>JAPCWY010000001.1:28385000-38385000 GCA_028455895.1 Rhodomyrtus tomentosa | reverse complement strand
AGTAAGAGGACTTAAAATCATGCTAGAAGTCACTGAACAAAAGAGAAAAGAAAAAGCGAAGTAAACCCAGGCAGAATTACCTGAAAAGCAAGCAAAGTTTTCCGCTTTCTCATATTTACTTCAAAGGAAAGAATGTGTGTTTCCAAAGAATTGGGTGAGTTCCTTTGAAGCAGCTTCAGGTACTTTGTGGCCTCTGATAGTGGATCCTCAACCTACCACCACATTCATAAAGAAGGTTCATGGAGCCCAGGCCACAACAGTAACTAACTACTAATAAAAAGGAAGCATTTACAAAGATAAAATTGGCGCACAAAAACCTGCAATAACTTCTCCCCGTAAGGATCAGGATCGACAGGCTTGGCAGGCTTTTTCCCAGACTTTGAGACGCTAGTACTGCTTGACACTTCAATTTTAACTTCTGCTTCCTACAAAAGATGCAAAAAATCAGAAAACTAAACAGGAAGAGAGCACAGAAGCACTAGAAACTATCAGTACCTTCTTAGCCCGTGCTTCTGCCTTTCTCTGTTTTTGTCTCAGCTTCTTCTTCTGAGATGGAAGCAGTTTCGACATTTCGTCATCTTCTTCAGTGGCTGACTTGGAAGGAGAATCAAACAGCTTAAGATAGCATCTGGACCATAAAAAACCATTTCAAATGGAAGCCACCTAGCAGTTGATTGGTAATAGCACAAGTAGAAGACAAACAACAGCTGACAGCAAAAAGATAAAGCCAAATGCAAATGCAAATCAACACACCAAATGTATGTGGATACATGCAACTTAACGATTGAAGTTTGATAATAAAAACAATTGAAGCTTGAGTCTCATTAAACGTGTCTAGAAACATCATATAGTTTGACACAGGTGAGGCAGAGACCAATTAACACCGTAGTGGGGAACAATAAAAGAAAGAAGGATGCTATACGTTATTATAAAATACTTCCTATCCCTTCACAAAACAAATTAAAGATCAGCTTACACTTCCCAGTCAATTGAGGTAAAGAATCAGCGGCAAAGAAAAAGCGGGATGCCCTGTCTAGGCACCCATGGTTCTTCCACGTTTTCAGCCTTTCATATAAATCATTTTGGCCAAAAAAAAATTAACACCTCAAGCATCACATCTGCTGGGAGAGGCCTTCTCAAATGGTTCATAAGTAGAAACCTAACCCCCACGTCACCACTTTAAGTGGCCACATTTGAGAACTCCTTTCGGGGGCTTGTCCCATGTGAAGTAGGTTAGGCCAGATGGTAACACAGCCATGTTTCGATCCTAAGGCTGATGGGTTATGGGTGAATTGCAATGCTCAGAGTAACTGAAACATGCCAGCCAGCATAAATCAGCAACAAGTGAACAAACTCCGTGGATATACTAGGCATGAAGCATCGGTCTTAGACGGAGAAAGAATACTTTATAACCATCAATCTATATGCAACCAAATTCTACAGAGTTGGACTGCAAAATCATCTAGTAAGACAAACTGGTTTAATTTCTTATAGCATCAGAAAGCCAAGCACGAGTTGCAACAGAAACCCAAAAAACAAGATCATCCTTATTCTAGAAGATGCACGAATAGACGTTTCACCTGATAGCTCCAGCAGCTGCTCTATGGAAATATGGATGCGAATGCAAACGGTCTTGAAATTTCAACATTTCCACATATGCACGAAGAGTCATTTTTCTTAAGCAATATGAGTGGAAATCAAATTGGTCTTCTGTGATATCCGCATAGTGCTTCTCAACAGCTAAAAATTGCTTCAACGCTCGTCCAAGATCATCTAGGCGGAAGTAACTTTCACCAGAAGCAAGTTCATACCTCCAAAATATACATGCCTTAGCATCCACAACAATATATACAGAAAACTGCAAAACCTGTCCTGTATAGTATGGAAACATACCACATGCACTGCATATCATGAAGGTTATTGTGCTGATCACCATCTTTTGTGAACAAGACAGCAGTTTTTTCTGCCAAACTCACCTACAAAAAGGAATTTTTTTTCTTCACGCAACAGACCAACAGCAGATAGAAAGATTACCAGAAAATACCACAGATGATTTAACAACTTAAAACCTGGTCAGCTTGCAGCATACGCTTGACACATCTACTGTTGATGGAGCGATCGGCGAGATCCATGCACCTAGCTTCATCTGCCAAAGCAGCTGCAGCTGCCAAATCGCCAGCATGCTTCAATATTCTACTCTGTAGATTACAGAAAAATGTAAAGAAGTTGAAAATCCAAAATAACTAAAAACAGTAAAAAGAAAGAAATAAGCCCAGAATGTCGTTTATTGTGCAACATCAATGAAGCATACAGACCTTGACCGAGTACAAATCAATTACAGTGGGAGTATGTTTAATAGCCACATCAATTTTTGACAGAGCAACATCAAACTGGCCCCTTCTATCATAATGCTGCACCAATACACAGTCCGTAAGAAATCTCATGGAGGGAAAGAAAATAGGACACAGCAGAGAGCCACCTAATGAAACAAGGGAAGCTGACTAGAGAAGAGCCCACCTGTGCCAGAAGAAACAAAATCCACATAAGAGTTGAAGGTGGCTCTTTCTCTTCCCTGCACCCACAATTGTCAGGAACCAAACAGAATACTTAATACAATAACGTAATCAACATCAAAGTTTTATGTATTAATTATGGTTATCATGCAATATCTTGCAGCATCTGTCAACCACATCCTAGTCAACCCACCCCCGAAACATTAAGGGATTTCCGGCAGTACAAACCATGAAAGCCCTATTACATGGCTAGCAGACCAGAAAAACTAGCAAGTGACCCACCACAAGTATACGACTCAAGCACAAATACAAATGCTTCATCGAGTTATTAATTTAGAAATTGCCCCTTAGGAATAAAAAAAAGATCCAGGGAAGAAACTAAGATAGTTTCACCATACAAAGGTGTTAATTTGTGGAATAAAAAAAAGATCCAGGGAAGAAACTATGATAGTTTCACCATACAAAGGTGTTAATTTGTGGATTTACCACCAAAAGTGTGTTTTCTAGTATTTTCATGTATTCAGCATCTGCAACACAACAACTTCAATTTACATAATCATACGTCCTAATTGACACAATGAGCCAGTCAGGTGTAATGACCTTCCTGGATATGCCTTGGTGGTCCCAATTGAATGCTCCAACTCAAGAAATAATTGCTCCAAAATGTCCGCCTGCAAGAGAGCACCAGCCAAGAAAATAATATCCAAGGACCATAAAAGTTCTCACAGATGCACCTAAAAGAACCACTTCAGTAAAAGGTTGCCAAATTGTCTTGACATTTGATCCTTGTCATAAACTAACCTTTCCAGGGTGATCATACAATGGGGAGAGATCAGAAAATAATGAAGGAACACCCTGCAAGCGACCAAAAATTTCAAAAAACTGTCACAGTTAGTTTAACCAGCATTATTCCATGCAAAAGAATCACATAACCTTAGTTAAGAGAGGCATTATGTAGTTAATCGCAGCTTCCCGCAACTCGTCACCTTGTAGAAAATCAAGAGGCATCCTCTGAAAGAAATGGAGAACAGATTTACAATGTGATCAACAAAATGTAATTCTGCTTATAATGGATACTGATGGAAAAAGAGCATTAAAAAAATGGCTACAATAAATTGGAAATTGTGAAGGTCACATAAATCAAAACCAAAAAGTAGCCCAGAGAACGAATGAAGGGGAGAATAAAAGAAACAACTAATTTAATCGGTGGAAGAAACGGAGGAGGGACTGATCTATATCTTTCATAAAAACACATAAAGCAAACTGTCAAAAGCTCGTGTGAGACTCTACACACTTTCCCTTCATAATCTACAGGCTGGTAAACAAAACCAGCAAGATGCTATCATCATACTAAGAAATCTGTCACTACACCAATCCCACAAGAGGACAGCTTAAAAAGTGGAAGACCACCTGCTTCTGAGAAAAGCCAACGCTTACAACCCGGAGAAAACGCATGCTTTGATTAATACTAACAGATGTTTATCCATGAACAAACAACATTATTCAGGAGTCCATACTACATAGATATCGTTTAACAGGAAACCACAACTCAGGACCTCCCTTATCCAACCAACCAAAATAATAAATAAATAAAAATGATCTTTTCATTTGGTTGTGTGATGTAGTATTCCCACGTCATACTTAAATATCAATGATTACGAGTTACGACAACAAAACTTAATTCAAAATTTTAGTCCACCATAAACCATTGACAGACACTACCATTTTCTGCATCAGCTAATGTAAATTTTAGGCATGCAATTTATTCTTTCACGCTAAGTAGTGTAACAAAGAATCTCCTACTAAACTTTTTATCCCTCTGACAGGCATTGTTCAGTAAAAAAGCAAACTTTTGCCAAAGATTCAAGTAGATTGCCACAATGTAAAGGTGATAACTTTGTCACCCAAAATATGCAGCAATAATGCTGAGAAATCTCACTCCATTGCCAAATATGATGCATCTCAGTAGGAATTACTGGATCTTGAACTGAGTATATTGTTCAGGAAACATAAAGTCACATAATGCTCTCACCTTAACAGCAGAGGACCCAGTAAATTGCTCTGCAAGGGATCCATACAGGGAGATCAACTGAACAATTTCATCAGAAGAGTACTGACCATCTGCTCGATATAAACCAGCACATTTCTGTAGACCCTCGTAATAGCTGACAGCCAAAAAAAAGAGTGAAGTTAGCGCTTGAAGTGAAGCATTTGCCTGTACAAATGCAAGTGAATGCACGCGGAATTTCATTTCCCTCTAGAGCCCATGGAAGTCAAAAGTCTCAAGTCATTGCAGATTACTGATTTTTAGTTTCAGCAACACCTAGTCGACGACAGATGACATGACAGTTCGAATCCGAGACATAAACAAAAACAAGCAAGTACATCAGATGTGAAAACGTAGGACAAAAAGAATTCAGTTCAGATGTATGGTACCTATCCAGAAGTTTTCGCAACTCCATCATGTAAGATGGAATCATCCAAGATTTAACCTTTAAGCTATACATTTCACCTTATTATCGACGAAACTCAACATCATTGTCTATTTTTATCTGACAGAAGATTTCTTCCACCTTGCCAATACCACAGAGAGAACAAAAAAAATCACCTGTAATTATCTGGAGTTATCAAAAGCAACAGCTTGTACAATTTAGCAGCTTCTTCAAGGCGACCAAGCTTCACCAAGAGAGAAACTTCTTGCTCTTTATAATCAAGTTCGTCAAGCTAGATGCCCAATCAAAGAGTTAATAAGAAATTCAAGGTCACCAGGCTTAGCTTAGTAAGTAGCAAGCCAATGAATTGAGAAGTTGATACTTACAATTTTTGACTCTTTCTTGTACAATTCCTCAAGTGCTCTCTCTAGAAATCCACATTCTTCCATCAAAGAAATCTGCACAACATAGCAGACAAAATACTTAAAACAAATTTAACAGACTAGGGACAAATGCCAAATCGAATCGCGTTCCTGGTATATCTTAGGAATGAAACAAGTAATTAGATGCCAGTGAATCAACTCTCGACAGAAGTTGATCATTTGCATATTTAAGCACAAAGTGTAGTTTCACTCCAGATTTACAAAACTGTAACTCAGTTTAAGTGTAGTTAACATCTACAAAAGACTTGGTTAGCAGAGGTAAAGACACAACAGGTGCAGATGGAGTTTATGCCAAGCTACTTCACAATTGTCTTCACCCTTGCATAGTTCATCACATCCTTAAAAGGATATATTTATGACCAGTGTTACCAGGATCACTAACCCCCCCCCCTTTTTTTTCCAAACAGCGATCTGGTACACCACCATTTTAGGCATCCCATATCTGGAAGAAATCAGAGAGATGGAGCACGTCGACTGATCTTCAGCTGAAAAAGATGAGGAGGAGGAGGAGTCTAGAGATAGATAACTCTGCTTTTCCAGAATTCGAGCAATGTGCAAAACTTCTAGGTTTGACTTTTTCATTCATCTTTTATCATCAACAATGAAGAAAGGATCATGGGCTCCTCATATTTTAACTTCAGAAGGGCCCAAAGACGTAACTTATCTAAGTCATTGTCTAAAATGCAATCATAAGACAGGAACTCATCCAATTAGAAAGAAAATGTCTAAATAAAAGTACAGTCTGCATGAACACAGCTCCAACCAATTCATACTTAAGAGTACGTAAATGTAGAAAAGAAACAGTATACATACTATATAAGGTGTTTGTGCATAACACTAGAGTGATCCCAAGTAGCCCACCCGTGTTTTGCGAACCAAGGAAACTAGTGAATCCATGAATTAGAATTTGTACCACATAACGAACTATGTTCCAGGTAACATGGTGTATGACTAAGGTCTACAGATGGCTCCAGCAACATAAATTCCAATAAACATTGACTTGTATATAGTAATAATTACTTCCTCTACTGAGTCGAGAATCAAGACATATCAGAATCCAAAGAAAGGCAAATAAAATGAATTCAAGCTCGTACGGCACGCATGAAATACCTTATATAATAGCATTTCCCCATGTTCACACCGCTCATTTTCAGGAGGATAATCATCTTCCAGTGTCCCTTCATATGCTTCCAAAATATCAATTGCCTTTGAGGGGCTAGCAAAACCACACAAAATGTTTGATGCACAATAAGCATAGAGAAAGAAAAAAACTATTCCATAATATCGGTGCTCACAGAAACTATTGTAGCGACACCTGACAGCCTGAAACAGCAAAAGAATTTCAATTGCAACTGTAGTTTGGTAATTTTAGTATGTTTACCGCACACATACAGACAGAGTTGCAACTCTCCATTTAATGCAATGACGCTAACACAATGTGGGAGATCCAACTAAGCATAAAGTCATAGAGAGCTCAACTGGAATTTTTTTTTTTTTTTCATATCATCTACACGAGAAGAGAGACTTAACCTGATATACTCAGTAAACACACTATATGACTGCTTAATATGTAGAGTCAAGCACATTAAGATGCTCTGCCACCCACAGTCACTCTTACTGACTCAGCAAGATAGCACGTCCTGATATGCTAATAATCTTTGTAAGGTGGAAGAATAAACCTATCAAAAAACCCACAAAGGTGCAAAACAAGAAAAGAGGAGCAGAATCATAAGTACATGACTTAGCAGAAGAATTTAAAAAAAAAAAAAGACTAAGGGCTCAACAATCATCCATCCACTAGCTCACGGCAATCTGAGACCATCAATAGCCGTGGAAAGCGCCAAGCTTCTTGATAAAACAAAAGAATCCAGAACAAGCAGTGCATTAGTTCACTGTTCACAACAGATCTTTTCCTACTTCATAGTCTTAAAAGACACAACATCTCAATTACATCGGAGACAACACAAGCTCACTTTTTTCAGCCAGTCCACATTAGTACAAATAATATATGAAGCATGCGGATGGAAAGGGAACTTTAGGCCTAACCGAAAGGAAACCAATTTACATCTCATAAACAATATAACTATATTTACGCGCTTTTTATTGTATATATCTTAGGAGGAAGCATACTTTGAGTTTAAATGTTGAGAAACTGCAAAGCCTATCCAATTCATTCGATGATTGGGTTTTAGAGTCAGTAGCTGCTGCCTGGTTTCGACAAAGCCTGTCAAATCACGCATTTGTGCCTGTAAAATAAAATGGTGATCTCCAATAAGCTGAGATGAAAGAAAAGAGAAGACAAGGTTATACAGTGGAAGAAAGCCAACTAAAAGGAGGATTGATAAGCAAATAACATGATAATAACAATTTCAAGCATCATAGCTACAAGAAAATAATCAGCATTGGCTTGTAGGAGCTGCTTCTGCTGTCAAAAAATTGCAGCAACTCCAATGGAGCACCTTACATACTTTTAAAAGCAGAAGAAAGTGAAGACTGAAACAATGCAGTTCGTTATTGCTTTTCAAGAGACGGTTCAAAGAAGCTTTTGTAGCTTTTGCTGTTCCAATTTTCATATTCAAATGTTTCTGTGATTCAGAATTATCTTTACATATGTAAAACACTTGAGACATTTATTTTCACCTTCAACATGAACATCAACATCATTTTTATCTCAAACTTGTTGGGGTCGGCGGTCAATGAACCCAAAAATAAATAAAGTAAAAGCAAGACCGATTGAGGGAAAAGAAATAATTATATAAAAATAAATACATGAAAATTAAAAATTATATAAATATAAAAAATATTTTCACCTTGAAAACATAAAAATTAAGATACCTCAAATAAAGCAGTTATCTTGTTAATCACTACGATAGATTGAACCTAAACACTAACTCTAGTCACAACATCAGCATCGACACTATTCACTCGTGAAGATTTCACAACCAAATACATCTGGCCTCAAAAGAAAAATTTCGACAAGAGTAAATCCTCCGACATTTCAAGGCTTGCCATGCTTATAAAACTAACATATCATTGTTATATTAGCCCATATCTTAAAATTTGCTTGGGGCAGCAATTCCTCAAATTGCCAGCAGACATGAATTGTTCCTAAGTGAGGTTTATATCATTTAATGACAGAAATAGAACATTTAGATATAGATATCAAGTGGACAGGATAATCAGGTACAGTGAAACTAAAGCATCTATATGGATCAATCAAAATCCAATTAGTTGCAAAAATAAAAATAAAAATGAAATGTCATCAGAGAGCGTGCATTGAAGCAGAACACGTGAGCCCTATAACTCTGTAAATCAAATTCTGTCAAAGGAGATTTGAAATCTCAAGTAATGGCCTCAAGTTTTAACAATAATGCTAATGCAGTGTCGGAAATACCAACGATTTCACTTACAGCCTGTCCCACACAGTATCAACACGTGAACATACCTGTAAGAGAGAGAGGTCACGCAATATCTCGATATTATCTGGATCTATTCTCAATGCATTTCGATAGCATTTGATTGCTTCCCTGTACTCTCTGTCTGAACGGTATAGGAGACCATACACGTGCCAACAGACATGGCTTTTCAGGTCATTCTGCATCAACAGGAGATTTCGTAGATAAAAAAATAAAATAAAAAGTCATCACCCCCCAAAATACAACATAAAACATAAGTATGAGGGAAAAATCCGAACCTTTAGACCTTGTCGTACAAGTTCATATGCTTCACTCTTACGATCCATGCAATTTAAGGTTAAGCCCTTCATTGATAAGGTTTCTGTTGACAAGAACAAGTACTCAAATCATCAAGGTAGACAGCAACTCAAATTAAGTCAGGATAGAACATTCCGACTGAGTTCCTTGAAGTACTAAAACAGAGAGTGCAGAAATTTACAACGGGAAGAATTAGAACATTAATGGCTATTGATACATCACTTTTCAATTATGAATCACGACTTTCCTTTCCGTTCTTCCCTTTCCTTATCTTCCGCTCAAAGAGTTGCCTTTCAGTCATTAAAAGTAAACTTAACGAACCATATGGAATTGATATATCCAACAAATAAATGAAACATCCAAGTTTCTACCAAGTTGAAAAGAGTAAAAACCTGCAGGTTAAGGAGAACGAAGGCATATTGACCATCTTTTCAATCTGTTGGCATTACCCGGATGATATACTAAACTCAAGCTCTATATGACAACACTCACAATTTCAAAAGCAATAAAATATCTATCGGCATCTCCCACAATCTAACCACCCCCAAATAGTTTCCGCTTCTTTTCACGTTAGGCACGTCCATGATCATTTCAATGAGATTTTACCAGGAAGACTGCTCAAGTATTTTACTGAACAGCCTATAGAACTTCAATAATCAGTACCACAAAAACCTTTAAACCTGTCAAGCTATCAATAGGATAAAAGTCCGCTATGCGACCTTTTAACCTAATCACTAGCATTCTCCCCCATTCAGTTTAAACATAAAAACACAATTTGTCAGTGTTCACTGAACATGAACCGAGAGGTTCCTAAATTGCACAAACAGAACCATCTCAATACGCAAAAAGCAACGTCTCTGCTCCATTTGCAAGATTCCTATAGACAACAAGACAGAGTATTGCATATCCAAACACCAAATTGTGTAAATTTACCTCCATGTTCTGGAAACTTCTTCAAAATGGAATCTGCTGCCTTCAATCCCTTCTTATACTGTTTAGTTTCATATGATTTCTGCAACACACAAAACATTTTGACTGGTCGCATCAGAGAAGAAGGCATGCGGTTGTACAATCAGAAATTTGCTCGCCTCTAGGGTCTTTCTGATAACACAAGTAAAATAGCCCAATCGAGAGTAGAGCCAATATCATAGTGCAGGCAAGATGCATCCGCACCAAACAGTAGATCGCCTAGATAACGACTTGATATCACTACAATCTAAATCAAACTGATCGCTAGTTTAACCAAACATAAGCATGCTGGATGTAATAAGCACTTCGGAAAACTTGGAAGTGGCAGATTGTTTAACCCAATCAGAAACCACAATATGGCTTTCTAGGTTATGTAACTGTCCATGAAGCAGCGATGACGAGGGATGATACTAGATTTATGCTTCAAGCATGAAAAGTATAACATTGAATACTCCCACCCAGCAGCATTGCGTATCTTGTCCATCGAAATTTACTTTCCAGTGACAGACTTGTCTTGCCAAATTATGAACCCTCTAAATGCATACAATAAAACAGCAGGCAGACCTTGTCTACAAAAACCCGTCATCCGATCAAGTAAAAAAATCCAAAAGATGAAACGAATGACTACTAAAGGATCCTGCTCATCACACGACTTCTTTTTCAAAAATTTCCAGTAAGCAGCAACAGCAACTCACAAGCTTAATCCATCATTCCCATTAGCCAACAACAAAACCAGAGAAGGTATATATGCACAAAGTCCAGCACTTTGCAAGCTGTCAACTCCCTCCACATAAGGGTCCGAGCGAATAAATCTCTCTCAACCAATCGTGCAAACAATCCGAGCGGACGAACAACTTGGCCAGGTTTGTCCGTCGCTACTTAGGAGCACCGAGGGAAACGCAACCAGCTAGAGGAACCTAGGGTTTAAGAACTAGGCAAAGCAACGGCGAGACGCAATTCACTGTACTTCAAATCATCTCGCGCCGAACAGGTGATTATCCCGGATGAGAACGAAATCGAGGAGAGACAATCGAAGGCTTACAACGATGAGCTTGAAGAGGTTGGCCTCCTTCTGAGGCAGAGACGCGCCCATTGTTAGTCGGAGAGAGTAACAGAGAGAGAGAGAGAGAGAGAGAGAGAGAGAGAGGAGAGAGAGAAGAGAGAGAGAGAAAGTGGTGGCGTTTATCTGCTGCAACCCTATTGCGAACAAGAAGCGGAAGTTTGTGAAATGCAGCGACAACGAGCGAGCGAGAGTGAGCGAGCTTGGTTTGGGGTTGAATCGTGGGAGGGTTTTCGGAGCGCTCTCTCTCTCTCTCTCTCTTCACGCGTGCGCGCGTGTGGAAGCAAATGAATTAACCCGGCCTCTTGTCCCAAAAAATAATTAATTATTAACCTGGTTTTTTTTTTCCATAAATCGTGATTAAAATAGTTTTCTTTTTTAGCAAGTAAACACAAAAATTATGGACAGTTGACATTTATTCCTTCTTTCTTCCTATTTTATAATTATAATGTGATTGCTACCTATCGATAACGTGTGCATCATGTTACGAAACATAATTTCTCTGTTTCGATAATTTGCAAAATTTTTATCTAAATACGAGTACATAATTTTCAATTAGCAGATGCATTTGGTTAGTTCTCTTTTTGCTTGATAAGATGTGCTATCGAGAGCGTCTCGTATCATTTCCATCTCACCTATTAAGTGAGTTGTTTAAAGTCGCCACATTTGATCTGCCGCCACAAGGAGAAAAACAGCCGGTGGTATAGCCGAAGGAACTACATGTGGTTGCTCCATGAAGGTCTTCTAAGTGAAAAAATGGTAGAAAAAATGGAAGGGAAGCTTGCTTGTCTATAATGGAGTGCATATGAAAGGGACAAAGACTCTTTAAAACGAAAAGCAAAAAATGAGTTGAAGAGAGAAACAAGTCGTGACATTTCAATTTTTTTACCTAAAAAGATACGATGCATTTATGAACGCAGATGGTCGGATGTTCATAGTATTTTACGTAATCATAATATATTTATCACGTGTTAAGCCATGAGTGGATTTGATTAGCCAAACGTACGCAACAATATCCACTAATAGCGCGACACTGTGATACAACTAAATATTTTCTCCATCATAATTAAGACGTGCCGCTTCTGCACAAATGTTTGACAACGGGGTAACTGTAAATTTACCTACCTGACGCATGAAATCACCTAATTGGATGGTTGATCGTACGTGCTTTTTCATTTTTACTTTGGAGTACGAATTTTCGTTCATATGCAACGAAGACATGTTTAAACGTAGTTGCACCAAAAAGGCTTCGAGCCGTGAAATTGAGATCCGACTTTTAATTGCACATCGTACTACCCCTGACTTTATAATAATCGATAATGGGATTCCTCAGAAAATAACAAATAAATAAATAAATAATTGCATTGGCAATGTATTCTTAGATTTATGGATAAATTTGTTGAAAGTCTTAAAATTTATCAAGAAAGTCCGATTGAATCCTAAAACTTTTGAAAAAGTGCAATTAAGTATAAAAATTTATTGCAAAAGTGTAGTTGAGTCTTAAAACCTAAAATCCTAAAACTTGTCAAAATTATTAAATTAATTTCTTGCGTAAAGTTACCTTTTTGAAAATTTAAGGACTCGATTGCATTTTTATTACAAGTTTTATGACTTGATTGCACATTTTAAAAATTTCACAACTTGATTGCACTTTCGTGATAAATTTTAGGATTTAATTATATTTTTTGAAAATTTTAAAACTCAACTATAGTCTCGTGACAAGATTTTGGATTGTCAGTTCGCTTATCCTAAATTTATTTTCAAGTTTAATCACGTTTGCGCTTACCTCAGCTGAATTTCCACATCAGTGACGCCAATGTTGTCTAAACTATCCACCCCGAAAAAGGAGTACTCAAATAAACCATACAATATGACCAAAATAAAAAACGGTACAAACTTACATTGTATTATTCCTTATTTTTTATCTCACCCTACGATTTCCTTCCTTAGGGATGTAATACCAACACTCCAAGCTGCAATTTTAGTTAAGTTCCGGTAGAAAGGAGTAGTCTAACCCACGAATGGTTGAATGATAATGTTGTTTCAAGCTAAGGAAAGATGTGTCTATGGGAAAAATTATCCAAAAGAATAGAAATTAACTGTATTGTTATTAATTTAGTCTTAAACCTTTCAATTATATCAATTGAATTTTAAACATTTCTATATCTTTCCAATTAAGCCCATCCTTCGCTAATGTGGACACGAACAGTCTTGTGACTCGATCAACGCTGGCGTAAATAATTTTTAATAATATTTTAATATTTTTCTTTTTTCTTTTCATCTTTTTTCTTTCTACCTCCGCTAGTTGCCACTTGACAACCCTCACAAGGCTCTGCACAGAGCGAGAGCGACCTTAGCCATAGGTTGGCGAGGGCGACCTCACCTAAGGCTAGCAAGGGTCATGTTACAGGCTATAGCCTTTGGTCAATCACCCACCATGGCCGAGGCCCAGCACCCTGGTGAAGGAAGAAGGGAGAAAAAACAAACAAATAAATTAAAAAAATATTTAAGTATTATTAAACATTATCCATGTCAATGCCAAGTGATGATCGACATCTACGTTAGTAATTTTCAGTCAAAATTGATCACATAAACTCAATTGGAAAAAATTAAGATTCAAGGCACATGAATTGACCAAAATACAAAAATTTTGAAATTTTTTAGATAATTTTCCACCATGGCTCTATGCCATGCAATCCCCACTGGGCCCGCGCCAGTGCCACCAGGCAAAATCCCGAGACATCTTCATGGGAATTTTCTAAAAGGCAAGTCGCCTAACATGTCAAAACGAGCGTAGTTCATACCAGCATCGGCCCAATAGATAGGTCATCTTCAATAAGGTTGAAGCTAACAATGGAGTTCGACCCGGCAATTAGTCCGATTGAATCCTAATATCACTTATGCTGCATCATGCTGTTTCAGCATGTAGAGAGAATTCTTTAACTAAGAACACCTTCAACAGAAATTTACAATTCGGGTAGGACGGAGACAGCTGCTAGCAAAACCTAGAATAAACTTGCCACAAAATACTGATGTCTACTCGTTGCAAAATCTACACTTTTAAAACAGACCAGATCCAGTTAATACTCAAAATTCTGGAACTTTAGCAGCCACGGTGTTGTATGCAAGTTCTATTTCCTCTTCGGTCATTTCGATGGTCTCGTCACTCTCGTATCCAGCCGCTGCATCAGCAGAGATGGCTTCCTTTTTCCCTTTGGATTTCTGATGATCAGTGCTAGGCTTCTTTCGCTTCATTGAAGCATCACATTCCAAATTACTGTATTCTGCTTCATAAATTTGCTTACAGTCCACGGCCTTTCTGCGGAGATCTGCATTTGAGATCGAAGTAGCAGTATTTTCAGAACCCTCAAGCTTAATCAGCTCCTCCACCACACGAGGTATGATGTTCCACTGTTCACTAATTTGTTGGACATCCTGTATCAAGTCATGTATGCATCATCAAAAGCGAAAGCTCGAATATCCCATGCCACAACACATATGTACTTTTTGGATATCAAGCTCATGCCGATCACAACAGACAACTCAAAGTTCAAGCTGTTTCACTCACTCCATGTAAAAATCATTGTTTTCCCTCTTCATCAAAACACACGGATGCACCAACCAAAACATATTTAAGATGCAAGTTTGCGCTTAAATTTCATACGGGGGTGCTCATGCATAGAGATTTACAACAGTTTGTGCGAGGATTCTAAAATACCATTTGTGAACACACCAGCTTATGTAGGATACTACACCTGATTTTGCTCAAGGGCATCAACTGCATCTTGTAAGCAAGTTAATATCCCTTCAGCTGCTATTTTCTTGATCTCATCTGCTGGAGGCTGCAAGGTCAAAGCAGATGCTAAACACTAGCACTAAATTTAAATAAAACTGCACAAAACAATTACAACCACTCGATGGAAAGTAAAGCTTTGTCACATGAATTAACAGGCACCAAGATATGCGGATTCGAGCATGGTTTAAGTAATATCTACAATGAAGGATACAAAAATAATGAGATAAAGGAACTGTCAACTATGAAACATTTTTTTTCTCCTGCTTCTTAATACTTTCCCAGTACATTAGTGGATTCTTTCTTAGTGGAAACCTTGATCCCACCAAAAGCAGATATTTATGAAGAATATTTTGTCATCTAGTGCAAATTCAAATCTAATGACAAGAAATGAGTGACAAAACAAAAAAACAAGGAAAAGGAGAAAGCTAAAGCAATCGAAGACGAGAGCAGTCCACCATTGAGAGAGAGAGAGAGAGACCATACAATGTTTCGTCAACAAGTACAGATGTAGGGGGTTTGCCAGTCAAAAGCATATCCCAAGGAGCAAGTGGCAAACCCAGAATTGTTTTCTTTTTCCTTTTGGCCAGATCAAAATTTGGTAGATTACACAAAGTACTCATGAAACATGACAATCCACTGAACCTAAGGCCACCAACCTTTTCTTCTTGACTTTCCAGCCATGTGGTTGTTCTGTTCAGATCAATAATAGCCCAGCTCTTCACTTTTGAAGGAATCAATAAGTCCTCAATAACATTAGAACGAGCCTTCTGCTCAAGAGAACAACAGAAAAATAAGTACTGTAAACAAGTCGATTTAAAGATAACTGCTTGAACATCTAGCATCTTCATACGGTTAAGGAAGCACGCATGCACAGAGATATCAGCAAATAAAAGGCCCCATCAGTGCAGACAAATATCTAAGAATTTCATCATCCTCAAACGGTAAGCAAGTAAACCTTGGAGGATGCAGCAGTTGATTGTCTGGATTGTGATCTTTTCTCAACGTGCTTACAATTACCTCTACTTGGTGAAATCTCTGAACCTGAAAGAAGGCTTTCAGGGCATCAAATTTACAGATGTCATCAAAAGTTTAAGCTATCAAATCACATTTAATTTATTTTTCATGCCATTCTAACATAAAGTCCATCATAACATGAACCCCTTATGCAACCATCTATTGTGTTCCCAGCTCCTTGATGCACTTTACATTCCCCATTCATGCAGTAAAAATTGCAGAGTTTTAGAGACAGGGTTTTCCCAAAAATTGCAGCATCAGATGATGCTCCATGTCCTTCTCATGACAGAATTGAAAACCACCTTTACTATCAACATTCCAGAGAGGAAAAGATGCATGGACATCATATATAGTCCATTCAATCCCAAAGGTAGCTTTTACCAAGGTAGACTACCTCTGCCAGATTTATCTGAAATACTCCTCCTCCATGGTTTTCCAGCATGCATTAAATAACTTTCGATGTCGACTAGTTTTCTCTGGGCGTAGCACTCTGTTATCCACTCCTAATATACCCAAGCAAATGATCAAACAACACGGGTTTAAACCAATACTACTCATAATTACTATGCAAATGAAAGTGATAAAAGAAGGGGAAACGTAGGAGAGCATAGTTTGACGAGCTCAAGCAAAATGCAGTCTCTCATTATAAAAGTTATTACTTAAGCCCCTACGTTAAGAAAATAGAGTATGTGAACCCTTCTCAGCTCTAATCTGTCTCTACAGTTTTTTTTTTTGTGGGGGGGGGGGGGGGGGGGGGTGGGAAAGTAATCGGTCTCTACAGTGTTTTGTTCAACTGATAATAAGGGAGAGAAATGGCGTCCATATATACACACTCAGATGGAAGACATTATGTTGCCAACCCAGTCAGTCTATTCAGCCCGTTGAGCAAGACATGAATACTTTTACAGAATCGCGATTTCCCCATACTGCTACTCCTCCAGAGTCACCTGCCTAGACAAGCCAGACTAGCCAGGATCAGCATGAACAAACTATATACAACTTGAAAGGATAAGCCCTTAATTAATACTTCACAAATGAGTACCTATACTTTCTTATCATCGAATCTGCTGCAAGAGATTGAGTAATGTTACATTCCTCTCTTCAGTTGAAGCAAGTCTTTCTTTTGCTTCGAATGAGAAAAGGTACAATTTCACTATTAGGATAGAAAGCACTGACGCAGGGATTTTCATTCATTTTCTCCATCCAAGCTGCCTGAACCACTTTTCTAAAGTCTGTTCCTCAATCAGTAAGCCCCACGACCAGTAATGGAAAAGCCTTTTTTATTGTTCATCAAGCAATCAAGCAGCTCTTTCAGCTTGTATCTATTCCTCCAACATCCTCACTAAGCGAGGGCTACCCAGGGCTGGACAGAGGGAGGTCGCTTATGGAAAGTGGCATCAAGAGATGCTAAGCAGGCCACCCGCTCAGGCAGGTCTTCAGAAAATGAAATCAAATACTTTGAGGAATTACTTGACTTGAATGCAACGAAAGAGCATTTATCAGTGCACAATATCAAAAGCTCCTACAAAAGTCCCTTATAATTAGTGATGTAATTGCTCGTAACTAAGAAACTTATGACGGCCTACTAGCATATCAACAATAATCTGTCCATGAAGTCACGAGAAAGCATCTACATCAAGAAAGAAGCATACAGCGTGGAAAACACATTGACTGTTTTGATTATCCCACCCCATCTTTCTAGAGTAACGACATGTCTAGACCAAAGCACTTGGTTTCGGTGAAGATATTTCCCATTCAAAATACCTGCTTACTACAAGGTCATATTTACCAATTAACAAATTGCATCAGGTAGTGACATTGGCACCTTTGCAACAATTGTTCCATTGTTTGCCTTGACTTGTCGAAACTTTGGAGTGTTTGGAAAAGCGCAAATTAGTAGTGTGCAATCAGAGTTCCAGTCAGGCTGATATTCTGCTCCCATTTCAAGGGCCTGGGATCGCAACGTTCTGCGCTCTGGATTGACGAAACCCGATAAGACAAAAACCACGCCCTCCTGTATGAATAATTTGCAACCTGAGCCCACTAGAAGTGCGAATCAGTAAAGACCTTGCCAAGGACACATTTCATTCTAGAAAAGATTGGTACCAGAAATTTGGAAAAATGCAAGGTGTCCAAGCTCGATGAAGAAGGTTTCCCACTGCTTTCAGATTTCTTGGCCAGCGTACTGCTCGCAAGTTCTCCATCAAGCCCTTTGGCTTGTTCTGGCCTCTCGTTTTCTCCGGTGTCTTCATCTTCACCAGAACCAGCTGCTTTCTTGCCATTCCTGGAACTCCCTTTGTGTTTGGAAGTCATCCAGGTAGGAAGACTTCGTTTTGCAGTCTTGTCCTCCTCACCACTCGGACTCGTTTTTGAATTGGACATGTCTAGATAAACCCATAATTAGTAGAATTTTTTTAATCACAGGCTGCACAAAGTATCGACACAGCCAGGCAACAACCATAATGTGCAGCGCATGGGAAGCTACATTATCAAAATTTGAATATACGGCAAGAGTCGCCGATATCAGCAACACAGAAACGCAACAACTTTGATGCACACTGCACATCGAGGAAACATGGACTAGAACAAGAATTAACATAGCCCCAGCTCTCACTCAGCAACTCTATCAAATGAAAACACAAAACATGTGCAGATTCCACTCGTGACTGCAACTCTTTTGCGTTTCTCTGACGATAGTGAAAATTGCGTCACACCCGACATCAAAGAACAGCTGTTTTAAAAACAAATAGAGGACCACGCGCTTCTGATACAGTGAAATAGGGCATACCACAGACAACGCATCCACTGAAGCGCTCGGCGAAAATCAATGTGGACACTCTATGTCTTAAGCTACTAGGGGGCAACATCAAGCCAATCAAAAACCAACAGTTCTAAAATCAAGGCAACGGCGGAATCGATGCGATCATCACAACGAAGCGCTGATAAAATTATTCACCAAAAAATGCCGAGGCTGTGACTCGGACTCCTCTGCAGGAGGGGGTTTTGGGGAGGGGAACGAAGTCATCGCGACCGGTTTCCCGATTTCATGCGTGAACTCCGAGAGCTCACACATCGCTCCACGAGCATTTCGAATCAGTTGGAAGCCAAATTCTCGGCAGAATGAAACAAGAAAAGCTGCAATAAATTCAGCAAGTAGTGGGGAAGAAAGATCAGAGTACCTCTTCGCTTCTCCCGGGAACAAGCGCCGAAATTTCCCCCCCCCCCCTCCCTCTTCTAAAGCAGCAGCAGCGTTCCTCAAGCGGGACGACAGAGCCTTAGCGTCGTGGGCGAATAAACCACCAGGAGCAGTTCCATTTCAGAATCCAGCGCTTCGTGAAAGCGAAGCGATTCCTCCTGCCTCCTCCCCTGCATGTGTTCCCTGCTTTTGCTCTTTCCGAAGTGTGTGTATATATATATTCCCCTCAAAGTTAGCCTCTTACCCTGTAAATCTTTTTACCAAAAAAAAAAACCATAAATCTTTTTATAAGAAATTAGTGCATGTATATTTTGTTACGATAACTTCATTTTTCTTTTTTTACCTGAAACCACCTATTCGATTTCCGATTTCGAACCGAATATCACAGTATCAATTCTCTATTCTAGGCGCCCCCACCTTGAAATCTATTACCCATAATGTAATTATTGTGGTAGGTGATTTTTTTCATATTTCTTTAAATAGAAATTACAAATATTTCAAGTTTCTAAGGAAAATTATAAAAGCTTCTTTCGATTTTTATTTAAGTTGTGATCGATAATCGCTTTCCAAATTTGAAATGCTTTTCAAAATTAAGATAAAATAACAAATGGCATGCTAAATATCTGAGTAATTATTTATTTCTTTTGGAAGAGTTTATATATTTCATGCCAAATAGAAGTCAAATTATTCTATCATGAAATGAAAAAAAAAAAATACAAACTCGCGAGTTGATATGCTTTATTTCCAATTTTTATTGACACTTTGCTTTCAATTGTCCTTCGCCGTCAACAATTAGCTTTCGTCCGTGGGATCATAATCCACTTTACTTCCATAGTGAAAACGCAACCAAAATATCAAATACTAAGATCAAAATCGTTTTATAAAACGAATAACATTTGACATTTGAAATTATTTGAATCTTTGTGATGCGGTCTCATAAAAATTTCCCGTCGCACATTTAAACTTGAATTTCATGACTTTTCAACTCTCGTCGGACAAAACTGCTGTTTTGCAGGGTAATTTGGTGCCATGGATATTCAAATTTTCACATGTATGTGCTTGCGCGCTTTTGTTAATTACTCATGTGATATTTTTTCTCCCCCACCGACATTTACTATTGTATGAAATTCAGCATATTACAAACAATAATAAAATGTGAGTTTGGGAATTATCAATATGCCAGTGATGTGAAAGTTTCGAAATTTTGAGTTTGGAGAAATGGTAAAAAAAAAAAAAGAAAAGTTAATCGAAAGATTTTTAGATCAGATGAAAAATTCAAAAATGAAAGTCATTTCAAAAGGACCTTAAATTTACACAAATATCAGCTTAATCTGGAGTTTGCAATTTCCCCAGAGTTTAGGGTGACTTTTCACATTAAAAAAGAGCCAGAACAATAAGAAATTTACCTTCTCGAACGTTAAAAGGACGAGAATTCAACGGGGCCGATGACTTTATTCGCTGAATCAAAGGCAACCATTTTTTTTTTTTTGGTCGGAAAAACACAACCATTTACATATAAGATAGTGAGTGTTGACTTCACGATGTTGAGAGACTTTTTTAAATTCGGAGCTTGTTTGGGGGGATTTTCGCTTTTCGCTTTTGACTTTTTATAAATCTTACGATATATTTTTTTTTGTCTGTCTTGTGTGTGACACTCTTTTATCTAACTTTTTTTTTGCCTCCTTACAAAATGCAAAAATCGAGCACCGCACTTATGATTAAGGTTAATCGATTTTAAGATAGATGGTTTTCACCTTTGAATTGAAAACCGCCCATTAGAGACCGATTCCGTTAGATATGAATCATGAACCATCCGTTATTCCATAGATTCACTTGAAAATCGAACCACTCATCCGATCCAATTTCCAATTGGATCCCCATTGCAACCCTATCGGGCACCAACATTGATTAAAAAAGTAAATGGAACCAATTTGAAGTAGTATGGCTCAATTTGGGACTTTGGCAGTGCATTATTATTGAAGTAAATACCATTAAATTACTCGTATTATCCCCTTTTCCGTTTATCCCAAAATGGAAAAAAAAAAATAGATCCTGAATGAAGTGACGAAAGGGAACCATCTCTCGCTGAAAAGAAATTACGAGACTCAAAAACCTTTTGAAGAGCTGTAATATCAGTAGGAAGGGGAGCAAAAGTAACAATAGCATGGCAATCCAAGAAAAAACAAATAAAAATCTTAGAACTTTGAGGGAGATGGTTCAATTAAAAATATATATATTTGTATTATATAAAAAGATAAGTTTCGCTAGGTCGATTGGATAATTTCCATTCGAAATTAAAAACCAAACCTGCACCTACCGATTTAGGAAATTGAAATCGAAAACTGGACTGTACCCGCCAATTACCATCCAAAATCAACCAACTGGGTACGGTTTGATCCGGTTTGGATATATCAAGGTTTTTTTTGCTCACCCCTATTTATGATAGGAGCGTCCTTATTCTCCAACCTCCTTACGATACCTATGTTAACTTTGTTATTAATTTCAAACATATGGAATTTACATAATTCATAAAAATTGATTTGTAAATTAACACATCATTTTTTTCATGATTTTTTAAAATTCAAGGGAAATTTTCAAATAAGAGCCTGAAATTGATCTTATTTAAAATGAGAGCATGAAGTGACCTCATTGTTTTAAATAAGAGCTTGAAATTAATATTGTTTCAAATAAAAAGCTAAAATTCATATCACTCTAAAAAAAAAAGAGGCATCACTCACCGGTTGATAGAGGCTTTTCATGATTTTCTTTTTTCTTTAGTTTTTATATGTTACGTTTCTCAAAAAATTTAAGAAACTAAAACTATATACAAAAGAAAAGAAAAGCCTCCCTTCGAGCTGTGGCCTATTCCATTGTTGACCCTTTCTAAGGCGTTGACGATCTCGCTAGTCATAGCCGTCGCCTCATTGCGGCGGCCATAGGTAGGAGGGCAATCACTTCGACATGTATTTACTTTCTTTCTTTTTTACTTTAAATTTTTTTAATTTGTAATTTAACTGAAAATTAGGTTAACATTATATTTTGACCAAAATGCCATTGATCGGCTATAATATTTGGTCAGCCAAAGGGAATAGGTCAGGCATGGCCATTTCAGGTCCATATTTAAGATAAAGAGATTACTTCGGGAAGTTCTTACTTGAAATTTTTCTCAAATTTAAATAATATTTCAATTATCTGGGAAGAAAATAAGAAGTTATTTTCTTTTGACGAGTCGAGGCAAAGTAATAAAACCCCCCTTGCCTTGGGTCTCGCTCCCTCCCGCTCTTTCCCCTTCCATTTCGAAATCACAGAGCCCCCCCTTCACTCTCCTCATCTCTTCAGGAACCTTCCATTCCATCTGCTTCACTCTTCACCTTCGATCGACGCCCGAATGGCGAGCGAAGCTCCTCGGCGGTCGGAGCCAGCAGATCCGCTCGCGGCGTACTCCGTTCTCTCGCTCTTCCCCCGGACGCTTGGCGTCCTCAAGGAGGCCCAGAAGCCCTACGACCTCGAGCGCGACCTCGACTCGCTCCACGACCACCTCAGATCCATCGTACCGTCTCCTCTCTCCGCCTGCTCTTCCCTATATTCGCGTTTAATTAGACTCCTGTGCTGTTTTTTTTTGGGGAGTCGGCTTTCTGCCTGTCTTTCGTGTGTGTGTGTGTGTGTGTTTTTTCTTTCTTTTGTCGTTGCCTTAGGTTACCTGTCTTTTCTCCCGTTCTCGTAGCTCGATAGTCTTGAGAACAGGCCGTTTTACGCGGGCACTGGTGCAAGGTGCGGAGTGAAGACAGAGCGTGAACACCGGGATCGACCCTGATATGAGTGGGCAGTGTGTCGGCACCGATTGACTCCTCCTGTTTAACCCCGTAATCAATCTACAGGTTAATTCACAAGATACAACGAAACGAGTTCCTGAGTATGTTGACGCTAATTGCGAGCCTTATGCTTATTGTAGGAGGAAGTCAATCTGATCAGTAGCATTTGCTACCAATCAACGAGTTACCCTATCTTCTTATTTTACTTTAACATTTTTGTTCATTATGTTCGGGGTAAGTGATTTTGGGATACCTGTTTGATTGGCGAGGAGATACAAGGGCAATTTAAGTGCTAAAAAAAGCTTCTCAGCCTTTTTGTTTTCTAGTAACTGTCCTTCATAATTTTTCTTCGTTCTTTTGGTGGGGTTCTTTATTATTGTACTACTTCTGTATTGGAAGTGTTTATCCATGAAATATCGGGCACTTTTGCTTCTTGTGTGTGCCGTTTTTGTCATATCACGACTCCAACATTTGGGTATTAAGAATTAAATTCTCGGTCCACTTGATAAGTTTTATCCCATTCTAATACTGGCTCTGAAGCCTTCACTCAATGCCCATCTTTTCAATGCTTTTTACGGCTTCAATGGGAAATCTTGATTATCTTTTTGCACCATTACAGGCCTTGCGGAGTCCCAAAAGACTTTTAGATCAAGCCAAGGCTATTGTCAGCAATAGTTCAAAACTCCTAAACATTAGTATCCCCAGTAAGGCAGCATCAGAAGACAAGAACGGAGTAAATGCAGTGATGGCAAATGAAGTTACTAGAAAAAGAAGGCCTGCTTCGGGGCGCGAGCGGCCTCGGTTTTCTCTGAAGCCTGATTCCAGGTAAAACTTGTTCAGAATCCTCAAGGAGTATCGACTTTAGCTTTTGTCTGTTAGCTTCTGTTAAGTCGTGTAAATCTTCATTTCACAGCCAGCCCATGGTAACCTTGGAACCGACATTTGATGTCGATATATATGAAGATCCAGATGAATTTTTCCAGGCTTTTGAGATGTTTGAGAGTATGTTTTTTCTCCTGCATTTCATAAAATCTTCCTTTGTTTCATGAATTATGTGGATTAACTCTTTCCTTGGTATTGGTCATAAGATGCCAAGAGCGAAATACACAGACAGACTGGAGTTCCAATGCATCAGAATCAGTACGATACTGTGAGAAATGCACGCCCACGCCGACCAGAAACCTTGAGGTATGATCTTTGCTTTTTTCTCCTCTTTTATTTGGTTGAGCAGCAAGATAGAGAGCAAGTTTTTTCTTTCGTTTTGTAACATATGAATAACCAAATTGTCATCCAGGAAGTCCTTCAAAAATATTTTTGATCAGTCTATCATATGCTCACAAGTGACATCTCAAAATGACATTGTCCCTCAACCGGTATATACAACGCAACCTGAAGCAACTGAGTTGACTGATGAAACTGAATTAGCTGGTAAGTAGAGGTGATTGTCAAGTGTTAAATCTCAAGGTGGCTTTTTTTATTCTTTCCACCACATTCTCAGTACCTGATCTGATAATATCCGCCATGATAGGTTCTCAGATAGCAGAAAACAAGGTCGATGAACTTTTGGATGATTTATTATCTGGAAATTGTGAAGATTTTGATGGAGATGGTGCGGTCAATCTTTTACAAGAGCGCTTGCAGATTAAACCTGTTAACATCGATAACTTGAGCCTCCCTGACACGCAAGATATTAGGGGGAATGACTTGAATGCTTCAGAAAGAGAGACATCACAGCGTAGACAGGCACTTTCTGATATACAGAACATTTTGAAGGGCCTTCACAGTACATCACCTTCAAAAACTGGGAATGTTTCTAGAAAAAACGTACCTTCACCCCAAACAAAGAGTCCTCTTGCCCCATTGATATTGTTGAAGAGGCGTATGTATAAGGATAACTCCGTTGACCCATTTTCTACTGCTGATATTGATGTAGCAGCCACGAGGAATTCTCCCCTCTCTAATTGCTTGGGAATACACTCTGACGACACTGACATGAGGAAAGACCCTAGTACTTCTGGAAAGTCCAAGTCACCAATGGTTGAAGAAGATGCCGGTATAGTAGATAACGTGCATCAATTCAAACACATTACTGGATACTAGTCTAATCTTTCAATTACAGGTCTGTCCCGGTACAGATCCAATGATAACGATGAAAGCTTTAAGTTGGATTTTATGGCATTAGAAGAGGGCTTACCTGATGCTTCTGCTGATATCGATAGTCAAATGGAGAAGGTGAACCGTCCTCTTTTTTTTGTTCTCAATTTGTGCGTGCTCTAATTTGGTTATTTGGGATAAGTAACACACAACAATTTGCTGCAGGTAGCAGTCACGTCTCCCCACTTTGATGTGGTCATGCAGAATTCTGCCATTGGAGAAGTGAATCACAACGAACATAATCAAGAGGGTATGTCCCCAGCTTTCTAAAACATGAAACTCTCGTTTGGTAATTGTAGTCAATGAAGACTTTCGGTAGACTGGTTTTCTCTTTTGTATTTTTGAAAAAGCAAACCTCGCACAAGTGTATCAATTTTGACCTAGAAATTTTCATGTACTATGAGACATCTTCTGCCAACAGATCCTTCACACTGTTCTACGAAAGATGATGGCACAGGTGGAACTTTTACAGATACTGACAGAGCTCCTGACAAGCAAACTGAGGTATTCCCTTTGCTTTTGTGGTTCTTTTGGGCATCTAGAAACAAGTGCAGAGTGGTGTCTATGGGATGAATGTTAAATTTATACCATAGAAATGATCGTTGGTTATTACCCAATGCTCTCTTAAGTTTATAGGCTCGTTGTTTGCTTCTTATGTGCATGCGTTGTTACCGAGACAATAATGTATATCTGTGTGGCAGAATGTGGCTTTGCATTTGGTGGTTCTGTATACATTGACAACGTGTAAATCTATGCTCATGAAATGACCAAGTGGCGTCTTTAATTAATCAAGAAAAGAACAAATCCAGTAAATTTCATTGAGATGAACTTGTAAATTTTATAGTGAGTTTTCCCTAGATACATATTCAATCACATTTTGGATATATTCTGAATATATAAATCATGCCAAAGGTGAAATAAGAGCCCATTTCACTTTTTTTTTCCTTTTACAAAAGAAATTGAACAAAAATAAAAGACAATTTCCAATTTATTCTTCGGTAAATGTTATCGAGATGAAGAATGACTCCAGTCTGCTTAATAATATTCGTAGTTTTATGTATAAATTGAAGTGATCTTACTGATGGTTCTGAATATTAATTCTTAGTTTTTTACTTCGGTTCTGTGTATTCCATGATAGATTAGGAGTTCTTGCCATGAAATATAGTTGTGTGCTGGAACAACATTTATGCTTCTATGAGAGACCCGACAGAAATGCAAAACAACATTAGTTGCTGAGTGTTAACATACCAGCTGGTCCTTTTTTATTTGCGATGTCGCAGTTCTAACATCCTTCTATGATCACACATCCACCTTAACATTCTCGTTTGTGAAGGTGAATGTGTGGTCATACAAGGATGTATAAGATAAGGAATGGAGATATTCAACGAAAAGTTGGAATATAATTGGTGGCAGAAAAGATGAGAGAACATAGATTGAGATGGTTTGGGCATATTCTCCGAAGTCCCCTAAATGTCCCGGTAGGAACAGAAGTTTGTTATCGAGAGCATAATATGAAGAAAAAAAAAGAGGTTGGCCGAAAACTTACTTGAGGGAAAGTAGTAAAACAAGATTTAAGAGAGTGAAATAGATTGCCGTACGGTTTATCTTAGGATGGAGTGGAATAAGTCTATTAATATTGTGGAGGGGTAGTGTGTGTGTATGTATATATTTATCTTTGTTTACTTATTTTACATATTTTTATCTTTTTCCTCGATTGATTTTGCTTTATTTTTATGAATCTTTGGGGTTCATCCACCGTCGACCCCAACTAGTTTGGGATAAAGATGTTGTCGATGTTGATGTTGATGTCGCAGCTCTAAGAATTTAACAATGAATAAAAAATGCGAAGCTTGAGATATTCGACATCATTGAATGCTATTGTGAATCTGTTTTTGGATCTTGCATGTGATGGTATTTGAATGGTGTTTGAAAGGAAGAATGCTGTACTAGAGATATAATGTTTAGCAGATAATACAAGACATAGCGTAACGTGTTAAACTTGGGGGCTGGTCCTATTCATTGAAGGCCGACAGCTAAGGCTGCGTTTGGTAACGTTTATGTTCCTGGGAATATATTTGGAACAGAAATATTTTTTTGTGTTTCTGTTCCCAGCTACGATTTTTGTGAATAGAAACGCGTTTGGTACGTTAAAAAAAAAAATACTTTTCTCGCCAAAAGGAAGGATTGACGGCGGTGACGGTGGGCACCAGAGGGCGGGCGGCGGGCGACCGGCGGGAGCTGATGACGGGCAACTGGCGAGCGACCGGCGGCGGGCACCGAAGGGTGGAAGGTGAGGGGCGGCGACCGGCGGAGGCTGCGCAAACGGCGACCAGCCGACGGCGGGCGACCCGCGGGCGACGGCGGCGGCGGCCTGCGATCGGTCGGCCGTTGGGTGGTGGCCGTGGTGGTGGTGCGGCGGCGGAGGACGGGGTCGGTGGCTTGCACGAAAGTGTTCCAAAAACTAAAAGCAAGTTTTTTTTGTTTCTTTTTTTTTTTTGGTCCAACAGTGTTTCTTTTTTCAAAAGTGTTTCTTGGAGCAGTTTTGGAACATTTTTTTTACCAGACGCGTTTATGTTCCAAAAATGTTCCGAGAACATTTTTGGAATAGAAACACTTTTCAGGGAGTGTTACCAAATGCAGCCTAACCCTTTTGGGTTACTGGGGAAGGGGACACTACAGCTTCTGTCCTTTATGTCTGATATCTTGCGTCAGAAATATGATTTTGTTGTTACATTTTGATCTGTTCTCCCTCCACCTCCCTTTGTTTCTCTTTAGGTACTCTAAGGTGATACCTTTATCTAGCCCATTGTCTTGACTAACTTTTAACTATTTTTTTGGGCAAATACTAGCTTTTAATTGACTTTGCTGATGCTTCCAAGAATTCATTAAATGCTGGCAAAAAATCAAAGGCACGTCCATCCAAGGATCGCCTTAGGAAAGGATTTTCTAGGAGGCAAAGCCTTGCAGGTAGTTTTGCTAGCATTTATATTTGCAGTGAGATCCCATATGCATGTTTGTATTTTTATGTCATATCTTGATTTTTTCCCCCTCTAGCTGCTGGCACATCATGGAATTCTGGAGTAAGGAGAAGCACCAGAATCAGATCAAGACCTTTGGAATATTGGAAGGGTGAAAGATTTTTATATGGTCGCGTGCATGAGAGTAAGGGCCCCTCACATGCTTCTTTGAATT
Source organism: Rhodomyrtus tomentosa (assembly GCA_028455895.1). NCBI lineage: Eukaryota > Viridiplantae > Streptophyta > Magnoliopsida > Myrtales > Myrtaceae > Rhodomyrtus > Rhodomyrtus tomentosa. The sequence continues at coordinate 38,356,706 of JAPCWY010000001.1, read as the reverse complement.
ATCTGAGGAAATTGTTCCACTCAGGAAGGTTGTTTATTATATGCTGCATCAGAATTCTCTTACTTGGCAGCTGTGTTTCCTTTTCTTTGCTTTACGCCCCCAATTTATTCCGTCTACTATCAATACTACCAGAGTTGTGTTTTCTATTTCCCCAAATTTTTAATTTTAGCTACTGAAGACTGACAAGCTCAAATGTTTTAAAAATGGTCCCAGAAAGATTTTATTAAGCAATCTCTACAGAATCAGGTTGAAGCCGAATGTATGTGACGGCATATCGGTGCTTTGCAATGTTCTGCTGTCTGTTAGGTTTATGGCAAGCGACAAAAGGTCACTTATTGTGCTTTAAGACCTGAGCAATATTTTCCTGAACAGTTCTGTATATCCTTATAAAGTTTCCCATTGCATATATTTATACGAGATACCATATGACTACCTGCAACAAGCTATAGGAAGCTGTTTAAATTTTACAACTTCCATGAATGGACGTTCTGTTTAAATTTCACAAGAACTAGAAATTCATTTGAGGTGATAAATGCTCGTCATTATTATAGAATTTTGGATTTTCTTCCTTTCATCCCTACCCTGCAGTATGGATAACCTAATCCTTCGCCAATCTTGTTACAGGTTTAGCCACTGTAATTGGCATAAAGTATGCATCTCCAGGAAAGGCTGATGGAAAACCCACTATGAGGGTGAAGTCGTATGTTTCGGATGAATACAAAGAGCTTGTTGAACTAGTATCTCTTCATTGAGATGCCACGTGGTCTTGTACTCTTGTTTGCATCTAGTGAAACTTTTGTCCATGACTGGTTAAGTTCATATTGAACATAATATGATGTTCAGTAAACTTATCCCTGTGTATAGTTCCGTCTCTTCAAGTTCAACTCTTCTTTTCACATCTTCCCTCATGGCCACGTGTTGACATTATCTGTCAGATTACAAATGTAGCCTAAAGGATTGCTGTCAACTCAATAGACAGGTGCCAAATTCTGTAGTAGGATTCCTCTACTTCATAGGATTTGGAGGGTTGGAGATATAAGGAATCATCTGTTTAGATGGTTGAACGTTGACATGAGTTTCAAAGAAACCAGGAGAGTGATGAACTATGGCAAGTTTGCGTGGTCTGGATGAAGGAAACAATACAAGCCACTCTACTTTGCCTTAAGAAAAACGCTTTTCCTTCTCCTGGCTATGCTTTGTCGGGATCGTCTCAGGTTCAGGCAGCAAAGAATCATTCCACTTTTTTTTAGAAGTACGTGGGACAATTCACGTTTTCGGCTACTTATCTAGTCCTAGATGTTTGACAGTGTCCACTTGAAGGTGTCAAACGGAGATCCTTAGTGAATTAATCACCATAACTTGGTCCTAAGGAACAACCCAAAAGAGCATTTCCTTTCCTTTGTCTTGAACATAAATCCTCTTTTTCATTTTTTTTTTTTAAATTTCCTGTTGCTTTTTCACCAATCTTGCTTTTCTGTGAAGGTCATTCTCTGATGTATCTGTACGTATAGCTTTCCTCCTTGAATTCATGTTTCAGCCGGAAGGAGCCTTTGCCATCTCCTCAACCACGTAGTCGATGTCAAAACACATGAGCGGAATGGTTTGTCCTTTTTGAAACATTGAGTTCGGCCGTGTTGGGCCAACATTAGCTGTGCTTGGTGCTTTTTTGTCCCCACTAAATGTTTTTTGTTTCTTTAAAAGCTAACCCCAACATAACTGAAAAGGCGAGAGTTCCACAGTTGAAAGCTGGTGGGGTGTTCTATCTCAATTGTACAGAGTTCACGGTACATTTGTTGGAAATTTTTTAGCCTTAATTGTACAGAGTCCAAAGTACATTTGTAGAAGTTAGTCTCAATTGAATTGTGATCATATGTAGAGGTCACACCCGGCACAAGCACACAAGGCCATAAGCCATGACCAGCAAAATGTAATTCATCCAAGGAATCCGCTAAAGAAGTACACCAGAAGCAAGCATCAATGAATGTACTTTCTTTTGCTCCTTATCCCAGTGAAAGGATATGAAAACCATCTGCCACTATGCTAAATGAGTGAATAGACATATTGTTGCACGATGATTAGTGCTCTCCGAATGAACTGTGTACAATCGAGGGAATGAGAGTAAGACATTGCCTGGTTTCAGAGGTTTACTTTGTTCTCAAGCAACGGAAGAGAACCTCTGTTAACTTCAGGTACATGTGCTGTTTCAGGTACATCCGCTCCGCTTTTCTCCTTCCTCTGATCCCCATCTGCTCCCTCATTATTGGGTTCTCAAGCAGAAACTGGTGGTTAATAGCGAGAGCTTTAGATCCTCGTTTTTCGGGAGGGTGAAGAAGTCCTGTTTCATTTTGCTCGACGATCTCCTTCATGCCCTCCGCATCGGTTCCGAGCACCTGCAACATTCCAACTACGTGATGGCAAAAAGTTGTACCCATTTTGATCTCAGACGGATGCAAATTGGATATACGAGTGGCACGGGGTGCATTTCTAGGGAGCGACACAGGACCTACTAAAAGTTGGAAATACGGTTAAAGAGAAAGAAACTGTCCATGGATCAGAATCATCCCATCAATATTGACAGGGAAGGGATCTAGAGATGCTATGTTTATTCAGACAGACAAACGAAATAGAAACCTAGAGAAGGAGAGAACTAATCTCCGACTCAGAAACAAGAAACACTCAAGAACTCATGTCGAAAAGAAACGATAACTGATACGATGTTCAACGAATATCCTGGACTGGGAAATTTGTTCTTACCGGAAGACCAAATGCCATCGCTTATAGTTTTACTCTCCCAAATGTTTCTCCTAGCCCCTGCCGGCCATTCAAAAAGTCACAATATCAACCATTGACCTGAAACAGAGAAAGGGAGATGAGATCCCCAAATATAGAGATCCAAAATTGTCTGGTTTATCAGTCCCGACCAGCATATTCTCCACTTTTTGATTGCTTCTCTACATTGCACTACAGAACTGCGAGATTCAGGTTTAACTCAGAGTGATAACCAAGACTGAGTTCAATCATAGAGCTGCAAATGTATGGAAAGGTTAGAAGGATAAGCTAGTCACACTGCCATGTTTTCAACTAGAAGCAAGCGATGAGTGAAAAACCCAAACGCCTTGTATGGTTATTCATGTGAGAATTTGTGGGACCACTGTTAACTGTTCTAAAAGTTTAAGTTATTAGATGAATGTGCGGTTTTTAATATTTAATTATTCCAACAATTCGAGTACTCAAAAGTCAAGCAGAATATGAATATGCAGCAATATGCAGGATTGACTGAGGTCGAAAATTGTCCAGAAGGAAATTTAGAGTTTCTCCCTCTCTGTTCACCTGAAAAAACAGAGGTACTTCTGAATGTTCCTTACCTGGGAGTTCATGACGTAAGCATCAGCAGCAGAGTAAAGTGGAGCAACATGTGTAGCTGCTGGAGTCCATAGCACTGACTTTGAGAAGGTTGAATGCAGGGATAAGAAAGTCAACATTTCTTCGACATAAGACGGTTTATTGCTTTTGGATCCCACTGCGTCTGTAAGTATTTTCAATGCGTTGCCGGTCATTCTATTAGTCTGTGATGGTACTTTTCTCCTTACTTGGCAGCCGCTCTCAAGAGACCCAGCAATCTTGTCAGTCAGTACAATTGATAAACCAGACAATCTCAAGTTTTTCCTCTGTCTGTTTGGTAGGATCTGAGGGGATAGATTGTTCATTTGTCAATCCTAATGACCTTGAGTGATGCCTAGTAACCAAATTAACATGTCCTCCTCAAAGTCTAATTGATTCTTGCGAGGAGCGATTTTTCAAGACCAGACGTGCCGATTCAAGAAGCAAAAGCTTTCCTTTTCCCGGATTTATGCTACTCAAAGTTATCACAAGCATGCCTTCATCTGTCAGTCCCATCTCCTTTCTAACAAAACTTCTCAGCTTCTGCCGTCGCTCCATCATCCTTTTGGCGGTGAAGGAAGGTATATTTAGAGAACAGGCAATCCCAGCTACAAAAGCTAGTTCATCGTTCACCGAAAATGGTACTATTGCTGGTGCTGATCTCAGTTGTTCTCTTCTTCACACCAGGGTAGCCATTGTCTAGACTGTGGCTTGGAAAGAAATACCAAAACTTCCGCTCTGCTTAGCACCATTCTAGACCGATCAAAGTATTCGCGTCTATTTTCCATGATCCACCAAACAATCTGACTCGAACTAGCAGGGTATAGATCGGTGTGTTGTTCTGAAATTAAATTCACCATAGAACTTACGCTTGTCTAAGGAGGAAACATGGTAAATGATAAACGTTCAAAGATGTGCTGTATAAGGTTATGCCTCGGCTCCTATTTAAGCTGTGCCTAGATATTGAAATGCTTAAGATTAAATCAAGTGAACATATTGAAAGCAAAAGAAAGAAAGAAAATAGAAGTATAGTCAACCATGAAATTGTTTTCATTTTCGATTGTCTATTTATTGCTAAGAACTGCTTACCAATCCATGATGCGCATGCTGCCGATCCCACAATGACAAGATCTGCCTGCAGCTGCCCTGATCCGTCTCTGAGTAAGTCCACGCATCAAACTGCCCTTCTTGCTTAGGACCGCTACCGACAGTCACCTGGCAGCTCAAGAGTTCAGTTGCCAGCTCCGTCATGGACAGTGGAGCACCTGTCATTGAGAGCACATGAATTATCAACACAAATTTCCTTGACCTCACGGCCTGTCTGAAATCCCCCTTCGAGTCGCAGGTTCCCGATCGTTTCTTCCCAATGCTGCCGAGTAGTTTATCCTCTATTGCACTGAATGGACCGACAATCAAGCCATATGAGGCATTCTTCACAAGAACCATCTCCTTTTCCTCTAAGTTATGGCTTTTCATTGCCGCCATGGCCTTCCTTTTCCTGCCCAATCTCCCACGCGAATGTCGGACACTTCTCGTTGTTCCTCTTCCTTAATAAGTACGGCCATCTACCATCCGCTCTCTGCTTGTTGACAGTTCTCTCCTGTTTAGCTGCCAAGAAGTTCTTAATATTTTCTCCATTTTCAGTGGCTTGGTTTATAAACAGAACCCATGACGTCAACCTTCTTGCCACCATGAGCCCACCTGGGTTGCGCAGAGAGCCGTAGGCAAGACCACAAAATGATCATTAGCAACCAATACAGCAACCTTTGGCTTCGGAACCACTCAAGACCTCCTATGCCGGTTCTAGTATCTCTTCTAGGATGTCGACTGGAATGCAGTCCCTGGGACGTCAGAGCATCGACGTGCGTCGAAACTCCTGATAAGGTGGAGGAAGTATGAACATGATTGCTAGACCGCATCAAGGAAGGCTGTCCGACTAATTTTACGTATAACCTCACTCCGTTCATATCCTGCCGGGTTGCTTCTAACTCTTCCATCTTCTGTCATGCTTCCGTGCCACATAGTTACTGGAATCGACACTGCAACGAGGCATGTTGCAGGAAGGAAACATAGGAGTTGACTACTTGAAGAATCCTGCAAGAAGAAAATGAGCTATGCAGCCAAAAGGGTAGAAAGAAAACTGCAGAACTAGCAGATGACCCGTTAAGCTTGACCGATCATCCCATAATGGGTGAGAGAGAGAGAGAGAGGTGGCATTCGACATGAACATGGACAGGGAAGGTCGAGTTCCGACGACTTGGCTTGGACTTTTTTTAAGGAAGAAGATGGTGAGGGGAGAGGGAGAAGCTGCAGTTGGTAATGACAAATCGATAACTTGGTTTTCTTTTTCTGTTTTTCACTTTTGAATAATATTTAAGGTAAGGAATAAGGATATGCCACATTTCTGTATTTAGTATTTAGATGGACTTACGGATCATTTATCAAACGAGGGATTGTTGGTAGAGGGAATGGAAAATTTAGGCACGGTCAATCCGATTCTTACCAATCTGCTCCCATGCGAATAAGGGATTAAGTACACCTGGAATGCCATAAGTTGTGTGCGGTAATCAGTTTAGTACCAAAATTTTCAAATCGATCAGTTTAGTGCCAATTTTTCGTAATTTCGATCACTTCAGTGGTAAGTGCATACGTGGCCATCGGAATGTCTATGTGGTGCATACGTGGACTGTTTGCATAAAAAATAAGGCCGACGTGGCTCGCCGGAGGCCAACTCAGCATTGTAAGGAGGCGAACGACGTCGTTTATGAGTAAACTGTGCCCTCATAAACCCTAATCCCCAAAATTGAACCGTATAACTCAAAATTGAATGCCAGAAGGAACCCTACGCCTCGACTAAGTGAAATTCGAACTCCCACTTTTTTATTTCTCCTCAAAATCGAAAGTCGTCGATCGAAATGAAGGGAAGGAGCTTCAGTAGCAGCTCAAATTCGATTCAGGCGAGTGAAGATAATGGTGAGATATACTATTTTTGTGGATTACCAAGTGCAACAAGAACATCTTAGACTCAATTGAATCCTGGGAGAATATTTCATGGATGCGGCAAGTTTAGAGAGGTTAAAGTGCAAATATTTTAAATGGGTTGATTAGAAATTTTCCGGTCGAGCCACAGACGTGATATTAGAGCTTCTTAAAAGACGGCGTGAACCTGTACATATATTCATGGAGGAAATGGATGATGTCGATTCAAAGGAAGCTGAGCTGAAGGCTGTAACATCTCTGACGAATCAATTGAAGAAGGAAGCATCGACGTTGTGAAGACAAGGAGGCGTGATCAAGCCTTAATTATTTCTTTGATATGTTGTGTAATGTACATAGTGTTAAGTCTAAGGTGTGTCCTGAGAGGAGCTTTCTCAATCTTCCGTAGGTGAAGTTGAGTTCGTTATGTTGTATTGCATAATGTATAAGTAATGGATGAAGTAATTTGTTGGAAATGGAAGATGAATACAATGTATGCTTAGTTTTAGTTTTCAGTGCATGTTTATTTTTAGCTGTTTAGTTTGCTACAAAAGAGTAGGTTTGCTGCAAAAAAAAATGTTATTGATTGCAAAGTTTTGGCTGTTGCTAATGTTTTTGTTGTGAGGTCATGCTTGGTTTGGGTTTGCAATTGTTTCACTTGAACTATTCAATTTGGGAGACATTTTTTTGTAAGGTTTGCTGCATTGGAGTTGTCTTGATTGCAAGTTACAGAGCAGAAGCAGCGACCTATACAGGTTTTTGTAAAAAAAAAATTGCTGTAAATGGTGATTATCGTTTATAATGTAAGTGCCAATAAGTTGTATATTTCGATCACTTAAGTGCTAGTCGGGGTTAAAAAGTGATCAATTTAGTTTCAATTTTTTTAAAAAAATTGTTCACTTAAGTGCTAAGTTTTTCTACTATTGGTCACTTGAGTGCCAACTAGTTCTAAAATCGATCACTTAAGTGTAAAATTGTTCTGAAATTTATCACTTAAGTGCTTCAACAAAACCTGCAATACTAATTCGTGCAAGCTGCATCCTGATAGTACTATGTTCACCTGCTAGTTGGTGGTGCAGATTGTGCACCAAACTGCATCGGCAACTTGCTCGTGCAGATTGTGCACCGGCAACTTAACCAACCAAATCAACCTGCACTTCAAATAAGGCCAACACAATATGTCAATCAACAACCACCACCAACTATAACTTGCCAATAAACAACCACCAACTATAACCAGCTGCCAACAATCATAAACAGGCCAACACAATAACTAGAGAAATCACAGCAAGATCAATGCATAATTCGACATTCAATAAACAAGCTCAAATTGAGGTGTTTAGCTCTAAACAGTTTACATTAACAAAAAGTCAGCCAAAAAAGGTTCCCAACAAAAGATAATAACACGAGTATGAGTTTTCAAAAAAAAAAAAAATTGACAACACTAAATTAGAGTTCTACTCCAACTCTACTTTTTGAATTGGTTCATGATCCTAGCACTCTCTCTAACATGTGGAGGTGTTGGATCCTCGAGTGCTATATCCAGCACTTCTTGACATCTAACTCTTGCTGACTTCTTCCTTGGAGATTCTGGTATCTCAAGTGGCGTATCCGACACCGTTTGACGTGGAACTCTTACTGGCTTCTTCCTCGGAGGCTGCTTCGGTGCTGCAACTTTTTTCCTCGTATTTCTCGATCTCTTTGGCTGAGCTGTTGACTCTTGGGTTGGTCCACCTTCAGAAATAAGCATATCTGAGCTTCTCTCAGGCTACAATAACATAATAACATAAGCAAATGATTCATAAATTGTTATTTAAATGTCCTGAAATGAACAAGTCTATTTCAGGATTGGTTGGCTCCCAATAATTGCTACTTCTAATATGTTGCATCATGAACTAATACGTATCAATAAACGACCTTTTGCTGTAGCATTCAGATAGGTAATGCTTTGGGTTCTCTCCATTGTGCTAGATGGTAGAAATGGCATATACGCAATGAATTCCATTTAGTTCCCATGCCTGACATGAGCATTTCATTCTCTGGAGGTAAACAACAAATGTATCTTCATTCTTCTTGATCTCAAACCCATCATCGCTATTCCAAACTGGACGACATAACCTAATAGCAGCCACATTGTCATCTAATGTCTTTGCAATCCGAGGACCACATTCTCTAGTCTACTTTGCAACATCATCTCTTTTACTACGCAGCCTGGTCATTACCATAAGCCGTATATCCTCAAGCATGGCTACGATTGACTTGCACCTAGTAGCTAATATGCTACCATTGAAAGTTTCGCTAAGGTTGTTATCGACGATATCGCATTTGAATTCTTTTTTGAAGAAAGCCCTACACCAATGCTTCACTTCTGTTTGGAATAACGCATCGAACCCATCCTTGGTCAGCTTAAGCAGACCCTATTTTGCTATCCTAAAGTCAGCCATGTTCATATTTTTTGCAATTTGCTAGAATTGCTTTTGAAGCTTCTCTCCTTTGTACTTCTTTGCCCAGTTCGCATATATATGCCCCGCACACATCCTATGCTCGGCATATGGGATCAAGTGAACTAGTGCAGGAACAAGCCCCTACAATATTAAACCAAGGAATACGGAATAACTGTAAGAAAGGGGAAAATACGACATAATGAGCTCATTACAAAAGAATGCATTGACCAACATAACAACCCACATTACCTTCTATTGATCACTCAAAAAAGCCCAACCGCTCCCGTTTGTAATCTCCAAGTCAGCCATCAAATTTTTCATGAATCAGAACCAAGCGTCCTTATTTTCTATCCTCACTACAGCCCAAGCAATAGGAAATATTTGGTTATTGGCATCCCTACCGATTGCAGTCAATAATTCGCCCTTGCATAACCCTTTCAAAAAGTACCCATCCAATCCAACTATTTTGCTAGAACCAGATAAAAATCCCTTCTTGCGCACATCGAAGCACATGTAAAATCCGTCAAACATGGTCACTTCATTGAGTAATGACCTATCCACAACCTTCGCAAACACCTTACTTGGATAGTTTTGCAGCATACATTCATAGGCATAATCCCATACCTAGGCATATTCTCTCTTACACTGATTCTCTGATACATTAATCCCTATCTGCTCTCTCACCAATTGCTTCAAGTGAGGACTTCTAATCTCCGGCATTGCCTTGATCGTGTTGAAGAACTGCTGTGACAACCACGTACTTGTTATCCTTTTGTTGTAAAAAACAATTGCACGTATGTTCTTCTTGGAATGATCTAATTTGGAATAACCCACTCCTCTTGTTTAGTTATGCGTAGATCTTCCATCCACAATTACGTTATGGACACCTAACTCTCACATACTCCTTTGTATTGCAAATAAACTCTAGACTCCTCTGATCAGCAATGGACCTCTTCAGGATCGCATCTTTAAACTGTTTCGCATCCTCAAATTTCATTCCAAGAATCAAAAGAAGACTCCCTACAGTTGGATCATAGGAAGGGTACTTACTTTTCCGTCTATGCACAACTGCAACTTCTCCTTCTTGTTCAGGCTCATCATCAGAAGTACCAACTCATTCGTCACTGCAAATATCCTCATCGTTGCCAGTAGTTGTAGCAGAACCAGTAGTTGTAGCACGTGTAGGTTCTCCTATATTTACTGCTTCACCTCCCTCTACGTCTACAAATCCTACACATTTTCCCCTTGCAAATTCCTTGCAGATTTTCCTTGATTGTTGCAACTCCTCATCGTCATCGTCGCCTCCTACGAAGCTGATATTTTCCACAGCTTCAACATCGTCGTTGTCATCATTGGATTCTGCAATATCTCATTCTAATCCAGTGATCTGATCATCATATGTATTTACTCCTCCCTGTCCTCCCTCTCCTCATTGTCCTCCTCCTCTCCAAGATGCTGCCTATTAGCCCAATCCTCTCCATCTACCCATTCCTCATTCACTTGTACAATAGTTTCACCTCCATGGGATGTAGAACCAATGCCTACTTCTCTTGTTTTGGCCCTATCTTCATCCCGAGCATCATCGTTATCATTGTCTACATAAACTTTCGCTTCGTTGCCATGAAGATAGTGATAAATCACATCTTTAAACCCATTATCATCTCCCAACTCTCTCAGCCCATCCTTAAAACCCTTCCTAGGAAGACAATAGAGTAATTTACTTACTTTGCAGTTGTATAAGTTTAATATTTCCCTCACGAAAGAAACATATGACGACGTCCTGACTTCGACGAAAATTGTTCCTTCATTTCCACCTTCGTAGGCCCACTCCTCACTACCAATGACAAAATTTTCGCCATAACAAATAATGACAGCAGCAATATTCTTGTCCATGCCTACACGAAAAGAGAAAAAAAAATAGTAGCGGTATTAACTTTTGGGACCACAGTCAATAAATGCACATGGAAGTCCCCACATGCCTGCTATTTAATTAAAGACTCATAACTTGTCAGCTAGTATGAACAAAGGACAGTTAATGTGCACAGTGTTTCAGATTCCACATTTTGAGATCTCCACAGCATTCAGTTCACTATTTCCTAGCAAGTAAAAATTAATTTACAATGCAAAAGGCGTCAGAAGTCTAATTAAACAAGTGCACATTTTGGATGCAAAAAAGAAAAATTAATATTCGAAAGGGACCTGGCACCTTGGGGGCCACTATTTTCCTTTGTCAACAAACCGATGAAAGCAAACTGTGATTAAAGTAGTGCACGTACTCAACGCGTCAATTTCGAGCCTTCACTTTACCAAATTCGCCCATTTTGGCCCGTAACCCTAATTGTCCACTCGAAGCCCTAATTTCACCCTATTTTGCCGTAATTTCTGCTCGGGTTTCACTTTGAGAGAGGGACATTGGACGTGGAGGGAATATCTCAGGACGACGGCAACAACCTCACCACAGATCTGATCCCACGAGCGATGATCGCGACTTTGGATTTTCGCTAATCCCTTCGACACTTCCTCCTTTTCGCACGAGACTTTGAAGAAGATGATAGCGACGTCGTTTTCTATACATCAAAAGCGACGCCGTTTTACTCTTGTGCCCAACGTTTAAGCCACGTTGGCATTCCACCGTGGTAGCAGCTTCTAAAAATTTGCCATGTTAGATAATAAAAATCAATTATAATATCCACGTAATTCATTTCGCAGGACTTTGGCTGGATTTTTACTGGAATGGCACTGAAGTGCATGATTTTCTCTGATATTGGTACTGAAGTGATCGAAGTTACGAAAAATTGACACTAAACTGATCGATTTGAAAGTTTTGGCACTAAACTGATCATTGTACACAATTTATGGCACTCCAGGTGTACTTAAGCCTGCGATTAAGAGAAAAGTTATGAACTGATTTTACTGGTAGGACTATTGTAGTTTTTTCTTAGAATTTTTTTGCTGGAGGATTTTTTTTTTTTCAGAAGTTCATGCAAAAATTAGAAGTGAATATGGTTCTAGGTTAGAACTCGAGACCTGAATCGGACTTGTGGAGAACTAATGCGGTTCTAGATTTCAGGGTATGCAGGAGTAGGTCACATCTTCTAAAAATTGGGGAACTTGTTCGAAGGTAAGTTCTACATTCTGGTAGGTGCAACCTGTGACATGTTTTTGTATTTTGCTTGGCTTATGTCTTCATGCAATACCGACGTAATCAATTGCGTCCGGTGATAAGTGCGTAATCTGGAACCACTAGTCTGAACTTCTATTTTCGTTGATACTTATGATTGAGACATTTACTTTGTTAACGGTTCATATTTATTTGTATATCTAAATTTGAGTTGTGGTTAGTATAGTAAAGCAAGTGATGGTTATTAAAATTAATGATTCACTACAATTGTTCCATTAAAAATACAAGTGAAACCTGAATAAACCCTAGAACCGACACTGAACCTTTGATAAGGTTTCAGGTTATACGGGATAGGTTTCAAGTATAAAAAATGAGGAGCCTATTCTGATGAGCATGTTTCAAATTTCAGGTAGAACCTGTATAGAATGTAAAACTGTTCACCCCTACTAAAAAGCAAATCATATCTCGTTCAAGGCAGATTGTTACTCAATGCTTTAGCATTATATATAGACCACATACTCAAAAAAAAAAAAATTGAAAGATGACAAAGTTAATTCAACCTCACTTAATTCAACACAAAAACCACACAAATCTTAAAAGTGAAAATGTAAGTGAAATTTTCTATTGTGTGAGGCAAAAGTACATGGGTCAGTCGTCCGAATAATGAACAAAATGTTTTTTTTTTCCGGTCGGGTCTTAGTGAACGGTGATTTTCAATGGCCTATCGAAACATAAAGGACTTATGACTTTCAGTGAACAGTAGCAAATATTCAAGTTAATACTATGACGCGAGCAAGTATTTGAACGTGTTAGTAAATGTAATCCGGCTATAGTTTCCAAGTAGTAGTAGAGCCTCCGGGGAGAAAAACTACAATCTAGAAAGCTGTTTTGGGTTTCATCAGTATCAGCGGGGTCCTATAACCGTTTTCTAATTTCATGACATGAGCGAAATCCACACCATCCTTACTTGGCCGGTTGCCGGGAGTTAAACTCTAGTCGACGCGGGTATCAATCCCTCGTGATGGGCAACTCCGAACCGAACAAGTGTTGAAGGATTTGAGCCCGGCACGCATGGGTTGGATCCACGCGATACCAACACGCGCGCCTCAATTTGTGGGACAAGTTAAAGGAGATGGGGGATGGAATCCTTCACTTCCCCGGATATTGAAGGTGAGATCCCATTCATTTAGGCTACCAAGGTTGGCTACCAAATTGCCAAACACTAGCAGTTTTGTAATTCTGGGATTTAGAAAAGGAAGTCGGAAATTTTGGGTTGCCTTTAAAAATGCAGATGACCGTAGATTTTCTGTGACCATCTATCCATTTTATAAGCTGGGGAATGTCACAAATTATGAGCATCTCTTACAGGACCCTTGAAAGGAACCAAAACAAGCTTCCGAGATTTTGATCACCGTCTTTTATTTTATGGCTCCGTTTGTTGTTGGACCCTTTATTTAGTTGTGACGCACAAAATGATGACGTTTTATCTAGTCAACCCACTTTTTCTGTAGAGTGATTTAGGTAGATGCTCAGAATAAAAGAAATCGTCAGATAGCTCTTGGATAGTGATGAGGACGTGCTGTAACAAAAATTTTCGAGTTTCCAGAACATCTAGCTGAACCTTTGAGGTGAGACAGAGACTCGGACATTCATAATTTCAAGCTCCCCGCCATGAGCATGTTGCGAGCTTCCTCTTATATTACAAAACAGAAAGAGAAAAATAAGACGGGAACTGGCTTCGCATGGGAAAGAACACGACCAGACGAACTACCATTCCCATCAAAATTCCATTAAACCATTGAAAAAGAGCTTGGAAGATACACTTGAATGTTTTCCGAGTACATTTAGAGGACGAAAGACACTACCTTCCAAGGAGAAATTGTGTGCAATAAGGTGCTGTGTGTGTGCTGTGATGCGCAAATAAAGCATAGTAGGTAAATGTAAAGCAGACATACTTCCAATGCCAAGTTGAAGTTAGAAAATAGCTGGTACAGATGGTTTATGGAAAAGAATCATTGACCTGTCATAATACTTGGATTATGGCACTAGAACCAAGTCATGTCCCGGAAGAATAGTAAAAACCATGCATTAACCAAACCAGAAAACAGGGCATCAGGAAATGCAAATCTCGGGAACATAGAACTCAACCACACGATACTATCAACTTCATGTCTCATTACAGCTGCTGCTGCTGCACGTTGATTCTTCTTATTCATCCTCTTATGGCTCTCTGAAAAAACCTGTCACCATATCTTTCTCTCACACAAGCTTCTTTCAGAAACCAAACCACAGGTAAACCGACGATTAACAGAACACCTAGCAGACAGATTAAGGGCGAAAAATTACTTTCCATTCACTTCTGCAGAAACATAATTGAGGAGGAGAAGAGAGGCGCATCTGGGTTGATTCCTGTACCTTACATTAAACAAGAAAACACCACCCGTCAAGCTACAATACGGTTCTCAACTTGACTGCAGCATGACCAGGTATTTGCCACTTAACCTACAAACACCGGGAGTTTAATGAAAACCTTAAGACAATTTCCTTCAATCCAAGCCCATGAGAATGCATAGTAGCAATTCAATGAACCTGACTATGACACCACTCAACTCTATTTACACATTTGATCATACCTTCACATATTTAGTCGAAATATTTGGTCAACTAACCCAAACCTTTCAGTCCGTAAATAGCAAGCCAACTTTTAACATACACCTAAACAACTGTAAGCATAAGTTGAAAACACGGCTCGGGTTTAAATCATAGTTCGAGTAATCCAGTATTCCGTATATGCCAAGAGGACTAGATATGAGAGAACCCACAAACAACCGGCCAATACATTTTTGCTGACACTTTCTTCTTTTTCTTTGAATGATAAAAAGATTTCATCAAGCAAGTACCAAGTAGGAAACACTCCTATGCAAAACGGCTTCAGGTAGAAGCCACACATATACCAAATTATGCGCAAAATACTATTTCTACCCTTCCACAAACAATATGTATGAAATTGAACTTCCCCGCACATTTTTGTTGAGACATCGATGGACAATCCAATAAAGTTTTAGCAATAAAAGGATATTTTCTAAAAGAATCATCCCATACACACATGAAAGCAAGGGAAAAAAAGGCCATACCTAACCTATCTGGGAACATATGTTGGCCCAAAGTGCACCAGACCAAAAGCTGGAAATCACAAGGGCCTAAGAGACGGCCTGCAAGCGCAGAAGACAATTGTTCAGATTCATAGAGCACCAATCAGCCCAAAAAACATGTGGGGAAATCTCGACCTTAAACTTGCTAATTCAGTCTCCGAATTATTGAAGCTTTACTGGCCGAAATTCATCTCTGAGTATCTGCACATGCAAAGATATCACCTGGATTGAGGCAGAACGCATGTGTGTAGAAAGACAGAGAGAGAGAGAGATTTAAACAATGCATCTATAAGAGGAGATTGTATGAAAAATAATTCACAAGAACATTTTGTAGTCTTAGTAAGAGGGCTTCAAAGTCTAAATAAATAAAGGTTTGCAGCAGACTAAGCAACTTGCCTACGAGGTTTATTTTGTCGCTGTCCATGTTCCTCACTTACAAGTTCTGCACACAAGAGTCAGTATTTTCAATTTCATATCCTAAAAGGTCACATTTTAGAAACGTTAATTTCAACCAAGCTCAAGCCAACACACAGAGAGTGCAACTGCAAATGTGTGTGCTCATCTCTTACCAGGTTTCTGAGAGGGCTTCCAATCAGAGTTAGTTTTGTTTGACTGACCTTCCTTGCTGCATATGAAGACACAGAGGCAACCAAGTCTCAGCATCATTTTCCCAGAACTCCCTCAGTATATAAAGAGAACGGATTGCCACTTTCCACCCTCATGTCAAATAGCATGATGTTGAAACATCAAGGTAAAGGAGTTTATATGACTGTAAAATAAGCCAGCCAAGACTTCAACATGTCAAACTGCGAAAATCAACTTTTATCGACATAAATGTATTTGATAGACTCCACTTTCCTTTAGGATTAAGCATTTGGAAAAACCAGTATTGATATAAGTATTTCTGTTTAAAAAATGAAGTGTACTACCATCTTAAAGTGACTTTCCTCTAAAATCACATTTAATCCGTTTCATGTTTTCATAACCCTCAGGCAAATTACTTATTTCAAGAGTTAAATCTAACACGTCTACTCCATTTTTCCACCCGCGAATCAAAATATCACATCTTCAAGCATGGAAAACCAAATGTAACTGAAACAAGTAGTAAATACCTAATGAACATCACAACAAATTCTACAATCACCTGAGTTATCCCCATGCGATAAACTAACCTTGACGTGCCCATTGAAGTTGTCTGCCCGGATGGAGCATGATAAGCACCATCAACAGAAATGTACGGCGAACAATATGTAGCCCCTAAAGCTCCTGCGGCACCCGCGAGTACAGGTAACCTGATGACAATGAAAATTATTTACTACGTCAGTTTTTCTGCAATTACAGAGCGCAAAGGTCTCAGACTACGCACTAGTTTAGTTATGAAAGAAGTAACCATCTGCATAAACACAACACGACAGATATGTGAGGTGCTCAATGTATTCGAACGTCCTCCGACTGAGTCAATGATTTTGCATTTGTATGCATGAGCAAGATGCTTAATAAGGTGCTCAATCTGGCGTAAACTTCAGAAAACAGCTCAAAGCATGCCAACTAATCAGTCTTACTGTACCAGGTCATCTCCGAATTTGCCCCCAGACCAAGCTGAGGTTGGGCAACATATCCCGGAAATGCCATGCCAACAGCCGGGACTCCAGGATGCTGACCACCAAATTGCATAACTGCAGGCCATTCATCAGCATAACGAGACAAATTTTGTAAGCTAAACGGAATAAGGACCCAAATCTGCAAATGCATATGCTTCATGTTAACAGAAATTCATGATCAAGTCCTCGCAAATCAAGTCCCTCAACTAAGATGAAAATCCTTACTCCAACAAAGGTTGCTGCTACAGAAACAATCGGACAAATCCCAAATTATAAAGATGAAAACACTGTGGAGTGTTGACTGCTGATTGGAACTGATATTTTACCGAACTCCAAAATAACACAGAGAAATAGAAAGATGCAACAGAAATTCATGTTAACCAGAAATGCATGATCAAAATGGTCCTTGCAATCAAGTCCCTCCACTAAGATGAAATCCTTACTCTAATAAAGGTTGCTGCTACAGAAACACTCGGACAAATCCGAAATTATCACAAAAGATGAAAACAATCTGGAGCGTTGACTGCTGATTGGATCTGATATTTTACCGAACTTCAAAATAACACAGAGAAATAGAAAGGTGCAAGAAATTTACCCGGTAAAAATGCTGGGGTACCAGGGAAGTTTTGATCGCCATGACCAACACCCATATTCCCACCGGCCCCCACGACATGAGCACCGCTGTAAACAAAAGAGCCCCTCCCACCACCTTGAACACTGCCTTTTCCCTTTCCAACTAAAGCCCCAGCTGACTTGTTTGCTTCAGAAGCAGCTTCCATCTCTGCAGTTTCGTATGAATTTACAGAAGCAGCTGTTTTAGGTGGAGAGGAAGCTTGAGATCCACTACCAGGAAGCTGTCCTGCTACTTGAGGGGAAATTTGAACTCTATTTGGTGCAGCATTTCTCTGACCAGCATGGACCTGCACTTGTGGAGATAATCTGTTACTTTGGCCCTGGGAAGGGCTATTTTGATAAGGCATCTGTCCTGCAGGGTTAGCCACTGCCCTTCCTTGAGCCCTACTCTGAAAAGACTGAGAAGTACCGACAGATGAACCAGTAGGAGCAACATGCAACGTGGCCAAAGATTTCGCAGCAGAAGTAGTGACAGAATCATCGATGGAGAGCTTATCTATGCCAACTGAATTAGCTATGTTCTTTCCTCGCAACAATGCATTAGGAGGAGGCCCAGAAAAATTGTCATCCACCATAGAAGCACGATTGTTCCGACTAAGATTTCCAACTTGCCCATCCTTTTTCTGTGTTGGTGCAACATCCTTACTAGAAGAGCTGGAAGGATAAAAAGGTGGAGAAGCAGAATTCAAACTCGATGCAAATGTTTGTTTTTTTGCAGGAGCTTGATCAGCTGCTGTATTCAAAGTGGATATAAACACTTGCCCCGAGTTATCTTGCGAAGCTTCTTCAACAGGCTTCTTGGATCTGACATTTTGCGCAACCAGAAACATATTGAAGTATTAGCTTGAACAAGACGAAATGACTAATTAACTCATAGACATAGAAAACTGTGCTCACTGTTTGTTATGATTTGGAGGTGCATGACTGCTCTTCTTCAGAGAACTTTCATATCTTCTAGGCCCTCTCCCTCTCACACCTCTAGGTACTTGGTTCTGATTGCTAGTGTTATTACCCGTGCCAACTGGACTACTGTTATCAAAAGCTCTTGCTCTGTTCCCTCTAACATATCCACGATCAACACCCCGATTTCTACCACGACCTCGATAATTACCTCTGGAAGACCTCCTTCTCTAGATGTCATGACAATAAAGCAAAAGGTAAGCATCAGTTCACCTAAAAAACATGCTCTTGACAAAAAAGCACCACCCTTGAGTTTATACCCACCTCATCATAGCGCCTCTCTTGCATGGTCATCTCTTCAAACTTGTCATGGCCCCACTTCCTTTCATCCTTTGATTCCCACAGCTTCCTACCACCAAAAGTCCTCCTAAACAAAAAGGAAATGCGCAGAAAGTAAATGAGATCTTTTCCTGAATCTTAAAATCTATTGGACACAGAAAAACATCTAATGCAGGATAGAAATACTAGAAAAAGGTGATGTGCATAGAGATTACAAGGAGAAAACATTCATGTGTCGCTACATGCACCAGCTAAACAAGCAGAAAGAACACCGGTCACTAACTTGCTCTCAACAACATCATTCTAAATCACAAGAATGATAGTAACAACTTAGAATCATCTTAAAAATTGCCAGCTAGAAAAATACAGGGTCCATAAAGATTGACATCAGGAAAAAGATTGGTTTGTTAAGAACAAAAACAAAATGATCAGAGTGCGGGGGTCATGTCAATCCAATATTTTCTATGCAATGATTTTAATCAGGCAAAAGACTGACAAACTGCTAGATGAATTCATGAGGATGGTCCGTTGCATAGACTCCTCAGCGATATCTAACAAAATCTGCCAGCGCAGACTCACTATGTTTTCCATACTTACCCAACAAAGTCTAGAGACTTTCGGGGCCCTAGAAGACCGACTTGTTGAACATTGTCAAAATACATGAGCAAAAACAACTTCACCCACAATAAAATGCATTCTCTGTCCACCAAAGAATCTACTCTTTATCCCAAACCCACACCAAAGTCATTGTAACAAAACTACTTTAACAAAACCAAATCATATCTACAACAACAAATTTACTGCCGATGTAATAGTCTCTTCACATTTCCAACCTATCGAATGTCTACCATAAAAAAGAGAGTGAATAATTTCTCCAAAGGTTCCTACATCCACAGCTCAGACACTCATAAAGGACAAATCGAGACCTAGGACATCCCTCCTACTAAAAAGAGATTCCTACATAACCAACAAATGCACCCGGGAAAAGAACTGTCAAAGCTATACCTGCCTCATTCGACCCGCATCTATTGCATGGTCTTATCAAATCCTACTCATGAAAGCCACAAAACCAAACATTGACGACACCCAACAGTCCAATGGAACTCACAACACCGTTAATCCAAAAGAACTGTTGACAAGCAGTACCTGTTGCGGCCACCTACATTGTCCCGAAATCGATCATCGTGCATGTAAAAAGCCCCAGCAGTGGGTACTGCGTAAGGCTCGTTCTCCTTCTTCTCCACCTGATCTTCTGCCTGATCCTCCCCCCACTCCCCCAGAGGCTCCTCCACGGCTATCTGACCCTCATCCTTGAAATCTCGATCCACCACCTCTTTCTCCTCCTCATGCCCCATGTTGATGCCGTCATTCCTCTCCGCTTCCCCAACACGTCTCTCATTCAACTTTTCTTCATCAATCACTTCTTCCGCGTCCTCATAATTGCCTTCCTCCTCTTCCTCCTCTCCATCCAATTCTTCCTCTTCCTCTAACTCACCCTCTTCGTCGTCATAATCAGCCGCCCCACCCTCGCTGTCGGACTCCTCGGAGCGAATCCGACCAACTCGAGATTCCTTCCCGCCTTCTCCTTCCAACGCCTCTTCCTTCTCACTCTCCTCGTCGTCACTCGCAGCTCTTCGCCTCCGCATCGCCAGCGATTGCTGCGTCTCCTCGGGATCGCTCTCGTATTCCACCTCATCCTCTCTCTCCGTAGCCATCAATTCGGCCTCAACCGGAACGCCACACTCAAAATCGCCAACACTAGGAAAGGGAAGGAGAGAGGGAAAAACAAAAATTTCAATAGATCGAATGAGAGCGAATATTCCTCAACGACCACGCGCCTACCAGAAAAGATTGCACGCAAGTACAATCCATTGTCGCCGAAACGGAAGTTCCAAAATTGCTAAATCCCGAACCAATGACGATCCCCAAAATCTTCGATGCCGTAGCGGCAATCGTTATTAGGGCTCGAAATTGAATGAATCAGGGTGTGGTCGATTTTGGCTCTGCAATCGGAGAAACGATTCGTTCTGACGAAAACCCTAGATTTTTAGAGAGAGAGAGAGAGAGAGAGAGAGAGAGAGAGAGAGACAAGGTCGGGAGAGATTTTTGTGGGTGCGGGTCATCAGATGAGCAGAGAGAGATGGAGGGAGGGGTGGAACTCGGAAGTGTTGGACGGTTGGCACTTGGTCCTCTATCGAAGTGAATAGCGGGTTCTTCGAGGGGTATTTTGGGAACTTCGCCAATGTTTCTGACGCTTTCGACTTTGCGATTGCTGATTGGTTTGTCTTGACACGTGGATCTGGAGCTGTTTTTCCTTTTTCAGTTTCGTGTGTAAAATCTCGCAATACGAAAAAAAAAAAAATCGAAATACCTGTCCCGAAAAGCTTGTTGACCAAAATACACACACACGCACTTCATAGTTCATGGTGCTTTTTTTTTTTTTGGTTTTCATGTGACTTGCTATTTCTTTTGATAAATCTCGACAATAATTTTTATCATTTATCAAATAATGGTATTGAGGTAGATTTTCCCCTCTAGCCCCATTTAATTTAGCCTGTTGTTTGGCATAAAGAAAGAGATCCGAGTTCATAAATTTGCAACAGTGAATATCTTCATCCGAGCAACGATCTTTGGCTATTGTTGTTTTAATGATAATTATGTTCCTTGGTAAGTCAAACGAAGAAAATCAACTTGAGATTGTGAGACTTCCTTTTCGACTAAGCGTTAAAGCTCATCTAAGCAACCAAAGTTAAATGAGCAAATGACACAAATAATCAATGTAATTCATGAACTTTAAATTTAGTTAATGTGATCCTTGAACTTGAACTTAAACTTTTAATTTAATGTATAATATTACCCTTGAACTTCTAATTTATTTAACAAGGCTCTTTTGACTTATAGTAATGTTCAATTTAGTCTTTAAACTATACGAAAATATTCAATATCGTTATGAACTTGAACAAATGAAAAGACAACATTGAATATATTCATACGATTCGATGATTAAATTAAATATGTACCAAAAATTTAATTAAACAAATTAATATATATATATATATATATATATATTTAATGGACTAAAATTCACGAACCATATTGAGAAAATTTAAAGTTCAGGATTCTTGCACATTAACTTAAAGTTTAATGTCATTCATGTTAATATCTCGAGTTAAATCATCTGCACCTAACGGACCTGATTGTAGATGACAAGCTTCCCGATCCTATCATCATCTAAGCGGGTTAACATGATCCGGTTCGACCCGACAAGAGAGAACGTTCTAGCACATTGCTAGTTCTAACTTTCCAGCGTCAGCCCGCGGAGCAAAGGAACATAGGTTTTGCACGTTCCAAAATACTTGGTAGATGCCGGTAATTTAGAGACTTTTCTTTATACCTGGCGATGCCGGTAATTTAGAGCCAAATTGATTTCGAATATTTTCGGGAATACCTGCGGTGAAGAACAGGGAAGTTTCTGAATGGATGGGTATAATCCGAGATCTTACCAAATTGACTTCGAATTTTTTCAATACTCAAATCCAAGTGGAACACACTGTAGTTCCACTTCCAACTGAAGATGTGATCTCACAAGCTTTGTACCCTAAATAAAAATGCTCCAATTGATTGCCAAGGTATGTATCTTGGGACAAACACAATCAAATAATCATCAAAATTACTCCTGATAAGTAGTTCTTCAAATATTATACTCTACAACAAAATCCGCCACGTACACTTCCTACCGATGAATTATGCCCTAGCTAAGCACGGTTCCCATTAAAGAACTACTGCCAGAAAAATCTCATAATTCTCAACTGCCACAGAAGAGGATGGAAATATGCAGAGCATGTCCAAGTCTCTTTTCCAAGAACCCTCTCCCATCAGCCAATTGAAAGTACTTGTTCTCACCTTAAGGATAGAACAGCGGCAAGGAATTCTCTCGAAGATAGGGGAACTAATGATGTGGCGTGAGCACTGCCGACAAAGGAAAAAGAAAAGTAAGAACCAACTTTAAACCTATTGATATATACCTCACAAAGAAAAATAATCAGATTGACAACATAAAATAGAGACAGAAAGTAACTAAATCCTCCTTTATGGTTTAAGGAAACACTTAAATTCATATAGAACACTGAGTCACCATTTGCAAAGCAAAGCACGTCATGAAGATTATAGGCAGTCACATTACCAATGGCTCAAAGCTCAAAATTCCAAAACTACTTTAGCAACATTCACATGTATCGTACTAAGTCTGGAATGGCACTATACACGTCTCATTGCACCAGACAGTAAGCATCTTCTCCCAGATTAGTGGAAAAAGGCCAGCATAGAACATTGGTATCTCAATAGAATCGCTACAGGGAATGACTGCAACTATCTACTCATAAGACTAAGTTCCAGCTCTAATTGACCAAGATGCATCTCATGCGACAAAATAAACCCTTTATTCAAACTTCAGAGGTATCTTGAGATCCTAGGAGTTATCAGCCCCCCAACAAACCGGTTCTTAAACCAAGGGCTAGTTGGGTAGTGAGCAATTACATAAAACCCTAAAATTCACAGAAAAACAGAACGGAGATTCCAATTTTTAGTGAACAAAGAACATAGCAGGAAATAAGAAAATGAGTGTCAAATGATATGCCAACTTCTTTTGCCATGTGCCATTCGTAAACAGCCTCTAAAAGCATGTTCAGAATATTATAGTAGCAGAAATAGCACTAGCAGGAAAAGTCCTACATTAACATCTATCATTATGACAAATCCCCTGTTTCCATCATTATTTAGAAATATCGAAATAAGGTCAAACAACTCAAAATGCAGAAATATCTTGTGTAAATGGGAGTTGGAAATGGCACTTTAGAATCAATTAATCACCAGGGACAAAATTTGGATTTTCACACTGGGCCAACCAATTGCTTTTAGGCCGACGGAGTTCCTTCATTATTCGTACCCCACTCTTCTTCAGCCTCGTTGCCATTAACGAGTACGGCACCATCATTAGAATCGGCATCCACTACGACAGCCTCCTCTTGGCTCTCTTCTTCTGCATAATGTTCCTCAACATTTCGTTCCTCTCCATCCACTTCAGTGACCTACACAAATGCATAGGTAAGAAACCTCTCCTTCCCTCATCTTTTAACGGCTGAATTAAAGATGTCAAATGTAGAAGGAAAACAATTCATCCATAATGATAAATATCAACAAACATATGTTAACTGCCATCTTATAATAGAAACACAATATCCTGATCAATTTTTACCCAAATTTCGGACAGGTGAATAAACATACTAAAAAAACAAAGGATTCTTTGATTTACCTCATGATTTGAGTCACCATTTTCGAGAGGTTCATTTTCCTCATCCACTTGCATGTTTCTGAAAGCCTCTACGAGAGTACTGTGTGATCTATCAGTGTAATTGAGATATTCTTCTGCTGGAGGATGAACACCCCTATTGACCAACACAAGGATAATCTTTAACCCATGAACGAAGCATGCGACCACAAAGAACTAACTAGGAAAAATGTGTTGCCATATCATGCAAGAGAAAACGAGACAACTAAAGAAAATAGCTCAATTATGGGCTTAGAGAGAAGAGGGTATAAGAAGGTCCCAGTTAGACCTCAAAACTATAATGCAGAAGAGAGATAATATACATGCAAATAATAGATTCTTAGTACCTGGACTCTGCAACTTTAGATTCAACCGAAAGTGCTACTTGCCAATCATCGAACAAGTTGGGATACTCTTCAGGATCAGCCAAAGATTCAGCGGCTTTAGGATTAACCTGTCATTAGGCGTATTGCGTGTTTTAACACTAGACAACATATACTACCACAGTATCAAGAAACATTCACAATTCTTTGCTAAGTAAAGGAACAAAATAACTTGTAAACAAGTAAGAATATGAGTGCATCGGATATTCTATATATGGGTTGTAGACTTAATATATCTAAAGCAGACAAGCAACTGAATTGGAGCTCAATCACAATACCAAGAAGGAAAGCATCTCTTATGATGCTGCATCTAACAGTGCAAAATAACAGAAATATAAGCAGAACTTCCACCAAATAGTCAAGATAGCTTGATAAGGGAGAGAAAACCTTTAAAATTATCTATAGCAAACTTCGGATCTAAGTGTAACACATTGAAACAGGCAACGGGGAAACTTACCAAAAGCTTTGCTTGTTTACGAGTAAAAGTATATGTCAAAGCAACCAATAATAAGCACAAGTTGCTGTACGATCAGGAAAAGAATACAGAAATAAGGTACCTTATTGAGGTCTTTTCTCCAAATAGCAACTATGTCTGAAACTTTGCTAGGCAGATAAGATCGCGCCATCAGAGCAGCCTCAGGTATCCGATTACTGCCCAAAAGAATGGTTGGATTGATTTTTCGTATTCAATATTGAACTTGTGGAGGTACTTTTAAGTAAACAAAATAAGGATTACCTATCCACCAAGAGCTGGAGGCAATCTTCCAATTTTCCCAACATAAACAGACATAAGAATGCAACATTGTTCTTTCCTTGCTCTTTAGCAAGGGATGCAAGTCTTAAAATTCCTTCCGCATCACCCAAGGAAGAGTAGAGCAGTAGCAAACCACTCAAATCCATCGCATGATTCATACACTCTTCTGCCATATCCAACTGCAATAAACGATGACAATTAGAATAATGTAAAATTAACCAAAATCATAAAAGCTGATAAAAGCAACAACAACAAAAATAAGTCTCTCAGTGAAATGTTTAGAGATAGAAAAGGAAATAAATATCGAAGACTCTAATCACATATCTGAAAAGTGCAGCAACAGATCGAGACTGAATGCTCATTGAATCTCATCTATGCATCGCATTATTTTCCTACGCAATCCTCACTCCAATAAGATCACCAGAATCAAACAAAAAGAAAGAGGTTTAGTTTATGCAAAAACACACTTCTGTGCCCTAAAAAGATGTACACAGCTTCAACAGAACTTGAAAAAAACAAACAAACAAACCAAACAAAAACCTCAGTTACCAGAAATATAACTTCTTAAAGCCCCCTCCCCCTTCCCTCTTCTTGTTTTCCAATTCGCTAGTCTTCCATATTAACAAAATTTTCCTTTCCCCTTTAAAGACTAGATTCATTCATAAGTTCAGCTTTCATGGTTGCATCATCCAAACGGAATTTTGATCATTCAAAGAGACTACAGACAATGTAGATCTCCAAACAGTTTTAGAAACCTT
The DNA here is from genome assembly GCA_028455895.1 of Rhodomyrtus tomentosa. Classification (NCBI taxonomy): domain Eukaryota; kingdom Viridiplantae; phylum Streptophyta; class Magnoliopsida; order Myrtales; family Myrtaceae; genus Rhodomyrtus; species Rhodomyrtus tomentosa. Next base: position 38,330,938 of record JAPCWY010000001.1, on the reverse strand, counting down.
GCGGTGGATAAAACTAGAACCACAAAAATTGTGTTCGACAGAAAAAGAACCTTTCCAGTAGACATGGCTAATTCTCCCAACTGTTTCCACTTCGACTCACTCTGGACTTCCGCAGCAATTTCCTGCAACCAAGCAAATGCAATTGTATTGACATAACAGCTACAACAACATCAACATCAACAACACCTTTATCCCAAACTAGTTGGGGTCGGCGGTCGATGAACCCCAAAGAATCATAAAAATAAAAACAGAATCAAAGGAGGGAAAAGAGATAAATGTGTAAAAATAAATAAGTATATATATATATATACACTTTATATATATCTATCTATACACTACCCCTCCACAACACTAATAACCTTCCTCCACTCCGTCCGAAGACAAACCGTACGCCAATCTATTTCCCACTCCATTAAATCTAACAGCTAATACAGCAAAAATAGGTCTTTTGTAGCAATTTCACTGCTTTTACAACAGGTTTTACTAATACCATGCTACGTTCTCTGGTGACACTTCAAATGACGAAAGACGTCACTCACCTTTGCAATCCCCAATCTGCCTAGTTGAATGGCCAGTTCAAATCTATAATCTGGGTCAGTGGCCACTTCAAGTGCATCTTCTACCATACCTCGTGATTCCAAGAAACGAGCGACACTGAAATGTGACATGAGTTCCAAAATCAAGTTAAAAGAGACAATGACAATGATTAAACCGTCATAATCAGTATTAGAAATTGCATTGAGTCACAAGAGGCCAAGGAAGGAGAGACTATTTCATTCATTGAATTATAAATGACCAATGCAGCCATAAATAACGAAATGTCAAAGGCATTGAGTTATTATTTGCAAAATATTTACGGCGTCTTCGCACATATATATAGTGTCCAAAAATGGTTTTCTCAATGTCAGCTATTGCTTTACCTGTTATGGTGCTCTTTCGGAATGGAAGGCAAAATCTCATTTGCCCTCTCGAGATCTCCACGCATCACTAGAGTCTTGTATTCGATCAAGCTGAGAAGTAAAGTGTATCCCATGACACTGCACAAATAGTATAAGAAACCAACAAAAGCTTAGTGAGTGTTGGCCATGTGAAACTCACACTCCAAGAATTACGAAATCCATGCTCACTTAAATTCTTTGTCTATTAAGTACACCCGGCTTTGACTTGCAAGATATCCTAGCAAGTACATAGGCCTGTCCAGATGAAACATAGTCGTCACCTGACATAATAGATTGGTCAAGAAGATTATCAATCAATAATGTAATATCACCAAATGATAAGACAGTTGCAAGGAGAGAGAGGTAAGAGCAATATGCGAGAACAAGATGAAGGCATTATACCTCGCCACCAACACAGTAATTAAGCCTCCAGGAAGAGTTATTATAGATGAAACAATCACCAACCCAAATACCAGTCCTGACTCGTTCATTGGTTTCATGAAGAAGCTCAAAGGCATCTTCAACTCCTTGTTCGTCGACAGCTTTTCCACTGTCCAGAAAAGACGAAACTACATCCCTCTGCCAAACAAAATATAACCTAGATGTCAATAGACAATAATTGACCAAATGAATAGTGCAATTTCCCAGAGAGACCAATAAGAAATGTAGAACCTAAGATCCTTACATTGTACTTCAGGATATAGAAAGATGTATCACTAGCAATGGCCACCAAATCGCCACTGTCAGCCCAGTAGAGGTTCTGAAACAGCACCAGCAACATGTAAGGAAGGCAGAGAATTGTGGCTGAAACATGCATAGAAATGAAAATGGTATCTGGTAACATTACTTTCACATTGACATCAATTCTTCTGATCAACCTGCATTCAGCCCAATCATAGAAACAGATGAAGTCATTGGAGCACATTGCCAACAATGTTCCACCGTAAATACGTTCTGCTGAAAAGGTTGGCCGAACACTTCTTTTTTCCTGTAAATTGACTTGTTATATTCCATTTCCAACCTCCAATTCATGCAATAAATAGATAACACTAATCCATGTACATAAACTCTCATACGAGGTCAGCACAATGAAGAAAGAGAAACAGGACATTAACTAATCAAGAATCACACATAACAAGAAGCAACTCTGAGCTACAGGAGTCATTTAATATGGCACAAGTACAAATGGCAGAAAGTAGAAACAGAGAATTCAGAAAATTTAAGCTTCAGCCATCACGTTTACTAAAAGAAAAGAAAAGCTAGTAGAAAATAGCTCAACGAGGACTTCCAGATTCTCCACCAATAAAGAACTATAACAACACTATGATTTCTGACCTGGAAATACAAACCTGGAAACTTTTACTGAAAATTTTGATCTTTGAAGTACTTTCTCTAACAGCATATTCTCCATCAGATGACCAGGCAAACTCCAACGCAGAACCAAAGGACCTGTTTCTCCATGCCAATGCAGTATATATAATGTATTCGCCATCTCCACAAACAACAACAAACCTTCCATTGGGATTGTGCTTCAAGCTCTGAAAATAGCAAATATCTTTAAGAAGACGGAATGCATTAAAAAAACCTTGTTTGCCGTTCATACTTAAGAAATAAACAAGCCATTTAGATGAATGATTTGACATGTTCTTGACAGTAAGAACACAACATTCTGGCAAATAGCCAATTATCATTAATCTCTGCATTCCCTACATTGTCAGAATAGTTCCTACTTTGAAAAGTGAAACACAGTTCAAACGTCCACCAGAAACTGCATGCCAGGCAATGCAGAAATTGATCGCAAATCTTCCAAAAGGATAAAGCACAAATACTGCAGAAAATGCATTTCTACGCACAGCTGAGTTATAAACATGACTTGAAGGCATTAAAAGTTATGATATTAAAAATAGCAGTTGAGAGAACTTCTGTACCAAATATCTTCTCAATGAAGATACATTAGGTAGCTATCAGAGCCCACATTGTTGAGAAATGTTAGGGAATCTGTGTCATAATGGAGTCTCACTCTCAATGACAAAGTGCCTTATAGGAACTTACTTGAGGGTAAAGATCACAGGTCCCCAACTCCTTAACAGCCAATGGCAGTCTTTCTCCATCAGTAATCTAAAAGGAAGAAAAAAACTTGTGAAAATTCAATCAAAACACATCAACCACGATAATGCATTAATTTAGGTGCCTCAAACCTCATAATCTGCTCCCACAGTCTTAATATTCACTGTCTGAATTTCATTATGTTTTGCCCATATGATCTTCCCACTGTTGTCCATACTAGCAACAGGGACCTCACGACCTAGTTTAACCATGATGGTTCCTTCGTCATAACCAATCACAACCCTGTAAGGAAGGCACAAGTTACTCTATTTGCATGCAACTTATTTAAAGCGATATAAAGACGAGAGAGGACACAATAACTTGAAAAGAAAAATGAAGTGTGTTAACTACAGACAAAAGCATCTTAAATATGCTGCTAAAACACTATGCGGAAGAACTACAGAGATATGGGCGTTGACCTGTTGCTCTCTATATTGTTTTTGTATTCTCTAAGCAAACAGAAATGTTATAGACAATTTCAAACGAAATTGCAAAATCAACTGCCAAATCTTCCAAAGACGAGTTAATAGCTTAGACAGCCAAAACCCTACGGTGATCGAGCTAAATAATTAGCGAATTCAACATTAAAACTTACCGCCGCGATCCCTTCATATACCCAATAGCCCAAACTCTTTCCAGACCATAATTCAATGTGTTTTCAAGCCTGCCAAGAAATAGTTACATCAAGTAGGAATGCACAAACTCAATTCTTCACTACAAAACTCCAGATAGAAAAACATAAGAATGACAAGTGCTCATAATTACAGTCGAGCAAAGAAGTGCAAATAGTGCAAATAGTTCCACGCCTATTGTTGTTTAGCAGGATGAACAGAAAAAGGCTACATGAATCATGCATTTGAAATAATAATTCCATAACTAAATTGATGGATTTCGCATTTACTAGAATTTGAGCACTTAAGCTCCATACTCAAATTGTAAATTTGAGAACTCCATTGCTTACGTTACACTATGAGAGACTTATGTTCAGACAACACAGGATCCAAGCGATTGATAGTATGGTCGTTATTTCATGCATATGTTGGGTTATGGACTACGTGCAGTCCAATACGAATAATAAGAAAAAGAAAAACAATTCAAATTTACATGACATATTATGCCCTCAAATGAACTCACCTATAAGTTGTTGAATGCCATATGCGAACTGTACCATCCTCAGAACCAGTAATTATTATAGGCAGGTCAGGGTGAAAACACACGGCTGAGACATTATGTGTATGACCCTCCAATGTCTGGACACAACTTTTGGTCTGATAATCCCAAACCTGCTCAATACAACTGAAAAGTGAATAACAATAGTATGGATGCAGAACTGATGCATGGCTCGGAGAGAGTTTGTGCCACACCTTTGCAGTATGATCATCAGAACCAGTAATGAGATACGGTTTATCACCGCCAGTAAAGTAATCCACACAGTTTACTCCTTTCTGATGAGCATCTAGAGTAAAATTTGGGTCAGGTGACCCAAGATTCCAGATCTGCGCAAGATAACATACTAGAATCAGCATGACTACCAATTAAAGCAGAAACCACGGTCAGGAAATAACGAAAAGTCTAATTTCTTACTTTTATTGTGCGATCAAGTGATGCACTAGCAAAAGTATTGGTGTCTTTTGGGTTAAATGTCACTTGCATGACATAATGGGAATGTCCCTCAAATATTTGCGTACACACCCAACCCTTCTCCCAGTCCCAGAGTTTAATCAGCATGTCATCAGATGATGAGAGCACATATGGGAGAGTGGGATGGACAGCCACACACCTAATGTAATCTGTGTGTGCCTCAAATACTTTTATCTTGTCCATGGTGTTATAATTGTAAATGCGAATAAACATGTCATCAGCTCCAGCAACAACCCACTGCTTCCGCGCAATAAATTTGGCTGATCTAACTGTATACAAAGGGTGAGGACTTCAGAAAGGGTGGATATAAAAAATGCCGGTACCAGAATGTCCAATGCAACAGCAATCCCAATAAGTAAGCGCAAATGAAATTAAATCATGTACTAAGTACCTGGAAGTTCAGTGACTTCAAAGGACTTCACCATGGTCTAATAGCATCAAGAAAGTTTAAGTTAGCAAAATCGCTCATCCATCATCAAGATAAGCTAAGATATTCCACATCATTGACACATTCATACGAAAGTACATTGCCGATATATCTTACCATTACTCCTCAAAGAAGAGCTTCTTCGTGAGTTCAACATACGGATAAAAGAATAGCGATAGTTTTTCAGAATAAATAGAGTTTTCAGAGCAGGTGGCTAGAGCATATTAACAAAGTAGACAACTGATAAATGCTAATCAAATGAAGATATCATAGCGACACAGTGACCATAATCAACAAATCATATCCTACTTATGGAGGGACTGCCAACTAACTAAATTTCTTGCATAAAAAAATGGATCTGACTTCAGGGAAGCATATACACAGATGCATCAAATATTGCCATCTGATCTTATGATGGAGAAAAGTCCATGTGTCATGCAGGTTAGTTACTAGGAGACATCAATTATAAAGGCCCGTGATATGAATAAAATAATGAGAGATGTCCTTAGTTATCTGCTGCTCTTATTTTTCTTGAAGTCCATTCAACTTGCTGAGACTCTATCAAGTTTAGCTTCATTTTAGCCAAGTTCAGGCAGTTAAGCAATTTTCTCCAAGTATAAGCCAATTAAAAGTAGACAAGGAACTTTTTAACTCAGATTCGGTGTTTAGAAGGCAAGCGCAAACTGAATTCACCATAAGAGTACCATAGGAAATTTACATGCTTACCTATATTTAGGATTCAAACGAGCTTGAACATCAAATTGTTTCTAGTAATTTATTTATATAAAACAAGTCTAATAACCATCGCATTCAAGCCAAAAGAATCAACTTAAACTGAATCTAATACAAGGATCTTGAATCAATTTAAGAATCATTAATGTGCACCCTCAGCTCAATTTTATCTCAAATGACTTCCTTTCACTGACTGAATAGATGGCAGAAATGCATCAAAACCAGACAAGAATGCTTTAATTTAGACCAATCGTTTCACTGGTTCTTTCAACTGACAAGTGAATACACGATACTCTAAGCACAGAAAGAATCCTCTCTAAGAAACATCAACATCAACATCAACAACACCTTTATCCCAAACTAGTTGGGGTCGGCGGTCGATGAACCCCAAAGAATCATAAAAATAAAAATAACCAGTGAAACGATTGATTATTTTTATTTTTAATTCCATACCTGTGACTGGTAGTTCCAGATACAAACAGTTCCTGAGTACAAACTCGCAAGGATCCTGTGATTTAAAATAATGCATCAGAGAAAAGGGCGACCCTAAGGTGGCAGTAATGTACCTATACTGTGTAAATAATGTATAGAGGGAATCTAGCATAACTAAATCATCTTGGGGAAAGAAAAATGGGTACAAGCTCAAGTACAAAACTGTGCAATACCATGGTTCCGTAGGATGTAGATCGACGGATTTTACCCTCTCTGACCTTTGCGCGAGCTTCCTCTGATAACAGATGATTGGAAGAAAACTGTTACTCCAACAAAGAATAACAACGCATCAAGAACAATGAACATGAACTCGAGAGATAGATAGCAGTACCTTGATTTCGAGTCTGAGAGGCTGTTGACACAAACGAAAACAAAGGGTGAGAATAATTAGTCCATAATCAATCAACAAACACGCCAGAAACCCAGTCCAATAATCCACTCCACAGTAGGAAAAGATAGAAAACAGGAAAAACAAAATTCCCGTTGCAAATTTCATGCCAACCGATGCATTCCCAAAATAGGAAACCACGCATTTCATACAGCATTAAAACGAAACCAGTGGGATTCAATGACATTAACACAATCGCGTCAGCTCCAATCAACGGCGAGAATTATCGAATCATTCGCCCGGCACGGCTTTCCTTGACTTCTACCACCAACAGCCCACTGATCCACACTCTAGCATTCCACTCGGACCTTCCTCGGACCCAAAACTGACATCCTTTCACACGAAACGATCGGGAAAAGCTACACCGAAGCCTAATTACGCCAGATCTAAGCAGTATCTATCAGCAAACCGAGAAATTCCGAAAGGGGTGCTCACCATTGTTGATCGGGATCGCTAGGTCGATCTGGATTTGGCAGAATCTGGAGATCCAGCTACCTCAGCGAGTGATCCAGAGAGAGAGGGAGAGAGGAAGAGAGAGAGAGAGAGGAGGCTTTGAACTACAGGCAGCTCTGTCAATACGATGAAGGGAGTTTTTATTTTTCTTTTCCCTTCCCTTCCCTTCAATTTGTTTTATTTTTCTCCAGATTGATTGACGCTTTGCAGTGAAGGGAGACGTGAATTTTGCGACATATTGCCGATTTTGCCCCCTCGGCGACTTCAGACTCTACGGTCGTGCGCCGTGCCGCTTCGTCCCCTTTTCGGTTTTGATTCGTAGAGCATTAAAACGACGGCGGCCCTGAGATACGAAATTCTAGCCGAGGGAAGAATGGATCAGGCCCATGAAAAATAAGCCCACGTTCATCCCACTTCCAAACAAAAACAAAACAAAAAAAATCAAAAAGTAAATTGTTATTTCAATATCGTATCAAATACATCTTTTTCGGACAAAAAAAAAATTTCTTCCAAACCCAAAGGGCAACAAGGGGAAAAAAAAGGAAAATTTTCTAATTTCTTTTTAGAATGTACAGAAATTATCAATGTCGAGACCGTCTTGTCACTTAAGGTCACCGGCACCGTCGTGTCAGTGGTTTTCAACCAAAAATGACCGGAATGACTATATTAACAGATCGTCGAAAAATTTAGAATTAAATTGATCAAATTAAAAAAAATTATTATTGAAGTGATCATAAGATTTAGGAGTAATTCCGCTTATGTAGTCTACATAGCCTATCCCAAGCCAGGTAAAAGATGAGGGTTACGTCAGACGTAGCAAGCCGGTTATAAAAAAAGATCTACCTCTATGAGATGAACCCTATTGATATTTCATTGGAGCATACCCTTCTTAGGGACGCGTTGCATCGGCGCCCGGGTGTAGTAAAAAATGAGCAAGGGTCTTTGCACCAAGATAGGTGGGTGCAAATGGTAAGGAAGCTAAATTTGGGCCATCATTCCTAGAGTGATGCGCCACATCGGTGCCCGGATATGGTGATAAATGAGCAAGGGTCCTCACACTTCCGTGGGCGAGTGTGGGGGGCAAGAAAAGCCTAGGGGATAGTGATTAGATTGGAGAGTTGGAATGTAGAAACCTTAATGGGTAAATTGAGGGAATTGACAGATACTTTTACTCGAAAAAAAGTGAATATTATTTGCCTGCAGGAGAGTAAATGGAAAGGAGATAAGGCTAAGGAAGTAGATGGCACCGGATTCAAGTTATGGTATACAGGCACAACAAAGAGTATAAATGGAGTTGGAATTTTGATCAATAAAAATTTCAAATATAGAGTGGTTGATGTTAAAAGAATAGGAGATATGATTATTTTAGTTAAGCTAGTAGTGGGGGATTTGATTTTGAATATCCTTAGTGTATATGTCCCTCAAGTTAAACTGCAAGCGTCCGAGAAGAGTAGATTTGGGAAAGATCTGAAAGAGATTTTAAGGCGAATACCACACGAAGAGAAGGTATTTATAGGAGGAGATCTAAATGGACATGTCGGTCAGAGTAGTAGAGCTTTTGACAGAGTTCATGGAGATTTTGGATATGAGACTAGAAATGAGGCTGGCGAAGACATTTTGAGTGTGGCATTAGCTTATGATTTGATATTGGCAAACATTTTTTTTAGGAAAAGAGAATCACATCTAATTACTTTTCGCAGCGGTCAAAATTGTAGCCAGATTGATTTATTTCTTACCATGAGAGAGGATAGAGCTTTGTATGTAAATTGTAAGGTATACCCTAGTGATTGTGTAGTTACACAACATAAATTGATGATTTTAGAAGTTCAATATAACAAAGTATAGAAGATGAAGAGAAGTGCGCAGCACCCCATAGTAAGATGTTGGAAGTTACATGAGGAGAAACAAACAGAATTCAAGGAAAGAATGCTACAAGAAGGATCGTGGTGACTGGAAAGCGAAGTAAATATGACGTGGAAAAAGATGTCTGACTGCATCCAGACAGTGGCAAAAGGGGTATTAGTGGAAAGTAGAGGGAATGTATATCAAACAAAAGAAACCTAGTGGAAGAATGAAGAGGTGCAGAAGGCAATTAAGCAGAAGAAGGAGTATTTTAGATGCCTACATAAATGTCCTAATGAAGAAAATTTGCAAAAGTTTAAATTGGCGAGAAAAATTGCCAAGCAAACTGTACGGGAGGAAAGAGGCAAGGTTTTCACCGATATATACAACAAACTTGGAAGCAAAAAAGGAGAAAAAGGCATCTATAGGCTTGCAAAATCAAGAGACAAGAAAAATAAAGACTTGATACAGATTAGATGTATCAAGGATGAAAATTAAACACTCTTGATAAGAGATAAAGACGTCAAGGGCAGGTGGATGATTTATTTTAACAAACTTTTTAATGGGGAGAACGATAAAAGTGATGTGGATTTGAAAAAATGCTTCTGATGATTCAAATAGAAGGTTTGTGCATAAAGTTAAAGCACGGGAAGTTAGGGAGGCATTAAAAAAGGTGAAGACTAGTAAAGTCTTGGGACCCGATGGTATTCCTATTAGTGTGGAGATGCTTAGGAGATGTAGCAATTAGTTGGTTGACTAGTATTTTTAACAAGATCCTCCATACTAATAAGATGTCTGATGAATGGAAGAAGAGTATACTTGTGCCTATATACAATAATAAAGGGGATATCCGGAATTATTTTAATTATAGAGGCATCAAGCTTACGAGCCATACAATGAAACTGTGGGAGATAGTTATTGAGCATCGTTTGAGAATAGAGACCAAGGTTTCTGTCAATCAATTTGGATTTATGTCAGGAAGATCTACCATGGATGCTATTTTCTTAATACAACAATTGATGAAAATATATCGAGAAAGAAAGAAGGACCTCCATATGGTGTTTATTGATCTCGAGAAGGCGTATGATAGGGTTCCAATAAAAGTTTTGTGGTGGATTCTTGAGAAGAAAAAAGTACCTTCAAAGTATGTTGAGCCAATTAAGGACATGTATAACAGTGCTACTACATGTATGAAGGCTTGTAATGTCACATCAAGTTATTTTTCAATCACAGTAGGCTTACACCAAGATTTTGCTTTGAGCCCTTACCTTTTTGCCTTGGTTATGGATGAGTTAACAAAAGATATTCAAGATGAGGTGCCGTGGTGTATGCTATTTGCAGACGATATCGTGCTTATTGATGAGACTAGGGCTGGGGTTAATGCTAAGTTAGAAGTATGGAGAAGCACGTTGGAGTCTAAAGAATTTACGCTAAGTCGAAATAAGACGAAATACTTAAAGTGTGAGTTTGACACGGCAGAAAGAGGGGATCAAGAAGCTGTAAATATGCTCGGACAGGATACATTTAGATATCTAGGGTCAATGTTGCAAAAAGAGGTAGAGATTGATGAGGATGTAAGCCATAGAATCAGAGCAGGCTCGATGAAATGGCGCAGTGCATCAAGATTTTTGTGTGATCGCAAAATTCCTCTTAGGTTAAAAGGAAAATTTTATAGAACAGTAGTCAGACCTGCCATGTTATATGGAGTTGAATATTGGCCAGCACAAATGAAACATGAGTATAAAATGGGAGTAGCGGAAATGAGGATGTTAAGGTGGATGTGTGGTCATACAAGGATGGATAAGATAAGGAATGAAGAGATTCGACGAAAAGTTGAAGTAGAACCGGTGGCAAAAAAGATAAGAGAGCATAGATTGAGATAGTTTGGGCACATTCTCCGAAAATCCTTAGATACACCGGTACGAACAGAAGTTTGGTATCGAGAGCATAACACGAAGAAAGTAAGAGGTCGGCCGAAACTTACTTAGGGAAAAGCAGTAAAACAATATTTAATGGAGTGGGAAATAGATTGTCGTACGGCTTATCTTAGGACGGAGTGGAAGGAGGCTATTAGTATTGTGGAAGGGTAGTGTATAGATAGATAGATATATATATATATGTATACTTATTTATTTTTACACATTTATCTCTTTTCCCTCCCTTGATTCTGCTTTTATTTTTATGATTTTTTGGGGTTCATCGACCGTCGACCTCAACTAGTTTGGGATAAAGGTGTTGTTAATGTTGATGTTGATGTTGACCATAAGATTTAGGATTATCTTTTTGTAATCATCCCGAGTATCTTTTTGTAATCATCCCGTCGAAACAGAGCAACTCGTATTTTCTAGTGCATATGATTCACTGCAGCCGCGTAAATTTCTTGTTAGGATTTTGAATGGCACAACACCAAAATTATGAGAGGTTTTGCTTGGGATCCTCCATTTTTCCAAAAGAATTGCATAACATTCCTGTATTATCCTCGATGATTTTCGTGCTCATTGAAGAGGTAAAGACTGAATTTTTACATTCATTCACACAACTGTGGATGCTTCTTGCATTGTTGTGCCTCTCTGCTCGTGCCAGTGTTCGTTGTCGATGCTAATGTTTTGGCTTTCGACCATGGCTGCCAGGCTGCAAATTTCACCTGTATGATCTGCATGGTAAGAACGCGAGATGCCCTCGCAAAAGTACTTTGGATGATTGCTCTACTCTCGATCGCTTTGTACTCCTCTATTGACTCAGAAGATAGGACGGCAGCCGAACCGACGGACGTAAATCCCATGCTGGCAAATCTATTTCAACTTCATAGTTCTCATTGAATCCATGCGAGGTGAAAGTGGGGATGGTAACTGGGGTAGATAGTGTCTCTTGCTGTAACTTCTTCGATGACCACCATTTACGTCGTTTCCATCAGTCCGGTAATCCACGGATTCTACTAGAACATGTAATAATATGGCAAGACTAGTTTGAGGGATTCTTCAGTCAAAAGTGTCGGTTTCTCTCGCGACATCGAGAATGAATTGTTTCGGGATCGTTTTCTGTTTCAGCTGTCAAATTTCAACGCCGAAGCACAAACGGTGGCTATGAACATTTTCATGTCTCCGACAGTTCTTGCTACAGTGCAGTATCTTGCTCCGCTATTGACCTGGGCCTCCATTGTCGTCCTAGCAGCAATTATCGTCGTTGCCACAAGCCTACAATCGGACACGCAGATTATAAAGGCTGCGATACACTTTTTCGCCTGTTTATGTTTGTTCCTCGCGGGGTTATTTTCACCTCGGTACCATCGGTGCTCATCATGGCGAGAAGACCTGCTTGCTGCTGTTTTCACTTTTCACCGCCCTCGACATGGGAAAACAACACTGGATTCGGTTGCTTGCTGAACAAGTCTTCTATCATTGACCCGACAATGTTGATTGCTGTAAAGCCTTCTGCTTCTTTTTAACATGTCGCCAAGCGTCGTTTTCCGAGACAGACAAACATCAGTATAAACTGAATCCTTTGCACCTTCGAGACCTAAAATCATCCCACTAGGAAAGATCGAGGCCATTCGGTATGCCACCGTCTCGACCGCTCGATCGAGAGAGCCGCATCACCATATTGATGCAGGATGATGCGGCAAAGGAAGAGTCGATCTGATGCATTGGAGGGTGTTAAGAAGACGGGTCCAGGAGGAAGACGAGAGTATCGAAGAAAACAAAGACGGCGAAAAGCACTTTGATCATGGACACGGCAGGCAAGTTAAAATTAAATGTACATCTCGTGGATTTCCTTGTTCCGACCAAAAATTGATCAGTCCAGGCGCAACCAAAAAAAAAAAAAAAATCACGCATTCACTTCATGTAAGATGTTAGCATCTTATTCTTTACGGAAAAAAAAAAAAAAAAACAAAGTGGCCCCGTCATGTACACTCGCAGTTTTCTTATCCCTTTGTCCAGCTATAACAGCGATGGACATGAACGGCATCGCGGGAGCTTCCGAACTCGAGAGGAGGCTCGAACGGCGATCCCTCCCTTCGGGTATCTCCCGATTCTACATGTGGAGAAATTGGTCAGGGCTGAAGCGGGGAAACAAATGCGGAAGTTCGGAGCAGAACACAAGGAGAAGTCGAAAAATTCACGTTTCTTCAATGTGCAATAATCAGACTTGAATTTGATCGACGAATGTTGCCTTATTCATCGTGGGGAAAAAGAGGGTCCGGTCTTTTTTCTGACCTTTTACCTCCCCTTAACTAAAAAGGAAAAACAAGAAAAAGGTCCGAAAGTAATTGAACAAAATGGGGCTCGAGGTCGGGCAAAATCATTTCCTCTTTACATCTATATATTTAGTTTCGGGTGGAAAACCGTACGCCCAAGACCGCATAGCGCAGTGGATTAGCGCGTTTGACTTCGGATCAAAAGGTCGTGGGTTCGACTCCCACTGTGGTCGTGTTTTTTGTTTTTTGTTTTTTTTTCTTGCACGAGCCTTCTCTTTTATGTCGGCTTACACAGCCTAGTAAAGAGAGGTAAAACAATATAGTTAATTATATTTTGTTTCTAATTTTTTTTTTACGTCAGTCAATAAACTTAGATGAGAAACGTGAGACTTGCGCAAGCAATTTTTGCTTTCCGACTCTAAATTGGGAAACTGTCAAAAGTGGTGGAACATGCTCAAAAATCTTCACACTGTTCAGATTGCTTGCATAAATATGTTTGTAAAAAAAAGAAGAAGAAGCCAAGGCTAGGTTTTGGGTTAAATGTATAAGAGAAAGTAAGGTCTTCTTAATGAACACATCAACAGTATCGTATTTCAAACCCTTTGTTACTAGCATTTAGCAATGACTCAGACTCGTGCCACATCAGTTAAAACGGTTGATAAGTTTCCGCGAGGCTTCACTTCGGCCTCTGTTTTGAGAAGAGCAAAAAAGGATGGAGAGAACGGCCAAGCTTCGGTAGAATTCCGAGAACACTAAATAAAATAAAAATAAAAAAGAGAAATGAGTGTCCAATGACAATTTACATATTTATGAACTTCAGATACAGTGACATTCACAGTATGTATAGTGGAATAGGGTAAAATTCCCACAGAAGGAAGGTGCACGCGGAACTACATTGCCTCAAAAATATTAGCAAACCCAGCTGAAAGAATCTTTAGCAACATTAGTCCATCATCTGCAGTCAGTCCCATGATCTCATTGAGAAGCACCTCTTCTTCTCCTGACATTTCTCTTTGCACTAACAGTGACTTTGCCCTCCGCTTCATCGTTCTTGGGTTGCTGATCATTCACAACGACTTTCGTCGAATTCATTTCATTCCTCAACCGCAGTATCTCACCCTTGGCCAATGCCAAATCTTCCTCAAGCTTCTTCGATCTCTTGTCCAAGCTCTCTCTCTCCTTTCCGAGCCTCATTACAAGGTTATGAGCATCTTCCAGGTTTTCCTGGGCCTCCTTGGATGCTTTCTTTTGTTCAGCTAGTGATCTGTAGAGCACCTCTCTCTCATTCTCAAGTGTAGAAATCTGAGAATTAGCTGCGTCCAGATCCTTCGAGAGAGTTAATGCGTTTCGGTTCAGTTCATCAAGTGATTTCATGGCTTCCTCCAATTCAGTCTTGAGGGACTGTTGTGCTTCCTTGTCCTTCAGAAGTTGCCTCTCCAAAACTTGCACTTCTTTCTTCAAGGATGCGACTGCCTTTTTTTCTTCTTTTAAATCATTTGATGAAGATTCTGCCATTTTATAGGCATCAACCAATTCTCTCTTCAGGCCATTGTGATTTTCAACCAAAGACGCCATTTCCTCAGACACTGTTTGAACCTCTGCCATTTTTGCGTTCAAACTTTCCTTTGCAGAAGCAAGCTCAGTCAAGACCGCTTCTTTCTTCTGTTCGGCCTCATTGACGCTCCTCTGCAGTGAATTTTTTTCCTCAGCATACTCAGCTTTAGTTCGAGATATTTCAGCCTGAAGTTCTGAAGATAAATTCTTTGAAGACTGTAGTTCTTTCGACAAATTAGAAGCTTCTTTTCTCGACTCATCCAGCATATCCTGAACAGTACTGAGTTCATCTTGCAGATTCTCTAAGGTGCTAACCTCTACATCTAGTCTTTTATCCAGATCATTCCTTTCATTTGTCAAATTGGAAATCATCTTCTGTTTTTCAGTAACTTGACTCTGAGAAAGCTCGAGTTGTTCATTAAGCCAGTGAATTTCATTTTGTCTCTCTTCCAAAAGCTTCGCATCCAAAGCTGACTTTTGTTCAGATGAAGACTTCAGGTCATTGTATTCCTCTTGTCTCAAATCTAGCTTTCTCCCAAGATTGTCCTTCTCTGATGCTGTAGAATTTATTCTTGCATTCAGTTCGCCGATTACAGAGTTCTTCGAATCTAGCTCTTTCTGATTCTCCAGAAGAGTATCTTTCAACGCTTTGATCTCCAACTGTGCTTTGGCTAAATCATCCTTGGTTTGACTGGAAATAGAAGTAACATCTTCCAACTCTGATTCCTTCCCAGCAAGAGAGAACCTGAGACCTTGAAGGTCGTCTTCCTTTTCCTTCAGCTCTAAGCTCAGTGAGTTTATTCTTTCTTCTAAAAGTTTAATTGAGTCAAGCATCTCTTTCAAATTTTCTTCAAGTGATCTTTTATCCTCCTCACTCTCTGAAAGCCTTGTCTGAAGACTATCTTTTCGAGCGTTCAGCTCCTCGATCAATCTTTTCTCACCCTTTAGCTCCTTTCCTAAACCTGCAATTGTTGAGTTCGCAGAGTTTAGCTGATTCATCAGGGACAGCTGTTCTTCCTTGACCTTTTTCATGGTGTTGGTCCATTCTTCTTGTTCATTCATTAGCTTCGCTTCAAATTTTTTCTCCAAGGAAACCATTGAAGCTTCTTTATCTTTCAACATGGTCCTCATCTGCAGTTGAATACCCAGCCCATGTATTTATTACAAGGGATTCCAATGGCTAAGCAAAAGAACAAAGACGAACAGGCCAATATTTTGATTCTTCTGTTTACAGGGACAATGTTTCTACAGGGTCAATCAAGCAACTTTATGATTTCTCATCGAAAGTTTACATTTCCCACTTGCATAAGCTTGTAAGAGGAGCTTAACTTTGTAAAATGCTAGTGGCTTACCGATTCTATTGTCGCATCAGCAGCTGCCTTATCTTTCCGAGCCAGTGAGTAGAGAGAACCAAGGACACCTGAACCGAATATTCCCAGTCCATTCAGAAGAGAGAAAGGATTTGCTTCCTGGCCATGAGAACTGAATTAGAGAAGCTCATGCTTCATAATATCAAATGGATAGTGCAAAATCGACAAGGACAAAGGACGTGCAAATCAGGCATAAAATCCAACCTCTGCTTTTTGATTATCTGGAGTAGTCCTTAACTCGATTTTATCTGAAACAAAAAGAACAGTTGACCACTTCAAAGCAAGTAAAATTGATACAGAGATAAGCCATTTTCAAGCATACGGAGCAGTTATCTTCAATATTCGAGGCTAAAGTTTTGAAGCTAATTCAAAGATAGCTAAAACTCCACTGATGCAACAACACAAAGATTGTGTCCCACCTCGTTTGATATTAGTCACAAAAGGACAATTCTAAACAACACAAGCACGAATTTCATGATTTCACCCTTACCCAAAAAAAAAAAAATTCATGATTTCAACGTTATGTGAGATATACAATGTTTAAGGGTTGCAATAGGCCTTCCCACTAAAAGTTCTCGCACTTAAACCTGCTTAAAGTCAAATAGCAGAGGATTGCCCCTAGGCTGACAAGCGACAATGCCGCCAAGGAAGTGTTACTATTGACTCTGAAAACGACCGAGCTTCACATCAGATATTCAAATAAGAAAACGCATGAATGTCTAACAGTTGGCCAAGCTACTCCATTACAGTGGGTTTTTTGAAGTACTTGCTCAAGAGTTTACAAAAGAATTCAGAAGACAGCACTAGGCAAGTATCAACATGGAAATCGACAAAAGCGTGGAGGAGCAACCTTGGGATAAAACAATAATAAACTAAGAAAAGGAATCTGCATTTACAGATGTAAATACTCCACAGTGCTAAATTGAGCTTAGACATCAGATCACATAACACCAAGAGAAAGGAAGAATATTAGGATTACTTGTTCCCCCAGTCAAATGAAGAATGTAAAAAAGAAAAAGCAGTTATTCAACAGCACAGGCAACTGTGCCACCAGTGTCAAACACTCTAGTACAAAATCGAAAATTTGAACCAGACTGCAATTACCAGAAAAATGTCCTAGAAAATCCAAAACACGAATGTCCATCCCAGAAAAAGATGACAATTAGAATGCATTTTCACCTAATTCATCCCCACTGCCAAAAACTCTACTTCTGTATTCCCCGTATATGTAGCGAGAACGTCAATGTTGAAGCTTGTTTGGTCCAAGCGGTGCAACGAAAGCAAATACCAATCGCCCAAACCGAATCTAGGACTGCGAAACTGATAGCATGGTAACTCTTCCAAATTCATCCGTTCACAAACTCGACAACACATGCTCAACTATCTCACCAACTCCTCAAACATTCACACGCTACAATATCCCACAGCAACACGAAAACAGAAAGATTTACCAAATCGCCAACTCACTGGTTTCCTCGGCTCCTTCAAGTGCCTTGACGCTCGGGCGTAGAAGCGGAAGCACCGAGACGCCAACGAAGAGGATAGCCCTCCTGCCGCGAGAAACGGAGCCCTCGCTCCAGCTCTCCTCGCGCGTCAAGGAGCAGCACGTCGCCGCGCTCTTCTTCCTCCTCCTCGTCCTGGGGTTCCTCGAGCACGAGAAGAGGGGCTGATGATACGACGGGGAAGGGGCGAGGAACGGAGGTTGACACAGAGAAGAATGCAGGGAGCATGAGCTTCCGATCACGAAGCCCATGCCTGAGACTTCGCCTCCTCCTTCCCTCTTCTTCGCTCTATTGAGTTGGGGATGAGATGGGACGGTGAAGAAGATAAAGCGCTTAAGCTAAGGTTCGCACAAAATCGCTTGCTTGTGCTGCCTCGGTACACTTTTTCTCACTCGAGTTCGTTGTGGCCCTGTGGGTGGAGGTAAGTTGAATTTACCGAAATATCCCAGTCAAACCGTATGAATTGCGGAAAACGGGAATCTTTCCATGCTAATACAGGTAAGTTAGGGTGGCACGGCAACACTTATCCTTTAGAAATTAATTTATGATCAAAATATTAAATATTTTGCTTTTAAATAGAATTTGATTTTTTTATTTTTGGAGATAATAATTTTTCATACTTTCTAAAGTAGCTCCAAAATTACTTTTAGAGTGAGAAATACTTCGTAAGTAGAAAAATAAAGTTGTGTAACTAAACAAAATTCTGTTTCAAAAATATTATCATGTGTGTCCTAAAACACCGGTGTCATGGAAAAAACGTTTTACATGAGCGGTCTTATGTACTCTTAATTAGAGAGGATGAATTAGTCGTTGACTTATTATTTTCAAAAAATCTAATTAAACATATAATAACACACGATGCCAAATAACTGAGGGTGCGTATCATAACACTTCTATTTATCGATATTCTTCACACTCTTCAAAGCACTATGCGAGGTTCGTAAATGTCATTTTTAGATACATTCGCTTGAATTTTCTCCTTAGGTTCTCGATAAGTACCGTACCAAATTATTGCAAAACATTATTGCTTGTCATAAACTAATTCCTTATTCCTTCTGGTGCTATGGTTTATTGAATGTATCATGATGCACCTCTGAACGACAAATGGTATAGGCATGAAGAAGGTTTATATACTATGCCTATTGCAACATAAACCACGCTAGAGGCACGAGCAAGCAAGCACCGGAATTACCTATACTTTTAGCGTGGATATATTAGCTCAGTCATCATATTAATTAATAAAAATTTTCCCGTAAAATTGGTCATCGTTTGCATAAAATAATTAAATGACAAATTATACGTAAATTCATTGGTATTTGCATTTCACTTTTCTCAAATAACACGCATTTAAGATTAGGATTAATAATTTTTTTGTAAAAGATTTTGTGCTGATAGTATTCAAAAAGTATACCAAACGAATTTTATTCCAAAAGCAGAAATATAGTCATGTTATCAAACGCCTTTCTCCGAGCAAAAATTAATTTATGGATCAAAAGTAAAAATATTAATTTGTGGTCATAAGTTGATTTTTGAAGAAGATGTATGGCCAAGCACGTCCTGAGTTGTTATTTGATCAAACAAAAGGATTGCGTAGAATATTTACCAATAGTTCGAGGACCACATCTAAGAAGTTAAAAGTTCATGAATCAAAATGCACATTAAGAGTGTGTTTGTTTCAGGGTAAGTGTTTTATGGACCTTCCTCTGTTTGGCTCGCAAAAAATGATTTGGTCAACGAAAATTGTTTTCCATTCAACAAAGATTTTATTCGTTGAAATAGAAAAGTGAATTCCCCAAAATAAAAAGGTGAAAACACTTTCCTAATTTCGAGTCTCTCACTTTCATTGAAAACAGAGCTAGGGCCAATCCCAAGAACCGATCCCAATGCCAAGGCTGACGACATGGGTCAAGGCTGGGATAGAGGGCCGAGGCCGAGGTCGCGGTTGGGACCGAGGTCGGGGCCGAAGGCCGGGGCCGGAGATTGGGGCCTGGGCTGGGAGCTAGGGCCATAACCAGGGCCGAGGCTAGGATCGGGACGAGAACTGGAGCCGGGCCTAGAGATTAGGGCTAGGACCATGACCGGGACTGGGGCAGGGGTCGAAAACCGGGGCCGTGACGGGAGCCGGGGCCCGAGCTTGAGTTGGGCTCGGGGGCCGAGGACTGTGGCCTTGCCAGGATCGCGATAAGGGCCGGAGATTGGGGCTGGAACCGGGACGGGAGCCAGAGGCGTTGTCGGAGATCAGGGCCCGGGCAGAGAGCTGGGGCCGGGGTTCGGGCTGAGATTGAGACAGGAGCCAGGGCCGAAGACTAGGACCCGGACAGGGGTCGAGGCAGGGGCTGGAGATCAATGCTGAGGCAGGGATCAGGGATGGAGATTTGGGCCGAGACCAGAACCGAGGCCGGAGATTGGGGCCCGGGAAGAGAGCCGGGGCTGGGGTCGGAGATCGAGGCCTGAGCCGAGGCCCAAGTGGGACACCGGGATCGGGGTCGGGACTAGGACGAGAGCTGGGGCTGAAGACTAGGGGCTAGGGCCGGAGATTGGGGCTAGAGACCCGGACAGGGGATGGGAGTTGGGGCTGGAGATCGGGACCAAGGCCGAGGCGGGGACAGGGATGGGACTCGGGGCCGGAGACAGGGATCGGGGCCAAGACTAGGGTTGAGGCCGGGATAGGGACGAGAGCTGGGGCCGGGGAGGAAGAGAACAAGGCTTGGGCCAGGGGCGGAGATTGGGGACGGGGTTGGGGACCGGGGCAGGGGTTGGGCCCGATGATCTGGGTCGAGGATAGTGTCGGGGCTGGCAATCGGGGCCGGAGCCGACAATTTGGGCCGAGATAAGGGCCGATGTTGGGGCCAAGGATCAGGATCGGGGATCAAGACCGAGGCAAGGGATCGAGCCTGGGATTGGCACTAGGATCGGGGACCGAGACAGAGCCGGGGACTGGCAATCGGAGTTGGGGATCGGGATCGAGGCCATGGATTGGGATCAAGCAAGGTCAAGGTCGGGGATTAGGGATCAGGACAGAGGGTCGGGGCCGAAGATCGGGACCAGGGCCGAGACCGGTGACTGGGGTTAATTCACCTCAGTTCTCTCGACTTTATACATTTTCTCAGTTTCAAGGACAATCTCATTGATAAGATTAAAATCGTTTTTCTAATGAGAACCCAATACCGAAAAATATTTTCGATAACATATTACCAAACAAAGGAAAATAAATCGTTTTTCGAGAAAGTGATTTCTGGAAAATCACTTTCCGGCACTTTCCTTGAAACACACTCTCAAAGGAAAGGTTTGGAAATTATTTATGTTACTTTCCCTTGTTAAAATCATGCTATAATTATGGACTTTTAGAAAGAGATTTGAGAGAGAGAGACGTATTTGTTGTATGTTTCGTTTTCAATTTTAACTTGTGATCATTTTTAATCCAAGGTACTTTTGACTCAAGAGTGCCTTAAAAATGATCGGAAGCTAAAATTGGAAGAAGAGTCGGTATTTCAAATAAAAATCAGAAAGTTATTAAACAATACGGAGACTTGGAGTTGATCGAATAAACGTCGTCGTGTCGCTCAAGCATGCATTGGTAACCTAGCTGCATTCGAGGAAAGTTGGTAACTTACTCTGGTCGAGATTGGTAATTTTGTGTTAAAGTTACGAGCTACGACCGTGAAAAGGAAATTTGTTAGAAACATAGACATGGAGGAAAGGAAGAACGATCGTCGTGCTACGTGAGTTAGAATCCTACGGGTTGACCAACAAATTCAAATTAAGCTGGCCTCTTAGAAAAAATATAATTTTGAATTCCGGAAAAAAAATGACTATACCAGTGATGCTAATTTTATTTTTAATTTTTTTTTCAACGGCGATACTATTTTTACTTAGAAAATGCCAAGGCAAAGCAATTTCACAGGACGAACCGAGCAAGGGATAATTTTCATCCACTTACCCTTTTCCCCATTTCATAACCCGAGTAAAATATTTTATTGGTAGTCATTCTAGTGAAAACGCCGTATGGTCAATGAATTTTTGCCTAATGTGCAGCGCCGTCCTTAAACTTATATCCTATTGTTCAATATGGTTTCTAAACCATAGCTCGGTGTGCAATGTCATTTCTTAACTTTTAATTGTTCGATATGGCTCAAAATTTTTAGTAAATATTTATTTAGTCCTTGAATTATTTGAAACTAATTAGCATTGTCTTTCAATTAATTCAAATTTAACAAATTTGCTCCTCCTTGAAGAATTGGACAAGTTATACTTTTTTTTGGGTCAAATACAAGTTATAATTTTTTTGGTGTCAAATACAAGTTATACTTTACTGTTCACTTCTCGCGTCTATTACAAGCTAGCTAATGGTTTATGAAAAGACATTAACTAGAAAAACTGTAGTACAATAATTTTAGATTGTTTTTCTGTTGACATATATTTTTTCCAATACTAATTTGGCTTTCGATTTGCTACGTTTGAACGATGGACAAAAAAAATACATGTGGAGTATCCATGTCATACATTCGGCGTAAATAAATATATGATAATCCACATCATCAATAGCAAGGGTAATGGGTTTTTCAAATTGAAAAAATTATTATATTATAATCGAAGTTGAATATCTTACACGGATAATCCATGCGTAATTTTTTTTTCGCCATTCAAAATAAGTGGATTGGAAGCCAAATCAGTAAAGCCCACTAAATTAATTTCAATTAATTGAAGAATGACATTGATATCTTCGCATGGCTTCAGAGATGGTATTACACATTACACTAAAAGTTCAGAGATTAAATTGAACAAATTAAAAGTTCAAATACGATATTACACATTGAATCAAAATTTAAGAAACGTTTATAATATTTTCCCTTTATCTTTACTTGCTCTCGTCCATTAAGTGGGAAGTGAATGAAATAGGCGTGAACCATTTCGACCTAGATTTTAATCAAAAATTAAGGATTTGATTGGGAAAAATTGCATAATTTGAGGATTTTTTTTTTTGGTTGAAATTCGAGGGTTTTTTTTTTCCGACCAAAAAAAAAATTCTCATTTTACCCATTTTCTTTTAAGCCCATGAGCAGGACCAAACCATCTCAATCCTTTAATAGCCCAACAGTACAGGCCCAAGCCCAATGGAGCACAGATATGGCGGGAAAATCTCGTATTCGCAGTAGCCTTTTTTTTCCTTTCTCCCTAGGGTTCATTCATTCATCGCTCCTGAACAATCAGAAAGATCTAAGTTCACTGAAACTCCGAGAGAGATTGAGCTCCTGGAGAGTCAAAACCGAAATGCCGACATACCAGATAAGGGGAATCGACGTGGATTTCCCTTTCGATGCCTATGATTGCCAGCTCGTTTACATGGAAAAAGTCATCCAAGCTCTCCAAGAAGTGAGTTGTGGAAATTGTTGCTTTCGTTGCGTACTACATAGATTGTTCTTATTAGGTGCATGCTTACTTAGCTTTGTTTGGTTGCATATTGTCGATTCGAATCGACACTGGCATTGTCATCTGGAGTTGTGTTTAATGGTAATTTTGTCACTATGTTGTGTAGAAAGCCGACACTGTTCATAAAGTTTACATGACATATCATATGTGATCGGTTGATGTTGTGATTTCTATTAGACGAGAAAAGTTTTTGATGTCTCTTCAAGTTTGGTTTTTGGCATTAGACTAAATTGACGTGTTTAGATTTGAGAAAATATTTTGTTATAACAGGTCACTCTGGCCTACGGGGGAGTATTGTAACCGCTTCTTAGGTCTATGCTTGTAGCTGGGGCGTCCCTCCATATCTTCTGCTATTTCCTTCTTCTCTACTTGCTTGTAGTTTGGATTTAGATGTTTCACAGTGATTTTGATGGTGTAATTGCATTTTGCACGTTTGGTACCTTAAGAAATCTGTAAAAAGGTGGGAAGAATTCTCTTTTTGTTCATTCATATTGAACAACTTAAATGAACTTTTGTAGTTCTTGCTAACACTATTGTGAAAGGGTTTTTCCCTTCTTCAATCTTTCATTACGAAGTCACCTCAGCTTGTTCATTGTTGTCTGTGGATTTTATGGGTTTATAGCGGTGTAATGCCCTATTGGAGAGTCCTACTGGGACCGGAAAGACATTATGCCTTCTTTGTGCTACTTTGGCGTGGAGGAAGAGCTTGGGAGGCTTCTCAAATGGTTCTGCTAAGAGGGATATAAATAGTCAGCCAGACTCGCAGTCTAATTCCAATGTAAATAATTTTCCGACCATAGTGTACACTTCGCGCACTCATAGTCAGCTGCGCCAAGTGATTCAAGAACTGAAAAGAAGCAACTACAGGTCAGAACTTTTTTGTTTCACCTCGACACTTTTCCTCTTAAACAGTCTGTATTTATTTGCATATCAGTTCCTCTCTGAGACTGTTATCTGGCTTAAATAGCTCCTGATATTGGTAAATCTACTGCCTTGTCATCATTAGTGCTGGTTTGGCCTGTATGCATTTATGCAGTATGCTAATACGTGCTGTATGTCAATATTTCCTGTTGCACTGCGGTTGAAGCAGCCATAATTGTTAGATTTTTTCCCTAGGAAATACATACAGCCAATGTTGTATCTGGCTTCTTAGTATTTTATCTATGTCTTGTGTTTAGCAAACTTGTTGACTTTGAAGTTTGTCCAATTTGCAGGCCTAAGATGGTGGTCTTAGGTTCTCGAGAGCAATTATGCATCCATGATGAGGTTAGTTTGCTTCGAGGAAGAGCGCAAAATAATGCCTGCCATTATGTTTGCAGAAAGGGTGCAAAGCGTCGCTGCAAGCATTATTCTCTTGTTGCTGGTAAGTGGAGTGTTGTTCTAGTTCTCCATAAATATAACTACTTAGCAGATGCATTTCTACAGGTAGCAATACATCACATTCACCAAATGTATGTTTTGCAGTCTATTTATACTCTTGTTCTTCTAGTCACTTTAACTATAATAACGTGAAGTAAGTTTTTCATCTCGTTGTTGGTAGTTTCTCCTTTAAAAACTTTAGTACATTGACGTTCATTACATCTTATCAGAGCTGACAAGGAAAACTTTACTAGTTTTTCTTTGACACATCAAAATGGAGGAAGTTTAGCATTAGTTTGTTATTCTATTCTGATTAACTATTTAGTAGCTGTCTCCTTTACTTTGACGTATCACCAACTGCCCATGCTGTTATTCTAGCAATTTTATTGGTTTTTATTGGTTTTTATCTTGCGACATACTCAAAATCTGGCTTCATACAATTGAATCTAACTTTTGTGTATCTCCATGCTTTCTATAAGACTATTTGAAGCACAATCCATTGCTTGGAGACGATCCCATTGACATAGAGGATTTGATTTCTATTGGAAGAAAATCTGGGCCGTAGGTTCTCTTCTGTCAAACATTCTGATTTTGATAGTTTTTCCTGGTTTTGGAATGCTAATATTTTGGCTGCACCATGGATTTTTTTTCTCGTTAAATCGTTTATTCAAAATTGCTGTAGGTGTCCTTACTATATATCAAGAGAGCTCCACAAGGCTGTTGATATGCTTTTCGCCCCCTACAATTACCTTATTGATCAAAGCTACAGGAAATCATTGTCCCTTGACTGGAACAATAGTATACTCATTTTTGATGAAGCACACAACTTGGTGAGCGAAGCAAATTTAAATTTGTTCCTGCAAAGCTTGATTATTTTGTCTTCAGACTAGGATAGATATACTTCCAGTGTCTGTTTCGATTCTCTCCTTCCCAGTTTCAGAGGTTAAATATTTGGGGAAACTAGAAATCTGCTCTTTTTGCTGCTTTATAACTTCATCTTAGCTTATTCACATCCATAAGACCAACAAAATGCAGGAAAGCTTATGTGCAGATGCTGCCTCATTTGATCTACCTTCTGGCCTTTTGACGGCTTGCATTTCTGAAGCCAAAAGTTGTGTTGATCTCTCCGTTGATAGAAGAGATAAATCAAGTGATAAATCTCATAACCCGGACAATTTTGCTATTCTTAGAGGTGCAATATCTTGGTAAACTTCAGATACCAATACTTTTATACTTTATCTATTCTTGATGGAGGGCTGCTGTGGTAGCTTTTGTTCCAAACATATTGTAAAAGGAGGTGTGAGCATTATAGCATATGCAAGCTGTGTTACTGTATTCTTCTTTCTGAAGCAAGCTTACATAATAATTCTGATCCTGCAGCATTACTTCTGAAGCTCGAAAAGAGAATTGCTGAAGTACCTGTTGAATCCAAGGAGTTTGGTTTTACGAAACCTGGACCTTACATCTATGAATTATTTTCTGAACTAAACATCACTCATGAAACTGCCTCTATGCTCATTGGAATAATTGAGGAGGCTTCTGTGCTTCTTGAGGAATCCAAGGAATTGGAAGCAAAGGGTGGCATTTGCAGGCTTGAAACTATGGGTGATATTCTTAAGCTGATCTTCAGAGAAAAGGAAAATGCTCATTCGAAATTTTATCGTGTAAGAGGCTTATGAATTTTAAGCTTATCATTTGATAGTCAAATGTGCATCCCCGCCAAGATCAACATCGGCTGTTAGTTTTATTTTTTTATAACTAATTGACATTTTCTAATATCAACTCTTTTACTTCTTACTTGTTTTTAGCTTCATGTGCGGGAAGTTGACGCCTATCCTCCAGATGGTTTAAAAGGTAATTAAAGAAAGTTTCGATGCTTGAGTGAATTAATTATTCTTTTGTGCCTGTTCATATACAGTTGAATAGATGGCCATCCAACAACCACCCATTTAGTGATATGTGTATGGATGCCAACAGTATGACGAAATCCATTTACACTAGTAGAATCTGTCTATTTCTTTTGGTTGTGCAGGCAAGACATCGAGGACTCTCAGCTGGTGGTGTTTCAATCCTGGATTAGCTATGGAAGAGTTTTCAAAGATCGGAGTTGGTTCTGTTATATTGACCTCTGGCACATTATCTCCCATGGATTCATTTGCTCAAGAACTTAACCTGTGAGTAACTTAATGGTGAAATGTTATTTTCTTTTTTCTTTTTACTGTGAATATTGCTGAAATTGAATACCGTTGGATGACTTAGAGATTTTCCTGTGCGGCTGGAAAATCCTCATGTCATATCTTCAAATCAGATATGGGCTGGAGTGGTATCAGCTGGTCCATCTGGCTGCTTATTTAATTCCTCTTATCGAAATCGAGATTCCTTAGAATACAAGCAAGAGCTTGGCAATGCTATTGGTGAGTCTGATTACCGCTGTTAAGCACTCATTCTCAAGTTAATTAGTGTATGGCGCAATTGTACTTTGGTACTGATGACTTTGCCACTCAAATTTGTTGATGGGAACGCTGATGATTTCCTTTAGTTTAGTCTCTTATTATTGTTTAAAGGCAATTGCGAAGCCTGGCACTTGATAGTGTCTTATAATGAGGTTATTTTAGTCCTCAAAACCCTTATTCCTGTTCTGATTTATCAAGATAGATATCCAGTACTACAGTTGAACTTAATATGCTAGTTATTATATCATCTATTAGTCCAAAAGTTACAAATTCCCAATTTATGAAGACATGTGTTATGAAATTATTTCTGCTATGCAATCCATGTCTATCCACGTTTTTGCCGATGCCTTTACTTATATGGAACGTTGTGGTCCAATTGAAAATTTGGTTGACCATCTCTGTGGTTGTTTATTTCAAAATTTATATGTTTCATTCATTAGGATGTGATGTTTCTTCGATAAAGAAGTCTGGAGTTATAAATCATGGTTTGAGACCAATTGTAATGCTTTATCTTTGTGGTACAGTCAATTTCGCTCGAATAGTGCCGGATGGACTGCTTGTATTTTTCCCTTCTTACTACATTTTGGATCAATGTATTCAGTGCTGGAAGAATACGGTGAGAAATTCATCGTGACTCGTAAGTAATTGAGATTCTTATACTTTTGATTCCCATAAATTCTCTTTGTTTGTAATAGGCTCATCCAAATTCAATGGACTCTAACACCATATGGGAAAGGATTTGTAAGCATAAAAAGCCTGTTGTGGAACCTCGACAGTCGTCACTCTTTTCTTTAGCCATTGAGGTCATCATTATTGCAAGTTTAATAAAAATTTCCACTATTCCCGCAAATGTGCAGGATCATAGCATGACCTTATTTCATTCTTTTGACAGGACTACATGTCTAAGCTCAATGATACCTCAAACTCAGGTGCAATATTCTTTGCAGTTTGTCGTGGCAAGGTATATCTTCTTTCATGGACATGATTGTCGCAAATTTCCAAAGACATTGCATCATTTATTGACTTTTTTTAAAAAGGTTTGATATATTGCCATGATTTGCACAGAAGAACACTGGCTATCTGGAGATTCTCAGCCTGTGATATTCTAAACTTGTCGTGTCATTGAACTGGCTTCAATTTATCAATCCTAGTCTTTCATTTTCTATTCCTTTGAGCTTTTAGTTGAGGTACGTTTGGGATAAGCATAGGGGTTGTCTCTCTGGATGAACAAAAAGTATTGACCCTTAAGTGGAGCTTTCTTTGTATGCGAAATCAAATTTACTATTTGGTGATTGGAACAATGAGGAGATCTTGTCAGCATTCATTGTTATATTTGTATCTAATGTTCGGCTTAGATTCCGTATTTAATCAATCCTAAACTAGTTGTCTGATCACTAGTGTCTTTTCTATCCAAAATATTCTCGCAAAATAAAAAGCAAATTGCAGACGTTCTTCTTGCAAACGTTATCCTTTGTTTTGCTTTCTTCAAATGTTAATTTTTCATTTTTGAGACAAAGCACTTATTTTGCTTGCTTCAAATGTTAATTAATATGTACTGTCGGTTACTTACATATTGTGTTCGGAGGTCTCGGACTCTGTCAATTTTGTCAAGTTATAACTTGAAATCTTATGAATTAATCTGACTTCTATACAGCATTGTTTCACTGATTATCTTGGATAACATATGGTTTGCGACATGAACTATGCCATGGGTTATACATGATTTCAGCTTCAATGTATATATTATGTTTTACTCTTAGACTTTCATTAGTATGTTTAGCAGATGTTATTAACCTAATATCATACATGTGATGCTATCTTCAATGGATATTAATACAGCCAGATATGTTGTATCATGTATGTCGAGAAATTCTCGTATTATTTGGTATGACACAATGATTTAGTCACTACATACCAGTTGAAAATAGGCATACTCTTCATGTAACCATCTACGGGTAGGAAATGTGTCAACAGGATGACTTGATCTCGTCCTTTTAGTTGGATAACCTCATGTGAGTATATCTATGAAAGGAGAATCCAGAAGAGTTAACTGGCACTGCTTATGTTCTTGAATAGACACGATAAGGGTAGTTAACAGGTAAAAGTTTTGAATTGCCGTTCTGTGGCAAAAGTAGTGTCCATGGGTACTTATTAAGCTATAGAAGTTGGATGCCCATCCAGTTCAACACCTCTATCCTCTTCGATTTCAGATGGTTAAAACTGGGACTGATATTGTTTCCCTGGAAAAGGTCAACTAGGAGAACTTTACCTTAAGTTTATGCAAACATTCCTTACATGTGACTGACCTCCAATTCCTCATTTGTGTATTTCAAAAGTGATGAATAAGCAGGCACAAAAACTGTTGGTCTCTTAACATCTTGTCATCCTCAAATTGCAGCATTATGCTTACAGTTGTTTGCATTGACATTTCTATTTTTCTTTATGAAGTTCTCTCCTGCTCTGCTGTACATCCTGGTTAATGTTTGATACTTTAAAAGATTTGATTTGGATTGAATATTAACATCACATCTTTGACTCCCCTGAATATAATCTAGTATAGCGCTTCCGTAATTTTTCAGGTAAGCGAAGGATTAGATTTTGCAGACAATGCTGGCAGAGCTGTTGTAGTCACAGGCTTGCCATTTGCCACTAGGACTGATCCAAAGGTTTCATTGCGCTGGCCTCTCTAGTTTAACTTCTTTCGTGAAGATTTGGTATAATTGCTTATTTGCACAAAAAAAATTAAAGAAAGTAATTGGCTATCTTTCTTAAATAAATGGGACCACAAGAACCTTATAATACTGCAAGCCGTCATCAATGGTTTCCCTCTTGTTCTATGAACTCCTTTTGCATAATTTGAATGTGGGGTCCCACTTTCTCATCTGATAGACCAGTATGACAGGTTCGTTTGAAACGTGAGTACTTGGATGAGTCGGCACGCTCACAGAAGGAAAGGAGGGTACGTCTTTGATGCTGGATTAAAAGTTTTCTGTCGATATTTGTTTGCTTTCTTCAATTAAATTTTGAGCCTTTACTTGCATTTACAGATTCTAACTGGAGATGAATGGTATAACCAACAAGCATCACGAGCTGTGAATCAGGCTGTAGGACGTGTTATTCGTCATCGTGATGATTATGGAGCAATAATAATGTTGGATGAAAGGTTATCATTTGTTCTTGTCTCATGAATCTCATCTAAACCCTGAGAAGATGTCCTGTTATCTGCATTTACAAAAGCATGTCTTGAATAGAGCATATTTACATGCCTATAGCTTCATTTTCTTGAATAAATTCAAATTTGTATATTGCAAGCATGTTTTTAAGATCGGGAAGTTCTAGCATTTAAAGCTTTCCTAGCTTGCTTGTTGATGGCCTGGCACATACTTCTGCATATTGGGCATACAGATTATGTACCTAGGGAGTTCTCCCCTTTTATGTTCCTCTTGCTGTCTTTCTACGGACAAATTTGTTCTTTCAGTATGGGGCGCAGGTGAAAATGTACTTAGGCAGCTGTCAAATTGTTGCTGCAGAGTGCACCAAGCATCGTAGCTTGCACCTGATGCAAACTATTGTGACTATTTATTAAGCTGTCTTATTCTATGTAGACTAGCTGGAGGGCACACAGGTGGCAAAAAAGAAGAGGGAAGTAGGTTGAAAGTGGATTTTTTTTTTTTGAAGGGGGGGTGGAGTTGGTTAAGCTGTCTTATTCTATGTAGACTAGCTGGAGGGCACACAGGTGGCAAAAAAGAAGAGGGAAGTAGGTTGAAAGTGGATTTTTTTTTTTTGAAGGGGGGGTGGAGTTGGTTAGAGAGCTAAGAGGAGGGTAGCAGATGAAATATTCCAAACAAAATGGTTAAATGAAACTGCCCACATAATTTTAAGTAGGTAGCATAATAAATCATGGTGTTTCTCACTGTCAGAAGTTCAAACACTGCTTATGGACTTATATCTTCATATCATGTTGTTCCTGTTCTCCTTAAGCATGCTGTTATTTTAATAACCACTTGTAACCAGTTCAATATGGATCCTTTTGGTCTTTAATCTTTTCGTCTTGCAACTTGTACAGATTTGCACATCCAAATCGTCAGTCCCAAGTGTCACTTTGGATACAGCCTCATATTAAGGTAAATCCAGTGCCTCACAGCTTCTTACAGTTCTGTCTCCATGGCTAATCGCCGTTATTGCAGTGTTACTCTAAGTTTGGGGAAGTAGTTTATCATTTGACCCGTTTCTTCCGAGATGGAGGGAATCGTGTCCCTGCAAAGCCAAAGATATTGCAACATAAAGACAGTGGTAAGCACTATGAGCAATCTCCTATTCTATAAAATCTAAGATATTGATCAATTTCTCTAGCTGCATTTTTCTGAGCTATTAATCCATCAAATGCTGATAAGTTAGGATCCTCCTCTCTGCTTGATGTTGTAAAATTACTACTTGATAATTTTTTTTTGTTTTTCATATCCACTTGATGTGAACCTACCATTGTTCTTACTTTGTCCATTTATTTTACCCTCTTTATAACGTCCTTTTATCCAACTGGAGAGGCACTAGATTCACATTATTATGAAGCTTATAAAGAATCCTTTCAATGTCGCTGATATGAACTTGCGTGACAATAGCAGCCTACCCTGCCTGATAATTTTGCTCTACGTTGATGTTACAATAAATGTATAAATGCTATTGTATACAGGAGGTACAAAAACTGTGGAGCCTATACCCATTTGTCAAACTCCTCCGGTAAACCTTTTGTTCATTTTCTCTAGATTTGAATTGCGCTTAGCTGTCAACTTCTGCCCCCGTCATTTCTAATTTTCAATTGCTTGATAATGGTTGTCATTACAGGCTTCGCCAACAGATGACGATGGCATTGTACATCCGATGTCTTTAGCTTGTGAAATGAAAAGAACCACCAACTCAAGCCAGTTCAGAGAAGTTATTCCGGCCAATCGCTCATCTTTTACATTGTCGAAAAAGTTCCTGGGATCAATGGGGTGCTCTTCAGGGAGTCAAACTGGTGACGGACAAAAGTTACCAATGTCAGGAAGGGGCAATATACAGCAGAAAAATGAAATAGTAGATTTAACTGCTGATTCCCTAGTTGATGAGAAACCATATAAAGGACTAACAGCACCTTGTTTTACAAAGAGGCGCAAAATATCTCACCTAAAGGACTGTGTTATGCTTGATGCTGGAAATAGCAGTACGTGTGCCAATGGTGCGAAATGTACGCTATCAGAGTGCGAATGGGATAATTTATCTACTTATGATAGTAGTACCAGAAAAGAAGCCCAAGTTGGTTCGATTTCTCTTCCTCAAGTTGATGAGACTATTCCAAATATCAACTCTAATTCTCTCTCAGAGGGAAATGCTACTGCACCTGGCAAAGATGAGGAAGATAAAGGATCTGCTTTTCTGTTGCAGGTACAGAACTCAAAAGCATCAGAAATGGAGTGGGTGTAAATTTCTTTTGTTTTCCTTATCAGGTCAACTCAGTTATGAAGGATCACGATAGCTTTGTCAATTTCCTATGCGGCCAGCATATATATCCGCATGTTTAATTAAAATCCTATGACAGTAGTTTTGGTTTGCCGTTTACAAATATCCAGTAAGAATGCCTACAAAGTTCAAACTGGAGTACTGTATCCAGTGCTTTCTTTTCACTGTCAAATAGGAAAATTCATCAAGGCTCTACAAAGTTGCTTTTCATAATGGTTTTGTGGAATGATATGCAAAATCTAATTAATTGCAAGATGCTGCTGCAGCATAAATTTGAAGTTTGAGTTTTTCTCTGTGACCGAAAACAGAAGTCCTTCCATTTTTTTTATAGTCATCAATCCTTTCAGGCTTTCTGAGCTCATTAAAATAAGACATTACCCTTGTGTATTTTCTGGTAAAAAATTCCCGGGGAAAAAGTTCCTGTAAGCGCAAGTAGGTTTTGTTAGATGGTATGCTGAGAATGAATGCTTAGTGCTATTGTCAAATTCATTCAATGGATGGGTGACTTGATGCTCCAATTTCATAACGACGAGACATGAAAAAAAGTCCTTGACGTATCAATTTTGTTACCACAAGATCTGAGGGTGGATTTACTTTTGAGAATGTCTTCTTGGTGATTTGCTTCTCTGATATCTATGAATGGACTGTCAAGTAGGGGTGATTCGTTACTGGGTTGGTTGGTCCCCAACTAAAACCTGAAAAAAGGACTGTTCCTGGAATCGATGATTTCTTCTTCTTTTTAGTTCTATTCCCTACAAGTGGGAGTTTCCTGATATTAAAAGAAAAAAATAAATCACTAATTAGGGTTTTGTTCAGGATAAAAAATATAACAAATTAACAAATCTTGGCCTGTCCATCAGTCTGGTTCCTCGTGTGGAACTGGGAACAAGACCAGTCCCCGCCGGGAACCACCCAAAACCGGTCGGTCCAGTTCCTAGGTTGGACCGGACTGATTCACACCCGTACTGTCAAGATGTGTTGTAGGCTTGTCAATGCATTGCAATCTCTTCAGATATCCTGAGCTTGTTGGTGTTCCTTTCTCAATTTTTGTTAATTGTAATGCCTGGCTCCAACTTTTTGCGATTGTTGCCATTAAAATCTCTTTTATCCAGGTTCAGGAGAAACTTAGTGCTTCAGAATATAAAGATTTCATTGGGTTTATGAAGGCACTGAAGTCCAAAGCAATGAAACTAAGTTACGTTCTTCAGTCGATTGCAAGACTATTCTCTGGACCAGAAATGCTTCAGGTTTCTAAAAGGTAACGATTTGTGCACTGCTGGGTTTTAATTCTATAGCTCAAATAATCATGTTACACTTATCCATGAAAGTAGATTGACCCAGTTGGTCGAACTCGACACCTATGAAGGTCAATTGTCAAGTGTCAACTAATCTAAAAGTTCAAGGTATTAGATGAATGCATGATCTGTTATATAGAAACTCCTACACTCTCTCTCTCTTGCGTTGACCGATATTTGATCTAGTAATAAACGTTAAAATTTAATGAGAAATGGGGAAATGAATAACCTAGAGAGATTTGACTACT
The DNA here is from genome assembly GCA_028455895.1 of Rhodomyrtus tomentosa. Taxonomy (NCBI): domain Eukaryota; kingdom Viridiplantae; phylum Streptophyta; class Magnoliopsida; order Myrtales; family Myrtaceae; genus Rhodomyrtus; species Rhodomyrtus tomentosa. The sequence continues at coordinate 38,297,017 of JAPCWY010000001.1, read as the reverse complement.
AGACCTCCTGTTTTGATACTGTTTAAAATTTTGGTAACACTGTTAGCTCATCTGAAACCTAGGGTTTTAGATGATGACTTGGTATAATATGTAGATGCTTTAACACATTCAGGTGTCTCCTCTAACCCCCTTTTAAGTCGTCTCATCCTTCATGCTTAATTAGTATTCACTGGCTTTTCTATCTGTCCTGTTAAACGGAAAACAAATAGTTGCATTTGGGTATTTCTGCGTAAGCATGTCGGTCATGTTGATGGGCAGTTGCTTGATTTTTTTTGGAAATTTTTGGGATAACATTTGGGCAGTTGCTTCATTTATTATTGGGATACTTGACATTTGAAATACTATTGACGTGTCATAAATCTGTTTCATTTTTGTATCCTAGTGTCCCTTCACATCTGTTTCGAGTACATATCATCAAGCTACTGTACACCAGGCTGTTTCTATTCTGCCAGTGTAATCCTTTTTTCCTCCATGGATGAAAATACGAATTTCAGCGTTACTTGAGCGATCTGTTTTCTATCTTAGTATACTATATTCTTGCCGTGTAGTTCCTTTTCTTTCTGGAATAAAAGTTTTAACTTACACCTAGAAGGGAAAAAAGGTTAGTTGCTTTTGCTAATAATAGCTAAGAGGTTCTATTTCTAATTAGAAAATGTATGTTTCATGTCAGAACCTCTTTGTCGCTTTTGACAGATTTAAGGATTTTATTCCCGTGAAGTATCACTCTCTGTATGAGAAGTATCTTGGTGCAAATGATGGCATCGCAGACTGTTGAAGTAAGGATTTGTTGAACTTTCTTATTGAGTTGTCTATTTTAGCATTCTCTTCAGTGATTTTCATAAGCTTTTCTTTATTTATCGATGACAAAAATGAGTGGGTGTCCTAAGCCTACAAATATACTGGGTATGGGATGGGCGTGCATGGTAACACTTCTCAACTAGAAATCAATTTTTGACCAGAAGTTGATTTCTTTAATTCTCTTCAAAAGTAGAAGTGATCAGAGAAATTTGTTTGCTAACGTTTGAAAATTTATACTTTTGAAACATTATTAACAAAATCTTCTGTGGCGACGGGCGGGCGGTGGTCGGCAGCGGCGGGGGTCGGCGGAGGCCAGTGTGGTCAAAGAAGTGATTTTAGAGCCAAGTAAAAAAAATTTACTTTCCAAAGTTGGGTAAAAACCCAATCAAAAGTTGAAAATCCTATCAGAAGTTAAAAATCCTACCATAAGTCAATTTTTTTACCAAACAGATTTCTACTTTGACGTGATTTTTATCAAACGGATTTCTCTGCCGGATTGACTTCTGGCAGAGAAATGGAGAAGGAGAAGTGATATTATTGGAATATATAAATATGAAACCACGCCTTCTAATAGCTTAAGCTTTTAGAGCAGTCGGTTGTGGTCCCACAAAATTTCTCATGGTATTAGAGCAGGAGTTCCTGAGTTCAAATCTTTTCAGGCCCCTATTTGTCTTCCCAATGAATTTAGCCACGCTTAGTACTAGGCAAAAGACCAGATTAAGCGTGATGGGGAGTGTTGGAATATAAATATTAAATCACGCATTCTTTTAATAGCTTAAGCTTTTAAAGCATTTGATTGTGGTCCCACAAAATCTCACAGACATCATGTAGCCCCTTGAAAACCAGGCATTCTTTTTGAACTAGGCGAGATTCTGGCAACTGAGCCGCTGCATGGTAACACTTTTGGTCAACTTCTGATCAGAAATTGATTTTTCTACTTCTCCTCAAAAGTAGAAGTTGATTTTTGTACTTCTATTCCAGATTGATTTCTGATTAAAGAAATTCGTTTAGTAACGGTTGAAAATTTTTATTTTTGAAATGTTATTAACAAAATCTTTGGCAGCGAGCGGCGTCTGGCCACGTGTGGCGACGATGGTTGGCTAAGGCTCGTGTGATCGAAGAAGTGATTCTGGAGCTAAGAATTAAAAATTTTTAACTTCTCAAAGTTGGCCGAAAATCCAACAAGAAGTAAAAAATCCTACCATAAGTCAATTTTTTTTATCAAAGGCATTTTTGCTTAACCGAATTTCCCTGCTAGATTGACTTGTGGTAGGGAAATTCTACTTCTGGTGGGTTATTGTGCAGCACCTAAGTTTTTAATTCACATGAATCACTTATTTTTAGCAAGTGACCATGTGAGTATCTCCCACACTTTATTTTACCAAGTATTATGGTGTCAAATGCAATTGAAGCATTGTGGAAGATACTCGCGTGGTCCCCTACATATCATAGTCGTGAAGAATCAAATTGGACTATCCATCTTCTCTTTTTTTCCCGTCATTCCTTTGAAGTGGAAAAGATGGGATATAACATGCTTGTGGCTCTTCTTCCTTAGAGTTCAGTTACTATTAATGCTGATCTTATGCATCTCTGACACCAAAGGACGTAATGTTTGTTCTTTGTTCTTGCTAGGGAGAAGGGCATTGTTCTCTGCTCTTAGGTCGAGCCTAAATTTTATGCAACTGCTGCGTCATTTTATCGGAGAGAGATTAAAGGTTGAGGTTCAGGTCACGTCAATGACTCTTTATTACATATCCTGTCTCAGAAGTATGCACAGTGCGCTTCTATGCTGAAGTTTCAGGCAAACTTGATGGTTGGTTGCTGGGGACATCATGAGCTTTCACCTGATAAACCTTGGACTGGACTAAAAACCGACTTGTAAGGCTATTCTTTTGATGGAGGGCATATGCAAAGGCAATGTTACAATTTTCCAGCCCTGCCATGCCACATATTTTGGTTCAGTACAGATGGCATGAGTTAAGGATGCTGGAGATTTAAGCAGAGGGCTGCATGTCAATTGGCTGAAGTTCTGCAGTTTCATATCGGTTGTGTTTGTGTCAAAATGTTCTGAATGTCCAAGGTTTCAGGCACTGGTATAACTTGACCACTGAGAGAGTTCATTCTCTTCCAATGGAACCCTGTCTTCCGTCGTCGCTGTAATTTTACATGCTGCAAGTTTATTGTAGGCGGTCCCTTGTTTTCATGGTCCTGTATAGATGTCAACTTTATCGGCCATAGTGGAAATAGATGCTCCTTTAACTAGCTGTCACAATTTTCTCCTAAAAGTTCTTTAGTATTAGCTCGCATGTGGGAGTGGTTCCTGGTGAAGTTCAACGGTCAAAGATTTGTGTGCTGGGTACGGTTGAGCGATTTTAAGGGTGGCTGGATCCTGTCCCGTCAGAATTGATTTTTAGTTTTTGGAATTTGAAAACCTATTACGTAAATTCTAGAACGGGCCATGTGGATCGTGTCCGGTTTCAAGGTCTGCTCAACAAATCCTTGTGTTTCTTCGGTTTCATTTTTTTTTTTTAATTCCTTGAAATGACAAACTTTTAGTTAAACATCCTTTTATTTATAAGAAAATTTAGGTTTCTCGATCCGATCGGATTCTACCTCCAGAATCAGGAGCTGGAGTGGTACGAGCTGGTTCCAAAAATTTGGACCGGCTGGTAATTTCTGTGCTTTACAATGAGAAAAGAAAAAAGGTAGAAACAATTTTCTCTGCCTTCCATCCAAATCATAACGCCGGTGTTCAAGGGGAAATAGCAAAATACCCCTCTAAATAAATCACATTTTGCGACGCTCCTTTTCCGTCTTTGTAAGGCTACTAAGGTCTGGATTTAATAGTGGTAGATTAAGTAGATCCCACGCACTGTGGAACGTGCGATGGCAATTTCTGGCAGAGCATTGGGGAACAACCCCAGGACAAAATCATCGCAACCATCTCCTAAACCTTACCGAAAGCAAGAAACGGACAAAGCTCAAGACAACAAACGCATATTTTAACGTAAGATCTTTCTCCATATGAACACATCGCATGTGACGAAGCCGTGGAATTCAACACCTGTAGCATTGGCCGGTCCCCCCAAAGTCATCCCTGCAAAATTTTAATTTGACTCGACGTAGATCGACGTTACGCATCTCTCCTCCGAATTTTCTTCCTTCCCTCCTTGTCCCGCGACCTCCCCGGCGGAGTCCTGCCGCTGCGATTCCGACGCAAAATCACCACGAGATCCACGAAGGCGCTCAGTATGTACTTGTACGACTTCTTCTCGTTCAGATTCAGGTAGCAGAACAGGAGGTCCTCCATGTACTCCCAATCCACCTTTGCGTGGCCCTGGAGCCTGGCCTCCACCATTTCCTGCATGGAACGCTTGAAATCCTCGTACGGGCTCGTGGAATGCGTCAAGACGGCGATGCATTCGTCCGGGAGCGGGACTTTCGTCTCATTCTCGCGGGAACTATCGGTGACGTCGGCCGTGGTTGTAGTGGCGGTCAAGGAAGTCGCGTTGGTCGCGGTCGATGCGGAGCTAGAGGCCACGTCCTCGGACGTGGTCAAGCTGCTCCGGGCTTCCTCCATTAGGGAGCTCGACGAGCCGGGGGCCACGAAGAACCGGTTCGACCCGCAGAGATTCGCCAGCGGGTCGACGAAGCTCGGCGACTCGAACAAAACCTGATCGCCCCCGCCGTGTTCCTTGCTGTCCTTTCCCTTGCCCTTCTCGCGCGACCCGGCAGCGCCTCCTCCTCCTCTTCCTCCGTCGTCGTCGTCTCGGAGATAGAGCGACTTGAAATTCTCGAAGAGGAAGCGGTCGACGTCGTCGAGAGTAGCCGCATCATCGCCGCTACCGACTCCGTCCGTGCCCCGATCGACGGCGAATGACCGTGTCTTCGGGTGCCTGCACCGGGAGAGCACCCAGCTTTTGGAGGCAGAGAGGGATTTGTGAGGGAGCTGAACCGGAGGTGTGACGTCGCCGATAGGCTTCTTGATTCTGGAAAGGTAATCTTGGAGAGATCTTTGAAGGTTCTTAGGCATTTTTCTTCCTGCTCTTGGTGGAGGCCTGAACTGAAAGGGTTGGTCCATAAATAAACAAGAACGCCAAAAAAAATAAAATAAAATGTAACTTGTGCATATAATTATACAAACGCCGCTTGAAACATACGTCTTGAATGCGCTATTGAATAAGTGCATTAAGGGGTTTTAATAAACTCCGGGGAAATAATTTAGGGTCTAATCTGTATTTTCACCACCTGGGTCATTTGTGATCTTGGAAGCAGACAGGCCTAGTAGGCATTAATGTGTAACTGTTGAATTTTGACAAACGGAATTATTTCGATACGGTTGGAAGTAAATTTGAATTTATTTATTTATTTATTTTAAGGCAGAGACTGAGAGTACTTTGGATTTAGAATTTGGACAATTGTTTGCAAGTAACGTCGAACCTCATTACTTCTGAAGTTTCAGTTGAGATTTGTGATTGAGACTTGACTGGTGATGGTATTTAATAAAATCGTTACGCCCCGTCGAATAAATTCTTTCTCTATCTTGACTGCTCAAGCATTTAAGTTTTTCCCGATGGAATTATCATGATTAAAAAATTAATGACTGAATTGATAAAAGTGTAATAAGTTTAAAATTTTTTAAAGTTATTTTGCCGGTCCATTTGTAAATTCTAACGCACTCGAAAATCTACTGCTCAACGGGGGTGGCAAGTTCTTTATTTCGACTAATTATAGATCACTGAAGCATTCGGGCAATTCGATTATTGTTCGTGAATGGACTTATCATTATAGAAATTACAAGAACTTACTATTCAAATAACTAGATTTTGAAGAATGTAAATACCAATTTCGTTAATACGTTACTAATAAATATGGGGCCCACGTGTAAAATTAGAGCAACCGGTAGTCTGGTAATCTACTGCAAAACGTGTGCGTAGTAAAATAAAAATAAAAAATATAGTGTTGTTTGCAATTTCCTCGCTAATTGATGGGCCCTCTTGTCAAAGCTAAAGGCATTCGATAATGGAGAGTTACCAGCGTTTTTTCGAAATTACTAGAAGGATTGTCGATAAATTAGACTAAAGATATGGACGTGCACATATAATATGCCACGGCCTAGATGAAATTCTAAATTAGACCCGTCAAAATGGGTCATGATCCATTTTTTTAAATTATATTTGATGGACAAAGTTGTCACACAAATCAAATTACATTGAGTAAATATGTCATAAATGAGTTTAAAATGGTAAAACATAAAATAATGAGTTTTAAATGAGCCAACAACTTACTCAAATCCAATCTAACTATATGATATCCTCTTCACTCTCACTCGATTTTGCGCTCGTTCATTTCGTCCTGTCACATTGATTGGATATTTGTTTTCCCAAATTGACTTAGTTACACAAATGTTTTAGCACTATGAGTCGAGTTGGTTACAGGCTGAGTATGTGTCAAGTTGAGTACGAGTCACTGGATTCATATTGTATGAAAATGAACAAGGCGGGTTAAATTGATCAATTTAAATCGGATTATTTTCTATCCGAACCAAACCCTAGTCTGAATTACTCCAAAGCCCGAATATCATGAAGAACTCGGTCGGTCCAGCTCAGCTCGTTTTTCCCGTAGACCAAGGCAAGGCCGAAGCCCACCTGAGGAAACGGCGTCGTTTTGAGGCAGTCGCGTCTGGTTGACTTTTTTTGAGGCCCTCTCTCTCTCTCTCTCGATCGAAAACGTGAGAATCTTGCGGGTTAATTAAGTGGGCCAAGCCATTAGCGGGGGAAAATTTCTGTTGTTGTTGTCCCGCGAGAATGGCAGCGGAGACGAGCAGAGAGGGGAGGCGGAGGAAGATCGTGGACAGAGGATCGGATCGCTTGGCTCTCATCACCGGTCGCACTCCATCTCCTCCCCGCGATCAATTCGGCGGTAATTTCCCGATCGACTTGATTCTTCTTCTTCCTTCTTTATCTCCACGCCGATCGCGTAACCTTTCGACATGTTCGGTGATGCCCACACACGCACGTTCGATGCAGCTTAAGACCAATTGGGGACTGTCGGCATTTGTGGCGCTGTTCGTCGTACGGGGCGTGCTCCGTAACTCCGTTTTCTGGTCATTAGCTTCGTTTCTAAGAGGGGATTTGTCACGACAGAATGCCCGATTGTTCATTTGCTTAGATTTTCAGATGTCCTGTTAAGCACATGTTTTAAGGGACAATTGTTGCTCCGTGTTTCCTATTTTGCTTCAGGTTATTGGTCGTGGTGTCAAAGGCCTCTTTGCTGACAAATGATTTGTTCAATGATGTTACGCTTCCATTTTCTGTTTCAAGTAAATGTCTTGGTTTCGTTGGGGAGAAGGAACGTCCCGCGATATGCTTGTCGTGTCTTGGGATGTTTTGTGACTCCTTGGTTTATAATCCGAAGTTCCTGAGATATAGTTGTGATGTATCCAACCGGGCTAGCCTCTTTGATTCTTAACACAGAAACCAACAGTTACTCCTCTTTTTCTTTTTGAGATGACTGTCTCTTCTCCAGTGAAATCTGTCATGAATTTTTTTTTCCCCATTTTCTTCATGTCTAATGCTAAAAATGCATGCAAACTCGAATCAAGAGTTCGTCAAACGTGTTATGTAAATTCTGATATTGTTTTACACGTGTGAATTCTGTTTTTCTTTCTATAGGTGGCATTGGTGACAATCACGCCGGCAGTTCTAGATCCTCCAAAGAATATGTTAATGCTGAGGCTTCAGCTAAAGAGATTTCTCATGATGGAGAATCCTTTGCTGAGACCAACTTACACAAGTCTGCGATTAGTGGGCATCACATACAATCACCATTGATGCAAAGAATCCCTACAGGTTCACAATCTTCGTCCGGTTCAAAGCAGAAGAATCAACCTCGTTTTTTCAGTTCAAAAAGGCTGAACTCATGCGTTATAGAATCGGAGAACACACGAGCTTGCTGTGCTCTTATCATTGCGGTCTTGGTAGTTCTATCTTGCAGTGGTTATCCAATTGTACCAAAGTCAGACAGTGTGATATCCTCAAGGCCTTTGTATATTCTACTGGTGACAGATGCCACAATTGTGCTTGGCAGAATGTACCGTGACATGCAAGGAAATGCCAAGGAGAGTGTGGATGACAGCGGGGGATCTCAGGAGGATAGTGATAACTGGGGAGGAGCAGTTAAGGTTTTGGAGAGAGGGTTGGCGGTATATCAGACCGTGCGTGGAGTTTTTATAGATTGCAGTGTTTACATGGTGATAGTTATTTGCTGCCTCTCTGTAGTGTAGTCTTCTCAAGCAACTACATGAAGTTGAAACCGTGCTTGTAGGCTAACATTCAAGGGCTTCTAGTTGTAAGTGTTTTTTTTTTCCTCCAGGCATTTGTATATTCTTTGGCCGACTCTTTTTGTGTATGGGATGGGCTTGACCATCTTGATGAGGTGATAATCATGAGTTGCTTTGTGATTACTTTGATTTATTTTGAAGGAAGAAGCCGGCGCAACTTGTCTAATTTGTAGTTTTTCTGTTGACCATTCTTACATCTGTCAATCACTGTTTTGAAATTCTCATGCTTGAAATTGGTAAAATTTATGTGCGTCAATTAGTGAGATGTCAATAGGTACCCCATTGGTATTCAGCTCTTATGGGGGGTGATATTGAGTTCATAAAAAATCAGAGCTTTTTGCTGATCAGTCACCGGAATTCCATGTTTTTGTGATTTAACAGCAAATCGGCCCGTTCACAAGAGTTAGTAACTGTGACTTTGATTAGTCATGGTTTTCACTCTTCTGGTTGGATTTCTTTTACATGACATGTTCTCAAAGAAATCTTTTAGTTTAACCACGATCACTGGAAACCACTGCGGAATTTTTGTTAAGTTAATCTTTTTCTTTGACTGGACACTGACGAATTTGTTAAATTTGAAAGTCAGATCCTGTTGATATCTGGCTCTAAAACAGTCAGGATGAACAAGAATCTGCAATATTCATATGACAAATAGACTAGGCTTTGACCAAGAAAATGGTATTGTTCCTGGTGCTCTTAAAGAGTTGTTAGAAATGTTATAAGATGGGGAAACAGAATGGAGATCCAGGAGAGCTTTATGGGTCCTGAGTTGATTCCAGAAGAATGACCTTTAAGTTCTCAGCAGGACTCGATTCTGAGGCATAGCTTTTTTCGATTGGCCCACCAATTTGAGTCGTTTACATCAGATTGGTCCTTTTTTTGTCCAGAGAAATGCTGTTGCACTGTAATTTAATGCTGGTAAGTAGCTGCAGAAAAATTGCTTTATGGCACATGCGAAACAGGCAGAACTGTGGCCCAACAGGGCCCCAGATTTTGGCGTTTGGGCCCAAGTTTTAACCACATTTTCAAGGGTCTCAAGGCAAATTGGAAGAAAGCTGTAACATTTACATCTGATGCATTCTACGCATACATTCCCTGATAAGCTTCGTTTCTGCTTTATCAAGAAGGGGATGATTAATTTAGATGGAACATTGTTGACAGTTCTCATCAGGGGTTACGCAGTCAGAGCACCTACTACTAATACACAGGTGTAACGTAGTATGGAAGCTGTAAATATACTGTTTGGATTGGAATCGCATTATTTCAAGTTGCACAAGTGATTCTGTTTCTATGAAGAAAACATACTGTTGAGCGGACACAAGAAGAATGCTTTTGGTTATAAGAATTATAGTTGATTGCTCTGCAATTACGCGATGATCCCACAGATAGCGAGGGACAGAGAGGATGAAGATTTAAGAGGAGGGAAAAACTGTCATAGGCTACAGTACTCAATTGACAAACGACAGAAGGCCTGTTCTAGTTTCCCTTAAGTAAATATGAGCATTGAACAGAGAAATCTTTGCTGCTATATTACTATGCAGGGACTATGAAGTAAAAACTACATCAACCTCATAACTTGCATCAGCCCACCAACTAGGTCTCCTCAAGAATCCTTGACGGAACAGCGAACCGAGCAGAGAACGTCCTCGAGAGGTTATCCGGATCGGCCCACGTCTGCCCCTGATCGAAGTTCTGCGCGTACGTGAAGGGATCATAGTGGGTGCAAACCGGAGCAGAGGAATCGAAGATCCTCCTGTGTTCCTTCTTGAGTTTCCTCCACCAAATCCTCCATACCGGCAGTTTCGATCCGGCAGCCAACAGCACATTGAAGGGAACAAGCATGTTGAACCCACACTTTGGGTGGCGTCTTTGGCTTTGGTTTATGTTACAGCACTTGCTCGAGCTCATGCTAGCCGCAACTCAGAGAGCCAAGACAGGGTGCTCTAGAGAGACGCTACAGCAGCTACTGACTTCACTAGACTATATATTCAAAACGCCACAGTTCTGAAAGGCTTTGGTCTCCCTGAGGTGGAAGGAGGGCTATTCAAAGGATGACCCAAAAAACTACACGCAAAATTCTGGGGAAGATTGTCTTTTAGTGGGTTTCTGGGGGCATGAGTAGTTGTGGGAAGATGGAGGACCATGCTCCACATTTACTTCCACCTTATGCAGAGTGAAACATTTGCTGCAAGCTGTGAACTCTGTCTCCCTGCGATCGTGCGGTAACTTTCTAAAACACCAGGATGGGCTAAGATTGAGGATCACGAAGGTCACTCCAAAGGGGGGGTTTTCTTCAGATGACGAGCAATCTTGTTTATGGGATTCTGTTGGCGACGAGTGTTTCAATTCCTCAAAACAAGCGAACATGCTTTCGCTTTCTGCTCTTTCCTTGAAAAGGGTGGGGGCCCCTTTGGTGGACTTGGTGATGACGAGACTCTTGTCACTGAAGTTCGCAAATATTTGAGGCACTACAATAAGTTAATCTCGGACCACTCGCTCCACTTTGTCGTGGTTTTGCCCAGCCGTTCTGCTCTAATTACGAGGGCGTCTTTGTTTTTTAGCTAACTTCTCTAGTAATATCGGAGTAACTTGCCCAGTCATACTTGGGCTGAAGTACGCGTGGAAATGGAAATTTGTTTGTGCTAATTCGTCTTGCATGATGGGTTGGGCTTTGGATACAGCCAATGACCTGTTCTGACTCGGCCCATCAGTGATTGACAAAGCCCAATTGTGTCGTCGCAATTTTCAAGTTCCAACCCGTTAATTCTCTTGTAAAATGATATTTATACAGACCCATTTCTTATTAAGGATTTCTTAAAAATCCATTAATTATGTAGATCTGTCGCGATCCATATATGTGGAATTTATGCGATCGATGACTGTGATTGTACATGGTTTTTAGATTCAAATGCGTACAATAATTTGCCATGACCCTCGGACTGTGTTTTGGTTGAGTCTCACTTAGAGGAGCCACAATAGGTTGAAAACCACTTTTTGCCCATATGCAGTGAGATGAGTAGCAATGGGTTAGTCAATTTCTAATAAATGCTCAACCCAAAAAAAAAGTTCTAACAAATGGATTGTTCATGTGTTTGAGATGTAAGTCTATTAGTATGCGGGTTGTAAATGGGTTGAACCCATTTAGTTCATCAAGGTTATTTGTTGAGTCGATCCATTCGGTTCTTTTGAATACTTTGGTTGTAAATGGGTTGAACCCATTTAGTTCATCAAGGTTATTAGTTGAGTTGATCCATTCGGTCCTTTTGAATACTTTTTATAATTGTCTACTTTTCTAATTTCTCTATAGCTAATTTTTTTTCTTTCTTTATTTTTTCAAATCTGGCCCTAGGGCAAGGGTTGTGAAATCCTTGCCGATCGTTCGCAAGGGCCAAACACTCGCTCGCGTCTTCAAAGGAAAAAAGGGAAAAAGCAATAAAGATTAAAATAAAAAATCAAAAATCAAAATTCTTTTAACAATTATAAAAATTGTCTAATGTTTTAGTAATATAGTTTTAAAAAAAGTTATAAGAAAAAAAAATATTCTCATAAAAGTGCTTTAGAAATACGATCGGGTTGGGTACGGATCGAAAAATTGCACTGTATATAAATGGTCATAAACGTGTTAATGGGTTAACTTGCATCGGATATTTATTACCCGACTCATTTTGACAAACTTTGGATGTCTTGCCATAAAAAACACTTGCGCCCAAGTTCATGACGAACTATGTGGTCCAACAAACTTGTTAACACTAATGCTAATGTGTTAGTGGCAAAATTATTCAAAATGATTTGTGTATTCTTCATCTTCAATATTTGCATTTAACTTTTCTCAATTTACATGCTTCACCACACGCCAGGGATAAGGAGAACATAATGTGGAAACAAAATTTTGGAACTATAAATTTTGTTTTGTGCTGTTATAAAGGAATTTCTATTCTATGAAATAAAAATTTTATGTTGTTATCAAACGAACTGTGTCGTTATAAATACGTTTCTTAGCTCAGAAACTCATCTAGGGAATATACATAGAAAAATCAATTTTTAACCAGAAATAGAGCAAAAAAAAAAAAAAAAGAATGACCGTCATTTGTGCCCTTACTTATCCTAGAAAAGGAAGAAATACATGTGAAGGACGAAAATAGATAGAAGAAACTACTCCTCGTTATCAGAGAAAGACTTTTGACAACACGACAAAATTTCTTTTTCTAGAACAAAAATTCGTTTTGTAACGGTTGAAAATTTTTACTTCTAGAATAATACTAACACAAAATCTTCTATGGAAAATTATTGATCCTAACCTAAAATGCATGTTATTCGAGAAAGGCGATATGCAAATACTGACGGATTTACGAATAATTTGTCATTTAATTATTTTATGCAAATGTGGACCAATTCTACAAGGAGGATTCTGTAAATGAATATGATTATTGAAATGATATATTTATGCTAAAAGCACGGGTAGTTCCGTTGTTTCCTCGCTTGCGTCTCTAGTGTGGTTTATGACGCAATGGGCATAGTGTATAAACCTTCTTCGTACCTAAACAGTATCTAGTTCAGATGTTTGTCATGAAACATTCAGTAAACCATACGGTGAATTTCTCTTTTGATTCTCGACAATTACCTGACCAAGTTTGTGGGACGCATTGTTGCTTGGGCTCATTCAGGAGTTAGATATCATCAGTTCTAAGTACGTGGTTGTCCGAAAAATATGATTCTACAAGCTGGTACTGATGCACAACATACTGCACAGTTTTTTTACATCTTCTGGCGCGACAAACAGTGAATTTAGCATCATGTTGGCCTTCAAGATCATATCATCCGAGGCACACTGTTAAGTTAATATTACACTTTGAATTGGTAAAAATTTGTCAAAACCCCGATTAGATCTTAGAAAGATTTAAAGCATGCTCATCAAACCAAAGCCAGCGTCAATAATCACCCCAGCAGCGCACGAGTGCGACGGATTCTTCAGCAAAAGTCCGTTCTCTTACAATCACTGTATAATAAAACTAAAGTATTACAGGCCCTTATGCCATTACAAGCTAGCGCGATTCGTACGCATATGGTTCATAACTTCATATGCCCGTCTATGTATACTGCAGACGCAAGCTGTCGTGAAATCTAAGTAGATACCGAAACTCGGTACAATATATGAAGCCGTTCCGATTCTGATTTTGATTCACCGCGGCGATGCAATCCGTCACTGAAAGGATAGAACGATATGAATAATTAGAAGCAACCATGAAATGATGGAAGCAAAATGAATACTTTCATCTAACCTCAGGGTAACAGTTTTGGCGCACGATGGTTTGGTTGTTGGTGTTCACTGAGACCTCGCATGATACTTTGGCCTGCAAATGATGTCCGTAAGCCCCCCAAAAAGAACTTAAAAGAAACGTAATCTCAAGTTTAATTGCTTTAAGCAAGAGAAGAACGGGTAAGATGGTTATAATGAATTTTAGATGCATGTTAAACTTTATACTTGATGTGATTTTTGTTGGATAAGTGCCTGATTTAAGTCAAATCGAGAGGGGGAAACCAAATCTGAGTTTAGATTGATTCCCTTACTTTCAGAGGGAAGCCAAAGAACAGCAGCCCGACTCGCCCTTCGACCGTCGTGACCGTGTCGAGCGGAACCGTGCCCTTGGCCAAGTCCTCGAGCAAGAACACCACGTCGCTGAACACCTCGACCCCGTCGAACTCCAGCTTGGCGTCCACGTAGGACGACCCGAGCGCCCTCACGTGGCCGTGGTCCGACCTCACGTGCCCCAGCATCTTCCCCCGGTACCCGACCGCCACGTCGAGCATGCTATAGTCCATGGAGTAGACGTCGGCGTTGCGGACTTTGATAGTGAGGAGCAGGGATATGTCGACGACCACGTGCGGGATGGTGCGGAAATGGACCCGGGTCAGCCGGAGCCGCACGATATTGAGGTCCGGAGCGGACGGGTAAAGTACGTAGGCGACCGCGGCTAAAAGAACTAGCGATGCGGCGCAAATTGTGCGGAGCCGCCGCGAGGAAGCGGCTCCGGGGCGGTGGAGGGGCAAAAGGATGTAGTTCGGGGCGTCGGGTTGGGGTGGCAAGGGAGTGTAGTAGATGGGAAGGGGCGGCGGCGGATTGGCTTTGGAGGAGGCCATGAGAGATCAAGAGAGAGAGAGAGAGAGAGAGAGGGGCGGCGTGATGGCCTGGAGTCTATAGTTGCCAAAAAGAGTTAAAATGTACGTGGGATTTCTGGGAATGGAATGTGGTAAGGTGGGAAGGAAGGTTCCTCAGTCTTGTTTGCTTCCACCCTCTTGGGACAGCTTGGAAGACAGATGGATGCACTTGAAGACTGTTCAATTTCACCCAAATTTGAGTTACGAAATGAAACCGCACAAAATATGTTGAACGCATTTTCTTACTGTAGAAATCGAGGAGGAGTCGATAATGCGTCAGATCGTTATCGACTACCTAAGACTTCTTACTAAAGCATGATTAGTCACGTCAAATTATGATCGGAAATTTTGACGAATTCAAAAGAAATTGGCATAAGAAGTCTCTCACCAGAAGGTTAAGTGGTCGATTTGTTTTTTTTTTTTTTCAGATCACTAAAGCAGGAGTGTTTGAGATATTAAGATTTTTTTTTTCAATTTCCTGTGAGATATCTCTGCTGAAAAAAGTATTTTATGCAATAGGGACAACTCATATCACTACCCATACTAAACAACCAATAGATTTCCTGAATGGCATAACATATAAATTCACGTATTAAACTGCAACTTGACTTGCTTACCCGTACACTAAATGAAACCGAAGGAAGAGGAGCTTGTACCTTAAAGATATCAAATGTTGAAGGTCCAAACCCAGATGCAGGGCCTGCTTTTGGAGGTAAAAGGCCCAATCAGCCATCTTCAAACCCAAGTTCCAAACTTGGCTTTGTTGGGCGCACTAGCTCGAAGTATATCAGCAAGACATACCGGCAAAACTTGAAGGGGGCAGAAACGTGATCAAATTCTCTCACAGCATTCAGATCAATTCTGGGAGTAAAACTTTGTAGAATAGCCTGATCATTACCATACTTCGCTGCATTCTCATCTGATCGGTTAATCCCGTGCGAATACGTTCGTAGGCGAAAATTCATTACCCGTTAGCGAACTCTTTTCTTGACCTGAGAGCGGATGCTCCTGCTGTGCTTTTACATCGCACAAGGAGCAAAGCTCAATTGTTCATCGAATTCTTCTTGTGGGTATTTTACCTGTCTTAAGGCAGAATATGCATCGTCCAATAAGAAAGGGCCGGGAATCCGATGATTCTACCTTGCAGGTGGAGGAAGCTGACATTGGAGCTTTGGGACTAAAAATCACCCATCAACGACGTAAGTTCATCTGTCATTTTGTCGCGACACGACGTTTTCTCTCCCCACCCCCACCCCCCCTGAATTGAGACAAATTGGGCTTCATTCGTGGTGACGACGATGGTCTCAGGTTCGGCAACAAGAACCTACCGGTCAAACCAGCTACCATTCCTTGCGAAGCAACCGAAGAGATTCGTCTTCGTCACTCCCTTTAGCTTTCCCAGTTCGTCAAGTCATTCCTGGTAACTTGCCGTGCTTAGAGTCGCCACAGGCTCACCTCACCGTTTTCCAACCACTAACCTCGTCTCTCTCTCTCTCTCTCTCTCTCTCTCTCTCTCTCTCTCTCTCTGCGGGACAAGAAGAAGAGACTTTCTGGGAGCTATCAATCGATTCCAAGGATTGCAATGGCGAGGCCTGCGAACAGGATCATTAATGCCAAGCTGGTGGGTACGTCTCGCCCCTCCATTCTTGTCTTCGCCTTCTTGCATACTGCGCAGTTTCTGGGTGATCTGAGAAATGGGTACAGGATCCACTAATCCAGCTAAAATTCGAAACTTTCATCGAGTTCGGTTGCTTCTGTGCTCGAGAATGTTCTTTTGCCCTTGTCCTTTATGTGTGTGGGTTTTCCTCTGTTGGGTTTGCAGCGATATTCAGATGATGTTGTCTCATGTCGAGGATGAGATCCGATTGTTAAGAATGTTGCGGACTAAGTATATCGTGGATAACACTCTACCCATTTTCCTTCTCATTGTTATGAGGACTGATCCATGCAATTGGATCAAACCCTTCTTATAAGCTTTGTCTATGAAATCCCAACGCATCGCCCAGATAAGTAGATTAGCAGTTGAGATGCATTTGCAGGGAGGCGTTCTTAGAACTGAATTGGGAGGGTTCCAACTTCGATAGTATTTTTTTTTCAAGGTAGCTCCGTAGCATTATAGCGCCAGAGTTCTTTCTTGGTTCCTTGTTCATTTGAGTGTTGGTTTTGGTTCTAGTTCCTGATTAGAATTGCAAACACAGCAATCCGGAATACTGTGGTTTCTACTTAAAAATTACTGGGAGCACTCTATTTCGTGCATTTACTTGTGCCAGCCATTGTGAATCCATCGGCAGCAGAATCCTGACTCTAGGCCTTTAGCCTGATACAAGCAAGAGGAGAACGATCGATGATCACATCCGCATTGGGTTAATGTCCTTTGCTATACTTTTTGTTTGAGCTTATTTAAGATTTCAATTTGCAACACTCAGCTCATCGAATGAAAATCTGTTGCTCGGACAAAATCTTTTCTGCCACATTTCCATTCAATTCCCCGTGCTTCTTGTTTTTGCAATGGCAAATTGCAATATGCTTCTGTAGTTTTTCTTTCCTTGGTCAATTTGATTTTTCGGGAACGAATCAACGAGTCAAGAGTTCATAGTAACTGATAGTGTTTTCTTAGGTATTGGGCCTAACTAACTGCCAAAATTACATTAGTTCACGGCCGTCTATTTTAGGTTCTCCTGGGGGACATGGGAACTGGGAAAACAAGTTTGGTCCTGAGATTCATAAAAGGCCAATTCTTTGATAACCAGGTAAAGTTCTTTCTGTCTCTTCACATAGAATTTGGTCTCGCTTGTCTTATAAAATTTTACAGCTCATCCAAACCCAATTGCAGGAACCAACAATTGGAGCTGCATTTTTCACCCAGATATTGTCATTAGCCGAAGCAACTGTTAAGTTCGACATATGGGACACAGCAGGACAGGAACGATATCACAGCTTGGCCCCTATGTACTATCGAGGAGCGGCAGCTGCAGTTGTTGTATATGACATATCAAGTGTGGTATAAATCATTTACAGTCCTAGTATTGCAAAAAGTTGTCAAGATGTTCTTAGCACTACTGATTTCATGCAACTAAAAGAGAGTCATAAACCTGCCATCATCTAGCTATAGGAGTGCCTTGAGTTTTATGACAATCTGCTTTGCATCAGCAGTTACATTGAGGATTCTGCTTTTAGTCCTCTAGGTCATTGAAGGTTATCTGAGATGCAATCAGGTCATTCAAGCGACACCTTTAGCAGTACATGGGCATAGTGTTGAGTGTCTTAAAAACTGGCCCTCCTCAATAATGAGGCTCTGATCTCTTAGGGCTACATCATTAACCTTCATGCCATACAGCCCTTGGATTAGCAATCGGTGCCGTGAGGAAGTATAAGAATATGCTACTTTTTTGTCCCTAGACTTGTAAATTATTTTCCCATACAGACCTTGGATCACTGTGCCTTAAAGTTGTCAGTTATGCTTGAAAACAAAGAAACATCTATTTAGGCTCTTACAATTGTAAGCTTGCGACTTCTACTATTTGAGTTAGAATAGGAAGTTGCACTTTTGTCTTTAATGATGGTTGTACATGCACCCATTGCACCAGGACACATTTGTTCGAGCCAAAAAATGGGTTGAAGAACTGCAAAGACAAGGTAAGGCCATGACGCTTATTCCCAATTAAGTGACCGATTCGTGTATTCTACTTAGGTTCACAAGACCGAACTGTAGGTCCTTCAGTGCTGAATGATCCTGTTTAGTGTTAACATCATGATGGTGAACTTCACCTTTCATTCTTCCTTTTCTGTTTGGCTGTTACAGAACTTGACGGTTCACAAAATCCAGAACACATCTTTCAATCATATGGATTATCTCTCTTAGCATTTTAATCTCTTACTGTTATAGGATTTACTTATTGTTGTGACAGTACAGCTTTTAACTTAGCCCTTTCCGTTTATTATCCAATAAGAATACATCGCGTCGCTTTTCCTCAGAGCAAAATATGAGTTACTTCTGATTGTTGTATTGTGATTGATTTGTTGTTTCTCAATCTTATCAAATGCTTGTTCTCTTGTAGGAAACACAAACTTAGTGATGGCGCTGGTGGCAAACAAATCTGACCTGGATCCGAAGCGTGAAGTGCAAAATGAGGTACTCACACAGTCTGTGTTTACCGTGCTTAAGAATAAAAGATGAGGCTTAATGAGCCCAGATTTTTCAGGACGTTTATTATTGATCTCCCTTCTTACACAATGCTCACTATTTTATTCGGGGTTATATGCAAGAGATATCGCAGCAGACACAACTTCTTCATTTATCTTCTGGAATATACATGTATTGCACCGGTCTGTGCATGTATAGCCACATGTGTCTAAAAAGTATAGTGGTTTAACGTACCTAAACGTAAAACCTACTTGGGAATCAGTAAATGCTTTGAGAGAAACAGTGTAGAGCTGTCTCCTTAACCAAATTTTTTAAGGCATCATGCAAAAGTTCTTCGAACTATGGCCATCTTATGAAGACAAAGCACCAAGATAACCTCCTGTGGTGTTGCATTTGATATCAATGCACTTCAAAGATGTTTGAAGTTACTCGGGGATATGATTGGGTCTATACACTCATCTCTGTTGATAATTTCTCTGCAGGATGCAGAACAGTTCGCTCAAGAAAACGGGATGTTCTTCATCGAGACTTCAGCGAAAACGGCACAAAATATCAACAACCTTTTCTTCGAAATTGGTGAGCTTTACCTTGTGAAAACACAATGCATACAGCAACTGCTAGGGTCCTAGAACTGTGGAAATACTTATCTTGTTACAGCTCTCGCCCTTCTATCTTATTTTCCGGTCGCGAATTCACTTTATTTCAGGCTCAGGTTACATCTCTCCACTGTTTCATGATTCCTTACTTCTTTGGCTATTTTTGTTTTGCAGCAAAGAGATTGGCAAGAACCTTACAGCCAAGGGCAGCGGGAATAAACTTGAGCAGCGAAAAAGAAGAGAAGCGAAGAAAACGTTTCTGTTGCATTGGGTGACCCAACAGCTGCGCCGGGAGTGTTAGGATCACCAAGGTCCATGTACATATCACACGTGTGCCTTATCTTCGGACACCATTTTTGTACTGTCCTGCTCTCTTGTATTTTTCGCATTCGTGTAAATTATTTGCACTTCGGTCACTCGCTTGCTTTCTAAGGATCTGTCAGCATTTGTACAAGAAGCTGCACCGACATGAAATTGTCACCGATGAGAGTGTGTTAAGAAAGAAACGATCTCTCTCTGTTAGATTAGGATGTCATATTCATGAAGTCCCTTTGAAACATGTACCAGAGAACAGAGTAAAAAGATCGCACCCCACGCAGCACCTGTGCAATGTGAGGATGATCTTACAGGTAAGACTCTGAAAAAAGGAAAAAACAGAGAACAGAAAAAAGAGAAGACGACCTACCTAGAAAGGTGCTACGCCTAGTAAATGCCCCAGTAAGGTTACAATGTTCTGATGTTGATAGGAAGCATTCAATAACTTGTTGAATGGAAGAATAGTATAGAATCTTAACCCTCCGGCTCTGTCCGGTCTTTATCTCCCTCTGAGAGCAGCAATCCGCGCTGCCAAATCATCATAGTCTGGCAGATTAGGATGAACGTGTCTGGCCAACATGCACGGCTGTAGAGAAGTGGACCGGCAGTGCCCTATTGCCGACTCAGTGGCCTCGACCGGAGTCGTCGGCTCCAGTGGAAGAGAAGCCCCTCTAGCTGGTGCACCAAACGTCGGCTCCAGCGGAAGAGAAGCCCCTCTAGCGGGTGCACCAAACACATCAGATTTCGTGCTCCTGTGCCGCACAGGCTCGCTGTTTTCCTGGTACGTTCTTAGCTTAGGAGGCAGTTTTAGAGACCCCCTTGGTTCGCTCAGGTCGTAGGGCGATTCCTTCTTACTGTAGTGCATCAAGAGCCCATCTAACCTCCTTTCTTCTTCATCGTCGATTTGTGTGGCTTGGGGGGTCGGCTGGGATTCGCGACCTGGGGGCTGTGGTAATGGATGCTGCCTGACCGACCTCGGCTTTGGCTTGGCTGCACCTACCGGCTTCTTAGCTTTGCAGTTCATGTCAACAAGCTCAGAAGCAGTATTTGTTGGGGGTTCATCGGTAATGCTTCTGTTTCTTTCTGTCTTGGCTTTGACATAAGGGGGAGGGATGTCTCTATAGCTTAATGGCTTATTATGACTTGTGTCGTCCTCTGACGGGCTTCCAGATGAACTTGAACTGTAGTTAGGCTTGTCTCCACGAGGAAATTCATTTTTAGGTGGAGAAATCTCTTCGGCCTTGCTGCTGATGCTCATCTTATCGGTGTCGTCTGTGACTCCCTTTCTTCCGTGGAAGGGAAGGTCCCTGCCATTTCTTTTGGATGCAAAAGGGTCAAGCACGTCCTTCTGTGGTTTGCCTTCAGCATGGTCACTCTCTCTTTTTGAGTCGGCACGGTCCTCGCTTCTATCCTGCTTGTGATAGTCATTGTCAGCAGTGTTGCCTGAAGACCTGACATTGGATTCCTCCTGACAAAAGACGAAAGTTCCGATTCGGCTTGCATTAGCATGAGGCTAAGAATCAATTTTCTTGACAGTATGAGGCGTACAACTCCAATTCGTGCTAAATTGTCGCTTTCGTTTAGTCGGGGTACTTAAATGATTCCACAACAAAAGCAGGAAGGGCAATGCTATTTCGCTGTGGAATGGATGCGGAAAATAATTGCAACAGGCTTACTTGATGTGGAGTTGGGCTAAACAGCTTCTGCTCCAATGCCTTGGAATCCCAGTCCACAGAGAACTCGAGAGCAATGTCGCGCATCAGCTGAAGCTTCACATCCTTGGTGCGCTGCTGCGAGCTCATTTTCTCGACGAACTGATGGGACCAATTAGTAAGTCGCAACAATATATAATTTAACAACAAAAACAGCGTCGGACAAAGGAGATGATTACTCTACCTCTTTATTAACAAAGGGTTCGAGAGAATTTCCATAACGATCTACAAACAGACTTCTCAGCTCTCGTAGTTCCGGCAGATCAGCAAATCGAGCAGCGGCGTACATTAGAGATGCTATGGCCTCTCGGCATTCTTCAGGGCATTCACTGGGCAGACCAGAAAACAGCGTGAGCTAATTAGGTCGTGTACATTTTGTACTTTGGAGTGAAATCAAACTTGAACGTGATGGAATCAGATCATAAACATGAAGATCGGTATCCACATTCCACACATACCTCTGCTTCTGCATTGCCGTTATTTGACCTGGTATGCACTCGCAGAATTGCTTGACGAGATGGTAGCACGAGGTCATGTTCTGCTCGATGAGAAGACCCTCGGCCTGATTCCACATTCACCTCAAACTTATTAGTCCGGGACTTATCAAATCGAAATGTTCACATGCAGTCACGAATATTTTATCTGACTGGAAATAGCATGACATTTTAAACAACAGTCTCGGGTCTGATAATCCAATGTGGCTTTCATTCCTCGGATAGCCGGCAACCGTTCGGAACGATTTTTCCGGAGAAACAGCCCTTCTTCTCCAAACATGTGATCACATGATTCGATCAAGAAGAAGATTCCAAACATGAGGTAATTCGATTCGTTGCGGTACGGGACAAACAACCAATGTCGAATAAAGTTTGTCCATAAGAGTCCCAAAAGGATCAAATGAGAGAGAGAGAACAAAACCATTTAAAATTTGATTTCAGCATTTGGAAGATACAATGAAAGAAATATCAATCGAGCATCATATAGACATGGTCAAAACGTCATCTTCTCTCCACGCAGAGCTCAAAAACATATGGCCGATTTCACAGCTTAAGCATAGCAATTGAGTCATAACCCACTTTTTTTTTTTTTTGGACGCCGTGTAAAAAGAACTAGCCGCTGAATGAACGTAAGAATTTGAAAAGGAAAAGTCAAGACTCAAAATTACCCTGCCGTAGGCATTGGTGTCCAGACCATTCCTGAGGAGATCGGCAATGTCCTTCCTCAAGAACTTCTCCACAGAATTCTTCTTCTTCATTACCGTCTCCAACCGCGTCTTTGTGAGCTTTATCGCCGTCTTGCTAAAATCCCAGAAAACCAAAACAGAAGGATCCCAAGAAAATCAGATTGAGCAGAGGTTGACAACAAAGAATTTGCACAAAAGGGAAAACGAGAAGCTCAAATGCAAGAACAGAAAGAAAAAAATGGCGGGCGGAACAAGGGAGAGAAATTCAACGCACCACTTGTTATGGAACTTCGATTTCAATAAGCCGTCCAACATTGTCGATGTTCGCTTCTAGGTCCGAGGTCTCCAAAGTGGGGAAACGAAGAACAGGGGAGTTGGAAAAAAAGGATGAAACTTTTTGGGGGTTAAATAGAGAAGGATGCCAGAGCAAGAGAGATAGATAAGGTAAATGTCGCCCAATTGGTGATTCGGGTAATGGCCAAGTTAAGGAAAGAACAGGTGCATGGCTTATAAATGGCAACCAAGTTATGCCAAGATTCTGCGCCCCAAGAAGCTCAAAACAGAAGCAGAGAGACGGGTGGTCAATTCAAGAAGCAGAGAATACGGCATGAAAAATCAAGAAGCAGAGGAGATAGAGAGAGAAAGCGAAGCGTCCCAGAGAGAGAGATAGAGAGAGCCAAAACGTCACAGAAGAACTTGGAGATCAAGATTTAATATGAATTGTGGGTTGAATTTAGGCAAGTAGAGAAGTTAGGAATTGGACTGGTTCGTCAATGTCAAGAAACGGAGAATCTGAAAAGAAAAGGATCGAAAGCTGGCACGGGAGAGAGAGAGAGAGAGAGAGAGGAGAGAGGGCGTGTGGCTTGCCACGGCGGACATGCGTCTCCTCTCTGGCTAAAACCAAAGCTCGGCGCCTTTTTATGAACCAGTAGCGGCGTGGCGAATTTACGGATTTGGGGCTATGGGCTGCATAGACGTGGCCAGTTCCGTGGAATTACAGGTTCTGATTCATGAACCGGCGGTTCTGATTCTACCAAAAGGGAAACCGGCGGTTCCCGACTCTGAATTTTTAATTTTATTTTTAAAATAATAAATTAAATAAATTATAAATTATAATCATTAATTAAATTATATATTGTAATAAAATTTGAAAAAAAATATTTTTTTTGTGGAACATTATTTTTTGTGTAATAAAAAAATATTATAAATTATAAATAAATCATTATTATTATTTTTTTAATAGCGGTTCGGAGCCGGTCCGTGAAGTCCGGTTCCGAGCCCACTGTTTCAAAATGTCCATGTCTAGGGCTGTACTTGTTGGCGCGCAAAGCTAGGGCATTTTGGGAAAATTCCAACTGGAGAAAAACCGCCGGCAGGAAAGGCCAACGATCGACCGTTGGCTTTATTGGCAGATGTACCGGCTTTCAAAAACAGAAAGGAAAAAAAGGGAAGCAGTTTGATTTAATTTGCATTTTCTATGCGGTATTAACCTATTAAGTAAGAATGTTAATGACCTCAATTGTTGTTTCCATAAATATCGACGGAAATAGACAGTGACGACCGACTTAATTAGCTCTGAGATGATCATCACATTGCAAATCCGTTTTGTTAGTCCCCAATTAATGGGGGAAAAGCCTTCTGCATAAACCGAAGTTCCCCATTTGATGTGATGATTAGAGAAGCTGTCCATCTACGGAGCCGCTTTCATAAATTCGTATGACAGATCAGAATTAATAAGTGAAGTGGAATGAATCTAGGTCATCTCGAAAACAAAATTTCTCTGTTCGATCAAAAGACAGACGATCAACTCAGTCCATAAATTTGGTGACAGGGGATTGAAAGAGAATGTGCAGCTGGCCGTCAATGGCTCCATCCTCCCCTGATTTAATGGGCCTGCTTTGGACAATGCTGAGAGAATGTAGCATTTGCTTGTTTTAAGGAAGATGTACTCGAGAATGGGTAATTAAAAATCGTTTTTATGCCGGAATATATATTTAAAAAGGGTTTTATAATTAAAAAATGGCTTTTATGCCGGAATATATAAAACAATTAAAAAGGGTTTTTTAAATTTAAAAAAAAACCAATTTTTAGTTTTTTTTTTTTACGGTCAAAAAAGAAGCCATAAGGGTTGTCCGAGTAGATTATTGAGCAAGAAAACTTTGCAAACTATTTTCCTTTCTTTTAAAATTTCACCGGAAAAAGAATTTGCCATTTCGTCGAGGGTCTCAAATTTAAATGTTAATTGTGTTTGAGCAAAGATCAAGGATTTGGCCACTCGTTTATTAAATCGTCCTACGTATTAATCTAAATAAAAGTGGGTAGGACCGGGGAATCTAGCCATGATGAAATCATTCCTTTTCTTGACCTAATCTTTCACCTAAAGGTTCCTCAACAACTGTTCGTTTCTTTCATTCCCTTTTTAATTTTTTTTTTTTTTGACATAGACGTGATCTTATTACACGAGGAAAGGATCGCTTTGAGAGTTATTACCCAGCTCAAATCGACTCGACTCAAGACAATAACCTTTCGATATGCGAGGCCGATTTGATTGAGGTTGTGTTTACGGTAACATGTCAGATCTGAGGTTTCGGATTGGATCGTCGTTCGACGCCCACGTATCCAATGTGCTAGAGAAATTAACACGCGCCCGAGATCCGACACGCTTGATGACGTTGCCAGTCTTGACTTAATCGCAGAAAATAAAAATTTCTCAAAACGAGGGAAAAGCGAACTGCTTTCCTCTCGTTAATAACTTCTTCCTACTTTTGGCGCTAAATGACGTTCTCTCTCTCTCTCTCTCTCTCTCTCTCTCTCTCTCTTTTTACACGCAAGTTAAAATGAACCGCGCAAGAAAATAGAAAGGAAAGAAAAAAAAGGAGAAAAAGGTGAGTCGGAACGTGCATGGCACAATATTATTTGTCCTAGCGTCCAGCCGAAGCGATGAAACATGAAAAGCCACGTCGGCATCCACGTGGCGCTACGCCCCCCCCCCCCACATTTCACGTGGAAAGCGGGTCACCGACTCAACAGTTGGTTTTGTACCCTACAAGGTTCGCCGTCGTTTGCTTACTAGACCACAGCTGTGGAGTGTCGGGCAAACACCTGGTGATTGCTTGAAAAAATTGGGTGGCGCCGGTTATTATTATTCCTCGTAAAAAATCCAGAATGCCTTTTTCGAGCGTCCGATTCGGGGATTTTGGTCTTAAAGGCGGTCAATCGATCACCTTTACTCAACCAACCTAGTCCCATTGTTTTTTTTTTTTTTAATACGGCGGTCGGGTGGTTATATTGGCCGCTTTCATCGGTCCGACTCTTCGATTCACGACGGATTTTATCAATGCGATCCCTAATCAGATCTCGACATTGCACCGATACAAACCCCTATCTTGATGTGTTTTTGGGGATGAATTAAGACATTTTTCGAAGGTTCTTTCTTTTTTTTAAAAAAAAAAATCATAATCCTCCTGCTTCCTGCCTGATTTATTGCCGCGAATGCCAGTTGACTCCTTATATAAGAGGAAATACAACAAGGGTTGTGGCAATGGTCAAGAAAGACTGTGCGGATATTATATATAGAAAAGCCGAAATCCCGGGATTAATTTATGGGTGTGTCCAATAAAATAAAATAAAATAAAATAAAAAAACGGTGAAATCTGTCCGCACGTTCGAGCATGGAATGTCGATTCCTTCCTTAGGAAGTTAGTTGGGGCATAACTGTCGATCGTCATTTCGATGCCTTCACGCAATCGAATCACGGGTTGTGCCGGACGCTGAAAAATCAGTTCAATTCATGACGGAGGAGGAGACGGCTCCCCCGCCCTTTGGTTATCCGCTTCTCCTGCGTGTTTTTTAAGGATCGGCGAGCATGTTATGCCCATGCCCTTTCCTGTCGAAGTGTCGGTGGTTGTGTTTTGCTCTTGAAATGTCCCTATGCAAATGATAGGGAGAATATTATATATATATATATATATAGTATTAACTTTATTATAACCGTACTAATTTAGTCTTAAATCCTTTTTATTTAGGTCAATTGAGGTCTATATTTTTTTTTTTGCATTTATGTCAATTCAGTCTATCTGTAAATTTTAACCGAATGTTGCTAGATGAACACTGTGTGGCAAGCCTAGTGATGATATGGATAATTTTTACTTTTTTTTTATTTTTATTTTCCTTTTAAAGTGGCCGGCAAGGGCCATTGGCCATGGGCAAGAGTCGGAGCCTTAGGTGAGGCCATTGCGGCCACAAGTGAGGGCCCGACGACCCTCACCAACCATAGTAAGAAAAAGAAAAGGAAAAAAAAAGAAAAGGGAAAGGAAAATGAAAATTTAAAAAATAAATAAAAATTCAAGAAAATATTTAAATAAATTTTTAAAAAATTATCAACGTCAATGCCTGTACTAAATTAAGTACCCCAAAGCAACCTAAGAATCGACCAATGGCAATTCTACAAGCTAAAGAGCCTTATGCTAAAGTTAGAGCTGGTAATATGGGTCATTAACTTTTAAAAGGTTCACTAAAAATGGGTCGAAAATGGACCACTTAAACCCATTACCCATTTTCGACCCATTTTGGACTTGTAAGGACAACATACTTTCACAAGTTATAAGCGTTCTTAGGACTGGGGCTTGGGTCGGCGATCGAGGCCAAGATCGGGACCTGCAATCGAGGCCTGGGGCGGGCGATTGGGGTCGAGGACTGGACTAGTGTCGGGGCTGGACCTCGGTTGAGTCCGGGGACGGGTGTCGAGGGCCGACGACAGGGGTGGAGACCGGTGCCGGGGACCAGGGATCGGCGATCGGGGCCGAGACCGGAGATCGGGACTTGGGCCGGAGTCGGGACTAGAGATCGGTGCTGTGACATGGACCGAGACCCAAATCGGGGATCGGGGGTTGGAAGCTGGGCCCCGATCGAGGCCGAGGAAGGGAGGCTAGGGACGGGAGGCCAGGGCTGAGGGTCGGGCCTGGGTCTGAGTCCGAGGACTGATTCCGGGGATCAGGGGTTGGGCCCGAGTCGAAGTCCGAGGGTTGGGTTTGGGGGCTGGGGACCTTGGGCCTGGTCCCGATTCGAGGCCGGCGCCGAGACCGGGGGCCTAGACCAGGACCAGGATCGAGGACGGGATTGGAGTGGGGACAAGGGCCGGGACCTTGGGTCGGGTTCCAGTCCAAGTCCGGGTTCGGGTCCTGGGCCAAGGACTGGGGGGCGGGTTTGGGGGTCGGGGGCCGTGGCTGGGTAACAAGGCCGGCGAAAGGACCGGGGCCGATGCGGGGACCGAGGCCGGCGTTGGGACCGAGGCCTGGACCAGGACCGAGGACGAGATCAGGGCCGGGACAAGGGCCGGGGATCGGGGGCCAGGGTGGGGTCCGAGTCCGGGGGCCGAGGCTTGATTTGAGGCTGGGGCTTGATCTAGGGTGGGGGGCCAGGTCTGGGGTCAGGGCCGGTGCTAGAGTCAGGGATCGGGCCCATTGCCGGGGAACGGGACCAGCGATCGGGCCATGGCCGGGGTTCGGGTCTTGCAACTGGGGCCGAGACAGGTCACCGGCCCTAGCCTGCCTTGGTCCCGATCCCGATTGCTTATGTCGGTCTCGGTCGCTTAAAAAATTTCACTATATTTTTTACTGTATTGAAGTATTTTAATAATATTATTTTCTTAAAATATTATTATGTCTTGATAATATGAGTCAAAACGAATTGAGTCGGGTCAGGTATGTGTCAATCACGAGTTGGATCAAGTATGCGTCATTAAATATTGGTCAGATGGGTCGATATGGGTCGGACCATATTCGACCCGACCCGACCCATCCATTTGCCCTACCTAAAATTGATGCTTGGACAACTAAATGGTAGAGACCAAAAGTATTCCATGCGCAGCCAAATGGTAGAGGCCAAAAGTATGCCAAATGACCCTAAGAATCAACCAAATGTGTGATAATAACGATGTATCTGCCCACATTGATGCATGGACAGCCAAATGCCAGAGACTGCCGCATCAACAATTTTCCGGCCAAAATCATCCGAAAAGGCTATATTGGAAACTTTTCAAAAGTTTTAAAACTAAATCGGCCCAAATGAAATGTCTATGAATGATGAACTGACGTCTATGCAATATGTTTACGGAATTCTGATAATGATAGATGCTCTTTTAGGCTGATACTCGAGGATGGATTTTGTGGAAAGTTCAAAGCAAATACTCGCACTCGTGAAGGACCTGGGAAAAAAAAAATTGATCATGATAGATGCTCTTTTAGGCTATAAAAAGGAATTTTGAACGATATCAGTTCAAAAGTGATCATAGAGCAAAGTGAGGAGAGCTAGCAAATTTGGGGCAGGTGTTGTAATGGGGCGTGAGGTTTGTGACTTCTGCTTAAAATGGATGGGAGTTATTAATGTGCCAATGGATTTGGTTCCATGATCTGTATCGCTTGTCTGCCGCCAAATCTCGTAAGTCCCTCTTTACATCACCGACTCAGAACTCCCAAAGATTGAACACGGGATTAGCAATAGCATAGATCTCCAGCCTCAAGTGAACCTTATCGTCATTCATTGCCAAAAGCACTTTGTTGCCCCCAGAAGGGCCAAAGCCCCTTGGGCAAATGCCTACGGCGTTTGGCAAATATTTTGAAGAGTTTTGAGGAAATGTAATTACATTTAAGATGAGTCGAAGGTGCTATGTTGCATTTTCAAAACGCAAACATGTAATTTTTTTATTTACTTTCAACTTTGCCCTCGCTCAACTTTCATATAATTCCAAAATTGTCCGCACCTCGCGCAATATCAAGAATGAGGGTTCAGGCCATTGGCAATGCATGTCTGGCTGCTAGCAAGCCAGTCTGGCTACTAGGTCGTGAGACCTAGGTTGCCCGAGACGAAAGGAAAATTAGCAAAAGCCATTTTCCCCGTGTCCTTAAGTTGAAGTTGATTCGTGATGTGTTTTCAAGATACACTTTATCAAACACTCCTTCCATTTCGAAAACTCCTCTGCCCCAAAGGCTTTTGCATTTTGCATTTTCCCAAAAAGACTTTCCATGGTCCTCTTTGGCAAACTTTACTCGACACTCCATTGAACAAATTTCCCTCTCACGAGCGGGCTCTATGGGGCTTGAGTGGGCCCTGTCTTGTAGTGGATCCAATGGGCCCGTAAGCTTTTCAATGTTTACTGTTTAGAATTGCATTAGCTTCTGAACCAGAAATAAGCCCATCAATTACGAAAGCAAACGATTTCAACACCTAACTTGAGCATTTCATTTTGACCCCCCCTCCCCCCCCCCCCCCAAAAAAAATTTTTTTTTGAACATTTCATGTGCTCCAAAGATCGCATGCACCGTATAACTATTAAGTTGTTCATAAAAAAAAAAAAAAGATAATCGGACTTCTCTATCACCTCACTCTTCTAGTACCAAAAAGAACAGAATGAGGAAGGATCTTGAGTTTTTTCTCCATCTCAACACGAACGCGAGAAATCTGCTCTGATCATTAATGAACGAAAAGAAAAGAGAAAATGATTGTAGGCTTTAGCTACAGAGAACGCGAAGCACAAGGTGGGCGAGAAACCAAAAAGAAAAGAAAAGAAAAACGAGAACAAATTATCGCTAATAGCAGAAGCATCTGAGGACATTGATGAGAATGTGGAACAAGAAATGGTGGGGATGAAGCAATTCATGGCTGACCAGGCGCTCCAAGTGAAGTTGGCGGGGGAGGAGATCGCTGTAGTAGAGCAAGGTGGCTACGGTGGTCGCGGGCTGCGCCACCAGCCCCGTCACCATCCTCACCAGTGAACCCATCATCAAAGTGCTGAAGGACTGCATGCATGAGCGCCCACATTGAACCCAGCAAGAAAGGAAACCATTCCCCAGAAAACCAAGATCTAGAGATGGGGGGAAAACAAAAACAGAAGAAAACATGCATGCAGACCCATGAACGGACAAGGAACGTACCATGACTGAGCTGGCGGAAAAATCAAGAGACGATGATGGTGGTGGCGGTGGTGATCATCGCCCGAACTTCAAAGGCTTTCATAACGTTGGAGAGAGGGAGGCCTCGTGGTCGCTCTTGAGCTGATGATCTGTATTCTCTATGAGCAATTTGTGCCCAGAGGAAAGGAGTTTCGGAAGAAAAGATGTGAAAGCTGTAAAATTGGGAAAAGAAAAGGAAAAATTGGTGATGAGAAACCCAAGGAGGAAGAAGAAGAAGAAGAAAAAGAGAGACGGCAACAGAGGTGAGCAGCGACAGGGAAGAGGGGTTGGGCTGCCATTACATGGGGGCTCACGCCGACTAACTCTTTCCTACAAGAACGGAGAAGTCAAGGGTTCGGAGTTGGACAATCTTGAAGTATCAACCACGGACTTACTATATCTTGTCCTTCTTCCTTATTTTTTTGCTTGCTCAACAAGTCGAATAAACCAAAAAGATTTTATAAGTTTTGCAAATGTTTGGCAAGATGTATCATGGACACATTACCTTGATGCTAGCTTGATTCTCAAATCACCAAGGATTGAAACCCAAACACTCGAAACCTTTAAGTATCTCTCCCCCACACATGGCGACTCCAAGGAGGTCACGACGTCGGATCGAAGGTCTCTAAGATAATTGCAGAGGATCCTAGATTTTCCAAGGTGTCCGTGGACTGCTTCAAGTCCAGCCGGGAATGGAACATACGAACTAGAATCGGTTGGCCCGACATAAACGAGGAAAATTGTCTAAAATGTCCGTACACTTTTGTCAGTAGAATTATATGAAGGGGTGCATTACAAAGCAATTCAAAAGTAACGTACTGATAATAGAAGAAAAATAGATAACGCACGATTTATTAAGGTTCACCGCAGAATAGGGTTACGTCCTGCAAAGATAAATGAGCAGAACCCTCACCTGCTAATCGGGCAGCGGGACACCTGTTTCCGGACCGCTGCTCCCGAACCCTTGTGTTTCGTGTGCAGGAGCCATATGTCATCGGATCATATTTCAATTTTACTAAGCTCACGTAGACGTGACTACTGTGAGAAACAAGGGTCTCCGAAGTATTCGTCAACTCCAACATTCTAAAGCTTTTAATTTAACCAATTAAGCCATAAAATTTTTCAATATTTTTTTCAATTGAGTTCATCAAGCAAATTTTGATCGGGATGTGACGACGTGGACGCCGACCATTAACAATTTTTATCAATATTTCGTATATTCTTTTCTTTTCTTCCTTTCTTTTTTTCGTTTTCTACATCAAAGGCCTGGTGGGGTCGCGGACGAGGGATCGCAGCCCCTTGCTATGGCATGTTGCCTATATCCACAGGGAAATGATTTAGTGACATAAATGTAAAGGTGCCATTAAATCTGGGACGTCCAATTCAAAATGGAGGGCCCAGATCAATCAACAGTTTTTTTAAATGGGAAATGATGTGGACTGATGTGGATCATTCATTTTGAATTGGACAGCCCAGATCGATCATGGTAGGAAATTGTAGAAAATTTTCAATGGTAGTAAATCCAAATCCATATTCACGATATTTGATCGTGAAAAATACCATCCGAGCGTTGAATCATTGTATTATGTCTTGATTGGATCGACTCCGTCGTATGACGGCGTTGTGAATAAAAAATTTCAAAAGCTTGCACCTATTCATTTTTTGGTGATTGTCGAATGCTTTATGTTAATCTACACGTATGTCCCTCTGATTTTGATCAAACTATGTAGGGCGGCCAAGGATTAAGCCAACCAAACCAAAAGGCGATGGCATGAATAAACAATTTACTCGCTTGCCAATTTACTCATACACTCCACGCCTCTGGCCGACCGCCGATCCGGCGACCGTCCAGAGGATGGAGAAGAAAAAAAAAAGATCGTGTTTATTTCACTCCCTTTTTGAGTACCATACTTCATGAATTAGTGTTTTGACAACAGTATTCTTCATGGATCCCATCTTTTAGCATATAATTTCCATTAACAGATTATTAAATTCAAATGTGAGCCCTATTTTGTGTTTCCCTTTTTCTTTTCTTTTTTTCTTCTTTTTCTTCACCATCTATTTCTTTTCTCTCTCTCTCTAGATGTTGCTCACATATGTCCTCCAATGCGCCTATGACCCAAAGGCTTCATTGGTCGCGTTGTTCGCTCGCTTCTCCGCCTAGCCACTTCGACCTATCATCATCGAGACCTTCTTGACTGTTGTTTAATCCGCTATGAAAGGGCAGCGTTTTCACCTTGATAGCATCGTCGGGTTGGCCGCTTCTTTCTCATCTCTTTCTCTCTGGTTCCTTAAGTACATCATGTGGTTGGATCTTTGTCTTCAAAATCTTTCAAACCCAATCGAGCTACGCCTCGCCGATGTTGTGCCCCTTCGTGGCGGAGTAAACGATGGTCAAGAGATCTTGATGATGGTGGGGTCGAGGCCGCAAAGAGCAGCGAGATGGAGAAGCGAGCAAACAACGCAGCTAATGAAGCCTTGAGGTCAGAAGCGCGTTGGAGGATGAACGTGAAGAAGGCAACGTGAAATTATAAATGAACAGGCAAAAAGAGAGAGAAGAGAGAGATGGGGAAGAAAAAGGAAAAAAAAAACAAACATAACTTTGAATTTGATAATCTGTTAATGGGAATGAAATGCTAAAGGGTGGAACTCACAAGGGTATATTATTGTCAAAACACTAATTCATGGAGTTCCGTAGCCAAAGAGGAAATGGAAAAAGCGTTGCCCAAAGAAGAAATATAAATTTCATGAAAGAAAAAAAAATCAGCACGCAATCAAATCCACAGCAACTTTATGCCATCGGTGAACATATTGTGCAGTTACAAGTAATTGCTTCAAGAATTTCGCTAGATGGCGGATTTAGGGTGTGCATGGCAACACTAATGCTTCAGAAATACCATCAGAATCAAAAGTTGATTTTTCAACTTTTTCATCAAAAGTTGATTTCTGATCAAAGAAATATGTTTGATAAAATTTCTACTTCTGAAATTTCTATTTTTAAAACATTATTAACAAAATCTCCGGCGGTCGTGGTCAGTAGAGACCGGCGTCAGCGGCACCAGTGAATAGCAATTGGAGGCCAGTGATTGACGACGGCGGCGGCGGCCTGCGATCGACGGCGATGCCCGGCGGCGGGCGGCGGCTGCCGGCGACCAGCGGTCGGGGGGCGCCGGTGGGTGGGCAATAGTTGGCAAAGACCGGTATAGTTGAAGAATTGATTTCTAAAGCTGATAAATTACAATTTTTAACTTATCAAATTTGGCCAAAAATCCAATCAGAATTAAAAATCTCTCCCGAAAGTGGAAAATCTCAATATTTTAACCGAACGTATTTTAGCTTCAGAAGCAATTCTGAAGTGTTTTTACCAAACGGATTTCAGCTTATGATGTGTTACCATGCGCACCCTTAACTATGGAATGGCAGTTATGCCCAAAAAAAAAAAAAACTAAAAACTACGGAATGGCGGTGCCTCGGTTGTGGCAGTGGCGGTGAACGCCGCTATTGCGGTGGTAGCAGCTAGGTCCAGCTGGGGTGTTTTGGGCAAAATCCGGTCGTGAAAACGGGTTGCTTCGCCTACTTCTTCGACGTCGACGCGGTCTTCCACGACCAGTTCTCTCGCCTTTGCTGCGGGCAAGCTAAGCCAAAAG
Organism: Rhodomyrtus tomentosa; assembly: GCA_028455895.1. Lineage (NCBI taxonomy): Eukaryota > Viridiplantae > Streptophyta > Magnoliopsida > Myrtales > Myrtaceae > Rhodomyrtus > Rhodomyrtus tomentosa. Next base: position 38,263,178 of record JAPCWY010000001.1, on the reverse strand, counting down.
CCTAAACGAGCATGAGGAGAATCGTCCATGAGCATTTCAGATTAGCTCTCTCCATTGTTTTTTGGGCGGCCCAATGCAATTCCCTTAATGAGCCCAAATGTTTTCCTCTTCCTCTTTCTACTAATCTCTCTCTTTTTTTTTTGTCCCCCTTTTCTTATTTTCTATTCCTTCTAATAAGATTGAAATGTTTTCATCTAAATTTTCTAATTTTCTTTGAAAAAAACCTCAGCTAGTGGTCCACGGCCCCACCGTCCTTTTGAACATAAAAAGGAAAAAAAATTAAAAATATTAAAGTATTAATATACATTGTCAGTGTCTGACCGTGCTAGGGATGGTATTCATATCGGCGATTTTCAATGAAAATTTGCTCGATGAATTCAATTGACAAAATCAAAAGTTTTATATTTGAATTGACACAATTAACATGTTTATGTCCGATTGACAAAAGTTTAATGATGGATTTGTTTGATGCCACAATGGCATCGGTTGTGAACCACGTAATGCTAAACGGAAGAATGTGGTCATCGATATGTTCCCTTCGTTCTCCATATCTTTTTGCGTATATCCAGATTCGTTTGAATCTGTCGAGAAAAAATAAATGCACAAATAAGAGGTATTGGGAAATTTAACTCCACGACCTCCTGATCTGATACTATAGAGAAACTATGAAGCTACCGTAGCCGGCTTAACGTTGACGTGCGATGAAGTGTCGTCCCCAGACTGGTCGAGTCTACTCGACGACGAGGCATCCCCCGGGGCAGTGGAAAGATGACGCGAGTCTTGCCCATGCCCAACAAACGTGCGAATGTTTGCAAGCTCCATAAAACAGCGCGGCATGCGGGGACAAAGGCTTTCGCAATCGCATTTGGACACTCCACTAACAATTCACGACAAAATCGCCTCGATCCATATAGGTCGATCGTGCTGATTGCCCCACATATACTAACCTTTTTTTTTTTTTTTGCCGGGGGGGGGGGGTGGGGGGTTTAATCCACATATACTAAGGTTAGTAGATATATGTAATTATCCTAAAGTGATTAACCCGACTATAACAAGCAAGATCCACAATAAAATGCCGTCATTTTAGACTTAACTTTGGTGTCAATATATTTTTTAGATCATTTAAGTGTCAAATCGGAGAAAGAAATACCATTTGACTGTGGACGGCGAGAAATTGTAATGACTTTATCGGAATTAGTACTTAAATAAATTTTTTTAATGAAAAGTTATATTTAAGTGATCCAGTGCATAAATATTTTGGCACCTGAGTTTTCTTTTGCCGTAAAATGCCCTTGGGAGAGAGAGTGAGAGAGGGGAGGTAATTGGATTCAAATTAATCTTCAATGTCAATGGTGACGTTGATCAAATCGAGCTGTTCAAATCAAAATGGACGGCTTGATTTAATTCATGTCATATTTTTCAAAATTTTTTAAAAATTTCACTTACATTTTTTCTATCTTTTCAAGATTGAAATGAATCAAATTAAATATTACATTTTAATTTAGGCACTCCGATTTGACCGATGACAATCCTTGGAACATCCATTTTGAGGAAATCCGGCTGGCCCAAAAAACCACTTGTAGATTCAAAAGGAAATTCCACGTGGATGAGTCGGAGTGATCCACGTGGGTTCCAATCCACTTAACGAGGGAATAGACCGTCTCGTCGGTTCAGACGCTGAAACAACAAAATAGCCACCGGTGGCCAGTTTGTTTCGCCCTCTCTGCTCACCCCTCCAATCTCCCTATCAGCTCTCTCTCTCTCTCTCTCGCGAAAAGAGTGATAAAGGAAAGAGGGTTGGGCTGTTGAGTCCGGGTTTTGGGTGGTAAGAGGAGAGAGCAACATAACGAGGAAATAGAAGAGATCTGCGAGAGCACTTATCAAGAGAAAACAGAAACAAATCCGGTGTCTATCCTCTTCCGGTTGTGGGTGTGTCTCGTTTCTTCATTAAACACATGCGTCCACAGAGAGAGAGAGAGAGCGCTTATATATGGCAACGCTAGTGAAAGACATCAAAGACCCAAGAAGGGTGGTGATGTGATTTGTTTCCTGAGACAGAGAAAAGAAGAGAGAGAGAGAGAGAAAGAGAGAGTTAGAGAGAGAGTTTGATCCGCGTACGCGGAAACAAAAAAGAGGGGTGACGAGTGTTTGTCCGTGAGATGTAAAGAAGGATCGAATGAGGGAGATTCTATGTTTTCGTTTGCCTTAGTATAGTTGTGGAACATGGAGTTCTGGCCGGAGTTTCTTGCGAGCAGTTGGGGCAAAGAATTTGTGGCCGGCGGGTTCGGCGGCACCGCTGGGGTTATCTCCGGTTACCCTCTCGACACCCTCCGGATAAGGCAGCAGCACCTGGGGTCGGGCTCGGCCGTCAGCATCCTCCGGAAAATCATCCACGATGAAGGGCCAGCCGCTCTGTACCGCGGCATGGGCGCACCCTTGGCTTCCGTCACGTTTCAGGTCAGTCTCAATCGACATTTTTTTCTTCTTTTGGGTAGGATTCTAATCGACATTAGTATCATGTATAGTGAATCGTATGTCTGATCCCCAATGTCTTTTGTTTATCTGGTTATGCACTTTCTTAAGATTCATGTCCGTTTTGCAATGGTTTCATTGTGCCGGAGAGATGAATGATTCTCAAGTGATTTGACGATTTCAAGATTGCTTTTTTTTTTTTTACTCCCCTCAAAAGCATGAATGCAGTGTGATTAGAGAGCTGTGCTGTTGAGGAAATCACCACCATGGCTGATTCTTATTTATTTATTTTTTAATTATTTTGTTGGCGGAAAGACTGGAAGAAAAGAAGAGTTCCCAGTTTTCTACATGTCTGTCTGTGCCTGAGTAATTCAGGCACGAGGCAATCTGCGGTCTTCACCAAAGCCTCTCCTCTTGATCTTCCTATATGTACTCTCTTGGTTATCTCCAATGGAGAAAATTAGGTAGCTTAGCTTATCGGATTGGATTTGCTTTTTGGGTTGTGATTACATTGAAGTGTCATCTTGCACTCGGACATTTGTGCTTTTCTGGTTTTTATATTCAGGAATGTCGCTGTCCGTAAGATGCCTAATAATTTCCACAAGAAACTCTGTTTTTCCCTCTAGCATACACGTTAGGGGCCAGGAAACATCATCATCGCAGAGTTATTTCCGTGTGGGACTAGGTTATGTCATGGTCTCTTTCCACGGTCACCATTCACCGGTCAGCGTTCAAATCTCATAGCACGGTGACAACGGCATAGGCTGATGATGTGATTCTTCAGAAACTATTTTCTCTGTGCTTACATTAGAACAGATAGGGGCTTCGTTTCATTCGTTTGAAGTATGTTACATGCTTGTGATGAGAAAGGAAAAAACTTGAGTTGAGTATGAAATCAACCGTCTAAGTGCAAGCAAAAGGAAGCGGGTTCTCAAGTTGAAGCGAATCTTTTCAAGCATTTTTTTCGCACCATCAAATGATATGACCGAAGTGAACTAAGTTCGATCAATAGATTCAGTTTTACAACAATTTTCATGTGCTTGTTTTGCTTTCATATTCTGAGACTATATCCCTGCATTTCGCAGAACGCCATGGTATTCCAAATTTACGCGATCCTTTCTCGAGCATTTGACTCGTCTGTTTCGCCGAAAGACCCTCCTTCATACAAGGGTGTTGCTCTGGGTGGGGTTGGCACTGGGGCTGTACAAAGCCTCATCCTCACCCCTGTAGAGCTGATCAAGATTCAGCTTCAATTACAGGACAGAAAACACGCCCAATCTCATCAACAGCAGCATCACAGGGGGCCAATAAGTGTCGCCAAGTCCATATACAAACGTGAAGGGTTAAAGGGCGTGTACCGCGGACTAGGGATCACCATCCTTAGAGACGCGCCCGCCCACGGAGTCTATTTCTGGAGTTACGAGTATATGAGAGAGAAGCTGCACCCAGGCTGCAGGAAGAACGGCCATGAAAGCTTAAGGACGATGCTCATAGCAGGAGGGCTAGCTGGAGTAGCAAGCTGGGTTTTTTGCTATCCATTGGATGTGTTGAAGACGAGGCTACAGGCTCAGTCCCAACTATCCCCGACGAAATACAATGGTATAGTTGATTGTTTCCGCAAGAGCGTACAATCGGATGGGTATGGCGTTCTGTGGCGAGGATTAGGGACTGCAGTTGCCAGAGCTTTCGTGGTGAATGGTGCTATTTTTTCTGCTTATGAGACTGCTCTTAGGTGCTTGTTCAACAGCAATGACCACGCAAACAGTCGAACAGAAAATGCCACTTAAGTGGGGACAAGTTAGTACAGCTTTGTCTTGGGGTGACAGACCACAGACAAGCCAGAGAGCATTGTCGTGTCTATGAGCCCACGTACATTCAACATTGTGCCCTGATACTCACAGATCTTAAGACTCGAGAAATTTAATTCGATAACACAGATTTGATAGATGGCATTATGTCAAGTCTTTCATCTACTTGTAACCGCAGTTCTTTCTCAATGACATACAAAAATTTGCAGCTAATCTAAGCTAACAATTTCGCCGATCTTCAAGGTTAGGCAGCAGGAAACCCCAACTTCGGCTAGTTCTATCTAACAGCAGCTCTCTTCCATTCCAAGATAGAGACATGAACTCGTATTATACAGTGGGGAGATAGATACATGGTTTAAGAACGAGGTAGTTCTTTCTGGTAATTGCCAGACCCTCTCCTGCTGGTTCTTTCTGATGCCTCTGCATCAACCAGTCATTTTCCATAACTAGTTCCACATGCCTCTCTAAGCTAGTGTTACTTGCAGGCAGAAACCATCTACCTTTATTCTATTGCTTATCGTAACAAGCAAGAACTTCCCTAGAGGAAGCAAGCGAAAGGTGCAAGGAGAAGTTGTCATTAATAAGATTGGCCTATTACCGAACTGCCGAAAGATCGATGAAACAATCTGCGTGTCATGCCAAACAGAAAAAGCTATCTAAAGCTATCTTTCAGGTAAATCCTTGCTCATGGCCAACCAGAGCGATGGATCATCGGAACCCCTTGCTGAGTCTCCTACTTCTCAGTTCTCACCAACAATGTCATTCCTACCAGCTTCTTTGTTCATTAGTCGCATTGCCAAGCAGCTTGACTATCTATAGCTCGTAGAACCAGGAGTTGCTGCATACTAATCCAACTTTGGTTCAGCCAGTAACAAGCAAGAACATATCATTCTCATCTTCAGAGGACCAGCATCGAATAGTGAAACACTACAACGCCATTCCTTCTTAAGTCGGATCATGACCATTACTTTCCATTTAACAGACAATAACACACAGCAAAATGGTATTGATAAGGAATGCACTTGCCCCATATGATTCATATCACATGTCAAACAAGAAGATGCAAATGTCTTCCCTACCCGAAATTGTTTCCACGGCAGAATTGTACAAAAACGGAAACAAAAAAGGAGCATCAAGACTCTGTAAAAAGCCCAGTACCTCTGTAACAGAGTAGGCATATACCTTTGGCAAGAAAAAATCAGTCACTACACATCCCTGGCCTCAAATTGTTCGATCCTCTCCCGACCGCGATGGAGCCCCGCCATGTCGTCCCCAAGTCCGCAGCACGTCTCGGCCAACACGTGCGGATCTGTGTAATGCCTTACGCCTCGGACAATGCCCTGCACGCGGTTATATGGATCCGAGCAATTGAAAACCTCGGAACCCACAAATACGCCGTCGCACCCCAATTGCATCATCAGCGCCGCGTCGGCTGGAGTTACGATCCCTCCAGCCGCAAAATGCACGACAGGGAGGCGACCCATTTGCTTGGTCTGCGCCACGAGATCGTAGGGCGCCTCGATCTTCTTTGCGAATGCAAAGACCTCATCATCGTCCATGTTGTTCAAGACCCTAGTCTCCCCCATCACTGACCTCACATTCTTGACCGTCTCGGCCACATTCCCAGATCCGACCAGATCGCCCTGCGTCCTGATCATAGCCGCACCTTCTCTCACTCTCCTTAACGCCTCTCCGAGATTCCGACACCCGCAGACGAAGGGGCTCCTGAAATTGTGCTTGTTGATGTAATTGTCCTCGTCGGCGATCGCGAGAGCCTCGCTCTCGTCAACGTAATCGACCCCGACGGCCTCCAGGATCTGGGCTTCCACGAAATGCCCGACGCGGGCCCTCGCAACGACGGGGATCGAGACGGCGCGCTTGACGTCCTTGACGAGGGAGGGGTCGGGCATGCGTGAGATGCCCCCGACGGGTCCGGACGGATCGGAGACGACGACGGAGCAAGCGCCGGCCTCTTCGGCGATCTTGGCCTGCTCCACGGAGGTGACCTCGAGGATGGCGCCGCCGCGGAGCATCTGGGCCATGCCGACCTTGAGGGAGAAGGGGTTCTTCTTGGTATCGGCGATGACGTTGCTGTTGTAGACGGTGACGACGCCTTCTTCCGCCATTGTCTAGAGGTTTGTGGGGATGCCGGAATCGGAAAGTTTGTTTCTTTTTATCTCCCGAAGACCAAAGGGCGAGCTAGAAACTTGGGTCGGGACTGAAGACGACGACGGCAATATATTGAACAAGGAGGAGGAATGGCGGTGATGTGGAGTGAGTTCGAGAAGATTCGAGTGAGCTTCCTGTGGAAATTTGGCATTTGCGTGAGGAGCATGCCAATGGAGAGTAGGAGCGTGGGGCATGGCATATTCTCTCTCTCTCTCTCTCTCTTCTCTCTCCCTCCCCTCTCTACTGGTCGAGTTCGTTTCAACTTTCAAGACATTGATTTACCGACTTTCCTAATCCCGTTGTCCTTTTTCTCTCGCCATTCCCCCATCTCCATGTTCACTCACTTTCAGTCATTAATTGGAAAAACTACTCAAAAAGATCGTAAAAATGTTAAATTTATTGTACGGTAATAAAATTTCCAATTTAGCTGATTTAATTATTTATCAGTGTAATCATTCTAATCAATTTTATTGTTCGAATTTTTTTTTTGATTCTCTTCTTTTTTCTCTCTTTGAATTTTCGCCGTTGGTAAGAGATGATTTGGCAATCCTCTCCGGTGGCCGACGAGAGCATGTAGGCCCTCGCCTGCGGCGTACAAAGGTATCACCTAATAGTAAAAGGTAAGGAAAAGAAATAGACCGATCAAAGAATTAAATTTTCAAAATTCTTTTATTTTAAATGCATAAGTTCCAAATATTGAAGATTATATTAGCGAAGAAAAGTACCATGCAAGCTCAAGAATAATTATGATAAGGGTCATAAAACTCATCGTGATAACAAACTTAAAATTTAATTTTTTTATTTCTTGTGCTTAAATCTTAAATTTTGTAGGGGTGGTCGATTTTAGTCTTCTCATTGGTTATGTTATGTTTTAATACACAGGAAAATCACGTGGCCATTTTTTATGAGATAAAATAATTACTAAAAAAGTTATAAACATATTGCAATTGTGTTGATTCAGTTCTAATTTTTTTTTCTAACTAAGTCGTAAAAATTTTACATTTATGACAATTCAATCTATCATACCAACTCTGATACGGCGACGTTGATGTGATGACGATGTGGCAATTTTTACTGTGTGTTAATATTTTTCTAAGTTTCTTATTCTTATGTTAATTTCTTTCTTTCTTTTTTCTTCTTCTTCCTCCTCCAACCCCATCCCTCTCCACTGGTCGATCGCCGATCCAGAAACTCGCTGAAAGAAGAAGAATAAGAAAAAATAATAATTTAGAAAGAGATTAAAATATTATTAAAAATTATCAATGTTAGTGACAATAGCATAAATGTACAATATTTAAAATTGAATTGGCAAAAAAAAAGTTTATGGCTGAATCGACACAATTACGATAAGTTTAAGACTTTTTCGATAACTTTCCCTTATATTTAATATGGCCAAGTAGAATTAAAGATACAGGAAAAAATTGCATTTTTCCATCCATTTAAAAGTGCCCGAGTTAACGGAATGATAAGAGTTAATGGTTAAAAAGATTAAGAGTTTAATTGTCGACGGAAGTCTAATGGTGCGCATGATAACACTTCCGAAACAGAATTTCTGCTTCAAAAGTGCTTTTGAAACTAAAATTCATTTGGTAAAGACACTTCATAAGTGATTCTGAAACTGAAATACGTTTAGTAAAAATATTGAGATTTTCCAATTCCGGAAAAGATTTTTACTTTTGGTTGTATTTTTGGCCAATTTTAAGAAGGTACAAATTATAGCTTCTCAGTTTCAGAAATCACTTTTTCAACTATATCGGTTTTCGCCGACCAACGCCCACTTGCCAGCGCCCCCTAACCGCCGACCATCGGTCACTGCCGCCGTTGCCGGCCGCCAGTCACATGCCGCCGCCGATCGCCGTTGGTCGTCGCTGCCGCCCGGCCTCCAAGCGCAGTTCGCCGGCCTCCGATTGCTATTCATCGATGCCGCTGACAGGTCTTTACCGATCACCGCCGGAGATTTTATTAATAATGTTTTAAAATTAAAAATTTCAAAAATAGAAATTTTATCAAATACATTTATTTGATCTGAAATCAACTTTTGATGGATAATTTGAACAATAAATTTTTGATAAAGAAGTTGAAAAATCAACTTATACTTTTGATATGGAATTTGAAAAATCAAATTTTAATTCTGATGGTATTTTTAAAGCAGAATTGTTGACATTCACACCCTAAACTTCCAATGAACATCGCCGTTTTTGCCACCTCCCTTCCCGCTAAAGTTTAACCTTCTCAAAAAATCCTCTTCCCGCTAAAGTTTAACCTTCTCAAAAAATCCTCGTTCCCTCTCTCTCTCTCTCTCTCCATAACACATGATCAAGAAGCTGCGCAACACAGAATCAAGAAGACACAAAAATAAAGTGGGAAAATCCTCACCGACCCACCACTTAAGAGGTTTTCAAGGAGAGAATCGAAGAAGGAAGAAAAAACAAGAAAACCAATGGACTGCGTCAAGAAACTGAGCCTCCTGACGATCTTGCTCTGCATCTACATGGCCCTCACCAACCCGCACGCCGATACCGCGTGGAAGAGCTCCCCCTCGGCTTTCTGGTTCCAGCCTCCTTCAGACTTCGCCAGGAATCTCTCGTCTCGGTTGATGTCATGGCCCGGACGGTACACCGGCGACCCCGGTAGAGCCGACTCCGCGAGGCCTTACTCAGCTGAGCCACTCGAGTATGATTACTACCGCGAGTCGTGCCCGCAAGCAGAGAAGATCGTCCGAGAGGCGATCCGGCGAATTTACGGCGTTCGTTCCGATGTTGCTTCCTCGCTCTTGCGGCTTGTCTTTCACGACTGCTTCATCGAGGTGATTGAGTCGTTTGATTGACATTCTGATATCTCATTGTCTGCTAGCCTGGTCGCGAGATCCAATTACTGTGTTCGGATAGTTATTTCATAATGCTATCTTCCGTCGTTACGTTGTGTCCTGTATTTGGTGTTTTTAATAATGACTGAAGTCAATAGTGGGGTTTTGCTCCATGTTTACATTGCTCTGTTTCTTTAGCGATTCGGGCTCTCTTGTTCATGAATCTTCACACTGATTTCTTGTTGATTTTCGGGTCCTTTTCAATTCATTCCTCTGATCTTTAGACGTGAACATCTGAAATATATAATATTTCTTGCCGAAACTAAACTGACGCAGGGCTGCGATGGTTCTGTTTTGTTGGACTCGACCGAAGCGATGGACGCAGAGAAAGATACGCCTCCAAACGAGACACTGAAGGGTTTTGAGATTATCGATGTTGTCAAGGCCGAGATCGAAGAGGTCTGCCCCAGCGTCGTGTCATGCACGGACATTCTTGTTTTGGCGGCCAGAGAAGGCCTCCTCATGGTAATTCTCTCCACCAGGGTTCTTCTACGTGCACAACTCCATATATGTGATGAAGCGTCATTCAGTATTTGGACAGAACACAAAGTTGAGATTTTTGGGTGCTTTATTTGTGGAATTTCAGGCAGGAGGTCCATTCTATCCCCTGAGCACCGGTAGAAGAGACAGCACGCGTTCATATGCGGATCTAGCGACTTACCAACTTCCTTCGCCATATGGAGATCTCTCGGACACGCTTGCGTCTTTTGGATCAAGAGGTTTCGCTGAAAGAGAGATTGTCAACCTGCTCGGTATCTTGCTTATCCGATTCTTTCTTCGCGTGATAAATGTTTTCAAGCTTTGCAACAAATTATCGTGAAGTGGCCAATTTCTGAAACTAGTAGTTATGTGGATGTAATCAATGGTTGCACTAGATTAACTCAAGATTTTATATTTTCCAGGAGCTCACAGCATTGGAGTGATTCACTGCAAATCGTTCCAGAGTCGTCTCTACAATTTTTCCGGGACTAGCAAGCCTGACCCATCTCTAGATGTCGGATTCCTCAACTCAATGAGATCCAAATGCAACAAGAGTCTCTCAGAGTCTCCATCGCTGTCTCCAGCTCCATCACCATCACCATCATCCTACAGCTCATTTGGCTTCTCAAGTTTGACATCTGAAGAGCCCGGTATAGTGATGAACTACGAGGGACCGAGTTCTGGTTTCGGGACTCAGTACTACCTGAGGTTGCTGCAAGGTAAAGGGGTTCTCTATGCGGACCAACAGCTCATGGCGGGAGAAGAAACCGGGAGTTGGGTCAGAGCATATGCCTCCGACATCTCTTTGTTTCGTAGGGACTTTGCCGAGTCCATGATGAAGCTGTCGAACCTACAAGTCCTAACAGCTCCTAATGGTCAGGTTCGACGCAGCTGTTCAAAGGTTGCTTGAGGAAGAGAAGACAGAAGAACAGTGATTTACCGCACTGTCGACTTGCATCGTACCGAATGTGCTTGAGCTTTGCTCTTTCTGCTACCCGGATTGCAGATTGTAAATGGGACAGTTTAGGTGCTTGAATGAATCCTCTAGTGAAGAAGTCTTTTCGACTTACAATTGTACCAATGATAGCTACTGAGGCAGTTTTTTTCATTGAAGACAATGGAGTCATACCTCTACTCTCAGGATGATAATGGTCTAAAATTGAGCTAATTAAGGATAACGAGAAGATTACATGGCAATGTCCGAGAGATCATAGTGAAACTCAGCAAGTAGTAAGAACTTCAGGCTCATTCAAGATGCGCCAAACTCAAGTAGTTAGAGATTGGATAAGAAAAAATCCAGTCGGGACGACTACAAATCATGGAGTAGAAGAGCACAGAAGACCACGGGAAGAGCAACAACACGAAGCCATTACAGATCCATCTGGAACTCTATAGAGGCGAATCTCCTCTTCGAGTTTTTCTTCCTGGTGGGCTGCCGGGCCATGGAGAACTCGGAGTAAATATCCATGAAGAACTTGTGGACTATGTCTACGAACACCGGGATTGTGAGGAAGGAGTAGTAGTGGAGAGCCTCCTCAAGGTCCAGGACATGCTCCACGTCGCCCGAATCCATCAGCTCCAACTCTTTCATCTTCTCTGACAAGGCCAGGACTCCTCCGTCCTCATTTTCTGGGCTCGAATGTCCTTCGGATTTTGCTGAACGCGAGGCCACCGGTTTCTTGACCTTCCCTTCTTGGACCCACCTCCCGTTGCCGGGACCGTGCTTCCCGAATTTCATGAAGCTCCTGGCATGTTCGGTTTGGATAGCGCTCTTCTCCATCCTATTCGACCTGTCTGTTTCGTCTAGATTGAAGTTCACACTCTCATCAGCTTCTGTTAAATAGCCCTTTTTTTTGTCTTTTTTCTGATGGAGAAGAAGAATCACGGGTTCATCAGATAGATTTCCTAGCATTAGCATTTTGTGGCTCTCGTGGCTGTCGTGCCGGGACGATGCTCGCCTCGGTGTCGCCATTCGCGAGGACGGTTTCGACCCGAATCCGTCTAGATTCCTGTCTCCCTCCTCTTCTGCGGATGGTGGTCTGCGCATACGGTAAGAGAGAGGGACAGCACGAGCTTGCAAGAGTTAACCAGGGAACCAAGGCACTGAAAGTCCAAACGAGTTTCTTTTGTCTCTTGCTTAAAAAGTTTTCATTTTTGTCCCTTCCTCTCTCTCAAATTCTATGTCAAAGGAGTTCCAATCTCCTTAGTGAGTAACATGCATGGATTTGGACACCTGGGGTGAGTTTAAATATCATCCGTGTAATTCAAAATGAACGATCCAGATCAATTCACGATTTTTTAGTGAAAAATTATGTGGACTAATTTTGACAATTCATTTTGAATTGGACGGCTCAAATCAATTAACGCACCTCTACCTTTAAGGTAAGAGATCCGGTTACTGCATTGATGATGGTTTAATCATGATAGATTTGGGACCCACAAGAATATTCGAATTCGCGAAAAAATGAATAATTTGAAAAAATATTTCTCTAAAAATAGTGGCTTTCTATTTTGCGAAATAATCAACAGTAATCTATGTCTATATATTTTCGCAATTGATGAGAATATTTTTTATTTGTTTATTCATGTTTACAGCTATATAATTATAACAATCATATTTAGGTAACAAACGCACTCAAGATTAAGGGAAATTTTCAAAAAATGGCCCAAAGTGATATTGTTTTTTTAAATAAGGGTCCGAAATTAATATTATTTTAAATAAGGGCTTGTTGTACTCAAATTATTTCAAAAAAACCTATCCGAAGGGCATTTTTATCTTTTAATCTTTTTGCCTTTTCTTTTTTTATTTTTCCTTCCCTCCTCCCCTTTTGTTCGAGAAAATATTTGCTAGTTTAGATTTGCCAACTAGATAGTGCATTTAACCACTGAAAGATTGACACGTGGCTAATCGGCCTCACCTGTCAGATTTTTTGAAAAGAGAGAGTCAAGCGTCTCCGTTATCTCTCTCCTCTCCCTCCGTTATCGCCCAATTTTTTTAAAAAGGGAGAGGCCAACGAGTATCGTTCTCTCTCCCTCCATTATCTCTCTCTCTCTCCAAGTTCACGAGGTCGGCGCACGCTCCCTCCTCCCAAGTTCACTTTCTGTATTCCTCGACCAGATCTCCGCTCAACCACGATACCAGACCAGTCCCTCGACCAAAAACAAGCCGCAGCTTCCACCTCCGCCGTCCCAAAGCCCCCTCTATGTCGCCTCGTCTTTCTCTCTCTCTCTCTGAGTTCGTAGCTTGCTATGTTCTCTCCAAGTTCCCTCTCTCTCCCTCGACCAAAACCACGCCGCCCTCCACCGTCGCCTCCGGACACCCATTGGCGGCTTCAATTTGTCCTTTGCGTCCGACGACCTCAAGTTAGGGTTTTCCTCTTTGCAATCCAAAAGCTAAAACTTTGCTTTGATTGAGGGTCTTGCCGAGTGTGGTAATTTGAACGATGCTAAACTGTTATATAGTGAAATAGGAAATAGTAATTTCAAGCTGTGCGAAGAGATTATCGTTGGCTCGTCAATTGGGCATTGCAGTTTGTTGTTGGTGAAGTAGTGAAGGATCGAGGAAGTGAAGAAGGTAAATAACACTGCCTTTAGAGCTTGCAACTTCGGCCACTAAGTAGACATAGGTCATTGTATTTGAAATTAATTACCTCAGTGCGAATTTTAAGACTTGATATTCTTATGGTGTAGCTTAAGTATGTTCTGCGCAACTCATTGTGTTCAAACATGAAGGTAATACTGCTAATGAAGTGTTTTCAAGCGAGTTTTTGTGTTTTAAAATTGTATGTTATGTGTTTCATCAGGAAAAGATTTTTGGTACACATAAATGCACGAATGGGAAAACCAAAACTGAAAACTTTCGAGAATCTTTGGTTTCTAGTCAATTGCATATAGATGGTTCCATATGAGATGCTTCCTATGATGATTAGCCGCATGACTTTTGAGTTGTTACATATGCACATGTAATCTTTGATGCTTTCTTTGACAGAAAAGGAAAGGAAACTACTTATGGAAGGCTTAAAAGCTCAATCAAGAGAAAAAAAAAAATCTAAGAATTAGTTAGTTTGCCGAAGGCAGTCTTCCTGCTACCTGAATTTGATTTTTAGCTTAAGGATGCATAAGCATGGGAAGATTTGATAGAATTGTTTCTTAAAAGGCAGATATTGCGGGGGTTTTCATCCGATGTTTAGGATGAAGCTAGTTTTTGCATGTGAATGGGGGTTGTTTTTTGCTTTTTGTTGTGCTATAGCTTGTTGTCACTCCAAAATTTTCCTCTGTAATACTAGTTTACTATGTTCGATCGTGCCACGGACAACGTTCTCAATGAAACTGCTCATATTGGTAAATTGTGTAGCATATTGGGGAAGATAGGGAAGGTTGCTATATAAATTTGGGTGTTGTCTTTTGTGTGTTACGGTTGTTGCTTGTCAACTAACCACTTTGCATCAAAGTTTCAATGATTGTTGTATCTTATGGTGCTTGTGCACCCTGCTGAGTTCAGCTTTATTATGATATGCAATAAGGGGCACTCTTTCGTTTCGGATCAAAATATATCATCTTCAACGTTGTGATATTTTGTTTCTGCAGTCCTTGCAGCACGTGCAGGATTCCAATGAGCTTTGCCCAACTAGATGGAAGCTTAGGGAGTAGAACATGAAGCTAGACCCTCAGCTTAGCAAGGGATAATTTTTTGTCATAAATTAGCAAATCATCTTTTTGCCTTGTTCGGAGAGTTGAAAGAGTTTGCATCTCAGTTGTTTCATTTTTTTTTTTATTCCATTTTGTTTGTTTGTAATGAGTTTCGAGCTGCATTCATGGGGGAATGACTGAAATCCCGACTAGACGTTTCCCATCTCTTTTGAACTGTACAATTGATTATAGGCAAACCCTTGGTTTCGCCGGAAAATAGTGTTATTTGTCCATGTGATCGGTTAATGCAAGCCATGTTTTTGCTTTTGATTGAAAGCCTCGAGATGGTTCAATTTCCTATACAAAGCCACGTGATTGTCTTGTGTACAGAGTAACACCAATTAGATCACAATTCTATCGATAATTAGCTCAATGTAATCCGAGTTGTGAAATTTCATTAGATGAAAGGATGTCTCATGTAAAAAAAATGAAAGAGTGCATTGGCCTAATCGTTTTAGCGAATTGATGACATGATAGACACAACTAATGTTTTGATGACTATTCATCACCATGCATCTATCCCACGACCACTTCGCTGGAAAATTAACTAGATTTCAGTCAAAGTGCAATAATAGTAAAAATGAAAATCTAATGCTGGTTAAAACCAAAGTTGAGTGATCTTAATTTCGGATAAGTAGAGAAAATAATTCTACATGCAGCATAGAGTACAGAGTCTGGAGTAAAAAAAATTCGGATGTTACAGAGAAACGATCATTACAACTCTCTACTGGTAGAGCTGTGTGAACATAGCTGTAAAGTTTCAGCCATCTACTTTTCAAGGCATAGCAGACCTAATTAAATAACAAATAATGCATCAATCCTTGAGATTATGCCTCAATCCCTCCACCTTCCCATCAACATTCTTCATTCTCATGTCATCTTCTTGTATTGCAGATGGAATCTTCGTGAAAGAATAAGGCACGTCACTTGTAGGCACACACAAAGCAAAGAAGTCACGTTTTATCCTCACAATTATAGTAGATCTTGTTTTTTTCTTGTAAATTCCAATCTTTTCACGACAGCATGCCTATCGCACTTGCACCTTTTATTTTCAAATGTCAATATACTTTTAAGTAATCTAATTCACACTGGATGAAGACAACATATATCCGCAAGATAACGATTGTTTTTCAAGCTTAGATTGTTATGATGAAAATACTCGAAGTACACTAAATGAAATTAAAAGAATGCTCATCCTTTTATCCAAGTTCATAAGATTAGAATCATCAAAAGGCAAGAAACCTGCAAGTAATATGAGGAGTATTACTCCACAAGACCACATATCTGTCGTTGGCCCATCATAGCCTCTATCGTTAAGAACCTAGACAAGAAGAGACAAGAGAGTCGATAAATTCAGGTTACAGGCCATAGTAATAAGTAGAGAGTTATACAAAATGTCATCAAGGTAACAGGAATCGGATAACATACAAACCTCAGAAGCAACATAATGGAGTTCCAAATATGGCATGAAGAAGACAATCATCCTTCCAAATCAATTAAAGGGACAAATTACTCCATGGCACAGCAAGGGAATGAATAGCCAGCTTGCACTAAATACAGTGGTCAAAGAAGAGAAGGAAAGAAAGACGTGAGATGAGTGCTTGGGTTACCCTGACTTTTTGGCAACGTAACGGAGTTTCAAACGCAGTATGAAAAAACCCATCATACTGCCAGATAGAGATTGAAGACACACAATTACCCTGATTTGTTGGGACAATGCACTCAAACCAAAGTCATATACTTTTAGGTATCCATATGCATCCAACAACAAATTCTCTGGCAACAAAGACACATATCAACCCAAACAAAATTTAATGAGTGGTAAGAGACAAATAACAAGCCTCTCACACACAAGAAATCCGCTCTCATCTAACAAAAAAATGAAACACAAGCAGGCAACTGAATAACCATGATGGACAATAGAAAGAGACATGTTCAACCATTTTGTGTTTCAGAACCTTCTCTTCGTCTAGGATCTTAAGAGTCACCAATTCCCCTGTCTCAGAGTTTCTTGCAAATTTGACTTTTGCAAATGGTTCCCTCACTAATAGTCCATCGCACCATATTTGCCCGCTCGGCGCTTGACTTTAGCTAGATTCATTCCAAATTCTCGTATCGAATCACTAATTACTGATGGTTGGGCAAATGTTTTTGTCATATGTCTTCAATGTTAGTCAACTGCAGCTTATTACACGATGCTACAAGCAAATTCTCAGTCAGAAAGCACACTGAGGAAGCAGCATGAATTGACACCATCATGACTCATTTGCACAACAATGCAAAGAATATATGCAAATGTCAGACGAAACTTCACGATTTTGATGTACTCTGCCTAATATCAATGACAAAAAAGACCTACAGCCTCTTTTAACCAAGAGTACTCAAACTAGATAAGTTATCAGTATGTAATATTTTTCATTTCATGAGACACAAACAGCATATAAGGTTTTTTCCTTACCAAAAAACAAAAAAACAGCATATAAGGTTCTTTGCTGACAATTTTTTTTTCACAAAAAAAAAACGGCATATAAGACGAGCAAGGACTAGCTAACGGAAAAACTCTACACTGGAAATAACAAATCATTCCCAAGAAGCGCCAAAGATGCTCGGATTACCAGCGTCCCACCACGAGCAAAGTCTACAAAAACACCATTCAAGAAGTTCCAATAAGCAAATTGAAGTGAATAACTAACAATTCCTACTTATGAGTGGAATCAATTGGATGGAAGATACTTCGAAGAGAGAGCACCCATAATGTCCAAAAAGTTATAGCTTTAATGGACGAGAGCAGAGCAAGCTGTGAACTCGAAGAGAGAGGAGGTGGCAGCAGAGGGGCAAGGAGACAGCGGAGGGTGGTTTTGGTCAAGGGACTACAAAAAAGAGTTCAGTTTTTGAATTGAAAACCCTAACCTGAGGTCGTCGGATGCAAAGGATAAATCGGAGTTGCCAATGGGGGTCAGAAAGGCGACGACGGAGGGGCGGCGTGGATTTGGTCGAGGGAGAGAAAATGAATTCGGAAAAAACATAGTAAGCCGTGAACGCGGAGGGAGAAGAGGAGAGAGAGAGAGAGACGAGGCGACACAGAGGGGGCTTCGGGATGGCGGAGGAGGCGGCGGCGCGATTTTGGTCAAGAGACTGGTCCGATGTCGTGGTCAAGCGGAGATCTGATCGAGGAAGACAGAGAGAGTGAATTGGGAGGAGAGAGAGCGCAAGCGTCGACCTTGTGAACTTGGAGAGAGAGAAAATCGAGGGAGAGAGAGGGAACGAGACTTGTTGACCGCTATTTTTATAAAAATTTGATCGGGAGATAACGGAGAGAGAGGAGAGAGATAACGGAGACAAATTGACTCTCTCTTTTTTAAAAATTTGACCGGTGGGGCCCTTTAGCCACGTGTCAATTTTCAATGATTTAATGTACTATCTAGTTGTCAAATCTAATCTAGCCAATATTTTCTATTTTTGTTCATCCTCTACCTCCAGCACGTCTTCTTCTTCATGAGAACGTCGCCAAAAGACCTGTACTAGACTCGTTGCTCACTGCCACCGCCACTGACTACCCAATGTCGCCGCTACTTCGACCTCTCGCCCGGCACCCATCTTCCTCCTCGGCCCGGCAGCCCGCTCTTCTCCCTCCTCCCGCGGCCGATGGCAGTGACAGTGAGCAACGAGCCTCGTCTGTTTGATGCAGGTCTTTCGGTGACATTCCCATGAAGAAGACGTGCTGGATTTACCCATGGGAGGAAGCGAGATAGAGGTCTGTCCTCGTTCCGAGCCACGACCGTACTACTTGCTCAGACCAAGCAAGTCCAAGCTTTTGGTTATGTTGCCAAGTTCGTTCATGCCTCTCCGTTTCGTTCTCCTCTCCTCCCTGTCTTCGATTCGTTCTGGTGATTCCTCGTTGGCGACGCTGTGGATGAGTTCGGTGACTGCCTGGAGGAGATGTTGTGCTGGACGGTGTCGTGGCGGCGGTCGATGGTTGACACAAAAGGGTCGGGTTACGATGGTGCAGCCGTCCAGGTGAGTGGTGACCAAGGTCAATCCGCAAGTGGTGGCGCGACTGGAATCACTGTCTGCTGGGGGACTCTGAGCTTGAGTAAAGCGAGACTGGGGGGATGGAGTTTGAAGGACCTGAGAGGAAAGAGAGGGGATCTGGTCTTAGGCTACAAAGAAGCCAAGATCAGACCCAGCAAACTTAGAGGCGAGAAAGAGCACAGAGAGAGAGAGTGTGCGCGCGCGCGCACGTTCGAGCACCAAGAACCGAGAGACGAGGAAGAGATCGACTGATCTGTCTTGTGGCAGCTGCTGTCGATACAGCCTGAAAATGACCACCCTGAAGTAGGCAACGACGGCAGCGCCAGGTTATCAGAGTAGCTTCCCTCGTGTTCATGGTTGCTTATCGCATGGGCCTCGTGAATCAGGCCAACGGGTTGGCTTGGCGATCGGCCGCGATGGTCTATGTTTGACTCAAATCAGGCAGCTTGCGTCGGTGGCCATCTCGCGCCCGACGTCCAGTGGCGTCCCTTAAGCGTGAGCAGAAGCAGGCGAGCTCGTATCAGTGGCAACGCAAGCGTGAGTAGAGGTGGCGCAGGATTAGGCCAGTGGCAACACGCGAGGTAGGCCGGACCAGAAACGACGGTGTGGTGGACTAATCCCAGCGTCGATGGTTCAGTGGCAGAGTGGGACACGGGAGCAGGCCGACAGCGGGTCTTCTCAGTCTGTTCGGGGGGCGCGACGGCGGGATGAGCAAAACCCAAATTTTCGCCATCACCATGAAGAATTACCAGAGAGGATTTGCCACCGCCATGAAGAATTTACCAGAGAGGATCTGCCACCGAGATGAGCTTGGGAAGTCGGTGGCAGTGGCAGTGGCAGCGGGCAACGAGACTGATTTAGTGCAGATATTATTCCCATGAAGAAGGAGGGAGACGTGCTGGAAGTGGAGGATGAACAGGAGGGAGGAGGAAAAAAAATAAAAAAGAAAAGGAAAAAAGATTAAAAAGACAAAAATGCCATTCGGACAAGAAAATATTAGGAACTACCGGACAGCGCTCCTTTGCCAATCAAATCGCGACACCTGAATAAAAAAAAACTAAAAATAAAAATAAAAATCTCACATTAATTCCGTTCTTCCGCCGTTACTTTCTCTCTCTCCTTCTCCATTCTTTTTCTTTCTATTTTCTAAGAGCATATGGATGACTCAAACACTTGATCATGATTTTGTATTGAGCAATTTATCGTATTTAAATATTGAATTTTATTGCTTCATATATCATAATTGTGTTATTCATGTATGAGTTACACGTAATTATGTGTGATATATATTAAATGAACTTATAATTTGTATGAGGAATTGTGACACTCTAAGCTGAATATGAGACGCGAAATGATGTGACTGAACGATTGAGACCCGAAGTTTGAATTAAATAGCACTTCGAAGCGTACGAGACGCGGGATTCAAAAGTTCATAGTACTGATCCGTTTACGCGGATTACGGATTAACACGCCGACGACCGAAGTTTCTTTGCTTCGCTGGTGTTGCAGAACCTCCACTTGCCATCGCCTCGGCAGAGTCGTCGGCTCCGTGTCCAAACCAAACCCTTGCGAGCCACGGAGAAGCAAACCTTGTAGCCACGGATGATGGAGGAGGATGAAGACAAAAAACTCAATTTTGGAAACTTGTGGCCATTCTCTGTCCTTTAATGCCCCAAAACCCTTGGCTGAGGACAAGCCAAGAGACACATGGCAGAAGGCGTTCAGGGGAAGAACCCCTTTCGACGCTGGAACACCACATCTTGAGGCAAAAAATAGGGGCTAAAAACCCATCTAAGCCATGGATGATGGAGGACCCCTTCTGTCGCCAACAATCAGTCTGAGCTACCTCTGGCTTCGTCTTTTTTCTATGCTTCTCCTATCACCTCCAGATCTGGAATCGCGTTAGGGTATAGCGTCGCTCGCCCATGGCCATCGAAGCTTTGCCGTTCTATCACCGTGGATGGGGCGGTGCGGAGAGATGGGAAAGAAGGAGCTTGGTTCGTCATGTGTTTCGTTGAAAATTTTATTTCGAAATTCTCCTCTTATTCAAATTTTCCTGCTGAGCTTCGAGCCCCTCTCCATGGCCATGAACTTCACCGGCGAGAGAGGAAGAAGAAGGATGAAAGTGAGAGCGAGGGAGAGAGAGAGAAAAAGTAACGGCAGAAACAGCACAAGAAACGGGCGTTAGTGTGAGATTCATTTTTAATTAGGTGACTTTTTTTATCCAGGTGTCGCGATTTGATTGGAAAAGGGGCATTGCTGCGGGAGTACCTAATATTTTCTCCGTTTGGACAGGTATTTTTTTGAAATAATTTCAGCACCTCTGGCCATTTTTTGAAAAAACACGAAAACTTCATGACCCTCTTTGAATTTTCCCCAAGATTAATGACAAAAGGACCCAGCCCATAGGGGCTGAAGCCCGGAAAAAGCCCGTCCCTTACTCACACGCTAGCCCGTAAGACCTTAACAAGTCCACTGGATGAGCAATTCACGGGCCTCAAGCCCAAACCCTAAACCCCTTCGATTTTTTTCCCACGTATAAATTCACCACCTTGAGCCGCTTTCTGTTCCTTCTCATCAGCTAGGGTTTCGACTCCGTCTGCTTCAATGGTGAAACTCTTGTTTCTATAACTCTGCCCCTCCCTCCCTGAAATGGCTTGTTTTTTCTGCGTGAAATTCGTGCTTACAGGGTCCGATGCTCGTTGCGAACGTTTGATTGCAGGGTAAGGGAACGGGAAGCTTCGGTAAGAGGAGGAACAAGACGCACACGCTGTGCGTGAGGTGTGGCCGCCGCAGCTTCCACCTCCAGAAGAGCCGTTGCGGTGCCTGCGGCTTCCCCTCAGCTCGCAAGAGGAAGTGTAAGCCCCACTCTCTCTCACTCTCTCGTGTTTTGTTCGTTCGTTTCTAGGAGTTGTTTCAGTTCTGGTCGATTTTCGTTTGAGCTTGAGCTTGAGCTTGATGCGTGCTCAGATAATTGGAGTGTGAAGGCGATCCGGAGGAAGACCACTGGGACCGGTAGGATGAAATACCTTCGCCACCTGCCTCGCAGGTTCAAGAGCGGATTCAGAGAAGGTAATGGAGTTTTAAAGTCTGTCGATGCAGTGGCTAATCACTCGTTTTCCATTTCTCATTGTCTTTCGGTCTTTACCCGTAGAACTGCGTTAGCTAATGAGCAAGATGGTTGTGATTTGAATTGTTTAGGTACTCAAGCTGCGCCTAGGAAGCAGGCAGCCGCAGCTTCTGCTTGAGGCGTTGGGCCATCAATCATCCGGGCGAAATTTGGGTACCTCGCCATAGATTTAAGCTGCTATTTGTGTTTGGACAAGTTAAAATTTTGAGAACATTGTTACCGATAAATTGTTGAGATTATGCTTTTAGTAAATTCTGTAATTGGATTTGAGTCTGAGGACGGGAAATTTTCAGAAATTTTCTATTACTTTGATGGGCCGAAATGGCTGTGCCGGTATGATCATCTCTTATTTTCTGCCAATGGGAAAGTCCGTGATCCGAGAGTGGTTCGTCTTGTTATCGTTGCTCCTAGTTACATCTGCAGTTAACCATGGCTTTAATGGGAAGCAAAATTACATGTTTATGATGGTGGAATGGTTGCAACATATTGAGTCAATACCATGTGGTCGGAGCTACGTTGCTCGTCCTGGAGGAGGAGATTTTGCACCACCTTTAAATATCAACCTTATCGCATATGATCATACTGTGTCTATGTTGCGATAGATCTTCAACCAGCTGATCCATTGACATGTAATCTGTTTTCATCTTGTATGGATGGAAATCTCAGGAGATGTTTGCTGTAATACGCTGTAGAAAACTCGAGTGTGATGGTTCCTATGAGGCTGGTCTTCTGCGTCTGAGTTTTTCCGGGAGATTTGAGAGTTTGATAAATTGTAGAGCGGAACTTACTCCTTCGGACCTGCAGCTTATCGATTCGTGAGATGTTAAGAGCATGAGATTGGTTCGTGACCACCCAGCATAGAGTTTTGAGTTTTTTGGTGTTGCTTTGACTTGTTTCGTTACGATTGCAACTGCATCTAGGGGTGTCAACCGATCAGGTATCGGCCCGACCCGAGCCAGCCCGTAAGTACACAGTACTCTGCTCGACCTGGCCCGGGTCCTCAACGGGTCGGGCCAGGCCTGCTTCTTTGTTTTTTTCCTTCTTCTTCTCTTTGTAAAGTATTGGAAGCTAAATGCAGCTAAATTTCACTAGAAGTTTTTCATCAAAGAGACATTTGTGTCTAAAGAGCTACTAATTGAGGAAAGACCTGTTGCATAGTGAAACCATGCCTTTGTAATAACAGCGTCATTTCTGGTCTCTGGCACTTGCTAGTCGCTACTTTACAAAACCTACATGTGGGCCTGTAAAGAATTTAAGAAAAAGAACTTGGGAGCTACCACAGAATCAATAAAATTTATACATGAAATCAGACCAAATCAATCTCTTTGTCAAACACGCAAGTGACCGCAGAGCTATTGCTCGGACTGAACAAAATGGACTAAATGTCGGCTTGATTACAGTAGATGTTGGCTTTGGCCGGACTCAGTGACCTGCAGATTGGCATTTGGTTTCATATTTAGATGAGACACTAATTCCCATGCGCGGCCTCCGAACTTTGACCACCAAAGCAAAGTTCTCTCTTTCTTTGCTTGAACCCCCCTTATCTCCTGATGCAAATCTTCACAAAAATCAGCAGCTACAGTAATTACATGGCAAAATAGTCCAGCGAGTTACAACAGTGACTATAGGTGAATACTGTTGTCACCGTCAGGTAATACAACCACCACCCCACAAACTCAGCCGCCCCAATGCCCATCATCAGCTCCATCATCTATAGGTGAATTTTTATCCAGCTCTCACCATTGCTTGCCTGCAATCCGGAGTTCTCTGTGGGCAAAACATATTGATAGAAGCAAAGGAAGGCCACATCAGTAATGGTAAAGGCTCGACGGGCAGTTCATCCGCCAACCTAGATCTTTCATGAGAATGAGCATCGGCAAAATATACAGTAAGAGGAGTGTAGTGCAAATAACAAGGAGAAGTTGCAATAGTCATAGCTGAACCTACGAGTCAAGGTCACTGACCTGCAGATAAAAAAATTGCCAACATCAACAGAAGCTATGGTTGAAAGAACAAAGTGCTAACGATATAGACTTCACCTCAGGACAATAGTTGTAACAGTGTATACCTCAGTTTTTGGAAATTATATGTACCAACCTCAATCATCAAGAGACATCGATGTCAAGTTTGGCTCGATGACCATAAAATGTGGTCTTAATTCTGAATAATTATTGCAAGAGGGGACATGAACTAAATGCATACACCCATCAAACAGTTTACTCAGCTATGATTCAGTCAAATTGAAATATTGATTCAGCAAAAAGACAGATTATGCTTGCCGTATGGTTCGTTTCAACTTCAAAACTATTGATAATCCAATAAAAGCAATTGTAGTTTGTTTTCCTATATCAGTGGAAGAACAATAGATTCTGGAAATATACTCTGGAAATATATTCTGCCTCTATTTGTTGGAATAAACTCTTATTTCTCCATTGCCATAAAAAATAATAATAATAAACCAAACAAATGGCAGCAGCAAAAATCTGGCATCCACGCTTAAATCCAAGTCAAAAAGCACCTCCATCTCCCCCCGACATCTTCGATTTAAAAAACACAAGTCGTGTTTTCTTCCGAGGAAGTGGTTTAGGCTTACGAGCTGGCGTTGGGCTTACGAGCGTCGGTGATGCCCTGTGTTGCTTCCAGAAGATGATAAAGAGGTACCCTTTCCCATACTCGACTGCAATCCGGTTGATTGTTGGGTGCTACAGTGAGGATGAAGCTTATCAACGCACGCCAATTTCTTCCATCAACAGACTCAAATTAACTTCTCTAGAGCTCGACCATGTCCTCAATGGATTCACACGCCCAGTCACCACCAAGGGCTCACACAAGCACGAATTACGGAAGCACACTCTGCCAAGCTCCTCAACACTCTTCCAAACATTTCTCTTTTCTGCAAAAGAAGTCATTTTTTTCCTAATCGAACTACAGAGCTAATCACGGTCCCCGAGAATCAGCACTCCTAGACAATAAAAATAGCTCAACGTCCAGGACTTCATTACCAGAACGTCTTCAACCTCGAACAATCACATCACAATTCGCGTTCAGGCAAGCAGTCGATGATACCGAGGATACCTTCCTAGGAGAGAGCGAGGCGAGAAGCCGGAATAGCGCGAAGCCTCGAGCAATGCGGGCGAGAGTCGAGCGGTGTTGCCAGGTAATGGGAGTCCAACCGAGATCGAAGGCGACGTGTCTTTAATGGAGGAGAGAAGACGGAGAGATCGAGAGCTTAAAGGTTGGAGTTATCGATCGTAAGGCAAACTGAGAAAGAGAAGGCGAAGTCACGGAAGGAGCAAAACCCAATGTTTTTTTTTTAAGTTCCGGGCCTCCCTTTTTTCTTTTGGGCCGAGCCTGATGCGAAACAGTACCGAGACCCGGCCCGAAAATTCACCAAATTTTTGTGCCGGGCTGGCTCGGGCATTTTTGACAGCCCTAACTGCATCATCAAAACCATTCTACCTGTCTTCGAAAGGTTTAGTAAAGAAAGGCGTCAATGTTCCTCCTTGGTAAGCCGACGGAGCTCCAATCACGAAGTGTAACAAAACCTACGCGGTTGCGAATGAATCTCTGTGGCGTTCATGTGAATCAATCACTTCACATGCCTCAGGCCATTCGAGTGCATTCAACATTTACGTTGGAGGGTTAAATTGCTCAAGCTATTTATTCTAGCGTTTCCAGTTGAAATTGCTCGTCGTCTCAAATCCTTCATTCTCCTACCCGGAAATTAAAACTGCTTGGACGCTAGAGGAATCGAGCTTAACCACAAGCGGTCAAAGCAAGGAATTTTTTATGACTGGTCCAGAGGCTGAACTCTTGTCACACTATGGGACACTTGATTGCAATCCTTCAGAGCCTCATCCTAGAAGAGATTTTCAATTGAGATGCCAAGGAAATTGGGGATCTATCAAAGCCACATTGCCACACTACCCACTCCAAAAAAGGAAAGTTCACGGAAGAGAAACGAGAAACTTTACATTTAGAATGCTGCATGTACATCTTGAATAAGAACTAAATACAAAACTCACACCTTTGTAAGGTATACTTCGCTCCCATGGTCAAGGGGGAAAAGAAAAACTCTGGTGTAAAAGAGATGTGCAGACTACAAAGGTGAAACTGTGTAAAAGAGAAAGAACCCAAATCTTTGCTCGATCTCGTAACTAATCTAGCGCGTGAATTTTGCCTAATCTGCTCTGTATTCGCCAAATTTATGCTTCTCGTCATATAGCTGCTTAAAGACAGAATCCAGCTCCGGGAATGCTGATAACAGAAGCAACTCGAGGAGGTCGAAAGCCAACATTTTCAGACTCACGGATGACTGCATAGAGATACTAGAGTTAAGTTACTGCAATATGCCAAGAACTTGTATCTAAAACTGTTTCATAAGCATGCTGATGTATGCGACTCTTACAATTATGCCCCATCTGCCTTTATGTTAAGGCTCTCATGAAAGTCCTTTCTTTTTTTGGGGTTCCTTTTCTGGGGGACTCACCAGATACTTCGTAAAATTAGAGGAACATGCCCGTTAAATGGTAAGGACACTGAATACTAAACTACTACAGTGATCAGAAACTTGCAAATACTGTTACCTGAAGAAAGAAATAGAGATCCTTTGCACACTGTTCATACTCCTTACGACCAACAAGACTGACAATGGCAGCTGGTGCTTTATCTGCATTACCAAAAAAGGTTCGCTTAAGATCCAAAAAATCAGGCAGCTTTTTACTCTATGGCATCATATGGATCAACTCAAGACTCTTTATAAAAATGTCAAACAAAGTTTACCAATCATTATCTCGTATACGAACTTTGCACGTAGTTCTGCTTCCAGTAGCTGCTGCTCATCACTCTGTCTAGGTGAAGACATTTCTGAGGACTGCTGGCCGCGTGGTGAACTTTGCAATGGATTGACAGGTGGGGCACGTCGTCGCTTTGGATGCTTGGTTATAAAAATTCCATCAGGCCAAAGAATCTGTTTCAATCACACAGCAACTTGGAATGAGTCAGTGCCACATATTCATTAAAGTAGTTGAATGCATGATTCATGAAGTCAACCAACACCGTGTTAAAAACATGTTGAGACAATGCCCATCACTCGTGAAACCGTATGTGGACCAGGAAAGGCATAGACAACAAATTCGATTATCCCATAATCCAAGGAGTCCATGGAAGAAGCAGAAGTACTACTTCAACATCAATACTTTAACTTCGCAACAAGGAAGGCAACACCTTTTCCCAGATTCTCAGAAACCACATGGTAGTTCAATACCTGCTCGAGACGCTTGATTCCGGAAGCAACAACGGTTCCCTTCCGAAGAAGCTGAATTTTCTCTATCAACCAGTCATCAAAGGCATCACCCATTCCTAGCTGCAAAACCTGTTTGGCCACCCAAAATGCCTTCCTCCTGTGATATAGTTTAACATGAACATTTAGTTCCGATGAATAAGGGGGGGATTTCACAAAGGAAATCAATCAAGCAACTGCAAAGTACCGTATCCATCCACCATCTTGAACTTGGAAAATGACATCGACCAAATCTAACAATGGGACACTCAGATTCGGAGGGACCCACTACAAGGTTGAGAACGTGGGGGTTATATCAAAACGCAATTAATCATCTTGGAAAGGACCATGGCTTGAGTCACTACCTCTGAAGGAAGGGTTGGGTCAGTGGCAGCATCAAGTGCCTCAGATGTCTCTTTAGTGGCATCACTCCCCCTGCTATTGGCAGTTTTGTCTTGGGCATTCAGCCGGGAACGATCCACCGCAGGATCATGCTTCATCTGCAATGGTGTCTCCTTGTTATCAGGAGCTACATTATCTCTTCTGGATGACAAGGGATTGATGGTTGGTCCAAGAAAAATTGAAACCCTTTTGCTCTTTTGAGAGGGCTTATCCTCTAGGTCAACTAGAAAGTCATCAAGGGACCGGATGGAAAATGCAGAGTTGATCAGAATGCAGGAAAAAACACCAAATCGTCACAAAAGCACAACCACTTTCCAGAAATGAAAAGGAA
The DNA here is from genome assembly GCA_028455895.1 of Rhodomyrtus tomentosa. Lineage (NCBI taxonomy): Eukaryota > Viridiplantae > Streptophyta > Magnoliopsida > Myrtales > Myrtaceae > Rhodomyrtus > Rhodomyrtus tomentosa. Next base: position 38,235,518 of record JAPCWY010000001.1, on the reverse strand, counting down.
AAGAACAGAAAAATACACCTGATAGAGTATCAATGATGGAAAAAGAACTTGAGAAGTAATATGTCTGCATCAAAACATTATAAATATCTATTTAGTCTTTTAATCAAACAGAGAGGGCAAAAATTAAAAGGAAAGAAGAAGGAATCGATTCACCATTCTAAGTTCCGACCCGCACCCCCAAAACCCCAGAGAGAGAGGGGGGGTGGGGGTGGGGGGGGGGGGGGCACGAAATGCAAAAAACAAAAATATAAGGCTGAAGAGCCCTAGGAAAGGGTTATGAGGTAACAGTAGTGCATGGAAATGCAGGCCAGACCTGAGAATCAACACTTAGAAAGTCCCAAACTTCAATTGAGCCAGAAATTGTTGGAAGCTGCATAAGTTTCTGAACAACATAAACATGTTTAGGTAAGACATAAAAACCACAAAAAGGAAATGGCTCTTTACAAGGAAACTCAGCTGAAATAAGATACAGAATGACTGTGCAAGTACTATCTATATATAACTGACAACAAAGCTTAGGTCATCTAATTACAAAGGATAACCGCTATGATAGAAGGTTCAGAATAGAACATTTTAAATACCATAAAGCTTCTACCAACAATTAGTTCTGAGATCATCATTGAGAAAGATATAAAACCAAAGTTCTGACGAATTAATATAATATAGAGCCAGACAACAGACAACCTATAGATTAAGCACTTCAAGCAAATTCCAGGTACCAGCTGGTTCTACCATTCCAGCTTAAAAGCAAATGAAAGCCAGGGAGAAAGAATTTTAACCTTTAAATATTTGTCAAGTAATTTACATCTTTCTTGAATCAAAAGTATGTCCAAGCCTGTCGAGAGAAAATGCTTGGGTGGCAAATGAAGATTATACTCTGGAAACTCTTTAAGACGACGATGCAACTCCTCAAAATGCCGAAACCTATGGCAAACGTCAGTCAAACATAGATAGTGACACCAGAACATGCATAATTTGACAAATTAGATCACAAAATGACGCTGTGTAGAGATAATCGAGCTGAGGTACCATAGGCATAAGATATTGAGTTTACATTACACAAATTAACACGAAGTTCAGGGTGAAATTATTAGTACCTTCTTTTGATTGACCAGCTATTATTATTTACATCTGTGACAGATATGGAATACACAGCGAAGGTTTTAGAGCCACTTTTCACAATATTCGCACCCAATACCTACAATGAAACATGTGCTTAGATGCCTCTCCTATATCCTTAAAAATATGGGAGAAAACAAAACCACAGAATGCCAACATACACAGCCAAACCAAATAAGTACCTCACATCTTAACTTCAGAAAAGAATCCACAACCAAGGAATTTTGCACAGTGGTAGTATTCGAAGTTCGACATTCTGGCAGGGACACTGAGGATGCAGAGGAAGAAGCAGCTGCGCCGCTGTGGGCTCTACCCAAAATTTCATTCTCAGAGTCATCACTAGAGGTGTCATCGGTCCCATAGCCTTTTGAAGTATTAAGTATGTCCTGTCCATCTCCAGATAAGAAGCTTGTTCTCTCAATTTCCTGCCAAACATGCACCTTTGTGCTGCTTAATCTAGACCTTTTCCTGCCCGAACGGGTACCAGAAAATCGTTGATAACAAGGATGTCCTTTGCTAGTCTTCCTTGCGCCACTGCCTTCAAAAGTTTCTAGCGGATGATGGATGGGAGTAACTCCAACATTTCTCTTACTCTTGCCATCCCAAACTTTAGTTCCAGGAGAGTCAAGACCAGTAATTATCTCAGCTTCTTCTTCTTCTTCAGAAGTATATGAACTGGTCCCAGAATCAGCCTCCTCCAAACGCATGAGACTCTGGTCATCATCTTCTTCAGTTACAGAAATCAGTGAGTGACCTGACAAGTTCTTGTTTGGTTGGATGGAGGGATTCTCTACTGCAGAAGAGGAGCCACCTCCAGGAGGATTGCTGTTTACCACTTTTTCTTTTCCTTTGGGTTTGGACACAGTTCTAGAATGATCAGTGACAACGGCCTTATTCGCTAAAGACTGCTGTGGAACCTGTTCGTTCAACCGATTTTCTCCTTCCTTCTTTCTGTAGTTTCTACCTTTGGCCCACATGTTTTCAAAATGTTCAGGAGCAAGGGCTTGAGCTTTTCTACGAGAGATCACATCCAACATTTCTCCCCACTCACCTCCAGAGCGGTAACGTAAAATACCTTTATCATCACCATTTTGGGAGTTTGCAGGCAAAGAATTCCATGAACGGGAGGATCGCGTGTCCATAGCAAGCAATGGGTCTTTGGAAAGATACGTTCCATTGATGTCTTCTGCATTATGTGCGCTGGGAGCACTTTTGGATGGACTTGTTTTTAACTGCACGAGCTCAACACCAGTTACTGTAGGATCTAAGAATCTGGAGAAATGATCAGATGAGACCCTTGTCCCATTTTTAGATGGTGATGCCTCATGAGCCGCAATTGCACTTTTATTAGCCTTGGTTTTAGCAATGACAAAAGCCTCGATCCTTTCATTGATAAACCTACAAAGAATATCCATAGAAGATCAATAACAGACGAAATGAGGGGCCGATTATTAATGAAAGCTAAGAGATGGTTGCCTTGGGTTAGCCATGTTCAGGACTGGTCTCATCACTGCACAGGCAAGAAGCTCCCTGACAATGCATCTGAAAAATGAGCATTGCAGATCTTCAGGCTTGAATGTAAAAGTGATGAGTCCGTCCATTACATGCTGTAAAACCTGTGCCAGTAAAAAAGAAAGCATGAGATTAGTAAGGAAAACAATTATGTCTAAGTGTAGGAGATATTAAGAAAGCAACCTTGTGCTCAGCTTCAATGGAAAATAACGCTGGATGCAATTTATTTTCAGAAGCCAAGATACGTCTTAGTTCACCATCTAGTTGCTGAACAGTGAGATGTTCAAACTGTTGCTTTTCAATCTTTGCTTGTGTGATGCGAAAGATCTCCAAATGTGTGCAGATGAGACTGACAATATCCCTGCACCATTTAATAATGTCAACGATTTGACAATCAGATTTTTGGAAACAATAGTGATACAGAAAAAGATGAAGAACATCATAATAAGACTACCTTGTAAGAAGATCTATTAGATTAATGTTCCTCACACGATCTGAAAATTCTGCAAGCACATCATTGATGATGCGCACCAATACCTCTGGGCCTTCTCTATCAGGTGTTAAACGGGAGTACCAAAGATCTGTGACCCATTCAGATACTAGATGCCTGGTAAAGCAATCCATTGCATCTTCAACTATAGGAGAATCCACTTTTCTTCTCCAGTTTGACTTTGTAACAACCTTAGGAGTTTGAACAGGTTTCTTCAGAGATGAAGTGGTGCATGCAGGTCTTTTGCTGTTATATACTGCAGCTTTCCTTCGCACATCAAAGTCCATTGAAAAATAGCGAAGGGCGATGATCACTGTTGCAGCAGCGGGTAAGTTAACCCACACAGAAGAGCTTGTCACTGAAAACAGAGATAAAATCGGTGAATGTCCCTCATAAGCATGGAGACTCAGAAAATAACAAATAATACCAGAAAGAATAACAGCACGTAAATTTTTAACAATATCTTCAGTTTAACAAATTTCCAATTATGAGAACACATTCAAAGTCTCGCACAAAATCGCAAGACTTGATTACTCTAAAACTCCACAAAGCTCCATTAGGTTTCAAGCTCTGATGCACCAACAGCAAGAAGGACGAAATGCTAGCTTTGCTGAAATGGTCGGAAATGACGGTATGAAGCAAAAGATGATTCTAGCTAGATATTTGCAAACTGTAAAAGTTATTTGAGCTTGTCTTTCTTTTTAATGTCATTGGTTGAAGCCCAAAATACTGCCAAGCCTTTGCTCTCTTAATGAATCAGCTAACTGGGTAGCTACACAAGTTTGGAAGGGTTTATTTCCCCAAGGGTGAATTAATCACCCATCTATTTAATTGAGAACTTTGTCAAAGAAGTATGTTAGTTTTGATCCCCCCTTGAGAGGTTGTACTCTGAACTCCAAAGCAATAAAGATGAAGTCTGATGCATTTCTGGCCAGAAAGAGAATACTCTCTCCCTTTATTCCCGTTGGCACAGTGAAAAAAGCATCAATATTTTTCGTATGATTGACAATGCTAGGAAGTCATCCACAAAAGTAAGGAAAATTAATTGCTGGGGTTTTATTTCAATGATCATTACAGATTATCAAGATAGAACTACAAAAGAACAGTATAAAATAAGTTAGCATCAATAACCCGAAAAATTTATTTGATGCAAACAAGCTTTCGAAAAATATTTTTAGCCTACAACTCCATTATCATGCCTATTCAACAATTAGTACTCCCCCTTCCATTCAGACCTACATTTCTAGTCTAGCTAAAATTGGACACCGGCTCACACATACACGGTTAGAGTATAGAATAATATCATTAATTCATCCATCCATGGATACATCTGATGATGCCATCCCTGAACCAATCCCGAACACCGTGTTCTGTCCTTTCCTCCAATCAAAATTTATATCATCCAAGATTCACACCTCATAGCAGTTTCTCATGCTTGAAAGTAGCGAAGAGACTGTTTTTATACAGAAACGCCAAATTAGACTAATGAAATATATAGAGGAGACTAGAGCCACCTGCCAATGGAAAGTTGCAATTCCAGTATATGAGGTGTTTTAGCAAATCGAGCCATAAAATACTCAATATTGCAACTCATAATGCATACGCACTGCCAAAATTGATTGAAAAAGGAATGAATTAACAACAACGTAGAAATAAATCGATCAAATTCATAATAACAACACGCAAGGCTTACAGGACATGAGGTATGACAGCCCAATGACGCATATGGCCAGAAAAACAATCCGCTTCTTGGCTTCCTCAGCCAGGTCTCTTGCCGTCACCTGCCTCGACGAATTCATTCTGCCCAATCACCCCGACGCTACAAAACTCATCCACAGACGTTGCACAAAATCTCAGACGGTAGTAACAGACACCTCAAAATCAAACTGCCTCCGGCTCATATCGGCAACCTATCACAACGAAAGCCATCCGAAAGCCTCGAACCGCTTAGAACCGAGCAATTGACGAACAGGATGACGTAATGCGAAGCCAAAATTAGCAATCCGAACCGCGCTGGAGGCACCGATCCACGAATTAACTCCAACCCCGCGACACTCATCGGCCGACGATTCCCTGAAACCCGAATCGAAACAACCTCAAAAGCCGAGGCCCTCCTCCGTCTCGATTCTCAATTCCACCATCGATCACCACAAGGGAACGGTCCGAAACCCCCCCCCCCCTCCCCAAAGCAGCTCGGAGAACTGACAAAAATGACGAGCAGGATCGCGCAATGCGAAGCGCAAAAGTCAGCGGGGAAAACGGAGGACGGATGCTAGGCGGGCAGAAGCTTCCGGCAATGGACGATGCAACACTAAGGAAGAGGCAAAGAAAGTCGCAGAGAAGAGGAAGAAGAAGGAGACGAAGCAGATGATGACGAAAGAGGCGGTTCAACGGGAGCGAGGGAGAGAGACTGTTAGGTTTTAAGAGCCGGGAGAAAGGAGCGAATCGCAGGAGATCGATTGATTGCGTGTCCCGTATGGGGAGAGTATAAAAATTCTCTTCCTTTCTCCTCGCACTTTTCTGGGCAGGTCCTGTGTTTCGTTTTTTTTTTTTTCTTTGATCTTTTCTTCTTTATTGTTTTTTGCCTTGACTGATTTGGATATTATTCAACCGGCCTTTTATATTTCATTTCCATTTTGCTGGATGGAGAGTACATTTCTTTTTTGGAAAAAAAAAAACTTAATCGAATAAAATATTTTAGTACTTTTTCCTCATGATATATCCCTATTAAATACAACATCAATTCAGGACAAACTTCAAATAAGAATATTTCTTGAATAATGATTCGAATTATACTTTATTTTCCATAAGTAATAAAAGTGATCGTGTGGATCTCATATGAGCAATTTCAAATGAGGGCCCAAGTCAGGTCATTTTGTCGAAAATCAATCAAGATTCTAAATTACGTTTTTGTTTTTTTATTTTCTTTTTCCTCGTTTCTTTTGTTTCCTTTGTTATGGCCACACATGGCAAGGGTCGCAGCCCTCGCCTAATTGCCGACAAATGTCACCCAAGGCTCTCCTGTGGCCGGCAAGCACAACCCTCTGGTGAGGAGCGCTCTCACCCAACTTTCTTCAAGTATCGTCGATAGACGATCTGCTGGCTACGGGCGAAAAGAAAAGGAAAAAACAAGAAAAGGAAAAAAAAAGACATAAAATACTCTTGATAGGCCGGAGGATCAAGCCCTTTGACATTGACATGACCAATTTAGACATTTATTTAAAACACTTCAGGTTTTTATTTGAGAAAATTATGGCACTTCGGACCCTTTTTTTTTTCCCTCATACCCTTATTTGAAATAATATAATAAGATTCATTGTGGGAGCCATTACTTAAGAAAATGAGGATATCTCATATGCTTATTTGAAATTTTTCTGCAATTTGAAATATTAACTCTACTTTAAGTTTCACTAAAAAATTACTTATGGTGCGATGTCAATACATGCCTTCCAATAGTGTAATTTTCTTTTCTTGTCTTTTTCGCATATAACGAGATTTCATTTCACACATCTACAAACTCCCTCGAGCAAAGGTTTGTTTGTTTCGAACCATTTCTCTTTGAATGACTTCATTTTTTCAAGTTCATCCTTCCGGGCATGTCAACACTTGAATAAAGTATTCTTTATCTCCGTTGCGTTTGTTGTATTGCCGCCCTCGAAACGTAATCGACAATATCCTAGCAATAGCGCGCAAAATCATCATAATTTCATTTATATTGAGCGACATAGTTCAGTCAAAAGCATTATTACGATATTAATTACAAAACAGTCGATAATGACGCCGCTAAAAAACAGTCGATTGCGAGAGCGTGAGTAATTAGACTCACGAATCAGGTTATGTCATATGGTCTTCATCCATAAATCACATCATTCATCCTTCGAGGTTTTCGTATAAGATTCGCCATCCGTATATTTCGAGAATTGCATTATACGGTCTTCTCGATAGTCGTTCCGTTGGTAAGAGCGCGCGTGATTTGACTCCTGAACCGGGTTTAAACTAGCGTAAAAAGGAAGGGAAAAAACAACGAAGAAAATGGAAAAGAAATAGGCAGAATTTAGCCAATTGACTTTCTTTTTATTTTTCTTTTTTAATTATTATTATAAGATTTAGGAGGCTGGCAAAGAACTCATTGTGCTTTCGGGTGATGATGGTGACGACGACCGGAGCGTTCGAGCAGCTGTTAAGAGCATGTGCACTGTAAGCCACGTGGCCCTGCCCTTTTTTGACTGGTTAGGGAGGTGGCCCGCCATAAAAGAGCAAGGAAGATGTGTTGCTGTGAACTGAACGCCAGAGCCACAAGCGCAGATTTGCAGATCCAGCGGACGTTGTCGCTACTTGTGGAATTTATTTCCGGAGACGGTTTTTTTTTTTTTTTTTGGCCCAAACGCATGGGAAACGCAATATACGCTAATCATCATAGTGACTCCCGCATGCATAAAGTGATCATAATAGGGAAATTTCCTTTTAAGAGCGGATTGAAGATTTCTGATTTTTCTTTTGGAAATTTTTTTAAAAAGTATATAAAGTCCTCTCATTTTTTTTTTCAAATAAGGACTTCAAGTGAATTTTATTTTAAATAAATGTCTGAAGTGATCATAAAATTTCAAAAAAAGACCTGGCCTAAAGAGCATTTTCATCATTTTGAATTTTGATTTTTTTTATTTTTTATTTTATTCCTTTTCCTAATTTTTAAAAATGAAAAAAAAGGCAGCCACAGGCGGGAGGGGCAGCCCTCCCGCCTATAGTAGCTGACCCACCGCCGATGGTGGGTCGGCAGGAGTGGCCGAAGACCGGTAGGGGCCTCTTGCCATCGCCAAAATCTGGAGAGGGCATTAGTCACTCTCCCAAATTTGGGCGAGGGGCGGCGACTCCTGCCTAGGTCTAGGCGGGAATCAACGTCCCCCGCCCACAACCTGGCAGAGGCCCCCTCCCTTAGTTGAGGTGGGGGCCGGCGACCCCCAGCCCAAATTCGAGAGAGGGCTCGATCCTCTCTTGATTTTGGCGAGGGCCAACCGGGGCTCGCCTCTGGTGACCTCGCCAAGGCGCTGGCGACTCCACCGTTCTTCGCCACCATCGCCCCCCCTGAGGCGGTAGCCAGAGGCGGTAGAGCCAGCCTCGCCCCTCCCGCCTCTGTTATTTTTTTTAAAGAAAAAGAAAAAGAAAATATAAAATATATATATATATAATCAAATATAAAAAGACTGAAATGCCCTTGAAATCAGGTACTTTTTCGAAATTTCATAGCCACTTTAGGCACTTAATAACATTCACTTCAAGCCATTATTTGAAAAATTGATGGCACTTCAATCCTTTATTTTAAACAATGTTCACTTGGGGCTCTTAGTTGAAAAAATGAGAGGACTTGGGCCCCTTTTTGAAATTTTCCATTTTATTTTTGATCTAACGTCGTGTTAGGAAAAAGACTCCATGTAAGCCCTCGTTTTCAAATTATGACAACGGACACGCCACGTGTTTTTTTTTTTTTTTTTGCGTACGATGCTAAATCAATAATTATTGGACAAGGCGGACCGCATCATAATTAGGGCATGTTTGGTAACGTTTCTATTTCTTTGTTTCTGTTTCTCAGAACAAAAAAGAATTAGAGACATGTTTGGTAATGAAAATAATTATGACTCTAATTCCGCTCCTAAAAACACTTTTGGACTAAAAATAGAAAACAAAAAAAGTTACTTTTTCAAGAACACTTTTGAGAACAAAAAGGTAATGATAGTCTCTTTCACTTTTGTCAAGCACCCGCGAAGCTTGGCTGACCCACTTTGGATAATTTTTTTCAATAAAATTTATGAATTAATAAAAAAAATAAAATGAATAAAAATCCAAAAAAGGGAAAATTCATAAAAAGTCTTAAAAAATCAGAAAGTTTAAAAAAAAACTAAAAAAAATAAGAAATGAGTCATTCTGGCCAATCTCATTTTTGATGATTTTTCCTTTCAATTTCTTAAAAATGATGACTTTTGGCCCTTGTGGGCAAATTGTTCCAAGAATCTTGAAAATTCAAAAAAAAAATCTAAAGAATAAGAGATGGGTTGATTCAACTAAGCCTAGACTGATTTTTGTTGGAGTACCATGCTGCATCAGTGACTATCCGCATGGTATCCAATAGTAAAATTGAGCCACTTATTCATTTTGAGCAATAAAAGATAATCAGAGTCACATCTTTCATACTTAGCATATGCATAACCTCAATATAAACATGAAAAAACAACAATTTCAACGTTTTACCCTTTCAAGGATCAAATATGAAGTATCCTTATTTTGGTCAAAAAGATGTTATGAGGGATTGAGAAACGTCATCAAATGTGATTATGTAATTATTTGATTTAAATGACAAATTGGGAAACGAAATTATTTTTCAAAACAGAAATGTTGTGCAATTGCCAAACGCATTTTTGTTACAGGATCATAAATTTTATGCAGTTATCAAATGCATTTCAATGTCCTAAAAATCATATAGGGAACAGAATCTAAAAATTGATTATAATCAGAGTCACTTTTTTTAAAAACAAAAATGTTACCAAACATGCCCTTAATCTTCTTCCGTTGTTAATCAACAAACTTTCTTTGTTTTGTTTTAATTATTCTTCGTGGAATAATAGCACAAATAGTCCATGAACTCTAGTCTAACATGTAATGTCGTTTCTGAACCTTTTACGCTTCAATTCATTCAGCTCCATATGAAGTACTTTGATGTAGGTATCTCGGTTGAGTTGAGTGGTTCCAAGATAAGTCTATGTTCCACCTGGAACCTAAAATCAACCCGATGGAATCGATTTCTAAATTTTTTAAACTTAAAACTTACCGTGTTTAATAATTTTGGGTCTCTCTTATTCTAAAAGCTAGTTCACAAGATGAGCTTTCCTTCACACTTATAAATCGACCGATAATCCCTTCCACAAACAATATGGAATAACCTTTTTCCCCTCATACATTAGGCAATGGGTCAAAGCAACGATTACACATATCTCTCCCATATGACTTTTGAGTCTAGATTTGCTAGTAACTTAAACTCTAATATCAGTGTTGGGTGGTATTGGGTCTTTCTCATCCTAAAAGTTAGCTCAAAGGATGAGATTTTTCGTCACATTCATAAATCGACCATTAGTCCATTTCACAATTGATGTGGAATAACTCCAACAATGTCCTCCCCACACATCGGGTCTTGGCTATAACCATAACAATCCGTATCTCTTCCGTGTGATTACGGGGTCTAGATTTATTGTTAACTTGAAATCTAATACCAGTGTTGGGTGGTTTCGGGTATCTTTTATACAAAAAACTAGCTCAAAAGATGAGGTTTTCCCTCATACTTATGAACCGATTACCAATTCCTTCCACAATCGACATATGATAACCCTAACACCCTGCATACTCTGAAACTGGGAGCCTATCTTGTCACAGGTTTCAAGTTGCACTTGTAGTCTTAATCGAATAATTGTAGCAAATCAACACCTTTGACGATTATCATTTGATCCTATAATCCACTAACCATAACTTATATTTAGACATGTAAAGAATATGAAATATTAACAAAGTAAAAGTCCCAATCATAAATATCATTGCAAATGGAAGCTCAGAATAATGATTCCAAATTACATATTCACTATAGAATGCGATAGACTACCGCAAGATCAACTGAAGCCATAGAACAAGAAAAACGTAAATACTTATTTCAGATGGATTCCCCTTGAAACTTGAAATCTACCTTGCATATCTTAGAATCTGAAATCGAACTAGTTCCTACCGATTGAGTTATTTGATTCTCGGTTTTATCCTGAAACCATGGTCACTCATATATCTCGATCTTTTATTCTCATGGGACTTTTTTCCACACTTTTGCTTGATCCTTGCCATTAAGGATATTTTTCTCTAGGTAATATTTCTTGAGCTCACACCAAAGCCTCTCGTGCTCTCTTTCTTTGACTTTGAGCTTCGTATTTTTGCCTCAGCATTTCGTCCCTCCGTTTCTATGTCTCTTACAGTTCCTTCTCATGACTGCTTGTTGGAGCTACTTTTTGAGTTTTCCTCGACTTGCTCTTTATATGAGACATCTCATGGCTGTCATCTGTCTCGACGATAAAGATGGATGCGAGTTCTTCTTGCTCCTTTATTGCAACAGTTGCTTGGAAATTCCGTTCTTCTTTATTATCATTCTCCTTCATAATAGAAGTTGTGTCATTTTCTTTTACCTACTTGAATCAACGTGCTCTAACAAAGTAACCTACTTTGCAAAAATGTAGCACCGTCGGCTCTACTTTCTATTGTCATTGTCATGATCTCGATGAGCTCCCTTTGGTTGTTGCTTTGCCAATCTTTAGGTCTTATCCACTATTTACCATCCTTGTGCTAGTAAATTTCTATACCACTGTTTTTTTTTTTTTTTTGCGAAAGCGTGTGTGCAAGTGTGTGTATGGGTATGAAATATAGAGAAATAAAGACAAGAAGACTAGCAAGATAAAAAAAAAGATATTTGAAATAAAAACAAGAAATAAAAAGACTTACAGGAGACTAATTTTGAACCCTTCCCATCGGGCCTTTTTCTATATACATGGAAGGACTACATTTTTTTCCTAATAAAAGGATATTTGAAATAAAATTAAGAAATAAAAATACTTACAGAAAACTAATTTCGAACCCTCTCATCGGGGCCTTTTCTTTACACATGGGAGGACTATATTTTTTCCTAGTCAAGGAAGAGCATTCTTCTTATCCATTAAGCATACATAAAGCGAAGGTCAAAAGCGCCTATTTATAGACTTCAATCACCGTGAAAAGCACCGTCGTTAATTTTAATTATTTTAATTGTAATTGTAAATTTTTTTGTCTCTTCACTTCTAAAGCATTTAAAATGCCACAAGAGGTCAATTGCTGCAAGAAGAAAGAGCGTACAAGTCAAAAAGCTCAATCTATCTTTCCTATTAAATTCGTAATTCGTAGGTTTTCCCTCATCAATAGGGAGCTAGAAGAAGCGAGCAAAATCCATTGAAAGTCATGTCTGTCTCCTAGATGGAGTTGCTAAAAAAGAAGTAAAGTGCATTTCGGGTTAAGAAGATGTGAAATTCGGGTTAAGAAGATGTGAAAGCGTCTTTCTCTCCATAATAAGGGTGCGTCCCGAGGTGTGAAGTGGGAGAGAATGGATTTCAAAATTGGAGGTATTGAATAAAACGACATTTTCCTTTTTTTCAATAGATATGAAAAAGTAGTAATAAGGATGAGAGGTGTTACGTTTTTTTATCATCCCGGCAAACCTCTTTTGCTACTGAAGAGGGAACTTTCATCATCCATGATAAATGCTAGCATCGCGCCTTTGTCATCATAATCAACGGTATGTGCATGTTCCCTTCACCTTTGCTTGATGTTTGGACTTGTAATATTCGATTTTATTGTAGTTAAAACACTTGACCTTTGATTTGTCAAGTGTTTATACATTCCATGAAATGTGAACTTTTATCTCTAATTCAACCACCTCCACGACATCGTACGCCTTGATAATATCATTGATTTTATTGAGCAACTTGAGTTTGGAGTACTTGCTCGGGATTTGAATCGATGAACTTCTTATTCATTCTTTGATTGTGCGAGTCTAAGAACCCATCAGCTTCTCCAAGAGCATGGTTGATGTATCTTGAATTTTTTCGATCATCGAAACAATGAAGTCAAATCTTTCAGTTAAAAACCTCAAGAATTTTTTATGACTCGAACATCTTGGAGTTCTTCACCTTTGACCCTTAATTAGTTAATGCTGATTAGCACCCAATCAAAGTACATTGAGATATATTCAGATTCATTCATGTGTAAATATTTTAAATTTCATCGAACTGCTTGGAGTCATACTCGTCTCACATGATCATTGGCTTCGTAGCATTTTTGCAAAATATTCCATGCTGTTTATCATGCTCGATATTTTTTGAAACATTGTTTCCTCCACCTATACAATTCTTTTTTATCTTTTTTTTTATGGGTTTTCACTAATAGATATTTCTCTATTTTTGTTAAAGAATTGAATATTTCAACATGGAACACTTGGGTGTAGCCACTTTCCACCAAGTTTCACAAATATTACGATCTGAAAAGAACCTTCGAATGGACGGACTCGTTGTTGAAATTCCTTCCACTCAACTTAGAAGTTATAATGAATGGAATTTTTGGATATCACTGCTAGCTTTGAGGCCACGATCCTCTATCGACTTCTCTAGATTCTTGACCGCCTAGATCTTGTATTCCGAACCTAAGCTCTAACATGGTCCTGGGCTTGCTGTCTCTAATACGGTCCTCAGCAAGCTGGCTCTTATACCAATAGTAGAGTGCGGAACCTCACTCTGATACCATTTGCAGCATATGCAGGAGCGGTTGTGGTGGTAACATAAGAGAATTGTAATAGACAACTCGAGACAAACTTGCTATACCAAACCGCGGTGCAAGTATAACACTCGAAATATTTTCCTCACACTACTATTACAATGTATTCTCACACCATACTCATAACACTCAAAACAGTACTTGCTTATGTAGAGCCACTCTCAACTAATCTATTTACCTCTCACTTTCATAGAGAAGCAACTCTCTCTATGTCTACTTAGGCTGCGCGGCCTCTCTCTTTGTTGAAGCTGCCTTTTTTTTTTTTTGGGTCGAAAAATAGTGACTTAGTTTTTTTTTTTTTGGGTAAAAAAATAGTGACTTAGTTCAAAACCTTCGCTTTTAGCCTTATATACAGGCTCGAGTTTCACCACCGTATGAAGTTGATGAAATCCATTTACTTGTTGAATAAGTTAGCCAGTTGCGGGTTGCCATCTTGTTGCTAGCTTGTCACTTCGAAGACCAACTTCGTATTGCCTTCATTTGCTGACTTCATGCAAAAGGAAGCTGCAATAACTTTTCCAAACTTTCAATTTGGACTTCTCTTGTTTTCTCACATCACGAAGAATTAAAGAAGCTGGATACACCAAGCAAGCAAAAGCAAAGCCTCGTTAACGATTATTGCAACAACATTTCCGTAAACTACGACTTAGGAATCAAACGAGCAATGAAATAATGCATGATTTTTCTTGAATTAAAGATTAATTACCAAAACTACTCAAGTATGCTACATACACTTAATCTTTTTGGTATTTTTCGTTTTCATAAACCTCATGAGTACGAAATGAACTCCTCAAAATTTTTATGCAAGTGCAATTTAATGACATGAAGTTATTAATTGGAGTAAGATATCTAAAATGAAATGTTTTAGCAATGACATTTTCAAATGACCTAATATAAACCCCTCCTAATGACAAATGCATATAAAATTATACGACATGATGGTGATTTAAATTTCTAAATGACGTGACATGGACATTCTAACTGTATCTTGCATTGCCGATGTTTGAAATGACATGCATTAAGTTAGTCACCGTCAACTGTCATAGACTCGCAGTAGGACACGTTCGAGAAAAGTAAATTGCACCAAGGGTATTTCCGTAAGTTCGCGGGAGGCATCCCTCGCTGTCTTTCTGGGGACGGGCACGGGACGATGATCCTAAAAACAGAAGCTCGAAAAATCGAACCAAAGGTAAAATTAAAAGTCGGAAGATCGCCAATCCGTTTCATTTTCTCTCGAATCGAAGAACAAGTTCCCCCACATCCAAACCCTAACTCTCTGCGTCCCGATCCTTTGCAGATCTCCTCGTCGTTCTCTCTCCATGGCTTCTCGCAGGCGCATGTTGCTCAAGGTCATAATCCTCGGCGACAGCGGGTAAGCTCTTTGCCTTCGCGATCCGATCAATGCCTGAGCGGATTGAGCGATGTCGAGTTGCGGTTTTCCGTGCTGGTGCTTGCGCTGACCCCCCCTTTTGTTCCGTGGTGCTTTGCTAGGGTTGGGAAGACGTCTCTCATGAATCAGTACTCCCCTCAGACCTGAACGGCGATTTTGTTTTCGTGGATTTTGGCCCTTTTTGAGGAATTGACTGGCTGTTGTTTTGAATTTGTGGAGCAGATATGTCAACCGCAAGTTCAGTAACCAGTACAAGGCGACCATTGGAGCTGATTTTTTGACGAAGGAAGTTCAGTTTGAAGATCGATTGTTCACATTGCAGGTTAGTGATGTATCTGCTGGTAGGATTAATCTGGCTTCTTTGATGAGACAACTGTTGATCGAACAATCAATAGAGTTGTATTGGGCGGTTTTGTATATGTTGGTATTTAATCTTCAAACTGAATTTTGACAGTTTCGCGTATTAATCATGGGGTTAGATTGACCATGCCCTCGGCAAAAATAATACTTCTTGAGGAACTCTCGAGGAAATGTGGATTTTGAGTTGTAAAACATTGTGCTAAAACTGTCACTTTCCGCATACGATCTGTTTTAGGGGACTTATCAGCGTTCCCTCCCTTTTCTACTGTTTTTGAGAACACTGAATACTCGATGGGAAAATGACACATTTATTCTCTTTGTTTCGTGAAGTTATAATGCTGCTAAGTGATAATCAGAATTTGTGGTTTGGTGGATGAAGCGAGAATTAGAGTGTCCAACGTGACTAATTTTGAATCATGGAAATATACTCAGTTTTGGTTACTTTGGGAAGCTGGTGTTAATGGTAGATGCGCTCTTTTTCATGTCCGCAGATATGGGATACTGCTGGGCAAGAAAGGTTCCAGAGTCTGGGTGTGGCTTTTTACCGAGGTGCAGACTGCTGCGTCCTTGTTTATGATGTGAATGTCATGAAATCATTTGATAATCTTAACAATTGGAGGGAGGAGTTTCTACTCCAGGTGATATGATTTATGTTTACAAAGCAATATCGTTGATTTCATTGATGTTGAAGATGTGAATGGGTATGATTTTTGGTTTCCATTGATGTACAGGCCAGCCCATCGGACCCTGAAAACTTTCCATTTGTCGTGTTGGGGAACAAGATAGATGTTGATGGTGGTAATAGTCGTGTGGTAAGATTCTCGTTTTCTGGCTTGTATTGCAAGAACCTAATTGGAACAATATCTGCTGATTCGTTGACGTACAGCTTTTGTGTGCTTCATTTTTGTGTTAAAAATTCTTGCTGTAGGTTTCTGAAAAGAAAGCAAAGGCTTGGTGTGCTTCTAAAGGAAACATCCCTTATTTCGAGACATCTGCAAAAGAAGGATTCAATGTGGAGGCTGCATTTGAGTGTATAGCTAAAAACGCTTTGAAGAATGAACCTGAAGAGGAAATGTAAGTATTCTTTCACAGGTCGGGTTATCAATGACTGCACTAAATACTATAGGCGTGATAATAACTTTTTTGCCAAACAAACATTTCCAAAGATGAATGAAGTTCACGATAAGTGTAACACATGCGGAGTGATGCTTATAGAATAAATTATGGATAGCAATGTAAGAGAAAATGTTAGCTTTGCATCAAAACCTAGAGAACGTCGAACTCTTTGCCTCTGGTAAGAAATGGAACTGTGCATCAGCAAAGCAAATTTTTTTTTTTTTGGGTAAGGGCAAAGCAAAGTTGCATCAGCAAGAAATTGTAATTGGAGTCAACTTTATCATTAAGTGCCTTTTCATTTTTTGGATGCTGACATTATGGAAATTTAGCTGTCAAAATAGTTATTCGGCTTCCATAGAAGTGAGTAAAAATAGATGTCCTCAATACACACTGGTAAAATAAATTATACTATTACATGTCATTATCTTTATTAAAATTGAGAGGATATAGTAGTATGCATGTAGGACTGAATGCTCATACATGATGTTCTTACTACTGTAGCAAATCTTCAGATGTTTGCTCTACTTCTCTTCTCTGTGTTTAAACTTTTTCGGCTTTTTGTTGAAGCTTCAGATATTTCTCCGTGTATTATGTTGTGAAATTGTTGTAATGTTTTCTTATGTACTCTCAAAGATACCTTCCCGACACCATTGACGTCACAAGTGGAGGACGGCAGCAGAGATCAACTGGCTGTGAATGTTGAAGAGTTAATTGGCTACTATTTCCCGTGCAATGGAAATACAGTAGAACCTATATATCGTGATTCATTGCTCAATAACTGTTACATAAGAGACTAATGTAGGCAACCAGATCAAACTCTCATCGTGTATCGTTAGTAGATCAAGAAAAGACTGTTTCGTGGTCTTATCGGTTCTCTCATCTAACTTTAGTAGTTTACAAATTTAATTTGTTTGGACATGGATTCTTGGGTATGAGTTTGGTTTGAAGTTTGTTATTGGATACTTTTTTTGGTGGCGCTTTTCGGCATGTAATCTGCATGAAACGGAAGTAGCATCTCTGATCTCTCCTCGTTATGCTTTCCGGGAAGTAGCTCGCAGCGGGTAGCGGATGAGCACTTGTGCAGCCACCGTGAATATAATGTTTGGTTTCAACGGCAACATATCAATCTCTCTCTCTCTCTCTCTCTCTCGTTGAATGAGGTGTTTGGGCCAGCCCTAAATGTTACTCTGCGTTTTGGAAAAGCTTCTCTCTTTAGTTTTACCGAACGCCCCCTTTCATTCCTCGATGACATCCGAAGTCATGAGTTCAATTTATATTTTATTATCACTGATTGCCATCTCCGACTTGCGTGACTTATATTACTCAAGGTTAGTTTAATTTCAGCATGAAAATTGAAAATGAAGATGATGGAAAAGTAGCAAGAAATTCTGTCCGTTTGTTTCATGAAAAATGAGTTATTTGAAAAGTATTTTTAAAAAAATAATTATTTATATCTCTTAAAAAAATAAATAAATGAATTTTTTCTCATTGTCTATGAAAATAATTAGGCATAGATTGTTGTAGATGGTGAAAATATTTTTCGTTGATTAATTTTCTAAACGATATAAGCGATTATTTTTAGAAAAATATTTTTTGAATCGCTTATTTTTCGCGAAATAAACGGAGACATTCGTCTATTTTACTTCTCATACGGAAGATAAATATATTTAAAATTTTACTGTTGTTCTAAATCGGTGCAATTAAGTCATTTAATATGTAAGTTTCTTTTGCAATCAAATCCCTTGATCCTTGATTCTGGCAAATTAAAGTTGAGGTGTTTGTTAATAAAAACCAAGAGTAGGTTGCAGAAACGGTGCCGCAATTCACGATCAACTTCTACTCGATCATTTCATCGTCAGGTCCGGTCCACAAAGATTGATACATTAGCCTCAGTTGATTGGAAGTGATCGCGGAGGGATTTGATAAGACGAATTCTACAAATGAAGGATTCAATCGCAAATTTTTTCAAATTGGAGGACCATATTGAAAACATAGTGCATCTTCAGGGACCAAATGCGTGTCTTTCTATTTTCCTCGTCTTGATTTGGTACTTTCCACGCCGGCTTTACATTCCTGGAGACTGGTGACTGGAGAGTAGAGTACCTCTAGGCTCTCGATTCAGCGAGGGACAATCCCCGAAGCAGTCGCCATGGACGCGGGGGATGATGGAGCAGAATCATCCCCCTCTCTCAAACTCGACGAAGTCATTCCTCCGCGTCTCGAAGACGCAGGCCTCGAAGACTGCGCACTACCTCTCGAATCCATCCAGCTAGCATTCCTCAAAGCGGCCGCCGCCGCCGTCCCCGACGGATGCGACGCTCCCGAAGGCGACGGTCGCCTCGACGGCCCGTGCTCCTTACCCAAGGGCGACTCCAGTGTCGTAGCTGCGGCTCTGTCCGAGCCTGACGACCCTGCGGATGACGTGGCGGGTCCTTTTTCGCTATGTGATGGAGGCAAGGTGGAGGCGAGCACGGACGAGGTGAAGGATTCGCCGGTGCAGGAAATGCAGAAATTGGAGATTGGGGAGAGTGGGACAGATTTCAAATCTTAGCGATAAGGCCGAACGGGCTTGTCGTGGTGCTGCATTTGTGGAACTTGTTCTTCTCGATGAAGCATTTTGTATCGTTTTTGTAAGTGAGAAAAGTTCTGCCCCGTGTTGTTGTCCCGTTCTTTTTTTCCCTTCCTATGTATTTTGTGATCAATCTATTGAGTCAATAGATTCAATACAATTCCATGTTTGGTAGAAAATAAGGTCTGATGAAGATTGGTAATGTATTTCGTAATGGTAATTGGTGATCAAGGCATTACTTGATCATTAGTCCTCTTGTAATTGAATTAGCAGGTGATGCAATTTTATATCCAGAAATGGAATTCAGCACGAATTGGTTATTAATAGTTTGTGATTCATTTGTGCAATCTGAGACATTCGTGGTCGTCAATGCTTTCTATGTATTCTGTGATGATATGGGTGATCAATTCATTGAGTCAATTCAGTTCACATGTTAGGTAGAAAAAGAAGGCGTGATGATGATTGGTAATGGATTTAATGCTTTTTATGTATTTTGTGATGACATGGGTGATCAATCCATTGAGTCAATTCAATTTACATGCTAGGTAGAAAAAGTAGGCGTGCTGATGATTGGTAATGGATTTCAAAATGTTAATTGGTGATCAAGGCAATACTTGACCATCATGTCTCCTTGTAATTGAATTAGCAGGTGCTGCAATTTAAAATCCAGAACTGGAATACATTCATGTTGATGAATGCTTTGTATGTCTTTTGTGATGATATGGGTCATCAATCAATTAAATCCCCTTTTTTTTTAATCAAAGAGGAATTATTTAACAATCATGTCTTCTTGTAATTGATTTAGCAGGTGCTGCAATTTAAATCCTGAAATGGAATTCTAGAATGAATTGGCAATTAATATTCTAGTGATTTATTTTTGCAATCTGATACATTCATGTTGATGAATGCTTTGTATGTATTTTGTGGTGACATGGGTGATCAATCCATTGAGTCAATTGAATTTACATGCAACTGAATTAGCAGGTTTTTCAATTTTAAATCCCGAAATTGGAATTCTGGCTCGAATTGGTAATTACTAGTTTAGTGATTCATTTGTGCAATCTAATGCATTCATGTTGATGGAATGCTTTATGTAGCCTTTTAGTTTGTAGTTGAGATTTGAGGATAGACGCTGGGTCTTGGTTTTATAGAGAGGTACTTGAACGGCCCAACTTGAGTATTTCGTCATGCAAGAATGGATGCTACTGTTTTCTGTTGTTCTGCAAGAAGTCACTAGGACTGGGGGTGAGGTTAGATCAGAAGTACAATGGGGTAAAACATCATATGAAAATGCAACAGATGAAGTCTGCTGTTATTGGTTTGACGTGATAAAATTACAGAATGGTTTCCCATCTTGGCTGCTTTTGGCAGCAAACGAGTCTTTCTATCAGTACCATCAGCTGTCAATTTCTTTCAATTTATTATGTGTTGTAGTTGAGATTCAACCCATGAACTAATTTTCCCCATTGTCCTATAGTATTCACGTTACTCTTATTTCACAAGAGAACTTGAAAAGGATATGCATGACGTGCAGTCCAAATGTGTCACAACCACGATCATTCTACAGCCAAATTTGTTACTTTTCTTCACTTTAAAGAAATAAATATTACCTCAGTCCTCCCTTCACCGAGAAAAAGCAAGCCGAGGGTTGATCTGTCAAAGAGATTGAGTTTGGATATGTTACCGAATGTGCTTTTTTCTCCTTGTCGAGATTATCTGGAGCATCATTTTAAGGGGGGAAAACAAAAAAGGGAAATGGTCATTTTGGGTAGCTTGGTTGGATGGAGACTTTAAACTATTTCAAAGCTGGCAACACCACATGTTTGCATTAACAAATGCACCACGGGTTTGGCGGGCATGTTAGTTCTTGTGGAGGTCTTCAAAATTGTCCTACAGCTAGTTAATAGGCTAAATTGCTTGTCTGATGCGGGGGCCGTTTTGTTCAACAGGAAATAAATGACGTTTTAACTGCGACATGCTTAAGGTGTGATTGATGGCAGGCATGATGTTTTTACTATGTGCCAAGTTGCTCTTTGATTTGTAATATTGGTCTAGAACGGTCCTCTACATGCCTAAAAAAATTTTATTGTCTAAAGACAGACCCTTTTCTGTGTTCCCCTGAGAATTCTAATATAGCAACATTCTTTGGTTCTTCTTATCATGATCATCATCGTCACCATCATCATCACCAACACTATTATTATTGTTATTATTATTTCTCGTTATGCATGTTGCTTAAAGCGTATTGGGAGGAGTACCAATTGGGATAATTGTTCAATGTGCCTCTGCTTATATGTATCTAATTCACCTGCATCTAGTTCTGTTAGGCCAGGTTCAGATGTCAACCTTGGATTTACTAGCTGTGCAGAGCTTACTGTATAAATCTTCTCTTGTTGACTGATGAGACTGCCGATGATCATTTGAAATAGATGACAATACTGGAGCAAGTAAAATTGGTGACAATTCCTTTGCTAAAATAATCTGCAACTGCCTTTGTTCTGAATAGCCATACACTGCCCAGATGGGAGTTGCCCAGAAAATGCTATTTAACTACCCAAGCAATGGATAGTCACCATGCTAAATGTCACCAAATGAAGGTTTTATCTACAGAGATGTGGTATAGGATTGATAGCAAAGCATCTGTAATCACATTTACAGAACACTCAATGAGAACTTTGGATTAAGCAGACTTCTCCCACTGGAAAAGTATTTGGGATGGAGTGCTATAAGGTAAAGAAATCTTGGAGTACTTTTTTGCTTGGTACCTACAGTTTTTAATGGTGTGGTAATTTGTACTCTCTATTTTGGCTGATTTGAAACCTTTGCAGGAGAGCAGACTTTTTGTAGTTCTTGAAATCTGGTTTAAACCTTTACTACAGTGGTGGATGTGCTTGTGCTGATCAAGATTGTAAATGCTTTATCTTGTATATGGGTGCTGTTTTGGTTCGTTTGCTCCTTTTGTTATGAGGATGACCCCCTTGGTGCCGTATCATGTATCTTTCTTTACCCATCAGGAAATTACTGCTGGAAAGATTTTTCTTCACCACTGTGGTCCAATCAAGATGTTGAAGGTCCAAATGGAGATTGCAATATACTTCCCAATTTCTTGTCCTCGCATTTTTCGTTTTTCATGCTGGAAACTGCATCTGGAACAACGTACTGTCATCTTGCTATGGCCATTGCTGGTTGAATGGGGTATTATCCATCTAGATAAACTACTCTTCACACATCAGAATTGCTGAGCTTAAATTGCCCCCCCCCCCCCCCCCCCCCCCCCCAAAGTACGATCTAACGACTGTTTAATGCCTTGTTATGTTTGTTTAGGCCCAGCGTAAGGATCTTATGTTATCATGTCTCTGTACTTTTAGCAGGTACGTGCCAAGGTTCGAGTGGACATGGGGTGATAATTGATAACTTTTTTCAAATGAGACCAGTGCTATGTACGGTGTGTTTCTTGTTTGGTAGGAAATGCGCAGGACAATGTCTTCCAAGGGCTGAGACGGCTGATATATGTACGTTTGAGATGGTCCTAGGAGATCTTTTGTATTTTAACCAAGCTCCGGATTCACAGACTTAGCCAGCTAGGCATGATGTATGACCTTATCCCTCTTCAAATGGATCAATACCTTCAGCTGAAAGTGTGCAACATCCACCTGATAAGAGTTGATGAGTATTCGAATTAGCAACGATAACCACAATGAAGTCTTTCCAAACAAGTGACCTATTTGGATATCGGATGTTCTCACATGGCAATACTCAGTATTTTGCCCCCAAGAATTTGAATTTGGGGCTTCCTGCCGAAGAAAACTTTATTTCATGAAGTACTTATCTGTAAATAATTTTTGCATTCAGGGACACTGATGAAGTGCTCTAGTACCTTGAGTTTGAAGTGCCGTGAGGAGCACATGTTGATATTCACCTCAACGAAGGATCAATTACGAGCCTCGTCAGATCATACTCGCAGTCTGAGGCAACAGGGTTTCCACAGCCAAGACACTTTCATCTGATGCACAAGGTCAAATTGTTTAGTGGCTTAAAACTTGCATTGTATGACCGAAAAAAAAAAAAAACGAACTAGATGCTTTGACAATTGGCATTTGGTGGTTCAATCAGATCATCGAACTTCCACTGAACTCGGACTTGGATCTATTTGCTGACATTAAGGTACCTACTACACTAAGATGTCAGATTTTTTATCAGTGCATATGGATCCTGGCTTTGATATTCATGTGCACGATCCAAGCACTGTCAATTATCGGTTTCTGCTACTTAACTGGCACTGTGGCAGTGAGACATGCAGAGACCAACATCTATGCTATTTTATGCACTTGCAGTATCCTGTTTCTTCAAGAATCTCTCCCTCAGCTGCATCATTGCGTGGTTATTTCATTTATATATTTGGCGAGGGAGCTCGCCGTTACACAAGCAAGCCATTAACATGCCTCATCAATCGAATAGATAAGGTGATGCATGAACGGGAGATACTGGGATTACAGTCCAAACACGAAGGCCGTTTGGATGCACTTGGTGGTGTCGGTAATTGAAGTTAAACGCGTGTATCTCCCATGAACGACTGGACCGACCGATCTGATTGCATGTGGGTTCATTTATTCTTGGATCCAACATTGCCATTCACATCTAATGCCTGCTTGATCCTCTCCGGAGACTGTCCAGCCACATAAGGCTATTTTCAGCAGAGCAGGTCCGATTGCTGATTTTTAAAATTTTTCACAGCTGGTGATGTTCGTACGGCTCTGCACTATGCATGTGCGCCTCTCCAACTAACAGTCAGAGTCCCGAACCCGCGGTCGCCCTTCACTGTCACCGATCACTTTTTTCCCTCGTGGACCAAAAGCCCGAGTGATCTGATCCTCATGCTTTGAATCTTGAGTCAGCGGACTGAGGAACTTAGGATCTGCAAATGTGATCGATATCTTTCGCCTCTCGTTTAAGAAATGCGCACGTATTTTTCGTGGGGGGCAATCAATCTGAACGCTGACGGGCATTCGTGGCGATTCAGGCCAGGACGGAAGTCTAAATACGATTTATCAACAACTGCAAGGAAGGCGGGGAAAGCGGATCACTCCAGTCAACACCAGCTTGAGTTCGTCCAATTTGAACGCCAAGCTAATTTGGAGTAATTGACGTGGGCTGGTGCTGACATGTGTTGTCATGGGTCCACCCAAAGTTACGCAAGGACAATCTCACTATTGCATTCACGTCTGTTTCCACTTATGGACAAGGTCCTCGGATGATGGTCCCCCCCCCCCCCCACTACCCCCAATTTTTTATTTTTATTTTTATTTTTTTTTATTTTTTCCAGTGATGGCTCTTCCTGTAGGGATACGCGAGTAAGCAACTTCACAGCTCAACCCTTTTCCGGTATCGGAAGTGAAAAGAGGAAAATATTTCGTTGACGGTACGGAAAATTCACGTATTATCACTATATATTTTATATAAAATACTTATTAATTGATAGATAATGTGATCAAATAATTGTCATTGGCAATACTGTCAGATAGTAGCTTTCTCGGAAAGGAATTGCTTTTGCGAAATGGGAAGAAAGTTCTGGTTTGAGCAGCAGGGTGGGAACGCCTGCATTGCATGCACAGCACGAGCGTCTACTCCCCCACACGATTCATGAACCCCACCTTGGAATATGAGCCGGAGAGCCCACGAGTCCAAACCAGCACGTGAAAATATGCGGACGAGACAAGACGAAAAACCCGAAGTTCCCGGCAACGTGGGTGTGAACCGTCGAAGGCTCCCATGCTTTGGTGAGGTGACGGTGGGTGATGTTTTTAGCCCCAACGCGATTCACGAACACCTCCTTGGTTTATGAGTCGAATGCTGCCGTCCAAGCAGCCTCCGATGATCATGGGATTGTGTTCTATGTGAAGGATTGGTCACGTGGACGAGTTTGGTGGATCCGTATAACAACACGTGAATGCTGATGATTCGGCTGAACCGCGATCCAAGAAATTGAGTAATTTCAGCGCATCTGGTGCTGCTGGGCAAGTACATCAGTGCCAAAAGCTTGATCAGTACTGGTTTGTCGCTGCCAATTCGTCTGAAAACCCAACCAACCCTTCATTTTTTCTTCTCATCATATTGGAGGTCAATGTTGGAGGGCCTCGGCTTTCGGGGTATTGGAGTGCAAGAAACCACACTACTTGGTCAGACCAATGGTGCTCTGGAGGAGGAAGAGTGAATGAATCCCTTGCTAACGTTTTGGTAAAAATGCAAATGTTCACACGTAAATGGGGCGATGACGTATCCTCGGGGGGTGGGTGTCGAGGCTGCTTCTTGCTCGAAAAAGGATGGAAACTTTAACCCACCTGCTTGTTTTCTTTCCCCGATAAGGGTTAACATCCGGTGGGTTTGTGTGTGTTTCGATCGTGGCACGTGGCATTCGGTAATCTATGAAGACCATTTTCTGCGGTCCAATGATCCTCACGTGATGGTCATTGAATCTCTCTTTCAATTATGACATAAGCAATGTACATACAGAGGCAGAATTCGATTTTGATTACATGTCAGGACGTTCAAGTCAAAACTTCTGAACGCGAGATGTTTGGAGATATGTTAATTCCCTTTCATGAAAGTACGTGTGGAAACGTGGATGGTGTCGAAGTAGCATCTAACTATTTAGTCAAGCAAAATTCGCCCGTAATTTTTCATTTGTAACGGCAGCTTTGGGTCGGGTGTCCTTTGTGCATGCCTAAATCTTTGTCCACGAGTGGGTTATACATTAGCAAAGGTTGTGCTAGTGCATGTGCCTTGATGTTTTTTTTTTTTTGATATATTGTGAACACACCATTTAATTTCAGCCAGCCAAATATGCGCAAGAGAATAGTATTATTAAAACGAGTCTATCAACGTGGTCTGACAATGATCTAGATGGGATCTTGAGAGAGTGAACAACCAAACCCCGTGATTTGAGAGATGGCGAAAAGATATCGTAGCCGTTCACCCTATCGTTTACCTAAACGTTTGACAGGGGGGGAAATATCGCTTCAAAGTTTGGGGGGGGGGGGGGGGGGGGGAGGTTTAAAACCCATGTAATTTGCATGACTAGATCCGTTTCATCCAATCGGGTTGGCGGGTTTCCATGTGGGATTCCGGATATAAATTTGGAGTAAACCGATCGAAAAGGAGACAGAAGAACGACAGGTAGAACTAGAGAGAGAGAGAGAGAGTGGAGAGGAAAGACTCGGGGAGGTCCTTCCACTCCCATAATAAAATGAGATGCGAGATCATCCTCTCACCCCAAGCAGACTCGTGCATATGCTAGTCTCTTCACTGTCTTGGCTGGAGCGAGACGCAACTTGAAAAGATATCCACAAAATCTCATATCCACTTTTCTCAAGAACGTACAAGTGGGTCTTCTTTCAAGCTTGAGGTCTCGGCTTCTTGCCAGCATTCTCAGTGACTAGTTTCTTCACTCGAAGACAGAGAGACAATAATTCTCTCGTCCTTCCTTTTTTGCTTTGCTTTCTCATTTCGTTTTGGTGTATCTTGCACAGCTGGGCGGGAGAAGTGGGTCACTTTGGTTGGTTTTAGTCTGTTCATTGATGGAGGAGAACTGTAGAAAAGTCGTATGCTAGGCTCAAGTTTGCTTTTTGTAGTGTTCTTGATTCTCGTTTTCTGAATTCCGTTTGGGTGTTTGGCTTTGGGTTTTTGGGGATAAGTTGCAGAGGGGGTTGGGATTCGGTGTACAGTTTTGAAATTTTAGCCGGACTCTGATGGCTGGGACTGGAAAAGAATGGTGGGGTTGTAGATGCTTTGCAGTGATAGTGGTTATATCTCTTGTTGGAGTTTCCGTCTTTGCTTCAGCAAGAGAAGATGGGAGAAAAGAAGGCCCAAGCAGCAGAAATGGAGATCCTACACTGGATCTCCTCAAGGCTGTATTCAATTACTTGTGGCAAAAGGGAAAATTGGGTTATACGCGTGTTTGGCCGGTAAGGCAATTCTTCCTTACTTATTTTGGATTGGATTTGGTTGTTTGGTTGTTAGGATCATGGAAAAATGCGGGAAGCAAAGGGAAAACAATGGAAAGGAAATTTTAAAATACTCAGATGGCTGGCATCTCATTCAGGGAGATTAGTACAGTTTGGGATCTTAAAGTTGTTCTATTCGAGTTAGCCATGAATTTATGTTTATATCTTAACTGGTAGGTTCTTTTTTCTTGTTCTGCTCTTTCTGATTCGGGAAGTAAAGGCAGCACTCAAAGAAGAGTAAAAAATGCATCCGGCAGCAATATGCAAACTTTGTCATGTTCTTTATAGTCAGTTAAGATCACCTAATTTAAAGCCATTCATGGATAGGCAATCTCCCTAAATTGTTGCGCTGTATCCCCAGGAAATGGAATTCGGCTGGAAGATTGTGGTCGGATCGATAATTGGGTTTTTTGGAGCAGCATTTGGGAGTGTGGGAGGAGTTGGGGGCGGTGGCATTTTTGTTCCCATGCTCAAATTGATCATTGGTTTCGATGCCAAGTCTTCAACGGCTATATCAAAATGTAAGACACCGTTGCTTCTTTTGAATGAAGTATCATCATGGACAAATTCTTTGAGCATGAGTTTCTTGATTCTGCCGTGCACCATGCAACAAGGTCAAGATTCAATAAAAAAACTCGCACCGAATTTTTAGTTTTTCTGGCCAAGCTCTTTCTAAGATATCTCTCGTTCATTTTTTATCCTGAGATTACATTTGGAAATGTACCACACTGAGTTGTTTCATCAGATCTGTCAATGCTCTTTACCTTTATTCTGCGAGTTGAATGAATGAACTCAACTCAATGGCTTGGTAGGATAAACATGTCCAGATGACTTAGTTGTTACATATGTCGTCAACGGGTGACAATAAAAGAAAAGGCTCGTACTGACACATCGTAAGATGTGTTCTGTTTACTTTTATAGCCCAAACTAATACTATTGGTTGTGTTTGCTCAGGTATGATTATGGGTGCAGCAGCATCTACCGTTTTCTACAACCTTAAGTTGAGGCATCCCACACTTGACCTGCCAATAATTGACTATGACTTGGCACTTCTTGTCCAGCCCATGTTGGTCCTTGGAATCAGTATTGGAGTTGCCTTCAATGTCATATTTGCCGACTGGATGATCACAGTTTTGTTAATTATTCTCTTCATAGGTAATGCTCTTCTCAAGTTCAACCTTCTACAGATATTCTCTTCTTGGCCGAGTGCAGTAATTGACAATACTTATTCGCAGGCACCTCAACAAAAGCATTTTTGAAAGGTGTTGAAACTTGGAAAAAAGAAACAATACTCAAGAAGGTGACTGGAGTCTGCTTATTTTAGTCTTTAATCAGTTTATTTGAGTAGTTTGATCTAACGGAGAGTTGAAACTTGCTTATCTTTGATTTTTCAGGAAGCTACTAGACGACTGGAAACAAACGGTGAGTTGGTCTATCATTTTATTTGAATGTCCATCTCATTTGTTTGAACATGTCACTTGTGAAAACGAAATCAAAACTTAAAAGGTGAAAAAAAATGACCCACTGGCATTTTGTGGTTCATACCATTCTTTTACGTGATATATTGAAACCTGAAATGCTGTTGATCTGTTTTTCAATAGGGAATGAAACTGAGGAAGTGGAGTACAGAACTCTACCGGGGGAGCCAAATAATGGCAATGTGACAGAAAGCAAGGAAACCAAAAGAACTAAGGTAAGAAAATTCCGAGCAGTATTTTCCATAGTTAACTGGTCTAGAACTGAATTTTATTGCAATCCAGGTTCCTGTCCTGGAGAATGTCTACTGGAAGGAACTGGGGCTTCTTTTTCTTGTCTGGATCGCCATACTTGGATTGGAAATCGGAAAGGTTCCAAATTGTATCCGATTAAGTTGTCGACATTATACTGTGTTTTTGCACTTAAGACTATGACTGATGTGGTGCTTCTATGTTGGGAACAGAATTACACGACCACCTGTTCAGCTCTATACTGGGTTTTAAATCTTCTGCAGGTAAGTGAATGCCCACAATACATGAACAGGTGCAAATTTTTAGGTTTTCCTTCAGATGAGATTTCTCAACAAAGTCAATAATTTGTTATTCAGATACCCGTCGCTTTTGGAGTTTCTGGGTATGAGGCTTATGGCTTGTACACAGGCCAAAGAGTGATAGCTTCCAGGGGTGAAGCAGGTGCTAACTTGAAAATACACCAGTTAGTCCTGTATTGCGGCTTTGGCGTAGCAGCTGGTATGGTCGGGGGATTGCTTGGTCTTGGTGGAGGATTCATTCTGGGCCCACTTTTTCTTGAGCTGGGAATCCCTCCTCAGGTCACTAGCCCTTTCCTTATCATCAAACATGTACAAGAGGCTATATTTTGGTTCCATAGAGAATCATTTAATCTCATTAAAATTCTTCTGATATTCATGAAAGATGAGTGATTCTTGAGTAAAATGTTCCACTTTGAGAAGCAAGCTAGTTGAGAGGACATCTGAGAGATATGGAAGAGAATTTTCTTCAGATATATGTTTCTTATAGATCATTAGTTATTTCATTCTATTGAGTTTTTATGATGTCTTGATTGAAATTTCTTTCGTCTGTCCTGCAGGTCTCAAGCGCCACAGCCACTTTTGCCATGACATTTTCCTCGTCCATGTCTGTTGTAGAATACTACCTCCTAAAACGTTTTCCAGTTCCCTATGGTATGGCTTGTTTCAAATGCTACTTTACTTTCAGGGGCACCGTTATGAACAGCATATCACATCCTGGGAGATCTGCTCATTAAAATTTAGACATGCTAATCTTTGGTTTGTTCATTGCAGCTCTCTACTTCACGGCAGTGGCAACAATCGCCGCCTTCACGGGGCAACATGTCGTCAGACGGATAATAGCCATTCTAGGCCGAGCATCTTTAATTATTTTCATCCTCGCCTTCACAATTTTCGTGAGTGCAATATCACTAGGTATGTACCTCACATCAGACGCTGCAAATTGTTTTAACTTGCAATTCGAATTCTGTTCTGATTTTGAGATTACTAGGATAAATTTCCACATTCCATCTGCAAATTTATCCAATGTTTCTGTTGTGAATCATTCCTCTTTGTTTTGACAGGTGGGGTCGGTATAGTGGACATGATCGAAAAAATAGAGAATCACGAGTACATGGGATTTGAGGACATGTGCTCGGCGGATTCTTGATACAACTATAATCTTTTCTGTTCTCCTCCTTCAGTATTCTACTGTTCTTATCTGAAGTGAAAATTTGTTGTCATGTTATTCCCAATAAATTTTGATCATTCAGGACAGTTACATTTTGACCTATCAAAATAGGGTTACGACCCATTTGTTAACTCATATTTGATGGATTGGATTGTTATATGAATTAGTTATATTTAGAAAATGAAACATAAATAGTTTAGAATGGTACAGCCCAAAATACTATAGGTGTTAAATGGGTTCACAACTTACTTAGACCCAACTCATTTATATGTTCCTCTCTTAAATCTTTCTCGCTCTTATTCGATCTCTCGTTTGCTCAACCTGCACCTCTCATGTCAATTCGGACGGATTGAGGAGGGTACAAATCGCTAAATTTGTATTGTACAAAAATAAGTCGAACGGATTAAATGGATCAATTTGGATCGGATTATTTTCCGTTTGATAGGCTTAATTACATGCTGTCTTTATAGATGACAGTCAAACTTGCTCTCTGTTGACATGCCATTCGCTACGTGGTAAGCAAAACCATTGCGGTTTAACAGCTAGATTACGCTGTGCTGGCCGTAACTACTCGAATATTATTGTTGAGGTGGTTGATTGAGGCTGACCTGATTGACTGGTGACGTATCTGGCGTACTGAATAGATCACCAGGATGCTGTTTGTCCTTCTGATTGAACAATTTTGTGTCCGATCACTATCAGTCTACACGAATCAGCTAAGCAGAAAAGACCCGTTTTAGGTGACACTGATAGCAGAGCCCGTCTCCCTTTTCCATGATTAGGTGTGCTCAAAGACATGCCAACTTAAATAATCGGTCCTGGTACTTACCAACAATTTCGGCCAAAATGTGCTCACTTACTAACTATTTCGACCGTGAGGCTAGTTCCGCAATGAACAAAAAGTTCATGAAAATCGGTACGACCAATCCAATTGAAATGACAAAAAGGAAAGCTACCGGGCCACCCTATTGAACCGGCAGCTGCAATTCAGTTCTCAAATGCCGGTCCCAGTAAGATATGGAGCAAATGCTTGATAACAGAAGCTAGCAATGTTTCCTCTTGCATGGGATGGGGTTCTACAGTGAAAATGAGCACCTCCAGGTTTACAAAACGTCAGACGTCTAGCCCAGAACTTCGTGGTTTCTTTGGGTTGATCCGTGTTGATTCCATTCCAAGGCACAACTCAAATGCCTAAGAAAGATTCGGCATTACAGAGACTTTCTTGTAACATATGCACGAATCATGAAATTCCATTTCTTTCAGACAAATTCTTGTCAAAGAAAAGCAGAGAATCAAGAATCCTTGCAGCTCTGTAAGGTGTAAACTACTATGACCATTGCATTTTTACGGCAACAAGGCATTCTATCTACTCATTAAAATGATAAAATGAACGCTTAAAATAGTCTTCTTTTTGAAACAAGGAAAAGATCATAATTATTTAAGAATCCTGCATTTCTAATTTCCCGTCATCTTATGTCCTCGGTATACTTGCATCACTGCATATTTTACAATTCATCTTTAGGGTCGTCATCCCTGGATCTCAAATGTTTCGAGATGAAATTCGCCATGCTTTTCAAGCTTGATTTTGCAGAAACTTTTATCTGCAAAAACAGCATGTCAGGCATCAGATGAGTCGAAGCGGCAAAAATAATTAACAATTGCTTTTGGGCCATATATTACCGGATTGGCTTTGTCACTTGCAGGGTAAAATAGGAGCGTCGGATAGTCAACCACCTGCAGAGACAATTATAGTATAAACATGCGACTTTCCAAGAAAGAGTGGTTGCTCATTACATTATGCATCAGAAATGTCGACTAACACCCCATAGTTACAAAAGTTCGAACTCTGTTTGCTTTAGGACAAGCTGCTATTAAGAATCATCGTTTATCTATCATGACATCAACCATCTTATTTGGCAACTAAAATGGCTTTGATCCCTAGAATGATTTTATACGTGAACTTCATCAATAACTTGATATGTAAATTTCCAATATACTTAACAATCTTTGATATTGTTGGAATATATAATTATTAAACAATGTCTTCTTCTAACAGTTTAAGCTTTTAGAGCAGTTGGCAGTGGTCCTACCAAATCTTACATGGTATCAGAGTAAGAGGTCCCGAATTTAAATCTTTCCAGGCTCCTATTTGACTTCCCAATGAATTTGTTCACGCTTAGTATTAGGCAAAAGACCAGACTAAGCGTAAGGGGGAGTTTTGAAATATATAATTATTAAATCACACCTTCTTCTAACAGCTTAAATTTCTAAAGCAGTTAGCTGTGGTCCTATCAAATCTTACAGATATATCCATTGAGAGACTAGTAAAATCCATAGATCAAGACAATAACATTTTAACTACCTGTAATTTCGGATGTTCATTTGCAGAAGCATCGATCCTCGCAAATACCAGATTATTCAAATCTTTGTAGTGCTTAGCTAACTTCTCTACTTGCTTGCTTGTAGTCTCACAGTCGATGCACCAAGGCATGTGAACCTGCGAAAGGAGATTTTCACAGCAATGCTTAGATTTGTTTGTTGTGGCTGCTTCATACAGGTCATTAAAGAAGATATTATATGACTGGAATCATACTTTAAAATGGCACAAGTGACTTCCATAAACTCTATAATTGCAAAAGTATGTCCCACATTGCTTGACAAAGGATTCAAAATGCTCTTTATATTCACGTGGCTCCACCCTTAAGCTTGAGTTTTTTGGATTCGACTTTTTAACATGGTATCAGAGCCAGTGCTATCTCTTTCGCGAATGTGTGAATGTGCATAGCCAAAATTTCACGTGCCATTCGTAATCCAGCTTGCACGTGAGTGGTGGTGTTGAAGTAGGTCCCATGTTGCTTGACAAAGGGTTTTAAATGCTCTTTATATTTATGTGGTCTTCCTCCATCTTTAAGTTTAAGCTTTTGGGTTTGACTTTTTAACAATAATAATAAAAAACAGGTGTTGGGGCTTGCAGTTAGCATAAACTATGTGCTTCTTACACAGCCAGATCGTCATTGGATGAGCTATCCAAATAAGTGAAGTACTAACCAATGAACTAACTAAGTTATGAAATATGAAGAACACGTACCTCAAGAAAGACATTCTTGGGACTATTCAAAACTATGTCATCAAATGTCTTTCCCACAACGACTTGGATGCTTGCCTCTTTCTGCTATGTGAGAAATTGAAATCATGAATTAAATACTTTTAAGTCATTAGAAAAACAAATGCACAATCACAATCTCAAGTGAGCTGACAACGGCAAACGAATTAACCTTTAGTATTTTTATAACAAAATGTGACCGATTACTATACATGAAACATACAGACAGAGATATTCACTTTTCACGACTCTCGCGTGATTGTTGAGGCATTTACGCATGATCATCAGAGCGGCACATTGCAAAAGTAACGGAATAAAAACATGGAAACAACATGGGGGAAGAGAAGAACTGCTAAGTGGGCAGCTGATTGTGTTATTCTTCGTCACCTAGTTTCAGCTAATTTTGCATCCAAAGACACTTGCGGTAGTCTAATTGATAACATGCAATTGCAAAAGGCTTATGCAACCTTTATGCTATCAGGCCCCACGACTATTATAGAAATCAAGTAGATGAGAGACTAGTGCAAATGACATTAGGGGCAACTGATGCATGGACAGACTTTCCCGCAGCTTCTTGTTCATGTTGCATAAGCATACTCACATTGTCTGGTACTGGCTGAGACTTGAAGTAAGGAGATAATGAACCCTGGAGAAACTTTGAGCTGAAATCCTATGAAAGAAAATTCGGATGAACTTCTTAGTGCAATAGGTAAGGAGCATTTTCCAAGAGATTAAACACGACAAAAGAAGAAGTTACTTCTATACTGGCAGGTGTTGGATCTGTCTCTAACAAATACTTGGAGCTGATTTTGCTATCAAAAGCTGCCACCTGGTTAGGCATGCAAAAAGAAAACAAAATTTCATTAATTTGTAGAACCATTACGAAGGTCCTTAGAATTGACCGTGAAGTAATAGGAAACTAACCACGGTGTCCTCTGTGTCTTCAAGTCCATAAAGAGTTAAGAAGGGCTTTGCTAGGTTTTCGTCTGCAATGTCGATATAGATAAACATTATCTATATCCCAAAATGGAGTTAGAAAACCATTGTCACCATGGGAAAAAGTTTAATTACAGTGGATTATGGTCACTCAACAATAGGCATGGCAACTCATGTCAGTGTGTCATAATCATGCTTGTGATAAACATGCTAATTGGAATCAGACAAAGTGTACAGCATGTTGTGTCATGTGAAAATCACTTTGCTCTTTGTATTCGCTGTTTTGCCTCATGTCATGTTGTTCAAACGAGTCGTGAGAATTCATATCGGTCCAATTGTGTACCTTTGACTTGAATTTTCTCGCCACATCTTGAAGAGGCTCACGAAGATCCTTGAAGTCTTGAGCCTTAGCAAACACAAACAGCTGGAAAAGGGATACATGTGACTGATGAGTCAATAGAACCATGGGTATTTTCTCATGCCAAGCTCGAAGCTTAAGAGCTCAATATGTTAATTATTGTATTAACAACTGATGACATGGGGTTAACCAAGAACACAGGAAAAAAGAAAAAAAACATGGCTCACCAAACTCTCCAAGCTTTTAATTGACACAAATTTCATACATGACAATAAATCAAAGCAAGATATAGAGAGTAAAGTATAAGAAAAAGCATCTTCAAGTCAGCGTAAAATAGCACCTGGAGTTTAATGGGACTGGAGTAAACTCTGACGGAATTAAGCTCAGTCAGTTTGGTAACTAACGGAAATTTGTTATGGTCCAAAAACTGCAGCAGCTTTTCCATTTCAAAGGCTCCTTCTGCATAATCAAATTTCAGTGTACTTGTCAGGTTTGGATCCAATTTTCAGAAAAAAGGGGATGGAGCTTTGTTTTACATGTCCACTTTTCTATTAACATTGCAGGCACCAACAAAGGCAATTACACATGCAATAAGCCTTTACAGGAACGCCACAGCAGATTTGAGCATTCAGAACTCAACTTTAGAAGAAGTTGCTACCTACCATACCCAGCATATCTTTCTGGCTCACTTTTGACAATGCCCAGGAAAAAGCTAGAAGATTCAAGATCAGGGTAAAGAACATGGGCAGCCTCAATGTTGCTAACTTCTACAAATTGGATTTCATTGTCGGCTTTTGCTGTTTTAACAAATTCTTCATAAGCAGAGCCCTGGACGATAGAATTTTATTCCAAGTGAGTGAAAGTAATGACAAACAACAGGATCTTTAATTATCAAGCCCATCAATTGGCAGACACAGGAATGAGATATAGTTGTGAAGCATCAATTCCAGCTAAGGACTGGTGCACATGCAGCCAAACCAGGCAAACCGATGGGCTACAACTTTTAACGCGGCATCCATGAAACCTCAAGTGGAGTCAATAGTTTGATTAAACAAAGTTCAAAGATAATATATGTAACTTGCACATTGTACGCGAAAGAATGACATTAGATGAAAGCAATAATAAACGGAAAAAAATGTACTAGCAACAGTCAACTTTACTTCCCTATGTCAAACAGTCTGTTTCTCAAAGTCATCTGATCATAGCAGTACAAATAAAAATAGACGTATTTGTACCTCAAATTTCTCAAATACACCAATGGCGAACATATGATACTTCTTAAGAAACTCTTCTGCTTCAGTCACTGAGTTTACCCTAACAACGGGCACACCAGTCTTTTTCCTTGCCCAGATCACTATTTCTTCCCTGTTCCATAATCAATTCAGACAGCTCAATACAACTGCCATACAACGATTGCACCAGTTAAGAGAAACACTCTATTGATGTAGATTTCCAGCCATATAAGCTAGTAGTTAAGGCCAACTCCACCAACATACTAACACAGCAAGACAAAAAGAAAACGAACAAT
Source organism: Rhodomyrtus tomentosa (assembly GCA_028455895.1). Classification (NCBI taxonomy): domain Eukaryota; kingdom Viridiplantae; phylum Streptophyta; class Magnoliopsida; order Myrtales; family Myrtaceae; genus Rhodomyrtus; species Rhodomyrtus tomentosa. The sequence continues at coordinate 38,199,466 of JAPCWY010000001.1, read as the reverse complement.
ATCAATGGCATAAGCTAGTCTGACTGCGAATCCTGTCACAAGTCAGACTGAATATGTAAACAAGTAATAAACCAAAAAAAAAAAAAAGGAGAAAGATCATGTAGTACACTTCAACTAATGTGAACCTTTAATCAACTGGCAATAATTCAGAACAAACAGAAACGAAGTAGGGGCCTAAACTGATTTCCACAAAGGAAACTCTTTCTTCTCTTCTTCCTTTTCAGATCCCAACGAGGTAATTTCGCGACTTATACCTGACTATGTCTAAGACTCCGGTCAGATCAAAGGCAGACCATCCACGCGCACATGGTATCACACGAAGCTTTACCATAGAGTACCAATGTCCAAACAACAGCTTCTGTTTTCTTTACCCAAAAAAACAACAGCTAAGAGTGAACTGGAAAAACGACTTACGCAGAATATCCACCAGTGTAAGCCTCAGAGGTCCCATTGACAAACAGAAGCAAGGTGGGAAAACCTTTGATCTCGAGACCCGAAGCCGCTTTTGGGTATCGCTCGGCATCGAGCTTGGCCAACACAACCGAACTCCCCAATGCTTTCAAGGTGTTCGCAGCGTCCGCGAACTGCGGCATCAATTCGGCACTCCTCGCGCACCACGGAGCATAGCCCAGAACAAGAACATACTCGTTTTGCTCGATCACTCTCTTCGAACTGTCACTGTTGAGCTCGAGCACTATTCTCTGCGCTCTTGTCAGTACCTCGGCTTCGGAAAATCTCGCGTGCGTTTCTTGCTGTTGCTCCACCTCTTCATCTAGAGCCAACAGTTCCTCAATCCCCTCCATATCCTCATCGTCGAAGCTCTCTTTCTCTATGGGTTCAGAGATCGCAAGACCGAGTAACAGCAAAATGGTCAGCGTAAGAAGAGCGATTCCCGAAACGAGTTTCCCCAAACCCATTGCTTTTTCCACGTATTCGAGGCAAATTCAACGAGAAAAATGAGATCTTGACCCCGGTTTCAGGGTTTAAGATCTTGCAGATCAGTGTAGAAGCAAAGAAAGTTTTGAGACAAGAGGGAGAAGCAACGGTGGAGACGGGAGAGATTGGAACGTGAAAGTTCAGAGAACCTTTTGGAGAGCTTTCTGTGCTGAAACGACGTCGTCTGATTGCGCTAGAAGCGCAGGAAAAGGCGCGATTAGCGATTCTTTACCACATAAAGCATATCAAACTGTCAACCTGTAATGGTGAATCACTTGCTAAGTGAAGAATTATGGTAGGACAGAGCAGCGGTTCTTGCATGATTAAGCTGAACTTAAAAAAGTAGTTTTTATCCCAGATGCTGTAATGCTGGATGAGGACGGCACGTCTATGATCGGACGCTGAGCGGGATGTTAGCTAACTTGCGAAAATTTGCTTGCCAAATATTCATCAAGTTACTTAAAAATATTCATCGGTCCGCAGAAAATATATTGCCGTGTAAGTAATCACACCCTAGAAAAATACCTAAGTGCCGTTAAAATATTCAAAAAAAAAAATACCTAAGTGTCGTCAAAATATTCAAAACTCGAACGGTAATATTTAAGGCTCAAGTCCAAAAACCCAGCCCATAAGCAGAACTATTCGGCCCCTAATTCTTCTTAGCAGAATTTTTACGTGAGAAAAGAAAAAAGAAGCAGAGAGGAAAGAAAATCACGATTGTGAGAGAGAAATCATTCTTGTGTTCTCAATCCATAGATGCTACTACGCCGTTTTGCTACGCCGTGTAAGAATGAAGCTCTTTTTATTTCTAAATAGAGGGATTTTTTTGGTTTAGGTTAAAAAATACCGAGTTTGGTTAAGTCTGCATTTCTGTGTCCTTTCTTGGGCGATTGGCTGCGTGTTTGTTCGAAAATGAAACTTTAGGATGTTATGAAGTCGTAGAATTTGATGGATCACAATTTGATATTGTGATTTGCTCGGACCGAGCAATTCAAATTTCGTGCGTAGTTTATTTTGCGTGAATAGCGAACTTCGAGGTCTGATTTCTTTAGTTTTTAGCAGTCGGCTAAGGTTGGCCACGTTGAAACTTTTGTAGTATGTTAAATAATCTTTGTTTTGATTATAATATTACATTAATTGGAGTTCGTATGGTCAAATTAAGGAAATTTTCCCAATTAACGCTTGAAAATCTGAGTTTTGGCCATTTTAGTGTCGTGGTACCTGATTTTGCTATCGTTCAGCTATAATTATTGTAGGGAATAAACTTAAGCGTGTTGCGGAGCTAATGACTTTGACGATTCATGAATCGAATTTACGATTTGTCCGAACGAAATTTCTGAATTGAGTGCGCAGGCTGTCCAGTGTGCAACAATAGCATTTTTGACCCATAGGTGTCGAGTTATCGACATTTATACGTCGTTTAGTTTAGTTGTTCGCTAGCATAGTATTTTTCTAGCTTTTGATGTTATTTTCAATTATTGGTTTTATGATTTCAAGCTTTGCGGTTTGAGTAACTACTATAGGTTGGTATTCGACTTTTAGAGGTGAAATGTAATTTTTCTTCTAAAAAATTATATAAAAAAAACTCATGTCTTAAAAATAAGTATGTTATGATGGTTTAACTTCTTGATAAAGTAAAGAAAGATGACGTTTTAGAGCATTATTTTTGCATAAATAGGATCAAGTTATTGATGCCCCTTTAATTACTTGATATGATTTGTTTACAATTATCTTACCAAATGCTGGTTGAGAAATATGTTTTTAAGAAAGGGTATGTATTTGGTTTGTAAAACTGGATTGCTATGATTTTCTGAATTTTGATATTACGATTAGTACTCATGTTCCTATAAATAGAACCCACTAAGGTAAAGCTAGCATGCATACCATCAGGACATCATTAAGTCGAATCGCAGACTGAAGTAGGCGATAGACTCACCAAAAGGGGTAAACTTGATCGCCTTATCACGACGTTAAAAGTGACCATAGTGGATGACGAGTATGAGATTATTCGATAGATGGACAATTGAAAACTGGTTTAATGAAATTAATCAATGAATTAGACCATTGATAATTTGTTATTACTATGAGTTATCATTTGATTTACTAGTAATTTCTCTATCCACTTACTGAGTTGTATTTGCTCACTCCAGGACTTTTTTTTTTTTTGGATAGTGAGGGTATATATATATATATATATATATATATATATATATATATATATATATATATATATTTGGATATATTGTATGTAGTTGGTGAGTTCGAACTTGATGTGGAAAAATAATTATACGTTTATCTTTTTGGTTTTAATATATGAGCTCTGGTAATTTGTAAATATGTGACCTTTTTATCAAATCTATATAGAGGTATGTATTTCGATATTAAGTTTTGTTTTGAGGATGCGTACTTTGATTAAAAGGACGGCCGTGTCATGCCATTTTTCAAGGAGAATCGGGGTGTGACACGAACTTATTATTTTGGGTTGGCGTTTAGTCAGACTTTTTTTTAGGGTAAATTATCTAAAAAGCCTTAAAGTTATTGCACTGTAGCTAGTTCGATTTTAAATATTTTAATTTTGCCAATTGAGTTCTAAATATTTTCACGTTTTGTCAATTGAGTCCATCTTAGTCGAATTTTGATTGAAAATTACTGCATGAATGTTTGATAAATTGAAATAAGTTCGATTTTTTTACCTCGTTGCTATTATGGAATGACCCGCGTTCTATTTTTGTGAACGGTTCTCAATTCGTGAGTTTCAAACACAGGACATCATTTCCCTTCATAGGTAGTTGAGCTTCATTACTTCCATAGGAACGACCTCATGGTCGGCACAGATCCACATCTCGGCCATCTCATGTCGAGAGTACCTTATAAGGAAAAACACGACAGCTAATTTTCTATTTTTTGGTGGGTAAGCAACACGACAGCAATTCTCAACAATCTTCTTAACATGAAATAAAAAACGTTTTCTTATAAACATACAGGATGTTGCAGCATTCATGGATTCATGGGGCAGCAGGCATCAATTGTATGTGCAGGAATCTTTCTTGAACGTTATGGGCTTGGTACTGGTGGAGTCGATAGTGATCGGACAAGTGATTTGCTTCCGGTGACTTGTCCTCACAAGCTTTCCAACCACGTCGCCTCGCGAGCGGATCTCGAGCTGTAGCGTGAATGGGACCACCTCCACCCCGTTCTGCGAAACCGTCAAGCTCGATCCGGCCCCGTACAGAGGAACCTTGTTTCCTTCCAAGTTCACCAGTACGGAGCGACGGCTCTTTCTCGGTTGATAGTGCTTCTTTAGCTGCAACCATGCAAGTCAAAGTAGCTGTTGAGTCTAACTGGCATGATCAATCCAGATAGACTACGATATGAGAATTTGGTACTTTTGAAGAAAAGTCAATGATTCGATGGGTTGTAGCAGATCGATTCATTCAAGCAAAGTCCACTTTCATGGCATTGCCATGGAAATTGTGTTGTTCTAATCAAATAGATCGGTATCTTCCTTTGACCTGTGCTTGATAGCTCACAAGTCAAGACATCAGCAAAAGGTGAAGTGGAGTCAACATAATTCACTGCTCAGCAGAAGCGCTCAACTTATGCTTGATTTTCAGAGCTTGAGCCCAACTCAATTCGCTGTCGTTGCTCGACATGGTCGAGCTTTACTCAGCTTCGGCATGATTATCCAAGACAAAACTGTAGACTAAGGTAAAGTAATGCTCAAACTAGAAATCAAGCCTGAACTCCGGTTTCATATCTCGACAGAACTCAACAGTTACATACTTCCATGTACTGTACGTATGCTATCGAAAGTCACTACTCAATTAGGTTCCCTCATCATGAAAGTCAAAGTGTTACAAACCTCAGACTTGACTTAATTCTCGAGCTACTCAACCAAAACAAACATTTTAATCGAGCGCAAGTTCGACAAGTAAAGCTCAAGTAGTTCGTGAGTAAGCCTGGGGGCTCAATCTAAATATAGAACCAAGTTTGCTGATTAGTCTTGTTGTCTTGCATTTCTGAGAAATCTAAAGAAGCAGGTAATGGAGAAAGCATTCACCTGTCCCGTGGCAACCGTGATCTCCAGATACTCGAGATTGATAGGCGTAGAGCTCACATGGATGCCAAATAATGTTGCCGGATTGTAGATACTCATCCTCAGAGAGCCATTGAAGGTCAGCATCTTGGTGGCAACCCCAGAGAAATCTGAACCCTCCCCAACATAGAAGTTACTCACCGCCAAGCTCTGCAAAGGAATTAAAAGCCAGCATATTATCACTTCTGTCCCCTAAATTTCACAGTCAGTGCATAAAGACCTTTTAATCATCAAGGGAGTGAATATCCCTTTTCCTGTACTAGTCTTTTGGAAATGATATCCATCCGTTCTCTTCTCAGGTACCATGTGTGCTGCTACAAGTTACTAACTTTAGTTCTTTTATTAAACAAGCTGATTCTACAAGTAGAAGTAGGGATTCTGGATTAACAACTGTTCACACAGAAGGACTTCTTCCAAGGACAATACTCAGAATTATTTAAAGATTGAACATCGAGTTAAAGGAGAATTCAGACTCAGAAAAGTATATATGTTTTTCCTTCTCATCGTGTTGACAATGACAACTTGGACAAGAAGCATGCGGAAGAAAATAAAGAATGATGACCAGTTCCGGCTCTGTGGGATATGAACCATGAGTCGAAGACATCCATGGCTATACTTTGCTGCCGGAACATATGTCCACTGAAAGAACTCACGACCAAGAAAGGAAGTGATGACCGCCTCCATACAATAGATAACATCAGTCAGTAGCTTTGAGCTGTTGGAACTTTTTTCATTGTTCTGTACCTGAGCTTTATGTTCAATACATCCCTAGTATTTTCCATGTCCTCCCTCATCAGCATTTCCCGTAATCTAAAGGCGAGGACGGGGGACCAAGTTGCAAAGGTTTTCCGAATACTAGCCGGTGGTGAAGTAAATCACCTTACATGACTTCAGAGGTGAAGAATGCAGATCCATCTGCACTTTTGCTTTAACTAAAGAAATAGGCTGTGATTTCTCTAGAAGCTCTAGATGCTATTTATGCTTCACAAACAACCCGTCTCTTCCTTCACAATGTCAACACCATGCATGTTTTTGGGGAAATTGGAAGTAACTTGTCCAGGAAAATTTTCTAGGAAAAAGTTTGCTCTCCAAATTGCTCATACTCGTGATCACATATGAAGGTTCCTTCCCATCTGTCATTCATTTAGGAAAATGGCAGATCTAAATTTCTGCCTCCACTCGATATATAGCCAGACATCAATCTGTGTCAAATTAAGATAGACAAATTGGAACTATACCTTGACAGTAATCTCCGCTTTGTAAGGCCGACTCGCGCCCCAGATGATCAAACAGAACACGGTGAACAGAACCACGAAGCTGCACAGAGCGATCAAGGCCTGGAACCGCCTCATAAATGCCTTGTCCTCCAATTCATCATAAGACCCCTCTTCCAAAATCACATTACACTCGGGCCAACCCTTATCGTTCCTCTTCCTGTTCCCCTTCCTCCCCGAAGAGGATCTGAAAATCCCCGAGAAACGGCTGTACGAGGAGTTCCTCGAGTGCCGCCCGAACGAGGGATGCGAGGGGGACTCCATGGGGCTATGTGACATCGGAGTGGCGTGCATTGATGAGGACTTGTCCCCATCATGAGAGTCTCTCGAAGGGCTTTGGACATAGTACGCGGGACGTTTCGGAGATCTCGAAGGCGAGGACGGCGCTAAACTTGTTATGTCAGACTCAGATTTCGTCGACAGCATCATTTTTCTATTCTAATCTAGAGGCTTTATCAGTATGAACGAATCAGCTCAGAAAAACTGCAGAAAGACTCGAGATGGTGTTGGGGGGCCTTCACCGCTTTCGCATTCATAACAGCTGCAAGAAATTAAATTTCAGAATCCAGATAAAAATCAGTAATTAACACACTCAGTTTCTCAGCTGGGTTTAATTCAAGAAGCGTCCAAGTCGTGTCTTGAAGTGGTTTAAAGCGCCACAAAGAGCAAGAAACACACGAGATGCGGCATATCTCTACAAAGAAACATACAGGGAAAAGAAAGAAGATAGAGAGAGATAGAGAGACGACAAACCATTACCGCACGATTCAACCAAATTCCTTGGAAAAACTTCTGACGTCATCACCTCACGCTCCAAACTTTCTTGAGCTAGAGGCTGATGATCATAAGGACAAGAGGTGCAGAAGAGGGCGTCAAGAGCAATTTATTCAACACTCACACGCACTCTCTCTCTCTGTCTCTCTCTCTCTCGCTTGCACGCTCTCGCTGAATGTGCTGTCTGTGCATGAGAGTTGGAAGAGAGTTTTTTTCTCAACGGCCAAAGAACCAGAGAGTCCCACGTACCGCTTTGTAGAGAAAAGCAGCACCACTTACGCAGCCTCGGCCTCAGGCCCGGGCTCCGAGCCTACGTCAGCGCTGAGGCCCAAGGAGCAAGTGTCGGCAGCTTTAGCAATATGGAAACTGTGAAATGGGGTTCCAATTTTGTACAAGCTTATGAAATTTGGACCATCAAAAATATCATAGAAAACTGCATTTCCATGGCATTATTGTGCAGTTGATGAGACCTTGACAGACCACCTAAACTTGATTCCGGACCACCCCCTTGAATTATTTATTTGTGTTCGGCACCTTATGCATGGATGTTGCCATTTCCCTAGCTTTTCTATACAGGAAACGTTAGGCCTTGATGAAGAATTTCATTAAGTTATTGTCCCAAACTAAAAGAAGTGTCTTGCCCACAAGACAAACAACATGAGATTGTTTATGTCGCGGGATTTGCATCTGTTACCAATGCCTTTTAAAAAATATTTGCATGATGATCATATATTCGAGGGGCTTCCAAAGTTGATGCAGCAACTTCTTGCTTGCGTATTAGGAATTATGATTTCCCATAACAATGTATAGGACCTTGAGACCACAAAACATGGTCCCAAAAACAAGCTATCTCCATGGCTATCGATTTGGAAAATCAGCAATTGCTTAAGTCAGAACTACCTGTTTTTGTCTGTGATCGAGACTTACGTGAAAAAAAAAAAAAAAACACAGCTCATACAGTCTGTACAATAATGAAATCTCTCCAATAATCCATAAAATGACTCTTTATCTCTTCTTAATTAGCCCTTCCTCCACCACCTCAGCACATAACATTTGCCATGGCCTCCCTTTTTGGCTTTACCACAGGGACATAGACCCACACTCCACTGAGTGAAATGTTAATAAGGCCAATAGGTCCTGGGGGAAGTCGTGTGGTGACGACGATGGGGAGATGAGGACAAAGCTCCACAGCAAGAGGTGGACCACTCCCCCCCCTCACTCTCTACACATTTTTGCTCTCTTTATCAGAAATGGAGCCAATCGGCCACAGCCAGGCTCGAGGAAAGCGGAGCTTTGGGTGTGGCCCCATAACATCATTGCTCGTTTTGAAAACGTTCGTGTTCTTTAGAGTTGATTTCGAGTGGAGATCGCCAAACGATGTTACTCATTGTCCCAGCGTTCGCATAAACAGAACCCAATACGCTGTCGTATAGACAACTTGATACTGAAGAGAGAGAGATTTTCTTTCATCGTTGCCCTTGTTAGGTCGTGCAGACAATGACGTCCGGATTTCGCATGAAAACCCAGTTAAAAGCAGTAGAGGCTCGTCTCTTTCTGTTCACATTAGGCGATTCGTTTTTTTTTTTTTTTATTTACTTCACGAGGAAATGGAATTTAAAAGGAATTTCACATCTTTTGGACCACATTGAGTTGAGACGTGAGGCACATTGAATTGCAGTGTCCTCAAGCCTGCATTTTCTAACTAAAAGACATTCCGTTGATACTCATGCGTATGGATCTACCGTGGGACTCTAGCTTCCTATTAGTTGTCATGGTAACAAAGTATACTCGCCAAGAAACCTTGGTCTTAATGGCACTTGCATTATTGTAGATAAGACCAAAGAGATCAGTTTCGATGCAATTAATTTCGGCAAATTCGGATTGACCGCGAAATTTTAAGCATCGAAAAATAGGTTGATTTTCATAGTGCCTGATGATTTATCAATATCTTGATGACTATAGCCATGGTGGCTGTTGAGGATAAGAAAGACCATTTAGTGTCGGCAACTTAAATGATCATTTCCAACACAACTACAATGAATAAAAAGATGCCCGTCAACGGTAGTAAGTTTCCCAAAATCCATACTTGTGACTGATAATGTTGTGCAATGCCTCCCAAAAATCCCATTAAATATCTGTAGTTGAATGCCCAGTGCTCTGTAGCAGATCAATATGTAATTGAAGTTCAAATAGTATTCGAGTTGGTACCTGATACGCTTTTGTGCTAAACTCAGCAACAGGATCATCACAATGAAGTTCAGCTTCTCAAAATCGTGAAGCATACCCCGAGAAGGAAAGTCCTCGGAGCAAAGTTTGAAAACGACGATCCTCAAGCTATTGCTAACAATGAGCCTTGTGGCACGACGGAAAACCCTATAGAGAAAACTGATTGGTGAAGACGGCTCTAGAGGTTCTGGCAGTCAAACAGTTGCTCATGTAAATGCCCTGCGACTATATCACGGGTCATGTTCTGAAACGAAGCATCCAGCAGCAATTGCAAGCCAACCTGTTTATTTCTCTTTAACGCACCAAAAATTGTCGATAGGCTTCCCTCAGAATCAATGACTTCTTACCAATGAACTGTTCATAACAAAGCAGCAAAGCAATTTAACTGAATACAGAAAACAAAAATGTATATGGAGTTCTTCATTCGACTTGCTTGAACACCGAAGTATCTGTTTCACGGTGTGACCTCACCTAACTCACACCTCCGGTTTGTACAGCACATTCCCTTGCTTTTACAAGGGAAAAAAAAATCCATCCCATAATGCCAAATATGCTAAGAAAGATAGAACATTGAAAATAAGGATGTGTTTGTTTGAGTGAAAGAACTTTCCGTGAATTAGTTTTCCGAACTTTCATGTGATTTTTTTTTTTTGGGTAAGTAACTTTCATGTGATTGATTTGCTGAAAAATGATTAATCAATAGAAAATCATTTATGGTGAATGATAATATGCATGCTTATGTTTAAAAAAATGGATTCCCTAACCAGAAATTGAGAAAACACTTTCATGAAAAATGATTTCCTGAAAAGCATTTTCTGAGTTCTATGAGGTCTTCCCAGAAACACACACCCTAAGCCGATGGACAAAAGCAGGCCAGATGGACTATGCAGTGAAGCTCCTCCTCTTAAGCATCAGATCACAGAGCTTCACAGCATCTGAGTTATCTCTGACATTATGAACCCTTACAATGTTTGCGCCACCGAGTACTCCGGCAGTGACAGCAGCAACCGTTGCCGCATCGCGCTCCGTGGCAATCGGACGAGCGCATATGTCACCTAGAAATCGTTTCCTAGAAGGTCCTATCAGTAAAGGGGCATGAGAGAGAGCCAAGTTTTTTCTCGCAAGTTCTTCTCGAATGGCTGGTAATCCCATGAGAATGTCCACATTATGGTCAGTATTCTTTGAGAATCCGATTCCTGGGTCCACGATTATTCTCCAAGCTGGTATACCAGATAATTCTGCATCTTTCACTCTAGTAAACAACTCGGATGCAATCTGCTTACACACATCATCGTATTGGAGGTTTTCTCTGTTTTGCATAGTAGACGGATCCCCCCTCATGTGCATAGCAACATAAGGAACCTTAAGATTGGCAACAACAGGAATCATGTTGTCATCCAACTTCCCTGCGGATACATCATTTACAATATGTGCCCCCTTGCTCACTGCTTCTGAAGCGACTTCAGAGTAAAATGTGTCGACGGAGACAAGCTTCCCCTCCATCTCAGGCATTTCCAGAACAGCTTCTAAAATTGGAATCAATCTCTCTAATTCTTCTCTAGGAGAAATCCGATCTGCCCTAGGTCTAGTAGACTGGGCCCCAAGATCAATCATATCTGCCCCCTCCGAAATCATCAAACGGACTTGGGATAGCGCAGCTTCCACGCTTTGGAACTTCCCTCCATCACTAAAACTATCTGGTGTTAGGTTGAGAACACCCATCACAAATGTTCTCTCCGACCAGTCCCAAAGAAGGTCATTTCTGATAGGTAAAACTCTTTTAAGTCCTTCCTTCCCAATCAAAGATTCAGCACCCAGTTTATTCCACGATTCATAAAGACTGCCTGAGTGAATCGATAGTGTGTGCCAAGATGCCACTACATCACTGTCAACAGTTGATCCAATCAAATCCATCAGCGGAGCCATCACAAACGGTCTCTCCCATATTCTCTCGTGAGGGACTACAAGTGTGTCAGAGTTAATTCTAAACTTCCCATAGAACAATATGTCCAAGTCAATTGGCCTCGGGCCATACCTGATCCCATTTGTGCGACCCATGTCCTTTTCGATCTTCTTAAGTTGGTGTAGTAATTCATGGGGCCCGAGAGTTGTGACGGCTCTCACTGCAGAGTTCAGAAACTGAGGTTGATTGGTGACATAAGCAGGCGCTGTCTCGTACAAACAACCATGCCTCGTAATGCGTATGCCAGACTTCTTCATCAAGTCCAACGCTTCGCTGAAATTGTTGAGTCTGTCACCCACATTGCTGCCTATAGCAATTACGACTTCCTGCTCTTGAGAATGAACCTCCATGATGGTATCCGAGGATAAGCGGCGGAAGCATAAGGAAAATGCTGCAAAAAGAGTCATGATGAGGAACACGACCAGAAAACATCCAATCAGAAAGTGCCATGCACTGCATGCTTATTTCCAATATGAAACCTTCTGTTATGAGCATATGTGCAAGGTTACACATTTAGATTTCTAAAAGAACTATAAAGAATGAGAAGCGCCAATTACCGGTGAATATCCAATACTTACAGATTACATAAGATGTTACACAATAAAAAATCATGGCATAAAACTACAGACACTTTGCGTCAGCTAATTAGGTTGAACTTCTCTTCTTCTCCAAGCACAAAGCATCTTAAGGAAAAATTTGAAATCAAGAAAAATTCGTGCTTAGGGATTAGACTATCATAAGAAATCATTCTCTCAAAATCCCAGCCACAACTAGGAGTAGGAATTCACCTGCACCATACTTGAACGCACTGCCAATATTACGTTTGGCCGGTAATAACTGCTTGAAGACATTCATCAGGAAGCACACTGCACTTGAACAAGTTTGGAGTACAATCATTAGTGCCAACACAGAAAACAATAACGAGCAACGGCCGTAATAAAATGAGATCGACCCTGGTCGCTGGCCCCCGGCCACTAAAATGTGTAAGATACAATTCTCATAAATCAAATCCAAAGTAAAATAAGCATATCTCCCCCCAACGAAAGCTGAAATTTTGACAACCTTCCCCTTTCCCCCTCCAGACCCACCGTTGGATAACCACATAGGCAATTGCAATTCGATCTCCAAAGGACATGAAACACTTTCAAAACAAGCAGAAAACTAATCACATGCATCCACTGGGATTAGCAGGAAAAAAAACAATAAAAATGTCCCACTTTCCCCCAAAATTACGTTAAACAAGGAGTTCACTCACTACCTAAGAGGCTTTTTCGAAAATAAGCTCACCCATTGAAGCTTCAGTCCAGTCTGTAGCTTGATTGATCGAAGCCTTCGGTCGGAATCCGTCGGCGGCGGTCGAATGGAGCCCCAAATGGGGGGTTGCTCAGGACCCTCGTATTGAGAGCTGAGCACAGAGAACCAAGGACGAGAACGCGACGCGAGAGCTACAAGGAACACACCGTTTCGACGTCATTCGAGACCCGATAGATCGGTCGGGTAAGCTCTGCCATCGGTTGACCTTTATCGAGAGAAGAGGCACTGGTGCTAGGGAGCTCCATTGCAGCTCGTTCCCCCTGTTAACAGATGGAGAGAGCTGGAGAGTTTTCACAAAGGTGTTTGCGAAATCGCTATTCCACTACGATGGAAAAATTACAAATAACGGTCCCAAAATGATTTTATTCTCTTCAATAAAAATATGAAGTTATTTTTATTTTAGTAAGGATCTAAATTGATCATTATAATTTTACATAAATAAAATATTCTGATCCATCGATGACATATTTATGAAAAAGTATTTTGAATTTTAATTATTTTTATTCATTTTTATTCATTTTTCTCGTTCTTTTTTTGGGCCATCGCCAGGCACTAGGTGTAACTTCTAATGCTTTGCTCCGCTATCACTCGTAAAAGCTCGACATTAAACCTTAGCTTCAATGCCTCAGTAACCACATGTCACTTGCCTAAAAACTTGTAAGTGAGAAAACTCAGTAAGTCAAATCTTTAAATCACTGACTAAATTGTCTAACAAGATGAACAAGCAACAGGGAGCAATAAATAACAGAACACTTGGCAAGACACCATCTCACTCATCACAGGTATCGTTCATGTGCCAACATGTAAAGGACGATAATGTAATATGTATGTTATATATTCGTGCACTCAGTTTAACGTATCGTTCCACCGCAGAGACGGGTTTGGCACATATAACAGGATCGCTTAGTTCAAATAGCAGGGTATTCTCATAAACTTCATGGGGTATCACTCATTGGGCGTGAAGCCCGTTTATCTCGCTTTCACTCAATGTCGCCGCCATATGAATGCATGTTTATGCTATGCAACATTCAAATCTTCATGGCAAAGCGTGTCGTTAGACAGTACAGATTACCACACGCATTCATTTAGAATAGTAATTCTAGTTAACAGCGTTCGCATCACCCCGATGCAACTAAATTATATCACAAAATGGCAACTCAGCATTTTCTAATCACCGTAGAGCCCTGACCAAGGAACATTAGTCACTAGATCTCACTATCTTGCATGTTTCACCACAAACTGCACGGGTTCCCTAACCTAGTCGCCTTAAAGTTTCTACTTTTTTACTAACTTCACCCATCAGCTTCTCACTATCATTTCTCATGTCCATCACGTCATTGTCTCTCTTCCACCAAATTCACAACTATAGGAATCAAAAGTTATTTTGCGAAAGTTTGAAGGATTTGAGATGGGAAAAAAATTCAAATATATAAATACGAGAGTAGTATTCAAACTAACATTATAAAGGCTTCATACAAAAAAAAGAAATACAAACTCACAATTTTCTCTCCCATTCTCTCTTTATATTAAGGCTTAAAAAAATTGATTACCATGTCACATATTTATATGAAAACTTCTAAGTTGCTTCTTGAAGAAACTTCTGTATTTTTTCTTGCCTAAGTTCATCCTTTTGTTTGTTCTCCAAGTTGGCTTGTTCTCCAAATTGCCTTACTTATCAAGTTTGCTTATTCTCCAAGTTAAAAATACAAAATCAATTTTATTTTATTTCTAACCGCCTCTCTTAAAATTGATTTTTGAAATTCATAACACCAAGCATCGTCTTCAATTTCTCGAACAAATCCACCTTTAAAGGTTTTGTCAGGATATCTGCAATCTGGTTTTCGGACCTACAGAAATCAAGTTCAATCTCGCCATCTTTAACTAGCTCACGGATATAGTGGTACTTGATGTTGATATGTTTGCTCCATCCATGAAAAATAGGATTCTTGGCTAATGCAATTGCTGACTTGTTATCGCACATCAATATGGTAGTACCTTTCTGCTCATGCTTCAGTTCGCTAAGCATCCTACGAAGCCATATCCCTTGGCATGCTGCCGAAACTACTGCTATGTATTCTATTTCAGCTGTCGAGAGTGCAATAACTTGTTGCTTTTTCGAGGACTAAGAAATAACTCTTGATCCTAGAAAAAACACATATCCGGAAGTGCTTTTCCTCGTTTTAATATCACCTGCCCAATCACTATCTGTGTATCCCACTAAATTGAAGTCGTCAGTGTGAGAGTATAAAATTCCATGATCTTGAGTTCCACTGACATATCGTAAAATTCTCTTTGCTGCCTACATATGTGATTGATACAGTTTTTCTATAAACCGACTAATAATTCCCACACCATACATAATATCCGGCATTGTAGATGTCAAATACCTTAAATTGCCAACAATACTTTTGAAATAAGTGAGATTTACTAGCTCACTGGTTCCTTCTTTCTTTAGCTTTAACCGTTCTGCTACAGGAGTCCAAATTGATATGAGTGATTCCATATTGAATCGCTTCAAAATATTATTAGCATATTTTTGTTACGAAATAAATAAGCCATCATTTGTCTACTTCACTTCAAGGCCTAGAAAATATGACATCAATCCCAAGTCTGTCATCTCGAACTGACTTGTCACGGCTTCCCTGAATTCAACAAACATTTTTTCACAATTTCCTGTAAATATCAAGCCATCTATATAAAGGCACATAATGATGAGATCACCGTTAGTATTTGACTTAATAAACAGTGTATGCTCATATGGACACTTTTGAAAACCATGCTTCAACAGGTATGTGCCAATCCTCATGTACTAAGCTCGAGGTGCCTGTTTTAGCCCACATAATGCTTTCTTCAGCCTATAAACTTGATTTTCACGCCCTTTCTTACATAGCTTTGTGGTTACTCCACATAGACTTCCTCATCAAGAAAACCATTGAGAAATGCAGATTTCAACATTCATTTGATGAATCTTCCAATGAATCTGAGCTGCTAGTGCTAAAATCATTCGAATGGTATCCATTTGAGTCACTGGTGCAAATACTTCAAAATAATCAAAACTTGATTTTTGCTTATAGCATTTCACAATCGATCTGGCTTTATAACGATACACCTGACCATCGGGTTTATACTTTGTCTTGTACATCCATTTAATACCAATAGACTTCTTACCATGTGGTAAAGAAGTTAGCTCCCATGTGTTATTATTTTCGATGGAGTGGATTTCTTCATCTATTACTTGGATCCACTTCTCATCTGTAGCTGCATTATCATAGGAAATGGGGTCACATTAAGCAAATAAACAAAAATTTGCCATTGTTTCATCAATAACCTTGTCATTGTCACTATCATCATCTCTTGTGATCACATAATTCTTAAATTTTACTGGAGTCTGTCGTAATAGTTGCGAACGCCGAACCAATGGTTCCGAAACCGTTGTTGGTGAAGAAGATGAGCCGTCAGGTGAAAATGATGGAACTTTAGTTGAAGATTATTCTGGCTCTCCCACAGTCGGTTCATCTTCAATGGTGATATTTTGGGATCACTCTTCTGATTCCAGTCCCAGGCTTCACGTTAAAAAAATTGAACATCCCTACTGATAATCACCTTCTCTATGACTAGATTATACAGCCTATAACCCTTAGTTACCTCACTCTAACCAATAAAGATGCACTTCTAGCTTCTATATTTCAACTTTTTTCTTTGTTCATCTGGTACATGGAGATATGCAACACACCCAAATACTCGCAAGAACGAAACATTTGGCTTGTTACACGTCCAAGCCTCTTCTGGAGTTCTTTCAAGAACAATTCTCGTTGGACATCTGTTTAAGATAAATACAACACAAGCAACGACTTCTGCCCAAAACTTTTTTGGCAAACCTTTAACCTTGATGACATGGACATGGACATTTTATTTTATTTCTAACAAGAACATGTACATTTCGGTTCCCCAACTTTTTATCCGATAATAATCCCAATCCCACAGTCCTTGCGCATTGCCGGTTGCCGCCACTTCAATCTTGCCTCCTACCTACTCGTACGTGTCGACACAGAAACTTTTAGCTTTCTCCATCACAAGACCACACCATGCCCCTCATTGTTCCTTTTCCTCACGGACCCGTGAATTCATCTTACTCTTATATCCCGACACACAAGCTTTTGTTCTCTAATTTTCATCACAAGTTCTGAATTTCCAGCCCCGACACCGTTCCTCGACAGTTGCACAGTGTCCCCCATTCTCTCGCAGAACAACCAACCTCGGCGCTATTCCATCCACAACTATCAGTGACACCCCCGCAACTAGCCGATGCCCGTGACGACCCATTTACAACCATAAGATCAGCTTCGGAGCGGCGGGCAACACTAACACGCGACTGAACAGAGACCGAGCAAGATGCGCTCGTGCACGAAACTTCGTGAATTTCAGTCGGAAAAGGACCCACTGGTCGTCCATATACCGCAGCAGCCGTGAGACGGAAGCTTCATCTCACCGTCACCCTCACGGAACGTATACACAACCCTCCTTCCACACGAGCAGCCCCCATCACCCCAACCAAAATCCTCACTAGTTTGTCACTCCCCGCCCGAAACCCGACATCCATTAGACAACATAGTAAATGGGTTAGAGAGCCGGCTTGCCTTGATGATTGGTGGCGGTTGAGTTGCGCGGGACTGAGCGGCTACGTCAACCGGCGTTGGAGCAGTTGCACCGAAGGTGGTCGATGAGATGATGTCGCGGAGTTCCCAGGCGCCGAGATGCAGACTGTACGTACTTCACGAAAGAGGAGACCTTCAGTCGGTGAAAAATGCCGCAAGTATCTTCCTTTGTCCACGCGGGCCACCGTTTTGTATTCGGAACCTAATGGCTGACGTTTTATAAAACGCAACAAGAGGAGCTAGTGGGAATTGGGCTGGTTTTCATGAACTAAGACAAAAACAGCTTGGGCCCTTCATCGTTCGAGATTCATGAAGAAAAACATAAAGGTGGTAATGAAATGGGGCTTAATATTTCCTGGCCTAAGTACCAAATAAAAGGATAAATCGCCCCATTAAAAGCAAAGGCAGCAGGCCGAGTTTCCACGTCAACCTACATCCCAAATTCGATCAGTCCAACGGTCAAAAGAGTTCCATTTCCTGAAATCTAAGTTTGAGTCTATGTGGTCTTGGGTTCGTTTAGTCAATCCGGGATAATCGTTTCTAAAATTTTCCGTTACTTCAATCGCACGAGTCAGCTTTCAAATCGATTTCGTCCAATTCCTATTTGTACATAAATAAAAAATTAGGGCGTCACACTAAGCGAGGACTTGCAAGCCATTGTAGGGCCAACCTCGCCTTTAGCTTGTGAGGGTGGCCCGCGCGCGGCCCTCTTTGGGCATCGCCGTTGGTCAATTATTGTTTGAGATTGGCCATCTATGAATAGGAAAGAAAACAATTGAAAGGCAAAGGACGAAAATACACTTAATTGACCGGGAAGATTTTGCCGATCAACGAGGTCAAGCCTTTATTTGACTTCTCTACGAATTTCAATCATCTTTGTTATCGGTTCATGTTCATTTTCAATCATCGCGCATCCATGCCCTTCAAAAATAGAAACCATCCACTCCCATCAATAAAATTTGATGCAAATCCCTTATTCTTTCAAATCTACCATCCATAAATTACTACTAATTTGAATTTTTTAAGGTCCTCGATGCTTCAAGGCATATTAAAATTGGCAAAAGTATCAAAAAGATTATAAACCTATTACATTGGTATCAATTCAGTTCTAAACATTATTGCATTTGTATGAATCCAGTCCTAAAACTTTTATCGCTACTAATTTTTTTGGTCGAAATATTGATGTTAATTCAATCATAAATCTTTTGCATTGGTATCTATTCACTTGTAATTTTTTTTTTGAATTTTTGTTAATTGAGTCAATCAGGCTAATTTTGGCCAAATATGTTGGGTTTTTTCTTCGTTTTCTTTTCTTAATCATTGAAAAATCATTAAAATTATATTAAAAAATATCCACGTCAGCGCCAGCCGCCATCCTTCTCTCCAATTAGATCCATCAAACACCTCATCAAGCATACCCCTCGTTCTGACAAGGAGTACGTCTAGTCCACCAAATTTGACCAACACCATATCTTGTCTACCCAGCAGGAGCAATTTGTAACTCTTTATATTTCCCCTGAGTTTCCTGCTCAGTGGGCTTAGCAAGGTTATACTCATCTTCACTTTGAAGCCATCCGTTTGGCCTTATCCTTGCATGGACTTTGTGTTGAAGTTTGTTTGTAAAACGAACAAAAAATGTTGCTTTTTTTTTTTTAAATCCCGCATAGGATAAAAAGAAGGGTGCAAGTCTCTTTAATACTTAGAAAGCTGCTTTAGTCTTTCATAATAAAGAAATAGGAACCCACTATACCCACGTGTGATTGATGCAATTATTAGCCGCACTTAGCACTTTGCACTTTGCGCGCCCCGGATGAAAATAATTATGAATTATTTTTTAATTATTTTCAAAATAAATTATTTTATAATTATATTCTATATTTTTAATTGTGACTGTTCGGACATGAATAGTTGTGTCCAAGCAGTAATTGTCCCTTATGAACAGTTGTGTCCAAACGGCAGTTGTCCCTTATGAACAGTTGTGTCCAAATGAATGTTATTACCACGAACGGTCATATCTGAATTGTAATTTTTTAGACATGAATTAGTGCGATATTTCAGACATGAATTGGAGCAATGTTTCAAACATGAATAGGTGCGTTTGTACATGGGCAGTCTATATAATAGACAATTCTATTTAGTTTCTGTGATCATCTTTCATTATACATTTTCCTTGATAAGAGCGACAACCACCTTTTCATTATTTCGTAAAGAGTTTTAGGATTGCTATCCAGTATTCTCACCATGACTTTGTTGTATCCTGAAGAGAATTTGCAAGAAATCTATAGCAACTTTGAGGGGCAAATTGATCATAAAAGAGAGTGATTACACGTCTCAAAGTCTGACTACATTGTTACTCCATTTCATTATATTTTCAACACTTTCAATCGTCTAGTTTCACATGTATGTTAAGTGTATGTTAAGTCTTTGTCTAAGTCTTTAATAAATAGATGAGAAGTTTGTTCACTTTGCCAAACTTCTGCCAACTTTCGAACCATTTTGTATGAAAAGTAATGTTCACCGAACACTGTAGCAACATTGTTCATAACTGTAGCAATGGTACTGTAGCTGTGACATTCTGAATTTCGACCCTATCTCGAAACTTATGAATGAATGAATGTCTATCGATGTATTTCATTAAATCTCACTCAGAATTGATCTCTCTTGAGTCGACTAACCAAAAGGGAATGGCTAATTAGGATTTAAGTACCTGGACTGAGAACTCAACCATGGATCGACACTTTGACCATAAGGATTGCCGATGAAATATTTTTGGCCATTAAAGGGTCGATCTAAGAATGATTCTAGAACGATTTACTAGCATTATACAATTGGTTCACGTGTGATTCTGTATGACCATAATATGATTAGCAAATTAATCTAAATTGATTCCTGAAGATCGCGTCATTTAGAACTAGTGATTGACCCTCGCAATTACTTGACGATCAAAGTCGCCATGGCTCGAATAACTCTTAAACGTAGCTTTAATCACGGGTCGATACGCATAACTCCTAAGAGCTGTCCGCTAGTCTGAGAAACGATGGAATACCAATTAACTGAATTTGGCCATGAATCGAATTTCGAGATCGGAGGCTGTACATTCAAGGGTTCCAACGTTAATAGATTGGACGTCACCTCATCGAGGGAAACTAAGGTTAGGGTACAACCTATAGCAATTGGAAAAGTAAAATTTGGACTGAGAAGTGAAAATTACCCTTTTCCCCCCTCAGAAATTACTCATGTTTCTAGAATTAAGTAAGGGCATTTGGTCTTTAATCCTCCCCCTCTTTGGTAAAAAACTTGGAGGATAAAAAGGACTTGAGTACTCTTGAATATTGAAGAGAAAAAGGACAAGGGAGAAGACTTCCTCAAACCCCAAGACTAACTCCCACCAACTAGTCATTCATTCATACTATTCACCTCAGTCAATAATCTCATGAACAGCCCCACTTTCTCTTGTTCATGCAAATGTGATATCACCATCTCTCTCCCTTCTTCCCTCATTCGGCCGAATTCACTTCTATGTTATTATCTCATCTTCATCTTTTCTCTCAAGCTCTCTCTCTCTTGGTTTGGCCTCGAGGAGACCGACGCCCCTCTCCTTCTCCTTCTTGCTTGTTCAGCCGAGGGATCTCAAAGACGACGCCGCCACTTGGCCAAACCGCCGCCCTTCCGTCTCCATTAAACCATCACCGAACGCGACCTAACCAGGAGCTCTAGAAAAAGTGTCTTGGAGAATTTCTTGGTGTAGCTTGTGGTAAGTAACTCCTAGAGCCTAGCTTAGTACGTGAGAAGGTTGAAAGATGATGTTAAAAGTGTTATTGATGAGTTTTCATGACTGTTTTCTTGATTGATTCAAGGGGCGAACCTTTACTTGTTGAATCAAGTTGAATCGTAGACTCGTGCCACCTCATTGGTCGGTTTTGCTTGCTCATTTGCTTAGTAAGTTACTCTTTACCTAGGACTTTAGGCTACTAATAGACGTGTTTAATGGTGATTAAATGTAGTTTGAGGGCTGTGATTGTTGAGGGTATGTTGCTTCCAAACGTTGCTTCTAAACGTTCCTTCTG
The DNA here is from genome assembly GCA_028455895.1 of Rhodomyrtus tomentosa. Taxonomy (NCBI): domain Eukaryota; kingdom Viridiplantae; phylum Streptophyta; class Magnoliopsida; order Myrtales; family Myrtaceae; genus Rhodomyrtus; species Rhodomyrtus tomentosa. The sequence goes on along the minus strand of JAPCWY010000001.1, from coordinate 38,178,161 downwards.
ACGTTCCTTCTAACGCTATTTCTGAGCGTTGCTTCCGAATGTTGCTTCTGACGTTCCTTCTGACGCTGTTTCTGAACGTTGCTTCCGACGTTCCTTCCGACGCTTCTTCTGACGTTCCTTCTGACGTTGCTTTTGAACGTTACTTCTGAATGGTGCTCTTGATTGATGAATTGTGTAACTTGCTTGGATTGGCTATTTATTGATTAGGTTATAAACTTATGTGTACATTATGCCTTGATGCGTTAGACACGAGGTTTGAATATATCCTGAGGCGTTAGACGCGGGATTGACTTGAGGCGTACTAACGCGAGTCCTAGAATGACATTGTGACCTAAGGCGTATTAACGCGGGTACAACGATTACTTAAGTCTAAGGCGCTAAGGCATGGGCCTAGCCTTTGAAAGTTGGAATCACAATGAGTGTAATGATATCCTATAAACTTACGAGCTAGTGAGTGCCCAAGTACGAAAACTTAGTCTTGACTGAGTAATTAGACTGCTGAAATGCAATACTGCGTAGCGCCATATGCCATGACATGTGCTAATGCATCAATTGCCATGTATTTCTTCTGATTGACCATTGCATGCTTTAAAAGTATTTGGAGGTGCTAATGACCTAGTTCAGGTTTAGGGTTGGTTTACAGAGATTTATTTTCACCCCATCGTGGGCACAAGTTTTTTCAGACCCCAAACCCTAAGCATGCTACCAAAACGTTTTAGGGAGCCGATGAATATCCAGAAGTTGGTGACCGAGTATCCCGTAGGTCCAAGTAAGGCCTACATTAGAAATGAGAGTATAATGTGGGTCGACGAAGGAGACGACGATTAAGAGTCGCATTATTTTGAGGCGTGATTTTATCGAGTCGACGGCATGATGTACGGACCCTTGAGGAGTTTCGATGTACCCCGGAGTGTGATTCTTGAAAGTTGCAGCGTTACACCCTATATGGCGAGGTACTCAATCCGGAAGCCAAGTCAGAGAATAGCAAGCCGAAGCCCCCGGAGCCTACAGAGGATGTCGAAATCGTGGAGCCCTCTAATGCCAAGGAAGCATCTGTAGAAGCCACTGAGTCCGAATTGAAGAGAGAGCTAGAGGAAGAGTTTAACGCCGAGTTGGAATCTGAGACCGAGCTAGAGATGAGTGCAAATAAGTTTGATGCGCCTACGGATATAGATTCCGACCCGGAGGAGGCAGCTCCCATGGACTTGGAGTCAGATGCTTCTGTAGAATACGACCCTTTGGTTGATGAGGACAAATCAGCTGATAGTGAGCCCAACCTTTTGGTATAGCTGTGGTACCTAACTTTTTGGGATACCCTTTAGGATAATAGTGTCGTGACTGGACTAGAAGCACCCTTTTGACTAAATCCCTCGCCCCTTTCAAACTCTATCTTGTATCCCTGCTTATGACCAAGTTGTAAAACTGGATTTATATCAAGTTGTGTATAAGTATTTTTATCATCCTCAGTTATCATGTGTTAAGTATTGTATGGAGTTATATATATCGCTTCCGCATGTGCATTTAAATTCATTCGCCTGTCGCCTACTGTTCGATCTTAGGGTAATACAAGGATAACAGCACTCGTGGGATGTTGGCGTGCTCGGATAAGGACGCGGGGCATGACAGTAGCAGTACTGTTCATCCGGTGACTTTTCCAGTAACCGACATCCACGTTAGCGGATTTCTAGCAAAATGAACCGGATTGACTCGATTAAGTATTGTATGGAGTTATATATATCGCTTCTACATGTGCATTTAAATTCATTCGTCTGTCGCCTGCTGTTCGATCCTAGGGTAATACGAGGATAACAACACTCGTGGGATGTTGGCGTGCTCGAATAAGGACCCGGGGCGTGACATCCCCGTTTAAGTGGTATCAGAGTAAGGTCGGTTCGATCCAAGTTGGTTGAGGCTTGGAGTAATAAGGAGTGATGACTTTGGTTGACTGGGTAGTGAGATCTTAAGGATTCGTTAGAGTTAGACACGATACGCATGTCATGTGAATTGACGTTTGTGATTAGCACACTTGATTGGCATCAACGTGGGTGATTAAAAGTCTATAGAACTTCATACTTGGCACTAATTGTTGTGGTTTAGCTGATGTTATCTAATGAATGGATAGTTTGTTCTGAGTATGCTAAGTTGCAGATGCATCGAGACTTGAGGTATGAATGAGGACTCTTGATATGTTACCTCTGATTGTTTGATTTGAGATAAATCACTAGTTGTAATTGTTGATGTGATATGTAGCCGTGAATTTCTATACTTCAGTAGATGTCTTAGGTCTCTAATTCCTGGATGGAATTATAACTGTTCAGGTGCTGAGAGAATTAGCAAGGATGAACAATCGAGGTGGAGGTTCGAGAGGAGCATCTAGCTCGAGGGCACCAGTGATTGAAAACTCAAGAGTGGATGGGGTCCTTAGAGTGCTGGAACAGATTGGGAATCTATTGGGCAGGCAGGCTGAAGACCGAGCTGCTTATGTCACCCAACGAGCTCAAGAGAGGGCTGCCACTATTGCCCAAGCTGTTGAAGCTGCTGTCGCTGCCGTGAATATGGCGAATGGGAACAATAGAAACAATGGGAATAATGGTCAGGGTAACGGAGATGGTAATGCCCAAGGGAATGAGAATACGAATTGCTAGATGGGTCAACTGGTGGAGTAGTTTATGAAGCTAAAATCGACTCAGTTTGATGGTGTCGGAGACCCGAAGACTGCACCTCGATAGATTGAGAAGCTCGAGAAGGCTTTTGGAATCTTAAGGTGCACGGAGGAGGAGAAAGTGCTCCTGGCGGTCTACCAACTGGAGGGTACCGCTAACGACTGGTGGAATGCTACCAAAGAAATAGTTTTCCCAAAAGGCACCGCCCTCACTTGGGCAGCCTTCACCGAAGCGTTTAGCGACAAATACTTCTCGAAGACTGTTCAGGAAAGGAAACTGGTAGAGTTCCAACAGTTTCGTCAAAATCAACTGACAATCGATCAATACAAAGATGAGTTTGCAAGGTTGTTAAAGTATGCACCGAGAATGGTTGAGAATCCAATGGATAGGGCACGAAGGTTCCGAGACGGGTTGAGACCAGACCTTTGTAGCCAAATGGTGGCTATTAACTTGAGGACCTATAAGGAGATGTACGAGTGAGGCCAAATGATTGAAAGAGATATGAAAGAAAGAGCTACCGCTTCTGGGTCGTGGTTTGCCCCTGCTAGGGACAATCGCCAGTTCGGTAAGAGGTCGGTGGCAAACAACAGACGTTTTGTCCCTTCGGTTAGAAAGAATATTGAGAAACCTGCTCATTAGTCCAACTGGGGCTGTCGCTTATGTGGAAAGAGACATGGAAATGGGCCTTGCCCAAGCAAGACGGGAGCATGCTTTAAGTGTGGCCAATTGGGCCATCAGATAAGGAACGGTCCGAGTCAAACCCTAGGACCTCGATTTCAAGGGCAACGACCGCAAACAGGGCTGCCAGCTGGGACTGTGCCACAGAACAACCTGAATTGGCCACCAGCTTAAGGAAGGGTTTATGCTGGGGCGCGCAAGGAGGCGGAGAACGTGTCTGGTGTTGTCATAGGTACGGTTACTTTATGCGATCATGCTGCCTATGCTTTGTTCGACCCTAGAGCATCACATTCATTCGTATCTGCTCAGTTTGTTGAATTGACCAGAATTGAATTAAGACCATTAAATGTGATATTGCATGTTACCACCTCGTTAAATGATAGAGTATTAGTTTTGTTGGGATGCGAGGATTATAACATAGTTATTGGTGGTAGCAATGAGCGGATAGACTTGGCTGTGCTGACTATGTATGACTTTGATGTCATTATTGAGATGGATTGATTAGGTAAGCAGAGAGCTGTTATTGATTGTGGTAGTAGGGTGATCCATTTCCATCCTAATGACCACCCTAGATTCGAATTCGTGGGCAGTCGAGGAGGGACTTCGATCCCTTTAATTTCGTCACTTGAGGTGACTAAGTTATTGGACGAAGGATGCCAAGCTTATCTAGCCGCTGTGGTCGATTCGACAATCGAGGAATCAAAGTTGGAAGACATAGCTGTGGTGTGAGACTTTCCATGTCTTTCCTCAAGAATTGCTAGGATTGCCACCGGAAAGAGAAATAGAGTTCGTGATTGAGTTAGCTTCTGGGACGGAACCAATCTCAAAGGCACCCTATAGAATGCCCTTATCGGAGTTAAAGGAATTGAAGGTTCAAATGCAAGAATTGCTGGACAAGGGCTTCATTCGTCCGAGCGCATCGCCATAGGGAGCACCGGTACTATTCGTCCGAAAAAAGGATGGATCCTTGCGTCTATGCATTGATTACCGGCAGTTGAACCAGGTGACTATCAAGAACAAGTATCTGTTGCCAAGGATTGACGACTTGTTCGATCAACTGCAAGGAGCATCAGTATTCTCCAAGATAGACCTAAAGACGGGTTATCATCAACTGAGGATTAAGAAGGAGGATATACCAAAGACAGCTTTCCAAACGAGATACATGCATTATGAGTTTACAGTCATGCTATTTGGATTGACTAACGCCTCAGCCGCTTTCATGGATTTGATGCATTGCGTGTTCAAGGAATACTTGGATCGATTTGTCATTGTCTTCATCAATGACATCTTAATTTACTCAAAGAGCTCTGAGGAACATAAGCAACATCTAAGCATGGTCCTACGGACGTTGAGGGAACACTCGCTTTACACTAAGTTCAGTAAGTGCAAGTTTTGGCTTAATGAAGTTGCATTCCTTGGACATGTAATCTTGGAAAATGAAATTTCAGTAGATCCTGCGAAAATCGAGGTAATAACGAATTGGCCTAGACTAACGTTAGTGACTGAAATTCAAAGCTTCCTAGGATTGGCTGGATATTACAGAAGGTTTGTGGAGAAGTTTTCTTCGATAGCCATTCCTCTGACAAGGTTAACCAAGAAGGATACGCGATTCGAATGGATGGACAAGTGCGAGATGAGCTTTCAAGAGCTTAAGCATCGATTAAGGACAACACCGGTATTGACGATACCTTCGGGACCCGAAGGTTATGAAATCTACGGTGACGCTTCGCTAAAGAGATTAGGATTCGTTCTGATGCAGCATGGGAGAGTCGTCGCTTATGCTTTCCGACAATTAAGACCTCATGAGATGAACTACCCAACGCATAATTTGGAGTTAGCAGCTATTGTCTTCGCAATGAAAATTTGAAGACATTACTTGTGCGGAGAAAGCTTTCAAATTTACACCGACCATTAGAGTCTGAAATATTTATTTTCTTAAAAGGAACTGAATATGAGACAACGTCGATGGATGAAGCCGCTCAAGGACTATGATTGCGATATCTTATACCATCTTGGGAAGGCTAATAAAGTGGCAAATGCGCTTAGTAGGAAGTCAAGCATTGCGCACGTGATGATCAAAGAATGGACTCTATTGAAAGGAATAAGGGATTCGGAGTTCAAGTTCGAAATCTACCAAGTGTCTAGCTTATTGGCTACGTTGAGAATTGAGCCTAAAATTCAGGAAAGATTGAAGGCTTTGCAATCTACGGATCCTAATATCCAAAAGATTCTGGAGATGGATGCAACAAATATGAAACCTGACTTTCAAGTGTCCGAGGATGGGATTTTAAAATTTCACGGGCGCTTATGTGTATCCAATGATGAAGAGCTAAGAGAAAAGATCTTGTCAGAGGCTCATAGGAGCAACTACAATATTCATCTGGGTAGCACAAAAATATATCAGAATTTGTGCCAGCATTACTAGTGGAACGTAATGAAAGTAGACGTGGCTAAGCATGTGGCTAAGTGCTTGACGTGCCAGCAAGTAAAAGCACAACATTGTAAATCTGGAGGTATGTTACAACCTTTGGACATCCTCGAGTAGAAATGAGAACATATCACCATGGACTTCGTGATGGGATTGCCTAGAAGCCAGAGAGACCATGATTTGATCTTGGTGGTTGTCGACATATTGACTAAGTCCGCGCATTTCTTGGCTGTGAGAAAGGACTTTGCATGGATAGGTATGCTAAATTGCATATGCGTCACATAGTTCGCCTTCATGGAGTCCCAGTAACGATTACATCGGATAAGGATCCCAAATTCATCGCTTCATTTTGGAAAAGCCTACAAGAGGCTATGGGACGAAATTGCAATATAGTACGGCTTATCACCCTCAGACTGATGGACAATCCTAGAGGACAATTCAGACGCTTGAAGATATGCTGAGAGCCTGTGTGATAGACTTTAAAGGAGGTTGGGAGGAGCAGTTACACTTGGTGGAATTCACCTACAATAACAGTTATCAGTAGAGTATCAAAATGGCCTAGTTTGAAACATTGTATGAAAGAGCTTGCAAGACCCTGATATGCTGGGATGAGGTCGATGAAAGGAGCATAACGGGTCTAGAGTTGGTAAAACAGTCGGTTGATGCAGTGAAAGTTATCAGAGAAAGGTTGAAACCGCACAAAGTCGCCAGAAAAATTATGCCGACAAGCGACGCAGACCTTTGAAATTTCAAGTGGGAGATCATGTATTCCTCAAAGTGTCACCAATGCGAGCATTATCTCGGTTTGAAAAGAAAGGAAAACTAAGCCCGAGGTACGTAGGCCCTTTCGAAATTTTAGAGCGAGTTGGGACTTTGGCCTATCGTATCGCCTTACCACCAAGCTTGTCATAAGTTCACAATGTCTTCCATGTATTGATACTAAGGAAGTACGAACCAGACTCGACTTATGTACTGGACCATGAAGTAATAGAAGTGGACGATCGAGTGTCGTACATGGAAAGGCCTGTCAGAATTGAAGACGTGAAAGAACAAGTTCCAAGGAACAAGACAGTTCCTCTAGTGAAAGTGATCTGGGAACATCACGGAACTGAAGGAGCTACTTGGGAAAGCAAAGAAGCGATGGGGCGTCAACACCCCCATTTGTTTGAATAGTAGAGTTTATTGTAAATTTTGAGAACGAAATTTTTATAAGGGGGAAGAGTTATGATATTCTGAATCCGATCCTATCTCAAAGCTTATGAATGAATTAATGTCTATCGATGCATTTCAGTAAATTTCACTCAGAACTGATCTCTCTTGAGTCGACTAACCAAAATGGAATGGCTAATTAGGATTTAAGTACGTGGACTGAAGAACTCGACCATGGATCGGCACTTTGACCATAAGGATTGCCGAGGAAATATTTTGGGCCATTAAAGGGTCGATCTAAGAATAGTTCTAGAACGATTTGCTAGCATTATGCAATTGGTTCAAGGGTGATTCTGTATGACCATAGTATGATTTGCGAATTAATCTAAACTGATTCCTAAAGATCGTGTCCTTTGGAACTAGTGATGGACCCTCGTAATTACTTGACGACCAAAGTTGCCATGGCTCGAATAACTCTTAAACGTGACTTTAATCACGGGTCGATACGCGTAACTCCTAAAAGCCGCCGTTAGTCTGAGATATGATGGAATACCAATTGACTGAATTTGGTCATGAATCAGATTTTGAGATCGGAGGCTGTAGATTCAAGGGTTCCGACGTTAGTAGATTGGACGTCGCCTTATCGAGGGCAATTAAGGTTAGGGTACAACATATAGGAATTGAAAAAGTGAAATTTTGGACTGAGAAGTAAAAATTACCCTTTTGCCCCTCGAAAATTACTCATGTTTCTAGAATTAAGGAAGGACACTTGGTCTTTAATCCTCCCCCTCTTTGGCAAAAAACTTGGAGGATAAAAAGGACTTGAGTGCTCTTGAATATTGAAGAGAAAAAGGATAAGTGAGAAGACTTAGTCAAATCCCAAGACCAACTCCCACCAACTAGTCATTCATTCATACTGTTCACCTCAGTCAATAATCCCATGAACAACCTCACTTTCTCTTGTTCATGCAAATGGGATATCACCCTCTCTCTCCCTTCCTTCCTCATTCGGCCGGATTCACTTCTCTGTCACTATCTCATCTTCATCTTTTCTTTCAAGCTCTCTCTCTCTTGTTTTGGCCTCGAGGAGATCGACGCCCCTCTCCTTCTCCTTCTTGCTTGTTCGGTTGAGGGACCTCAAAGCCGACGCCACCACCTGGCCGAACCGCCGTTCGTCCGTCGCCATTAAACCACCATCGAACGCGACCTAACCAGGAGTTCCAGGAAAAGTGTCTTGGAGGATTTCTTGGCGTAGCTTGTGGTAATTAACTCCTAGAGCCTAGCTTATGCGTGAGAAGTTTGGAAGATGATGTTAAAAGTGTTATTGATGAGTTTTCATGGTTGTTTTCTTGATTGATTCAAGGGGCGAACCTGTACTTGCTGAATCAAGTTGAACCGTAGACTCGTGTCACCTCCTTAGTCGGTTTTGCTTGCTCATTTGCTTAGTAAGTTACTCTTAAATCTTACCTAGGACTTTAGGCTACTAATAAACATGTTTAATGGTGGATTTGATGGTGATCAAATGTAGTTTGAGGGTTGTGATTGTTGAGGGTATGTTGCTTCTGAATGTTGCTTCCGAAGGTTGCTTCTGAGCGTTCCTTCTGAACATTACTTCTAGCGTTCCTTCTAACACTGCTTCTGAGCGTTGCTTCTGAACGTTGCTTCTGACATTTCTTCTGATGCTGCTTTTGACGTTCCTTCTAATGTTGTTTCTAAACGTTGCTTCTGAATGCTTGCTTCTGAATGGTGCTCTTGATTGATGAATTGTGTAACTTGCTTTGATTGACTATTTATTGATTGGGTTATAAATTTATGTGCACATTATGCCTTGATTCGTTAGATGCGAGGTTTGAATATATCTTGAGGCGTGCTAATGCGAGTCCTAGAATGACATTGTGACCTGAGGCGTACTAACGTGGGTACAACGATTACTTAAGCCTAAAGCGCTAAGGCGCGAACCTGGCCTTTGAAAGTTGAATCCACAATGAGTATAATGCTATCCTATAAACTTACGAGCTAGTGAGTACCCAAGTACGAAAACTTAGTCTTGACTGAGTAATTGAACCGTTGAAATGCGATATTGTGTAGCGTCATATACCATGACATGTGCTAATGTATCGATTGCCATGTATTTCTTCTGATTGAACATTGCATACTTTAAAAGTGTCTGGAGGTGCTAATGGCCTAGTTCAGGTTTAGGGTTAACTTACTGAGATTTATTCTCACCCCGTCGTTGGCTCAACTTTTTTTAGACCTCAAACCCTAAGCATGTCACCAAAACGTTTTGGGGGAGCCGATGGATATCCAGAAGTTGGTGACTGAGTATTCCGTAGGTCCAGGTAAGGCCCACATTAGAAATGGGATGATAGTGCGGGTCGATGAAGGAGACGACGATTGAGAGTCGCATTATTTTGTGGCGTGGTTTTATCGAGATGATGACGTGATGTACGGACTCTTGAGGAGTTTCGATGTACCCCGAAGTGTGATTCCTGGAAGGTGCAGTGTTATACCGCCTGATGGCGAGGTACACAATTTTTTCATCCAGAAGCCAAGTCAGAGAATAATCAGTTGAAGCCCCCGGAGCCTACGAAGGATGTCGAAGTCGTGGAGCCCTCTGATGCCGAGGAAGCACCAGTAGAAACCACTGAGTCCGAATTGGAGCAAGAGCTAAAAGAAGAGTTTAACGCCGGGTTGGAATCTAAGTCCGAGCCAGAGATGAGTGCAGATGAGTTTGATGTGCTTGCGGATATAGATTCCGACCCGGAGGAGATAGCTCTCATGGACCTAGAGTCAGATGCTTCTGCAAAGTACGACGAGGACAACTCAATCGATAGTGGGCCCGACCTTTAGGTATAATAGTGGTACCTAACTTTTTGGGATACCCTTTAGGATAGGAGTGTCGTGACTGGACTAAATGCACCCTTTTGACTAAATCCCTCGCCCCTTTCAAACTCTATCTTGTATCCCTACTTATAACCAAGTTGTAAAACTGAATTTATACCAAGTCGTGTATAAATATTTTTATCATCCTCAGTCATCATGTGTTAAGTATTATATGGAGGTATATATATCGCTTCCGCATGTGCATTTAAATTCATTCGCCTGTCGCCCGTTGTTCGATCTTGGGGTAATACGAGGATAACGGCACTCATGGGATATTGGCGTGCTCGGATAAGGACGCGGGGCGTGACAGTAGCAGTATTGTTCATCCGGTGACTTTTTCGGTAACCAACGTTCACGTCAGCAGATTTCTAGCAAAATTAGACGGATTGACTCGATTAACAAAAGTGCAAAAATTTTAAGATTGAATTGACACAAATGCAAAAGGTTTAAGACTAAATTGATGCCAATAAAATGTTTATGACTGAATTGGTATCAATAAAATGTTTAGGACTGAATTGGCACTAACGCAATAGGTTTAAAATTTTTTTGACACTTTTTCCTATTAAAATCTATGTGCAGATCCATCACCTTATTAAACTTATAATTAGTAATTGGAACGATTGAGCTTATAGCGACCACAATATGTGAAAATCCACATAGGAGAGAGAACATTTTTGCTAATTTTTCTTGCAATCAACCAATGAACGCTCTCAATCACAAGGGAGTTGTGCTTCCACTACATAAATATGGAAGCAGACGCTGTGCAAGCAGTATACTAACATGCAAAAGAGTCAAAATTCATTAAGGTTACATTTGGTAGTTATGATATAAGTCAGAATATGATAAAATTTATCATATCCTATGTTTGGTTCCTCCTCAGAATATGATATAGTAAGTTATAAGGGGGATATAGTTTGGATATAATTATCCTAGGGGAGGTGAGATAAAGGTGGATACGATTTCTTTTGTTTATGGTATAAAAACTATTTTTCTGAATAAAAAACTTATTATATAATAAAATTAAAATAGTAATTATTTTTAAATAAATTTGAATTCTAATGTTAGAAAGAAAAATCAAAATAAAAAATAATTTTTATTTTTAGTTTTTATAAATCATATTTGTAATTTGATTTCTTTCTGCTTTATAATATATAGTTTATATATGTACTCTCACACTTAGCATCTATATCATTACATATTTTAAGTATAATAGTATAGTTTGTTATTTGATGAAAAGTTTTATTAAGAAATGATGGAAGTGAGTCAAAATAATGATACAAGGATATTTATAATTTTAAAAAAAGTAAAAAATGAAGTAGAAGAAACTAGATTTTAAATAAATATATTAAAACTTGAAAATAATTTTTCTCATCTCGAAGAGAATGAGTAATGAAAAATTTTAAAAAAACTAGCATCTACATCTCCGTCTTCTCTATCTCCAGTACATGTGGAAGTTTCGTGATTACTTTGTAACTTTTTCATTTCTTATAAAACTTTACGAAAATAACGAGATAGTTGAAACTTACTATCTCCTTAACTTTCTGGTACACATCAAAAGTCTAACAAAAGCAGAAAGAGAGTCAAACCTCATTTTCTTCCATAATTTTGTGTTTCATGTTGAGGTTTAACGAATGTCGCAAGAAAGACAAAACTTTTCAGCAAAAGTTGAATGTTTATATTTTCTTTCTTTTATTAGATTCAGTAGTGAAATACAAGAGATTCTTATATTTTTCGCTTGTGTTTTTCAAATTCATTTTATATCGATATATCGAATATACCAAATAATGAATATGATATGATATGAACATATCTGGCTTTATTACTCCGATTCACCAAACACATGCTAGGATATGACAAAATCTCTAGATTTCATATCCTATCCTTTGGATTTCATATCCTGTCCTATCCAATTCTATCTTGACTAAAAATCTGGACGACCAAACGCAGCCTAAATGAACCTTCGACACGGAATTCATTGAATAAAACATGATATGAATTGACAAAAAAAAAACATGATATGAATGTTCAAACTTCAGATATAGCTAAAAAGGGCAAAAACTAATAGATCTCAGATTCGAGTCTAATGGGAGAGAAAAAAAAATAGGAACTAGAGATTTCCATATTTTTTGGAACCGAGTGTTGCTCTAGCTGCCTATGGTGTAGGCCTAATTTCCTAAAAAAAACCCCTTAGTTTAGGATGAGTCCTAAATTTGCCTCTAATTTTTTTTATCTTAAAAGAAAAATCAAATTTTAGGTTCTGTCTCAAATCTACCATGAACTTTATTTATCTTAGGAAAAAATCCAAAGCTTTAGATCTAGTCCCAATTCTACTCTAAACATTTTTTCTAAGAGAAAAATCACTAGGCTGAGTATAATAGACCGGCCGAACCAGGAACCGCCTAGATCGGACCAACCAATTGGGTCCAATTTCCGGTTCCATAGAATGGGAACCAGTTAAGTCAGTTTTCTTTTCAATTTTAAGGGGGAACTAGACTGGTATGAATAATATATATTTTTCTAACAAAAATTTCTTAAGAGTAAACGTAAATCTAAACTTAAGAGAAATGTAAATCTAAATCTAAGATGCATAGGATGCTTAATATGACTTCCAAATTTAGTGGCAATGCGATCTAATTAATGAGAGATAGTACGATGAATATGTAAACAAGAAAAATTTAACGACAAATCACAAAAAAAAAAAAAAACATGCGACCGATCCAATTCTCGATTTCAGGATGGGATTGGACTGGACCGGGAACCCATCACTCCTAAAAATCACCGGTTTTTATTTTAATCTCAAATCTACCTCATTAGCCTTCTATGCAAAAATTGCCGCTAGTCGTCCCTAATTTTCATATGTTAGAACAGCTTCATTTTGGAGAATTTCAATAATTGCTATGGGAATGAATTTGTCATTGACATGGAAATGCCACATCGATATGCACCTAGTGCCCTATTTCTCTTTGCTGATGTGGAATTGTTATCGACATGGAAAAGTCACGTCAAGTTGGGACTGAATCACAAAGGTAAATATGAGAATGAACTGAAAATTGGTGGTTTTGGTCTTGACAAAGCGAAATTTAGTTATATTTGGGACTGAACGTAAAGTTAAGATTTTTTTTAGACAAAAAAATTCAGGGCAAATTTAAAATTGGACCTAAAATTTGGGATTATTTCTGACAAAAAAAATGTTGGAGCAAATTTGATGCTAGATCTAAAATTGAGGGTTTTTTTTAGGGGTGTTGGTCTAGTTGACTCAAGTGTATGACAACTCTAGATTACGACCTAATGCCCACAAAAATCATAAACTTTAGCATTTATTCTAATAATATCCAATTTTTTTTGTCTCATAAAAGCCTTAAACTTTTACTTTTATCCCAATTCTATTGGCCCAACACCAAGAAAAAAAATCATACTTTAGCATATGTCCCAACTATATCAAAAACTTTTTTGTCTCATAAAATACCTAACCTTTTATTTTTGTTTCAATTCTACCACTGTTAATCTTCCGTACATAATTATCGTTAGTTAGTCGCACGTGACATTTTCACATCGTTACTACATTACCTCAGCAAAGTTGACATAAAAAAGTCCCTCAATTTCTCTTTCGTTGCTTGCTTCTCCTAAACATTTGTTGGGAGATACAGACTCACTCAAGACGGCGCGTTTCACATTCTCCCCAGCGCTCAACTCTCAAATCTCGTTGTCTTTAAAATCTGCTGTTTCATAATTTCAAAGATTCATCGGTAAGTTTGATGAAAAAAATCGAGGCACGTAAGATTAACTAACGGACAGAAGACTGACAGTGATAGAATTGAGATAAAAGTAAAAATTATGAATTTTTAATGAGGCTAAAGTTTTATATATATATATATATATATGTAATTGAGACATATGCTAAAGTTGAAGGTTTTTTTCTTTTTGTATTGGGCTAGTAGAATTGGGACAGAATTAAAAGTGGTGGATTTTTTTTGAGATAATTTTTTGGGATATTATTGAGACAAATATTAAAGTTCGGAGTTTTTTGGGCATTAAGCCTCTAAATTACACCCAGAATAAACAAAGTATTTGTCTCATTATATTTGAATCTATGGAAAATAAGGGAACTACTCAAATTAGGAAATGATCAGACTCAAGTTATATTTTCAGCAATTATTCATTATTCGTCCTTCGCAGACTTATCGTCTCATTTTGCTTGGGAAAAAAAATTCCGAAAACGACAAATTTACTTGTCTTCGGATCTAACGGCAAACTAATCTCAGTTCAAAGAAATGAAAACAAGAAGAACCAAATTAATCAATACCCTCTTCTTCGTCCAAAACAGATATTGCGGATTGCTCATATGGACAAAACCAGAAAACTCCAAGAAAGCCCAGACCCAAACCGATGATAGATTCCACGGCTTTAGTGCTGAGCCTTACCATCGTTATCCTCGGGGACATGACATCAGATCGGACACAGGGCACCGAGGGAGTACGAAGAATAAAGCTAAGAAAGGAGAGGAAAACAGATAAATACGAGGAGGAAAGAAAAATGCGGAGTTGGACTCTGTTCCAGCTAAAGTTGATTTCTTATGGTTTATATGACTCGATCAACACTTGGAATCGTTACAGGCAAAAGCTATTCTACCAATGTCATAAATACTCTGTTGGTTCGGCAAAGCACGAGGCCGTGAGGCCATCAAAAAGATTTTTCATCCCTCTCTCTCTCTCTCTCTCTCTCCGTGGGTACAAATAGGAAGGAGAAAACTGCAAGAAGAGCTCAGATTCTCGCAAAGATGTTGGAAGGGAAGGCTTTGATTGAGGACACGGACATGCCCGTGAAGATGCAGATCCAAGCCATGGCTTGCGCTTCTCAAGCTCTGGATGTGCATGATGTCTTCGACTACAAATCCATCGCTGCCCACATCAAAAAGGTGCTTCCTTTCCTTTCCACCGGTTTCGCCATCTGTTCAAGAGCGATGGAGAAGATGAGAAGAGATAGTTTTGGGCAGCTTTACGTTTTTTTCCCTTGTTTTTTTTTCCCTCCTATGTTTATCTTAATATGAATTATGGGTTCCGTGCGTGTGAAAACATGACAGGAGTTCGATAGCAGATATGGGGGAGGATGGCAATGTGTGGTGGGCTCAAACTTTGGGTGTTTCTTCACCCACTCGAAAGGGACTTTCATATACTTCACTTTGGAGACCATCAACTTCCTCATCTTCAAAGGGGCTTCTTCTTGAACCCCTGTATGCTCGCTCATGCTGGAGCATCACGGGGGCCTCGAGAGGGGGAGAAAGGTGCCGTTGGCACATCACTCTCAAGGTCGTCGAATAGCTTTAAGATTTTCCCTTTCTTTTTGTTAGCTTATTAGCTTATTGGGAAGAGAGAGGGAGAGAAAGAGATGGGCTTTAAATGCTTTTTGAACTCCTGGAGGGGCATCTGAGTTGTGCTCTTTGTATGTATCTTTGAGAAATGAATGGACGGACAGACCTTTGTTTGTTTGTTTTTTTTTTTTTGGGTCGAAGAATGGATAGACCTTTCCTGATGATATTTTTCTGGGAAATGGTCATTCACCCTGTCCAATTGATGATTGGCTTCGACTGCTGATAATGTATCAACGATGGTGATGGAATGTCTATGGAGGAGGAAGCTACTGGAGATTGTCTTGTCTGGTTTAGATTCTTGCAAGCTTTTGGGTAACTTATCTGATATAAGGTCAGACGCGTTTCAGTTCCACAGAAGTCGGAACAAACTCGGACAGGCCTTGCAAAATGCTCTCTCTCTCTCTCTCTCTCTCTCTCTCTCTGTTTTTATGAGTATTTCGTTTCTTTTTGGGAGTTGGGGGGCCGAACGAGGAACCTCGCAAATGCCTTTGAAGTTTTATGATGCTTAGAAAAAGCACAGAAACACCATAGGACTGCTGTACAGGTGAAAATGGTGGATAGGTGGGCATTTGAATCATATTGGTTTTCCGACCAAAAAAAAGAGTCATATTGCTTTAGGGATGATAACCGCATGACAAGATTTTATGTATATTTGGGCACACCCATCAGCCTATTTAAGCACATTCCCAGACGTCTAGATGTAAGTTTCTACACAAATAAATCAAACCATATATTACGTGTGATGTAACAAAAAGAAGCATCGTGATCTGAATTTGAGTCCGGACATGATAACTCTGGCGTCTACGGATCAGATAAATCCGAATATATATGGTTAAAATGCTAAATAAGACATCCAGCTTCGGGGCGGGATAAGTCTGGATTGTGTGTAAAATTTTAATAATTAACTTAAACGATTTCCATGCACCAGGAAAACCCTACCAAAAGCAAGACTCACCGTCCTTGGCATATCTCACCAGCTGCACCCCACCACCACTCCGATGGCCATCCACCATGACCGTCTCCCAATCCGGTGTCCTCAAGTATCCTCGCCAGTGCCCTCCTCATGGCTCACTTGGAAGGCTAGGCTCCCTCTCTCAGTCGGTTTCTAGCTTTTCCATCATTACTGAATTATCTCTCGATTCCTCTCTCTACTTCAACTCTGATTACGTATTCTCAGCCACTACTGGTTTCCAGATCTCTCTCCTGATTGATTCTGAACTATACGCGCACCAAGTGCTCGACGAAACGCTAGAGAGAGATTCTCCTCGCCTTTAGTCAAAATTTTGCTCGATGGAAGAGGGGATCCCCCTCCATTTCCACTGTAGCTCCCCCTCCTCCATGGCACTGCCCCCCTCACCGCAGTAGCTCCACCTTCAAGTCCTGTTCAACAATTTTCTCGACCGATGGTTGACGATTATGAGAGGTTTAAGAACTCTTGTTGAAGATGGTAAGATATTTCTTATGTTGAAGATTTTCAAAGAATTCAAATCCCGTCTTAAATTGCACCAAACATATGGCGAAATACTTACACAATCGAAGGATATTAAGAGGATTTCAAATTTCATTTTATCCTATCTTATCCTAATCCAAATCCAGACAATCAAACACCGTCAATGTATTTTCGATTCTAGAGCTGCACTTGTCTTCATTCAACCTTGAATAACTACGACCAATCGACTTTTTCTCGGCACCAAATCGGCACTATTTCGAGATATAAACGTGCGATCATCCGCTTTGTCATGCGTATCACAAAGATTTATAAAAGACAATTGAAACAGAATGCGAATTTTTAGCCTCTGTATGCTCTTGCAATTTCTTTTAATCAAGCACAAGTCTCAATTCAGAACCACATTTCCACCAAGATTGAGGATTGTGTCGTGGCGGGATGGGCTCTGAATCCGGGTTTCGGTACTTCCCTCCCCCATGCTTTTGTCACAGCACTTCGAGGTTAGAACCATGCTCAAACTAAAGGACATCATGCATTTGCAATATCAAAAAACAAACGTTGACATCAATATTCAGAAGAGTATATTATTACTAAGAGGTTTTCAGTCAGATCCTTGCCATGGTGCCACAATTTTCTTGAACTTCATCCGTTTCATAGTGAGAAAGCATACACCCCAAGCACGTGCAATCAACAAAATCATGCCGAAATTCCTCACCAGATAGGTGCGTTGGCAATTTGGCATATACTCACAAGCCAAGACCAGAGTGATTTTAATTCTCTCCAATGCACTGGAAAATGGTAACTTTGACAGTCCATATTATCCTATGGACACACCATACGTTGGCAATCAAAATCCATTTATTGGACGATTTCACGACTTACCCGATTTCAGTCGCACCATTCCCATTGTCAAAGAATTTTTATGCAATGAGAAGACTCTCATTTATTACGACCCCGAAGCCAACGTACAATTACTCCATGATCATTGGGACATGCTAGTGATTGGTAAGAGCGCATACGAATCAAGCAAGTCAACAGATCGAATAAAACATTAATGGAGCAATAGTTTGAACCACCAATCATCCGTGGTTGGAGTTTCTAGTCTGAAAAACACTAAAGAACTGAAGATTATAGTAGCAAAGTGAGGCGGTTCCTTTACCCCAACAAGCATTTCACCCTCAATTTGCCAGGGGGAACAATCAATTACAGAGTGCCAGCTATATGGCCTCAATAAATCTCAGTATCCACATACCTTTGACGGCAGTTAAACAACCGGAGTCAAAAGAGTTTTGTTCATGAAATGAGCTTCAAGGTTTCCAATCACAAGGTCAGCCATGGCATTGCGAGTCTCCACCGTGCCACTTCCAACATGAGGTAAGAGAACGACATTCTCGAGCCCAAAAAGCTCTTCAGGCACTTCAGGCTCATGTTCAAACACATCGATGCCAGCCCCACCCAGTCGGCCTTCCACCAGTGCTGATACGAGCTCGGGTTCATCAACATGTGGGCCTCGACCAATGTTGATGAGAACACCCTTGGGGCCTAATGCATCGATGACCTCGCGGTTGATGATGTGGTGTGTCTCCGGCGTGAGAGGGCATGCAACAATAAGGATATGGCAATTGGAGGCCAATTCAACTACACTAGGATAGTATTTGTATTTGCAATCTGGTTTCACTGTTCTGGAGTAGTAACTGATTGGACAGTCGAATGCTTCAGCTCTCTTGGCTACTGCTGTGCCTATCCTGCCCAATCCAATGATTCCAACTGTTTTTCCAGTGAACTGAAAAAAAATAGCTTCACTTATCATTCATGAACCGAGCAAATTATCTTCACTACTCAAAAAGATCAACAGATTTCAACACACATAAGAAAAGGCAAGACATGGAGAAACTTTAGATATTTAGACGACTACCTCCATTGGATTATCATAAACTTAAACACCCTAAATGATCAATCATTGAATGGAATGATGGAAAACTATTTTACTTCTATGTTTGATGGTAAGCAATATTCCCTTGAACCTACTCCCGTCACACAAGTCCACAAGATTACACATATACATGAATTAGCTGTGTCACATAAGGGGACCAGTGGTTAAATGCCCTGAAACAGCACAGAAGCCTTGAATATTAAGTAAATGAACTCCACTTGCATAATTAATCAGCTTTCAAAGGAAAATTGTCCATATATACTTTCAACTGACAACTGACAACTGACATGATAAGGACAAGTAATTCTGGTGAATGTCAATGAACCTTGAACATGAGCATGTTGTGCCGGTCTCCACAAACTCCTAAGAAATCCTTATACAGCCCAAGGCATCACATTAACCAAGAAATTCCAAGCTTGCATCTAACAGAAGAAACTCAGAAGGGACAAGCAATGTAATAAATGGTAAAGAAACAAGCACAGTAGAGAAAATTAACCGGACTTATCATCGACCAACTCCAGATAAGAGTATGTGGCTAGTGCCTAAAGTAGAAACGGAAGCACATAAAACGTCAGCAGAAAGGAAAAAAACTTAGGACTCAACATATAACATCAAACGATAGCCAACGCACCCAAAAGCGTCAGTATCTCTCAGCACTTTGCAGCAAGCACTCCCGTGTAGTCAAAGTGATAGCGTCACGTGGGCCATTTCCACTATCTACACTATGCATATTTAATTCATAATGCAGCAAACGTTCCACTCCAGCTTCCAAGAAGACTTAATGTGAAGTACCACGAGTATGCTAGGCTTGTGTTTTTCAATCTTCAACTTTTCATCATCGCACTACCGGAATTCTCATATTTTAGCGAGCCAGATGAACCCCAAAACATTTTTTAAACTTTTGTTTGAAAAGCAGCCGGGGAAAAAAGGAAACTTTCCGCAAAATTTGCAAACGCAAAAGCATGGCCCAAGTTCTTATCTTCCATATTTAACACAATCAATTTGGATCGCATTTTCCTTCAAGCCACAAATTACCGAACCAAATTCCTTTCTCAGCATTCAATCAGCAATGTTTTTGGCAAATACGCCATCATCAATTATACACACACACACTCAAGGAACACAATAATCCGTCCCTTAAACCTCACACACCACCACACAAAAAAATGGGAAATCTTCAATAAGAAACGGACCTTGGTGGTCAACTTAAAGTCCCCCTTCTTCCACTTGCCACTCCTCACGTACTTGTCGCTCGCGCAAATCCTCCTCAGCACAGCCAGACACAGCCCGATCGCCAGGTCGGCCACGTCCTCCGTCAACACATCCGGGGTGTTCGTAACCCTAATCCCCTTCTCCCGGCACTTCCCCAGGTCGATCTTGTCCAGCCCGACGCTGTAGCTGGCGACGATCTCCAGCTTGGGAAGGGCCTCGATGAGCTCGGCGTCGGCACCGGCCGCTGCGTTGCCGACGACGGCGCGGATGGAGCCGGAGTGCTCCTTGAGGAAATGGGGCTTCTGGGGGAACTGCCAGAACTTGAAGAGGCGGAAGCGCTTCTCGAGCTCCTGCTCGAGGTAGGAGGACATCGGGCAGGCCATGAGGACGCCGATCGAGTCCATGGTCGATGGGGTCCGGCGTGCGGGTCAAAGCAAGTAAGGTTTTTACGGAGGATTTGGGGGTGTTTTCAGCTTCTGGGTATCTGGTGGGATTTGGAGGAAGAAGGAAGTCAAGCGATTACGGTGTTCCTATATGCTTGGGAGGTTGCTCTTCTGTGGCTGCAGACTGCAGATTGTCTTACGCTGCTCGTCGGGCATCGTGGGGGTGTGGTGCCGATGCATGCGTGTCAGATAGATTCTTGAAGCCAAAATAATCCCTTAACTTTGATACAATCTGTAATTTGATATTTAAATTTTTAATTTATTTAATTTACTTTTTGAACTTTGACAAAATTTAATCCATAAAATTTTGAATTATTCAATTCAGTCCCTAAAATTTTAGTAAATATTCAATTTAGTCTCTGAATTATATAAAAATATTTAATGTTATCTATAATCTTAAATTAACAAAAGTTTGTATTGAACATTTTCCTATAATTCAGAGATTAGATTAAACATGTATTAAAATTTTAGAAACTAAATTGACCAAGTCAAAAGTTTAGAGATCAAATTATACATTTTGTCAAAGTTTATGGACCATTTATATAAATATCACAATCTTGAACGGAAGCATCCGACGCCGTTTTGAAAGCTTTTTTGCTTCCAGTTTCTTAGGCGGGCTCATGCACCCATTAGCAAACATTATAGTAATTTCTGGTGATAATTTGTCCCTACTTCGACCCTTAACACCACTAATCCATAAATTTTGACTCAACATACAATGTAATCTATGAAATTTTAACTTATTTAATATGATCCATAAACTTTAACTCAGTGTGTAATGTCGTTTTTAAACTTTTAATTTTGTGAAGCGTGATCTATTGAATTTTTTATACATATTCAATCTATTTTTCGAACTATATGAATATGCACAGTATCTTCATGCATCGTTCATGTAATTGTCCCTATGACTTTCTTCAAAGAATAACTCGGCCTGCCAGGTTGACTGCATGGTGGAGCCAACTGAATTAAAATGGAAGAATTGGACCGTATCGAGCTGTCCGCCCCGCTTGTTCGGCCTCATAAGTCAAAATGGGTGGGCTTGGGCAAGGAATTCCGGGTTTGGTCAATTTATGTGGAATATCTTATTGACTAAATTAAGAAAAGATGATTAGAACTCGAGGCACAAATTGTAGGTATAGAAAATAAATTATGCAAAGAAGAAGAAGAAAAAGAAGCGCGCTTTGTTTAATTGGAATGAAGATGAGAACAAACAAATGTATATGGTGCATCTCCTTCTCCCGCTTTTCTAATACTTGATTTTCTTCTCTCCCCCCTTTTCTGGGTGCCGTTAGTTCATCACTTAGAAGTCAAAACCATCGGTTTCCATTTCCCTAATTAGAGAATGTTTGCTTACGTTCATGTTGTCACGTGTCCGATCTGTCTACCGAGCCAGATCGACTGCAAATCGTTTTGTCCCGAATTGAGCTACCATTGACATTTCAACCGCACAGATGATCAATACGCAAGAAAATCATCTAACAATTCTAAAACTGTCGTAATTGTGCAAATTCAGCCTATCCGTCCAACTTGATCGGCATGGACATGGCAATTTTTAACAAATAATTTATTATTTCTCCTTTCCTTTCTTATTTTTTTTTTCTCCTTCTTCCTCTAGCCGGTGGCCAAATCAATTATAATAGGTTTCAGACTTCTTCTTTTTTTGGTGGTAATTTTCCCGTCAATATACCTAGCTGTCGAATCGGATTCGGATGAGGCAAGGAAGACAGTGTGGTCATAAAATGCTATTTGCTTTCTTTAGCGGCTCTCTTCCAAATCTTCTCCAAAGCTTGGAAGAAGCTTTTGGATTGGAAGCATTATTCACTGCGATAAGTCATCACCTGATTTTTAGGCGAGTTCATCCTCAAACTAAGCAGAGAGAGAGGTAGAGAGAGGTGGTCAGGCTTGCATGTCTTTGCGGATTTCCTCTCGCGTCCTTAAAAATTGGGATTTCTATCAATAGAATATAATGGAGAAAACATTCTCGGAATAGAAAAGGAAAAAAAAAACAAAAAAAATCGATTCGGAATATTCACCAAAATTTCATGCACGTCTCCTAAAAACATTCCAAAATCCTCACAACATGCATCCCACGTTCAAAGTCAATCATTAAATTAATTTTTTTTAAAAAAAACACCCAACAAAAAAATTCAGGCAAATCATTCCCATACCTTTGTAAAACTCTCTCCCCCCCAACAAGAAAATCTAGTGTCTCTCCCATCACACATTGTGTCCCTTGCCTTATTCTCTCTCCCCCCCTCGCACGACTCGAGAAGTTGTTCATTCTTGAAAGAGTTTGACAATTTCCATGGTTGTGTTCTTCCTCAAACTCAGAGTTCCCCAGTTCGTTTCGATCCGAGGTTGAATTTTTCACTGATAAAAGATGGTCACGGCCATCGAGCAAGAGCAGGAGATCTATAGGTCGAGGCGGTTCAGCCCTCACAAAGGGGCCCGGGACGCCACGGGCCACCACGCCAGGGCGATGAGCGTCGATCGAGCCAAGGGGGACTGGTCGCTCCATCGGACCAACAACGATAAAGTTGCCAAGTCGCGATTGTCCCGCGAAGACGGGAAGGACAAGCACCCTTCAGGTGAGTTTTTGAGATGAGGACTGTTTAGTTTTCTAAAGATATCGCGCGCATTCGATTCGCGGATCGCCACGGGTTTAGCTTTATGCCCTGAGCAAAAAATTTTGGTTCTTTTTTTTTTCCAGACATGGAACTGATGAAGGAAAGATTTGCCAAGTTGCTTTTGGGAGAAGACATGTCTGGGGGAGGCAAAGGTGTTTCTTCAGCTTTGGCATTATCAAATGCCATCACAAATCTTGCAGGTGAATGCCGATACACACGCCAATGAATTTCCCTTCAATATTCTCGGTTCTGCAATTTGTTGAGGCTTCGAATGGTCTGATATTGATCTGTTGAATCTGAAACAGCTTCTGCGTTTGGTGAGCAAAAAGGTCTGGAGCCGATGTCGGCCGAAACTAAAGCGAGGTGGAAGAAGGAGATCGATTGGCTTTTGTCGGTCACTGACCACATTGTCGAATTCGTTCCTTCTCAGCAGAGAACGAACGGGATGAATATGGAGGTAGGGATCACAGTCTCTCTCGCCCTCTCTTTCCATTTTCCCTCTGTATCTAGACAGATTAACCTGATGATGTCCTCCTCTGTTGCGGTTTGATTAAGATAATGGTGACGAAGCAGCGTAGGGATCTGCACATGGACATCCCCGCGTTGCGCAAATTGGACGCCATGCTCATTGTAAGTGGGAACGGTTTTGAGGTTTCATTTTCGTTGATTGTTCTATCTCTTACATTGCCGGTGATCCCTTCCTTCGACGAAAAAAATGGCTTCTGTCTGGTGCAGGATTGTCTAGACAACTTTCAAGACCAAAATGAGTTCTATTACGTCTCGAACGATGTGGACCAATCCGAGAAAAAGGCGACGGACGACAAATGGTGGCTTCCTACTGTCAAAGTTCCTCCAGAGGGCCTCTCCGAAGAGTCGCGGAAATGGTTACAGTGTCAAAAAGATTCTGTGAATCAGGTGCTCAAAGCGGCCATGGCTATAAATGCACAGGTTCTGTCCGAGATGGAAATTCCCGACAGCTACATTGAATCCCTACCTAAGGTAACTGATGCAGAGATAAGTTGCTGCAGAAGCTCAACAAGAACTTAAGAAAAGTACTACCCGGTATCGGTTTTCTAATCCTCCTTTCGCTTTTGATATATAGAATGGAAGGGCGAGCCTAGGAGATTCAATCTATAAGAGCATTACAGTGGAGTTCTTTGATCCCGAGCACTTCCTCTCGGCAATGGATTTAACGTCAGAACACAAGATTCTAGATCTTAAGAACAGGATCGAGGCTTCGATCGTTATATGGAAGAGGAAGATGAACCACAAGGACGGGAAATCATCTTGGGGTTCAGCCGTGAGCTTCGAGAAGAGAGAGCTCTTCGAGGAAAGAGCCGAGACCATCTTACTCTTCCTCAAGCAACGGTTCCCAGGACTTCCCCAGTCGATGCTCGACATCAGCAAAATCCAATATAACAGGGTAAAGATTCCACTACTTGTTTACTCCAATGTGTTTCTGCTTCCAAATTATCATGACATCCAGTTATGTTGATGACCTGATAGAGGTGGTGTATACAGGATGTAGGTCAAGCCATTTTGGAGAGCTATTCAAGGGTACTAGAAAGCTTGGCCTTCACAGTCATGTCGAGGGTCGAAGATGTCTTACACGCCGACTATGCTGCACAAAATCCATCACAAGCAACATCCAAGAAGAACGGGTTCAGACATTCCTCCCCAGTCATGGAGAATTTCTCCTCGCCACAAGAAGATATGGAGAAGCTTGCTTCTCCGGGGACACCATGTTCGATGACTCTCTCAGATTTCATGGGGTGGAGTTTCGATCAAGGAGACGCCGATTTGAAGGACC
Organism: Rhodomyrtus tomentosa; assembly: GCA_028455895.1. Classification (NCBI taxonomy): domain Eukaryota; kingdom Viridiplantae; phylum Streptophyta; class Magnoliopsida; order Myrtales; family Myrtaceae; genus Rhodomyrtus; species Rhodomyrtus tomentosa. The sequence goes on along the minus strand of JAPCWY010000001.1, from coordinate 38,153,520 downwards.
TAGGAGGCGACGAGTTGCTAAAAGACGGCGACAGAAAGCATATGAACAAATTCTCTGATGCAGGGACGCCCAAGAAGTTTTCTTACATAGAAAAGCTTGAGCGCGCTGGGGGTCTAAGAAGCCCGACCGCACGACATTAGTGACAATATTAGGAAGAGCAAAGGTTAGGGAAAAGCACAGAGAAGACAGAGAGACGTCGAAGAGTAAATAGGACCGGCAATCCGTCTGTGCCTGGACCCTGAACGGGTTTGAGAGTAGCTATTAGTTATTTTCTTCTTTATGTAAATAGAGAAAAGCATGCTACATGCTTGACTTTACGAGCAAAGCAGCTTTGTAACTTTGTGGCCTGCATACTCAATGAACCCTTTCGTTTAACTTTCAGAATTTTTTCCTAAGGTGGTCGGATATCTTAACCATCGCCTTCTACACTCTCAGCATGTGATAGTTCACGATTTCTCTCTTAACACAAGAAGAGGTACGACAAACTTTCCCCAAATTTATTGGCAATGGCTGCCTCTAGAATAACTTTATTCAGCTAAAGACGGAAACTAAATCGAGGCAATCTAACGCTTGTAATGTTGCAGAACTATGAACAGGGAGTAAAAGCATCGGTCGGTCGAGGCGTAGAGAGAAAAGAACCTTGTCATGCTTAAACATACCATGGGATTACATGTTACATAGCAATGAGACGATAACCACATAGGGCGCCCTATGACTTTCAGAAGTGCAAAAAGGATACATACACTGAAGAGACCGAAAGATCAAATCCTCGAGTCAAAATCAGATCTTGCCACGCGGCCCCAACTTTGGTGGGAGTTGCGGGCCCTTCTTGATTGGCAAGATGTCACCCGAAGCCGTGGCACTGAAGTAAGCAAGGGTAGAACCACCTCCCAGGATCAAGAACTTAAGCAGCAGGCCTCTCTTGGTGAATGGACCCACGAAGGTCTCAAAGAATTTGCTCTGCAGCATCGGGGAATCATGACACAAGCTAAATCATCCAATACATGGGACGCGACGAAACATTACAAGACAGACAACCTGATCGCCACAACACCTTTGAAGCCTAAATCTGAAGTTCGCACACAAGATCAACTCGCTATTAGTAATGCCGTTATAAGCAAGTGGTGCATTCTTCCCTTATCTTGGATGGGCGCTAGCGAACCGCCTATCCGAGAAATAGACTCGTTACACATAATCGATGTATCAAGAAACTGCTCAACTGTTCATGATCTAGACTCTGTCCTGCAAGAACACTAAGTTCTCCTACGTTTCATGAACTACTATTAGTTATGTCTATCGCATCATCCCATCAGAACAAGTCTATTCGAGGGTTTTTCCTTTTTTTCTTTTTCACACGAGGGAGATGCATTGTCACCGGATGATCATCACCAGGATTATCCATGGATTATACCCGAGTCCACTTCTCAAGGATCATCACCAGTCACATGTTGCCAGTAGTACACATCATTTCGAAATTTCCCCAAGAGGAAGCACGAAAGAGAACGAAGAGAAATCAATCACATCAGAGCAAGTAGAGACTCGAACCTGAAGAGGGTTGTAAGGGGAAGGAGCATCAGATCCATACAAGTCCCATTGACCGGTGGTGTTCCCCAAATCTTCCAAGTCAAAGTAAACGCTCTTGTCTCCATACTTGGCCACCACTCCACCACTCCTTCATCGAGAAAAAAAAGTTCACAATTGATGAGGAATGTGCTAAAAATGAGTTCAAGAGATTGACAACTATGGGTTTTCTTTAGGAGTTCTATTACTTGATGCTTCTGGGTCTGAAGCTCTGGCGAGCAGGCTTCACGTGGAGCTTTGTTCCGGCGAGGGAGCTTCCGCCGAGACCCTTCACCGCGACCGGTTGAACAGCAGCTAAGGTTGCGAGCGACGACGCCATCTTTGTGCTCTGGCGGTTGCAGCAAGAACTTTTTCTTGTAGCTGGATCTTTATCAGCTCCTGGAGCCTCGACTCGCCACGTGGCGGAATCAATTCGTCGGAGGGAGATCCGACGAGGTCACCTTTGTGTGGTGCGAGGACGATCGGAGCTGGATAAGCCTATCCACTTGGCGATTCTTCCGTGATCCTAGAACCCGGCCCGCCCATTGATCGGATCCAAGATACGGTTGAGCCTTTGACCCCCTTATGGGGGCCTCATGTTGCAGGCCCATATATCTTTAATGGGCCTTTATTGGATCGGGTCCATTTGGATCCCGTTTGGATAAAATTTAAAGAAGAAAACAAAAGATATTCGAAGAGCAGAGAGCACATCTCTCTTATCATCTTCTTCATCCGGTCTCACTCTTCACTCCGGCAACCATGTCTCTGGCCTCCTCTCTCCTCCACCCTCTCTGCTCCCTCAAACTTTCCACGACCACGACCACCACCTCCTCCTTCCTCCATGGGACCACCCCGCTCTCTCTCCTCGCAAAGCCCACCTCCGTCTCTCTCCCCTCTCGCCTGCCCGTCACTTCCCTCCCCCCCGTCCGGGCCATGCGCTCCCTGCAGGGTCGCGTCGTTTGCGCCACCAACGACAAGACCGTCGCCGTCGAGGTCACGCGCCTCGCCCCCCATCCCAAGTACAAGCGCCGCGTGAGGAAGAAGAAGAAGTACCAGGCCCACGACCCCGACAACCGGTTCAAGGTCGGCGACTTCGTCCAGCTCGAGAAGAGCCGCCCCATCAGCAAGAACAAGACTTTCCTCGCGGTCCCGATCGCCTCCAGGAACGTGAGGACGAGCAAAAGCGGTGGTGATGGGGAGGGCGAGCTTGGCCTACCGTTGGAGTCGCAGGGTCAATAACAGGCTTGAAATTTGAGGTTCATTGTTGGAAATTCTTGCTTCTTAAGTATGAATTTTTTCTTGCCCTTTTTCTTTCGAATTCCCATTATCTGTAATGTGTTGAATTGTATTTCGACGAACTTCATGACTGGGTACAGTGGATTTTGGAACTCTGTCGTCGCTGAACTCTGAATGAGTTGCGTAGCAACTGAGCTAGACGCTATTTGGATAAGGATTGATATAAGATTCGGCATCGACCACTTTTGTGTCTTCTTTTCATGGATGAAGTGGTGCTTACCATGGGGTTAGTGCCTGTTCGGTCCACTCGGTGGCTTGAATTTGCAATGGTTAGATACGTTTAGCTCCTTCAGGAAGAGAAGTGACCCAAGTGTTTGATGAAATGCCGATGAGACAGTGTTTGTGACCTGAATAGGATCAATCTTGTGAGTTGGTTGTTTGTTTATATGAGTGCTGTGTGACCATATATATATGTTAGTTAATCCGACCTAAGAAGGGAGATTCGTACACAAACTTTGCAAGATATTCCTTACGGCATGTTCGCTATCTCTATGAAGAATTATTTGCATTGTTATTCGATAATGATAGTTGAGTCACTGGCATAGTGTTGGCGGGGATTGACACTTTCGAAGCCTATTATGTCTTAGGATTACATTTGGTAATACAATTCTCTGTCATTGTAAAGCAGTGAGTAGCTGTTGTTGGTGATGCCAGGTTTGGATTAAGTAGCTTATCCTGCATAATATCCCTCAGGAAACCCAGAGAGAGGATGAAGAATCCCTGAACCATACAATATCAACAGCAGTTATATACAGGAAGAATATAATGTTGTTCTGTCGATTTAACAGATCATAAATAACAAAAATTCTTTCTCTCTTGCCCATCACTACCACTTTCTGCATAAAAAAGTTGCTTAAAGCCAAGCCAAGCCTCCAATCCAACCAAAGAACAAATGAAAAGCCATTGCTTTTGAAACTGCTAATTCTTCTGCACCGTATTAGTTGTACAGTTAACTATCCCTATCTACTTAGATAAAGCTTCGGTTATCAGCCATCCTCACATTGCAAGCTTGTTCTAATATTCCGCAATGTACAGGATATGAGAGTGTTGACAGACTCCACAGATTCCATAGTTAACTTGGCCGTGGGAGAGGAATTTGTTAGGATTTGAAAAGCTATTGTGAGCAGCGATCCTCCTTCTGAGCTGCTCTTCTCGTGCCTTGAGCTGATGACTAGAGGCCTCGACTCAAGCATATCAGGCAGGATCGAGAAACCGCATGGCAGTGCGGCGATGTTGCTAGAGTCACAGCCGGTCATCACCACCTGCATTCCTGTGATGTCCACCGCAGCATAGACCACCATAGATTCGTAATCGTTTGTACAGCTATCCTGGAGTACCCACATGCTGTTGTCTTTGGATTTCATTGTCTGCAATTGCGAAGCAGATAATTCAGAGAATTAGAAACTAGCTGATCAACTCTTTATTAGGGAAGAGTCCAACTGGCTAAAGAAACTTACTTGGATGCTGACTGCATTGCCGCGATCTTGCCCTTTCGATAAATTAGCAATGGACTGTACCGGGCTTCCACTCGACATGATATCCCACTGAAGTTCACACGGCAAAAGTTTTAGTCAATTCATGCCTGCCATTTCATGTAGAGTTAGACTAGATTTGTTAAGGTTCATGTGGTTAAACCTCGCTCCGGCGAGCTTCGTCTCTGAGGAAGTCAAACAGTGCGTGGGGCGAGACTGGCAACAGCACGGAGGAAACTGCGCATAGGATCACCCCTAGAGGCTCTCCGGGATCATTCAGATTCTTCCTCGAAGCTACCCTAATGTCCTCTCCTGTCTTACCTGGGACCTTGGTCCAGCTGTGATAGCTCGATGCTCCGATGGCGTGACAAAAGCTCTGTGTCATCCTATGGGCCAGCCTCAAGATGCTTTTCCTGCCTGCAAGTGTGGCGACACCTGCAAGAAAGTCTTTGATTAACCAACTTCCCTGCTTGGAATCGGAAGTAACATTAGGAACGCGAGTGCAATGTTACTTACCATTCGAATCTTTGGTGGGAACATTAGTCGCCATAAAAAAAACGAGCCGCTCGCACTGGAGTTGCAGCGTCGCCATCCAGTGCCTTGCGCCAAATGCTAGGCCGCTGTTGACGATGGTACGGTACATGGGGTGAACGGTCGTTTTCTGGCACTCCAAGTGCTCTACCCAGATTACCTGAAAATTTAATAGGATCGGATCGTTCATATCTAATCAGGGAAGCACCAAAGCTTCAACTTCCAGCATCCGACGATCAGACTAATGCCGTCAATTGCACGAGAAAGCAGGCGATAAATGCTCGATCTTTCCTTCTTACCTTACAGTGGCCGTTGGATTTGTCCTCGATGATGCAACCGGAGGGCCGTTTCCTGCATTTCACGAGAGAGGCGTCGATGTTATCTTCGACTTTGTCAATGGAAACATCGACCAAAGCCCACTGCTCCGCGCTGAGTTGCTTGCAGTATCTGACGAAGTACACCTCCCTCGTGGGCACCATGGGCGTGAGCATTTGAAGCTCTGCAAACATCTGCAACACTTTTCGCCGTAAGAAACCAGGATCTTGTCTCATCCCATCCCAATCCCACCCATCACCTTCTTCATTTGGAGAAATTCCTGACCACTAGTCCCACTACTTACAAACAATTTTCTATCTGCCACTACCGCTAGGCTTTGGTCAAAGTCTTCAGGATAAGTATTCTCCAAAAGGACTTCATTTTCTAGTCCAATTACAGAAACTTTGTTTCGAACTTCGGAGATTTTCAAAGTTGACTTTTGACCTTCAGTTGAGCTTCTGATTGCAAGAGGAAAAAGTTCTATACAGGCTATATTTATTATTTACACCGGTAGCTGTCATTTATGTGACTGGACCACATAAAAAAAACGAAGAAGGAAAGGACAGAAGGGATATTTCCGAGGGAATGGCGTCTCTCCAACTGGTAAATGCATGGTTTGATGGTGAAGATAACGTCTAGGAATCTCCATTGGAGAGAACTAATTGGGCCCAACTGAGCTCAAAATCACAAGGAAAAACAAAGTATGATTCTCTGTATTTTCTACACGACTCACCAATTGCACGGCGCCGTTTCGGTTGGCACCTTCACCGCTGCAAATGACATCCACAGTTGCCGCCTTTGAAATCATGCAAGGAAACATTTCCTTCCATTGATTCTGCACAAAGTAATGGATGTTTTTTTTACTACTGTATTGATGCATGCATCACTCGATCTTCAATTTTCAGTCATTCAAAACTAGGAAATCGGCATGGTGTTGTCGGCTTACCACGTCCATGAAGCTTCGCACGAGTCGGGGAAGGTCGACGAACACGACCCCGGTCTCTCTCGAGGCTTCGATGGATCTCTTGGGCCTGCCCTCGCTCGGGGCTTCAATCTTGAACTCCTTCACGTACTCGTCGTAATTGAGTATCTCGCGGCCAGTCTCGACGCTCCTAATCCAAAGCGGCTCTCCAGCAGTAGCCATCTTCTTGAGCTCTTCCATCGCTTGGTTCACCAACTCCATGATCCTCGACTTCTCAAGCCCGAAGATTCCGGTGTAAAAATCCAAGGAGCTCCTGTTCTCTTGGTCGTTCCCTGATGAGCACGAAGGCGATGCCGTCCCTGGAGTGTACTTCCCTAGAGCCGCTCGGAGCTTCTCGACCTATAAATGCGAGAACATACAGAAGATGGGCACAACGTGTTAAAGGAAGCCGCGCAAACTGCATTGATCCATAGAGAATTCGATCACCAGAAGGCGAACCTCGGCTTTTAGTCGAGCATTTTCGATTCGCAGTTGCTGCTCCTGAGTTGTCAAGGCAGTGTCTCTGCTTGTGGTAGCTGAGCCACAATTGGGGCAGCAAGACTTCTGGATGGTCTCTCTCATGGCTTTGTTCTCTTCTCTGAGCTTCTCCATTTCAGCTTTCAGCAGAGAATTCTCATGGCGCTCTTGAATTGCCTGCAAAATTTTTGTTATGCCATTTCCAAAGTCCCATCACAAGAGAGAAAAACAACGAAAAATGCAAGCTTTCTTCTGATCTTATAAGGACCACTTCAACATCGAACACTAAAACAAACCTTGAGAACAGTGACAATTGACAAAAGTCTCGGAAACCCGAAAACCAACCGATATTGTTCCAATTGGGGCATTCTGCCCGACATCGAGAATCCATCAAGATGGACCTAATGGAAAGAGAAAATCACGACGGTACGAACCTTGAGCTGCGTTCTGCGATTCTGGAACCAAAACTTGACTTGCCTAGGAGCGAGTCCTAGTTGTTTGCTCAGTTGTTGCCTTTGCTTTTCATCTGGATGTGGCGACTCCTTGAACAACCTGATAAAAAAAAAAAAATCCCCCCATCAAATTGCTCGCTAACTAATGCAAAGATGAATTCAAGTTAATTTAATCTTTGTGGCAATCATACTCAGAAGCAATTAAAAAAAATGGTCAGCGCATGCTGCATGGCCGTAGAACTTCCCAATTCAAACAAAGAACCAAAAGCAGGTCAAGAAGTGTTCTTTCGTGGTTTTTTTAGTTCCAGAAAAGCATGCACGTACGTCACTAAATCTTTTTGCTTTTTTTTTTTCATACGAAGCTTTTCATGTATATATACGTATACATGAATGGTGAAGTACTGTACTTGTGTATCGCCAAAGCAAATTACACACTAATCAATGAGTCTGGACCATGTCATTTCCCAGTCTCATATGGTCCCGAGACAATCAAAAACTTGAGCATCATTGTACGACCAACTACATAATTTATGGCCTAGAACAGGCGGAAATGTCTTTTTTATTATCAATTTGAGAAGACGGCGTTAATCAATTGTTATGCTAAGAATTGATCTTATCGTCCTAGTCCTTGCGTTCTTTTCAGTGTATATACCACACGTATTTGGATGGAGTAAAGGAAAACCGTGGGGTTATCTGCACATACGCTTCCATCTCGCGGATTTGCTCGACGGTGTGGCGGTGGTACTTCTTCCGCTTCTTCTTCTTGCTCTTGTCGCCGTCGCCGCCTTCCTCGTCGTTGTCCCCGTCCGGATCGAACTCGTCCTCCGATCTCGACCTGGCGGGGCCCGAGTTCTCGCTGCTGATCTCGACCGTGTCTTCCCTCCTCCCTCCTCCTCCTCCTCCTCCTCCGCCGCCGCCGCTCCCCTCGTCCCCCTCCTCCACATCCATGCTTGCCGAGGCCGAGGCCGCCGGCGCCCCCGCATCCCGGAAAATCCCGGCCTGAATCGGACAGAAACAAGCAGGAAATCACAACCCATACGGTCAAAACAGCAAAAGAAGAAGAAGAAGAACAAGAAGAAGAAGAAGAGGAGGAGGAATGTGTTACGAGGCTGAGAGAGAGAGCGGGAGAGGCGAAGAAGTCTTTGGTGCGAGAGGTGGGAGGGTTGTTGTTCGACATGTCGACGACGCCCATGGCAGTTTGGAGGTAAGAAGAAGAAGGAGATGAGGTTTGGGGGGGTTCTTGTTTTATGGAGGAGGTAACATGTTAAACACCAATGGTGGTGGCAATGAACATTCGCTGGTGCTTGAGAGAGAGAGAGAGAGAGAGAGAGAAGGGTGGGGTCTGACAGATTTAAGGATATAAAACAAAACGAAGTGGAGGGCTTTTGATCTTTCTTTCTTCTTTACTTTGCTCTGCTCACGTTTGAGGGAGAGAGAAGGCTGTTAGGAGTTGACTGTTAGATATTAGGGAACAGCTGAGAGAGAGAAAGGGAGGGAGGAAGGAGACGAGGGAAGGGGACATGCAACTAACTTTAAGCGGTTGAATCTACAACTTCAACGGTATTTTCCGATCCAATTTCCCCCCCTCCCCCTCCCCCCAAAGACTTATTTTCCGTGGCTTCGAGGCTCTAAGAGCTACTCGGCTTCAGCAAGCAGCTCGGTTTCGCTTCTCTCTGTGCCTTAGCTAAGTTGGGGTTTGGCTGGGAATGAAAATAGCGGGTGTTCATTCCTGGCCGAACGTGTTGGGGTCTAGGACCGAGCTCGTGTCGATGATCGCGGCAGCACGTGGCGGCGGCGGCAACCATGTCCGCTCGTCACTGTATATACAGCAATCTCGTTAACGTAATCCAATTGATTCATTGGAATTCTTTAATCTTGTGATATGTGAGCGTTGAAGTTTGGCATAAGGGATCAAAGGATTTCGGTGATGCACACGGTTTACAGATAGGTGGGTGATAACCTGCGATGAGAAAGACATGAATTCGTATTGTTAATATTCAAGCTAAGGTTAGCATTTATTGTAATGAGGTAATTTTACCAATGCCTTCCCAGCACTTCGCATCTTTTGTTCACCAAGATTTGAATCCTTCAAGTTTTGGGAATGGATGGAGGGTTGAGATCGATGTTTCTTTCCCTTTCTTCAGGCTTCTTTATTATTATTTCGAGAAAATTACCAAAAAAGTCATAAAATTATTGCATTTATACCAATTTGTCCTAAATATTTTTTCACTTATAGAATTGAGTCTATTCGGCCAATGTTAGACTGATATAAACGTTGATGAGGAAATTTTAAATTGATATTTTAATAATGTTTTGAATCTTTGTAATTTATTTTATTTTATTTTCTTTCTTCCTTTTTTGCTGAGGCCGGTCTGGACTTACGGCCGGCCCTCGTCGTTACTGTGGCGGCCCTCATCCAATGCCCTTGTTGTGGCCAGTGAAAGCCTGGTGAGGCCTCGCCGGCCACAGCGAGTTCGCATAGCCCCTCGCCTCTTCTAGGAGAGGGCATGACACCTAGATTGGGCCCAAATCGGGCAAGAGCCAATTAAATTACTAAAACTAAAAAAAATTATTTAAAAAAGTCCACTGTAATGCCGACTGCGCCGCGTAGGAAGCCGACATCTCCGTCAAGATTTCTAGTCAAAATTGGCCAAATGAACTCAATTGATACTAATGTATATAGGTTTATCAATTTTTTTTTTGGGTACTTTTCCTCTATTCTTTCAACAGTGTGGAATCAAACCCTACCTCAGCCAATCGAAGAGTCGTCTGCCTTCACCGTCATATTGACCCAGAGAGAGAGAGACATGGAAAGAGGAGGCGAGTGGAGGAGGGAATGGCCGCGGTAGAGGCGGTGGCTCCAATCCAAAGTCCCCCCGAGGTCACGACGGAGGATTGGTGGGAGAGAGATTTGAGAAGTTTTTGGTAGTAAGATTTTTTTTTTGTTTTCTTTTTTTTTTTGTGTCTGTTGCTAAGTTTTATGAATTTGGACTATCTAAGTTCTGTAAAAAAAAAAAAAAGTTCTGTTGACATGTAAAAAAAAAAAAGCTTTACTGATGCGATAATTCAGAGAGAGTAAATTTGCATTTTAAATTTGATGCGTGAGATGTTGAATTATGGATCAAGAGCTGAGGTATCAATATAAACTTGGATATTCTCCGAATGGGATGGGGAAAAAACACTCTCAAGAGTACTATTTTTGAAAATGACTTGATTTAGATGTCATTCTAATTTCTATACATTCCTTTTGATACTTTTCGTAGGGGGTTATTTTGTGGAAAAGAACATAAACCTTGCCTAGCTAGCATCGACATGATTTATACAAGGGTTGATAGATTTAACCCAAATTATTTTTTTACCGTAAAATATCCCAAACTGGTACATTTGCGATAAAACCACAAATTATTTTTTCAAACCACAAAAAATCCTAAACTAGTTCACCTATGACAAATTTACCTTATATTAGTTTTGATTAAATTATATTAATATCACAAAAAATCTCAAAATAATACACTTGTGATAAACGGAAAGTAAAAATCCCAATCTGATACTCCCGTCAACTGGCATGTGTCATCCAACTCAGCAATTTAATAGTCAAATTTAACGACAAGTAACTGAAAGTAAAATTATCACAAGTGTATTAGTTTAGATAAATTTATTACAGGTGTACCAATTTGAGATTTTTTGCAATCAAAAAATAATTTGTGGTCAATTTATCACGGGTATACCAGTTTGATGTTTTTCTTGATATTAACCCTTTATGCAATTGGTACTTGGATTCTCTTCGTCATGAATAAGGGAAAATTCAACCAGTCATAAACATATTGTTACAAATACCAATTCAATGCTAAACTTTTCAATTTTGTCAATTTAATCCTAAATCGTTATGCGAATGATATGGTAGTCCAGTCATTGCTAGTCATTTTACGTGAGACACTACTACGTCAATAATTTCCAACGAGGATTGATTGGAAGGACTGCACTAAAATTTCACGCAAAGTTTTAGAAGTAAAATAGAAAAATTAGGGAAAAGTATACAAGAAATGCCATAAGTTGTATAGAGCCAAAAACTTCAAAACGATAAGTGTCAAAATAAAAAAAAAATATATTCACTTAAGTGTCAAATGAAATACATGGATTTTATATGTAAATTTATTATCTAACGTGGCATATTTTTTTGTAAAATTCTGGCCACATGGATTTCCACATAGACTTTTAAAATAAAAATTTAATTTTTTTTTTAAAAAGTGTGTGGTTTGGTTCAGGTGGCAAGGGTAGGGGTGAGTTGAAATCTTAAAAAAAACGTGATTCTACCACTGGTTGAGACTCGCCGACCCCTGCCATCATCCCCCACCCTCATCGCCCGAACAAAACCCCCACCTTGTTTTTCTTTAATTTTCAACTTATTTGTCTTAGTTTCAATTTATTTTTAAAATTTTTAGTTAATTTTTAAGTTTAAGCCTAAGTGGAAATCCACGTGTATTTTCAGCAAGCCACCGGCTCATATAATAGTAAAAAATGAGTCCACGTAGGATTTCCAGCAAGCCAAATCAACTCAAAGAGTTGGCACTCATGTGAATCTTTTCCAAAAAGTTTGACACTTAAGTGATCATTTTCAACGTTTTGGTATTAAAGTGAACGCCGTAACAATATGACCCTTCTAATGTACTTTACCGACCAATTTAGGGTGCAACAGAAGTAGAGGCAAACTCCCACCTGAGGTGGTAAATAGGGATTTTCACCTCTTCAAAACATGTACTACCGAAGTGCTTTTGTCTTTCGACATAAGAATTAAGATCTCTCAATTGTTTTTACTGGCTTTGCTCACCACGTTCATGGCTCAAGTTCTGTTGTAATGCTCATCTATTTTTCAGAACGTAAGTATTATAAAATATGAGATATTTTGATAGTTGAGTAAATGAGAAATTATTTCTCAAAGAATATCCTTGAGTTGAAAATGGGAATTGACAAAACACTAGTCCCACATTGAAAAGTAACAGCAGATTAATGGCATTAATTGCGGCAGTTATAGAATTAAATACTATAACGGCAGAGCCATTACTACTGTAACAGCAAAGCCACTGTTATTTTGTTGTTATGATATTAATGCTATAATGGCAAATTTATTCAGCCGTTATTTCTTATCTCCGATATGCCCCCCACTGATCTTATATATATATATATGTATGACCTCCCATTGAGAGAAATTGAAGGGAAAAAGAGATCGAAAACAAAAACAGCTTCCATCTCTTTCTATTCTCTGCATTTGCATCGATTTTGATAGTGTTCGCATTTGGTCAAGTTCGTCGGAAGCTCTGGAGTGTTGTGCTTGCCTCTGCAGATGTTTTACCGTTGTATCTTGGGAGACAGACGTTCACAAAATCTCAAAGCACGTACGAAATGGGACAAATATGTCTTAAGAAAACTGTGTAGACATGCCTCATTATTTGTGTCAATTTCATTTTTAGTTTTGTCATTGTAGTTTCAGTGTTTTTAGTTCTGATTTAATATCAGCTCATGTACTGTTTATCGAGCTAGTGCTTCTGCCGATTGACCGTTGTGTTTCTGCCGACTCAGCATTTGTGCTTTTGCCTAATTTATTTTTGTGTTTTTGCCATTTGACTATAAGTTATGCTAGCCAGTGCCATTGCGAATACCCTCCAACAATAAGTTGTCAAGAGTTCTCTAATGCATCTTGTACCGTGGATGTGTAAGACTCTCTCAAGACATACTCGATGCTCCTCTCACATTTCAACTCAAAAGCCTACTTGTCCTCTACTCTTCCGCGATCGTCATCTTCTTGTTATAACTAAACAGAGGTCGGACTTTTGAATCGATAAAGTCTATCAATGCCCACTTTCAGTGTAAGAAATTGGCCAAGAATGGAGTAAAGTTAACCTGCTGATTCAGCCGAGAAGCAAGAAAACCTAATAAGGGTACCACTGAAAATATCTCCAAACGACACCTCCCTGAGAAGATCAATGTCAAATTGTTAAGGCATCATATTATCACACTTCGAAAGACCGGTGCATTCACGCATCTCAAACTCTTCATCAGATTAACCAGATGGGCTGCTTGTTAACCTGCTCGTAAATGCTGCAAACATTTGATCTAGTCTAGTATTTCAAGAGGCTATAGTGAATGAACTTAATCAAACTAAAATCCAGGATCATAACCTTGATGATTGAGCATAAGGAATTGTAATGACACAACAACAAAGGGAACCTGAAAAATCCACGTGCTGATTCGGAGTATGTATTGGATGCTATTAACCATCTTTCAGCTGTGTTATTTGCCGGGGCTTTCCAAGAGAGACAAGTAGTTTACCAAGAGAGACCAGCGGATCTTAATATTGGGATCATATAACTTCAAGTTGAAGCAATTTGTACCCTCAATTTACGACGAAAACATTAGCGCGAACGACATCTTTCTCACGGGTGATGATTCTTTCCCTATTGAAGGCGGCTTTTGGCATTCTATTCTCTTCAGTTGAAGTAACCCTGAAGGCGTTGCTGCTTATTGTCTATTGCCCACACCCCCCCCCCCCCCCCCGGCCACTAATTCATACCTAATGGTCATAATGTTCCTGTACCTGGACAACTTCTACCATCAACATAAACTATGGATTGCCGCCTCGAAACACGCTCGGAACAATTGCCCCGTGCTTCTCGATACCGTGGGACGACGGATTTCTTTACTTTACTTTGAAGATCAACTATCGAAAAGATGCGGGTCAATCTTCCCCGACAGCAATCGCTTTACACTTTTGAAGATGATTAGCCAAGATACATCAATCATCCATCTATGTACATATCAGTAAAACTCTTCAAACATTACACCGGTGCTACACCGGTGCAGAATATTCAATGTCTTTACCCAACGTGGCTTGCTTTGAACGATGGATAATCCAAGAATTATCTTCATTAAACTGATAACAATCCCCCTTTTCTTTATGCCCTTCTTCCTGTTATGTCTGCTAGGCTGCTCCTCGGATTGCCAAGATGTGATCTTTCGCATGACAGTTCCAGGAGGAAGGATGTCAAAGAAAGCAAGAAAGCATGAATACTGCAGCAGCTCAATGCCCAAGCCGAGCCGCATTGAAAAGCAGCTCGTGGGTTTATTTAACTTTGAAAGAAAGGTCAAGATTGACCGATGCATAGTAGCGTGTGGAAGTGTGTGGTCTCCAGTTCGATGGCTATTATTTTTATATTTCTTCGTGTCTTCATATCATTTAAAGGGTTGAAAGAAGTGAATGCAATTAATGGGTTTGCCTCCAAGCTTTGCATGAATTTAACGAATTCCTTCACAAGATTGGGGATGAGAGTCAATTCTCCATGAGCAATTTATACATATCATGACCAATATAATATTCCGCGGTGACATCATCTGCATTATAAAGGGATTATACTCAAAGCTAATGAATTTTCATTCTAGGAGTGTCTTTACAAGATTCCCAGTGTTAGATTTAGACGAAATAAGCTCCATGAAAGAGATATGTTTTGCCTTTGTATGAGGAAGGTTATGGCGAGGAGATCACATGCAAGTTATCCCCACCAGCGCGGCTAATCTCATCCTTTTTGGGGAAATTGCAGAGCTTCGAAGTTTATAATATTCCAAGTTGACTCCATGTAAGCGAAGTTATGGATTTCTAACTTTGACGCTCTCTTTCTGAAAGCATTGTACAAGAAGAATATTACCCATTTTCCTCTGTCCGTGATTAAATATTTAGGTCCCCAAAAACTGGGATAGGCCCTTTGGAATTAGTTCAATGTACCAAAACTTAGCCTACGTTTGTTTCGCGAAAAATGAATAATTTGAATAATATTTTCCAAAAAATGATCGGTTTTTATTACTTAATCGCGAACAATTTATGTCTAAATATTTTATTTTCATGGACGACGAGAATTTTTATTATTAATCTAGTTATGTGAGTAAAACAACCGATCATTTTTAGGAAAATATTATTTTCGAATCGTTCATTTTCAGTGACATAGATATACCTTCAGAGATATGAAATGAAAATTAAGGGTGATGATGCTTAACGTGACACATAGGTTTGCTAAGAAAAGCCCCATCTCGACACTACACAACCTCGACATAAATCAATACTTCCTTTTCTAATGAAAAACACTTTTAGTATATAGCTTTGCTTGGATTGGATCGTGCACTACTTGATAGTAACCTAAGTTTCAATTGAAATGTACACTGTCTCTTGATTCAATTTATTGTTGTTTAGTTGTGTTGTTGAGTTGAATGTGCTACTGCTACGGTGGTGGCTATTAATGAAGGGCTTTGGGGTAAGGTGCACTATAATTGTCAAAATTTATGTAGGACGCTCACTTTAATATCAAAATTTTCAAAACGATCACTTAAATGTCAATTTTTTTTAAAAAAGATCACTTAAGTGCAAACTTTATTTAAAAATGATCACTTTAGTACCAACTCCGATTTGAGATGACGTAGCTCACCGAAAATATGACGTGCCCTATTTTTTATTAATATTTGAGCTGACGTGACGAATCAGAGTTGGCACTAAAATGAGCAATTTTCAAAAAAATTAACACGTAAGTGATCGTTTTTATAAAAAAAAAAAATTAACACTTAAGTGATCGTTTTGAAAGTATTGGTACTGGAGTGATTGTTTTTCAAAAAAGTTGGCACTTAAGTGATCATTTTGAAAATTTTGGCACTAAAGTAAGCGTTATACACAAATTTTGGTACTTATAGTATACTTAAGCCAATGGCTTTGCTAGCCTAACGATAGTAACAATATGTTGTGAGACACAAAATCTTGCAAGAATAGACCCCCATAAGAATTTATAATTATTTGTTGTAGTGGCCAAAAATAGGCTCACAATAGATTAATGACAATCACATAGTCCTCCCACTCTCTCGAGTTGAAATGAAAAAAAGCCTAACCAACTTATCAAAAAATAAAACTAAAAAACACTTTGTTATCACACGAACAGATTCAAGCAAGCAACTTTCCCCCTTAAATACCTACCCCCTCCCCATACAAGACAAGCACATACGTAACAAAAAGAAAGGGAGAATACTAGAATTACTTCATGTTTGACCGGCAGAGCTTTAGGTGTCGGGAAACAGCAAAACCAGCGTAAAAACCAACTGCTGTCGCCTGCCATTTCTCATCTTCATGATCAAAAATTTTGCTGGACCTCAGCTTCCTGTGAATAACACGGTGGTGACACGGTCAAATAAAAGCTCTTGCATAAGAAACGACTTCCTCAGCAATGTGCTTTCTTAAAGAGTGGAGATTCCCATTTCCTTTTGTTTACTGGTTATTGCGACATCGGTATTGCTTATAAAACTAGACAATAAAAGAATTCACCCAACGCCATCATGATCCATCACCATCCATAATTAAAGTTTTGGTGCCATACGGGTTATGATTAAAATCGATCCGCAATTCAAATCACCTCCTTATAATTTGCATTTTGTCTTCACTTCCCGCATGCTCTGTGGGGGGAAAAAGGTAGTTGGGAATGGTAGATACCACGAAGCAATCACACGAGCCAAGCAAAACCTAGTAGCAATAATAGTACCATGTTTATTGGAGTTTCTTTTGAAATTCTCCCTTCACTTTGTCCATCCTAAGAAAATGCACAACCTGTCAACAAAAGGGGGGGAAAGAAAGAAAGGGAGAGTAGCCCAGAAATCTGCCAGAAAAAAAGGGGTATCTTTGCTTTCTTTATTGTTCAAGTCTTTTTCTGATTCCTTGTAGTTGTCTACCCAGTTGTGCTTGCAGGTTGCAGAACTCAAGATATGGAATATTCAGATAGGATACAAGAATTTAACTAGCTAAGCTAAATTTCTACTGTGTTAGGTAATGAAAATTTGAGACCTAGGATAGAACAGAAAAAGCCTATGAGCGGAAGGCTGAGGTCGGCCTTCAAAGAAGTAATAATGATGTAACTAATGCACCAAAATGGTGCTTACCCAGAGAAATGCCACTCCACTTTGAAGGTAACCGATACGTTAATGCATCCTGCAAACTCCCACGCAAGAAAAAGCAAGGGTGAAAAGGGATGGATCACAGAACCAGACGTCAATCCTTGCTTCTACAGCAGATATCTCGCATACTTAAGGCAAGAACATGGGCACCGCAAGACTCAATTTCCAATCGCAAGATAGGCCCTCTATATGCACCGTCCACCATGGCACAAGCACAGAAGCAAGGGCGCCCATGGACAGTGGAGAGGGAGAGGGTGGGGGGAGGTTGGGATTATAAGTTTGGTCAATTTTGATCTCCATGTATGGTCTTTCTTCGTGCACCATGGCTGTATTCGTTCACTTTGTCCTTCTAGACAGTACTGTGTTAGCATTTCAGAATTATGTTATTCAAAGAGTAGCATGCACAAGAATGATCACCCTCGTCTGCGATACAAGTGCAGGAAAGTTGCAGAGAAGGTGGCCGGCACCTTCATGGAGACATGACGGAATCGAAGAAGAGCACACAACCTTAGTTTCATAAACCTTATGTGAAACTTTTGTCAAGAAATTCAGGTGAAACAAAAAAAAAAGTGAGTAACCTATTACGGTATTACCTAACAAGGTTTTGCGTATTCAAGCGGTCTTCCAAGCAGCCAAAACCATGCTTACACAAGAATTTATACTTACAAATACAAGTTTTCTGAGGAAGTAATTGGTCATGTCTGATACTAATAAAAAGATATTCAATGAGAAATTTCCAATCAACAAGCTGATAGAAAATTCCAAACACGACACGCAATGGGAAGGTAACTGGAACACCAAAGGAGCCATTGGGCCCACATCATGTGGAAAGATCATCCAATTTCGATGCTGTTTCACTGAAAATCGAGTCAAACAAGGATGGCACAGCAATCTGTACAGCAATGTTTTGAGGAAGCTTGCGGGATCATGCTTCAGACAAAAGCTCCTAAGAACCTATCCAACTTTGGGAGACAGGTAGTTATTGAAGAGTAGATGAAATGGTTGTTTTGGACAGCAGGTGAAAAGCTACTACCTCAGATTGCCATGCAGGACCAGATAATGTAAATATAATAAGGTGGAATAAATGCTAACAAATTTTGTGGAGTAGGTTGTCCTTTAAGGAGATCTGAAGAGTCTACGTACACTTTGGTGTCACTCATTCATGAATGCTTCGCGCTTCACCTAGAGTTCATTCAAGCTTTAAGGGGAAAATGGATTCACCCCCTTGCTTTGTCCCCCAATGGTGATTGAACTATGACAAGAAATTTTCACTCCGCGTGCTCTCTGCATGTGAGAAACGGAAGAGGTAGGCACAAGTTAAACTACCTGCCAAAAACATGTGTTGGGAATTGAAATGAAGCGACCCTTATGTGTGACGAGAGAGAGAGAGAGAGAAGCTATAGGTGTTATTACAATAAGTCTAACCATTCTGATGATCAATAGTGTCTGTCTTTCGAAGCACATAAATCTATCAACTAATATTGAGGTTAGAGAATGTAAACGTGTACCAGGTACCATTGTTCTGTTGGCATCCTGGAAGTCTCAATCAGTTCACATCCCTTGACATGAGCAAATCATCCACCTTAACATCCATTCAGGGTAAGGATGTCATGCACTGCTTTCAGCCTTTCCATATCCCTCTGAACAAGAACATCTGTGTTTTATGTTATTCTTAATACTCCATGCACTGAACGCTGCAGTTACTATGATTGCATTGCAGCATCACCTCCATGATAGAATTTCAGATAATTTAATGTTCAGTGCATGGTAATACCAATTAAGAATAGGAAAAAAGGAAATCGCATTTCGTCAAAAACCATCCATCATGAATCTTGGCGTTTCAATGACATAATTAGTGAATCCACTAAATACTGTCTGACTGCCGAACATTTAGTAGATGAGACTGTTCACAGAATGAGGTTCTGACCATGAAAGTTATTCGTCTATTATAGAACTCAATCACTCCTTCCATAAGACGGTAGTTTCCATATAAAAGTTAACTGCAGGAGCTAAAATGACTCAAAACTTCTTTTGAGGGAGAAAACAAAACAAATAACAACTACCGGTCCAAAACTAACTCTATAATATGGGCCCCATACATATTTTGATTTAAATTTTTTGGTTGGTCTTAAGGTCATAGCTTAAAAAATAAGAAACAAGCCTCCACTGGATTTACTGTGTCATCTGAAAATCTTATCCCATCCACAAGCTGCCCCACGGGCTATACTTTAAAGGAAAAAGTTGTCTCAATGAAAGCTAAAATCATTCAAGCAGCTGAAGGTATGAAATAAAACGGAAATTTTGATAGCTGAAAATCCAGTATAAGAAGATGCCTTGCCGCCACTAGGATGACACATGATTTAAGAAAAATCAGCAATTTAAGTTTCAGCTTAATCTACCTTAGAGAATCTTTTATCCCAGCTAAGAATGAATCTTGGAAATGCAGGAAGCCCTGTAAATGCCCCGTCATATTCTAAGGCGGGATGCCAATAAATCTGGCAAGAGACAGCGAGTTGCACCAAAGTCCTACTTGGCTTATGACATTTTAATCTGGGATCAAGATCAGTCATTTTAACAAGTAAGTACTTTGGAGGTACCTAAGTTTTTTAATAGCAATGGATGTCAGTCTGAATTGAAAAAACCATAGTTCTGTAAAACTGACTTTTAATATCTTTCGATATGGTCAAAGAGAATATCGGATGATGAGATGCCAGGAGAACATGATACACTACACTTTCATAGATGTCCATTTATTACATTGACAATATGTTATAGTATGGCGCTATATTAGTCACAATCAGGAACAGGGTGATCACATTGAAACCTGATGCAGAAAATTTCTTTTCTCAATGACTTTCTACAGTATCAAACACCACCAAACAGCAGAAGATAGACACTACCGCAGATAAACTCTGATTAAACTAAGTTAGTTATAAATAACATCGAAGCCTTGAATCTGTTAGTACTGATGCAGACTTTTTTTCTGTAATGACGTCCTAGAGCATCAAACGCATTCAAACCAGCAGGAGATAGCAATTACATGACATAAACTCTCGTCTGACTTAACTAATCTGTCATTAGCATTTTCTATCAGCTTCTAATTCTGAACAATTTACAGTGCTAACTTCATCTGGTGCCATCGCCATTCCTTTATTTATAGAGAGAGGTTTGACTACGTCAAAAATCAGGATAACTGCAACAAAAGGCGTAAGCTTCATATATGAAATGCATTCAGATCCTAAGCTCTCATCTAACTTAGCTAAAGGAATTCTATTAGTAAATCACATCTAACTTAACTAAACTAGTTATAACTCACAAGGAAGACTTGAATCTTTTAATGATTATGTAGAAAACATTATGTTTTCTGTAATGACTTCCTAGAGAATCAGACACATTTAAACCAGCCAAAGATAGCAATTACATGATATAAACTCTCATCTAACTTAACTCATCTGTCACTAGAAATTTGTATTACTTCCTATCGTCTATTCTAAACAATTTACAGTTCCGTCTTCATCTGGTGCCATCAAAATGAAACATACCGCATCAATCTATAGTTATACCGAAAGCTCATTAACCTTTTTTTCTTGAGAGAGGTCCGGTTATGTAAAAAATCTGAAAAAATTGCACAAGAGTCCTAAGCTTCATATGTGAAATGCAATCAAATCCTATATACTTCAATTAATGCAATCAAGTCTAAACCTTATTAAAAAAGTTCAATCAAATCATTAGAATCAAAACCTCTCTGATCTCACCAACATGGCACCCTGAAATTGCCACATAAGCAACATGCACCAGAACCGGAAGGACTTGAGCGCTTTACACAACGTTCAGAACTTCCAGTGCACTTTTTTAATTGAAATACACAAACTGAAATCTGTGTGCCCACGCAAATCAAAGTTTAATAATCATCGGGCATCACTAACATCTTAGATTCCTAATCAAGCAAGATGAAGAGCTCCTTTGAAATTTCATTTATCAGGAAACTGAGAATGCTTGCAATCTCTTTCTACAGAAATGTCCTCAAGAAAGAGGTAAGCTCTTCATAGTTCCAACTACTAAGTGGCATCCTAGTTCAATTAATGAGAGTCATCTTCCGTACTTTGGTCAAAACCCAAACACTTCATTTATCTTCTTCGATGGTGCAGTCATAGCTCTGTCAAATTGTTGGACAATTGGGAAAGTATTTGCAGACCTGGATCTGCAAAAGGAATGACCTTTCATATCAGGGCTAAATAGCCAAGGTAGTCGAACACATGCAATCATTGTAGAAAGGATTTGATAATCAACTGGTATGTCATCTACTGGCCTGGCATTTTCACATGCAAGAAACGGGAATGACTCATGGAGCTTAGGAAGGGGATGCAAGACTTAAATTCATAGGTTCTACATTGCTTTCTCAGCTTCCGGAGAAAAGATGTTGGAGAAGTACACATAATCTCCACTTACAAAAGTCATTAAACATGTGTTCTTCAAATAGTAGGACCAATCTATTTTCCAATTTCAATAAACTGATACGTGAACCTCATTGTTAAATTCTGAAAATTGACATCGATCATATTCCTCTTTAGCATCTCATACTAAGTTATTAGCTGGTATGCCATCTAGTTTCCTGTAATATTCTTAATTCAAGAAAATAGGGTTCACAGAGCTTAGGGAGGGGTACAAGATCTGAAGTTAGGCAGGGCATATTCACTTCTGAACTTTGGGGAATCCAGTACGGAGAGTAGATTATACAGATGGGCCCAATCGTTGTTAGTTTCTGCTCCTGTAAGGTTTTGTAACAAAAACCACTAAAGGCAAGACCATGAGAGAACTAAACGACTGAGATTTTGTCATATGGATCTTCCTATTGCTGTTTCTAAGCCTAACTCTATAATGATTCAGTCTTGACCATATGCAACAGACATAGCTACATCGTGCAAAGGCAGCATCTAGGTCTCATACCACATCAGAACAGCATCGAACCACTAACTTATTCTAACCATCAAAATGGTGAATGATTACAAAGACATTACCCCATTTTCTTTTCGTAATAGAGATTGTCTGAAAAATGGCGACATTTCACAAAAGAATGGAACAGCTACTACCACCAAAGAAAGCAAAAATGATACGAGAGCCTATCATGATTCTATGACGATGTTGGGTGTAGCAAATCACCCTATGTGTGATTAAGTCTTCTACAAACCTAAAATGAAAGATAACCTTTATGCGTGGAGTTACGCGTCACTCTTTCCAAGGAACCTGAGGAAAGGAGTGAATTCAAACTTTCCAACCAAAAGCAAGATTGAATCCAAACAAAATTACTGAACAGTGAAAAGAATTGCCCTGCCCTCTTCCCTCCCTCCCTCCCCTTCGTTTGCTAGTCATTGGCCTGTTTTTGCACCTTGGAATCAAACGATTAGACTCCACAAGAACTGCGAACTGAAACAAAACTGAGGATGAGGAAAACATCACCTCGAACAAACCATCAGAAGTTGCAGGCTCTCGGGAAATGATTGATGTATCGCCTAAAAGAGCGAACTGCTAATGCATCATAGCAAAGACACGCCCTAATCAGAAAGATCACTCAAAATTCTCTGAGTTAACTTACTCCCCCCACTTTCCACTCCAAAACAAAATCCTCTCCCACTCTCATTTTATGCTCCCACTCGCGCGAAATCCACTCTAACCTAACACTAGCACGGAGGTTTCCACAGAGAAAACCACAAGCGTTCAGCCGGAGAAGTAGATAAATGCCATGTGCATGCAAGGTGGAAAGCAGGAGGAAGGCTCTGGAGTCGCATCGCAGACATCATATCTCGAGTTTGCTCCATCGCGATCAAGCAATCATCGAGAGAATGAGACAGAATCGTGGTTTCGCTTACTTGTTCGAGATCTCCCGCCAAGTTTCGTCGTTGAAGAGGACAGAACCATGACAAATGTGATAGAAAAATGCAGCATATTTACGTGAATAGCCTCTAAACTTTGACACAACATATAATCTGATCCCTAAATTTTTAATTTCTTCAATTTAATCTCTAAATTATAAAATTTTAATTTATTCAATTTAGTCCCTAAACTTTTAATGCATATTCAATTTAGCCCCTGAATTATAGAAAAATGTTCAACATAGTCATTTTGCAAATTTAAGATCAGGAATAACGTGGAACATTTTCATATAGTTCGGGAACTAAATTGAACATTTACTAAAAGTTCATGAACTGAATTGAACAAGTCAAAAATTTAGGAATTAAATTGCACATTGTGCCAAAGTTCAAGGATTAAATTAAACAAATTAAAAGTTTAGATATCAGATTGCACATTCTATCAAAGTTTAAGAGCTGTATGTGTTATGTTGCCAAAAATGTAATGTTATGCTCGCTCCAATATATCAAAGGGAGGTTCTACCGTAGCTTATTTAAATCACATTATCCCCCAATCAATAACTACTTTATGCTAAATATTAATCGAAATCAGTTAGGAGATATACAAAAAAAAAACTATATATGTAATATCTAACCCTAAGGTTCCCTCAAACTCAAGTTGATTTGAAAAACTCCATGAATACATTAGCAGTCTGTTTAGCGAATGAAGTAGAGGCAAAGTCTATTTCAATTTGCTTGGTTTATTCTTGATAAACATCGTAGCATTTCGATTGTCATAATGAATTATTGTTCCAATATGTTAACGCACTCTCATGTCCTCAAATAATCATCATAACCATAATAACTCTGATGTCGAATCAACAAGAGCTAGATATTCTGCTTCTGTGCTAGAGCGAGCAATCATGATCTGTTTCTTGCTACACCGTGAGATAAGTGAGGTGCCAAAAAGAATAGTAGCACGCAGTGAAGTGAGAACTTGAGTGTCAGCAGCCTAGTTAACGTCCGAAAAAATAGTCATCTCTAAGGTAGACTGAGCATAAAACTAAAGGCCAGGAAATAACGTGGCCTTGATGTAGCGAATAATTCGAACGACTGCGGCAAAATGAGTCATTCGAGACACAGTCATGTATTGATAACAATATGGACAACATTAGGCAATGTCCGGTCGAGTAACAACAAGATGTTTAAGATTGCCAACTAGCTATCGTTAGATTTAAGATTCGCAAGAATAGCTCCATCTTTGGCCTTATATTTGGCATTTATCTTGATAGGGAGTCCGGGCCAAGAGATGAGATTAATGGTATACTTGGCTTGTGAAAAATAATAACCAGAGGAATCTGAATGGACTTCTAAGCCTGTATTTCTTCAGAAAAATGAAAAAACAAAGAAAAAGAGAGAAAAAAAATAAATGACGAGAATGCCTCCAATCGATTGATGATAAACCCCCTTCTTGAAACTAGTATCACCACTTCAGGCCCTTAATTTAAATAATGCACATTCCAGGTCCTCATTTCAAACAATGAGAGTATTTTAAGCTTTTAGTTGAAACAAGTTTCATTTCAAGCCTTTCTTTAAGAAAATGATGGCTTTTTAGGCCCTTATTTAAAAAAAATTAGAAATAATAAAAGAAAAAAATCATTGATAAAATTGCCCTTGCTCTAGTCCTAGGCCAGCAAAGATTTGGGCAACCAATGAGTTTAGGCCTTATTTGAGATAAATGAGAACTATTGAATTTTATTCGAAATAAAGTCTACTTTAAACCATCTTTTAAGGAATTAAAAATACTTTGGGCTCTTATTTGAATTTTTTTTCCTATTATTCATTCGTTAGTTATTTATCTATTTTATTACCCCATTATGCTTGCACTCTTTAATTTTATTACTAAAATGAATATCAACTAATAACAACAAATAATAAGCAAAAAGACACCTAGAGTGTCAATATTTGTGTACAGCGCTTCCTTTAGTACAAATAATTTTTTAGATCACTTAGATGACAAGTTGAAGAAAAAATGACCACTTAAATACCAATTTCAGCAAAAAACTTAAGTGTCAATTCTAGCTAAATAGTACACGTGGCATTTTTAATAGTTTTTAATATTATGTGGCAATTATTTAAAAAAAATCAACGCCACATGGACCATTCAACTTAAAAATTTTATTTTTTAAAGATATTTAAAATCAAATAGAAAAATAACTTAAAAAAAAAGAAGTATAAGATTTGCAATGGTGAGTATGTAATGAAAAAAGGATGATGCGAGAAGTATGTATTGAGGTTTTTTTTTGGGGGGGGGGGGGGAGAGAGAGAGAGAGAAGTACTTCTTGAGTTAGAGAAGCTATTTTTTTAACTTTTCAAATTAGGAAAAAAAACAGCTTCAAAAGTAAAGGGCGCGCGTATGGCAATACTTCTGTTTCAGAAATCAACTTCTAGTCAGAAGTTAATTTTTGTACTTATGCTTCAGAAGTTATTTTTAATCAGAGAAATTCATTTGATAATGGTTGAAAATTTCTACTTCTGAAATATTATTAACACAAAATCTTCTACATAAAATTATTATTGGCGGCCGAAAAATTTCTACTCAACTTTGGAACTTTTTAAATGTCTTTAGAAATAATTTTTATTCTTAAAAAATATTATTTACTTTTTAAAAATAAGAATTTATTATTAATTTTTTACTTTGGCAGTAGGAGACAGCGACTCGGTGTCGACAGTCGGTGCGGCGGTCGATGCTTGGCGGCGAGGGGCAGCGGTTGGCAGCGATCGCAGCCGACGAAGGTCTTTGGTGGGTGGTGGTTGACAATGGCGATGGTCAGTGGTTGGCGGCGGTCACATGCGACGATCGGCGAAGGTCGACAGTGTTGGCTACCAGGTCAGTGGGTGGGTGGTGGTGGTTGGCAATGGCCGATGGAGGTCTGGGATGGGTGGGGCTAGGGATGGTCGATGGTTGACAGTGGTCATGGACGGTGGCCGTTGGAGGTCAGTGATGGCAACAGTTGAAAGTGGCGGATGTAGGTATAATAAAAAAGAGAGTGAGATCATAATGAAAAAGGATGAAGCGAGATGTACCTCTTGAGTTAGAGAAACTATTTTTTTAACTCATCAAATTGAGGAAAAAAATAACTTCAAAAGTGAAAATTCACTTCAGGAGTAGAAATTTATTTCAAAAGTAAACTTTTTATCAAACGAATTTATGTTTCAGAAGTTACATTATCAAATCAATTTCTGCTCCATAGGTACTTTTGGACTAGAAATACAGTTTCAGAAGTGCTATCATGCGCATCCAAAAAATTTACTAAATGGATATATGTTCCAGAAGCACTTTTGAAGTAGAAATTCACTTTAAAAAATGTTATCATGCGCACCGTAAAAAAATAACTTCTCCAACTCAAGAAGTACTTCTCGCCTCACCCATTTTTTCATTATGCCATCACCCATTTTTCCATTATACCCAACTTCCATTGCCATTGACCGTCGCCGATCGCCGCCTATTGCCGACCTCCATCGGCCACCGTCTTCGACCATCGCCAACTGCAGACCATCGTCTGCCCCCGCCCACTACAGACTTTCGTCGGCCGCCGCCTACCACCGCCACCCTTGGTAGCCAAGCACCGTCAGTCGTCAGCCATCGCCACCCGCAAACGCCTCCAACTATCGACTACCGCCTTCGCTAACCATCGTCGACCTCCGCCAATTGCCACCAATCGCCGACCCCTGCCCACCGCCAACCTTAATTCATGATATTATTCGGTAAGAATTATAAGTGGATTGAAGATAACAATCATGGAGAAATGTTCCTTCGCTTTTATATTATGTATTCAGATTGTCTATGGTTGATAGATAACAACAAAGTTAGGATATCAAATTTACCATAATTTGGGATAAATACGACACGGATATATCAGTTTGGGGCAAGTATGGCGCAAATATATAGATTTAGAATTTTTTGAGACATAAAAATTGATTTGGGATAAATGTGGTACGTGTGAACCAGTTTGGATCTTTATTATACATATATATACCAGTGTTTGGGTCAGCTTGCGCGCACCACGACTATTACTCGGGAGAGACTAGCACAACAACCCACCATCATGGCCCCGCACTTAACCACGACTATTTCTTGGGAGAGATTAGCACGGCAACCCACCGCCATGGCCCCCCACTTAAATCACAGGTGCTCATCTGGGAAATCGAACTTGAGACCAGTGCGTCCTAACCAACTGAGCTACACATGGGTGGGTGGATTTTATAATATTAGTCATTTCTTAATTGAAAATTCGATTTTCTTCAATTAATTATGAACGAACAGCAAAAAACTTTAGATATCATTAAAAATTAGGATATTTTCACTAAAGTCCCAAAATTATCATAAAAGTGCAATTGAGTCATAAAAATTGCAAAAAGTACAATCTGAGTCATTCCGTTAACTTTGGCTAACGGAAATACTGACTAAACCTTTTTAATATTTTCTTTCTTATGTGGTAATAACATGATTAAAACAGCGTCGTGTTAGTTCAAAGCTGATTTTTAATATAATTTTTACTTCAATTAATTAAAATAAGCAAAATTTTAAATAAATAAATAATTTTAAAAAAACAATAAATCAACAATAACAACAACAACAACATAGTAGAAGAACACAAAACCAGTGGCGAGGGCTGGCGATGGTGGGGAAGTGGTCACCGAGGCAAGCGAGGCTCAGCTGGCCCTAGTCTAGATCTGAGCGAAGGTCACCCGCCCTCGCCCCTCGCCCAGTTCTGGTTTAGGGCCATGGAGGTGGAGGAGAATGTCGTTGAGCTTCTTGTCGGGAGGAGCGGTTTGGTGAAATCGGACTCCTCTAAGGAAGGGAGAGAATTGAGGTAGGGTTCTACCATAGAGGGGGTTCTCTTGCATGGTGTCGTTGAATTCGGGGATTACGAGGGCCTGGTAGACACAGAACTAATTCTGGGTTGATCCCCACCATCACTTCAGGAGGTGGAAAGGTCCCGTCTTGCGAACGAGACGACGGAGCAGGAACAAAGATACCACAGTGCTGGTGGAGACACTGAAGAGATTGCTAGTCGTCATCATCATCACGACGGCAATCGACGCAAGGAAAAACGGAACTTGGGTTAAACATCCACGGAAAAGAGACCCCTACCACCGGCGTCCCTTTCCTCTTGCTGTGGTGGTGGGGTGGAGCCTCGCCACTGGTTCTGCATTCTTCTTATGATGCATTTTATTTGTTAATTTTATCTTGTAAAAAAATCATTTAAATAAAGATTACATAAAAATCAGATTTTGGCCAAAACCACGTGATCGCCACGTGGGAGAGACAAAATATCCACAAAAAAAACTTATTTAGTCAAAGTGGACAGAATTAAAGGATTCGATCGCACCAATTTGATAAGATTTAGGATTCGATTGTATTTTTTACAAGTTTTAAGATTTAATTACACATTTGTGACAAATTATAGGACTTCTAGTGAACATAACTCTTAAAATTATAAATAGGTGTCCATTTAGCTTATTCAAGCACGTCTTTTTCGCCATTCCATTTCAAATTTATACTCTAACTCGACTTTTATGAGTGGCGTTTTTTTGAGAAAACATGTATGTATAATGGAGTTAATTTATTCCCCCTCGATGGACGGTTTGATAACTATTTCTTCCTTACTATAGATTCTTTTCTATGCAGTTAACACAAGCTATCGAAATTTTGTACGGCATGAAAATGCAAAATTATTAATAGCAATCGGGTATTATTAAACTTCAACCTGAACAACCACAACTAGATCTATTGCATGTCAATTCACTTAAGAGAAAATTTCAAATAAACACCTAAAATGTCTTCTTATTTTCAAATAAATGCATGAATTAGACCTTATTTCAAATAAGGACCTGAAGTGCTTTCATTGTTTCAAAGAAAAGCCTGGCTGAAGTTCATTTTTATCTTTTTTTTTATCTTTTTTTATTTCCTTTATTTCTTTTTTTTCCTCTCTTCCCTTCCCCGCCCTTTGTCGGCCTTACGTGAGGGCCATCCTCGCTTGGGGTAACGTTAGGCGACCCTCGTTGCCGTGCCAAATCAGACGAGGCAACTGGCATCAAGCAAGCACATATCTAAATTAGGTCGCACAACTTTGTCACCAAGCTTTATCCCAAAAAACAATCTTCTAGTGCTGTCACATATAACACAAAAAAAGCTCGCCCGACACTGGCGAGGGTTGCCCTTGCCCTCACATGGACTGGCGAGGTCGATGTCTAGCGCGGGTCACCTTATCAGATCCGGTGAAGGTTGGCTCGCCGTCGCCAAGCTTTGTTCCAAAAGACAATCTTCTAGTGCTGTCACATATAGCACAAAAAAAGCTCGCCCGACACTGGCAAGGGTTGCCCTTGCCCCCACATGGACTAGCGAGGCTGATGTCTAGCGCGGGTCACCTTATCAGATCTGGCGAAGGTTGGCTTGCCGTATCTAGCAAGGGCAGTAACCTAGGTGAAGGGCGAGGGTTAACCTTGCAAATCTGGTGAGGGTTGCGCAATGGTAAGCGCCGCCCTTTGCTTGGGATGTTGCCCTTGCCAAGGTTGGGCCAGTGTAGCCCTCACCTAGACGAGTGAGGGCTTTCTTTACCAAATCTAGCGAGGTAACCCTTGCCGGCGTCGAGTGAGCACACATCGTAATTGGATCAAAAGACTTCATCATCAAGTTCTATCCAAATGACAATCTTCTAGTACTATCACATATAATGCAGAAAAAGCTTGCCCAATGCAAGCAAGGGTAAAACCCTAGGCAAGGGGCACATGTTGCCACGCCGAATTTGGCATGGCATGTGTCGGGCGGGGGTTAGCTCTCCGACTCTAGCCAAGAAAAGCCTCGCCTACCCAGGCAAAGTCTGCCCTCACTCGATGTCGGTGAGGACAAAAGTCCAAGCGGAGGCTGAAGGTCCTCCTCCCTGAGCATGGCGAGGGCAACCCTCACCTGAGGCCTTTGATATTCGAGAAAGGAGAGAGAAAAAAATAAAAAAAAATGGAAAAAGGAAATCAGAAAAAGAAAAAAAGGGAAAAAGTTGGCTAGGCTTCTTTAAAACAATGAGAGCACTTTCAGGTCTTTATTTGAAGAAAAGTACACCAGAAATATAGCTAAAGGGATCACAATAATTATGGTTGCGATCAGATTGTTAAATCCAGCAATGAATGATGTGTGATGTGATTGGAAGGTTATTACAGCAATCAAGGCTGTACTGCACTGCACTACCCCAGAAAAAATGAGCCTAAAGCAATGATAACATGAACAATTTAAAGAAAAGAATTATAAGTATTTTCATTTCATCTCATAGCACAATTACAAAGCTCTTCCCGAGGCCCCTGTCGAGGTCTCTAGACTCCCTAATGCTGCCGTCAGCCGCCATATCTCTATTCAAGAATTTTAACCTGATTCCCTTTCGAAGCTGCTCTTATTTGACAAATTGAGAGCACTTCATGCCCTTATTTAGAATTTTATCTTCTCGTAATGCTTAATAAATCATTTTGATATATTATTATGGCAAAAGAACAAAGAGTATCAATATTTGTGTATAGAGCTCACTTTAGTATCAATATTTTTTTTAGATCACTTAAATACTAATTTTTTTAAAAAAATGGTCATTTCAATGCCAACTTCGGTGAGCTTCGCTGAAAATATGACGTGGCATCTACGTGGCTCGCTGAAGCTTCCAAGTCAACCAAAAAAAAGTTAAAACTCAATAAAAAAAATCCACATAATATTAAAAAAATTAATTTTTAAAAAAATAAGAGGAAATCAATCGCAACAATGAGGGTAGGGAACAACCAAAAGGGGTCACCAAGCTACCGTGGTGAGGGCAGTGAGTCCTCGTCACTGCAAAACTTATGTTTCTTCTTTTTTCAAGTTATTTTTTGTTTGATTTTAATTTTTTTAAAAAATTAACTATTTTTAAGTTAAACAGTCCACATGGGTTTTTTAAAAAAAATAATTGCCACGTAATATTAGAAAATTATTAAAAGTGCTACGTGTACTTTTTGGCTAGAATTGACATTTAAGTGATCATTTTCTCTTTGATTGGCACTTAAGTGATTTTAAAAATATTGACACTAAAGTGAGCGTCGTACGTAAATATTAACACTCCCAATGTCCTTTTGCCTATTATTAGTTCTTATTATTTTATATTCATTTTAAGAATAAAATTAAAGAGTGAAAGTATAATAGAGTAACAAAGTAGTTAAATAACTAACGAACGAATAATAAGAAAAAATTCAAATAAGAGATTGAAAGTATTTTTAAGTCCTTAAAAGATGGTTTAATGTCACGCCCCGCACCCTAGGCATGAGCACGCAACTCCCTTCAACTATACTCTCGAGGCCCAGGACTCACTAGTCGAGAGATGCATAATATAAGTAAGCATGCGGAAACGAAAATAAATAACTCCTCCGTACAAATATCAATGGAACCTGGATAACAAGAACATAATATATGCATGTGACACCATGAGTTTGAACAAAAGTGCAAGTAAATTAACCCTGCAGACGGATCGGGGCTAACGGGACTTCAACAAAAGGTAACACAGTTCGAAGTCCCAAAAAGATTACAAATCCACGTGAGTTATCATCAAAAGACTGCTAGGTAAAGTCAGGAAACCCCTAGGTCGAATCACTAGATTCATCGGTCTCGTCCGCATCATCGTTTGGCTCATAGTCCGAAAAAGTCTCGGAGCACACATTCACAGTGTCATCCATCGTAGTATACTCCAGCTCATCCTCCGAGGCGTCGATCACTATCACCTCCTCAGTGTCTTCCAAGGTTGGGCTCTTCTTAGGTACGTTCCTCGAGCTCGCCACAGACACCTCTAGCTCCACAGAATCCCGAGTGGGATGACACCAGCTAGGGATGACTCCTCGAGGTACCTATGTAGACTTCAACGGGCCGGTAGTAACCTTACCTACCCTACAAAATCAGGCCTCAAACCTATACGATTTTCAGTCCTTACCACCATCGTCGACCCACACAACTGTATATTTTCTCACATAGACGATACCCCAATCGTTGGGAAATTTATCAAAATAGGCGATCATTTCTTTTGGATCGCCTAGACGCGTTAGTATCATCCTCAGGGTTTTGGGTCTGAAAAGTAAGTCCTTTGACGGGGTGAGATTGACATCACAGTAAGATTAGCTCTAATCCTAGGTCAGGCTGAGAGTACACCCAGATGAATGTAGACAATGAACAAGAGCACGCACAATAACATAAGGCAACCATCAGTCATAAAATGCCATACGGAATCAAACGGTTGATGATCAAGCAAGCACATTAACATAACTTATCACTCAAGACAGGCATTGTAACACAAGGTCAATTCGTACGGTTTATACTCCAAAATTGTATCATAATTCTCGCCCACGTCAATACGCCTCAGACACAATCCGCGTTATTACGCCTCAGACCATCATAATCACACATCTGTGTTAAACGCATCAGGTTTTCATTGCCTTTCAAGGCCTGTGTCGACACATATAAATTCTCGTCCCGCGTCTCAACGCATCAAGATTTTGGCCATCACAACCCCGCATCTCGACGCATCAGGGTGTCACGAGTTTCCAAGCATGCCAAATTATATTCCAATTCAAAACTTCATGATCGAGTACAAGCCCATGCATTGAGCTAACAGTTTACGACATACGAGATAATCAAATTCATCACTCATAAAGCGACATTCGATATAAGGCATATGTATTTAGCAAGCGTACTAGCATTCACAAACTCATCATGATGAACATTGGATAGTCACACAATAGACCCATTGAAATTCACCCAATTCACAACCAAATCATCCAGTCGAGGCATATCCTCCTAGCCAAGGTTTAGGAACTCCTTACCTTAGGCTCAATTCAACAAAATTCCCTTTCAAGCTCTCCAAGTATTCGATTCTAAGTGTCAAAAAACAGGGCAGCCGTATACCCTAGGAAAACCTAACCAATTCGTCAATTTTCTCTCGTTCAATCTTCGAACCACGAAGCATAAACCTTAATAACATATCAATTGATGTACTAGTATGCCTCAACGACGAAATTAGAACTTAACGATACCACGAGCAGCCCTAGACAACTCAGAAAGCACAAATCAAAATAGGATATTTTCGGTTTTGCCCTAATCCCTATTAATCAGTCCATAAATCTATCTTAAACCTTAATTTATCAACTAAAACACTTGCTAACATATAGTCCTATGTGTTAAGGAGCCTCACCGAAAAGTTTGAAGGCGAGGCGATGTCAGAAAGTCTAAGAACAAAGCTGAATCCTTCAAGTCCACCGCCGGTCAGATTCTACCTTTCAAACACAACGTCATTTCGGTATCAAAACTCCATCAAATTCACTCAAAATTTTTACCTCAGCTCAGTATACAAGTATCCTATGTGTCTGCAAAATTTGGCCAAAAGTCTGAAGCAATTTGAGGTCCTATAGAGGTCAAACGAAGACTTACCTCTTACTGCGACGAAATCCGTCGGCTTTTGGGGAAAAGGTTGGCCGAAGCTCCATCGGCGTCCAAATGGCGAGCTACCACTTAGAGTTGGTTGGAAAGAGATAGGGCTTGGTGTTGGTGGCCGACGCGATGTCTGGTGGTGGCCGAAAAGGGTCGTCGACGGCATTGAAGGAAGCGAGCAAGTTTGGTCGGGCGTGGCTGGTTCTCGGCCTAAGAAGAAGAAGATGAAGATGGCTATGGAGAGGGGGTGTTCGGCTGGGGAAAGGAGAGAGAGAGGCTATACACCAATTTGTTTGGTTAACATGCAAAAATGGTAGGTTAAAAGTTAGACATTTAATGCTAACTCACCATCCATTGACACCTGTCATTTTGCTCATCATTTGATCATCCAATGGCCCTTGTCTCTTCTAATTTTCGGCAGCCTTAGGGGTAGGGTCAATGACCAAAATACTATCATTCATTTATGAAGACAAGGCTAAACCTTGAGGGGCAAAACGGTAATTTGGCTCTCGTCATCCGAAACGTCGTTTTGTCAATTCAAATTTCCTTCGATAAGGCGACGTCCAATTCGATAAAAATGTTGAAATTCTTGATTTTTCATTTTTTTAATTTTGAGACTCGTCTCTGGGTTATTTTTCTGCTAAATATAATTTTAGACTATCCCGGACTAACGGGCGGCTCTTGCAGACGTTAAGCGTATCGACTATGTGATTCTCATCACACTTATGACTCATCAATTCATGGCGACTTTGGTTGTCATGTAATTGCGAGGGTCTATTACTAGCTCTGACGGTTTCGATCGTCATCATTCGATTTAGGAAAATTTTGCAAATTATACATTGGCTAAGCGGTATCACCCACGCTCCAATCATATAACACTAGCAATTCATTCCTTAATCGTTTTTATATCGGCCGTTAATGGCTCTAAATACTCCCTCGATAATCATTATAGTCAAAGTGTCATTTCCTATTTGAGTTCTCTAGGTCCACGTATCTTGTCTCGCAACGGCCTTTCCATTTTGGTCAGTTAACTCGAGATTGATCAGATCCAAGCGAGATATGACTGAAATACATCTGTCACAACCCTCTACGAGCGCATGTCTCAAGGGCTAATGGGTTGTTCGCTCTTATTCGGACGCGGGCCTCTACCAAGGCCCGTCAACCAAGTCGCAACGGTGGGAATACGTGATCGACATTCAGTGTGGTCTGGTGACACGTGATACGTGTTCATACCAAGGAGTCGCCACCAATCGTTCTGTGGAGGGTACGATTGGAGACCCTATCGAATAGTTGAGAGTGTTCTATTCAATTCTGCGAAAACCAGAGAAACGAGATTGAAGACTTTGTTATGCCAACTGTCAAAGTTGACGCTCTTTCGACACCTAAGTTGAATGATTTATCTAACCTGAGATTTCATGCAGATGAATGAGGTATGAACCCTGACACTAGGAATCCATGCAGATAAGAGTGACTATCCTAGTACTCACAATCAGTAATAAAATTGCACAAATCAAGGATCCAGAACGTGAGGATAAATCACATGACAGCAACGTGGCATTCCTAATAAGGCCCTATTAGTCTAGAGAAATATCAATCAAGACCTAGGAGTGCTTTTGACATGATTTGCCCTTGAGAGGCAAAATCGTAATTTTGAAGATTTTCGAGATAATTTTCCCAAGAAGGAAAAATTTATCATTTCAAATGAAATAAAGAGTCAACAGATGGTGGAAATAGGAATGGTCACCAAACCAATCAATTTCCTATTTTTCGAGAACTTTCGAATTTTTCTGAAATTTTTTGAGCGATTTATACTTTGAGGGGGTAAAACCGTCATTTCAGACAGTGATGAGAAGTGAAATTCCCAAATAGAAGGATTAGTCGATCTTTTGACCCCAGTCCTAATTTTGAGGAAATTTCACGGCTTGATTGGAATAAGAAAAGCGATTTACCATTTGAGGAGTAAAATCATCTTTTCAGAAAAAAGATACGAGATTCGAAAATCCAAGCATAAGAATTGATTGCCTAACCAACCTGAATTCTTATCTTGGCATTTTCAACCTATCTCGCTTACAAGGTGGAGGCGATTTACCCCTAAAGGGTAATATCGTCAATTCTCAGATGAATGGATAAAAAATCCCAAAAATAGGATCGACCAGTTGTTTGTGGTTGATCCTCAATTTTTGAAAATTTTTGGAGTGTCTATGAATTTTTCACAATTTTTCTACATTTTTTTGGGATTTTCTAAAATTTTCTAGCATTTTTAAGAATTTTCTAGGATTTTTTTGATTTTTTTAATTATATAAAAAATTGATTTTCCAAATTTTTTTATTAGAATAATGATTCAGACTGGGTCGACCCGACCCATTCGGGTCAAAACCCGGCCCGAACCAGGACCAGCGCACACCGAATGCCCAAAACGACGTCATATCATCCTTTTTTATTTTCGATTTAATCGGATTTAATATGACGGTTTCTATTGAATCACGTGGCTAACTCACAGTCTTAGGATTGGCTTACTAAAATCTACGGCTCATATCAAAAGCCGACTACTCCTCAGTTGTCAAATCTGATTACTAAATCCTACGGTCACGATTAGAAGCCGAGACTCAATCTGGACCGTCTATCCTTATTAACCTAAACAATATCGCCTACTCACTTAGCCAAACGACACCATTTATGTTTGTTTTGATTTTCTGATTTTAAAACATTTTCGAATATCCCTAATTACTAATCGGACGACCTCTAAAATTTAGACTCGATCTATCTGAGCCGTTCGATCCGTTTATTCGAATAACAAACTTCAACAGCCATGCTGACTAGGCGAACACGTGGACCAATGACGAACGGACACTTAGGACTTTGACTCTTTAACCAGACACGTAAGCTTCGTCTTCAACCTCGCGACGACGACTAAACGAACGGCCGAAACCTTCCGGCGATGATCTAACGATGAAACCTCAACGGAATTACACAAAACCAACGCCAATAACTTGCCTACTCATCTAGTTTTACATATACCATAGTTGAAGCATTTTGTTCGTATAATCAAACACAGGCAAACCCGAATCAGGTCGAATATGGCGACTTCATACATGCGATTCACGGCATATCAAGCAAATTCATCCACAGAGAAGGTTATACTAGAGTTCAGAACACTTACCTCGAGCTCCGATTGAGCTCGCTCGGCCTAGATTGGGCTAGGCAAGAATGAACAGTGATCGGCAATGGAGGTCGAGTTTCGAGACTCAATTCGAGATATTCAAGCAAAGTTGATGGAAAATGAAGATGCGACGATGGTCAGTGATGCTTGGGGAGCAAAACGCACACACTAAATGCAAGGATCATGGCCAGAGACGAGATCCACCATTGATGCTCAGCAAGAAATTCAAAGTTCTGACTTACCTATTTTCGTGGTTTCAGGCGGCGCGGCCGGCGGCGATCGACTCCTAGAAGCTTGGGCAACCTCTTGACGACCTTGTCGAGCTTTGGTTTAGCCTGAAAAGGCCTAACCGATACTCTGCAAATTCGAGCTCCAACCTTCGACAATGGAGATGGAAGGTGAGCTCTCTCTCCTTCTCTGCTCTCTCTCAATTCTATTAATCTCAAGGAACAAAATTAATTAATCCTCCATAACAAAAAGCTTCCACAGGCTTATATAGCTCTTCGAATTTTAGCACCGAATAGGGAAACTCCAACTGACTCCAAATGACACGTGACCGTACATGCCATTTGGTCCAAACAGCTCCGAAGACGATGGACAAATCCGTCAAATCAAAATGGTTCTCCAGCGTGCACGAATGGACGTCCAATTTGGCCATTTCGTGAAGGTTGACTCCTACGGCCACTGAGACGTTGACTGATCGATTTTGCCTTCCTCCGGCGATGATTGATCACGATTCCGATGTCAATCAACTGGTAATGACATAGAGGATTAAACCCTACCATATATCTGTCAATTATAGTCAATTGAACCTTCAATTTGACCTTCAAAGCTCTGCCTCTAACTATTCACCTACGCGAGTTCTTGAGGAAGACGATGACACTGTAGCAAACCGGTTCTGACTTTTTTTTTTCAAAATTAACCCTAATTCGCGTGGAATTTTTACAAATTAAACATAAGAATCGAACTTAGGACATGAAAATTTTCTAGAAATGTGATTTTGCCCAAAAGTTCACATCAATTTCTATAAAACCCCCAAATTTTCATTTAATTGCAAATCGGGAAATAGAGCAATTGAGGGCTCAAACGGTCAAATTGGATCAAATCACCTATGCCAATCAATTCCAAATGGTGAAAGACATTGGATAGTGGCTTCAATTGGTAAAGGTAGCCCTTGAATTGAAAGTAATTTCAATTATGTCCAAATTCAATGACTAATATTGCAGTTAAGTATGCAATTTTGCTCAATTCATGCAATTGAACAATTTGTGCAGATAATTGGACTAAATTGCAATGAAGGACAATTAGATTGAATGTCAAGAACTTGAAAATGCCTAAATTGCAAATTAAAAAACTCAATTGATATTTTTTTTTCAAATTTAATTATACGTGTAACAAAGGAATACATAAAATTGAACTTGAATTTTGACTTTTTATGAGGTCAAAAATGTGAGGAAATTAAAATAAAATATTGAATATTTTTTCATATTTTTGTGACCTCAAATGCTATTTTTCTTGAATTTTCATCTATTTTCATATTTTTTGAAAATATTAAAATAATGTGAAAATAAAGAAAATTGTTTTTTGTTCAAAACTAATTCCTTAGAGTTGGCCAAGGCTACCAAAGTTGATTTTATAATTTTTTAACTTTTTATTAATTTTTTTGTGAATTTTTCATAAATAAACTAGAAAATACTAATCGAAAATCAGGTGTCAACAACATCGTTAGATACATTGTCATTGATAAATCTCGAAATGATAGGAAAAATCAGAATGTCACAACTCTTCCCCCTTATAAAAATTTCGTTCTCGAAATTTACAATAACCCAGCTATTCAAACAAATGGGGTTATTGACGCCTCATCGTTTCCTTGCTTTCCCACGTAGCGCCATCGATTCTATGGTGTTCCCAAATTACTTTGATCATTGAAATCGTCATGTTTCTCAGAACTTGCT
This sequence comes from Rhodomyrtus tomentosa, assembly GCA_028455895.1. Classification (NCBI taxonomy): domain Eukaryota; kingdom Viridiplantae; phylum Streptophyta; class Magnoliopsida; order Myrtales; family Myrtaceae; genus Rhodomyrtus; species Rhodomyrtus tomentosa. The sequence continues at coordinate 38,115,037 of JAPCWY010000001.1, read as the reverse complement.
CTCTTCGATCTTCGATCCTGATTGACTTTTCTACGTAGGATACTCTATCGTCAACTTCGATGGTTTCATAATCCAGCACGTGCGTCGGGTCCAGCTCGTACTTCCTTAGTATTGACACATGAAAAATGTTGTGTACTTGGGACAAGCTAGGCGGTAAAGCAAGTATGTATGCCAAAGTTCCAATCTGTTTCAAAATCTCAAAAGGACCTACGTACCTTGGACTCAATTTTCATTTCTTTCCAAACCGGGATCGTCCTCGCATTGTGAAATTTTAAAAAAAACATGATCACCAACTTGAAACTCCAGAGGTTTACGTCGCTTGTCAGCATAACTTTTTTGACGACTCTGTGCCGTCTTCAATCTATCTCGTATTATTTTCACAGCCTCCACTGATTGCTCTACCAACTCTGGTCCTGTAATAATTCTCTCTCCAACTTCGTCCCAACAAATCGAAGTTCTGCAAGCTCTTCCATAGAGCACTTTAAAAGGTGTCATTTTAATACTTTTCTGATAACTGTTGTTATAAGCGAATTTTACCAAATCCAATTAATCCTCCCATCCACCTTTAAAGTCTATGACACACGTTCGTAACATATCCTCAAACGTCTGAATCGTCCTTTCCGCTTGTTCATCTGTATGCGGATGGTATGGGGTACTGAACTATAGTCGAGCTTGAAGGCTCTCTAGAAGTTCGCCGTGAACTTAGGATCTTGATCAGATGTAATCGTTGCGGGTACTCCATATAGTCGTACTATCTGACGCATATACAATTCGGCATACCTGTCCATCGCAAAGTCATTTCGCACAAGAATGAAATGTGCAGACTTGGTCAATCTGTCCAAGATTACCCAAATTGAATCGTGACCTTTTTGGCTCCTTGGTAGTCCCATTACGAAATACATCGTCACGTGTTCCCATTCCATTCGGGAATTTTCAATGGCTGTAACAATCCACCGGGCTTACAGTGTTGTGCCTTTACCTGTTGACATGTTGAACACTTTGCCACATATTTAGCCACGTCTAATTTCATCACGTTCCACCGATAATGTTGACGCAGGTTCTGGTACATTTTTGTGCTACCTTGATGGATACTGTAATTGCTTTTGTGAGCCTCAGATAAAATCCCTTCCCTAAGTTCTTCGTTTTTGGGTACGCATAGGCGACCTCGAAATTTCAAAACTCCATCCTCTAACACCTGGAACTCCGGCTTCCTTTTTGTTGCATCCAATTCAAGAATCTTCTGAATTTCTAAGTCTGCAGGCTGCAAGGTTTTTATCCTTTCTTGGATTTCAGGTTTTATTCTCAAGGTCGCTACCAAACTGGACAGCTGACATACTTCCAATTTGAACTCAGAATCTCATAAATCTTCAAGTGACGACCATCCTTTAACCAGCAAACAAGCGATACTTGATTTTCGACTTAGTGCATCCGCGACTCTGTTCGCTTTCCCAGAATGATATAAAATGTCGCAATCATAATCCTTAAGCAGCTCCATCCGTCGGCATTGACTCATATTTAATTTCTTTTGGGAAAAGAGATACTTCAGGCTCTGGTGATTCGTATAAATCTGAAACTTTTCGCTACACAAGTAATGCCTCCAGATCTTCAGGGAGAAGATAATTGCAGCCAATTCCAAATCATGAGTTGGATAATTTATCTCGCGCGGCCTCAGTTGTCGCGACGCATAGGCGACCACTTTTTCATGTTGCATTAGTACACAACCTAGTCCTTTTAGCGAAGCGTCGCTATATATCTCATAGCCTACAGGTCCTGATGGAATCGTTAATACTAGTGCAGCCGTCAACCGACACTTAAGCTCTTGAAAGCTCCTTTCACACTTGTCCATCCACTCAAACTTAGTTTCCTTCTTAATCAACCTTATCAATGGAATGGCTATAGATGAAAATTTCTCCACAAAGCGTCGGTAATAACCAGCCAATCCTAGGAAACTTCGGACTTCCGTCACCGTAGTCGATCTAGGCTAATTCATGACGGCTTCAATCTTCACAAGGTCTACTACTATTCCTTCTCCAAACACCACATGACCAAGAAATGCTACCTGATTCAAGCAGAACTCGCATTTGCTAAACTTAGCGTACAGTGAGTGCTCTCTCAAGGTCTGCAAAACTATCCTCAAATGCCTTTCATGTTCTTCGTTACTCTTTGAGTAAATCAAGATATCATCAATAAAGACCATAACAGATCTATCAAATAATTCCTTGAACACCCTATACATTAAATCCATAAACGCGGCTGGAGCATTGGTCAGTCCAAATGGTATAACGATGAAATTGTAGTGATCATACCTTGTCCTAAAAGTTGTCTTAGGTATGTCTTCTTTCTTAATTATCAGCTGATGATACCCGATCCTCAGGTCTATCTTAGAGAATATCAAAACTCCTTACAACTAATCAAATAAGTCATCAATCCTTGGCAATGAATATTTATTCTTTACTGTTACTTGATTCAACTGCCTATAACCAATGCATAAGCGCAATGATTCATCCTTTTTCCTCACAAATAACATCGGCACTCCCCATGGCGAAGCACTCGGACGAATAAATCCTTTATCTAGTAATTCTTGCATTTGCACTTTTAACTCTTTCAACTCCAATAAGGACATCCTATAAGATACCTTTGAGATTGGCTCTATTCCGAGAGCTAACTCGATCACAAATTTAATTACTCTCTCCTGTGGCAATCCTGGCAATTCTTGGGAAAAAATATCTGGAAACTTACACACTACCGAAATATTTTCTAGTTTAGGTTACTCAACCCATCCTGGCAATTCTGGGCGCATACCTTGACAATCGAGCAAACTCGTCTTCGTATTGGTCCACTGACAGGTGATTCTGACGCAGCTGTAGAAATTCTACTTACTTCCTTTCACGAGCCGTCTCAGAAAAATACTAGTCATTAAACGCCGTGGTAAAAACATTCCACGCCAAGGCCGTTCCTTTTAGAAATACTCCGTTCTTGGGCGTGCTCCACCAGTCATTAGCGGTACCTTCCAGTTGGTATAAAGCTAGTAATACTTTTTCCTCATCTGTGCACCTCAGTACTCCAAAAGCCTTCTCAAGCTTTTCTATCCACCTTGGCGCCAGTTCAGGGTCTCCAATTCCGTCGAACTAGATTAGCTTCAGCTTAATAAACTGTTCGACCAGTTGGCCCATTTACCTAGCCACAACAACTTCCTCCTAAGCATTACCTACTTCATTACCCTGGTCATGGTCGCTGTTGTTTCCATTACCTCCATTATTGCCGTTATTAGCGTTAATAGCAACTATAGCAGCTCCTACAGCTTGAGCTATGGCAGCATCCCTATCCTGGGTTTGTTTGTCGATGAGATCGCTGATCTTTCGAGTGCCCTCAACACTCCGTCCATCTTTAGGTCTTCCGCCACATGCGATCTCGAGCTAGAAGCTCCACTCCTGGCTCTTCCAAGCCTTCTGGGTGAATTACTCATACTTGTGTTCTCTTACTACACCTGGATCACTATAATTCCACCACGGAATTAGAGACTTACTCGTTTAGTCAAGTCCAGCAGTACTAAATTATCTCTTAAAAGAAATAATCGCAACAAAACAATCTTCCCCACAACTATTTCCCGTGGCACTTCAATAAATAATCTATGGCTATTACTCAATTCCTTTCATTTTTGCGGTTCATCCTAACCGGCGATAATCATTCGCTCGACAAACAAAATCCGGGAATGACTTCCAATGCTAAACCTGAAGTTTAATCTTCATAAACCACCACAATCACACTAATATCACATGTTAGTCACATGCGCCAAGTCATATGCCATGCATTTCGTGCCTAACTCTAACGAGTCTCCTAAGGTCTCGCCATCCGTCCTATTCCAACCTATTCCTCCTTATTACTCCGATTCTCATTCAACTTGAATTGAGCTGATACCAAACAAGTAGAGATGTCATGCCCCACACCCTAGGCACGAGTATACAACTCTCTTCAACTGTACTCTTGAAACCCAGGACTCATTAGTCGATAGATGCATAATATAACTAAGCATGCAGAAATGAAAATAAATAACCCCTCCATACAAACATCGATGGAACCTGGATAACGAGAACATAATATATGCATGCAACGCCATGAGTTTGAACAAAAGTGCAAGTAAACTAACCCTATAGACGGATCGGGGCTAACGGGACTTCAACAAAAGGTAACACAGTTCGAAGTCCCTAAAAGAGTACAAATCCACAAGAGTTATCATCAAAAGACTGCTAGGTAAAGCCAAAAAACCCCTAGGTTGAATCATTAGACTCGTAGTTTGCATCCTCGTCCGGCTTGTAGTTCGAAAACATCTCGGAGCGCACATCCACAGTGTCATTCATCGTAGTATCATCCAGCTCATCCTCCGAGGTGTCAATCAGTATCACCTCTTCAGTGTCTTTCAGAGTTGGGGTCTTCTCAGGTACGTTCCTCGAGCCCATCACAAACACCTCTACCTCCACAGAATCCCGAGTGGGATGACACCAGCTAGGGATGACTCCTCGAGGTGCCTCCGTAGACTTCAACGGGCCGGTAGTAACTTTGTCTACCCTACGAAATCAGGCCTCAAACCTATGCGGTTTTGAGCCCTTACCACCCTCGTCGACCCACACAATTGTATATTTTCTCACATAGACGGTACCCCGACCGTCAGGAAATTTATCAAAATAAGAGGTCATTTCTTTTGGATCTCCTAGACGCGTCGGTAGCATCCTCAGGGGTTTTGGGTTTAAAAAAGTAAGTCCCTTGACGGGGTGAAATTGACATTTCAGTAAGGTAAGTCCTAACCCTATGTCAGGCTGATAGTACACCCAGATAAATGCAGACAATAAGCAAGAGCACTCACAACAACATAAGACAACCATTAGTCATAAAATGCCGTACAGAATCAAATGGTTGATGATCAAACAAGCACATCAACATAACTTATCACTCAAGACAGGCATTGTAACTCAAGGTCAATTCGTACGGTTCATCCTCCAAAATTGTCTCATAATTCTCGTCCGCGTTAATGGGCCTCAGGCTCAGTCCGCGTCATTACGTCTCAGACCATCATAATCACAAACCCGCGTTGAATGCATCAGATTCTCATTGCGTTTCAAAACTTGTGTCGACACATATAAATTCTCGTCCCGCGTCTCAACGCATTTGGACCTTGGCCATCACAACCTCGTGTCTCGACGCATCAAGGTGTCACGAGTTCCCAAGCAAACCAAATTTCATTTCAACTCAAGACTTCATGATCGAATACAAACCCATGCATTGAGCTAACAGTCTACGGCATACGAGACAATCAAATTCATTACTCATAAAGCGTCATTCGATATAAGGCGTATGCATTTAGCAAGTGTACTAGCATTCACAAACTCATCATGATGAACATTGGACAATCACACAATAGACCCATTGAAATTCACCCAATTCACATCCAAATCATCCAGTCGAAGCCTATCCTCTTAGCGAAGGTTTAGGCACTACTTACCTTAGGCTCAATTCAATAAAATTCCCTTCCAAGCTCTCCAAGTATTCGGTTCTAAGTGTCAAAAAAACAGGGCAGCTGTATACCCTAGGAAAATCCAACTAATTCGTCAATTTTCTCTCATTCAATCTTCGAACCACGAAGGATAAACCTTAATAACATGTCAATTGATGTCCTAGTATGCCTCAACGACGAAATTAGAACTTGACAATACCACGAGCAGCCCTAGACAACTCAGAAAGCACAAATCGAAACAGGATATTTTTAGTTCTGCCCTAATCCCGGTTAATCAGTCCATAAATCTATCTTAAACCTTAATTTATCAACTAAAACACTTGCTAACATATAGTCCTATGTGTTAAGGAGTCTCACCAAAAATTTTGAAGGCGAGACGACGTCAGAAAGTCTAAGAACAAAGCCGAATCCTTCAAGTCCACCGCCGGTCAGATTCTACCTTTCAAACACAACACCATTTCGATATCAAAACTCCATCAAATTCACTCAAAATTTTTACCTCAGCTCAGTATACAAGTGTCCTATGTGTCTACAAAATTTGGCCGAAAGTCTGAAGCAATTTGAGGTCCTATGGAGGTCAAACGAAGACTTACCTCTTGCTGCGACGAAATCTGTCGGCTTTTGGGGAAAAGGTTAGCCGAAGCTCCATCGGCATCCAAATGGCGAGCTACCACTTGGAGATGGTCGGCAAGAGGCAGGGCTTGGTGTTGGTGGCCGGCGCGAGGTCTAGTGACGGCCAAAAAGGGTCGTCGACGGCATTGAAGGAAACGAGCAAGTCTAGTTGGGCGTGGCTGGTTCTTGGCCGAAGAAGAGAAGAATAAGAAGATGAAGATGGCTATGGAGAGGAGGTGTTCAGCTAGGGAAAGGAGAGACAGAGGCTATACACCAATTTGTTTGGTCAACATGCAAAAATGGTAGGTTAAAAGTTGGACATTTAATGCCAACTTACCATCCATTGACACTTGTCATTTTGCTCATCATTTGATCATCCAATGGCCCTTGCCACTTCTAATTTTCGACAGCCTTGGGGGTAGGGTCAATGACCAAAATGCCATCATTCATTTATGAAGACAAGGCTAATCTTGAGGGGCAAAACGATAATTTGGCTCTTGTCATCCGAAACGCCGTTTTTTCAATTCAAATTTCCTTTGATGATGCAACGCCCAATTCGATTAAAATATTAGAATTTTTTATTTTTCATTTTCCTATTTCGAGACTCGTCTTTGGGTTATTTATCTGCCAAATGCAATTTCAGACTATTCCGAACTAACGGGCGCCTCTTGCAAACGTTACGCGTATCGACTCTGTGATTTTCATCACACTTAGGGCTCATCAATTCATGGCGACTTTGGTTGTCATGTAATTGTGATGGTCTATTACTAGCTCCGACGGTCTAGATCGTCATCGTTCGATTTAGGAAAATTTTGCAAATTATACATTGGTTAAGCGGTATCACCCGCGCTCCAATCGTATAACGCTAGCAATGCATTCTTTAATCGTTCTTAGATCAGCATTTGATGATTCTAAATACTCCCTCGGCAATCCTTATGATCAAAATGTCATTTCCTATTTGAGTTCCCTAAGTCCACGTACCTTATCTCACGTTAGCCTTTCCCTTTTGGTCAGTTAACTCGAGATTAATCAAATCCGAGCAAGATATAACTGAAGTACATCATTAGATACATTCTCATAGATAAATCTCAAAATGACAGGAAAAATCAGAATGTCACATTTAAAGTGGACTTTGTTTCCAATAAAATTCAATAGTTCTCATTTAATCTCAAATAAGGGCCTAAACTCATTGGTTTCCTGAATCTTTTGCCAGCCTACATCTAGAGCAAGGGAAATTTTATCAACCAATTTTTTTTATATTTTTATTTCCCAAAAAAAAAATTCAAATAAGGTCGCGAAGAGCTATCATTTTATTAAAGAAGGGTTTGAAATAAAACTTCTTTCAAATAAGAGCCTGACATACCTTCATTGTTTCAAATAAGGGACTGGAGTGTGCATCATTTAAATTAAAGGTTTAATGTGGTCATATCAGTTTGAAAAAAGGTTTATCATCAGTTGGTTAGAGGCATGCTTCTCATTTATTTTTTTTCTCTATTTTTTATTTTTTTTTCTCTTTCTTTTTTTAGGAAACAAGGGCTCGATGTTGCGACCCTCTCGATGGTAACGATCCCATTGTGCTGGGAACTACTTATTCGAGGGTTAATGGGTCGTCATCATCCAACTTGCGATAAATATATTTCAGACGTGGGCCCTTCTCAAGATTCATTACCCAAATCGCAACAGTAGAGGAATTAGGATCAGGGTTAACCTTTCAGTGGGATCTGGTAACATGTACATACGTGTACATGATTCGAAGTCGCCACCAATCATTTCTTGGAGGGTGTGATTGAAAAACTCTATGAATAGTCGAGAGTCACTATTTGATTCTACGATAACTAGATAAATAGGATCGAGGACTTAGTTACACCAATATCGTAATTGACGCCTTTTCAGTATTTGAGTTGAATGCATTTTTAACCTCAGATTTCATGTAGATGATTTGGGGTAAGAATCTTAAATCTTGGAGTTTATGTAGACGTGAGTGACTATCCTAATAATCACTATCACTAAAGTAAATGCACAAATCAAGAAATCCATAACATGCGGATAAAACGCATCAAATCAATACATGGCATTCCTAGTATAGCCTTAATGGCTTAGAGAAGGGGTAATCATAGCATAGAAGGAGTTTATGAATGATTTAGAGACGATTTGCCCATGAAGGGCAAAATCGTAATTTAAAAAAAATCTAGGGACAATTTTCCAATAAGAGTGAAATTGTCATTTTTCAAAGGAATCGAGAAACCAAAGCGTTGAAAATAGGATTGGCCAGTTGAATGTAACCATTTCCCTATTTTTCGACATTTGTTAATGAATTTTTCAGGAATTTTCAGAGACAATTTACCCTAAAGGGGTAAAATTATCATTTTTAAAAAGGATCGGGAGGCAAAAACCCTAAAAAATAGGATCAACCAATTGAAATGGCCTGTCTCCTAATTTTTGAAATTTTATGAAATTTTTCTCTAATTTTCCCTTTTTTTTGAATTTATTTAATGATTTTTCCATTTTTTCTAAAATTATTTATATATAAAAAAATGAATCCAGGTCGGGTCGGTGGATCCGATGCATGAGCAAAAACGGCGTCGCATGGCCCATCCTCTTTGAAATTCAAATTCCTGCCTAATTCTATGAGATGCACTAGAACGCGCCCGTGAAAGCTTCTGGACGGACTAATCTCACACTAGGAATCAACGGCGAAGATTAAGACATGTGGTTGAACCACAACCATTCGATCTAAGATATTTTTTATTTCGAAAATATGTTTTTATTTTTGAATTTTCGAAAAACTGATCCGACAATCAGTATTAGTGATACACAGCCAAAACTGAGCCACGCCATCACAAAATCGATTTTTATTTTATAAAAAATCAGAATTAATTGGGAAGTACTTATTGAGTTTTTTTTTTTTGGTAAGAGAAATACTTCTTGAGTTGGAGAATTTATTTTTTAGGGGGCGCATGGTAACATTTCCGAAATTGAATTTCTGCTTCAAAAGTGCTTCTGGAAAAAAAATCCATTTTACAATGTAACTTCTGAAACAATTTTTTTTTTTGTAACAAATTTTGATTTTGAAATCGTTTTTCTCCAATTTGAGAAATTAAAAAAAATAACATCTCCAACTCAAGCTGTACTTCTTTAACTGAATACGTACTTCTCGCCTTATCCTCTTCTCAAATCCACATCTACCGACCTCCATCGCCGCCGCCCATCGTTAACCTCTACCGACCTTCGGCCACCACCATCGCCATCACCCGCTGACCTCCCCCGACAACCAACCACTGCCCATTATTAACCTCTGTCGGCCGCCACCCATTGCTACATGCGACCACCATTGATCTCTACTAGCGACGGCCCCAACTGCTATTGTCAACCACCGCTGGCTACCGCGAACCTTCACCAACCACAACCGCCGCCAACTGCCAACCTTCGTCGGTCACAATCACCACCAACCGCTGCTAACTATCAACCACCGTGCCGGTCGCCGTTGTCGAGTTGCTATCTTCACCCAGTGAAGTAAAAAATAAATAATACCTTTTATTTTTTAAAAAATTATTTTTAATAATAATTTTTTAGAGAAATTTCAAAAAATTAAGAATAAAGTATAATTTTTTCAATCACTGATAATAATTTTTCTTATAAGATTTTGTGTTAATAATATTTCATAAGTATAAATTTTCAACCGTTACCAAATGAATTTCTCTAATTAGAAATAACTTATGGAGAAGAAGTAGAAAAATAAACTTTTACTTCTAAGAAGAAGTAGAAAAATTAAATTCTAGTCAGAAGTAGAAAATTCAACTTTTAGCCATAAGGTGATTTCTAAAGCAAAAATGTTATGAGCTGTTAACTTCTCAAATTGGAGGAAAAATAACTTCAAAATTTCTTTCAGAAATAAAATTTTTTACCAAATGAATTTTTACTTCATAAGTTACATTACTAGGCGGATTTCTACTCTACAAGCACTTCTAGATTAGAAATCCACTTGCATAAGTGTTATCATGGTTGCCTTAATATTCTTTGACATTGAAAATGACAACTGAATTATTAAACACGAATATCAGTTATTGAATGCCTATTAAGAATATATCAAAGTTAGCTATGATTTTGATTTTTTTTTGTTTTCTTTTCATTTTCAGTGATTTCATTAATATATTAAAATTTTTTAAATAAGGGTTTGAAGTGCTCTTATTTTCTCAAATAGTGACTTGAAATAGACTTTATTTTAAATAAATACATGAAATGCTCAATTAGTTAAAAAAAAGACCTAACCAAAAAACATTTTTGTTCTTTACTTTTTTGAATTTCTTTTTTTCCTCATTTCCTCAAGGCATAGCGTGAGCGGGCGAGGGAGACCCTTGCCAGATCGGGTGAGGGTCGCCCGACACCGGCTCAAGCGAGGGCGGCCCTCTGTTTAAGGCCGGTGATGTCCTGGGGAGGAGAGAGGAGGTGAGGAGAAGGAAGAGGAAAATGGTTAAAAAAGAGAAGAAAATAAAAGGAAAAAAATAAAATAAGGTTTTTTTAAAAAAATAAAAGATGAAAATACCCTTCAATCAATCAAGTACTTCTTTGAAATAATTTAAGCGGTTCGTATACTTATTAAAGAAAATAATAACACATCCTCTTATTTGAATTTTTTCCATAATTTAACTCATTTTCGTTCTCTTGCATTTTTTTTAGCATTCTGAAAAATAGAGAAAAATTTACACGTGATTTCATTTTCAACCTCTCCGAATCAGATCGACCCGTCATGCCTCTCTCGCTTCACCTCTCAATCATTCCCCATTCTTCTACTCAACTGCGATCGCTCTCTATTCCCCTGAAATCCGCACAGGAATCGGTGAGCTTGATCACGAAATCCAATAGAACCTAGTCGCTTGATCCAGATTTGGCGGCCGCATCTCCGAGGAATCGGACTCGTCCCTTCATGCTCGCGCGATGTTGGTCTGCTCCATTCCATCGTCGCTGAATTCCGCGAGCTGATCTAGGCACGGTAATGCTCGATCTCCAATTCAAGTCCCGTTGATTCTCGTCAGTCGGTTCGCCTGCGGCTGCGAGTTCGAGGAATCACGTTGGCTGATTCGGTTATCCTGCGTTCTCAATGCGGACGTAGGATTCGTTGATGTGTCCGGACGTGTCGCATTTGGTCTAAGAATGTGTTGTTTCAGTTCTCAATCGCTCCTCGTGATGTCATTTTTGTTACTTGGATTTTTTGCGTCGTTGGACTCCCGAGCCGATTTAGGCACGTCGGTGATTGATTTTTAGTTCGAGTCTCAATTACGTTCGGTAATGGCTTCGGTTGCAGCTATTGATTATGTCACATCGGGTAATTAATGTGTACTGTGAATGCCAGGATCGTTGATGTGTCTGGGCTTGCTGCTGGGAGTCGGTGACACTTGCTTTTAGTTCGTGATTCGAGATGGCATGGTTCAGTGGGAGAGTTTCTTTGGGAAACTTCCCTGATTTGGCAGGTGCGGTGAATAAGCTCAGCGAGAGTGTGAAGAACATAGAGAAGAATTTTGACAGTGCTCTGGGATTCGAGGAGAAGTCGGAGACGAGTAATGAAGGTATTCACTATTCAACATTGTTCTTTTTTCTCTCTTATTATCTTAAGTTGCTGTAATGTTAGACATTTTTGCTGGCCTGGGACCTTGGCATGTCATTTGCACTTGATATTTGCGCAAGTCTGGAGTACAATGCGGAAAGTTTAGCTGTCTCATCAGATTCGTTCCATGGGAATTGAGAAATTAGAAACATTTGCATTTACGTAGAGACTTTGATAATCATTTTGTCAGTTTTGAAGTTTAAGTTTTCCTGCACTTCCAGTTTTAGAAGCTCCAGTAACTTGCCGACAGAAAGGGCAGAACAATATTAGGAATGAGATGAAAAAGTTATGAAAAATTGTCTGCTCATGTTGCTTGGACATGTAATTCTTGTGTGGATTGTGCACTGTCTATCATTGCGAGGAATGTGGATTCAAGGGCCTTTAGGGAAATATTCAATATAAGGCCTTTACTGTGAAAATTCTGGTAGCTTTGTTATTTGCAGCATCCAACTTTTAGGTACAGGACTAGATCTCAATGCTGATGCATTTATGTATTATGAAGACAAAACTTCATCTTCTTACAATCGATCTTGTCGTTGGACATCATTTAGACACGGATTTTCTCAAAACTTTTGAAAGATTGTGCAGCCATTTTAATGTTGAAATCTTTCGACAGGTCCATCAGCCTCGGGTATGTGGCCATCGGCCACTGACAGAAAAGCTTTATTTGAACCTGTCATCTCTTTTATGGGGAAAGAAAGTGAGGACGCCGGTGTAGAAGCGTCAAAACAATCTGGATCTCCAGAGCATCCATCTAAATCTGAGGAGGAAGAGACAGCTGAAATCGATGAGTCACAGGATAGACATACGGAAAATACTGTGCTTGCTGAAGACGTAAATGAAGAGCTCAAGCTGAAGAAGCATGATATACACTCAGAGACAATAGAGGAAACAGAAAAGACGACATCAGATTATGAAGTTGTATCTGTATCAGCACCGCTGCATGATGAGCTGCATAATGCTGAGAATTCCGAGGCATCGAAACTTGTTGATAATTTAGAACAGAAGGAGAGCCTAGAAACAAATACTTCTGGAAGTTCAGTAACGGCAGAAGCCATATTGGAAAACCCAGAAGCAAATCAAGCTGAGGGTAGTCCTGTAGCAGATGAATCATCTGTTGCTGTTGATTTGCATGAGGCTGTCGACACGGATAAAACAAAAGGAGAAGATATTAGGGACAAGGTTTTGTTAGATCAATCGGGGACAACTGATACTCATGTTAAAGGTGGGCCTGATGGCTCGCCAATTGTATCAGCAGATGAGGCTGGTAGTGTTGGTGAATTTTCTAGGGATCACTCACTTAATGTACTTGCTTCAGAAGACTCTTCGCAGATGGTCTCTCACGATGAGGACAAGATGGTTCCTCTGGCTGAAACTACACCTGAGAAAACATCTGGAGTTGATGATTCGGTTGAAGTGATTCAACAACTGAATAATGCTCATGCTCGTGAAACTGACGTCCAAGAACAGCGTCTAAGCTTAGTGTCAAATGTTTCTGGCACTATAGATACTGCACAAGAATTAGAGATTGTGAAAAGGGAGATGAAGATGATGGAGACAGCATTGCAAGGTGCTGCAAGGCAAGCTCAGGTACATCACTAATAGTTGCTGCCTGAATGATTCATGTGGATGATTGATCATTTTGCATTAGAAGTGGAACTCGCAGCCTGCTTGCAAATAATCTGCATTTCCTCTGTCCCTTTGGATGTTTTGTTTTTAAGTTTTAGGGCTAGTTCACCTCATAGTTAACCACTTCTTTTTTCTGCTTGTTTGTTTCAGTCATGAGCTTTCTGAAGTGGTTTCTTGTGGTTGTTTAGTTAGGAGCAGAGCCATCTTATCAGGATTCTTTGGCTCCTTTCATCTGAATTAGTGGAAGCTTAATACTCTATGAATGAGCATTGATGATGACATCTTCTTTAGTTATTTGTTTTCGCCCGACTTTAGATTTGTTGACTTAATTTGCAGCTACGCTTGTGTGATAGAAACATTTTGAAGACCTACGAATTGCTTTAGCATAGAGGTGATGTCGTGATTTGCGAATTGAGTTTTGTTCTTTTAAACAGATAATCACCTTGTTGCTTTCTTCATCTTTTTATCAAATTCATTGAAGAGATGGTGGTTGATGGCTAATGCTGCAAATTTTTCTGACAGTTCAGTGATTTTTTTTTATCATGTAATGGTAATTGAAGTTGTAAAGAAGGCCGTTAATGAGGCAGTAATAGGAAATGTAATGGGCATGGACATCCCAATTATGTGGAGGCACCAAGGAGATCTCTCAACCCAGTTGTCCATAACTGCTTTGAGTGTGAACTTCTGGGTATCAAAGTGTTTTGAGGGCTTTTCTTTAGTGATTCAAATCATCAACTTGCTGATTTTCTTTAATGTCTGATGATCCAGTTGTTTGCATATAAATTTTTCCAATGTCTGCCTCTCTTTAAATCTACAATTATAATTTTGCGAGACTATTACTCTTTCTACATGCCTTCAGAGATTTACACCAGTTTCTGTTGCTCTTTTTTCAGGCAAAAGCAGATGAGATTGCAAAGTTGATGAATGAAAATGAGCAATTAAAAGCTCTTATTGAAGATCTAAAGGTACATGGACTCCCAAAGTCCCCATTAGAGTATCATTGCAAGCATACTAACATGCTCTGAAGGAAATATATTCAAGATACTTCTTGTCTGTAAATTACTGGGGGGTAGGCAGCATGAATCAGATGTAACTTTTGAATTTGTAACCATCACGTAGCTTATTGATTTATATAACTTGGAGTTATGATTTAAATCCACCAAGGTGATGTTTTCTGTCTGCTTTCACAAATATATCTTATACACTGATACTGGGAAAATATTTTGGGACTCCCATTTGGTCATGAATGGTGTTTAAGTAGAACTATGTGTGCAATGGACATGAACGTGATAGAGAGCAAAAAGGTTCAGCATTGATGAGTATTTTATAAATAGAAAGACACAACTCAATCTAGTCTTTAGAAATTTTAATCACTATGATCAGTTTGTTGGATGACATTCTATTTGTCCGTGTGATGCTGAACCGCATTAAGGGGATTTGGTCCTTGGTAACATAATCTCTGTCCCTTCATTTGTTGTACTTCTTATATTCTTGACTGTTAATTAATGTGGAACAGAGAAAATCGAATGACGCTGAAATTGAGACGTTGAGAGAGGAATACCACCAACGTGTTGCAGCTCTCGAAAGAAAGGTGTGTTTCCCTTTCTCGTCGATGTTACAAAGATGGGTAGTATTCACGTGCATATTCAAAGTATTCTTATTGTATATTTGAGTTATAAGTCCAAAACTTTGTATTAAAAAATTGTGGTAACGATTGCCTACTCATGTACCTTTCACATGCTAGCAGATGTAGAAGCTGATAGTTTTTCTTGCTTATAGTAGGCTTAATAAGATGCAAAGGGAAAGGTTTTCCATTAAGTCTTTAAGGCACTTTAACATTATTCTCAAGGTTTGCTCTGACTGAGACAATATCTGGTTATTGAATCAAAGTAAGAGCAGAAATGTGGTTGGTTGCAATAACGACTCGTCTTGCACTTGTAATGGCAGAATAAATTGAAACACAAGCATAATAGACATAATGAGATGCAAGTAGAGGTTTTCCATCAGGTCTTTGAGGCACTTTGGCATTATTCTCAAGGTTTGCGGTGGCTGAGACAATTTCTGGTTATTGAATCAAAGTGAAAGTAGTAGAGATATGGTTAGTTGCAATAACAACTCATCTTGCACAAGTAATGGCAGAAAGTTAAAACACCGACATCATATTATTCTTCTTTTCTATTGGTCAGTCTCAGAAAATTGCAAGTACTGGTGTAGTTTTTCAGAGTTAGAAGTATGACCTGTAAGATATTTCTTCGGTATACATGTAATTGTCTAAGCATGTTCTGGTTTATGCTTTATCGGATGATGTCACATTTTGATTACAGGTCTATTCTTTGACTAGAGAAAGGGATACTCTCAGGAGAGAGCAAAGCAGAAAAAGTGATGCTGCCGCTCTTCTCAAGGAAAAAGATGAAATTATCAATCAAGTTATGGCTGAAGGTAGGGGTTTGAAGAACTTCACATGACATTTAGTAAAGGATTGAACGTGGGGATCTTCTTGGACTAGGTGTTTGTTTCAGCTATTTTTATAATCTATTGTTATTGTAATTTATATGCATTTCATTCTAATGAAGTTTGATTAGAAAAATAAAGATTACATCTCAACGATTTTGGAATGTATTTGCGGTTTTTGCTTCTTCTGCTTAAAAACAAGGTTTATTAAGCTACCTTCTTTACAGGATATATATGATTTTGAAAAAACTGTCTAGGGCGATTGATAGATTCATAAACTTGAACAGAAAATGATTGCTGCAGAATTGGAAAAGAACTCCCTGTGCGAAGTTATCCAATAAGATCTCTCTCTCTCTGGAGCAACGATGATTACCGACTTCTATTTTTGTTCTTAGTCGAGTTATACATTTTGGGTTTTCTGATGATTGCTATAATAGTCTTCTCTGCAATTTTTTTTTTGGGGGGCGCAATGGGCAGTGAAATGACACACACAAATACCCTTTTCGATTAACAGGTGAAGAGCTTTCCAAAAAACAAGCTGCTCAAGAATCTACAATCAGAAAACTAAGGGCTCAGGTGAGCAATCATTTTCTAATACTGAAAATAGTCTAATCATATTCCTTTTTTTTTAATCAACCGTAGGTCATTTTTGTTAGAAGTTCCAAGTTATATTTTACCTCTCCTCCTTTTTTTTTTCCCTGTAAGCTAGATCCGAGAGTTTGAAGAAGAGAAGAAAGGTTTGACTACAAAACTTCAGGTACTTAAAAGTGTCATTTAGTTTGTTTGTGATTGTATAAACTTTTTCACTACTTCATACGCCACAGCTTTATAGGTTGGGAAACTTCTACTATGCTGAAGCCTCATATGTCTATTACACCCTCTCTTATCTTAGAGAATGTGTCAAGATTTCTGTTAATACTTCTGGTGGTTGTCCTGGAATCAATTAGCAATTGTTTCATTAGTTGATAAATTCCTCATCATGCTATCTGAAAAGATTTTTGTGGGAGTGGTGGGACACATAAAATAACACCAAAAAGGATCCCATGAACCATTACTTCTTTCGTTCTCTGGCTTGATGTGAAAGCATTTGTACTCGTTTGACCTTTAGGTAGAAGAAAACAAAGCAGAGAGCATGAAGAGGGACAAGGCAGCGACAGAGAAGTTGCTGCAAGAGACGATAGAAAAGTACCAAGCTGAATTGTCCGCACAAAAAGAATTTTATACTAGTGCTCTTAATGCGGCCAAGGAGGGTGAAGCCTTGGCTGAGGCCCGTGCTAACAGTGAAGCCAGGACTGAATTGGAGAGTCGCCTGAGAGAGGCTGAGGAACGTGAAGCTATGCTAGTTCAGACACTGGACGAATTAAGGCAGACTTTAAGTAGAAAGGAACAGCAGGTCCTTAATAGTCAAACTCCATTTGCGGTTTATCCAGTTGAATTTTGTGGGTTGTATAATTTCATTGACCCAGTCAGCAACTTTTGATCTTTCAGTCAGTTTTCAGAGAAGACATGCTTCGCAGGGACGTTGAAGATCTCCAGAGACGCTACCAAGTATGTCCAGAATTCTTAGAATTGCATAGTTATTAAATTTGCCTGTTTGGATAGTAATAGATTTCTTTCATGCCTTTAATGAATCTGCAAATATGTATAGGAAAGTGAACGACGATGTGAGGAATTGATTTCACAAGTTCCTGAATCTACAAGACCTCTATTAAGGCAGATAGAAGCTATACAGGTTGAGAGATTATTTTATCATTGAGACTAGTCTTTAGATATTCTTTTGTCCAAGCATGCAATTCACGGTTATGGCATCCTCAATTGATGACAGGAAGCAGCTTCCAGGAAAGCAGAGGCATGGGCTGCTGTTGAGAGGTCCTTGAATTCTCGACTCCAGGTGTTTACCCTTTTTACATGGTCTTTATCATTCATTAACCTTATTAAACAAATTTAATTGCTCCCTTGGGGGGAATTGGGGACCTGTAGGAGGAAGAAGCTAAAGCTGCAGCTGCTGAGGAGAGAGCCAGATCTGTGAATGAGCGTTTATCCCAGACCTTGTCGCGGATTAATGTGCTGGAAGCTCAGGTTGGCTTTTGAGGAACAATGCGCTAGTACTCTAACCTATACTGGAGCACTGATCGTCCTTCTATCGTTCAGATTTCCTGCCTACGAGCTGAGCAGACACAGCAAAGTAGGTCCCTTGAAAAGGAGAGGCAGAGAGCGGCTGAAAATAGGCAGGAGTACCTTGCAGCAAAGGAGGAAGCAGATACTTTAGAAGGTCGTGCAACCCAGCTTGAAGAAGAAATAAGGGAATTGAAACGTAAACACAAACAAGAGTTGCAAGAGGCTCTAATGCATAGGGAACTTTTACAACAGGTCTCATCATCCTGAAATCTGTACATGTATCTACCTCATCATTTGTTTTCTGAATCAGTCACGCGGTATGTGGCAGGAATTGGAAAGGGAGAAAACTGCCCGTCTGGAATTGGAAAGGACATCACATATGCCTCCTAGTGCTGTATCTGACCCGAAAACAAAACCTGGTCTTGACAATGGTTTGAACCTTCAGTCAGAACTTTTGACTTAGTTGTATCTGTGTTACCTTTGTATCTTAATGAAATTTTGTGCAGGAATTTTGACTCGAAAACTTTCAAGCACCAGCAGCCTGGGCAGCATGGAGGAGAGTTTTTTCCTACAAGCATCTCTGGACTCATCTGATAGTATGTCCGAGAGGAGAAATGCTGGGGAGACTGGTATGAGTCCATACTACATGAAAAGCATGACACCCAGTGCTTTTGAAGCAACCCTTCGTCAGAAGGAGGGTGAGCTTGCATCGTACATGTCTCGTCTGGTGAGTACTTTTTCTATGATACTCTTTGTTTAGAATGTAAACTTAGTTTTCTAACTTGTGCATTGGTTTTCCAATGCTATTCTGCTCTTACATCTCATGTCAAAGGACTTATTTTTATTGGGATTTTTTCAAAACTGTAGAATAATGTTATTTCTTTTGATGTTGTACTGAAAGCACTGTTTGCTTGCTCACTTTAGGCATCCATGGAATCTATTCGCGATTCTCTTGCCGAAGAATTAGTAAATTTGACAGCACAGGTGAGTTTGGCAGGTCAGTCTATTAGCTTTTCCAAATCAGGTGAGACTGAATTTGCTTTATGCCACTACAGTGTGAAAAGTTACGTTCAGAGGCAGCAACAGTTCCAGGGATTCGAGCAGAGCTTGAAGCACTGAGGCGGCGGCACTCTGCAGCATTGGAGCTTATGGGTGAACGTGATGAGGAGGTAATGCCTTAATTCCATAAGGCCTTCACTCACATTGTCCACTACGTAATGGGAACTATCGGCATAGAATTTACACTTACACGGCATAGAGAGCTAAGGCGATTTTATCGTGGATGCAAATTTCATGCTCAATGCATATATTGCTTTCGTTGATGAACTCAGCGCACAAATGATTGATTCATGCAGGATACGGACATTAGATTTTTTTTTTTTTTAACATGTTGACAAGAGCCTGATGCTCAATCTAACGAATGTTAGCTCGTGGAATCACAAAGAGTGTTTTTTATATGTGCTTCTTTAAGAACATCACGCCCTGACACTTTGCACATTTCTAGCTGGAGGAGCTTCGAGCCGATATTGTGGATTTAAAAGAGATGTACAGGGAGCAAGTGAACTTGCTCGTGAATCAGGTATGAATATCTCATTAGCTTCTATATGGGATTGTACATTTACTCGGCCGTAGTTTATACATCTTACCTTTTCCCGAGCACAGATCCAGAAATTGGGTTCATCGATGCGTACTGCTTGATATCTCAACTGGGGACATCACCTTCTCACCCATTAGCTCGGAATTCACGGTATGAACTACGGACTCCGTCGCACTTGTACGGAGTCATCATCCATCACTTCTATCGAATCTTCGCTTTTCGTCCTTTTCCCCAATTTATTACCACCTTAGAATGTGTGTCCTTTCCTTCGCTCAGGGAGCAAAAACATGTGGAGCGATCTTCTGATGAGAAGCGTCTTTAGAGGCTCCAAGTGTGAAGTTGTTATTCGGGACTTACACCTGTATAGAGCAAAACGTGACAGACTTTCATAGATAAAGCAAAGTGTAATTGAAGTTACATAGTGTGCGTTTTCTTGTTTCCTAGAAGACTTCTGATCGATCCCAATTTTGCGAGACGAGAC
Source organism: Rhodomyrtus tomentosa (assembly GCA_028455895.1). Classification (NCBI taxonomy): domain Eukaryota; kingdom Viridiplantae; phylum Streptophyta; class Magnoliopsida; order Myrtales; family Myrtaceae; genus Rhodomyrtus; species Rhodomyrtus tomentosa. Next base: position 38,095,038 of record JAPCWY010000001.1, on the reverse strand, counting down.
GAACAGACGCCGAATGAAAATGTAGTCGCGCGAGTGTGTTGCTGCGTGAGAAAATATGTTTGTTCATTGTCTGGTTGATTGAAGATGCTTCTTAATGCTATGCTAACCAGTGCCCCTCGGATATTAGTTAATTGAGTAATAAAGAAAATTGAATAATTTTCAAAGCATCTTGTCTTTTTCTTTTTCTTTTTCTTTTTTTTTCTCGTGTCGCGTTATAATAAGTTATTTTGAAAACTGAGATATTCTTAGTCGAAACAGTGCCATCAGTCCTCCGACGAAGACGCGCGTGCGCGGATGCGAATGCAGCCCTCATGTGGCGTCAACGAAATCCGATGGTCCATCTCACGTTGGAAGCGCAGACGCAGAATACGCGCCCCGGTCGTGCATTGGATCCACCTGATACGACCAGTCAAAAAGGAATGCGGAAGGAGGGGGTGGAGAGAGCCGTGTCGTCGTTTGATTGGTCGAAGGGAGACCGCGCGTGCTTGTTTTGAGAGACAGCTGATCCGAATTCCCCCCCACGAAACCAAAACATAAAAAGACATTGGGAAATCTTCACGAAATCAAAAGGACACAAGTGTTGCCCTGAGCAACTCTAGTAGTAGGAAGCCTCCAGATCCCTCTCTCTCTCTCTCTCTCTCTCTAACTTTGCTGCTTCTTTACACCACACTTCGGATCCAACTGTTTCACCTGACCCCCGTCGGCGCACGTTAGCCCCAATAATTACCCCCAATTAATAGCGATCGTTCGAGGTTTTCATTCCTTTGTACAATGAGAAATACGATGAAATACACCCTATTCCAATGATTACAACACGTGCCTAGGATTATAATATTGTTCAAGATTGGCGACCTTTTTTTTTTTTTTGATTAATATCACTAAAAACTTAAAATTGATACATTTATAATAATTTTACTACAAATTATTTTTTTATTATGAAAAATCTTAAATTGGTATATATATGATAAATTTACCCCAAACTGATACAACCGTGATAAATTTACCCTCCGTTAATTTTCGTTAAATTTTACCATTAAATTACTTAGTTAGATGACACGTGACGAATATGATATCATTTTCTTATGAATTATTCCCCCTTTACAATAGAATAAGCCGCCTTCTTCCTGCACTTAATATATTTAACACTTTATGTTCTCAACATAAGCAAATGTGATATCATTTTATCGAATAGTTGGTTTTAAATAATTGAGATTAAGATGTCTCCACCAAAATTTCAAACGCTCATACTTTTAAAAAGACCTGTTGCTGATAACAAATATAAGCAACAATGGCCACAATTTTCAATGATGTAATTTTTGAAATACTTCGTTAATAGAACAAAAAAAAACTAAAGGACCCTAGACTTGTATTGTTTTTCTCAATAGTACCTTCAAGCCATAGATTTGCCAAGTCAATACGCCTCAACTCCAACTCTAATGCAATGTGCAAACTTAAAAGTGTGAAATACTAACGTGAGGTTCGTGATATCGATATTTTGATCTTATAATATCGTGGCCTTTTATTTGGTTTATACAAAATATTCAATCTCAAAACTCCAACTCATAAAAATATCCACATCGGGCTTTTCTTTTCCTTTGAACAAGGACTTTTGGAAAGTAATAATCATTTAAATGGTATTTGGCCTTGTATTTTCGATATATTTTCGAGACACTCTCTCTCTCTCTCTGAATAATAAATGATGTAACATCAAAATATCGCGCTCAAATTTCCTCGTCCGATTCGACCAAAAAAAAAAATTTTCCTCGTCCTACAGTTGAAACACCTCTCTCTCTCTCCCGAGTGAGCGACATGACGATGAAAGACAAATATAGTTTGGCGCAATTAACGCCATCTCCCGCGCATGTTAGCCACCTGTATATCTCCATCATCTTCACTGTCGCCATCACCATTTCTCTCTCTCTCTCTCTCCCCCCGTGAAGGCGCCATCCCACGAAGTTACCGGAAGATCGATCAGTCTCTCCTCCTCCGCCGTCTGCCTCGACCGCTGATCTCCTCTGACACGCAGCGCATCACCGAACTTCGGATTCTAGCTCCATCGTGCGTATTCTGCCGTTTCCTGCGTACATTTCGAGCTTCCTGCTTTTCTGTTTGCAAACGCCTAAGGTATCGCCGAGCGGGCGCGTGTTTTTCGTTATGAGCAAATGGCGAGCGCTCGCGCTGTTTTCGGCACTCGCTTGTAGGGATTCTGGAGCTCGCGATCTCTCCGCGGCTCGTCGTTTGTCTCTGAATTTTGGAAATCCGCTGTTACACTAGAATCCGGCGGAATGCGGTTGTTCTAGATTTGGATCTCGGATCGAATTTTTCACGTGTTCTCGAGCTGTGTACGTACTCGCGTAGAAAATCAGGAGGAGAAGAGAAAAGAGATAAGAACGAGACGACGTTTGTGAGTCTTAATTTTGCTGTGTGTAGACCTCCCAATTAGGTGCATCTGGCGATTTCATATTTATGGGCATGCACGTGGTGACAATGTTTCTTACGGTATTTGGCGTTTCTGAACTACTCTTGGAAACTATAGAGTGATGCCGCTGTCCATTCTTCTCTGAACTGATCATTAGTTGTTTGGATTTTCTTGAAATTTCTGGCTCTCTTGCATTTGCTGACTGCGGTAGCTCTGCTAAGACTTTTCGGCTTTACGATGTTGCAGATGGGCGGGAGCGATCTAACCATGCGAGGGCGTCATGGGGACGCCTTTTCGACGTACAAGCGCACTGTGCTTAGGGATTATGTTAATTTTCACAAGGATGGTACCTCCGGTTAGCATAAATGTCATTGCTCAAGTGTCGGTTGTTTCATGTCAATTGTTAACTGCTTCTCATTTTACCTACGAGACCAAAACCGAAAGCTCATCGTCGGTTGAATTTTTGCTTTCCTGCCCTCGATCTGAGGAAATTTTCATATTTGAAAATCCATTGAACATGAGCCGTCTGCATTGGGCTTGCCACCAATCTTCCTCCCTAGCAAGAAACAGAATGAAGAGAACAGATTTATAAATTAAAGCTGACAGAAAGAAAGAAATGAGGGAATATTGCAATGCAGGCATGCCGTATTGGTTTATGTGAGTTGATGGCCCCATGAAAACCAGCCGACATGAAGGCGCATCCCCTGAATGTGCCTATTGTTTGGCACTTGCTTTAGATGCCTTTGTCATTTTGGTTATGATTCCATGCCTGGAATGCTGCATTTACTTAATGCATCAGAGAAAAAGTCGTCCCTTGATTCTCGTGGTTTAGGATTAAAATGAGCAAGTACCTTAGTGCCTTCTCCTGATTTGTTGCTTTGACTGGGTTTGTGCAAACAACTACCTATTGCTCAACCAATTTAACATTGTTTCTCAGGACATTTACTAAATGGAGTCGGTAAAGATCTCGGAAAACCTTCATGGAGGCGTTCTTTGCCACATGTCCTTGTAGCAGCTCTTTCTTCCTTCATGTTCGGTTACCATCTTGGGTGTGCACATGAAGGTCTTGATTGTTGTTTCCTGTTCTGAATTCAACAGGCATAAGAATCACTTTTTTTTTTTTTGTTATGACATTGCAGGGTAGTTAATGAGACGCTAGAGAGCATCTCCTTGGACCTAGGCTTCAGTGGAAATACAATGGCTGAAGGTACTAAAATCAACATGCCGCTGATCTTTGGTACATGCTTGTGACAAAGTATATTGACATGCCCTGTTTGATTAATTAAGGTCTAGTGGTGAGTACGTGTCTAGGAGGGGCATTTATTGGATCCCTGCTTAGTGGTTGGATTGCAGATGGTGTTGGACGCCGAAGGGCATTTCAGTTATGTGCCCTGCCCATGATTATTGGTGCCTTAATGAGGTAAACACTTGCAATTCTTCTGCATATTCGCATTGTTTCTATCGTGTGGTTACAGCTATCAAGAATAGTTGGTCTTGTTCATCATGAGGTGAGCACCTTGCTGGTGTAACCCATATGTTGCAAATAATGTCCTGGTAAGAGTTTTTTTGTTTTTTATCTGAAGCACATTTGAACTAGGCTTTATTCATGCCGTGGCAGTTATTAATAAATTATATGCACTGTGTGTTAATGATGAGTAGCTTCCTACTTCTATGTACACTCTGATTGGTCATGTTTTGGAAAGTGCTTGCTGTGTTCAAGCGACATGGTTTTAGGCCTTTATTTTTAGCTTTTTCTTACGAATTGGCTCATTCACAGGCTAGAGCTTAAATCCAGTGATAAGTTTTCATGACCAAATCTGAAAATAGGTAGACAAATAAAGTGAATGAAATAATACAGCATTCATGCCAAGAGCATATATATTTGAGTACTTGAAATTATAAGTTGTAGTTCTGAATTTCACTCGAATGTGATTTTGCAGTGCCACAACAAATGATTTGTGGGGTATGCTTTTGGGAAGATTATTTGTGGGAACTGGAATGGGTCTTGGCCCTCCTGTTGCTGCTCTCTATGTCGCAGAGGTATAATGTACGAACTGCTTCATTATTTTCTGCGCTGCCATAAGCGTGTTTCTTCTTCTAATTAGTAGAACAACAATAAGATGACAGTACTTTGATAGACTTTTCTCACCTATCTGCCTGAGTTAATTTTGCTTTTACCATCAATAGGTCTCGCCTAGTAGCGTAAGGGGTGCTTTTGGGAGCCTCACCCAAATTGCAACTTGTCTTGGATTAATGGGGTCTCTTTTCATTGGAATTCCAGCCAAGGAAATCGCAAGTTGGTATGATGTGCCTAAATATATTGTCCGTGCATCTTTGTGCCTCTGTTATGTAAATATCAGGTTCGACAATTTTGAGGGTGTTTGAGAGAAGAAAGTGATGGTCTTGTTTTGCTTAGGTGGAGAGTTTGCTTTGCGGTGTCCATTATTCCTGCAGTAGCACTTGCTATTTTCATGCAGTTCTGCGCTGAAAGTCCTCATTGGCTTTTTAAGGTATTCTTCTTCTCACTTTGTAGTGGTCATTGGTTGTATTCATAGCTGACCTTTTCTTGTTGGATTATCAGTTATTTTTAAGCTGGTTGAGCAGTTTGAGCTTCATGCAGATTAAACTAGATAATAATATTTCGACTTTTCCTAATGGTAGTCACATCCCCATTCTACATGCCTCCACAATTATGGCTAAAATACGTGTGCGGAACATTTAATATGTGCATGGAGAAGACATCTGCACTAGCACGTGCACACACGCACACCCTCCGTAAATGCAGTCACGGACAACTGGATAAACAATCATACATCTATGAATAAAGAGGATAGAGGTGATTTTTTCTTTATCAACAAAATGAGTCGTCGTCACATCCATCTTTTCAAATCTTGTGCTTCTAGAAGTCTTTTTTTAGTGCCTCAGTGCGTTAATGTTTGGCTTTTTGTGGATGGCGGCTGCATGTAAATTTTTAAGCTGCCTGATACGAAAAAGAAACAGAGAAATTTTACTTGACTGCGTATGATCTTGCAGGGAACTTGGTTCTGAGTTATGGAAAATTTTTAAGGATATGACAGCACTCATCTCTGAGGAAATGCAGATGCATTGATCATGTTTTAGCCGTAGTTTAATGGATTCTCGTTCTGATAAGAATTTGTTTACCATAGGTTCCACAGGCTTTGGCATTGTATGTAGTTTTTAGCTTACATGTGGCACAATGTTGTTGCCCTTGGATTGATTTGCTCCTCATGTATTTCCTACTGCTTTTCTTCTGTTGTTTTTCACTTGAGCTCTTTCCTGCAGTTGAGTTATTGTAGGTGAATCTCAAGACAGTGCTTACAGTGTTCCTGACTTGTTTCAGAGAGGAAGAGCCGCTGAAGCAGAAACTGAATTTGAAAAAATTTTGGGCGGAGTATATGTAAAGTCGGCTATGGCAGAGTTGTCGAAGGCTGACCGAGGAGATGAAGTAGATACCGTGAAACTCTCCGAGTTACTCTACGGTCGCTATTTTAGAAGTATGCATCTTAATTATTCTTCCACTTACTCATTATGCTATCCGTATCACTTAACACTAAGCAGTTTTATTAATTACCTTGCAGTGATTTTCATTGGGTCTGTCCTTTTTGCCTTACAACAGCTTTCAGGAATAAATGCTGTCTTCTATTTCTCTTCTTCTGTTTTTAAAAATGCTGGCGTACCTTCAGACATTGCAAACATTTGTGTAGGAATATCAAATTTGTCAGGTAAAATTCTCTGCGTCCTTTTTGTGAAATCTGAAATTGGATCTTGACATACTTTCTCATGCTGCTCGCAATTAATCAGGGTCTGTCGTAGCAATGATCCTGATGGATAAGTTAGGAAGGAAGGTGCTGCTTCTTGGGAGTTTTATTGGAATGGTGAGTTTGACGGAACCCCTTGGGAAGACTGCACTTGTCGTATTTAACCTTTCTCACACTTTAGAAAGTGACCTTTACTGCGATATTTGAGGTCATTATATGGGTGGTGGACCATTGGATGCTTAGTAAAATTGAGATGCTACAATTCGATTAGTAGTTATTCCATGATCCAAAACCCTATTTCATGTCTGCTCCTTTGGTTGCATTGGTTCAAGGTGTGTATCTGTTACGGTTGTCCATAGTGAGACACATCACTGTCGGTGTACCTTGACAGTGATTATTGCAAACCTCAAATAACCAGGCAATACTAGTTTCTGAACTGATAATTGAATCATTTTGACCTTCGTGATGATTTACATACCATCTGACTTCTACTTTCATCCTTGATTGTTGCAGGCAGTGTCATTGGGTGTTCAAGTGGCTGCTGCAAGTTCCTTTGCTTCAGGCTCTGTATCATCCTATATGTCAGCTGCTGGCATGCTGCTGTGAGTATCTTCTCAAGTTTGGAGAGGGAAATTTTAAGGAGAACATTTGATTCAGATGAAGTGATTAGGTTCTGCATAAATTCTGGCAGCATGTAGGGGTTCAAATACTGATTAGTCCAGTAAGATATGGCATAAACTCAGAAGAAATAAACATTATTGTTGCAAATGAAGTGAGAAACTTGCTCTGTGTGGATATTATTTCAAATTGGCTAAACATTATTCTGATGGCCAGGGTTGTCTTGGCATTCTCTCTTGGTGCTGGTCCAGTCCCTGGTCTTCTGTTGTCAGAAATATTTCCTAGTAGAATCAGGGCGAAGGCAATGGCATTTTGTATGGCTGTGCACTGGGTAATATTTTCTTCTATCTCATGCTTATTCTTTAGTAATTATTGCTTCATGCCATTTATTTTGATATAGGAGCAAACATCTGACTCCATATCTGCGAGACTTGGGTTTATGTTATGTTTTCTGTTTGGATGCTTACCTAAAGTTCATGAGTTGATTCGTTGAAATTGTCAAGTTATAAGCGCATCTCTCAAGATTAAACCGTGCTGCGCATTTACAATCGTTTGGATGGATTGGCTAAAATTCTCTATCATGTTAGGGCTGAAGTCATTTACTTGAATTTCCCCAATCTTATAAATTTCCTCAATTATACTCGAACTGCTCTTTTCAGTTGCATGTCAAATCCCAGCCTAAACATGACGAGGAGTGATTGAGTATTTAAATATTACATGACATCTTTAAACTTTTAGGTGGGTTGGTATCGGCCCTGCAATATGCTGTGAACTTTATACTCGAAAATTGTAAAATGGCCTATTTGGCCAGGAATCTGGCAACTTTGTGCTGTCTCTGAAGTCCCGGGTTCTTCCTCCTTGATCATTTAGCTTTCACTCCTGTTCTAGCTACAAGAGCCTTTGGTTCCTATTCTGAGGACATGCTGTAATCAACTTTCTATGCTCTGCAACAACTGGTATCTCAGTGGCCTGTAGAATAAAGATGTGGCTTAGCCCCCAAAATGTTACTACAGTGGGTATGCCCACATTGATGGCATGATCCAAGTTTGACAATAGCTGAATTTATGTCTGTCTAGTTCAGGTTAATGAGTTCATTAATTTAAATACTGTCATCTTTTTTTTTTTTTTGGTTCAGTACTTCCATTGATCTAGATGTTCTGTTTAGTTATTTCAAACAGTATTTTTTCTACAGGGGTCATCGGATTGCATAACCTGGTGCAAATTTGCTTCGAGCTCGAGTTTCAGATATAATAAATATTGTCAAACTCTTAGGTTAATCCGTGGTGGAAGGATATTAAACCTGTTGCAATTTGCTAGTGGCAAAATTCCGCCAAAGATTTTTGGATTACATGAAGTTCTGATTTGTTATTAGACAGAATGGTCATTCTATTGAGCTCCATTTCTGCACCTAGTATATCCATTTCACTTGATATTTGTTATTGTTCATGCAATGCCAAAAAGATCTACCTATTGTGATTTACCCGCTTCCATCGCATTTATACGGTAGCCACTGCTAATAGACGTTTCCTTTTTCATCAGGTGATTAACTTTTTTGTTGGCTTGTTGTTCTTGCAATTGCTGGAGCAACTAGGGCCACAGGTCCTATACACAATTTTCGCCACCTTTTGCTTGATAGGGGCGGCTTTTGTAAAGAGGAATGTGGTGGAAACAAAAGGAAAATCACTTCAGGAAATCGAGATTGCTCTTCTTCCCCAAGAATAAAGGTACTTCAACTGTTTGTGCTTTTGCGAGATGGTCAGAAGTAATCTTTCCACAAGGTTAGTAGTATACTGCGGCCATTACCTTCATTTGAAAACTACCACGGCAATTATGTTGCTTAATTCTCGAGCTATGGTTTCAATCCCAGACATGAGTCAGGTCGAGACGAGCTGCCTTATGAGACTACTATTCTTGCATCGGTTCTGCATCAAAGTAAATGTGGAACTTGAGGAAGTCGCAGTCTCCTTCTGATCTTGATGAGAGTATATAACATCGAAGGAGCATGGGCAACAGTTTTGTATCCATTACTAAAGCGCTAATGTGGCCGGTATATACTTGTTCTACGGTGATATGTTCATGTGCACGAACTCATTTTGGTCCTCAAAATCAACTGTTCCTCCTGAGGAGAGATTTGACATATTTATTCACTGCTTCGGCAATTGGCAACCCTGTTTTGGCTCTCAGCATGCAGTTCTAATCTAGGTGCACATTAAACACTACCGACCTGATTAAAGAAAAGCTCGCTTTAGAGAGAAAATGCCGAAGTCCATAGATGATGGGGCACGTGTGCTCCAACCTCGGGTTATTTTACATCGGCCTTGGACTTCGAAAACTACCTTGCTATCCTGCTGCAGGTTTAAATGGCGAATCCATGGGTAACGGTTCGAATCTGGAAAGGCTATTCCATAAAAACAAGTCGCTATTTTGGCAAACTTTATATGCTGTATTATTTTCGGTGTATTGTAGTCGAGCAGGGTCAAGTTAGGAACAGAAGTTTCTGAAATGAACCGGTTTAGGCACATTTGATACTATTCAGTATTCACCCTTTGTCATCCTCCAAGTGTATTCGGGAATTTGAGTAGTGATTTGCTGGCTTCTACAAATTGAAGTGAGGCCAGCAAATTTTGACAAGGCTTACAACACAAGTCAAACCTGATTCCAATGTAGTAGAGATTTAACTAGAAATTTGATTCCAATTTGACACATTTTACAAGCGTTGAATTTTTTGTTTCTTTTGATACTCACTCGACGTGGGATATCCTAAGTTGAGCTTGCTCTCTAGAAATATGGTGCTCTAAGTCAAAATCGGTTTAACAGACACAAGGCAATCTCTTAAAAGCTAGACATTATTAACTTCATAATCATTGTTTTCCAAGTCGGGGGCACAAGGAAGCTGCATATCTCCTATATAAGATTATCGAAAGAAAAAAAAATGAAATGAAAAAAATAAAAATAAAAATAAAAAATCATTTGAAAAATCAGAGAAAATTATTAGGATATTATTTAAGAAATTCCACATCGACACCAGTTAGGCAAATCGATTGAATTGATACAAATACAAAAGGTTTAGTACTGTATTGGCAAAAAAAATATGATTAAATTGACACAATTGTAATAGGTCTGAGATTTTTTTAGTAATTTTTCCTGATTGTGAGTATGCAAAAGTATAATCTCATATTGCTTGATTATTGCATTTTTCTAGCGCATTATATTTATGTGTTTTCCTTCCTTTATTAATTTAAATAGTGAATTGGATTTTCTGACTAAGGAAAGTGCTACTCTTCTGTAAGTTTTACCTCTAAACGTCCCTCATCCTCACTGGACCAACGTAAGTTTTGACACCAAACTCTCTACAAAACCCAATAGAGCGACTTAGGACTTCTCCCTCTATGCACTCGGTAATGATTCCTCTAGCGTTATGACATTTACTACAACGTTGTTGTCCACAGATCAAATTATTTCGTGCATTGAATTTCACTTGACTATCTACGGCTCAGGTAGAAGTTTTGCGTAAATATATCGCCATGCTATTAATATTAAGTATTTGGATTTAAGTTTTGGGGAACTTTCGAAATTACAAATGTTTAGATTTCAATTAAAAAATGTAAATCGGTTGATATGCTGGGAGTTATTATCTCTATTAATTTAGAAGATGATGATATTATGAGTCTGGATAAATTTACATATAAAAAGTATTTTGTTTGGAGAACGTTCGATTTTTGACTTAGAATTTGAGCCCTGAATTGATATCAATCCCAATGGATTAAGATTTTGAATACAGGAATCAAGAAATTTCACCTTGAAAAAACCTCTTATCTGTTTCCGATCCGATTATCGATTTATAGGATTAACCAGAAGAGAAGGAAATGAGGACTGTACTCTAATTTGGAAATAAAGAAACCTATGTTCTTTTCCATGGTTTTGAGAAAAACACATCATTCTACTTTTTAAAGAAAAGTTGAGAATAATTAAAAAAACAAATCCAAAAAAACAAAATATTTTCCCAAAGCAGCTCTCTCTCTCTCTCTCTCTCTCTCTCTCTACCTCGGAAACTCTTCATGCATAATCACCATTTACTCCGCACATCATCAGGCGAGAGCAACAGAATCTTGCGACCTATCAGTCAATCGTAAGCACTCGTTCTTCGTTATAGTTCATAGGCCGTTCGAAGCCCGCATGTTTCATCAGTGCAGGCGATAGCTTGTTCAATGTGCACTTGGAGTCGTACTCTTATCTTTGTCTGCATCAGAACCTACACGAAAATCCAGGATTGGCGATTGGCCTGAGGTTTCGTTACTGGGTTTCGTTGAATGGGGAAAGCTCTCGGCTATGTTGGTTTTTGTTTTTTTTTTTCAACTTGCGAAGCAGTTGTTTGTTGAATTGCCTGAACCGCCATTGACACAGCAAATCTTTTCCCTTTCTGGGGGGTATGTTTCTGACCTTTTAATTGTTCGACCGCAGGTTTCTTGAGGAAGTGAATTGAAGATGGAGGGTGAGGATGAGGAGGTGAAGAAGAGACGCACGGTTGAAGCCCGGGCGAGGAACATTAGTCATAACGTGCGCTGCACCGAGTGTGGCAGCCAGTCCATCGAAGATTCTCAAGCTGATGTCGCTATTTTATTGAGAAAGGTGATTTTTTCCTCTGTTTCTGGTTCGTGTTCTGCAAGGAGGCAATTTGCGTTAGAATTGAAAGTGTCGCTGTATGCATTCTGAGATAAATGTTGTGGTTTTGTAATCCCATAGGTGTTCCTCATTCAAACGCTCTGTGAAACGATTTTACATGTGACAAGTGGAAAAGTAATGAAAAGGGGAGATGAATCTAAGAGCTTATAATTGTTCTTGGTCTGTTCCTGAGCGCAGGACTTATTCCTGAAGATGCTTGTTAAATAAACATGAGGAAGGCACGTAATATATGGGACGTTTTTCTTGTTAGCCTGTATGACGAATCAAGATGCGTTGATAGAACTGTGTTTTGAAATTCTCTGTGCTGTCTAGGTTTTCCTAATTGGTAAAAGCCTTCTCTTCAACTAATCTCTCTTAGACCTTTGCTAAATGTTTTACTATGTAGTTGATCCGCGATGAGATCCAATCCGGCAAAACTGACAAAGAGATTTATAAGAAGCTTGAGGAGGATTATGGAGAGACGGTTCTTTACGCCCCAAAGTTTGATATGCAGACTGCAGCCTTGTGGCTGTCACCGGTTAGTATAGAAACAACCTGGAAGTATTATTCTGAATGACTTCCTTTTGCCTGAATTTGTCCATACTGTGACTTGGATCATCCGTTGCAGCTATTAGTGGCAGGTGCTGCTGCTGGGGTATGGGCTTACAATAAGCACAGGCAAAGGACAAACGTTCACATCATGGCTCTAAACCTTGTTAGAGGAGTCCCACTCACGCCAAAGGAGAAGGAAACCATGCTCGATCTTCTCACACCACCTCCCTCCCCACGAGGAGCTCCGTCCTCATGGTGGAAGAGGTGGCTTGGCCAATGATTTGTATCATCTCGCTTTGAACTGCTATCTTTTGAATGTTAGTATGTTTGCATTCTCATGAGAAATCAATTTTAGATTCTTGCTTGTCCAAAGATGAAGGCTGTACTAATATTGAATGTATGGTCTCAAAGTATTGGTCGGAGGGCTTGCGGGAATTTGGTGAGGGAAGTGGATGATGCGCGGAAGTATTAGTTCAAGCCTCAGTTTAGTTTTGTGTATGCAATAAAAGTGATCCTCCATAGTTGAAGTGTTTTGCCCGGCCAGAGGAACTGTATGTACCATTTTTAAACAGCTAGCAGGGTTTTCAGAATCATTGCTTAATGCTTATGGACGGCAAGCTGGAAATAATCCCAACAATTTGGCGTTGTCATTGTAAACAACAAGGAAATGATGCAGTTGAAAGCAATGGAAATTTGGCCAATAAAAAACGACTGAAGTGCTTTGAGTTTATTCAGCTTCATTGTACGACAAACTGAAAACTGGCGACGTGTGCGGCCTTAACAAGTTTATTGTATTTGGTCGTTTTGTTTTTGTCGACATTGTGACCCTCTTGTTCCAAGCTTGATTTATCCGCTACGAAGTCTTCATGAAGACGCGCTACGAAACGTGCTTTAACAAAGAGGAGGTTACAGTGAATCACGAGAAAGGGAAAGCGGCCTCGACCAAGTTTTCAGGCTTCCACTCCATCAAATGGCTAAGCTCGAAACCATCGAGGCAGATGGGACGGTGCAGCAACCATCTGGAGTGGTGCAGCCACCGCCGGAGATGATGAGGCAGCAACCGCCTGGCATGGTGCACCAACAGCCCGACATGATGCAGCAACCGCCTGGCGTGCTAGACAATCTCGATTTGGGAGTACCATGGACAACGGGGTTGTTTGACTGTTCTCGACATCCACAAAATGGTAGAGTTGGCAGACACTTCTCCTCAGAATAATAAAGCAAATCTTTCGCTCACCGAACATTCTAAGTGTGGAATAGTAGGGAAGAAATTTCTAGGCGGTGGATCACAAATGACATCTTTCTTCAACTAATTATGAGGATGACACACTAATCTTTTCTCTGATGAACTTTGCAGCCATTGTGACATCATTTTTACCATGCGTCACATTTGGTCAGATTGCCGAGGTCTTGGATGAAGGAGAAATGAGTAAGTCCTCTCAACTCAGAAACTTTTGTTGACGCGTCCCATTTGACATCCCATGAGATTCAGATAGATCAGGCTTTGTCCTGAACTCTTGGCTACTTGATTTGATGAATGGTTTTTGCAACGACTATACATCGTCGAATTTGGAAATTTCAGATTGTGCATTGGGAAGTTATATTTACTTGGCGATGATGCCGGCCCTGTGTTCTCACTGGCTAATGGGATCAAAGTACAGAGCAAAGCTGAGGAGGAAGTACCATCTAGTGGAAGCTCCTTTTCCAGACATGGTTTCTCACATCTTCTGCCCCTGTTGTGCGCTCGCCCAAGAGTTCCGCGAGCTCAATAACAGAGGCCTCGATCCCTCTCTAGGTATCATGCGCCTATGTCATTTGAACTCAAAAGCGGCTCTAATACTTCGTTTGATTGATAGATTTCAGTATCCATGGTATTTGTTTCAGCTTTGCACATTGCAAGCGTTTTAAGAGCTTCGTCAATGTCGCTTGCAGGTTGGAGACGGATAGTTGAGCAGCAAATGAAGAATCCTCCTCCGAATCAATTCATGGCTCGGTGAAGAAACAAAACCAGTCGGAACCAGCAATTTGTTCAATTTTACGTTGTCGAACCATTTGTCCTAGAAATATCCTCTTGAATGAATGAACTAAACATTTTCGAGTTTCTTGAAACCTGTGGTCATGGTAGCCTTGTGCAAAACAGAGGACTGATCGATGTTTATGTCCGAATTCCGGTTTGTACTTTGTACTAAAAACATGTAAGCTCCTATTCACAGGAACTCCTCAAACTTGGCCTTAAGAATGACCCGTTTAATGCTGCTATGGGGAAGCGAATATAGGTATGAAAGCTTAACTCCAAACTCGAAACACAAACTAGAGCGAGCGAACCTCTGACGCTAGCACAGTCCGTTTCTTTATATCCTGAATAAGCGATGATTAAATCTCTGTTGTCGAGTGAATATGTGTAATCCTAGGTAATCATTTGAGCCAGTGCAAAAGATTATATGTCTGTATCTCCCCTCTTTCTTCAGAACATTTTTTCAGTGTGCATTGTGGCAAATTTGCTTATGTCTGAGTACATTCTGTACGTGATCTAAAGAGAAGCATGCATAGCAAACTTCAGATTTTTCGCCTTTTTTTTTTTCCCTCTTCTGTTTTGGTTAAGTACATCTGCCTTTTCTCTCGAAAAATCAGGACGTGTTAGTCCAATCCAATCACAAAGAAAATACCCGCGAGACTTTATTAATCTGTAGATCCAATTCTTGCAGCGAAGCAATCATGTATTCAAACAATCTCTGCTTGGAAAAAAAAAATGTGTACTTTATCTTGATCAAGAGCCCAGGAACATACACCAAGAATATTGACCTGGATATGTTTCGGCAGCAATTTTTTACAGCAATTTGCCCTTGCTTGCTGTTCGGACTAAATACCGGAACACTCGAGTAGGAAATATCCTGAAGCCCTCGATGTTTCCTAAGTGTTGGCTAACAACTTCGCGTGTACGTAAAAATAATATGTGTTCGTTATTGATCAACGTCGTTATCTAACTTTCAGATGTTACATTCTCTATGGTAAGCTTTTTCCTAATTGGTCTAATTCGCGATTGCCCCCTGCTTGTGCTTGCAACGTATAGTAGCAGCACGTTACCGAAAATTACTGAGGGCTGAACTCGGTTTAGAATAAGCTCCATGCGATGATGCCACGACTCATCACTGTCGCCATTGTTGCGGCTCTCTGTCAAGAGCACAGAGCACTCGAGGACATGCAAAGAGAAGCTGCTCCGGGTATTTGTTCCAGCTCAACGTCAGCGTTTCTTCTTGATCTCTGCTAATCACTCGTCTCTGAGATTGAACTTTCCGTGGAATTCGCTCAGTTAACGGAAACCTGGTCGCACAAGTTTGTCATTCGACAAACTTCATAGTCGATTCTTGGATTTCAGTTCGCGAGTCAAGACGACGGCTGTTTCCGTGCGATTTGTCGAGTTTTGGTCCCTTTGCCCTTCACTAACCACAACAGTTCGAGCTCGTTTTAGTCCCTTTTCGCCGGGGAAATGCAGGATGCGTGGTGTTCTGTTCTCTTTACCTTGTGAAGGTGCCTCTCCTCTGCTCTCAGCGGACGATAAGCTGGCGCTGCCGAACAAAGTTCAGGAGGCGATATCAGTTGTTGGACTTAGTTCGGAATCTGAAATACATGAAAGGAGCGTCCTCCTCCAGATCAGTCCATGCCATGGCTCGGCGAACGAAAAATATCCGATCCCGATCCAGATCCCGATCAAAGCTGAGCCGAGTTTGTTTCTGTCCTACATTTTGTTGGGTCTGATTCAAAATGCGTTTTTTGTTTTTTTTTTTGGGTTAAGTTTCTTCACCTCGGAAGTAGAGAGTGCAAACGATGACTGAGCTCATCGGTGGACACGTGGCACATCGGGCCCCACCGGGTCAGAGTTTTCAAAAACACGGACTATGAACCCCGTTATCTCTCTCCCATTCCCAAAGTTCACGACCGTCTCTCTCCAACTTCACGACTTGGCCCCCCTCTCTCAAGAATCACATGATGGTCTTTTCTGAACCTGCAAGAATTACTGCAAAGTCGGCTTGAGATGTTGATGTTGACCAGAATGTTAATGCTGGGATGATAAATGTTTAATAAAGGACGGAGCTTTCAATAAACCATTGTCTGCTCAATTAATTTGCCGTCCATGGCGGACGAATCTGGATCCGACCTTCCCGACAGCAACCCCCATGTTTCCATCTTCCCTAATTTTCTACTTCACTTCTTTTAGAAAAAGGTAGAGGTGCCAAATTTCAAACCCTTTGACCATTAAAAAAAAAAAAAAACTAACGGCTCATATTTGGCCTGACATATATTATTAAGACACTTCAATATCAACATCTAATTTAGAGAAAATTGCTGCTCACACTCACACATATTGATATATTTTGTATAGTTTTCTTAGCTAACTCATTTATGACTCATTTAAAATCCATTTACAAGTCATTTTTAAAAATTGAGAAATTCATTTCTGGGCCATCACCATGATATATGGGTCAAAAATGGGTTGCACACATATTTTGCCATCTCTAGAAAAAGGGACTGCGATATTTAAATGTGAAACTCAGATTTGTTCTGTGACAATTGGTGACTTGTACGAATCGCTATCCAATAAGTTAATAGAATTCACCTCCTCATTTTGTTATTTTATATTTTCTCATAATTTCTATCTTAGGCAAAGACCGAGTATGTATGATATGAATGAATCGGATGGTATCCAGTTGGGGAAAGAGTTCCAATCCCATTCAAATTTCGCTCTTGCTGTTCGGCCGATCAATCCACCGCTTTTCTTCTTCATCATGGGTTTATCGAAATTGTATCTTTCTCGCGGGAGGGTGCGCGGCCATGCATTCGGGACAGGGATGGGAACTGGCACGTGGGAGCGATGGCGACGACGCTGATCGACTCCGCCACCGGCATCGTCAAGGCGACCCTAGATTTCTGCGTCTCCTACCTTTCCACGGCAAAGATCCAAGTACTCTCTCACTCTCACAACCGGTAAGAAAAAAGCTGTCGTCTCGTCATCGTCCTCTCTCTCTAGCTGGACCTCGAAATTGTTTATAATAATAATTAAAAAAAAAAAAAACGATGCCACGTGGCAGGAAGAAGTAGATGTAGAGTCAAAGGCGGTCCGGGCAGGGTCAACGGGAAAGCTTGTGTTGGTGGTGGTGGTGGTGGTGGCGGGAAGCTAGGGAGGAAAGACGGCGGCAAGTTAATTGCGTTGGCTAAGCGCGGTGGTGGGTTTCTCTCAATTTTAAGTCGCGATCAGCTTTGCTAGCAAGCTTTGACGGTCGTGGGCGGGACGGTTTGCATGCGTCCATGCTGCGATCGATTTCTCGTACCGCTTTTGGAACTCGAACCCCCGAACCGTCTCCACCACTTTCCTTTTTCGTGCACGAGCGCAGATTTTTTCCGTTGGTTGCATACAAACATAAGGATGCTTATTCGTTACCTTTGAAAAAAAAAAAAAAACGTAAGGATGCTTATTAAGCTTACTAATGCTAGGAATGAAATGGCAAATACAGGGAAGGACGGAGCTTTCCATAAACCATGTCTGCTTAATTAATTTGCCGTCCATGGTGGACGACTCTGGACCCGTCCTTCACGACAGCAACCCCGTTTTCCATCTTCCCTAATTTAAAATCTTCTAACCCCCTTTTTTTCATTAAAGAAGGTATTGCGACACTTAAATAGGGAACCTATTTTGAGATTTTTTTAACTTAAACTATCATAGAATAACGTAATAATTTTTATAAATAAAGTAAAACTAGTGATATTTTTCTCTTCGAAATAACAAAAAAGCCATCCCATGTAACTTCCCATGTGAAAATGATAGAAGTCTCCAAACTTTTGGGTCGTGGTTGGCAGGATTTTAAGGTGGAGGGGTGTGGAGACGTGACTGGTATGGAAACGTGGTTCATACTTACTATCGAAAGGAAAAACACAGTACGTGACGGACCCTAACAGCTTGAAGAGCCATGCATAACCCGTCAAATCTCATGTATCGATTAAGCCCGTATCTTTGATTTGTAGAGATGACCTGCACATCAGTCTAGAGGATTTCTCCGTACGCTTTGTGGGTCGCCCTCAATTCCGTCTGTGGTTGAAACTTATGGACGACGACAACGACACCGATGAATCTGTCTAAAGATCTATAACCCGAGCATCGCTCAAGTTTTAATAAGGCATACATAGGTGGGACGACTTGCATGCATCCGTGCCGGATACTCCCCTATTATTTCTAAAAAAGAGCACCCTTTTGCGGGCGTGCTCTTTCTTTTCTTTTTCGCTTTTTTTGAATTGAAAGTTTGTATGTGTTGATGATTGAAAACAATAGTTATAAGCTGAATGTCTCTTGCTAGAATCAGAAAACTAGAGTTTCTTTCTCTCCCTACGCATTGCGAGGGATCAATTCCTCGTCTGTCTGCCATAATTTCATGAGACTCTTCACGATGACTAATACTAGAAAATGCACATATGAACTTGTTATATCCCTGATTCAAATCTCTCAATTTGCTCTCTGTGACTTAAGTGGGGGCCGCGGCTGGTGTTTGTCGTGCTAATACGTTCGAGGAATAGTCGAGGTGCGCGCAAGTTGGCCCGGACATCTCGATCATAAAAAAAAAAAACTTTTGTAAGATGAGATTCACTGATCCATTGTCATTGACTTCAAAGATTGAAACATGTATATGGTAAATCAATAAAACAAAATGCTAAACAACATAATCAAGCCACGCCTTCTTAGGTGAAAAGGAAATCAGTGATTATTCAAAAAAATATATATATAAACAAAAGGATGTAAAAGAAGTTTAAAAAAGGAGGAGGAAAATAAGGAACCCATTATTTACCAAAGCTAACTTGAAGTGGACTGACTGAGGTGTCAAAAACAGTGTTTGCTTGAATAACTTCATTCTAATGCAGCGTATAATTGCTTCGTGGGTGAATTTGCTGTTCTTCATCCACCATCGACTCAATCGACTCTCTTCCATTTGAACTTTTTTAAGAATGGCAAGATACAAACATGCTCTGCATTGCCTCCGTCCACCCCTGTGAATCTTTGTGCATGCATGAGGCTATTATACTAGTCAAAAACTCAGTAAACTTGGAGAGCAGAAAGAAACTATTGCTTAATATTCACTGTCAGAGCTGAGGCTGGGACTTCAATTTGTCTGTGAAGTCCACTAAAGCATCGAGTTTAACTTCCCACTGAGCAGATATCTGCCCATGATAAAAGTCTCATCTTATAAAATTCAATGCCAAAACAGCAAAGGGCCAGGCCAGTAACTCCGGCCTTGGCCAGAAGAAAGATTAACCTATAGTGGGATCTGACATTGCTTGTCAACACCCAGCACAAGTCAAAGCACCAAATACTCATCTTAGATACACTAAAAAAATGCAATCTTTAGAGATCACACATAAGTCCAATACACCAGAGATCTGTACCCTGGATTCCCTGATCGTAGCATTGGCAACAGTCTACCCCTGCAGCTGACTGATGTGATCCAGCTGCATCACTCTGCATGCATCTTCAAAAAAACACCGCAAGCACTATACAATCTATGTTTTCAGAGTCTTTGGATAGTGAATTTTACGCTGTCAATCCTTGCAAAACGACTATTTTGGTCCAAACTGCATGACAAAGTCCCCCTATTTCTTGAGATCAGAATCCTCCTTTCCTTCTTCTCTTTCATCTAACTCATCCTTAAGTTTCTTCTCTACGTTACACACTTCTAGTTCCTTCCGGGATCTGATCTCCGGTTCTTGGACATTCTTGCCGCTACTCGCGCAGGGTCCATAAATCCAACAACAGAACAGGAAATAGAATATATTCACCAGGCTCATGGTGGAAAGGAGCCAGTAGTAATTGTCATAGCGACCCTCGTTTATATTACTCGATACCCAGCTTTTTCTTGTCGTTCCAGAGGTGGCACCATCCACGGCGCTCACTATAGCACTTGCTAACAAGTTTGCTACAGCCATCCCCAGCCCAAACATGGAAGCTGCAATACTAGACATGGATCTAGGGAATTCGGAATAGTAGAACTCTGTTTGGCCTATCGCGAAGAAAGCTTCAGCAAACCCATTCAGACAATACTGTGGCACGAGCCACATCGCCGACATTCCAACCACGGCATGTGGATTTTCTCGCAGCCCTTCTAGTAAAGCTCTTTTCCGTCGAACGTGCTCGACTATTGCTGAAACAACCATGGCCATACAGGATATGAGTAGCCCAATTCCCATCCGCAGTTTCACACCGAGACGTACTGGCTTTCCCCTGACTTTTGACGCTAAGGGAAGAAGACCACGATCATACAGGATGACCCATACAGTGAGCGTGATAATCGTGAACGTACCAAAAGATCCTGCTGGGATTTGGAAGCTCGAAGTAATGTGTCGGTCCATGGAGCTTGCTTGGAGAAACGGGAAAGATGTTTGGCTTACATTGATCGACAGCATGATCCCAGTAGACCAGAGTGGCATGACCTTAATCAGTGCTTTCAGCTCTTCCACTTGCTGGACCGTGCACAAACTCCAGGGATTGGAAGCCAATCCATCTGGAGTTATATCATTTTCTGGATCCTTAATGATGCATGCTTTGTTCAAAAACCTGCAATTATATAGGTTAACATGTTCACTTCACCTCGCATAACTTCGAGACACTGGCATTTTTTGAGAAGTTACCTTAGTTTATTGGTTGGCAGAACAGACTCCAAACCCTTCTTCTGATGGTAGCAGTGGAATCCATCTAATTCCTGGCTGGGAAAATCGAGTTTCCTGTTCTTGTAGGCAACAACGATTACTTGTGCAAACCCAGTGAACAAGCTCTTGTTTGCCTTCTGCTTAATATAAAAAGGCGAAGCGAGCACGAACAAGAACGCCGAGAAAAACATGAGAATAGCGGGAATCCCGAAACCGACCTTCCATCCCAAGTGATCTTGTGTATAAACTATGCCCGTCAAGGCCACGAGGATGGAAAGAAAGGCTGAGGCATAGTACAAATTGAAGTAGCTCTCTAGGACCCTCTTGTTGTTCGGGTTTTCTCTTCTGTCCACTTGATCAGCACCAAATGCTAATGAACAGGGTCGGATCCCTCCGGCTCCGATGGATATGAGGGCGAAGGCCGAGATCAGAAGGATCATTTGGGGTGTGCTCGAGGATTCGCAGGTTCTTGTGGACTGGTCGCAAAGAGGAGGCCTTGCCCGTGGTATCATTGCTGTTAACCACAATAATGTCATTCCCTGCAATTCGTGCGAGTGTACTTCAGATGATGAAGGAGAAGTAAGGTAGATTTTTCCATGAAAAACCAACCAAACCCTTTCTGCCAAAATCATCAGACACCAATTCCTGAAGAACTTAGGATCTACACCGACTTTTACCAAGATGCTAACGATTAAAGTTGAATCTTTGACCACATCACATTACTTGCAGCTAAATTTTTTAACTCTAGTTCTATCCTAATCGAAGTCTTTCAGCTTTTTAGGCCCACCAGAACGGAGAGGACAGTAACAGCAAACACTGATTGGGACATAATTGAGAAAGCCACCATAAAGTGAGAAAGTCGAAGCTCTCTGCATCTGGAAGAAGGGAAGCTAAAAAGCAAAAGCAAGGAAGTGACAGTTGACGAAGAGTATGGGAAGCCCAATAATTAAAGCCACCACTCCCCCCGAATAATTTCCAGATCTGATAGTGAAACAAAGGTGTCTTCACAAACTCGAGGTGAGACCGGAAAATGCACAATGCCTAAGCAAGTTAAAACAACAAAATTTAAGGGAAGTCGACCGTAATTAATTACCGAGAGGCTGCAGATGGAGCCCAAAGCAATGGTGAGGAATCGACCCAGATAAGAATCGGCAATGAAAGCCCCAAGAAGCGGCAGGAAATTAGTAGCAGCTGACCAGAAGAAGATCAAGTTCGTCCCTTTGGCCACTCCGAAATGGTAGTCCCTCATCAAGTAGAGTATCATGTTGGGCACGAGCCCGTAGCTGGCCACCTTCTCAAACGCTTCGTTTGCTGCGCTCAAAAATCGACTCGAGAATCAACATTTCGAGCACGACAAGGACCCAACAACAACGACGACGACGAAACAGAAAAGAAATCAAGAACCGCACAGATCACAGCAATGCAGTAGTGCTTAACCTATGATGAAGGGCATGGTGATGAGGCCACCCTTTGCTGGCTCTGGAGTTTCTTCTTCTGGGCGATTCATCTTCTTTCTTCTCCAGACGCAACACAGAAGCGAGAGCAAGTTGGTTTCCTGTTTCGAACCCGAAGTGGGTTGGCTTCTCGTTCTGGGACTGAATATAAAGAAGGTCACAGATAGGTCTAGAGAGGGCAAAACATGTGCAGAAAAAAGGCTTTTCATTCCTCCTTTTTCTCCTCCTCAGTGTCAGTGGGGCTTTGACACAGAGAGAGAGAGAGATGACTTTGCGTGTGAAAAAGAGCAGATAAATAAATGACATGCACGTAAAACAAGAATAATTTTTGGGTACTAAGGAGCAGACTATAATTTCAGTGCAGGGGCATACTGTAGGGGGCTCAGGCTGATTAGACAAGCAGGAGGAGCTGGTGGCCGATACGATCGGTCGGTGTTAACTTGTCCTGGCCGTGTTGTTTTGGCGTGGCGAGCAATCCATTTCAGCTCAGGGAGCTTCTGACCAGAGAAGAGATCTCAATGCATCCCGCAAAAATTCCAAGCAATTATTGCAAGAGATGAGCCAGAGCCAGAGCCATCTGCTCTGGCTCCGACTACGGTAACATCATGCGTTTCTGTTTCCTCTTCCGGTTCTCATATTAAATGTTGAGGGTATGATTTACTTCGGGGAAAATTACACTCCAATTGCATTAATTTTAGTACCACGAGCAATTAATTGACTTAACTTTAAAATTGTTCACTTGATTTACTAAGCTTAAAAATCGTTCACTCGAGTGACTATGTTGATATGGGCGCCGAAAAAAGTGAGGTGACCGCCGTAAACGTTGACGTCGCGCCGACGAACTAATTTTTTTGAATATTTAATGTGCACATGGCACTTTCCTTATATTTTTTATAATTTCGAAAATTTCAAAAAAATGAAAAAGTCAAAAAAAGATAAATCAATGAATTAAAAAAAAAAAAACCCTAAGGTTTCTCGGTGGTAGCCAGCGAGGGCCGCCGACCACCAACAGCCAGCCCAGGGGTCAGGGTTAGCTTACCCTGGGCAGGCGACCGTCGTCGGGGCCCCGACGATAATCGCAGCCTCAAATGGCGCAATCGAGGGCTCAAAGCCCTCGCCAGATCTAAAGGCCACAACGGCCGTCGGGGAGGGCCGTCGCCGCCTTGCCGGCCCAGGGCAAGCAGACCCTGGCCCCTGGGTCGGCTGTTGAAGGCCGGCAACAACCCTCGCCAACCACCACCAAGAAACGCCAAGTTTATCTCTCTCTTTTTTTTTTTATAATTTTCGTTGATTTTTCTTTTTTTTCCCTTTTTTGTTTTCTGATTTGAATAAACAAATTTAAAAAAAATCAAAAACTATTAAAAATTTTAAAGAAAATCCACGTGACATTCAAAAAATAAATAAAATAATAATGAAAAGTCAATGTCACCTTTTTCCGGCGAAAAATCACTTAGTTGAATGATTTTGATCGGAATTGGCACTCAAGTGAACGCTTTTGCTCCAATTATGCACTCAAGTAAACACTTTGAAAGTTAAGCCACTCAAGTGTACGCCATACGAAATTTAAGGCATTTGGGGTGCACTTTTCTTATTCACTTCTCTTCACACTGACAAGAATGTACTCGTATTAAATGTTGACGGTATGGTTTACATTTCACATTGACAAGAATGTACGTGAATCCGGAGAGCATGCTCAGCAACCTCGAAACCTCCTCATGGCCTTTTATAGATCTAGTCCATATTTTATTCGTAATTCAGGATTTGGTCCATAAATAGTTGTTGATTATAATTTATTTATCTTGTAATCGGGAGTTATAACAAGAGGTGGGAGGAACTAGCTACAGTGAAATCCTCTGCTATATCTCTAATCCAAGGTTGAACCATAAATCTAGTGTCACGATTTTCTTTCTTGTCGTTAGAGGCATCAAATGGATAGGTCGGATCGAATATAATCCGACTCATATTGACCTATTTAATCTGTTTTGACACAATTTCATGCTATAAAAATCTAGTGACCATACTCGAACCAACCTATATTGTTAAAGCACTTTAATATTAAAATCTAGTTTAGAGAAAATTATTTCTTATATGTTTTTAAAGAATATAAATATATATAATTATTTTAAAAACTATAATATTTAGCTAATTCATTTATGATCCACATAAAACCCATTTAGGACCTATTAAGTTTCTAAGTAACCCATTTATGACCCGTTTTTAAAACTTAAATTATCTATTTATGACACCATCATGAAATATGGATCGAATATGGGTTCTAGACCCATTTTGCCACCTCTACTGGTCGTAGCTCTCTATTTCATTGTATTTGTGCAGTTGAAACTTGTAGTTTCCAAAGGGAGGGGCTTTAATGGGCGACCAGCACGAAGAATCCCACCTTTTTGCAATCCATCATGTGTTGTTTTTTTAGCAATTTTTCTACAATTTGTTTATTGATCATTCTAATCGCAATGTTTAGCTCAATTGTGCCGACTAGCAATTTAATCTAAGAAGCACCGATACTCTCTAGGAGTTTCCGTGTTGTGTCAGATACTCTCTAACATACGACCGACATATGGTCAGCACTTCAGACATGAGAGTCCAGTCTTCCGACATGCCATTTCGACACGCATAGGGCCAATTTCATGTCTTTTCAATAAGTCATGGGTCATACAAAATTCATATATCCATCTAGCCTGAAAAAAAAAAACAAAAAAAAAAACAAACAAACAAACAGTGAGTCCCAATAGAAGGAGAAGAATAGTAAAAAACTCACAAGCTAATAATTTTATATATACATGTATCTTATGAATAATACACATTTAATATATAAAGTGTTCCAACATGACGCATTTTTATTTATTTATTTATAGAACTGACATGTGACGTGTCGATATTTGTGCTATTTGAGGTTTAACATCTTGAACTACCCGAAACTATCGTACCATCCGATTCCAGCATTCTCAAACCCAGTTGCCGGACGTAGTTAACGTGTCCGTATGTGATAATGGGGTAATTGAGCGAGCAATGATTACGTGCCTGATCAGCCCAGCTTCAAAGTTGGCGACGTCCCAAAAATGACTCACGGTTGGCAAAGATCGAAAGGATTCTGTAGTTTCTATCTTTAGTGACACAATGTTCGTAGCTCCATGACATGTTCGATCACGATTTACACGGTGATTGTGGGATTACATGTGAGATTTCAGATGGTAGTCCAGTCAATTCGACAACTTGGGCTTGAATCTCTGGATCAACTTCTATTGGAAAGGGCTGTAGATTTCCAACCTCGGCCCATTTCCAAACTGGACATTTTACAAATCTTGGTTGGTGCGTCCGTGACCACGGCCCACTAAATTTCTTCATGATTTCGAGCGTGAAATCGATGTGCTTGGGCATTTTAGGAGCATTTGAGGATCCTAATCAAGCATTTTTGTGCTCCGGTGACGCGACTTCTACTTGTCATTTGTAGCTTGAAGCTCGGCTTCGAAAATGCGTGCTAATGAGAGCTAAGGCGAACTTAGATTACAAGTTCGAACAAGTCGTGTTTAAGCGTGTATAGTAACGGTATTATACTTGAATATGAGAGCACGGCGGAAAACCATACTCTACTCGCTCATCAAGCTCGAGTCATTTGTCTTAGTACGATCCTCCTCCACAACCACCAATGCTTGATTTATGGCATCTCCATCTTGCCTCCAATTCCAACATTACTTGGTATTGTATTGTACGGGGTTGGGAAAAGTACCCAAAAAATAATAATATTAAATCTATTTTGTTTGTGTCAATTCAATTCTAAATCTTTCAATTGTATCAATTTAGTCCTAAACCGTTCGCATTTATGTCAATTGAGTCAATCCGACTAATTTTGGCCAAAAATCGCTGATGTAGATGCCGTCCATCTTATGTGGCGTGAACGAATCTGAAACGGACATTTTTAAATAATTTTTAAAAGAATGTTTTGCCAACTATTTTTCTCTTTTTCTTTTTTGCTTAATTTCAGCATGCTAGGGCAAGGGCCGGTATGCCCTTGCCAACCATTGGTGTGGGCTGCCTCATCCGTGGGCAAGGCCATGGAAGCCTTGCCAGATCTGGAAGGTTGCGATCCTCACCGGTCAAAATAAAAGAAATAAGAAAAAATAGTTAAAAATTAATTTTTTTTAAAGAAAATTACTAGAAATGTCTGCATCAGCGCCCCGGTCACGTCATATGGAACAATAGCTATTTTTAGTCAAAATTAGCATAAACGTAAAAGATTTAACGTTGAGCTGGCACAATTAATACGATGCTCTTGTGTTTTGTTGGTACATGCGAGAACAAACTCCAAAGGATGGGAACAAGAAGGAACAAGACATTCTTGTGTTTATGGATATGAGCAGAGACATAGGATTTGAGTGCAATGAATGCTCTCTGTGTTTTAACTTTTTTTCAGGTTGAAATGATCACCTGAAACTGAAAGAATCATGGCATGTGTAGCCGCATGCTTTTGTTATCTTCTACTCTCTCTCTCTCTCTCTCTCTCTCTCTCTCTCCGCATCTGCTCCCGCATGACCTGCATATTTTGCAGAGCGAACCTGAAGTGAAAGCCCAAATGAATCTGGCGAACATATCATGGTGTGCCGAAACCACATTTTGACCCAGAAAACACGCGCGCGCACAAATGGAAACCCATTTTCTTTCTTGGGAAAATTAGAAGGATGGGAAAAAAAAAAAAAACACAGTGAAGAAACTTGTATAGATCACATCGTGATAACTTAGCTTCAAGAGTAATTGATCAGTAGGAAAATAAGCATCGATCCCTCAGGCTCTCTTTTTCTTTCAAAGGGTATCTTTGTTTTTTTTGTCTGGACCTGTCAAACAGGGTGATTATGTTCGAAAACGGTCGCACCCGTATTGACCCACCCCGCTCGTTTTGACCCATTTCCATGCTACACAAACGATGTCGAAACCCACATATGCGAAAGATGGAAAGGTTCAAGCGACGAAGGACTCGCTAAGATCATCATCATGTAGTTTCTGCTTATGTATATATATGTAATCTGGACGCGAAAATTCTCAGCGGGAGCACAGAGAATTTGGCCCCAGGAAAAAAAAAAAAAAGGAAATGAAAGCAGATAAGAAATTTATATATGTTTTTTTTTTCCTAAAGCAAAGTGGGGAGTGATGCAGCACATGATGAAGGAGCTACGACAGAATGAAGTCATGCGCGCGCGCGCGCGTTTTGGTTGCTGCAGGAGAAGCGTATATTGAAATGGATGCGAGTGGCCCTCCTTCCTCCCATTACTTTCCCAATGAATTTCTTATGTTGCGCTGCAAAATTCACACGGTTCAATCCAGTACGATCTGATAAAGAGTCCGGCTTGGAAAGGAAGACCCGAATCGACAGGACCCACGTCGGCATATTCGGGTCAGCCCACATGAACTTTCCAGTTAAGAAGATGGGGTAGTCTTCTCTTTGGACAACCGAGGAGTGGATTGCTATGATAAGTACTCATGAAAAGGTCCCCCATTAAAAAAAAAAAAGGTAAAAGGAGAAGGGAATTGCATAAATTCTACTGTCGATGTCGTCATGTTTGAATTCTTGGAACAAAGTTTGCGTCTCTTGTCTTGCTGCAGCAATTTCAAAATGGCAAGACTATGTATGAATGCGAAAATTATTATAAGAGTATTAAGCCTATTATAATTCTGTCGATTTAGTCTTACATTTTTCGTAATTATGTCTATTCAATATATTTTTATTAATGATATTATTTTTTTATATTTTTTAATTATTCTTTAAATTATTTTTAAAATTATTTTTTCTATCTTTTTTTATATTATTTTGATTGGGTCGGCACGAGGCTACTGGCCATCGGCTGAGGGGTGTGAGCCCTAGCTGCAGCTTGGTCATGAGCCCTCATCCAATAGCCGGCGAGGGCTGCGACCCTTGTCGCCAGCCCTCAGTCGAGGCTAGCGGGAGGTTACCGGCCCAAACCCAAAACAAAATGAAAAATAAAAACAAAGACAATTCGGACATGACCCAATACTTATTCGAGATCGACTAGTCTATACCTCAAATTACTAGAGTGTCTTATGGAGTCGAGTTCAAGCCGGCTCGACAAGCACTCTTAAGCCTTATGGAGCTTCTATTGTTTTTTTACGTAAGTATTTCGTAATTTTAAGAAACGAAAAAACAAAGAAGTCAAAATTACAGATTTTAACCTTCATATAGGTACACACAGGTGAATCTATGAGCTTGTTAAACTCGAGCTCGAATCCACATAGAGCTCTAACACAATTTGGTCGAGCTCAAGTGGGGTTTCGAGTCCGAAATGGTCAAGTCAAGCTCGAGCTTGGCATCGCATCGATTCGGCTCGGGCCGATTACATCCCTAGTCGAAAGGACGAGGTGGAAAGGTTCTCTTTAGTCGTCCACGTTAGTTTGCATGTTCTAATTTTTAGTCTGCTAAAACAAAATGGAATAATTTTCCCTGTAGGTAATACTGTTAATTAAGCAAAATGCTGACTGGTTAATTATTGTTTGTTGGTAACTTGCTAATTAACCAAAATTCGTTCCAGCTTACCAATATTTATTTGGTTGGTCCGAAGTTACCAACTTTTCTAAGGAATTACCAATTCTTCTTTGTGTAGCTCACAAACTTTTTTAAAATTACCAACCTTAGTTCAAGTGGTTTACCAAACTTCTTTCCATTTTGTGACCATCTAGTTCCATGTTTCTAAAAGTTATTTCATTATTTATGAACTTCTTTTCAACAACTTACCAATTATTCTAGTAACTTACCATTTCTTTTATGAAATCGCCCACTTTTATACGAATTTCCCGGCGTATTTGAGTTAGTTACCAACATTTTTTTGAAGTTTAAAAAAAAAAAAAAACCTTATTCGAGTCTTTTCCCAAAAACTATTTGACTGTACTCAAATTATCAACTTTCCTTGAAATTACCAACTCTTGCCAATATTATTTGAGTTGCTTAACAACATTTTCGCAATGAATTATCGATTAGGCATTTAGATTATCAACTCCTATTAGGGGTGTGCAACCGGACCGAGTTGACCCGGAACCGGGATTGGCCCACCCGAAAAACATCGTCGTGAATGATTCCCGCTCAAACTAGTCTGAGTACCTGTTTTAAATTTTGGGAACCGGCTTAAACCGGTTCGATTTCCGGTTCTAGATGTAGGTTCACCCGGATCGACTTTTAGTTGCTATTAAAAAAAAAAAAAAGAAACCCTAGGTCCCGACTCCCTAATGCATCGTTACCCTTGTTGCTTATACTCATTGCTCATGGCCCTTGACTCCTCACCTCTCTATTTCTTCATATATCATCGTACGCTCTCTTGCATTGTCGTCGACTCACTGGTCACCATGTTCGCTTCACGTTGTCGTCATTATCTCGGCGCCGCGAAGACCCATCCAAAACGAGGTGAGTTCGATTTCATTCATGCTAGACTGGTTTAGGGCATCAATCTAGGTCAACAACTCGATTTCATTTGATTTTGTTTCCTAAATGTTGTGTATGTAGTCCTATTCTTAGTGTTGCCAATTTTGGGCGAACAATCACCACTCGATACGTCCTGAGATTTCCTCCTGAGGTCTTTGCCAAGCTTTCAGCAATGCTGGTAGTGCCTAACTAGACAACCAGCTTTCTTTGATCTCTTTGTGTTTGTCGAACTGATTTCAAAAGATTCGCTGGATTTTTTTATTTCGATACCTGTATGTGTTTTTTGGGCTGGATATTGGTCGACCATTTCTATTGCGAGAGCGAAATTAGCATTTGCAGAGTGATTAGGAAATTGATTTTACTCTCTATCTCTCTCTCTCTACTTGGTCATTTTGAAGTTCCCTTCTTTATATACTTGCCTTGTTCTGGTTTGACTCTGATGGTGTTTTGTTTTCTCCACCACTGAAGCTATTTACAGTTTCATCAAATGCGTAGTAGTTTGGAAACACAGGAAGCGCGATGAAGATAATACGAGAATACAATACCACATCTTCGAAGATTTTCTTTTTTGTTTTCATTAGGATCATAATATTGTTGTATAATTTGTTTTCGAATGGACCAAGACAATGGCATATCAATGGAAGTGCGCGGTCCTAGTTAAATGATGAAATTGCCGGTCCATGGAGTTGAAGTGGAAAAAGGAAAATTTATTTTCGGGTAGACCCTGGAACCGGATCGAAGAACAGGATCAGTTCCAAAATAGGTTCCAAAACAAACAGGGCCGATTCTCTATTCCAAAAATTGGAAACCGATTATAACAAGTCGATTTTTGGGTCTAGGTATGGAACCGGCCCACCCGACCGATGCTCACCCCTAAATCTTATTTGATTCGCTTACCAATATCTGTTTGACAGTTTCCGAATTACCGGCCTTTTTAAAATCCATCAATTTTTAGTTGTGAAGATGAGATATGAGAGTAAAGTTGGTGATATTTCATGTATTGTTTGAGAACTTACTATTTTATAGCATTTGCATCTCAAACCCAAGATTCCCAAAAAAGTAATAGTAATAATAATGGAAAATTGGCCAGGATACGCCCGCTTTCGAGTGAAGATGTTGGAGGGACATACTTTGGCTTTTCATTTCATCTAATAACGAAGGATCAATATATTAGTACCTAAAACCATCCTAGGTTGTAACTTATCATCCATGAACTTCATAGACACACAACGGCTAGAGTCCTCCAATCAAATCAAGTACCCGAATAAATTAACCATCGAGTCGATGCTACTGTAAGAATGCATAGCATCATGAGCAGTCAGCCTTAGGTTTAAGCAGAGTGACTGCTCATGATATTATGTCACACCCTGGGAGCTCGCTCCCCGTCAAAAACCGCCGCCGAGACCCGGAGCCCAGTAGTCGGCTCCACTTTCGTTTCCGACTTGCATCGTGCACGAGACAGGAACCAAGCACAGGCCTCTACTCTTCAAGTCGTTTGGTTTGTCTTGGATTTCCTGATAAACCAAAACATACATACACAAATTCTAAATCATTCGGCCCGCCACTTGTTTATTAGGAAAATCAAATTAGAGCAATAATGATGATCTAAATGATGACAAGGGCTTTATAATTTGTTAAATTTATAATGCTAAAGTGGTGGACCTTTGTTAGGGCTTTGCTTTTGTGATTGGGCAGGTGTCCTCGAAGAACTATGCAGTGAAAAAGAATGAAAAAGAAGGACGAGAACTTTTATCATATCCTAGCAAAAAGCCTTTTGGGATTCCAAGCTAATGTCAAGTCTTGGTTTATATATGTGATGCTTTTAATGACTTTATGAGGGTAAAGGCGTATAAATTATGGGAACCTTGTTCGCTAAAGCTTTCTTTTCCCACCTAAAATAGCAGACTTAGATGCTTGGTCTAGAATAAACAAAGTCTGTCTCTCTCCAGCTACTTGCTTTTTGCTGATTTAAGAGGATGACAGATCCAATGAAGCACAGTTTATATACCTGCAAGCTGGTGTCTCCAGGAAGTGCAAAATTTCCTTCTCCTTGGACCTGACAAAAGGTTTCCTCTCATGAACTTACCAACATAACCACAGTTTTAACAAAAGCAAACTGTTAAAGTTCAACTATATGTCTGTCTTTTTTAGAGAGAGGAGGGGATGTTGTGCTTTGCTTCAAACAAGTCTTATAGCAGACACTTAGCACATGCGCTGGTCTGATGTTGGCTATGGTTTTCAGCTAATTAACTGTGTTTTAGTAGGAACATAAAACTAAATATATTAAGACTGTAAGATGCGAACACCGAATTTTGTGTCGAATACTGCCCGTGATCTTTTATCGTTGCTTTCATGTTCTACTTGTTCAAAGACTAATTCAGAGTTTTTCACATAGGTTCAAATCAAAATTGCAAGCGCATTTTTCAATGATATTGGTCTTTTCTGTCTGAATATGAAGTATATGTATGTTGTGGCCAAGTACTTACAGACTGTTGATTCCTCATATTTCCAGATCCATTATTGCGCAGGTACGGAGAGCTAAGAGCCTGCATTATTCATGTAAAACAAAAAAAAAATGAAAAATGCCATATGCAAACTGTGATTACTCAGAGAGAATGTTAGTATGGAACTTTTATAGTCTTTAAGTGCAACGTCCTTCACTGATTGTGAGTTGATGTTTTGCACAGAGCTCACACACGCATATAAAAATGTGAAAGCAAATAAACATCACACCTCAATTTGACCCTGAAGGAATCTGATGTACCCAATGGCTTCTAACAAGACAGAAGCAGTGTCAGTCTGCAAAACAAAAAGAAAAAGAAGAACACACTACACAATTAACACAGAACCCTAAGTTATCTTTCCGGTCCTTCTTTAATGCTAAAAGGAGAGCATATGTAGGAAACTGTGAAAAACACAAATAAAGGAGCAAAGAAGGGAATTCTTGGCAGAAGGAAATTCTGCTTTTTATGGGCTTTGTTCGTATAAAAATCAGCTTAAGCAAATATGTCTTTTTTGTCCATCAACATGTGTCGGGGTTGGGGACGAACAAGAAGAAGAATTTTCAAATTAAGTTTACCTTCCCAAATGGGGAAACAAGCTGGTGGAGCGCTGTTATTCTATCCCCTAGCTTCTCCTTCCTCACCTGCATGCCTCATTGAATACACAAAATCTTCTCAAAATTTCATCACTGCATGTTGTATTCTTAAGAGAGAGAGAGATAGATGTGCCGTGTTAACCTTGAGAGGTAATTGGCTCGAAGAAGGATGAACCCTAGCCTTCTTACATGCCCCTCCAGTGGCTGCGCTATTACACTGAAGGAAGAAAAAAAAAAGTTGCGGGTCAAGGACCAAACATGTTCGACCAAAAAAAAAGGGGTCAAACATGCATCTATTGAAAAGAACACATGAACCGGCTCCAGTAATGCTGCAGGAACTCCACCTAAAAGATCTTGACCCCAAGAGAGTTTTATAACCATTCTACAACACAAACCCACTCGCACAAACACACAAAGAAGAAAAGGGAAAAGGAAAATTGGAAAAGATTTCACCAACCTCAGATGAATGATCAGGATGCAATTGATTGTTGCTGTTCTTGTTGTTGTCAGCGTTGGTGGTGCTAGAGAAGTCCAACATGCTGTTGTTGCTGTTGTTGCTATTGTTATTGTTTAAAGTGGTGACACAAGAGGTAGGAGAAGACACAGGCATGATGGTGTTGCTACTATTTGGCCAAGCAGGCTTATTATTGACATTGCTTGGTGCCAGGAACAACTCTTCATGGTCTCCATGGCTGTACAACAAGTCACTGCTGGTTTGAGACATCTCTTGTTTTACATCTACAAGCTGAGGATGAGGATGATGAACGACGTGTACACCTAAAGATGGGTAGTTCACCATTTGTAACTCTTCCCAGTTTTCCAACTTTTTTGCCTGAAAGTGACTCGCACCATACTTGTAGTTATCTTCTTCAGTGCACAATCCTCCCCTGAATAAATAAAAAAGGAACAAAAGAAACACACATAGAGTCAAGAAGGTTGATACCACCAGCAAAATAGCTTCCAGATTTGACTGGAAAGCTGAAAAATCAGTTCTCTCTCTCTCTCTCTCTCTTTCTCACGCACAGACAGACAGAAGAAACACACACACATCAATAAACACACGCACACACTGATAGAGAGAGAGAGAGAGAGAGAGAGAGAGAGTACAGGAGGAGTTGACTCCAAGACTGAGGAAGTTCCTGGGTGTGGGTATCAGCAAGAGAATTCTGGGATCCAACGACATACTGAGGAGGTAACAAATTGGTAGAAGGCTGATTATGGTGGTGATGATGATAAGATGGTGGATGCATGTTCCACCAGTTAGGGTTTCCTGCCATCATTTGTTAGTGAAGTGAACCTATGATCTCTCTCTCTCTCTATCCTCTACTCACGGACGACCTTCTAAAGAGAGGAGAGGTTAAAAACCCAAAAAGTGAAACATCCAAAGGCGGGGAGGGGGAAAAAAAATCTCCCCTCTCTTCCTTCTTTTCTCTTTACTTTCCCTTTCCCTCTTCACCCTGTGTCATGTACCTCTTTCCCTGTTCATACATCCAAACAAGCCTTTTGTGGGCTGAAAGCTTTCGGAGAGAATACTATTTGCTTTCCTCAGACCAGGTTGAAGAAACACCTCGAGCCTATGTCCTCCAAGAGAATTTTCATAAACAGTGTCTCTAGGGTTTGGAGAGGAGCGAGAGAGAGAGAGAGACTTAAGCATTTTCTGTAATATCTAATCCATTTTTTTGTCCTTCCTTCCCTTTTCCCTTCTTCACTCATTTGGGGTGACTTGATTTGTTTATCCTTGGCTTTTTTTTTTGTTTGCGTTATTATAAAGTTGAGGGGGGCAAACAAGATGGTGGGTTGTGCAATAATTAAATGATTTTCAAGCCCTAGGAGCCTTGCCCCCCCTTAATCCGGGGGTGGCATGCCTCGGGATTGTTTTCGTGTTATCTTATTCTTTTGAGGTAGGGCTATGTGCCACTAACGGTGTTGTATAATAATATGTACATGACATATCGAGCGTTTTGCCTCCTAGGGCAACATCAACATGCCAATGGTTACATCCAAGGAATATGGTTCATTAAATTCTCTGACTCGTGTGTCTTGCAAAAAAATAAAAATAAAACAACAAGTTAATAGCCACGTTATCTAGTATGTTTAACCTAGGATGAGAACATCCTCGTAATCTATATGCACATCATCCTCGCTGACTCATCCGTCAATTTGATCGACCTAATGATAGGTCGGCATAATTATTGATGATTACTAAGCTAGCTTCAACCGTTTGCGTTGCGAAGGAGCATTCGAAAAGGCGAATGAGGTGATGGTGGTTGAGCCACGCTCACAGGAAAGTAGAGCCGGCATTATAATACTTAAAAGCCTTAGTTCTAAAATATGATGAGTCAAGTAAGTAAGTATCCATCAATTTAACCACAGATGCATTGTTGCAAAGCCTTAGTTTAATTGAATATTTATGCATCGTTCTACATCTCGAGCTTTGGCTCCTGCCGATAGGATTCAGGTTCCGTGCAAAGTAAAGGTACACTACTGGAGCTCGTCAACCAAAAAGAAAAGGAAAGGAAAAAAAAAAGATATTCCATCCCTAGCACGTCGAATTTAGATAAAAAGTCGAAATTAAGAGTACAATTGCTCGTAATAGACCATCGATTTGTTGGGATTGTTCACATCTATTGTGGAAGAGACTGGTGATCGATTTAGAAGTGTGAGAAAAAGCCTCAACTTTTAAGTTAATTTTTGGGTTAAGATATGCTCAAGACCACCCAATAATGGTATTAGAGTCCAGGTTATCAACAAGTCTGGACCCAACAGTTACACGGGAGAGATATGGGCTGTCGCAACCTTCGACCCATAGCTCGATGTGTGAGGGGGAGATTGTTGGGATTGTCCCACATAGGTCGGATGTGTAACAAGAAGATTGTTGAGATTGTCGAGATTGTCCCATATCGATTGTGGAATTGACTTGTTGTTAGTTTATAAGTGTGAGGGAAAGCCTCAACTTTTGAACTAACTTTTGGATTGAGATAGACCCAAAAGCACCCAATACAATCTCGACCTCATAGCTTCCATGGAGTCCTCTCAAATTTCTCCGTATCATGTATGATCATTTCATCGACAGTTGATATGACAGTCTTTTTTTTTAAATCTAATTGGACATCCTCGTTAGTGCATAATCACAGAAATTTTCTTTCAAAATCTTCAGCGTGAGCAACACCAACAGAGTTGGTTGTGACTCTAATTTAGTGTCGTGACATTTTTTTTTCCCCTCCCTATGGACGCGAAGGGCACATCAATTAAAACATAGTGGGCAGCAAAAAGGGCAAAAAAAAACAAAAGCAAAATTGGAGGGTAAAATCGTCGACAGCAGGATTCGAACCTGCGCAGGCAAAGCCCAACAGATTTCGAGTCTGTCTCCTTAACCACTCGGACATATCGACGCTGGAACGAGATGACGGGCCGAAATTGATATATTAATCAATTTAAATGATCAAGCCCATCTGGAACAGCTCGTGGCTCCTTAATGCTTCCCACGAATCATGATGAGCTTCCCACTTAATTGGAACGTGAATTTGTAATTATGCATACCATTTGCCCACAGAAAATATATATATAAATTCACGTATGTAATGACGGACGCCCGAGTCAGATAAACCACAGCATGCGCACCGGCTCGTCGCGATAGAACGATTTTGAAGACGCCCGAGAAAGACGGTTTCGTACGTCCGACCCAAGAATCATGGGTCGGGCTCGGGTTTTCTAGAGCCCAAGGAGAGGGGGGGCCAGAACGAAATTTTCTCTGCGGACGGCTACTGCGTCCTCAACTAATTTGACCGATCGTGAAAATTCGGGGCAAATTATAACAAAAAAGAAAATTGAAAAAGATTGTGAAAGCAACCCTTTTCAAAGAGAGGGGTTGGTGGGCCCCACATGTTTCTTGCTTTGGTCAATTGGATCTTGAAGGCCTGTTGAAGAAATCAAGCACTTGGAAAAAAGGGGCCCCCCCCCACCCCCGGGGGCCAAAAAAAAAAAAAAAAAAAAAAAGGGAACATCGGTAATTGAAGGAGTCGCCGTTGAATGTGGCCTTTGCCCACTTCCTCCTTGTCAGTGGAGAGGAAGCGTGCTCCAAAATTTTCTCATTTTCCCACCACCACCACCACCCAACAGTCAACACTGCACCCACTATTATTCCATCTCTCGTATAACTTATAACTTATAACTTATAAATAATCCCAACGACGCAATATGCCGCCCATGGCAACAATTCCGCTCTAGATATCTTTATCTTTATTTTTTTTACTTTTTCATGTGGCTTTAAAATTAATTCTGAATCAAAAAAGAAAACTCCAAAAATAGAAAAATAAAATTGCGTAACTAAACGGATTTTTACTCTATCTATACTCCAAAAATACTTCTGGATCAGAAAATATTGTCATGGACGCCTCGTAGGTTCCAAAATTCTGCTCTATCTTGATTTTTTTTTTACTTCTTTATCTCAGGCTTTTTTTTTTTTTTGGAATTTTGTGACAGAAAATTTGCAGTTGGTTTCTACTACTATATAAACCCCCAAACCCCCCAAAAAAAATGAGGAGAAATCGTGTTCAGCCCAGCCCAAATGTTTGGGCCGTCAGTCCACTGACGTTTTTCCAATATGTTATTTTCTAAATCTTTGTAGGGTTTGCAGAAAAGCTATGGGACTATAACGTCATTGCAAGGAGAGTACACGCGCAATCTGAAAAAAAAAATAGAAAATTAGTATATAAATACCCGACCCGACCTGACCCGGCCTATTGACGCCCCAATATTTTTTTTTTTTTGGGTCGAATATTGATGCCTCTATAGATAGCGGTCGTTTGCAATCAAAAAGTACGGGTGCTCATGATATATATATATATATATATATATATGTGTGTGTGTGTGTGTGTGTTCTTGTATAAATTCTCGTTAAACAAATCCTCATTAAATACAGATGAAGATTTTCCCCTTCTTCCTTTTTTTTATTTTTATTTTCTAGTTTCTTTAGGTATATTTCACGTGCCGATTCCGATAATCTCGTATATTCTCTCCCAAACTACCTAATTTATCGGGTTTTTTTTTTTTTTTGCACTTTTCTCCGACCACAGATTAGCATGCATGCATGCAGGAGAGCGTACGCAAGGAAACAGACGTCAGACAAGCCACAGGGCAAGCTGCCTCTTTCCTTTGTTTCAGAGAGTCGTGCAATTATGGTGAATCATGAGATGTCAAACACCTCAAACTCTGGCTCTCATGAACATCAACAGGCACGCTATTTTGAACAAAGCGATTTTTGGATACAGAAGAAAATTGAAAGTTAATATCTTTCTAGACAAAAAAAAAAAAAAAGAATAATAAGTTACGGTCGGGGTGAGATTGGACCTAAAGTTGTTGTTTTATTTTAAGATAATTACGCTGTTAGTAAGTATTCAAGATTCTTGGAAAAGTACATTCTTAGAGGGTAAATGATAATCATATTGTTCCATAAATAGATTTTTTTTTGCTAGAAATATTTTTTTCTATTTTTATTTCTGAATGATTTTTTAAGCAAAAAAAATGCGTTTGATAATAATATAAAAATACAAGTTTATTTGACAAAAGTTGAAAATATTTACTTCTAGAAAATGCGGTGACCAGCCGACAGCGGTGGGCGGCGGCGGCGGCGGCGGCCGGCAAGGGCGGAGGGAGGGGCAACAACGAATATTTGAGAAAAAGTGAGACGTAGAAAATTTATATTTCAATTTTTAAAATAATAGATAATTAATATAAATAATAATAAGTCCACATGGACTTCTACACCTTAAAATAAAATTAAAATAAATCAAAATCAAATTTAAAAATTATCTTAAAATAATCTCATTCAAAATACAAATTTTATATAAAATAAAATTAAAAATAAGTTTAAAATTTAACAAAAAAACCTTTAAAGAAAACAATGACGACAACAAACTTTACTAGGCGATGAAGGCTTCCACAAGCCCTCACCGCTGCCCCTACCGACGGCGGCAATGGCCGGCGGTGGTGGGGCACAAGCAACGGGGGTCGCGGGCCTTCGTCCAGATCTAGCAAGGATCGTCGATCCTCAGCGAATCTAGGTGAGGGCCTACAAGCACTGGCCTACATTGCTGGCCTTTGTTGCCTATCTGCAACTTCTTCTTCTTTTTTTTTTTTTGAGTTCATATTTTATGTTGTTAATTTTTTAACCGAATTTTTTTAGGCTATTTTAAATAAAATTTATTTTTTCCCAAATTTTAAATATTTATTTATTCTTGTAAACTAATTGAATTCGTATTTTTTAATATTTTTAAATGTTTACCTTTTTTAATTGCTTATTGGACCTCATCGAAGACATGTCACCATGAAATATTAGTAAAATAATGCAACATCATATTTTCGGCTGACAAAATCGAACTTGGCACTAAAATGATCTTTTTTTTTTTTCAAAAACTTGGCACTTAACTGATCCGAATGAAACTTTTGGCACTAAAATGATTTTCGTACATAACTTTTGGTAGTAAAAGTGTACTTTTTTTTCAAGATCCTTGGACAAGTTTTACCCAAAAAAATACTAAACTTGTCGCACTTTTTCTTAAACATTTAAATTTTGTCAATTGGGTAGTAAACCTTTTGACATTTTGCCGATCGAGCAAATCCGATCAAAATTGAAAATTGCTGACTTGGACTCCGATAATGCTATGTAGGACAGACGATGCAAACGTGAATGAATTTTTATAAATTTATTTTTAAAATGAATTTTTATTTTTATTCTTTTTCTTTGTTTTTTCTCTATCTATCTTGGCAAGGGCCAATCAAACCTCACTAGGCTAGGCAGAAAGAAAGAAAGAAAAGAAAAAGGAAAAAAAAATGAGAATTTTTTTCAAAAAATGTAAAAATTGTGCACGTCGGCGTCAATTGTGCCACATAAGGTGTCAGGCATCCATGTCATCCTTTTCTGACTAAAATTGACAGGGTGGACTCGATTAGCAAATCATAAAAAAATTTATGACTCAATTAGTGAAATTAAAAAGTTTGAGATAGAATTGACCAAATTGCACAAATTTATGACTTTTTGAGATAGAATTGACCAATGTGCCAGAATTTATGATTTTTTGGACAATTTTCCCTAACAAGAAAGGTCACATATACCATGCTAAATCTAGAAAAAAGTTTATACTATTTTCAACTGCCACATGTTCCTTAAGGGTGCACATGGCAACAGTTCTGCTTCATAAATCAACTTTTGCTTCAGAAGTTGATTTTTAATTAGAGAAATTTATTTGGTAACAGTTAAAAATATCCATTTTTGAAACATTATTAATACAAAATATTCTATGAAAATTTATTGTCGGCGGTCGAAAATTTTTTACTTCATTTTTAAACTTGTACATTTCTTTGAAAAATAAGTTTTATTATTAAAAGACTTTATTTATTTTTTTAAAAAAAATATTATTTTTTATTCCCGCGGCCAGAGACGGTGACTTAGCGGCGGTAGGGTTGGTTGGTAGCGGTGGTCATGGGCGGCGACGGCTGGTGATGGTCAGCGGTTGGTTGTGGTTATGGTTGGTGGTCGGCGAAAGTCGATGATGGACGACTACCGATGGTGGGCGATGGTTAGCTGGCTAGGGGCGATGAGTGACGATGATCGCGGGCTGGTGGTAGGCGATGGTCAGCGGGCGGAGGTCTGCGGCAAGTGAAGGCGTGCATGGATGAAAAGGTGAAGGCTAATAAAAAGAGAATGAGGCAAGTGGCACTTTTTGAGTTAAGAAGTAATTTTTTTTTTTTTTTTACTTCTTAAATTGGGAGAAAGACAACTTTATAAGTGAAAATTCATTTCAAAAGTAAAATTTTTTTACCAAACTCTAGAAACAATTTTGGAGCAGAAATTCACTTCTAGAAGTGTACCATGTGCACCATAAACGTCCGAGAGAGAAGCTGATGGAAAGAATAAGTCATGCGAATGCATGACCACATGACATCCCTTCATTAGCGACGCATGCGGGCAAATGTTGTTCATCCGCCGCTCGGTAAATTTGACCGACCCCGATTTCGATCCAACTGAGTTCAGCATCATCGCCTTCTTCTCATGTAGGCTGAAAGCTCTCGCCGTTCCTTTCCTGAGAAGTCGCCATCGAGCGTGGGGAGAAGAAAAGTAAGGGAAGATAGAAAAATAATGCCCGGATTCCAGATGAATGGCAAATCGCTGTTTCGAGCTTTAGAAGTGACAGCGATAAGTGAAAGAATTCGAGATTCGACCCATTTGAACTCAAATCAAACGTGATTAAACCATCGACAATGACTACACATCGAATGCTAATTCCGGGCTGAGTGTCGTGTGCTATCGACACGCGATGCGTCATCCATCGATACGCCTGAGTGGATGAGATTAAAGGACGGTATCTATAGACACTGCATCTCCCGTTATCGCCCGATGGATTTCACACGCATGTATAAAAGTAGGTTAGTCGGGCTCTTGTATGAGTTCAAAAGAACGGTATTCTAAACACTACATCTCACAGTTTCGTATGTCCGACGACCTTTGCCGGCCACAGCCGAGGTCGCAGACCGGCAGAGGGATATAAGATTAATTAATTAATTAAAAAAACAAAGAAAAAGGTAAGAAAAAGAAAAGAAAAGAAAAGAATCATTAAAAAAAAATTACGAAAATTGTTTGCGCCTATGCCGACCGTGCCTCGAGGAACGATCGGTGTCCACATTAGCAATTCCTAGCAAAAATTGACCAGAAGGACCACACTGGCAAAGGGTCATACGGCTTATGATCAAATTGTCTAAACTGACATGCTTATGGCTGAACCGGCATCCACACAGTAGGTTTAAGACTCTCTTTTTTTTTTTTTAAAGGTAATTTTCCCCCAAATTTGCATGTTAAGCTGGTGGAGTGGCCATAGATGGTGTCCGGACATTCCAAGACCTCTCTCTATGCATAATGCTTTACACATGTCTCTGCGATTTCAATCCTCCTAGGAAAGATTTTTGTTTGAATGCCACCGCGGATGACAAAGACTCGATTTTTATTGTCAAATTTCTTAGGGACAGAAGGAATCCCCTTTTCAAGGGGGCGGGGGGGGAGGTGGGAGCGCCATGGGCTTATCGGATTATCAACTCTCTGCACTCAGACGCGTAGTGGGAATCCACAAGGCACGATCGAGAGACTCGAATCGAAGCGTATGCCTCCCATCGAACGGCCGCTGCAGATTTGAGGGAAAGCTTGGGGCCTTTCTTCTTCGTGCCATCGTAATCAAAACGAACGGGGGAGGAGAGAAAAAAAAAAAAAAACGCTTGCAGGAAGAGCGAGAGAGAATAAAGAGACGAGAGCACATAAACTTTAGATTGGTTCTTACAAAGAGGAAGAGAGAGAGAGAGAGAGAGAGCGCGAGCGCGCGCAGGGGGCTGATTTGATTAAACTTCATGATTGGACCTGTCATCTCGTGGCGAAAGCGTAATCGGTGTCGACGATCCGCTAGAGCATTGTTCTAGGAATTCTAGAACCGCAACAAAATAATTGTGGCAACTTTTCATTTTGAGCGAGCTTGTCACAAGGATGCCATCGGGAGTAAAGTCGGGATTATCCCATGGCA
The DNA here is from genome assembly GCA_028455895.1 of Rhodomyrtus tomentosa. NCBI lineage: Eukaryota > Viridiplantae > Streptophyta > Magnoliopsida > Myrtales > Myrtaceae > Rhodomyrtus > Rhodomyrtus tomentosa. Next base: position 38,052,774 of record JAPCWY010000001.1, on the reverse strand, counting down.
CGGACGAACATAGGCTTGTATTGGGGGAGTGGGGAGCGCAAGCCTTGCACCGTCTACTTTTTTAATTAAGTTCCTCCTTCCAATTCCCCATTCACCATCGGGGCTGTGCTTTTGGTTGGATTTTCCTACGAAGCTCCGCGAGATTAGCTTTAGGGAGATCATCAAAAGTACTTCAAGACACTTGTTAAACAAAATAAAAGTTCATATCCGAGAACTAGTTCAAGACTACATGTGAATTAATCGTGTACGTGGATTAAAATCAAGTGGCACAAATAAAGAGAAGATTACCATAAAAATTCATGAACCCAATTCAGTCTTAATTTTTATTTTATTTTTTTGCTAATGTAATCCTAAATATTTTACAAGTACGTCAATTCAGTTCACCTGGCCATTTTAACCGGCCGACGCTGACATGAACGCCAGACAGCGATAACCATTCGGTGACATAATATTTTAATTTTGTTCTTTTTTCTTTTCTTCCCTCTTCTTTTTCTTCCTCTGGGCAACGAGATCGACCCCGTCGGCCTAAGGCGAAGCCTGCCCCTGCTAGCCACTGGAGAGGTTTGGCCTTGCTCGCCATCTCTTCTGGCAGAAAGAAAAAGAAAAAGAAAATATTAAAATATTATGTCACTGACCAGCCAGTCAAAATTGGCTAGATGAAATTTTTTTTTTTGTCAGAAAAAAAAGATCGTGTTAAAGGTTGAATTTAAATTTAAGAGCACTCCTTATGCTTTAATAATCAAAATATTTCTGTTTTATAGAGGCCTTCACATGCTTTTTTGGAGTTAATATATAAGCAGAAAAATTTTAAATAAAAGTGCCATCATTTTCTCAAATAAGCATCTGAAATGGTCTTTATCTTAGATAAGAGCCTCGAAGTGTTCTCTTTGTCTCAAACAAGGGCCTGAAGTGGTTATTTCTGTTTCAAATAAAGATCTAACCTCGCCGACTGGCTAAATATTCTTACCAATCAATGACATTTTCATCAAAACATAATTTTAACCTAATTTATAGTGAATTATATTTAAAAAATAATAAAAATAAAAGTTAAAAAAAATGTTTGCCCCGCCCTCCTACCCATGTATCTTTTATTTTTAAATTTTATTTTTTAAACTTTTGGAAAATTAGAAATAAATAAATAATACTAAATGAGCAAAATGAACCTATTACTGGTGAGTTAGGCCATTTTTTGAGACTAATAAGGTCACTTTAGGTTCTCATTTAAGAAAATATTCACTTCATATCCTTATTTGAGACAATGATGACACTTTATATCATTATTTAAAATAATGTCAATTTTAGGCCCTTATCGAAAAAATGAAGGCAATTCAAGTACTTTTTTGAAATTTTTCATATCATTAATCCATCAATAGCTACAATTGTTCCAGAAGAATAAATAAATTGAAAAAAAAAAAAAAGGAAAATGGGAGTTTTCTCAAGGGGCCAGTCTTGTTCTTAGTAATAAACAAAGTTGCAGTCTCTCGAGGGGGAACTTTAATGCCATAGACATGGCGTGGGGAACAAATGGGGCCAGCAATTGAATTTCGGCTCCTAGTGGCTCCACCACTGAAGCGATTGACCCGAGAGCATCCATCCTAACCTTAAATTGCAGATGTAGCGTGGGAAATTCTCAACTCGAAAATTGATATGGATTTTTGGCATTTATAAGTAACTAGATTCCACCAAAAATAATATTTATACATATATATATGTGTGTGTGTGTTAACCCTTTCCAATGTGACCGTGTTCTCCTCCAAAAAATAACTTGCGAAAGTGCACGAAACCTTCCAAATTGGGATTGTACGATCCCTCGCTCGAGACTCCCATCACGTCCAAAATGCTCTAAACCCTTCGAGCGTCTCATGGTGGATCGAACCTAAGTCACCTATGTAATTCTTTAAACTGCTTTATATAATACCTCATCCAGAATTAGGGATTCTTCAGATGTAAAGCAAACAAAAAAATGATGCTCCCTGCCATCAGGAATTGAGAATATATGATTGGTAATTAGGGATGCGGGATCCGGCATGTTAAAATAAGGAAATAATTCATGGAGCCAAAAATTTGACTCTCTTTTTTCGGGAAAGGCGTCAAAAAAGTCATAAATATATTGTATTAATGTCAATTCAGTCTTAAACTTTTTTTGTGTCAATTCAGTCCTAAACATTTTTGCATTAGTGTCAATTTAGTCTTAAATCTTTTATTGGCATCAATTCAGTCATAAAAATTATACATTAATGCCAATTTAATCCTAAATATCGTGCATTTATGCTAATTGAGTCAATTCAATCAATTTTATCCAAAAATCGTTTGCGCAAATATTAATTGTCTTACGTGGCACAACTTATACTAACGTGGATTTTTAATATTTTTTTATTTTTTAAATAATTTTAAAAAAATTACCCAAAAAATGCTTTAAAATTATGTAAAATAATATTAAAAAATATCCAAGTCAGTGTTTCCTGTGCCACGTAGAATAGTCAATGTCCGCGTCAGTCATTTTCAGTTAAAATTAGCCGGAATAAATTAATTGACATAAATACAAATGGTTTATGACTGAATTAGCACTAATGAAAGATTTAGTACTTAATTGATATCGATACAAAAGGTTTAATTGGCACCAAAAAAATGTTTAAGACCAAATTGACGTTAACGCAATATATGTAGTACTTTTTTGACACTTTTGCCCTCTTTTCCCCCAATGCAAAACGTTTGCACTTTTAAATTTGGCATTACACTCCATTTGTTTCGTTAAAATAATAATAATCATAATTTGGGGGATATTTTCCAAAAATATTGGCTTAAATCAATTACACAATTAAATGAAAGGAAAATATTTTCCTCGTCGATGAAAATGTTCAGACATAAACTATTGTCGATAACGAATATAATTTTCATTGACTACTTATTTCGAGCAATATAAAAGATCATCTTCAATTAAATATTTCTCAAATAATCCATTCTCCATGAAACAAACCGAGACTTATATTAATTTACAAACCGCGTAGATTTTTTTCTAGATTTGCAATTATTGTGAATTTTTTATGAGAAAGTAAACAAAAATATATTTTGATGATGAATTACTTGGAAAACATTTTTTTGTATGTATCGCTTGAAATAATCGGTCAATAAAAGATGATTTCGTAATTGACAACAATTTATATCGAAATACTTTCGTGGATGATGAAAATATTTTTTGTTCATTTACTTTTATAAGTGATAAAAGGAGAAAATTATCAAAAAAGTCTTAAATCTATTGCAATTATATTAATTCAGTCCCAAACATTTTTTTTGTCAGTTCAATCCTAAAACTTTTACAATTGTCCCAATTAGGTCCATTCGGCAAATTTTGGCCAATCGACGCTGACATGGACGTCGGTCGGTGCCGACCGTCCGACGATAAAATATTTTGATAATATTTTTTGATTTTTTTATTTTTTTATTTTTTTTCTTCTTTTTTTAGTTGTTTTTACCTCTATTGTTCTTCTTCCTCCCAATCCAAGACAATTCTGCTTCCTTCATAGGCTGAGAAGATGATGATATCCATGAACGACTAGCTTGAATTGTTTCGTCTCGTGACCGAGGAGTTGATTCAAAGGCGATGGGCCTTTGGCGAAGGTCGCCTTTGCGACCGCTCGCGAGGGTGAGCCTCGTCGAGGCTGCATGAGGCCGTGCCTCGCTAGCCTAGATCTGACGAGGCTCAACCTCGTTGTCGCCAGGCGAGGCCAGCTGAGAGCTCAGTTGGCCAGCCCCGACGAGACACAAGGTCGAGCCTCGCCAGATCTGAGCTGTGCGAGGCCCTGCCTCGCACAGCCATGACGATAGTGCCCGTACTAGATACTCAAGGATGAAGAGCCGCCACGAGGGAGAGATCATACGACGGCGACAACGAAGGCGAAGGAGGAGCGGCATTTCTCAGCCCGCCTCACTCGGCGACGGCGAGGTTGAGCTTAGCTAGCTCGAATCTAGAGAGGCTCAAGGGCTGAGACACTCTTCTCCTCCTTTGCACAAAAACGACGAGGATCGGCGTTGTCCAATTTGCCAATACCAGATGCCCAAAGGATGAAGGAGCCATCGTGAGGCAGAGATGGGAGGTCGATCGTTTTCTTCATCTCTAGGAGGAAGAAGAAGAACAAATGGGAAAAAATAAAAATAAATATTTAAAAATATCATTAAAATATTTTGTCGTCAGCTGGCGTTCACGTCAGAGCCGACTAGCTCAAATTCGCCGGATGAACTAAATTGGCACTATTGCAAAAGGTTTATAACTAAATTGGCAAAAAAAAAAGTTTAGAACTGAATTGACGCAATTGTAATAGATTTAAGACTTTTTTGGTAATTTTTCCGTGATAAAATTCATCATCAAAAAAATTTTTTTTTTAACAAACACACCATTGATCCTTACCTCATTACTAAAACCCTAATGCTGGGCTGATGATCAGATCAGCATCTCAATTAGAGAAAAGAAGGCCTAATTGATTCGTTCTCCTCGTCTCGGCCCCGCCCTCGTTGGTGGAATTTGACGGCATATGTCGGATGTGGAGATCAGGCGAAGCGCGAAGGTTTATTTAAGTAATATATACGGACGGACGAGGGTCTTGTGGATCAGATTCAGTGATATTATACAATATATAGTCTTGCCCTCTTGTCAAATTAAAATTCAAACTAGATATCATCTTTATGTAGAAGCCGCCCTCGCATAATAGTTATATCTTTAGGGCAACGTGATAATTAGTATCCGATTATTGGAATATCATTTATTTTGTACTGCTTGACAACGGAATGTTGTTTATATTTATATGATATCCTTCCTCTTATTAATCTAAGATTTTTTAGATTGGACATTATAAAAGGTACTAGAGCCCACGCGGGAAAATTATATAAAAATATATATATAATCCTAACCCTATTTTACACATGCCAACAATTTTTGCAATTTTTTAAAATTATTATTCCAAATTTCTAGATTTTTTTGTTTCTATCTTTTCATGGTGGCCAACGAGTACTTATTGTGCCACGTAGGACGCCGAAATTCACATAAGTGATTTTTAATCAAAATCTATCGGGATGATTATATTAACAAATCATCAAAAGGTTTGGGACTAAGTTGACCAAATTAAAATGTTTACAACTGAATTGATTTCCACATGATTGATTTAGGATTTTTTTTTTATAATTATCTCGAGTGACTACTCTAGACCCCTTTTAGTATAACTTGTGATTAAATGAGCAGTTGGGTTTCCTTAGTTTTTATCTCGGAATGTGCCTCCCACCCTATTGGTTATTATGGTGTACTTTCCAGCGCATAAAATAATCTATAAATTTTCATAAGTTAAAATCATTTTAATTTCCTCTTGTCCCATACTTGGCATGTTGAATTGTTTTTTTTTTAATGAACAATTCATACTTCCGATAGGAAATTGTTGTAGGATGTTTAACATATGTTTTATGGTTTTCCAAAATTCCAAATGCAAATTCACCGGGAAGAAATTAGGAGAAGAGGAAGCATTATCCGAGTCTTCTCTTAATAAACCTTCCGTCGAACGTTCGAAACAAATCGATAGGAATTAAACAATTCTTCATATGTTTAAACGTGCGGGGAGCAATGTTCACTGCACCGATTCTCTCGAGATGTTACTACGAGAGTTTCACATATACTGTCGAAAGTTAAATTTGAGTCATAACTACTTAGTCTATCAGTAAGTATACGAACCTCTTGCCGCGGGTTTGCAGCTCCATTAAAATTCCGGAATCCGATATAAGTCTCTCCAAATTGGGTAGCAAAAGTCCAAGTTATGTCGTACTAATTAGAAATGCTCGCATGATACAATTTGAACTTTGTGACTTTATGAATCATCGTATCTTTATCATTTAGTTATCGCACTCGCTATTCATTTTAATTAATGGGAATCAATATAATATCCATGTAACATAGTATAAGAATGACCGATTAATGTTTGAATTAAAATTATTTTCTTCATCTATTGCAAGGCATGGCTTTGGTGCGGAGATCCTCATCATTTGTGGGATAAATCGACACGGTCCATTACCCGACCCGACCAGGGACGCGGTCAACGAGTCAACGGCTCGGTCAACGGAGTCCAGCTCCAGCAACTCCAAAGATTGCCCCCCACTCCCGCCGCCGTGCCCGTTGCCTGCACCCTACCAAACGGCAACCTTCCTTTGACGCGACGGTTGAATCTGGCCCGTTGAACTGCAGAAGCGCACGCGTGCCGTCCGATCCGAAGCACGCGACCATCCTTTTTTTTCATTTTTTATTCTTTTTTTTTAATCGCGGGATGACAAAATAATTACGTCAAGATTCAGGCGTGGTCGAAAAAAGATTCACTCGACCAAAATAATAATTTTAATAAAAACGCCCGACACATCACTGCGCTCGCCCAGTAAAAACACAATGATCGGTTAAAAGTAAGCAAGCTTTTCTTGTCAATTTTGACAGAGGGAAAATTTACTATTTTGAATCGTACCTTTTTGTCTACTTTTTGTTTATATTTTTATGGTTTTTCTTTTCTTTTCTTCTAACTAATTTGTTTTTTGGTCGGATTCTTCTAACTAAATTGACTAGTCACAAATTTTGTGCTCGCAGTTCGATTTGTCCGGTTTAATCCCATATTTCAATCCAGACGAGCGACTTTTGCCGAGTTTCGAAAAATTTGACTCTAATCCAACTCATTAATCTCAAATTTCAATATCATTAAAAAATCAAACTGATATCATTACAAACTGATATCATTACTGACACCCGCAAATGTCAAATTAGTTTTTACTTGATAAAAAAAAATCTCAAATCAATATTCATGATGCAATCACCCAAAACCGAGAAGAGTGCTAGTTTTGGGATTTTTCGTAAGGTGAAATTCAATTTGAAATAAGCATGTCGTGGGTACTAGTTCGGAATTTTTTTCTAAATAAAAAAAATCATTTATTGTTAAGTAAATATATGATGGGTTTGGGATTTTAATGATGTTAACCCTATTAGCGATTTGGTTCGCTTTCAAACCATTAACATTCGTTGATAAAATAAACTATACTAATTGGCTATCGTAAAACCATTATTAAATGTCATTTACAGTAGGACGCTATCAAGTCAAACCTAGGAAAATGTAAAGTCTATATGTAATTACATTAACATAGACTCTATAATTTAGTCTGTGATTTTTTTTTCCTGTGGATTCTATTTACAACCCTCGAAAAAGTTTATTTTCAAATTGAAACGAAGTATTCTTTTGGCGAGTTGCATGTAAAAAAATCATAACATGACAAAACATCATTCGCATCATCAGTTCGTCAATACGGCTTGACTTAGGAAAGATTAAATTGAAAAAAAATATGTTAGATTTGTTTTATTGCCATATTGTCTACCAAATTGGAAGGGGCTAAGATCTCTCAATCTATTTCATGGGTCCCTTTGCTATAATTGGGCGGTTCCTTGTTCGACATGTAGAAATGCTACACAGGCGCATGCAACAACCGCTTAATTAAGCAAGTTTAGGTTTCATTAATGAATGAGCGAAAAATATTTTAATTATCAACGAAAAAGTTTTAGACATAGCTTATTCTCGATAATGAAAATATTATTTAATGACTAATTATTTTGAACTATACAATCGATCATTTTTAAGAAAATATTTTTCGAATCATTCATTTTTTACGAATTAAATAGCGCCTTAATTTTTTGGAGCCTTAGTTCACTTGTAAGATTTCGATGTACAAGACAACATACTCATAAAGGAAAAAAAAATTAACAAATTGATTTCCAACAAACGGTTCGACGGATATCTTAATGGGATGAAATCAAAACGTTTCATATTCTAAAGAGTAATAGTCAATATATTGCGTTTGAGATCCGCCATGAAAACCAGGCTGGTTCCCTCTTCTTCTCTTTTGGGGCCAAGAAACTTTTCTGTGTGCTTGTTCTAGGTTTTGCTTGGCCAAGAAATGGATCTCATTACTCAAAAGAGCAAGAAGATGACCTACCCATTTTCTTAAATAAGGAAACCAAATCTACATGTCCTTTTTTTTTCCTTATCAATAATCCAAATGGAGCAAAAACCAAATAGATAATGTTAAAAAGGGTACAAGCTTAATCCAGAGCTTAGTCTCGTTTAGCCAAAGAACGAGCGAGAGAGACCAGGCTGGTCCTTCTTGTTTGGCCCAAAAACGATAGACCCTCCATTGCCACTGCCAATGCCAATGCCAAAGACCCTTCCATTTCAATGGCGCTTCAGACAACGTTCTGAACAACGAACTGTCGACGCTTTTATTTTCCCTATATGAAGTTCATGAACTGTGATTGTTCCATGTCAGACGTTTTTCTTTCCTCTCTCTTTCTCTCTCTCTCTCTCTCTCGAGATCTCGATCTCGAGCTTTTCTAGGGTTTTGTTTTCATGCTGTCCTCTTCAATGGGCTCCTCCTCCTCCTCCTTTCTTCCCCACCACCCACCACCACCCAACACCACCACCACATTGATCATCGAATGTGGTGGACCATCTCTGCACGTAAAACGCGACGACTGATGGTAAAATCTTTCGATGACAGATCTGGGTTTTTGTCACTGAGTTGATGATCATCTGCCATGGAAAGCCGTTCCCTTTTTGTTCAATCCCTTTCTGTGGTGTGCTGCACTTTTCTCTGTCTCCATCTATTTTCCGATTTTTTTTTTCAGACAAATCATGCGTCGTTTCGTGGAATGAGAAATGTTTACATGGTTCTTCAGGTCAGCCATGTATAAGTTCGCAATTACAATTTATAGACAAATCATGATTAAACCCCTCAAATGAATTGGTTAGGACATAAATAGATCCATTTCCATTTATTGAAATGCAAATTTAATGACTATTTCTCGACCCAACCCACACCCAACATATATTTGACCGTTCATATTCTTAAAACACTTCCATAGTTAATCAAATATAGGAAAATCCACACCAAAAATGATGAGAGTGCGGAGTAAACGAATGTAAGATCGAGTAAAAATGAGAGAGAACAAAGAGAGAGTGAATCGAGTCTAAATAAGTTGTAAACCCATTTACGACCCATTTAACGTTCGTATTATAATAGAACTCATTTATGACCGATTATGACGAGTATAATCATGATTAAGGGGATAATTGTTATACTATACACGCCATGCATTCGATTTTTTTTTTTTTGGTCGGAACGCCATGCATTCGAGTTACACATTGCTATCTGTCCGATTAATTTTCCTCTAAAATAATTACTCTACACTGGCGTTTTCGGACCCCTTTTGTTAAGTCATTTTGCGTTTCTTCTTGCTTAAGAAAAGCACAAACGATTTTGGGCGCACATAATTTATGTATGTTTGGAGATGGTACATGTGAATTACCGAGTGACATAGTACATACTGAATGTCTTTATGGATATTGTTCTTTAATATCATTTTCTAAACTTTTATATGTTTGTGCGCGCGTGCGTGCGTGTATATATTATATTATATTATATATCTATATTAAATAGGGTTAATACCACGAAAACTTTACAAACTAGTATGTATGTGATAAATTTATCCCAAATTATTTTTTTGACCACCAAAAACCTTAAACCCGTGCACTTTTGATAAATTTATCCCAAAATAGTATACTTATGAAAAATTTACCTTATGTTAGTTTTCGTTAAATTTTATTATCAAATTACTGAGTTGGATGACATGTGGCAATAATTAGATATACACGTTTGGAGTTTTTACCATTTGTTTATCACAAATATATCAATTTGGTGATTTTTGTGATATCAACTCAATTTAACGAAAATTAACAAAGGGTAAATTTATCACGTGTATGCCAGTTTGAGATTTTTTGTGGTAAAAAATTAGTATGTGAGTAAATTTATCACGTATGTATCAGTTTAGGATTTTTGGTGGTGGAAAAAAATGTAGGACAAATTTGTTACATGTATATGAGTTTTAAGATTTTTTTATGGTAAAAAGAATAGTTTGGAGTATACATATAAAAGGGTTAATATTACGAACAATTTCAAACGGTTACAATTGTCATAATTTTTTTCCAAATAATATTTTTTACCATGAAAAATCTTAAGCTAGTACATCTGTGATAAATTTACCATAAATTATTTTTTTTTACCATAAAGACCCTAAACTGGTATATCTGTGCTAAATTTACCCTAAAATAATTATTTTTATCACGAAAAATCTCAACTATGTATACTTGTAATAAATTCACCCATTAGTTAAATTGAATCAATACCACGAAAATCTCAAATTGATATACACATGATAATATAGGGTCAAAATCCCAAATTGATACATTCGCAAACTGACACATATCATCCAACTCGACAATTTGATAGTCATATTTAACAAAAATTAATGGAGTATAAATTTATCATAGGTATATCAATTTAAAGTAAATTTATCATAAATATATCAATTTAAAATTTTTCATGATCAAATAAAAAATCGAGGTAAATTGATGTAAACGTAATAGTTTGGAGTTTTTCGTCGCATATTATTAATCATGTACGAAACACATTTTGGGGGGGTGGGGGGTGGGGGTTGGGGCTGAGTGGGCATGTCTTATGGTTCAACGGTGTAATAATAACAGAGAAATGATGCCGAGTGAGCTGTCGGTGGTGTTGCTGCCCGTACAAAACTTTCAGAGATTTAAGCAAGTGACAAAATTTGAATCAACTAAACAATGACATTGCTGCAGTCTTCATTGTCAGTGGCGCGTATGGTTAATTTGGATCTCCCAGCACGCATTCAATGTTTTCTGATTCCATCGAGTAATTACTTCTCGATCCGTTCGAGATTACGATAGGTATTGAAATGCAGTACCATCCAACACGTCCGAAATCGAAAGCCACGCCTCTCACGTAAGACGATTTGAAAAAAAAATAAAAAATAAATTACACATGGTGATAAAAAATAAATAAAAAAAATCACCGAGACATATGGTCTTTTCTTTACCTATGTTACATTATGGCTTTTTGTAGACACGAACGAAATTCCAATCACAAAGGTAATACGACGATGAGTTTCTGTGCTAATCTATCTCGAAAAATAATCGAGGTGCGTGCAAACTGGTCCGAACATTTTAGTTATGTAAAAAAAATAAATTCCGATCATAAAGGTCATATTTTCTTGAGAGAGAATTTTATTGGTTTTATTTTGGTCGGATAAAATTTATTGTTTAATCGGACAATTTTATACGTGAGATGATTCCTTCGTGTTTTCTTTTTCGGTGGTAAAAAAACCACAAAAAAAAAATCCTAAACTACATTCGTTGTAACATATTTACCTCGCACTTTTTTTTTGTCACACAAAAAACTCTAAACTTTTACCCGCACGACACATTTACTCCTTGCTTTTTTTTAAAATGAAAAGTTATACTCGTGTGACGCATTTACCTAATTTTTTTTTTGTGACACTAAAAATTCCAAATTGTAGGCATATGACATGATTTGAGATAAATGCGTCACTTGGATACAAGTATAGGATTTTTTGAAGTGACAATAAAAATTTGTGAGACAAATTTATCACATTGGTACAAGTATAGGATAATGTATCATGCGGGCACAGATTTGAAGTTTTTGACGTCACAAAAAAAAATTGGAATAATGCGTGGAGTGAATATATTTTTAGGGTTTTTGAACCCCCGCTTCGTTTTCAGACTAGCATGGGTTTTATTGCATTTTTGTTTTTTCGAATGGCGATTTCGCGACTTATTGTGAAACATTTGTTAGTTGATTGAATTTGGCCAAATAACATTCATTTATTTATTTTTTGCTAAATCACAAGATTAAACATACCAACCAGTCTTTTGTATTCTTAACAACACTCTCCTTGTTATCTATAACAAGACAATTATCAATTTCTTACAACACACGACATTCCTTTATCCCCCACAACCTTTTTTTTTTTTTTCTTTTTCTTGGGCTCTGTTTCTTTAAAGGACAGTCTTTTGCCTTAATCTATGATACAAATTTGACATTTGACCGTACATCTTGAGCCAGGTGCAACTTCTATTTCCTAGACACAAAAATCCGTCCGTCTTTTGATGCAGTGGTAAGCAAAAGAAACAGAATAATTAATAATAAGATTAAAATTTTCCCATAATGAAAAGGGAATTTTTTTTTAAAAAAAAGAGAAATGCCAAAAAAGAAAGAAAGGGGCGCTTATAGAAAAGGTCAAAGAAGCTTCTTTTCTGTATCAACAGAGTAGACCAGCTCTCTCTCTCTCTCTTTCTCTATCTCCTCTGTGTAGAGAGCTAAACCAGAGTGACTGCTTTTTTCACTACTCTCTCGTCTCTCAACAGTTTAATCCTCTGCTTCTTCCTCACACATCTCTTCCAAACTTTCATCCCTGCAAGCTTGGAGCTCCTTTCTTTTTTTGTTTCTGTTTTTTTCCATTTTGAGGAACTTTGATGTCTACTGCACCGTTGGAACATGATTACATAGGCTTAAAAGAGACTTCTTTAATGTCGAGGAGCTCCGAGAAGGGCTTACCGTCTTCTTCCCCTGGCGAACGTGAGAAGAAATCCTCTCTCAACCTCAGAGAAACCGAGCTGAGGCTTGGCTTGCCTGGTTCTCAGTCTCCGGAGAGAAGACATGCTCTTGGCGTCTCTCTGTTTGGTAAAGATTTGGAGAGCAAGAGCGGTGTTTTGGGTTTCGCTCTGAGCCCTTCGAAGAACTCGGTTTCAGGAGCCAAGAGAGTGTTCTGCGATGCCATTGATGGGTGTCCCAGCAAATGGGTGTTCGCCGCGAGCAACGGTAAATCTGAGGTTGATTTGGCTAAAGGGGGTCCTGTTTTGTTGTCTCCTAGAAGCGGCAAGGAGAGTGATAATGGGGTCCACACCCTGCAACCTTGTGTGTCCAAACCAGCCATGAAAGAGGGTCTTGGTGGTGTTCCTCAGTCTCCAAAACCCGAGCAAGAGGAGAGGAAGAATCAAGGTGCTGCTGGGAGCGAGCATGGTGCTGCTCCAGCTGCAAAGTAAGCTTTGCTCTTGGTTCATTTCCGGAGTCATACCCAGCTTTTTGGGTTTTCTTAATCCCTTTTTTCACAAAAAATAAAAAAATAAAAAATTGAGGTGTTTCTGGAGTTACGTGATCTCCTGATGATGAATAAGCTTTTACTCTATGCTTTCTGCAGTTTTTTTGTCTTTTGGTTTGTTTGTTTGTGGAAGGTAAATAGTGAAAGGATCCATCTTAACCAGGGTTGATACCCAGGCCTATGGTCTTCTCCTCGTTTGGGTTTTGTTGTGTTTGAGCTTTACACAGTGTTGAATTTTCTCAGTTGTCTGCATGTATGCCTGATTCTTAGGCAAATCCCCTTTTCACTCCTCAAAGTGTCATATGGTTCAAACTGACTTATGACCCAAATAAGGCCATCAAAAAATAGATGCATCTCTTGGGATCAGCTTCTTTATAGTTTATTCTTGCGTGCACCATTTGGGTATTCGTTAATGATCACAAGAACAGAATTAAAGATCTTTTCTCAGTTAAAGTCCTATAATTGGGGGCTGATCATACTGTATTCATTCACTGATATATCCCCATCTTCGGTTTGCTCACCCTTTAAATTGTTCAGTTTTTAGTTTTAAGTGGGTGCTGAATGTGCAAGTGCAACATGCAATTCGACAGGGCACAGGTAGTAGGATGGCCACCAATTCGGTCTTTTCGCAAGAACAGCACGGCCTCTACTTTGGCGAAGAACAGCGACGACCCGGAAGGCAAATGCCTCTACGTGAAGGTCAGCATGGATGGAGCTCCCTATCTGAGGAAGGTGGACCTCAAAACCTACGGCAGCTACTTGGAACTCTCCAATGCTCTTGAGAAAATGTTTAGCTGCTTCACCATCGGTAAAGTTTCCGACCCATTTCATTGGGGACAAGAAGAGATTTTAATGAGATAAACACAGTGGCGCTCTGTTTCAATTATGAATGTGTTAGCTTCACTGTCTTTCACTTCTTGTTGTCTAAGTGTACACTGTGCAACTAAACTTTCAAACAGTCTTTGTTCTTATGAATTATCAGCGAGCTTTCATGTCTCATTCTGGTACTTGGCTTGCCCTGCTATATGTGGATGCAAAAATGCCTTTATTTCAGAAGGTGCTAAGATTATCCATGCCTTGACTCTGTATTGCGAATGGCAGTATCAGGGCATTGTGATTCTCATGGGCCTCCGGGGCAAGAAAGCCTGAGCGAGAGCCGTTTGGCCGACCTTCTCAATGGTTCTGAATATGTTCTCACGTATGAGGACAAGGACGGCGACTGGATGCTCGTGGGTGATGTTCCCTGGGAGTAAGTAACTTCTCCTGAAATTCACTCAGGACTTGATTTTTTCTGGGGCATGACTCTGATTTTTAGTTCTTGAAATGAAGAAGATCCAAGCTATCAAATAGCCTGTTTTTCTTTCTTCTTCTGAATCCCCTCTACATCTGCCGTCTTCAGGATGTTCACCGACTCATGTAGGAGACTAAGGATCATGAAGAGTTCTGAAGCAATTGGTCTAGGTACCGATTCTTTACCGCATGCGCGAACAAGATTTTATCAACTAGGAAATTCATCTGATCTGACCTAATGTTGCTGGCCAATTCTTCGCTTGCAGCTCCGAGGGCTGCAGAGAAGTGCAAGAGCCGGGATTAGCGGGCAAGGCGCTTGAGATCTCCTCTAAAAAGGGTTTTGAGTCATATAATTCTATTGGATTCCTATGTCTGTTGCTAATTGTCCCTTGAAGCTTCGGAAAGTTTCCTTGAATGGAAGTTTTTCATTTGAATCATGTCTACATCATATGTTTGTTTTTCTGGTTCCTACGACGCTGTATGCTGGAATTTCTGTTGATGTAAATGGTCTGCTTGCTGCTTATGACTCTCTCTCTCTCTCTCTCTCTCTCTCTCTCTCTCTCTCTCTCTCTCTCTAACTTGCTAGTCTCTATCTAGCATCTACCCCGAGTTTACTGGTTCATCATACATCAAGAATCATGGGAGACTACAAATGGTTGAAAATTACATGGGCCTACCTAATTTGATTTATGAAATGAGTATTCATATCCTTACACTTGGGTCAACCAAGTGCACATTTTTGCCACTGTGCCTCCACTAGTTGACTTCGTTGACCTCTTTCTTAGGTTTGCATTGCCATTTGAATTAGTCTGGATCCAATTCACACACTGGTCCTCCAGTTTCGGAAGACGGTTCCTGGTTCCTTAAGCACATCTTAGAATATGGGGAGGTGTGACGCGCACCTGCATAGCTGAAGGCTAAGGACCAAGTCACGAAGGCTGAAATCTTGTGTCTATGTTGCAAGTGTTCAAAATAGTAAATACATGCACAAGGACTGGATCCTACATTACTAAGATCGCACTGTTTACTTGTTTAGGTAGTCACTGACATTTCCACTGACATAGGATTCCCATTCGAGTGGATAATCATAATCAGAAGAGTGCAGTGTTGTTTCGATGTACCTCCGTTTAATCTTCCAATTATTCAATCATTCATTCCGACGAGGATATCAACACATTCTCCTCGCCAAATCCACAGCACCAACAAGCCAGAGAAAGAATGTTAAAGCATTTCATTGCAGCAGATCATTCCGAAAACTGGAAATAGAGAATACAACAGAAGTAAAATGAACCTAATAACTACACTGCACCAACGTGAAAAAAACCAAGCCTAACACTAGTATTAACACGAGTCTGAGTCTCGAGAAAGAAGGCAAGGCTGCGTGTCGGGATAAATTGTCTCATCAGTGTTACGACTATTGTTTTGATACCTCAACATATACCATCTGAGTATATCCGCTAAATACAGAACGATCGAATCCCGACAAGCCAAGCCGCTGAAATAAGCGAAACCGACCATCTTCCACAATCGGAGGGCTGGTGCGAGCAGGATCGTATCTGGATTGATGCGTGAGAGAAGGGCCGGCAACGGGAGGGAGCTCCCAATATACATCAAGCACTGACTCAAGGAATCGGCTGTTTTGAAAGTGCTGTGTGTAGGAGATAGGTTCATTACTGTGGTTGAAGTTATCGCGCATATTGCCTCGAACACCCCACCAAGCTTCACCAGGACCACATAATTCATCTGTATCCACTGCCTTCTCCCAGAACTTCTTTCTCTTCGCTCTAATTCTGGCTTCATCGCTAAACTTAAAGCAGCTGTGGCCACCGCCTGAAATCCGTTGCACAACAAAGGGAATCAAAAACTAATCCTGATTATTTATCCCTAATATGAAGAGAAGAAAACTAATTCTCTAATTCTTTAAGAGATAAAGGAGAGCTGTAGCACCTGTAACATAAAATTGGTCACAGATCTGCCTTAAAGAATAATGATCTCCAGTCCCAGTATCATAATTGTCCTCAAAAACAAGATGCCTGAAACCAGCTCTCAGTGCTTGCTTGAGTCTGCAATTGAAAGGTAGGTAAAAGAGCAACAATGGGTAATCCAATTGCAATGAAAAGAGTTAGCTTCACTCGCATGAATGGAACCAAAAGGTTAAGGATACAAATGAAATGAGTCAAACTATACCTTTTCAACTCATTTTGATGATCGTCGAAAAAAATAAGAACACGACTGAGATCAGTGATCCCACGTTTCTTCATCACAGTTTTCCAGTCCATGCTGCCAAAATCGACAAAGTCCTTCCCAGCAAAGTACGTGCAATTGCCATCAACGTAAGCAGGGCCCTTCTTTAGGTACTTCTCAGGGTGTCGGGGTGAAAGTGAAATAATTGGAGCGTCTGGCATTGCTTGCCGCAAGACCCAAGTCGAATGACCCTTAAAAGCACCACTCTCTATCATGAGATCTGGCTTAAGCCACCGTGCAATGAACCACAAGCCAAAGCTGTGATCAAAGCCCATTCCATACATGTTGTTCTTGATTGGCCGGGTCTCATATATAGGTACAAATTCTTCCAACCCCTTGAGTAAATCCTTGGATGTCCATTCAACATTTTTCCCGTGTTTCGATCTGCCTTTTACCAAGTAGAAAAATCAAATGACTAGGTACTCCAACTAAAGTCATCTATGAATGGACAAACTATAATTTATAAGCGATGGGACATCAAAGATTGAATAAATTCATAAATCAAAAGCTGAAAACAAAATTATTTGCAGACCTGGGTTTCCTTAATCCTAGCTCAATTTAACCAATTTGAATGCAATATAGGTGAATTTAAAGCACAAGATGCTTATGAGTGAACTTATGTCCGTGCCTGCGTTTCATGTAAATGTGTAAGAAGAGATGCAGGTTTACCGATGACTACAGATACATAGCAACAGACTGGCAGCATGGACCTTCTATATCATAAATTCCAGTTTTGCATATTCCATCAAATGCCAGAACACTAAATTTGATGCTGAGGATGACATTTTTCACACTTCATCAATCAATTCTTTAGAAGCTCCCGAGCAGTAAGCAGCAGAAAGGAGCAGCACCTTGATTCTTCTCGTTATAATAATATAAAATTCGACACAAAAATTTATTTACCAAATTCAGCAAAAACGGAATAGTAGTGTTTACTACACAATCAATTGAGATAATTTTTTTTATCAAATCCATATCCAACACTGCACAATAAAACTGAGCAACAGATTCACGATTAAACTGAAACGGAGCTACTACACCAAAGCATATTACATCAAGCTTCAAACACATCAAATTTCTCTCATTACAGTAAATTCATGGAAACCCCAGCAGATCCAGACAATCTAATCAAGTTCAGTTTAGATGTGATGAAGGTAGATATTGCGGACACTCAAATAATCAAGATCAAACCTCCTCCATTTCTCATGTGTCCGCAGAAAATACCCTGGGCACGATATTCATAATGATGAAACAACAGAGGCAAAAGACAGTTCAACGACCAGGGGCATTACTTGGACATTTCAACATTTCATTTCTCTATCATCTTCCAAGCCACATTTCGCACATTGGGGAAGCAACTTACCAAAGAACGCCTTGGAGGAAGGGCATTGTCTAATTAAAATGAGCTCACTCGGAGAGAAAGGCGATGTTCACTCCACATACGCACACAAACTGAGACCAAAAAAATTATGTATCACCTCGCTCTTAGATTCAGCAATCAAACCAATCTCTACGTCTACACTCAAAAAGTGAAAAGCTAACAAAACCAAATTTCACTTCAGCCCAAACACGAGACCGAAGCGAGTTGCGATCCAAATTCAAACAAACCAGATCCGATCCCGCAATTTTCCCCAAATTGCGTTCCCTCAAAAGGCTAGAAGCCATCGAAAAAGGAGTAACTTACACCAAGGAACGCCGAGCGAGCCGAAATCGGACTCGAGGCCGTCGAATCCGAAGAAGCGGGCGCGGGAGACAGGGTCGTAGGGGTCGGAGATGCAGACAATGTTGCGGGAGTGGCGGATCGCGGAGGGGATGAGGAAGAGGACGAGGAGGCAGATGAGGACGCAGGGCCAGGGGCAGACGTGGTTGAGCTTGGAGAGGTTGGTGATCCTGGCGACGAGGATGGAGACGTGGTTCTGCTTCTTGGTCTTGGACTCGTCGGCGGAGAGGGAGGCGGCGTCCCCGTCGCCGCCGCCGCCACCGCCTTCGCCATCGTCGGTGTGCGGCGAGGGTCTGCGCATGGAGAGGACTCTCTCGAGCATCGGAGCGAGAGAGTGAGAAGTGAGCGATGCGAGTGTGCGAGTGTGACCGGGTGTTTCAGATTGTTTCCATCTCCCTCTCTCTAGATTGTTTCAATCATCTTTATCTGAATTTAAATCAAACCCCAAGATTTATCTAAATAGTACCATTTAACATTTCAATCTTGTCGGTATCGAAAATAATTATTGATCCTTTTTTCTGAAATGCTTTATCCCTAACTAAGCATTCCTGTTATGTACTTAAAATGAGAATTCGTGTCTTTAACATTTCAATCTTATCCATACCGAAAGATAATCACCGTACTTTTTCTAAAATACTTTATCCCTAATCAAACATTTTAAGAATGGAAATTAGTATCTGTCAACGTTTCAATCCCGTTTCTATTAAAGATAATCACTGGACAAATGAATTAATTTACCGAATTCGAATTAAAAATCACAAATTTTTTCATTTCTCTGTGCGTGCGATATAACTTGCAGCGAGTTAAACATCATAGATGCTCTAAAAAATAAAATCTATGGATCAGTAGGCAATTCATAATTTGCCTTAGACGATGAGATGATTTTGTGTTTTGTGCAGTGGAATAAATAATATTGAAAACAATTTGTGTAGGAAAGGAAGGGAAGGGAATGTTGATATAAATATCGTGGTTGGTAAATTGTGGGGATGGAATGAAATGAAACCGTTATTTCTTGTGTTTGGTTATAAGAAAAAACATCGTGGGAACAGAACTCAATGAGGAATTTTTAGTAAATATATGTCACACTGTTCTTGTGTTATGGTAATACAATCAAATTATTAATTACCATCATTGAGTAATAATATCATTCGTTACACATAAGCAATTGACCATAATAAAAAATAAACATTCATCACACACAATTGAAAAGTAAAATATCGGTACTTATATTATAATATCTGGGTTTTCAATATTGACAACACTATTCATCAATCATATTGAATTAGATGTTGTTCACTATTTACTACATTTAAAGTATTATTTGAATGAGAATTCTCAATTAGTCAGTATGAATCATATCATTCGTTCACCATGACATATATTTAGAAGACAAAGAAAATTCAATACGATATTTAAATACTACAATTAAATTTATTATTGACTACTATAACAATTTATTAGTTGCATTAATTGGAATGGTGATTCCGAATGTCTACCAAACATTAAAATGGGAATCACGGCGATTCCATTCCTTTTGATTTCATTTAACCATATATAATACCTATTCTATGATATTTATTTTGTGTCTGTGATTTTTTATGCTAATTAATTCATTCGTAATTTGATAATTTGATTCTATTGTATCTTTTGTTTCTGATGATACCTTAAGATAATCAAGTTCTCAATGCTAAAAAGTTTCCCGTTTTATTTCAAATGCATTTTGTAAGGTAATCCGACGCTAGTTTCACTTTTAATAAATCTAATCCAAATTTAATTATTTCCGTTAAAGTGGATAATTTTAAAAACTATTCTAATAAAATAGTTGGTTGTATCGCTTAGGAAAAATAAATAGATGAAGAATGTTTTCAATATTTAAAATAATATCTAGATATGTAATTAATTAATTTAAGCGATATAAATAATTATTTTTAATTATTTTTAAATGCGAAACAAATAAAGAGTTTGATTCATTTTCTCGAGATCCCATCCTTCCAAGGATCCCTTGGGAACACTGTCCACGTCGCAATTCGAATTCTCAAAATCAAAAAATCGCAATGAAAAATCCTTTGAACATGGCACGCGAGCGGCACCAGCCGCCACTCTCATCCTCCTCCCGCCTCGCCTTTTTGCAAGTCGCGGAGGAAGGCAACGAAGACTTCGGGAATGATCGCTTGCTGTTCCAGGTCTCTCGCGCTCTCTCGGTAATCACGAGTTTCCCGTTCCATTTCAAATTAAGGCTTTCGATCAAATTAGGAACGACCCACGTTATTCTTGGCCGGAAAAACGTGATCTTTATGTTGTCGAATGATAGTTAAATGAAGGATTTCACTCTGCTAAGTTCAGTCCCACATATGTTTGACGGGGAATTTGAATGAGGAATGATAGACGTTTCTCTTCGATTTTTGGTTTGCGTCCGCTAGCTGGATATAGATAGTTGCTGCACTCGAAATTTGAGTAAAGTTTCTTCATTTTGTGCTTTGATAACTTGACAGTTCCAGCCGTGCCTTTTCGCTTCATCTATTTGCAAGCACTGCACACGGTTTATTTTTTGTTTCCGCAGATTGGATCGCGCGCTAAAGCTTACGAGCTCATATGTGGTATCTCGTCCTGTGAATAATTTTCAGGTACAAAAGTCTTTACTCTTTGTTTGTTCCTTGATGGGTGATTATTTTTAACTATATAGTAGAGAGTGAATTTCATGAGTAGTAACATTTGTCACTACAGAGCGCAGATCTTTGAAATGTCTGTTTATTGATGTTTCTTGGGACAAAAGTTCTGTTAGGGGAAATGCAGGAATTTTAATTCTTTATGTTCAGTTACCTTGTCTTGGTTGGGGGGATGAATTGATGTATGTTAACTAAATTTCTGCATAACCCAATTGCACGCATGGAAATGTGGAAGCTTATATCCAAGATTGTGGCAGGGGCACTTATGTATGCATAATTTATATACATTTTCATCTCCGATTCAATTTGTCTGAGCCACATCTTGCTTAACATTTTATGCTCTGGGAAATCTATGTTTCTCTGCTGAAATTCTCAAGACAGTTTCTAATTCCAATTGATGGCATTATGTACAGTTTGCTTATCATGGTGTGAGTTGCAACTGGACAATGGACAAAAAGGATTCACAGAGTTCTGTCGAGCAGAAAAAGAAGCGGAAAAAAATTGACCTCGCATGGAGACCAATTTCTACTCAAGCTACTTGTTTTGAAGGTTAGTTCTTTACTGGAAAAGTCATTTCATTTGATGTAGTATGCTATGGTTGATTTCGTTTTGGATAAGCTGAATGAAGAACCTTTGGTTCTCAAAAGTAGTTAGAATTGACTTGTCCTTTGCAAATCTTTCCGACCATTACGTTATGTGGTTTCCATTCATTAAAGTTTTCTTTATTCAAAGTGTGCACCATTCTTGCTTTAACTGTCTCATGATAATTTGATTATGTTACGAAGACTACGTTACAGGAATATCAGCACATAAATCTGGCATGGGTATTTGGTACGGAGTAGGCTCTGAAGGTAATACTAACAATCTTTGTTGATACTCATCTCCTTGAATTCACAGATAAGGATGTGACAATCAAGGCAGAGGGTACCACTCAAGTTCAAGAAGTACACAGGAGCATAATTGGCCCAGCTTCAATTGCTGAGAAGGACGTAGCTGAAGCAGAAATTGATATAACCGAATCAGTTATTAGCTCTAGCATTCCAGGTGTTGGTGCAGATACGGAGTCTGTCCTTTATTCAGAAAAGCATAGTATTTCAGTTGAGGTAAGTTTTCTTAATTAGCTCTTATCTTTGCAAGGCATGTTTTGTATTTCACGCTTTCATACATCAAATGGCATCCATTGTTTCCTGCTAAAATTAGGATATAAGGTTCACATGAGATGTAGCATAACTAAGTTACGGTAAGTTGAATATCTTAGGACTGTTTGACTTGCTGTGACGTGTATATCTCTGCGAGTCTTTCCATGGGAGATGCAATGACCCAGAGTTGCAAGTGTAAACTTATCCTACAAGATCCTTGGCCTGCAGAATCCTGTGCCAATTTAAGGGGGAGAAATTGCTGAAAGAATGAAATGGTTGTTCTGTCTGTCTTCATTTATCAACTGGTTCTGTTTGCTTAGCTCAGTATTAAGCGTTGACGTTTGCAGGATCCCCGTATTTAAGAAGGTGGTTTGAGCCAATATAAAAAATGGTGGTGGAAGCCACCAGGAGATACAAACTTTCTCATCTTCATTCCTTTGGCTGAACAATGAGCTGTATCATCGTATATGTGTGGCATCTCTAATGGAATCCCATCTGCAAGGAAGAGCGTAAGACTGATGTCGTTAAACCTGGACAGGTCAAAGAACCGGTCTAGGTTATTGGTTGAGGGTCAACTGGTTGAACTTCTAGGTCAATAAAGGAGAAACAAATTTACAATATGTTATGCCGAATTACACAAACAGCATCGACTACTCCAGTGGAAATGGCATTCTCTTACCTACAATGGTTAGGGGGATGAATGCTATATTTTTTCACCAAGTCCATATATTGGTCAAAGATCCAGGCAAACCGTTCCGGTCTAAGTTCTGGTTACACCAACATCAATGCCTACTCCAGTGGATGTGGCATTCTCTTACTTACAAGTGTCTGGGGGCTGAACAGTTTATATTTTTTCACCAAGTCAATAAATTGGTCAAAGATCGGGGCAACCTGTGTGGCCAGTGCACCAGGTTGAACATTTGAACTGGGTCAACACCGGTTCTGACCAATTGGGGTAAATAAAAAGCACCGGACTGGACCGGACCATAGTCCTGTTTCCTGTCCAACCGGTAGAACCGGCTGGTCCGTCTTTGTATGAAAACAGTGTTTTAGACACTACGGTGTTAAGGAGTAGTAATGGTTCTTACAACAACCTAGTCTATTTTATAGATGAGGTTGGCCACGTGATCATTTCACTTATTACAGCAAAAAATGAAATGCCTAGCATAGAAAAGTTCTTAAAAGAATTATTGAGGCTGTAAAAACTTGGGAAGCATTTGCTTGTTTGTGGTATGGTTTTTTTGGTGAACCCAAAACTTGGGAAGCATTTGCTTGTTTGTGGAAGCATTTGTTTTTTTGTGGTATCTAATGATTTAGCTAGGGGTTAAGCGAGGGTGTGTGCAATTTTCATTTAGAAAGTCAAAGCTTTGCAATTGACAAATTATAGAAATACGTCTGTCAGTCATAACAAAGCTAAAGTTGAAGAAAAAAAATGCTTGTTTGACATCATGTAGTCGGAAAAATACTTCTTTTGAGTTGATCTATTCGGCGATATTACCATCGGTTATGTTAGTTTGTCCGAGAACATGCATCTAAAGATCTTGTAACCATTTGTCTTTTATTTTGACCTGTCATATCTCATTGTTACATTTTCTATGCAGGTAGGTTCTTCACTAATGCGTTTCCTAAAAGGAAAAGGGTACAGATTTATGATTCATGATTGTTTCAAATTATACTCATGGCCTTAGTCCCTTATGATTTTGTATTTCATTCATCAGAGGATCTACTCAGAAGAAGATTGAGGAGGAGAAGAAAGTTGATATCCTATTTCCTTCATCAAGGAAGGATGACCACATTGGTAAGATTTTGGTTCTAGATAGAATGGATGCACAACCTTGTTCATACTTCCTCGACTTATCTTTAACAGTTTGGGTGCATATGGCCTGAGCATGTACTTCTTATCGAGTGATTCTGTCTCGGAATGCAGTCATGATTGTGAATTCTTATTGTCTTCTGATTGTACTCTGCTTTACAATCTTTGGTAATTCCGCAAGTTTACTTGATGCAGTCATTGAAGGAGATTCCAGAGAAGCTGTGAACAGTGCATTGGAGAAGATTCAAACTATAATTGGCGAGGTAAGTAGTAGTGGTGATTCTAACAGAGTTTGGGATTTTTTTTTCAGTATAACTGTATTCCTTAGTAACTAATCCACGAAAGCAAGTATCTATTGAATATGTATGAGTTTTGCCTCTAATTAGCATGCTGGATCAGTTTCATTGAAGTTGACTGGCCTAATTAGCTATAAAATTCTTGCTTATTAGTTCCATTAACAGGTGATGTGCTTCTGGGAATAGTTTATGAGCCCATGCATTATGCCACTCATCTTTACGGAACTTTGCGTTTATGTGACTTGAGAAAATCTGTGAAGTTTGAACATAGTTTGGTTCTCCATTTCAATGGATGTAATCTTCAACTCCAAATGATGAAACAATGAATCCTTGACTGTTTATTGATAGTTCCTTAGTGAAAAAGCTACACAAACTTGAACTTTTTGACATTTATTTACTAGTCCATCTCACGTAAAATTACTTTCCTCAGTCTTTTTTTTATTAATAGTTAGTGTCTAAGTACCCAAATTTTGTAGGTTAGTCCATAGACTTTGTATAGTTCCATATCCATTGATGCAAGTGATCATCTTGTAGTTCTATCTTAAAAAATGTATGGTCCAATGAGTTGGCATGGTCACGTGTTAGGTTTTTCTTCGAATACAGAGAAATGTTTTTGTAGGGAAATTGCATGGTTGAACCTTTTTCTTATGGCCACTAAGCACATGATGATCTTTGGTATCCCCCGACATTCCCAAATTGCAGGCAGTTGAAAGCCCGAGTCTCGATTACTCCCATTTTGTTTCACTTCCTTTGGCAATACACCCTGGATTGGTTGACAAGCTTTTCAACTTTCAAAACTGTATTCTGGGTACTAGCAGTTCTTCTGCTGATCCGATCGTAGATATGGATTCAAATGAAGACGACTCTGAAGGGGAAGTCAGTGAGCAGGAGTCAAGGAATGTCGCAGTCAAGCTTGAAGTTGCAGATGGGACGGAACAAGTTAAGGTTGACATCACCAGTATACCAATTGTTAGTTACCCCCCAAAAGCGACATCATCTTCCTCATTTTCTGGTAAGGAAAGGCCTGCCACTCTTATGCTCAAGGGTCTCAGCAGTTTGAGTTGGCCTTTTGTTGGGTTGTTGTGGTTATTGGCACCTCACGTTAAAATGCACGTATTCATACACTTATGCCCAGAGACTCAAACATCTATCTTCATGGTGGGTGAAGTGATGCTGTATTTCTTTTTTAATTGTGAAGATTTACTGATTTTTACAATAGCGGCTTTCGGGTCCTTTTGATATCTCCTCCTTTCGCCTTTTACCTTTTGCTTTTGTTTCATTGGCATATAAGATGCATTTCTCAGAAGCGAATCTGACATGCATCTTCTTCAAGTGCACACCACATTATCTATGATTCTTTGACTCTTCTTTGTTCCCCTATATGATTCCCTCCAAATGTGTTATAATTAAACTCACTGTGAGCTAATTTTTCAGACTTTGGGATTGACAAATCCATATTTATCAAGCCAAAAACATTCCACTTAACTGTACTCATGTTGAAGTTGTGGAACAAAGATCGGGTTGCTGCAGCTGCTGAGGTTTTGCAGGTATATCATCTAATCCAACATAATGTTTGTTAAAGTATATTGATATTTGTTAGTGGTTAGTAGGTGATTTTAACTAAGGTAATTGTAATATTGGGTCTCTCTTATGCTCTTTATATGGATTGATCTTATGTGTACTCCTTTATCATGTCAATTGAGTAAAGATGTAGCCTTTGTCTAGTCTCTCTCCCTCTTTCTTGACGATCCTTAAGTATATATATGGTATCGGAGCCTTACAGAGAAAGGACGCCAAATCAAAATCCTAGATTCTGTTTCTTCTTGTCATCAATAAACAAAAGAAAAAAGAGTGTTATTCGTCAACGTCGCGCTACTGGTTCCACCTTCCTTGTTCGACACCCTCATCACTGTGCCTTCCGTGTCCTGTTCTCTAAGTTCACCACTCATTGTCAACACAATCTCCCTCGTCAGTCTAGGGTTTCTATCTACTCAAAATTGACCCACCACACTCTTTCAGCTATCATCTTCTCTGTCTGAGTTGTCACGTCACCGTCATCATCTATCCTTAGGTCACCCAGACCTGAAAAGTTGCACCTCCTCCTCTGTTTGTCATCATCAGGTCCGAGTAGTCCTTTGATGCTTGCCATCTGTTGTTTGACCTTTCTGTGTCACTCATGAGCTCTCTCGACTGTGGTCCACTTTCTCTCTCGCTGGCCACTATTCTCCGTCGTCTTCGTCTACTTTCTAATGTCATCAAAGCTCATCCTCCCCCTTTATTGCTGGCCAGCTCATCCCCCGTGTTTTTCAATGTTCGTTACTATCAAGGTTCTATTGTCCATGTGATCCAATCCATGCCTCATCGCTTGTCATCAGCCTTTCTCGCAGGTACTTGGTGACAACATTGCTGTTTGTCATCAAGAGGAGTTATTCGTTCCTCTCTGTTTGCGACTCCTCTGCTGGTCGAGCTCCCTTCCGTTGTCCTCAGTTGTTCTCAAATGTAGTCATGAGTAATGCTCCTCCTTAACTGTGAAGCTGTCCATTCTCGTCGGTTGCTGGCTTGTTAGGCTTGTGCCATTTTCAATTCATCAAGAGCAAAAAAAAAAAAAAAAAAAAAAAGCCACACAAACTTGCCTTAAGCAAAATCTCCCAATTTTAATCCGTCGAAACCTTAACAACTTCTACTGTGAATATCCCCCATATCCTATCGTGAGTGTTGTTGGCAAGCAAAGCAACTGTGAGTGCCGAAGTTCATCACACTTCATCAATCTTCACACGATTTTATCTTCGTTGCTTGAGGAAGCGAAAGGTGTGAAGTTTCTTTACTCGATTTGTCACTTCAGCACTTCCATCCAGTCCATGTGGATTTCGGTCAATTTGTCGTGTAAGGTCTGGCTTACTCAATTGTCATTGTCTCAAATCCAGTTCAATACATCCACATTTATTATGTAGTGGAAGGTCCAGCTTACACAAAACTTTAGTCAGAGATGTCTGAAGGATGTTGCACTTGTTATTTGCAAGCTAAATGCTCCAGATTGAGGGGGAGCGTTGAAATATATATAGCTGTATTAGTCAGTGGTTAGTAGATGAGTTTTAATTAAGGTAATTAGGGGTTTGGGTGTCTCTTGGGCTCTATATAGAGTCATGTTATGTACGTTTTAATAAAGTCGATCGAGTAAAGATATAGTTCTTCAAAAAATCCTAGAATATTTACGACGTTGTTTCCTAAGTTGATGTGCTTCAAGTAAATCACTCCATTTTCTATGCAGAATATCTCTTCAAAAGTCAGAGATGCATTGGATAACCGTCCCATCTTCATAAGGCTTAAGGGACTGGTAAGGTTCATTTGAAATTGGAATGGTCAATTATGAAGCCCAACATAATACTGTTCTTTCGAGTGTTCTTCTGGCATTTTCACAGGTCCCTTCAGTCAAAAGCATCTAATCTTGTCTTTATTAATATATCAGGATCTTTCTGCTAAGCCTCTTTGATTATCATGATGTAAACTTAAGAATATTCATACTATTTCAATAACAGAGCAACAACAGATGTTGCATGCCTGCTCAGATATATGCCCTTGAAAAGGAAAAACTGGGAATATAATTTGCAAATTTTAACCCTTTTAACCCCTTTTTTTGGCATTCGAAGTGCATGATCACGGAGAACCTGTTGTTTCTGTTACTTGTAGGACTGCATGAGAGGTTCTGCGGCCAAAGCCCGTGTTCTTTATGCTCCTGTCGAAGAGATCGGCAATGAGGGCAGGCTTTTACGTGCTTGTCGTATCCTCCTCTGATGTGTCCGAGTGCTATCCACATATTTTCCTATATCCGTGGCTTAGGGAATGCATGGCGGAAAATTTTGCTGCTTGCTGGATGTTTTGATTGATAGGATCAGTAATTCTTTGAATTCCTTAACAAATCTTAGAAGTTATTATTGATGCCTATAGTGAGGCAGGACTCGTGTTAGAGAAAGATGCTAAACAAAAGTTGAAGGTACTCTCTATGGCCTTTGCTTTTCTTCTGTGTGTTTCAGGGGTCTGTCGGCATGATGTATCTCTGCAAATATTACAATGCTTCATCAGAGATACAAGTGCATGGAAATTTTTTTGAGTTTGCAGGGGGGATTAAGCATTTGAAAAGAGTCTCCAAAAACATACTGCAAATCAAAGTGCTGTCAAAATTTATGTAGCTTATCTCTTGAGCTCCGAGTCTTAATGTGCTTGCCTCCTTGAATTTCAGTTGCACGCCACCGTCATGAATGCCAGGCACAGGAAAAGGTGGTGCAGCCACATCCTTTTTCTTTTCCCTTTTCCTTTCATAAGTTTTATAGTCTCATTTTCGTTAACTATCTCCTATACACCACTGCATCTTTTGCTAATTTGTTATTTGGGGTTAATTCAGCAAGGGGAGGACTCGGAAGGCGGATTCATTTGACGCAAGAGGGATATTCAAACAATACGGATCCGAGGAGTGGGGGGATTATCTCCTCCGTGAAGCTCATCTTTCACAAAGGTTTGTGTTCGATGAGAACGGTTATTACCACTGTTGTGCTTCGATTCCCTTCCCAGAAAGCATGCAGTTGGACTGATTCACTTCCTCTGCACGACTGATATTTGCATTCCATTTGGAGATGAGAAAGCTAATGATTCTTCGGTGATTTAGCACCTCTTTGACGTGATGTAGAATATGTAGCTGTTGAAAATTATCCATTCACCAGCGATGAATTCGAGAATCTGCTCAAGATCTTCCATGTCTATCAAGAGATGCTTTCGGGAAATCGTGTCATGTAGTGAAGTTGTGTAACTTTGGATTTTTTATTACCAACTTCTCGATTCTCATAACGAGAACGTTTCTGTCAAGCATGGGAAAACTAAATTGTTGAACTCGAATTACATGAGTAAATGTACGGAATAGGCTACACAGTCTATGGAATGCATGTGAAAAAGTGAGAATACGAGTTTTAATTTACACTGTTGATGGTAATCTTAGTAGGTCATTTGGATATTCAGCTGTGAAGGGATTATCGTTTAAAAAGTCCTAAACCTATATTACACGGAGGTCTATTCGGTCTTAAACATTTCAATTGTGTCAATTTAATTTTAAAACTTCTTTTTATAATGCCTAGTCATGTAGATGTGACTCGAACTAGAGAGCAGAGAACCAAAATTTTCAACAATGGGAATAATAACACAGAAAGTTGCACAAAACAGTCATCGAGCAAAGGCCTAATTCTAAATCAAACCTGAAGCTTTTTCACCACCCACGACGGCGACAACACCGGACTCGTCTCAAAATCCACGCCATCCATCTGCTGATCCTCCATGGCCGAGTGTTGCAGGCTCACCTTCTCCGTGGGATAAACCTTGACTCGCCACACCTTGAACGTCTGATCCAAGCTCGCGCTGTAAAGCAGCAAGCCCTTCACCGTGGCCTCCCTCTCTAGAGTCGCCGCTAAGCATTTCACCGGTCCGTGGTGCCCGTCCATGACCGCCAGACAGGTGTGGAAGCAGTTCCCTTCCTCCCTCCTCCACACCCTGATGGTCGCATCTTCGGAGCCGCTGAAGATCAAATCCGCCACGGCGGCCAAGCAAAGGACGGCGAAGTGGTGACCCTGCAGGAAACCACCGTGGTTGAACCTTCCTGAGGTCTTCTCCTTCTCCCAGAAGTTGATGATCCCGTCAGACGAGCCGGAGTAGAGGACGCACGTGCTCGGCGACGAGGACAGGGCCAAGGCATTGACCGGCGAGAGCTGGAACTTCAGGGTCATGGTGAGGATATGCGAGCTCTCGCCGAAAACCCTCCTCCATATCTTCACCGAGCCATCCGAGGAGCAGGTGAAGACACAACCGTCGTCTTGGTTGATCACGATCGCGTTGACGTGGCTCTCATGAGCCACGAACGAATCGACGCACCGGTTTTCAAGGATTTTCCACGCTTTGACTGTTTTGTCCCACGAGCCGGTGTACAGGAGCTTCTCTTCGTGGTTGTAAGCTAGACACGAGATGTAGTCCTTGTGCTTCTGACTCGAACTCTTCCTCGGAAACACGAAAAACGAGTTCTTCGGGGGTAGCGTGGCGATCTTCTTCGGCCGGAAGTTGTCCGAGGCCGAAACGCCCCACACGCGAACTCTGTGGTCCCCGTGCGCGGTGATCAAGATCCTCCCGTAAGCTAAGATCGCCCAAACCTCTCCTGAGCTAGCTTTAATGTAACCCACTTCCCCGCAATCCGGGTGCCTCCACGCATGGATCCTGCAACTCTTGGTTCCCGTGAAAATGAGGTCTTTAGATACCGCGAGAGAAAGGATGCTGCCTTCATGGCGGTGGAGGGAGGCCAGGCAGTGGTAGAGAAGAGGTTGCGAAGGGGACGTGCGAATGGGCGATAACGTCCACGGCGTCTCGGGGCTCATAGGCCGTGCCGGGATCGATGTTGCGGAAGCAGCAGAGATTCTAGCGGCTGGAAACTGCATATCGTCGCGTTCGCTCGAGCTCCGGTGGTTAAGGACGGAGGGGCGAGTAGCTTTCTCGACTTTGTTTGCTTCTTCGTCGATGTAGCTCCATAGCGTCATCTTCTCGTGGAAGTCCATACTTTGAAACCCGAAAGGTCTGTGAGATTTCTTTCTAGGGTTGGAGTTCAGTTGGAGCTTTTGCGATGTTTGGCTATGGCACGTGGAAAACTTCAACCGTTAGTGCACCTTCTTCAATGTCGGGAACAAACGTCAACTTTTGCTCATCTCTCTCTCTCTTATAACAATCAATGCCGATTGCAAGCAGTCAAGAACATTTTTGTTAGATGCACGTGAAGTTGAATTGTGTTAAAAAATCTCACCCCGAAAAGTTGACGCGGTGCAAAGAATGTAATATATCTTAATTGGCTCATTACTCATTGACTAAAACTTTTAAGTGAAGGTGAGTCTAAGCGGATATTTTGATGAGCTTGTACTTGGGCTCTCTCTTGCCGATCTCTCAATGTAAAGGGTATCGGACTCCTGCTACGCACGGCCTCAGACTTAGGCACTCTTAGGAACGGCATAATTTTAACCGTAGATCCACATATTATTATTGAGCAAAACTAGTAACAAATCACATTGTGGGCAACCAAGGGATAGATCTTGGGTTTTGTCGCTGAAACATTGAAGTGGGAAGGTGTGCATGAATGCAGCATCCTTAAGGCCCATAAATTGGTAAGATTTTGATTTTTCTTCACCGACTTTTCTTCTAATCAAATAATGGTGTAACCTACCACTTATTTACAAGGGAGATGGTTAGCAGACAGCTAGATCAGGGGGGACAACTCACAGTGCGTGTAGCTTCGCCTCATTTTCGGACATGGACAACAGCCAAAGCACTCATTTCAGAGGGAAGAGAGACAGTTGAGTTAGATGCAACCGTTGCTGTTAAACAACATAACGGTTCGACCCTCTTGGGCGCCACTTCGACAGCCACTGGATGGTGAACAATTTCAATTCAGCGGCATAAAAATCCGGGGACGAATACCGTCAGTCCGAGTTCACATTTCCTCATTTGTCCCAATGTTTCTGTGCACGTACTTGTTAAGGTGCGGACAGATCGGCAAGCTTGTTCTGGTGAGCAATGATGCGACGATACCAACTACCAAGAACCATAAAAGGACTTGAGGGTAGCTTGTGGTTCATAAATGGGAGGACATGGCTGCACTGTCGTAAGTTGTGAATACTGCTGAAATGAAATGTGGTAGCCTAGTAACCGCGAAAGTTACAAGTTACAGGAAAAGTAACGCATCGAATCAACCGGAAATGAAGTGGAACGGTCGAATTGCACGATGATACCGAACACAAGGACAGGGACTGGGTCCGGGAATGTGATTCGATCTCAGAAGATGGTTGATGGCACAGTTTGCCTATATAACTTGGGATGAATTTGGGGATCAAAAGTGTTCTGTTGAAGAAGTCAGCTAAAGTTGACAGCAGCAGCAGAAGACGAAGAAGAAGTCAGCTAAAAGCCCAATGAGGCAGCAACCTTGGGTTTTTCAGCAAACCACGTTGCCCAAATCTTGTGGTTCGCATTATGGCAAAATGAGACATCTCAAGTGACATTATTTACTTGTACAATACTCATTTTGATATTAATAATTTTTTTTGGATCGCTTAAATATTAAATCGGACAAAAAAGCTAACTTTAGTGCCAACGGCGAGATATTTCGGTTAAACAATACACGTGACTTTTTTATATTACGTGGGCATCCGCGTGGCATATTATTTGAAAAATCTGTCCACGTGGATGCCATGTGGAATTTTGATAAAAATAAGTTATAATAATTTTAAAAATTAAATTAAATTTAAAGAATAAGCTAAATACCTTAAAAAAATTCAAAAAGAGAGAGAGGAAAATGCTAGGTTGCATCGGCGAGGGCTTTGTCCGGCAAAGGATAGGGGGTGGTGGGTGACGCCTCGCTAGGGACGGTGGAGCCTTATAGTGGTTAGGTAAGGCCGACCTCTCTCAGCGACGGTCAGGCCTCACCCTCGCCAGGGTCGGTGAGGCCTGGTTGTGGTCAGACCTTGCAGAACTAAGCAAGGTTGAGATTCGCCGGCCCTAGCGTGGCCTCGTTTGCGTCAGTCACTTGGCGGCCCTCGCCAATCATTGCTGGCAATGGTGGCGGACGGCGGCGAGAGGTTACAAACCCTCATTGCTGTAACAAAGTATTTTCCTTAATTTCTTTTTAGCTTTTTTTTAGATATGTTTTAGTTTTTTTTAATTTTTTTTTAATTTTTTTTTAACTTTTGGCTTTTTCATTACTGATTTGGATCTGCCGGCGAGCCACATAGATTTACGTCAGATTCCTGGCGAAGCTCACTTGAGTTGGCACATAAATAATTTTTTTTTTCAAAAATATTGCCACTTAAGTGATTCAAAAAAAATATTGGCATCAAAGTGAGTGTCGTACACAACTATTGTCACTTCATGCATCCTTTTTCCGTTACTAAATAGTTTTATTTACAGCAAATTTTGTGATTAAAACATCATGTTAAGATAAAAATGGTCCCGACGAGAGGCAACGGCCAGTTAGGTTGACCTCAAGCGAAGCTCGCCCCCTGCGATCACTGGGGAGGGTGAGTCTCGCTGTCGCTAGGTGAGGCCGGCCTCGTCCTGGGCCGTGGTTCGACCTCGTCCTAGGCTGTGGCTCGACCTCGCCGGGCATAGGAAGAAGAAGAAGAGAGAAGAAAAGAAAAAATTCAAAAAAATTGTAAAGTATTATGTTGCCAACCGGTCAAAATTGGCTGAATGGACTGAACTAATACAATTACAAAAAATTTAGGATTAAATCGATAAAAAATATTTATGATTAAATTAACATAATTATAATAAATTTAATTCTTTTACGATGATTTTCTCAGGCCGCGGTCAACTCGATGTGTCCATGTCCAACTCCACCATGGATTCACGCGCTCATGGAAGGGATGTTGTCCCGGACAAAAGCATGTGAGTGGTTCCCAGTGATCCGAATGCCTGGAACACACGTCCTAAACTTTGTGCATGTCGATTATGGTGTTTTGAGCTTAGTCGGAACGTTGGTGTGGTGTCTGTCTGCTCCCGTCAACTTTATCCAAAACGAAGTCGATCATCGACGTAGAATAATTACGGGCATCGATGTCGTCCTGACCATGTTAATTAAAGCAAGTTGTAGAAGCAGTATTTGAGCAGCTTAGAAGTGAATTTTTTTAAAGCATGAATCGCTAATTATGCGTCACTTCTTGAATTTTCTACTCTTTCTTGATAGGAAATTCGATAATGTCACTAGTTTGTGTCAATCTCCAAGTGTGTATTTTTTTTTGTCAATAGAGTGGATATTTTTCGTCACTCATAAATTTTTTTTACCTAAATTAAAGTCGAAATCCGGATGGAGTCTCTTAAAGAAGCATCTCCTTATTGCCTTTGCATTAAATTGCCACCTCCAAACTCAAGAAAATTACCAAAAAAGGTATAATTCTATTGCCCTCATGCCAATTTAGTCCGAAGCCTTTTTTTTTTTTTGGGTCGAAAGTCCTAAGCCTTTTAATTGTGCCAATTGAATTTTAAATATTTTCACATTTTGCTAACTGAGTCGATCTAATCAATTTTGACTGAAAATTGATGACATGGATAATGATATAATCTTACGTGGTAAGGACGATAGTGACGTGATTTTTTTTTCTTTTTCTATTGTTAAAGGTTGATCGGCGAGGCTCGACGACCCACACCGACCACTAGGAGAGAGCCAACGAGGATTGTGAGTCTTGTCAGCTGCAACGAGGGTCACGGTCCTTGTCCAACTGTAAGACGACTTGAGCTGCGATTGTGAGTCTCGTCCAATAACTAGCAAGGGCTCACAGGCCCTCACCCATTGGCCAGTAGAGGTTGCCTGTCTTCGGTTGGCCCTTAATAAAGAAAAGAAAAGACATAACAGAAAGATAAAAATTTCATGTCAGTGCCAGCCATGTCATATAGGACGGTCTTTTCATATCATCAATTTTTGGTCAAAATTGACCAAATGAACTCAATTGGAAAATGTTAAAAAGATTTATGACTCAATTGACACAATTGAAAGGTTTAAGACCGAAAGATTTTGGTAATTTTCCCTCCAAACTAAGTATTGCCATTGGTGATTTGAAAATAATAGGAAGGAGCTCACTCAAAATCATTTTATTGTTGATTACTGTATTAAACTTATCATACTATAAAAGTCATTCCTCAAATTACTTTACGACCCACTATTTATGTCCTACTTAATCCCAAATCTCATTCCCATTTTCGCAAGAAGTACGTGGAGAGATGGGTTAATCATCAAGTTGAAAAATTAAAACATAAGGTTAAAGCTAGCTAAAAGCCATGGTGAAGAGATAAAGGAAGAAAAGCTCATGATCATCGTCGTCTTCCGCAGAAAGCTTGTCTGCTCTGTATGCCGGAACGAAGCCAAGATAGTCTTCAAGATTCCTCCCGACCGATCTCTACCAAGCCAGCCAAATCCCTTGCGTGTGTATCTTGATCCCAGTTTTGTTTAAGTAAGGGACGACAGACTTAAGGAAAAACAGGGGTTGGTACCAAAGAAAGAACAGATCATTACATAAAATGATGAGTTTGCACGATAAAGACAGCCCCACAGGAATTATGAACGTGACCTAGCGATCCTATCCACACAATTCAGAACATCAACGACGCGCACAATTCCATCACGATTTGTATGCTTAACAATCTTATGGTCGGTGCATCATGTGGACCAAACTCGCTCTCTTCCTCCTGTCACACCATCGTTTCTTTTATCATTCTTCTTTCTCTTTCTGATTTTTTTTTTTCCGGGGGTCCCCTTCAACCGACGTTCCCATCAATGTTTTTGTGCAGTGCGTTTGGCCAAGTCACATGGGAGAATCATTGATGAGCTTCGCGACACTTCCATAAAAGCATGTTGATGACAGCGATGACAGCGAGGATAATATGTGAATATCAATATTTTGTTTGAGGGATGCGATTTAAAAAATGATTCTGAAGCTGAAATTCGTTTCATAAAGACACTTTAGAATTGCTTCTAAAATTGAAATACTTTTGGTAAAAATATTGAGATTTTCTGATTCTGAAAGAGATTTGTACTTTTAGTTGGATTTTTGGACAACTTGAAGAAGTTAAAAATTGCAACTTCTCAACTTTAGAAATCAATTCTTCAACTACACCGATTTTTGCCGATCAATGTCCGCCTGCCAGCGCCCTCTGACGGCTAGCCGCAGCAGGTCGCCCGCCGCTGCCAATCACTTGCTATCCCCGATCGCTGATCACCGGCCGCCGCTGGTCGCTGGCCACCATCGCCGCCACTGCCAATCGCTGATCACCAGACTTCAGTTGCTATTCACTTGTACCGCTAACGCCTGTCTCTACCGACCACCACCGCCGGAGATTTTGTTAATAATGTTTCAAAAATAGAAATTTCAAAAGTAGAAATTTTATCAAACACATTTCTTTGATCATAAATCAACTTTTGATGGAGAAGTGATTTTGATGGAGATTCTGGTAATATTTCTAAAGTAGAAGTGTTGCCATGCACACTACTTCCCAACAATAGGAACATACATTAGTCCCGCTCTCCAGTGAGCGGGCAACGGTCCGTGGGAGATGGCTCCGCGACAGTTTCAAGGAGGTAGCACTCTCTGGACGCCATAGGGCTTTTATAATTTGTTGTGATAATTATATAGAATTTTTTCTGCTGGATATAACCCTAACTTAAGGGTGAATCGGGATGAATCTCGTGTCTCGATTATTTCTTTTTTGCTTTTACGCTCTATTTTGTTGTGGTTGTACGTCGAATTTCAACATAACCTAATCCAAAATTTAAGATAAAAAAAGCTAATAAAAATAAGAGTTTGGGGCTGGGCTAAAATTTGGATATGCATGGGCACGTACGTATGGGCGTGTTCCCTCTATCCACTTATACATTATTCTAATGCATAGGATTATGCAGAAACTCGTCTTCCATTTAGTAAAGCTTGTTTTTATGCTCATCAATATGCCATAAATGCTCCAGGTGTTGCTAAGTATATATATATGTGGCCTGGAGAATGTCTCTTTTTGTGCTATCTGAAGCATCAGCTTTCGCCTTCTTCCATCTTTTGTTCATCTCACTCTCTCTCTCTCTCTCTCTTCCTTTGATTTAGCCCTCTCTTTACAGTATCAAGAAGCATGGCATTGATCGCGTTTGGACGGTTTGATGATTCGTTCAGCTTCGGCTCCTTCAAGGCCTACTTGGCCGAGTTCATCTCCACCTTGATCTTTGTGTTTGCTGGTGTTGGCTCAGCCATTGCTTATGGTCAATCACACTCGACACCCCTCTTCCAAAAAGCTTTACTTGCTCTTATTTTTTTCCATTTAAAAGTTCCTTTTTTCACTTGGAGTTGAAACATCAGATTTAGCTATGGCGATTACAACGTCAAGATACCCTAAAATGAAGATGAACCAGTTGGAAAAACATTAGAAAAAAGATGAAAAGAAGTGCAGAACAAGCAAGTGGCCTTCTGGTTTTTTTCCTGTTCTTTGAGTGGAAAATAACATGTTCTGTTTTGGTGGATCGTGCTGTTGCAGATAAGTTGACATCAGATGCTGCTCTTGATCCATCTGGGCTAGTGGCTATAGCAGTTTGCCATGGCTTCGCTCTCTTTGTTGCAGTGGCAGTGGGTGCAAATATCTCTGGTGGCCATGTCAATCCTGCTGTCACTCTAGGGCTGGCCCTGGGTGGCCAGATCACCATCCTCACAGGCATCTTCTACTGGATTGCCCAGCTTCTTGGCTCCATTGTTGCTTGCTTGCTCCTCAAAGTTGTCACCGGAGGACTGGTGATTACTTCACTTGCATTTGACTGGTTGTTTTGCGAACAATGTCCTCAAACTTGCATTAATGACATGTTCCTCTCATTTTCATATTTTTGTGCTTTATGAGGGAATTCTTTTGGGGAACATTAATCATGAAAGCAGTTTGTGCAAGCAGACCAGCTTGTACCATTTCTTTCTTTAAGAAGAACTTTCACTGTTCTCTGTAAAGCCAAAGACGTGCAAGCTAATGATTCATATTCGGTTTAATTGATTTTTTTATTTTCTTTTACACTTGGTTTAAATTATTTTGCAGGCAATACCTGTTCACAATGTTGCAGCCGGAGTTGGAGCGATCGAAGGGGTGGTCATGGAGATCATAATCACCTTTGCATTGGTCTACACTGTCTATGCCACAGCAGCTGACCCAAAGAAGGGCTCATTGGGAACAATTGCCCCCATTGCCATTGGCTTCATAGTCGGCGCCAACATCTTGGCCGCCGGCCCGTTCTCCGGCGGGTCCATGAACCCGGCCCGTTCCTTTGGGCCCGCTGTGGTCAGCGGAGACTACCATGACAACTGGATCTACTGGGTCGGCCCCCTCATCGGGGGTGGCCTGGCGGGGCTTATCTACGGAAACGTGTTCATGCACTCGGACCATGCACCTCTTGCCAATGAGTTCTAAGTCAACCAAATCAAACCATGCGCGCGCTCACAATCCCTCCGTTCTTGTAATAAAAGAGAGAGGAGCAGATTCCGCTGCTCTTTCTTTTCTTTCTTTGTTTTCAGCTTTCTCTGATTTGGTTGTTGTAAAGCTTTGCGTTGTGGTTCATCGTCTTGTCAAGAAAATGAATGAAGTTGGCGAGTTGCTGAAAAAGTGTTCCCCACCACCACCACCCCCCCCCCCCCCCCTCCTCTTTTTTTTTGTGACATGATTTTTCATTTCCTTTCGCTTGTGATAATGGTGGGCGAGACAATCTGTGAGAGAATGGCTTCACATGGTTTGGACACATGCAAATTATCGATGGAATTGACAGCTTTTTGGATCTAGGATGCTTTCACTTTCTTGCTATGTGACCACCCCCCCCCCCCCCCCCCCCCCTTTTTTTTTTTCATTTGCCATGCTCACAGGACATTGCCATTATGAGATACTAGGATGATTCTTTACCTTGGAGTGAACCTTGATCCAGTCGAAGTAAAAATGGAGGAGCATCTACAATGGAGGAGCATCTACCCTGATAAAACATGATGCACTTTGGTCATACTCATTCAAGATTTTATCAGATCGCTTATCCTACAATACTAAAGACGTAAGTGGCTGGACAACTAAAACTTATAAAAAGATCGTTGCTACAGTCCATTCGCACTTTTCCTTAATCAGTTCCCGCATTGGAGAAGCGAAAGATGTCTTGGTTGAGCTTTTCGTTAGTCCCCTCTGCACTGGGAAGAGTTCTGCTCATAAGATAAACTAGTTTCCAGCTTAAGTGCCGCGTATAAATTTCTTTCTACCCATTGCTGATAAACCTTTTGCAGACTCACGAACCCGGATTATATATAACCTGCAATAGGAAATTCATTTAGATTCAATAGATTGTGATGAACTTTCCGATTGTATTGTTAAAAAAAAAAAGAGAAAAAAAAAAAGAATCGGGCTTGCCAATTCACAATGCAGGACATACAAAATGTGTATCATGAAGACTCCGAAAGCGATACTTTCTCATATTTCCATTCGTGAGCCTTCCACTCAGGCAACTGCTGTATGACAACCTACACGAAATTGAAAGAGGACCAATTTTGTTCATGAATATCCGAGGGAAGAGGGAAACTTTCGAAAGTAGTGGTGCTCAAAATGTAAAAAATACAAGGAAAGACATCTTTACCAGCCCTCTCGAATCTGGTTTACCAACTGTTGTTTGGCATGCAAGCCTATAATTTTTCGGCTTCTGCAGTGAATCCATGACATTAAGCGTCAGAACAACGATCAAACCAGAAAATTCATCTGATAATCACATTTAATCCCTCCAAAACACGGAAAACAACTCATAGTCCCTTAAGGATTCATTGATGCATCTCTCCAGCCCCCATTGGACAGGAGGTAACACTTGAAATAAAGTCCCATTAAGCATAGAAATAGTTTCTAGTCCTAGTACATAACTTGTAAAAACAAGTAAGATCAAGGGAGATGCTTATTTGCACTATTGAATTCATGTTCATTAGAGACTAAAAAGCTGGAATTCCCGTGATTTGTGATTTGAGTGCCACAGCTGGTGCCAAGTTGCCACAATGAATTAGTTGGTGCAGATTGTGAATGCTGCTTTAGCAAGTTGCTTATCAAAACAATCAGAACACACATTGCTTACCTTTTTAAGTTTTTCCTTCTCTTTGTCCATGACAGGGCTTAGTAGCTCTTTTCCTTCAACAACCTAACATAAGAACCCAAAACTCCATGTCAGGGATCCTGTTTCTTCATCACCTTAAACAAGTCACTCGAATCATTCAAATGGGCACATTTCCATTAGGCTTTGTTGACGTCATTTCGAAAAGTAAGCACCGTTAGGCAGGTGACAACTGTAGAGAACCAGTTCACTTCCTCAAGCTCTAGCTATCTCACCAAGGAGACTAATTGAATGGGAAGCTAGTCTAAACAATTTATGAATTAGTTATCATTAGGACCAGATCCAAGGATCTATAACTATAAGGCATTAGAGCAACAAATGAGCTAGCATTGATATTTCATTCGACCCTGTTTGGTTTTTAGTTCTTACAGTTCACTAGTCTATGAATTTCAGTAACTTTCTGTAACCATACTCGAACTCATAAAACTGTTTTCAGGAACCATAATCTAAACCCCCACCACCCCCCCACCCCCCCCCCCCCCCCCCCAAAAAAAAAAAAAATGGGGAATAAAAAACTGACCTCAACCATGCAAGTTGCACAAGTTCCTCCCCCAGCACAATTCAACAAAGGTCTAGCCTGAAGATCATCACAAAACACCAACATCAGATCAGTCCAGATACAAACGCATAAAAAAAGCTGGGACATTTGCCAAAACTGATTCACTCATGCTTACATAGGGACCATACAACTCAATGTTGGAATCCAACATGATGTCCCTCAGTTTTTGCCCGCCGCACGCCGTGCGAAGATGAACGTCTGGAGTCCCATCAGGAAGCAAAACCGACTGACAAAAGTTCCCACCAACAAATACATTCAACCTCAAATGGGTAATCTCAAGTTCTCAACTTTAACAAAAAAATCACCTTAGAAAACGTGAATTTATCCAATTTCCATTTTTTTTTCCTTTTGGGACTTACGCTGACAAATGCGAAGTTCACACACGGCGGTTCCTCTGCAGCTGCAGTTTCGGAGTCGCTCTCGGGGACGGTTCCAACTGCTCGGATCCTGCTGATCCTGCTTCTTGAGAAGGTCGTCTGGCTCCTGAAAGGTTTGAGGTGGTTCCGGCGAGGGCGCGAGCGATGGTTGAAGCAGGGAGTGAGTGAGAGAGAAGCTAAATGGGATGAGTTCAATTGGACGCTTCCCATTTCTTGAAGAAGAACGGAAAAGTCCTCCGACTGTTTGGGGGGGTTGTTCTTCTTGATATTTGCATGGAGATTGGTTCTGGGTTTTGTGGTGATGATACTTGTTGGCCTTATCCTATGCACAAGCCTGGAGATACGAGGCACCCACAGTCTGGTTTCTACATTTGACCCCACTTACGTGTTAGTTAAAGTTTTAGGGATAATTACTCGTGCTTGAACTTTATTTTAATATACAATACCATTTTTAAATTTTTGAATTTATTTAATATGATACATGAAATTTTAATAAATATTTAATTTAATCCACAGTCTATATGATAATATTCAATGTTAAACATTCATTAACACATGTTCATAAATAACATTAAACATTTTCATTTGGTTAGGAAATAAATTGAACATTTACCATATGTTCATTAATCACATTGAACAAATTTAAAGCTAGGGAACGGCGTTGCACATTGCCCTATAGTTCAGGGATTGCATTAATCAACCAAAAAGTTTAAAGGTGAAATGACACATTAAGCCAAAATTCATGAGTCATTTAATCCATAGTCTATATGAAAAATTCCTTGAATTGAGCAGTATTCAACTACAATCGAGATGGAATTATCAAACTTCAACTTCAACCAACAAACTGTTAACATTTTTATCCGCGTATTTTGATGTTTAAACTCCATTTATTAAGTTCAATCGAGTTGAAAATCTTTTAATTCGTGCGATCAACTCCTAAACTTTTACTCAAGGAGTATGATTGAGTGCTAGATCATATTGAAGAATGCAACTTCAGGCCTCATGGAGGCGACTTTCGAAAGTCATGTACGTGATTTTATCGATGTGTTCTTAATTGTGTTCGTTTTTTTTATAAAGGGGCAGCATTTGAATTGCGATATATATATATATATGTTAAATCATGTGAACTTGATTGTTTTAAGTAAAAACCACTCGCCGTATTGTCTTAACTTACAAGTTCTATTTACACGTGTAATTTTGAGTCCACGGCAATCGAATTACAGGCTAGTTGAAGACTTGGAGTAAAAGATATATTTCCAAATTAAAACCTTATAAATCGCATAAGTTTATCAGAAAAGGTCTTCCGCGGTCCGTTGGGTTTCGGCAATTAGGATGCACTGGTATTGCTATTTTATTTTTCACATGGACCGGTCTGGTTACTAGGTTCATCCTATGTAGAACCCATATTTTTTTTGGGAGCCTTTGTATTGCGTTCGATACTCTTTAACATGTGACTGACACGTCCTTAGCACTCTTGACACGGCAGCGACATGCGAGTCCCGCTTTTCGACACTCCATTTTGACATGCACATTCTAAGCATTTTTTAAATAAATTAAGGGTTAAAATGTAAATTTATTAAAAATATAAATACTTAATTCATATATCCAACAAACCTAAAAATAGTATATCCAACTAGGGGTGATCGGTTCCTTTCGAGAACTGAGAATCGGACCGATGGCTTCGGTTCTCATTTTTCGGATGTCCGGTTTGAGTCTGGTCAGGCTCTCGGTTGATTTTTTAGGAATTATTCGTGTGTTTTATCGTATTCAGCCGTTTCTATTGAGAAACAAAAGGAAGAACATAAGCACCATTTCAACTGATTTGGATAAAATGGTGGTGAAATTGTTTGGAGGGGCCTAGGAATTCGAGTTTGATAAGTTGTTCTAGCAAGAATCAAGCCAAGGTTAGTAACGTCTGTTAGAGGGCTTGTTTCTTGTACGGAGTCTTCTATTATTCCGGTTCTTATATAAGAGATTTCTCATGCTTAAAAATTTGTAGAAGACATTTTTATGGAGGTAGAACCGATTCTCATATCTGCGCTTGACAGACACAACGTGTGCATGTTAGCTTATGGACAAATTGGTATCGACAAGATGTGCACAATGGTCAGTGACCTCAATTTCTTGTTTCGGCAATCACAATTATTCTACAACTCCAGTGTTCAAAGAAAAAAGAAATAAATGAGGAACATTTGTATTTTCTTCAGGATGGAGTAAATGATAAGCCGAGAATTGTTCCTTGGGCTCTCTAGAAGCTTTTCAGCCATGTCTCTAAGGACAAGTCATCTTCTCTAAAATTTTCCATCAGCATGTTGGAGGTATACATGGGGAACCTAAGAGATAATCATGAGGGGCGCAAACTAGGGGTAATATGTTTATGGATAATAAAAAAAAACAATCGATCTGGTCTGGTTTTATGCCCTTAGAATTGGGAATTGGAGCGCTGATCCCGATCCTGGTGGTCCGATTTGCTCACCCCTATATTCAACCAGTAAAAAAATAATAATAGTGAATTCTAAACAGAATAGAAGAAGAAAAAACTCATCGACGATATTTTTATAATATATCTAATGTAAAACGTATTTTAACATATCGAAATTTTTTATTTTTTTTAAAAATCAAGTATCGTATGGTATCGTGCCGCATGCCGCGTTGCTCGCTGATGCTACGGCCCCAACGCCCCATCAGATTCATGGGCGAATTTGGCTTCTAGGCCGACCCCGACCGGGCCCGCAGATTCAACCGGTATCCGCTATCGTGCCCCGCGGCCATAGCCGGTTCGGAGTTCCAGCTCCAGCGTGGTCCACACGCGTCGGCGACTCACTGCGCTCACCACCCACGTGTTCTTCGTCTCCTTCCATCTCTCGCCGCACATCGCAGTCGCGTCGGCTCTCTCCCTCGATCTCGATGATTCACATGAAATCTCGATTTGATTCCAAATCAATGCACTTCGCTGCTAATTCGGATTTGACCTGTCCATCTAGCACTCGAACTTTCTCGCGAGATCGGATATTTCTTATCGGCTTGGATTCGTTTGCATTTTGACGGACGTTTTCCCCTTTTCTTTGGGGGGAT
The DNA here is from genome assembly GCA_028455895.1 of Rhodomyrtus tomentosa. Classification (NCBI taxonomy): domain Eukaryota; kingdom Viridiplantae; phylum Streptophyta; class Magnoliopsida; order Myrtales; family Myrtaceae; genus Rhodomyrtus; species Rhodomyrtus tomentosa. The sequence continues at coordinate 38,008,853 of JAPCWY010000001.1, read as the reverse complement.
TGAGCTGTGAGATGGATTCGAGCAGGAGAGCGGTGGAGTCGTACTGGAGATCGCGGCTGATCGACGCCGCGACCTCCGATGAGGACAGGGTCACGCCTGTTTACAAGCTTGAGGAAATCTGCGAGCTCCTGCGTTCTTCTCACGCCGGCATCGTCAATGAGGTTTCGGAGTTTATATTGAAGCGGCTCGATCACAAGAGCCCCGTCGTCAAACAGAAGGTAGGTAATGGTAGTAGTGCTCTTCTGATTGGTTTGCTTTCGTTTCGTTTCGCGTTTTGCATGTGTGGAGCTGATCATGCACCCAGTTGGTCCTACAGAATCAATGAGAGTGAATCTTGAAGGAACCTTGTTCACGTGAGTGAAGAAAAAAGTGGTTGCAATGGATCATTTTCAGGAAGTCAGTTAGAAACAAGCATGTAAAGTAGTGAATACTGGATCTCCTGATTTTAGTCCTGTGATATATAAGAGATTGTCGCGGCATCTTAAGTTGTCTGAAGATTAGACTATACATACATCTTAAATTTGTGAAGGTGGGTCAGTTCAAGAGAATAGGCAGCATTGCTCTTTTTCTAAACAAGTGGGTTCTTTTTTTTGGGGGGGGTGGGGGGGGGGGGGGGTTGTTGGAGAGCGAGGAGTGATGTCCTCCATAATGGAGATGCAGATATCGATACATGGAAGGGGGCCTCCGTTTGATTCAGATAGACTTCTTCTTTTTGAGCAATGGACGATTCCTGCTGTTTAGTACCTGGGTTGAGCTACTGGTTTGCTCATTAGTTTCTTGGGATATGCTTCTCTAAGCTTGTTTGGTGGGGAAATGTCTATAGTTGGCTCTCCTGGTTTGAGTGATGTTCTTATTATGAGTATGATAGTGCTCCTGAATTTGTAATACTGAAGGGCATGTGATGGGTGTGGTCCTCCTACAATCGTTTCAAAAAAACAAAAGATTATGAAGGCATGGATAATTATGCGAACAAAGGGAATTTCTCGTGTTGTATCTTTTGACTGACCATGAGAGTGTTAGATTATTGAACACAGCGAATTGCAATGTTCACTTTTCAGGACTTGTTTATGGGGTGTGTCTTAGAAGTAAGGAGAAAATTTTTTACCTCTTGAAGGTTGTGTGTATTGTTTAGCCGACACGCTGGAGCACAGTCAGCTCCACGAGCTCCGTTATCACGCTGTGTTGCTCCTCGAATGTCTATAACTAACTCAAATCAGAACTAAATTAAATATGAATGAGACCGAAAACATGTGCACGGTGTCCCGTTCTCTTTCTGTGGACGTCATTTTCATCACTGCATATGAGGCGTCTGCCAACTCCAATTTATCACGATATCTCCTTGCAAATAGGCATGTCTTTTGTGCAGGTTAATATTGGAAAGAACTTGTCTGTCTGCAGCTTTGTGTATATCGCGTGATTTATTTGGAGAGGTGATAAATTATCTAAAGCACCTTCGAATGCTTAGAAGCTTCTATTTCTGGCTTCTGTGCATCTGGGATCAAGTTTAATATGTCTTCCATCTCCCATGATAAACTAAAAATAGTGCATATGAAGTTTTAACTTGGACACATATGAATAACCAGTTAAATGGCTTCTGCAGGCTCTTAGGTTAATTAAATATGTGGTTGGAAAATCTGGTTTGGAGTTTCGCAGGGAGATGCAAAGACATTCTGTTGCAGTTCGACAATTATTTCATTACAAGGGGCATCCAGATCCTCTTAAGGGGGATGCTCTGAATAAGGCTGTGAGGGACACAGCCCATGAGGCAATTTCTGCCATTTTCTCTGAACAGGACAGTAAAGCAACACCCACTGAGGATTTTAATACAAGAATTCAAGGATTTGGAAACACTAATGTTGAAATGCCATCAGAAGATAAGAAATCGTTTCTCAGTGAGGTAGTTGGGCTTGGAAGTGCATCCATCAAGCAAGGACTTAATAGTTTCACTCAGGGGCAGTCATTTGGAAAGAAAGAAAATGGCAGTTATAGAGGTCCGAAGCTTCAGAGATCTTTGACAATAGAAAGTGATGACACAAATAAGTATGAACCAGTTGAAATAGGCAATGAGGCTCGGTTAGGGATCTCAACAAAACGGGCTAGTGGTTCCTGGAATCCAGATATGAGAGTGGCAAATACAGAATGGACCAATGGAAATTCCACTTCCAGTCATACCGAGAGCAAGACTCATGAAGAGCGGTTGCTGGAAACTATCGTAACATCTGGTGGTGTTCGTCTACAACCCACACGAGATGCTATTCATGTTTTCCTTATGGAGGCAGCAAAATTGGATCCGGTGGCCATAAGCCAGGCCCTTGAAACAAAGCTTCAGTCTCCACAATGGCAGGTACTCATTTTGAATTATTATTTCCATTTCGTTGAGGCAGTAACAATTAGAGATGTAGAAAACCAGTGATGACCACAGTAAAAAAAAAATTGATTTTCCCATAGTTGTAATCTTAAAACAGCCATCTAGAAGAAAATCGGCTAAAAGATACCTGGATATTGGATCACTTAAAAATGCACGGATCGGGTCAGGTCCAGTCTTGAGTTCGGAGCATGGAGGGATCTCTCATTATCAACTATCAGTTAATCTTCTTATGTTCATGAAATAAGGTCCAGGATGTTGAAACATGGGTGTGGCCCATGAAAGCTGTTCAACAGCTGTAACATATGAGCAATGAAAGCCGCCACTCAGCTATAAAATGATAATTCTTTTTCCAGCATGTAATTGGGCCTTTTTTCTTCCATCTGGCTGTCAAAAAGACAATTATACTTTCATCATAAATATACTTCATGATTTGTCGCTTTTCAGGTTCTTGTGAGAGCTGTCTGCGTATTGGACTCCATTGTGAGGAGAAAGGACAATGAACCCTTCTCAATTGTGGCTTCTTATTTCAGTGAAAACAAAGAACTTTTGATTAGATGTTCTTTGTCTCCGCAAGCTTCTTTGAGGGAAAAGGCAAATAAGGTACCCATCCTTCTATTATTGTGAGATCTTCTGTAGTTTCTTTCCATGTCTATGGTGTCAATTTATGGAAAGGAAAAAAGCAATTGTTAACTTGTGGTGTCATTATGTGCAATGCGGTTGATCTATTTGGCACCAAAATCTTAATGGGGTGTCATACGAATTGAGCTGGAGCTCGAGAGTGGAAAGTTGTAGACTCCTTATATACAAACCTCTTGAGTAAATTGTGAGAGTGAAGTGATGCTTCTTTTAGCTAGTTAAATGAAGATACTATTTCTAAGCATAGTGATTATCAAAGTTCGACAGATCAGGGAGTGCTCCTTACTCTTTTTGGTTTATCATGATTATTAATCTCTTTTGGATGACGAAAAGCTCAAATGCCACTTATTTTTTTATCCAGTATGATCATAAGAGAAGAGACTGTACTCTAGACTTACCATCTCTTTCTTTTACTGTTTCATTTACATATGGGGAGAACTCAGTACTTTTTTAATGTCATTTCCTATACCAGTTAGTCTGCAGACTCAAAAGATACATGAGTTAGCAAACATCCTCCTTACATCTAGATTCTTGCTACTTGTTTTGTCACCTTGTATATGTTTAACCCAAAAACTTCTGCAGTATGTGATTGATTGCTTGGCATTATGGCTTTTCTTCACTTATGCATTTATATAGTGGCATTATGGTAAGATCCTGATGTATGATGTATATTTGCCCTGTTGCGAACAGGTCCTTAACTTTTTGGATGGAGAACAGGCGGGTACTTTGGCAATTGGTTCAGGTAATTCATTAAAAGCTGAGACTGCTACTGCAGTTCAGATGCCTGATCTAATAGATACCGGTGAATCTGACTACATCAATGGAACAAATGATTCAACACATATGCAAAGTGCTGCAAACACTGGAAGCTCAATGAAAGAGGCGACCCCTTCCATCTATGATTTGCTTGGAGATAATGCTGGGCCTGGTGTGCACGCCAGTGAAGAAAGAAATGATGATGATCCCTTTGCTGATGTCTCTTTTCACAGTGGCCAAGGTCAAGACTCTACTGATGATATCTTTAAGGGGGTGGCTATTGATGATAAGCATGATATCAATCAAAACCATGTAACAATCAACGAAAGCAGGCCTGAATTATTTGATATTTTTGGGTCTTTTGACATCTCTTCAGAGCAGGTAAATCAGAGAAATGATGTCAATGCTTTGGTGGCTGGCTTGTCTGTGGACAAGAGTGAGGTGAAAGGAACTCCCGCAATGCTATCTGAAGCCATATTGTCAGATTTAAAAAGCAATCCTGGCTATCAGGTCTCTAATGATACGTTGAACAGAGTGGGTGGATCTCAAATGACTGGCATCAGCCCCAATGCCATGCCTCTCTCCAGCAGCCTGCCATTTAGCATACCTCCTGGGATGATGTTTAATTCTGCTTTTCCATCACAATCCATAAATTATGTTGCGATGGGGAATTTTCTCGCTCAGCAGCAAATTCTAGCAAACATGTCTAATTTCCAACTTAATGGGAATATGAATGCTCGGAGTGTCGGCACAAGTCATGTTACCGGAACTAATGGCAGTCATTCATCACCCTTCCCTGATATTTTCCAGGCAAATTTTCCCACTCAGCCTCCTAATATGACCGGGAGCAACTTGAAGAAAGAGGGGACAAAAGCATTTGATTTTATCTCAGTAAGTCTTTTTCTTTTGTGATCTGCTTGATAATCATTGTCATTGACTAGCTACTTACTTTAACCTTGAAGTCTCTGAGTGAGGAATGTACACTTGTTAAAGTCATCTTTTGGATGGTGAAGGTGGATTCTTAGTAGGCCTAATGTTTAATTTTCTGGTTAAGATTATTACGATACAAAATCTTCCCCCCAATTTTTTTTTTTTTTTAATATGGGATTGGTTCCCATAGTAAATTTTTGTTGAGTTGCTTTGACTTAATTCTATTCATGCTGGAGATTTAAAATGAAATTAGTTTTTGGATGGTCATGTGCTTGTGTCTTCTCTTCCAGGATCATCTGGCTGCAGCTAAAGATTCGAAAAGGACAGTTTAAGGATTTTGAGCTTACCGTTTCTCAAAAAGCACTTGCTGATATGTCAAAATCGCCTCGTAAAGTTTGGGAAGGTGACCAAAGCAGCTATCCATTTATAGAGATGGTCATACATAGCTTTCCTCGGAATACAATGAACATGCATCAGCAAGTGCGGCTTGGTGACACATTTGAGTGGAATTCACACGCAGAATGACCGTTAATCAGCGAAGAGCTATTTCAAATTGCTTCCATAGTTTTGTAATGTATAATTCTGGTTGTAAATGTTGGTTGTTCAACAGTATGAAAGGCATGCGTCCTATGGTGGCTATCGACTTGTTAAGGTCGTAATGCTGGTGAGGTACATAAATGAGCATAGTACAAATTGTCTGTCTATTCTGTGCCGGTGAATGACCCCTTTGCCATTTTGAGTCGTTCTCTCTTGTACCATTGCATTTGTCTGCCTCAAACCAAGAAGCGGGACTTCTCTCCGGTCATTGATTGTTCTCAACTTAGTCCTAATCATTTTCCTAAGAAGTTGCATGCCTACGCGAGGAAAGATTCATGTTCTCATCGTCTCATTCCTTTGGATTTCCATCATTGCATCGTGAAGAAGAAAACAGTCTCGCCAAAAGAAAAAAATGGTCACAACACTGGCTCGGGACCAAATGAAATCTTTGATTGTGTAGGGTTGCGGATGCATTGAGGCATCAGAGACGCAACGACATGAGAGATTACATAACGCCATGGGAGTAGCATAAGCTTTGATGAACTGATCTTATTTCTGTACAACATTTCAGATAATTCATGTTTACGTGTGGTATATACAGTATGGTTCGTGCAGCAAGTTGCATCCTAGGTTATATTTAGGGAGGAGTCTTCAAGGTTGCTCCACGAACGGACTTCCATCTTCTTAGTCCTGTTTAATTGCTTGACAATGTCCAGGCGTTCTTTTGAATATGGAGAAGGAATCTAGTCACAGCAATTGAAACATTATTATTAGAGCGTAACAAAGGAATTAGCCGTTGGCGGCGGGAAAGATCGCTGTGCATTACCAGTGAAGGTGTGTACTTCTTGATGGCGGCTAATATGGCAGCATGACCCAAAGCAGAAACCTGGCGACGTCAAACATACAAGTCAGGACCAAAAAAGGCTAATAACTAGAAGTTATATGGAGGAAAATGACCAAAATCTCAGCAGAATTTCGCTTTACGCAATTGTTCATGTCATCCGGATGATGTAGCAAATGGCCTATGTTTGAATGTTCAAGCCAAGTTCAGAGTACCAACAGCAGCGGAAGCGATAGGAATGGCTGCCCAGGGACGTGGGAGCCCACGTGGATGCATGTTTGTGCACATTGTGACCGTTATATGAGTCAATTGACTTAGAAATTTGAGAATGTCATGCAGCTTATAGTTTTCCACGATAACTAATCATAACTAGTCAATGATGCACCAGATTTCACGTAGCGGAATCAGAAGGAATGAAGGCAGTTGAGTCTTCCTTCCCTCTCCTATTCCACTTTGCGAGCCCAAACGGGGTGCTCAGCTCATAATTTTTAGGCAGAGAAACAAGAGAGCATGAGAACTGAGTTGGTACTCACTGGAATTAGCATCAGTATGGTGACTGGAATGAGTGTTGCGAGATCTTGTAACGTTCTCTTTACCTTCTTACTCTCTCTCGTCGTGATACTGTGGCCCCGCATTTGCTTAAGGAGAAGCTCGAGTGACAGTGTGATGTCTATCCAGAGTAGCTGGGTGCCCATCCATATATTCTGCCAGCGAGCATGAGAATATATCAGAAACTATTCATTCACGATGATGAGTTTGTATAGGTATCATGGGGCTTACATTACTGGCAGAGACTAACTTGATGCTGAACTTCCTGCAGAAGCCTTCATCCCGGGCATTGGTCTTAGCATCTCCCACCCTGTCCACAGTGGCTATGGCAACTGTCACATTTGAGTTACTATCCTGCAATTTGAGGCCAAGACAGGTATATCAACTAGGATCATAATGTCGATGGAGGTAATGTTTGGAATCTGGAGCTAAAATGAGGCATACACGGCAAGCTGAAGCCAACATCATGGATCATTAGACCAAATAATGTGTCCATATCAATCCAAATATAGTGTTTAAGAGGGCCGGAGAGTCCTTGATAACCATTCCATTGCTGCTTCCAAAGGAAATGATGCCATTCTTATTAAAACAGTAGGATATATTCTTCTTTGATAAGCTCTTCCCATTCTCCACATTGTGGGAAATATTCAGATTGTTGACATTTTCTTATTTAAATTTTATGTTGAATCTTGGCTTCTTTTTGCTTGGGGCCTCTACGTTATGGTCCTGGCTGATCGGACCACTTCCATAACCGCCATAACGAAAGAGTTCTCTCCCCACTATCCCTCATGGATTGTCAGAACTAAAATCACTTCCTTCTATGGACATCTGGAGATCTTTGCAGAGGAAAAATGAAGTAGACACTGATATGACTGTCAATTGAAGGGATAGGGCATACCTTTGTCGATTTGGGCACGTGCTGAGACTTGTTCTCAAAGTGTTCTTGGGTCATTGACACATTTGCTTTGTGCTGTGCCTCCAGGGCTGTTGATAACGCCTTCCGCTTAGCTACTGCAGTCAATGTGGGGTCCGACGCACCAGTTTCTGCTGTCTTAGAAGTTCCGCTGAAAACACCCACATTTTCACAAATAAGTTTCATTTGCTTCAAGAAATAACAAACAAGACCAGTAGCATAAATAGCTTACCTGGATCTATCATAAACCACCCAATAATCTTCTAGGCAAGCACTCAGCAGGCTTTGGCTGCCAAGTTAATCACAGATGATTTCGAAGTTGGTTTATCGCTAGAAATTTAGAAGGAAAAGCAAGAAGCCAAAAATTACAGATTCGCTGATCTAGATTACCTCTTGAGTAGAAATGCCAGCAATTCTGAATCTAAGGGTTGCAATGTTGAACGGCTGAAATGAGCGAAGCCAGAGAACACATCATAGCAAGTGGTAAACACCCGAGACAGAATAATCTCTGTCTCTGCCTGGATGACATGCTGTTTCGACCTCTTCCTGTCTGGACTGCTAGCAGTTTGTGAAGCGTAAAAGTCGAGCCATCCGATTTCATCAATTATCAACTGGGGAAAGAAGAGAGAGAAATATTTCAAACATTGATATGATCATCCCTCCCATTCTGAACTAGGGTTTATGGAATCTGACCTCCATAAATATCTGATACATCTGCACCGAAGAAAATCCCGGGTACATGAAGATGATACCACACTCCAAGTAACTACACAGATACGAAATCTTTTTGAATGGAGAATGCCGAAAAGCATGTGAAAACAAACCTATAGCTTTTGAGTGAAGCAACACATACCTTAGAAAATCCTTAACCTGCTCATCCAATTCTCTTATGCCCATTTTAGTCAAGTATAGTCTAGTTCTTCTTCCCAAATATGCAAATAGCCCAAGAATTGCCAAATTCTCCGCTTTGACCTGCCACAGAGTTATGAACCAGACCCGAATTCCATTCTTAAGTACAAGACTCATTTTCAAAGCGACTGACATTATTCACCAGGACTGACATTGTTCACCAACCCAAGTTTTTAAACATCATTGCCATTGTTTCCATCACTAAGAACTTTCCTAGAATTATATACTGAGATTAAGATGGATAATGTTACTGAAGCTCCTGCTACTCGACCTAAAAATAGTGATCCCAGTTTCAAAGTCATCTGTGACATTGGAGTGCTAACCTTGTCACGAGAATCTTCCATGCACGAAACAAGAGGCTCTTTCTGAAATGCAAGTGAGAGCTTGTTTTGAGCGAGACCAATCCAAAATTCAAGCTTTTCACTCTCCTCGCTGGGAAGGAACTTCCTCCCAAAATGTGTCAAGAAGTCCAATTCAAAGCCAGCTTCAGTTGCTAATTGATGCCCTTTTTCCACTGGCACAAGGCCATGAGAAAGTTCCATGAGCTCAAGCAAAATAGCATTGATGGACATTGAAAGCATGCGGCAGCTTGACTGCCGGGGACCTAATTTTGCCACTGCTGAACAGCAACTTATTGCGATAACAATTCCTGCTACACCACTGGAAAATAATCTTTTAGGATCATATTTAGCTTCATAGAATAGCCCCTTTTTCGAGGTCTTTTATATGTCATCTATGGATAGCTGCAGAAGGAAAGTTGTGCAACAATGAAGTCCACAACCATATGCAGACTAAGAAAGGAGTTAAACAGTACATTTTCTAATAGGAGAAACGTAGGATTCTCAAGGAATAAACAGAAAAGACGACACTTGGGAATTTTTTTGCACTAACCTTCCCGCATATTCCATAGACCACTTCTTCAACAGAGGAATGAAAAATCCAGCTACCCGTGGCAATTCAACCTCCCTAAACCATACTACTAGTTCAGTGTGCTGTTTGCTCAATTGACTTTCTATGTGTTCCTTTATCAAGTCCAGCCTCGGGCTCAAGCTGATGTATGAGAGATCTAAAAGTCAGATACTGGACGAAAGGCAAAATATGTCGAGAAGCAGGTAACTAAGTAAAGCTGTTAAACAATTTTTTACAATGATAACAACTGTACCATTGACCAAAAGGTCGATTCTTTGGAGACAAACTGGCTTTAACAACTTGATAAGATCTCATTGAGAAAAATACATGGTGGACCGGCAAGGGCGACAATAGGCTTCCAGTGACTCCAAACATACTGGTTAGACTTTAATTTAGGACCTGAAACTTTGAATTACTGCTTCCCTTTTGCTCTATAGAAGTATGGTAAAGCATGATGGCATGAAACTGAAAGAATCAAGACTCACATCTCCCTGACAGCTGAAGGATTGTTGCTACGCTCATGAGAGAGCAAAATCTCCACCTCGACGGCCGTAGTTAACATAGCATAAACTGCCACCTGTACAAATTTACAAATGACGATCCTTCCAAAGAATGCAACCCCTCTTTTCAAACTAAACCACCACTTTTAAGTTCTTTTTTGGAGGATATAAACACATGTATAAATAGGTGATTGGGTATATATACTGAGAAGACACATCTGAATAATCACAGGTATAGCCAATAAGTAGGTTGGCGATACCTGATAAGAAATCCTTTTATGCCACTGGTGCACATCCTGCCCAAGCCAAGCCATCGAAATCTCGGCACTGTTTCCCTCTAATTCGAGGGATTCAATTGCATTAGAGAAGCTCTTAGCGGATTCATGGAGCACCCACACGAGACAATTTACCCGGTTGAACTCCATTTTCTTACTTTGACTTTTCACAATTTGACGCCAGTTCTCAACGATGGTCTCATCAGTGGAAAAGGAAGCCAAATATGACAGTGCCTCCAAGGAAAACTCCCGTGGAGAAGGGTGATACGCAAGGAAGAATTTCAAAGAACCGAAGTCGTTTGAGCAACCATAATTCTCGTGGTCCTCCCTAAGTAATTTTGACGGATGCAATGCAGTGGCCTTAATCTTTGGTTTCTTGTCTGAATGAAGCGATTTTCTGTGAAAACCCCCAAAGGACGAAAAAAAAAAAACCACAAAAACAAAAATAGTGATTTACCAGTCACAACATGATCACCATCATGAAAAGTTAACCCCAAATTAAAAAAAAAAAACACACGGGATGAACATGCAGCATGAGAAAGCCGCATCTACCCACATACTTTCAGCCTTTAAGGTTCCGAACTTTTTAGCAATTTTCAAAGATCAAACATTTATATTCAAATCATATAGGCAAAATAAGCAGTCCCGTATGATTTATCCATCTCTACGTTTGTTTTCTATAAACACATCGAATAGTTATCTAGCCAGTCACCAGCACATCACAAGGTTGACATCCCATTTCCTTTTCTTCCTTCTTCTTTCTGGTCCATAATCACATCTAAAAGCTATCTTCTCATACCAATGCTTCTCATGCCAACGGCATGGGTACGATGGTATACAATGAAGAGTTTGAGTCAAAATGAGAGAGCTTACGAGTTGCTGGGAGGCTTGGGGAGTTGCAGGCACAAATGAGAAGCCATTAAAGAACACGAAGTAACAAAAGAAGAGCAAACATTGCAGTGTCTCCCCAATATATATGACAAGGACATGCCTCAGCGAAGCCATCGAGGTCCCAAAAACAATTAGAAAAAAAAAGGGGTTTTTCTTTTTTGCGTAAAAATCTGGTTTTTATAGGAGTTGACACCCGCCGGCTACTCTGTGCTCCAGGACTTCGGAAATTTAGGAATATGTTAACACTGTGAGCCAAAACCAAGACTGTTTCTTTTCTTGTCTTTAAACCAGATGACCAGGAAGAGCTTATCCACAGACACGGAAGCTGTTCAATGTTTGTGTCGAATTGATCTCTATGTGCCACTTGGGTTGCAGGATGCCTCGTCATGAGATATTGCAGCATAGGGAACTCCCATGTAGAGTCATCCATAACACCCGTCAAACATTGTCCATGTGTTTGGTAATCTCAAAGCAGTGTCGACAAGAAAAAACCAAAAAATTCCCACAGAAAAAAAAAAAAAAAAACAGAAGAAGGAAGCAACAAGAGTGAATTCTCGAGGAAAAAGCGATTTGGGTCTTGTTGGACTTCAAAATTAACGAGAACTGGAAAGAAAAGGAATTCAAAATTTAAAAGACTCGCTTGTTTCATCATGCGTTATCAAGTCAGATGTTCCGGCAAAAACTCGTTGTTTCATTGCCGTGTGGAGGTTCGAGTCCTTTTCAAGGCACAATATTGAGAATATTTGTTGAATTGGAATAATTTCAGCAGCGAAATTGTGTTTATCAAAGCACGGCTTTTCTGTCTCTTTTCGGAGCTCAGTAAATTTGCATCAAGTGCAAGGCTCGTCTTCGTTGCTGTAGGAGAATTTCTGAGTATATTGACCCGCCTCTTCCTTACTGTTCCAAATACTTTACACCTCAATTGCGGAAATTCAGCTAAAAGATAGGTGACTGAATGTGAAAGTACTTCTGACCAAAAAAAAAAAATTGTGAAAGTACTTGTAACAGGGGGGTTTTCTCAAACAAAAAGCTGATTCACACAAGAAAGTAATCTGTTTGACTGGAAATCATAGCAATCAGATCATGCTAGGACTTGGTTTGTAGTTTAGGATTGAGGGTGTGAGACATTCACTAGCTCACACAGCACCTACTATTCCCAAATAGCATTACTAAGAATCAGCTCATATTCCATCATCCAAGGAAAACTGTAAAAAAGATGAGTTAACAAGCACCCGGGTAAAGACTTCCCAAAAAATTTTGCCATCTCATTGACTTCTGTATGTAGATCATTGTTCAGAGAGAAATTGACTAGTGTACCTCTTCACCCAAAACCACAGCAGCAAGATCCCTCTATACAAACCCCTGTTGATTCATTTCTTTTTCTTTTTTTTCTCCTTCCCTTTCCCTTTCCAATCACCTGTACTCACTGATGCAGTCGAACTAATAAAGAGAAACAGCATTGTTACTGCTGCTTCAGTTTCGCAAGGAATTTGCCCGGAGTCGCGACCTTGGTAAATGTTCCTTTCTGTATAGTCCATGTAGTCCATCCATAAGCCCGCAATTGGAGAATCACCCATCGATCCTCTTAGATTCATTCTCTGCTGGAGCTTCGGCTTCAGTTTCCTTTCCAAATCCTAGTTCCGACATGTCTTGCCTTGCCATCAAGTTCCTAGAGAATGCAAAGGGCACACTCGTGAGCTCAATATCAAAAACCACTTTATTTATTGAAGCTGGGTATGGGTACCCATTACATTATGACCACATCTGTAACCACATCTGTAGACATCCATTCCATCTCCGCGTCATCAGGAAAATACTAACCCACTCATTGTAAACCTTCGTGCAATCAAATTGGCAGTTGTGCTGCCCAGTCAAGTCCTCAAGTAAAATCAGTCTCAGTATGAGTTGACTTACTCTTGAGGCCCTTCGAGTAGCTTGTCATACTAAAACTCTGGAATGATATCATTCTAGTGACATAGCAATACCCCTTCAAAAAACTTTGTTCTATCACATAGCTGGAAAATACAAATAGTATAATTGTATAATTCAGAAAATGAACAGAAGCCCCTCATTCATGATAGAATTTGGAATCAAGGAAACTGCGAGAAAGCAGATCAAAACACATTGTAAATCAATGTTTCTACAAGATTTCCAGTAGTTTTGCAACTCTTTAAGTAGATGAAGCACCGCGTTCATCCAGCCCATCAAACTTGTTTTGATGGGCGTGCTACATGCTTAAACTATGATATCTTAAACGAACATTTTGGATACTTCGCAAACAACAGCAGATATACAACAACAGAAAAGTGATCCATTTTCCAAAGAGTACTCACTTTGCCATACGACACTCCAAATACTTTTTTGAGAACAGTCTACATTTATCAGATTGATGACTTGAAGATTTGAGGCAGTTCAGATAATCCTTCTTCTCCTGAAGCAGAAAGAGCCACGAACATGATTGAAAAACAAAACTATAAGTTGAAAACACACCCAACAGTCAATCAAATAGTCCCAAGTGATACAGGACTCTGGGATCTCTTTCTTGTCAAAAGAACGAAAGAAGTACCACGTCACATTCGTGCATGTGATCCAAGGGGAAGACACCTTTCTCTGGAGGTACTGGTCGCAATCCCCTGTTCCCTCCAAATGCACCGCCTGCTAGGATTGCAAGTCACAGATGAATGCAGTCATGTATAGGTGCTTCTTCTCTATCCCCAAAGAGGAAAAGTAGCTTGCAGTGCAAGTGAAAGGTACTGTTTTTGCAATGATTGCAGTACATCGTGCTGGATTGCAAGTACTATCCTACTCCTATTGCGACCCCCTGCCGCCAGCGCTGCCACCACTCTTTATCATTAGTTCTAATGACACCACACCCACCACTACTGATTGTTCAAAAAATCTCTGAAAGGGCCTGAACTTATCACCAGTTTAGGCGAGTGATTGGAGGAGACTAACTACCCCAAGTCAGTTTTGCAATCTTCTTCTTCAAACAATAGCAGGCACTGACCCTTATAAACTAATCACCAATCTGGGAAAAAGACTTCGCTTTTCTCATGCCCAGGTAAAATAGTCTACGCAACACACTTAAAAGGTAAAACATGGGGCTCGTTCACCAACTTGATTCGTCTCGTCCCATAGAACAGATTAAGCCACTCACAGCAGCACTCCAGAACTCATCAACAAACCACCCTCCCCACACCAAAAAAAAAAACAAAAAAAACAAAAATGCACAATTTCAGTAGAAAAAGCAACGGAGAAAATTACAGAGATTGAAGCGGAAGGAAGAAAAATTGGAAAGAGTAGCTAGCAGTTCGCTCAAGCGCCAAATCGTCCAGAAATGCCTGTGAAAATCGAAGATGAAGTTACCTGCACTCATTGCAACTTGGGTCTTGGGTGTCTGCCGAAACTTTTGGCAGATCAGTGGCACTTCGACGCGACGGCAATGGCAGAGCAGAGGGAAAGAAGAAATCGAGAGAACTCAGAACTCCCTCCCCGCTAGACCGGGCCGATAGAATGGCCCGACCGGCGACGCGAAGTCTCCTTCGGACCGGTTCTAGGCCCGCAATGCGAATTGAGCAAGGCACGGACACGCGCCCCGAAGAAACACGTGTCCAGGTCTGACACGCTGAGACATGGGGTCAACACGTTGATAGTCGCGACCTAATATTATTTTAGACAAATCATGGGCCTTCCTAGTTAGCCCATCCAGCTCTAAGCGTTGCCCCCTTCTATAAGAGGGCTTTCCATCACTTCCTTTTTATATCTTTTGGGCCGACGTGGGACACATTTGTCATCAGTTGAGGAGCATGCTTGCGGGATCCAGATACCTCCCTATCCAAACGTTCTGATCTTGGACGCAGTACATTGGAATCGGATTCCTCAACACAGGACGAGGGTCACAATCTCTGAAGATCTACGTTGGATCAGTTTGACAGTCAAGTTCTTCTGTAACAAAAAAAAAATCTAAGCACCAGTCGTAAAATCTAGCACCTCCCACCAAGTTTTGTTACTGTTTTGCCATCATCCGAGCATAAAAAAGGGAAGATCCAAAGGGCATTATCGAAACAGCATCCTCGTTCAGAACCCTCTCTATATATAAAAGTGGATGGCACTATCTTTTTTCTAAATGGCATCGTTGCTTCACGAAATTGATAATTTCTTTTTTCTAAATGGCATTGTTGCTTCACGAAATTGATAATTTATCTCATATATATATATATATATATATATATTTTTAATACACAACATGTGTCATCATATCAGAATTCTCTATTTTTTTTTTAAGATGTCATGTCGTGTCCTGTATCTCATGTCATGTTGATACAACACAGATGCGAAGAAGAGAATTTTTTGCACCTAAGATTTCGTGCCTCCAAGAACTAGTCCCCCGCCTTTTGAATGATTGTTTATTCGCTGTTTGTTTCGTAATGAATAAATAATTCAAAAAATATTTATCTAAAAACAGATTCTTGCCTAGCTTAAAATAATCAATCAATAAAAAAAATTTTAAGTGACGTGACCAAAGTCATGGCTTTTCAGTTCGCAGCGATCCCGATTCTCCACCGGTGAGACGAGATCTCGTAGCCAAAAGAGTAGAGAGCTCAAGGCACGGTAAAAAGAAATGATTCGAGAGATTTAAGGCTGCTTATCCTCTCTACATACGCAACTCTAATCAGGTAAAGAGAGAAGAATATAGATACAGTTTCCATGATTGGGCTGTACTTAGCTACACCAGGGGATGACGGGGAATCGTCGCCGTTCATTGGCCCCTTCCTCTGCTCTTCTGCGGAGGGGAAATGAAAAAAAGAAGAGTCGGCCGACAAAGTATGCCCTCCGGTCACCATATAAATAACCTCTGCTTCTCTCCGGCGATTGTGCAGAACCCTGGTATTTTCCCCGTGAGCTCATAGCCGCGCATACACTCAGGAGGACACGGTTTCTTGGAAGTCACTAAAATGCCTGAGCTTGCAAAGGCTTGTCAGGATTCGTAACCCTGTGTGGGCGGGGATGCTGAATCACGACGAGAATTGAATCCCTACAGCTCTTGTCGCCGCAAAGGGAAGCTGGCTAAATTAACATGGACAATACTTGGTCAGTAGAAAGAACGCGGCATGCTCTTTACCAATTTCCAAAAGGGCCCGGTAGGACTTAAGCACGTACTAACATTCACCTTAAAGCTAGAATAAAACCGAGAAAAGAAACAAGCTTTCCGTATCAGCTAACACACCAAATCCAAATAAGCGAATGCTTAAAGACTTGGTTATGTTGTTTTAAGTTTGAGCTGCTTACTATTCCAATGTGCCACTTGTGACGACTGAAATCTTTAAAAGTAGCTGCATCCATTTCCTGCAACGAATTTTAATCGTTAGCTGAGAAGATGTCGTTATTGATCAACGGTCGAGCAAGGCTAAAAATACAGAAAAGGGGGCTCAGTTAACTTGGGGGAGAGATGACCCTAACTTTCAGGAAGCATGCAGATGATACATGTGAGTCGAGGGAACCAAACAATGAGAGCAGATGAACTATTTGCATCTGTCTTTTGATAAGATTAAGAATGCACAATCTAACTAAAAGGTTAATGTATTCTCAAGTTTTAAAGGAGAGAGAAGCCAAGATATCCCAACATTTATGTCGAGGTAAACATCTTATGTATATTTCACTATCAATGAAGCTTTGGCAACAACATTTATTTGAACAGAAATTACAAAACTGAGGCCAACTATGTGACAACAAAAGAAAAGCAGTACACCTGTAGGCTTTACCCCATAAAATTGTATGGCAACTAAACGCTCCTCAGTTTTCTAAGAAGTTAATGTAATGAATCCAAATACAAGTAACCACAATTGTCTCCAAAATCAAATAACTTACAATACTGTATATAGGAGGATTGATCGTGCCGCCTTTAGATTTTACAGTCGGCATGACCGCGAAGCGTGGTGCCAGGACTTGTGATCTGAAAGTCCACCTATGATGAACATGAGCAGAATCAGCAATTCCATATATGTCAATTATTTCCCTTCATTATACTAGGCTTTCACGGGCTCAGAAAAGGCATATTTGATAAGGAAAACCTTCCCAAACTTGCAGATTACTTACCCGATGTACAAAAATATGCAGAATATTGCCCATTCTCGAACTAACAGCCGAAGCCAGTAATTATTTGATGAGTCATCAATGTTTACATATATCTGGAAATAAATGCCAAGCCATCTTAGAAATTATACTACCTACCTTGCCCATCAAAAAAGAACAAAAATATTGACGGAAATATATAATATACTTGCCACTATTTCAGCCATGGCCACAATTTGCATTGCGTTCTGAAATTTCCTGTATGGACCAAAAGAAGAGCAAATGAAATTCAATCTTTGATAGTCCAAAAGAGAAGAGGAGGGGGGGGGGGGGGGGAACCAACAATGCTCATAGGACTGGGGACAAAGACAGATGGGGCACCACATACTTGAACATGATGTACTTCATTAATACAGCATCATGCATTGCATGAACATCCTCATCTTCTATATAGTTCAACTGCTCCCTCAGTGCTGTGAGATTTTGAGATATGTGGTAAAAGATTGTATAGAATGATACAAAATAATTAATCAACAGAAGCCCCTGCACCAGAATGCAAAATATGTCACAAGTTCTAATCAGGAAGAGATGCATTTCTCCAGCAAAGACTCCGCATAAAAAATTGCCAGGCAATTAAAAAATGAAACCAACACACACTAGCTTCATGAAGCTCACCGTAAAGTAAGGAACAGAAGCTCTGTAACCAACAAGAGTCAGATAAAACACACTCCCAAGTGCAGCTGTTGTACGACGCTCATTTACGGATAGGCACTCACAGGTGATGCAGTATCCGTGAGAAATAAGCAAGAAGGATATAAAAGAAGCTGTCTGAAAGAGCACTCCAGTTACATAGACTCCAAAAGACATCCATAAAGAACACCTCTGAAGATAAAAGCACGAATACCTGCAAAAGGCACCATGTTTGCTGGATCAAATTTTCAGGAAAAGAGGCAGCTGATAAGTAGTGTTTACAGAAGGATATAAGCATCTACACCGTATAACCTTTCACCACAGCTTGAAACCGTGATTAGTGCCACTAAAGTATTTAATCTGACTTTGGATTACAGGTCTTGGCATTGTAAATACATGTATCAAGTGCTCTAGAAAGGTATGAAGGTTGTCCTGTCTGTGATATTACCCCATGATAATTAGCAAGGGAAAGCAATACAGAGCACATATAAATATGCTTCCTGATGGATAACTTGGTTTAAACAAGCATTCCTTGTTCAGACATGTATGTTAATACTTGGTTATATTATTTGAAGTAAAAAGCATGACATTCTAATGTAATGCAGAGTTTGCAATACCAGAACAAGATCACGATGTCCCAAGGAGGGAACGGGGGCAAAAAAGAAAGAAGCTCCATTTTGGACTCAAATCACCAAAACGTCAACCACCTCCACTCCACCCCATCCTATCATAGATAAATGGAGAAACATGAAAAACAAAAAAAGCTTACCAGAAAAGGAAGGAAAGCATAAGTTGCAAAGCCTTGATCAAAGGAACAGATGCTAGCGTCCACTGCAAATTACTGGTCTGCTCTAGGATAAGAATAGACAACGACATGAAAGAGAAAATCACTTCAGGAAAAGATGTATCTTCATGAAAAAAATGAGCTGCCATGTATAACATCAAACCAACCAAACCCCGCCCCCCAAAACGAAACAAAACCACCCCCAACACCCAAAGGAAGAAGGTAAAACAAAAGATAATTGACATGCCTGGAATTGAAGATGGAATGATCACCAGGGATGTTAGCTACATAGATGTAAAGAAGCGATTATCTAAATTACCCAGGAAGAAAAGCGACTTTACTGAACTAGGGAATGGGAATGGCAACACTGGACATCCCCGGACCATACAACTTGTACACGACAAACAACCAAGGCTTTCTACAAAGCAATACAAACAACCAATCGGGCAACACAACATTCCTGTTCGATATGCTATGCTAGCTAATATACTCACAAAGAAGCAAAGAGAATGACATCGAAGCTACGAGGATGTTCAAAACGAGGGAAGGTCTTCACCAAATTCAGCGAGAACTTGAGAGAAAACCAAGGACGCCGAAAGACAAGAACGTCTCGATGGACAATAAAACCGAAGCTCTTTCGACAACTAGAGTGGCGAACCGAGGAAATCATTTCCAGTAATAACCGCAACTGACGAGAAAAAGAATAATCAGTTCCCCAATTGAACACAGCGAACCCGAACTGAAAGCGGCTAACGAGACGAAAGACCGGTCGACGGAGGGGGAGGGAGAGGGGAGAAGCAGGACCTGAAAGTGGGCGTTGCGGTAGGTGTTGAAGGTCCAAGAGCAAGCGGAGACGAGCCAGATCGCGAGGAAGGCCAAGTACACCGAAGGCAGCGGCCGGTAGGACTCGTCGACGCCAAGACGGTACTGTGCGTCCATCTCCGGAGGAGCTTCTGCTCAAAGGAAGCAGGAGATTTCCGGATACCTGAGTTTCAGACTTTCAGTTTCAGTTGCAGAGAGAGAGAGAGAGAGAGGAGGAGACGATTGTCTGCGGTGCTATTTATACTCTTATACGGTTGGAACGCGCTCCACGTGTCGGTGCGTGCAAGCAATTCGATTTTTGGCTCCACACAGAGACAAAATCAAATTTCCAGTTTCAAAATGTGATATTCTAGTTGGAATATGCACAATTATCGGAAATAATCTTAAACAGAATTACTTCGAAAATGATTTTTCATTTTCTGCAAAAACATGGATTTTAATTTTTTTTTTATATCTATTTAAAGCTCTACTTTTGTATATGAATATTATTCTGTATAAAGTCAAAAGATCAATGTTTTTTCTTTGGTCGGAAAACAAAAAGATAATGGCTCATTTATTCTTATAATGAATGGTGTGGTTAGTGGATTACAAGTGGGAGATGGTGTCGTGTAATTTATTTTCCTTTTCCTGGCTTTTTTTTTTTTTGTGGCCAAAGACGGTGTCGTATTCAACAAACCCCTCCACTCCCGGTCGTGCTCTCTGATATCCGCCCCGATTTCAGGACCGGTTCCGGGCGCATTTACACACCAACTTTGGCCATTCAAAGATCGTTTTGTGTCTCCTGCCCGGCGGGGCTCAAGAAACTGACGTTGCAGAGCACACGGATCGAATGCCTGCTCCGGTCCCCCTCGATAAGGCCCACGTTGAGGGGAGAAGGCCACATGCTTGTCGCGACCGGCGGAATCGAGAGCAACCGTAAATCAGGCACGCTAATGCTGCTTCCCTTATCATAGGGCTAAGCTTTTTCGGTCTTGAGCGAGCGAACGCTCCGGCCATTCAAAGCACGCAATAGCAAGTGTGCCTTTTCAACATCGACATGCACAGTGCGACTTAGTAGTCTCGTATATGTCCGTTATCTACCTGGGAAATTGTCCAGAAAATCATAAATTTATTACCCTTTTTCCCAACTCATTCATATTCAAGTGTAGAAAAGACCAAAGGTTGAACAACCTAACACAAACTCAAGTTACGGGACAAGGAAGGAATGTATGTGTCGATATATTGGACCAACCACTCTGGAAATCGCCACACAATCTCCTGGAATTGGACTCGTTAGGAAGTTTTTGGGGGAGCTGCCCATACCATGATGAACACATATTAGGTCAACAAACTCAAACGCCATAACTAGCTCCCCTACAATCCTACTCCATTCTCAACAGCTTGGAAAACATTATATATCTCTCCCCATTGCTTCACTCGTCAAGGTCCACGTATCTATGTAGTCCATATCAATTCAATGTTTTCAAGCGTCACGAAAAGTGATCGAAGATTAGCAGAGGAAGCAATGCGCCATAATTTACGCGATTCGATCCTAGCGTCAAAATCTATGGATTCATTGCATATGACGGAAATCACAAGCTCTGACCAGGAGCTCCCTTGAATTACGCGCTATGGATCATCGCCCGGGTTTTCCACCTTGGAGAGGAGGAATTCGTCTCCTGCCAATTTTTCCGGACCTTCATCCTCAATCGATTCATTGGTCAAAACTCGAGACATGACTGGAACGAACCGTGGGCTCCACGGCGGATCGGGTATCAACCCAAGAACTATAATTAGTTTCAACTTGGGCTTGGGGCCGTCGACGTGATCTGGGCCTTTAAAGATATTCGGACTAAGCCCATATATTCAGGCCCATGATCTCGTCATTTGCTTCGTGGCCTCGCACTCGCAGACCGCAGTAGCTCCAGTCTTGTCATGTTATCAAGTCACACTCGTATTCCTTTCCCTGTAGAGTGTAGGCGACATCCGAAAAATGAAACTAAAGTTTTGCAAAGCTACTTTTGCAATAGATTAAATCCATTTCTTCGATATAGCTAGAGATGTAAAATAGGTGGATTGGATCGGGTCGGGTCGGGTCGAATATGATCTGACCCATATTGACCCATATAACTCGTTTTGGTCTATATTCAATGACTCATACCCGACCCTACTCATTTTGACTCATATTATCAAATCACAATAATACTCTAAGAAAATAATATTACTAAAATACTTCCATGCAATAAAAAATCTAGAGAAATTTTTTTTCCTATTTTGTATATTGAAAAGGCATTTTTTTTAATTTTTTTAAAAAATATTAACTATCAAAAACTACTCAATTATTAAAAATATATTTTATTTTAAAATATTTTATTGTAAATATCTTTTAATTTGTTTAAAAGTACTTTTATTTTATTTTTATTTTATTTTTCTTTAGTGACTGCCGACTGCAACAATCGGCAGGCGGCAATCGGCGGTGACTAACGATCGATGGCTGGTGATCGACAGCGACGGCCAGCAATTGGGGATTGGCGGCGGCGGGGGGCGGAGACCGGTAACCACCGGTGGCGATGGTGACGGCGACTATTTTCTTTTCAAATTTATTTTATTCACTTATAAAAATAAAAATAATAATAATAATAACAAAGCCTTTTAAAGTCTTGGGTCTATTTGCAATTTGTGGAAATAAGATTTCCTCATAGGTCGAAAATGAATTTAAGTGTGTGGCCCATTTTTGATCAATCTGATTCGATTTAAATATTTTGGACTCATTTTCATTCAACTCTTCACAAATCTAGAACTTATATACAACCCATTTATATCAAATATTGATTAAAAATGAGTTATTGACCCATATTGATAGCTTTAGATATAGCGACGCAAAGATTTGGTTGAATATCTGAAGTTACATCCACACTTTGTAATCTAAAGATGCGAATTAGGAAGGATTTATTGATGAACTATGAATCGGGGCCTAAGTCTTTTTATACCTTGTCACACTAGAGGTAAAGAAGTCGGAGCCGCAAGGAGAAGGTAAATAATTCTTTTAATAAAAAATGCGCTATGAGTGGACCGCAAAAGACAATATTTTTGGTAGTGGACTAATTAAGAGTGTCAAAAAGTCTCGCGTTGGGCGGGCCAACCGGGTCCAAAAATTCAATCAATTTTTCGGCCTTTTTGGGCCAGCTCGACCCGAGTACCCAGCTTTTTTTAACACCAGTATTTTCCTTTTAATTTAATTTTTTTCCTTTTATATTCTTTCATTTAATAGATTTGTTAATTAATTTTGATTAAAAAATAAAATAAAAAAAACAATCCGGCTCGGCCCGAACACTGTACTGTTCACCTTAGGGCTGGCTCGGCCCATTGACACCCCTACCTCTAAGCTTTAGACATACTTTGGTCTCGTCATGTTACTGACGAGGAATATAGTTAGGGATAATTGTTGACAAAGTCCTAGACTTATTGTACGGCAGCCAATTTAGTCTAGAACCTTTCAATTGTGTCAATTTTGTCCTAAACATTTTGACCATTTGTCAATTCGATCCTCCTAGCCAATTTTGGCTGACAAGTGTTGACGTAGACGACAGCCGTCTTACATGGCGTGACCAACTTTTTATTCTTTCTTTTCTTTTCGTTTTTCCCGATGGCCGCCTATCGCAGTCCTTGCCAGCCACCCCTCACCTAGGCTTGCTTGTGGCTGGCAATCGCCGACCACACATAAAAAGGAAAAGAAAGGAACAAAACGGGAATGCAAAAAATATAAATATAAATAAAACAAACATTGTCCATGTTAGTGTATGTCGCGCCCTTAGAATGACTAGCAACCATATCAGCGATTTCTGACCAAAATTAATTGGTGCGTTTAAAAGGTTTAGAACTGAATTGACCATCGTACAATAAGTTTAAGACTCTGTGTACAATTATTCCCACATATTTAATCTATAAGTTCGTCTTTCAAGAGATTTAAGCGGATGTCAACTACAATATCAAATATGTAAACCATAAAGTTAATATTAAACAATCAACTAAATTTGCAAATGAAGATCATACCCTATGGGATTGTAGGACGTATACAAAGCAACCGATGAGAGCCTAGGAGCTTGGTAGCTCTTGTCCCGTGGAAAGAAAGACAGTTCCTACGCCGGTGAGAGCTAGATTTTAATTTATCCGGAAACTCCCCAAGTGGCTAATGAAAGCATCACTTCTTTTGATCACATACCAACATTTAGGCTCCGTTTGTTTTCTGAAAAATAAATTTGAAGAAATAATTTATGAATTTTTCGACGTTCAGTTCACGAGAAAAAAAAAGAGTTAAGCAAAATATTTTCCATCAATTGAAAAAACACATTCAAAAGTGGGGCAAACGATTTCATTTCTTTGAAAAGAGAAAATCATTTTCCATACAGACGAATATATCTCTTTTCTCTATCTACATGTTTCGTTTTTTTTAATATTTAAGTAAGTTTTCATTTTTATTTTCTTCTTTCCTGTCCTTTTCTTTTTTTGCCAGTCACCGGGCCTCAGCCACAGTTGGTAATTAGGCGAGCTAGAGCTCACCTGAGGTCGTCGCCGGGTGAGCCTCGACCTCGCCAGCGACTGTCACCAACCGATCGTGATGGAGGAAGGAAGAAATGAGAAAAATAATAAAATAAAAATAAATAAGATTCGATTCTTTTACAAAAAAAATAAAAAAAAGAATTATTAAAAGGAGTGCACAAAGTCCATGCTAAACCGTAGAAAATATTTTTTAGTTTATTTTTAGGTTTCATCTGAACACAAATATATATATATATATATATATATAGTCATTTTCCTGAAAAACGACTCCCTGAAAAATATTTCCTAGAACATTAGGATCGAAGTCTTTGTTGGGCAAACAGTGTTAAAAATAACAATATTGTTTTATAAAATTAGAAGATAATTATACTTAAAATTTGAATGTCAATAGTAAATGTGAGCAAATTGCCTCAAACATAAAAACACTAAGTTGGCAGAAGCACAAAATTTGAGCCTTCAGAAGCAGGTTAGAAGCAAGTCAGAAGAAGCTCAGAAGCAGGTCAGAAGCAGCTTAGAAGCAGGTCAGAAGTAGTTCAGAAGCAATTCAGAAGCAAGTCAGAAGCAGCTCAAAGAAGATCAAAAGCAGGTCAGAAGCAGCTCAGAAGCAGTGAGTCTGAACTTGTCAAAAGCATTGAATCTGAACCCGTCAGAAGCAACGAATCTGAACCTGTCAAAAGCACATTCAGAAGCACTGAATCTGAACCCGTCAGAAGAAGTGAATCTGAACCTGTCAGAAGCACCTTCAAAAACATTGAATCTAAACCCGTTAGAAGGAGTGAATTTGAACCCGTCAGAAGCACTTTCAAAAGCACTAAATCCTAACCAGTCAAAAGCACCTTTAGAAGCACAAAATCTGATTAGAAACACAATAGTATTAAAAGAAATGAAATTGAAATAAATATCGAGGCCTGTGTACGACACAGTTTCCTTAAAACAGATTCGTCCCTTCAAGTACGTGCTCTGAGATTTCGTGAAAGTCTGTCTCTTAGGATACAACGGTTAAGCAACGATAGAGGCAATCACAACACTCCAAAGCTTTCGGCGAACTTGAACTCAACGTGAACACTATCGAAAAACAATACAGATGCAGACGTTTGAAAAAGGAAGATGAGTTTTTTCTTTCGATCTATCAAACAAAATGGGAATCCACCTATTTATAGGCTCAGTGGAGCATTGTGGAAATAATGAATAACGGCTAAATAACTCTGCCGTTTAGAGCTGTTTTATATTTAATTTTGTAACCATAGAATTAAAATAGCCGTTACTTAGTTAATACATTGTAACGGCCTTGAGTTGGGAAAAATTACTATAGAAGGCAAAAATGGGCTTGTTGCGAGGCCCACTTTCCGGTTTTGCATTCACGTACGCATGTCGTGCACTCACGCCCAAGTTTCAACTTGTCGGGCCTCCATCGGGATCTGGGATTTGCCCCCCTTACGCGTGCACGAGACATAGTACTTGTATTATAATAATTACCACTCAAGGGAGTGTAACCACATATAAAGCACTTCAAAGCCTTCCTCCTTTCCAATGTGGGACTAGTGCTTTGTCAATTCTCACTTCCAACTCAAGGGGTGTTCTTTGAGAAATAATTTCTCATTCATTCACCCATCAAAATACATCATATTTTCCAACAATCCCCCACATGAATGAAAATTATTTTGGTTTTGACTCTATGATAGTGTTCAACAAATGAAACTTGCATAGGATAGGTAGGTGTCACCCTTTGAACCTTCTTTTGTGAAAGTATATTTAATTTACCAGCTGTTCAGTAGACATGATGTCCTTGAACTGTCCAGCTTTCTTAGAAAATAACCCATACACTTCTTACAGGATTCATCAAAACGTTTGCTCAGTTCTCATGAGTATGTTCGTTTTGGCCATGAACATCGTTCTGGTTCTGCGAGAGTTTCTAAAGAATTTAGCCCTCAATAATTCTCCTTTGAAGCGGGCTTACTTCTCTCTCACATATGTGATTACTTAATCTTGAGTAATTGGTTTACTCCACTTAAGAATCATTAAAGCAAAATTTACTATCATTTTCCTAATAAACCCCCATAATAATTGGGAATATCAAATCACTGATGTTTTATAGGAATGGTTTGAGGGATAGACCCCACAGCGATATCACTAAGTTCATATAATTAGGTTGTCCCTTTGAACTTAGATCTTGGAATCTCCAGTCAGTTAGGTTGGGTTTTCCTTTATATTAACTTTCCTTTAATGGGCTGCAGTCCCATTCCTATTGTCGATTTTTCAACTAACTCTCTGTTTAACCTTTTGGTTAGCGGATCCACAATATTATCCTTTGATTTTACGTAGTCAATAGAGATAATTCCAGTTGAGAGTAGTTGTCTAATGGTATTATGTCTACGATGTATATGTCTAGACTTACCATTGTACATGTTACTCCGTGCTCTTCCAATCGCTGATTGACTATCACAATGTATACAGTTTGGTGCCACATGTTTTTCCCATTTTGGAATATCCTTTAAGAAATGGCGTAGCCATTCAGTATCTTCACCACATTTATCCAAAGTTATAAACTCAGATTCCATTGTGGATTTGGCTATAACAGTTTGTTTACAAGATTTCCAAGATACAGCAACACCTGCCAGTGTGAATATATATCCACTAGTAGATTTTGAGTCTTTTATATCATATATCCAACTCGCATCACTATGTCCTTCTAGAACAGATGAATACTTGGTATAGTGTATGCCATGATTTCGAGTATACTGTAGGTACCTGAGCATTCTTACTATTGCTTTCCAATGGTCAGCACTCAGATTGCTTGTATATCTACTAAATCTACTAACCGTATATATAATATCCGGTCTAGTACAACTCATTAAGTACATTAGACTCCCAATAATTCTAGAGTACTCTACTTGAGAAATACCCTCTCCTCTATTCTTGAATAGATGGAGACTATTGTCTAATGGTGTTCTAGCAATACCAGAATCATTCATATTGAATTTTTCAAGAATCTTGTTCACATAGTGTGACTGGTTTAAAATTAAACATTCGGACGTTCTTGTGATTTTAATTCCTAAAATCACATCAGCAAGTCCCATATCTTTCATGTCAAATCTTGAATTCAACATATTCTTGGTAGATTTGACTATTCTGTCATTACTATCAACAATGAGTATGTCATCCACATACATATATAGAATGGCATATCCATTCTCTGTCTCTTTAATGTAGACACATTTATCATATTCATTGATTTTAAAACCATTGGTTATCATTGCATTGTCAAACTTTCATGCCACTGCTTTGGCACTTGTTTTAGTTCATACAATGATTTTACCGATTTACAGATTTTCCTTTCTTATCCTAGAATTTTAAAACCTTCATGTTGTTCCATATAGATTTTTTCATCCAAATCACCATTTAGGAAAGCTGTTTTTACATCCATTTGATGTACTTCAAGATTTCACAATGCTGCCATTGCAAGTATCATCCCAATGGAGTTTATTTTCGTCACAGGAGAATAAGTATCAAAGTAATCTAAAACTTCTCGTTGTCTGTATCCTTTGATTACAAGTTTGGCTTTATATTTATCAATGGAGCCATCTGCTTTCATCTTCCTTTTAAAGATTCATTTGGACCCTAAAGGTTTACAACCAGGAGGAAGATCCATTAGCTTCCAAGTATGATTCTGTAGAATAGAATCAACTTCACTTTTTATTGCTTTCTTCCATAGAGGTCCCTCAGAAGAATTCATAGCTTTTGTATAATTCAGTAGTTCTTTTTCTAATAAATAAGTTAAAAAATCATTTCTAAATGATTTTTCCACTCTCGCTCTTTTGCTGCGTCTCAGTTCATGATCTGAATCATGACTTTCATCATTCACAGTTTCATTCGTTCGTTTGGATGAACTTGATCCATCATTGGATTTATGAGGAAATACATCTTCAAAGAATGAAGCATTCCTTGATTCCATGATCGTATTCTTGTGTATATCTGAAATTTTAGATTCATGTACAAGAAATCGATATGCATTACTGTTATGTGCATAGCATATAAAGACACAGTCCACTGTTTTAGGACCTATCTTAGTTTTCTTTGGTGTTGGAGTAATCACTTTCGCAAGACACCCCCACATGTGCAAGCATTTGTAGGATGGTTTTCTACCTTTTCATAGCTCATAAGGGGTTTTATCATCTTTCTTTCGAGGTACCTTATTTAAAAGGTAATTGCTTGACAAAATAGCTTCACCCCACATATTTTGAGGTAAGCCTGAACTTAGTAACATCGCATTCATCATTTCTTTCAATGTGTGATTTTTACGTTCAGCAACACCATTTGATTGAGGTGAATAGGGCAATTACTTCATGTATAATTTTGTGTTGAGCATAGAATTCACCAAATGGTACTTCATACTCACTACCTCTATCACTTCTCAATCTTTTGATTTTCTTATCAAGTTGATTTTCAACTCCATTCTTATAGAGAATAAATTTCTCTAAGGCTTCGTATTTGCTTTTAAGCAAATACACATAGCATTATTTGGTGCTATCATCGATAAAAGTAATAAAATATTTATTACCACCTCTTGTTTTTATAAATTTCAAATCAGAAACATCACTATGAATCAATTCAAGGGGTACGGTGCTTCTATCAATTGATTGAAACGATGATTTCGTTAATTTCGTCTCAACACAAATTCCGCATTTGTGTTTTGAATCAATTTGGAATGAGGGTATATGTTCCAAGTTAATTAATATACGCAATGTATCATAATTAACATGTCCGAGTCTACCATGCCATAAATTTGAAGACTCAAGCAATTAAAAGGAAGACTTATTATCTTTGTTGATAATTGTCATGACATTGAGCTTAGAAAGCCCATCAGATACATATCCCCTCCCCACATACATTCCAAATTTAGACAAAATAACTTTTTCTGACTCGAACACCATACAAATCCATGCTTGTTCAACAGAGATATGGTGACCAGGTTCTTTCGGATTTTTGGCACATATAAGACATTGTTTAGAGTCAGTTCTTTCCCTGAAGTCATCTTCAGAAGTACCTTTCCTTGGCCTTCAACAGCAAAAGAGGCAGAGTTTCCCATGAATACTTTCTCCCCATCAATTGACTCGAAAGTTGTGAACATGTCCTTATTGGAGCATATGTGCCTAGTTGCCCCAGTGTCAATCCACCATTACTTCGGATTTGACCCAATTAAGTTCACTTCAGAAACCATTACAGAGAAGTTTATATTTGACACGTCTTTTGTCATGTCATTCACCATATTTGTCTCAAAATTCTTCCTCTTTGGAAGTTTGTAATCTACAGATCTATGGCCTAACCTGCCACTGTTGAAGCATTTTCATTGAAACTTATTCTTGGAAACTCCTCCTTTTGGTCCCAATTTTGGCTTGGCGACCTTCTTGTTCTTGTGGTCATGCTTGTGATCCACAACATTTGCCTTAGCTTTAGTAGGATTGAACCCTTTGCGTTTAGAACTTCTGTTATCTTCTTCGATTCGAAGTCTAACAATCAGTTCCTAAGTTCATTTTTTTTTTGCTTATGCTTGAGGTAGTTTCTCAATAATCGCAGCTACTTGGAAGGTTTCACTCAAGTTCATTCCTTCAGCTTGAATCTCTTGCAAGATTACCTGAATTTCTTGCACTTGACTGATCACAGTCTTAGAATCCACCATCTTATAATCAAGAAATCGACCGACAACAAATTTCTTTGCTCCGGCATCTTCTGTTTTATATTTTCGGTCTAAGGATTCCCATAACTCATTTGTCGTCTTTATTGCACAATAAACATTGCACAATGAATCATGTAATCCATTCATGACATAATTCCTACATAGGAAGTCAACATGTTTTCAAGCCTCAACCGCATTGAAGGCTTGCTTATCTATTTCTCCATCGGATACCTTAGGAGGTTCCTCAGGCAAGAATCTCGTAAGATTCAAAGTTGTTAAATAAAACATCTTTTGCTGCCACCTTTTAAAGTTCGATCTGTTGAACTTTTCAGGTTTCTCACCATGGTGGAAAGAAGCCGCAGCAGAAGCAGAGGATGATCCAGGCTGTTGGACAGCAGAGGTAGACTTTTTGGTGGTGTCATTAGCAGACACATCAACAACTTCTTTTCTAGTAGCCATTCAAATTGTAAATATTGAATCCAAAGCGAATGTGTTTTAAGATTATTGGGCAAATAGTGTTAAAAATAACAATACTATTTTATAAAACTTGAAGATACTTATACTTAAAATTCGAATGTCAATAGTAAATGTGAGCAAATTGCCTCAAACATAAAAACACTAAGTTGACAGAAGCACAAAATCTGAGCCTTCAGAAGCAGGTCAGAAGCAGATCAGAAGCAGCTCAGAAGCACATCATAAGTAGTTCAGAAGTAGCTCAGAAGCAAATCAGAAGCATGTCAGAAGCAGCTTAGAAGCAGTGAGTCTGAACTTGTCAAAAGCACTGAATCTGAACCCGTGAAAGCACTGAATCTGAATCCGTAAGAAGCACTTTCAGAAGCACTAAATCTGAACCCGTCAAAAGCAGTGAATCTAAACCCGTCAAAAAGAGTGAATCTGAACTAGTCAAAATCACCTTCAGAAGCACTGAATCTGAACCCGTCAGAAGCACCTCCAGAAGCACAAAATCTGATAAAAAACACAACAGTATTAAAAGAAATGAAATTGAAAGAAATACCGAGGCATGTGTACGACACAGCTTCCTTAAAACAGATTCGTCCCCTCCAGTACGTGCTCTGAGGTTTTGTGAACGTTTATCTCCTAGGATACAACGGCTAAGTAGCGATAGAGGCAAACACAGCACTCCAAAACTTTCGGCGAACTTGAATTCAACGTGAACACTATCGAAAAACAATGCAGATGCAAACGTTTCAAAAAGGAAGATGAGTTTTTTCTTTCGATCTATCAAACAGAATGGGAATCCACCTATTTATAGGCTCAGAGGGGCATTGCGGAAATAATGAATAACGACTAAATAACTCTACCGTTTAGAGTCGTTATATATTTAATTGAGAAAAATTAATACAGAAGGCAGATGCAAACGTTTGAAAAAGGAAGATGAGTTTTTTCTTTGGATCTATCAAACAGAATGGGAATCCACCTATTTATAGGCTCAGTGGGGCATTGCGGAAATAATGAATAACGGCTAAATAGCTCTGCCTTTTAGAGACGTTTTATATTTAATTGAGAAAAATTAATACAGAAGGCAAAAATGGGCTTGTCGCGAGGCCCACTTTATGGTCCTGCATTTGGATGCTCGCACACAAGTTTCAACTTGTCGGGCATCCATCGAGATCTGGGATTTGCACCTCCTGTGTATGCGCGAGGCATAATACTTGTATTATAATAGTTACCACTCAAGGGACTGTAACCACATATAAAGCACTTCAAGGCATTTTTCCTTTCCATTGTTGCACTAATGCTTTGTCAATTTTCACTTCCAACTCAAGAGGTGTTCTTTGAGAAATAATTTCTCGTTCAATCACCCATGAAAATACATCATATTTTTCAACAGTATTAACAATTCGCGTCTCAGTTATTGGGCGTGAACAATGAACATATCAGCTCTAATCTTCTCGATTCCCATCACAGCCAGCAAACCTCGTTTGTCCCGCAGACCCATAACGACAACAATGCATGAGGGACACAAACAATACTGGGAAACTTTTGACTTATGATTGTTGCTTAATCACGTTGAGATTACTCTAATCTACGGATGCTTTCGTTATTCACTACAACCGAAAATATTTTTGTCCTTAAACCGTAGTTGACCTTAAATCCCGATTACATGTTCGTGTGAGAGTGTCGAGTGAACAAGTCTACTTTGTTTCCATTAGGCCACCTTTCATAATTAATAAAAAAAAAATTGGAAAAATCAAATTGCACAATGGGTTGACTAATTCAGCCATTGGTGGACTTAAGAGGCACGAATAATTATTTCTAGCTCGTCACGTGAAATGGAATATCCACCTTTCTATCTTTTTTTTCTTAACAGAGCAATTATTCTCTGCCGAAACTTCTCCTTTTAATGATATCGAGTCAAAAGCAGAGGGAAAATTTTCAAATGAGGGTATAAAGTGACTTTCGTTTTTCCAAATAAAGATTCGAATAGAGCTTTATTTCAAATAAGGGCCTGAAGTGCCGCTATTTTCTTAAAAAAATGTCTGGAGTCAACTTTGTTTCAAATAATGACTTGAAGTAACCACAGAATCTCAAAAAAGGGCATGGTCTCTAGTGCATTTTTGTCATTTCTCTTTATTTAATTTTTTTAGTCTTTTTCTGTTTTATTTTTTTTTAAAAAAAAATTACACAAACACAAGCGAGAGGGCATGGCTCCACCACCGGTGGGGGGTCGGCCGAAGCCGGCAGAGCCGTCGGGGAGGGCCTGCTGGCCCTGGCCCTCTCTAAAATTGGGAATTATCTGAGTCGCTGCGTTTTTGGCCCTCGCAAAAAAAAAAAAAAAGGGTACCAAAATGCTCTCCCGGTATTGGCCCTCGCTAGACGATTCGCAGATCTTTACCACACATTATTTCCCAGAGTCATTACCAACGAAATCCCCGTAAGTCAACCGCGTCTCCAATGCCATAAATCTCCTGCGCTGCACTCATACCTCATCCCATTAACCCAAGAGAATCCGTTTCACCGCACCCGCCTTGTGTTCGTCTTTCCCTCTCTAGCTGAATTACTATTCGTCTTTCCAGGGGGATTTACATGTTATCTCTCAATTTTGACGAGGGCCTTCCCCTCTAGTCGGCGGGATCGTCAGCGATTCCGTTGGCCTTCGCCGACCATCCACTAGGGTTTTTATTTATTTATTTATTATTTTCTTAATATTTTAAAAATAAAAAGGAAAAAAATAAAGAAAAATCAAAACGGGGAAATGACGGAAATGCCTTTTAGGCTGAGCTCTCTTTTGAGACTCTATGGCCATTTCAGGCCCTCGTTGGAAACATGATATGGTATTTCATGCTCTTTTTTGAAACAAGATTCACTTCGGTCTCTTATTTAAGAAAATAAGAGCGTTTAAAACCCTTATTTGAATTTTTTCCTAAAGAAAATGTCTCCTTAGTCAGGTGATAATTTGTTTATTTTTTGAATCAAATCCGTTCTTTCTTAACATAAATATTGGAAGAGGCCAATAAATTAAGAAAAAAATAAAGGAAAAGAAAATGTGAATGGGTCACCATGCCATCCGATTAGGCGTAAGCATGGTTCCAGGGTAGAATCGGGAACTGGAGAATTGGACCGGCGGTTCTCGATTCGGTTCGGTTCCAGGTTCCGATATACTAAGATCCGGTTCCGGTTCTATATTTTTAGGAACCGGAATCGAAACCTAAATGTCTAAAGTTCTAAACCCTAGTTTCAGCTTTCTACTTTCATCTCTCGTTGTCACTCAGTTCACTTTTTCCTTTCAATGCAGTACGCTTGATTTTCAGATCTCAAACTCTTGCTTCCTTGGCTTTCATCGTCTCTTGAGTCTCCTTTATTTCTTCACTCGTTGCTTATTGTCATTGCCGCCAACCTTTAGAAGGCACAAGTGACGAGCTCCTTTGCGATGATTTTGCTGAAGGAAGGTCCAATCAAAAGAAAAAAAGAACAAAACATCTCGATTTGTTTCTAGAAATCTAAAGGGGAGCTCGAGGCAACCGCAAAAATCTGCGACCCCGATCGATTTTAAGCCTTTGGGGAAAGAGAAAACTTGCTCTGCCTCTAACTCTCTCGAGCCACTGAAGATTCGAACTTCGAAGGTACTCCTTACTTTCCCTGAGTTAAGCTCTTCTATCCTTCGCTTCCTCTGATGTTGGTCGTTTTGAAGGTTTTGATTTTGCTTTAGTGTCTTTACTCTTTCATTCAATTTGTTGTCGGTCCATGTCCTGTTTTTGCCGATGGTTGCATTTGAAAGGTGCGATTCTTGTGCAGAATGACGTGAATGATGTCAGTTGGTTGTGATGGTGTTTCTGATGTTACGCTTGCTGCTTTACACTTGCATCCAAGCTCCTTGTTCGAATTACATCAACTGTTCGATAATATGTTTGAACTAAGTGTAGCTTTTTTATTATTATTATAAATCTGTCTAATTTGGCCTGAATGAAATGACTGGCATTTTGGAGAGTTCTGGTATTACTAACAATGCACTCAGGTCGTATCCTCAAACTCAACTACCAAATAAGTGAAGTTGAATAAACTGATTCGCCACAATCAAGTCATGTAGGACAGCATGATCTACCCTTTAAGAGTTCCTGGGCTGCCTCACCAGATTTTAATGACAAAATGGCTCTCGTTGTTACATGCTATCGTATTTTTTTTCGTAGGTTACCATGTCATGTTTGATCTACACAAATTAGCCTGAATTAAAAGGAAAAACTAGTTGCCCTTGCAAGAAGAGATCACTATAGAGAGTAACAAAGATTATATTTGATGTGATCTAATTATATTAATTTATTATTTCGTTTAATTGCAGGTGGTTAGATTTCGATTCTCGAGCGATCGAAAGGGAGGTTCGTGATAAGTTGTTTGCATGTGGTTTTTTAATTGGCAATTTGTGTTTGTTTTATCACATCATGATCTGTGATTAGAATGATTAACTTACTGTGAGAACGAAGGAATTTATGTTTATGGTTTAGAAGAATGTCAAGGTCGAGTTTGTTTTGAAGGAATCTGTGTTTATGTGCTTATGGGTGAACAACTGCAATTTTTACTCTTCTTTGAATTTGTGAAAAATAGAGGGTACTAATTTGTGTTCTTATCCAAGAAGCTTCAAGTCTCGAAAATTATATTTGGTGGTTCCATATGGCTAATTGAACCACTAAATAAGCGAAGGGGTGCATGTATTTTTTAGTGTAAGTCTGTTGTTTAAATGTTTTTAGCGAAATTGATAGGTTCCCGGGTACCCAGGAACCGGACCCTGAAACCTATAACAGGGTAGGTTCCTGGGTATGCAGGGTAGGTTTTAGGTTTCAAAAAATAAGGAACCTGTACTAGCGGGTCGGTTCCAAGTTTCAGGTGGAATCTACCCGGAATCTAGAACCGCCCACCCCTACATCCGATGAAATGGAAAAGAAAATCGACGGGCTTCTAAATAACCGATAAAGTAAATTGTATGAGTAAACATGATTTCAGGGTAGAACTTGAAACTTAAAATCAAAGCAGTGCGAAACATGTCCAGTTCCAAGCTTCAGATATGCATGATAAGTTCCAGGCTTGAAAAATTGAGAAACCTATTCCGATGGACAAATTTTCATGCAAGTAAAACCTGGAACCTGTAATGTTACTTGTAATAAGTTTTTGTATTTTTCTTGATATATCACTTCACGTGATCCTAAGGAATTCCAAGGCGTCCGATGATATGTGTGTAATTTGGAACCACAAGTTCAAGCTTCCATTTTCGGTGGTATTTATGAATGAGATTTTTACTTTGTTAATGTTGCATATTTATTCATTTGTCCAAATATGGATTATGGTTGGTGGATTATAGCAACAAATGATGGTCGTTAAAAATGATGATTCAATCGTTCAATTAAGAACATAGGCAGAAATTGCATAGAACATGGAACCAATTCTGAAATTTGTGACATGGTAGGTTTCAAGGGATGGAGATTAGATTACAGGTCCCAAAAGATGAGCTATCCGTTTCAACCGTTAGGTTACTAGGTTCCAGGCTCCAAAATCCAGGTGAAACCTCTATGAAACCTCGAATTGCGGAGGTCTAACAAAATTGCACATCGTTCTTCCCTTGTTCTCCGTCAATTAGTTGAGATGTTAATGTCTCCATAGGTCAAATGCTCGTGTATATTTTAATCACAGAATATAGATTGCACCTTTTGGGACTAAACAAATTAGGAAGTATCCACGCCAAAGTGTAATGTCGGAGATCTTTATTTCTTCTTTTATTTCTTTTTTTTTTTGGTAAATAATCAGATAAACACCAAGGAGCCCAACGAGTGATCCTGTGTCGTTTATCTATTTGCGCGTGTGATAGCAATGCGCATTCTTTTATTTGTTTTCTGCATTGGACCAGCAAGAGTTGAATTTCTAATATGGTCGGATCTTATAATGCCTGGTCGGATCGATTGGTGGGCTGCCAACTTTAGAATTTATTATCTTTTACCTATTTTCTTCGACAGACAAGCATTTGGCCCTAAAGTTTTGCGCGGTGGTAAACAAATCACATCGATACATAGTAAACAATGTCGGGCTACACAAGATAGGCGACCCATGGCCGGATTTTTCTTTATTTCGTTTGGAGTTTCCAAGTAGGCTCGGATGAAATATATTTTGCGATTAGTCTAAATACCATTTTTTTTTTGGGGGAAATAATTTCGCAATATTTCTTTCCAATAAAAGTATTTATTTTTTTCGTGCAATGAGAAGGGTTAATACTCATCCTTTTTCCACGTGAAAAATGTTCCCATCAATTGGACAGACCCAGGCTTCGAGAAATCAATAGGTACAAGTAAGTGGAACCCTAAAGGACAATAATTGGGGGGAGAGAGAAGGAGTGGGATGCAATAGAAATCTTTCGACGAAAGTATAACCTTGGTACAAGTTTGTGGAACCCAATTTTGTACCACCGCATGCACCCATCAATGGGTCCACGACTCTTATGTTTTGGCTTTCTTCATTCTTGTTGATTTTTTTCCCCCTCCTTTTTTGGACCTTTCTTCCGTCTTTCGACCAAAAGTTAGTCCCAATAAATTAGTTTATCTAGTGTTTTAATAGCACGAGATCTTACCTAAGGACGGGGGAGAAAAAGAAATTCGATGGGATTATGCTACTAACTACTCGAGTCTCTTGATTTTTTTCCAATCCGACAATTATTCCATCTTTCCCAACAATGTGCCCGATATTTTTGACCGAGTGTTTCTGAAAGATTTAAATTTTAAGTGACATCCGATTATACATCTCGAATTAAAAAAAACTTGGCATTTCCTCTCTTTTTCATTTTGGAAAAGAAAATACATCATCCCATGAATACCATCTGATTCTCTGGGAAAGGAAAAATTCCCTTTTTTGCCCTTGAATTTTCACAATTGCCCTAATCAAGTCTTTGCAGGTTTAATGTGTCTAATCAAGTTTTTCTTTTTTCTTTCTTTTACTTTCACAAATATTCTCGTCAAGTCCCACCGACAGCAAATCCCGACCAAATTCAGGTGCCATAGTATTCGCAAGATGCCAAAATATGTCCAGATACTCACACGTGTAACACTGTAAGTGCACGTAGAAAATATCGGAGTATATGAGGTGGATCGTTCATGTGAGCGTTTGCGTCGGAGAGGGAAAAAAATTTCATTCACGTCGCACTGCAACGTCGTCCGACCGGCCACGTCAGCAGGGTCCGGCTGGGTTTTGTGTCGGAGGAACTTAATAAGAGAACCTATCAAGATGAATTAAAAGGACAGAGACTTGATTAGAGAACGCGTAAGAATGCGAAAAAAAAAAAACGAAAGGTAAGAATATTTCCCGTTCATTAATCTCCTCACTCAACATTCAGCCTTTTTTTTAATTTCAATCTAGTTTAGTTGACAATTACGATGGAGTCACTAGAGCACACATTGTTCTAAATAATGTAGTTTAGGATGGGTGAGGTGTACATAATGGGGTTAATTAAAGACAACTACCCGAAAAAACGTTCGAGTTTTGAAGCTATTGACTATCTAAGTTTGATAATGAATTTCCTCGTCATTTCCTACCCTTCTCTCTCTCTCTCTTCGTTGGTATGTTTTTGTCACCCGCAAAAAAAAAGATAATAATAATAATTGGTAGGTTATGGGTCGCTTTGCAGGAGCGTGCCCACTCTTAACCCTTCACTACAAAAATCCACGCATCTTTCTCTCTTTAACCCATTCTCAACCTCCGACCCATTCTCCATAGCGCAACCACCAATGCCGGAGCCACCTTGCGCTGCAGAGGCCGCCGCTAGCGACTCCCTGACCCCGTCGCCGGCCTCCCCGTCTTCATCCTCCGGCTCGTCCTACTTGTCGAACCACGAGCCGTCCGGTCACAGGCCGGAAGCGAAACCTGCAGCTCGGGAGAGCGAAAGCCACCCCACTGCGGCGCCCAAGCGGGCTCGGGACGGCAGCAAGCACCCGGTGTACAGAGGGGTCCGGATGCGGAGCTGGGGCAAATGGGTGTCGGAGATCCGCGAGCCCCGCAAGAAGTCGCGCATTTGGCTCGGCACCTTCCCCACCGCCGAAATGGCGGCCCGCGCCCACGACGTGGCCGCGCTGAGCATCAAGGGCAAGTCGGCCGTGCTTAACTTCCCCCGCCTCGCCGAGCTCCTGCCCCGGCCAGCGTCGCTCGCTCCCCGTGACATCCAGGCCGCCGCGGCAAGGGCGGCCTCGATGGAGGTAGGCGTGGCAACGCTGGCATCATCGCCACCGCCACCATCATGCTCTGAGGCCGCGGAGCCCGTGGAGCTGAGTGAGATCATCGAACTGCCTAATATAGAAGGTGGGTTCGGGTTCGGCCTCGGCTCCGGGACATCCGGGTCGTCTGGCGACGTGTTACTGGTTGACACGGTGGACTACGGTTGGGTGGAGGATCAGCCACGGTGGCTGATCGAGAGCGAAGACGCCGACTTTGGTGCGGAGTTTCTTCATCAGTTCTTGGCGGCTGAGACTCAGACTAGTTACCCTCCCAAATTCGAAGCGCTCGTGCAGGATTAATTACGGGTTAATTATTTTAGGCACTTCTTTATTTTTAAAATTTTTTTACTTTTCATTTTAATTTTTAATTTTTTTATTCCTTCGGAGAACATATAAGACTATAGTTTTTCTCTATACGAAATCGTCTCATATGTGTCCATATAGCTATATGCTAACAAATTTCTTGGATCAATGTAAACTAATCTTGTATACTTGCACAATCCTGCACACTCGATCTTGCTTTAGTAATCTCGAGTTCGTCTAGTAGCAGACTATTTCCCCGTGCTCGAATGCAAATTAATCCTTTCCTTTAGCCGGGCTCGCGTGGGCGAGCACGTGTCGAGAGTTGGAGAAATGGGTTTTCGCAGCACAAGCTGAGGGTCACGGCTCATCAAGGACCATGCGGTTCTTCCGACTGTTGTTCTTTTTGTTCTTTCTCTTTCCGATTCGACAACGGAATTTTTTTCTTTCCTAATTGGTTTACTTTTCCATTCGAATCTCACACGGTAATTTGCGATGCTTGATTGGGTATTCATGTTTTTCCCATGCATGAAAACGGGGCCTAAAAAAATATATATTATGAATGGACCGTTGGAGGGTTTTGAATTTACTTCTGAGAGAAATTTGTGCACCTGATCAGTGGACGCTGCTAGTGACAAAAATCGAATCCTAATGATGCGAAACATAAGGTGGACATCACTCAAATCAAAACAAAAGCAACTTTTGTATCGTATAACGAAAATATGGAGTGATTCCTTTTTCTTTTTTCTCTTTTTTTAACCCTTTTTTGGCTTAACCAAACCTCTAATATTGTTTATGCTACAATAATTATTGAATTATCGGATTCATTTTTTTCTTTAATTGAAGAGGTTGGAGCTAGTGGGAGTTCCTACTAAATCAAAATCACGCGTCTAGACGAACCGGTAATTACAGCTACATGTAAGCGATATTACAGCATGGCAAAATCAAAATTTTTTTTTTCACGTGAATTGTGCCTCATGCTAAGGGTAATAATATCTACTATTGTCGTGAATGTTGCGAGTCAATTGTACTTTCGACATCATCTTCGAAAGAGTGGCTAAAAATAATCCACCTTTCCTTTTCTTTTTTCTTTTTCTGGTATTTTCATTCCCCACGAGATATGTTATGATTATTCCATGAACCCGACATCTCCTATTATTGTATAGTCGTATCCGTTGATCATAAACTTGAAAAATTATGCGGAAACATAAATTGAAAAAAATTTCTCTATATTTCAGTATATCATAATGAAGATTACATCAACTTATTTACAGTTTTTATGAAATCATTATCGAAGGCAATATATGTTAATTAAGATACGCATAATCAAAATGAGATATATGCGCAATCTCAATAGGTATATAAAATCAAGAGAAATAGTCAATATCATAAATCCTAACTATCTCTAACAAATGATGGCAAATCCTTATTACAGCCGAAGAAAATCACCTCGCCTAGCAACGGTCGCATGGAGACTGTCCGAAACCATCCTCCAATGAAGTCCAAACTTGTGGCCCATCGTTGTCACTTGTCATCCCAACGTCACTTTCCTCTACACACTACGGTTTTGATTTTCGCAATCATAACGTTGCGACCTTGCCAAAATTAAGAAGCGGGGACCAACTTCCCCGGAACCCTTGTCCGTCGATGATTGGGGGGTGAAAAACGTCCAAAAAATTGTACATGCGCCAATCGGATCTTCAATATTTTTCGCGCTTTGTCAATTGAGCTCATCTGATCGATTTTAGCCGAAGATCGTCGAAGTAAACATCGACCGTCCTATGCGACAAGGACAATGTCGTCGACGTGAGCGGGCGAAACTCGGGAAGAAGAGTCGAAGCTCGATGTGCAATCTTGTGTTTGAAAAGTAAATCGATTTTTATCCTTCTTAAAACGTGGAGGAGCCCCTCCTCCGATGCGTTTGATCGATCAATCATTGGGGCAGTGCTCCCGTCATGATGTTGACCTTGACCCGAAGCCAATTGAGCTGGTCCAATGGGATGGGGAGGAAGGCAATCAATCATCCTGAAAATTCCAGTATTGATGCGTACAGTCCAACGGACGGCTCGATCTCGAACCGGCAGGCCGAGCGGGAGTTCAGTTTCAAAAAATTTCCTTTTCGATACTGTAAAGTAGTTTCCGGACGGCCGTCGTAGCTTGTCCGAGAATACCATTCGCATAACGGCCTTAATTGACTCCAAGGCAAGCCATTAGACATATTTCATTACCCGGTTCTAAATAGCTGCACCGAGCATGGATTGATCATGAAAATCTCGATTATTTTGCCGCCGCTCCATCGTTTAATTCCTTTTAGGTTGGTAATATTACTTGGTATGTTGTACGTGTTCTTGTTATAGAGTTACACATGCTCAACCGTTCGATCCTAATTGTTTAGGCACACGAATGTAGCATTCTTAGTTATCTAGGCTAGCGGGTGGGATTAAAGCTGCGCGGGCGGAAATCTACTATTAGCGGGAAAGGAATTAGGACGCTCCGACATGGAATCTCCCACTATCATTTGCCATAGAAGCTGTTTCAAAACTATTGTCATGCCAATCAAATAACGGAAGAATTATATTAAAAAAAGGTCTTAAAATTATTGTGATTGTATTAATATGATACTAAGCTCTTTCTTTTTTGCCGGTTGAGTCATAAATCTCTTCGGTCCATTCGACCAATTCTGGTCGAAAAACTCTGACGTGGAGCGGTCGGCAATGACGTGGACAGTTTCTAGTCGATTTTCCAGGTTAGAGGAAAAAGAAAGGGAAGCAAAAGAGAGAGAGAGAGAGAGAGAAAGATCAATAAATATATAAATAAATGAAAATTAGATAAGTATTAGAACATTACTTATTGTCCACGTGAGTGATTTTCCGATCAAAATTGATCGGATGGATTGAATTGGCGCAAAATATAAAAATATTTAGGACTCAATTGACAAAAAAAGAAAGAAAATTAAAATTAAATTAACACCAATTACAATATATTTAGATTTTTTTTTTTGTTGATAATTTTCCCATCAAATAACACATACATACATCTACGTGCATAACACAAGCATTTTGCCGACCAACGCCCTTCCATTCCCAATCGTATACGAAGACAACAGACATTATTAGATGCAAGTCATGTTCCCGATCCCACAACAACCGCACCTGAATTACTGCTTCTGGGTACATAAGCCTAGCAAAATCTGAATTAAGCGTGACACGTTTCAAAAGCAACAGGGGCTTGAACAAGTTGCAATCGGAGCGAACGAACGAATGTCTATCAATAGCGGGTTTAGCTCGGCCTCCAAATCGAGCCTAACTTATTACCTAGGCTCGCCCGCGAACGATGTGAAACTAAATTGATCTCTTCAGGGTTGAGATCAAATCTCGATTTCCATACGGTGGCACGGTTCAATGTGCGGCGCATCCTCTTTTTAAGCGGGGATTATTCCAACTATAGTTGTCGGAAGAGGTAAGGAAAGCAAACAAATTTCCATTCTAACGAGGGAATATCGGGTGAACAAAACTTTGCATATTAAACGGGGAGAACGAAATCGTGCTTGAGCAGAAAATGACAGTGCCCATCGGGGATCGACATGTCCAAAAGAACACTTGGCGAGTCCTCCTTGCTACACGTTCCGTCCACACAAACCATGGTTTGGCTTGGCTCGAAAAGCCATGGCCGTGAGAAGCTCAAGGTCCAGCGTTTGGGAGACATTGCGGGGCTTAGCAGTTAATAAGAAGTGCGCAAAACGACGTTTCGTTTTGCAGTGGGAGCGACAGTGACGTTTTCCCACATCGCTCGACTCCTGCAACTTGGAAAAAGATCTGGCTACTCGTTCTAGGGTCAAATTCCCACGCGGAAGTATCTTTTTCTGCTCTAGCTCGACCAGCACAGGATCGAGTAATATTAAATATCTCTTGAATTGTATGTATTTGATTTGATTTATCACTCCATTTGATATATTTTTTATGCTGTTCAAAATTAGAGAAAAAATTGAGATTTGATTCGTAACGCGGAGAGTTGGGCATGAGCAGATCTCTATGGGGGTTCGGAGTCAACGCCCCCGAGAAAAAATTTTGGCCCTTATTTTTATGTTGCGGTGAGGTTTTATTCTGTCGTATGGAGTATTTTAGTCATATGAGAGTTTTGTGAGCCGTGTTTCTTCGTTGAGTCGCGAAAATCGACTTTTGTAATCTGTAATCTCTTTGATTATAGTGAAATCTTATTTTTGACTTACTTATGGATGTAGATCAAATTGAACGAATGACGTAAATTTTTGTGTTCCGTGTTTATTTTTCCATATTTATTTTTACAAGTAATATATTCAGGACAGTTGGGTTCGACGTTGGAGTGAAGCAACAGAGAGTCGTCGTTTTGAGTTTCAGAGGGAAGGTTTTCCCATATATTCCACAAGAGGGAGAATTGGTTCTGTGCAATTTGGAGGCTGGAGGAGGAGGACGACGACGACGACAAGATAACCCAGTGTTCCTGGCAGACGATCATCGCGGGGGGTTAGATGGCACGGTTTGTTGAGTGATGAGAAACTGATCCTCAATTCCGGAACCAACCCTTCCATCGTACGTGTCCTATTCAACGTTGAAAGAGACGCGTGTCTCTTGCGATCCGCCTTGATCCGTGGGTAAGTACAAGCGAAAAAGGAGAATGTACCTAAAAAAAAGGTACACGTCAATATCGGTCGTGACATATAAAAAATCGACGTTTACGTTATTAATTTCCGAACAAAACTAGCCAGAATAACTATATTAACAAATTTTCAAGATGTTCATGACTTAATTGACATATGCATGATAGATTTACGATATTTTTGGAGATTTTCCCCGCCCTCGATTTGGCGTGGCAATTA
Organism: Rhodomyrtus tomentosa; assembly: GCA_028455895.1. Taxonomy (NCBI): domain Eukaryota; kingdom Viridiplantae; phylum Streptophyta; class Magnoliopsida; order Myrtales; family Myrtaceae; genus Rhodomyrtus; species Rhodomyrtus tomentosa. Next base: position 37,965,401 of record JAPCWY010000001.1, on the reverse strand, counting down.
GCTTTTCCTAAATTGAATTAATCTAACGGTGAAGAAGATTCTAATCACTCACTCGGTCTGGCCTTGTTTGTGCTATGATTGCTCATTACTTTTGAGGCGGTTGAGAATGTGATTTGATGCCGCTAGAGTGAAAATGTGGAGAAATTACGGCCAAAATGACGCAAAGCTATTCGTCGTTGTGTCCCGAATGGGTCCGATGCTGCATTTAAGCGAAAGGTTGCAAGGGTCACAGGGGACCCCTTTAGGCTTAAGGGCACGTCCGCGATCAAAATTATTAGGTCGACAGCACCCCTCGTATAATAGAGAAAAGAGCCTGCCATGGCCTCCTCCAAGAAATGCTTGTCCAAAAAAACGCTAAATCATATTACACACTAGCTAATTAGATTTTAAACCTTTCGATTTTATCAATTGAGTACTAAATAGTTTTCATGTTTCGCCAATTGAGTTCATTCAACAAATTTTAATTCGAAATCGCTGACATAGATGCCGATGATGCCACGTATGATAACTAGCGTAGATGTAAATAACTTTTTTTTTGTAATTTTTCTTTTAAAATATTAACTTTTCCATACTTATAGGTTTTCTTTTTTTTTTTTCTTTCTTCTTCCAAGTCCAGTAAGGGTCGATGACCCTCACCAGGGCCAGCCACTAGGTGATGACTGCGAAGCCCTTGCCCACGATCGGTGAGGGCTTCGTGACCCTTGTCCAATGGTTGGCAAGGGTAGGCCATCAACCCTCGACTAGCTTGAGAGGAAAAAAAGAAATAATCATAATAATAAAGAAGTTTACAAATGTTTAAAAAATTATCAAAATTGACCACGTTAGTGACGATTGTCCCATATAGGCAACTGACATTCACGTTAGTAAATTTCAGTTAAAATTGGTCGGATGGACTTAATTGGCAAAACAAAAAAATGTTTACGACTCAATTGACAAAATTGAAATGTTTAAGATTGAATTGTTCAATAGGTTTATGACTTTTTGGATAATTTTTTCACGTATAACATATCATGTGAAGGATCGTAAGTGATCAATCAAATAAACGAGTCACATTCAATTGCCAACAACAACATGTCATATATACGATGTAATAGACCGATTCTGTAAACTGATCTTAGTAAATGTAGCACGTCTCTTTGTTCGATCAGTCCGTGTCTCGGTAAGAGGAAAAATTAAATTTCCTGCAGAAAATATGGTGCAAAAAGACATAATCAGCCATGTCACAAGTTGGCCCAATGCTTTTCCTCGTGCATACATTCACAGCCACTAGAACTCAAACAAAAGGGATTATTCATGATTTGGTGGTTACGAAAGCTTAATCAGTTTGATTTGTCGTAATTAAGATTGAGGAAAGAATCTTCGCCGCACGGTTTGCCAATGTCGGAGGGAGAACGAAGGAAAAGGAAACTTGTACCTTCCGATGAGCGCAGGCCGCAATGCTTTACCAAGAACTTTGTAGAAATAGGCGGGCACAGCTGTCTTCTAATTCAACAGCAGACTTCCTTAATTAAGGCTCCGTTTGATTCGTGCAAAAACAAAATTAATAATTACTTGTATAGCTTAAAATAATTAATTAATAAAAATACCTGACAACAGTTATTATCTAAATATTCTCTTAAAGGATAAAAATATGTACCATTTATCCATTTTTGCAATCACTACAAGCCATCTTTTTAAGAAAAATGTATAGCAAAAATCATTCTTTTTTTTTTCGAAATAAGCCCACCATATATTTTCTTATGCAGAAACTGATATTTTCTTGCTTGTTAAAAAAGAAAACGAGCGGATGAAATTCACGAACGAGCACCAATGTTGTTTTCTCATGTATCATCCGATCACAATAATTGACCGATTAAGATCAGATGATTAGTTGAGAAGGTCCGATGGAGGATTAGTGGATTGGTGTAACTGTAACAGCCTGCATGATAACATTTTCAGAAGTTAATTTCTCTGCCATAAGTCAATCTAGCAGATAAATCCGTTTGAAAAAACACTTCCGAAGTAAAAATCTGTTTGGTAAAAAAATTGACTTATGGCAGGATTTTTCACTTATGATAGAAATTTTCACTTTTGATAGGATTTTTTTGCCAATTTTGAGAAGTGAATATTTTTAACTTATTGGCTCTAGAATCACTTCTTGAACCGCACTCGCCTCCACAGCCGCCCGCCAACCTCCCCCCGCCGCCGCGGCTACCAGGGACCGACCGCCCACTGACTACCCCCACCGCTCACCCGCCCGCCCGCCCACCCGCCAACCGCTGCCGCCACCGCCGACCTCCGCCGCCACTGTCCTTCATCGCCGACCACCGTTGCCCACCGACCCCCTCACCAACCGCCGACCACCGCCGCTGAAGATTTTGTTAATAATATTTTTAAACTAGAAATATTCAACTGTTGCCAAACGAATTTCTCTGATCAGAAGTCAATCTAGAGTAGAATTAGAAAAATCAACTTCTACTTTTGAGGAGAAGTAAACAAATCAACTTCAGGTCAAAAGTTGATTTTTGGTAGAGAATTGTTACCATGTGTGCCAAGGAATGGTCTGAATTATTTGTCCTAGCAATAAAAACATAATAATATTTCCATTAATTAAAAGCACAAAAGCGTGCTTTGATTATTTGAGATGCTATGATAGTTTTGTTGACCATTTTAAATTATTATTTTGTCCACTACCTTGTAGTGTAAGATTACTATTCACACTGTAGTAGGCATGAACTTTCTGTGGAATTGTTGGTTGGAACTCAAGATAAGAAGTTGCATTTGAGTTGCATTTCGAATAGACTAATGTGGAAATAGGAGACTTTTTCTCTCCGTATCTAAAGTATTATGTAAGGGAATCATTGCTATGATCATATTTGTTTTGTTGTCACTGTCAATTTTGTATTCGATCATTTGTATTTTATCTTCGCAACACCTCAAAATTAGGTGAGAAGTCTTTCTAGGACCTATTGCAAGTTTGTTTTAACAGTGGAGTAGACCTAATCATGGGCTAGTGGCTCATGAGCCCGTACAAAACTCGGTCGAAATTTGATGGAATGGCCAAAATTTAAGCGAGTTTGGATATAGCCGTTCAGGTAAAGGATCTAATTGTTCCAATGTGATCTAAGTTTGGCTGAGCGTAGCTCAATGGGTTACACGTAGATTTTTTTTTCATGATGTGAGGATTGGGACAATAAATTCAACTCGACTCCAGCACATGAAAAGATTACCTCTTTTGTGGAGATGTTGTTTCCTAGGTAAGACTAATTACTTCGTGTAGGAAACGGATCTCGAATACAATATGTACACATACGCAACGGATAACGTCAAACTACAAGCCCTAGATCGACTTGATTCACTGATCGTAAAGGTAAATCACATAGAACGAACTTACCTTGATAGCCACAGATTAAAAGCCCCAATTGCAGAAGTGGAGGAACCTAAATCCTTCGATCGTTCGTCGTCAATTCTCACAAATAGCCTCAAACGAGAGAGAGCTATATTTGGGGGAGTTTCTTAACGTCAGTATTCGAATAGACAGAACGTCGTACATACTCAAAGATATATATTGAGGAGTTACCAAAAGCAAAATCAATATACCATTTATTGTCATAATTGATATTGGAATAAAAACAATAATCAATATTGCCATTAATTTTACCCTTAAATGAACGTAACGTTCCAACATCTCTCACTCGCCCATGAAAGGCTAAATGTCTGTCTTTCTCTTCTCATTGTAAAGTTCATATAGACTAATAATCCGTGCGATCAACATACTATGAGAACTTGCTGCCATTTATCCGTTGGGAGTATATTGTAGCTCAAAATAGGCACATAACCTCATAGTATATCCAATATGCAGCACCCTAAATCAATCGGTCACATTTGCATCATCTCTCTCCTGATCTCTTTGAGTACTCAAATACAATACATTGTATTCACAATCATGATTAAACTCATATAATAATAATTGGTCGACCTGTGAATACAAAGATTGAATGTGACATCAAGATAAATTGATCTTCCTCTTTCCTTAAACCTCTCAATCTCAGTTCAGCTCGCTTTTCTAGAGATATCCCATTAGATCAAATCACTCTCATGATCATAGGTAACACCTTAAGATAGCGAGCACCGAAAAGAAATCTTGAGAATAAGTAAGAGTCGTGAGAGGACTAAATTTGAAGAACTTTTATCCTCAAGAGTCTCACACGGCTATAGAGTTGAGATCAATACTCTTGCCAACTCCTTTTAGTTGTCTCATGCATAAATAACATGAAGTATGTATTCGGTATTCTCTCCTTTCCCATGGAGCGTATGTCTTTTCACTTTTAATACCGTACAGATGATAACTCAGACATACTCAATGTCTAGCTTGAGTTCACAAATATACTCTCTTTAAAATAATCCATCAGAACTCATATCTGGCATTAAAGACAAATAAAGTGAAATAAGTGGGTTGTTTCACTTTCGGACACAATAAACATTATGATCTCATCTTGACACTCTAGTTAAGGCGACATCTATATTTTAAACTCGAGCTCTCAATTATCGCATAGATAATAAGCTTAAAATTATCTCATTTCTATTTATCGCGCAATAAATAGAGGCGATTACCCACGTGAGTGAGCTAATCTTCATCTGTCTGACATACCTTGTCAAACAAAATGCACCACATATTAATATGCATAAATGCCATACAAACTCATAGATATCAATAATGATAACAAATGTCATTAGCTGGGAACTTTGGGAAACATAAATATTCAATACTCCCACTTTTACTCTCTTCCAGAGATTTCAATATATGGAACTAATCCCATTGTCAACACATGACTAAGAAAAATATCTCCAAGAATTCACTTCATCAAAAAGATCTGCTCTCATTATATGTATATATATATGTATTGTATGTTCACATCTTTTCGTACAATCACGTCTTTCCTAAAATTATATTTCGTAATTATATGTTTGGTCTTATAATGGATCTTTAGTATAAGCTATCACAATTAACTAATAATTGAACCTGCAGCATCCTTAGCAACACCTCACTGATCCAAACATCTCTTAAACCAAAAATATTTTTATACTGCTGATGATAATACCACGAGATCAATATCCATCGTGGATAAGGCTATTCACGTTTGATTCTTAGTTCTCCAAAAAAATATCATGCCATTGCACAATAAGAATACAAATCCAAAGGTAGATTTTCTCTTATCTAAAACTCTTCCTCAATCAATATCAGTATAGCATTCAAGGCGCAGATCTCTACCTTGAACTCAGTAGAAAATTGGCAGTACTTTCTAGATACATTAGGATTCTCTTGATAACAATCCAATATGCTTGACCTGGATTAGGTGTTACACATACCATTCCAACAACATTATAAATATCAAGTCTTGTACACATCATAGAGTACATTAAGTATTCAAGCACTAACATATGAAACACTTTTCATTTTTGCATTTGGTTGTGGAGTCTCAAGACATATTGCGGCTCAAGCCTTTACCTCATGCAATAGGAGTATATTTGGGTTTATAGTCTTGCATACAAAATCATTTAAGGACTTTATCCATATAAGTCTCTTGTGAAAGAGACCACAATCTCTTTGAACGGTCTCTTGAAATCTTAATTTCAAGAATATATGTAGCTTCACCCATATCTTTTTATTTCAGAATTGGAACATAACCAATTCTTGACTTTATTAACAAACTCCATATTACTCCAAGCAATCAGTATATCATCAACATATAATGATAAGATCACATATTAATCTTAAGGATCTTTTGATATATACACAATGAGTTTCATCAATCATTACAAAATCATATGCCACTAAAGCATTACAAAAAAGTATATATCATTATCTCGAAGACTGCTTAAGGCCATATATCAATATCAAAAGTCGAAATACTTTTTATCCTTGACCAATTGTAACAAACCCAACGGGTTGTTTCATATAATTTCTTTTTTTTTCTCCATTGAGAAAAATAGTCTTTACATCCATCTGATTTAATTCAAGATCCATACTAATCACTATTGCCAGAATAAGGTGAATTGAGGTAAATCTCACCACAGAAGACCAAACTTCTTCCCAGTCAATTCATTCTTATTGATTATACCCTTTCACCATAAGGCGAGCCTTGTATCTCTCAATCAAGCCATTAGTTTTACGCTTTAATTTGATAACACACTTGTTCCCAATGGCTTTATGTCCATTCGAAAGATCAACCAGTTTTCAAATTTGATTTGATCTCATTGACTCCATCTCTTTTCCATTGTTTATATCCATTTTTCCTTATCAGGGCAAATCAGACCCTCATTTACATTCCTTGGCCCATCTTCTTCTTGTGGAGCGACCATAAAAGTTTCACCTTCAATGTCTAAACGTCGACAAAATGATGGAGAATGTTTTTGTGGCTTGTTCGCTAAATTAAGGATTGTACACTTAGTACATCAAGCTCCATTACGCTCACACTTGGCAACTTGTTCGCTGTATTGAAGATTGTACACTTAGTACATCATTCTACATTACGCTTCCACTCGGATTAGATAATGATGACATCTTCTTCACATCAAGTGGTTGCAATTGAGATTAATCCGAAACAAATTCCCCACTTCTCACATTACTCTCACTTGGATTAAATACCCAAGTAGAGTCATTATCACTATCCAAGATTTCAAACAGAGAATAGACTTCACTTATCTTACCCTTTTTTTTTGGGAAAATACATTCACTAAAAATGTGACATCTTATTATTCAAATTCAGTTACGCTTCTCACTTTATTGCTCACCTATAATACAACCCTTTCAAGTGCTCTCAGTATCCCATGATATCTTCAATTTGATATATTATTTGAACATGTTTGATGAATGTAAAATTATGAAAATGCGTATGAAAGCTCATGATACACGTATTTTGGGGCATTTTTCAAGTATTAAGAAAAAGGAAATGGCTTACATGTAGATAGCCATATTGTGTAAAGAATTTGTTGATGGCACGTATCCTGTAATCTGAGTATGATTTGATGTATAAGTTATTGATGTATAGTTCAAATCCTACTATGCCATGTTATGATTACAAAATATAGATATCATTATCTGATTTATGATCTTTATTCAAGTTGGGAGTTTTAGAAAGTTTTAGTAACTTCAGTGAACTCGATTTTACATAATAATTATGTTAATGGTAATTTCAAGCGAGGATTATTGGACAATGATTGGGAACAAAGTGAACTTTCGAATCTGAGGCCTTATGTGAAATTATTCATTAATATAATTAGTTAGTGTAAAATAGATGCGTAAATATTAGACATCAATTATTCGTGAATACATGTTTATAGAATTTCATGTTATGATACAATGGCTATCGAGAATATCATAGCTTGGCAAAACAAAGGAAGATTATGAATGGCAAGAAAACTGAAGTATGGAAATCCAGTTTATGCTATGAAGATCAAGAAGCATTTGAAGCTCTTTACCAAGTTATGAAAGAACCTGAAGATGAAAGTACTACACATCCGACATTTGCTGCATGGAAAAGGACAAACTCTACTACTCGTATTATGTTACTGAGTAACATGAAAAATGATTTTCTGCATGAGTTCAGGCATTTATGAAAATGCCAAAGTCAAGTGGGAGGTATTAAACACTAAGTTTGGTTAGACATCGGTCACCAAGTTGATATGGATCACTATAAATTTTGACACTTATATGATGCCTCATGGGCATAATATGAAACGATTTTTGTGGCGTGTCAAACATGATAAGTGAACTGTAAGATGTGAGTCACTTTTTTGACTGACGAGTAGCAAGTGCAAGCAGTAATTCGTTCTATACTTCATAGCTGTGTGCTTATGAAAATCCACTTGATCCATAATAAAAAGTAAATGCTTTTAAAGACGCTATGCGACATCATGAACTAGAATGCTGGTTTTAGCTCAAATGGAGCTTCGTGCTCCAGGCCTAAAGTTCAAGGTGGGTTCAAGAAGTGGAAAGATTAAAGGAACAAATCTTTCAGGATGGAAATCGAAGTTTAACCAACATGGAAAAGGAAAATATCATTTCAAGAAAAACATCTTAAATGTGAAATGTTTTAAATGTGGCAATAAGAATCACTTTGCTCATGACTCTAGTAAAAAAAATTAAACTTTGTACACTTGAGAGTGTTACTTAAGTCTCTAATTCAGTTTTTTGTTACTGAATCTTATCCTTTGTGGATTACAAACTTACAGGCCACGGATCATGTAACGATAGATAGAAATGCCTTCGTGGAATTTCGACGAGTACGACATTGAGCAAAGTGGATAAATGTGAAAGATAATTCCTGCGTGGAATTTAAAGGGATTGGCACCTACCAATTGAATATGCGCAATAGTCGTACTCTATTTCTACATATTTTGTTATATGCTCCGAAAACTCAACGGAATTGAGTTTCCGTGTTAATTATGGTTAAACTTGGTTTCATTTTAAACTTTCATGACGATGGTGATGACTTGTCGTTAGGAACAATTTATTATGGTTTTGGATGGTTTTATTGTGCCGATTATTGGGTACAATAATGTGAATATTAATTATTCACTATTTTTCATCTTTTGTGATGATGTGAATATGTGACTTGTTAGGCTGGGTCACATTAGCCCAATAGCAAAAATTTAGATAAGCTAAAGATGGCTTATAGGGAAATATTGAAAAAGTCGATTTGTCTATTTGTGATTATTGCCTAGCGGGACAGAAATGAGTAAACCATTTGAAAAATAAACAAGAGCTGAGTTTCCTTTGCAGTTGATCCATTCAGACATATATTGTGACATTCTAAAATTCCTGTCATTTTGTGGCTATTGAATAAGAAGATATCTATCGATGTATTTCAATTTTATCTCGCTCGAATCTGATCAATCCAGAGTAAATTAACCAAAAAGGAGAGGCTAATGCATGGCAAGATACGTGGACTTGGGAAACTCGAAAAATGAAATGACGCTTTGACTATAATGACTGTCAAGGGAACATTTAGAGCCAGTAAAGGCCGATCAAATAACGATTAAGGAATCCATTACTAGTGTTATACGATTGGAGCGCTAGTGATATCGTTTAACCAATATATAATTTGCAAATTTTCCTAAATAGAACTATGACGATCAAAACCGTTGGAACTAGCAATGAACCCTCGTAATTACATGACAACCAAAGCTATCATAACTTGAGTCGTCCTAAGAGTGATGAGAACCATAGAGTCGATACGCATAACGTCTGCAAAAGCCGCCCGTTAGTTCGAGATAAACTGAATATACGATCAACGGACGATTGATCACGAAATGGAAGCTCAAAATTGGTAATTGAAAATAGAGAATTCCAACATTAGAAAAGTATTTGACGTCGTCTCGCCAATGGTAATTTAGAATGTGAAGTTTCGGACAAAAAGTATAAAATTACCATTTTGCCCCTCGACCATTTACCCTTGTCTTAAGATTTTTAGAAGGATAAAATGGTCATTACCGTTATATGGCTGCCGAAATTTTTTTCGATGGGTCAAATGAAGTCAAAGCTAAGGGATTGAATAATTGAGGTATGCCAAGTGTCAACCAAAAAAGTCTTCATGCATTAAATGCCCCCCAAATCAATCTTGTCAAGGTTAAGCTCTATTATTTGTGTAAATACCTCATTTTACACCCGCACCAGCCGTGACCTTCTCTCTTTCCTCTTCCTCTTCAATTGTTTTCTTCTTTTCCTTTGTCGAAGCTGCTTCCACCAGACCAGCCGCTGCCGCCCTATTTGCTGCTCTCGACGACCATCTCCGGCGACCGCCTCGCCGTGCTCCGACCACCAGTAGCTAACCCAGCCTATCCTCTACATGTTTCAAGTGGTAGTTCATAATTTCATGGAATATTTTTTCCCGACCAGCCCCGAGACCAAAACTTGACAGATTTTGAGTGAGTTGGGGTAATACTTCCGTTTACCCTCTTAGAAACTTCGATTAACTCCAAAAATTTTGTGAGATCTTCACAACACCTAGTACTTGAGTTAGTCGAGAAGATATGGTAATTTTATTGAGGATTTAGGGTGTTTTTATAGTTGAATAATGGTGATTTTACCGAATAGATTATGCGCTTGAGGACCATAGGGAAATCAAGTTGTTCGAAGGGCTTCAAGGTGTCGTTTAGCTTCAAAACTCTCATGAGGTTTCTAGACATGTAGAATAAGGTCTTGGCAAGTTAATTTCATGAGGAATTGGAACCTAAGATCAATTTATGGATCGATTTGTGCGGACTAAATCGAAATAGGTTCTGTTTTGTCGAAGGATTGACTGGAACGACATTTTGAGGGTCCATTGGAGTGTCTCCATTTCTTTAAATGGTCGTTAAGACATCCTAGGTTGTTATTTGATTAGTTATTGAGGTATTGGTGTGGTGAAATTGAAGAACAAATGGGTTATGACATGATTTTGATGGAATTTCTCTAGGATTATCATTTGGCTGTGAGTTTGTTGGGTTAGAAGGATCGTTTGATTGTGAATTTGCTAGCTTGATCGACATGTAAGTGTTCCTTAAACCCATACTTGAACATTAGGACACTACTGGATAGATTGGTTGAATGAATTGAGTGCCTGGTGAAGCATATGGCTTGAATTGCTTGATGCGATTAGATGATGATGTTATATTGTGATACCGATTGGCTGTGAGCCCTAGTGGTATCAATTGGCTGTGAACCTCAGTAGTACCGATTGGTTGTGAGCCCTAGTGGTAACGATTGGTTATAAGCTCCAGCAATATCGATTGGCTATGAGCCCCGGTGATATCAATTGGCCAGAGTGCCCAGAGAAGTACATTGCGGCCTGAGAGCCCAGTCGATGAATGATTGTGATGATTTTTTAAGTTGTGTGCTTATTTATATGCCATGTGCTTGAAGCTTGAACCCATGAGGTTGAGTATGTCTGATCGTGACCTTGGTTGGCATCTTACTGAGATGCTTGATTTCCGATTGCCTTGTGCCAATGCATTGTTAATTTTCTATATCTGGCAGCATTTGTGTGGTCTGGGGGGACTGGTGTTCAAGTATAGGTTTAGGTTTCACTTGCTAAGATGTAAATGTCTCCCTGTGGTAGGACACATTTTCAGACCCCAAGCCGTAAACATGCTGCCGATCCGATTGGGCGATCCAAAAGAGATGACTGCCCTTTTTGTCGAGTTTCCCATAAGGAAATGGATTGTATATGTTAGGAAGCATACGACCGTTTGGGTGGACGAAGGAAAGACGGAGCTGCAACCCCACCGCTTTGAAGCGTGGTTTCGTCGTCTGGGAAATAGTAACTTGATGGGTCATCTGTTGCCTGAAGATGTTCCTATAGAGGTAGTACCTAATTGGTGTCACCAGTTCCGTCCTGAGATCGAGGTGAAGAATCTGGCATTAGTGGGAGGATCGAGGAACGTTCTTGAGGAGTCAAAGTCTCCCCCTACTAAAGAGTACAAGAACCATATTGAACTCTCCGCTGACATGATAGAGGATACCGAAGAGGAAACCGAGGAAGGAACTGAAGATGATTATGAAGAAGTTTCTTAGGAGGTGCCTCCTGAAACATTCTCTGAATATAATCCAGAGGACGATGAAGATGAATGAAGTGATGGATCGAGTGGTTCTTCAGAGAAGTTGGGTGCAGTGGTTTAGCGAATTGGGATTAGGAACAATTTTGTTGTTAGATTTTGGGAAAGGCTAAGTAGTAATCTTTTGGACTTAAGCCTTAGTTCATTGTCTCACCCGGGTGTGCGGCTTCCTTACGTCTTTTTCTTTCCGTTAGTTGTAACTGAATGTTTGGGTTATGTATATAGGTGTGTGCTTTTAAACCATTCCAAATTTTCTTTTGTTTCTTTCATTTGTCGGGGTTATTGTCTCTCCTTCCGCATGCGCATTTCATTTCATTTTAGGTCGTGAGTTGTTCCTGAATATTTATTGGCCTGTGGCGAATGTGACGAGCTCCAAGGATCGCGGGACATTACATATATGGTTCAATAAATGTGAGAATAAGGCATGGACTGTTTAATCCATCACATTTATATATGATTACACTCGATTCAGATATTTTTCGATTTCTCATAAATCTGAGGCATAAATTGCTTTGAGAAAAATTTTGAGCTTTTAAAAATCTTTATAAAAAAAAATCGATCAAGGTTAAGAAAATCTATCTGATTAGTTCAGATGTTTATGTGACGAAAAATGAATAGAAAGACAGTTGACTATTCCAGTGATTTCTCGACAGAATGAAGTCGTAGAGAGAAGAAACAGGTTCCAATGAAAAATGGTTAGGTCTATGATGGCATAGGCTAATTTGTCTATTACCTTTTGGGGTGAAGTTTTATTGATTGCTGTCTAGATATTTAACCGTATGCCTTCTAAATCAGTTACTTCAACTCCATATGAGTTGTGAATAGGTCGAAAATAAGATTTGAATTTTTCTCAGATCTTGATGTGCTTTCTATACACACGATTTCTCTCATTGGTAAGGGAAATTGGGCCCCAAAGGTATAAAAGAGCGAACAAGTTCGATCGTCGAACAAACATGATCATTCGGAATAAAGCGAACATACATGTTTGTTCGAAATAGAACTTTGTTCGGTTCGCAATCCTTTGTCAACAGAAACGTTCGACTTCGCAACTCTTCACCGTCTTTAAATACAACATCGACTGTAGCTTTTCGAATGACTGAAATTTTTGTGTCTCACCACTCACTGCTCATCTTCATCATTTGTGCGATAGTTTTGCAAATTTACGTTTGCTGGAGTCCTTTGAAGAAGTACCGCTTCAGAGGAACGCGATCCATTCTATCCTGGGAGACAATTGTCCAATATCGTCGAGTACTGATTGAGGGGGTAAATTTGTCTTAAGGACATAGCGTCAATTCATTGGGCTCGGATCAACATTTTACTTACTCGTTTGTATTGGCTGAAGATTTATCTTTCAATTGCAATTCTGATTATACGAAATTAAGCAATAACATGATGTACCATCGAAAGGCGTAGAAAAAGAGAAATGTCCAAAGTTAAAGAAGTTCTCATCAATTCATGAAAATGGTTTTCATTTCTCACGAGAAGAAGAGCGACGTGTGAAACTCGGGTCATTGACGCAGCAAAACCTATTCCGTCTCGTTTCTTCGACAGAGCAAGGTGGAGAAAAAAGAGCAGAGGGAATTATTTTCTTTGGAGACAAAGTGTCACAAGCCAAATGGAGAGATGCACACCCTCTTTGCTGCCTTAACCCTAGTCATGGGTTAACGAATAATTGAGTGACATGTGGCATGCCTTATGTTTTTTCCACACGAGTTTTTCATCTGGTTGTCTCCTTAATATAAATAACAGTATGTCCTGTAGCAAAAAAGAGATTGTGTATTGTGGCTTTCGGGGAAGGACATTAAATTTAACTTTGAATAGTTGTTTTCTTAATTTCTCTGATTTTCTTTGCCGATCTTCCTTATGTGGCAGGCTATGCTCCACGGACACGCCGTTTTTCACTTTTTTCCCATGTCGGGCACGCGTCGAACTCGAACACGTGTCCGACTCACTCGGGTACGTTCCGCAGCTTCCTCACATCTTCTTGCACAAATTTTATACTTCAGATTTCGATTTTGCACTATCCCATCAGGCCCTTCGGGCCCAACTAGCAGCCACTTCACTGCCGCTCACCTAACTTTTTGCATTAGGTCTCCCTTTTATAAGAAGCTTTTCATCACTTCCATTGGTTTTCAGCGAGACACGAAGAAGTTCTAAAATTGGATTTTTGCTGACCTTTTCCTCGAAGGGTGGACTTCCTGAATTTCGTAAGAGCACGAGACTACTCCACAATGTTTGCGCGGTTCCGCTAAGTCCCGTCCACGGGCTCTCCGGCGCACCCTTCGTGTTTACATTGTCGTGCCGTCGATTGTTCATTTTTCTTTCCCTCCTGTGTCTTTTGGGACACTCCGCCGGATTGTCCACAAAAAGGGCATTTGACCGGGCTACCAAACCCTGGAAAACAAGAAGCATTCAGGCGTCGTCGTCGCGATACCAAAACCAAGCTAGTTTAATCCCACGGGGATCACGCATTATGTCGTGCCCCTAACCATAATCACGAGATTATCAATAAACAAATACTATGGCGACCCCGCACGATTTCCACTTTTGCCGTCCGTCTTTCCTTTTCAAAAAAACTTGAGCCGTCTTCCTTCTCTGAGGGGGGACAAAAAAGCAGCACACCAATCATTTGAAGCTCCCTTCCTCTGCTCCATCGAATCGTGAAAGCTAAGTCAGACAAGAATCGCATCTACCACGCAAAGCCTTTGTCAACATCAGAAATCAAGCTCAAATCCTAATAGGGCAAAGGTGGTGGTTTCCCTGTTAATTTAATCGGTGCTATCCGGTCCTAGAACGAGGTGGAAAAAAAAAAAGAAGATTATTCAAGGACAAGGACGAGCACGAACACGCTGCTTTTGAAGCTACACAAGTTGTTTTAGTTGATCGGCGGAGATGCGAAAATTTGATACTACAGAAACGCTAAAATCTACTTACCGTATGAATATACGTTTTTCCCATAATTCTTTTCTTAGTCCACCATCAATCAAATTTTTGCACGTTCCATTAGGTGTCTAATCTGTCCACACGTACGTACCATCGTAAAAACCTAGGTGATGGGACCCGACATCATTCATCACTTCTCTGAGCTGTCTTTTTAGAAAAATTTGGGACGAGTCATGCGTCTTTTTTGCTAATGCGATTCCCTTGTTGTCCGATAGGCGTTGTTCATATCTCGAAAGCTGGAGATGCCCAAGATTTTGCTAATCAATTTGATTAGGATCACAGATAATGTCCTGATCTAATTTCTGTTTCTGTCGTCCATAGGCCTAACTAGCCCTCACGTCTTGTCCCAAAGTGAATGAACTCTACTCCTCTGTCCCATTGGGAGAAAAGATGAGCTTTTACAGCATCTTCAGCTTAGGACGCTCGACGTTAAAACTTAACATAGTTTTCGTTTCCCTAGCAACGCAGGACATGTTTTGGACGTGCAAATTCGGGTTCCTACCTTGTTGGCAACTCATTAATCTTTCCTAACAAGTAAACAGAGCTCTCCCCCAAGCTTCAAACGCTAGCTTTCAACCAACATTGGCACCAGAGCTCGTGTAAGTTTGCGGAAATGGACAGTGGTTCGTGCTCGTAAAGTGGTAAAAAGTAGCTTGATCCCGATTCGTCCATCTCCACCGCTAACCTAAAATGCAACGTGTCCATTAATATGTAGGTTGTCATATTTCTTCTGTTGAGTTTTTGTTCTCGGTTAAGACCGCTGGTGGTCCATTAACGTGTCCATTAAAAGAGCTTTCCCCCTTCTCCGTTAAGACTGCTGGTGATTTTTTTTTTTTTTTAGGTCAGAAGAATGCCGGTGATGGGCTAGGATTTCCTACCATAAAGGTAGGAAATCATAGCCCCATAACCCTTGGATCTTCCCCAAGGGTCCAAAAAATCCTGATCCCCTACCATTATGGTAGGGGATCCGGATCCGCTAGTGATAAGTCGGTAGAAAATGAGGTTTTACGTTAAGTCAGGAAAATTATCATAAAAATTATTGAATTTATTGTAATTATGTCAATTAAATCTTTTTTTTTTTGTCGATTGAGTTCTAAACTTTTTGCATTTATACCAATTCAATTCATCCAATCAACTTAGGCTGACCAACGCTGACGTGATAATTTTTAATAACAAATTATATACTAGAATTGATAAACACCGGAATAAGCAATATTCACTGGGCCAAGAGCACTCCGTCGAGTAAAAGCTTTCACGACCGGTGTGATCAAAATGAGGATCTAAATCAATTAATGAAGTTTTCAAAAATATTATTCGAAAAAATGAAATGAAGTTTTTGTTTTTTTTTTTTTAAATCGAGAGAAGTTATTCCAACATTTTTTCATATTTATTCTTTTTCTTCTTCTTATTCCTCCAACCAGACGTCATATTAGCAACCGATAGGGAGACCTTGCCAGCCACTGGCAAGGTCGAGCTCACCCAGCCATGGCAAGGCCAAGCTCGCCCAGCGACGACAAGGTCGAGTCTCGCCAGCCCTCTCCTTTGGCCGGTCGCCCAACCCGCTAGAGGGAGAAGTTAAGAAAGAAAAAAGAATACAAAGAAAAAAAGGAAAAAGAAATAAAAATATACTAAAATATTATCTTGCCAGTGTCGGTAGGTCAGAGTTGATTGGATGGCCAAATTGGCACAAAGGTAAAAGGTTTAAGACTTAATTAACAAAAACAAACTTAGGACCGAATTCATACAATCGTAATAGGTTTATGGCTTTTTTGGTAATTTTTTTCTTTTAGTTATCATGCCCATTATGACTTGGCTGATACACATACGACGATTATTAGCGATTTCGGCTTCATGCGGGCTCTTTCTACTAAGATATTTCAGTTCAGTAAATTGTTTGGGCTTGCCATTGGAGCCTTTGGTAGCACAATTAAAGTGAGCTACGGGTTTTTTGCCCTTACCAGGATGGAGCAACTTCGGGCATGGCCAGCTCCTCGAGGCAAGAACTTCTTGCATTGATTTTAGGGATAATTATGCTCAAGCCGATGATACCTTGTTCTAAAGTGTTGGAACGTTATGCCCATTTAAGAGCAAAATTAAATGTTGGAACGTTACGTTCATTTAAGGGCAAAATTAATGGCAATATTGATTATTGCTTTTATTCCAATATTAATTATGACAATAAATGGTACATTGATTTTGCCAATCAATGGAGTTAGTTTTGGTAACTCCTCAATATATACCTTTGAGTATATACAACGTTCTGTCTAATCGAATACTGACGTTCAGAAACTCTCCCAAATATAGCTCTCGAGGTTCTCTGTGAGAATTGAGGACGAACGATCGGAGGATTTAGGTTCCTCCATTGCTGCAATTGAGGCTTTTAATCTGTGGCTATCAAGATAAGTTCGTTCTACGTGATGTACCTTTACGATTAATGTCAAGTCGAACTAGGGCTTATAGTTTGATGTTATCCGTTGCGTATGTGTATGTATTGTATTTGGGATCCGTTCCCTACATTGGTATTAGAGCGATGTGTTCTCTTTTCCTGATCGTGTTTTATGTTATCGTCAATGCGAATGCGAAAAATCGTTTTTCAATCGTTATTTGTCATGGCTTGTTCATGTTTTTTTGTGTGAAAAAATAATTTTTGATCACATATTTGGAACGGGCTCAGAGAGACGAGAATTTTGAGTGGATGCCCGTCGCGAGGCGACACCAGGAGAGGCTACACGCGCCACCACAGGATCGGGTTCCCAGGGTAGCGGCGATTCGAGGCTTTTTCGTGAAATTTCGTTTAACAAAAATGAACTTTGAATATATCATTGCATTCGTGTCAACGAGAAGAGTATTTTGATGGGTGCCTCATCGCCGGAGGAGATCGGACAGCGCTACAAGCGCCACCACGCGCCGACGAGGCACGGTGCACGTGGAGCTCACGCGCCCACGTACTGCGCGCGTACTTAGGGGCGCCGAGAGAGGTTGATGATGTCATCATGTTGAGGATGACGTCATTGAGTAGGATCGACTAGATTTTGACCCGACTTGGTCCGCGATCCGACCCAGATGTTGACCCTTTAACTGTTGATCGGAGTTTCAAAAATTGCATTTTAGTCCCCGAACTTTCGAAAAATTGAAATTTGGTCCCAAACTTTTTGAAAATTACAATTTGGTCCCCAAGCTTTTTGAAAATTGTAATTTGATTCCCGAACTTTTTAGAAATTACAATTTAGTCCCTAATTTTTGGAAAAATTGTTATTTGATCCTCAAACTTTCGAAAATTACAATTTTGACCCAATTGACCGAGCGTTGACTAGTCAAAGCAGAAACTTTGACCAACTCATATGGATGCATGTGAGCTCCGTTTGGGGCATATGAGGTACCATTACGTTCGTATGACGAACAGACATATCTGCTCGGAAGAGAAACAGTGTCCAGAAGTCGTGTCCCTTTAATTTAAAAAGAATAAAAAATATAATGGTGTGTAAAAAATAAATAAACGCGCGAACCAGGACCTGGGCCCCACCCAAACCGAATCGAGCCAGCGGATGAGCAGGCGGCGGCGGCACGTGCGTATGGGCTGACCTAGTTTTGTGTAGGTCCTCCCCCGTCCACAAAAGGGCGGTGCCCCTGGGACCCAAACTCATTTGTGAATTTCTAATATTTTAACACATCCACCATCTGCTCTTTTTCTTATGTGGGACTATCCATCCTTCTTTTCTCATTCATTTCTTATGGAATTTTTCAACAAAATCCCAGCAATCCCCCACATGAGTGAGATGTTCAGATATCACAGCTCTTCGTGTATACATGAAATGCAATGTGCGATTATTTCATGAGACAACGTTGCACTAGGATAAATAGTCTGAGACTTTGAACTTTCTCTAGTGAGGCCTATTGGACTTACTCGGTCAATCAGTAGACTTGATGTCTTTGAACTGTCGAACTTTCGTGTAAGCTTAGACAATAGAAATCACACAACTATCTCTCGAACAAAGTTAGTTCTCACTATTGTGTTCATTTTGGCCTTGAACACCGCCTGGTCTCATGAGTGCTTTAAAGAATTCGACCTTTTTTCAATTCTCTTAGAAGCGGCTCTCACTTCACACTCACATAGGTGATTTCTGAATATGCGGTATATTACATACTTAATTCAGAATCATTAAAAGCTTTTGCTTATCCTTCACATGTCCGTACTGTTTTCATCCGGGAATGAGTAAGAATTTACAATACTCTACACTGTCTTCATAACTTGGTTGTACCTTTGAATCTAGATCTTGGGATCTCCAGTCAACTAGGTAGGGTTTCCGCTATGATGACTTATTTATAGGCCTTTAAACCCATTCATCCTTATGTTTTCACAACCAACTCTCTAGTTATGCCTTTTGTTAGTGGATCCACAATATTATCTTTTGACTTCACATAGTCAATTGTGATAATTCCACTAGAAAGAATTTGTCTTACAGTATCGTGTATTCGACGTATATGTCGAGACTTATCGTTATACATGACATTCATTGCCCTTCCTATTGCCGCTTGACTATCACAATGAATACATACAGCTGGCACTGGTTTAGGCCAATTAGAAATATCTTTCAAGAAATTTCGAAGCCACTCCGCTTCTTCACCGGCCTTATCCAAATCAATAAATTCTGATTCCATAGTAGATCTTGCTATATAAGTTTGTTTGGATGATTTTCAAGACACTGCTCCCCACCAAGTGTGAACACATATCCACTTATTGATTTTGTATCTTTTGTGCCGGTTACCCAATTTGCATCACAATATCCTTCAAGTACCGTTGAATATTCTATGTAATGCAAAGCATAATCTTGAGTATGCTTCAAGTAGCCCAACAGTATGCTTTAAGTAGCCCAACACACATTTCATGATTTTCCAGTGATTTTCATTTGGACTAATTGTAAACCGACTTAGCTTGCTTACCGCACAAACTATGTTTGGTCTAGTACAGTTCATGACATACATTAAACTGTCTAGTATACTAGCACACACATTTTGAGCCTTGCTTTCACCAATATTCTTTGAAAGATGTAAATTAACATCTATCGGGGTACTTACTGGTGCAATGCCTAGATTCTTGCATTTTTCAAAGAATCTTCTCAATGTAATGGGACTGCGATAGAGATAATCCTTCAAATGTTTTACGGATTTTAATTCATAAAATAACATCTACGACTCCCGTGTAGTTCATATCAAATTTGCTTGTGAGCATGCGTTTGGTTGCCTTGACAACCTCATTATTACTTCCCATTATAAGCATATCATCTACATACAAGCATAAAATGACAAAACTATTATGAGTGTTCTTAACACTCATTAATCTTGAAATGATTCGTCAACATGACTTGGTTGAATTTAACATGCTATTATTTTGGTGCTTGTTTCAAGCCGTAAAGTGACTTGATAAGCCGACACACTTTCTCCTATTGTCCTGGAACAATAAACCCTTTAGGTTATTCCAAATATATTTCTTCTTCCAGATCCCCATTTAGAAAAGCTGTTTTAACGTCCATTTGATGGATTTCAAGTCCACACATCGATGCTATATAGATTAACAATCGTATAGAAGTAATTCTCGCGACAGGTGAATAAGTGTCGAAATAATCAAGACCTTCTTGTTGCCTGTAGCCTTTTACTACAAGCACAACCTTATACTTATCCATAATACCATTTGCTTTCATTTTCCTCTTAAATATCCACTTACATTGTAGTGACTTATTACCAGGAATAAGGTCAGCCAATTTTCAAGTATGGTTAGATAGCATGGATTCAACTTCACTATTGATAGCTTCTTTCCAGAGCGGGGCTTTTGGGGATGTCACAACTTCCTTAAATGTATGAGGTTCATTCTCTAACAAATATGTTAAAAAATCATGTCCAAAAGACGTAAAAGTCCTTTGTCTTTTGCTACGTCTAGGTTCATCCTCTATTGGATCACTTCTAGATGTATCGTCTCGAGGTCTTTTCTCGTTACCAATTTCCTCATATACTGTGTCATACGGAAATATATTCTCAAAAAACGAAGCGTCCCTTGACTCAATAATCGTATTAACATGTATATCTGGGATCTCAAATTTATAAACAAGAAACTGACATGCATTACTATTAAGAGCATATCCAATAAATACACAATCAACGATTTTTGGTCATATCTTAACTTTTTTAGGTTTAAGAACCGCAACCTTAGCCAAACACCCCAACACTTTGAGACATTTCAAATTAGGCATTCTGTCTTTCCACTTCTCATAGAGAGTTTGTTGTGTATTTTTGTGGAGTACTCTATTTAAAATAAAGCTTGTTGTCAAGACAGCTTCCCCCCATAAATTTTATGGTAAACTAGAACTATTCAACAATGCATTCATTGTTTCCTTTAAAGATCGATTTTCCTTTCCGCCACACCATTTGATTGTGGTGTGTAAGGAGCGGTGATTTGGTGAATAATACCAAACTCGGTACAAATTTCCTCAAAAGAAAATTCATATTCACCTTCTCTATCGCTTCTTATCACTTTTATTTTATTATTTAACTGATTTTCAACTTTAGACTTATAAGTTCTAAAAATATTCACAGTTTCATCTTTACTGCTTAGTAAATAGATATAACAATACCTCGAATAATCATCTATAAATGTGATAAAATACTTCGTACCACCTCTAGAAGATATTGCTTTCATGTCACATATATCTATGTGTATTAAATCTAAAGGTTTTGTTATTCCATTATTTGCAGAATGAGAAAGAGGCTTAGAGAACTTAGATTCAACACACACTTGGCATTTTTTACTTGGACAATCAAAGTTCAGCAATAATCCCATATTCATTAATTTCTTTATCGACTTATAATTAACATGTCCTAGTCTAGTATGTCAAATATCAGGAGACTCAAGCACATAAGTAAAAGCAGCTTTATACATATCATACTTGGTTACAACAATCATTACATTCAGCTTGAACAAACCATCACTCAGATAACCCTTTCCTACATACATCTCATTTTTGGAGAGTACAAACTTTTCAGACACAAACACCAACTTGAAGCCATTCTTGCTAAGGAGAGATCCAGACACTAAATTCTTGCGAATATCTGGCACATGATGAACATTATTTAGTGTCACGTCTTTTCCAGATGTCATATTCAGAGCAATCTTTCCAACACCTTCAACCTTAGAGGTCGATGAATTACCCATATAAAGTTTTTCATCACCCTCCACAGTAGTATAGGATGAGAATATTGATCTGTTTGCACAGATATGACGAGTTACTCTAATATCAATCCACCACTCCTTAAAGTTTCCCACCATGTTGCACTCAGATATAATGGCAGTAAGATTGATATCATCAACACCATTGGAACTCTGGTCCACCATGTTGGCCTGAGTTTTCTGTTTTTTATTTGCTCTGCAGTTTTTTACCACAGTTGAAGCATTTGCCAACGAACTTCTTTAGGCCTTGAGTGAATCTCTCTCCAGATTTGTTAGGCATTTTCCTCTTCTTGTCGGGTTTCGTCCATTCTTCAACAACATTGACCCTTGAGACCTCCAAATTTTTGCCAACTTTCTTCTCAGAAAGCCTATTGTCTTCCTCAATCCTCAATCGAACAATCAAGTCTTCAAGTGATAACTCATTTCTCTTGTGTTTGAGATAATTTTTGAAATCTCTCCAAGACGGTGGCAATTTTTCAATGAAGGCAACCACTTGAAATGATTCACTTATTGTCATTCCTTCAGCATGAATATCACGCATGATCACTTGAAGCTCTTGAATTTGACTTAAGACGATTTTAGAATCGTCCATCTTAAAATCCAGAAATTTGCCGACAATGAATTTCTTCAATCCAGCATCTTCTGTTTTGTATTTCTTGTCCAGACTATTCCATAACTTCTTAATCATTTTCAGCGGACTATAAACATTATACAGGGTATTATCCAGACCGTTGAGGAAATAGTTGCAACACAGGAAGTCGGAATGCTTCCATGCATCCATAGCAGCACCATTTTCCTTGTTTGTCTCTCCAGCGTCCAATTTAGGACCATCCTCATTGAGAAATCTTGCCAAGTTCAAGGCCGTGAGATAGAACAACATCTTTTGTTGCCATCTCTTGAAATCAGAACCGTTGAATTTTTCTGGCTTTTCTCCATGATTCGGAATATGAGTAATTGGAGTCGAAGTCGAAATCGATGCCATTTCTATTTAAAAAAATGGGAAAACAGAACGTATATAATATCGAACAATTATATAAACGAAGTCACAGAATTGTTTTTTTAAAAATTATAAGGATGACGGCAATTTGAATTCGACAAAGGATTATTCAAACTACGTTATAGAGTTTCGAGAAAAGACTGATTTGAATAGACGTGATATGTGAATGATGGTACAAAATATTTCTAACGACAATATCACACGAACTAGGCAGAGAAACGTCAATAGCAAAAAATTTGTCTTAAGATTGTTATTGCCTAAGTTCGTATAATCAGAATTGCAATTGAAAGATAAATCTTCAGCCAATGCAAACGAGTAAGCAGAATGTTGATCCGAGCCCAACGAAAGGACGTTGTGTCCTTAAGATAAATTTACCCCCTCAATCAATACCCAAGACCTTAGACAATTGTCTCCCAAGATAGAACGAATCGCGTTCCTTTGAAGCGGTACTTCTTCAAAAAACTCTGGCAAACGTCTTTGCAGAACTATCGCACAAATGATGAAGATGAGCAGTAAGTGGTGAGATATAAAAATTTCAGTCATTCGAAAAGTGACGGTCGATGTTGTTTTTATAGACAGTGAAGAGTTGCAAAATCGAACGTTTCTGTTGATAAAGGATTGCGAACCGAACAGAGTTCCATTTCGAACAAACATGTATGTTTGCTTTATTCTGAACGATCATGTTTGTTCGACGATTGAACTTGTTCGCTCAACGCCGAACAGACATATCTGTTCGGAAGAGAAAGAGTGTCCAGAAGTCGTGTCCTTTTAATTTAAAAAGAATAAAAAATAATGGTGTGCAAAAATAAAAAGTGTCCAGAAGTCGTGTCCCTTCAATTTAAAAAGAATAAAAAAATAATGGTGTGTAAAAAATAAAAAAACGCGCGGATCTGGGACCGAACCGAGCCGGCCGGCGGGTGGCGGCGATGCGCGCTTGTGGGCCAACCTAACTTTGCGTAGATCCTCCCCCGTCTACAAAAGTGCGGTGCCCCTTGGGGCTCAAACCCATTTGTGAATTTCTAATATTTAAACACATCCACCATCTACGCTTTTTCCTATGTGGTACTCTCCATACGTCTTTTCTCATTCACTTCCTATGAAATTTTTAACACATCAATATAATTAATCTTATCAATCGATTCCCCTACTTCCTCTTTAGTAGACGGGAAAATTTTGTCAAAAAAGTCATAAATTTATTGCACTTTTATCAATTGAGTCATAAGCCTTTTAATTTTGCTAATTCAGTCTTAAACCTTTTGCGTTTGTGACAATTGTCGATTCATTCCTAAATCTTTTGTATTTGAGCTTATTTAGCCCATTCGGCCAACTTAGACTGGCCGGCCCTAACGTGGGCATCGATCAGTTTACGCTGGCTGGCGGGGTCTATTTTTAATAATATTTTAATATTTTTCATTATTATTCTTTTGTTCATCCTCTTCCTCAAGGTGGTTGCCGATCCGACGGCCGGCTAGAGGCGTGTGGTCGCCGCCACGCCATGGCGTCGCTGGGTGAGCTTGTCCAAATCCCGACCATTCTGAATTTTCTCTTATGGGGCAGTCGTGGCACGGAAGCTATTCCGTTTTCTCTTTTCGTGCTCCTGAGGTTGCTCCGGTTCTGCATATCAGTTCCGCTTACTCTTTTGGGTGGCGCTCCTCAAATCGAAAATCCCGCGAGGACCAACCAGATTCCTAGAGAACTCCCGCCTCAGAAATACCCATCTTGGTTGTTAGTCCTCGGTGCCGACACTCTCCAATTTGGCACCCTTTTCATCGAGCTATTCTCCATCATGTCTAGTTTGTGGATGGGCCGGGTCTGCTATGTATTCGATTTCCTCTTCATCATTTTGGTCCTTTTTCTCTAGTTTTGACGTATATGCATCTTTGTGTGGAGGACTGGAGATGGAGCTCGAGCTCGAGCTCGAGCCATGGCCGGGCAAGCACGAGCTCAGACTCTTCATCGCCTAGCCATGGCACCCAAATCAGGATTGTTATTCAGGCGAATGGGTTTGTGGCCTTTGCTCAGAACCAGTTGAAGAAAAGCTAGCACAATCTCTCACAAGGAGTTTTGCCAAAAGTTTAACAGCACGACCAGATCAAATCCACGGCTTTCCTTGATATGTTCCGTGAGGAAAAAGATGAACCGTAAAGGGGCAAAAAAGGAAAAAAGAATAAATAAATAAATAAATTGAAAAAAAAAGAATAAATAAATAAATAATTTGAAATATATATATTACTAAAATTGCCTCGCCAGCGTCGGCCGGCGTCTACGACAACGCCAACTTGTCAAAATTGATCGGATGAACTGAATTGACATAAATGCAAAAATTTTAGATTAAATTGGCAAAATTAAAGGGTTCAGGACTAAATTGGCAAAAGCACAATAGGTTTAGGGGCTTTTTTGATAAATTTTCCCTAATTGACCGTGTGGCTTCGAGTTCTCTGTATGTGTGTCTGTCTCTCTTGCATTCGCCATAGCCGTTGATGGCAGGGAAAAGCTCGGGGACCTTAGTTCGTTGCTATGTTCACCACCTCGGTTTCAGGTCGCAAACTGGATTTAAGGTCTCGGAATCAACAAAAGACCTTAACTCACGCTCATCGGCGACCATTGCAACGACCTCGATGTAGGCTTGTGGATGTCTAAAGGTGGCAATATGGGTCAATGACTCATTTTTGGCCCATATTTTGTATAAAATGGGTCATATATGGGTTGTAATTTTTAGGGGGCTTACTAAATATGGGTCCAACAAAATTGAATAAAAATATGATGGGTTGAAAATGATCCATACATAAGCCCATTTTCGACCTATTTTTGACCCATCTAAGCCAGTAAACAGTTTGTGTGGGAACAGGACTAGGGCCGGGGCCGGAGTCGAGAACGGGACCGGAGACAAGATCGGGACCCCAGCCCTGGGACCTAGATCAAGGACGAGACCAAGATCTCAGCCTCGGGACCGGGACCAGGATCAGGGTCGGGGACCGAGGCCGGGGCAGGGGACAGGGCTGAAGCCGGGACTGGGGTAGGGGCTAGGTCCCTGGGCCGAGACCGAGACCCCGGCGCTAGGACCGAGGCCAGGGTTGGACTCAGGTTCCAGGACGGGGCCGGGTCATGGGGAAGTGTTTAGGGACGGAGTCGATGCCAAGACCAAGGCTGGGGCCGAGCCGGCGATCAAGGCAGGGGCAGGGGCCGGGGCAGTGACAGAGGCCAGGGCCGAAGCCATGACCGGGGCTGGGGCCAGCGCCGGGGAATAGGGCCGGGGTAAGGGTTAGGGTCGGGGTCGAGACTCAGGGTGGGGGTCTAGACTAGGGCCGAGGACGGGGCCAAGGGACTGGGACCAAGGTCAAGGCAAAGGACCGGGCCGGGGTCGAGTCTCGAGACCGGGGTAGGGGCCGAGTCCTGGGGACGAGGCCCAGGTTAGGACCTAAGGCAAGGGATCAGGGTTTGCGATCAGGGCCAGGTCCGGGGTTAGGGTCGGGTCCCGAGACCGGGGTCGAGGCTGGCGACCGAGGCCGAGACCAAGGCCAGGGCCAAGGCCGGAGCCCAGACCAAGGCCGAGGTCAAAGCCCGAACCGGGGCCGAAGCCCGGATTGGGGCCTAGGCCGGGGCTGGGATGGAAGCCAGGGCCCGGACCGGATGGGGACCAGGGGCCGAGGCTGGAGGACCGGGGTCTGGGCTAAATTCACCCGGCCGTTTATCCTGTAGAGCCATTTGAAGCAGCAATGGTCGCTGACCAATCTGACCCGAACTCGAGAGCTTCAATGTTAGATTCTTGAGCTCATTTCACCTTAATCTCTTGGTAAGACACTTCTAAGACTTAGTTAGGATGTGTAGCAACATGTTTATGAGGTTAAAGTTATATTATGAAAGGATTTAAGTAACTGACTTGTGGTGTTTCTCTTCGAAACCAACTCAATGTCGTTGACCGGCTGAGACCGTGACTTTGGTGGTTGTTCTTGAGGTCTCGCCCGAACTGCTTTGGTCATTTGAAGAGTAAGTGACTTCTAATGCCTAGCCTAGTGTGCTAAGAAGTTAGTTGATGGAATTAAGAGTGATTTTTGTGGATTTTCGTGGTTGATTTCATGTGAAATTCAAGGGGGACCGAATTAGTTTTGCCGACCAGCTTGAGCAATGATTTTGTGCCGCTTGTTTCGTGGAATTACTTGACCTAATCTCGTGGTAAATTATTCTTAAATCTTACATAGGACTTTAGCTTACTAATAGACGGGTTTAATGGCAGATTTGATGGTGATCAAAGGTAGTTTGAGGGTTGTAAATGTTGAGGATATCTTGCCTCTAAACGTTGCTTCTGACGTTGCTTCTAAATGTTGCTTCTGAACGTTGCTTCTGATCGTTGCTTCTGACGTTGCTTCTGAACGTTGCTGACGTTGCTTCTGAGTGTTGCTTCTAAGCATTGTTTCTGAGCGTTGCTTCTGACCGTTGTTTCTGAGCGTTCCTTCTGAACGTTGCTTCTAAGTGTGCTTCTGAGCGTTTCTTCTGAATGTTGCTTTTGACGTTACTTCTGACGCTGCTTCTGAGCGTTCCTTCTGACGTTGCTTCTTACGTCCCTTCTAACGCTGCTTCTAACATCCCTTCTGATGCTACTTCTAACGTTCCTTCTAACTCTACTTCTGACGTTACTTCTAAATGCTTGCTTCTGAATGGTGCTCTTGATTGATGAATTGTGTAACTCGCTTTGATTGGCTATTTATTAATTGTGTTATAAACTTGTGTGCACATTATGCCTTGATGCATTAGACGAAAGGTTTGAATATATCCTGAGGCGTCAAACGCGGGATTGACTTGAGGCATGCTAACGCAAGTCTTAGAATGACATTGTAACCTGAGGCGTACTAACGCGGGTACAACAATTACTTAAGCCTGAGGTGCTAATACGTGGGCCTGGCCTTTGAAAGTTGGAACCACAATGAGTATTATGATATCCTATAAGCTTATGAGCTATCGAGTGCTTAAGTACGAAGCCTTATCTTAAATTGTGTTTCATGACTTAATTTGTGAACTCTTGAGTTCAAGATTGCAACATATGCTTGCTTTTTGTCTAGTTTAGCAAATCGTCTCTTTGGATTAGAGGGCATGATAAGGAATGATCCGATGGACGGCCTCGTTGGATAAAATCGTTTGATAGGAATCGTTTTGAAGAACAACCTTGATAATTAGAATCACAGGATGTGATATGATTTGATATTGGCCTATAGTGTGAGAACTACATGTTTAGGATTTTTCTGGAGGTACTATTGGCTTAGTCTAGGTTTGAGAGTTTACTTGTTGAGATTTATTCTCACCCCGTCGTGGGATAACATTTTTTTCAGGTCTCGAATAATAAAGCCTAGAGGATGTTATTGATTGGCTTTGGAAATGTCTTTTGAAGTAAATGGAGATCTAACTTTATTTGGTTGTATATCCTTTGTGAACTTGGAGATTGTGTAGTTTTGTAGGATTAAGTTTCATCTATAATTGATTTGTGAAAGGTGTATTTTGAACCCTGACGGTTGTAGTTTTTGAAATCAATTTTGAGGTTGTAAGAATATTTTTGGTACAAGTATAAATCCGTCTCTTCTCATCTTGAGTCATCTTATTTTAAATAGTATGGAGTTTAGGTTGCTTCCGCATGTGCATTTCATTCCACAATTGTATTAATCGTCGTTCGAATCCTGGAGATAAGCACGATGGAAGTTCTGAAGAAGGGATGTTCGCGCGCTCGTAAGGATGCGGGGCGTGACAATCTCAATCAAGACCTCCTCGAAAGGGCACTCTCGTGGCTACCAACCTCTGCGTTCTTCTACCTCGCTTCGGTTTGCAAGAGGTGGAAGTTGGTTCCTGATTCCACGAGCTTCAAGCGCGTCTGCTCTGAGATTTCTTCCCCATCAGCTATGGTTCTTCTGTTCGAATCGAGTAGAGGACCACAAAGGGAATATGAAATGGCATATCCGTTTACCAGAGCTTCATTTTAGAATGATATGTTGCCATTTGCATGGTTTCAACAATAAAATCAATTTTAGTGGCTAATATTTAGGTGATCTCAGGACCACTGAATGTTAAACAAAATCAGCTAAAGTCTATCGGTTTTATGCCACAAGTTCTCGTTAATCGCATTATTGTGTGTGCCATTCCATATTGGGAGAGAATGTGAATGGAGATTCACATTGATTCATTTGATCTGTTGTTCTCTTCTCTGGGAGGAACTGAGTGAATCATCCTGTAGCAGAAGGCAAGTTGGTGACGTTGCTGGTGCTTTTCTCTTTTTATATTATCTGGTTAGTCCAAGAATGCGTGATGCTGTTTCGAAATACCCTTCTCTGATCCGATGTGTTGGATCTAGCAATATCGCCTAGAGGGGTGAATAGATGATTTTAAACAATTTTAACTAGAAAATGCATAATTAAAAAAATCAAATCAAAATGTACGTAGAATATGAATCTGAACAAATGCAGTTTTGCTTTTGAACACGCTATGCAATTTCTGGATGTAGACTCAGAATATGAACATCAGTATGAAATATTATCAACAGCAATGATAAGAGTTTAGAGATAGTGAATATTGCACATAATGATTATAGTGATTCGGCTTAGATCAAGCCTGCATCCACTCAAAAAACACTCAGACAGTCGATTGGCTAATTTCCATTAGATGAATAATGGAAGTTTACAATGCGTGATGATACTCTTTCTGATAGGTCACATTATTCTTTCTCTAGATTATCGTATAAAGCTCACGAGGACAAGTATAAATCTGAATAACTCTAGCACTTTGGAATTTATAATTCTTATCCTACTCCGTAATAGCACCATGGATCTCCTTTTATACTTCTTCACCCCCAAACTAATCATTGGACAGGTCTTCAAAGAATTGCTCTTCAATTGCTAATTGGACGCCAACAATCTTGATTGAACGAGACTGTATCTAGAAAGATTTAGTGACTGTTAGTGCAAAATCTGAACTCTTCAGATTTGGTCCTCCATGCAAGTCAATCTTCAGTTTCCATAAGTAAATTCTTCGAATATGGAAACTTTCTTGTCCAATCAAAGATATTCTATCAATCATGCCATAAAATAATCTTGTCAATCAAATATTACAATACCTTAGTAACAACGGATATTTGTCAACCGTGGGTCTTCAGAATATCGAATCAACATAACTCGCAGCTTTCAAATATATCTCTAGCTTTTGAACAATATTTAGAAACAAACTTCAGAAACATAACTACATTTTACATATGAATGCTTCGATGTGTCAGAGCAGTCTTCATAAATGAAATCAGTTTTGAGCTTCATCTTCTGGTTCCTCCAAGAATATTGGCAGTTGTGGCTCTACCTCGTTGTTCACCTATCTAAGATCCTTTCAAGCTTTACAGAACTTCCCGTTCTAGGCTTGTTCACCTTCTACTTAGATATCTCCAACTTGTAGATGTTTCTACGCTCAATGACTTATTCACCATTAATAGATAACTCATAACCTTCTAATGTATTGTTAACACACCATTTGCATAACGGCTTATGCTCTTTTCACTTGGTTATACTTGTTGGAACTTTTTCGCAAAGTCCCATAAGAAGTTGAATGAGAAATGAAAAGTTGTTTCGGTTCGTAACCCTTCATCGATGAAACCGTACGACATCGTAACGTTTCGTCGAAACTGTACGATTTCGTGACGTTTCATCGAATTCTTTCGACAAAATCGTGCTTTTTCGTTGATGAACCCTTTCGAAGAAACCATTTGTCTTCGCGACTCTTCATTCTTTTGGAAGATGTCTATTCGGGTTCGTGATTCTTCATCTGTTTGAAAGAAAACTGTTCAGATTTGTGACTCTTCGTTCTTAACCTTTATTCGTGACTCTTCATTCTTAACCTCTATTTTGTGACTTTTCGTATCACTGTCTATAATTAATAGCATTGACCATCACATTAGAAACAAGCATCAGACACGAGCATTATATGTAATTGTTATGTTCGTCATTCATTCATCATCGTCATCATTTTGTGCGACTAGTCCGCGAAGTTGTGTTCGAAGGTTTACTTTGAAACAAGTACCGGTTTCGAGGAAAGACGATCTGTTCTATCTTGGGAGGCAATTGTCCAAGAACCTTGGGTACCGATTGAAGGGACAAATTTATCTTAAGAACACAACGTTATTTCGTTGAACTCAGATCATTCATCTGCATTTAGATTACTTATTTGCAATTGGTTTCAGGTTTGTCTATTCACCTATTTTTCATATACAAACTATTTATCATGTTTATATGCGGCAACAATCTTAATATATGAACCACTACCCTCTTAGTGGACAACAATACTAAACCAACAAACACATTAGTAGCCTTTGATTATTTTTTTCATCTTCAAAACATCATAAGAGATTGTTCCTAACACGATGGAGCTGTGATCTTGTGCCCTCTGTTTTCTTGAAAAAAGAATTCATGAAAACCAAAGTGGGTTACCAACCCATGAGTAGCTCAGTTGGTTAGGGCGCACTTGAAATTATATGGTTAGGCGCACTAGTCCCAGATTGAATTCCCCGTATGAGCACCTGTGATTTAAGCGGAGGGTCAAGGCGATGGGTTGTTATGCTAATCT
The DNA here is from genome assembly GCA_028455895.1 of Rhodomyrtus tomentosa. Taxonomy (NCBI): domain Eukaryota; kingdom Viridiplantae; phylum Streptophyta; class Magnoliopsida; order Myrtales; family Myrtaceae; genus Rhodomyrtus; species Rhodomyrtus tomentosa. The sequence goes on along the minus strand of JAPCWY010000001.1, from coordinate 37,934,082 downwards.
CCTCCGAAGAATAGTCGAGGCACAAGCAAGCTGCTCAGACACCTTGATTATAAAACAAAAAAAAAAACCAAAGTGGTTTTGAAAAGATAAATATGGTGACATCTCAGTTTTTGCCTTTTGTCTTTCTACATAGAGATGTCTTCATACCAAAATAAACTCATCATTATTATAGTTTTATGTCATAAATTCCCATTAATATCCAAGTGATTTCAGGAAACATACTACTGCCGTAGATTTGTGCTTCTAGAGATGGTTTAGGCATAACAATAATTTATATATTATGCCCATGCGATATAAATCATGCCAGAGACACAAGAGAGGAAGCACTAAAACTAGACATGACCATTTGGAATCGTGGACCCGGAAACGACCCATTGACCGGCCTGTTGACCGGGCCCACGGTTCCATATTTTTCGAAACCGTTTTATAAAAATAAAAAAATAAAAATAAGTGGGAGTGGGGGAGCGAGAGAGGAAGAGCCAAAAGGATCTTCCCCTTGCCAAGCGAGCCCCACGTGGGCCCATCTTACCAGGGAAAGAGCCATTGGCTCTTTCCCCATGCGTCGCCTAGGGAAAGAGCCAAACGGCTCTTTTTGGCTCTTTCCCTCTTTACTTTTTTTTGTTTTTTTTTACAAAATAAAGTTCTGGACCGGCAGAACTGCCGGTTCCGCCTTTTCGTGGAACCGGAACAAGCGATTCCATCGAACTAGCCATGTCCCAGAACTACTCGTGCTTTTAGCGTGGATATATGAGCTTGATCAACATATATATTAATATAATTTTCCTCATAAAGTTGGTCCCCATTTGCTTAAATAATTGAATGACAAATTATACGTAAATTTGCCGGTATTTGCATTTAATTTTTATGGAATAACATGCATTTTAGGATAGGATCAATAATTTTTCATAGAATATTTTGTGTTAATAATGCTCTAGAAGTAGAAATTTTCAATCGTTACCAAATGCATTTATGTTCCAGAAGTAAAAATTTTATCATGTTTATCAAAAATTTTTATCTGATCAGAAATCAACCTGTTGAAGTAGAAAAATTAACTTTTGCTTACGAAGTAGAAGTAGAAAAATCAACTTATAACTGGATGTTAATTTCTGAAGCATAAATGTTATCACGCACGCCCTAAATGATCCAAAAATATATATTTGCACCAAAATAAGCGTTATACATAAATATTGACATTTTAGATATCCTTCTGCCAAACAAAATGATATAAAAAAAAATAGGACAATTCTATGGTTTCCTCCAAATAACTGTTTTTTTGTTAAACTGCGCTAATAGATATTTTTATAGAGTTGGTATTTGTCAAATACAAAATACCGCCATTCTTATCTTTGTCATATTTTCATTTTCTTTTCTTACTGACTTCCTAAACTTACTAATTCTTATATGAATTAGTCAAAATTTACCTGAGTGATTTATCAAAAAAAATTCTGATTAAACCACAAATAAGTTTTGAGTTACCAACATTTATTTGTTTAATAATTTATTATCAACTTTTTGCATCTTTTACCAGCTTTTATTTATTATTTTTACAAGCATCTTCGATTTGTACGAATTTACCAACATTTGTTTGTGTGGCCCACTAGCTTTTCTTTTATTAAATTACCAATTAATTTTGGTTTATCATGAGTTGCTTACCGAGTTTTATTTTCTTTTTTCTTAAAAAAATTCAAACATTTATATTTAGACACCAACATTTACTTGTGTTACTTGCTGACAAATTAAATTGATCGATTCATTTTGAAGCACCGCTATTGATTGGAGTGATTACCAATTTTTCTTCGATTAAGTTTTCGACTTACTTTGGCGATACTATTAATTTATTGTTTGTTATTATTACCGACGTTGAGTTTGTTTTTGAGATACCAACCTCTCTTATTTGTGATAAAAAAAAAAAGTCTCTTATATGTTATAGACTATTGTTTACTTTTCTTAGAATACCATAATTTCAACCTATTATATGAAACTGTCGACCTTTATTTGACTGATTTACCAACTTTTCTTCGACCAAGTTATCCGCTAGCTTTTGGTCGCCGACTTTCATTGAATTACTTACTAATGTTTAATTTTATGTTCTTTTAAATCATACCATTTAAATTGCCACTTTTAGAAATTGCTCACCTGTAATTGCCACTTTTGGCAAAATCGTACTTGTTTCATAGCTCTTGATAGGTTTTTCGAAAAATTATCCAAAAAAAAAAGGTCCTAAATTTATTGTACTTTGAGCAATTATGTCCCAAACCTTGTAATTGTGTCATTTAAGTTCAATTCAGCCATTCCAAGCTTTTTTGGCCGAAAATTATTGATGTGGATATTAGCCGACTTTCTTGACACAGTTGACGTAGAACAGGCTGATGCTCACGTGAAATTTTTGAATTTTTTATTAATTATTTTCTTTTTAATTATTGAGGACTCGAGGCCCTGGCCGAGACCCGACAAGAGCTAGCTACCTTCACAAGGCCGACGAGGGCGAGGGTCGCAGACCTCACACAGTAGCCGGCTGGGGTTGCCAGGCCTTAGCCGGTAACCTACAGCCCCTTGTCAATCCTCGACAATGAAAAAAGAAAAAAGAAAAAAATAATAGTAATTAAGATTTTCAACTAGAAATGAAGCAAAATGACACAATTACGATGTCTAGGATAAAATTGGCGGACGTGTAATAAATTTAGGACTTTTTGGATATTATGGATTCTTCGAGGACAACTAGAAATGAAGCAATTGTCTAATTCTCGAGGATAAATCTGTTAGTTTCTTGTAGCTCAAACGTTAAAGAAACGCAAAAACAGTAAAATATGGCTCGTCGGATCTCGATTGCCAATGCGCAAGAAGGGCACACAAATTTTTCGCATAGACATAACGGTCAGATAGAATTAATTAAGCAGTCCTCACCTTCTCATCACCTTTTATCAGCACGCACTACATGTTCATTCGAATGCCAAAAAAATACAGTAAAATAAAATTGATATAGGTGCCTATGTCACTGTCCAGAGAAGAGGCCCTGGGCACCATTCCTTGTTGATCTCCATTTAATCTCATTTATTTTCGAGGGTTCTAGGATTCGTTAGTGGCAGTTTCCGAAGACATAGAGATATGTGAATTGTGCGGGTGACACGATTAGCATAATATAGTCAACAAGGATCCGGATCCCCTGCATTAAAGGTAAGGAAGCCTTAATGGATCTCAAACGTTCATTTTGAAATGAACGGCTAAAATCCCACACATAAGAAGAAATATTTTGGGGTTTAAAAAAAAAAGATCTTGACCGTCCATTTTTGCAATGACGGCTCGGACCCCCTGCCTTAAAATCCTTTTAGGGCATGGGATTCATTTCCCATCAACAAGGACATGCACACTCACGTAGATAACAGTTATAAACTCGGCTTGTAACTATTCACGTAAAAATGAATGCGTACATGGCATCGCAACATAACATGCTATAGGATAGATCGCAACCTCCAAATATGTCTCCAAGTTCTAATGAATCAAACACAAATGCTCATAAATCAAACATAACCCTAGATACCCAAGAAATCAACCAAATTCAACAAATTAGAGCAATATGAATAAAACAACCATGACGGGATGAAGGGTGGAAACAAAATAATCGATTGCTTTAAGTCGCCTAAGCACCAAATCCTCCTGACGCTAATGATAAAAACGCATCCTAGCTGCAAAAGAAGCGATGGCCAATGGGCTCATAAGAACCGCAACCGCAGCTGGTGAGGTTCCTCTTGCTGCTCCTGACGACGCACTGGAGTGTGGGGAGGCGTAAGGAGAAAGGACGCCCACGCTGGCGTCCGGAGGGTTGGCGATGGAGGGAGGAGCGGAGCGAGGGATCCAGTGAGGAGACATCACGTCGACGATCAAGCGCTGGCCGTTCTTACAGTGATTGGCCGTCCCGCTTATGAAGTAAAAGAAACCGGGCGTGTCGAGAGTGAATGTGCTGTTCCCGTTGTCGAAGGCCGTGACGGGGTCGCTCGCCTTGCAGTGGTAGTAGCTCCATTTGTCCACCACCAGGACCGAGTCGTTCTTGTACTGGAAGTCTTCAAATTATGGAAAAATCGATCAAACGACAACAACGAAGCTATTACTAACCTCCACCGCACTATAGAGGCAATAGCTCCATACTTACTCACGTGCTACTCATTTTATAATATAAAAAAAAAAACTCCGACAAAACGAACATTGAAAACGCTCGCGTGAGGAGCCATTTGTCAGGATTTGACGCCAAAGTTTGCAACTTTTCTAGTAATAGCAATTAGCAAGTGAGATCTATTGAACAAAATTTTCATCCCTCCAGGTAATGTTAAAGACCTGCTCCCCATATGGTAAGTACATTTGAAAGCCCGTCGTCAAATTTGCAGGAACAACAGTTAGGATTAGCTTTGACAACCCTAGCTCTAACATCCGGAAATTCACACTGTTTCTTCTATCATCAAGTATCTGTCATTTAACTAAACAAGAGCGGCGAAGAGAAAAGACTCACTGAGAGAATCTCCGACATGGAACCTGTTCCTTGTAGCCCAGTCAGAGTACAGCGAGGAGTTGAGCTCAGCAGGTTCGTGCCAACCTTCACCGTCACCCACCCTGAATTCCCTCGCAGCTTCGACCTTCGCCTTCATGGAGACACCACCGAGAAGAACAAGAGCGGCGAAAACGGCAACGACCCAATTGCAGAGTCCCCAGACTGCCGCCATTTTTTCGTATGATTCTTGCACGAACTGGGCGAAAGAAAGAAAACCGAGAAAAGCAACGTGCATGAGATTTTCGTCCGTTTGAAGCGAGCGAAAGGAGAGGGGTTAGCTTTTATAAGCAGGTTCGTTTTTTAACCCCCTCTCTTTGATGAACGTGGAGGTGAGAGCAGGCACGTGGCGGTTAATGGCGGTTAATCGTGGGAGGGTGGTGGTCAGAGTCAGCTTCGCCAGTCAAGGAGGAGGAAGTTTCTTTTTATTCTCCTTTTGTTTTTTTTTTTTTTGGTCCACGTGTCCTTGCTTGGGGTGAACGGGAAACGACGGGGCGTTTCTAGCGGGAGTGGTGAGCTGGTCTTTGATGGGGGCGGGCCTCGCGCAGACCGTGGGCCCCGGGCACCGCAAGGGGGGCCCAAGATGGCCCAGGACGAAGGTCTGTGTTGGGTCGAGCCCGACCCATTCGTCGTCGCAATAGGACCGTTGGATTCAGATCCAGTTGGTCTCACATGGTGGAGAGAGACCAGCCAAGCATCTAGCCATTGGAAACTTTGGAATGCATTTCCCTCCCAATCGGGGAACAAGAAATTCTTAAGTAGATTTGGAGAAGAAGAAATCATCTTTTAGTTTGCATCGAACATGAAGAAACCATATAGGAGAATGAGAGGCGGGCGCGCAAGCTCAAAATGAGAAGTACGTTCTGGTTCGGAAATACCAAAAATTTCGTTAACTCAAAGAAAGTTTGGGAACATTAGAAACTAAAGTATCCAACATAGGTTTGGAGATATATATATCTGCTATTTCATTCGCCTCTGTTGGAGAATGGGTCAGACGCACAAAACTGAGACGGGCCAACTTCATTTTGCTAACATCGGTGCAAGCCCTAATGGCCCATCGGCCTTGTAAAAGAACAGGGTTTTCGCTGAAATATTGTAAGTTCCTTTCTCTTGACAGGATTATAACCTTCATCAGCTTATTCATTTTCTATAGCCTGATCAAATTGGTGGTTACCAAAGAAGATGCATGGGATTGAACAAGGAGCCCCCAAAAGCCACTTGTGATACCGAGTTCGATTGAGAATGAGTAATGTCATTGCGAGTCCCGTAGCATTTTCAAGTTCATATCTATTTATACTAATCTGGAGACCACAATGCTGGGACTAGAACCGTATCGGTCACATTAGTTAGTCACTCGAAGGTATCGGTCGTTGCCGAAAAGATACATCCTAGACAGGAAGTGGTGGAACGGTTGGTACGGCCACGGATTACACGAGTTCTCATTAGACCCGCAAGAATTTAACATCTAGTTTAGAGAAAAGATACGATATCTCATAATTAGATCAACATGGACACCGTTCGGAATCTAGGCCTGTCAAATAGATGGGATCGGGATCGAAAATGACCCTATTCATATTGACTCATTTAACCCATGTTGTCTCATTTCTATGCAATTTGATTAGTGACTTGTATTTGACCTGACCAGGCCTAATCCTAACACATACTCGACCGTCCAAACCCCCTCTCTAACTCTAAGCAATTTTCTCATGAAATTGCTGCCTCTAAAAAACAGATGACTCCATGAACCAGTTCGTCGAGTCTCAGGTCGGCTCATTGGCTAGGACTTCATGCGGCACATGGGCAACACGAAAACGTGCGCGAACGTGCGCTAGCAAACAAGAACATATGTGTGAAAACGGGCTCGGGAGTTAGGTTATTCACTAAGGCGTGGAAGTGGCCATGAGGCAAAGGGTAAGGGTGTCAGCGGGCTAGTTCCCAGCCCAGCCCGAGCCGACTCGAAACTGAACAGTACCAAGCTCGGTCAAGCTCAAGCCCAAGTTACACATGCCCCAACTTTTCGGGTCCGGTCTGGTCCTTTTCTCTTTTTTTTAATCAAAATCACTTGACAAGATCGTCGAATGAAATAATATAAAAATAAAAATAATTTTAAAAAGAAAGAAAATGTGAGTGCCAAAAAAAAAAAAGAGATGGGTTCCTTACACGAAGAGTACCAAGCCCGGCCCAAAAATTAAGTGAATTTTCTAGCTAGGCTGGATCGGGTCAGGTTGGGTCGGCACGGTCTTTTTTGACATCCCTAACAAAGTCTAATGGATCTTGACCGGGTGATGAGCCAGGGCCATGCCCTCGATCTCGTGAACCGGTCCGTTTTAAGGCATCGGCAATTCTAAGATCCTTAGTCATTGAAAGTTGTCCGAACTGAATAGAGCCCGAATATTGATTCCCCTCCATGCGAGACATCAATAATCATTGACAAAGACATCAATATGAACATCAATCTGAGGAAATTGAGAATTGAGTCCGACGCTCGCATTATCCGCCCACTAGCAACATTAAAAATGAAAATTTTGAAAACAAACCAGAAGATATTGTCCCAAATGTCACTATACTTTGATAGAGATGCAAATAAAATCAATAAGTCGTGCTAAGATCTATTAACCCACGAGGGACGTGGTACTAGTGAGCCGAACAAAAGCATACACACGGCTTTGCGCTTAAATTAGCCTTGGACCATATAAAAGTACATATTATGCTTCACAAGTGAGGACCGCTTCGCCCGATTCGGTCGATCACGAGACGCGCGAAGCGACTTTAGCTACTGCTTTTTTTTTTTCCCTAACTAAGGAAGGAGAACATGTGGAGCCGGATGAGTTAGTGTTTGGCTAGCCAGACCACGTTTAGGACGACCGAGGTCGCGAGCAGGATGCAGCTGAGGAAAGTGAAGGCGATCGAGACCGTGACGTGGTCGCAGAAGCTGCGGAGGGGCTTGCAGAAGTTAGGGAGCGCCGTGTGCCTTATCCCCGTGCGGTTCAGGTTGGTGACCCCGGATGCGGCCGACGCGGCGCTCATCAATGCGTACGCGAGTACCTGATCCCCAGCAAATAGGAGCCACGCGTAGTTCCTAGAGGGAATAATCGCCGGCGATTTCCGGAGCAATCTCGAAGCGCCGACGAGCAGCTGCAGGAAAGAGTGGATCGCGACCGCCCCCGAGACGCCGACCAAGAACCTGAATCAGGACCACAAGTAAATCGACTTGGACTCGGAGAAGCACGTAGTACATCTCAACTTTAATCATCGCTTTTTCAGGAGGAGGAAAGTTCATTGTATCCAGCATAATAATTTCGACCGACTTCCTAATCATGCAAATATCCACAACTAGGGGGACCTATCACAAAATTCTGCTTGGAAAATAAAAAGGAAGTAGCTGTAGCACGCTAAGTTAGTGAGCTACTGTTACCCAACAACATGGTCAGCATCATTCGTATGAATCAACGGTAGAAAATTCTTGTTGGGTCACCGACATGAGTTGAAACCTAAGATGTTCTTCGGTTGTTATTTTCTTTTGTTTCTTTCTCTCGGGAAGAGGACAAGACGGTCCTAAGGTAGGTAGATGCTCGTTGCTCACGGGTTCTCTTTTCCTATTTCCTTCAGCACCTTATTCTTAAGGAGAGGACTACTACCTTTCCTTCAGCTGATTGATGCCAAGCTTCACGAGTCACAACATGACAAAACGAAGCAGGACAATTTCTCCGGTTCCAGCCGGTCAGTTTCCTCGCAGAATCCCGGTCCAAGAAACGAAAAACAAGAGAGACAGAAAGAGAGAGTTTGCACGAATTGTTTGCATGCGGAAATGTATTAAGCTTCGTTCAGTGATGCTGGATCAGAAGAGATTCCCTTCATTGTTCTTGAACTTGAAGTCGAGAGAGAGAGAGAGAGAGGCGTACTCGAAGGAGTTAGAGAAGGACCATTTGGAGTGAACGGGGAACTGGAAGTCGTAGATGATGAGAAAGCTGTGCTGTTTGGCAGTCACCATGAACGAGAGCGCTGTCAAAGAAGCCGCCATGCACATCACCCTCAGCATCACGTGCATGACGTCGGCTTTCCAGCTAGCGCCTTTCAGGCGGGGCGCCCCCGCCGCCTCGAGGGACCCGTTCACTGTCGCGCCTTGGCGATTGGCCGCCACATTTGCCTCCGGCAGCTGCGAAGCCACCTCTGGCTGCGGCAGCTTCTGTCCGTTGAACATCTCTCTCTCTCTCTCTGTGAAGAAATAATCGTGGGTGTGGAGACTGTTGTGTGTGCGTACTGCGTACTGTGTTTTTGAGATGGACAGAGAGAAATAGACTGAGTTTGCGAGGGTTTAAAAGAAGGGCAAAGAGCGAGCTGAGGTAGCAACTTTGGTTTCCTTTGGATTGATTATGAGACTTATATACGCAAATCGGTGCAAAGATAAGTTTGAAAAGTATTAGATTAAAACACATTGAGAGGTTGCTAACCTGTCACTGTCAGGTTTTTATATTTTAGCAGACGATCCTCGATCAATGTGCGTTTTCAAAGAAACATTTTCTTATAGCCTATATATTATATGCTATTCTTTTCAGGGACATGTGCAAACAAATTCCATGGAGAAATGTCTTGTTTAGAAAAAAAAAAAAAAACCTGTGCCTTTGCGTGGTTAATAGCGGAGCGTGATGGCCAAAATTAATCACAATTAAAGAACAATGAAAACCTACTTTTTTCTGCGAGACCCACAAAGAATTACTGGTTGCACCTTAATAATCTAGGGAAAAGTGTTAGTTGTTTCTGATCATAGATTATCATTGCGTGTTTTGCATAAAATACTCATTAATTAAAAAATCGTGAGGTCAACAATAATGACAGTATTGTTATACTATCATGCTAGCAAATCCCAATCATATATATCCAATATAGGAGATCCGTTGGATCACGTGGACCCTACACTGGACCTTTAATATCTAAAAGATTATGTATAGGAAAATTATTCAAAAAGCCATAAATTTATGACATTGTTATCAATTTAATATTAAACATTTCAATTGTGTCAATTATATCTTAAATATTTTCACGTTTTGCTAATCGAGTCATCTAATTTTAGATAATAATAAAAAATTATTTACGTGGCACGGCCGTCACTAACGTGAATAATTTTTTATTTTTTATATTTTTGAGCTTTTACATTTTCTTTTTTTCTTTGTCTCTTTTTTCTTTTCTTTTCTTTTCTTTTTTGCCTTTGAAGCCTAGCAACAATCGTCGGCCAACCTCGCCACAACCGGCGAGTGCTTCACGGCCCTCACCCAATGGGCAACAAGGGTCATCGGCCCTAGCCGGACTTGGTAAAAAAAAAATGAGAGGAAAACAAAGAAAGAAAAAAGAACAAATATATAAAAGCACATAACAAATTAAACAAAAATTACCCTCGTAGCATCGACCATCCTATGCAGCATTAGCAACGTTTATGTCAGTTGTTTTCAATTAAAATTGATCAGATCACTCAACTGGCAGAGCGTAAAAAAGATTAATAATTTAATTGGCAAAAATGAAAAAAAAATGGAGTTGAATGGACGAAATTGCAATAAATTTATAATTTTTCAGACAATTATCCCGATCATGCAATAGGCCTGATGATACGAATACATGCAGGAAGCGCTAACTTTAGACACAGTGCCTACCGAAAGTGAGACAAACTCGTGTCCTGTCTTAAGCACCCACATTCTTTTTGTGAACTCAGAAAACCAGGTTTAAGGATGGCATACTCCAATATCTGGAGTAGCCAATTTGGAACAATTTCAGACGAACGTATGCCCCGTGTTTTACGAAATGAGAGATTATTTTCTAAATCTCTTGTGTATTGTTTGAAATAATTAGTTAATGAAAAATATTTTCTCTTATCAATAAAAATCTGTGTCTAAATATTTACGTAGACATCAAAAATATTTTTCTCCTATTAAATTTTTTAAGCAATATAAGTAATTATTTTTCAGAAATTTTTGCAAATCACTAATTTTCGCTAAATAAATAGAGCCATAAAATGCATGCGAACTCCGTGGACAGATTTATCGCGATAACTGTCACATTGTAATTTTCAGGCTCCGTTTGCTTCGCAAAAAATAAATTAGTTGACAAATGTTTTCTATGAACAATATCTTATAACGCTTTTAAAAATCAATGAATGAAAAATATTTTCATCATTCACAAAAATAACTTGAAAGAAAAATATCTTAATCGTCCACAAAAATGATTAGAAACATTTTGTTATTGATTGGTAATTATTTTCATTATCGATAACAAACAATCATCTTAAGAAAAAATATTTTTCAAATCATTCATTTTTCGCAAAATAAACGGGACCTCAGTATTAAAGATTGACAATTTTTGCAAAAATCACGTGTCCCAACGGGAAATGAAATCTAAAAATAAACGAGTAAATATATCGAAAAATTTTATTAAAAATTATCCACGTCAATGCATATTGTATCACGTGGGACGGCCGATGTCCATGTCAGCGATATCCAACCAAAAATATTCAGATGAACTCAATTAGTAAAATTTGAAAAGGTTTAAAGCTCAATTAATAAAATTAAATGATTTATGAATTTTTGAATAATTTTTCTTATCCAAATACATGCAACGGGTGCTCCCTTTAGACACAAAGCCTACTTTTGTAGCATTATACCCGGGACCATAATGTTCTTTATAGATTTGTTTCTTTGATTTGCTACCCTAGACAAATCATTGTATTTTACTTAAAATTAGGCCTACTAAAGGGGCCGTAGGCATGGTCTAGCCTTGGAGGCTTAACAAATTATATATAGAAAATTTTCTCTCACCAATTAAACATCAGTATGACTAGGGAAGTCAAATAAATCTGCTCGTGATTCTCTAAGTATAGTTTGTGTGGACTTTTGCCATCACAACTTATATCTGTTCTGTTTCCGAATTGTAAACCACCGCCACCCGCCCCACCCCCCCCCCCCCCCCTCCTTTAGCTTCAGGTTTTAGTCTTTAATTTGCTCACGACTCTTGGTGGACAATTGGTCACTACTTCACTTTGTCCGGTTTGACTCTACTTAGTATTGAAAACAATGACACAATAACACATGATACCACAACTACCTTTACGGAGAGTGCAATGGTTTATGTATATTGCAGTGATCAAGTAACCTCTATTCAATAGCTATTGGAATATGTTGTGTATACCTTTTACCCATAAACCATTTAGTTCAGACCTTGGGGTTAATGCTTCTTTCGATCATATTCCTAAAAGAACCTGATGATGTGGATTAGGAGATTCACGACAAAGTTCGTCCATCCACTTTGCTCGTTAACATCCACTTGGGATTTTGGAACTATATATATCATAGTACCAAACCACCCATTCCATGGCATAAGTTCTACCCACAAACCGTACTTATATATCATAATAAAAGTTCTTAACTCCTGCCATTCCGAGATTCATCAAAATGCCGCGTGCTTATAGACTAGGTTGCGGACTTGCCAAAAACCAATGTCCAACCACTCGAATCCGATAGCCCCTCATGCAGCCGCGCCCAATCCACTGTCCTCCCGTCTCCTCCACCAGTTCCATCGGCAGCGCCATCTCCGTTCTCCGGGGCACCACCCTCCCCTCCATTCTCCGCGGCAAAGAACCCCTGCGGAATCAGTCCCTCCCTTTGGCCATCAATGACAATGAAAATGGTCACATACTTTTCCTCAGCATGAACCATTCCCACATCCAGCACCAAGGTCGAGACCACACGTGTAAGGGTGATACCGGGAGCTCCGGAGATGTCATAATCTTCGGTCTAGGCAGTGAGAGATATAGGGAGGCCGTAACGGGCTCCGGGAGGTATCGGAATCAGCGTCGACATTGCTTCAATCTAAAACCACAAATACCACACGTGTTAGCACCATTTGCCAATAAAGTTCATGCTCTAACACTCATTCGGTTCATCCTACTACATATGTATCATTCCATTTACTGTGAAATTCGATTAACAAACTAAAAGGACTTGAAATGTAATTCTGTGATGTTAAGACGACAAACAATCTATGCATAGAACAAGCTAACATGACTTGAAATACCATTCTGTGATATTAAAACACCAAGTAATCAATGCATGTATGGATGAATATGCTCCCTTATGCAGAAAATCCTTCCATCGTCATTTCAATTATTCATCTCCTTATTGCAAAATCTCATGGCCAACTTCTACGCCCATGAATTCCACACTCCAAGGCTTCACGATCGATTGCCGCGGACCTCTTGGCACCACTATGAAGGCATCCCGACTCCCATGGGGAAATATAACCATCGTCGTTTTCGTTTTTTTTTTTTTTTTTTTGCGTGACCTCATCCCCTCCGCCAAATGCATGTCATGCGGTGTGGAATGATTTACACTAATCAATCTTAATTAGTTCATTTCAGATATACTCGAATATATCTTCCCTACTCAGTCTTTGTATATGACATGTCCTTATATTAACTGAAATATCACACTCCGTAAAGACCGATCACGATTTACTTCTCCTACCAATTACCAATCTTCCATTTAACCCTGTGCATAACATTTCTTCAAGTTTATCTTGCTTTAATTTTAGATCGTGAAGCTCCAGTGCAGTGTGCCTTTCCCTTACGATCCTCGACGCTAAATTGATCATTATTCACCCTTTGTCCTACCCTTGTCACACTCACGGCTCTGTCTCCTCCTAACACGGGAGTACTTCTCCCTGCACTCAATATATATATAGTACTAAAAATCACGACAATATCGTAGCATATAAATTCTATTACACTTCATCACCCACCAGACCATCACCCTTCAAGGTCTCCTTCAAGTTTTATTATTCTGGTTCACGATTCTCTCTCTCTCTCTCTTTTTTAATATACCTGCGTAGCTCTACGACATTCAAGTAAAACTGCAGCTTCCTTCACATTGATCTCTGTCACACACTTGCATGCACTCGACACCAAGGCGTTGCTAGTTTCCCCAAATTATTCTCCAACTCTTCCTTTTAATCATCTACTCTCCAAGATACAAAGGCAGTAAAGATGGAACGAAAAAGGGGGAGAGAATGAGATTTACTCGCCTTAAGCTTGGCGGAGAACGGCTGTTTCGAAGCTCCGGTGAAGGCGTGGTTGAGGAAAAGCAGAGACGAAATTCAGAAATTTTTTAGGCCGCTTGGACTGTTCTTGAAATTCTTTTGTGTTGTGAATAATAATGGAGGATAACCTTTCCTCCTTTTTCTACATCACAAACGGAGTGATCGAAGCTAGAGGGTATCATGATTTTTCATTCCCCATAATCTTCATCGTTTGCTTCCTCGGGAGATTGTTTTGAAGCAGACTGCTACTTGTCCCATTTCTTTTAAACCAACATGCACGGCTCCACATATCCCCTATCATTTGTGCCCGACACTTCCGTGGACGGTACACAAGATTTTCCAACGTCACACATCTTATACGGACGAGATCCTTTGTTCCATTCGGAATTTAATGGTAGATTGATTTGGAATTTCAGACGTTTCCATTTGCCTGATAATGTAGACTTGCCGTATCAGTACGTCTACGGAGTCGCAAAGTTTCCACCTTTTTTTTTTTCTTTCCAAATCATAAATTTTCTGAAGCACCTTTGCACCAATTCAATTATTCAAGATTAATGTGATTTTTCACATTTATTTAAGGAGTAGTCCATAATAACCCCACGGAACTCTACCCGTTGTAATATATCCAAAATGACCTTCACATATGCCTCAAGGCTCACGAATTCTAGTCGCAGGTAGTCTGAGGATTACTGTGTCAAGTTGGGGTTTTCATATAGACTATTTAATTACAAGACAACCTCTGTCGCCTTATACTTTATTACATCAAAAGTATTATTACAAAAGCCGGTTTCTCAAAATGCTACAACTTTAGTCGACTTGATAGCCATGAAGGAGTGATCGATATTGATGGCTGCGAACTGCGCACGCACGCAAACGGAGATGGAAGGCATGGCTCGACCACAAAGGCGAGAGACAGAGATAGCAGGAGAGAGAAAGAGAAACGGGAGGCGGAAGATGGAGGCACCACACATCGCCGAGGCCATCGGCGAGGGTGGGGTGGTGGAGATCGTATGACGTATTTTCCCGTGTCAACCAACTATGCTATGCAATATGAAATATCATCTTAGTCACATGGGAAATGGATACTTACCCCTAATCTTCGAGCTCAAATGCTTCAAAAAAATCCCAAAAAGTGCCGACATTATGATTAATTACGAGTTTAAGTAAGACTATATCATTCAATTTTGCAGCGAACCATCGGGCATTATGTACTTCGATTTATTTTACTTTTCATGTTATGTTGCTGATTTGGGCTTCGTTCCCTAAGGAGAAAAATGAGCTGTTTGTGGAGGGTGATCTGGCTAATTGTTACTTCAATCCTTTGTCTCTCTTGTATTTAAAATGTATCGCTTTCTGTAAACTTCTTGATCTGTACATGTTTATCTCCAATGGTTTAAAGAGACCTCCTCAGTATAACCTCTCAAAAACATTTTGCCAGAGCTGCTCGGTCGGGTATGAAACTGGAGTGGACAGAAGACAGCGTCAAAAAGATCATGGGTCCGATCCCAGCAATCAAAACTCGATGAGTCGCGGAACCGCAAGATCTGGTTCAACGGCATGTGGTGGCAGCGTACACTGGCCGGGAAGACGCGAGGAACGACCCCGTGAAGGCAGTGACCTCTGGCGACGGCTATCCCTTGCCCGGCCACGTGGTGCACGACCGTCTCAAGATCCTCGAAGAAGAGTGCGTCGCGATTCCCTGGAAGACAGGCGACATCTTGCTGCTGGACAACCGAGCCGTCCTCCATCGTCGGGGGTCGTTTGATCCGCCACCGCCGTGTGTTGACTTCATTTTGCAAGTCTCGCGCCCACGGTCGATCTCGCCACGGGCAGCGTGACACGCGGCGAAATGTGGTGATTTGGAGGCAAATCTAGGATGCCCGTGAGTGGACAGGACAATTGGAACTGACGCCTTAGGCAAATTGTTTCGACCCGAGAGAAACAGAAAGAAAGACATTGGGTGGACGATCACATGGCGCACATTGCACCAGGTGAATTTGTCTTTATACACCTAGCATAGGTTTTGGTCTCTCAACTACTAATAATTGGGAAAATTCTATTTAAAATCCGTATATATTTACCACATTTCTAATCGAATTTCCCCACTTCGAAGTTTTTCTGATGAATACAGTTTCGCTTACCAAAAAATACATGATAAAACTAACATAAATGATCGATGAATTTTTGACCCAATATGTAATGTCATTCCTAAATTTTAATTTTTTTTCAATACAATAATACCTGCAATTTAGATTTATGTGGAATGTCACTTTTAAACTTCTCATTTATTTTATATAATTCTTAAATTTTTAATGCATGTTTAATTTAATTCTCGGCATAAAAGATGATGAAAATTCATAAACGAGTGGAAAATTGAGAAATAAAAAAAATGTTGAGGATACTTTTGAAAAAAGGAACAATTACCCTTAGTTTGCATCCCGAGAAAGCTCTCTTGAGCTCTCAGCCTTCTCAAGATTGACTTTTGACGACCGAGGTTTCAGAAAAAATTTCCCAACACCCACATTTTTGGCCCAAGGGAAAAAATTGGAAGCGCATGGGACTTGACTGAAAAATCTAGAGCGTAAATCAGTCCATTTGCTCAATCTGTGTCTCTTGACAAACAGTGGTTGACATATGGCTACCGTTCTAGACAGAAGCTACAAATACAATGATGGCGTAGATGCCTGCTCTAGCATCTAGGCAACAACAGTCGGAAGATCTAACCCCTGTTTTCTTCCTCCTTCTTGTACCCTAAAGGGGTCAAGATGAGGTGAGCGGGTTTGGTCTGAGCAAAGCTTTGCCCCAAATTCTTTCTTTAAGGTCGCGATTATACTCGTCACACAAAATCGGTCGAGCAAATGCGTTTGTAAATTGACATACGGGGAGAGAGATTTAGGATTCGTTTGTTTTGCAAAAATTAGATGACTTAAAAATATTTTTACTGTCTATAAAAAAAGGCTAGACTTAAGTTGTCGTTATAATGAAAACATTTTATATTAACAAATTATTTCGAGTGATGCAATCGATTATTTTTCAAAAAATATTTTTGAATTATTTATTTTAGGATAGTTGCCAGAAGCTATGGCCCCATGGCTCGGTTCCGTAGAGAAGCGTCAACTCCGACTCAACCGGCGATTGTACTAACCCTGATTGATCGTTTGAATGGGATCCTATGAGTTAGTAAGATATGGCTGTACGAGGACGGCATCCTAGCTTCAATTTTAGCTGTGAATTGCGCTTTCTGTATGCCGTCTCGCTATCCGGAGACCCATATGGGCCAGAAGGCCTACAAGGGCAACGAAGACGGGCCTACTTATAGGCCCAAATACCTCTGCATAACCACATTCACGATACCTTGGAGGTGAACGACAAACAAGACTAATGTCCGGGAATCATGTAGATTTGTCTTCTAAAATCTCCGACCTTGTGGCGTATTTTGTCATTTTGACTAGGATTTTGGTACGGTTTTTTTTTTTTTAAATCCAATCCGAACCAAACCGTTAGAGTGAGCAGCCAAACCGAATCAAATTGCAACCCTAATTGAATACCAACCGAACCGAGCCGAAAATTCAATTGTGATTTTCGATTTTCCTTTATTTTTTATTTTTTAATTAGTTTTCCTTATTTTTTATTCTTTTTTTCTCTTTTTTTTGTGAAAAGGGCAGACAGGTGGCTGAGGACCAATGACCGCTGTCAGCCCTAGGGAGAGGGCAACGAAGCCCTCACCGGCTATGGGCTGGAGGTTGCAACCCCTCGCTAAGATTGGCGTGGTCAACTCTACCTGCACTGTTTGGTTCAACCTTATGGATGACCATTGAGGCTCTAAAATTCATTGGCAAAATGTAAATGGTGTTTGATTCATTTTTTTTGCTCACCTTGAAGAGATGCAATTATATCTCAAATGTTATTCAAAGCCTTTAGCTCTTGGGAAATTGCATCTCAAATGCAACTAATTTTTTTATTTTAACTTTGTCACCTCCACCTGCCACCTCTCGTCCCCCGCCAACGCCGCCCATCGAATGTTATTTAAAAAAAGAGAAAATAATTTATAAAGTGTGTTTTTCACCAAGTGGCATTTACGTCAAAGTTGATTTCCAATGTGTTTTAAAAAAAAACTTTAGCAAACAATATTTGCATTTTGAAAAAAAAAATTAGTCTAAAATTATTTGGATTTACTCAAATTTTCTAGGCTAAATGCTAAATCAAACAGATACGTTATTTAGATTTTTCATTGGATACAAAAGAAGGGGAAAAAAAAAAAGAGCTCTAGTTCATTGGGAATTGGGGTTCTAGCGAAGGGGGGCGATGGCCATCATTGCCTCTCCAAGTGCCTATGAAGCTAACTCATCCTGAAATTGCAACTTTTCATTTTTCTTGGGTTTTTAATTTTTGAGTAAATTGACGAGGGGGTCGCCTAATTGTCGCCGTTTCGTTCGTGATTTTGGTGGCCAACGACAGAATTAGGAAAAAAGAAAGAAAAAGAGGTAAAATTGACATAATAATTACACAACATCAAGTGTCTCTTTTTTTTTTTCTCTCTCTTTTTTGGCCCTTTTCTCGCAGCTCCTTCCGTCTCTAATTTTTCAAATTTTCAAGGCCACGTGTTTGTTTCGGACGGGGCTACGTGCAGAAGCCCCCGCACTTTACCGTATTTGCCAAAAAGAGGCCCGCGTGCCGGCGTAAATTCTCGATTCCACCCAACCCCAACCCCAACCCCAGGGTCGGCTTGCGGCTCCATATATCACGAAAAATACTAAAGCGACATATATATTTCAATAAATTTATTTTAAATTAATTTATTTGACCACAAAAATCTCAAGCTAGTACATCAATGAAAAATTCATCATAAATTATTTTTTTTAAGTCGTCTTTTGGCACGACGTATCAGGAAAAATAGTAAATCGATGCATATGATAAATTTACACTAAATTAATTTTTTTACCACAAAAATCACAAATTGATATGTAAATGAAAATTTTATCAAAAACTATTTTTTTACTGTGAAAAACCCCATCTGCGGCAAATTTAGCATGCCTTAGTTTCTGTTAAATTGAGTTATTACCATAAAAAATTCTAAATAAGTATTCATGTGATAAACAAAGGGTAAAAATCTCAAATTGATACACTCATCAACTGTTACGTGTCATTCAACTAGATGGTTTGATGGTAAATTTTATGAAAATAAATGGATGATAAATTATTTCATAAGTACATTAGTTTGGAGTTTTTCATGAAATTAATCATATGAAATAAGATGGTCACATCTCATGGATTTCACATGAATCTCGGTAAATTTAGGAGTTTGGATTTTTTTTATAGATGTGATATGTATGACATGCTCACTAAATGAAATGAGAATTACCAAAAAAAGTCATAAATTTATTGCAATTGCGATAATTCAATCTTAATTTTTTTGTCAATTCGGTCCTAAAATTTTTGCACTTAAGCCAATTCAATCCATTTGGCCGGTTGATGCCAGCTTAGCAATTTTTAATAATATATTAATATTTTTTAATTATTATTTATTTTTTAAATAAATTTTTTGTCTCTTTTTTCTTTTCAATTTTATTTTTTGGTTTAGGCTGGCAGCCTCCTGTCGGCCACCAACCCCTAGGTGAAGGCTTGCGAACCCTCGTTGGCTGCTGGTCACGAGCCCAGTCCAGCTAGGGCTCGCACGCCCTTGACTGGTGGCTAGTAGCCTTCAGCCAGTCCACCCAAAAAAAGAAAGAAAATAATTAAAATTTTGAAAAATACTAAATAAAATTATGCCATGGTAACGTCAATTGATCAAATGGATTGAATTGACATAATTATAAAAATATTTAGGACTGAATTGACACAATTATAAAATATTTATTATTGAATTGGCAAAAAAAAAATAGAACTAAATTGGCACAATCGTAATAAATTTAATATTTTTTATAATTTTTCCTAAATAAATAAACATGCTATATTTTCCGAAGAAGGAAAAGTATGAAAGAAGAGAGATAAAAAAAAGATTTTTTTTAACCCACCCACATGTACCTTAGTTGGTTAGGGCGCATTGATCCCAAGTTCGATTCTCCATATGAACACCTGTAATTTAATGTGAGGGGTCATGGTGGTGGGTTGTTGTACTAGTCTTCCTTGAAAAATAGTCAAAGTGTACGCAAGTTGGCCCGAATACCTTGATTATAAAAAAAATTAAAGTTTTGATTTTCATAATGAATTTTTAATGCCAATCAAATCCTCTAGTGCAGCCACTAAATGCTAGATAAGACAATTTTACATCTTATTTAAGTTGAGAAAATTGTCCAAATCAGTCTTTAAGTCTTTTAACTATGTCAATTCAGTCTTAAACCTTTAAATTATGTAAATTCGATCCTAAACCTTTCAATAATGTTTCAAACTAATTCTAAACTTTTTAACGAATTGCAAATTTGGTCCCAATCTACATTGTTTCTCTTAATAATTTTTTTTTGGTCTTCCAAGTGAATTCGCTAATTTCCTCTCATCATGTAATTGTTTTTTTTTTTTCGCATCTCCTCGCATTTTAACTGTTTCTTTCATAATTGTGTTCGTTATTTGCGATCTTTTGTCCTTTTCTTTTTTCAATCTTTTTCCTTTTTTCCAACGATGCCAAATGTTTTAGAGCTATTTACTTGTTAAAAATTGTCACGCTAAAAATACACGCATATAATTAACTACGTTATTTGAGAAATAATTTAATTTAGCATAAAAAATTAAGTATGGTTGACTCAAGAATTTTGCCCTTCAGAGTTTGTTCAACGGAAACCAGTCTGAGGTAAGAGGAGTGGAAAATAGTTGTGTTAATAACAGTTGGTTGACAAATGGAAATTTATTAAAAATATCCTGAATTTATTGTAATTATGTCAATTCAATCATAAAATATTTTTTAATTCTCACTTTTTTAAATAGATTTTAAAGCTCTCACAAATAATTTTAGTGTGGTACAATGATCCATTGTTGAATATGGCTACAATAAATAGGTCAATTACTATATAGATCTTAAATATGGATGTTGATTGTGTGTGTTCATAGCCTGTTCAATTCCCGCATTTAAAACAAAAAAAAATAAAATTATTTTTGAAAAGTGATTTTTTTTGCAAAATAAACTTTTTTTATTATCATTATTTTTACTTCGAAACTGAATTAATCTCTTTTTTATTCTTGTTTTTGCACCAAAATTATTTTCAGGAACAAAATCAAAATCAAAATTATTTACGTTACTAAACATATTTCTCATCCTTTTTTGTTCCAACGAACAGAATCAGATAATCAAAATTATTGAAATGCAGACCATTAGTTTGGCATATTGGAAATTTAAGGTTATTCATCAAAGCTTTTGAATGGTGACATTGCACTATCTATGTATTCTTTTATTCTGAAATCTATTCTTCCTAACGAGGAAGTCCACTTAAATAAGTACTTTCACATTTTGGCAGGCAGATTATGAAATATTTTCGAAAGTGTTGCGGAAAATGTCAAGAGTTGCGCAAATTCAAGCGCGAAATAGGAAGGATTAAAATAAAATAAAACATGGGACATGATATACGTGGAAAACTCAAAAAGGAAAAAACCACGCGAAGAGAGAGGGATTTCACTATATTCAATAATGAGTACAATCGTATAATCAAAATCCAAAGATCTGACAAGAAGAAAGTGAAAATCAATGAGCTTCGGGGTAGAAGAGAAAGTAAGCGCATTATAATATGATATGCAATATATCATTTTTATAGCCCCCTCTAAAAAAACCTTAAAACAAAGTGAATGGTAAAAATAAACTTATCACTAATATAAAGTCAAAATATAATAAATCTCCATCTTAACTTTAAATCTCCATAAGAGCGTTTAACTAAACGCCACAAGACCTCTCTTCCCCACCATCAAGAGTGACTACACAAAGGCCACTCGCCAAACGGCAGAATTAATGATGCACGCCTCTAAGCCCACGCGAGTGTATTCGATGTAGGAAATAAGGGATGAACCACCATCAACACAACCTAAACAATTCAAACGGTGAGAATACCAACCAAATCCAAACAATGCTTGAACTTTGTCAAATGAATTGGTTTAGTCCACATATCTGCTGGATTATTCGCTATAGACACTTTCTTCACTATTATTGTGCCTTTAGCAACTTCACCACGCACAAACTGATAATAAATATCGATGTGTTTCGTTCTCTCGCGATACATCGCGTTCTTGGTCAATTGAATCATATTTTGGTTATCGCAAAAGATAACGGAGGTTCCCTCCCATTTCATCCCAAGTTCTATAATCAAACGTTTCAACCGAAGTGCTTCTTTTACTGTTTTCGTTGCCGCCATCTACTATGCTTTGGTGGTAAATAAAACAATTGTGTCTAGCAAAGTTGCTATCTAACTAACCGTGGAACCACCAAACATAAAAACATAAAATGTCAAAGATTTCCTTTTATCTAGATCACCCGTATAGTCATAATTAACGAAGCCAACAACTAAAATCCCTATATCACAACATTTATCAAAGACCAAACCAACATCTGAGATACCCTGGATATACCAAAGAATTCACTTCACTGCTTTCCAGTTACCTTTACTTGGGTTTGTCATATACCTGCTCACAACACTAACTGGCTGGAAAATTTCTGGATGAGTGCATATCATAGCATAGATAAAACTATTCACAGTACTAGAACATGAAACTCGAGATATCTCGGCTTTCTCTTCTTTGATTTTAGGTGACAAAAAGGCAAAAAGTCTAAAATAGATGCCAAAGGAGTACTTACCAATTTAGCATTATCTATGCTGAAACGTTCAAGCACTTTCTCAATATACTCCGTTTGTGAAAGGTATAACTTCCCAACCTGTCTATCTCTATGAATCTCCATGCCTAAAATTTTCTTGGCAGCTGCAATACCCTTCATCTCAAATTCTCTGCTAAGTTAATTCTTTAACAACCGTATCTCTGATATGTATTTTGTTGCAATGAACATGACATTCACATACAATAACAGAAAAATAAATGAACCATCACGCAATTTTTTTATAGTACACACAACTGTCATGTGCACTTCGCGAGTAGCCATGACTTAAATTAAAACTATCAAATCTCTTGCACCATTGTCGTGGAGATTACTTGAGACCTTACAAAGAGCGTTTCAACCTGCAACCTTGATCTTCTTTACCCTCGACATTGAATCTCTCGGGTTGAGACATGTAGATTGTCTCATCAAGCTCGTCGTGCATAAAAGCGGGCTTGATATCAAGTTTTTCAAGTTTTAGATCATAAAGGGCCATTAATGCGAGCACACACGAATGGAACTGTGTTTCACAACTAGAGAGAACACATCATTAAAGTCGATCCCTTCTTTATGATTAAAGCCATTCGCTACCAAATGTGCCTTGAATCTTTCATCTTCAACCCCTAAAATTCTCTCGTTTCTTTTGAAAATTCAGTTACTTCCAACAGCTCTTTTGCCCTTAGGCAATTTTACAAGATCCCAAGTTTGGTTTTTATGAAGAGACTCCATCTCTTCATTCATCGTAATAAGCGACTTCTCATATTTAAAACAAATAATAGCTTCACGAAATGTAGAAAGTTCTTCAATACCAAGCTCTTTAGCAACTGTAAGAGCATATGCTACAAAGTTAGCAAAATCATACCTTTGAGAATGTTTAATTTATCTTTTAGCTCTCCCTGCAGCCAAAGTTTAAGGTTATTCAACTTATTATACTTCTTCTTTAATCGAATACGAGTCTTGTTGCTCACTGTCACTTCCTGACTGATTAAGAATGTCTTCAGAGATTCTTTGTAGATTCTTTACACTAAACTCCACCTCTTTCTCTATATTATATTCCTGAATATCTGTAGACTCAATAACTTTTATTCGATAAAACATAGAATTTTCATCAAAAGTAATGTCCCTACTAATTAGAAACTTTAGTAACTGAGGACTAGAACACGACAATCTATATCCCTTAACTCCATTTGCATAATCAGCAAAAGTACCTTTCTTGGCTCTAGGTTCAAGCTTACCATCTTTTACGCGATAATAAGCCGGACATCCAAATATTTTCAATACATAACAATTAGAAGGTTTACCAGACCATACCTTGTTTGAAGTCTTACATTCAATTGTGGTAAAAGGAGAACGATTCACCAAATAACATATCGTGTTCACAATTTCAGCTCAAAAATCTTTATCAAGTCCAGCATTAGAAATCATACATCTAGCTCTATCTAAAAGTGTTTGTTTCATGCGTTCTGCCACCCCATTATGCTGAGGTATATACCTGACTGTTTGATGTCAAATAATCCCTGAATATTTACAGTACTTGTTAAAATCACCTTCACATAACTCAAGACCATTATATGTTCTGAGACGCTTTATCTTCTTGCCAGTTTGATTTTCAATCAATATCTTCAACTTCTTGAACGTATCAAATACGTCACTTTTACACTTCAAGAAATAAACCATACTTTTCTAGAAAAGTTATCAATAAATGTCAGAAGATAAACTACACCACATTTAGATGTAACATGTGCATGTCCCTATAAATCTAAGTGAATATAGTCAATTGTACCCTTCGTCAAGTGCACCCCAATACCGAAACTAACCATGTGCTGTTTTTCGTAAACACAATGCTCACAAA
Organism: Rhodomyrtus tomentosa; assembly: GCA_028455895.1. Classification (NCBI taxonomy): domain Eukaryota; kingdom Viridiplantae; phylum Streptophyta; class Magnoliopsida; order Myrtales; family Myrtaceae; genus Rhodomyrtus; species Rhodomyrtus tomentosa. The sequence continues at coordinate 37,909,830 of JAPCWY010000001.1, read as the reverse complement.
AATAAAGTGAAACTGTATGCTCCCCACAGAGTAAACCACGCTTACCTATGATAGTCATTTCTCTTTCGCTCATGTGGCTCAATCGCATATGCCACAATATTGATTTATCAAAATCTGAAAATAATGATATATTTAGAGAACCCACAACAGTATTTCATTGCAGAACGCAAAGACTATTCTTCTTTTTACCTCTCACGACAAACAAAGAGCCTTTTGAAATTTTCAAAACTCCACCTCCACCGGTATACATGCATCAAGTAGAATCCAAATTGCTCAAAGAAATAATGTTCTTCTTCAAATCCGAGATGTGCTTAACATCTGTCAAAGTTCTTACTACCTTGTCATGACATTTGATCCGCACTGTACCAATACCCACAATCTTGCAAACTGCATTATTATCCATCAAAACTGAACCACCAGCGACTTTCTCATATGTATGCCAATCTCTATTTGGGCACATATGTATGAACAAGCCGAATTCAAAATCCAATTATCGTCTACACGATAATCTAAAGACAAAACAGCAAGAACATTATCTGCATTACTCATTATCCTTTACCAGACTAGCCGAATCAGAATTCTCCATTGACTTTTTCCCATCATTTTGAGCAAAGTATGCTCATTTTTATAGTGTCCGAACTTGTGACAATAGAAATACTCCATTTTTTTCTTATCCTGGCCTGATCTAGACTTCGAATGTCCATTAATATTACTACGTCTATCCCGATGATTCGATCTCCCCTAACAACTAAGACATCAGCTTTATTTGCACTACTAGTCTCATTCAACTTTGTACGCATCTCCGAGGAATTCAACGAGGCCTTCACATCCTCAAGAGTTGTGGATTCTATTCCATACAACATAGAATTTACAAAATCCTCATACGAGCTCGGTAGCGAGCATAACACAATTAGGACTCGATCCTCATCATCTAACTTCAAATCTAGATTTTTCATATCCATAACGATTTTATTAAAATCACCTAGATGTTCTTGAATAGGAGTACCTTATTGCATCTTTAATGTATAAAGCGCTGCTTTAAGAATAATCTCGTCGTAAGAGATTTCTTCGTAAAGGGACTCTATAGCTTTTGCCATAATCTTGAAGTGGTTTCCTCATCAACAACTTCATGAAGCATCTTGTTAGACAACCACAATTGGATGGTGCTATTGGCCTTCTCTTCCATCTCCTCGATCTTTGCTATAATCATGTTGTCGAAATAATTCACATCCAAGGCTCTAACTGAACCTTCTTGAAGCAACAAAGCTTTCATCTTGATACTCCATAGCCCGAAATTATTTTGACCATCAAAAGGTGCCATTTCGAACTTGATAGATACCATCTAAAAAAAAAGATCGAAATTCCTTCATTTCGATACTAATTTGTTGCGAAAAACGCCAAGAGATGCGCAAATTCAAGCGCAAAATAGTAAGGATGAAAGTAAAATAAAACACGAAACACGATATAAGTGAAAAACCCAAAACAGGAAAAATCACGGAGAGATAGAGGAGTTTCACTATCTTTAATAACGAGTACAAACGTACAATCAAAGATTCAAAGACATGACAAGAAGAAAGTAAAAAACAAAGGCTTTCGGGGTAGAAGATAAAGTAAGCGAGTTACAATATGTTATGCAAGATATCATTTTTATATCCCCTTGAAAAAATCCTAGAACAAAATGAATAGTTAAAACTAATTTAAAGTAAAAAATACAACATAAAGCAAAAAAACGGTACCTTGCCATGCTAAAGCGGTGTGATGGCTCAAGCCCGCGTTCCACAGACGACCACTCTTCCAAGAACATTGAAAGGTCGCACCTGAATGTAATTACAGCCAAACATGTCCTTAGGATTTCGTTTGCCGTTAACAATCACATTTTTTTCGTCATTGATAAAAGCTCCAGAACTGTAAGGTAATTCACGTGTCAATATTTACATTTTACGACAAATGTTAGGTGTTTTCGATCAAAATAAGTTAAAATACACACGAGTGCAAGTTTTTCATTTTCACGAGCTAAGAAGTGAAACGACGAACCAAAATTAACCCGACTCCAAAAACGCTCCGTGAAATCGAGATTAGGTGTCAAATCCGGTCGCAAATCGCGGCCCCATCCGGCAAATGACTCACTTTCTGATGAGAGCCCAATCAGACAAAACCAACGATAAGTCCAGCTAACACCTCCCGCTTGTCCCCACAATCTTACAATATCTATTACATCACACACCCACCCCTTTCGTTTTCACGTCTCATCATGTCCTGTCGTTCGGACGGAATATATGGGATATTATATGTGATCTCGTATAAGTACGTGAGCGTAGTAGAGATATGGGAATGGTGATGCAGCAATACGGATTTGGAGGGGGGGAGGGTGTGTGATCATGACGTAGCCTAATGGCTCCGAGCCAAGAACAGATGAATTCAAAAGAAATGAGTTTTCTCTTTTTCCTTTTTTCTTTATGGGGTTTTCCAGCTTTAAAATCCGAGACGCATGCAAGAAAGCTCATGATGGTGTTCTCTGTGTCCCACGCCAGGGCCTTCTCTCCTCTCACACACACACTCTCTCTCTCTCTCTCTCGCTCTCTAAAAGAGTATTTTATAAGTTTCTGATGCAAGCTCTCTGTTTCTCGAATTGCCCCTTTTGATTGCTGTTACTGACCAACATGCCCTTCAAAGAGGAAGTGGCCTAGTTGGGGAATTTTTTTTTGTGGATGGACAGAATTGCCATGAATGGGAAGGTACAAGAATAGTTGTAGGGAGAAAACAGTTCCAAATCCAAATCGCAGTTTTTTGAATTTGGTATCTTGGGATCTTTTGGACGAAAGTGTAGTTAGCAGGTTCTGGATTTACCAGACAAAGATGACAATTTTGTTATCAGCTCGTGTTTAGATACTTGTGTTGATGAGTACCTCAATTCTATGTAGCATATCAAAATGATGAGCTTAATCCAAGTACATCTCGTATTGGATTCTTGTCTCGTTGCAGTGGATACTATTTCCAGAGATCCCTGTTTCCCGCTTTTTTTCGTTTCCAGTCCTAGAACTAGAAGGACGAAAGCAAAAGAAGTTATTATCTGAATCCTTTGGCAAGTTCTTGCAATCGTGCATTAATTGCCTATTAGATAGATTGGTGCAGAGATTAACTTTTTCCTCTGAGCACAAAATCATTAAAGATTACACTAGTACTGTTCACAAAAGATTGACCCCAGAGAGAGAGAGAGACAAATGTGGTTTAACACCCCTCAAAGATTGACTTTTTGCAGGGATGTCTTCTATCCTCTTTGTCTGTCTTTGGAGGGCTTTGCTGGACCTCACACCTCGCCTCGCTAGACAGAGAACCTCATTACTGATTTGTGAAATGCAAAAACATAGATAGGGAAAACAATATACTCATGAAGTTTGCTGCTGTGTCTTGTTGTTGTTGTTGCACACAGTGAAGTGGGAGAGACACTGTTGTGTTAAAAAACAAATAAAAAAATTGCAAAGGACCTTGCTCTGAGCCGAAAGTGACGAACCAATGAAAGCACGAACGCGCACAGAACAGAACACAAGAGGGTATGAAAAAAACCAAAGTAGAACCACTTTCCTGTGCGAGTAACAAAGCCTTCCTTTTGGCTCTTTTATTGTCTCTCCCTCTCTCTCCCCAGCATCCTTTACTCAAATTCAATGAATTGGATTGCTTTTTCTCCGTTTTGCAGGGGCAGGGAATAATTATCACCATATCTGAGATCTCCTGTTTTTGACTCCAAACTTCTCTCCCAACCCAAACCATCATCTATTTCTCTCCCTATCTCTCGCTCTCTCTCCTCATTTATGGGTCTTGCTTGCAAGTTTTTGGATTTTATATCCTTTTCGTGAAACCCCCCCATTAAAGATGTGTGGACGAACAGATGAACAGTGGACTCAGAAGAATCTTTATTGGCGCGATGAAGATCGGTGAGAAGGAAAAGAGAAAAGCTTCTGTTGCGGCTTCTTCTTGAGCCATTTGTTCGTCCAGGAGCTAAAGTTTGGATCTTGGTGTGAGCGAAGTTCGCAACTTTAAGCATGTCGAAGACTCGCCGCCGAGTTGACTCTTTGACTCGCTCGGATCATGTGACCCTGAAGAGTTGAGGTCCGATTCTTGAATAATAGACAAAAGGGTGTTGGTGTTATGTATGAAGCTTGCGGTTGTGAAAGGTGTTAGGTCGAAGAAGTGCTGATCTCTAGGGAAAGATTTTTCACTGTTCGTCTTGTGTTCTGTGATGCTTCTCCATGGGACGACAAGGGACGAGACTGCGTAATTAGACCGGGGATAATATTTGCTTTGTTGTTTGTATCAAGCAGTTCTCAAGATTGCACTGAAATCTTGAGTATTTGGCATTTTGTATGTGGGTGGGAGCTCTGAAGAGTCGAGAAAAGAAAAGGAGGGTGCTTTGGGGTCAGGCGGCACTCTGGACTATTTCTTGAGGAGTTCTGTGGTTCTTTTTCCAGGAAAGCAAGAATTTCTCGGGGTGATTGAATTGAATTTTTCTGGAGATGGCAGCCTCCTGCAAGGAAGGTAAACTGGGGCACAGCAACAGTAGCAATAGCTTGGACAATGGAAAATATGTGAGGTACACGCCTGAGCAGGTTGAGGCCCTTGAGAGGCTCTACCACGAGTGTCCGAAGCCCAGTTCACTCCGTCGCCAACAGCTGATCAGGGATTGTCCCATTCTCTCCAACATTGAGCCCAAGCAAATCAAGGTCTGGTTCCAAAACAGAAGGTATGCTCATGGTCCTTTTTTTTTTTTGTGTGTGTGGGGGGGGGGGTGTTTCTGTCATGGTGCGAAGATACTTTTTCTGAAGCAAGAAAACACGGCAAGCATGTGTCAATTCGTGAAGTTCCGTTGTTTTTTCTTCTTTTTGGTAGTTGCAGGGTGTTGTGTCCTCATTGCTTGGTTCGATTTGTTGGTGAAGTCTGGAAGAGTAACCGCTGAAAATCTGTTCTTTCTTTGATTTTTGAAATCGGTACCCTGTTAAGTAGTCGCTCCAGTGGTAAAAGTAATTTGAAGCGTGTTCGGTGTTAACCATTACAATGACTTGGTACAAATAGGCATGTTCCCATGACATTATGCAGTGCAGTTACATGAGCGCTTTTTCTGATTGCAGATGCAGGGAGAAGCAGAGGAAAGAAGCTTCTCGTTTGCAAGCTGTGAACAGGAAGCTCACTGCAATGAACAAGCTATTGATGGAGGAGAATGATAGGTTGCAGAAGCAAGTTTCTCAGTTGGTGTATGAGAATGGCTATTTCCGCCAACACACCCAGAACGTACTTTCTCTTTTCCCTTGTATTTCTTTCCCGTCGAACAATGTGACATTCCTAAAGATTTGATTTGGACATACAGCAATGGAAGATCATTTCTTCATATTGAGTTTGTTGTTTTCGCTTTGTGATTCTGAAAGTTAGCAAATGAGAAGGGTTTTGTTCCTTGTTAGTTTCAAGAGTGTTTTGTGATAAATGAGTATTCTGGATTGTGACATGGTGGTGAAATTGTTTCTTACAGACGACGCTTGCAACCAAAGACACAAGCTGTGAATCGGTGGTGACGAGCGGTCAACACCAGTTGACATCTCAGCATCCTCCAAGGGATGCTAGTCCTGCAGGGTTAGTGGGGATGTGGTTGTGGTGTCACTTTCTGTCATTTAAAAAAAATGCTCTTTTGATCCTTTTCTTTTGTTTTTGTCTCCTTTCGCTGTTAAAAACAACATCCTGGTTCTTTCTTTGTCTTTTTTTAATAATTAATTAATATTGTCTTTGCAGGCTTTTGTCCATTGCAGAAGAGACTTTAGCAGAGTTTCTTTCAAAGGCCACTGGAACCGCTGTGGAGTGGGTCCAAATGCCTGGAATGAAGGTATCTTGGGACTTATTTTCTTTTACAGTCTTTGGCACGAATGATCTCATTGAGACATAACTGGAGAACTTTTTACTTTGTCGTAAAAATTGATTTCCATAAAGGATACGGAGCAGTCGGTTCTATTTTTGAGCTCCATTCGAATGCTGCAATATGCAATCTGCTGTTTTTGTTTTTGTTATTTCTCATTTGGTGTTGTGTTTGTGAAGAAATTGATAAAGATGTCTGTTAATTTGCTTAGCCTGGTCCGGATTCCATTGGAATCGTTGCTATTTCTCATGGTTGCACTGGTGTCGCAGCACGAGCATGCGGACTTGTGGGTCTTGAACCTACAAGAGTAAGCATCTCAGAACCGTTCTGTCCAATTTGAATTTGAAGCTCATCCTTATCCCTATGTGTTCATAAATGTAACTTGGAAACTGATTCAGGTTGCAGAAATCCTGAAGGATCGACCGTCATGGTTCCGTGACTGTCGAGCTGTGGATGTTTTGAACGTGCTGCCGACAGCAAATGGTGGAACCATTGAGCTGCTCTACATGCAGGTGATATAATACACTGTGTGAAGTGTTTTGCTACTCTAGAATGTGGAGTGTTCCTCATGGTTCTATTCATTATTCAGCTCTATGCGCCGACAACCTTGGCGCCAGCTCGTGACTTCTGGTTGCTGCGTTACACTTCTGTTCTGGAAGATGGAAGTCTTGTGGTATGTTGGTGAAAAAGTGGTTGGCTTGTCTTTGGTGTTATTGTTTAGAGCAGGAAATACTGTTTTTCCCCCCTCTTCTTTTCTTCTAAAGGCAGATGTAAAATGAACACCTTTTCCATCTCAGCTGCTCATGTCTACTATATCTTTGGTTAACTATCAATGTCATTATCTTGTGAATATGACGTTTAGGTGTGTGAGAGGTCACTTAAAAATACTCAAAATGGTCCAAGCATGCCTCCAGTACAGCCTTTTGTCCGAGCAGAGATGCTCCCTAGTGGCTACTTGGTACGTCCTTGTGAAGGTGGTGGTTCAATCATACGCATTGTTGATCACTTGGATCTAGAGGTAAAAATTGTGAAGTATCTTCAATGATCTTGCTCGAAGTATATCTTGCTCAATAGTACTAACTTGAACATCTTGCAGCCATGGAGTGTGCCTGAAGTATTGCGCCCATTGTACGAGTCCTCCACAATGCTTGCTCAGAAGACGACAATGGCAGTAAGTTGACATGAATCATACCTATGTTTAGACTCAACATCTTTTAGCATCTCATAAGTGTTCTATTGGATGTTACTTTAAAACGGTGAGCCTCATATTAGTTGGAGGGGTTTCCTGATCCACCCTCTTTTCCCATCATTGACATCAGGCTCTGCGACAGCTTAGGCAGATAGCTCAGGAAATTTCACAGCCTAATGTTTCTGGCTGGGGAAGGCGACCCGCAGCGCTTAGGGCTCTTAGCCAGAGGTTAAGCAGGTGAAAATCATCTTCAAGTGTTAAGCTCACGTGGTTTTTTTTTTGGGTTGCATTCAGCTCACATTTTGATTGCTGATGGTTTCTTGTTACTTCTTTGAGCTGATAAACGATGATGTGCAGGGGATTTAATGAGGCTCTTAATGGATTTACTGATGAAGGATGGTCAATCATGGGAAATGATGGCATTGATGATGTCACTATTCTCGTCAATTCATCCCCTGACAAGCTAATGGGCTTGAATCTTTCATTTTCAAATGAATTCTCAGCTGTGAGCAACGCTGTCCTGTGTGCTAGGGCCTCTATGCTCTTGCAGGTGAGGATGCTAATTGTCATTTATGCCAAGTTATTTTGAGAAAAAATGTTGCTAAGCAATCACTATGTATGTGGATTCATGATCCAACTGAATGTATGTATGATGCATAGGCTAATCATTGGAGCCTATTCTACTTGGTGTTATCTTTTAGTCTAATTTGGATTTTTGTGGGTTGCTCTGGAGCTAGTATTCTCTTCATCTGTTCTCTAGAAAGGCATGCTCATAAATTGTTTTTAGTGCTGTGAATGGCTTGTAGGCTTTTCTGTGAATGACACTTTCTGTATTTGTTATCTTGCACACCATATGAGCAAATAGTGTGCAACCTACATTCTGATGATTTAGTTGTCAAATTTCAGAAAGAGTCAGCCCCCACCCTTGTCACAAATAGAAGAATAAGAAGTGTCCTTTAGGAAGTTCCTTCCAGTTCAATTTGGGCCGAAGCATTCTTTCTGATTGACTTACCTTTGTGTTTGTTTTCTATTACGTCTCTATTTCTAATCTCATCGTCCTGGCTTGATTTTTCCCTTTCAGAACGTGCCTCCCGCAGTCCTCCTTCGCTTCCTCCGTGAGCACAGGTCAGAATGGGCTGACAACAGTATCGATGCGTACTCAGCCGCAGCAGTCAAAGTTGGTCCCTGTGCTTTACCTGGATCACGTATGGGGAGCTTCGGGGGTCAAGTTATACTTCCCCTGGCTCATACTATCGAGCATGAAGAGGTATGATTGATGGCTAAATACTATATCTGACACCCTTTTGTACTGTCCTTTTATTTTGTTCAGCTTGATTGTCATTATCTATTTTTATCTTCTCTTCTGCTTTTCAAGTTCTTGGAGGTCATCAAATTGGAAGGCATGGGACACTCTCCAGAAGATGCCCTAATGCCTAGAGATATATTCTTCCTGCAAGTAAGTATTATTTCTGCTTTGCTTGTATTCTTTTTATTACATATAGGATGCAATATTTTTGGCTTGATCAGTCTCCATTTTCATGCAAACCACTGATTGTTAGTTAAGTTAATGTAGAGACCAGAATCATCTGATGTATGCTTTCTTGTGCACGCGCAAGCACGTACTGTTTTTGGTTAATCCCTCTTTTTGCCTATTTTTTCACAGATGTGCAGTGGAGTGGATGAAAATGCTGTGGGAACATTTGCTGAATTGATATTTGCTCCAATTGATGCTTCCTTTGCTGATGATGCACCTCTTCTTCCTTCTGGGTTTCGTATCATTCCTCTTGATTCAGTAAAGGTGACGCTTAAGGTTACTTTATTCAGCATCACTTCACTCTAATACATTGGTGATCAATTGGCATAAACCCTTGATTCCTGCAATTTCTTTGATGTCACATTGATTTGTGTTGCACTGCAGGAAGCTTCTAGTCCTAATCGGACACTGGACCTCGCTTCTTCTCTTGAGATAGGGCCAGCTGGAAATAGGAGTTTTAACGATATTAATGCTAATTCTGGCTGTACGAGATCGGTGATGACTATCGCATTTGAGTTTGCATTCGAAAGCCACATGCAGGAACATGTGGCCTCCATGGCCCGCCAATACGTGCGTAGCATAATATCCTCAGTGCAGAGAGTGGCATTGGCGCTCTCTCCTTCCAATCTTGGTGCACATGCTGGTCTGCGTACGCCTCTTGGCACTCCTGAAGCCCAAACACTTGCCCGCTGGATTTGTCACAGTTATAGGTCTGCCACTCTCTATTTTTGTTTATAATGTGTAAGGCTCTTGATACATTCTCCCAACGAAAATATATCACTAGGTTATCGGAATTTACTTTTTAAGTGTAAACAATCTTCCATTAGGAGAATAAGTATTACGCATAGCATGTTGGCCTTTTACTGATGCACGTTTATACTGTTGATCTTCTCCCTATTGACCAGTGTAAGGTAAAAGGAACTACATTTTTCTCATCGTTCGCAGTTATATAAGTTCCTTTGATTTGGGTACACAGCTGGTAACTTATGTTTCGACATTGATTCTGATTGATGTGTGAGCTTTTACATCACCTTGTGTGTCTGATGGACCATCCTTATGAACAGGTGTTACTTGGGGGTGGATCTTCTAAAGTCGAGCAATGAAGGAAGTGAGTCGATTCTCAAGAACCTGTGGCATCACTCAGATGCTATCATGTGCTGCTCTCTTAAGGTGCACTCTTGTTCCGTTGCATAGGATGTCTACGAAAAATGATCCACAGGAATCGTTCCTTTACTACCGAAACAGATCTGCGTCTCAAAATTGTTGCCAAAACAACTATCTCCTTCAGAAGATTCAAATTAAGGCCGCCAGTGTCGACTACTTGCTTGCGACTGCTCAGCATGCATCTTATATTAGATGGACTTGCAAGCGGATAGTGTGCTTCACAATTCTGCAATAATACTGTAGTTCATCTCTATTTGTTGTTTCTGAGCTCTCCTTGTATCACACTGGTATACATTCCATTTCGCGATACAATCTATATTCTAAAACTTTTTCTTCCTTGCAGGCCTTACCCGTATTCACGTTTGCGAATCAGGCAGGTCTGGACATGCTCGAAACCACCTTGGTGGCGCTGCAAGACATAACCCTTGAAAAGATATTCGATGATCACGGCCGAAAGACTCTTTGTTCGGAGTTCCCGCAAATCATGCAACAGGTCTGTGACTTCTTCCCACGTTCTTCTATCCCAAGATAGTATTTATTTGGAAAAGCCTCTGATCAAAGTGGTCAACTTAAAACAAGCCAGAAATATTCCTGAGGCAGAGGGCTAGGACTAGATGCAAAAGAGGCCACCTAAATTGAATTTTTTGCTTCTTGACGGCATTTCCGTCTTACTTAGGCGCTTCAATGTGATCTTTTTGTAATTCTGCAATAGCATTTGAACTCTAACCATCCATTATTCTCTGAAAAGCGGTTACTGCATATGTTGATTTATTAAAACCTAGGCATGTTCTAAGAGCTAAAGCTGCTCGTGTTTTTTCTTGCAGGGTTTCGCTTGTCTTCAAGGTGGGATCTGTCTCTCGAGCATGGGACGACCAGTGTCGTATGAAAGGGCGGTGGCCTGGAAAGTTATGAATGAAGAAGAGAACGCCCATTGCATCTGCTTTATGTTCATCAACTGGTCTTTTGTGTGATTTCTGCTGCCGAAGCTTAAGGCGATAAGCCACGTAAGTCGTGAAGGAGACGCTCTTTATCTTTTAACCGCTGCTTAGAAAACTACTTGGGTCTGTGAACCTTAGTTAACTGATATGTCCTCGTTTGTTTAGACATTTGTCGTGTAGACGCCGATCGATGTCAAACTCTTTTGCCATGTCTGTGTAGTGGTTATGAATGGACCTGGATATTATGCTTGGAAGTGGTTGATTATCGTTGTTGTGGATGCGGACGCGGATACGGGACACAGACGTTAACTTTTCGATCTAGTTGGAGATGAATTGAGTTTTAGGTAGAAAAGTAATATATGACTGCAAATGAACTAAGGGAAATAATCGAAGATTTTTAGGATATTTTGCGCGATCAGTAACTACTGTGTCAAAATAGGGACCTACTCGAGGTCTACATCCTCATGCTTGTCGCCACATTAGCCATTGCCCTTTGCCATTTTGGTCGGAGCGCCGCTGTTACGGCTGGTTTACTCCCAACAGGTGCATGTTGACCCGTCCGCCGGAGGCTCGATTGCTGCGTTGGGAGTCAGCTTATGTGCACTTTGTCAAAAAGAAAAAAGTAGTGCGTGCGTCTAATGACCCCGCACGTAAAATCCAATCTGGTCTCAAGCGGGACCAAAATGATGTCAGTTGCAAGATACTGTGTATTAATAGTTTCGGATCCTTGCACAGCCCCTCTCCAACGAACCCAAATCTCCACACCGACGACGCCTGCCAGCCGCCTCCCATACTCGTTCTCTTCTCCGGGAACCGCCTTCGTCCTCCTCTGAGCTTGCACCACCACGCCTTCTCCCCTTCGGGCTGCTCTCACTCTCTTCATCTCACTCGGCTCCACTTTCCGTCTCTTTCTCCTCATCTATCTTGTGCACCCGCATATGTAGGGTGATAGTAAGTTCATATAGTAAGTTTAAGCATTTCATTTCTCAACTATTTATCAATCTATTATCTTAATTATGATGTTACCTTCAGATTATTAAAAAACTATGAACTTATCAAGTTGCGGGGGGTTAATGTCATTCTTTCAGATAAACACTTCATCGATTTCTAATTAATTCGTTCAATGAGCTCAACAAAATTTCAGATGGAGTCATTATGATGTATTTGGTTTATATTCTGTTTGAAAAATTAAATAGACGATCCTACTTTTTTGCGATTGTTTGTTTTTATGTCTAATTAAAGAAGATAGCAACAGGATTTTCATGATAAAAAACTACTCCGCGACGAAGCGCAAGTAACAAGCTGGTTCTCCATTAGTGATGAGCGGGAAAAGTACAAAAAAAGTCTTAAATCTTTTAATTAGATCAATTTTAGCCCTCAAACTTTTTTTGCATTGGTACCAATTCACTCCATCCGGGAAATTTAGACAAAAAATTACTGACATGGATGATCGGCCGTGTAAGTGGCACGGCCAGGGCGGACATCTCCATCCCACATTGGCCGCTTGTGGAGACTAGCCCTACACCTTACTCGTCGTCCAAATTCTGGTCCATTCCATCAAGAGTTCCACAAAAGTTCCTAAACCTATTCCACATTCGACGAGGTTATAAATTTACGATTTTTTTTTTGGTAATTTTCCTTTCGCGAATTCAATCACCTTACCAATCTCCATAGAGTGTGGAAATCCTCCAATCTCACGCAAATTAAAAAAATTTACAAGAGCGCAATGGTCCTGTTCTCTTGAGAATGACCCTAAGAGAGTGCAATCATGGTACATTCCAACTAGACATCAAGCGAGATAAAGAGAAGAAATTATCAACTGAGAATGTCCTTGATCTTTATGATAATAAATTGTTTTCTTATATGATTAACCTATGATACTCTCTGGTGGTTCATAATCCATTTTTTCGTTCCATCCTCTTTCAAAACATCATTCACGTACATTACAAATTCGAAATGCAATAATTCACAAATTAGATTAAGTTTGACACCTTCTTTGTTATTTCACTAAGCAAATCAGATCAAATTTATTCGAGTTATCTAATGTGCAACATGGTTTTGTCCTTTGGGAGTCAAGTAATAAAAAAAAAAGCTCAATTCGAGAAATGATATGCTCTTATTGTTGAAAATTTTTGTCGAATGGGATGAATAATAGAATCAGACTTTGAGGTGCGTAATCAATCTCTTTAAAGATTTATTCGCCTCACAATGTTGCTAATGGTTTCTAGCAAATTTCCTCTAGGATACAACAAAGTCTCAACGAGAATAGCAATAACAATTCTGATATTTCTCCAGCATCTTTTCAGAAAACAATTGGAAACAAAGGCTGTATTTCTCTTGTGTTCAAAGAACAAAATTAAGAGAAGAAGTGAAGATTAATTCTGAAAATGAACATAATACTTGAATATATAATGAGAACAAACTTACCTTTTGATGTTCGAAAAATAGTTAATTCTCATGCAACTTTTCGTGTCCATACAGTTTATTCAATCATGCCTTTTGATGAATGAATTGGTAGTTATTTTCGAAGAGACGCAAACGTTCGAAATGTTATAATAGTGCCTTAGAAAACAACCGATAATTGAATAGACGCGACCTTTCAAAGGTTGTCAGAATATTTCGTGAGCAGCCGCACTGTTTCACTAGAAAATAATGGTAATTGTTGATTTGTGTCAAATTTAGTCTACGTGCGCACTCACATCTTTTCAATGTGGGACAAGGCACCTTTTAGTTTGTTTTTACAAACAAACCACCAATAATTATGTCTCTAAAATTCCTCCGAACCGATCGCAAACACCCATTGTCTTTCGTCCAACATCCACGCATTTGAATTCTTGATTGTTCCAGAAAAATGTCAAGTTAAGTAGAAAGGGAAGCGGAACGGCACAATATGACCTCGAAACTAATTGCCTCGAGACTAAACCACGTATCGATAGGAAAAGCTAGGGTTTCGCGATTGACGTCCAACTGTACCCACGTAACGGAAGCCAATTCCTCAAACCTTTTGTACCATGCAATGAAAACCACAACTCTCAAATACTTTTTCTCTCGCTCGTTCACGAAGGTTTAAAGGTCACGATATGGCCTTCGCCTGCTCGTGAAGTTATGGCGATTCTTTGTGGGGGTAAGCTACGGGGCAGTCGCTTTCTTTTCATGCTTTTACGAGACTAGGAAAAGGAAAAGGAAAAGACAGAAAAAAGGAGGAGATTTCAGCAACAAGTGCATGCATGTATTTGTTAGTTCCACACGTGAAGTTCTTCCACTTTGTGTGGAAGAGACGTCTCTTTTCTTTTACGGTCTTCTTGGTCTAGCTCTAAGCAGAATCATGGGCCACATAATTAGCTCTGATTTATGCTGCCTAATTTCGTGTACAACGAGAATAGACGTACGAAGATATCGGCGCCTTTCGTTTGCAAGCATGAACGTATATGTTGTCGTATGTGGTACGATCCTATCTTCTCGCAATGTGTCTCTTTCTCGTAACTAGCATGAACACTTGACTCCCGAGATGTTGGGGAAGTCCGGTTGGATATCTCTTTCTACCGCTAGAATTAATTAGGAAAATCACAGACCCCACAATTAACTCCAATTTATGTTGCCTAAATTGCTGCAAAATAATCATATGAGGAGAACACACGCACAGAAACTGTAACTAGCTTCAATCATGTCATGCCCTACATGTATTATACACTCACGCATCTGGGGCATATGACTGTGGATCTATTTCGCTTAACATGCGCACGAAGATATGAAAAATATACGATCCAATCTTAAAACAGTCATCTTACTGTGGTAACCAGCGAGAACTCTAAAGCCATTTGCATCTTCGTTTATAGGCGATAATTTTCCGCACAAAGTCAGGCCCAAATTCGAATTTCGATCGAGATCTTGCCAACTTTTTTTTTTCCTTCTCTTCTTTCCCGATCAAGACTAGGAAGAACCGTACTAGCTTCGATGAATGCAAAATCTCCGAGAAAAAAACGTAATGTTCCATGTTTTGGATCCTCCGTTCCCATTTCCAATCTCTTTTGTAAACGCAAAACAAAGTAATTAAATGTTTTCCCCCTCAGTTGTTTCTTCCCAATCTCTCTCTTACTTCCCTCCAAACAAAAGCAACAAAAAAGAAGAACAAGAACAAGAGCAGGAAAAGAGCAGATGATCATGAAAAGAAGAGAAGATCATGCAATGTGCAGCTCACGCTCAAGTTAACACACAGTCTTCGTCATCACCATCATCAGCCAAAAAAAGACGAGGAAAGACTTAAAAAAAAAGAAAAAACAGTTAGCTAGTGTTCTCTTGGAAATAAATGCATCGCTTCTCGCATTGATGATAACACCTTCTAAACTGAAGTGGCAGCAACTCGCTCTTTCTTGGCCTCTTCTTTCCTCAAAAATCTAGCCCGTTCACGGCGATTCCTGCGTCGTTGATAGCTGACACGAGACTCATCACGGTCCATGCAACATCTAAAACCACAAACACACAGATTCAGGTTAGGTGAGAGGCCTCTCCATCATTATATATATGTGGACATTGCACTTGTGCCTCCCCAACTTGAAATGATCTTCTAGACATCAATTGCAGTCGCTCTCCCCTTCGTGATTAGTTCTTTCTCCCTCATTGATCTTGATCGGTTTTGGCTCAATCTTAGAAAAAAATCTCCAACTCGTCGCCCCAAATTCGTAGACCTCATGGCACCACATGGAGAGGTTATCATGAGCTCTTACTCCCAGCCTGCCGGCAAGGCATTGGGCGCCTTCTCCAAGCCGTCGAGGCTGTCAACCGACAACCTCCACCGGACCAAGTCGGACATGACGTTTGAGCTGATGAAAGAGGCAGCAGCGGCAGCGGCCCCCCTCCCGCCGATATCGGAGGTCGAGGACGCCAAGTGCGAGTGCTGCGGCATGAGTGAGGAGTGCACCCCGGAGTACATCGAGCGTGTGCGCAAGAGGTTCTCGGGGAGGTGGATATGCGGGCTATGCGCCGAGGCGGTGAAGGAGGAGGCGGAGAAGAATGGCGGGAGGCGCGACGAGGCGCTGGCCACGCACATGAGCGCATGCGCCAAGTTCAAGAAGATCCGGGCGTACCCCGCTTTGTTCCAGGCCAGCGCCATGAGGGAGATCTTGAAGAAGAGCACCGTGAGGGCCAAGTCTCTGGGTCCTAGGGACCCGGACGGCCAAAAGAGAGTCGCCATGATCACGAGGAGCTCAAGCTGCATTCCCGCCATCACCAAGGACTTGAATGACCTCGATCTGGCCAACTGAATTCATTTCCGAGGAAGAAGAACTTCTGTCCAGCTTTCACTGATTTGGATTTTCGGTGTACATGGTTTCATATTTCATCAACCATGTGCACCATTTATTAGGGTTTTGAGTTTAAGCTAACAAGTGCAAGTCCTCGTGTGTCAGATTGTACCCTACTTGTATGATAACTTGATGGACGAGCCTTTTGTTGCTTACCTTCCAAGTGAAGGTTTTTTTTTTAAGGTTGTTGTCCTTGTTGAGTTATCAACCTTCGACGAGTCAAAATTAGGGCAGATCTTTTGATGGTGCTTTAAGGTTGCAGATTTGCCGTTTTTGCCCATCTAGGGTAAGCGGAACTGATTTCGATCTTTACTTTTTAGATTAGCCCTTTTTGTTTGATTAGAAGCTGGTTGTGTATCTGGTTATTGACCCTTTTTGCGATATTAGTCGCTGTATCCGCTTAAGAATCTTAATGTACTCTTAATTAAGAATCTCTCTGTCTGTCATGATTGGTTGCTAACTTCATCGAATCCAAAAATTTCATGAATCAAGCATTGGCAGTCCCTAACTTTTCTAAAATACTCAATGGGGTCCCTTCACTTTAATATGTACAACTGAGTCTTCAAGTACGTTTCTCTGTCGAATCGTCAATTCTGACCGAACTGCTGAACGAAATTCTGGCGAGAACTTTCAGTTAAATCCAAACAAACAGGAGTTGAATCATGGAGAAAAGATCCCGTCCAACTTTACTTTTCACTAGTATCAAAAGGGAGTCAAAGTCAGTCTATGACACTAATCTGTAATCTGAACATATCAAGAATTGTTGTTCGCCAATTACAAAACTTAAATATTCACGACCTTTCATCCATTTACTGCTGCACTTTCGAAACTGCACGAACCAATTTGGAATTCCATTTTTTTTTTATTTTTTTTGCAGCATCACTTGATTTCTACATCAACTGGAGATTGGGATGCTGATGTCCTCACGGGCTTTGCTCAGCTGATAAGGGGAATGGCTTCCCTCAACTCTATTGTTCCGTTGTTCCAACTCTCTTACTAGTTTGCCCCTTCTTGCGTTGCAACTGCTGATTTAATTCTTTCCCGGCTCGGGATTGGTTTAGGAGAAGGCTTGGTACTTGTTCAAACATTAGAAGAAAGCAAAATGATACAAATAGTCCCTAAAATTTGGTAAAATGTGCAATTTGGTCCCTGAACTTTTAATTTGTTCAATTTAATCCATGAACTTTAGCAAAATGTGCAATTTTATCCCCAAACTTTTGACTTGTTCAATTCGGACCCTGAACTTTTAGTAAATGCTCAATTTAGTCCCTGGATTATGTGAAAATGTTCAACGTTATCCCTAATCTTAAATTAACAAAAGGACTATATTGAACATTTTCCTATAATTGAACATGCACTAAAAGTTTAGAAACTAAATTGAATAAATCAAAAGTTAAGGGATCAAATTGCACATTCTGCCAAAGTTCAGGGACTAAATTGAACAAATTAAAAGTTCAGGGACCAGATTGTACATTCTGTCAAAGTTCATTGACCATTTATGTAAATATCCCTAGAAGAAAAGCTTCTCTAAAGAAGCATAGATGGTGAATGTGATTTGAAAGAGTTGGTATTTGATTATCTTGCTCGATAACACCTTGGAGTTCAATGTAAAGGCAATCTAAGATTTCTGTTAGTCCCGCAAAAAATATATTTTCGAGAAATATTTTTATCATTTTCTCACGTTTGGATCACTTATGAAAATGAGTCAAAAGAAAATGTTAATCCTAATCCACGAAAAATGTTATCCTACCAAAGTTTAAACTCAAGAAAATAAGTTCCTCTTTGAAAAATGAAAAATCATCTTTCAAAATGTAACTAGATATCAGCACTTGGACTAGAAACTATATGCTTGGGCATGAGAACACAATGCTTGTTCCTGAGTCCTTGGCAGCAAGGTCGGGTCCTCAACACTCGGTCCAGGTCAATCGAGGCAGCGCCCAAGACCAACGCCCCCATCTGGGTTCATGTCGGTAGCAATCGAGATCCAGTTGTTGCGCTTGGGGTCCATCGAGGCCTAGCTCGGGACACCATTGCTTATGCCCTAAATGCCAAGCCTCGGTGCTCCCAGCCCATGCCCTGATCCATCAAGGCTAGGCCCCGAAACTCGGTGTTCGATCCTGGTCAATCGAGGCAGGGCCCGAGACCCCAATGCCCGCGTCTGGGTTCATATAGGCCGCACTCGAGATCCAGCTGTCGCACCCGGGTCCATCGAGGCCGAGCCCGAGACATCAGTGTCCGTGCCTAGAACGCCGAGCGTAGGTCCTCCAAGTTCATGGTCGAGTCCATCAAGGCTGGGCCCCGGGCCTAATTCCTTGACATTTGAGACTAGGTCCATGGAGGCCACGCTCTTGCTCGTGGACTTGGGACCTAGGGGCCCATGTCTGATTCCATCGAGACCGTGCTTGACATCGACGAACCAGGGCATGGGCGCAGGGGATCAGGTCCTGGGGCGCCGAGGTCCCGATCCTGAGCGTTGGATCCAAGGCGTAGCCTTGATGGGCCTAATGCTAGGCATAGGGAGCCAAGCACATACACCTAGTTCTCAAGCTCGATGATGGACCCAAGACCAATGACCGTGCTCGTGCCTAGAAGTTGAGATCTGGGCTTGAGACCTTGGTGCCTGTCTCAGATCCCTTGGCAACCCAAGCACAAATCACTAGCATTTGAATAGTGAATGTCTATTTAGGAAAATTATTTTCCTTGCTAAACGACAAAAAAAAAAATCGATTCATTTGCAGGTTTCAGCTAAACACTAAAAAATATTATTTTTTTAAATGAATTTCTAAAAAATATTTTTTAGAAATGTTTTGCCAAACAAATTGAGCCTAAAGAATAATAAAGCAAATCTTACTCACACAGGTTAATACTACGATGAGACACGGACGTAAGCATAGGCAGGGACAGACGATCTCATCCGACTTGGTTCCACTTGTTCCTGCACAAGATGTAATCATGCTAATAACTTCTTATTACCTAGACAGGAAAATTATAAAAAAATCTTAAAATTATTATAATTATGTCAATTTTGTCTTAATTTTTTTTTGCCATTTAAGTCATAAATTTATTACATTTGCGCTAATTCAGTTGATTTGGCTAGCCGATGTTGACGTGACCTTATCAACGCCGACATCGAAAAATGTTATTATATTTTATTTATTTTCTCTTTCTTTCTTTTTTCTTCCCATTGTGGTTGGCAAGGGTCGCCGTAGCTCGCCGATAACTGGGCGAGGGTAGCCTCCCTCGTGGCCTAGCCATGTCTCGCAATGGTTTAGGTTTACTTGACACAGATACAAAAAGATTTAGAACTCAATTGGTAAAAGAAAGTTTAATGACTGAATCGGAACAATAGTAATAAATTTAGTATTTTTTTTTTGTATTTTTCCCTAACCTTAGCATCGTTCTTGTCTTATAAGCGTACAAGTTATTATTTTAACTAACGAATTTACGTTTTCCTAATTTCATAAAAACGTGCCTACAAACAAAAGCAATTAATCGATAATGTTATCCACAAAAGTGTAGGTATTTACTCACCCACGCATGATCGAGTTGGTTAAGAGATGAACCATCCCTTATTAGATCCTTGGTTCAAATCTCTCAAGTTGCGCACCGTGACTTAAGTGGAGATCGCGACTGGTGGTTGTCGTGCTAGTACCTCTGAGGAATAGTCGAGGTGCGCGCAAACTGACCCGGACACCTTGGTTATAAAAAAAATTATATGTATTTATTTTTCCGAATAACAATTAGTAATAATAATAATATAGGTATCCTTCGATCCCATGGAATATCCTGCATCAACCGTATGGACTAAGTAAAATGCTAGTCAAATGTACAGACGTGAAAGAACGAATTCTATGTCACGTGACTAATTTCCAAGCACATTTGTACCTCGACCCACTAAATAAAACTCAAATGAGAATAAAGTACGAGTTTTCTTTAAAAAAAAAAAAAACAGGGACGATCGGTGTGGATTGGAACCTTCGTACGCCTAGTGCATGTACATACTACTGCTACAACATGCACTCGTGGCTCGTGGGATATTTTTAGCCCCGCTTCCTTTTTTATTCCAACATGCCGGCCCCACCACGCCACCATGAGGCCCGACCATTCATCGAAGGACGCGTGCCGCCACGCGTGGGTCCCGTTATACAGGCATGTTAGTCAGCGGTGAGCTTTTTTTTTGGGGTGGAGGGGAGGGGGGGGGGGGGGTTTATTTTTAAGGGTACGAAGATTCCAAATCCTTAGCACGAAAAATGCGAAATGCAAAGAGAGAGAGAGAGCAGCCCAAGCAAAAAAAAAAAAAAAAAAGGGCGTAATTAGGCCCATGTGCGAAGAGCGCTCCCACGCTCTTCATTTCTTCCTTCCTTCGTCGCTAAGGAGACGAGTCTCTCCGCCTGGGACATCGAAGTGCAGAATTGGACAAATAATTAAGAAAAGGTACAGTCCAACTAATGAACACACTTTAGCAGCCATTCCGAGCCACGGCCGTTGTTTTGGCCCCTCAATATTCTGATCTTCCCCTCTCCCTCCCTCTAATTATTGACCACATGAAATTTTTAATCCGCGAAAACGGTTGAGGTTCCATTTATTTCGCGAAAAAAGAAATAAAGAGAAATGATGATTTGAAAAACGTTTTCCTAAAAATAATTGCTCATGTCGCTCAAGATAATTAGTCAGTGGAGAATTTTTTTTGTTGTCGCTAGTAATTTGGGTTCCAAAGATCTTCGTGAACGATGAGAATTATTTTTTCCTTTGTTCATTTTTGCGAAAGATATAAACCGTCGTTTAAAAGAAAAAGAAAAAGAAAACCTAACTAATTTATTTTCCTGCAGAATAAATTGAGGCTTAACTTAAGCGACGAAATATCAAGGCACCCGTACCGCAACCATTTCGAGTTACATCTTAACTAACTTCAGTTTACCGACAAGAGTTGCCCATACGACTTTAACTTTGCGTCTTTCTCCCTCCTTACCTTAACCCCCCCTCTCTTTATATACCCCACCTCTCTCTCCCCCACTCTCGCACATCTTCCCCAAACGAAATCTTCATATCTCTCTCTCTCTAGATCTCTCTCTAGATCTCTCTCTCTCTCTCTCTCTCTAAATAAAGAAAGACATGGAACATAATCTGCCCATGACGGCTAAGAAAATACGGAACATAGTACGTGTCGTGTTCTACATGCTGAGGAAAGAGATATCCAAGAGGAGGATCATGGCGGATCTCAACATGATGATGAAGCGCGGCAAGATCGCCGGCAAGGCCATCGGCAACCTCATGTTCCCCCACCACCAAGCTGCTGACGCGGCCGGCCGCCGTTCCTCCTCCTCCTCCTCCGCGGCGGGGCCGCTCGAGTACGAGTTCAGCTGCAGCAACAGCCCCGCCTTCCCCTACCACCTCCCCAACCTCCACGCCCACAAGCGCAAGTGCAACCAGCTGAACCACCACCTCCACAACCTCTTCATGTGCGCTCACCCGCCCCCGACCCGAGACGACGACGACGACGACGACGACGCTGTGGTGGGCGCGTTCAACTTCGATAGGGCGATAATGGAGATGCTGAGCAGCCAGAGGGAGGCGGTGGAGGCGTCGCCCATGCTGCCGGGGTTCGGCCGGACCCCGCTGGTGCGGCCCCTGAGGATCACGGACTCGCCCTTCCCGTTGAAGGAGGATGAGGAGGAGGGGGACCACCGCGTGGACAAGGCGGCGACGGAGTTCATAGAGAAGTTCTACAAGGAGCTGAGGCAACAAAAGGGCATGGACGGTTGAAATAACCATGCCCATGCATAGAATCTTTGTCTAGTAATCACTCGCTTCTTTTTTTTTTTTTTGTTGATATTTTGTGTAGTTAATTCCAGTTAATGTTTGTGGGGGGGCCGTGCCCGAAAACTCTCTTCGGCGATGAGGATGTTCTTGTCGTTGGTGAGAGAATAATATTGAGAGATTTAACTTTGCATGGATAGTTTTTTCTCCTGCCTTTTGACCTTTCCTCCTCTTTGTTTATTAAGAAGTTTCTGGAAATAAGTAGTGTATATTCTAAAGAATTTGAAGGCCTCGTCCTAGAACTTTAAGCATATTCTCAATATCTAGTTAATCATCAAGATAGTCGTTTCTTTTTTTTTCTTTTGCCGGTGATTAACTACTGCAAAAATCTTTTATCAAGGTCAATAGATGTGATTAATCTTTTACGAGGGTATATTTGTTTATGTCATCCTATAAACGATGAGCTAATAATATCGTCATCAAAATTGGTGGAATTAGCCTCTGCTTCGTCAAGGCCCTCGAAGCTCCCCCATGAGTATCGGGTTCCCCCGCTTAGATCCACTCTCCATACGATTCGGCGGCCTGTATTTCGTAAATCTTCTGTATGCAAATTTTAATTGAAAATACGGGGCGATCTTTCACCAAAATCGAACGGAAAACATAACCCTAATTCGGTGATCGTTCTTGTCTATCGGGACGAGAACGAGAGAAATATGGCCTACATGTAAAGTTCATCGCACGAAATTAAATCGAGTTAGGTAGGCCATGAACCCTTTGGTTTGGTAGCATATGGTTTGTATATACTCCAATCCAATTGGCCCTCCCGAAAAAGCACCAACCCACGATTCGATTTATTTCCCTAGGAGAAATCGAACTTTTTTGAAACCCTCGTTGTTTTTTTTTTTTTTGGTGGTTTCCACTAACGTGTCCTAATGCGATTCCACTACGTGAAAAAAAGTGAATCTGATAGCTGGCCCCCTTTTGCAAAATACGACCGAGCTTTATTATTTTTATTTTTATTTTTATTTTTGCCACCCTGCTTTTTCTTTTTTGCTTTCCTTTTTTTTTTCCTGTCTATTTAATTATTTGACGACTTCTAAAATTGGAGCTGGTTTATGGGAAACTTCCTCCTCTCTCTTTTTGGTTGTCAACGAGCTGCTTTTGCAAAAATTTTGATCTGACCACTCACGGCCCCAGCAACAATAATTGCAATGGATTGATGTATTTTGATTGAAAAACAAAAATGTCTTCTGAGGACGGAACTTGTTTGAGACCATGCAACAAAAATCCGACACTTTCGACTGAGGCGATCGTCGAGAGAGAGCTTAAATCCACGTCTGTCAACATATCCATCTAAACCTATCTTCATTCGAGAACTTAAAAAAATGAGTTATGCATCAATTTGAATATATCATCAGCCACACATCACTCATTAGATGTGAAGTTTTCTAACACGGCTGACATGTGTAACTCAATAACCACCCTCTCACATGTGAACTCGGCGTTAGGCTTGCTTCCCCTTTAATTCGGGCATCTTTTTGCATCAAGATACCTCAACTTGAATTTGCATCGACGCCTAGCTTCATCCCTAGCCTCTTTCTCCAGATCAAACCATGATGTCTATCATTGGGCCTACGTTGCTGCACCACAATGCCTATTGCCTGGAAACGACGTTTTGGTCATCAAATTCCTGCCCCTTCATCATTCAAATTTTATCAAGAGACGATTTACCACAAATACAAAAACATTGTTTAGTCGGCGAATTTGCAGATCTTAACGGTGTGGGAAAAAAATGCCAATTATAGCAATGTTTTCCAATTAACTGAAAAATTGCATGATGGGTTCGTTTTCTACAAAACGTATGATACTAATATTACTCATTTTATGAGTGGAGGGGCGGACCAAATCGTCCGAACTAACGACAATTAGAGAATCAAGTGAGATTTTTCTTTTCAAGACCTAACGCGATCGTAAAAATTCTCGATATATAAGTAATTAATTAGAGCGTATACATATGCTTCTATGATGATTGTCATCTCTCTCCATAAATCCCACTGGGCAAACCTAGATAGCAACAAGGTCACTTTCAAATCATTGGTAGGGAGAGGTATTAAAAAATTTATCGACATCGACATCGACAATGACATAATATGTAAAAAAAAAAAACATATAGATCGAGAAAATTTATACACCAATTGAGATTTTCCCTTGCAGCATCTCTCAAGGAGAGTTCTTTCGTACATAGTGCATACAACGACACGTACTCTCTACGGGACCAATTCGTATTACTTTTGAAAAAAACAATCAAGAGGAGATTAGTTGCAAATGATTAGAGCATATCCGACTTGAGCAAGTCATTTTTATCTTATCGGAGAAGGAAAAAACGAGGGCCTTAAACCACCTTAATACTAGAACTGTCAAATTTTTCTTTTTCCTTGCACGACATTAAGCCAAATGTCATTGTTCTCCCGCATCGTGCTCCGGCGGCATCTCGTGATTAATCAATCATGTGAAGAAAGTTTCTCGTAAAGAAATGATTATATGACTATCCTACAGTGAAATCAATAGCATGTTCCGAGTCACATAAATAAATAAATCAGCAATTACAAATTTTAATGTGGTCTACTTTGCTTTAATAATTTGTGACTCACAATATGTTGTTACTCTCACAGTCACTCAAAAACTGTTGTGTTAGGAAAATTCACATATTTTGTATATACGTAAGAGAGAAAATTGCACCACGAGTTCAAATATCAGAATTGGGAGCACGAAAGTTTCGTGGCTTGAGATGTCAAAATGACAATCTCGATCTGCTCGACGAAGACGGACAAAATAAGCAATCGGGTGAATCAGTGGCGTGAAACTAAACGGGGGATCGAGCCCGTTCCCCTAAACATACGGAGTTAGCCAATAAATCTAGGGTTAAAGCTGGTTTTGTGTTCGCTTCCCCTTCGGATCAGGTAAAACCCGCCGCATGTTTTTTTCCCCCCCTTTTCATGTCCTTGCTTCTAATTCCTCGTATTAAATCGAATAATCGGTGTAATCAAGCTGGACGAAAGGAGAGGGGAGAACCCTCGTCATTATTGGCAAGTGGCAACGCACGATAACGGCTTAGGGTTTGCAACCTTTTTTTTTTTTTTGCCAAGACATGATGCAAGGCAGCGATGCGTAAAGAGGCTCAAAGCCAAAATTTTAGGTGAAACGTTAGGTGAAGGAGGGGACAAGACGTTGGTGAAATCGCAGGACATATGTCGCTTTTTGAACTCGGCTTTGGCTTTTCTGGACATGCTTCACGTGGAATGCCAGAGGGAGGAGATGGGGGGGTGGGGTTTCGTGATCTCCCTCTCCCTTTGGTTATGGAAAACAACGGTTTGATTTTTCTACGGGCAATAATTCGTTTCGTGCACAGACACGGAAAGCGACGTCACATAATCGCGGAGATTATCCCAAAAAGTCAGCGCCATTATCAGCTAATTTCGTGCGTCTTCATACCCGGGGGCAAAAAAAAAAAAAAAAAAAAAACAACAACCCGCGCGGCGTGGAGTTCGCACAAGTTTTCGGAATGCGGTATGCGAGCTTATCTTATATTTATGTTAATTAAAATTCGAAATAATTTGCGTTACGAATCGAAAGTCGCGGCTTTTCCGGATCGAGGTGGATGAAAACGCCGTGTTCCAAGAACATCCACGATTCTACCTTAATTGATAATGTAGCGTTCTTTCGACATTTTAACACCTCCGTCTTATCGCATGAGCAATTAATCGACTTGATTTTAACTAGTACATTTTATACATGCGAACCAAAATTAATCTCAGGTTATTAACGCTTCTTCTTCTTCTTGTGTTTTTTTTTTTTTGGGGAGGGGGGAGTCAAAACGAGTTATTAACAATTGCTTCCATAGATATTTTGATTGATACAACAAGGCCTTGCCCTAACAAAACAAGTTCTTAAAAGGGACACGCACGAAACATTTAGTTCTCGAGAGGTATCGCTAAATAAATCTCAGTCTAATTTTGGGCCCCACGCATTGACACGACAGAATCAAAGGTTCGGATTTCTCTGCATGCAACGTGGGCATTGTGTTCTCCAAATTTCAATTCATTCCCTTTTAAAATACAGGACGATGCCGGATTTCAGATCAATCATTGGCCTTCTTCCGTGATTTTCACGCTAATAAAACAATATATTAGTTACTTTGTCACTTAAAAGCTTATCACTATCTCCCAAATCCTGAGTTCTCTTGAGAAAAACTATTTCGCCAGCACTTGATTTTTCCGCCAAAAAAAAGAAAAGAAAATAAAACCCTAGCAAGTACTAACTCAGATATAGCATGAATATCCGTCGGGTTTCGTTATTTAGAAAAACAATTATTAAAGGAATCACAAACATTTCTTACTCGGGTATTCACAAGTGTGACGAGGACAGTTATCGACATAATTCTATAACAAAATTTTATATATATGTACGTTCAATAATTCTATATATATATATATATATATATATGTAATGATCGGAAAACGAGGCTAGGTACCACAAAAAAAAAAATGAATTGAAAAGTCAGGATCTTTCAGTGACTTGTGTTTAGCTCCGAGCCTTAGCTAAAAGAAAAGCACTGTCCAATCAATCATCAATTCAAAGACCTTGGAACTCCAGAGAAAACCAGGTGCTCCCTCTAACGTAAGATAAAGTCTCAAAGAAAAAGGAACCAAAAAGCTTAAGGAGCTTAAAGAAGGATTGGATTGTATTCACCTCACATTAGTGGGCGAGGGAGGGTGGGTGGGGAGAGCAAAAGCAAAAGCTTTAGTATGCCAAAAGTTCATTTTCTTTAATGCCTTGCTTTCGCTCATTTCCTCCCACTAAAGTTCAATTATTACGAGGAACGAGTACACACGAGCCCGGTGAATAACAGCCGCTGAATTATGTGAATCCTACGCAGGACCAATCGACGCAACGGCTCAAATTCATTGAGCTCATAAAGTACCCGGACCATATGCAAGAACTTTTTCATCGGTCATACGTGTGAAATTTCTAGGAAATGGACAAGAATTGGTACAGAAAAAAGGGGACCCCTCGTACCCTTAACCTCAACATAAGTATCATCTAATGCCTGACGCACGTTCATAGAAAGACCTCGCTAATTAACAAATTAAGACGACGAGGACGACGACGACTTCACTTGAATAGAACGGACAAAAGTAATCCTTTTCGCAGAGGCTGCTGCTCCCAATTATTCGACGGAATTCACACGTTTCGTACGAAATAGAAACGTCTTAACAATTCGAGGATGTTTTTTTCATAGCGTTAAATCGTATAGTCGTCATATCTGGTGATACCCGATCCGAATTGTTACGATCGCACGAAGCGCACCATTTGGATCGCTTAAGATAATGAGCGGATGAAAAATATTTTTCCGAATCACCAGAAAATCCAAACTTAAATTCAGGAAATGCCAAGTCCACCCAACCCGAGACGAGGATCGGCTTCCTTTGGCCAGCCTCTAGCCGCCGGCCGCGAAGCCCTGGCCAAGCAAAGATCAGAGGTAAATCGTAGAAATGTTTAGGACTAAATTGACGAAATTGAAAAGTTTAAAATTGGATTTGCGTAAATGCAATATGTTTACGATCTTTTTTTTTTTTTGGAATACTTTCCTTGCGTTGTGAAAAGCTTTCTCTGATAATTATAGTCTCGGCGGATGCATCTTGAGTACATGCTTCTAATTGTGGACCCGATTGATTTGACGATTCTGCAAGCATATGACTCGAAATATACTCCCCGGCTCTATTGTGCCTTGGGTACTAAGATTCCTTCGGCTGCACATAATGGAAAATTGATCTTTTGTTACTCCTTGGGTTTCTCCCTTAAAATAAACTAAACAGATATCTGGATGCAGGCCAAGACAACTAATGATATCATGCAGCAATGCTGCTACTTTCCGAATTGAAAAATCCTCATCACCACACGTTTCTCAACATACATGAATTCCAACGAGTGGATGTCAATGGCTCCTTTTTGCTTAACTTTGGCGCGAAATGATGGCAAATAAGTGTGTTCTTCCTTTTTAGCCCATTGTCCAAAAAATTGCAAAAGCCACCATTGACAAAGACCCAGGATCTCTCTCTCTCTCTCCCTCTCTCGTGTGCATGATGCTATGATTCAAGAACATTCCTCTCCCTCGATCTTTTCAACTCTAGAGGATTATATGTCAATCATTATGATCCCAAAAATTGATTCTAATTAAAATAATTTTTTTTTAATTTTATTCCTTAGATGAGTTTTAAAGAATCAAAACGCGTTTAGTAAATGTATAAAATTTCTATTCCTGAAACAGGAACGCATTTGATAACTGCATGTAATTTCTGTTCCCGATAACAATTGCTCTTATCAATTTTTGTTATTTAAGTCAAATAATAGGTTGTAAATTAACCGAAAATCAATTCATATTGATTTTCTATATAACATATTGCATATTGAAATATAAAATAAATATTATAAATCATCACAAGTCATTTTCGTCGTTTATTGTAGAGTTTCATCCAACTCTTTTGAGCGAACAAACAACCGATATGAGTAATACCCTCGTACCTGCAAGGAAAATGCATTGCGTTGCTCTGTGATGGTGTGCATTTTTATTCTAAAAAAAAATCAAATCTCAGTCTTAATTCATCCAAAACTTAAGAATGAGAGCTTTCTAAGTCTTCATGTTAGTTATTTTTGTAATTTTTCAAAATTTTAGAAATCTACACTATGTCTAAAGTACATAAATCTAGGCAAATCACAACCAATAAAATTAAGTGCATAATCAAGGAATCATGGCATCAATAAATTATGTCATAAAACCTTAACGAAGCTCTAAGGACTTAGAGAAATGTAGTTTAGGTTTAATTTCAAACGTGTTTGTAATTTTTCTAAAAAAAATAAAATTTAGAAAATCTAAGCCCAAATTTACGAAAATAAGTTCAATCTAGCCTAATCTAAACCTTTTCTATTTTTAGGGATTTTTTTATTTTTTTAGAATATTTTAAAATGTTTTATTTTTATTTTATTTTTATTATCTTGTATATTTTTCTTTGAAAATGAGAGCTCATTCTGTTTTAGGTTGAATGAAAAATTGAAAGATGTGATACTTCATTCAGTTTTGTGATTCTCGAAAGTGATTCTTTTTTTCATAACCAGTTTTTTTCGTTCTTGTTTTTTGTGCAAAAATGTTATTGAGAACAGAATGAAAACCATAATCATTTACTTTATCAAACAACATTCTCGCTCTCTTTTTTTTTTATTTTTTTTTTGATTCAAGGAACAAAATAGATAACCATAATGGTTACCATATAGGCCTTAAACCTTTGCATTTTCAAGGTTGGTTTTGCTATCAGACTAAACAGATATCATATTCATGGAATACGTACGATTCACTTTCAAAATGCCTTGATGGTGAAATGATATAAAAAATAAAAGTCATCATTAGAAAGTTAATGTGTGTGCGTTTGATGAGCTGGTACCAATTTTAACAAAGATTAAGGAAAAAATAACATGATCACTTCTTAAATATGATGGGAAAAAACCTATAGTATCAGTACCAATTCAGTTATTAACCTCTCAAGTGGATCAATTTGGTCCAAAATATTTTAAAATTAGTATTATTTCAGTCCATCCAACCAATTTAGATCGAAAATCGTTAATGTTGAAGTCGGTCATCCTATGTGGCACGGTCGACGTTGGTGTTGACTTTTTTTAATAATTTGCTTACAATTTATTTATTTTTTCTTCCCTTTTGTCTTTGGTGGTGGTTGCGGGTTGGCCTCGCTAGTGCGCACCCTCGCCCAGGCACCGCTTGGCGAAGTCGACTCTCACTGGCCATGGCCTGTAGCTAGTGGTCGGTGACGTACCATTGATAAAAAGAGAAGGGAAATAAAAAGAAAGAAAGAAAGAAAAAAAATAATTAAAAATGTCTATGTCGGCATCATATATAGGGCTAGGAGTATCCATATCAGCGATTTTCGATTTAGATTGACCGGATGGACTGAATTGACAGCAATGCGAAATGTTTGAAGCCTAAATCGGCCTAATTGAAAGGTTTGTGACTAAATCGGGACTAATGCAATGATTTATGACTTTTTAGGTATTTTTTTTTTCTGAATATCACATGTACATAATATTAATATTGCTACGTATCCGGGCAGTTTTCACTTTACAAAAAGCTAATAGCGAACTTGTTTACGTTAGGAGGAGTTACTTTGGTCGGATTCAGGAGCCTAACTAATTTTATTTTATTTTATTTTCCCTTCTCCCTATGTTCATGTTCAAAAAGTTTTATCTCAATTTAATAATCTCTCCGAGACGAAGCTTCGTTGAAAGAAGGGGGGATGCTCCATTTGCAGGTCTATCTAGCACAGCACGATCAATCTAATCATGCAAAGGCAAAGCAGGGCTAATTTGCCATCTTTTCACTCTAACCAAACGGGCTAATTTTCCACTAATCTCCGGTCTTGAAATTTGCCAAGTCTCCATCACATTGGACCAAATATGACTTTGTTTCTTCTCCCTTCAATTGGCCCCTTTGGATCTTCTAGAACTCTTTTCTCCTAAATCTTTCTTTTTTTTTTAAAGGAAAATATCTTTCTAATGTGGTGATTTCATGAGTATAATGGGTGCTCCCCCCCCCCCCCTTCTTTTTTTTATTGGCAAGAAGATGAAAACCAATATCGGATATTATCTTCCGCATTTTCCGTCATTTAACGCTAACTTCGCAAATTAAGCGCGTCGTTGATGGTTCAATGAATGCAACGTGTGGGGGGTGACAAGATTATCTAGCACTAAACATGTACATACCGGTATGCGTATTTAAAAAAAGTTCACTGGGTGTATGAAATCCATCTGATTTTCGACACGTGGCTCTCCATCAAGAAAGACACGTCTCATCACGCAACGCAATCGCATGAGAGCAGGGAAAAAAAAACCTTTTTAATTTGCTTAGGGATTAATCTAATTAAACAATGGCAAGAGGAGGGTGCGCGCGCGCGCGCGCGCGTTTTCGAGATGGCACCTTTAACTTTATCAAATGGGCTAATTTCCCGTTAACCCTAAGCCTTGTGATTTTTCTGTCAAGTCGACAAGTGCTCGTTGCTTTTTTGATTTGTCGAATTATTGGCAGACAAAACATAACGATCGACAAAAGTTAACTCAAAGGGCTATTTTTACTTATTTAAGGCCGATACGTATCTTACTCTAAATCTTGGCGTGCCAATCCGCGATTAGCTTTAAGACGTTCTTTTAATCGCTTATAATCTTTGTAGGGACGACAGGTGGCAAGTTGAGATCGATCCAAGCTTTGTGGGTCGTGGCTGATACACACGTCGATCCATGCACCGTTGATTTTTTTCTCGAAGCAACCTTGTGGGACGTGTTGGGTTGATCGTCCTTTGAGAAACTAAAAAAGGAAAAAAAAAAGAAAAAAGATTGTCCAAATGGCATGGAAAGTTTTTCGCATGGTGATATTTGTGTGTTTTAAAAGTATATGGTTTGTTCTTATGCTAAAATACGGGAAATTGCGTATCTAAAGATCGAGGAATAAAGCGATGGGCCTTTTGCTTAATCGTGAGTCGAATCGTCTCTTGCAAAAAGTGCGAAATATAATATCGAGAGCCGAGAGGGTCTCGAGTTCAAGTCGTTAGAGAAAGTTGAGCCAAATACTTCTCCTGGTTTGAATAGGATTTGAGCAATTGGCAGTTGGCCCTTCCTTTGAATGAGGTGTCGATAGTCGGACCGAACCACGCATGTCTCCAACGTGGATCGACCAATATGGGCCGTTTGAGACGCGGTTGTGGATCGATCGATATGGGCCAAGTTGGGCCCGTTGACCTATTCTCGTGCCTTCCGTGACTTCGATGAATCCAACCGATATTTTGCGTCCTTGGATTCTGCTTGCTGCTTTCGGGCTTTTATGTCGGGTCATTTCAAGGTGCAGCCCACCCCGCCTAATGGCACGTCCGGCCCATATCGACTAATCAAGCACGTATCTGAATTTCCACGATGGGCCACGACCTTCAAACTGAGTGACCCGAATGGCGGCCTAGAGCAGCAATTCTTGATCCCCAGAGATAGATGCAAGGCCTCACCGGAGGATGGAACACACCTCGAACCCGGGTCACCCAATTCGAAACTTATTTAAGACCCGTTGTTATATGGACTTGACCCGTTTTCTCGTTGGTACCCGCGATGTGATTTACTTCGACCAAGACAAACTTTGGCAACTAATTCTACACTGAGTTCTCAAATCGAAAGACGAGGAGAGTTTCGGAGCGATCGCGCCAATCGATATTTAAGCTTCAATGAAACTTTTCAAATATGGAGGGATTTTGAAAGAATTTGGGGGTAATAATCGACAACTTTATTTTGCCTTTTTTCCTTTATACTCTTTACATACGTGAAAAGTATATTTTCACAATACGCTTTTGTTTTTCCCCCCCTTTATAACTCAATTCTTTCGTATAATGTATCCTCTTTTCTCTCTGCAGTTATTTAAATCCCCTTGCTTTCTTTACTAATCCCTCGATCCAAATTGAGTAATCATACACCTACGCTTTCTGCTCGAGTAATAACGCATTTTCTAAGTACTTTGTTTTGTTTCGTTTCGTTTATTTATTTATTTAAAGAAACACGTCCTCACATTCACCGACCTTCACCTCCTTTCATTCTGTTTTTTCTGTGTTCTTTTTTTTTTGTTTGGGCACACCTGTGATAAATTTACCTAAAATTATTTTTTGATCGAGAAAAACCTAAAAATGATGCACCTGTGACAAATTTACCATAGATTAATTATTTTTATTGTGGAAAATCATAAACTGATACACATGTGATAAATTTAACATCAATTAAATTGGATTAATGTTAGGAAAATTTTTTAAATTAATACACGTGTGACCAATATAGAGTTAAAATCTCAAATTGACACATCCGTGAACTATACATGTCATCCGATTCAGCAATTTGACTGTTAGATTTAACGAAAACTAAATTTATCATAAATGTATTATTTTGAGATATATTTATTATCAATTTAGGATTTTTCATGATCAAAAAATAATTTAAGTTAAATTCATCACAAATATATCCATTTAGGATTTTTTGTGACGTCACTTTTTTGTCCTTTTGACCACGGTGCAAAAGTCAACGCAGACTTTTAGGAAAGGGTCGCCGACGCGTCGCTCCCGCCCGAGGGGAAAACGCAAGAAAATTTCGTGCCGCACTTTTGGGATCTGACGGTCTAGATTGGCTCCCTCACCGTAACGAACGTGTACTGCCCCCTCCGCCATCCCACCCACTGACAACCGTGCGTTACTAAAAAGTAAAAACCTCGGTTTTGTCAGGATCATCTCTCATTGATCTGAACGGAAAAGGGCAAAAAAGGAAATTACAAAAAATAAACGCGACGCCCTCGTTTCCGAGGAAAAATATCGTTTAAAATTTAATTAAAATTTTAGGCCCTGAAATTGTAACACCAGCCGTTGATATTATGAATGTATGACACAAATTATAACTAACAAAAAAAATTATATAAAATTTTTAAAAAATTGACACCTAAAATTCGAAGATCCGATCTGTCCGTCTAAAAATGAACGGTTCGGATTGCAAGGTTAGATACCCAACGTTTTGAGTAAAGTTTAGACGATCCGAATCTCATTTTCAAAGAGATTCGGATCGTTTGACATTATCTTAGAAATTTAGGCATTTAAATTTGTAATCTAAATTTTATATTTTTGAACGAATGACATAAATTTTTCATTTTTAAAAGTTAATTTTTTAAATTATATATATTTTTAGTAATTATAATCGAGATTCAATATTCATGATACGAACAACCTTATTTACAAGATTAGGATATAAACTCCAGGAATGTTACACGATGTAGTCCATTTTCGGAGACCCTTTAGCCAACAACCCCCCCCGGCCCGGTAATACGACGCACACGTGGACCCGTGATCACCGTTGATATTAGGATTTCTACGGTCCACGTCTTGCCACGTAATAATTTCCTCGTTTCTATTAGATGTTTAACCTGTAGACACCAAAAAAAGAAAGATAATTTATCCCGTAGTTTTCACTCTTTCTGCTTTGTTTCGCTCGCTGGCGTGGTTCCGGAGATGCTTGAAAAGCTTGTACATCGCCGATCCTAGTTTCCCAGCTTCGATCGCGTTCGGTTCGTTGCTTCCGCCCGAGAAAGTTCGCATTTTTGACGCGCGTCGGTGCCGGTTCCGCACGATCACATTCATTTCGGCGATACCCGACTCAGCTGAATCGTGACGGTTTTCTCCTCCTCCTGACGCTCCGTTTCGTCGCTGTTTGTTCGGTGTACTTCGGTTGAGCGTGAGAGCCTTGGTTATCAGCTGGACATTGTGAGAGTTTTTGGCTGATTCGTCGTCTTTCCTTTTTTGGGGTTGTTCAGTCATCGATTGGAGTGAGGACAGAAAAGCTGGGGTTTTGGTCTCTACCTTCTCGATTTGGAGGATGGTGATTGGACAATGAACGATGCCAGTACGCCGTAGTGGCGCGCGCAAGGGCCGAGCCGCACAAGCAGTGAATCGACGGAAACCGACCGACGCCGGGGGCGCGATCGCGACTAGGACGCGGAGGCGGCGTGCGGTGGCGGCGGAGACCGTAGCTGGGCCAGCAGATAACGAACTAGAGCCAGAGGAGAAGGCCGGCGACGGGAACGTAGTTGTGGAGGCGGCGGAGGCAGAGGAGGGGGGAGCGAAGGAAGGGGAAGGTTGCAGGGTGATTTTGGAGGAGGGTTTGAGAGTGTCCCAACCTGCATTGCAGAAGGAAGGCGTGGGAGAGAAGCCAATGGGCGATTTTGACAGCGGAGCGGGGCGCAGCAACAAGGGACACGCGGGGGATGACGAGGGGAGCACGGCTCCTCTTCCCGAGAAGGTTTGTGCTATCAATGTACAATTATTACTATTTTTGTTGCTGTTATTGCTCTTGTTGTCTTCCGTCACTGTTGTCATCTGTCTTCTTTCACATTGCTTGAAGTTTTTTTTGTGGGTTTAGTGATTGTCATTTCAACTGGATATGCTTTATTGTTTGTGTTCCGTAAGGGATGAGTGTGGTGGCTGGTTCTTGTGGAGAATGAAGGTGGGCTGTTGGTTCACGAATTTATATGATCTTGCTTTCTACATTGAATTAAAAGCCGTGGAAAGTTGAATTATTTTGGTAGTTTTGAGCATCGTTGTTATTAAGTGTTTGTTATTTGAAGTAATTTCCAGATTAAGGGATTAAGCTTCTAGAGGCTGACATTTATGTAATTAGGGATGACAGGGTAGAGACATACTTCAAATAGATTGCTTTGATTGGCAACGTAATCCCTAGTAATTGACTTGTATGCACACATGCGTGCGGGGGAAGGGGCCTTTTATGGTGCTCTTAGTGCATTTGAGCCGTTGGATGCGTGAAACTGTTATTCATCTTGTTTCCTAAATCGAATGGTTGAAATGCAATAGGAGCATTTATCGCGATGTAATAATTACTTATAGGAAGGCCTCACAGTCGTCTCCCCACTATATATTGATTCAGGCTTGTAGATTGTCCACTTAGGCAGTCATCCTCAACATCATAAAATATGTGACTCTACTTTTATACATAATAATAAATTGTTTGAGAACGAGGATGGGAATTCTTCTGACTATCAATTGTGGAATATTGTGGATAACTTTCTTGCATCGCATGAAGTTTATATTTTTTTGTTGAATTATATATCTTCTGCCTTGAAACTCCGTCTATGTCGTCTACATAGCCTGTTCTAAGCAAGGTAAAAGAGGAGGTTTACGTCAGGCGTAGCGAGCTGGTTATTAAAAAAGAGTTACCTTTATGAGATGAATCATATTGATATTTCATTGGAGCGTACCTTTCTTAGCGATGTGTTGCATCGGCGCCCGGGTATAGCGAAAAATGAGCAAGGGTCTTTGCATCAAGATAGATGGGTGCAGGGGGGTAAAGAAGCTAGCCTTGGGCCATCATTCCCAGAGTGATGAGCCACATCAGTGCCCAGATGTGGTGATAAATAAGCAAGGGTCCTCACACTTCCGTGGGTGAGTGTGGGAGGCAAGAAAAACTCAGGGGGTAAGGATTAGATTGGGGAGTTGGAATGTAGCAACCTTAACGGGTGAATTGAGGGAATTAACCGATACTTTTGCTAGAAGGAGAGTGAATATTGCTTGCCTGCCTGCAAAAGACTAAATGGAAATGAGAGAAGGCTAAGGAAGTGGATGACACTGGATTCAAGCTATGGTATACAGGCACAACAAATAGTATAAATGGAGTTGGGATTTTGATCGATAAAAATTTCAAGGATAGAGTTGTTGATGTTAAAAGAACAGGAGATAGGATTATTTTAGTTAAGCTAGTAGTGGGGGATTTGATTTTGAATATCCTTAGTGTGTATGCTCCTCAAGTTGGACTGCAAGTGTCCGAGAAGAGCAGGTTTTGGGAAGATTTTAAAGAGATTTTAAGGCAGAT
The DNA here is from genome assembly GCA_028455895.1 of Rhodomyrtus tomentosa. NCBI lineage: Eukaryota > Viridiplantae > Streptophyta > Magnoliopsida > Myrtales > Myrtaceae > Rhodomyrtus > Rhodomyrtus tomentosa. The sequence goes on along the minus strand of JAPCWY010000001.1, from coordinate 37,873,544 downwards.
ATCACATGAAGAGAAGGTATTCATAGGAGGAGATCTAAATGGACATGTCGGTCAGAATAGTGGAGGTTTTGACAGAGTTCATGGAGGTTTTGGATATGGGACTAGAAATGAGGCTGGCGAAGACATCTTGAGTGTGGCATTAACTTATGATTTGATGTTGACAAACACATTTTTTTAGGAAAAGAGTCACGTTTGATCACTTTTCGCTGCGGTCAAAATTGTAGCCAGATTGATTTCTTTCTTGTCAGAAGAGATGATAGAGCTTTGTATGTAGATTGTAAGGTATGCCCTGGTGAATGTGTAGCTACACAACATAAGTTGGTGGTTTTAGAAGTTCGGTATAACAAAGTACAGAAGATGAAGATAAGTGCGCTGCAGCCCAGAGTAAGATGGTGGAAGTTACATGAGGAAAAACAAACAGAATTCAAGGAAAGAATGCTACAGGAAAGAGCGTGACAACTGGAGGGCGAAGTAAATATGATGTGGAAGGAGATGTCTAACTGCATCCAGACAGTGGTAAAAAGGATCTTTGGGGAAAGTAGAGGGAATGAACATCAAACAAAGGAAACCTGGTGGTGGAATGAAGAGGTGCAGGAGGCAATTAAGCAGAAGGAGTGTTTCAGATGCCTATATAAATGTCCTAATGAAGAGAATTTGCAAAAGTTTAAATTGGCGAGAAAAAGTGCCAAGAAAGCTGTGCGAGAGGCTAGAGTCAATGTTTTTACTGATATGTATAACTAATTTGGGAGCAAAGAAGGAGTAAAATGCATCTATAGACTTGCAAAATCAAGGGACAAGAAAAGTAATGACTTGACACAGGTTAGATGTAATAAAGATGAAAATCAAACACTCTTGATAAGGGATGAAGACGCTAAGGGCAGGTGGATGAGTTATTTTAACAAACTTTTTAATGGGGAGAGCGATAGAAGTGAGGTGGATTTGGAAGATGCTTCTGATGGTTTAAACAAAAGGATTGTGGGTAAAGTTAAAGCATGGGAAGTTAGGGAGGCATTAAAAAAGATGAAGACTAGTAAAGTCTTGGGACCCGATGGTATTCCTATTGAAGTGTGGAGATGTTTAGGGGATGTAGCAGTAAGTTGGTTGATTAGTTTTTTTAACAATATTCTCCATACTAATGAGATGCCTGATGAATGAAGGAAGATTATACTTGTGCCTATATACAAGAACAAGGGGATATCCATAATTGTTCTAACTATAGAGATTTCAAGCTTATGAGGCATACAATGAAGCTGTGGGATAGTCATTGAGCATCGTTTGATAATAGAGATTAGGGTTTCTGTCAATCAATTTGGATTTATGCCTGGAAAATTTACCATGAAGGTTATTTTCTTGATACGACAATTGATGGAGAGATATCGGGAAAGAAAGAAGGACCTTCGTGTGGTGTTTATTGATCTCGAGAAGGCGTATGATAGAGTTTTAAGAAAGGTCTTGTGGTGGATTCTTGTGAAGAAAAAAGCACCTTCAAAGTATGTAGAGGCAATCAAGGACATGTATGACGATGCTACTACATGTGTGAATGCTTGTAATGTCACGCCAAGTTATTTTCCAATCACAGTAGGCTTATACCAAGGTTCTGCTTTGAGCCCTTATTTTTTTTCCCTGATTATGGATGAGCTAATAAATGATATTCAAGATGAGGTGTCGTGGTGTATGCTATTTGCAGACGATATTATGCTTATTAATGAGACAAGGGCTGGGGTTAACGCTAAGTTAGAAGTATGGAGAAGCGCGTTAGAGTCTAAAGTATTTACTCTAAGTCGAAGTAAGACGGAATATTTGAAGTGTGAGTTTGACAGGGTAAGAATAGGGGATCAAGAAGCCGTAAATATGCTCGGACATGAGGTACTCAAAAGATACATTTAGATATCTGGGATTAATATTGCAAAAGGAGTGAGAGATTGATGAGGATGTAAGCCATATAATCAGAGCTGGTTGGATGAAATGGCGCAGTGCATCGGTATTTTTGTGTGATCGCAAAATTCCTCTTGGGCTAAAAGGAAAATTTTATAGAACAACAATTAGACCTGCCATGTTATACGGAGCTGAATGTTGGACAGCACAAAGTAAACATGAGCATAAAATGAGAGTAACGGAAATGAGGATGTTAAGGTGGATGCGTGATCATATAAGGATGAATAAGATAAGGAATGAAGAGATTCGACGAAAAGTTGGAGTAGAACTGGTGGCGGAAAAGATGAGAGAGCATAGATTGAGATGGTTTGGGCATATACTCCGAAGGCCCTTGGATGCACCGGTACGAACAGAAATTTGCTATCGAGAGCATAACACGAAGAAAGTAAGAAGTCGGCCGAAACTTACTTGGGGGAAAGCAGTAAATCAAGATTTAATGAAGTGAGAAATAGATTGGTGTACAGTTTGTCTTAGGACGGAGTGGAGGAAGGCTATTATTGTTGTGGAGGGGTAGTGTGTAGATATATATATATATATCTATATTTATTTTTACACATTTATCTCGTTTCCCTCGCCTGATTATGCTTTTATTTTTATGATTTTTTGGGGTTCATCGACCGCCGACCCTAACTAGTTTGAGATAAAGGTGTTGATGTTGATGTATATATCTTCTGCCTTGAGGCAGCTAAATTTCTGCCCTCTGCATATGAAATTGTCATAATTCTAGAACCTCCTTATAGTATGTGCTCCAAAAGCGGAAGTCAACCTTCAAGAGCTAAGATCGTGCTTACAAATTAAGTGTACTTCTCATATGACACAATCAATTTGCTGTCTTTATATGTTTATCTGATTTAAGAATTATCCTTAGTGCATAACTCTAATCTGAGGTTGAAGAATGTCCGTTAGCTGTCAATTGTTGAATTATTAATTGGGAAGACTGATCTGTTTGTTAATTGTTACATGTGTTATTCATCATTCCATGATTTCTTGCTCTTGCATTTTATTCATTAAAACAATCCTCCTCTCTTTTAATTGTTCTATTTGATTACGTGAAGCCATATTAGAACCTTTATGAAGAGACCTGAGTAACACGATGCTTGATGTCTACTAATTTGAGATGTCTCTTTGTTTCTTTTTTCCCTTAAGTAATTCTTCCTTGTTAAATGAATTCGGAGGTGATGAAAATATGTCATTGGTGCTTGCCAATCTAACTATGTTGCAATATATTGGTATTGATTAATCTGTTCCAGACCACTATCAGTCATATCGTACATCATTGTATCTTTTGAGACAAGTTGAGATTAGCTTGCTAGTGGTAGCCGTTGGTGCCATTTTATCTCTGCCGAAAAAGATAATATGGAAAAAGGAAGAAATAACTGGGGAAGAGGAGGAAGAGAGTGGAGCAGAAGAGATGAAATGTTGTTTCATGTCATTGATATTCAAAGAAGCATGAGACTGCAACATTACACTGTTCATATGATTGCCACAACAAATCTTGTAGCAGAGAAGATGACATGGGCATTGTCTTAAAATATGTAATTACCTGTGTGGCATGACTGGTTGAACCTCTCTATACTAATAATTGTTCCTCTTTATCCTTGTTTTTAGCCAAACTTGAATTTGAAATTACTCATATGCATCTTCGTGGAAGTCTATGATTGACTTCAATTTTGAAATGAAGGCTTTGCCCAACAAAAGTAGTAGATGGTTTGAGTAGAGTAACTGCATTACTTTTTTTCCATCTGGTGTCATAGCTTAGAAAAGGAATCAAGGAATGCTACTGAGGAAGGTTGTGGGCAATTTGGAAATAATTTATCTATAAAAATGTTTCTTGGCATGTCATTTGTGGGTCTGTGTCACCTATCCATCATGATCTAAAGAAACAGTTTCACTTACTAATTAACCACATGATGGTGAAACTCCGCAGATATATGCTGTTCTGGTCACGACGTGACAGCCACCTCAAAAGAGAAAAAGAACATATAGGGAAGAAGGGAAAGAATTTCTTTGATGCTTCATGTTTCTTCAATTTAGCTTTGTCGTAGAGCTCTGTTTGGTCAGGTGTGCAATTTTAACGCTGTGGGAAGAGCAACTCTAAGCCCGACCTAGTTCTACTGCATAATCTCCATCTTAATATGTTTTGATAATTTTTTAATTGGGGGGCGATGGTGAAGATTACATCATGTAGGGTTTATCTTTCTTTAAATAATTTCACGTTTAAGTTTTGAAAATATAAAAGGAAATCCTTGTGGCAGCATTATTGGAGCCCTAAGGTGTGTGATTCCTATCTCTGACCTATTGACGTTACCGGCAGTCAAAATTATTTTAACCTCTTGGAGAATGTAACGGCAGATCTGTATCTTGAATTTGGCATACATCTTAGGGTCCATTTGATTAGGGTTATCCATTGCAGCAAAGAGATTACCAGATGTACTCTGAGAAAGTAAATGAGGTGTAATAGTCATTAAATTTTTTGTTTTAGCCACTGTGTCCCCACCACATTTTATTTATTTATTTACATCTACATAATATATTTCCTGCTGTGCCTGTGCTATGAAAATTTGGTGCGCATATTCTGCTTTTAGCATGCTTGTCTTGTGGGTATTATTTAGTCGGAAATTTTGCATGCATTGGATAAGTTTTTTGAGCTCTCTCTCTTGGTCAGATTCTGAGCTCTCTCTATTAGTGAAAATCTGGATGTTCTAATGCAATACCTAAATTGTGGTGTGCATGCATGTACGAAAGCTGATGGTTCCACATATCACACATTAGCTGAATTTGACTAAGTTATACAGCTGTCATGGCAAGGTTGCAGCACAAGAACCAAGCCTTTTCAAGCTTAAAAATTTCATTAGCTCTAGATTTACAAGCATCTTTTCCACTATGGACGGCCTAAATGCTTTGGTATCTTGAGTGACCTCGCTATTCTGATTTTGGTACAAGTTAGTGATGTGTGGCCATAGCATTGTGAGCGGCATTAAAGCTGGTTACAGCCTGCTGAGTTACCTTTTCTGTATGACAAAGTAACTAGTGGATTGCTTTTTTGCTGGTTATTTGCTCATTCCATTGAGCACTTTATTGCAGGTCCAGGTTGGTGGGTCCCCAATGTATAGAATAGAGAGGAAATTGGGAAAGGGTGGTTTTGGCCAAGTTTATGTTGGTCGACGTGTTTCTGGTATTACTGCCAATGGGCCAGCGCAGGTATACTGCTTTTCCATTTACGCTTCACATCCATAATATCATGTATTCATGGTTCGTTTACTTACACTATCAAATAAATGTGCCCCTTAGGTGGCCTTGAAGTTTGAGCATAGAAGTAGCAAAGGATGTAACTATGGACCCCCATATGAATGGCAGGTCTACAAGTGAGTATGCTTTCATTCCCTAGAGCCATTCTGTTTCAGTCCTGTATCATTTTATAAACGAATCACTTACTTTTGTCTCATTTGTGCAGCACTCTAGGTGGTAGTCATGGTGTCCCCCGGGTACACTTCAAGGGTCGGCAAGGTGACTACTACGTCATGGTATGCTTTTTTTGTTCAGATTGTTGAAGTAGATTTGTCCCGAGTTTTGGCATCACAATAGGTCTTTGAGAGATCATACTTCCTGCAGGTTATGGATATTCTGGGGCCAAGCCTGTGGGATGTTTGGAATAACAATTCTCACACGTAAGTTAAGGGGTACAACGTTGTGGCCCCTAATGCTTATTGCTTTGTTATACTTCTTAAGTGCTTAAAAACTTGTTTATGCAGAATGTCTACTGAAATGGTTGCATGCATTGCCATTGAAGCAATATCCATATTGGAGAAAATGCACTCTAGAGGGTACTTTTTCTTCTGCTATTACCTTTGCAGATCTTCTTTAAATTTCATGTTGTGTGACTGATCTTTCTGGTGCAACTTCTCTGACCGACGTCCTTCCTTGTCTAAAATGCAATTCATTAATGGTTCACAACATTGGCCTTTGTAACTAGTTCTTCATACGTATACATTATGAAACTTTGTCAGATATGTACATGGGGATGTAAAGCCAGAGAATTTTTTACTTGGCCCACCCGGGACTCCTGATGAGAAGAAACTTTTCTTGGTTGACCTTGGATTAGGTAATTTGTTGCTTACATTGTGCATAGTGTATTTGTGAAGCTGGTAGAGGTCTCACATTAGATCGTTATCTGTTCTCATCTGTCAGCGACTAAATGGCGGGACAATTCAACTGGTCTGCATGTTGAGTATGATCAACGGCCAGATGTTTTCAGGTGTCTGCATTTCATTTTACATATTTTCTTATGAGAATTTTTCTCTTCGTTCTCATTGACAAATTGTAACACTAGGCGCTCTTGTTTGGATTCTTTGTCGCAGGGGAACAGTGCGTTATGCTAGTGTCCATGCTCATTTAGGGAGAATTGGTAGCAGGAGAGATGATCTTGAATCCCTTGCTTACACTCTGATTTTCCTTCTCCGAGGTCGTTTACCCTGGCAGGGTTATCAGGTTGATATTAACAAATTGCTTGTAAAGTGTTGTCAAATGGGAACATCAATTAGATGTGATCTTTATGCTTTTGAACACATTGCAGGGAGAGAATAAAGGCTTTCTTGTTTGCAAGAAGAAGATGGCTACATCTCCAGAAACTCTCTGTTGTTTCTGTCCACAACCATTTCGACAGTTTGTTGAACATGTGGTGAATTTGAAGTTTGATGAGGAACCTAAGTATGCAAAATATATTTCCATTTTTGATGGGATTATTGGTCCAAACCCGGATATTAGACCGATTAACACAGAGGGTGCTCAGAAGGTACCAAAGATGGTTTTCTCCTTGTGGAATTACTAACAACCACATAAATCAAGTTTTATTATCCTTGTGGTAATTTTTGTGGAGCTGACTCGGGTTATATGTTTTGTCGAAAAAAAGCTCATCATTCAGGTTGGTCATAAGAGAGGACGCTTGACAATGGAGGAAGACGATGAAGATGATGATGGACAACCAAAGAAGAAGCTCCGCTTGGGTATGCCAGCGACTCAGTGGATAAGTGTTTACAATGCTCGCCGCCCTATGAAGCAAAGGTATTGATATGATGTGGTCACAAATTGCTGTATGAAGTGGTTGGGTTTTGTCCACGGTTGTTTTCGCAGTAAATTTGTTTGTCTTGCAGTTTACTCAGCAACTATGATAAATGCTTATTTTAAGTATGATTGTTTAGTGTTTGTGGTTAAGATAGATTAATTATTTACTATATAGGTATCACTATAATGTGGCGGATGCAAGGCTTGATCAGCACATCGAGAAAGGAAATGAGGATGGCTTGTTTATCAGTAGCGTGGCCTCATGTCAAAATCTCTGGGCCCTTATTATGGACGCTGGCACTGGATTTACTTCACAAGTTTATGAACGCTCTCCTTGTTTTCTTCACAAGGTACTTCCCTAAAGCCATGGATCGCCTTATCTGAGTGGTTTGAGAATTTTATGCTCTTTTAGACATTTTTGTGAGACATCAAATAACCTGTCATATGGTGCATGCCAAATTAAGGAATCCGCTTTTTTTAGTTTAGGTAGAGCTACACCTGAAAAAAGCCTGGTGATGTAAGCTGTATACATTTAGGTTTGACCCGGGTACTCCCAAAATTGCCAGTGTAAAAACGCAATTCTTCCTCTGTCATGAATTGTCAGACGCTAACACGTTATCTACGATTGCAGGAATGGATAATGGATCATTGGGAAAAGAACTATTACATCAGTGCAATAGCTGGAGCATCTAATGGCAGCTCATTAGTGGTGATGTCGAAAGGTACTTCCCCGACTTTGGGTGTCGTGTGCCTGCTGATGTTTGCATTCTTCCAATACTAATTTGTTGGCCCCCAGGAACCCAGTATCTTCAACAGTCTTACAAAGTCAGTGATTCTTTTCCATATAAATGGATCAACAAAAAATGGAAAGAGGGTTTTTACGTAACTGCAATGGCCACATCGGGAAGTAAATGGGCTATCGTAATGTCTCGTGGTGCAGGTTTTTCAGACCAGGTATTGGAGCTAGTGTCTTCTTTACATCCATATACTGATGGTTTTGGAGAACTCACCATTCAACCATCAATTTCAGGTCGTGGAATTGGATTTCCTTTACCCAAGCGAAGGCATACATCGGAGATGGGACTGTGGGTATCGAATCACAGCAACTGCTGCGACTTGGGACCAAGCTGCATTTGTTCTTAGTGTACCGAGGAGAAGGCCAACGGATGAGACCCAGGAGACTCTGAGAACTTCTGCTTTCCCAAGCACACATGTCAAGGTGCATACTCCACGTCATTAGATTATTGCAGTGACTTGCCCCAATATGTTTTTACCTTAAGGTTGACACACTGTTTTTGTCATGCAGGACAAGTGGGCAAAGAATCTTTATATTGCGTCCGTGTGCTATGGAAGAACCGTTTCTTGAGTCCGTTGAAGCTCTGAAGAGACGGCTGAGTGCTCCTTTTTTTGCTCTCTCGTGGTCTTGGCATGCCAGGAGCTAAGAGAAGTCTCTCGATGATAGAAAGCTGTGGCTATTTGTTAAGTAGTGCAGCTCCTGTAGATGTCAGCCTTGTACGTAGCTGTAGGAAAGTTTATGTGCTCTTCTAGTTAACGTTCGTCATCAGTCAAAAGCCCAAAGGAGCGCTTTGTATCGTTGGATCTTGTCCTGCTCGATATCCATAATATGGTCTGAGTTCTACATTAGTGCCTCTCTCCCTTCTCTCTCTCTCTCTCTCTCTCTCATGTGTGGATGAGTGCACGATTGCGGCGGTGGTGTTTCATTTACTGGCATCGAAATTCTTCATTTAAAAGAGAGCTCATTCCAAGTCCCCTACGAATAAGAGGTAGTAAGTGCTTCAACAGTTAGTGGCCGATCCGGTGATCTGGCTTGGTAAGATTGATTAATTTCTAGTCATCTTATTATTATTTTTTTGGTCAGACAAGTAATCTTCACCAAGCAGGGACTTCCCTGGCTCAAGATGTCAAACTTAGATTTGTATGGCAAATTTGTGCGCTCGTACGTGCGGTCAGCCAGCCATCATATAGCAATGGAACGTGGAAATCAGTAGGCAGAAACAATAAAGCATCCCCTTGACGGTAGAAGATGTTGTGACTGGAAGACTTACCCGAAAATTCCATCCATTCTGTAACCCCCCTAGTAAATCGTATACAGGCAAAAAGTTTTTTCTTCAGAATAAATTGTATAACACGATCATGACAGAATTTGGAGTGCAGATCATTCATTAATCAGCTGGTCGTTGACGCCATTACACTTTTACCAATATTTAGCATGGCTGTGAGTTCAACATGCCATCCTCTTCTGGAAGCGTTCCATAAAAAGGCACTTCGCACGCTTACGTCTAATTGTCTTGTAATGAACTCGACATACTTTTCATCCTTGCCTTCAATTTCGCAGGTTTTATTATAGCCCTTTATATCAAATTCAGAACAAGCAAATAAAATTGGAAACCCCATCGGTTATTCTCCAATTTTCCGGGGCAATGCACCGGCTACTCCCACAAGCTACGTGCCGAGATGCTCAAGGCAGTTTCATGCTGACTGGTCTCGGGAAGCTGTGGGCACGCTTCTTGCCTCGGCCGGCAACACAATCTGCTCAACTCAACTATTTCCTAAACCAAAATTAGCCGAGATGAGAAGGCATAGTATGTTTAAATTAAATGCATGCAGACGGCATGCTCTGACATAAGCAAGTTTTTTGGAGATGCTGGAGCCAAATGTCCGGAAAACCCACCGTCAAGAATGGACCCATTTATAGAATGGCCAAACAACTTTGTTTAGGTCTCACCTGACTGAAATCATGGTCGTAACGGACAATGAAGACGCAAGTGCAACTGCTGGCATCGTGCAGTTTTCTCCGAATTTCCATAATATGGGCATCACAATAGACTGCTTGATTAAATCGTTCCTGTACAGAATCACAGGTCAACACAGACACTCCAGAAATGAAAATGAAAAGATTCTGAGGCATTCACTACCCGCATAATAATGAATTGGTGCCACAAACTCTAAAATGGTAATTGTTATATTCTCTTGAAATTGCAGACTTTCAGTAATGAGCATGTGATAAAGTTTTTTCTAGAGTAATGGAGAGAGTATTGCCAATTCAAAGATAAACGGTACCTGAAAGCACAGAACAAGATCGCCAGTGTTGACTCGGTGGCACTCCGAAGGTTCTAAAGGAATAGATCGCTCCCTGATGCCCTTCCTCACATTGACCCATTCATCTTCCCCTTTATCAAACCCAGCAAATCGCACACGAGCTTCCTGCAAAGCATAAAAAGTTATATCTAGGAACCCCTGGTTGATGCCCTCTCCACTCCATTGATGGGTTCGATAGGCCATGTGGGCATAGTGCATACAAAGAAGGCATATATCTTTAAGATTAACTATTCCTATGGAAGGTTTAAAGCTGCCACGTGCATGCTGAAACAATCACGAATGCAGGCCTAGCGGCTGCCAAATAACGGAGAGCGCATTATAGCAGGCATAAACTTCAAAATGTTTGCACAAGATACAGTAGAAACGTAATTAAATTGCTTGATTGGAGATTTTTTAAGAATATTAGAGTGCCTTTTGAAGCGGCCGCTATTGTGCCCCTATTTGATTCCTTGCCACGAAGTCTCAGTTATGGTGAGGTGATGAACCACTGAGATCCCCATCACACCATCTTTCTGAGAGCTCTACGAAACTGTTACTCTTATTATGAGAATGCCATCTTGACAACAGATGAAATAGTCACTTCACAAAATTATGTGTTTGGCAATAAATGATGAGGCAATTATCCAAGCAACAAGCGACAGCATCAAGCCGAGCCAAAACAGTTCAAGGGGATCTGGCACATCAGTTAATGACACTAGAAGGATTTTGTTGTCTAATAGGAAAGAAGCATGACAGCTGGCTTTTCCGGTGTGGGAGGCAAAAAAATATCCAATAAACACACTAAGACAAGTGACTAGTTAAAAGCAGAAGAACCTTACAAGTTCACCTGTACAAAGAAACCTGAAGGTGAGAAACGAAGCGACGTCGTACCTGAAAAACAGTCGAGATATAGCTGATGGTAAAATTTGACTCATAAATAAATCATGCCATTCATAAACAGCATTGTGTCTCAACAAAGTATGGCAGCTGTAATGGGGATGTAGAATACAAATGGCATATGCCCTCCATAAATTATTATGTCCATGGCAGAAAGGAAAAGCAAAATTTTCATCAAGTTGAGCTGAGAAGCAATATTGCTTTGTCAAAGCTCAATTTTGGACGTAAAAGCTAATGACAGGACCTCACTTAGGGTTCATTTTTCCATGTGTCCACTGATCTGATTCCAAAAGTAAATTTCTTGCATCTGAAAGCCTTTAGCAGGAACAAGGAACCAAAAGGAGGATAGCATTCCAGGGAGTAAATATCCTTCCCAGACTTGGAAAGGAGATAAAAGAAAACCAAAGAACGAAGATAAGATTCCAGAAGTTTCATATGCCCGGATGGAAACTGGAAAATTTGATTGGCAAATACTAACTGACAGACTACTAAGTGTATTCCATCTTTTTGGCTCAATAGCTTTGTTGTAATCAATCGATTCAAACTGTAGTATTATTACATAGGAGCAAATTGTGGAAAGTATAAGCATTCTTTAGTAAAGGATGGCTAATGCTTAAATCCCGATGATGCTTTGACTTCAAAATACAGACGAGACGAGCATCATACTACAGCGGCCATGTCCAACCAGTATTAGAATGATGGCAAACAGGAGCACATGCTCAGTCTTTCATTATGATGTTTTTCTCAAAATTATCGGCTGAACTTCTTGTCTTATTGACACATCGTATAATTAATCAAAGATGTACTTTTAAGGAAGCAGAATAAAATAAGGATCGCCAAGACCAGTGACAGAGGTCTATGACTATGCATCCATCATACAGTTATTATGCCTTAATATCACCAATGTCTTTAAGAATCTTTAAAGTGAAAAATATCAACAATAATATCATAACCTATCTGGGACAATTGGGAACTTAAGAGGTTCTATTGAGCTTGGAATAGACTAATAGAGCCATTGCTACCAAAAAGATCAAGTCATTGAAGCCAACTCATCAAAAGAACATTGAAACTCAGAATACAACATAATACATCAAAATAAGGTGTCATCTGATCATTTGTACATCTTACCAGGCTTCGTCTTTGAAGGATTTAGCTTCAAATGCCAATTCTGATAGATCTATCGCATCATCACCTGTTAAACATATGAGGGCCAAATATCATAGAATAATTGACAACTCTTTTTGCAATCGAGGGATGATGTGACAAATATAATGACAAGGAAAATAAGCAAGTAAGCTGGTAAACATTCCATGCTAAACGTAAGAGAATTACCAACCAAAAGTGAAAACTTGGAGCCTATTTGCATTCAAAAGAATATAAAACAATCACGATAGTCCACTCCGAGATTGAGGAAGAGGCACCTTCAGGCTTCTTGCAACTTTCATTGGCGTCTCTAGAAATGTTGGCATCTGAAAGATCAACAAACAGCTTCAGTGCAATAGGTGAAGACACGGTTTCAGCTTGCAGCTCTTTCTGTTTATCCTGGAACCAACTTTGCACCTGGACATACAAGAGAGGCAGCTCGTTCGATCGAATGTTTATCACCCGATTGCGGATAGACTATGATGTTAAGCCACATCTAGAACTAAAAAAATTAGAAAAGAGAATTGAACATGGTGATAATGGAGTAAGTGCTTTTCTCTCCAATGCTTGGGGCACACCTTTTCTTTTTTCCGTATTAAAGATGGATATAATAAAATGAAAAGAGCAAAAAAATGCAAACCTGTTGCCATGTCAATGCAGCTCTTCCAGCTCGAATTGCTGAGGAACTACATGCTGATAACTTGTCAAATAAAATCAAATGAAGACAGATGGTGTTCATACCACTAAGGTATGGGTACGTCCCAAAGTTACAAATATTACCTTAATCTTGTTGCAAGTTCTTCACAAAACTCTTGATGCAAAGATTTCTCTCCCATCTCATTAAGTATATTCTCCATCTCCACGATCTGTCAAATAACATGGAAAACCCAAGAAACACGAGAAACAGAAAAGGAATGCAATCAAATGAACATTTCAGTCCAAACATTTATTACACTAATGAGAAAAACGAGTAGAATCAACCATGAAAACCTTGCCAGCGAGATAAAAGATTGCATAAAACATTTAGGATTATAGCGGCAACATCACAATCAGAAATAAGCATTTCTCCACTGCCTTAATATCATTCGCAATCCCAGAGCATCAACTAAATCCAAGGTTATATACTCATCCAAATAAGGACAACATGGATCATCAACAACCAAACTAAAAGGAAGTATATTGTGCTCGTACAACTCTTTGCTGAAAAGAGCCTCTTCATTCAAGACGATGAGACCATAGCCAACAGAAACAGCCAAGACACATTTACTAGCTGGTCGAATCAAGTTAGCGAGTCTTCAATGAAGCTCTTAATGAATGCTGCTTGATGCTTTTCTCGAGAGTACAAAGATCAAAACCTTTTCTTCTTTCAGGAGATATATGACAATTTTTTGAGTTGTGAATGCTCAAATTTTAGGGATCTTTAACGTTTGGTTTCATATATTGATTGATTAACATAGGACAGGGTGGGGAAACGTGATAGAATCCTAGGAAAGGACAATTGGAGGGTTCAACATATGTTATGTGATCTGCAAGAGCAGAAGGTCTTAAAATCATTTAAAATCCTATCAGTAAATTCACAGAACGCAGTGGTAAACACGTCTATAGCTGCTTTAATTTATTTAAATTGCTTCCTTTGTAACTTCCCTCTTTTCATATTGGAGCTAAAGCCCCTTTCCTTATTGAAATTGTTTCAGGGCCAATTCAGTGTTTCATATCCTGCAAGCTTCTACTTTTACTTTGCCAAACACATTATCCAAAACAAACACGCTGCTGTACACAAAGAATGAACCCTTGAAGCAGAACTGCACTGGACAATTGCAAGCACACGAACTGGAGCAACCAAAGCCCGCAACTTTTTCAGGCAAAACACAATTGAGTATACAGCTTGACATTGCTTTTCACCAAAACGATTAGCAAAAAGGTTTTTGCTCTCCATAACACCTTGTGAAAAAGAAAGTAATGGACTTTACCAGCAAGAACAGAGAGGGAATGTTGTTTCTATCAGCTATGGAAATTTGACCAAAAACAAAAAAGAAGAACACCAAAATGGGGACACACAAACCCGAGTCATAATCAAGTGGGCACACAACAAAATGAAAAACAAATGGGCACCCAAAAAGAAAGAAAAAAGAAGCTAAGAACATTGAGCTTAATCTTCGCACAGACACGCATAGCTAGCTTAGTGGAAACACTGAGTCAAGTCGAGACTCGGGATCAAGATGTGCTTGCACTGGCAGTGTTTAATCGAAAGCAGAAGGCGATCAATTAAGAGAGAAGAGAGAGGGTCGTCAAAGTTCACCTCAGACAACGAAAACAGAGAATGAAAAGATGTTGAATCCCTCGACCCAACTCCCTCCATTTCTCGAGCTTGAACGAGACTAGCTCTAGCAATGAAGCCGACTCTTTCTTGTGTAGGCAGAGAGAGAGAGAGAGAGAGAGAGAGAGAGAGAGAGGTTTCTTCAGCTCAAGAAGGAGAACAAATATTCAACGTGTCGACTGTTTTTGTCCATTACACAATTAATATTTCCAATATTATAAGTAAAACATACAGATACAGTTCCCTCATTGACGAGAAAAACGTTTATCTCGTATATTGTCTGTTGCATTTTATTTTTTTTTGCTTTTAATTTATTTCAGATTATTTATTCATTTTTTTTAGTATTGAGGATATATATTTTTTCTAATATTTGTTATTCATATTAATTGGGCAATTATAATCTCGTCCCTCTAATTTCTTTCACTTCTATGCCAAGATCAGGGGTGTGCATAATCCAGGCCGGTTCGGCCTCGGCATGGAACCGGGGACTGGATCAATAGTCCCGGTCCCCAGCCCCGGCCCCGGCCCAACCGCTATAATAAGGGGGCAAAGCAGGACAAAATGTGCTGAGTCTAAGGGTAGATCATTCACCGTGCCTTTGATTCTTCTACTCCGTGTGCTAATGCAGCTGTGCCGCTGTTGTGTTCTACCTGTTTGCATCTCAATCTTAGGGAACTTTCTCCCTGAAAGCGAGGAGTGGCACGAGAGGAGGAGGGGTCCTTACAGTTATTATTTTGCCTTGGCAGTATCTTCTGAATCTTCTAGAAAAAAGATAACCAGGTCAAAGCATCCTCCCTTGATGTATTTCATTCTCCTGCTGTTTTTATTTAGTGCCAAGAGATGCCACCAGCTTAAAACTCAAAGGGCCTTTCTTCGGGCGGGGGATTGCGCAAGACGCAGAGCACCGGACATAATAATCTTTGTCAAAACTTTAAATGGTTCGAAGATATGGGCGAGTAGATTGGCTATTGTGCGCGCGCGCGCGCTGTAATGAGCCAAATCTAAGACTGGACAGATTGGAGGCTTTGGATTATGGTACTGCTCAAACATAATGTTTGATATTGGTTTGGTAGGTGATTTTTCTTTAAATTATTATTCTGTTTTGTTTTCAATTTTTTTTGTTATATATATAATTATATATTATTGATGGTCCGGTCCGGTCCGGTCCAATCCAGTCCCAACACAAGAAATCAAGGACTGATCGGACCGTCCACCTCAAGGACCAGACCAATCCGGACGGTTCGAGCTGGTCCTAAGCCGGTCCGGTTCAATTTGTACACCCCTAGCCAGGATATCATCATTTTTTTTGAAAAAAAAAAAGAAAACAAATTTGTACTTCACGTATATAATCGATTGATAAAAATGTTAAATAATTTGTTCATAACAAAAACATATTAGGTAGGGTAAACACGAGGGTAAAATTTATTGTAGTGTCTCGTGTTACACGCTTCAATTCATCTATGTGATCATGTACAATAGTGAATAATTACCGACTCTATCGTTGATAAAGAAACTTACCATCTAACTTACCATCTAACTTCTATTGAATTTCCATTAGATTCATCTACGTGGGAGAAATCACTTTGAATTTCCGATCGATATGATTTGCAAAACTCTTCTCTGTGACGACTTTGCTTGAGCTTTGGGCTACGAAAGCGCGCGCTCAATTTTTCGTGTTCTTACCACAGTTAAGCGATCCTCTTCGGTTAATACTTCCATACGAAGGATTGCCATGATGTCCCCAAATTTCCTTGCAAAGGGCGCATGCTCCGAATTATTCACTTCACGAAAAAATAAATGGTTCAATTCTCGATGATTTTTTTGTCATCATTGACAACAACTCAGTGTCTGAATATTTGCATAGAGTTTGTTTCGCGAAAAATTGAATGCTTTGAAAAATATATTCGTAAAATTGATCATTTGTATCGGTTACAAAATTCAAAAAATAAAAAACCGAAACATGACCTAACTATGTAGTTTTCAAAGGCCATACAAATCTGCCGGCAATCACGTGGAAACTCAAGAACACCTTTGCCCTTCGGATTTACACACAAGGAAAAGCAGAAGCTTCTGCTTTGTGTACGGTCGTCCCTCACGTCCACCAAAAGAAGGAGGAGGAGGGAAGGAAAAAAAAAAAAAAAAGCTGATCCATAACCAAAAGGACAGAAAACCCCAAGATGATCAAAACTTGTTGAGAATGTAAACAAAAAGATGGTACGCAAGGGTTAGAACGATGGCCACCATGACTTGTTGGCCCACGGAGACCGTGTTTCTTCCGCCGCCGCGCTCTCCGTCCTTCGAACCTGGAGCGTGCGCGGGAGGCGAGTAGAGGAAAGCCATAGAGATGCGGTCCTCCGTTTCGCTCTTGACGATCGGCCTCCCGACCACATGCTTGTACCGACCGCCGCTCAATGCCTGCAGAAAAAGGAAAGAAGAGAAGAGGCGCTGTTAAATGTTCGACGGAGGAAGGCGCGAGGCTTCTGTTTGTATGCCGGGATAACGGCTAAGTAACGTAGAGTTTCGTTCGTTCAATCTTCCTACTCGATTGCCTAGATGGCACTAGCCTTATTGCCAATGTCATTCAGTTTTCGATTGATCTTATCTTGCACCGAATGTTTCCCAACATTTTCCGGGAAGAAACATAGGTTTTTCCCAAAGTCTAGGGTCTGTTTCGAGCAGTGAAACAGTCACGACATGCCCTGCAGTAAATCATCCAAAAAAGCGTACCTGAAATTGATCACCGACTGTGATGATCAAAGAATGCTTATCTGGGCAAAACGACACCCACCCTTTCTTGGAGTACACGTGGAATTCCGAAGCGCCGTCGCACACGTGCAAGCACAAGGCGTGGGAGTAATCGGCTCCTCTGATCAGCATCCGGATCACGTCGTACCTGAGACAGCTCGCCCACCGATCGTCATCTAGGGCGTTCTTACCATGCTTAAGAAGGCAGCACATTGTTCCTGTGCCGGTGGCGCGTCCCTCACCGTTCATGTCGTCGTTTCCGCCTGTGGGCTCATCGAGACATTCTTCCCGGAGAACTGTCATGACCCTCTCTGCAATCTTCTCAACTTGTGATTGAAGTTTTGCCATTTTATCGCTGCAATTAAACCCGGAAATTAGGGAGCAAGTTACATAAGAATGCTCCGCATATCTACTAATTAAGTCTAGTCAGAATGATAATCGCAGATCACTCGAGCGCAAACCCGAGAACTTTACGCCTAAATTCGGAGAATAATCTGATTTTCTAGGATGATTAATGGGGTAATCTCGATAGCATCTAACGGAAGTTGAGCGCATAAGAGGACAAAGGACTAGGTAGTTATTTACCTGAAATTTGAATAACCCGCTGGCCATATTCTCTGCATCTCCGACTCCAACCCTTCCTCTCTACGCCACACAAACTCTTCAGCCAACTCACTGCCGCCCTCTTCTTCCTCGCCCCCGCCGTGGACTTCCTCGAAACCATAAGGCTTCTCTGGCGATCTCATCGCCACCGCTCTCTTCTCCGGCGGCACCAGAAAGATCCCGGCGGCAGCTGTCATCGCGCTCCGCGAGGATTCGCGTCCCATCCCGTGGTTCACCAGCTGAAAGCATCCGACCCTCGCTACGGAATCCAACGCTCTCGACGCAGCATCGCTCCCCGGGGCGCCCAGCAAGCTGAAATCGATCATCGAGGGTTCCTCGATGAACTTCTGCTTGGGGAAAATCTTGTCGGGCAAGACGAGATCCGGGACTCGGAGGGAGCTCTCCAAGAACTCGGTCAAGACGTCGTCGTTCGTGACGCACGACCGCCGGCCCGATGCCACCGGGGACGGCGGCGGGGCCCGGAAATCGACGGGCTTCTCTCGACCCGACTCGGGCGAGACACCCATGATCAAATCGAATCTACCCCGAGGCACACCAACCCAAAGCAACAGCTATCCTTGCATTTGCTAAAAACACTCTCATCTGCGACGCACAGGTTGAGAAAGGCAAAAAGCAAGGAGCAGCAGCAATGATGGGAATGTCCACGGCGTCGCCGACATTGGAGAGAATCATCAAGTCCTGGTTTTTGCCTTTTTTTTTTTTTTCTTTTCTCCCTCAGGTTTTCTTTTCAATTCTTTACCCGAATTTCGTTGGATTTGATCTGCTTTCTTTTTCCATCTATTTCCCTTTACAGCCGAGATGTTATCATCAAATTACCCCCGAATCATTGATGGGCATGAGTCCCAGCGAGTGATGATGGCTCAGGAACACGATTATAATGATTGACTATCACGTCCTAAAAGTTCTATCGTGGTTTGGTCCCCGTATTTACTTCTTGTGGTCCTATCTCGAGAAGAGTAACGGAATCCCTCCCTCACGAGCGACTAAGGATTTGGTAACGTTTATGTTAATTGAAAACATATTTTAAATATTTTTTTTTATTTCTACTTCGACTACTATTTTTGATAACATAAATGCGTTTGGTAAGTTAAAAAAAAAAAAAACACTTTTCTCGCCAAAAGGAAGAATCGACAGCGACGACGGGCATCGATAGGCGGGCTGCGACGGTCGTGACGACTATGGTGCGGCGACCGGCGAGTAGTGGCGATTGACGGGTGGCGGTGGCGACTGGCGGTGGCGATCGGCAACGGCCGGCGACGGGTGGGCAGTGGCGAGCGATTGATGGCGGCAGCCGACGACCAGTCGGCGGCGGCTAGCAACCAATCGGCCGCAGGGTGGTGGCCGTGGTGGTGGCGCGGCTGCGGAAGATGGCCGTGATGGCTTGTATGAAAGTTTTCTAAAATCCATAATTAAGGTTTTTTTTTGGTCCAAAAGTGTTTTCCAGAGCGCTTTTGGAACATTTTTTTACCATACGCGTTTCTGTTTCAAAAGTGTTTCGGGAACACTTTTGAAACAGAAACAATTTCCAAAGAATGTTACCAAACGCAATCTAAAATTACTGGCGGGCCTGTCGTTTGGCTGGCGGGTCCGTGTTCCGACCCGCAGGCGCTGCAGATTTTTTTTCTGTTCTCGCCTCAATTTTAGGCTTTAGAAATCGACTGTTCGTTTAGGGTCCGCCGTTTGCTTTTGGACCCGCCAATGAAATCACTGATGGTGATGTTGGAATTTGGAAAAAGGACGACGGGATTTTGGGTCCGATCTTGAGCTGTAGTCCACCATATGACTGATTGGGCCTACGGGTCTAATTGGGTCGGATTTTGATCTGCTCTCGGGTCGTGGAAATCCGAATCTATGTACAATGACACGATCTTCTTAACCGAGACTTGCGATGAGATCTGCTGCAAACATGAATTGTCGAAAATCAGGAAAAGAGATCGATCGCGCTATGGCTGTGGCGGGCTTGGCTGGTGCATGCGGAATTGGTTAGAGAGATAGGAAAGGATGTCGTAACATGTGCCGAATTGGAAATCCAAGCATGTAGCTAAGGGATGCAGCTAAAGATATGGTCCTCCTAAAGTCCTAACTCGAACAGGCCCGACCAACCAACTCAAGTTTTGCAACTAGCAAAACTCAGACCCGGCCCCGAGAGCCCACCGTGCACGTATATCATGAGAGCTCGAACTCTTTGGTTTGCACTTTCGTTGATGTCATAGAGAAATGGACAACTCGAGTTACCAATTCAAGCACGAGACGAGAGAGGAGTTATCAGAGTGGCGGGAAGTTAAACACAGAAGCCCGTTGAGTTGAGCAGTTGTTCAAGTGGTAAGCGTGTTCGCCTCTCTCGCTCAAGTTTGGGTTCGGCTCGTCAGTCATGTTGGTTTTACTTGATCCCGCCTCCAGGAGCATGGACCCATGTGTCTTTGAAAATTTGTTCAATCTGTGTGTGGGATGGGGAATTAATCGAGTGCTTAGATAACGTGCGCACTCATTGTGACAAAGGAAAAAATAAATTTGTGTAAGTGGTCCGTTATTTTTCCGAAACTTCAAAGGTTAAATAGGTCGATTTCCTAGTATTTATTATTCCACGTTGCCAAATTCGACTGCACTCGACGATTTCGGATTGGCCCTTCTACGGATTGACCCTTCTTTTCCCATGTTATCTGAACAGTTGTTCTTTAAATTGAACGGTTTTCTTGTTCCCTTCTTGAATCATTGGGCTCAAGTAAGAGAAAAAAAAGGAAGAAGAAGAAAGGGTCAAGCTATTGGTAAAATCATCAGTTAAGAAAAAGAAAAAGTCAGAGGTAGGGTGAATTTTTGAAATTAACTCGAGAGATGCATCGAACTTGAAGAACGCGAGAGGAGAACCTCATCTTTAGTCGCGCTAAATTAGATCGGTCTTGCAGCTTAATCCATGACACGGTCGGAACTCACGTATCGGGCCTTGAAACTCTTTTTGTCATGCCATTTATGCTTCTTTTAGCTGCGTTTTTCCGCGAAACGTGCGCGCAGCTCGCGCAATCCACGGACCGCCGGAAAAATATTGCAAAAGCGACGATCCTCTCCAAATTTAGCGTAGAGTTTACGCATCTCAAAATCAGAAGACTTGTGATTTTATCTCTTGCATCCTCGAAGATAAATCATTTATAATATAAAGCCAATTAAGGAAAAAATTAGTTTGTTTTTGAAATTTTTCGTGCATTGTCGTGGACGTGGACCGTAGAATGGGTGCGCTCCCTCCTCAATTAGCCAAACACGGTGGCTGGGCTACGGGCTGGCTCGAGGCGTGGTACACTCCACTAACCATGTCAACGTTTGACTGCACGGGGTCAACACAATTCATCTGTCTGACCTTTCCTTCCCTACCCTCTCTCTCTAGTTTTCCTTCAATAGGGTCCCCTCTTTTGTTTTCTTCGCACGGCGATTCCGTGAACTCAAGTCGAATCGGTGAAGAATTGACACGGATGATCTTCAAACTTTTGCCCGACGCGAGGGTGCCCCTTAAACTTTTTTTAAATTTGATCAATATATATATTCTTCCGATTGCTTGCTCGAACGACAAATTAAATATTATCTGATGACATGAACAAACGGATGCACTTAATTGGACATTTTTTTTTTGTATGATTTAAAGACTAAATTGAAAATTTACCAACAATTCAAGCACTAAATTGGATAAACTAAATGTACTGAGAGTTAGGAAGTAGATTGAATATTTACATTGGACCATAGTTCAAGAATTGTTCGTAGAAGTTTCCCTTACGGGAACGACGTGATTGCTATTTTTCTTTTTAAACTTTAAATCTTGCTTCTTTTTGCCATCTCACATACTAGTTAGTTGACTATGTGGAGATGGGGAATGCGTGTCACAACTCTAAAAAAACATATATGCATCCCATACTGAGACTCACGGTGTGGTTATTTGCGTACATGCAGTAACTTATTTAAGAGATCATCCATCTTGGTGGTACTTTAACTTTGAGCATGCTTAACTTTGGAGATCCAAACCAAAGTTTGTCGTTGTGTTGAGACGTTTTTTTTTTTTTTCGTGAGTTAAGTTTTGATACATATTTCACAGCCATGCTCTCTCCTTCCTAGGTAAACTATTCGGTTCCTTCGCGCTCCCTTCGCCATCATAAAATCCTGCCAGCTCGGTGACCACTTCTCGCCCTTTTCAGACCGGGTTGCTATAGTTATATAGACTAATCGCGCGGGGAGATAGACTCTCATGAGTGAGGTATTTCCCCTTTCTAACATCTTTCGCATCTCTTCGACTGCTTTGCCGTCTCCCTTTGGCTCTTCCCGTAATTAATTCCTCTCATTAAATCATACGCCACTAATTTGGCTTTCCTATACTAAACCATGTCTGAACAATAGTAAAATCAATCCACCTTGCACCTTGCACCTTGCACCCACCAATACGTAAAATCCTCAAAATCGAAAGCTCACATCGAAACTGGGAATTGCGCGGCGAAATTTTGTACAACTCTTTCCAATCGTTGGTTGCTTCTCTAAGAGAGAATATTATCTACATAATCATACAGATAAATCTAGAACCTAATCGGATAATCGTTAAAAGTGAACATCAAATCACATAAGATATTAGAATACCATCTAAAATTCTCAAATATCCTATAAGTATGTTTACTACAGAAAGGAAACATCCAAAAAGTAAGATCCTCATCCGAAAAATAAGATCCTAAGCATATCGAATAATAACAATGTGAAATCGAATCTTGAAGCGCCCCTCATTGTCGGCGGAATTACATAGTAGTGAGCATGGTTTCAGGTTCTAAGATACGCACGATAAATTCTAGGTTTCAAAAATTGAGAAACATGTTCTGATAAATAGATTTCAGGTTCTAGATAGGTGGAACATGACATAAATTTTTGTGTTTTTCTTGATATATGTCTTTGTGCGATACTGAGGTATTCCATGGAATCTGGT
This sequence comes from Rhodomyrtus tomentosa, assembly GCA_028455895.1. Classification (NCBI taxonomy): domain Eukaryota; kingdom Viridiplantae; phylum Streptophyta; class Magnoliopsida; order Myrtales; family Myrtaceae; genus Rhodomyrtus; species Rhodomyrtus tomentosa. Next base: position 37,850,778 of record JAPCWY010000001.1, on the reverse strand, counting down.
GATAAGCGTGTAATATGAAACTATTAATCTGAACTTTCATTTTCAACGATATTTATGAATAAGCAATTGTTAACCCTAAAAAAAGGCCACACGATGCAAAAACCAAACACCAATGTCACTTTCAATTGTAGTTGGGATGTGGAGTCCAATTTGTCAAAGTTAGTGGCCCTCACCTACATCTTGTTTGGGTTCGAAAAGTCAGTCGATCTTGACCTCCTTTGATTTTCCGGATCTTCCATCCGTTTGTTCATTTGCTCTTCTTCCCTTTCCTACCACTGTCTTTTTTTCTTCATCTTCTTTAAATGAATCCCATAATGATTAACTTTAATATACCAAATTATTTGCAGATTATTTTATATTCATTCTATCTCAGTCGCATTCCCCCATATGGAAATAGTATTAATTGACCCTCGCAAGACAAGGATGCTTTATTTCCGTCTCTATTTATGAAAAGGTTCAGACTGTTGAGCCTTGTTGCATCGGGTTCGCTTCACGTGTTGCCATTATCCTCATGAGCACATGTTATCTCTTAATCTTATCAACCCGTTGGTGTCGCGAGAGCGAGAGAGATCTCGCCCTCGATCGGCGACCATTCATGATAGAACGGCCGCCCTTTATGTTCTTCGCGTAGTACTCATACTATTCAAAAGCCTGTCCATGGTTTCCACAATGGACCAGCCGGTGCGATTTTAAGACGGGCGTGACTGGTTTACACAATTGAAAGGACCCACCACCCTCGTCTGTTCAAAGACAAGTCATAATATTCACGTCCATACATAGGACCTGTTGTGAGGAATTAATTAGTTTACCAAGACTTCTTGAGAGATCGAGCCGATCGACACATAAAATATCGACGGTTTCATCACTTGAGCACCGTCTTGAACCTGTTCTTGTGCATGACTCAGCTCGTGGTTCACCTAGCTCAATCGCAGCCATTATTTTCCAAGCGACGTGCACCATCAAACAACTTGCGAAAGCCGTGAGAAGCTAACATGATGGGCGTCGCGACTCCGTCCGAACGACGCGACATGATGCGTTCCGTTAGTTTTCCGAAGATATGTCCGCTGGGGGGTTAGTAGCTTTTTCAAATGTACGGTGGCGCTAGTTGACAATCACCGCGATTTACAGTGCATTAAACCGACTAAGATTGCGACAAAGGTCTCGTCTAACAACTCGCGGTGGGTTGAAGTTTTTGAAATTCCTTTCACCCTTTCCCACACGCATGTGAATGACGTGTGCATGATGGAAACTAGAGCACAGGAGGGGATCGGAACGAGCAAATTAATGAATTAAGTGCATGTTAGACCTGGATGGATCGGATGGGCTCAAAAATGGTCCAACCAAAATAAATCCGTTTAATCTATTTTATTACCCATCTAATTGCAATGCAAATATTTTAGTGGCATGTAATCACCGATCCATATTCCAATATCACTATTATAGCCAAATCGACGTGAGAGTGCGGAGTGAGTGAGCACGAGATGGCACGAGAGCGGGAGAAAATGAAGAATTAAATATATTGAAAACTCATTTACGGCCACTCATAACGTGTTTAAATATATTTGTGACACATTTATCGAACGTAAAAAACGCATACAACAATCGAACCCATCATACATGGATTAAGAAATGGATTTTAGACTCATTTTGGTAGGTTTAGTTATACGTGTTATCTCATTCATATTACGGAGTAAAAATGTATGAATTTTATCTTCTAGAAGTTTGGTATAGTAAGAGGAAGTAAAGTCGAATCTTTCTACCCAATGATGAAAAGAAAAATCCCTAAAGCGAAGCCGACAATCAATTACATAATCGATGGAAACACAAAATTTTCCAAGGTGTGGAAAGCGAAGTGGCTTCTTCGATTGGAATGTCAACAGGGACGACCCACATGACTCAAGCCAATGACCATCTTCAACGTTTAGTTCACCTACCCCGGGCCCAAACGTCGTCGTCTTTTTCATCCGAAGAGTCGTTAAAGGTCCTCCTCCTCAATATATTTAATACTTCTCATTTACTGCAAATTTGCTTCTTCTTCTTTTTTTTTTCCCATGGGGAAAAGTGAACCACTCAATAATTGTTTCCTAGCGTAATGCTGACGTGGCGCGCATCCCGCACACCACGAGTCCGGTGAGAATGATGATCGGGAAGTAACCGTAGAGCGAGACAGAATTCTGTTACTTTGTGCCCCAAAGACGGATGATCTTATTTATAGTTTGGTAAATTACATTAAACGTCTGAAAGTATCAGTGGGTCGTTTCGTAATATTACCAACTTTTTGGACCTTTTGCATGTTGCCATTTAACTTTCTACTTTTATTTTGCATGACGTGTTTGAATTTACTAACCGTGATATAAAATTACCAACTTAAATTGGAATAACTTATCAACTTTTATCAGATTTTTTTGGGGTCAAACTTTTATCAGATTAAAGTAATAAAAACGATACTAGGTTACCGATTCTCTTTTGAGTAGCTTACCAACATTTAATTTATTTTTTCTTAATTTACCAACTTTCTAATATGTTGCCATTTTTTCCTTGATTTACCAACCCCTAAATAGTTACTGTCTCTTTTAAGAGATTGGGAACTTAAATTAGCGTGACTTACTAACTTTTCTCATGTTAAATTATCACCCGGGTGTTGAGTTATCAACTCTACTTTAAGTCCCCCCCTCTTTCCCCAACAAAAAAAAAAAAAACTCTACTTTAAGTCACTTAATGCATTTAGTTAACTTGTTTGAATTTTTCAACTTTTTCTTCTGTTTTTGAAACTTTTATCTAAATTTCTAAAAATGCTTCAAAGTCATCTTTTTTGTTTCAAAATGTACCAAACTTAATTTGATTTTTTTTTGGTCGAAAACCTTAATCGGATTGACTTAACAATTTTTTTCTCTCATCAAATTATCCATTTGTTAACTTTTATTGACTTTTCTCACCCTCGCCTTAAACTGTCAATTTTTATATGAAGTGATAACTTCAATTTAAGTGACTTTATCTACTTTTCTCCAACTAAGTAATCAATTAGTTTTGTGTTGCCAATTATACCATTTGCATTATTAACTAACATTTATGTTTTGGGGCTTTACCTTTTTCTTGATTCCAAATTGAATTTAGCTTTCACACAAAGGTGAGGCCCTAATATGGGGAGAGGGGGAAAGCGGGTTAGAGTGTTTCCTTCCCCCTTTCCAACCCGTGAAGGACTTTGAGGTTGGACCAGGTACGAATAATGAATCTCTATCTACCAACTTCTTCATTAGAGTTCATAATTTCATAAAAGTGTCAGTATATTACCAAGATGTTAGTTTGAAAACTGGAAATTTTCTTTACCCAAAGTTTTTTTTTTTGGGGGGCAATTACCAGTTTTTTTCCACAATTCTCCCAGGAAGGGGGAAAAATCACACTTTTCAAATCGAAATAATAGAACCATCCAGCAAGAAAATGTGCTGAATTTTTCCACAAGCACACCCGAAGATCATATGTGAAGATCAGCAAGTAACTTCTTGATTACCTAATCATAGCCTATACAGAATCAAACGTATACAAGCTAATGTAATATATTTATCTTAGAACCATCTCATGGAGTCATTTGAACAGTGTGTATGTGTGTGTGTGTGTCTCTAAGTGAAGGATAGGTGTTAGGTTCCCATAAGATAAAGACACAAAATATATTCAAAATGCCTAAGAAATGTTAGCTAGGTGAACTTAAAAATAGAACCGAGCATCGAATTTCTCTGAATATTCATAGGGTAGACATATATAATGACTCACTATTTGCTCTGTAAATTGACTCCGAAGTGGATAATAATAACAGAAAATATGCACAAGAGAAGTGAGTAGGTTATCTGCCGGCAATGAACATAGCCTTGGAAGGTTATAAATAATTAGGAAGTTAGGTCAAGAAATCCTTCAAACAAAGTAGCTAGCTTTATTTCAAACCTGAACTCCCCGCAGGATCATTTAACTCCGCTTGCTTTATTTTTTTTATCAACTATAATCAACTAGAAGACCGAGAAAGATGTCTGGTGAAAAATCAAATATTAAATCACATTTTCATCTAATAGTTTTTTTTTTTTGGTTATATTCACCTAATAGGTTAAACCTTTTTAACAATTAACAGTGAAAATCTTACCAAAATCTCACCTGATATCATAGCATGAAGTGTTTAGTTCAAAATCTTTTCGGGCCTCATTTGTCTTCCCAATTAAATACGCACTCCTATTATTAGGTAGAAATACCAGATTAAAATCGAAGGTCCTGCCAAATCTCACGTCACCAAAGCAAAGCAAGCGCATCCGCTTACGTGCGCCCGCTTCGCATTGTCCAGGGTCAAGATATCACCATGGTGACAATCACAACAGATGGAAGTGTAAGAATTGGTGGACCTAAATATGGCAAAGATCAGAGACATTGGCAAGATCGCTAGTGGTTCATTTTACCAACCCCAACTTCAGCCAATACCCTTTTGATTTGGGTGAGGTTGGGCTACCAAGGAAGTCGTAAGCATGTCTGTCCAGTTTTAAGTGGTGAGAATTGGTAGCTGGCTTAGCATTGGTACGTGCGAGGGAACCATAAGCGTTAGGCATAATTGGTTAGAATCTTAGAGAGGATTCCCGAGTCAGAAAACCGTGTTCAAATCTCACAGACTATATGCAAGCTATTGAAGGACTTTAGGGTCATCTGAACTCGGACGGTTCACAAGTCTTGCGGTGTATTTCATAGATCTTCAAGTAGTCGGGGTCTCCGCTCTCATGCTTTGGACTATTTAAAAGAGTTGTACATGGGAGGTGGTTTTGTAGATGGCATAGTCACAATAGTCTTGATTTATGCAATTATTTGAAGATTTTGCAATTTTGGGGGGAGGGGGAGATCAATATAAGAATAACCGATAAGCAAATGACAATAGTCATATTTTTTAGACATGTCATGTCGCCCTAGTTTATTAGGATAGCACAATTAGCAATATCGAACACGGAGCTATTACGTTTTACTATCTCTGTAAATCTCAACTATTGATTTACGAAAACGAGCCTTCTACCGACGTTTAAGATTTATCAAGCGACACAACGTCCTCAGCTTGGCTTATTGATCCATTTTCATTTCCTAACACCATCTTCAGTCTAGGGAGTGAATTTGATGCACGAGTGATGTGTTCCTCCAAATGACACTACACCTCACAATCGTATTATGGGTCACAAACAGCTATGCCATCTCTTGATGTTTGTCGCCGCAAATAAGAAGGGTCGGGGAACCTCGTCTTTCGAAAATGGCCATGTGCTTTCGGATGATGCGATGGTTTTGCACGACAGATGGAGGCTTCAAGCAATCAATGTCTCTTGCAATTGCAACTTGCAAGTCAAACGAAAGTAGTTCTGTCCAAAAAAAAAAAACAAAATTAATTGCACGAAAGAATGACATCGAGCAGATTATTTAATGAGAGGGTAGTTTATTCAGGATAATTACCAAAAGAAATCTTTAACCTATCATAGGGTGCCAATTTAGTTGTAAATTTCTTAATTTTGTTAATTTGTTCTTAAATTTTTTGATGATTTGCTAACGTAGTCCTACTAATGGCACGACCTATGCTAACGCAGATAATTTTTATATTTTCTTAAAAATGTGAATATTTTTTTCCATTTTTTCTTGTTCTTTCTTCACTAAAAAAACTTAAAACTAACCGAAAAAATTATCTAAGTCAATGCCGACCATGCCACATAGGACGGCCTGTATCAAAGTCAGCAATTTTCGATTAAAATTGATCGGAATGACTTTATTCATAAATCATTAAATGGTTTAAGACTAAATTTGCTAACTCAAAAAAAAATAATGACCTTTTTGGTAATTATCCTAAATGTCCTCATAATTGTTGACCGATGTGATGTAACCAAGGTGAATCAAGAGGAGTTCAGGACCCTACAAAGGTGAGTTTGATATGCCGAGACCAAGAGATAGAACGGAAAATGAATATAATAGTGAAATTTGGGCTTGAAATTTGAATAACTCATACCATTTTTTATTGTCGTTCCGTAGAAGATATCGCAACTTGGGGCAAAGAAACAAGGTGAAGATTCGTAATTGATAAATACCCTTTGGCATCACATACTTATAAATCGGATAAACTAGATTTGACTCGTTTTTGTTGACATATTATGGTAATTTTTGACCCGACATGATAACGTCACTCGAACACGAGATGGAACCAGGAGGTTTAGGTTGACGCTAATAGTGTTCGAGTCAATTCGGCCTCGACCTATGAGGCACAGCTGATCATTGTCAAATTTGCCATACTCAAAATTGATTCGGACTATCCATTTAGCTTAGTTGAAATTTTGATGCCACATTTAAGTGAACCCGTCTACAAGTAGTCAGCTATAAAGCACTACTCTTTTCATGTTAGTCACTATTAAGATTGCCAATTGATGTATTATTATAACCTCTATATTAGTTTCATGAAGAATGGAGAGCATCTCGTCTCGGGTTCTTGTTCGTGGGGTGATTGTGGTGCCTAGCCGGCCGAGCAAAGTCGTCGACCCGTACCATGTTACGCAGGGTCATGTGGCATGCCGAACCGGTTAACTTCCATCACCGTACTCATGGTGCGTAGCAGCGTTGGTCGAGACGATCAACTAATCGCGTCTCCTGGTTGGGTTTAACAGTTGTACGGTGTGGTGGATTCTTATGCAGACCCAACACGAACACGACCCGAAAACACGAGTTGCCGCCTCTGAGTGAACCGGGAGGGCATCACAGGTCGATGTAAATCCCGTAATTGAATCAAAGTGGATCAACGCCACGCAAAAAAAACAAGACTCGATCTCTCTTTTCCAATTCCCCACAGAAAAAAAAGAATGTTTGACTCGGTGCGTCATATGGCAACCACTTCTCTCCCGCCTGTATAAATACACACAACTTCTCCTCCCATGCACTTCGCCCCCTCTCAATTTTCTCTCTCCCTGAAAATTGCAAAAAGCTGCAAATAGAGAGATTTGAGCTCTGGAGTCATTCTGTTTTGAGCTCCCTCTCTCTGTCTCTTTCTCTCTGCCTGGAGCTGAGTAAGTTTCTCCAAAAAAGCTATACACCCTTTATGCATGCTGTGAAACCACGCGGGCACTGTTCAAGAACACAGTGCCGAATCTGTATCGATCTTTTCCCTTTTCGTTCTTTTCACATTTGACAATAGAGACGTTCAAGAATGATTTTGTGTTGTTATGTGGGCAAAACCCTTTTACTCTTTTAAGCTCATCCAATGCTTAAGCTGTTAGTGACCCCTATTTTTTTTAAGCCCCCGAGGCCGAGCGAGATTACATCATTTTGATGGTAACACAGGTCCACTTTCGTGATATGTACCGTGTTTGTTACCTTTTTTTGCAACTGATGAGAGGTCCATTTCACCTGCGACTCCCAGGCAACATGTCATTATTCCTACAATTTCACGATTCAGTGGAAAACAAACAATGTTTCTGCTCTGTTCACATTCTCAGTTGATTGGTTTTGTTTGGGTGGTGGGTGGTGGGGAAGTTCCGAATCATTCTACTGACAACTTCCTCGTGTTTATGAATGAGAAAGTCTTCACAGATGGCCGGCGCGGAGAGGAGCCGGTCCGGGAGGCAAAATGCGGGGCGGGGCGGGGCGGCGGCTGGGAGCGTGATGAGCAAGAGCACGAGCAGGAGGACTGCTTGGAGCATGGAGGACGTGTTCAGAGACTCCGGCAGGACGAATAACGAAGACGAAGAGGCGCTGAAATGGGCCGCGATCGAGAGACTGCCCACGTACGACCGCTTGAGGACGAGCATCATCCAGTCGTTCGCCGACAACAGCAGCGAGAACTGTAAGGCGGTGATGAACAGTAGAGCGGTGGACCTGAGGAAGCTCGACATGGACGACAAGCAGAAGTTCATAGACAGGGTCTTCAGGGTGGCCGAGGAAGACAACGAGAAGTTCCTGAAAAAGTTCAGGCATCGGATCGACAAGTACGCCGATTCCTCCGTCTCTCCCTCACTTTACCCCATCAAGGAGACGTTACCCCATGCTCCGGCGAATTCGTGTTTACGCGTCGGACAAAAAAAGTTTCGATTTTTCAAAGCATAAATCGAAGAAAAGTCAGCCTCTGTCGTTTCCTCATGACCTACAGACAAATGAACTCCCAAGAAAGAAAACATCTTTAGGCAGACCACTTTCTTCAATCTTTGACGCATACGTGGTCCTGGTCGCTTGATAAAATATCAGTATTCATAGCGTTAAGCTAAAAAGCTTTAGATCCCAGTCAAACAGAGTCATTTGATCTAAAACATGAGGGCAAATACATCTCCTGATTTGGATTTTGTGGGTTGTTGCTTTGTCCTAATCAGCTGGTGATTATGGTTTTTTCAGGGTTGGCATAAACCTGCCGACAGTGGAAGTAAGATTTGAGCAGTTAACGGTGGAAGCTGATTGCCATATAGGAAGCAGAGCCCTTCCCACTCTTCCTAATGCTGCCCAAAACATTGCAGAGTCTGCTCTCGGCTTGCTTGGGATTAGATGGGCCAAGACAACTAAGCTCACCATCCTCAAAGATGCCTCTGGGATCATAAAACCCTCGAGGTTCGAAGCTTCGACCTTTGTGAGCGAAACGAGGAGATCTTTATTCTGTCTATTGCGATAGAAAATCGTCTTTTTTTCTATATGCAATTATCAGGAGATCGACATTTATGTCAATATGCTCGATTGAAATTTATTGAATCAATACCGACGCAAACGTAAATTTTAGAAGATCGACATATATGAATATTTTCCAAACGGGTGATGTACTTCTCTAATCATGTGTCCCAACAACTTAGGTAATTCATAAATTTTTCTGCAGAGAAGATACCCCAAGTGATCAGATTGGAAGCCTTTAAATAGCAGTTCATTATCTTCTTTTTAACTTTTTAATTAGTTACACATTACCTATGCGGCTTAAAATAATTTGTACTGTAAATTGTTAACGTTTCTTTAGGATGGCTCTGCTATTAGGACCACCATCCTCAGGAAAGACCACCCTTCTTCTGGCCCTTGCAGGAAAGTTGGACCCAAGCTTGAAGGTAATTAATTATAATGCACTTTTTTTTTTCAGAGCCCATGTTAGATAAAGAGAAAAATTTCCATCTGAATTGTGCATTTAGTTAATGTTTACATGGTGATTCAACACAGGTTCAAGGAGATATTACATACAACGGGTACAGGCTAAATGAGTTTGTACCACAAAAGACTGCTGCATATATTAGCCAAAACGATGTTCATGTTGGGGAAATGACTGTCAAAGAAACCTTGGACTTCTCTGCGAGGTGCCAAGGGGTTGGGACTCGATACGGTAAATAATAATTCGATTAAGATAGCGAAACATGAATTTCTCATCATCATTAGGCCCAAAAAAAAAAGCAGGGGAAAAAGGATCGAAATTTATGTGTAAATTTTTGCAGATCTTCTTAGTGAGCTTGCGAGAAGAGAGAAATATGCTGGGATCTTCCCTGAACCTGAAGTTGATCTCTTCATGAAGGTAAACACATCTTGGGAGCTGTTCTCTCGGATTAGTCACGTGTACCTCATTAACCACCGGTCGATCCGAAAAAAGAAAGCAAAGAACAGAACATGTCGGCAACTATTTACTATATACTCTCGACACCATACACACTGCAATTTCGACGATATTGCGTGCTTTTTCAAAATTACTCATATGTATTTCGCCGCATGCAATTTCCAATAATGGGCTTTACTTCTTCTTTTCCTATGATCGTCCAGGCGACAGCAATGAAAGATGTAGAGAGCAGTCTCATTACAGACTACACGCTGAAGGTGAGCGGCCCTGAAAACCCTTCTCAGCCGACTCCTGTTGAACTGATATCGACGGGAACATTAAAATTCCATAGTGAAATCTTTGCTAATGCATTTTCTGTTGTTTTTTTCTTTTCTTTTTCTTGGTCAACATTTTCAACTCACTTACTACGTTGACGGTGCCCAACTTTTATTGGTGAACTGGGGGGCGCAACGCCCATGCCTGCTTGCTTGATGTGTCCCCACACCTCTTCTGGTGAACAATTTCCAATCGAAGAACATGTCCGCGTCCGAAAACCAACTTCATGACTGTTTCGTCAGCTTTCTAAGTTTCGTTCAACACCTTCGGACGTTAGGAAATTAGGCAGTGACTAGATGACTTTGACAACCCCATTTTTGAGACATCACCAAACCATTCGCGAAAGCTGCACGCTCAGGCGTGTGCCTAAAGCATTATCAATAAGCATTGAAGCGACAACTCGGGTATCAAACTCTACCTGTGTCTCGTGAAGAGCCTTTCCGAAAGGTCGTGAAACTCACACTACAGAGAAGATGAATTGTCGACGAAATCTCAATTACAAATGAGAAATGACCATGAGGGTTTATCTACTTTAATTAGACAATGTACTAGGATCTTGATGGCTTAAATTGAATATACTATCTAGGATTAATGAGGATCTCAGTTCTTTTATTAGCTTGTATAATTGATACAGCTCTCTGATAACATGTTCTTGTGATTGGAAAAAAAAAAAAAGATTTTGGGGCTTGATATATGCCGGGACACAATTGTTGGCGATGAAATGCAGAGGGGCATATCTGGTGGACAGAAGAAAAGAGTGACAACAGGTTCGTTCCATTCACCAAGACAAGATAAATTCTTTAATGTGCAACTCGATCTCGTGGCATTTCTCCACATAGGTTTGAAATTTGAATTCCCCCCGGAATGTTTTAGATGCATGTCATGTAATTCTATGTGAAATTAGAAGGGTTAATTTTGATTTCCGGAATAGCCTCCGCATAGAACATGTCACGCATCGGGACATTCAGATGGTCCGCGTTGTTACAAGGACTGAATATGAAATCGTTGTGATTTTCGACTGGGTACAAATTGAGTAAGTTGGAGGATTTGATAAGTATAGGTGTATCAGAAGCAGAATTTTGACTGTTACACTATGTGTGGTGTTCAACCACCAGGAGAGATGATAGTCGGGCCGACGAAGACGCTGTTCATGGACGAGATATCGACGGGCCTGGACAGCTCCACGACGTTCCAGATCGTGAAGTGCATGCAGCAGATCGCGCACCTCACGGATGCGACCATACTGATGTCCCTGCTGCAGCCAGCTCCTGAGACGTTCGATCTGTTCGACGACATCATCCTCTTATCGGAAGGCCAGATTGTGTACCAGGGGCCCCGCGACCATATCCTCAAGTTCTTCGAGCGGTGCGGGTTCCGGTGCCCAGAGAGGAAAGGGACTGCTGATTTCTTGCAAGAGGTAACATGTATTGTCATGCCCAGTACCTGAATAATGGGCATGTATCTGAGTAATCACAAACTATTGGGGCAATTGAGCCCTTACAAGGAGGACAAAAGACATGCATAATTGTATGAAATCTCTCATCTTTGTGTACTTTTGGCAGGTGACATCAAGGAAGGATCAGGAGCAGTACTGGGCAGACAGAAGCAAACCATACAGATACGTATCAGTGAGCGAGTTCGCAGAGAAGTTCAAGCACTTCCATGTGGGAATGAGGCTGGACAATGAGCTCTCCATCCCGTTCGACAAGAGCCTCAGCCACCGTGCCGCCCTTGTCTTCACCAGGTACTCGGTCCCCAAGATGGATCTCCTCAAGGCCTGCTTCGACAAGGAGTGGATGCTCATAAAAAAGAATGCATTCCTCTACATCTTCAAGACTGTTCAGATCTTCCTTATGGCAATTATCACGTCGACGGTGTTCATAAGGACGAGGATGCACACTCATAATGACGATGACGGTGCTCTATACGTGGGTGCACTCTTGTTCTCCATGATCATCAATATGTTCAACGGTTTTGCCGAGCTCTCGCTGACCATAACGAGGCTTCCAGTGTTCTACAAGCACAGAGAACTCCTCCTTCACCCTGCCTGGACTTTCACCCTCCCCAATTTCCTGCTGAGGATTCCCATGTCCGTCTTGGAGTCCATTGTTTGGATCGTCATGACATACTACTCCATTGGATTTGCTCCTGAGCCAAGCAGGTAATTTTCGAAACTGCCCCCAGAAATTCGTGTCGAGTAAAGATTTAAAACTACTCTATAAGGTCTTCGTTGTAACTGGTTGTTTGTAGGGAGTGAGTCTTGAAATGTGAATTGAACTGGCATCTAATATTCTCCTGCTTGCAGGTTTTTCAAGCAACTGCTGTTGATATTCCTGATCCAACAAATGGCTGCTGGAATCTTTCGATTCATAGCCGGAGTCTGCAAGACGATGATTATTGCCAACACGGGTGGAGCTCTCATGCTCCTCTTGGTGTTCATGCTCGGTGGTTTCATACTTCCGCGAGGTCAGCTTGTTGTCCATTATTTCATCAAGAAAACCATGTGCCGCAAAACAAAGTGAACCGTGAAAATGAAAATGCCGTGTATGCATTGTGGCAGGTCAAATACCGAGCTGGTGGAAATGGGGTTACTGGGTTTCTCCTATGACGTACGGTTTCAATGCCATTACCGTGAACGAGATGTTCGCTCCAAGATGGATGGATAAATGGGTACATAGTTTATCTTCTTCCTTTTCCACCTTACAGACTCCAGCGTGTACTAAGACTCTGAAATGAGCAATGCCGTGGCGTTGCGACACTTAAAAACTTTGATGTCTTTCCTGAGCTTGAACTTAATATGCATTTCAGGCCTCAGACGATGTCACGAGATTAGGCATTGCAGTGCTTAAGAACTTTGATGTCTTTCCTGAGAGAAATTGGTACTGGATTGGAGCAGCTGCACTTCTGGGGTTCACAGTTCTCTTCAATGTGCTCTTCACCTTCGCGCTTATGTACCTTAACCGTGAGTAACTGACATAAACTACAGTTTCTCCCCTTTTATCTATTTCTAAGAGTTCTTCATTTTGATTTGAACGTGATAGCTCCCGGGAAGCCACAAGCTATAATATCTGAAGAATCTGCTAAAGAGATGGAAACTCAACAGGAACCGAGAATGACACGACACCCTTCCAATAAGGATTGGAAAACCGGATCATTATACACCCCCAATGGAAGCAATACAGGTAAAGAAGCATGAAGAGCTAGACTATCAGCTTGTAGAGTGGACTAAAAATAGCTGAAATGACCCCAGCTCTTATGGATCTTTCAGGGGAAACGAGAACTCAAAGAGCGAGTAGGCCAGCGAATACTAACGAGTTACGTAAGCATCATTCATCTCCTGAAGGGGCAAACAGCATCGCTCCGAAGAGAGGAATGGTTCTTCCCTTCATTCCTCTTGCTATGTCCTTCGACAATGTGAACTACTTTGTAGACATGCCGGCAGTAAGTGTCCATGTCCTGTAATCATCTATATATGTTTTAGTTTGAATCCCAGGCATGGAATTGAAGGATATTCCGACTATAATCCTTTGATTGAATTAAACAGGAAATGAAAGAACAAGGAGTCACAGAGGACAAGCTCCAACTACTTCAAGAAGTAACCGGTGCATTTAGGCCCGGAGTCTTGACTGCACTGATGGGTGTCAGCGGAGCTGGAAAGACGACACTGATGGATGTTTTAGCAGGAAGGAAGACAGGCGGTTACATCAAAGGCGACATTAGAATATCCGGATTTCCAAAGAAGCAAGAAACCTTTGCTCGAATATCCGGGTATTGCGAACAGAATGACATCCACTCTCCTCAAGTCACTGTGAAAGAATCATTGATCTACTCGGCTTTCCTCCGGCTACCAAAAGAAGTCAGCCCGGAAGAAAAGATGGTAAAGACTTGTCTGGCTTTCTACATCCAAGAGTCAGAGAAAGAGCATGAATCAACTCAAGAAATGTATATTTTTTGTTGTTGAATTTTCCAGATTTTTGTGGATGAGGTGATGGAATTGGTGGAGCTGAACAACCTTAAAGATGCCATAGTAGGCCTTCCAGGAATTACAGGCCTGTCAACTGAACAGAGAAAACGGCTGACTATCGCGGTGGAGCTTGTCGCGAATCCTTCAATCATATTCATGGACGAACCTACATCAGGCCTCGATGCAAGGGCTGCAGCCATTGTCATGAGGACAGTGAGGAACACGGTTGACACTGGCAGGACAGTTGTTTGTACGATTCACCAACCGAGCATCGACATCTTCGAAGCCTTCGATGAGGTAGTTATTTGAAAAAAAAATGAAATCTCTTCCTATGTTTTCAACTCATGTACATTACATATAGCAACAGCTGACCAAAGATGCTCTATATCAGCTTCTACTGATGAAAAGAGGAGGACAAGTGATCTACTTGGGGCCCCTAGGTTGGAATTCTCACAAGATCATTGAATACTTTGAGGTGACTAATACTCTTAAAGTTGTTTAGATGGGGCAGTAACTAGTCCTAGATAGCATCAATTTACGAGTAGTAACTAACTGCAGGATATACCTGGGATCCCGAAAATTAAAGAGAAGTACAATCCGGCCACTTGGGTGCTTGAAGTGAGCTCGGTAGCGGCAGAAGCACGATTGAAAATCAATTTCGCCGAACACTACAAGTCCTCATCCTTGTATCAGTAAGCCAAGTCATTCTCGCAAGAGCTTGTGTTTATGAAGATAATGGTGTTACCTTCTTGATCTTGAGCTAAAATATGCGGCCTTGAGCAGGAGAAACACGGTCTTAGTGAAGGAGCTGAGCACACCTCCGCCGGGCGCCAAAGATCTCTACTTCCCAACTCAGTATTCTCAGTCCACATGGGGACAGTTCATATCATGCATATGGAAACAATGGTGTACTTACTGGAGAAGTCCAGAGTACAATCTTGTTCGGTTCTTTTTCACTTTAGCCTGTGCCTTGATGGTTGGAACAATCTTTTGGAAGGTCGGCACTAAAAGGTTGGTGAGGGCTTGAGGGGAAAACACACAAAATCCCCATGAACTTCATGTGTCGGTCTCTTCTTGCTTCAAACTTGCTATTGATTTGGTGCTCTCTCATTCATTTTGTCATTCCAGGGACAATTCTAATGATCTTACCGTGGTAATTGGAGCCATGTATGCAGCTGTGCTATTTCTTGGAATCAACAACTGCGCCACCGTGCAGCCCGTCGTTGCCATCGAAAGAACGGTGTTCTATCGAGAAAGAGCGGCCGGAATGTACTCCTCACTGCCTTATGCCCTTGCACAGGTGACGAGGAAATAATTCATTTTGACCGTGTTTCTCGATCTCTTTTTAGTGTCAAGTATTAAAAGAATCCAATCTTTTGCCCCACCCTACAATGAACTAAAGGATAGTTAGAGGGGAAAAATTTTAGCTTGAGGAATTTTTAATCCTTATGGTCCTGATTCTGGCTTTATATGTCAATGTAGGTTATGTGTGAAATACCGTACGTGTTTGTTCAAACCACGTATTACACATTGATAGTGTATGCAATGGTCAGCTTCCAATGGACAGTGGAGAAATTCTTCTGGTTCTTCTTTGTCAGCTTTTTCTCCTTCCTCTACTTCACATACTACGGCATGATGACTGTTTCCATCACACCCAACCACCAAGTGGCCTCCATCTTCGCCGCAGCCTTCTACGCACTGTTCAATCTATTCTCTGGATTCTTCATCCCTAAACCAGTAAGTTATTCCTTTAGACACCATCGAAGAGTTTGAATTCATTCCTTACCAAACACAAAAAAAAAGAGTTCGAATTCGTTTGGAATAAAGTTGTTTTGCCGTAAATCTTGATGCGCAAACAATTCTCTGTTGAAATTTTCAGAGAATACCGAAATGGTGGTTGTGGTACTATTGGATTTGCCCTGTGGCATGGACGGTGTACGGTCTGATCGTGTCGCAGTACGGCGATGTCACCGACCGCATCAAGGTGCCTGGGATGTCGCCTGACCCAACTATCAAGTGGTATATAGAGCACCATTTCGGGTACGATCCCGGATTCATGGGGCCGGTTGCCGGAGTCTTGGTGGGCTTTGCGGTGTTCTTCGCGCTTCTCTTTGCCTACTGCATAAAGAGTCTAAACTTCCAAATGAGATAGGTTAGATGGAGATCAATAGGCATGGAGATCAATAGGGACAAGAGAACTCCAGCTAAAGAGACTCGTAGATTCCCTAGTACCAAAGCATATGATGTAATTAGTGTTTTCGGTTGATTTCTTCAATCAATATTGATCACAATATTAGAGACAGTACAACAATGCTTTTCCTACTTATAGTAGATAATGATGATGATGATGAATATGGCTAAGTTTCCGAGATGCAGCTTGTTGTATGTAAAGCCACAGCATTTAGGCACAGAGGAATTTTTTATCTGCCTCTGACGGTTCCATAATTCCTCGCAACTGATTCACGCGAGACTCCAAATTTATTTTTCGCCCTGCTTAGCTTCTAATGAACTCCTGAAAAGCCGTGGATAATGAGTATTACCAAACCAAACCATACCAAGGAGGGAAATCATTACAGTGTGATTCCGGTAAATGTGAGTTCGGTGCTTCCAGACACTCGAATGTGTAGGTCTGGTAGCCGGTCCGTCCAATCCAAGATCCTGTTTTGCCATTGCATCTTAAGGAGCGCGTAAACGATATCCTCTTCTCAATATCTGCTAATATTCTGTTACTGGAAAGATAGGGAGGAACTAACTGCTAATGCGAAACCCAGATTAGGCGAGCCATTTAATTAACTCGAAGGAAAACCGGCCAGCGCGAAAAATAATAAAGGCGGGAAATGAAGATGGAAAGGGAAATGAAAAATGGCCAATTTTGCACCAACAAATATCAATGATGTGAAGATGAAGATCCTATTTTTCAGGTCACAACATGGTCACAAAGGCCTGTAGAATCAGCAAAGTATGAGTGGACACTACCAAAGCACGAGTCTGGATGAGAGCCAAAGTAGGAACCAAATGCACAATCCATCAGGATTAGCAAACTGCTGCATGCCCATGACTCTGGAGTGAACCCTCACCCGGAAAATTGTTTGATCACTAGCATTCAAAAAAGTAACTCCAATCTCCGCGGCCGAGCACAGAACATATGGGGCAGTGGCTACCCCACATTCCGACCGCTATGACAGATGGCCGAGAATGCTCGTCTTGGTGGTGCCGAAACTGCCTTCCAGGTACGTTCCGTCCCCGGACTATAGCTTCTAAAAGCAAATGCAGCGCCAAATATCTTTTTCCCACCAACTATCGACCGCCACGGAACATGGCATTTCACATGTGACACTAGTAGATCTCGAAGAAAATCTCACCTCTGATACGTATCTGGAATGGCGACATGCTGCTACTGTCACTATGGAAAGCGACTTTATTTTTTTATTTAGTGACGCTGGACAAAATAAAGGATCTTTGTAATTTTCCGAGTTTCACCATCTTTGCATGCTCAGGATTAATTGCCCTCCCAGCTACCATGCAGAAACAGCATGAATTCCTCTCTCCTCAAGAAAAAGTTGGCAGTTTTAAAGTTCATTCCAATCTAGATATGTTAAGCCTGAAGCTACAATTCCATCTTCTTCACGGTTATCTTGATAAAGAACCATTCCTACGCCAGGTTCTTAACAGAATCCCATCTCTCTCAACAGATAACAGAAAGCGCCTGCATAAATAGATCAAGACGAGGGGAAAAGAGAAGGAGTTCAAGAATAGCCACTGGAAAAGACAGAGGAAGGGATGGATAACTGGGGGCCAGAGGACGATCAGTTCTTCAGCAAGTCGAGTTCGAGGAGGGAAGAAGAGGACGCGCTTCAATGGGCTGCATTAGAGAAGCTCCCCACGTACAAGAGGCTGAGGACGAGCATTCTGCAGTCAACCCCGGAGGAGGATCGCGCTGCCAGTGACATCGAGCAGGGCGCGAGCACGACGACGCACAAGGAGGTTGATGTCCGGAAGTTGAACAAGAAGGAGAGGCACGAGTTCATCGAGAGGCACTTCAAGGTCGCCGATGTAGATAATGCCAAGTTCTTGACCAAGCTCAGAGCTCGCATCGATAGGTTCCGTACAGCTTTCCATGATCTACATTTGGAAGTGATAAAATTATTGTTTTTGCCCGAAAGTTGCACTTGATGCATTTCCAATTGTCAATTCAATTACAGGGTAGGGATTCAACTTCCTACAATAGAAGTCAGATTCGAAGAATTACGAGTAGAAGCAGATTGCTATGTCGGGTCCAGAGCCCTTCCGACACTGCTGAACGAAGCGCGTAACATTGCCGAATCAGCGCTTCGCCTGTTTGGTATTAAGCTTGCCAAGAAAGTGAAATTGACAATCCTTAAGGATGTTTCTGGAATCATTAGGCCATCAAGGTGAGATGCTACATGTATCTAAAATGTTTTGATTAGTCTTTCGAAGTTGATGCTCTTCAACTATACGCTCTCCTGCTCGTTTCGCTGTATCTTTGAAATTATTTATTTGCTCTGTTTATGCAGAGGAAGTCAAACCTTTGGTATCAGTTTGATTAGATCATTTGTAGCTATATTGGATATAGATCTATCACTCGGTTTAGTATTGGGTTATGCACTGTGATGTGCTTTTATAATCTTGTTCTCTGATGTGATCAGGATGACTCTTCTTCTAGGACCACCTTCATCTGGGAAGACAACTCTCTTGTTGGCACTAGCAGGAAAGTTGGACTCAAGTCTAAGGGTGTGTTATAACGCTGTCTTTCGAACCTATACAAGAGTTAATTTCTATCTTTAATTCTTCCTCTCTCTTAGAATAAATTCAAGATTATTTGGACATAAGCATGTTAAGCTTGGTCAGCATTAAGCTACTAAATGCAAACTCTTGAGTTAGTTGCACTTTCAGCTGGTTCATCAAAAGTGGTCCTAGATTCTTATCTCTGTCAATCAGGTGAAAGGACAAGTCTCATACAACGGCTATAGACTGAAAGAGTTTGTGCCGCAAAAGACGTCGGCATACATCAGCCAAAATGATGTGCATTTGGGAGATCTTACTGTCCAGGAGACATTCGATTTTTCAGCGAGATTCCAAGGAAGCGGCCCTCGTTATGGTATCATTTTCCAAGAATGTCCAACTCATGACTGTTCTTTTTCTTGTCAGTCACTTGAAGAAGCTCAAATCTGTTTCTTTTTTGCAATGTTAGATTTATTAGCTGAGCTCTCAAGAAGAGAGACAGATGCCGGAATACGCCCAGAGTCTGATGTTGATCTATTCATGAAGGTAGATGCTAATGTTTGAACTTAGCGCAAATGAACCAATTCGCGCAACCTCATCCATATATGTGCCTTGTGAATTCTATTTCTAAATGCAGGCAACTGCTGTTGGATCCAAGACAAATCTCATTACCGATTACACGCTCAAGGTTAGTTCTTGACTAGTAGTGTAAATTGCTCATTGAGTTGTGGTCGGTACTCTCCCCATGAAGCCATTGAGTCATTGAATTACCGATCACTGTATAGTTTGCTGGAACAGCTTCTGGGACTTGATGTATGCAAGGACACCGTCGTCGGAGATGAAATGAAACGAGGAGTTTCAGGTGGACAGAAAAAGCGAGTGACAACAGGTTAATTCTGGTTACCCAGCGGTGCCAACAAATTCACAGCCGAGTGTCCGAATGATGGACAACATCTTTTTGCACAATGATTAGCTCTTTCTGTAGTACGTGTTATTTTGAAATTCTATAGAGAGGGAACCAATAAGTTGATGAAATGGATCAAATAGATGCACTATTTGGACATATGACTGCAATGCTAGTGACCATCGCAATCTTTCATTTTACTTCCGGCGCATCTTCGACATGTCAAGTGCCTATTTTCATTCACCAATCATTAGTCATAAACATGTCCCATCTTGTATGATGCAGGCGAGATGATGGTGGGACCGACGAAAACTCTTCTTATGGATGAGATATCAACTGGTCTGGACAGCTCAACAACATTACAAATTGTGAGGTGCATGCAGCAGATCGCGCACTTAGTCAATTCCACCATATTCATGTCCCTCCTCCAGCCAGATCTTGAGACGTTCGAGCTGTTTGATGATATCGTCCTCTTATCAGAAGGCAGTATCATTTACCAGGGTCCTCGGGAGCATGTAGTGGAGTTTTTTGAGAGCTGCGGATTTCAGTGTCCCGAGAGGAAGGGCGTCGCCGACTTCCTGCAAGAGGTGAAGACGTCTAACCTTTTGTTCAAAGTCACTAGACCCTTCTGGGAAGCACTGTTTTGCTTCTTGAGCTGTGGTTTATGCAACCAAGTACATCAGCTGGACTTTTATATACAAATAGATGGCTTTATTGGTTGAACATCGGCACAGAAAAACCTGTCACGCTTTAATGATTCCTGGAACATTTTCTTGGACCTGTTAAAAAGCCCTGCTTAATCACTTGTCATAGCACTATCACAGGTTACATCCAAGAAGGACCAAGAGCAATATTGGGCAGATAAGAACAAGCCCTACCAATTCATTTCGGTTGCGGAGTTTTCCAACAGGTTTAAGGCCTTTCATGTGGGTCAGCAGCTAGAAAGGGAACTCCAAACTCCTTACGACAAAAGCGAATGCCACAGAGTTGCTCTGACCTTTACGAGACAGTCGACTCCCAAAATGGAACTCCTAAAAGCATCTGTCGATAGAGAATGGCTCCTGATCAAGAGAACCGGGGCCGTTTACATCTTTAGGACTTCTCAGATTATCATAGTCGGGTTTGTGGCAGCAACGGTCTTCTTGAGAACGAGGCTCCATAGGACGTTTGATGATGCGACTGTTTACATTGGAGGACTTATTTTCGCCATGGTTATCAATATGTTCAATGGCAATGTTGAGCTATCTCTCACTCTTATGAGGCTTCCGGTGTTTTATAAGCAAAGGGATTTTCTCTTTTACCCTGCCTGGGCGTTCACCATCCCGAACTTCTTGCTCCGCGTGCCCATCTCAGTTTGGGAAGCCATAGTCTGGACACTCATGACTTACTATCCCATTGGATATGCCCCAGGAGCTAGCAGGTACTTAAACATATATACTGTCTTGCGCTCAATCTACTTTGTTTGCTAGGGAAGAATTTATGGTTCTTTCTTCTGTTTTCGCAGGTTTTTCAAGCATCTGCTCGTGGTATTTCTGATCCAACAAATGGCTGCTGGGTTGTTCCGGTTCTTGGCTGGTGCATGCCGGACTATGATGATTGCCCAGACTGGCGGTTCTCTTGCTCTACTCCTTATTTTCCTTCTTGGAGGTTTCATTCTTCCGAAACGTAAGAGTTAATCATTCAAGAACCTTTTCATGACCGTTATAAAAGATTGATTTCAACAGTGCAAGCAAGAAATATCTAGAGAGTAACACAATTAGGCTTCCAAGTGCAGGCCAAATACCAGTATGGTGGTCTTGGGCTAACTGGGTCTCACCTCTATCGTATGCATTCAAAGCCTTGACCATCAACGAGATGCATGCTTCGAGGTGGATGAACAAATTGGTAACTCACCGAAACATGTGTCGGGTTAACCAGCTGGTCGGGTGCTGTCTAAAGTTATAGTGATACAAGTCACTAACTCAGAACTACTTGATACTGCCGCAGGGACCAGATAACAGTACGAAATTAGGTGCGGCGGCGTTGGAGGTATTCGACGTCAACTACAAGAGCTACTGGTTTTGGATTGGAACTGGAGCACTTTTCGGATTCATTATCCTCTTCAATATCCTATTCACCGTCGTCCTTATGTATCTAAACCGTGAGCTCTAGCAACTTCCTGTGGTTAATCTGTGATGCAAGGAATATTTGGTTGCCACTATTGCAGCAGCAGTTCAATAAATGCTGACTAGTTGAGCTGAATGCACATATTGCAGCCTTTGGACAGCCACAAGCTGTCGTTTCCGATGAGGAAGAGCAATCAAACAGCGAAATCTCCCGAGAAACAGAACAAAGCACAGCAAGAGGATTAGCGACGAGAAGTAGCATGGGTAAACATTTCTTTTTTCTATTCGTGATTCCTAGTTAAACTCAAAGATATGAGCAGAACAATGCGAATTTCTATGTTATCGCAATTTTTTTTTTTATAGCTTTTTACATAGTTTCGACACAGAAAAGATTTCTATCTGAATTATCAGGGGAAATGTCCTCTCGACAAAGTAGCAAGTCCGTTCTTCCTGGCGGAGAACCTGCCGTTCAGGTGGCCGACGGAGCAGCCCCAAAGAGAGGAATGGTACTCCCATTTCGACCTCTATCAATGTCCTTCGACTGCGTCAATTACTATGTAGACATTCCCCCGGTATTCTTTCTAATTCTCATGCTATTCTAAGTCCACAAGCCGTTCTTTTTCCCCTTACATGGAGCTGAGTAGACCTCCTGTATGAGGACAGGAAATAAGAAGTCAAGGAGTGACCGAGAACAAGCTCCAATTACTCCGAGAAGTGGCGGGAACATTCCGGCCTGGTGTCCTAACTGCTCTGATGGGTGTTAGTGGTGCTGGAAAGACGACACTAATGGACGTTCTAGCAGGGAGGAAAACTGGGGGTTATACAGAAGGTGATATAAGAATATCTGGTTTCCCCAAGAAGCAAGAAACGTTTGCGAGAATTTCCGGCTATTGCGAGCAGACGGATGTTCACTCCCCTCAGATCACTATTAGAGAGTCCTTAATCTACTCGGCCTTCTTAAGACTCCCTAAAGAAGTAGACGATGAGGCAAAGATGGTAAGAAAACCTCGAGTGTTGCCAGGGCAATTGGTTTATCTGTCTTCTTCAAGCTAATTTTCATGTCAATTTACATTCTGCGTACGCTCCAGATTTTCGTTGACGAAGTGATGGAACTTGTCGAGCTCGGTAGTATCAAGAACGCCATAATTGGGCTTCCAGGGGTATCCGGGTTGTCGACAGAACAGAGGAAGAGGCTGACTATAGCAGTAGAACTTGTCGCCAACCCTTCGATCATTTTCATGGACGAACCGACTTCGGGTCTTGATGCGAGGGCCGCAGCCATTGTCATGAGGACCGTGAGGAACACAGTGGACACGGGACGAACCGTTGTGTGCACAATTCATCAGCCAAGCATCGACATATTTGAAGCATTTGATGAGGTAGATGGCTTAATAACCTTCCCATTTCTAGGGAACCTTCTGCTATTTCCAATTTAACGCTTGTGATGTCTTGCGACAGCTGCTGTTGATGAAAAGAGGAGGGCAAGTCATTTACTCCGGACCACTTGGTCCGCGCTCCTGCAAGCTCGTAGAGTATTTCGAGGTGCATCTTGCCCTTCCCGGTCTCCACTTTCTGTCCTAGAGTCAATTGACAACCCGCACGCACGGTTCAAACTGTAGGAATATGTGGATGTCTGCAGGCAATCCCCGGAGTCCCTAAACTAGGAGAGGAGCAAAATCCAGCGGGCTGGATGCTGGACGTGAGCTCAGTTGGGAAAGAGGTCCAGCTCAAGATGGACTTCGCTGAGTACTATAAATCATCACCTTTGCATAAGTAAGTGCGAAAAACAAGGTTCGATCGGATAGAGGCTTCTATAGTTGCCATCGGAATGCATTGGTCCTTTAGCTGAATCGCATTTCGTACATGTAAAGGCAAAATAAGGATCTCGTGGATGAGTTGCGCACGCCGCCAGCCGGTGCGAGTGACTTGTACTTTCCCAACCAGTACTCACGGTCGACATGGGGGCAGCTCAAGTCCTGCTTGTGGAAGCAATGGTGGATCTACTGGAGGAGCCCCGACTACAACCTCGTCCGAATCCTCTTCACCTTGTTGGTCGCGCTCGTGCTCGGCTCGATTTTCTGGCGGATCGGCAAAACCAGGTGATAGTTTTTTCCATCCCTAGAGCCTCCATATGTTTTCGTCTTTTTTTCCCCCCTCGAACCTCCATATGTTTTCCTACTCCTTAGCCGGCTGCCACTGGAAGATTCCAAGAAGACTGAACCATGTTCTCATCGAATCTGCTTGACTGAAACTCCTGTTGCTTATCAGATGGTTATTATAAAACATACATTCTTTTAACCAGGGATGAGGTTCATGATCTGACCACGGTGATCGGAGCCATGTACGTTTCCGTATTGTTCGTGGGGATTAACAATTGCTCGACCGTTCAACCGATAGTTTCCAGAGAGAGGTCTGTGTTCTACCGAGAAAGAGCTGCCGGCATGTATGCCGCTCTGCCATATGCAGTGGCCCAGGTAAAACAAATAAGCAACTATACTCTTAACGGTTCATGCTCATGAAGGAATAGGAATAGCCATCGATTTAGTGGCTTTGGAATTCATTCTCTCTTCGCTTGCGGGTTCGAAAACAGGTAATTGTGGAAATACCGTACGTGTTGGTCCAATCGGCATGCTACTCCGTGATCATATACGGCATGATGAGCTTCCAGTGGACCACGGCCAAGTGCTTCTGGTTCTTCTTCATCAACTTCATCTCCCTTCTCTACTTCACATACTACGGCATGATGACGGTCGCGCTCACCCCGAACCTCCAAGCGGCAGCTATCTTCGCGTCAGCTTTCTTCGGCTTCTTTACTCTGTTCTCGGGATTCTTCATACCTAAACCGGTGAGCCTCCATCCTAGTATCCAACCGCTGACATAGTTCCAGCGCGGGAAAAAAAAAAAAGAAAAAAATAAATAAATTCGACAAACCCCTATTCGTTTCGTGATTGCAGAGAATACCAGTGTGGTGGAAGTGGTACTATTACATCTGTCCCTTGGCATGGACAGTGTACGCGCTGATCGTGACGCAATACGGCGACATGGACGACCTGATCAGGGTGCCCGGGATGTCTCCAGATCCGAGCATCAAATGGTACCTCGAGGACCATTTCGGCTACGACCTGCACTTCATGGGGCCAACTTCAGCAATTTTGGTGGCCTTCGCGGTATTTTTCGCGCTCCTGTTCGCCTTCTGCATCGCCCGCCTGAACTTCCAAAGAAGGTAGCGTAGGAAAATAGGAAGCATTCCATCAGATCGCTCTGATTTTTTTCCTTCCTTCTTCCCTGTTTTTGTTCTTCTTCTTCTGTTTGCCAATTGTGTGATTCACCACGCTTTGGCTGAACGACCAGTAGAGTCGAGATGTATGGATAACATTGCTTTTTGCCCCTAATACCATGCGGAAATAGTCCTGCTTAATGAATTTGAGATCAAGCGCATCGGAATCTTTGTCGTCATTCGACCCAGTGAGATTCACGGCGATGCCCCATTGGGCGCCTGGGACGGCGAACAACTACTACTCGTACGCAAAATAGAATGATATATTCGTTCTGGGGTAGTTGGAGGCTGGAGCAGCTCCAACTACCAACTATGCCTCATTCTTATTCGCATTGGGGAAAAAGAAAAGACAACTAGCAACTATGCCTTTGCCAAATGATACCTTCACCGGATGCAACTACAAGAAACAAAGCAAAACGGATTTAGCATAGTAAAATTAATGAATCAAGGTCGATTTTATTCTTCATGATAAAAATTATATTGGTTTCGCGAAAAAAATTAGTGATTTGAAAAATATTTTTTTTCGAAAATAATCGCTAATTTCGTCTACAAAAGCATGAATGAACGAAAATTGGTTTCGTTGATGCTGGGGAGGAAACTTTTAGATGAGCTTCGCGGGCGTGTTCTTATTTGGATTTTGATTTGGATTTGAAATCAAGGTACGATGTCCCTATCCTGGATAGTAACAATGCCCTGTTCTGCGTTCTCGCTTCGTGGCGTGGCGTGGCGTGGCTGGATTTGTTCGCGGTGAATCCAACAAGCCGTCAAGCTCGCGTAAAATTTCCTCGAGTCGGACATGGAAATCATGGTGATTATCGACATGGAATTTGGGCCGGTCCAAAATTGATTTACGTAACGTAGGAAGATGCATCGGACGAATTAAAAAAAAAAATTTGGGGGGTTCGAAGAACAAGTTCAAGTTGACATTGACCAAAAAGGACAATTTCTGACGTCAAGTTTAAGGTCCGGAATCTCACGGTTTTTCCTTTTATTATAATCGTCAATCCTTTCATTGTTTTTTTCATTAGCATGTGCAGTACTGATAACCTTTAAAGGGTAAAAGTGTATTTTTGATCTATTTCTTCTTCTTTTTTTACCATAGAAAAGTCGCTCTTTTTAGAAAAAATAATAATAATATAGAAACCAAATTCGTACCTGAAAGGAGAGAGAGAGAGAGAGAGAGAGAGGACTTAAATTGCTCAGACAGACGACTCTCTTTCTTTCTCTGTTCTTCTCTCGCCCTCTCCCACCGAAGACATCGAATTCTATAGAGAGAGATTCAGACTCCATTGCCATTTCTCTCGCCATGATCTCGTCAAATGGAAGCAGCTTTCTGGTAATGTCACTTCACTTTACACATCTGACTCGTCTTCATCATCTTCACTGTGCACGCAATTCTCTCTCGCTCTAGCCTCGTCAAAAACCAAAATTTTCAGCTCTTTCTTGGGCCTTGCATTCGAAATCGACATCCCAACTCCGATTTTCCGTCTCCATTTCACTGATGGTTGTTTTATCTTCTTTGATCTCTTCGCTTGCTTTCCCTTGTGTTGGTAGCAGAAGAGTCCGAGCGTCTGCAAGTCGTGTAGAACCTTCCATGAGGCGCGGAGAGAACCCGTCGCCTTCGTGAAAGTGAGATCGAAACCGAACGGGCGTTGCCGAGTGGCGAGCGATGGGAATGGCCGCGTTTTGGTGGACGGCGCATTGGACGAAGACGGCTCTTCTTCTTCCTCTTCTTCGTCTTCGTCTTCGGTTCTGGAGGTGGCCTCCAAGTCCGCGGTCAGTGGCGGCGGCCCCGACGTGTACGGCGAAGACAGAGCCACCGAGGACCAGCTCGTCACCCCTTGGGCCGTCTCTGTTGCCAGGTCAGATTCGTCGTCTTCTGGTTTCGATGTTTCCGATGCTCTCACTATTGAAATTTTTTTTGCTGTTTCTATGCATTAGATGTTTTTATATTTTCCTCCGATTATATTTATGGCGCGATATTTATTTTAAATGGACGCCGACATGTTTTTTTTTTTTGTCGAATGCGCCGACATTTTAGGTGGTGGTATTTAATATATTTCCTTTTTTTTCTTGGAATAATGAAATTATTTTCCACGCGTCATGCGTTTAGCCTTTTTTTCGTTTTTTCAAATGTTGAATGCCGTAAGAATGATCTGACCAGAAAAAGAAAATTGCTGTAAGAATGACGCCACTTCTGTTCTGAACTTCTCCAGCAACAAACTTTCTAAGTAAGACTTGTACTTTTGTTTATGGCACCGGGTGCCAATAATTATTACATATATTACAGAGCTGTCCAATTTGAGACGACAAAGGTGCCGGCTGGTAGTCTTGGAAAATTTGAGCATTCTGTTGATGTTTCATAAGCCAACCAGTTATAGATAACGAAATCGTATTTGTTGTATTTAGAAAATTCACCATAATATCAACATCAACAACACCTTAACATATTTACTTTATGCTCATATTTCCTTTGTGCTGGCTAACATTAAGCTCCGTATAACATGGCAGTTCTGACTGTTGTTTTATAAAATTTTCCTTTTAACCTAAGAGGAATTTTGCGATTACACAAAAATCCCGATACACTGCGCCATTTCATCCAACCTGCTCTGATTCTATGGCTTACATCCTCATCAATCTCTACCTCCTTTTGCAATATTGATCCCAGATATCTAAATGTATCTTTTTTGGGTACCTCCTCTCCGAGCATATTTACGGCTTCTTGATCCCCTCTTCCTACCGTGTCAAACTCACACTTCAAGTATTCCGTCTTACTTCGACTTAGCGTAAATCCTTTAAACTCTAACATGCTTCTCCATACTTCTAACTTAGCGTTAACCCCAGGCATGGTCTCATCAATAAACACAATATCGTCTGCAAATAGCATACACCACGACACCTCATCTTGAATATCTTTTGTTAGCTCATCCATAACCAGGGCAAAAAGGTAAGGGCTCAAAGCAGAACCTTGGTGTAAGCCTACTGTGATTGGAAAATAACTTAATGTGCCATTACAAGCCTTCACACATGTAGTAGCACCGTCATACATGTCCTTGATTGCCTCTACATATTTTGAAGGTACTTTTTTCTTCTCAAGAATCCACCACATGACCATTCTTGGAACCTTATCATACGCCTTTTCGAGATCAATAAACACCATATGGAAGTACTTCTTTCTTTCTCAATATCTCTCCATCAATTGTTGTATCAAGAAAATAGACTCCATAGTAGATATTCCTTGCATAAATCCAAATTGATCGACAGAAACTTTGGTCTCTATTCTCAAACGATGCTCAATGACTCTCTTCCACAGCTTCATTGTATGGCTCATAAGCTTGATGCCTCTATAGTTAGAACAATTCTGGATATCCTCCTTGTTCTTGTATATAGGCACAAATATACTCTTTCTCCATTCATCAGGCATCTTATTAGTATGGAGAATCTTATTAAAAAGACTAGCCAACCAACTTATTGCTACATCCCCTAAGCATCTCCACACTTCAATAGGAATACCGTCGGGTCTCAAGGCTTACTAGTCTTCATCTTTTTTAATTCCTTCCTGACTTCCCGTGCTTTAAGTCTACGCACAAATCTTCTGTTTGAATCATCAAAAGTATCTTCCAAATCCACCTCACTTCTATCGGTCTCCCCATTAAAAAGTTTGTTAAAATAACTCATCCATCTGCCCTTAACGTCTTCATCTCTTATCAGCAGTGTTTGATTTTCATCCTTGATGCATCTAACCTGTGTCAAGTTTTTACTTTTCTTGTCTCTTGACTTTGCAAGTCTATAGATGTCTTTTTCTCCTTCTTTGCTCCCAAGTTTATTGTACATATCGGTGAAAACCTTGCCTCTGGCCTCTCGCACAGCTTTCTTGGCACTTTTTCTCGCCAATCTAAACTTTTGCAAATTCTCTTCATTAGGACATTTATGTAGGCATCTGAAACATTCCTTCTTCTGCTTAATTGCCTCCTGCACCTTTTCATTCCACCACCAGGTTTCCTTTGTTTGATGTTCATTCCCTCTAATTTCCCCTAACACCCCTTTTGTTACTGTCTGGACACAGTTAGACATCTCCTTTCACATCATATTTACTTCGCTCTCCAGTCGCCATGGTCCTTCCTGTAGCATTCTTTCCTTGAATTCTATTTGTTTCTCCTCTTGTAACTTCCAACATCTTACTCTGAGGTGCTGCGCACTTCTCTCCATTTTCTGTACTTTGTTATACTAAACTTCTAATACCACCAACTTATATTGTGTAGCTACACATTCACCAGGGTATATCTTACAATCTACATACAAGGCTCTATCCTCTCTTCTGGCAAGAAAGAATCAATCTGGCTACAATTTTGACCGATGCAAAAATTGATTAGATGTGACTCTCTTTTCCTAAAAAAGGTGTTTGCCAACATCAAATCATAAGCTAATGCCACACTCAAGATGTCTTCGCCAGCCTCATTCTAGTCCCATATCCAAAAACTCCATGAACTCTGTCAAAACCTCCACTATTCTGACCGACATGTCCATTTAGATCTCCTCCTATGAATACCTTCTCCTCGTGTGATATCCGCCTTAAAATTTCTTCCAGATCTTCCCAAAACCTGCTCTTCTGGGACGCTTGCAATCCAACTTGAGGGGCATACACACTAAGTATATTCAGAATCAAATCCCCCACAACAATTTTCGAAATTTACTGCAATTGGAGATGCAGAGCACCCTAAATTGCTTCTTGAAGACTGTCTTTTGGACTACTAATGCTGCACAAGTCCTGAAGGTTCAAAGCATTTGTGTCCTGCATTTTCAGGATGCATGTCTTCCGTTTGTTTTAATGCATTGAAGAATTAGGCTGCTATTCATCTGTTATCTTGATACATATAGGATTAGACACAGAGTGTTTAGAGAGAAGTTGGAGTGGTAGCGATTGAGGAGAATTTGAGTGGTGCTCGTTTGAGGTGATTTAGATGAGAAAAAAGGTTCTTGACTAGCTCAGGTCGTAAGACGTGACCTATGCTGGAATATAGGTTTTGGATGGACAGAGAAAGATCTGAAGGATATAGATGGAGATTTGTACAAAGATAATGACTAACAGGACGTCCTAATAGAGCACAATAGGGCAAGGGATCCACTCAGCTTGGTCTTTTCCCATGCCTTCTGCAAAATTATATGGTCCTTTAAGCATAAATACGAGTTTTTATATGCTTGCTTCTCTACTGCTTAGCCTTTTAGTTTCTAATAAGCAAATCTTCCCCTTTGTCAGTGGGTATAATCTGCTTCGAGATCCACACCACAACAAAGCACTTGCCTTTTCTGAAAGAGAGCGAGATGCGCACTACTTGCGCGGTCTTCTCCCCCCAATAGTTGTTTCTCAAGATCTTCAGGTTATCTACGCACTGTTGATAATTCTTTTAACAGCTTCTTACGCGCCCCCTTCTCGTGCATTTCCATTACGGGTCTATCACATATGACATTTATTTTGTGACTCAAAAATGTCAGGTGAAGAAGATAATGCACAACCTCCGCCAGTACCAAGTCCCACTGCAAAAGTACATGGCTATGATGGATCTTCAAGTGAGTTTATATCTCTTCCTTCTTGAAGAGATTCCGGTTTCCACTTTGGATCAAGATTATGTGCTTTCAGTATCTTGGTTTGTACATGATCAAGCGTCCCAATGGAACTGGCTGTGTGAAATTCTTTTCTTTGATGTGCTTCTTCTCCCTTTATGTACTTTTTCTGCAGACATGGCTTATCCTCACTCATCTGAAAATTAGACAATAATGCTTTTTCAGCCCTTTACAAAATTGTCTGGTTTATTCAATCATGTGGGCAGACCAAGTGTGCTGCCTGTTTCATACTTTTGGAGTATCCATTTCACAGGAGACAAGCGAGAGGCTGTTCTACAAGCTTCTTATTGACCATGTTGAGGAGCTTCTTCCTGTTGTCTACACTCCAACTGTGGGTGAAGCTTGCCAAAAATATGGGAGCATTTTCAGACGACCTCAGGGTCTCTTTATCAGTTTGAAAGAAAAGTATGTCTCTATGTCTGCTGTACTTAATCTATCGTGGGATTCTGTTTTCCTAATAGAAATTCCCTGGCAATCGTCTGGTGCTGGATGCATATATGGTACTCACAAATAATTTATCTTAGGGGCAAGATTCTTGAGGTCTTAAAAAACTGGCCACAGAGAAACATTCAGGTTATTGTCGTGACCGATGGTGAACGGATCTTAGGACTTGGAGATCTTGGCTGCCAAGTATATATTTTCATTGACTGTCTCTCTCATTCACATACATGTACTCACTTGCACCCCAAGGACGCATGCATGCCCGCACTTATGCTCACACGGCACAATTGATAACTGTCTCTAGAATTGTCTCTTTGCTAGGGGATGGGCATACCAGTAGGGAAGCTTTCGTTGTACACTGCTCTTGGAGGAGTCCGGCCTTCTGCAGTAAGTTATGCTTCTGTGTCAATATTATTGTGAAATATACTTAAGTCGTGAACCTGTTACATCAAGTGTCCTGGAGCCACCAGTAGGTGCTACGCTTTCTTTAATTAGACACTAAATATCACTCTCTGCCTTCTATCTCTTGCTACAACAGACTTTAGTGAAATTTCCATCGTGTGGCATTTGCAGTTCTGACTTTGGCAAAATGATGCAACCAAATTACATGTACATTTTATTTTTTCCAGATAGTTTGCATTTAGAATGAGACGGCAGTTAATATTGTCAATTTTTATTACTTTGCGATGCTTCTATTTGCCAATGCTTTACAAATGTTGAACATACATATGGAAAGACTACTAGCATGGACTATCTGAAGGTTTTAGATGTATTGTTTTGTTCACGGCAAACCACGTCCGGAACTTGCGTAATGGTGGTTATGTTTGTCCAATCACTTTTTCTCTGGACACTTATAATGACTGTACATTCTATCATTTTACAGTGCTTGCCTGTAACTATTGATGTGGGGACAAATAATGAGAACCTACTGAAGGATGAGTTCTACATTGGGCTCAGGCAGAGGAGGGCAACTGGGGAGGTCTGAGTTGCTTTTAGCACTGGAATGATCATTTTATTTACTTCATGCAGTCACACTTTATGCAATGGGAGAAATCTGAATCGCATATTCTTCTTTCAGGAATATGCTGAATTTTTACATGAATTTATGACTGCAGTCAAGCAGATTTACGGGGAGAAAGTGCTCATTCAGGTTTGATTATCATTTTATAGTTTGAGCTAGTCATCGTTTTTTTCTTCTTTTTCAATCTTTATGGATACCCCATGCCTTAAAATAACTTTTGTTGCAGTTTGAAGATTTTGCAAACCACAATGCTTTTGAGCTGCTTGAGAAGTATGGGACGACTCATCTTGTCTTCAACGATGATATTCAGGTGAAAATCAGAACACCCTAGTTGTGAGTCGAAACATACCTATTTACCCTTCTGCTACTTCGCTCCAGGGAACAGCATCTGTGGTCCTTGCAGGGCTCATTGCAGCACTAAAGTTTGTTGGTGGAACCTTGGCAGATCAACGATTTCTATTCCTCGGTGCTGGGGAGGTTTGTTCTCAAATTTTGTCGTGAGAGCCCTTAATTTCTTTTCAAGTAGCTCCGTGTATCAGTATAAAAATTCTATGGTCTGTACGTATGTAGTATGGTTCTGCTTTGATTGGACTCATTGGAAGAATACAAAGTTACACAAATTTGCTCCACTTTCTTATTTCGTTAGCTTGCGTATTTATAATATCTGGTATAAGGAAGTTCTGTTGTGACTGGCGGTTGTTACAGGCTGGAACTGGTATAGCTGAACTTATGGCCCTCGAAATGTCGAAACAGGTTGAAACATAGCATTCTATATTTATTTGAGTATTCACTTTGAGAAATTCTGGACGATGATATGTCATACAAAACGTGAGAAGATACACCTGATGTTCTTTGCAGACAAATGTTCCAGTGGAGGAAGCTCGTAAGAAAATTTGGCTAGTCGATTCGAAGGTAGTAAAATGTGCTGTTTTCTGTGTATTGGATCGCTTTAGTTGTTATAATCCGTCCATTGGCAAACCATTGCATGTGTTCTTCTGCAGGGTTTGATAGTCAATTCACGCTGTGAATCACTCCAGCATTTCAAGAAGCCTTGGGCTCATGAACATGAACCTATTAATGAACTTGTGGATGCAGTAAAGGTGCTCTCTCTCTCTCTCTCTCTCTTTCGCGCCCGCGCTTTGATGTGCATGATGCAGGCACCAGATATATGAACTCTGGCTAATCTCAAAGTCTCTCTTTGTTGTCTATGGTTCTTATTCTAATAATTTTTTATTGTCTTAGGCAATCAAACCAACAGTGTTGATTGGAACATCAGGAGTCGGAAGGACATTTACGAAAGATGTGGTGGAGGCTATGGCTGCACTGAATGACGTATGTATCTCTTCTGTACACTTCACTTACCCTCTAAAGGTCAAGATGCTTAATTGGATTCGTCCGAGAATTGCAGAAACCCATCATTCTCTCTCTTTCCAACCCAACTTCACAATCTGAATGTACAGCAGAAGAAGCTTATAAATGGAGTCAGGTAACATAATCACGCAAGTCCTGTCTTACCGAAATTTGCATCTCTCTCTGTTCCCGAGCATAAATACTCGTTACCTTTTTGGTGTGATTTATGTTTACTGTGTTTTCTGTTCTTGCAGGGCCGGGCTATATATGCCAGTGGGAGCCCATTTGCTCCCGTTGAATACGAGGGGAAAACTCTTGTGCCTGGCCAGGTCTTTAACTAAGAGCATATATCTCAATTCTATATGCGAGCACATAAAATCTCGATGACTGACTTCGCTGTTATTTTCTTCTGTTCCAGGCCAATAATGCATACATTTTCCCAGGACTTGGTCTAGGCTTGATAATGTCTGGTGCAATCCGTGTTCACAACGATATGCTTTTGGCTGCCTGTAAGTGCACAATTTTGGGGTTAAAATAAAATCTATCATGGAGATCGGCGTGCACGTTATTATAAGCTAAGTCAAAATGTCCACCTTTTCTGATTATTTTTGCTGTTATGCATGCTTCTTTGGAGCAGCGGAAGCCCTGGCTGCGCAAGTGACTCGAGAAAACTTTGACAAGGGACTCATATATCCTCCTTTTACTAACATAAGAAAGATCTCAGCCCAAATAGCTGCCGATGTGGCGGCAAAAGCTTATGAGCTTGGTAAGTTCTTTATTTTTGGGTAGATCCTACTATTTTTTCTTTTACTTTATGCTTTTTTTTTTATCAATTCCCGGTGCTTTTAATTTGTCTAATTAAGTTCCCTTGATTCCAAATCCTACTGACACGGCCGTCGAATGATGCGGTAATTTGACTGGGATAAACCTTCAACATCCACGTCGGCCAAATTTTATCCACTTCAAATTTAAAGAATTGTCTATATTATGTTTTTCCTAGCACGACCACGTGGGCATCCGCATATTTCATTTGCAGCATACCTTTGGCTTTGTCCGACAGTATCTTCTTTGAGCAATTTTCACGCACGCGATCGCGTGCCCTCACTTCCTCGCGTTCATTTCACTGATGAAATGGCTTTCACAGGCTTGGCCACTCGCCTCCCTCGGCCAAAAGACCTGGTGAAGTACGCCGAGAGCTGTATGTACAGCCCTACCTACCGTTGCTACCGGTAAAGATGAGGA
The DNA here is from genome assembly GCA_028455895.1 of Rhodomyrtus tomentosa. Classification (NCBI taxonomy): domain Eukaryota; kingdom Viridiplantae; phylum Streptophyta; class Magnoliopsida; order Myrtales; family Myrtaceae; genus Rhodomyrtus; species Rhodomyrtus tomentosa. The sequence continues at coordinate 37,816,244 of JAPCWY010000001.1, read as the reverse complement.
CAAGCACTGTACGCTGTCTCGCGCGGAGTTTTCTTCACCTTCGTTGTTGTCATTTGTTTCCTATGTTGGTGTCCTCATCATCATCATCATCATCATCATCATTCTCGTCTGTGGAGATTCAGCTATCGACAAAAGGGGTGGTGGCGATGAGAAACACACGTAAAAGCAAAAAAGCGTGTTGCCATTATGGGAATATCTGCATTGATGTGCTCAATTAGATCACAAGATTTCATTGCATCCCGTTTTGACTAATCTACGCGTTGGGTTTGTTTGATGGTAACAGTCGGTGCTTTTCTTGACTTGTTTAGAGGGCGAGGGAGATATACATCCTGTCACGCTTGACTAGTCTCTAAGCTATTTAAGCATTGGGTTTAAACTTTATTTGATGGAACACTCGTCATATCTTGACTTATTTGGATGGGACACAGGGCTGAATTATTTAAAAAAAAAAAAGCAGCAAAGGACACCAAGACAGAAACCAAAAGACGGAAAAATAAAATAAAATAATAGAAAATGATTAAAATATCATGTCGCAAGTCAGCTGATCTTTACATCTGCACTAACCAATCCAAATTCGTCGTTGATGGGTTGAATATTCACAAAAGAAAAGTTTGGGATTATTATAATAGGTTAAAGATTTCTTTTTTTGATAATTTTTCTATTTTATTTTACACTCAAAGGGTTCACTAGAAACGAGTTTAAGACCAAAAACTTCGCTTTTGAAATGGCTAGTTGACTTTTATTCGAAATGAATTCTCCACAAATCAAAGTAAGACTCCACGCGTAATTTTGTCGTTGCCTATTTTTTCCTCTTAAAAAGAAGAAAGAAAAAAAAAGGAAAGTGAATTCAAAGTCTCGAAAGTGACTTCGTCCATTGAAGCTGTTTTTCCTTCCTACTTCTAGACCTTTCAAAGAGTAGTATCGAATTTCCTCCAATCACCTATCTAAACGAGATATATTTCTCAACTTTCGCGCGATTGAGCGTAGGCAGCAAGCCGTTATATAAGAACACAGGGGTTCACTTCAGCGAGCTTAAGGGAAGGTTAGCTTTGTTTATATATATATAGGTTATGCTTTTACAATAAACCCCCCCGTATACGGTCCTTATCCTAATTGGATTTTGGCAATCTCGAATTCTCTATCAAAATTTGGGAATTTCCCAATGATGATCGCCGATATAACTCAAATTATTGTACGGTTGGAGATGCGAATTCCATGAGAGCATCGACGGTCCAAAGTGGATAAACCCAAAATCCCAAAATCCCACAAGCAAGCAGACAGCTAAAAGCGTCGACTTTGGGCCGACGACGAGTCCACGTTGACCTTGGACCGGCGACGAGGTGCACAGCAAGTAAAAGTCAAGCTGACAACGGTTGTCGTTTATATCGCATTGGACAAATTTTCTTTTTCTATTGTGGTTGAGCTCGCGTCGGAACTCGTTCTCCAACGACGGTCGGGTGTATTTTGATTTCATGAATTATATTCACCGTAAATCGATTAAAGAATTTAATGAAAAAAACATTGAAATTTGTTTTTTTCGAAAGCGGATAAGCGCGGGTTAAATGAAATAAAAATAATTTTATTGTTGTTGCTAATAAAGTAGAGATTAACATATAAAAAAAAACAAAATAAAAAAAGCACAGCGGTCAAATTCCGTGAAGAAGAAGCAGAGGACGTGTCATGTTGTTTACTCTCCTTCGTCGAAGCTCTAACGAAAGGACGACCACCCGCGTTTCTCTGTAGCACTCCGTTAATCCCCGATTTACCCCTCCTCTGCTCTGCGCTTATATAAAAATCGCCTCACAAAAGCCACACTGAAACACGGCACTCCTACCACCAGACTCGGCCGAGTCAAAACGCTCCCGGGACCTGGCGCAATGACTCGGCGATGCTCCCACTGCTGCAACAAGGGCCACAACTCCAGGACTTGCCCTGTCCGTAGCTCCGGCGGGGGAGACGGCGGGGCCGTGGCGGCCAACACCTCCCCCTCCTCCTCCTCCTCTAGTACCGCCGCCGCCGCCGCCGCCGCCGCCGCAGCAGCAGCCGCCTCAGCCTCCAGCAGCGGCGGCGGAGTGAAGCTGTTCGGGGTTAGGTTAACGGACGGCTCGATCATGAAGAAGAGCGCGAGCGTGGGGTGCTTGTCCGCCGCCCACTACCACTCCTCGTCCTCCGCCGCCGCCTCGCCGAATCCCGGCTCGTCCCCGATCGACGGGAGCGAAGGCTACCTGTCGGACGATCCCGCGCACGGCTCCCGCTCCTCCAATAGGCGCGTGGAGAGGAAGAAAGGTATCGAGGATTTCTTATTACTTGCAGCTCCTGATTCTGGGATATCGATTCTGCGTTTCTGATTGTTTGGATTCCCTTCCTCCCTATGAGTTCAGATTGGGAGTCGTTGTGTATTTGATTGAAAAAGTTGGAGCTTCATACGTCTGATGAGTGGCTAGGATATGTCAGAAATGGTCCCTGCTTTTGGATTCCCAGTTCAAATGTAAAGATCATTCCTTTGCAGCTCTCAACAAATCGCAGCGATTGAGAGCAACTTCATGAAGAAAAATCACAGTTAGAATATCACGCGTCGGTTAATTCTGATCCCAAAGGCAATTGTATTTATGTGCAGGTGTTAAATGGTACTATCATTATAATGGAATGCTAATGAAAATAATTTGACTAGAGTGGCAAAATGTCTTATATTTGGTATCTGTTATTAGTTGACATTTCGGAAAGCTAACCATCCTTTGGAGATTAAGTCAAGGTTTAATAATGGTAGATAAGGCTCCTCCATTAATTTGCTTGTATGTTCTATTTCCTTTTTACCCTGTAGGAAATGAGATGTCGATGGATCCGGTATAAGAGGGCATGTTCTGCAATTCTCTCTCTTTTGGTCGCTAAATATGAGATTCGGTCATTTGTGACTCATACGTTCCCACACCTATTCTGTAGAAATGATCGAACACGATAAATGAGCATCAAAACCTTATGAAGTGATCAGGAATTCCCCGCTGAACAAATGAATGAGCTCTGCTATTGTGAATTCTCGTTCTTAGCTCTGCGAAAGGTGGTACTGCATGCCATTTGATTCACAAGCGAGAAATTACATCAGCGACCGGCATGGTTCCATCAAATTTTTCTCCTGCCAAATAGGAGGCTGCTTATCTCATCTCTGCATTTGTAGTTGAATCATGTTAAGTTTCTTTTTTTGATATCATGTATATATCATATCACCTCGTTAGTGTTCCAACTGGATAGCAGCATCAGCAATAATGTGTTGCGCGGGATAGGCAATATGTTGCCAACTTGCCATGGGTCCATAAATCCACCAACCGTTATCTTTGTTGGTGTCAGATTAATGACCTTGTTTGCTTTTGTTTTTGCTTAGTGGAAATTACATGGTTGGCTGTACTCTAACTGCCCAGGGGTGGATACTCAGATGGCTGCCTTCTAGATTGTTATGTAGACACCATAATAGATACTGCATATTGCTGAGCATGTAACACTTGTTATTTAGAAGTATATGGCATCTCTTGATTGTTCAATTGGATTTGATTCCAGGTAACCCGTGGACGGAGGAAGAGCATCGGCGGTTTTTAATTGGTCTTCAGAAATTGGGTAAAGGAGACTGGCGAGGGATAGCTCGTGACTTTGTGACGACAAGGTCTCCTACTCAAGTGGCAAGCCATGCCCAGAAGTATTATATCCGGCAGAGTAATGCTGGCCGAAGAAAGAGGCGCTCCAGCCTTTTTGACATGAATCCAGATACGGTTTGTCTTCTCTATGATGTTGCTTCTGCGCATTCATTGCACTTCCTTCAATCATCTTGCTTGTGTATGTATTAAGATGTATTCTTAGCTCATGTTGACATATGCTTTAGCCTTGCTCTAGTGCGGATTACATTGATAAAGGTCATTCCCCTTAGACCTTTGGAACACATTGAATGGTCAATTAGGAATTACTTTTTCTTTGAGTGAATTGCATGGTCATTATTTTTCTCTGTAAAATATATAGAAAGAAAAGAAAAAAATAAAGGACGGGAAAGGACCCCTTTTATGCAATTCGTGGGTTATGACTGGAATTTACGGATCCATTGCCAGTACATCAAATGTTTAGATTATTAATGTTGGCGTGATCTAATATTTAGATAGATAGTGTAACACTCGTCACATATAGGTTGAGATTTGGCTTACCACTTAAGCAGGGAAATTGATTTTATTGAATGGGGAGGTAGATAAGAGGCCTGGAGAAATTGCAAAACGGTACTCTGCATTCCTATAAGCTTAAGCTATCGTAGAGGAAGGGATCTTGTAGCATTTAAATGCTATAGCAACAACTATTCTTTTTTTCCCCCCTTTCGCTCTGTTATATTCTGTCAATACTTTTGGTGAGATCCATCTGTTGCTTTTGTTAGGCTACTGCTGACCAACCCTCACTTCAAGAAGAAAAATTTCTGCCTCCTTTGGTGAGAATTAACGATGATACTAACTCAACAACTTCAACCAGTATTGGACTCGATTTAGAAAGAACGCCTATGGAGACCTCTCACCCAGAAATGTTTGAAGGGTGCAGTGATGCTACGATGGAAACAATAGGTCAAGTACCTCTTGTCCCCTGTTACTTCCCATACTATTCACCGGTACCTTTTCCCATGTGGCCACCCAACGTGGCACCTCCTGAAGATGGAAGGGTTGCGGAGATATCTCATCACCGTGTGCTAAAGCCAATCCCAGTAATTCCAAAAGAACCAATTAATATCGACCAAATAGTTGGAATGTCTCAGCTAAGTCTTGCTGAGAATGAACCTTCGCCACTGTCTTTGAAGTTTCTCGGCGGAACTTCTCGACAATCAGCATTTAGTAAGGCTCCTTCAGTCAATGAATCGGATCTTGACAACTACAAGGATGGTGCCACTCAAGCAGCTTGATTTGTGCCTAAGATCAGCAGTGGTTTAGTTATTGGTGAATGTTTTTGTTAAATTATCTGTATTTGTGTCTTTTTCCTTCTGTCTCTGTTTTCTTTAGGTTTTCTGCTCCACACAGCCCTAGCCAGATCGCACTTTTTGAAGTATATATTCTTTGCGCACTATGTGGATGGAATCCAAAATAATAGTGCGTTTGTTTGGGGGGAAACGTCCATGATAAATTAAAATGCTTTTTGGGAAATCATTATTCAGGAAAATCGTTGGTTTTCGTTTGTTTGATAATATGTATCTAAAATATTTTTTGATGTTTGAATCTCATTTAAAATCAAATGATTTTTTCAATCTCAGGAATACCATTGGAACTAACGATTGAAGAAAATCAATTCCTAAATCAAATGTCTCTCTCACTTTCCTTATACAAAAGTAACTGAATTTCCTCCAATTATTGGAAAACTCGAATTTCTTATCCTGTTAAAGAACTTCAAATTGTAGTCAAAACGGTTTTTATTTGCGCGGTCAACTCAAAGCGGAGAATGGGCAGTAAATGGCCTATCAACCGTCATCTAATGGTGATGGCCTAGCACAGAAGTCCTTCCAAAACTCAGAAACTGCCTCAAGCACCGGAAGAAGTGAAGTAAACACGTTCGACAGCATTTTGAACCGTTTTGAACAGTTCGATTGCCTCTCCAGGCATGTCATGGCGAACATAACCAGACACCATTGCCGTCCCAAGAAAAGTCATCTCTTTCCGGCATTTTGTCGAACAATCTCCTTGCGATTGAAAGTCGACCGGCGCTCGCATACCCAGATGTCACAGTTGTTAACCTGGTGATACAGCAGAATTGCCTTATGCATTCGAGGCCTAATTGTTGACTTGCTCACGCATGCAGGGGAGACGCTTCACCTTGAACAGTGCTAAGTGTGTCTACTTTATCATCTCCTCTTTGTAGTAACTCAGGTGGGCCAGACAGCCGTGAAATCAGGCCGGTAAGCGGATCCACTGGACTGGACGCGGATCCACTAGACCCGACTTGAGCCTCAGTTGGATCAGGGCCCTAAAATGATTTTCTTTGAAATGATTTTCCTATTTCCCAACCCCTACAAGTGGTTGCGCAATATCAATCTCATTTTTCTTTATAGGAAAATGACATAGATGATCCCTAAACTTTGACACTCTGTGTAATGTGATTCCCAAACTTTCAATTCATTCGTAGTGATTCATGAGCTGCTCGTAAGTATTCAATATAGTCCTTCCATTTGTTCAACTGTCAAATCAGATGTTTTTTTAATGATATGACTTATTTTATTACATGCTGAGTTGGATTTTCAAAATGATGCATCGACATATCCATCTAATTTCGAGTAAAAAAATATTATGGTGTTGACATGTCGATCATTGGTTGATAACGAAGGTTTTTGTATCCTGTCATGAGGTTGAATGTCTCACTTGAATAATCTACATATAACTTTTTTATTTAGATTGTCCACCATTAAAACTTAAGAGATCAGAAACCATATGACCAGGTTTCATTAACTCGAATCAACGGAAGAACAATATTGAGTATTTTTATATAGTTTAGGAATTGGCTTCACTATTAACTAACAATTCAGTGACCGCCTTAAACAAATTAAAAATACATAGACGATATTGCATGTTGAATTACAGATTAAGAGCCTTTTATGTCATTCTTTCCTAACCAGAATTAAACGAGGAGGTAACTAAAATCACAAAAGTAGTCATCGCACAGTCAACTACAATATCACCTAGCTAGTCATACTTTTTCTCACGAACGAAATTATTGTTATGGCTCAACGGATCTCCTATGATACGTCCAAGAAGACAATCTGTCCTTATCCGCCATAAATGGTCATGGCATTTATTTGGCAAATCTTGTTACGTTGTAAGTTGTCTGCATGGTACCCCCATCTGTCCGTACACTGGGCTAGCTTTTTGACTGAATCTCACATTCAATTATCGCATGCAAAGGTGGCGCTCAAGAATCCAAGATGTTAGAAAAGGGAAGGCCCCTCTGGCTTACGAATTCCGTACATCCAATACCCTAACGCCACGTCGGCGAATCGCCCTTACATGGCAGCATGTGATTGGAGCTTCGCCCGACTAACTCGAAAATTAGGGTTGCCGCCGTGTGTAAGTGTGAAAGTAGGCGGGAGTCGCCTAACGAGTGCCAAATTATACAATCTTAATACGAAGCGAAACATTGATCGTTTGCGGCCATGTTTCCCTTCGCATTTTCTTCTCTTTTCTCCTTCTCCCCTTACTACCCATTTTCATTTCCTTAGTGTCTTGTGATTTCCTCACGATCAACTTCTCCGATGGCTGAAACCCTGGAGAACCTCATCGGAGACAGAGCTCGATCACAGAGAAACCGCGGACAAAAAGGCATCGATAATGTGCCTCCGGTGCCTGCAGAAACCCGTGAGAGCAGTATTGAAATCGCCTCCGGTTCCAGGCCAGTTCCCGTTCCGATTCCGAACTTTTAATTTAATTTTTAAAATAATAAATAATATAATAAAATTAATAAATTATAAATTATAATCAATAATCAAATTGTACATTGTAATAAAATTTGAAAATAAAAGGAGAGGAGAGAAATGGGCTTTGAATTATTATTATTATGTAATTTTATAAATTACTATAAATTATAATGTAATAAAATCCGGTTCTTAACTTTTAATTTTATAAATTATTATAAATCATAATATAATAAAATCCGGCTTCGGTTCGGAACAATGGGCCCAGTCAATGGGCTGATTCCAGATCCACGGTTCGGTTGGCCATGTTTGCCCGATGCGGAGGGGCATTTGGACGAGGCAATGGCGATCGTCTCGGGAGAGATCTACCCTCCTCTGACAAATGAGAGGGCGGAGGGTGCGGGACTGAGCTCAGGCGAATCATGAGCAAAAAGCTAAGGCCAAGGGCGGTAGGGAGATCACGTAGGATTTCGTGCGCGTCAAACCCAGATTCGTCGCTGGCCGCCGGGCCTTGCGACGTGATTGGCGAATGCACCGCTCCGCCGAACAAGGAGGCGCGCCACAGGCCGGATGCTCACTACTTTGGAGTATTCGATGGGTATGGCGGCAACGATGTACAGTGATCAGTGGCGCGATTTTCTACGTGATTGCCTCTTTAATTTTTGCTCATTCTTTCTTCTATTCTTTAGAGGGGGACCATTAGAAAGTAGAGTGATCAGCTTCATCGTGTTACGTTGAACTTAAGCACGTTTTCGAAGTCCAACGTTCGATAGTCTCTTTGTGGCGATAGGTATTAAGTACTTCGCTAATATTTCATCGCGGTAATCTTTCCGTTATGTAATAATCACTAAAGAGGTGGCGCCGAAATTTGAATTCATAATCGCATGCCCCTCTTGTTAATTCTGAATTGAAATTTGTCCCATCTTCGTCCATCATTTTGCAATTAATAGCATTTTAACGCGCCTTGTCGGTTTATTCACATGGGAGCGACGTAATAATTACTAAAGAGCGACGTAATTAATAGTATTCATAATCTTTCTGTTATGTAATAATCACTAAAGAGGTGGCGACGAAATTTAAATTCATAATCGCATGCTCCTCTCGATAATTTTGAACTGAATTTTGTCCAACCTTCGTCCATCGTTTTTCAATTAATAGTATTTTAACGCACCTTGTCGGTTTGTTCACATGGAAGCGACGTAATAATCACTAAAGAGCGACGTAATTAATAATATTCATAATCTTTCCGTTATGCAATAATTACTAAAGAAGTGGCGCTGAAATTTGAATTCATGATCGCATGCTCCTCTCGATAATTCTGAATTGAATTTTGTTCAAACTTCGTCCATCATTTTTCAATTAATAGTATTTTAACGCGACTTGTCGGTTTGTTCACATGTGACCGACGCAGGCGCTACACATGTCGGGGCCATAAGAAGATAAAGCGCTATTTTCTTTCGCTGTTAATGCGCTGAGATTTTTTTTTTTCTTTTGCACGTGCTCAATTAAAAAATCAAGTCCGTTCTAATTATACTTTTTTTTTGGTCGAAATTCTAATTATACTTAGAATGTGAACAATTCTTACTCGTCATGAATAATATATACATATATGTGTGTGTATATATATAAATATATGGTAAAGAAATTTAATCGGAGTGGGAAAATTATTATAGGGGTAAAGAAAGTGAACACATGTTGATATTTATGCAGCCACATATTTTCTTCATTTAAACAATTTTTATTTTCACAAATAGTTATTAAATATAAGCGGTTTTTTTTTTCGAAAATATAATCGGTTTCAAAATATAAAATAAAAATACAAAATAAAAAAGTAAGTACGAATTGAAACGTCCAGAAATTTCCGGTTGCCGGAATCGCAATGAAGGGGACGGAAACGGCGAAAGCCGAATCGGATTCGGAGATCGGAGTAGGAATCGCAATGAAGGGGACGGAAACGGCGAAAGCCGAATCGTCTGAAATTTCCGGTTGCCGGAAAACGCCGAGTGATCTGAGCAGGTACTCTCAATGGCCTATTTTGGCGGTGCACAGTATCCAATTTTGGCATCTAGTGCTAGTTGTGCTGTTATCGCCTTGCTGATCTGTTTCTGTGTTCGCGCGAATCTGGAGCGGTCTCGTTTTGGTTGAGACTCCTGAATTTGCTTTTCTTAGCTCAAGTGGAGGTGATTTTCACGCCAGTCGATAGACTCTGTGTATACGCATTCTTTGGTGGAGGTGCTTTGTTTCGTGATTTCTGGCTGCTCGTGTTTGTGAAGTACACGTGAAGCTGCTCTCTGATTATGCGAATTGAGAGTTATGTGCAATCTCGCGAGAATGGGGAGAAGATTGGACTGGGCTAACCTGAAACAATAGGCGAATTTGGTTGCTCGGGAAGTGTATGAAAAGTGACTGAATGTTGTTCTCGGTAGAAGGGGACCTCTCTGAAGGTCTCGATGAGCTTTGTAGGAAGGTCTCGATGAGCTTTGTAGGAGGTGAAGGGTGCATAGTTGTTGATGAGGAGTGACCTCACGCTTAGAGTCATTCATTTGCTGAATTGGCAATTTCATCAGCTTTTGAGTTGGAGGGGTTGACTTGAAAAGGGACAATCTGTCAAAAAACTTCGCAAGATGAGTACCTAGCTCAGTTGGCAGTGCAACTGAGACGCACTTAACACAGTCTTGCAGAGCAAATTCACCGACATCAAAGAAATAGAAAAGTAGCTCTCTCTGAGTGGCTATTCATGTCGAGGAAATAATGAATCGGCAGTTATTTCTGCAAGTGTTGTGATCCTGAAACAGCTTTAGGATAAATGCATGTGCTTCAAGCATTTACTCGGACAGATATCTGTTTGGGAGAATTGAACCTTCTCCCACGGTTATGTTGCTGTTAGTCCTAGTTAACTATATGTGTGATCTGTAGTGGATATAAACAGAGCTTCTTTATCAGGCAGGCTTCTACTCATCCTTTTAGTAGGCATTGCCATTTTTGCAAAAGATAAAAGAGGTTCCTACTGTGACTGTTATTATGTACTCAAGGAGCCAGATGATTAAGAGTTCCTGCTTGTTTATAGGCTCATAGCTGTGACGAGTTACAATTGTTCTAAAGTGCATGAAGAAGCATGACGCTATTTTGCTGGAGGTTATCAAGGATGTACTTTTTATTCTTCATGTTGAGTTGTACAGAGTGAAATTTTCACAAACCGAGATTCATTTGTCAACAGATTTTCCTTTCTTCTATTTGAGTTGCTTTGGCGGGGTGCTATTGTGGTTGCTCACCAGTCATAAATCTTTATGACTATTGGCAACAATCCAAATTCATCTTACTTCTACTCTTGGAATCGCATTAAACAGTGGTTGAATTTTTTTTTGCCAATCCCAACCACTTCACCTACCTCATTACCCCAAAACCTTGATCGCAGCTATATTGCAAGGGAATGGTACCAATTCAACTGTAGCTATTCTTGGTGAAGCCAAGGATTCATTTATAGCTAACCAAGACTAGTTTGTGCTGGGTCGCCAATATTGCTGGACTTGCTTTCCAATTTGGGTTCACATGCACAAACAAGGGTATGGAAGAAGTCCTCCTTGGTTATTAAAGGTGGTACCAATGATAACAAAATATCGTAACGCAGCTCGGACTAGACCTAAAGAAGGTAGCCCTTTTGATTAAGGCAAAATCATTTAGAAGATTAAACATGTCCCTCCTGGCAAGATCCAAGCTGTTCTCTTATGAGATGAAATCATGAATTTCAACAAACTCAAAGAGACTCTTCTAGTTGCATTAAGTTACCCAACATGGTTGCTTCCTTGCTAGATCTGTGGCATGATGTGTACGATGCTTATGAAGTATGAAGTTTCCACCATTTGAAGAAGTTGATCATCATCCAGAAACACTATACAATTTTGTTCAAGGTGGAAGGACGTTCTGGCACCCCATGTTCGGCAGGTTAGATTGTGTGCACTTGTCCCCATCCCCACAGGGCAAGTCGATGCCCTGCGAGGAACTCTTGGTCAAAAGAGAGCCATTGAATGGACAGGAAAGTAATGGAAGTGCATTTTGATATTGAGAGAGGGGCAAAACGGCGCAACAACGACGTTCGCTGCCTGCACAAATTATCTGTTGAAAAGGGGAAGGGGGGGGGGGTGGGGGCGAGAGAGAGAGTAAAAGACTCAAGACCCATGTTTGGCCCAATGGCAATGGGACAACAATGAAGCGAGCAGAGTGGGTGAGCATGATTTTTCCATAGAAACGAGGTTTCGATGTGTGTGTGCTTGTGTGTGAGTGAGAGAGTCACTTCAGTTCAATCCAAAGGCGGTGTGCCAGCGAGGTTTGACGTTTGTGGAAGGAGTTAGAGTTGAGTGAGGCGAATAATTGCCTAAAATGTGAAGTATTTGGATAGAGTTGGCAGAGTAATGAGTTGACGACCAAGAGCTTTCTGAGGTTTATGTAGAGTATTTGTTGCAATATATGAGCTCGACAGAGTAATGAGTTGACGAACAAGGCTTTCTAAGGTTGCTGTAGAGTATTTTTTTGCAATATATGAGCTCACATGTTACTCAGCGAGCATAAAGAATGTTTACTTATATTACCTAGACGTATATGAGCGGATTAGCAACCAACCCTGCCTCATTCCACAAAAATAAAATAAAATAATAATAAATAAATTTTGCCAAACTTGTCGTTCCCCACCCGATCCCTGTTTTCTCACCCCGAAATGCACAATCAAGGTAGGGATCTGCAGGTGTGCCAATCCCTACCTTGGTGATTAAGGGTGTGCAAAGGAATCGAGAACTGCCCAGGCCCGGTGGTTCCTAAGGGAGCCAGTCCGGTTCTCACTTCCATTTATTGGAACCGGTCGATATTGATTTGGATACTAGTTCCAAGTGTGGAACCATCCACTCGCCCACCCGAGCTAGACCAGTAATATATAACCTATATTATTCACTTTATGATTTTTGTAAAAAAATGAAAAATCTTAAATCCTAATTTGAAACTCGCTCGTCTCAAGCTCTCGCTGTCATGTCGATCTCTACTCTCTCTCGTCTCAGACTTTCAATGTCTCACTCACCTCGATCTCTCTGTTTCCGTCTCTCGATTCATGACCTCGACTCTAATGGACTCACAGCTTCAACTCTCAACTCCCGTCTATTCACAGTCACGTCTCTAACCATTCATCGCCTCCCTCTCTCGCTCTCGGTTGCCTCCATTTGCTTGGTGGGACCAGTCTGGTTCCTGGGTGAGGCCATGGAACCAATGGGTACTTCCCGGATTTAATTTTTCGGCAACAGCTAGGATGAGAACCAACCACCCAGACCACACTCTCCTCTACTAGTGATTGTTTGGGATGAGTTTTTTCAATGTAAGCTAGATGCCTTCTATAAGATTTTAAGGGACTACTGCCAACTGTTTTAAAAGTTTAAGCTGTTAGGTGAATATGTGGTTTAATATTTAATTACTCTAACACTCCCTCTCACGCTTAATTTGGTCTTTTTGCCTAGTGTTAAGCATGAACATATTTAAGTGGGGGAGGCAAATGGGGCTTGGAAAAGTTTGAACTTAAGACCTCCAGCTCTGATATTATGTTAGAATGTCTAATCCAAAAGCTTAAACTGATAGGTGAAAGAAGACTACATGGATATAAAGAGCATATAAGACTCGTTGTAAGGCGATGTGGGACAACAACTTAAGCACCTTCAATGTCAACTTGGGGTTGGCAAGTTCCGCAGAACAAGTCGACTACCAAACAAAGGAGAAAATTACTCTTGTAATCCATTGAGTAGACCGCAAAATCATCCTAAAATGTGGAAACTCCCCCAAGTCGTCATTGCATGCACTTACGTCCACATCTAGCACGTTAGTGCTTTTGGAATCCACATATTACCCTACCTAATGTTCATGCACTATAGTGAGGAAGTATAAATTTTTGAGGAGTTTGTACTTTGTTTGGGTAAATTCTAAGAGCTGGAATACATAGCATCCTCTAACGTTCGTGCACTTATAAGCTGAGGTTCAAGTCTCTTCCCCAAAAGACTGCCTTAAAATAGGCATAAAACAAAGTCAACCGTTTCAACTATGGTTTAATTTATAATTGGAAAATTTAGATTATTGAATCTTGATTACTTAACTAAGGTTTAACCGTATGGATCAGTCTTGCCAGATGCTCAATGTCCATGATTATGTTGTCTTGAACATAGGATTCCAAGTCATCCATAGAGCTCAAGATGTTGCCTACTTAAATTGGAAGCACATAACTTACACACGCTTTAGAAGGCTGTGTAGGCTCTTAATAAAAGGGGGAAGGGTTAAGGATTTACCCCTAGTGTCGGCTCAGAGTGCTTTTGGCATAGGTGTTTCCTGGTTGAGATAAGGAACCATGGCATATATTTTGGAACTTATAGTAAGTAAAAATCATTGGCTTTATGGTATGTCCATGCCACCATTAAATACATTAGCTCTTGCGAGGCAAATAGTTGTTGTGGATCTTGTCTATGCAAATAGTTACCTTATGGGTATGACTAAGGTTAACTTAGCTTTTGACTTCTATTGTTTGCAATTTTTGAAGTCAGGCATATGTTTTTTATTCTTTCTCATTTTAGGATTCCCATACATGGAATGAACATTCTGTATTTTGCCTTCACGATATTTCAATTTTCAGTCCTTTTTAGTTCCACTTGTGCTAGAAAACGACATTCAAAAAGCTTTGATAATAGCGACAACTTAAGCTATTCGTCATTAGCATTTTAAACATATGCAATGTTCAAACGTAAAGCTTGACCTAGCCTGGTGGTTGACATACTTATTTGAATCATCACGTCACACTTTTGAGGATCTTTGGAAGTTTCAAAGGTGTATCTTCTATTCTTCTTGTTCCCAAAAGATTATACGTCGGGCAATTCCATGGTGTAGGATTCACCTGAATAACTCCCACCAACTAAAAGGATGATCATCAGGCTTTCATGGATTGCATGATTTTACTGTTTTAGTCCTATTTTAAAAATTTCAACCAACGTTAGTTGTTAATAGATTGATGCTTGGTGTCCATTGTTGTTTGAGATTGATTATATAGTGTAGCACAATGGCCAGGAGAAGCTGCAGAGGTTATATAGTGGAGGTTACGGTCCTCAAGGATGTTACATGGAAAGTTGAGGGTTGGCTACTTTCCTGAGAACATCCTGGAGTCAGCTAGTTAGACTTGCTTTTGCATGCTTTGTCCAATCTCCTTGTTCATCTCCGTGCTAAATGCTTTATGGAGCTTCCTGATTCGTTTTTCTGTTGCTTTAATAGAATAGGTTAAACATTAGCAGGTAAAATATACTTAATATGCTGGCAGCATACTCTTTGAAGCGCTAATGGGCCATCTCCTGAGGATTCATTATGCTCATTAGCTCTTTATTCTCTCGGTGCTTTTAGTGCTCCATTTGTCAATAAGCTATTTGTTAATATGCCTTGAATAGTTAAGGGCTTAAGTTAAGGGCCTTGGGCCAACATTAGGTTTGAGGGGTAATACTATAAATATTGCTCTTTTCTCAAACTGTCGGATTGAGAAGCTTATGTGTGCTTCTTTTGTAATCCCTGATTCTCATAGTGGATTTTGCTTCTCCTCTCTCCCGTGGTTTTTTCCGTAAGGGTTTCCACGTAAATCTTGGTGTTCCGTTCTTCTTCTCTGTCTCAATTTCCTTTCAGTTTCCACATTGTCGTAACAAACTAGTATCAGAGCCTAAGGTTCATCCGACGACGAAAGAGAGACAAGAGAGAAAGGAGCAATGGACTATTCAAAGGAATTTCGCTGGTTCCGTGTTAATCCGTGTGAGGATCGGTTTTTTGGTTTGCTATGAAGATTTTGCTTTTGATCACCAAGGAAATCGTTGAGTTTCCGTTTGATTTTTGGACGCTTCTCTACGTGGCCACCGAGAAAAAAAAAATCAACTTTCTGCAAGTCTTCATCAACTTTCACATTTTGAAGTTTCTTGGTTCAAGAAGATTCCACGCGCAGAACTAAAGGGAGGAAATATTCAATTCCCTGTTTTGAAGTTTCTTGGTTTTCGGTGCAAGAGATTCCACGTGCAGAACAAAAGGGGAAGGAAATCTTGAGTGCACCGGTTTTCTTCATCTATTTTCTGCGCAAGTTTTCATCAACTTTCACGTGCAGCACTGTTTCCTCATCAAGCCGGCAACTCAAAGCTTCAATTTGCTTGGCTGAACAAACAGCGACGCCCTTCTTTTTTGCAGCCGCTTTGTGCCAATCCAGGATTGATTAAAATACATGCCGCTGATTTTGGTTTGTTCACTTTTATTGTTCGTGTCCAAGACCATTTAACTGTGGTCTTTTGGCGCAAACTCAGTGTTGTCCGAGGAGTTAGTGCGCGCTTCTTTGACTTGGAATAAGTTATGGCTTCGAGTTTAGCAACAAAATTCGATATCGAAAAGTTTGATGGGAGCGGTAGTTTCAATCTATGGTTGGTTCGTATGTTAGCCGTTCTTACGCAACAGGGTTTGAAGAAAACTTTGTTTACTAAAGGGAAGAAACAGGACACGTCAGATAAAGCATGGGAAGAATTGGATGAGAAAGATTTGTCCACTATTCAGTTGTGCCTCACGAACGAAGTTTTGCAGGAGGTACTAGATCAAAAAACAGCCGTAGGTTTATGGACGAAGTTGGAGAGTATTTTTCTGACAAAGTCTCTCACCAATCGACTGAGACTCAAGCAACGACTCTTCACTTTTCTTATGGCTGAAGGTAATTCTCTCAAATCCCATATTTCTGAGTTCAATGCTCTTATCGCTGAATTAAGAAGCATTGATGTTAAGATTGAAGATGAGGATCAAGCTCTTTTATTGCTAGTTTCACTACCTCCCTCTTATAAGAATTTTAGAGAGACCATGATTGTTAGTAGAGAAACTATTGATTTTGAAGTTGTCAAGACTAGTCTGCTAAATAAGCAGAAACTCGATACAGAATTGACTTCTGATGGTAGTAATAATCATGGGGCTGGTTTAGTTGCTCGAGGAAGATCCATTGAGAGAAGAAATAGTGGCAGGAGCAGGTCAAAATCTAAGCATAGAGATATGATTTGCAACTATTGTAAGTCTCGAGGGCATATCAAGATAAATTGTCTAAAACTGAAGGCAAAGGAGCAAAGAGAAAATAATTCGAATCAACCAAATCACGAGAATGTCAATCGCCATAACAATCGCAACTTTCAGAATCGACAGAATAGGTGAAACGAAAATCCTGCTCAAGCTGATGTTGCTAAAGAAGAAGACAAAGATTGGCTATTGATTGCAGATAATAAAGATAAATTTTGTGATAGTTGGATTCTTGATTCAGGCTGCTCATATCATATGTCCTCATCGAGATTGGTTCTCTACGTATAAAGAATATGATGGTGGAGTTATTCTCATGGGCAATAATGCTAGATGCAAAGCTATTGGGATTGTCACTATTAATATTAAGATGCATGATGGCATGATTAGAACTTTAGATAATGTCGGACATGTGCCTGATTTGAGGAAAAATCTAATCTCTTTGGGTACACTTGACGCCAATGGTTGTAGATTTACTGCCGAGGGTGGAGTTCTGAAAATTATGAGAGGCTCACTTTTGTTGATGAAATGGCACAAAATTAGTACTTTGTATCAGCTGCAAGCCTCTATTATTACTGGTTCAGCTGCGGTCTCTTTTGATATGATAGATTCAAATAATACACAATTATGGCATATGAGACTAGGTCATATGAGTATTATAAGGATGGAGGAGCTAAGTAAAATAGGTCTCTTGTGTGGTCAGAAAATTGGAAAACTGGATTTCTGTGAACATTGTGTCTTTGGGAAACAAAAAAGAGTCAGTTTCAAAACAGGAATTCACAACACAGGGCACTCTGGATTACATTCATTATGATCTCTAGGGGGACCTGCTAGAGTCCCATCTAAAGGCCTTGGTTCCAGGTATGTACTCACTTTTATTGATGATTTTTCAAGAAAAGTTTGGGTATTTTTTCTCAAGGCAATAGGTGATGTTTTCGTTACATTCAAGCAATGGAAAACATTAATTGAGAAGCAGACCGGTAAGAAAATCAAACGGCTGAGAACAGATAATGGTCTAGAATTTGGTGGAGGCGAATTTAATGAGTTTTGCAAGAATGAAGGAATTGTGAGGCATCATACTACAGTGTATACACCGCAGCAGAATGGTATTGTAGAACGTATGAACAGAACCCTATTAGAAAGAACAAGGTGCATGTTGTCTAACACTGGTTTAGGCAAGGAATTCTGGGCTGAAGCAGTCAATTCTGCTTGTTGGTTAATAAATCGTTCTCCTTGCATACCTATTGAGAACAAGACACCTGAGGAGGTATGGTTAGGTAAATTTGTTGATTATTCTTCTCTTTGAGTTTTTGGATATCCAGCACATGCACATGTTAGTGAAGGAAAACTAGAGCCTAGAGCGAAAAAATATATTTTTCTTGGTTATGCTTCTGGTGTAAAAGGTTATAGGCTTTGATGTTCTGATTCATCTAAAATTATAATTAGCAAAGATGTTACTTTTGATGAGTCTGTTATGCTTCATTCTGTCAAGAAATCATCAGATACTTGCCAAGAAAATCTGAAAAGTGCACCAAAGAAGGTGGAGTTTGAAGTATCTTCTTCACAACCAGTTCAGTCAGTGACTGATAATATTGAGATTGAAGAATCTGAAGAAGAGAATTATTCCATAGCCAAAGATAGACCGAGAAGAATAGTGAAACCTCCACAAATGTATGGATACTCAGATTTTGTTGCTTATGCTCTTTCAGCTGTAGAGTCGATAGAATATGCTGAGCCTAAAACATACAAGGAAGCTATTTCCTCATAAGATTCAGCAAAGTGGTTAGTTGCTATGAATGAAGAGATGGAATCTGTTGAAAAGAATCAAACTTGGAAGCTTGTCAAACCACCAAAAGAAAAGAAGATTGTGGGTTGCAAGTGGGATTTTAAAAGAAAGGAAGGTATTCCCAGAGTTGAAGACATTAGATTTAAAGCACATCTAGTCGCTAAGGGCTATATTTAGATTAAGGGAGTTGATTTTAATGATGTGTTTTCACCGATCGTTAAACATAACTCTACTCGAGTCTTTCTTGCGTTAGTTGCTATGCATGATTTAGAGTTGGAACAACTCGATGTGAAAACAGCTTTCTTGCATGGTGAACTTGAAGAGAAAATCTATATGGGTCAACCTGAGGGTTTTCAGGGTAAGGAAGATCATGTATGTTTATTGAAAAGATCTATTTATGGCTTGAAGCAATCACCTCGACAGTGGTATAAAAGATTTGATTCTTTTATGGTGCAACTTGGCTATTGTAGAAGCAAATGTGGTAGTTGTGTATATCTGTGCAAACTTCCGAATGGATCTTATATTTATCTGCTGCTATACGTTGATGACATGTTGATTGCAGTAAAAGATAATTTTGATATACAGAATTTGAAGGCACAGTTGAGCGCTGAATTTGATATGAAGGATTTAGGTTCTGCGAAAAAAATTCTTGGCATGGAAATTCAGCGAGATCCAAAAAAAGGAAAATTGTATCTTTCCCAGAAAGCTACATTGAGAAGGTGTTAGATCGTTTTGGCTTGAAAGATGCCAAACCAGTGAGTACTCCTCTTGCTACTCACTTTCGATTATCAGCTGATTTATGTCCACATACAGATGATGAAATAAAATGTCACATATTCCATATTCTAGTGCAGTTGGTAGCATTATGTATGCTATGGTTTGCACTCGACCTAATGTATCACATGCTGTTAGCGTGGTAAGCAGATATTTATCATGCCTAGGTAAAATTCATCGGCAAGCAATGAAGTGGATTTTGAGATATTTGAAGGATACTTCAGATTATGGTTTAGAGTTTGGGAAAACTTGTGAAACTCTTACTGGATATGTTGACTTTGATTATGCTGGTGAGCTTGATAAAAGGAGGTCTTTGACCAGGTACATCTTTACTGTTGGAGGTTGTGCAGTCAGTTGGAAAGCTTCTTTACAGCATACAATTGCTTTGTCTACTACAGAGGCAAAATATATGGCTATTATAGAGACAATCAAAGAAGCTATATGGTTGAGAGGCTTATTTGGAGAGGTCAATGTGGATGATGATGTGACTATTGTGCATTGCGATAGTCATAGTGCTATACATCTTACTAAAGATCAGATTTATCATGAGAGAACAAAGCACATTGATGTGCGGTATCATTATATTCGAGACATTCTTGCTGATGGCTATATTAAGGTCTTGAAGATTGGTACAGAAAACAATCCAGCTGGTATGTTGACAAAGTCATTGCCCTTTACTAAATTCGAGCACTGCTTGGATTTGGTTAATGTTTGCAGCAGCTGAGTTTTATGCTGGTGGGAGGAGAAGATTGACTTAATACTTATGTCTACTTGGGAATTCAAGTCAAGGTGGAGATTTGTTAATATGCGTTGAATAGTTAAGGGCTTATGTTAAGGTTCTTGGGCCAACATTAGGGTTTGAGGGGTAATACTATAAATATTGCTCTTTTCTCAAACTGTCGGATTGAGAAGCTTATGTGTGCCTCTTTTTTTTTTTTTGGGTAAGGATTATGTTGCCTCTTTTGTAATCTCTGATTCTCAAAGTGGATTTTGCTTCTCCTCTCTCCCTTGGTTTTTCCCGTAAGGGTTTCCACGTAAATCTTGGTGTTCCGTTCTTCTTCTCTGTCTCAATTTCCTTTCAGTTTCCGCATTGTTGTAATACTATTTCAACTTCATATCTTCCAGAGCGCCGCGTAAAATTGACTAGGAGGTTTTAGCACCTTTTCTTCTCATTTCTGTTTTCTTTTTCCAGTATCAACATATAATGGTTAGTGTATTTAGTGGTCTTAACCCCGTTTTAGCTTTGATATTGGTAAGATGTGCCAATGATGGCCCTGGGTGATGTCGAGGATGCTGTGAAGTAGACCTTTGTGTGTCTGGTTTTGTTCCATTCAAGGTTTTCTAAAGTATTACTTTCCTCTTTAGAGATATGTAGATCATTTAGTACGAAAAGATCAAACTTAAATAGTATATCTCTGTGATAGGTCCCAAGATATAGCAGTGCATCAACATCAACAACACCTTTATCCCAAACTAATTGGGGTTGGCGGTCAATAAACCCCAAGGATACAAAAAATAAAAACAAGACTGATCGAGGGAAGGTATAGCAATCAGCATGAGCATACCTTTTTCCCAAAGATATAGCAGTGCGCATACCTATCATCTATACTTCTTTAGTAGCAATCAGCATGAGCATATACTCTCGTCTCCTCTCTTTCTGAACCTGGACGGTTTCTTGTATTAGAAATCATATTAAGCTGTTCACCTACCCTTTCTCACATCACTTTCTTCTGATTAATATATGTTTGTTGAGTGAGATTCCAGTCACTAGAACTACAGTGGTTGGTACCCGTTAGTTTTTCTCACCAGTACATTGGAAATTGAAAGAACACTATTAGAAATAAAACATGTACTGTAGACTAATATGCCCATTATTTTTTTCAGGTGAGTAAGTATTGTGCATGTCACCTGCATGACATTGTAGCCAAAGAAGCTGTAGATAAAGATGGTTGGAAGGATAGGTGGGAGGCAGCAATTCTAAGGGCTCATGAAAGAGCTGATGATGCTTTCAAAGATGGCAAACATGCTCCGGGAAGTGCTGGTTCAACAGCTGTGGCCATTGTTTTGTCTGCTTGCCGGATAATTGTTGGCAACTGTGGGGATTCCAGGGCTGTGCTATGTCACGGGAATGTAGCTATTCCTTTGACCATTGACCACAAGGTCCAATTTGACTGCCTAATTTTGATTCTCAATTTTCATCTCCCCTTTTACATTTGATTGATGCTGGTACATGTCATAAAATTTTGCTACTCGTCATGCATTGTACCATGCATTCAACAATATATGTTTTTGGTGTCCTACTCATGCATTCAGTAGTGAGTTTTAAGTGGTCATTATACACTTGCGGGATGGAACTTTATTGTAGTTGGTCACATATAGAACTATATATTAGTGGATCTGTTGTCCGTGAACTCTCATATCAGTTCCAAATGTCATTTTGGAGTCTGTTTTAGAGACATGGACTTATCAAGATGTCTAAATGTGGTCTAATTTGAAAGGTCTAAATGTGGTCTAAAATTTGTTTCGTTGGATTAATAAAAAGTAAAATGAAAGATTTTGGGCAAATATGCTGACCAACTATATGATGGAGTAAGTTCTCTTTGCTCTGCGAGGTCTTCAGGCCTGTGGGATCGCTGTGTTCACTGTGGTTTCACCTGACCTTATTTGGTTAACATTTTGTGAACTCAATATTTTAGGCCATGTATTCGCGGGGATCTAGAGAAATATGAATAAGTTGGTTTTAACGTGAAATTGACACTTGAACTTCGAATTAACAAGAAGAGATTGCGTTTGTTGTTCCAAAGATGTGATAGAAGGAGTTGATAAGTTGTCATAAGTTTGACCCTTCTTGCTCAAGCCTTTATTCCTAAATTAGCTGCCGCCAAGTAAAACCTTAAAGTCCACCAGTTGATAACAAGTAAGAACCATCCGATAACTAGCTTGGTGAATGGAGGAGCAGGGAAAGTCCATGGTTAGATTGGTGAGCCTGCACATTCAGTTTCTTGACTGATATGGTTGGCTAAATCAGAAGAAAGCGTTCTAGTATAATTTATTTTGGCTTGGCTTGAAGAGCTCTGCAATTCGATGGAAAATCGAGGTAAGGTGAGGAGGAAGGTTTAGGGTATCTGGACGGAGTTTGCATATTCTCTGGTTTATTTTTAATTTAATGACTGTTATGTATGGTCTCAATAGTAAGAACCATAGGTAGAATGGTGCAACTTTTGAAACTGCTAATTGGCAAGTCAAACAAAATCAAATATTATAGATGGCTTTTCCGAACTTGCCTGAGATTTTTATTTTGCTCCTCAGCTACTTGTCATAGGAATCTCTGTTTGTTTCCTTTTCGTTACTATGTTATGTTAAACTTCTGTTACTCTTCTTCAAGCAGTTTACTCTGTTGCATTTGGGCTGAAGTTGTTGTCACAATGGAGGAATGAAAGTTTGGAATATGAGTCATGAACCTGGTGCATTGCCTCTCTGTGTGACGAAGACAAAGGCTTTGTATAAAAAGTCTTGAGCTGTGTGCCCTAGATAGTTTACTTTTATGTCCTACTCCTATTACATCGGTCTCAGTCTTCATTGAAGAACATAGCCTACATAAGTTATGGCTGGACATTGTAGCAGTTGTTCATAAAATCTAGACATGGAGAAGATTTTGCAGCTTGACATTATGCGAGGTTTTCCTTGTATTTTTGTAGAAAACCATGCATAGTTCATTAGCACTGGTGTTACTGCTTATTCTTAGTTTTCTCCCTCTGAATCATGATACACAGATTAGCTGAGTCACAATTACATACATAAAAGCAATAGCAATTGACAGAGTATTCACATAAATGGTAAACAATTCATACTCCTTATTTCATGTTGCACACATTCCGGGAATTGTACCTTGTCGATATTCCTTAGGAGCCACAGTTTGTGGTACGTAATGCCTTCTGGAATTCAATTGGGAGAGTGGAGAAATAACTTAGACATCATTACTTTAACAGGAAGGGGAAGGTAATTTGAGAGAGCTTGAATTGTTTACCATTTATGTGAATACTCTGTCAATTGCTATTGCTTTTATGTATGTATTTGTGACTCAGCTAACCTGTGTATCATGATTCAGTAAGCCGCTGCTTCTTTTTAAACTAAGCTACTCATTTCAGTGCTCCCTGGGTGGATTCGTTTGAATTATTGGTTTACCTGGTGGAGATCTTTGCAGCCTGATAGGGAAGATGAGCTGAAGAGGATCACCGATGCAGGAGGCAAAATTCTGTACACGGACTGAGAGAGAGCAGAGGGAGTTCTTTCTTTGACGAGAGCAATAACGAGAGCAATAGGCGGGTGCATCTCTCGTAGGGTCTGTTTATCATTTCTAGACTATGGCTGGAGAAATTCATCTCACCTGTATCGTTGACTTTATTTTCTTCTTTTCTAATATATCTGTTCATCCAAGTGATGTGGCTGAAGCATATGTGGTCGAAGACCACTTGTTCTGTTTATCCAATTAATTTGAAGGCCAGAAGCTTGGTTTGATCTCCTTACCTTATTTGAAAGTCTATTCAGACTAATATATTATATAAATTGAGTTATCTGTGCAAGTCCCCATAGGTGATTCTTTTTGGGTCAGCATAAAAGCACTGATCCCCAAAGGGGGGAGAGTGAGGGAGGGAGAGAGAGAGTGAGAGAGGGGGGAGAGAGAGGAGAAGAAGAGAGAAATGACCTGGTGGCCTGTCGAGTAATTCCCTTTGTCAACGGGAAACATACGAAGCAAACTTATCTAAATCAAAGGATGAATAGAAGTGCAGGCATTATTATATCTTCTTTTTACTTGAGATGTTATCTGACATTTTTAATTTATTGCCTCTCAGATAATATTCTCCCAGTGTTTGAAGATCGATTTTCTTTGTAGTGAACCTCTTGAAAATCTTAACATGGTACTAGAGCTTTTTGGAAAATGCCTATTATTTTGCTTATTATTGTTTTTATTTTTCCACTTGTCTGATTGATCTAGAGTAATACTGCACTTTATTATTACACTGCGCATATTTACTTGATACATGGATCTTCAGGTGATCACTTTCTAAAACCCTCGGTAATCTCAGTACCTGAGATTACTTTCATGGCTCCATCTGAAGATGATGTATTTCTTATTATGGCAAGTGATGGGCTGTGGAATGTCATGACTAATGAGGAGGCAGTTGCATTTGCAAGACTGGCATTCAGAAGGCTGCAAAGGTTGGCAGTGTGCTAGGTCATGATCGTCCTGCAAAAGCTGTTGCTAAGAATCTCGTTGCAAGAGCTATAAAGAACGGGAGTGGTGACAACGTTTCTGTTATAATTATCGACCTCATTGCTCCCAGGAGAAGGAAGAAGCCACGCAGAAAACCAGAAGCAAATCAAGCTTGAGTAAAATAAGAATCATAAGCTCCTCAGAAGCATAGCTTAGTAACAATAGAACTATTATCTTTGCAAGCTGTTGCTGCAGAAACATGTGGTCCCTTTTATGTCCTAGTTGATAATGCAGTGCTAATAACTGACCGAGGGGCTTGCCTGTTAAATATGGAGATGATTCGATTTATGTTTTCTTGGGTGCATTTTTTGAATTTCTTTATGTCTCCTCTGCTTCCTTTGAGACCAGGGATCTGGGGTTATACCCACACTTTTCCATGTTTTTGTGGAAAGATTAACAACTTATCGAGGAATGATGGATTCCCTCCAAAGGGGAGCGTGATTAGTGGTATAGCTGCTGCTTAACTTGACAAAGCAACCGCACTTTGCATTCTCAATTCCATGTTATGCGGTTGCGGTCTTCAAAGTTAAATCATTTGAGAGCAACCCGAGACTTGTGCTTGATGTTTTGCTTTTGTATGTGATTAATTCTGCTCAGGGTAGCGTGCATGATGCATGGGGATCCGATTAAGAGTGTACATGCCAGCAGTCTCTACTCAAGAAGCATCATGCCCTCTCTCCCTGCTAGTGTGGATCTTTTACTCTTCTTCAGGCATGCAAAGAACCTCAAGAATGAGTTAGCTCCTCAAATGAATGGGTTATAACAGTTCAAGGAACCCACTTGGGCGTCAAGGTCAACCTCAGTCTTTGCTTTTTCCATGTCAATCCTTCATTTGAAACTAACGTTTCTCCTCCCTTTTTTTGCTTACCCCAGGCCCAAAGTTTTCTATTCTTAACCGTTTACATCGGCTATTTATGTGCGCATTGCTCTTTTATGGTAGAGATATATGTGCTGCGAGGGATCTTGCCTCTATCCCCTATATGGATAAAACTTTAGCAGAGGAAGCAAAAAAGCTGCTCATAGTGGGAGCGGATGCAAGATTCTTTTGCAATTATTTGTATGCCAACCATTGGATGGTTGCGTACAGGATGGGCAGAATTGATGCTGCAAAGAGGGGAATATGTACAGAAAAATAGACAAACAAGAAAGCAACCTTAAATATAATCTGACTTCTGCATCGATGCCCACATCTTTTTTGGATTGTTACAATTATTTGTTCGTATGATGAACAGATTCCTGGCGAAAGGGGGAGGAAAAAGTGGCAATTTTTGTTTTTTTTTTGAGAAGGTCAAAAGCAGCCTGGTAACAGTATGACCAACTATTTGATTTTGTAACCCCAGCCTTCTTTTCCCTTGAAACTTGAAAACCCATTTCACTTTCTTGTCAAAGAAGCTCTCCTACCTAGTCTTTTCTTCTTTTACGAACTGAAAAAAAAAAGGAAAAAAAAAAAAGAGAGATCATTCTGGGTTGGAAACCATTCTATGTTTTACTTCATGACAAGAATCTGCTAGACCTTGAGTAAATACACAAATTCTGGCCACTATCTCTTTGAAGTAGCCTATTACAACAGAGATCAGAATATGTGCGACTCTTGAGAATTTGGTAGATTGTATGTTTATTAGTATTTTGGGCAAATACTTGTCCTTCCTTTTGGTTCAAAGTATTGTCTTTGTTAAATTCGAAAACTCAACCTCGCACAGACTTTTAAGATATTTTTGATTGAACCGGAACCCTTCGGTGGGAGATTGAAACAAATTACAGATGTAGACTTGGCAAAACTATGCAAGATTCAAAGCAGAGTGAATGGGGTCACCGAGAATCGGAACCGAGTGATTTGTTGTTGATAACGATTTGTGTTTGTCCACTGGAGCACATCATCTCCTCTATAAACCATTAGGCCCCCATACCCCTAGCCAGTGTTGTTTGTGTGTTTTGTTTCATGCAGGGAAAAAGTGGTGCAGGATGAAACACAATGTGACATGGTGCTCCACCGGAAAGAAGCGTACATCATTTGTAATTGCGGAGATTTACAGCATAAATGACCACCACGATCGTTTCCCCGTCTCTTGCTTAGGCCAGAAAAAGGCGCAAAATATCTCCAGCAACTTCGCGGCTCTGGAAATTCAATCTGCAGGTTGTAGTCTTTGGCTTGAAGGAATGGGTTCTAAAGCAAGAGCAAGAGATGTGCTTTGCATAGTCTGTTAGGTGCAGAATGGACTGAAAAAGTTGGTAGTTCGATTCTTGAGCAAAGAATTTGGACAGATTTGGTCATGATATTTGGCTTATTGAAGCTGTTAAACGTTTCAACCCAAAAAAAAAAAAAAAAAAAGCTGTTAAACGAATTATTCTGCTGATGTCATTAAAACCCGCTGCTCTTTGATCTTATTGCGAAATGTATTTGAACTCCTGATTAAATTGTTCTGTTCGTCTTGATTATTCAAATTAAAATATCAATAAAATGCTGAAGTAAATTGCCACCACCGTGGTCGGTGAGGGGGGGGGGGGGGCGGGGGGGGGGTGATGACCCTAGGCGGCACCATCACCCGTTACCCCTCTTTCTCTGCCTCTACCCATCACTCTCTAGCTGGAAAACAAGGGTTGCAGCTGACCTCTGCTTGATCACGGTGAGGGTCGCTAGACCTTGTGCTAAGCCCGGCAGCTTCTGTCCCTCCCCCAGGATTTCTTTCCATCTACTCAATGTGTTGATGTGGCCGTTCACGTCAGTGTTTTATTCATGTTTTTAACTCAATAATCAAAATGAACAAAAATCATAAAAATATTCACAGTCTAGGGACATGATTAGCCCGAAAGTTCCAATCCTCTTTATCATTATTCGGCAAAAGTTCGAAAACTAATGGTGTCTATATTCCGATTTTGATCGATGATAAGGACTGAAGACATGCTGAAAGATACGGCGAAGCTACGAAGGGTGCTCTGCAGCTTCATATAAACTCGCAGGACCCCGTTACGAACAAATCTGAGATGAACAAATTCAGGGGATAATGGAGCAGCCTCTTGTACAGGTAATTAACATGGTCAGAGACAAACAGGGCCCAATCACTTTGAAATGATTGTGAAAGAGCACAATTTACGTGATTTGCAATGATTGTGAGCTGATGCAATTTCGGCACATCAGTGCAGTAGCCCCAGTTCCAAGCTAAACAGAGATGATCAGTTGTCCAGGATGGGATTCTTATCAACACGGGAGACAGTGATGGGAAGGAGGTGGGGGGAAAAAGAATGACAATCTGTTTGCCACAAGAGAACACAGGAGGAGGAGGAGAGACAAACAAGAAAACATATTCTGATCCCACTCAACCCACACACATTCTCAGCCCTTTAACTCTCCTTTTTCACAAAGCAAGAGATGTGACCACACGCTGGCCACAGAGAGAGAGGGAGAGAGAGCTGCAAAATTCATCATTGCTAGAGACTCCTCTCACTCTCTTTAGTGTGGCAGAGGAATAAAGGAAGAATCTCTTCCTGGACACTCCTGCTTTCTTTTTCTAACATCTTTGCAAAAATGGCAGTTTTAGAGGGAGTTTTGGGAGAATGAGATGGAGACAGACTTAGAGACATGACAAGGACCACTGACCTCTGCTGGTTGTGTGGGACTTTTGGCTAATGGATGATTCTCCAACATTGCAGTTGTTTTCCACAAGCAAGAATGGCCGTAGGTTATTGTTGAGACACAAGCCACGTTTTTGAGCTGCAAATCGAATAGTAAACCAGCTAAGTGGCAAGTCGGGTTGTGCTTCCATCTTGAACGCATCACATCTTATTCTATTACAGCCATATTATGATCGAAGGAAGCAAAAACCCTGTTTCCGTTCTAAAATTAGCCGTAACTTGAACATGAATATCATTTCAAATCAATCGCACACGACCCATTTCTTAGGTGGATGATTCTTTCTATAAATAGTTTAGAATCAGTGCTGTCGCGCATATAACTTGAGAGGAAGTGCCAGAACTTGAAAGAACAAATCAGAAAAAGAAGCTCTCTTAAACCATATAATCACTCACATAAATGTTATATCAACGACAGTGAAGAAACCGAAGAATATGAAAGTGTATGGATGATCGGTGACGCGTGCAAACTCGAGACCGGCTCCAGTTGTCCAAGAGTGAATCACAACAAAACAAAAAACAAAAAAGAAGAAGAAGAAGAGAGAGGCGTGTGGGAGAGAGAAGGTTGACTTTGGTTTTTTGGGTGCGTGGAAGCTTGAGGTCTGCAACTGCAGAACAGGGGCGAGATCAGGCCATGTCAAATCTCTTGCTCCGATGTAAAATTAATCTCACAACGGTGGGGGAGAAGGGTGAACGGATCCCTGCCTTAAAGGCAGGGATACCCTAAAATGGAAAGATTTGATCGCTCTGCTTAACAAATGGACAGCACATATCATTTTTTTAAAAAATCTTAAAAATTCCTCCTTATTATAATATTTGAACCGTCTATTCAAAAATGAACGGTCCAGATGCTTAAAGTCGGGGAGCCAGATCCGGGAGAAGGGTCTTCAGAAAAAGAAGGGCCACGGTCAGAGCAGGACATTGGGCTCAGGAATTGTATTCTTCATTCTGTTGCTCCTTCCTATACTGCTAAAGATCGAGGCATTGCTGGCATTGCTGTACTTTCTTCTCACTTCCATTGGAGAACTAAAAGCAGATGAAAGATAACCGGATGGGCTTGTACTTTACTCTCACTTCTACTCTGACGATTGATCAATTTTTCAAACTGTAACTATCCCGATCGATGATGATAACAGCGGGTTTCGTATTATCGCAAAAAAATAAAAATAAAAATCTTAGACTGATATATCCATCCCACATTTACATCAAACTGATTTTCGAGCCGCAAAGAATTTCAAGCTGGCATACTCATGTCACATTCATTCCAAAATGATAATCGTGTCACAAAGAATTCCAAGCCGGTACACCCACTCTAAAACTAATTTTCATACTACAAAAAATCTCAAATTAGTGCACTTGTGCCACATGTATCCTAAATTGATTTCATATCGCAGAATCTGCTAGAAATTCCTAATTTTCCCCTAAAGTTTTATTAGATTTATCAAGGTCGTACTAATTTGGTGGTATTAACCCTCATAGGTGATAGTTTTAAAGATCATCACGAAAAATATCTAAGTGTTTATAATAAAGTTTTCTCTTTTATATGATGTAACAACACTTTAGTGATTCGATCTGTCACCACTAATTCATATATTATCAACCGCTCGAATAGCATATGCTAAATTGATTATAATGTCTCTTTGGCTTGGCATATATACACACATTTCTGAATCTCCCTAATAAGGGCATAGGAATATTTACATAGCATCTTAAAGTATTCGATTAACCTTCCTCTCTTCTTTTCATGTTTTAAAAGTAGGAACTTTCAAAATGGTAATAGGAGTTCTAGAAGAACTCCGTGCATCTTGGGCAAGCTTTTACTCAAAAGAGGGAAAAAAACACCCAAAAATATTTTAGTCCCACCAAGATATTAACCTGAAAATATATATTACGCCATGAAATGACAGATGGAACTTCAATCCTTATAAAAACAAGAGTTATTCTCAAAACCCTTTACAAGGTTTTCTTGTCATCCGTCCCCTCGCAAGATGTGGAACAATAATGATAAGCAAAAGCAAGTTGATGTGATATTTTTATATTTTGCAGACAGAATCAGAAAGCCTCATTAAATGTCCATTGCCTGGATTCCCAAGTTCCTTACTTTTTTTACCTTCACAGTGACATGTCCGCATTCCTTAACTCTCTCTCTCTCTCTCTCTCTCTCCCCTACCTAGAACTACTATAAAAACCTTCATGAACCTCATGCCATTGCATGGTCGATCAAGCCTCTACTGAACACTAGCTTGCATCATTGTGTATCATCCTTCTCTCCAGCTCCCTTTAACTCTTTACACAAGAACTTAGAGACCCCCTCCCCTTCTCTTGCGCTTCCTGAAGTTGTTTCGCCGATGGAGAGGAACAATCAGCTGCACCGCCAAGTTGCTCTCATGAGGCAATCCCTTTTTGATCAGGTTCATTGGATTCTTCATCTCGGTCTTGTTGAACGATGAAGGCATTGGATCTCAAACAAATTTGCTCATGATAATCATCTCTTTCCCTTCATTCTTTCATGTAATAGCCTCTTGCCAATGACAAGTGAAAAGAAAATTGCGAAAAGGGATCGACTGGTTTTTCTTGCTCATTGTCGATGATGCAACTCTAAATTGCATGTTGACAAACAAGCTTCTTCATCAGTCCCTTCTTCTTAGAAGCAAAAATAAATAAATAAATAAAATTACTTTGCAGTCCTTTTAGTCCTACTTGCCTCTAAAAGTGTGGCAAAGTGTAGATGAGGAATTAATGCATATCACGGCTCTCAAAGCAATCAGAGTTCTTCAGGTATACTGATATACTTGAAAACATAAGTTTTCATTTCAATACTGATGAAACAAAACGCATGTTTTGGCATCACAACGCAGGGATATCTTGATGAACAATTTGTTCAGTTGGAGGAGCTACAGGACGACACGAACCCCAATTTTGTCGAGGAAGTCGTGACATTGTATTACCGTGATTCAGCTCGACTAGTCGCCAGCATAGAGCAGACATTGTGAGTCACAAGCCAAGTTTTTCTCCTGTTGGTTTGTTCTTGCATTTGTCATTTGTCATTGCTTTTTCGCCTTCATGCCTAGGTGTATGTTTTACATCTACGAATTACTTATTCCTCTTGTACCTTACTTCATTCAGGGACAAGAGCCCTCTTGATTTCAACAGGTTGGATAGCTACATGCACCAGTTCAAAGGAAGCAGCTCAAGGTACATATAGGCACAGCAACTGGTCTTTCAAATTTTTTAGCAGAAGCTCCATGAGAAAAGTCAATAAAAATTATACTGTGCAGGAGAAGAATCTTGAGGTATATTCAAAGCTTTCTAATTCTTCCTTTTCTTGTCTATTTATTGTGATTCGTGACAGCATTGGAGGCAGAAAAGTCAAAGCTGAGTGCTCGCAGTTCAGGGAATATTGCAGGGCAGGAA
Source organism: Rhodomyrtus tomentosa (assembly GCA_028455895.1). Lineage (NCBI taxonomy): Eukaryota > Viridiplantae > Streptophyta > Magnoliopsida > Myrtales > Myrtaceae > Rhodomyrtus > Rhodomyrtus tomentosa. Next base: position 37,784,882 of record JAPCWY010000001.1, on the reverse strand, counting down.
ATGGAGAAGGGTAATCCATAATCCCATGAACAACACTCGAACTTTTTGAATTTTGCTTCATGGGGTGTTTGCAACTTATCACGAAACACTATACATGTACCGTCAAAACTGTATAAACCAGTGAAAATCTATAAATAACCATCTTTACATACGTACTAATGTTATACCATAATATGTTTCTTTAATGATTTGGTAAGAGATTGTGGTTTTAACTCCTTAAACAACCCCCCCCCCACAAAAAAAAAAAAAAAAAAAAACAGATGCATTAGGACTTTCCAGCAGGTGAAGAGGGAATATGCAACATTGAAGAAGAAACTTGAGGCCTACTTTCAGGTGCTTTAACTAGTTTAATTTCATTCAATTCATCGTTTCATCTATGACAGAAATCCGTTTATCCGATTAAATTTTTTTCCTCAAGATTCATAACTTTTTTAGTTCTATTCCACAGTTGGCAAGACAAGCAGGGCCCAGAGACACGGCTTCTCGCTCCACATAGGAAAAAAGCGAATCTGTTAATGATAGCTTTCGCTGGGGACTTAGCTTCAGAAAAAAATGATCTGCTGAAAATAGTAAGCAATGGCTCGTGGAGGCTGCAATGTATGAGAGCGAGTCAGTGAGTGGTGAGCTGGTGTCTGCTTGTACCAGGAACACTCAGGAGGATGTCTTACTAGGGTTTCTGCGCTTCTCCAAGTTCGCAGTAGTGTCTTTGTAATCTCAAGTTTAGTGACTTGCGATATTTATATGTATCGAGAAAAAGACAGTAGCTCTTTCTTGGCTACATGACCGCCCATCCAATACGTTTTCCTCAATGTGTGACTCAATTAATCCACAGGGATGAATACGCGCGAGCACGAAGGAGTCGAGCTTTCTTGCAACTAAGATGGTGAAGTCGAGAAAACCAGGGCTCTTTCCCCTCTGGGGCGTGAGGGTGCACTTATTGTCCAGTTATTGTCGTAGTCATCGGTGAAACAAGTCATGTCAATTGAATCGAGGAGATGTCCATTCTTAGATCAGTGTTTCAGGATGATTAGGCGCTTGTATTCAAAGAATTAACTGTCAGCATTTTAACGGAGATGATCCAATTCAGTAGATTATCATCTTACTGGGCGGATTCAAATGCCGACGCCACGCTGGTTGAACATATATCGAAGAAGCAGCTTCGACGATTTCGATCACTTATATTTATCTAAGGAAATCTGTCCGGAACAAAAGCAATCAATACGAACTCGTTTCGACGAAATTAAATTACTGGAGATGGAGAAATCCTAACTCGTCTTCCTTCTGAGGTTGGAGCAAAGGCACGTGACTAAAGCATTACATTTTCATATTGAAGCTATTCGAGATAGATTTTCTTGGCCCTGCTACGTATAAAATTCTCGGCGTATCTAGTGCTTCAACGTTGCGATTCAGTTCCATGGAAAGCTCAAAACAAATACGAATCAGCCAAACAGAAACTCCGTGCTCGTCGTTGACTCTATCAAACAGAAGCCCTGTGTTCATCGTTGACTCTATCGAACAAGCGATTCACTCTTCATTCCTCGAATTAATCAGCAGCCAGATGATGCAAGACGCCTTCCTTACCACATCAAAAAACAACGGCAATAACTATCGAAAAACCATTTTTTTTCAATATTAAAAATTCGACAGTGCGGAAAATTTGGGTTTTAGCCCATTGATGGGCTTTTGATTTGGTCCCATTGGAGTCGGACGACCTTTTCCCTCGTCGTTTCGTGTCTATTTGTCGCATTTTCAGTACCGCACCGTGGCCCATTCTCTACTCGAGTGGGCCTCGTTCGGCCCGTTTCATTCAATGAGCCCCCCTACAAACAAAGTTCCAATATGTCCTCTATAGTAAGTGTGCGTATCAACCTTTATCCACTTTATTTCCTTTATTTTCTTTTTTTTTATTTGCTAGCAAAAAAAAATGGAGCTTAAAATTGGTGTTGTTATTTTACGAGCGTCTAATGTTGCCGTCAAAATAATTTGGTTTTTCTGGGATGGGGTTTTGAAATAATTAAGAGGTGACCATTTCGAGGAAATTTTCATAACAAAAGAAAATGCTTTTCGAGTTATAAAAATATATTTTTTTTCCATTTTCAGGTTAGGGAATTCACTTTTCTAACTTTAGCCATGCATTTTCACCATAAACGATTTTCTGTTGGCTGATGAGTTTTGGCAAATCCAACACACGAGAATCTAGAAAAATTATTTCAGTCAATCAAACACACCCGAAGTTGACTTACTAAAAGCTTTGCTTTTATGATATTTGAACTTCTCTTCTAGGTAGGCCCATTAGCGGCCCAAAGTGACTTACCTGTATTTTCTTTTCTTTTCTTTTTTTGGAAAGAAATCTTCGAATTTACAATTGCGCATTAAAATCGTGCTCACGATTAAATTCCTTCGAGTCCTGTTTATCTAAATGAAAAAAAAATACATTTACCCTCAAACCCTATTTCATATCTTTCCTCTCCCTCTCTATCTCTCTACACCCCTCGCCGCCATTCTTCCCGACGCTGCCTGTTCCTTACCGTCGAGCCTCTTTCCCCCACAGAGTTTAAGACTCACGCTATGGGAAGCCAAAAATCACAAAACCTCTACCTCACAAGGCTCACGCAAACCTAGCGAGCTCGCATGTATTTCACGAACGTGTACATAGAGAAAGGGTCACAATCCGACTATGATTCAATCCCTCCAAGGTATGATTCATACGATTTATCGTTTCTAAAATATAAGATTCGATGTAATGTGATTCCGTATGTCATGCATTATCTTTTAATATTACCTGTATATTCGCATCACCTCTCAATAATTTCAATAGCAAGAGTTTCCCTTGTCATGTATGAAGCAACTGCCTCATAGATTTAGTATAGATACGTGCTTAAGATTGTTGTTAGCTCTTTTTATTACGAATAGATTTGGAGTTATCTAGCAGTTAGTAGAGTGTGATTATGACACCATTTTTCTACCATGCACCTCTCAACATGTTTGATTCTTGTGATAAACATTCGGGTTATTTTCGACAATTAGCATTATCACTCCCTCTGTTGCAAAAGATAATTATAGGGTAATCAAATGTTTTTTTTTTTTTTTTTTGTGGGGGATGAAGACAGAGAAGCAGTTGTAAGAGAACAGTCCTATGTAACGACAAGGATCTAGGAAGGCCAATGAATAATTTCCTCAAGTAGATCCCTTTTTGTCCCCAAAAGTTTTGGATTAAAAGAAATGATAAAAGAATTCGGAAATTATTTAATTTGCCAAAACTAGAAGAAGAAAAATAATAAATAAATAAAAAGACATGCAAGCAAAAGGACGCAAAGCCGCTGCTTCTCTCGAAAATCTTCCGGCATGTTTAAATTGGCAGCCGGACCCAAATCTAAGCGGTCCTCTCTCTCTCTCTCTCTCTCCCTCCTTCATCTGTCTATATAAATACGGGCTGTTGATGCTTCAGTAAAGTTCAGTCGCTGACGAGAGTTTGTCGTCGTCAGCCGAAAGCTGCCTTCCGTCATTCTGCTTCGATTATACACTCGGTGTGTTTCGTTTAATCTTCAGCTGGTATCACTAATCGAGGCTTCTCGGTAACTTCGTCGAGGATCTGTACATTCCGAGATCAGTTTTGGTTTGTCGCTCTCCATAGGTTCTTTTTTAGTCTCTGGAGCCTCGCGCCTCTTCTCTTGCTGTTCGTTGGAGACGGAATCGTCTGGATTGGTTTTGGTTCCGGCTGTTTTGGGGTTTCGGTGTCTGCCTAGAACGGCCGACGGAGAGGATAGTGTTTGGGATGCCTATTCTTTATTTGTTCAAGCTTTTGATCTGCCCTAATCGAAACATTGCTCTCTCCCTGATTTCTTCTGATCTTGGAACCTCAGAGTTGGAGCTTCAGTAGTATACTCTGTAGTGAAATTCCTCTCTTCTAGGGTTTTTTTTTATTGGATTTAATCTCAGCCATGGCCTCGTATAGGCCCTTTCCCCCACAATCCTCATTTGGTCCGCCGCCAAGCCAAAATCCACTTCCGCCGCCACCGCCACCGTCAACAATTTCCCAGCCGCAGGCAGGGACGCAGTATTCACAGAATTGGGGTTACGGTGGTGGTGGAGGTGGTAGTGACGTGCCTATGCCGTCAGCTGCTTCCGTTGCATTCCCTCAAAACTACGGCCAAATGCACCCGAATTCTAATTATCCCCACCAACCTTACAATCCTTCAAGACCTCAACACCCCCCTCCTCCCCATTATCCTTACCAGCCGCCTCCACCGCCTCCACCACCAGATTCTTCATATCCCCCGCCACCACCCCCTCCCCAGAATTCAGCGAGCTTACAGCCTCCTCCACAACCACAACAGCCTTCTATGTATTACCCATCATCTTCGCAATATACTCAGTACAACCCTGCATCAATGCAGTCATTGCAGCCACCGCTGCCTCCGCCCCCGCCTCCCCCATCATCTCCTCCTAGTTCTGCAATTCCGCCACCACCCCCAAGTTCACCTCCTCCTCCTCCTCCTCCTCAAAGTAAAGAAAGTTTAGGCTCTGATAGGAAATCTATTGAGCGCGATAAAGGTGCTTCGAGAGAACGTGAACCTGGTAAATATGATCGTGTATTTCCCGTTAAGCCATATACACTCCCCGCGCCGATGGTGAAAAAACCAAATGGGAATTCGGGGAGGGTGGAGAGTGAAGAAGAGAGGAGGTTGAGAAAGAAGAAGGAGTATGAGAAGCAAAAACAGGAGGAGAAGCACAGGCAGCAGATGAAGGAGTCACAAAATTCGATATTACAGAAGACGCATGTGTTGTCTTCAGGGAAGGGACACGGATCAATTGTCGGTTCTAGAATGGGGGATAGGAAAGCAACGCCATTCTTGACGGGCGAGAGGTCTGAGAATAGGTTGAAGAAACCAACCACTTTTTTGTGCAAGTTGAAGTAAGTGTTTTAATGTATACATTTTTTAGGCCTGAGTTGCTTGCTAACATTATGCTGGCAGCACGCGTGGAGACTTTTCTACTTTCCAAACGTTCATGATGCCATAAACTTAGCTTATGAATAAGCATAAAAATATTGGCAAGAAGCGGGTTTTCTGTCACCACTGCATCTCCTACTACGAGATTTGACGTTATTGCTGGTACAAGATTGCACATTAGTAGCTAATTTTGAGTTGGCTATGTGTATAATCGTTTACTATCCTTTACTCGGAAATAATACCATGAAGTAGCCATGTCTTTTAGATGATGTTCTTTTGTTTAAGGATACGTTATTTGGCAAATGTTCATGTATTCTAAATTCACCAAATTAGCTAAAATGATGCATTATTGTGAGATTAGAGATGCAACTTACCAAGTCCTAATAGCATTTTGAAGACTAAAAGATATAGGATTGACATTTTTTTTTTCAGTTTATGGAATGACAAACACTGTATTGTTTTGCAAATTCTGGCTGAAAATTTCTTTTGGACTTTGTTGGTTTCAATATTTTCATTTGGACAGATTGATCATTGTAGATAAGGAGCAATGCTTTATTGATTGCCTAATGATGACAGTATCTTCAGCTTACCGTTAATTTACTTTCTGTTTATCAAAGGTTTCGAAATGAGCTTCCAGATCCAAGTGCTCAACCGAAACTTATGGCTTTCAAGAAAGACAAGGATCGGTATGCAATGTCATTGTGTTTCTGAATTCGATTTTTCTCCTTGGGTGCATGTATGTGTGACGTTGCCTTTATATCACAAAGCTAGTTACACCTGCTCTTTCAAGAGTATTGCATGTCTCATGCTGTGCGGTATAGTTGAATTTGGGAAATTAGTAGGAAACTGGGGATAGAATTACAGAAAGAGCAGTAATTCATTAAGGCTTTATAAACTATTTAGAGGACTGGTATAGGAGTGCAAAAAGTTGTAGTTATACATTGATTTCTGAAATATTACTCCATCAAGATTCGTGACAGTGGTTGAATGGTCAAGTTATTAGTCCCAGCAGAAGGCTGAAATTTCACTTTTTGGATCATCACCAGTACAGTTTATGTAGGAAAAAAATTGCAGCTTTACAAGATACATGATCTCATTTGAAGATAAGCCCTGCTATTTTTTCATTTTTGCAGCTTTTCTAAATACACTATTACATCTCTTGAGAAAAGTTGGAAGCCCGAACTTCATGTTGAGCCTGATCTTGGCATACCTCTCGACCTGCTGGACCTGAATATATACAAGTATTTTCGCGGCCACGCTAATCTCTTAAATGGTGTTACAATTGTCTCGTATCATCAGTCATCTGATTTCCTTTCTCTTTTTCACTAGTCCTCCAAGTATTCGCAAACCCCTTGATCCAGAGGACGAAGAATTACTGCGTGATGATGATGTGGCAACACCAATAAAGAAAGATGGGATAAGAAGGAAAGAACGACCTACCGACAAAGGTGTTTCTTGGCTTGTTAAAACACAGTACATATCTCCTCTCAGTTTGGATTCAGCAAAACAGGTTGATGGCCTCACTGATTTGAAGCTTTTTTGGGCAAATATTTTTGTTTGGTTTATTCATTGTTAATTGCATTGGAATTGCAGTCTTTAACTGAGAAACAAGCAAAAGAATTGCGTGAATTGAAGGGAGGTCGCAGCATTTTGGAGAATCTCAATGACAGGTTTTCTGTTCTGATCATTTATCAGGAAATATCCTCATTGTAGGAGTGTTTGTTCTTTTCTTTTTGCTAAAGGAGTAAACTGATTCCAGGGAAAGACGAATTAAGGAAATCGAGGCATCGTTTGAGGCAGCTAAGTTAGAACCTGTTCATGCAACTAATAAGAACTTATATCCACTTGAAGTTCTGCCTCTTTTACCTGATTTTGATCGGTATGTACTCAATCTATGCTTGTCTTGATAGCTTCTCTTGCATGAGAATTGATATGCTATGAAAAACTTGTTTTTTTCTTAATTCATCATCTGATGTGTATGCACGTACTGATTCGTTGAACATAAGGAGTTGCTTTTTGTTGCTTGTAAAATGGGTTGATCTAGAATTGTCTGGGCTGAGCACCGGACATTTTTGGCCAGTGGTAAGCAATCTGTAGCTCGGGATATGTTGATGTCAGTTCATTGACTAGGCATAAGCAGAGACTGCTTGGATTTAGATTTTCACTTGAGGCATCATATGATTGCTACCAGTCCACAATAAAAATGTTGCTGATAGGTTTTAATTTCCTTTCTAGCTGACCTCATATTACAGGAGAGTGACGATGACCATTTAGTGTCGTCTATTAAACTTGATGCAGGTACAATGATCAATTTATTGTCGCATCATTTGATAATGATCCCACAGTTGATTCAGAAATCTACAGCAAGTTGGAACAATCTGCCCGCGATGAATTTGAAGCGAAGGTTAGTCGTAGGTCCTTTTGCACAAATGGTCAGGAATAGTTATGTTTAGTAGATGGTGTTGTGGGAAAAAAAAATTCAGTTATATGTTGCTCGGAGTATTTTGCTACACAAGAAAAACATGTTAAAGCGCAATAATTACAGGGTAAAAGTACTCTGCTGTTTTCCTTTAGTCTCTCTTTCCCGGCTTCCTGGGAGCTGGAGCCCTTCTTCTACCTGAGCTTTGTTTTTTCGCCCCCTTAAATTGTGTGTCATAGCCAATTACTGAAGGGGTAAGCAACTTATCATCATGTCCATTTCAGGCTATTATGAAAAGTTACGAGGCCATAGGCGCTGATCCATCAAAACCGGAGAAATTCTTAGCCTATATGGTCCCTTCTGCAGATGAGGTAAGACTCGCGTAATTGATTCTGTTCCTGGCTATCAGTAAATACCATTTAACCGCGGTGGATGTTTAAGCTAGTCACAATGAGTGGTCTTTTTTATGTTTTGATGGCAGATATCGAAGGACATGTATGATGAGGACGAAGAAATTGGCTACTCTTGGCTTCGGGAATACCAATGGGATTTTGTATGTGATAGAACCTACTGTAATGCTTGATGGTACATCTTGCAATATCTGTTGTTTAACATACAATCTCCCACCTTGTATGCAACAGGCTCGAGGCGGCAATGATGCAGAGGAGCCCAGCACATACCTGGTGTCATTTGATGAGAGTGCAGCGCGCTATGTGGTAGATATTGGCATGCTTTTTCTTTGGTTTTTAGGATTTAGACCATATTTCAGTATCTTCATGTGAGGTCGTTGCAATTCAGCCTCTTCCCAAAAAGCTGAATTTGAGGAAGAAGAGAGCAGAGGGAAGATCCGGCGATGAAGTCGAACATTTTGCAAGACCTGCCAGTGTTACCGTGAGGCGCAGACGAACACCTGCTACTATCGAGTTGAAAGAACCAGGGGTATAGCCACAAGTGAATTTTAAGCTGCCAATTCTTTGATGTTTAATTTTCGGTAACATGGTCCTAGTCTGGTGTCCTGCAGGTCTACTCAAATTCAAAGGGGAGTGCTTCTACTTCTAACTTAGGGGCTCTAGAAGATGATGAAGACGATCTTGGATCACCTGAGAGGGTCACACGGGACGACCATATGGAGCGATCTAGTGGAGCCGAAGATGACATGTCTGAGTAAGCAGGTTGGCTGGGCGGAAGTAACCTTCGAATGTGCAGTTTTAGCACCCTGCTCTATACAGTGTACTGACGTTGCTTTTTCATTAAGATAGGTTTTTCCTTGATTACTGTAATGCTAGAGGGAAGCTGTGCAAAAAGATAAAGATACAAACAATAATGTTACATTGCACATTGTAGTTAGCAAATGCCAATCTTCATAATGGCGAATGGGTCTGCTTTTCATCTTCATTTGTTAGTTTTGGCGAGAATCGATCGCCTGTCCGGAGTTTCAAGCCTTTCTATGCCCCTTCCACATGAAGCCACTTCCTGCGCAGTCAAGAGGAAGGTTTGCTAAAACCCAGTAACTGCAGATGATCACACGAGATTAAAAAAAAAATGGTTATCTCCTCAACGGTCATAATGTCGAGCAAAGTCTCGATGACTATGCATTGAAGGCCTGGCTTTTGGTCTGACGAGTACTGGACTTTTTTTTTTGGGTCGGAAGACGAGTACTAGGACAGAAGACGCTTATTTTGACAAATTTTACTCTCTCCATAAAAATGAAAAATTGGTAGGATCAACTTGCGTTATGGACCGGACACCGTCCGCTTCACCGAGAGAGAGTTTGTGCCCGCGAATCGACTCTCGTGGATGATAGTGATCATTTGGGTGGGGGAGTCATTTGCTCTGGGGCTTGAGGTCAGTTCATTTTCTTACCCAAAGTCCAATCTGGGCGAGGCCTTGAGTCGTTATAATACCCTCACGTTAGGGCCCAAATGTGAGCTACATCTCTCGCAGTTCTTTTTCTCATTTTAATTTTCCCTTTATGTAGCAGTATTGGTATAATCGTAGAGCTTCGAAGAAGGAAATAGCCAAACTTGGACCCTAACACCAGATGGTAAATTTCAGTTACTCCATCTCTGAAGTCGCCATAGAGAATCAGATGCATCTGAAAGATTGAAGATTCAAGATATCTAAATAGAACCTATTGTCAAATATTACAATGATGCACGTCGTTTAGGGAAAAATTGAGAATGAAAACCAAATTACTACACATGCTAATTAAAGAATGTGCGAATATTTACATCTCTTTCCAATTATCAGGGAGTATGCGTCCAGTTATTGGAAAAATTTAGGAAAACTGATGGTCAACATCGAGCACTCCCAGAAACTAAGTTGTTACAGGTGGTGATGACCTGTGACCGTCAAAAAAGGAGTTAAAAAACCTGGTGAAGCAAATATTATTGATACAATGTCTGATTAGATAAGTGGGTAAAACGACACGGACCATGCTTGCCGACATCTGACGGCTTGTAGTCGCACAGACCTCTTTGGATCATCAAGTGCCCTTGATATAGCTTGCAATACCTAGAGTAAACAGACCTGATAGATTAATATATACATACTCGTTACACAGACATTCACAAGAAGCAAGCATAACCTACCTGTGTTCTCAAGGGGTAAATCCTAGAATGCGGCAGCATTGACATGGCAACAAGACATTGAAGTGCCGTCTCTCGAACAAGCTACGCATGCAGAAGATATACAGGAGTTATGAGTAGCAAAAAGTCAGTACAGAACACCAGATGCTTTAACCCTATTACTTATCCATAGGGAAATGGAAACAGCACAGACAAAGGTGTCTAGGTGCAAAATCACAAGCCTTTCCATTGCGCAAAGAGAAGGGGTTGCAGCCTTCCCCTTGCCTTTTTATACAAGGAGGCTGTTTCTGATCTCAAGTGGGTAACCTTACAAATGTGCGGAGGCTCAACCTTGCAAGAAGTAATGAAAAAGTGCTTGTACCAATACAGAGAATGATGTTGGATACAGTACAAATGACAATAAAATTACCCAAGAGCCAAAGCCTAAAACAGATGTCACTTCAGCAATTGCAAACTCAATTTCAGTCTTCTAAGCATCACCACAAGCTGAAAAAGTCTAGCAAGAATTCAACAATATGCATATCCATGTCTGGGGACTACAACTGGATTGTAGCTAGTTTCACTATCTCCCCGGATACTCGAATAACTTTTTCTTCTTGATTCAGTGACTGAATCTACTTTCTGCGTATGAGCTTATAACCCCTTATGCTATGTCCTCACCAATCTATGAAACCTGTCTCGGTCTATCAGTAAACTAAAGTCTTCCCTCTGTTTTTCTACTCACCTTTTGGCGTAGAGAGAGAATAGTGATACTTGAAGGTACGGCCACTGCCTGATTTGCCCCTACTGACCAGGATGACCCTCAGGCTCCAAAGCTTTTTGGCTTATTACTTTAGAAACACTTACCGTTGAGGAGGAGCAAAATGTTCGAGGGTGAGAGAAGTCACCTCACCCATCCTCCCCTGCTGTTAAATGCGATTAAAAGAGACAGTGCAGATGCATGCACAGAGAACGGGCAGTAGAGCTCTTTATTAACACATGCAAGGCAAGCAGAGCAATGGTGTCATCATCTGGCGGTCACTAACTTTTAAGTACAAAAGACAATACAGGACGGGTAAAGGAACAAGTCAAAACCTATGCTCATTGCTGGGAGTCATCTTGACTGAAAGAAAATATAATACAGAATCTAACTGACCTAAAGCAAAATCAAGCATTAAATATTTCTGAACTTTGAGGGAGCATCACATACCATCATATGGGGATAGCTAGCCATCCTGGTGAGGCAATTAATAATGATATGGGCATTCTCAATGACAACCTCCTGGCCTGCAATGCAAAAGTTTAGAATTTCAATCCTAGGCAATATTTTAGCAGCAACACAAAATAAAGGCTTATGGACATGGTACACGATGATAATCATAATCAAGGATAATCCAGACGCGATAATATCTTTCTTTTTCCATATTAAAGTTGCCTTCTGCATCAAATGCAGAAGCACAACAAGAGAAGACATCTCGTCTGTCATGGCTGTTTCATAGCATCTGTAGCATCAATCTTCTGCCAGCACCCTTGCTCACGATACCATCAATTCTGTGTCGCTCGCTTAGTAGCTATGCAACTCACCTATCCCACTTCATGGACGACAAGGAATCCACCTACAAATAAATATGTAACAGATGTGGACACGAACCTAATTAAGTCACTCAACTTTGTTTTTTTGCATTTCTTTTTTCTTTTAGATTGTGTTGGGGAATGGAGTCAGGAGGCTGAAGAAATGATTTGAGATATTGGAGGATAATTATAGACGGGGAGACATCTCAATAAGAACAGGATCATGATCCATGAATTTAAACTAAGTTACTACCACTCAAGAAAAAAGCTACAGAACCAATAATCCAGCATGCGCAGGAACTTTTTCGCCAAATTACTACTACTAAAAACATACGAGGACAATCTACAAAAAAGGGAAGCAAAGGCATCACTTCACAAAACTCTTCCACCAACCACTCCAGACGAGCACGATGGGTGAAGCTATTCTTCTACTCAGGGCAATCATGACATCCAAAGAAGTAAGCACTTCGCCATACCAGTCACTGAAATCTAGATAATGATGTGAACGGTCTTATATGAATCAGTAAAAATCCAGCAAGTGAACAAGTTTCTTGATCAACAATATTCATCCTGCAATACATACACACAGGATATTGTATGTGACATTGAAATAGCACATCAACGGTTTGTCTACAAAGCATTTCCCATTAGTTATATGCCCACAGAAGGCATCGGGAATCAGGACTTCTTCTCTTTATTCTCAGAGTATGAAAGAGCAAAAGAGAGAACATTGTCAGAACTCTTACAAAGATAGATTAGGTTTCACTTACTGATTTTGTCTGTCAATATTCCAGACAGGAGCAGCAGAAGACTGTACATCGTATCGTTGTCCAGATTATCCTTGCTGAACACCAGTAAGGCGTCTAGAAGAACTGGAGTGAGCTACCAAAGGGAGAAAAATATTCTTGCTTCAGATTGTGTTTTCTAATAGTATAGCATTGGAATAACTAATATATGTATGAATCTCATAAGAAATAACTAGAGCTCTGAGGTTCTTGATATAAACCTTTTTTGCTTCTCCCAGGACCGCAACTAGGGGGGTCTCAGACATTATATATGCCAGAGCCCGACAAAATACAGATCTGTATTAGGAAAAGTTTCACTTTCAGCATGTAATCGTAGACTGTCTCAATAGTAAAGAGTGCCTCAACCAGTTTAATCAAATGAATTGAGCTAATGATAAAGGCAAGACCATGATAAAAGTTGGAAATATATAATGATTCATAGCAAAATCAACAATAGAACGAGGTAATATGAATAGTAACATGGCAGCAGTCCTGTAGCTATTCAATGAATGCTCAACACGCATTCCACAGGGATCCAAAAGGGCATCCTGCATGCAAAAGTATAGGAGGCTTTTGCTACTCATTTCAAAAAAGTAAGGCAGGTGACATGGCTCGAATAAGTACATATTGAGCCACAGATCTCTCCAGAATAATACAGACATGGCGAGGACAAGGCCACATTATGGCAATATGTAACTTCAAGCTTTTTTGTGCATATAGCCCCTGGAAGATTTGTGAACCTTGTCTAACTAGAAGCTATGGCACTGAAAGAAAGCAAATGGAAGGGCCTCCACCATTTTGATAATGATGGAGAAAAGAATCACACAATTAGGAAACGAGAATACTTAAGGGGAAATCGAGAAGGGAAATCATACCTTTTGAACAATGAATCAGATTTAATGATCAATGTTTGAAGTATGGGCATCATAGTTGAGAAAAACCGTTGCTTGTAGAGAGGTCGTATATTTGCATGGTATCTTCGACTTAAACAAACTTCTGAATCACTCATCATGATATGAAATGCATCAGCCGCATAGGTCATGACTGAAGAAGATACATCCTGCTCACACTTTTCCTGTCCAGAATCTTGCCTTAAGTGTCTCTCATCTCTGGACGACAAACACTCTAGAAGAATCATAACAATATCTTTAACCTTTTCATGACCACGCATCAGCAAACCTTTTCCTATCCATGCTAATCCCACAATGGCATTTGTTTGAAGTTGTCTACTGTTTGAAGCACCAAAACACAAATCCGCGAAATTCATTGTGCTTTTACCCCCCATACCCAAAGAAATTCCATGAGCGCTATCTGCATGGCTAATACTCGTGTTGAAAATTATATCCATTGCCTCTTCCAAAGGACAACCATCCAAAGTACTTTGGCCATTGGATTTTGAACCAAATTTGTTCACCAAAGAGCCCAGTGCCTGTGCTGATGGAACATGCCCCTTGAGAAGCATTTCCATGAATAGCCAGAGTGTAGCTCTCACATCAGGCAGGCAAGTCTGGGGATGTATTGCCATTATTACGGATGCAAAAAGAGAGAGAACCCATCTGTCTCTGATAGATAGTTTTAGCTCATGAGAAATATCCAACCCCATTTCAATGGGACTGACAGCAGATTCATTCCATGAAAAGAAATGGCATGATGAAACAACTGCATAAGCCTTCTGGACAATTGCATTCTGGCTTGTCTCTGAGCAATTTGAAACGGCAAACTTCATAGTTTTCGTGGTTGCCTCAAAAATATCCTAAACAAATGCAGCAGATTAGTCTCAATTTTGCAACAAAAAACTCTCAAGATCAGAGTACAGCAGCCGCAGTCAACAGTCTCTGGCATTCACAAGATACTTGCAGATGTTTTTGCTTCGATAACTCTATAAGAAAACAAGCCAGAGGGGATAAGATTGCAGATTAAGAAAACAATATACAGCTTACCTTTTCTTCCATCCTTGTACTAAAATGCTTGCAGCGTTCTATTTGGTTCCATAAATTGATCACAAACAGATGAAGAACTTCATCAAAACCTTCTGAGTTGTTTATCCTGAAATCAACAGATTGCGGGCATCAGAAAGTACATAAGGGGTTAAAGGAAAGAGGTGACTGAAGCCATGCTCGTGTCAGCAGTTTGATTGATGGAAGCAGGATAAACAAACTGATAAGTATTGTTAGGTTTATTGTTTTTAGAGTATTAGCAAGTTGGGGGTATTTGTGTAAATGTATTAGGCTTAACCCTAAGCCTATAAATACTCTTAGTTATTTCTGAAATAAAACACAATTCCTCTTTCACCAATAACATGGTATCAGAGCCTCAATTAAACAACTAAACCTAGATTTACCAAAGAATTGATCTACGACAAATAGTCTCTACAATTCTCACCAGAATACTCATCTCCAGCGTTGTCGTTGATCACATCCAGCAAGCCCAAGAGCTGGTCATCCCAGTTCTGACATTAGGAGAAGTCGCCTAGGCTAGGCGACACCAGAGGAGCAGTCGCCCAATCTAGGCGACCCCAGAGGAGCGACTCCCAGGCCAGGTGACTCCAGAGGAGTCGTCGCCCAGACCAGGCGACCCCAGAGGAGGAGGAGTCTGACCTCGTTCAGTCCCTGCAAACCTAGGGGTGGTTCACCCAGGTCAGGCAAACCCAGAGCAGGTGTCACCTGATCTCGTACAGGCCCGGCGAGTCCAGAGGCAGCGTCGCTAGAACCGGCGAGCAACATCAGAGGTAAAAGTTGATTCAGAATGTGCTGATTTTGCAGATAGTGTTTTGGTGAATGGGTATTTCTTTTGTTAGTTTGTGCAATGAATGTTAGTCGTGATTTGTGAGTTTGTGGGTTGACGGTGATAAAAGTGTGGCCGTTGGGATACATTGATTTTTTCTATTGGAGGTGTATGGTTCTCTTGAAGAAGTAATTTTTTGTGTTGTTCGGCTGAATGTGCTGTTTTGCAAAGTAGCAACCGGGATCGTTGAACGTGGGGCTGGTTTTGTTTGAATTTGGAGTCTTGAATTTTGTGTGGCTGAATTGGTAACAGCTATGGAGATGTCTACTGACTCATTGAATTCTCCATCTGTTACTTCGGGATTGATTCCCCCTAGTAATCCTTCAAGTTCAGTGTCCTTTGGTCCCTATAATAGCATGACAGGTTTGCATAATACCTTGATCAAGTTGGATGGTGCCAATTATCCTTTTTGGTCAATGGCCCTTTCAATCTTTATTTATGCTAATCGTCAATCTAGATGGCTTGAAGAAGAACCACCTGAAGATTTAACCAGTTTAGAAGAATGGAAGTTCGTTGATGCTACTTTGCATACATTGTTGTGGGGAAGTATGGCCGAATCAGTTCGCCATCTTTTCATGGATTGTGCAACAGCTCGTCAGGTATGGACGAAGTGTGCTTTACTATACTCTGGACAGAATAACATGAGTCGAGTGTGTGATATGTGGAAGGCTTTGTTTGAATCCGCAATTGGTGATTCTAGTTTGGCAGATCATCATGCTCGTTTTGCATCTTTGTATCAGCGCCTCAAGTCTTATTTTCCACCCGCCACCAAAGTTACTCAAATGCAGCAACGAAAAGCAGATATGATGACCGTCCTTTTTCTTCGTAGCCTTGGTTCAGATCATGGTGCTCTTTGTCAACAGATTACCTCTCAGAGCACTCTCCCTTCCATTGAGGAGGTGTATTCTCTGGCTGCTCGTTATACTTCTAGTCCGAACACTTCAGTAATGTCAGATAGTAGTGCTATGGTAGCTCGTGGAGGTCAAGGGACTCGTGTTTGTATTAATGGTCGTGGCCAGTGGAATTCTGACAGTTCCTACCGTAGTCGTGGTCGTGGTTTTCAAGGCCGAGGTGCCGTTCGTGGTGGTGGTAGCGGTACTTCTAGAGGAGCACGTGGTGGTGGTCGAGCAAACCGCTTTTGTACTCATTGCCAACTTTCTTGGCATACTGTTGATTATTATTATGATCTTCATCCCGAGCTGAGGGGTCTACATGCTTCTATTGATACAGATCCTTGGGCTCCTGTCTCTGGGTCTTCTTCTGAACAGGGTACAGTACAGTTAACTCGGGCAAAATATGATGAGTTGGTTAGAGCACGATAGAGTGAAAATGGTGCTGTCTCTAGTCCAACTGCTACTTTAGCACGACGTGATGATCCCACATGTCTCATGTCCAGTAAAACTCCTCCTCGTTCTTGGGTTATTGATTCGGGTGCCACTCATCATATGACTGGTGATCCTCGCCTTCTCACATCTACCTCGTCTGTTCCTTCTATGTCAGTCACCTTAGCAGATGGGTCTCAGTCAAAAATAACTGGTACAGGTTGTGTATCATTGAGTTCCTTTATCTCTCTACCTTTTGTTTACCATATTCCACAATTTCCTTACAATCTATTGTCCGTCAGTTCTACTACTCGTGATCTTGATTGCGATATTATTTTTTCTTCATCTTCGTGTATTCTTCAAGACCGAGAGATTGGATGCCGAATAGGTGGTGGGCGTGAAGCTGGTGGATTGTACATCCTAGACCCTGAGATTATTGTTGCTGCTACAATAGTTCAGAATAAAACTGTGAATGACCCTTATCGATTACATTGCCGTCTTGGTCATCCATACATACTCCGACGATTTCCTTTCGTGTCTAGTTCAAGTTTTCAGTTTAATTGTGAAACGTGTCAATTAGGTAAACACCATCGTGAGTCTTTCCCTCCTCGTATTTCGAGTCGTGCGTCACATCCATTCGAGTTAATTCACTCCGATGTACGGGGTCCTAGTCGAGAGTCTTCATTCGGTTTTCGTTATTTTGTCACTTTTATTGATGATTGTACTCGTACAACTTTGTTATATTTAATAAAAGATCATACTGAGGTTTCTCATTCTTTCTGCGAGTTTTATCATGAAGTCCGTACTCAGTATGATTGTTCTATTAAGTGTTTGCATACTAACAATGCCCGTGAGTACTTCTCTTCATCTACATTCATTCCGTTTCTCAAATTTAATGTATTTTACATCAAAGTTCTTGCGCTCACACTCCACAACAAAATGAAGTTGCTGAACGCAAGAACCGTCATTTGTTGGATGTTGCTCATTGTCTACTTCTTCATACTAATATCCCTAAATCCTTCTGGTGCTATGCTCTACTTATAGCATGTCATCTTATTAATCGTCTTCCGTCCTCTGTGTTGAAAGGAGCTATTCCTTATACTCTTCTTCATCCTGATCGTACTTTGTGGTCTGTTCGTCCTCATAGTTTTGGATGTGTCTGTTTTGTTCATTCTTTGTCACCTAGACTGGATAAATTATCACCTCGTGCTGAAAAATGTATCTTCGTCGGTTATTCTCGTACTCAAAAGGGATGTCTGTTATAATCTTACTCGTTGTCGAGAGTATGTTTCTGCTGATGTGACTTTCTTTGAGGATCAAGCATTCTTTGGCGATGGTCATCCTCAGGCACCATTGACCATGGATCTTCTACCACCCTCTGCACCTACATCACAGCTGGAGCCATCGTCTATTACTCCTAATGTTCCTCCACCAGATCCAGGCTCACTAGCACTGACTCCTCTTCAGGTCTATACACGTGGTCCTCGTTCTGTTTGGGGTCATACATCTCCACCAGCGAGCGCTCCACCACCGCTACCTCCGGTCCAAGCTTCCGATCCTCTTCCACCATCTTCTGACAGTTCTCCTATTGCTCATCGTACTCGATCTCAGTATCCTCTGTCTAATTTTGTGTCTTATCATAACTTGAGTCCCCAGATGTCTGTCTTTATGTCATCTCTTGCTTTTGTGTCTTTACCTAGTAGTGTCCAGGAGGCTTTGGCCCATCCAGGTTGGGCTCGTGCTATGGAGGAGGAGATGGCTGCATTACATCACAATAAGACTTGGGAACTCATTCCATTGCCAGCTGATAAACAACTAGTCGGTTGTCGATGGGTCTTTGTTATCAAACACCATCCAGATGGTTCACTCGAGCGTTTAAAGGCAAGTCTTGTGGCCAAGGGCTATACTCAAACTTATGGTATTGACTATGATGAAACTTTTTCTCCGGTAGCTAAAATTCCTTCTATTCGTGTTGTTATTTCCTTGGCTGCTCGGTTTCAATGGACTCTTCATCAGCTTGATGTCAAAAATGCTTTACTCCATGGTGATCTTCACGAGGAAGTATATATGGAGCAACCACCAGGGTTTGTTGCTCAGGGGGAGAAGGTGTGCCGATTGCACAAAGCTCTTTATGGACTTAAGCAATCTCTCCGTGATTGGTTTGGCCGATTTAGTGATGCGGTTGTAACTTTTGGCATGCATCGATGCAGTGTGGATCACTTCGTATTTAGTATGTCATTTTCAAAAGGATGTGTTATTCTTGTTGTTTATGTTGATGACATCATTATAACAGGTAGCGATATTGAAGGCATACGACGACTCTAGCAGTTTCTTCAAAAGGAGTTTAACATTAAAGACCTAGGTCGTCTTCGATATTTTCTTGGCATCGAAGTTGCCTATGTTGATGGCAGTATTGCTCTCTCCCAGTGAAAGTATACTCTTGACATTCTTAAGGAGGTTGGCTTGGATGATTCTAAGCCTAGTGACACGCCAATGAATCCTAGAGTGAGGCTTGACAATGAACAGGGAGAACTTCTTCATGATCCAGAAAAGTATCGCCGATTAGTGGGCAAGTTGAATTATCTTACCATTACCTTTCCGGATATTTCATTTGCTGTTAATGTAGTGAGTCAGTTTATGAGTTCTCCTCGTACTATTCATTGGAAATCTGCTCTACAAATTGTTCGATATTTAAAGGGAGCTCTAGGCCAAGGACTTGTGTTTCATAATCAGGGTCATTTTCGTATAGCTGGTTATTCCGACCCTGAATCTTTAGAGGTGACAGGACATTCTGATGCAGATTGGGCCGGTTGCCCTATGGATCGCCGGTCCACTTCGAGATACTGTGTATTTCTTGGCGATAATCTTGTGTCGTGGAAAAGTAAGAAACAGTCTATTATATCTCGATCTAGTGCAGAGGCCGAGTATCGTGCTATGGCTAATGTTACGGGCGAACTTCAATGGATTCGTATGTTGTTAGCCGAGATTGGACTACTTATGACCGGTTCATCTACTCTGTGCTGTGATAATTAGTCTACTATTCATATTGCTAGCAATCCAGTGTTCCATGAGCGAACGAAGCATATAGAGGTGGATTGTCATTTTGTTCAAGAAAAGGTGAACTGTGGAGACATACGGTTGGTACATGCGTTCTGAAGAACAACTAGCAGACATTTTCACAAAGCCTCTTCGAGGCGGACGAGTTTCATATATTTGTCAAAAGATAGGACTTTTTGATATGTATGCTCCAACTTGAGGGGGAGTGTTGGGCTTATTGTTTTTAGAGTATTAGCAAGTTGGGGATATTTGTGTAAATGTATTAGGCTTAACCCTAAGCCTATAAATACTCTTAGTTATTTCTGAAATAAAACACAATTCCTCTTTCACCAATAACAAGTATCGACCACCAACAAATCAATTCGGAAAAGCGAACCATAATTTTATCCAAGGGAAGGAGATTAGAAGAGCTTGAGACAGTAGACAGATAGTTCAAAGAGAGCAGGAATATTTGACAATACTAGAAACTTTTAAAAGGGACAGGAATTCTAACAGATAGAGAAACTTCATTAAGTAGCATACGTAAGAGTACGTTGTGTACCATGGAAGAACCTTATTGGTGTAGCATTCCAAAAGCTGAACTGTGTTTTCAGCTGGCCCCATGTATCCAGTGACCTGCCCAAACCGAATGCTCGATTTACTTAAGGTATACTAGGTAGGCGGGCATTTAACCATCTAGTGGAAGATAAAAACAACGGTAAAGAGAGACACTTCTTTAGTTGCATGAGTATTTGGATTCCAACCCTGACCGAATACGAGACTTTTCCAGATGCTCACTAAAAGACAACGACTATTAGCAGAAAACCACAATCTACAGCAGTCCATGTTCTTAGCATTGTAACTACCCCATCACTAGACACATATCCATACCTTCACAGAAGAAACTAAGACCTTCTTTATTCAAGAATCGTCTGTCTACTAAATGATGATCAGATGAATACTCACATAAAGATCAGACAAATTAGCAAATATGGCTTCTTCTAGTCTTGGAACAACTTTTAGCATATAGTTTCTTCCACTCATGCCAACCTCAGAAACAACCTCCAGTTTGCGAGAGTAAGGCATCATGCATTCAGCTGCAGTCAATAATGAACCAATCTTCTCAACAACCACCATATAGGATATCTCTTTCTTGGACTCGGAGTATTTCTCTATGTATGAGCCAACATTGACAAGTGCCTTCAAAGCCAAGTTCCATGAAAGAGTGCCCTGGAAATTCTCAGTGATAATTGAGAGGAGTGCTGTCAAAATGTACTCCAATAAGGACTCTGGTATGGGTAGAAAACTTCCAGGGAATGTGGCCAAAATTTGCAAGCCTTTAACTGCATAGACCATTGGAATTAGAGAAGAAACACAGTGAACATAATTAATGGTCTCTTTTTTTACAGATACATATTCATCAATAGAGAACGATGTTCATGTACATCAGGAACATACAAAAAGAAGAAAAATAACTGATAAGGCAACACTAATTCATACAAGTCAAAAACTTGAAGTCTATGAATACCTAAAATCAGTAAAAACAGGGACCAAGAGAAGATTCAAATAGATCCCACTTGAGAGGGCAACAATGAAGCAAACAATAAACCATGATTGACAATACCCTTGTATGTTCACATTCGATACTCCATCTCTGTTCTGGACTACTTCCCTCAATTTTAAGGGGTTTAAGGAATAGAAAAAAAATCAGAAATCAGAATTCTCTGGCAGATAGAGGTTGGACAAACTTCCATAAAATCAAATCAATCAGTCACAAGGAACATGAGTATCCCACATTACAAAGTAAGTGCCAGGTTTTTGCTTTATCGGACAAATATCTACATGATTAAAAGATCCGTTTTGTGATCCATGAGAACAAGATTTGCCTCATATGTTCATGCCATCAAATATTTGTAACAAGGAATTTTTTGTTTCGAATGAGGAGGTCAGAATTTTTTGCATCGAAACTTCACTAAAACTTAGAAAGAAGATGTCTTTTTTCTCATTTGGTAGAAAGACCAAGAAAATTCTAATAGAGAGGACAACAGTGCGTCGACTAAAATATTTACCTCCAAGGAAAACATCCGCTGTGGATGTCTCATTGCCCTTCTCCACGTAAGAAATAAAAGCTCTAGCTAGTGAAGCTGAAAAACTCTCAAGCATGCAGCAAAATGTTTCGTGTGCTGCAAAAGATGCAACTTGAGCAGAGCCCACAGTCAAGTCTCTGCATGCCTCAAGAAGTATGACACTGAGGTAAAGAGCCCCAAAATTAAATGTTCCAGACATTGCATGCTCGCCACTGGGAGACATATTTTCAGATGGCTTGAAGATGGAAATCCCCAGAGTATTCATCAGACAGGGAAAGAAACTTTCAAATATCCGGTTGCATGAGAAAATAGTACTTCTTGCAGCAGTAGCCAAGATGCAACCAACTCCATGTATTTTCTGCTTACTTTGCAAGGAAATATTACTGAAGCTCATGTAGCTATTGATGTTGTCAAAAATCAGATTTATATCCTCATCTTTGACAATCAAATTTAAGAATAAGACACTGTTTTGCATAACAAGCTTCTCCAGAACTGTGAAAGCCTCTTTTGCAATGTCATCATCTGAAAATCCAATGCCATCAACAGATTCACAGTCAAAGCGTAAAACAGGCTCTTGAGATGAAGAAAAGACAATATTTCTCAATGATGACCAGATTGCCACGGCGTGTTTTTCCATTCTGTCTGCACCATACTTTAACGTACAATGGCTGAGATACTTTAAAGCATCAATCTGCAAGAAATTAAGTTCAAATTTTACACAGTGACCACAATAAAGACTCAGAAAAGAGGCACAATCATAAAATGGCTCCATTGCTCAATAAATTGTGATGATAAGATCGAGAGGTTCTAACCTTCGCCAGTGGAAGAGAAGAAGAAATTTTTTCGAGAAGCAATGGTATTGCAAATGGCTCAAAAAGTGGTGTAGAAGTGAATGCAAACTGTATAGTGAAAACAAGTTAATAAAGATGTTAGAGAACGTACTAAAAAGCAATGGTGGGATGTATGCTTGCAACTAAATGTCAATAATTCGATGCAAAGCTTACACGAATCCTCTCCTCCCACAATAAAAATGAGCACCAAGATAGATACCTTATGTTCTAATGGAAAAGACCTTTTCCTGTTTATATTCTCAAGATCTATCATTGTTTTCACAAGTCTCGTAAGTTCTCTGCATTGGTTCTACACCTTTAGTGAAAATAGGATGCGGTTAGTCTCTATTAAATGCACTATAATGGAACTTTATAAATTATTTGATTTATTGACCTTCTCTCCAGAGTATATCAAATCTCATACTAGATTGAATAGTACATTTCCATCAATCCACATGATTTATATGATTCGCTTCACTAGTGATGCCCTGGCAAAGCTCAATGTCATAAGAAAGTCACAGAGACACATTGTAGAATCCGCTAGTACAATTAAATATTTTCTATTCGTAACCCAAATAGCCAAACACCTGCAAACTTTAATCAAGATGCCTTCTAATTTCACAACACGTCTCTGTGAAACTTCAGTAGAGGTTCATTAAAAGTTAGTCTATAAATACTTTAGTCACGGCAACTCATTGAATGACCGCGTTCCAAAGATAAGAAATCCTCTGGTAATACTGTGGGCTCATCCATCTTTCATAGGATCATTCTTTTTAATTAAAAATCTCAAAGATGCTCAGTATTTGATGCATGACCACTTTTCATCGACACTGATATCAACCAACAGCAAGATATAGCTAGTAATACAGCTTCCAAAGGTGCTCAAAATACTACCTCAACCATGACAGTCACTTTTTCCAGTCCGCAAACTTATATATTTGACAATTCCATACATGTGAGTAGGCATTTGGGTTTGAAAAACTAAATAGGCAGATCATGCACATTAGAACTTCGCAATCACCTTTTATGGTGTTCGTAGTGCATCCTAACATTGTTTCCCCTCTTTACAAATACTATCACGACATTGCGCAGCAGCTCCTCTTTATTGAAATTTTTATGGATGCATTTCTCTTCAAAGAGCTTTACAATGGCATACAGCAACATTGCTATGCCATGCTGGGACCGCGACTAATCCACATTGTTATTTAAAGCCAAAAGCCGAGCATCTGATAGAAATCATTCTTATGAAGTGTGGGCATAAATTCAAGACAAGCAACATAAAACAGGTGAAAATATAAGGAACTTATCCTGGTCGTGATTCCCCTACCGAATATACTTGGAGGTACACAAAGTCTCAAAGACTAATAACCGGGCCACTACAGCTAGTTGGCACAGTAGACAAAGTCTAAGTTTCTTTCTTTTTTTTGTCGAAAAACTCTAAGGTTGCTATACATGAAAATGAGTGAATAATCAACTGGCAGATGAAAACAAAATTTAATGATAGTGCTTATATTGTCTCCGGCTATCCTTCCAGGTTCTTTTCTTCATGTTTAAATACTCATTCAAGTAATATAAAAAGCCAAAAATCAAAAAGATAAGAGAAGGGACACATGCTAACAATTTCAAGACAAACTGAACATGGCCAATGTTGTCAGGCCCAAATAATTTTAACTTGAATTTGCTCAGGATTTTAAGATTCTCCCCACCATCCAAGACATGAAATCATTGGTTTCAGCAAAGCAATGTAGTGCCAGGATTGCCATAATGTCATCAATGATTTTACAATGAAGGTGCTACCTAGTCGTTACTGCATCTGTGTGTGTAGAGAGAGGACAAGATAACTCATAGCTCCATAAGCAATAACTCATTATAGCACTGATAGACTCTTGAAACTAATCAAATTTCACGTTTATGGAATGGCAGAAAAGAGTATGCAATGTGTTGCGTACCATTAATGCCCGGGAGAGCTCATCCCTTGTGACATCTACATCCTCGCCTTTTGGCTGGATTTGGGAAAACACAAGAAGAATCTATGCATCAGCTAAATAACATGCAAATTGCTCAGAAATATTACAATGCATTAAGTGTTACACAGACTATTGCTTTGAAGCATTACACATAAAGTGTTAGGCAGACTAAGAGTCGCTTTCCCTCTCACAAACAATGACGGCATGTTATTCATGTGACATCCCCATGGAACAACAGTATGGAGAACATGGAACAGCTAGCATATTATTTGCTCTTTTATACAGCTAATAAAGCTCAAAATGAAGTTATTGCTCATCTGACTAAAGACAAGAGGATAAGGTCAATAAGATACATCAAATTAGTTGTAAGCCAAATGACCCACAAATGAATAAATCTCCCTCAAATTGCGAATGCCAATTCTAAGTATGTTTCCTCTCACACTTGACAAAGTTTACTGCCAAACAGTTAGAGCCATGTACAGTATTTACCAGGTCAACCTAGATAAGCTACATTAATCAAACTGATACAACGTGAACAGCCAACCTCTGATCACAATCTCATTGAAAAAAAAAAATTTCTTAGTGAAGTTGAAAGAAGAAATCGTCAGCATCACCAAGCAAATTCTATTCTGCAGAGAACAGTCTATAACGCCTAACATTTCATATTGAGTTCTCTAAACTCTGTGACCAATGGAAGCTTGGTGTAGTGGTGCCAAGCTTGCCATGCCAGGGGAATTACTCGGGTAGAAAGAATAAAAGTACACTGGATATATTTTTTAGCAATGATTAATGAAGTTTAATCGGCTCCACGGATCGGACTATTATATGATTATCAAATATTAACTAAACAGTAAATTATAGAGCCAAATATGTACATGGTTCCTCTTAGTTTAGCTGATACTACTAAGTTACATGCAGATTTGGCGATCAATCAGACAATATGAGAACTGCATATCTCTATGCATGAATACAAAGACGTACATTGGCCATTTACCTAGACAAAAAAAATCCACATGCTTTTAGCTAGAAATCAGCTATGAGCTAACTATATTAAAGCCCCTTCCATTTTGGAAATTGTTGGATAAAAATATATCTGATAAGTGCAAAACCAGGACTTTAGAGTTTGGCTGACGATCAATTAAGGACTTAAATGTTTTATTAAAGTCAATTGAGGATTTAAGGTCCTAAAAGACCCGAATTCTCTCAAGCTCATCGTCAGGCGTCCACGTAGCTCCCAAAAAAAAATTTGGTCATTTGCCACGTGTTAATTCTGATGCCTAAATTCCACCAATGTCGAGCTCAAGATCTTATTGTGGCTTGTTCAATACCTTAAGTCCTCAATTGACCAGAACAATTGTCAAAACATAAAAACATACAGACTAAAGCAAAACGCAAGGGTTCAACTAGAAGGATGTTTCAGATTGATAATGAATTAAAGGATATGAGGCACCTTTCAAAATAAAGCCAAGAATCTTCAAGCAAACTAATATCCTAAGCACAGTCGACATAAAACTTACATGTGTGAAATGGATTGGAAAGTAGCGGCCCAATGTGTCAAATATCTCCCCAACTAAGCCATCAGAAGGACCACACAAATCTGGAAATAGGCGCATCGCAAGTTCAACAATATGAAATGCCACTAGTAAGCATTGAGGGTCCTTTTCATAATCAACAGCTTCACATATTGCATAAAAGATTTCATTGCCCTAGATTGCAAACAGAATACGAGTGACTGATACGACAGGATTATATATCAAGGACATTAAAAACCCAGCTAAAATGTCAGCAATGAATGTACATAGGGGAGATCAATCAATATAAGAGGCAGATTTATGCATACACATTTAAGTGATACCAAAAGCACATAAGCGCACACACAGAAGCTGCAATCATCCTCAAGAAATAATTGTCAATATTAGCGTACACCAATTCACTAAAATTGCTTATCTAATGACATTGCATCATAACCAGTGTTAGTTTAGTTTTTCAAATACGCATCAGATATGTGGTAGTAAACAGCTTTTAATATAAGATTTAGCACCTTTGGCACTTCTCATTTCTGAAATAGCATCATAATGAAGTTTATGTCCTAAAGTCTAATAGCCCATAAGTTGGGATTGATACACCCAATAAAAGAAGCAAATGGTTCTACGAAGGAATCTTTCTGGAAAAGAAAGGGAATGCATCTTCTTTATTACATAGGTAAGCTCTAAACAGCTTGCAACACAACGCAATGTGGAATAATATAAACTTGCATTAGCTAGGCTATATTGCATAAGAAACAACATTTCATAACATCAAATGAAACAGAATTGGTCTGCTTATAAATGTAATCCCTGTAACTCATGGCACAGCAAAAGAGAGGTAAAAGCATTGATCTCACTATTTGGGCAACTATAACATCTAAACTTTTAAAACAAGAAGCACCAAAACAGGCGTTTCAACCCGAATCACACAATGACAAGATTCTGGCGGTGCTGAAAAATGTTGATTTATAAAGGTTCTGATGGACCAACAGAGATTATTGTCGAATATTCAAGTTCACTTCGCCATATATCATACTGAACTCAATCAAGTTCAAAATGAAGGGCCTAATTTTGGTCATCATTGAGATGAATACTTGGAAAATATTTGCAGGTATTTACCTCTTAGCTTCTTCATCAATAAATGAAGATGGAAAAAATGCACAGATACTACGAACCAACCATACGCTACAGAGAATTGTTTCAGGAAAACTTGGATGAGAATGATACCACTGAAACAATGGCATCCGGATAATTTTCCAGCAGGCACTCCAGAAGTTCAAAGCAAAGCTGCAATATGGATAGATAAAATCAAGTAAGCAAGACTCTAGAAAATAGCTGAACATTGAGAAAGAAAATGCTTTACTACTTTTATTTGGTCAAGAATTTTCAGATATTCAAACAATTAGAAATGAACACTCGCCTTTCTATCATGCTGCGCCAAGGACTGGACATGTAGATTATGCACATATGACTTCATAACAGCCAATGCATCAGAAATTGTTACTATGCCCACCCCATCCTTTCTCCGCATCAAAGCCAAGCTACCAACAAGTGCACCTCGCAAAGCTTTCCAATCCGCCTGATACAAGTATGATTTACTTTTCTTATGACTTCAAATTGTTTTATACAATACATAAACAGCCAAAAGAGAACAGGAAAACAACCACAGACCACGATTGACATTTCCAAAACTACGATTGGCATTTCCAAAACTAAGCATGAATATGTTCTTTAGTTCTCCCTCCAAGATCCCAATGCCCCTAGAAATGCAAATTTGGACAACCATGCTTCTTATGGTTTATGGACAGCAATCTTTTTATCTCTCTCCACACTATATTAATGCCACCAGCTTTTAGAACAACACAACTAGCGAAGCTTTGTGCTACTAAAACTTAAAGAAATGACATAATCTAATTGAGACTAAAATTTAACCCCACGCATACCAAAACTCACATTCAGTAAATTTACCACAATTTTCAACCAAGTCCTGCAATATAGCATATTCAATGGATTTTTTACAAGATCCTACACCTTCCGTCTCAACCCCCAGCCCTCCCCCTCCCTTTCACATATAAAAAAAAAGGAGAGAGAGAGAGAGAGAGAGAGAGAAGGCTTTCCCAAGCATCCTCTCACTATGGATCAGCAACTCTTTTTTATGTGGCATAGCCATTCAAACAAGTTAATCAATATGGATATCAATCTAGTAGTATAAATCTTTTTCTTTAAACTAGACTAATCTGGTGTCCAATTGGAATCGGCAGTTAAGTTCAACAGGTCGAACCAACAGTCAGATTGCCTCTTGGTAGTCCAATCAGTCAGACTATAGTTAAATTTTTGTGACATCAGACTAGTTATTTTACACATAAGATATGCCATACAGTGACATGCCAAGCATATTAGCCCATCTTCTTTCTTTTTTGATTACCTTCCTCGCACGGTCTTGCCAGCACACTTATTATGACCAATGCGTCCCAGTTATGATTCCACCAACTATCCCATGCAGCCTAGTTTGATTGTTTTGTTGCCAGTTGCAGATATGCACGGCAATTGCAAAGCACAACTCCAACCAACGTAGAATCTCCAAATACATCAAAACTCAAGATTAGCAGTGTCATACCTATCTCACCCCCATCTCCATGATAAGCCAAAATGACAAACCCTCAACTTAAAACTGTGCTGATCTGATTCCAAACTGGTTAGACCAGTGATCAAACAAGATGAAGTCAACACTGAACTCGGCTCACCCGATTAACCAGACTAAACCACCACGGAAATCGTATTTCAGTCAATCCAACTAGGTAACTCACGCCACTCTGAAGTTGTCAGTCAAGAATGACAGATATGTCGTACAGTTGATCTTGTCACCTACACTTCCTCGAGTATAAGAAGACAATATCTAAACAACTACTAAAATCATGACTTGTTCTTTTCAAAAATCTGACTTCCTTTCGGCAGAAGTTCCTCTGGAACAAACAACCAACAAAAGAAATGTGCAGCAAATTATTAATTAATCCGTTTTGCTAAAAAGAGTCATTATTTGCTCAAGACAAACCTCCAACAATTTCCTCTTTCCTCGATCAATCTCTATTGACCCAAATTACAGGGAACAGTACACTTTCAGGTGTTACTAAGGTGCAACGATGATGAAAGATCCACCCAAACCTTGCCTGTTACATCTTTGATTTTCCAGAACCCACTTCCAAAGCAGAATAAAAGTTGGAAATAAGGAGAAAGGGAAGAAAACCAAAATGGATACCGATAAACAAAGATGAAATACGATGCTAAGTAAAAGTATAAAAACAATATTCTTCAGTATTTCCCGTATACAAGAAAATCTTTTGCTCACCAGTCTATCTGCAAAGAATATTATCAAGCTGTGGATTGTGGATGTGTCCAAAGGCTTCAATGAGAGACAGTCCAGCGATTCCGCTAGGAGAAGGATACCTGAACAATGAGACCATGCTTAAGATAGCTTGTTTCAAATTTGGATGCAAAATGAAATACAAACAATAATGATGCACTAGTTCGCGGAGCGATGAAATTTGCAAAAGGAGTCAAAACGCTTCAAATGAATAAATTGAACACCAACTTGCATGCTGATCCACTTTCTATGCATAAGGTTACACAAATTGTAAAATTTGGCTAGAATAACTCAGGCATAAGAAAGAAAACAATTATGTTAGCAATTTATCGTATTAAACTCACTGGAATATACCTCTACAGCGAATAACACTATCTGTACTTGTCAAATACAAGCCCATTTCTCTGACCTATAACAAGAAAAAAGGAGAGCATTAGCCAAGAAAACCAAAAGAGGCATGAAGATTCAGGTTATAGAGTATCTTGCATTTCTCCTTTACAGAGAGAATCTGAAAGGGAGGTTACCAATATCTCTATAGGTAGGAGATCCTTCATCAAAAGGGAAGTGATTGCCCGTAAACTTGCCACCTGTTGCAGGATAATAAGAAAACTAACAGAAGGTGAAAGCATAAAGAAAACTGTATGGACAAATATACTCCATGATATCTCCATCACATAGTTCATCGAACATGTTAGAGGAAATTCAGTCATAGAGTCTAGAAAGGTTTTCCAGCTTTTATTTTTGGTTTCTTTCAGTGTGAAACATATTATAAATTCAAGTTATACTCTTTTGTTAAAAATAAGTTCTGGACGTCGTGTTCATGTCCATATGCATGCTCTCCTTTTGTTGCTGATTTTTTAATGTTAAAGCCATTCATGAAGTCTCATTCTTCTTCTCATTTATAACACAATATTTAAAACTGCGCATTGTTATTCTGTTTTTATCTAGAAAACCAGCAACCAACAAGTTTGGTAAGAAATTATTTCCCAAAACCAACCAGACCCAATTTCTCAATCCAAAAACGAAAATATAGGTGCTCAAGGAGATATAAATTATTTCTCTGACAGCAATCACAAACTATGAAACAAAGCAAACGTCTAAGAACTTCAGTTCCCATTAAAATCCCTTGTCACCACACTAAAAGTCAGTCCTCGGGCCGGTTCACTGTACATAACTGCCAATAAATTTTCAAACTTTCAATCCTCTTGCGTGGTACATTTATTTACAAGAGCAATTAGACTCAAAAAAATCCATACTCACTCAACTTAGTGAACTAATTATGCCAAAGAAGCGACAGTTTACACTCAATTTGGAAACTTTACACGGTTTTGCACCTCCCTCCAACCATTAAACTTTCTGTAACTTTCTTAATCCGCATCCAAAAAGCACGGACAACAGATCAATGAACCGGAATCCAACTGAATGAAGCTAGAGAGAAGAGCAACTAACCTGCTCACTCGGAGAGCGAGAAGTGTCAACGTATGACTCAATGTGACGAGTCAGCCCACTGAGTTCTGCCATGGGTGAGAGATAGAGAGTTAGGGTTTTAGCTTGAGAGGGAAACGGTGAGTTGGTTTATGGCGTTTGAGGAAGCAAGCGCTGGAGATGTCGACGCAAGAGCGAGAGCAGCAGGTACTGTTAGAAGGTTCTATTTGCGTTTCGGTCCCCGTGGATTCGCATATTTCTGCAATTCCCCATTTTGCTATGTTTATTTTCAGTCTCGACTTGTCGGGTTGTGTGCCCAGTGTTTTCAGTTGCAACCTTGTTTTTTTTTTTTTTTTTGCGGGGGGGGGGGGGGGGGGGGGGGTGGGGTGGGGGGGGTGTGTTCAGACGGTTGCACCCCGGTTGGATTGCTGGATTTGCCGTCGACCCGACTCACTAGCCTTCTCTTTTTGGGTCCGACAGTTGCACCTTTTTTCCTTCTTGGTCTCGATGAAAACCAAATCCATTACTTGGTCAATACTGTCCCAGGGCAAAATAACATTAGAAGTGCAAAATTTATGTACGGTGATTATTTTAATAATAAAGTTTTTTGCCAAATCGAAGAAATTTCAGCTAAACTGATTTGTGATATTTATTATTAATTTTTTTTGTAGTCCCAATGTCAATTGAAAA
The DNA here is from genome assembly GCA_028455895.1 of Rhodomyrtus tomentosa. Classification (NCBI taxonomy): domain Eukaryota; kingdom Viridiplantae; phylum Streptophyta; class Magnoliopsida; order Myrtales; family Myrtaceae; genus Rhodomyrtus; species Rhodomyrtus tomentosa. The sequence continues at coordinate 37,753,559 of JAPCWY010000001.1, read as the reverse complement.
AATTGTTAATATCATGAAAAACTCAAGTTAGTACATCCGCTATAAATCATCCCAAATTAATTTTTTTACCACTAAAAATCAAAAGCTGATATAGGATAAATTTACCCCTCGTTAAACTAGAGAGATATATCATTTCAACATAACACATGAAAATCAAACAAAGCATGTAAATTTAAAAGATAAATCGATTTGATATAGCCGTAGATTTCGTTTATTCCACAGAGATGGGTCTGTGATAGCATCAAAACCAACCGGCGGCCCATCACAAAATCTCGCATCAATATTAGTGATAAGCACAAACTGGGATTCCTTCTATAGTAGAAAGGAGTTTGCCAAAAAGCGGTGCGCGCCTAATTTCGACTAGCCATGGCCACAAGCCGATTTGAGACCAAAACTGGCCCATTGACCAAGCCTGTGATTCCAAACTGGAACCAACCCGTAGTATACGGGCCCGGTTACAATTTCATGAAAACTTGAACCAAGCCAAAAATTGGCAGTTCCGGGTCGGCTCGGAACCATCAAAAAGCAAGATAAAAAAATATTTATTTAAAAGAAAAAGGGAAAGAACTGTTGCCTTGGCAACGGCTCTTTCCATTGGTTACCGTAGCCAACAGTCACCTCCTTTTTTCTTTTTTCTTTAATAATTTCTAACTTATATTATAAATGCCCCTTCCTATCTCATATTTTTTTTCCACACAAATTCTCTCTTCATCTCAATTCTATCAAATTCTATCAATTCTCACAAATTATCTTAAATCTTCCAATCTGCTCAATTCTCTCAAAAAAATATCAAGTAAATATAGAACTGATGGCAAAGAAAAGAACAACAAGCTAGAGGAATCTAATTATCCTCTTAGTCCTCATTATTATGAAGATTGGGGAGTCGAGCATGTTCAAACGCACGAGAGTCTTCATCCTCATACCGATATTGAAGAAATGTCAACAACAAAGTAGCCGGAGTGGGAGTTTACATCCGATGTATGGCAGCACTTCACGAAAATTGAAAGATTTGATATAGCTCCAAAAAGGAATGACGTAGTTTGTAAACATTGTGAGTTAAAATATAAATATACTGATGGAGCCGGATATGGAACATTTAAACGGGATATTAAGCCGAAACATCCAATCGAAGCGGGAATTGACACCAAGTAATGAAAGAATGGTTAAAATTTAATTGATTTTAATAATGCCGCGGCAAAACCCACTTCAATTTGCAATCTAGAAATAATTTGTAAACCCATTTTTGGTAGATAATTTTTTCACGTCAGATATGTTTTAAATTAATGTGTACAATATGGTTTAAAAACTCTTGATATTTTTCTCAATCAAATAAAAATAGCAATTTAATTTTTATGAAAACACTCCCAAATAATGAAAGAATGGTTAAAATTTTGTAAAACAAACGGAAAAAAAAAAATCCAAGAGATGTTCCAAATAGTTAGAATTTTACTTATGTGTTGCTTAATGAATATTTTGCATGTAAAAATTATTATGGGCATTTATTTTAGGTAATATAACTCAAATTAATTTATGCTCATAAAAATGGGATATTTGCAAAAAATAATAAAAATTTTAAAAGTTTTTAATGATGCAACTTATACTTTGTCCGGTGTTTATTATCCTACTATGCATTTATTTTTAATAGAATGTATTAATATTATTGTAATTTTGAAGAAAATAAAAATGATGATAAATTAAGTGACACTATAATAGCAATGCGAACGAAATGACTATATTATTATAGAAAATTTCCTATTATTTATTTAGTTGCTTGTGTTTTTTACCCACGTTACAAATTAGATGGTTTAGGTGATTATTTGAATATGTATTATGAATATTTACATTTAATTTATGGGGGTAAATATTAGAACTAAACCAACAAGGGTTAAAAACGTATTAATAAAATTATATATGAATTTTGTAGTAAATATAATCTAGTTGATAGTGGATCTTGTCAGTCTAGTGACATAAAAAGTGAGAACATATGTAAAATTAGTGGTACCAACTTCAGTTGCATAGGCAACAAAAAAAAAAGTAAGCAATAGGAAGTAATTCTGAAATAGAGAGTTATCTAACCGTTTCTCTTGAGTTCGATGAATCTAAAGTCAACACAGATTTCACAATATTGGGTTGGTGGAAGGGGGAGTCCACCCAATATCCAACTCTTGTTCTAATTACATAATAAAATTTAGCAACCATTTGTTCAACAATTGCGATAAAATAAATATTTGGCACTGGAGGTACTATTTTGGACAAAGAATGTTGAAGATTAGCTCCTGATTCAGTGGAGGCTCAAGTTTGTGTTAATGATTAGATAATAGCTCAATGTAAACACCAAGAGATAGATCGCAATAACGAAGCCAAATTCTTTGATGATTGAGATACCGTCGCTGTCGGTACCGATTTCGGAACAGGTAGCCACGATTGAAGATGAAGTAAGTATTCAGTTATCAAAGGTAAGAGAATTATATATACTTTGATTCTTTTATCTCTAAGAATATATGTAGATGTTTAATGCTAATTCATTAAGTTCAAGCCCATCTCCCTCCCCTTTTTCCCCCTCAAATTTGATTAATATCTACAACTTGATTACAAATTGTATTCGATAATTCATTATTTCTATTTTATTTTATAATTCATTATTTGATAATTTGATTACAAATCCTTACAATGTGTTTTTTAAACTAAAAAAATCGTAAATGAAATCGGAACCGAAACCTCCAGTTTCATTTTTAACTAGACCCGAAATCGGCCCGAAACCGCCACTTGAGGACTCGTTTTCAGTTCCCTCGCGTATGAAACCGAAATCGATGGTTCCGACCTGCGATCATGACTCGATTCGACATCCCGGCACCATTACTGTATGAGGACAACAACGCCAAAAGTTGGAAGAGCACGAAAAATGATTTGTAAATTCCATATATATTTCTAAAACGAAATAGAAGAACATCAAAATCTGAATCTAATTTTAGATCATGAGAGAAAACCCGCAAAGAGAAATCAAATGGTCACAAAATTACTTTCAGATAAGTTGACTACTGAAGCAGTTGAAAAATTGCGCTCTACTTTAGAAGCAAGCAGTCGAGCCGAAGTGAGTCAACAAATTCGGAATAGCAAATTCTTTTGAGATATTCACGCTCCGAATTTTGAGCTCATTGAATAAAACTCTTCACATGGAAGAAGAAGTCAAGGGTCGTCCGCGAAATTAATGAAGAATGTTTTCAAGAAAAACTTAACGATATGTATGAATAGGAGAGCAAGAAGGAAAAGAGAGAAGAGAGCTCCGTATTTCTCACTCGAGAAAGTTGCTGCAGAAAGGAGGGGCTAGGCGGCTGCTTGGGGACAGAGAGACCATAGAGGAGTGCTTTTGTAACATGTAATTATATAAGTTTTGACGTGTGACAATTGATGGCAATTGACAAGTATATTAATTTAAAAATTTTGTACTTTATTTGTCACAGTAATACTATATTTGAGTTTTTAGTGATATAAATTTAATTTAATAGAAACTAATCGAGATTTATTTTATCACAGGTGTACCAATTTAAAATTTTTGTTGATCAAGAAATTAATTTAGAGTAAATTTATTACGATGCATCACTTTGAGATTTTTTTAATGAAAAAATTAATTTAAAATAAATTTGTCACAATGTATCGTGTTTTCGCACGATTAACCCTCCAAAAAACTGCATTTTGGGATAAATTTGTGGCGGTATATCAGCTTGCGTTTATGCACTATTAACCCTCGAAAAAATGGGCTTTTTCCAAAATAAGATAAAAAAAAATCAAAAATACTAAATTATGTGTAAAAAAAGTATTTTTCATTTGAGACTACCGAGCGGGCTTGCTCGGCTCATTAAGAGCCAAGCAATATGTTGCTCTATTTTTTTTTTCTTTTAATCATTTTAGAGAGCCTCAACATGTGCTCTTTTTTTTTAACATTTTTAATTTCTTTTCTTATTGAGTGCCTCAGTGCACTTAAAAGAAAAAATAAAAAAATGTTGAGCAACATGTTGCTCTATTTTTTTTTTCTTTTAATCATTTTTTAATTTCCTTTTCTCGTTGGTCGCCTCAATATGTTGCTCAACATTTTTTTTTAATTTTTGCTTTTAAGTGCCTCCGAAACTCGTCACCTTACTCGCTCATTCGTTCGCCCGCTCACTCGTGCACCACAATAATGTGCCTTGACTCTGCAATCTCGTTGTCTCGCTCATTTGTTCACTCACTCGTACGCAATGATGACGCGCCTCAACTTTGATTTAGTATAAAAATAATTCAAAAAATAGAATGCGTTGAACATAACATATAAAAAATACAAATATGATTTTTTTTTCATATGACGTAGTTTTTTTAATTTCCTTTTCCTATTTAGCATTCAAAGAAAACAACAAAAAATATCCTAAATTTGAAAAAAAAAATGGAATGCGTTGCTAGATAAATTTCTTTAGCCTCCCAAATTTCACTCTTTCATTTGTGGAATGGAACCAGCGTAGAAGTGATGCGTACGAGTATTGTAGTGTTGCAAACGAACAAGCGAGGCGACGGGGTCGTGGAGTCGAGGAGCATCATTATGATGCATGAGTGAGCGAACGAACAAGCGAGGTGAACTTGGCTAGAGATGGAAGTCATAGCTGATGTAGTGATTAAAAAATGATTAAAAGAAAAATAATGTGCTCAACAAGAAAAAGAAATTTGAAAAAAATTACGTCGTATGGAAAAAGTTAGTCTTATTTGTTAAAAAAACTAATGTGTTCGACAAAACATGTGGAAAAAAACCTCATGTGATTAACGAGAAAAGGAAATTAAAAAAATAATCAAAAGGAAAAAAAAATAAAAATAGAGCAACATGTCGCTTGGCCCGGCTGGCCCCCTCGGCATTTTGAATGCCGAGCTGCACCTAAAATGGAGAATACTATTTTTTACGCCTAATTTGGTAATTTTTTTTTATTTTGAAAAAAAAGCCCCGAAAAAATTGCATCTCTCTCTTCCTCTTCCCACCCGCTCAGACGCCAGTTTCTCTCACAACAATCACAGAGTAGTTTTTCGACACGCACATACGCCATACACTCACCATATCACCTCACCCACAACGTATTCTTCGTGTATGGTGAATAGTTGTGGCAGCGTCCACTTTCTCCTTTGAGGGGATTAATCCTGATCGGAAGACCGTTTGTCACGGCGGGTGTTCGATGAAATGCCTCTGACAATGCTTTGTTGATTCTTTGGATTACGCATGGAATTTTTCCAGCACTGGACGAAGCTGAAGCGATTAGCTACAGGGTTCTAAACTTTTCGGCTGGGTTTTGAGTGGTCGTGCAAGCGGTTTACACGGTACCCCTTCATGCAGCTGATCAGAACGAACTCTTCACTTGGTTCACATGTATTATGATCACAAGCATCTGACTGTCTTTTTCTCAGGGTATCCATGGCTTTTAGAGGTCGCGGCCGCGGCCGAGGGAGATTTGGTGGCGGCGGCGGCAACGCCTTTGCCAAGCAAGAGCCTTTTGTTCTTTTCCCGGTGAGTTAATATCTTGTTCTTGTTTACTGGGATTGCCGTTCCCCTGTGTCTTGTAGCGGTTGAAGTTTCCTTTGAAGGGTAAGAGTGTTGTTTATATATACGGTGAAGTTCCATCGCGTGTAATTGCAGGATGTTGATTTACCTGCAGTGCGAGACGTGTCTAAGGAGGAAAGGGCACTTGTAGTTTGGAGTTCAAGGCTACAAAATTACTGGAAATCGTCTCCTTATTACCTTGAAGAGACCATTTCAAGTAGTGAGCAGTTTCTCTTCAGAGTTGCTTGCTTTAGATTTGTTTAAGAGAGAGAGAGAGAGTATCTTTCTCATAAATTTGGCTTTGAGTCATGTTGGCACTATTTCCTTGAACGAAGTTGGTTGTTTTACATAGTTCCGGTCTTCGCTTGTTGACTATTTTCACTTCAAGTATAATTCGGTTGCATCTGTTGTTTTATCATTTCAAGACAATTATTTGAATAATTTGATGCCCCTCGAATTAAAATTATAGTGGCTCTATCATGTCTATCATGTGGTATGTGTGTGTTTTTAGCAAGCCAAAGCACCGATATAGAGAGATTCTCTGACCGGGAAAAGACGAAGGCCAAGCGGACACGTGATTCATTCATGCAATTCCTAGATGCTAGTGCTTCTAATTTTCCCAGAGAACTTGTAGCAGGTATGCAATCTGAAAGATTATTCTTGCAGATAGTGTCTAACTTTTTGCTTGCTTCATTTGGTTTTGTCAATATGTTCCGACTTTTGTTTGTTAATGCAATAAGTAGATACTCGAGAGGAACAGAGGAGAAAGAGGAAAAAGGTGCAGTGGAACCCAGATTCAGGTTTGATGATAAATGACACTTGATTATGATCTCGCCAATTCTGAGTTTTCAGTTTCCTAAGAGAATTGCTTCTAATGTTTGCCCTGCTATTTGCCTTGATGATGGTTAGTCTCTAGTCGCTGCACTTCAATGTAAATTATGATAGTTCTAAGGAGAATTACATAAATTGTGTTTCGAGGCCCAAAAACTACAAATTTCTGAGATTCTGCAAAATTTGTGCATGTGGTGAGCAGCTGGATATATGTCCATGTATAGATGTGCATATATACTTCACGCACAAATTTTAAGGACGAATGGCATTTGAATGGTTTATTTCTTGTATCAGTAGAACAGCTCGTGCTTCTTAGTGCTCATACTAATATTGTCTTTATTTACCGAGAGTTCCTGGTGTCATGGTGAATGACATCTGTTTTTTTGGTAATATGCCATTACTCTTAGCTAGTAAAGTCTGGTCTCCATCTTTCCTAAATTAGGTCCGTCAGAACTGATTTTGATGAAACATGAATGTCCTTTTGCAGGCTTGCAGAAGCTAGATCTCTTTGAGAAGCTTGAGCAGAAGTATCAGGTAAAAACTTTTACTATGCAGGGATCCCCTGTTTACCCCTTTTCTTTGTCTTCTTCAAACATATACAATTTTAACATTCAAGGCCTTTTCTGACTTTTTGGCATCCTATATGGTAGCCTAACTTGATAGTTTCTCTGTTGTAGGGCCAAGAAGAGAAAGGTGAAAAGGAAAAGAAAGAAGGTGAAGAAGAAGAGCAAGATGATGAAGTGGAGGAGGCTGATGAAGAATTTAGTGATGATGGGGATTACAACCAGGTTCGTTCAGAATTGATGTGAACATACTAGCAAGTATTGATTTCATATAACTTAGCAATAAAAACTGCAATTCATGAATACACCAGCTTCTGGTCATTGATCAAGAAATAATCCCCTGGAATTGAGTTCCTTTCTATCACCCAAGGTCCCGAATACTATGAACAAAACTCTGGAGATGAACCACAGATTTGATGCTCATGCTTGTTTCCTTTCCTGTCACAGTAGGAAGCGGTCCATTCATATTTGTGACAGAGAATGCTAGCCCGAAGAAGATAATATTGGCTAATAGATTCTATCAACATAGACTTGTGTTTTTTTTGGTAAGGTCAACATAGACTTGTTTGGATGGGCAAACTCTAAAATTATAAATTTCTAATTCACCATGCTGGTTGGCTGGTAGACAACCAGCCTCCAGTTGAGATCGTGTAGAAGGACATTTACATACAGGTAGAACGACAATTTTGACTAAGGAACTCTTGCTGTGATTTGATAGATTCCTTTAGTTTGTTTCTACGTTTCTTTGCTTGGTAAGAGAAAGAGGATAAAATACGAAGGAGCGCATGCGTTTTTTCCTGTGTTAAAGAACTTTGTCAGTAATTGACTTCATCTGATGTTACAGAATGTAGACTTCGATGATGATGAGGACGATTTCAACATGGCAGATGACAATGACGGTGAGTCTTGCTTACACAGGATGGATGACCGCTATGCTTTGGAGTACACTTTGAGATGTGCCAAACCAGATATCCTGGTTACTGTGTCTGATTTTCTGACTGTTTTTTCGTTGCAGATGAAGGCATTTTTTAGCTACTCCTTCAACGTGTTTCAGCCCCCCCTTCTCGATTATACTAATATGCACGTCCAAGCTCAAGAAATCCTAACTTGGCAATTGGCATTTGCCCGGTTTTTTTGCATACGAGAAGATGGCCGTAAATATGATCTTCCATATGAAGTCGGCCAGCCGCACTGTTTATGCGCTTCTTTTTTCTCCAACGTCTCTCTTAGATTTTGACCTTCCTTGTATGGAGAACATGGTTCGAGCTCATTTTAGCTTGCATCTGCCGCATGACCCGGTCCCCCCCTCCTCCGGGAACCTAACAAATTTCTGCCAATTCCTTCCTGCTTTACTCAAACAAGGGTTGTGCTAGAGTTCATGAAATGTTCTAGTTGCCAATGCTATGACCACAATCCACATTTTCGAATCTCGTTAATTTTCCAAATTGCTTTGCTGGGCTCTTAAATTTCTTGTTCTGTCATCTATTTTCCGCCACATATTGCGCAATCTTCCTGGTTACCCATGACTGATTCTGAGTTCATGGAACTTTACACACGCCAAGTTCTTTTTTTCCCCGCTAAAGAAATCAAAATAAGCTAGAAATCAGGTACATGGCTCATGGGCCGTTTCGATGACTTTGTAAGGCCTTTTTTTCCCGTGGCTCGGCCCAAAATTTAGGGTTCTCGAGAAATGCTACGATGCTTCCCCTTCCGCTTCTTCCGCCGCCGCTCCCAAAACCCTAATGCTTCCTCCTCCGTCCTTTTAAATTGGCCGTCTCGCGGCCTTTACCCTCCTCTGTCTCCTCGTCTCTCCGCGTATGGCGTGAAATGAGCATGCTGCCGTTGTGTTTGCGACTGCGATTCGATTGTTTTCGTAATAGATTTTGGGATTTTTTTTCTTTTCCCTCTCGTGGTTGTTGGATAAATTAGCAGAGAATGTGTATGGGCGTGGCGCGACGAAGGTGCGCCAATCGCCGAAAGGTGATCTCTGCGAAATCGAGAAGTGGAAGGTGGGCAGTTGGAGCTCAACTTCCCATTGAGCTCTTCAACAATCATCTTCCCCACATTCCTTCTCTCCGTTTTCGGTCGCCTAAAGTTTTGTCATTCTTCACTCAGGGGTCGGTGTATCGGAACTGGTTGATCTTTTCTCCGTCGCTTCGATCGGAAAATTTCATTGGGTTTTTTGAGAACCCTTTCGTTTTCTTATCTTCAGTGAGCGCAGATCAGTGAAATGTGCAGGAAAGGTTTAAGGCATAAATGATTAAACTGAAAACTAGGAGATCTAACCCAGCAACATTGACAGAGTTTGGACCCAAAGGATTGAAAGTTTGGACGATCTATGCTAAGTTTGCAGAATCCACTTTGCTCCTCCTTCAAACATTGATAACATGATTGGACCAAGGCATTGGAGTTTTGGTTAATTTGCAGAGCAGAACAAGCAGCACGGATACATATATTACTGCCATACAGAAAGCTAAATGAAAGTCCTAAGAACAACAGAGAATGCCGAAGCTGTCGAGCTTTTGATTATCTGAAGTACTAAAATGAAGCAACAGAGGTTGCTGTTCCAGTCTGATTCAAGAGCGATGAGCTTTATGGAGATTGAAGCGCTAGGTTCCGGATCCGGCTAGATCGCCTCACCGGAGTGTTCTGAGTCTGGCTAGATCGCTTGGCAGACGTTGCAACAGTCGTCCTCGATTCTCCTGTTGCATCCTCCTGCTTAAGCATTGAAAGAACTTGAGTTAATTAATTAAAAATACTCAATTTTTGGTGTTCTAAACAGATTATGATTTCCTTTCATTTGTCCTAGATCTAAGATTCCCGCTGATTTACTCTCCCTATATTCATTATATCTCTTTCTGATAAAGTTCCTCGATTCAGATCGTATAAAAGGGTTCAGTAAAGTGAATTAAAATGAATTGAACTGCAACTAAGCGACAGATTTGAAATGGCTTGAAGCACATTTTTGAGCAATTCCCTCTAGGATTAACACAAACCTGTGGCTTCTTAACGTTCCTGTCAGCAATGAGGCTTCTATGTGAAGGGGAGTCCATGGAAGAAAATTCCGAGAAAGCCGGCTGTGTCACGTTGACCTTGATCCCTGACTTATCCGTGGACATAGAATTTGTGCTCTCTTCGACTTTGCCAATCATCTTGCTTTTCATTTCTCCGCCCCTATGCTTGCTGCTTAGCTCTCCGACGTCAAATTCTCCAAGCAGCTCGATTTTTGGAGCTCGACTTTGGTTGGACTCTGCACTAGCTTCCTCAGGTGCACGAATGGGAGATGGATCTTTAATTGAATTTGGAACAAGTGGCTTGGTGCAGTTCCGTTCTTTCTTCTGGAATTGCGGCTCATGCTTTTCTTCAGCCACAGGTTCAGGACACGGTTGTTTCTTCAAAGGAGAAGAACAAACAGGAGTGGCCGGATTCTTTTTGCCTTTCAAGAACAGACGGAAGAGGAAAGCTGCGGAAATCGCCAATGGCACAGTTAATAAACCAATAATAGCATTGTAACTCGACTCAGTTCCAATGCGCACCATAAGTACTTTATTGTGCAATTCTGCTTCGGGCTTTCCGAGGGGGGAATTTACTCCACTTTCCTCATCAGTGCTTCCCCATTCTTTCTCAACCTTAATTCGCACTGATGTCCGAGTTTCTGGTCCCAATGCCGGATTGGCTTGCATATCCAAGGCAGTAGGAATTTCAAAGGCCAAGTTCTCTGCATTTTCGCTCTGTTGCATCTCAAAACCTTCTGTTGGTCGATCAGAAACCTCGTCTGGTTTAACAATTCCCTGATCAATATGAAAACTTTCCTCCAAACTTAGCTCCAGTTCCTCCCCCACATCGATCACGGCCAATCCCTCCTCATTTCCGTAGTCCTTAGTATTTTCAATAGCTCCTAACCCGAATTCAACCACCTCCGCCTCTTGATCTTCAAGCTCATCAATAATGTCCACGTTCTTCACCAGAAAACTGTTTTCATTTTCAGATTCACGTGCCCGATTCATGAGGTTTGAGCCACATCCAAGCCCAAGAGCTCTCCCATACAAAGCAGTTTCTTCATATGTAAGATTCTCGATCCTCCAGTACCCATCTTCTCTGACCCCAATTTGGCGTGATATTGATGGAGCCGAGTTCATGCCAGACATATATGATGAGGCTGGAAATACCAGCACTACAAGCAAAAGCAAGGTCTTTTGTAGCTCTTGGCAAATTGATCTTCGCTGCTCTTCTTCTTCATCCTCCTCTTCCACTTCATCATCACTATCCCCATGATCTTCTCCCCCTTCTACCTTCAGAATGTCACGGGAGCTAACCGAGCCAGCTTCCTCTCCGTTGACATTTCCCGTCTCCTTAGGACTCCCGCCTGAACTTGATCCCTCCTTTCCTTTCCCCGCCTCTTTCTCTTTCTCCAGACGAAGCGCCATCTCTCGCTGCCTATCTGGCTTGTACCGAAGGAACCGGGGCCGGGGAGATAGGTAATTCGTGTGCGGTCCATAAGGAAGCAAAGGTTCCTTGCCGACCCGCCCATCTGCAGAAGCGGACAGGGATATCTTGGAACCGCTGGTGCTGGGGCTAGCTTTGACGGGCTCTGAATAGGAAATGGGGATGTTTCCTGTGGGGTGGTCGGATCCGTTTCTTTCTGTTAATACCTTGTTCTCTGGGGGGATAACCTTTGAAGCTCCCACAGTAGGTAGATTCTTCTTCGGTGACGGATTCTTCGTGTTGCAGAACCCTAGTTGCTGAAAATGAAGACTTTGATCTTTCTCATCTGCGTCATTCATACACACGATTCAGCTCGTTAAGCAACAAAGATAAAACCTCCTCCTTTTTCTTGAAAATCTATTTAATCAAATTATCTTTGGCGAAAAATAAACATTCAAACGCACAGAGAAGAATCAAGCATTTCGGAAAGAAAGAGAGAGGGAGAGGGAGAGAGAGAGATATATATACCAGATACAGAGAGCTTCGCATTGGGAAATCTTTTAGGGGAAGAAAAGGAGGGACTCTCGGTGACATCCATGCCGACGAATTTCGGTTAGGCTTTCAGTTTCTTCAGTTTCTTGATTTACTTCTCTTTTTCTGGAGGGAGATAGCGGGAGGGATGGAGATGAAGAATTCGACCGTTGGCGCTGCTTATATTGCAGACCTCGTTTGAATTCCAAACAGCCCTCTTCATTTTTGACCGTTGAGTTGCCCAGACCGATGTGTGTAACGGCTATTAAGGAGCGGAGCCTCGGGTCAAATTGGGCCTCGTCCTGGAGGCCCAAAGAGCGTGGACCGAGTTGGCCCAGATCCGAATATTTTCTTTTGCTCGCGAGTCCCATGACCCGGTCATGAGGTCAACCAACGTTTCGACCCATGAACTATCCGACCAAACCTTTGCGGACTGCGATGATGGCCACTTAAAGAGCCAGTCGAAGCACGAGTGGGCGGCCGAGGTGATCATCGCTTGGTAGCACGAGGATTCGCGATCTATAGATTCCATGCCCGTGCCTAATTCTAATCCCTCACCAAAATGCCAATCCCTCGAAGTTAGCTATAGTAAGTTTTAGTAACCCGACCTCCTTAAAGATCGGGAACCAAGGCCCTCTCCTTCTCTAGGAATGCTAAACCCCGTATTCAGGAACATCAAAAAGTTGGAACCAAATGATCGAGGGAAGCAAATATCAATTACGAAGCCATGACTGCAAATCGACTATGCTAAAAGCGCGAGAAAAATAAATCAGCCCACGCGTCTTGATCTCGGGAGGATTGTAATTCGAATAAGTTCTGATTAGTACGGAAGAAATCATAGTTTACATAAGCGTGTATGAATCTGATAACATTCTCTCCTCAGGATGGTCCCCCCCCCCCCCCCTACGCCATCTTTTTCGCACCGCGTTTCTTTGAACTCGGGCGAGGCGAAAACTGGTCCGCGATCGAAGAGCTCGGAACCTCCAAGGGCGAGCCTGACAAAGAGAAGTAACATCAGCAGTACAGACAAAGGGCAGAAGGCCTTTGTGGTTGTGGCCCGTGGATGATGGGACATAAGTTAAATCGACTAGCTGGCACTCACAAACTAATAAACAAAACCTCGCGTTCTGTTCTGAATATAGTGGCACGGGCACCCAGCCACATGAAAAGAGAGAGAGATAACAATCAAAGGCGACGGACTCCTTAATCAAATCTGAGGTTTCCGATGTTTCTTCAATCCTAGGAAAAGCCCTGGTTTCTAGGCGTGGGTCAAGGCTGGGAGCTTATTTTAGCCTGCTTTCTGCGTCCCGTTAGGAATGGAGATTTCTCTGGGGTTCTTTTCGCCTCCAATGCCAAGCGAGCGAAAGGGAGGCTGAGCTTGACCCATTTCCGCGGCATCCCTTCCTGTTTGGAATCGAAACTAAGAAAAGGGGGAACACGCCCGCCCCCATCCCACTTTTGATTTGTCCAAAGATTCCGAAAGGGAACGAACTGCTGAGCCGTAGGGGAGTAACCCAAGCCCGGTTCGGTTGTCTTTCTATCTCCGGTAACAAAATCTTAGATTCCCGGCACCCCTGACTGACTGACTGAAGGCTGAAGCCAGCACCAGAAGATGCCGTACTTTATTCGCGCAGCACGGGGAGCGCCGAGATGACGCAACCCGTGGGCCGCTCGGGCCGAGCAGATTGGACGGACTCGGACGCCGACGCCCCCCACCTTCTCGTGGGAAGAGCTTTTCTTCCCCTTCAGAAAAAGGGCTGAAACCAGGGATGGATTTGAATAAGAAATTGGGCTGTCGGTGTTTGAATCTGAAGAGACATGCTTTGTTTAATCGGACCCCCTAGCCTAACGTCTCTTTCTTCCATTTTGACTCCGAGAAAATTTGACGACGGTATCTAGGAAATTTCTCGCAAAGTTCGATTTTTTTTTTTCCTTTTGGAATTGGAAAATGACAATTTTTTTTTTTTTGCATGTAGAGTGGTCCTTCCTAGTCCCCGTAACACTCCTCCCCTCCTTTTTCTCATTTCCTTTTATTCTGGTCATATTTGAATTCGAGAAATGAATGCATCGCGAATGGATCCTAAATGCCTATTCGAATTTCGGAGACCAAGATTGTCATTTTGTGGGAAATCATGGGCGGATCAAAACGCGTACGTCGGTCTAGAATCAGAAGCCGCACTGTACTTACATCAGCGAAACTCAAGTCTCCCCACATTTATTTATTGTCCTAATGTTTCCAGCCTCGCAACATGCTCGATGGTACCTCTGATTTGGACAAACAAAGAGTGAACCGCAAGCCTGCTTTCTTCAAATGAAATGGTCCCATCGTTTTCAAAAGAGGGTCAATTATGTAGTTAAAAACAGGATTAATATGAATTTAACCCCTGCACGAGAACTGTCATTGAGGAAGAGGGCAATTAGATTAGGGGATTCCACGTTACTGTCGAAGACACAGCAGGCAAACCTTATCTACTTCGACGCAGCAAGAAGTGCGCAGTCGATGAGGCATGGGATAAGGTAAACAAATATTTATTCCCCCAAAAAAAAAATACTTAAAAAGAAAAAGAGGGGCCAGACCAAATACCGAAAATGCCCCTCAATGATGACGTGTCCCTTTTTTTTTTTTTTTGGGGGGGGGGGGGTGTGGGTCCTTCATCCAGGAAGCACGTGAGACCGTAATGAGATATGATTGCTTGCTAAGGGCGGGAGCCGGAGGGAAAAAGCTACTGCACCCCCCCACAATCAATCATGTCGAATTCTTCTAATCATTACTGATAAGAAACCCAGGCGTTCATCCATTTGTCCCTCCCCCCAAAAAAGCTACAAAGGACTGTGAAGTCTGAACGCTTTGCTTGGATACTAAAGTATTAATGCCTCTCAGCTTTTCTCTTCATCATCATCTCTGATTTTCTTCTTCTTACAACTGAAAATTAAAAGCAGGCTCGTCTATTGAGTGTTTTTTTTTTTTTTTTGTAAAGAATCATGAGGGATACTAAATAGTAAATCCTTCAATCGATGCATCCTTCGCCTAACGTTACTGTTACGCATGAACGATTCTTTTTGCATAGAAAAATCTGAATCGAGTAAACACTTCGGTAACGAGATCGATTTAACGTGCCTGATCTCTTAGTCGAACGAGAAATTGAAGCGGCTTGTCAGTGGAACGGCGATTTGCCGCAGCCACGTTTGTCACGTAGCTATTTCTGTGTTTTTGCTCAACTAATCCACGTCGAAAGAAACACGTAATGGTCGAGATGCAAGCCGACACGGTTTTTCCTTATCTAGAGGAGGTTAGACCTCCGAGAAACATAAGGCTTCGACTTGAAGTTGAGGCGAGGGGTTGTGATACTAGAGTCGAGTTACAATTGAGAGCTTCGGGCTAAAAAGTTGGAAGTTATGCAAAGGCAGTCCCTCTCCGTCGTTCGAAGGTACTCAAACATTTTTCAGAAGGGTGTTTATTGTTTTTGCCACTCTCTTGGAGCTAACGTCCATGACATTGCGTCGGTGTGTCTAGCGGTCTAGCTGCGAATTTAGTGTAAGCTTTCCATCAAGTTTTGTACTTGTCGTCAGATCGATTCTTCCGAAATGAACGAGGTAAAATAAAAGATTCACCACAATTACCCGACATGGATAAGAGGAATGAAGGAAACATTGAACAGATGACATGTCCAATGATAAAAGCGTAAAGTCTCTCTCTCTCTCTCTCTCTCCCTCTCACATGGATAGCCATGTTCATTATTCACAATGGCTGGCTATTAACAGCCAAAAGAGCTTTGCACGTCAACCTAGTTCAAGGACAGCCTTTTTGGTGCCTTTTTCAAGTTTTAACCATAAAGGGAGGAGGACATTTGATTATTGACCGTATTGTCGATCCAATTCACGTGGGAGCTTCCGGCTGTGACCTCTTCAAATCGAAAGGCGGTGTTCTGGTTTTCAACACTTGCCTTCTTTGGCCGAAACAGAACGAAATCCACGTGCAAAAGCTTCGAACAGAGGAGGACAACATGAGCGCTCCACTAGGGTCCAACCCTGTGCATGCCCCGACCATACATGAACCTCGACCCTCTCGCGTTGGATTAGCACAATTGCAATTCATCGTCTTGGAACATACATAAGGCGAAGAGATTTATTTTTTTTTAATCATTTTTCCATGCACTTTCATAACAATAAACCTGTAAGCAGCCATTTTTCACACAAGAAAAACTGCTGTCGAGGACAATTTACACAAGCACTCTGGCTCATCCTATTTTCTTTTTGTTTCACATCAAAGTGGCAAGCTCACATGAAGCTCCGAGATGGAAGCTCTGTTTCCAATTCTAACGAGCTTGAAAAACCGACTGCTCCTAACTTAACTAATGCATAAGAGAGGGTTTTTTTTTTTCCTTTTTTTTTCCCCTCCTTCCAAATGTCAACCGTTCAAAACTTCTTGAAGGTGAGAGCAAGACCTCTGCATTCTAACGCCGCTCATGCTGTTTCTCGACGCCATGATCTCGTTTAGCGAGAGCCTCTTCTTAGACCCCGGCTCGGGCCTCTGCTTTGGCGCGCTATGGGACCGCAACTTGGCATTGAATGACTGCGTGTTCGCCATGTAGTTGGGGAATCCGCCAGGATAGGGGCGGAAGAAGTGGTCCCCGCACACGCTCTTCGTGGGGGTCGCCGGAGCGAAGCACCCCAGAGAATTGGCTAACCGGGGCGTGCTCTGCGCGGTCGAGAACCTGCACTCATCCCCAGCGAAACACCAATCGAAGTCTTGCATGTGGCGGCAATTGGGAATCGAGACCCGGGCCGGGGCAGGGCCAGGGCAGGGGAGCGGTGACGAGACAGCATGGTAGGGATAATCTTCTCCATAGTCGGTCAGCACGCTGTTCATTCTGCGTGACCGAGACCTCGGCTTGAAAGTATCGATCTCGACGATTTTCGGGCTCTCGTCGAAGGGATTTACCGGGGTTTCGAATAAAGCGGATAGCCTCTTGCTATGGAACTCGCTTCTTGGTTGGTCAAATCTCTCCTGCAGTTCATCGAACACCATAAATAAGACCACTGGATATCGAAAACAATCCGAAGAACGAATATTTTTTTAAAGCGATTTGAAGAACTAGACCAGTTTCTTACGATTGATCTTCTAGGACGGTTTTCGAAATGGGACCGGTTCTCTTTGTTGACGGACCGGCGAGCTCGCTCGGACCTCACATTAGCCTGCGCTCTTATGAGAGCTTGCATGCTATGCAACGTTGCAGTGGCTCTCTTCCTCACCAGATAACCTCTCACAAGCGCCTGTAACTTAACCAGCCCCTTCAACGCTCGCAGAGCTTTTCGAGCCTAAACCAATTAGACAAAGATCATCACGTGACACTCTCTCAGAAACAAATCATCAAACACATCGAGAACGTATAAGCACACAAAAATTCAAACGATTAGAACTTTTTCAAACATCAACCATCCTGGCTGTCATTACATTCTTCGGAACACGAGTCAAGTCTCTTGATAAGTACGATGGATAAATTATTTCTCACGAAAAATTGTATCGATTTCTGTCAATTCACGTCAGATTTAAACAATACGAATTTAAATTAATCGCTATGTTCATGTCATGTCGAATTCGTATCGCTTTGCGCTTACCAAGTAGCCGCGAAAGACGGTCTGAATCTTGACGGAGGCCCGTTGCTCCCTCCCGGCCCCGAACAGAGCTCCCCTGCCCTGGCTCGTCAGCCTCACCACCGCCACGGCCGCCTGAGCCGCCGCTACCGCCGCGTCGGCCGCTGCGGCGGTGGCTGCCGCGACAGCTATCGCGTGCTTGTTCTGCTCCTTCTCCGACTCCGCAATGAACGACCTGAGCCACGCGGCGTCTCCAGCGGCGCCGGTCACGCTGGCGTCCGCCGCCGGGACCGTATCAGAATCTCTGGCGGACCTACCGATACTCCACCTCCTCTTATCCTTCTTGTTGTCGCCGGAGACCGAGCCGGAGGTGCTGTGGCTGCTCTGGTCCTTGTCTCTCTTCATCCCGAGCAAGCCCTTGAACCATCTCGCGGCTCTTCCCATTTTCTCTTCAAGCAAAAAAAAAAAAAAAAAGCTAATTGGGTCGAGCAGCAACAACAGACGAGACAATCACAACATATGGGGAAGAAACGGTTCTTGAGATAACTCAGAGGGGAGAAGAGAAGTGGAGAGAAGGTGGGGGAGAAAGAAACGATTTTGAAATGTGGGTCGGTGCAAGAAAACAGAACTCAAAAAGGGTTTTGAGAAACGTTGGACAGGTTGCGAGAGGGGGGGGGGGGGGAGAGAGAGCGACTCATTAAGAAATGGCAATGAAGATTTCTTCTTCAAACAACCATTTCGTGTTATCCTTTCATTTTGAAAAGAACAGGAGAGAGAGGGGAATAGTTTTTGTTTGTTTGAAAAGATTGGGGGTTCTGACACAACCTCGTGAAGGGGACTGCATTACAAGACAAAAAGTTGTCACAGAAAGACACAGAGGCTCAACACCCATTTAAATAATAAAAAACACAATTTTATTAGCCTTTCAAAAGAACAAATCATAAGGAGAAAAGAAAAAGATAAAATCCAACTACTGTCCATCAAAGTGTGTGAACTGCGAACGAGGGTTTGTAGCTAAAGCATGAGAAAGTAAGGGAAAAAAAAAAGTTGCGCGTGAAAAGTTGTCATAATTGTATGCTCTGAGGGTGGAGAGAGAGACAGAGAGATACCCAAAGTGAAGTGCTTTCTCAAATTCAAAAAAAGCTTCAAGCTTGAGCTGCCAAATGCGCAAAACCCACCCACGGTAGGAGATGACTACTTTGCTCACTCCTGAAATATTCTCTCTCTCTCTCTCTCTCTCTCTCTCTCTATCTTTGTTGAACAACGTGTATGGGCCACAACACATATGCTCACTCCCAATTCCTTTGGCAATTGCCAATTTTCATGAACAAAAGAACTTTCTCCCCCTTTCTCTCTTTAACCTTAAACCCAAGTGCAAGTCCACTCAGCCCATTTTAAAAATCTCTCTAATGCAAGGCCAGCGAAAAGGGTTTCCTTTTGAAGGATGATGCTCTTGGTCCCCCTAAAATCAAGAGTCAAAAGCAAAAGGGCCTCCTTTCCTTTGCTGGGGGTGCGTAGAAAATCTTTCAGCTACCGTATTTGTCGACCACCATCGTCTCCTTCCTTTCATCCTTCCACCTAATCCTGCTGCCCCCCATGATTCGCTCGCTCAGTATATGATTTCTCTGCCAAAGAAAAGAAAATCTGAGTCAGGAGCTTCTTCTCCCCTACCCTCCTTTCTGTGGCAAAGAAGAGATATCATCATCAGAGAGCCAACCCCCCACAATTCCCCCCCAATTTGGGAAGAAACAAGACATATGTTGGTAATTATTTTGTGATGAGGGTGACGGATGAAGATATGAACAGATGAGGAATTGACAGTTGTTAGCCACATTATGTTAGCTCGTGACAGCTTAGTTATTGTGTGGAACTGTTTTTGTTTTTTTTTTTTGTTTTCAAAGGACTGAAGAGAACTTGAATGGGTGTGACAGCAGAGGGAGTTCAATTTCATTTTCAAGCACCCTTGGCTTTGACAATGTGATGCAGGGTGATGACAGACCAGACAAGGGGGAATCTTAGAGAGACTGGAGGTGTGGAACCGTGAACCCCATTTGAGATGGGACCCATGTACTTAGCTTTAATTACATAACGTGGAAAAATTATCCCTAGGGAGGAGGAAAAAAAAAGTTTAAATGAAAAAAAGATACGTAAAACATAATGGGAAAGTATTGCAGATCCTTTTGAAAGTATCCTCAGCTTTTACATTCGAGAATCTGCTGTTGATGTCATCCTAACGATACGCGAATCTAATCGACCGGTTTTGTGAGACGGTGGACAGCTGCCCTTCTTCTTCCAATCATGAAATGTCAATTTTGGGCTCCTTGACTTACGGAGAAATTGATTTGGAGTAGGTGGGAACCCGGAAGAGATTATTTGTGAGATTAGTATGGGTACGCATGAAAACACTTCTTGCCCGATAAGCCGATGTGATAGAGAATTTGATTTTTCAACTTTTGACTAGGATTAGAAGTTGAATTTTTAGCTTCTGTTTCAGAAGTTAATTTCTGATAGAGAAATACGTTTGATAACGATTAAAAAAAAGATAATGTTCGAAACATTATTATAAAAATGTTCATCGACCGGCCAACAACCGGCGGCGGCGGGCTGGCGACCTGTGGAGGTCGGCCGGGTGACGAGAATGACTTCTCAAGGCGGAGAAATAAAATTTTTTTACTTCTTCAAGTTGACAGAAAATCTTGCTAGAAGTAAAAAATTCTACCATAAGTCATTTTTTTTACCAAACGTTTTTCTACTTCATATTGGATTTTACCAAACGCATTTATCTGCCAAATCGACTTCTAGCAGGGAAGTGGGAAAAAAAAGTGATTTCATGCAGGCCATAAATGTTTCCTTGGTCTGTCATGTACGAATGAGAAAATCTTGATGCTTTTTTTTTTGTGAAGAAAAATTACATTCATTGATTAGGATAGTATTCGAAATGATGCTTTCAAGCTTCCAAATAACTACAAAAAGAGAGAGCGAATAACAAAACATATTCTACAACGAAAAGCATACTCTCATCGTCCAAAAACATATCTGCGATCACCAAATTCAGTGATAAATGCTTTGGCAAGTTTAAAAGTTAAGGTTCATGAGACACCAGAGTGAAGGTTGATTTGGGCATGACAACATCCTCACCCACCGTAAATAATTGTTTATTCACGGATAGAAATTAGCTCATGAGGAAGACAACGTAAGGTCGGTACTAAAAGAAAAGGAAAAAAGGTTATCCAATAAGTTCTAAACTTATTTCATTTTTATCAATTTAGTCATAAACTTGTCATTTATGTCAATTGAGTCCATATGGCCAATTTGGACTGAAAATTATAGACGTGGATACCGACCATTCTACTTATCGCAGTGGTGCTGATGTGGATACTTATTTTTTATTTATTTTTTTCAAAAATTACACTCAAAGTTGTCGCGAGACACTGAAATTCTTGTTGTGCAAAGAGTTGCTTCTACTTTGGCGGCTTCAGGAGTATTGTGGTGTGGTTTATACTCCTCATCAACATAAATGCATGGAGTTTTGAGGGCTCAAGAGGCTCCAAGAGGACTTTTATAGTTTGGGTCTGCATTCTATTGGCAGTTTGAGTTTGGATCCATAAATAGCTACCGAGTGGTTTAGGGCTTTCTCAACCCCTATGATTCTTTTATACCGTCTGCATATAACATTTTTACATTGTAATAAATAGATGTAACAGAGAGATGTGAGGTGTTAATTCTAATAGAATCTTCGATTTTACGTATTTCTGTCTTGATTTATCTTTTTTCACGTTAACTCTATATTTTATCGTGTCTGTGCACCTAAGCTCGAGAGGAAGAGCTTGAACTTACCAATAAGACAACCTTAGTCATCACGAATCATCGCCGCGGTACAAGTTCAAGAATCCTTCCACTCCGCATCAAAACTGACCTTAACGATACAGGAGGTGGCAGAGGGTCCAAGAAAAGGAAGAGTGCTGGTCCCATCAGGGTACAGTTTGGAGCACATCAATCGTATCTTCTCATTGGAGTACATTTTGCCTGCCAAGTTTTTGCCACAAGTGCCCGGTTTCATCGTCTCAGAGCGGCGAAAACCTATCCCACCGGTGTTCTCGGGTCTACCAAATTGATGCAGACTGCGAAGAATTGTTAATTAATCGTTCTTCGGCTTTAATGTGAATCCAGGGAACACATTGCTCTTCACGTGACATACATGGATTAACATATATATATATATATAGGGAGGTAATGTTTACCTTTTGCCCGTCCTATTTCGAGCTTTCTCAATTTGTCATTTTGCATACATGAGGTCACCCATCATTGGAGTAATCCCACCCGAGCATGCTCAATTTTGGAATCCTGAAACCAAGCATTACCGTTATATCAAAAAACGTCTCTCTGAGTTAATTAAAAATATTATATATATATATCATAATTGATCAATTTCTGTTCGTTGCACAGTTCCCTAAGTCTTTTCTTTCCCTGACACACCGTGTCAAACCCCAAAGGATCTTTGTGCCGAATTCACTCAACTATGATTGCTACTACGTAGGATGAAGCTTTGTACGCCGAGTACTGTAAAAAAAAAAAAAAAAAATACTTTCCCCGAATTTCACGCGTGCTTATAATGCGAGACGAGTTTAAATATCGCGGCCATCCAAGTTACTTAGTTTTGGTTCGAGGTAGGCTGTGCTTCATTGGAGTTTTCCAAATCGAACGTATCGAGTGCTGTGGTTTGAATTTTGAAAGTATTACAAGCAGTTGAATTGTGAGGCCTAATCTCCGGGGCAGCAAAATGGGTGGATTTGGATTACTTACTAGGCCCAGCACAGAGCAGGCCTAAAAAGCTCCCCATTTCAACTTTGGCTACCACCTAAAATCTTAATTATTCTCGAACGGCAAAAACCCAGCCAAAAAAAAAAAAAAAAAAAAAGTAGCCTTAGATTAGGATTGGTGAGGTGAGGGTTGTCCAATTCAATTTGTGGGTTGACTCTCAGACCCTAGGACAAATTTCACCATTCCACTTCAAACCAACAAAATTTTCAATGGTCTGTGGGCGATGCTTTCTTTCCCCCCCGTTTTCAATGTGGCTAAGTAGTCAGAGCTAGATTATGAGCAATTGAAGGGACGAAAAACCATGGAAAGTTAATTAGCCCACGCTTTCTTCATTCCTCTTTTGCCTTATATGCTCTCCAAAAATGGCGTTCCGACTACACACTCCCTGGAACATGGTTTTCCGAGGAGCGGCCAAACCAACCCCGGCTTGATTATTATCCTTAAATTTCAGGAAAAGGAAATTAAGATCAACTAGAGTTCGCAGTTAAATTGGGCAAAAGGCTTTTTTGACCCCCCTCCCCAAAAAAAAAAATAAAATTTGATCAATCAGTTGCAGTTTTCACATTAAATGGGCAAAGCAAGGATGGGATCACCCAATCCATCTATGCCCTACATAACGGCAACAAGGGACTACTTGCTTTTGTGCTATACTCATGCATAGGCCTATCCTATTCCTATCGCAGTTGCGGTTGCAGTTGCAGAGGCAATCTCAGACACGACTGTCTTGGAACCGGTCCATAAATTTCATAGGCTTAGTTTTAGTCCCTGGTAGGTCCAAAAGCCCAACTCAGCACAAATTGATGTTTGGTTATTTTGGAAGCTGGTCACATTCCATATTCCTAACGACCCGTCAGAACTTTTTCTCTTTTGAATTGTTTTGAATTGAATGAGCCTTCTTCTTTTTTTTTTTTTGTTTGGGTGGGGGGGGGGGGGGGGGGTGTGGTTGGGACCGTGGCTTGAAGAGGTACATAATTAATCTGAGCTTATGCAATAACGGTTTACCTTACGAACCCGGTAATTACTCAAGCAAGTGATCTAAATAAGAGATCGTGTTTGCAATGGAGGATACGAAAGCTCTGTCTTTACCTAAGCATCTGTACTTCCATTCCTCTAATTTTGGAATTTGGATAGGATCAAGGACGAGCTATGCTGTAATGAGATTTGCTTTATGCCCTAATTATCATAATAATTATATGAGAGACGCTAGGAATATGTTCCATCGCGTGAATTCCTTTTGTGAGTATAGACAATATTCAAATTGAAGATTTCGATATATATATATATATATATAAATTCTTTCATCATCGTGCTCTTTTATCTTGTACATGCATCGAGCCATTGTACAGAAAAGTCTACATGCAGAGGAATAAAGGCATGAACATATTGATCATTTCTTGACCGAAACAAGAAAGTGCTCTCCAATAAGAAAAAGAAGAGATGGAAGTGCCCCCGACTTTGTTGCCTTCTTGTTCTCCCATCCGGAGTTAGTCCAACTCATAATCAATTCGTCATTGAAACCTTTTTTCCCAAACATTTACGACGCGTCGTTATCACTCCCACTTGCTTTTGGGACTGTAAGTATCATTATGCAAAGTTGAATGCTACGACCCTACAACAATTGTTTTTTTTTTGATTTGGCCGAGTCAAAAGTGGGCGACTCGCCTGGGGAAAAAGGTCGTCCTAAGTTACTAGAAGCCAACATTTTTTTTTAATGTGAGAGTTATTCTCAGTTGGGCTACATTAATTGAGATTGATATTTATTATCTTACATGTTGGTCTAATAAGATAAGGTATAAAGACTCTTAATTAGTTTGATTCGGGGCTAGGTGGTGTGGGTTGAGTAAAGCCTGGCCTATGATCAGACGATCCGTGGCTGAAAATCCTGTAAATAGTATTCAATTTTCTGCTCTGACCTGAATGTGCAATTAGCTCGTGAGGGACAATTCTCATCGAACTAGTAATATAAAGGGCAACCTAGGAGATGTACTTGAGCTCTGGGTCATCGTTGTTCTGCATCGACAACAATAGATCCCAGATAATGTGCGCAGGTCATTTTTTCTCCATAACTATGTTAAAGATATTTGGTTATGCTGATCTTTGATGCTGTTTTTGGCGGCTCATAGTGTAAACTAATGGCCTATCTCATTGTAGCTATTAAGGGTATTGATGATACTCATCCTGTCGATGAAATACTTGATTAATTTTTCAGCTCGAATCGATTGCCTACCGACATGCATGTGCAAACATAAATTCGTGAATGAATACTACTTTGAATTTTATATGTTTACTAATGCATGGGGCATCTAGATATACTGATCGTACAAATGGGAGATGAAAATAAAATGGCAAGGCCATTTTCCACTTATATGGAGAGCAAGCTAGAACCATAATCTCTCTCTCTCTCTCTCTCACACACACACACACACACACGCACGCACAGAGTACACAGAATGGCTGACATCCATCATGGTTATGGATCTTGCTTTCCAAAACCGTCGCCGCATGCAGCGGAGGCGGAGTACGCGGTGGTAGATCTCTTGGTCAGCTGCACCTTCTTCCTCCAATGATCGCAACAAAGAGAGTTACACCCATGTAAGTGGCACACAGGGTTAAGCCAGGCAGAGAAACATTTACTTATCAGATATCTCCCGAAAAGAATATATCTCGCATGACCATGTCCGTTCTTCAAGCTTATTCAAGATTCAGCAATGCATGCGATCAATGGATATCACATGTACGGTAGCCTCATCTCGCCCTCTCTTCCTAAGGTTTCTTCTCTTGCTCTTTCTTTCCCCTTCCCTTTTCGATTGATTCGTTCATTAGTTATTGCGGTTTCTAGTGTGGCTCCTCAGGTTCTTCGCGGCATTTTCTCGCCTTTCCTCGTGTTTCAGTCTTCTGATGAAGGCCCTTGTATGTTGAGATAACCATTTGTTTAGGGTTAGGCACTGGTGTGAACTGTGAAGTGAATTCAGATGTTACAGGAACTTATGCTTTTGTTTCTTCAATTCTTTGCCCTTAAATTTCTGTCGATGGAGTGTTTTTCTTCTGTGAAACCTCCTCCCTCTTCAGAAGAAGTCCGCATGAAAAGAGGGACAGTCCTCAAGTTTCTGTATGTCTGATGATCATCAAACTAAAGCCGACAATTGTTGGAAGAAGTTCAAACCTTAAATCAAGTCGTCATTCCCTTTGTTTCTTTGTATCCGTTCTTATTTCCCACGGGAGTTACTACTCGATTACATGCTCGAAGAACGTGATGAGAGGATTTTCTTGTGTAGATATCTATCCTTCTTCTTCAACTATAAGGTATTAATTCTTACCCATCACCCCTCACGCATGAAAGACTAAGAATGATAAGTTTGCCGAACTTGCGAGCCCCGAATATGACGGCGATAATGAAACGGGAAAAGGGAAATAATTCGACATCGGGCCTCTTTTGATACTCTCCAACTGTGCGAAAGGGTGTAGCTTATCACTCTCATTGTGTGATCAACAGTCAACACGTTGCGCGTTGGTTCTTACTTTAATCAATATGTTTATCAAATTAGAAGGGATGATGTGCATGCACCATCTCATATCTTCTATTTTCTTTTATTCTGGAAAACCCTACCAAAATCCACCCTCTTATTTTGATTTCTTCAGCTAAAGATTGAGAGGGAATGGAAATAATGTGAGGCGAGGCATGGGAAGGTTCTTCAAATGATTGTGTCTCCATAACACTTTGCCAAGTTTGTGCTCTCACGATTCGTCTACTGATGACTTAAGAAAAATCCAATGTGATGGAACCAAAAGCAAGTAACCTAGACCAATTGGTACAACTTGTAGGTAGGCATTCAAACATAAGAGTTCTTCCATGGATGATATCTTGGGCTTGGCCCATCTACTTTGATACGTCTGTTGGATTCACGTACCAATGCAGTGTTTGCAGACGATATTAGATCTTGTAAGCCTCTCCAGCTCCCGTCAAATTTGAGGGTCGAATTAAAGAAGAAATCGAGCTATTTTCTCCAAGGGGGGCCTTGCCTTTTGAACAATAGATGAACGAGTTCAAACTTCAAACTCAAGCTCGTGGAGAGCCTTAACGGTGCAACCTATATTGTCTTTTTTCGCCTTCCTTTATCGGGTGATTATCCGATGATTCCGACTGGTATTCCCAATGAGTCATGACTTCAAACCCGATTGCATGAGTGTTCTCCGCTCACATGAATGATTTTTGAATCTCTAATGTTGCGTTTGGTCGTCCGGATTTGTATGAGTGTTTTCTGCTCACATATCATAGCATACAACAAGCAACTTCTTTAATGTAACCCAGCAAAATAAGGAAAAAAGAACTTAGACACTGTAATGTGAACGCAGTCACTCAAGGTCGGATATCTTTGTTTGTAATGTCTTTTGTTCCCTCCGTATTTCGGACTAACGATGTCCCATGACTTCTTGAGATCATCCTTATGAGACCAGGAAGTGTGATTGAAGGAATTGGTCTCATTGACGCACTTGCATTTTGCTGGAGAATTTGTTCGCCGTTGCTAGAGAGGCGGCCCTCCTAACCGGAGTGCTGGCCCATCGCCGCCCTAACCAGAGTGGCAGCCCGCCATCGGCGAGGTGATTGGGTGTGGCAAAGAGACAAATAAAGAGTGACGAAGAGAGGATGGCTTGAGCAATGGATAAGAGAAATCCTATCAGGCTCTATCCCACCCCTCCCCCTAGTTTATCCTCATATATCCCCCTATATCCTATCTCAGACAACTACCAAACACATGATAGAATAAAATATATCATATCCTGAGTTTTATCTGGTTAACCAAACGCAACCTAATAATCCTAATGGCAAGGTCATGGTGATATTGCCCATTCCCATACTAAGTTGTGAGTTGTCATGAAGGACCTTTTCTTCGTTGAGAAAACCTCATTCTGAATATTTTGATTCTTAAAAAAACTATCGTGTACCTTATAGAATGTGGTAAATACTTAGTGTTTTATCTTAGTTGCAACACATGAATGAAGAAGCTTATTTTGATCTTAATTGATGTTCAGACTCAGGACAAAGTTGTCACATATTTGTTTCTAAAGGAGTTGAATTTTGTTATCCAAATTAAGTGTAATATCACTTATGTAGATACAAATACACATTTGACGAAGACTTATTTGTGAGCATCAACGAGGACTTTATCGAGTTCATATTCAGCAATCTAATATGTCTAGATTGTAAAGATTGTTTCGATTTATGAAGACGGTTAAGAACGCGTGGTATATCAATTCCAGATTGCAAAGACCCACACGAACAAATTTTCGTTTTGACCAAAATGTTTATGAAATTTTGTAATCTTTTATTGATAAGATAATTCTACAACAAATGAGTATAGTAAATTTGAGTGGAAATTACCTTCCAAAAGATACAAGATAACTTTCATTTTTGAAAACTCCGTTGAAACAGTCTCATTCAATCAAGATTGATGGCGCCCAATCAACAATTGAAGAGAGATTCTTTGAATACCTATCTAATGACTAGTTTGGGAGTGAATGAGTATAAAAAGAGATCTATGGTGCTGCTCGAGTGTGCTATTAGAATCATCAATTCCAAAGTGCTAGAGTGCTTAAGATTCTTGTTCTCGAGAGCTACTACATACTATAATTTTTTAGAGGTTTTGTAACAGTGTGAGGGTGCATCACTTATAACCTTTAATTGATTCAATCTAATCAATTGATTGTCAGTGTGGGAGAGTGAACGTAGACTTGATCTAAGTTGAACCAATATAGTCATCGTGCACAAATTTCTTTATCTCTGAACTCTTTCCTTCGCATTTGATAAACTATTGCATACTGTCGCTGAAAATCTCATATCACATATATTCAGAATTTGAATCTGTACCTCATTTTACTTGGTTCTTTTAATTCCTCAATTTAGAGCCAAATTTGTTTAGAATTACCTATTCACCCCCTCTAAATGATATTGCTAGATACAACATTCTCTTTATTATCTTAAGGGAAAATGGCTTCAATTTTCATGACCGTGTTGAACTCAATTTCCTAATGAGCAAAATTGAGAAGCAATTTGGTTACCTAATTACATCATATCCATCTAACTAGATTAGATCCTAGTTGCACTCGATATACACCTTTTTTCCAACTAGGCTATATGGTTGGATAGCGAATCTCAAACGTGGATTTTCAATTACATGGCTGTGTTGTTACAATGGCGTACCCTATTAGTCCGTGTGTTTAGCCACGAAAAATTATCAATTATTTCTAAATCTATCGCGCTTGTGACAATTCAATCACAAATTTTGTGATCTGACCAATTTAGTCCTAATTTTTTTTAAAAAAAAAAATTAATTCATTTTTTAGACAATTTAGTTTTAAACATTTTAGTTGTGTCAATCTATTCATAAACATTCTGATGAGTTGCCAAATTTTTTTTGGTCAAAATGAGTTGCCAATTTAATCTTAAAATTTTTAACAATTGTCAATTTGGTACTTTCGGCCAATTATGACCAAAAATCACTACCATGGTAGTCTAATTAGGGTCGATGTCCTACGTGGTATAACCAGCATTGACATGGTTAAATTTTTTATAATTATATTTTCTAAAATTTTTAAATTATTCTTTCAATTAATATTTGTCTTCTTTTTCCAACCTTGGTTGGCAACACTCACATTGTCTAGACGAGGAGGCCTTCCCCATGGCCATTGATCTTGTCGACCCAAGTTTGAGAAATAAAATAATAAATAATTCAAAATTACGAAATCATCCTCGTCCGCATCGGCATTGCCATATAAAATGACTGGCACTGACCAAATTAGGGATTTTTTTTCCAATTTAATATAAAAAAATATTTACAAAATTAGTTAAAGTTAAAAAGTATTTACCGGTTTAGGTCTCGCATGACAGTGCAATTGTCGCGGGAGACCCACGTGGCGGCGTGGCCACTAGCCATTGGTGCAGTGGGCCCCCTCCACCATCGCGCGCCATTTTGAATGGCGCGCAACTGTCCCGCCTAACCTGCGGGACTTTAGTGCGTCTGAGAAAATCTCAGACGCACTAAAGGTCACGCATTTTGCTTCTTCAAATTTGAGGGGGGCGCATTCTCTCTTCTTCACTCTCTCATAAGCCATTTCTCTCCTCCCTCACTCTCTCATATGCCAACACGTTGCCCTCTTAGTCGCTCTCGCACTCGTTCTTCCTCCCTCAGACGGTTGTCTCAACTACAACCGTTGTAGTCACTCATTATTTGGGGTTCTTTCACTCCATCGATTCATTTTTGTAAACCCTCGTTTACCTCGCCCGTTGTTCCTCCCTCAGGCACTCTTGGTATTAAACTCCCTTAGGCATTCGCGTTTAATTTACTTATTATTTTCGTGTTATATAAATTAATTTTTAAATTTATGGCCACAATCAATTGACCATGGACTATTTTCAGCAATTCGGACTCCGAATTTTTAAAAATAACAATTTTTCCCTTTTGGCAAATATTCTATGAAAAATTTTGAAAAACTCCCAAAAATATAAAATGACCACAATCAACTAACCATGGACTATTTTCGGTAATTTGGCCTTCGAATTTTTAAAAATGATAATTTTCCCTTATGTCAAATTATCTCAGAAAAATTCGAAATAATATTGTCCTCCCAAACCCGGAGGACCACTCAAGCTCATCCAGGTGGTAATGTCGTCCCCACATCTTGCAATATCCTACGTCAGATTTCTCTCTGAGGTTCACTCTAGGGTTTGACTAGATAAATTTCGATACAAAGTTTGCCTAGTTTGTTGGCCCATCTCATGGGGTTCTATTTTTCAATATGGTGACAATCAAGAGCCATATACGCCAGCTACTTCTCTGGCTTCATGGGGATTCGATTTCTCTCCTTATTTTCAAGCCCATCTTACAGTAGGCTATGCACAGTCTAAGCGTGTCATATTTTCAGACTTTGATTATGCATCACCATTACAGATTTTATGAGCCATCACAACATAGGCATTCGTCATCTACACGTCATTGCTCCTTCGAATGCTCTTTCTCATCGTTACAACACTAGATCGGCCGATCGACGAAGAGCACCTGATTGCGGAACAGGAAGCCATATAGGAGGACGACATCATTAGTGCAGTGCAATTCGGGTTGAGGATTGTAATTTTTGGGATCAGGTAAATTGAGGTTCAGGATTGTTATCTATCATTATAAATTTTCATGCCTAAATTTTTTAACTCTGGATATGTCATATTTTACCACAATGTTATGTATTTTTTTAATTAATAATTTACATATTAAATAAATTAATTATAATAAATCTCGGTCCGATGGCGCAGTGGCCCACGACAATGGGTGGCAGCCGATGGAGGCTCGCCGACTGCCGCGACAGTGGGCAGTGGCCGATGGGGCCGGCCAGCCAGTCTTGCGGCGGTTCAGCAGTCGGTTGGGCCAGCACGCAACCATCGCGCGCTAGCCGAACCGGCTCACGAGACTCATGCGACAATTGCACTATCGCGCGAGACCCAAATTGATAAATAATTTTTAATCTTAATTAATTTTGTAAATACTTTTATATTAAATTGGAAAAAAAAAATAGCTGACTAAATCACTATCAATTTTTGGCCAAAATTTGGTCGGAATGATTAAATGGACAAATTATCAAGAAGTTTAGAACTAAACAGGCAAATCGTGAAAATGATGAGGACTTATTTGGTAAATTGCCAAAAGTTGTATGACTAAGTTAATCAAATTAAAATGTTTAGGATTGTATTTACGACATAAATTTACGACTTTAATTTTTGGTAATTTATCAGTTTAGACGCAATTCCTCGTTGAAGCCACCAAAACAAGAAGTCTTTGGTTCGAGGTTCACAGGTGACAAACACCACACCAACAACACCACCCCCCCCCCCCCCCCCCCCCCGGGGTTACTTGATAGGTATGCGCTTCTTTCATCGAAAACGACCCGTCGATCGTGCGCGTGTTGACTCTCAACATCCCGATGACTTCTCTGCAATTATTTCCCGGCCTCGCCCACGGTACGAGTCGGCCGCTGTTTCGAAGTTGGCCCGAGGCTCCTCGTCGTGCCATCGTGCGTCATCTCGTCGACTACTAAATTAGGAGAACATTAAAATCTCAGATCGCCAATTCACGGTCGCGAGAGAATGATGGCGATGGATGAATGGATTGTTCAACTTCAACCTTAAGGCGAGTATGTTTTGACTCCTCGCGCTCGTGGCGGTCCCGATCCATTGAGGTGTGCGAGACCGAGGGACATGCACGCTCCGACAAGTTTAGCCAAATTTCACGAAAGTCGCACGGTGCGAGTTTGTTGGGCACAGGAGGGAGGAGAAACCAAAGCCCCACTTAAATCTCTAGCTCGCACCCATCAGTTGTGCCCAACAGAAAAACTACGTGTCGTTCTAGTATCCTCAGAACTCATAAGCTACGGACGGTGCACTTGAGATTACACAACTTCTAAGGGTCCATTGAGTCTATGACACAAGAAACTGTCCAATCCAATGCATCCCGTGCAGATCAAGATCTGATTCTTGTCCAAGTCAAAAACTAATTGAGGGAAAATTTCCAAATAAAAGTATGAAGTTCGCTCATTTTATCAAAAGGCATCACTATTTTCACTCTCATTTTGGCCAAGACACTCCTATTTTCAATCAACAAACCGAAACACCCTTCTCCTCAATGTTTCTTTTTTTAATCAACCTAACAGACATAAGTGCCTTTATTTCTATTTTCCTTTTTAAACATCAAATTCACAATATAAATGTCAAATTACACCCAATAAAATATTATTACATAATGCATCATTTTATCATTTTTCCTAAAAAAAATCGTTATTTTTAATTTATGATCTCATGTTTTTAATTGAAAAAGCTATATAAAATGTTAGAAATTTTTAGTTATAGCGGTTTATGAACACACAATTAATATACTTACCCCAAAAAAACACAATTAATATACTTACCTTTCCCAAAAAAAAAATACACACACACAATTAATTGTCTATTTTTTATAAAATAGTTTAAGGAAAACTTTATTTCAAAGTTGAACTTTAAAATCCAATATAATTATCAAGCAGTTTTTGATGTTGTAGTTAATTTTCAAGTTGACTTGTAGGTTTCTAAAGTTACAAATTGATTTTTCTTTTAGCTTTTCATATTTTAATATGAATTGCAAGATGGGGATGAAAATTTGTTTACATTCAAACTCACGTAAGTTGATCCACTTACTATGAGATTGAATCTACAATTGATATTAATTCTTTTATTTATATCAAGAGTCGAATAGCATGGAATTTCATGTTTTTTTTATGTGTTTATCTTTTGTTAAAACTTATTTTAATACAAATATGTATGACATTTTATTATGCTTTTAATACTATTTTTTGATCAACTTTACTTTTCCGTTTTTATAAAGATAGACTAAAAATAAAGGTGGTTGTGATTAGCGTAATAAAAAAAAGAAACATTTAATTGAAGAAAGAAAATGATATTTTAGTAAGTTAACGAGTAGAAAGGAACGTCTTAGCCAAAATGGGAGTGAAAATAGCGCCTCTCTTTATCAAATAAGGGCCTAAAGTTGCCATGACAATTCTAGATAAAGGTCAGACCTCGTCGTTCAGCTAAACATTCTGACCGATTAATGGCATATTCATCTAAAGATAACTTTAATTTTACTTTTTAATTTTTATTTTATCTCGATTTTTTTTCCCTTTGTTGCGATTGGTGAGAGCTCGACAACCCTTGCCAAGCCCTCACCTGCTGCGGGCCAGGTAATCTCGCCCATGGTCCTCACGCAGCACTTTTCAAGCATCGCCAGTGGCGGGTCATGGCATGAGACTGGCCATCAGCGAAAATTAAAGAAAAACAAGGGAAAAAAATGAAAAAAGACAAACTCATTGGAAGGTCAAGCCCTACTTTGTGACTGATATGGTCACTAAACGTCGAGCACTTTCCCGACATTGCTTGTGGCCGACCATGGCCTGAGATCCGCGATCGGAGAAAAGTAAAGAAAAAGCAGAAAAAGGAAAACAAGGAAGAAAATGAAAAGGACGAAAATGCCCTTGACCAACTGGAAGGTCATCCCTTCTTTGTGACTGATATAATCACTTCATGCCATTATTTGAAATGAAGCCCACTTCATGTACTTTCTTGAGAAAATATGGAGGCTTCATGTACTTATTTGAAATAAATTCAATTTAAGAACCTTGAAATAATAATAATAGGATTTTGCCCCCCTTATTTGAAAATAAGTGCCCGACACTCTGACAGTTATTTAACCCAAAAGACTGTTAAAGTGTGAACACTTCGCCGTCTACCTTTGGCTTGGAGTACAATAGGAGTGAACAGTCTGGAGCTTCTTCATGACTAATCTCTCAACCACATATTATGACATTCTTTTTCCTACTTGCAATATTGTAGAATCTCTTAAGAACATCGGTAGGCCTTCCCTAGAGAAATTCGTTTTCTTCTTCGCGAAACCGACACAGCGACTACGGAGAAGGGGGGGGAGAAGAGAAAACGCAAAAATTCCATTCGCCTTGGGCGTGTCACCCGATTTCGCGGCTCTGGGAAGTGCATTTCCTACATGAGGCCGAGTAACGCGAGAAGTGTTCGGACGCAATCGAATTCGTCCTCGCGAAAAGCGTGAAATTATAAGCAGTATGATAAGATAAAGTATATCGATGCTGCACCGATCGTGATATGCAGTTCAATGTTTGAGTAAGAATCCTGACTAAATCCCTTTCCCAACGCGGAAAAATTCCCTCTCTCTCTCTCTCTCGATCTCGAGAGAGAGAGAGAGAGAAAGGAAGAGTCTGCTCATCGCATGGCAGAATCCGACGGCATCTTGTCTTGTTTCTGCCCACCGGCTGCAAAGACATTTCGCACAGCTTCAGATTTTTAACCATTGTTGAAGCATCAAAGAATAAAATTACGCATGACCAAAGTTTTGGGTCGAAGAAACAAGTGTGAACTTACCGCTGAGCACGGAAATCTCAGAGCTCTTCAGAACACGCAGTCTCTTCACGGTCGATACGAACATACTGTAATTCACGTGATGTACGTTAGATCACAACACACACACAGAGCCAGAACATAAAAAATTCAGTCACTTCACAGCAACATTCAGAAACGAATCCGTTTTGGCAAATCGGGGTTAGCAAGGAATATTCGTCTTTCATTCTCGCACGCTGCATTGAGTCTCCCAAAACTGCACTGGCCAGGACAGTACACGTAATACGATAACGCAAAAAAGACACCGGTTTAAGAATCTGATGCTGTTTCTCAAGACGACTAAGGAGCATGATACCATTAAACAAAGGCTCAATCACCGAGTGCGCAAATATTAGACAGGGGTATATGCTTTGTAAATGCATCAGATCCAGAGTGGGAAGATGCTTACTGCCAAGGGACATCGCCGACGAGCATCCTGTCTCCTTCGTAGTCCTCATAAACGAGAGTATATTCCCCTCTTCCATCGAGTAAACCTGTAATCGGCTTCTCTTCCTCTCGCGTGCTCTTGATTCCACAGCCAAAGGAATCTCTCTGGGCTGAACGGAGAAGAAAACGGACAAAAAAAATGACATGAGCAAAGCAGAGTCTGCACACCAGTTGAGCCTCAGCATAATGACACGTGGTGTTGGAAATAATCACGAAAAGATCGATGAGAATTCTCGAACCAAACTGCAGATTAAGGAATCTTTCCACGTGCGCTCTGTTCCTCGTGCTTCAATAGTCCAGGAACACTCAATAGTTTCTCAAAAGTAAAACCATCTACTGATCACGACTACAAAGAGATTGGAAAATCACTTAGATTGATTCGTTAATTATTTTGTGAAAACGTACTATAGTGCACTGACACTGATGACACTTAGGCGTAGCGGCGTAGCTGATGCGACGATATCTTAGTATTCAATTACTTTTAGCTGCGGGAGTCAAAATCTGTGCCTTCCCGTTACACGAGTGCGAAGAATAATGCTTAGTTGTTTATTTACATAAATGTCTAACCTGCCAGAAGGTCTCGGAAGAGTTCATCAACAGCGGCAGACAGTTCTTGGTAACTGTCATAGGCGCTGAGGTCCACTTTCCTGCCAATGGGGACACCGTCCATGTTCATCTTCACATACCAACCTTTTCCACTCCTTTCACTGACAATTTTGCTCGAGACCGGGTTCTGCTGAGTCTTGGGGGCTGGTTTGCCAGGGCCGTCGCTGCTAGCGAGATTTTTCCTGAACGTTCGCAGCGGCGGCCACCCAACAACTGGAGCTGGAGCAGTCCTATTAAGGAACATTGATGACGGCACAAAGCATTAGTAGGAGTATGAAAAGGCATCCAGAGACCAGACAAATAATAGACGGAACCGAACCAGCAAAGTATTATTTATCGGGCTAGTTAACTTGTCGCGATACCAAAGAAAAATAAAGTATATCCGTCATCCGACATCGATACACTCAGCCAATAAGATGGGTTTTTTCCATAATACAGTTGGGAACACTTCAGATGACGACTGTCCTCACGGTCAAGCAAAATTTTCAGATAATTAAAATGGTCATTCCCCCCCAACTCCCAACAGATGACTTGTCCTAATGATAAACCAACCATACAATAGCCACAAAAGCCCCGAGACAAAAGGGAAAAAGGCAAGAAGGTAAGAAAAACAAAACAATTAAGCGAAAACTCAGACACAAAGTCATTAAATAAAGGGCAAGACTTGCATCAGAAGAGGAGCTCGAGAAAAAAGCAATTTTTATTGCCGGAAGAAGCTAAACGCCAGCATTAATGCGCAGTAAGATACAGCATTAATGCGCCACTACCCAGGCAGTAGAACAAAAATCCAAGTTCTAATATTCCATGAGGCAAAGATATTAATTAGTTGACACTTGCATAGTGGCAAACATATTTCTTAAACGCTATGCAAACACGAAGTCCTGAAGCCAATGCCCGTGAGCCATGGACCACAACATGTAGATCTACCATAACTGGAAAAATTAACTTATCGCTAATCCATGATTTTGCTATCTTTTCCCAATTCAAGTATACACCAATGGAATAAAACTCACTGTCCGGTGAGTGAATATAGCGAGAAGAGGGAGGGAGGTAGCTAGAGAGGCGGGAGAGGGGGGAACTGATGTGCGTGGCGTGTACCTTTTCTGAGAGCTGTCGGTCACAGCTGTATTTGCAGCAGCAGAAGCTGGTGAAAATGCTTTCTTTTTCTCTGTATCATTATTGTTCTGCAAGTCCACCGTGTCAGAAGATGAATACTTTGCCAAAACAGGCAATTGGGTCCGAGAGATAGAGGGCGAGAACTGGAGATATGGAACAAAGTTCTGTGCTTGAACTTGATTTCTACCGTTGAAGTAGCCAAAAGAGAGAAGAGACTCGTCCTTTCGTAAATTGTAGTTCTGGGTGAAGTCTATGTTGGGCCGGTCTTCGTCCCCAGGCGGGCCGAGCTTGAGCTCGAGCGCCTTGTCCTCAGGAGGAGGAGGAGGGGCATGGCTTTGCTCTTGGAGTCCATTCATGAGCCACTCTCTCTCCGTTGCGATGAAATCTAGCAGCTGAGGAGCCTCCCCATTTCTTGAAACTCCCTCCATGCGTTTAGTGTTTTGAGTTTTGTCAGTAGGGAGTGGACAGAAAGGAACAGTCTGTTACTTCCGATTCCGCAACCCAGATAGAAATTTTACAAAGCTGCGTGTTAAAAAAGAAAAAGAAAAAGAAATAGACACAGGTACGGTGGAAAATCCGGGAGACCATTAGTACCTTCCCTCAAAACTTCCAAGTGTCGAACCAGACTACCAAGCCTTGCATGAAGATGGACAAGATGGAGATGCTCATATCGTTGGAAACCAAGGGAAAGGTGCAAGATTGAACCTTGAGAGCCACGAAGAAGCGCAACCTAGAAGCACCCACTTGAAGAAACAGAGAGCCGAACAACGCAAGACTCGCACCTGAAGGACTTGAAAGGGAGACCAGCATAAACCTTCCCAAGAGAAGAAGGCAAAAGCCAGGCTAGAGCGAGAGATAGAGAGAGCAGGGTGGTAAGGAATGATATCAAGCTTTTCTTTGTAGCGTTGGCGCACATAGAGATGGGTTTCACTCCTCTTCTTACTGCCCGTTTTGTGGAGTGTTGTTGAAGGACAATGACACGGGAATGGGGACGATGATTATGGGAAAAACCGGAGAGAGAGACAGAGAGAGAGTCTTTAAAACAGGAACTCAGAACAAGAGCAAAACGCACGCAAGCAGAGGCTACCCAAAAACACTGTTTGGCTCAGCAAGACGTTTCACTAACATGTGCGCAACGCGCGGGCCATCTCCTAGTCTCAGTCTAAATCATGTTTAAGAACAAAAGAGGCGTCGTTCAATGATCATTTCATCTGGTAGCAGACATTGAACAATCCCCCCGAAATTACCCTATCCCCAAATGATTGCACGGACCAGCAATCGAACCCGAGCTTATCGCACTGCTTAACTTGCCTTTTAGGGGTTGAATGATAAACATTCTGGCTTTCTCGTCTCGAGATAAAAATAAGGAATCAATTTTTCTCTTTATGTCACTCAGCACACACGTAAAAGACGAAAAGATAACATATGCTTAGAAGGATTTCTTTAAGTAGTCAGTGTGAAAGATTATTGGCCTTGGCACTTGGGTTGGGTTTATCCTTATGTAAGCTATGGGCTCATGGTTATGGACGATTTGGAAGAGCTTACAATTTGTAGTTGGTGAAACGTGTAGATTAAAATGAGATTCCATGAACCGATTAAATCAGAAACATTCTTTTGCTGTTTGGAAACAGAAAAAAAGATTTCTTTTTTTTTTGTCCACATGAAAACAACTTTTGGATGATTACTGATAAAATTGGTGAAAGAAAGAAAATTCATAATTAGAAAAATGGTTTTTTCATCTCTACTTTCGAATTAATGGCGGTAAGTATCAATTAAATCTTAAATGGCCCAAATTTCTTCTATCTAAAACCTATCTACATCGTCTTATTCTTGGATGCTTAGATAAAGCTATCTTCGAGATTACACAATTTACACCAAAAAAAAAAAAAATTTGCCTCAAAGGTGGCAAAGCTGGTCCTGTAAGTGTTAAACTCGCATAACGATGAAAATATTGTCCAACAGGTATTAAATCTTTTGTAAGGTGGCCAATTAAGTCCTAAACTTTTTAAATATATTAAATTTTTTTTGTCGATAAATATACCAATTTAGTCATCAACCTTTCGATTATGTCAATTTATTCGTAAACATTTTAGGCAATTTTTCAATTTAGTTTTAAATCCTTCGACGATTTGCCAGTTGAGTCATTCTGATTAATTTTGGCTGGATATTGTTGGCGTGGCAATCTAATAAATGTTGTCTATCTTACGTGGCATAGTCGACAATGAGCAATTTTTGCAATTTCATTTTAATTTTTAATTTTTTGATTTTTTATCTATTCATTTACTTTACCTTTTTTTTTCTTTTTCCTTTTTGCTGGTTAGGGTCTCAATCCCCCGCCATCCCAAAGCAAGGGCGACTGGTGCTCGAGGCCACAATGGCTATTGGAGGAAAAAAGGCCAAAGAAAAAAGAAAAAAAAAAGAAAAAAAGTATAAAGAAAAAAATTTGGAAGATTAAAAAATTGCAAAAGTTATCAACGTCGGTGTCGAGCATGTCACGTAAGACGGTCAAGTTGCCACGTAAGACGGTCGACATTCACTAGATTATTACATCAACAATATCCGGCCAAAATGAGCTGGAATAACTAAATTGGAAATTATTTCAAAGTTTTACAATTAAATTGGCAAATTGCCGAAATGTTTATGATTAAATTGGCATAGTAAAAAGATTTAAGTACAATAAGTTTAAGATTTTTTTTTTTATATAAATTTCCCTTATCAGTTCAAAGATGCATTATAAAATCAACATCATCATATTACTTAATTGAATTTTCTCCTTTTAATCTTATTCTTTAATTATAAAATCAATAAATGATTTGATATAAGGCCTGGCATGTAGAATGAGTAATTTTGTTGTGCATAAAATTCCCTCGATCAGGTCTAACTGGGTCTCTCAGGGTTCGGCTCAAGAGGTTGAAGCCCAAAGGGGTTAGGAATGCGGAAAATTCCTTTTATCGAACGTTAGTAGTTCGTAAGTAAAAAGGGTTCTGGGCAAGTCTTGGAAAAAGAATGTCGAATGCAATATGTATTGATAAAAGCGTGTCTTTCAACAGCCTAATATAAGATTTCGACAGACCTCTTGATGACTACTTCAATGAAACTTGTCGAATTGCTTCAACGGAATCATAACTTGAGATACAATACCGGAATTGAATCGACGATGTTGGACATTACTGTAGGACACGATGCCGGAATTTAATCTTCTACACCGGACGGTGGAAATGGAGGACACAGTATCGAAATTTAATCAACGGCACTTGATGGGTGGATGAAACCAACACAACACCATAATTTAATCGGGTGTTGGACTAGGCGAGCAAATGCCGGAATCTAATCAACGACACCTAACTTTGGATATGAAACATGTCAAAATTGAATTGATGACAAGAATCTGAAAGGTATAGCTAGGGTAGACTAAGGGTTGATTGAAAAGATAAAAGGCTTGTCTATTGTGTTGTGTTTTCTTCGTGTGTTTGATACCTTCAGGTATTTATAGGCATGTCTTGATAACCGTCGAACAATTACTGCCTTGAGCTCCACGTTCTTCTTTGATGACTTGGCTTCTTCTGATAACAGTCTAACAGTCATTGCCTCAGGATTCAAGCACGTTTTCTTTCGATAGCTCATGTGGATAAGGCTTTTAACAGTTTTCGCACTTTTATCGCTCCATTTTGTGGTATTGCCGCCAAATCCTATAACTGCTCTGATCGTGTCTTACTTTGCCCGCCTTTTCTTTCACCCTTTTGGGATAAGTACTGCCAAAATTATCATGTATGCGTGGCATCTTCGTAGTCAACCTATAACTGTCTTGTATATAGCCATTCGTAGCTAATCATACGTCCTCCATGTGCGCATCACGTGAGCTCTAGAGTAATTTTTTGTGTCAACAAATTCTAATTCACAGTATCAGTATCGGGTTAGATTATTATTTCTATTATATGAAGTTTAAGGGCAAAAGAATACATGGAGTATCAATATTTGTGTATGGTGCGCAAATATAAGTATTTTTTTAATCAATTAAGAGCCAAATTAGAGAAAAATGATCAACTTAAGCGTCAACTCTGGTCAAACAGTGCACGTGGTATTTTTTTCATAGTTTTTTAATATTACGTGGCAATTTTGTTTTTAAAAAATCTACTCATGTGGCATCCATTTCGAGTCCACATGGCGTCCACATACATTATTCAACTTAAAAATCGTTAATTTTTTAAAAAAATTAAAATTAACATAAAAATAAACAAACAAAAAATCAAGAAAAAAAAAGGGAAGGAGAAGTGGCGAGAACTCACAACGCTTGCCGCCGCCGCGGCCCCACCCTCACTGGCAATGACCGGTGAGGATGGGGAATGGCCTAGGGGGCTGGCGGCCTCCGCCAAGGTCAATGAGGCTTGGCCGTCGCCCGTCCACAACGAGGCCTTGTCGGGGCTCAACGACCCCTCTCAGCCATCCCCCACCCCTCGCTAGCCATTGTTAGCGATGGTAGAGTGGCGACAACAAGAGCTCACATGCCACACTGGTGCAGTTGCTTGCCCTTCCCTTTTTTAATTTTTTTTAGTTTATTTTTTAGTTTTTTAATATTAAGTGTGTTTTTTTATTGAGTTTTAGCTTCTTCTTTTTTTCTTTTTTTTTGCTGACATGGAAGCTCCACTAAGCTACGTAGATGTTACATCAAAATTTCCGCAAAGGTCATCAGAATTGACACTGAAATAACCGTTTGAAAAAAAATTGACACTTAAGTGATAAAAAAAATATTAATACTAAAGTGAGCACCGTACATAAATTTAACACTTTTGTTGTTATTTAGCTGAAGTTTAACATAAGAATATTGGTTTGCTACCGAAGTGAATTGAATGGCTCAATTTGGCGGGGCTCGACCCCAATCACGGACTAAATCAGTTCGACTCGACCTGTGTTTGGCACGCAACCGATCGATGCTCCCCCCTCCTCAAAAACTTTATAGGACATGATTGACAGGACGCGGGCATCCAAAGGTATGATCATGTCCTCGTGGGTGGAGGCAAAGGCAATCAAACGGAACATTTGCCCAAAATGTGTGGGGCCCTGTCCCTTTGTGGCCACTTCCTACAAAAAGCCATTATGCTCGGAATGGGCCAAAATGTGAACGCACCCATGCGTTTGCGCCCCCTCCGCCCATAGACTATAGTTAGCTTAAGACGGGCTAAGGCTACGGGATTCAAAAGCAGGCCATGATGACGCGATTGAATACGATTGAAGAGTCAAAGCCAGAGCCGAAGAACACCACACACACACCACCCCCCCAAACAAGCTTTCCAGTGAGATGAATGGCAGATCGATCTATCCGATCCGATAGCGATGCCATGGTTTTGCACCAAACTCGTGCATAGGGACCCGCGGCGGGGTTTAGATTCGCTTGGGTGGACTTAAAGTCGGCCTAAACCGAATCTGCGAAAGAATTGTGAGTCGGGGCACAGGAAGCGTAGAGCGAGTTTCACATGGATTCAGCGCGCAAGGCTGTGAATGACCCCGTCTTTGATCAAATGATGGGAAGACAGGTTTACGACGGCTTGCGATGTAACATGAAAACAAGCGGAAAATTATTCAAATTGTTCTAAACTAACTGTACGATGGCCAATTCAATCTTAAATGTCTTAATTGTACCATTTTAATCTTAAACCTTTTTATATTTATCAATTTAATCTTTATACATTTTAATGATTTACCAATGCAGTCTTTCTCACTAATTTTGTCTGGAAATCACTAACGTGAATAGCTTTTACAATTCATTTTATCTAAAACTTTTTTATTTTTAAATTTATTGTATCCATTTTCTCTTTCTTTTTTCTTTATTTTTATAAAAGCCCATCCATCCATGGGGTGAGGGTCGGGACCCTCGCCAACCATAGCGAGGGAGGCAACGGTCGCAATGCCCTAGCCAACTGGAGAGGGCCAACGAACCTTGCCCAATCCTGGGCAAGGACCAGGCCCTCACCTCTGTCTGGGAGGGGGGGTGAAGCAGGTCAGTGGCCACAAGCAGAAGTGCCTATGACATTTTTTTAAAACAAAATATACAAAAAAAAATTGAGAAATGATGAAAATGCCCTTTAGACCATACCTTAAAAAAAAAAAAAACTATGGCCACTTGAGGCTCTTATTTGAAACATGTTATGTCACTTCGGGCTATTATTGAAACAAGCTTCACTCAAGGCTCTTATTTAAGAAAATAAGAGCACTTCGGGCCGGTGTTTGGAGTTTTTCTCTTTTTTATTATTTAATTTATTTTTTGAATTTGATGTGAAATTTTTATCCAAATAACATATGTATGCGAATAGCATAAAGTGGGTCAAATAAGTAGGTATGAACTTTTCTAGAATATTAATATGCTTTAGTAGTATGAGTTGAGTCATGTATGAGTTAGGTATGGATCATTAAATTAACATTGCATAGACAATATGGATTGGATCATTTTCGACATGATTCATCCATTTAACAGCCCTAGTTATTACAATGTTAAATCAAAAAAGAGAGTTATTGTGTCATTATTTAAGAGAAATTGCACAAGAATAAAAAAGCATTTTTCTTATTAATCATCTTAATAATTACTGCAATACAAATTCAGTGGTGCATGGGTACGAAAATAGTTGATTTTCGGGTGGGTACATTTTTCCACCAACTCTCATTGATTCATTGGAAAGTTGGTGGGGTTCTGTTGCTGTGTCTACATTGAACCGCTGATCTGATGAGCGCGCGAGAGCCTACTTAGGTCGTTTTGAAATTAACAAGAACATGAGGCAACCTCGAAAAGAGGCCGCCTTCCGGCTTTCGACCCGAAAAGCGTATTTAGTATGAAAATACCAATAGGACGTATAATTTGGGAGGCAATTTCAACCACGGACATCACAACTTCTCGAAAATACAGCCACCACAATCTTGCACAAGTATTCTATGGTGAGTGAATGATTCCTCTTCTTTATTTAAAAGCAAGAAAAAGAAGAGAAAATAGAGAATGTGAAGAAGACGGGCTTAGTTCCTCTTCCAGATCGGATAAAAATTGCAGGAGCCCCGAACAGTAGTGAAAATCAAGAAACACGGCTTTCAGATCGTGCCGCTGGAAGACCATCCTTACATATGAGGCTGACTACTCATGGAATGGAAGCCCAAGTCACGCACTACGGTTATTCATCAATTCTTCTAAAGCTTTATGAACCGCAACAATCTGAGAGCGCTTTCTTGTCGAAAAAGTGAGCTAAGAGAGTGATCACGCCAACAAGATTTCCGGAACAGCGTCTGGAGAATGAAGTGTCTCGTTGAAAGAAGCTCCGTATCTTTCGCCATTTTCATACCAAAAAGTACATGAAGCACTATAACCTGCCAAGTCCGACTTGGTGTTCTTCAAAGCATCATTTACAACGCCTATCACCTTAGAGGATTCACAATCCAACCTGTGATTGGGTTTTTCCTTCGAACCCGGACTTTCCTGTGGGAACCACTCTGTATCCTGTCAAGCAAAGAGTACGTGATAGAATCTGGGGTCAATCCCTGCTGCTTAAGTTTTGCATAAAGATCTACCGCTTGCGCCGTTCTCCCACACCTCTCGAGACAGTCCAGCAAAATGTTGTATGTCACAATGTTCGGGCAACAGCCTTTTGCAAGCATTTCATCAAACAGGCAGCATGCCATATCCACTTTATCCGTCTTGCCAAAGCATTCGATAAGTGTGCTATAAGTGACAACATCAGGATTCAGACCTTTCTCTTGCATCTCCTTAAACCTGATGTGAGCTTCATCAAGATCACCATTCTTTCCCAGGCAATTGATCAATGAATTGTAAGATATCACATCGGGGTTACAATTGCTCTGCTCAAGCTCTTCGAAGACTTTGACAGTCTCATCGACTTTTCCCACTCTACCAAAGCTGGAGATTAGAATGTTGTATGTATATATGTCTGGTGAAGGGCCATCAAGCTTCATCTTTTCATAAAGGTCGTGAAGTTGGGATATTTGCTTAGACTTTTTCAGAGCCGAGAATACCACGTTATACATCATGGTATTGGGATCTACTCCTTTTTCGTGTATATTCTGCAGAAGTTCCAGAGCTTCTGCGGTCTTGCCCGAACTGCACAAACTTTCTAACATAGACATGTATGCATCCGTATCTCCCTGGTCATGATAAATCCACATGTTGCAAAATAGCCTGTGAGCTTCACTAGCATGGCCCGATTTGCTGAGCGTTCTCACAAGATACGCATATATTGATTTGTTCAAGAACTTCTTAGACATTTCAATGACCTCATCCAACCGACCTAGTTGCCCTTCTGAGACTAAGAGATTCAGAATTACGCTATAAGTGAACTCGTTGGGGCAACACTCGTTTTTCACCATCTTAGAGAAGATGTATATGACCTTGTCAACAATACGGCCTCTAGCAAGTGCT
The DNA here is from genome assembly GCA_028455895.1 of Rhodomyrtus tomentosa. Taxonomy (NCBI): domain Eukaryota; kingdom Viridiplantae; phylum Streptophyta; class Magnoliopsida; order Myrtales; family Myrtaceae; genus Rhodomyrtus; species Rhodomyrtus tomentosa. Next base: position 37,708,686 of record JAPCWY010000001.1, on the reverse strand, counting down.
TCGATGATGGTGTTATAAGAAATTAAGTTGAGAGATAAGCCTTTCTCCATCATTTCTTGGAAAAGTACCATTGCTTGATCAGGTTTGCCAATCTTTCCACTCATTCTGATCAAAATGGTGTATGAAAATTCATCAGGTTCACACCGCTTCTTTTTCATGTCGTCAAAAACCTTGGAAGCTTCATCAACCTACCAAGAAGCTGCAGATCAGGCAATCAGACTCCACAGGAACTCCGAGGCAGAGTGATAGTAAATCACAAAATCTAGTTCAGTCAATTACGTGGACCAAGAGAGAGGCATTGTCCAGATACTAAATCAAGTGTATTATCATCCAGAGTAATCTCAAGTATTCGAAGATTAGTTCACAATGTTGTTATACCAAGTGACATAGCAAAATTCTATTGAGTGTGAAATGCCACTCACTATCTTAAACATCCTGTCTAAATCTCCCACATAAGTCAAAATGAAAATATTGTAAACCAAGATTGGTATATCAAGCATTACTCTATCCTCATATGTCTACTAAGTTACTAACTATTGCATTTTCACTTTGAGTCAATGCTAATTCAATAGCACAAAGAGACATCGTAATCAGAATCTGAACTAAGTCATGCTTAGTATAGCAAACACAATAAACTGAATCAAGTAATCTCAAGAAAACATTTCAGTATTTGTTGGGTTCAAGTATTAGTCCCTCATCAGTAATTTAACTACAATTATTTCCTGGCACAATTGTGAGCCCCAAATCTAAATTGGCCCCTATATAGTTTACCACTAAACGTGATAATAAATGAGGTCATCACATGGAGTTATGCATCATTAGATTCAACCCTCATCTAGTGCCTTGGCAAAACAAGGATTATTAGGAACTTAGCAAAATGAGCTACAATGCCTGGATAATAATAAGCACAGCAAATTCTCTCGAAAAACCTCGAGAAATGTCAAGCAATCATCAGTTTACACGTGTCAATGCTGCATCAGCAAATCTACTATACCTATAGTTCCAAATCCAGCTTTAAGGCATTACATCAACAACAGCTTTATCCCAAACTAGTTAGGGTCGGCGGTCGATAAACCCAAAAAAGAAAAATAGAATAAAATATAATATAAAAAAAATAAAAAGCAAAGATCAATTGAAGAAAAAAGGATAAAATAAAAATAAACAGGAAAAAAGGAACTAAGGACTAAAAAGTTCAGTCTGAAACATAGAAAATCTACCTCTCTCTAATACTAATAGCTTCCCTCCACTTCGTCCTAAAACAAACCGTACGCCAATCTATTTCTCACATCCTTAAATCTTATTTTACAGCTTTTCCCCAAGTTAGTTTCGATCGTCCGCTTCCTTTCTTCATGTCATGCTTCTGGTAACAAACTTCTGTTGTTATTGGAGCATCTAAGAATCTTCGAAGAACATGCCCAAACCATCCCAATCTATGTTCTCTCGTATTTTCTGCCACTGATTCTACTCCAACTTTCTATCGAATATCTTCATTCATTATCTTATCTTATTTAAGGCATTAGTGTTAGAATATTCAACTGAGCATCCTTATTGGGAACATAACATTTCAACCTTGTTTAGTAAAAGCCTCCAACAAGTATCATCAAGAATGCAACCCAAGAAATCTGTAACCCTGAAACCTAAAGCTACACCAAAAAGACTTAGCCCTAGCCCTCGGCTCCTAGCCTTGATTTCCAGAGCGCAAACACATTACCAATGTACATGCCAGCTTTATGATCAATGAAAACTTCAAAGCACACTCAAGTATGCGCACAGGAATTGAATTCACAAACTGAAGCAACAATCACGCAACTGAACTCCAGCTTCGCAAACACATGAAGGAACGAGTATAAGAGCATAGACAGATTCATCTAAATAAAACTCGGACCTTTTCATCTTTAGCAAGAGCATCCAACAGCATATTATAAGCAAATATATCCAACTTATACCCTCTTCTCCTCATCTCCCAGTACACGTCAAAGGCATTTTTCGAGTTATAAGACCTCAAATGAGCTTGAACCAAGCACTTATACGTGTAGCAATTCAGCTTCAGCTCCCATTTCCTCGCCAAACTCACACACTTGTCCAAATCCTCGGTGTTGCCGCCGACGATCCCAATCAAGAGATTAACGGTGGAAATCGTGCCGCGCAGGTCAGATTTCTCCATCTCCTCGACGATCGAGCGGACCTGATCGAACCGTTCGGGGTCGGTCGACTTGGAGAGGATGAGCAAAATGCGGTTGTAGGTGAAGGCGTTGTGCTGAAAATTCGGGGAAAGTGAAGGGCAGGATCGGAAAAATTTCAGGCCGAGGCGGGGGCAGTTTATGGATTTGAGGATCTCGGAGGCTTCCGAGGGGGTAAGGGAGGGAGAGAGAGAGTGGAAGAAGCTGGACAGGCGAGAGAAGGCGTCGTCATCGCCGAAGCCGCCCTCGCCGTCGGGAGGCAGCGACGAAGAGTTGCGGAATCGGCGGCTATGGAGGAGGACGTTGGTGGCGGCGCAGATGACGTCGCGACGGGGGATGGGGTAGCCGCGGACATCAGTGGGGAGAGGCGGCGGAGGGGGGACCTCCGCCGAGAGGGAGCGGCCGGAGGGTGATATCGAGGTTACCCTGGCGGTGTACTTGGTCGCATAGAGGCGGCGGGGGAGGAGGAGGGATGCGGCGGCGAGGAGGTGGCTCCGAGGGTTGCGAAGAAGACGCACGGCGGTGGTCATTTCAAGTTTGTTACTTTACGACAGACCAGCGAGTGTGCCACTGCTTTGTCTTGACTCTTGAGGTCAGGTAATTTTCGGTCAAGCAGAGCGAAACGACGCCGTTGCTCAAATCTTGGGCCTACTACCGTTAATGGGCTTTTGTTCTGATGGCCCATCAATCTTTTTTCTTTTTCTTCTTTTTGGTCTTTTCCGATTTTAGAGAGAGCCACGATTTGTCCCCCTCGAGTTTCATGACAATATCAACTTTGCCCCCAACGTAAATCAAATTGACTCAGTTTGCCCTGTGAAATTCACGTAGCTGCTGCCTCCTTCATCCCTCTTCGAGTGGAGTAATCTGGTTCACGAAACGAGTACAAGCCTTTTAGAATCGAGCTGATACGGAAAGTGGGAGTTGAATGGCTTGCAAGTGCAGGCTTCCTTTTCTCTTTCCTACTAGGCGTCGGACCGCCATTCGCATAATCTCATGAATATAGTAAAGAATCAGTTCGAGATAAGCTTGTCAAACAGGCAAGTCAGGTAGAAAATAATTCGACCCATGTTGACTGTTTTGTATGCAATGCAAATCGTGAGCAATACTCGAACTGATCCGGGATTGAATTTTAACAATTTTCTCCTTAAATTGTTGCATTTGAAGAATTGAAGGCTCCAAAAACCGGCTCATCGAGTTATTAAGGAAGCTCGGGGGTCGGGTTATGAACAGGGGTGTGAAGGTAGTGGTCAAAGTTCAGCCCAGGCCATCTATAAATCATGAAATGGGTTTAGACTTTGGTTTTGCAAAAGTATAAACTTACCGTCACCTTCCAAGAAGTCTCAAATGGAAGAAAATACATAAGATGAAGAGTTATCCATCTTCATCTTTTGGAACGCAAGCATATTTAAATTAACGTGGCATTAAACCCCCAATCAGAAGAAATACATTTAAATTAACGTGGCATATTTTAAGTTATCTATATCCAATCACTTGACATTGTCCAATCTCAGTTCCAGGAGAAACACGTTGTTCAAGCATTTCATCAACCAGGTAGTAGACAACAGTTCCTCAACTTCTCCTCGTACGTACCTTTTCATTTCTATACGGTTTGAAAGTTTCTTTACCCACAAAAATCAAAGCTACGTAGGCAAAACACGTGCAAACTTGACGAAAGGCGAATCAGAAAGCACCACGTTCCGGCAGCTGAAAGAATCAAATCGCTGGAATATCACTATGGAAAGTGGTGACAACGTCGAAATCCAAGCTTAGCACACAATTCCATCCATGGCATCGTCTCTCAAAGACACGCCAGGAAGGACAGGACGATTGCTCATCGAGGACAGAATTAACGTCGTTTCCATTGCCGAAGCAATGAACCAATTCAGGAATCGAAACTTAAAAGCTCTCCGAAAAATAAGTTGGGAAATCTTAACAAAACCCATTCCAGAAATGGAAAGCAGCAGCATAATTAAAGACGCAACGAACTGCCGTTGAGTGAATCTAATGAAGATCGACCGACTTTCGATCGACAGATGCAGCAATCACGAAGAACAAGACACCGACCACCACCAACTAATGTCGTGACTTTGTACATACTTGGCACAGAAAAGACGAGCGTAAACGAAACACGTGGAGAAAAGTGGCAATTGTGGAAGGAGCATAGAATAGAAGAGGAGGAACTAATATGAAATCATTCAACGCGCATTATCTTTTGGACTTTTCAATTCTAAACCCAATTATAACCATTAGTTCATGTAACGACTCGACCCATCAAATAGGAGTTAAAGAGATGAATCCATAGCACGTATTGGCAAGTCCAGTTCTTAACAAGCAGTTCCAACAAAGGTCCGATCAGACATGGTTGTCAATTCATCCAGCAGGGTAAAACACACAACATCCCATTTCCTACGTTTGCACTAAGCTTTAGCTTCTAGAAGAAGGAAGTATTCGGTTGCAGCACTGAGGGGCACTGAGCAGTTAATTATCTTTTAGTCATCATCTAATGGCACATAGGCACTTGGTCGGCTCTCATAACAAACGTAATTCCTGTCTGCATTGCCTTGTGTCAAATGAGAGAAATCTAAAAAAAAAGGGGGGGGCGGAGGGGATTGATGCAGCAATGCATCCAAAGCGAAAGTTGGAAAATAGGTAACGGAACCTGCAAAACTTTTGCAATTTTAGAACTTCAGGGGGAAATGGAGGAGGCCAAAGCCATAACAAAAATAAATCTTAATCACGAATGAATCCTCCAAGATCAACCCACGGTGTTGCTTTCCGATATTGAGGCCAAAACTTCCTCAAAAGACCTTATTGAGATGGAACAAGATGAACGGTGCAGGCAGCAAGCCTGATGGAAAATTGCGGCAGGAGAGCCCAAAATGGATCTGCAGCTTCATCTTGCATGGAATCTTCTGCTAACAGATTCATAGCTCGGGACATGGACAACTGTCACAAAATGAGAAATTTTACAGATGTCTCCTTCCTAGAGCACTGATCCTAAGAAATATTAAATGTGTGTTCGGAGGTTGGGGAGAAAAAAGTTACCATCCCCGTACGAGGCCATTGTCAACGGCGAAGAAAGAACTCGACGAGCTAAGCTAGTGATATCATCCAAAGTGACTTTCTCAACATCATTCAGAAAATGCTCCACGGGTTTCCTGGAAGACGGCAGAAGGCATGTTAAAACAAGAAAATATACGTGAATAAATTTTACATTCGAAACTTTATCTAGCTCGTGCATTTGGTCTGTACTTCCATCCTCACAGCTTCCAAACATGACGTTGAATAAATGAAACAGCTAAAGCAATAGACTCATGGCCAAAGGCCACGTACATGTCATGCCTTTTGCCTCTAATTTGCTTGAGTTCTAATATTGAAAAAATCGCAATCTTAGAAGAACTCTATGACCATCATTTCCTATTTTCTGCAGACTGGCTTAGCTCCTCACAAGATGGACCGTGAGTAATCCATAGCCACCAGTAATGCCTACTAAAATCATTATTCGAGCCATGCAGTGCATCCATAGACGTGAAAGTAAAGCTAAACCGGAGGAAACTGACGTTACAAGCATGAGTGCACAGCGTGCCAATTATAGCATCATTGTCACTAAAATACCTCTCTCCAAATGTCAAGATCTGTCTTCCTATGTCTTCCGAGACAATCATCTGTGAGAGGCAACAATTAGAAATCACCGCGAGGAAAAGATTTGACAGAAAAAAATTTCCTAAACAAAGAAGAAAAGAACAAAGGTTGAAAAAGGTTGTGAGATAATCATATTCAAGGAATTTTTTAGCGATACCGTGAGGTAAAAGAAAGTTTGCCAACAAGGAAAAAGCAAAAAAGAGACTTCATAGATGTTTAGGGCTAATAGCCTTCATTTTAGTCAAGCTATCTTATTTTCTTTTCCTGTTCTTAAGAAATCATTTCAAGATGGAGTTTGAACCATACCCTAGATTCCAAATTCATCAGAACAGCAGATTTTGTAGACTCTTTAGCGCGATTAAGTTGCACTTGAGTAACTGCCAAAAAGAAAAAATTTCAATTGATGTCAGGCAAAAGTAGAAACGAAAAACAAAAATGGCACATTGAAGAACATAAACAGACGCAGCATGAACCTTGTCCAGGTGTTGCCAGTGCCATTAATTCTTGTGCAGCTACATCGACGGCTTTTGCCACAAACTCAGAGCTCTGTTGACCAAATATAGAAGAAAAATGATAAGCTCAGAAGTAATCAGCAATACTCTAAAAGTTCAACCCTGCGAGTAACCTTGCCAACACCTAGTCAGTGGCACTCCATGCCGATAGAAGCTAAAATGAATTCCAATTTACCATATATTTTCATGTTTTAACCAATGTCGAACATGTTGGACCGCATTCACTTTTTTCTTATTCCTCAAGTCAGTCCAAAACCAAAACGTATGAATCTGAAGCCAACACTACAATTGTTTCCACATAGAAACTCGAATTCTTCCCCATAATCGCATCCTCAAAATTGTAATTATATACTTCCCTGCCCAGAAATACAAGTCTGTCACGAAGAGTGATGAGATTGGACATCTACATTATCTATGACCAGTCACATCCACAAAATTTAGGCGTGTTTCCATTTACTCAAGCCAGTACCATCAGATCGTGGGACTTAATATTTCTAAACATAACCGAACATCTACAATATCTATGACCAACTAGCATGGTCCAGCAGAAGGAATGCAAAGTTGGCAAGAGAAAGGAGAAGATATGAATCGGTCTTACAGTGCTGGCATAAATGCCGAACAACCCAGTTTTATTGAAAATGCTGTTGAATGCTGAAAAAGACTGAATCTGTTGGTACTCGTTCAACACACGGAGATCTGCGTATTCAAGATGACCAGATTCATCAATCTTAGGTAATGTGTTCCGAGGTTGCAAGGTCTATTAGTCCAACAAAAACGAGAGGGTGCTCGAAGAACCATGCTCAACAATCAATGAAAGCCTGAATATTTGATACCTCGCACTGAAATAGAGAACAGTTTGTCAACAAATAAGGTCAGGACACAACTTACACAGCCTGGAATGCATTCCTTTTCCTGGGCCTCCAGCAGAAAATGAACCACCCCCTCCCATAAGCATCTGCAGGACTAATGAAATGTCACCAATCTTCATGTAACCAAGGAAGCAAAAGCCTCAAGGGATCCTTATAGGACAAGCAACGACACAGAAACAACACTGCGACGGTCCACCAAACTCCGGAGGTAAAGATTTCAGTGCTAACCTGAATCACGGTCAAGATGACTGCATCCCTTTCCTTAATCCATCCACCAGGAAGTTCAAAAGCAAGAGCAATATGTGTGCTCTGCACAGATAAAACTGAGAGATAAGCAACAATCTAGTACTTCCCTTTTCTCATCTCTAAAAATATAACTAGAGAAATACCCCTGAATCAGCCTGTTGCCGAAAATCACCACCAACATACTTGGATTCTGGCCCTGCAGGAGAAGCAACCTTAGGAAGGTCTGAAAGAAGTGGCTCTGCTATAGACAAGAGCTCTTCATGTTCAACCCCCGATGCAGCAAGAACCATCCTAGGTGCTGTATAATTTTCCTGAATTTTAAATGTATATAATTTCTCAGGAAAATCAGGCACACAATAAATATACAAATTACATTACGACAGATGAGAAATTTAAGCAAGAAAATGTTGAAGGAAAGAGAGAGCAGGGATTGTCTAGTGAATATATGCTCAATTGCAGATGCAGTGCTCAATGAGTTCCAGTCTTACAGCAACAAATTGCTCCAATATGGTATTGTCCAATCGGTTTAGTGCTGATTCAGGAGCCAAGAGAGGATTTGCCAGTGCACCAGCATAACCAGCAGAATGAATAGCCTCCAAAAGTAAGCCTTGAGGATTGTTAGAAAGTTCACTAAGTTCTGCTTTCACCTTTAGTAGCTGCATAACCAGTTGTGATTAGCTTAGAAACCGGGAATAAAATCTAAGGATTACAGAAGGGCAGAAGTAGAAGCAAAAGAACGAGAAAAACACTGGTAGCGTTCTCCTCCCAAAGCAAGATTGACATAAACACAAGCTTCCGCGAATTTACGGATTTTTAAAAGGGTTAATACCACAAAAAACCCTAAACCGGTACACCTGTGATAATTTTACCCCAAATTATTTTTTTGACCATGAAAAACCCCAAACTGCTACAACTGTGACAAATTTAACCTTCGGTAGTTTTTCTTAAATTTTACAATCGAATTACTGAATTGGATGACACGTGACAATTATTGGGTGTACACGTTACCCTATATTTACTACCGGTGCGTCAACTTAAAATTTTTCGTGGTATTAACTCAATTTAAGGAAAACTAACAGAGGATAAATTTGTCATATATATACTTGTTTGAGATTTTTTATAATAAAAAAAATTTAGTTTGGGGTAAATTTGTCACAGTTGTACCAGTTTAAAGTTTTTGGTAGTCAAAAAAATAGTTTGGGGTAAATTTGTTACAACTGTACCAGTTTGGAGTTTTTAGTGGTTAAAAAAATAGTTTAGGGGCTTTACCAAAAAAAAAATAGTTTTGGGTAAATTTGTCACAAGTGTACTAGTTTGGGGTTTTTCGCAGTATTAACCCTTTTTAAAATTCACAATACCAGCATTGTAAGTGGATAAAACATATAGTCATTTGACACTTTACCACATATTTTCTAATTACACGCTACTTCAATTTTAGGAACATAATTGCACCCAGCAAGGGTAGCTAAGTACGTAAAACAAAGTTCAACCTTTATCTTAATTGAACTTTGCATTTCTTTCAACCACTCAAACTGATTCTACAATTCAGATATCCCCTTTTTCTCAATGTGACCACCACCAACAGGAAACTAAAGGATACAAGGCTATGCTTTGCACATCTTACTATTGCAAGAAAACTAAATGAACAATTCCATAAGGACAACTTGGTCAACATCAGATGTAGATAATTGCCAAAGGTATAAACTTTAAAAGTACATGTTCAAGTGAAAGACAATCGTTCAAAAGGGCTAATTTGGTGTACCTCTTCATTGACTTCCCAGTCCAAGAATACTGGGTTCCTCACACTGTCAATGAGTAACTCTACCATCTCTGGAACATAAGTCTTCAAGGCATCGAAAGTGTAACCCATCTGCTCCCTCGAGGCAGAGGCAGCAACATTGCCTCCAATTGCCTCCACTTCTCTAACAACACGCAGATGACTCCTATTGCTTGTGCTCTTGAATGCCATCCTCTCCAGCAGGTGTGAGGCCCCACTGGTGATGGGAGTTTCATAGACAGAACCACAGTCGATGTATAATCCTATGGAGGCTGCAGGATTCTAGTCAACCAGAAATAAACAATTAAACTAAATCAGAAGCAATCAAATCGAAAGTGAAGACATAGGCAGGAAGTTAGATAGACAATAAATTGAAACTACATGAACTTAATTGTAATGACAATTAAACTGCAAAGTGGAAACGCACTGTCGATGTTTCTGAGGCGATTTTGACGCCATTAGAGAGGGTGGTAATCTTGGTCTTGCTTGGTTCGACGTAATCCGGTAGTGCATCGGGAGGAGATATGCCCACAAGAGGCATCTCTAGAGGAGGAAGTTTACTTGAACTTTCTCCAGTCAACCAACTAAATAAACCCGATGAGGTGGAGGTTGACGCAACTGCACTTGAAGTAGCATACCTGCAAGTTCCTAGGCTGCCCACTCGACCCTGTCACGTGATATTTAATGATAACATGAATATTCCATTAGGAACTCCCATGTACATTTCCATTATTACTGCATAAGAAACGCCACATGCTATGATCCTTTCTGTTGATGATATGCGCTATATAAACGTAGTTCAATATATTGTTACCAAGAACCCAGCAAAGAAACATTTTCAGTCCTGGCATATCTCTTGTGCTGAAGTAACAAGAGGCTCGACTTCAGAATAACCTTCTACCCCAAGGTGAGCATCTTATTGAGAAGGGAATAGATACGACACAGGCAAAGAAAGGAATCTCAACAAAGGCAACAATTTTGCTCGTTTGGAAATCTTGGTTCGATCAATAAGCACATTGCAAACGAAAAGAGCTATTCCTTTTATTCAAAACAAAGAGAACAAACAGAATCGCGAAAGCAAACATTAGCCCAGAACCCGAGACTAGGCCAAACAACCCAAATCAAAGTCGAAGCTGCACCTGACACAAAATCCGGGACTGCATTTCAAATCCGCCCAACCCAATGTTTCCCCAACTTCCAGTGCTGATCAGCTATTCGATGGGAACGCGACCCAGTCACACAGAAGTCAGAAACACCATACAAACAAGCTCAAGAATCCGTTCCCGTTCTTACAAAGTTCCCGGCTCAAATTTGAGGTATTAATCGCAAAAGGCCCGGGTCTTTGAAAGGGACCCAAGTGAATACTGACCTTGAGAGACCTGAGGCGCGACGCTGCAGTCCGATACATGGCGATTTTGGAGGAGTAATCAAAGCCCTGAAAGCAAGCTCTTCCTTTCCGGACGCAGCAGCTCAAAGAGACTGCTGAAAAATGGTGCGTTCGAGGCAAAGAGGACGCCAGCGAAAAAATAAACGGGAGGAAGCGAGCGACCGTGGCTGCGGAAACAGTAGAAAAAGCCACACTGACAAATGGCATTCTCGTAATTTAAGGGGTATAAATGAAATACCCTACAACTTTACCAATTTTCATCAATTTGTTCGTCAGGTTTTCAAATGCTGCATTTAGACCCTTTGATCTGCGATTTTTTTGAGAAAAAAATGTGTACTTGAATAACCTTTTTTCCCTTTAATACATTGTTAACGTTCACCAAAATAATTAAATTGAAAAATAAAATCGTTAATCGTTTTGGCTGCGTTGGGTAGTTATCGGCCATGTTTGATTCAGCATTTGAAATGAGCATTGAAATTTTAAAATCCCTTAGCCAAATGCAAATAGTGTTTGATAACTTTTTTTACTCACTTTGGGGAGATACAATTATATCTCAAGTGCTTTGTATTTGCGGAATGCAACTAATATTTTTTCTTTTAACTTTGTACCACCCCCATGGAACGACCATCGCTCGTTGCCGCCATCAATCGCAACCAACAACCACTCTCAACCACTCTGACCACCGAACGCCGTCGCCATCAACCACCGCACCTGCCCTAGCCACCGTTGACGACCGCCATCACCGGTCACCACCACCAACCGCCACCATCGGGCACCCGCTGCTCGTTGCCACCCGCTGCCTCCCCTAACCATCGCCGTCACCGATCGCCACCCGTCGACCGCTGCCATAGCCAATCGCCGCCACATTTTTTTTCAAGAAGTGAAAATACTTTACAAAATATATTTTTCACCAAACAACATTTACGTCAAATATATTTTTCAATGTGTTTTTAAATTTCACTTTATCAAACATTACTTGCATTTTGAAAAAAACCTTTAGCCTAAAGATATTTGCATTTTTTAAAAGTCACTTGGCCAATGCCGAATCAAATAGGCTCATATCCTTTGCTTTGTGCATGCTCAAGACATAATAACTCAGATATAAAAGAGATATAACTCGAATAAAATTATTTAGTTTGGAATTGAGATAAAGGTGGATAAGATTTCTAATATCCATAATATAAAATTTATTTTTGCTATGATTCAATAATATTTAAATAACAACAGAAAATTTTAATATATTTCAAAATAACGAAAGAATAACACAAAAATTCGATTATTTGTATATAACACAAATTAAGTATATAAATATATATTTAGTATTTACTAGATATTTTAGATATGTTACTATATTTTATTATTTAATAAGTTTTATTAGAGAATGATGGAAGTGGAAAAAGAATTTAAAAAAAAAAGATAGAGGGAAAAAAATAAGTAAATAAAAATGAAGCGTGAAGGATTCTTACCTTCTTTGGTTTTTGCAATTTTAGGTTTTGGGTGTCAATGGTTGATTTCAATTCCGTTTTTCAAGAAAATTGGACCAAACTGAATCATTACGAGGTAAGCTTGAATCGAACCAAATCTCTCCTGAAGTGAATATGAATTGAACCAAAAATTCAGTTCGGTTTGATAAAATTCGATTTTTCTTTTTAAAATTTTCATTTCTTTTTTTTTGTTTTCTTCCCTTTTTGGCAACCCTCTACTGGCCATGGGCGATTGCGGCTCCTCACAAATGGGGCATCGCAAGCCCCTACGAGCCTTTTCCGCCTAGCAAAGGCCTCGCCTGCTTCTCCTTAGCCACAAAAAAAAGGAAAAATAATAAAAATAATAAAAGAGCTTTCAGTTCGGTTCCATTAACCGAACCAAATCAAAATGAACTGAATCAAAAAAAGAATTGTTATTTTTCAATTAATTGAATAGAAAATCAAACTGAACCAAAAAAAGAATTGTTGTTTTTCAATTAACCGAGTCGAAAAACAAACTGAATCAAAAGATGCAGAATTTTTTTATTCGGTTAATGATTTAGTTCGATTTTTCGGTTCATTTTTTACACCCTGCTGTTACACTGATATGCCATTAATATCAAATAATGAGCGTGGTAGGATGTGAAAATATCTAATCTTATTATTGTGATTCTCTATAATAGTGAATAGGATAAAAAGTAAAATTATTTAATTTCACATACTATCGTATCCGAAATTCAGATGATCAAACGTAATGTTTGCCGTGGCGATTTCAAGACGTAGTGGACGAAAGCAGGGTCGTCGAAATGGTCCATCTAAAGCAATAAGCCTACGAGGCGAACCAACCGGGACTTCAATTGGGGTCGTTGGAGTTGCTTTCTCTTACTTTAAGAGGTGAACCAGAAAACGAAGAACCTCGAGCACCGTTCCGGGTCGAGCCTCCTACAAGACCACGCGTCGCGACTCCGAACAATAATGGGAATCGTAGTGAGATCTAGAGAATGATAGTAAGAGACCACGGATTATCGGGAAAATTATTAAAAATAACCTTAAATCTATTACAATTATGTCAATTTAATTTTATAATTTTGTTCTTATCTAGTCTCAAATCTTTTTGCAATTATATCAATTCATTTCATCCAATTAATTTTGGCAAATTGAAACTGACGTGAACACCGGCCGTTGACATAATACTTTATTTTTTTTTCTTCCCTCTTCTTCTCAGTCCTGTGATCGGTTGCGGCAGAGACGATGGCCAGTGAGGTCGACCTTGCCAGTGATCAATGTGGGTTGGCTTTCACGTCAGCGTGGGCTAGCCAAAATTAGCCTGATAGATTAAATTGATACAATTACAAATGATTTAATAAAAAGTTTAGGATCGAATATCACAATAAACTTATGAACTTTTTGATAAATTTTCCCGTTGATATTGTAATACCACCGGGTGAGCAAGCCTAAGTCAGGGCTTTCACAACATCTGGCCGGAAAGAATTGTCTTCAAAGGGAGATCGCGCCCTGCAATGACAAATGACAAGGGCCTAATCCTAATGGACCGGTTGCAAAGCCCAATAAGCCCAACTTCCAGTGGAATGAAAGATGTGGAGAAAATACTTATTCAAATCCGTGTTCAAATGAACGTGGCCTACAATGAAATGAAGATTTTAGTTTCGACACCCCCCTCCCACAAATAATAATAATAATAATAATATATAAAAAAATCCGAGTTCAATGGAATATGGTCCACAGTGAAATGAAGATTTTAGTTTCGATAATAAATAAATAAATTTCGAGTTCAATGGACTATCATAAATCCTGTGAGAACCACGCAAGATTGATCTTTTGTGGTTCATCCAATCCGTTGGATCTTGATCCCCAAAAGAAATTCTCATGTCTAAGTGACTAAGGCTACGTATGGATCGTAATCAGGGAAAATGTTTATATTCCAAATGTGTTATGGGAATACTTTTGGAACATAAACGCGTATGGTTCAAAAATGTTTCAAAATTGTTTCACAGAACACTTTTCAAGAAACAAAAAAAAAATTACTTTTGAGATTTATAACACTTTTGGAATCACCATCCATCATCGTCGTTATAGTCACCACCCGTTGGCCGCCGCCCGCCACTGCCGCCTGTCGCCGGTCACCGGCATGTTAGTGGTGTGCCCTAAGAACCAATTATGGTTGATACTTTAACATTAGTTGTCAATAAGGTTGTGTCGAAAAATCGACATTCACTATGCTTAGGTGGTCGTAATGTCTTGCTAAAGACAGCTTATGACTTGTGGGCCAAAAATAGTTTTGAGCATACTGCTAATGTCTAGTGAACCTACAGGGTCGTACACAATAGCGAACTGATTTAATATTTTATCTACGCCTTAATCTACTTAAGAAGTAGATATCAATTTATTCTCTTATTACAAATATCTATATGATTATGCGCATTATGAGATAACGATTAAATGCACGGTCGAGTGGACAGTTTATAGGACGTCGTGGGCCCAGGCTGTTAAATCGTGGGGCCTAAACTGCCAAACGTGAATTATAAGAAAAAACCCCCTCAGAGATATATAAAGAAAATATTAATCCCGAAGAAAAAAGATAGAAAATAGTTCTCTGTTCAGGCGATTGTGAGAGATACTCAAAGATTTGAAAGCTAGTATTTGTATTGTTGGAGAACTCAGTCCGTGTGAGTGGATACCGGTAGAGACGCAACACTTGGAGCGTTAATCTAGACACAACCGACCGTTAATTTGTCGCCGACCGCAAAAGGTATGTCTCGAACTTATTTTGATTTCGATATATACATGAATCTTATTTAGGGTTTCGTTCCGCTGCGTTTTATGAATCCGGGAAACCCTACACGGTCGCAACCGATTGCCGGCCGATGACGGCAAGAAAAGTGTTTTTTTTTAACTTATCAAACGCGTTTTTGTTCCCAAAAATTATAACCGGGAACAGAAACACAAAAAAGTGTTTCTGTTCAAAAAATATTCTCAGGAATAGAAACGCTACCATGCGCTGCCTAAGCCACACTAATGTTCATATTTTACTTTCTAAATTTTGAATCGGCTTTTACTTGATTCAAATATAGCGCAATTTGACTTTTTTCGAACTCTGAATATTTGAAATTTTCATGACGCATAATTATTAAAACGTAACCCCGTGTAATCACAATTTTTAAAAATTCGGATAAAATTGGAAAAAAGCAAAATATTACTTACTTACTTAATCATAAACAAACGAGTCTTTTAGCAACCCGCTAAGCAGGTGATCATAGATATTGCCATTTTTTATCAACAACTGTAGCTGTTGTCGGCTTGTGATTGCCAATTTCGAAGTGATTGTGTGTGAGAGAACGAAGAAAATCGAGAAGATAAGCGTGGATTCTGACTGTCATACTTTGGTTAACGCAATCAACCGAAACGTACATCACCGAAGCCCTATCCCTCTTGGCCCGCTTACCTATTGTTTCAGTGGCCCACCGCAATCAAAGAACCAGGTAGCTAAGATTGCGTTTGGTAACTTTTTTTTTTTCTGGAAACATATTTAGAATAAAAATATTTTTTTGTGTTTCTATTCCCGATTACGATTTTTGAGAACATAAACGTATTTGGTAAGACCTTACCCCAAAAAAAAAAAAAACGTATTTGGTAAGTTAAAAAAAACTTTTCTAGCTAAAAAGAAGGATCGATAGTGGTGGCGGGTGATTGTTGGCTGCGGCGGCAACTGGCCAATCGCCGGCAGCGGTGGTGCGGGCCAGCCTCGGGCGAACAGCGACTACCAGCAGCCAGCGGCAATCAGCGTCCGGCGGCGACCGTGGTGGCAGAGGACGGTAGTGGTGGATTGCACGAAAGTGTTTCAAAAATATTCTAAAACCCAGAAACAAGTTTTTTTTGTTTCTTTTTTTTCGGTCAAAAGTGTTTCTTAGAATGATTTTGGAATATTTTTTTTACTATATGCGTTTTTGTTCCAAAAGTATTCCCATAACACTTTTTCAACAGAAATAATTTTCCTGAAATGTTACCAAACGCAGCCTAATTGGCTAGCAAAGTCTCGCTGCACAAATTGTGTCTCGTTGTTCTAGGTCTATAAATATCCTCAAATCCTATAGAATTTACTCTCTCTTTTTTAAAGTCAATTCATTATGCTTTTCTGTAAGAATTCCGTTCAACGCAATCTAACTTTTCCGACCAAAAAACAATTGTTCAATATTTTTTAGGGTTACTACCACAAAAAATCTCAAATTGATATACTTGTAACAAATTTATCAATATTATTTTTTTAACCACAAAAAATCCTAAACTAGTATAATTGTGATAAATTTTAGAGGCGATCGGTTCCCGCTCCAGTCCGGTCCCCCTCAAGCGTCGAGAACCGGACCGGTGGTGTCGTTTCTCAATTTTTCGGAACCAGACCCGACCACGGTCCGATCTGGTTCACGGGCAGTTCCATATGCTTGCCCACTCCTGCACCTACTTCATTCGTCGAAGTCTTACCCACAGTTGTAGTAAACGAAAAGCATATGAGGGAGCTCATGAACCAGGTGTAGCCATTCTCGGGTTGGTCAGCGAAGCGCTTGTCTTTGAGTGGGAGGAAGGTGACCGCATCGCAGAGCCTCTAGGCCATGGCCTCGGGCTTACAAGCTGTGGGGTCAAGAGTGATGACGGAGTGGTTTCGAGGATGGCTCACTTTTAGTTCAATTTGACGGGTGTTTATCCTATCTTCGATAGCCCACAACTGTCTTGCTTTCACCGAGACCTCCTTGTCACGCTCTTTTGCAGAGTTTCTTTTGTTTTACTGCTCCTTCTTCAAGTATTAAATTACTTGAATTACGAACATCATCCCGTAAAATGTTGCGGTTGACTTCTTATATCTCATGATTGGTACAATACTGATTGATAGAAAGTGGACTAAATGAAATTATTTAGAATTAGGGATCCCTTTCATGCACTGCCCAATGTGCAAGGAAGAGGTTGAGATGGGCGACGAAGTAAGGGAAATGCCGTGCAAGCACTTTTATCGTTCAGATTGCATTGTCTCGTGGCTACACATCCACATGTTCCGTCTGCTGTTACCAACTCCGCCAATCTTCTAGAGACGCATTTCCTGATGATGGTGACAAACTATATGATGTCAAGCAAGGTACATGCTGGATGAACTCGTGGTGGAGTGACTTTTAAAAAATAAAAATAAAAAACATTTCGATCGGTCCGGTCGTAGGATCCTAAAACTAGAAAACAGACCGGTCCTGGTTTGGTCTGGGCAATTTAATTTAGGCGGTCTGATTTGCTCACCCATAATAAATTTACTCAAAATTAATTTTTTTACCATGAAAATCTCAAACTGGTGCATATATTGCAAATTTACCTTATGTTACTTTTTGTTAAATTGAGTTAATACCATTAAAAATTTTAAATTGATGCATCTATAGCAAATATAGGATAACATATACACCCGACAATTATCACACATCATACAACTTAGAAATTTGACTGTAGAATTTAATGAAAATTAACGGAAAATAAATTTATCACATCTATACCGGTTTGTGGTAAATTTATCACATATATATCAGTTTGAGATTTTTTATGATAAAAAATAGTTTAGAATAAAATTATTATAGGCGTACCAATTTGAAATTTTTAGTGGTATTAACCCTATTTTATACTAGACAAGTGAATGCATAAAAGAAAAAAAATTGAAGCTGATAAGTGAACCATAAAGATCCTTTGTCTAGAGAAAAAGGTAGGAACGAGCATTTTTAGTTCGTTCCAATTTGAAATAAAAACGAACCAAACAATGATTTGAAATCAAATCCAACTAAACTTAAAATGCGTTGTTCGATTTGGTTATGAAGCAAAATTGACCAACAAGCATAGCATATGATTCAATTCTCTATCCTTCTGCCTTTTCCGTCGAATAACTAAGCATCCCCGATATTTTGCAATGTACTATTGACGCGGCTCCATAGTAACATTTGATATTCGAGTTTGGAAAATAAATTATGAATAAATGCACGAAATAACTTAAAATTTATCATGAAAGTGCAAATAAGTCCTAATTTTTTAAAAAGTTCGATCAAATTATAAAACTTATCACGAAATTACATTCTAGTTCCAAAATTTTTAAAAATGCAATCAAATCTAAGTCCATCCAATTAATTTCCCTCTTCGCATAATCGCGATTTGAACTAATGATCACACGAACAAATGCGAGTCTTCTGGCGAAATTATTTATCAATTGAAGCGACCTGAACACATCGATTACCAATCGTGCTGTACCCTCTTAAATGAATCATCAAGCATGCAGGGCAATAATTCCATTGGGACCAGGTGCATAATTATAAGATTAGTCAAAAAACACGAAATCCTACGGGGAAGCGTGAGTGCTGACGCCAACGAAGCACGCATGCTAAATGCCTTTAAAGGACCGTTTTACCCCTCTCACCAGACGGACGGCTTGTAGCTCGAGTCAAGTCCAGTGTTCAACTGCCTTCTTCTTCCCCCCAAAAGAGAGAGTTCAAGAAGAAAAAGGAAAAACGGTGTGTTTTCCTAGTCAAAGCGCCTCTACCGCCCAACGATGGACCCACCATCGACGGCTACAAATACGCGCGCTCCGTCGCTGGCCTGCTCTCACTTCTAGTGGAACAAGTGTCCACCATGACCACCGTTTCCAGCAGCAGCACCACCTCCACCATCTCCAGCTCCGCTTCAATCTCCACCCCGAAGGTTCGGTGCTTCGACCCCGCGACCTCCAGTCCCGCGACCTTCCATCACCGCCGTCGCTCGATGAACCACAGCAACTGCTCCTCTGATTCGCCCGGCGAGAATGGCGCCATGGAGACCGGGTCCCCGCTGCCGGCGATCGTCGACCGGAAGATCGTCACCGGAGAGGCCGGCTACGTCCTCGAAGACGTCCCTCATTTGACCGATTACTTACCCGACCTCCCTGTAAGTACACTCTCTCTCTCTCTCTCTCTCTCTAGAAGTAGTTCCGCGATGCTGATTTCGAATGACTTGAGAGAGAAGCTAGCGAAGTGAAGAGAAGTTGTTGGTTGGAGTTGATCGCGCGCTGTGCTTGTTCAGTGAGAGCTGTTTTTTTGTTTGTTCCCGCTTAATTGGACGTAGAATTTATTTCTTAATTGCTTAGGACATGGTAAGGGGAAAGCAAGCAAAATCGGAGTCCTTGCTGATGGCCATTATTCACTAGCTTCATCTTTACTTGTCGACAATCGTTGTTTTTTCTGCGCCAAATTGAATTTTGGATCTTTAAGTACTTGTCCAAGTGGACGTGAACGCACCATTTGTTCCTTAATAATGGCTTCCATGTTTTTGTCTGTTTGAACCGGAACAGCGATGTAGACGAGGAAGAAGGTAGGATTTCGGTGTCCAAGGGTTTATTTGTGTCATGCCGATAACGTAACATTCGTGCACGAATGCACTCTTTACGAGGTTTTCTGCAAGTTCCATTGATCTTTGCTCCCTTGTCTCGTGCAGACATATCCTAATCCGTTGCAAGACAATCCTTCCTATTCAGTAGTCAAGTGAGTTCGTGGCATGACCCTGCTTTTAAGCTGCTGGTTTTGTTGATTGATTTGTTTGAGTGAGTTTGCTGCATTACAAGTTTTAACATATTCGTTGATCGATGGAACAGGCAGTATTTTGTTAATATGGATGATACGGTGGCCCAAAAGGTAAATTACTCTCTTCAAATTTATTATCTTTTCCGTTGCTTTCAATTTCCATTATTTTCTGCATTTACGTGGTATTTTATGCTGTGATAATGTCGTTTGATGATAAGCATCGTGCTCGCTGTTTTGTAGATTGTCGTTCAAAAAAACAGCCCGAGAGGGACCCATTTTCGGCGAGCTGGACCTCGGCAGAAGGTGTTGGATTGTTTCTATTTGTTGTCTACGTTTTTGGCCATCCTGAAAATTTAAGTGATCCGTGCCATTGCATTCTCAGGTATATTTTGAATCAGATGAAGTGCACGCCTGTATTGTAACATGTGGGGGTTTGTGCCCCGGCCTGAATACTGTCATTAGAGAAATAGTGTGTGGCCTGCACCACATGTATGGGGTCAACAGAGTTCTTGGTATAGAGGTTAGAACTTGCCTGATATCTAAAGTTAGAAAATCGGCAGAATGGTGCTGTTACTTATTTGCCATTCAATGTATAGGGAGGTTACAGAGGTTTTTATGCACGAAACACAATTACTTTGACGCCCAAGGTTGTCAATGACATACATAAACGTGGTGGAACTATTCTTGGGACGTCAAGAGGGGGCCATATCACCTCAAAGATTGTTGACAGCATAGAGGACAGGGGCATCCATCATGTATGTGTTTTTTGTGCTTATGAATGTTTTGTTGAGAAATGTGAACCGTTGCTTTCTACATTAGCTTCAATATAATAAGGAACTCTGGCTTTGTACTATTGTTGTGCATCTCTCAGGTTTACATAATTGGAGGAGATGGAACTCAGAAGGGTGCTTCAGTTATCTTTGAGGTAATGCTGTTTGGACAATGAATATACATTTGAGATTATGAATTTATTTGGGCACAGTTGTGAAATCTGCACTCGTCAGAGGCAGATTCTGTAAAGTTTGTGATCTTGATACCATTTTTCTACAAGCTGGATCAACTTTAGCAATTAGCCTGGCAGTGTTTATGTATCAATTTGATCCGTCTCTGCAGGAAATTAGAAGGCGTGGACTGAAAGTTGCAGTTGTTGGTATTCCCAAGACCATTGATAATGATATTCCGGTACTGTTCAAGCAAAGTAGAACCTCAGACTGTGATATTTTGATCTTAATAGTATCTTATCTTTGTCTCATACCTCTTCTTTAGGTTATAGACAAGTCTTTTGGTTTTGATACTGCTGTTGAGGAAGCACAACGAGCTATAAATGCAGCTCATGTTGAGTCTGAAAGCATCGAGAATGGAATTGGCGTTGTAAAATTAATGGGTCGCTATAGTGGTAAGCGTCGTTTTGCTGACGTTCTTCAAATTTCTCTTTCTGACAAAATGTCCAGGTAGTTAGTGGTTTCGAGAACGTCGCAATGTGGCTATAATGCCTCCTTTTGTCTTCGGGGTACTCTATGGAAGCAGCCTATGCTAGTTGCAATGCATTTAAAACATTAAGGATATGCCTAGTCTCTGCTAGGCACCTTGAATTTACTGTATTCCCTTTTGTCTGGTTAAACAGTGAATTTTGATTACATAATTGCTTGAATTAATGAAGTTATGGCATCTCTATGCTTTTATTGGTTGGCGATCTACTCATGTGATCATGATGAAACATTTTGCAGGCTTCATAGCAATGTATGCTACTCTTGCCAGTCGAGATGTGGACTGTTGCTTGATCCCAGAATCCCCTTTTTATCTTGAAGGCTCTGGTGGTCTTTTTGAATACATTGAGCGAAGACTTAAAGAGAATGGGCATATGGTCATTGTAATAGCTGAAGGTGCAGGACAAGAGCTCCTATCTGAAAGCATGCGCACCATGGAACAGGCAGATGCTTCTGGAAACAAGCTACTTCAAGATGTTGGCCTCTGGATTTCTCAGAAAATTAAGGTATTCAGCCACTTATTGTCCAACATGACATCCTGTTATGAAATGTGCTCTCCCATGTGAGATCTCCACAGGAAAATTATTAGCAGTGAGTGCATAGAGTTATGAAGTGTCAACTCCAGTCTTCTGCTCTGGTTTCTTCGTCCGAAATGTTGAAATAAGCCTTTTCACAACTGAGCATTTATCGTTCTGGCCTATTACATTGATAACACGAGCCACACATGGATATCTTTCACTCCATTTTATGCAGTGAAGTGGTGTCATTTCTTGGATCATAGACAAGAAAGTTTGTTGTACTTGATTTACAGGTTTGGTTAAAATTGTACAGGATCACTTTGCAAGGATGCAGAAGATGTCAATAAATCTCAAGTATATAGGTCAGTGTGCTGAAGTTGCTTCTTTCACTATGCTTAAGCTTAAGCAATGCATTGACTCACACGAACCGTCCTTGTTAAACTGACTAATTTGACGTAAAATTTTCATCTGCAGATCCCACATACATGATTCGTGCTATTCCCAGCAATGCATCTGATAATGTATACTGCACTCTCCTGGCTCATAGTGCCATTCATGGTGCAATGGCAGGCTATACAGGATTTACCGTTGGTCCTGTCAACGGGAGACACGCTTACATTCCGTTCTATGTGAGTCAATCCATTACTTAAGCTTAAGCATTTGTTACTATTATCCTGCTGTTGTTTTGGGTTTCTTGCTTGTATGGAAGGTGAGATATTTACCGCAGCATGCTGTTGGCATATTTATTTCCAGAGTCCATAGCATAAAAGGATTCCTGTGATGGCATTACAACAATCTATATCACACATATGGACCGAGCCTTTCTTCACAAGATTGAATTGTTTTCCTCCTCTGCGACGATTGTCTCTCTCTTCCATGGAGTTTCAATTGCCAATGTCAGTTAATAGAATAGACTCATGGACTCATAGGATGTTAATTAGGTGGCAAAATCGTATACGGCGCAGAAGACCTGGATCTACCTATATTTTCTTGAAGAGTGTGGTCCAATTCTCTTTGTATGGAGGATCTAGGATTGCTTGTTGAACAATGACCTTAAGTTATATCTATGACACGGCAATATCCAGCTCTGCCAGTCAAATGAAGCGTTTTATCTTCTTTTGGCAGCGAATCATTGAGAGGCAGAACAAGGTCGTGATAACAGACAGGATGTGGGCAAGGCTTCTGTCTTCGACCAATCAGCCGAGCTTCTTGGACCCTAAAGAGGTGGCGAGGAGAAAGACGGAAGAAACACACGAGCCAAAGATATCACATGATCAACTGGAGGCAGAAACGGCCACGCGAAGTGAGTAGAGCACCTGCCAAAAATTTAATGGCTGCCTAATTCGAGGTTGTTGTTCCAGGGGGGAAGATCTGGAGGCACCCATTGTTGTATAAATATTATCCTCCTACAGTCCTTGCTCATGTAATTATGTAGAGTTCCATTGCTGAAAGCTTGATAATGATGCTCGGTGGCAGATGTATTGTTGTGGCTTATGATCCTCGCTATGGATTATACAGAACAAGAGAAATGATGGTAAAGTAATTGCTCAGTTCTGTCTTTCTAAGTTGACACCGTCACCTTTCGTTTCCTTCGTGGGGGAATTTCACGCCAATTGCCGCCTCTGTTGCCATATTTCACTTCTTTTGTGTCAAACACTTCATGCAGGATTGATTGAGCGCCATGGCCGGCGCCGACACATAAATAGTGTTGAATGGGATGTGATTCATGTCATTAGCGTTGACACTTCCGACTTCTCCGACCGTCAAGTGCCTCGGGCATTGCCTGATTGGTTAAACATTTCAATAAGGTACAATCCATAGTGAAATGGAATGCTGCGGAGGCGGGTCTGGTAGAGAGTATCAGTCCAAAGCAATCCGGTGAACGCAAGCCCCGTAACGTGTACGGCCTTCGATCCCCACACTATGCAAAACTGTGTGTCGCGAAGAGAACCGCACCAACATTCGAAGGTTGCTCCCACAAGCAAACTGGCTCATTTATTAGGCCATACCCTGTCTTCATCATCCTTAACGCTCTTTCCTCAGAAGCAGTTTTGAATTCAATAAATGCGATCTTCCTCCCTCCGTACTCTTCTGGAAAAAAAACAAAAACGACAACCGAGTTACGCCTATGCTCTGCAGACTGGAAAATTGCAAAATACTTTCCCCGTTTATTAGACAAATCCACGTGAGATCTGAATGATCTTAATGACCCGTGTGAAGCGGGCTAAATGCAAGATATCTGATTCTTGCTTAGTAGAGCCATTGCTACGAAAATCACTTATTAAATTGGTTTAGTGAATAATCAATGTGACTTGACCATGTTTGGCAAATCAATCCCACTTGTTATTTTGGTCTGAACCGACAGCATCCTGCGAATCAAATAATGGCTTTGGTGGGCGAAAGCGCATGGCTTGTGAGGTGTCATGAACCGAAATCTGATGCCTCGTTGAAGAGACCGCGTGAACTGTATAAGACCATGCAACAACGTTGACGCCAGCTAGCACGCCGCGCTATCTTGTACTTCGTGTTTCTTTAATAGAATTTTTTTACGACTTTGGAAAGGAGAATTAAGATGAAGTGTACAATTTTTTGAAGTGGAAATTTACACTCTCGGGTCAACGAGGCGTTGACTGAGTTAGTGAGATCACTAGGATTTAAATAGTTAAACTGATGAATTCTAGGTTCAAATCTCTCCGATCGCATCTACCTCATCACTCGAGGAACAGTTCATTACATGTGGAAAATTTTGATTTTACATTTTCGGGTTTATCAGCTAATTGACTTTTCAATTAAACGGTGTCGTCTCTACGGGGCATTCCCTTACGGGACACGAGACATCCCTCTCTTGACTCCCAAGGCTGATCCCCCCAATACTGGTTGCCCTCAGTTTTTCTTGCTTCTAGCAAAAAGCAAAGAGCTACAGGTTCGCGGGTGGACCTGTCGTCTGCGGTTCATTGATGGGTGATGAATGAGACTTTGTGTCTCGTGATCAAGAAGCAATCCACGTGGCCCGGCTCGCCTGCGGTTTATTAACCGACCAAGCTTTGATTTTTCCCGTAGCGCCGACTGCCATATTTATGGCTCGTCAGTCGTTACAAACCAAACTCCGTCTCTATTCGTGGAGGCATGTGTCTAAGCAAACCGGTTAATCTTCGTTGGATTGATCTTCCAGAGCCCACCTAAGTTTAACTTGTATTTTAAATGAAACGTTTGTAGTGTTTCATCATCTCCAATGGCCGCATTTACTTATACGATCCAACGATCGTAATTCATGCTTACACACAAGAAGTTAAATGTCTTACGAAAAAAAAAAGTTAAATGAAATATTAACAAAGTGAAAGTCCCGGCCATAGATGTCGTCGGAAATGAAAGTTAGGACTAGTGATTTTAAATTACACTCTTATCGACTGACACTTTGAAATATCACGGATAAAACGAAGACACAATATAAAAAAACACAAAATATGAAATTTGAAGTATACCCGTGGAAAAACAGCTCCCCAATATTTGAAACTTAAAACTTAAAAACTTATTATGTATGACTTGAAACCTAAAAATGCACTGATTTTTTGATTTCGACTCTATTTTGGAATTATGTCTACCCATACTCCTTGTGTTATGCACAACACGTCAAAAACGTAAATTATTTGAAAATCTGGTAATTACAACGCACCTCCACACCCGAACAGAACCTTGAATATAATCTTAATGTCAATCCATCATTTTCTCGCAAGCAATGAATAACACGTAAGGAGCCGGTTCATTTGTGATTGGAATTGTATCAATTTATGCGTAAGGAGTCGGTTCATAAATTTACGATAGGTTTAATTTAAAAAAAATCATTTATTTATGCGTCTGAATGATTGCATTACTTGGGCTAAAGGCGGAGAAAAAGTTAAATCGAGTGTTGACGTGTGATGCGACTTACGTCCTCTACTGTCAAAGTGCACGGCGGCTGCGTTGACGCTTGTGTCTGCTGCCCTGAGTAGTTTCTGATGCTCGAACACGACATAAAACCACACGACACGTCATTTTTTTAAAAACAAAAAAAATCCGACATATTAAGGACACATGTTAAATATATATTTGTAAATACAAAAAAATAACATAACAAACGTCATATGATAAAAATTGATGAAAGCAACAACTTATTTACATTTTAAATCATAAGCTTTTAATTGATCCCATATTAATAATGAGAAATAGACGAATATGAATTTTTTTTAAAAAGCTAAAGACGTCACTTTGAGATTTAAATCGTGAAAAAAACGGTCTCACATTGATTGCTTAATGAGTATAGCAACTATGATGACTTTTTAAAATGCAAATACATGGACATTGAAGGTTATTAAATTTTTAGTGAAAATACTCACTATTATAGTTGACCCCTTTCAAGTGTTGCCCTAAGCTGACTCGTGTGTGTTGACCAAATTTTATTATTATTATTATATTGCATGTGTTCGACATATTGACCGCGCGTCGTGATCTCGACACGCGATCAACGCGTGTTCGTGTTCGACATGTGCCCGACACCGACACTCACACCCATGAGGGGTGTCGGTTCCACATAAGCTCCTAGCCTCACACTCACGAGACCAAAAGCCGTATGTTGCGAACTCACGTTGGTTTTGATTATTTCGCGAAAATGAATGTGTCCAAAAAAAAATATTTACAATAATAATTATTTGTATCGCTTGAAATAATTGACCAGTGAAATTCATTTTTTATTATAAATCAACACAAATTTCACAAATGAGTATTTTGGTAGACGATAAATATATATAAAAATATATATCTAAAATCAGTCGTTCCTTCTTCGGGAAACGAACCCAAAAGCCTTCAAATGTGTGGATCGAAGCGGCGACGAACGACGAGAGTGAACTTCGGGCGGGGTTTTCGTGTTTCACTTCCGTCTCTTTTGATTTGGGATTGAGTTTGGTAAAATGGATGAGTTGTGGCGGGCTAACAGGGCGTCCACTGTTTTTCTTAAACCAAAACTTCCTATTTTTGAAATATCCTATTTTATCCGGAATCTCCCCTTTTATCGATCTCCCGAAAGTTCTCTCTCCACCCCCTCTTTTTTTAATATATATATATATATATATATATTATAAATTTCAAAATTCAGTTTTTACAATTTTCATTTCGACCATTTTTCATTTTCTTCACCGTCGTCGTCAACTTCTTTGAATATAAGCTGCTCATTCGTCATTCCCTCCTCCCTCTCTCTCTCCTTCTCTCTCTCTAGAATTTGCAGAGAGGAGCGTTTACCTTTATGCGCGTCGCTTTCAACAGAACACGAGACAAGAATCAAGGGCCATCGCTTGTTCGTTTTCGCTTTTTATATTGGAGGCCTTCTTGGCGCATTGAGGACGGTAGCAGGTTCCGCCTCCGTACGCAATCGACCAAGCTCTGCGCAACCCGAGCGTGCGAAGCCAAGAGAGGAGAGACGGCCAACGACTGGCGTCACGTCGGCGTTTGTCATAGTTCCCCGCGCTCCGGCATGTCCTCCGTTGGTTCAGTGCGTCTCCCAAGAAACCTCCGCACGAGTAACTCTTTCTCTCTCTCTCTAAATGCAATTAGTACCTTGATTTGATTTACATGGGAAACGCTCTTGTAATATCTCTGATCTGTGATGAGGCGTGGCTCTGGATTTTCGAGGATTTCCGTGTGACGGATTGAGCGATTTTAGGAAGTGGAGCTGTTTCTATTTTCGTTTTTATGTGCCGTCGAGTTGTATTGTGTTAGCTTGGAGCTGATCGTGTTCGTATGAATGATCCGAAGAGTCTCGCGCTCGATTTAGTGTTCGTTATTCACAGGTTTGATATGGAACGTCGACGCGATCATTTCCTTCTCTCGTGATTTTGCGTCAGGATATTCTTCCTGCGTGTCGATACTAAATCAAATTAGCAAGCGAAATTCCTTTTGGCTTGTCTCGAAAACTTTATTTCTTATTTATTTATTTATTATGAATTAAGCGTTATTTTGCTTGCTTGCATGCAGATGGAGGAAGATGAAGAAGATCATTCATGACTTTCCTCTCGATTCATCCATTAGTGGGTTTGGTTGCGTGTACAGAGCTTGAAATTCAGAGTAGATCGATATATTATGGTGGGCGAAAAGGGGGGTATAAGGCCTGTTCTGTTGAAATTTGGGGTTGTTTTGGCTCTGTCTTTCGCTGGATTCCTCTACTCTCGCATCCGAACCAGACGAGTCAGACCAAAACTGCCTCCTTCGGGCGGCCCTTCAGGTTTTGAATAAGTTTCCCTTTTTAGAGATTTTTTGTTTACGCATCTTGTTTACCGATTTTGCTGAAATAGCTTGCTGTTTGGTCTGTAGATCGTGGTGGCGAGGCTCATTCCGAAGGCCAGAGAACTGGGGTAAAAACTGATCTCCATGCAACCACAGCGATTCACGTTTCGCGCATCACTGTATCAACTACAGGGGAGAATAATGTACGCTATATTTAACCTTCTTTTTTTATACTGAAGCTTAGTGTTGGAAGTCAGGGTTTTTGTACTTTCCAGGTTAATTTCAAAACGATCTGGTAATTTCCTTTGAATAATCTTTGAGACAGGGTAAATGTGCGTGTGATCATTCTGATGCTGACTCAAGTGTTTGTTCAATTTAACCCGCTAGTTAGGAGCTGATTCGCCAAGACGATACTCCCATCTTCCTTTTCCATTTTGGACATGTCCAGGTTTTTTAATATGCAGGAGCGAGCTAGTCGTTTATTTGACAGAACGATGTACTCACGATGCTTTGGATTTGAAATGGAGAAACTGGTTCCTAGTGTACCCAGTTGGACTTACAGGAGCTGATCCTTCTGCCTTTTTTTTTTTTCCTCCTTTCCGTCAGGACGAGACACACATACCGAAAGTCTATGTCGATCCTTCCATGGTTAGCCACTCTCCAAGCAGTGGGAAAAGTGGAGATAAAGATGGGTATCTCTTGCCTGAGTTTAATGATCTTGTGAAGGAATTTGACTTTGGTGGTTGTGGTGCTGGGATTTCTCCAAAGAAAGATGTTGAGACCCCCACGTCTGATGTGGAAACTCCACAATCATTCTTTTGTACGGAAAGAGAGGTGTATGAGGGAGAGATCAAGCACCTGAGGAGCATGGTCAGAATGCTTCGAGAGAGGGAACGAAATCTTGAGGTCCAACTCTTAGAATACTACGGGCTTAAGGAGCAAGAAGCGGCTGTAGTGGAACTCCAGAACCGTTTGAAGATAAATAATATGGAGGCTAAGTTATTCAATCTTAAGATTGAATCTCTACAAGCAGATAACCGTCGGTTAGAGGCTCAAGTGGCTGATCATGCAAAAGTCGTGGCTGAACTTGACAATGCTAGATCCAAAATTAAGTTGCTGAAAAAGAAACTGAGGTTTGAAGCTGAGCAAAACAAGGAACAGATATTGACTCTTCAGAAGAGAGTTGCTATGTTGCATGAGCAGGAGCTCAAGGCTGCAGAATATGACATGAGCGTGCAATCAAACTTGCAGAAGTTGAAGCAAGTGGAGCATGAGGTAGAAGAGTTGAAAAAGTCTAATCTGAGGTTGCAGCTGGATAATTCTGATTTGCTTCAGAGGCTGGAGTCCACCCAGCTCCTCGCAAACTCTGTTTTGGAAGATCCAGAGGTAATCTTTGCAGCTATTCTAAGTTCGCTTATTGCATTGAAAGTAAGACAAATCTAAACTATAATCCTGTTTGTTTGTTCAGGCAGAAGCATTGAAGAAACAGAGTGAACGTTTGAGACGAGAAAATGAAAGCTTGACAAAAGAAATCGAGCAACTCCAAGCTGATCGATGTGCTGATGTTGAGGAACTAGTTTATCTTCGATGGATAAATGCCTGCTTAAGGTACGAGCTTCGGAATTATCAGGCACCAGCTGGTAAAACTGTCGCCAGGGACCTGAGCAAAACCCTGAGTCCCGAGTCCGAGGAAAAAGCCAAGCAGCTTATACTTGAATATGCTAACACGGAAGGGATAGCAGATAAGGCAATGAGTTCCATTGACTTCGACTTTGATCAATGGTCATCCTCACAAGCCTCGTTTGTGACAGATTCCGGCGAAATCGATGATTCATCTGTTGATAACTCTTTAACCAGCAAGGCAAACACCACCACCAAGAAAAACAAATTATTTGGCAAGCTTAGGAGATTGGTTCTTGGAAAAGATGGTCTTGATGATAATCGTCCTCCATCATCAGAAAAAGTGGAACCCCTAGAAGTGGGCGTGGGTTCATACTCTTCTGATTCTCCCCGTTTCAGTTCAAGCGTTTTAACCAGCATAGATGCAGGAAACACTTGGCCGAGCAGCAGCACCACCACTCCATGTTTGGGTTCCTCTAGACATTCTTTGGACATCCGTAGACTGAGAAGTTTTAACGAGGCGAAGGATTTAGACAAGATCCGTCGAAACAGTGACGTGGGGGTTTCTTGCCAGTTCAAGAAATCCAGCGTGGGCTCGGGGGGTGCTGCGGATTTGGCTGGAAATCCAGAAGAAGATTCATTTCGGAAGTATGAGCTGGCAAAATATGCAAAGGTTCTCAAGGGCTCCCGCAGCACCACACCTAAAATCCATAGGAAATCAGCATCTTTTAGTTCTTTTTGACATTTAGAGATCTCTCACACTTGTCCATACATACTGGGTTCATGGGTAGACATCCACCTATCTCTGCATAGATTCACCAAGGGAATACCAGCAGAGGAAAGTTCATTGTGCAGAATAAGACAGGCATTTTTGCAGCGATCACTGTATCATAGATGGCCTGTTGTAAGGAAGGAAGGAGATGTTTGGAACCGCATTATTAGTCCCGGTTCCATTGTGTATATATAAAACCTTAGATGGTAATCTGTCGATTCTGTCTTTAATTTCCACTGCATTTTCTTCGTCGATTTTGCTCGCACCGCTGTAAACTGAAAAGGGCTTGCTTGATATCCCGAGCAAGATAAATGTTAGCTCTCCGTGTATAACAATTGCATGCAAGTTCTTTCTGAATTGGCATGCAAGAGCATGCTCATCAACTGGCGAAGCCCATTCTCGGTGGAAAAGGAAAATTGTCATTGTCAATTTTCAGTCGTCTTGATGCATCATGGGAAAGAAAATCGTGCAAGTCGCGGTTGGATAAGCGGTCCATACCACTGCCATCGTCGTCGGACTTCATCATACGGCACCAGCTGGTTCATTTAGCTATAAACCGGGCTCCCATGCTCTCGTTTTACCGCTCCTGGAAGGACATTATTGATTCATGAAGAAGAACACCAGAACGATAAAACACATAGGAAAATGATACCAACTGGTCCTACTTTTATGAAACGTTCAGATTGTATGTGTGTGAACCGCGAAGCGACATGCCACGCGTCAGATCCAGATCGCGAGTGAGGCGGACGCGTCTCCGGGAGGTGGAGAAGCTCCCTGCCGTACGGTGTCACGGTCACTCGAAACACACGCTCTTCTCTTCGCCGCGCTATAACAAACAAACAAGAACTTCTCTTCCCTCCCAAAAACGGAATCTCCCTCTCGAAAGCAGAATCTCCCTCTGCACCGCCACTGCGACTGCGACTGCGACGTTTCGGTGCTGTGCCCTCGTTCCGTCCGAGAACCGAAGAGCGAAGAAAAATGGCGGCACGAGATGATCGAGTTCAAGCACTGGAAAAGCAGCGGCCGCACTCGCAGTCGAAATGCGATCATCCTCCGCAACTGGCCTCGCTGTACGTCGGCGATCTCCATCCGGAGGTCGGCGAGGCCGACCTCGTCGCGGCGTTCTCCGAGATGGGCGACGTCGCCTCCGTGCGGGTCTGCAGGGACGCGGTCTCCGGCAGGTCCCTCTGTTATGGCTACGTCAACTACTACTCTCACTTCCTCGGTACAATGTTGCTTTTCTCATTTCTCGTCGTTTCTTTTACTCGAGTGCATAGGAATGTTAATCAGTTCGTTCGGTTGCTCTGTTTTAGGTTTCGTGCAATGTGATTGTGGTTCTGGTTTTAAAATGCTTGTGCTGTGCGTGCGTCTGGAGTTGTGTGCGTGTCTCGTTTCCGTATGATGCAAGCCGGGTTTTCGTAACGTTCGTTGCTATTTATTATGGCTTCCATGGTTATTGGTGCTTTCCTGGTCGGCCTCTGTGGATTTTCTTGTTAGGCTTGCGAATTGATTTATGGTGCTTCTGTCGTTCGTCGCCGTGTTGTCCTTCTTCTCGATTTGTTTGTGAAATGATCGATGACCACGCTTCTTTCTCTCCAAAATGGGGGTTTATCTTGCCGGTGCTGTTGAGAAATGAAACAAGTGCGTGGTTTTGAAAAGCGACTGTGCTTATTTAACTTGCGTAGCCAGTTGTTCTTTCCTTTTCTTCTTTTTACTTCCGATTGAATTCCTTTGTTTGCTCTAGTTTCTCGTGACTTGGTTTATTCCTGCTGGTTATTGTGTGAATTATCCATTCGTTGTTTGGGCAGATTTCTTACGGAAGTTTATCTTGGTTCTTGCTTTTTCCCTGCTTGTAAAGTGAAACAACGTTTTTCTCCAACATCCATTTTTTGAAATTCATCGAGTCAGAGCTGGTCATTTGCGCTCATTGATTTCATCCAATCTTCTATACATCAGCTGCACTTATTAATCTGCTGTGTCTGTTCCATTGTGGAAGTGCACATAATTTTCATTTCAAAACTTGTCTAAAAGAAGAAATGCAGCAACTACCTGCCATTTCTCAAGATCGCCTTTTTTTTTTTCCTCAGAACCTGTTAACTTGCCGATTAAATTGTTCAGTCACTTAGTTGTTGCCTTTTGTAGGAGCAATAGTATATGTTCCTGCCACTTTGGTCTATGAATTCATATACGCGTTCTTGTGCAGGTGTGCTACAATTTTTTTGATCTGTTTAGACTTGCAAATAATTGTCCTCTTTTGCTGCTTCCGTTTTCTGCAGCATCTAAAGCTTTGGCTTGTCTAAATTACTCAAAGCTGAAAGGAAAGCCCATGAGAATAATGTGGTGTCAGAGAGACCCTTCTCGAAGGAAGGCTGGAAATGCAAATCTATTTGTCAAGAACCTTGACCCTTCAATTAGCAGTGCGCGTTTGCAAAGCATTTTCTGCCAGTATGGTAACATACTTTCTTGCAAGGTTGCTGAAGACAATGGATCGAGTAAGGGATTTGGTTTTGTTCAGTTTGAATCTGAGGAATCAGCCATGGGTGCTCTTAGAGCCCTACATGATACCATACTCGAGGGGAAGAAGATGTAAGCCCTCTGTTGTCTGTGCTCCCAATAAATAAATGCTATAACCAGTGACATCGGTTTATAGTTGTTTTACCTGAAATTTTTGTCACTAGCCAAGATATATTGGCAGAAATGGCAGAAAAAGGAGTATCTATGCTGATTATAGACTTCATGAAAAATAGCTGTACTGAAGACCTGCCTAGCATAATATGCTTTTAGTGTATTTATCGTATTATTTTATCTGCATTAAGGACCTGCCTTGTCACGTCTTCCTTTACTCAGTTTGAAAATGGAAATAATGACAGATGTCTCTGGTACTTTTGATTTATTTCTTCCCGATTTCTTTCTCTGATGCTAAATCAGGATTTACTGTCAACAATCGTTATACACCTGCCTTTTCCCATTATATATTTATGTCTTGGTTTTCTACTTCGGTACATGTGGGAATTCTCGACTAAATATGTTGTTTATACCATTGCTTGCAGATATGTTTCCAAATTTGTCAAGAAAAGTGAAAGAACGTCATTTAGTGAAGAACCTGAATTTACGAATTTATACGTGAAAAATCTGGGGGACAATATTACCGTGGATCATCTCCAAGACAAGTTCTCAGAATATGGGAAGGTTTCCAATGTCGTAATAATGAAGGACATTGATGGGAAATCAAGGGGGTTTGGCTTTGTCAACTTTGAATCACCACAAGCAGCAAAGAAAGCTGTGGAGGCCTTGAATGGCATAATAATGGGTGAAAAAAAAAACAGATAATTCTGTGTTACACTTGATTTAAAATTGGATGAAATCATTTTAATTACATAACAAGCTTTTTCTTATTAACATTACAAAGTTTTGCAACAGGTTCGAAAATTTTGTTTGTTGGAAGGGCTCAAAAGAAAGCTGAAAGGGAACAGCTTTTAAAAGATGCCCACCAGGTGGCGTGTGGCGGTTGGATTCAGAAGAATGCTTGCAATTTGTATGTGAAGAACCTTGATTTGTCCATTGATGACGGCAAACTCCAGGAATACTTTAGTAGATTTGGGACAATAACTTCTGCAAAAGTGATACGTGAGGACAATGGATTGAGCAAAGGTTTTGGTTTTGTTTGTTTCTCCAACTGTGAAGAAGCAAAAAGAGCACTGAAGGCACTGAATGGTATTTTACAATTCCTGTATTTCTGTCTGGTATATTTCTGGATGAAACTTAATCTTTGTATATATCATTCCAGGAATCATCTTCGAAGGGAAACCTCTCTATGTGGCAATTGCTCAGCAGAAAGATGATCATTCCAGAAATTTACTAGAGTGTCGCTCCCAGATTCAACCTCAATCTCGGCATCATTCTTACTTGAATGCTCTGCCAGACCAACGCTATGCACCCCCTTACAACATCCCCCTTCTTCATCTTCCATATGCTTTACTGTCCCAATCAATTCACCATCAGTATGTTGGAGGCAATGCTGGCCTTCCATATGCAACAGAAAGTTACAGAGAATATCACTCCACATCTGTAATGCTTGCAATGCAAAATTACTACAATGTTTCTCCATGAAACCTGAGCAATCAGCATCCATGCCAGTATTGTAGTCCCTAACTGGTTCACTTGTTTACATCTTTGACAGGTTCCTTGGAGGCATGCACAAACACAAGTGGTTAACTCCAAGGATTGGGTCTATGGAGATCATGTAGGTCTTTTTTAGCTAGGGACCCTTGCATTTACTGTGTCTCCCTTGCATCTAAGTAATAGGATTAGTTCTGTAGGATTTGTCAGTTGTCCACTTTCTGTCTGCCACTCTGTGTACTTGGACATCTAAAATGAATTTTGATGCCACAACATTTACGTGCTTTGTTTCAGTCAACGACATATTCCAACTTCGGCTTGCATGGGCAAGATCAGAAATTTTGCAAGCCCAGGGTTTCTGGCCTAGGTATCAGGAAGAGGGGCAACAAGAAATTTCTGCCTACAGAAAACACCACCAACAGGACTAGAAGTCTACCTGCTCCATCATCCCAAGGGACGTGTACTACAACTCTTGGGAACTTTCTTTATCCACTCATTGAGAATATTCAGGTCTGTCAAATTTAACAAGTTGTCTTTTGATAATGGCTTTTTATTTTTATTTACTGTCCTTTGCTTCTGATCTCCATGTCTCTCTCTCCCTTGTAGCCTGAGCATGCTGCAAAGATAACTGGGATGCTATCGGAAATGAATGATTCTGATGTTAAGAAGCTGATCACCTCTCCAAATTTCTTGTCTGCTCAGGTTAACAAGGCAGGTCGAGTGCTGAGGGAGGCAAACACTAGGACCATTGCAAGTGGTGGCATGGCTTTGCCCAAATCGACTCGCTGCTTAAACTCCTGAATTGGGGGACATTACGAATTTGTTCTTAGCCCTATGTTTGGTGAATCTTTCTGCTTCTACTGCTGCTTGAGCGTACTTCCTTTCATTTCCTTTCTCGAATCTAGCAAGTGTTACTGACAAATAGATTGGAAGTACATTGTTGCCACAAGTATCGTGGCTTTTTACCATTTTGTTACTAAGTACTCAGTTGTATTCTGTTTTCCCTCATTTCGCTCTGTTATCTTTCCCTTTTTCGTTCCAACTTTACAAAATCGATCTATGTAATCAAATCTGATTGAGACATTTTGCAATCAGTACCACTGCCCCAAAGCATACTGAAATTGAAAATAGATTTTTTGGGAGTTTTATTCCTCTCCCGACTTCTGAACAAAGTTTAACGACGTATTCAGTGAAGAAAACCACAAATATTTATATCAGGGAAAAGCCTTGCAGGATCAAAGCATCGGCGAGAACTTGATTGGCTGCTTCAGATGGATGAACGCTGTCCCAGAAAATGTATTGGGTGGCGTTGGAACAAGTTCCTGGCGACTTTGGATTGCACAAGAATACCGTGGTCTCAATCGTCCCTGTTCCGCAGCAACCTCTCCTCACTTCGGTAAAACCTACAGAAAAAGAATAGGAAGACGATATAATTGTTAGAGCGACGATCCCAGAATTGTATATGCTGTTGGTGGGTGCAGTGGTAGGAGCATGTCCCCTACCATTCTGAGAAGGAGATTTGATCAGGTCGTATAGTGGCTTGAAAATGTCGAACACCACGATCTTAACTCCTGGCAGTTGCTTCTCAAGACTTGCCGCTGCCGAGTTAATCTTCTTGTTGAATCCCTGAGCAGCGGTATTGATCCTGGAAACGCACCCACTTTCATGGGACCCAAACAGGGTGATTGCAGCAGGAAAACAACCCAGCGGTGGTAGCGAGGTCACTCCAATCTTCCTAGCCCCCAAACCATATAATCCCTGTTCACATAATTAAAGTTTGCTCTCAGCATAATTGGTAGATATTGTTTCAAGACCGCAATTTTTGGTTCTATCCGGATTGGACCCATTTATGTTACCGTCATGAAGCTCGAGAATGAGCTGACAAGGAGGGACGCGTACTCGTCTGGAGTGTAGACATGGTTGACAAAAGGATTGATAAAGTAATTCTGAAGAAAGTCGCCGCTTCCCGCGCTCACTATATATATCGCGTCCTTGACTATGGATGCTGCTTGCTTGCTTCCGGCCACCTTGGCTAGCTTCCCCTGGTACTCCTTGAAGTAGTCAAGTTGCTGAGGTAGCGTGATCGCGTGCTGCGTCAAGAAGGTCAAGTCAACTCTACTAGCATAAGCAAGAGAATTTCCCCACAGAAAGGAGAAAAGAAAAATGATTTAGTTAACTTTCTGGTAAATTATTACATTCAAGAAGGCTGCTTTCTCATCATAACCAGATGCAGCCGAAGCAAAGTTAGCTCCTATCAGAAGATTCTTTCCTGATGCCTCTGGACCCAGATATGCTGGAGGGTATTTCTTGAATCCCAGAGATTCAGCTGCACATGATAGTAAGTGAGAAAATGGGAGAGAAAGACATTAACAACTGAGACATGCAAAACAAAACTTAGCAGACAAGAAAGGCAAATTCCGATTCTTTCTTTCTTTTTTCTCTTTTCTCGCTAACCAGTGATGTCAGTGGCTAGTTTGCCATTGCAGAACCTGCCAGTGGGCTTGTGATTGGTGAAGTCCCTGCCATATGGAGGGTAATTGGCCTTGAAGATAGTTGGGAGGTTGTTGTTGTTGCCCACATCCACAGCTGAATCTCCAAACGTAATGATGGCCGGCACCAGAGTGGTGGTCTGTGCATTCCCAGCATCACTTGCCAATCCCACCACTGCCAATGCCAAGCACAACGCCCATTTGATCCCCATCTTGATTGAGCACACAAACAGCCTCCTAGTCACTTGAATTAGCATTGCAGAATCTAAACTGGAAAGCCCTTATATGGCAGCAACCTTCCAGAGAGGGGGAGCAAGCAAGGACAGATCTTAAAGAGGGAAGATGGGAGTGTGTGAAATTTAATTGGAGTGGTTGGTCTCAGCATTAAAGGCCTGCTTTGGCAGAGACTGAGATAACACCTCCCCAACTTGCATGATAAAGTTCGCATTTATTCTCTACGCAGGAGATGTTTCTTCTTTCTTTTTTTCTTTCTTTCTCCTTGTTTTCATCCAATTATTTGTTTTAGTGCTTTCTCCAGGGTTAAGAGGTCTGAGATTTATGAATCCTTCCATATCCAACCAAAGCAGGGGCTGCAACGAACATGGTAGTTGGGAAGATAAAAGGGATAACGTGCATGTGACTGATTTATGATGTAGACTGTAGTGCATGTGTGGGCTGTATTGCAGGTCTGGGCCAATGCCAGTACCGCCATCAATCCAAAGAGGCCAGGTCGAAGCATAAGCCATTGTCTGTCTGTCAGCAGTTTCCTTTCATGGATTTTGATTGTTTGAAGATAGCATTCTAACTGTAAAAACTAAGATGTTTTAGTCTTTTGTAGCCTTTAACATCTGGTTCCTCCTAGGATTTCTTTGTCCCTAAGGCTAATCACAGAGGCACGTACACTGAGAGTTTCGATAGTAAAGGGACATGACAGACACTGAACGGGCGTCTGCGTTTATCTCGCCACTATTAGCCGCATTAGATTCTGAACAGATTTTCTTAACCGGTTTTTATACGGTGGCATCCTCCGTTGGGTGCTTCCACTAGGGGTTGATGCCCGAGGATTTGTGAATCGACTAGTATAAGCCATGAAAAATTTCTAGATCTCGCTTCACTCCCGGCGACTTCTGTGAGGTAGCTGTCAGCCTGTCAAGAAGAACGGAGATTTCATCGGCTTTCTGATCCCTCCTCTTATGTGATTCCTGCAGTTGTATTACTTTCGGTGACAAGACGAAAAGTTCAGCCAAACCAGTGAAGCTATGAATGGTTCGGCGGTAGGGATAGTCTTTAGCATGTTTGGTTCTAGGTGCATTACAGTACAAGATCTGCAAATTATTTCTTACAGAGTATCAACTGTCATCCATTCCAAAAGTGGGGTCGAGAAGTCTTTAAGTTCGCACCCCTCAATGGATTGGGGTGGTTTGGATGCCAACCTGGGACCAAAGTTCCGTTGCCAGATTTAGGATCTTATCATTGTTCTAGCCATAGCTTCAAGAAATTCATCAACTCCTTAGTACTCATGGGTGGTAACTCCTCACATGGCGCGACAACGCGATAAGGCACAGGAAAATATAGTTATCGTGGAAAATCAGAACATCGAAGCAGTGGCTAGTGTGATCAACTTAAAAATTCAATACGACTAGACCTTATGCGACTTTTTTTCTCTTATGAAAGTCGATTTCTATTGCTGGAACGGCTATCTTTCGTTTGTAAGTCGGGCGAGTGGCTTGGATTGACGGAGCTGAAAATCACTACTGTCCAATTAAACTCAAAAAAGCCACCAGGCAGACTTGTTCTACGATTGATCCGATGAATACGTGGGATCGTAATGGAAATGTATGTACCCCATTGGTCAAAGTGGCTGGGGGGCTAAAAATGAGAACATTGATTATAGAACATGAAATTTTTCAACTTCTTAAGAACAGTCCCTGGTTCA
Source organism: Rhodomyrtus tomentosa (assembly GCA_028455895.1). Lineage (NCBI taxonomy): Eukaryota > Viridiplantae > Streptophyta > Magnoliopsida > Myrtales > Myrtaceae > Rhodomyrtus > Rhodomyrtus tomentosa. Next base: position 37,669,834 of record JAPCWY010000001.1, on the reverse strand, counting down.
ACAGCAAGAAATTCGTGATCATGCTTACACTTATTCCTATTTCCAAGCAGCATACGACAACGTCTTGAATCAACATCAGTTAATCCGATTTCCGTGCTGCTTTGTTATTCATACTAGTTATTAGCAACTGTCCGAAGTAAACAGTTGAACTCTCATGGAGACCCGTTTGTGGACTGAGTTAAACCAGGAGCAGCACAGCAGGCGCAACATGATCCTGGCGGTGGAGGCACGCAACACACACAAGCAGGGCATATTGTTGGCCTCAAACTTGCTAAACCTGTTTGTTCATTCACGTTCAAATTCAGCAGGTTCAAGATCAAGTTACATGCTTGGGAAATCACTTGTTCTCCAACTTTAATATCAGCCATGTAAAGTATCAGAGACTCTGTTCTTACCTCGCTCGGCAAAGCGAATGGCGTCGCAAGGCTGCAGTGGCAATAGAACCGCGGCGAAGAAGACGAGATTCAAGAAGAAGACAGAGGCTGGTTTTGAACTCCCCATCTCTTTTTCTTATAATTAGATGAGATGAGTTAACAGAATATATAGAATTAACAAGCGTTGGCAATCGATCTGTGACTTAAGACAATTTTTTAAATATGCAGCCAACCTTGAACATTGAATGAAGGGTTGACAGTGGCGGTCGCTGTCATTTTTTCATAATTGAGACTTAGATGCATCGCGCGAATCATTATCTTCGATTGCTGAAAGGTAAATGAAGACTTTGGAGATCAAGTAGATCACTATCTTCTCTTTTCATTCCATCATGTCATTTGATGATTCACACTCGATTTTTCACATGGGTTAAATAGAAATTGCATTACTTTCATGAAATTTACGCATAAAGAGTTTATCATGCTTACAGTTATTCCAATTTCCAAGCAGCACACGATGTCGTCTTGAGTTGACATCAGTTAGTCCGATTTCCGAGCTGCTTCGTTATTCATACTAGTTATTAGCAACTGTCTGAAGTAAACAGTTGATCTCTCATGGAGACCCGGTTGTGGACTGAGTTGCAACAGGAGTAGCACAGCAGGCGCAACATGATCCCGACGGTGGAGGCGTGCAACACACACAGGCAGGGCATATTGGTGTCACGCTTCTTAAACCTGTTCAATGTTCATTTACATCCATACTAAACAGTTCGAGATCATATTATTTCCGAAGTTTAATAGCGACCATAAAAAGTGTCAGAGACTTGTTCTTACCTCGCTCGGTCATGCGAATGGCATTGCAAGGCTGCAGCGGCGATAGAACCACAGCGAAGAAGACGAGACTCAAGAAGAATACGGAGACTGGTTTTGAACTCCCCATCTTTTTGGCTTATATTTTTTGGTCACTGCTGTAGTATAGTAGATGAAAGGAGTTTACAGAATATATAGAGTAGCATGCGTTGACATTAGATTGTAACTTAAAATTTTTTTCTAAATGTGCAGCCAAGTTTGAACTTTGAATGAAGGGTTTGATTTTCCTTTGTGGGCAATAGGCATTAGTCATGGTCATGGTCCTCATTTTGGGTTCACAATTTCCGATCCACCCCTTTGCACTTGTTTTGAATTGAAGATGTTACAAGAAAATGGCGGTTGCGTGATCAATCCCTTCCGTATCGAGACTTAGATCGATGCATCACCTGAATCAAATCAACGATTCATCCCCGATTTTTCACAGGGGTTGAATGGAAATGGCATTACTCTCATGAAAATTACGCAGAAAGAGAGAACGTGTGGACGGAAGCTGATCTTATTATTCCATAGACATGCTACAGGCATTCATCAGAAGTACAAGGTACAAAGTAAGTAAAGATTACATGACAGCCATCACCAACAGTAATCTGAACTCTTGATCTCTAATCAAGAAAGCCCAACTGATTCATAACCATGTGCCCTACTTCTGTATCACTCACAGACTTCATTACCACTCCCCCCAATTCACCATCTCAGTTTTGCCGGGAAATACTGCAGAAGTAGAATTGACAGTTTAAAAATAAGGTGAGAACTGAGAGACATAGTACCTTATTTTTTTGAAAAAAATGGAACATGGTTTAAGTAATGCTCACTTTTTTGATAAGGGAGAGGTAGTAAGGCTTGACCTTCTCTACATCTATCCGGACTTTGCTCTTGCTATAAAGGTCATATTTGCTGTGCAAAGAAAAGTCCAAAAATTAGACTTCTTCACTTGGAAATTTTTTCTATTTGTTAGACTTATATACACAATAAAGGTGCCTGGCAATTATCATATCGTTTGATTGAAATTTCTCTTTTGGTATCAAATGAGAGAGTAACTGTCTGGGACTTACTTAAATATCTGAAGCCACTTGAGATTCTCAGCATCCTCCTCATTCATCAAATGCTTGTATGATCCTGATTTATGCAAAGCTGAAAATTGCATTTGCTTTTGTTAGCTTCAGCCTCTTTAATTAGAAAAGATTTAAAGAAACGTGTTTCCGTGTGTGCATGCTAATTATGGGTGGTTAATTATTCTGCTTACAATAAAAGGAATGATATCTGATGATGAAGAGTGCTGCTGATGGCAGGCTCTTACTGTTCTCCTTGGCAACCTTTATGAAACAAAACCCGAAATTCAGAAACTCGAAATTTTACTTATAAAAGAAGCAGAGCAATCTAAATCTGGATTGATGCTTGACTTAAATATTTTGCGATAATCAAGGGCAAAAAGGATGTACCAGATACATATAATCATCATGGCCCCATGACATCAGAACATTGTTGAGTCCACATCCTTCTGAGTATACTCCATATTTAGTGTTGTATGCTGGATTGTGGTAGTCTGGATTTTCCTTGAAGTACTGTTGCCACATCAAAAGAGGTATAAGGACTAATAACATAAGCAATGAATCCACTTTTGTTTTGTTCTTATCCAGAATCAATATCGACTGGGGGAATTACCTTGTGATGAACGACTGACTCGTCGAAAGCGCAGCCCAGAGGATACGTGTCGCCTGCAACTCGATCGGGCGAATATGGAAATTTGTTAAAGACAAGATGATAACTCATAGTCATGATACTGTTGAATTTGGACTAAATTGACGAGAATTGAGAAAACCTATTGACTCACCCACAACAGCCCACTGAGGAAGCTCCCCAAAGCTTGGATGAAGCAGAACTTTCCCAAGATCTATGACCATGAAAATTTAAGATTCATCAGTCCGCTCAACTGCTCATTCTAAGCTAAAAAGATCACGCTGAAGGCCATACTAATATTGCATTACAAGGCATGACAAAGTGAAAAACCCTGATAGCACAATCTTATCTGAAACAAAGTCGTGGACAAGTAATCCTGAATGTCAAGAAATATTCAGGAACTTTTTGAGGAGTACCATGAATGAGGCCAGTCAAGTGAAGCCAATCCTCATTGGGGTAGTCTTTTCTGATGGCTTCAGCAGTCTGGAGCAAGTGCTCGATCTGGGGTTCATCAAGGTCAGGGTCACTCTCATCCACAACATCATTCAGCAGCACACAGCAGTCCCATATGCTCATCTCCACCTTGTCCAACTTCCCATACTCCTCCCTCATCCTCCGCACCTGCCCATTTCACACAAAGAACCCAAAAATAAAAAAGAATGATCAAAGTTTGATGCTGAAATCGCCAAAAAAAGAAGGAATGGGCCAACAAGATATTGTTGCAGGGATGGCTTACAAAGTCATAAGTCTGGCTGATGTGATTGATCCTGTAGAAATTCTCCACTCCTGCTTGCCTCTCACTCTCTGCATCATAGGCCCTGTCCACATTTCCAGGTCCCAATTAGTGTTTGATTTTGTTAGACAAAAAGAAGAAAGATCTCCAAATTCTAGTCAGAGTACAGTGTTAAGTAGAAGATGGACAGTAATAAAAGCGAGTACGACCAGAACCAGCTCTTTGGTCATGCAAAACGACTAGCAACAGGAGTTTGGACGTGTGGAGGCTTTCGGATGCCATTCACAACTCTTCACGGGGTTTGGGCCAATCGATGTCGAATTTGTTATTGGGCCACGTAGTGGGCTCACCGTACTCCTTGTTGGCTCTAGTCCAAGAAGGAATTGCTAGCGGCATGCAAAATTTCCACCTCTCTTTGAACCTCAAGATTGTGACTTTTGTCTCTATGTACCAAATAAAGGAGCGCAAAGCAAGGCTTTAGGTCTCTACTTTTCTCTATGTCAGTTTACTTTTAATAGGTGCATGATAATCTTTCTATTTTAAAAATAGATTTCTAATTAGAAATATTTTTTTATTTTTGTTTTTAGATGAATTTTTGAACAAAAAATTTGTGTTTGATAACGACATAAAATTTCTAATCTTAGAACATAAGTTTGTTTGACAAAAGTTAAAAATTTTTACTTCTAGAAAATACGATGGCCTGCCGGCGGTAGCAGCAGCGGGGGAAGGACAACGAACGGCCGCGGTCTACAACGGCGGATATTTGAGAAAAAGTGAGCCGTAGAAAATTTCTATTTATATTTCTCCGAAAAATAAATAATTGTTATTTATCATTTTTACTTCAAATCTATTTCTAAAATAAATTTTTATTTTAGAATTAAAAAAATAAAATTACGTTACCATTCTAGAAATTCTATCTCGCATACCCATACGGCTTCATCTTCATCATATCTGATATGGTAAAAGGAGAAAATTTGGAAATCAAGAGGGCTCCACACACCATCATGGTACAGACAGTGAATACTCCTTGCTGTTTTTTCTATTTTTGTTTTGGAGACATATAATAGAAGTCATGATAATAAAACTAACCAAATTGAAATAAAAAGATAAAATTTGTACATCAAGAGACGGAGAGAGAGAGAGAGGACCTAAACGTGTGGCCAAACGAATTTGTCTCTGGCGCCAGAAAACCCCTGTCAAGTACCAACCCCTTTTCTTCAACGAGTGCATTCTTTTCCTCTTCCCCCACTGCCATAAACATAAACAGAGAAGAGGTCGGGTCTCCATAGAACCACTAGTCTGCATTCTCATGCTCGAGGAAATTACCATGAATCAAGCAAAAAAATCCCATCTTTCAAGAATTAAGGAAGCAGAAGAAGAAGAAGAAGAAGAAGAAGAAGAAGAAGAAGAAGAAGAAGAAGAAGAAGAAGCAGCTTCTTCCAACTGCTGATCAATAAATAATCAAATAACAGGAACTGAATCTTCGTGTAACAGACTGGATTGTGCAGAGAAACAGAGATTTACCGAGCTCGGGCTGATCAATGAGGATAGTCATCTCGAATCAAAACGCAGGAAGAAAAGATCTAATATTGAGGATAGGTGTTCTGAGTAGTTTTTTGTTTTTTTTTTTTTGCTGCATAATGGGAGAAAAATCAAGGGGGCTATTTATAATCGGCCGGAGAAGTCCTTCCCTGAGAATTCGGACGTCCTGAGTCCTTCCCTGAAAATTTCCCACCTTTCCAGTTTCCAATCCTTAATTCTTTTTTTTTTTTTCTATTACCATCATCTGTGCCTTACCAAATCACTTTATCCCACTTTCCAGTTTTGAAGTTTCAACTCAACCCTCCATCTGTCAAAAAAGATTTGATTTTTTTAATCCCACTCGAAAGTCGAAACCTTGGGGAAAAAAGAAGAAAGAAGCAAAATTCACAAAGTTGGCCACAGGAAAAGCTTCTCCCAAAGTTGGCAAGAACCAGAGAGAGAAAGAGAGAGAGATATTCAGGACAGAGAACTTAAAAAAAGAAAAAGAAAAAGAAAAAGAAAGTAATTTTTATTATTAGTGGTGGATAAAGTTAGAAATAATAAATGTCCTAAGCTTCGTCACTCGTGAGTCAGCTTCGCATCGGAGGAGATTTTGATTGTGGGGTCCCACTCGACGTGGCATCCAGTCATTACGCGTTGTTTTGTTAGTCACCTAAGATTTTCTTCCCCTTCCTTTTCCCCCAGCTCTTTTGCCTCCGCAAGAAAACGATTATAGCATAATATAAATTTACGTGGGGTGCGGATGCTCCGGTTGGAGGAATTTTTCGCAAATCAATTTACCCAACTTGCGCCTCGATGAAAAATAATTCGCGGAATGGTTAAGGTTAGGAAAATGAATTATGTAACTCGAAAAAAAAAAGTAGCAATTTTTTCGAAATTTTTTTTTCTCTACAATAATATTTTCTCCGAAAGAAATGCAGTACTAGTGTTATTTTGATCATGTAATAGAAAAAAATGCAAGTGCTTTTATATATGTAAAAAAAATGTCAAATCCTTTTTCTAATCTCTTTAAGAAGATCGTATATCCATTCGTAATCGACATCATATGGTATTTGTCTTGTAGACTACTCGGGGGGATTGGCGAGGTTGATGCATGCGAAGATCCCTCGTCCAATTTAAGTGTACTCGTTTTTATTTGTTCCATATGATCTGTTGTATAAATAGCTTTTTAAACTTTTGTGCAGCGCCAACGCGACAAGATAACAAAATATAAAGAGTTTTCTCCACGTACTCGTTAATTACACCTAATTTTTGAAAATAGTATTTATGTTTTCAACGTAAAAGACATTGATCAATAATTTATTTTTAATGGCATGGTTAAACAAAATATTTCGAGGGCATGTATACGCGACACTTTGACAGACAGCTCTGCTGGCGCGCCCCCACATTGTTGACCCAATGCATGACCTGTGCATGCGATGGTGACTATATATATATATATATATACATATATTTGATGTCCTCGTGAATCGACGGTCCATATTGGTTTATGAGCTGTCCACCAGTGCACCCCCACAGCAACGCACGTGGACACAAGAGCCAGAGACGTCGACACGTGTCTTGGTGGGCCCACGATGGCGTCAGGAGAGAGAGAGAGAGATTTATATGGGCGAGACCAGGTGTTGCCCATGAGCGAGAAAAAAAGACACGTGCTTTTGGAGCTTCTTATATTTCAACTAAAAATGAGTCCTATTGAGAAATTTATTCTCGCGACAACTTATTTTTAAGGAAAATCAAAATATTACTTCCCGACAACATTTTGCGAAACGATAATGTCACGGAGGATTTGTCGCTGGGAGATTTTCTTCCAGGTACACGACCCCGGTCAATGCGTTGACTAGTCTCTTACGTGCCCCCGGGGGGGGGGGGGAGGGATGTGGAGTCTCAGATGAATGGGCGGGTAAAAGTCGGGCTTTCTGACCAGATGCCAAAGTCGCCGCCGAACTCCTGCGGTGGATGCTGCGACCAAGTGGTGCCGGTCCGTTCGCTGATAACAAACAACTGTCCTAACAGATTTTTGGTTCAATCGTAGGATAACAGACATGCTGAGAGATGGCCACACGGGCGGGCACAAGCGGTTCCGAGTCCGACACGAGCGAGCGAGAGAGATTGTTCCCAGCCTTCCCTCCCTGTTAGGTCGGCTCGAAAACGAATGATGGCAAACTTTTCTGGACCGACAGACGGGCCTCTCTCACATCAACTTTTCGCCGTCTACGTTAATAATTTCCTATCAAAATTTAGCTTGATGGACTTAAGTAATATGAACACAAAAAGATTTGGGATCGAATTTATCTAATTAAAAGATTTAATATTGAATTAATAATAATGCAATTTCACGAGTCTAAAAATCCTCTATTGATCCTCGTAACCCGACTCGATAGCATTGGCGTTAAGTAACATCACGGGAACGCTTTTAGCCACTCGACCGACACGGGCTTCAAGGCCCAATGCCTGCCGATCTTGGTCACTAGGTCCACCCGCAACTCACGAAAGTCTTAAAGATGGGGGCCACGGGACAATGAATACCGAATGAAGATACCACAGTACAGTAAAAATTGGCTATGTTTACTTCTGAAGTGTGAGTAAGACCATTCAACGTCTGGCTGTTAAGCTTGAGCCCGTCGAACCCGCCGTCAATGTTTCGTAATGGGCCGACTGCTGGTCAAGCATGACCCCAACTTAACTGGAGAACCATCATTCTTTATGAACTGCCATAGCCATTGTACACACTGAAAATCCCGTTATTCAAATCGAGGGGGGGAAAAAAACAACCTTAAAGGTAGACCGGGCATATGTGCGGCTGGATCCTTTGATTTGAGTGGGCCTCGCCCGAGATTGACTTGATTAGTGATGAGCATGGGTCGAGTGGATAGGTTTCGGACCTAGACCCTAAAACTGATCGTGTTATAACCAATTTTACATTTTTTGAACTTGAAATCTATTCGGTGAGTCTTGAAACTTGTTTTGGAAGAACTTGCCATGTTTTTTTTTATCCGATTCCAGAATATACCAGAGAACCTGCTTATTTTTTGTTTATTTCATTTTTCTAATAAAATAATATAAGTAGTAATGAAATATTCAAAGTAAAAAATGAATAATAAAATTCTCCATTCACAACAAGCAACAATCCCTAATAGAGCAATTGAAATCACAATCCATCGAAAACAAAGGAGGTGAGACGAGCACGCTAGTTTATTAATTATTTTTATAAAAAAAATATTGCAAAAAAACGATTCCAAAATCGATACGATGTCTAAGTACTTGTAACAGAGAATCGATCCGGTTCTAATCGGTTTCCAAAATTTAGAATCGGTTCTTGAACAGGTTTGAATGGGAACCGGTTCTTGGACCGATTTGAATGGGAACCGGTTCTCGGACCTATCCAATTTGAGTTTCCAGATAAATCTAGTCCGGTTGCACACCCCTAAACTTGATCCAAGAATGCATCCAGCGCGCCAGATAGTTTTTTTTTTTTTTAAAGCGAGCCCAATAGTTAGAATCTACAATTTGTTGCAAACCCAGTCTATACCAGTATGGGCTGGATTGGGCCCAATTCAGCTACAGATTATGAAAACGGTGCATCACATTAGAATCTCTGGGCCAATTGGGTGAGAACCGAAAAAAATCGAAATCAACAACTAGGCCGGATTGGATGAAAAACCGGGTCAGGCTCACAAAGCGGGTTTGAGTTAGAACCCGCTGGGGCGGAGCACAAGTCCCGGATCAACTGGACTGAATCACCCGATTTTGAAGGGTTCCAATTCCACGAAATTAAAACTGAAAATAGCCGGCCCAATTTCCGGTTTCTTGTGCGGAATTGGATGGGAAACCGGATCGCTAGAACCGATCAAGCTCTGTTTTTATTGCCGCTTTATATATATATATATATATCTCGATTCCCTTCATCAATTTCTTCTCTATCATTCCCGAACATGACGAAGTCTCGCTCTTTAACTCGCCTTCTTCATTTTCAACCCGCAAGCTGACACAAGCAGAATCCCAACACAAAAACAATAGCGGAAGAAATAGCCGACAACCCGATAAATCCCACCGTCCATCCCTCTTCTTCTAGAACTTGCCCATCAAAAGAAAAGCTCCTATAATTGCATCTCTCTAAATTGACATATAATCCTACTAGCATGACAATATAATATTATAATGATTGAATGTCAGACATAAAATCAGAGTATATGACATTTATAACACTTGCGGTTGAGATTGCACTGTTATACCGTATGGTTTCTCAAATCCCATTAGGAATCCCGCTACCACGACATTGTATGGGAAATGCTCCTAATTGATCTTAAACTGCCGAATAATTCTCTTGAACGGATTAACCCGGAAGTAAAAATGAACCACAACGGTTCTAGGGTGGCCATGGTCGGTCTCGATTTCACCAATGAGAAACCGACCTTGATGGATCTGATTTCAGATTACAGGGTAAGAAACGACCACCCCTGGAAGGTTAAAACTCGGGGGTGAAACGACCTTGGGCTTCCCACCGTCTCGACTAAGCTCAATTTTCTATTGGGAAACGCGGTACAGCCAGAAAAAAAGAACACGATAGCAAAATAATGACAATCACGTCTTCTCGTCTCTCTCGTTTTCCTCTCTCGAGACGCGGTCGTGAGATGGACATTATTCATTGAAACCGGAACGAGAAGGCCAACGCGGAAGGACATGGTAGGGTTGATGCTCAGCCAGGTTTGCGCGTGATATCAGCACCCCCACAAATTGCACTATAAACAACTAATATCCACGATCTCAGTATCCATCCAAAGTCGAAGTATTAAAATTCCGGGCTAAGAGCAGCCGCACGAAAGCAGACCCAATTGCAATACCCTGCCAAAAAAAAAAAAAAAATCTTCAGCAACACCCACAAATTGCAAAGCAAATCCTCGGTTGGAGACAGAGGGAGGAGGGAGAGAGAAGGAGGAGAAGAACCAAATCGAGAGGTCCGGGATGCTTTTGCACAGCACAACAGAGATCGCCTAAATTTAGCAACAAATCCCAACTACCATACGCGCACGTTTTTTATTCGAATCGTCTAACATTCCCTCAGAAGGTTAGGCACCTAACCTTGCAATCTGGGCCGTCCATTTTTGAACGAACGTCCCAGATCTCCGATTTTTATAGGGCAATCTTTTGAATTTTATATATATATATATATATATATTATTAGTTATAATTTGGGACGTTCATTCATAACACGAACGGCTCAGATTTGAAGGTTAGGGCCTACCCTTCAAAGAAAAGGTCACACCATCTCTTTCCGTTTTGCTTCCCAAAAAAAAAAAAAAAGAAAAGGAAAGAGATTGGTGTATTTTCACACGTGGGATCGACCCAGCCGACACATCTCGTGTCAACTATGCGTAACCATGGACCTCTATACGATCATTATACAGTATGTATGGACAATTTAAATTGCATGACATGAATGTAGGACGAGTCGCGCAAAAGATCTGTTGGCGTTCATATAGAAGTAGAAGGGCTCTGGAGCCTGCAATGGCCGATAAAAATTGCACGCGACGCCCCTTTAGGACGGTCCAATTCGGGTTTCAAGAGCCCTGCAAATGAAAGCTTTTTGTGCCAATACAGCACGTACATCCACACTACTTTCTATCTCTTCGGCCATCAACAATCCCCGAATTCCGTAAAAACACAGAGCTAACCAATGGAGGGGCCAAGCATCGCATCGAAGCATAGAAAATCCGAATCTGCGTGTGCCTAGGCAGGTCGATTAAGCTCAAGAAGGGGATATTATTTAGGCTCGCCCATTTTGCCCTTCGTGCCTCGGTGCAGGTCACCAAGTCGATCGACCTACACCTAATACTTAGCGTGGTCCTGTCGATAGGCGTTCATAAGGGCACTTTTTTTTTTCCTACTAAAAAATCATATATACTATTATGAAAAAGAAATGTGTGTTCACTTATGTGTCAACTTAAGCTTTTAAGGTGAATTGACGGTATTTCTACTCAAGGAAATTTTGTGAATAAATTTCAACTACCCTCATTTGTCTCCTCGCTTGAGTTAATCATTATCACAAACTTTATTCCTAGATCAAGCTCGTACTGAAATCTATCCCTGAGTAATAACCGGTGTCAGAGCATATCCAAATAGTAAATCACGCATTCGAACACCAAATCAAGCCTTTGGACTACAGGCCGGTGGTGGTATCTCCCAATCATTTTCTTCCGGAAGTCCAGAAAACATGTCAAGTTCGAACTCCAGCTAGCCTCAAGGAAAATCCAAACGATTACCAGAACTATGATCTCCAAAATTTTGTCGAAACCCCAATGACAGTAGGTGTCGGGACAAAAACCCATTAATGACCTTCGAAACAAGACCACAAGAACACAGATCGCATAACTCCAAGAATTCCTTCGAATGGTTCCTAATTCTTAATTCAGATTCCAGCTCTCAAACACGAAGCCACTGGCCAAAAAAGAAGAATGAAGGCATGTGCGGGGCAATACGATTGAAGGGTGGTGGCTTTATCGAGAGCACGCTTTGGATTGAATCAAGGAGACAAAAGGGTCAGTCTCATTTCATAATAAGAGAATGTCATTCGCATTGGTTAGCGCAAAAAGAACCAGTTTTATTAATAATTAAGAGAGCATATATGAAGATCTCCAAGAAAAGAAGAGCTTTTAAGTACATGCACGGGACAGAGTGAACTGAACAGTCCCACCGATTCAAAACGGGAAAAAAGTTGAACAAAAAGTCCCGATTGCTTTTTTCACCTTTGATCTGAAGCTGATCATGATCATGATCATAATCATGGCAGCTATAATTGCTGAGGCCCCCTTTTCACCCGGGAAAAGGCCTTGCAAAGCTGAGAGATGATGCATTTACTATGTTTGACTTGCTTTTTCGACAGTAAAAAGTTTACTGTCCTCGTTTCTTTTTGACAGCAAATTGTTTTTACAGTGGAAGGGCAACGAGGTTTCAGATGGTGAAAAAGATTAACACCTGAGAAAATATGATGATGAACAGAGATAACGTTGTGTCATTTGGTTAGGCTTTCAACTCCATATCAGATAGTAATGTTGTGGTGAAGGCCATCGTTACAAACCTTGACTACTCGGAACTATTGCACTCAAGAGCCATAACTGGACTTACAAACCCGAAAAAGTTTATTGAGATGAGGCTTTCATTACAAAGAAGCCAGAGACATGGTTAGCAGAATGACTACGTTTTTTTTTCTTTGTCAGATCTAATGTACGCTTTAACAAAATTCCTCTTCGCGAATTCAGTAAACGGTAGGATCAGATGATAAATCACGATCATCCATTCTGCGACAGTTACGTGGTCCATTGATTCCGACCCGCATGCAATCCGCAACAGACGCTGTTCGTGCAATAACTGCTTGAAAGCCGTGCGAGAAAGGAGAGGTCAAACCTAACAATCCTCATTGAGGATGGAGGAGGTTGGCAAAGGGGTTTTGGAGATCATGATGATGGCTTTGCATGGGAACGAAAGAGTGACCAAAAAGCAGAGAAGAGAACACAAAGCTGTTGTTGTTATCCTTGGCGAAGCTCTCAAGCGCCTTCACTTGGGACTGAAGGAACTTGAGGTAGCTAGCAGCCTCGTCGAGCATCGACGCCGTGTCCATCTTGCTCCCGCCGGGGACCAGCCTCTGTAGAACCCTTATCCGCTCGCTGATCCTCTCTCTCCTTTCCCTAGCTGCCACAGTCTGCGGGTCACTCGATATCCTCACGTTTTTCCTCCTTGGCTTCTCCACCTCCTCGAACCCTAAGTTCACCGGCCTGTAGGCCGCAGCCCGGTAGATCATCTCCTTCATCTGGGCAATGACTTCCGGGTCTGGCTCTTGGTCGACGGAGGAATAAGACCCGGAAGACGACGGCTGTTGCTGGAAGTTGATGTTCTTCGAGGATGAAGAGGTCGTCGTCGTGGTGAAGATATGGTTCTGCGATCGGGGCCTCTTGTTTGGCCTCAGTGGGACCTCAGAAACAAGCTTGAATCCTCCTCCGGCATGAGAATCCCGTTCGAAAAGGTTATTCCCGTTGCCGAAGTCAGCGTTGTTTCTCTTGGAGAAAAACGACGTCGTTCCGCTAGCTGCTTTGTCTGTGGATGGATGGCTTGGATGATGATGCACGGGATTGGACTCTCCAGATGAAACTGCTGTGCTTGCGGAAGAAGTGTTGGCGAAGTTGCTCCAAAAGCTTCCAGATTCGGAGAAAATAACGTTGGACGTGACACCGTCCTCTTTGATGGACGTGCCCGTGTTGATAGCGTTGCGATTGGCTCCAGAAAGGAAGCAGTCGAGCTCGCTGGGAACGTCGACATTCTTGGCAGCAGGAAAAGCAGCCGTGAATGCGTTCATGGAGCAAAAGTTGCTGACCAAACATGGCGAGAGGTCGACTACCGAGTCGGAAAAGGCACCCATGGCCTCCTCCATGATAGGAGGAGCGACTGGATGAGTCATTATTGCAGGGTTAGAGTTGGTATTTTGTTTCACCTTCTGAAGCTCAATATCATCTGAATTACCCTTGAACGTGCCAGCTAACTCCACAAGAAGATGTTGATGATGATCTGTGCTGCCACCACCACCAAATCCACAGCTGTTTGATTTGGACCTGGTGTTGAAGCTCCCATTATTGTTCTGTTGCTGATTAATGCTCCAAAGGGACGTCAGGTTGTCCGCGGCTTGCACGCTTCTCGGCCACCCAAAATCCTCCATGATTGACAATATCAATGTCGATAGCACTAGTCTGTCCCAACTCTTGAAAAATGACCCAGAAACCCATCCATCTGATGGTACTCGGGCACCGACGAAAAAGTTTCAGAACTCGTTTCATTCAGAAACCAAAGAAATGAAAAAGCTATAGAGGAGCTTCATGGATCATAATCAGCAGTACAATTATTACCTGATCCAGTTTCACGTCTCTGCAACTCATGGATCTCCAAGAAAAGGAATATCTTACTTCTAGTGATGAACAGAGGAGGAAGAAACTTTTTTTTTTTTTTTTTGACTTGTGATAAAAGCTTATGACGTAGATGACTCCATCTGTCATGGATATATATCCATGTCCATCACATCATTGAGGATTACTCTGAGAAAAAAGGGGAAAAAAAACAGAGAATTGCTAACGTCAGTTTGGCAACTGAAAGTTGTCTTTCAATTTGTAAAAGCAAATCAAATCCTTGCAGTTTCATGTTGGAAGACCCATAAAATAAAGAACAAATAAATAGGGCGAAAACCAAACACAAAAATGGAAAAAAAAAAAATTGTGATTATAGAACTTACACAAGAGAAGGAGTTGAACAGCCAGCTTATGCATGAGAAGTCGGTCAGCTGAGGTTGATGAGAGCAACCTTCTGATCTGGTGCACAGGCGTGTTCCTTTGGAAGACTAGGTTTATATAAATAGAGATAAGATAGAGTTTGATGCTTGATGGAGACATGACTAGAAATTTTTTTAGTAATATTCATGCATGGTACTCGAACATGTTCGAAATGAGAAGTTTTTTATAAGCTCAATATGACAATAAACAATGCTTTTATGGGAGTAATGGCATTGGAAATGATAAGGGTTTTGGGTGCTTGGGTCAGTTTTTTGGTGGGTGTGTAAGAGACTAGGAGTAGTGCATGTTTGCAGAGGGAGAGCATGTGAAAAGTCTCGTGAGTATTTGGAAAAGTTAATGGTGGCATGAAAACCAATTAGAAATATTTTATGGAATGGATTTTTATTTATAAAATAGATTTGAAACAGAAATTCGTTTGGTAATGCAATTGTAATAAACTATTTCTGAAACAATTTTGAGAAACAGAAATAGATTTGAAACATAAACGAGAAACAAAAAAAAAATTACTTCTCCGATAAATAAAAATAGAAATAAGAGAAATCTCCGTCGACGATCAATCCCGTCGGTCGCCGGTCGCTGCCGCTGCTCCCGATTGCTGGCCGTCGCTGCCGGTCTCCGCCAACAACCGCCAGTTGCCGGCCGTTGCCAACTTCCGGTTGCCGATGCCCTCTCCGATCGCCGCCCGCTGTCGCCTCTCTGTCGGTCAAATAAATTTATATTCTAGAAATATAAATTATTTATCATTATCAAATGTATTTTTTTTTTATCAAAAACTCATTCCGAGAGAGAAATGAAAAAAACTATTTATGCACTATAAAATAGAAATTTTGTCACGCGAGCGCTTATGTCACGTTCCAATTTTTTTTTCCTTATTAATTTATTGCGCATAGTGGGGACAGATCTGACCTACTTTTGGGTCCATTTGCGCTTGCAATTACATGCGCTCTGTAAAGTTTCTGCGAGCCTTCGCGGGGTTCAAGTAAGCATCTTTTTTTTTTTTTTTTTTTAGCGGTGATTTCTTCTCTTTTGAAACTGTTAATCATGGGTTAATCATAACACTTTATGTTGGCTTTCTAAGCTGTGCTTTTTCATGCGGTCAACAGGCCCATTGCAGCTGATAATTCTATGCGGAGTCTAGCTTTGCTTTGCTTTTTTATCCCTCAAAAGGCGTTTCTTTCGTCTTGGCTTTGCGAATTTCTCTTGCCCCGTGCCCAAACTCTGGAAAGTTGTTCTCACAAATACAAAAGACAAGTTATGTTGATAATTTCAATTTTTAAGCTTATCAGACTAGACTCACTATTGTGACAAATGAAAATGTGAGTTGTAGCATCTTTGTTATTAGTGTGCAATCAGACGTCATAGATGATTCCACGCCTACTACTAGTTATAAATTTTTTGTGTTATCAATTTAGAACTTCTGATTCGAGCCAAAAAAGAATTAATGAAGCTTTCGAGATGAGCAAGTAAATAGCAACTAAAAGGTTTTTGGCGCTCACTTTCGAAATGTTGGACCATCCACGTATCTACTTGTGTATAATGCTCGAATGTGCTTTTCAATTGATATGAGACATATAAAATCATAATTGTAAATGTTATAGGGACCCTATCAGTAATAAGGCTCTCGTTAGAATGACAGTCTCACAATATTATCATTATCTCTAACTTCACAATTTTTCAATTAAAGAGTATTTTATGCAAAATACACAGTGATGATATGTAGATCTACGGTCAGAACTAACAGATAGTCACGTATGCTTTTTCCTACTAAAAAATACTCGCACTTTTATATGGAATACATGTACCTACAGGATTATCACTATAATTTTCATCTTTAGCACGTCTATTGAAACTCACGCCAAAATGTTCATTTTTTTTTTGAGTAAACTCAATTATATACAAATAGAGTGAATATGTATTTGTAACATGTCAAGAACAATTTTATATGGTTAAAAGGTGACTACTTTATTTCATACTCACATAAATAAACATAGTACCATCGTGATTTTTTCAATAGAAAACATGGAGTAATAGAATTCAATTATCAGATACGGCATCCCCATAGAACTTTGAACTTTAGATAGTCCTATTACAATATGTAGACATAACTTTTCCATAATCGTGATTTTTCATGGTACTACTATGGCAACACAAACTTCTCTTTTTCCATTTCCATCCATTTCTCTTTTGCCAATTTCTCCCATAGACACGACCCCCCGTTTTACAATGAGAAATGCTTTCTTGATAGTATTGTCAAGGGCAGTACAATCTTAACCGTATGTTAACACACCATCATCGCTTATTTTGCATAAAATACTAATTGATTGAGATATTATGTTGTTAAAAATAACTGGCAGTAGTATCTCGTTTTGCAATTATATATATACAAACCTGGTAAAACAGTTGCACCAAACTTTACTAATTTGATACATCATTGTATTTCCTCTCAAGGGAAGAACAAAATGAGATGATATGGAAAGAAGAGTTGTAGCAGTCATTCTCCTAGGATTGATGTTCTTTTAGGTACTTAATAACATAACAATCTTTGGGTCACTCTAAGAATAATAGTATGTTGTGGGTCACAAATTTTAAAATAACACCCACAACAATCTTTAATTAACTATGATTTACTTATTGTGGCACAAAACAAACTGTTAGCATAACTACCACCCATGCAAGTTTAGTCAAGTAAGATGTATTGAGAAATGGGGAAATAATTGTCCAAAAAGTTCTAAACTTATTGTACGGCAGCCAATTCACTTCTAAACATTTAAATTGTGCCAATTTAGTCATAAATCTTTTGATGATTCGTCACTTTTGTCATATTTCTTTTTATCGATTTATTCCTAAACTTTTTGAAGATTTAACAATTTAGTCTTAAAGTTATACATTGGCAAAATTGTCAAAAATATTTATATCAAATTGGCACAATCAAATGATTAGAGCTGGGTTGGCCTCCATACAATAAATTTATGACTTTTCAAACAGTTTTATTACGGTGAATTCTTGAGAGGGTGAGTACATTCGTGCAAGCACCAAGTTGGTGCTCATAGAAATCTTGTCTTTTCACAGACAGGCCTGGTTTTTCTGTTTCACAGTGCGTGAGACTTAGTTATCTAACTCCATGTCCGTCTGCTTTGCTCTGCATCTAGAGAGAGAGAGAGAGAGAGAGAGAGAGAGAGAGAGATTGTATCTCTGAGTACACCCCACATGCACCCCATGATTCCAGCTAAGTGAATGGGTTCCCACACGCCCTTCATTCACTAAGTGGAAATCTTCTCTTGTTATCTCATCCCTCTATTGGTCGTCAACTCTCATGCTTTTCTTCACCTCCTCCCAACTTGTTTCGAACCACTTGCGACGTCTCGGAAATTGACGAGGAACAAACCCAAACCGAAGCCGTGTAAGCAGCGTGCAGCGACAGAGATACAATTTTCCGTGGTCGGTAACCTCATGTGAATTCTCAAATTATAAGGAAATTATATATCCTCAGCTTTAATGAATATCGGCAGCTTTAGATTAGATTAGCGTATTGCTATGCTGTACCGTCTAATTGTGGCACATAACAGCCAAGAAAAAAAGAGAGCAAGAAAATTTACAACTTTTCGTGATAAACATAACACGGTCACACTATCATGCGCAGTGTGACGTCAGTTAACTAATTATTTTCCTAAAAATGATTAGGTTATCGCTTTTATCTATTCTTCCTCGAATTGGGGTTTAATTTCAGAAGATGGGCAAGACAAAAAACTCGATTTCCATATTTACCTTTAGAGAGCAATTTAATCTCGATTTTTGCGTGTAAAAATTAAAACTATGCGTTCTAGATGCGCCGAAAAATAGACAATTAAAGAAGGAAAAACGGTGGTAGGCGTAGCTCGTGAGTTGACCTTCCACCTTGGTGATGTCCACTGTTTTGATATATTAGGAAGAAGTCACGTTTTCTTTTTGCTTTTTGTATTTTCTATGAAATACAACACACAAACACATGACTATGTAGAGAGAAGACAGCTTTCAAATCGATTTATGTAAAGGATCTTGTATCGCATGATATGTTTCTCTAACACCCGTGTTGCATCACTGAATAATAATGAATTTCAACAGAAATTCTCAATACACCCGGCATTTCTTCCTTATACAAAACTACTTCATCCACACCTCCGCGGCTCGGAGCTAACTCGAATGACCAAGGCGACTAGTTGAAAGAGCTTGCACTACAGAATGCCTAAGCGACAACATCATCGAGGTCTACGCAAAACCGAGCAAAGGTAATTGCACCGCGACATCGGGCCGTTTCCCCGTCATCGACTCTCGCAAACCCCATTTCATAGCTCTCGACATGTTTTGGAGTAGGCAAGTGTCGGATTCTCCGAGCTTTCTCATGTTATCTACCTTGAAGGGGAGCTACTGTCTCGAAGCAATAACATTCATTTCATTTGGCTGATGTTGACGAGTTCTTGAGCGCGAAACAAAAGGGTTTTTTTTTTTTTTTTGGTCGAATACAAAAGGGTTTGAGAGAGTACAAAATGAAGAGAGAGAGAGCGCGCGCGAATTCAGCCAAATTCGTTGCTGTTTTTAATTATTTACGAAAGATAGATAATAAAAAAAACTATATAAATATAGAATGTCAAAATCGGAATTAAATGTCCTTTCGCTTTCACCCTCGCATTCTATGCTTGTAGACACACCCTTTTGCCTCGTAACAAGATCTGAGCTGTCCCCCGTCCCCTTAAGATTGGTTCGGCTTCGCATTCAGATGAAGCCCATGGTGGCCCCCCCCTAAAATAAATATCTTCTCCCTTCTATTATTATCACTGCTTCACACGTGAACACGGTTCTCTCTGCACACGTGGCGATCTAGTATTGGCGGGAACCCCGTGGGATAGCCTCGTCCCACGTGGGAGATCGCAACGGTGGGGGAAGGGGAGCTGTTGTAATTACTAAATACCAGGACCATCTGATCATAGGATTGGAGAATCTTTCTTATTTTAGCATTATCTTTTGATTATGAGTTCTTATTTTATCTTTTTCCCAAAAAAAAAATAGCATTATTCTTTTCTTTTGTCTAAAAATAAATACTTACTAGTTTTCTTTTTCAGAATACTTGGTAATTGATTGATACGATTTATCTGAGTCGTGAGATTACGGCGTTGTGTAACGACAAATGATCGACCCTCTTTGAATGCATTTCTATGACTAATTAAATTCGAGTTAACATGAAATTTGTATGTTAGCCTATCTCATACTTTTATATTTTCTCTTCGTGAAAACTTATTTGAATGTTGACTTGTTGATTCTTAATTTCAACTATCTGTTTCGCAATTCTCTCCACTCCACATGGATAAACACATTTTTATTACGGAGAGGATGAGATGCCTTAGTGGGAGAGAACAACATCATAAGCCTTAAGTCTTATAGTAAGGTCCCACCGGCATGCATTCAGTAGGGATTGAACCTCAAGCCCGATGTGGTCTTCGAAAGGTGTTAATGCACGAATTCATTTGCCATGCGCTCGAAATTTATTCTATTAATTATCCTTTTAATAAGGATTATATCGTCTTATCTATACACTCCTCACCAATTGAAAAAAAAAACATAAGAGGACTCTGCGTTGGGAATGGAATTAATTTGGCTATTTGTACCCCTTTTCGCAAAAAAAGAGAGAGAGAGAGATGAATTAATGTATTTTTTTTATTGGATTGGATTTTGTCGGAGCTCTAAATTGCCTGATCAATTTCATGCTTCGAATGAGAAGTTGCACTTTCAATCTTGTCCTCAGCTTTGGGTCTTGTCCTTTAAATCATATCTAGTATTTAGATTGCACCTCAATTTGATACCGCTCTCACCGTCCACCTGCCGAAAATTGAAGCTTGATGCCAAACCTTTTGAAATGGTACGTGGGCAAAGATTAAAAACATCTCGCGCGTAGTGATCAATTAGTGGTTTGGCATTTTGATTCCTTCTTATTATACTCCCACGTGTAATATGCCATAATTCCTTTTTAATTTTTTTTTTCTTGTTTACAATATATCTTTACCCCCAAAAAAGTTATTTAATATATGAACGTGTGTGTCTATATATGTATGCATATACTTGAATTTTTCAGAAATGCTAAAAAAAAAAAAAATTGGCTGATGTTTGATTGAACGCGAGACACGAGGGGACAGACTGTTGGGTGGGGTGGTGCTCGTATTGGGAATCCAAATACGAGAAGACGACGGGTAGAGAGCGGGGCCGGACAGTGACACGTCGTCGAGCTCTGGAGAATTCCGATTGGCCCGACCCGGTTTGTGGCTGCGAGGTTTTCCCCTGTAAATGCATTTGTTCCCGATCTTTGTGGCCTCTGATCTTCCGAAGCCCATTGGGCACCACAAAAGATGTGGGGTTCCTCGAGCCATCAATACGATGGCGACCCTCGCGTGTCGGGGCCCATCAGGCCCAACTTTGCCCCCTTTGGCATCCCTCTCAACGTGAAACTCGATACCCGTACCTAATATGTTTTACTTACTAAAATGACCTCATATCTGAAATTTAGGTTAGATTATCGAGCAAATGCATATGATTATAGTCACCGTACTAGAACTGGCTGCGCTTTTGAAATTTACTTAAGCAGTAAATTCGAAATCTAAACTTCATAAATCTTTATCAGACTGCTCTTGCTTTGGTGAATACTCAAGGTTGCTTGTATATTGTTAGAGTTGTCAATATAGGTCAATGATCCATTTTTGACCCATGTTGAGTTATATTTGGGTTCTAAGCTTTTAAGGGCTTAATAAAAATGGATCTAAAAAAACTCAGTTAAATCAGATGGGTTGTAATGAGTCATACACCTAAACTTATTTTCAACCCATGAGAGCAGCCCCACAAATAGCACATGGGCCAAGGGCCTTAAAAGGTTTGGTTATTCATATTTTTTAATTTTCTATTTTTATAAATTAATGAAAAGAAAAATCTAATAAAAAAGAAAAAACTATTCGATGTTGCCCTCGCCGCCTGCCGCTGGTCATCGCTTTTTGCCGCTGTCCTCTGTGCCCGCCTCCGAAGGAGAAATAAGATAAAAATATTTTTAATAATAAAGTATTTTCGAATAAAAATATGTAAAAAAAATCAAAATTTTAAAAAAGAAAACAATTTCACTTGATTTTTTATTGTATAAAAATATTTTAGTAATATTATTTTTATTTTATTCAATATTTTTTATTATATAATTTTTTATTTGATGTGAAGTTTTTATCTGGTAAAATATGCAAGTGAAGAGCTTAAAATGAATTAAATGAGTTATATAGGTTTTCTTAGAATATTAATATTATTTGATAATATTGATCAAAATAGGTCGGGTCGGGTATGAGTTAGTTGCAAGTCGGGTTGGTATAAGTCATTGAATATGGATTAAAACGGGTTAAACGAATCAATATGAGTTGGATCATATTTGATCCGACCACTCATTTGATACCTTTATATGTCTCGACCTGTAAAGAAATTGGATTGTAATTTGACACATCACTGACTATGACCATTCGAGCACCATCTCTCGTTGTTACATTTTAGGCTTTTATGATCATTCTCAATTATTTTTTCCACTCTCATAATACCATTACGGGTTTTATTATTATTATTATTGTTTCTTGTCTATGCACTTGAACATGGAATGAGGCGCTAAAACTGTTTAGACAACTGCTTAACAAGAAAATGCTACGTCTACTAACTTAAGCTTCAAGATGATAGAAACACACTGACCTGCAACAGTTTTGCGATCAAAAGAAGATTTATTGACTGTTGAAGATCCATCCACCGGTTGCAATGGGCTAGGAAGTTGATCCAGCATCTCAATCTTCTGGGCCATGTAAAATCAGTGTTTTGATAGAAAGGATTTCGGTTCTTTAGTCGGTAAATCGTATTACTACTGAACTGCTACTTGATTGCCTGAAATTTGTCATCTATAAGTTGATTCTGCTTGTCAAATTTCTTTTGTTACATGAACGAAATTCTTGATATTGTTTTAATCAATAATGAATGCCTAGCGCATCATATTACCACTAAAGCAGTGGCTAAGATTGCGTATGGTAACACTCCAGATAAAATGATTCTGTTCCGAAAGTGTTCCCGGAATACTTCTGGAACAGAAACGCGTATGGTAAAAAAAATGCTCCAAAAGTGTTCCGGAGAATACTTTTGTTCCGGGAAACACTTTTGAAGAAAAAAAAAACCCGTTTCTGAATTTTGGAACAATTTTTGAAGCACTATCCATTGTTGCCGATGCGGCCACCACCCGCTGGCCACCGCCACTGCCGCCGCTAGTCGCTGCCACAGCTTTACCGGTCGCTGGCCCTCCTCCACGGCGGTTGCGGCCCACTGCAGGCTGCTGTCATCGCCAATTGCTGATGGATTCTTTTTTTTTTTTTGTACTTTCTAAACATGTTTATGTTCCCAAAAATCGTAGACGAGAACAGAAACAAAAAAATATTTTTGTTCTAAATATGTTCCAGGAGTAGAAACGTTACCATATGCAGCCTAATTGGCTAAAATTTGTTGTCTAAAAGCTGGTTTCCACTTCTCAAAATGATTTTGTTCCATGAAGGAAAATTCTTGATCTTGTTTTGATGAATTAACCAAAGCATTGATAGCTACATTATTGTTGCCGCTTTATCCTAACAATGGCAAAATTTGTGCAAAGACGAAAATCACTTAAGGCCTGCATGACAGTTCCCGTTCCTTAGTTCTGTTCCTCTATTTTTGTTCCTCAATGTTTCTGTTCCTGGATGATTTTTTAAGAACCAGAATGCGTTTGGTAACTGCTTAAAATCTTTGTTTCGAGAATGAAAATGCATTTAGTAATTGCATAAAATTTTCGTTCTCAATTTGTCATATAAATTAAATAATTATACAAATAGATTTGATGACAAAGAAAAGAGAAAATAATTAAATCAAATAGTGAATAAGGAAAAGAAACGACAAAATAAAAAGGACTTGCGAAGAAGGAAGTTAATTTTTTTAGATTTAAAAATGCCATCTTGAAGAGTAATTTGAAATAAAAATATCAACTATCTTTGTGTATTTTTTTGACCACTAATGATATTTTTCTAATTTTTTGGTATTTTATAATTAAATAAATTTAAAAATTTAAAAATATATTAATTTTTTAATTCAAAATTGGTTCCTAAGGTTAGGCCAAGGATTTCAAAGTTCATTTTGTAATTTTTAATATTTTTTGTTATTTTTAAATTAATTTTAAATATAAATATAAATATAATTAAAAATCAGGTTTCAACAAGAACTAAAATTATCAAGGAAAAATTCATAGAAGAATATGGCGAAAAATAGTAATTCTCAAAAGTGTTCCGGAATAGAAGACCCAACTTTTTTTTTGGTTCTGAAAAGTGGTCCAAAAATATTTTCGAGAATAGAATCATAATCATAATTATTTGTATTATCAAACATGTTTCTGTTTTTTATTATTCCTGGGAACAGAAATAGAAAAACGAGAACATTGCCAAACAAACCCTTACTGAATCACCTCCCCTATATGGGTGACGAAATCCGATCGAAGGTATGAGAACAGACCCCAAGAAAAATCGCATGGGAACAGTCCCTAAGAAGATAAACATTAAAAAAGGGGGGGGGAAATCGAAAATATAGGAAATTGATGAGTTTCGAAAAGAAAAAAAATTTCTTAGCATTTGGCTACATGCTGAAAGCTCAATGTTGGTCTCACCAGCATTGGGCTCTCAGCTTTCTCAAGACTAGTATTTGGTCAAATGCTAGCTTATAGCTGAGCCAAATATTTCAGCATTCTCTCAATGAGTTCTCCGGGCTGAAAACTTCTTGAGAATACTGAACCAAACTCACCCTTACTCTGGTAGATCCCAGACATTAGTGAGCATACATCATGATGCAGAGTGAGTTTGAGGTATACAACTTTGCAATCAAAGCCAACATTTCCTGCTTTTCAAGTTTTTTTTAAGTTTTTCGACCAAAAAAAAGTTGTTTAAGTATGCCCAATCTTAAAAGAAGCTAAATGGACATTCATTTGGATTTCTCAGACTTGGAATTGATAGCAAGTAGTATCACTATTGCATAAATTAAATAATCACTCACTACTTATAACTACAAAATGTCAGATTTGGAGGTTGTGCATCTAGTCTGTAGTATTTTCCTCCCCTACTCAAACACTTGCAACTACTTTGACAATTCAGGAGGACCCATCATATCATTCTCCCATTCCTAGATTTGATAAAGATGCATCAAACAATCAGAGAGAAGCAACATGATCCCTTAAAGTTGTTATAAGTTGACCAATAAAAATAAAAATAAAAGATAAAAGAGATTCTAAAATAATCATGTGCAGCGACTTTATACCAAGTGAGATTAGAAGTACATGCATGACAACAAGCATCTCCAAGCATTTTGTATTGTTGTGGTCAAGCAACCTGATGAAATTTGATGTGTTTAGAGAGTGTAGCAACTACGAGTTCCGAAGCCATATGAAATTATTGTTTTGGTAAAAAGGATTTTAGGGTCATTAGCCTTGTAATTTCAATGAATCGTATTACTGTTGAAAGGTTAGTTGATTGCCTGAAATATATTATAAGCTGATTTCTGGTTCTCAAAATTTCTTTTGTTACGGAAAGGAAAATTCTTGATATTTCTTTAGTCAATAATGAATACTTAGTATATTAGATTATCGCTAAAGTGATGGTTAGTTGGCTAAAATATGCTATGGTGATAGATGGATTTATTTTTGAGATTGTACCGTTACTGAAATTCTTTTTAGCTGATGTTTGATTGAACTTAACATTTCGAGGCAAGTGAAACGCAAGGGGACAGACGGTTGGGTGGGGGCTCGTATTGGGAATCCAAAGACGCCAAGAAGACGGGTGGAGAGAGGGGCCGGACGGGGACACATCGTCGAGTTCTCGATAGTTCCGATTGGCCCGACCCGGCTTGTGGCTGCGAGGTTTTTCCCACATGCATGCATTTGTTCCCGGTCTTTGTCTCCTCCGTCTCCTCCGAAGCCGACTGGGCCCCCACGCAATTGTGGGTTTCTCATCATTGAATACAATGGCGACCCTCGCGTGTCTGGGGGCCCACTAGGCCCAACTTGGTTTTTATGATCATCGACCTTCGATTCTGTTTTCTACTCTCATATTACATTTAGAATGCACTGAGTTTTCATTATAGATGGTTATTTACCAAAACTGAACACGATTTGTCATGTGCTTAACGTGAAAAATCTGTTTACTAAGATAGTAACGCGGTGGGTCGTGAGTACGCGACAACTTTGAAGAGACGAGTTTGAGATCTCATTTCAAAGTTTGCAAGGAATTTATGAAATGCATTGTGGTTCATGATATTTAGGTTTGTTCAATGTGGTCTATGAACTTCAACATAATATGACATATCGTCCGTGAACTTTTTATCGTTTAATAATGTCCATGAACGAAAGCCTAACGTACAATGTCATCTATAAAATTTTAATTTGTTCAAATGTAGTCTCTAGACTATTAGTACATGTCAATTTAGTACTTAGAATATATGTAGATTTTTAATGTTGACTCTAGCCTTAAATTTATGGAAGGATGGTGTTGAACATTTTCATACAGTCATTGGCTTCTAGAGTTTACTAGAGTATTTTTAAGAGTGGGTGATATGGTAAATGTCCTATGTTGTAGAATTCTTTTAGTTGTTAGAATATAACGCAATCTAAGCGATTAGATATAAGAGTCGATAAACGGATACAATGAGAGTTCCTTAAGTATAAATAAAAGATATACTCTCCTCATTTGTATCATATCACTTAGCATTCTCTCCCAGAGCTTGTCTCTCTAAATACTTTCTCTCTCTACTCTCTAAACACTTCCTCTATCTAGCCAAAAATAGGTTTACTGATGGGAGTATTTTTAGCTTTGCAGTTCTTGCACTCTCTCATATATTGGTTTCAAAAACTTATTCAAAACTGACATACCTTCATTGAACTGAGGTGAGGTACATCCTCACATCCTCCCTTGTCCTGATGCTCAAACCCGTTATGCTACGAATCAGAGTTGATAGTCGAACACGAGACATACCATGTGGAATCAGCCAAAAATAAGTTTACTGATAGTTGAATTTTTAGCTTTGCAGTTCTTACAATCTTTCATATATTGCCTTCAAAAACTTATTCAAAACTAACGACCCTTGATTGAACTGAAGTGAGGTCCATCCTCCATGACGCTGTGATGAATTCCCTTTTGGGGGTAAAAGTGGTTAATCTCTAAACAAACTTGACCGATAATGCCTAATGAAGGGCACACCCTCGCGGGATCGCGACCCTTTGTCCCGGCCGCCAGGAGAGGCTAGGCGAGATGAATAAAGGCGGGCCGCTTGAACTGAACGGGACCTATTCTCAACTCTCCGCAACCGTGTCACGCTGTGAATCAGAGTTCATAGTTGAATACGGTATCACCCGTTTCTAGCCTTTGGCGGCTAAGAATTAGCCCGCTTGGAATCCAGTTCTTTTGCACTAACAATATCGCCTTTTGTTGTGAGTGCGGACATTATTCACAAAGACGATCATGAACATTATTTCATTGCATTTACAATGGAGATCGTGCTGATTCAAAGGTATTGAGTTGGGAGTAGATTCACCACTTTGTCGAAAAGGGATGAGGAAGGGATTTTAGTGTATTATAAATTCTGAAGCAAACATCGCAACAGCAAGTGGACTATTATCAAAGAAATGTAATGTATGTAAGGCCATTTCCATAGAATAACCAAATTGTATCTTTCGATGGCCTTGCAGAAGTTATGTAAAATATAAGTATCATACACTAAAAATGATCCTGTGAAATAAAATGCCGTGGTAATTGATATTCAACAGGGTTGGCCGGCCTCACAATTCTTTTATTTGCTCGAGATGGGACTACTCTCAACTACGATATGGACTGACTATCACTGATTCTTGCTCTATGTCGTATTGAAATGGAATAAGACGATGAGTTTGTTAACTGTATCTTTGTGAACATTCACTTGGAGCCTTGGAACGATTCTCTTTTTTTTTTTGCTTTTGTTGTCGAGCAGATGAGGCCTTTACGTGCGGCTTTTAGGTAAGAAATGAAAGAGGGGATAGTCATGTTAGACTTTGCTTTAAATGAATTTAGTATATCTGATATTAAATCGTTGGACATTAGCTATTGCTTGTCATATTTTGGCTTACAACCGTTAAATATTTGGGGTGGATTTATGATGGCTTAGAATTGCTTGATACCAAATGGTCCGCCCAAATTTTTGGACACCGTTAAATGTTCCTTCCTGGAAAGCAGAAAATGCATGTATTTTCACCAAACAAATAAAGTAATAATTGAACTGTGTGGCCGCCTCTTGGTAAAAAAAAAAAAAACTATTATTAAAATGGTCGCCTCGTAATCTTCTGGCTTTTAAGATGTTCTTTGTGGCCTTTTGTTCCAGATGTCTGACCTGTTCCGCATTCTTGGTCAGATCTTTCTTACCTGTATACTATAAATTTACAGATTAAATAGATTTATGTTGAATGTAAAATCAGTTTTAACCTTTACGGCGTAACCACAGAAAGACCATAAATTCTATATTCCAAATGACTGCTCATCCTTACAGCCTAATCTTATATTTTGCGGAATCCAAGACTACATGAACTGAGGATGTGAGAATTTCGTATCTAAACAACATGAGAGCTCATCATATAAGGGGCAATTGCTGAGCAAGACAATGTAGGCAATACAAATCAAGTAGCCAGCATAGCCAGCCAAAACTAAGGCGCTCAACATCAAAGGGCAATGGAGTTGCTCAGCGAGGATGTCTTTAGTCTAACGCGAAACTTAAACATCAAACTTCAGCTGCTCAGTTATAAAAGCTATCAGTAGCACCCTACGTCTCACGGACTAAAGTAGAGGTTCCAAGTATGAATGTGGATCTTGGCGTTTGATTTGTTTGTCTATCACGACGTGGGACACTTTGACCGTTGGACTTGGACTATAATCATTTAATTTTTTTTCCTGTGATCGATTGACGCATTTTCGAAAATTTTTCATGATCGTTTTCAGATAGATTTAGGTTCTTAATATTTTCTTTACATCAAGACGTAAACTCACAAGTTTTGACCTTGCAATATGATGCTCTAAGATGAACTTGTCACATATCAAAGAGCGCCACGTCATCAATCCAGTGAGAGTTCATCGAAGTCATTAGATCGTAAGGAGATTAAGTCTTTAACATCGGATTTGGTTGGCAATGATTGACGCACCTTGTAGTGGAATGTTCTTGATGCGGAATTGCAACGATCCGATATTCAAAAGCTTCTTCTCTATGAACCCCGATATTCAAAAGCTTCTCTTCTATGAACTCCGGCCCCTCACCTGTTTCTTATGTGAGGTTTGCGTATATCATGGTTTAGAAGAGATACTTGAGCTCTATTTATAGAGACTGAAACCTATCCCCTCATTAAAAATATAGTTTATATTGGCCCATACTATCCAAACCCATATCCGACTAGAATTAGTAAACTGTATATATCTTATATTTATTAGACCAATCAATATTTACAAGAAACAATTAATAAAGGCCACAATGAATATTAAATATATACTAACAATAAATTCATTCATTTTCACTATGGTTTATTATTTTCTTGAAATGCTAACTGTCACCTTTATACTTGATCAAAAGCGATATCTTTGATTAGCAATAGGTCGTTCTGTAAATCGTACACAAATACTAGGTAGTGCAGGCTCCAAAAGAGAGAGCGTTGAATCGACAAACTGTAATTAACCCGTAATTAACCCAAAAAACTGACAGTTGAATCAAATAATCATAACGGACGAGTATGAAAAAAAAAAAAAAAACATGCACATGTATCCCTCATCAAGCATTGGAACCGGACTTTTGACGGGTTCGCCCTTTTATATGCATCATTTTGCCTTGAAAGTAAAATGAGCTTTGCTCCTCTGGGCGCTAGGCGCTCTCGTGGTTCGCTAGAAGGAAAAAGGACTCATCCTTTGTTGCATCTGGCATGAGATGATCAAGAGAGAGCTTCCTCTATCGATGAACATGGGATTGGCAGAGTTATTGGCTTTGCTTTGTTTTTGTCTACTTTTCTATCAGTGATTTCCTTGATCCAAAGGCATTTTCCTTTTACATTTCAAAGTGAAAACACTGAATCAAAAGACAATCAATAAAACAAAATCGAAATGCAGAAAGGGAATCAACAATGCAAAGAATAAAATGCAGTGTTGAATACATAAGGAAGGTCTCTCTACTCAGCAATATCGTCCTCCTTGTCGAGCCACTCAATGATGACGTTTACAGTATCGTCATCGAGAAACGGATCGGTTAGATCAGGGTCAGCCACGAGAAGTACCACTTCATCGACCAACCACTTAGAACCTCTACATAAGAACTTGTTCAACGGATTGTCGAACATCTTGGACCCCCTTCCAGGTGAAACAACCCTTTTGGCGTCCCATATATCTCAACAGCTATACTGTGTAGAACCAGCCAAAAGTAGGTTTGCTGATTGCCACGAATAAGAGTTCACAATCGAATATGGTATGTCACCCCACTACTAGCCTCTGGTGGCGAAAAATTAAGCACTAACATCGCCTTTTGCAATGGGCTTCAATTTGAAAACATATGCATCGGACCTTTGTCATACAAAACAGCAGCATTGAGAAGCATGTCACAGCAGAACACATGAATAGAATATCTATGGAGCCGTTATGTAAATCAATAAAAAATGAAATTTACAAGCAGCAATACTAATCATGCACTTGTTTTCTATGATTAGGAGTAAAAACAATATTGACACCAAGTGCAATGAATTACCGGGTTCCTCCTTAAAGAAGCAAGTCCTCTCTACAAGATTATTGAGCGTGTTGAATAGCAGGGGTTGTAGACCGGAGAAACAAGGTCAATATAGCCGCCATGACCGATCGCCACAAGATTTACAGCTGCAAAAGAGAAAGCAATTTGAACATAAACTAGCCCACCACTTGAATTCCATCACAGCAAAATGCGTAGGACACAGAGAAGGAACGAGCAGCGTGTGAGGGGAGAGAGTCGACTCTAGTGATTGAGCCATGGCATTGCGAATTCGTTGGAGACCCCTCGTCTGGATAGCGCAAGAGAATATGGTTTTAACTTGGGCGTGGAAGGTTGTGAGAAGACAACCGATTTAAGCGAAAATACCAAATAAAACTAAATCAATTTTTTGTCCCCGAAGAAGTGCATATTTTACCTGAATGTTCGTCGATAATGGTACCGAATGATAGTGTGATTGGAGTAGACACGAATTGCTTTAAATACAAGAAGCCGAGTGGGCAGATTAGTCCGAGTTGAGAGGGAAAAAAAAAGTGAGAATTGAACTGAAAAACTTTTTTAGAGATATCCATTTTCTTATTGGAATAGATACACGAATTGCTCTAAATCTGAGAGGAAAAAAAAAAGATTTGAACTGAAAATCATTTCTAGAGATATCCCGACACGATGGCATCTTGATATCCCTAGGAACAAAAAAAAAACAAATGCTAAGGAATCCAAAAAACCAAAAAAAGCAATTACTTTGTTTTAGTTCGACCTGTAATAACAAATGAAATATCTAACCGTATAAATTTAGCAATACTCTCCCCTCGGATCTGCCACAGTAAAGGAATAATATGCAACTTCGAGTTGTCAATTATACTGTTTACAGAAATGACAAACCAATTCGGAAAATTTATGATACAAGCATTCAATTAGTTCAAACTTGTTTAATTTTGAATTGAGACCAAGAAAAAAAATTGCTATCGAAAGAGGCTCATGGCTGAATTGGAGTGAGTAATGGCCTTAAAATAGGGAGACATTGTATATTTATGGAGATATTCAAATTTGTCTGTTTTATTTTTTGCCAAAATTACCCTTAATTAGAGATCAAATGACTGGGTCGGGTCGGGTCGGGTCAGTTCGAAAATAGTCCAGTCCAAATTGATTAATTTGACCAGTTTTAACTCATTTTTATCTAATACAATTTTAGCAACCTAAACCCTACTCGATTCAACCATATTACTAAAATACGTCCATAAGCATATGAAAGCATGTTTCCCAAGAATATACTAATCGAATAGATTTTTTTGTCAGATCGGTTCTAGAGGTATTTTATTTTCTGAGTTCGTTTTGGCCTTACTTTCCTCCGCTAGCCACTGTCCTCTCCACGTCGTTGGGCAAACCTGTACGCAGCTCTGCTTCCTCACCTCTTCATCAGTCAGGAAACCAAAGTTAACGGCCTCAACAGTGTACGACACCCTTCCGACACCACAAGAAATTCACTGCATTGTGTTAACGCGTAAAACTAATCCATGACTAGTCCAGTCAGTCAAATGTGTGGGTCATTTTACCAAAAAATAAAATAAAAAAGTAGTTCGGATCAGGTTGATCAATCTCAAATTGATCAATTTAAATCGTTTTGATTCATTTTTATGTAATACAACTTTAGCGAACAAAATTCATACGCATACCAAAATATTAAACCTGCTTAAGCTCTTTATAAGAATATATTAATCGAATAGATTTTTTTTTATCAGATCAATTCCTGAGGTATTTTATTTTTTGAGTCCTTTTTGGCCTTATTGTACACCCCCCCCCCGGCTTTTCACATACTCGTTTCTTCATAATTTTTGTCCAATCTACTTTGTTGAAATTGGTAGTGTGCATATTATGGTTCTACTAGAAGTTCCGATGTCCAATTGACGTCAAATACAATCTAAACAACCTGCCTGAATAACCAATCAACCGTGAAACCACGGTCCATATGTAAGTTCATCTGCCAATGCGGCTACTGTCAAGGCTTCTCCGAACGGATTGGTTGTCATGAGCAGCGAGGCAAGGTGAGGAGAGGTGCAAGAGACAAGCGTCCAGAGCGCGAGAGGAGTGAGGACTCGAGCAGAGAAGACGATACCATTAGATTCGGTTATATATATATATATATATATTCGCTAAAAATATTTAAATTTATCGACTCTTAAAACTTGCAAAAATTATGATTGAGTCATGAAACTTGTTATGAAAATATAATTGAGTGCTAAAACTTACAAAATTACAATCGAATCTTAAAATTTATCAAATAAATACAAATCGAGTCCTCCCATTGACTCCATCTAATTTAGTTAATAAAAATGCTAACATAATTTTTTTTTCAATATTTTCGTCGTTCATTTTAACTGAAATTTAATTTTTAATGTAATTTTTACTTAAAAATATTATTTTAAAAGTAAAAATGAAAAAACCAGAACCGACACCGTTATCGATCGTCTTCTCTTCTACCCTCATTCCTCGCCAAAATTACGTCCATGATGACAGTTCCTCCTTTCCGTCCTCCACCACCAGCATCATGCTTGCCATCTTCGAGAAGAAGACCACTTCCGTCGACCTCTACCGCCCCCTTCGCTCCTACATCGGCTTCAATTACTCCGAAAGCCAGGCCCAGAACCTAGAAGACGATCTCCAAAGTTTCGAGGACCTCGAGAACCCCACCAAAGAGCCCTTCCCCACCAGCCCGCCGCGACCTTCTCCAGTCCCACTTCCGCGCCCTCTGCGTTGTCGCGACCCGCTTCTCAATCTCCCCGGATAAGGACCGCGTCAACGCCAGTGGCGGCCCTCGCCCGATCTAGGCCCTCGACATCGGTCAGTGGGGGTCGCCGGCCGGCGGTGGCGGGGCGGCGGCAGCGAGGGCTCAGCCGAGCCGAGCCGAGCCGTCTCCGCTCGCCACTGCGACGGTGACTTGCCTTTACTGACGTCTCGTTCTAATGCCAGGAACCATTACGATGAATCCCGATCGAAGAAGATGCGAAATCCGGTTCTGGATTCTTCTTCTTCTTAATTTTTTTAAAATAATTTAAATAAAAATCATATTAAAATTAGATTAAAATCAAAACGACGTACTTTTGCAGCCACATCAGTATTTTTCGTTAATTAAATACGACAGAGTTAATGAAAATACTCGATTTAAATCAATTTAACAAGTTTTAGCACTCAAGTATATTTTTTGTGACAAATTTCAAGACTCGATTGTACTTTTTTATAAGTTTTGAGAGTTAATTGCATTTTCATAATTTGTTTTAGGATTTTTAGTTAACATATAAAAAAAGTACAGTAGAATTGTATGCTATTGTAGTTCGCATTAACATTAAATTTAATCAGTTCGATCTTTCCCAAATCAGTAATAGCGACTAATTTCTCAATTGGAAGTGATAAATCAAGATCCAAAACACCTAAGTAAAATTAGACTGACTCACTCCAATCATAGAAGTTCATTTCAATAAATAATGAAACAAGCGAAATATTGCAAATGAAGAGAAACATGTACATATATTGTAAATATGCAAGAAAATACTCATATATTAATGCCTTGAGAATATCACATAATTAAATTTAAATTAAACAATACATATATATCATAATTCTCCTTTGGGAGATCCTATGGCGCACAAATATAAAAACCATGATGACACATTTTTATTTGGCAATTACTAATATACCTCATTAAAATTTATATGTTATCTTTAGATATGCAAACAAATTTAATAAGACGTATGAATTACCAACCAGTGTTCGCAAATTATAAGAACTTGATTAATCTTTGGGTTAATCCTTAAGTTCTCATAATAAATTATACCGATGACATCGATAAGGATATGTAACATATCATTTTCTGTCATAGCATAAATAAATCAAGTGTAATTGAATAAAACATTATGAAATTTCAAAAAATCCACCATACCTTAAGGTTCGATCACTTTGGTGGCTAGAGAACCATTGATAATTGAATTTTAATATTATAAAACACAGTAATGTTCCAGAAACGTTCCGAGGAGAGTGTTTTTGTTCCAAAAGTGTTCCCGGAACACTTTTGGAACAAAAACACGTACGGTTAAAAAATGTTCAAAAATTATTCTATGGAACACTTTTACGAGAACAATTTTGAAGAAGCAATAAAAACTTGATTTTGGGTTTTGGAACACTTTTGGAACCATCATCTACCGCCGCCAACGCGGTTGCCACCCACCGGCCACCGTCTCTGCCAGCCGCCAGTTGGCAGTGGAGAAAATTTTTATTTTTTTAACTTTCCAAATGCATTTTTGTTCCCAAAAAACGTAGTCTGAAACATAAATAAAAAAAATGTTTATGTTCAAAAACATTGACGAGGAACAGAAATGTTCCCCACCTTAAAGTGCGCATGAAAACCATACAGAAACTATTTCTAGAACAAAAATCAATTTCTAGAATAGGTTTGGAATAGAAACTCGTTTCGTTTGGTAACGCAATTCTAAAAAACTATTTCTAGAACAACTTTGAGAAACATAATTAGATTTGAAGCAGAAATGAGAAATAAAAAAAATTTAATTCTCCAACAAATAGAAATAAAAATAGAAATCTCCGTCGACGACCAATCCCGCAGATCGTCGATCCCCAGTCGCCATGCCGGCTGCCGACCGCAGCCTATCGCCCGCCGGCATCAGATCGCCGGTCTTCGACTGCCACTGGTCACCAGATGCTACCCTTTGTCGCCGGCTGGCGACCGTCGCCCTCAACAACCACCCGCTGGCGTCACCGTTCGCCCGTTGCTGTCCTCACCCCCGCTGCCTTACTTGACCACCGTATTTTTTAGAAGTAAAAATTTTCAACCGTTGTTAAACAAATTTTTATTCTAGGATCAGAACCGTTATCAAAAGCCTTTTTTTTTTTTTTAATAAAAATGGACATGAATGGTTTACATGATTCAGCACCAACCAATTTCCCGATCATTCATCCACGAACTACATGATTCAGCACACAGACCTGATCATACTCCCGGCCCCGGTTCAATTCAAGCCTCGAAAGAACAGATTTAACAAAGATAAACAAAAAAAAAAAAATCGAGAAGTTTACCTAGTTTTCTTGTGGAAAGAACATGGGATTCTTACGGCCAGTGAGGAAGAGCGGGTGGTCGAGCAGAGGGAAGCGGTCACGAACAGCGAGACAAGGCTAGGAGAGGTGCGGAAGAGGAGCATCGCGAGGAGTGCGAGAGACGAGCGTCGAGCACGCAAGAGGAGTGAGAACTCGAGCAGAGAACCAAGAGTGCGATAGAAGACCGATAGAATTAGAATCGATAAAAAAAAAACAAAAAGACGATAGAATTAGGGATTTTGGTTTCAATTTTCGACATTGAAATTTTTGCCCCCCAAAAATTATGATTTTCCCATATTGCCCCCTGAAAACGTGTGTCCTAATGGGTCCAACACGCTAAAAAAGCCTTTGGTGGCATGTCCAATATGGACTGCCAACACAGTCTCGTTAGATATAACATTTTTTTTTTTTTGAGAATATATGACAAAAAAAAATATGACATTTTTTTTTGAGACTGCCAAACGTGTGTCCTAATGTGTTCATTTCCTATTTAAGAATATGACATTTTTTTTTATCATCATCCTATTGTGACAGCCCGAGGTTTTCATGGCTAGACTGTTTGATCATATGGTCGAGAAGATTCCCAAAACTCGTGTTTTGGATCTTAGGGTTCATCTAGGGTTTTCTACTATGTTCTAGAATATTTCCAAGGGCAGGCAAGTCGGTAATTGCCCCATGTTCCGGAATATTCCTATTAATTATTGGTGGTTAGGAATATATGAGATAAAATCTTAGCTATCAGATGAGATAGAGGTCGATGGTTGTAATCTGAGGCCCTCTACTATTTAAAGAGATGTAATCCTCAAATAAATAACAAAGCATTCCTCCAAGAATCTCTATATAAGAACTCCCAGAGAAAACAAATAACTTACAGTACTCCCTTTGGCCCCAGATTTTTTAAGATTTTTTACTAGTCATCTCATTTAGCCTACTAATCCTCCTCCTCTCCTCTCTTAGGTCAATTCCATTGTCGAGGTCAGGGCCGAATTTCCATTGCTGCGTTTTACTTCTTCAATTCTCAGATTGAAGTTTAGCAGGTTTTGTCCCACAATATCATTATTAGTCACCCGATCTCAAGCACATGATCAATCCAATACAAAAACACAAAATTCTGACAAAGATACTACACTACCATCTAAAAGTACCAAACCAATCCTACCAAAAACCTAAAAACTTACTCTACTTTAGCAAGGTAAAGCCTATAATTCTATCTGGCAAAATGTAGTCCCATTTCAATAGCTAGATACTGAAAATGCAGCATTCTCGAAGAAAGGAACTTACAAGATATCCAACAGGCAAAGAAATGAACACACCTATTATATCATTGTTCTTAGCCCCAACAATCTCGTGGTGTACTTCCTCTCCGCATCTTTCACAATCTTTGAGTTTTTGTTGTCTTCTTTCATCAATATATTCACTCAACAAAAGATCATCCACTCCACTTGTGATTTTCTAGTTTGAGCTCTGTGCGAGCAATTATTTGTCCCATTTTTTTTTTCAAATTTTTGGACCGATGAGACAATCCCCTTTTTCTTTTCTACAAAGCATAGAAGTTTCGTGGGCAAACCGGAGTTGATAAACCTTATAAGGAGGGCATTTCAAAGTTCATGGGCTATTCTCTGTTCCCATTTGAAGAAATTCTGCTGCCGTTGATTTGAGTCCTGCTTGAGGGCTGATGGTTGGCTGACTTAACCACTTATTTGTTTTGCATTTCAAATAGCGTCGGCAAGCTAAAATTTCCGACTTTAGTTCATAGAGAAAGTTTCAATACAACAATCGAAAAGCTATTAGCCAAAAATTTTATTTCGGGCATCTTCCAGTAATGCTAAAGGTTGAAAGAAGGTTTAAATCTATCAATTAATTTTATAGTCCCGACCTTGTTTTAAAGCTATCAATTAATTTCTTTCTAGTGCAACATTGCTGAAAGAAGGTTTCCATAGTACTGAGAGGAGAAGACCACTTCAATAAGCTCAAAGAAAGTCAGATTAACTCAACACCATCCACCATTCCTGATCTTCTTCATTTCCAGTTCTCCCCCTATGACTTTTTCAGTTTGGAAAGGATACACCTACTAGTCCATTCACATTGATAGCAGTTTGCTGTTATTTAGTTTATGCAGTTTGCTATTATTTTCCATCTTAGTTAGAATGCTTTGAATTTGGACAGTTTGCTGTTATTTAGTTTATGCAGTTTTCTGTCATTTTCCATCTTAGTTAGAATGCTTTGAATTTGGACTAGTAGGCGTATACTTTCCAAACTGAAAAAGTCACAGGTGATATACATGTTAAGGGAGAACTGTTTGAGATGATTATCAAAGATCCATACTGCCATGGTTGTTAAGTAATGGTTGAGAAATCATTATTCAATTTTGCTGCAGCCAAAGCCTTGCCACTTTTGTTGCTGTCAAAGCTTTGCCACTTGAGTGGAGCTGACCCGCAAAAGTTGGTTTTATATATTTTTCTTCGTTGAAACTTATAGGAATGCTAACGTGTTGATTCTTAGTATTAATTATCAACTTCTTCGCAGTTATCTACATACCGTAAGATTTTGTGGGCCCACAGTCAACGGTTCTAAAATCAAATCATTATGCAATTTTGTTGCAATCAAAGCCTTGCCACTTTTGTTGCTGCCAAAGCTTTGCCACTTGAGTGGGGCTGACCCGCAAAAGTTGATTTTATATATTTTTCTTTATTCGAACTCGTTAGGGAGTCAAATAAGAGCCCGAAAATATTCGATCTCAGGACCTACTACTTTGATAAGATTTCGTGGGACTACAGCCAATGCTTTAAAAGCTTAAGTTATTAGAAAAAATCTTGATTTAATATTAATGTATTCCATCAAACACATCTTTATCACATAGAGGACGAAAGGCTTTAGTGGGGGAGAACAACATCATAAGCCTTAAGTCTTATTGTAAGTCCCTACTGGCGTTGGTATTCGAAAGATGTTGATGCACAAATTAATTTGCTGAGCGTTCGAAATTTATTCTACTAATTACCCTTTTAATAGAAGATTATCTTGTCTTATCTATATCATTCTCGCTCATTCTCGCCTCCATTCGAAAATTCAAGCTTGATGCTAAACCTTTTGAAATGTTCATCTTTGCGCGTAGGGATCAATTAGTGGTTTGTCATTTTGATGCCCTTCTTTTTTAGTACTCCCAAACGCAATATGGCAATATGCCATAATTCCGTTTACATTATTTTTCTTGTTTACAAAAGTTATTTAACACGTACCGTGCTCAAAATTTGGTCGGCTGATGTTTGACTGAACTTTTAACATTTTGAGGCGAGAGAGACACAAGGGGACAGACAGACGGGTGGGTTGGGAATCCAAATTCGCGAAGATGACGGGTGGAGAGAGGGCCGGATGGGGAGACGCCGTCGAGTTCTCGATAATTCCGATTGGCCCGACCCGGTTTTCCCATGTACATGCATTTGTTCCCGATCTTTGTCTCCTTTGATCTTTCCGAAGCCCATTGGGTCCCACAAAAAAAATGTGGGGTTTCTCGAGCCATCAATATGAGGGCGACCCTCGCGTGTCGGGGCCCACCTGGCCCAACTTTGCCCCGTTAGCACCCCTCTTAACGGGGACCTCGCTCTCCAGGATCGTTTAGCATCCTCTAACGTGAAACTCGATACTACTACCTAATATGTTTTAATTTCTATAATGACCTCATATCTGAAATTTAGGTTATATTATCGAGCAAATGTATATGATGATCCTCACCTTACTAGAAGTCGCAATGCTTTTGAAATTTACTTAAGCAGTAAACTCCAATCTAAACTTCATAAATATTTACCCGATTGATCTTGCTTTGGTGGAATACTTAAAAGGTTACTTATGTGCCGCCGACCTGTAGGTTGACGTATCACAAGCGATTACCATTGGGAGCATGATCTCTCATTTTAGGATCGTTAGATCTTAGGTTTTTATCAATTATTTTGTCCACTCATATTTTCATATTCTGCTGGTTTCTTAATTGAAGATTTCAAATGCACGAGTTTTGAATAAATGGGTAGGTAGCAAAACTTAAGATGATTTATCATGTACTTAACGTGAGGTATATGTCTACTAAGAGTGCGTTTGGTTCAAATTTTTTAAAAGATTTTGAGCCTATAAAGACCCTTCAAGAAATGCTGGGATGTTCGGCAAGTCTTTCTAAAGGGCATTAGGCCAAATGACAACCTTGAGAAGGCTAAAGCTCAGTTAATGAAAAATTCTTTTACCATCGTTTCAAAAGTGAAACTCTAAATTGTTGCATTTCTTCTTCTTCTTCTTCTTCAAGGTGAGGTCGATGTAGGCGAACAAGGCCCAAGGCCCCCAGCGCCAGATCTAGCTCGTCGGTGCCCTAAGCCCTTTGTCCACCGGCAAAGGTTTTTGATATTTTTTGTAAAATAAAAATAAGGAAATACGAAAATAAAAGAATATGCAGCCAAAAGCCCTTTACAATTTTACTTTTGCCAAACACTATTTTAACCGAAAGTTGCATTTCAAAGGATATTTTACTAAATGCCATTTTGCATTTCTCCAGATCCACTTAGGCTAACGAAATTTGCATTTGCTCAAATTTCATTTTTAAAGCTGAACCAAACGCAGCCTAAGGCATTGGCACAATGGATCACAAGAACCTGACAATTTTAATGAGGCGGGTTTGAGATCTCATGTCAAAGTTTGCAAGGAATTTATGATATTATAAATGACACAAATGATCCTTAAATTTTAGCCTAATGTGCATCGTGGTTCATGAACTTTAACACAATATGATATGTCATCCTTGAACTTTCTATTCGTTCAATGTGGTTCATAAGTTTTAGCCTAATGAGCAATGTTGTCTATGAACTTTTAGTTTGTTTAATGTGATCTTTAGAGTTTTAGTATATGTCAATTTAGTCCTTATATTATATTTAAATGTTCAATGTTGTGTTTGAACTTAAATTGGTAGAAGGGTAACATTGAACATTTTCATATACTCTAGAGACAATTGAGCATGTATGAAAAGTCCAATAACCAGATTGAACAAATTATAAGTCCAAAGACAACATTGCATATTTAGCTAAAGTTCATGATCTACGTTAAAAGAACTTAAAAAAGGATCTCATTGTGGATTGAGCCAAAGTTCAAAAATTATGTCATTATCTCGATTGATGACAAAAGAAGTTGGACTACATGAGTTTGAGACGAGATTTAGAGATGTCAGACCCATTCTGCTTTCGTTTTTGGCCGGCCCCGCCCGGCTGATACTTAGACCGTTTAATTAAGTCATTGCAGGATAAGGAGAAATGCCTTGTACGGGCTTTTTTATTATTATTATTATTATTATTATTATTATTATTTCTTGTCTATGCAATAGAACATGGAATGAGGCACTAAAACCGCTAAGACAACTGCTTAACAAGGAAATGCTATGTCTACCAACTTAAGCTTCAAGATGCTTAGCTACATTGCAAACAATATGAGAGAAACACACTGACCTGTAGCAGTTTTGCTGTCGAGAGGAAGATTTATTGATTATTGAAGATCCATCCACCGGCTGCAATGAGCTAGGAAGTTGATCCAGCATTTCAATCTTCTTAACCTAAGTACTTGCCTATCATAAATTTGTCATCTAAAGCAGCCAGCCTTTCCCAAAATACATAACCAGGCAAACATGCCGACGACAACACATGATTCTTACTCTGTTAGATCCCAAACATTGGTGAGCATCCAGCATGATGGAGAGTGAGTCTGAGGTCTAGCTAGACACAACTTTGCAATTAAACCAAATCTTACAATTTCGATCAGCGCAGAGAAGTCCTGGAAGCCAACAATTCCTGCTTTTTAAGTTGTTTTGAGTTTGGTCAATCTTAGAAGAAACCATTTAGACATTTGTTTGAATTTCTCAGACTTAAAATTGATAACTACTCTCACAGTTCAGGTGGACCCATCGTTTTACATTCCTAAATTTGATAAAGATGCAGCAGAATGACAGAGAGCAGCAACATGATCCCCTCAACCTATTATAAGCTGACCAATAAAGACAAGAGATAAGATAAAAAGAGATTATCAAAAAATCACGTTCATCGACTTCACACCTCATGAGATTAGAAACATATGCATGACAACGAGCATCTTCAAGGACACCTTGTATCACTATGTTCAGGAACCTAATGAAATCTGACGCGTTAAAGAGCCTAGCAGCTAGGAGTTCCGGGCCATATAAGATCATTGTATTGATCAAAAGGATTTCAGGCTCATTAGCCTTGTAAAATAGAGGGTTAATTTGAGATATACCAGAAAACATAAACTTAGTGTCAAATAAACACATCAGTTCTCAAGTTCAACTGACTTGTCGTTACTAATCATGATGCATCACTTAATTTGCGTCAAAGTTAACTGCACGAAAACTTAACCATTCTCCTCAATTCAGAGCTTACATTCTGATCCCCAAAAATAAAAATAAAAAATCAGAGCTTACATAAATTCTGTCCTATATGTGACAGAAGTTTGATCTTCCCCATAGTAGATCACTTGATTCTCTTTGCAAGTAGTTACTTGGCTAGATACAATCTTGCCAAAGCTCCCGAGGTATACCTTTTTCGCCACTTTCAAAGCTGTTGAAAAGGTAGTCTAGTCTTTTTCATAGTTAGTGAGCCCTAATGTTCACTATATATACAAGATGATGTATTTTGATTTTAATAACACATATGACAATTGCATTTTTCAACATGGTATCAGAGCCACCACTGTGAATCCTACGTTACCATCGTCTACCACCATCGCCATCTACCGCCATCGTTGTCGTCGATTCCGCCGAAGCCCCGAGTCGTACAAGGCCGGCGATCTCATCTCGGCGTCACACGAGGCTGGTGACCCGAGCGACCTAGATCCGAGGTCGCTCGGCTCCAGCGAACTAGATCTAAAGCCGCCCAAGCCAGGCGGACTCAATTCCGGCGCCGATTGAAGTCGTCCAGGTCCAGCGGCTCTCGACTAGGTGTTGGTTGAAGGTTCCCAGGCTAGGCGACCCATTTCGACATCTTTTGACGTCACTCAACGAGGAGCGGCTCCACTGTTTGTTGCTATTGAAGTGGAATAAAAAAAAAACTGTTGATATTCGAGAGCAGTGAAGGAAGGGAGTCTCGATCCTGCATTCTTCTTCATCACCTCAGGATAATCCCTACGGCCCACTCTACGTTTGCTCCGATTTAAGTCGGCAACAACTGATAATAGCGATAGCGAAGATTAAAACCCCACCGCTCGCAGCGAAAGCGGTCGACATCGCACTCGAGGTTGGCATGAGATTGCGGAGGAAGTTTCAGAGTCAATACTTGAGCACACAGAGTCAAAAAGGGGCATAGAAATTGCACCACCGTGGTTGTGGGGCATCGTCGAGCATGTGGGAGTGTGCTCCGGCAGTTCCTTGTTTGTGAAGGGAACAAAGTAGAAGCTCAGAAGGTTGAGCCCTCTGTATCCCCTGTGTATGCGCCGGTATATTTTTTTTTTTGATACAGTGTACCGGCTGATGTGTGCAACAATATGATATTGTGAGCTGCCAAGCACGTTCCGATTGTTGGGTGCACTCACAATCACCTTACTAGTTTGATGTTTTCAAGTCTTCTTATCAGTGACTTCCAGCTCTTTTCTGGAACAAAATATTCGCAAAGTTATTCTTTTATTGCGAAACTAAGGTTCCTACTGGTGTTGATGTTTACTCCCGATGGTTGATCTATTATGAGGAGTTATTGTGTTTGGTGGTAATTGGTAATAAATATTACGTTTGGTGCACAAGCCCCAAGGTGCAAATTTATGTTACATTCAATTTTATATTATTATTGAGTTACGGCTGACAATTCTGGAAATACGGATACAATCCTCACTAATCTGAAGTTGACCTCTGTTAAGCTCAATGGGACAAATTACCCTTCTTGGTCCATGGCAGTCGAAACATACCTTTTGGCCACCAAACAACTGAATTATCTGACTTCATCTCCACCAACGGATAAAACAAAAATTGATGATTGGCGTTTCGGCAATGCTGCTATTCAGACATTGTTATGGAATACTATGGATTCCAAGATTAGTTCTCAATTTATGCGGTGCACATCAGCCAAAGCTATTTGGGACAAATGTGCTCTTATGTTTTCAGGTCGTGATAATATGATTCGTGTTTGTGATACGTGAGAGGAGCTTTTTGACCTACGTATTGGAGACATGTCTGCATATGATTACTATTCTAGGTTCACTAAACTCTGCGAGAAACTTGATACTTGTTTGCCTGCCACTGATGATATTATAGAGTTGGCCAAGCGCCAACAGGATATGAGACTTGTGTTATTTCTTCGAGGGTTTGGTCTGACTCATTCTTATCTCGGATAGCATATTATCTCTCATGGTACTCTTCCAACATGCGCAAATTTGGGTGAGATAAGTCTGATTCAGGGGTTTCATGCAGATTGGAAGACTAGTCCTTTCAACCACAATCAATATGATAATAACGCAATCAAGTACATAAATGAACCACGTCAATGCACATAAATTCAAGTCAATGGTCTCTTAGTAAAGCCCTAAAGACTTAGAGAATGTGTGATTTAGGGTATGGGTAAAATGGGAAGACTTGGTGACAATTCGCCCGAAGGGCAAAATCGTCATTTTTTATAGGTTCGCGTGTCGAATTACCCAAAATAGTCAATGGCCAGCTAGCCGTGGCCATTTTCTATTTTTTTTTTTGGGATTTTTTGAAATTTTTGGAAGACGATTTACCCAAAGGGTAAAATTGTCATTTTCGAAAGGATCGGGTTCCAAAAGACCCAAAATAAGTCGTGACCAGCTGATTGTGATCATTTTCTATTTTTTTGAAAATTTTTGGAATTTTCTGAATTTCTTTAATTTTTGGAAGACGATTTGCCAAAAGGGCAAAATCGTCATTTTGGAAAGTCGGGGTTCTAAAGACCCAAAATAGGCCATGGCCAGTTGATTGTGGCCATTTGCCATTTTCTGGAATTTTTTTTTGGAAATTTTCTAATTTTTTTTCAATTTTTATGAATTTTCTCTCCTTTTTCATGATTTTTCCATTTTTTTAAATTTAATTTTCGAATTTAATTTAATTTTTTATTTGTTTTTATTTGAATTTTTTTATTAAAAATATTTTCCGGACCGGGTCAAACCTGGCCTGCAACTCTTGGGCGCCCGGCTCGACTATATGGGTTGGAAACCGGTTTAAACGACGCCGTTTTGTATTTTTGAAAATTTTCTATTTTAATTTTTTAACCATTTTTATTAATATCCGAAAATCCCTAATCGGACGTCCCATAGTGTGACACGTGGCCTTTTCTCAACAGCCGAATCTTTTTTGATTTTTTTCGAATTTAATATAGAAAATATACTTCTTTTTTTATTTTGAAAATATCGGATCGCGACACGTGGCAAACCCACGACCGTTCGATCCGGC
The DNA here is from genome assembly GCA_028455895.1 of Rhodomyrtus tomentosa. NCBI lineage: Eukaryota > Viridiplantae > Streptophyta > Magnoliopsida > Myrtales > Myrtaceae > Rhodomyrtus > Rhodomyrtus tomentosa. Next base: position 37,624,963 of record JAPCWY010000001.1, on the reverse strand, counting down.
TGATTTTTTATATAATTCTGAAAATCCTTGATCGGACACTCCAGAACTCGCCACGTGGCTTCTCCTAGTGCGTTCGATGTAGGTTTAATTGATGGTACTTAAAGCCTAGACCCGACGGATTTCCGAGTGCAACTTGGCGCCATTCTGATCGTCCGATTGATTTTTTAATTTTTTTTAAATTCAAAAATCCTTTAATATTCTGAAAAGATTATATAATTTTTTTGAGAATCCTAGATCGCGACACGTGGCAAAACCACGACCGTCCGATCTAGGTTTTTATTTATTTAAAGCCGCCAACCCCACCCGTCGACGTGGCCGCCTACGTGGCGCGCTACGTCAGCGCTGACCGATCAGCACCCTTCGCCGGAGAAGATGACCGGTGACTCGCTGGAACAATGGTATTTCTGGCGGGTTCGCCAGAATCTTCGTCGGAAAATTGTGATCGAGCCCAAAATTTGTGAAACTTTCGCTCAAATTCATCTAAATGATCCCTCATCAACATAGGAATCCATTCCACATGAAAACAGTGATAAACGACGTCCGAAACACCCCGATCGGCCATGAACAGTGTCAATTCCGGCGAAGATTTTTGTGAAAATTTTTCTATGACTAAACTCGATTTTAAGCATTCAAATAGCATCTAAGCAAGGTTTAGAGACTTAACTGAGCTCTTCTTAGAGCCCGACGACTTCCGTTCGCGCCGGACCGAGTCTCGACTCGAGTATGCCCCGAGAAGCTCCGACCAAATGTTTTCGGCGAGGTTCGATGCAAAACAAAGACATACAGAGGCTTAGCCTTGGTCATAGGACAGAATGTAGGATAGAAAATGGGCTAAACGACTCTGGCGAAGCACAACCGAACATTAAAACGCATAAACGACTCCAGCGACCTTTCGTCGAACAGTTGGCATGCGTCGAAAAATCGATATTCAAGCGAGAAACGAGGGGAACACAGGCTAAACCGAGGGAAACTAACATTCAAGAATCATTATAGAGGCCTAAACTTATGTCGGTATGCAGTCGGTTAGGTCCGATTTCGTTGGAAATTAAACCGGGCAAGAAACTCACAATAAGCAAAAACAGGGTATAAAACAGGGGAAGAAAAAACTGACCTTGACTGAGGATCGCCGGCGGCTTGGGGCTTCGACGGCGATGGTCGCCGGCGATGCTTCAGGTGTCTTGGACCCTAGAGGCTCTCCGTGGACGCTGAAATCGCGTTCGATCTTCGCCCAAATCTCTCCAAAATCTCGAATCTCTCTCTCCCCCTATTTTTTTCTTAAAAAAAAAAAATCAAGAATGCTTTTTTTTTCCTGTCTTTCTCTCCGGCCGAACCTTATAACCGAAGGCGTCGGGGATCGTTCAAGGACGATCACGCACTCCTTTCGGCCTGAAAAAGAGCGTGCCTCCGCTCAGTTTTAGTCAGAACCGACCACTGATCCTCCTCTGTCATTTTTGCCATCCTCCCCTGCCTTACTGTACCTGGTCTGCAATGTCGTTGCAGACCCGGTTCGGCCGGGCCGGGTCGGGTTCGACCTGACCGATCCGACTCTAAATTTTCGCCTAATTGAGCCCCAAATTGACTAGTTTTCATGAAATTGACGCCAAAATCGGACTCCTCAACATGTTTTTCATATAAAATGGGTATTTTCACGAACAAATGAATTCGAACTTAGCGAAAACCCCAAATTTCATTTAGGATCTAAAAATGATTTCTGCTTAATTGAGGACCTAAATGGTTAGCCCAAATTGAGGCCACAAACGAGTTCGGGACGACGAAAACTATAGGGGAGAGGTGTCTGATTTTCATGAATGTCTCTAGAGAGAATTTAATTTTGAGATTCGTGAAATCGGAGACTAAATTGAAAGAAAATTGTGCAATTAAGCCTTTTTAGTTAAAATTAATCAAATTGAAGGGTAAATCAACACAATTTCACTTCAAGGTTCTTAATGTCAATGTCATGGCTTATTGAAAGCAAAAATTGGAGATTAAAATACTTAAAAGGGATTTTTTATGCCCGATTCGGGTTTATGTTTATGAAGGAACATAGAAGCCCTAGTCGAATTTTGAAGATTTAAAAAGACCAACTTGAAGAGAGAATTAAAATAAAATTATTGACTATTTTTATGTATTTTTTGACCACGAATGGTATTTTTCTGATTTTTTGGGTATTTTTATATTTAAATAAATTCAAAAAATAATAAAATTACCAAAAATAATTTTTGTTCAAAAATTGAATCACAAGTCTAGGCCAAGGCTTCCAAAGTTGATTTTGCAATTTTATGACTTTTTTTTGCTATTTTTAATTAATTTTAAAAATAAAAATGAAATAAAAGGTGATTAAAAATCAGGTATCAACAGCTGCCCCTCTTTGACAGTGAGCTCGTCAGAGGTTGCTCGTAGAGACAAAATGACACCTGAGTCTTAACCGACTGGACTGGAAAAAGACGAAAGACATGACATCGGATTCTTAAACCTCTTGATGAAAGCTCGAATCACTCCCCGATTTGTTTTGACAACTTGAACATGGGCCGGAGAGAGGAGTTTACCTGAAACTCACCTGTCGATTGCTGTGCTTGTGGAATCTGAGGGTCCGTCGTTATGCTCCTAGAGTGTCGGAATCATGGGCTCGTATCCTTTTTTTTTTGTAACCTCCTATCAACTACACCAGGCTCTCTTCTTCGTAGCTTCTCACCCGCTGTATTTGACTTTGATTTTTTTCTTCCATAGCTTCCCATCCGCTATGCTAGGTTTGTGATGATTCTGCAGGTTAGAGATTAAACATTTGGATTCGCTCTTATGGTTTGAGACATGAACTTTTGATTTCGCTCTTATGGTTTGAGACATGACATTGGGGTTCGCTCTTATGGTTTAAGACATGAACTTTTGGCTCGCACTTATAGTTTGAGACATGACCTTTTGGTTTCGCTCTTATGATTTGAGACATGACCGTGGGGTTCGCTCTTATGGTTCGAGACATGACCTTTTGGTTTCGCTCTTATGGTTTGAGACATGACTGTTGGGGTTCGCTCTTATGGTTCGAGACATGACATTTTGCATTCGCTCTTATGGTTTGAGACATGACCATTTGGGTTCGTGCTTTTGAAACGGCAAGAGAGGTTTAACTCGAATTTTAGGTCGGCTTTTAGACACTTATATGTTTCAAGGGAGTCCCATGACGCTGACTAGTGGGGGTCAGAGGGGATTTTTCTCTTGTTTTGAAGGGATTCCCATGACAAGTAGAGGGGGTTTTTCTTGTTTAGAAATGATTCCCATGACAAGGGTTCTCCACATCAGAGGGGATTTTCTCTTGTTTTGAAGGAATTTCCATGACAAGGGTTCTTCTCGTCAGGAGAATTTTCTCTTGTTTTGAAAAGTATTTCCATGGCGAGGGTTCTCCACGTCAGGATGATTTTCTTTGTTTTGAAAAGGGCTTTCCCACGACGATGATTTTCAACGTCAGATGTGGTTTTTCGTTTGATTTTGAAGGGGTTTTCCCATGACAATAACTTTTGATGTCAGCGGGGATTTTCCCTGATTTTGAAAGGGTTTTCCCATGACGATGACTCTTGACGTTAGAGGGGATTTTCTCTTGTTTTGAAAGGATTTCCATGACGAGGTTCTCCCCGTCAGGAGGATTTTCTCTGATTTTGAAAGGGGTTTCCATGACGAGAGTTCTCCACGTCAGGAAGATTTTTCTTGTTTTGAAAAGGGCTCTCCCACGACGATGATTTTCAACGTCAGATGGGGTTTTTTGTTTGATTTTGAAAGGGTTTTCCCATGACGTCGACTCATGACGTCAGTAGGAATTTTCTCTAACTCTAAACGGATTTTCCCATGACGATGACTCTTGACATCAGCGGGGATTTTCTCTGACTTTGAAAGGGTTTTCCCATGACGATAACTCTTGACGTCAGCGGGGATTTTCTTTGACTTTGAAAGGGTTTCTTCTTATTTCTTTTTTTTTGGAAAAGATTCACATGACAAGGGTTCTCCACGTCATATGAATTTTTTTTATTTTTTTTATTTTGAAAATAATTTTCATGACTAGCAGAGGGGATTTTTATTTTATTTTAAAAGGGGTCTCCATGACAAGTAGAGGGGATTTTTTCTTTGATTTTGAAAGGGATCTCCATGTCAAGCAGAGTATGTTTTTTTTTAATTTTGAAAATAGGTTTCTATGACTAGCAGAGGGGACTTTTTGAAAAGGTCCTTGGATATTTTTTAAATTTTCATCTTGACAGAATTTCATTTGGATATGTTAATGAAGTAGGGAGGTTATCCGAAACATCTCGCCTTGCAATGATCCTAATTTTCCTGTGGGAATGATTCTCTATTCAACCGATATCGAGTTATTGAAAGATTTGTCTAAAAGCCGGCCAGAGTCTACTCGTCCAGGGGGGCTTCTCACAATTTTCACTGGTCTTTTTGTTTGAGACGACACTTGATTTTTTCTCTTGAGTCTACGATCAAGGCTTCAGAACTATTCGCAATGTATACCCTTAGCTGATCAGAAATGGTTTTTAAGGGACCATAATGTTAGGCTTGGTCCATGGTTTTCAAAGGGGACTCACAATCGAGTCGAGGCCAATGAATTGAAAGTCTCCATCATATGCTCCAGGTCTACAAGTCAAGAACCTGCAAGAATGAGAGAGAAATAATCTTGATCTTACCTCTTCGAGCGATGCTTATGATCATTTTAACTTTGCGTTAACTCAAGTGCCTTAGTCGGAAAAGACTTTTCGAGGGTTGTAACGCAGGTGAGAATTGGAGATTGAAAATGAGCCTGTTTTTGGCTCAGAATATATGAGAGGGGTTTGACATTGATGATCATTGCGGATCTGTCACCGGTCTCAACAGATTAATCTTCAAAAGGCATCATCATCGCAACAGGGATTAAAGGTTGCTGTTGTTTCTTGCGTGTGATCTGCTGGAGAGATTTTTACGTTCTGACTCGCTTGGGGATTTTTTTTTGCTTCACTAAGGATTAGCATGTGGATGTCACTGATTTTAAGCATTCTCTTTTTTTGTCTCATATTTTTTTTTTAGAGTTTTGAAACTTATATTGACCTTAACCTTGCTTTTACTAGGCACTTTGCTTTTTCTCTTCTCTTTTTTTTTTCTCTTCTTTGCTTTTTGCCTGAGATTCTTTCTCTCTCTTTGAATCCCTTTTTGAAATTGTTACACTTCAAGAGAATCAATTTGAAAATGTTCTGTATCCTTGATCCACTGACAGTCTTCACTTTCCTTTGATGCAGCCTTCTTCTTAAAATGAGCAATGATCACCGACTGGGTTTTTGAAAGGAATGCGCAAGCTCAATTGGGTTGTGCAAGGGATTAAGGTGTGTATGATAGAAAAACGATCGCTTTTCGTCGTTCCAAGGCACCTGAGTCTCAGCATGAGTTTAAAGGCAAAGAAACACCCGAATATTGATGTTAGTCCGGGCAAAAAAATTTCTAACCATTTACCTCTTGTCGTTGTTTGAATTTCTTCTATTTGGCCTCGATGCAGGGTGGTTCATGACAGGATTGTAGAAATGAAACCTCCGCTCAAAGTGGTTAACGATGGTCACCTGTCATGTTTGGGATGGAAGAAGGAATGCATTTCATCGTCTCCACCTGGGTAACATTGTAAATGATTCCTACATCGTGGAGCGTGGCTCCTATCCTAATGCTCACTCAAGTCTCTAAGTGTATGGGGACGTGTTTAAGGGAAGGCTGCCTCCCTTCATCCGAGTTTCTTCATGGCCTATTCAAATAAAAGGTTTTTGATAACATCGTTTCAGTTTGAGTAGAAATCCTTCCCACCAGCTTTGGAGTATCCGGGGTGCATTCCAAGATGTTTGGATAACCAAGGTGGCTTTTGTTTGCAGGAAAATGTGATTTAAAAAATCTTTCAAATTTTTTTTTTAAGCTCCAAGAATTTCCTGAGTTGGAACGCAAACGGAGTGATTTCAAAGACTTTAGGCTGTCAATGACAAGGGAAATGACACTTACCTGATTATAGCAGTAGAGGGTTCCTATAGAAATAAAGGGAACTATGTCAGTTCATGCCTTTAAATCCAGGGCGAATTGAAACGATACAACTTTACCCTTGACCGTGTGTTTCAACTCTGGATGCGATAGCAGAGTTGCAGAATTCTGGATGGCCATGGTAGTTTCGAATCTTGGGTCTCCTTTCTCTTTTCTTCTTTTTCTTTTCTGGCACGTTCAAAGAGGTCGGATTACCAAGGATTTCATCCTCTGGCTTTTGCTTCCTCTCGCTTGGGAAAACAAATCGGATTTGTGCTGTCTTGTCTAACCATTCTCCTCAATAATTGCCTGCAAGGAGAAATAAAGAGAATGCACATGTCTAATTATGCATGTATGCATGAGATGTATGCGAAGGTCGCTGAATGACTCGAGTTCTTTGAAAAGAGTGCCGCTCGGGGCTTCTGATCATTCAGAGAAAGTACTTCTTGATCGCGTCAAAATTTACAGGGTGCCCCAGTTCCATCCCATCCATGTTTACAAGGATTAAGGCTCCTTTAGGTAGGACCTTTTTAACCACGTAAGGTTCTTCGTAGTTTGGAGTGAATTTGCCTCCGGGGTGTGGCATGTTGGGGAGCGTCTTCCTTACAACAAGATCATCAACCTCGAACGTTCTTGGTCGGACTTTTTGATTGAATGACTTAGCGATTCTCTTTTGATACGTTTGCCCATGGCAGATGGCCTTCAGACGCCTCTCGTCTATCAAGTTCAACTGTTCGTGTCTCTGTTGAACCCATTCTGCCTCAGTAAGCTTGACCTGGGATAGGATTCTTAATGACGGGATCTCTGTTTCAACAGGTAGGACTGCCTCCATTCCGTACACTAGAGAGTAAGGCGTAGCCCTACTAGAAGTCTGAATCGAGGTTCGATACGCCATCAGCGCGTAGTGTAGCCTTTCATGCCAGTCACGGTAATTCTCCGCTGTCTTAGTCAAAATCTTCTCGATGTTCTTGTTCATTCGCTGCTTCTACCGCTCCGTTCATCTGGGGTCGGTAAGGCGACGAATTGAGATTGCGGACATTGAAGCTACTCAGAAGATTATCCACCATTTCGTTGTTCAAATTCGAGCCATTATCAGTCACGATGGCTTGAGGGGTCTCATATCTCGAGATGATGTCTCACCTTATGAATTTAGCCACGTTCTTTGCAGTCACATTGGTGTAGGAGGCAGCTTCTATCCACTTTGTGAAGCAATCGATTGCTACCAGTATGAACCGATGTCCATTTGAGGCCTTAAGGTTAATTGGCCCTATCATGTCTATCCCCCACATCGAGAATGGCCCAGCCTCAGACATCTGGTGTAGCTCGAACAGAGGTGCATTGATCCTATCCCCATATACCTGGCATTGATGACACGACATCGCGTGTTGATTACAATCTGATTCCAAAGTCAACCATTAATATCCTAATCGCGTGATTTTTTTGACGAGGAGGTGGCCATTCATATGCGGGCCACATTCTCCCTCATGAATTTCACTCATAAGTAACCTGGCGTCGTTGGCGTCCACGCACCTGAGGAGCATTGAATCGTAAGATCTATTGTATAGAGTTTGGCCGTTGAGGAAAAACTTGCTGGCCATCTTTGCTATGTACTCATATTTCCTGCCTAAGCGCCTAGAGGCAATTCCCCTTTTGCCAGGTAATTCTTAATGTCGTGATACCAAGGTTGATCATTGAACCCATCTTCAATTGCCATGCAATGCGCAAGTTCTTGGGTGATGCCAATCCTCAGTGGCTCGATGTCTACGCCATTCGTTACTTGGAGCAGGGAGGACAAGGTAGCTAATGCATCGGAAAAGTGATTCTGCGCCCTTGGCAGATACTCAAAATCGATCATTTCAAATTCCATGGTTACTTCCTCTAGGAATTTATGATACGGGATGAGCTTAGAATCCCTTATTTTCCATTCGCCTTGGGCCTGCAGGATAATTAACATCGAATCCCCGTAAATCTGCAACTTGTGTACTTTCATGCTGAGGGCCAACTGCAACCCAATGATACAAGCTTCATATTCCGCCACGTAATTGGTGCATGGGAATGTCAACTTCGCTGCCACAGGGTAGTGTTGACCATTTGGAGATATTAAAACTGCCTCAATACCTGCCCTTGCTAAATTAACCGCGTCATCAAAATACATGGTCCATTTGTCATTGGAGAGTGTCAGAATGTGCCCCTCGGCCTGCTCTTCTTCAAGGGGGTCTTGCCCTTGTGAACTTTCAACAAACATGTCGACGATGGCCCGCCCTTTTACTAACTTCTGATTCAAGCTCTTTATGTCAAATTCAGAAGGAGGACCTGCCACTTAGCCAATTTCCCCATCAACGACGGTTTCTCTAGCAGGTATTTGACCAGAATAGTGTGGTGAAGGGTATACTACTTTAGTCTGTGGAGTACCCAGACTAGCGCAACACACGTTTTTCTACCTCTAGGTATTTTGCCTCAGACACGGTGAACTTCTTGCTTAGGTAATAAATAGCTCGCTCTTTGCCATCCTCGGGGTTTGTCTGAGCGAGTAAAGCTCCTAGAGACTCGTGGAGGATAGTAAGGTAGAGGGTCAGAGGAAAACCAGGAACCAAGGGGCACCAATATTGGCGGACTAACCAGATATCCCTTGATCCTGTCAAAAGCTTGCTGACACTCGTGATCCCACTTAATCTTGGGACTTTTCTTCAGTAGCTTAAAGAACGTCTTGGCTGTTTTCGAAAGCTGGGATATAAAGCGGGCGATGTAATTCAATTTGCTCAGTAGGCTCATAACCTCTTTAACCGTTGAAGGGGCCCCAAGACTGAGGATAGCCTGGACCTTGGTAGGGTCTATCTCGATACCACGATTGCTAACTATGAATCCCAGCAACTTGCCAAACTTTGCCCCAAATACACACTTCGCAGAATTCAGCCTCAGCTTACACTTTTTGAGTTGTTCAAATAATTTCCTCAACACTACCGTGTGGTCTTCACCATGTCTGGACTTCGCTATCATGTTATCCACATGCACCTCTATCTCTTTATGCATCATATCGTGGAAAAGGGTAATCATCGCCCTATGATAAGTTGCCCCAACATTCTATAGGCCAAACGACGTGACTTTGTAACAGAAGGTGCCCCAAGGTGTGATGAATGACGTCTGGGCTTTATCATCCTCCCTCATGAGGATTTGATTGTAGCCAGAGAACCCATCCATAAAAGAGAACCGCTCAAATCTAGCTGTACTATCAACTAAGACATCGATATGCGGTTACGGAAAGTCGTCTTTGGGGCTAGCCCTGTTCTGATCCCAATAATCCACGCAGACTCAAACTTTTCCGTCCTTCTTCATGATGGGGACAATATTAGCAATCCATTCTGGATATGCGATTACTTCGATAAATCCTACTTTGAGGAGTTTCATCACCTCTTCTTCAATTTTCTTTGCTAATTTGGGTATCATTCGCCTAAGTCTCTGCTTTTTAGGCGGAATACTGGGATTGGTCGGTAGAGCATGTTTCACAATACTAGGGCCTAATCCCGGCATGTCCGTATATGACCAGGCGAAAATGTCTTGGTATTCTCTGAGGAGTTCAATTATCTTAAACGCCTCCGTCGATGATAGACTTTCACTGATCTTCACCTCCCTGACATTCTCTAAGGTTCCTAGGTTTACTAAAACGGTACCCTCCGCGGTGGGTGGTTTGGATTCTTCATGGCAGTCCAAACTATACTCAATCTCTCCCAAATTCTGCTTCTCGTCTTCTCCTTCAATTTGGAGGGTAGCTCCCTCTCGAGAACCCAAGTTATTTAACGACCTACTATGCATGCTTGGAATGGTATGCCTGAAATGTCATGAAGATGGTTAGTTGACATATAATAGGAAGAGTTTATGCATGATGAATTTCTTTGGATGATATCTCGAAGAAGTTTAAAACTGTAAACACGAGATGAGGGCTAGCCTTCATATCATTGGACATTCTTGTCTCCCAAAAACTTTAAAAACTAGAAGACGTGTGGGAAATCAGGTCTCAGGGCTTCTCTTCTTCTTTTAACTCTCATTTTTTATTCTTTTCTTTTCTCTCTTTGGGTCATCATCAAACAATTTATGGCTCCCACACGTCCCCATTTTGTTTTTATTTTATTTTTTATAATGTTAAAACGTAAAACATGGGTGAAGGCTCGAGGCATCTAATATGGATTCAGATGCATCGAAGAGAGATAAAAATCTCTTTACTCAATAGCGAGAATGTCGCTGTCGATCGCTTCAATGATGACATTGACGTAATCCTCCAGGTATAAGTTGGTCAAATCAGGTTCTTCCATCGCAGTATCCATCTTCTCGTCCTCTAGCCATTTGGACGCTTCACTGAAGAACCGATTTCGGGGAGTTTCGAACATCTTCCCCTTGCCTTTCTAAGTGCTTAACCCTAGAAATCGACCATTGCGACTTTTACTCCCCGCGTAGCTCTTTGACTTGTAGCGGTGACTCGGCTCTGCTCTATAACCTAGTTCATGATGGCTCTTTACTATTGCCATACTAATCAGTTCACGAATCCCTTGGTAATACTTACCCAAACCCTTGCCCGGGACAAAACCATGTCGTCTCAGTATTTTCTCTACCATGGTTGACGACCTAGAGTAACTTGGAGTCCTCATGGCTGCACCGGCTAGCACATGCATAATGTACATCCTCTCTATGGAATGGAAGCTTGACTCCTCCCCAAATGATGGTTCCACCAGTGAAATAACATCTATGTGGCCTGTCAAGTGATCGGTTTCTGAATGTACCATGATTAGTTTGTTGTCAACGACCATGCAGACTTTCTAGTGCAAACTAGACGGTACGGCTCCAGCCGTATGAATCCAAGGCCTCCCCAATAATAGCCCAAATGATGCGGGGATATCCTTGAACTGAAAGTTGATCAGGAACTCTGTCGGGTCTATAGTGACAGGAACTTCAACCTCCCTAATCACTTTACCTTTTGCCCCATCGAATGCTCGAATGGTGGACTTCGAAGCCTTAATTGAATCCTCCTTCACTCCCAGATTTCCGAGGGTATTTAATAGGCATATGTCAAATGTTAATCTGTTGTCCATGAGGACTCGAGACACTCGCTTTCCACGACATATTGTAGATATGTAAAGCGCCTTGTTATGCCCTCGCCCCCCCAGTGTGAAATCCTCGTCTGAAAATGAGAATTTGGTCTTTCAAAAGGACTGCGCCCACAAAGTCTTCTAATTGGGCCTCATTGATCGTTTCGGGCACATGGGCCTCATTAAGCACTTTCAAAAGGGCGCTTCGATGTTTCTCTAATGTCTTAAAGAGTTCCAGAAGCGAGATCTGCACGAGCATTTTCCTCAGCTACTTAATGATCTCGAACTCGCTAGTTTTCACAATGGCTAAGACGTGTCTGGCATCTTCTTTCGTTACTCCTTTCTTTTCAGTTTCTCCCTCCTTTTGGACTTGGCATCTCCCGGAGCGGGTGATGACATCTACATCGCCGGTGTTGTAATTCCAGTGTACCGCTTTAGGGTTGTAAGCCTCTACTGCGGGGAGCGCTATCACTAAAGGTCTGTCTTTTGTGACTTCGTTCTCGAGAAATCTGCCCGATTCCTTTACCGCCTCGGTCCTGATCTCATCATCCTTCTCCTATGTGCTGTCAAATTCAGCAAGGTTGATTACAAGCGGGGTCATTCCTTTCACCATGTAAATAGACCCGTTTAAATATAGCTCTTCTGAATTATACCCCTCTCTCGGGCTGGGTGGACATTTCAATTCTTCTGCCCCTCGAGCCTCGAATTTGATCCTGATACCAGGCCCACTCTATCCTTTCCAAATCGCTTACCAAATGAGCGAAGGATTGATTCTTATAGGCACATATAGACATGGCGGTCTCGTGGGGCATGGCCTTCATGAAGCACTTCGCCAATTCCTCCTTTTTTAATCGGGGGCATACTTGCGCAGCAAATCTCTTCCATCTGTGTGCATTAGACTTAAAGTCCTCGTCCTCTTCCTTTTTTTTTATGCGAGTCAGGTTCTCGCGATTGAAGATGAACTTCTGGCCGACGTCATACCTCTCCAGGAATTAGGCTATGAACTCATCGCAGGTGATTGATTGGCGATGATCGAGAGACAGAAACCAGATCAGGGTGGGCCCGTCCAAGCTGAGCCTAAAGTTCTGAATAAGAGCTTCTTCATCTTTGGAGAGACTGAAAATCGTCCTCAAGTAGAATAAGGCATGCTCTCTCGGGCACCCCTTCTCGCTGTATGTTAGACCAAAAATAACATCACCATCCTGCTTTGGCGAGAGATTTTTGACCTGTGGAGGAGAAGAGTCCATCAAGACTTTTACTTCAGCAAGACTGCTAGTCAGGTCTCGACACTAGTTCTCTAAGTCAGCGAACTTGCGATTCTGTATATCCAACATTTTTCACTGCTCCATTAGCATGGAGTCATTCTTTTCAAGCTCGTTGGCCATCATTCATCTGGTTAAGCTAGTCAACATCTCTACTAGACCGGTCATTCGGGCCTCCAGGCCGACTAATCGCGTAGGGATCCATTGGTCGCGTTCCGCTATCGGAGTTTGCTCGAGGATAGCCTCTCGGATGCTCCCGCCATTTTCGATTCTTGGGGATCATCCATATCTCCCCAACCATCGGGAGCTACTTCTTCGGGATCGTCGAAGAAGCTCAGTGAAATAGAGTACGACACCTTGAAATTATAGCCTCCATTGTCCTACCCCAGGTTATCAATTATTCCTCCTCTCTAGAGAGCGTCCCGTATGAATTTTCTATCATCCCGTCGGGCTTTCTCCAGGTTTTGTTCATATTTATCTAGCTTTTCAAGTTTTTCAGCTTCTCTGATGCTTTGCAAATATCCTGTGGGGATACTCCAAATCTCTCCTCTGGTGGCCCTCATCACAAACTGCCATGAGTCCAGATTGGTCCTCTCATAATATCCCTTGAAGGAGCGGTCATTAGCTCTGGCGACAACCCCCATATCAATTAGCCTTTTCAAGCACTTCAGCTTGTGTTCTTTGGTGAGCTCATCCTGCTCCAGATATTGTGAGGCTACGGCCAATACCGATTCCAACCTGGATCTGTCGACCAGGAATTCTAGATTGCCTCCTGGGTCTACGTCAAATACCACGTTCACCGTATGGTTAAGTAGAGGGTTCTGTTGAATATTCAGATCCGATCCGTCAAATTCCAGCAAATGGTTATCGACCAGAGCCTGCACATCTATTGTAAGGCTCGATAACTGTCCACATTATGCCTTTTCTCTCCCATGTGGTATACACACATTTGATTCTCGTCGAAACCTAGGAATCTCAGTGGCTTTGATCTCGACGATTTCTTGGCCAGCAGCCTTGCCTCAAGGAGCCTAGGGAGCAACTTTGACATTGGAACCAGGACTGGCGTAAAAGATGGAGGACCCTTCATTTTTGGTTCAAAGACTTTTTGGGCTGTCCAAGACGTGTTCCCTTGGGCGGGGACAAAATCCTTAAATTTTCTTGATCTGGGGGGGATTAGAGACAAAAGCTACTTCTGCATTAGATTCCCTCTCTTTCTTTACGGGGTACGACCGCTTAGGAACTGCTTCAGGCATGCGTCTTTCTTTCATGGTCCATTCATGTCTTTTCGCTGCCTTGATTAGGTGTGCGAAAGTCTAACATCTAGAGGTGTTCAATTGATCAAAGTAGTTGTACGGTAGCGCCTTCAGGAAGATGTTCACCAACTCCTCTTCTGGGATAGGCGGTTTGACCTGGGTAGCTAGTGCCCTCCATCTTTGGGCGTATAGACGAACGCCCTCACTTCTCCCCTTTACAGTTCTGAGCAAATCGTCCCTAGTAGAGGCAGTGGTCGTGTTGAACTTGTACTGGCGCTGAAACTCCGCCGCAAATTCCTCCCAGTCTTCGTGCTTTTGGATATCCAGCTCAACATACCAAGTCTGGGCCGCACCCGTCAGGTTTTCTTGAAACGTGTTGATGAGTAAGGGGGTGTAGTTGGAGTATTTTGCCATCTTATACAGGTAGTATTTCAGATGTGCCTTAGGACAGCCTATCTCATTGTACTTCCTTGCAAACTCAGGTTCCTTGTAGTCGGAAGGGATCTCAATTTTAGCGAAAGGAGTGATCTTATCATATTTTGATAGCTCAAACCCCTAACTGTAAGGTATTCTTCAATCTTGGCAATCTTCTTTACTCCTTCATCGAGCTTTGGAACAAACTTCTCTTTCTGTTTCTCCTCCAGGTCGATCATAACAGGTGAGGCACTTGGCGAAACCTCAGCACTTGGAACTTGATCGGGAGCAGCTGCAGGATTTGTCCCGGTAGACCCACTCGCATCAGAAGCGGTACGTGTGTGCGGATTTGCGGCTTGGTTAAGGTAAATTGGTGGAGCATTCCTAGCATTGGCTGCAACGAACATGGCTTTCATCTCGGCCATCATCTCGGCCATTTGGTCCAATCGTATTTCCAAAGTTCCAAAGCGAGCATCAACCTGTTCTTGCTCCATACGGGCTTTCAAGCGAGCTTGGGCTCGAGTCCTCGTGGTTGAGAATCACCTATTTGAGAAGATTTAAGTCAGGTTTATTGGGATGAAAGAGAGATCATATGGTGCGCAACTTTTTTAGCAACATGTGCGACATGGATGACAATCTAGCCATGAGTATGTTTCCTTGCCCTCGGCTTTTTATGTCGTCTATGCGGACAAGCATGCTGTTAAGCAAGGAGTAATCCATGATAATTACGATGGGGGTTTTGAAAAGATGCCTGGATAATGCATAAATTTAGAGCGTTCATTACAACTAAAAAGCTCTCGAAAGAGTTTGATTAAAGTGCAATATGGAAATGCTCCGATATTCTAAACTCGATGGGAAGTCTCGTTCTTCATGTCTGAATGTTCGTTCTCCGTTGTCCTCCACCATTATCGAAATGTGCAGTCTTCAATCATAGGTCTCTTCGTCTTCAGGATAGGAGGATGGTTCTACATCTTCCGGTATGTACGACTTCACTCCTGGTACGTACAGAACTACGTACTCCAGGACATAAGGCTCTACGGGGGTTGGGCGGATCTTCTTGAAAGCTCGAATATACTCCTCCGAGGCCCGATGGATATCCATCTCAGAGCTCATATGATCTGGCCACTCCACATCCTAAGGGGGAGAGCCCTTCAGTGCCTGTTCTATGTCATCAACCATAGCCTTGAGGCGCACCCTAGCCTTCTTAGTGATCGACCCTTGGGGAACATCGAAAGCGAACTCGTCTAGAGGGCGTTGAGGAGGAAATTCTGGTAGCATGCCAAACTGTCTAACGACTCTGATCGGGTAGTATGACATGGCTCTAGTAAATCCCAAGAGTGGAATCGGCCCTCCATCCTCGATAGTGATGCGAGCTTTGCACATCTTAGGCCGTCTCAAACGCCATTGGAGCTGTTCAGGCTCCAGCTTTTTCAAGAGTTTACGCCAATCTTTGAAAGAATGATCGGTAATGAGTGATTGGCACTTGAGGAATGATGTGATGGGGTGGACATCCCCATCGATTTCGTAGCAACCCGTGCGAAGATTGAGGCTTTTAAGATGAGAAGTGATCCACATGAAGAGAAGACTATTGGAGGCTTAGAAGATGATTTTTCGAGCAGACTTAGATTGGTCGAGGGCGATTTTGTAGCGATTTAGGGATAGAAAGGTCTCCGCGAGGATCATATAGGAATAATCCAGCTGATCACATGCCTGTTAAACTATGTGGACGATGAGGGGATTGAATGTGGCCCTGGAGGTAGGAAATAAAATGAATCTAAAGAAAGCCGGGATAAAAACCTTCCCGACCTTATGACCGATGTCGATAGATAGGTTGGAGTAGTTTTCAAATAGGAATGAGAATGGAAACCTACCAGAGTGGGCTTTAAAGATTTTTTTAATTGCAGAAATCTTGAGGCGAAGAAATTTGGAGAGTAGCTTCGATGGGTCGAGGCCCAAAGGAGGTTAGATTAACTGGCCCCTGAACTTAACTCCAATGACGGTTGTGTACTCTTCCAATGTGGGCGTAATCTCCAGGCCCTTAAAACTGAAGGTCAGCGTGGTTGAATCCCAAAATCGCGCCATTGCTTATATAAGCGCGGGCTGATATTTGACCTTGAGAAGGTCTACAAGGTGCCCAAGCTTCTGCTTGACGTAAGTCTTATTGGTCTCATTGAGGCGCCCCCACCAAATTAGCAACTCTCTATGTGGGACCGAAATGATCTGGATATCATCTTTTCTCATCAAGTCTAGAATATGATAATGTCGCCCCAAATTAATTACCATGGATCATGCGATCATTAGATTCGTTCAACTCATTATTTACTCTTGATGTCATGAGGGTTAGGTTCCCTCATTTGATTAAGGGGAGCATCGAATGAAGGTTCCAACCCGGGTTCCACTAAAGTGTATAATGAATTGGTAGGAAATAACAATGCAATGCAGATGATATGCTTGTGCATGGTGTGTACCGGTTCAGTTTCATGTCTTACGTACCATGAAATGAGGATTAGATTCTCGTACTCGTGTTGGACATGTCAAGTGCAAGTTCTAATGCAGATTTCATCTGAATGCGACATGCAATTGAACCGAAAAACCAGAATGGTTGAGAGAAATTCCAGTGTCGCGTTCCAATGTTATCACGCCTAGACACGATTTAGAAATTAAAATGCAGAAGGTAGGGGAGACCCACATACGGATGTTCCTTACATACTCCATGACCCAAAAGAAGGACGATTGAAATGCGGCCCTAAAGTACCTAAGGAGACGCCCCAGGTCGGGTCTTCAGAAGATGGCGCTTGTCGTCATTGGTCTGGCTATTTCGGTCTTCATCCTCGTTGGACGAAATCTTGATGGGGGTCGTAGGGGACGACTGATTCCTAGGAAAGTCTTCTTCATCTAATGAAATCTTGATGACTTCTGGAAGGGGTCTTGGATTGGTTCTCGCGCTGCGAAATGCCTTCTTTCGCTTTCGAGAAAGATTCACCATTCTCTCCATTTTGTGCTCATGTTTGTGCTTATGCTCTAGTCGCTCGGCAGACTTGGTGTAGAAACAATCCATTCCTCGGATGAGGTTCCGTCCAGTGAGTGCATTTCCTTGGACAAATTGGAAGGAGTAGAATCCGTTGAATGTTTTAGTAGCTCGATGGCGGATGACACGCTGCTCGTAGTCGAACACCTCTGGGATCTTGAACCAACCTGGAGAGGCTATCTCTACCCTTCCCATAGCCTAAAAATGGAATTAGACTCAACCATCGGACTTGATGAATGCAGTATGTTGTGCAAAATGAAAAATTACAAGTAAATCAAATAGAAATGGAAGGACCTTACCATAAGCGGCACCTAATGAATTTAGGTTTTAGGTATACCAACCATCCATCCACATGCGTATGAGACAAGTGAGGCTTGACTCTAGAAATCAAAATGGCTCGGGTATGGAACCTAACGTCTTTTCCCATCGAGTCAATAAAATTGTCCATAAGCGCAATCCACAACAAATGGATAAAAGAATTGACTTGAATAGTGAGCAGGATCAAATATGGTCAACCCAAGCGCAAATCCACGCTAGAGCCTCGCATATCGATTCCCTATTTATGGTTATCTAAACGGTTGATTTCGCGGCCTGGGATTGGGCACTTTGTGCAAAGTGTCGTGATCCTAAAATATGCATGTGAATCATGCACAACAGTTTATATATAAGTCAGCACTTCAAATCATCCACATAACATACATTCTTACACCCAACCTGCATAAGACAATATTAATCACAAACGACTCCCCTTATCATTTCAATATGCAAAAATATTTAACACCTATCGTAAGCGAACTTACCTCACCTTCAAGAGCGCCTGCAGAAAACATGTCAGAAAAATCACTCAACGTTTTAATTACGCCCTAAGTCCACTAGAGGTCTAGAACCAGAGATTCTAAAGTTAAAATTCCCAGCGGAGTCGCCAGTCTGTCGCGACCCGTTTTTCCCTTTTAGGAAAAAACACGCTGGCTAATGGATTACCAATCGAGCCCCCCACTCTGAAACGTGGATGGCAGGCTTTGATCGGCGCGGGCCCTCCTAGGCCCATACTAAATCGCAGCGGGGATAACTTTGAAGGGTTTTTTCGACGATAACAGTTGATCGAATTCGACCTTGGTGTGGTCGTGGTGGCATGTGTTATGTGTGCATGCATTTGGAGTCGCCACCGGTCCTTCTTGGAAGGTAGATCGGAAACATCATCACTAATCGATTGGGAGAAATCGATTAGTTCTTCGGAACTAGAGATTTTTGGTTCGGGCACTTGGTTACGTTGATGTCATTACCAACGCTCTTTCGGTACCTAACATGATGATTTTCCTAATTAGGATTTCATACAGGCGCAAATTTGGGTGAGGTAAGTCTGATTTAGGGGTTTCATGCAGATTGAAAGACTAATCCTATCCATCACAATCAATATGATGATAGCGCAATCAAGTGCATAAATGAACCACGTCAATGCACATCAATTCAAGTCAAGGGTCTCTTAGTAAAGCCCTAAAGGCTTAGAGAATGTGTGATTTAGGGTTAGGGGTAAAATGGGAAGACTTGGTGACAATTCGCCCGAAGGCTGAAATCATTATTTTTGATAGACTCGGGTGTCGAATTACCCAAAATAGTCAATGGCCAGTTAACCTTGGCCATTTTCTATTTTGGGGGGGGGGGTTTGCAATTTTTGAAAGACGATTTACCCAAAAGGAAAAATCGTTATTTTCGAAAGGATAGGGTTCCAAAAGACCCAAAATAAGTCATGACCAGTTGATTGCAGCCATTTACTATTTTCTAAAATTTTGTGGAATTTTCTGAATTTCTTCAATTTTTCGAAGATGATTTGTCAAAAGGGCAAAATCGTCATTTTGGAAAGTCGGGGTTCGAAAGACCTAAAATAGGCCATGGCCAGTTGATTATGGTCATTTCCTATTTTCTGGAATTTTTTTGGAAATTTTCTGAATTGTTTCGATTTTTTCGAATTTTCTCTCCTTTTTCATGATTTTTCCATATTTTTAATTTAATTTTTGAATTTTATTTTATTTTATTTATTTATTTAAATTTTTTATTAAAAATACTTTTCGGACCTGGCCAAACCCGGCCCAACCATAAGAGTCGGAAACCGGTCTAAATGACGTCGTTTTATATTTTTAAAAATTTTCTATTTTATTTTTTTAACCATTTTTATTAATATACGAAAATCCCCGATCGGACGTTCTATTGTGTGCCATGTGGCCTTTTCTCAACCGCCAAAACATTTTCGATTTTTTCAAATTTAATATAGAAAATATACTTCTTCTTTTTATTTTGAAAAGATCGAATCGTGACATGTGACAAACCAATGACTGTCCGATCCGGCGGATTTTTTTATATAATTCTAAAAATTCTCGATCGGGCACTCCAGGAAGCGCCACGTGGCTTCTCATGGTGCGTCCAATCTAGGTTTAATTGATGGTACTAAAAGTCTAGGTCCGACGGATTTTCGAGTGCCACTTGGTGCCAATCTGACCGTCCGATTGATTTTTTATTTTTTTAAAAAAATTCAAAAATATTTTAATATTCTAAAAAGATTATATAAATTTTTTTGAGAATCCTAAATCGCAACACGTGGCAAAATCACGACCGTCCGATCTAGGTTTTTATTTTCTTAAAGCCGCCAATCCCACTCGCCGACATGGCCGCCTACGTGGCGCGCACGTCGGCGTTGACCGGTCAACCTTTGACCGGTCAGCACCCTTCGCCGGAGAAGATGACCGGCGACTCGTCAGAACAGTGGTATTTTCGGTGAGTTTGCCGGAATCTTCTCGGGAAAATCGTGATCGAGCCTAAAATTTGTGAAACTTTCGCCCAAATTCATATGAACCCATTCCACATGAAAACCGTGATAAACGACGTCCGAAACACCCTGATCAACCATGAACAGTGTCAATTCCGGCGAAGATTTTTGTGAAAATTTTCCTATGACTAAACTCGATTCTGACCATTCAAATAGAATCCAAGCAAGGTTTAAACACTTACCTAAGCTCTTCTTAGAGCCCGGCGACCTCCGTTCGCGCCGAACCAAGTCTCGACTTGGGTATGCTCCGAGAAGCTCCGGCCAAGCGTTTTCGGCGAGGTTCGATGCAAAACAAAGACATACAGAGGCTTAGCCTTGGTCCTAGGACAAAATGCATTATAGAAAATGGGCTAAACGACTTTGGCGGAGCACAACCAAACATTAAAACGCATAAATGACTCCAGTGACCTTTCGTCGAACAGTTGGCGTGCGTTGAAAAATCAGTATTCAAGCGAGAAACGAGGGGAACACAGGCTAAACCGAGGGAAACTAATATCCAAGAATCATTATAGAGGCCTAAACTAACGTCGGTTTGCGGTCGGTTCGGTCCGATTTCATCGGAAATTAACCCGAGCAAGAAACTCACAGTAAGCAAAAATAGTGCACAAAACAGGGGAAGAAAAAATCGACCTTGACAGAGGGTCGACGGCGGCTTGGGGTTTCGACGGCGATGCTTTAGGTGTCTTGGACCCTAGAGGCTCTCCGTGGACGCCGGAACCGCGTTCGATCTTCACCCAAACCTCTCCAAAATCTCGGATATCTCTCTCTCCCCTATTTTTTTCTTTAAAAAAATCAAGATTGCTTTTTTTCCCTCTCTCTCCCCGGTCGAACCTTATAACCGAAGGCGTCGGGGATCGTTCAAGGACGATCACACACTCCATTCGGCCTAAAAAAGAGCCTGCCTCTGCTCAGTTTTGGTCGGAACTGACAGCTGCTCCTCCTCTACCATTTTTTCCATCCTCCCCTACCTTACTGTACCTGGTCTGCAACGTTGTTGCAAACCCGGTTCGGCCGCGCCGGGTCAGGTTAGACTCGACCGACCTGGTTCTAAATTTTTGCCTAATTAAGCCTCAAATTGACTAGTTGTTATGAAATTGACGCCAAAATCGGACTTCTCAATATGTTTTCCATCTAAAATGGATATTTTCACGAACAAATGAATTCGAATTTAGCGAAAACCCCAAATTTCACTTAGGATCCGAAAATGATTTCTGCTTAATTGAGGGCTTAAATGATCAAATCAGCCCAAATTGAGGCCACGAACGAGTTCAAGACGACGAAAACTATATGTTAGAGGTGTCTGATTTTCATGAATGTCCCTAAAGAGAATTTAATTTTGAGATTCGCGAAACCGGAGACTAAATTGAAAGAAAATTGTGCAATTAAGCCCTTTTGGTTAAAATTGATCAAATTGAAGGGTAAATCGACACAATTTCACTTCAAGGTCCTTGATGTAAATGTCATGGCTTATTGAAAGCAAAATTTGGAGATTAAAATACTCAAAAGGGATTTTTTATGCTCGATTCGGGTTTATGTTTATGAAGAACATAGCGGCCCAAGCCGAATTTTCAAGATTTAAAAAGACCAACTTGAAGAGGGGATTAAAATAAAATTATTGACCATTTTTGTATATTTTTCTAACCACGAATGGTATTTTTTCGATTTTTTGGGTATTTTTATATTTAAATAAATTCAAAAAAAAAATAAAAATTACGAAAAATATTTTTTGTTCAAAAATTGAATCCCAAGATTAGGTCAAGGCTTCCAAAGTTGATTTTGCAATTTTATGACTTTTTTTGCTATTTTTAATTAATTTTGGAAATAAAAAATAATTAAAAATCAAGTGTCAACATTCCTGTTGAAAGTTTTTTTGACCAGCAACAGAAATACTTCTATTTTTCGAAGATCCCAGCTCCAAATGATGTTGATCTTCAAGGGCGACGGAAAGGCCCTACTCTTGTGAAAGTTGTCTTGAACCGGTAGACAGAGAATGCTCTAGCCTAGAATGTAGCCATCAACTCAATTGCTACTCGTCTTGATCGGGTGGACCATGCTACATCTGTCTCAAAGAAGATATTGGGAGATTTTCAGAAAAGGCTCTATTTGATGGAAACAAAGCAGATCACTACTAGTCATTATTTGAAAGACCAAACTCTTGAGATTGAAAAGCTAGATGCCAAGTCTAGATATTGCGAGAACAACAAGCTCTCTTAGAACAAAGAAATCTGCATGCTCTAAATCCATTCTTTTTTCCCAACAGCAACACCAAAGCCAACATCCTTCTTCTCGTCAAGCTCTTCAGATCCTAACTCTTTTGCAGCTGTCCTTAGCACATCACCACCCCCTTCAAAGACGAATATCCTTTCGCTTCGGGATCGTCTTACGAAGCTAGATCAAGAGAAAAAAGAAAGAGGCAAACAGACCTCTCTTCCATCTCCTTCAGCTCCACTAGAACAATCTACTCCGTCATCCCCACCTCATAAACCTTCCCATTCATATATGGTTTCTAATCCCTTGGAAAATTTCCTTAAAAACCAAATTCCTACCATCTCTACAGTGGAACCCCTAAATCCTTCACCACCAGCTACTCTTGAAATCTTTATCAGTGACTCTTCTTCCATTTCTAATACCGAATCTTATGACTCTAGTTCTCCGTCTGTTGTAGCAGACATCATGATGGCAGATCCAGCAAAGCCAATCACTGAAAAAGAAATGGAAAACCAACCTGAGGTAGAACATCCACCTCCACCTTTACAGCCCTACCATGACCCATCGTCCTCAAAAACCTATTCGTCTAATTTATTCACTTTGGATGATATTCTTTACCACAAATAGGCCGAAAGACTCTAAGAGTTTCATGTTTGGTTGATTACCAAGAACATCAAAGAACACAGTACCTATGATGCTCTCCTTGAATTTATCACCCGATTCACTGGTTCCTTGAAAGATTGATGGAAGGTAGCCCCAAAAAGAGACCAACTTCAATTCCTAACCATGTACTTTGATGAAGCCATTCAGCTTATTCATCTCTTCTTTATCGGCCAACCCCGAGATTCAAAAGAACTCAAAAGAAAAGAATTCTTTGAAAGAAAATGTTGTTCCTTGGCCAAAAAAGATCTAGATCAACACTTTAGAGAAATGATCAAGCTCTTCTACTAGCTTGGTTCTGATCCTAATCTCAAATCAGTTTTTTTGGCTTCCATTCCTAAAGAAATTAGCCAAGTTATTGAGAAAGCCTTGAAGCTCAAGAACAAGACTCCCATATATGCCACTTTTGGAGAAATCCAACAATATGTTCACCTTGCCATTGAAGAAATGTGCCACAAAAGAGAAGTCTTCAAGAGTTATCTCCGGGAGAATCGTTCTCTTGAAAAAAATTGTGACAACCCCCATTGAAGATCAAATGTTCAAGAGACTGCGGTGATCCCTCATGTGCTGGCAATTAAAAACGCAAGCACTTCAAGAAGTTCTCCTTTGAAAAGTTTTCTTTTGGCAAACAAAGATCCAAGAAAGGCAAGTGAAAGTTCCTTCGAAAGAAGATACGACATAATTTTTATGGTTTTAGAAAGAAGAAAAAGTCTAACAGTATTGCTACATTATTGCTACAGTGCCAAATAGTGCTACAGTTCTGCTACAGTTCTGCTACAGTGATGAACGGTAACTTGCTACAGTATTTTACTCTAATATCAGTAAAGTAAGCGGAGACAAGCCTGAGCGAAATGAGCAGGAATGCTATCACCACACATAAGGCACTCATGGCCTTTAACAAGGGACTGACTTTTTGCTCACTCAAGCTCATTCTTGAAGCTCAACCCTTATGGTGCCAGAAATTTCTAATTCACAGGTTCCACATAGATGCAAGTGAAAGAGCATACTAGACCAAATAAATCGTACTACTGAATCAAGAAGAGGATTCCGATACCCAGATAACCATGCTTTTAGGAAAGAATAATAAATGAAACTTAGATAACTCATTGTTTATAGGAAACACACTAATATTTTCATATATGGCGAGTTATGCCGATTATAACACATTCGGAGGCCTTTTATAGGCATACAGACTGAACAGACGTCGGATACGTAGATCCGTCCGAAAAATTGAAAAAGTTTTCGGATGAACAGTGCTGCTACAGTATTGCTACAATGCCAAACAGTGCTACAATGCCAATTATTCACCGCACAACCGCAACGAACGCCATTGCCATGGAGCACCGTGCTCGCCTCATTCCGGAGGAGATCGTCTTGCTGGCTAAGCTTCGCTCGGCCAGCTCCGAGCTCGCGATGTAGAGTTGCTTCGCGGCGGTCTAAGTCACTTTTGCTAAATTGTGTCTCGAGTTCGAACCAATTACGATACCTGATCCAATTGAAAAATATAGTTTGGTTTGTTAAAGTTAAACTTGGATTTTTAGGAAACGAAATCTCAAAAGATTCATTGAGATCTTTCATCTTTTGAGGCGGTGATTTCTTTTCCGTAATCATACGGATGTTTGACCAAGTCTTGGACTCCTCCACGTGGGCGTTCCTTTTCTGTCGTGGTCGACAAGTCTTCGAGGGGGGAAAAAAAGTGAGTTTTATCGCACAATTGGATTTTCTGACCTACTGTGGACGTCTCATTGAATCTGTGAGGGCCGCACGGTGAAGAGTTGAAATATCGAGCGGCCGTACGAACAGAAGAACACATCATTGATTTTGTGTCCGTGAGTCTCTCTCTTTTTTCTTTTTTCTTTTTTTAAATCCTGATTTGTTTGAGCCTTACATCACTAATTCCACTGGGTCGGATTCCTTCAGCGAGGGCGCCTGCAATTACAGCCCGACGAGCGTCGTGGAGCAGAGCGGATATGAGACTCAATAAGCACGAGAGAGTTTGGACGCTGAAGCTGAAGATTCAGTGCAGTGGCTACAGCCGCTCGAGTCGACCAGTGAGTCGACTCCGCATGCCAAGATCAAAGGAGCCTGCAAAGGTGAGTTTTTCTTTTCTCTGGATTCCTCGGTCTCAATTTTATATTGACTGAACCGCCGTCTCATGTTTCACTCGTGTGAATTTCTTCTTTCAATTGTGGTTTGTTGTGTTCCTTCTTTGATCGAGTTTGATTGACCAGTCTCAGTCGATTGAATTTTTCTTTTTCTTTTTCTTTTTCGGCGAACTGTCGATTGAATTGAACCGCCGTCTCCTTAGTTAAAAATTTAAAATTGTCATCGACCGCGGCATTATCTCAGGAAGAAGAGTTCGATGTGTGCAGATGCGACCGCGCGAGTATTTGCCAGGTGGGAAGAAAGAACAGGAGGCATTGGAGTTCAAAGATTACAGCCGGGGGATGTTCAAGTGGCAAGAGACCGGCACATGTCCCTACGGCGACCACTGCCTGTTCGACCGTGGCATTTCCGAGCTGCGTGCGGCAATCACGCACCCACATTACAAGACTGAGGTCTGCGGTATGGTCCTAGCCGGCGACACAGGTCCCTATGGCCAGTCATCTCCAGTGATGAGAAGATCATCCACGTATACCAACACTATGTCCAGGTACCACTTCCATCACTCCCTCACTGAGCAGGAGATGATGCTGGCTCAACGCTGATCCTGGTCTCATTGGATTCATGACTTTTCCCATTCATTCGGCAATGTACATACAAAGAAATTCATCAAACTCACAAATAACAACTCAAAGGATAATAAAGATGGTAAAAGGATGTGGATCGAACTAAATGTGGTTAATACTCTTTTTTTTGAGTGGAGAGGAGTGTGTGCAGGTGCATACATAGATGAGATTAGCCTGAAGAGAGTCACATAAAACTTTTTGCAGTAGCTATCATGCTAAGGCATATTTGTATGCTTACGTTGTTGTGATTTTGCATGTTATTGACAGTAATGAGGATGAAGATGACAGTGATGACGAAGGATGCAGCAATTATCCAGAAGAGGATGAAGATTACAGTGATAGATATAACAGTGAAGACATGGATTATCCATACGAGGATGAACGTGACGATGAGGAGGAAGTCATGGATTCTACAGAAGAGGAGGATGAAGGAAGAGGTGATAACAATAAACTGTTCAAAATCTATATAATTTTACATGGGGCCTACGAGTTTGGGCGCCGCCCATGGATTTGGGAGCCCAAAACGACAGAAAAAGTTGCTTCCTTAAACATCGACCAGTTAACCGGATATGACAGCTTCACAGAGGCTGTACACAAGGAAAGGATGAATGAAGCTTTTGAATAGACCACGGTCAGACGTTGTTGACAAAGAGAATCCATGGCCGCTCTTTAACTGCATTTGCTACACTAGATATGGAGATCGTGTCGATTCAAAGGTGTGGAGACTTCAAGAGACCTGCCACTTCGGCAAAAATGGAGGAGGAAGCGATTTCACTGTATTATAAATTTCCTAAGCCAAAATCACAACAGGAATGGAACTTATTCCAAAGTGATGGAGTGTATGTCGATGGCCAAGGGCCTTTGGATAGAATAGCCTGACTGTATCTTTCGAAGTTAGATATCGGCATCAGCAATGCCCTTGCAAGAGTTGTGCACAAGATATATAGATGGAACTCATTCATCAACTCATTCGACACTAAAGATCCTATTCCGATCGTGGAATGAGACGATGAGGTAGTTGGTATTGAAGAGTCTTGGCCAGGCTGCACAGTTCGATTAGTCGGCCGAGATGGGAGTACTCTCAATTACTATAACAGGGATGGCTATCACCGACTCTTGCTCTATACCGCATTAAAGTGGAATTGGACGTGGAGGAGGCCGAAGAAGAGGAGGAAGACGACAACGATGAAGGAACAATAGTTGACAGTGGTGTAAGAGATTTTAAGATTTATAAGCATAGAAAAATGAAGGCATATGAGAGGAGCCGGAATTTGGGGTTCAAAGGAGAATCGTATATAGCTTCTATAAACATCGAGGAATTATCCGGGTATGATAACTTCGTAGAGGTTCTACATAGGGAATGGATGAAGCTTATGAGTAGACCACGGGCAGAAATTATAGACAAAGATAACCCATGGCCATTTTTTCATTGTGTTTACAAAACTACACATGGAGATCATGCCGATTCAAAGGTATTGAGTTGGGAGGACTTTAAGAGATCCGCCACTTTTAGTGATAATGGATGAGGAAGGTATTTTAGTGTATTATAAATTTTCTATCCGAACATCACAATAGCAACTGTACTATTTTGAAAGAAATGGAGTGTATCTTGATGGGCAAGGGCCTTTTCGTAGAATAGTCAAAGTGTATCTTCCCAAGATAGTAGAGGACGAACACTATGGCCTCACAGAAGTTTTGCACAAGATATATGCATCATTCAACAGAAAGGGACCTATCGACGACGACAATGTGCTAATTGTTATTGAAGAGTGTTGGCCGGGCTGCACAATCCGTTTAGTTGCCCGAGATGGGAGTACTCTGCAATACGACATGGACTGGTTATCACTGACTCTTGATCTATGCCGCATTGAAGTGGAACCGGACGTGAAGTCGGACGATGATCCTGTTAGTTGTGGCTGTGTGTGCATTCAAGCAGTTCCTCCAGAGGAACCGGCTAAGAAAAGAAAGCAGGCTTAGTCGCGATATGCATTTATTTTTATTTTTTTGGTCGAAATAATCGTGTTATACTGTGATGGAATTTATTATGTCTGAAACATTAGATAGTTGGGACTTTTGCTGTAGCTTGTCGTATTTTGGCTTACAACCGTTGAACGTTTGAATGCTTTCA
Source organism: Rhodomyrtus tomentosa (assembly GCA_028455895.1). Classification (NCBI taxonomy): domain Eukaryota; kingdom Viridiplantae; phylum Streptophyta; class Magnoliopsida; order Myrtales; family Myrtaceae; genus Rhodomyrtus; species Rhodomyrtus tomentosa. Next base: position 37,597,373 of record JAPCWY010000001.1, on the reverse strand, counting down.
ACCACCTGGCTCCAATAGCACCTAGGGAGAAGGCCAATGTAAATCGTGATGATTTAGAATAATCATGAATAAGGTGCTCCAAAGTCATACAGCTGCAGATATGCATGTTTTTGTGAGCTATGGTGCCACTGAAGTTCTTACCATCAATAGCACGATGATCACAACTTAGTCACTGACATGAAGGATGCAAACTTGTAGTCACCAGGGCTGGAGCCGGATACAACCGTCGTCAGAAGGACCAACTATAGTTTAGCCAAAAGGAAAATTGTAAAGGGCCCTATCTTTACCGGACCCCACTGCAAGGCGATGCCTGACTGAGGTGGATTTTTGATGGCATAGAATTGCTTGATAGATGCCAAATGGTCCGCCCAAGTTTTTCGGACACCGTCAAATGTTCCTCCTTGGAAGACGGAAAATGCATGTATTTTCACCGAACATATCGAGTAATAATCAAACTGTGACCGCCTCTTGTTAAGAAAAATGCTCGCCTCGTAATCTTCTGGCTTTAAGCTATTCTCTACGGCCTTTTGTTCCACATGTCTGCTCTCTTCAGCAGTCTTGGCCAGACCTTTCTTATCTGCATCCTGTAAAGTTACCGATTTAAACAGATTTTTGTTTGACTATGAAATCAGTTTCGACCTTCACAGGGTAACCATAGAAAGACCATAACTCTCATATTCCAAATGACTGCTCACCCTTACAACAGGGACGTAAAACCCATTATGTTGATGTTGGTGTTGCTGCCACATTTGATATTTCCCCTGTGATACCCCAAGAGATATGGTGGAGCTATACAAACTACCATAAATTAAGCAATCACAATTTAGCTATTGCCTGTACCCAAGACAGGTGGGACTCAGCCAAACAATTTTGCTATCTTTACCCTCTACTTAGTAACACTTACCGGTGGAAAGCTTGGCGTGTAAGGCCACTGTCTTGGCTGCGCAACGAGCGTATGCTGTCCGTCCTGCATGTTATTAAAGCAAGCCAGCGATCAGGCAAAAGGAAAGAGAGAACGAGCGAACGGACTTAAGTATAGTGCCAACTCGTGCACGGAAAGTTAAAGAAACAAAACTTACTGCTACAGCTTCAGGATAGCAGAAGGTCCCAAAGGTTTGTTTGCAATAGGATCCACAAACTGGGGGAAGACACGGGTGAGCGATTGCCCTTGCATCTTTTCACGAATATTTCTCTAATTGACATTATATCCCGGCGTTTCTTGTGGAAAATACTTATATTATCAATGCTTCATTTGTTTGTCGGACAAAATCGTGCAGATGGCTTCCTCGTTCAAAAAACTAATGCCTTTCCTTCAGTCAAAGCCGCTTATGAGTCGTATTTTTCCATTTTGATTTGCCACGGGACAGCGCGAGCAACCTAAGGCATCGCAATTCATTTTAGTCAGGCACTGTATGATTAAAATGAAACAGCAAAATTGCAGTGGCAATTGCAATGAAGCTGCCTAATGGATCACCAAGCAACAGCTTTGGTGATTTATCAATTAGAAAAATCATCATTTACTATTACGTAGTGGGGTTGGAAACCCCTTGGCATAATTTTGGGCTTTTAAACCTGTATTTGGGATATTGGAAAATATGACCGAAATTTCACCGATCATTATTTTCGTTGGGTTGGAATGTCTGTAATCCCAATTTCAGGACGAACACCACAAGTGCCCCGATACGTTTTTAGGAAACTCAAATTACTTATCGGTCGATGCTTCGGGAGATCCAACTTGTCACTAGGCATGCCGTGCCGCCCGCCGGCCCGCCGGGCGGAGTGGCCGGATTCATCTACTTGCGGTCACAGAAGAACTTAAGAGCCTGCCTCACCCACCACGGAAAGGCCAAACGAATTCTTCGGTTTGGAGCTTGGTCCTTCTGCTTCGATAAAGTACCGTCCTTTTGAATAAGAAAACGTGATTACGTGGGTTCGGCCGGTCTGATGTGGCGCGACATCAATGTCCACATGGTAGCATCTCCTTCGGGAATTGATGGAGAGGATATTTTTTATTTTAAGAGGGAAATATTTCTTTTGTGCGGCAAATCGTTGGATTCATTTCATCTCAGACTCGGACTTACTGCATCTGCGGATATCCACGTGATCTAATGGTCGGGACGACAGTACAGGGTGTGAAGGAAGATGTTTTATCCACTTGGGTCCTGCCATGCCCATACCTTTCGCGGCAGCGCTCTCGTTATTTGCTTCGCTCTTTTTTTTTTCCCTCTCTTCTCTCGTACTTGGCTGCAATTTATTTGTTTCTTCGGAGTTGATCCCCTCAGAAATGCGTGGAACCAAGTTTAGCGCAAAGCCCTCTTCTCAAGCCGAGTCTCCGATTTTCCTCGCGCATATCTATCCACACTTTCTCTTTCTTTCTCGGGTTGCCTCCGTTTCTCGTGCTTTTATTTTTGGCAGCTGGCTCTGTTGGGTGCCTTTTTTTCCCCCCTTTTCAGTGAGCAAGTTCCTCTGCTTAAATGCACTGCCTCCCTCAGGGTGGTTGATTTATTCATTTGGATGCCTGTGGATGATGAGCTTGGATGCGTGTTTCTTTTGTTCCGTTCTGGGCTCTGCATATGATCTTGGGAGGTGGGTTGGCCTTGGATTCTGTGGATTTCGTCCCTTTTCGGACAGCCTGCTGAAGATTTCGATCTTGTTTTATGAACTGAAGCCATCGCGTTTCGCACATTGAAGTTGTCTGGTCCTTATAAACTCGCCTCCCCTGCGGTTGTGAATTATGTATAGATGAAGATGGACAATTCTGCTACGTTTTCGTAATCTGGGTTGTTGATTTCATGTAAGAAATGAGAGGACTGTCGCGTCTGATTGGGTGTTCTTGAGGGGGAAATTTTGAATTTCTTGAGCTGGATGGTTTGTACGAGGGACTTCTTTTGTGCTCTGTGGAGGGTGCTTGAAATGGGGTGCTCATGAGCAATTTTTAGTTGGGGGTGGAGCTTGTGAAGAGGAGTGAATCAGGGAAAATGAAAGATGTGAAAGAAGATGAGAAGTAGATGAATACGAGTCCCGATGTTTCCGAGGTTTCATGTGAATGATCCGGAAAAAGGAGGGCTGAGAGCACCTCCCAGGAACAAAATGGCTCTCTATGAACAGCTCAGCATTCCTTCACACAGGTTCAACTCTCAAACGGCATCGTTATTGACCCTTCCGCTCAACTGGGGCAGCTCTCTAGCTTCCCCGGCGCTGTCACTTTTTGTAAGTTCTTAGCAATTTCTATACATCGTTAATGTTTTATTCTAGGTCTCGAACTTGCTCCTTAGCTATAAGTCCAATTGAATCGAGAGCATTATCTGTTTTCTTCCTAATCTCTTTCTCGAATTGTAAAACATTACTGGAATTGACTATTTCTGATATGTGATTATGCACATGCATTGATTCGGACATTTAGGTGCACCGTGATTAATCGCTAGGTTATACGGTGACTGCAGAGTGAGGGAAATCAAAGCAACGCATTGAGGCCATTTTGTAGCTCGGTGGTCACTCATCTCACAAGGAAACCCGAACTGCATGCTTCTGCTGGCGTCAAGTTGAACTCCCTAATGGAAAATAGAGAGATCGATTTGATGCAATCACGTGGTTCATTGCATTTGAAGAGAGTTGCTCCTAGGAAACACAGAGATGCTGATGATTTTCCTGTTCCAGCTCTTGTCAAGAGAGGATTAACTCCCCATAGTGACTGTAAGCGCGATGAAAATCTCAAGCTTAATCCTGACTTACACATGACCTACTCAAGCCAAAGTAGGAGTTCTCAAGAAAAGCAGTTTGACCCTACAAGATCCACCAACGCAAAGTCAAGACAATGTGCAAGAGATCCATTACTGTACAATCAAGAGGTGTCTTTGGCAGGTCATGAGAGGGAGAAAACAGATGCGTCTTTCCCGCCATCAAGCAAAGACAAAAAATCTGAAACTTCAAAAGGATCTCATGCATCTATAATTGGAGAACGTAGAAGCCGTTCAGTTGATGGGTTGAATAGGTTAGCATGTTCGAATACGCCATTGGGTGAGGGGTGTCACATGCAGCAGGATGTATCAATGATTAGAAGTGAAGCTTTAAAGGAATTAAGTAAGGGCAATGCTCCACGCATTGGGTGTAGATTGCATTCAAAGCCATTGATTGAGAATGAGGAAAGAAGCGCAAGCGGGTCCAAATGTGACAATAAGGATCATGAAGATGGTGAATATCCCATCCAATCAGCAGAGGGAAATGGATGTAATGTCTTGGACCGTTCGGAAGAGTCTCCATCTTCTTCGTATAAGTTGCCGGATGACGTTGTTGGTGTTATAGGTGAAAAACAATTCTGGAATGTGAGAAAAGACATGATCAAGTAAGTTGCTTTTCATCTTATCTAGAAATTCAATTTTTTTCTTCGTTGGTGGAAAATCGAACAAAGCATAGTTCTCTCTAACTCTTGCGGATGATTTTTCGTTGCTTGCTGCTGTGAGCCCTAATAATCTCGAAGAAAAGAAGTACTTATCCAGGGCGGGCATAAAAAAATGGGTTTTTGTATGACGAAACAGGCCGTTCACATTATTGATGAGTGGGATAATGCCATTATTACTATCATCAAGACACTTGGCCAAAAAATAAATGTACATTGTCAATATGATGTTGGGGCCAGTGCTTCTCAAACTTTCAATGTCTAGAATGATGGTTAAACAGAAATTCTCCTGTGCAAAATGCATCTATGGAAGTACTACAATCCGTAATGGAGATTTAAATATGCAAGTTCCTTGGAAAACCATGGAGACTTTCCACTTTACGTCTAGATGGGACAGCATATAAACAGTTTTTTATTCGAGTTAAGTAATAAGAAAACGTGCAGAGTACATGTTTTGCCTATGTAGGAACAAAAAATACTTCGACATTTCTCAGACTACTTACTATATGTTGTTGCAGTTGAATGGACAATATTTAGCTCTTCTTTCTTTGATGTTTTTATTTCACTTGTAGATAGGCTCACTGAATGCATTATGTTTTGCTTATTTTGCAGAAAACTGCATCTTTCCAACCGTAATTCATTCTTGTTAGGGAAAATGTCGTTCGTTTCATGATTAACTTTATTCTCCTGCCCAATCTGCAGTCAGCAGAGGATCTTTGCGGTGCAAGTGTTTGAGTTGCATAGGCTAATAAAGGTATACCTTCTCTTGCTGGCTCAAAGTTGCTCTGCCTCTTATGCAATAGATCTGTCTCTATGACGGGTTTTTAATAAGAAAAACTGCGGTACCCTTTTGCTTGTGTGATCCAGGTGCAGAGACTTATTTCAAGATCTCCTCATCTACTTGAAAGTAGTCTCTGCTTTGGGAAGCCTTTAGTAGAACTCCATGCAATAAAGTCAGTTCCGTCCGAACGTCTCATAGAAGCAACAACACTGCTGAAAAGCAATTCGCTAAGCACCCAAGAGATGAACATAACTCCAACAATAAAACTTCCTCTCCCGCCAATAAATAGCAACTCCAGCAAGCAGCTCGTCAGTGCGCGACCAGAACAAAGCCATTATTTAGAAACTTCAAAGCGAGCAGCTTGCAAACCGGCCCCATGGTGCTTCCCACCCATCGGAAACCAGTGGTTAGTTCCTGTGATGAGCCCCTCAGAAGGGCTCATTTATAAGTCTTATTCCGCGGTGTGTCCTACTGGAGGAGGCGCTGTTGGACCCCTTTATGGCTGTTCTGCGCCTATAAGTTTCAATTCTGTGGGCAACGATGTAAGCACGACATATGGCATCCCGGCTTCCCACCACCAAGCCAGGGGAATAATTCCCAGGACTCCTCTGGTGGGCCAAACCTTCTTTCTGCCTTGGGGAAGTTCGTTGATGTATCCAACCATTGCTAGCTCGACCATCGAACAGATGAGAAATCCGTTTATTCCAGGCTCTCAATCAAATCCGCAGGTAAACCAGTGGTTGACAGGGGGCAACGTGTCTACTCGGGTAAGTCAAGTAATCTCGAGTCATGGCGGTAAAAGGCAAACTGTGGAGGAAAATGAGCTTCAGGGAAGTACTGGAAGTAGTCCCTCGGAAAGGTTAGGAGGAGCTGCGCTTCCTCTCTTCCCTATAGATCCAACAAAGTCGGACCAGAAAGCGCAGGTGCATAGCAGCAACCAGCAAGAAAAGGTGATCAAGGTTGTACCTCATAACCCGACGTCGGCTGTGGAATCGGCAGCTCGTATCTTCCAATCAATACAAGAAGAAAGGAAACGGCATGGGTAGCCCCATTCCCCTGTATCGGATAATTACTGTACTAACTAATATCTGCTAAGCAGAAAGTGACCATAGGGCCTAGCGCCTTAGTCAAACATATTGATTTTTTTTTTATTGGGTGGTGGTGATAGACAATGAAATTTTTTCCAGTCTTATCTCACAATGACAAGCATGTTGTATGAGCATAGGCTCAACATTTCGCTCTTGATTTGAGTGGCCAAGAAGTAGGAGCTACGTGGAACACAAACTTTTATGATGTTGGCAGTTGCCGGAGAATTGCTTAATCTCCAGAGGTTACCCAGAACAAGAATCAAAATCTGACTTCTCGTAGTTCACAAAGCGTAAAATTCTCAAATAATATAGGGATTCAAGCTTTACTTATTTGGATATTAACGGCTGTGCTGCGAACCGTGGAGTATTCCAATCAAGATCTCAAGAACAGGGGAAACAGATAACTTTGAAGCCCAAAAACTGAGAGAGAACAGTCAGCAGACAAGGCACCAAAGCCATCAAGAAACTTGCCCAGGAAACGTGTCCCGTCCTAGGTTCTTCGTTTTGGGCCCAACCGACCCCTAGGCTGCTTGTTCTCAAAACTCAAAGTCACATGGTCCAAACTCAAACCCAAGACCGGTATTATATTACTGAAGTTTCAAAGCAGCGCCACGTGTTGAACGGGACAAACGAGTCCTTAAACCCTTATGTTCTTCCCCCCTCTCTTCTCGGATGCAGCGGCAGGCATTCTGATTCGTCAGCAGCTGGCCATTCAAGAAACGGCCGGAAACTAAAATAATGCGTCAAACAATGCGAAATTCGTTTGATCACGCCATTTCAAAATTTGGTGGGGATGCAATTGAGTGACGTCTTGGAATCTGGGCATCCCAATACAAAAAGCAGACCACACACATCCTCTCTCTGTCTCTCTCTCTGTCTGCGAGTGCGTGTGCGTGTGCGTGTGGTGTTCATTTCTAATGTCTTGATTGGTGCTAAATCCAGGAATCTCTGCGAGGGCTGTCTTGATTCTTGAGAACATCACTCGTTGTTTGGGGAAACTTGCTTTTCAGCTAATGTCTATCTGGTGAGAGAGCTGATATCTTTGTTGCCCATTTAAGAAAGTGATCTTGGTCATCCTGATCTTGTCCAGGCGCAACGCGATATCGCCTTTCTTGGATAATGGTGATGGAGGAAGGGAAGGAAGCCATTGCTGTTAGAGCAACCCAATCTAACTCTAGGGTTTTGCCATTGCGGGTTTTCCAGTTCTTCGTGTTGTTTCTATTCGTCGCTCTCGGATTCTCCGTTGTTAGCATGTACGCTGCGAAATATTTCAATGTGCAAGGTCGAATCCTCGTCGCTCCGGTGGCAGAGTCCAACATAAGACCTTGCTTTGAAGAGTCCGGTTGGTTGTGGAGTTGGATTAGGCCACCGTCGGATTTGTTGCATAACGTGAACGATTCTGAGCTATTTTGGAGGGCGTCCTTCGTGCCACGGGTAAAAACTTACCCATTCAAGAGAAAACCCAAGATTGCATTTATGTTTTTGACGAAGGGTCCTCTGCCACTGGCACCTCTCTGGGAGAGGTTCTTCAAGGGGAATGAGGACAAGTATTCCATCTACATCCACTCCCATCCATCTTACCATGCCGATTTTCCATTAACATCAGTCTTCTACCAGAGACAAATCCCAAGCCAGGTACCAACAAGCTTTGATATCAGAGTTCATGTTTCTCCGTTAAGTTTCCTTCTCATCAACAAGCACAGTGAGTTATTAGCATTCTTATGTCCACCACAAGAAAGAATATGAATTCTCCCTCTTGCAGTTGACAATGCAAAGGCCGTTGAAGCCCTTTTCATTATATTTGGTTGCATACGTTCTAACAATGTGTTGACACTAGGACCATTGCAAAATGCTGGTTATGTTCCAATTGTTCCTTAAGGGTATTTAAATTTTAGCCTTTCTGGGGGATTCATGGGAATTGTGGTCCATGTTACCGGGCCTAGTCTGCTTCCTAGAACCTTTCTTGTGTTTGTGCTATTAGGTTATATCAGTTCGACAATTACTAATTGCATTTTGGATCATCTGATTGCAAACCATTTCAATCATTCGCTAATGTTTGACTTTTTTCCCTGACCCTGTTAGATCTTCATCTGAGGGATTCGTGCATCGAAAATGCAGTGTCTAACTTTTGATTTGTTGTAAACTACAAGTTACCATTCCCTAAATTGAAAAGGAAAAATTATCTCCGGTCTTCTTCTGCTCTCAGTAGAATTGGCATATGGTTGGGTTATTTTCCACTTTGGGAGATAATTCGCGTTTACTGCCTTATTTTTATGCTCATGACCGAAAAACACTAGACAAGTGTCCCTTATAATTTTAACTGTTAAAGGCTTTATCCTTGATTTGCTTGTAGATACATTCGTGCCGACACTTGGTAAGAAAGTAAAAGCAGTTACTTTTCAGAAGGTAGGAGTGGAGAAGAGAAGCCCTAAAAAAGTAGCTCTTCATTATATCTATGAGGATTGCGTCGTTCATATTTGTATTGATAATATGGAGGTCAACAGTTTTGGCTGTCACGTATACAGATGGATGGATGTACTTTTGAGTAGGGAAAAGAAATTTTAGTTCTACTATCACAGGGCATTTTGTCTGCTCGATAAGCGCTTGCACTTGGTGTGTGACCTCTTGTAACTTAAGTTGCTCGGTTATTTTAGAATTGCTTCCTGCTTAACTCTTTCTGGAGTCTTTCATTTTTCATGTCACACAACCTTGGTTGCGATAGATAAAGAATTCACAATAATCGGGATGGATCTTCTTCTTTTTTTAATCATGAGAAAAGTTGACAGACTGCCATAGATATCTCATTTTCATTTGAACTTCTGAAATGACTCTGCATACAGATTTATAGAGAAATCAATGGTATGACTATGACACATTATCTCTATTGATACTGACAGTATAGTAGCATAAATCCTGGTGAGGGATGGGCAACTTGTCAATCGTCTGTCTTTTACCCTCATATACTTGGGTTTAAGATGGCTCATCTGCGACGACAGATTGCTTCACTGGCTGGTTGTCTTCTCTATTTCTCAGTTTAAGTAACTTGTTCGCCTTTTTTGTAACCGTAATCTGTCATAGCAAGTACAAGAAGATGATTCTCTCCCTTATCTTGAGCTGCCTCATGACTGTTAAACCAAACATGTCTATTGTTATGTTTCTCCTACTTTCAGTGTAATTATCTTCATAATTCAAGAGCATGACTTTTGAATTTTATATATGGTTATCCTAACAAAATGAATATGGCGCCACGTGCCCAAGCCATTCTCAATAAACTCTGCCTTGTTAGTTTTTAATTTGTACTTGCTAGACGATAACCACATGTAAAATGAAATTCTCGAGCTTTTGATGGGGAATTCTTGTGTTCTTATCACCTTAAATATTTACCGTGCAGGTGGCAGAATGGGGGATGATGAGTATGTGCGATGCTGAGAGGAGACTCTTGGCTAATGCGCTTCTCGATATATCCAATGAATGGTTTGTCCTGCTGTCTGAATCCTGCATTCCTCTACAAAATTTCAGCATCATCTATCTTTACCTTTTGAGGTCCAGGTACAGCTTCGTGGGCTCCTTCGACGAGCCCGGGCCTTATGGAAGAGGTCGCTATGATGAAAATATGGCCCCTGAGGTCAACCTCACTCAGTGGCGTAAAGGTGCTCAGTGGTTCGAAGTAAACAGGAAACTTGCTTTAGACATAGTTGTAGACACCAAATACTATCCCAAGTTCAGAGATTTCTGTAGACCGGCTTGTTATGTGGATGAACATTACTTCCCCACAATGTTGGCAATTCAGTCTCCTCATCTTTTGGCAAATCGGACCCTCACTTGGGTGGATTGGTCAAGGGGCGGCGCTCACCCTGCTACATTTGGGAAGGCCGATATAACCAAAGAGTTCTTCAAGAAGAAAATTACTGAGCGTGGCACATGCTTTTACAATAACCAACCTTCTTCACTGTGTTTTCTCTTCGCCAGAAAGTTTGCTCCCAGTGCTTTAGAACCCCTTCTAGATCTCGCATCAAAAGTTTTTGGCTTTTGATGGATGCTCTCGGCGAGACAGATATCGATATTTGTCTACCAGTAGAGGTTATATACTTTATAAGCTGAGTCATTGATGGATACAATTTCATTGTAGTAGTATCAAAATTGAGAGGCTGTTTTGTATGTTGGAGGTATTCTCGATGTACATAGGTTAGAAAGAAGGTAGCATCTCGGCTTACCTTGGATTTTGGTTCTATATAAGATTTATTTTCACAACCCTCGTGTTGGAGGAAACACAATGTGCAATGAGATCTTGGTGATCAGAATTGGATTGTTTGCATCTTTTGGGTACGGCAATGTTGTTCCTTAGTCTTACAGGCCAATTGGATTAACCAAAAGGCTCCTGGAACAATCAGTGGTTGAGGGAATACATTTCCGAATCTGCATTTGATTTACAGTTTGTTAAGACCGACTTAGCCGGAATGCTCGAGGAAATTTGCTGTAAAATGTTGATGGAAAATTTTCCTCCTGTAATGATTCTCTTTGGAAATCCAGGATGAACTTCCAGAAGATCTGCACGTGAAAATTCCATATATACATGGCTGTCCATGGAGAAATTGCGGACGTGAAATTTGGGAATAGTATTCTTCATCAATTGTTTAATAGTCCGATGACCATCCTTACAATTCATCGTGGCCCCCTCCCTCAACAGACGAGAACTTTTGCCGTTGATCAAGAAGATAACTAATAGCCATAGACGCATGAAGCGCAGAACCATAAGGAAGTCCGTCTTCATTTATCTTGAAAAGAGGGGAGTGTACCCACTCGTAGTGTTCACTCGTCTCGTCCCCAACTCCGAGGAAGAAGAAGTACCCAGGTATCACCTCCTGGTAAAACGAGAAGTCCTCTGATCCCATCAATGGCTGCATGTCATTGATTTTATGAGGGCCGAGCAATTCGCCGGCGACTTTCTTGAAGTGCTTATGCAAGTATTCGTCGTTTATGGTCGGTGGGAAGAAGGGCTTTTCTTCTGAAAAGAAATGAACGGTGGCATGGCACCGCTGAACAGCGGCTTGCCTGGTTACAACCTGGAAAGGCCAAACAGATTCAATTTTGTGGCAGTTGGATGGGCGCATGAATTGGAGTAAATATGGCAAAAAACAGAGTCATCAACGCCTCAGTTGAAAAAGCAACAGCAGCATGTTTCTGAAACTTAGAAGACTGAAAATGTCGGTTGCTTTGCTATATAAGGCGTGATGTGCTATACCTCCTCAATTCGCTGCTTTAGATGCATAAAGCTCTCTTTTGAGAAGGCTCGAAACGTGCCGCCAACAGTAACAGAATCCGGAATGACGTTATATGCCCCTCCTCCTTGGAATTTTGCAACTGTCACAACCTGGAAATGCGAAATGCGCCGATAGCATCACACAAAAGTTTGAATATCTAGAACTGAGAATCGGATCAGCCATGCTTCCGGTTAATTGCAAGAAAAATATCCAGAATTTTCCTTCTACTTTTTTCAGTAGGCAGAAGTTAATTGAAAGTTAGTCATCAACATTAAACAGGACAATATCTTCACAAATAGATTCCGTTGAAGTACCTGAGAGTCCAGAGGATCAGCTTCCCGCGAAATGAGATGTTGCAAGCTAACAACCACACTGGATGCTGCAAGTATAGGATCTATCGAGTGCTGAGGAATTGCAGCGTGACCACCTTTTCCGCTTATGACCGCTTCGAAGAAACCACTCCCGGCCAAAAGAGGGCCAGGCCTTGAAGCCACTACACTAACAGGCAAATGAGGTGCAACATGTAGCCCAAAAATAGCATCTACATTCTCGAGCGCCCCGGCATCAATCATCTTTTTGGCTCCTCCACCACCCTCTTCCGCTGGCTGAAAGACAAGTACCACCGTGCCCTGGTAACGTGAAAATGTACGCATGATGTAGTGTAAGAGTAACTAAGACAGGAGCACTGATCTACATGTTTCAACTGTAATGATGCGAGTAAATAAAATGAAGGCCTACAAAGATGTAAAAGATGAAAGTATGGAGCCCTCGGAGGAGCTTATAGGATACTTGATACAAAGTCTAGCCTCAAAATGTTAAAAAAAAATTCATGCAGTCGACCCCATTTATGCGCAATAAGGCTAAATTCGTTTTTGTTGTTGTTCTTGCAAATCTGAAAAAGAGAGGACTTAAATACGTTTGATGGGTTGACACTGCAAGAAATCTCTCAGTGGCCAGCCCCAAGACACAACCATTTTGCTTGCTGTTTCTCAATGACAACCATCGAACATAGATTATGAGCCAACTTACGAGTCAAAGGTCAATACAGTATCATCCTAACTCACCGAACACCGATCTTTTAAGCAACGAAGCCAGCGCACCTATCACAAAAGAAGTGTGTAAAACTTACTCTTATCTCTTCCTGATGCTCTCGAAGGATCTTTGCAGCACCAAGAAGCATTGCAACGTGAGCATCATGTCCACAAGCGTGCATTTTCCCGGGAACTTTGCTCTTGTGCTCCCACTCCACCATTTCCTATTCAAGGACGAAAGCATCAGCATAAGCATCCAATCGTGGCTCCAAGCATACAGAATTCACGCGCTCCGGGCGCAAATTTTTATGTCCTCAAAACTTCAGCTACTCAGAAAAGAAAAGGTGCTTGACAGAGACCCAAAGTAGGACCAACTTTCGTAAAGTTCTCTTTCTCAACCTGAAACCATTGCTACCCCAAAAGAGAAAAAAATAATAATAATAAAGCTCTAGCCTTCTAATGACCAAGCGTAAATCCATAAGAAGAGAACATCAATAGCCAAACTAGAAAAAGAAGAGCACAGCGTAGCAGAAGGAGAAACGGTTAACTGAACCTGCAAGAGAAGAGCGTCCATGTCGGCCCTTAAAGCGACGAAAGGAGGCTTGCCGGTCCCAACGAAGCCAACAACTCCAGTTACAGCAAGCGGGTGCTTGTATGGAATCCCCATTTTGTCTAATTCAGATCTTACGAGTTTGCTGGTCTCAAACTCTTCGTAGCCCAATTCAGGGTTCTCGTGTATCTTCCTCCTAATGCCAATCATCCACTCGGAAAAACCTCGGCTTTTGGCGAAATCGAGCAACTTTCGGGGTAGTTCCGGCGACCCAATTAAGCTCGCCGGGGAATCGGACGAGCGGCAAGTCTTGCACAACAGGTCGAGAAGAATAACCAAGAAGACCCACCTTGGAATATCCATGGTCGTTTTCCAAAAGAAGAGCCTTTCTTTTTCCCCGCCTTTCGGAGAGGGGAGGAAGGAAGGAAGTTGGAGGAATCAAATGAGAAGAGAGTTGTGCTTTTTGAAGAAGTATTAGGACAAGACGGCCAGTCTGCATTTAAAGATTCTTGTTTTTAAATTTGTTTTTTTTTTAATTCTTTTCGACCTTTTTGGCGTTTGGACCAGCGATGTCGATAGCAACTGAAGAGAGAGAGAGAGGAAGTGGGGACGAATTGCACGCGAGAAGTGAAGAAATCGAACACGAACCCGAAGGAGAAAAGGTTTTCTAGTATGAACAAAAAGAAGTGCACGATCATCACCAAAATCACAGAAACGGATCCCTTTCATAAGGAACGGAGCCGAATGCCTAGATTAGGTGCGCAACGTCGATTTGGAATATTTTTTTTTTTTTTTTGGGATCGGAAGTCCGATTTGGATTTCCCATGCTGTTAAAATGCAATCATTTTTGTCTCCATGTCACTCAATCCGATTTGGACACATTTCTTACTTAGTCTATAAAGTCGATAAAATATCTTTTATGCTCAAATTGATGCACCTAAAACAACATCTCTCCTAATAGAAAACAAATATTTTTTCTACAATTGAACGATTTACATGTGAAAGGTAGTGTGCCGTGATATATATTTACCATAGTCGAAGCTTGTTCAAATCTTCGAAAGACGGTTTGATTTTTTTTTCCCAATGAATTCGGGAACTTATGTTTTACACATCCGTGATTCAATGCTTACGTACAAATTACTCACCTAGGAGCACGTGTACGCATCCGTAATCCCTCAAAATGTACGGAATCGGAAGGGCTATCGCACTCACGAAAAATCAATTGAATGCCTCAAAAACCACCATCTAGCCCTTGTCGGGATTTGGGGTTGGGGGGTGTACATGCGGCGACTTTGTAGCCGAGTAATGACGGAACATCTTCCTCATGTCCACGGCGCATTCAAATCAAACCCAAGATATTCTATCGTTTCAGGACTTACCCAAGTCTTCAATCAGAAACGTGCTGGATTTCATTTTAGCACGTGCAGTTGAAAGATTACAATCTCCAACGACCAAAATGAAACGTGGTATTACAAGTACAAAGCAAAACCGGACACGGCCCCTGTCGGGAAAGTGGGGGGAAAGCCATGAACAAGTGACGGGCGGCTCGACAGGACTGGTTTGGTTTGGTGTTTTCCATCAAGAATCGACGCCACCTCTTCAAATCAAACCCGATCTTCTCAGTGCCGTAAATATATTCCTAAGCGCCTTCGCAAACTGCGAAAAGTTTCGAGGATCTCTACGCCCCATCATGCGGATGCTGACTTTGAATCCACGATGCATTGTCCTTTTGCATTCTGCGATTATTTAATAAAACACGATGGAGCACGCGCACAAGAAGTACATTTTTTTAAAAATTTTGGGATTAAATTATGGAATTTGTCTTTTTTTGAAAAATATATATAAATAAAAAGCGTACAAAACAAAAGGATATCGATGCTCCATTGAACGATAGGCTACAAAGATTGTGTTCATTTCTAATTCACTTTCAGACCAAAATTTGATTATTTCAATACGGGTAGAAAGACAGACTGAAATTCCTTAGTTCTATCACTCATATTAAAATAGCAAATCATACAGCATGCAATCGCTACAAGTACAGGAAAGCGCTCCAATCTCTCGAATCTCTCAACAATCGCACAATAATAATTGCAATCTATGATTTCCCTACTTGTCTTTCTTTCTTTTTGCTTGCACACACGAGGACTAAGATCAGCCTAGCCCTTCTGAAGCTAATATTTGAGACAAGGCTTTGTCACTAAATATCAACTTGCCCCTAGCCACAAGTAATCTCCTCCTCGAACCAGAAAAAACACCCCTCGAAGGGGCTTATCGCCTGGTGTTGGTTGACCGACTCCGACTGCTTATAAATTTTTCGCTCAACCAACCTTAAAATCCCTTCTAAAATTAGAAAGCCTGCCTTTTCATTGCAATCGACTTCATTGACTCCTATCTGCCTGTCCAATCAATATCTCATTCTGACCTGATTAAACCTCAGACTTTCCGGATCAATCTACTACTTACTGTATTCCTTTTGAATTCAGAAGTTCATTCCAATTCAGTTTTCTATTACATGTTAGTAAATACACCTTATAACTAGTTCGAATGGGGCAGAATTCCATGTGAGGCCAAGAATTCTTTTCCTTTTTGTTTTTTTCAAAAGCCTCAAAACTTGTATTCACTATAACGCATTCATCCTAAACAATTTTTTTATGACATCAAAATTCTCAAACTCGTATAGACATCACACATTGACCCCTCATCAAAATTTTGGCAATGAATACCATTGAAAACATGTCTACACGGGCAAGGAAGGGCAAATGATGTTGAAATGGCGCTCACATGATTTTAGCAAAATAAAAACGACATCATTTTGGCTAGAGTATCAACTGACGGAGTCTTTTGACAAAGAGTAAATGAGTCGGTACGAGTTTAAGATTTTTTATGCCATAAAGGCAAACATATCACAATAGGTAGATTTTTGAAAATTTTTATGTAATAAAAAGAAATTCAGGGTAAACATGTCATTTCTTCTTGGCTGGCTGGCTGCCTGTTGGCACTGTAAAACTGGCGGGGACAGGCCCATGGGCTATCATCAGACCCGTGAGACCCCCGATTAGTTTTGATTGCTTTATAAGCGAGCACCCTCTTCTTTTCGTAATCAGAGCGTCAACTCAGAAATCAAGAACACAAGCGTTGCACATGCTCAAATCTCGAAGGCAACCGTTTTCGCCGTGGCTTTCTGCCTCTACTGTCTCATTCATAGGCAGTCGCAGGTGTTCAAGTCTTCTTTCTTGTCTGCCTCTCACACTTCTTTTGTTTTGCGGTTTCGTTGTGGCCTTACTGTATGGTTTTCTCTGTTCTTTTGATGTGTTTTTATATGTGCCCAATTCTTTGACTTCCTTTTGGCATTTGTCGTCAGGGTTCTGTAAATTCCTCTGTTCTTCTTACCGGATTAGTGTTGGGCATGTTGGTTGAGCATCTCATCTCATGAGAAGTCGTATAAAGATGGGGACTTTTTGTTGTGTTCTTGTTGGTTAAGCGTCTCGGCTCACGTAAGAGTTATGTCAGGTTCAGACTCTGTTGTGGTACTTGTGAGTTGTGCGTCTCTCATGTCGTGAAAAGCCGCGCACCGAATTGAGTCTTTGTTGGGTTTGGGTCTTGATTTGTTCTTCTTCTCATTGTGTTTATTGAATGAACCTGTGGCGGTGCGCCTTCTCTTGGATGCACTTCAATGTCAGCTTCTAGATTATAGCTCGAACCCTACTTTAGTTGGTTGCCTGTTGTTTTTTGATTACCTGATGCTCGTCGAACTTCTTTTATTTGTGTTGTCGACAGAAAATTTTGATTCTAAATTCTGACGTGCTTATTATCACATTAATTTGCAGAGTCCCCATGTGATCCAATCTCATTGCGGGCATTGATTGCTTTTTTTCATTTAGTAAATAAATGTCCTCAACCTTAGCTGTCCAACAGCTTCCGCGGCAAAAAGCCTGCTGTGGTAAAGAGAGGAAAGTTCGATCGAAAGCCAACGAGGCGATCAATGACCCTGAAGATGGGATATCAGAAGTGGACTTACTTCATGGAGAGGAAGATTTAGAATGTTTGGAGACTGCGGATGATGATGAATTAGGGACCCAAAGTGGGATGAGCACAGAGATAGCTGACAACGGTGATTCCAGTTTACAAGCATCACAATGTCAAGTAAAGCAAAAGAGGGAAGACAATGTTGATGACAGAGAGACTTTTGGTCGTAATAGGAAGAGATTGAAGATGGATAAATGCACTAGTAATGTGACAACTAATTCAAGTGATTGGATCTCAACATTGCCAGAACAATTAATTCATCATATTCTGTCACTGTTGCGTAGTCCGAAAGAAGTTGCGCGAGCTACCATCTAGTCCAAGCAATGGAGAGAAATCTGCTCCTCTTACACCATTCTGATGTTCGATCAACGGAAGTTCACAAAAGCAGAGAAACATACTGGAAGTAGTAAGCAGCAGGAGTATAGGGAGAAAACAGAAGTTTTCATGAATTTTGCCTTGCGCTCCTTGCAAACTTGTCTTCAGGGTGGATATCATACGGAGAAAATTCAGTTCCATATGACCTACTGTGATTTGGATAACAGCAATAGGATTGATAATTGGTTAAGTCTCGTGGCCAAAAGCAATGTCCGAGAACTGGATCTCCACTTTCCACGCGTGGATAATGGACCTTATAATCTGCCTCAGAATCTCTTCACTTCCTCAGCAATAACTAGATTAAAGTTGTTCAATTGCAAGCTAGGAACGCTTGAGAAGATAAAGCTACCTAATTTGCAGGGACTTTGCCTTGGCAAGCTCTATATTAGTGACAATCATGTTCGGGAGCTGATCCGTTGTTACCCCTTGATCAAGGATTTGAGGTTCATACGCTGCATTGGGTTGAAGGAACTACCTGTCTGTAGCCTTGCTAAACTTGATAAGCTTGAGGTACATTGCTGCCCTAAATTGAAGAGTATCCAAGTTGAAGCGCCGAATCTTCAGACATTCTTGTATTGTATAGAGCGACATAAGCCTGGGTCCTGGCCCTTTGATTTGTCTTCAGCCACTTGTAGATCTTTAAAGTCAACAGCCGTAAAGAATACTCAATTGACAGATGAAATGTTCCAAGCATTGCTCGACAATTGTCCTTTACTGGAAACCTTGGAACTAAGCAAGTGCAATTCCTTGGAGAGTATCACCATAATAAGTAAGGTACCGAGGCGTTTAGTCTTGAGACAGTACAGAATATTATATGATGCTGAGATTAATGCCCCAAACCTTTGTTCCTTAAAGTTTGAAGGGAATAAAATGCCCTCCTTGTCATTGTTACCTTCTGATCTGAAGGAGGTGAAAATTACTTCAAAGAAAAAACGTGTGGAACCTGCTATTTGGTATTGAGGACCTTCTTTGGTCTGATAACTGGCGTTTATTTCTAGGAAAGATCAATCATTCAAGAGGAATGACGTTGGTCCTCCGCTGTGAGGAGGTATAGTCTCAGTAACTCTGTCTTTGCTTAATGTTCTATGTGCAGGAATTACAATCTGATAATCGTGTATTCCTGTTTTCTGGTTTTCCTTGAATCAACTCTGTTGTTTTGAGTAGAATGTCATCATTCATGAGGACCTCAGAGACTTCTCGCCTCCTCCAATGAAGAATCTTGATCTCGAGATTGTTGACTCATCTAGAGAGTTCAAAAACATAATAGAGTTCTTTACGGACTTGGCATCCCAAGACTGTCACTGTGGTATCATCTCCTGGTAGCACATTACCAAAGGTTTGGTTTCTTACACTGTCGACTGTCGGAACTGATATGATGTTTGAATTGAATTTCTGTCCCTGTTCATGTGTTTCTATGGTGAGTAATTCGACTTACTCCTCTGGCTTTTTCCATGGCATCTGCAGATGATACTTTCAATTGATTAT
Source organism: Rhodomyrtus tomentosa (assembly GCA_028455895.1). Classification (NCBI taxonomy): domain Eukaryota; kingdom Viridiplantae; phylum Streptophyta; class Magnoliopsida; order Myrtales; family Myrtaceae; genus Rhodomyrtus; species Rhodomyrtus tomentosa. The sequence goes on along the minus strand of JAPCWY010000001.1, from coordinate 37,578,380 downwards.
GCAGGCATTGCACACGGGTTTTCTTTCTATGCATGCTCTTATCTACCTCTATTTACATTTATGAAATTCTCTTAACATCTGATGCAGTGACGCGTGCGTGAGACGGGCAAGTGTGTTTTGAGTGATTTTTTTAATGAAAAGGGGATTAGAACAGAATGTGCGAGTATGAAAAATGATACGATCAAATCAAGGCCTAAAGGAAGCATCACCAGCCAAGAATTAAAATCGAGATTTGGGATAGAAGCTCACCACCAGGTTTAAAGGAAAACCACCAACCAAGGCTAAATGGCTTTTGGTTTCATCACGGAGGAAGAATCCAATTTTCAAGGTTAAAGGAACCGAAATAAAATAATTCAACTTACAAAGAAGAACTCTCATTCATTCGTCAAATCTATATTACAATGGAGAAGACCTCTCTATTTAAAGAGAGATTAAGATAAAACAAAAAGGAAATAAAAATAATAATCTCGTCCACCATCCTTAAACAGCCAATAACAACCCTAAAAGATCTTTTAACTATAAAGGAAACAACTCCAATCAGCGACTAATTGATATGTAATTGATTAGACTTCAAATTGGCAATTAATCAATCAAGATAACGGTTGAAATCAACAATTAATCACATATATATTGATTGATCATCAAATCGGCAATCAATCACATCTGATTGATTATCGGATTAGCAATCAATCAAGATAAAGCTTGAAATCAGCAATCAATCGCATCTTCATTGATTGATCATTAAATTGGCAATCAATCACATCTTGAATATGTCTTTGAATCTTCAATCAATTGGTTAGCATTCAATCTAGTAAATCGCTATGGAATCAGCAGAAATCAATCTGGTGAAGTGATTATTTTATTGGAAAGGAAAAGTTAAAACTTTATAATTGACAATCTTAATCGATAGTCTATATGACGACATGGGAATCTTCGGAGACATAATATGATGCTCCACATCATTCTCCCTAAGTTCTGAAAAGATTTGTCATCAAATCTTGTTGTGGCTTCATCTCCAAGATTGGAAGTGCAAAATTTGCCAGAACCATTCTTACCAAAGAAACTTGACTTTGAAAATATTCCAGGTTGGCCTCTCCAATGAACAAGATAATATATCAGCTTCACACTATTAATTACATTCAAGGCGTGCTGGAAAGATAAAATCATATCGAACCCATTTCTCAATTTCATGAACGCTTTGAGAGGGAACGCTTACGGGTGTACGAAATCAAAGTGACAGCTAAGATTTCCATCCGTTATAATCATTCATTTCTCATATATAAACTTAGCATTTTTCTCAACAAGTTGATTTGGCAATTCACTATCCATAACATCGTAATTGCTTGATGGTACCTAAATGATTAAAATCTCTCCCTCTTCAATTTGATCAATGGTCTCATCTTTCTCTTGGAATTTGAACCTTCGTTGTGTGGCTCTTCTTGAGTCCCTTTTTGATGATTGAATTCAAATTCAGCATAGTATGGCTTTTGTTGAGTTTGTTGGAGTTCCAAATCAATTTCCTTAATTTCTTCTGTGATGATCGCCCTTTGGTTAGGACAATCCTTTTGTAGATATACATAACTGTAGCACTTGAAGTACTTACTAGATTCTCCATTTGATTTTTTTTGGAGCTCATAAATGAAATCAAGAGACTTTTCATTTTCTTTCTCCTATGTGGAACTATTTGCAACCTTGTAAGAATAAATATTCTCAAAAAAATACGTACCTTTAATTGATGGAGCCGAAAATCTCCCGCCACCATTTTACTGTTTCTCTAGGCAATCGAGAATTCTGTCCATTTGTTGCTAGAGTTTCTCCATAACACGTTCCTGCATTTCGCCGTGAGATTGGTACAAAGTAAATCCTCCATGACCATGATAAACCATTCTCTCTGTTTTTTTTTTAAAATGATATTGATAACAAAAGGTATCACTCAAAACGAGTTCAACCTAGAGTTTTGATACCAATTTGATACGTGCGTGAGGCGGGCAAGTGTGTTTTGAGTGATTTTTTGAATGAAAATGGGATTAGAACAGAATGTGCAAGGATGAAAAATGATACGATCAGATGAAGGCCTAAAATAAGCACCACCAGCTAAGAATCAAAATCGAATTTTGGGATAGAAGCTCACTACTAAGGTTTAAAGTAAAACCACCAATCAATACTAAAGGGCTTTTCGTTTCACCACCGAGGAAGAATCAAATTTCCAATGTTAAAGGAGCCGAAATAAAATAATTCAACTCACAAAAAGGAACTTTCATTCATTCGTCAAATCTGTATTACAATAGAGAAGACCTCTTTATTTATAGAGAGACTAAACCAAAGCAAAAGGGAAACAAAGATAATAATCTCGTCCACCATCCTTGAATAACCAATAACAACCCTAAAAGATCTTCTAATTGTAAAGTAAACAGCTCCAGTCAACGATTAATTGATATGTAATTGATTGTACTTCAAATCGACAATTAATCAATCAAGATAAGGCTCGAAATCAATAATCAATCACATCTACTTTGATTGATCATCAAATCAGCAATCAATTACCTCTAATTGATCATCGAATTAGCAATTAATCAAGATACGGCTTGAAATCAGCAATCAATCGCATCTTTATTGATTGATCATCAAATTGGCAATCAATCACATCTTGAATATGCCTTTGAATCTTCAATCAATCGGTAAGCACTCAATCTAGTGAATCGCCATGAAATCAGCAGAAATCAATCGGGTGAAGTGATTATCTTATTGGAAAAGAAAAGTTAAAAATTTATAATCGACAATCCTAATCGATAGTCTTTATGACGACATGGGAAACTTCGGTGATATAATGTGATGCTCCACATCATGCAGGTAGCATATGGTTTGCTGATGGAACGAGATAATCATCTGAGTTGGTGCGGATTTGTCTCGTTCGAGAACAAATGTTGGAGGAACTTTCTAGAAAATGTCAAGACTTTAGACATCGGATTGGTTGGAGATGAAAGGGCTAGTAGCTGGATGTCCTTGTTCAAGTCATCTCGAGCGTCGGTGCTGAAATCAACTGGCTTTACACTGGATTGGAAGCCCAGAAAACATTCCCACAAAGCGAATCATCCGAGTGAATCTGATCAGTGATTGCTTATTCCATAGTTTTTTTGTATTTTATTTTTGTCGAAAACATGCACAATTGACAAGGACATTGCTTACAGCATAGGTGGATTGGATTAGGTCATTATGTGAATGCCGGTTGTTCAATTGCTGCTGATTACGGTTCATGTTTAGCGCATGTGCGCAAAAAGCGGAGAAGAAAGAAAGATTTGGCTCATCCACTATTGTTAGACTAACGTCTAGGAACCTCGTCGAAGCTTTATGCTTTCGTTTTTTTCCGGATAGGCGAGAGTGAAAGCAGATTATCCTTTCCGTGCCGCGTACGCAAGCGTCCTTTTTGCCTCAATGGATGAGAAACAGGGAAGAAGAGGAGAGGAAAGATGAATTGTAGAGCCCCGGCATCGTCCTGGGGACATTCTTGCTCGCCGGAGAAGTCCGGGCATCACCCGTGGCGGTAATTCAAGCTATTTGTTTGATGGCTCAAATCCAAAAAAAAATCTTTAACTTTAGCATTTGTGATAATTATATTTTTAAAAAAAATCACATTAAAAACCTCACATTTTTATATTTATCCTAATTCTATCCAAAATTTTTACTTTTGTCCTAATGTTACCAATCTAGTATAAAAAAAACCTCAATTTTAACATATGTCTCAATTGTATTTAATTTTTTTGTCTCATAAAAAACCTCGAACTGTTATTTTTGTCCCAATTCTACCATGTTAGCCTTTCATCCATAATCACCATTAGTTGAATATACGTGGCATTTTCACGATATTAATTAATTACATCTTAGCAAAGTTAACATAAAAAAATCTTTGAATTTCTCTTCTGTTGTTTGATTCTCCTAAATATTGCTAAGAGATATAAAGTCACTCAAGATGGCGCGTTTCGTATTCTTTTTTACACTCAATAGCTCAAAAAATTGCTACATATTGAGAAATTTGGATTAACGATCTAAAATACCACCGTCCTTGAAACCTACTATTTCTAAATTTCGCAGATTTATTGATAAGTTTGGCGAGAAAGGTCGAGCTATACAGGATTAATTAATGGTGATTATAGACGGAAGATTAACGGTGGTAGAATTGAGATAAAAGTAAAAGTTTTGAGTTTTTTATGAGATAAAAAAGTCATGGATACCCACCCATGAGCAGCTCAGTAAGTTATGGCATATTTGAGATTGTGTGTTTAGACGAATTGATCTCAGGTTTGATTCCTCATATGAGCACCTGTGATTTAAGTGGGGGTCATGGCGGTGGGTTTCTGTGCTAGTTTTTCTCGAGAAATAGTCGAAGGGGCCATGGCGATAGGCTGTTGTGCTAGTTTCCATCGAGGAATAGTCGAGCGGGCCATGGTGGTGGGTTGTTGTGCTAGTCTCCCCTGGGGAATAGTTGAAATGCGTGCAAGCTGGCCCGAACACTTTGGTAATATATAAAAAAGTCATATATATAATTGGGACATATGTTAAAGTTGAGGATTTTTTTTTATATTAGACAGGTAAATTTGAGACAAAAGTAAAAGTTTAAGATAGAATTAGGACAAATGTAAAAGCTTGAGGCTTTTTATGAGAGGAAAAAAAGTTTTGGATATAATTATCACAAATGCTAAAGTTTGAAGGTTTTGTTGGGTATTATTAGGAATTTGTTTGATATTCCTTTTTGGGGTTACAAGTGTCATCTTTGCTCACCGTTGAATTTGGGAGGTCCAATTCTTATGCTAAACGGCAAAAATGAGTACAGATTCTTAGTTTCAAAGGTGGAATCTGATGCTGCACTAAGCCGTCCACTCGATGCTTATATAGGTCATTGTGTGTGCATCATCGCTTACCACCCACAAGCAACAAATATCTTTCACCTTCTGGGCTTTGCATCTTGTTCTTCTCTATCCTGCTTCCCTGCTTCAAGTCAGCAGTCTTCTTCATGGTAAGAACGACCAACGTCATTTGCATCTCATAGGTGTCTTTCTCCAATTCTCTTTTCTGGTTTGATTTCGGCATGTCTGTGTTTTCCACAAGTTCTCAAAAACATCTCCAGTTGGATAAACGGTTTATATCGTTATATCATCCTTCGAGATGCCTACTTGGGCTCAACATTGAGCAGATCTCGCCAAACTCGTTCAATGATAATATAGATACTCAATCAGGTGTTCCGCGAATTAACCCTCAAGGTACACGGTTAGACTCTAAGAACTAGTATGATTGAAGATCGATAGAATGATATGAGAACAACCTATTCGTCCCTATAGTTATTTCTTGTGCTAAAGTCATGAACTCGCCGATTGAATTACTAGGAATAACCTTCCGACCATAAAATAAGATTTTCGCAAAGAGGCATGAAAGCAGATGACTGATGTTGCAGGACGATGGTAAAGGGAATAGAAGTGAGAAGAAGAAGAGCAGCATAGAAGTCGGACCATGGGGAGGAAATGGTGGAACTAGCTGGGACGATGGGAGTTACCATGGCGTGAGGGATATCACTCTTGTTTTTGGCCATTGCATCGACTCGATCTGCGTGGTGTACGATAAGAATGGAAAGCCTGTGGCAGGAGAGAAGCATGGAGGTGTCGGAGGCAATCAAATAGCTGAGGTTAGCTCTCCATTCAAGAACTAAACCACCGCCAACGATTTTTTCTAAGCAACAAGCTGTAGAAGAGAACACGACATGAATTATTTTGGATGGCAGATTAAACTGCAGTTCCCGGACGAGTATTTGGTCAGCGTAAGCGGCTACTCCTGTCCCGTGGTTCATGGAGGCAGCCCGGTAATTAGATCGCTCACCTTCAAGAGCAACAAAAGAACGTTCGGACCGTACGGGATGGAACACGGCACGCCATTCTCTTTCCCAGTGGACGGTGGCCGGATAACCGGATTCAAGGGACGAAGCGGCTGGTACCTTGATTCTATTGGGTTCCACGTGTCCCAAACTCAGCCAGCCAAGCTACTTCAGCGGGTTCACAAGACATTTCGGAGACTTGCTAGCACCGCTGTTTCGAAAACTCTGATAACATCGAAGGATGGAGAGGGTGGAAGCCCCCGAAATACGACTATGCATAGATGCGATCAATAAGCTGGCTAATCAGACTCTCATTTTTCTCCTCTGGCTGTAATAAAGTATATTAAGTTTTCAGAGTCGTATGTTTAAGTGTTAATCATGTTGCAGTTTGAGAGAGACTGATGTATCCGACTCACCGTTTCTTATGTTCCAGTTCGAGAGAGATCTATAAGACCATATATGATTATAAAACATAAGGTATACATCACACATATCTATGGATATCTAACTAGCCTTTGCTTTTCTTATGCACCACAGAGCTCCCTGGGACTATAGAAGTCGCTCCTCCGAAGGCAAACTTCACTTCAGCTACTGTTTTCGCCTATAGAGCTTTCTTTCACTACCATAAGCAAATATTTTTTCATTGATAAGGATATGGACGGGCTTAGATAGCAAAAGGAGGATTGCTAGGGGATAAAGATGCTACTAGATGTTGCAGTAAAGTAATCAAATGCGGTACGCAGAAAAATTTTACTCGAGAGAGCATTTTATGTTGAGATAATGTTAGTTCACTAGCTGGCTCAGTTGTTTTATTTCCTCGACGTACCCTAGGACGGCAGAATTACAAGCCATCCAGATTTTCAGCTTAGCTGAAAGAAGAAACCAGTAGACAGAGACCCAAAGCAGCTTATCAAGTTAAACAATCAAATATGCTCAACCAGTAGACCAAAACACGAATCTCCACTTCTCTACAAACAAAGGTGGATCCAAGCAAACACTTGGAGGCATGTTACCTATGGCCAATAGCAAAGAAGTCGCGTCCATGCTCCCATTCAGATGAATTTACATGGCAAAGAAGTCTCTATTAGATGATAACAAGCCCAAATACAGTATACCTCGCAACTCTTCCTTAAAGTATTCTCACCCTCGAGCTTTAAGCTCTGCAAGACGCCGGGACAGATCATCCTCTTCGACCTTTTCAGATGCTTTGGTTGGCACGGCGTGTGTGGCCGCTTGGGGCAAACCAACCGACACCTCCAACCCGTAATCGTCTGCCACCTGTTGCATCAAGCTGGTCACCTCTCCCTCTGGAGTGGATAGCGAGGTTGATCCTGCCATTGCACTTTCCATGAACTCTGCCTGGACCTCCATGTTTACGAACTGCTTCTCGAACTGGTCCATCGTCTCGGACATCTTCTGCAGATTACCTGAAGCAGGAAAACATCCAATAAGATTGACATTAGGACAAGAAATCCCACTTTCCACTCACTGGACATTAACACACTTCAAACATATGAGGTGATTCAATCCAGCCACGCCATAATAGAATTACGTGACAACACTTGCAAGTGTAAACTAATAGATGGGATACATTGCACTCCGATAGCTCTTGTATGGAACACAAATTTGATTTAAGGCAGGACAAAGACAGGTTTGTGAACATTCTGAGACTCTTGACCTTCACCTTCATATGAAATAAATTGAACCGAGACCGAATATAGTATATGCAATCATCTCAATTTTACCTCCAGAATGCTAAACAAAGATGACAGGTACCTAAACAAGTAATGCAGCGCATGGAGTTTCACTTTCATCTCACCACACACTGGCAACAGAAGAAACCAAGAAATTCTACAGCTCCTCGATCCCCTACAGCACCTCCGGCTCTCTAGAATGACCGCAGTACTTCAATCTTGCTAATGCTTTTAACTTTCGATCACAGAGAGAGATGCTTAGTGAGTCAAGGAGCTGCACAGTCGACGCAATGCCTACAATGGTCAAAAGTCCTTGACCGGAGGCAAAATTCACCATTGAGACGAAAGCCAAGCATTACAAACAGCGCCTGTTCAGCACCGACAACACACGAACGGGAAGTCGATACTTCCAGGTCAAGTCATTCCCCATCAATCAACAATTAAAGGCCATCAGGGGTTATTAAAAAAAGGGGGGCAAAATCCGACGGGATCGAAACCTAATCTTACCGGTAGCCAGAGAGGACTCGAGCGACTTGACGATGGAGGCCATGGACTTGTTGATGGTGGTCATCTTGGCCTGGGTGTCCAGCCTGGCGACGACGGCGTCGAGGCGGGAGGCGAGGCGGAGGTAGTTCATCTGCTCCGTGCGCTTGCGGATGGCGTTTTCGGCGTAGATGCGGGCGCCATCCATGTTGCCCTTCTCGATGGCCTTCTTGACCTTGAGCTTCTCGGCCTTCTCCTCCTTGTCGCACTTCCGGGCCTGCCTCTGCAGCGATTTGGCCGTGAACTTCAGGTCCATGATCTGGTTCAGCAGCTTCTCCGTGTTCCCCATGGTTGGCGAGATCGGAACTCCCAAGGAGCAAGTCGGTTCGATCCGAAGCTCAGCTCAGAAGATTGTTGACGGATTGAACGTGGATTGATGGAGCGCGTAGCAGCGTTTCTTCTATTTGAGGGAAAGCTGGGTTTCTGCGCGTATGACTTCGTTTCTCCGAAGGGCATGGGCGTCAGCGTCAAAGGACGCGTGGCGTGGCCGCGTGGGGATTAAATCACTTAGTTTCGAAATTACGTGGGCCTGAAGACTATAAGGGCCTGGACCTACCGAAATTGGGTGGGCCTCAAATAAGTATGGGCGTGGATCGACAAATAGCCCACCTGACAATAAACCCACAGTCGTACCCGAATGAATTGAATAGGAACGATGATGCCAATGAGGATGACTTGAAAAGTTTCGAGCGGTTTTCGAAAAACACAAAAGTTGCGGGCGCAAGCTTCGGCGCCACGTGTCATGTCCCGCTTCCTACTGTTCCTCTTTTCATGCGTCCACCTGGAACGCAACGGCTCCTCCTTACTGACCCGACCGCCCGTTCCGTTCGGACGTTTTCTTTTTCTCAGTTCTTCTTGCTCGCTCTCCGCTCTAATCGTCTCCTCTCCAGGTTATCTTCTCGAGAAGCGATTTGTCATTTTTCTCTCGTTAGGTTCCAAGAATAAATCTTGGGTTTTTCAGTTCCCAAGTTTTGTTTTCTTGATCTTGCCTTCTTAGTCCCCAAACGAAATCCCCATCTCGATCTTGCCTCAGCTGGTTCCTGAGCCGCTTTTGACCTGAAGGGAGATCGTTTCTGCTTAAACCCCGTGTGCATTTTGGAAACAATCTTGCAAAAAGTTCTCAGCTTTGCCTTGAAAGACCCGTTTCAGGAAATGGGCTCGACATTTTCCCGAGACAAGCTCACTCGGATCACTAAAACGGCACAAGCCTTTCGTTATTGATCCACTGAAGTGGATCCAGTGTCTGGTGAGCGAGCCATATTTTCCATAGTAAACAAATGATTTTCTTTTGTTGCCTGAAATACGAGGCTTTGCTGAATCCCGCCTTTGTGACGTTTCCGGAACAGAAATGGTTGGGCATACAGAGGAAGAACCTGCTTATGAGATTGCGGTGGCAGTGTCCAAGAGGAGAGTGCAAGAAGGAGATGAGAGCGAGGACTGTGTGGAGGTTCTCGCGGATGAATTCAGGAAAGCGGGGTTGATAACTGAGAGAGTTGTTGGAATTGCAGATGAGTTCATCAAGGTGTGGTCTATCGATTCATTTGGGCTTTTTCGTTACGTGTCGCTCCATTGCCGTAATTGTGCATCATATGTTCAGGAAACTGCATTATCTGCTTTTAGGCCTGATTAGCTTTTTGTTAGCTGTACACGTCTATTAGGAGATTGATGGAGTAACTTGGAATGCATGTATGAATTCCTATGAGGGGTTCTGTCGCAATGCTATCTTTATTTCTACTCTCATGTCGATTGATAGTTATACCCATTCTTGCTATTTGGTGTCGCTTGCCCTGTTAAGTGTTCTTATCTCTGCATATTACGAACACGAGATTTTGTTTACATGCGAGGCTGTGTCGAAGAGTATCCTTGTGTACAATGCTGGCGCATTTTCTGAAGTTAAGTACCCTGGCATCAGCAGAAATAGCGTGGTGGACAGGGCACGTAGATCCTTTGTATACTAGCTGAATTTTGGACCATGCTCACTATAAGTCTTTAGTTATTTTTTATGCTTCTCTCTTAGATTTCCTCTAAACTGCAGCTACTTTTCCTTAGCTGGCAGCTCCATCGGAAACTTTGGGACGGACAGCCGCTAAGTTACATATGAGGAAACCCACACATATTGGTAAGTACCGGCCCTTACTGGTTCTGCCTTTTGTGTGATTATCATGTGGGTTGGCATTTAATTTGAGACTCCGGTGTTGATGTCAGGGATGGACTTGCAATTTGAGTGGGAGGATGTCAATGCTTTCGTGCGACAGCCGGACGGTTCATTGTTCAGCTGGTGTGAACGTTTTCATTTCTACCGCCACTTGATATATGGGATAGTGAGTTATTTTTCTTTACCATTCCTGTGAACCGCACTTTTTAATTAGTCATCAGACTCTCGTATATGATACGCTTCATGCTGCTTAAGGTGTAAATTACATGTCTCATATAACTTCCATTTGTAATCATTTTGCCAAGTCATAATCACTCTCACTAGACATATAATGAAGGAACATCCAGATTTTATAAAGATAGCTATTCTTCTGTATTGCTCTTGCTTCTGTACCTCTAGCTTCTTTCCTTTAGAAAATTTGGATGTGTACAAATAGCGCAGTCAATTGTTTTCCATTACCTTAAGAGCTCTAAGAAGTGGATCAAGTCCTATAGAGATAGATTCTGAGGTACATGATTGCAACATTGACGTTACACCTCTTAATATAGGTGAATAAGGGCGAGGCAGATATAATTCTAAAGTGGGATGCAGAAGAAATCCACTGGGAACCTGGTGAACCTTTACTACAAAGATTGGAATCAGAGAGTGTCGTCAAACAAGTATTTCCTATGCATGGTAAGCTGTTTGAGATCACCGGCAAGTCAATTTGCTCGTTATTACTGCAGTTATTTGACCTCTGATGTGCAGTTGAAACAAAGAGGAAAGAGCTTCTGAGAAGCTGGGCGTTGAATTGGTTGGACTTCACAAAACAGCCAATTGATGATATTTACTCGTACTTTGGCACAAAGGTAACTGCAGTGACATCAACCAGCACAGTTAACCAAAAAAAGAAGAACAGAGAATTCACTTTCTGTCATCATCAATACATTGTCATTTCCAGATTGCAGTCTACTTCGCTTTTCTTGGAATGTATACTCGGTGGATGCTGTTTCCTGCAGGACTTGGGCTCATTTCACAGTTGATTGATTTTGGGTGAGTTCTACCTGCCCCTTCTATTGAGTGCAGTTGTGCTTTACTATGTGCAATTTCATACTGATTATTTGGCTTCGACTTTTTTTGTATGTTTCTTTAGGCCATTCCAATTGCTAGTCCTCCCAATTTTCTTTGTAAGCATCACATTATGGGCTGTAATGTTTTTCCAGTTCTGGAAGCGTAAAAACTCCGCCCTTCTAGCCAGGTATGTGGGTGTAGTTTAAGAATGTTTTGGTGGCGATTTTAGATTGATTTATCATTATTGGACATTGTGGTATTGGATAATGACTTCCCGCTGTCGGAAACTTCTCCACCTTCTCTGGACCCCCGGTGGTGTAGGTGGCAGATCAGTTATTCAATTGGAGCTGACCCTGGTTATGACCTGGGCTATAAGCTCTCTGGCAAAGAATGGAGCTCGGTACAGTCAACTGTGGAAATGGCTGGTAAAGAAGGGCAAGATAGAAGAGAGGATAAGGAAACGTTTCAAAGAGAAGAATGGTTCGGAGCTTTTCTGAGGGTCAGGAACGATGCTATTGTTATCATGTGTATCATATGCCTCCAGTTGCCATTTGAATTGGCCTATGCACATCTTTACGAGGTTGTTGGATCTGATGTTATAAAGTAAGAATAATCGGATCACTGAAGTTTCCCGGGTGTTTTCTCTTTGCTAGAATTATACTAATTTCCGTTGTTTGACATTCTGTTGTGTGGTCACCTTCCTTCAGTCTGTTGTCTGGACTTTTTGTTCAACACGCTCGCATATATCATGCTTAACAGCAATGTCAAACCACTCTATGTCCATGCGAAACATGTTCATGTTGGTTAGTTTTGGTTGCTTTCCCTAAGGTACCAAAACACATTTATTCTGTAAGCATGATGCATGAAGCCATGTAACCTTTTTATTCTGACACACACCACCTCCATCATTGATATAGGTAGTAATATTGTTAGCAATTAAGTAACTATTCAAATAAAAATCCTCGTGTGCGAAATGTTATATAGCTGTAGCATATGAAAGCCCATAAAGAAAATTCCTTATTCCTTGCCAATCGATGACTCTTCTTTGTTGTATCTCATGTGATGGTTTCAGAGCCAGCCATTTACTACTGAAGTAGGTATTTTTCCCATAAGAAGTGGTTTTCTAGGTTGTCGTCTTACTTTGTCTCACATTCCACCCACTCAAAATTCATGGGGCAGAAGCTAATTAACACCTACACATTATAAAGCACATTGTGCAAAATCAAACCATTACTCAAACATCATGACAGACGAATTTTAAGTTACCAATTCTTGAACCCGCTGTGTAAATAGTTCAAGCTTGAAGAAATCTATCCCTTGTTATAGGCAGTTTTCATGGTCTTTCATGGTGCCACCTTAGAGTTTAATGACACAATTCTGATTTGACTTTTCATCAGGTTTGGGCTGACAGCCATCTATCTCTTCCTCATTCAGCACTTCACTAGGATTGGGGGAAAAGTATCGGTTCAGCTGATTAACCATGAGAAGAATGTTAGCAGAGAATACCGAGCTGATAGCTTGGTCTATAAGGTGATTGTCATGTTCTATTATTGTTTTCTTATAAAGGAGCCTTCATTTTTTTCTTATGTGTAAGCCTTTTTCTATTAACTTTGTCTTGCAGGTTTTCGGTCTCTATTTTATGCAATCGTATATTGGACTTTTCTATCACGCCCTCCTGCACCGGAACTTCAAGACCCTCCGTCAAGTCTTGATTCAGCGCCTCATTATCTCAGAGGTGGAGTGTCACAATCACAATAATAAATTTCATGTGTCTTGCACGGTTTGGCTAATCTTCTTCCGCATGACTTATCTCAGGTGTTGGAAAACCTGTGGGAGAACTCTTTCCCCTATCTGAAGTACAGTTATAAGAAACACAACGTCAGGTGTGCCACCTTTATATACTTATTGGTCTCTTGATCTATTTTTTAGTATATTATTCGAGAAACCTGAATGACAAACTGGAAGATCATTTATTCTTTTGTTAGAAAGAAGAAAAGGCGTGAAAAAGGATCAACAATGGGCAAAATCCAATTTGCATCAAGGGTAGAAAAGGAGTATCTGAAACCGTCCTACTCTGCAAGCATTGGGGAGGAGCTCGAGGATGGGCTGTTCGATGGTATTAAGTAATGTAAAATGTGTTATATTCTCCAGTATTTCTAGGTGGTTCTCCCAACTTGCAATTGATCCGTAACAAAATAGAACTTGCAAGTTACTGCAAGCCCTCTCGCTTTAATGCAAAAAATTTTGTCAATGACATTATTCGACATTCTTGTCATATAATAGACATCGCAGTTGGTGGTATTTACATCTTTCGTTTTGTTGATATCATGTTCATAACTGAGAAACTTCTGATTGAACCTTGAGTTATCCTTCTAAAAGTTTATCTGATTGCTGGTTTTTATACTTGAATTCGCAGATTTCTTGGAGTTGGCATTACAATTTGGAATGATCATGATGTTCGCTTGCGTATTCCCTCTTGCATTTGCCTTTGCTGCCTTGGTAAGTGATGTTTTTTCTGGTTCTTCATCTACGAGTGGTCCCTACTATACTGAGAAACCGATGTTCAAGGTCTGTCCTGTGCAGAACAATGTCACCGAGATTAGGACAGATGCCCTGAAGCTGTTAGTAATCATGAAGAGACCTGAACCTCGTACTGCTGTGACCATTGGAGCTTGGTTGAATATATTTCAGGTACTCCCAGACCTCATGTAACATCGCACTATCTTAAGTCATCAGAATCCGCTACAAGCGAAGAATGGTAATAATATTAGAAAATCTGTTTGTGTTTTCAGTTTCTAATAGTGATGTCCATATGCACAAATTCCGCTCTCCTGGTATGTTTATACGATCAGGAAGGAAAATGGAAAATTGAACCTGGGCTCGCAGGAATCCTAGTCATGGAACATGTGCTCCTGCTCATTAAGTTCGGAGTTTCTCGCTTCGTTCCTGAGGTGATCCCTTTTTTTTCCTTTCGTTCCTCGTATATACAGTTCCCACCGTGCGTTTTGTGAGTAGCTTTTGATGCTTCTATGTGCTATAGGAACCTGCATGGGTGAGGGCGAACCGTGTGAAGAATGCAACGCAGGCACAGGACGCGTTTTCCAAACAGTTGTTGAGAACAATATCGGCCAAAGCTACCAAGGATGATTGAGGGGAGGCTGTTTCATCTGTTTGAGATTTTGCCAGTGCTTGCTTCACTTTCGGACTCACCCGCTTCCCGAATTGTGTATACAGCAAGTTCCCTCTCATAGTTGCATCACCTTTAGATTGGCAAGCAATTTTTTAGGTGCTTTTTTGCTTGGGGTTTTGTGAACTGAAAGCCAGCGAGGAATCTCTCCCTCGAGAGCCAGAGGATTTTTCACAGTGAAATGAGCGTTTGGCAAAGAAACGTGGATTCTGAATTTGGGAATGAAGCGATCCAGCTAAAATGTTTCTCTGGTTTTGAATGTCCCAGCCGAACTCTCCAAGGAATCCGGCTATCATTTGGTTTACTTTCACAGCAGATTTGGAGAATATGCGGAGATAGATTGGTTGTAATTCAGAAGCAAGTTCCCGAGAGAGCTGATATATATATATATGTGATAGTTAACAGCACAGAACGAAAAAATGGAAACAAACCAAACCCTAAGCACCCTCTGCAAGATCTTGTCTTTGACGAAAACATTACTTTCCATGTTCCAAAGGAGAACTCAAATCTAGGATTCCATTGCACAAGGGCAAAAAAACGGCTGGATTTCTGTCATAGTTCTCCAATTTCATTTCCTGGCACGGACATTAACAGCCTGCCTGCTCCTTTTCTTGACACCAGACTTTGGCTGCTTTGAGACTCCTGTGCACAGCACTCAACCTTGCTAGGGCAGCGCCCTTCAAATCAGGCCTGTAATAGTTATCTGCAACCTGCAGTTATAATGCCATAGTTATTCGCGAATATGCAATATATAACCATAAGAAGGGGCCAAAAAGGAAAAGGATGGACATGGTGCACATATCGATAGCTGTTTAAGAAACAAACCAATACCGTCAAGCGCCCAACAAAATCCATTCACAAGCCCTAGGACAATCTCGCTGGTCACATGACGTAGTAGTATCTCTAGAAAGCAAACGCAACAGTTCATGCACCGTTATCACGAAGATGCTGCTTAATCGTGTGGAAGAACAATCAGTGATCCTAGGTAACTGCGAGACACTCGTTAATCTACAACAGGCAAGTACCCAAGAAACTTGACGAGGTGGGAAGAAAACGCCTGTTTTGTCTACTAGATATCAAACCACTTTGCAAAGACCACATAAATGGAGGGCTACGTGGCTGTCAACAGCCTTGGCCATACTTTTGAACTCCTTCATCATCAAAGATTTGTGGAGCAATGTTGTGGATCTGTTTTGTTTCTTGGTCTAAGTCATAGCAAGCAACACGGATTGCTCCTCACCAACTAGTTGAATGGTGACCGTCTTCTGATTTGCAAAGCCTACCATGCACCAACAAAGATGTCAACGTTTAGCTGAAACAAGCCTTTATAGACCTAAATGATCGACAGTTCAAAAAGAGAGAAGACAACCAAAGGAGAAGCTAACCAATTGAACCGCATCAAGAAACTAAGTTACCCATTTTCAAACAATCTCATTCATTTCCAGGTGAAAAAAGGCTGCAATTTTTCAAAATGATTCTCAAACCATTCTAGTGCAAGGAAAAGGTCCAAGTGATTCACAACAGATCCACGTTCTCCTCGCAGAACTCATCCACATGTTTCCTACCGAATAATGTGACAGGTAACGATCATACAACTTCCAAAATGTGAATAGACATAACCCAAAAAAAAAAAAAAAAAAATTGCTTTGGTAACACATCTAAAGCCGAACATAACTGGGGAATGAATCCTATCTTCAGCTAAACAGAATTTCCCTCCGAAGATTAGCTTACAGCGCCTGTATTGGCTCGCCTAAACCCTCACTGGTCAAAACAATTGCCCAAAAGATTGTATACATCTGGCAATTTTGTCTATTCAATTTTCCATATTCCACCTCACTTAGAGATCAAGAAGCAGGAAACCAACAGAACTGCAAAATCCGCAGACATCGGAAAAAGGGGACAATACCAGAGTGCTTGTAGGAATTGCGGTTGAAGGGGTTGTTCGGCTCCTTGCCGAACTGAACGCTCGCGCTCCACCTCCCGTAACTCCTCCACGAGATAAGAGTTGATCCTCGAAATCTCACATATCAGCTGCCCCGGCACCGTTGCCATCTCCTCCTTTCCTCCACCTGCATTCCACAAACCAACATAGACACAGAGAAAAGAAATCGCGTTTCAGCGAACCAGTCGCGGATCAAATTGAAGTGTGAGCTCGATGTTATGATGTGTCGCTTAGAGATGGACGCGATCGTA
The DNA here is from genome assembly GCA_028455895.1 of Rhodomyrtus tomentosa. NCBI lineage: Eukaryota > Viridiplantae > Streptophyta > Magnoliopsida > Myrtales > Myrtaceae > Rhodomyrtus > Rhodomyrtus tomentosa. The sequence goes on along the minus strand of JAPCWY010000001.1, from coordinate 37,561,698 downwards.
CGGGATGGGGTTTAGCAGCGCGCGGTGCAAAATCGGAAAGAGTTGCTGCTGCTATTACGATAGATGAGGATCAAAATCCTCTAGCACCAGCAGCAGGAGTTAGTTTTGACAGATTTCGAGACGATAAAGGCCAAGCTTCATTGTCATTTTTATGAGCATGTCCTGGTTTTGGTGTCGCCCATTCATTGGCCCAGTCTCTGCTCTACCCTGTCCTGTAAACACTTCGCTGTATCGCTCCAGACCGAATGAGGCGAAGAGGGGGTATTCGAAATTAAATTCTCTGATAGATCCTCTGCTTCCGATAAACAGAGAACGGGGATAGATGAACGAGTTTAATCAATTAAAGTCGTAATTTTCACCTCCCACCACAGAACGTCCTGACGGTTCACGTTATACAGCGTCCATCACCATTTTCGATTGACAAAGAGCTGGCCTTTCATGGCGAGTTATACTTTGATGCATTGTTGTATTCATACAGAGTGCGAAAGAGCACAACCCCACGTCATCCGGGGAAAGATTTTCTGACCCTGATGCTGATCCTAAAGACACAAGGCACGTGATATCACCGACGCGTACCTGTTTCCTTCAACACTCACATACAAGGGAGTTCCTGACCAAAGAAATATATGAGAATCCTGGAGTATCTCACTCCAAGCAAAAACCACCAAATCCTAGAGGGAGGGAGGGAGGGAGGGAGGGAGGAAGAGAGTGGATAAAATTAATAAGCATGTTCCATGACCAGCAACAGATACAGAAGAGTTATTAACTCACAGAACCAACCCGATATTTTTGACCTACCAAGGTCTACCACCACTACCAAGTAAAGCAATTTTGCCTATTACCAAAGACTTCCACTTTACACCTCAACTAATGTTAAATATGTACGGTATCCGGTAGTAGCTTCCCTAAGAGGTGGGTTTCCGAGATCAAATTATACAGAAAGGAGCTCGCTGATATACAAAGCAGAGAGTCTAAGGCTAACAGTAAAACCGAAACAAAATCCGCAACTGAAAATGCACTACATACAGCAAGAAGATTGAGCCGCGCATCAACTTCCAGAGCAAGAAAAACTTCATTAAGTGTTGGATGTCAAAGCCCGATGAGTCGGTCTCGCTGAACCATTCACTGCTTCATTTATTCGACTGAACACTACTTTCAATGGTATGCAAGCTATAACAGGACCAGCAGGCTTCTCTACCGCAAATTTCCCCATGTCCTCACCTCGCTTATGTCCGGTCAATGAGGACAACTTCCGCATCTTTTTAGACAACTGACCTGATTTCCTCGCCTTCGACGACTTTTTTCGTGAATGGGACTTAGCGGTGCGTCGGACATGCCCTGAGCTTCTATGAACCACACGACCCATGTCAGAACGTCCCCAAATAGAGAGCTTACTTGCATCACAGCTGATCGTATTTACCAGATTATCACAGTACCCACCACCTAGGACCTCAACTGAGAGAGGATGTCCAACGATGGCTTTACCATTTAATTTACTCATGAGCGAAACCAAAGGAACATGAGTTGGACGATAGCTAGCCTTGACTTCTAGCTCCACATCATACAAGGGCGAATTGGAGTACAAGTCCCCGATAGGATACTCATCCGTCTTATGCCTAGAGTGCACAGTAAAGCGAGACTGACGATGAGGAAGCGATCTTTGAGAAGTTGGAGAACCATTGGGGGATGGCTTCAGCTCAGCTTGCCTTTTCATTTGAGATTCTCCTGGGAACACTCGCGAGCCCCAATCAGGTACGCCATCCACCTGACCTTCGCTACCTGATTTCAGTTTAGCATTCGAAGTAGGGAACCCATCAACACAAATGGTGCCAGATCTCAGATCAGAACCCGGCAAGCAACCATCTGGGTTATGCAGACCTCCCAGATAAGTATTAGATTCCTTGTCCATTTCCAGATACCTTTCCATGTGCTGTTTCCTGTTTTTACTTAACTGCCTGGAATTCCTCTTTCCTTTGGACTGCCACTTGGAAGTACTCTTGTCTATCCTTTGGTCTACTTGATCTCCATGAACAGCAGCCAAACTGTTGGGACCAGATTCATTAACATGGTTGCATGGCAAAGATGCAGCTTCTCCTTGACTGCTTTGACCTGAATGCCTTCCTAAGCTGCTAAGTGGAGCCCTGGTTAGCATTGGAGGATAACCTGCGAAGTCCTCTAAAACATCATTACTTGGCCCCTTTCATCCATGGCATGATACAGTATAATGACAACACTAATACTAGGTAAATGGGATTGGCATGACAATGCAAGGATGGAGGATCTTGTCAAAGACTAATCTCCACATCACCAAACTCAGGTTGCAAACCTGAAAACTTACTTCTATACAGACAGACACAAAGCAAAAAACCTCCTATTTTCATCCCCCATTTTTATATTTTACCGTTTCACCACCAGACCAGACAATACATAGCATGAGAGGCGCATTGTTTCAAAAAATTAAAATGCAATGAAAGGAAAATGCTGAACGTCAAAGGACTGGATAACCTTCCACTTTGGTTACAAAATTCCATGCAACTCTTTATAGAAGTAATTTTCAAAAAAAAAAAAATGCCTATTCATTATTTTTGTCAATCTCCGACTTGTATAAGAGGAATTTACCCCAGTAAAATTTATAAGTAGAAATCTAGCCGCAATTTGATTTGAAAGACCAATTGAATGTCGAAAGCCTAGGGCCAAAGCAAACATCAGAAGCAAATGTCCCCCCAGATGATAGTAAGCGTGTGGGGGTGATTATGATATTTTGCCATTTCGAGTTTGAGTTGTTGACCACTCAAATCTTTACAATCCTAAGAAATATAGAGATTTGGAGTCATTTGCAATCATGGAGAAGTTTTTTCGTAATTTTTTTACAGAAAACTCATTAAGCAGTTACTGATTAAACTTAAGTTGTCACAGAAAAGCCCTGAGACTTTCTTGGTCTAATCAAAAAGCTCGCAGCAAGACCACATTGATACACTGCCCAGAATCTTATATGTATATGTCACACGATGCATGCTTCCCCAGCTAGGATTAGTCACGTTAATTCCTTAATCTACCATGAAGCACAGGCAAGTGCCAAGTACCCTTAGTGAAAATGCCCATTACACCAACGAGATTGAAATATGATATTAAAAATAATAGTCTTCCCAGCTTATAATAGAAAGCCAACAGATCTTAAGTAATATCAAAACAATAGAGGATAAATACACTAGATAAGAAGGAAATATACAAAAACCAACTTCATAACATAGCTTACCTGTAGAGCCTCTATCATCTCCAACAAATGGCACATCAAATAATTCATTCTCGTGTAACCCCGACAAGTGAGAAGTTTCCTTTGTCTTCGAGAAATCATTGGTTTTCTGAGCATGCTTGCAATCATTTACCAATGACTCATTGTCATGTGAAACTGCAGGGCTTTCTGAGTTCGCTGGGACTATGGGAAACGTTTTCTTTGAATCAAGATGTTCCAATCCAGGTGCCTTGCAGTCAGATGCAGTGCCAAGACAATTACCACTTGAAGAGGCCGACTGGTCACAAGTAACTGGAACGGACACCATCGCTGTACTCTCCAAAACTTTGGTCAAAGGGCGACGCCTATTTTTCTTTTTAAGGAAGTCATGCACTATTGCCACTTGGGATCTCTTTCTCTTCAGAGATGAACAATAGCCTTTGCAACCATTAACAGGACTTCCATTTGGCACAAAATTGACAATACTTGTCCCAGGAGCTATATCTTGGTGAACCGACTCGTCAACGGCAACAACCTGAACCATTTTGTTAGACACCACACCCATGCCTAGATCCTCAAGCCCTCTCATGCGCTTGCTTCCTTCAATTCCATCGTCTTCCGAATCATTCGGGGTTTTCCTTCTTCCCTGTGCAGATTGCAGTTTAGAAGAACAGACATGATTTGGTTCTTCAAAAGATATGCCAGACTGAGATAACTCAGGCCCGGTATGTGAATCAGTATCACAGTCACTCTCATCTCCAGAAATTTCATCACTTCCTCTACCAGAATCTGAGATTGTAGGAGACTCCATAGCCAAAGCACCATCTCTACCTGTTGAATAATCACCACAATAAAAATCTGGATGGTCCTTCCCCAATCGAGAACTCTCAAGCTCAAGAGCATGCAAGATCGCATCCTCTCTCCTTGCATATTTCACCACTTTCTTACTTAAAGTGGCTGCAGCTGCCTTTGCCTTTTCAATGCAATCGTCATACTCACCACAACGAAACGCCTTCACTCTCTTGGATTTTTCGAGGTTATACCAGTCTCTGCATCACATTCGGTCAAGAAAATGAGAATACTTGATAAGTTGAATGGTTTCACCAGAGAAAATGTTTTAAACATCAACTGCATGGTCCTTTCATAACGAGAATGATGACAGGGAAAACAAAATCAAGAAACGGTACCCATTATGAGCAAACTACCAGACAATAAAGAATCTCAAGGGGCAAAATAGTCATTCATTGCATGCAGACATGAACAATTACAAACAAAACTTTGGCACGTCTTCCTTCAACGAATCACAAATCAAGATTTATGGGGCTGCCCATAAATATCTCAATCATAACTATGGTTGGGTAATTCTTAACCAAATTTCGTGAAAACACTCCATGCAGATTTCATGAACGGATACAAATCAACATGATAATGTATTCTGCATCAACTTAAGGCAGAATAGACAGGTTTAAGATTATTTCACAAGAAGTAAGCTGTTATCAAGAATCTCTTAGCTAAAATGCAACCTGATTTCTGATCCACATACCCAAGGCAAAAGATGACGTTAGATCTTTTGCTTAATTATGTAGAAGTAGAACATAAAGAAAAAAATCAACTCAAATGCGGGTGCAAACAGGAAAGCTAAGTTCTGGTTTATGTCTATGAAAAGCATGTAAACCAGTTTGAAGTGTATATCCAGTCAGGGAATTTTGGAAAAAAAATAAAAAACATTAACTGGATCCAACCTCTCCAGTTTTACATGAATTAACGCAATGCAAGCTAAGGTCCAGTATTTTGAAGTCGCATCCTCCAGCCCATGACGCAATGAGGCATAATCAAACACTACAACCAAGCAGAGCAGGCACATGTTGTGACGAGCAAAATCCAGTCGCTGCTGAAATCAGAAACGCAAGTGTTGGCCTAATGCTTAGGGCTTTCAAGCTTAGCGAAGTGTTTCACCATGTCAAATGTTCCAACAACCGTGTTTCACACATTAAATAACATTGACATCAAAACTCATCTATACTGCTGTTGACAAACGGTTTGAAGGACCTTAAAGAATTTAAATTGAATCAAGCTATCCGAAGCACGTCTACCCACCAACCTCGAGAGAAAAAAACAGAAGAAAAACAAAAAAAGCACCTCCAGAGGTTAATATTCTTGATGCGATTATGGATACACAAGTGTTGCGGTTAAATAAGAATGAAAAAACAAATCGCCAACCGATGAGAAGGAAAAACAACATATAGACTCCACATAACCAGGGTAAGCTAAGGGGACTCACATGCTAGCATCCTTGCGACCAAGGAGCTTCACTGGAGTACCCGATCTCGGCGAGACCAGACAGCTCTCGGGCAGCTCGTCATGGCCCATAATCCGACCGGGCCACCACGAACCGTTCCGCCGCCTAACCCAAACCAGCCCTCCTACGCTCCCGTCAATGCCCTTGTTGCAGGGCTCACCAGTAGAACTGCTCATGCCACCAAATCTCCACCACCGCCGCCGCCGACAATAACAATAACCAGGTTCTGATCCAAATCTGTTCCAACCATTCACTCGCGAACCTCCCAAGCTCCCAAAACACTCAACCAAGAAATTCCGAGTGGGGCGGTGCGCACATGCGCTTCACGCAAAAACGCGAAACCCCCAAAAACCTGCCCAAAAATCCAGAGAAGAAAAAGGAATCAAGATTCCACGAAATCAAAAAAAAAAAAAACCCAGATGAACAAAAGCACAATCTGGCATGCAGAAAATTTTTTAAGCGGGGTAGATTGAGAATCGCAAAGAAAATATAAAAATCGGGGGAAAAAAAACAGGAAACTGCAAAAAGACCAAGAAACCTAGATTGGAGAAGCTTGCAGAATGATCGGGAAGACCACAGAGAAACGGCTCGCCGATAAAATCATTCCCTTTCTCTCCTTCACATTCTCTCTGTTTTTTTTTTTTTACTCAGCGTTGCTTCAGAAACGGATTTCAGAGCCTCTGGTTTCTAGTTTCTTTTGCAGATTTAGAGGTGCGACGCTATGCGGATTCTCTTTTTCCCTCGCTGTCTTCTTTATTTTTTTTTCCTGGAAAATGTGTTTGGCGAGAGAGGTTTGTAGAACCCTGCTGCTGCGTGCGTGCGGAGCTCGCAAGTGAGAGGTAGAGGACGAAGAAAGGAAGAGAGAGAGAGAAGGGGGGGGGGGGGAGAGGCGGAGGAGAGAGAAAGAGAGAGAGGTGGGGATGGTGGTGAAGTCAGTCGGAGAAAAGTGGAAAAAATAGGTTTCTTACGTTTGTTTCGATCGGACGTACGTTTTTAAAAATAAATATGAAAAGAAACAAAATGTTTCTTCTCTTCAGTAAGAAAATGTAAGTATATAAGTTGTACATGTATACAATTTATACGGTTCGGACAGTTCATCTGATGCGGTCGTGGATTCCAATTTCCATTTCTACCCCGCCCCCCTCCCCAAAAAAAAAAACAAAAAAGAAAGAAAGAAAGAGGAATCAGAAAAGAGAATATCAGTCTTCATTCACTCATGACACATCCATGTGTTTTGTTTTCAATTTTACCTCTTTGTATTGTTTTTTCTTTCCTAAAGCCACATTTTTTTTTGTCAATAGTCATGCAACAATACTGATAAAAAAAAAATAAGGTGAGAATGCTAATATCATACGTGCGAGGTTCAACTTTCATACTCTACAAAAAGATGGAACAAAAGTCAAAGAGATGAGTGTTAGGGATAGGGCATATAAAAAATTCGTATTTTATAATTACCATATTACCTTTTTTGTGATTTCAACGCGTTAATGTGAAGTCCTGGACAAGCATTTTTAATTATTTAGCATCTTATTTACGTTTAATATTAAAGCCACGTCGTAATTCAATTCAAATGAATTGAATATATAAATAACAGTCTTTTGTCTTTCATAAAATAATCGAAAATATATTTTATTTTTTTTGCCTTTTCTCATTAAAAACTAAATAGATTCACCTCTTTCTACTTTGATTTGTCGGATAAATGGGTTAACATTAAACATAATCGCTGAAAGGAAAGCTGTTCCACTGAAAAGTATCATTTACATTGAAACTTGACTAGTATTAGAAGTAACCTAACACCAAGAGAAGACGGAAGCACTCCTAATAAATGCATTCGAGTTTGAATTTTCTTATTTTCCCCTCTGAACATTCTATGTGTATTTGATAATTTGATGAGAATAATAATATTCGAGGCGCATCACACATTAAAGAATGACAATTACGACATGGGTAGATTTACTACATTCCGTAAATCCCCACCCAGATCAAGGAGAATTATGGTGACTTCGCAAGGTGAAGTCTTTGCAAGGCGCTAAAATCACAATCATTACTTACTTATCATGGACCAGAGATATTGTCCACACTCTAGACACAGAGGCAAATCATTAAATTATAATACAACAAATTTATGTGAAACGTAAATTTGTTTTTCAATTTTAAATTATTTATTAATTACGTATTTGGTTGCAATATTTAGAACCACATTGCAAATTTATTGTATCCTTTTAATTATTCCAATTTTCTCTTTAATAATAGCTGTCAAATCGTACTCCCTATCATAATTGTAGACCGGTTGGTAGTCGAATCTAATTTGCTGAACCAAGCTTGCCCAAAGGAACTCTTCCAGCCACGTGTCTCGCGAGGGCTTGGTAAATCACACCTACAAATTACTGATACGATTTATTTAATTACGATATATTAATTTCTTATGAATAATTCTTATTAAAAGGAAATGTAAATCATGTGAATAATACGATGCTCAAGTATTATGTTTCCCAGATACGACGCCGCTCAAGGGTCTTTTTAATTGTCCCAGGTCTCTGTCAACAGTGCTAAGGCGTTCCGCAGCTCGAGCTCAATTTGCTCCCTCTCCGGCGTCTTGCTACAGAGAGAACCCAAGAAACCGCGACGATGACCGGTAATCAATCGACTTGAAAACCCAAGTTACTTCACAAATCGCGATTGCATGATCATCCGCTGGCTTCTGTTGGTTGTTATTGCTGCTGTTACTTCCACTTGATGTCGGCTGCTATTCGTTCATCTTCTCCGGTTGCACGGGTGGTAGTATTTTCTGCTCGCTGGTCGATCGCCGCTTTCGATTCCGATGTTGTTCACCGCACCTTCGATAAAGCTTTAGCTTGTTTGAAAATCACGGGGCAAAGAATTTAGAACCATGGATACTTTTCTTGAATAGCTTATATAAGTTATGAAGTGTCAAAGAATCTAAATGCGTGGTGTTATGATCGCTGCACACCGCGTGCAGTTAAAGCTCACGCGAGGGAAAATTGTTGGGCACGGAAGCCTCAAAATTTTATGTTCTCTGATTGAATTCCTCTTAATTATGTAGTATACTGAATGTGGATTGCTAATAGTATTCAATTTCCGAAAATTCATTGCCGGCACTCTGCGAAAGTTCTGATTTTTTCCTTTCTCATTCCTACAATGGATGGTTTCGATAAAAAGCTCATGCTTTTGTGTCCAGAGATGAAAAAACTAACCAAAAGAAAATTACATGGTGCAAAGTGAAGGGCCATCACTGGCTTCTGGTTTTATTTTGGCTTTTTGTTTATCTGAAGTCACCTTTTGTATTTATGGCAATCTTGAATTGTGAATGTAGACTATGAGCTGGAGCAGTCAATGGAAATTGAAGCATTGGAAGCTATACTTATGGATGATTTTAAAGGTTTATTTTTCCGACATCCTTTTTTCATTATCATGCTTTTTATTTTGATTTTCTTTTTCTTGTTTCGACCAACGAGGGATGCTATTTGCTGTTTTCCTTTTAATGCCAGAGATTCATCCCAGTGAAAGTGGGTTAAATACATCCAATAAATGCTTCCAAATCAATATAACCTCACAGGTACCCACTATTCTCCCCATCATACATCTCGTACCATATGTTGTGATTACCAGCTAGAGAATTCTTAGGAAGTTATGAATGCTTCGCAACGTAGTCTTATTTTCCAGATTTGATATGCTCAGAGAGGCCTAGCATTCAATAGCTAAGATATGGGTTTATGGGGGATTCAGATAGCTCTACGATGATGCTTGATTTTCAGGGTTTTAGGTTAACGCAAGACTAGCGAGGATACGTGCATTAGCTAAAAAGAAGCTGAGGACCTGAGGTTCTATCTAGTATTGTGAAAAATGATAGAATAATATGTTCTCAATTTGTCTTCTCTTAAAGGATTTGACTAATGGGCATGAACATTTTAGTTTTAAGCTTTTGCAATCCCATGGCAAAAAGGAATGCATTTTCAGGTTTTTCTTTTGTCATAAGAAGACATTGCTGGGACATCTCGCTTTGCAACTACATGCTATTTGTGTTTTACAGGCGCTGTCCTTTTTGCCCTTCTTTTTCATCATTATTTTGCTAATTTGTTTATCATATTTTATTTGTCAGGAAGACGATTTAGATGAGTCAACAACTACACCAGGTGATTGATTATTTATAATTTTCTTTTTCAGTTTGGTTGATTTGATGTTTGAAGCTGAGGGCGATGAGCTTTTTCGGAGCTCAGAATCTAGTTCGCGAGCTAATATGTTTCCCTGACATCATATGCAGTTGAGCTGGCCTTGATATTCTCCCACACAGAAAGATATCCTGATGAACCTCCACTTTTAAGTACCAAAAGGTTAATGATACTTTACTGGAAAGAAGAGTTGCCTTTCTTTATTGTTTATCCATAGACTGTTCTCACATTTTTCAGTGGAGCTAGCTCTGTCCTTGACGTGTAATTTTTCACAGTACCTAAAAGAATGTTCCTTTAATTTGGGCTTTTGCAATATTAGGAAACAGTGATAGTAAGTCCTCGATGGGGATTCTTTTTGCCCTCTTGTTTTTGGTTCGCTAGATGGCATTAAAGGTGGACCTTTCTGAATAATACTCCTGTCCCATGATGTGCAACTTCTTAGTCAACTTCGAATTGATAGTGGCTTCCTAGCTTAATCGTCTTTCAATAGTCATGGATTCTACTTGTGTGGTCTGTTTCATAGCAGTTCACTGTCTGGTTTGTTCTCTAATGATTTTAATTTTCTGCTGAGTTTGCACAATGCTTTCCTTGATATTGTAACGTAATGTAAACAAAATCTCAGCATAAAAAGGCCCCCCTTTTAAGATTAGCATATTTCTGCAAACTCTATAGTTGTATATTGTGAAAGAGAATCAGTATTTGAAAATAGAACTTTGAGTTGTTCACTCATTGATTGTTTACAGCAATTGAATTCCCCCAAGTTTTGCCTTCTATTCACTAGTTCTATGAATTTTTCACTTTTATGGCTTAATGCTTGTGTCGAAATTGAAGAGTATCAGCTGACAATACTGTTTGATCCAGTATATAATTCTATTTCCGCATGTGTTTCCATGAAGTTTCTGTTGTTTAGTTTGAATGGCAACTTCATAAATTTCAAACAACATTAGTATCAGCTTCTATTTGGCTTGTTGGTTCTGTCATGCATGTAGCTCATTTGTCTGCTTACATGGAGTATCAAGCCTAGACATTAAGAGGTTTTTAGCCTTTGCAGTGTGCAGGAGACTATGATTTATGTTGTCGTAAGTTCAGGAAATTCATAGAAAATTCTATTTTATTATGTCATATGTTGCTGATGCTATAACTTTGCTTTTTATCACGATTGATATGATGTAGCAAAGAGTTTGCTTGTAAGAATTGTTCCTGGTTGGTGGCCTAAAAATTCCTCGTGTCTTGGTAATGTAGGTTCTTTCTGGATATCTCTGAATTGAAATGACATTGATTTACGTGGTCAATAATTATCTGCTGCACCATGCTTATTTAGGTAGATCATTAGATGCAACATTTCTATGGCCTTTGACATAAATGCCAGCTATTTCATTGTACAATTGGAAATGTTATTTGAATCCTGCAGTTTACGTGGAATACCAAGTGAAGATCTTAGGACATTGAAAGAAAAACTTCAACAAGAGGTAAAGAACTTTCCTTATGTATGGCTACATTGCTTGGACGTTTTTTATGCTCAATCAACTCTGGTCAGGTCACTACTTCTGAGAGAGATAAGGAGGGCACTATGCAGTTATCTGTGAGAGGGCCTAATTCCCGTGCTCTTAAGCCAATCTTTTAATGCTTGCCTGCTTGGGGATTTATCCACATGTTTGAGATGTTCTGCAGTTCTGCACCTTCTTCCTCTGAATTAGCCTGGTTCTAAGAGATCTATCTCCATGTACATGCCCAATATTTGTGCAATGGCTGAGCGAATAAGGTCTTAGTTTAGACAATGTAGCTTAAATACAAACAGTAACACTTTTGGGTAAATAGGGGTAAATAGTGTGTGTTATACCTTGTAAGATAGGAGCAAAAGTATGCATTACGTTTTTCCCAATTGCCATAATCCCCTATAAAGAGTAAAATTTACATTTCTTTTGGAAATTATAGTTTCTCTTTTTTAGGTTGTTAGAACCATTAATCAACTTGTTTCAGTGTAACTCAATGACCAACGTCAACATGACTTTGCTTCTATCAAAATGCTTTTGTTTGTTCAGGCAGTTGAAAACCTTGGAATGGCTATGGTATACACGCTTGTTACATCTGCAAAAGACTGGTTGTCTGAAAGATTTTGTCAAAACGACAGCACTGAGGACCTTGAAGAAGAGGCAGCAAAGGATGAGGTAACTATATTTCCAGCTTTCAGAATCCACTGCTTTTTGTTAATATGCTAGAGTAAGACCATATGTGGGAATTAAGTGAAAGCTCCACTGATTTTTTAAACCTACCATTGTCTTTGAAATCAAGTCTCTCTGGATTGCTGTAGTTATAGTGTGAATCATGCTTGTGCAGTTGTAGATACAGATCATTGACATATTGACATTGATATTAAGGGAAAATGGGCTGGCTGAATGTTGCATGAGATTAGATATTTGACTCATGTTTCCCACGTTATATTGCTGTATATTGATGAAGAAGACATTGATTGCTTATTGTGTATTTAGGATTTTCCAATTGTAACTTCTGAGAAAGAGCCTTTATTTTGTTAATGGTCTGGAGTTAACGTGGACCCATTGTTTGCAGACTTTCTAGCTTGAGAATGAGTGAAAAGATGATAGCAGAAACTTCTTCAGGAGTTTGTGAAAGGATCACATTCTTATCTTGTCTTATTCAATCCATACATCACAAAACCTCGAAAGTTAATGACACTGCACTTTTTATACTTGTGATATTTTCAGTTATGGCTAAGTGAATGGACATCTTGGTCAAATATTGGGGATTGTTATTCAGTAGATGGTGGCAGATTTTTTCTTACTTTTTGTTGCCTCTCAGATAGTTGTGCCTCATGGAGAACCAGTTACTGTGGATACGTTTCTTGCATGGAGAGAAAGGTTTGAAGCGGAGTTGGCACTAGAGCGAGCAAAGTAAGCTTCACCGCAATATTTTATCTATTTCTCCTAGTGTCAGCTTTGCATTATCTATGGATAGATTGGTATCTTACATCATTTCCCTTTACCAATTGTAGTTGATGATTTACTGTTGTGCAGAAAGAGCTAATTTGAACTGCTCTTAATCGTTTCATTTACTTTTGTTTGGGAGAAAATAGAAATGGAAGAAAGGAAAAATCCCACTGTAAACCAACTAAAACATCCTTCAACGACTATGGAAGAGCCCAACGGGTAGTTTTGGTTGTAGGGCTTAGGAGCTTTTTGGTATTTTGGGTGGATAGAGGGCCCAATAGAAAGATTTTGATTTGCTGTTAAAGGATTTTCTAGTTGTGAGCAGGCAAATCCGTAGAACAATTTTAGATCTTTGTTTCACCCGCTAGCGTAACCAATTTTGCGTGATGATATGAGGATATGGCAATGGAAGATCTGTAAAAAGTGGGAACTTTCAAGCCTATTAATGCGGAATTTCCCTGTTGCGGCAAATGTTTCATGTTCATTTAATGATGGCAATGGCTGGGTTGCCTTGGTTATGACAGAGAGAGCTACTACATCCTGGGAAAGACTTTTACTTATTATCCAAGATTAGTTTCTCAATACCTCTGTATATTGTCACGATGGAAATTAGACTGATAGCAACGTGTTCACATAGAACCTGAAGTAGTTTCTGGGTCATCATTTCTCGCAGTTATGAGCCTATGCTTTTCAGTTCAGTCTCTTGTCCTAGTATTCTTGACAGATAATGGCAACATCTATTTCAGGCTAATGCCCGAGTCTGTACTCTCAGCAACCAAGGAAAAAAGGCTCACTGGAAGACAGTGGTTTGAAAGTGGAAGAGCGGTAACTGACTTCTTTACGGTTCTCATATATAGCTCTATTTCATGCCTGATTTTTGTCTTTTGTTATTAAACTGGATAATGGCCTGCAAACGGTGTGAAAAATGCATAGGCTGCTTAAAGTGATTCCTGAAGTTGGTTTATGTAGTCCAACAAAAATAGCCCATGAGGTAGCAAATTCTGAGGATGGACTGACGTTTCTTCAAATACTGAGAAAGTTTTTCCTTGTCAGTAATACTCATGTGAAAGAGGAAGGAAAGAAAGTATGAAATCGAAGCTTTCTGTTCTCTGAGAGAAGAGAGATACTGGACTGACCAGTGGGCAGTCCACAGGTCACGGGAAGAAAAAATGTGAACAGCGTCAGTCACTCTCGAATCTCGCTTCATGTCAGCACTAAGATTTGAAAAGATAAAGCTTGTGGATTAGCCTGTGATATACTTAGTTTGCTAGTGTTTATGTGCTTATCTGCTGAGAATAGTAAAATTGCATTTAAATAAGACACAGGCGGTCATCTTGCATAAATACATTTCCATGTGAAAAAGCATTAAAAGTATAGTTAATCTTCACTTTTAACAGAAAGGTGCAGCTGCGGTTGCTGAGGAATCTGATGAGGAGGATGAGGAAGAAATTGACTTTGATGACGATGATTTTGAAGGTAATCTGTATTTGTCTCTTTTCTTGGACAAGCGTTTTGTTGTTGTGGTTGGATTTATATTTGGATGGTCATGGTTGTAATTCTCTCTGAATTATAATGACAGACGATGAAGAAGACATGCTGGAGCACTATCTGGCCGAGAAATCAGATTCATCCACTCATTCGTCTAGGAGAATGAACTAAACTGAAAGTTGCAGGGGGGAGTCGTGAAGTATCTGGACAGAAGAACTTATGTGCACGGCCTTGTAACTTGCTCATTCGGCATTAGTTATTTATTGAGGTTAGCCACACGATTCGACTGCTCGGCATTAAGTTATGACATGAGAAGAAACATGGTAGCGGATAGAGCAAGACTATGCAGATGATGGGTTCCTTTTTCATTTCTCCTCTCTGCAAACTGGTAAGAATTACGTAGCCAGAGCAGTTTGTGTTGTAACGGGGAGCCATTAGTATTGGAAGCTTGTTGCATCCGGCCTTGAGATTATTCCTTGGATTTGAGGACAGATACGTGGATCAACAGTGCAGTGGGTCAATGGTCATTCTTTCACTTAAAAAATTTTCTTCAAGGCAAATTTGTGCCGGAGTCGGTGGTAACGCAAGTCGTGACAGGGACTCTGACTGAAAATGTGCGACATTTGTGGCGGTACATTTAGCTTACGGTCATGGCCGTCGTTTCGTATCAGGGTTAATGAGATAGATAATAGATTGAGTTTGATATTGAACCGAATACTGCATTTATCTTTTCAAAGTGAGAGGGCGCCTGTTGGGGAGACCTTTTGACTCCCTCGTACTTCTGTTTCTCATGATTTTCACCGAATCTGTTTTTTATTACAGCATATGAAAAAGAGAGACTCAAAACCACACTTTCCTGCCGGGAGAATTAGAAAAATTAGAAAAAGACATTCGAAGTGCGAAGAGCATCACGTTTTGATTCGTTGGTGTTAATATTGTTAGGATTCGGCGCATAATTTGTTAATATTGTTAGGATTTGGCGCATAATTACAAAGAAGTAAAGTGCAAAAAATTATGAGATTTTATTTTTATTTCTCTTTAAATTAGAGTTATATTTAGCAGATAATTTTATTATAATAAAATATATTGCACCACTCAATAACAAACTAAATAAAGTACATATATAACTATTCACGGGCTCAAGTCTAAACTATTAATAACAAAAAATTATGGGGTCAAATTATAAAAGCTTTCTGGCATTTTTCTCTCGATGGAGAGCGTGAATCACGCCCCGATAAATATGGTGATATAAAAAATGAGATTTGATTTTTTAAAACATTAACGTTGGGGCCAAATTATGTGCCCCCGTGCTTAAATCTTTCGTAAATTGGGCTGGGCCTCGTTCTTTACAAAAGGCCAATTCCAAGCCCAAAGAGCTTGCCCTTTCTTCAAGCTAAACCCAAAGCTTATATCGCAAAGCATAAGTTCCCCGTCCCTTCTCATTTCCTTCGATCTCTATCTGGCTCTCTCGCGTCTGTGTTTTCTTCAATCAATCAAGCGTAGCTCGGAGCTCTTCTTCTTCTTCTTCTGCTTCTTCAACCATGCTTAAAGGTTAGCTTCTTTCAATGGTCGTTCTCATCGAAATCTCTTCTTCTTCTCCTTTCTTCCTTTTTTTTTTCCTGATTAACTTTTCTTAATTACGAGCACGTTGTTCGTCGAGAGGCTTGATGCAACTGCTGAGCTCCATGCGTTGTGTTAGCTAATAATTTGGGCAATCCAGTTGCTCCGGGATCGATTCGCGAACGAACTCTTTCTGTGATGTTTGAGCGACTGATTCACGCTCATGTGGTCCGGATCCTTGTACTGCGATTTGAGTGCGTGGAAATTTGGAAGCTGTACGCTTCCGTATGATTTATAGTTGCTCGGATGTGAACTAGTTTAGTTGTGGGCGACTGGTGAATCTTCTTCTGCTTTGGTGATTTTCTCGAATGCTTGTTTGAATCGGCAACATGTTCTATATATGCTCGTGAAGAATCTAGGCTTCTATTCACTTCATCAGTTCTTCTTTCAGTAATTTGCACCGTCAGGTATATAGTGCAGCTCAGTTGATGTTGGCCATTTGAGACATTCTGGAACAATGATCATCGTATAGGATGTTTGCGGCTGTCAACTACTGTACTTCACATAACGAGTCAATGCAAAACCTTTGTTCTGAGATCATCTTAAAATGTCTGAGAGACTTTGGTTAATCAATACGACACGGAAATAATTTTCAAAAGAACTTTGAGAAGAGTAAAGTGCATTCTCCATCCTTCACTTCAATATTTAAGAGGCATATGGTTAAGGTATGATTCTAGCAGGAACTGAAATGACTCTTTAGTGAAGCAGTTCATCATATGCAGATGTAAATTCGGGCTCCATGTGTAGGTAATAACCTTTATCTAGTATCTATGAGAAACAAAGTAATGGTATCTAGTTGGAGCGGGTGGATTGTGTTCAGATGACCATGGTTTCAGATTTGTCTTTGTTCAAAAGCTTGCCTGTTAATGGCTCCCTCTTTTGCCACCTACCTGCTAATAATCCTTGGCGCCTAGTTGCCTCTTTCACTGTGTTTCTGTTCTACATAATGCATCTGCTGTTCTGACGATTGAATTTTTCTGCCATCTGTAGTGAGTGTTAAATGGCAAAAGGAGGTCTTTCCAGATGTCGAAATTGACACTAGCCAGCCACCTTATCTTTTCAAGTGCCAGTTATATGATCTAACAGGAGTCCCACCTGAGAGACAGAAGATCATGGTTAAGGGTGGTTTATTAAAGGTACTTATTTTTCCTTGCATACACTTTCAGTGGATCCACTGTATATTTCCCTTACTGTTGAGTTTTGTTCCGTAAACTACATATGGTTGAAGGTATTTTACTCTGTTACACAGGACGATGCTGACTGGAGTACATTAGGAGTCAAGCAGGTAATGAGCTTAATTGCATTTTTCCTTCTGGAATTTTTTTTTTCAAATGAGAATGTCCCATAAATTTCCTCCTTTTTTTCTCGTGCTTGTGGATATTGTGTGCTACCTAGTTACTTTACTTTTATAGATAAGGGTAGATGGTGAAAAAAGGATCAAAAGGTGAAAGATGTTTCCATTTTCACTTATTTAAACATATATAAAATATACTACTATCTGTTGTCACTCATCGAGGCCAAAGCATTAGGTTTCCTTATACGGAGATATGAGGCGTATTATTTCTCGATCTTGAGGCTCATCTTTCTATGTTTTGATGTATTCTTTCGAATCCTAGATTGACTACTTTACCTACTTTTTTCAGTAGAAGTAAACAATTGTACATTGTCAATGTTGTTTCAATGTTTCATAAATGGAGAAACTTTGTTCTTTTTTCTTCGTATCGGCTTGTTCATAAATGTGGTCGAAAGAAATATAGGGATGGATTGGATCAATTGAGCAGATGAGCCAAAATTATGCGGGAAATTGAAAAATGAATGAAAAGCTAGAAAAAGGATCTTGGGGGGAACCCTCTAGGGGGGGCTCGCCTTTGTGTGAAGGCTACATTCGATTTGGAATCGAGAAAAGGCTAAAGCCAAGTATGGACATCATTACAACAGGAAAAAAGGGGGCCATGTTATGGTCAAGTTTGTGTGACTGTATCCTCTGAGAAATAGCAGGTGTACTGATGTCTGTTCGTTCTTTAGTTTGACTATGGATTTAGCACCTCTTTTATTCACTATCCTTAAATATTTCTTTTTCACTCGTAACTTTCGGTTTCTTGGTTTGAAGACCCAAACCATGTCGAGGAACTTTAGCAATCCTTTGTTGCGTAATTAGTTTTCTAAATATTAATCCATCGAAATGAACTTGTATAGGGCCAAAAATTGATGATGATGGGAACTGCAGATGAGATAGTGAGGGCCCCAGAAAAGGGTCCTGTATTCATGGAAGATCTTCCAGAGGAAGAACAAGCTGTCGCAGTGGTAATTGTTTAGCTTGGTGGCATACTTCTAGTTGCAATTTAGCAAAATGATAGTTTACTCCGCCCATTTCATAAAGTATTTTACTTGGTTTGACAACAGCTACCCAATCTTCAGGAAATCTTTTACCCAAACCCATATGTGTTTCCGTAGGTCTTACCATAACCAGTTTGTCTGGAAATATACATACCCATATTTTTCCACCATGGCGCACATTTCTTGTCATTGCTCGTTGGTGTACCTTTGATTATTTTAACATGACATCCCATGTCTTGGAAGTTATAATGCATCCATTGTGACCTATGAGGAACTGTCAAAACTTTTTCCATGGTAGAAATAGCGACATTAGCGAGTGTTTTTCCCCTCTGTTATAAGCATGAATTTTTTGCCTTTCTGCTTGGTTGACCAATACTTTTTCTTCAGGGTCATAGTGCAGGTTTATTCAACTTAGGAAACACCTGCTACATGAACTCTACCATTCAATGCTTGCATTCAGTTCCAGAATTGAAGTCTGCTTTGCATCAGTTAGTCATCTACTTGTCTGACTTCTCTTTCTACCCTTCATTCATGTTATGTTTTTCTTTTCTTTTATTTTTTTTTCTTTTTTTCCCCTCTGAGCAAGACTGATATATTGTTCTTCATGCTGTAAATCTTGACTAGTTATCACCAATCTGAAAGAAGGAATGATTTGGATCACCCTTCTCACATGTTGACTGTTGCAACCCGCGATCTGTTCAATGAGCTGGATAAAACTGCCAAACCAGTTGCACCAATGCAATTTTGGATGGTTTGTCTTTGATCCTTCAACTGTGGTTTACATCAATTTTTCTTTGGCCCTTTTACTTTACTGGCTCTTTTCCATATCACTGTCTGTCATGTTTTGCAATAGGTACATACTTTTAGAGAAACAAAGCAGTGTTATTCATTATTGGGTGAGATATAAGCTGATTTGTTTCTTCAGGAAAGAAATTGCTTCGTGATATTTTGTAGATTGTGGGTGGTTTAACAGGGAACTGAAAGTAATATATGCCTACTGTGGTTTATGCTTGCATAAAATTATGAAAAAAAGTGTTTTTACCTTTTAAGTTTGCGGCTTATAGACAAGGTTGAGTTTTATACCATAAAGCATGCCATGCTTTATGAAATAAAATGAGATGTAACTAGTGATTCGAATGCTGATAGAGGATTCTTGGAATATCTTTTTTGCCATTCTATAGGCAACGTTGATTTTATATGAACGTTACAAACTCTTTTACTTAGCTGGTACATCTTCACGGTGCTTAGAATAAGAAAACAGGCATGATCATCTCTTTTTGTCATATTTGCAGTTGTTGCGCAAAAAGTATCCTCAATTCGGCCAGCTACATAATGGTGTCTTCATGCAGCAGGTTTTCTCGCGACAAGAATATAAATGTGTCTCATTGTTAAATCTATTAGTGTTTTTGAAATGTTTTTTTTTTGTTCTACCTAGCAGGATGCTGAAGAATGCTGGACTCAAATATTATATACTCTTTCTCAGTCCCTTAGATCACCAGGTGCCAAGTATGTAGCTTGTTTCGGTTTGTCATCTTAAATGGCCATAAGAAAGGTTCTTAGTGATCATTGGAAGTATTTCCTGATAATTTGGTCTTATAAGTTGTTTATGAGATTGAAAAAAAATCAACTTGAAGGTGTTTTCTTCTAAAAGCTATCTATTTGATTGACTACGGATTCGAATTTGACAGGGGCAAAATAATTTCAGTTTTGGGCATATTTAGCTTAAGTTAATATCTTCCAACTAGAGTTGGTTGAGCATGGGATTTGTGAATTTCTTGAATAGCAAAGAGAAATTACAGGACACCATTCTGATAGTTTTGAAGGCATCTTCCTTTATAGGCCCACTTAATTTTTTTTTCCCTAAACAATTAAACATGCATTTTTTAGAATGGTTTGGGATGAGCCCATCAGCTTCTTTTGATATTATTTCTCCTTCTCTATCTGAAGATTCTAGCTTCTGATTTGCATTGCTGCAATTTATTAGTGTCGGCTTTGAGGTATGAAGTTTTTTGGCTTTGAGGGAGTTATATCATATGATATTCTTACAGTGAATAGATGATATAGGGAAAGCATTGGGAAGCTTTTTTGGGTCAAATTTGTGATCACTTAACTGACGATAAGAGTGAATTCATATCCATGTCAATGTCATTTAGAAATAGAGCTTTTGAAGCATTGGCATAAGAGATTAGGGTCCGTTGGTCTACACTTTAATTATTTTTTCCTACATTTACTTTCCCTCCTAAAGTTGGAAAAAAGAGAAAACAAAAAATGTAATTGAGTTTTGGAAAATATGGGAAGAAGTATATATAGATCATAAATCTCAATATTTTCATGTTTTGAAATGTTTCAAACGTTTTGCATTCAATAAACGTCAAATTACGAGAGCTGTTAGATTTCGACAAAGAAAAGGGTAAAAAAGTAAACAATAGGGGTCACTCCAAAGAGTCCGGTATTAATGTTTCTCGAGTATTTACAAATATTTATGTACCCAGTATTATTGGAACATTACATGTTGGGAAATGAAAAATATGGTTAGTTGCTTTCATAAAACCATCCTTGACAACTTCTAGGCTGCTTCTTATGTGCATGTATATTCAGATGATTTATCACTCTCACTTGTCTTTTTTTTTATCATTATATGCTGGTTTAGATGTTTATTAGTAATTCTTCCGTTTCACCTCGTGGTAGTTATAAATGTTAATTGTTAACTGCAGTGAGAATCCAGACACTGTGAAGGAACTTTTTGGAGTTGAACTCGTTAGCAGGTGTGTAATCAACGTTTTTAAAGCCATATTTGTTGAGTTATTCCATGATTATCATGTTCGTTGGGTCACCTTTGTTGGGCAATATTAATTTATGGACTTCGCATATTTCACTTTAGCTTCTACCTTAATTTGGATTTCAATTTAGAAGTCCCCTGCATATGTCATGTCACTCAGACATCAATATTCTCTTCCATATGGCTACAGTTCGATGCTTGGGAGCTCTTTCTCTGTTCCAGTTTTTTTAAGCCTAAATTCTGAACTCAAATATGTATTCATATTGTTGGATATCTAGGATGCATTGCCAAGAAAGTGGTGAAGAAAGCTCAGAATCAGAGACTGTTTATTCACTTAAATGCCATATATCACATGAAGTGAACCATTTGCATGAAGGGCTAAGACATGTAAGTTGTCTCCTTCCTACTAATTTGTTCTGGTAGATCACTAGATGCCAGTGTTTCGAGGATTTTATTATTAACTGTAAGATTTACTTTTTGAAATCATCCTTATGTAATGGTTGTTAATTGTTAATTAGTAGACACTTCCAATTATCTATCCCAGGCTTCCGCTATTTCTATTCGTACTGAGGAGGGGCTCGGGTCTGATTACGTAGTTGGTGAGGCAATAGCTTACCAAGGCGATGTGTATGGCATTGAGACCAAGGGTCGGACCAGTCTGTTAGCAGGCCTGTTCCTGCGCTTGAGTCTCTTGTTCCCCCGCTTCACGTTACTATTCAGAGTTGGCTCCATTTGAAAATAACTGCAGCTGTTAGTATGTAACTCAGCTAGGATGAAAATTCATGAGTTTTGAATTCTCTAACTTCTTATAGATTGCAATGTTGGTTATGTTATATCCAGCAACTTAGGGATTACCGTATGCAAGCTAAAGAGAATAGATTACGGAGTGAGTTGCCTACTCTGTGAACACAATGTTTAAAGAAGATTAGCTGAAAATGTTACTCCATTGTTCAGAAGAAATTGGAAGAACTTCAGTTTGCTTTTTCTATCTTTTGAAAACTTCCCTTGATATGTTGTAAAAGATAAGCAGAATTTGGTAGATGGCCTGAGCTTTTATGGAGTAGCTACAGTTTAATTTTCTAACCAAATCAGAGACTGATCTTTGCTAATCTATCAAATGCTCTTGAGTAATGGTATGAATTGTTCCTTGTATTTTTTTTTAACATGTTGAAAGAGTTATCTGTGCTCTTTCTTCCAGTAGTGAGACAGTATATACCAGCATTTGCCCTACAATTATTTCAATTCATGTAGGGGTTGAAATCAGAATTGGAGAAGGCTTCCCCGTCCCTGGGGCGGAGTGCGATCTATTTGAAAGAGTCTCGTATCAATGGCTTACCGAGGTAGCTTGGCTTGATTTTCTTATATATGATTGTAATGGATTTCTGGGTTTTCACTATGGATTAGGCTGTAGCGTGCCCCTTTCAGATATTTACTGTTCTCATTCAACGTCTTCTTGCAGATACTTGACAATTCAATTTGTTCGGTTTTTCTGGAAGAGGGAGTCAAATCAGAAGGCCAAGATTTTACGGGTAAGATATTCTGCAAACTTTCTTTTAAGGGATTCTCTTATTTTCTTCCATGTCATTATAGATTCATCAGTGTTAGAGCCTTTCCATATTGAGGGGGTGTATAAGATCTCTAACGGAAGTTGACTAACTAAATTTCACCTGCTCTCAGAAAGTAGATTACCCATTGGAGTTGGATGTTTATGATTTTTGTTCAGATGATCTACAGAAAAAGTTGGAAGCCCCTCGCCAGGTTTTGTCTATCACTGGTCTCAGAGATAACCCTTGTGAGTTCTACTCTTTCTTATGCTGAGCGTTCATTTGTTATTTGAGCACCAGCTTCTTAGGGATGAAGAAGGAAAAAAGCTTGGTCTGAAAGCAACAAAGAAGAGTTCTACTTCAAAAGAGAATGACGTGAAGATGTCTGATGCCGAGGTGAGTGAATGATTATACTCATGTAATTGAATGTATATAAATGGAGTTTTGCATTTGGATGTCTGATGTATTGACTGCTGGACAGGGTTCATCAAATGTAGCCGTGGAATCATCTTTAGCTGCTGCACAGGATGGTAAGTCTTTCCGACGCTCAAAATAATTTTATAGGCTTTTAGTACTTGACACTCTTGACGCTCATCTCCTCATTTGGTTGCTTGCAACATCTTTTTGTATTTTTGGGATGAAGTTATGCTAATGCTGATTGCCTAGTTACTTCTTTGCTTCTCGAGGGAATTTTGTTTATTGAAAATGATGGTTGTAGCTCCTATGTCGGAGTAATACGTTATTTTATTTTATTTTCTATCTGTTTGGTCAGACTATTTGCAATACGTTGATATCAGGCTTTTTTGTGGTTTTTTCCCTATTAAAGACTGCTATTTGTATAATTTGTTCAGCCAAAAAGAAAAAAAAAATTGTGATTCCAAATTGCCTCGTAATGCTAAGTAAAGATATGATCATCCATGTAAGTGCATACACGTGCTCCCTCTTTCTGTTTCCACGATACTCACTCTGGCTGGTGATGACCCTCTCTATTCTCAATCTTACCTTTAGATGGCCCAGTCGAGGAGAAACAGTTGACGGGAATTTATGATTTGGTTGCTGTATTAACTCACAAGGGCCGGAGTGCTGATTCAGGACATTATGTTGCTTGGGTCAAGCAAGAAAGTGGTAGTTATCTGCTATTCTACTTTCCAGCCAAGAAAAATCTGCTATTGCATTCTGATATTCTTTTTGTTCAATGTGATTTTGAATCAAGAGTTGATGTCTGTTGTAGGTAAATGGATCGAGTTTGATGATGATAATCCTATTCCTCAGCGGGAAGAGGACATCACGAAACTGTCTGGAGGAGGTAAGCTCATCCAGATTTGTTATGAAATTCTCTCTTACTATGGACCTGGTCCAGAGTCTTTAAATTTGTATGTGGTGTCTGTGCGATTGCAAAGAGAACCGGGGTGCTCGTGGTCTGTTCTCTTTTCCAGATTATTAGATGTTGTTTTCAATGGTTTTTTCTTTTCCTTCCTTTTCAGGTGATTGGCATATGGCGTACATATGCATGTACAAGGCTCGAGTTGTTCCCATGTGATTCTTTCGTTTATTTTCCGCTGTCCAATGCTTGATTCCGGGCATCTTTGGATTTACATTATTGGCTAGAAAAGCTCCGTGGTAGCTCTCGGGAACTGTGAAAATAGTTGTAGAAAGTCTTTGACAGACAGTTGTGTCTATTTGTACCTTATGAAGTGTGGCTCTGTTTGGCCATGTAGCGTGCCACACTACTAGTTAGAGAGGGGAATGTTGGAAATGTTTGACACCAAGTCATCCAGACGTTTCAAATCTTGAATGGGTGGAGGGTTTTCCGGCATTGGATATTTCGAACTTTGATAGGGAGTTAAAGCGCTACTAGTTAAGCGCAACAGGACAATCAAGCTTCCAAATTTCTTTGCCCCGATTCGTAGAACCATAGAAAACGAGGGAGATCTACTACTAAGGGCTGGCCCAAGGACGATCGTAGCCAATTAAGGAACAGGTCTCGTTCCTACATGACTCGAGGGGTACTACTACCGACCAAACTAGATCGAAATTTTCAATCCAACTTTGAATCGGCCGTCACCGGCAATAGTTTCTCGCATCTCTTTGTCGTCTTGGTGCGTCTGTCCATCTCTCGGAGCTAGGATTAAGATGAAATTGTGTGTTGTCATTTCCAGTGAGGTAAGTTGTGGTCGCCTTGATCTACTAGCACTAGTAGGCCTCTTTTATTGGAGGAAGCAGTCCGATATGGTGGTTTTGCTTTCCAATTTTCCAGTACTTTCCTTTGAGAAGCCGGAAATGGGTATGTTGCAGCAGAGTCCAAAGTTAACAATCCCTCCGTGGAAGGAGAGCGTTGCGGCTTTGATTTATAGAATGGCAGACACAATTCTCATTTTCGGAGTCGAATTTAAGGGGTGCATGAAATCCATTCAAGCTCTCTGTTTCTATTCCAAAATAGGTTTGGAATATAAACTCGTTTGATAAGGTAATTTTATGTTTTTATTTGTAAAATAAAAAATTATTTCAGAAATAGATTTGAAGAAGAAATGAGAAATAAAAATTTGCCCCTGCCTCACTACTTGCTACCACCACCCACTGCTTGTTGCCACTGTCAGTAGCCGTCGGTCGTCGCTGCCACCCACTGTCGGCGACCTTCACCGCCCGCCATCAGTCGCTGATCGTCGCCACCACTTGTCAGCCGAATTTTTATTTTAGGATCATAAATTTTATTTTGTTATTAAACTTTTTTTTTCTCAAAAACTCATTCTAAAATAAAAATAGAACAAACTATTTCTAACCAGAAATTTATTTATGAAACATAATGATTTTCATTCACCCCAGCCTAGTATTGGCCAACACATGACCCGATATAATAATTAAGTGAGGAATCAAATGGAGATCGAAGTCCAAACCCCAACCTTTGGTAGATTCCACGGAAACAAGTTTCATCATCGTTATACTATTCTATCACCAGAGTGTGCCGACTTGACGTGATCTTCCAACAATCTTCGGAAATGAATGAAGCGATGGACATCGCCAATCACGACCCTCTTTCTTCTTTTGGCCATTCATCTTTTAGCCCTTCAAATCTACCATTCCCTCGGGCTAAATAGATAGCTAGTCCCACAAACTTGTTAGGTTGGGCCGTTGATGATGATGAGACTATTGAAGTGGTCCAATTCACAACTATTGAGAGAGAGAGAGAGGGGGGGGGGGGGGTGGCGCAAGTTCTTGCCCTCTAAGTTGAATAACAACACACCAATCGCAATGTGGAGGGTACAATCCAATGCACAACCAACCCATCGAACACTCCTCTAAGAAGTTCTAGGTGAAGAAAAAATTCATTCGGTCCAGGTCTATTTTGTGCCTCTCCCGGGGCATTGATTTGATGGTTAACTAAAATGGCATGCCCATTTTTCAAATTTCCAAGCTGGTGCTTATAAAATATACCAAAACAAGTCTATGAACAGTCACGAGATGCAAAGGGGATTGACCAAAACTAAAAAATAAAAGAAGAAGAAGAAGGGGGGGCCCTTCTACAGTCGCACAAGAGAAAAACGGGACCAAAACACACCTAACAGATTCTAACTTTCCTTTGACATTTCCATCAGTGATTCGTCGGCTACATATCGCTTTCGTAATTTTTTTTTTTACGGGTCACCATTTCTCTTTCGCGGTCCTCACTCTCCGGTGCTTATATTTCGTGACGTCCCAAAGGGAAATCCTAATGTGAGTAAATAAATCATAAAATGAATTGTAACTTCCTTTTTCTTTCTCTCCCTACAAAGGTCGTATCTTCTCCGAGCCTTCGCATGATCACGCAAGAACAGTAGTGTAACTTAACGTAACGTAACTTAACTTAACTTCGTACATATCTTTTCGTGTTACTGTTAGTGATAACCCAATTGGTCGTTTTTCTTCCTCGGCAACTCACGGACAGAAAATCGGGTTTTGCAAGCATATCTGACGAGCCGTGCCGCCTTTTCCTTATCTTGTCCAAAGTTTCAACATCGAGTGCGAGACTGACCAATCTGGTAAAAACACTTATGAGACAGTAGAAATTCCAAGGGGGGGGGGGAAACCAAAGGGAACCTGTCTTGTCCTCGTCAGCAAGTGGACAGGCAAGATTGCGTTGGAAGAGTGGCTGCTTCCTCCCTGTCGGTCGCTCGCTCAGACCAAACAATTTTTTTGCGGTTGTCCCAAAGGCGGCAACTTGTCCAACACTTGGACATGTGTTCCCGTGCTTACAGAGAGTTAAAAAAAAAGGGGGGGGGGGGGGGGCGGGGTGGAGGCGGTTGGGTGGCGCGGCGCTTCACACCCGACCCGAGAACCGACTCAGCGTCTCAGCAACGGAGAAAGTTTTGCTGCCATGATTATTTAGGTTAGATATAGATGAACTTTGGAGGACTCGAGATCATAATGTCACATTTAGATTATTATTTTTTTTGGTTGAAGTCACATTTAGATTACAAATTGTACTTTTTTTTTCTCTTTTGTCCAGCAGGTTTTCATATTTACGGAATGAACTCTCTAGGTCAATGTTCGAAAAAAAGCAGAGTAATCGCGCAAGCATATGATAATCATCTCACAACCTTACGTAAGATTACACTCTAAACTAGAAAAGAGAGAGCCTACGCAGTAAAATCGCGAAATTACACTAGGAACTATCGTCGTCCCCTTAGTTGCTTGCTGGTCTTTTGGTCTTTGATATGCGAATGCAAGCTGCTGCCGATGATGATGATGCTCTCGTCTTCCTTCACAAACTGCGCTGTTTCCCCCAAGCAATTTCAATGAACTCCTGTTCAGCTTGCTGACTGACGTCCACATGTTACCATCTCTCCTCCCCTGGAGTAGTCTTGAAGCAAGTGTTGTACTCTAAATAGCAAGACCATCTTGCATGATCATAATGATCCTCCCGCCCCCTGCCGCCTTGTCGAGAGTCGAGTTCCGGTTCAGGCCCCATGGCGGAACCCGAGCCCAAGCTCGAGCCCGAGTTCAGGGCACCTCCACATTCACCGTATCCCGCCACCGATCGGCTTGAGTGCGGACCCTCCGACAGTGCCCCTTCTGTGGCATTCGACTGCGAGGAGTCAACCGGGGCTGACTGCTGGAGCTGCAGTCTTTGCTTACTGGGTCTCTGGTCGGGATCCGGATCCGGGTTCTGGCGTTTTGGATTGGAGCCCCGTTTGGTGGAGGAGCTCTTGCGGGCTCCGCCGCCGACGGGGATGTTGCGGAGAGAGCCGCCTTTGGTCCAGTAGCGCTTGCAGTCCTTGCAGAAATGGCGGGGCTGAGAGAGGTTGTAGTTGTTGTAGTAGCAGAACTTGGTGTTGGTCGAGTCGCAACGTGGGCAGGTCAGCCTCTCTTGCTCAGGGAACTGTAGCTTCGTGCTCTGAAACTCTGTCGTCTCTTCCATCTCTCTCTTTGCGATAGGGATAGCGATAGGGTCGCCAAAGTCTGGGACTTTGTGATGGACGGTAGTGACGGACGGTAGTGACGAAATCGGTTTCGAGATCACAAGGGAATGACGAGTTATTGAGAGTTGAAGTGGTAGGAGTGAAGATCCTGACGATCAGTCAAGTTTAGAGACCCAGGAAAGATAGATCGAGAATGATCAAATCAAGAATTGGTTGCTGGAGAAAGAAAACTCATGGAGTTAAAAGATGGGAATTTGGAGACTTGGGTAAGATGTGCAGATCAAATTCAGCCAGCAACACGTGAATTTGAGGAGCTTTTTGGCAAAGAAGAGAGAGGGAGGGGCGATCAAAGTAGCAAAAACAGAAAGAGGCGTGGATGGTTTCTCGGTACAAGTCGTGGAAATGTAGCAAACACCATCTCAGCACAACCACAAACAATTGAAGAGCTCCAAGCTGCAGAGAGAGAGAGAGAGAGACGGAGACAGAGAGAGAACCTATTTGATCCCAAAACATTTAAAGAAACTCTTCTGGTCGAAACTCTTCTGGACCCATATCACCTTCAAATTCCATTGAAGAACGAACACAGAGAGAGAGAGAGAGCTCAAGATGCTGTTTTGATCCAGGAGGTGAGATGCCATAACAGTTTGGGCTGAGGGGAGGAAGAAGTCATGATGGGGTCTGAATTCTCGAAATACGATTCGGTCTATGGTGAAACGATCTTTATAGCAGGTTCATATTGCACGTACTTATGGTCTCGATGAACGGGTGCTCTGTGCATCCCATTACTATCGTCATTATCATCCTCATCATCCTTTTCCATGTCCTAGAACGAGTCCAAATGACTGTTCCTGTTCCCTCCCTCTAGTTTAGACTCTTGCACAGAGCATGTCTTCAAGTAGATAGAGAGAGAGAGAGAGAGAGAGAGAGAGAAAGTCTCTCCTGTGGCCCTCCTCTCTCTCTGTCTCTCCACTTCTTCTCCTCATCCAAAAGGACATAGACCAGACCAAACATAATCTGCTTAAGTTCTGGTATTATCTTTTAATCACATCGATTTAGACCTCCCCTTAAAAAAGTGCAACCTGGTCTCCGTCCGCCAAGTTGACTCGTGAAAAACACTCCTCTGGTTGGCAGATGAGAACAGATGTCTGCCGTGAGCCGATGTCATGAGCTTGATTTTTTAAGTGTTGATCAGATGATTTGCCACCGAAAAATTATAGAGAGTTCAATTTGATGCTTAGCGCTCGACGAAAACGTGACTTCTGTAAAGATGGTATAATCCATGCTCTGAAGGAGGAAAGCCAAGTCGTTGAGGACTCCGCTCAGACTTCATTTGAGGCCCAAAATTACTGGATGAATCCTCAAACATGTCGTTAGCAACGAACGGAGTTGTTAAATCAGGATTGTCGGCTACCAACGTTGAACGAAAGAGCATGATACCCCAGAGAGAGAGAGAGAGAGAGTACAGCAGGAAGAAGCGGCGATATCTTCATTTTTTTAGCAGCAGCATCCGTTGGACCCAAAAAGAGGCAAACAACCATCTTAGAACATGTTCTTTCATTTGGCCGCTGGCGATATCAGCACTGTAGTGTTATCTAGTCACAGTAACCAAAACCTTAAACTCAAGTCGCCTGCGCGGGGAGTGGGCGTGCTTCTGCCTCCCGCCGGTTCAGGAGCTTAGGCCCGAGCGACGAAACTTTCCTAGTTGGTGTTGATGATCCTGGATACAGATCAAAAAGTTTTACCATACGTGAGCCTCAAGAGAGAAGAGAATATGCCTTTACTGTTGATTCTTGGACCAACTCGCTTCTTGAGAATTTACCTGCACAAAAAACACGTAGGATCTCCACTTCGACCGCCGTGTTTCTTTCATCCATACAATCTTACACTGCATATTTTTTTTATAAAAAAAAAAAGGGAATGCACTTGGAACTACGCCATACGTCTTTATCACGTTTAAACACCAATCAATTAACTAGCGGATTGGTTTCCCGATAAATTTGATTTTTATCTCCATGGTCAGTTGAACTCGGAAATCCATCACAGAGTCCAAATCCTCCCAAGTCTTTTCGGATTCGTCATGCATTATTGAATGCATGCCCACTTTTATAACCAGCATAAACTTGCTTTCATTTGATCATTTGTTCAAATTTCTTGGAGGCAAGCAAGGAAAAACATAGATATTAGTAATATAAATAAGAAAAGGAAAATAGTGTGATATTGTCGATAGGAAAGATCGAATAGAGGATAAGAGCAATGTAAACATCACGTGGGGGGCCGAGGGAGGCGGACCCAAGGAGTGGGATAAGCTGATGAACCCTATACCTTGCTTGGAGGCTCACACAACACACACACACAGACACATTCCAAGACTTGTTGAAATCTTTTTCTTTCTTTTTTTCCTAAGAATATTTAGGATATTACAATTGTTGAATGGGTTTGTATGAATTATTCAATTAACTTCGACAAAACTGAATTCGTTACACTAGAATAAAAATATTGTGCGCGAAGTTTGAGGCTAAATCATTCATCAATTCGAGATTTGAACGGCATGCAAAAAAAAAAAGAGGGGGCACAGGAAAATAAAAATAAAAACAAAATGTTCCAAATTCCGTTTAGCTTCTGGATTTGCTTGGCACAAGATTGTACTCTGAGATTCACTTCTCCAGGTTCTGCAGATGAACACGCCTGGTTTAAGTTTAGAATTAGTCTTCCCAAGGAAGCATATATTTGACATTGTACTGGAGAAACTCCGTTCAGGGTTGGTCGAGGATTTCGCGCTTTGAGCTGTTGAGTTCCATTTCCGACTGGGCATTCACATCTCCAGATCAAGGCCGAGGGGAAGGAATTGCAATGACCTCTCTTAGTCTCTAACATGGATGGGTCTTTTGAACGACGATTGGACTGGTGAAGTGAATTTAGTAGACTTGCACATGGAAATAATCTACGGGTGAAACCACAATATTTTGCAGGTCACAGTACCAGAGCCACAAACCATCTCCCATGGTGTAAAAATGACATGCTGACAGTGTAGAGAGAGCGAGACAGACAGACAGACAGACAGACAGACAGACAGAGTTCCCGTTGTATATTCCGAGAAAGCACGGGCCGAACTTCGCTAAAGTTCCCTGACTATGAATCCCAATAATTCTAATGCTTTCTGTTGCTTTTGATGGTGACCTAGAAGAGATCAGCAGGATCACTTTCCTTTCGCCTTTTATTTTATCCTCAAGCTGTCATTGCCACAGAGGGTAGATAAATAAAGGGTTCAATACCGTTAAAAAATTTAAACTATACCCACTTTTTAAACTATACCCACTGTGACGTCGATAATTCTGACTTTTTTCTATCACAAAAAGAATCCCAAATTACGCCCACTATGACACCAATACCTGTTTTTTGTCGCAAAAAAAAACCCCCTAAATTGTGCTCATTGCAACCCAATGCCCCATAATTTGTGATACTTGTATAAGTTTGGGGTATTTGTCACATGAAATAAAAAACTTCAGGGTTTTTTGCCGTACGGATAGCATTTTCGTCACACCGATACAAATTTGGGAATTTTGGTATTAAAAAAAAATGTTGCCGTATTGGTATTATAGTGGGCATAGTTTAGGATTTTAAGGGTATTTTCCCTTAATGATATAAACTGAAGTTCTGATGAGTACGCCATAATCAAAGTCGAGGAGTTCAGAGCAACAACTAATGACAAAGAACCTTCACTCAGACAACAGAAATCAGAGATAAGTACCTGGAAAACGAGCCGATTTACAGAGTTGTGTTGAACTGGTTTGGCACGAAATCAGTCAATTGGAGCTGGGTTTCTGTTCCCGCATATCAGCCAGTAAGACTTCAAGGAAAGAAAGAAAATAGAGAATGGGTAGCTAATAACAATCAGACAAGTATTGGTGAGAATTATCTACATCTGGTGATCACCCATGAGAGATATGGCGTTTGCTGCGCCTGACGTGGTGTCAGGTAAAAGTATATCCAGGTATTTAGGCACCAAACTAGTAACTTCTTTAGCGTCAGTGGAGCCACACAGAAAACAAAAGAAATGAATCAACTGAATTTGAGATGGGAAGTACATCAGACTAAAGTTATGGGTTGGTGCCACAGCACAGATTCATCTATACTGGAGCTCAAAGTATATAAACGAAAAATCTCGCACTGGGGACCCTAATGGTGACCACTTATGAAAATCTAAACAGGAAGTAGTAGATCCTTTATTACCAAAGCAATTTCTCTCAGACATGATACCCTGTGATTGTAAACCCCCTTCCAATAATCTCACCAGCACAGTACCATGCAAAACACTCAAAACCAAACAAAGCAGCTATGCCAGCTTTCTCAATGTTCAGCTCCTGCTTGTTCTTCCATAGTTGCTTGAGGTAATCTACTTCCTTCCAAAATGCCTCACGTCTCCCAGGGATGCTGTAGACAACATAGAGAGAAACAAATTTCAACATTATAAAATAGCATCACTAACAAGCACTCTAAGCAGAATGCACTTCCGCAAATTTGCACTACAAATCCATATGTTCAATGACTTTAGCTGTTCGAATGAATTTATCACCATGACTTTGTACATGGAGTTCTACCATGTCGTAACGGAAAATTTCTAACAAAAGAACTCACTTGTTAAAAACCATGATAAATCCTAGGAAGGCATACCTCCAATCTTGACAATTTGAAATTCATCCTATCCTATGTACACCATCAGAGCCTTCACAAACCCATCATGAATATAAGATGAAGGTAGAAGTACTCTGTGAATGTCCTGTGACATGCGTGGACTATTCATAGATGACAGGTGCGGCAGATCGGACTATTTGAAAGAGTCACAAAGTAAAATTTGCAATTCAATATCAATGTCTCGGGCTCTCAAGATCAGCTGGAAGGACAGCTCTATGGTCCCCAGGGCGATGTATCCCTTGGCCGTAACTTGCCCTAGATCTTACGTGTTTTCATAATCCCGATATGAAATGCCATAATGCACAAGAACCTGAGATTTTTATGCTCGACCAGAGAGATTTACTCTTCCTTTATTCAAAGACCACCAAGGGCCTGAGGATTTGTTCCCCAAGAATCTTGAGAAACACACCCTAGATGGAAATGGAAATTGAGAGGTTTGCATAATAAAGCCCAATTCGATCATGTAAATCCAAATAACCACCAAAAAAAAAAATGCATGTGTAAGAACTTGTTTAAAGCTTGTAAAGGACCTGGCAAGACGAGTGTAAAGCAATTGGTTCGATAACAGTTGGCACTTCTCCACACTGGGAGGCTCCTGAACATATTGCTTGTTCTGCTCCATCAACTGCTTGTAGTAGGCACTCCCATGCTTCGAAGCATATTGAGTCGCCTGAACTGCCATCTTCTGCAATTGAAGCAACTTCGATGCCATGGCTTCCTACATTTTCCCGGCATACACAGACCCCTTAGATAAACCTTTCTTCCCAAAAGTCGTGCACACATTGAGCTGCATAACATCACTTCCATACATCTCGATCTAAATCACAACAAGAAGACACACCACGATTATAAACACAAAAAACAAATGACATTCAAGACGAGGTGGACAAATCGCGAGAATGCCCACAACACCAGAACTCGCAGCGACGTGACTAAAACCCCATCAGAATAAAGCTCGAATTCCAAACTCCGCCATCATGTGGCGACCATCGAAACAGAGAGCAGCACCTTCTGCAGCTCTGAGACTGTAATCGGTCGGAATTCCATCAATTCAAGGATGAAAGAGTGGCGATTTTCACTAGATTATCGTCAGAAACAGAATCGCCAGAATATGCGAGAATGTGAAGAAGCAAATTGGCATTGAAATTGGAATTGGAGAATTAAAAAAAAAAAAAAAGTGAGATCAACGTTACCTCCGATCACTTTGGCGGACTGTGTGTTCTTTTTCGCTTTCGTACGCGAAAGAGAGACGCGGCTTAGACTGAACGACAAAGGGGTTAGGGCCTAGGGGTTTTGACTGTTGACTTCGCTGCATGAAAAACGTCGCCGCTCCGGTTTGTGTATGGACATTTTTGTATCGTTTTTAATGACTTAAGTGTCCTATAAGACTTTGATGTGTGCATTAACAAAATCCAACATTTGTCAAAGTTACATCACTATTTCGAATCAGCTCATGCTCCAATCATGTCATCAATTGTGAAAATTTACTTCAAAATATTTTTACAATTTGCCAATTTAGGCATTTCGATCAAGTTTTGACTAAAAAACGTCGGTTTTGCCTTCCTATATGTCTATTTTATTTTTTCTCTTTTGCTTTATTTTCCTAATCTCGGGAAACATCGCCAGCCAATGCTCATCAATCATATGTGAGGATTGGTCGACCCTCGTCGACCATAGACGAGAGCCAGCCAGGGTTACCAAACCTAGCTTAGGGCTGGCGAGGGTTGATGGACGACCCTTATTAAACTATGTAGAAAAAGCAAAAAGAAAAGAAAGATAGAAAGAAAGAAATAAAGAAAAATAAAATGTGTATAAATTTAAAAAATTAAAGAAATTTTTAAAAATTATCCACATCCCATCTTACGTGTTAAATTGGCAAATCATCAAAAAAATTCATACTAAATTAGCCAATTAAAAAGTACAGAATTTGTTTCTTCGGTAGAAAAACATATAGAATTGAATTGTCGCAAATGTGATGACTTTAAGTTTTTTTTTTTTAATTTTCCCGATTCAATTTGTTAGTGTCATCCTAAGTCGAGCTAGTGCGACTGTTGTGTTCGATTTTACTAGTCTTTTCAGATGAGATCCACCAGAAGTAAGTTATAGGTCCTAATTCAAGTAAGCCGAATGCACACAGACATATGTCCTGTTTCTCTTTTCTCTGTCAACCGTCAGTTTTTCATGAAATTGATCGTCCAAATATGTATAGATGCTCACTTGTAGTACTAGTACACTAGTACACAAACGCTTAACCCTCTATTTTACCAACACGTAACACGCAGAATAATCATTTATCAAACATAACCCAAAGGAAACCACGCTTCCTCAGACAGAACTCTCTGTTTCAGCACATAATCCTCGATGATCGGACAACGTTTGTATTTATGCCTTAAGGTTTGAGCAATATGGGCAGGATAGAACCCTGACGCACTAGAAACTTTGGGCCGACAAAAGTATAAATTAATCAAATGGAGGATAAAGCTTCCAACTGTAGGACTGCAAAACAAAGACAAAATACAACATTAAATGTCAAGAACCACTCTTTTATGAAATCTTTAGCCAAAACAAGATGAATCAATTAAAAAATCGATGCAGTGACTGTATCAAACAGCTCCTTCCCCACCAGAATTTGAATAAAGCTACAGTTATAATCTTAAACCTAGTGGAAGTTACAGAACATTCTTCAGTTCTTTTTCTTTCTTTTTTTCGGTTGTAGGAGAGCTACAATCACATTCCCTTTTCCGACTCCAACCCAGAAACAAATTTAGAACAGAACATGGCACCATCCCTTTAAGGAAAAGGTGCCCATAAAGAAAGAACAAATAATTGGGGAAAGAAGAGAAAAAGGAAATTCCAGGAAGGGTTAAAGAGTAGTGGATGAAGAAACATGCCAAGCAAACTGCCACAGCAGGAGCAAAAATGAGTTGCTTCCTCTCACTGATTTCCGGGGCAAAGACCCTGTGATACAGCTTTTAAACTTTTTTTCGAAACCACATGCTACAAATCTAACTGGCACTTGGGAGGTGAGATGCGATTCGGTCCCCAGAATAGCGCATCGGCGACGCAGCCTTCTTCTCCAATAGCAACCCGAGCCAATACCATCAAGAGTATTTGTCACTGTCCCATCATTATGCGTAATACATGTACAAGCTATTTGCAGCAGCACAGGCAATCGAGCTTTCAGACGGGTGCCAAGCAAGGTGCAACAACTTCGTGGTGGAATCGATGGAATTTCCGTTGGCATCAATTGCGGGTGATTCTGCTCCTGGTTATGATCTCCCAAAACAATGTCAACCTCATTGTCATGAAGAGACAAAAGCAACAACAACAAATGACAGCTGCTACTACTAGAAGAGACTGAACGATTAGCTGAAAGTAAAGGAAGAGAATAAGCGAAAAGTGCAGACCTCGTCGGACTACTCGTGTGATACTGCTGAGGGATCTGGAAGGCCGTGAAGGAGTCTGAACTTGTCTTCTGGGAACAAAATACATCGTCATTAAATTGACATACATCTCCATGTGCCACCATAAAAGAAACCATCAATATTCTTCTCATTCATCAAGTGAATTTCAATTTACCTCATTGGATTTTTGCTGGCTTCCAAAGTTGTCGCCTCAGTACTCCCCGGCACACAACCAAAGACCCGGAAAAGATTACTGGACATGAAGAAATATCTATCTGAGAACCAGAAATCATGTATGCAGTTCATATGGAAAGAGATAAGCAGAGTCGCACAAACCTGTATGAACCTGTTGCCACTCGTAAACCATCACCGCTTAGACAACACTCAAATTTATCAAATATTGAATCATTTTCGTACAAATCACACAACTGAAAAAACAAAATAGTAAGTTAGAAACTAAACAGCAGAACAATGATCACTTCCTGAGTAGTTTTTCTTAAAGAGAAAATGTCACCTTGGGTCTCAAATATTCATGGACCTGGAAGGTTGCAACCGGACCTGAATCCATGTTGATATCCCATAACTGCAGAAAAAAAGAGCGGCTTATTCAGAAGTGCGAGAAGATCAGTTTACAATACAAGTTGCAAATTGATCAATTGACCAGCAGCAAGCAGACAACGGTGTTATGGTGTTAGGGTTGTTAAAAAGGGACACAGCTTGAACCTATTCAGAAAAATTCAACTGCTGCATTCAGCTGACCATTAGAGCAGGTCATCTCAGGATCCTTTGTTTTCTAGTGGAAAAAGACACACTGGAACTCCATACTTCAATCAAAATTTAGCTTCAGCATGCGTGCTTATTATACACTTATTATAGATTACCAGGGGAGTTAACAACACAAGGTAACATAAAAGGATACTTTTATCACATTTAGAATTTTGATCTCCAGCTGCTGAATCAAAGAAAATTCCGTGCCAAAGATGAACTTGCAGAAAAAAAACAGATATCCAACCTTTAGAGTCATATAGTCACGACTAAGTATATATCTCCCATCCCTTCCAAACTTAATATCTGAAATTGAAGCAATAATCTCTGTGAAAAATGATTTAGATCCAGGTTGTTCCGGCTCCTCAAATCTGTATGGACAAAAATCCGTTAAGTCCACAATGACCGACCATGAAATTCTTCAAATTTTCCTCACTAAGTGAGGATCCCACAAGGAGACAAATTAACTGGATAAACTGAAGAAATGAAAATGGAAACTACTCTAACGGTCATCTTAAGTAGTTCAAAAGTTATTGTTTGCAGTTTTCCATAATAAAAGCTCTATGCATGCAACAGGACGTAGATCAAAGCAAACTAATGGCATCACTCACATTTTGGCATGAGAATCCAACAGAGCTGATTGTCGCAAATCAATGAGGCGGATGCAGCCCTTTGAACTGCTATATGCCAACAGATTACAATGTGTAGGGTGGAATTCAGCTGATGTTATCACCTCTGTGAAGTTCATGTATGGATCCAAAAATTCAGTAAAAGCAAGCAAAGGGAAAAGAACAAAATAAACGTCAAGCAGTATCTCATGGCTAAGCTGAAATATTCACAGATCAACCTACCCATTCAGAATCCAGAGACAGTTCTATGCCAAAAAGATTTAACCTCTAGAAACTCGCAATAGTAATGTACAGTGACAGCACCACAATTAGCTTTATCATTGGGAAAATCTTCACTAATTGCTAGTATCTCAATTCTCGAAGGCAACCAAGAAAAAAAGGATCTGGAGAGATACTAAATAAAGCTTACCAGTTAAGTCCTCCATATTTGCTGGCTTTACATCAACGATGTTGAAACTTTGATTGCTAATTTCTAAGTTCCATAAGTTTATACGCAGATCATCAGCAGAGATGAATGTTTCACCGTCGCTGACCAATATAAGAAGAGAAGCATCAATAAAATCAGCTAAAAACCAAAAATAGACAATCTGCATAACATTAGAGAAAATATTGGCAAAAACATCATCTATGCTTCAGTGAAATGATTCTCTTTGATCTAAAGCCATTAAAAAAATGGTTGTTCACACCTTAAGTGAAGGAGAACGGTCTGTTATCATTTATTTTATAGCAAAACAGCATTTCACCAATCTAAGAATTTTAAAAGGTTTTTTATACGTATGAGATCCACATTGCACTTCCACCATGTCAACTTCAGTCACGAAAAGATCTCAAATTGGAAATGCTAGGGGACAATTTTTCATCTCTTATTTTCCTGCCCTAGTGAAACCAAGTGCCAAGGCCACGACGCTTGAGTCATGGAAAAAGCACGAGGAGTTAATATACAAGAGAACAAAAGTCAAGGTACCACCTTAAAACAACATACCTGTTATTTGAAATGGAATTGATATGATAATCATGAGCATGAGCATAGACCCTTCGACATCTGGCAACCAGACTAGTCT
Organism: Rhodomyrtus tomentosa; assembly: GCA_028455895.1. Taxonomy (NCBI): domain Eukaryota; kingdom Viridiplantae; phylum Streptophyta; class Magnoliopsida; order Myrtales; family Myrtaceae; genus Rhodomyrtus; species Rhodomyrtus tomentosa. The sequence continues at coordinate 37,523,317 of JAPCWY010000001.1, read as the reverse complement.
CATGGCTGTTCACCTGTAAAAAGAGTTCCAGGGTCAAACCAAATGTGGTTCAAACATTGCAAACAACAGGACCACAAAGAGACAACCAAAAGCAAACAATATACATGCTCACCCAAACGAGAAACTAAACAAATAAGGTGAAAAATTTCCAGAAATTACAGAAACATGGATAGAGAGGGTTAAGCACAACTACCACAGGTAAGCGTAGTGAAGGGATGCCTCCTGGAGGGAATGAGAAATCATTGCTAAGAGAATTGGGTGATCTCACTGGGGATTCCCCATTTGCCAGACATGTTCTGTGGCTGTTTGAACTGCTGGAGCTCGCAATAGTACCATTGCTTACAGCTTTAGAAGGGTCCACATTCATTTCAGAAATTTTTTTGATCTTCTTCTCCTGGACCTAGTCAATTGTCAAAAGGAATTACAAAAAGTCAACTCCAAAAAATGCCTGCAGAAAAACAACTTCAGACGAAAAAACTAAGATGATGAAAGCTCAAAACACTTCACCCAATAGTATAACAATTTGAACAATTTGGACAATCATGTCTTCTCTAACTTATGATCAGTATATACCGCCTACATTAAAAACAGGGGTTTGTCTTCAACAGCCTCCTTACCATCACAAAACAACAGAATTTCAGTGAGTCATAACTCTTGAAACAAAGAGTACAAGAGGAAGCACAGTCCTGTAGTTATCTTAATATGTGTAGAAGATCCTTTACACTATAAATGAGAAGCTATCCTAATGAAAGCATGATATACAACTTCCAAAAGAGCATCATGATTACAGTATACAAGTTAACTTTCTTGGAGGCTCAATGGACGAGGTATCTTCCCCTGGTGCTAATGAATGAGAGAGAGAGAGAGAGAGAGAGAGAGAGAGAGAGAGAGAGAAGAGAGGGAGGAAGGGAGAGAGAGCTCGTTGATTCTCTGAAATTGTATGACACTTAAAATGAGAATAGACAAGTAAGCATTCAGATCATTAGCAAGTAACAAATCCCATAAAAAACTTTCGCTTCATCAAGAAGTTTAAACAACATGCCGCGCAAGTCGTTGCATACTCATCTACTATAATTCTAAAAATAAAAAAGGAAGCAGCAGAAATTAGCCATATTCCCACCTTCCAGAACTTAATAGTTTTATCATTGGTAGATAGGAGAAATAGAGCACTATTGGCTGTTTGGCACCATCTGATTTTATTGATTTTCTCCTCTATCTCCAAGCTCTTCAGATAGTCAAACTGACAAGATAAATCAAGACACAAACAGATCAGGACACAAAAAGGCAGACAAAACCGAATTTAAGACAAAGAATGTACTAAAGACTGCTACCTCAGGCTCATGGCTCTGGAACTCTGTCTTGTAGCGAAACTCGGGATGTCTACTGACGGTATGGTCGATTCTTTCCAGATCCCTTCTGGATCCACCAACCTAAATTTAATGACATTAATGAAACTGTGGTGTAGGACAGAGATGAAATTAAGCGACCAAAACCACTAGGACAGAGATACTCACATCTTTTGTGTCGGTCCTTTCAAAAAGAACAACCCGACCACCCCGGTCACCCGTGGCGAGATGATCACCGGTTTTATCAAACTCGATTGCGGATATTATATCAACTGCAAACGTATGACAAAGTTCATGATGATCATCACATACATCGACAAGAGAAATGTTTACTGGTGAGCATAGGACAATAGGGTAATCCTTTGTCAATGCAGTCATGAATCATTCTTCTCTAAATGCTAGTCAAAATACATATTTTCTGCACAATGGTTTCATTTGTTTCGATGCATAGATGAAAACTTACGGAATTTAAATGGTAAGCGTAGTGATCATTACAAAAGGTAATAGATAAAGAAAATCTTAAATCCTCGAACAAATAGCTATGCCTCACTCCTCAGCAACTCAACTCTCATTCCCCCATTTGACCACGCCATAGACTAATATCCAGCCACACCACATCAGAACCAAGTAGAGATACACCAGTACAAAGTTAAGAACTGTACAACCTCTAATGCACTGAGGAAGCAAACTTGACCAATTTAAGTCCATGGCGCTAGATTAGAAGACACAGAAACTACTTAAAAAGGCAGAATTTTTAGAGCTGAGAAGAACCAATTTTGACAGCAAAAAAAAGGGAAAAAAATGCATGCAACTCACTGACTTCCCCAGCTTTTATGTAACATTCCCGTCTGAATCAAACTAGTACACTGAACTAAATCAGACTTCATTGAAGCATAGCATGCGCAGTCCAGAATCAATTACACCTCAGAAACCGACTAACACACATACAAATCGCGCGAATCGAATTCCACAGTCCTTAAAACGCAACAAAACAGATCAAAACCGCTCCAAAGAAGCAGCAATCGCACTGCGAGACACACCACACAGATCGGATCCAAGTACGCGAACCCTATGGCACGACCTATCCCACACAGCACAGAGCACACGCCACATTCACCCCCGATTTTCCTCTCTCCCCCCTCGTCCCCTTACCTTCTTGGATTTCCTCGCCGGCGGTGCGCTCGCCGAAGACCTGGGAGAATTTCCACTCGAGAGGCTGCGGCGGGCCCGCCACGACCTCATCGCCACCGTTCATTTCCCCTACGCACAAAGAGGCCCCCGGAATCACCGGAACCGACGGTCAACAGAATCAAAAGCCCGGACCGAATCGACGCTTGAAATCAGTTCCGCATCGGAGATCCCCTTCGACCCACCATAACCAACAAGCACCGCTTCCCCCGCAATCACTCGGGAACCCACCCACCCGCGCACAGAGGGAGAGGAGGCGAACTTCAGAGGAGTGATTCCGAAGCTTCCGATTCAACCATTGGACGGAGGACCCAATCAATCGCCCGGACCAAAAAAATGAACCTCCAGGAGAGGGAGGGAGTTCTTTTTAACTCCGACTGTGTCTGTAGATTTCGGGTATCACTTCCTTGTTTTCCCCTCGGTGGCGAAGAGGAAGTGAGGAGGATCGAGATGAAACGAAATGACTGAGAGCGAACCGCTCTCGAGGGTGGAGGAAAAAGCTTTTATAAAAACACCAATGGACCTCTCTAATTTCTTCCTTTTCTTCTCCTCTTTCTTCCTCCCACCCCTTTGTCCGGTAGTTCCCCTCCCCTTCCTTCCCTCATCTCAATCATGTTGTAATAGCATCGTTTATTTTGCTTTGTTTTCAATTTTTTTAAACAAAAAATAAAATAAAATTTCTTACGTGATATGCTTAGCTCTCCTCCTCGTGTTATCCCATTTCCCTGTGAATAATTCCGTGTGGTGACCTATGTTTCGTACCCATGTGCAGCACTTGTGCTTGATGTATGAAGAACTCGTGTCGAGCTTGTTTCTCACGTTAATCAACTCCTCTCTCGACAAAGCAGCCTTTCCTGAACAATTGAGCTTTATGATGCATGGAGAAATTGAGAATAGATAGGAATAAGCATCTTATTCCAAACGATTTCATTGGACCGCCTGAGATATCACTCTTTAGTTTCGAAGGTATACGACGCGATAAAGTAGAGAACTTATTAAGATGTGTTAAATATTGTTAATCTAAACTTTTCTGAGCAACTCGAGTCCAACCGTAGATTTTTGGTACAAAGTCTCGATCCTAGGAGGATTTCCATCTCCCCCGACTTTGGAAGGGGGCCACACCCATCATCGCCACGCTCTCAATGGGAAGTGTGGAAGAACTCTTCATGAGAGAGGAAGCTCGGCCTTGCAAGCCCACTTACTAAAAGCTGACTTTTCAGTTTAAGCTCAAATGGCAAAAATGGACCAACATCTCGACCAGCCCAAACTCAATCCATTCCGTCGAGATAATTCAACATCCACAAAGGATTTCGAATTCTAGGTTCGGCGCTCCTGGCCTCGACCCGTCCGTGTAGTATACCCGTCAAGCATCAAAATCGCGACTTCATGAAAGGAAAGCTCGCATCCTCATCGCCCCCCACGGCCACGGTGCTTTGGCCAATGGTCCTGTATGCAAAGGAAATTTTTCACAAAGCCCGATCGTGACTTGTTCAAGCCGCGCGTTTTCAGCTATGAAGGGATGGCACCGCCCATTTAGGGCCCAGCGAGAGGCGGATCCGATTGGTGGGTGAGGGATGCGAGTGAACGACGGTGAGATTAGGTCAAGAATACACCCGGGAAGCAATCATTATGGCCGATTAAAAAGCTTGGTGTGAAATGACGAGGATGCCCCTCGAGTCTTTCCAACTTCTGCCCTTCTGACGAGGCATGGTGGTCTTTGATTCTGGGTGTATCGATCAATGACGTTAAATTGGAGGGGGGAGGTGGTCAGCGGCCGATGCGTCGGACGGTCTTAAAGGGGCGGGAATCTGCAAGCCTCGCTTCGGGTAGTCGTCCGGCGATGTGCGTCCGGTTGTGCAAAGCAATCGGAAATTGCCCGGACCATCTAGAATTGGACCGGATCGGCTCAAAATCGGTAGGTTCGAACCGTTGAACCAATAACATTTCAGTTTTCGATTTCAAGTATGGAACCACCCACTCGAATCAGTAATATATACACACACGTGTATAATTAAAATCTTAAATCCCTAATCCTACTCGGTCAGCCGTTTCGTCTGGTCTCAGTCTCTCGACTCTCGACCTCTCATTGACTCATGTACATCCCTCCGATCATTCCTCGCAGATACAACTCATGGCCCCCCCCAACCCCTCCCCCTTCCCCCCCCCCCCCCCCCCCCCCTCTCTCTCAGAGTTTGATTTCCTCTCTCCCTCTTTATCACATTTATTTACTGTAAGTTGGAAACCCTATTGCTACCATTTACTCCGTTTTAGTGTCTTCAATCTACTCAGCGTCCGGATTGTGTGCCCAACCGCAAAGGGAGTACCCTGGCTCTGTCAATTGTGATCATTCGATCAATCACAGACGGCCACAATTGGACGTGAAAAAGCAAAAAAATAAAAATAAAAATAAAGCGGTCATATTTTCTTTTGATATGAGCCATCCGTGATTGATCGGACGGCTCAGATGTGACTGGGACACCCATGTTCGAATTTGACCTCGGCAGGGGATCCGGATCCAACTTACTCGGTGTTCAGAGCATTGATGGAACATTCATTACACATGTTTGAAGTCTTTTTTTTTTTAATGAACAACAGGGCATTCTTTTTTGTTAGGGGGGAAAAAAAAGCAGGCTGATCCTCAGATAGTTCCATGGAACCAACATGCAGTTTTTTATTCTAATTTTTTGGAAATAGTCCTTGATGGACAGTTTTGGTTCCACGGTGGGCGATGGTCCCTAGTTGTGTGTGTAGGTGTCATGAGAGGGAGGGAGGGAAAATTTAGGTGAACCTGAGTTTAATTGAATTGATTAAAGATTCAGGATCTAATCATGTATTAGCGTATTTGCATAATTGTTTTTGGCCCAATTAAGCTGCGCATGATAACCATTCCGTTTCGAAAAATTGATTCTGATTAAAATAACTTTTTCTAATTCTGTTACTGGTTGGGTTTTAAAAAATCATAACGCGTTTAATAAATATTCAAAATTTATGTGCCTATAATAGAAAAGCGTTTGGTAGTTGCGCAAAACTCTTATTTTGAAGAACTGTTTCTCTTCTAATTTTTTTATTTAAGTCAAATAACTATGTAGTTACTTTGTAAAATTTCATCCAAAATTGAAAATAAATTTCCAATGCACAATAAAATAATTTAAAAAATATTTTTTTTTAGTATGTCATAAATGAAACATAATTTTTAATATATGATGTTTGAAGTTTGATTGAAGCATGAGATAATACTCATATTAAGAGTTCATTTTAATCTTTAAATGTTACTTTGAACATACAAACATAGCAACCGAATAACCAAATTATTCACTGACAAAAAAAAAAACTAAATTATCATCTTTGATACGAAGTACAAGTCTTTCAGTATCATTTTGTATCTTCTGTTCTAAATCCTGGGTGCCTGACTCCAGCTCCACATATAGATAGTCACATTTTATGAAGCATGGCTACGAATACATATGTTATCATTCGCATGTTGAATGCTCTCATCTTCTGCAATATTTTTTACAAAAGAGTTTAAACAGTGAAATATGAGAAATTTAGGCCCAAATTTACGAAAATGAAGTCAAAATAGCATCACCTAAGCTTCTTTTATTTCAAGGGATTTTCTAAAAAATTTGTGATTTTTAAAGAAATTTCCATTTTTTATTTTTATTTGGTTGAGGAAAAAGTGACGAAAGAGTTAAAATGGAAAAGTGAGAGATGTGATACTTCATTATGTTTTATAATTCTCAAAAGTGATTTTCTTTTCAAAACTAACTTTTTTTTAGTTCTGAATTTTGGTCTAAAACTGATTCTGAAAATATAATCAAAATTAAAATTATTTACGTTACCAAACAAGGTTCTTATCCTTTTTGTTCCCAGAATCATAATCAAAGAATGAAAATGGTTACCATACAGGGCTTTAATGTATGCGGAAGCAAGATTCAACTAATTGATTGATATTCAAAAAAAACTAACCATGCGATCATTAATTGAGTCAATAGTGGTAACTAGGGGTGTCAAAAAGACCCAACCTGAAAATTGAACCTAATTTTTGGGCCTTTCGGGCCGGCTTGGTGATGTTTGGCGGTTTCAATTCTTCTTTTTTGCCCATGTTTTCTTTTTTTATTTAATTTTTAATTTATATATTATTTCATTTGATGACATGTCAAGTAATTTTAATTTTAAAAAAAATAAAAAATAAAGAAGTGGACCCGATCCAACCTGGTCCGAGTACGGGTCGGGTCGGGTCTCGACACCCCCAGTGGTAACACGTTTATTTTTTTATGTCCAGAGATCCCAAGAAGGGAGATCCGCACGCTGGGAATCCATCTCGAGTCTAAGCAATAACTGCTTAATCTAACCCTCCCGGAACGGAACGCAACGCCGAGACGAAATCAAGCGCGGGAATGCAAATACTAAAGACATATAAAAGCTACGGACTTCACGTATAAAGCAGCGTCCCTTCGGCTTTGAAATAATTACCTGACTTTGAATTCGAACACGTCGTATCCGAATGCCCGTCCACGCTCAACCGGGTTCGAACACGTCGTGGTCCATTCTGATCGCTCACGAGGACTCAAGGCTCGCGTCTCACGTTAGTTGAAATTGAAGCCCAACGACATAGAAATGGGTTTAGTGTGTATGGGCCCAAAGACACATATAGGATGCCCGTGGATCTGATTCTTAAAGACGGACCAAATCCCATGTTCGCTGCTTTTCTTTTCCGTAGGGAGAGTGTACTCCTGCCATAGCTGGTTCGACTTTGCACCACCCGGCGGGGGCGCGGCGCGTGGTCCATTCTGATAGCTCACGAGGACTCAAGGCTCGCGTCTCACGTCAGATTACTCGGGAAAAGAGCCGTCCAGCGATCTATACTCAAATGACAAGGGACTAGGTCATGCAGTTAAAAGTTTTGAACTCACCCGTCTCAGATTACACATTTTTCCGTCCTCTTTTCGGATCGGAACACGCACTTCGGGCCTAAACGACGATCAAACGGCAAACATAGTATCGCTAGCTTTATTCGCAAAGGCCGGGCGAGTTTAATTGGAAAAACAGCCCAATCTTTAATCTGAGCCATTTAATTGACCCTTGAAGGCATGGATAAATGCAAATTAATGGAATTTTTAAATAAATAAATAAATAGTGCGCATTGGAACGAAGAGAAAGTGCAAGTCAGAATGTCCAATGGGCCCGGGTTAACCCAAACTCTTACTCTCCATGGCCCAGTTTTGTTGATACAAAGCCTGGACATAGAAAGATGTGTATACCCTAAGAAATTCCAATAAGGGCGCAAATTGCCCTCATCTTTTTAAACGAGGGCTTAAAGTAGAGTTTATTTCAAATAAGATATAAACCTTTCAATTTGGCCTTTTTTATATGTAATTTGATCAATTTAGTCCTAAACCTTTTGAAGATTTTTCAATTTAGTTATTTCGGCCAATTTTGATAGAAAATTGCTACTGGAATCACATTTCTCAAAGAGATGATGACAGGAATTTAGGTATCTTTAATTAATTTGGGGCTTACTCTTGGTCCTCGAACTTTCGATCAATGTGTAATGTGATCCATGAGCTTTAACTTAGTGTGAAATATAATCCATAAACTTTGATATATGTTCAATTTAGTCATTGACTACATGAAAATGTTTAATATTTTCTTATATAAATTCAAGTTTAGGGACAAGAATAACATTGAATAGATTATTGTACCCTGTCGCCAATCACCGACGACAGTCATCGCTCGGGCTCTGCTGTTGGTTACCGAAGATAGGCTCCACCGGCAAGCCTTGTTCTCGACTGCCGCCATTGTCGAAATCAATTGCCGCCGGTCACGAAACTTCAGCTTCCACCATCGCTTATGAGTAAGTATTCTCTCGTTGAATCTCCAATTCCTTTGCAACAAAACAATAATAGATGAGAATAGAAGGACGAGACTGTTCAGATATATAAAGTTGGCTATCCCGGAATGAAATGAGGCGGAAGGGAATACTTTTGCAATCCAAACTATAGAAACTGAAGGATGAGATTATTCGGAACTAACAAAAAAAAAAAAGGAAAAAGAAAAATTATCACGAAATTAAACGATACCTGTACGGGAATTTGTTTGCAATAGAGTTTTTTTTTTTCTTTAAGAATATTAAATGAATTGTCGACAGGAGATAAAAAGAATATTGCACTCGCTTTGCACGCCACGTGGATATATCCGTGTCCGAGTTCCGGGTATATTCATGGACAGAAAAAAATAGCAACAAGGACGAAGCGACGCCTCTCTTCGAGAATCTCGAATGTTTCTGGGATCGAACCTTAGCTGGCAAAGGAACACATGCACGGATGCCAGCCACATCCACGGGGATGTGCTGAGAATAGTGGTTATTATAAATTGGAATTTAGGCTCCACAAGCCACAAGAAAGCAACGAATTTTGCCCCATGCGACGACGTGTACCTGAAAGCAGAGTTAGGGAGTGATTCGGTGTACCTACGCGCATATATAATCACTTGTGAAACCGCGCAAACGATTCCTGAATTTCGGTCCAGTATGTTGTATTATCCCGATAATTTCGTTTATTCGATGTGATTTTTGAACAATTGATAGATGTTCGCTGCAGTCCCCAGGCTATTTGAAAAATGAATTAACACTTCAGAGACTACGTTACGTGTCGAACTAGAATTGTCGAAACATCTTGTATCATTTTCCTCTCGTGAATTGAAAGCATTAAAGTGTGAGGATGGATCTTGAAAGTTTATACAAAAGTGAGGATGCTCTCATACTCTTTTAAGTTTTAAATCTAATTTCACTCAATCCATCCGGCGATTCGACATTTTTTAATTTTCCGTAGACAGACGAGCCGCGTTGTCGGCATTTACAATTCAATGCCCATCGCCCAATCTTAAACGTCGACACTCTAGCAAAGGTGCAAACATTTCTTCGAGAGATTAAACATTTCGCTAAAGGAAATATTGAAGAGAAAATTAAGCGGGAAGTTCCTATCTAGAGGAACCCATTTCGCTCCACAACACCATGATCTCGCCTTTAGGATGCACGAATTGCAACGCGACAATAACGATGGGCAATGATGCCACTAAATCCACGCTCAACCTCTATCGTTTACTGGTTTGGTGATCAGGATAAAAATCATGATAAAATGAAATTTATTTTTTTCTATGTTTGGCCCCGCTTAAGACAAAATAAAGTGGAAAATAAAGGGAATGTTACTTGGAGAGGTGAGGTAAAGGTAGATAAGATATATATATATATATATATATATATATATATATATATATATATATTGAGAAAATTACTAAAAAAGTTATAAACCTATTGTAATTATGCAAATTCAGTTATAATCTTTTTTAATTGATTCATTCATAAATCTTTTGCAATTATGACATTTCAGGCATTCCGGTGAATTCGCGCTGGCCAACGCTGATATGGACGCAGGCCGGTCGACAATCTAATATATATTTTTTATAATTTTTCATGTTATTTTCTTTTTTCCTTTTTATTTTTCTCTTTTTTCTACTTGGCAATTGTGAGCCTCTGGCAGGTCCGGCCTATGGTGACTAACTGGAGGTGGGGAGGGAGGGGGGAAAGGGAAAAAAGGAAAAAGGAAAAAAGCAAATAACATAACAATTATAAAAAAAATCATAAAAAGTAAAATATTAAGATATTCGATTATCGACTGGCCGACCAAAATTTGTCAAATGGAATGAAATGGCACAATTGTAAAAGGTTTAGGACTGAATCTATTAAAAGAAAATGTTTGTGACTGAATTGGCATAATCGCAATAGATTTAGGACTTTGCTGGTAATTTTCCCTTTTATGTTCATTGTATAAAAGTTATTTTTTTCTCAAATAACAAACTTGCTAAATAATAAAATTAAAATAATAACTAATTATAAATTATATTTTAATTATACCATTAAAAATAAAATAAAAAAATTCTTTAAATTTATTCCTGTATGATTAATAAATTTTAGTTTCTTTCTACTTTATAAATATATTTTGAGGATATATGTCTATAACACACTTCATATATATATCATTGCATATTTTAGGTATGGTAGTATAGTTACTATTTAGTCAAATTTTCAGTAAAAAATAATGGAACGGAATAAAAATAATGAAAAAGAATATACGAAAGTAAAAAAAAAAACTAAGTACATAAAAATGAAATTGAAGAACCTAGGTTTTTAAAAAAATAAAGTTGAACTTGAAAATGATCATTCTAATTCTCGAAAAATGTAGGCAATGAAATTTCTCAAAAAAAAAAAAACTGAAAATCTCCATCTCCTTGTCCTATTTATTTCTAGTGCATTTTGAAGTTTCACAACTCCTTTATAGTTTTTTAATTCATATGAAAACTCTACGAAAATGGCAAGAGAGTCAAAACATCTTCTCATTCGTAGGCTTCTAGTTCACTTCAAAATATGAAATCAAAAAGAAAATCAAAACTCATTTTGCTCGATAAATTTATGGTTGAAGGTTAGCAAAAGCGTGAGATAGACAAATCTTTTTGTAACTGCAAATATGAATATTCTCTTTCTTACTAGAATTGGGAGTAATTATGATATATTCTTATAGTTAAACGTTTATGCATTTTCAAGTTCATTTACATGATATGTGTAAATACCACAAAATGAACATCATATGATATGAGTATATCCAACTTTATTATTATGATTTACTAAACAATAGATAGAATATGATAAAATTTCGAAATTTCATATCATATCATATTCAATATTATCTTAATTAAAAATTATAGACGATTAAAAGCAACTGTGGAGTCCTAACTCTACATTCTATAAAATGTCGTCGGGTGTGTGTGTGTGAGTCTCTGACCTTAAACAAACATTCAGGTCTTTTTAAGGGTGTCGGCCATATAAGCATAGAATAGTACAAACCTCATTTGGGTGCCGGTGTCTCTACTTGAAGCTATTCTTATTTGGTGATCGGGATGAAAAATATATGAAAATTTATCTAAAAAGTCATAAATATACGGTTAACTCGGTCCTAAACTTTTCAATTTTCTGAATTTAGCCATAATTTTTTTAGGAAAAAGTATTAGAAAAGTTTTAAAATTATTATATTTGTACCAATTCAGTCATAATCTTTTTAATTGGATCAATTTAGCTCTAAACCTACATCATTAGTACTGATTGAGTCCATCCATCCAATTTTAACCCAAAATCACCAACATGGACTTTGGTTGTCTCACGTGGCACGGTGGACGCTGACGTAGATAAATTTTGTGTGTGTTGCATTTGGGCCTAGGATCCACCTAGGCAAGGGTTGCTAAGCCATCGTCGACTATGAGGGTCATATCGTCGCCCAACAAGCATTGAACCTGGCCTCTAGCAAGATTCGCCCTCACCTGGCTTTGACGCTTGATGCATCTGGCCAGGGGTGACCCTCTCATGCTAAAATGAAAAAATCTCGCCATCACCTGGCTTTGACGCTTGATGCATCTGACCAGGGGTGACCCTCTCATGCTAAAATGAAAAAATCTCGCCATCACCTGGCTTTGACGCTTGATGCATCTGACCAGGGGTGACCCTCTCCTGCTAAAATGAAAAAATCTCGCCATCACCTGGCTTTGACGCTTGATGCATCTAGCTAGGGGTGATCCTCTCCTGCTAAAATGAAATAAAAAACAAAACAAAAAACATTTCTCTCGTGAATTGAAAGCACACGCTAAAGAAGGATCGTCCCAATACTTTCATGCTCTAATGACAATGGATTTTCGAAAGTCCAACCAAGAGTGAGTATGCTCTCATTCTCTTTTGCACTTTCATTCGGTTTAGCCGGCTATCCGGATTTTACAATCCAATGCGTACTGCCCAATCTTAAATGCTGACACTCTAGCAAATGTGCAAACATTTCTTCTATAGATTATATATTTCGCTGAAGGAACCCATTTGGCTCCACAACGCTATGATCTTGCTTTGGGTAACTTAATTGATTAAGGCGCACTTGCGATTGTGTAGTTAGGCGAATTGATCACAGGTTCGATTCTCCAAACGAGCAACTGTGATTTAAGTGGGGGGTCATGACACTAGGTTGCTGTGCTAGTCTCTCTCAAGGAATAGTCGAGGTGCGCGTAAGCTGATCCGTACATCTTGATTATCAATAATAATAATAATAATAATTGCAACAAATGACGAGAACGGTGGGCAATGATGCCACTAAATCCACGCTCAATCTCTGTTTGTTTACTAATCTGGCTAATTGAAAAGATGGCAATGATTATGATCTCGAGCATTTGAAAAATCGTCAATTTGACATACATCGTGCTGTAACGCCCGAAAGCCAGGCGTCCCACATCTCCCAACATCGAGAACTTTCATGTTAAAAGCATCGTCGAGGGGCATGTATTTTCTGTAGAATCCTAACTCCACGTGATATGGAATGCCGTGGGGGTCTGCATGTGACCTCAAACGATCATTTAGGTACCTTTAAGGGTGTCGGCCATATCAGCATATAAAATAGTATGAACCCAGTTTGGGTGCCGGCCTCTCTTACTTGAACTTTTTAATTTTGTAAATTTGGCCATAATTTTTTTAAGGAAAAAGTATCATAAAAGTATTAAATCCATTGCATTGACACCCGTTCGGTCTTAGTCTTTTTAATTGGATCAATCTTTTTTTTTCCCTAAACCTACTGCATTAATACAATTGAGTTCAACTTGGATGTCGATTCCAGCCAATTTTCATTGAAAATCATTAATATAGATGTCGATTGTCCCACATGGCACGACCGACGCTGACATGGACAAATTTGACTTCTTTATTTTATTATTATTATTTTTTGGCATTTTGGGCCGGTGATTAGCTTGGGCAAGGGCTGCCAAGCCATCGTCGATCAGTGAACACTGAACCCTCATGGCCTCTAGCAAGATTTGCCGCTTGGCTCGATGCTTGCCACTTCCGGCCAGGGGCGACCCTCTTATACAAAAATGAAAAAAATAATAAAAATAAAAATATCAAAATTGTCTAGATCAGTGTCAATAGTGCCATATGAAGCTACAGGCATTTGTGGATGATTTTCGATCACAATTGGCCGGATGAACTCAATTGGTGCTAATGACTTTTGGTGTTTATGACTTTTCTCATTTTTTGACAATTTGTGAACATAGACCATTAGGCCAAAGTTGACCAGAAATTGCTGAGGTGGACGCCCACCATCCCAATGATCAATGCTGACGAGGAGAGCAAAGGAGACTTTCAAGTCAAATCTAATTCATTTTAAGATTCCATTCAAGCCAAAACTATACGAAACTCATCAACTTCCAAAACCGAGCATTCCATCACCCGTTCAATTTAGTTCTTTCTAAATAAGCTATTCCAAATAATTATATGTTCATCGGTATATTCAATATTTTGAAGAAAATGCAAGGAAAAATGACATAAATTGTTCTTGAATTTTGGCTTAATTTGCAATGTGGTTCTTGGACTTTTAATTTATTTAATAAAGTCCGTTGACTTTTTATACATGTTCACTTTAGTCCCTGGGCAAACATTGAATATTTTTATACAGTTCATAAACTAAATTGAACATGTACCAAAAGTTCAAGCATACATTGAACAATTTAAAAATTTAAACATCACATTGCATTGGGGTAAAGATTAGGGACCACGTTGAATTAATTAAAAGTTAAAAGACTCCATTGTACATTGGGTCAACGTTAATGGACCATTTGTATGAAGTAAAAACCATGCTATGTGTGGGACTTAATCTGAAGAATAGATGTTTTGTGGGTGAAATGACCGCATAGTACATATACAAAATGAGTAATAAAAGATAGTTTGAGTTCGAATTTTGGAAAATACCGGATTCGAGGGAAAAGGTACAAAAAAGTTATAAAATTTTCAATCGGACTAATTTAGCCCTAAATTTTTTTGCATTAGTATCAATTCAGTCTATCCAGCTAATTTAGGCCCACAAAAGTTGATGTGGATGTTAATCGTTTTACGTGGCACCAACAACACTAACACAGACACTTTTATATGTTTTTTAAATACTTTTTTGAATTTTATTTTATTTTATCCCTTTCTTTTTCAATTTTTGTAAGTCGGTGGTCGGCCAGTGAGGTTTGGCCTCGCCCTCGAGCAGACTGACCGTCGCCTAGGCTAGGATGAGGTTCGCGGCCTCGTCCTCGCCGGCGGTAGCCCAAGCGAGGCCAGTCATTGCCGGCCATTGACAAAATGAAATGGGAAAGAAAAAAAATGGGAAAACAATAGAAAAATTCACATAAGTTATTGAAAATTATTAAAAATATCCACGTCAATGTCGAAAGTTAAGATGGCCGGCATCCATGTCATCAATTTCTGATCTAAATTGTCCGGACAGCTTGAATTGGTACAAATTCAAAAAAGTTTATATAACTAAATCGGTCCAATTAAAAGATTTAAGACTGAATTAGTATTAATTCAATAGGTTTATGATTTTTTTCGACACTTTTTCCCATATTCAAAGTCATGCGAAGTTCAATTGATCGCAACAAAAATCAATAGACAGATCTACCAAAATTTGGGGTTTTGTTTGCATTTGTTTCGTAACTATATACTGTCATATAGTGTTCAACTGATATTGGGACGATTAAATAATCTCCTATTGGCTTCATTTGTTTTACGAAAAAATGAGCAATTAATTTTTTTTTTCAAAAAGTAATAGTTTATGTCTTTTAAAAAAATGAGTAAGCAATTTTTTTTTCATCACTTACGAAAATAGTTAGGCATATATTGTTATTGGTGATAAAAATGATTAATTTTTCTAAACGATATAAGCAATCGAAAAATATTTTTCAAATCGCTCATTTTTCATGAAATAAATAGAGTTTAGCAAAAAGTATTTCAAAATTCATCCCAATGCGGGCTGGTCAAAATGTTCACCGAGCACCACCCCTCTTTTCATAAAGTGGACAGCCATTGCATGGGACGCTATTTTGGTCGCAAGCTCTTTAACAATGCATGTGGTTTGATGCACGTGCGTTATTTTATTTTAAGGTGGGGGGAAAATAACAACAAAATCAAAGGGAGTTGATTGACACGTGATCGGAATTGATTCGACCGGACAATCGTGGATGACAGGATACGATGACGCCCAGCCCAGCATGTTGGAAGCTCGAAAGATCCACCAAGGTGCTGATTCCTGGTTAGCCATATGGAATTGTTCTCTTCCTTGCCTTTGAAAAATTTAACCAAAAGCAAACACGATTGGTGTCATTGCTGATCAAAGCTAAATAACATATATATATATGTATGTGTGTATGTATGTATGTATGTATGTACGTGGCATGAATGGTTACAATTGTCATGCAGAAGCTAAGCTAGGTTTGTCAAGACTGATCCATAAGAATTAGTATCCTGAAATACATAATAAATGGCAAATGGTTCTTTAAATAAGAAAGCAGCCATATTCAATACTCGGTTTAAAAAAAAAATTTGTCACAATGTTGTTCGGCTTTTGTAACATCTCGCGATATTAAAAAGAAAATCTTTTCCAAAATAAATCTTAGTACATAAAGAGATATATACATGGAAGGAAATGGTAGATGGAACGCCAAATGATGGAGCACCAAAAGAACTCACCTCTCTTTTTTTCTCCCAAATGCCAAGATTCTTGCCCGAATTCATCGTCTCGTTCCCAATTTTCAAAGGCTCGAATTCTCGCGAAGGGCTGCGAAACGAGATTGGGCGGGACAGGGACTAGTTCGAATTTTCCCTCTTGGGTTGACGGAAACGCTCATCAATGTGGAAACTTATGCTTCGCTTGGAAAGCAAAACTAGTAACGACAGCTTTTTAGCATAAGAGATTAGTAGATAAGTTTAGGGAAAGGATTTTGGAATATTCGTCGGCTATTGCGGGGTTAGTGGTGGGTGCACTTCCAAAAAGACGCAGCCCACCCAAACCCGACAAATCCAACTCTCCATTCCCCGCGAATATTCCCTCCTCATATTCCCGGAAAATCCCAACTTCCATTAATCTTCTCGAGTCGCCAACCACACGATCCTTAACCGCTCGATATCTTCCGACCACCCTCATATTGTTTGTCTCGGACCGTTTGCGTGTGCCCCCCATGCCCATGGGTCATCCCATCCAAACGGCCTGCGTTGCTCGTCCCATCCAACGGAATCTCTTAAAACGGTCACGTGACCGTGGATCCTTTGCACGAGGTTTCCAACTCCATCATATTGACGAAAGAATGAAAAGGAATTACCACACGGGACCAAACTACATCGCACCCATAGCGGCGATAGTCCCGGTCTTGAATTGAAAAAAAAAAAAATAAGGGAGGGGGGGCAGCTTGGTGTCTCGACTTTTTATTTCGAAACTCGGATCGGGGATTGCAATTTGGAACGGATAACGCGACCCGAGAGGGATAATTATAAACATTTGTGATTGCCAAAACATAACCACACGTTGGTCGTGTACTTAATTTGAATGCTGTTTTCTATTGGGGCGTTGGTGTAAAGGGTCTGTCATCACCGTCCAAATTACAAACGAAAAAGAGAGGGAGGGGGGACTCCTTTTGAGGGTACCGCGGCTTTTTGTTTTAACAGCACATGGGAGGGGGAGGAGAGGAGAAACATGCGCACGCATCAAACGCATTGGCGTAATATTCCATGGAATCTACTAATGGCACCACCACCCCTATGTGCCCGCGACTCTTCGGCATCACGCCAACCATCGGGATTCAGAGCGCCGTGCCCCTGCGCTATAAATACCCGCCCTCCTCTCCTCCCCCTTCTCGTGTCTCCACGCACAGAAATCTTCTCCTGTTCACTAGAAATATTCAGAATCGCCACCTCCCAACCTCTCTCTCTCCCTTCTTCCCTCTTCCTCCTGCATTGTCCTTGTTGTTGTGGGGGAAGAATGGCTGACGTCGTGGTGCTCTTCGACTTCGACAAGACGATCATCGACTGCGACAGCGACAATTGGGTCGTCGACGAGTTGGGCTTCACCGATCTGTTCAACGAGCTCCTTCCTACCATGCCCTGGAATTCTCTCATGGTCAGTTCTCCTTCTTTTATCTTCTCTCTTTTATTATTATTATTATTTTTTTTTTCATTTTGGCGTTATGGGTTATTTTCGTTTTGCGTATTAAGTTCACCTGGATCTGCCTCTGCTCAACGTTCTTTTTATTTTATTTTTCCGTGGGATTTTCTGGTTTTCTGAGTACAGTAAAACGCCCCCACTTTCGTAAACAGTTTCTTGTTTCCTTGGCAAAATCTTGTGCGGCACAGTTTCTTCCCTCTTTTGTTTTTTCCCCCGTCCCTCTGGTGCTTGTTTTGATGTTCGGCCTCTGCTTCTTATGAAGCTTTTGAAATCAGAGGCCTAATGCTCTTGTTGGACGCATCCTTGCAGGACAAGATGATGGAAGAGCTTCATGCAAGAGGAAGAACGATCGAAGAGATTGCGGACGTACTGAAAAGAGCTCCAATCCATCCCAGGATCGTCCCCGCCATCAAATCAATCCATGCTTTGAGGTAAATTTTAACCAAGCAGCAATCTGTGCTATCTGCTCAGTGCGTTGTTTTGGTAACAGCGAAATTAAGTGGGCTCTCTCTCTCTCTCTACTCAGGTGTGATTTGAGGGTTGTGAGTGACGCCAATCTCTTCTTCATCGAGACGATCCTGAACCATCTGGGTATCCGGGAGTGTTTCTCCGAGATCAACACAAACCCGGGCTTTGTCGATGAAGAAGGGAGGCTCAGGATCTTTCCTTTCCACGACTTCAAGTCCTCTTCTCATGGATGCGGTCTCTGCCCTCCAAACATGTGCAAGGTATGCAAGCGAATTCACGTTTTCCATTTTTCCATCTTCGTTTGTTGTCTGCTTTTGAGAAGAGAAGCTTCTTGACAATGCACACCAACTTTGAAAGAAAAAGGATGAAATCCGGACATTTTTTGACAGGGACCATTTAGAACGGTATTCTATCAAGTCGCATGAAACCTCAAAAAACAATAACCGCACAATTGGGACCATTTTAAAACAGAAGTAAATCAGGATGTCGACTGGTCAGTTTGTCGATGGAGTCTCCAAACATAGTGGAACTCTGACCACACCATACATGTTTGGTTTCAGCGTTTTCTTCTCCGACCCCACTTCAATCCTCGATCTTCACACCCATGGAAAAACACGAAAAGGACAAATGACAGAAGGGTCGGATCTTTTGGGGTCAATCAGGATCTACTTATAACATGCGTATTTTTTTCACAGGGAGTGGTGATTGAAAGAATACAAGCCTCATTATCTGCCGAGGGCAAGAAAAGGAGGTTCATCTATCTCGGAGATGGGAGGGGTGACTACTGCCCAAGCCTGAAGCTCTTGGAGGGTGACTTCATGATGCCAAGGAAGAATTACCCTGTCTGGGACTTGATCTGCAGGAATCCCATGCTGTTGAAGGCGGGGATTTACGAGTGGACCGACGGCGAAGAGCTGGAGCGAGTCCTGCTTCGATTGGTCGACACGATAATCACTGAAGAGAAGATGAAATCTGGCCAGTTGATTTCATCAGACTGCAAGTTGCAGAACATTGCTTTGTCTGCCCGTGAATCCCTCCTTCCGGCTCTTCCTGTTCCTCAATAGGATCTTCTAAATTCGATGGGGGGCAAAATAAGAAAATAAAATTTATGGGATAACTTAGTTTGACGCCGCTTTGACTTAGTTTTAGTATAGCTGCACTTTTTGCTGCTTTGGGATGTGATTCAGCCAGAGGGGGAAGTGGAGAAAAAACATCTTGGAGCCTCTGTGGAGCTTCGGATGTTTATGATTCTGTCATTGGTCAAGAACCGATTGAGACGAATACTAATACGCCATCTTGGTTCTGCTTCTGCTGTCGATGTGAAAAATTGGCAATTCCTAAGCAATGTCCTAATTTTTTTGAGTGAGTTGGAGCTTCTTTTGTTGGCTATGTCAAGGCTGGAGCATCTTGGATGGGACCGTCACACAGGTGAAAACAAGTTCAAGGGTTAAAAACTCTTGTACTGATTCACCAACACGCATACCTTTTACAGAGGAATTCCAATAAAATGAGTTATGGATGTGGTCGAGATCTTTTCTTGATCTTGAACGACCCAAGAACAGAAGGCCACATAAACAGTGAACTGACATGCAAGACAAAATGGGAGATTCTGAGGATGTTCTTTCTTCAACAGCACCCAACTGACAACAGCAGTCTCGAGAGTAATTGCCGGCCTATTTTGGGTTCCTGGGAATGAAAAGCAAATCCTTTTTTCACGACACAAGGAATATTCCAATGGAACATTTCATAAAGAAGAAGATTTGCAATGTGGGAAAGTTGCGAGCCATCTTTGTCCAGCTACCATTTCGCTTGATTACTACGTTACCTTGTTCAAAAAATGCTATCTAACCCTTAGAACTTGTCAAAACTATGCAATCGAAAATTATTTCATTAATTCCGTCTAATTTGGCTAACAAAAAATGTTGATGCGGTTTTTTTTTCCCCTTTATACTACGTGGCCTTGATGTTAACAAAGGCGGACTGGCCCAAATTCAACCATATCTCGATTCTAAGTTTCTCGTTGGTCTACTTTGGTCACGAAGGTCTCTCCCTTCCATTTTTGCTATCATGCTTTGGCAGAAACATGGCGCAGGCCATCTTGAGGCACTTCGGGCACCAAATGTCGGCGAGGATCGCCGGCAATCACCGAGGCTTCAATGACCTTGGCCCTTTCCAATGATGATGGGGTGGTTATCAGGGGGAGGGCTAGCCTGCCCTCGCTCTGTGTTTTTTTTTTCCCTCCTCCTCCTTCTATTTTTAGTTTTTTTTTTCAAATATCTAATTTAACTAAGATTTGGGTAAAAAAAAATAAAATGTGGACTAAAACAAACATGATGTTAGTGCTTTAGTAAATATTTGCCACAAAACGCGAGAATTTTTTTTTTTAAAAAAAATCATGTCATCATTTTGGGTTAGCCTAATTAGATAGAGCAAAAGGAAGGATTAGATGGTACTAATTTAACAAATTTTAGGATTTAATTGTAATTTCTTGAAAATTTTAGAGTTCAAGTGCAATTTCGTAACAAGTTTTAAGTCTTCTAATACATTTATCTCCAAGCATAATTAGAGCACAATAGATCCAATCCCCTCAATATTTACCGGTCTTTTTTCGAGTATTTGCTCTAGTTTAGGATAAAGGTAATGTGGATGATGTCAAGTCCTAATTAGTTTTTTGAACTACGCAATGCTGCGTTTTTTGAACCTTCCCGATCAATGTGATTCGGTCTTTATATGGCAAAAGATTATGATCTTGTCATTTCTAGAAACACGATGCATCATCGTCATTCATGCACTTGGTGAGAAAAATCCACCTAGAGTGATGATTCTTTTGGCCTCGTTTCTTTCTAATGGATGGAAATGGCATGAACTCGTAATCTTTTCCTTTTACAGTCCAGGCTAGAACTTGCGGCGGTTCGATCAGTCTCAGCTCTCTAGAACAATTTTAGGTTCCTTCACAGCTCTCCATGACGACATGCCTAATCAATCATATGACGCGGCCGGCATCATGAACTTCCCTCGTCAGTTCCGCAAGTTTCCATTCACGTCGAAAAGGGCAAGGGCGCGGGCAACACGGCATCCGCCCGGCCCAACGCGTGTTTGTGACCCGTCTTTGATGCGATTGCCGACACCGAGAGTTTGGCCGGAGATTGGAAACCTCATGTGCGCATCTGAGTAGGGAAGCGCATATGGCTGAGAATCTGAATGGAAAAGGCCAACTGAGACTCAGTGGCGGCACAATGCTCTACGTGTTTGATAGCTTCCCTGTGGTCTCCTGATTGAAATGAGGGTGGCTCGAGATTCTTCGTGCAAGGTTACCAACTAGTTCTGCGCTACCGACTCTTATTTAAGTAAGCTACTGGGCATTCATTTGGCCTTCCTGCAATTACCAACTTCTCTCTCCAATGGAAAACAAACGTGCCACCTTTTTGACAAATTCTATCTACTTCCCGCAACGTTTTAAATTTACCGACTATTACATGAAAGTACCGACCTTGATTCGAGCGGTTTGACATATATTCCCATCATGATGGGACTCGGGCTGGACCGATTGCTACTGCTAATAAGATGGCTGTAGAGGCCTTATCGTAGCGCAAACCACGAACCGCCATGGCTTAATGCAGAACCAATCAGGCCCCTTTATGGGCCCAAAGACGATCGAACGTGGCCACGAGGCCCACGTTCAAAAGCATCCCGGATTCCCCGCTCGAGATCAAGACAAAACACAAAAGGGCTCCATGCAAAAGAAGCTGCGACAAGAACCTCATCTCCCTTCCCAACATGTAAAACTCCGGTCGTTCATGATTGCGTATGAACCCGGAAAAATTTCACGACCCAATCACCATCCGAACCAACCAACCCCACTCCAATTATTTTTCCTGCTAGGGTTGGCCGCCTCTTTCCCATTCTCGTGTAGCATCTGTTTGTGCATTATCGGGGAACTTTGTCGCTACATCGAGTTCGAGAACATGACTGTGCTTGTTTGGATGAAAAATCTGACGTGTCGGTCGGCCCCATTCATATCATTGACACAAAAAAAAAGAAGAAGAAAGAAACAACAACAACAACTAAGGATTAGGAAGATCCCTCGAGATGTTGCTCGGTCGCCGTCTTGCCAGGACGACCCTCGCCATGATAATGGTCCTGGAGACAGCCCGCCGGCGCTTCCCTGCCCCGGCAGGCCGACGAAAGAGCTCTCCACGAGCGAAGGGGGAGACGATAACTATGGTTGACCGGCTAACGCTCCTAGGAAATAATCCCACTTCACTAGAATCAGTTGCAACTGATGCGAGATGGGTAATTGTTCTTCCGTTTTTGGCGAGGAAGTTTTGCGCAGGGTCGCAATTACTGGTTTGTTGCAGAAACCTGTCAGCCTCCGTGTAAGGACAGAGTCCATATTATGAAAATCCATGCACTCTGCAGACCGTTCTAGCGGAGCATCGTACCATTTGCCTCCTCTTATATCTCCTCTCTCCCCAGACAGACGAAGGTCCCAACAGCATTGTATATTCAGGCTTAATATGGCGGAAATAACAGCTAGATCGCAGCATTTATTGTTCAGATTCCATGGTGCAATTTATTATTGACCTTAAAGAAAAACTAATGATCAATCTTGGACCAACCAACTGACGTCCATGTGCAGTTGCCACATTTGAGGGCGGGAAAGAGGAAGAGAAGACCAGCACATCCATCGGCATTTTGACTGCGTGAATTGAGGGACTGGCACGTTATTTTCCGGTACTGCTAATGAGCTATTTATTAGGTTGTTTCTCGCAAAGGAAGGGGAAATGTTTTTTTTGAGTGATTAGGGCGAATGAATATCATCACGAGAATTGGATCGTGAGATAACTTCGATTTTTGGCGAGTTTTTTCGGGGTTCCAAGCTGGGAAGTTCCGTCCGGGCGCTAGAAATACGAGGATGTTTAGGAGGAGCAGTTTCAGCCAGGTGAGCCATCGGAGTGGCGGTGAGGAAGATTGGCCAAGGACCAAACTTGTCCGGAGGATAAGTTTTATGACGTCGTCTGGAGGATGCGAGAGAAGTGCCAACGTCTCTAGTTCTGGCTGCTCGCGCGCACAATCCCCATGTTCAGTTTTCCGGGACCATCCAAACGCTCTTGTTCCCGTCATATGGTCCCCAAATATTACCCAATTGAATCGTGCATGTGCTTTGCTTCTCCCTCTCGCTCTTTTCCGACAACGATGCCGTGGCTACGACGCCCGGACCATACCCATGGCCACCACCACAGCGAAAGCTCGTGGATCCCCGGGTTCATTTCCCCATGCAATCCGTATTACTAGGGGTCCGTCTGCCGCTGAAGACAAAAACTCACTTTGGACCCGCATGCAGTGCACGCCGTCGGAATAATCGGACTTCGATTTAGGATAATTGCATAATTAGAGGCTGAAAGAGCTCGCCTCATGTACCAAAAGAAGAAAGGGACCAACAACCCCATTTCAATTTCGTGCCTAAAAAATAGAAAAGATCCGTCATTTCCTGGACACCCTTCTTTCTTAATTGACGAGTGGTTAATGAATCGAAAGCCAACATGGTTTTTCGTCAAGGGTGGTGCTAGAACGAGTCATTCGACAGACATGAAAGTGGGGGTAGAGGGGGCGGTGGAGCTGTCAGACTTCATTCAATATCCCCCCTCCCGCAGTCCATTTACGGCGATCCAGAGAGACTTTCTTACTCGTCGGATGTTACGTGCGGTGGAGCCTGCGAACGTGCTCAGCGTTCATGGCTCTTTCGATGCGTCATCCACTTGCGGAACTTGCTAGCAGATCGACTGTTCGCAGAAAGAAAAGAAAAGACTAGGAGACTTCCGCACCATAGATGAGATGATGGGCATGGGCCATTGAAACCTGGAGATTTCGTTAAATCGAGATCCATAGAAAGGAACAAAAGATTTTCGGTTCTCAATAAATCACCATTGGCGCTCCCCTCCCCGGAGGCCTTGCGGTTCAGCTCAGCACGTGGTTTACTGCTTGGGGGGTTGGGGGGGAAAGCTGCGGGACAAGAGCCGCCGTACGTGGAGCAAAAGGCGAGCACGCCCCGCCCAGCGGAAGCGCCGTCGTGCTGTCGCCGTCTCCAGGAACACTCCCCATCAACCCAAAGTGGCGGGGTCAGTTAATTTCCTGCGACGTGACAGCTCGGTCCGTCGTAAATGAGATTGATCTTTGCATGGCTTTCGATCCGATGGGGGGGACGGTGGATGACCACCGAGCCGAAAGGGTAATCAGAAATAATAGAGCACATAATTCTACGAGAGTTTCGCGTACACGGAGAGTATTCCCCTTTTGAAGATTTTATTCCCGAGTTTCAAGATGCGATTGCCTCGCAAAAATATCGCCCTATTACTCAAAGGAAAAAAAAATTCTTTAACTTTATCACATGTGTTAATTATTTTTAAAAATATTCACATAAAAATTCTCAACTTTTATTTTTATTTCAATTCTAATTGGCCTAATACAAAATAATAATAATAATTTTAGTATATGTCTCAATTATATTCAATTTTTTTATCTCATAAAAAAAATCTCGACTTTTACCTTTGTCCTAATTCTATCGATTTTTTTTTGTTTATAATCACCGTTAGTTAGTCCTACATAACTCAAATTTTCTCACTGAACTTACCAATAAATCTTCAAAATTCGGAAACAGCAAATTTCATGAACGACGAGAATTCGTAATCTTAGTAGCATCAACATCGCTATGCAACACGGCTCATTATTTAAAAAAAAAAAATAGAGAAGTTCAACATGTTGAATACGCGCGCGCGCGCGACGAGTTTCTTTTTTTCCTTCTTATTTTTCTTTTTCTTCACGATTAAAATTTTATGCAACTGGCTAGGTATATTAATTTTAGGATTCCGCGCGCGTGCATGTCCACACACATATTATATATATATATATATATATATATATATATATATATATATATATATATAACGATATATATTTTGTAAGGATATAACGATTCATATTTTGTTCTCTAAATTATTGAAAATGTTTAAAATTAACTCCATGCGTATCGGGATGTTGAAGTCGCGTGATGCTAATATGTTTGGAGCGCCGACCAAATGCATGTCGGTATTCCACACAACACGGAGGCCCTCGAAAAGTGACTCTGCTTCCTAATTCATAATTCTGCAGCTTTGAATAAGCTTCGCGAGGGATGTGAACGGGGCATCGGCCAATTACCGGAAAGACACACGGGGCCCGTGCTTTCGGAACCGATCCTTGAAAAGAATGCACGGCATTTTATGAAAAACTAAATGAGGTGGGAGAGGTTAAAAAAATTTATAAAACTTTATAAGACATAAATCGTTGGAGGAGTGAACTCACAATAACTTTAATTATCGATTAATTATTTTTTCATAATAATTTGAAAAAATTTCAAAAAATATCTCAAAATGACTGTAATTTTCTCAAATAAGAGCCCAAATCCAATGTTGTTTCAAATAAGCGTGAAGTGCATAAATCGATTCAATCTTTTGGCCTTTTCTTTTTCCTATTTTTCATTTTTTTCCCCCACCCGTCCCTTCCTGTTCATCCTCTCGTCCTGCACGTCTTCTTCGGCTGGTCCTCCATGGATACTGCCAAATTTAGTACACTCTGCAAATGTAAAAACTACTCGCATTTCTTTGCAACCAAATACTGGGACAGCAACACAGATAATCACGATTGTTAGGATGCAGAGTCGATCCATAGACACATGAGAACTCCACCGGGAGAACGAATTTCTAGACAATTAAGCCAAAAATTGAAGTTCTATGGTCATTTTCAAATGGGTTGGTCCCCAAATGCCTTCGGAGAGTACGCCAAAGTGCTCCCTGGGCTTAGCGACAGGAACAGGGCGGAAGGACTAGCGTGGGGGAAACGGTGTACCGAAGAACCCCGCCCCGTCGCAGGTGAAACTCCCAGCAAGAGAAACAGATAGAGATAAACTGGCGTATTGAAAAGCTGCAATACACGGGAGACGGTGAGAAGCGAACCGGAACCACACCACAGAGGGGGAGGTCTAACTACGATGGCAAGGACTGCGCGGATGTGGAGTGGCTGCTCATCGCCAGCCGAAGATGGTGGCAAGTGCCGGGGCTAAGCCGCTGTGAGACGAAGCGAGTACGTGCAAATAGAGGCTGCGAGCGATCGTGGCAGGGGTCATGACGAACCTGTGCTGCAAGACGACGGTGCGCGGAGGGGGTTCAGGGTGTTCTTCTCGGCCGACGCGACGGCGACGTCGGGCGAGGAGCTGCACGAGGTGACGCTCAAGAACATGGCCTTTGGGTTCGCTTACATTGTGAACTGTGAATCCCACGAAGAGGGTCTACTTGGGTTAATTTAGCTTTTCCTTTCTTCTCTGATCTTCTTCTTCTTCCTCCGGTGAGTTTCTTGAATTACAAGAGAAGATGTGTGTAAAGGAATGGTGGAGAATCGGATCGTGAATCTTGGAAATGTCAACGGTTTCGCATTATCTTTGACTTATTGATTATTCAGCTTATTAAATCAAAGCCCTTAAAAATACAGAAGCAATGCGCGAACTTTTGGATCAGCTCGCTTAGCGACGGGAAGATAGCATGGCGTTGGTGGGGACGAAATGGGCGAAGAGGGAGAGAGAGCGCGACTGATCGGGTGCAAAGACGGAGACCTGGTGGCCGGCACCCCTCAACGTCACCAGCATGAGCCCGCACTCGTAGCTCTTCACCCAGCCGGCCACTTGCCGCCGGTGGGACCACGCTCTCCATTCCTCCTTTATCTCCATCTTCATCTCGTTCACGCTGTGCCTCGTCGGCGTGTTGGAGGAGATTACGAAGGGAAGGGGAGGAGAAAAAAAAGAAAAATAAGAAAGAAAAGGTCAAAAGATTAAAAGCCAAAAATGTCATTTGGTTAAGGTTTTTTTTAAATGATTTGAGCATTTCAGACTATTATTTTGAAACAACTTTCACTCTAAATTTCTATTCGATAAAATGTTATCGCTTCATAATTTTTTTTGAAATTTTCATTAGTAATTTCGAATAAATTATTAATTTTATGATGAATTAAGAATAATCACATATTTATATTTCGAGATAACTCGATACTCCCGATGTTCGCCGAACATTTGGAGGGGTACGTAGTTCGTGCATCGGGGATTAGATGTTTTACAGCCTGGAAAGTACGCGCGACACGTCGGATCCACCCACGTGAGAGCATGCGGGTCCCACTCGATGGGACACCGCGTCGTGGTGCCGTTTAATCGTAGCCTGGAGTTGTGGCCTGTGGGTGGGGTTCGTCTCTTTCAATGCTTCTCCGTGCATGGAGAGTATTCGGTTTTTTTTTTTTTTGGGGGGGGGGGGGGGGGGTCAGAAAAACAGTTCACTTGAATTATTATAGGACGTATTTGCATCATTAAGCATAGATCACTTCAGAGATGGCGGAAAAAATTCGGCCAATCGCTCCCCAAAGCGATGGATTAATAGGCCGACGACAAATGTCAGTTGCTCCGAAAAAAAGATACGACACCGAGGTAAATGTGCCTATCAATTGAACCAACATTGATCCCATCGCTTCGAGAGCGACATCGCTGAATGGAACGCTTCATACTTTCCAAATCCACCTCTCGACAAAGGCAGAAGTCCAAATTTAAGACTGTAGCCCCCCGAAGACATTACGCCCTATTCCTTCCTCGCCACCAAGGCGCGATGTTGTTTGACAAAAACAAAAAAACAAAAAACAGAAAAACAGAGCGCGATGGTGCGAAATTCATCCTCGAGCACATGACGACGGGTGCATGCGAAGATATTTTGCAGATCCTTCTTTATTTTCACTAGCCATTTTTTTTTTTAGGTGGACGAATTGAACAGGATTCGAAAAAACAAGGCAATTATTTTAACCTACGAGGGATTTCCAGCATACCGTACGAGGGAGGTGCTAATGCAAAACTGAGAAAAGAACCAATGTGCTGATTGACGCCGAAGTTTGATTACTCGTTTAATAAGACTCGGAGACCCAAGGCATGGTCATTGAATCGTGTCCGGGTTCTCCGTACCACGTGCGGGAATCGGACTTTGGACATTATTCATTAGAACCACTTGGAAATTATAACAATCGAAATCTTCGTCTCACTTTAATAATCTCCCTCTCAGGTCACCTACTCCGTGCCATTCATTGGCATAATTATATATCAGGGGCGATGCATGCGATTGCCACTTTGATGCCCCGAATTTAAAAAGAAAAAGAAAAAGAAAAGGAGTTGACTACTAAATTAAATTGGACGACGGGAGTGGTTACTCGATCTATTTTGATGACGTGAGAGCATCGATAAGTTTGGCGAACAGCTTAAAATAAATTTCGAGCATTATGTTCTCGTTTTTTTGGTCGGCATAAGTATAACCTCCCTTCTCTATCTTGTAACTTTTTTTTAATTGAATCTATATAATCATAATTAATAATAATAATAATAAAGGTTTTGCACTGCGCTGAGAGGACCATTGGATCCAAAGTGTAATCGAAAATCCGTAAAAACCAGTATTATCTTTTTAACTGCTTTATTAATCTTAGAGTTAATTGTAGACGCCGAGGGTATAATTATAAGCTTGGGACGGACCTCAGCACCGAAGATTTTTTGCTTGAATTCTGCTAAGCAAAGGACACGACACTAATGTCCAAATATTCAATTGACGAGGAAAATCAAATTCAGAACTGACTATGAAGATACTCCATAATAGGACACAAATGTTGATACTATTTAAAATCGGGGAAAATTCCAAAGTGCTTTTAAAAAAAAAATTGGTGAAAATAAGATACTGAAGTGACCATATCAATCTTAAAGAAATGCTTATCTCTCCGGCCGATCAAGGGCGTTATCATCCTTTGTGTTTTTTTTTTATTTGTTTTCATTTTTTCTTTGTGTCCTTCCCTCCCTCCCTTTTCGCCGATCGCCGATCTCAAGCACTGGCTAGCCATCGAAGAGGGCTAGCCAAGGGACTGGACACAGGTTTCATATAGATTTCACTTGAAACCCGTGACATACTTGTCGGAACATGTTTCTTACTTCTTGAAACCTTTAACGTATCTTGCATATCTTGAAACTTTAAACCTATCTTGTCACAGGTTCCGAGGTTTATGCACGTTCCGCCTATATTTTTAATTGAACGATTATAGTAAATCGTCACTTTTAATGGCTACTATTTGCTGTTACAATCCATTGACCTTAATTCATATTTAGACACGAATAAATATGAAGCATTAATAAAATAAAAGTCACATTCATAAATATAACTAAAAATGAAAACTCAGGCTAGTGATCATTTTAGATTATTCATTCATCATCGAACGCCATTGAATATCGTAAATTTGATCCATTAAAACAAAATCCCTTATTTTTCTATCATGAAGCATATACTGCATACCTTGAAACTTTGGAATTAAACCAATTCCCCACTAGTCTAGTTTCATATTCTACCTTGAAATCTTGGTCACCCTTAAAGGCCGCGACCTTCATCCTACCCAGGCCCAACTATTGAGGTCATGTCCTTCTTTTGAGGCCAACAATATCCACTTCATGTCATTATTTGAAATAATATTCATTTTGAGCTCTTATTTTTATTTTTTAAAAAAGGATGCTTCAAGTATTTATTTGGAATATTTCCTTAAAATTGTGAAATGTTCATATAAGGAAGAATATGTGATAGATAACTATTTAAAATAAGAACACCCTAATTTTTTATAGAAAATATCGTGGATACCTGCAATATAACGTAGGGGTGAACGGTTCTAGGTTTCGCACAGGTTCTAATTGGAACCTAGAACTTATCCGTTTATACAAATTTCTCATTTTTTTGAACTTAGAATCTACTATGCATACCTTGTAACATAAAACCTATCCTGTCCTAGGTTTCGGGGTTGATTCTAGGTTCTACTCAGGTTCCATATATATATATATATATATATATTCTCATTTGAACGATTATTGTAACTAATTATATTTAATGACCATCATCTATTACTAAAATATACTAACTACAATTCACATTTAAACTCATGAAAAATATAAAACAATAATAAAATAAAAGTCTCAATGACAAAGTAGTTCCGGATTACATACTTATTATCGTCCTTATGAAATAACTCAGAATGACGTGAATACATATACTAAGAAAAAAATATATAATAACTTGCTACAAATTTCAGATTCCACCTATTTAGAATTTGGAACCTACCCTGTCAAATCAAGTTCCATAATTTTTAGAATTTAGAATCTACCTTATATGCCTTAAAACTTGGAACCAATCGATTCACATTTGTATGGTTCTATAGGCTTCAGATTCTACCCTGGAACCATGATTGCCCCCAATGCAACTCCTTTAAGCGATCTTCGAGTCTCTCTGCATCGTGTTAGGAAACAAACAAGGAAACCAAATGTCTTGACATCGACATGCCCGATCTCGAGCCCGACCCCAAGCCTGAGCACCATTTCCACAAGAGAAACATTAAAAATTAGCGACAAGCAGCAAATCTAATTTGACGGAATTCAATGGGCAAGAAGATCGGGATGCTTTGTCCTTATTCTCAAAAAAAAAAAAAAAGGCCTTTAAATATAAAGTTTAGGCAACGCCAAACCCTCGCTTTTTCCCCTAAAGTTAGCGCCATGACCCGATTCAAATATCAAAACAAATGCTTCTCCCACACTCAAATCCCTCTTTTTAACCGCACATCACCTCGTTTTCAGTGATTATAAAAGAAAATCCGACCCGCACCCGAGGGCCACTCTCGAAATTACACCCATCTCGAGCGGCATATCTGGCACTCGGAAAATTGGCGGCGACGATCCATCCCGGCGGCGATCCGCACGGCGAGAGATCTCTGCACGTCCCTTGCGCGGAAAAACATTCCCTCTCCATCAGTTCATGCTCCGTTTTCGTGAAAGTTGAGGTGCGTACTAATCTACTCCCGTATGACCATCCAAATGTCTCGATACGATGTTAAATTACTTTTTCCACGAGAGGGGGGGGGGGGGGGATAAAAAAACTTATCGAAAGACTTGCGACATGGCCGAATCGTTCACGTTCGAAACGCGTCGCGCTAGTTCGATTTCCGAAAGACGTCGATTTCAAGCAATTTCAAATGCGGACGTCGGTTGACCCAAAGAACAAAAAAGAAAAATTCGGACATCGTAAAACCTTGATTCGTGTCTTAATTAATCGACGTGATTAGTCGCGCGTTTCGCGAGCCCTGTCGCGGTGAATATTTAATATATAACGAAGTCAATTTTCGATTCATTATAATGTAAAATTCTCTGTTTGTTTGTTTTTTTTTTCCAAATCATTTCATGAAAGGAATAAAGAAGAGAGAGTAAGTGTACACGAAAGAGAGAGAGAGCGCATTATCGTATCACTTCATGAATAATTTAATTCCAGTTTTTTTTGATTGAGTTGATTGGGGTGGGGGCAATTGCATGTGTCGCCATTAACGCTGAAATCCGAGCTATCTTCTCCGCCATTTCCTTCACGGACAACGGAGCTGATTCTTGATCGATCCATCTCTCTCTTTCTCTGTAGAGTGAGGCTGGTTCGCCCAGAAGCCGACAGATTGTGTCCCTACAGGACACCGTTTTTGGAGCCATATAGCCATACTATGGAGAGATGTGGGAGGTGGTGGTGGCGGCCTGCTCGTTGACGACGAAGGCTAAACCCCAGAGAGAGAGAGAGAGAGAGAGAGAGAGAGAGAGAGAGAGAGAGAGAGAGAGAGAGAGAGAGAGGTTTTTCGATTCAACTTTTCGCGCCCTTCTCTCGCTTTCTGTCTCGTCTCCTTTCTTTCTTTCTTATCTCGAAGTCCCTTCTTTTCGTAACGTCTCGGTGCCCATTTGGCGTTTCGTTGCTGGTGCGATCCTGTCGAACGTGAGTACTGTTCCCCGGGAGCTGATAATACCCAAAAAGGCAAACGGAGGAACAGAGGAACCATGAAAGCAAACGTCAAATTTCTTCTTCTTCTTCTTCTTTTTGGGATGGGGGTTGGAGCTTTTGAGCTGAGGTTTCACGTGATTTCAGTAATGGCGATTCGGGTTTGAATAGAGTCATCTGGTTGGTAGATGCATTCACTTTAATGCTTCCGTCTCTCAAGTCCCTTAAAAGTGCTGGGAGTACATTAGATTCTGGATTTTGGCGCTTTGGGATGTGGAATCCAAACGAAAGTAAACATTCAAAAACATCAAAACGTCTAATCAACTTCATTTTGACTCCTCCGGTTTCTTTTCCAACTCGGTTGTGATCTCTCACTCTCCGCTGCAGGTGGGTGCTCTTAATCTCTCTCGTCCACTCCCTGGATTGGACGGACGGACCGTCCCCTTTGGCGTCGCATGGAGATTTTGATGTGATAGAGGCTCCCCCCTGTGCACAGATTTTAGCAGGCGGAGGGGCTTGTGCTTGGACTCTACTTGGAGGAGGAAGCTCGTCTCGAGAGTTGGGTTCTGGGTCCAATCTCATCTCGCGCCTCGCTGTTTCCCTTTCACCCGTTTCTTTCAGCTCTGTGTTGGGTCGTGTCGTCTGCTGAGGAGTGATTTGAAGCTGAAAGCAGCAACACAGGTGTCCTTTTATATTCCGTGAAGCTTTAACTCCTCGTTGTGTCATTTTTTGCTTCTTTTTTTTCCCCCCTCGAGCTCATGCCTGCACAACTGTGTACCAGCGAAAGGAGAGGCTTACGCCAGATGAGTGCTTATTGAGCTCGAGGATTTCGTCCCTTTCTCTGGCAAGACCAGGACCGAAAAGGATATCCGTAATTCATTGCTTCCCAGCTCATCGCTGCTACGGTGGGGGCAGGGCAGTAAAGATAAGGGTTCGATTGGTTACTCCGAGCTTGTGATCTGCCGAACAAGAAGGTTGGATCAGACGCGTCCAATGTGGAAGTTTCCCCCTTGTCCTCTGATTTGCGCATTTCGAGCTTAGTAAGGTGCAATTTGGTTTGGGAAGTGAGCGTCCCTGCGGCAGAAGAGAACTGAGATTTTATTTCGCAATGAGTAGAGAACAGAAGAGAGGGAAGCTGGAAAAGGGCGACGGGGATGTTGGTGAGAAGGTGGTGGTTGTTGTTAAGGCATCGAGGGAGATTCCGAAGACAGCTCTCTTGTGGGCTTTGACTCATGTTGTTCAACCTGGGGATTGCATCACCCTGCTGGTTGTGGTTTCTTCTCAAAGTTCAGGTAAGTTCCTGTTATGCGGTGATGCAAACATCCCTCCTTTCCGTTCTTCAGTTGTATTATGTGAACTTCTCTTCAGGCTCATCGAAGTTCATGAAATTGGATGGTGCAGCTAATGAATGTTGACGGATGCAGCTTGTCTAAAATTTCTCCATTTTAACGTAACACTTGGTTTTAATACCTGGAACTTGTATGCCGATTTTTCGGCGATATGAGATTGAGATTTTCTCCCCCAAATAGGTTTTGCCTGCTGATTTCTTACTGAATTCAATCACTGCGTTCCATGTTTCCACTCAAATCCTGTCACAACCACACTTCCTAACAGCAATTCCATTACAAATTTTCCAGGTAGAAAGTTATGGGGTTTCCCAAGGTTTGCAGGGGACTGTGCCAGTGGCCATCGGAAGTCCCATTCCGGGTCAAGTGTAGAGCAGAAGATTGATATAACGGATTCCTGCTCCCAAATGATCCTGCGGCTCCATGATGTGTGTGACCCGAATAAGGTCAATGCCATTAGTGAAATGTGTTTATGGTATTTTTATGTTTTCTTCTCATCACATAACGCGTCCCACCTGTTTTGCACAGATAAACGTCAATATAAAAACTATCTCTGGATCTCCGTGTGGAGCAGTGGCTGCGGAGGCAAAGAAAGCTCATGCAAGTTGGGTTGTATTGGACAAGTAATCATCTATTTTCCCTCTTAAAAGAAATAAGGAAAAAGTTAGGGAGGTTTTGAATACAGGATAACTGATGCGGGTGGTCCCGTAAGCCTGACATTGCTTGGTCTACTCTTGCTTACATTTAACAGACAGCTAAAACCTGAGGAAAAGCGATGCATGGAAGAGCTACAATGCAACATTGTTGTAATGAAACGGTCTCAGGCGAAAGTTCTTCGCTTGAACTTGACGGGATTGCCCAAGAAGAAAACTGAAGCTCATCCGCCACCATCTGAGGTGGATGAAGCATCTGATAAACATCGCAAAATTCGTCATGAAGACCCGAATTCTCTTCGTGGACCAGTCGTCACTCCAACTAGTAGTCCAGAGTTAGGGACGGCATTCACTTCTACTGAAGCTGGAACTTCATCGGTGTCGAGCTCGGACCCTGGAACTTCACCCTTTTTCATTTCAGAGGTGAATGCAGGCATAAAAATGAATGTGCCTCATGCAGTGAAGGAAACCAGGGATATTGATGAATGCAGTAGCTCAGATTCTGACGGTGAAAATTTATCTCTAGCTTCAACGAGCTTGAGGTTTCAACCATGGATGGCGGAATTGCTTGGTTCTAATTGTCACGATTCCTTTCATTTTGGACAAAACTTTCAGAGATCTAATGACACAATACAAGAATTAATGACCAAGGATATGCCAAGTAAGTTTGCTAGAAGCAATGAAGATGATCTGATTCAATTGTCGGATTATGGGGATGATATGGACATAGGCGGAAATTTGAGAGAAGCAATCTCACTTTCCAGGAATATGCCCAGTGGCCCACCTCCACTGTGCTCGATATGTCAAAATAAGTCTCCTGTTTTTGGAAAACCGCCAAGATGGTTCAGCTATGCTGAGCTAGAGCTTGCAACTGGCGGTTTTTCACGGGCCAATTTCTTGGCTGAAGGTGGTTATGGATCTGTTCATAGAGGGGTGCTTCCAGACGGTCAGATAGTTGCTGTCAAGCAACACAAATTGGCTAGTTCTCAGGGTGATCACGAGTTCTGCTCGGAGGTTGAAGTCCTCAGCTGTGCTCAGCACCGAAATGTTGTAATGCTGATTGGGTTCTGTATAGAGGACCAAAGAAGATTACTGGTGTACGAGTATATTTGCAACAGTTCCCTGGATTCACATCTCTACGGTAATTTTTCTTTACTATTGCAGTGGATAGCCAAAAGAATGACGAAATGGAAGTTGTTATTTCTTAACTTTCCAAGTACTGCATTGGCATTAACCTCTTGTCCGCCTGTTTGTTGACTGGAATAATGGACTGTCGAGGTTAATGTTCTCAATGTGCCTATGTAACTAATAGATGATTTTTCTTTTTCAGGACGTCATCAAGAGCCATTAGAATGGTCAGCACGGCAAAAGATTGCTGTTGGGGCTGCTCGAGGTCTGCGATACCTTCATGAAGAGTGCAGAGTGGGTTGTATTGTTCATCGTGATATGCGTCCAAATAACATCCTCATAACTCATGATTTTGAACCATTGGTACAGTCATGATCTTTTTATTTTGGACCTATTGATGTTTTCACCTTTGTCTTTGAAGCTGCGGGCCTTTCCTTTTGTGATCTTCCGGAGGATATTTTTGCTCTTAATTTCTAGATATAGTACTCATATTTTGAGGATGTGGTGTGTTAATGCTTAACTGATTGCTTCTTTCACAAGGTAGGGGATTTTGGCCTCGCTCGGTGGCAGCCTGATGGACGCACTGGCGTTGAAACAAGAGTAATTGGAACTTTTGGGTGTGTATTTACTAACAGTTCCTTTATTTTCTAGACTTCTGCAAGATTGGCATATTATTCACCTACTTTCATCGATAGATATCTAGCTCCTGAATATGCTCAAAGTGGACAAATCACAGAGAAAGCTGATGTATATTCGTTTGGGGTGGTGTTGGTGGAGCTTGTTACTGGGAGAAAGGCTGTGGACGTTGATCGGCCCAAGGGTCAGCAGTTTTTAACTGAGTGGGTATGACTTTGAAAAATAGTGATGTTAGATTTCTGGTGTCTTTCAAACAAATTTGATATGGTACTATCAAGATACAGGATATTGTGTTCTCTTCATTGGTAAGTTCTCATGTTCTGCTCGTAACTTATATCTTAGTATTCACCAGGCTCGTCCACTGTTGGAAGAATATGCAGTTGATCAGCTGATAGATCCACGATTGGGAAATCACTATTCTGAGCAAGAGGTTTGCTGCATGCTCCATGCTGCATCACTGTGTATACGGCGTGATCCTCATTCTAGGCCTCGCATGTCGCAGGTGAGGAAAAATACATCAGAAAAGACAGGGCAGAGAACAAGCTCACAGCATTCAGACCTTGAGTGGAATTTGTTTGGATGTCTGACGAAAATCAAAATTAAGCATTTGAGAATTCATAATGGTTTCAGGATCAAATTAAATGCTTAGATTTTATGTGGATTTGTCCCATTATAAATGTAAAGAAGTAATGGTTGTGTTGGTAGTGACATTTGTCATTCGAACTGATATTTTTTTACGTCTGTTTATGGGAGAAGGTGC
Organism: Rhodomyrtus tomentosa; assembly: GCA_028455895.1. Taxonomy (NCBI): domain Eukaryota; kingdom Viridiplantae; phylum Streptophyta; class Magnoliopsida; order Myrtales; family Myrtaceae; genus Rhodomyrtus; species Rhodomyrtus tomentosa. The sequence goes on along the minus strand of JAPCWY010000001.1, from coordinate 37,486,862 downwards.
TGCGCATTCTTGAAGGTGACATGCTTGTCGACGGCAATTACATGTCGACTCCGGGGTCTGATGCGGGAAGCCAGAGTGGGCGAATTTGGGCAGAGCAGCGGCCACAGCATTATCACAGCCGTTCCTTACTGAACGAGGCAACCGAAGCATTTAGCGGGCAGCTGTGCCGCAAAACACGGAGGCTTTCTGTCAAGGAGCAGGAGATGGCCAGGATCAAATCTCGTGAAGATGAGATGTGAGGAAAGGCTCATCCAGGTTTTTTATATGGTGGAGTAATTTGCCATTTTCGCATAATTTTTTTCTGTCTGCTCTTTAAGAATTTCTCTGTCGAAGCCGTCTCAAATTTTGGGTTGTGTATAGTCTCTTAAGGAGAGTAGGGAATAGCCTGCTGGTGTAATTCTTTGACTAGCGTACGCTAATATGTGAATGTTTGTTTGAAGTATCTCATATTTTCTAGTTAGATGGTTTAAATCAACAATGCATTTCTCTCTCTCTCTCTCTCTCTCTCTCTCTCTCTCTCGGTTGCTGAGGGCTGATCCAGTGTTCTGGTTCTAAAGATATGAATTTTGTCTCACCTCAAGAAGCAAACGAAGGGAAACTGCAAGCTGACACACGGTGAATACTTCTTGGATTCGGCTTTAAAGTCCCAAGTGAAATTCAAACGTTTAAAAATGGGACACTAAGATTCAACCGACCATGACAAAACCCTGTGCGTTTTCAAAAAACAGGACGGGGACGTGCAGGGCAGGGCAGGGCAGGGCATTTATTGTCGAGTACTTGTCCTGACAACGACAAAGCAAAGGCCAAGTCTCACGTCGCTAACGGGACATGCAGGGCATTCATTATTTACATCAACAGCTTAATGCCATTGCTGCCAGTTCACCCCCAATAATCTCTCTTTCTCCATCGTTTTTTTCAAATCTGCAGGCGGAGCCAAGTTGTCTGCACATATCGGCCTCTGCCCATATTAAATTGTAGGCACCGTCGCGGGAATAGAGAATGCTGTCAACGACAACCACCCCGAATTCAATTCATTTGATTTCGTCTTTGCCATTACGCGCGCGCTCTCTCTCTCTCTCCCCCCCTCTGTTCAAGTGGGGGCAGGCCTTGTTGAATGTTCCGCCAAGGTGCCTTTGCACGACAGAAAAAGATTCAATTCTGTTCGATTTGTTTCGTTTCCTTTTGTGGTTTTTTATGCCAACTCCAAGCAATTTTCAAAGCAAATGGAACACCCAACGGATTAGATTCGTTGTTTGCCCTCCGACTAGATTGGAGATGTACGCTTTGACACTGCGACATGAATTATTATCGTCGTACACTGCTTTGATATATGCACATAATTCTTCTTCAATAGGGCAATCGCCTGATCCACAAGCAAGAACAGTTAGAATCTCTCTTCTAGTAGAGACTCGTGTGACAAAATGATACACACTCGCATGAAATCGAACAAAGCAAACGAGGAGATGAGCCTTCTGAGTTCTACCGCTCTCATGCCTTGTAATCATGTCAAATTTCGTTTCATTTCAGAGTAATGTAAGCAGTAGGCTCTAGTTTCCTCCCCAGGAAACCCCTTGGAAAACTCACGGAAGCAATTAAACCATTTTATCTATTGCGGACCGCAGTGTCGTGGGATGGAAAGATGTATGTGAGCACAATCAGGATGCAGGCTCCAATAAGCATCACCTTCGCCTCTTTCCAGTGATTAGAGGGAGAAAAGCATATTTTACTAAACAAAAACAAAGGGAAGAAATATCAAAAAATGGTTATGGTACAAAAGTGTTTGACTAAAGAAGGAATAAACATCCGACCAAAAAGAAAAAAAGAAGGAATAAACAGAAAATGATTCTTTCGTGCCGGAAACGCCAAGAGATATGACAGCCATAAAAAAGAAAAAGAAAAGAAAAGAGAGAACAGAAAATCCGAGCAAAAGTTTCGATTTCGCTTCATGCATCATTTGGCTGACCATTGAAGAATCGAAAAGCTTTGTCATCCTCTTCCCAGATTTTCTAATGCTTCCTCATTTTGGACCTCGCATATCTAGAAAAGAAATTCGTAAACCATGGTTCAGCGACAAAGCAACCAGGAAATGCACAACGAGCGAACAGGAAAATAGAGTAAGAATTGGAAAGCTGACTTACTCTACGTTCATGCCGCCACGGTCTGATGATGCTAACTGGCTACCCTGAAGCTCCTCCATGGCCTTGCTAGCTTGCTTAACTTCCTGTCGGTAATATCAAGAGCAGAGTGAGATCTGAAATTAATCCTCCTTCTCGGGTACCCGGTTTTTAGTCATTCTAGGGAAGTGAAAGGAAATAGCAATAGAATCGTCTCATAAGCTCTGACTTCTAGCTATATGTCCATGCCGTGGAAAAGCATGCTTCTGATCACACACTTATTACTCAAAAACAATTCCATACATGATACCTCAAAATCAGCAAATGCGACTGGCATTCCGCTTCGGCCACGTAGTTTAACCATCTTGAATCCAGCATATCTGACACAACGAAATGTGTCTATTACAAAAGCAATGAGATAGATGTTGCAACTATCCCGAGAATTGCAGTTATTATATAATCCAAAAGCTAAAATAAATCGAGAGGGGATGCAGTAACTTACTGGGAGAGAGCCTGTGCCAGTTCTTCCTCTGTGCAATTTGGACCCAGGTTCGCAATAAACAAAGTTGAACATGGGTTGACATTCCCATCCACAGGCTTCTCCGACTGTCATGATGCATGAAACAGGGAGCTTGGTCAAATTCATAAATATCAAGGAAAAAAGCATTGCGCAAATGAAAGAAATTTACGTGAGCTAGATCATTAAACTGAGCTTATCTAAAAGAACCAGAACTGAAGACACCATAGCCGAGATTAAATGCTCAAAGGTGAACTGGAAATTTGCAACTCAAATCATGACGAATTACTATGACCACAACAGTTTTAATATCTGATCGCTGAACAATTATACCACAACATTAAAAGACAAATTCCACAACTTGATGATATAAGCAAACTTCTTAAAGGCAAAACAAGAAAAAAGAAAAAAAGAATCGGGGAAATTTAATTTCGTAAAGGAAGTCATAGGCGTAAAAAAGAGTCCCAGATTTCACATTCACATCAAGAGAACAGCAGAGCATTCTACAAAGGAAAAAGAGAGACGCTACTTAGGACAGAAAATTAGCATGATTAGGCAGATGCTTTCACTTACATTCTCCGCTTCTGCAGTGCCATCAGCACCTGTTGTCTCACCACTGTATGTTACCATAAACAAAGCCAGACTCAACAACGGAGATACACAAGGCAACAAAATGAACATGTCTGGTGCTAGCTAGATCCCAAAACTAAATATTAGAATATCAACATGTTAAAGGCAATTACTGCGATGCTTGAGCGCTTCCAACCTTTTTGCAGTCTCTGAATCATCCTCGTTGCCGGATCCATGATTATCTTCGTCAGATGGATCCTCTGATTCAGAGTCTCCTGCATAGACAAGCATAACAGGATAATATTGTGAGCAATAGAATCAATCTTCAGAAGTAGAACCTCCACCTCCCATTAGGAAAAGAGGTTACATGTTAAGGACAAAAAGGACAGCCTGAAGCAAAAGAAACATGGAAACAAGAAACTGAAGGGGCATATTACCATCATCATTGCTTGAAGGTTCTTGTGCATTTGATGCCTCGTTGCTTCTATTATCTATAACAACATAAGGTCCACTACCTGTGCAGACAAAAAGAAATAACTAAACGATAGATGACCCCTCTGATGAAGAAAGGATATCACAATGCAAAGTAGCAAAAACAGGAAACCTTACACAAGAAACAATATGCGACACACAAAAGCTCACCTGGTTTACGTTTTCGCCTTGAATTTGATCTGGCAATCTCTATATGCAAAGTGGATCCAGTTTGAGGATCGAATTTGACGCCCTATATTCATCATCCAAATGAATTGCAGTGTGAAGACAAGGAATCAAACAATCTGATTGCTAAAACAGACAATAAGACTGACAACAGTTTTCAGCAAGGCAATCCAATACAATTAACCATTACTCCTACGTACTAACAAAAGACAAGTGGTAATTGGAAATTGCATTATCTTAACGTGAAGTCAGCAACTACAGACATTCATTGAAGGCTGCCAAGTACAAAAATATCCAACAAATGTAAAAGGCACTCACATTTAAGGCATGCAATGCTGCTATTGCGGATTGATGGTTGAAGAATGTAGCAAAAGCAACCACCTACATGGAAAGAACAAATATTAGCCACGGTAGTGAATTCTTCTCCCTAATCTGATATTAGGGAACATGACTATACAAAACCAACTCAAGCAAATCAGCAACTACACCATATATATCGTCTATGTGTGTGAACTTTTTTTTTTATTTTCCATCACGTAACGACCGAACTCACAAGTCCCAAGTCGAGCGATGATTGTGAACTAGGAGCTAAATTAACACAAACACGTACAGTGCATTTTAGCTATCCATCCTCGTACGATAAGACAATCACACAAAATCATCTCAAGAACAAAGAATACCCACTAACAAAACATCACTTTGAAGAAATCTTCGCCATCTCTTGTTTCCGGACGGTCACCAGACGACAAAGAAATGCAATTTTTCCTCGACAATTAAATAGACAGTTAAACCAACCTGATTACCACGGCCGGTGTACTTGAGCTGGCAGGAGTCGAACCCAGGGCGACGGCGGAAGAGGTTGTGAATCTCCCGCGCCTTCACGTCGTCGGGGAGTCCGGAGACGAAAAGGGTATTGATCAGCCCCTTTTCGCCGCCCGCGAAGCTCGCCCCGTAGTCCGGCACCGGAGGCGCGACCGCCAGGTAGTAGGGATCGTACGGCTGGTGCGACATCCCGGTGATGAGATCGCGCGGCTCGGGAACGCCGGTGGCGGTGGCGGTGGCGGTGAGGGGTTTTGAAGGGAAGGAAAAGCGTCGCGAGGTTCCGGTGAAGTAAGAGGTCGAGAGCTGTTTTCTCTTTTAAACATTTTCATTTCCATCGGAATAATTGCGCGAAGAATAATAATATTTTGTTTTTGGCCAATTTATCAAATTAGTACGAATGTGTCTCCGAGGGCAAAGCTCTTGCAGAAGAGATCTACTAATTCTTTAGCAAGAGAAATCTACGATGGTACGAAAACACTTCCGAATTCCAAAAAAACCAAGGCTGTGATTCCTCCTCTCGATTAATTTCATAAAATATCTCATCTATCTTTGAGAGCAAAAGAAATAGAATCTTACATATAATTTGACATGATTGGAAATAACCTGTGAACGAGGATAAATTTATCAAGACTCGAAACTCCTAACCTTAAGAGATACCGTATTCAAACGAGCTACACACTCTTTAAACAAAATCTCAATTCCAGCGACGGTTTCATTATATATTTACTCTATAAATCAATTTTTAATTAAAAATTGATTTTTTGATTTCTAGAAAGAAGCACATTTTTTTAAACTTCTTCAAATGGCTCCACAATTATTTCTAGAGCAAATAAATGCTCCAAAAGTATAAATATAAAATTACATAACCAAATATATATATATATATATATATATATATATATATAAAGCTACCGAGCTTAAATGTTAATGATGTAGGAGATACTTAGGGGACCCTTAAACTGCAGAGGCAACAAAAGATGCTCGAATTATTATTACCTCCCACCATAAAGTTGTATGGTCCATCAAATCTTGCAATGTTAAGTATTAGTGCACCTATTCGATTATTTAGGTTTAAGTTGGTGGATGAATTGTGTCCACGTATGTCGAAAAGGGGGGCCATTCCTCAATAAAAGAACCATTCTTGAACGTGGGCTCCTTCACCCTTAAAACGATGTAAATCCATCAGTGTACCCAAAATAATAAAACGCGGCCGATGCATTCAAGTCCACCTAACGCACAACAATTGCAGTCGAATCAATCTTCGGATCTAACTTTATAAGTACATCTTGAATACATCTCGCCGCGACGCCATATACGTAATGTTAATTTTCATCAAATTACTTTCCCTACGGCCAAAATTTTATAATCGCATGTAAATTTGGATAGTAAAAATCCCGGCCGCGAGGTGTGTCCAAGTACAACTACAAAGGTACCTTAAACCAATACACAAAATCTGAAATGCCAACATTGGCCATTCATCACTCCCAAACTTCCCACGCAAGAGCCAAAATGATAGAATTCGAAGAAGATGAACAACCCCCTTTTTCTAATCGAACCTCAGTTATACAAACACCAACCCCACTCCAATTGGGAAAAAAATATATATATAGAAGACGAATCTGGGTGAAAAAAATAAAGGGAAAAAACCAAAAAATTAAGTCGCAACTAACAGTCCAAAGGTCACGAAGACGGAGATCCGACGCCCGCCATCAACCCACGCGTGCCATCGGCTCCCTCCTCCGAGGACAGGTCGTCCGTCTTCCTCATCGCCGCGTGCAGCACCACCACGACGGCCCCGATGAGGATCGCCACCAGGATGTTCACCGTCGCGTGCGTCAGCAGCAGGAACACGATCGTCAGCACCGACATCACGGCCAGGACGACGCGGTCGTCGATCGTGCGGCCGAACACCGCGAGGGGCTCGTCCCGGAGGAAGTAGAGGAAGAGCCACGCGGCCATCATGACGATGAAGACGATGAGCGAGATCGGGTGCCAGAGGAGGCTGAGGAAGAGGATGAAGAGGAAGACCATGGCGTAGTTGGTGCGGAAGAAGGAGAGGTTGGTCCGCACTCTGGAGAGGGCCTCAGGGAAGCTGGCCGGGAGCCTGAGGGAGCGGATGTCGAGCATGAGCTTCCACGGGCGGCGCTCGGCGAGGCCGGACTTGATCCGCTCCTTCGCGCGGGAGATGAACTCGAGGTTGGCCGGCGCCGAGGAGGAGGAGGAGGAGGTCGGGATTGTGCCGTACGTGGTCATTTTCCTGAGTTTGTGCTAGGGTTTTTTTTTTTTTTTTTTTTTGCGATTGCCGACGACTGATCGGAGGTCGACGAAGGGGATTGGGGGCGAGCGAGGGATTGGAGGAGAACGTGGGAGGTGGTCAATTAGAGTGGATGTGGCAGAGGGGAGGGTTTTATAAGGTGGGGGTGAGGTGCATGGGCTCCAAGTACACCCCCATGTCTATTCCTCCACCTCCCGCCATCCGTGGCAAAACGTGGGACCCACTTTGAGGAAAACCACCGCAAGCGATCCATCAAATTGATCGCGGCAATCGAATAACTTTTTGCCAGAGCATCCAAAGATTTTCTCGTGCCCCGTGAATACGAAATTAGGAACGCGAAATGTATCGCGATCGACACAAAGAAGTTTTGCTCATTTGGAAAAGCCGTCCCATGAAATGCATTGACCAGGCAAATTCACTTGAGATCCCCTGGCGGGTTGGTCATGTGGCTCGGAATATCGGGTGGTTTCTATCTCGTGAGGTGGATTGTCGACTGCTCGCCAGCATGCAAATATTTACGATCGAAGTCATGTGCGCGAATTTAAGACCAAAACTTAATCGTTTCGTAGAGATTGAGGAGCGTGTTCTAACCAACGGTACTATAGCCAGGCCTCTATGATTTTGCCTTGATTTACGTGAAAAGAATTTTTAAGAAAAGATATAGACAAATGAAGTTGTCTCAGAACTGATCCACCGCATCATGCTAATGATAATCACGCAATATACTTCATCCTGCGAACATTATGACTTGTCATTTCCTGCAGATGCATCGGTGCCAATTGCAAACGTCACAGGGCACTCCGAGAAGATTCGACAGATGGCTTCGCCTTTCAAAGATCAGATTCAAAAAGCACAGCATTTTCGGGAAAAACTTGGGGCGAAAGGAAAACAAGATGTGGTCAGACATGACCGCATGGAGCTCTCTGGGACATCAATGATGCGAAAGGAACGCCCCCAATCGGAGTCCGGCTTTTGCCCATCATCACATGTGGTTAGGACGTGAAATTGCACGCTCTTTCTCCTTGTCACTTGGCCCGTTTAGGGACACGCGTAAGCGATGATTTCCCCAATTATTGGTAGCTTACTGCGGCATCTTATCGCTCGACAAGTGCCCGAAAAGACCGTCTTGTTCTTTCTTTTTTGGGTAGATTAGCGCTTGGAATGTAGGGCGCTAACTGCTTGCGAGGCGGACGGGGGGCGTCGACGTTTTCCCAATGAACGATGCGACTCGACGATGCTCGTGGAGATGGGTTGGGGAAAAATGTCTGGAGAATGAGAGAGAGAGAGAGAGGATCGGTGGAATCCAGCCTCGAGTCTCCCCGGTTTGTTGGCTCCACCCTCTTGTGATTTTCCTCAAAGGTGCGATTTCTATCTTGTCACGCTCCTCCAATTTCCGGACCAACTAATCTTTTAGCACAAGTGGGCTGCTATTGTCGTTGCTTGTTGATACACTTCCTCGTTCGTAATTTACTGTGTGTCCAGGAAGAATTCACAAGCTCAATTGGGCATGCATGTTGGCCCCGACAATCCGATAATCTACCTGGAGTCGATGACAAAGGCAAATCCAAAAGAATTAGCCCTGTAACAGTCTGCTCGTAATTGGCTCTTGTCCAAAGTCAGCCCTAAGGATGCTAATTTCTCGGGTTGTTAAGGGAAATACCGAAGCAGGATAGGTCACGTCGTTTGGATAGACCGTCTTCACCAGTGAGTAGCCAAGACCGCATTATATATACGCGCACGTGTGTGTGTTGTTTGCATGTAAGGTGTTTCTCTCAATCTGCCTCGTTCGACAATTTTTACTAGCTGGTGGGGGGCGAATTCGATTGCATGATTTGATAGAATTAGAATAGTAATGCGCAATTGGAAATTTAAAGCTAGAATTTCTTAACCTTTTTTTAATTATCTATCTACTGTGGTTATATTTTTATTATTGGATATTGTGGTTAGTTGGAGTGCTTCGATCTTCCCCGATCAAGTCAACTTCTTGGGCTTGACAAATCACCACATAGGGATACAAGTGGCCCGTGCAAAACGTTTACCGATCTAAAGGTGATCCATTGTCGAATAGAAAGTAATCAAATGGCGGATTAGGTCGTCAAAGCCCATCGTAAGAAGTACTTACCAATTAATTGGGCAGCTTATACCCTTCTGGTCTTTTGGATCTGCTTTGTTCTAAACTAGCATTATGTTTATAATGAGACTCTTTTGGATCTGCTTTGTTCTAATCTCGCATTATGTCTACAATGAGAATTCCACAAATATTTTTCGACACCCCCAAAAAAAAAAAATGCAAGATATCCATTACAGGTCGAGAAGTTGCGGTTTGAAATTTGAATAGTGTCGTGGGATGGGCATGGGCCCAATTTGGCATTTATCCTGCGGGTAGCCCCAAATTCGAATTCAAGGCCTACTTTAGTAACATTTATTTGCTCTTTCAAAAAAAATATAAGGTCGGTTATGTATCTATGGCTGCGTTTGGAAAGACTTTTGACGAAAGCCTTTAGAAAAATGCAAACACCTTTGGGCTAAAAGCATTTGGTGAAATGCAAATATTGTTTGTTAAACTGAAATTGAAAAATGCATTGGAACGTAACTTTGAGAAAAATGTCGTTTGATAAACTTACATATACAAAGTCCTTTTGTGTGCTAATTTATTTATTTTTTACTTTAATTTATTTAAAATTAGGAAAAAAATAATGATGGCAATTTTTACATTTTCACATCGAGAATAATTTAAAAGGCACATATGAACGAATTTAGAAGTTACAAAAGTCAAAATATGATTACTTGCGTGCAATGATATCAAAAGATCATTATAATAAATGTAATTGATAGAAATAAGTTCTACTTAATATTACAAACTTCCTTATTTATCCATAATTTCGACCAAGAAAAAAAAAATTCATGGTAATGCGTAATTTATTGTCATCAGATTTGCCAACTCATTTCCATGTAGAGAAGTTTATGAACAAAAACAAGAACTTAATAAGAAAGCATGGCTCCATTAAGATTACATTCACTGACAGATGAAATTGACTCTCAACATATCAACAAATGAACTTTCCCTTAGATTTTAGAGAACACCATCATGTCTATAGAAAAAAGATCAAAACTTTCACATCTTCAAAGAAAACATCCTTCGTCTCTCTCTCTCTCTCGCAAGAACCCACCATCCCCCTTTGTATTCGAGAATCACGAATTGACATCGGATCACCTATTGTGCCCCTTTTGGTGTTTCAACACTGATGTTGTGAATCTTCACAGAATTACACAGAAGCTCCGGCCACCCTCTGTATTCAGGCATCACAAAAAAATTATTTAATGCAATGACAAGGCTCTTTGCTAGTTTAGAAAAGCCAATGGCAATTAATAAAGGAACTTAGAAATGCTAGAGCATAGATCTCCTTGACAAAATAATCTCACATCTACAAAACTTGACTCCAAACTCTCTCGACAAACACTTTTGCTAGTTCAGAAAAGCCAATGCTAATTAATAGAAAGGAACTTAGAAATGTTAGAGCACAGATCTCCTTGATAAAATAATCTCCTACTGAATATGCATGCTACTTATATGATTTTCAAAGACGTGACTTATAAATCAGCTACACGAATAGTTGGAAAAGAACATCCTATAGTTAGGTACCATAGCAGAGATGTAACATCTCCTCTTACCTCCTTCACTTTATGCTTATCACGTTTATGATGACGATTCTTGCTCCTATCATTTTCCTTGTGCTGCTCATCAAGAAAAGAAACAAATGGAGAGTGATAAGACCAAGCATATGAATATATAGAGATGGACAAACATAACAAAATGCAAATCCTAATACAAACCTTCTCAGGCTTGTCACTTTTTCTTGGCTTCTTCGAATGACGCGATGTGTCATGCCTGCTTTCAGAACTATCACTTCATAAAATCATAAAAAATTTCGCCATCAGCCAAGAAGCAATTGGCAATGGTGTATACCGGACCCAACTTTTTAAGCAAGACATTGACACATTTGAATCATAACAAGGGCATGTATATATAGAAAACTATGATGGAGCAATAGCATACAAAATTCACTCAACAAATTTAAGCTGTTTTCCAATTGCAGGGAGTCAAGAACACATCATTCAATCCCTCGTCACAAAGCGAGAATGTATAGCTAATCTATGAAAGCTCAACACGCCAAAATTCCTTTTCCCATGTCAAGGAAATATAACTATGGAAAGGTCCAATAGAAACAATAAAAACATAGCTCCAAAAAGAACAATCATTGAATCAAAAAACGACCATAAATCAGATAGTGAAAGAAAGAACGCAAAAAATTCATGAATCCTAGCAGAGTCCACTCCGGGAAAAAAAATGACAGAAAGAAGAGCAAATCCAAATTCATTACTAATTATCGAGGCAGTTATCAAAAGAGCTAGAAGGTAAAATGAGCTTTTCCTGATTGAAACACCTGGAGTAATCCGATTGTCCAACTCAATACAAAAAATAGTTGAAGGTGAGGAATCATCAAACGGAACTTTCTAGGCTGTGATTGTCCATCAAGATAGGCACTTTAAGAACTGCCTTGGAGCCAAGTGCACAATGCATCATTTAAATCCCCCCAACCCCCAGATAAATCATGTAGCAAAATCAAAACAAGAAAGTTACTTTTCCCACTTTAACAAAAAGATTTCATACTACTGGCAAAAGAAAAGGGATCTTCAGCCAAGAATGCTTGTAATTGTCGTCAAGTCACAAGACTATCACGTCTCAAAGACTCCATGCCATCATCGGAACCCTCACGCCATTGACCAAGAATAAGACCGACCCCCCAAGAAAAATCTAGACTTTCTTTTTATGAAAGAGATACCCATAAAGAGAAGACGGAGGGAAAAGAGTTGAGATATTTTGCAGGGTGTTTATTCACTGCGCCTGGTAAAGAGCTAAGGCAGAGTGACTTAAATTCCTTGCATAATACTCTACGCCTCCTCTCCCATAGACGACCAAAGACATCCCTTCAAATTACCGCGATGACATGCCCGACTTGTAGGACCTCCATGGGAGGCATGATTTCCATAACAAATCTCAAATCTGACAAGCATGCACACAGAGTAGGGAACGAGACTCACTCAGGTTTCGTCGGCCAATAGGCCAGCGAGGCGTGGCGGCTGGGTTGCGCCGGTGGGGGCCGAGGCCAAGATCAAGAGAGGTCCAACGATGACGGCTACGACAGCTCGAGAGTGTGATAGCGCCGTGCGGGCAAGTGGAGGAAAGAGAGATGAGAGAGACATGAGAGGAGAAAGAGGCGAAGCTGATGATAGAAAAGAAGTGAGAGGCGAAATTTTATAAAGGGCTAAATTTGGAATTGTAAAAATTATGCGAGGACATTAAAGTCAAACTAAAAAAAACTTACTCATTCTCGGCATGCCACGCCGAGAATGCTGGAAATCCACCCAGAAAAAGAAAAAGGGTCGTGCAATTCACATTTCGTTTTGCAAAAATCATTTTTTTTCTACTTTGATTTTTTTTCTTGGAAATAAACGCAATGAAAGTCCTCTAACTTGCCCCGAAAAGTACAAAAATGCAACTTCTGTTTACTAGGTCCAACTTGGCTAACCTAAAAAGCCGATATGATTATTTTATTATTATTATCGCTACTTTCTCTCTTACGTGGCGTTGAGTCCCTGAAACAAGAATTATAAATGCTACAACGGCGTCGTTCAGATCCAAACATAAAATTTTTAATCTAAATATTTTTAAAATTAAACTAAAAAGGTTAAGCAAAAGAGGAAGAAAGTCAAAACGGCGATCGCATGGAAAGTCCCCGGTTTTTTTTTTTTTCCTGTATTTCTAAAAATAACTTATTTTTTAATATAACTAATCTATTTCTAGGAAAATATTAAATTTGGATAAAAACAACGTGGGTTTAGCCACGCCAATGCCAAATAGGAATCTATAATAATAATAATAATAATAATAATAATAATAATAATAATAATAATAATATGACGTCAACATTTTTCATTAGTCAAGCTGAACAAAGTAAACATGAGGATTTCATCAATTTCACAAATGTTAAGAATTGATTGCAATTCTCATAAATATAAGGACTTGATTATAGGGGTGAGCAAGTTGGATCGACTGGATCGGGAACCGCCTGGATCGAACCAAACCAATGGTTCGATTCCCGATTCTAGAGAGCGGCGATCATGTTCCCGGTTCTAAGGATACATGACTAAACTAGACCGTCAGTCAATTTTTTTATTTTATTTTTTGCATTTACAAGGTCTTATATGGTTGAGATTTGGACCACATATTTATTTTGCAGCTTCTCTTGCCACGACTCCACACAACAATGTCGAATGCTACATGTTACCTTGAAAATTTTATCATCTCACTTAAAAATAATAATATACTATTTTAGAGTCATTTTTGCTAAAATAATGACTTTGATGATATTTGCTTTACTCCATTGGACCACTCGAGAACTAGATTAGACTGGACTGGCGGTTCGGTTCTTGGTTCCAAAAATTGGGAACCGGCACTACCGATTCGGTTCCTTGGTTCCTGATGAAAATCGGACCGGATCGAGAACCGCTCACCCCTACTCAATTACACATTTGCGACGAATTTTAGGATTTTGAATGCATTTCTCCATTTTTGATTTTTTCATCTATAGAATCCATACGAGAATCGAAATCGAAATGATTGCACGTTTTGGATTTCCATGAACAGAGGACTTGTGTGGTAATCACTATTTTGTTGGGCTATTGTACAGTAGCCCCCTACCTACAAAGGCTCCAATTTGGGCCCGGGCCCTTACCCTCTTCTCCGGATATTTTGCTTTCATTGGCATTTTGGACCATATAGCACAGATTCGGCCGGAGACAATGGATCAAATTGAAATGTGAAGTTTAGTTTGAAAACACAATTTGTCTAATGAGTTAATCGTATTGTGTTTACGGGATGAACACCGGGACAATCAGAGCTTAAAAGTCATGGTACTTGAGAAATTACTTCTAGTGAAGCCAAAGATCAAACTATAAAAGTTTCAATTAAAAATTTCGCAATCCTCAGTCCAATTCAATAGGTTTTATCTCAATAAGCGGAATCGATTTTAAAAGTTCCGTTTTCAATGAGAATTGATAAGAACTCATTAAATTAGTAATGTTAGAGAGTATGAAATTTTCGGCTTGAGTGGGTAGTTCTATGTCGGCCTTGCTCGTCCAAGTCGCCTTGGCCTGCACACTTTTTTTGAGTCAGGCAAGGGGGAGAATGATCTGTTGGCGATTCCTAGTTCTGGCACAAATTAAATAATTGGGAAAAAATTATTTGCTAAAAATGATCTCTTGAACCGAGTTACTAAAATGAACCAACATCACCATAAATATCAACAATACCGTTAACCCAAACTAATTGGGGTCGGCGGTCGATGAACCTCAAATAATCATAAAAATAAAAGTAAAATCAAGCGAGAAAAAATAGATAAATGTGTAAAAATAAATAAATAAATATATCTATCTATCTATACACTATCCCTCCACAACACTATTAGCCTTACTCCACTCCGTTCTAAAATAAACTGTACACCAATCTATTTCTCACTCTATTAAATTTTGCTTTACTGCACCCCAAGTAAGTTTCGGCCTACCTCTTACTTTTTTCGTGTTATGCTCTCGATAGTAAACTTCTGTTCGTACCGGTGCATCTAAGGGACTTCGAAGGATATGCCCAAACCATTTCAATCTATGCTTTCTCATCTTTTTCGCCACCGGTTCTACTCCAACTTTTTGTCGAATCTCTTCATTCCTTATCTTATCTATCTTTGTATGACAACACATTCACCTTAACATCCTCATTTTTGCCACTCTCATTTTATGCTCATGTTTTCTTTGTACTGGCCAACATTCAGCTCAGTATAACATGGCAGGTCTGACTGCTGTTCTATAAAATTTTTCTTTTAATCAAGAGAAATTTTGTGATAAAAAAAAATCTCAATGTACTGCGCCATTTCATCCAACCTGCTTTGATTCTATGGCTTACATCTTCATTAATCTCTCCCTTTTTTTGCAATATTGATCCCAAATATTTAAATGTATCTTTCTTGGGTACCTCCTGTCCGAGCATATTTACGGCTTCTTGATCTATTCTTTCTACCGTGTCAAATTCACACTTCAAGTATTCCATCTTACTTCGACTTAGCGTATATCCTTTAGACTTTAACACGCTTCTCCATACTTCTAACTTAGCGTTAACCCCAGCCCTAATCTCATCAATAAGTACAATATCGTCTGCAAATAGCATACACCACGGTACCTCATCTTGAATATATTTTATTAGCTCATCCATAACTAGGGCAAAAAGGTAAAGGTTCGAAGCAGAACCTTGGTGTAAGTCTACTGTGATTGAAAAATAACTTAATGTGTCATTATAAGCCTTCACACATGCAGTAGCACCGTCATTCATGTCCTTAATTACCTCGACATACTTTGAAGGTACTTTTTTATTTTCAAGAATCCACTACAAGACCTTTCTTGAAACTCTATTATATGCCTTCTCGAGATCAATAAACAACATATGGAGATCATTCTTTCTTTCTTGATATCTCTCAATCAATTGTCGTATCAAGAAAATAGCCTCCATGGTAGATCTTCTTAGCATAAATCTAAATTGATCGACAGAAACCTTGGTCTCTATTCTCAAACGATGCTTATTGACTCTCTCCCACGGCTTCATTGTATGGCTCATAAGCTTGATGCTTCTATAGTTAGAACAATTTTGGATATCTCATTGTTCTTGTATATAGGCACAGGTATACTCTTCCTCTATTCATCGGGTATCTTATTAGTATGGAGAATCTTGTTAAAAAGACGAATCAACCAACTTATTGCTACCTCCCCTAAGCATCTTCACACTTCAATAGGAATATCATCAGGTCCCAAGGCTTCACTAGTCTTCATCTTTTTTAATGCCTCTCTAATTTTCCTTACTTTAACTCTACGCACAAACTTTCTATTTGAATCATCAGAAGCATCTTCCAAATCGACCTTACTTCTATCGCTCTTCCCATTAAAAAGTTTGTTAAAATAACTCATTTATCTGCCCTTAACGTATTCATCTCTTATCAAGAGTGTTTGATTTTCATCATTTATATATTTAACCCATGTCAAGTCTTTACTTTTCTTATCTCTTGACTTTGCAAGTCTATAGATGCTGATGGCAGTGGCTGACGACGGCTCGATCGCGACTCAGGCTGAGCTGATGGTAGTGGCTGACCGAGCAACTCGTCAGCTGGCGTCGTCGGGTATAGATCAAAGGCGGAGATGAAAGGGAGAGGTCGCGGATTTGACACTCTCGATCTCAGGTTCGGGGGTTAAAACTTGCTCGACTTGGGCGACATAGCTCAAGGGCGACTGGACGACGACGGCGACGAAGGGGATGGTGGTAGGCGAAGGTGGCTAAAGCTCGTGTTGGGGTAAGGGGTGGCCGAAGAACAACATAAACCAAGAAGAAGAAGTAGAAGGAGACAAAGAAGAAAGCCAATAAGAAGAGAGAGGGATCCCTAGTCTGTCGAGTCCACCAAGAAATAGGGAAGGAAGGAGGATTGATGCGAGAAGTGGGCGATCCACCATGGACGAGTATTGGTACTATACTGAAACAGTATCAGATTCGACTCGAAATTTTCTCAAATTTTCTCAATTTTGGAGATAGGGCCAGGCCGAGGCTGGGGTCGTCGAGTCCTTCACGTTGCAACAAAGGAAAAAAAGAATGAAAAAAGAAAAAAAAATTATAATTAAAATTATCTTTGAACGAAAATGCTCTTGATCAATCGAAATATCGAGGTTATGCCCCTCATTTGACGCCGTTGTACCATTTTCAAGCTTTTATCTGAATTAAAATTCACTTTAATTTTTTTTTTTTAAGAATATGAGGTTTTGTTTTTTGGGGGTTAATTTGAAGAATAAGAGTTTACTCCACGTCTTTATTTGAATTTCTCCGGAGCAAAGGTGGACGAGAAATCGGGAATTATGTGTTTACGTGAATCGTTATTCTTTAGTCTTTCCAACAACATCAACACGTAACCCCCACTCCTCCTAGTGGTGGTGGGGGATACTGACACGTCACAGCGGAACTCATTCATCCCAATCCATCCCACTCACCCCCATTCCATATCTCCTTAGTCAACAAAAAAAGGGCCAAAAAACAAAACATGATTATAACATTCTATTTAGGGGATTCACTTAAAAAAAAAAAAGATTAAAACTTGAAAAAAAGAGCCTTTCCCCAATTGCCACGTCATCTTAATTATTAAAAATGTTTTTGTAGCCCCCTCCCCCTTTTACTCTACTTTTGGTTTTGTTTGCTTGTCAATAATTATCTCCAAAGTGCGGGGACCACCACCACAAAAACTAAAATAAAATCGAGAAATGACAATTTTTTATTTTTATTTTTATTTTTTCATTTTGGAACGCAATGATAATTTGATAAGTTCAGTGTGGAGCCGTGGTCGTGGACCCAACCTTCCCAATACGGGTCATATGGCCCACCCGCCCCATGAGGTTTGGATACTCTTCATTGCTGGCGGGACAACTTATTTTGGCTCGGAATCAATCAATCATTCGCGTTTTTTCGATTTTAAAATTACGATGCTCGTATATTCTTCTTTTGTTTATTCCGAATTTTTTTTAAAAAAAGGTGCCGATTAAATGATTTCGTGCAAATCAAATTAAAAATTGACATCGTTATGGTTAAGTCAGAGCATGGTAACACTTCTAGTAATCAATTTCTCTGCCATGAATCAATTTGGTAGGGAAATTCGTTTAGTTTAATAAGTTTCTAAGTAGAATGCGTTTAGTAAAAAAAAATGACTTATATTAAGATTTTTCAATTTTGATTAGATTTTTGGCCAACTTTAAAATGTTAAAAGTTTTACATTTAGATTTCAGGATCAATTCTTCGATCACACAAGCCTCGACCACCCGTGATTGATCGTCGACGGTAAAGATTTTCTTAATAATTTTTTAGAAATAAAAATTTTCATCCGTTACCAAATAATTTTTTTTTAATTGAAAATTAATTTGAAGCAGAATTAAAAAAATCAGAGAAATATAGAAATTAATTTTTGACCACGATCTGAGATGGTAGCCAAAAGTGTTTTCATGCGGTACCTAATCATTGCTTCGTTAGTGAACGTTGAAAGTTATTTCGCAATTTATTATATCGTAAATATGTAAAATTATACGCAACGTAGCGTTATTTTGGAAAGTGGGACAAACGAATAAGAAGAGGTGTACGAAATGATAATGCTGAAAAGACACGGACTGCCTTGCGCCTGTAGGCTCCTCCGTCCGCCGCTCCGAATTGCGGCTGCCGCATCACCCCGCAGGGGTCGGAGCCGGAGCCGGAGCCGAAGCCGGGAGCCGAACCGTTGCAGAGCAGATCGTCGTCGGCCTCTGCAATCTGAACTGCCATGGGTTCCTGGACCAGCGCTCTGGTACTCTCTCGAAACGAGATGACACCGGTTTTCCTGCTTCCTCCTCCTTCTTTTTGCCTTCTTTCTTGCGTGTGATTTTTCTTTTCCCCTTTTCCCGTTGTTTTTCGATTTTGATGACGTTTCCGTGTGCGTTCGATTCGGCGGTTCCGACAAGGGACTGAGCTCTTTAACGATTGGCGAGCGGCTGTGCGCCTTGGCGACCTCGATCCTCGGCTTACTCGAGGCCGTGGTCGTGAATTTCTCGCGCTGCTTCGACTCCGATCGTCCTCGGAGGCACTGCTACAGTTTCGATCAACTCTCCCGCATTGCTAAGAACACGCCATGTCTCTCTCTCTCTCTCTCACCATCTGTCCCTGTATTGTCGTTGTATGACGAGGGATTACTCGAAAACGTTGAGCTGATTGAGCGTTATTTGTCTGTTTTGGTTTTCTGCTGCAGTTTCTGTCAATGAGATCGAAGCGCTGCTTGATCTGTATAAGAAGTTGAGTAGCTCGATCATTGACGACGGCCTGATCCACAAGGTGTTGTAGCATTTATTGAGCTTTCCTTATCAGGCCGTTTCCTGAGTTGCTGTCGTGTGAGTTGTGGAAATGGTTGAAAATGTGGAAGTAGGAGCACAATCAGTTCACAGAGATTGATACGCTTAGGCCTCTAACTTGTTGTTGCTTATCAAATTGCTTACGGAATTTACGAATAGAATTGCCTCATTAAAGAAAGAGTAGTTTATGGTCTGCCAGGAGCAGGTGCAAAGAAGTTTGAATTTGCGTCAGCAAAACATCGAGTTAATTTAATCACCATTGCCTGTTTAAATACAATCAATGTTCTAACTAGCATTAGTTGCATCATGTAAGTTGACTAAGTGCAACTTGGAGTTCAATCTACTCATTTATAGTGCTTCATCTTAAGAGTATTTGAACTTGCCGATTTTGCAGGAAGAACTGCAACTGGCTTTATTTAGAAAAGAAGTGGGCAAGAATCTTTTCCTCGACAGGGTAATTTCCATTATGTTTTATGTCAATTGTGGTGATTTTCGCTCAATCTTTGTAGTTTCCATTGGATTGATTTTTTTGAAAGGGCAATATCACGGTGTCATCTTTGAAATATTACTCAGGTCAGCTTGAAGAGTTTCTTTCAGAAATAGAGGGCGAAATCTCGTGCGCAAATTGCCATAAAATTGCTAAATAAACAGTATCTGTTTTGACAGAGGGAAGGGGCAGGGATTATGCGATGGAAATCTTTTTCAACCTTGTCATTATTTGTGTAAGAGAAATTCTTAAATGGTAATTTTTGTCTGAACTCTCACACTTCTGGTCATGAAATAGAAGTAAGAGAAATTTGTCTACTTGATGGTTAGTAACGTCAATAGCCAACATGTACTCCTAAATTGGTGTTGCTTCAGCTCAGCAGATTTCAACTGCGACGGCATCCTTCATTTGTAGTTTCACTAAATTCGTAGTTCATTAGTTAAATAATTTAGGAAGTTGTTCTGTTGGATATCTCTTCACACTGTTTATGCCTCCTGTAAATGTGGCCAGGTTAGCCCATCTTGGTCGTGTGAACTCTAAGCTGCCTTTGGTGCACTCGGGTTTCTTCGATATATTTAATTTATTTGGCTAAAAAGAAAGCGGTCCCCATTCCCAGGAAGTTACTTTTTATTGGACTTCATCTGTATGAAACACAAGTTGCTGAGTGCTGCTGCTTGCTTCCGTCCTTTATTTTTATTTTTTTTGGTAAGGTAAATAAAAACTAAAGAAATTGAGAAATAAAATGACATTCATATTGGAAATAAAAAGTAGTCCTTTAATTCCTTAAAATGGCCAGCAAGGCTCTCATTGATTACTTTTGGTTGCTTATTCCTATTATTATGCTATTTATTGGATTTATTTTGTGGTAACCTCTATAATTTAGGTTTTTGATCTTTTTGATGAGAAGAAAAATGGTGTTATAGAGTTTGAGGAGTTTGTTCATGCACTTAGTGTCTTCCATCCATGTGCCCCTATGGAAAACAAAATTAATTGTAAGTATCCAGCTGGCACTTTGGTCATTATGTTCAGTATCCATGTGCCCCTATAGACGATAAAAACCATTGCACTTGGCATTTGCAGTTGCATTCAAGTTGTATGATCTGAGACAGACTGGTTATATTGAACGGGACGAGGTAAGTATCTGAATTGATATGTTCAGACTGAACATGTTCATGCTGGTTTATCTATCTCAGAGACCGAGTATTATACTGTTCGCAATTACTCGTATGATTAACCTTAAGGTCTCTTGGCTGCTTATGCTTCAAACTGACCTGCTTGCTAGCTATGCATTGCATGCACTTGTTCAGGTTAAGCAAATGGTGGTTGCCACTTTACAGGAGTCAGGTTTATCTGTGTCTGATGAAGCTGTTGAAGCAATTATAGATAAGGTGAAAACTTTGCCGAGGATTGATATTAGCATGCCCATGCGTAGGATTGGGTTCCGTGAATGTCTTTTTCTTTCTTTTTGAACTATGCAGACATTTGAAGATGCTGACTTAGACAAGGATGGCAAAATAAATAGAGCAGACTGGATGGCTTTTGCTGTTCGGCACCCAACGCTTCTGAAACACATGACTCTTCACCATTTGCGGTAACGTAACATGTCTCTTGACTGTTTTATTTTTAATTGATTTTTTTTTCTTGGTTCGAACATTGAATCGATTATGTACGGGATTAGCAATTTACAGATTCCTCCTTTACTTACAACCTTACCAAGGTTGCTATTTCTGTTTCATGCGCTTACATTGAGTTCGCATTTCTTGGTTTCGTCATCCTCAGGGACGTTACTACAGCATTCCCTAGTTTCATTTTTAATACGGAAGTTGAATGACATGTGTGACAATTATTCAACCTCTTGATCGAGAAGAACCAAGGTCGCAAGCCTGTCGCAGCCACATTTTAGTCCGAGACTGTGAGGAACTTCCGACAGGTTATTGTTTATCTCAGAGAAGAAGGCCTATTACCGACTCAGCTGCTGGCTAGACAAACACCGAGCTGCTCTTGACAACGCCATTTCTCTCGTCAAGCTTTAGCTCTCGATTCATCCTCGTTGCAAGGGCACTTGTCCAATCTCCTTGGCAACAAACTACATTAATTCTTTTGCTTCGATTTATAAACCAATCGATGGGTCAATTGTTTTTTTTTTATTCTGCCCTCCCCTATTTTGCTGTATAGACTGCCGAATTAGAAGATATCTGAGGACCTCTGGATGGATGTCACAGCCTCAGGTCTCTTTGTGGCAATTGGGACGTTGGCTTTTGCTAATGACTAAACTACAAGGGCTTTACATGTAGTACCGTTAACCGGCAATGTCGAGTTGTGCAGAAACACCATGGCAGTCGCTCGTCAAAGAAGGAAAAAGAAAATCCGACAAATGACAATTCCTATTGGTTCACCGCGGTTCTCGGGACAATACTTGTGAATGAAATACTAGCTATAATATGAACAGCATTAGATTTTCCTCAGGACAAATCAAAATTTAACGCCGGAATTGTTTTTAATGTCAAATTCAGGTCATTTGCTCGAGAGTGTGTTAACACACAGAAAATAGTCAGTGGTTTACTGGATTACGCTCTCTTTGACGTGCAAAGGGCGAAGATTTTTTTTTGGCTTTTGATTTTTAAAATTCGCGGCGCTCGTTACTACTTTTGTTTTTAAACCCAAAAAACATCATTCGACCGAAAAAAAAATATACTTTTGTATACGTATATTTTTCTTGTTTTCCATTTTGGAGGGGAACGTTCGACAAAATTGAAAGTCAGGAGCTCTGAGCGAACAGTTACAGGAGTTGAAGCAGAAGAGAAGATGGATTCTCCGTAATTGTTCCCACATCTCCAGCTTTGATTGTCTCCCTTCTCCAATGACGATGAGGCACTTCAGAAACCGATCCAACACCCTACTAATTCGTCGCTTCAACTCTCCCCTCTCTCCTCCGCCGCCCAACCTCCTCCGCCGCCGCGACGACCACCATTTGCCCTCCTCCAATCCCAATCCCTTCCGTAACGTGTCAGTCCCCTTTTTTCGCGGTCGCTCCACGGTGATCCCGCCTCCCAAGTCGCGCCTCTACGCCTCCTTCTTCTGCACCCTCATACGCCTCTTCTTGAACTGCGGTAGGTACGCCAAAGCCGTGGACGCCTTCGCCTCCATGCGGAGCCGCGGGATCGTGCCCGGCTTGGCCTTGTGGAACAGGCTCATCCACGGGTTCAATGCCTCCGGTTTGCTCTCTCACGTGGGGCTCCTTTACTCGGAGATGATCGACTGCGGCGTTGCTCCTAATATCTTCACTAAGAATGTGGTGGTCCACGCTCTGTGCAAAGCGGGGGACGTGAATTCGGCCCTTGAGTTGCTTTGGAACGATGCGGACGTCGATACGGTAACTTATAACACAGTCATGTGGGGATTCTGTAGGCTAGGTTTGGTGCGGGATGGTTTTGGGTTGTGCTCGGCGATGGTGAGGAGCGGGATTAGTCTCGATTCTTTTACTTGCAATATATTGGTGAAGGGCTTTTGTGATGTTGGGATGGTAGAGTATGCCGAATGGGTCTTGGAAAATTTGGTTAGTGGGGGGATTAGCAGGGATGTGATAGCTCTGAACATTTTAATTGATGGGTATTGCGAACGAGGTGATGTGAGTCGTGGACTCGAGTTGATGGATATCATGAAAGGACAGGGTTTGCTGGCTGATATTATTAGTTATAATACTTTGATCAATGGGTTATGCAGAGTTGGTGATTTTGTTAAGGCTAACGGCCTTTTTGAAGAAATTTCTAGGATTAGTGCTACACAAGATGGAGAGGGTTGTGGGGATTTGCAAACAAACCTCATTACGTACACTACGATCATAAGTTCGTACTGTAAGAATAAGAGCCTAGATGAAGCGTTCTCCTTGTATGAGGAGGCGGTCATGAGTGGGTTTTTGCCTGATGCTGTTACTTATGGTTCGATCGTGAATGGCCTCTGCAAATGCAGTAGGTTGAGCGAAGCAGGGGCGCTCTTAGGAGAGATTGAGGATATGGGGATAGATCCTAATCATATCGTTTTTACTACTTTGATTGACTCCAATTTGAAAAATAAGAAATACGCGGATGCTACTGCACTTGTAAGCCAAATGGTAGTTCGTGGGATAGTTTTTGACGTTGTTGTGTATACTTCTTTGATGGATGGGCTCTTTAAGTTAGGAAATGTTGAGGAGGCAGAGAAGGTGTTTAGGACTATCAAGAATGACGGTCTAGTTCCTAATTGCATCACCTATTCTGCACTGATCAACAACTGGTCCAAATTAGGCTATATGGATATAATAGAACGGACACTAGAAAAACTGGAGAATGAAAATATTGCACCAAATATCACGACTTATACTTCCATCATACGCGGCTACATTAAGAAAGGCATGTTTGATGGAGCTGTCAGTATCAAGACAAAGATGGATCGGCTAAAAATATTTCCAAACATATATACTTATGCTGCTCTAATTGACGGCTTCTTTAAAGGAGGTAGACAAGAGGTTGCTCTTGGTCTTTACAATGAAATGAAAGGAAGAGGTTTGGAAGAAAATGCTTTTGTAGTTGATGCTATTGTGAACAACTTGAAAAGGGAAGGAAAGATGGAGGAAGCTGAAGAGCTCCTTAAAGATGTTGTGTCTAGAGGTCTATTGCTTGATCGAGTGAATTATACATCTTGGATGGATGGATTGTTCAAGGTAGGGAAGGAGTCAGACGCCTTCAAGCTCGCTCAGGAAATGATGGAAAAAGGTGTTGGATTGGATGTTGTTGCATATAATGTGTTAATCAAAGGTCTTTTGAAGCTAGGCAAAAATGAAATGGAACCCGTGTTCGCGGAAATGAGAGAGATTGGTTTGACTCCAGACCATGCTACATACAATACCGTGATAAAAGCATTTATTGAGAAAAGGAACTTGGATAATGCTTTCAAACTTTGGAATGACATGGAGATCTCTGGGTTAACTCCAAACGTGATCACATATAACATTCTCGTGAAGGGACTCTGTGAAGCTGGTCTGATAGAAAAAGCAATCTTTGTGGTAAACAAGATGTGCATCCACGGCTTATGCCCTACCTTCACTATGTATAGGGCTTTGCTAGATGCATCCTCAAAAGGCAGGAGGGCTGATGTAGTTTTGCAAATGCACGGGAAACTTTTAGGAATGGGGCTTGAACTCAACCAGGCAGTGTGCAACTATCTCATAATTACATTTTGCAGGCTAGGGATGACCAAGAGAGCCACTTCGGTTTTGGAAGATATGAGGAAAAAGGGGATCCCGTGTGATATAGTTACGTACAATGCTTTGATCCTTGGGTATTGCAAGGGAAGCCATCTGAATAAAGCTTTCACTTTATACTCTCAGTTGTTGGTTGAAGGGGTTTCTCCAAATAGTGCGACATACAATACTCTTATGGGTGGTCTGACTTCTGATGGTTTAATGAGAGAAGCAGAAGAATTATTTGGCGAAATGAAGAGAAAAGGCTTACTTCCTGATGCTATGACATACAATACTTTGATCACTGGTCATGGTAAAGTTGGAAACAGAAGGGAGTACATGAGACTCTATTGTGAGATGATAACTAAAGGCTTTGTTCCAAAAACCAGCACTTATAATGTGCTTATTAGTGATTTTTCTCAGGTGGGAAAAATGGAACAGGCTAGAGAGCTGATGAAAGAGATGCAAGCGAGGGGTGTGTCGCCTAACTCTGCAACCTATGACATTCTAATTTGTGGTTGGTGCCAGCTGTCTGATAAGCTAGGGCTGGATAAAGTGTCCAAAAGGTCATACAAGGCGGAGGCGAGAAGACTACTGACTGAGATGAATGAGAAAGGATTTGTACCATGTGAAAGTACCCTCTCCCATATTGGTTTTACCTTTTCAAAACGTGGGAAACAAGTTGATGCTGAAAGGTATTTGGCAGAATTGTACAAAAGGAGGAGTATGGATTGAATGTTCGTTAACCGAGTGAGTGGATACGCCATATGCTGGAATCGACCTCTTCAGTAGCTGGGACAATCTATATAGCGGGATAACCTTCAGCTTCCATAGGGTATGCTCTTTGATGAATTTATTTTTTCTATTCATTTCATATTTTCCATTTTTCACGTATACGCTCGTGTGCATATGCGTATTTTTTGGGATAATTTTTTTTCTTTATCTTTTTGTATGTTCTGGGAGGTGATTCCAGATTTCAAAATTTTGAATGTATGTGCAGCAGCAAGTGCTTATATCTGTGTTTTTTCATGTGCTCGTGCATTCAAGCAGCAGTCCCTTTCACTAAATCTTGTACACATCTTCTGCTGCTGGATGATTTTTTTTTTTTGACCACCTTAAAATTAACATACAATATATTCCTGAGGATGTCCGTCTTTATTGGAATATCAGTCATCTGTGTGTGCTCTGCCATGGAAGCATTCCTATTGCTGTTGAGTGAATTATGAAAATCTTCATATGCGTCTTCAGGCAGTTAGGAAGATGCTAACACCGGATATTGTGGATACAGATCGGAAACAATTGAGAGTTCCATTTTCCTTCTATTCTTTTGTATAGCTTGTTGCCTCAACGATAACTGCTACTTTGAAATCAAAAGTATAAGAGATAGAGTAGGCGTGAACATCAGGAAGATCACCATCCAGAATATGATGAGAGCAAGCAGTCGTCTAGCCTTCCTTATATGGATCAGTCTTCTTAGGTGATTTGTCCTCTGTTCCATCGAGTTTATTAAACAAAGGAATTCCTACCTGGGTATGGGTCAAGAGAGGAGTTCTCCATTCCTTTTGTTCATCCTGAATACACAATTTCTCCTTGTTGCTCTCTCCAATTTACAAGCAAGGCATCCTGTCTGTATTCAAGTTATCTTCATTTCCTGAGGGAAGGATTCCTGCTGCAGCTATATCAATAGCAATTCCATCTCTTGAAAATCTGTCTTCATCAAACGTCTTCCTCCCCCAAGTTCTCGAGTTCTTGGAATTTTTTTGGTGAAGCGTATCCATTGTAACTTAATCGCTTTCTTAAGCTTGTTTTGTATATAAGTTGTAACTCGACCCCTTTGTTTATTCTATTTATATTATGTCTTCTGTCTTGTCATTCCTCTTTTCCTTTTCCGTGGTTCTAACTTGTCGGTAAGGAAGGTCAGGCGTGCATCTAGTTAGGTTTTGGATCTGATTTCCGGGAAGGATTAAGGTTTTGACCAAATTCTTATGACTGGAAATGAATCAACAATCAGCATAGGATTGCTTATTTGCATCACACCAGCTCTGTTCCTGCCCAGACACTTGCAGATGCTGATGCTATTTTGCCTGTTCAATGGATGTGAAATTAAGAAAGAGCAATGTTAAATGCTAGATGCCTAAAGTTGTTTGTTTTCTCCCAAATGATTAAGGGAATGCCTTGGTTAACGGAGTGCCTAAAGTTTTTTCCTGAAGGGTTAAAGGAATGCCGCAAGTTTCTAAAACATCTTTATTATGGGCCTATCACGCTGGAGGTGCAGAATCTGATTGACTGTCCTGTTCTGTGTTTGTATCTGTTCTTGAAAATTGAGCGCATCATAGGTGCAAGAGATTGCTTGATTGAAGAAGTTCTTCATCCTGCAGGTTAACTGCGTAAATGCAGATGCAACTTCAGCTCTTGCTGGGGGACGTACTGAGATCTAACGCCATAAAAAAGGTGTTTAAACATTTCTCAGAATTGAAATCAATGCAACTGGGGTAATCTCTCTCTCTCTCTCTCTCTCTCGCTCTCGTCCGCACACGCGTGCATGTGTGTGGATACATGTTCCTGTCCTTCACCATTTGTTTTCAGCTGTTGATACATTCTAACAGCATTCTATTATCAGTCTATGATTGGACACTATCTTGGAGCTGCTGGAGGTTTGGAAGCCATTGCAATGGTGAAAGCCATCACATCGGGGTGGCAATGTCCCAATATTAACCAGTTTGTATGTACTTTGTGCTTGATGCTTATTATTGAATAGCTCTAAGTTGTGAACTAGGAAGAGAGTGCTTGTTAGGCTTCATTGTGTGTGGAATAATTGGATGAAGAGACCCATGAAAATTCCCGCTAAACTAAGCTTAAACTTGTTTGACAGATGCCACTGAAATCTGACAAACTCTTAGTAAAAACTGGAAAGAGAGTGCTTGTTAAAAGAGAAGCCTCAAGTAATTAGTGTTGTGGCCAAAAGAAATGCGGAGCAAAAAAGATATTTAAGCAAAGTTTATACATGTTTATGGATGCGAAGTTATTCTAATGAGGAAGCAAATGACAAATGACTAATGTAACTTGTAATATTAATTGGGCATTGGTTAACTTATTCATTGGAGTCTTCTCCTTCCTGTCTCATGCATACATGTTTTTGCTTGTGTGATCAACTATATTGTAGAAGATCTTTGCTTTGGTAGAACATTGTTAAGCAGCTGGCCTGGGGTCTGTTACCTATGAGTCTGTGGCATTCAACTCATCATCTGGCGAATCCCGAGACCTATGTGGAGTTTGACACTGTTACAAACAAGAATCAGCAACATGAAGTGAATGCTGGTGAGTCATTACCGAATATGGTACGATATTAACATCGGTTTGAATGGTAGATCTCAGGTTAATTGGGCATTTATCGTCGCAGCCAAATTCGTTTGAATTTGGAGGAAACAACTCGCTGGTGGCCCTTCACCATTCAACCCTTGGCTATGCCGCTATTGTTACAAATAACCTGAAAAATTCATCTTGTTTGTTTGAGATGCCAGAAATAATTTCTCACTGAGAGCTGCCTTCTGCTAATAGTCTAGAGTTGCTGCATACCTTGCATATCATTTGCAGGTAATCAGAAATTGGTAATTGCCGCATCCAACTCTAGGAGAAGAACTTTTTATGTCTGTTCTTTCTTCCTGTATCGCTAGAAGCTATTTACGAGTTGTAAAATATTGGGTCTTGTATTGGCAAAAGATATGCTTTAGGCTGTCGTTATATTAGTGATGATTTATGATTTTGGAATCGTTGGATATCTTGTTCTGTTATTGGGGGTGATGGAAGGGTATCTTCCCAAAAATTCTATTTATCTGGACAACTTTGTTCTGGTAGAAGTGTGTGTTTTCTCTCTTGTGGAATGACACATTACTAGTAGTGTAGCAGTTCTGACATGGGATAGAGCACCTCGCTAATGTATTGTCCGAGGATGGCACAGTGTCTTAAAAGAGGCAAAATGGTGATTAGGGCTGGTTCTTGCTAGGGCCTGATTTGTTTGTAACATTGGCAATGACCGCTTGCACACCCGATTTACTAGTGATTTTTCGATAGCACTCAGCTTAGCAAATGGTATTGGATAAATCCATTAAGATTCGTAATAATCCGGAGGATTTGCTTATAAAGTGAATAGAATCCTCTTCTGAGCGAGTTTAAGCCTTGTTCTCTTATTTATTCTGGAGAAATTAACAAAAACGTCCAAAACCTATGGCATTTCAATTTGGCCAATCTATTCTGATTAATTTTGATCGAGAATTGCTGATGTGAGGAACGGGCGTCTCACATGGTACAACCGCGTTAATGTGGCCAATTTGTAATTTCTTTTATCTTTTGAGTATTTTATATTATTTTTTGTTTGCTTTTTTTTTTTTTAATTGTGTTGGCTAGGGTCATTGGCGAGGCCACTCGGCTTCAAAGGCCTCACCTATAGCCAGCGGGTCGTGAAGGCCCTTGCCTAGGGTCTTGACGGCCCCATTGGTTGTGGGCAAGAGTGCAAAGGCTCTCGCCATACCTGGGCAAGCGTTGCGATGGCCTGCACTCAGTGAGCGGTCGGTAGGGATGATCCTTGTCCGCCACAATGAAAAGAATGATGCAAGGAAAACAGAAATAAAGTATAATGAACAAACTAAAAACTAAAATGGTGAAAAAATTGTTTACATCAATGTCGATCATCCTAGTTAGGACGGTCGGCGTTTTAGTCAGTGATTTCGGTTCAAAATTGATTGAAAGGACTCAATTCGCAAATTGGTAAAATGATTAGGATCAAATTAGCCAAATTTATAACTGAATTCAGCAATAATTTTAGGAATTTTTGGATATATTTTTCCATCCCTCTTCGCTTCAGACGCTCCACCATGAAAAATGCTTCCAAACGATGTTCTTACTCATCTGTGTTTTATGTGTTTTAGAAAGTACTCCGTACATTTAAGGGTAAACACCCAATTGTTTGACCTTTTTTCATCCGTGTTTCATTAGGGCCAGATGATTGCCATGTACATTGAAAGA
This sequence comes from Rhodomyrtus tomentosa, assembly GCA_028455895.1. Taxonomy (NCBI): domain Eukaryota; kingdom Viridiplantae; phylum Streptophyta; class Magnoliopsida; order Myrtales; family Myrtaceae; genus Rhodomyrtus; species Rhodomyrtus tomentosa. The sequence continues at coordinate 37,457,174 of JAPCWY010000001.1, read as the reverse complement.
AACCTACCATGTAAATTCCCATGTTATTCTTTTGTATTGCACTTATTGAACTTATTTTCGACCCGTAACGATAACATTCTTTCACCAGTTATAAGTGGTCCCGGGATCGGGGCTGGGGTTTGCGATCGAGGCCGAGATCGGGACCCGGGTTCGGGGCGGGCGACCGGAACCGGGAACGGGACCGGTGCCGGGGCCCGAGCCAGGTCCGGGGACGGGGACGGGGAACCGTCGACCATGGTCGTGACTGATGCCGGGGGCTAGGGATCGACGACTGGGGTCGAGATCGTTGCTGAATCGGGGCCGGGTCCCGAGACCGGGGACGTGACTGGGGAGGGGGTCGGGACCGGGACAACAACCGGAGCCGGAACCGTGATTGGGGTCGAGGATGGGGCCGGGACCAGGACTCGGGGCTGGTGTCGGGACCAGGATAGGTGCTGGGGCAGGGTGCCGAGGTCGGAACCGGGGCCGGGGCGGGTGCCGGGGCCGGGGTGGGTCCTTGATTGGGTCCTGAGACAGAGGCCGGGGCTGGGCTGGGACAGGGACCAGGGCCGGGGCCGGGGCCGGGTCGGAACAGGAACAGGGACCAGGGTTGAGTTGGAACAGGGGCCGGGTCCTTGGGCCGAGTCCCGGGGCGGGGGCGGGGGCTGGGTCCGAGGCCAGGGTCGGGTCTCGAGGCTATGGTTGAGGCTGGGACCAGGTCTTGGGGCCGGGTCCTGAGACCGAGGCTGGGGCTGGGGCTGTAACCGTGACCAGGGCCGGGACCTTGACAGGGGTCGGGGATGGGGTCGGGACTTGGGTTGGGTGCCGGGGACGGGCACTGGGACGGGTGCCGGGGACGAGTATCAGGGCCAGGACCTCGGACTAGGGACCAAGGACGGGGTCGGGGTAAAGATTAGGGACAGGGCCAGTGTAGGGACTAGAGCCGGGGCCGGGACTAAGAAGTATTTTAGTAATATTATTTTCTTAAAATATTATTGTGTTTTGATAATATGATTCAAAACGGGTCGAGTCGGGTATGAGTCAGTCACGTGTCGGGTTCGGTATGGGTTATTAAATATAGGTTAATATGGGTCGGACCATATTTGACTCAATCTAAACTCGATCCGACCCGATTCACCCATTTCCCATCTCTAATCGAAAGAAACCTACCATGTAAATTCCCATATTATTCTTATGCATTGCACTTATTTAGGAAGATCTCTTTTAATTGAGAAAATCTTTCGCTAATCTTCGATTCTTGGGTAACAACCACGGAAGTTGTTACTTCCGTAGCGCCAAATCTAATGTCACTTCTCCTACTTGTCCCCCTTTTAATCATTCAGAATTAATTTTCATCAGAAGAAAAAAAATATCAATCTCTCTTTTTGGTCAAGTACCCACCAAATTCACACATGTTTAATAACCACCCACTACTATGGAGACGCAAACCAAATGGTTGTACATAGACGTAAATTTACTCCTGAAAATTGGCTTTCTAATTCGCCGTGCGTTCTATGGGACCTTATATGTTCCGAAGTTCGCGTAATTTGTAATGATCAACTTATTTGAGGAAATAAAAAGAAATGTTTATCTCACGTAATGATATCTTTGTTATATTCCTAACTTGCTCATTTTTTCGATGCGACACTTGTTATTATTCTCATCGCCACGGTAGTGATTTGGGATCCGTAACAATGGTTCAAGCCGATCGTTCGTCGTTTTTTTTTTTCGGGGGGGGGGGACCTCCTATGCCGACGCCCAATGAATGGACGATCGTCGACGTCGGTAATCTCCGGCCAATCTTTTTTAATTTAAATAAACAGAGGCTTTTTTATTATCATTCTTCAAAGTAATGATTGAAGTCCATGTTACTCAACCGTAGCATCGACGCTTTCCCAAAAGCAAAAGAGGGGTTGTAGACAAATTGCTGTCCAACCATTGTTCCCATGTGGTTGAAGTTTTCATAGCAGATTCTGCTTTTTGACCCTAGCTAGCCCTAGCCCCTGTCTATTTTCTCACTGTGAAGATGTCATTGAGCAAGCTTAAGTCATACATGATTGGGAAATCAATCCCCATCCCTCCCCAGAATTTAACATTAATTTCAGGAGGGACCCACGATAGGTATGGTATCATTGCATGAAAGCCCATCATCTGAACAAAGAAAAAGAAGAAAAAGAGAAAGGTGATTTCTTTCATCTAGCTCCCACCTCCTAACTGTTCTTTGCTCTCTCCTCTTCTTGTTCCGGTGAGCTTGAATCTTTTACTCAGTTTACGTACATGTGATGAAGTTGGAAATATGATGCAAAGCGAGAGAACCACTCGGGATCTGGGTTCCAAGAAAATTGCACATTCCGTCGTTGGCTAGAAACTAGGAAGTTCTATCATCTTAATCTATCGAAGGAAAAAAAGAAGAAGAAGAAAAGTTAAAGGTGGTGAACAAGCTCCTGCTGTGATGATGCTTTGCTCCCCCCCCCCACCCAAAATGCATCTTGACTTCACTTTCCTTCTCCATTTGGTCTTTAATTGTCGTTGTGTCTGTGTGAGAGTTCTTGTTGAAGCTAATCTTTCTTTTCTCCCTCCTTATTTGCTTCTTTTGGGTTGTGGTGTGAATGTCCATCTCCTTTCGACCCAAATTGGCATTCTCCTCTTCAGTCTCACTGTGGGGAAGTTCACTACTGTGTCATCTTCGGCCTTCCAACTGCACGAATTGGTACGAGATTCTACTATCATTAGAAAAAACAAAAAAAATACCATTAACAATGCCAGATAAGGAGAAAAAGATGTTCGGGATAAGAGTTCTCTAAGAATATTGTCAACCGCCGCTCATGGCAGATCATGCGCAGACCTCAGCCGAACGACGAGATTTCAAACCAGATAGGGAGAAAAAGATGCTCGGGATAAGAGTTCTCTAAGAATATTGTCAACCGCCGCTCATGGCAGATCATGCGCGGACCTCTGCCGAACGACGAGATTTCGAACCACTTGACCGGTCAATGTTTGGTCTGTTGGGTTTATGAGATCAGTCCGAAAGAGAAGGTAGTTTATATTAATGGTTATGGCAATCATTAGTTGGGTGAGTAACATGTGGACACCACTAGGTTAGGCTTGGGTGTCATTATCATCAGCCTCCCTCATGGGTCTGACTGGGCATGATGCAGTGACCAAAAGTTTGAATTTTGACGCTGAACGTGTCAGCGGTCTGGGTAATCAGTAGATTGAATGAGGATGGCATGCAAAGTGTCTTAAGTCATCCTTTTTCTTTCTAGATAGGTATAAATTAGAGAACTTCTTCATAATGCACAATGTCAAACTACGTATTTTAAGCTAGATTGTTCTTCTTTCTTGTGGGAGACAGCAACCGTGCCTGATAACCTATGTCAATCGCATTCCAAAAGCATGGCATGCTTGCCTTAGAATTCAGAAGGCGATCATTCCAGGGATGTGAATCTCCTCAATTCAGGAGTGGAGCATTAAGTCATTTAATCGAAAGATCCTTATCGCCTGTGCGCCAACTATCCAAATGTACTTGTTTTCTGATATAGAGAAAGGAACATTACCTAAATTGAGTGACAAGATGGTGTAGGTATATGGAAGCTTCCAGCCTGGCCAAATCCAGTCCAGGACAGAGTCTTTGTCCACCTCCAAAAGGAGTGAAGTTGCTACTCGTCATCATCTCTTTATGCTTCGTAAAATTTGCATCGGAAGATTAATCATCAGTTCATAAGACTAAGAGAACACATATCTTGTCCAAAATATAAAACACAAAATGTATCTTACTTGCCACCTCCAGGGGTAGAACTGGTATGGCCATTCATAGTTGGTCTCATCAAGATGAACCGACCGAAAATATGTGAGCACACACCACCCTTTTGGAATTGAGTACCCTTTTATCTCGACATCTCTCGTCGCCTTTCTCATCACTCCAATTATTATGTTTCCCATCCTTAAAGTCTCTGTAATGACCTGTTTGGATCATCCGGTTCTTGAGCTGCTATTTCATAGACCAATCAGTTTTGATAAGAAAACTTACATCTTGTGTGAATGATAGGGACAAATAGTCATTCCAACTCAATTGCTCCCCGAGCTTTGCCTTGCTTCTTTTCAGCTTCATGTTTTCCTCCTGAGGTGATCGATCGATAGCTCAATAGCTAATGGAGTGACAATGTCAATGGCCTATCTTTTACTGTTGCATATAGTTCTCTCTCAAACCAAGATGCTCCCCAATAGTTATCCATGGATTCCAAAGATTTAACACATAAAATTGGAGTACAAAAATGTTCTTTGAAATTCAAGTAAAAGCACACTAATCTAAGCCCTCTTTGCAATTTTGTTGGTTGGCAAAGAACAGTACAAGATCTCAGAATAGGAGGGACTAACTTCTTCTCATAATGAGTCGGCGATGGATGTGTTAAGCGCACGTGAGACTAATCCCTACAATCTAGTGAGTGTCACGCGGGGTCTATCTGATTCAAGTGTGTATATGTGAAGACGAGATATTTTAACCGCATGGCAATTCATTTCGAATGATGACATAATGATCAATGCGATTTTGCATCTCACAGAAACAATATGTAATGGCCTTTCGGGATGCAACATTTTGCAAAATCAAAGGGCATGCCATACCGTCAATTGTTGTAGAGCAGCTGGACAATCTGAGAGGTATTTAACAGCTAGAGTAATCAGAACAGGCACTGAATCTTCTCCTGGTATCATCATGTCAATGACATTGTCTGCTATTAAATCATCTGTCAACTGCTCATGTGGGTCATTTAGCAAAACATCCACTACATCTTGTGCAACTGTCGAGAGTATTCGACCTTTGTCCCTCTTAGATTTTATAAGATTTTTCACCAATTTGGACATTATCTTCTTTGCCTGAAACCAACAAAAGGAAAAGAAAACAATAAGATAAGAAATAACTTGTGAAGGGAAAAGAAAAAGAATTTTCCAGTGATTAATTTAGCTTGCCTGAAGGGATCTGTGGAGTCTACTTCCAGGTACATTAATTGGAAGAGACATGAGGCCCGAGATAAAAACTTGGAACTGTTGCTTCAGAAACTCCATTCCTTTGCCAGGGTCAAGGCTAATCAAGGCTTTGACCAGTACTTGGAAGGCTATCTGCAGACAAAGGAAAGCAAAAGGGACACTTTGGTTTATCCTATCCAAAAAAGGAGTTTCTTTTTCCCTTGCCTTTCTCTTTTAAGCTCAGAAGGTAATTATGTTGGACCAAAATTTCAGGACAACGTGTGGCCATGCAATATCATTGTGCAACCATTGATAGCAACTGGGGCTTCCCCACTTCTACAGCGAAATCATCTCAAAACTAGGTAGAAGCCACATATAAAAAGTTCACAGTTCACCATTCGTTACACATCCAGAGAGGGAGAGAGAGAGAGAGAGAGAGAGAGAAGGCTTTGTTTTCATCTTTTGACTCGTTTCTAGGTCATGTCAAGCTTTTTGCAAATAAAGTTCATCTCAAACTTGTAAGGAAGTAAATAATAGCTGCATGATGAAATTATTCAATATAGCAGGATAGGAAAAAAAATGAAATAGCCAGATGAAAAAGTAGAGGATCAACAGAGAGAGAGAGAGTGGTACGTTTTTGGCTTCGTCTTGTATGAGTATTGGGCGATCATCCCTCCAACATTCCATGGATTGTTGGACGTACTTCTGCATGTCTCGGGTGATCTGGGCTTTGAGCTGTGGGGACCTGAAGAAAGATCCAACAAGGCCATGGATCCTCCTCTGCAAGCTTCCGTTGATGAGCAAAATGGAGGTCTTGCCCATCAGCTCGGTGAGGGACTTTGGGTATGATGGCACAAAGGTCTTGGCATCACTTTGCAGGATGAATTTGGTCACTTCTGCATCGGTCGATACAACTGTGGGGCTCCCAAATATGTGTGACTTGAACACCTTTCCATAACTTCGTGCATTCCAAAGACAACCCAAACAAAAAGAGAGGAGCTCAGGTTCTTGAAAAAAAATCCATTTTTTTTGTCTGTAGATAACGTAATAGTACTAATAAGAAGTACATGGTGAATTCGCATAAGAGTGGAGAGAGAGAGAGAGAGAGAGAAGAACGTGGCAACGCGCATATGAAAGCAACAGCATAATTTTCTACTTCCACATTATGTTCATCGAAACAAGAGGCAGGAGCTTGTGGGTATGTCCTATAGACTGTGACTGAACTTACATGTGACGTCGTTTGTTCATGAAGGTCTCGGGTCGGTCTGAGTAAGCAGAAGAGATGAACTCAATGGTTTCGCCGATGAAGGGCCATCCAAGAGAACCGGGAGGGACTTCAAGCTGAAGAAGCGGCTTCTTATGCCGACTGCGTCCTGATGACATGGCGATCATTTTGTAGCAGAAAACGATGGCGCAGAATATGATCGCTGCTGTCAACAAAATCAAGGCATTATCCATTTTCTTTCCAACTCGAAGCTCTCTCTCTCTCTCTCTCTCTCTTTGAGCTATACTCTCTCTCAGTTGAACACTGTGTGATTAAGTTGCGCATATGTTTTAAATATATGTTCGTCAATAACGAAAGAGAGAGAAAGTGATTCCAAGTTCATGTAGGGCAGAGTTTCTCCAATTTAAAGGCGAGTGATTTGAGTACAGTAGGGATATTTAAATTGGATATTTGAGAGAGTGCCGACGGTGAAATCCTTCTATACGCCCAGTTGGTCCGGAAAGGGATCGCATGTACTTTTCTTATAAGGACAGATCTTGCCCTTGAAATCCGGGCCGTCTGTGTTATGAATGGACGGCCCAGATCATTACTAAAAAAAAAAACCAAAAATTTGCCCCCTAAAAATAGGAGAGCCGGGCCGTCCGTCCAAAAACGGACAGCTTGAATCCCAAGGGCAGGCGCTTGCCCTTCTGAGAAAAGGGTAAACGATCCGGATCCGGTTGGTCCTTATAAATCAATCAACACATTATTGCTTTGTAATTTTTGTATGGCGAAAAAAACCGCATGGAAAAGATTAAGGAAGTCGAAGAACTTATACCCGCTTCTCTATTTGGTAAGATCTCACCAGTTGTAATTGCTTCAGCGAAGATCTTAACCAAAGTTGCCTCATAAGATGTCGGCAGAGGTGTGTTTTCATGTTCAGATTCAAGGGTTATAAGGTAAGAGAGTTAATTAGCCCCTAAAGATGGAAGACAGCTCTATTCACGGGAACATCTATTGAACTGTGGTGTTCGTGCTCATTTCTGTTTGATGCTGCTGTTATTGGTAATTCGCCTTTGGCGAGTTAGTAAGCCGACCGCGGCTTGGATGAGGTTATTTTGCACTCATCCATACCGGCTAGCCGGGCATGATTCTTCGGATCCGCCATGGTATTCGGCCTAGGAGTGGTATTCCAAAAATGTAGAACTGTTATGGACTTAACAAGGGTCGAACCTCATCCTGAGTGTAAGCAAAACTCAGATCAATGAAATCTAAATCAAGACAACTCATAATGAGGATCACATGTGATGATCCTCATTCCCCCCGAACGTGTGATACAATACTCGGGACCCAAATTTTCACAGCAATTATTGGTCGCAAAAGCTGAGCTAACACCGCTCATGATTGCACATTCGGCAATGGGGAAGGGGGGCCTCTTATCTCCTACAGCCGCACGGCTGCATTCTGAAATAATAGCTGCAGTGGACCCCCTTCCATTTGCCAAAAAAACTTGACACAGAGCATCAAAATTACAAGTTTCGCACGTTGAATTGGGTTTGGTTGCTCGTGTGTTTTCTTAATGTGAACATCAGTAGTTTGAGGGGGGCAAACACAGCCGATACAATTTTGGAAAACCTCTACTTTCTCGTCCATTTAACTTCAGGCATTTTCTGGTAGAGCTCATGTACTCGAATCAATTTTACTTTCATATATTCTCCGACTTCAAATTCACTTTTGGGAATCCATTGTTGGGAACTTCAACCGTGAGCCGTTATAATATCAATTTGAAAAGAGATGTGGCGTTCGAGCAAATCGAGCAAATCGGAGTCAACACAAAAAGGATGTGACACTCGAGCTAATTGGTTTGAACACAAAAGGGATGTAACGTCCAAGCTAATCAGCACAAACACAAAAGAATGTGACACTGGAGTTAATCGAAGTGAACACAAAATAGATGTGACACCCGAGCAAATGAGTGTGAAAATGATCAGTCCATATTTATGCATAAAAAGTGTATCTAATTTATGAGTTTTAAATAAATATTAATAATTAAATTAGTTCATTTGGCTAATATTTTGATTTTCGGATGAGTTTTATGAGAGATCGAATTTGGAATATTCTCTAACCGTAAAGATATGGTCAAACTTGATTTTTATTAATATCCAAGATCCTTAATGACTTTTGCAAAATCTTATTTTTAGCAGGTTTGGATTTTCATGAGCTTTTGATTGATAACATATTCCGAAATCAAAATAAAATCACGGGAGATGTTGACGATAAAAGAGGGGACAACGGGGGATTTTAGACGACGACGAACGAGAGAAAAAAAAAAGAGGCAGAAAGCAAAGGAAGCGACTGTGCAGAAAATTTACTTTGGCCATGGCTTCTTCTCCAATTTCTGCTCCAACTTCTTCTCTATCATTCACTCTCATGAGTAGCTAAATTTATTCTGTTGTGTTTGGGCGTAGATGAAACGATACTTATTGTTTGATTTCTAAACTTTTTATTTAGTTTTTGGTATTGCACTATATTGTTTTGGAAAGACGACGCCTTCATCTATTTCATTCAAGAATTTTATTGTTAAGTCAAGTTTCTGATTTTAGTTTCTAGGATTCTAATTTCATGCCCAAGAAATAATTTTAATTGCAATTTGTGATCAAGGCAGATAGTAATCTATATCTGATCGAACTAAACTTGTTAAGCTTGGAAATCAAAAGACGATAGTAAACGACAAGATAAGTTATAACTTCGATAGGTTGTGGATTATCTTCACAACAATAGCAAGCTTATAGCTTGTTAGGTTTGATAGTGCAAAGAGGCTAATCAAATAAGAAGGTATCGTGGATTCGAAACTTAAAGTCAATAGTTTTCTCATGATTGTTTGAAGCTTATTTTAATTATGTGAACTCAATTTTAGCCTTTCACTAAATTACTTAGTTTTAAATAATAAAAAATAAAAAATCAAATTCATCCTTATTTTCCCCGTGGTTCGACCATTTCTTATCACTATCTACGGTTAGTAATTAGAATTTATTTCTTATTACACTACAACACGATCAAATTTTGGTGTCATTGCTGGGGAAAGCTAAGGCACAGTTCTTCATTTTTGCATGAGTAGTTTAGTTTTTCTATTTTAATTTTTTGAGCATGTTTTCTTTGCATGAGTAATAAGGGTGATTGATTCCCGGTCCGGTTCGATTTTCCTCAAGAATCGAGAACCGGACCGGTGGTTCTAGTTCTCATTTTTCGGAATCGGGAACCGGAATGATGACCCCGGGGATTGGGAATCGAACCGTCGTTTCGGTCCGATTTCCTGGCAGTTACAAGGAACAAGTAATATGTTGGATAGAAGTGGATTCTTGCTCTTTATACATAACCATTTGTTCTGATTGTGCAGTTGTTTCCGGGACTACTTCCTCTACCATGGTGTCTTTGCCATGAAATATCTTTCAAAATGGGCTTTTACTGCTCACATCAGCCTTCAGCCAGGAGCCAAACAATCTCCCCTCATCGGTTTTGAAATCCTCCTCCTTATAGAGCATCAATTCTCAATTAGAAGCATAATGCCGTATCTTACGATAAGATAGTCATATCTCTAGCAAAAAAAAAAAATTCAATCGATGCAATTTTATGCCACCGGAATCGGGAATTGGACTGCCACACTATCAATTCTAAATTTAAGAACTGCGAACTGGACCGTTGTCCTCTAGAACTAGGAATCACACCATTGATCCATGTTCGGTCCGGGCGGTCCAATTTGCTTATCTCTAGTGAGTAGTTTAATTTTGCTATTTTTTTTATCATTTGTGGTTTTGGTATTGCACTTGATTGTTTGGGAAAGTCTATGTCTTCATCTATTTCATTCAAGAATTTTAATGTTAAATCAAGTTTATGATTTTAGTTTCTATGATTTTAATTTCATATCCAAGCAATAGTTTTAATTGCAATTTATGATCAAGACAGACGATAAAATATATCTAATCGAACTAAGCGTGCTAATCTTGAAAAGCGAAAGATGATAGTAATCGACAAGATATGTTATAACTATGATATATTATAGATTATCTTCACGACTATAGCAAGTTTGTAGCTTGTTAGGTTTGATAGTGCAAACAAAGAGGTTAATCAAATAAGAAGGTATTGTGGATTCAAAACTTAAACGCAATAGTTTTTCTCATAATTATTTGAACCTTATTTTAATTACATGAACTGAATTTTAGCATTTAACTAAGTTACTTAGTTTTAAAAAATAAAAAATCAAATTCGTCCTTATTTTTCCTGCGGTTCGGCCCTTTCTTATCACTATCTACAATTATTAATTGAGGTTTATATTTTATCACATTATGACATGATAAAATTTTGGTGCCGTTGCCAGGAAAAGTTAATGCGCAGTTCTTTATTTTTGTGTGAGTAGTTTAGTTTTAAAATTTTAATTTTTTAGCATTTTTTTTTGCTTGAATATTTACTTTTGATATTTTAATTTTGTCATTTATTATTTTGGTATTGCATTTGATTGTTTGGGAATCGCTACGCCTTTATTAATTTCATTCAAGAATTTTATTGTTAAATCAAGTTTACGATTTTAGTTTATGCGATTCTAATTTCATACCCAAGTAATAGTTTTAATCACAATTTATGAACAAAGCCGATGATAATCTATATCTGATCGAACTAAGCATGCTAACTTGGAAAGCGAAAGACGATAGAAATCAACAAGATATGTTATAACTAGGATATATTGTAGATTACCTTCACGACTATAGCAAGCTTGTTTTTTGTTAAGTTTGATAATGCAAGCAAAGAGGCTAATCAAATAAGAAGGTAACGTGAATTTAAAACTTAAAGGCGATAGTTTTGTCATAATTTTTTGAAATTTATTTTAATTATGTGAACTGAATTTTAGCATTTAAATAAATTATTTAGTTTTAAATAAAAATAAAAAATAAAATTCATCCTTATTTTTCCTACAGTTCGACCCTTCTTATCGCTATCTATAGTTAGTAATTAGAGTTTATTTATTTATTTTATCATATTATGATACGATCAAAACACAAAACGGAAGTGACGCCTGAGCTAATCGACGCAAACACGAGGGAATGTGACACCCAATCTAGTCAGAGTGAACACAAAATAATGTGCGACCCGAGCTAATCAGAGTAAACATAAAAGGAGTTTAACGCCTGAGCTAATCTGCGCGAACACCAAAGGGATGTGACTTCCGAGCTAATCAGTGTGAACATATAAGGGATGTGATGCCCAAGCTAAACGACACTAACACAAAGGATGCGACACCCAAGTTAATCGGTATGAACACAAGAAAATGTAACACCTAAGCTAATCAGAGTGAACATAAAAAGATGTACCACTCGAGCTAGTCGGAGTGAACACAAAAGGAATGTGACGCTTGAGCTAATCAGCACCGACACAAAAGGGATGTGACACCCAAGCTAATCAGTGTGAATAGAAAAGAGATGTGATGTCCGAGCTAATCGGCGCGAACACAAGGGAATGTGACACTCGAGCTAGTCAGAGTAAACACAAAATAATGTACGACTCGAGCTAATCGGAGTGAACACAAAAGGAGTTTAACGCCTGAGCTAATCTGCACGAACACAAAAGGGATGTGGCTTCCGAGCTAATCAGTGTGAACACAAAAGGGATGTGACGCCCAAGCTAAACGACACGAACACAAGGAATGCGACACCCAAGTTAATCGATATGAACACAAGAAAATGTAAAACCTAAGCTAATCAGAGTAAACACAAAAGGATGTACCATCCGAGCTAATCGAAGTAAACACAAAAGGAATGTAACGTATGAGCTAATCAGCGCAAACACGAAGGGAATAATTTGAGCCAATCAAGTATAATTTGTAAAGTGATATTTTTGGAGACAACTTGAGTTGATCAAGTGTCAATGCAAGGTAGGATTCTGAAACGCAATTAGAAGACATACCTGAATTCCCCTCCATTGGTCAAGAATAAAAGAGTTAACTGCATTGCACCTGTCCTTTAACAAACACTACCATCAATCAGTAGGGATTGTTCAAATATAGGAGGGACTCTTCTCTACAAAAGCACGCCAAGTCAATGAATTTAGACTCCGGGCTACAAAGGCATGCCATGTCGATCAAGGGACTTCGAGCTATGGAAGCACGCCAGGACAGTAAAGTGGACTACGGGTTACGAAAGCACGCCGGTCGATTGAATGGACTATGGGCTAGGAAAGCACGCCAGGTCCATTTCATGTAAAAAGAAGATATAATGGTGTTTGGATGAATGTCGAAGCTTCAAAAAGCAACTCATCGCCGGGCACTTTTGGATCTTCGAGGAAACATTACTTGTTAGACATGATTAGAGGCAACAAGTGTATAGACATGGCTACGGACTGGTTTGGGCCTGAAACCAGCTCGTTGATCGGGCCAACTTGTTCCAAACTGAAACTAGTATGGCCCCCTCACGGGCTGGTTTCATGAAAATTCGAAATTGGCTATTAGCCGTTGGGAACTTCGGAAAGAGCCATTGGCTCTTTCCAATGGACACCCAGCCCTTTTTTTTCTTTTCTTAATTAATTTGTTTAATTATAGTATATATCTTGCCCCAGCTATAAATACCTCTCATCCCTTACATTTTTCTTCACAAATTCTCTCAATTCTTTCAATCCTGAGTAAATTCTCTGAATCGGCTTTCCGAATCAATTCTCTCAAAAAATGGCAAGTGAAAGCAGATATACTTGTTGTCGACGATTCTTCGATATCGGTACGAGGATAAAGATTTTCTTGCATTGGGATGTACTCGAAGTTGGGATTGAGAACAACGTTGATATTATCATTGTTGTCTACCCAACATGCATAAGTATGAGAATCATATCCAAAATGAAGATAATCGGATTTTCTCATCGGATTATCAACGTTGCAAATATTTTACGAAATCATATAATTTCAAGATGGGAGACGGTAATGGAACATACCGTTGACATTTGACACAAAAATATCCATCGCGAGCGGGGATCGACACAAGCCAACAACAAATGGGTGCGCCAATCCTAACACTCATCCTATATTCCGTTACATTGATCAATTTTATAAAGAAATATTAGCTGAATATGTTGCCATTAAACGTTTATCGTTGAGTACTAGTGAAAAATTTGGTTTGAATTATTTGATAAACACTGCATGTACTCTGCAAGCACAACCTGGTCCGAGAAATACCCTTAAACGCGAACTTTTTAAGGTTTTAAAAAAACCTTTAAAAAAAGGCTTTGACAAAACTTTTTTTTATGGATTTCAATGGACGTGTGCATATAGATAACGACATTTGGAGCGATTCTTGGCAAACTCATTCTTATATGGAAATTTCTTTTATAATTAGTTTATCTAGGGTTCATTGATGAGGCTTGAACTTGTTTTTCAGTCCATCTCAAACATCCCAATTGGCTGAAGTTGAGAAATGGAGAAATACAAATAGGGAAATATCTATATGATGCTATGTTGGCTCACAAAGATGAAACTAATTGACTCATGATGTCACTACATGAGAATGCGGAATCATTGCAGACAAGCCAATATAGCGATTCAACACCTTAGAAAGAGACCAGCTAGGAAGTGAGTTGTCATTACATGTCATTGGATATGTGACGATTGGAACATTCAAAAAGAGTTCTTGCATTTTGAACGTTTAATGAAAACATATGGCCACTAATATTTATAAAGTAATCAGGCAAGTTTTAGAAGAATATAATTTGTTTGATAAAATTTTTTCAATTGATTTTGATAATGTTGCGACAAATATCGTTTTCGGATGGGCCAAGGCTTTATGGGCTTAGGCCTTTTGATGGCTATTATTTTCTGGGCTGAGTGAACCATTCATTCCATTGTCCTTGGGTCACAAAGAGTATAATAATAATAAGCAAGGAATTTACCTTACTCATGTGATACTTGAGCAGGTCGGTTAAATCATGACAGCGGACAATCAAGAATGGCATGAAAAGGAAAGATTGAATAGCACTTGCAAAAGGAGAAAAGTCGCCCAATGTATGGTCCTAATTTCAACACAAGGAGGAGGGCATGTTGGAATATTAGGGAGGAAAAAAAAAACGGAGGTAAGGATGAAGTACAATAGAGCAAAGAAAATATTGAATCAAAGAATAAAAAACGGAAGAGAAGTTTAGGAGGGAAAGAGTGTGTTTGCATATCATTTACAATTGGAATTACTCAGTAGATCTCAGCTGAATTTATAGAGTTGTTGGGAAATGAAAATGACATAACCTGGTTCCCCTTTTCGATTTGAGACTATGTGGCTTTCCCACCCTTCCTTCAAAAACCTTATTAAAGAAGCTTGGGATGGCTCTACTCCTTACAATGCTACACTACAAACTTTCATATAAAAAATAAAAAAAATGGAACAAATAAGTGTTCGGTGATCTTTTTATTAGTCTTGGGGCTTGTTAGATTATCCTTTTCGATAGTTGCTTCAAGGTCAAAATGCGCATTTGAGGCCCTTTTTTTTACAGGGTTCGGTTCCTCTTCCGGGTCTTGGTTGTGCATGTTTTGTATTATTGCCTAAATGTAAATGCACCAAACTCTTTCTGGGTTGGTAGAAAATTTCTCAACCATTGGGTAAACATAGATCCTAGAGAGCGAGTTTAAGCAGCGTCACTAGAAGAAAGCAACAATCGAGTGGCTTAAGGGAAGGGGGAACCCCTAAAGATATCTTGATAACAGTGAAAGTCTCGATTCAACTAGATTCGACTCGACTCTGAATGGGAAGAAATTAGGAAAAACTACCGAGGGACATACGGGGGGCTTCCTCGTGCTCTATTTGAGATAGAATAGGGGTGAATAAGTGTTATGGAAGAATATTTAAGAGCTTGATGATGAAATGACGGGATAATGGTTGAGTTCCTTGAATGAGTCAAGATTTGGTAACTCAACTCCAGAGTTAGAAAGAATTTGTACACCCTCTTTTGGTTTTTCATATTAGATTTTCTTGCCATATTTTAAATTTACATGTACAAGATTATTTACGAATTCTTAAGACTTTTCTCTCCCCAATAAAGAGAGTAGTTAAAATTCATGGACCCGTCTCTAAGTTGTGAAAGAATGGGGCAAATTTTGAAAACAAAATGGAAAAAAAAAGGAAAAAGATTTTCAAAAGATATTTCAACTTGTTGGAATTCTACCTACAAGTTACTTCATCAATCATTTGATTACAAAGATTTATTATGTGCGTTTACTTCGAATAATATTCCCAAAATTAGTTTACTCCCATAAGATTGGGATGTTTGCAACAAAATATATATATATATATATATATATATATAGATTTTTTGAAATTTTGTAATGTTGCTACTTATATTTTATCTGGTGTTTATTATTTTACTACGCATTTATTTTAAATAGATTGTGTTAATATTGCTGGTTTTTTTTTATGATTTTGAAAATGATGCTAAATTAAGTCAAACTATTATAGCAGTGCGAGAATAATGGTTGAATTATTATTTCGACATTCCTCTTATTTATTTGGTTGCTATTATTTTCGATCCACGTACTAAATTAAATTATTTATATGATTATCTTAACGTTTATTATTATGATTATTTACATTTGAATGACAAAATAGATATTGAAACTATACAATGAGAGATTAAAGACGTTATAGTAGCATTATTATATAATGAATTTTATAGTAAATATGATTTAGGTAATAGTGTATGTTCCTAACCTAGTGCCTCATAAGGCGAGGGTGGTAGAATTGATAGAGGGTATAATTTGCTCATGAGTAGAAAAAAAGACGAAAGAGAGCAACAAGTAATATTTGCGAATTAGAAAACTATTTAACCATTTCTTTTGAGTTTCGTGATTCTGAGTACGACGCAGATTTCAAAATTCTGGAGTGATGGAAGAGTCATTCAACCGATTACCCAGTTCTTGCTCTCATCGCAAGACAGATGTTAGTAATCCATTCTTCAATAATTACAGTTGAACAAACATTTAGCACTTGATGATTAATTTTGGACTCCTGCTGTTCAAGATTAAATCTTGATGTTGTTGAGGCTCAAGCTTATGTCGATAACTGGGCAAAGGCTAAATTTCGATAATAAAAACTGGATCGAGACGACGAATTCTTCAATGATGATGATGGAAATACCACAATGGATAGAGACGATTGATGATGAGATAAGTTGGGGTTATCAAAGTTAAAAAAATTACATTGGTTTTAATTCTTATATCCAAGAAGATATGTGGCCGTTTAATGCTAATTCATTAAGTTCAAGCACATTCTTCTCCCTTTTTCCCCCAATTTGATTACAATGTATAATTTGATTATAATTTATAATTTATAATTATTTTTTTATTTTTTATTTTATTATTTTTAAAATTAAATTTAAAAATCGAAACAGGTTCTGGTTCCACCTTGGCCACGAACCGGAACCGCCGGTTTATGGCTTGCAAGTGGCTGTTGACGGCTCGTGGCCATGTCTAAGTATATGCATTCATAGGCAACTAAAAACACATATAGCAGCACATGCTAAAATTCACCAGTTCAATGGGTTTATGCATAACTATTCTGTTAAAGTTTGCATTACCAATTTCATTTGGGGAGGTTAACACGGCATGAATATGTTGAATGTAATATGAATGAAGTATTTCAGTCCGAAAGTGTTTTCTCTCACTCTTGAGAAAAACTATTTGTCTTGACTGCAAGATGTAAGAATCACTAAATCTTACTATCATTGCATTCGTTAAGGGTCTAAATAATTGGCACGACCGAGCCAATCTAGAAGCTTTGATTAGGACCGTAATGAGAGCTAGATCAAAGACTTACAAAAAGGGGTCTCTCTGTCAAGCCAAGGCTTTTTGAAAGAATTCTTCATTACATGTTCCTAGTTTACAAGTCAAGAACTTTACAAAAAAAAATGAGAAAAAAATAATCTTGGACCATATCTAGCGTCCACATGGGTGTCCACTTTTGGCTAAATTTTACCCACATTATATTCCAACTTTGTCTACATCGTTTAAAATGTTTACAAACATGTCCATGGGGATCACGTCAGCTGAATTTGGTCGAATTTAGTGGCGGAAGGGCATGATCAGAAAAATCATGAAAATACAAGGACTTAAAAAGTAGAATACTTCCCATCATTGTAACACTCTTGTGGAGCTAGAACTTAGAAGTGGTTCATGTCCCCTCGATGTATCGAAAACTGTCAGATTTAGTTGTTCTCTCAGGTTCACGTTCTTACAATAATTAGTTGTAACATGCCGATAGTCTTAAACAAACTCTTCACCTTGCTTTGCAAACGCACGAGTTAAGAACCGTCGGTACCGTAAATAAAAGTAGAAAAAAAGAGAAAAAAATATGTACATAAATCTCTCTCTCTCTCTCTCTCTCTCTCTCTCTCTTAGTTTCCATATTATTGAAACACGAAAAGTTTTCGTCCATCCAAATGAATAATCACAGGGTAAAAACTTATATCTAAGAAAATGAGAGAAAAATATGTATTTGACGCAGACAACATCATGTTCCGAACAGGTTCAAAAATTTCTCGTTTATCCAAAACATATCTAGACGTATCCCTATTTAAACAAATCAATCACATCAGTTCCCAATGCATTTTCTCAATGCGTGAAATTAGGAAAAAATTTAGGAACAGATGATTGTACTTAGATCTTTACCTTCCGGTTTTCCTAACTTCTAATGAGTAGCTCCAAAATTAACCGAATTTCAAACAAGAACCAAACAAAAAAGTTGCAATTACCATATATGTGAATCCAAACCCTATATTTACATCATTGAGGGCAGAGGGAACCCATGATTGCAATGAACGCATGCACTCCAAAAAATTACTACTTTTCCACAAAAATCATGGCATTGTTCCATGCATATACAAGTCAGCTTAGTCTTAACTTATTGACGTACCCACCATAGAGATGAGCTTTCCCAGCTTTCATATTCCAATTAAATCGTCAGCCTCGAATAATTTACATTGCAAGTTGCGACTCCCAAAGTTTCTTTTTGACCATCATCAGAGCGCATTTGCACCATCAGACCTTTGACCCAATTCTGCGTTCTTCGGAATCTCGGACGTTGTTTTTTTCCCATTACTTATGAGCAACTCTCTTTTTCCCTTCGTCCAAACTGCGCATTTCATGATGATTCGGTTTCTTGTCCAATACATATAATTTTAATATAAAGAAAAATGGCACAAATTATTCATGAATTTGATCCATCGTGTAATTAGTCCATGAACTTTAGCCCAATATGTAATGTGATCCCTGTTCCTGAACTTTTTAATTTGTTCGGCGCAATCCTTAAACTTTTGAAACATGTTCAACTTAATCCATGTACCATGAACTTGAATAACTGGAATGACTACATTGAACATCTTTCCATAGTTCAGAGACCAGGTTAAACATATTTCAAAAGTTTAGATACCACATTGAATAAATTGAAAGTTCAGCGACCATATTGGCCAAACAAAAAGTTTAGAAGCTACATTGCATATCGAGTCAAAGTTTAAGTACCATTTTTGCCATTGTCCTTTAATATTTGCATAAAAACTCACAAGTTCTCTTTGTGTTTGCATTTGCGATTTAGTCCTATATCATGTCGGGGATGTTAGGGAGTGTATTTGAGAGCTAATTATTCATTGAACATTCAAGAATAAAGGGTCTAAATAAGAACCTAGCGACATTACCCTTCCACGTTTCTATTATTAGCAACTTATGCATCGATCGGGTGAGTGAGACTATACAAGTCTTTGCCTTGTATACATTGTCCTTGGCGTTTATGACCGGAACTCGCAGCTAACGGCAGTGTATCGTTTAACTGAATCTGAATAACCAGCTAAACTCGTTAAACCAGCAACAAGAGTTGACGTGAAGACGAAGAATTTCACAGCATTATGTCCACATTTCCAAAAGCTAGCCCTGTCCTCCATAAGCTTGTATACAGATGGTTCCTCTTGAATATCTTCCAATTTCCTACCTCTAGCATTTAGCATAGTCATAGAGGTTAGAACGGCAAGACAGACAACAGATTGCAAATAAAAATGGCACAGCTATATGTCTTACCTCCTAAAATACTAGAGATTCATGTGGCGGCCCTTTGAGAAGCTTTTTACCATCAATATTTTCCAAAAGAAGACATGTACAAGCAAATGAACGGACTGAATTCCAGGAAAATTACCCTCCAGACGATGATGATTCAATCTCCGCGAGAATAAGTTCTTTAATCATGAAATTCATGCAGACTGACCAACAAAATGGCATCTGAAAGAAAGGGTTGGTTAGTCAGACTAGCCCCATGGTACGATGACTGGCAAGGTGATCCATCAAATGGGCGGCAGAGACTTTGCACGAATAAATTGTTTGAGAATGGCTTTCTCCTCATCAAGGCGCTTCCTTTCTTCAGGATCTCTTGGTTTGATCTTCCTCTTCTCCTCCAGTATCCATTTGAAGAGTTCACGTTGTTGATCCTCTGGAATCGGCTCTCGCGGTTTCACAGGCTCTGTGATGACTGGCACAGGTACAGGTTTCTCAGTAGCAGGAGCAGTCGACACTGGAGTTGAGGATACAGTTTTGGAATCTTCTTCCTCTGTGGTATTGTCCTTGTTGGTCCTCATGAACAGGTAAACTACAAGAATATGTAATATTCAGTCAAACAAGCAAAGCCCCCAAGGTTTCACAGATTTGAGACATCACAAGGAGACAAGTTGACAAGATTTATAAGGGATTTAATGAAATGCTTAGCAGTCATACCATAATCAAATAATTAGTTGCCTGATGATATAATCAGGAGATAACAGGACAGTTCAACAGATTCTTAAGCTACAATTTTCAGCTGGTTTATAAGCTATGTTTTTAATCAAAGCAATAATTATGTATGTGCAATGAAGAGCCCAAAAAATCTACACCTACTATCATAAATGCCAGGTGACCAATATCAGCATTGACACTAGTTTATAATTTCTTCAGCACCTTCAGCCTTTCATTATATTTCCTATATAGGTTAATATGATAGTGATATCCAATTTCCAGACAGACAAGTGGAATAGGTCAGCGTGAGCTGGGGGAACATTGTTTTGGTACAGGTAGTTAAGCAAGCATTCAGTCCATTTTGCTTCACATGCTGTATCTTCAGATATGCATTTCAGAGTCTTATCATGCTATGCATCCTAAGGAACAAATATCCATGGCGAATTTGCAACTTTCCCACAATAACTGTCCATAACAAAACACGAAACAGTAGCTTGAATAAGCAACTCAGAACCACATCACTATGATTTCCACATTCAACTGCATTGGCAATACAATTACAGGCAATTGAAGGAGTATGATCTGCCGGAACTCTCCATCCATTTGGCATGTGCATTGACACTCTTTAACAGATTTCCTTTCCCAAATTTCAAATTAATGGAAGAAGTGGATTTGCTCGTAATCTAATATGTTACACATGAGACCCGTTACCACTATAGGCAGATAGATCTGGCAGAGCAAGAAAGAGACTATTACTTCCTTCATGAATGCTTTTAGACATAACCATACAGCAACTCTCTTACACCAAGTTTTTTGGGTGGCATGAGGTGAGCTTCCAGGAAAATTTCAGGGAAAAAGAAAAAGAGCAGATGCAGGTTCCCGTCTCGACAAGGCATTTCATAGAGTTCTCCACTAATAGTTGCCATTTTCCTCAACAAAATCTGCTATGTTCTTCCGAATTTTCAGGGAGAAGTATTGGCGGAATATCAAATGCAAACCTCAAGCAATAGCTTTGCAGCATACTTGAAGCAGTACCGCTAATAGTACGCTCACAACTCACAAGATACACACATATCTCGTCGTCCTTAGAGGCCGTCAATGAGCCGACTTCAGAACTTCAAGAACGGTTGAGAGAAAAACAGGGATTTATCTACATGAGCTTTCACATGGATTTCATACTTAAGGTGTCATCCCTTAAAATTAGAAAAATCTTTAATAGAAAAGATTTAGCAGATCATTTTCCAAGAAAAGGTTAATGTAAGTGCAAGGCCTAAAACCCCATACACTGGCAAGATAACTCCCACTAATCTCCTATCGTACTAGACTTCTCACTCCGGGTCATCCATCCACCAAATCTAGAACATTCATGGGTTCTAGTTTTGACATGTCGAACCAATTAGGATATACGACTTATCAGGTTGCTGTAACAATTCGGCATAGTTCATGGAAGACCCTTTGTAGGTTCAATTTTTGAGTGAGGTCTACCGTATGTTATGTGAAAAAACATTCAAAATATGCTGCAGAACCAACCCTCGCAAGACGCTTCAACAATTACTAGCCATGAGAACCTGAAATCTATCCAGCTTCCATAACTTAAACTTCACCGTAAAATGCCCCTTCCAGCCACAACTGCAGTATCAGATCAATAGATTATTGGAGTGCATACGACCAGTCCCCACCCATCAGAATCCAAGCATGCGAGGAATCACGATTCGATTTATTAATGCACTGCTCTTTCTGATGCACCGTCAACCATTTTGGCTAATAGTGGATGCTTATTATGCTTTGCTTTATACGAAATGAACCAAGGGCATGGAGAAACAGTGTTTACTTCCAGAAGGATCTCTGCTAATTCATCTAGATGCTTAGTGCTCAGAACAGCGCGCCATTGAATCCAACTTGCAGGCATATAAAATTTTCAGCACGCCAATAGAAAACGATGTCCAACTACAACAATACAGCCACCTGACTAAAACGCCATGCCATCATTCTCATCATTTCAACGAGTTCTGGAAAGATTAATATTCTCTTCATTGTCCTTTAAGGTCGGTCACCTCTGAATTTTCCCTCTCTGCCCAAAAAGGTAGCATAAACGCATTCCAATCAAGTTTTCTCTCCACGCTTTTGTTTCAGCTCTCTTTGTTCTCTTCCTAACAAAGTAGAATGAAAGAATTCTAGTCTTATTGATATCAGCTCAAGGAGTCAATTCTTATCGGTAGAACCAAAGACAAAGGCGCCCCAAAACCAAACTATTGCCCAAAACCAGTGAGGAATTTTACCAAACACAAAGGAGCGCGATCAATTACACACATGAGCGCGTACGAAAAGAAAACGCACGGACCTCCAACGGCGGCATTGACAGTCAAGAGCAGAGGCCAGAGGAACCTATAACGGCGGGCGAAGGACTCCTTGGGAGGCGGCGGGGGCTGGGGCTGTGACCCCATCGTGTACGACGCTGCGGCCGCTGACGGCGGCGAAGTGGACTCCTTCCCGCTCTGTTTCAGCTGCGCTGTCGATGCGAAAAACGATCGTGGGTGGCGTGAACTATCGAAGGAAGAAAGAAAGACGCAAACCCGGAAAAAGATTCTCAAAGCTGGTGCAACGCTCAAGGTTGTCACTTTGATTGATGATGCTTTTATACTTTTTTGCCACTTTTTTTTCTTCTGTTGAATCAGAAGGGTTTGTTCGTGAGAGATGAAGGGGCTCAAAGGGTGGGGGAGTAGTGTTACCTTTCTTGGGTTTGTTGGTGTAGAGCTTGGGACCTTCTTCGCTCATGGCGGACCTGATGTTGTTCTCGATCTCCACTGGGCTGACAACAACTTCGCTGCTTCAGATCATCTCCTTCGCCAAGCAAACTGCGGGCAAAACAATAATTTTTGCCCCGCTCTCCGTTTTCTTTTTCGATTTCTGAGGTAACATGACATCACTCTAGAAATCTCATTTCTATTCCAAATATATTTTTAAAACATAAATTCATTTAGTAAATTAATTATATTTTCTATTTTTACGACGCACATGATACTTTTACTTCTCTATTTCTATTCCAAACATATTTCTAAAACATAAATTCGTTTGGTAATAAAATTATATTTTTTATTTCTAAAATAAAATATTATTTCAGAAATAAATTTGAATGAAAAATAAGAAATAAAAAATTCCTACTCTTCGAAGAAACAAAAATATAAATTTTCTACCCCTAATTTTTTCTCAAGCACCCAACGCCATCGACCACCACCCATCACAACCCCTCGCCTCACTGTCGGCCGCTGGCCCACCTCCACTGATTGCTACCAATGCGTTGCTGCCGCCACCACCGCCCACATTGACCTCCTTCAGCCGCCGCCGAAGTAAAAAAAAATTAGAAGTATAAATTTTTAATTGTTGTCAAACAAACTTATATTCGAATATAAAAAAAATTTATGCCATTATCAAACACATTTTTTTTCAAAAACTTATTTAAAAATAAAAATAAAAAAAACTATTTCTAACTAAAAATCTATTTCTAGAACAAAATAGTTGTCATTCATTTTCTTAATATACAATGACGTTCCTAAACTTTTAATCCATTCAATGATTAATCAATTATTGATAAAATGTAATCTCTAGATTCTATATAAAAAAAATCAATATCGCCTTTCCCATAATTTCATTTTAACGGAAATTGATGATATGGTTTTCAATCCATGAAGTTTGAACGTTGGTCAACAAGAAAGAAGTAATGAATAAATTATTCATGTAAGATATTCACCTCCAAATAGAATAAACAATCTCTGACATTAAATAATGATGGACATGTTAATATTCTAATTTTTATTTTTGTTCTAAAATAAATAAATAAAATGTTAGACTCATCATTTTTAATAAACCAACTCAGCATTTAATGATTCATGTAATCAAATAACGTCCGATTTGTATTTGAGCAAACAAAAAAACTTCATTAAATCTTTATCGATAGTTTAAAAATTATATTGTATATTATGTCAAAGTTCGAGGTGTAATTTTTCCTTTTGAATTAGTAGTTAGCCACCACTAATTACTTTCATCTCGAGGCTCGAGCCCGATGAGCTAAAATATCCATATTGAGGAGTCGAATTGGGCCTATGAAACTTTAGCAGGAAAAGCCCATGATGGCCCAACAAGAGTCCGACCCATTATCCTCTTCGGTCTTCGTCTGCGATGGATGACGCCGTCTGTCTAGCAAAACCAATCGTGAACTGCCCCGACGCGCTCGCCTCGCTCCCGCCCAGCCATGAAAGTACTCGCTGTATCCATGCCTTCGCTGGGAGCGCGAACGCCTTCCTGTTCTTGCTCGTGCTCCTGGGACACCCAACAGAGGCTCCCTTACAACCGCAACGCCCCCAGAAACCCCAATTCCGGCAAGCTCAAAACCCCCGCCCAATCCTCCACTGTCCCGACGCCACGCACCGCCCTCGCTGCTCCGGCCCACCGCACGGACCCCTGTGTCGCAGATCTTCTGAAGCGCTCTAATGCTCACCCACCGCCCGCTCAAGGTGCTGTTCCCCGCGTTTCGCTGTTGCATGAGTTCTTGTCTTGTCTGGTGTTGTTAATGGGGTTTTCTTGTTGGAGACTTTGAGGTTGTGCTTTTCGTGAAGAGCGTTTGCTTGTGATGGGAGCGAGAGTATGAGTGGTTTAGTCGAATGGTTGATTCACTTGTTTCTAGCAATAGTGTTTTGTTGAAGCTGGTGGAAGATTTGAAGTTCTGTGCCGTTTCTATTGGATATGTTTTCATCATGAATTATTTTGTCGAAGCGGCTGGTGTTGAGTTGTGTTGTTCTTTTTCAGATGAATTGTATTTGGGGTATGAGCAGTGGCTGCCTAGTCCGCCGAAAGTGGAGAAGCCTCGGTCTGTCTACAATGCTGCGTTGTTAGCATACATTGGGGATAGCATATACGAGGTGTGTGCTCCTTGAGTTTCATCTTATTTTGGAACATGCATATGGTCAAAATGAATCATTTTCGTAGTGTAACGAAAGGAACCGAGCGAAGCTCAAAGATAGGTTCTTGTATCTTGAGAAATGAATATCGACATCGACGTTAACATCAACGATAACTTTATTCCAAACTAGTTGGGTCGGCTGTCGATGAATCTCAAAAAATCATAAAAATAAAATCAGAATCAAGCGAGAGAAAATAGATAAATGTGTAAAAATAAATAAATAAATAAATAAATATCTATTTATCTATCTATGTATCCACTATCCCTCAACAACACTAATAGCCTTTCTCCACTCCGTCTTAAGACAAACCGTACGCCAATCTATTTCTCACTCCATTAAATCTTGTTTTACTATTTTCCCCCAATTAAGTTTCCGCCGACCTCTTACTTTTTTCGTGTTATGCTCTCGATAGCAAACTTTTGTTCGTACCAGTGCATCTAAGGGATTTCGGAGGATATGCCCAAACTATCTCAATCTATGCTCTCTCATATTTTTCGCCACCGGTTCTACTCCAACTTTTCGTCGAATCTTTTTATTCCTTTTATTATACATCTTTGTATGACCACACATCCACCTTAACATCCTCATTTCCGCTATTTTCATTTTATGCTCATGTTTTCTTTGTGCTAGCCAACATTCAGCTCCATATAACATGGCAGGTCTGACTGTTGTTCTATAAAATTTTCCTTTTAACCTAAGATGAATTTTGCGATCACACAAAAATCCCGATGCACTGCGCCATTTCATCCAACCTAGTCTGATTCTATGGCTTACATCCTCATCAATCTCTCCATCCTTTTGCAATATTGATCCCGGATATCTAAATGTATCTTTCTTGGGTACCTCCTGTCCGAGCATATTTACGGCTTCTTAATCCCCTTGTACTGTTGTGTCGAGCTCACACTTCAAGTATTCCGTCTTTTTTCGATTTAACATAAATTATTTAGAGTCCAATGTGCTTCTCCATACTTCTAACTTAGCGTTAACCTCAGCTCTGGTCTCATCAATAAGCACAATATCGTCTGCAAATAGCATATACCACGGCACCTTATCCTAAGAAATGAATATATTATGGGAAAAAGAGTAGTAGCAGTAGTAGTTCATATAAAAAAAAGTGCATTGTAGTTATGAGGACTAATTCTCGGGAATTGAATTCTTTCAACGACACTCACCCTCGGTGCTTCTTAAAATATGCAGCTATATGCTCGCAGGCACTTTTTGTTTCCTCCCCTGAGTATTGAAGAGTTCAATGATCGTGTAACATCTGTAGTACGTTGTGAAGCGCAGGTAAATTGTAGCTCTGGACCAAGCTTCTTACCACTGTAATGCTTTCTGTGACTTTGGAAGTTAAAGTATGTGCTCCGACTGAAGTTCACGCGATTACGTTTGTTGGCGGTGGTCGTTATGGTCTATGTCCTCAGTCCTCACCTGAACTGACTTGCTTTAAGGATCTTACTTCACTGTCTTAATTACATATAGATGTTTCCATGGGAGAGCCGGTTGCTTCCCAAGGTCATGGAAAGGTATCGAAAGAGACTTTGGCTGAGAAAGAGACTGCTAATGGAATAGAACTAGTTGTGGTTGTTCATACCCCTGAAATGTAGAAGTCAAGAAAGGATGGAAAAGTGCATGTCTCCTTTTCAAGGCGTACTGTGGGTTTTGTTGAATGTGGCTATAGATGTTCGTCTTTCATTGTACTCCGCGTATCTTGAAATTGCTGTCTTTTATGGTATTCTCTGGTTCAGAGGTTTGAACTTGCTGTGGTTTATTGTATCTGCTTCCAATGACATCTAGATTAATTGGTTGCTAAATTTTTTTCCTGCTATTATTTCTATTCACATTGGGTTGTGGGCCATTCTTGGCTGCATTCCAGGATGAACTACTTCAAAAGCTGCTTGCTGAGAATTATCTATCAGAAGAAGAAAGGTTGGCAAAGGTTGCAATGCTCCTTAATAAGGACGTGCTGCCTGACTATTTCACACTTTTTATCTTTGTTACCTCAGAAGCTGCTCTGCTTGTCGCAGGGGTGTTATTCGGTGGGGAAAGAATGTTGGTACGGCTAAAACACGGTCTAGAAAACGTGCTGGTACTGCAGTTTACAACAGAGCATCGTCGCTGGAAACTTTGGTTAGTACCCTTGCATGATATTAGTCTAGTAGTATAAAAGAATATCATTCAAACAGTGGAATTTCAGATACTTAAGCGATCCTATGGTTCTTCCGTTTTGTTTTTATTATATCAAATTTCCTGTACATTACAACTTCGCAGATTGGTTATCTGTACTTGACGGATGTGAAACGGTTGGAAGATGTCATGCTGAAGTTGGGATTCTCAACAGGTGCTTCATCTGAATGGGTGCTGAATCAAGAGCTACTAGTAAGTTCTAGATTGGTGATATGATCTTTCTGTCATTCTGTTGGTCTATGTGACTCGTGGGGATTAATTCACTTGTTCAGATGTCTTTCTTTGCCATATTTTGCTTTGAGCGTTGGAAATGGACTTCTTTGTCCATTCTCTTTGATAGTGCTGGTATTACTTTTTGTCATTCTATCGGTCAATGTGACCCGTTGGGATCAATTCACTTGTCGAAATGTCTTTGTTTGCCATATATTGCTTTGAGCGTTGGAAATGGACTTCTTTGTCCATTCTCTTCGATAGTGCCAGTATATACTTGTTGGCTAATACGTGTCTCCTTCCAGGTCAGCAAGGATGAGAGTGCAGATAAATACAAAACACATGGCTGTGACAATTACCTGCCACAACTAAACCTCCAAAGGGCAAATTTGGAGAGCGAATCAGTAAGAATGTTTTAAGTCTCGTTGTCTTCAATGAGATGATAATTGAAGGTCACTGCTGAGCATCCGAAGAATATCTGGGTTTACATGTTCCTGTTGCACTGTACTCCATATGCCGCTGGATAAATTACCAAAATCTTGTTGTAATGCATACACGGTCGGTCTCCATTAACAGTTTCCTCTCTTCTTCCCTCACCTTTTTCCTGTTTCACTGGTTGCGAGGCCCCATCCTCGTGTCCCTTGGGAGGGAAAGGCTGTTAAGTGATACATCACCAGAAGACGCTCACATCCAAAAGCAACCATTTGAGCGCCATTGTTTGGGACTCAACCTGCTTGAATTTCGGTCATGCCATTCATAAATGGTATCGGGACATGGACCATCGTGGTGAAGTGAGGCTCGTATAAATTATGCAACATATCAGTCTGAC
This sequence comes from Rhodomyrtus tomentosa, assembly GCA_028455895.1. Lineage (NCBI taxonomy): Eukaryota > Viridiplantae > Streptophyta > Magnoliopsida > Myrtales > Myrtaceae > Rhodomyrtus > Rhodomyrtus tomentosa. The sequence goes on along the minus strand of JAPCWY010000001.1, from coordinate 37,429,086 downwards.
AAAGGGGTGGCTTCCTACTCTGGTGCGAAGTTGGTACCTGGTGGGCATATATGCCATGCTTTGCTGCACTGCCCGAGTCGCGTGTGAGAAGCTCCAAGGTGGTGGGGGTGTGTCATTGTGAGACCCCCTATATTCCACAGTGGTCGAGTGATGCATGGGTCAGAGATCAACTCCACAGGTCATCATCGGTCGGCTGCTCCTTTTAAGCCACACTCATGTGTCTGAGTCGGGAAACTCCAGTCAATTGCTATGGCTAATCCTCAAACTTGAAGTCTTGAAAGGCCTCTTTTCCCCCAAAACTACATTGAACACGTACTTTATGTGCAAATCCACAATTGGTGACAAAATAACTTGGCCTCAAAAGTAGTTACGCAGTGGTTTTTAAAATCTAGATTTTGGGTGGGTTTATTTCGCTGAAAATTTCACGGTAAAAGAATATGGTTTTCATGAAAATCATTTTTAAATAAAATGGTCGGTTTTCATAGGAGAATTGATTTACTTCTTGCCAAAATTGAAGTCGTTTTCCCTCAATTTAAGTTTGTTGTTATGGATCCATGGAAAATGTTTTGTGTAAATTGATTAGTTTTTTGACATCCAAACACCGGAAAGTAGGAAAACAATTTCTTGAAAACGTTTTTCCTTCGAACAAAGGGACCCTTAATCGCTAAATTCAACGATTCTGCAAATCCGACCACAGGCTAGACTTTGATAACAACGTTGGCTATGGTTGTCTTGCAGATTGTTGAAGCTTCGACTTTGTACTTTGTAGTGTGTAATTTCTTGTATGTAAAAGTATGGACCATGATGGGATTATATGATACCCGGAGCGTGCAACATGACTGTACTTTTTCACTTTGCTAAAAAAGCACTCGGTATCTTTGTCTCTGCTTTAGTTACTCGCTACGCAAAGTGCTGCTTGCGTCATTTAATAATTTATGATGCAGACCATTTATAACGATAGAGCGACATATTTCTAGTTTGCATGTTTTGTATAACCTTTATCATCATCTTATGGAGCCAACGATGAGTTTGCAATTACCTATTTCAAGAAAGGCACACGTATGAAGGAAAGCTGTCGCCATGTATGCCCGCTACCGGAATCGAGAAATGGACGTGCGAAGCTTCCTGATTGCAGAAAGGGGGTGATCAATCATTGCTTGCTTAAGGCTTAAGACATGAAAGCGCAATAGATCAGATAAAGAATCGATTCGGTGATCGTTTAAACATAATAAAGCATGTAACTTTGATGCCTATCCACTCACTTTGATCTTCGGATCCCAGTTCAAAAATGTAAGCAGCTTCAAAGGCAACCCCACCCCCCCACCCCCCAAAAAATAAAAAATAAAAATAATAAAAAAACAGGACCACAGACCTTTTCCCTCCTTCCCCTCGTTCGTTGGGCAGCATTCGATATTCCCACGATTGCTTCTTACGAAAGGCGAAGTGTTTTCTCTTGGAAAAACCTCCGGCTCCGAAGCATCTGGATATCGGTTCCCCGCTGTGATTGACCTTGTTCATCGTATTAGTTGGAACATCAGGCGAAGATGGACGGAGCCCGGAAAAGTTTTGAACCGGGGAGGGGAACCTTGCGGATACAAGGGGTTCCGTAGCTTCAGTATTAACTTTCGAAAGGTTGGCCTCACAGTGATGCGGAGATTAGTTGTTTTGATTGGACTGCAAATCTCGATTTGGGTCCGGAGGTCAACGATTCTGTTCAGCACATGCTTCAACTAACCTTGTTGCTTTGACCGAGGAGATGTTCACAACACGATTGACTATATAGATAGCAAGATTCAGCATGATTTCAGGGTAAAATCTAAAATTGAAAAATCGAATCAGTGGAAGCAAGGTATGTTTCAGGTTTCAGAATATGTAGGGTAAGTTTTAGATTTCAAAAACCGGTTCCAAATTCTAGGAGGTGAAAGTTGAAATAAGTTTCTGTGTTTTTCTTATTTTATCCCACGGTATTCCATGGCGTGCCATGCTAAGTGTGTAATTCATAACCAATTGAGATTCCCTTTCCTGTAATATTCATGATTGAAACTTTTACTTTGTTAATGCTTCACATTCTTTATGTATATAAATATAAGTTATGAATATAATTAGTGGATTATATCCGCAAATAATGGTCATTGGACGTGATAATTCGCTATGATCAATTCAACTTAAAATACAGGTTAGTGAAACTCAAGTACACTTTGCAATCGGCCTTCGAACCTATAACAGGTAGATGCTAAGTTCCAGGATGTTTCCAAAGAATGAGAAATCAAGTTCTATGTTTCAAATGAAACTTAAAATCGCTGACCCCCTTACTTACAGCGCAGCTACTAGTTTCATGCGAATGAAATGAATGCTTCTTCAAGAGCTCACTCCAATTCCGACGTAGTTGGTCTGCCTTTGACAGGATCGAGAAATTGGACGATCTGGTGCTTGAAAGCCAGCCGAGAGGATAAGATACCCACTCGACGTGAATCCAGAGTCCCCCAGTAGTCTCGTTACAATTGAACTTTTGACACAATAGACCGACGCTCCTCAATGATTAGGAAGAGTAATCTGTCTTGTGCATACTAAATTACGTCTTTGATTTGAAGGGAAACCTGCTTTCAATCATTATGTGACAGCAGGAGCATGTTTATTTCTATCGAAGTCCTTGCACGTCCAATGGATCCGTGAAGTGGATTAGAGAGAGACAACATAACAACCCCACTCTACTCTACAATCTCACCAGAATCGTGCTTTGTAGTTGTAGCTATCTCAGCCCCCCTAAGATAAACTTGGCCGTGTCACATACTACTAATTTTCTATTGTCCAATGCTATTTTATAGGATTAGGGGTCAAGTACCTAGTTAAGTTTAGTAGGGGAAAACACACAAAAAAAAAAGTCATAAAATTTATTGCATTTGTTACTTCGATCCTAAACTTATCAATTGTGCCGGAAATATATCGCCTAACATTTCGTATTTGTCAATTGAACTAATTTGGCCAATTTATAATTCTTTAATTTTTTTTTGGATTTTTTCTTTTCTTCACTCTCTTTGTTTGGACTGACTCGCCAACACTGGGTGAGGGCCGCGACGCGCTCACATAATGCCAGTGAGGGCGTTCCGGCCCTCAGTACAAATAAAAAAAACATAAATAAAAAATAAAAAAATAAAAAAAGTTATTAAAAATGTTCATATCAGTCTCAATCGTGCTGTGCATAACAACTGGTGTTCACGTCAATAATTTTTTGATTTACGTTGGCACAATTGAAAAATTTAAAATTGAATTGATAAAATTGCAATAATTACAATACTTCTTTGAGTGATCATCTGCACAGCTATAAAATCCACTATTCGTCTTGCACCGTAACACATCAGATAGGGATGCATCACGCGTCGTGCGAAACTTTATGACCGGCCTTTCGTGCGGAAATCCATCGTGCGTCGAAGTCAAATTGGTTCGGAGTTGAGTTTGATCCGTATGATGCAAAAGTCGTGAGGTACAAGTGTCGATGGATGCAGGAAGGTGCACTTTGGACCACACTAACCTAATGGTTTGGTGACAAACCCTAACACGTCAAGAAACCACCAACCGAGGTTTATGATCTCTCGTTAATGAAGCTGGATAAATAAATAAATAAAAAAAGCTCTTTTGTTTGCTTCGGAACCTTTGGTAAAAATCCAAAAACGAGTCATCTAAATGACCTTTATCAACATCAATAATATTTTTATCTCAAATTAATTAACATAGGAAACCCCCGCACGATCGACAATCGGGGAGTAAACCCTAGGAGGGACACGTGCTAGCCACCACACACGTGCCACCGGTTAAGTCATCCTGCGGCGCCCGAGATTCGAACATTCAATCTTTTGCGAGAGTAAGAGTGCGCGCTCCAGCAGCGCCACCCAGGCGGGTGGTGTACGTCAATCTATTTTTTACTCCCTTAAATCTTGTTTTACTACTTTTCTCTAAGTAAATTTCGACTGACATCTTCCTTTCTTCATGTTTTGTTCTCGATAACAAACTTCTGTTATTACCGAAACATTTAAGGGATATTCGAAAAATATGACCAAACCATCTCAATATATGTTTTTCATCTTTTTTGCCACCGTTCATCTCAATAATCATGTGATATAATTTGTTGGGCCGTTCTAAAAATTCTTTTTTTCTTTTAAATCGAATCCGTTCTAAAAGTTTAAATTGTTGGATTTAGGGGAAAACGTGATTAAGGCGAAATGGAGCAAAATTTTTCGTGATATCATTGCCAGCTGTTTCAAAGTTTTAAATCGTCAGATAAAATAATGAGTTAGGCACCTATGCATCACTAATGTGTCAAGTAAAATAATTTATGATGGGGAAATGAGGGCAGCTGGGAGTACCCGTCACATATTGTCATCTGGCTGTCCCATGTATGTCGCTGTTACCTTCTGGCATCAGCAATTATTTTTTCTAGACATTGTCTGTTGGGGGCCCCCATTCGCAACATTTCTATATGCCTTGAATGCTACACGCGCCATCGCGCGGAGAAAACTATATATCTGTAGCTATGTAAGGATACTAATTCAATCCTAAATCTAAAATATTGAATAACCTGTTGAATGCCGATATATCATCGAGAGAGAGTTCAAGTACGACGAGCCCGTCAGCGTGCCTAATTTACCCCACTTTGACTCGAAAGCTCAAGTTAATGAGTTGTGAGCCAATTTAGATATACTAATTGTTCTATAACGCATTAATTTTTCAACGTAGTATTTTTTCAACACAACTCACATGTGCATCCTAAAAATCACCCCTTTGCTTGGGAGTCTGGTGTTAGGTTTTGCTATCCAGGCATCCTTGATATCTCAACTTAAACCTTCAACGCCCACTTTCATCCATGTCCTCTTTTTCTAGATCGAACCAAGAAGGTTGTCATAGAGACCACGTTTCTGCACCACAACGCTACGTGCCCGGAAACCACGTGGATAACCAAGTCATGGTGCAGGAATAGATTGAGGTTCCCATCAATCATCCATCCTGGTATCGTTCATTGTTGTTGTGCCCATTTGTGAAAGCCCTGAGGAAGAATCCGAAGATGAAACATGAGGAGGCCCACATCATGACATGACATTGGAAATTCTTCAATCTGATGAGCTGGACACGAGCATGCTGTTCATCCAGACAAAGCAAACCCATGGATCCGCCGAAAAATAAAAAACAATATGATAATAATGATAATGACCACAATACCCAATTATTTCATGAGAAGGTAAGGTAAAATTCACGAAGACGATTAACAAGATGAAGATGAATGATGCGTTAAGAAAAGGACATTATTCATCGAAGTCGTTGGATGTGTCGAAACCGTTGACTAATGACGACACTCGACAGTATCCAAAGCAAATAAATAAACATAATTTCGCATGGATATGATTGATTACTAATGTCGAATAGTGTCCAAAGCAAATAAATAAACATAATTTCGTATAGATATAATGGATCCATTTCACATGGAATGATGTCGTTTTCAGGTCATGCTCACTTCATTTAGCTAAATTTAGGGAAGGAGTTGGCAAGCATTGGCATAATTCACATTAAGCGGCTTAGTTTTCCTATAACATAATTGTCTGTTATAGAAAGCGTCGAGATAGAGATGAAAATGAGAGATTCTCATTTTTTTTTTATTTGTTCGAGGATAGAAAGCTCAATTCAGTCAAATACGTCGTCGAGCCTTCGATGGGAAACTTATCGAAAAAATTCTAAACCTATTGCAATTGTGTTAATTCAATCCTAATTTTTTTTTGTTGATTGAGTCCTAAAACTTTTGTAATTATGTCAATTCAGTCTATTTGGTCTATCGGCGCTGAGTAGTAATTTTTAAAATTTTAATTATTATCTTATTTTTAATAAGTTTTTTTTGTCTTTTTTCTTTTTTTTTTTAAGGTTTTTGGCCGGCCTCTGGGTGACAGCCGCAACAAGGGTCCTGAGCCCGAGCCCACCCATGGCAAGGGCTCGTGGTTGTCGCCCATGGGGGGGGGGGAAGGGGCTGATGGAACAAACAAAAGTAAAATAAAAAAGACATAAAAAAGATATTAAAAATTTACCACGTTAACACAAATGAACTGAATTGACACAATTGCAAAAGTTTTAAGACTCAATTGACAAAAAAAAATATTTAGGATTGAATTGACATGATTACAATAGGTTTAGGATTTTTTCCTTTTTGCTTTTTACAATTTTCCCTACATTCGACGGGTTTGGTTTCTCTGGATCACATGAAGTACATAATATATATCTCGGCGTGAGCAGATATGAGTACGAAAAACTAATTGGGGGAACAAAGATAAACCCTAGCCTAACATCTTGATGGTGGCAAGCCAAAAGCCCAATGAATCAATGATTGGGGAGGGCACCTTATCATGTCTCGTCGCGCTCAAAATCATTTGATTACAATGGACAAAGCTTGAAAGATGGGGCTCATGCAAAGCTTTTTCATTGCTTGGTTTAGGGGTTTTGTGACAGATCCTAATCATAAAAGGCGTCTTGCTCCTCCGGGCAATGCAATCAACACCCCTTGAGCAGTGAAGGCTCTTCAACTTTGGCGCGTTATAGGGAAAAAGAGAGAGAGAGAGAGAGATCATTGCGTCAATTAGATAGCTGTTTCCGAGGTTTGTGTCCGCCGAGAAGCCTTCATATGGCCCCTCCGACTATTGATATCTCGTCACAACGAGTCTTAATCTCGCAATTAACAAGTTTTTTTTGGAGAACAGTTGCCCAAGAGAGCCTGGAGAAAAAACATCCAGTTGCCGAGTGAACGCATATAATCGGGAAAAAAAAAATTGGTTCTTTGAGAAAAGGATCACGTGCTAATGATCCGCAAGGGAATTGGATTTTTGGAAAGGATTTTATCGGCAGCGTCCTTAAGTCACTTGTTAAGCAACCAAATTAAGTAGATTTCATAATTTTCTACGCACTGGTTACTCCCGTGTTATGCACAATCATTGCTTTACAAATCGTGTTAGTCCAAATAATTTATAAGTAATAAGCGCTTCAGTAGCACTCGTCAATGGGGCCCTAGAAAATTGACACGCCTTGATAAACGTTGTTGTTATTATTATTATTATTATTATTATTATTATTATTATTATTATTTTGTATCTTAAATCCTTTGAAGTCACATGACAAATTGCAAAATAACCTTCAAATAATTTGTCGATTCCCCCCGGTCAGTAGAACTAATCACTGACTGTTAAACAAAATATAGAGTGAATTTCTCAACATCAAGTGTGATATAATATGTTGAGGCTGATTAAACTTAAGAGTGGACACTCGAGGACAAATCAACCTTCCTAATGATGTTATATCCCATTAAATAGCGGACTAATCCGTGTCATCTCACTCACCTAGACATTATTAAATTTCTAACAGTCAAAGAGCTTCGCATGTGGACATTACCTGGCCAAAAGACAAAAGGGAAACGAGGGGAAAGAAGAGAGGAACAAAATTTCTATGGATATCCCACGTAACTTTATTAAAAGTGACAAAAATTTCTAAGTTAGACATTGACATTATATCCAATTTCACGAACACCTAACTCAATTAGTACCTTATTAAACCTAATATGACATTTGATGTGGTATAATGTGATAACTGATAATAAAAGGGACGAGACAAGGCATTTTTATCTTATGAATATGACGTGATGGGTCACGTTAAAATTGCGCATGATAAATCTTTATTGCGCCAACAATATCTTTGGAACGAAATTGTCGGGAGCGCCGATTGTAAGTGCTTGAATGATCCGATTGCATGAAATGGGTAAAGTCACAATGCGAGCGTGGGAATTAGAAATTTGGACTTGGCCTAGGAAAAAACACAATCAGACAAAGCCAGGGACTTCAAAGATGCTTTTTTGTTCCTCGTGAAAACAAGAGTAAGAAACCGTCCGCCGACCATGCCATCTTGGGATGATTGAGTTCGGAATATGTGTGTTTTCCCGTGGGAAGAAACGCTTGGCAATGCAGCCAAACAGATCGCTGCTCTTCACAGTATTCATCACGTACATTTCTCGCATAGAAACAGGGAACCTGAGAGATTTTACGATTTCTATAGCAGTTTCTCCCTGGATGACGAGATGGAATCCCGCGTCGGAGCAGGAGCATGAGTCCAAGGTTGGTGGGCCCAAAAGTCGCCCAAACATTGAATTGGTCCCAGCATTTTCTTTGCCTTCACATTGATCTCTTCCTTGTTTATGATTTATGGGGACAGCTGCGACGGAAAGCACCTTCATTTGAGGTTTCAGCTGGAAACCCAACTTGAATCCACTCTCTCAGTGGCCTGGCCTCCCCTTTCTCCGACTCTAATCCCTCCTTTTTCTCCACCATTTCCATTTCCCCACCTTCCTTCTTGAAAGCCGTAAAGCTGTTTCTTCTCTCTCTCTCTCTCTCTCTCTCTCTCTCTCTCTGTGTACAGAAGCATAGAATAAAGTGGGCAAAGTGCTGCTGGAGACAGAATAAGGGAGGAAAAAAGGGCATTGCTTCGGTGGTGCACTGACAAGAGTGCTGGGCTCATGGGTTTGAGGCTTGTGCTGGGGAATGTGTTTGGCTTATCGCTGGGTCTGTGCGTTTGTTCTGTATTAGCCTCTGTTTCTTATGATTCCAAGGCTATTGTCATCGACGGCCAGAGAAGGATCCTCATTTCTGGATCCATTCACTACCCAAGAAGCACTCCCGAGGTACTTACAAAATGCATAGTACTTGCTCTAGTTTTTCTTTTGTCTTCCTGAGGGAACACTTAACTGTGGTTGCTCATGAAATGTATAACTTTGGATTTTGTGATTTGGGTTGGTTTTCCAAATTTGTGAAGAATTCTTGCGTGGGCTTTGCATCATATGATTCTTGATTTCATTCTTGCTGATTCTCTGCTTATTCTTTCTTTTCGTAATATGTGATGTTTTTTTTGGTTGCTTCTGAGAGATTATTGTTTCTCTGTGTAGATGTGGCCAGATCTCATTGAGAAGGCAAAAGAAGGAGGTCTTGACGTGATTCAGACTTATGTTTTCTGGAATGGGCATGAGCCATCACCTGGCAAAGTGTGTATAAGCAACGCCATTTTCTATTATAGTACTATGCTTTTCGTACGTTTTATTTGACTTTGAATTCCGACTGAATGTATTCGTTTTATGGCCTTTTGGTAGTACTATTTTGAAGGAAACTATGATCTGGTAAAGTTTATCAAGCTGGTGAAGCAGGCAGGTCTCTATGTTCATCTCAGGATTGGCCCCTATGTGTGTGCTGAGTGGAACTTCGGGTAATAGTTCAAGTATTTGCTGTTTCTACAAACGATGAAATAAAGGGATTTCAAATTTCGCAGTTAAATTGTTTTGTGGTAATTCAATTTTCCAGTGGGTTTCCTATTTGGCTGAAGTACGTACCAGGAATCAACTTCAGAACTGATAATGAACCTTTCAAGGTGACGCATTTCGCCTTGTCTCTCACCCCTCCTATCTTTTATGTTTTTCAATTAACGTCACCAGTATACTGACATGATCGTAGTCTCTTCTGATGTTGACTTCTGCCAAATATGAAGTATCAAATGCAAACATTTGCAACAAAGATTGTCAACATGATGAAAGCAGAGAGGTTGTTTGAATCTCAAGGTGGTCCAATTATTCTCTCCCAGGTATATGAAACAAACCTCTACTTGCATATTATCCTTTCTATGAGTTATTGTTGACTGAATTAACTGTAGTTTTTTTGTTTTTTGTTTTTAACTACAAAAGATTGAGAATGAATATGGACCCATGGAATATGAAATCGGGGCACCGGGTCAAGTTTACACGCAGTGGGCAGCAAAAATGGCTTTGAATCTAGACATAGGTGTCCCGTGGGTAATGTGCAAACAAGATGATGCTCCCGACCCAATTGTAAGCTATTTTTTTCCACCTTTCTTTTAAATTTCTAGATCCACTCGGTATGGTTCTCGTGTTTTATTTATCCTGAGTAGCTGCTCAGGAGCACATTGTCCCCTTGCTGGTGATGGGCAATGTGCATAATTATTCCTCATTGCACACGGCTCAAGTTTACTCAATGCTTTGTCCAATCTGTTTCTGTTTCTTTTCTTATTTACTTGATTTCTGTGCTCTTGTTGTGATGATTGGCATTTCTAGTTTCCGCTGTATGTAATTCTTCTCTTCTCAGCTTCCACGATCAGCAATGCTAATAGGCGATGCTTTCCTTTTTGGTTTCTTTTCCGTGTTGACGTACTAAACAAGAGTTTTTGAAGTTATCCAAGTAATGAATCAAATATATTTGGCACACATCATTTGATGCTTTTTATTCTGGTGTGTCCCAACAGATTAATACTTGCAATGGTTTCTACTGCGATTACTTTTCTCCAAACAAGGCGTATAAACCCACCATGTGGACTGAAGCTTGGACGGGCTGGTAAGCTAATGGAAGTCAGTAAAAAGAGATCTTTTATTCTCTACCCAAGAAGAACAATTGCATGAATATCTTCCTTCCCCTTTCTGGTTTCTTATTATTTTGTGGTCCACATTTTGAAGGTATACTGAGTTTGGAGGTGCAGTGCCATATCGTCCTGCTGAAGACATGGCTTTCTCAGTTGCTAAGTTTATACAGAAGGGAGGATCATTCATCAACTATTACATGGTACTGAATTGTCTGCAGCTCTTTGTTTTTTTTTTTTTTATGAAGCACACCGTATATCCCTGAATAATCTCAGTTGGTTTAACTATGTTACTATGGGTTTTCAGTATCATGGAGGAACCAATTTTGGCAGGACTTCTGGTGGTCCTTTCATTGCTACTAGTTATGACTATGATGCTCCTCTGGATGAGTATGGTATGCGAAATTGTTTCTGTTCCCATGGATACGTGCCTTGCCTCATTTATTTTCTAAGAAATTATGTTTTCGTGCAATTTTTTTTGCTCAAAGAGTTTTTTTCGATCCAAATTTTGATCAAGCTCTATGGGGCATCCTAAAGAAAATATCCGGTGATTAGCTGTTTTTGCTTTTTGTCAAAATACTGCCTCCCCCAATACACGTAATAGCTGACTCAATCTCTGCAATCCACCAATTAGTAATCATGTTTATGAAACAAAAAATGCTGTGTAACACATGAAATCTCAGAAACAATGTGCAGAGTATGAGTTGATTGGCAACTAACTAGTTAGTGTTATTCGTGAAACTTGGGTGTTTATATGGTTAACATAGGAGATTTTTTAAGTTTCTGATAGTCTAGATTACTAGATCTCCTGTCCAGAAACATTTTGAAGCACGCATACACTTCCTGGGTTGTTTTGAGGACCCCTAATCTGAATGGCCTGCAAGAGCTATTTACAGTCTAGAGTGACGATTTTATGCAATAGTCTGCCTATCTTTTAATCTCGGTAGCTCTATTATCTATAAATTGAACTTGAGCATCTACAGATTCTATTTAGATGGTTAAATTTACGTGAAATACCATATTTTTCTGTTTTGGTTCAGGATTATTGAGGCAACCTAAATGGGGTCATTTGAAAGATCTGCATAGAGCTATAAAACTTTGTGAACCAGCTTTGGTATCTGCAGAGCCTGCTGTGACACCACTAGGAAACTATCAAGAGGTTGGGGTTTTTTCAAGTGTTATCTAAGAGTTACATTTTCCCCCTGGAGAGTATCCGAGACTAAGCTTCATTCATGATTATGTTACTGCTTACTACAGGCTCATGTCTTTAAATCAGATTCTGGAGCATGTGCAGCATTCCTTGCAAACTACGATCGATGGTCTTTTGTTAAAGTTTCTTTTGGGAGCATGCATTATAACCTTCCTCCTTGGTCCATCAGCATACTGCCAGATTGCAAGAACACAGTATATAACACTGCACGGGTGAGAGAATAAAATGCCCTTTCTCCTATTCTTTTCCTCCTCCATTTTTATCCTATTAGCCTAAGAGAAAGGACTACATGATGAAGTTAATGCAGTTGCCAGGGTTGCATTCATTTTGAACTATATCAACATCTTTGAATGGCGTTGCACTAGGTAGTGATGCGCATGTCAAGGAAGTTCCATTGCATACTTCCTATTCCATTCATGCTAAATCTTTATTTGTATAATGTCATTTCTCCATCTCCTACTGTCATATTATCAACTTTATTTAAAAATAAAAATACAAAATAAGCATTTTGTGCAACTGAAGTATGCTGAAATTTATAAAAAAAAAAAAAAAATACAGGTGGGAGCTCAAAGTGCACATATGAAGATGACTCCAGTGGATGGAGGATTCTCTTGGGAGGTTTATAGCGAAGCGACTGCTGCTTTTGAAGACAGTTTATTTACAATGACTGGGTTGTTGGAACAAATAAATACAACCAGAGATGTTACTGACTATTTGTGGTATATGACAGAGTGAGTAGACTACAAACAGTGAATTACCTCAACCTCTTGCAGTCTTGATTTTAGGGTCAATATCAGCACATATTTGGTCTTCCTTTTTTTACAATGCCTATACTTTCTTCAGCGTCTATGTGGATCCTAATGAAGAGTTTCTGAAGAGCGGAAGTTATCCAGTTCTCACAGTGTTGTCTGCCGGTCATGCTCTGCATGTTTTTGTCAATGGGGAACTTGCAGGTAACTCATATGCTCTTAGGTTATTGGTGCTTCATAATGATTTATCATCATTTTGGCATTGCCTTAATGGCATAGTTCGGTGGAATAGGGCCTTCATTAATAATTGTTTCTATAAATTTTGAAGAACCAATATTACATGAATAAAACCACATCAATAGAAGTTTTCCAAAAAGTCAACTTCATTGTTGATATGCTAGCACGTAACATTTATAGTTTTTAATGCTAGGGTACTAATTTAAGCTTTTTTTGACCTCTTTAAGCGTATAGAATCTTAAAATTGCTCGCTTGTTTGCGACAAAAGTATTCAATTTTCTTTTTGTCACTCTGCGACAAAAGTAATATAAGCAGCCTATGCTTTTTCAATGATTATGTGTCTTCATCTCATGCAGGAACTGCCTATGGAAGTCTGGAATTTCCAAAACTAACTTTCAGTCAGGGTGTGAGGATGAGAGCAGGGACTAACAAAATCTCACTTCTAAGTATCGCTGTTGGTCTCCCGGTAGGTCTCTCTTTCTCTCTCTATGGTGGTGGGGCCGTGAGTGTTGGCATTAGCATGCTCGATGTTCACACACTTTTTCCCAGGATTATGTCTGGCGTGAGCGAATAATAGTTTTTTCTTGCCTTGTGACAATCAACTCGATTCCAGAATGTTGGAGTACATTTTGAGACATGGAATGCTGGTATTCTTGGTCCAGTTACGTTAAGTGGTCTCAATGATGGATGGAGAGACTTGTCATGGCAGAAATGGTCTTACAAGGTTTGTATCTCGAATTCTCCGCATCTATCATCTTTTCATACTTCTCTAGTCCTCTGAAAAGGCTGAAGGTTTCTTTTGGTTCAGGTTGGTCTCAGAGGAGAAGCTTTGAGTCTTCATTCTCTTAGTGGGAGTATTTCAGTTGAGTGGACACAAGAATCTTTAGTAGCAGAAAAACAGCCTTTGACGTGGTACAAGGTAAGTGTTTTCAAAGTTCAGCAGGGCAAACTGATTTATCCTCCTAGCCTCCTAGGTTAATGAACTGTATGGGAATCAAAACTCATGCTTATGGTTATTAGTCAAACTAGGACAAATAATTTAATAAGCTTCTGCAGAATTGCATGCATATCCAGTCTACATCGTTTATATTTGATAGCTATTCTCTTTAAATGAGAGAGGACTTAAGTTTTCAATTTGCCTAGGGCTGGTGACATTCATTATTCTTGTCCTGTGATTTCAATTATGAGTATTAGAAAATGCCCTTCTAGTGAAGTTTTTCAGATTTGGCTGCAAATAGGACATACATGGTTGATGCTTCTACCTCATATGATAATGCATGATATCTAATTTGTAGTTGGTCTGGTTTGACATCAGTAATGTGACAGAAATTGACTTCGGAGTTTATTATGCTTCCAGACTATTTTCAATGCTCCAGTCGGAAGTGCACCACTGGCTTTGGATATGGACAGTATGAGTAAAGGTCAAGTATGGATAAATGGACAGAGTCTTGGGCGCTATTGGCCTGCATATAAAGCATCCGGCTCTTGCAATAGCTGTAATTACACTGGAACTTTCGATGAGAAGAAATGTTTAAGCAATTGTGGAGAGGCTTCACAGAGATGGTAAGAGGAATTATTATCCTTTCTGAACTTTTTCCTTTAGGAGAAATGAAATCGTCGAGAAAGCTCATCAGTGCCTAAAATTGTCAGGTATCATGTTCCTCGTTCATGGTTACATCCGACTGGGAATTTGTTGGTTGTTTTTGAAGAGTGGGGCGGGAACCCGAATGGAATTTCTCTGGTCAAAAGAGAGATCGACAGTGTCTGTTCCGATATATTTGAATGGCAACCAACCCTGATGAATTGGCAAATGCGAGCATCAGGAAAAGTTAACAAGCGCCTGAGGCCTAAAGCGCATTTATGGTGTTCCCCTGGTCAGAAGATCTCATCAATAAGGTTTGCTAGCTTCGGAACACCAGAAGGGACCTGTGGAAGCTTCCAACAAGGAAGTTGTCATGCCTTCCACTCGTATGACGTTTTTGAGAGGGTAAACTTTCTAATGCCGTATTCATTATCTAGCATTGAGATCTCATTTATATTATACTCAGCAACATGAGCCACCTGGATAAACTTCGCTAAAGAAATGCTTCCCAGTCATTCAATGCTGCTATCGCATTTTAAGTTCCCCTTCAAGTGCATACTACGGCCAGAAACTGTATTTCATGACGATCTGTGAGAACTCAACTTGGTGATGTGCTAGATTTTACAATAAAGCATTACCAAGCAATTTGAGTCTTGAGAGTTCCCTGGTTTTTATTATTGCATCTGGTAGCCTTGAGACTTTACACTTGGCCCATCTTGAGTTTAGCGTATTGCCCCGTAACAATTCATGATGTTCTTGCAGACTTGCATGGGGCTGAACTCATGCTCAGTAACTGTAGATCCTGAAATATTTGGGGGAGATCCATGTCCGAATGTAATGAAGAAGCTCTCTGTGGAGGCAGTTTGCAGCTGACAGCCTACAGAAGTTAAAAAGTTAACCAAGTCTGATTCCAGACAACATCAGTTCCGACATTTGGGTTTTCGGGTAAACTGAATCGACACATTAAATACTCCAAGAACCATTTTTTGGCTTTTTCAGAGGTGAAGTTGAAAACAAAGGACACACCTCTTGGTAAAAGCCCACAGATTTTCCAAGGGAAAACAGATAAACATGTACACAAAAGCTATAGTTACTCTGATTTTGGTGCTCTGATGGAGAGTATTCAGAGGAGGGAGTTGGGTAGAAGCACATTGAGACGAAATCAGTTCGAGTCCATGTGCGCATGAGTTTTAGAGTCGCAACATGGAAGCGTCTTGTTTCCAGTAGCATTTGAGCATTGTAATGGATGTAATCCTAAAGCAGCAATTTGTTCGATTTCTTGTTAGAAATTACTTGCAGTTTCTTTGTAATCTGCAATTATGTCTCCCTGATAGGATAGTCTTTCAGCCATGTGTGTGGAAAAAGAAAGAGAGGATCCAGACATGAGTTGAGTCGACCGAACTTTGGTAATCAGTTCGATCAGTTTCAAGCTAATAATAGTCATAGGAATCCAATAGATGGGTTGAACGGGACCGGTTTTCTTTTCCAATATGGCATATATTCCCTTAGTTTGGTTATTGGGCCCTCGTGGTTCGCTCGCCTGAGGAGAAAGTACTGGCGGTACCAGATTCTTGCACAAAATGAACATGGTCCATTAACCTTGAGGGTGACTTCCTGGGAGTCGTTGACTTCTTTGCGACAGTAGGACACCATGCAACGAAGCGATCACGCAATTTCAGATGATGCAGTCACAGGCAAATTATTCGGGTGAGTATGTGCCGTGCGATAACTTCTTCCGGTTGATGTAACATGACAGGGCTTTCAAGCATCGTACGGACCTGTAAGAACCTTAATTTCTTATCGTGGACCTCTGTATTGATCCAGGAAATAAAATGTGCATGGCTCTCCGATAGCATCTCAAATTGCCAATAATCACGGCGCGGAACCGGTATGAATTGGAAAGAGAGCCAAGAGATCCAAAACGTGGAACGATGGAAAGTAAGTTTCGGACAGTCATCATGCTTTAGGAGCACTGAAATACTTGTCAAAGAGGAGAGGGTACCGCATCCTACCACCGCAATTACACAATGCTTAATGTCTTTGTTAACACCACTTATTTACTCTCCCGTACGACATTTTAGCCATTGGCATTTAGCAGAGGATATTACATTGCGCAATCCATGCCATGCACAGAATATAGGTCAAAAAGAGTCAACCATCAAGGACCTACCAGAGACTTGGCCCAAATTACTTAGACCACAAGTTCCAATGTTCGGCGGATACACACTTTCATCACATTACCAGCTGATACACTACCAAAATCTATGGTAAAGAAAGGGCCATAATAAAGTACAGGCAAAATCTTCCGGTTCATGTAGTTTTAATAAAGGTGACAAACCAACCGCAGCCCTACACTAGTACCATCAGAATTTTAGAGTTCCAGTACGTCACTTCCCAGTAACGAAAGCGGCGACCCTCGCGAGAGCAGCAGTTTCTGCTTCCCTCTTTCCAAGTTTCATTTGGCAGTCTATTCTGCGGTTGGATTAATCAATCTTCACTGAGGAGTAGATCTTTCGAACAAACCAGAAGCAAGCATAGAAGCCAATTGTCCCTGTCAAGACGAAAAAGGCATATGAAATGATTATCATGTACCCAAAGTAGAGGATGCCTGACACCAGCTTCGTGATTTCCAATTTCGTGAAGAAGTAGAACACTGAATAGAGGAAAAGGTATAGAGCCGACGACCCGGCGGTCAAGTAAGATCTCCACCACCAGTGGTAGTCCTCACTGCACAACTGGAAGTAGCAAAGCACGATCGTGATCTCGGCACAAGTGACCAAAAGGATGACGAACACAATGAAGAGGAAGCCGAAGATGTAATAGAACTGGTTCAACCATATTGAGGTCAAGATGAAAAACAGCTCGATGAAAACGGCACCAAATGGAAGAATTCCTCCAACGAGAATGGAGAAGACTGGCTTCATATACCAGGCCTGTTCGGGGATCTGCCTCGGGATTTTATTTGTCTTCACAGGATCTTCCATAGGCGGTTTTTTGAACCCCAAGTAACTGCCCACAAACACTAAAGGCACTGAAATACCAAACCACAGGCAGAAAAGAGCAAACATTGTCCCAAACGGCACAGCACCAGATGACCGCTCCTCCCATATTAGGGCATTCAGCACAAAGAAAACAGCAAACAGGATACCAGGAAACATGACTGCAGTCTTTAAGGTGGTCTTCTTCCACTCCGTGCCCTTGAACATCTTGTACAACCGTGATGACGAATAACCAGCAAATAAGCCCATGAAGACCCACAAGAGGACCATTGCAGTCATAAGACCCCCTCGGTTGGAAGGAGATAAGAAGCCCAGCAAAGCAAAAATCATGGTCACTAGAGCCATTGCAAATATCTGAACGCCTGTTCCCACATAAACGCAAAGTAAACCTGGATTGATAGGAGCCCTGAAAACATCTCCATGGACGAGTTTCCACCCTGTTTCTTCCTGAGCCTCGTCTTGGGTTTCCAACTGGTTATAGTTTGCAATATCTCTGTAAAGGGTTCTCATCATGATCATTGCCACCATCCCCGAAAGGAAGAGGACAATCATTAGGGAGTTTATGATAGAGAACCAATGTATCTGATCATCATTCATAAGGAGGTAGGTATCCCAACGAGATGCCCACTTAATGTCACTTTCCTGAGAAATGCCAAAACAAAATTCAGAACCTCAAAACATAAAGCAATTGAGAGAACGAAAAAAAGAGCAATCCAATGAGATCATTTTACAAGTACGTACCTTGAAACTGACATCGTACGTGAACACAATTTCCTTATTTGCGTCGACTTCCTGAGGAACAGTGCTACCCTGAACTAAATTTTTGGTATTTGCATTACACGTCGTCACTTGAGGATTTTTTTCATCCCATTCCTTGTAATCATGTTTGATACTGTGCAAAATACCAAGTTAGAATGCACCAAATTGCCACTATTCGACAAATAAAATAAATGGCATTGAAATATTCCACACAGATAGACAAAAGCAAAATATGAAAATGAACATATAATGCACAGAAATAGTGGGCATTGAATGCCTTCTGCCAATCCAACGATAAACACCTCGGATTTCTAAAATCATAAGTAGTAGCACTCGAGTCACCCTCAACTTTTTTCCATAATTATAGACAAATCCACATATTATGTATAGCTTGGTGCGAAAAAGGAAAATGTGATTCGCTTGGTTGGTTTAAAGCCAAACCAAACAAGTTTCGATACTGCTCGATGTCCCAAAAACCTGTGTACAGCCAAGATGCATAATTGCGTTTGAAACAGGTATGTCCCCATCAAACCTCCAAAAGAGCTACACGGGATTCACAGTTCCCAGTATAACCAACGTCAAAATCACTCTAGGATGCATTTCAAAATAATGATCGACAACGGTAGGGACTACAGAGATGCTTGAACATTGCAAAAGATCCTTTCCAAAATATTAAGATAACCAACAACCATGATTTTTTCTTCCTCACTTCTTCCGACTTAATATCTCCTTCCTAACTATCAGCAAAAGGACTCCAAACTTTATGATCAATTAATGGTTGCACAACTAAACCTGAGAAAGAAGTAAACAAACAACTAGTTGAAGATAAAGAGTCAAAGCCACACCTATTAGGAGTGACTTCAAATCCAACAATTCTTGCAGTATCAGTCAGCTCATCCTTGTGAAACATGACTCTGAAGCTCAAATGATTATGGATGAAATACTTCTCCTCTTTGCTCTGAAATAAACAGACAAAAATATCGTCAACTATTTAGGCTACAGTTTGCTTCATGGTGGTTTGATCTGGAACTTACCCCAGCATAATTTCCTTTAAAACCGACAAGAAAACCATGTTCATAAGTGGTTGATGGGTTTCCATCCCTCCTTTGTCTTAGAACAGCCACTGGAAGGTTATCAAGGATCCTGCCAACACAAATGATTCGTACTAAATCTGATCATAGAAAGAACCTGACAGTTTAGGAAAAAACCGAAGAAGGCCCAACTCAACCAGACAACAAGAGGCCCCAAGTTGTAGAAATTTATTCTCACTTAAATTTCAGTGAATTATAGAGATGAAGTACTTACATATTTACTCGATATTCATCATCAATTTTCTCCTTAAAGTTCTTGGCAGACTCAGCATCAAGAGTCAATCGACAGGCTACTTTGCATGGTTCCTCCTCCCTCATTCGAAACTGGGAGTATATATAAAAACAATTGACATATACACCAGCATACCAGAATAGTATTTTAATTATCATTCAGTATGATGCACAGAGAAAAAGGCAGAAGATGCTTACCTTGTACACAGAATTCTCAATGCGGTCACCCCTAAGTACCTCTCCCAGATTTTCTGCATTGTTCACAATCTTATGAGGCTTACAGTACATCAAATAGTAGTAATCATAGGGAAGCTGTGTCTTGGTAGATGACAATTTGTTCACTTTGACAGTAAGATCTTCCCCCTGTTCAGAATGACGAGATTATGAGTCAAATGCCCATATATATCTTCTAATGTCGCATAAAATTCAAGTTATGACCTAAAAGAGTTAGTTCCGGGATTTCTATGATGTAAAGTGAGTTTTTTAACATTCATTCAGAAACAGAGGGACCGCACAATATGCAAAAGGGAATTGGTCAGCTTATGAATAAACAAGACAAAGTTCTCTCAAAAGACCAAGCTATAAATCAATCGTTTTGCAGCTATCTCTCATGTTTGTGACGGGTTGTACGTCTATAAGAGGGCTGTCAACAAATCTAAGGTCACTTATGCATCATCCTCCTAGAGTCAAACACGTCATTCACCATCAGAACCCCTCTTTGGAGCCAGAATTAGCCCCCACAAGCAACAATCTCCATCTGCTAGTGCACGACTCTCATCTAATTTAGTGCAAAAATGTCTCAAGACTGCAAGCAACCGTTTTGATGTTGTGGACCATAACATCTCTTCAATAACAATTTCATCTCCTCCTCCTTGTATGCCATACCGTGCTTTTCACATCCTCCCTCAACTTGCCCTCCCTCACTCATTCTTCACGTTCTTCTGTTGATTTACAAGATCGTCAATCAAAAACTCAATAGCTCCTCCATATGTCATAATCTTGACACCCCGACCATCAATGATCAAGTGATTGCTCAAAATTGCCGTGCTAAAGCATGACACAGGCCGATGTACAGCTAGCTACTTCACTCGACAGAGAGTGGAACACAGTACCGAAAACCACAACAAGCGCAACAAGAAATCCTAGATCTAGGGACGATCGGCAGACCCACAAGCACGCAGCACGAATCAAGCCCGAAACCCTAGATCCGACACTAAGTCCGAGCAACGCTCGGGGGAAAGATCAACAGGCGCAACAACGCGCAACGAATCAAAAGCCACAAGCAGTTAACGGATCAAGCGGGAGAGCAATGAGAAACGATGGGGGGAACAGGGAGACGGGGAGAGAGAGGCGTACGGTGGTGAAATCGCGAGGGGCGACGCCTGGGAGGTAGAACGAATGAGCGGAGGAGCTCAGGAGCAGAGCGAAGAACAGCCACGCCGTAGCTCGAGTGGGAACTCGCCCCATCGTCTTTGTCGCTGCCTTCTTCCTCTTCTTCTTCTTCTGCGATTCGCTGCGGGAGAGAAATGGAAGCGGAGCAACGAAAAAGCGGAGCAGAGGGCGTACGAGTTTGGGTCGACTTCAGATTCCGTGGTTGGTTGCCAAGAAGTAGGATTTAATTAATCAATATTTAAAAAAATTTGGTAAAATTATCAATCATCATTTTCACGTCGCTATTTCTCTGCCTATTCATGTAAATATTGGAGGGATTATTAAAAAAAAAAAAATTCACCGTGACGAGAGATTTTCACCACAAAACAAAAAATCAAAACCAAGCGGCATTATGTAAAATCGCTCCCTTTTTATTATTATTTTTCAATTAATTTTGATATGTGAATTTGTCTGGTAAACATCTCGCAATTTTCCCCCCTCCTTTTGGGCCCATTTGATAGAATCTCGCTCCCCTCTCTCCCGTTTGGATCATCCACAACAGAAGCCAGATAATAAGGATTGGCAGAATAATATCTGAGTAGAAATAATTTTTTTTTTCCTGATTCTGTTTACGAAAACAATATCTGAATAGAAAAAAAAAACGTATTTGATAACTGCACGAAATTTCCATTCTTGACATAAAAGTTTAATAGAAATGCCTTTTACTACGACCCTCGAAATTTATATTCTTAATTTCTTATTTAATTATAAAAATACTAGTGGAGTCGGTGGAGACCAGCTACCCGCAGCGGCGATCGATAACGGACTTGTTGTTATAGAGACAAGCATTAACTTATACTGAACTTATTTTCTAAAATGACATTGTTTCTCTTTTTGTTCCCTCGAATAAATAATCTACTTTTCATTGGGGCGCACTTCAGACTCCTTGCCCATCGACAAGAAAGCACAAAGGTACAAGGGAGCCACCCCGGCGGGGATCTTAAGGGGCAATGCTGAGCCATATAGCTTTTATAGTTCCAACCCCTATTTTTTACTGATTTTTTGGATTTGGGCACGTGAATAAATACTACTATATGTGCTATTTTTCGTAGTTGCCGGATGCTAATTATAGTGAAATTTTCTATTAGACGCGGCCCTAATTTGAGGGTAAATAAGGATAAAACCTAGTATATCGATTTTTTTTTTCTCGTTTTTAAGTTTTACTTCGTTTATGATTTGTGCGTCAAATCTTAACTCTTTTTTTTATTTCTTGTTTCTATACTCGGCAACACAAATTTATTTTCGGGGGCAAAAAATCAATTAATGTACACAAACGGATTTCTTTTCTTTTTCTGTTCTGGAGAACAAAAGAACAGAAAAACAGTCAATTATAAACGTTACCAAACAGGCCGTAAAACTACAGAATTCTCAAAGTCGGGATTGAAATAACAATGCAGTTGGATGCTCCTTTGGACGAGAGATCGAATCGGCATATCTGCGGCTTCTCTGCTGCGATTTCTTTCGATTTGACGAGCAACTGAAGAACAAAAGGGGCCCGACCGTGTTTGATGCTAGTGGAAGATGGGTCAACGAGTAAGAATCTTCTCTGCTTTGACAACAATTGTAGCAGCAAGGTCTTGTTCGCGGACTGGCTCGCCAGAATTTGTCTCACCACGAAATACCTTTAGCCTGAGTAGTTCTTCAATTTTTAAATGTAGGAAAAGAGTTATGTGATGATTTCGGTTTCAACAAATTTATACAAGCGTGAATCGAGTACAGATTTTACAAATGAATCAATGTTAACAAATTTCAACGCAGCTCAAGCTTCGACACTGTACTAGAGTTTGACTAGACGGCAAAGTGACTAGGATAAAGATAAACCTCGTAGTTCAACTCAACGACGAAAATCTAAAAGCTACGTATAAGGAAATTAAAGTGTCATGCAAAAAGTAAAGACAAAAACAAATTTGTTTAGCTAGTTGTGGTCTTTTTGGTGGACGCTTGGTGGTATTTATTAAAAATTACAATCCAAAATCTTAAACCAATGGGTAAAAAGATATCACATGAATATAAAGAGCACATAAAACCCGTTATTAAGCGATATGGGATAATAACTTCAACACTTATTCTCACGTGTAAGCAATATTACGAGTAGCACGTGGAATTTAACTAATGGATGGTGGACGCACATTCGCAGAAGTAACAATACTGGCTCTGATGTCATATTAGAAATATAAAACTCATATATTTTCAAAAATCGTAATAAACATTGCACCAGCCTATTTATAGGCTTTTGGAGATCACTAGCTAAAGTAAATCAAGATGCGCACAATCAGAAGATATTCATCCAATCTTGAGAGATACAAAATATCAATATAAGTATTATAATTATCTCTAATATAGGAAAATATCATAGAGACTTATTTTAATTATATCTAACATCCCTCCTCAAACTAAAGGTGACTAAGTCACCTTGAGTTTGAATCAATCTCTAACGGTGCTCCAACACATTTTGTGACATCAGACTTGATGGATACACAATATGGAATGTGTAAGGCATTATCTAAGGGTGACGAGTCTGAAGGCAGTGTTGACTTCTCGAAACGAGAAGTAAAAAGTCAAAAATGAGAGTCAATTGAGCCGAACAACATGCATCCTTTGCTGTCGACTTTGCTGTCGGGACAGTAACTGAACAAATGCGGCCGATACGGCTCGCGTGGCTACAACAAGCTGATTAAGCTAGGCAATGTTGAGTGAAGGTTACTGTGCAAAGGCGACACGATCACCGTGGGGACGCTTACTCAGATGGATGAAGCACTCCAATGAAAAGGATTTATTTGGTGAAGTTGAGAATGAAAAAGTGAAAAAATAGAATTAGGAATTTCTGGGGTTGGTGGAACCACTGCAAACTGCCCCTCTAAAAGGGACTTGAAATATTTGAACTCAGGGAGTTCCTACTCTGATACCATATTAGGAAGTCCAATCCAACAGTTTAAGACAATGGGTGGAGATCACATGAATATAAATAACATGTAAGACCCGTTATTAAATAATGTGGGATAATAACTTCAATATTATTTATAACTATTGAATGATTTTTCGAATGACCTTCATCCACTGCGTTTCTTCTCTTCATCAATTGCTCGACCACGTTCTTGGGTAATTATTTCTGCCATATAAGAGGTCATGTAGCAGTCGATATCCCTCTGACGGCTTGCAGCAATTTGAATCTTCTCTTTTTTGCCCTTGCCGATCATGCCCATGTTTGATGTTCACCACGATTCCCACGATCAGGCCTCTATCTAGGTAGTTGTATAAGGGCTTTCATAAATGTCGATGACTATTCTTCAGCCAGATCTTCAAACGGTGACTATCCTCCGCTTCTAGCTCGCATTTGTCTCCGATTATTTCAAATTTCCAGCGGCATAACCTGTCGTCGGCGCCGGAATCAGCAACTATTTCATTTCCATCGTCGTTTTTAATGGCTGGACACATGGCCTTAATAGATGTGGTTGTCGATTAGTACATGAACATCCTTCAATAGATTGGTAACTGCATTACATAACCATGCTCTAATATCTTGTCTTGACCCTTCCTCTCGTGGACGAACTATTTTTGGTGTCAACATGGCCAATCATCGCCTTAATTGTCCACGATTCACGACGACTTGGACGATGAACGGAACGTGCGTCGACAGATTCCAGAGCTTCGCATAAGAGAACTATCGTCGCCTAGTGGTGATTGTGGCCGTGGGTTGTGTCATGCTACTGCTTCGTCCAAAGGTGTAAAAACAGGAAGATGACGACAGTTCCGAGTCCCACAAAACCGTTGTTTCTGGTGGAGAAAAGGTAGCCTTGCTCCTCTGCCCAAAGATATTTCAGGTTCGGTCCTCGTCACCTCCGTGCTATAGCCGATGCCGCCTAACGAGATAAAGCGCGACGGGTCAACAGCGACATTGTTGTGATAACGAATTTCCAACAGAGTTGAGGTGATTTGCTGGGTATCTCTAACATGAAATGCTCGTTCCATTCCGTGCTTGGAGGTAAGGGTGTCAAAAAGACTCGGGCCAAATGAACTGGGCCGGCCAGAAAATTCAATTGATTTTCGGGCCTTTTCGGGCCGGGTCGGCTTGGGTTTGGTACTCGGGCCGGCCCGATGCCCGGTTGTTTTTAACATACATATTTTCCTTTTAATTTAAATTAATTTAACTTAATTTATTTTTTTTATATTCTTTCATTTAGTAAATTTGTCAATTACCTTTAATTTCGAAAAAGCAAAAAAAATGAAAATAAAAAATAATTCGGCCCGGCCCGAACTCGGTACTGTTTACCTTCGGCCCGAGCCGAGACCCGGCCCGGCCCAATGGCACCCCGGAGGGACCTCTTTTGTTGGGGGGCAATCCCGTTGTGCATCAGCTAATTTCGGAGCTTTTAACTTTTACCGTAAGAGGAGTCAAGGCAAGTTAGACAACAAGACTTGAAATACTGAATTCTGAGTCACTAATTTTATTACTTTTAGGGTATTTTTGATGTGCGAAAAAAAAGAATGATTTCGAAATTATTTTCTTAAAAATGATTACTTGTATCACATAAAATAAAAATATAAATGAAAAATATTTCTATCAACCACGAAAATGTATAGATATAAATTATCGTCAATAGAAAAAATTGTTTAATTAATTAATTATTTCAAGCAATATAAGCGATTACTTGTGGAAAAATATCTTCGAAGTCATTTATTTTTCAAGGAATAAATAGAAAAACTATTTTTGGAATTTTTTCAGACTTCTCGGTATATGGCTGATGGAAAACTAATTGGTTTTCATAAAAAGTTTTCTGTAACTGACCACATCAAGTTTAGACTGTGGACTTCCCTCTCTGGCTAGAAGGAAATATCTTTTCCTAATCCACCGCACAAATAAAAACTTAAAATTTTCCTTAAAAGTAATTTTCACGCAAAAAGATATTGTTATTAGACCCGGCCCGGCCCGAGCTGGCTCGAAGGTGAACAGTACCGAGTTCGGGCCGGCCCGCGTCGGGCCAGACTGGATTATTTTTTTATTTTTATTTTTTAATCAAAATTAATTAACAAATCTATCAAATGAAAGAATATAAAAAAATAAAATCAAAAGAAAAATATGGGTATTAGAAAAAGGCTTGGAGTGGGGCTGGCTCGGCCCGGCCATCCCCAAAAAGTCCCGAAAATTGATTGAATTTTCGGGCTGGGCCAGACTGCCCTGCCTGGCGCGGGCATTTTAGACACCCCTAATTGCTATCATAAAATACAAATCAATGTCAGAAAGATGCCTCGGAGCATTATCAACTTACCATTGGAGTGCGAAAAGCTGAACAACTTGCTAGGCTGACCGTAATGACGGCCTAGATCATCGGTCGCTGGGGCCGTTGTGGCTCGTCGGGCCATGATCCAGCCAACCGGTCGGATTCGTTTGGCCCAGGCCGTTAGACATAATCAGGCCCCATCTTCGCAAACTGAACCGACACCTCGAGGTCTATAAATCGATCCTCAACTAACCCGGCATGCTTATTCATGTGGCCAGTAGCTGTCGTCTTCAAACCCTCGACCCACTCTCTTGGAATTTGATTATGATAAACGGCGACGTTAGGAACGAGTGCAAGTGGGACATCGTCGGGCGTTGGGTAATTAAAGAAAATCGCTTGTCGAACTTGTGGATAAGTGAGATCTGAGGTGACGATTGAGGAAGACGCGGTGAAGAGGAAAAAAATGTATATATACATCGAGATTTCTCGATACAAATTTGTCATTTTGCTTCTTGCTGGCGGTGGAGGCGCGCACAGCAGATGCCAAGAGGGATCTCGCCTTTAATTAAGGTATCTTTTCACGCCGAGGTTTGTCAAACACGTCTCAACGAGAACACAACCAACCATTTTTCGGTAGTCAATTTTCCATTCGCTCATGGGATCCTGGAGGATCCGGGGTCCCCCACGGGAATCCTCTTTTCACGAGAATCCATATATCCATCGTCAGTGCATGGATTGCTATCTCTCGAGCACAGATTGAGGTACGGTCTTAATGGTAACATAAAATAGAGGACCTAACAACGAATCTTCACATACCAAGATTTACAATATCGCTCAGTTTGTGACAATCGTAAGTAGAAAGTTCATATTCTTTAGTTATTGATAAGTAAGTTGTTGGACGAAATACTCAACTCAGTTACCATAAATATATATATAGATTCCGAAATAAATGTTAGTAAGCGTTTTTTTTAAACCAATTTCCAATTTCCAATCAACAAACAGGTAGATCTCTAGGACTTACACAAATGCATACTTCACAAACAATGCATTTCTTTAATTCAAAATGGATCCGGCCGTGGAACATTTGGATGTGGTTATTTTTTCATAAGGAAAATGAATAGTTACTAATGAACGATTCACGTGGGATAAGGTGATCATGAACCATTGACAAACGTGCCTTGCAGCTCTTATGCACAACGAGCTCCCGATACTTTCATCCGAATTCTATCAACATATTAAATCAGATTCACCTCTATTAAAAAAAATATTTAATGAGTTATGAATTAGGAAAAATTATCAAAAAAGCCTTAAACCTAATGCACTTTCAGCAATTCAATCCCCAATTTTTTTTTCGCAAATTCAATTATAAACATTTTGCATTTATATCAATTTAGCCTATCTGGTCGACTTTGGATGGCTAGTGCTGACGTGGCGTTGTCAAATGTTTAATAATATTTAATATTTCTTTCAATTATTTGTTTTTTCTCTTATATTTCTTATTGTTTTTGTTTTTTGTTTTTTGGGTCTTCTTCCTTAAGCCAAGGCTTTCTCATGCCATGGTTGGAGTAGAGGACCAGCGGGCCACTAACGCTGGCACCAGCACTGCTAGGTCCGGCTCAACCTCCTCAGATTTGTGCGAGGCCAAGCTCGCCCACCCACAGTCGCCTAGCCATGAAGGTGACGCCATGGCTTGACGAGCTTGGCCTCACCTATCCATGGTGTTGTTGTTGCCAATTTGTTCCTCCATTTCAAATCTATCGAATTTTGTCTCATTCCCAAACTAGCCACCACTCATGTTCTCTCTCGCTTTAGCTTGGCGCTCTCTGTCGCCATGATTGGGCTATGGCGAGGTTTAGCCTCGCTAGATTTGGGTGAGGCCGGAGCTTGCCCAGCCATGGCGTGGATCGGCCTCGCTGAAGCTCCGGCGTCACCTAGCGACATCGGTTGTAGGTGGCCAAGCCGACCTTTTACTCTAGCCATGGCGTGAGGAAGCCATGGCGTGAGTAGAAGGAGACTAAAAAAAGAAAAAAGGAAAAAAAAACCAAAAAAAATATTAAAATTTTCTCTGGCAGTGCCATGTTAGTGTCAACTGACAAAAGTTGACTGTATGTACTGAATTGGTACAAATGAAAAAGTTTAGAATTGAATTGACTCGAAAGAAGGTTTAGTTTTAAATTGGCACAAGTAACAAAAGGTTTAGAATTGAATTGGCAAAAATGCAATAAGTTTACAACTTTTTTGACAAATTTTCCTTATGAATCAACTATAATATGTTTAGGACTGACAAAAGCGCAATAAGTTTATAACTTTTTTTTTTGGGCAATTTTCCCTTACGAACCAACTATAATATGTTAAGTACTTAACGCGGCATTAATTTTTCGATGCAAGACTTTTTCAACACAACTCATCCCCGCATCTCAACATTTTTTCGCGTATTTTAACTTGTCATATTATATCCACCTCTACTAAAAAACTGTAGTCAATGAGTTATGAACTAGCTATGATATATTAAGTACTCAACGTTGCATCAAGTTTTGATGCAGGACTTTTCCGACACAACACTTCTCTCGCGCATTATAATTTAATCTTGGGTATTAGGTTCGAGCGCACTTATCTAGTTCATCGAAAGGCTGGACATCCACGCAAGGGCCAGAGGATTTACGGGGGATCGTGAACCGGACCGGGGGACCTACCGAACCCCGTCAATGAGCCTCCAGAGTTCATTCGCCTGCTGAGCTAACACCCCCAAGGTCAAATACACACAATAGGCCATATGATTGACACAGGCTTTGAATCTCTCCTAGGGCTTCCCATCGATTCAACAAAAGTAGATCTTAACGGGGGGACCATGGATGCACATAGGGCTCAAGAGCATCTCTCCAGTCCCCAGTTTCGTGACAGCAGTAAACACAGAACCTGAAACTACATGCAATTTGCAAAAATTTCATTATTGCCTTTCCAGTTCCACGTTCTATTTTCGTTTCGTTTTTTTTTTTTGTCATTTATTTCTTCTTTTAGGTGGAGGAAAGACGAATCTTTTTCCATCGAATTCGCAGATGTGGACCGACGACAGAGCGTGGTTGCCATAAATTTGGCCTTGCAATACCTGATCCTCCTCGTAAATTGCGCTGCTTGTGGCATCACATCATGTTTGTGACGCGTGGAATTTACCTGAGCAATGAATCGAAGAAAATAGAGGAAGAAGAAGGGAGAAATTGGAATGAAAACAGGAGGGAAGTAAAAAGCACACTCTTGCGATGAAAATCTCCGGTAGTTTCGTAAACGGCACCGAACTCTATGCTTCCCTCCCCGTATTAATTGGGAGTGCGCACAGCTTCTGGATATAACCTCCAATATGAAATCATACCGGTAGATTACTCATTCAACTTCAGATTTCAAGGTAAATTTCAAGTTACAACGAGGGACATAGGTTTCATGTAAATGGAACCTGTAACATGTATTGCCACTTGTAACAAGTTTTTATGTTTTTCTTGATACGTCTATTTGTGCGATCCTGTAAAATTTCATGTCGTCTAATGATGAGTGTATAATCTGGAGTCACTAACCTGAGCTTTCAATTTCAGCAATATTTATTTTCAGGATATTTACTTTGTTAATATTTCATATTTATTCTTGTGTCTAAATACGAGTCAAGGTTAGTAAATTGTTGCATAAACGGTGATCATTGAAAGTGATAATTTATTGCAATCATTCAGTTAAGAATACGGGTGGAATCTGTATAGTCCCCGTAACCAAACTTGGAACATGTGACGAGGTAAGTTCCAAGGCATGTAAAGTAGGTTTCAGGTTTCAAAAAAACGAAGCGACAGTTCCAACGAGTAAGTTTCAGATGTTAGGTGAATTATGGACCGAGCCATACTCTAGTGCATCCGGATGCTTAAATCATTCATAGAGGTCTTATAACCCGAATGCAACCGGGCCTGGACGTATCGGATCACTTAAGAATTTGTCGAATTAAATTCACCAAATAATTGTAGCTCTTGCATTTACTGCTGGATCCCAAGTTCTTTCGCGTGCGAGTGTCTGCCTCTCGCTGGTCCAAAATTAGTTAGGCATTTTGGTTGGGCATTCATCTGCGCAAAGTGCCCTCATTAATGGCGACACATACGTGTAAAAACAGATGAGCGTGTGGACACCTCTCTTCGATTCCACTAGATGTTTTCTCGGAACATCGCATTCGATTCTGCATGTGCCGAATTTTTTATAATGTCTCAGTTCATGAATCTTTCTAAAGAATTCATGACCTTTTTCAAAGAATTCCCATGTTATTATTAACTAGATGGCTTGGATTGACGGCGAGCTCCAGATCTTCATATGCACGCATGTTGAAAACGAGGGAGTGCGCTATTAAGCTCGCCAAAAGAGATGTGGACCGACGAGGTGCGCGGGATCTGGTCCAAACACCACCTGGCCCGCTAGATCGAAATAAGAAATAAGAAAAATAAGTAAGAGCTATCGTTTTCTCAAGTTTTTTGATTGGCTTATGTAACTATGTGGTAATTAAATGGTCAAGTGCGGAAATTGTGATTGAATTTGAAAGCAAATGAACGTGAATAACAGCATGATACGGCACGGGAATTAATTTCAAGTTATTGACGAATGCCTGCTGAATAGATATGTCGATCGCTGGAGCGATTAAAAAAATATTACCCTCCCGGCTCCATTAACATACATCGTTGTACAAACTGCACCATCTTCCTATAATTTCGATTTGATTACCTGGCCAAATGTACCAAATTAAACATCAACAAGGAAGTCGCAAATATCTCGCCACGAGCATGTGAATATAAGGGAGAAATTATCCATTCAGTTCTTAAACCTATTATACGTACGCCAATTCAGTCATAAAATTTTTAATTTTATAATACCTTTGTACAAAATCTCAATATGGTCATTCCGATCAATTTTCGTCGGAATGCAGCCACATTAGAAAGCAGGCGATGGCTGAACCTCCAAGTCAGCAATTTCCAGCAATAATTGATAAAAAAAAGTTCGCGTTGGAATTTCGCGCAAAACGTTTGAGATTAAATTAACAAAATTAAAATTTTTATAATTTAATTGACATACGTACGATAAATTGAAGACTGATTAGATAATTTTCTCCACACGCGAGCATGCAGCTTGACAAGTGTGGCATTGTCACCAATCGTGAGTTTTAGCTCAAGCTCAAGCTCAATCTAATGTGCCATATGGGCGTCATTTGACCACAGTGCGAAACGAAACAAAACGAGGGTGGGAACGTGAAGCATGATGTTTGTCCTTTAAGGCATCAAAGTTGGCTGTTGGTGTCGGTTTTGGCGATGCGATGTCGTATCTTGACCCGAAATGTCGGGTCATGTTCGGCTCAAACTTATTTCGGGTCGGGTCGAGCCTCATGCTATTATGTTTCAAGTCGGAACGGGTATAGCGGAGACCCAATCCAACCCATTGACATCCTATTGGCCGTGGGTGGGGCGGGGTGGGGGGCGGCTTTTGGGGATGGTTTGGGAGTGGGGGATTGGGGTGTCAAGCCACACATGCTGGTCCCGAATCCGATGGTGAAACTCGACCCATCCACCACGAAATCTATGTGTGATGTAATGTGGCCTTCTACTTGGTTTTGGCTTTGATGGAGAGGCTCTTAATGATTTCGTGACAAGGAAGTTGTTGTTCACGTGGCCTTGTATTATTATCAAGTCAACTTAGGGTTCGCATGACAATAATTCTGGCAAGGAAGTCAATTTCTGGCAAGAAGTTGATTTTTCAACTTCTCCTTAAAAGTACAAATTGATTTTTTTATTTCTCGACCAGATTGACTTCTGATAAGAGAAATTCATTTGGTAACAATTAAAAAAGACAATGTTCGAAATATTATTAAAAAAATATTCTATGGCAACGATGGCGGCAATGACATGAGGGGGCGGCGGCCTCCGGCACTAGCGGGAGACTAACGGCTATTGTCGGCGGTCGGGAGAATGACTTATGGAGCCGAAGAAGTAAAAAAATTTTACTTTTCGAAATTGGCCAAAAATCTTACCAAAAATAAAAAATCCCATCATAAGTCAATTTTTCTACCAAATGCAAACCGGCAAGGAAATGAAAAGCCATAAGAGTTTTCATGTGCACCCTTAATTACTCCCGATTAATTTTTTTAAACTTTTTTTTTGCACTTTGGTTGTTTTCAAAATATTTCATGGGCGTGTTTGTTTCGATACGATCGAATGATTTTGAAAATATATTTCAATATATGATCATCTGCATCGCTTATTGAAATGATCAGAAAAAACATATTTTCATTGACAACGAAATATTAAAACATAAATTGTTATTGATACGAGCAATTATTTTATATTAACCTTTTTTAAAACTCTACTTAAAAGCTGAAAAACGACCTTCAATGAAGGGTATTTCATCGCGGAGAAATTCTGACAAAACAAAACGTTAATACGTAAATTCATATATAGTCTTACCATAACTTTTTGAAGTTTGAAAATTACACTGGATTGGGCGGGAAGGTTAAAAATTTCGGGCTCATTCGTTTTGAGATTAAACAAAAATACCAAGTGCCTTTTTTTTTCCGAGCAAAATCCAAACGACTATACAGCATTAAGAAAATTACGAAAAAGTACATGCGAATATACTGTTAATATTTCTAAAAATACTAGAGTTTCAAATGTTTTAGATTTTTAAAAAGTTAAAAGTAACCCAAATTCCAACATCAAAATGAAATGAAAAAAATCAATCTTAATATTACGAAAAATCTTAAATTGATATACCTTTAAGAAATTTACTCTAAACAAAAAAACTCCGCATCGGTATGCCTGGGACAAATGGATGGTAAAAAATTAAAATGGTACACCGATCAATTGTCACATGTTATTTAAATCAGCAACTTGACAGTAAAATTTAATAGAATTTAATAAAGGTTAAATTTATTAAAGGTGTAATGATATGAGATTTTTGGTTTGAAATTATTGTGTGTATATTAATTTAGAGTTTTTCGTGATATTAATCCAAAATTTAAACATGAAATCCCGGGGATACGGAGAAAAAGAAAGGAACACAAGCTTCTGGCCCGAGAAAGTTCTGAGCCTGCAGGTGAAGTCCCGGCAAAATCTCCACCATGAAAAATCCCGAAGGAAGAAATAGGAGAGCAAAAGCAAAGGTAATGTTGTAGAGCAGGTGCGTAAATGGTGAAAGCGAAAGGCGCCTCCTCCTCCTCCTCCTCCTCCACCTCCTTTATGGTTAGACCTCCCATTCAAAACCAGCTCGGCAGATGTAAAGGCGTTCTTCTCCGTCACTTCTCATTTACACCGCTTCAACCCTCCAAACTTGACCGCTCTCCACCAAATCCGATCCCCACCATTGATGAACGCACGTCTGCAACTTCTGGAACGCACCAGCGTAAAAAAAGAAAAGGAAAAAAAGACAGAAACTAGACGCTGCTGTCGTCCACAAACCGCAGGTCCTCCTCTCATCTGGGGACAACACAGACGGCGAAGAATGCTCAGGGTTTCGTATGTACCTCGAAAGAATCCCCAAGATCCTACGTATTTCTCAGGCACTTCGAGCCCCGTTGACTCGCCGTTGATCTGTTAGTCAACAACTTGCGTCAAGATACAAAAAAGTATCTGATGCGTCGGCTAACATTAGTCGCACACTGCCACTGTTATGCCCTTAAATTGTTTGTGATCAGCAACGATGTGTTTGGTTTTCTTTTGCTGTTGGTTGTACTTGTACCATCCTCTCTGTACTGTTGGTATTCCCGTTTCAATCACGATGCATAAATTTATAGCCTCGAACCGTCACGGATTTTGTCCGTACTAACTATATGAATTCCATGACTTAAACCTACCATACGTATGCCAATTAAGTATTGAATATTTCAATTTGTTCAATTTAATCATAAATCTTTGGACAACCACCGTCCATACTTTTTTTTTTTTATAATTTCTTTTTTCTTCATTGTGGCTGCTGACCTTTGCCAGTGAATAGGCAAGGGTTTGTAGGCCGGCGAGGGCCGTCGACTGCAATTGAGGAACAAAACAAAAATGAAAAATAAAAATAAAAAATTCATATCTTTTATAAATGCAAGAATTATCCACGCCAACATCGGCTCGCGTTCATATCAGGGATTTTCAGTCATTTTAGTTAAAATTGACCAAAAGGCAAAGTGTCAAAAGTATTTAGAGTTAAATAAGCAAATTGAAATGTTTAGAGAATCATGATGGATATTAAAATTAGCAAAAATTCTAAAAAAGAATCTGTATTCATTTTCTCAAATAAAGATCCGAAGTGAGATTTGTTCTAAATAAGGGCATGAATTGGTCATATCAATCTAAAAAAGGGGGCTCTCACCAGTTGGTTAGGAACATTTTCTTCATTTATTATTTTAATTTTTTCTTTGTTTTTCATTTATTATTTTCTAAGAATTGAAAAGATAAAAAAAAAATAAACAGAGGCGGGATGCCCTCCCACAAGTTTTTTCCCTCTTTTAATTATTTTTTATATTTTAATTTTAATTTCTTTGTTTTTAAAATTTAATTTAACTAAAAATTGTATTTTATAAAAAATGCTCTTAACTAATCGGCTGGGAAAGTCATGCCCTTATTTTAAACGTGTGTAATCATTTCAAACTCTTGTTTAAAATGAAAATGCATTTTATGCCCTTATTTAAAATAAAGATCATTTCATGACTTTATTTGAAAAAATGACGGTGTTTCGGGCCTTAATTGAAATTTTTCCATAGAACTAGAATAAAAAAAAGGAACAAAAGGTTATTGCAACACACTGGTCTATTGTAACGAGGAAAAGACGTGGGCGTTCGAAAGAATTGATGTTACGTGTGTCCCACAGTTGAACGAAATGTCCATACCTTCCATCGATAGAATCAGCATTTCCTATGAATCTTTGTTTCTTAATGTTGAAGTCATATCAAGTACTATAATAAAAAATGAATGATTTTACCAAAAATGAACGAATGAGACATATTTTCATCGTTTATGAAAATATTTTGTTGATAATGAAATATTTTTCATTAACTAATTATTTCAAGTGATACAAACAATCAATTTTAGGAAAATAATTTTTCAAATCATCCATTTTTTTGCACAACAAATGGATTATAAATACACGATTCTACTCCAGCCCCATTTCCTCCTACTAAACCTTACCAAATATAATTGCATTTCATTTATCACCATCAAAAGTTAACCTGAGTGAACTTTTTTCATTATAAAAACATGAACCATTAGAAAGCGTACGGCTTACAGGTTCATATCTACTTTCCATACTCTAAGAGCACTTATAGAGCATAAGCTAGATGTCCAAACATCTAATATAAATAATTATTGTTAGCAAGTAAATCATATTTAATACAAAAAAAGTATAGCAAGTGACAATGACTTGAGGTTAGAATATTTCTTCGTTTTGACAGTTTACTATTGTGTTAGCATGTGGTTCATACTTCTCATCTCCTGAAATGCAGAGAGGTTCTTCACTTGGATAATTTTGTGGCCTCTAGGGTTTTCTTGTGTCGTCTACGTACAATCTATTTTTGTTGTAATTGAAAGTTGTAATGGAATGATGGAGGGTGCTAATTATAGTAGAACCATTTACCGGATATAGATCTAATCTTACGGTGAACCAAGCTTGTACGTCAACGACTTTTTCCTTGTTATTTCGTCGTGTCTGCGTACCTAATCCCGGCACGTCAACACCTAGTTCCTCCAAGACCATTTATGTTCTTAGGATCATAGGTTTAATGTATAAAATACACAAGCGACATTAATACCACACGCACTCGTACACAAAAGATGGTAAGTTTCAATGCATGACATGAGCTGTCCACGTACGTACAGCAGCGGGATTGAGGCTCGGGACTTTGAATCCCAACGGCCAAGAATTCCTAACTCCTGCCGTGGCATTCACTCCCCTTCCTTCTTTTACCCATTTCAACATTTAAAAGAAACAAAACTTTCTTTTTATGGCCACGTTTCAACCTCAACCCCGTTGAATTGAATGACCCCTTTTCCAGTTGTAGTTCCAGTGAATCTTTAATAGGGGGGCCTGATCGATGATCAGACACCCTTTTGAGGAGCTGGAAATTTACCCCGGGGGCCTACTCGTTGTTCATAAAATCTTCCTTTTTTTTTTTTTTTGGGGCGTGGGGGCGATTTAATTTTTTGAAAGACGCTTAACTGACGATCCCGATTATTTTTTATCACATAATTTTTTAATTAATAATTTATTTTATACAAAATACACTAGAATAATATTGAATTTACGGTTAAAATTGTAATATCTTGACGGTATTATTAAAAGTCATTTTCCTAATCTTTTCGTGTTAGACTGCTCGCCACCGAGCATTTACTGTGCACGTAATTATGCTAATCTATCTCTTGGTTTTGCTTGAGTTTGGACGTATATATGGTCGTTCAGAGAAGCACATGGAACAAGGCCAACCAGAGCGAGCCACATTGCGCTCGAGAGGAAGCAGCTCTCTCCGAGTTGGGTTAGGGATTGAGTGCGAACCTTCTGCGATGGCTTTGGTTGGAGCAACCACAGCAACACCGCCATTCAAGCTCTCTGTTTCTTTACTCCTCCTCCACATTTGCCTGTGCTTGCTCTCTCCTTGTCAAGGTACATTTTTTTTTTCTCCCTTCTTTGC
The DNA here is from genome assembly GCA_028455895.1 of Rhodomyrtus tomentosa. Taxonomy (NCBI): domain Eukaryota; kingdom Viridiplantae; phylum Streptophyta; class Magnoliopsida; order Myrtales; family Myrtaceae; genus Rhodomyrtus; species Rhodomyrtus tomentosa. Next base: position 37,392,481 of record JAPCWY010000001.1, on the reverse strand, counting down.
TTCCTCCAAATTTCCATTTCTCTGTCTCCCTCTCTCTCAGCGAGTTTGTTTTATTCGTCTTGGTCTCTTGTTGCTTTTGACTTGGAGGGAAGTTGGTCTTCTGTTTGTTGTGACGTCTGGTTAGCTTCTCTCTCACGAGGGTTGTCCTGATTTTCTCTTCCAAGTCCTCAGTGTCCGCAATCCTTTTGTGATCACAGCCTTCTCAGATAAGAGCTTGTTTGATTAGTGCCATTGTTGGGTCTAATTGTGCCTCATTCAGACAGAGAAACATTTGCGTTTCTAGGGGTTTTATGTTTGATGGGCACTTTCTCCTTTGTGATGAGACTGTCCTTCCTGGGCTTGGTTCCGTGAATGATGGAAAGTTTTTCTTCTTGCGGGGAAAAAAATATCAATGTCTGGTGCCTTGTCTCTTTGATCTTTTTCTTATTGCCATTCAGTCTTGATCTTTTCTTCTGCGCAACATGTAAACATCATTTAGCAAGTGAATCTGAAACCCCCTTGCTCCTAAGCAAAAAGCACTTGCTTTGCATTTTCCTTCCCATTCTTTTTGGTTAATGCCTTAATGGTGGTTTGATTTACGTGGATGTTGGCAGCTGATTTGAGACATGGGGCCGAAGAAATTAAGGAGGTGAAAAAAAAAACAAACTTTGCCATTGACACAATGTTCTGCAATGCAGGGAAGCCAAATTACTCGGAGTACAGGTACCCATTCATCCGGAAGGCAAGCACATTCTCATCGTCCTTGTCCTTCTCATCGAATGGCCTCAACAACGCCTACGATTACATCATCGTGGGAGGTGGCACCGCCGGGTGTCCCCTGGCGGCCACCCTCTCTCAGAAATTCAGTGTCCTGCTGCTCGAGAGGGGGGGCGTCCCGTTTGCAAATGCCAATATCTCTTTCTTAGAGAATTTCCACCTCACCCTCGCGGACCTGTCGGAAACCTCAGCCTCACAGTTCTTCACCTCCACGGACGGCGTTCTCAATTCCCGGGCTAGGGTCTTGGGTGGCGGCACCTGCATCAATGCCGGGTTCTACACCAGAGCAAGCACAGAGTAAGTCCTCTGAGGAGATTGACATATCCATGACACACATCTTGTTTATCTCTTCATAGTCGCATGCAGTTTCTACACTGGTATATCTCCTTAAAGATTGATGTAAAAAAGGCAGAAAAAGAGAGAAAGGATCACTACTTGTGAGTAGGATGAGGAATTTCATTCTCTTGGGCCCTACTTTCAGATGGGTAAATGAGAATCAAGAGAAGCATATGTTGCAAACTAGTACTAGAAATTTTTTTGCGTAATTCCTCTTTTGGATTCATGGAAATGCACAGTAAATTTAAATACATTCACAGTATCAGTGGCCAACTTCCAGTTCAGCAAATAAAGGCTTTTCAAGGTGAACAGTGCACAGAAGACTGATAGATACGCTGCCAGTGTGAAGAAGATTTTACAGAGCCTAATCTACTATTAATTTCAGCATTTTAAGTACCGCTCTCTCACTAACCATCAAATCTAGGGTGGATAACACCACTTGTGTAAACTCTTTATTACACCGCCGGTGTATACTATAATCATTCAAAGCTAATCGTTCCCCGGCGAACGTATATATTGTTTTCTCTCTTGGTAAAAGTAACTAAATTAGTTTGAATGTCTCAACACTCTAGAAAAGCTTGTAGTCTCTTTCTTTTCCTTTCTGATGTGAGAGATGTAAATCCTTTAAAAAAAAATTAAAAGGCAAAAATGCCTTCTCGCTAATACAGAACAGAACCTACTTTTAAGGTAGTTGTTCTATTAACTTCGTTTTGGCTTTTTTTGGGGGTCGGCCATAACTGTTTTAGGGTGGTTGAAAGAGATTTGACTTGAAACCACTATGTAGACAGTTCGCCATCACCAGAAAATTTTGACATGTCCACACGGCTGTAGCCTGTGACAGTGGTGCTTCCTAGCATTTGCAGATAATAATTCACTCTGCCTCTTAAGAAACCTTGTGGAAATTTACTTCTGCATTCTGTATTTCCCTGGTCTCACGTTGGTTTTACAAGATCTAGACATATATTTGCTTGTATTAGTCCTTGGATGTCTCTTTCTTGAAGAAGAAGAATGGAGAATATACGCCGTACGCACGACGTCCGGTTTTCGTACATTCCTTGAACCAGCTCCCACATTTGAGTGCCCTTCAATGCATTAACGTGTCCCACCTAATCATAAGTTTCTGGATGACCGTCGAAAAGAGTAGTTGTTAGTAATATTAAAACTGGATTAGAGGTTGATGACTGTAAATCACGCATCACGATGTCTTGTGAAAGCAGAATTGCGCTCTCTTGCAGCCGTAGCACCAGATTTGAAGGCATTTTACGCAGACCACCCTTAGCAAAGTCGACAGATTCGATATTACAATCTCGCTACTGAAGCAATTAATCTTTGAGGTTTGAAAGCAATGACAACCATGTGACAATAATTATATCCTCGCGGTGCCATATGTCACCGCATTTATGATCCCCATCTCTCATTTTGCTTCATTTCGTTAGATGCTTGCCTGGTCCCTCTTCATTTATTACTTTTCATGAGATAAGCATTATCTCTTTAGGACAAAGAGAAACATTAAATGGCGAAGGCCCAAAAGATGTGGACCCTAATTGTTGGAGATAGATAGATGGTACTGGTTGTTGGTCTGGATTAACGTTTCTATAACTTCAGCATTAATTACTGCTGTATGTTCTTGTTTGCAGGTTCATTAGAAAGGTAGGTTGGGACGAGAAATTGGTGAGCGAGTCGTACCCGTGGGTCGAGAAGCAGATTGTCCATAGGCCGGACTTTGGGCCTTGGCAACGGGCGTTCAAGGACAGTCTTTTGGACGTTGGGGTGTCACCTTTTAACGGGTTCACCTACGATCATTTATACGGGACCAAAGTGGGAGGCACCATTTTTGATAGGTACGGCCGGCGACACACTGCTGCCGAGCTCCTTGCCACTGCAAATCCTCATAAGCTTACTGTATTGATATATGCGACAGTGCAAAAGATTGTGTTCGACACAAGAGGTAAACCTTTCTAATTTAATCTATTGGCATGCATGTTGCACAAGGCCATTTCCTGTCAAGCTTTTCAGCACTAGAAGGCTCTTCTTAAGCTTGGCTTCTTGACTTTTGTAGTTGATAGCCCGCCGTAGTCCTTAACTGAAGTTGTTGAAAGTATGAAGTTACATCTGATATCACACAATGGGCAAAAATAGAATGTATTGATCATCTTACCAACTCGTCAACGTTGTTGGAAACTGAATATGAAAACTTTTCTTCCGCAGGGAAGCGACCAAAGGCAGTGGGAGTCGTTTTTAAAGATGAAAATGGAAATGGCCATCAGGCTTTTCTCAAGAGAAATCTGCAGAGCGAAGTAATAGTATCCAGTGGAGCTATTGGAAGCCCTCAACTGCTCCTGCTCAGCGGCATCGGACCAAAAGCCGACCTTGAAAAATTGAACATATCCACAGTCCTGGACCAGGAATTTGTCGGGAAAGACATAGCGGACAACCCTATGAACGCCATTTTTGTACCCACAAGTGGACCGATCCGCCAGTCACTCATTCAGACCGTCGGGATCACCAAGTTGGGAGTCTATCTTGAATCTAGCAGTGGATTTGGGCAATCTAAAGATAGTATCCGCTGCCACCACGGAATCTTGTCAGCAGAGGTGAGCTTTATTACGAATAATGAAATCCAAAGACGCTGGTGATATTAATTTTACTCCGCATACTATTAACTACTTTTATAACTTAAGATAGCCATAGCATGATGGCATGGTCTTGGAAGCTTTTGTATCACGTTAAGGACCATTTTACTTAGCGCTATGTTTTCTCGATTCACTTGTGCAGTCTCTGTAAGTTTCGTGGTGACCATCTTTTGATGTAACCAGATCGGGCAGTTATCCACCATACCCCCAAAGCAAAGAACTCCAGAAGCCATTCAAGCCTATAAACGAAGCAAAAGGAACCTGCCTCATGAGGTGTTTCGCGGAGGCTTCATCCTTGAAAAGCTTGCCGGCCCCTTGTCCAAAGGCGAGCTAAGGCTGATTAACACCAATGTCAACCACAACCCTTTGATCACCTTCAACTATTTCAGCCACCCTTATGACCTGGAGCGGTGTGTTGACGGCATTCGCTTGGCCACCAAGGTCGTGCAGTCCAAGTACTTCACGGAATTGACTCGAGTGAACAAGCAAACCACGGAGAAGCTTCTCAACATCAGTGTCAAGGCTAATGTCAACCTCATTCCCAAGCACACCAACGACACCGAGTCCCTCGAGCAGTTCTGCAGGGACACGGTGATCACGATCTGGCACTACCACGGAGGATGCCAAGTAGGCAAGGTGGTGGACCATGAGAACAAGGTCCTTGGCATCGACAGGCTCAGGGTCGTCGATGGTTCGACATTCAGCGAGTCCCCCGGGACTAATCCGCAAGCCACTGTCATGATGATGGGCAGGTACTTCTACAATTTTTTCCCTTCAAGTTTATATATTCAGAAAAGGAAGAGTAATCTAATACATAATGCACTGATCTACTCATCTTGGTGGGATATGCAGGTATACGGGAGCTGCAATCTTGAGAAAAAGACTAGGACGAGCAGCTGCGGTGTGATGGCCGGAAAAACTCAGGAATTTGAAAGAGTTAGTGTATGTTGTCACTTTTGAAATGTACTCTCGTTATTCTAACTTGTGAAAAGAAGAACCTGATTGCTTGGGAGAAGAACAGTTCCAATTAGTGCTAGTCGTATGTGAACAACATTAATCTACTGTCTTTTATCCACGTTGCGGTCCACGAGGAACCTGAGGTGAATGGAAGATGTTTGAATGCTTTTAGCTCATTTCGTTGGTGGTTTGGACAGAACTTCACTGGATATAAGAGGGTAGGGATGCTGGATGAAAAAATCATTGCTCATCAATCCATTTAATTAACCACTGTGGACTTAAAAATTTCCGGGGCTCCTCTGAAATTTACATCTGAAATTACACAAAACCTTTCAGGGACTCAAGTCCTTGATTCGAGCAGTAAAGAATTTCATTCCTAGCGAACCCTGTCGAGTTGGAGTTGAAAATGTTGGTGTGAGATATATTTTACTTCTTTTGTGATCCTAAACGAAGCCTACCTCATTGGCAAGAGATCTCCCTGACTCCTAGAAATGAACTGATTAACTAGGCAGAGTTTGTGACTCTTTGTAGGTTTAGAGCCATCAGTGTCGGAAAGTTCTTGGCTAGATTGTGTCTAGACCTTGTTCGACTACTCTGATAAACCACTATAGACATAAGGTGGAAGGTCTCCCACATCAGAGCAAAGGTTGCCAAGCTAAACAGAGGACGGTTGCAGAAACTGAACAAAGAGAATGCCAGAGAACATAGGGGGGAATGAATGAACTTTTTCCTAAGAGACTTTGGGAGTGATTGAGATGCTCCAACTCATCCTACTAACCTTCTTATAAGTTCAGTGCACGAGGTTACATCACAGCCAGCCTGACAATAACAATTAACAAATAAACGAGTTAGCTGGTGAAAAGAATCAAATTTGCTGTTCCTGTTGACTTTTTCACTTACTAATGATTTGAGAACGTGGAACAGAGTGGGGGAGAGAGAGAGAGAGAGACAGAGACAGATTATCATTGCAACTTGGAAATTGTTTAGGTTGCTTCATTTTGAGGTTGTGACGTGATGCCACGCCCGCTTCTCTCGTTGTTTATTCATAGAACAAGTCTTTTGGGTCGATGACATCTTCTTACTTTCTTCAAGTTTGGATCTTTCTGGAAACATGGTCCTGAACACCACAGCCCGCACCAATACGGCCAATATTCAGATGCAGTAACTTTCACGTCAGGCTGAATAAAAAAAAAAAAAGAGCTCATCGTGATCGGTTTTGACCCGCTTTGCGTTTTGTCATATCGTTTTTCACAGTTCCCCAGAAAGAGAGAGAGAGAGAGAGAGAGAGAGAGTTATGATGAGACCTGGGACTGTGCTGCATACTGTGCAACTTCCAACTTCCATTGGTCCAACCTGTCAGTTTATCCTATGCGTATGGTTTTCTCTGCAAATTCTCACGAAAGCATGTCAGATATTTGACGCGAGGGAAAAAGAAGAAGAAGCGTTCCCTTCACACCGCATGTGAGTTTTGCCTAGTTAGACGTAAGGGAAGGTCAAACTTCGCTTTAAACATTTGTTTAAAATGCAGCAGTTGGAAGGGGTAACATCAATGGATTTTATTAGGGGCAACCTTGTTTTAAAGGAAATAGTTAGCCAACGATATCTGAAGAAGATAAAAGATTAATCAAAAGTACGAGGCATTCTTCACTTTACATAACCATACAAACCACAATCATCAAGAGTTCTATTCATTCATGTATCGATATCACGCTAAGTTATGTTTATATCTAGTATTTTATGAAACGAATAGTAAGTATTGAAATCGAACTGCGCTTATACAATTGAAGTCATTGTTTATACCTTATTTACAAGAATAATATTTAGCAGGTAGAGAGATGAGTGCATTTGATCCAAATGATAATGGCGATTAAATTTTGATGTGACATATTATTTTCATAGTCCGGGTTGCACCAAATACACATTCTCGGATATTTTAAAAATAAATTTGGAACAAGTTCGAAACGATAGCGATTTAGGTACTTCCATGTTAGTTGCAATGTTTCTATCTTTCTTCAATTACTTCTTTAATGTCAATGCATTATTCCCATTTTCCCCTCTCTATCTCTCTCTCTTTCTTCAAAAAGTTTCCTCAGATTTTCTATTTATCTCGAATTAAATCAACTCTTCCTGAAATCCTACATCTCTCGCTCTCTCAAAATGGCTGAGAAAGTCTATCCTTCCAACCCCACACCGGTCGGTGCCGCCGCCGCCGCCACGAACCCGCCGTTCCCCGCCACCAAAGCCCAGCTCTACGGCGCCAACCGCCCCGCCAACCGCCCCGCCTACCGCCCGCAGCCCCCGCGCCGCCTCCGCCGCCGCGGCTGCTGCTGCTCGTTCTGCATCTTCCTCACCGTCCTGGTCCTCGCCCTGCTCTTCCTCGCCGCCATCCTCGCCGCCGTCCTCTTCCTCGTTTACCGCCCCCACCGCCCGGCCTTCGCCGTCTCCTCCCTCAAGCTCTCCTACCTCAACGTCTCCCAGTCCTCCTCCACCGTTAGCTCAAAGTTCGACCTCAACGTCACCGCCAAGAACCCCAACAAGAAGCTCGTGTACTACTACGGCCCCACGACCATATCAGTCACCAGCGACGGCGTGGACCTCGGCGAAGGCTCCTTCCCTCCCTTCGTGCACGGGACCAAGAACACCACGTTGCTGGAGACCACGATCGCGAGCGACGGCGTCGGCGGAGAGATCGAGGTGGCGCCCCTCGCGAAGCTGACGTCGGACATGAAGGGCAAGAACGGGCTGCCGCTGGAGGTGAAGTTGGAGACGAGGGTCAAAGCGAAGATGGGGAGCTTGAAGACGCCGAGTCTCCGGATCAGAGTGACGTGCGTGGGGATCAAGGTAAGCGTGCCGAGCGGGAACGCGACAGCGACGGCGTCCACGGCGGGGGCGAAGTGCAAGGTCCACTCGAGGGTCAAGATTTGGAAATGGACGTTTTGATGGAGGTCTAACATGATTTTTGGTGGTATAGTTCCAATTTTTCCATCAATGGGTATATTGTTTTCGCCTTGTATACTTAGGGTTCTTACCATTGAACTGTCTCTCTTTTTCTTTTGTTCATCGCATTGTGTTTGTAAATGGGATAAAAGTTGGGTGGAATTAGTCATCATTTGTCACATAATTCATCAATCTCGATTGCATTTGTTATCATTGTTGCATGATTTTCCCATGATTGTGCATGTGACCGCCGGCCACATGGGCAGCGCATGTGACCTTTTTCTTCCACTTCCCTAGACGATCAACTAGAGCGTGCGGATCGACTAGTTCACACATCGCTGTTGATTATGCGAGATCTATTTATGGGACTCACGTAGCCACGTGAGATTCACATGACTAATTATTATGATAAAATTAGGTCAGATAAAAGTAATTTGCCGTTAAGGGTAAGCACTGTCTCGAGCAATGCTAAAATATCGGCACAAGCAGTGGAATTTTAACAAAAATCTCACATAGATGAAGTCGGTACTTGGAGTCCATACGACAAGACTTAACTTTCGGGATTTGCAAGTCATATGGATAGAATGTTACACGGGGCTGATTTTGCAACTGATCGGATTGACTAAGTTGATGTTGTTTCGGTTGAGACCTCTCGTGGAGTTAGAACGCAATCGACTTGATCCACGTATTAAATTGAGCATAGATAAATTTTCTTTTTCCTATGGAAGAAATTGTATTAAAGTGAGTTTAATCTGTGAAACCTCAAGTCAATATTTTCTGAGACTAATTATTGTCTTTATGTTAGTCCTTTTTGGTTCTAATTTGATCTGAAACTTGAACGGGGTTGAAGCTTGGAAGGCGTTAAGCCCAAGACCCATGAGCCCATGCCTACTAATGGGCCTATGTATAATCAATTGGCCCGGATCGGTCTTTTGATTCTCTGCGCAGCCCACTCACGATAGGAGGAATCTAGACCGTCAACCAGCACGTCAAGGGCGTCATTCTAGTAATCAGCATCGACGGCTAGCGCTGCAACTCGTTGAACCCTACCAAAACCCCTGCTCGTCTGAATTTAAGCGAACTTGGCGAGCTTGGGATCAAGTCAATGTTCAGGACCTGCGATTGACGATTGGATCAACGCTAATCCTGCCTTGTCTTCTCCAGAATCTGTGCTGTGTGTTTGCTTCCTCGGCATTGTGTGGTGAATCCGAAATGTTCCGAATTGCTTCGAAGCTAGCTTCGTCGCTCAGGTACCGTTAATGGGCATCTCAAATACGACTTTCCTTGAGTGTATAGAATTGCATGACTGATTGGGCTTCTTTGCTTTTCGTGTGTTGATGTTTCCAGTCATGGTTCTTCGAAGAAGATGGTAAGTTTTTTTCTTTTCTTTTCTTTTCTTTTTGTCTCTCATTTGCTGCATTTGTATTCTTTCCGTAATTGTTTATGTAGAACTCGTTTGATACAGTCGACCCGAAGTCGGGATATTAGATTCCAAGAAAAGAAAATCAGAGGGCGAGAGCTCCGATTTTGTTTTGTGGGCTAGGTGGATTTGTTTTGCCTTTTGTTGTTGGGGGAGTCGAAAGTTCTTACACGAAAAAGATTGCATTCTGGCCGTTATTTAGTTGATGTTTTTGTTAGACCATCAGACATGTAATTGAACTGTCTATTTTGGAATTATCTTTTTTTTTCTTTTTACTGATTTGTCAAGTCATCCTTGGGATCGACACTTGAACTGATCATTCTTGATGCCTGATATCTTGGAAATGAAAGGCTTGCCATGCAGTCCTTGGGAATAGATGTTATGTCGCGAAGGATATCAACTTTGGGATTGGAGCCCGTGCAGCAATGCTGCAAGGTGTCACCGAGGTTGCAGAAGCTGTAAAAGTGACTATGGGACCTAAGGTACCTTATGTTTGTATGATATCTATCTTAATTTTCTCTTTGTCGCATGCATGGTGTGCTCTCTCTCTCTCTCTCTCTCTCTCTATATATATATATATATTTAAGGGCTGCTTATTATTATTATTATTATTATTGGGAGAGGGGGAGGGTTTAGATACATTCCAAATAGTACCGAATATGATTGTGAAAAAGACCACAATCATTAACTTATAAGCTTTTAGATTCATCGCAAACATGGCTACCACTTGTAATGACATTGAGGTCATATCAAATGAGTATTCATGTAAACATTATTGTGTAATTTGGTTAATCCATTGCATTGAATAAAAAATTTAGGGCCGAATTGTGATAATTGAAAAGAGTAGTGGGAATCCCAAAATCACAAAGGACGGAGTCACTGTTGCCAAAAGCATCAAGTTCGAGGATAAGGCCAAGAATGTGGGTGCGGATCTCGTAAAACAGGTGGCAAATGCAACAAATAAAGCTGCTGGAGATGGTAAATTCCTCATTTTGCTTGTGTTTTATGAGCATCATAAGCATAATCTGCATTTATGCTCCTGGCTTCAGTTTGTTTCCTTGAGTTATAACTCGTGGTGTTTCCCAGAGATTGTGGTAGTTTCTCAGACCCAAGAAACCTTTGCTTGACAGACGGGCCACAACAAGATGCTTAGGTCAACTTTTTTTTTTGGTTGAAAGTCACTTAGATTGACTTGACTGAGAACTATTTTGGAGTAGTGCTATGCTAGACAAAATGATGATAGTACAATTAGTTGTGGTTTACTGACGAAGGTGCGGCTGCTTGCCGAAAAAATGAGTGGAAAGCTTTTGTGCTCTTTATTGCTCCAATCAGGGCCTTGATTTCCTTTGGAGCTTCATTTATTTTTTTAGCTGCTGAGTTTGCAGTCGTTTCTGTACATAATCTTTCTAATGCCTTTGGAGTTTCTGCCCTCTAAATCTTTGTACTGGTACTTGTCTAAAAGTGAGTTTGAGTTATTCTTTTTCTTCGATGGGTACAGTTACATAAAGAGTTTGAGTCATTCATGTTAGTTGTCATCTTATCATGCTCAGCACGTTAATTTATTGTTCACGACCTGGCTACTCTGACTTGTGAATTGAAAGAGTTTAATCTTTTCCTTTTTGGTGACTATTTCAAGAGAGATACCTACCTGGTCGCAGGTACAACTTGTGCAACTGTACTGACCCGGGCAATAGTGATGGAAGGATGCAAGTCAGTAGCTGCTGGTGCAAATGTGATGGATTTGCGCAGTGGGATCAATAAAGCTGTTGATGCTGTCATAGCTGACTTGAAAAGCAGAGCCCTGATGATTAGTACTCCCGAAGAGATCACGCAGGTAAAGGCCTTCCTGTAAATCATGCTGCTGACAAGGGTGTGTTTATCGGCAATTGGCTGGTTTTGTGGAATTTGGTTATTGTGAATTTTGGATCTCGTTATACATAGAATGATTCATTTTCCCAAATGATCAGTTATTATAACCATACACAAGCACTATGGGCCATAATTTCTTCGTAAGTGATAAATATTTTTGTCATTGCATGTGAAGCACAAATAATATGAATGAATAATCATTGGCATTGTCATAAATGCTCATCGGATCCGTTAGTGTTTGTATTTCTATCTGTTTTTTAATTTGCTGCAGTTGCTTATTGTATCTCCCAACAAATCGTTTGCATACTGGCACATAACTGACAGGTGGCCACTATCTCTGCTAATGGTGAACGGGAGATTGGAGAACTGATAGCACACGCAATGGAGAAAGTTGGAAAGGAAGGAATAATTAGTGTCACTGTAAGCAGATCATGTTTTCTTTTGTGTTGTGCTCCTTCGTTGCCCGCAGAGATAATGAATGTGTTGCACATAGGATGGGAACACGTTGGACAATGAATTGGAAGTGGTGGAGGGAATGAAGCTTGCCAGAGGTTACATGTCTCCTTATTTTATCACTGATCAAAAGACCCAGAAATGCGTAAGCCGAGAGCTCTCTTTCCTAGCTTTCAGAATCTAAGCTTGGTTGTTTGTTTTCACTCATTTCTCTCTGACCCTGATGAAGTGTTCTGACTCTGAAAAACATATAGTTAATGTGGATCTTGTTACTATGAATCTTCGATGAAAAGAAAAATTATGGAAACTGTAGACAAATATCCCTGCCACTGAAAAAGAATTCTCACTTGATATGAATTTCTTGCTGCTTAAATTGTGGAGGGATGATGTTAGCTACTATAGCCAGTTGTTCTCGCACCACACTGATTGAGTCATAATATTGAAATTCTTTTGCAAGTTCTGAGTCCACATAGCTAAATGCTTTGTTTGCATGATCCTAGATTGGGACTCTCTTTATGCTTGCGGGTGGAAAATAAGTGGATAAGAACCATTGAGATGTTGACATGAGGTCTATGTAATTGCAGGAACTAGAAAATCCCCTCATCCTCATTCATGACAGGAAAATTTCAGATCTGAATGTGGTTGTGCAAATATTGGAGCTGGCTATGAAGGTAGTGGACCTTTTTTAATCAATTTTTTCCAACCATGATTGCTGTGAATAATTGCATGAAATGATGAATACCCCTTTTTCTTCTCTCCTTGCTCCACCTTCCCTCTTTCTCTGAACAGACAAACAGACCTCTTCTCATAGTAGCTGAGGATTTAGAGAGCGAGGCACTCACAACACTCATCATTAATAAGCATCATGCCGGGATAAAGGTATTTAATATACAGGGCATGATGACAATATATGGTTTTCCGAGAACTCATAGATTCATTTTTTGGAGTGATGTGTTGACAACAATGGTGGTTTCATCCACTTTACATATTCCCCTGTAATATGGATGAATGTACATACAGTATTGTAGAGCACTCACGGTGTCAAAGCCAACAACTTCCTTCTCTAATTCAGAAAATTTTTGCCTGGAAGTTGCGGTAGACTCCAAAAGGTTTGCGCCCCATTTTTGTAAAGTAAAACCATAATAGCCTACATTTGGACAGTTTTACTTCATTTGGACATATTTGTTATGTATCATCAAGGAGTTGCTTAGTATCTGTGATGCAGATTACGATTAATAGATAACTTCGATGTCCGAGTAATTTTTTTAACCACGGATCTTAATCAAGCTCATCTGCATTCATGACATGTCTATACGAATAATTACTGCTGAATACATCATCTTCATCATGTACTCTTCTTCTTGATCGTTGTGGCAATTTGATTTTGATAGTTTTTTGCTAAGAAATTCTCTTCAGCTCTGTGCCTTGAAAGCTCCTGGATTTGGGGAAAACCGAAGGGCAAACTTGGATGATCTTGCTGTTTTTACTGGAGGAGAGGTGATAAAAGTTGAGATTCCCAGAAGTTCTATGTAAATGCTTGCTGTGCATGACAGAGCAAATATTTACAGGTCATATCTGAAGATCATGGTCTTACTCTTGATAAAGTCAAAGTCGAAATGCTGGGTAGTGCAAAAAAGGTATGTTTGAGGGGATTTTATGCTTCGTGTTGGATTTGTTTTGGGTAAATCCTTCTTTACCACTGCAGGTGACCGTCTCTCTTGATGATACTATTGTTCTACATGGAGAAGGCAACAAGAAGGCAATTGAAGAAAGATGTGAACAGGTATCACTGTGACTTGATTGAGTATAAAGAATAGTTGTTTTCTTGAGTGGCTATGGCGGTTTCCATTTAATCGATGAGAGCAAACACAGATGTGCCTTCCGTTACAATGATGAATTGCTGCCATGGAGATGTCACTTTTTTATATTTCTGAATTCTGATATCGTAACTTCTTAGCATTTTATATGGCGTTGATGACGATGGAGATGTCTAATGAATGTGTGTCTACTCAGCTGGCGACTCTCTCATTCACCTCTCACTTGAAAAGGAACTTCAATGCATTTTTCTTGCTTCCAGTTATTCATATGAATTTTGTGCAATCATAGATGAGAACTTTGAGAAGCTAGTATAACATTGCAAATGAGTGACCTTTCAATTATATTATACTAAAAGCTAGTTGTCTCTGTTTAAAGCAAGAAAATCTATGCTGGATGAAGATATAAAGATTAATCACTTATATTAAGTCTACAATGAAAAGGTCATACAATCCTAATACCTGAAATCTGTTTTGGCCCACTGGTTTTATCAAAGATGCAGGTCCCTATAGATAATTGACATGTCAAGCTTAGTCTAATAGCCTTTGAGCAGTAAGGGTCCAAGTATAATAGAACAATAAGTGAAAGAAGATGGCAAGAAGAAATTTCGCAGCTTCCTCGCTTCCTCATCAGATTACTTGCTATATTCCATCTACTAATCATTTTAATGGCCCAATACCAAAAAAAACCTCCAACTTTAGCATTTGTGATAATTATATCCAAAACTTTTTTTTATCTCATAAAAAACCTCAAACTTTTACTTTTGTTCCAATTCTACCCAAAAATTTTACTTTTGTCCCAATTTTACCAACCTAGTACCAAAAAAATCCTCAAGTTTTACTTTTGTCCCAATTTTACGACCTAGTATCAAAAAAACCATCAACTTTACTTTTATTCCAATTTTACCATCGTTAGCCTTCCGTCTGTAATCATTGTTAGTGAATCTTGCGTGACATTGCCACGTCACTAATGAATTACATATCGACAAAGCTGACATGAAAAAATTTTGAAATTCTCTTCTGTTTTTTGCTACCCCCATATATTGTTGAGAGATATATAGTCACTAAAGACGGCGCATTTCGTATTCTTTTCGGCACTTAACAGTCCAAAGAACGGCTAGACATGAAGATATTCTGATGAACTTTTTAAAATCTCGTCGTCTCTGAAATATACTGTTTCTAAATTTCGAAAATTCATTGGTGAATTCGGCAAGATAATTCTAGTCACATAGGATTAACTAACGGTGATTATGAACAAATGGCTGAAGGTGGTAGAACTGTGATAAAAGTAAAAGTTGAAGGTTTTTTTGGTATTAGGCCGGTAAAATTGGGACAAAAGTAAAAGTTTTGGGTAGAATTGAGACAAAATTAAAAGTTGAGGGTTTTTTTAATACTAGGTCGGTAAAATTGGGACAAAAGTAAAAGTTAGGGGTTTTTTATGAGACAAATTTTTTTTTTTGGATATAATTGACACAAATGCTAAAGTTAAAGGTTTTTTTGGGTGTTAGGCCTCATTCTAATAGACATGGAAAAGATTTAATTTATATAGGTTGGGAGATTTCGCCTTTCTCTGTTATTGTTCCACTGTGTATATCACTTTCCTTGTTTTTAACCTAATAACCGAGGGTTGTACCTGCTGTTGACTTGCATATTTTGACAATTCTTTTTTCTTTGGAGTATGTTAGCTATCTTTATTAGCATAAAACTGAGAATTTACCGTACTGACCCAGAATTAGCAACTGGGCTGAAACATTACAAAAGTAACAAATAAGAGACCAGTCAAGGAAAGATTCAATAGAACAGCATTACAAGGATTTTTTTTCCCCGGTAATTTGCACGTCTTGCCTTTTGGAAGAAGCATATTCATGAATACCTTGGCTTTCGTAAGGACTGTTAGTAACTAATGTTTCTTGGAGAGAGTAGTTTTTTCCCCAGTTTGGGCCAAAGGTGAGAGAGTAGTTGACATGTAATTTTTGTGAGCAGCTGAGAACAGCCATGGAGAAGAGTACATCCACCTTTGACAAAGAGAAAGCACAGGAGCGTCTTTCAAAGCTGTCAGGTGGTGTAGCTGTTTTCAAGGTTTGTTTATTAGCTATCCTGATTCTTTTGTGATTTCATGCTTGAAACATCCTGACGCGTTATTAATACTTATAGGTTGGTGGGGCTAGTGAGGCAGAAGTTGGCGAAAGGAAAGACAGGGTCACTGATGCCTTGAATGCTACGAGGGCAGCTGTTGAAGAGGGTACAGTGCCAGGTAATTCTTTCTCTTATGCGTAAGTTGCTTCAACATTTTTGGAGAACTATAGTCTTTAATGCCTATTCGTGTCAGGTGGTGGTGTTGCTCTTTTATATGCCACAAAGGTCTTGGAGAATATTCAGACCCAAAATGAGGACGAAAGAAGGGGTGTCCAAATCATTCAAAATGCTCTTAAGGTTTGATTTTCAATGTCATTACCTAGTGTACTGTTGAGGCTTATTTGATGTTCAATTTTCTAATCCATTGGTTTCTCCAGGCACCGTCACTCACAATACTCTCAAATGCTGGCTTTGATGGAGTTCTGATTCTTGGCAAATTATTAGAGCAAGATAATTTCAATATGGGATTTGATGCTGCAAAAGGTTTTTTCCTTCTCTCCCAAATTACTGATAAAGCACAGACCTCTCCTAGTCCTCGATAACCTTTTCCTAGAAAGAATTACAAAGTTGTCTTTATTGATCTCAACTGCCACTAAGCTGTCGTTGCTAGCTTTCTGTACTTGGAATCAACTATTTGTTCTTATCATCTTCATTTTCCCCATACTGTATTGAAACTTAATGAGCTATCTTATTATAGCACAAGCCATGTTGTTTCTGAGCTATTTAGTAGGAGTTTTCTGTCACTCAAGCGCTGACAATGATTGTGCGCTGAAATAGGAGATTACGTCAACATGGTGAAGGCAGGCATCATAGATCCTCTCAAAGTTGTTAGAACGGCATTATTAGATGCTGCAAGGTGAATATTAATTTTTCTCGAGTTATTTCCGTTTTTTCATTATTTAAGCTGAAAATTTCCTGCAAACTGCAGTGTGTCATTGTTGCTGACGACAACTGAGGTGGCTGTTGTTGAGCGCGCAAATGAGAAGAAGCCTCCTAGTCGTATGCCGGATATGGATGATATGGACTATTGAATTGCTATTGTTCACGTTGAGAAGAAAAGGTTTGCATTTTGAGCCCCTTTATTGTGACCGGAGAAAAATCTCCTTGGCGGGAATACGGAATACCTCTACGACACCTTAACAAGATTCCAATTTATTTGGATGGAGAACGAGAAGATGAATTTGGCTTGGGAGAAAATAGCTTGTAGAGACAACATTATGGGGATGTAGACTTGGCTAGCATTGATGGAAATTATGAAAATTCTGATTCTCTTCTTTCCCAAATTTTGTTGAATGTGGACTAATAAACTTGTTTGTCCATTCTTGGGGCTTTTAGAAGTAAACAACTTCATGGAAGACCGCAAGAAATTGTACCCTATTTTTTCGGCTGTGAGGATAATTGCCCGCATATGGCATCGAGTAAACTATCAACGCGACGTCTGTCGTGATGCTAAAAAAGAGAATAGAAATGCGTAGTGCAAATAAGCTCCATATCAGAGTTATCAGAATCACACAAACCAAGAGAATGATGGACAAGACCATTTGGACAAAAGGGCTGAATGAATGCAAAGGATGTCTACACGAAACGCGAGCCGAATAACAACTTCTGCGCTCTTGATCGTGTCTAAGGCCTCGATGAAGTTCTCCTGCTCGCGTCCACCGCTTCATGTAGTTGAATTTTCAGCCGCATGGTAAAAATATGAAAGTAGGGGTGCTAATCGCGCTGACTGTAATGCGACAACCCTCATCTTGATCACCCTTCCCGCATGAACCTTGGATCCTTCCTTTGTGAAAATTATGGTCTGGTAAGTCCTGGGACTAGGGGATCCTTAAAAAACCTTATTATTTTACAGACCAAGCAAATCAGTACGTGGACTTGGCATATCATATTGACAAGCTCCAATGCTGAAGACAAGAAAGTTTTGTGTAAAAGTAGGCACTGAACAGCGAGATTGTCTTGACACTACAACCGGACGATCAATCATCACATTCCAGTCGAAATTTCCACAAGAATATTGCCTCACACTGAAATATGATCATGCGGCACAATGTTGCTTTCGACCAACATAACATCCCCAAATTCTGACACCAGTTTCAAATTTCCCTTCTAACCCAGCCATATAACTTCAACATTCTTCTACATGAATCTACGCATGGAGAATGAGCATCTAAGGATCAGACTTTATCAGTTCCTCAACCGAATTTTGTGCAACATGATCATGCGGCACAATGCTGCTTTTGACCAACATAACATCCTAAATTCTAACACCAGTTTCAAATTTCCCTTCTAACCCAACCATATAACTTCAACATTCCTCTATATGAATCAACGGATGGAGAATGAGTATCTAAGGCCCAGACTTTATCAGTTCCTCAACCGAATTTCTGTAACTGGCAATTAGATCCCTGGCATCAAGACAACTTAATGTATTAAGAAAAATTACCACAGTGATTGAACAGAAAAGTTTGTGGCTAGCACTACGAACCTTCTTTGGTTTAGCATTTGCTCAGCTTCTTCCAGCTTACGCTTCTGCCCCTCAACTGTCTGTAAAAGAAATGGAAAGACATGACAAAACTGTTCATGTAATTTACATGAAAAATACATGCCTATGCACATCGAAACTGATTGATGCAGTATTCAATTTCTCAAGAACCAAATAAAGGGTATTTCCCGCCATATCTTTCCTCTTCCAGATGCTTATTGAAGTAAGCCTATACAAGCCAAAAAAAGCCAATGCTAATAGTACCTAAAAGAGGAGATATTTATCAATAGGGTAATGCTTCAAGGAAGCAATACGAAATGGCAAAAGCTGGATGTCCAAAGTTAACACGTATAGTTTGTTATAAACATTTCCAACTTCCCAAACCAAGTTAACATCCACGACATTTGAATATCCACGTTGAAAAGTTAAAAGAAAAGAGACGTCTCTATTGCTTTGTAGAGATGAAAAGGAGATGAAAATGTGAAGGTTGGTGAAGAAGATATCACATTTCCGCTCCAATACCGTTTTGCAAAATATTAAGATTGTCTACACCCAACTCTCATTTTCTCCCCCTCTCTTCTGTCTAACAAAACAGCAGGGAAGGGAATAGAAGAGAAAAGGGGGGAACATTTCTTCCTTAGTGATATTGAGCATAGGGAAAGAAGAAATAATGTCCGATACCTAGTTTCTCCTAGTTTTGGAGAGAAATAAAAACTTCGTTGTTATGGGAACCTCCCCAAATAAAAAAACTTCATTGACATAGGAACTCCGCCCCCAACAATTCCCATTTGTTTCCATTTCCTCCCTCCATACTGAACTAACGTTATTCTACTATCTAATAGAGCAGCTATTCTAGCAAACCAAACGTTGTGTTAGGGTTTGCATTCTCCAACTCGGAGCTGTGATTCACGACAAATAGGCAAAAGGGAGGAGACTCGTTGTCCGATGAATATAGGTCCAAAAAAATTAGAACAACAGGCTGGATACATGAATCTAATGCCAAGATTGACAAGTGAAGTAGGAGACGATTGCCTAGTTCAAAGAAAAATTTTATACACCTGATCATACAACATAAACGATTGAACTTA
Source organism: Rhodomyrtus tomentosa (assembly GCA_028455895.1). NCBI lineage: Eukaryota > Viridiplantae > Streptophyta > Magnoliopsida > Myrtales > Myrtaceae > Rhodomyrtus > Rhodomyrtus tomentosa. The sequence goes on along the minus strand of JAPCWY010000001.1, from coordinate 37,373,600 downwards.
GATGGTGGGGCGAAGGAGAAGATTCGGAGCTCTATGGTCAGGACAGGGAAGACCCTAGTCAATTGGGCACAGCAAGTGTGCCAATTAGACAGAGTTGGAGGAATCCAAGCGAGATATGGCAGCTGTCAAGAAACTTCTGCTCGAATGGATTCCGGACAATGGCTAAAGAAAACGAAAGACAAGAACATGCTCTAGCCTGCAATTAGAAACCCATCTCTAAGCATCACAAATTACCAGAGGAACATGTAAATGGCAATTGGAGAACAGATTCATAATTACCACAGCTTTCGAGCTAATTGACCCAGCTATCGAATTCAACAGCTGCTGGCACTTCTCAAACTGATTGTTCAGTTCACTGACCTTCAAGAAAGAGGCAAAAAGATAAATAAGACAAGTCAAGAATGTCATAACCCCGAATTGGGTAGACCAAAGAGCCACAACCAAAATTCGAAACGAGGCAATAGACGAGACGAACCAAGGAATCGGAGTGCTGATCGCGAGTCCCGTTCTCAACGGCATCCGCCAAACTCTCCACCAACTGCCAAAAAAATCAAAATTACGAGCATCATGAGGGGCAATTTAGGTTTTTTTTTAAAAAAATTTTAATTTTTAAATCTTTATGTAATTGCAAATTCATTCGTACGTGCAAGAGGTGGAAGTGAGAAGCGAGAGACTGGTGTTGCTGCTGCTGCTGCTGCTGCTGCGGAGCTAGTCGCTGCTGCTGTTGAGGAAACTGTGGGTGTTGTTGAAATTGGGGGAGTTGAGGTTGAAATTGGTGAAAGGGTTGCTGCTGCTGGGGAAGAAGGTCGGGGGGTTGTTGCTGGAGATAGAGATGGTCATGGCTCGTGGGCGTAGAGACGTTGCTGTGGGTCGCCATGCTTGGTATCATGTTCCAGCTTCCCCCCGAGAACGAGTGCTCCATCGCTCCCTCTCTCGCTCTCTCTCTCTCTCTCTCTCTCTCGCGCTGCGCTCGGAACAAGTGTCAAGAGTCGCACTATTTAAGGACGGATCATACGTTATGGCCCATAATACTCCCAACGATATGTTTCGCTAACATTTTACGGACAATCTCTTTGATTTTAGAACTTTATAAACAATCGATCTGATGTTAAAAGCTTTTCAAAAGTGTTCGTTGGAGTGGCTCAGGCGAGTTTAACAATTAAACGTCGTTCACTAAAAAAAATTAATGTTAATATAAGCCCCGATATGTTAGGACACTAATACCGATTTTTTTTTACCGAAAGCTAATTACATTGACGTTTTGCTCCGCAACTAATCCACTCCCTCCCCCATAATCTCACAATTGCAAACTCTATTCTTTTAGGAAAATTTTCAAATAAGTGACTCAAGTAAATTCATTTATTTTAATAAAGACCTAAAATGATTTTTGTTTCAAATAAGGGCATGAAATGTCCTTATTATCTCAAATAAAGATATGAAATATTATGATTATCTCAAATAAAGGCCTAAAATGGACATAATTATTTCAAATAAAGGCCTAGCCTGACTGGCTAAATATTGTGGTAGGTCAAGCATATTTCGTCAAAATACAATTTTAACCTGATTTTAGTTAAATAAACTAAAAATTAAAGCAAAACTAAAATTGACAAAAAATTAAGGGAAAGCACTGGTGGCCTGTCTTTCATTTTTTTTTTCTAATTTTTGAAAAACTATAAAAGGAAAAAAAAACAATAAAATAATTAAAATAATCAATTACCAAAATGTCTATACTAACTTGTGAATCCTTTTTTGAGATTGATAAGGTCAATTCAGGACTTTATTTGAGATATAAAAAGCACTTTAAATTCATACTTGAAACAATAAACATTTCAGAGCTTTATTTGAAATTTTTTCACTCTTTTGTGCTACAATCTCTTGACGTGGAATTACCGAACTGGTGCATTTGGTTTGACCTCCAAAGAACGATCAACTCATCAACAACCGTACACAATTACAGATATATAAACTGAAATTGGAGGAAAAGCATAAAAAAAGTCCTTTTTTTTTTTCAAAACGAAATCTTTATTTCATATAAAAGAGGTACATAACTTCAAGATAAAAATGCAAATCTCACAAAAGTACATTTATACCAATTTAATCATAAATATTTTAATTTGATCAATTTAGTCTCAAACCTTTTCACATTGATACCATTCAGTCTATTCGATCTATTTTGATCAAAAACCGTTAACACTACCACTAATCCACCTACGTGATATTGCTGACGCAAATTTTTATTTATTTATTTATTTTGTTTTCCCCTTTTTTCCCTTTTCTGATTGTAGCCAAACGCAAATAAAAAAGAGGAAAAAAAGATAGGAAGAAATAAATACAAAAATATATTAAAATATTTATTAAAAAAAACCTACAACCAGCATTCACATAAAAAATTTTCTATCAAAATTGATCGAATGAATTTTAGTCGGATGGATTTAATTACTACTAATGTGAAATGTTTAAAGACTAAATTGATCTAGTTAAAAAATTTAGGACTAAATTGATATTGATATAATAAATTTGAAAAAAAAAATTATACTTTTCTCGAAATTGAAAAACCACGCACGACAATATAGATATACGGGTTATAACATTTGGTATCCTGGTGTTTTGGCAGCGGATCTACAAATTCATGACCTGAAAAGCGAATCCATAACATTGGTTCTCGCTAGGAAACGGCCAAAAAATTACAGATGATATTATTCATGAACTGCATCAATACCAACATTAGAGGTAGAGATGGAGTTGAGCTGATTGCTTCAATACTCAATTCATCCGGTAAAAGAAATTCTAAATGACCTCGATACTAGATGCTGAGGTGTTTAAATGTTTTATCTGATCAAAGAACAAGACTCGAGTCAAACTCGAAGGCTAGAGCATTATAGGGATGCGGAGTCCATCGTAGCTCAGCTGCACATCAATGCCCTCAGTTCCCAAGAGCTTCTTAAGACCTTCATTCACTGCTTCATGATCCATCAGATGCATCATACCTTTCGCCATTTTCCAAACCGGGAAAAACATGGTAAACAGAGTTTTGTGAAGGCCTCTCCAAATCAAGATATCATAGCAAAAGAACAAAGAAATATGCCAATATAAGCATGAAATATCTGAAATCCTTGGGCCTAAAATCTGAAACTAAACTTGTGCATCCTTAATAAGGGCAGAAAACTTCAATAGATGATCCTTCCCCCTACAATGTCACTTATTTAACATAGGGTCTCTACATACCAGTGAAGAGTGTTCGCTTTGGTTGGATTTTCCGGACCTCTTCCAAAGCCTGATTGAGAGACATACAATGTGAAAGTTATCGAAGAGTAGTTGGCTTCCTTTCTAACAAAGTTGAGCTATTGAAGGTTTTACCCTAGGGAGACCAAAATGTGTTGAAGAAGAGCGATCTGGCCTTAATGCATCCTGTACAATCAATAAGACCATCAGTTTCATATTCATCCACTAGAACGGTAGACATCACCTGCTAACGAACAATCGATGTCTGTACCAAGAAACGTGTTCATTGCAGCAGGAGAGAAAGACGCACCATTATCAAGATATCACAGTCCCTGAGAAGAGGATATGTTTCTTCTGGTATTTCACTAACATCACTGCATACAGATATACAGGTCAGGTCCACTGAAGCACAAGTTCTTACAAATGGATCTAGAAAATACTAGCCTTTGTTACCTAATGTAGCAGACTTTACCAAACCGAAAACCAAGAGAACGGTAACCTTGTCCATGCCACACTGGCAAAGGAGTTATCTGAAGCACAACATCCACACAGAGAGCTAGCAGAATGAGACAATTTTTTATCGCAATTGTGTATAAGCAGTGGCATCTCTATCTAGAACGAACGGTAGTATGTGGTCAGAATCCATGTTTCTGCATGCTTTGGTTATCCTAACTACAAATATCTAAATGAGAGACAACAGATGGATGGTAGCACATGCAAGAAATGGGGAAAGGCAGCTCCAGCACTTACTAAAAGTAAAATGCTACACACTGTAACTTCCAATCTGCTCTGCACAGGCGTCCAGAAACCCTTCAATGAAGGCCAAATCTGATGACTCGGCCTTTATTTAAAAATTGTGAGACATTAAGTAATATTTCCTCATCCCTCAGTCAGACTACTAACCAAAGATTGGTCTTATGTGATTAGATGTCCCTTTCACATATCCAGTCAAACCAGTTAATTCTCCTGCCATATTCTTGGCATACTTTCTGGCCCTTGGAAAATTATGTTAATAAGCTCATGGTTATTACACTCACAGTGCTATAACATGTGCATCTAATGGCTTCAAAACCATGAAAAGCAAATAGATGTAAAAGCAAACTATTACAGTGGATATTTCTTCTTTATTGAATTAACTAATTTCTTCTATCTGAATAAACAAGGAAAATTATATCAAATTAACTGGGTCACCATAAAAAAGAATCACCTGTCAACAATTTCATTTTGCAAATCAATGCTAAAATCCATAACTGCTCAAATCAACTAATTCAAAAAAACAAAGAATTTATTCACATGTATGAGCAAAAGTTGCAATAGCATAGGGGATAACTTTAACCACTCTGCCAAAGCATTATGGAAATTCACATGGTGGCAACCAGTTAGTGAGCAACCGCATTTACTGGGTTTATTATACTTGAGAGGAAAGTACAATGCCGTAACATACAATATCCTACCCGCAGATCATTCACCACAAATGGTTCCTCCTGCATTATGTTAAACTGCAACTCCGAGACTGCGGCACCAGGCGTGATGCCACTGGTATCCACTAAATAGTAATGTGTTTTCTTCATCACCTAAGGCCGTTTTCACAGCCAAAAACAACATATCTACTTAGCATTAGGATAGCTAACACAAAAAGATTGCACAATGTAAATGGCCTAATCAAGAAATTTGCAAAGTGATGTCAAGATCTGAGGAGAATCTTATTGTGCAGCAGAACATACCAACAACAATGATCACACGTTTGGAAACATAAAAAGCAGTAAAAAGAATCAGCATGCTCTGGGATGAATTAACATAATCTTCACTGTGAGCTACCAACCAGATAGAATAATAATTTAACGCAACTCAACCAAAACAATTTGTCCACCAAGATATATACAATTTCAAACATCAGAATGCTTTCTTCTCTCATCTCCTGGAATTTATATGTAGAATTCCTTTTCTGGTCATATCCAGATGTATATACAACCATCCAGCTAAGGTCAACTTCTTTCCTTTTCCTATACATGTGAAAGTTTACCCCATTAACCAGTCAGTAGCCATTCAATTTGACAAAGTACAATCATCAGCTTCCAACTACCCAATCTTCTCTGCAAATTCTATCTTATAAACCACTTTAAGGAGAAAAACAAGATTCTTATTTTGGAGGGTAAGAGTGCTGCATCAATACATCAGACCTATTTATAGCTTAGACAAAATGAATTGCACCTGGCCCCACTGCCCCATCCAACAAACCCCCCCCCCCCCCCCCTCTCCCCAAAAAAAAAAGCGTTAACAGTATAATTTTTCAAAGCATATAGGTGATATCAAATTCCAAATTTTCTATTTCTACTTTCATATTTGGAATGAAAGGGGAAATGACTACTTTGATACAAAAGAACACTGCAACTCACCTCAAAATCACGATTGGCTACGTAAATTGGAATGTGTGGCTGGACGTTATTAGTCCAATCTCGAAGATCATCAAGACCTGAACAGGAAAGTACACCCAATATAGCGTAAGTAGTTTCGGACATTACTATGAAGGAAAGAAAAAGAGGAAAGAGAACTCAAAGGTGAAAAACTTTGTTCGTTCAATGAGGTCATCAGTCATGCATGTAGGAGAAAAACACACTAGGAATTGTTCAGAGACCTCCAATGGCATCAGCATGAGAATGAGTAATTATAACCGCATCAATTGTTCTTATCCTGACATAAACACAACTAGTCACTTTATCAGCAAATTGCAGACAATACGAAGAAATTTAGAAAGTCTTTTTAACAAACCTAATTCTTAAAAATCTGTTGGAACCTTAGAAAAGTTGCACACTCCTATAGCTAGTTGAAAGAGACATATGACCCCCCACACTCCTCACCGTTGTACAGTTAGTGTAAGTCCAAGAAGGCAAAAGGACAGGAATCAATCTATAAGAAAATGGGTTTTCATATTCATAGTAATAATAGCTAATAGTTCATTGTATAATGCTATGAGACAGCCTTTTCCTAAGTTATGAATCTTCAGTTTTTGGAGGTTTGTCTAAATTAGATTGCAGTTATACTGAAACCATTGATAATCCAAGATTCTAGGAAGAACCGTGAGAATTATTGGGTACTGCTTCGACTGGAACAACTACGGAAAAAAAATTTGTATGGAGAGAGAGAGAGAGAGAGAGAGAGAACTAACCCGTATGTAGGGAACCATCGAAGAGCACTATGGTAGAAAAACCTGAAAAAGAGCCACATGAGTACCTGGTATTATGGAGCTAATAGGAACGATGAATAGATTTCTCTCCATACTTAGCAAATATGATTAGAGAAAGCAACACAACGAAATGACGCAGATTTTCTAGCTCATAAAGAAAAATGCATAAAATAAAAACTCTGGATGTATCCATCACTTACTTTCCCGCATCTATGAGGATATTGCATTTTCCAGTTGGTCTGGGATATCGAATGAGAATGCTTGTGTTTAGCCTCCTATTCTTGCTACCTGGTTCAACAGCTTTTAAGCATACCTACAGCAGATTAACAAGCAAACCATGCCCTCAGCCGCTACAAGTACGTCCACTCCTATGTTTTTAAGCATCAATTCAGTCATATAGCAGCATCCAATCAAGCATAAGAGGTGCTGCAACCATACCGGGCATTTCTTCGAAGGATTCGTCAAGCAGCTCACTCTTGGAATCCCCTCGCTGGTCCCGGTTCCCATAAATATGATCTCAGAGTCAGACTCTCTGTCATGCCCCATCCCTCCCGCATTTTCAGCAGCAGAATCTGTAATGCAATTCGATGAACCGCTTTCAACACGTAATAATACCACTTACTCATCAACGAGTCACCGCAAAATCAGCAGGAAAGAATCAACCAACACTCGATCGTCCAGAAACAGCCGCTCATCGCGTATTACCATGCGAAGCCATGGAAGATGCGCGCGAGTGGAGGAGCGAAGAGAACTCACTGAGAGAAGCTCGAGAACGAAGCACAAAGGGAGATGAACCGCGCCTGCAAAGCGAGAGCGCAGGGTCGGAGATGCGGAATCGGCGTCTGCACGGAGCCAGGCGGGTCATGCTCGGAGCGCATCGAGCAGTCCCCAAAAAGACGGCCATCGGCGGAGCTTCGGCGCTTCCGCTACTTCTCTCTCTCTCTCTCTCTCTCTCTCTCTCAAACAATCAAAACTGACGGACGCGAGTTTGAAAAGCGACTCTCTGGAACTGGGGAATCGAGAATAATCTCGTTTTGGCCTTCAATGGATTCCGCAGAAGAGAGAGCGAGCCGAAGAAGACGAAGGAAACGAGCCACAACCTGTCAACCACCACCCGACGACTCATTCCCAAATGCGGTGTCGTTTGACCCCGACCGTGGCATAAACTTACGATTGATCTAATCTAACCGATTACTATTATTAAAAAAAAAGAAAAAAAAAACTAAACGATTATGAAAACTATACATGTAACAATCTAATTATAAATCGATATACGTCTATACACGTTTAGTTTGGCAAAAATCGAATTTTTACCTTACGAGTTTGAAATGATAAGTGATTGTTAAATCGCGTAATCCTTCAGGAGACAAGGACAAACTGAAACGACAAATGTCTCATAAATCACTTCCTCGCTTAATAGAAAAGATAAACCGACTTCATTACAACAGTATGATTGTGGCCAATCTAATTAGCAAGAAATTAGCGTGCTTTGCTTTTCTTATGGGATTTTTTCAACAAAATTCCAACAATCTCCCATATGAATGAGATGTTCAGATACCACAGCTCTTCGTGTATGCATGGGATGCAATATGCGATTATTTCATGAGAAAATGTTGTATTAGGATAAGTAGTTTGAGACTTTGAACTTTCTCTAGTGAGACCTATCGGACTTACTCGGTAAATCAGTAGACTTGATGTCTTTAAACTGTCGACCTTTCGTGTAAGCCTAGACAATAGAAATCACATAATTATCTCTCGAACAAAGTTAGTTCTCACTGTTGTGTTCATTTTGGCCTTGAACACCGCCTGGTCTCATGAGTGCTTTAAAGAATTCAGCATTTTCAATTCTTTTAGAAGTGGCTCTCACTTCACACTCACATAGGTGATTTTTGAATATACGGTATATTACACACTTAATTCAAAATCATTAAAAGCTTTTGCTTATCCTTCACATGTCAGTACTGTTTTCATCCGGGAATGAGTAAGAATTTACAGCACTCTACACTGTCTTCATAACTTGGTTGTCCCTTTGAACCTAGATCTTGAGATCTCCAGTCAACTAGGTAGGGTTTCTGCTATGATGACTTGTTTATAGGACTTTAAACCCATTCCCCTTGATGTTTTCACAACCAATTCTCTAGTTATGCCTTTTGTTAGTGGATTCACAACATTATCTTTTGACTTCACATAATTAATTGTGATAATTCCACTAGAAATAAGTTGTCTTACAGTATTGTGTCTTCGACATATATGTTGAGACTTACCGTTATACATGACATTCCCTGCCCTTCTTATTGTCGCTTAACTACCACAATGAATACATACAACCGGCACTAGTTTAGGCCAATTAGGAATATATTCCAAGAAATTTCGAAACCACTCCGCTTCTTTACCAGTCTTATCCAAAGCAATAAATTTTGATTCCATGGTAGATCTTGCTATACAAGTTTGTTTGGATGATTTTCAAGATACTGCTCTCCCACCAAATGTGAACACATATCCACTTGTTGATTTTGTGTATTTTGTGCCGGTTATCCAATTTGCATCGCAATATCCTTCAAGTACCGCTGGATATTCTGTGTAATGCAAAGTATAGTCTTGAGTATGTTTCAAGTAGCCCAACACACGTTTCATGGCTTTCTAATGATTTTCATTTGGACTAATTGTAAATCGACTTAACTTGCTTACCGCACAAGCTATGTCTGGTCTAGTATAGTTCATGACATACATTAAACTGTCTAGTATACTAGCATACACATTTTGAGTCTTGCTTTCACCAGTATTCTTTAAAAGATATAAATTAACATCTATCGGGGTACTTACTGGTGCAATGCCTAGATTCTTGCATTTTTCAAGAATCTTCTCAATGTAATGTGATTGCGATAAAGATAATCCTTCAGATGTTTTACGTATTTTAATTCCTAAAATAACATTTGCGACCCCCATGTCTTTCATATCAAATTTGCTTGTGAGCATGTGTTTGGTTGCCTTGACAACCTCACTATTGCTTCCCATTATAAGCATATATCTATATACAAACATAAAATAACAAACCCATTATGAGTGTTCTTAACATATACACATTTATCGCACTCATTAATCTTGAAACCATTCGTTAACATGACTTGGTTGAATTTAGCATGCTATTGTTTTGGTGCTTGTTTCAAGCCGTAGAGTGACTTGATAAGCCGACACACTTTCTTCTCTTGTCTTGGAACAATAAACCCTTTAGGTTGTTCCAAATATATTTCTTCTTCCAGATCTCCATTTAGAAAAGCTATTTTAACATCCATTTGATGGATTTCAAGTCCATACATCGCTGCTATAGAGATTAACAACCGTATAGATATAATTCTCGTGACAGATGAATAAGTATCGAACTAATCAAGATTTTTTCGTTGCCTGTAACCCTTTACTATAAGTCAAGCCTTATACTTATTGATAATACTATCTACTTTCATTTTCCTCTTAAATATCCACTTATATTGTAGAGGCTTATTACTAGGAGAAAGGTCAACCAATTCCCAAGTATGGTTAGACAGGATGTATTCAACTTCTCTATTGATAGCTTCTTTCTAGAGCGAGACTTTTGGGGATGTCACAGTTTTCTTACATGTCTGAGACTCATTCTCTAACAAATATGTTAGAAAATCAGGTCCAAAAGACGTAGAAGTCCTTTGTCCTTTGCTACGTCTAGGTTCATCCTCAATTGAATCACTTCTAAATGTATCATCTTGAGGCCTTTTCTCATTACCAATTGGCTCATATACTGTGTTATACGAAACTATATTATCAAAGAACGAAGCGTCCTTTGACTCAATAATCATATTAACATGTATATCTGGGATCTCAGACTTATGAACAAGAAATCGATATGCATTACTATTAAGAGCATATCCACTAAAGACACAATCAACGGTTTTTGATCCTATCTTAAATTTTTTAGGTTTAGGAACTGCAACCTTAGCCAAACACCCCCACATTTTGAGATATTTCAAATTAGGCATTTTGCCTTTCCACTTCTCATAGGGAGTTTGTTGTGTTTTTTTGTGGGGTCCTCTATTCAAAATAAAGTTTGCCGTCAAGATAGCTTCCCCCATAAATTTTGTGGTAAACCAGAACTATTCAACAATGCATTCATTGTTTCCTTTAAAGATCGATTTTTCCTTTCCGCCACACCATTTGATTGTGGTGTGTAAGGAGTGATGATTTGGTGAATAATACCAAACTCATTACAAATTTCCTCAAAATAAAATTCATATTCACCTTCTCTATCGCTTCTTATCACTTTTATTTTCTTATTTAACTGATTTTCAACTTCAGATGTATAAATTCTAAAAGCATTCACAACTTCATCTTTACTGATTAGTAAATAGATATAACAATACCTCGAACAATCATCTATAAATGTGATAAAATATTTCTTACCATCTCTAGAAGGTATTGCTTTCATGTCACAAATATCTGTGTGTATTAAATCTAAAGGATCTGTTATTCTATTATTTACAGAATGAAAATGAGGCTTAGAGAACTTAGATTCAACACACACTTGGCATTTTTCACTTGGACAGTCAAAGTTCGGCAATAATCCCATATTCATTAATTTCTTTATCGACTTATAATTAGCATGTCCTAGTCTAGGACGCCAAATATCAGGAGACTCAAGTACATAAGTAGAAACAACTTTATTCATATCATTCTTGGTTACAACAGTCATTACATGCAGCTTGAACAAACCATCACTCAGATAACCCTTTCCTACATACATCTCATTTTTGGAGAGTACAAACTTGTCAGACACAAACACCAACTTGAAGCCATTCTTGCTAAGGAGAGATCCAGACACTAAATTCTTACGAACATATAGCACATGCAGAACATTATTTAGTGTCACGACTTTTCCAGATGTCATCTTCAGAGCAATCTTTCCAACAACTTCAACTTTAGAGGTCGATGAATTACCCATATAAAGTTTTTCATTACCCTCCACAGTAGTATAAGAAGAGAACATTGATATGTTTGCACAGATATGACGAGTTGCTCCAGTATCAATCCACCACTCCTTAAAATTTCCCACCATGTTGCACTCAGATATCATGGCAGTAAGATTGATATCATCAACACCATTGGAAATCTGTTCCACAATGTTGGCCTGAGTTTTTTGTCTTTTATTGGCCCTGCAATCTTTAGCTCGATGTCCAGACTTGTCACAGTTGAAGCATTTGCCAACGAACTTCTTCAGGCCTTGAGTGAATCTCTCTCCAGACTTGTTAGGCATTTTTCTCTTCTTGTTGGGTTTCGTCCATTCTTCAACAACATTAACTCTTGAGACCTCCAGATTTTTGCCAAATTTCTTCTCAGAAAGCCTATTGTCTTCCTCAATCCTTAATCGAATAGTCAAGTCTTCAAGTGATAACTCATTTCTCTTGTGTTTGAGATAATTTTTGAAATTTCTCCAAGACGGTGACAATTTTTCAATTAAGACAGCTACTTGAAATGATTCACTTAGTGCCATTCCTTCAACATGAATATCATGCATGATCACTTGAAGCTCTTGAATTTGACTTAAGACGGTTTTAGAATCGACCATCTTAAAATCCAAAAATTTGTTGACAATGAATTTCTTCAATCTAGTATCTTCTGTTTTGTATTTCTTATCCAGACTATCCTTTAACTCCTTAGTCGTTTTCAGAGGACTATAAATATTATACAGGGTATTGTCCAGACCGTTGAGAACATAGTTGCAACACAGGAAGTCAGAATGCTTCCATGCATCCACAGCAGCAACCTTTTCCTTATTTGTCTTTCTAGCGTCCAATTTAGGACCATCCTCATCGAGGAATCTTGCCAAATTTAAGGTCGTGAGATAGAACAACATCTTTTGTTGTCATCTCTTGAAATCAGAACCATTGAATTTTTCTAGCTTTTCTCCATGATTCGAAATAAGAGTAATCGGAGTCGGAGTCGGAGTCGAAGCCATTTCTGTTAAAAAATGGAAAAACAGAACGTATATAATATGGAACAATTATATAAACGAAGTCACATAATTATTTTTTTAAAATTATAAGGACGACAGCAATTGAAATTCGACAAAGGAGTATTCGAACTACGTTATAGAGTTTCGAGGAACGACTAATTCGAATATACGTGATATGTGAACGAAGGTACAAAATATTTCTAACGACAATATCACACGAACTAGGCATGAGGAACGTCAATAGCAAAAAATTTGTCTTAAGAATGTTATTGCCTAAGTTTGTATAATCAGAATTGCAATTGAAAGACTAACCTTCAGCCAATGCAAACGAGCCAGCAGCATGTTGATCCGAGCCCAACGAATTGACGAGGTGTCTTTAAGATAAATTTGTCCCCTCAATCAGTACCTGGGAACCTTGGACAATTATCTTCCAAGATAGACCGGATGCGTTCCTCTGAAGCGGTACTTCTTCAAAAGACTCCAGGGAACATAACTTTGCAGAATTATCGCACAAATGATGAAGATGAGCAGTAAGTGGCGAGACAAAAAAATTTCTGTAGTGCGAAAAGTGACGGTCGATGTTGTATTTATAGATGATGAAGAGTTGTGAAGTCGAACGTTTCTGTTGACGAAAGATTGCGAACCAAACAGAGTTCTATTTCGAACAAACATGTCTGTTCGCTTTATTCCGAACGATCATGTTTGTTCGACGATCGAACTTGTTCGCTCAATGCCGAACAGACATATCTGTTCGGAAGAGAAAGAGTGTCCAGAAGTTGTGTCCCTTCAACTTAAAAAGAATAAAAAATAATGGTGTGTAAAAAATAAATAAACACGCGGACGGGCCGAGTCGGCTAGCGGGCCGGCGGCGGCGGCGACAGCGCGCACGTGTGGGCCGACCTAGCTTTTCGTAGGTCCTCCCCCATCCACAAAAGTGTGGTGCCCCTTGGGGCTACTCTTTTTTCTATGTAGTACTCTCCATCCTTCTTTTTTCATTCAATTCTTATGGGATTTTTTCAACAAAATCCCAACACCTGCACCACCACACCATGGCTAAACCCAGCCATCTTCTTCACCTTCCTGCTCGTGTTGCTCTTCTTCTTCTCACCACCTCTGCCTTACTTGGCCATGGCGTCCTCCGTCTCGGAGCCTCCCATGGCAGACGCCGGAATCCGCAGACTACCGTCGAGTCTGCCTTTGTGAAGTAGCCTTACCGGACTTATTTCCATTTCCAACCTCCCAAGAACTGGATGAATGGTTTGGTTCTCTCTCTCTCCCTTTCTCTCACACACGCATACACGTACGTGTGTTGATGTCTGTGGCTGACAGCTTTCTTTTGTTTTGCTGGTCTGTTCTTCTTCGAGTTGAACTTTGATTTGATGGGGTTTGGTCATGAAATGGAGAAACCGGTTTCATGGGATTCTATTCTCAGATCCAAATGGTCAGTGTCTCTCCATCTCCCATGATTTGCTCATCTTTTCTGCTTAATTAGTTAAACTTGCTTCTTGATGTTCACTGTTTATTTTATGTTTCATGCCAAAACCAATCAGACGCTCCCACGCTCCTACTTACGAGAAACATTTCGATGAGTTGCAAAATTTAAAGAAGATGCAGTAGCAGTCAATTCTCTGAATGCTTTGGCATATTTTCTGCCACACTCATAAAAAGCCAAAAAAAATTAAAAAAATTCTAGACTTGTTTCATTTGTATCAATTCAATTTTAAATCTTTCAATTTGGCCAATTGAATCCTAAAACTTTTGACAATTTGTCAATGTAGTTCATTCGGCCAATTTTGGTTGGTTATCACTGGCGTGCACATCATCGTCTTACGTGGCACGGGCGAGCACTGACGTTGATGATGTTTCTAGTTTTCTTTTCTTTTCTTTCTTTCTTTTTTCCATTCTTTATGCGCCGGTCGCTAGCCTCAACGATCGGCCAAAGGCAACAACCGGCGAGGTCAAGCCTCGCCAGCTTTAAGCAAGGCTCAATTAGTTCGGCCTCAGTCAAGCGATGTCGCCCCTCGCTGTTATCGCTTGTGGCAGGTTGCTAACCATCGTCAAGGCCCGATAATCGACAAAGGAAGAAAGTAAGAAAGAAAAGAAAAGTAAAATAAAAGTAAATCCAAAAACAGAATTTACAAAAACTGGCCGACATCGACATTAGCAATTTTCGGTAAAAATTGACTAATATTTATCAAAAGGTTAAGGATTCAATCAGTCAAATTAAAATGTTTGAGAGTGAATTGACACAAATGCAATGTGTTTACGAGTTCATTGATAATTTCCATCTTTAAAAAATTACCTGCTAAACTCAAAGCAGTGAATAGTTTAGATTATGGGGAAATTGAGTTGCTAAAGCTAAGATGAGAGAGGGCCTCCTGCACTGCAGGGCCAATGATTCACAAGGGCATTTACCATCTGTTTTACCAATACAACCCTCAAGGCCCAGTACTGGGCCACAAGGTCTAGGCCCATTCCACATCGACGGACCTTGTGAATTGGACCCCACACGTCCCCACCATCGTCCCGTCGCAAGGATAAGACCAGAACGGCTGCTAGTCAGGTTCGATCACTATCCTCCCGGGTACATGCCGGCCATTCTCTACACCGGAGCTGGACCCCAGAAAAAGCAAGCCCACTACTTGGCGACGCCCAAGAATTTATTCGACTTGTATCTGATCGAATGCGTGAAATCGCCCCACAATCCTCTGATGGCGAGGACACCCGCCAACGGGATCAACGCGAGATCATTTAGAGACCCCACCACCGCTTAGATGGGCCTCGACGAGAGGTAGAGGGTGATCATCGGGAGCAAATGAGACAGGATGGGAATGACCATTTTGTACAAAAGCAGAGATTTTATTCGATAGATCAAGGCTCGACGCCCGCTTCACTCTGCTGCTGACACCGAGATGTGGGAGTGCCCAGATCTTTTCCTGGTCTCTGCTCGATTCCCCGTCGGCTTGGACACGTCCGTTAACGGTCCGAATGTTAAACACGTCCCCAAGGTTAGCCTGGAAGGCACTAAGCATGAATACTACACAGTGGGGACTTATGACTCCCGCTTGGATAAGTACGTTCCTGAAGAGTGATCGATTGATAGCGACTCCGGGTTGAGATATGATTATGGCAAGTTCTACGGTTCCAAGACCTTTGACGGCGAGAACAACCGGCGGATCTTGTGGGGTTGGATCGATGTGTCGTCGACCATGGACGATGATATCAATAAAGGATGGTCTAGAGTGTTGAAAATATGCTTCGAGTTTGAGCGCGCAAAATAAACCCATCCGAGATTTATGAAAGCTGACTAATTAAAGGACACGTAGATATGTTGGGTATTTTGCGGATATCCGAAGTCGAGCAAAGGGGATATTTGAATATATATTTACACGCAACAATATCCTTGTACTTATTGGAGATTCCATTCTCAAATTGAAAAATGCAACTACAAGGCTTGGATTTTGAGTGGGCGACACGGTTAACAGAGGACGAGAACATGAAAGATATCCTACAAAGTTGACAAGGAAAAGTAAAAAAAAAGAAACATGGATTTTTTTTTTAATCAGCCCAAGATTCGACCAACATTGTTTGATATATGTTATATTGTATTGTCTTTAGCAAGTGAGATTTATATATATATATATATATATATATATATATATATATATATATCAAAACATTTGAAGGTTTTAGAAGTGCGTGACTTTTTGCATAGGCGATTGCAAATTTGCGCCGGGGGTTGATCCGAATGGAAGAGGGTTTACTCGGTCCAAGAAAATGAAAAGGTAGTGCCGGTTTAACGTCGAATGTTTGGCGAGGTTGATCTTCGTTTTGTTCGCGGAATTACATCAAAATTGAAGTGTCAAAGTCGATTAAATCTTAAGGTTAGATTTGTGTTTTAATTCCTTTATAAGATTGAGAGATTATTTTGCTAGGAATTAGGGATTAAACACTGTGTGCATTCTTGAATATAATTGGGGTTAGGAAACACCAAGAGTGTGTTTGTATAACTCAAGTGGATTATAATCTCCATGGATCGCTCGTTCTATAGTGGAATTCGTTGCCGCTCTCCCCGTGAATGTAGGTCTTTATGATTGAACCATGTATATTCGGTATTCGATTTACTTTACTCGTTTTGTATATTTTATTTGATTGATCGTTTGGTTCCGTGCAACAATTGGTATCAGAGCTAGGCTTGCTTGAGTTGAACCAAATTAATGGCAACAGTAGAAACTAAAGGTAAAATCGACAAACTTGAGGGGAAGGACTTTGGTTTCTAGAAGATGTAGATAGAAGATTATTTATATCAGATGAAGCTGCATGAGCCCCTGTCCAGGAAGAAACCAGAAATGATGAAGTAAGCCGATTGAGAATTGCTGGATAGACGAGCGATGTGTCTTATTTAGCTGACGTTGGCTCGTAACGTCACGTCTAATCAATTGAGTTCGGTTGAGATTGACTTTGAAGATGAGGTATGTGCTTTGATTCTGTTATCCCCATTGCCTGATAGTTGGAATACTACTGTTACTACTGTTAGTAATTCCTCTGGGTTGATAAGTTTGACGTTTGATGGGATTCGAGATTTAATTTTGAGTGAGCATATCCGTAGAAGAGAATCTGACGAATTTGTATCTACTGCTTTAGTAGGTGAAAGAGGAAGTGCTAGTACGCGTGTTAGCAGAAGCAGTATGAACATGAACAGACGCAGTCGGTTTAGGACTGGTGGCGATGTCTGTTGAAACTGTAGCAAGAGAGGGCATCTTAAAAGAAATTACTTTAAGTTGAAAAATGAACTGGTAATGGAATTAGAGTTGAATTTGTGGATGATGTTGCAGCTATAGCTGGCAATTCTGATAGTGTCGATTTTCTCTTGTCTGTCACTGTGGATTCGTCGTTTGATGGATGAATTATGAATTTTGATTGTTCTTTACATGCTACACCAAGCAGGAACTGGTTTACTTCTTATCAATGCATGAATAGTAGTAAAGTGCAGTTGAGAAACAACACTGAATGCGATGTTAAAGGTGTTGGTGATATTAAAATCAGAATGCATGATGGTATTGTGAAGACATTGATTGGAGTACGACATGTTTCAGAATTCAAAAAGAACTAAATTTCCTTGGGCACCCTAGATTTAATTGGATGTAGGTATTCTTTACGAGGTGGAGTTTTGAAGATTGTTCGAGATGCCCTGGTGATAATGAAAAGAATCAAGCATGACGGCCTGTACAAACTTCAAGGTGATACATTGATAAGTTTCATTCTTGAGACGTCGACATCTATTCGAGAGTCTAATGGCTACTCGAGAAAGGCCTGGGCATTTGTGTGGAAGCACAAGTTTGATGTTGTTGTCAGGAATACGCGGTCGAGGGCTTTGATCGGAACGGATACTGGTAAGTTGATCAAGTATGTGCGAACTGACACTACCATGGAATCCTGCTCGAAACTGGTAAATATATTCTGCATGAAAGAGGTCATAGTGAAACACCACACTAGTGCCAGTAAACTACAATAGTTTGCGGAATTGATGAGCAGCGCGTTACTAGAGATGGCCCGTAAAATAATCTCTAGTGTTGGTATGGCCGGGAGAATTCCAGCGGATTCATACTACCTGATGAATAGATCTCAATTGACTGCAATTGGATATCAGACTCCAGAAGAAATGTGGTCAGGTAATACTGCTGAGGATTCTATTTTTAGAATGTTAAAGTGCCCGTGTTATTATCGAGTAAGTGATGGTAAGCCCGATGTGGAGGCAAGGCGCATATTTCATGACTATGCACGAGGTAAGCGATGCTATCAGTTGTGGTTCCTGAATGCGAATTCACTTGTTTGCAGCAGAGAAATTACCTTTGACTAGTCTCCAGTGCTTATGGCTAAGAGTGATTATAGCAGTGTTAATACGGATCTGGACGGTATTCAGCTTGAGGTGGAATTGCAACCAGAAACTCTTGAGGTAGGGGGTACAAGCGAGGTAATCGACACAGATAGTGCTTGTAGTAAGATGGAGCTTATAGAGCCAACAGTTGCTGTAACTACTAATATTGACAAAGTACGTATTCGGTCTCCTAACAGGTATGGATGCAACGATGATTTTGCTTTATTTGTGATTAATGAGCTTGTGTCAGATAGTCCTTGTGGAGCAGTTAAATGTGCATGTTTAGTTAGTATTCTGATGAGGTCCCTAGTTATAGCGAAGTTCAAGCACGATTTGGACTTAAATGATATTTGTGGCGGTTGAGCCCATTGGGGTTGTTGGGAGAGTAATAGCGAAGTTCGAATTTCTGTGAAGCGGTTGTGACACAGCTCAAATGTCAAGCTAAGTTGGAGATTGTTGAAAATATGTCTCGAGTTTGAGCTCGCGAACGAAACCCATCCGAGATTTATGAAAGCTTACTAGTTAAAGCACACGTAGATATGTTGGGGTATTTTGTGGATATCCGAAGTCGAGAAAAGGGGATGTTTGAATATATATTTACATGCAACAATATCCTTGTACTTACTGGAGATTACGTTCTCAGATTGAAAAGTGCAACTTCACGGCTTGGATTTTGAGTGGGCGACACGGTCAACAGAGGACAAGAACAGGAAAGATATCCTGCAAAGTCGGCAAGGAAAAGTAAAAAAAAGGAAAAGTGGATCTTTTTTAATCAGCCCAAGATTCGACTAACATGGTTTGATATATAATATATTGTATTGTCTTCAGCAAGTGATATATATATATATATATATATATATATATATATATATATATATATATCAATACATCTGAAGGGTTTAGAAGTGCGTGGCTTTTTGCCTAGGCGATTACAAATTTGCGCCGGGGGTAGATCCAAATGGAAGAGGGTTTACTCGGTCCAAGAAATCAAAAAGGTAGCGCCAGTTTAACGTCGAGTGCTTGGTGAGATTTATCTTCGTTTTATTCGTGGAATTACATCAAGAATTGAAGTGTCAAAGTTGATTAAATTTTAAGGTTAGATTTGCGTTTTAATTCCTTCATGAGATTGAGATATAATTTCGTTATAAATTGGGGGCTAAACACTGTGTGCGTTCTTGAATATAATTGGGGCTGGGAAACATCAATAGTGCGTTTGTATAACTCGAGTGGATTTTAATCTCTATATATCGCTCATCTATAGTGGAATTCGTTGCTGCTGTTCCCATGGACGTAGGTCTTTACGACCGAACTGTGTACATTTGGTGCTTGATTTACTTTACTTGTTCTGTCTATTTTATTTGATCGATCGCTTAGTTTTGCGCAACGCGGAGTCATGGTAAAAAAGAAAAAAAAATTATGTTCTTATGTCTAGTGGCCAATGCAAAGTGTTGAAGTCGGAAATGTCTGTGTGGCAGGCAATTCCAAGGACCCTTTGGCTAGACAAATCTGGAAAACAGTTAGTGCAGCGGCCAATATTGGAAATAGAGAAGCTACGTACCAACCAAGTTGATTCGCCCAACAAATTGATTATGGCGGGAACAGTTCTTGAAGTTTATGATATAACAGTTGCACAGGTGATCTTTCTTTGCTAACATTTCCAGCAAGCATGTTCACAGGTTTCTTAAAAAAATGAAGAAATTATTATAGTGATAAGAAATGTTAATCACGGGAATATTATTCCATGTTTTTCGACACAGCACTATAGGCGACGAACCTAAACTCCTATTCTAGAATGCTAAAATGGGTGTGGTCCCTTCTATCTCCTTTTCCATTGTAAGCAGATGTGAAGGTCTCATTTGAAGTAAAAGAGCATGAGAAGGCCGAAGTGTTGGACCCGGCGGGGACGAACCCGCAAATGATGTGTAGCCAAAAGGATGCTTCGGCCAAAGGTAACGTTGGACCAGTTGGATTGCTAGTCATGGCTTCAAAAGGATTGGAAGAATACACAGCAGTGTTCTTCATAATTTTCTAAGGCCAGAACAAATATGTTGTCCTCATGTATAGTGACCAGAGCAGGTCCAACCTCCCTCTCTTTGACTCGTTTTTTATTATTATTATAATCTCAAGGGCACATATATCCACCCATCAATCCCCAAAAGGTTTCTGATTTTTGGTTATCTATATTTCTCTTTTTAGATCTTCCCTTAACGTGAATAATGATAAGACCACTTGGGGAGCATTTCTGGATGTGAATCTTTGCACGAGAAGCTATCGTTGAGGACCTTGGTGAGTTCATTAATAAATATGAACACCTCATGTGTGTCTGATCTAGACTTGAAAATTCTTTCTGCATATTTAATCTGGTCTACCTCTCTATTATATTCACAAACCAATGGAGCATTATAAGGTGTAAGTTGTAAAGTGCGACCCTACAAGCCACGTTTTTGAATCCTAAGATATTGGAAACTCATTGATTTCCAATAATTGATTAATTTGCTTCGACTCTCTTTCTTCCCCCCTTCATGCCTTGAAACAGATAGATCATTCTACAGTGGAGAGTTTTGGCGGTGGAGGGAAGAGCTGCATCACAGCTAGGGTTTACCCTGTATTAGTTGTGGGAGATGGAATCCACCTGCATGTCTTCAACAATGGGGCTCAGAGCGTTGGAGTGCCAAAGTTGAGTGCTTGGGGCATGTAGAAGCCGGAATCAATTGATTAGTACTAGGCATTTCGGTTGAGCGAAAGAGGTGTTGAATCCATATCCACAGCAGATGAATGAGCCTTCCACGCTAACTTCTATGTTCTGTATTTCTCTTTTCAGATCTTATGTTAGAATGCACGTATAAGTTATGTTAGGAAAATCTCACGTCGAAGAATTTGCGCAATGTAGAGAAATTAATATATTGTATTTGACCCATGATTCCTTGGCTTAAACTTTTGAGTGAATATGAATCCATCTGGATGTGCTAATGGGCTTGGATTTTGGACTTCTGCTATTCACGCTCAAATATCTTACCATAACATGATATGACCACTTATGGAGCATTTTTGGATGTGGTCTTCACTAATAGATATGAACACTTCTTAGGTTGTCCGGTCTAGACTTGAAAAATCTTTCTGCATATCAAATCTTGTCAATCTCTTCATTATATTCATAAACCGATGGATCATAAGTGTAAGATGTAAAGTGCAACTCTATAGTGCTGATGTCCATCTAAAGCTTTCGTTGAGATTCCCACCGACTAAATTTAGACAGATTTAGCATCTTTTTTATTGTGGCTTTTTTATTTGTCCCAACTCCGCATGTGGAAGTTTAATCAAACTTAATTTGGATTACAGATAAATGTCTCGATCTCCTTGCACTAACCTATGTATAGGTATCGTCTTTGTCATGCCACTTAGGTATGATTCTCCCTCTTTTGCATTTTCTAAAAGCTAATAGTTTGTTCAACCATCCTCCCTTTTCAGCAAAAACCATTTGATACAGTTGCCCACTTGTTGTCTCCTATAATGGAAACAAAGATCAAAATTCAGTGGTGAGAAGTCACGTTTAAAACGTTGGAATTCATGATTTCAGATAATTGCTTCGAATATCTATTTTTCTCCCTTTTGTCTAGGGATAAATGATTCCAGGTTCCTCTTGAAACATATCCGTCGGAACCAGTTTCTCATAATTTGGAACCTGAAACCTATTCTGCATACATAGAACATGCAATCTACTATGTCACAAGTTCCAAGGTCGATTCTAAAGTTTACCCGGGTTCCATGATATTGTTAATTGAACTATTGCTGTGAATTATCACCTTTATTATTATTGCAATTCACTGACCATAACTAATTTTTAGATACACGAAGATATGAAATATTACTAATGTAATAGTCTTAGTCATGGATATCATCGAAAATGAAAGTTCAGGCTAATCGTTCTAGATCACATTCATAATCAAATGCCATTAAATATCATAAGATTGCGTAAAGACATAGAACAACAAAAACACAAAGACTTGTTCTAATTCCAGATTTTAGATTCTGAAACCCGAAACATACTCGTCGAAATTGAAACCTGAAACCTGTCCTACATATCTTAGAACTTAGAACGTACCGTGTTTTTATTAGTTCGGTTCTCCATTCTTGGTTCTGCGTTAGAACCATGTTTACCCCTCCTTTTGCTTTTAACACATAGGTCATTCTATTTGGAGAGTCTTGGTGATCGGATGGAAGACTTGCATCACAGCTAGGGTTTATCCTATATTGGCCGCGGAAGATGGAACCCACTTTCATTGTCCTCAATAATAAGGGTGAGGGGTGAGTTTGTTTCAGATTCCATACGTGTTTCACCTAAAATCTATCCGTGAGAACAAACTCCCCATTTTTTGGAATATGAAACTTCAAACTACCCTATCATAGGTTAGAGGGTTTAGTCCATATTTATTATTAATTAAATAATTGAATTGAATCATCATATTTAATGACAATCATTTATGCTACCATCCACTGACCTCACCTCATATTTAAACATGCAAATAAATATGGAATATGAACAATGTAAGATTATCAATTATGAATATCGCTAGAAATGAAAATTCAAACTAATGGTTCTAAATCACACGATCATAATTGGATGCCATAAAATGCTACAAAATCGTAGGAAGACATATACAAAGAAAACCTTAAAAAAAATCATAAGTTACAGGTTTCAGGTTCCATATATTTGAAATCGCATCGATTCTCTACTGGTTCGGTTTCAGGTTACATGTTCTATCTAGGAACTATGCTCACTCCTATTCAACAATGTGGCTCAGAGTGGTGGAGTTTTTACTATTTCTTTAAAAGAATTTGTCAAGTAGCTCTTTTTGGAATCCCCTCACTGGTCTCAGTTCTCATAAATATAATCTTAGAGTCCAATTTTTCCTCATGCCCTATCTCTTTTGCACCCTCTTTTTAAAATTAAAAATCATTTTCCAAAATATGACTAGATATTGACTTTTGGGCTAAATACTATGCGCTTGCATACGAGAACCCCAACACTTGGCCTAGGCCCCTTGGCAACGAGGTAGGGTTAGACGTTGGGCCCGGGCCTTTCGAGGTCCATCGATGCCTGGTATTGGACGCTGAACCCGTGGCCCCGGCCCAAGCCCAAGTACAT
The DNA here is from genome assembly GCA_028455895.1 of Rhodomyrtus tomentosa. Taxonomy (NCBI): domain Eukaryota; kingdom Viridiplantae; phylum Streptophyta; class Magnoliopsida; order Myrtales; family Myrtaceae; genus Rhodomyrtus; species Rhodomyrtus tomentosa. The sequence goes on along the minus strand of JAPCWY010000001.1, from coordinate 37,350,193 downwards.
CAAGACCATGCTTAGGACCCTTACACTTGGGCTTGGGTCCCTAGCACCCACACCCTAGTCCATCAAATCCGAGTTCAAGACCTCGACACTCGAACCTTAGTCCATTGAGGCTGTACTCAAGACTCTTATGCCCGAGCTTGTGATCCTGATGCCCCAACCCGAGCCTATCTAGGCATATCCCAAGTACATCATGGCCGTGCTTAGGACCCTTGTGCTAGGGCCTAGGTCCTTCGTACCCTCGTCCATCAAATCCAAGCTTAAGACCTCGGCAACCAGGCTCCAGTTCGTTAAGGCCAAGCCTGAGTTCCTGGTGCCTATGCCATGGTCCATCGAAGCTGGGTCGGGATCCTAAGTACATCAAGTGGGGCTAGAGACCCTAGTACATGTTCTCGAGTCCCCGGCGGCCGCACCTAGGCTCATCAAAGCTTAGTCTGAGACCCCGGAACCCTAGCTCGGGTCCATTATGCTTGGGCCTAGGACCATAATACTCGTATGATGAAATTAATCTGCAGACATTTTTAAACATTTTTTAACTTCCCTAATGAGATGTTTAGGATATTTTTTGTAAATGTGTATGAAACGTTGTTAGTATCTAATTATTGGATCCCTATAGAAATGTGACTTTATAATTATTGTATTTTAAAAGCAAAATTCCACCAATTAAATACATCTAATTCTTTCTGAGTGTAAAATGAATGAGTGAGTTGGTTTTGTTTATCTGACCTAGACAACTCCATTTTTAATGGGAGTGAACATAATTCTAGGGTAAAACCCGAAGCCTGGAGAACCGGACCAATTTGAACTGATCGGCTCCGACGTTTAGGGTATGGAAAGTAGGTTTTAGGTTTCAAAAATTAGAGAAATTGTTCTGACAGGTAGGTTTCAGATTCCAGGTGGGTGGAACCTGAAGGAAGTTTATATATATATATATATATATATATATATATTTATATATATATATATATATATATATTATAAGTTTTTATATTTTTTCTTGGTATACGGTATTTCATGGGGTCCAATGATGAGTCTATAATTTCGAACCACTTTATCATTTAGACTTTTACTCTGTTAATGTTTCATATTTTTCATGTGTTTAAATATTGATTGTGGTTAGTGAATTTTAGTAGCAAGTGGTGGTCATGAAATGCGATTATTCACTGTAATCGTTCAACTAAGAATATATGTTGAACTTGGATGGAACCTAGAATCGACCCTGAAACTTGTAACAGAGTAGATTTTAGGTTCCAAAATATGCATGACAAGTTCCAGGTTTCAAAAAATGAGAAAGTTGTATATACAGGTAGGTTCTAGGCTCCTGGTGGAACTTGAATGGAACCTGAAATCTCTCAACCCTAATTTTTAGATGCTCTCTTGTTGCCCCCACCTTTCGATTGTTCTTGGATTAAAACAACTAATACTGGCTTTGAGAAGCATCAATGTACTTTTTAGTTACTTATCCTTCACGTATTTTACGTGCATTTTAGAGGTATGGGAGAAAAATCACAATTTCATTAGGTTACATCCTACAGATTCCATGGTAGTTCACCTCTCGCACTGGGGTCATTTCCAGCTCCCTCGGCTCGCATGGCCGGAGTTGGAGTTGCTTCCAGTCACGATTGCACGCCCACGCGTGCTCAATTGCATAAAATGATCGGCCCGGCCAGCCCAACCGGGATCGGCTTGAACCTAATCAGCTGAACAACGACGGACCCGCCGCTCTTCCCGTCTCTCACTTTGTTCAAATTTGATGATGTCAGCTACAAGCTGGCGTCCCACGTTTACAATCAGGCCTCCTTGCACGAGTGAAACCGGACGCAGCCTCGTGATTGATTATTCAAATGATAAAAGCAAAAGTTTATTGACCCGAAAGAAAAAGGAATCCACTTTTCGTATTCTTCTTTGGGGTCGTTCTTATCGTTATTCCATGAAATCGATGGGGGAGCATCGTCATGTTGCAAGAGGTCTGGTGCGGCGTACGAGATGTGGATCACATGGCATCATATGGGTGGGTTCGATCATGATAACAATGGAGGAGCCCGTACCGCCAAGAGATAAAATACCAAAAATCAAAGTCAAAAGCGCCACAAAGTATGGCCCATGCGATGCTTGCAATCGATCCTCGATGAGATCAAAAAGGATCAACGCTTTGGATGACGACGAAGAGGAAGTGATGGCATCGATGGTAATCTAATTGGGAGTACATGAACTTTTGCACCTGCGAAGCAATTGTTGAGATTTAAGAGCGCCAGCGCTGTTAATTTACGCCAAGTAATCTGATTGGGATTAATATGAACTTTGCAGGTGTGAAAACTGAAGTAATGGGGACGTTTAAGCGAGACTTGTTAATTTATGCCAATGAATACCGGCAGCTGGGAAACTCTGCGTCAAAATTCAGTAAATCTTGTGAACGGAATGAGATCGAGTCATAAACCTTTTAATTGGCTTAATTATATCATGATTCGACACACAACCACCATCAAATAGGACAAAGAAGCGAGAAAGTGAAATCGAGACACAATGTTTATCTTGAATTAACTATAATTAGTACATTGCACCTCTCTCTGTTAGATCACTCAATTGCTAGCGAAAAAGAATATAGAAAACAATAAATATTCATGGAGCTAAGCCAAAACTACATTATATGTAGCATTAAATATTCAAAAACGAGATCCTTTGTTTTCATGTCGATAGAGAGTATGAACCACAAATCGCTAAATTAATTGTTAGTACGTTTTGAAAAAGGTGCGATTAAATCCTTTCGACGAATGACATCTAAAATTGCCTATATATCACTCACATCGAAAGATTGTATATGCCACCTTAGAAAAAATCCAACAATAAATGTTTGTATCTTTACAGGATAATAGCATAAATGATTCATCAACTTTGATCAAATGCATAATGTCGTCCCCGAGCCTTTAAATTCAATGAATTTTGACTTCATGTGCAATGTCATCTCTAGATTTCTAATTCGCTCGACGTGGTTACTGAACTATCTGTAAATATTTAATGGGGTCGATCAAATATATGAACATATTTTAAAAGTTCAAGTACTGTATTTAATGTTGCCCCAAAGACAATGAATCATATTAAACGGATTAAAAATTTAAGCACGACATTGAATATCAAACTAATGTTCGAGGATAATATTGCGTGTTCTCCCTATTTCTGTAGAAGAAATTTGCAGCCGCCTCGTTAATGATGTGGACTACAGAACAAAAATATCACCGGACTAGGTTTCAGAACTTGGGCAACCAACTTTGCAAAGAAAAGCTCTTGTGGAAAAAGGACCGTCGACATAACTTCATAAGTAGAAAAATCTTTATGACGTTGAATTTGCGAATGGGTCAAAAGTTCTTGCCGTCACGAAATCTGGGGGAGATCAGTCGATCACGGCAATGCGTTCGTTCATCGAATGTCGTCCATTTATCGCCCGAACGGAAAACGGGCGATTAAACGACAAAACGACTTTTAATGCTGGTCCAATGTGATGACATCTTCCCCCCGCTCGATTTGCAATTAAGGGGACGTGGCAAAAGTAGAAGGCAACGTGCCATTGCCATCTTTCAAAAAAAAGTAGGAATTTTTTGTTTTTGTTTTTTTTATCTTTGAATTTTGATTCAATATACAATGTGATCACTAAATTTTTAATTTAACCGACATGATCCTTGATTTGTGCAGCCCAATGTATAATGTAATCGATTAATTTTTAATTTGATCAAATATGATTCATGAACTTTTGAAACACGTTTAACTTAATCTATGTATTATAGGAATATATTCAACGTATTCAATCCATTAATTCGAGTTCAATGATGGTATTGGACTTTTTCTTATAGTTTAGGGACTAAGTTGTTTATGTTCTAAAAAGTTAGGCACCATAATCAGTATTGCATAGTGGACTAAAGTTCAAGCATTGTAATTATCAAATAAAAGTTTAGGGACTGGACCACATTACATATTAGATTAAAGTTTTGAGACTATTTATGTGATGTGTATTTTTTTTTATACTGATGCAAGAAAAGAATACTATCTATAGATATTTTTTTTTTTGCACGTGCAAAGTCGAAATTCTCAATAATACTAATATAGATAAATTTTTTTAATACTAATTTCGACTTTGCACGTGCAAAGAAATTGTGGAGGATTTAAAGATAAAGTATACCTCTCCCATACTATGGAACGTACTTACGCCTTGACATAAAGTCATAAACAACATGCATATAAAAGGTCAGGAGTGCACGGGAAGTCTCCAACAATTGAAACCTAAACTTTTGCAAAAATGATCAAAAAACCCTTAAACTCATTTCAAAACTCAATCCATCTAACCAACTTCGATCGGTCAGTACTGACGTGGAAATTTTCAATGATATTTTAATATATTTTTTAGAAATTTAATATTTTATTTATTTTATTCCTTTTTTGTTCTTCCTCTTCCTCTTCCTTTAGAGGCTCGTCTTGTAGGGGCGAGGTCGACCTCACCGGAGGCCGGCAAGGGTCGACCTCTGGCGAGATGATGTAAGAAAGGCAGCATTTTTACAAACACTCAAGGCGCGTCGGCGATGGTTGAGCAAAAACTTGTGAAATCAAAATTGCAAAAAGCAAGGGCTGTGAATCTAGCTAGGGCGAGCCTCGCTCAAGGCCGGCGAGGTTGGCCCTCACAAAACAGCGACGAGGTCACCTAGGAGGAGACCTTGCCCTTGCGAGGCGAGCCTTGCTCGAGTCCGGAGACCACAGGAGGAGAATGGAAGAAAAGAAAAAGAATAAAAGTATCATTGAAAATTATCACGTTATCACGGCAGTTCCAAGTTAGTGCCAACCGGTCGAAGTTGGGCGGATCGATTGAATTGCCCAAATGCTAAATTATTAGGAATTAATTGATAAAAATAAAGGTTTAAAATTAAATTGGCACAATTGCAATAGATTTTTAGGATTTTTTTTATAATTCTTCCCTAAACAATTAAATTCTGAAATTTTTTTAAAAAGTACAATCAAGCCATTTTTTTGTGGAGAATACCTTAAATTGGCTACCTATCACCCATGTTACACGGATACGGGACACGACTCACAACATAACACGACACATCGACACAACGGTTCTCAAAAAATAGAGAATTTCGATATGTTGGGACACGTTATATATTAAATATATATTTTTATATATACACATAAATAAATGATAATGAAAAAGCCCTTATGAATTTACATAATAATTCTCTTAATTTTTTTTAGGTTCCAAGAACAGCACAGTTGTAGTAAACTCTTCTTGTGAAGTAGAGAGCTTGCCTGGGCACAATTCTTTATCCCACATCAGCAAAGTAGTGGAGAAAGGAAGGTAAATGCTATTATAAAATGAGGGTTTAACTTAATGACGCAAGGCATTTGGGCTTGTTGGGCCATATAGACGGCCTATCATCTTCTAATCTTGGAAGTTGGGTGGATGGCCCCTTTGGTCCATGGGAATTGGGCAAAAAGGCTATTTTTAGTACAAGATTTACAATTGTATTCAAATATCGTGTCCCCTCATGCCTGACTTGTGTCGTGTCCGACACGAAAATTTTCCAAAAGGGTGTGTTCGTGTAACACAGCCTGTCATTCAAAACGGCATGGGTGACAACTTTATATGACATATTTTCGATGTGAGTTTTCGGACTTAATCGTATTCTTCTGTAAAATTTGAGGGCAGACGCGATTTGTAAACGTAACATAAAAAACGGTAATCAGACAAAAGCCGCGCACGTGCGATGAATGATGATCCTAATAGGACAAAGGAATCCGTTCTCGTTTTATGAGGTTCAAAATTGAAAGTTGACGTCATTGTGATCTTCCAATGTCCATGTCTTTTCCGGCTAACACTAGAACAACTAAATTTCTTTGTTTCGTAAAAAATAAACAATTTAAAAAAAAGCTAATTGATTAAGCTTTATATTGTTTAGTCAAGATTATAGTCATAAATGAGCGGCCACAAGTACTTGAATGTTCTTTAATTTTGGTAATTCGACATGCTTCATAGTCATCGTTTTCATCGGTCAAACTTGTATTTCAAGGTCTTAACCTCTTGAATATAGCTTTCCCCGGGGATTATTAGATGATGGAGTTGAGGAAAGTAACACTAAACTTGAGAGGAGTTTTAGTGCTAATAACGTGCTCACATGTAATTTTCATGTTAAAGCAGAGCAAAGAGGACAACTGCTAATGATATACATGTAAATTCCATCATAATCATGTATGGCCTGGACTTATCTTATATGTTGGGGCAATATCTTTTGTAGTTGTAACCCAAAAACTTATAAATTTTTTACAATCGATATTGATAGTAAAAAAAATTATCTACCGTTGCACTGTGATTTTTTTCCTTTATAATCTTGAAAGGGGTTTTTTTAATGTAAAAATTACGTGTTTTTGCATTTTTGTTTTTTTTTTCTTTTTCAACTATTCGTGTTCCTGACATTAGAAACCAAATGTCATTTCCCTTCTTATTTACTATAAAAAAGCTAACCTTTCCAACCTTCATAATTTGTCCAAAACTGACCTTTCCAACTGGCGGAAATTCAGATCTTCACACCTTCGTGTTTTGCTGTTAATGAAGAGCATAGACCACGCCCTAATAAATTAAGTGTCAAAACATTTTGAAAGGGTGTAGTTAAAAAAAATTAAAGTTACCAATATGTCGCCCATAACGAATGCGACATCCTTGAGTGGCACTTTTCGATCTAATTTGTAGGACATGATGCATTTTGTAGCGAAAAGTTTAGGGTGCGCATGACAACACTTCTGAACAGATTTTCAATTTCTGACAAGAAGTTGATTTTTCAATTTCTCCACAAAAGTAGAAATTAATTTTTCTACTTCTAAATCAGATAAATTCGTTTGGTAAGGATTAAAAATTTTTATTTTCGAAATATTATTAAAAATATATATATTTAATGGTGGGGGCGATCGACAATAGCGAGAATGACTTCCGGATGCCAGAAGTAAAAAAAAAAAAATTACTTCTTGAAGTTGGCAAAAAATCCTATTATAAGTAAAAAATCTTAACATAAGTCAATTTTTTTACCAAACGCATTTCTACTTCGGATTTGGTTTCACCAAACTAATTTACCTGCCAGATTGACTTTTGGTAGGGAAATTGAAAATGAGAAGTGATTTCATGCGGTCACTTAGTAATCGATTGAAAGGTTTGGGGCCTAATTATGTTGTGTGCATAAAAGTCAAGAGAAATGTTGAATCTAAGAAAATTCTTCAAGTAGAAATGTTGTTCGTATTATGATTCGGGACACAATCACAACGAATAAAATATAAAACAAGAAAGAGAAAATCCACACAAGCTGTTATACTGTTTCACTTTTAAACTAAAGTTATGTATAATATAGAGTTTTACTATAATTAGCATCTCGCACCTCTCATTACATCAATTAATTGCAAGCGAAAAGAGTATATATAAAAATAGTTATTCATTAGACCAAACCCAAACTATTAATGAAAAAACATGGATTTAAATCATAAAACATGTTTTTTTTTTGTCGTTTTGGAAATATGAATCACGCCCTAACAGTTCATGAACTTCGATCCAATGTGTAACATTGTCACTTGAACTTTTGATTTGTGTAGTGTGATTCATGAACTTTAGTCTAATATGCAACGTCATTCCTGAATTTCTAATTTGTTCGACGTGATCCTTGAAATATTAATAAATACTTAATGTAATCTATAAATTACATGAAAATGTTTAAAAGTTTAGGAATCATACTGAATGTTGCATCAAAGATAAGGAACCACATTAAATGTTGCACAAGAGTTAAGGAGCCACATTATTAAAAGCTTAAATAACAACATAACACATTGAACTAATGTTACACAGTGTACGGTGTCGATCAAAAGTTTTGCCCTCGCGAAATCTGGCGAGATCACGGCAATGTGTTCATCGAACATCGTCCACTTATCGCCGGAACGGAAAACAGGGATTAAGACAAAAAAGCTGCACACATGTCATTATCTTAGTTTGAAAATAGATCGTGATGATTCATTAGGCATCTAATTATGGCCAGGTACGGATTTACTATCTAGAAGACCGTAGGAGCCAAAAGGTTAAGATTGTTTAGCAGCCCCCTCTTCACCCTGAGGAGTTATTGGGTGGACCAAAATCAATGCGCCATGATCAGTAGATGTCCTCTTTCTCTCTCTCTCTCCTCTCAGTCTCTCTCTTTCTTATATCAATTCACGAGTGGCCAGGTGTCCACTTGTCAATGGCCCGGGCGCAATTACTTATGGAAGAAAAATTCAAAGGGGGAAAATAAAAAGTCGTGGCCGACAATATGACTATCGAATTCTGGCGAGACCCGCATAAAGTTTCGCCCTTTCTTCTTCCACACGGTCCAAATTCAGATCGATGCACGCCCTGCGCTCATGTAATAAATGAATGGCACATGGGCGATGATATGCAGGTACGGCGGCTTCCCATACGGATCGTATGGCATGGGTTCGATTATAATAAGAACAAGGGAACTGTCGACCAAAATTTGTGCCCATGCTTTCAATCGATGCAAAAGTTTTCCAAAAGCGATGAACAATGGAGAGGAAACTACGATACCGATAATAATGAAATTCAGAGTTTCGACTTTACACGTGCGAAGTAATTGTGGAGAAATTACTTTTTGGGGTGTACTTATGCCGTAAGAACAACATGTACTTAAATATAAATAGCTCACGAGCGCATGAAAAGTCCATAATATTCCTAAACTTTTGTAAAAATTATCAAAATAGAGTTAAATCTATTACAATTATGTTTGTTCAATCCATCTAAATAACTTTGATCGGTCGATGCTGTCATGGCAATTTTCAATAATAATTTAATATATTTTTGAGTTTTAATATTTTATTTATTTTATTTCTTTATCTTTCTCCCTTCTTCCTTTGGATGCTTGTCTCACAGGAGTGAGGTCGATCTCGAGCTGGGCTCGCCCTCACCAGATGCCGGCTGGCAAGATGATGCTCGCTGCATGTTGGGGCAATACCTTTTGTAGTTATAACTTGCAACCCAAAAACTGGTAATTTTGACAATCGATATTGATACTACGTGATTTTTTTTTCCCTTGTAAGGTTTTTCAAGTAATTTTTTCGTGTTTATGCTCTCTCTTTTTTTTTTCACTTCAACTATTTGCGTTCCTAACATTAGACACCAAATGATATTTTGCTTCCCTTTTTTTTTCTCGAAAATATTGCCCTTCTTATTTACCAGAAAAACTGAACTTTCCAACCTTCCTAATTTGTTGAAAATTGATTTGAATTTTGAACAATTGGAAGATTTCAAAGGTTGCAAGTCCTCACGTTAACTTTCTGCAATACTATTTTGTCCAAAATTGATTTGAATCTTCAACACGTGGAAGATTTCACAGGTTGCAAGTCCTCGGGGGTAACTCTATGCGATACTTCACGCCTTCGGTTTGGCCTCCAAAGAATGGTCGACCCGTCGACAACCGCACATATAAAATCAATGGAAATTGAAGCAAGTCATGAAAAAATTGTACACGGATTAGTTTAAGGTCCATTTGGTATTACGGTCGAATCAGCAAAAAAATCCGACCGTCCGGCAGCGAATCCTGTAGTGTATGGAACGGAGTGCGAATTTACGATTCGATGCGCATCTGTCGATTGAACAGATTTTTACATCGGACTGTAAAATCAAATTCGACGTGCAAAAATTACGTCATTATGACCAGGCAGTCCTAGGGCTTAATATACGAAGGTTGCAACGTCTTCGCATGTAAACACGTACGCCGCGCTAAGATACATTCATCGCCGTTCACGGGCAAAATACCCGATTTAGGTATCTGTCGAAAGTTCCAGTCTCGACCGGCTTTCTTCGCTCGGGGATTCATAATGTTATTGTTTCGATTCGTGACCAGGTTAACTCAAGTCGCAAAGATTATAAAAAAAAAAAATTTACACGCGATGAAACAAATCTTACATTTTTTGTCCACAACATTTCGTATCGATGCACACGTTGCGAGACCATGTTTACCATCAAATCCAGTCAGTGGGGAGAGATTTAGGCAAAACTACAGGCTCGAGATTGGGACAGCCATATAGGTTACGCATGAGAACATTTATGTTTATGGGTAATGTTTTTAAATAGAAATATTTTTTTTTGTTTCTGTTCCAGGTTATATTTTTTGGGAATATAAATGCGTTTGGGAAGTTAAAATAATAATAATAATAATTTTCTTCGCCAACAACGGCGGAGGCCGGCAACCGGCGACGGCGGGCGGTGATGCGGCAGATGCGTATGGGAACGTTTATGTTCCTGGGCAAAGTTTTTGAACATAAATATTTTTTTTCTGTTCTCGGCTACTTTTTTTGGGAACATAAATGGGTTTGAGAAGTTAAAAAAAATAATAATTTTCTCCGGCGACGACGGAGGTGACGCCAGCGACTAGCAACAGCGGGCGATTGGCGGCGGCGGTCGCGACCGGCCACAACGGCGGGCGGCCGACGACGGGCTGTGGCGGTGGCCGACGGCGGCAACCGACGACGCGACGATGGAGGGGGTCGACGATCGACGGGGACGGTGGCCTATGGGAGGTGGCCGCGTCGGCGACGGTGGGTAATGGTTCCAAAAGTGTTTCAAAATCTAAAAGTAAATTTTTATTGTTTCTTCAAAATTATTCTGCGGCGTAAAATTGTTCTGCGGAATAATTTTAGAATATTTTTGAACTATACGCGTTTATGTTTCAAAGGTATTTTTTTCTGTTTCAAAATTGTTCCGAGAACACGTTTAGATTAGAAACAATATCCCTGTAGCATTTCCAGCGTTACAATACGCACCGTATCAGTCTCGTCCTTTAGCCTTTAGGCGTCCTTCTCATTATTATTTTAGTCATGAAAAAAAAAAAAACACCATCTTTGAACGTTGACTTCAGAACCCGGGATGGAAGGGATGGCAAAAAGGGTAGAAAGAGAGAAAGAATCACGTTCTCTTCTGTGATGTGAGAAGACTCTGATTCTTCAACCTCCTCTCATCTCTTCTGCAGCCATATCTCTCTCTCTCTCTCTGGAAGAAGCCCTCCAAACATGATGTGACTATTTTACCTCCACTCCACCAGGACCACCACTCTATTTATACCTGTATCTATTCTTCTCGCAGCTCAGAAGCTGGAGGGAAGCGCCATTCTTCTGAACATACAGAACACACCACGCCATGGCCAAACCCTGCTCTCTTCTTCATCTTCTTGCTTCTGCTGCAACAGTCGTTGCCATCTCTGTCTTGGTTGGCCATGGGGTTCTCTATGTTGGGGCCTCTCACAGAGTCTACAGGGAATTGCAGACCACTGCTGAGTCCACCTCTGTGAAGCAGCCTTACAGGACTTCTTATCATTTCCAACCTCCCAAGAACTGGATGAATGGTTTGGTTCTCTCTCCCTCCCTCCCTCCCTCTCTTTCTCACACACATACACATGTTGGTGTCCCGTGTCTGCCATGAATGCTGCTAACAGTTTTGTTTTGCTTTGCTGGTTTATTCTTCGTGTTGACTTGACCTGGTCTGGTGATGAAATGGACAAACCGGTTTCATGGGATTCTCAGATCCAAATGGTCAGTTCCTCTCTCTCTCCGATGATTTGCTTATTTTCTTGATTTCTTCCCCCTGATTATTTAACTTGTTTCTTGATGGTAACTCACTATCTTATCATACCAAACCGCTCAATTAGTTTTATTCTTTGTTCCCCTGCTGCTGACCATTAATATTTGTACAAGTTGAAAATTTTGCAGACGCAGCAGCAGCCAATTCTCTTTATCTCTCAAGATGCTTCACTAATTTTTTTTTTCTGTCACCTCGTAAAGACCATATTCGTTGCTTAACCCGATGTTGTTGGCTTTTAAATCTTGGGAGATTACCCTGTTAAACTTAAAGCGGTGAATATATTTACCTTGTAGGATTAGGACCAGAGAGGCCTCAGAATGTTGATTTTGGTTGTGTAAATTATGGCATGCTTGACCGGTAGCTTTACATCACTCATTTTCCACGGTTAAATTATGTGGAAATGACCTGCTAAAGTTTAAACGCAAATGGACGGACGCATTCCACTGCAGGGCCAATGCTTTACAAGGGCATATACCATCTGTTCTACCAATACAACCCGAAAGGCGCGGTGTGGGGCAACATCGTCTGGGCCCACTCCACGTCGACGGACCTCGTGAACTGGGCCCCACACGTCCCCGGCATCTTCCCGTCTCAGGAGTCCGACATCAACGGCTGCTGGTCCGGCTCGGCCACCATCCTCCCCGGGTACAAGCCGGCCATCCTCTACACCGGGATTAACCCCCAGAACCAGCAGGCCCAAAACTTGGCGGTGCCCAAGAATTTGTCGGACCCGTATCTGATCGAGTGGGTGAAATCACCCCACAATCCTCTGATGGCGCCCACAGCCATGAACAAGATCAACGCAAGCTCATTCAGAGACCCCACCACTGCTTGGGTGGGCCCTGACCGGAGGTGGAGGGTGATCGTTGGGAGCAAAAGAAACAGGAGGGGAATGGCCATTCTGTACAGGAGCAAGGACTTCGTTCGCTGGACCAAGGCTCAGCACCCACTACACTCTGCTAAGAACACTGGGATGTGGGAGTGCCCGGATTTTTTCCCCGTCTCTGCTCAAGTCCCCGTTGGCTTGGACACCTCCATTAATGGGCCAAACGTTAAGCATGTGCTCAAGGTGAGCTTGGACGACAAGAAGTACGAATTCTACACTGTCGGGACTTATAACTCCATCACGGATACATACGTTCCCGACAACGGATCAGTAGATGGCGATTTGGGGTTGAGATACGATTACGGCAAGTTTTATGCTTCCAAGACCTTCTTCGACAGCAAGAACAACCGACGGATCTTATGGGGTTGGATCAATGAGTCGTCCAGCGTGGACGATGACATCAAGAAAGGATGGTCCGGGATCCAGGTAAACACTTTTTTTTTTCATATTCCCTATCAATATAACTACTGTTCAAGATGAGCGACTGCGGAGAAATTCAAATCCTAGATTCACTCAAATTAGGTGAAATTGGGATTATTATGTTTGGTTGGCCTATGCTAGCGTTGACGGTCAGGAATGGTTGTTTGGCAGGCAATTCCAAGGACCATTTGGCTGGATAAATCTGGAAAACAGTTGGTGCAATGGCCGATATTGGAAATAGAGAAGCTACGCTCCAACCAAGTTGATCTGCCCAACAAATTGATTAAGGGAGGAACAGTTCTTGAAGTGTCTGGTATAACAGCCGCACAGGTGAGCTTTTCTGCTCACGTTTCCATCAACCATGTCGATAGGTTTCATTTGAGCCACGAGCCACCCACAACTCCAAACTCTTCTCCTTTTAATTTTCGGTAACCTTTATAAGTAGCCGGCGTTTGGCTCGTGGCAGCGATTACTCTACCAGCTTCATCTTCATGTTTTCTTGGTTTTTACTTCGACAACCTTGAAAATTTTGTTCAAGATGACAACCTGCCTATGACTATCAGACAGCTTTCCGGGGCCGGTGACAATTACTGAATCCGCACTCATTGCCTTCATAACAAAAGTTAGCAACACTGAATTCCTTCACACATGAAGGAAATGACTTCCACATTAAGAAAAGTTTCCTTTTTCACGGGAACATCATCCCGTGTTTTCTTGACACCCCGCCATAGGCGGAACCCGATGCTCCTGCGAACCTAACCCCCCCCCCCCCCCCCGGCTTCTAGAATGCTAAAATGGGTACGGTCCCGTCCCCGTAATCTCCTTCTCCATGGCAGGCAGATGTGGAGGTCTCGTTTGAAGTAAAAGAGCTTGAGAAGGCAGAAGTGTTCGACCCAACGTGGACCAACCCACAAATACTGTGTAACCAGAAGGGTGCTTCAGTTAAAGGTAGCTTTGGACCATTTGGATTGCTGGCCATGGCTTCCAAAGGATTGGAAGAATACACAGCAGTGTTCTTCAGAATTTTCAAAGTCCAGAGCAAATACGTTGTCCTCATGTGTAGCGACCAGAGCAGGTCCAACCTCCTCCTCTTTCGTTTATTTCTATATCTCAAGGGAATAAACCCCACCCGCCCACCAATCCCCGAACGGTTTCTAATATGTCTTCTCTGTCTTTTGGGCTGTTTTCTACTTCTATTTTCAGATCTTCCCTCAAAACTAGCAACGATAAGACCACTTATGGAGCATTCCTGGATGTGGACCCTCTTCACGAGAATCTGTCGTTGAGGACCTTGGTGAGTTCATGAATAGATATGAACACTTCACACGTGTCTGGTGTAGACTTGGAAAATTCTTTCTGCACCAACAAATCTGGTCAATCTCTGCATTATTATACATAAACTAATGGATCATCATAAGCGGTAAGTCGTAAAGTATAACACCGTAGTGCTGATGTCCATCAAAAGCTTTCGTCGAGATTCTCACCGGCTAAACCTAGCCAGATTCGGCATCCTTTTAAAGTTGTGACTTTTTTATTTGTCCCAACTCTGCATGTGGAAGATTTACCCATACGTGGATTTCGGATAAATGTCTCCATCTCCTTGCACTATTCTATGTTTAGGTGCTGTCGCTTGTCATGCCAATTTGGTATGATTCCCTCTTGTTTTTTTTTTTTTTGGGTAAGGAAATTCCCTCTTGTTTGGCATGCTTTAAAAGCTTAAAAGTCTCTCGAACCAACCTCCATTTTCAGCCAAACCCATTTCATTTAGGCGCTCACTTGTTGCACCCCAATAAAGGAAACAAAGACGACAATTCAGTAACGAGGAGCCACGTTTCTGAATCCTAAGATATTGGAGCTCATGATTAACATGCTTTGACTATCTTTTCTCCCTGCTTTTTGCCTTCAAACAGATAGATCATTCTATAGTGGAGAGTTTCGGTGGTGGAGGGAAGAGTTGCATCACAGCTAGGGTTTACCCTGTACTGGCTGTGGAAGATGGAACCCACCTGCACGTCTTCAACAACGGGACTCAGAGCGTTGGAGTGCCGAAGTTAAGTGCTTGGAGCATGAAGAAAGCTCAGATCAATTGATCCCATCCGTTGAATTGAACGAAAGAAATGACGCATGACGGAGATTTTTTTTTTTTTTTATATGGCTAAAGGGAAGAAGTGGGGGAAATAAAATTGCCTGCTTGTTCAGTTATCAAATAAAAAATTCGGAACGATGGCTACTACAGAAACAAGAATAATCAGGGATTTCAAATGTCCCCTGAACTTATAGCAGAAGGTTATCTGCCAGTCTTATTTAGAGGAGCACTTTGTGATTTGACTGTGGAGGAAACTGGCACATGTTGAAAGATATGGTTTGCGGGTAAAACCCGAAAAGTGCTAAGAAATGTATCTTACGCGACCGAAAAAGAGGCTTGTTTACAGAAGACAGCAGAACATGCTGGTGAATGCAACTTCAACATTTACAAGCGCACGCCATCAACAACAATAGGAAAAATGCAAGGGGAAAAATGCGAAAGAGAAGGACAGATTTGACCATCTACTGTTGCCACAAACCTATTCCTCTTTCATCCCCATCCCATCACATCAATTTGTTGGGACACGGTAAGAGAGTTGTCTATTTTTCACTAGGACAAAAATTGGCCCTTGTTACTGCAAAGTCAATCATGCAGAAGCAGTTGTACTTCGCGTTTTACCTAACCAAACATTCTCTGATGGGCAATGATGAGCAGTCTTTTGCCCATGACTTTAATGGATAACACGGTTTAAAGGAGAGTATAAGATCAATACTGTGCACAAGGGCAAAGAAATTCAATCATATTGCAAACCTTTCTTCATTTTATTTCGCCTATGTTCAACTAATGTCAGATGTAACCACAACCATTCAGATGCCAAATCAAAGGTCTGAACTTGTTACAAATCATATGGATAAGACATGCACAAAGCTGCATTTGTCTTCCATGGAGGAAGAGAAATCTAAGGAACGTGGCAGGAGGTGTTGCCAACTCACCATATGACCCAGGGCGTTGAAAGAAAGTTCTCTGTATCAACTAAGAAGATGCAGGCATATCTCATTGTTTCGCTTTAAGTGCTTCAATGACTGCTGAAAAGTCCCGGTCGCTCAGCCCGTGAGACTTTGCTACTTTGTACATTTCATTTGCTGCTGCCGCAATGGGCGTGGATTGGGAAACAGATTCTGCTAATCCCAGAGCAAGCCTCAGATCCTGTCAAAGTAAATAATACTTAGTGAACATGCACGGATTCTATTTCAGTTGAGAGTTGCCCTAACAAGTTTACAAACCTTCTGCTGATGCTTCAAAGGAAACGCCGGGGGATATTGGGACTGGACCATTGAAGGACCTTTGACGGAGTACATGGGTGCACTAATAGCTCCCTGTGACACCACCTGCAATATCACTAGGTCCCAGTCTCAATGTATCCTAAGAAAGAGCTTAGTTTGATTGATAAGAGAAAACAATAATAACAAAACCGATGAAACGATAGATTTTATCTAAACAGTAATTTTATTGCTGCTACTTGAGCTCAAATCCTTACTTGTGAGCTTCAGGCATCGTTCATTCACTTAGCCCGCATACACGATAATTTGATTTGAAATGGAGTATGCTCTTCACTTGAATAGCTCTATAGCGTCTATAATATATTACTTGGTTTACAAATACCTTTAAATGATTTTGAGTCTTGTTAAACTTTATGCGCAAAAGTACTCCATTGTTTTGCTGTCTAGACATTTAGCACGCAAGGCTAAATCTGGTAGACTTATAGTCCCTAAGCATGATCAATGGGCAAAGATATCAAGCAGCAAGTTTCTAAGCCAAGTTTAATAATGTTCCACCAGTGAACCTGATAACAGTCATGTGATAGATATCCCTACAATTTTGCGGTGTTAGACTTGACCATCGGATGAATTAAAGGAAGATGATATCATTGACTGGAGCAACAGAAAGATAAATAACTCTGATCATCTTATATCAACATTCCATAATTCATTATGCACTGATATCCTTTCAGAAACGGTAATGTCAATTCAAGATATCTATATTTTGTCAAAACCATACCGCAGATTATGATTTCTAGACAAATTAGAGTGCGTGACGCCAATAATGCATCTAATGTAATCCACATAAGCATCATAAGCAAGTGTATATAGCACATCTCCAGATATAAACAGCGTATACAGCACATATTAACATAAGCATCTCTTCTGGCTAAAAGAAGTACCTCTACAAGTACGTTAGGATCCAACCCTACTTTCTCACTAAGTAGTAATCCTTCGGAAAATGATGCCATCATGCTAGTCAATGTCAATAGAAGAGTGAGTGAGGGTTAGCAAGCACAATGATCAGCAAATCATTCGTGAAATAGGGAAAAAAAAAATCGGCAGCACCTTCCCATGATCATGTTGACAACAAGTTTCATAGCAGCTCCATTTCCAACATCGCCAAGGTAAAATTTTGACTGGGTTCCAACACTATTCCCATAAGCACAAGGATCATATTTGGCAAAGGAAGGAGAACTCGATAAAAAAAAGAGAGACTACCTTTCCCATGATGTCAAGAAATGGAGCAACCATCTCATACAGAGCTTTGTCACCTGAATGATTACCAATACTGCAATTACTCTATGGTGTACTTCAGTGCCAAAGAGATGTCATTCGTATCTATGAGCAAATTATTTTCTTCAAAGTTACTAGCAACTATGCTACTTCTACAATGCTCCATTCCAGGTATTTCGGACAAGAATTGACATTGAAGAGGAAACATACCATGAACTACAAGTTTCAGCTACTTAATGGATAAAGGAAATGGAATGGAGCGTACCTGCCGTGAGAAAGATCAATTGCCCATCTTCGGCAGGTTTTTTGGAGCCTGAAACAGGAGCCTGGAGGAAATGCATTTGTTCATCAAAATAGTTTCACAAACTCTAAATCATATCACAGTGTCTCAAGTATGAATGCAAGATAGTAATTTTACTTCCAAAAATAGTGCTCCAGTGCCCTTGATATGACCACCAATAAACTTAGAAGTGGCCCCATCAACTGTCGAAGCATCCACATACCTGCCAATGAAAATGCATATTATTCAATTTTCCTGCGATATGTTATTTTGCATGAAAAGAAGTATTTGAACATGCATGAGCAAAGTCCTGCAAGATCCACTTGGAGAATGTCAATTGAGCAATCACGCAATGCAGTTCCCAAGTTAATCAGCAAGCCGCCAAAGCTTGATGCAGATAGGCGAAGTGGAGAGAGAGAATAGGAGTTGTAAATTCTGATAATATAATATAGGCCAGAGACAACTTGAAATGGCCATGCAATTTAACAAAATAGGCTGCACATGTTATCTGCTTCAATGCATCAGAAACTATTCTTGAAGTTAACAAATGACTTCGACAATGCGGAAATCGTTAGTACTGAATGAGGAATGTAGTTGTGTGTCGCTGTTGGCCGCCTCGACGCATTCCCTGAGGAGCCGGATGATTCAGAGAGTCATTTTCTTTAGGCCAGACTAACTTCAATGATTAGAACCCAAGTTATGTAATAACCGAGCCACTAGACAATCACAGGGATACAAAACATGCACCACAATGCTGGAAAAGATAAAGCACCAACTCCTCAAATGGTCTCTCACCAAAAACATGGAATGGATGCCCATCTCATACAAATGTAAGCAATACTTATAGAGAAAAAGAAACAAATTAATAGCACCCTTTTCCTGAACTCATTCCGTTAGCAGCTCCATGCTTCCCACATGCAACATCAACCTATGTTCAAGCAGCTCTTAGTCACTGTGAAAAAGTTTTGAGCCACAACAAGAAAAGCAACATTGAAACATACGCACTGCACTTTCAGGATCAGCGAGCATGGCAAACGTGACATCACAGGTTGCAGCGACTTCTTCAGGAGAGGATTTATATCTGCAATAAGGGTCAACAAGGAATTCTCATATTTGATCTTCCCTGGCACAATTTTTGCATTGCAATCAGATGAATATAGAGGCAACCAGTGTCATTGACCCATTGTAGTTGGAATGATCCATTTTGAAAATATCAAGCAGCAGATTTGCATAGACATAAACTTCCCAATACCAATGCACTGCCAAAAAGACGGTCCTCTTACAGAATTAAGAATCAAAAGTCCAGAAACATAAAATTTTACGTTGTTAACTTAATTACAGATACAAAATGCATCACAAAGTTCACAGGCGAACATGCTTATAGGTGTAATGGTCTAAAAGTGACAACTTACTGTGCACCCAAGCTTATAAGAGGATCACATTTGCTCTTGGTTCTGTTCCAGACAGTCACATCGCATCTAAAACAAAAGCGAAAAATCAGATTACTGAGTATACTAGTCGCTTCAGTTTATCACTGACAAAAGGCTTATGCAAGGCTTCGGCATCTAGACATTTTGATTCAATTAAACTGAAAACCCAGCTACTAGTCCAACAAGTGCCACAAAAAAAAAAAAATACCAAAAAGAAGGACAAAAAAGTATCACTACCCAGCCTTGATGAGATTATGTGCCATTGGCGTTCCCATGATTCCAAGACCCAAGAACCCTATTCGTCCTGGTATCTCCTTCGCTGCAAGGATAAGAAGAAAAAAAAAAAGTCCAGCTAATTGTCACATGACAAATGCATCAAGCACCCATTGTGACAACATCACTAGAACGAAAACAGAGTGACAAGAACTAAAACCCTTCACCACGATGTCATTCAAGCAAGCAACCCTGCACTCATTAAAAGAAGTGAATGCGCACGACCGAATCGTCTCGAAAAGATTCAAAATTTGCACAGAAACAGCCGTCATCTAAAGAGGCCGCCGTGC
Source organism: Rhodomyrtus tomentosa (assembly GCA_028455895.1). Taxonomy (NCBI): domain Eukaryota; kingdom Viridiplantae; phylum Streptophyta; class Magnoliopsida; order Myrtales; family Myrtaceae; genus Rhodomyrtus; species Rhodomyrtus tomentosa. The sequence continues at coordinate 37,330,392 of JAPCWY010000001.1, read as the reverse complement.
GACCATGGAAAATTCGTCATTCAACCGCTCTAGATAGCGTCGGCAGGTTGAAATTACCAGGGGACGAGGAGGGACTCGAAGCTTGAGCTGGGGAAGATAGAGCCCTAACAGAGAGGCGAAACGGCGACGGTGGCGGGATCGAACGGATAGAGGAGGGTGTTGCTCTGAGGAAGGAGTAGTGGGGAATGCGAGGGCAGAAGGTGGAGCACATCGCCATGGTCGTTGAAGACAAACTGCGGCTGCTCTGATTCACCGATGCGTTCATGCACCGGATAAGACGTAAGGCAAGATGCTCAGGAGCGACTCCTGTTTAGATGACAGCTTCTTTCGCCTACAATCTATCCTCGACCCCTGCTCGGTAGGGGGCTCGGAAGTCTTATTCCCAGGAGTTTTTACCTTCAGACAAGATCAAATATTTTAGTCGAAGAGAACAAAAACAAAAAGAAGATAAAAGTGTACAGTCTCGCTCCTCTTCGTAAAGAGAGAAAACAGGAGAAGACAAACTTTCCAAATGCAAAATTCCATCGCGACATTAGGCAAAGGACATTTTCCCTGTTTCGATTCTAGTCATTTCGTCTACTTCAAACTGAAATAATCATGCTCGGTTTCCAAAAGAAAATTACTCGCGTGTTCTTACTTGGAGCTTAAAATCTGTCGATAACGAGTCATTTTAAATTTACTTCAACATGAGATCTTACTCTTTTTTGTATAAAATTTACCTCATCCATTCCAAAATCAAATCAAAATTAATTATCATCACATTGATAATCAGTCATTACGATATCTTTAAGATGCATTAAGGAGCCACAAACACCAAGAAAAATTTGCTGCCTTGGTGTGGGTAGTCGGATTGTTTACTCGATAAGCCGATGATTCTTGCCAGAGAGAATGTTAATTCTATAAGGAAACACTCAAAGATTGTGCCCAAAAACCAATCAAATCAACGATAAGCCGACCGATCACTTGCTTACAGTTATATCCACGTTCGTCCATGTCGTCTCGGCATTGATCACACCGGAAACCAGCAAAACTACAGGAAACTGATGTTAGAATATATTATAAAATTTATTTATCGTGATTTTTATTAATTATTATTGTAAATTAATTGGTCTAAAAAAATATATACAGTTTACTAATTTTAATCAAATATGCGGCTGAATAGCATGAGCCGAGATAAACTTAATCTTTAATGAGAGTATATATTACATTTTTTATAAATAGAGCTCAATTTTTTACTTTAAATCTGATGTACACAAAACCTCATATAAGTAATCGTCATCGGATCGTCGCAATTTCGCTTTAATAACAATAGATCCGTAAAAACTTTCGTTTATTTTTCTTCGAGCCTGTCAAGCTTCCTCGTGAAGCACCGTGCGGCCTCAATAATAATAATAAAAAAATCACCGAGTTGTGCTTCGGATGACACGAAAACTGAATGGCGGTGACACATGTGGCGTCTGGAGTTCTAGAACATGCAATTCGGAGTGCTAACGTAATGATGGAGAATTGGACCACTTTGTTTTTTTGCGGCAGGTGCCCTTTCAAAAAACAAACAAAGAAAACAAAACGCAAAAGCGTATACTCTGGTGAGTGGGGTTGATTTTCTTCCTCTGAACGTGCAACTAAAGTTTTCTTTGGCTTGTGACGTGCGTTGTAAGGACGCACATAGATTGGATTCAATTTCAATTGTCACCCGAAATTTGAAACGCCGTCGACTAGTATTATCCAATTGAATTTCGGAAAACAATAATAATAAAAAAAAAAGACAAAAGGCACATATTTGGACTGTATGGAGCACGCACCAAATAATCCCACGCTTGCTAAACTTGAGCCTGCAAGTGCACGGCATGCGCAGGCTGACGTCACCTGACGTCACTCAAGCTTGGGTGACTCGATCCGACTCAGTGACTCGATTTGACTTATGAATTCGATATGACTAGTTGACTATTGACTCGGGCCATTCGATTGAAACGATCGTTGACCGCTCTGACTGGATCGCATGATCTAGTTCGTTGGTCGGCTAAGGGGGTAACGGTTAGCTCGGATAAATCAGTAAAGGCCAATTTTCGGTACTGATTGAGACCGAACACATGCAATGCACGTGTTAGCGCGTGGGGACCATGTGTAGTTCAAGGTATTTCAGGTATCGATGTGCTCGTATGCTCATGCTCTACAAGGTAATATTTTTATTTTACATGTTTGATATTTTTTGGGATGAAAAATATGTACGGAATGCAAAATACGTGTGTATTTTTTTTAGGTATTTTTGAAGTATTTTCTGATATTTCTATATGTGTTTGTGAAATACAGGTACAAACTTACATGATAGTACCGCATGCAATTATGTGGAGCATGATTTATCAATTTCGTGTTATGGTTTGACATGAATTGTTGAGGTATCAATGAAAATTAGCTAGACGTGTAATTTTACGAATGATTGCCCTTAATTTCTTACATGCATACGGTAAATATGAAATAAAAATTTATATCCCAATCTCAGGTAAATTCAATTGAGTTGTGACCGCCAAAGTGACACATTTGGTTAGTTTAACAAGGGATGATTTATAAAATATTGGGAAGTCTCCTGTTTTAATGCGTAGTTATACTCCAAAAGGAGATAATTGTGTATTTTTGCATGGAGTATTACACGTACAACTTACGATTGAGGATTGATTAGTCTAAGTGTCATCATACACCAAAATGTGGTGATTAACAAAAATTGAATTAAATTCTCATGGCCCCTGTAATGTAGGGAGTATACAAATGCATGTTATGTTTTCTGCCCAAAAGTGATTATATGATGATGTATGTATCTCTCAAGGTGAAATTTCACATTATGCTAATTGAAAACATTGATTATTTTTTAGTCACCATTTCTGAGAACGGCAACTCTGTTAATATTGAGAATTGAGATTCATTTGGGTTCAAGTTTTGATAATTGAATGAGAACTTTCTATTTACAAAGGATTGACAAATATTTATATTGCTCTTGTCAAGAAAGGCCCCGTATATCTCACTTTCACTAATGAGAACTTTCAAAAACATTATGTGTTTATTGAGCAAAGAGCAATGAGATTCGCTTATTTAATATAAAGCGATTCATTAAAGAACACTTGAAAAATATTTTTGCTAGTTAACTGTATTGTTAAATAAATTAAGGAAGCATTGGGAGCTTGAAATTATATCACATCTATTACTAAGTGCGGTATATATTTATAATGACTCCTTACCATTAGGTATGATGGTTCTATTAAGATTAAAGATTATGTTTTAAAGTTGGTGGAATTGCATATTAAGTGGTTTTGAAATAATACTCATAAAGTATCATAGTAAACCACCAACCATTCTAACGATTTGGATCCATGAAAAGTATTATTTGAGAGGGATAATGGCCGCAACTTCTTTTATAAGAAGAACAGTTACATAAAGAAAGACTAAAGTTGATAAAAAAAAACTTAATTATCAAAATATGAGCATAAAATAATGATTCTTTGGTGTTGATTTATGAATTTATTATATCTAAAGCCCCATCTAGTTTGTGATGGCTAGATAGAAGTGCAGCATATTATGTTGCGTTTACCATATATGAATTCATAAACTGAAAGACACCAAATCATGATGAATCAAGCTCATTATGGAAACAACTATAATGCTGATGTTGAATTGATGAGAATGTCATTCAGGATTCTGGTTTTAATGTGACAATAAGAAACATATTTAATGTGCTCTCCTTAAAGATGAAATTTATTTTCAGTATCAAGTTTGGACATGTGTAGTTACTCTTTTGATATTTCAAATAAAGCAATTAGTATTTGTTTTAATTAAAATAAAGCTGTGTACTACACTATGTCCAATGAATTGTGCGAATTATGTTTATCTCCCACTGAATTATACGTCACTTATACAGATGAAAAGGTTGCTACAGAGGTATGATAACTACGATAAATAATGAAGTTGTAGCCGAAAGTTATGATTTATTGAAGATTATTCATACTGAAATAAGTGGATTCTATATAACAATAATGTGTAATTTTTTTTTATTTTATCACATTTATTGACGATTATACTCTATATAGTTATATGTTCTTAATTAAGGAAAAGTTTGGATTTCTTGACAAGTTCAAGATATTTTGAATTAAAGTCAAGAAACAATTGGAAAAGTCATAAAGGTTGTCAGTTTTGACAAAAGTAGTGAGTTTCAAGGTTGATATGGCAATACTGGATAGATTAAATATTCAATTACAAAATACTTAAAATGATTATGGGATTGTGGCTTTATGCCAAGTAGTCCTGAATAGAGAGATATGATCAAAAGACAAAATCACATCCTAAGGATATGATAAATAGTATAATTTGTAAAACCGACTTATATGATTCTCTGTGGGGTGAAATTTGAAAGTAACCCATCATATTTCTACCAAAATACTGGACGTTAATCTAGTTAGAATCGTATTAAAGTTTGAGGTGTTCATGCAGAAATAAAGTTAAATAATTCAACATTAGATAAGTTGAACTCCAGAACCACTCGATTTTACTTCGTACCTTACACATATCATGCAATGGGTATTGATTTATCATCCTAAAAGAGGAACACGAATTGTGGAATTACAATAGCTAAATTGTTGGAGCTTGATATAGCCGAATAAGGGTAGTTGCTCACAGACTATTAAAGGTAATAGTGTGATAGGGATAACTCTGTTGTTCTTCCTACCTATACAAATGATCATGGAGCATTTTAAATTATGATTTGATTCTGTCGGGATTCAGATTCTTGTTATTAAGACTATTCCTGATGAAGTTTATCAAACCCACAAACACAGAATAAAGGTAAAAGTAACCACATCTAATATATCTATCAGGCACAGATGATTAGTTGTACCATTACTCCAAATAGTCTATCCAGAAGAGCATGACTGCAAAATCGACTATATAATTGATCTAGTAATTTATACAGTTACTATTTCTTATTCATAATTAGAACTGTGGTTGGGTAAATGATAGATGAGATACAGACTATGAAACATACGGTGTTTGAAAGCTTATTAGCATGCCTCAAGGTCACAAGTTCATTGTTGCAATTGGGTGTGTGTATCTTAAGGGGATTCCGAATGAAAGTTTTTTTCTACTTTATTATATCAAATTATATTTTGATCAATGTTTTATTTGAGAAGTTTAAAGACAGACTGATAGCGAAATTTTGCCACTCATAAAGAATGAGCAGAATTAAAATATATATTTTCTTTTTAGTCTCTCATAAAGTTTTTCAGAGTGATTAAGGTATTAATAACTCGTTATAATAAGGAGCTTTACCATACAAATATTGATTTTTTTTTGGAGTTCTTAATATGAAAGGTTTTTTTATGTAACTCGAAGATTTTGCAGTAGATGATTCAGATAAACTTGTGCGTAAAAAAAAAAAAAAGAAACTCATATAATGCCATGACTTTGAACATATTCATGGATATTCTAGACTAAAAAGTATGTTTAGGGGTTTGAGTAAGCTTTTAGACAATTATTGCTTGAAGTTTCATAATGTTGTTGCTACATTCTGTTCTGTCAAGAATGAAGTAATTAGTATATATACAAGATCAATGTGAGGAATTTGTTTTCCTTGTGTCTCATAGAGACGATATCTTGCTTGGAATTGATTTTCTTGAATTATTGCATAAGGTGAAACAAATATTGTCAAAGCATTTTGACATGATTGATCTTAATCTTGAGTATTTTGTTCTAGACATTGAGATCTATATTGATTGTTCTCACCACATATTGGGTTAATTCTAAAGGGCATACATTGATTGTATTCAGTATAAAGTGTTGCAAGTCAGAAATTACTCCCGTTATTAAGAGTAATGACTGAATTTGTCATAATGTCTTCATAAAATTATGAAGAAATCCAAATAAAGAATGTACCATATCATGGTGCATTTAAAAGCATCAGTGTTGAGGCACTTAAAGAGTACAAAAGACTACATGTTAATTTACAAACATATTCAAGATCTGCAACTAGTAAGTCATTCAGATTCAGGTTTTATTAGCTGTCAGGATGATGTGAAGTTGACAATTTCAGACATTTAAATGTCTAAAGAGAAGTGCAGTGCTATAGAAAAACATAAACATAAATCTATGCAATCCTCGATCAAGAAATCGAAGTTTGTAGCATGCTTTTTAGCTGCTACTTAGGTTATTTGGCTCCGGAATCTTATTAAAGAGTTGACCGTATTTAATTTTGTGGATAGACCCATATAATTGTATTGTGACTATAACTCTGCAGTATTTATTAATAGCAGCAGAAGTCTCAGAAGTCTAAACATATGTTGGTCTAGTTTTTGATCAGGGTGACACTATAGTAGAGCTTACTATACAAATGATAAGGGTGCAAACTCACTAACTAAAGATCTTTGCCTATACACAATTAGATGACATGTCGCAAATATAAAAGTATCGTGGTATGCTGATATGACACGTTAATTGATGGGCTGAGTAAGCATCATGAGATGATATTGTTCAGTGGGAGTTGTTTTCAGCATTTGCTCTAATAAAGTTTACATCTATGTTTGTTACATTTTGTAACATTTAGGTATGTATCAACTCTATTGGATGCAATAAATCATTTTTGATTACGATGATGTTGAATACGTATATTAGGTGAAAATCTCAAGGAATTGTGTAAACCTTGAGTGATGACTGGGGCATTTATTTTTAGTCAAAAATATATGTCTTGTTACACGTAAAGTATAGTTAACTATAAAGGTAAGACATATGTTGGTTTAATAGAACCATAAAGATGTTTTCTCGTGACACATTCGATTTCGTGACATATAAAGTGAGAGTGATGACTGACAAGGAGGATAACATATAAGGTGTGTATGTTATTTGAGATGTTATCTAATTGTTATACTAGTATATCAAATCCATATCAGTAAAGGTAAGAGTATTCGTGATCATGGATGGCTCTATGTCTTCTGATGTAGTTACTGGCATGGTTCGGTGCTTACAACTTTACATGATCGGATTGACTGTTGGGAATTATGTCTAGATCAATATAAAGATGCGCATATACAGTACAATTTCAATTAATATAGCCCAAGTGGGAGAATGTTAGAATATATTATAAAATATATTTGTCGTGGGCTTTATTAATTATTATTGTAAATTAATTGGTCCAATAAAGAAATATATATACAGTTTACTAATTCTAGTCAGATATGGGGCTGGATAGTGCGGGCCGAGATAAACCTAATCTTTAATGATGGGATAAATTTTATTCTATATAAATAGAGCTCAAGTACATCCTTTAAATCCTGATGTCTACAAAACCTCACATAAGTAGTCATCAAAACGATACGTGATGAACGATACGTGAGGGACCATCTCATTGAAACCATCAATAAAGGGGTTTATAGAGGAGAATATCTTGTGCATCATGCATTAAAATCAATGGATCCGGTGCGTTTATTCTTTAACTCTATGGATTGATGATTCGTGTATCTATACATCCGATTCTTGAGTCGCTGCATACGCATAAAATTCGCAATTTATAACTTATACCCATAAATGACGAATGAGTTATTATTTTCTCCCCAAAAACATCTCACAGCAATGGAGTCAGCGAAGCCATAAGGTACAGGACTTCTAACGCTAAAAAATAGAAAAAGTGAAAAAGACTAGATTACATGGTTTACATTAAACACACAGGATCCATGTCAGCTATGCACGTCAAAGTTTCTCACATCCCTCAGTAATCACGTGTAGTTGTACTACTCATCCCCCTCATCATCAATGAATTCCTCCTCTTCTTCCTCCTCATCCTCACTCTCTTCTTCTTGTCCTCCTCCAACATCTTCGTCATCTACAATGAACCCTCCCAGTGTTTCATCGTCTTCTTCATCCTCTGAATGAGGACTTCTCCTCTTCTGAGATGTTCCGTCACTTCTTGTACTCTTGGGAGGTTTCACTTTCCTGTTGTCATTGGATCTTGTCCAGTAAGATGGTTTCTTTGCCTTTCTCACAGCAGCCAAAACATCCTTCTCGTGTTCGCTCTCGCCAGTCCACACATCATCATCATCTCCAGTATTGCCCTCAGCCCATCTCCTCTTTCTCCTACCTCTGCGCTTCGCTTTGGTCCCTTCATCTTCATCCCCACCATCATCACTGCCTTTACTTGGGTCCTCGAGAAACCAATCCCAATGCTTTGCATTGCGAAGCCTTCGCTTGGGATATTGATCAAACACATGTCCAATCACGAGAAAACCAAACTCTGCATCCATAATATGAGATCATGATCTTGACTAATGCGTCTTAGTAGCGACACACCGCAAACTACCTGTCAAATGACTTCATACAAAACAAAAAATCTGCCTTGAACGTAATGCAAATTGTGATATTGCCACATTATCAAGCCGAAAAAGGAGAAAAATTATCCCATTTCAGCAATATTTAACACGCAAAATAACAGCAAAGCTTTTCCAAAAGGACAACCTCAGTCACTTATAAGTAAGTACCTAGTTAAGAAAAGAAAGAGCATGTCCATTTTCAACTTGCTCTGTTTAAAAGCAAAAGTCTCTGTTATAAACGTTACAGAAATCGCAAGCTGTCCCGCTCGGTCATTAAAAAAAAAAAAAAAACGTCACAGAAATTTTTTCCACCAACTGTATACCTAACAAAATGTCGTGCAAAACTCTGACTCACAAAAAGCAGCTGAGCTTTTCTCGACGCGATGGCATACACAGGCGAACAACATGTCCAAAAGTCCGAAAGAAACTAAATCACTCGTCCCAATTTGCAATCATTTTATAAACAATTCTGGATCAGATCTTTTTTTTCCCCCTGATCTATTGACTAATCGCTAATTGCTCCAATACTAAACCAGGCTACTCCAGCTCCATAACAAGAAACAAACTAAACTTCGCTCCAAATAATAAGCTGGAAATTCTAGACTTCGGCAGGGTAATCTATTGCAGAAAAAGAAGCGGACTACCTGGTCATTCAAAATCGAACTCACAACGATGAAAGAAAGCAGTCTCTAAAGCAACAGCTTTCACAAATTACAGACACGCAAGAGCTTGACATAAAAGAGACAAGCTCGACTAACCTCCTCTTTCAGCAATGAAAATGAGCAGACATCAACTTTAGAGAGAAAAGAGAAAGCTAATCAACTCACCTTTCACGGGGTCAATACTCGAGACATCAACAGATTCAGCACTCTCTGCCAATTCGCTCTCACATTCCGAATTCCTGTCGCTGCCGCCGCCGCCGCCTCCATGTCCAATCTTCTTCAGAACAAACCAAACTGGCCTCCTCCCGGAGACACAGAACCGGTCGCCGAATCCGATTTTGCCGCTTTCCGACCTTCGATAAACCCGAATCCCTCCTCCACTTTTGCTCCGGACCCACACCGGGTTCTTCCCCAGAACCTGGAACGAAACCCTAGGCTCCGCCGTTTCACTGTTGCCGACTTGGAGGAGCAGGTGCTTGCGAGACACGCTTCTGTCGCCAGTGTTGAACCCTAGACCTCTGCCCAAGAGTGTCGTCGTTGAAGCTCTTTTCAGCGTGAACTTCGAACCTTCTTCGCCTTCAATCTCCATAAGAGCTCGAGAGAGAAGATCGAAGAACGAAAACGCGCCAAGAGAATGAGCGTGAGAAAACGGTCAGCCAGTGAAGGGCAGTGTAGCGCCGTTTTTTATCTGCCCGTTTCACCGTCGTGGGGGAACAGGCTGGAAAATATTTTTTTTTCCCCGAAAAACCTGGCTTTATTACTGTGGAGGAAAATAGAGATAAGTACAGTATAACTGTGTGACTTTTCTGCGGCATTCATTTGAATGTCATCGCCAGTTTGTACATGGGAAAATTTGACGTGGCATCAAAGTAATTTTTTTTGAATTTTTTAATACACACATGAATTTTTACTTAAGTCGTCAATGCTTCGTCCCTTCCTTCGATCCCCACAACAACTGCGGCCGCCGAAGTACTAGGTGAGGGCCACTCGCCTAGATTTGCGAGAGCCTTCGCGATCTCGCCTGTGGCCGCGACGGTTGCCATCCAGGACCGTCGTGACCTCCCGACCAAGGATGAGGCGACGCTCGCCCCTGGTCAGGTCTGTTGTGGCCGGTGAGGGCTCTCGTTATAACCCTCGTCGACCAAGAAGAAATCCATTTTTTTTTTGAGAAAATATTGAATAATTGAAACAAAAACAAAAACATCAAAATAAGTAAAAATGTAAAAAAGTTCCATAAATTATTAAAATAATAATAAAAAATCCACCTTTTTGCTGAAAAATAAATAATAAATAAAAAATAATCCATATAATATAATTTGCAGAAAATGACACTTAAATAGAAGATTTTTACCTGAATTAATATTCATCTAAACGTTTTTGCTTGATGGGCTATACAAGTGACTATTTTAAAAATAATTATATTCAGATGAACATCACACACAAAAATTGTGACACTTCTGCCGTATTTATCCCAATAGCTAGCTAAGGCCCCACGTTGATGGGCTTGACAGAGCCAATGCGCCGCCTGATTGTGCTCCCTAGGACAATATTGAAAGCACAGAAGCACCAAAGCTCGGTTCATGAGCTGGAGACAATCGTACAGGATGGGATAGGAAGACCAAAATGATGCATTGTTCTCGCTAGTCTATGCGCTTCCTTTGTAGAAGCAGCTGGAGGCGAACGGCGAAGACGCTAAAGATCTGTAACGATGTGACTGCAGTCTGATTCAATTAAGATTTGTGGAGCGCTGGAGATGGGAAGATGTTTCAACTTCTGTCGATCGATGCAAAACTAGAGGGCGTTGCGACAAGCTAGGGCTTCCACTTGCTTCGGTACAGTGGCGCGCACGGTGCGCGTGAAACTCCTGCAATAACGTCCTTGGTGGTCTCGCAGAATACCCACAACAACACCCGTTGTATTCCCTCGACGAAAGGAGCCATCAACATTAAATTTAAGGGTACCATATTGTGGGGGGCACCATTGTCCAGGTCTATTTTCTTCATTGTTGGGTAGCTTGTGGGCTTTAGCATTCCATCATTGATAGTGTAGGTTGTGAGCAAGAGCTGCGTTAACCATATGCCACGGATCCGGAGCTTGTTTGCGTAAGATATGGGCATTTCGCGCTTTTTCTAAATCTGCCATAATACATGAGCAATCAACGGCGCAAAGGTTGGGTTAGAAGACGTAGCCTCCAATAGGTGATGATTCAGCCACTCCTCAATAAGTTTAAGTCCCTCTGTGTTGATTATCAGTTGGAGTTGCTGGTGATTCCATACTTCTGTGGTCCAGGGACAGAGCAAGAACAGATGCTCCAGCATTTCAGGCTGGCTGTGGCATATGGAACAAATGGGCTTAGGTATAATATTTCTCGATACGGGTAAGTCCCTCTGTGTTGATTACTAGATGGCTACTTTGGACGAGATGATTGGATTAGATGATTAGCACTACGTACTGCGTTGGCACCAGTAGATGAGGGAGTCCAAACCAAACGGTCTAGAGAGAGGGTTTATAGGGATGGCTAAAATTTCTTGGACTATGGAAGGAAGGAAATACTGTGTGAGAAGGGGAGCATTCCATTCCTTAGATGGTTGGATAAAGTCAGCTACCTTGGGAGGTTCATTGGGTTGTGGTTGTCCTCCTATTATACTTGTACGGAGCCACCTGCCTGATCTAATACTGATATGCTGACCATCCCCAACATGCTAGCTTATGTTGGGCTGAAAATGATTTCTCCCAGTTAAGATACTTTGCCAGCCCCAGGAAGGCTGGCTCCCTCTTGTCGCTTCCCAAAATATAGTGTATGGGAAGTAGAGACCTTTAAATAAAAGCAGTCCAAAGGCTAGATGGAGTAGAGTGAAGCCTCTATGTAGTCTTGCCCAACATAGCTAAGTTGAAAGATCATATCATGAAATCCGATACCTCCTTCCATTTTAGTACCTTTAAAAAGTTCCCAGCTTCACCAATGTAAGCCAGAGTGTGTTTAATTAGTCTTCCATCAGAAACTTGCTATCCCTTTCTCAATTGCCCGACAAACTGAGAGTGGCACCTTGAACACTGACATCGCATAATGAGGGATAGCTTGGATAACCGCTTTGATTAACACTTCATTTCCCGCCATGAAAAATAAACGCTCCTTCCACCCCCTCTAACTTGGAATTAACTCTGGCAAGTATCCATGAGAAAAGCTGCCTTTTGATTTGTTCCCAATCAGATGGCAAGCCAAGATATTTGCCTGTTTGCGTAAGCTCAAGTGCTCGTAGTTCTGTTGCCAAAGTGTTTTTTAAAGAAGAAGGGCAACATCTGCTAAAGAAGATACCTGATTTGTTGAGATTAATTCTCTGTCCGGAGGCAAAGCAATACTGATGCAGAATTTGAGCAAGGCTTTGGCATTCAGATAATCAGCCATCCCAGAAGAAGATAGAGTCATCAGCAAATAGTAGGTGATATAACGTGGGACAATCTCGATTAAAGGTGATTCATGTAAGTGTACCCTCATGCACTGCATTGATCATCATCAAAGATAACATATTCAATACCAATATTAAGAGATATGTTGAAAGATGATCCCTAGGCGCAGACCCCTGGTCGGGTGAAAATAAGGAAGCCGAGTTCCATTAAATTTAATGTTGTGCGCAACAGTGGAAATGCGCTCCATTATCCATGTAACCCAACGTAAGTGGAAACCCATTTTTACAAGACAGTCTCGCAGGAATTCCCACTTGCTCTTGTCTCATATCAAGTTTAAGGACAGGCTGAAATTTCTTTTTACACTTTTTTACTCGAAGCCGATGAAGCACCTCCTGGACAATGAAGATGTTGTCCTGAATTTGTTGGCCAACTACAAAGGCACTTTGTTCTTTAGCCACTAATGATGGGACAAGGGGCTTCAATCGATTAGCGAGTACTGTAGAGCATATCTTATAGGGAAAATTACATAAGCTGATCGGTCGGTATCCAGGATCTCTGGTTGGGGCACTTTTGATATAAGAGTAATATGAGTACGGTTCAACAAAGCTGGAAGGGAACCTGTATTCATAAAATCATTTACCATTTGGAGAAGATCATGCTGGATAAGATCACAACGATGTTGATAGAATAAGCCACTAAGATCGTTGGGACCTGGTGCCTTTGTCTTGCCTAGCTGGAAAATTGTAGCATGGACTTCTTCGAGAGTCGCATTCTGAATAAGAGCATTGTTCATGGTACTTGCAACGAGTGTGGTGTAATGAGATAAGATTGGCTCATAAGACCAAGATCCTTGTGAGCTATACAGGTCCCCAAAATAGTGTAGGATGTGCTGCTGTAGCTGCATTTGATCCCGTATCCATGTACCCTTTGCTGTTTGGATAGTTGCAAGCCTATTTCTTTCACAATGCCGAATTGTCGAATATATTCGGACTCCTTATTGTCGAGAGAGTAGCATGAAAGAACAGAGTATTTCGATCTCCAAACGCAAGCCAATGGATTCTAGAGCAGAGACCCTAAAACATTTCTTCTTGTTGCCAAAGTTGGTTCGTCCGATTACTTAATTGAGTTGCTTTTTCCACTATATCATAATTAAAGTTTGGTTGGTTCATAATCGTTGTTAGTTGTTGCTTAAGCTGTTGGATTTTCCTGGCCACACGTGGAAACCTGTCTCGACTCCATTCAGCAAGGTGGCGGGTTACGCGAAGAAGCTTGGTTACACAAGAATTAGGGACAATAGGACTGTTCATCCATGCTTCACGGACCATCCGATCACAATCAGTGTCTTCATTCCAGTAGGCTTCGTATTTAAAAATTCATACTCGGGGTCCTTGAGGTCGTAGAAGGGATATTATCAAAGGACTATGGTCGGAACCAGCAGCGGGTAACGCAAAAGCTTCAGTTTGTGAGTGTTGTAATCTCCAATCAAGAGAGCAAAATACCGTGTCTAGTTTTTTCTTAATCATATACCTTCTTTTCCTATTATTAGTCCACGTATAAGTGTAAACATGGCTGTCCACTTCCATTAATGAGGACTCTGCAAGAAAATTCCTAAAGGCTGATATGCGTTCAGGAAGACGGCCACCTTCTCTTTCCCATTCATATAAAATCTCATTGAAGTCACCTAAGCATAGCCAAGGATGCTGTAGTTGCTGTTTTCTCTGGCTGAGTAACTCCCACAGCTGCTGTCTTTCCGAAAAGGAGTTTGGTACATGAACGAATGTAATCTCCATACTCAAGTGACTATCCCGATCAGTGTAGGATAGATGAAAAAAAGTGTCAGAGGCAGCAAGGATATGTACATCTGCCACAGTCAACCAAAAAACGGCTAGTCCTCCGGCTGTGCCTATAAGAGGAACTAAGAAACCGTTCAAAAAATAGTCTTCTTCTAAGACGTTGAACAACTTCATCTGGCTGTTTCGTATCCATAAGAAACACCAGGTTGGGCCTTTCACGAACCACAAAGGCTCGAAGTTCTCGAACTATCAAGGGGTTGCCTAGCCCTTAACAGTTCCAATACAAAATTGTCATGAATTGGGTGGTAGCTTATAAGGGCTAGCTATCAAAGCCCGTGAGGAGTTTTCATCCCCTGGGTAATAGGTTTGTCTATGAGTACAGTTTCATAAAAAAGGCCTGAAGTGACGCAGCGTTCAGCGAAAGAAACAAGCAAATCTTACTTTGAGAGGAAAATCACGAATTTGATATCAAAAAAAATATATTATGTCTGCTCAAACATCATAAAACACATTTTATATGAGGTGTTAGACCTAACCCTACTAGGATTCCGGATACAAAACTCAAAATTACAATATTGCCACTAATAATAAAATTTAATTCGAAAAATACTAAAAAATTGAAAAATCTATCTAAACGATCCCGGATCGCCGAAATCCATCGCAGTTCATCGCCGAGAGACGATGAGTACTGATTAGAATGTCGTTTTGCTTCAACCGATAAAATTTGAGATCAATTCGATATCGTCGTCCAAGTCCGTAGGTTCTAGTCGCACCATCTTTTCACATTCCGATTGAATTTTCGCCGGTCCAATCGATTCAAAAACGCATTACTAATAGCTTCTGCATTATTCTCTTCCACTTGAGAAGAACTCGTCCTCGAGTGAGAATCAAAATCTGAATACATCGGCTTAGAAGACTCATGAAATAGTGACAAATCAGCAACATTGAAAGTGTTAGATATGCCCATGCTTTGTGGAAGGTCAATAACGTATGCATTATCATTGATCTTCCTGCTGACAGTGAAAGGCCTGTATTTCTTAGGCTGTAATTTGCTGTAAGATCCAACTGGTAACCGCTCTTTGCGAAAAAAGACCATAATTTGATCGCCTACTGCAAACACCTGCTTGCGCCTTTGTTTTTCTGCCGCAGCCTAGTACTTCTGACTAGCCGCTTCATTTCCTGATGTACCTCGACAATATACTTAGCCATATGATCCGCAGCAACACTCTTGTTTGCTTTCTTGGACAAGTGAATCAAATCTAGAGTGTGCTGAGGCGCCTTTGTGTAGACGACAGAAAAAGGTGACCTGTCAATAGAACTATGAACCGCATTATTATAAGGAAACTCCGCCTGCGGTAAAGCAACATCCCACTGCTTCGGTTTATCTCCACAAAGACTTCTAATCAAGTTGCCCAAAGTTCTATTGACCACCTCTGTTTGTCCATCAGTTTGAGGGTGAGTCGTGCGGCTGCAATTCAGGGATGAGTCAAACAATTTCCACAAAGTGCGCCAAAAAATGTCCCAGAAATTTGTTATCCCTATCTGAAGTAATAGACTTAGGAATTCCGTGCAAACGAACTACTTCTTTGAAAAAATAATTTGGCCACACTTATTGCATGGAAAGTCTTCCTACAAGGAATGAAGTGTGCCATCTTGGAAAATCTGTCAACTACAATAAAAACAGAATCCACGCCTCTTTGAGTTTGTGGCAAACCCAGCACAAAATTCATGGACAGATCCTCCCATATATTGTCAAGAACAGGTAAAGGCATATATAAACCTGTATTCTTAGATTGCCCCTTAGCAGTTTGGCAAACATAACATTTTTGCTGACGTCTTTATGCAATTGGGGCCAGTAAAATCGCTCACTAACTGCAGCAATAGTTTTGTCTCGACCCAGATGTGCAGCCAATCCAACATCATGCAAATCATGAATTACCTTCTCTCGTAATGATGTTCGAGGAAGGCAAAGTTGATTGCCATGCATTATATAACCATCCAAAATATAGAACTCCTGTACAGGTTGATCGGCAGCACACGTATCTCAAATTTGCCCAAAATCTTCATCGCCTGCATAATACTCTTTCAGCCGCTCGAACCCCAGAATGTCCTGGCGCAATGTAATCAGCAAGCCAGCTCTCCTGCTCAACGCATCTGCTACGACATTATGCACACCAGATTTGTGCTGCAATCTGAAAGGAAATTTTTGTAAAAATTGACACCAACGCGCATGCATATCTTTACTAATCCTCTTTTGACTTTATAAGTACTTCAAAGCTTCATGGTCAGAATAAAGCACGAATTCTTTCCCGATCAGATAATGCTCTCATGTCTTCAAAGCCCTTACGACAGAGTAGAATTCTTTGTCATAAGTGCTCCATTTCTGCCTTGCATCACTGCGCTTATCACTGAAAAAGCAAATTGGCCTGTGCTCTTGAGACAACACAGCTCCTATACCCACTCCACTGGCATCACAATCTACTTGATACAGCTTATCAAAGTTAGGTAGAGCCAGAATAAGTGCAGTACACAACTTCTCCTTCAGAATAGCAAAACTATGCTCGGCTTCCTCTCCCCACAGAAATCTACCTTTCTTCATACACTCTGTAATCCGGGCTGCGATAGTGCTAAAATTCCTAATAAAATCGCCAACAAAAGGTAGCTAACTCATGAAAACTCCTTACTTTAGAAATTGTCCTTGGAGTAGGCCACTCTCTGATGGTTTTCACCTTCGTCTCGTCTACCTTTATTCCCTCAGCAGTAATAATAAACTCCAAGAATAGCAGTTTATTAGTCAGAAAACTGCACTTCTTAAGATTCACATATAACTTACTAGTCTGCAAAGCTGTCAACACTTCCCTCAAGTGTATCAAATTATCCTCCTCAGTCTTACTATAAATCAGGATATCAACAAAATAAACTATAATGAATTTGCCAATAAAAGATTTCAGAACCTGATTCATAAGCCTCATGAAAGTGCTCAGAGTATTAGAAAGCTTAAACAGCATCACCAACCACTCGTACCGCCTCTCCTTTGTCTTGAAAGCTGTCTACCACTCATTCCCAAGCCGAATACAAAACTGATGGTAGCCATTCTTCAAATTCATCTTTGTAAACCACTTAGCTATGTGCTGTCTATCCAGCATGTCATCCAACCTAGGAATTGGAAACTTGTAACTCACAGTTATCTTATTAACGGCTCTGTTGTCCACACACATACTCCAGCTCTCGTCTTTCTTAGGAGTTAGCAAGGCAGGAACAACACACGGGCTCATACTATCCTGAATGTGCCCTTTTTTCAGCAATTCTTCCACCTTCTTCTTTAGAATCTCTCTTCTTAAGACTCATCCTGTAGTGCGGTAAATTAGGCAGACTAGCACCGGGAATTAAGTCGACATGGTGCTGAATATCACACATAGGAGCTAACCCATCTGGGATCTCTTTAGGCATTAGCTCACTAAATTCTTGCAATAAAGGTCTAACTGCTTTAGGCTGCTCCTCCACTTGCAGTTCAGTCTCTGTCTCAATTGCTTGTTTTAATACCAGCAATGGATTTCCCTAGTCTCCTTAATTTCAGAGTCAAATTTCCTTATAAGTGTAAGGAAATTATTATTTGTAACTTGTTTTCCTTTATTCTTCAGGGGTAGCAACGTATACTTCACCCTATCTTTCACCAGATTATACCGGTTGCTCCTCCCCAAATGCTGACATCCACATCAAATTGCCACGGCCTTCCAAACAACACGTGACATACACCCATATCTATCACATCACAATACAGCTCATCGTGATACTTACCAATGGAGAATGAAATTTTGCAATGTTTAGTTACCTGAATGCTTTCTGCTCCACATTTAATTCATCTTAACGTGTAGGGGTTATGATGTTTCTCCACGGGTATCCCTAGTTTCTTCACTGCATCCTTCCCAATGATATTTTCCATGCTCCCACTATCAATGACCACAGCAAAGATCTTCTCCAGCATATCGATGACCACATCTGGTTCGGAATAGCACATCTGGTTCGGAATAGCTGATGGTGATGTGAATCATCCTCTCGTTTTGGGGCTAACATCATCCTACGCACCACACAGTTTATCTCTTCCTCTTCCTCATCTTGAAAATCTTCTTCCTCACCATCTGGTTCGCAGCAATATGTCTTCTTCATCCTCTTCTCTTGTTGCCACGTTTATTGTCTTTCTCTGAGGGCATTAATTAGAGCGGCACCTAGGCTGATTACACCTGTAGCACTTAATCGCCGCTGGTTTAGCATAAGGATTCGGGTTCACAGTTTTCTGAGATTGCGACCTCTTGTCCCTTGCCTTGTTCAGAGGGCGCTTTTCTATTGTTTTATCCCCTAATTTCGCTCTACGTTAAAGCGATTGTTGAAGCCGCTCTTCTCCATGGAACTGTTTGAGCTACTACCCCTATAATTTTCAAAGACTCTTTTACTCCGTTCTTGCTGCTTCAATTCTGCCTTTCTTGCCATGTTCTTAACCTCAGTCATATTCCGCAAAAACTATACCCCAATTTTATCCCGAATGAAGGGCTTCAACCCATCGAGATATCTGGCCACCTGCTGTCCCTCTGTTTCTGACAAATTGTTTCACTCTGCCAATCTCATGAATTCTGCTGTATATTTGTGTACAGTTCGATTGCCTTGCTGGCAATGCTGGTATTGCTGGAACATGATCTGCCCATAATCAGGTGGAAGGAACTCCTACTTCAGTAACCTCCTCATTCTATTCCAGGTTCGCACCCTCTCTTTTCTTTCTCGCTCCCTCCTATTCTGCAGTCTCTTCCACCATGCAGACGCACCCCCTTTCAATTTACGTGCTACTAATCGCACCTTTTTCTCGCTAAGAGTTCCTCTATAATCGAAGAATCTATCTACATCAGCAATCCAATCCAGAAATTTTGCTATTCCCAGACCCCCATTAAAATAAGAGATCGACTTTTAGTTTAAAGTCGTTCCCTTCACGATTATTGTAACGTCGTCTGCCATCTCTTCTATTGCAGTCATCATAATGCCCCCTTCGAATTCCTCCATAATGATTCTGTATTCATAATCAGCACGTACTTCATTAGAAAACTCGTGCTCTTCTTCTTCTTCTTCCGAACTCTCCAAGAACAAATGGTTATTCTGCCTGCGGAAAGGAATAGGCCTATTGACAGGGTCACCGCGAGCAAGATCTGCACTAAGTCTTCTGTTATTTCGTCGATTCCGGTTCACATCAACGCCAAGACCTTCAAATCGATTTGCCAATTCTTCAAACCGTTGCTCGATGCGATGAAGTCCGAGATCAATTCGTTGATCTATGTGTTCCATTAAACGCTGCTTCAAACGTTGCAGCGCTTCGTACGCAGTGTTTAGCGAAAGAAACAAGCAAATTTTGCTTTGAGAGGAAAATCACGAATTCGATATCAAAAAAATATATTTTGTCTGCTCAAACATCATAAAACACATTTTATATGAAATGTTAGACCTAACCTTACTAGGATTTCGGATACAAAACTCAAAATTACAATATTGCCACTAATAAAAAAATTTAATCCAAAAAATATTAAAAAATTAAAAAATCCATTTAAATGATCCCAGATCGTCGAAATCCATCGTAGTTTATTGCCGCGAAATGTCGTTTCGCTTCAACCAATAGAATTTAAGCTCAATCCGATGTCGTCGTCCGAGTCCGTTGGTTCTAGTCGCTCTATCTTTTCACCTTCCGATTGAATTTTCGTTGGTCTAATCGGTCCAAAAACGCATTACTAATAGGTTCCGCATCATGAAGGTAGGTGGACGTCATAAGGCGAGTAGCGCCGAGGCTTTTTAATTGAGGATGAGGCAATACCCTTTCCTTTTTGCTTTTTGGTGAGTTTTTGAATAGTTGTTGAGCTATTGGCAGGCTGTTTTTTGGCCCCTTGATTGGTTCTAGACGGACTATCTCTAGGTCCAGTAAAATGAGTGGGGCTGAACTCCTGTGTAGATGATGAGTGATGCAGTGGGAGAGATGTAGTGGAAAGAGTAGGACCTGTTTCCAGAGCATCATCAGCAAGGTTTTGGACTAAAGAACCAAACTAAGTTTGTGTAGAGGGGACTTGTGGGAGAGATGTGTTTGTATATTGATCTGTTGCAGATGGACGAGGGGTGGTGGGTCCTTGAACTGGTAGTGTTCCTTGATGTCGTGTAAAAGTACTCGTGGTCAACATCAGAGGAGTTGGATGTGAGTGGGTTTGGGTCGAAGGGGGTGGCCTAAACTGCGGCTGAGACTCCACCTGTTGAACATTATAGAAAGCACACCAAAATGGGCTATTCTCTTTGATTCACCACCCTTCATCCAACTATCATATGCTCTGCTCATAGGGATTGCAAAGCGATCTTCTTCATAGGGAGCAGTGGGGCAGAAACTTGCATAATGACCAATGTGTCCACTTGAGTAGCAATAGGGAGGTACACATTCGTATTTGAAGTTGAACGAGCGTTGTAAGCCTTGATAATTTAGCTAAAATTCCAACCTGTAGCTCATCATGCATAGAAATATCCACTCTAGCCTTGACAGTAGGTGGAGCAGCAGGATTGCGTGAATCAATTTTAACCTGATGTGCTCTCCGGACTTATGCCATAATCTTCTGAATAATGGTGGGAGTTCTCCACCCAATAGGCAACCCAAGAATTCGTATCCAGAAAGTGGCAACGGCGAAGTCATAGCATTGGTGACTGATATGTGGTTCACTTTGCTTCAAGACCAGCATAAAATTTGTAGAAGACCATGGTCCAGTTGCTAAGATACGTTCTTTATCTTCTATTGTTGCGGAAGTGAAGCTATATAGATTGTGATACAGGGGAATGATCTGACCTGTTTCTGTTCTCCACGCCTTTTTAATCGCCGTTTGAAAAGCTGTAAAATTTACTCCAGGGTTGTTGAAGAGTAATCCCATCAGCGTTGTCCGACAAGATTCTATTTCTTCGTTTGAAATATTGGCTTCATCTCGGGAACTCATGAGTTTGCCCAATTTTTCACAGATTTCAGATAGCCGAGAAGCAGCAGCTTGGGAGTCATCCATTGAAAGCCACGAAGGAACCCAAAAGGCAGACTTCACTAGGTGATGAAAGGATCAAGATCACGCATAAGGCAGTGCTGAGGAAATCAAGGCAGTATGCCTCTCAGAAGGGACTTTCAATCCAGGTGGAGAGTTCTGTTCTGAAGCACTGTAGGGGAAGGGTGAAAGGACCACCAACAAGCATCTGTGATCGGTGACATCCCAGGTCTAGAAACTAGGACATACCAGATGCTTATCCCACGTTGAAGGATGGGTTCCGATCAGTAAAGAGGTGGGTAAGGTTGAAGAAGCAGGCGAAAGAGGTTGAGGTCGGCAGAAAAAGGATTTGAACTACTGAACAACAGTAGAGAGGTTTCCCTCGTGTCAGGGAAAGGCGACTGCCAACTTTTTTCTGGTCGGATTACTGTTCATACAATTTTTTTGGTCAAAATTACTGTTCATATTTAGGAAGTGATTTTCCTTTCCTGTTTTGCGGTCCTCGAATTTGCATTTCTCTTCTGACCATAAAAATTAAATAAAATCGCATTCCCCCCAACGCTTTGATTACAATCAAGACATCCGTCTGGGATGAATTTTCCCAGGAATCCGTATCATCCTAGCTCGATACTAGTTTGACATCACAATTTTTACTGTCTAAAGGATAAAATCAAAAGAAATTATCGTATTCGTGTAATTGCTCTTCATCATCTACCTTGCCAATAAGTCAATTCTGACGCAATTGCACATCTACTATTGGGGTATAAGATAACCATCCCCAGGGCAAAAAAATGAGTCAGCTAAGTAGAGATCGACACACTGTCGGATAGAATCGCCCAGCTGGTCTATTCCTGCCTAGGCTCGTGAGAGAATAAGCTCTGCAACAGGGGAAGGGAACAGGCAGAATTCGAGTGTGCACTGATGCAACAAGCCTTCTTTTATTGCCGCACCCAACTGTGAGTGAACCGCTCCAAGCCAACTCCAACCGGCATATGTTTCCTCACACAAGCGGAAAGTCACGCATCAAGCTCTACTCAGCAACCTGTGCTTCCTAAGTTAAGTTCGAAGGCCAATTCGGGCACTGATTAAATCCTCGAGGCCATTAGACATCAACCCGGTAGCTGGAAATCTCCATCTGAACATACAAACATTTGGTATCAAAATTTCATCCTCAATATAAATTATTGAGATCAGAATACTGCTAGATCCAATCACCTCCAGTGATAAACTCAATCGCATGCACATATAGTGCTAGATCCAATCACCTCCAGTGGTGCACTTAAGTAAGCTGAATTGCCGACTGCTTTTCCAGAAAGCTGTTAAAATGGGTGATTTCATGCAGCATAGCTGCATAGTTCCGTTGCGAGTTGTTGCTTAAACTCCCTGTACTTGTACGAATTCTCATTGTCCAGGCTGGCAATACCCATTTCGATGGAGTAAATATCATTGCCATCTTCTGAAAAAGATTTCTTTCCCCAGAAAAACATTTATGGTTTAAGGTAGAAGCCTCCAGAGCAAGCATCTTCCCAGCGAACCTAGCTCTTTGGACCACCCCGGCTTCGAACTCTCTCATATGTTATTATCTGTTTTGAACCATGATGAGGAGCAGCCCTTTTATAATTGGACCCCAATTCATATGCTTCCTGCTCTGCACTCTCCTCTGCTTTATGAAAGCCATTTGGTGTGAAGGTGGAACTTCTCTCCACAACTTCGGTCCCGTCAGGGTGAGAATTTTTGTCAACTTCAATCCTATGTTCTTCTCTAGGACAAGCAACAGTCTTTCTTGTTTCCAACTCTTTTATCTGGTCAATTGAAGCACAGGAACAATGAGAACTTGCACAAAGTCTTGCCCCAGACAATGGAGAATGTAACTTTGTACTTACCAACTCATGCATACAACTCACACTCTGAGCATCCTATAAAGAATTTTACGTTAGAATTATAAATTTTGCAAAAAGAAGAAAATTATAATGAACTTCACTTGAGGTGGGCTTCACATACCCTTCTTTGGAGCTCATGTTTCAGGGCTGCAATCAATTTCAACAAGTACTTGTAAGCAGACTTGTGAGGTTCCTGTGTTATTGAAACATTTCTTAAGACAGGCATGTCACAAAACTGAAGCATTTCTAGCAGACTCATCACCTGTGAGTTGGGAGATAAGGGCAACCCTTCAACGTCAGGAACTTCTGAAAGCTGAACACACCGTGGGTTACCTGCTTCATCTGCCAAAAGCACACTCCAAGAAGGGGGGTTATGAATCCCTACTGCCCCAAAATCAACTTCAGAACTCGTCCCAGCCATATAATGAAAGTGATCCATTGCAATGGAATCACCCAAAGCCTCCAGACTCTAATATCAACAGACAAAATGAGACTAAATTTTAGCGCAACCAATTAATCCAACTGCTAAGGGCTCATGAGAAAAACTGGGAAATTAGAGCATATGTGGTAAATGACATAGCATATGCCATTTAAACTCGGGCATTAGCATACACGATAAGCTAATTTATGTTCTTATTTGATAAATTCCTTGCATTGCACATTTATAAGAACTAGATATCAAAACTTTCCATCTATAGAAGATAGTTGGCAACACCAAGAATCGCTGCCATATCTTGAGTCAAATATTTGTTAAATGAAGATTTGCTTGTTTCCACTAAAGGCTAAAAGAGCCACTAACTTACCATGGGCATCGAGACTTCTTCTTCATATAAATCCACCTCATCTTCATTTTTTCTGACAGCATAATGGCATGTCTGCACAATGGATTCCAACATATGGATTAGACACACCTACCTGATGAAAGACACAAGATATTCCAAAGAGGACATTGCCTTAGTGACATCATCCTTTCTTTCAAAAGTAGGGATCTACTCTAGAGTACAAATCTCAAACCTAAGGTGGTTTGAATTAAAAACAAGAGATACTAAAAGATATCACACTATTAGAGTAACAGGCTCATGGATAGACTACATCCAAAAGATAAACAATATCCTCACATTTGCATCGCCAAAAAAAAAACAAATCTTCACATTCATAACTTTTCTGCTAACTATCCCAGAATGCAAAAATTTATATTCAATTCCTCGAAAGTGATTTGTGCATAATTTCACAGGTTCAGACTGTAGAATCTATACCTTTGGTCTGTCTACAGCTCTGAATGAGCAGAACACAGGTGTAAAATTGGGTGGCTTCAAGATAGCATATGCACCTTCATTTTTTCCCATCTCTTCAGGAAGCTGCATGACACAAACAATGATGGAATTTAGCTTAGATATTATAGTCTGATTGCCCAAGCTAAACCTGTGCGAACTGAAAGACAGTACATGAAAGATTCGCTTCAATTAAAACGTCAACAGCATCATCAACATCAATAACACATTTATCCTGAACTAGTTGGGGTCGGCGGTCAATGAACCCCAAAGAAGCCTAAAATAAAAGCAAAACCGATCAAGGGAAAAAAGATAAATATGTAAAAATTATATACATATGGGGAAAGGGCTGAAAAGAACAGTCAAAAACATGGGAATTCTGTCCCTCCACAATATTAATAGCCAATTAAAACAAGAGCAAGCAAAATTAAAAATTTTGTGCCAATTCAAGAAAAATCAATGCCAATGGACGGATTGTTGCACCGCTTCTTCAAAACAAAAACTGAAGCCTTATGTGATTGTTAAGCTCCTGTAGCAACCAGCATCCAGGGGGAAATAGAAGAAAATATCAAGAGGAAAAAAAATACAAGGAGGAGATGTGGCCAGTGGAAGTGCAAGAGCACTTGCAGAAGACCGGCACAGACATTATTATATTGACTAAAATGAACGTCTCTTTTCAATAATTAAATATTCTCACTAGAAAGTGGACAAATTATGGAAAGACACGAGAAGTTTCATCAGTAATAACTATCTCAAATTTTTTTAACAAATGGTAAAGATGCACGACAGTATCCATATTCAACTAATAAAATAGGAGTTGAGATTAGCTACGATACTGAGAAAATCAAGGAAGATTAGAAAGAAAAAATTATGCCATTTCACATGTACCAACATTCCTGTTTCCTTCCTTACAAAAAAAAAAAAAAACATTCCTGTTTCCAATTATTCCCTAAAGTCTTTTATCCAAAAAAAAAAAAAACAGGACCTTGGATTTTATCTTATGAATCCAATGGCACTTGGCAGCATTGATAAGCTCATGCGGGGCATATGAAATTTAACTTCAAGACAGCTATTAAAAAGAAAGCACAATATCAAGGACATGGAAAGATCCAAATAAAGCCACAATTACATGTTATCAAAACCTGTTACTGTTACCGACCAGAAGTGAAAAGCAAGGAATCAAATATTCAGGACCTGTGTGTATTCTGGAGCACTGAACAGAGTAAATAGCTTCCCTGACACTCCACTGTGATCCTCACTGTAGCCTTTGGACAGTGCTTCTAAAGCTTTTCGACAAGCCCTTTTTTCAGGCCCTTCGTGTGATCTAATAATGAACTGCAGCAAGATAGCCCTTTATAATCACTCAGCTCTCGCAATACACACATAAAGAGTAAAAGCCCGAGTCTCAAACATGACGAAAATGAAGACCAAACTAAAATTCAGCAAGTCAAGTGCATAAAGCCAGTTAACTTCCTAGCTTATATATTTAAGTCACAGTTCATACCATTACTCTAACCATCACTTCATGCTCATATTGAAAGGAAAAGCATAGACAGAGCACGTAGAGTATTGAATTTGTCCAATGCCCATCGCTTTACCAGCAAGAAAAAATGTACATATACTAAGCTAAACTGCTAAAAAGAGCTGCACAAATTATATAGCTTAAACTGTGCACATTACCTTCAACTTAGACTGGCTCAGAAAAGTCTCTGTGCAATCTGGGCCCCACCATAGACCTGCTTGGCGTGTTCTCTTTTCCCTAAGACCTTCAACAGATGATGGGTCCGAGCAGAGCACGTCGTTCAAGATTAGCAAGTCACCGTGAATATGATCATCATCTAGAGTGTCCATAGTGTATCTATTAACTCTAGAAAGCTCATCCAAAGAACCAACTGTCATCATTCCTTTGATCGACTCGGAAGAAAGAACTCGTGTGCTTCGGAAGAGCCCACCATGGGTAGTATATACACTATTGCTTATTATCGAGGCCAAGGGAAGGTTTTTGAAACATCCCAAAAACTTCTCATACACATAGTCACCTTGATTACCATATTTGGTCAGCACCTCCTCCTTGAAGCCACAGGATGATGACAAAGACATTGTTTCATGATTTCCACGGAGAAGATAGACTCTACTAGGCATTACTACCTACACACCAAGTATTAGATGTAAATAATGGCTCAGACATAGCCAATCAACAGAAAAAAGAACAAATTTCTGTTCTAGGGTGGGGATGAGTATAGCATAGTGACAAATAGGTATAGACAGAGGAAGAGGATGCCTAATGGGAAGGGACCCGGATCAAGGAAGCCTAAATAATGCCAGTAAACATGTTTATGAAGTCATAACACACTGTCCGACATCACTCTTCATTCTTTCCAGGTTGTATTTTATAGGGGCTATGGAGACAAAATTACTCCTTTTCCAAAGTATGCTCCTGCAGAAGTATCTACTCATTACTAACAAAGGAAAACATGGCTTACCTTCCAGGCCAACAATACGAGAAGTACTTCCAGACCCCATGCCTCTTTACCGACATAATTACCGTTGAAAACAAAGAATTTATACTCTGAAGGCACACCGACATGGTCATACATGAGACACAATAAGTCGTGGAACTGTCCCTCAATATCACCAATCACAATCACTCTTGAATCCTCTCCAGAGCAATTAATAATCACGCAATTAGGTTCTTGACTTAGAATGTTGTCAGCTGAATCGATCAATTTGTCAACCACACTGACAGGCATAACAAATTGTAAGTCAGAGGGGACACCTTCCCATGAAGATCTCTTTAGTGCTAACATCAAATCTTCAACCCAATCCATAGTTACTTCATCATTTTGAGGCCAAAATATTGAGGTATGAGACATTGACCCTGATAGAAGTTCCACATTACTATTTAGTTCTACCAATTCTCCACCCATAAAATACTCCTCATTCTTCACTGCAACCCCCGTTAGTTCATCCACAAGCACCTGTCCTTCCATATTCAGAATGTGAACATCCTCATGGTTTGATTGCATTGCACAGTCCCTTATGCTCTCTCTGATCCCCGCATCACCAGTCTTGCTAATCTGTTAACTATGCCTGTTAGAAAATAGTCTAAACTTAAAAATCACTATGCATGAAAGTAGGCTAATCTATCTTTTCGCCTTACACTTTCAGCAAATTCATAATGCCAAGCGCTACCAGCGTCCGCTTTTCCATCAGCAATGGCACCAGCAATTTCCTTAATCCTTGACATCAACTGAACTCTATGATCATCTAAGCCCTCATGCGACATCCCACTTATAATATCTAGAGTTTCCTTGCATGTGACCACCTGCACCACATCGTCCTACGAGTCAGCTGCATTAACACAGAAATCATAGGAGTTCGCTAACATATTGCAATTTGGACCTACAATATCGTCAATAGTAGAGCGCAATGCCCTAGCCACGTCAATCTTCGAGACCTGCCAGGCCAAAATAGTATAAGTCAATGAAATACGAAGCAATGGAAAAGAGACTGTTTCATAAGCCGGCAAAATTCCATTTTCCACCCACCCCCTGGAATTGACCGCCCACGACCTGGCGTGCTATTTCTCTCATCATCACCAGTTTGTGCACTTGTTCCTCGCTCAAATTCGCAAAAGACATCAAACTTATGATCTCCAAAATCTCCTGGCATCCCCTAACTTGCTCATCCCGCGATTCCATCGACCCCAGCCCAACCTAAAATCCCGATAGAACTTCAACCACCGACCAAGATAAGCACAAACATCCAGCTACAAAAATCGAGAACTCTCAGCCGTTCGATCACAAAAAAGATTGACATGTGAATGAAACTGATCAGTACGGGCCACGACGATCAACTCTAAACTTTCTGAGCGGATCGTTCGCTCCCCACCGGAAGACATACTGCTCGCTGATAAATTCCAGAAATCACAGAACGCCGGCGTCATCAGCGAAACATGCATCCAACGTTTCCCAAGTGACGAGAGGAGGCATCATCGAGTTCGTTTCGTTCCCGTGTGCAGGTGTGCGTGAGTAGTGGAAGGTGTACCCGGACACTGGAAGCCTGCCTGCGGAACGTAGAGGGAAGTCGAGGGGGAGTTTCAAAAACTGGGAAACGGGACGCGCGAGACCTGAAAGCGGGGTGTCGTTTGATGGAGAGAGAGAGGCAAACGACTCGCCGACGCCGCGGACGGGGGTTGAGTTTTAGTTAGGGCAAACCACCAAACGACACCATCGTTTTATCTCGCGGCAGCGATGCTTCTTTTTTTATTTTATCTTTTTTATTTTTTATAGGAAATTCCACAGATAATGCCAAACTTTTTCTCTTATCCTGACATTTTTTTTTTTGCGCTTTTGAAGAGCCACGGATGATTTTTATACATTTTTATAAGAAATATAAATGACTATTTTCTTTAAAAATATATGTTAAAAAGCTTATTTTTATGCGAAATAAACGGGGCTTAAAAATATAAAGGTTGCTGACGCTTAAAATTGACTTACGGATGAAAGCCACGTGAATAGGTGTCCGTGAGAATTAAAGCCCGCAACTATAGTTGGTGAGCATTGGCGTCGTCAATGTATTAATAGTTGGCAACTCACAATATTTAATGAGCATTAGTGTTGACATGTGACATTCTGATTTTTCTGTCATTTCGAGACTTATCAGTGAGAATGTATCTAACGATGTACTTCAGTCGTATTTTGCTCGGATCTGATCAATCTCGATTTAACTGACCAAAATAAAAAGGTTAACGCGAGACAAGATACGTGGACTTAGGAAACTCAAATAGGAAATGTCACTTTGACCATAAGGATTGTCGAGGGAGTATCTAGAACCATTAAAGGTCGATATAAAAACGATTACGGAATGCATTGTTAGCATTATACAATTGGAGCGCGGGTGATACTGCTTAACCAACGTATAATTTGCAAAATTTTTCTAAATCGAACGATGACGATCGAGACTGTCGGAGCTAGTAATAAACCCTCGTAATTACATGACCACCAAAGTGTCATGAAATGACGAGCCCTAAGTGCGATGAGAATCACAGAGTCGATACGCATAATATCTGCAAAAATCGTCTGTTAGTTCGGGATAGTCTGAAAATTTCATCTGTCAGAGAAATGACCCAAGGACGAGTCTCGAAATTGGAAAATAGAGAACAAAGAATTTCAACTTTTTAATTAGATTGGACGTCGCCTTATCGAAGAAAAATTGAGTTGGAAAAACGACGTTTGGGACGACGAAAGCAAAATTACCATTTTGCTCTTTAAGGTTTAGCTTCGTCTTAATAAATGAAGAAGGGTAAATTGGTCAATTGCAAATCCCCAACGCTGCTGAAAATGAGGATTTATAATGGCCATTGGATTATCAAAATAATTGATGTTAGGACAAGTTTCATTGGATGGTGATTTGGCATTAATTACTTAACTTTTTACCTACCATTCTTCTTAGTTGACTAAGCAAAAATGGTGTATACCTCCATCTCTCTCTTGCTTCAGCCAAAACCACCCTACTATCTCCTTCTTCCTCTTCTTTTTCATTTCTTCTTCTTCTTTTTCTTCACGCTGCCTTGCCTGACCAGCCCTACTCGTCGACTTTGCGTCACTCGACCTTCACTCCCGGTGGCCACTTGACCTCGCGCCGACCGCCAATGTCTTCCTCAACCTCTTGCCGACAATCTCCAAGTGGAAACTCGACCACTGGACATCGGAGGATCTCTGGCCAGCCATTTCCCCAAAAGCGGACAGAATCGGACACAACCGAGGGTAAGTCTTCGTTTAGCCTCGATAGAACTCCGATTCGCTCCAAATTTTCGGTGGTTATTTCTTGACATGTAGTACTAGGATTGGTTGAGTTGAGATGATAAATTTGATGGGGTTTAGAATGATGTTCATGGCTGTTTTGTGGTGATTGGTTCGGGTTAGGTCTGACCGGCAGTGGACCGAAGAAAATCGGGGTTGTTCGTGGACTTCTGGACGTTGACTTGCCCCAAAATTCTCGGTGAGGCTCTATTAGACATAGAACTATAGATTATCAAGTGGCTTATGTGAGGAATTAAGGTTTAAAGCTAAGTTATGGACTGATTAGTCGGGTATAAGGCAGAACCGAAAAACCTCCCTGTTTCGGTTTGTGCAATCTGAGTTCTTAAGGGCTGATTGGGGTGTCGCTAAGTCTTAATTTCATTGTTGAGGCGTACTAGGAAGTCTATTGATATGTTATTGAGGTGTATGCCCTGTGGTTTGACGAATTGGGTGAGAAAATCGATGAAATTGGTTGAATTTCCTTAGAGTATACGACTGCCCTATTTTTTGACTACTAGGCTGAATCCTTAGAGTGCTTGGGAGGAGATTTTTGCTGAATTAAGCCTAAGGTAAGGAGTTCCTAAATTTTGGCTAGGAGGATAGGCCTCTACTGGATGATTTGGGTTCGAATTGGATGAATTCTCGTGAGATTCCTGTGTAATTGCTTAATAACGATCCTTGTGGCTTGGTGTGATATGTGTGTTCTTACTTGATGCACATGTTGAATGCCATGCGGTGTGTGATGAATTTTGTCGGCTCGCATGCTATAGACTCTTAGCTCGATGAATGAGCTTGTACTCGATTATGAAGTCTTGAAATGGAGGGGCTTTTGGCATGTTTGGAAACTCTTGGCACCTTGATGCGTCGAGACGCGGGATTGTGATGGCTAATATCATGATGCGTTGAGACGGGTGATGAGATTTTATATGTGTCGACACAGGCCTTGAATGGCATTGAAAACTTGAGGCAATAATGCGGGTTCATATTTATGATAGTCTGAGGAGTAATGACGTGGACCAAACCTAAAGCGTTTTGACGCGGGTGAGAATTATGAAAAAATTTGGAGGATGGAATGTACGACTTATCATTGTGTTTCCATGCCTGACTTGAGTTGTAAGTTATGTTGACATGCTCGCATGATTATCAACCATTTGTTTCTATATGCCATTTTATGACTAATGTTTGTCTTGTATTGATGAGAGTGCTCTTGTTCATTGTCTGTATTTATCTGGGTGTACTGTCAGCTTAACCTAGAGTTAGGACTTAGCTTATTAAGATGTAAATCTCGCCCCATCGTGAGACCTTACTTTTTCAGACCCCATAACCCTAAAGATTCTACCGACACATTTAGGCCATCCTAAGGAGATGACCGCCTATTTTGATGAGTTTCTTGACAGTCGGGGTACCGTTTATGTGAGGAATTATACAATTGTTTGGGTTGATGAGGGAGGTAAGGACTGGAAACTACATAGGTTCGAAGCCTGGTTCCGTAGAGTAGGTGAAGTCACCACAGGTCCGTTGAAATCCACCGAGGTACCTCGAGGAGTCATACCTAGCTAGTGTCATCCTACTTGGGATTCAGTAGAGGTAGAGGTGTCCGTAGCTGGATCGAGGAATGTACTTGAGAATACCCCTACCCTAGAGGTACTGACGAGGTGATAGAAATCGACGCCTCTAAGGATGAGCTGGAAGATGCCATGATGGATGACTTAGTGGAGTTGCGTTCTGAGACATTCTCGAACTATGAGCTAGACGAGGATGCGGACGAGACAGATGGATCTAGTGGTTCGACCTAGGGGTTTCCTAACCTTACTTGGTAGCCTTTTGGTAGTAACCCTCGTGGCTTGTAATCTTTTGGGGACTTAAGACTAGTTGTCTTTTGGTTAAGTCCTGATCGCCCCGATCCATCAGCAGGTTTAGTTTACCTGCGTTTTTGCATGAACTCATGTTGATATATATATATATATATATATATATATATATATATATGTGTGTGTTCTCGTTATCCAGGCTCCCAACGATTTATGTATGGAGATGATTATTAATTTCTCGTTTCCGCATGCTTATTTACACCATTCATCTCTCGTTAATTAAGTCCTGGGCCATGAGAGTAACCCGAGGGAGTTGCTCGCTCGCGCACGAGGGCGCAGGGCGTGACATGACAATTTATAGATAATTGGTGAGCATTGACATTGGCAACTTATCGATGGTTAATGAGCATTGGTGTTAGCAACAAACTGTTTATAGATAAGTTATCTATTATTTGAATTTTAAAGTTGCAACTGCTTGTAGACGGTTATAAATACCCATTTGTGCTTTTGTAAAGGCCTCCCTCTCAGTCAATGATAGAATTTATCAATTTATTTTTCATTTATATTTATCTCACTACATTTTAGATTTCCTTAGATATAGTTGCAATTTCCAGATTTATGTCGTCGAGTCAAACTCCAATGTAGCACCATTATGTTTTCAGGCTTTGTCGTCGAGTCTTATTTCTATTGTACTTTCTAAACTTTTCTATTGAGATCAACAACACATTCAAAAACATTAAGTTTCCTTTGCAATTTAACTTTCATCTCACCATGAGTTTTATGCATTTTCAATTTCTGCAAACTAGTTGCTTTTCAAACCATTTACAGCTTTTTAAGAAGTATCATAATGTAACTCAAATCCTTTATTGATCTCAAATCTATCTACAATCCATCTATTTCCACACCTGCTCCTTATATTTCATTCGCCCGAGATTTCTTTGAAGATTGAGCTACAAAGCTCTTATAATAAAAATCAAAGAACTAATTTTGGTGAAATATTTTCCTTGTTGCAAAAACAAACAACATCTTTTTTGCACGCTTAGTGGTACCAGTGTGGTTGATTTGGGAAAATACGATGACATGTATTAGAAATCAACTTGATCCTAATAATCATGATGGCGTTCTTTGACTGAACGATGGGAACAATAATGAAAAGGAGGTGTTTGCATCCTGAAGTAACTGCCGACAATTAGAAAAGGCAATTAAAGTGGATGCTATAAGGGGGATGTTCGAAACCGTTAAGATCTCGAAGAAGGTTGATATGGTGACCGGCACAGAAAGCCTTAAGAATTAGAATGGATACGAGAGGAGAAGGGGGCATGATGGTCATTGACTTGTGGCAGAAGCTATGGCAATGCGTGACTCGGTGTACTCCCTCAAACGGCCAAATATAGTGATCAATAAGTTGCTTGGAGGAAATCTAGTAAACATTTGCAAAATAGTGAATCAAATTTGGCGATAATAAGAGTCACCTAAAGACTTTTGATTTTTTGAATTAAAAGAATTGAATGATTGGTAAATCATTCAATTCTTTTAAGGGGCATATATTAGCATTCAAAATTGACTCACGGATGAAAGCCACGGGAATAGGCGTCCATGAGCATTAGCGTCAGCAACTTATTGATAGTTGGTGAGCATTCGCGTCGGCGACGTACTGATAGTTGGCAACTTACCAATACTTGGTGAGCATTGGCGCTGGTAGTGTACCAATAGTTGACAACTTACCATAGTTGATGAGCATTAGCGCCAGCAACTTATCGAATGTTGATTAGCATTAGCGTTAGCAACAATTCTGCTTACAGATAAAGGTGGTTACTTGATTGTGGAGAGCGCCCAGAAAATAGCAAGCCGTGAATGATAATAACTGCCATTATAAAGTTATCTATTATTTGAATTTTAAAGTTGTAACCGCTTGTAGGGATTATAAAAATCCCGTTTGTGCTTTTTGTAAAGCCTTCCCCTCAATCAACACAGAACTCAACGTTCTTTATCAGTTTATCTTTCATTTATCTTTATTTTCACTGCATTTTAGATTTCCTTACATATAGTTGCAATTTCATTTATCTTTATTTCACTACATTATAGATTTCCTTAGATATAATTGCAATTTCCGTATTCATGCCGTCAAATCAAACTCTTTATCCTTGGTGTCTCGCCCTCGAGTCAAACTCCGGTGTATTACCATTATGTTTTCAGGCTTCATGGTCGGATCTTGTTTCTTTTGTATTTTCTAAACTTTTTCGTCGAAATAAAAAAAAACACATACAAAAACATTCAATTTCCTTTGTAATTTAACTTTCGTCGTATCATGAGTTTCCTGCACTTTCAATTTCTGCAAACCAATTTCTTTTAATTTCTGCACTTTCATCGTACTATGAGCCACAGAGCCCTTATAATAAAAACCGAAGAACTAATTTTGGTGAAAGATTTTTCTTATTGCAAAAACAAGCGAACAAAGATATTTTTAGATATTAACACGAAAAAGTCCGTGATTTCGACGCCAGTGCAGTGTAAATGGTAGAAAACGTAATAATTGATTAAGGAAAAAAGTTAGTAACGGTGTCTGTAATTTCTTTTTCTTTTTTGGAAAAAAAAGAGAGAGAAGAAAACTATCGAGTTCGATATGTCAGGTAAAAGCTTTAGCTCGGGTTTTACAACGTACGATGTTTCCGAGCTTGACTGTGAAATTAAAGTATCCACATATCTAATTTTATTATTAGAGATATTTCTGAATTTTGTGAGGTGCCTTTCAACGATATCGTATGAATTTGCCACCAAATGGCACCGTGAGCCGAGCATGACTCCGTTTTTAATTCATTTCTCTTTGCACCTACTGCACACCCCGTAACTACTCCGATTTATTGTTGATAATAATAATAATAAAAAAAAATTATTAGCCCATTATTTCAAGCGATATAATTAATAATTTTTTTAAAAAATATTTTCAATTTATTAATTTTTCTTCAAACAAATGAAAGCTAAAACATCAGTTCATGATAAATGAAAATTTATTTTTCATATAAATTATATTCAATGAAAATGACTAGTCACGAAAAGTGATTTTTTTCTTGTGAGGGGGAGATATTGTTTTTTTCCTGATCTAAATTTGTTATTTTTAATTTGACAAAAAAGACATGTTATTTATAATTTATGAAAATAATTTTTTCGTGAATTAATTAATTTTCCGTCGTCCCAAAATAAAAAAAAAATCGAAAAACAATAACAAAGGAACTTGGGAGAATCACATTTCTCCTCCGAAGTTTTTGGGATAGTCATGCGATTGAACATTGTAATCAACCTATTGAAGAAATTGGTGCCGTAGATACTCACAGTCCGAATTCGGGTCGGGTTCCAGATCCGAATCACACGCCTTCGCCTTCTTCATCGGCTCGACCCTTTCTCGGTCAATAGAATTTCCAGGGTTTTAGCGGGTTTTCTGCAACTCCAATCGTAGCCAAGAAAGGAAAGAATGGCGACCAAATCACTGATCCGAAACGGAGCTTCGCTGGCGAACCGGCTTCTGACGAACCCTCTCCTTCGTCGGAACCCTAGTCCGACTCAACGCGTTGTTTCTCCGAGCCTCGACATCGTGCCGAAGCTGTTCCCTTCCGTCTCCAAATTCGATACCTCTTTCCATTTGTACAAGAGCGACGCCGATTCGCCCGATCGAGCGTCTTCTCACTGTTTCCTTCATCCTTTCGGCATGCCGTCTCTTACCTTCTTCTTGCCTGACGGTACTCTCTCTCTCTCCCCCTCTCTCTCGGTGGTCGGTATTCAATTTTTGGTTGCTTGTTGATGCCTACTGTGTTGTTGCCTTGTCGATAGATAGTTCGTTTCCATGCATAATTTGCATCGCAGGTGTTTGATTCAAGTTACTGGGATTACGGAAAATTTGGTCTTTTTAACAATATGGTCTCTGGTGAACTTGACAATTTTAAATTTGATGAAATGAACTGTCATTGACCATCTTAAACAGCCTAATGCTGTCGTCTTCCCTGTGACTTTAGAAGGGATTGGCTTGATAGTTCATTTTAGGCTCAATATATGACCTGCGAGCTTTCTGAGATTCAAAGTACTCTCTGCTTCTTCAAGGCTCGTGGAAGTAGCTTTGTTTTCTATTCAACATGGCAGCGTTTCTTCTATATGTGATGGTATAAATTGTCCTGATTCCGGAGTCACTTTTACTGTTATATACATACACACATACACACACATGTCCTCGCTCTCCCTCTCTCTCATATGCTTGCTTGTCCGATACTTTTCTACGTTCTCTTAGTGTTTGCAAGGTTCGTTTTCTCATGCAGGTGATGTGAACTCATCGAGTGACCCGATGCTCTTATCCACAAAGCGGACATACCAGCCCAGCACCATTAGGCGTAAGAGGACACATGGATTCTTTGCGCGGTATGGCTTCCTTCCTTCTTTGTCTTTCCCAATATTCTTTCTTGCATGTGAGCTTGCCGTCAATGTGAACTGTTTGAATCTGGTGACTGTGCCCGACGAAAGAAAAACAATTGACTAGGATAAGACTGTTAGTTACAACTGGATGGAGAAATCAGTCTTAATGGTGAAAGACTCAGCTACTGTGTTGAGGAGGGTTATAAGCTGATCATGCCGTGATTGCTATGGCAAATTGATGGGAAGGCTATGTACACAATTGCTCTCCACCTTTCTCACTTTCGTAGCATTGTCTGTCCTGTTTTTCGATAATATATTTTCCATGTGGACAAGCTAATTGGTGGTTTGGAATCTGTATTATTCAAAAATTTCTCTTTTGAATTGTAACACTTTGCTACATGAACAGAAAGTCAACCAAGGGTGGTCGGAGAGTCATTGCTCGAAGAATAGCAAAGGGCAGATCAAGAATTACAGCTTAGTGTCTCTTATGTGGTCTGCTTGCAATCAATATGATCAGACACATGTACCTTTCATGACAATGAGCCAATTTTTAGTTAGAAGATCCGCTCATGGTTAGCTGATCAGCCTGTTACGAAGGTCCTATGTGGAATGTGAACTCATTTCTTACATGACAGCAACTTTTTGTCTTTTAAGTCTTCTTCCTTCTCTGCCATGCTTAGAATAATCCTTTAAGAATTTCTCGTTGCTTCAACCATTTCTGTGTCGTCACAGCCTGCATCCTATTTTGGCTCTTCTGGAAATTATGGAGCAATGACTTAATGGATCATGAAATTTGAAATGCCTGGGATGTCTAATCTTCCAGGTGAGCTTTCTAGGGAAGCTCTGAATAAGGTTTGGCTCTATGTCAGCGATGCACCTACTTTGCTTTACTCGATTCCTATCGAGTAATCCATCATGTAAATCATGGTATTACTGATGCTTTGGAGGGGACTTCTAACAGGAGTAGATCTGGTGATTATTTTGTCTGATAATTCATAGCTTGAGAAATTGAATTCCGAGGTTGACTTGGACTTGTTAATGCTAGTTTTGTTTTCCGTTCAGCATTTTATGATTTTGGAAAGCATTTGTGTGCTGGCACGATCTAGACAGTTTCATTTTCTTCAACAAAACCTCACTATGTCATCATGGCTAATGCCCTTCACACGTTGAGGACACTTGTAGAAGAAAACAAGAAGTATAATGCATGATCCCCTAGCCGCCTCGGACAGTCGGTCGTCTGAGTTCCAACTTTTGTTATCGAAGAGAGTATCATTTGAATTCATTTTTCTATATCAAGCAGACCACTTTTGCAAGAAACAGCCGCATTAAGATGGTCTCATAAATAGCACGGCCGTATGACTAGCATTCTGTGCTATGAGAAATCAGCAGATATGGTGACTTCGCAGCTCATCTCTCTGCAGATGGCTTAGAAACGTGGAAAGATCTCAATGCCGGGCTATATTTGCTCAAAAACCCGATCGATGGCAAGTGTTGGCAATCCCCGATATCATGTAAAGATGCGCAGGTGCTCAGGCTTGGAGCAGGTGAAGTCTGGTCTTGTGCCGAAGAAATATCATTGTCGAGCCCCGTCAGGCCATCGCGCGAAGTGTTAGTCGTCGCTGTCCATTTTCCTCTCTTTTCTGTTGGAAATCTCAGTTGTAGCCACGAGAGGCTATTATTCATCCTTGTCATTTGTCAATTGACTATAAAAGATAGGTTATATTGCTGTGAACGCTTTAGGCCTGAACCGTCCATGTGCTCTTGGTCGACATGCTAGCCTTGCTTTCCTTCTCCTTCTTTCTTTTTCCCCCCCTCCTCGAGTACAGCACTGAAAGCTGCATCTGCAATTTTCGAGATTACTATTAACATATAATTCTCCGAATGTACATATCATTCCTCACTGTCAACGATGCCTTAAATCTTAGCATGCTCTCCTGTTTTTCAGCTGTGGGTACATCGCGTGCCAATCACGCCGCACAACTGTGAGACAGTGAAAAAAATTCAATTAAAACCGAGGGGTAGATGCCAAATGGAACGACAACGCATATCATATCACTTGGGTAACATAGTGAATCGGTACGTCGAGCGTGCGCGACGTTCAGTTTCCCTCTCCATCAGCCACCTATCGTCGACTTTGGCAATGTATGGTGATCACACGGATCAGTACGTTCAGGACCAAGGGTTTCTTTTTCCCCCATCAACGTCACGTCTAGGGCAACCTCATTGAACTTCTGAGTTCCATTATTATGCGGTTCCGTCTGTCCCCGGGCATCCTCGATTGTCCAGTTCACTTGGTTAAATTTGCCCACAATTCGATTCCATCACCTCTTTTTTGTTTTTGCCCTTCAGAAGTCCCCGATGGAATTAGGTACCACAGCGCACAACCACTTTTTTTTTTTCACTTTTCTAACATCCTTTTATACAACGGGTTAAGTGTGCAACTGCAATCATGGGTCGGTAAGGCCTTCGCGATGTGTGATGACCGGTTTACCCACCAAACGCGAAGCGTGAATCGGGGTAAGAGGAGCCGAACCGCGCGCCTCCTCGGTTGTCGAAAACCAAAGCGCGATGCTTGGTGACTCCAGAGGAAACACACGTGCCGCCACGATTTCTTTTATTTTTTTCGCAACTTTTTCATCATAGAAAGGAGAGAGGACTCAGCACCTGATAATTAATCACACTTTGATATACGGTCCTTAGTCGTAAGTAGATCCCGGATAGAAAATCATAAGGATTCGCGGGAATTGCGTCATGCGATGACGCTACTCACTGAAGATTCAACTAGAAGCCATTGCTTTACCCAAAAGTCAACTCTCTGCACAAAGTGAATGCTTCCACTTCTGATATAATCGTACTCCTCTTCTCCCTTTCAAAGTGTCCTGTCCCACTTATGCGTACTGCATACGGTCTCATCTTCCCTTAATTAAAAGGTAAGTGAGAATGATATCATTAAAATCCCTAGATCAATAGTTAATAACATCGATCGTGCCACTGTATGCGAGAATTACCCTTCAAGAATCCGCTGGACTAAGTTTGCCGGCAGTTGGATGAGCCGGTCTCACCGGGAAATCTTATTTTCTTTCTAAGTCTTGAAATATTCCATAAGCTAATCAGTTCTAGCAAATAATACCTAGCACTAGAATCACTCATGGCAAAGAAAATTTGTTCAACACATAGAGAGAGAGAGAGAGAGAGTAAAAGATGTGCATCAATGTGGGAAAACACTCGACAGGAGTTCACAGGTTTGTGATGTACAGAAATGTAGTTGAGCTTATAATAAGGCGAGCAAGCATGTGCAAGAACTTACAGCTCGTCTTTATGAATCTGCAGTGACCATTTCTCTCTCTCTCCCCTCCAAAGCGTGCATCGACATGGATGCCAAATCATAGGTTGTCGCAGATCCAGTATTTATCATTCTCTTTACCTTATTCAGAATATGTCTTTGAGAAGAAATAAATGCATTATTCTGCATTTAATGACTATCGTCCATGAACACCACCCACCCCACATGATCTGTTTCTATTTGGAGTCCAAGGTTGTCTGCTGATCCCAGGTGGATGTGAGGCTAGGGTTCATACCAAATGGGCCACTTGATGATAAATCTGCTACCAGAGAAGATGAAGAAGACGGCGACATCACCGATGCATCGACGGCATAGTTGCACTCCATTTGATTGATGGTGGTAGAAATGTACGGGGGATAAATGTCTTGACACGATGATGAAGACGCCGTCGGAAGAAGAAGGCACGATGATGCTGAGAGTTTGGCACCCAGTGGGTCTAACAACATTTCTTGCGAAGAAGAGGAAGAGGAAGTCGTGACCGGTATGTTGCAGAAACCGCCGTCGATGATCTCGCAGAGCTTTGGCATCGCCAGTAACATGGGTGAGTATTCGCCATAAGGTTGAAGATTCTCACCGGGATCAACAATCTTATTATCTCCATTGTCAGCATAGTATTCGGTGCCTTCGCTTGTGAAAGGTAGATCTTGAGTCGGACCGTTGATTTGATGAAGCGAGTGTCCGAAAGCCAAACCTTGATCATACAAAGAAGCTAAGTTGCTGCCCGATAAATGGGAGATCTGATGTGGGTAATGGACCAAATGATTGAAACCGAAATTGGGCACTTCTTGTTGCGGCAGATCGAATTCAAAATTGCCTTGACAAAGATTTTGCATCACATGAGGTAGTGTTGAAGCAGTAGCACTATTAGGTGTAGGGAAATAAACCTGATCCTGTACTGGAGATGCTAAGATCAGGCTAGGGTTTGAAAGGAGAGAGAAAAACCCTTCTTGATCAGCAGCATAAGGATTGTGGATCACATGATGATGGTGGTGATGGTGATGATCATGAGACATGAGCTTCTTCTTGATGCTTGAATTCCAAAAGTTCTTCACTTCATTATCTGTTCTTCCGGGGAGGTGCTTGGCTATTTGAGCCCATCTGTGTAAACACAAAGTTCATTGAACACGAAGAACAATGGCAGGAAAGACAAAAAGATAAAATAAACAGATATCAGTCCGACCGTGTATTATAGTTTTATAACAAATTGAACATTATCTTATAAAGCCGTATGAAATAGTAGTAGAATTTTCCATATAGTTCACATTCATATGAATGAACCTGTTGCCCAAAATGCTATGGAGTTCAATGATGAGAGCTGCTTCCTGCTGAGAGAAGCTGCCACGTTTCAAGTCAGGTCTGAGATAGTTTATCCATCTCAGTCTACAGCTCTTTCCACATCTCTGAAGGCCTATAATTCCAGAGCAAGAGAAACATTATATAGCGAAAGAGAAGATGAGTTTACGGTAATTAAAGACCATAGGACCAGAAAAGGGCAAGAAAAGGAGCACCATCATGGGGTGTTCAAAGAATGTACGTGTGTGAACTGGTTCAAAAACTTCATGAAGATCTAGAGTTAGCAACATATTTTTCAAGAAGTAATGCTGATCCATGCATGAGAATGTGAAGAACAATTTGAAGGGACAGAAGATTATTCGGTGGTGGTACAATCGTAACCTGCATGCTTGGGGACAGAGCTCCAGCAACCATGGCCATAAGTGGCGATGTAGTTTATGAGCTTCTCGTCTTCTTCGGGTGACCACAACCCCCTCTTGACCTTCTGCTTGTTGCAGCATGAATGGTGTCCCATCTCTCTCTCTCTCTCTCTCTCTTCTGTGAGAGTAAGAATCCACTGGCCACAAGAGAGGGAAAAAATGGGTACTTGGTACTTAAGAAAAAGATGAAGAGGAAGAGAGATGATTTTATCAGCTGGATCTCTCTAACCCTAGAACCAACAGGTTGAAGGTCATGATACTTCAAGAGAACAACCAGACAAAAAAGCAAAAAAAAAAGAAAAGGGAGTGAGACAAACTATTTAATGAATGGACCATATCATCTGTAATATGTATCATACGTGAGTCTGAGATTCTCTCTCTCTCTCTCTCTCGAGAGAGAGAGAGTTGTTGTCATGAATTTAATGTCGGTTTGCAGTACAAAAATGGCGGATGGTGGCCCGAGATTTGGAGACTTTAGAGAAAGAGGTGAACTTACATATGCCATTCGACCAAAAAATAAAATAAAAACTTACATGTGCCAAGTAGGATGGCTCCACTACACGTGTCAAGATCTACCCTTCATAATTCATTTTCATTTTACGTAGGATAGGCCATCAAAAATCAAGGTGTGATCGACCTTCGAGAATGCCCTCCAAATTGAATACTGAATTGAGCCGAACTCAGGGCTAGAGATGGGGTGCATACAAGAATCATGGGATCATCTCTAACTTGCTGCTTTTTTCCTATAGGATGATATTTCAGAATTTATCCCAAGAGTAGTAAACATGTCAAACTCTTCCACATTTACATACATCGAAAAATTATTTGCATATCGAGATTAACAATCGGCTGATCTCACATGATTTAGTGATGACAAAGATACCTCTATGTTTTGATGAATCACCGAAATGTCTAAAAGTATCTCTCAACAATGTCTGAAAGTACGATTTTCCACAAGTCCAGGTGATTATGCTTCCACAAATGTGTCAATTAACTATGCTTGGAGCTCTTAACTTTTAATGACACGAAACCAAGATGAAAGCCATGATTTCCGTTTGAGCAAAA
Source organism: Rhodomyrtus tomentosa (assembly GCA_028455895.1). Taxonomy (NCBI): domain Eukaryota; kingdom Viridiplantae; phylum Streptophyta; class Magnoliopsida; order Myrtales; family Myrtaceae; genus Rhodomyrtus; species Rhodomyrtus tomentosa. The sequence continues at coordinate 37,287,875 of JAPCWY010000001.1, read as the reverse complement.
CTAAGAAGATCTCTACCCATATTGGAGTTGGTTTTGCAGGGAGAAAGAGAGTCTAAACACTTTTGGAGAATTTGGGATTTCAATAGCATCTCCTGGTTCACCAAACTATACTTAAAAGTACTTAATTGCACTTCTTTAATTAGCTAAAGGACTTAGCCAAACAACTGGAAAAAAAAAACATTATCGGTCCATGAAATTTCATCATCAACCTGTGAACATTTTGGCACATCTTTTCCCTACAGCAGGCATAAAAAGCATATACTAGGAAACAAATGTGGGAAAATAAAATGAATGAAAATTCAATTCTAAAAGTCAGATGATTATCTCTTATAACATTTAATGCTATTGTCGCCTTATAAGCTAAGCTAGTGTCATGCCCATGTACTTTTGTGATAACTAAACTAATATTGTCAATCTTTTTCGTTGTTGGACATGGTTGTTTGTATATGATAATGTGATAATCAAGCTCGGGTGATGAAGCTAATGGTTCCTTCATTCCTGTGCTTCTAAATTTTCTCTTTGAGTTATGCATTATGTAGTGATGAGAAGACATTTAGAAGAGGCTTGTTTTTCTTTTCTTTGTATTATGCATTAGTTTAGTAGGATGAGAAGTCATATGGTCCATGAGCTTTGACTCAATGTGAAAGTCAATTCTCTGTGTACCGGACACGTAGCTTATTGAATCAGTTGCGACACGAATATGAATGCATGATACGAAAGAAAACGGTCCATGTATTTTTCATTTGTTCAATATGGTTTCTGAACTTTAGCTCAATGTGTACTATCGTCCCTAAGATTTAAATTTGTTTAATGTAGTCTATGAACTTTTGGTATCTGTCTAATTTAGTTCCGACTATATGAAGATGTTTAATATTGTCCTTCAATTAATTCAAGTTTGGGGATAACATTCAACGATTTCATATAGCCTGGGGATTGGATTGAACGCAAACAAAAAAAATAAACGTTATCTCTATGAAAAATTTACCATGTGATCCTTTAAAATCTTGCTCGTTCATATGCGCGGAACATCTTGAAAGTCGTATTCCCGATAAAGTATCTTCAAATCTAATTTGATCACTCTTTATGTCCTTTCACCAAAACTTAAACTACAATGCATAGCCATGTCAAATCCACATCAACATGACCTCGGGCGCTTAAAAACCCTCCTGATGGAATGTGAATGCAATGATTGGAGAAAATCACTGCATGTAACATTAAAGTTGTGTCGTGAGTAATCATCATCGCAAGGAGGTGAAACGTGCTGTCCATGCAATGTCTAAATCAGGACCTTCTAAAAGAAGCACGAAAATGGAAGGACAAAAGAAGTGAGGAGATGAAGGTCGAGATGTTCATAATGGAAAAAAGCAGGGTTAGTTCATGGCATTCATAAATGTGCCCAAGCAATGGAAAAAGATAGAAAAAAGGAGGAGGAGGAGGAGGACGAGAAGGACGAAAAGATCCATTCCACTAGCGCGTTTCTGTTTGTGGATGCTCGTTATTGCGTGTTCCTCCCAAAATCTAGAATTGATCTTGATGAGGACCATGATGGAGTTGACACCAGTGACAAGGATGTGATTAGGGTTTGACTGTACCCACATGGAGATGGAACAGGATCAATGTGAGGTTTTAGACTTAAAATGTCCTGATTTTGCAAAACCCAGTTAAAATTTATGTCGATTCAATTTAAAATCTAAAAAAAAATCAGTTTAATCATAAATTTGTTGCTTGATAATTGGCCTAAACGATTATATTGGTAAATTGTCAAAAAGTTTACGACTAAATCGGCACATTGTAAGGTCTATGACTAAATTGGCCGCTCCGTAATAGATTTAGGACTTCTTGGATAATTTTTCTAAAGTTATTTTTGGATATTTTGTTTATGGGTGATTATAATCCAATCTTGCAAAGGTAGAAGAAGATACATTATGTCAGGATCAGACCAATGAATTCCAAAGGTTCATAATTTGGGGGGTATCGCTATCGGGGGTTGTGCCACATTTCTTGCATTGCATGCTGCTTCCTTCCTTTCTTCTTTCCTGGAAAGGGCACAAAGTTTTTTGTAGCCTATTGCAGAAGTGGAGTACCTTGTTAGCAAACTCCTCCCCGCCGATCCAAAGATTGGTTCAAGTGGAAAAAACCGTTGAGATCTAACATCGCGAGCAGTTACGTGGATCTCGAAAGATAGTTTTTTTTTTTTCTTTGTGAGTTCTCCGGTCTGTGACTTGTCTTTAATCGGATCGTCTATTAAGAACGCCACCTGATCCCTACACGATAGCAAGGAAACAATTTTGGGACTAAGTCGGATATGATTTTTTTCGATTTATGGGTGGTTGAACCCTATCGATTACAAACTAAGATCCCAAGGGCATTTGCTGAGTAATTAAACTCGAGAATGCTATGGTTGTAGTGTAACGTGTCTGATAAGTTGCATTAGAGATTGTACATTGTCTCGTAATAAGTAGATCACTCCAATCAAATTAGGACGGTGTCTTTCTTTCTCTTTTCCTCCTCCTTCTTCCTTTGGGGTCTGATTAAATTGTGGGTTAGTTGGGAATGATCATGACTTCATCCCTATTAAAATCCAAGATCCTCCTCCCTGAAATTCTTTGGCCTTTTCCAAGAGTTGGGAAGCTGAGCTTTATTGGGTAAGATTGTGTGAATAAGAAATGCTGCCTTCATTATCATGGACGCAAAGTTATTCAGAGAGAGAGAGAGGGAGGGGGGGGGGATCTGCATTCCAACAGCAGTTTTTTTCCACAATCTTCTCTATTTTAGTCATTTCAAAGGGAGAACAAACCGTATAAAACTTTGCCATTACTTATCACTTTCCTTCAAAACCTTGAAAGACTAAATTGAGCAAATTAAAAGGTTTTGGACCCAATTGACAAAGCTCGAAAAGATTTGGGACTCAACTGGCAAAGTTAAAAAGCCACTATAGATGTTCAACTCAGCATATCGATATTTGAACGCTTCAAGTGATTTGTTAAATAAAAGTCCAAGATTAAATTTTGTAAAAGTTACATAAACAGCCAAAGCGTTGAAAAACCAAAAAGCCTTAATCCCTCTTTACGTCTCTTTGTGGACATAGCTAATCCGGTTTGGGAGAACCTCCCATGATCCCACCAATAATGAAAAAGCAAAAGGAAAGCCTGAACATACCAAACGACCCCAAAAAACTTAAAGACTTGATTTAGCATCTCTCTCGTGCTGCAAAAACCAGATGAAGATCGATCTTCTGCGCCCCTTCTCCATGTTCATATCGGCTTCTCGACAGATCTTAACCATTAGTAAACACTTTGTTTTCACGGGGTCGAACTCGAGATCTATTCATGTGGATCGAAAGGGAATATCGAAGGGGATAGACGATTCACGTCCTACGAAACCTCTCGATCTTTCTATGGCAATTAAGCAAATTCCACCATGGCGCCGAGTTTCGTCTCGGGAAATAATTACTGTGAAAACAACAAACATAAGTTCTTGTGTCAACGTTGATGATGGATGGTTGGTTGATTAATTACACAATCCACGACCACACATGAAAATTACGTGGCATCTAACACCGCTCCCGATCACGTTTATTTCACGTCGTGAAACATTTAGAGAGAGAGAGAGAGAGAGATTGAAGAATCTTCAATCAACCTTTTTCCTCAGAAGCATCTTATTGAAATGCAATTGCTCAATGAGGAGAAACATGATAGGGTTTCGCACGCGTTTTGGAGATTCCTTGCTCTACACAAGAAGTTGGGTTTCTGTCTTTTCTCGACAGCCAGTTCAGCGTTTCAGATTAAGTGCATCGCTTTGCCTTAGTCGGAGACAGTCGATTTGGACCAAATTATGAAAACTTGGACACCACGGTAGTCCAATTCGGTACAATTCTTTGCCAAGATCATTATCGACGGCGACGGGTGCGTACGGTGTGTGTGAGTCAATATAGTTAACTCGTTCCTCGTACGTATCCTACATCGGTCCGATGGTGCTTGTAGACGATGCTTTCTATACTGACAGGCTATCTGTCGTTCCGTTGGATGACCCTACAAATTGAACAAATTGCAAAAATCTTACAGTTAAATTGATTTGTAACTGATTCAGTTTGTAATATCATATCCCTAAAGAATTTTTTTTCCCCTTTTAAATGAGAAAAGTGAAATCTCCCCTTTAAATGATTTGGCTTCTTTTTCCAATGAACAATGATGCACGCCAGCCTAAAAAACCTTAAACCCTTGTCCCTTGATTTCCAGAAAGGCCTGCAAATTTGAGTGAGAAGCAATTTCCGAGGAAAGAGTCACGCAGGACATCATTAAGGTGGCCATGCATTGAAAAGCAAGAGACAAACTGTTTCTCCCCCCCTTTTTCGACAAAGTCCAGAATCTCTTTATTCATCTCCTTCTCCAATCAAGCACCGGATCAACGTGTTCAGTACGATGTGTCGCTAATAGACTATACAACTTGCTTTTCTAGGGGCTTGTCAAGATAGAGCTTTCGTTGGAGAATAATTTTTTTTTTGCTTAAAAAAAAGATTTGATGACGTGGAAAAAATGATTTTTTTTAAAAGATCCTCATATGATCCGGCAAGAATATAAATGTGTTACAGAGAACATGACATGAAGAAAGAAATACATTGGCCGAAACTTACTTGGGGTAAGTAGTAAAACAAGATTTAATGAGTCGGAAATAGATTGACATATGATTTTTCTTAGGACGGAGCGGAGAAAATCTATTAAAATTGTGGCTGGGCAGCATTCCTATGCTCCTTGCTGTACTTTTTAGCACTTTTTTCAGCATATATTTTTTAATATATTTTTAATTTTTTTATGTATTTATTTCTTTTTACTCAATCGGCCTTACTTCTATTTTATTTATCTTTGGGTTCATCGAACGCCAATCTCAACTAGTTTGGAATAAATATGATGTTGGTGTTGATGTTTTTTTTTTTTTTGGCTTCCCCTTTTTTGTGTTTTTTTGGGTCGGTGTGTGTTTGTTTTCTTGTGAAACAAAGAGTAAAGAAGAGGTAAGTGCGCTAGTGATGGAAGATAAAGGGACCAAACAAGATTCTAGGTTTAATGTTGCCCATGCGCCAATTAATAAAGCAGACCCCTTTGGCATTATTTGTGGAGCCATTGCAGGACAGTAGCTGTGGGAGTTTCTTGTTTTCTTTCCCGCTCGTGGGATTCAAAAGGCAAGTACATGAAAGAATGAGATGCGAAATTCTTTGTCCTCGCTTGAGTAAAGATTGGTTTTGGTGTAGGTCCTTTTCAATGCAAGGGCTTTTTTCTCTCTCTCTCTCTCTCCCCCCAACCCCATTTTCTTCTTTTTTCTTTTTTTAATTCGGAAATTCCGACTCTGTATCGTGGAAACACACAAACTTGCTCCGTTCTGGTGCATGGGGTAAGGAATCCATTCACAGAAGGGCGAGTACGGGCCCAAATTACATCGAGTTAGAGAGATTGCAAGCCGACCTCGTTCAAATCGATCGGTTAACTACCCATTTGCCCTTCCTTCCTTCCTTCCTTCCTTCTGCTCTCGAGGGATATAATATGTTGTTTTTGGAATGAAAATGGCATGACCCAAAAGCAGGACACATCCTAATGATTTGTTAGAGCAAAAATTTGGCTCATTCCCCTAGTCTAGCTCCTTAAGGAAAGCAGGAGATGTACAGATGTTATCATAGCTCTCTGGTTTTATTTCTTCTAGGCATATTCTTCTTTTCTTGCCTGATGTCTTTGCTTCTGAAAATCCCAAAAGACACAGCATCCCAATATCATATTATTACAGTTATGATGTGGAAGTTTCCCTGATTCTACCTGCTTGATTGTGTTAAGTGAAGAACGAGGAGGATCAGGTTGGTGGTCAAAAGAACAATAAATGCAGCATAATAAGCTACAATGAACGACTTTTTCGTTGCCAGACCTAATCTAGAAATCAAACATATGAAACTGCATGGAAAGCTACAAACAGAGAGATAATTGTGGTAGTAAACAAAGGTCTGCAATGAAAACCAGAGGATCCCTCATGTTTACCTACTTGAATGTGCTTTTAGACAAACTTGGTTATGCTAATCGGTGGCAAACATCGTCGGACTATATAATCACCATGAGTACATGATACAAAGATAGCTGCATAAGGATTGATACTGCATGCAGTTCAGTATGTCACACTAAAAAATCCTAGACTGATCATGGTTAAATTCAAGCACATCTTCCACACACACACACACACACACACACACAGAGATCTGGCCTTGATTCATGGCATTTTCTCAGGAGAATAATGAAAATGATGGACAACTCAACTGTGAAAAGGACATTCTTAGAAGGAATTTTTTTTTTTTCACCTTTGACAAAATAGAGGGAATCCATTGAATGGACAGCAATAACAGAGGATGAGAACTGTCAATTGGAGATTTTGATCCTTCCTATTTCCCTTTTACTCTGGTCTCCAATTATGCGAGAGAGACATGCCACTGCAAGTCACTCCAAAGATTTGCAAAGAAGAAGAAAAGAAAGGCAAGTTGAGATCTTTTGGCCTTCAAAAGGTAATATGCAGCAAATCAAGAATGCCCCCACTGATTTAAATGGCATACAGAAATAAATGCGCCAAGTTAATATGTGCCCCACTGTCCCTACACTCTGTTTCCTTCTCTTCATGGCAACATCCCCATGAAAGAAAGTGCGCTGATCTTACTCAGATTTAAAGAAACCGTCTCATCTCATACACGCCCTCTTTTCCTCTCTACTACTACTACTATACTTGAAAATCCCATGCACTCAAGAACATCATGGAGGCCTTCAGCTTTTCGGGGTTGTCCTGATCGATTTTCTTATTTGGTCTCTCGGCAACCTGCGTGGGGCTAACTAGCGATCCCTGCTGGAAACAACGTGTGCATGCAGGTTTGAGAAGTCAAACTCTAACGGATTCCTGATCCTGTCCACAAATCCTCAAGAAAATGTGAAACTGACTTGTGAACTGTTGCATTGTCCGGTCTTTTTACTCCGGAACTGCTTGTTCCATTATTCGATTTCTCCTTCTTCTTTTTTTGTTTTTGTATTATTTGTTTTGCGGGTTTCCTTTTCATGTCATTGCTTTAAGATACAATGATTAAACAGCTTGCGATGACATCAGGTTAGGCTGATGTCGACGGCTGTGGTCCTAGCATCTTGCTTGAATGACGGGACCATAACAGATGCTTGATCGAAATAGTCACAATAATCAACCACCATAAATCGTGCATGGACAACTTATCTTAACATATCAGTAAGCAGTTTTACCAGCTGTGATTTATCAGATTGAATAATCTTATGGATCAAGGCCAGGAGATTTCAGCGTTAAAATCCTACTACTCACAGTAATGTGCCCAATAATGATAGTACTAGCAGGGCTCTGGAATTCATAAAAAAATTTGTCAGATTCCTAGTTTCCTGCCCTAATTCTTCCAATAACAATTCTGGGTTATTTTCAAGAACTGAAGTTCGAAACAGAAGCCCCAAGAACCACATCAATGCGAGCTATTATTTTCCTAAATCAGAGTGACCAAATGTCTGCCAAAGATCATCAGCCAACAAATTTAGATAGTTCAAACAATGATTATACTCTCTCTATTGAAGATCTTGCAATATCACCTCACCTCTGGAAAGGGGACCTTTCTTCTGAAATGCTTTTAAGCTGAAAATGGCTCAATCAACCTCCTTGAAAATAGTTTACCAATTAACGCAAGAAGGTAAAGATCTTGTGAATCTGTTTTCTTCTTTTTGCAGGCTCTAGTTGATTATAATTAGTCCATCCGGAGATGACTAATTGGATCGGATTGGATCGGATTGATCATATTGACAAAAGTAATTGCAGATGCATAATTACCAACTTCATGTACAGAAATTAGCAATACAAGGAAGAATATTTGCCAATTTTGTTCGATTTGCCAAGCCTCCATCAATTGTAGATTGAGAAGGGTTCTCTAAACAATAACGACCAGATTCAAAGTTGAAACCACAAATATGATCTAGTAAACATCACCCAGTGCAAATCATCTGTGAATGTCATTGATCATTTCCTTCTTCACAAGCACACACCTTAACTCAAACCTTGTTGCACTGTTTACAGCATAGACTTTGACAAACGAAGCTAGAAAGCAGGATATGTTTAAACAAGGTGAAGATAAAATTCATCAATCATAAGTTATCAGTAAGTATCTCAATCCCGTTCAAGAAAAAGTAATTCGACATCTATGAACACAATCACTATGTTGCTATCATGATACACTCCTGTAATTGTCCCAAATTTGTTTTGACAAAGTTTGTTTGTATCTTCAGCATCAATAAGTCCTTTTGATGCCGTTGTATATAGGTGCACCAGTTTGAATTGACAACTAGCCGTTGAACCCATCATATGGACTCTTCAATGAAGTCGATTCCTTACCCGATCTTGTCTCTCCAACTGTATTGGGGGATAAAGATCCTTCGAAAAATTTATTGACTGAATGGAACCAGAGATACTTCTTGTATCCCCGCTGCAAAGTGCCATCGATTTGTTACAAAATTGTAACTCTTCCATTAGTTGTCTCTGCATATCATGATAAGAATATCTGCAAGCTTGTTTAGCCTTAGCTGACTCAGTGAGATTCATATAGCTTGGTTTACAAACTTTGGTCTCCTCTTCTCTTTCAACCATCCGCACCTTAGACACTGGAGTCAGAGAGGCAGATGTTGAAGCTGATGTTGTGCTTTCCCCATAAAGGGATTCTGAGATTGGATCTGAAGATGAGCCAGTAATTTGACAGCTGGAAGGAGGTTTAGCACAGACTTTGGTAGTTATATTGTTACGTCTCACTCTAACCAAATCATGTTCGGAAAAACATGAATGGTTACAGACACGATGGTCTTGACTTTTTCGAGAAAAGACAGTTGTTTCTGATTGTCTACTGTGGGTTTCTTCCATTAACCTGTTCTCCCACGGCTTAGTTGCCATCCAACGATCTAACCAGCTCCATCCTGAGCTACTCTTATCCAAATGTCCCAGAGACTGTGCAGACTTATATTTCCTTGAATTTGGGCTCGCACTTAATCTTGATTGCTACGACAAAGTATGCATTGAGAGATCAACTATGGTGCACAAAAATTTGAAAAACAAGTAATATTGACCAACATGAAGAATCCTTCAACAACTCAAATTATGAAAATGTGAAAAGAGAATTCACAGTTGCCAGAGAATTTACAATCTGTTACCTGTTGAGATAGGGAATATGCCATTGCTCTCTCTCGCTTGATGAGTGCTTCTTGTCTCATTTGTAGCTTTGTCTTGACTTCTTGCAGAGTGCCAGGGCTAGCACACCAACGTTGCTGAAATTCACCATGGTATAAACTGAGATTTGATTATAATTCCCAGGCAAGTAACAGTGAAAGAAAGAGGATGTGCTTGATCAGGTGAAAAGAGTCCCATCTTTTCACGATTAGCGAAATTGGCCTGAACCCATACCTCTGCCTGCTTAGAGGGATCCGCTTGATCAGATTGTTCAGTGAATAAATTTTGGATATCTTGCCCTTCTGAAGATGTTCTTACAGACTGTGCCCTCACTCGAGCTTGAGCTCGAACAAGTGCCTGCATGCACCTGAGTGTTATTGCAGCTTGCTTTCGGACCTGGCGACCACGATAAATGGCCTGGATACGGACAACTGCTCTCAAGGCTCTCAAAGCACGCCTTGCCTACATATTTGGAGTAGTTCAATAAGAAGAAACCAGTTCGATACAATCACGAGCTGGTTCAGACACAAAGCAAGCAAAGCTGCTAAGAACGGCTCGCTCAAACTGCAGATTTCAAGTGCAATGAAAATGCTAATTTAAACGGAATTTCGCCAATAAACGAGGTTGAACATGTTTGCCGGCTGTGGCCTACAATGAAGATCATGTAAGCCATACTGAAATATCAGCTTCGGAAAGGTAAACCCCTAAGCAATTAGAGAATTATTCATGACCGCCGACCCCAACTAGTTTGGGACAAAGGTGTTGTTGATGTTGATGTTGATGTCTAACAAGAAGCAAAGTTCTACAATTTCTATAAGCACCAAGTAACATGCTTAAGAGAGTCAACTTCAATCTAGCCTTATGCAGATTCAGGGCCTCGAAGAACCACATAGATTTCATCAAAGCTTTTGTGACAGTTGACATGATATAGGTCAAAAGCCTTTGCTGCATATCAAGTAGCAAAAACCCAAACCACCCTAACAAATGGGTGCTCATGGAGCACGCGAAGGAAGACGATTCATAACGATTCTAAGCTAAAGGCTCTCATGGTAACAACTGATATTAGGATCACTCTGGACCAAACAGCGATCTATGGCGAAGACAAGAGCAAAATTCAAGAAAACAATTTCTTTATTTAGCTGGAAACCAAAAAATGAAAAAAGAAAGGGGAATCGGGAAAACAAATGTACCAATAATGCCCTAAATGCAGTCTGAATCCGGATTGCAGCCCATTCTTGCTTGATGACCACGAAATTCTTTGGGGGAGCGCGAAGCAGAGTAGCCATTGCAGCGGCCAATGCAGCATCATCAAGGGCGTACGAGGAATCGGACGGTTCCGAAGTTGCCACATGGCTCCCCTTCAATCCCTTCCCTGTTAAACCGATCCCCTCGGAGGAGCTCCTCCATAGCCTCCATTTCTTCTTTCCCTTCTCAACAACCTTCTCCTATGACATTTACACGTACACAAGTCAAAATTCGAGAGACGCTCCACAATTTGACTAGATGCAATGCAAGTCAACCAAAAGTGCCGGTGCCCTTGTCACTGTGCTCAAAATGCGGACTCCCATTCAGATGCCCAGAGCTATGTAACTTCAAACGCAGGACGCTAATTGGGTACCCTTAAAATCAGTCACCCCCACAAGAAATCTAAACCCTAAGAACCTTAATACCATCTTTTCGCGCCCTACAAGGAAGATTCAGCTCGGAAGTAGGAGGAAACGGTAAAAAACGCCCAACAAGAGATAAAGAAAAGGAAAAAAAAAACGCAGCTTATTAGACAGAGTCTAAACCGAAGAACACGATTGCACGGTGAAGGAGATCAAATTCTTTCAGTGGACAGAGTGGCGCGCGAACATGGCCCGAACATCATGACATGCTTAACAGCGAAACGGGTCAGGGAGAAGCAGTTTAAGTGGGACTTTACTTGATCGGTGGTGGGTTGGGACTTTCTGTGAGGGATGAGCGACTTCAGCCATTTGCCTCCGGACGCGCCCATCGAAGACAAGCAAGAGGAGCTGCGAGACGAAGAAGAGTATGCACAGGCTAAGCCCGGGGGTTGAGGGGGGAGGGGAGGGGGAAATGAGGTTGTGGACCTTGTGGTACCTGGTACGCGAGCTAGAGAGAGAAAGGGAGATGAAGTCGTGAAGTCGGCTGGTTAGAGAAGGAGAAGGAGAGAGAGAGAGAGAGGGAGACTTTTGAATTTCGAATTTCGAAAGGAAAAGGAAGAGATGGCACACTTCTGCAACGGCTATGGAGACACGCCATGATTGACTTTCTTTTCTTTAATGCAGCCAAAGTGTTCTTCTTCCGTCTTTACCTTTTCTCTCTCTCTCTCTCTCTCTCTCTCTTTCGTTTCGAAATATTTTATCTCTTTTTTTTTAAAAAAATTGTTATTCCTAATCTCACTTTTCTTTTTTTGTTTGGAGGTGCGTTAGAGTTCTTTACCACTTTTTCCTTTGGAACCTTCCGTTTTATTCGGTTTTGTGCAATTAAATTTCGATCACGGGACTCCGGCCCTTAATACCTCACTTGTTCTGTCTCCCTGCTCGTGTAAACTCTCACGAAAAGAATCAAGAACCCTCCTTATCCCCATCTTCGCCGGTCTCCAAAAGGGGGGGGGGGGGGGGGGGGGGGGGGGGGGGGGGGGGAGGCGGACAACCTACCGATGCCTAGACTTAAGCAAGTCGACACGAGGGTAGTCGGCAGCAGGCGATGTCTGACGGTGGTCGGGATTGGACGGTGGGCTCTATCATGACTCGTGATGCGCAATCGGCCATTGCTTCTCCTCCTCCTTATCATTGATTAACAAGGACCGATGATCGAAGCTAAGCATTCTCAAAGGTGCGGTTATCTTAAATTAATCATGACCCTTGGTACCAGCCTTGCACCCTCTCTTTCTCTCTTTGATCACTTATTATTTTCCTTTACTTCTTCTATTCAGGGGCCGGCCAAAGGAAGACTTTCTAACCGGCGCTTGTCAAATAAACTACCCATGTCGTGGTCATACTCGGCGCTTTAGCGATGCGAAAACATAAGCTATCCATGATATAACGATTGGAAATTGCCCAAGTGACCACTCCTTCTCATTTGGGCTTTTGCCGTGGGCCTCTGGTGTTGGTGCCGGAAGATATTTATGCTTTTAACTGGAGTCTCATCTCACTCCATTCTTAAATTCTAATGCACAAACCTTCTATTTTTTTTTTTTTGCACATTTGAACTTGGAAAATGGTATGTCAAAGAACCTGTTGCTCTCAAAACTCAAAATGAATATTCTTCTTTTCCCAGGAAAAGAAAAGTAAATATTCTATCATTTCACGTTTGGCAAAAAAAAATTTGCCACATGCACTTGTGAGTGGGGGCAAAAAATGGCCCAAGGCTCCATTTATTTCGCTCCAAATAAAGATGATTTTTTTTTTACAAAAGTAATTGCTTGTATTTATTATAAAAAGTAAATGAACAATAAATGTTTTTATCATTCATGGAACAATTTCAATGTCTATTGTTGTAAATTACGAAAGCATTTTTCATCAATTAATTATTTTAAGCGATAAAATTGATCACTTAAAAAAAATGAATTTTTCCAAGCGTGTCCACATGGTGACACGTGTGGAACATGAGATCTGAGATGCACACATTTCGTCTGCATCATAATTTGGCGCGGTTCGATAGTCCCGTCAACTGAATTTAGTCCGATTTGGCGTCGGCCGATTTTGATCAATAAAATTCTAAAAATATGAGGATTTGATGGGTCAATTACAGGTGTATTTTTAATTACCGTCAGTAAAAATTAAATCACCGATCTTTCATCTTATTAACTAACTCCATTTGAAAAGCTCTGCAATTTCTGACCTTCCCCAGGAGATCCGATTCTCTTTGGTTTAGCAGGAGGGGCGAGGGAATAAATGGTGTCTGCAACTTTTGATTTCCTTCTTCCTTTTATAGGAGTAACGCCAGGGCGCCACAGCCATCAGATGAAAAGAAGAAGTCCCATTTCGCCATTTATGAAGTTCTGCAGCACGAAACACAGCTGATTAGAATCCTTTCTTCTTTCAGAGATTTGTTAGTCTGTTCACGAGGTAACTCCTGCAGGGAGCTTCCCAGAGATGCCGCAGAGAAAAAAAGATCCTTCCATGGGATAGTATCTTTATTTAAGACTGATCATAGAGAGAGAGAGAGAGAGAGAGAGCAGTTGACTTTGCTTGTGTTGAAAGGAACAATTTCTGATTTTTTCTAGGGAGTGGGAGAGATGATTTCACGAGCTTCGAGTTGTCTAATGGAGGAGGAGGAGGCGGAGGAGGAACTGATAACTTCATCAGCCTTTTCTTCTTAGCTATGTAAAGGTAGAAATCGACTTTGCTTGTGGAAGGAAAGAAGATATTTGCACTCCAGCCCACCAATGCCCGAGGAGAAGATCCAGAGAGAACTTTTTATTGCTTCTCGTGAACTGGGCTCTTTTGGGCAACTTCCATTACAGAGATATATATATACTCTGTCGATCGTCATCATCTGCATCCGCATAGAAGCTCACCCTTTTGCTAATCATCGTCTTCATCATCGCCGGCAGAGGCAAGGAAAGGAAAAAGATCAGAAATTTCCCATCATTGGAGATCGAGACTGAGAGAGCGAGAGTGGAGTGGGGAGTAGGGATGATGCTGATGATGATGAAGAGAAGTTGCGTGGCTCTCGTGCTGGTTCTGCAGTTGCTGAGTGGGGTTTCCGGAAGAAGCTCGGTTTTTGCCCGTAATGGCGATGATCGTCGCGGGGTTGCTCTTCATCAAACTGGTTAGCTAACCTCTTTGCCTCCACCTCCCTCTTTCCTTTGTGATGAAACCCAGTTCACATGTCGTGATTATCTTTTCAGTGAGTGATCTGTCGAAGACAGACTCCTCATTGACTTCAATCTCTGGTCGCCACAAAATATCTTCTTCATCCTCATTTGAATTCCCGTGTCCGCCATGGACGCGAGCAGCAGTACTGACCCATCTCACCATTTTCTCCACAATGGCCGAGCAGAGACCCACCCGGAGATGCTTTCATCTTCAAGGCACCCAAGAACCTTATCAGAGAGAGCGCAAGAAGAGATCGGGAGCACTGAAGAAGGAGGAGGAGGAGGGAATCAAATGGGAGCGAGCAAGATCGGGTCGAGCCCGCCGAGGTGCGAGCACAAGTGCTATGGCTGCACGCCGTGCGAAGCCACCCAAGTGCCGGCCACCCGCGACGGGCACGCCCATGTCTGGGTCCAATACACCAACTATGAGCCCGAGGGCTGGAAGTGCAAGTGCGGCCCTTCCCTCTATAACCCTTGACCCCTCCATCGACAAAAACGCAAAGATCTCCCCGACTTCTTTTCTTCAAAGTTTGATGTAATTACTAATTGACATGTTTCTTGCTTTTCATTAAATGCGGTATGCCACTCTGAGGTCCTTCCTGCGCAAGCATTACTAACTTGGGAGTTAGATCAATGTTCAAAGCAGAAACATTTATGACGCCAGCACTAATTAAAGGTAGAAAGTCTTGGAGGCATTTTTACTAGCGCAAGTATGGCGTCAGCACTATTACAAGGGGTTTAGTTTAAAGGTTCGAGCATGTCCAATAGCTCCCGCGAGATTCAATGAAGGGCTCAAAACAGGGTTCGAAATTCCAAGGGAGATTTTGTCCGTGTCAGATTGTTGGTCATGACACCGAGGACGACTCCCAACGGACCACGTTCGAAATTTCAAGGGAGATTTTGTCAATAGGACTTGATTATATTGTTACTCCAATATTGATGACTATATTGGTGGTATAACCGAAGGGTTTTGGGCACGTTATCTATTCTCCACCTATGTGATTATGCTACCACTGAGGTTGTTATTAGAACGAGTGAACGGCTTCAGAGATTGACAGTTAGAGATAGCTGTGAAGCAATTCGTCCATGAAAGTTGTTCTCATCCTAAAGATGAATGAATTGGCCCCCCGATCTAACTGTAGAAACGTCGGATTTCACAGATTTCTCAAAACTAAAGGGAGACCACTTGAAAAACTCATTTAGGAACATATTTAATATTTCGAGATTCGCGAGATTTTCGCTCCATATCGGAGTATTAAAATTTATTCACGAGATTTTCATTCGGTATTGTTGGTGACTCTAGCTTTGTACAATTCGATACTGACGATACGATACCACTAGCGGCATTTCAACATGTAGTGACAGCACCGATAAGATGACTCTCCAAGAGGTATATTTTCTTTCGGCCTTTTAATAGTTAATTTTCTCCACGTGATTAATAACTTTCAGTAACTTAGTAACTTCGTTACGCTAATGGTTACTTTTTATTTAGAGAAGCGAGAGCTTTTAGAGAAGCAATTTTAAGAAGAAAAAAAAAGTACCAAAAAATCATAAACATTTTAATTGAACTAATTTAGTCCTAAATTTTTCACATTGATACAAATTTAGTCCATCGTATCAATTTAGGTCGAAAATTATTGAAAGTGGATGCTTGTTATTTTACGTGGCATGATTGACTCTAACATTGCCATTTTTATGAATTTTTTTCTTTCCCTTTCTTCCACAACCTGTCGACATCGGCATAGATGAGCGTTGACAAGGGTGACCCTCTCCAGCCACCGGCACATGCATGGAAAAAAAAAGAAACAAATAAATAAATAAACTTTAAAAAATATATTTAAAAAAATATTCACGTTAGCGCCGATTTGCCAAGTAAGAAAGCCAATGTCCAAGATATCATTTTTCGACGTAAAATGACCTAATGGGCTGATTGGTATCAATGTAAATGAGTTTAAGATTAAATTAGTCCAATTGAAAGATTTATAGCTAAATTGCTACTAATGCAATAGGTTTAGGACTTTTTTTGGTACTTTCCCTAAGTTTGAGCATCTCAGTGCCCAGTGATTTCTTCATGTTGTTGATAATTTTTACTTTGCAAATTGCTTGTCCATGCGGAAACCATAAATTTCATAAACAATAGAAGAATTGAATAGATCTTTTTTTTTTTAGTTTTCGATAGATAGATAAGATAGTGAACGGACTTCTTCCTTCCATTTTATAGTATTCACTAATGACAGATCACAGCCATATTATTAAAAGCTTGTGGTAAAAACTGGTTTCGTTCGAGTGCCCAAAAATAATATTCCAAAGCTTTCGTATGTTCTCCGTTACTTGTGTGGATAAGGCCTATGTAATAGAGTATATAGCTTCGATCATAGGGATCAATTTCTGGTCGCATAGCTTCATAATAATTCTGTAAAGCTTCCGCATAATTTCCTTTGGATTGCGATCTACTTACTGTAGCCTAGGAAGAAAAACGTCGTCTAGGACTTCCCTCTTGCTCCGATCCCCCCCTATGCCTAGGACGTTGTCTGGGCCAAGAGCCATAGTTAGTTGCTGTTTCCATTTGGTTATTTTTTTTTTCTCATTGTTGATACCGGCAAGACCCAGCCAGATGATGTCTGCTGAGGTAGAATACTTGGTGTGATGAATGCTATTGCAATTGCTTTAATTCCTAAAAGAGAAAA
The DNA here is from genome assembly GCA_028455895.1 of Rhodomyrtus tomentosa. NCBI lineage: Eukaryota > Viridiplantae > Streptophyta > Magnoliopsida > Myrtales > Myrtaceae > Rhodomyrtus > Rhodomyrtus tomentosa. The sequence goes on along the minus strand of JAPCWY010000001.1, from coordinate 37,271,129 downwards.
ACTCAAACTACATTTGCAGATTCTAGACCAATTGCATTTATGAATCCCCGACGTAAGCATACATGGTGATTTACGAAAATCTACAATACTCATGATAGTTTAATATCTACAAACTACAAATACATATGGGAATAGTGATTAACTATAATCTTGCGTGAAAAAGAGCAATTGTATTTATAGATTTCACCTCCCATTTACGAGAACAACACTAATTGTCGGTCTAAGACCCACTGAACTCATTTGATTAGCTCCAATGTCTCTGGATGATCCAAAATCCAAAGTCGCCCACATGTGCGACCGTCTCAACATCTAGAGGGATAACGTCTGGCTTTAGATCGTGACGAATGAGGATATGTCACTGATGTATCCAGTGCAAAAGTCAATTTTCATACACCTAAAGAAATTCACGTTATTGGTACGAGATTTTTGTGTTCGGTCTTCTTTGTACTTGGTGCTTTGGAAAGTTTTATACATATTTACTTCACCAAAAAAAAAATCATGTTAGCGATGTTTTCAAGTGTGGATGGTATTAAGCTAATCTGCAAAAAAATATTCTAATAATTTAAATATTATCGGTTTAGTTCACTTGTATCCACAATTAGCTATTTTAATTATGTAAAGATAGTTAAGGAAATATCTCTAACGTAGTTCTTGTAGGGTTTCAGTCAGTTTCACTCTCGACAACAAGCTCGTCTTCTTCCGGTAATCTCTCTCTCTCTCTCTCTCTCTCTCTCTCTCTCTCTCTGATCTTCTTGTTAATCTCTTATCTTCCATTGATGGACTAAAAATCTACACTTTGATTTCACTGGGCGAGCATTTGTTTGCAGTTGGATAGCAGTAGAAAAATTCGAGAGAGAAAACATTGACGAAAAGGCGAGGCGGATTAACGAGGTCGAGCAATTCTATCACCACCGAAGTAAAAAGCAGCCGGGCATCTCCAAAGTAATCACACTCGGTGTCGCAAACTAAAAAAATTAGGCTAATGTATTATTAGGTTAATTAAATTAACTAACCTAATATGGACTCTCCCAAGCCCTACCAATTCGTAACTTAGATTAATCAGGATAATTTAGAATTTAGAGTCGCCACTAATCATTATTGGTATATTGATTAGAAACCTAAGTAAAACGGCCGGAGATGCATTTTACTTCTACGAACATTGTGGATTCGGGGACTTAATTACGCTAGTTAATCAAAACTAATGCCCTTTCGGTAGCAATTTCATGCAAAGGTCTTGATTGGTTTATGTGACTTGATTTTTTTAAAAATTTTCTCTTTTATTAAATGTGTTGCTAATGCAACCTAACTATATGACATGTGACGTGCAATAACATTAAAGATGATGTCACGCCCCGCGCGCCCGGGCATGAGCACGCGAACATCCCTGCAAACAAACCAACAATAATCTCTCGGCGATCCCAAGATACACCAATAGGAGTCGAGAGATATAATAAATACATCACGCATACGGAAGCGATACTCATCATTCATACATCAAAGCGTACTGTTCATACAACACCGAATACTAAACCCGCTAAACATAAGGGCGACAGGGTAAGCATATCAAAAGGGAACTCCCACAAAATCCATCGGGAGTAGGGTCAGGTCGCCAGTCAAAGATCGTTCCATCAGCTGAAGTATCTTAGGATGAGCTGCTGGAGTCATTCGTATCCTCTGCGTCCTCGGTCGGCTCATACTCAGAAAACGTCTCAGACGAGACCTCGACGGAATCCTCCATGGTAACCTCCTGTGACGGCTCAGTAAGGTCCCCTTCGAATGCCTCCAAAACTATGACCTTCTCCTACTCCTGCTCCTTAGTGAACTCCAAGGTCGGTGTCCACTCTGGTCCATTCCTAGACCCTACTACTAACCCCTCAGGCAACTTCTGCTCCTCTACAGTCTGGCACCAATCGGGTATGACATCTTGTGGTACCTCATGGGGCTTCAGCGGCCCTATCTGTGAATCCCCTTCCTTCTTGAACCACGTCTCGAATTTATGAGGCTTCCACTTTGGCTTACTCTCGTCCATCCATACGACAGTACATTTTCTCACATATACGTTCCCCTGTCTATCCGGGAACTCATCATAATAAGCTGTTATCTCCTTTGGGTCCCCAAATCGTATTGGCCACATAACTACGGCTTAGGATCTGTAAAGTAAAGGGTTCCCCAAGATGGGTGAGATACACATCTCAGTAAGAAAAACCTAACCCCAGGTCAGGTTGGCAGTCCATTCAGGTAGTTGCATCCCTCAACATATCCACACTCATGAACACATAGGCATAACAATCACAATTCAATAAACAACAACATAAAGAAGACAGGCATGCATTTATGATCTCGTGTCACACTCATATGCACATGTACTATCAGCCTACCACCTCACCACATCTATCAACCTCCGCCTACCTCATTCTCTAGCCCGCAAACTAGTCGCCTCAGGCCCGGTCCGCATAAATGCATCAGACCGTCATCGGTGACCCGCGTAAACGCATCAGGTCCCGATGAATCTCCAGGCAAAGCTCATTAATTCATACTCCGTCTCGCGAATAATTCGCATCAGGGTTGTGGCTATTTCAACCCCGCGACTTCGTCGCATTAGGGCGCCACCTAACCATACTTCTCCCCGCGACCTCGTCGCATCAAAGTCTCAACCTCCCGCCCCGCGTCTCACACGCCTCAAGGCTCCGCCATGTCATGCTCATGCCACATCGCATTGTATGTCTTGATTTTCAATTCAATTTCACACTCACTAGCAAGCGCGCATTCAAATGCATTTCATAAATTTTGTGGCATGCAAATCAATTCAAATGGTATACAGACATGGCAAACAACTCAGGCATAGGTAATGTCACACAATCATTCCTTAACACCTTAGGACATAACAAAACCATCCCATTTGGCAATATCTCCTAAATCATTCCAATCAACCCTCGACTTACCCAATCGAGTCCAATCCCTCTAACCTCGGTTTAAGAATTCCCTTACCTTTAACTGGACAACACAAATTTCTCCTTCTTGGATCACCTAGGGTTCGGCCAACCAAGGTCCACACCCAGACTTGTCGCGCAACCTAGAATTTCAATCAATTCGTCAAATTTCCGTACCCAATTCCTCAATCCATCAATCCCAATCATCCATAACGTAATCCTCAACATCTCATCACATCATAATCATCAATTTACAGCTCAAATCACCCCCAATCAGCCCTCCACAGATTCTGTTTGGGCCAGGCATTGAACCAGTTCCACTTGGTTTTGTGCTAGCTGGGTCTAACAGGTCCTAATTTACTCCAAATTCATCAATTATACACTATCCTACCTCTTAGAATGTCTACCTAAGGGTTTGGGAGGCTCACCGTGAGTTTCGAGTCGAATGGCCGCCAGATTCCCGTTGAAGCTCGCCGGAATGCTCAAGATCAGATTCCGGCAGATTTTGGAAAAAATGTACAAGGCCGGTTTGTGGTAAAAAACTTATCAAATTAAGCCTCAATTTTTTCCACAGAATCCTACACATGTCTACTGAGTCTCCACAAAATTTGATCCCAAAATTCCAACATTTCGTCCATCAAAAGGGCTAAGAACCGGACCTACCTCAGGTTTGTTCCGATTCTGTCGGCTCTCGAGAAATCTCTTGCCCAGAACTCCTCGGTGCTCCAAACGCCTTGATTCTTGTTCGAGGAGTTTGGCAAGATGTGGATCTTCATCGGGTTGATTGGTCGGCAGTCGAACGGTGGCCGGAAGGGCCGATCATGGGCGGCAAACAGGAAGCTCCATTCTGGTCGGGCCGACGGCAGAAACAGAAGAAGAGGAATAGGAGTGATCAGTGATTGGGGGGAGCTTGGCCGAATGAAATGAGGTGAGGGGAGAGAGAAATTGGCTATATGCAAATGCTTGATCAAGGGAGTTGAATGTTAGGCGAGAAAAAGGTTGATATGACTACAACCCTTGATCTTGTGACACTTGGCATTTGTCCTTTCCAATGAGATCCAATGGCTCTCTTTTAGTTTTCATTTTTGGCAGCCATGGGAGGGTGTAATGTCCATTATGCCCTTCTTCAATTTCAAGGGCAAAGTTCTAAGCTTGAGGGGCAAAACGGTCATTTTACCCCCGACATTCCGAACGTCATTTTTCTCGTTCCAGGATTATTCGATAGGGCGACGACCAATCCGAATAACGTTGGAATTCTTGATTTTTCATTTCAAACTTTTCAGGACTCGTTTCTGATAGTTTTCTCTATCAGACGTGGTTCCAGCTTATCCCGAACTGACAGACGGCTTTTGCAGACATTACGCGTATCGACCCCGTGATTCATATCACGTTTAGGACTCGTCAATTCAGGGCGACTTTGGTTGTCATGTAATTGTGAGGGTTTATCACTAGTCCCTATGGTCTCGATCGTCACCGTTCGATTAAGGATGATTTTGCAATCGTACATTGGTTAAGCGGCATCACCCGCGCTCCAATCGTACGACTCTCGCAAGGAAATCCTTAATCGTTCTTAGATCGGCCTCTTGGAGGTTCTAAATATCCCCTCGACAATCCTTATGGCCAAAACGTCATTTTCTATCCGAGTCGTCTAGATCAACGTACCTCGTCTCGCGTTAGCCTTTCCCCTTGGGTCAACCTACTAAAATTGATCAGATTTGAGCGGAATAAAACTGAAACACATCGCTTGATATATATAAACTTCTCATTACAGAGTCTGAAGTTGATTGACAATCAGAATGTCACAACTCTTCCCCCCTTACAAAAATTTTATCCTCGAAATTTATATTACACTCAATTACTGATACAAATAGGGGTGTTGTCGCCTCACCGTCTCTTCATTCTCTCATATGGCTCCTTCCGTTCCGTGGTGCTCCCATACTACTTTGACCAGCGGAATCTTCTTATTCCTGAGGATTTACTCCTTCCAATCCTCGATCCTTATTAGCTTCTCTACGTAAGACACTCTGTCGTCTACTTCTATGGTCTTGTAATCCAGCACATGTGTTGGGTCAGGTTCATACTTTCTCAACATCGACACATGGAATACATTATGCACCTGGGATAGATTTGGCGGCAAAGCAAGCCGGTAGGCCAAAGTTCCAATTCTCTCCAATATCTCAAAAGGGCCTACATATCTCGGGCTCATCTTCCCTTTCCTTCCGAATTGCGATAGTCCTTTCATCGGCGACACCTTGAGGAAGACATTGATCGCCCATTTGAAACTCCAGAGGCTTGCGCCTCTTGTCTGCATAGCTCTTCTAGCGACTCTGCGCCGTGTTCAGTCTATCTCGAATCATCTTTACTGCTTCCACCGATTGCTCTACCAATTCGGGGCCCGTAATACTTTTTTCTCCGACCTCATCCCAGCATATCGGTGTTCTGCAGGCTCTGTCATAGGGTGTCTCAAACGGTGCCATCCGTATACTCTGCCGGTAGCTATTATTGTATGCAAACTCTACCAGGTGTAACTGCTCTTCCCATCCGCCTTTGAAATCTATGACGCATGCTCTCAACATGTCCTCGAGAGTCTAGATCGTCCTTTCTGACTGTCCATCTGTCTAGGGATGATATGCGATACTGAACTGTAGTCGGGTCCCCATAGCTTCTTACAGGCTCTTCCAAAAATTCACCGTGAATTTCAGATCCCTGTTCGAGGTGATCATCACTGGCACTCCGTGTAATCTTACTATTTGCCTCATATATAGCTCTACATACTTATCCATAGCGAAGTCCTTTCGTACATGAATGAAGTGGGCGGACTTGGTCAATCGGTCCACGACTACCCATATCGAGTCGTGACCTCTCTGGCTCCTAAGAAGTCCCATTATGAAAATTCATCGTTATGTGCTCCCACTGCCATTCCGAAATCTCCAATGGCTGCAGCAGTCCTCCAAGTTTACAGTGCTGTGCCTTCACTTGCTGGCAAGTCAAACACTTAGCCACGTATCTTGCCACGTCTACCTTCATTCCGTTCCACCAATAATGCTGTCACAAATTCTAGTACATCTTTGTACTTCTAGGGTGGACACTATAGTTGCTCCTGTGAGCCTCTGACAAAATCCTTTCTCGGAGTCCTTCATTTTTTGGTACACATAAACAACCTGGGAACCTCAAAGTTCCATCCTCAGACACTTGAAATTCTAGCTTCCTTTTCGTTGCATCCATCTTGATAATTTTTTGAATCTCCGGGTTCGTAGACTGTAATGCCTTAATCTCTTCTTGGACCTCAGGTTCCACCCTTAGAGTCACTATCAAACTAGATAACTGATTGACCTCTAATCTGAATTCAGAATCTCTCAAGTCCTCTATCGTCGACCAACTTCTCACTAGCAGGCATGCAATACTTGACTTTCGACTTAATGCATCTGCTACTCTGTTTGCTTTCCCAAAATGATATAGTATCTCACAATCGTAATCTTTCAACAGCTCCATCCACCGCGCTGCCTCATGTTTAGCTCTTTTTGGGAAAACAGATATTTTAAACTCTGGTGGTCTGTATATATCTGAAACTTCTCGCCACAAAGGTAGTGCCTCCAAATCTTTAAGGCAAATACAATTGCCGCTCACTTCAAGTCGTGGGTCGGGTAATTCATCTCCTGTGGCCTTAACTGCCTGGATGCATAGGCTACTACCCTTCCATGCTGCATCAATACACAGCTTAATCCTTTCAGCGAAGCATTGCTGTAAATCTCATATCCTCCTGGTCCCGACGAAATGGTGAGCACTGGCGCGGTCGTTAATCAATGCTTAAGCTCTTGGAAACTTTGTTCACATCTATCAATCCATTCAAACTTCGTTTCCTTCTTCGTCAACAGTGTTAGTGGGATGGCTATGGATGAGAATTTCTCCACAAATCGCCTATAATATCCTGCCGGTCCCAAGAAGCTTCTAACCTCCGTGACCGTAGTAGGCCTCGGCCTGTTTGTTACAACCTCAATCTTTAAAGGATCTACTGCAATCCCTTCACCAGACACAACATGACCCAGAAATGCTACCCTATTCAGCCAAAATTCACACTTGCTTAGCTTTGCATACAGTGAATGTTCCCTCAGGGTCCTCAGTACAATTCTTAAATGCTCTTCATGTTCTGCATCGCTCCTCGAGTAAATCAAGATGTCATCAATGAAAGCATTAGGTTTGGGCCCGGCACCGATCCGGTTTGGGCCCGGCACCGAATCGGTACCACTCGGTTTTGTGCTAGCCAGGCACCGAACCGGTTTCACTCGATTTTGTGCTAGCCGGGTCCAACCGGTCCTAATCTACTCCAAATCCATCAATTATACACTATCCTACCTCTTAGAATGTCTACCTAAGGGTTTGGGAGGCTCACCGTGAGTTTCGAGTCGCATGACTGCCTGATTCCCGTTGAACCTCGCCAGAACGCTCAAGGTCAGATTCCGACAAATTCTGGGCAAAATGTACAAGGTCGGTTCGTGATAAAAAAAACTTATCAAATTAAGCCCTAATTTTTACCACAGAATCCTACACATGTCTACTGAGTCTCCACAAAATTTAAGCCCAAAATTCCAATATTTCGTCCATCAAAAGGGCTAAGAACCAGACCTACCTCAAGTTTGTTCCGATTCTGTCGGCTCTCGGGAAATCTCTTGCCCAAAACTCCTCGATGCTCCAAACGCCTTGATTCTTGTTGGAGGAGTTCAACAAGACGTGGATCTTCATTGGAGTGGTCGGTTGGTAGTCGAACAGTGGCCGGAAGGGCCGGTTGTGGGCGGCGAACAAGAAGCTCCGGTCGGGTCTAGAGGGCTGCAGAAACAGAAGAAGAGGAAGAGGAGTGATCGGTGATTGGGGGAGCTTGGCAGAATGAAATGAGGTGAGAGGAGAGAGAAATTGGCTATATGCAAATGCTTGGTCAAGGGAGTTGAATGTTAGGCGAGAAAAAGGTTGATATTACCACAACCCTTGATCTTGTGACACTTGGCATTTGTCCTTTCCAATGAGATCCAATAGCTCTCTTTTAGTCTTCATTTTCAGCAGCCATGGGAGGGTGTAATGTCCATTATGCCCTTCTTCAATTGCATGGGCAAAGTTCTAAACTTGAGGGGCAAAACGGTCATTTTACTCTCGACGTTCCGAACGTCGTTTTTCTTGTTCCAGAATTATTCGATAGGGCGACGGCCAATCCGAATAACGTTGGAATTCTTGATTTTTCATTTCAAACTTTTCAAGACTCGTTTCTGATCGTTTTCTCTATCAGTCGTGGTTCCAGCCTATCCCGAACTGACGGGCGACTTTTGCAGACATTACGTGTATCGACCCCGTGATTCATATCACGTTTAGGACTCGTCAATTTAGGACGACTTTGGTTGTCATGTAATTGTGAGGGTTTATCATTAGTCCCTATGGTCTCGATCGTCACCGTCCGATTAAGGATAATTTTGCAAATCGTACATTGGTTAAGCGGCATCGCCCGTGCTCCAATTGTACGACTCTAGCAAGGAAATCCTTAATCGTTCTTAGATCGGCCTCTTGGAGGTTCTAAATATCCCTTCAACAATCTTTCTAGTCAAAGCATCATTTCCTATCCGAGCCGTCTAGATCCACGTACCTCGTCTCACGTTAGCCTTTCTCCTTGGGCCAGCCTACTCAAATTGATCAGATTTGAGCTGAATACAACTGAAACACATCGCTTGATATATATAAACTTCTCATTACAGAGTTTGAAGTTGATTGAAAATCAGAATGTCACAGATGACATGGCATTTATGCATGGATGACGTGTAAGAATGACATGGCAAGATGAGTGGCATGGAAAGATGCATGACATAGAATTACATGATACACGAATGATTTTTTTTTGTTGTTGGTATTTTCGGATTTTAATGGCATGAGCATGCAATTCCAAAAAAATTGAGCAAATTCTTTATCCCATTTTTTAATTTTTGGCAATGCATATATACGTGGTATGAGATATAACCTAGAGATATGCAAGGATATTTTAAAAATATGGAATGCAATAGATGATAGTTGAAAACATGATATGCAAGATGTACATGAAAACATGGAATTTATTAAAGATATGCATGTAAATATGGAATACGTTAAAGATATGCATGAAAATATGTTAGAGATATGTATGCATGAATGTGATCCTCGCTCTTTCCTTTTTAAAAAATTTCGGCCATGGTGCATTTTTTTAAGATTTTTATTATCTTGACTTTATTTGCTTAATTGATGAGATAAGGCTTCTAGGAAACCTTATCTTCCTAAAAAAATCAATTAGACATGAGTTACTAATTTTTTTAGAAATCTTCTAGTTATGACAAAAGTCAATCAATCAATCAATCAATCCACCAATCGACATTCTCGGCAAGATCACAAACATCCTATTCTTTTCGAATTTTCCCAAAAAAATTCCAAATCTTCAATTAAAGATTGGTTTTTCAGAGAGAGCAAATCAAACTTAAATGGTGATAGGTCAGATTAGCTATATCTAAGATTTTCTTGACAAAATTTAGGTTCCGACGATTTAGATCAAACGAAAAAGCTGTTATCTTGAATTTCCAAAAAGATTTCGCGCTTCGCTTAATGTCGGCACCACGCTGAATAATGTTGGAACACTCAACGATTCTTAAGACATACATAACATGGCATCCTTGACAAAGACAACGTGCGAATCATGCGAGGGCAGCGAGCCAACGATAGTAAAGACGTAAATCATCCAACAGCAAATATGTTCATATTAAACCATAGTCATGTTCGACGTTACCTTAGCCTGCGGGATAAAAAACGAGGATGATTTGGGGTGAGAAAAACCACTGACTAGCAATTTCAGCGGGAGCAGGCGAACGACTAAGGATGGCGACGTGGCTAGCTTCGTTCGGGAGAGTGGCAACGGCGACCGAACAGAGGCGACGTTGACGAGGAAGCAGCGGTGGCAACTAGATGGCGACACGAGCAGGAGCGGCGTCGACGAAGGAATCGCGGTGGCGTCACGAATACAGGCGATGGAAGGCATCGGGCGGAAGGCATCGGGTGGAGATGCGGCTGGGCGGCGACGCGGCCAACTTCGTCCGGGGTTAGTGGCGGAGAGGAGCGGAGACGAGACTGACTTTGTCTGAGGGTCGTGTCGTTGATGAAGGGCGGCGGCGATAGAAGGAAAAGTTGCGCGCGCCAGAGAGAGAGATGCAAGAGAGAGAGGGTATATAAGTGCAGAATTTTTTTGTCGTCCCTCTTTTTAACCCTAAACATAATGAGGTATATATAATGAATATCATGGTAATGCCTTGAGATTTAATCCTAGTCGTTGAGATTTCTAACAAGATATCGATTATAGGAATAGAAATTCTGATTTATGTGGAATCCTATTGGGCTAGGATATCCAAAAATTCGGACACCATGGAGGAATATAGGGCTTGGCCGAAAATTTCACTGTTAATGGGCTTATTTGCGCGAATTTAAGGCTTAGACGGGCTTTAATTAATCAACCGAGTAATTAATTAAAAGACTTGCTCTTAATTAAAATGGACTGAAATGAATTTAAATTGAGCTTGTCCATTAAATTTTGGCAATTCCCCCTTTCATGATAAAAAATTCCCAAATTGATTTCGGTTCCACCGCCCGTTAAAATCAAGTCCAATTGAATCGCCTTTGACTGACTACGATGCAGAATAAAATGTATAATGCATGAGAAATTCTTTTTGCGAGAATTATGGTTAACTCTCATTTTGTGAAATAATGAATTTTCTAAAAAAAAATCAAAATTTAGGTGTCAACAGCTGCCCCTCTTTGAGTGAAAGCTCGTAAAGTTTTCACTTAAAGACTAAAATTGAAACCTAAATTCGGCAAATGCAAATGATGAAATTTTTTGGGGGAGTTTTTAAATCCCATTTTCTGATGTAAGTGAAATGATGCATGAAATGCGATGCTAATAAATAACATGTACTAAAAATTTCTCTTATTCCCACATTAAAGAAATCCGTACATGGATCGTCTATGAAAATACATATTTTATCAAATACCTCATAAGCTAATGATTCCCTTAACCTCTAGACTTCTAGTGGATGCCAGGATGTTAAGGTACTAGCCCATCTGTTGCCAGAAGTTTCCTTCTAACGCGAAACGACGCAAGATCTGTGTAGAGTTTGAAAATATGCTCGAGTTATGGTTTGAGCTGGCCATTTATTTTTTCGAAATCACAAGAGCGCATACATTGTGAATCGAAAAAGGGGATCAAGATCGTAAGAGCGCATGCATTGCAATTTTGATAAAGGACCAAAATTGTGAGAGCGCATACATCACAATATGGCAAAAGGGACCAAGACCACAAGAGCGCATACATTATGGAATTGGTAAAAAGATCAAAGTCATGAGAGTGCATACATCGTGATTAGGTAAAAGGCAAAAATCATGAGAGCGCATACATCACGAATTGGTAAGGGATCAAAATTGCAAGAGCGCATACATTGTAATCTGATAAGGGTACCAAAACCATAAGAGCATATCATTATATTAGGTAAAAAAGATTAGGATCACAAGAGCGCATACATTATGATCTGGCAAAGGTAAAGATCATGAGAGCGCATACATCATGATTTGATACCATCACTGATAATTAGCATATGAAGGATGTATTACCGAATTGAATTGATAAATACGAAAGGTATGTTGCCTGGACTGAAATCATTGCAAACATAAGAGGTCAAAAATGACAACTTAATCTCTAAAGCCGCCAACCTCAAAAAAGGGTTCAGAAAACTTACTTGGGTTTCTGAGCGATAAGTGAATGGTTAGGCTGACTGCATCATACCTGTCCATTCTCTTGAAAACTGATGATAATATGCATAAAGCCAATGCAAGCACAACATTATATGCCAGAAACATTTTGTGAGCTTTTGCTAACATTATAAAGCTCCATTGGGGAATTTTGTCAATAAGAACTTCTGTTTGACCCTTTTGACAATTCTGATAAAGTTGAATGAGAAATTTAAGTCAAAAATGATATTCTCTCGCTCTCATGAAGAGGCTTTTGAGGCCCGACCATTGATGCGGGAAAGAGAATCGCTCAGAGCTGTCATCATCATGCCTGACAAAGATTTGGGTATTCTCGCAATTAGTATGACCAAGCCAATCCATGAGGTCTTTTACAATGACTGTAATTCAGGCTTGGTCAAAGGCTAGTCAAGAGGGGCTCATGTGAGTCTTTAAGGTCATGAAATGAAATCTTCATTAGCTGCATTGGGCTTACAAGTCGGGAACCCTGCGAAATGAGATGGGAATAATCTTGCTCGCACTTCTTCGAGCGACATTCATAAGCATTTGAAACCCTATATTAACCCAAGTGCCCTAATCTGAAGAGACTTTTGGCGAGGGTTGTAATGTAAGCTCAGGGTATATGATGATGAGAAAATTAGTGATCATTCGCCTCCGCCACTCTGTGCTTCAGAAATGATATTTCTTTGAGGAAAACGTCTTTTGAACGAATTGAGATGAGACTTCCCTTCCTTTTGGAGTTTCTTCGAGAGAGCTCTTTTTTTTCTTTTTCTTTTTTATGGAAGTGGGCGTTTTTTCCCCTTTTTGCACGGCAGGCCTTTTCTTTTCTTTTCTTTTCTTTTCTTTTCTTTTCTTTTGCATGGCCAATTCTGATTCCTTTTTCTCATTGCACAGTGATCTCTTCTGAAAATGGAAGAGAGAGTTTCGCCTGCATTGCTTGCATATTGTGTTGGCAAATTTTCAAGTTCTAGCTTGCCCCGAGGCACTTTACTCATAGTCTGAAAATGATTTCCTTCTCAAGATGATCGCCAATTGGGTTTAGAGAAATGAATCGCCGCTCAAATTTGACTTAGCAAAGGATTAGTATATTGGGTGTAGAAATGAAATGCTCTTCGTCATGTCTAAAGCACTTGAGCTAACACAGAGTTCGCATGCAACAAACATACTCAAATATTGATGCAAGTGAAAGCAAGAAAATTCAACTCATTCCTTGAATTTCTGAAATTTGCCCCAATGTGGGGTTGTTCTTGACAGGGTTATGAAATGAAACCACCATTCAAAGGGGTTTAACAATGGACAACTTATAGTGTTTGGATAGAGGAAATGAATACCTCACATCATTTTGATCATCATACTTTTCGCGAGATAACCCTTTACCTTGTAATCATGGAAATTCTCACATTGCTCAATGGGGATTGTGATATAGGACATGTACGAAAATAGCTTGCCTTTCATCGTCCTGATGTTCCTCATTCAAAATGATCAATTCAATTGGATTAGAGAAACTTTCTTATTGAAATTATCTCACAGTGAAAATTCATAATGCAAACAAAACAGCTTGATGAGATGAAATAAGCATCGAATGAGTATTATAACTTGATCAAAAGATATCAAGGCAATTCAAGTATAACACTTCTTTACAGCATCAGAGTTAACAAGACTGGTGAAAATACGTCCATCCATCTCTGCAAGGATTAAAGCACCTCCTGGGAGCACCTTCTTCATGACGTATGAACCGCCATAGTTTGGAGCAAATTTCCCCTCTGGAAGCAGGACAATAGGCAATAATTTTCGCAGAACAAGGTCTCCTACCTGAAAGTGTCGAGGTCAGACTTTCTTATTAAACGACTTAGCAATTCTCTGGTGGTAGCATTGGCCGTGGCATAAAGCTTCAAGCCGTTTTTCATCGATCAGGTTCAACTGGTCCATCCTCTGCTGGATCTAATCGGCTTCAGTCAACTTGACCTGAGATAATATACACAAAGAAGGGATTTCTACCTCAACAGGTAACATTGCTTCCATTCCATACACAAGGGAATATAGGGTTGCCCCGGTAGAAGTTCGGATCGAAGTTCGATACGCCATAAGTTCAAAAGGCTACCTCTCGTGCCAATCGCGATAATTCTCAACAGTCTTGGGCAAGATCTTCTTGATGTTTTTGTTGGCCGCCTCCACTGCACCATTCATCTGAGGATGGTATGGAGAAGAGTTTAGATGCTTGATCTTGAATTTTATGAACAAATCATCAATCAGCTTGTTGTTCAAATTTGAGCCATTATTAGTGATTATGACTTTAGGTGAACCATATCGAGCGATGATGTCTCAGTTGATAAATTTCATGACATTTTGTGCCATGATTGCTAAATACGACGCTGCTTTAATCCATTTGGAAAAGTAATCAATGGCGACCAAAATGAAGTGATGTCCATTAGATGCCTTGGGGTTGATTGGACCAATCACATCAATCCCCCACATAGAGAAAGGCCATGGCTCAGATAATTGATGTAGCTCGTTCGGAAGAACGTTGATCTTGTCAACATGAATTTGGCATTTGTGACAGCTACAAACATGTTGGATGCAATCACTTTCCAGAGTGAGCCAGTAATAGCCTAACCTCATAATCTTCTTGGTGAGCATGTAACCAGTCATATATGGGCTGTAGATTTCTTCGTGTACTTCTATCATCAGGCGGACCGCTTTAGTAGAGTCAATACATCTGAGAAGAACTGAATCAAAGGATCTTTTATAAGGACTTTCTCCGCTCAGGAAAAACTTCGAGGCCATCTTTCTTATGTATCTTTGATCAGACACCGAACTCTTTTCATGAAATTTTTGCTCCTAAATGTAAGCCTTGATATCATGGTACCAAGGCTTGCCATCAAGTTCATCGGTTATAGTTATGCAATAAGCAGGTTTTCTCAGTACCTCAATCTTCAATGACTCACCCTCAAGCCCATTGGTGACTTGCAACATCGAAGACAAACTAGCCAATGCATCAACGAACTGATTGTGAGTCCTGGTTAAATACTCGAATTAAATATTATCAAATTCTTCCACTTAGCGTATCAACTTAGCGTCTCTTATTTTCCAATTTCCCGCTGTCTGAAGGATGATTAAGGCTGAGTCTCCAAATACTTTAAGCCGGGTTACACCCATTTCAATTGCGGCATGTAGGCCCAGAATGCTTGCTTCATATTCTGCAATATTGTTAGTACAAGGAAATATTAACTTTGCTGCCACAGGATAATGCAAACCGCCTTGAGATATTAAGACTGTTCCTGTACCCGATCCGGATAAATTCACAGCTTCATCAAAATACATGATCCAGAAATAATCTTCCACCGCCATGGCTCTATCTACAGGTTGATATGGATCTTCATCTTGCCCTGGATTTTCGGCCAGGACATCGGCTATAGCTCCTCCCTTTACCGACTTTTGAGACAAATAATGCACATCAAACTCAGAAATGAAGATCTGCCATTTAGCAAGCCTGCCAATCAAGGCAGCTTAATTAAGCAAGTATTTGATGGGATCACATTCTGTCACCACGAGAATTTGGTAATGCAAAGTGTATTGTCGCAATCTGTGCAGCATCCAAACTAGAGCCGCACATGTTTTCTCAGCTTCAGAGCAATTCGTCTCGGAGGCCGTGAACTTCTTGCTCAGATAATAAATGACACGTTCCTTCCCATCTTCTTGTCTTATTTGTGCTAACATAGCTCTCAAAGACTCACTATGGATTTTGAGATAAAGGATCAAAGGTTGCCCCGGCATTGGCGAAACAAGCACTGGTGGATTCATGAGGTATTGTTTTATTTTCTCAAAGGCTTCATCACAATCCTCATCCCAGTTGACCAACGCATTCTTCTTTAACAATTTGAAGAAAGGCTTAGCAGTCTCAGATAGCTGAGAAATGAATCGGACAATATAATTCAACCTACCCATGAGGCTTCGAACTTCTTTGACTGTGGTCGGCAGCTTGAGCTAACATATGACTTTCACCTTGGAAGGGTCTATCTCAATACCCTTGTTGTTGACAATGCACCTGAGCAACTCGCCAGACTTGGCACCGAAAACACATTTAGCGGGATTGAGTCGTAGCTTAAACTTCCAGAGTCTGTCGAATAGATTTGTTAGGGTTTCAATATGGTCTTCTCCACGTTTTGTTTTTGTAATCATGTCATCAACATAGACTTCAATCTCATTGTGCATCATGCCATGGAATAAAGTAACCATGGCTCGTTGATTAGTTGCACTAACGTTTCTAAGACCGAAAGGCATCACCTTATAATGAAACATCCCCATGGAGTGGTGAATGTAGTCTTCAGTTTATCATCTACATTCATCAAGATTTTATTATAGCCTGAAAAACCATCCATGAATGAAAACATTTCTAACCCATTCGTGCTATCTACAAGTATATCAATGTGTGGGAGTGGGAAATCATCCTTAGGGCTAGCTTTATTTAGATCACGGTAGTCGACACAGACTCGAACTCGACCGTCTTTCTTTAGCATCAGGATAATGTTAGCAACCCAGTCAGAATATTGGGTAGCCTTAATAAATCCCACATCAAGGAGCTTCATAACCTCTTCCTTAATTTTCTTTGCTAGCTCTGGCCTAGCCCTTCGTGATCCTTGTACTACTGCCTTGAATAAGGGATCAGTCGGTAAGCAAATCTCAACAATTGATTGATCAAGACCGGGCATAACTGCATAGGACCGAACGAAGATATCCTGGTAATCCTTCAGGAGCTTGGTGAGACGTTCTGCCATTTCAGTGGACAAGTTTGCCCCGACTTTCACCTCTTGGATTCTCTTCATTGCCCAAGTTGATTGATATAGTCTCATCGCCAGTCAGAGGCTTAATCATCTCGTGCCGTTCAAACTCTTGACGTATTTCTTCATAATCAGGAGTGAATTCGTCTAAATCATACATGCCAGAATCTAATGGACCACCCTCCTCGAATTTGCCCCTAAAACATAAAATGACGGAGTCAGAGAAACAAACAGGGTCTAATCATGCATGCACCGCAACTTCCCTCGACAACTAGTGTGTATTTTCGAACACATCTTTTTTAAGACCGTAGGATGAGAAATCTTGAGGAAGCCCAACCCTCAGTGCTTACCATGGATGACAGATTATTCACTCGTTGGTTATCGTCATCGGGTCAGTTTGGGATACTTCATCAAGATTCCAAAATTTAATGAAAAATATCTGTAATTTATTAAGTGCAACGATGAATTGAAATGAAATCCTAACATGCAACATGAATTTAAAATCCTAATACGGTATAGAAAAATTAAAGAAAGCTGGAAAGATCCCATGCAGGGGATTGCAAAAAACTCAAAAAATGTTATTCTAAACCCTCCATTGGATCTTCGACCACCGTATCGACAGACAGACTTAGAGATCCAGACGCCATGCAAAGGTCCTCTTCTGGCACTTTATCAACTTGTAAGGGATCCTCAGATATGGCTCGAATAATTAAATCATCGAACCAACCGGTGAGATCAAGGAGTCCATCATCAACTGCATCTTCGCCTAGCTTCATCAGCTCAGCCAAAATGTTTTGGCTACGTGGTAAATCTGGGAATACAATCCCTAGGTCATTTTCGAACTAGGTCATCTCATCGTATCCACCAACCACACCAACAGATCAGAAAGTAGTGTAAAGTGGGGGCGGTAAAGGACTAGCTTCGGATCTTCCACGGCCCCTTCCATATTGTCCACCACGTCTATACTGGCCACGTCCTCGGTGCCCCAGACCAGCTGTATGTGATTGTCCATTAAGTTCAATTGGGATACGGATCCCTTGACCGTGTCGGCCCAAACCTATGCCAGGTTCGAAACCATTGCCCACCATCACCTTTACCACCATGACGGAAGTATTTGATATCTCAAGAACGGGTAGAGGACTCTCTGGCGATGCGTGAACAGCCTGTATCAATTCAAAAGCATGGTACGAGTCCTCCTCATTGTGAGCAGGCTCAATGTAAGGAATTGTTGTCTCATTGAAAATTTGATAGTCATCTTCAACACGGACAATCACCGGCTTCTGCCCGATAACGAACTTGATTTTCTGATGAAGACTTGACGGCACAGCTCCTGCATTATGAATCCATGAACGGCCCAACAAGAAGTTGAAGGCTAACGAAATGTCTAGCACTTGGAATAAAACATCGAACACAGAGGGTCCGATGTGAATATCCAAATTAATCTGGCCCATGGCATCATTCTTCATACCATTGAAAGCTCTAACCGAGGTCTTGGTTACTTGCATCCTAACTAGATCAATCCCGAGCTGGTTTAAGGTAGCCAGAGGGCAGATGTTTAGGGCTAACCCATTGTCAATGAGCGTCCGAGCCACATAAGTTTGCTTGTGTTTCACAATTATGTGCAGGGCCTTGTTGTGGTCTCATCCTTCGGCAGGAATTTCATTATCAACAAATGCAACCTGATCTTTCAGAAGGATGGTTCCAACAAAATTCTCCACCTTGTCCTGGTCAATATCTTCTGGGACGTGCAGCTGCCCCAACGCCTTCATGAGGGATTCCCTATGTTTTTCAGATGACTGCAAGAGCTCGAGTAAAGAAACTTGAGCCGACAGCTTCCGCAGCTGATCGATGATATTATACTTGCTCGTCTTGATTACATCTAAAAACTCCTTTGCATCCTTTTTCGTGACCTGCTTGGTTGGTAGGTCTTCATTATACGCACGTTCGGATCTCGTCACTAAGGCCAGACCATACGACCAAGGAATAACCGTATCGTCTTCATAAGGAAACGGCTGAGGTGAAGTGATTACCAGAACTTTAAGTATGACAATCCCTAACTCATCATCCGAGGCATCTTCAAGGGGAGGCATGTCAGCCAAATCCAAATCGACTTTGACTAGACTCGCTATATCGACTCCTGCTATTCCAATTTCTGAAAAATGCTCAGACTGAGTCATGGTTAAGGCAACAAACTCCTGATCCCAATCGATAATAATTTGAGAGATAGTGGCGACTATCTCTGCTTGATTGACCCTGACTATTAATCCATTCTTCATGAGGGTCCAAAACATCTTCCTTACTTGATTCAGCGATACAAGCTCTCCAGCCTGGCAATAACCTGCTCTAACTAGAACATCGAGAACGTCTGCTACATGAACCTTAAACACGCCTGTCGAAAGAGTATCGTAATTGAACACAACATTAATTTTATAGGAATGGTCCGGTAGCGGATTATTTTGGACATTTGGTTGATTACTACCTTGGAACAAGAACGCCTTAGAATTGAGTAGGTCTTGGATACGATTCTTGAGCACGAAGCAATTATCAATGTCGTGGCCAGCTTCACCTCGGTGATAATCGCATTTCTTGGACGGATCATATCTAGGCAAGTTGGTATTACCAGGTCGCAAAGGCTCTGAAGTCAAGAGCTCTTTCTTACGTAATATCGCCAGAACTTACGACAGGGTGCTCGGCAAGGGAGTATATTATCGGTTATGCAGATTTCCCCTTTGCCCTTGTGAACGGGGGTTAGTTTGTTGCTCATTGGGCACTTGCACGACGGGTGCTTGGGCCATCATTTTAACCTAGGAGGAAGGCTCTTTCTTTGTTGTAAAACGCTTAGCAGGCGTGCTAGCATCCCCGTATCGGCCTTTCTTCATACCACCTTCTACTTCCTCGGTCATTATTATGAGGTGAGCAAATGATATCGCAAAGATACCAAGGACTCGTGTGCACATAGTTTGTGGAAGAGTGGAGACAAACAGCTTCATGAGTTCCCTCTTAAGAGGAATGGGCTTGAGTTGTGAGGCAGTGTTCCTCCACTTGGTGGCGTACTGTTTGACCGTCTCGCCCTTCCTCATATCGGCTTGTTCCAGGACCTCCCTAGAGACGAGGACGTCTATGTTGAAACTGAAGTGCTTGATAAAAGCAGTTGCTGCTTGTTTTCAATTCCCCGTGCTATATACCTCATAGTCGGTATACCATCGTATGGTTGCATCCCTCAAACTGGCCTGAAAAGTATGAACTAGTAGAGGGCCATTGTCAGCGTTTTTGCTCATTCTCGTTTGGAACATCTGAACATATTGCACAGGGTTGGACGTGCCGTCATATTTCTCAAAATCATGCACTTTAAACTTCTCTAGCACATCAACTTTTGTGAAGGCAGAAAAGTCGACACGAGGGATGCTGTGTGTTCCATGAATCTCTTGGAGTCTTTCTTTCATCTTCTGTTCCATCTTCAACTCCATCTTTTTCTCCATCTGTTGCTCCATTTGAGCCACCAGTTTGGCTATATCGTAAGTTTGCTCTGGGGCCACAGGGCCGGCTTGGGAACTGGAGCTGTCGGCGGAGCATTCATACTAGAGCTTAGGATGAACATGTCTTCCAGTGACAAGAACTGCTCTTAGTTCTTGCTTAGGCCATCAGCTGTTGGGGGTGGAGGAGGCGCTGGAGTTTGAGATGTCTAGCTAGGCAACTACATTCTAGTCATGAGACTCGCCAGCACCTTGTCCGCCAGTTGGGAGACCGTGTTGTCTATTCTGTTATTCATGGCCTCTATATGCTCTTGAAGGGCCTCTTGGATCGCAGTGTTCATTTCAGCTTTGTCGGCCATTTTCTTTGCGACTGACCTGGTGATGCGTGGATGACCTGTGATAGATTATCTTCAAAGAAAAACCGTGCGAATATTAGTAAAGTGAGTGGGAATAGCGGGCCAGTCCACGACAACTCTCTACACTCAATAAACAAAGCAAAAATCTAAATCAGGCAGTTCTTCAGTTCCGTCGACTTTTACGATAAAATTCATAATAATTCGTACGTTAATAAAAAAATTCTAAAATTTTACGAGCTGATACAAGACTTAATGAAGAACAACTTTTATGTTCAGACTTAAGGCAAAAAGTGGACTGATAAGTACAGTTCAATATTTCTTTTGGAAAAATTGTGCCCAGAAAACTGTTTTGTCCTGTTTTTGTTAAATGAACGAAGGACCCCATTAAAGTGTGAATTAAGGTCTGAAATTTTGTAGATTACTAGTCTAGACATCAATCTACAACTTTTATTTTGCATGATCCAATAAAGGAGATCATTTAAAAATGGTATTCTGCAAAACAAAGCAAGTGTGAGTAAACTGCCGAAATTCCCACCTACATTGTCCTTGATGAAAATTAATCAAATAAATGGAAAACATCACGAATTATTCTCTAAATTTTACATATGATAGATCCAGATGTTTTGAGTATTTTCTATTCAGACACCAAAATTCAAATATGACTAGATAAAGCCCTAAAAAATCAGATCGTACGGAGCCCGCCCAGAAATAGATAACCACCAGGACAATATTCAGATGAAACAATGAACATAAACTAGCAAATAAAGACTCTAGCTATCTCGAGATGTAGACTTCTGGGGGACAACTTGAGCCTTGAGTTTCTTGTACTTATCCTCATTCCTCTGGGCTTCTTCCTTAGCTTTGGCGAGCTTTTGATTGAGGCGATTGACCTCGAAACGCTTGGTATCTTGGACAGCCACTTGAGGTATCACTATAAGCCATTCTTTCTGGATGACATGCCCTTCGATATAACTAATTGTGGCATGATGCGTCTTGACAATCCCAGAGAGGATCCCCTTGGAGAACATTAGCTTGGTTGGCCGACAACGCTCCCACATGGCATGAGCAAGGGTGGCTGTTCCTTGAATTTCTGGTCCTTCAAGTCGAAGTGTATGCGAATTTCTACACTCTTTGGCTTTGGAGGGATCAAATGTATCATGTCGTATTACCGAACAACTTTGACCGGATAGTACTCTGTGATGCCAGAGATTCCCAGAAGAGGGATAGGTGCCTCATCTCGTCCCATGATTCTAGCTTCTTACACTTTGAACCAAAGAGCATGCCATAAGAAAGTCACGGGACTCGAGTTTGCTAACAAGACTAGCGGTCGAGAATAATGATACTCGGGAACACGGTCTTGTTCATTCTTATCCTTTAAGAGAGGATGTTCAAGTTCTGAAATTTTTGGTATTTCTAGATATTTTCCAAATTCAGAAAAATGAGAAAGAAACCAAACTTGGCGAATTTCAGGTAAAGCTCTAAGTGTTTTATCCTAATTGGTTTTAAACTTGGTAAGCGAGATGAAGGTTTCAGCCAAGATAGTATTAACAAAATTCTTTCCGTTATTAACTTGTCTTGCAAAATATGCTATCATAGGGTCAATAGAATTCTCTTTATGTGGGAAAATGATTGAGACAAAGAATAACAAGATAAAGATTTTAGCCTTATCATATACACATGGAGCTTTTCCAAAATATGTTTCTAGGAATGAAATGGGACAACTCCCACGGCTCCCTTTTAAAGCTTGCCACTTCATCTTGATTGACATTCAAGTATTCAGACAAAACAAGGACAGGATCTTTGCCAGTTGGCGGAGTGACTAAACCCGAGTTCAGTGACTTTTCAACGAGAACGCTATACTCTTCTAGAGTTGGAGTTAGCTCGTGCTTACCAAATATGAAGATAGTAGCCTGTAGACTCCAGAACTGCACCAATGCATGAATGAAACCAAACCGTATACAGATATGAATCAAGGGCAACATCCGGCCAATACAGAATCTGACTATCTCTCCGCCATCTTCATTCAAATCGCTCCACCACTACTTCAGTTGATCTTTTGCTGGAGTTATGACTCGAATCATCCCCATAATCTACAGCTCAAGACTATGACTCACCTAAAAATTGCCATGGACAGATTTGAAAATATAAGTAAACAGGAAAGCATGATTGAAGGGCTAAAGAGAATATCACCTTTAGACAGGTGAAATGAAAAAACACATAGATATGCGGATGAAATGCGACATGAGATTCGATTTCTATCTATCAAGGTTTAACAAAGGTGGAGCCCTAAGGATACCTAAATTTAACCACCCTGGTTTGTGATTGCATCAGGATCCCTCGTAGACATCCGGCTTAGCCAAGTATCGACCTGTATCACATGCCGAACGATAGGGGTGATGAAATCATGGCACAAATTTGATAGAGTATGAGACTTGAAGAGGGAGACTTAGGTCAGACGGTGATGGCCAGAGTGTCCCTAATCAAATACAATCATAAGCCTAGCCATTCAGGTCCAATGGCGAGTTGTGTGTGTTAAGTGTAGATGCAAATGTAGTAAAGATAAACGCAAGAGTTTATATCAAAACAGCGCTTCAATATAATCTCTCAAAACGTACATTCCTACTCCAGCCTGCAAGAAAAAGTTAGCAAACACTCCACTCCTTATCACTCCAAGTCTGCAAGAATATTTAACACCTTAATAGTAAGATTCAATCAATCAAAGAACTCGAAAGCGAGCACGTAAACAGTTGAAAACTAAGAAAAATCCATCGAAAATTCAAAAACGGTCTCAAAATCCATCAAGATGACCCCGGATTGCGAAAATCAATCGCGCGTCACGACCAACGGTGGCGAAAATTGATCAAAAGGCCGTTTTCCTTTGGCCCACCAGATTTAGGCCTATTATGAGCACATTTGCCAGTTTTCCGGCGAATTTCGCACGATCGAAACAAAGCTTTTTGGCCCAGAAAATTCGATATTATGGTCAAAAACAAACTCAAGTCATCAACCAAGACATTTAACGTGAAATCCATGGCCTAAGTCCACAATTGTTTTAATTTTTTTCGAAAATTAGAGGTGAATTAAGGAATTTCAAAAGTTCAGTTTGATTTCCAAAAATTGACTAGAAAAATCTATTCACCCATTATAATTTTCGAAAAAATTAAAATTTTAATGTCCCCAGTGGAGTAGCCAAGCTATCGCGACCTAAAAAATTAGGCTAATGGATTATTAGATCAATTAAATTAACTAACCTAATATGGACTCTCCCAAGCCCTACCAATTCGCAACTTAGATTAATCAAGATGATTTAGAATTTGGAGTCGCCACTAATCATTATTGGTAGGTTGATTAGAAACCTAAGTAAAATGGCAGGAGATCCATTTTACTTCTACGAATCAGAGATTGTGGATTTGGGGACTTAATTACAATAGTTAATCAAAACTAATGCCATTTCGGTACCAATTTCATGCAAAGGTCTTTTGATTGATTTATGTGACTTGATTTTTTTTTAAAATTTTCTCTTTTATTAAATGTGATGCTAATGCAACCTAACTATATGACATGTGACGTGCAATGACATAAAAGATGACATGGCATTTATGCATAGATGACGTGTAAGAATAACATGGCAAGATGGGTGACATGGAAATATGCATGACATAGAATTACATGATACGAATGATATTTTTTTTTTGTTGGTATTTTCAGATTTTAATGGCATGAGCATGTAATTCCAAAAAAAAATTGAGCAGATTCTTTGTCCCCTTTTTTAATTTTCGGCAATGCATATATACGTGGTATGAGATATAACCTAGAGATATGCAAGGATATTTTAAAAATATGGAATGCAATGGGTGATATTTGAAAACATGATATGCGAGATATGCATGAAAACATGGAATATATTAAAGATATGCATGAAAATATGGAATATGTTAAAGATATGCATGAAAATATGCTAGATATATGTATGCATGAATGTGATCTCGCTCTTTCCTTTTTAAAAAACTTCGGCCATGCTGCTTTTTTGTAAAGATTTTTATTATCTTGACTTATTTGCTTAATTTATGAGAGAAACCTTATCTTCCTAAAAAAATCAATCACACATGATTTATAAGAAATCATATCTTACTAATTTTTTTTAGAAATCTTTTGGTTATGGCAAAAGTCAATCAATCAATCAATCCACCAATCGACATTCTCAGCAAGATCACAAACATCCTATTCTTTTCAAATTTTTCCAAAAAAATTGCAAATCTTCAATTAAAGATTGATTTTTCAAAGATAGCAAATCAGACTTAAACGGTGATAGGTCGGATTAGCTATATCCGAGATTTTCTTGATAAAATTTAGGTCCCGACGATTTAGATCAAACGAAAAATCCATTATCTTGAATTTCCAAAAAGATTTCGCTCTTCGCTTAATGTTGGCACCACGCTGAACAATGTTGGAACACTCAACGATTCTTAAGACATACATAACATGGCATCCTTGACAAAAACAACATGCGAATCATGCGAGGGCAGCGAGCAACGGTAGTAAAAACATAAAATCATCCAAAAGCAAACATGTTCAGATTAAACCATAGTCGTATTTGACGTTACCTTAGCCTGCGGGATAAAAAAACGAGGATGATTTGGGGCGAGAAAAACCGCCGACCAACAACTTCAGCGGGAGCAAGCGGACGACTAAGGATGGCGACGTGGTTAGCTTTGTCCGGGGGAGCGGCAACGGCGACCGAACAGATGCGGCGTCAACAAGGAAGCGGCGATGGCGGCTGGATGGCGACACGAGCAGGAGTGGCGTCGACGAAGGAATCGCGGTGGGGTCACGAATAGAGGCGATGGAAGGCCTCGGGCGGAAGGCGTCGGGTGGAGACGCGGCTGGACGGCGACGCGGCCAACTTCATCCAGGGCTGGTGGGGGAGAGGAGCAAAGACACGACTAACTTCGTCCGAGAGTCATGTCGTTGATGAAGTGCAGCGGAGATGGAAGGAGAAGTTGCGCGCGAGAGAGAGAGATGCCAGAGGGAGAGAGAGAATATGAGTGCACAATTTTTTTGTCGTCCCTCTTTTCAACCATGAACATAATGAGGTATATATAATGAATATCAGGATAATGCCTTGAGATTTAATCTTAGCTGTTGATATTTCTGACAAGATATCGACCATAGGATTAGAAATTATAATTTTTGAGGAATTCTATTGGGCTGGGATATCCAAAAATTCGGACCATGGAGGGATATAGGGCTTGGCCGAAAATTTCACTATTAATGGGCTTATTTGCTCGAATTTAAGGCTTAAACGGGCTTTAATTAATCAACCGGGTAATTAATTAAAAGACTTGATTTTAATTAAAATGGACTGAAATGAATTTAAATTGAGCTTGCCCATTAAATTTCGACAAATCCCACTTTCATGATAAAAAATTCCCAAATTGATTTCGGTTCCACCGCCCGTTAAAACCAAGCCCAATTGACTCGTCTTTGACTAACTGCCGATGCAGAATAAAATGTATAATGCATGAGAAATTCTTTCTGTGAGAATTATGGTTAACTTTCATTTTATGAAATAAATGAATTTTCTAAAAAAAATCAAAATTTAAGTGCCAACACTCGGGAAGGGCGAGATGCAGATTAACGGTCTCAAGAAGCTACAACAGACTGGTTGTAGAAGGGAAGCCGCCGTGAAGAGGATGCAACAGTTTATCAGTCAGTTTGGCGCAATCCCCCGCCAGGCAAGTTCTTTCTTACTGGCGTGAGCAGACAGCAAATTGTACTAGAATCATGCATTCATCCTATCATTGCTCTTGTAATCTTGACATGTTTGGTTCTAGTCAATGTTAAAACATTTATTTGGATGTTATTTGGACCTAACTTGTCCTATTATATGTTCCATGCTGGCAATTGATGCGCCTTTTTTTTTTCATTCCAAATTCACTCATACAGACCATATGCTCGTTTCTTTGCGCTGCTCTTATTGCCCTTTTGCGCCCCCATCCTTCTGCATCAAAATCTCAATTCTGCCTAAGTCAGTCCCACCCCTTATTGTTTTCCAGAGATGTGTGCTGCTCACTGGGAACCGGTCGAGGATGCATCCCTACAAGATATCTAGTTTGCTGAGATGTAACTCATCGTGCTATTCACTTCATCTGTGGCAGAACTAGATCTTGCGGTTGTCCATACATTTTTGTCACAGTATTCAAGAAATGCAATACCAGAGGAGGTGTTATTCAATATGTCTCCGCCTTTTGTTTGTTTAATCACTCTGAGCATTGTCTTGATCCAGAAGAGGTATATGGTCATTCTCCCAATTGGGCGACAAGTATTAAGTTCAGTGGTTTCGCTCTATACTCCCAATCTGTAATTTGCAGTATTTTTCGCTTCTTATCTAGGGTGAAAAAGGTTTTTGATTGGAGCACCAAGGAATTTGGCTTTTAAGGATGATAAAAGTTGGTGGCATCGTTCAATGATATTGATAGGAGTTGTATATCCTACATTTTTCTCTCAGATCACACAGCACGAATGGGTATGGCCCTTCCTGGAACCTTTAGTTGTCGAAGCTCTTGGTTTACATGACTATCACAAGGTATGGCTTTCGTACTTTTGATCTTTTCACCTATCTGATCAGGATGTTCAAATATTATTTTGATCAGTGTTCAGAGTGTTTAATGTCGTTTGTTAATGTTTGTCGAGCCTTGCTGAATGTTCTCTACACACATAGATTTTTGCATCTATCAATGGCGCAACTTTTGTGAAGGTCAAACTTTTGTTGTCAGTGTCAACTACTCCTATATTCAAGCGAGCGGATTTCCAAACTAACTAAAAGTGATGTACTGAGATGTAATCATATTTTTGTCTAGCATGTTTTTCCACGCATATAAATTGATGTGGTCACAACGTTTACATCAGAAGAATGTGCACAACTGTGAAGCAAGTTCTATTAGTTCTATTTCGAGCACCAGGAACATTTTGCCTCATAAGGTTGTTGGGATCTGAGAGAGGATCTAACTGGCCATCCTCATATGTGCTTCACAATTGTAGGATCATTTTTCCTAGTCACATATGTGATTGGTTTGATGGAAATTAAATGCGCCAAAGATGTTGTGAATGGTTGTCAAATTAGGTTAGAGCAGTAGCAATTATCTCCGAGTGATTGTTAAGTTTAAACTTGTTGGCAACCTGAGTTTAGATAGTATTGGGTGATTTTGAGATATCTTGCCCCAAAAACTAGCTCAATCTCCAACAATATTCTTTAAGCTTATAAAGAATATTGACTTATGTTAGAGCAGCAGCAATTCTCTCCGAGTGATTGTTAAGTTTAGACTAGTTGGCAACTTGAGTTTAGATAGTGTTGGTTGATTTTGAGCATATCTTGCCCAAAAAACTAGCTCGAAGGGCAAGACTTTTCTCTATGCTTATAAATTGACTATCAGCCTTTTACATAACCGATGTGGAACAATCCCATCAATTTTTGACACGTTTCTCACTTTCAATTTAGGGAATTTCTCCAATTTGTCCTCAGCCTATTCACAGACTTCTCAACCTTGTTAATTTAGTTCTAAGCTTTTACACGTAATTTCAATATGGCCATTTCGGCCAATTTTTCGTGGATCACTAACGTGGCTATGGGCTACAACCAACAATGACTCAACAGTGATTTTTCGGCGAAATTTGACCCGAAAAATTACGTTGATATTTCACACAAAGGTTTAAAACAAAATTGACAAAATTGAAATAACAAGGATTGCATTGACATATGTACAATAAGTTTAGGATTGATTGTGTAATTTTTCCATTTCAATTCAATGTGGATTGCAATTCCCAGATAAAAATTACAACTACTAAGGTAGGAAATGGAAAATTTCAAATAATGACATAAGTTATCCTTATTTTCTCAAATAAGAATATGAAGTGGATATTATTACAAATAAGGATACGAAGAGCCCTCATTGTTTCAAAGAATGGCTTGACTAATGGCATTTTTGTCATTTTTTTCCCTATTTCCCCTTTTTTTCCTTTATTCCTTTTTTGTTTGGCCTAGCTTCTCTCTAGTGGCCGGTCTCCTTCGATGGCCAGTCACTAGCAAGAGGCTAGGGCAAAACCAAGAAGTAAAAAAGAACAAAAGAAAGGGAAAAAAGAGGGGAAAAAAGAAAGAAAAAAAGGAAAAAATAAATGACGAAAATACCCTTAATTCGGCCCTTCATTAAAACAAGAGAATCTATTCATGAGCCTAAACCCAAATTATCAATGAAAAAAATATGATCTCAAACTATAAAAGTCCTACCGTGGCTAGTGGGCGCTGCCCTCATGACCTCCACATGGCAACCCTCCCGACCCTGCCCACTCACTAGATGACGGGATCCTTGTGTCTTCCTATCAATGAGAAGTATGAACTACACTCCAATACCAACAACGACGAAACCCAAAGACAAGAGCATTTTGATGGTAGAATGCTTTTTGGGTAGAACTTTTAGATCATTTACCCAACACAAATCCACAAAACAAGCGAAGTTAAACTTCATATTTCAGACAAATAAAAAACGTTAACATGAATTAATATATATAAACCATCAACTATTTAAAAACAACCGAACATGCTGCTTCCTATTTTTCTTGATACCTCTAAGATGGGATCTGCCCATAACTACGACGATTGAACTATCTTCTCTAGCAACTTTTAGTAATGTATCACAGATCGAAGGTTCCGTGACCCAACCGATCGGCAACATAGCCCTGATGATCGATAAGATTGGAAATGCTTGGCCCCTAGGTTTTCTTGAGCGCTCTAAAATATTCCTAGGATTGGGTGACATGGTAAATGTACAGGTTAATACAATAGAAAACTTCAAAATGGTATACATGTGATAAATTTACTCTAAATTATTTTTTTAATCGCAAAAAATCCCAAACTGGTACACTTGTGATAAATTTATCCTTTGCTAGTTTTCGTTATATCTAACCATTAAAGTGCTAAGTTTATGAGACGTGGCAATAGCCACGTGTACTAGCTTGAAATTTTTACTCTATGTTTGTCATATGTGTATTAATTTAAAATTTTTCGTGGTATTAAAATAATTTAACGGAGGGAAAATTTATCACATGCATACTAGTTTGAGGTTTTTTGTGACTAAAAAATTAATTTATGGTAAATATGCCACTTGTGTACCAATTTAGGATTTTTGACGGTCAAAAAAAGTTTGGGGTAAATTTATTACAACTGTATCAGTTTAGGATTTTTCGTTATCAAAAAAATAATTTAGGGTAAATTTGTCACATATGTACTAATTTAGATTTTTTGTAGTATTAAGTGTCGGTAGTGGATAGATGGGAATATGCAATCTCCACCATTAAATCTAGAGTCAATCAATGGTAGTCACTACGATGCATTTGTATAAATAGTGGACATCCCTTCTCGTTTATATCCCCTAACCTCATTTGCATTTGAACAAAAGTGATGCTGCATGTTGACGGTTAAAATACTATTCAAATTTTGTAAAAAGTACACTTGAAATAACGTTTCAGTTGCGTTTATACCAAAATATATGTGCAATGGATGCTCGTTATACAATTGTTTTGATAGTTTCTCGCTTTGACAGATTCGTTGCTACAAACAATTACATTGCCATGTTGCGTGATCCTTTGTTTTAAATGTCACATTTCAATCAAATGAAAAATTGGACCCAAATAAAAGTTCAAATGAAAATACCTTACAACGCATTTACGGAACAAAAAACGCTTTTACTTAGATTAATTGTCATATGATGCACGAAAGAGAAATGTTTTCCTCTATGATGAAAGCAAAGAAGCAAGACACGCTAAAAGAAAAAGTGGCCAATCCTCTTTTGAAAAATGTCACTTCCTTATTTTGTTCTTGAACAAAATTTGATTACTTCATAACTTTTTGGTTCGTAATCCAATTGACGCGATTATTTTATCAACGTAATATTAGTCAACGCATCTTTTTAAAAGGTGAATAGATTTCTCAAACCATCATTTAAATTTTTTGTTAAATGCAACTGCAAAATTAATTATTGAAGATTTAATTTGTGGATTTACATTAATTAATATAATAATCCTTCCCTAACCACATGTGCGTTAATCAAATCTCATATGCCATTAGTCCTCTCTTGCCCGATCGCCAAGATCTTCAATAATTTGACGTTTGATTGCGGCATGGCAAATGACATATAAATGCTCTTTCATATTCCATAATCGAAATGAAAATTTTTTGAAATGAAAATTTTTATTTTTATATTACTAATTCGGACCTACTTTCAAACATGATTAGATAGAGAGATTGAATCTTGGGAGCTAACACATGCAGATGGTGGAGCTAGTCCGGGCAGAGGCGTTACTACTTCTAATTCTTTCGATATCATTGAGGTGGTTCTTGTCGACAACTGCGACTACATAACTATGTTTCTCAGTAATTTTTGTAATTTGTATGTTATAATGAGGCAAAGAAATCAAGAAAACAATATATTATACATGCTCTACAAGGGCACATCTATTCCCAGCTAATGCTGAAAATTAGAAATATCACTACGTGCTTGCAGTATTTTCAAGGACATAAAGAGATGGAAAGAGTTACCGTTTCTCTTTGTGCCTGAGAGGAGATCCCCCACCATCTTTCCAACACATGCAGCCAAAAGATGCTCCAAAAAGGTCAATTGGTCAGCTGGATTCGGCTCTTGCTATTACTGTTCGGAAGCACAGGCATGCTCTCTGGACAACAACGCTCGAAACGCGACATGCCTTTACTGATGGAGACAGAACAATTTAAAGATAGAAGTTTTTTTCTTTTTGCAGTTGAGTGATCAGACAGATGGGAAACTTGTTGGATTTTCAAAGAGAGGGCTACCATCGCGCCGGCCACGCTATGTATCTGGATGATTTGTATCACGATCTACCCTTTTTAGTCTCACACAACCCTCTCAACGGGCAACCTCCAAAGTTGCCGTTGGATAACCTCCGGGCGGCCCCTCCCTCTCGTGAGTTCTTCATCCCGATTTCTGACATTTCCATGAGTTTCTCTCTAGTCGCTCGGTTTTCGGAAACTTTGCAAGGGGGTGGCCACAGCTTGATTTGCCTCGAGCTTGCTCTCTAGCCCCCCATGTTCGACCCAGGTAGGAACTCCCGTGGTTAAGCGCTCCTCCCCACGAAACTGTTTGGTTCCATTTTGCTCTATTCGGGTAAGACGTGTGGGGGGAGGGAGGGAGGGGGGAGGCTTGTTTTATCCGGTCCGTAAAGGTGTCGAGTGGAACGAGTTATTCGTTCTATGCATCACCTGTCGTTTCCTTTCGAGTTTGATTGCGAGCTAGACCAGAACAGGCTTTTCTTCGTCTATTCGCTTGCCTTATGTTCCACAAAACGACCCAAAGGCCAATGACTCGTTTTGTTTACGGGAATATGCAATTTCCACAAATGGGTTAGCAGATGGATTTACCGCCAAAAGAAAGTGGTCAATCCTCTCTCTTGAAAAATCGTCTCACTTTCTTTTTTTGTGTTTGACCATAACTTTTATCACCTCGCAACTTTTCTTTTTTTTTTTTGGTTAGTAGTCCAATTGACGCGATTATTTTATCAACGTAGTGCTAGTCACCAAATCTTTTTGAAAGGAGATTTGACTTTTCAAATCATCATTTGAAATTTTTGCTAAATGAAATTACAAAGTTAATTATTGGAGTTTTAGGTTGTGGATTTACGGTGATTAATATAATCCTTCTCTCATCACTACATATATCCTTAATGTAGTTGCCAAACCATCACACATCATACTGTCAAAGATTTTGACAAACCCCCCCTCCCCTCTCTCTCTCCTTCGTCTTCTTTCCTTTTCTTTCCGACACCCTCACTCTCACTCTCTCTCCCTCCAGCCCACCCTCTCTTCTAGGCCATCGAAGGTACGAAACTCCTAGTTGTTTGCGTTCGCCTCTCTTCTTCCTATTTTCTAGGGCATCAAAAGCATGCTCGGCATCGCCGTTTGCCCCTCTTCTTCCTCTTTTATAGGGTATCAGAAGTATTCTCGACATTGTACGTATGAAACTCCTCGCCATTTACCAAAACTCCTCTCACTCCTCGTCGTTTTATGTTCGCATCTCTTCTTCTTGTTTTCTAAGGCATCAGAGAGACCCACTGTTTAAGCCAACCCAAACTCAAGGCTGGCCTTCTCCGACTGAAGACCGTTCCGCCATGTCTCAGCAATAGCTACCAAAAAAGAAGCAAGCAACCCTCGGGAGACGAAGAATAATGGATTTGGCCGAACGAGAGGGATCGCCCAAGTCTGATCCGACCCCATCTCCAGAGACACTAGCTTCCGGTGTCGTTCTTTTTCCTTCTTCTTTTTTTCCTTATTGTATTATATGTTGGTTTCGTTATTTTTAATGGTTTCGTTATTTTTAAAATCGATTTTTTGATTAATTTTTGTTAATTAGAAGAGAGATTAGAATGTCTAGATCAAGTGATCTAAGGTGGTGAAGATGGTATTCTAGTTTTTCCAAAATTTGATTTGTAGTGTTCAATCTTGGGGTCATTATACTTTTTTGATACATTTTTTTGAATATTTTAAGATTTTCTTATTATATTTCTTTATGTCTTAATTTCTTTTTGACTTGATTTGTTCTTTGGGGGAAATTATTTAAGTAATATTTCAGTTTTCGATCTAAAAAAAAGTGACAAATCAGCTTAATGTACCTCTAGAATATCCTTGTAATTATTCTTTCCACTTATACGGGTATTCTTTCTAATTTTTTCAAGTTGAACAGGTTATTCGACAATATTCCAAAATGAAACATTTACCATCTTCCCATAAAACCCGGCAAGACTAGTTTTACTTTTAGCAGATTACATATTTCTTCCACATGCACGAAGTGCCCTCAACAGTCAGCCCAAATAAGCAAAAACTTACAAAAATTCCCTTTCTTTGAATCTAAACTAGCAATGGGAATTCTAAGATTGCAAAAAAAACAAACTCTAGACAGCCTTAGTATTCTCATAAAAAAGCTCTTCATTCCCAAGCTCTAATCATATAATGTATAGTCCACTAGGTCTCACTTCACGTGCTCGTGCTTTCAACTTGAGAGAGAGATTCAGCTTGCTTCGGCATCTTACACAATGCAATCTCTCGACTATGATTTTGAGTGTGCCAAAGGGGACTTCCACGTTGCAATTGTGCTTATGCGTAATAACCTTTTTCATCTCTTTGATGAGTCCGGCTCTGAATATCCCATTAGCATCACATTATAATACAGAATATTAATGTCAAAATCATTGTTCCCGCCCTCAATGCCATTGTCATATTCGTCGCTGTGAAAGTAGCCATTCGTTAAGTTTGACAAATGATGCAAAATAATAAGAAACTTTTTTCTCTTCATCTCACTTGTCGAAACTTTTTT
Source organism: Rhodomyrtus tomentosa (assembly GCA_028455895.1). Classification (NCBI taxonomy): domain Eukaryota; kingdom Viridiplantae; phylum Streptophyta; class Magnoliopsida; order Myrtales; family Myrtaceae; genus Rhodomyrtus; species Rhodomyrtus tomentosa. The sequence goes on along the minus strand of JAPCWY010000001.1, from coordinate 37,237,408 downwards.
CTCTTCATCTCACTTGTCATATTCGTCGCTGTGAAAATAGACATCCGTTAAGTTTGACAAATGATGCAAAATAATAGGAAACTTTTTTCTCTTCATCTCACTTGATAACTGTTTAGCCTTTCTCATTTGATGTTACTTACATGCAACAAGAGCAAGCAATGTTGTAGGCCACACAGTGCATAGAAATGTCAGATTGTTTGTATTCATTAAAAAAGCAAATTGCTTCAGAATATTTGTCTACATCCCACTAGCACTAGATAATGGGTCTTAGGACTACACAGTCGGTCTTTATGCCTTTTAAAATCATGAAACTGTGGATTTCCAAGGCTGAATTCAATCGGCAAACAAACCTTTGACATATGAGGCTGAATTCGACGACAGTAATATGGAATCAAGATACTATTGAAGGACTTAAAAGCCACGATAGCATGGCTTTCCATCAAGAATAGGACTTTCTTTGACTTTTCAAGTTCGGTCTCCTTACAAAGTCCCTCCAGCACCATAGCTTAGCAGAATTCATTCTGCCAAACTCTACCCACTTGAGGAGACAATTATAGGCCAATTTTCATGGGTCGATCGATCAACTCGTGCGGCATTAGGAGCTCTGGTACTTAAGTCAGCCTTACCCCACTCAAAATCATCACACTCCTAGAGAGAGAAAATCTAAAGAGGTAAGTTCTGTAATTTGTATTGTTCGCGAGAATGAGATGATACAAGTGAGGAGACGAGGTCCCCTTTCATACAAAAACTTGCAGATCTAACAGATTGCATCTCCTCCATTCCTAACTACCCGCGACAAGTACAGACGCGAAAATTTCTTATATCACCCGCCTCTAGATTATTCTAGATCCTCAAGAACTCGCTAGGGTCATTCTTCTTCGAAAATCCACGGTCTGTCGTGCCAGAAATCGTCGAGGCAATCCTACTCTCCCGGACTGTACCGCAATCACGAGTGGCCTTAAGAGCATAGCCCTTCAAAATACGCACAGTAGGAAAACTGTTAGGGGTGACCCCAACGTAGACCATGTCGGCAAACAAAACTCTCCAGCTGCGAATCTTCAGATATTGATCAAAATAGGTAAGTATACACATCACCTATAAAACCGTGAGAAAAGCTTTACAAGGCAACTGCTAATGCATGAAATTAGAAATATCGCCACATGCTCGCGTTATGTTCAGGGATATTAGGCGATAAATTTTACCTTTCTAGACAAATCAAAATGCAGCAAGATACTTTTACCTTTCCCAAGGTTGCATTTTTTCCCATGACCTAGAGAAAGATAATTAGTAAATAAAGCCCATAAACTAGAATCCATCCCTCATTAGAGAGGAAGGAAAAAGAATGAAAAAAATTTATTGTCGATAATTTGACCAAAATTTGACCACTTCATAACTTTTTCTGTGTAGTCCAATTAACGCGATAATTTTCTCAACGTAAAATTTCGTCACCCAATTTTTTTGAACTGAGATTCGATTTTGCAAATCCTCATTTGAAATTTTTGTTTGATGAACTAATGCGATTATTTTATCGACGTAAAGGTCGTCACCCATTGTTTTCTAAATGAAATTTGATTTTCCAAATCCTCAATTGAAAATTTCGTTAAATGAAATAGGAAAGTTAGTTATTGGGGATTTAATTTGTGAATTTGCGTTGATTATCCTTCTCTAATCACAAGTACGTTAATCAAATCCATCTGCCAATATTCTTCTCTTCCTGCCCGATTCTTCCACTGCACCATTCATGAATTTCCGAAGACAGTCGAATTGACCGTTTTTTGAAGCTAATCGAGTTGGAAACGTACGTTGAAAAGAAAAAAGAAACACTTTTTGAATGTGCAAGAAACACTTTCTGGATGTGTCGTTTCATCCTATGTCCATGGCAAGATTTTTGCAATATTACAGACACTAGAGAGAGGAACACAGAGAATTAGTTATAGACCAGTCAACTTGTCTGGTCGACCCTATTAGAAAGACGGAGATCCATTGTTTCGGCCAGCCAAACAGTGCAAGCCTTCTTCGGCCGTAAACCCGATGGGACGAGCAGGAGGCGTCATCCAAGTCTTAACCGACCCAATCTTCGGAGGCACCAGCTTTTAGGGATGTCAAAAATGCCCATGCCAGGTGGGCCACTTAATTTTTGGGCGGAGTTTAGCACTCGGGCCGGCAGTGGCCCCACTTTTTTTTAACATTTATATTTTCTTTTTTAATTTAATTTTCTTTTTCTTTTTATACGCTTTTATTTGATGGATTTGTTAATTGATTTTAATTTCAAAAAAGAAAAAAGAAAAAAAAATAATCGGGCCCTAATTCGACGCAGTCTGTGCTCGATACTGCTTAATTTCGAGCCGGCTCGGACCGGGCTGAGATCCAGCCCGTTGACGCCTCTACTGGCTTCCACCATGTCACCTATAACGCCAAACCAAATCGAGCCAAACCCTGGATGATTGGCCCCGAGTGAACTCCTAGTAATAGGATCGACATTGGGAGTTCCATGAGAACTAGACAACAATAGCTAGGACAAAATGGAGAGGGTACCGAACTGTGTTTCCTAGGAATTAATGAGGCAGAAATATCGCTAAAACAACACATATACATGCTCTACGAGCGCAGATCTATTCCACAAACCTGGAAAAATAAAGAAAATAGTATCTCGCTGATGAAGATATGTCTCTATCACGGTGGAAATTATTTACGAGGCAACTGCTAATGCATGAAATAGAAATATCACCAGATGCTTGCAATTTTTTCAAGGACATAAGGCAATAAATGTAACTCAAATCAAATTGCAGCAAGATACTTTCTGCTTTCCCAGGGTTGAATTTTTTTTTTTTGTTTTGTTTCCAACGTCCTTCAAATGGTAACCAGTAAATAAAGTCCATAAACTAGAAGCCATCCCTTATTAGAGAAGGAAAAGAAAAGAAAGAAATAATTTTATTGTCAATATTTTGACCACTTTGTAACTTTTTTTTCCATAATCCAATTAACGCGATTATTTTATCAACCGTAAAGCTTGTCACCCAATCTTTTTTAAATGATATTCTAAGTTAGTCATTGAAAATTTTAGTTAAATGAAATAAAGAAGTGAATTCATCGCTGCGATCAATTGATGTGCCGGTGCAAAGACTTGCTCTCTCATAGGAATATGACCACCTAAAATGAACCATTTACCATCTTCTCATTGAACCTGGTAAGACAATAGTTTACTTTTAGCAAATTACATACCTTATCCCATGGACACGAAGTGCCCTCAACAGAGAGCCCAAATAAGCAAAAACTTACAGAAATCCCCTTTTTTGAATCTAATCTAGCAATGGGAGCGCTAAGATTGCAAAAACAAAAAAAAAAACTTTTGCAGCCTTAATATTCTCATTAAAAATGCTCTAATCATATAATATATAGTCCACTAGGCTATATCCCACCTCACGTGCTCGTGCCTGCAACTTGAGAGAGAGATTCAACTTGCTTCGGCATCCTCGCACAGTGTAAGCCCTCAACTACGATTTTGAGCATGCCAAAGGGAACTTCCACGTTGTGATTGTACATATGTAAAGTAACGTTTTCCACCTCTTTGATAAGTCCACCTCTGAAATATCCCGTACTTATAACACTCAATATCAATCTCAAAATCACTATTCCCTCCCAAATGTCATTATTATATTCGCCGCTGTAAAAGTAAACATTCATTAAGTTTGACAAATGATGCAAAGTAATAGGAAATCATTTTCTCTTTATCTCACTGTTCAACCTTCCTCATTTGTTGTTCCTTATAGGCAGCAAAGCAAGCAATGTTGTAGGCCACACAATCCATAGAGACGCTAGATTGTTCGTATTCATTAAAGAGGCGCATTGCTTCAGAATAGTTATCCATAGCATGAGATAACAAAGCTTAGGACTACGCAATCGGTCTTTATGCCTTTGAAATTATGAAACCGTGGATATCCAAGGCTGAATTCAACCAACCAACAAATCTTTGACATCTGAGGTTGAATTCGAGGGCAGTAATATCGAATCAAAGTATCATTAGACGACCTACTAAAATAGGACTTTCTTTGCCTTTTCAAGCTCACTCTCCTTGCAAAGTCCCTCCATCATAGCAGAATTCATTCAGCTTGATGCCAGACTCTACCTGGACGACATACTTATAAGCTAATTGTCACGGACCGATCAATTCAAGACTCGATCCTCGATCAACTTGTGCGGCCTTAGGAACTCCGCTCCCTAAGCCAGCCTTACCCGCTCAAACTCACCACACTCCTAGAGAGAAAAAACCCCACTGAAACTTACCACACTCTTAGAGAGAGATTCCAGATAGAGAAGCTCTGTAGTTTGTATTGCTCATTAGAATCAGATAAAAGTGAGGGGGGAAGGTTTCCTTATATACAAAGACTCGCAAGATATCATATGTAGATCCTTCCTAGATCTAATCGTGGAAATTGCATCTCCCCAACTCCTAACTACAGCGATAAGTAAAGACACGAGAAATTTCCCCCCTGAATTATTCTAAAATCCTCAAGAACTCGCTAGGGTATTCTTATTCGAAAAGTCACAATCTGTCGTGCGAGAAACCCTCGAGGGCGATCCTATTCTCCCGGACCGTATCACAATCATGAATGGCCTTGGGAGCAAAGCCCTTCGAGATACACACCGTAAGAAAACTGTTAGGCAAGAGCCAGAATGGACCATGTCAGTAAACAAAACTCCAGATGTCGGCTGCGAATCTTTAGACAGTGATCAAAATAGTGTAGGTATACACATCACCTATAAAACCGTGGAAATCCTTTACAAGGCAACTACTAATGCATGAAATTAGAAATATCACCACATGCTCGCAGTATATTCAGGGATATATGGCGATAAACCTTACCTTTCCAGTCAAATCAAATTGCGGCTAAATACTTTCAACTTTCGCAAGGTTGCATTTTTTCCAACGACTTGGGAAATGTAATCAGTAAATAAAGCCCATAAACTAGAAGCCATCCCTCATTAGAGAGGAAGGGAAAAGAAAAATAAATAAATTTTATTGTCAATAATTTGACCAAAATTTGATCACTTTATAATTTTTTCTTCGTAGTCCAATTAACAAGATTATTTTATCAACGTAAATCTCTATCACCCTATGTTTTTTAAATGAGATTCAATTTTCCAAATCCTCTTTTGAAATTTTTGTTAAATGAAATAACACCGTTATTCTATCAACGTAAAGGTCGTCATCCAACGTTTTTGAAATGAGATTTGATTTTTCAAATCCTCATTTGAAAATTTCGTTAAATGAAATAAGAAAGTTAGTTATTGGGGATTTAATTTGTGAATTTGTGTTGATTATCCTTCTCTAATCACATGTACGTTAATCAAATCCATCTGCCACTATTCTTCTCTTGTCCGATTCTTCCACTGTACCATTCATGAATTGCCAAAGACAGTCGAATTGACCTTTTTTGAAGCTTGTCGAGTTGGAAACATACTTTGAAAAGAAAAAGAAACATTTTTTGAATGCGTAAGAAACACTTTCTGGATGTGTCACTTCATCCTATGTCCATGGCAAGATTTTTGCAACATTAAGACGGTAGAGAGAGGAACACGGAGAATTGGCTATAGACCAATCAACTTGTCCGGTCAACCCAGCTAGAAAGACGGAGACCCATTGTTTCGGCCAGCCAAACTCAGGGCAAGCCTTTTTCAGTCATAGACTCGATGGGACAAGCGAGGGTAGGAGTGTCAACGGGCCAGGTTGAATCTCGACCCGGCTCGAGTTTGCCCGAAATTAAGCAGTACTGAGGTCGGGCCGGCTCGTCTCGGGTCGGGACGACTTGGATTATGGCCCGATTCTTTTTTCTTTTTTTAAAATCAAAATCAATTAACAAATTCATCAAATAAAAAATAAAAAAATAAAAATAAATTACATTAAAAAGAAAATATGGATGTTAAAAAAAGCCGAGCGATGGGCCGACTAGGCCCGAGTGCTAAACCGGGCACAAAAAATCCAAAAATTAAGTGAATTTTCAAGCCGGATCAGGTCGGCTTGGCTAACCCACCCGGGACGAGCCTTTTTGACACCCCTAGCGAAAGGCTTCGTCCCAGTCTTAACCAACCCCATCTTCGAAGGCACTAGATTCCACCATGTCACCTATCACGCTACCCAAATCGAGCCAAACCTTCGACAATTGGCCCCAAGTGAACTCCTAGTAATAGGAACGACATCGGAAGCTCCACAAGAACTAGACACAATAGATAGGACAAAGCGGAGAGGGTACCAAACTATGTTTACTAGCGAATGAATGAGGCAGAAATATCAGTAAAACAACACATATACATGCTCTACAACCGCAGATCTATTCCACAAACCTGGAAAAATAAAGAAAATAGTATCTCGTTGATGAACATATGTCTCTATCAAGGTGGAAATTATTTACAAGGCAACTGCTATGCATGAAATAGAAATATCATCACATGCTTGCAATATTTTCAGGGATATACGGCAACAAATATTACTCAAATCAAATTGCAGCGAGATCATTTGTGATTTCCTGGCGTTGAATTTTTTTTTTTTTCCATCGTCCTTCGAATGGTAACCAGTAAATAAAGTCGACAAACTAGGAGCCTTCCCTTATTAGAGAAGGAAAAGAAAAGAAAGAGACAATTTTATTATCGATATTTTGAACAATTTGTAACTTTTTTTTTTTTCATAATCCAATTAACGCGATTATTTTATCAACGTAAACCCTGTCGCCCAATCTTTTTTAAATGATATTCGAAGTTAGTCATTGAAAATTTTAGTTAAATGAAATAGAGAAGTGAATTCATCGATGCGATCAATCCATGCGCCGGTGCGAAGACTTGCTCTCTCATGGGAATATGACCACCCAAAATACTCATCCCCGTTCTTTGAATTCGTGATCCTATGGCAAACAAAATGATGCATCTGATTTGGGCTGACTAGCAAGCGCAGAAAACTTTTTGAATGGGATTGAATCATTTCTTTTAGAGAGATCATTAGCTAGACCAAGTAACGAGATGAACGCGTCTCACCTAACAAGACATTTCCGCAATGTGATTGAAAAACCTAGGCTGAAACATTCTCAAACGATAAAAACGTTTCTATCGTCTCAACATTTATCGCAATGGGGCATCTGGTGAAACAGTCCACTAATAGTAAAATGTGACATGATCTGTGGCTCGAGAGCATCACTCTCAGAAAAAATTCACTTTACATCGACGGTAAAACTCGTGTTCCGGCCACTCGGTCCGGTTCTTGGTATTCAAATTTCTCTATGAGCAACATTTTGGGGGTATGCAGCAAAAATGAGAAGGCTAGAACAAACTTGAATCCTTTAATGTTTTCGCGTCTGTTCGTGATCGGGCTTCGGACAGACTATTTCTCTGCTCAATTTTGTGCATTCGAAGATGACGAGTGATGAGCGTTTTGCTGGTTTGAATAATGCGTCCAAGATTTGAGCACATCATACGCTGTGAACCCAATGGCCACTGAAGGCACCACCTGCAAAATATACCCAAATATATGCATAAGGACATTCACCTCGAAACTATACTGTTCGTCGCAGATACATGTTTGCATTCCAAGCGTGTAGTCAGACTCTTCATACCGCTATAAATCGAGTTTTCAGTAAAGAAATCTATGCGGGGGATGCAAAATTCTAATCTTAAAAGTCTGCAGGGACGGATTGATTAGCATCAGACTTGTTAAGATAGGAAATTGGCGTTCTGGATTGGCTATGAATGAGAGCTTGCCTTGATGTAATTGATGCTTAAACCGGCGTATAATTGTCTCCACCCTTGATTGCGAACGATGTTCGAAAGCCCTTCTACGGTGTTCTTGAACCGGGCATTGCCCAGTACCGCAGTCTCAACCTGAAAATTTGAATGCAGCAAACATTGTTGAGCCTGATAGACAAGAGTTGATGCGCATGTTGATGTTGGGTCGGGGTTGGTTTTCCTTTTTCTCCCTATTTGCTTTTCATGGAGACGGAGACATCAAACGTCGAGCATTTTTCGGTGTCGGAGTTACCTGCATCTGTCGCCTCACGACGTCCAACGGATACGTGAATGTCTGCCCAACCAACCCCGCCAAAGCGCCACAGGAGAGGCGCATCATGATCGAATCTTGGTGATCCTCGCGAATCTTGAGCTTGAGCGCCTCGTAGATGTAGTACTTCAAGCCGGCATACGGAAGAATCCCAACAAGCGTTGGACCTGCATGGCACATCATATGAGCAACGCAAAAAAATTAGGACGGCCGATTATGTCTCGTGGGGACTACCGTGTCACAGGGATGTACCTATGCCTCGATAGAAAGCACGCACTCCGCCTTCTCCATAGACGTCCCTGAAGATATGGCGAAGCCTCGGGTGTCGAGGTCGAGAATGAGGATTTTCAGTAGAATATGAATCCATCACCTGGCCAAACAGAATACATAAATTTGCCAGGAAAATTTGTTGCAGATAAGGTTTATGCAAAGGTTTTGAAATCTGTTTGACCCCACGACAGAATCATCAATATGATGAGGACCCGAAGCGAAAATATGCTCTGATTCTGCTCGAAATGGAGCCAAGTTAACAGAAATCGGATTGGATCGAGTTCTCGTGCTAAGGAGCTCGTCCTTCCCTTTTCTTTCCTTCCATCATTTGCTTGTTTTGCCCCATTGCTAACCTGATAAGCGAGCTTCGTCCGAGCCAGATCCAAGGGATATGTAAACAACACAGCCGTCCCTCCGGACGCAGAGCCCGCCAGGAGGTCGATAAAAGGACCCGTCCCGAGCGAGGGACAGTTGTCCAAGATCCAACCCCGGTATTGCTCGTACGTCATGTATTGCAGCGCCGCGTACGGCACTACCCGGATGACGCTCGCGCCATTTCCTCTACATGTTTCTCGGAGAACCGTAAATACCACGAACAATGAACATAGCCTCGAGAAAAACCACACGAAACAGAGGAATAGGACTCACTTGTATAGCCCTTGAACGCCTTCATGCCTTCGGATCTTCTTGAAGGACTCGCACACACCAATGGAACGGAATCCTTCAGTTCTGATCTGAACACAAGACAAACATCATCATCATACACAGAATGAAGCTTCCCAAGAAAATTGAAGGGACAACAACAAGCTGGTCGGTTCATTCTGTTCAACTCATGTCGATTTTTTATGGTTTTTTCCTCCCCCCAGAAGACATCATGAATGGCAAAGACAAGCCACCTAAAATCTTGTCCTTACGTTCAATATTTAAACGCCCAAAAAGCACCTGCAAGAGAATCTTGATCCTTTCAAGGGGCGCCACAGCAGTCTTGGCAAACGCACCAGCAGCGCCTCCGGCGATCAATTCCCTCACGCAAACTGGCAAAGCATCAACGAAACAGTCGTCCCCATTCTCAGAACAGCCATGCATGAATCTTCCCACGGGGGAAGATTGCATGACTTTTCTTTTGTGGGTGACTCGCAGAATTAAGAATAATGGACACCAGGAAAAGGGGGGGAAAAATAAAAATTCTGAAACGATGTCGAGGGGTTGCCCTTTGTACAGCCTTAGCCTTTAGGGAAGGCTCTGAATAGCAACTCTTTCTAAAATTGGAATTTTTCCTCCTCCTCTCGGTTCAATCTACCTGTACGAAGATAAATTAGGAAGCTCTAGACAATGGGCCGCAAAGGAAAATCAGAAACAGCGTAGGCGTGAATTTAAAGCGAGTTGGTATGGTTTCACTCAAAAATTTTGATGCTCATATCACAGCAATTGAAGATTGGCTTGGGAAAGTGAAATCTAAGAGAAGCGACAAGTCTGTTTTGCAAATTTCTTTCTTTCTTTCTTTCTTTCTTTCTTTCTTTCTTTCTTTCTTTCTTTGAGCACAAGAATCTCCATTTCTAGGAGTTATTATTTATCTTTCATAGAATTTTGTGAATATTCCAAATATTTTCTAAAAAAAGCGCGCATTTTTGTCTATTTTTAATTATTTTTTCTTTTATTTTTTTCTTACTTTTTTCCTTTCCTTTTCGCTGGTGACAAGTCTCAAGCGATGGTCGGCCTCGCTTGTGGCTGTCGAGGTCGGTTCACCTAAGATAGGTTGCCCTTGACAGCTCCAAGGGACGGCCTCTCCCGAGTGAGCCCTCGTCGACTGTCTATAAAGAAAAAAAATGGGAAACAGAAAAAATAAAATTAAATAATTAAAAAATGAAAATGCCCTTAATCATATCATTCTTTGAAATAATAAGGGCATTTTAGACTCTTATTTAAAACAAGGTCAACTCCAGCTCTTATTTGATAAAATGAGGTAACTTTATGCCCTTATTTGCAATTATCCCTAAAAGGGTCTTTATTATTGATTTCCAGTTCTAAGAAAGGTGATTTGAGAGGGTACAGTTATCTCAGTCTTCTCTATGGCATGTGCATGCGATGGTGTAGAAAACAAATGATTTTTTCAAAAAAAAAAAAGAGAATGATTTCTTACATCGCTTATAAAAATAAATAAAGAAAAATGTTTTCATCATCCACTAAAAATTTTAAACATTAATTATTATTGATAATGATAATATTTTTTAGTAGTAGGCAATAAGCTATAAAAAATAATTCTTTTTAGGAAATTATTTTTTAAAATCATTATTTTTTCGTGAAATAAATGGAGAATAAGAGTAAAAACAACGTGACGGAGATTAGGAAAAAACAAATTGGAACATTAAATCAAAGAAATTGAAAGGGTAATAAGTGGGCCTCACCAAAAGAGCAAAGCTCAGATCACACTGAACGGGCTCAACGCAGAGCCCTGGGCCGTTTCTGCCCAAAACGACGATCAACGTACCCGGCATAGAGGAGCAAAAACGACGTGCCGTACTAAAACCAGATCTCCGATCTAAAAAGCGAATGATATGAATTCGTAATCGAGCACGAGCAGTTTCGCAGCTTCGCCAAAATCCTTTCCTGATCGCAAGCCCACGCACCCATGGCGCATTTCTCTTCTTCTCGCGTAACTCTCTCTCTCTCTCTCTCCCTCCCTCCCTCTGTGTTCTGACAAGTTTTTGGTTAAACAATTTTTTGTCCTCCTGAAGTCATTGACTGTCTTGCGAATGTCATAGTTTGGTGATGTTTCGAGCGATGCGAGCTGCGGTGAGATGTTTGTGGACTTCGATTTGATTTCGATTTCTGTCATTGCTCGGAAGTTTCAATGGAAGCTGCTTGCGTTGAGTGAGAGGCACGATTCAGTGCTTCTGCTTGTGTGTCTCTATAGATCTGTTGGACGGCGATCTGGATTTCTCTGTTGGAGTTTTTTCGCCATGCATATTTGGCTCGATTGCAGATTGAATATACTGTGCAACTGATCTCTCTCCGCGCGCGCATGTGGAGCAGGGACTGATATCGATAGTTTTTCGACGGAGGTGGAAGTCCGATTATTCGTTTTGCATAAACACATCGTATTGATGTATGCTATTATACTTGTAAAATTAGATCGGATAGGTGGAACAATGGTTTAAAAAAAAATTATGGATCTTACGATTATGATTTCTTAATATGTCGCGGCAAACTTAAGAAAATGTAAGGCTGTTCTTTTTAAGACGTTCAATGACAGCGAAACTAGAAAATGTCTAGAATTTGAAGTGTGCTCTCGAGTGGCTAAAAAGATGTCGGCCCAATTTATTTTAGCAGACACCATAAACTGCTTTTTCACTAAGATGAGATCAGTACTTAAGATTCTGATTTAGTCTCTTATGGAAAGACCTGCTGCAATTATATTTCTTTGAATAAAGAGTCAATCTGTGACGACTGAGTTAATTCAGTTAAAGTAATCAAATTATCTCGACTGCTTAGTTGGCTGGTTTAATGGAAATAGATCAGCATTTTTTTTTTGTCATGCTCTCGTGAATTTCTATTTTGCCACTAATGTGATTGTCATTGTGTTCATAGGACTTGTGCCCTTTGGTGAAGAACATTCTTCTGCTGGATTCTGAAGGAAAACGTGTTGCAGTCAAATATTACTCGGATGATTGGGCCACAAATAGTGCTAAATTAGCCTTTGAGAAATCTGTCTTCTCCAAAACTTTGAAGACAAATGCTAGGACAGAAGGTACCGTAGAAGATATGTTTATGAAGATTCTGTTATTCCAATCCTTTTACATTGATTTAAGTGAGTGATATTTCTTGTTCTATTATGGCGCTTCACCAGTTTCAGGAGTTTGATACCACTTTGACTTGAGGGCAGTCTATTTCATACTAACTATTTCAATAGCTGTGCTTGTAAATGTAGATGATAAATCGCTCATGTAAGTTTCGTATCTTATGCATTTAGCCTTAGTGCAGAAGACCATACATGAATTCAGTGAGAATTTCCTTGGTTTGACACTGTGTATAAACTTCGGCAATCAACTATATAACTGGTTGATTTCGACCTGCTTTGATGCTATGTCCTGCCTGGTGTCTGAAATGGATTTTGTGAGGCCGAGACAGAAAGGGAAAATAAGTTTAGATTCGAATTGTCATGGTTCCTTTGACAAAATTAGCAAGGGATGCATATTTTATATGTGCCCGGATGAAACAAGTTGCGTATAGCACCTTAGAAATGAGAAGTTAGTGAAAATTGCTTGCTTGTCTTTTTTAATTATTTGAGCACTTGCAATATTGATGTAGAGCTATATTATCACTTTCAGCGGAGATCGCAATGTTCGAAAATAACATTGTCGTCTACAAATTCGTACAAGATTTGCACTTTTTTGTGACTGGAAGTGATGATGACAATGAGCTGATTTTAGCTTCAGTACTTCAAGGTTTTTTTGATGCAGTTGCCCTTATTCTGAGGTATTGCTGGTTTTACTTTTGGATGTTGTGCGAAATTTTGAATTTTGCAGCTCTCTATTGTCTTCATTGTTCATGTGCTTATCCTTTTTCTTCTATGTTCCACTCAGAAATAATGTTGACAAAAATGAAGCACTCGAGAATCTAGATCTTATTCTTCTTTGCATTGACGAGATTGTTGATGGAGGGTAAATATTCCTTTTGCACTTCTGTTTAGTTAGATAGCTTACTTTGAGATCCAATGTGCTAATTTAGATTCAGGAAATCATTCTTCCGTGAATTAGGAGAAGGAAAAAGCTTATGCACTGGCTTTGTTCAAATTGGCCAACCTTATCTAGTATCTTGTGTAACTGTTCTGCAGGATGATCCTTGAAACAGATGCCAGTACCATAGCTGGAAAAGTTGCATCCCACAGCATTGATGCCGCTGCCCCATTGTCTGAGCAGGTGTTGCATCTCTCCATGTGTGCTTTTTCCTACTAGCAGGAATAGTTACAAGCTCTTAGATGATGCTCAATAACTACTACTGATAAGCTTAGCTAAATATCTCCTGATAGGAAACTATGGCCCTGCTTTGCTTTGCTTTGTTTCTGTAGGCTTTTCTGCTATATTTATTTTTGCATGATTGATCTAACTTCTCTATAATTATTTACTTGTTTTTAAAATCTTGCAGACTTTAACCCAAGCATTGGCCACAGCTCGCGAACATATCACAAGATCCCTCCTCACATGATTTTTTTGCTCGTAATTGATGAAAAGTATGCTGCTTTTCTTTTTAGTTTTTATCCCCTTACCAAAGAAAAATTATTTTTGCATGACAACTAAGTTGTTTTAACAGCCATTGGTTGATTGGGCAATGAGATTCTGTAATTCTGGCTGGTGCAGATCACCTATGGAAAAATAATTGGCTCCATTGGAGTTTTCTTTTGGGTTTCGTTACGAAAATTATAGTGTTACAAAACTCTTTGGTTGTTGATTAACTCACACGATACGTGTTATGATAACTCTCTTTTCTCGTTGGTTGTGTTGTGGGTGAGGTGCTATCGTTTGGATCTTGGTTATTTTTTAGTAAGATGATCTCTGTGCAGGAAATTTTGTGGTAAAACTACTATATGGATGATGTGATGCGGTCAAAACCACGCATTGCGTGCGAACCGTGATGGAAACTTGAAGCGCGCGCGTTTTTTCTTCTTCTTTTTTTGTTTGGGTGAAATCCACCGTGTGTTAGGTGTCTCTCAAAATGCGATTGGCTTGATACGATATAATCTATTACACGCGTGCATTGTTGTTGGAGTGTTCGTGAAAAGGGCCTTCAAGTGGCCGAGCTATCCAGGGTGATGACATGATTCTCTTGTGTGCTGTCTATGCTTGGTCGGATGGGAAGTTATCTGGGGTCTCTGTCGCCTATGAATCAGAACGAAGCAGAATTCGACAATTGCCTTGCCTGTATTAGCTCCAATCGTATCAATTCCGTGTTTGACTCTTATATCTTGTGTCTCCGGCTAGTAACATCTCATATGTCGACGAACCCTTTTAAATGTATTCCTCTTCGTTGTCAAAACCCTTTAGTCCACTGAATTGGGTCGTGTCGTCAGATGACAATAAATTTGATATTTAGTTAGTCGACATGGCTCTTCGGGGAGATATGGTTGCGAAAATGTTGTAAAACAGCGTTTCATGCAACACACACACACACCCCCCCCCCCCCCCCCCCCAAAAAAAAAAAAATGGAGGATTTTTCGCTAAATTAAGTTGCAATCCAAACTCTCCCCTCTAAATTGCAATCGAAATCAATGCTTTGCTGATTGCCCTCCTCCTTCAGGAGCCAAACAATATCAATCTGCGCGCCACAACCCTCCTCTGCACACACCGTTCCTCCCTCCACAACCAGTTTCAACTCTAACCTTTCGATAAGACTCATTTTATGCTTGGTGGGATGGAAAGTCAGCCTATATCAGTTCCAACCATATCAATTCCATGTTTGACTATTATATCATGGTTGTTGAAAAATCGCCATGCTTGCTTATCCTTCATTTCTTATGCCTCCGGCAAGTAGCATATCACATATCGATGAACACTTCGAACAATTAAAACCCTTTTTGCTCTCTAAATCGGGTCGTCCCGTATCTAGTTAGTCCCCCGTCTGATTGCTTCGATCCTCAATTTTCAAATGCCTAGCGGGACCTTCCCTTGAGTGATACGTTACACCTAAGATTCGGACTCAATAACTCCTCTTGCCTTTAGTTGTTGTTAGTGCATGCTACTGCCGCTACTCCCACTAGTTATCTTCCGGTCCCTTATTTCTATGGACCGGTTCAAACCCATCTTTTTCTAGTGAAGTTGCTCTCACCTCAATAATGCATACATCTCTCCCATTTCCCTATCCATATTAGCGAGAATTCCACTAGAAAGATGTCTAACCAGCCCACCCGACACATTAACTTCGAGTTGACTACTCTTGGACATGCACACGCATATGCTTCCACGTCTGGTACACCTGCGATAAATAGAATTGGGTGAAAGTAGAACCAAACCCTGACTGCCATTCAGTTGATATAAATTTACCACTGGAGTGTTGGTATGGTCTAAGAGCTGAATCCGAGACGCATACATTGGAAGCGTTCGTTCCAGAAGAGGACTGGTCATAAATGAGATAAGCTTATATGTTTTGGATTAGTTTGTCCATTGTGATTGAAAATTTCTTGTGCTTTAAGCAAATAAGAAAAGAAAATATTAGCGGATATTATTTTCCACACGTGTTGAAACTAAGACTTGGGGATGGGGGGTGTGCAAACCGGACCGAACCGGGACCTGCACAGACCGACCGCGTTGGTCCAGTCCTTGAGGTGGGCGGTCCGGTCCCCAATTCCAATAAGTGGGACCGGTGATCGGGCGGTTCGGTCCTCGATTTTATGTGTTGGGACCGGACTGACTATAATATATAATGATATATATATATACACACACACACACACACACACACACACACAATTAGAAAAAAAAATACTTGAAAACAAAACAGAATAATAATTTTTTTAAAACAAAAATCTCAGTTTACTGTAGGAAATACTTCAACCTCCCTCATCCCTTATTATTCTTGAAAAATTATTTCAAAAATAAGAAAATTTTACTTCCATAATTAATTTATCGAGCTCAAAATGCTGCTGAAAGTTATAGTTAGCGGTCCTACTAGGCCGGGATCGAGACCGAACCGAACCGCTTGTCCCGGTCCAAGTCAGGTTTGGTCATGGTCTGGTTAGTGGTCCCGAAAATATGGGGACCGGGACTATTTGTCCGATCCCCGGTTCCATTACGGGATCGGACCGGCCCGGACCATGCACTCCTCTAGGGGGTGGTGTTGTGTTCGAGGGGAAATATCATGATAAACTAAAATACTCTCCAAAAAATCATTTAGTTTTTAGGTTATGGAATTTGTTTTTTCTATCTTAGGGGCACACATTTTCATTTGCTATAAATGGTTTTTCGATGAGTGATCATGTTTAGCAAACCAAACATTTAAAAGTTCAGACAGCTAATTCGCAAAAAATACTTTCACCGGATGTGCTTGTTTTGGAGAAAAACTTCATGATACATAAAAAAATATATATGTATACTCGCGAAATAATTTTCCATGAAAATGTTTATTTTTCTTTTTAGGATAGGGAATTTATTTTTCTAACTTTAGACAAGCATTCTTTCTTTGACAATAAATGGGATTTTCATCGACCGATCATCCTCAGCAGAACAAACTCGTCAAACTTCGAAAAACTAATAATAATAATAATTCGCGAAAAATTCCCACGCTCAAACAAACACGCCTTCTAACGATAAATATGATACGTTTTCCTTTTTCTCGATGCCCACTTCGCAAGGGGATCATGTCTGATTTGATGTATGCCATTTCTCAGACTTCCTATCTAGAAGATCAGGCTTAGTACGTGTCTCTCGCCATTTTTAAGGTCATTATCAGTGACGATTGACGAAGACTTGATCCACAGTGAAAACCTAAATTGCCCGACAGATTCAATAAGTTCCTGATAATGCTGTCCAAAACCATGTTCTTTTGAGCTTTAGCTTCAGTTCTGCCCAAAATGTCACCCCCACCTCAAGTTGATGTGGGTCCCATGAGATGACGCCATTGCCCTGCCACTATCTCTATTGCAGTGTTTGCTTTTTCTCATGGACAGTACAAGTCGACTCGACAAATCGAAACATTAAGAGAAACACCAACCCTTTGTTCTTCCCGAGCTGCAGCAGGCTTTCTAAAACCGTTAGGGGAATCCTCTCTTGCATGGGAATAACTTCAATATATCCTTTTGTATTCGGACTTTCAAACTCACCAGAGAATTCATAGGGTGATGGAAGTCTCGTAATTGGTCACTTGCTTTTATTGGTTAAAAAAAAAAATTGGTTTGAACTTACAATGAGTAAAGAAGAAGAAAAAGACGAGGCTTAAATTTATAAACAACAGAAAAATCATTGGAAAAAATTATCCAAAAAGTTCTAACCCTACTGTAGTTTTGTCTTTAGTTCCAAACCTTTTTTTAAAATTTTACCAATTGAATCCTTAACATTTTCACGTTTTGCTAACTAAGTCTATCCGATCAATTTTAGCTGAAAATCGCTAACAAGCCAACCCTCCTATTAGGGGCGTGTAACCGAACCGAGTTGACTCGGAACCCGAATCGGTCCACCCGAAAAATAGGATCGGAAATCGGTTTCCTCTCAAATCAGTCCAGGTACCGGTTCTAAATTTCGAGAACTTGATTAAAACGTTTCAATTTTCGGTTCTAGATGTAGGCTCACCCGGACCGATTTTTAGTTTCTATTAAAAAACAAAACCCTAAGTCCTCACTCCCTTAGTGCATCGTTGCCCTTATTTGCTCATGCTCATTGCTCACGGTCCTCAACTCTTCACCTCCTCTCATTTAATTTTTATTTGTTGGATTGTTCCTTTCGGTGGATTGTAATTGTTATTATTCATTTTATCGATACTCATATTATTTTGATAAAAATAAATAAATTTTCGGGTAGACCCTAAAATCGGACCGAAAAATAAAATCGATTCCAAAACAGATTCCAAGACAAACGAGGTCGATTCTCCATTCCAAAAAACTGGGAATCAATTGTAACATGATCGATTTCAAGGTTTAGATCTGGAACCGGCCCACTCGACACATACTTGCCTCTACGTCCTACGTGGCACGGCCGGCACTGACATGGATACAATTTAATAATATTTTAAAAAAAATTCATAGTATTCTTTTTTTTTCGTTTCGTTTGTTTTCCTTCTCCCTCTCTTTTTCATCTTATTCTTCCTTTTTTTCTTCCCTTCTTACCTCCACCAGCCTCAAGCGAGGGTCACTATCGCTAGCCTCAAGAGAGGGACGCCTGTTGCGACCTGCTTGAGCTTGAGCTAGCGAGAGTGACACTTGCCTGAGGGTGGCCCTTGCCTGAGACCTAGACCTTTGCCGAGCTCGTAAATTGCTAGGCAAAGGGAAGAAAAATAAAATAAAAAATAAAACATAAATATTTAAAAATTATCCGCGTCACCACCGTCTGTCCCAATTCCCTACGTGGTACAATGTCCACGTTGTCGATTTGTGGCCAAAATTGGACAAATAAACTCAACTGACAAAACATAGAAAAAAAAAAGAGTTTGGAACTTAATTAGGAATATCAAAAGGGTGGGGACTGATGTATAACTGCAATAGGTTTATTAGAACATTTTAGAAAAATTTGCCAAGAAATTTAAGAAATCAAAGGCAAAACCTCCTGCATTTGATGCCAATGTAAAACGAACGCATAAACATTGTGTCTGTACTAGAAAATGCAATAGATCATTTAACAGTCGTTGGTAAACTAGCGCGATACTTCAAACCCACCTCATAAATAGCAGATATGCTCTACCGCACTTTTTTCGGACAAGAAAGCGTCCCGCGTATCTTTGTGACGTGCCCCTGCTCTCTACCGGGCGACCGTGCTGAAATCAGTCGGAGAGATGTACAACAGCTTTGGAATCGGCGGCGTTTCGGTCGACTCTTGCCAAACCGTTCGATGACAATTGACATTGCTTGATGGAGCATGGACCAACGAAATGATAATTCGGCATCAACTAACCCGTACCCACGTAGAGAAATATTCGCGGTTGGCATTTCTCGAAAAAAAAAATAAAGTATAAAATCTAAATTTGTTGCGTTGCCGTCAATTCAATCTTAAATATTTTCATTGTACCGATTCAACCCTAAATCTTTTCACACTTATACAATTCAGTTCATCCGGCCAATTTTGGCTAAATATAGCTGACATGAACATCAGCTTTTGCGTGACATATCTGACGCTATCATGCCGAGGCGAGACGAGGTTCATGCCATATAAGATGGCAAGAGGGGCCTCGTCAAAATAAAGGAGAGGAGAAAAAGAAAAAAAAAGATAATGAAACTATGAAATACCCAAAAAAAAAATGTTAACTTCAATTTACAGTCATGCCATATAAGATGGCCATTGACCATTTCAGCAATTAACCGGATGGGCTGAATTGATACCAAAGTGAAAAGATATTTAAAATTAAATCGGCCCAATTGAAAAATCCATGACCGAATACGCATCAACACAACATGAATATGACTTTTTGGATACATTTTTTCCGACATTTTTCCTATGTCCAAAAATTTGATTGTGTCGATAGGTCATCTTGCAACTTCGTCTCTTGTTCTCTTTCAAATCTAGAAGGTCAAGGGAAAGAAGAGCATCCAGCACGTTACGCGTGCCTACCCCCCTTCCCCGGTATTTTCCTGAAAAATGATCGGGATTCCGGAGAAAGATAATTGCGTGTGATGTTTCCACATATCGACCCGATATGAAAACAAGGCAAGCGAACCAAAATTTTCCGTGGAGTCAACGAATCCATTCGACAGACCATCGAACAGAACACACGCACACATCCCCCGCACCCCGGCGAGGGTCGCACGTTTTCATACTTGTCACACAAGCCAACTCTTTTTTTTTTTTTTTTTTTTTTGGGTCACAAGCATACTTGAGGGGGGAAGAATTACAAAGAGAAAACAAAAAAAAAAAATCAATAAGTGTATTGCACTTGTATCGATTCAGTCATAAACCTTTCAATTATATCCATTCAGTCATAAACATTTTCTTATTTTGTCAATTGAGTTTATTTGTCCTATTTTTGGCTAGAAATTGATGATGTGCATGGTCCCTCACCGTTCTACATAGCACGATCAAATTTTTGAACTTTTTCTTCCTTTTTTTTTATATTGTCAAGTTTTATTTTACATTTTGGATTTTTTTTATTTTTATTTTTATTTTTATATTGTTAGCCGGCGCTTGCGGCAAGGGTTCACATGCCCTTATTTATGGATAGACTCAATTCACAAAATATGCATGGCACAATTGAACAGTTTATGACAGAATTAGCACAAGTACAATAAGTTGGTTACTTTTATTTTTCTATATAAATTTTACGATATTTATATTTTTTTATTTATGTTTGCTAACTTATGATCGCCTGTTTGGTATGCCATGAGACTGTGGAAAGTGGACACGGCATGTACAGAAATGAAGATCACTCTCGAACTGATGAGGAGAGTGGGGGTCATTTGATGCCTTGGACAAAACAATGATGAAATGATGTCATCTTTTTTTAGCATTTTTTCTCATTTGTCACAAGCAAAATTTCTGCTTCTGAAATGATTCTGAAGCTAAAATACGTTTGGTAAATACGTTTCGGAAGTGCTTCTGAAGCTGAAAGCCGTTTGGTAAAAATATTGAGAAATCAATTTCAAAAGTACTTCTGGAAATGATTTCTACTTCTGATAGGATTTTTGACTAACTTTGAAAAGTTAAAAATTATAGCTTCTAAAAAAGAAATCAATTCTTCAACTACACCGGTCTTTGCCGATCAACGCCCACCTGCCAGCGCTCCCCGACCACCAGCCGTCCTCCCGCCTCCGGCCGCCATTAACAGCCCACCCCGCGGCCGTAGCCGTCCGCCCGCCAACGGTTGCCCGCTGCCGCCGATCTTCAACCGTCGACCTTTGCCGTCTGCCGCCCGTCGCTGGCCACCCACCCCTCAGTCGCCGGCCGTGACCATTCGCCATCCGCCGCTGGTTCGCCGCCGCCGGTCGCCGCATGTCGTCCGTACGCCGCCGATCTCCCGCCGTCAATCGCCTGTCGCTACCGACCATCGCCGGTCGCTATTCGCCGCCGAAGATTTTTGTTAATAATGTTTAAAAATTTAAAATTTCAGAAGTTGAAATTTTAGCAAACACCTTTATTTGATCAGAAATCAACTTTTGATGTAAAATTTGAAAAATCAACTTATGCTTCTAATTGATAAGTTGAAAAATCAACTTTAGCTTCATAAATGATTTCTTTTGCAGAAGTGTTGACATGCGCCCTCTAACCTATCTTTTGTCGAGGTTAGGGCATCAAACTTCAAGGTAAAGGAAGAAGAAGGAGATTGTCGAGCTTCCTTAAAAAAAATAAAAGTTCTCTTATATATATATATATATATATATAATTCTTTTTGGCCCCCCTTAAAAAGCCGCCTTCAGAATTTCAAAGTTTAAAAATAAGGACAAGCACGAATTGAGACGTTGGACCTGGACCCCAAGAAAGAAGAGAAGGAAAACTTCCTAAAACGTTTCGGAAGAAATTGGATCGCCCAGATTCTGAAAAAAAGAAAATGCAATCGCAATTAGCTAAAACGGGGCGCGTTTGACGGGGCGTCTTGAAACTGCGCAGTGCGACTATTCTGAAAGTTGCGTCCTCCGTGGCGATTTCTTCAGAACTCACCTGACGAAATTTCAAGCATTCTCGAAAATCAGGGCCTTCCCCTTTTTTTTATTGCCCAAAATAAGTCGAGGCCATATTATTTGCCAACCTTTTTCCAGCCACTTTTCTAGACAAATACAAAAGTTTGTAAAATCGGTTTTAGGTAAAAGGGCACAAGCGAAGTGTTTTGAATATTTTGAAACACGTTATTATTTTTTTGGATAAGGATTAAACAAGTTATTATTATTATTATTATTTTTTTTTATGACCGAGGTATCCGATCTAGCTTGCATGCACCTCGACTATTCATCGGGGGACTAGCACGACAACCACCAGTCGCGACCCCCACTTAAGATCGAAAATAAGTTATTATTGTCCTTCAATAAAATCGAAAAGAAGATTAATGCAAAGCATGTATATCCTTGGGCTCAGATCGATCAACATCAGACGCGTTTGACATCTTCTTGATTCTTGTAATCATGCTCTTAATACATAAGATTAATCAAATTGAAAGCCACACAGGACCACCCAAAAAAAAAAAAAAAACATAGTCAAATTGAAAAGCCAACGAGAAACGGTCCAAATTCCTGGGCGGGATGACGCCTCGTAAAACCAGATTCTTAAAAGGGTTTCCTCAGATTCAGTGTATTAACTTATATTATTCTAGCAAATTAATATCATAAACGCTAAACCCAGAATATTAATTAAAAAAAAATCAGCATAAGCAACCTTCTAGAGAACTGCTTATCCGGCTAGTCTTGCCATAGGGTTGCCAATTTAGAAAACCGTATTTCATAGGTTTGTTTATCACTCGAAAAATGAATAATTTAAAAATTATTCATTTTTTTTGCTTTTTATCTCGAACGTGATCTGGGTGGGTCTATTGCGAGACTTTAATTTAGCGAAAAGCGAAAAAAAAAGATATAGGGAAGATTTGGCTTCCCCTAGTAGCTGTGGCTGAGGGAGGAGTTAGCTTGAAAAATCTCCTGCCTCGATTGATGATCACAATCCTTTGAAGCCTAATCACCCTATTATACTTTATACAATGTAGTCCTGATAAGGTGAACCCCACTTGTCATTAATACTTCTAAGTATATTATTCCATGATTTTATTTTACTTTTTTGAAATAAAAACCTTCCATTTTTTATTTTTTATTTTTGTAGGGGGTATATTAATTCTATCTAGAAGAAGACATGGAAAGCAGGCACAGGCCACTGGACTGGACTTGGGGTCGACGCCACGTGGCTCTGTGGGGCCCAGGACCGTACATTCAGGAGGAACCTGAAGGCAAGATTGGCTTCGTTAACTCCTCCTAATTTTTTTTTTTTTCCCGTTTGAGCATGTTTCCCGGGCTAGAGCCTAGACGGCTGAATATACGTTGTCTTAATTATTATTATTATTATTATTACTATTAATTTTTTGCTTTGGTTTACTCGGTCTACAATTGGGTGCTCCCGCTGGACAGGTCATCTCGGAGACGGGCGATGAACAGATTTGACCGAAAAAACGGAGTGAGAAAGAAGAGGAAAGAGAAAAGAAAGAGCGGCCCGGTGGTGAGAGAAAAGTCCTCCCGTTCGACGAAATAAAACTAAAGAAGCCATTGTTGAATGTATTTTGAAACTCCCGTCTTGAGGTTTGAAGAACATATGAGCACGCAGAGAGAGAGAAGCCCCCCCGGGAATTCCTGGGTCTGACTTCTCCTCGGAGCTCCGTCGGAGACAGGGGCCATCTCTCTCTCTCTCTCTCTCTCTCCTTGATCTGCAATTACAAGGAGGCTTCTTTGTCGCTCTTTGATTCTTGATTCGCAAGTGGGTCTTCGTCGAATTGCTTCCAAGACGAGAAGGGCGATTTCAGGTTACCCTTTTGAACATTTTTTTTTTCTTGGGTTGGGACGTTTGTGTTTGCATTTTCTTTGTTTCTTTCTCGGGTTGATTTGTCTTGTCATGAAGAAGCGGCATTTTCTCCCCCTTCTTGTGTAGCTCACGCCTACGGTTCCAGCTGGGCATTGTCTGATTTTTGGTGGTTCTGAATTCCGCCTTCTTGCTCTTTCCTGATTCCGAGAAATGAATTCTCGAGCTGATTCGCCGCATCTGTAATATGCTTTTCGCTATCAATTAAAGCTGCTTTTCTTGGCCTTCAAGTATAAAATGTCATCTGTCAAAGATGTGGGCATTAAAAATGGACTCTTTTAGTTCCTAACATCTCATAGTTTAGATAAGTGCAATGCAGTTAAGCATACAAAAGGTATTGAATGAAATTTTGAATGCGATCCCTATTCACTCCACGGTTTTTGTAACGAAATATTCTCCTTAAAAATCAACTACATTCAATTCTTCAGGATTTGGTTTTTTCTTGTGCAATTCGTGTATAGCTTATTTAGTTTGGTGAATTGATACATATCTGTTCTGTGTATCACATCAGGCTCTGGAAAGGTTTTGTGCATCAGCAACCCCCATCGTAGTGATTGATGAAGTGAAAGTAGTTTAAACGGTTAGCTCTTGGTTATCATCGGGTGGAGGTAGAAAGATGACCCGAAATCCCTTACAAGAAGCACAGCGACGCTCCTTGCTGGAGTCAAGATTTAGTTCTTATGTTTAGAGTATTATATATCCAATCCTATAGTCTTGTGCTGAAGTGAAGAGAGATGACTCGAGGTAGGATAAGGGCGAGGATCCGCCAGAGCAACCTTTATACCTTCGGATGCGTCCGGCCCAACACTGCTGAGACTCAGAACCCACAGTCATTACAAGGCCCAGGCTATTCTCGCATTGTACATTGCAATGAGCCCCATGTGCACAAAAAGAAACCTCTGAAATACTGCTCGAATTACATATCAACCACAAGGTATAATGTTGTGACATTTTTGCCCAAAGCATTTTTTGAGCAATTTAGGAGGGTAGCGAATATTTACTTCCTTGTGGCTGCAATATGCTCTCTCTTTTCTTTTTCCCCGTTCAGCCCATTGAGCATGATTGCCCCGTTGGCATTTGTTCTTGGGGTTAGTATGGCGAAGGAGGCTGTAGAAGATTGGCATAGGTTCATTCAGGATATGAAGGTTAATAACAGAAAAGCTAGCGTCCATACAGGAGATGGAGTCTTTGGTTATAAACAGTGGCGGAATATTGGTGTAGGGGATGTCGTGAAAGTTGAGAAAGATCAATTTTTCCCTGCAGACTTGCTTCTGCTATCATCCAGTTACGAGGACGGTCTATGCTATGTTGAAACCATGAACTTGGATGGTGAAACAAATTTGAAAGTAAAACGATCATTAGAGGCCACTTTGCCTTTGGATATTGATGGAAGTTTCAAGGACTTTACTGGGATGATCAGGTGTGAAGACCCGAATCCCAGTCTTTATACCTTTGTGGGCAATTTTGAGTATGATAGGCAGATTTATCCACTGGATCCTAGTCAGATACTCCTCAGAGATTCCAAGCTCAGGAATACAGCTTATGTTTATGGAGTGGCTATTTTTACTGGTCATGATAGTAAAGTGATGCAAAATGCGACAGAATCACCTTCCAAAAGGAGCACAATAGAGAGGAAAATGGACCGCATCATATATGTTCTTCTCGCTGCTCTACTCGGTATCTCGTTGATCAGTTCTATAGGATTCTTTGTGCAAACAAAGTACCAAATGCCCGACTGGTGGTACTTGCGACCCGATAATCCTATGTCCTGTTATGATCCAAAGAAAGCAGTGGCATCAGGCCTATGCCATTTTGTCACTGCTCTGATGCTGTATGGGTACTTGATACCCATCTCTCTGTACGTATCCATCGAGATGGTTAAGTTCTTGCAGGCAATTTTTATCAACGGGGACCTGGATATGTATGATGAACAGAGTGGGGTTCATGCTCATGCAAGGACCTCTAATTTGAATGAGGAGTTGGGCCAGGTGGACACGATCCTCTCTGACAAAACTGGAACGTTGACATGTAATCAGATGGATTTTCTCAAGTGTTCCATTGCAGGTACTGCATATGGTGCTGGATCCAGTGAGGTTGAGGTTGCCGCTGCGAAGCAAATGGCCATTGACCTTGAGGAGCAGGTCCCCGAGATTTCCAGCTTCACTGTGCGGGACAACAGAAACCGGTTTGGGGCATCGGAGATTGAACTAGAGACAGTCGTTACTTCTATGTCTGGAAAGCGCGAGAAACGCGCCATAAAGGGCTTTAGTTTTGATGACAGCCGTTTGATGGAGGGAAACTGGATGAAAGAACCAAAGCCAGATATGATTCTTCTGTTCTTGCAGATATTAGCACTATGCCACACTGCGATTCCCGAGGTAAATGAAGAGACGGGTGAAATCACATACGAAGCTGAGTCGCCTGATGAAATAGCGTTTCTGGTTTCTGCTAAAGAATTTGGATTTGAGTTTTGCAAAAGAACTCAAACAAGCGTATTTGTCCGTGAAAAATATCCTTCTCCAATTGAAAGGCAAGGACCTTGCACTGAAGTATTTTCTGCTGTACGTTCTTCTTTGGTAACATTAATCTGACTGTCCTTGTCTTATAGTATGTTTTCTGGATGTTTCCCAGGGAATATAAAATTCTGAACCTGTTGGATTTTACCAGCAAAAGAAAGCGGATGTCTGTGATCGTGCGGGATGAGGAAGGGCAAATTCTTCTTCTGTGCAAAGGTGCTGACAGGTTGGTCTTATGATAGCACTACATATGCCGCATCAACATTTTTAGTTTCATTATCTCTTGAGAAAGCAAGTTCCCGCGATTCTCTTTCAGGTCCCCAGTGCCCTTATATAGGAGATACCATACTCTGCCATGATGACCATTTTTGTTAGACAATAGTCATTGTAACATTACCGTTTCAATTTCAATCAGTTTTTGTAGGGTTTCTTTGCATGTGATGTGCTTTACTCAGTACCTTTTTTTCTTTTTGTCATTTATCATGGGGGCAATCAGTTAACCTTGCTATGAATGAGTTTTGAAAACTGATGGTTAAATTTAAAAGTTTCTTCATGTTTTTCTTGCATCTATTGTTTTGCTACTGTGGATTAGGGTATACAAACAGATTTGTTTGAAAGAAAGAGCTGTAAGTTAAAAGCTGATTTTGAAATAAGCACTCTCTTCCAAGAGCAGTTACTTGGACCCAAAGGTTAACTTTCATTCAATTTGCAGTATCATTTTCGATCGGTTGGCAAAGAACGGAAGAGTATATGAGGATATTACTAGCAAACATCTGAATGAATATGGAGAAAATGGGTTACGTACACTAGCACTTGCTTATAGAAAGCTTGGAGAGTCAGAGTATTCTGCTTGGAATGACGAGTTTGTCAAAGCAAAGACTTCTATTGGGGCAGACAGAGATGCCATGCTTGAAAGGGTGTCTGAACTGATGGAAAAGGATTTGATTCTTGTGGGTGCCACTGCTGTGGAGGACAAATTGCAGAAAGGGGTAAAATAAAAGAATCGTTCTCTTGAGTTTATTCACTCACATACACCATTTGTTTAGTTCATCTGAACTCGAAGGTGATATCTATTGTTTTTCCCTTATAGGTGCCCCAGTGCATTGACAAACTTGCCCAAGCTGGTCTTAAGCTATGGGTTCTCACTGGAGATAAGATGGAAACTGCAATCAACATTGGGTATGATGGTTGTAGCAAATAGAAAGCTTTCCCAATTCCTCTTGCTTCGAATGAGATCTCTACTCTCAAGAAATTAATTTCTCAGTTTGGCAGAATAGGAAACCTGATGGTTTTTCTAATCCGTCGTGTCTATTGCAGATTTGCTTGCAGTTTACTTAGGCAGGGGATGAAGCAGATCTGTGTAACAGCAACAAATCCAGACACATTGGGGCAAGACTCGAAGAAGGTAAGACTAGGGCCAGAGAGTTTGGACATTTTGATTCGGCATAACTGTTTCATTTGACATTTAGTGCACATTTCATCTTATCGTTGATCAGGCCATCAAAGAGAACATCATAATGCAAATCACCAACGCTTCACAAATGATCAAACTAGAAAAAGATCCACATGCTGCCTTTGCACTGATAATCGATGGAAAAACTCTGACCTATGCCCTTGAAGATGATGTGAAGCATCAATTCTTAGGATTGGCAATTGACTGTTCATCTGTCATATGCTGTCGGGTTTCTCCTAAGCAGAAGGCACTGGTAACCTTTTTCCCCCCTCTCATAATTGTCGTAGTCCTGCCTACATTGCAGAGGCATCTTCATACACATACAAGCTTGCAATGCATGTGGGTAAAACTTAAGCGGGATTTCGTACTTATATTAGAAATTCTGAACCTGACTCCAGGTAACGAGGTTAGTGAAGGAAGGAACTGGCAAGACTACATTAGCGATTGGTGATGGAGCGAATGATGTTGGCATGATTCAAGAAGCTGATATTGGCATAGGCATCAGTGGGGTGGAAGGTATGCAGGTTAGTGCCTCTTTTCCTATCTCCTTGTTAGGGCTATCATCGTGCCTTCTCTGATGATTGGGTTGTGTTGGACATATATCTTTTGATGGTTAACATTAAGGAGCGTCTCCCGCTTTTGACTACAAATCCTCAGCATAAATTGAGATCTTTACTGTTTTGCAGGCTGTGATGGCTAGTGATTTTTCAATTGCCCAGTTTCGGTTTTTGGAGAAACTCCTAGTGGTTCACGGACACTGGTGCTACAAAAGAATAGCCCAGATGGTAATTTTGCGACTTCCTCATTGACTTTATATTTTATCCTACATTCTCGATTTATGCTGAGCAAGCATACAAGGGACAACAAACTCGGGTCGTGTGTTCGTGTTGGACATCTGTATCTCTCCTGCCCACTGACATTTTTCTTCCCTCTTTTAATCCAGATATGTTACTTCATCTACAAGAACATAGCATTCGGTTTGACCTTCCTCTATTTCGAAGCTGTGACGGCCTTCTCTGGGCAATCGATCTATGATGACTGGTACATGATATTGTTCAATGTCTTCGTCACTTCATTGCCCGTCATTTCATTGGGAGTATTCGAACAAGATGTTTCCGCCGAGGTTTGCTTGCAGGTAACCATTTCTTGGGCAATAGCTGATACAAAACCTAGAGACTCTTCCATGGTTCCTATTTCATGTTTCTCTTTTTTTCTTTTTGCACACTTTTTGTAGTTCCCTGCGCTATATCAGCAAGGACCCAAAAATTTGTTCTTCAACTGGTATAAGATATTTGGGTGGATGGCGAATGGTCTTGCTGCCTCCATCATTGTTTTCACCATCAACGTTCTCTTCTTCTACGAGCAAGCGTTTCGCTCGGGAGGCCAAACGGCCGACATGACAACCGTGGGAACGGTGATGTTCACTTGCATCGTGTGGGTGGTGAACTGCCAGATTGCGCTCACCATGAGCCACTTCACATGGATCCAACACTTGTTCATCTGGGGAAGCATCGCGTTTTGGTACCTGTTCCTCTTCATCTACGGATTGTTCTCTCCCATTTACACAGGGAATGTGTACAGGATTCTCGTCGAGGTCCTCGCCCCATCCGCTAGTTTCTGGGCAGTCACCCTCCTGGCGACGGTTACGTGTAACCTACTTTACTTCGGTCACATATCTATTCAGAGATGTTTCTATCCCATGGATCACCACATCATCCAAGAAATCAAGTACTACAAGAAGGATGTCCGAGACCATCTCATGTGGACAAGGGAACGGTCCAAGGCCAGACAAGAAACCAAGATCGGTTTCACCGCGAGGGTTGAGGCGAAGATTAGGCATCTGAAAGGGAGGCTGCATAAGAAGCACCTCGCGGTCGGGTCGTGACAGGACTCAAAGAGGGTCTTGGTTCTTGATTGACATCGGTACATTTTTTTCTTTCACTAGGGTTTGAGGCCATTGCAGATTTCTTTGTTGAGGCCCTTTTCTTGCTCAATTTTTTGTCTCAGAAAAAAGAATTGTAATCAGATGAAGCGGGGATGATTGGATTCCCTCTTGTGCACAGATAAATCTGAAGTAGTCATAAACTCCTGTATTGTAACCTGTGTAAAATTTTGTTGAGTGATAGCTCTGAGATATAGTGGAATTACTTATTTTCTGTACCAATCTCTTCACTCATACGTTGATTTTTTGGGAAAAATTATCAAAAAATTCCTAACCAGTCATGTCAATTTAGTTTTAAGCTTTTTTTTTTGCCGATTTTATCTTTAATTTTTTGTAATTATGTCAATTCAGTCCATTCAATCAATTTTGGTCGATCGGTATTGTGGATGCCGACCGTTCAACAACATAATATTTTAATGCCTTTTCTGAATTTTTCTTTTTTATCCTTTTCTTTTTTATTTTCTTTTTTCCCTTTCCTCTTCCTCTTTGGCGACCGGCTAGAGGGGACAGCTAGCAAGGTCAAGACTCGCCTCGTTGTGGCTACACGAGGCTGAGCCTTGCCAACCTAGATCTGGCAAGACTAAGATCTGGCAAGGCTCAGCCTCACCCAACCGCAAAGGCCGATGACGACGATGCAGTTATGGGCCAAAAATGCAAGAGAGAGACTAAATGCAATGGCTTCGATCACCTATCGCTTCACCTTCGGAAAACCAGCCTCTTCTCCTGCCCATCACTCCACGAGGAATAAGATGGAAGGGAAAGGAAAAAAAGAAAAGAAAAAATATCTTCAAAAAAAATATTACTGATGTCCACGTCAATGCCAACGAGTTAAAATTTGCCGGATGGATTAAATTGACATAATTTCAAAAAATTTACAATTGAATTGATAAAAAAAAAGGATTGAATTGGCACAATTATAGTAATTTTAGTAATTTTTTTAGTAATTTTTCTTGATTTATTGCCACTAAATTCCGTCAAAATAAGTGCTTTTGCTTTGGTTTGATCACTTCTGCGAATTGGATATTCAAGCAAACTGACTAAATTTTCTACTTCTAGAAAATATTACGTATGATCAAAATCCGGCAGACACGCAATGAAAATTAATCTCCTGACTCTATCGAATAATATTCGATTTCGAGCTACTTTCGGACGACACTTTTGTGTTGAGAAGAAGAACAATATCAGTGATAAAAGTTGTATATGGCGCTCACTTTACTTTCAAAAATTTTACCCAAGATTACTTAAGTATCAAATCGGAGATAAAAAGATTAATTTAATGCCTCTTGCAAGAAAATTCGGATAAAATTATGACGTGACATTTTGAATTAAATTTTCATATTAAGTAGTGTTATTGTTAAAAAAATTAAGTCCATGTGGGACTTCTAAACTAAAAAAAAAGATTTTTAAAAAGAAATATTAATGATTTTTTAAGATACAAATTTTATTTAAAGTATATTGAAACATTAGCTTAAAAATTTGACAAAAAACCTAAAAATAAAAAAAACGTTGCTAAATTTAAAAATTTAAAAATAAGTCATATTTAAAAAATAAAAAATAGAAAAAAATTTAGGATCACCAAAATGAAATTAAAGTTTAGCTTGAAAATTTTAAAAAAAAAAACAAGCTAAAAAAAAAGCTAGGGTAAACTTATAAAAATTTTAAAAAATTAGATCTCAAAAAAGAATAATTAAAATACAAATTATATTTAAATTAAATTGATAAATTAACTTAAAAATTATGAAAAAAAGCAATCGGGCTAAAATTTAAAAAATTAAAAGAAAATTTAGATAAAAAATGAGTCAATACCGCAAAAAATCATAAATTGGTACGCCAGTGACAAATTTACCTCAAAATATTTTTTTTACTATAAAAAATCTCAAACTGATATGTATGTGACAAATTTACCATAAACTGATACATCCATGATAAATTTACCCTCCGTTTATTTTTTTAAAATTTAACCATTAAATTGCT
Source organism: Rhodomyrtus tomentosa (assembly GCA_028455895.1). Lineage (NCBI taxonomy): Eukaryota > Viridiplantae > Streptophyta > Magnoliopsida > Myrtales > Myrtaceae > Rhodomyrtus > Rhodomyrtus tomentosa. Next base: position 37,206,036 of record JAPCWY010000001.1, on the reverse strand, counting down.
AAATTAGATGATACATGAAGTTCATGATTGCACCAATTTTGAGTTTTTACCATCTATTTGTCACATGTGTATTAATTTAAAATTTTTATGGTATTAATCCAATTTAGCGAACTGTAAATTTGACATAGGAGTACCAGTTTCGGATTTCTTGTGATGAAAAAATTAATTTAGGGTAGATTTATCACATGTGTGCCTGTTTATGATTTTTTTATGGTAAAAAAATAAATTGCAGTAAACTTATCATAGATGTATCAGTATTAAAATTTTCATGGTCAAAAAATAGTTTGAGTTAAATTTGTCTCAGGGATACAAATTTGATATTTTTCGTGGTATTAACCAATTAACAGAAAAAAATTAAAATATGAATTTTCTTTAAAAATAGCTTAAATTTTAACAAAAAAAATTAAAAATCTAGTTAAAATTTTACAAAATTAAAATAAAAATAGATTAAAAAAGTAACCTTTAAAAATAAAATAAAAATTTTATTTAAAATATATTGAAAAATTGGCTTAAAAATTTAACCAAAAAAGCTATAAAGAAACAACATGGTTAAACTTAAAATTTTTTAAAAATAAAATTAGATTTCAGAAAAGCAAATTTAACAAAAAATTTATTTATAATAAATTTAAAAATTTACTAAATTTTTTATTTATATAAATTATTTTAAATAAATAAATTTGTTTTTTTAGCTTTAATATGTTTTTTCTTTATTTAAATTTTTAGCCTTTTTTTAAATTGGTATTTGGACCTCCGGTGAGCCATTTAAGCTTCAAATATTAGTAAAAAAATGCCACCTCGGATTTCTGGTAAAGCATTCCGAAGTATCGATTAGTATTATAAGGAAGAAATCAATTCTAGACATCAATACAAATAGATCTACTATTCATAGACAAACTTGATATTTTTGATCCCAGGTAAATTCGGTTTGGCACTCGAATGGCTGTTTTTCAAAAAAATTAACACTTAAATGATCTAGACAAAACTTTTGGCACAAAAGTGAGCGCCACATACAATTTTTGGCATTTATACTGCTCTTCAACTATTTATAATTAAAAAATAATAAAAATGAAGTAGAAGAAACTAGATTTTAAGTAAATATATTCAAAGTTGAAAATTTTCTTTAATTCTTGAAGGGAATGAGTAATGAAATTTCTAAAAAAAATAGCATCTTCGTCTTTGTCTCCCTAACTCTAGTTCATGTGGAAGTTTTATGATTGCTTTGCAACTTTATAATTTATTATAAAAATTTACGAAAATAGCGAGATAGTTTAAACTTTCTCTCCTTCTTAGCTTTTTGGTTCGCATCAAAAGTTTAAGAAAAGCAGAAATAGATTCAAATCTATTTCTCCTCCATAACCTTGTGTTTCATATTGAGGTTTAACGAATATCGCGAAAAAGAAAAAAAAAATTTAGCAAAAGTTGAATGTTTATATTTTCTTTCTTTTACTAGATTCAGCAGTGAATTACAAAAGATTATTATATTTTTCGCTTGTGATTTTGCAAATTCATTTTACATTGATATATCGTATATACCAAATAATAAATATGATATGATATGAATATATCCGGCTCTATTACTGCAATTCACCAAACACAGGATAAGATATGATAAAATCTCTGGATTTCATATCCTATACTATCCAATCCTATCCTGACTAAAAATCCGAGCGACTAAACGGAACCTTTGTGTCGAGACATGGATACGTACAAATACATGGCAAGATTAGAAATTTAAAACGCAACAGCCGTGAACAGAAGGCAAATCGACCACAAAAAGATTATAGAAAGCTGCTTAACCATAGAAGTTGTCATTTATGGGAAAATATCTAATTCTAGGAGGAACGTCAATGGACATGTAAGGTAATTTTAAAAAGGGCAAAAATATAAATATAAATAAAATTTCCAACGGAATTTCTTAAATAGACGTATGCGAGAAGTATATTTGATAGATTTCAATGTTTCAGGGTCAAAATTTTCTACGGTTGCTGTTTTGCAAGCTAGACGAATCGGCGGCTTGCTGTTGTCCCTTCGATTCTCGACGTTTCGAGTGTCATTTCGAGAAGTAGACCTCACCTCCGGACGTGCCGCCATCAATCAGCATATCAAAATCTTATCGTCAATGGAAGCCTGTATCCATCGTGCCCGACATTACTCATTGTCAGTTTTTACTATTTTCACCGTCCGATATCATGGGGATCGAGCATTTGTTTCGGACACTGTTCAGATTGTATTCAAACTCAAGTTGACTTCTCCTACTCAGCTTGAGTTTGAGGAGGAATGTTACCCGAGAATCAGATTTTATAGGATAATATTTTCAAGATATATTGCGTTGCATAGTTTTATATAAAGCCCGTAAATGAGCTTGCGTATCCTTATTCAAAATATATTGAAATATACAAGTTTGATATTTCTCAACTCTCCAATGGAGCCGATCGTCGGCAACAATTTCCGGCTCGGCCGTAAGATCGGCAGCGGCTCATTCGGAGAGATCTACCTCGGTGGACTGCTCGCTGACTGATGATTGGTTTTTCGCTTCGTCCGTTCGGCTTTCGCTATGATTGTGATTGAAGTTTTCCGTGAATTGTTTGCAGGTACTAACATTGAGACGAACGAGGAAGTCGCAGTGAAGATTGTGAGTGGCTCTTCTCCCAGTTGAATTTCGTTTTCTCCGTTTTGGGCGTTTTAGTTTTCTTTAGTATAGTTGTAGTCGTCGCCATCGGTATTTTGTCGATTAGAATTTTGACGTTTTTACTTTGAGTTCTTTCAAGCGAGATATGGATTTGTCCTTTGTTCCGTTCCATGTTTTATAGAATGATAATCCTTAACGAGTGGAAGCGCTCCCTCGTTTTGTGGCTTTCCATGTGCGTGCGTGTGTATGTCTGGAGATGTAATGCGCGATTCATGTTGTGCTGCTGGCGCGATTCATCTTTGGCGATCGTCTACATGAACCCGTATCGACAAACCTGCAATTGACAATTCGAGTACATCGTTTCTGATTTAGTTTTTATTATTACCACTTGTTTAGGAAACTGTCAAGACAAAGCAGCCCCAGTTGATGTATGAATCAATGTTGTATAAAATATTTCAGGGAGCACGTAAGACCTTTCTTCCGGCCGACTTGTGGTGCCTCTTTTTCTGATTCAACTTTGCGTGCTTCATGTCTGTTCTGATGTTCATCATTGTGCCATTGGTTTTGCATGTACGTATCCTTGGCAGCTGGTATTCCAAATGTAAGATGGTTCGGTATCGACGGGGACTACAGTGTGCTTGCGATGGATTTACTGGGACGTAGTTTGGAATGTTTATTTGACTTTTGTAGTAGGAAATTTTCCCTTAAGACTGTTCTCATGCTCGCAGATCAAATGGTGGGTTAACTTTATAATGCTCTTGGTTCTCTGTGTACTCCTCCCCTCATCATTTTATACAAATTATTGTGTTCTTTACAGATGAATCGTATTGAATTTGTTCATTCTAAATCATTTCTTCATCGAGATATTAAGCCAGACAATTTCCTGATGGGCTTGGGTAGGCGTGCATGTCAGGTGGGATTCAGAAACTCCTTTTTTGCTCAGACTTCGTGTCTGCACTGCATATAAAAGGGCTTGATTTTGATGCCTTCTTGCCTGCTTGAATGTAGGTTAACATTATTGATTTTGGTCTTGCAAAGAAATACAGGCACACTTCAACTCATCAACATATCCCCTACAGGTTGGTTATTTTGCATTCAGAGAGGATTTTTTGGTTAGATGTGTGGAATTGACTAAGCATTTTCTTCGAACAAAATATAGAACCCGAATGGATGGTATCGGTTGCTTCTTATCTCTCCTTGTAATTCCTCATTATTCATTAAGATGGGATTGACTGCTGGTTGATAAGTTCCTCCTATTATTTTCTTTTCCATTTGTTTGTCTTTTGCAAGTGAAACATGCATTTTTTGCTGGTCGGCACAATTCCTCTGGTTTAATTTATTTGCAAAACTAGCGTAGTGAAGATGCAATTCGTATCCTTCCAGCCTTCTTGTCTAGAAATTTCAACCATTTTGATATGATTTTTTTTTTTTTGGATATTTCCGTGCCGATGCCAATGCCGATGCGGGTGACAGAGAAAACAAGAATTTAACAGGAAACACCCAGATATGCTAGCATGAATACTCACCTCGGGATTGGTATGCTTAAGCCTATTTCTTCTATCTTCTTGTGTCACCCTCATACCTAGAGACTGTCAAATGGCTCCAGTCTTTAGCTTCTTCGCCTGTAGGAACACTCACTATATTTTGCCTGATATTGCCAGAGCAAAGCCCTAGAGATGATTTAGAATCAGTTGGATATGTATTGATTTACTTTCTCAGAAGGAAGGTAAAACTCTTGCCGACTCTTTTCCTCATCCCATCCTCTCCAACACTCCCTATCTTCTTTCTGTCTTCTGTTCTTTGTGATTTAAGTTTTTCGCTTTTTCTCTAGCCTACCCTGGCAGGGATTGAAAGCTGGGACAAAGAAGCAGAAACATGAGAAAATCAGGGACAAGAAAGTTTCAACTTCTATTGAGGTGATCACTACCTTTTAAAGGTAGATTTTGTAGCTAACACATATTTATTTTCTCTACAACTCTTCATCAACAGGAAGACAGTCTTTCGAATTGATACACATTCTCGCTTTTTCAGGCATTATGCCAGGGTTATCCTACAGAGTTTGCATCATACTTCCATTACTGTCGGTCGTTGCGATTTGATGATAGACCAGATTATGCCTATCTAAAGGGACTGTTCTGTGATCTCTTCATCCGCGAAGGTTCGAATTTAATCAGTTCATTTTTATCTGTAGTGATGGCATGTTAATTTGTGTTTTCTTTAGTGTTTGAAAGTATTTTATTGCTCTAGGCTTTCAGTTTGACTATATCTTTGATTGGACCATTTTGGAGTATCAGAAATCTCAGATTGCCACTCCTCCTTCCCGTGCTTTGGTGAGAATCACATTCCTCATTGAATTTCGTTGCCCTTGGATGGTCAGATTCATTGGGTTCTTATGCTATGTCCATTACATTCTAATGAACAGGGCAATGGGAGATCCAACGAAGGCGGTGAAGATGATAGACCTGCTGCATCGTCTCAGGAAAATCCATCTCGTCGGGGGCTCTCTGGACCGATTGTTACTTCTGGGATTTTATCAAAGCCAAAGAATCCAGTTACTTGCTCTCTGTTTCTAATATGCACGACATAATGGATGATTAGGTTCTCTATGTTAATGATCCATATATTCCTTTAAATGTATGCAGTTATCCAGTTCAAATATTGCGCGGTCAAGCGGTTCATCATGGAAGCCTGCAGTTTCTGGCAGTCGGGATGCTGGGGTTCTCGGGACGGAGTTGGATGCCTCTTACCGTCATACCACAGATGTAAGCCCAGGAGCTAATCATAAATTTTCAAGTGACCAAAAGAATTCGCCTGTTGGATCATCAGTGCAGAAGCAGGCTTCAAGTAGAAATGCCTCGAACACAAACTATTTGGAGACCAAACTGAGAGGGTTAGAGAGTTTGCATGTCAACAACAAGGAGAGGTTGCAGTATTAGGGACGATCGAGGCTCACCACCCGTTGTAAATTCGGGATCCGGTAGGGGATCATTGAAATCTCCACCCTTCACATGGAGGGGCTCACCCCAATGAAGGGTGGGGATTTTTATGGTAGGAAATGGTTCTAACTGTAGCTAACACAATAAAGGGCTTGCTCTGAGTGAATCCCTTGATTAATCCAGCTTGGTCTGTAAGAGTTTCTACCATTCCAACTCAGTTCCAAAAAAAAAAAAAAAAAGGGTTGTATTACATGGTTGACAGTTCTTTCAACCAACCTCTGTTTGAATCACGGTGCGAGGAGTGTAGTGAAGTCCGGGTTGAAACCCGCTTTTAAATGTGGTAAAGATAAATTTGTTAGATTTGTTCAGGAGCTTCTTCTGTGGTTGTCTGGTGGTATTTATAATGGTTGAAGAGATAACTGTTTTTCAGCGGTTGTGATTTTTCTCTAGACAATCGTGTCCACATTCTCCGCTTCTTTTGATCGTGCGGCTTATGTTCACGTTTTTCGCGTATCACGAGCTCTTGGGCCGTATTCTCAGGGGGGGCTTATTTCAGCTTGACCTGTCTCAAAGTGCTCTTCCGCGAAGGAATTTAAGGGGGAAATTTGAAATGTTATTGAATCTTTGTTGGGATTACCTTTCATTGACACTCGTGCTAATAGCTTGAACTTGCCTTATCCGTCCTTGATATGCCCACAATGTGGCCTTATCTTTGCCTGAAATTCGAATAAGTAGTGCTTCCATTTGGCAGCATCGATAGCTTGCTTAGTTTTAGTACTCCCATCAGTCAACACTTATCAGCACTCTCACGTGCCACCTTCACACACTGTCGAAATGCTACTTCTCACACGTTTATCACGCGTGTGCCGATCCCTCACGTGTTTTGCATGTGTGTCGACTTCTCTTTTGTGCGGCACGCGTGTCCTGACGGTGGGATTATTTTGAGTGCCAACACTTTCACATTATCAAGATGAAGAGCATGTCATGCTCCGTCAAGATGCTGATACGAAATCATGACTTTACTTTTGGAATTGACCTTTATTTGTCTTTTCGTTGCTCATACTGTTGCAGCAGCCCCTTTACCATGCCTGCCTAACTCAACTTTGCGTCTAGTCGACGTTTCTTATCCCTCAAATGCTATAGATTTCATGTTCACGTACGCTGGTGAACGTGTGGCTTATTCACGTCACTTCACGAGGGGAGGACGAGTACTGCCGAGCTTGACTCGACTGACATATTCGGTTCTCGAAACTTGACTGCAGCTCAATTTGAGTTTACCCCGCTCGAGCTTGATTCGACTGGAAAATCGAATAAAGGAGCATCTCCTGCTTTTGACTCTGGATCTTCATAATAATTTGAGATCATTACTGTTTAGCAGGCCGCGAATGTGATGGCTGGTGATTTTTAGATTGCCCAGTTTCGGTTTTTGGGGGAACTGCTACTGCTAGTCGTTCACACGTGCACCGGTGCTGCAAAAGGAGTAGCCCACTTTTGACTTTTTTTCTTCCCTTTTCTTTATCCAGATGCGTTACTTCATCAACAATAACATGGCATTCGGTTTGACCTTCCTCTACTTCGAACCTGCCGACGGCCTTCTCCGGGCAATCGATCTACCACGACTTGTAGATGATATCGTTCAATGCCTTCATCACTTCATTGCCCATCATTTCGTTGGGAGTATTTCGAACAAAATGTCTCCGCTCCGCCGAGGTTTGCTTGCGGGTAACAATTTCTTGAATTGACAAAAAAAAAAAAGGACTGAATTGAAACAATTGAAATAGTTTTATAACATTTTTGGTAAATTTTTTCATAAAAAAACAATATCAATCAAATAAATAAGAGAAATTTCGGTATAATAATGTAGTCATTTTGCTCGCATTGCTGTAATAGTCGGAGCTAAATCATCATCTTTTTCGTATTCTTGAAAAACATTAGCAATATTAACACATTGTATTAAAAATAAATACGTAATAATATAATAAATACCGGATAAAGCATAAGTTGCATCATTAAAAACATTTAATTTTTTTTATAAATATCTCACTCTTGCGGCAATAAACTAATTTCGAAAATATTATATGAAATAAATGCACATAATAAATATTTATAAGTAAAAGATTGAAGGTAGAATTCAAGCGATTCGAAACATTTTTGGAAATCCTTTTAGTGATCTTCAATGTTATTTATAAAAATTTCTCCATTCTTTCATAACTCACTCCATAAAAATCGAATTGCTCTTTTTATTGGTGATAAAAGCATCAAAAGCTCGTAAACCATCTTGTACATATAAGTTTAAAATACGAAAATCACATCTATTGTGAAAAAATTATCCACCAAAAGAGGATTTGCAAACTTTTTCTAATTCAAGAATATAAACGATATTTGCCCCGGCATTATCAAAACCAACCGAAAAAAAGTTATTAAACAAATTATCTTCTTCTAAAACATGTCGAATTACTCTATAAATATTATTAGTCGTATGACTCTCATTAAACACTCGAAATGCAATAAATTTTTTTGTATGTTCCAATCATCATCTATCCAATGATATGTGATACCCATATAAGAATGAGTTTGCCAAAGATTACTCAAAATGTCGCTATCTATACGCACAAGTCCATTGAATTTCGTAAAAAAGTTTGTCAAAACCTTTTTTCTTTTTTTGTAAAGCCAAAAAAGTTAGCATTTAAGAATATTTCTCGAAACGAGTTTTGCTTGCAGAGTACATGTAGTGTTTATAAAAAAATTAAAATAAAAAATTTTACCAATATTAAACGATAAATCATCAATGGCAGCATATTGGGCTAATATTTCTTTATAAACTTAATCGTTGCAACCAAAAAAAGGAGAAAATGTTATGACTAGCATGCTCGAAAATTTGTTGTTGGCCGCTGTTGATCATGCTTGCATTGGATGTTTATTTCTCATATGTCGAGCATATGTTCTATAGCCGCTCCCCGTTGAAAAAATATAATGTAGTCGTATAATATTTACATTTTACCTTAAACTTGTCTCTACGTAAATGTTACTTCTCGAAGTGTGGCCATATGTTGGATGTATACTCTCGTGCCAGCTCATTTATTGTCAAAATTTCTTCGACACCAGTGAGAGTACGAAGATTTTCTTGCGTTTGGATTTGCTCGATGTTGGAAATGGCGTTGACATTATCGTTCTCATCTATCCAACATGTATACACACGAGAATCATATCCATGAGGATAATCAGATTCCCTCATCACAATCGGGCTCTTTCTATTAGTTTTCTTCTACTTGCCCTTTTTAAAGAGAATTGAATAGAAAGCTGATTTAGAGAATTAAGAAAATTGACTAGGGATTGAAACAATTGAGAGAATTAGAATTAAGAGATTTTGTGAGAAAAAATGAAAAGGAAGAAGGGTATTTATAAATGAGAGAAACGAGATAATTATAATTATTAAAAAAAACGTTTGTGGGGTTTCCATTGCAATTACAATTGATTCGAGGATGGCTCTTCCTTCTTTTTTTTCTTGATGATTCCAATCCGGTTTCGAATATTTGTAAAGGCTAGTCCTAGGCCTAAATCAGCTCATGGCCATGTCTAATCCGAGCGATTATAAGTTCGGTCGGATCCATCTTCCTCAGCCTTACTAGATATGCAATCTGGCTGATTCATTTATGTGCTTTAGAAAATGGTAATCATGATCAAAAGTGGGTAAGTCACGTAGTGAAAATTTTAATCAATATCTCGACTCATGGCTTACCAAGTCTAGATTAATTAAGAATTAAGAATGCAACAGCTGTAAACAGAAGGGAAAGCAACCACAGATTGGTTATACAAAGCTGCTTAGCTATAGGAATTGTCATTTATGGGAAAGTACGAAGATACTACGAGGAATTTCAATGGACATGCAAGGTAATCGTCTTAAGTGAAAATAAAAATAAAATAAAATAAAATAAAATATCGAACGTAGTAAAAAAATTGTAATAATTAAAATTTCGATGAGAAACTAAACAAATGATTAGTAACGTAGCCACAAGTAAAATGTCGATTAGATCAAAGATCGTCACCGTCTCGGTCGGTTCGGTATACCAACACACATTCTGTGTCTCCGTCTCTGTCTCTCTCTCCTCTCTTTCTATCTCTCTTCATCACCGGCTCAGTCGTCGCGGTTTCATGGCAATGAAGTCTCTCCCGTAGTCTCTGGATAAGAGCGCGCGTAGCTAGGGTTTCTCTCCCCTTCGCAGCAGGGGCTTTGGAATTCGCTCTCCGATGGAGCCGCGCGTCGGCAACAAGTTCCGGCTCGGCCGTAAGATCGGCAGCGGATCGTTCGGAGAGATCTACCTCGGTGGACTGCTCGCTGACTGATGCTTTTTTTTTTTTTGGCCTCGTCCGTTCTGCTTTCAGTTTGATTGTGATTGAAGTTTTCCCGTGAATTGTTTTTCAGGTACTAATATTCAGACGAACGAGGAAGTCGCAATTAAGCTTGTGAGTGGCTCTTCTCCCAGTTGAATTTAATTTTCTCCATTTTGGGCTTTTTAAGTTTCTTTAGTATAGTTGTAGTCATCGCCATCGGTATTTTATTGATTTAGAATTTTGATGTTTTTACTTTACCTTCTTTCAGGTGATATGGATTGTGCTTTGTTCTGTTTTTATGGGCTGTTTGACTGGCATAGATTTCGTTTCACTGGCTTCCAGCAAGTCGGCGGTGCTAACTTCTGTATTTTAGAATGACAATTGTTAACTAGTGGAAACTTCCTCGTTTGGTGGCTTTCACATGCATGTGTATGTATTGTGTTTCTGGTATAATGCGATTATAAGACCGAGTAATGCATCTTTGGCAGTCTTTTACAATGTATGTCTCAACTTTGTCGACAAGTCAGCGCTCCTTGTGCGTTGCATTGTCGATCGTCGACTTTTTGCCTGAAAATTTACTGAAGAGAGAAAGATAAAAGATTGATTTTTCACTTGAACCATGTATGTTTTGAATGAGTGAGATTAATTAGGGGGTTGCTAGGAACTGACGCAATTAGAATCTTCTCTTTTGACAACATGAAGAAGTTCTGTTGCCAATTTACGAGTGTACTACTGTGGCTAGACTTACGCGTAGATCCTCCTTGCCAAAGTGGTACATGCCATTCGTTGGAAGACCCATTAAAGAAACAGTAGCAAGTATCCATGCAGATGATGAGAGATTTGTCTTTGGTGAAAATTGAAATAATGAATAAGGGAGACTTAACAAGCTTCTTCAGATTTCTTTTCCTTTTCTCTTCTCATCCGGGTGATGTGGTCTGCATGCAAAGACTCGTGTTGTACATAAGCTACTCTGAATTGGTATGAGAATCGAGTTTGGTTACTGTGAGTAAACTCTATTGGTGCTGCCGGTCTGTGGCTCTACCAATTTTGATTACATGGAGAATGCTACGGCCTTATCTACTTGACTCAGTAGTGGAGAAGATCCTTCATGTTGGACCATTATCTGTTGGTAGGTAGATAAATTTAAGTTGATGATCAGTGGCAGACTGTTAAGTTTTGTGTGTTTGTAAACATTAATTCATTCAAGTTGAAATATTTATCAACACAGATATTGACAAGCCCAAAAGTGACACAAATCAAAATACAACATTTCTTAAGTGTGCTCAAGAAAAATACAACGTTGTGCAATGACATGACTTCATGCTTGTTCAAAAATCAACTTTGACATGTGAACGTAAATTGCCAGCCTTTTGCGAGGGATACACCATTTCATTTTTCTGCATGTCTGTCAAAAGATAGAGCCATGGTCTCCTAAGGAAAGTGAACCATGCTTCTTAATTCTTTTGATTATTTATTTTGCAGTGCATGCACCATTTTGAATTGATTGCGCCTTTCTCTGTACTAGAACATTATTCAGAGATGCTTTTGAATTCTGAAGCACATGTTTTGCGCTATCCGTGATGGTAAATGCTGATTTAGTTTCATATAATACCACTTGTTTAGGAAACTGTCAAGACAAAGCATCCTCAATTGATGTATGAATCAAAGCTATATAAAATACTTCAGGGAGCAAGTAAGACCTCTCTTCCGCCCGACTCATGGTGCTTATTTTTCTGATTCAACTGCGTGCACTTTTTGTCTTTTCTGACATTTATCATTATGACATTGTTTTGCATGTACTTGTCCTTGGCAGCCGGTATTCCAAATGTTAGATGGTTTGGTATTGAAGGCGACTACAATGTACTCGTGATGGATTTACTGGGACCAAGTCTGGAAGATTTATTTAACTTCTGCAGTAGAAAATTTTCCCTTAAGACTGTTCTCATGCTCGCAGATCAAATGGTAGGTTTCTTTATGCTCACGGTTCTTTCTTTCCTCCTCCTCTTATCATTTTATAGAACTTTTATGTTCTTTACAGATGAATCGTATTGAATTTGTTCATTCTAAATCATTTCTTCATCGAGATATTAAGCCAGACAATTTCCTGATGGGCTTGGGTAGACGTGCAAATCAGGTGGCATTCAGAAACTCCTTTTTTGTCTGACTTGGTATCTGCATATAAAAGGGCTTGATTCTGATGCCTTCTTGCCTGCTTGAATATAGGTTTACATTATTGATTTTGGTCTTGCAAAGAAATACAGGGACACCTCAACTCATCAGCATATCCCCTACAGGTTGGTTTTTTAATATTTAGAAAGGATTTTTTGGTTAGATGCATGGAAGTGGGTCAGCATTTTCTTTGGAAAAATATAGAACCCGAATGAATGGTTTTATGTCTACTGCCAGTTCTTCCTCCTAAACCATGACCCATCATTCAGAAAACTGTTGGCACTTTAACCTCTTCGGGATTTGATAGTTTCTACCCCTTTTTAAGGGTGGGATGAGCCGTTGCTACTTTAGCAGTGCTACCGTTGCTGCTCTTGTATTGGCTGGCTTGTAATTGCTCATTATTCACTAAGATGGGATTGTGGTTGATAAGTTCCTCCTATTATTTTTTGTTTCATTTATTTGTCTTTTACAATTGAAGCATGCATGTTCTGTGGTCAGCGTAATTCCTCTGGTTTAATGTGTGTGCGCCAAACCAACATTGTGAAGATGTAATTTGTTACCTTCCAACCTTTTTGTCTAGAAATTTCAACCATTTTGATATGTGTTTCACTAGTTACATGTTTTTTTTTTGGGGGGGATTTTTCCATGCCGATGCCGATATGGACGACAGAGAAAACAAGAATTTAACAGGAACAGCCAGATATGCTAGCATGAATACTCACCTCGGGATTGGTATGCTTATGCCTGTTTCTTCTATCTTGTCATGTTACCCTCATAACGAGACTGTCAAATGGCTCCAGTCTTTAGCTTCATTGCCCGTAGAAAAACTCACTATATTTTGCCTGACATTGCCAGAGCAAAGCCGTAGAGATGATTTAGAATCACTTGGATATGTTTTGATGTACTTTCTCAGAGGAAGGTAAAACTCTTGCCAACTCTTTTCCTTATTCCATCCTCAAAGCCCTCCAGACCCCCTCCCTGAAGACCCTTCTCAAACAGTCCCTATCTTCTTCGTCTTTTCTTTTGTCTTTTTTCTTTCTTATTTAAGTTTTCGCTTTTCTTTAGCCTACCCTGGCAGGGATTGAAAGCTGGGACAAAGAAGCTGAAATATGAGAAAATCAGTGAGAAGAAAGTTTCAACTTCTATTGAGGTGATCACTACCTTTTAAAGTTAATTTGATTTGTAGCTAATAGATATTTATTTTCTTTAGGACTCTTCAACGACAGGAAGATAGTCTTCGAACATTGATACGCGTTCTTGTTTTTCCAGGCATTATGCCGGGGTTATCCTTCGGAGTTTGCATCATACTTCCATTATTGTCGGTCGTTGCGATTTGATGATAGGCCAGATTATGCTTATCTAAAGAGACTGTTCCGTGATCTCTTCATCCGCGACGGTTCGAATATAATCATTTCATTTTTATCTGTAGTGATGGCATGATAAGTTGTTTGAGACCGCAGTCCTGCCCCATGTTAAATTGTTTCCCCTTTTTTGAGTGTTTTACCATCAATTTGGCATTGAAATTATTTTATTGCTCTAGGTTTTCAGTTTGACTATGTCTTTGATTGGACCATTTTGAAGTATCAGCAATCTCAGATTGCCACTCCTCCCTCTCGTGCTTTGGTGAGAATCATATTCCTCATGGAATTTTGTTGCCCTTGATGGTCAGATTGATTGGGTTCTTATGCTACATTACATTCTTATGAACAGGGCAATGGGGCTGGTCCAAGTTCTGGTGTACCTCCAGCTGTTAATAACACAGAGAGGCAATCAGGTGATCCTCCATTTCTTCATGACATAACTTGCCCCATACATGGAAGTTTGGAACAGTTATTAGTACATTGCTAAACTCTCCACTAATTTGATATTGTTTTTAATGTTCCAATGAAGGCGGTGAAAATGGTAGACCTGCTGCATGGTCTCTGGGAGATCCATCTCGTCGGAGGCACTCTGGACCAATTGTTACTTCTGGAAGTTTATTAAAGCCAAAGAATCCAGTTACAAATGATTCTATTGCATCTAAAGAAGCTCTGGTGAGTAGGAAATATGCCCCAAAATATTGTTATGGTTGTTGGCTGTTTTTAGTGTTGTAGTAGGCCTTCAATTGTATTCCATATGTTTGGTCATCATCACTTGAAATAATTTGATCCAAATCCAACCGGCATGAATGATGCCACTGAATAATACTGTGATGAGCTTGGTGGGATTACCTGATTGTGCCTTGTCAGGTCACAAGACCAGTGGTTAGTTGCTGCGATTATAATTATGTTCCGTGTAGCGCTGCCATTTTATCTGTTTAATTACTAAACTTATGTATCCAACTGATAAATTGCCTTTGAGTTTGAGTACCGATCCCAAACTATGCAGTTCCAGCATCTGCTTGGAGATTTTTTACTAAAATTTTGTAGGGAACATATTTCACACTTTTCTTTTACGTTGTCAGGTGGAAAAGTGCTGGTCTACTGTGATAATTGGTTTTTCAATCTTAATGCATGTTGCTTGGTCTCTGTTTCTAATGTGCATGATATAATGAATGATTAGGTTTTCTATGTTAATGAGTCTCTTAAATGTATGCAGTTATCTAGTTCAAATATTGTGCGGTCAAGCGGTTCATCAAGGAAGCCTGCATTTTCTGACAGTCGGGATGCTGGGGTTCTCGGGACGGAGTTGGATGCCTCTCACCGTCGTGCCAAAGATGTAAGCCCAGGAGTTAATCATAAATTTTCCAGTGCCCAGAGGAATTCGCCTGTCGGATCATCAGAGCAGAAGCAGGCTTCAAGTAGAAATGCCTCGAACATAAACAATTTTGAGACCACTCTGAGAGGGTTAGAGAACTTGCATTTCAACAAGGAGAGGTTGCAGTATTAGTGAGGTTGAAGCTCGAATCACCGTCCATTGTAAATTCGTTCATGGTATAATATTCGTGCACTGAGTTTGTGAAGTCTGTTTTATCCTGCTGGGGGGTTCTAACCGTAGCTACACGATAAAGATTATGCTCTAAGTGAATCCCTTGATTAACCCGGCTTGGTCTGTAAGTGCTTCTACCATTCCAACTCAGTTGTATTTCATGGTTAACAGTTTTTTCAACCTCTGCTTGAAACATGGTGTGAGGTCCCGGTTTAAGCCGTTTGTACACGTTCCTACACATTATCAAGGTGAATAGCGTCATGCTCTGTCAAGCTGCTGATAGGAATTTTTTTTTTTTTTGGTTGAATGCTGATAGGAGTTTATGACGTTGCTTTTGGAATTGACCTTAATTTGTCCGAAGGTTGCTTCTACTGTTATAGCACTCCCTTTATTTTTTTTGGGCAAGTAAATATAGCACTCCCTTTCTCGTGCCTCCTTAACTGGACTTTTGCGTCTAATTGACGTTTCTTGTCCGGCAAACGCTTAGAGTTCACGTACACTGGTGGCCGTGTGCTTAATGATTTTCGTTAACATCATGGAGTAATAATAGAGTAGATCTACCTTAATACAAGTGGAATGCGCGCTCTCTCTCTCTCTCTCTCTCTCTCTCTCTCTCTGCAGGTCGGGTCAATCGTCAAAAAGCTAACCCTGCATTTGGAAAAAGGAAAACTGCCAAGGTGGACGTATGGTACTCCATTTTCAGGAAATGGCTTAGTCACTTCACTTGACAAGGGGAAGACGAGTACTGCCAAGCTTGGCTCGACTTGCATATTCGGTTCTCAAAACTTGACTCTAGCTCAATTGAGTTTATCCTGCTGGAGCTTGATTCGATTAGAAAATGGAGATGCTCAAGCTCTATATGAGTTCAACTCGAATGCGATGAATTTATAAATAAAAGACACTTGAGTTTGAGCTCCAGCAATATTAATTGAAAAAAAAGGGAAATTCAATCAGGGTCGTTAGGAGTGACAAGATCTAATTTGACTTGAGAAGATCCCTGAATAGTTCGAACTCGATGAAGTGATATGAGTCAAGGGAGAAAAGCCAAGAGTAATGCAAGTAATATGCAAAGATCGGTTTACAAAATTGGTTTATTAAGTGATCCGACAGATTGTGGGATAATATTGAAATCAGCGGGTTACGCTCGTCACTCAGTAAGAGATGTTTCGTAGTAAACACGGATCGTTTCAACTAGTGATAGTAAACTTTGGCATGCTTAGAAACCCAAATTGAAATTGTCTTATTCCAAAGCAAAACTCAAACTGATCACCCTGATGCAGTTGCTTGGGAGCTTTTAAGTGAGCTCGGAATGAACATGATCAACTTCTTCTACTATATTTTTGCCGTGAACGCCATTAATTTGTCTATTTGCACTCAAGTCACCCTTAGTTAATGTTAATCTTTCATTTCCTTATTGAACTCTTGATACATTGCATGTTCGGTTTCCAAAATATCGGCAGGAAAAAACATCTTGAATATTTTTCCTTCCTCAGACCTGGGATTTCACGCAATGTGACAATGAAGCAACCTCGTGGATCATTTAAATGTCCTACATGAAGCCTCCTCACGCTTTCCAGAGAACACTTCTTTAAAACGGTCCACATTGCCTTCGACAACATTTGCAGATATTAAGGTCTCGAGTTCCCTGTCAGAATTTGCCCCCCCACCCCCAAACACAACCCCCTCCCCACAACCCCCCCAACCAAAAAAAAAAACAAAAAAAATTTCCACCGCCAGGGACTCTGCAAATTTTCCCTTTTGCCCCTTTTATGACAGAGATAATCACCCTTTTGCCTATTCTCCATTTGCTTCAATCTTAGTGCCAAATTCTCTGCAATTGCAGCTCATGTTACATTTAGTCAAATATAAGTTAGCCATTGAACCAGAAGATAAGTTAGGAAGATGTGATCGCATAGATGGAGAAAGGAATCAAGTAAAGATGCTTCCTGAAAGTCCTTTTCATTGTTCGCTATCCAAAGATCAACTACAGAAAGAAAAGTCACTAATGAAAGTCCTTTTCATTGCGTTTCTCAGACTTTCTGGGCCAGAAGCCAGTGTAGATTGGTCAATTACACCCTGAACTTGGAAAGTACATGATTATTATCATCTCTCAAGTTGGATCAACACCTTGACCATACAGATCTGATGAAACTAGATTGAGCCAGGCACGATGTGGTCTACAACCACCCAAAGATCTGCTCCTTTTTTTCTCCCCCCTCAGAAAAATAACAGAGACAGCGAAGAGACAGCTCCACATCAATTTGCTACATCAAGCACTAGATTTATTTTTAAGAAGAATTGGGAGATTTGGCATTTGCAGACATGCTATGTCCTCAGCAGCTTTAGCCTCAAGTAAAACACAAAGGAGGAAAGAAGGAGGAGAGGAGAAGATGGAGGAGAAGAAGAAGAAGAAGAAACACCCTTTTTTTTCCCTTTCTATCATCACCACCATTCATCACCACCATCCATAGACAACTTGGGTACACGTGTTCTTGATCCACCTGAAGCTCTTCTTGAAGGACCCTTTCATCTTGCCCTCCACGGTGTAGGCCTTGTAGCCAGCGACCCTCGTCTTCCTCTGGAGCTCAGGGTCACCGAAGGTCCAGCTCTTCGACGATGCAGATCCGACCCTGCTCTTGCTCTTCTTCAACTTCACCTCCTTGGGCATGAAGGTGGGTGGGTTCGAGGAGGAAGAAGAAGAAGAGCCTGCATAATTGGCACTGTAACTCCTCAGATCATGCATGCTGCTTGGGGCTGGCCTCCCTCCACCATAGTAGCTCTCCATCTGCATTCTCCCATCTCTGCATGACTTGGATCTGTACTCTTCCATTGACCACAGCACAAACCCAAGAAGAAGAAAGAAGAAGAACCCACCGTGTGAAAAGTATGAAAAATGGAGTTGGTACAGAGAGAGGACAAACTAGAGAGAGAGTTTGGGTTCTTTCCTATTTTTATTTGGTGGTGATATGATCAGAATTTATTGCCCTTTGAATCACCCTATACATTTATGGTTATCGTAGAGGATTGGGAACTGCTCAATAAGAGTAGACGACGTACTGTGGTGCTCAACCTTTTTTAAGCGTTGGGCATTTAAGGACCCTTCGGGCGCGCACTGTCATGCCGTGTATCATAACCTGCGGGAGTTTCCGTGACTTGCTAATTTAATTGAGAGCTGTTAATTATTATTATTATTTTATATCTTACGATTTTTTAATTAGTGGATATTTTATGTAAAATACGCGATGTTGATGCGTGAATTTACAATCAAATATAAATAAAAATATTTAGGAAGCATTTTCCAAATTAACTAGTGGGAAACAAGAAAAATCAGGAAAAACAAAAGGGCAAAAAAGGAAGGAAAAAAGAAGCTGCATTTGGTTGGCCGCTGTGTTTGAACGGGCATGGAGGGCCCAGGGACCAGCTTTTGGATAATTAAAGCCAGTTTTGACCGCTTACTCAGATCTTGAAGATGACTTAGCGTGGAGAACCAAACGTGCTTTGCTGATTCTTCATTTTGGTTATAGTATTAGTGCATTCTCATTAATGATGATATAGATAAATTGAAAACGATTACCAAACACGAAACAATCGGACTCGGATGATTTTTCTGGCGGCGGATTGAGACCGCCGCGAATAGGTAGCAGCCGTGTGCAGATGATCGAAATTCCTTTACACTGATCATGAACCGATCGGATGGTAGGGGTCGTGGGGAGAAATTTTTGCAGCTTGTGGTTGGGAGCGACTGATGTGCTCTTGGTTGGAATTTGTTCGCTCAGAAATTTGGCTAATAAGAATTCAATCATCTTGATCATGACAAATGGGCGGGTCCGAAAAGCACAAAAAGAAAGGCATGGTGGTTGAGCCGAAGGGCTCCTGTGGATTTGAACATTATGGTGGTGATGAGTGTGGTCACCTGAATCATCAACCCCTCGTCAAAAGAGCTTTTCTTTAAGGTCTAAAAGAATAATTTTGTCAAAAGGGAAAGAGAATATACAACTCCATTGTAAGGCTAAAGATCAAGACCTGACAATTGATAAAACGATCCCATGCGTCTCGTCTCAACTCTTTAAGAATTTGGGAATCCATGCGATCTCCCTCAAATCACTAGATGCATCAACGAAGGATGAGCAGGATATCACAATGTCCAAACGACCCTGACCTGTGAATTTCTAAGTTTGATCTCGTACCATCTCTTTTACATTTGCCATTATTTGAGGAAGAATATCATGTTATCATAGGTACCGACACCTACTCATCCGGCTTCATGCGTTTGTGTTCAGCTATACCAAATTCTCGATACTGCTGACTTTACTCACTGATAATCATGACTTATTTCAAACTTTAGAGAGGATAGAATGCGGATTTGCTCGCCTGAATCAAGTGAGAAACCCTTAGATTGGCTTCCTTAATAGAAGAAAATACAATAATACATTAAACCAGACCAAAGAAAAACTGATGAATGATGATGCAGCAGTTCAAAACCTGCTAGACGCTGGGATTTTTATGTAAGGCATTAATATGAACAAGAATTTGGTCTAGATGTGCACAATCGGATGAAGCCGGAAATCACTACATCCTAAGTTATCTTACCTCCAAAAAAGGTGACAAGGTAATGAACAAAGTACCCTTTCGACGAGAATACAATAATCAAATAGCAAGCGTTGCCTGAGAAAAGAAAAAAGGGATGAAGGACCAGGCCATGCCATATTATCACCATCACATACAACATCAAAAAGTAAAAGCTGTCACCAGAATGAAAAGACCATGCTTAGACCAACTAATGACTTTGTCCATAACCTTGAATGATAAGCATAATACAAAACCCTCCCTACAACAAAACTTGAAGCGGTATTGCAATTGCACCAGGAGAATAACGATTTAATCAACAGATGCCTTTGGACATCAATAACTAAAGAAACTACCTTTTGAGGAACCAAAACAGAATGCTGTTAATACCTCGAGAATAAGAAAAATCCCTCTGCCTCGACCAATAAGAAAAACTCATCAAAGAAGATCAGCAACATTGGACGGTAGCTCCTCGATCACCACATTGTAAAATTTCTGAATATCAAATAGCATTCTCTCATCATCTCTGGTCACAAAGTTAATCGCCACACCCTTTCTTCCAAAACGACCACTTCGTCCAATACGATGGAGGTAATTTTCCGGTTGAGTCGGCAAGTCATAGTTTATAACAAGCGAGACCTGCTGCACATCAATACCACGGGCCAGGAGGTCAGTGGTGATAAGAACCCTAGAAGATCCAGAACGGAATTCACGCATAATAATATCCCTGGTGTTCTGGTCCATGTCACCATGAGTTGCAGAGACTGTATGGTCTCGGCTTCGCATTTTATCAGTGAGCCAGTCAACCTTCCGCCTGGTGTTCACAAAGATAACACTTTGGGTAATGGCCAAGGTTTCATAGAGATCACACAGGGTTTCAAGCTTCCATTCTTCTTTATCAACATTGACGTGGAACTGCTTGATACCCTCCAGGGTGAGCTCATCACGCTTAACCAAAATCCTCACAGGTTTATTCATAAACTTCCTTGTGATCTCGAGAGCTTCTGGCGGCATAGTAGCCGAGAACACTCCAACCTGAATCTTAGATGGCAGGAGCTGGAAAATGTCATAGATCTGCAAATGAGAACGATGCCACCAGTCAATAATGTCTTTGAAGCAGGCTCATTAACATCAGGAGGTGAACACCAACCAGTTTAACTTAACAGGGACCCAATGCTCACACGATGCAAAAAGAACATCTAGAATTTAACAGACATTGGATGATTCAACAGATTTGACAAAAATTAACAAAAAGGCACTACATTCATACTAGCATCAAGAGAGGTCTCAAATACACCAGCCTTCTTTGTGACCTTGTGGTTGGGCTTCCGCAACCCAAACTTCAAGGTCAGGAACAAAGGCATGATTTTTTTGTGTTTGTGCGTGCGTGCGTGTGTGTGTGTGTGTGTGAGAGAGAGAGAGAGAACATAAGTAAATCAACCAGGTCATGAATACATTTTCAGAACACAAATTTTCGCCCTGAAATTATATGAATAATGCTTTTATAGCATCAATGACCGAGTAATCTATATTTGCGTGATTGAGAATTATCTTTCTAGCATAATATCAACATGGCATCTAAATATCCAACAAAAAATGCTCTCTTTTTTGTTTTTCACAGGTGCGATCAATTGTTCAACCTGGACTCATGAATTCAGGAAAATTTCAGTTTCATTGCATTTTGTTTAAGCTATAAAATAATCATTAAAAATCAGCAAAGAATACTGAGTCAAGCAAGGAAAGAAACCTGATCCTTGAAACCTCGTGAAAGCATCTCGTCAGCCTCATCCAACACAAACATTTTGATGCAGTCTGGACGCAATGATTGCCTTCGCAGCATGTCAAAAACACGACCAGGGGTGCCAACAACAACATGAACACCACTTTGAAGAATGCGTTGATCCTCGCGAACACTTGTTCCACCCACACAAGCATGAACCTTCACACCAAGATAATCACCGAGGGCCCGCATGACCTTTTCAGTTTGTTGTGCCAGTTCCCTGGTTGGTGCCAACACCAACGCCTGGCACTGGACTAGACCATAATCAAGTTGCTGCAGGATTCCAGAGCAGAAAGTTGCCGTCTTCCCAGTTCCTGATTGAGCCTGCTGAATCACATCAAGACCCTTGCAGAAAGGAACAATTCCTCTTTGCTGGATTGCAGAAGGCTTCTCAAAACCTTCAAAGTAGATTGAGTAGCATTTACTACAACTTTCAATTGATGTTGTCTAGTTGCCACCCTATTTACACTCCATTATAGAATTTTGGCACTTACGTGATCACAAAAGTCTCCCAATCAACAGGAAAAACCTAGTCCACTGGATATATGTATGTGTTCAATTAATAAATAAGCAATCCGGTAAAATTGCAACTTGGGACGTTCTCAACTAAAACAGTGCTCCAGTTAAACAATCTGTTTAATCAGCAGCGCCATATAGGAGGCAAACAGTAAACTAAGAAAAAAAAAATCCCGGGATGTACCATAAGCATAAATGCCTCTTAAAAGGTTTTCCTGCAAACCCATTGCGTCAAAACTATCATAAACTTCATCATACGAGGTGAAGAACTCCCCTCCATCAACAGACCTACAATCAATCAAGAAATAGTGTTATCTCTTTTGAGCCAGGAACGACACAATTTGGTTAACATTTAACAAAGACATAATACCAAAGCTGCAAATAGAAGAAAACTACTTACAATTCACTCATCTTTGCATCATACTGACGGGGATCAAATTGCGAACCTTCTGGTGCCAGTCCTGCCATACTGGAGGAAAGAACAGTATGTTCAATATCAAGATATCAATTGCGTGTCTGCATGGATGCATGTGTGTGCGTGCACGAGAGAGAGAGAGTGAGTTCTATCCTCACAAGAGACATTGTTTCCAATGCAGAAAAATGTTACAGAAAAGCCAAACTTGCAGACCACTAGGACAGGGCTACAAGCATTAAATTCTGTTTCAATTTCCGAAGAAGAACTATAAGGGGCAGCTGGTTATCTGATATATCAGGAAAGACTCCTTGACCATTAGAAACCACAGCACCCACTTCTTCAGAGTTACAGAAGACACCGGAAGTCTAGCTAAGAAAGAATATAATTAAAAGTACACACCATAGATACTCTTGTATGAGCATCAAGGAGGAGGGAAAAACAATAGCAAACATAGGGCAGAAGAAGCAGGTCTTTGCAAACCAAAGAGCTTGACATGGCTAATATGATTTCATCAAAATATTCTCCAACCAACGCTAGCTTCGCATCAATAAGCATAGCAGCAACTAACATACCGCACAAAAACTACCATTGCCCGTCAAAGAAAAACTTCAAACTCCACATCAGTGAGCACAGCATCAGTGCATATACCACACACGAAAACTACTACTCGCTTGTCCAAGAAAAACTTCCAAATAACGACTGAAAGTAAACAAGCTTTTGAATCCGTCAGCGTTTGGAACACCAAAGAACCGACATCAAGCCACAACCACAATGACAACAACAAACGAGGAAAGTGGACGATCTGGAAACTTTCAGGAAGCAACCCTATTAATCTCCTTCCAACCGAACTGTCATACAACCACAGTTAACACAGAAAAAGAACCACCAAAACAACCTCGACAAAAGGGACAAAAAAAAAACCGCGAAACAAGCGCGGAAGAGCAGAGGCAGCAGCCTCAGATCCGATCGCCAAGGCAAAGTGAAATCAACCAGCAACAGACAAACCCATCGAGCAAGCCGAAAAACCCAACGTTCGCAGCATGTTAGCCATCAAATCAAACGCCCAGACACTCCATTAGAGAGAGAGAGAGAGAGAGAGGCGCAATAACCTGATGAAAGAAGACGAGAATGCAAGTCGGTAGAGAGAGAGAGAGAGAGGAGCTAAAAAGGAGGTTGATTTAGGAGTTGAAGAGGCGAAATAGGGTTTTTCCCAAGCTCCTCGGATCTGCGCCGTGGAGCTCCAACACAGCGCGAGGGGAGTGCCCCTTCCGATTTATACTTCCCTTGGGAAACCCACGGCCCTTAGGTTTTCTCTCTCTCTCTCTTCCTCAAAAGAGCTAATTTCCCATCTTGCCCTTCCTTCACCCGGGTAATTTGTCTCTCTCATTCGCATTTTTCCAGTTTTTTTTTCCTCTTTTTATTTGGCAAAGTTAAGATAAATTCGAGATTTTGAAATAAACGAATTACAAAAACCGGATCCGCAAAAAGGTTTATCTTAAACTATTGAGAGATTAACATGTGTAATTAGTCTTAAGATATTCATCGTAAATCAATCTTTTCATGTCATTAAAAATACAACTTCGCTACATTTTTAATTGGTAAAATTTCTTTGGGAATTTAGTAGGAGCCCACCCCAATTCCCTTAAGTAAATTTCCTAAAATGGAGGATGCGCATTCGCTTTCGTCGGAAAAAAGGAAAGGTCACTTTTGACCAAAAGAAAAAAAAAGGGAATTCGCTCTCCATAAAGACTCCCTCAGCGCCGCTGGAGTTTCGAACCCTCGACCTGCCGCTCCCTCCTTCCTTCCTTCCTTCTTTCCATCCATCCAATGCCTCTTGGCCTTCTTCCCCCCTTCACTCTCACCCGTTCCCGCCAAAATCACGCATAACTGTCTCGACCCAACGGTCGTCATCCTCTCTCTCTCTCTCGTCCATGGACTCGATCGTGTCGTCAGCTCTCGCGGAAATCTGCAGGCGGGGCAAGAGCGGCGTCGCCCTCGCCTCCCTCTGGCACGACCTCGTGCCAGCTCTCTCCTCTGCCGGCCTCGAGCTTGAGCCGGGGCTCAAGAGCGCCCTCTGGCTCAATCTCCTCCACGTTCCAGAGCTCCGATTTCAGTACCACAGAGGCAAGAAGGATGCGTTGTTCTCTCCAGCTGATCAATCGATCCGGCACGTCGACCATGCCGAGGAGCTGGGTTTGAAGATCGTAGGCAGCGATGGTCTCAGAGGATGCTTCCTTGGCCTCTACGATGATCACCTCGCGGACTCAGAGGTCTCCGAGTCCCAGCGGAAAGCTCTTGAGCACCTCGCCCTCGCTAGGTTCACTCCAATTCTGCATCTTTTCTTGGTTTAGGGAAGTTCCGTGGTAGCAAGAAGGCCTCGTCTTGATTTAAGATGGAATCATGTCACTTCACTGTCGAAATTTCATATTCCTAGCTAGGTCATTAATCGTCTAGATAGAGAAAGCTGCGGATTTGAGATGATAACTCGCTAACCATGTATATCTTCAGAACGGACGGAATCACACAGAGCGAGCTTTCTAAGAAACTTGGAATTGAGGCTAACAACTTTGCCTATGAGCTGAAGTCCCTCGAGTCTCGAAATTTGATCACACGGCAACCGGCAATCCTCAGAACGGGAAAATCTCGCTGTCCAGGGGACTCTTGCAAAGTGGTTTCTACAAATTTAGTGTTTATGTATCGCTATTCTAAGAGTCTAGGGTCTCGAGGGAAGTTCGAGGTTTCGAGACGAGAGAAGAGATTGGATGTTCCCGCGAGTTTCTATGGGAATTCTACCGGCGAAGATGGTTTTGCTGGTGAGGGTGTTGAGGAGGAGGTGCTCGTAAAGGATTACCTACCCGCAATGAGATTAGTCTGCGATAGACTTGAAAAAGCCGATGGCAGGGTACGTTAGCAAGGTTCACAAAGGTTGAGTCTGCAGAGTCAGTTGGCTTACCAATACTGATTTGGTTAGCCATTGTTTTCTTCTAGGTTCTTGCTGTAAAGGATATTAAGAAGGAACTTGGCTATGTTGGATCATCTTCAGCACACAAAGCCTGGACGATTGTAAGTTATCGACATTTACACCTGCAGTTTCGCACCTCAGTTTGCGAACTCTCTTTAAACAGATTCTCCTCAAGTAAATAATACTTCTTTTCCTGGATGAAATTTGGTTCAGATTCGTCGGATGTTGGAAGATGCCGGCTTCGTGAAGGAACAAGCCAGAGTCGGAGACAAGGCAAGTGTAAAAAGTATCGCGGCATATATTTTCCTTTCACTTGCTTGAATTCAGCGCGTCTTAGATTCCACTTAGTCTTTAACTTCTGTGGTGACTAATGGCTGTATTGTTATCACCTCAAAAGTATTTCAGGCATAGTTAATCTTCTGAACCAATTCCTCTGATGCTCGAATCTGCTTTTTCATTGTAAAGCTCAAGCTTGAATATCATGTCAGACAAGAGATTAGAACAAGCAAAACAACAATGATCTGACGTATACCTTTTTGCATGATCCTTCGCTTTGAGCCTGTCAATTAGCTTGCCTAACGCTAATAGGCGGATGACGGGAAAACTTATCATCTGAACTTATTCCAGATGCGAACACCACGGACAGCATTAAGTGTATCCTGATCAGGGGCTTGCGATCTCTCTGTTTGACAGGATGAAAATCGCTTGCAACTGGTGAAAAACTTCTTTCCAAATGCCTTTGTATCTGGAGCCGAAGACACTGATAATGAGCATCAAGTAACATATGGAAGGAAATATCATCACAATGAGATCATCATGGAGCTTCCTGTAGAGCAGCAAATATACCAGATGGTTGCTGACTCTGGGTCTAAAGGTGTGACTTCGATGGAGGCAAGTTCAATCTACTTATGTGTTAGCCTGCAACAAGCCTCTTACTTCACTCACATGAGTAATTTTCTTGCATATATACCTCTCAAATCTATGGTCTGCAGAGTTAAGTTGTTTCTTAGTCTAGAAGAGTCTATAAACTTGTCGTGGAAGGACAATCAAGTCCTCAAACTTTTAAATGGTGCAAATAGGTAGTATAAACTTGTCCATTTAGTACAATAATACTTTTCGTCTCTTGTCCAATATAAGAGACGTAAAATATTCAATTAAAAATTTTGAAAAAAATATAAAAAATATTAGAAATCATCCACGTTAGTGCTAGCGACCCATGTCAGTTCCAGCAAGTCAAATGGACTGATTTGACACAATTGCAAAAGGTTTAGGACTTAATTGGCACAAAAAAGAAAAGTCTATGACTGAATTGTCACAATTGCAGTAGATTTACTTTCGATAATTCTCCCACTAATAAAGGTATATGCACTGTGATTTTTGCGAGAAACAATTTCAATATTTACAGCTGCTTAGTTGATTGTCAAGATTGTGCAATTAATACTCGGGCCGATATTTTCAGCCAAGCTAAACTTGGTAGGAAAGTTATAGATGAATATAATGCTCATAACTTCCTTTTAAACCTAGCTGCTGTCGAAGCGCCATTTATAAATCAATGAGACTTTGGTCTCAGTATAAATGAAGAGAGTCACATATATGAAAGTACAAGAGCACTGGCCAACAGTCTTAATTGAATAAGAAATTGGTTATTGCACCATGGTTTACTAAGACATCACTAGACTTACTAAGTTTGACTCGAAGAAAGATGAAATAAGGACAGAATCACTTGGCCTCAGTTTTGGATTAGTCTAATTTTTTACATATACATCATACATGGTGCTCACCCATATTTCTTAACTCAATCCATAACATTTATACACTTACCTGCCATCCCCTGACTATTTCACAGATTCAAAAGAGGCTTGGAAGTAGGCTTTCACGTTGGTTCACGAAAAACTACTCTAGGCTTGGGATGGATAGGGAGAAAGTAGGGGT
This sequence comes from Rhodomyrtus tomentosa, assembly GCA_028455895.1. Taxonomy (NCBI): domain Eukaryota; kingdom Viridiplantae; phylum Streptophyta; class Magnoliopsida; order Myrtales; family Myrtaceae; genus Rhodomyrtus; species Rhodomyrtus tomentosa. The sequence goes on along the minus strand of JAPCWY010000001.1, from coordinate 37,178,892 downwards.
TGTTAGGGAGGAAGGAAGTTCTTCTAAAGCAGTTGCCTATCGGTATCGGATACTTGGTAATCTCAATCTTAAACAATCGGTTGGACTTCCAAGTGAAAGCGGGTATCTCCCAGTACAGGCTGACAACCAAGCTTCTAATTTAAACTTTCCTGACATAGGAGGAACGATCTCAAGTGATTCTTCGACTCCTCAAGGTAATGGTGCTGCTGAGGAGAGTGTCCTGTTTAACCCAGAAGAGTTGCATCCTTATCAAATGAAGTGTTTTCCTGATGAAGATGGTTATCCTGGATGTACACAGACAGAAGCAAATATTATTCAGGCAGCTCTGTCCTCACCAGTTACATCATTAACTACCAATGAAATTCGAAGACGACAGAAGATATTGGATCGACTCCAGGTACCTGGGTAATTTATAGCAACTCTGGAGGTAGAGAATGCTGCTGAATTTACTACAAATTCCAGTGCTGAAGAATTATTGCTTGCTCACTTATTTTCCGCAGGATGAGAAGTTCATTTTGAAACGTGAGCTTTATGGTTGGCTTGTGAATCTTGAGAAGGAAAAGAGTATGACAATGTGCAGGAAAACCATGGACAAAATTCTAAAGAAACTTGAGCAACAAGGGCTCTGCAAATGTGTTCATACGAACGGTAGTCCTAGCTGTAGTCGAAGTGCCGATGTGATCCTGCATCCATCCGTATCCATTGAAAGTATCTCTGCAGAACTTCAAGAAAAAATCAGGTCCTTTAAACTGCCAAAACGAGGCCTGGTCAAGACTCTGGACACCATGTGTCCAGATCCTCAGACTCCCAGACCAGAAGCCACACGAGCTGATGCGTCCACTCTTGGTAAAATGGTCTGTGCAAAGTCAACCTTACAGCAGGTTAGATTAAATAAGTAACAAGAAGTGACTGGGGCCTACATTTTTAGGGATAACTGAGGAATGACCTTTTTTAAGCATTCACTTCATATATGTGTTCCATATTAACTTCTTTCTGTTTTTGCCATTTGGGAATTTGGATAACTAACATATGTTCTTGCGACTACTTGTAGGCAATACAAATTTATTATCGGAAGCGTGAACAAGAGCACTGTAAGTATCGAGGTGACATTTTCACTGATCAGGAGACTAGAGTGGAAGGAACACATGCTACAGAAACTCATGTAAGAAAGAGATCTCAAGAAGCTATATCACGGGACTGCACAGAACTTGATATAGGTGGATGTAGGAGGAGATGTAGTCCTGCCGGACAGCTCGATAGAGCGGAACAATTCAGGGAAGGAGAAGCTGTATCAATAGCTTCTTCCAGACTGCACGATAGTAATTTGCAGGTTTATGAAAAAGCAGGGGATTATCCAGCAGTTATTGAAGAGTCTGAACCTAAAAAAAGCAAAGTGCTTACTACGTCCGTTAACAGGAATGCGTCTTCAGCTATGAATTCCATATTTCGAAGAAGGTTTACATGGACAGATGAAGCAGATAGGTATGTAACATGTTATGCAATCTGGACAAGTTAAGGGTTTTTACATCGTTCTACGTTGTCGACTCCAAGCTACAGTACTTCTGTTTATCTTTCCCTAAAGAAGATACATGACTCCCTTTATGCTATGCATAATGTCCATAGTGTTTCGGTTGTTGACTATTCCTTAATTTTCTCAGGAAGTTGGTAATCCAGTACACAAGGATCCGTGCAGCAAAAGGTGCAAAGTTTCAACGCGTAGATTGGAATCAACTCCCTGATCTTCCAGCACCCCAAAAACTGCTGCCGAAGAAGAATTTCCGTGCTAAAAAAGAACTTCACCATCAGAAAAAACTTGATGGGTCTCTGCAACATGCTCAGCAAACGGTTTCTAAAGCACCTCGAAGAAAAGCGGGAGGGCTTACATAACAATAACAGCAAAGTTGTGATGAAGGATTTATCAAAGGAAGGTCTTAACATAGGTTCGTCAAACAATTCTGAAAGCACCTCAGAGGTCGGTTCTCATAGTGGAGAGTGGGACAACTTTGATGACAAAACTATAAAGGCAGCCCTCGAGAAGGTTCTCCAGTATAAGCGGAGAGCCACCTTGGAGGAACACCGTGATGATTGTATACACGATGAAGAAAATGTAATCAGTGACTCAATCATAATGCCATGGCTGAAATATACTGTATACTCTATAATGATATTTAGCTTTTCTGAAATTTTAGTGCTTCTGCAGGATCCCCTGCCCTCTGATATGGTCCTTTCAGACACATGCATTGATGATATTAATCACCATGCTTTGGGACGGTATAAAGATTCTGCAGACCAATCAAACTCCTGTCATCTTCATAAGAAGCACACCAAGCTATCGAATAATAGGAGGAAGGTCAGCAGAAAAGTCCATAGATCCGTGGCTGTCTCTAATGCTGTGGAGCTACTTAAACTTGTCCTTTTAAGCCCATTGAGAGAAGATGATGTGCTCAATCAGAGTGAAGAACTCCTACGTCAATTTTCAAATGACGAGCTCTTTGCAGCGTTTAGTTACCTGAGTGAGAAGAAATTCATGGTAATTGACCTCTTCCTTTTCTCCAGACTCCGCTAAATGCTATGCTGGGTATGTAGTTGAAACCGCAGCTAAAGACTGCACATGAATCCTATTGGAACGAACTATTTATGCGTCTACACCAAAAGGATTCTGAATCTATCTATGTTTCAGCACATATTTCTTTCTCTTCGCACTGTGCTAATGGTAATTTCACTTTAAGATTGTTGGTGGTCCCTTTTCAGCAATTCAGGTGGCCTGCTTATGTCTTCCAAGCTACTTTTCACTCCATTCTACTTACTAGAAATGGATTCTTGACCAATGATATGTTTCTAGTAGAACTTCTGCACGCAACTTGACCTGATTGCTTGATTGCATGGACTCACCTTTCCACTAGAAGAATTCCTCTTTTGGTGCTTGCTTAGAGGTGGATGGGCCATGGAACCTCCCATCTGTCAACCTGATGAAATGGGTACATCAAGCCTGACCTTTTACCCAAGCCCACTGATTGCTTTACCTTCAAGCCTCACAGACTTGGGTATGCTGCCTTACCCAGTCCAAGCACAGACCTAAAGCCACCGATCCTTTTTTTATTGACTTGGCATTTTTTGACATGCCAAGTTTCCCTAAGATCTGCTTCAGTAGTGTTCTTTATTATTTCTCGCTATTATACTTCTTTTTTTGCATCTTACACACATGTTTGAACTGATTTTATTTTATTTTATTTCTTTTGGGAGATTCTGCGTAATGGAGATCAACCTTTACTTTCTCACACGTTCTTGGAGAATATTTCAAAGTCACGGTTCCACCCTGGTACTGAACAGCAAGCAGCTGAATTTTCCAGATGGCTTCGGGAAAGACAAAAAGATCTTACTCAAGGGCAGGTTTTTCTTGACCGTGAGTTACAATGTGGAGAACTCTTCCATTTGTTTGGTTTAGTTTCTTCAGGAAAATTGAATATTTCTGCAAGCATGCCTGAAGAAGGTGTTGGAGAGGCTGAAGACTTCAGAAGCTTGAAACGTAAGTCTGCTGGTGATGAATTTCCAGACTGTGGAAAGGCTAAGAGACCAAAATCAATAGCAACAGATGTTCTTGAAAACAGACGGGAGAAGGGTTTTCCAGGGATTAGGGTTCTTGTGGAACCTGCATCCATTTCAGGAAGTAATGTCCTGGCATCGGTTGAGGATGGAGATCTCTTAGCTGCTGAATCTTGCTTGCCTCAGGAAACTAATAACACGGTTGCTGCAGATCAGTTCCACAATAGCTGGTTTCCTCCCGGATGTGACTATAAGGTAGTTCAAGAACTTGACAATGTAGTCCCCATGACCAGAAAAAGTGATGAGTCGTCTTGGGATGCTATGACGTGGTATGCCAGATATTTGATGTTGACACCCTCTGGTGGTAAGCAAGCAACTTACCTCACACCTGACAAATTTAGAGCTGTCTATAGTTCCCTTAAAAGGGGTGATGAGCAAGGTTTAACCGCCAAAGAAGTCTCGCATATAATAGAGATGCCTGGTGGGTTGCTAATCTTTCATTGAATTTGTCTTCTCCAGTTAAAAGTGAAGTAGGAAACTTAAGACACTGTTTTAATATATTCTCTGCAATGTTTCAGATGAGTCAATGCCTGAAATTGTCATGGACGTATTTCAAGCATTTGGATTGGCAATAAAGGTCTGTTGTAGTGGAACTAAATCAAGTTCAAGAACATTATTGTCTAACTGCCAAAAGATTCTTCTATTGAGAACTGGAATTTTCCATTGCAAAAAGATATGTTGAACCTCCATTTTCAATGACCTTTACAGGTGAATGGATACAACTCAACTCGTCTAATTGATGCTTTATATCGCTCCAAGTACTCTTTGCCCTCAAGGGCAGTTTTCAGTGGAAACTGCAGAGATCTTTCCTGCATGAAATCTCCGGAGAGGAGTGACGACTGCACGGTACCTCATTCCAAAGATAATAATCACGATGTTGGCTGTCTCAATTCAGAGAGAGTTACACATCGTGACACTGATGGAATTCCCATAACGACTATTACCGACTGTCACAAAGATGTGGGTGTGCCGACAAATACAGTCCCATCCAGCAGTTCGGGTAGTTTGCTGGATAGTGTTATCATGCCAGTGGAAGATTCTAAGGAGGCTACAGGTATCAGCTTCTCTAGGAATGACACGTATAAGCCAATCATGCCATGGTTAAATATCGATGGGACTGTCAATGAGATGGTCTTTAATGGGCTAATACGCAATATCCTTGGTTTCGTGATGCAAAATCCAGGAGCAACAGAGGTACTTCATCTTCCATCTGCAATTTTGCCAAGTAGATTTACTTCTCGTTATTTTCAAAACATAATTTTGCAGTCATCCTCCGCAGCTTGACATTTAGTCAAGAATTGACTAAGTGTAAGCAATGCTAATTTTCACATGGAGCAGCTCCCAATCTCATTAAAGCTAATGACTTCTATATCTGCCCTTGGGGCAATCCCAATGGTCCTGGCAGATTTCCTCATGAAAACAATTTGTAGATAGTATCACAGTCAGGTTGCTGCGTTATTCTCATATCTTACACCTAAGTTTTGTAAAGAAATAAAGTTCGCAGTCGACTGGTTTGATCTCTCCTCTCCCATGGTTTTGCCGTAGAAATAACTTTCTTTTTCAGTCGTAGTAAGGAGTTTTTCAGTGGACTAAGGTAGAACATAAGCTTTTTCAAGTAGCTCCGAATAGCAGAAAGGCATGTCCACTCACCGTATTGCAATTGATTTGCCAGGATAGAATCATCCGACATGTGGATATTCTCAACCCTCAGGTACGCAATTAATCTCTCACGTGTTAAAAGGTGTACTCCCTACTTTTTCTCTCCTCGTTGCTTTTTTATGTAAAGTAGAGATTCGTTAAGTAACTGCATGCCAACGGTTATGATTCTTTGATTATGTTTTTCGAAAAAAAAAAGAGATGAGAAACACATATGATAATGAAAATGATTCTGATTCTGTTCTCGGGAACATTTTTGGAACAAAAACTAGAATAAAAGAAAAGTTGGTTATGAAAAAATAATGACTTCTCATAAACACAAAACAGTACGAAATCCCACATCTGTCACTTTGCCCTTTCAGTTCTCTCGTCGTTTTTCCTTGACCTAAAAAGTTAATTCTGTGCAGGTACCAAACACGTTCTGATTCTCTAAAACTCATCCAAAAATTATTTAAAAAAAAATCAATTCTAATCGAAATCAATTTTTCTGATCGGAGTCATTGCCATGCAAGCCCTAACTGGCTCCCTCGTTCTATTTCGGGCATGGAATTTGAGAGTGTCTTAGATTGAGGCTTTATTTCCGTTAAATTCTGTTTAATATCACTATTAATATAATTTATAGCTTCTGAACGCAAATGTCTGTCCTAGGAGCTTTGCCAATTGCCATAGCTGGTCAGCTTCTGGCCATAATATTTTTTTCATGCTAAGTTCAAGAAAGCTCACCTTCACGATCCTTTTGCTGCATTTAAGTTGATCTTTTCAGTTCGTGGCATCTAATAACGGGTCTTCTTGAAACCTCATAGAGCTGCAGAGAGCTGTTGGGTTTAATGATTCTGGATAAAAACCTCATTGTGAGGAAAATGCATCAAGCTACGTCTCGTGGTGGTGCCCCTCCCATATTGCGACCGATCCTCGGGAACATGTTCCGTGATTTGAAGTCCGTCGTACGTGATCATTTCTTTGCCAATCCCAAGAGCACAGCCGTCTTATAGGTACTTGAATGTTTGATTTCTGCTAGCGAAGATTCTTGTATATCCTGCTAAAATCTCCATTTTTGGTGTGTCGCTTGGGTAGATCCGGACAGAAGCATTTTCATTTTGACCTTTCTAGTCGTTGGCATTCACGCCGGGTGCTATGCCAACTCAAAAGCAATAAGGTCCGAAATGTATATCAGCCAACATGAGAGCGACCACCCCAAAAGAGGACAGGCTAATCTCGGATATCTCGGGGACGTCCGAAAAATCTTCCCGGTTTGATGATAATATTTCGAATGTAAAGTCAATTATTATCTAGCTTGGAGCTTCGATAGGCATGTATGGAATTTCAGATGGGTCACTGAGTTTGCCTACTCTAACTTTGTCAATCTCTGAGTGTCCATTTCAAGATTATCGATTCCTAAGCTTCAATTTTTGGGCATGGATTACCATGTTGTCGAGTTCTAACTTGTCGTTTTTCTGCAAATCCACTAAGTTTCCATTATTTATATAAGAGCTACCAAAAGGTGATTATGTCGTCATTTGGGAATGTGATTATTGATTGAGTAGTAGTTGTATTGCAATAAATGGATGTCAGATACCATTATCGATATGGAAAATCATCATGAATCCGGCATAATGATTTTCCAGAGATTTAACCTCAGCGTCGGTCATCCCACGTACAATGTCCAATGACCATATCATCAACTTCTGATCAAAATTGATTGGAATGATTATATTGACAAATTATCAATATGTTTATGACTAAATTGGCTAAATTGGATGGTTTAAGATTGAATTGGCACAAATGTAATATTATTACGACTTTTTTGGTAATTTGTGTAACTTGAGTTGACCATCGTCATGCGATTATACAGTGGTAGATTTATCCCCACTGATGTAGAGGGCGCCTGTGATGAATGGATTGTGTGATATGGCAAAGAGGTATTTATGATTTTGTCCCCCACAAGTTGGTAGAGACAATGTTTCGTTAGTCGAGATACCTCGCGAGTCGAGGTGGTCCTAGTTAGTGCAAATAGGATTTAGATACTCGCCTGTGTATGTTCGTGAGTCGCTACGTGATATGTACGCATTGTGAGATAATATGACATCTGCTTGCATTTGAGTGAATAATCTATGCAATGTTATTTATCGGCTTTCATTGGGATATCATGATTAAAATGCATTTATTCATTCAATTGCCTTTGATAGTTATTTTGCACTCATCTTGATTGCACATTGTTTTGTGGAGATAAGCTTGAGTGGTAAAATATTTTCCTAGGAGTTGTTTTCCGCCAAACGAATTTAGCCTGAATGGATAAACTTTTGTATGGATGTAAATAAACACCTAGACAATTGTATAAAAAATAAGTTGAAGAAATTTAAAAGCTGGCTTGAAATCTAACAAAGCTGAAAAATTGTGTTTTTGCTTAAGCCAAATAAAGAATGCGCAGTTATTACTCTTTACATTAATGAGGAGACTATGCCTTATAAAGAAATGATTTCATGCTAGTCTGACAGTACTGACAGTTATTTATGACCGTAGATCTACACATAATCACCGCGTGTAAAATAATGACATGTCAGACTGTTAGGGTAGTAACTTCATATCTTATGTTAAAAGGTGCTTTGAAGTTACGTTCGTCGGTTCCGTGGATGTAATTTTGGGAACAATGGCCATTAGATAAGATAATAAACAGCGTTTACTAAATCATGCTATATTGTATGTTATTCGGATGTGAGTTAGGTTTCACAAAGGATTTTAAAAATCGAGAGTCTACTGATGGATGGACTTCTGCTATGGGCGGGGGAGCGGTTGCGTGGTCATCCGAAAAACAATCAAGCAATGCATTTAGAGGATAAACTGTATGTTTGTATCATCAAATAGTTGCAGTTCAAAAAGAAATCAACTAATTGTGATCCATAGAAATGCTAAAAGCTGAGGCACATTTATATGGAACTAGTGATAAGGTTTCGGAGTCCGGAGAAAGGTAAGATTGGACTTTAACTAACGGTGGTTGCTTTAACGCCGTTGATGAGATTTGGATTCGCGAGTGCGGAAGTTAGGTCAATCAACTTCCTGCGACAAAAGGTCGTCTGTCTACGAATTCCTTTTTAATTCTTTCCAGGTGGTCCAATCCAATCCAATCACACAGCTAATGAAGGAGATTAAATCTTCTCCGAACTCCGTATGCCCGCGCAGGCCATCGTCATCCACAAAATTATTCATCACTGCCCCTCCGCCGTTGCCACCGCCATCCTCGTTCTCTCCATGATCTTCAAACTCATCTCCCACACTCCTTGAAGTGCCATCTAACGAGTCCATCTCTTCGTCCGGTTCCACTTGAACACTGTATAGAGTCTCCGTGAATTCTGCCCAATCCATATTAGAAATCCCTATGGGCTGATTGCAGAGACCACTGTCATCCTGGGAAAACAGAGTTACTCTGGCCAGGCCAAGAGTACTCGACATCAACAACATCGGGACTGGTGTTTCTTCCCGTATATCGCGCTCACGCCTTGTGCAGTGCTCTTGCAAGATCCTTGTAGCTTGTCAACTCGACAACATACACTTTGCCTACTTCGGAAATCTGTTTCAGTAGAGATGATGAGAAAGGCGAAGCCAAATATATCGAAACCCCTTCCTCCTCCATAGTCACTGAAGTGGCGCTTTTTTTGAATTTCTTCCCAAGTTAATGCCGTTATATCAACTGGTCTTCAATTTGCACTGCGGTAAGTGGCGATGTAAGTATGGCCAGGGATTCTCTTGATCTATACCAGATACTCATGGTCTACCTAGGAGGTTCGTCCACTCAGTATGGACAGCTTCTGCAAAGCTGTTGTATGCCGAGAATTGGTCGAGGTTTAAAGAGGCTATCGCGTTTTCTTCTCCGTAGTCTCCATGTTCTCTTCATCTCCACTCGGGCCTCCATCCATCATTTTCACACGAACGAAGCATAGTGCATACTTGAATTCTTCCCAAACCATGGCCATACTCATGGGATCCTCCCAACCAAAAAGCGTAATCTTGTAACCTGGCCAAGAACTTCCAATATCCACCACGTTACGACTAGGATTTGTTCCCCTATACCTTGCCCTCTCCAAGTGCAGGACATGTGCAAGATCCTCATAGCTTCGCAAAGGGCGAAGGTCCGCTTCACCTACTGCCTTCTTGGCTTGATTATCTTCAATGAGATAAATGCTAACCAGATCATGGAACATGCGCACAGAACTCGCCACTTTTCTGAATTCTTCCCATCTTAGCTCTTTTACTTCTATCTCAATGGGACTGCCATCTGCGTCAAATTCACAATAAATTGCGTCGAAGTTTGGCCATGGCTTGAATATGTCGACTTGTGGCTGGGGCGTTCTACCTGTGAGCTTCAACCACTCAGCATGGACAGCTCGTACAAAAGGTCCAAAATCCGAGAATTCACTGAGCTTCAGGGAGGCTATTTCATCTTCAATACTCTGATTGAGGACATTAATGATTTTAAACACACTTCCATTTCCGTCACCGTCTTCTTCTTCTTCTTCTTCTTCTTCTTCTGTGGCCATGTCCTCTTCCTCGTCAGGTTCTTCTTCGTCATCTTCCTCTTCATCCTCTTCTAAGCTATCCATTTCCTCCTCTGGGTTGGACCTTGAACTGAAAGTAACGTGCTCCCTGTGCAACATGCGAATTCACGGTAACGGAAACGACCAAATAAGTATTGCTACAGTAAAATCCAATCAAGAAGTTTTTATCTGACTCTTCTTCAGGCTAATCTCATCTATAAATGCACCTGGATGCACTCCTCCCCTCCGCTAAAAAAACTGAGTATTACCCCATTTAGTTTGATTTACCTCCTTTCGCCATCTTTATTATCCTTTCTAAGTTGTTATTCGTGAGTTTGATCAAATTATTTGAGGATTTTATATGTGCATATTACCAAATGAACGCAATGAGACCAGGATCAACGTTGAGCCATCATAATCTCCAGACTCCTGCTCAACAAGGGAGTTATGGAAGGGGTACCTGCGGCCGTAGGGACACGTGTCGCCAGCTACGACCATCCTGAAGACCTCAGTCCCATCATGTGGGTGCCCGTGGCCGATCCCATGGGCGAACTGGTAGTGGTCGCTGTGGCGACATGTGCCTGCCTCTTGCCACTTGTTGCACAGCTCCATCTTGAACATCCCCTGGCTGTGAACTTCGGACTCCAATGCCTCCTGCTTTCTCTTCCCACCTGGCAAATACTCGGGCTGTAGCACCTACACCACATCCAACTCTTCTTCCTGAGATAATGCCACGGTCGATGACAATTTTAACAAAGGAGACGCCGGAATTCAATCGACGGAGACTGGTCTATAAAACTTCTTCAGCAACATGTTACGAGAATACAAGTGAAATATGAGATGCCGGTTCAGTCAATAGAAAATGGAGATCAAGGAAGCACAAATTCACAGATCATTTGACAGATTGCGAAAGAATCTGTGGAATCCAGAGAAGAAACTCACCTTTGTAGCCTCCCGTGCTCTTGGCATGCGCAGTCGACTCACTGGTGGTCGACTCGAGCGGCTGTAGCTAGCAGCAGCCTGGTTCAACTTAAGGTAGCCACTGGACCGAATCTTGGGCAGCCAAACTCTCTTAGGATTGCTCGTCTCATATCCGCTCTGCTCCACGACGCTCGTCGGTCTGTAATTGCAGACGCCATCGCTGGAGAAATCCGATCCCATGGAATTAGCATCAGAGAGACCGAGACGGAAGAAGCAGCTCTGCATCGCGAGCTCGGAGTTGGCCAAGCGAAGCTGCGCCGACAAGTCGATCTCCTCAGTAAGGTCGCACACGCGACGGAGGAGATCGTAGGGATCGCGCAGCTGCTGGTACTCCAGAACGAGGCATGCGCGGTGCTCCATGGCGATGGCGCTCGTTGCGGTGGTGCTGTGGTGGTTGTCGGAGGAAGCGGAGTACGAGACCACCGTGGAGCTTCAGTGAGGCGATTTTGGTGGGAAAATGGAGCGGCACAGAGAGCTGAATTTGGCGGCGAACCGCTGGGTAATTGCAGAGATGGAGAACTGAGCGGAGGCGTCGTTTTCCATGTCCGAGCAGAAGGAAAAACTACATTCAGGGGAGGAAGTTTTGTCCGTCGAACGATGATGTACTGAGACAAACGGGAGAGAGAGAAACAGAAATGGATGTAAAAGGAGGAGCTACTTCTTACTTTAGACAGACTCACCCACGGGCAGCGGCGGAAGAAAAGGAAATCAAAAGCAATCGGGTACTCTCTAGTGCAGGATAGTGCCGGTGATCGCGAACTCAAAAGCTCAAAACCCCACGTGGAGGGACGCCATTGGCTACTCACATGGCATGGGGATTGACATTTTCCCGCCAGCGCCTAACTAGAATCCCCCACCTAAACCGTTTAGAGAGAGAGAGACGGTTCATTACATGGGGGGAATCCATTTGGTGACGTGGCAGATAACTGTTTCTTGATCTTAAGACCAGGTGTTTTTTTATTTTTATTTTTTTACTTTTCTTGGTCGGAATCTTGAGATCGGGTTATGTTCGATTTATGGCGTGAAAAAAATTAAAAGTGAAAGGTTTGGTGATGAGGACTGATGAGTATACGTGAGTTGTAAAATTATTTCAAGATGAACTTAAATTATATTTTCTTAAATCATTTCCCACTCATTTTCGCGGGACGGGGCGACATGCAAATTATTATTATTATTATTTTTGCTCGTGTTTATAAGGTCCGCAACACACGCTTGTGTCGATTGGCTAAGCCGATCTGCTTAGCGACACCATTCAGTCGCACTTATGGGATTCCAACATTCTGACATAATTCGTTCCTCTTGTTTTTAGACTACGTGCGCCCAAGAGTACTACTGTTATTTGGGCTTTTTGGCCACGTGCTCGACAATTAACGACCCCTGTTTGAGCATGATTAAACTTTCAAACACTTTTGAAGGAAAGGAAATCTTTGATAGGGTCCATATGTTTTTTTTTGCGAATCGCGTTTAATAGCTAGTTACATAATTTACATTACAGCGATTTGGAATTCGAGTTTCTAGAGACTCTGTGGGAAATCGTATGGTAGTTCTAGTCGCAAAGATTTTTCTTTAAAAATATTACGAGTGATTTTACGGGATTATTATCTATCGGTGTTATACTTTTGTTTATACTATAACGAGGTGGAACTATATATAGTTCATTTCCCATCGTTTGCAAATTAAATTAAATTAAATTCTGAAAATAATAAAATCTCATAGTTTGATTTATGTATGATGGAGATCTAACCTAAGATAACATCTCCTTCGACCTTTGCCACCCCTTCTACGGCGTCTAGATCGTCTACCTAGCTGCAAAGGGGGCATCCCTGCCCCTATCAATTGTGGTCGTCCGATCAATCACGGACGATCATGATCTGATGCTTAAAAAAAAATAAAAAGAGGGGCAGTCGCAATTTCCCTTGATCTGGGCCTTCCGTGATATATTGGACGGCCCAAGTTTGACCTTGACACCTCTACCTGGATTTGACATGGGCAGGGGATCCAAATCCCCTTCTACTTAGGCAAAAGCCAAGAGCTTAACAGTGGAACCAAATAAGTTTTAACACTCGCTCGCGATTTATAAAACCAAAATAATGATATTGTTGACGATATTAACAACTTTTTTTTTTTTGCGAGCGGTTAGTTTTTCATTCGTTGTACAATATCATAAGATAATGATAAAATTCGCAACTTTAATTTTCAAAGAGATAAAAAAAAAAATTGAGACATTGTTTATTTTCTTTACTAGTATACGAATTCATTTTCAAGAAGAAAACATTAGATGAATATTTTGAGGGAAATTACCAAAAATATCCTGAACCTATTACAATTGTACCAATTCAGCCTTGAATCTTTTTTTTTTTTGTCAATTAGTCCTAAACGTTTTTGTATTTTTTTTCAATTTCGGTCCTTTCGGCCAATGTTGGCTATGGTGCTAATGTGGACATAGACCGGAGCTGATGCAAATAATTTTTTAATAACTTTATATATATATATATATATATATATATATATATATATATATATATATATATATATTCCTTTTTTCTTCTTTCGTTTTCTTTGTATTTCCTTTTAGAACTTGGATGAATGATATTTTAAAATGTTTTTCCTTTTTTTCTTTTCTTTCTTTTTCTTTGTATTTCCTTCTTCTCCTTCCTCTGGCTGGTTATCGTATGGTGTCACTTAAAAAAGAGAGAAGAAAATAACATAAAATAATTATTAAAAAATTCTAAAAATACTAAAATATTAATAAAGATTGTCACGTCGGGCCAAATGAAACAGAATTGACAGGATTGCAATATGATTGAATTATCACGAAAAATGAAAACAAAATGATTAAATTTGCACAATTGTGACAAGTTCATGACTCTTTTTTTTTTAATAATTTTTCCCCTCGTGGTATGTTATTTATTTATTCATTAGGTTATTGGTTTTATTTCCAACGCATATCGTTTAAAAGCTCAAAACAAATTGTTATCTTGTACTGCTTTTCGTTCAGATCTATTTTGTACTTCAAGAGACACATTTTCTTATTTCTGTTGTATTTATCTATCAGAATCAGATTCCTCAAAATCATCGAGACAACTCCTACCTCGACATAGTTTCTGAGGCTACGTCCATCATCCCCACCTTCTGCTCTTCCATTAGAAATATCTATGAAGGAATACGGGCCAAACATCGGCCACGGCAAATGACGTTTTCTCTAACTTTTGCTGGTAACATTTGACCCATTCTGAATTTGGTTTCCGTAAAAGGTTGATGTTGGAAAGTGACATATCGCAGGATGCATTCTGTACTGGATATTGAGAAGGTGCCTTGGATGACCCAAAGAACTCAACCTTTCGAATAGACTCCTTCCAAAGCTAGCCTTGCCAGAAAGCTATAGAAATAAAAACATACACAAACTTAAAGAGGACAATTAACCATAAATTCAATCATCTTTATGCATGCTTGCGTTAAAGGGTAATCAAGCACAAATTCATTTATGCTTATGTATGCCTGTGCACCCTCCTAGTCAAACATTCAGCAATGACATACCTTGCTCTCAACCATAGCAGGCAACTGACATTCATCTCCAACTAAAATTGCGTGCTTGACACCGTGAAGTTGTAGCGGTATCATTGACTCACATTCTTTCAACTGGGCAGCCTCGTCAATCACTAATAAACTGACAGGCTCCATTTCCGTGGAGTAGAGCTTATATGAGCTAGAGGCAGTGCAGAAAATCAAGGAAGCCGCTTGATAACAGAACTCAGCTATCTCGCTCTTGCCCGTACGCTTTGCAAGATTTAGCCTTCTAAGAGACGTATTAAGAGTACGCAAAAGAGAGAGGCATTTACGTCTCTTCATCAATAATGATGCATATAGTGGATCTGTGCGTGTCTTTAATGAAGAAGGGCCCGATGAAAATGCTTCCTTGAACTCTCTGGAATCCAACTTCTCTCTATACAGTGAAGTTTCAAAAGAATCAAGCAAGATGAAAAGGGACTTGATATTCCGGAAATTACGTTCCAAAAGGTAACGTTTGGATATATGGGTGCAAAAGATAGAGAAGCATCTTCGAAGAGACTCTGCACTTGACCTGAATCTGTGCTTGAAAAAATCCAGAAATGATTTAAATTCAGGTTTAGATTCCTTTTCGTTGCTTCCATATTCGCTTGCAACATCATTGCCATTACGCTTTGATACAATCTCGCGTTCATTCTCCAGAAAAATGTCATATTGGCGGACACAGTAATTGAGAGTATCAATCATGGAAGTTAGACAATGCTGCCATCCAGTGAGTACGGAAAAGCACGGGGCAAGACAATCAATGCGATAATCCAAGAATATTTCCTCCATATCTGAATCTACTTTCATCCGCTCCTTGTTCCCAAAACATAGCATGTCTCCTAAGTTATAGACAAAGTGTTCCCCGTGAGAGTTTGTGCCAACCGACTGTTTCACCATCTGCAAAACACGAGATGCCAATTCCTTGATGGCAACATTTGTTGGAGCACAAACAAGGGTTCGGTGTTTTCCTTTTCAAGAGAGTAAAAAGTAGCGCCGTGACAGTTTTGGTCTTCCCTGTCCCTGGAGGACCCTGTATCATTTCCACAGCTGACCTGTGTGGACACCTGATTGTATCAAGACAAGCGAGAACACCTTTTGTCTGAGATTCATTCAGACTACGAAACGAGTTTTTATTGAGACTCTCATGCCTAGAGCCATGACTTTGAGCAATACAGAGATTGCAATCTTTCTCAGCCTGCAAGCAAAAACGTAGTCTTTAGAAACTTCACTCCCAAATAACCTAAGAAAAACTTAAAAACTCACAAAAATTTGTTGATTATGTTTTATCCTTGTACAACCCGCACTAATAGTGAGCACAAAGGATCTAGTGATGTAAAAACAAGGTCTATCACTAAACCTTGTGTCAACCTTTCTTTTGACTGTTTGGAGAAATAACAAAGCTAACTCATAACAGAATGGATTTTTTTCTTATAATCAGAATGAAGTTTTGTTGCTGCACTAATTTGTTCACCGTTGACCCTAAGGAGATAAGAATTACGAAAAAAACAAAGTCCTTACCGCTGAATCTCTACAGAGAACTTCTCTTACAACATTCAAGTTCCCAAATCTGTGCAGCACATTCCATGTCCTATTGTTAGTGACTGCATTTATAAGAAAAACTGCGTACGTTGACTCCCAGGTACGATCGTCATTCACTTCATTATCCAAAAATGCCTCGACTCTGAACTTTGTTGATGCTTGAGCATCTCTGCCAGCCTCTCCTACAATTTCAGCGACCGATGCAAAAGCCCATCTTCCCGCAAACCTTTCTAAGCTGGGAATGTTATCGGGTTTAGCATTAGTTAACATCATAACATCCCCAGGCAAAGTTTTGTAAGGTTCCTTGCAATGGTCAGTGGACCTGCTTCTCCAGAAGTCCACTTCCTCATGGTAAACATTCTTCTTGCCTTCAACAAGCTCGGTGACTTTCGCGAAAGGCAGCCTAGATACATTCTGCATAATTGAACACAGACTGGCTCGTGTTTCCTCCAGCAAAGGGAAGATATAAGAAGCGAGGTATTCCTCAACTGATTGAAATGAATCCTGGATGTTCTCCACCTACAAAAAGGGCGTATTGAAAATCAAACATGACCAACCAACTTCACACGACAGATTGAGAGACTCTGTCTTCTTGCATATTCATTTAGGACACCCTATAGCAAGGGGAAGCATGTCCCCGAACACCCTAACTTCGCCTCACAGAGACAGAGAGCAACTTACTTTCCCTACAACAGTCCTACTTTACATAACAAAGCTCAAAAGAGAAACATTGCAAAAGACGGAAGGAACTAACATCATTTAGAACACTTTCGAGCTGACATCCATTACACATGCTGACGAGAGTAATGAAACATGATGAAAACAACAAACATAGCCCCAAAGAAAGGTGGCGAAGCAAGGAAGAGAGGAGACATAAGAAATGAGAACCTTATCCCTGAAGAGATTCATATCGAAGATTTCTCGAAGAGACCAAGAGAGGATAATATCAGTCAGGTCTCGGGGAATGTTTTTCTTCCTGCCAGAACCAGCCTCCGCACCTTCTGCAGAATCCATG
Source organism: Rhodomyrtus tomentosa (assembly GCA_028455895.1). Lineage (NCBI taxonomy): Eukaryota > Viridiplantae > Streptophyta > Magnoliopsida > Myrtales > Myrtaceae > Rhodomyrtus > Rhodomyrtus tomentosa. The sequence goes on along the minus strand of JAPCWY010000001.1, from coordinate 37,162,017 downwards.
GCCATTCCCACACCCATCTCTAAAGCCATAAAAATCCTTACTTTCCCGTCGAAGATGACGGCTATGTCCGAGAATTTCAAGCAACGGAAGACTGAGAGAGTAATATGAAGCGCCGAGCAGCTTTGAAACTGACGGGCATTTGAAACGACGATCCGGGTGAGTGACCTCGGGTAAAGTGACGGGGCGAGAAAGGAACGAAAGCTGATGACCGTTTCAAAAGTCTCGGGGTCTCCTCGTATTCCCGCACACTATTTCATCCGGATTTCAAGCAACGAGAGACTGTCGAGAGATCAAATATGAAGAAGCGAGCCGCTTTTAAAAACTCGTGAATCAATCCCGTCCGAGACGATCATTTAAAAAAAAAAGGGACGAGAATGGAAGACGTGACTCGTGAGGAGTCTTGGTCTCCTCGTACAGCCATACAGTTATGGTCCGATTTCGCCAAACCTTTTTGACATGCTAAGGTTTTTGCACAATGCATGTCGCTAAGCAATGCAGGTTTTTTTTATGCAAATAAAATTGGTAATCTCCGTAATATTGTGTAATATTGCATAGTTTTAAGATTTTAGGTAATTTAGTAATTTTAGTGATATTTTCATAATATTGTGTTTTCTCGGTTAATTAGGATTATCATCTTATATAAGGGTGTTTAGGATTTTTAGACTTTATACAAAATTTTGATATTTCGTTGATTTTGATAAATCAGTGAACGATTATTCCTCGTACATATTCAAGTTTTTTTTGTTTAGCTTATTTTCTATCGCGTCTCGACATCGTTTTTCATCGCTCTCCACTTATTGCGAATCAAAGCAAGATGCATGTGCCCTTCGGACCGCACCACAAAAGGAAAATGATGCAAGGTAAAGAGAGATGTACGCCTCAAAGCAAGATGCATGTGCCCTTCCGACCACAAAAGGAAAATGATGCAAGGTAAAGAGAGATGTAGGCCTCAAATCGACGAACGATGGTTTGCTTTGGTTAAGCTTTTTTGCATGCTGAGCTTTTCGTCACTCTACCCGTACACACCGCCTTTCCTCGTCCGAAACATCTGGTGTCCGACATGTTTGGAGATTTGGATTGAGATTAGCAAGACATTAACTCCTTTTCCTCGTCAGTACATGAGTGCTGAAATCACTCGAGGACCATAGCCCCCCTTTAATGAGGCGATTTAGCGGGTATAAGTTATCTGAAATTCGAGTGTCCGGAGACTCGCGGGATTTATATGGTAACTCTAGCTGAAAAGATTTTTAATGACAAATTAGGAGGCATTTATGGAACTGTTGCCGATTTTGGTCAGTTCCCATCAACTGCTTTTATCAAAAAGGAATTTCCGAAAAAGGAATATTTTTTTTTTGTAAGTGATAAAAGAAATAATTTGGGAAATATTCTTTAGTTTACTTTACGTATGGTAATGGTAGCACGGAGCAAAACACACAAGCGTCCCATCATTCTCTTCCTATGCATCTCCGATGTTTTCAACATTGTTCGATAACGGTCGCCTTTCTAGTTCACTAAAGTTGTGATCTGAAAACCAAAATGACGATCATTTAAGACCTCGGGTCACGTTAAAGGGGCCAAGAAGGGAAGCTGTTAACTCTTGAAAAGTCTGAGGATGCGTTTGATGATTAGAATAAAAAGCAGGATATCTTATGTTTGGTTTTCTACCCAAGATAAGATGAAGTCGAATATAAAGAATGTATGAGATGGATAATATATATATATATATATATATATATATATATGTATATGTATATATATTCAATGCTGGAGGTGAGAAAAGGATAGATAAGATTTCTCATATTCATATTCACAGTACAAAAGTTATTATCATTTTTTTCCAAATAACAAATTTCTTAAATTTTTTGTATAACAAAAAACATAACAACAATTTTCGTTCTTATTTATTCTATTTTTATATGTATATTTGAATTTCTTTCAATTCTATAATATATATTATGAATATATATTAAGTATCAATATTTGTTACATACTTTAGGTATATTGGTATATTATCTTAATTTTATAAATTTTTATTAGGGAATGATGGAGGGAATAAAAAATAAATAAAATAGAAGAGACAAAAAAAATATGGAATTTTTAAAAAAATAAGTAAAAAAATATAAATTAGGTGAACCCAGATTTTCAGCAAACAAATTCAATAATTCTCGAAGAATGAAAGGCAATAAAATTCCTTTAAAAAAAAAAACTCTATGTCTCATTCTCATCCACAGATCTTATTCATGTTGAAGCTTTACAATTCATCTGTAATTCTTAGTTCACATCAATGGTCCACAAAAATGGTGAGAGAATCAAAGCTCCTTTGCTGTTTAAAATGTAAATTGTTCAATAACGATAGATTGATGATTGATAGAGGTCACCTCCCTTTATGCATTTGTACCTTTTTTTAGTAGTGAATCATCAGTGATTATTACAATCACTATTTGAGCATTTTTAGGTTAATTTACACTAAGTTTTGATTCATACTAAATAATGGACATGAAAATGTCTGACTTTTGATGCAATTTCCCCAAAACTTTACATGCCAAGCATTTTTAAGGGAAATTATTTTAGCAATGTAAGGGATCACTTTTCGTAAAATGTTTTTAAAACATTTCTGATAAACAAAGCTGAGCAACAATAATTATTGGTTCTCATACTCGTGCGGAGGATGCGCGGTTAGTTTTCATTCCCCGTGCAACGTCAGAAACTATTAAGATCACCTTTATGATTTGAATTCGTGTTTTATTGGTAATTTGGTCGCGCGTCCATGAATAACTTTTGATAGAGAATTGTAACAGAAATTTATGAGGTGCCAATTATAATGAAATTCTTTACTGGATGTAGCCTTATTTTGGGAGTGAGCCGGTAAAAATCTTACATCTTGATCTCTCTTTCTCGTCTTTATTTTTTATTCGGTTGTGTTTTGGGCGCTTAATCCTAACAAACTCCGTGCGAAGAAGGGAACGTCTATGTTTGAATCGAGTGGAGCAGTCCACCCTCTGGTTCTATTAGTTGACATGGAAGACTCACTCTCCTGCAGATAGTCCTCTGGCTCGGATAGCAAGTGGTTGACTCCATCATAAAATTACTCACGAAAGCTCAACAGTGGGTTCCGGTTCCACATGTATCCAACGCGAGATGCATCAACTACACCCAAGTTATGAGACTGAGGTGTACACACTTCGAGCTTAACTCCAAATGCCTCCTGCTCTTTCTTCCCATCTGGCACAGACATACACGAGCTGTTGTACCCTGCACCACGCACGCACGCACGCACGCACGCACGAACTCTCTCTCTCCTTCTTGAGATAATGATGCCATGATTGATGACAATTTTTTTTAAATAAGGTCGTGAACTCGTTTTCATTATTACCTGAAACAGATTGAGGCCCGAAATTTTCGCTTCGACTGGGGCCAAACTCCTTTTTTTGACGGCGCTACCTGGTTGAGGAGGCAGCGGCCATGGTTAGATCCGAATGAGTGGAGGCGTTCTTCTCCATGTGCCTTGAACTACAAAATTAAAATTACTTTTTTATTTTTTACTTTTTCTCCCCATCTCTCTTTCCACCGTGACCGGCGGGCGGCGGGCGGCGGCCACAGGCAAACTTGAGCTCGCCGGTCGCTGGCAAGCCTCGAACTTGTCGGCCCACCTCTGTGGCCATTCGCCCGTCGTCGCACAGGCCCAGAGACCAACAAACGATGAAGATGATTTTTTTTTAAAAAAAAGTACATGTAAAAAAACAAAAATCAAAATAAAAAATAAAATATTAACAATTAGGGATGAGTGATTGCATAAAATGTTTTCATCTCTTTAGATTTAAGAATTCGCTTTCTCAATTTTATGCATGGATTTTTTGCTAACCAGAAAATATTTCTCGTTGACTAAGTCATTTACTGTAAATCAAGATAGCAAAATGTCTTGAAAACATTCACCCATGGGTAGCTCAGTTGTTTAGGACGCACTTGAAATTGTGTGGTTAAGCGTACTGATCCCAGATTCGATTCTCCAGATAAGCACATGTGATTTAAATAGGGGCCCATGGCGGTGGGTTGCTATGCTAGTCTCTCCCGATGAATAATCGAGGTGCGCGCTCACGGCCCGGGCAAAACAAAACGAAGTGACTTAGATAAATCTTTTTTGTCGATAACCTCAGACCAATCAATCGAATATTGATGAATACGTAATCGATCGAAGACTACTTGAAAACGGCTCTTCTGCTTAGAAACGAAATGTTCCAAATGTTCCTGGAAATTCTTGCTCCCATTGAACCATTTGTCTCTATATGCATTAGGATCCCGATTCACGGATCTCTCGGTTCTAAAAAAATCCGAAAAACTACTTGACGATTCAGTTGCACAGGAGACGAAGTTACAAAGGAGAACAATCACATTCAACGGTCTCACTCTCCATATGTTTTCTTACTTAGTCAGCTTTCTCATCAAATCTACCAAGTCGCAAATAATAACCATTAAAGTTTAAAGCAAAGCCAACGGAAGCACATAAAACACATAAGAGATGGAAATATTAAAAAAAAAAAACAAACAAACAAAAGAGATGGAACACACCCCTTTTCACAGAATCTCTCGAGGAAATCTCAGCCAACGCTCCGGCCGATCTTTCCCCACATCTCCTTCATCCTCCCCATCGAGCACAAATGGCACTGTCGTCCATCTTTCAATGTGATCGGCTTCGATCAAAGGCGATGGTCCGCAAGAACTCGGGAATCGGCAGAAGCTTGGCGACCTCGCGAATTGCAGCTTCCTTGGCTTCCACGCCCCGTATCTTCATATATTTGGCCAATCGTTTTCCTCGATCAATCCCTGATGACTGTGCAGCGACGTGAAGCTCAATTAGAGCCCTAGAATCGAACCAACCAACCGATGGAAACTTATCATTCTTCGGGATAGGCGGCAAGAGGAGAAATTGAGAAATTGACCATGAAATCTGCGTGGGGTGCTTGTCCTTCAGAGCAAGCATGATGTGGATATTGAACCATATCGAGAAGGAGGTGCTATGGATTGTTGTCCTATCCGCTTGGTCCAATCACTCGAGCGAGAGTGAAAGAATTCAAGCAAATTGTTGGCATTTGAAGTGGAGGCAATCTTGATGTGAGAATTGAAGACTCCGGAGCTCTTTAGCGCAACACGGTCATATTTGGCCTCGCAAATTCCGAATGGGTTTAGGGTTAACGAGTTTCGAATGGGCTCAAATTTGGTTGGCTGAAGTGCAATGTCGTCCTAATTAATACTTACCGCCTTTGGCAATAAAATGCTATAGATTTCGGCTGTTCAGAGTCGTTTAGATGTACTTTTAGCCATTTTTTCTATTTTTAGGTTAATTTTATTAATTAAGGATATTTTTGTCTTTTTTTTCTTTTAGAGTTAGCACCATATTTAAGGGCGCTTGTGGGTTTCAGATGACAAGATTGATTCAAAATTTTATGAAGAGTTTTTCTCCTCTTCAACTTATCTTGAAGATTGAATCTTATCAATACTTCCTTGTGGCGATCGATTCAACTTATCGAGCAAGATCACGAATTCTCTTGTTCGTGGCATCTATAGCGTGGATTGATTGACATAAGTTTGTCAACAGGTCATGTTTATACCGAGCTTACTAATCACAAATTCTATTGGGGGTCGAGGTTCGCAATTTGCAACTCTTGGATCGTCGTAGAACGATCAGTTTTCGTAACGATTCACATCATATGGTATCAGAGCTGATTCTACAAAGGTCTAGTATCCTACTTTACTGCTCTCCATTCAACAATCTAGGGTTTATAAAATTAGGGTTTGCTATTAACCGAACTAGGGATATGGATTTGTTCTTGCTGCGATTTCAATTTTGAATTAGGGTTTTCGGTCTTAGTCTGTTTTAATTGTGATTGAGTTCGTTGGAAAAAAAAAAAACAAGTTTCAGTGAAAAAAAGAAAATTGAAAAAAAGGCTTTGAAAAAAAGGAGTTTTGGCCAAGGAAAAAAATAGTTTCAGCAAAAAAAAAATGAACCAAAAAAAGTGAGATGACTCTTTTGTTAGTTGGATCGAATTGAAATTTCAGTAGCAGAGATTGAGTTTGAAATTCAAAGTTAGCGAAAAGTTGCTGAATTGTGTTGATCTTACTTAGTGGTGTAGTCGATTGTTGTGAGAAGTTTGAGAGACTAGATTCTAATATGATAAAGAGCTAATGAGAAGAAAACGAGAGGTAAAAGTCAAGAGTGTGTGAGCTTAATTGAGGAAATTGAGTTAAACATGAGAGGAGTAATAAAAACCTTGAGCGAAACACATGAGGGAACGTTTAGTAAGGTTTTTTCTTTTTCTAACATCTTCTAGTAGGTTTAAAAAAAATCATGTCAGACCAAGAAAGCGTAAATCAAATGGAGAATGGCATCAATCCAAGGGACGATGTGATTTTAGTAGGCATCTAGCAATTGAGCTTACAACTTGAAGCACTTAGCAACCGAATTGTGAGATGCGAGACAAGACTTGATGGTGATAGAGAGCCACCACAAGGGAGGTCACAAAATCAGCAAGATGAGCCTAGGTCACAACCTAGATGGCCGCGGTAATTTGATGATGATTATGTGTCCGATACAGAAGATGACCGAAATTACAAGTTTGGGTAGAGGAATGGATGCCGAGGGTTTAAACAACGAGAAGATGATGAGCCTGACAACATCAAGATGAAGATTTCATCTTTTCAAGAAAAAAATGATCCTGATGCGTATCTAGAATGGGAGAAACGAATGAAGATTGTATTTGACTGCCAACGATAATCGAAGCTCAAGAAGGTAAAAGTTGCAGCTGTTGAATTCACTTATTATGTTATAATTTGGTGGGATCAACTTGTGAATAGCATGAGATGCAATGATGAGTGGCCGATAGAAACGCGAGATGAGATGAAAGCGGTGATAAGTAGACGCTTTATACCAAGTCATTACCGTCGAGATTTGTTCCATAAACTGCAAAATCTCACACAATGTAACAGGAGCGTAGAAGAGTACCATAAGGATATGGAGATTGCCATGATCCATGCTAACGTGGTGGAGGATTGTGAAGCCACAATGTCACGATTTCTGTGTGGTTTGAGTCAAGACATAGCGAGGGTGGTAGAGCTGCAACATTATGTTGAATTGGAGGAATTGGTGGATAAAGCCATCAAGGCTGAGAGGCAACTAAAGTTGGATCGGAATTACAAGAGTGGTAGAGGTTCAAGCTCGAATTGGAAGCCCAATTGGAAGAGAGACGAGAAGTCGAATTGGAAGAGAAACAAAATCTAGATCGAAACTTCAAAGGAGAAGGATAAAGATGGCAGAGTTGGTTTGAATCCGACTTTAGGTAAAATTAAAAATCCTAACACCAGAACTCGTGAAAGTAAATATTTCAAGTGTTTAGGCATGGGTCATATGGCGAATCAATGCCCTAATAGGAGGGTGATGATAATGACTAGACTTGAAAATATTCAATCTGAAAGTGACAGGGATGAAAAGGATGTCATCATGCCGTCATTGGAGGACTATAGCGATATCAAGACGCCAATCGATAGTGAATTGATGTTGGTTAGACGTTCTCTTAGTGTGCAAGTCAAGGAGGAGTAGCATCACCAGCAACGTGATAATTTGTTCCATACAAAATGCTTGGTGAATGGTAAAATTTGTAGTTTAATTATTGATGGAGGAAGTTGTACAAATGTGACAAATTGTACTATGATGGAGAAACTAGGATTGAAGACTACAAGGAACTCTAGACCATATAGACTTCAGTGGTTGAATGATAGTGGTGAAGTGAAATTGTTGAAGCAAGTCCTAATTCCATTTGAGATAGGGTGAAGATGTTGCACCTAGACAGGCGGTACATCTTTTACTTGGTAGACAACGGCAGACGGGACATCTTTTGCATGGAATGCCTAGGTCTATTGTTTTCTTTATTGAGATACTAAATTTCTTAGCTACTTTTGGAAGACATTATGAAAGAAGTTATGTACACAGCTTTTATTCTTTATTACTTGTCATCCACAAACTGATAGTCGAACTGAAGTAGTTTATAAAACTCTAGGGACATTATTGCGTGCTATCATTAAAAATATATTAAGTCTTAGGAAGATTTATTTACCGCATGTTGAGTTTGCATATAATAGGAGCGTGCATTCTACTACTAAATTCACACCGTTTGAGGTTGTCTATGGTTTTAATTCGTTAATTCCGTTAGATTTAACCCATTTGCCTGTTGATGAGCGTGTTGATTTAGATGGTGCTAAAAAGGCTGATTTGTGAAGACATTGCATGAGAAAACGCGGCTGAATATTGAGCACGAAACAAAACAACATGCAAAGCAGGCCAATAAGGGCTGTAAGTAGTGTTTGAACCCGGCGATTGGGTTTGGGTTCATATGTCCACGGAGCGTTTTCCTGAGCAGGGACGTTCTAAGTTGTTACCGCGAGGAGATGGATCATTCATGGTGTTAGAGAGGGTCAACGATAATGCCTATAAGGTTGATCTTCCCGGTGAGTATGGTATTAGTGCAACTTTTAATGTTACTAACTTGACTCTTTTCGACGCAAGTGATGATTTAAGGGCAAATTCTTTGCACGGGAGAGGGAATAATGTGGATATCAAACCATATCGAGGAGGAGGTACTTGGGATTTGTTGTCCTATCTACTTGGTCCAATTACTCGAGCGAAGATGAAGGAATTCAAGCAAACTGTCGGCATCATGATTTGAGATCTTTGGAGTAGAGGCGATTTTGATACGAGAATTGAAGATTCTGAAGCTCATTGGCACAACATAGACATATTTGGCCTCGCGAATTTCGATTAGGGCTAACAAGTTCTGAATAGGCTCAAATTTGGTCGATTGAAGCGAAACGACGTCCTAATCAATACTCACCGCCTTTGGTTGTGAATTGCGACGGATTTCGGCCATTCGTAGTCGTTTAGATGGACTTTTATCCATTTTTCTATTTTTAGGAGAATTTTATTAATTAAGGATATTTTCATTTTTTTGTTCTTTTAGAGGTAGCACCATATTTAAGGGTGCTTGTGGGTTTCAAATGACAAGATTGATTCGTAATTTTATACAGAGAGTTTTTCTCATCTTCGAGTTCTCTTGAAGACTAGATCTTACCAAGACTCCCTTGTGGCGATCGATTCGATTTATTGAGCAAGATTGTGAATTCTCTTGTTCGTGGCGTCTATAGCGTGGATTGGTTGACACAAGTTCGTCAACAAGTCACGTCTATACCGAGGTTACCAATCACAAGTTTGATTGGGGGTCGAGGTTTGCAATTCGCAACTCTGAGATCTTCGTAGAACGATCAGTTTCCGCAGCGATTTATATCAAAACATAATCCGAATAACAATGTCAATCTTTAAGATGATCTCCTTTTCTCTTGAGGATGATGTTTTTAAGCTAGGTTAGAGCAAAAGATTATGGCCAACAACGAGGGAAAGAGAAGAACATGTTGATTCCTATTTTAAATGGTTCAACTCACTTTAATCTAAATTTAAGGTTGGTTCATTTTAACCTATTTAAATAATTTTGAATTAATAAATAGGTCCGAGACTCGTTTTGACAGGTCCAGTGACATGTGAAAGTGGACATATGAAGGTCTAACTGAATGTCGTGGGATGAGATGCTCTATGTCGAATTTGAATCATCCGCTCAATTGATTAATCGAACTATAAATGACTCGTGATATTTTGTGAATTCTTTTCGATTAATGAGATATGATTGTTATCAGGCAAAGATATATGGGTTTCTCGAATGTCTTGAAAATTACGCTTTATTGACGTGCAGATATGTAAGTAAAACTCTCATTTTCACATCGAAAATAAATTTCAACAAAGCCAAATAACCCTACGTTTTGTGCATATATTGGTTGGGGAAAAAAAAAGAAAAAAGTTATGTAGCTTGATAACTGAAGTAAAATCCAAATGCAATTCCTGAGTTGTACCTAATTAACAACTTAAGAAAACTGTGTAGTTTGATAGATAAGAGGATGCTATTTATGAAACTTGGTATCATCAAGGTTTTCTCCTCATGAACACTTACAATGACCATAGAGAGAAATTTTAAAGAGAGAAGCTTTAAATTATATTATTTGTGAGAGGAGTTTGAGTTATCTGTCTGTCCGGAGCAAAACGAGATAGAGCCAAGGGAAAAAGCGGCTTGAGTCTATTCACCAGCACCTCATGTTATTATAAGATCTTATTAGCCCGTCCCTAAGTACCTTGTTGTCATATTTTCATAAACTTGGTACCAGTCATGATTCGATCTTCGGGCTCACCTGATCTTCTTGGGAACGGAGCGTACCTTACAAAGGGAAGAGAGTTGCTTGGCACAAGATATATGATTTGCACAACGCCAAGCCCGCTTTCCATTGAAGTAGGGTTCCAAACCCACCATTCCGACCTATTATTGATAGGGATTATTATCAATAAGATTGAGTCCAATGTGGTCGAGCAACTAAGTGAGATGTCCGCCTTTATATGCTATGACTCCTCTTAACTTTGATCGCGATTTCGTACCATCACTGTAGAGGGAATTATCTCTTTCCGTTGCTAATTGTAAAAACACTCAAGGGAGTAATACTAACCACCTTACCTTTTGGTAGGTAATCCGCCCTCTATGATTCTCAATCCCCTCGTGCCAATACAGGAGCATGTCAACACAAGAGTTGAGGGTATGGTGAGCAATTCACAACTTCTTCTCTTTCTCTGAAGGGAGGCCTTAAAGAAAGACTGTTATGTGCATACTAAACTGGCTTCCGTTCCTTCGAAGGCAATTCCTAAAACGCCCAACTATGAACAGGAAGGAAAGCCATTTTAGCGCATTTCCATACTTAGGGTTGTCGGGCAGAGGCTAGGGTGGGGTCCTCTTCATAACAAAGGAAATAAAATACTTGTTGCACACTTGAGCGCCTTTGCTCGATCCATATAATACGGTGTAACTATCAAAGAAGCCGGGGCCTGCGTCGAGCGCACTTGGCATGTTTAAACTAGCAAATTGGGCCCGTATGTCTTGATTTAAAAACGATTGGTAAGCTAGGCAGTTTTGAGTTGAGCTTCTATGGTTGTAATAACCTGCCGATACGGATTCAAGAAAAAGAAACTTAAAAGTGGGTAACTTCATAAGATAGTGTGGAAAATAAGGTATGTTTGCGACTGAAAGCATCGGCTACCTCGTTAGCCGCCTCAGACTTATGTTGAAGGACATGCAAGTAGGAAACCCATTTAGCATGTCGAGCTCTTCATATGTTGACCAAAACTTCTTTACCACTTGATTTGTAGTTAGGAAGAGTTTGTCCTCTCAACCCTTATCTCAAAGATGTGTTTTCAGCTTCCGGTTACTAGAAAGGGGACCGTCGCCCAAGTCGAGCCACTTATAACCGTAGATCTCTCGATCTAACGGTGGAGATTGCCCCTTCTTATCTACAAATCACTCTCTGGAATATGATACAACTCATTAGGAATATTATAGAGAACTCAAGAGAAAGTCATATGTTCTTCTTAGAAGATTCACGGCCTTTGAACGTGGAAACTTGTTGGCCATGCCATCTCTCTAATTTCTGCAAATCATCTGCAAAAGTGACAATTATTTTTGTATAAATTTTCCATAGCAAATTGCACCACAAAAAACTTCACATTGATACACATGTGATAAATTTAACGCAAACTATTTTTTTTACCACAAAAAATTTCAAACTAGTACACTTATGACAAATTTATCTTTTGCTAGTTTCTGTTAAATTTTACCTTTAAATTGATGAATTGGATAATAAGTAATAGCCAATGGGTATACCAATTTTGGTTTGTTACCATCCATTTGATACGTGCGTAAATTTGCGGTTTATCATGATATGATCCAATTTAACAGAAGGTAAATTTATTACAGGTGTACCAGTTTGGAGTTTTTCTTGATGAAAAAATTAGTTTATGATATATTTTTCATAGATCTACCAATTTGAGATTTTTTATGGCTAAAAAATTAATTTGAGTAAATTTATCACACATGTACTAATTTAAAATTTTTTGTGATATTAACCCAAAAGTTTACTATCGGGAGATTCTTACTTATCAAAAGACTATAATAAAATATCCACATGCTTCAGCAAACCACGAGTTAAACTGCTTGGTAGGGGCGAGAAAAAAAATTATGATCCAACCAAACTGGATCAGACTGTACCTAATTGGCTGATTTTGGATCGTAACTGATGGGTACGGTTTGGTTCCTGATTTCAAATTTCAAGAACCAGCGGATACTGATTCGATTTTTGATTTAGCGTGGAAACCATCCAACCGGCCGACCAAATTGGTCCTTTATATTATTTATTGCATGTATGATTTGCTAGATATGAAATACTGCCTTTTTAGCCCGACTGTTCGATGAATTTATATCTGATATCTTCCCCCTAGTTTACTTCATCAATGAGGATAATACAGGCTCACTCTAATGGTACTTAACTCAAGGGCGTAAGTCATTTGTATTGTCGTGGCCATATTTCCTCCTTATTATGAACAAGCTATCAAATAACGTGACAATTATGCTAAACTTCTTCTTTTGCTTTATGGGGGAGATATTTCAAGTAAAAAAAAAAAAGAACTTGATAAAATGATTGGACATTATTAAAATTATTGTGTTCATACTATATAAATGCTAAGGTACATAATGAAAATTTAAAGACAAGTACCACTATTCATTGTACTTTTGGCTTCAAAACCCTATGAAAAAACTAAAAATATTTACAAAAAAATTTACAATCTCTAAACTCCAAAAACGAATCATAGCATTAAGAAAAACTCCGACAAATCAAGGTAAAAAATAATTTATTTACAAAAATTCAGTAGACAACCGTAATCAGGAACCAGATCAGACTAGTAATTCGATTCTTGGATGGATCCATGGAACGAGCGAGTGTTTCACGGTTCGCGTTTTACAGAACCGATTCCTAGCGGGTGGTTCTCGGTTCTAAAGTAAAACCACTCATCCCGTGAACCGATAACCCCTATTGCTTGGCATGAAAAAAAAAATCAGAAATTCATCAAAAAAGTTATAATTCTATTGAACTTTTGTCAATTGAATCCCAACTTTTTTTTTCAATTGAGTCATAAATATTTTCACATTTTGCTAATTGAGTACATCCAATCAATTTTTACTGAAAATTTTTGCCTTGGATGCCAGTCGTCTTACAACTAATGCTGACATGAACAATCGCAAATAATATTTTAACATTTATTTGTATTTTTTAATTCTTTACTTTTTTCATTTTCCATTTTTCCATTTTCTCTTTTTCCCTCCGCTAGTCATCCACGGGTCTCGTTGATGGTCAATGAAAGTAGCCGGCCTTAGGCGAGGGCATCCCTTCGCTAGACTGGGGCCTACCTTGCCAGCCCAAACAAGGGCACCCCTCACCTGCGATGGCTGACGGAGGGAAAAAGAAACATGAGAAAAAGAAAAGAAAAGAATGAAAACACAACAAAAAAAACATAAAATTAAAAATAAACAAGACTTGAAAATTTTGAAAAAAAAAATCAAATTTTGTTAGATTTTTTCTATGTAAGCGCCAGCCGTGCCACGTAGAATTATCGGTGCCTACGTCAGCGATTTTCAGTCCAAATTGACCGAAGGACTGAATTGACAAAATGTGAAAAAGTTTAGGACTTGATTTGTAAAATTAAAAGTTTAAAACTGAATTGACAAAATTGATTTAAGACATTTAGATAATTTTCCCTATAAAAAAATTCCGCACCGCAAATTACATCCAAAAACCAGGCAAAACCCTCCAATGGACGATGGATGGACCCACGGATGGGCTTAGTCGTCTACTCATAAATTCAAAATGGAGCGAATCTAAAAATTCACACCAACTCCAAAGACGAAAACAAAGAGAGAGAAGAAAATAAAGGAGGAGGATTTTATGCATCGACCACGAATCCCTCACCCCTCGTCGTGGCGAGAAAAAATGGACTTTAAGGTTGCAAGTAAAAGGGTTAGTTCAGCAATCAAATCTGGAATATATTCCACAAATAGTAAACGAAAAATTATCAAAAAATTCATAAATTTATTGCAATTATATTAATTCATTCATAAACTTTCTTTTACTCTAATTAAGTCCTAAACCTTTTTCAACTTTATCAATTAAGTTGATTTGGCCAACTGACGCTGAAGTTTACAACTATTAATAATATTTTAATATATTTTTTTCAAAATTTCATAAAAAAAATTAGTATTTTTTTCTTTTCTTTTTGCTAGCCACTGGTAACTCTCACCTAGATCTGGGTGGACGACAGTCTACGAGCCCTCGCCAGCAATCGGCGAGGGCCATGACCCTTATCGCGTGGCGACGACTCGCAATCGGTGGCCTCTTGCTGGCCCTAACCAAAAAAGAAAGAAAGAAGAAGATAGAAAAAATCATTAAAAAAATAAAATTTTGAAAAGTACTAAGTATTATTAAAATAGTCCACATCATCACAAACCGATCAAATGAATTAAATTGGCACAACTATAAAAGTTTTAAGATTTAACTCATGGTGTCTAACTATGCTAAATATCGGGATAGATGCTGCAGAAAAAATGACATACTTTTAAGATCCTGGAAACGGGTCGAGAATCGTACCACCCGGTCATAGGAACCGGGAGCCCTCTTGAATTGGACCGAACCACTTGGTTCCGTCCGATTGGTCCTCTGTGATTGGCCCTAACTAATGCTGAACGGAATTTGTAATGGTGAGGGTCAAGGCTATTATGCAATGTTGTGTTCGAATTCACAAATTCAAATTGGCCACGTCACCTCATCCCCATAGCAAAAATCATTCGCTTTATGTCATAACGATGAAAAAGACAAAGCATTAAATTAGAGTTATATACATTCTCGTATGAGTCCCTGCACAAAGAAGAGCTTACAAAGACGGAAAGCGACATCCCTGGTATTGTGGCAATCCTGGTCTTTCCGGAGATGAATTTTCACTCTACAGATGTGGTACATAAAAACTAGCAGTGGATAAATAGTGGAGAAGCTCCTCGCTTACTTGAAAATACCCGGCACCGACACAGGAATTCCGGCCCGGAATGAGAAGTTCCTTGGCAAAGAAATGGTATTTATTTGCCTTCCTGATGAGAGCATCAATCACTTCCATCCCCAGATTCTGTCGAAAGCTCCTTTTGAAGAAGGAACATGTGTAGCACAAATGCGAAGCCCGCTGAAGAGGGAATTCACGAGCCCGCTCAAGAGAGAATCCGGGGAATTCTTTTCTTGATCTAGCTCGGTTACTTCGGATGCAAGATTCGATTCGTTGGCATTGTCCTCCGACAACAAGTGCCTGACTACATCCGAGGATGAGGGGCGGAATCTCATCGAAAGCAGGCTCTCTCTCGCTCCTGGATTTGAAGCATTGGGGCCAAATCTGCTTCTGGCTTCGACTTGATCCCGACTATCAAGACAAGCGATGCCACGAGGACAATCCCATGTCTTTGGAACTTCCTGATCCCTATACAGCAGAAGAAATGTGCTCATATAAGATAGTAGTTCCAAAAAGATCTGTTCAAGTTAGTTCTTGTCATACATCCAGGGAAGTGAATCTTTTAGACTATTGACAAGCCTTCGATCGAAAGTTAGGGAAAAAAAGATGACTTACCCCTCAAGACATTTCTCGTTGCAGCGACTAACGAAATCATCTGCATATGCTTTGAACTCACTGTCAAGAAGTTCAACCAGTCTCATCGCATCATTTAAGGGCAACACATCCCAAATCTTCAAGATTTGGATGTACTTAAGTTCCTTTAGTATATCGACAGTGCACAGCAAGTAGAGACCTTCGACCTCAAATTGCTTCACCATAGGAGAAGAGCTTTTAGGGAGTAAACCCACATTGCTCTTCTCAGGTCTCCAGCCACTGGCAAGTTTCGTTATGAGGTTCCTGATTGACGTCTTGGTCCGAAGTGACGTCAGCTTTGCGAAAGACTTCACAAAGTTGTCGCCAAAGAAAACCTGCAGAGACAAAATAGTTGACAGGAAATCATAATGCAGTTAATTCTGCAAAGTTGAATATCCATTCTGAGAGAAAAGAAAACCATCTGCAAGGTGCTTTACCCTCCAACGAGCATTTCTGAACAGGACACTATTTCCACCAAGCGGACCATCGAGCCGAATATTCTCTTTCTTCACATCCAAGTTGGCTTTAACTTCATCGCTACTTGAGGAACATCCCTGGCTCTTAGCATCCCTACGAAAATTTGTAAATAGGACACTATTGCCATCGCGCGGATCATCGAGCCGAATATCCTTTTTCTTCCCATCCGAAATGGTTTTAACTCCATCAGTCCTGGAAGAAAATCCTTGGCTCTTAACATCCTGAGGAGCATTTCTAAATAGGACACTATTGCCATTGCGCGGATCATCAAGCCGAATATCCTCTTTCTTCCCTTCTAAAATGGCTTTAACTTCGTCAGTACTGGAGGAACATTCTTGGCTCTTAGCATCACGAAGGCGCTCTGCCCTCGGCTGTGCATTTCTAAATGGTACCCTGCTTCCATCTGCAAGGTGCTTTACCCTCCAACGAGCATTTCTGAACAGGTCACTATTTCCACCAAGCGGATCATCGAGCTGAATATTCTCTTTCTTCACATCTAAGTTGGCTTTAACTTCATCGCTACTCGAGGAACATCCCTGGCTCTTAGCATCCCGACGAGAATTTGTAAATAGGACACTATTGCCATCGCGCGGATCATCGAGCCGAATATCCTTTTTCTTCCCATCCAAAACGGCTTTAACATCATCTCCACTGAAGAAACATCCACGGCTCTTAGCATCATGAACCAAAGCTTCCCATACAGATTTACTTCCCGCCAGCGTTCTCCCGTTCCCCAAAATCCAAAGAGAGTATCTACACAGAGGCAGCAAAAAGAAGGGATTGTTTATAAATACCATCTTATGGAAAAATTCAATTTACCCCGGTTAAGCAGGAATAGAAGAGACTACCTTGCCCTGGTGATAGTGACATTGGTTCTCTTAGTATCAGAAACAAACCCAATAGATCCACGAGCGTTTGATCTCACCGTGGATACTATTATGATGTCCTCTTCACCCCCTTGGAAGCCATCCACTGACCTCACTTTCACCGTAAAGCTTTTGGTATTTTCATATCTTTTTCCAATTTTCTTTTGTATTGCAGCAACCTGAGCTCCATATGGAGATATCACGCCGACGCTTAGATCTTCTCCTGAAGATTTGCATGCTGCAGATTAACCCAAGACGATGTAATTACGACCACACTAACATGAAAGGGTTATTATGTACACATCTGATTACTGTCTTGTGTGTCCTGTAAGGGCTAAGTTAATGGCCTAAATAACAAGAAAGTACATCATCTCCTGAGTCAAAAAGCATTTGAAGCTACGCAAATCTCTTCAAACATCTTAAGAAACTGAATGGACCTCACGGTAAGATACTAAGATTGAACAGAAATATTTCTCTCTTGCAGCTTCGGCAGTGAACAACTGGCCGCCCACGCTCTGCGACAGTTTAGCAAAAGGTGCAACCACATACATGACCAAACATGTGCAATGATAAAGTAGTTGTTTGCAGTAATTCATACTATATAGCAGGAAATGATATGATCTGGGGAAATTCTCTCATGGCGTACCTCCGTATAGATTCCTCAAAATCATGGAGACAACTTCTACCTCAGCATAATTTCTAAGGCTACATCCATCAGCTTCACCTTCTTCTCTTCCATTGGAAATATCTATGAAGGAGTAGGGGCCAAACATCGGCCACGGCAAATGACATTTTCTGTAACTTTTGCTGGTAACGTTCGGCCCATTTTGAATTTTATTATTGTAAAAGGTTGCTGTTGGAAAGCGACTTATCGCAGGATGCATTCTGTACTGGATATCGAGAAGGTGCCTTGGATGACCCAGAGAAACCAACCTTTCGAATAGACTTCTTCCAAAGCCAGCCTTGCTGGAAAGCTACAGAAATAAGAACATGCACAAACTCAAAGGTCAATTAAGCATAAAATCATCATGTTAATGTATGTTTGTGCACGTTGCTAGTCAAACATTGAGCGATGGCATACCTTGCTCTCCACCATCGCAGGCAACTGACATTCATCTCCAACTAAAATTGCGTGCTTGACTCCACAAAGTTGTAACGGAATGATTGACTCGCATTCTTTCAACTGCGCAGCCTCATCAATCACCAATAAACTGACAGGCTCCATTTTCATTTCCATGGAGTAGAGCTTATATGAGCTGGACGCAGTGCAGAAAATCAAGGAAGCCGCTTGATAACAGAACTCAGTTATCTTGGGTTTACTCGTAAATCTGGCAAGGTTTAGCCTTCTAAGAGACGCATTAAGAGTTCGCAAAAGAGAGAGGCATTCACGTCTATTCAGTGATAATGCTGTATATAGTGGATCCGTGAGAGTTTTTAAAGAAGACGGGTCCGATGAAAATGCTTCCTCCAACTTTCTGGAATCCAACTCCTCTCTACACAGTGAAACTTCGAAAGAATCAAGGGAGGTGAGAAGGGACTTAATATTTTGGAAATTATGTTCCGAAAGGTAACTTTTGGGTATATGGGTGTATAAGGTAGAGAAGCATCTTCGGAGAGACTCCGCACTTGACAAGAATATGTGCTTGAAAAATTCCAGAAATGACATAGATTCAGGTTCGGATCCATTACCACTAGGCTTCGATGTAATCAAGCTTTCATTCTCCAGAAAAATGCGGTATTGGCCAACACAGTCATTGAGAGTATCAATCAGGGAAGGTAGGTAACGCTGCCAACCGGTTTCTACAGAAAAGCACCGCAGAACACAATCAATGCGATGATCCAAGAATATTTCCTCCATATCTGAATCTACCTTCATCCGCTCATTGTTCCCGAAACATAGCATGTCTCCTAAGTTGCAGAGCAAGCTTTCCCCATGAGAATTTGTGCAAACCGATTGTTTCACCAGCTGCAAAACACGAGAAGCCAATTCCTTGATGGCAACATTAGTCGGAGCACAAACAAGGGTTCTGTGTTTCCTTTGCAAGAGAGTAAAGAGCAGCGCCGCGACAGTTTTGGTCTTCCCTGTCCCTGGAGGACCCTGTATCATTTCCAATGCCGACCTGTGTTGACACTTGATTGTATCTAGACAAGCCAGAACGGCTTTTTTCTGGGATTTATTCAGACTGCAAAGCAAGTCCCTGTCAGGACTCTCATGTCCAGAGCCATGACTTCGAGTAATACAGAGATTGCAATCTGTCTCAGCCTGCAAACAAACAGAGTCTTCTGAAAATTCACACCCAGAAAACCAAAGTAAAAGTTAGAAGCTGTGACAAAATTGTTGATTTTGTTCCATCCTTGTACAACCTGGACTGATATTGAGCACAAAGGATCTTGTGATAACAATGTCTATCACTAAACATGGGTCATACTACTGCAGCTATAAAATTAAACGTGATCATGTGACTTCAGGCAATCTTCTTTTGACTGTTTGGAGAAATAACAAGCTAACTCAAAAGAGCCGAGTTCTTTTCTTTCTTTTTTTTTTTTGTTTAAGTAAGCGAATCAAGTTTTGTTGCAGCCAATAATATGTTTACCATAAAACGGTACGGAGATAATGAGTATAGAAACAAAGTCCTTACCGCCGAATCCCTGCAGAGGACTCCCTTCTCAATCTTCAAGTTTCGAAATCTGTGCAGCACTCTCCATATCCTATTGTTAGTGACTACGTTTATCACGGAAACTGCATACATTGACTCCCAGGTACGATCATCCTTCGCTTCATTATCCAAGAATGCCTTGACTGTGAACTTTGTAGATGCTTGAGCACCCGTGTCAGCATCTCCTCCGATTTCAGCGACAGATGCAAAAGTCCATCTTCCTGCAAACCTTTCTAAGCTGGGAATGGTATCTGGTTGAGCATTAGTTAACATCAAAACATCCCCAGGCAAAGTTTTGTAAGGCTCCTTGCCACGGCCAGTGGACCTGTTTCTCCAGCAATCCACTTCCACTTGGTAAGCATTCTTCTTGCCTTCAACAAACCCAGTGACTTTTGCGAAAGGCAGCCTAGATACATTCTTCATACTTGAACAGAGGCTGGCTCGTGTTTCCTCAAGCAAAGGATTGACAAAAGAAGCAAGGTATTGCTCAACCGATTGAAATGACTCAGGGATGCTCTCCACCTACAGAACGGGGGTATTGAAAAATCAGACATTGCCAACCAGCTTCACTCGATAGATCGAGCGACTCTGTCCTCTGTCGTATCAATGTCACAAGGATAGGACGTCATATAGCATAACGAAAGAGCAAACATTCCCCCTAACACCTAATAACTTCACCATATAGAGACAGAGAGCAAGGTCCTTCCCCAATATACAACAGTCGAATTTTACATTAGCAAGGGTCACCAAAGAAACTATGCAAAAGAGCAAGGAACTAACAACATTTAGGACATTTTCGAGAGCTAACATGCACTAAACTTATGCTGATGATAGTACGAAAGCATGATCAGAACGGCAAATGTATCCCCCAAAAAAAGGGGAGGAAAAGAAGGAAAAGAGACTAGGAAATGACAACCTTGTGCCCGTAGAGATTGATATTGAAGATTTCTTGAAGAGACCAAGCGAGGATAATATCAATCAGGTCTCTGGGCTTGTCTTTCTTCCTTCCAGACCCAGCCTCCGCACCTTCTGTAGAATCCATGGCCAGTCCCATGCCCATCTCTAAAGCCACAAAATTTCTTACTTTCCTGTTGAAGATGACGAATTATGTCTGAGGATTCCAAGCAACGAGAGACTGAGAGATCAAAATACGAACAAGCGAGAAGCTTCGACACTCGGGGAATCAATCCCGTCCGAGACGAGCATTTAAAAATGGCGGTGGGTGAGGTGGGGGACCGGTGGCAGTGTGAAAAAGGGACTAGAGAGGAAGCTCACGACTCCTGAAAAGTCTTGTTCTCCTCGTACTTCCGCACAGAACATTATCCCATTCCCGTTTCGCCAAACCTTACATGCTACGCTTTTTGCACAATGCACGTGGCTTCGCAATACGGCGAATCAAAGCAAGATATATAGGATATATATATGCCTTTCGGACCAAGGAAGGGAAGGAGCGATGTCGGCACCAATCAAAACCACGAACAATGGTTTGCTTGGGTTAAGCTTTCTGCATGCTAAGCTTTTCGTCACTGTTCCCGTACACACGGTTTTTCCTCGTCCGAAATATCTGGTTTCCGACATGCTTGGAGATTTGGATTGAGATTTGGCAAGACCCGCGTTCCTTTTCCTAATTTGAAACCACCACAGATGGGTACACTCGTCTTGATCTTTAAGAGTGGTTGCGTTCGATGTACATGGGTACTGAAATCGCTCGATGAGGACCTAAAAGTAACAATAGCCCCTTAATTAGGCGATCAAGCGGTTGTTTATGTTGGATGGTATTCGCAATGGCACTAGCTAGCAGAACTTACAATCAAATGACAAAGGCACAAAAATAAATTAGGCAGAAGTACAAACGCTAAGTCGACAAATGCACAAACGCTGAACCGGCAGAAGCACAACGCTCAATCAGCAGAAGCACTAGCTCGATGAACAGTACGTGAGCTAATATTAAATCATAACTAAAAACACTGAAATTACGACGAAAAATCTTTAAAAGAAATTGACACAAATACCGTGACCTGTCTATACAATTTCCTTAAGACAGATTCGTCCCCTCCTGTACGTGCTTTGAGGTTTCGTGAACGTCTGTCTCTCAATATACAGCGGTAAAACAACTACAGAGGCAAACACAGCACTCCGGAGCTTCCGGCGAACCTGACCAAACGCGAACACTATCAAAACCTATGTAGATGCATAGAATAGAAAGAGATGGAAGCTATTTTTCTTTTCGATCTCTTTCTTGTGTCAATCTCTGAATGGGAAATGCATGATTACGCGACTGGACCAATTTAACATGTTTTGACCCATTTAGAGATAATTATGCGAACACTAGCTCGATGAACATGCTTGTATTGACCAATTTAACATGTTTTGATCCATTTTCATGTTATATAAATAAAGTGACTCATACCCGACTGGACCTGTATAGTTAAAACAATTCAACATTAAAATCTAATTGAGAGAAACTTATCTCTTATACATTTTTAAAGATATAAATATTGCTAAAATTTTTTAGCTAATTCATTTATGACCCATGAAAACACATTTAGGACCCATTAAATTTTT
The DNA here is from genome assembly GCA_028455895.1 of Rhodomyrtus tomentosa. NCBI lineage: Eukaryota > Viridiplantae > Streptophyta > Magnoliopsida > Myrtales > Myrtaceae > Rhodomyrtus > Rhodomyrtus tomentosa. Next base: position 37,139,809 of record JAPCWY010000001.1, on the reverse strand, counting down.
AAGTAAGCCATTTATGATCCACTTTTAAAACTTAATTAACTCATTTTCTATTTTGCCCACCTCTACTAATGGGTCTTAGTGGGTGCCTGAGTTTCTGGAAACTTGTGGGGGTTATATGGGAACTCTAACCGCAAATGTTTTCAATGAAAAATTACAAGAGATTCATGGGATTATTGTCTATGGCGTTTCGATTTTGGTCGCAAAATAACAAGATAGAAGTAAACCATTTATAACCTATTTAAAACTCATTAGTAACCCATTTATGATCCACTTTCAAAACTTAAGTAAATCGTTTATGACCCACCGCTATCATAAAAAAATAAGTCATATATGAGTTTTAGACCCATTTTGCCACATCCACTCATAGGTCTTACTTAGAGCGATTCGAAGTTCAAGTTTCTGGAAACTTGTGGGGTTATATGGTAACTCCAACCGCAAATGTTTTCAATGAAAAATTACAAGAGATTTATGGGATTATTGTCTATGGCGTTACGTTTCGATTTTGGTCGCATTATAACGAGATAGAAGTATAATTTCGCAATTCTTGAAAAAGAAATATTGATGCGCTCATCGATATAGTTTTGTTTTTCAACGGTCACCTTTCTAGTCCGCTAAAGTCCAAGAGCCGTAGAGTGGGACCCTTCCACTCGTGATTAGAAAAATGAAGTAATGGTCAATTAGGACCTCGGGTCAATTAAGAGGGGCGAGAAAGGAAGCTGATGGCTCTGGAAAAAGTCTTGTACTTTGATCCAATTCGCCAAAACATTAGGGCGCGCGTGATAACACCGTGCCAATAATCAACTTTTGAACACAAGGTTGAGTTTTTTTTACTTCTGCATCAAAATTTGATTTTTAATCAAACACTTAGAGCATTTTTACTTTTAAAATATTATTAACACAAAATCTTCTATAAAAAATTATTGATGGCTGCTAAAATAATTTTATTTCATTTTTTGAGCTTTTTAAATTTATTTAAAAATATATTATTTATTTTTTACTCCGGTGGTGGTCAATAGTGGGCTATGGTCGGTGGCAGCGGCGGTCGTCGATAGTCATGGTTGACAGTGGATAGTGACGAGCAATGATCGACGGTTAGCGATGGTCACAGGCGGCGCGATAAGCAGTGGTCGGCAATCACGGCCGATGATGGCGATGGCCAATGGTCAGCAGTTGGCGATGGTGATGGGCGGTGGGCGACCATGGTCGCGATGGCAGTGGTTGGTGGTTGTTGGCGGTAGAAGTGGGTGTCGGTGGTCGGCAGTGCATGGCAGTGAAGGTCGACGGAGGCAGGCATGGTCAAAAAGAGGGTGATGTAATGAAAAGAAGATAAAGCGATAAATACTTTGTAAGTTTTTTTTTTCAAGAAGTACTTCTTAAGTTGATAAGTAAATTTTTTAACTTCTTAAATTGGGAAAAAAAAATAACTTCATAAGTGAAATTTCTTCCATAAGTGTTATCGTGGGCACCCTTTTACATGCTGTGCTTTTTGAAGAAAATGTCTCACTCGGTCATAAACATATTGTACTAATGTCATTTCAGTTCTACATTTTTAAATTTTATCGATTCAATCCTAAACTTTTTCGTGTAATTCTTATGCAATTTTTTCAATTAATGTCAGAAAATCGCTAACATGACACGTAGAACATCCGATAATGTCCAAATCATCATGCCACCAATTCTCAACGAAAATTGACGCGAGTGGCTAAATTGAAATTTCGACCAAAGGTTTTTAGGACTAAATTGACGAAATTGAAAAAATTAAGGTTGAATTGACATTTGCGCGATAGGTTGAAGACTGATTAGGTAATTCTCTCAAACTTTGCGCATGATGCATGTGGCTTTGCAAGACGCATGTGGATCTATGCCTTACTTTTTGTAAGGTAGAGTGATACTCACTCTTCATTTAGGTGGGGCCCCCTATGTGAAGTGTGAGGATCCCCCTACCTTACAGGCTAATCCATTGTCCTAGACTTTTTTCTCCAAATCAAAGTAGTTGTATGTCTCGTAAAAATTTTAGGTGGGCCGGGTGCAATCAGGAGTGAACGTATATACCCTCTTAATGACATGAGAGAGAGGAGAGAGGAGAGAGAGTGAATGATGGAGAAAAATGGGGACACATGTCCCTCTTCCTTGATGTACCCGGCCCACCCAATAATTTCTGACATGCTGGGTGTTTCTTGCAAATAGATATGGGCCATTGATCTTTCCCCTAAGTTGAGAGGAGCAGATCCACCACCCACACTACCACGCACTGTTTTTCTCTGGTCTGAAGTAATCGTCGATGTCTTGGACGTCTGGAGTTTGGATTAAGACTAACAACCACATGTTCCATTTCCTAATTCAAACGACCACACGTGTGCATGTGGGGGGGCTTGTTCCCGTGACAAGTTGCGATAATTAGAAATGAGATTAGGTAGTGATTAGCACGCGAAGTACTAGGATTATTCGGTGAGGACCTTGGATAAATTGCCATTGTACTTGTACGTGTTTGTTTGTAAGGACGGCAGTAGATGTTTGTGTCGATCGGTTAAGACAACTTGCTTCGCCAGACGATTAAATTTGCACTTACAGGATTCCAACCTTAGGCAGAAATAGTTTCTCATGTGAGGTTGATTGCATCATAAGCACAATTAAGTAATTTTATCGAGTAAGCTTTCTTAATGGAAAATGAGCCGTTTAATTTCTGCGTTTTACCTTTTTGTTATGTCTTTGATTTACATTTACCCGTAGATGACCGTACATAGAGTAGTCCAAATAAAATTTTTCTGGTCGACTCAAAATTGTAGCTGCCGACCCCTAATTAAACTCTGACCTACCCAAAAAAAAACAAACCACCTAATTATACAATCCCACTTTTATCATATGGACCCCACACCTTCCGAAAATGGAAGAATATCGGCCACGCGAACGGTCCAGATTTCTTTTTGCTGACCCACGTGCCCAACACATGATGCTGCTGCCTTGGTCTCGTTCCTATGATTAATAATAAATTTCTGCACAACATTTACGTCGCGTCAAATAAAAATGAAAGATTCTAAAACCCCCCACCATCCACGCAGCGCGTAAAACATGTATTGAATTTTATGCATTCGAATTTTTTAATTTATTATCCGACTCGACATATATTTTGTGCGATCCAAAAATTGAGAAAAATTTGAGATTTGGTTCGTGACGCGGAGAGTTGAGCCGGTATGTGACATATTTTTTGGGCCCTATTTTTTATGTTGCGATTAGGGTTTAGTCATTTATACTGAGTATTTTCGTTATATGAGAGTTTTGTGAGCCGTGTGCTTTTATAGAGTCGCGAAAATCGACTTCTGAAATCTACACTCTTTTTTATTATAGTGGAATCTTATTTTTTGCCTCGCTCGTGGACGTAAATCATCTTGATCGAACCACGTAAATACTTGTGTTATGTATTTATTTTTCCGCATTTGTTTTCAACACCGTGAAACGGTAAAAAAAAAATGCCTGAGGGTTGAAAATGAGAAATGATTAAAGAAATGATAAAAGGAAAAATAACGCAAGTCATTTTTTAAATTTGGCCCAATATGTATCTTGGATAGTCTTTAAACTTTTAACTTATTAAATGTGGTCCATAAACTTTTCGTACATATTCAATTTACCTTTCAGTCCATATGAAAATATTCAGTATTGACCCTGATCTTAAATAAATAGAATGACTATATTGAACGTGTACCAAAATTTCAAAAGCTACACTGAACAAAATAAAAATTCATTATACACATTGAACATTAGGCAAAAGATCAAGAACCGCATTAAATAAATTCAAAGTTCAGGGATCACGTGGCTTTCCCTCAATGGCAAACGAGATGATGGTGAACCAATAATGGATATCTCGATCCGCTCTGGTTTTAGATTAGGATCAAGAGTATGTTTCGTAATTTTGTTTTTGAATTCACAATCTCGCCTTGTCCAACGTTCATGCCTCGTCCTCTATGATATCATGCGAAGGCAAAAGTCAACATCGGAATTGTAAGAATCAATCATAGCCCACACGCCTGAACAGAAAATATCTGTGTTATTAATCAAACAAAATATGTCCAGACATAAAGCTAGAAGAAGATAAATAATCAAGAAGGTCCGCGCCTATATGACAAATTCCTGGTAAAGGAAATTGTATCTTCCCCCCTGATTCTGTCAAAAGCTCCTTGCGAAGAAGGGAACAAAGTAAGGGACGGGCTACTCAAATCTGAAGCCCGCCGAAGAGGGAACGCATCTCTCGATCTAACCCCTGTTACTTTATACCCGAGATTCGATTCGCTATCCTCGTCCTTCGAAAACAAGTGCCTGACCACACCAGATGACGAGGGGTGGAATCTCATCGAAAGCAGGCTGTCGCTCGCTCCCGGTTTCGAAGTATCGGCCTCGACAGGTTGGAAACGAGCAATGCCCTCTGAAGAATCCCATGTCTTTGGAACTACCTGATCCCTGTACGACGGACGCAATATAAGATTAGTTCGACAGAAAGATCAAGATTCAAGTCGGTTCTTGAGGGTCACTCATCCAGGAAAGTGAATCATCTGGACAGTCTGATTAAGTTTTTGATCCGAAGTTAGGGAAGAAAGATGAGGCTTTACCCCTCGAGACATTTCTCGTTGCAGCGACCGATGAAATCATCTGTACACGCTTTGAACTCGCCGTCGAGACGTTCAGCCAGTCTTGCCGCATCCCTTAAGGGCAATACATCCCAAATCTTCAGGATTTGGATGTATCTCAGTTCCTTTAGTATATCCACAGTGCACAGCAAGTAGTGACCTTCGACCTCGAATTGCTTCACCATTTGAGAAGAGCTTCTAGGGAATAAACCCACATTGCTCTTCTCAGGTGTCCAGCCTCCAGCAAGTTTGGATAAGAGGTTCAAGATGGCCATCTGGATCGCGAACGACGCTAACTTTTGGAAAGACTTCACAAAGTTGTCGCTGAAGAAAACCTACAGAGACAAATAGCCGACGAGAGGAAGTATTTTCATTGATTCTGCAGAAGTCGAATGATCATATTGAACTGGCAAATGTAGCAAAGAAAAGTATCGCGCAGAGTTCTTTACCCTCCACCGAGCATTTTTAAATAGGACTCTATTGCCATCGCGCGGATCATCAAGCCGAATATCCTCTTTCTTCCCATCTGAAATGGCTTTAACTTCATCAGTCCTGGAGGAAAATCCTCGGCTCTGAGCATCCTGACGAGTATTTCTAAATAGGACAGTATTGCCATCGCGCGGATCATCAAGCCCAACGTTAGCTTTCTTCCCACCTGAAATGGCTTTAACATCATCAGCCCTGGAGGAACATCCTCGGCTCTTAGCATCCTGAAAGCAATTTGCCCTCCACCTCTCATTTCTGAATAGCACACCGCTTCCATCAACCGGATCATCAAGCAGGTTATTCTTCCCATCCAAAGCGGCGTGAACATCATCAACGCTGAAGAAACACCCACGGATCTTAGCATCATGAACCAAAGCTTCCCAGACAGATTTACTTTTCGTCAGCGTTCTCTCGTTCCCTAAAATCCAGAGAGAGTATCTGCACAGAGGCGGCAAAAAACAGGGGTGGACAGCATGTTATGGCGAAATTTAGATTGCCTGGATTATGCACTAATAGCAGAAACTACCTTGCCCTGGTAAGAGTGACATTGGTTCTCTTGGCATCTGAAACGAACCCAATCGAACCGCAAGAGTTTGATCTCACGGTGGATACTATTATGACGTCCTCTTCACCCCCTTGGAACCCATCCACTGACCTCACTTTCACTGTAAAGCCTTTGATGTTTTCGTATCCTCTTCCAATCTTCTCTTGTATTGCAGCAACCTGAGCTCCATACGGAGATATCACGCCGACACTTAGATCTTCCCCTGAAGATTTGTATGCTGCAGAAAAACCAAGACAATACAATTAAAAGTGTCATGATAGTATATTCGAAAGTTATAGTTGTTACTTGCATGAATTTATGCTATTTTGGCAAGAAAGAATATGAACTGGCAAAATTCTCTCGTGGCGTACCTTCATAAAGATTCTTCAAAATCATCGAGACAACTCCTACCTCAACATAGTTTCTAAGGCTACGACCATCATCCCCAACTTCTTCTCTTCCTTCAGGGATGTCTATGAAGGAGTAGGGGCCAAACATTGGCCACTGCAAATGCCATTTGTTACTTGTGCCAGTAACGTTCGGCCCGTCCAGAATTTGGCTTTTGTAGAAGGTTGATATTGGGAAGCGACTTATCGCAGGGTGCATTCTGTACTGGACATTGAGAAGGTGTCTAGGATGACCCAGAGAACTCAATCTTTCAAATAGACTCCTTCCGAAGCCAGCCTTGTAAGAAAGCTATAGAAACAAAAACATTCAGATACTTAAAAAGTCGTTTAAGCATAAGTACTTTCATGCCAGACAAAGATTTCAGCTGCAACATACCTTGCTTTCAACCATAGCAGGCAACTGACATTCATCTCCAACCAAGATTGCATGCCTCACACCTCGCAGTTGTAGTGGAACCATTGACTCGCATTCTTTCAACTGCGCAGCCTCATCAATCACCAGTAAACGGAAAGGCTCCATTTCCATGGAGCACAGCTTACATGAGCTAGAGACAGTGCAGAAAATCAAGGAAGCCGCTCGATGACAGAACTCCGCTATCATGCTCCTACTCGTAAATGTTGGAAGGTTTAGCCTTCCAAGAGACGTATTGAGACTGCGCAAAACTGAGAGGCACTCACGTCTCTTCATGGATAACAATGTATATGGCGAATCTGTGCAAGTTTTGAATGAAGATGGGCATGACGAAAATGCTTCCTTCAACCTTCCGGAATCCAACTTCTCTCTGTACAGTAGAATTTCAAAAGAATCAAGTAAGACGAGAAGGGACTTAATGTCCTGGAAATTTTGTTCAAGAAGGTGGCTTTTGGATATATGGGTGCATAAGATAGAGAAGCATCTTCGAAGAGACTCCGCACTTGACTTGAATCTGGGCTTGAAAAAATCCGGAAATGACTTAAATTCAGGTTTGGATTCGTTTTTGCTGCTTCTACATTTGCTCCCAAGATCGTTGCCATTATGCTCCCATTTGATATTGCACTCCTTGTCCAGTAAAATGAGGTATTTGAGAACAAAGTCGTCGAGAGTATCGATCATGGAATTTAGACAATGCCGCCAACCAGTGACTACAGAAAAGCACTCCGCAACATGATTAATGCGATGATCCAAGTATATTTCCTCCATATCTGAATCTACTTTCATCCGCTCCCTGTTCCCGAGACATAGCATGTCTCCTAAGTTACACATCAAGCTTTCCCCACTAGTTGTGCACACCGATTGTTTCACCATCTGCAAAACACGAGATGCCAACTCCTTGATGGCAACATTTGTGGGAGCACAGACAAGGGTTCTGTGTTTCCTTTTCAAGAGAGTAAAGAGCAGCGCCGTGACAGTTTTGGTCTTCCCTGTACCCGGAGGACCCTGTATCATTTTAACAGCCGACCTGTGATGACACTTGATGGTATCAAGACAACCCAGAACTGCTTTTGTCTGGGATTCATTCAGACTATCCAACAAGTTCTTATCGAGACTCTCATGTCCAGAGCCAAGACAATGAGCAATACAGAGATGGCAATCTTTCTCAGCCTGCAAACAAACACATATAACTTTGAAAATTGGCACCCTGATAACCTAATTAAAAGTTAGAAACCATGAAATTTATTGATTTTGTTGCATCCTTGTACTAAAACCTGCTCAAACATCGAGCACAAATGATTGTGTGAAGCATAAGCAGGGTCAATCACTGAATCTTGGTTATACTGCTACAGCATTGAATTTTGTTGTGATTTTCTTTTGACTCTTCGAAGAAATAAAAATCTAACTCTAGAGAGAATGAAGTTTCTTTTTTTATAATCAGGGTGAAGTTTTATTGCAGCAATAATATGTTTACCACTGACCGTACGGCGATAATGAGTAGAGAAAATCCTTACCACTGAATCTGCACATAAAACTTCCTTTACAATCTTCAAGTTCCAAAATCTGTGTAGTCCATTCCATATCCTATTGTTAGTGACTGCATTCGTCAGATAAACCGCAAACATGGACTTGCAGTTGCGAACATCATTCATTTCATCGTCAAGTAATGCCTTGACTTTGAACTTTGCTGATGTTCGAGCGTCCCCGTCGTCGTCTTCTACCATCGCAGAGACTGATGCGAATGCCCATCTTCCTGCAAACCTTTCTAAGCTGGGAATGGTATCCGGCTTGGCATTAGTTAGCATCAAAACATCCCCAGGGGTAGTTTTGTAAGGTTCCTTGCCACGGTTACTGGACCTGTTTCTCCAGGAATCCACTTCGACATGGTAAGCATTCTTCTCGCCTTGAACAAATCTGGTGACTTTCGCGAAAGGCAGCCTACGTACATTCTGCATACTTGAACAGAGTCCCGCCCGTGTTTCCTCCAGAAAAGGGAAGATAAAAGAAGCGAGGTATTGCTCAACAGATTGAAATGACTCTGGGATGCTCTCCACCTACAAAATGGGTGTGTTCAAAATCAAACACGACCAACCAACTTCACTCCATAATATCGAGCAGACTCTGTCGTCTGCCATATCAATGTCACAAGTACAGGACATCATATAGCTAATAACTACGCCACAAGGAGACACAGAGCAAGATCCTTCTCCACCATACAATGGTCCAGCTATACGTAACAAGGCTCACAAAAATATCATTGCCGAAGAGCGAATAACTAACGTCATTTAAAGAATTTCGACCTGACACCCATCAAACTTATACTGATTTTAGTACCAAATGGCACGATCAGAACAACACAATGGCCCAAAAAGAAACGGTAAAAAAAAAAATACAAGAGAGGAAAGAGATTGAGAAAAGAGAACCTTGTCCCTGTAGAGATTGATATTGAAGATGTCTTGAAGAGACCAAGAGAAGATAACATCAGTCAGGTCACTGGGCTTGTCTTTCCTGCTGCTAGAACCGGAATCTGCACCTTCTGTAGAATCCATGACCCACCATCCTTTGCTCATTCTCAGACTCGTCTCAGAAGCCATTTAAAAAAAAAAAATCCTTACTTTCTCCGTCGAAGATTGATAAATATGACCGATAGTTTCAAGCAACGAGAGACTGACAGAACTAATATGAAGAAGCGAGCAGCTTTAATACTTGCGAAACACTCCCGTTTTGCGAGGAGCATTTGAAACGACGATCGGTGAGTGACTTTGGGTGAAGTGAAAAGGGGCGATAACGCAAAATCCCAGAAATAATAACGATGAATCATAAATAACGCTAAATATAATGTGGTTCGGTCTGAATATCGGTACTTATATTCACGGAGAGAGACAACAAAAACAATTCACTATAATCGAATAATCGGATTTACAATCGCTCAATACGCTCGTGTTTCCTGTACCTAGATTATATCCAAATTTAATATTTATAAATAAATAAATCTCAATTGAATATAAAAATAAAACTAAACTCACGAACGCCAAATTTGTATTTGAAATTATTCTCGTACAGAATAAGGAGCAACGTGGCAGCTCCTTCTCTTTTCTATCTTCTTCACGATGCAGACCCTTGCCCAAAGAAAAAATCTTTTTTCTTCGTGCGGCTGCAGCAGGAGAAAACCCCAAAAGTTGTCCAACTCCTTCTTACTTGCTTTTTTCTTTTTTACGACTTATTCTGCAAGTTAGGAAAAGTAACCCCCTTTTCTTTTTCTTATTTTGTTCCTCATGAGCCCGACATTATTATATAACAAAAGTGAGCATCCTTTTTGCCTTGTAGCGCCCCAATCAAATTCGAGAGACAAATTCAACAATTCTCCACCATGGCTCGAGATTCGAAGCCAAACTAATAGTGCTCATCATCTATACTGCTCTCCCATCGCCCCGAAGGCAATCATTCTCCACAGACGCCAATTGTGCTCAAGCAGAGCTTAAGCTTCGCCAAAGGATGAAGTGGTACCTTATATTGATATGCTTCGTCCGCTCGTGATAAATCGGATTGTACGCCAGAAATATCGCACCTTGGTTGTCACAGTGTATATCAACACTTTTCTGATCCAACCCAAAGTCCAAAAGCAAATTCTGTAACCATATCGCATCTTTCTCTACAAAAGTTAGTGTCATGTACTCTGCTTCAGTCGACGACAAGGCCATGTGATCCTATAAGGACGTTTTCCAACTAACTGCGCCACCTGCAAGTTTAAATAAATACCCTGCTAAAGACCTGCACTCATCCAAGTCATTTGCATGATTAGAATCTACAAAACTAGTGGTTTCAAATCTATTACCGTCCCTCCGGTACACTATGCCAACGTCTGTTGTTCCCTTCAAATATCTGAGGATATATTTCACAGCTTCCCAGTGAGTTTTACCAGGACGCTTCATATAACGACTAATTACATTGACAGCTTGTGAAATATCATGTCTAATGCATACCATAGCATACACAATATTACCAACTGCACTAGAATATGGAACACGGGACATATGCTCCTCCTCCTCCTCAGTCTGCGGTAATAATTTAACTGAAAGTTTGAAATGCTTTGCTAATGGAGTACTCATAGACTGCGCTGACTGCATATTAAAACGTGCAACAATCTTCTTAATATATTTCTTTTAAGACAGACATAATAATCCAGCAGTCATGTCATGCAAAATCTCCATACCCAAAATTTTCTTTGCAACACCTAAATCTGTTATCTCAAACTTAGCACTCAACTGCCTCTTCAGCACATCAATATCAGACATATTTTTAACTGCTATCAACATATCATCAACATATAGCAGCAGATATATAAAAAACCCATCATCCAGTCTCCTAAAATAAACACAGCTATCCATCTGACTCTTAGAATAGTCCTGACTAGCCATGAAAGTATCAAAGCGCTTATACCACTGTCTAGGAGACTGTTTCAGTTCATAAAAAGATTTCTTTAATAAGCAAACATGGTCTTCCTTATCCAGAATATCAAATCCCTCTGGCTGCTGGCTGCCTCATGTAAATCCGCTCCTCTAACTCACCATGAAGAAACGCCGTCTTTACATCAAGCTGTTCTAACTCAAGTTCTTGTGCAGCAACTAAGGCAAGTAAAGTACGAATAGAAGCATGCCTTACCATAGGAGAAAACACCTCATTATAGTCAATGCCATCCCGCTGTGCAAACCCTTCGCCACAAGTCTCGCCTTATACCTCGATGCCTCGACACTGGGAATCTTTTCGTTTGTAGACCCATTTGCTTCCAACAGTCTTCTAACTCTTGGATATTTTAACTAGCTCCCATGTCTGATTTCGATGGAATGATTCCATCTCTTCACTCATAGCCCCTAATCACTGCGACGACTCATAACTAGCCATCGCCTCAAAATAAGACAAAGGCTCATCTGTCTTCACCTCGTTACATACAGTCAAAGCATAAGCAATATTTGTATAACGTACCGGTAGTTTTATTTGCCTCCGTTGTCTACCCTCAACTAGAGTATGTTGTGACTGTACTGATTGTTGACTATCACCATCTTCAGGAACTACGGCCTCATCTGCAGTCTCAGCATCTGTTACCTCTGAGGTCTCCGAAATCTCCACCTGAAGCTCTATCTCACTACTAACGCCATGATCTGTCTGCTCTACTATTAGTGTCTCAGGACTCCTCTGTCGAAGCATTGCAGTCTCATCGAAAATTACATCTCTGCTGATTATAAAATCGGGTGATCTGGGATCAGTGCACCACAGCCGGTAGCCTTTCACCCCATGTGCATAACCCAGAAATATGCAATTCTTTAACCTCGGCTCAAGCTTACCATCACTAACATGAGCATACGCAGGACATCTGAATACTCGTAATCCGGAGTAATCAATAGTTTTCCCCGACCATACTTCCTCTGGTGTCTTCCACTCAATAGCAGATGATGGAGATCTATTAATTAGGTAACAAGCCATATTCACTACTTCAGCCCAAAATTCCTTGTCTATTCCAACATGCTCCGAGCCCGCTCAAGTAAAGTTTTGTTCTTCCGTTCTGCTACGTCATTTTGCTGTGGTGTCCTAGGTACTGTGCAGTGACAATACCTTCTTTATCGCAGAACTCGGTAAAATCTTTACCACAGAACTCCATGCCGTTATCGGTCCTCAGGTACTTAATCTGTTTATCTAACTACTTCTCAATCAATACCTTAAATTTCTTGAACCGATGAAATACATCATATTTGTGCTTCAGAAAGTATACCCATACCTTCCTAGAATAGTCGTCGATAAATGTCAGCATATAACGAGCACCTCCTTTTGAAGGAACTGGAGACGGGCCCCAGACATCTGAATAAATATACTCAACCGGTTGCTTGGTCGAATGAATACCTATAGTAAACTTAATCCTGCGCTGCTTTCCAAAGATACAGTGCTCATACAAGTCTAACTTACTTGTCTTCTGACCCTTTAACAACTCCCTATCACTCAGCATTGTCATATCTGCCTCACTCATGTATCCTAAATGCATATGCCATAAATGAGTTAAGTCAGAATCTGACTCACCTGATGAAATTGCAGCAGCTCCTGTCATGGTCTCTCCTAGTAGATGATAGAGAGAACTCACTTTCTTCCATTTCATCACTGTCATGGCACCTTGAAAAATCTTCAGTACTCCACCTTCAGCGATGTACTTACACCCGATATCATCGAGTGTCCCTAGAGAAATAAGATTCTTCTTGAGTTCTGGTACATGCTCACGTTTGTCAATGTGCAAACCACACCATCATGCATCTGAATCCGAATTGTACCTATCCCTACAACCTTGCAAGCCGCATTATTCCCCAATAGAATTCGACCACCGTCTACAGTCTGGTAAGTAGTAAATCAGTTCCTATGAGGCGTCATATGATAAGAACACCCCGAATTTAGCATCAATTCGTCTCCTAACGAACCTGTAGTCACGCACAAAATAGTCTTTGCATCGCTAGTGCTCTCCTCAGCAATGTTCGCCACACTGACTGTGGCTTTCTACTTATCACCTCTGTTTCTCAGCTTAAGACAATCTCTCCTGATGTGCCCCTCCTCGTGATATTCAAAGCACTTCACGCGTCCCTTGGATTTTCTACGACGTGATTTAGACTTGCTTTTACCTCTGCTGTTGCTAGACCCCCGTTGTTGCTCTCTACCTCGAATTACTAGTCCCTGCGCTACATCCTGCGCCAGATTGTCATCTCGCAACTTTCGATGTCACTCTTTAGAAAACAAGGCGGACTTTACCTCTTCTGAGGTAATCGTAGTACGCCCCTACAATAGAGAATCAGTAAAGTGTTCCCATGACTCTGGTAAAGAAGCCAACAACATCATGCTCTGCTCTCCATCTTCAAGAGTCTTATCGACCCTCTTCAGATCCATCATGAATTTATTAAATCCATCTAGGTAGGTTTTGATAGATGTACCTTCAGTATATCTGAACTAGAACATACTCTTCAACATGTACAAACGATTGTTCAAACACTTTTTTACATAGAGCGACTAAAGCTTTGCCCACAATGCTGTGGTATCCTTTTCTTCGCCTACCTCTATCAACACTTCATCCGATAAATTCAACAGGATTACACTCATAGCTTTTCTCATTAACACATCCTTATCAGTATCTTTCATTGATTCAGGCAACTTAGCTTTGCCCTCCAATACTTCTGCTAAACCTTGAGTTTTCAATAATGACTCCATCTTGAGACTTCATAACCCAAAGTTGTTCCTCTTGTTAAACTTCTCAATTTTAGCTTTCACCCCAGATATAATTGCAATCACAAATATCCAGATAATAATTAGACAAGCAAAAGCCCCAAATCACAATCCAAAAATTTGACCCAAGCTCTGATACCAATTGTGGTAATACTAACGCAGAAACTATAAAGATTTTGCAAATACGTCAACGCAAAAGCCTAGAAATAATAACGATGAACGATAAAGAACACCAAATATAATGTAATTCGGTCCGAATGTCGGTACCTACAACTATGAGGAGAGCCAGCAAGAACAATTCACTATAATCGGATAATCGTATTTACAATCGCTCAATACGCTCATGTTTTTCATACCTAAATTATACTCAAACCTAGTGTTTATAAATAAATAATTCTCAATTGAATATAAAAATAAAACTAAACTCGCGAACGCCAAATTTGTATTCGGAATTCTTCTCGTATGGACGAAGGAGCAACATCGCGGCTACTTCTCTTTTCTCTCTTCTTCGCGATGCAGACCCCTGCCCAAAGAAGAAATCATTTTTCTTCGTGCAGCTGCAGCAGGTGAATTAGGGAGAAAACCCCAAAAGTTATCCACCTCCTTTTTATTTGTTTTTTTTTTTTTTTTTTACAACTTCTTCTGCAAGTTAGGAAAATTAATCTCCTTTTCTTTTCCATATTTTATTCCTCATGGGCCCCACATTATTATATAACAAAAGTGAAAATCCCTTTTGTCTTGCAGCGCCCAATCAAATTCGAGAGACAAATTCAACACTATTTGATCCGGATTTCGCCAAAACTTTACGTGCTAATCGCTTTGAACGACGCAGGTGGAAAAGTCTTGGATCTGCAAACACAGGCCTCTTCGCCGTTCCGCATTTCTTTCAAAGCGAAGGGATTTGTAAAGCCTTCTCGTCTTGCATGTGCCATGCACCATGCACGCGTACTGTTTTTTCTTGCCTGAAGTAATTGGTTCCCCGAAAGTTTGGAGTTTGGCTTCAGATTAACAAGCACGCGTCCTTTTTCTATTTCAAAGGACCTGAATCCTCAGTATTGTTTGTAAAATTAGAATTTCAAATGTATCGAACGAAAGGCAATTTTGACACGGTTCATATAATTTGTTGGCATCTAAAGTTTAATAGTCGATCGCCGGCCCCAACTAGTTTGGAATAAAGGTGTTGTTGATATTGTAAAGTTTAATAGTTATTGCGTTAGAAATATTTTGTAATTCAAGTTGATGGATTATCGCGCGCGCACGTGTGTGTATATATATATAGCTCTAGCAGTACTTTATGTACGGTAGATATCTAGCCTAATATAAAATTCACACAAGCGTAAAGCCTTGGTGGAACCCTAATAAGTTAAACATTTCACTCGTGATTTTAAAAAACGAAATTACGATTTAACAACCGGTTTTCACGCAAGTGCGTAGCGTGCGTGATTAGTTTTTGTTCCTTGTGCAACATCATGTGCTGAATTGCTGATAATATATTTTATGACTTCAATATCACAATGAAATAAATAAATAAATAAAAAGTCGACGTTAAGTTTTCCATTTACAGCTATGTAAGTTCTTTCCTAAAAACAACACATTGCATGCATGTTTTGCTAAAAAAAAATAAACACGTATTTACCATTCAAACAGTAAAGTAAAGGAGTAAATTAATTGTTCATGTAGAGGACAAGGATAAGGTTGATTGCACCATAGGAACAATCAAAGTAGTTTTTCTAACCAAGTACAATTTCTTAAGAGAATGTAGGTAAGTAATTTTTTTTTTTTTAGCTTTTCAATATTTTTATTTGGTCAATTTTACCTCTTTCATTTACATTTGAAAAAAAAAAAGGAACATATAAGAGCTCCACGGAAGCGAGAGAATTGGACATTTTCCATTAAACATATATAGAGAGCAAGCCTATTTTTCAAATAAATAAAAGGGTAAGATCAGGAACCGAACCGAACTGCCCATAGGAACTAATCCGGTCCCAAGTTCCCGCGGTTACAATTCCAAAAAAAAAAAACAAATAGACAGGGTGCGGCTCGATTCTCAATCCTTGGATAAGAACTGGATTGAGAACCAAGAATGAAGAATCAGATCGGAAACCGACGAACCGTAGATTATATATAGTAAATAATGTATATAATTTTTTGTCTTTCAATTCCATTGAATATCCAATGAGAGAATGTTTTATTTAATCCCCTTTTTTCTAGGGGTGATCAAAAAAGACCTCTCGAACTGGGACCGATGATTCGGTTCCCAATTTTATAAGGATCTGATCCGATACCTGGTTCCTAAAATTAGAACCAATGATCGGGCGGTCCGGTTCTCGGTTCTAAGCCTAGGACCGAACTGCCCGGACCGGCTTTTTTTTTTCTAAAGTAAACATAATATTTACTTGTTTAGGCTTAGGGTTCATTTTGCATATTTCTTTTCTTACGTCTTTTCTTCGAAGGCCTCTTTTATTGCCTTTCGCATTCCTACTTCATGAAATCACTTTTCAGTCTTGTGATGAATGTAGGTGATAAGTTTGAGTTTTAAACTTGAACAAACCAAAACTAAACTTTTGCGATTTTTTTTCGTGAACATTGGTTCTCAGTTCCGAGGATGGCCGGTTCGATCCGTAATTTTGAAAAACAAGAATCGGGACCATAGGTCCAGTTGCTGATTTTTTATGGGAACCGGGATCACTAGTTCGATTACCATTTTTTTATGGGAACCAGACCGGATCGGGAATTGCTCACCCCTGTTTTTTTCAGCTTTTGACTAACTTAATGAGAAGATTATGATTGGCAAATAGAGTTTACGAGTTGAAGTTGAATGAATATATACGATAAATTTTTTTAATTGCTATTTCAGTTTAATTAATGATGGTTTTAGTTTTAATTTATTATTGAGTGATTAAGGGAGTGAATGATATCCATTCTGTTCCAGGAATAGTTTCTTGGAAGAGAAATAATTTTTTTCTATTTCTATTTCTAGATAAGTTTTTGAGGAAAAAAATGCATTTGATAACAGCATAAAATTTTTGATCCTAGAATAAAAATTTGTTTAACAACGATTGAAAATTTCTACCTCTGGAAAATGCGACGGTCGGGGGGCAGCAGCCGCGAGGGGTGGTGGTCGACGACGGGGATTTCTATTTATATTTCTCAGAGAAGTAAATTTTTTTTATTTCTCATTTCTACTTCAAATCTATTTCTGGAATAACTTTTTGTTCAATAAATAAAAAAAAAGAATTGTGTTACCTAATTAGTTTCTATTGCAAACCTATTTTAGAAATAGGTTTGGAACAGAAAAACTATTTCTAGCAAAGTTATCATGCTCCCCCTAAGTATATTTATTGTTTCTTCTGATTTCATCGATGGTTGAGGACAGACGTCTTAGAATATATGTTATATGTTTTAATTTTTTGCATTTTTAATTTTATTTTATGTGTTAATCCTTTACGGATTGTTGGTATTGATGAATGGGGATATTGTTAAAGAAAAATTCAAATAAATACATGAAGTGCCGTTATTTTCCTAGATAAGGGGTCAAAATAAATCTTGTTTCAAATAAGAGCTTGGAGTGGCCATATAGTATCAAAAAAGGCCTTGTCTCAGGGGTATTTTTGTCATTTGGTATTTTGATATTGTTCCTTTTTCTCTTTTTTTCTTTTTTTGTAAATTAAAAAAGTAAAAAAAAAAACAATTAAAAAAAACAAAAACACATTTGAGAAGCTGCCCTTCGGCCTGTGGCCATTGTCACGCGAGCGCCTCCTGCATGTTTTTTTTTTTTTTAATGAAGAAAAGCAAATGTAGTAAAATTTCCCAAAAATTGTAGTTGCAAACTAGGGGTGAGCATCTATTAGGCATGCGATCCTATTGGTAAAGGAATTGGGAGATGGAGCCGAAGAATATCAGGTTCGGGGATTTGATCTCTGTGAGCACTGCACACATATGTACATAAAAGAAAGGAGTGAGACAAAAAAACAATCACGGGTGTGCATAGGTTCAAAGTAAAACCGAAAAATGGGCCTATTCGGGCATAGGAACTACTCTAGTTCCAAAAAAAGGTGGAACCGATATGGTGCGGTTCTATTCCTAGTTCCGAAGCAAGAACCAAATCGGGAATTGGGACTTGAGAACCGAATATTTGAATAGGAATGAAAAAACATGGTGAGCAGGTGAGGTTTTCTAAAAATTATGTTAGTTGATTAATAGCAATTTTAATTTGGAGTCATTATTAAGTGATTAAATATGTTTGTTGCTTTTTTTTTTTAGTTCATGGATGATTGAGGACTGAAGTTATACGATTTACGTTTTATGATATGTTACATGTTTTGAATATTTCTATTATTTTGTTTATTTTATGTGCTAATCTTTTTGGATTGTTATTATTAATATATGGAGATTCTTATTATCGAGTTCACTTTCATACCCAAAAAAAAACCAACGACGAAACAAAAGAAGAAGAAAATAATCAAAACAAAAAAAATTTAGTCGGTTCCTGGATTGACACTGAAATCACCAAGTAAATTTCAAGTTTTTCAAAAAAAAAAAAATCAATTTCAATAGAATAAATTTCAGGTGAAATTTGAACAGACCCTAAGATCACTGGGCCCGCTGGCGCTGCCAGCCCATATTATTACGTCTTTTCCCACTTTCATCATCTGGACCCTACACCTCTCAAAACGAAAGCATCTCAGACCCCACGAACGGCCCAGATTTCTTCACGCAGAGATTTTAAAACTTCCGAAAGTTAAAAATGGCAAAGGAGAGCTGAAAACGGGAAAGAATAATGACAAATGATAAAACATAAAAGTCAGTGTGGTACTACTGCTGCGATCCTCCATCAGCGTCGTGTTTGACTTGTAACCCTAAATCACACAGCAATTCGTGCACATCATTCTCGATCATCTCTGGATTTTGCGGAGCACCGTTCGAGTTCCCTCCCGTTCAGCTTCTGGCGTCGTGGATCTCTTTGCTCCGGAGGTTCAAGTGAGGCGAAACCAAAATGACTTGCGCTTCTCGCGTCATCAACCACTCGAGAAAGGTGAGGTGCCAGTGGTGTTTGTTTCGTTGCTTTTCGGTGAATTGTTTGATTGCATGCTGTTCGTGCTCTGTGCGCGATTATTGTTCGTTCTTTTTTCCTCGACTGATAATCGAGATGATGGAGAGCCAATTACGGATATCTCGATTTGCTCTTGCTTTAGATGCGAATTTTCGCTGTTTATTTTATTGTTGGGCTGGTTTCATTTCCGAGGATTATATCCTCGTCGTTAGTTCGTGGAAGTTAATTTTCATTTCTTTGATTTTCGCTGCATTGTCTCTGGATAAAGTAGGTGCGAAATTGGCTTCGGCAGGTCCTGTTCACATCTTGCCGGGGATCTTAGTTCAATGTCGTCATGTGGCGACTTCTTTGGATTGACTTTTGGTTTGAGCTTATACGTAGAGCTCGGTAATTGCTTGGTGAAAGCTTAAATTTTTGTTTTTGTTTTTGTTTTTTTTGTTTTTGGCTTACGGGCAGCCACATCATGAAGCTTTCTTTGTCCTTGACATGTCCGATGAAATGGGATTGAAAACCTGAAGTAGATTTTCGTCGGGCTTGTTCCTTTTTTTCCCATTTTGTTTGGTTACTTTCCGAACACAATGGTTGTTTTCTCTACCTGTATTTCTATTTCTTTGTTATGCTATAGTTTTTAACTTTGTGTTAGCTAATTTTCCTGGCGTGTGATATCTGGTTTTTTAAATTTCTCACGAAATGTTGATTTGCAGTTACGGAATGTCTCGGCGCTACTAAGGCAAGAGAATGCCCTTTTTGTTCGTTGGACATCAAACAGTTCTCATACAGTTTCCAGTAAAAGAGGTGGTACGCAGTCTATTTAATCAGTTTAGAGCAGCTAGTCATTTGAACCTTTTCCATATACGACCCCCTCAGTTGATTTTTCCATTAGCCTTGCATAGTCGTGGGTATATTATGAATATCTGTTCCAAAAAAAATCTTCAGACAGATTGGCAAAGACCTGTTTCAAAACCTGGAAAAAAGTAAAATATGTTTTAGATGATATATGTGTTTCGACTTTTTGATCTTATTTTGGTTGGTTTTCATATTGTAAAATATGCCCGAGTATAGTTCTACAACTGTTGTCGTTGCTCATCTTGGTAATATTTCTGGTTTTACCTTTTCAATGATCGATATTTAAAAGGCTTTGCTTTAGAGTATGACAGATATGGTGCAGTTGCACATGTACCACATTGCTTTCCTCTCCAAATGGTGTCCCTTTATGAAGTAGTAGATAGATGCATGTAAACCTCGTTCTTTTTGCGTAAGTTCATGACCGTAGCATGCACCAATAGATTCTCATGTCTGCCAGTTGGCTCACAATAGTTCGAGTGGTTAGTCCCGACTAGTGTCCATCATTAAATGGAAAAGAAGTGTCACATCGTATGGATATTTCACGTCTTTGTAATGTGAGTAAAGGTCTATATTTTGTCCAGCATTGCACTCACTTCTTTTATAGGGTTCAAATCAACCTCCATATCTGTCTCTGTATTCTGCTTTGACTGCTATCGAATCTGAAGAGAAGTCATATATGTGACCTCATCATATGGTTGTTTATGATCAGCATGCTTATGATATTTGGACAAAATGATTTCGAGGTAAAAGTTTTCTTGGAAGATTGGGAAGAAAATTTTATGATTAAACATAGAGAAAGTAGCTCGCATTAGTACTTTTTAAATGCACACTAGAAAAAGTAGTGATCTATTGGTAATGGTATTCAGTGTGTCGATAAAATTTAAGATTTCCTTACACACTTGACTGAAAGAGTTTCCATATCCCAATGTCCTGTTAAATTTTGGTTGTTTGTTGTCAATTGCAAGATTTCCTTACACGCTTGTCTGAGAGTTTCCATATCCCCAATGTCCTGTTAAATTTTGGTTGTTTGTTGTCGATTGTTCTTTCAAAGAGGGTGGGGGAAGGAAAAAGGAAGGGACATTTGCACAAACTTTTGGATCCTGTGATTTATTAATCAAAAGATCTTGTTTTTCAGATGCTTTAAGAACCCGTTGTCATGACTATGTACGTGCGGAAAAGCAGTGTTATTCCAAGTCTGTTAATGATCGGATGGTAAGTTAACCCCTTCTTAGCTTTTATTGATGGGCTAACGCTAATTAATCTTTCCATTATCTGGAAATTTCCTTTGACAAACCCCTCTATCACGCTGTCACTGGCATAGTCATCTTTCAACTTCATTGTCATCATCCCACTAATCTCCTTCCGGGATTTTTTTTCCTTTTAAGTACTTGCTTCTGTTTAAACGTGGAAATGACTAACCAACATGATCCTGTAGATGTCATCATCAGCCATGTTGAAGAGCTATATGCACTGGATGGTGGCAAAGGAATTGGGGAATTCGCCAGCTCTATCGCTACGGTCCAACAATTCCTCCTTGTATGTCATTCCATTCTCGTATCTCCAAGACTTATGGAAATAAATTGAATTTTTAACTACGATCTCCTCTCCAAGTTGTCAAAAATTGGTATGTATTGTTTTGCTGTATTAGGTCAAATGTGCATCTGAAGAGGGGTTTTTCTTCTGACTCAGGTAAATAACCCAATGATTCCTAGACCTGTTGTTCTCTCCGACAGTTCATGGCTTTTGGGAATATAATCTATATTGTTGTATAAACACAAGTATGTATGTGTGGATTCTGCACGCTACTTAGGGTGCAAGTCATCATTTCTGCCATGCAGATGATTTTAGTTTATGGTTGTTTTATTGTTTATTTATGTTGGTCCCTTTTCAAGCTTATATATATACACACGCCGATGTAGTTCTACGATTTTTGTGAGGCTCGATTGTTCGACAATGAATTACCCTTGCCTGTGGCATCTTGTACTTGTCAGGCGACCTTGAAAGATGTCCTCGTGGCTTCCTTCTCTAATATATGTTCTTGAAGCTTTCTAAAGCTCGGCAAAAAAGGGTTGGTTAAGAAGTATTGACTTAAACCATAGCAGTTTCAGTCACTCAATGGAAATGTTTGCCTTTGGAATGAAGATAGATGAGCAGGCACTTGAGCCTGGAACTAATGAAATTCGGGGGAAAGATGGAACCTGTCACTATACTGGGGTTGCGAGACACGGCCGCCTCAACTTAAGATTCAAGTACCGTTGCAAAGACTAAAGGAACGGGGTGAATGACTACCTGGTTGAAAGCACAATATGAGCCGACCAGAAGAAGGAAGGCTTAGATTATAAGATCCTGGACACAATCTTCCTAGAGATGGAGAGCCCCTTGCCTCGCCTTTTCTAGCCTCTTGCTTGCTTACCTAGCTCGTCTTAGTGACTCATCCTCTTTTCTTTTCTACGTTTTTTTTATGAGTGTTAAAAAAAGGGTAGATTTTTCATTTGGCGTAGCTAAGCAATTTTGGCACTTCTGTCATTTGCAAGATTTTACTTTTGTTTCTTTGTATTTGAAATATCTGATTTTATGGAGTCATGAGCAGTTCTGTATGTATAAACACTATTTATATGGAATATTACCGAAATTTTTGCCCTTATCATGTGATGTTTCATTCAGTAACAATTTTAGGCAACAATTTTCAGGACTTCCACCACACCAAGAAATTGGGATGCCTTCTCTCTCACCTACAATGACTGAGGCATGGATTCTTGCTATTCATCGGCTTTTATTCGCAATCTCACATACATTTAATCATGCTTTCTAATCCTAACGGTTTCTTTGTCTTTTTTAATAAAATTCAGGGAAACATTGCAAGATGGTTAAAAAAAGAAGGTGACAAGATGTCTCCTGGTGAAGTACTTTGTGAAGTGGAAACTGTATGTCTCACGAGATACTACTTTTCTGGTATCTGTCAAATAGTTAAGACATTTGTGCTTTGCCTTTGTTTTAAAATTGACACGCCCTGGTATTAAAGGACAAAGCTACAGTCGAGATGGAATGCATGGAAGAAGGTTATCTTGCTAAGATAATTAAAGGAGATGGATCAAAAGAAATTAAAGTCGGTGAGGTATTGCTTTTATTTTAGCAGTCCTTGTCATTTATGCTACAACTTGGCTAAAATCTTTTGTGCGGAGATGCTTTTGAATAATATTCTTAGCAGTTACTCTTGAAACTTATATAAACATATATTTAGCGACCCGTTTTTATGTACCATTTATTCTTTTGTCTTTTTATCTAGGTTATTGCTGTCACTGTCGAAGATGAGGAGGACATTGAGAAGTTCAAAGATTACACTCCTTCAGCTTCAGGGGACAAGGTTCCTGCAGATAAATCTGAGCCTTCCACACCCAAAAAAGAAGTAATTGAAGAGCCTCCTAAAGCTTCAGAGCCAAAAGTTTCCCAGCCAAGTTCAGTTGCTTCTGAGGACCGAATTTTCGCTAGCCCTATTGCTAGAAAAATGGCTGAAGATCACAAAGTCCGTTGGTAGAATTAGTTTGTCTACTTGATGTGTATTTAAGCATATCTGTCACCTCATAATATTCTTTATCAATTCAGATTCCTCTTTCCAGCATCAAAGGAACCGGTCCTGATGGTCTTATCGTGAAGGCTGATATAGAAGATTACTTGGGTAAAGCGGAGGCGCTTTCCTCATTCATTAGTTTGGTTTATGTTATAATTTTTTTTTTTTATTCTGGAGTAATCAAAAGCACTGATCTTGTATAATGCACGTCTTATTTTTGTTTCTGGGTGTTTTAGCTGCATTATGGGGTGACTTCCTGACGTTTTCCTTTATAATGCAGCTTCTGGTAGGATGGAAGTTCCAGCTGCAGCTTCTAAGCAGAAGTTTGCTACCGCTCCAGGTTTGGACTACACAGACATTCCGCATTCTCAAATAAGGAAGGTAATGTGCAGTCACTCATCTTTTACATTGTCATTGCGATATGGCAAGCTTATGGCCTGATGGCCATCTATGCTTTGTTGCTTTCAGACTCTGCCTTAACCCCTGAGAACTTTAATAATGATATTTTCCTTTTTCCAGGACTATTTCTATTTCACCCCATCCTTTTGAGATTATGATTCTATTAATTTCTATGTACTATGACAGATCACAGCTTCACGCTTGCTATTCTCAAAGCAAACCATCCCTCATTACTATTTGACTGTGGATGCACGTGTTGACAAACTTATGGAGTGAGTATAACCTGGCGATCATTTACTGTAGAGACTTATTTTGTTTCATCTAAAGCTAAATCATCGCTCTCCCGCAGCTTGCGTGGTCAATTGAACTTGTTGCAAGAGAGCTCGGGTGGAAAGAAGATATCGGTGAATGATCTTGTCATTAAGGTATTGAAGCTTTTGACAAACTAGGAAGGATGTTAGA
The DNA here is from genome assembly GCA_028455895.1 of Rhodomyrtus tomentosa. Lineage (NCBI taxonomy): Eukaryota > Viridiplantae > Streptophyta > Magnoliopsida > Myrtales > Myrtaceae > Rhodomyrtus > Rhodomyrtus tomentosa. The sequence continues at coordinate 37,115,762 of JAPCWY010000001.1, read as the reverse complement.
TTAGTCTGCCCTTTGTTGGTTAATATCCTAGATGCTCTACTTACCCCCTTAAGCTTGTAGACTGTCCTATTTACCTGCAAATTCTGAGAGAGGCACGTGTGCCTCTCACACAATTGGCTTGTGAGATGCCACATTTCAAACTGTCTCAATTGGTTTTTAACTCTTGACTATTGATTGAGAGTGCCTTTTTACCCAGGCTGCAGCACTGGCTCTTCGTAAAGTCCCACAGTGCAATAGTTCATGGACTGATGATTACATCCGCCAGTAAGTTCATGTACCTAAAGTTAACCTTAGTTTTTTAAGTTTGTGGTATAATATCTCTTCTCATATCGCTTCAGGTATCACAATGTCAATATAAATGTAGCGGTGCAAACAGATAATGGGCTATATGTCCCTGTTATAAGGGTGAGCGGTCGTTTGGAATATAGGATATATCACCTTTCCATGGCTACCGTGTAAGTTCAGAACTGACTTCAACATAAATTTGTGTCATTGGTGATTTTGCAGGATGCAGACAAGAAAGGCCTCTCGAAGATTTCAGAAGAGGTCAAACATGTGGCCCAGAAGGCCAGGGCAAACAGCTTGAAGCCAGAAGATTACGAGGCAAGCATTTTAATGATTTTTTCTTAACTAGTGGTGGTTAATGGTCACAGTTTGATTGTTTCTTGATCTATTTGTCAAAATACATGCATTTTTCGTTTTCCAGGGAGGAACGTTTACAGTATCCAACTTGGGTGGACCATTTGGTATCAAGCAATTCTGTGCCATCATAAATCCACCTCAGTCGGGCATTCTTGCAGTGGGGTCTGGTAAGATGGGCCCTTTATAATTTGCCTTTGGTTGAGCTATAGTTAGACGTTCTGACAGTGAAACTCCGATTTTGTGTAGCTGAGAAGAGGGTTGTACCCAGCTCAAGCCCTGGTGACTACGAGTTTGCATCCTTCATGGCAGTGACTCTAACTTGTGATCATCGTGTTATTGATGGTAAGTATTTCACAGAGGCACCAAGCCCCACAAAAACATGCATAGCTGCGGCTGCTCTATCTTTAAATTTACAGCCACAATATGTCTCGAGTTTGGAACACCTTTTTTGTGGTTATTGTACATCCTTACTATGTTAATTTGTCCTACACAGGTGCTATTGGAGCCGAGTGGTTGAAAGCATTCAAGGGCTACATTGAAAATCCTGAGTCCATGCTGCTTTAAATCTTGATCACTGTTTTTTCCCTTCTGCATATTCTTTTGAGATGGCAGATCAGGATGAGGGGTGGCATTGTTTGAAATAGTTCTCCTGAGTTCGAGTCCCGATTGCTCATTGTATCATTCAGTTCCTCCTGGTTCGTGTTTGCTATATAGTTAAAGGCCCACTTTTGCTCTCGAATAAAGTCGAGGTTGAGGCGAGGAAAAGCCGTCACTGAGTTTTGATTTGTTTTTGCTGAGTAATAATCCCTTGGATGGGGAGTAATATGAGGCCAGTCATTTTTGTCTTTGCTGTCCCCATGGGACATTGCTCTCTCTCTTTCAATTGGTCAATTACTCAAATTTGTTCAGATATTACTCTTAGGTAAGGAGACAGCTGGGTTTTTTGCATATCCAAATCCAGAATCAGGAAGTGAGCCAGTGTGGGGCGCGATACCTTGAGCTACATCAATGGGATGTCCTCAGTTGAGACGACTATTGAACTTCGAACCAGATTTATACCAGAAGCTCATGATCCTGTGGATCTACAACGCTTCTTAAAGGCTTCTACCGGGGATTAACTGAGCTGGTAATCTGGGTGAATCTGCTATCAAATTAACCATACATTGACCTTCGCTTTCAAAAAGTAGGAACTTTCTGGTTTTCACATTGATTAGACAATTACGATCAAAGTAGTTCTCATCTCTCGCTCGTAGTTCTCACTAAGAAGTAATTCTAGGATAAGCTAGACTCATAAACTCTGATTTAGTCTAGAACACAGTATACAACATCTGCTATGACTAATGACTGCTATTCACTGCACGCAAAATAGATCCGCAACAAGCCAAACCTTTTCACTAGATTTGCGCACTGGCAATTCAGAGTATTATGTAAACCCTTAGTATGAAGCGTGCCGTGCTCGTGACTTCTTTCATTAATTTCACACATTGTCAGGCCGAATGCCTTCTGAATAAAATATACCGTTGTCAATTCTACACTAACATGACAACATCTGCAATAGATTCAACAGGAGCAAATTCGAGATTAACAAACGACTCCAAAATGTCTTCAGACCAGATTCTATGGGACGGGAAGCAGTACCTGCTCATTGTGGAATACAAAATGGTGTTTCGCTATGATCAACAGAAAGATTTAATGAATATTTTGGAAGCCGAAAGTAAAAAAAGGGGAAAAAAAAAAGTGATCGATATTGCCAACGAGTACTGGCTAGAGCAGCTCTTCATCATATCCCGTTCCTTCCTCCCAGACTGATGTATAATCTTTTCCTTCTCCACTTCTTGTTCGGTAATGTTATGCCGGGATGCCTAGCAAATGGATGCCCTTTGGATCTGAAGCCAATTTGGCACCATAGGACAGTCTACATCTCGGGTACAAAATGATGTGTGCATCTACAATATGCAGAACAACACAATCAGGGATGAATATCCAACTAACACACAAACCCAATATGTTATATAGGTGACAAAAAACGCTAGGGATGTCAGACAACATGACACAACATTTCGCCATTTGAGTACTTATGCCAGTCATATTCAAGCAAACAATACTATATCGATTTAGAAGTCGATATTGTAAACCAATCTTTAAACCTCCACACAGGGCGGACTGTAATGTTCGACACCGTCATCCATCGCAAACTGTCGCATGGCCTTAGCAATTTCAAAGGAATTGAATATCAGGTAGAAAATCCGACAAATTCTCGACAAGGCAGAACTATAAACTAGCCAAAGGAATGAACTGGCTGTAGTAGCAAAAGAAATCAAACTCCGATGGTACTTTCAGTCAAAGGATCGATGCCCTCATCAAATTTTTGCTAGAGAGACAAGAATCTCTTTCGGTCGATCAGTACGAGTGGCTGCCTTCTAGCATTTTGTACATCACATCATCTAAACAACTTCATTCGTCCCTACTAACCTTATATACAAATTAAAACGTGGTCCTTTTGCACAAAGTGAAGCAACTATTTCCTTAAAATGTTCTCACAACCGAGAAGATCAGGCTCAGCATGTTTCGAGTCCTACGAGCATACAGAGAGCATATGGAGAGCCAGTTCTAGACCGCGTACAAATCCAATCTTAGTTATTGGAATTGGAATTGTGCAAGATTGATACACTTCTTTGGTACAAAAACAAAAATGCATACTTCCATACTACCCAGATGAAAAGTATGATAGCTCTTTAACCAATAATAGAATTCAGCGACCAACTTTCTCGCACGAATGATCACTACCTCAATAAAACATCCATGACTTCGCTCACGTAACAAAGGCATAACAAACTCACACTGAAAACCCTAGATCGGCAAGTATCGCTTCACTGCATGCTTCCCAGCAACTGCTGCGGCTGCCGCCAGCCCCCCAACAGCACCAGCCACTGCGGCCGACCTCACTCCCCTGGCCGCCCTATAAATCGCCCCCGTTCCGAGCCCCGCTCCAACGCTACTCCACAAATCATCCTCGTCCCTCACCGCCACGATCGCGCTCTCCAGCCCCGCGTACATCAGGCCAATCACTCCCAGCCGGTTCCCCCAAGTGCGTCCGGAGTGCCCCGAGGCGTTGAGTAGCCGATTGACCTTGAGCTTGAGGGTGTCGGAGGGCTCGATGGCCCTGACACCGGAGACGAGGCCGTAGGAGGCGCCGGCGATGGAGCCGGATAGGTAGCCGATGCCGGTGTAGAAGGTGAGGTTCTCCCCCCAGGAGCGTCGTTGGCGGAGTGACTCCTCGGCGAAGAGGAACTCCGGGGAGGTGGGAAGCTTGTAGAGGTTTTGGATCGGGACTTGTAGCTCCTTGTAGGGGTTATAGAGGCGGTCTTGCTCGTGGCGCTCGGGTGATTCGGAATTGCGATCGGAGCTCCGGAAGGACATTTTCTCAGCTGGACGTCAAAGCTCCGAAATTTAGGGTTTCAGATTTCTTCGCCGAGAGAGAGAGAGAGAGAGAGAGAGAGAAGCGGAGGCGGCGATGCTGGCGGTGGGGGGAGGTATAAAAAACTAGCGATTTCTTGAGGAACGGGATCCCTCTCGTTTGGCTACGGCGGCGGCTTCGAACTTTTACCTGCGGCTCAAGGAAACAATATTTATAACAATAATGATAATTATTGTTATTTTTATTATTTTTATTCTCACTAGTATAATTCTCACCTATAAAGAAAAAAAAATGGTTAATAAATTATTGCATGCGGATTTATCTTTCGCCTTTAATTTTGCAATCCGTACTCGAGCAATTTTAACACTTTCTTTCTTATTTGAAAAGTCCGGAGATCTTCTAAAGTCTTTAATTGTGCACACAAGTTGGGGATTTTTTTTTTTTGGATTTTTCCCCATTTATTAGTTGTAAATAAATTATTCATATGAGAATGATTTTATCTCAAAGTAAGTAAGTTTAGCTTAGAATAATTGGGAATACTCTTTTCTTATGGCTTGCAATCAATAAATTTCGACGTAACACTTTGCGTCTAATGTTAAAGCGCCATAGCTCTTGTCATAATTGTGAATGGGCTAATTATGACTTAAAAAGGAGATAATTATTCAAAAAATAATAAAACTCTTTTACGATTTGTCAATTTAATTTAAATATTTTAATTATGTCAATTTTGATCTAACTTTTTAACCATTTACCAATTTAAACTTAAACATTTTAATTATTTCAATGTATTCCTAAATTTTTTGAAGTTTTACCAGTTTAATCACTGACAAATTGTTAAAATGTTATAACTAAATTAATAATTCGTTAAAAAAGTTTAACACTAAATTGATTAAATTAAAAAAAATTATGAAAGATTTTTTGGATAATTTTAAAGGGAAAATCTTTTTTTTCCGGTTCTTTATTTTTGTCCGAATACTTGTTCGGACGGTTCACCGCTCGCTGGAGGGCCGAGATGAGATGAGCAGTCCTCTCGCTCTTCTCCAAAATCTACAACGCCCCTCACTCTTCCGCTCGACTATCGCCGTCCGCCATCGCCACCACCGCTCTCACCCGACAGCCGTCCGCCCTTCCCTTCACTTCCCCAACAATGCCCTCAAGTACTGGGACAACTTCTACAGGCGTCACCAAGACAAGGTTATATAACTCGCTCAGCTCAGAAAGCTTTCTTTTTTGTCTTTTGTTTTCAGCTTGTATGAATTTCCTATGAAAAAAGAATGTTGAAGATGTTGGAGTTTCGCAGTTTTTCAAGGATAGGCATTACCTGGAGAAGGATTGGGGTCAATACTTCTCTTGTGATATTGGGTCGTCAAATGGCAAGAAGGTGGTTCTAGAGGTAGCTATGTTTTCATCCATTTTGTGTTTCTTTTAAAAGAGAAGAAATAATGAGTGAATTGTTCGGTTGTTACTAGCGTTATTGGACAAAAAAGAGTAGATTTGTTGAGCTTCCTTGCTGCATTTGAAGCAAATAATCAGCAGGCGATAGACTCAGTTGGCATTTTTCAGTTTTCATTATTAGAATGCAGTCTTATGTTGTCAACGGAGAATCATGATTAGATACTACTCTTTTGTTTTTTGTGGCAACCCGTGAGATCATAAGTAATTCTTGTGGTAGGTTGGTTGTGGAGCTGGCAATACTATTTTTCCTCTCTTGGCCTCATTCCCTGACCTCTATGTTCATGCCTGCGATTTGTCACCGCAAGCGGTTAAACTCCTCAAGGTGCTTCTGGGTTGTTATTCATTCATTCATTTTGATCTGCTTGTTTTCAATTGTACGGCTCTAGGACTGTAAAGAATAATATGGATAAATTTGGGTGTTCTTCTATTTGCAGTCTCATGCAGATTACAAAGAAACCCAGGTGAGCGCATTCGTGTGCAATGTCACAGAGGAAGATCTATGTGACAGACTTGGTCCTTCTTCAGTTGACATTGTCACCTTGGTAAGAATGTGTGCGTCTTTCTTTTGTATACTCTTGCTTTCTCAATATTTATGATGTTTCACCTGTTACGCATTATTGATGAACTTATTCAGCTCCTAACATATTAAGCAGGTTTTCATGCTATCTGCAGTACTACCAAGTGAAATGCCCAAGATATTGCAGAATATTAGACGTGTGCTGAAGGTATAGTTTGGGTAATTTCTCGTACTACATTACATTCTTATTTATAAACTTGATTATTTTGTTCTTGATAGATCAAAAGAACTTTTTTCTGACGCTTGCAGCCAGATGGTTGTGTCTTGCTTCGAGACTACGCTTTTGGAGATTTTGCGCAAGTAAGTCACTTGGTGCTTATTCCAACAAACCACTTAATAGTTTTGTGTAGTAATGACAAATTCATGACAACCTTCTCCTTCATAGTCTAACAACATTTATTGCGTTTTTTCAAGTTTTAATGTGTTTCAAATATAGTCTCCATTAAGAAGCAAGCCCATGTTGATAATTGAAACGTTTGGATGATGAGTGACCATGCATGCTATAGTGAGAAGGACGGGCTGGGGCATCTATATCTAACATTGATTGGCATATCTGACAAAATGAGCAAGGGTCGCTCTTCACTCTGCTATATGCCGTCATAATGGTCATATGTCATGGAAACCTGCCATAAGGGACAACAACCTGGATATCTTATTGTAGAGAAAAATCCATTTATCAAAGGGGAATTTACCTCATTATATGTATGATGGGCTACATCATAGAGAGGCAATTGATAAACAGTAAAAAATTGAGCATCGTACAGATGGAAAAGCTAGTGGAAGTCTTGTGGCATTGGCAGAATTCAAATGACGCATGTTGCTGTCTGTTGGAATTGGCATCATTGAAGTATGTTTAGGGTGGAACGACACAGTCTCGAACACTATGTTTCAAAGAAGTTTGCAGCCAAAACAAAAATAACAGATTGGAAATGGAAGTGTAGAAAAAGAAGGAGAAGAAAATGACTTCTGTCCCTTCTTGGTGTTTGGGAAGGTTGCAAGTGAAGGTGCAGAAAATGGAATGCTATATCCCTTGTTTGAAAAGAGGGAAGAAAAATGGAGGGGAAACATATTTGGACTAAAATTATTCGTTTGCCTTTTTGTGGGAATTAATTAAAAATGATGTCAACATCAACATTACCTTTATCCCAAACTAGTTGGGGTCGGCGGTCGATGAACCCTAAAAATTCATAAAAATAAAGCAAAATCAATCGAGAAAAAAGAGAAAAACATGTGAAAATAAATAAACAAAGATATATATATACACCACCCCTTCACAATACTAATAGCCTTCTTCTACTCCGTCCTAAGATAAATCGTACGCTAATCTATTTCTCACTCCCTTAAATCTTATTTTACTACTTTTCCCCAAGTAAGTTTCGGTCGACTTCTTTTTTTCTTCGTATCATGTTCTTAATAGCAAACTTCTGATCGTGCCGGAGCATCTAGAGGCCTTCGGAGAATATGCGCAAACCATCGCAATCTATGTTCTCTCATCTTTTCTATCACCAGTTCTACTCCAACTTTTTGTCGAATATCTTTATTCCTTATCTTTTCCATCCTTATATGACCACACATCCACCTTAACATCCTTGTTTCCGCTACTCCGATACAAAAATCCAAATGCTCGATAATTCTAAGCTGTGTGGGCTAAAGTGGACGAAAACAGTTCACAGTCTATGCTTAACATAGTATGGAAGTTCTATTTGCTAAGTACTTCATATTAGCAGTTCAAAACCACTTCTAGACTTAAGAGTCTTGATGCGTGAAGAGACCAGTCATGAAACCAATGGTAGCATCTTGATTCTTGAAGGGACTCATCGGGTTTGCCCTTTCTATGTATAGGTGAAGCTAATAGAGAAAGATCGGATGATCTCTGAGAACTTTTATGTACGAGGAGATGGCACTGTAAGTACAAAGTATTGTTTGTTTTCTGCTTGACAATCAATGTTTTCAGGGCCTGATGTAAAAAATCTTCTTTCCAGTGTTCATTTTACTTCACTGAAGATTTCCTTTCCAACCTGTTTCTGGGAGCTGGATTTTTGACAGCAGATATGAGCATATACCAGAAACAAATTGAGAACCGCTCACGCAGTGTAACAATGGATAGGTACTTTTTCTTACTCTTCTTCATGTTGAAAATAATAACTCGTGTTTTTTTTGGGGGGATAATATCTTGAAAAGGGTTGAATTGGACCTATGGATTGGAGAACCCCTAGTGAATGTGGTGACTACAACTGGGAAAGACAGGACAGGATATATATGAGTCTAAAAGTAACATACCTGTATCGTATTCGGTCTTTATTCAGCATTTGAGTGGATGCAATGGATTTCTATAGAAATTCTGTGACTACAAAAAACAGATCTTTAATTTTTCCGAGTGGATGCTTGAGGGAAACTGCAGTTTCGTGTTGATTGGTTTGTTTTGTATGAACAATCTTCATTGGAATGAATAAGAAAAGTTTTTCTAAGATGGATTGCCTTTTTGAGAAAGTTGATACAATAGACGAAGGGAAGTAACATGTTAATCAATCCAAGAGGAACTAGCAGGGACCGCAAGTCCGATTCTGAATTCCATGCTCTAGAAAGTGATGAAACTATTAAGCTGGAGTGAGTTGAATTGGCTCTTTCTATTCTGCATCCAATGGCTGCTTCCTGACCGTGAATTTCAACTTTAGGTACTGGATTCGTGGCATATTTACTAAGCAAAATTGCAGACTTCCTGATTCTTTTTTAGCTTCTAAATAATTGCTGATTTGTGCACTCTATCGATTGTTTGAGCAGGTTTGTCAGATATACTTCCCTGTGATTTCTAGTCCCTGACATATGGTTGTGTCATTCTCATTCATATTTGCTTTACATTCTTCCCATGAACAGGCAAGTTTTGTCACCGAAGGTTGTTTGCTTTCAATGCTTAAAATGTTGACTTCCAAAAATCGACACAACTGAAATGGCCAGCAGGCCATCGGCTCTACGGTTCATGCCGGAGCCATAATTAGGAGATAAAAGCAAAAAAGGATAGCAGGACAGTCACTTCCCTATAGGCTGTTATCAGCACCCGCACGCACTATTGGACATTCCCTTGCAATACTTATGGACATTCTGTTTGTTTCACCACGGTTAATTTATATCAAAGTTATGGATATTCTGTCTGAAAATGACGTAGTTTTATCAAGCGGATTGAGACCTTTATTGTGTCTGCGTTCTATCAACTAGCACAGTGTGAATTTTTTTTGGGGTCCGGAGAGAGAGAGAGAGATGGCGATGACACAATGAAATGAACAGTGGATGCTTCTGAAGAAGCAAATTGCTTAGGATGTATTCTGTACCGCCCCCGTGCCAAAGGATAGAGCACTTTAACGAAATGTGCGGACTGAATCTATTCAATCTCTGTGTGTCTCTTAGATGGAGCATTCCTGAGGGTTGCTCTGTAATGCCCGGAAAAAGGTTTACGAAGGTTACTCCATGAGAAAGAAAGCTAACAACACAGGAAATCTACAACCCAGAATTTATGGGCTTAGCTCAGCCTATATGAGGAAGGTGGCCAGGAAACTGGAATGCACCGGTTTTTAGATGGTTGCTCCAACCTCGCGGTAAAAGCACACAAACTAAACTAGACAAGGCACTAAGAATGGACTCTGGTATTCCATAGGCTTTACACTTACTTATTCCAGAGCCGATAGGGTCTATCGTTTGGCGACGATGCCAGTATGCGATGTCGGGATGCTTTGCTAGGAATGTGAGATCCGCTAAACTCTGAACAGGCTTTCCGAAATGGTATCACGAGTCTAGTATCTCTATCTTCCAGAGTTATGGCAGACTAACTAAACAGCGCTCGAATTCTGTTTCCTGCTCACTTTCGTCGTTTTTGCTTGTCGTAACTTCCAGATAGCCAGCAGCAAATATACAATCGAACGCCTGAAAATGAGATAAACATCTTAGAGAAACATCAATTCAACAAAACGAAATAGCTCTTCATTCACGCGTCCCTACTCGACGCATCCAGCGTTCAGAAGCATCTACTGTTAAAGAGTGCTCTTACCCATGGGTCAAAGTGCGCGTTGTTCTAACAATGGAGGAATTACCAACTTGGTACCACACTAATCGTCAACCTAGTGTGACGCGTGAAAGGCTCTTATTAAAATCAAGTCATGCATCTTTAGGTTCAAACTAAATTATCAAGCAATATTTAAATAATAATGATAAGAGAAATTCCTTATTTGGCACCAAGAGGTGCCGACTCGTTTGAAGAGTTCAAAGCCAAAAAGGGGCTCATTTACAAGACAATGTATCTACAATCTCAATCCAAGCATTTACAACACATACCCTTGCCCCTAGAAGCTCTGGTGCTCCACTCTTTCCAAACCAAGCAAAAAAAGAGACACTGATGACATCCACTTCATCCTAGGGCGAGGGATACGAATACCTTGCCATGCCCATAGTTCTTTCTTAAGCTCCCGTGTTAACCCAACATTGCAGCGTAGAGACAAAACAAGTTCTCAAAAAGTTGCATCCAAGGACAGTGAAGAAGCGGATGCGACACAGTTTCTTCCCCATCTCTGAGAGGAAAGATCTATTGGCCAATACTTAACTCCTCTTCTTCAGATTGTCCAAAGGAAGAAAGCATTCCCAAGAAGCTTCCCAACCAAAGAAAGAAATGTGCTGGAACCTTTACTTTCCGAATAATTTTACGAGGAAAAGTTGCTCTGCCAAAATCCACCACCTTCTCCTCCATGAAATCAAAAGGATCTTATAGGGAATTTGTCATCTTCGACACCCTACCAAATGAGACGTGCTTGAGCTGGAAGCGATCCAAAAATCACACGACAAATTTAAGAAGTCAGCAATAGTTCCAAGTCCCTATCTTGGCCTTGTCTGGAATCAGTCTCCAATATACCCCATCAGAATTGGTAGGGAATCTTATTGAGAATGCATATTTACCTTGGACAAATTGTAAAGGCATATAGAGTCAAGTTTCAACTCATTGAACTTATCTGTGGTTCTTTCTGTAACCCCAATGGCATATAATAGCCATTTCTAGGGACGCGCATATTGGATATTCGGTGAAGTTTTCAAAAAGAATTTTCTTGGGGTATTGGTTTGAGGAGATCCCCTTGCCTTCCTTTTATTTGGTTCCTGCAAACATTTGCTAAGTTTCGAGCAAACTCACCATGCTGTTTTCTTTTAGTTCAGACTTTACATCCCGCAAAATGAACATTCATGCCAGCTCTGAGACTGAAGCAGGGAGTTCATGTCAAAATGTTGCCATAGAACAACCAAGTGAGTATCCATTTCTGAATTACCAGTAGTCCTTGCAAGAACACAGTCCATCGCGGAACTTGTGAAATCTATTAGCATCTCTGATCATGAATGTCATATTCAAAACCTTTGACAAACCTTTAATATATTCATGACAGTCTCCACAAATCCTCAAGTTCTTAAAAATGCGGATCACGCCTTCCTTGCGTTCCAGTGCACCAGAAACCAAAGCCAACCCAATTGCCAACTTCTCGCTATGAACTCTCAAACTCTCAACCTTTGACTCCTCCTCCACATCGTGCAACGCAAATCTCACCTGATTCACATAACCTAGCTCTTCTTTCATCCGATTTTCCATTTCCTTCAAGGTGTTATGGATGCTATCTAATAGCGGGTGCATGTCATCTCCACTATAAAAATAGTGAACTTTTTTGTTAATTTCTACCCAACTGCACCCTCCCACCTTTCTTAACCTCTTTGCTTTTACCTCTTCTCTTATTTTTTGGCTCTCTCTCCAATATCCTGCCTCAAGGTAAATATTTGACATCATCACATAGTTCACCGGATTTAACTCATCCATTTTCATAAGGATCTCTCCCACTTCTCGACTTGTCTCTAGATCTCCATGAACCCGACATGCACTCAGTAAAGTCTGCCATATACCTACAGTGGGCTTCTTCTGCATACTTTCAATTAGAATCTTTGCTTCTCTGATGCGTCCAGCTCGACTAAGCACATCAACCATGCAAGAATAGTGCTCTACTTGCAGTTTCATTCGCCTATCGGCACACAAGCATGAGAAGATTTCTTGACTTTCATCAATGAGCCCTGAGTGGCTACAGGCTGAAAGAACAGCCAAATAAGTTACACTATCTAGCTCCACATTTTGCAACTGCATCTCTTTAAAGAGACTAACTGCCTCTTTTCCCAAGCCATGCTTTCCGAAGCCAGTGATCATGACTGTCCAAGAAACAACATTTTTTGCAGGCATTTCACTGAATAACTTCTCTGCCTCATCTGTTAACCCACACTTGAGATACATATCCAGAATCGAATTGGCAACAGATATGTCCCGATCACATGACAGCTTGATGGTGTATGCATGCATTTGCTTGCCTTGCTCTGAGAGTGCGAAATCAGCAAATACTCCAATCAAGCTGGATAAAACAAACCCATCAACTTGGACACTGCTTTCCTCAAGTTGCTTAAATAATTCCATGGCTTGCCTCAAATTTTCTTCTCGAGCATAACCGAGAATAAGTGCACTCCAGGAGATGACATTCTTATCTTCTATTCGATCAAAAACTTTCCGAGCTTCAGACAAATTCTGACATTTGACATATAGATCAACAAGAGATCCAGCAACCGCAGGCCGGCCAGAGATTCCAAACCCACTTGTAGTTAAGAAAGCGTGAATTTGATTTCCTCTCTTTATGTCCCCAAGACGGTTACATGCCTTCAAAGTACTAGTGAATGTGTATTCATCCGGAACTTCCCCCGCCTCTTGCATTTCTCGAAACAAGACAAGAGCCTTCTCAGCACCATTATTTTCCAGTACGTGCCCAGCTATCATCACGTTCCAGCTAATGAGATTCATAGACGGCATTGTGTTACACATCCGAGCAGCTTCATCAATCCTGCCGCATTTCGCATACATGTCAATTATACAATTGCCAACCACGCACACAGTATCAAATCCAGTCTTGCTGGACAGTCCATGAATTTGCATCCCGTGATCAAGAACACCCGCGACCCCGCACGCCTTGACACCGGTCGACAAAGTGAACTCGTTCGGCTCGACCCCGCACCTCCTCATTTGACGGAAGCACGTCAGCGAAGCCTCGGCATTTCCGTTTTGCAAATAACCGCACATAAGGGCTGTCCAAGAAACGACATTTCTCTGGGGCATTCTGTCGAACACTTTGCGGGACACGCCCACCCGGCCACACTTCCCATACAGATCGATCAAGTCGTTGTTAAGCATCACATCGAAAGCAAAACCCACCTTCGCTATCACACCGTGGAGCTGCAGTCCCTGCTCGAGTAACCTGTTTCTCGAGCAGTTCCTCAAAAGATTTGCCAATCTCTGCCGTTCAATCATAGAAAATGGTGCCTTGTGAGGCAACCTACATTTGCAAAGTCCTCCCCCTCCTAAAAAAAATAAAAAATAAAGGCAGGACCGGGCATTGGTTTTTAACGGCAGGATCCGACGTATGTTTTTGCTCGACGATGAATTCACACTAACTTATTGAGGAGCCCAGCCAACTCCTTGCGAGTCCGTTTCAAATTTACTCGGTTATCCATCCACTGCAGACTTTCGCAATCTTATTTATTGCAGGTAGAACGATTTGCAAATTTTTATTTGACCTACTTATACTAATTTATTGAATAATTGCTCACTTACAGTTTAGTATGTCATTTCACAAATTAATCTTACTACACCTTAGATTCACTCCATTTTGAATCTTCCAAAAAAAAATTCTCGCGGCTATGTGTGTGTATATATATCTTTAGTAATCGAGATTTATCACGTGCAATGTAATATTTCTTGAAATGTCCGGTATATTAACAATCACTAGATGTTATATTACATAAACCGAAAAACAAGCACTAGGACGCTATGTATACTGATTAAATTTTGGGATGAGTCGTGCCAATGTGATTCAGTAAACAAATTCTAGTCAAACTCTTCTACGTACCTGACGCATCAACCTCAAGTTTTCACACAAAACTGCCAAGGCCATGGTTTTGCCAACTTTGTGGATTTGGAAAGTGCTATTAAGCTCCGTCGGAGCAAGTGTGACATGGTGCGTCGGAAAATCTCATGAGCGTCCGCGAATTTTAAAGCTCCCTCCATGGCCATTTTCTCTTGACCGACAGGTACCTCAGGATGGGTTCGTTTCCAGTTGGCATTCAAGAAGGCTCTGAGACTCTTATAGTTTACAGCAGTCGTGGTAGGAACTCATGGCTAGTTACGTAGCTTTCGAGCCGTTTAGATGCTAGGGACTTCTGCGCCATTCGAACCGTTCGACGACCGCCATTACGAGAACGACATGAATCTCTTCACCTGAGGAGTGGGTGTGGAACAATTCACGAATGACCAGCAACCTTGGACGACTGGCATCTTCCCTGGGTTGTTGTCCGCTTGCTTTCCGCTAGCCGGGAGAGGCCTCGATTTCCTGAAGCTATCCTTCGGACTCCATGCCTCGGCCTTCAACTTAAGGCGCCCCCACATTCCTCTCCCATTGATCTGAGTTGAATTGTGCCACGTTAGGTTCGTTTTCTCATTCCTTCCTGATTATACATAGTACAGATATGATTGGAACGTGCATCAGGGAAGCCTTTCTCTAACTCGTGCCATTTTCTTAAACTTGCTGTTTCACCAGCCAAAACTTAAGCGCCAGGGTTTAGCAACTTCTCATGGGCATGACACTGATGGAAAGCAGAGAAAATGCCAAGAACCATGCAGTCCTAAGTGTAAAATGAGTAACTGATTCGTTAAAGCAATCAGTTCCCGAGTAATTTCAGATACTAACCTTAGGGCCTTGTGACTCCATCTCAGGCATCGAACTATACAGACGTGGGTTATGCAACAGAGTCTTCTCCATAGGAGCGTGGTCATCCAACCCAAAGTTCTTCAGCCGGTTCAGCTCCGGTAGTACCTCTGAGCCGAGATCTGGCCTATCCCTTCTCCTCAGCTCACAGCATCTTATGGCCATCTTCGCCAATGCTAAGGCTTCTTCCACTGGCCAGTCGTTTATGGCTGGATCGAGCACCTGAGGGAATGTTCCTCGCTCGATAGCATCTTCGACTTGCATTGCCAGCCCCATCGGAGGCTTCGCCGTAATAATCTGCAGCAGCATCACGCCGAAAGAGTACACATCCGATTTTACGCCGAGCATTCCTGTTTGTTGATACTCCGGGTCTATATAACAGAATGTCCCAGCTGCTGCCGTCAAATGGTACTCGGTCACTCTATTGGATACCGACGGCGGCACTAGCCGTGCTAGACCCACGTCGCTGATTTTGCTCACATAGTGGCGATCCAAGAGGATATTCGAGGGCTTGATATCGCGGTGCACCAAGGGTTCTGGTTTTGACTGGTGCAGGAAAAGAAGACCTGCCGCAATTTCGGATGCTATCTTGAAACGGCTTCTCCAAGGAATTGGAGGAGTGTTGTTCTTGCAGAAGATTCGGTCTTCCAAGCTACCATTGTCCATGTACTCGTACACGAGGCATCCGTACAGAGGGCATGCACCCACAAGGAGGACCATGTTTGGATGTCTCATGCAGCTGAGTACCTCAACCTGCATTATTGGATAGATCATATGAAAAAAGGAAAAGTAGTTATTAAGGTTTTTCAAATTGATCATTGGAATGCAAACTTATCGAGATCCCAATGTGCGAACAGGTCCATAGCTTTGATCGAGAAGAGTTCATTCGATGAAAAATAGCTTTGATCGAGAAGTGTTCATTCGATGAAAAATAGCTTTAACAGAGAAACTGGGAATCAGAGCAAGCCCAGCAGAACAAACTACACTCACCTCCTGCTGGAATTGTTGCAGTCCTTGGGAAACATCAGGTCTCAAGACCTTGATGGCCACAGGAGTGTGATCGAGGCAGGCTTTAAAAACAGGTCCGTATCCTCCTTCACCAATCTTAAGAGATTTCGAGAAGTAATCAGTGGCCTCTTCAATCTCTTCGATCGTGTACTTTCTGTACCAAACATTCTTCGGGCCCAAAGCATTTATTGCTTTCTTCCTCTTTCCTGACTCGCCATTTTTTGTATCTTCTGCGCTGTGTCCCTTGTTGGCCTCCACCGACGGTTGCTGTTCTCTAATCTGTGTCACTCCCTTTGCCACTGACGTCTCCTTCTTCCCAAATGTTGGGGAAGTCGAGGTAACGTCTTTACGAAGCTTCGGTTCCATGAAGTTTATAACTTCTGCAGTCTTCATTCGCTGAAGCTCCTTAGCCTTCAAAAGGATGAGGAAAAAAACCGACTCTGTCAAATTTGCAAAGGTGAACATGGACATGGTACATTTTCTGTGATAGATTGATCGTGATCCCCGAGCTCCAGCATTACCTTCTGTTCTGCAGCAGACACTTCTTTGCATGCCATGTTGTAAGTAGATAAGGACTGCTTAAACTCAAGTTTTAGCTTTTCGATTTCTGCTTCCAGGCCGTGCTGTCAAAAAACTCATGAAAATGAGAGCAGTCGTTTCATTTGGTTGTCCAAGGATGAACGTTTTGAATAGTTCAGTTCAATACCATCTCGAGCACAACACATTGAGTGGAATTCATTAGTACTCAATTTTGTGTCCTACACATAAACCTGTACTGCAATGATTTAAAGACGTTGTACTCACAGAGGCATGCGAGGAGAAGGAGCTCATGGAATTCTCCGGCGCTGTGGATCCTTGTACATTACCAGAAGATGAACCGTAACTTAACTGTCCTGAAAAATCGGTGGCACCTGGCGAAGAACTTAGAGTAGAAAAACTCTCCGTGAAGAAAGCTTCCAATGGCCGCACCATGGGTAACCGATTTTCCCTCCAGCTGTCGAGGTTCATCCGCTGAACATCGGAACTTTTCTCGGAGCATGTACTATCCGAGCTCTGACTTCTCAAACTGTCAACACTATATGTACTCCTGTGCAGCAAGAAGTCATCAGTATTCAATATGCAAATTTTACATGGGCTGGAATTGGATGAATAGCGTACATACGAGGATCTGGTCACCATATATACTTTGGATTATGTTTGTCAAGCATAACATCAAAGGCATCTTCTTACTTTGCTGCCTAGTACTCTCATCTAATAAGCATGGTAGCAATCCCTTCATTTTGCTATCCCCTAAAAGATTCATGTACATTATGATGATCTCCAATGAGCACCGTCAAAATTTGTCGAGGAGCTGTATTTGGCTCTTTGCTTTTTAGGGGTTAGGGAGTTTTTTTGAAGTAGTCCATTGAATGATCACCTTCAAAGATAGTCATGACGAAATTGAATTTACCTGTCGATATCAAAAGAGTCCGGAGTCTTTGGATGACCCTTCTTCGGCGTATCTTTCAGGTAAGTCGGTGTAGAAGATAACACGAGACGCCTCGTTGCCGCTCTAATAGTTTGAACTTTATCCTTGCATATAACATAGACAGAACAGGTTGGCGGTGCAGATTTCACCAAGCTCGACGGCACATCCTCAGTTTTGAACTTTCTGCACATGATCAGATATGCTAGGACTGCTTAGTTATCATAGGTGAGACCGATTTAAACCACAAATATGGGGTTTGGAGAGAGAGAGAGACCTTGTAATTGCATTCCGACTGGAAGCACCGACCACAACGTTGCTGATGGAGTTATTAGCTATGTAATCAAGCAGTGCGCTGGGAACATCGATGTCGGGGATGATAATTTCCTTTGCCGCAATCTGAAAAAACCATTTTCCTGGAAAATCAGATCCGAGTAATAGAAGCGCAAACCTTGGCAAGCCCCTAAAAGGCATCTTCACCTCAAGCTTTCTTACGTCTATTTTCATACTTAAAAAACGACCTTGATGCAGGTGAAGTTCCTTACATCCTAATCCATCTCGGGGAAGCGGAAGAAGTGAAGTATAGTCATGCAGTTCGATCGAGCCCAACTTACCCCTCTCCGTGCGCAGAATCCGCGGTAGGGAAGGAAAAACTGATGCAGCTCAGCTTCAGTTGGCATTCGGCCTCCGCTGGGCACCATGTCTGCGTCACCTGCAACGGTTTAAGCTTGTTAGCGATCAGACATTTTGTTGCTGAAGCCACATCGGCGCAATCGTCACGCATTGTCACCAAACCCAGCTGTTCATCAGGATTCGAATGCCGGAGGATGTAATGCGATGCAGTCCGGTACCTAATGTGGTAAACTCATTCGAGAACACAAAAATCTTGCTCACTCACGGAAGATCCCGCAAAGCTTGTCATGATAACTGTTCGGTGAAAATAATGATAATCGATGTTCGGGGAAACCAACAAGCTACATTATAAAATAAAATAAAATAAAAAATCGAACAAAGTCCACGTCGAGGAAATATGTTTTTATCAGAAGAGAACATAGTGGAGTTCTATATAAAAAAGAAGAACCTGCCTGAATAAACGCCGTGGGTCCT
This sequence comes from Rhodomyrtus tomentosa, assembly GCA_028455895.1. Lineage (NCBI taxonomy): Eukaryota > Viridiplantae > Streptophyta > Magnoliopsida > Myrtales > Myrtaceae > Rhodomyrtus > Rhodomyrtus tomentosa. The sequence goes on along the minus strand of JAPCWY010000001.1, from coordinate 37,097,280 downwards.
GACGTGAAGGAGAACACAGTGGGAGCTCTTGTTCTTGAGCAGATTGTCGACCGCCCATTTGACGGCGGTTCGGCTGTTCTTGTCTCTGTCGATCGCGATCGCCGTCACGATCGCACCGCCGCCGCCGTCCGCCTCCTCTTCCACCTCTGCCGACAATCGCGAGTGAGAGCGCGCCATGCAACGAGTTCGACAGAACGGGAACGAGAACGAGGAAGACGACGGAGGGTGGAGAGCGGGATTGTTAAACGCTTCTCTCTTTCTCTCTCTATGTCTCTGTGTGTGTGTGTGCTGAAAGCTATAACGAGTGGGGAGGCGTTGCAACCTTCAAACAGAAGTCGAGTGAAAAATGGTTCCTTGATCGTCTCGGCCATGTCTATTTTGGACTGTTTGCCTGCTTCTTACTAAACTTCGGTCCATGCACGTACGAACATAACGACCTTCTTCTTCGCAACGGACATCCTCCGAACGGAGAGGAACATCGTTGTACGAGTCGAACTATTTCCACATCATCACTCCCTTCTAGAACCTCTCTCTCTCTCTCTCTCTCTCTCTCTCTCTCTCTAAGTTAGTTACTGGTAAAAAAAATAATTAGGTTTTAAAAAAAAAATAGTTATGTTATTTCAGAATAATGATTAACGAATAGATTTAAATTTAGAAAGCATGAAGACACTTGAGGCACATGGCGCGAGCGTTGGGCCAGACTATTTTAAGTTATTACTATTGATGCTTTTAAAGGTTGTGGGCTTCTTATTGGAATTTTCACGCAAATGTGCGAGCCCGAAGGATGGTACGTCGGCGTTTTTAGTGAAGCCGTACTCCGAATCGTACCATGCGCTGAAAACCTTCCAAATCGACGTCGATATTGACTTTGAAGGATGGCATGTCGGAGGAAAAGGGCTAAAATCGATGGAGGTGTTATCTTCGCAATCCAATAATTAATTTTGCTTTTAATTAAATGGTCTTTATAAAGCTTTTATAGCGAGAAAAAAAATTACCAAAAAAAGACAACTCTTGAAACATCATGAACGTGCATGGGCAAGCAAGATGGTAAAATTCAATAGCAAACTGAATCCGTCAAAATTCCCATGTGAAGAAACATATCGTCAAGGGGAAATCTAGTGCCACCGATTATCTAAAATTCGTCGGTAATCTTAAAACCTCCGAAAATCAGAGGTTGTCCCGACGAAATCTCGCCGTAAGTTTTCTTGGAACTGTGCGCTCCATTGTACGGTGGAGCGAGCGACTAAGCCTTACCATTCTTTTTGTTTCGTCCTGGGAAATATAAGTGGGCAAAAGCTGAGATGTACCCCAGAACTCCCACTCACATCCCATGCAGGGAAAATTCAAAATTAGTACTCGAATTTCTTTTATTTTGTTAAATAAGAGCCTAGAACGTAAATTATTTCAGATAAGAATATGAAGTGGATGTGTCATTTTGAAATAAAAAAAAATACTCGATCTCAAGGTATTTTCGTCCTCTATTTTTTTATTTTCCAAAATTTTTTTAAAAAATTATATATATGTATATATATAAGAAAAACTCAACCCTTCGTTTATGGTGGTCACCAACCCGTCACCGGTGAGATGGTAGCCATGGTCGTCGATGCCTTGATGAGGACCCGGCGAGGGTCAGCAACTCTAACCCAGATTGGGGAGAGGATTAAAGTGTAAATCTATCAATGTATACACTTAAGCCATATATCTAGCCAACCCATAATTAATATATCAAGCCGATTAAAAAAAACTATTAGTGAATTCCTAACATAATAGGGGGAAAAAACGCAATATTAATATTTTTATATACACATAATAATTTATCATATATATGTATGAAATATGTATATTTTATATACAACGTATCACAAAATTTCGAAATTATCTATTTTTTTAAAAATGACGTGTCGAAATATCGTACCATGTCACGTTGCGTGTCAGTGTCAATGCCAGTTAGGTGACGGGGCAGCTACCACAAGTGAGAGTGTATACATTTTTATAAATTTTAATTTGTTTCATTTTTAATAATATTTAATTTAAAATTATCTTTCAATAAAAATATTTCTGATTACCGTTCATATTCTTTTCATGTTTTCTTTATCGTCTCCTTGGGGAGTCCAGTCCGGAGAGACACGTGCCACTCCTCAAAGAGTACGAACAGTGCAGGGGCCATGAGTGGTTGTCTTTGTGTGAGCTTTTTTTTTTTGTCCAAGCACATTGAATGATGTAAGATTGTATTCAACGTATACGTGTCCCCAACAAGTGTGCACGGGGCAAATTAAAAGCATACCAAGAGAATATTTTATTAAAAAAGAAACAGAATAGAAAATTCTGGAAAATCTTTATAGGTAAGAGGTATCACTGATCACCTTTTCATGCTCTTTACTTTTTTCTCTCTCTCTTTTCTTTTCTCCATCAAGTCTTCTGTGTTTCTTCAGCTGGTGAGCACCCTTCAATCGTTCCTGTCCTGATTTACGTTCTTGATTACAAGGTCCGTTTTGCTGAGGAAGTTGGTCTTTGCAATACAACACCCAGTTGATGGTTCATTGGAGTGTATGGGGAACTCTGTCTGCTGAGTTTCTGGCTTCTTTGCTGTGTTCTCGGAAGAGGAAAATCGAGAAAGCGATTGAAGGAACATTTTTTTAAGGGTGGCCTTGATGGGTTGCTTCAGATCCAGGAAATTCGTGTTTTTTTTTTTTGTGGAAAAGTTTCTACTTTTTCGGGGTTAACTTGTGATTCTTGTGTGCAATTTTCTACTTTTTCAGGTTCTTTATCGTGACAATCCATTGCTTTCTCTTCCGGGGTTCGGATTTGGATAAGAGCTTGAATCAGGTTGTTGACACATCATGTTTTGTGTTTAAGGTTTGGTGGTGGGTTGGGAATTGTTTTGTCCTTTCTGTGGCCGGAGGAAGAATCGGGAAGAACTTATTGAACTATATAAGGTCTTGACGGAATCTGGGAAACAAACTGCAAACTTCTTTAGTTCTTCTGGAACTGAAGGCGTAGATCTGTTCTCAGTCGTCAGATACGATTACCCTTTTGATACATTCTTCAATTTCGCCGCATGCCCATCTATTTCTCTTAATCTTGAATTCACTTCCTGTTAGCTGTATCTCTTATTGGTTCGAGATTGGGAGTCAGCGACACGAGAATGAGATGGTTTTGCTCATTCTTGCAAACTTTTGTGCCCATCTACTTGTTGATTGATGGAAATTGAGGGGAGTTGAAGACAACCATTGATGACACCGCAGTGAATTTATAACAGCATAAGAATGAGGTGGTGTTGCTCAGTCTTGCAAACCTTTGCGCCCATCTCCTTGTCGTGATGGAAACTGAGGGGAGTTGAAGATAGCTGTCAACAATACCAAAGAGGGCATCTACATGGAAGAAATGTCTCCAGCCATTGCAGTAACTATTAGTGTAGGTAATCCGGGGCGCAATAACTCTGGAATTTCATCGTCTGCGGAAATTACACGGCTCAAGCTTGTGACAAACGCAGCGAGCTTGTTAGCAAATCCTTCATATCTGGTGTCCACTGAGTCTGTATTGTGTTGCAATGTGGATACTGCTGATTCGAATTATGTGAGCAATTTGGCCATGGATATGGCATGTGATGATGGTGGTGGTGGAGCTAATGAGTTCATGATGGTGACCGATAATGGAGATAGTTTGGTTCCTAATGATAACTTGATGCAAGAAAACGATGAGGATGAGACTATGTCAGTCGGAGAAGACACCAGCTTGGTTATTGCTGATGAGTTATTAGCAACAGACCGAGTGGTAATAAAAACAGTAGAAAATGATCAAGTTCTGGCTGAGGCCATAATTTTGGGAAACTCCGAGGTCCCAGCTAGTGAACTTATAGTAGCAGTGAGTTCACAAGCTGAAGGCTCTGATATTTCAATTCTGAAGGCTGCCACCGTGGTTTCTCAGCTTCCAAAGGAGAAGGGTCTCGTCAAAGGAGGAATAAGGAGTGTTTTTGAGCTAGATTGTATACCTCTTTGGGGCTCGGTGTCTATGCGTGGGAAAAGACCAGAGATGGAAGATGCTGTTACAACAGCGCCACAGTTCATGAAAATTCCTATCAAAATGCTTGTTGGGGAACACATGATTGATGGGATTAGCCAAAGTCTAACTCATGTAACCAGTCACTTATTTGGTGTCTATGATGGCCATGGAGGTTCTCGGGTACATCCTGTATATTCTTGAAATTGATTTAGCTTTCTTTTCTAGAGTAACTAGTTGAACCTTCCTGGAGACTCTCTTTTTTTTTCTTTTTTTTTTCCCAGCTCTCAAATATGGAGTGTTTTGATTCCTGCTTTAGTTCTACATGCTGATAATTAATTTGTGTAAAACTTTTTTGTATCTTGCTTGTGACTATCACCAATAACTTGTTTTGTTGAGATTGCTATTTCATAGTATCAATTAGCATTATTGGAAAATTTGTAAGGCAGGTTGCTGAGTATTGTTGTGAGCGGATCCACCCGGTTTTGGCTGAAGAAATAGGACAGGTCAAAGATAACATAAGAGATGGGAGTGTTGGGGAAGCTACGCAAGTAATGTGGGAAAGGGCCTTCAGTAATTGCTTTCAAAGAGTTGATGATGAGATAGGAGGAAAAGTAAGCAGAGGCATCATCTCTGATCATGGAGATGCTTCAGCTGCTAGTTTCGAGCCGGTTGCCCCAGAAACAGTCGGTTCAACAGCTGTTGTTGCTTTGGTATGCTCTTCACACATTATAGTCGCAAATTGTGGTGATTCGAGAGCAGTCCTCTTGCGTGGCAAAGAAGCCATGCCCTTGTCAGTGGATCACAAGGTAAGGCAACTTCGTGGCTTTTCATGCCTAAATTTAGAGAGACACAGTTTATTGCAGGAGATAATAATGTTTCTTGGTGCATGGTACTTCTGCAGCCAGATACAGAAAAGGAGTATGCTCGAATTGATGCAGCTGGGGGCAAGGTCATACAGTGGAACGGGTACCGTGTTTTTGGTGTTCTTGCAATGTCAAGGTCAATTGGTAGGTGTCTTATGCCATTTGTTTTTGTATCATCAAATAGTCACCTGTTTTGTGGGGTGATATAGCTCTTCCACTGAAACTCATGTCACTCATAGGACCCTTTGAGTTTGTGCATGTTTGGCAGCTTTGGCTTATGGCTATCTGTGGTTCCTTTTCCAATATTTTTCGCGTCTCCAACATGGCAGATTAAGCTACTCCATGAGGGGATATGATTTTACTCCGGATACGTTTGATTAAGTTCTTTCACTTCAAAACCATATCTACTCAAACTTAACTAGCACATTTCCCTCATCTCATTGCACTTATTTGAGTTCGTCCTTCTCTCAGGCGATAGGTACTTGAAACCTTGGATAATCCCCCGACCTGAGGTGATGTTTGTTCCTCGAGCTCGGGAGGATGAGTGCCTTATCCTAGCAAGTGATGGGTTGTGGGATGTGATGACCAACAAGGAAGCATGCGAGGTGGCGAGGAGGCGGATTTTGCTGTGGCACAAGAAGAATGGGGTTCCTTCATCGCCTTTGGAGCGGGGCAAAGGGATCGACCCTGCAGCACAAGCCGCCGCTGAATATCTCTCCATGCTCGCGCTTGAGAAGGGAAGTAAGGACAACATCTCGGTGATAGTGGTCGACTTGAAGGCTCAAAGGAAGTTCAAGAGCAAGACTGCGATGTAGACCACATTCACCCGCCGGCGCCAGCCATCCGAAGCAGAGTAACTAATAAAAAATACTAGAGAACCAAAGTGATTGTATAAGGGACATAAACTCTGGTCCATCCAATTTTTTCATGGGCTTAAATGTTTGTGCGAGATAAGAAAAGTAGAGTGTTATTATACAAAGCAAGCAGCAGCAAGCGCACTTCCAACGCCATCACTGTGCGGACAAGCTGAGACCTTTATAAGCAACAGTTCGCCTGCTGCTGTTGTGTAACCGCTGATTAAGTGAAAGTTCCTTACGTTTTAGTGCTTATGCTAAACTCTGTGGAGATCTCTTTCTGGTGGTGCGCCTTGACCAGTAGGATTCTCTTATCTCCCGTAATGAAACTTACTGATAGATGGGATGCTGAATGCTAGAAGAGGAGATACATAAACCATGCTAACCGAAGCTCTCACAGCCTGACGGTTGCAAAATGCTTCGATCGGAAGCGCCTTCCTCTTAATAAACTGCTGCAGGGACGAGAAATTCCGTCCTTCTGCCTCCGGCCTCTTTCTCAATTCCAGGAACTTAAAAGAGGCACAAGAAGCTCGTCATAAACGCAGTTTTACTCTCATGAGAACTTGGAATCGAGACATTTGAAATGTGGTCTTATTATGGTGACTGCATTCATCCGCAGATCCTTCGCATGTCAGTCTGGGAATCATCCGCAGACAAAGTGAGCGCTAGGCTGTAGCCAATCAGAAGATCCATTTTTCTCGAGAGACAGGCCACTCCGATCCGATATCAGAGAACATGGTTGAGAATACTGACGCAGTATGCCTGGGGTCCTGTGATTCTTTGCGGTGGAAGCACCGGGTGCACAATGTGTATGTACAGAACAAATTAAGGATTAGCATCTTCCCGCCAGTCAAGATTTGCTCACTGACACATGCATAGTAATCAATTTAAGATGTTTAGTCCTCTTCAAATAAGCCAATGCAGTGCACTCGGATAATGACCAAAGAAAACAAGCACAAACGACCATAAGACAGAATTAGTCTGCAGCAATATTTGAACTGAACATTTAAAAGTTACAACAGGCTGAAACTATTCGATTAAGAATAACACTTCCTGCGCTGAACTCGTGTTGCTTTTCATTTTGGAGTTCAGATCGAGTCCAGCGATGAATCTTGATGAACTAGCCAGCACAATATCATAGAAGGATACAGGCACCGTCTATAGGCGAGGCGAGAGTGTAATTGTGACACCTCAAGTCTTTATCGACCATAAGACAGAATAAGTCCGCAGCAGTATTTGAACTAAACATTTAAAAGCTACAATAGGCTGAAACTTTTCGATTAAGAATAATACTTCCTGCGCTGCTCGCGTTGCTTTTCATTTTGGAGTTCAGATCGAGTCCAGCGATGAATCTTGATGAACTAGCCAGCACAATATCATAGAAGAATACAGGCACCGTCTACGGGCGAGGCGAGAATATAATTGTGACACCTCAAGTTTTTATCGAACGGGAGAAGTCTTGTGAAGTAATTTATCAGTAAGACCGATCTCATAATAATCACTATCTCAAGTGCACCTCTCACTAGCTGAGCCAATATGGACAAGTCGGGAGATTACAAATAATGTCGATGCATAGTTCCCTAAAGCATGTGTGGTGCAAGGGTGGACTTGCTCCGAAACCCATCTGATGAGGGTAAGGATTGATCTTCAAGGCAAGAGGTGGGCTCGGATAAAGCATTGGGCCTTAAGATCTAGCTAGATCTCTAGGATAGTGATGGGGGCATGGCGGTATGCCAACACCAATGAGGACGTCGAGGACTGCCCGGTCAACCTGCTGGAAGAGCTCACTGTCTACCAGTAAGTATTATCCTGGGACACAGTTAGACAAGCCAACCATCCAAAGCTGCTGCTGATTGACTCACCTTATAAAATGGGTCAGAGAAAAGGCAAGAATTTGACCGTTTGCTGGAAACTAAACTACAATCGCATTATCTCCAATCCTGTCGTCCTCAAATGTGGAAATGAAGTCCGGTGCACCCGACACACCGCATGACAGTAGCGAGTCAACGGAACGTGAGTTCTCCAGATTCAAATCAAAATTGACGAAGATTGCACATACCACGAGCAAATTGATTGATTAGATGTATCGTTGCCATTATTACACGAAATACTCTCTCCCCGTATGGGGCCAATAGCAGCTCTGTTCTCAAATCAAGCAGAGAATGCGCAAGCTAGTCAGGGTGACTCACTCCGTTGAGGCGTCACTACGACAAGAGAACAAAATTTACAGTTAACTAAGCATCGGATAGGTGCAAAGGAGCCAAAGCTATACCAAAGAGAATGGTGCTTGCAACAAAATCGCTTCCAATGAAGGCCTCTCACGTTTTCAAATAAGTACATCGGGCAAACCTGCTTAAGTATACTCGCTGTGGAGTTGCTTCCTGAAGCCTAAACATGTTCCTTCACCACAGGATGCAGTAACATAAAAGAAGTACAAAATGAAACTCCTTGATCGATGGGGCTCTCTCTTGACAAGAATCCATCATCTATGTACCCTCGGCGCCTCTTTCTCAGCTCCAGGAACTTTAGAGGCACAGGAAGCTTGACATACAACACATTTTTCTCTCGCGACAACTTGCATCCTAGACGCTCAAAATGATGTCTTATGATTAATGAACTCATCCTCAGATCCTTAGCGATATCTGTCGGGTCTGTCCGAAAACCATCCGCGAACAAGGTGAGCACCAAGACATAACTGATCAGAAGATCGATTTTCTCAGAAGGCAGCCATTTAGATTCAGTGTTGGAGAACATAGTTGAGAATTTCTGACGCAAAATGCTTGGGGTCCTGTGGTTCTTCACAGAGGATGCGCCATCAGCAGAATGCTGATCTTTGAACTTAATAAGGTGGTTGATATATGAAAATATACGACCAAGCGTTTCCTTCTCCATCTCATCCTGCAGGTGTCATGATACACTCAAAAGCTATAAAATTTAAAGAGGATAGAAACTTGAGAGAGATGACAAAGTCTTGAGAGTTCAAGAATGTATGTTTAATTAACAAATTGAAGATTTGAATCTCCAGCCAGTCACAGTTGCTTACATAGTTAAGCAATTTCAAGATGTTTTAGTCTTCTTCAAACAACCAAATGCTATTTAATCAGATATGGACCAAAGAAAACCAGTACAATCATTAAACAAGAAATAGGCCACAGCAGTCTTTAAATGAACTCAAAAAGCGATTGGAAAGCAAAGCGCTTTCGTGCAATCCAAGCTAACAAAGCAGCCACTGACATATAAAAGCAATAGTTGGCAGAAAATGCCCTACGAATTTATTTGCTTGAGTCAATTAACAGACACTTCCTCCACTGCCTGCAGCTGTTTGTTCCTATTTTTGTTGACTCAGATCAAACCCAGCAACTAGTCATGATTAATTAGGTAGCATAAAATCATAAAAGAAAAGTAAATTGACTTCATGCAGATTTGGATTGGGGTCAAGTATATTTGATTAAAGTTAACTTCGCGACACCATTTACTCAGACTAATTAGTAAGTATCCCTTCATTGCAATTGTAACTGCAAATTTCTTTTTCCATTTTAATCATATTGCGCCTGTCGTGATACATCAGGTAGCATGCACTGTCACAAGGCAGATTTGGAAAGGCATAAATTTTTTGAACAAAGAAGGCATCTGCATGGGTTTTAGCAAACAAACAAATGAAGCATCATAATCTTCCCAGTCTGGTAAATAGCCAATGGAAATATTTTCCACAAGAACTAAGGGGAAATTATGTTGGTTGTAGAAACACTAATTGCAAAGGCAATCACGTGTGTCTCCCCCAGTTTATGGATCCTATTGCAAACAAACATTGGGTAAGCATCGGGTGATACTTCCTCTTCTGCTTCAAGAAGTCGAAGAATATCCTTGATGTAATCCCACTCTCCTTTGAGAATAATTTTCTCTAAGGGATAGGCATCCCTTGGGACAGTGGCAGACGAATTGTAAGGGAGAATATTGCGAGCAGTATGAGAACCCGTATTTTCAAGAGCTTCTTTGTTTATGGCAAGTTCCTTAATCTTCCTATCCAAATCCTTTTGAGAGTTCGGATCATCTTCTTGCCTTAGAGATTGCAACTTTTTATACTGCAATCATAAGAAATAAAAATAAAAAGAAATTCGCGTTTCATATACTTCCACAAAGGCCCAAGAAATAACTATCATGTATGACATTCTCCAAATTCCTATTGCATGGCTACTCAAAACTTTATCTTCCTCCAGAGTTTGGCTCAGTCCATGGCTTCGCTGTCTTTGGGAACAACAAATGTAACAGATGAAAGTTGTGCAAGGTAATCACGCAAAATGGCATCATAAATTTGCAATTTCCAGTATACAGCGAAACTTTATGAATGAACACACACACACCATGCACAAGAACACATTCACACGCATGATAAGCATGTGAAAATGTATGGGTGCACTTAAAAAGACAAGCAAACAAGCGCCTCCGAGCATTCTAGTTTGTGCAAGACATGCTGATTAACTCCTACACTGATGCAGACACGCCCAAGCGTAAACCAACACTAATAAGCAATCCCGCAAAAACACAGACTGATAACTATGCATGTTCAGAGGAACAAACGAAAGCCCTTTATCTTTCACAAATAAAAAGCTTCCAAAAAAAAATCAGCATGACCCATATAGTGGAAAGAAGCTCGACAAATAATCTTCCATGAATCAATAGCACAACGCATGACATGATTTAATGTTTAGGTTAACATGGATCATACCTGTTTTACCGATCGCTTAGTGCCATAGAGTAAATTAAGTTCTCTAACTTTATCATCCTTCTCTTTTAAAGAAAGCTCTCCCCTAACCAACTTGGTATGGTCTTTGTCAGCAAAATCTGATCCCACTCTAGGTTCCAATCTGAATATCTGCAGCAGCACCACAAAAATTTGAAAGATATAAATCACAAAAGGCAATATTTAGAAGCAACATGTAAAGGAGTGACAGATGTGTATCTTTTAAGTGCAAATGGTGTTATGTGACTCGTGTGAGCTATTAAATCTCCAGGCAACTCTACTTCTGGCATGCTTAGATGAAAGTTATCAATACATCAAACAAATTTCCAGGGAAGCAATGTTGGTTTGTAACATAGTAAAGTAAATGCAAGGCAAATATTTCCCTCATTTTCCAAATGTCTAGCAAAATAAGGAACAGATGCAAACTGAAGATGTACTCTTGATAAAATCGAAAACAATGGCCAACTGGCAACCGCTATCACGACCATTTAACCACATCCTTTGTGCGTCAAACTGTTCATCTTGTAATCATCTCCGGCTTGATCAATAGCTTACTCAGTGGCGCCAACAGGACACAAAACTGGTTGGCATTCTTTATTCACTGCCACCATTCAGTCTACTCAACTGAACCCTAACCACCCTCCAAAGTTCCATCTTTCTATCCAAGAGAAACCCATCTTGCGCGGGACCAAACAGAAAGAAACGTTGCTCTGATCTGTTCTCTAGATGAAAAAGTTCGTCGGAAAAACCATTATTTCCTATCTGTTTGAAACAACTTAACTTCAAATTGCTTCCATTACTTTGTGCAACGTTACTAATATTTCATAAGCATCACTTCTCGTCTATTGTCCCTTCCTAACCAACCGAACTACATCAACCAACAATCAGAGCCGAACGTCGCATCAACAAAACAAGAAACGAATACCCACCACATAAAAACCCCAAAAGAATCTCCAGCACTCACCTCATTACAGGCGATAGGGACGATCCTGAGCGTCTGCGACTTCTTATCAAGCACGCCGAGGGCGTAAGTGCGGCACTTGCTTAAGGGGGGCAACCCGCAGGACTGACTTAAGGTGGGCTTGTCGGGAATGACAGAGCCGACGAAGGTGACGTTGGACTCCGGCGGTCTGACGACGAGCTGGAGCCTATTCGGCTCCTCGCTGTGGCGGTAGAACCTGACGCGGGGCTCAGCGGCGGCGCCGCCGCGGAGGCGAAAGGAAGGGTCGAAGCCAGAGGAGAAGTAGCCGAGGACTGGAGGGGTTTGTCGGGGTTCTCGTGGAGGACATGGATGGTGGCGTTGAGCTTCTCCCTCGCCCGCTTACTGGGATTGGCGGGTGAAGCTTCCATGTCGTCCATTGGCGGGAGGGGACTGTGGCGGGTGGCAGAGGACAAAAATCGAGTTTCTTTTTTATTCTTTCCGAGGTTGAGGAGAGACGGATTTTATAGTGAGAAAATCACATAAGAATATCCCATTAACATTGCCAGATATTTTTCTGACCAAAAAGGGGGAAAAAATTGGCAAATATTTTTACTTTATTAGCTTAAAAAACAATTACATGGATTAACGTTGATACCCCCACCGCTATTTTGTGATTCCTAAAGAAATTAATCTGGTTTCCAAATTCAAGTGTGGAACCATCCATCCAGCCATCCGAACTGGCTATACATGATACATTGTCTAATTTATAATTTTTAAAAAAATAAAAAAAATTAAGTTTTTGATTTGAAACTTGACCATTTCATCTCAAACTCTCACTCTCATCTCAGTCTCTACTCTTCTGACCCAAAAAAGAAAAAATTTCTTAGTCTCTACTATTTCAACTATAGATGTCTCAATCTCATCTCAGTCTCTCAATTTCTTGACTCACGGTCGCACCTCAAAGTCAAGATTTGCTCACATACATGGTAAGCTTTTCTAATCATATGAAGTACGACCACAAGACAAAGTTTACGGCCGCAGCAGTCACGAACTGAACATCTGAAAAAGCTAACGCTGCAGGCGGAAACTATTTGATTAAGAATGTTTGCTTTAGTCAAAATAACACTTCATCCATTGCACTCGCATTGCTTTTCATTTTGAAGTTCAGATCCTGAGTCCAACAATGAATCTTGATGAATTATCGAACACGAGAAGTCTAGGATGGTGATGGGGGTATGGCTATATGCCAACACCAATTAGAAAGTCGAGGACCGCCTGGTCAACCTACTGGATCACCTTACCCTACTGGAACACCTGCGCAATTTGGAACTCCTCCACCGATGGGGACCAATAGTAGCATCCCTAAGCAGAGAATAGGCAAGCTAGTAGGCGTGAGTCGCTTTGTTAAGGCATCAACGCACGCTATGACAAGAGATCAAATTTTATAGTTGAACTAAGCTTCAGAAGGATGGCAAGGCGCCAAAGCTGTGGCAAAAGAATGGTTGCTTGCAACAAAATCGCTTCCAATGCAGGCCTCTCACGTTTTCAAATAAGTACGTCATGCAAACTTGATTAAGTAGACCCGCTGTGGAGTTGCTTCCAACAAAGCGTAAACATGTTCCATCACCATAGGACGCTGTAAGCCAAAAGAAATACAATATGAAACTCCCGCCATTACAAAATCCATTTCTCGATCGGATGCGGCTCTCTCTTGACGTACCTGTTGCAAGGACAAGAAAATCCACTCACTTATCTTACCTTTGGCGCCTCTTTCTCAACTCTGGGAACTTAAGAGGCACAGGAAGATTGGCATACAACACGTTTTTCTCTCGCTTGAACTTGCATCCTAAATGCTCGAAATGCTGTCTTATGGTCACTGAACTCATCCTCAGATCCTTAGCGACATCTGTTGGGTCTGTCCGAAAATCATCTGCAAATAAAGTGAGCACTAAGACATAGCTGATTAGAAGATCGATTTTCTCAGAAGGCAGCCATTTTGATTCGGTGGTGGAGAACATGGTTGAGAATTTCTGGCGCAGTATGCTTGGAGTCCTGTGATTCTTCGCGGAGGATGCACCGTCGGCAGAATGCTGATCTTTGAACTTAATAAGGTGGTTGATATACGAGAATATGCAACCAAGCGTTTCCTTCTCCGTCTCATCCTGCAGGCACCTTGAAACATTCAAAAGCTATACAATTGAAAGAGGAAACAAACTTGAGAGAGACTAAAAAAAGCCTGAGAATTCAGGAAGTACATTCAATTAACAAATTGAGGATTAAAATCTCCTGCCAGTTATGCCAGCCAGAGTTGCTTACATGGTTATGCAACTTTAAGATGTTCAGTCTTCTTCAAACAAGTAAATGCTATTAAATCAGATATTGATCAAAGAAAACCAGTACAAACGCAAAACAAAGAATTGGGCCAACAGCAATCTAAAAGTAAACATGTAAAAGCTACAGCAGGCAGAAAATGCTTTATGGGTTTGTTTGCTCAAGTCAATTAACACACTTCCTCCACTTCCTGCAGCCATATTTTCCTTTTTTTTTTAACTTAGATAAATCCAGCAAAGAATCGTGATGAATTAAGTAGCATCTAATCATAAAAGAAAAATAAATTGACTTCATGCAGATTTGGAACTATATATGCGCTATTGAGCAGCAAGTATATTTGATGAAAGTTAACTTTACGACACCATTTACAGGAACTAAGTAATAGGTATCCCTTCATTGTAATTTTCCTTTTCATTTGCATTAGACACCATGCACCGTCACATGGCAAATCAAAATGAATATATATAACTTATAGATGGCCTTGACAGAAGGAAATGCATTAGTTTTTTTAACAAAGCATGCATCTGCAAGATTTGTCCAACAAACAAATGAAGGATTGTAATCTTCCCAGTTTGGTCAATAGCTAATAAAACTATTTTCCACAAGAGGCAATGGGAAACAATGTCAATTATAAAAATATTCGTGCAAAAAGGCAAAGGCAATCACCTGTATCTCCCCCATTTTATGGATCCTATTGCAAACAAACGTTGGGTAAGCATCAGGTGATACTTTCTCTCCTGCTTCAAGAAGTTGAAGAATATCCCTGATGTAATCCCACTCTCCTTTGAGAATAATTTTCTCTATGGGATAGGCATCCTTTGGGATGGTGGCAGACGAGTTGTAAGGGGGGGTATTGCGAGCGGTATGAGAACCCGTACTTTCAAGAGCTTCCTTGTTTATAGCGACTTCCTTAATCTTCCTATCCAAATCCTTTTGAGAGTTGGGATCATCTTCTTGCCTTAGAGATTGCATTTTTTTATCCTGCAATCATGAAAAAAATTTCGCGTTGCACATACTTCCGCAAAGGTCCAAGCAATTACTATCAAGTATGAGATTCTCCAAATTCCTACTGCAGGGCTACTCAAACTTTATCTTCTTCCAGAAGTTGGCTCAGACCATGGCTTCACTGTACTTACGAACGATAAATGGAAGAGATGAAAATCTTGCCAGGTAAATGGCATTATAAACTCGCAATTTTCAAGGCTCCAATGGATAGACAGTAGCAAAACTTTATGAATGAACACATACTAAGGCACATGAACACATTCGCACGCATAAGCACGTGAAAATGCACAAGTTCACATAGAAAAACAAATGACAAGCGCATGCAAGCATAGACATAAAGCATCCACGCATGCTAGTTCGTGCAAGACGTGCCAATTAACTCCTACACGGAAGCACACATGCCTAAGCATAAACCATTACTCATAAGCAATCCTGCAAAAATACCAATTAATAACTAGACCCGTCAAACAGTCGGGTCGGGTCAAAAATGCCCGACCCAAAGTACCCATTTTGACGCATTTCGGTGCAATACAAATTTAATAACTGATATCCGACCTGTTCCATACTGCTAAAGCACTTCCAGATTTAACCGAATTTAGGAAAACTCATCCCCAAACTAAGGTAATAGCGCAAAGTGAGCAAGCGACAGATCGAGTGAGGGCAAGAGAGAGTGAAAAAAGAATCATAAAGGCAGATTGAGTCTAAGTAAGTTGTGGACCATTTAGCACCCATATTATTTTGGGTTTTGCTGTTCTAAACCCATTTGTGGCATTATAGAACGTAACTAACCCATGTAACATCTCAGCCCATCGAATATTAGTGATTGGTTTACTGATAACTATCCTTTTTCAGGGGAACAAATGAAAGACCTTCATCTTTCAAGAATTAAGAGTTACCAAAGAACATCGGCGTGACAGTCTTAATGGAAAGAAGCTGAACAAAATCATCTTCCATGAATTAATAGAGCAACAGATAATATCATCAACGCCTAGGTTACCTTGTATCATACCTGTTTTACAGACCGCTTAGTTCCAAAGAGTAAATTAAGTTCTCTAACTTTATCAGCCTTCTCTGCTGCTGAAAGCTCTTCCCTAACCAACTCAGGGAGTTCTTCGTCAGTGAAATCTGATCCCACTCTAGGTTCCAGTCTGAACAGCTACAGCAGTACCACATGAAATTTGAAGGACTTAAATCACAAAAAGCAATATTTAGAAGGAGAAGGAACATGTAGAGGAGTGACAGATGAGCATCTTTGAGTGCAAACAGTGTTCTGTGACCATGTGAGCTGTTAAATCTAATCTCCAAGCAACTCTATTTTCTGTCATGCTTAGATGAAAGTTACTGATACATTAAAAAATTTCCCAGGAAGCAACGTCGTAACACAGTAAAGTAACCGCGAGGACAAATTTCCCTCATTGTCCAATGTTTTGCAAAATAAGGAACTGATGCACTCTTGATAAATTGAAAACAACAGCTGACAGGCAACCGCCATCACCACCATTCAGCCACATCCGTTGTGCGTCGAACTGTTCATCTTGTAATCATCTCTGGCTTGATTAATAGCTGACTCAGTGGGGCCGACATGACATAAAACTGGTTGGCATTGTTTCTCACGGCCGCCATTCATTCAGTCTACTCCCTCCGAAGTTCCAACTCTCTTTCCAAGAGAAACCCATCTTGCTCGGGACCAAACAAAGAGAAAATTTTCTCTAATCTGTTCTCTAGATGAAAAAGATCGCTGGTAAAACCATTTTTTCCTATGTGTTTGAAACAAATTAATATCAAATTGCTTCCAGTACTTTGCACAACGTAACTGATATCATTAGCATAACTTCTCCTCTACTATCCCTTTCTAACCAACCAAACCATATCAGCCAACAATTGAACCGAACGAAATCGCGTCAACAAAACAAGAAATGAACACCCTCCACGTAAAAACCCTAAAAGAAATTTCAGCGCCTCACCTTATTGCAGGCGACAGGGACGATCTTGAGCGTCTGCGCCTCCTTATCGAGCACGCCGAGGGCGTAGGTGCAGGACCGCCTGGCTTTAGGCTCGCCGGAGAAACTGGAGGCGACGAAGGCGACGTTGGACTCCGGCGGTCTGACAACGAGCTGGAGCCTATTGGGCCACTTCCCGCTGCTGTGGCGGTAGACCATAACGCCAGGCTCCGTGGAGCCGCCAAGGAGGCGGGAGGAAGGGTCGAAGCCGGAGGGGAAGTAGCCAACGAGTGGAGGAGTTTTATCGGGGTTGTCGGGGAGAACATGGATGGTGGCGTTGAGCTTCTCCCTCTCTCGCTTCTTGGGCTTGGTGGGCGAAGCTTCGGTGTTGTCCATGGATGGAGGGCGGTGTGCGCGCGGTCGAGGAGCACAACCGAGCTTGGGTTTCGTCTTATAGCGAGAATCACCTCTTGAACTCAGGGCCTGTTCATGGGGACTCTCAAATTAAAACACGGATCGCGGATGGCTCGTGGGTAGAAGGCGAGAAGACAGGCTCGGTGGCTGGCGTGAGCCGCGACTCATCCGGTGCTCTGGTTGCTGGCTTCGCCGAATCAGTTCAAGCCGCGACCGCTCTGACCACCGAAACCCTAGCTATCCACCGTGCTCCTTTTTTTTTTATTCTTCTTTTTTAATTTTTTGAGAAATTTCAAATAAAAGTTCAAATATTCTTATTTTCTTAAATAAAATTTTAAAAATAGTCATTATTTCGAATAAAAACTTGAGGAGCCCTAATTAGCTCAAATAAAAATGTGAAGTGGCCGTGGCTATTTCAAATAAAGACTATCAAAAATAATTTCATCAAAATATAATTTTAACCTAATTTTTATCTAAATTAAATTTAATAATAATAAAAGTAAAATTGAAAAAAGAGAGCAAGACTGCTGCCATAGGCAGGCAGGAGGGCAGCCCTCCCTCCCACCCACATGTACGCTTTATTTTTTTTTTCACTTTTAGTTATTTTTCAAATTTTTTGAAAACAAAAAAAAAGCAAAAAATTGAAAAAATAATATATGATGAAAACGTCCCAACTAGCTACATCCTTTTTTGAAACTGATGAGGTCATTACAAAATTTATTTAAAATAATATTCACTCCATACTTTTATTTAAAATAAAGAAAACACTACATACTACTACTTGAAACAATGTCAACATTAGACCCTTAAGTTGTATTTGGTAATCGAGATAAAATTCATGATATGATAAGATTTATTATGTTATGTGTTTAGTACCTGTCTATGACAAGATATAGTGGGATATAATGTAGATATAACCTAAATAAATTTATTCTATTGGGAAATTGGGATAAAGATATATAGGATTTCTAATAACCCTAACGTATAATTTTTTTTAAATAACAATTTTTTTAAACTAATAAAATTAAAATTGTATTAGAATGTAAATAATATTTGATTTGTACTATAAAAAATCCAAAATAATGAAAAAAATAAAGATAATTTCATTATTATTTGTTTCCATTTTTATTTATGTATTAGAAATTATTTGTGTCTTATTATATAAATTCAGTATATATATATATACATTAATTACTTATTTTATGTATTTTAGTCATTTAGGAATATTAGTATAATTTACTATTTAGTAAAATGATATTAGAGAATAATGGAAGGGAAAAAATAGATTAAAAAATAAAAAACAAAAAGGAAAACCAAAAAAAGTTAGCAATAAAAATGACGTAGGTAAGAGTGTCACGATAGGTTATTACCACTTTCGTTTAGGCAACTTTCAGGTTCGTTTATACTAATAAGTCATCCATATCAAATAATAAACAAAATATGAGGTGAAAATATCCGGCTTTTATTATTGCTAATCACCGAACAAGTGGATATGATATAGCAAAATTCTTTGATTTTAATTATGTCTCATACAGCCTTATCTTGTCTAAAAATCTACAGACCAAACCTATAATTATTTGAGAAAATGGACTTTTTTGATATTTTTCCATTTTTTTTTCTAACACCCTGCTCCGATTTTCTAGCTGGAGAAAGAAGAATCAAATCCGCCGTTAGATGCAAAGATAGAGATGGAAGCAGACGGTAAAAAAATCTGCGGCAAAAGATTCTAATGGGAAAATATGAAAGCCCATGGGCCCTGGGGCCTATTGTGGATGAACGCAAGATGACGTCGGCCTAATTGAATTCTACTACAGAGTACAGTAACTTGTTGCCCCCATGAAGCTCAATCTCTTGCGGAAGCCCATCGACGTAATTCACTTCCTTCACAAAATTTCGGGTCCTCTTTTTCATCTCCGATTAGTTTGATAAACCTAAGGTCTCTTTGGAATATCCTTTTTCTGAAACTTTCATGTTTTATTTTGGTATTAATCGCCAATGAAGCCAATGAATGAATGGCTTATTTTCAACCCACCAAAATAATAATAATAATAATAATAATAATTCCCGTTTGCTTTGGCTCTAGGAAATGTCTTCTTTGGAAAGGAAAAATGCAATGGATTTTGCTCTAAAGGGATTTCTAGAAATGCAAGTAGCGTTTGGTAAAGTGTGATTTAAAAATATAATGGGATACAAATTTCGAGTAAAATGGTAAATCACACTTCAAAAAGCCCTTTTTGCTTTTATTTGAAAAAAAAAAACTCAAAAGCAAATAAGGATCGACGGTCGACAAGCCTCCGGCAAGGCTAAATCTAGCTATCGGACGAGAATTACGACAGCTTGCTGGCCGAGACCTTCTTAGAAATTGGAGTTTTTAAGGATATTTTCGTAATTATGAAAAATATAGGGAGAGTGAAATTGAAAGGAAAAAAATAAACAAATAAAATCAAAAAATGTTAACAAATTATTAAAAATCTATCCACTTCAGCGCTGATAGTGCCACATAGGACAGTCAGCGTCCATGTCGGCCACGTCCGGTTAATAAGACTGAATTGGTAAAATGTGAAAAGTTTTATGACTGGATAAATAAACGTAAAATATTTAGGATTGAATTGATAAATGTGTAAAAAGTTTATGATTTTTTTTTATAACTTTCCCACTTAGTTTGGAATACACTCTTCGATTTACGGCAATCTCTTTTAACTTTTTCTACGATTTCTCCTGTCAATTGCAAAAAACATCACAAGCACTCCAGAAACTCTATTTACAAAAGTTTAGAGAATTACCAAGATAGGATTGACCTTCTTCGAGCGAGTCCCCAATTGGACGAGTCTCGCATCAAGCAAATACAGCTTCAGGAATGAGGGGTCAATCGACCACTAGAGAGCAAATGAAATTTGCATGGAGAGATAGCATGAACAAACCCTACATTTTGGGGCAAATGCGTTCTTCAGAAGGGGGGGTGGGGGGGAAGAGGAGGCAATGCCGTTTGTGGTTTAAATGGCCGTAAAAAAAACAAAAAACAACGTCGTTTTGGTTATGCAAGAGCCAAGGCAATGCCACTATATCGTCGTTTTGCCTTCGTGGTTCACTTAGACAGCCGTGTGGAATCTTAACGGGCAACGAAATTGTGACAGAGAATTGATATGTCAAATCGATATGCGTTTTAGATTTTGGGTGCCATAAAATATATTATTAAAATAAATATGTCAAATGGTTTCTTTGAAAAAAAAAAACAAATAATATGATCCATAGCATATTAAAACGCGCGGTAACTTGACTTCGATTTGACTTTTCCTCAATTCTCCACCGAAATTAAGAAAGTACGTTCACGTTCTCGACGACAATTTTGGAAAGACTTTTAAGTACGACTCTGGTTAAAAAAACCCGGAGATGTCGAATAAATATCGACCTTCGCAATTTCGAACTCGCGACGAGTGGCACCCAAGCATCCTCTCGTATCACGCTATCTCGGACGATAATTTCGCAGCTGCTCGAACAGTGATGTTAAACACGGTTGTTCGGACCGTGGGCGTGCCGGGTCACCGAAGTCCCACGCCACAATTCTAATCTCGGATTTCTTATTAATGGCCAGTGGGAACATTGTGTCGGCGAGCAGTCTGTCTTCATTCCCACCTTTTCCGCGTGGGAGTTTTGAATTCGTCACGTGCCTTAAACGTGAATGAATTATAGATAATAATTGTTGGAAAAAAAAAAAAATTTCAAACCAAGGTCCTCCATTTATGGCCGTCGATGTTGCCCTCCGCGAGCATTCATTTCGACCAATGCTATAAAAAAATCGCTGGGAAAACCCACTAATTTTATTTATTTTTTTATTTCTAATATTTCGTTCAAATGAAGAAACGCGTCCCATCTTTCCAATTTACAGCTCGATTAAGAGGATCGCATTTACGTTTTTTTTTTTTTGGTCTGGTCATTTATGTTAATTGAAACAATATAAAAAAAATTGGATTTTTTTTATGCTTTTCCTTTCGAGATATATCCCACGACATGTGCACGCGTGGTAAAGGGAAGCCTGTAATTTGATGACTATTTATTCTTCGTACACAACGGATGGCAATGAAAGCGAGTCGAACCGAGTGCGGGGATGTGAATATTGGAAATTCTGAAAAACTTTGCATGGCAATTATCGTGATAAAAGCAAAGGTGTAAATGATTTTAGATTCGATAAATTAGAGAAAACTTATACTTCCAGAACAATTGACGGTAATTCCATAAAATCCCGCGTGACACTAAAATATGAAGTCCCAAGTTCAAATTTAGATTTGCTAGACACATGCATGCCTCTATTATTGCATATTGTGTTAGAACATCTCATCGAGACAGTAAGATCCTAAAAAATCCGGACTTTGCAAACCAATATTAAAAAGAATTTAAATTTTTTTTTTGAAAAATGCCGTAGTTGGAAACAATAGGATAGCGCAAGAAATTGGGAATTGTTATGCTCCCGAGCCCAAGTTTCTTCCTTTCACCAACTTATTTGCTCGCTTAATCAAGTTATAGCTCATAGCTAACGTCGTGTGATGCAAAGTTCATGATTTTAATTAGATTCCAATGTGGGTTAATACAAGAGAGTTTGATCGTGTCTAAATCTTGCCGAACAATGTGACGGTCGTAGCTTTTAATACCGAGCAAGCTTAAAACACTTTCATTGAATTTGTTCCGCGACCGGGGATCTCAACGTGTCCACAGACTCGAATTTTCCCTCGCCGGCTCCGACCTAAGGAACGGCATCCACGCCGAGAGTCGGGCTCACGAGTCACGACCATGCGCGATTTCGCTCGTTCCTTAACCACCAAGGGAGGGGAACGGGGGATTAAGAAGTGATTATAAAGAAATGGAATATGCCGCGGCTCCAAAGCAGGTTAGAGGAGCAGGTAGCAGACGACTTAAGATCCGGAGAAATTCATTTGGTCAAAAGTGGATTAGCAAGATGGCGAAAGGAATTTTTTTTATTTTTTATAGCAATCAATGGTGGTAGAACAGTCAACGTCATTAATAATTATCAAATAGTTTTATTTTTTCATTTTTTTTAAGAAGAACAAAAATGGAAAGGGTGGGATGATAAGGACAGGTAACAAATTAGAACGACGCGGTTTCTTTGAATTTCTCTTAAATAAACAAAATAAAAATAAAGAGGGACCCACTTTACTTCCGCCATTGTATAAACTTGTTGTCCTTTTTTTATATCCATACGAGGTCTGTCCGAAGACGACACTCAAAGCTGAAAAAAGCGGCGCGGCTTGCGGATTGGTGGTACTTGGCAGTGTTTCCGTGATGACCAAGGCGACTTCAGTGCTAGCCCTCGTTGGAAATTCTTGTCTTCTTACGAGCTTTGGCCAATGGGCGAACTACCTTCATATCAATAAGTCAATTTTTTTTTGTCATACTAGGTAATTGACATGGTGAGTAGCGGCCAGTACAATTACAGCATAGGGTTGAGTTTATTCTGGAATGCCTCAAGAGACGGAGGTGTTCGATGGGTGGGTTGCGAGCTAGGTCAGGTCGAGGCGTGCCATGAGATCGAGCCTAATTTGTTGCTCCCACGCCCACATCAGAAAGTTTGCATATAAAATATGTCGGGTATCGTGTATTCAATTAGGCCAGGCCAGTACGAGCGTCAATAACCGAATCGTCCTGTCCAAATCCGTCTAAAAGTGTCGTTCGAGTGCATATGGCACGAGTTGAACTTTGGCTAGCTCCATGAACGATTGGATCCGCCGTTGAGTCTAGTGGACATTTATCGCTTTATTTTACTTCTAAATAGAAAAGATTTATCCCAACTTGATATTGTGAAATGTCCCGTGAAAAAGAAAGGCAAAGTGCTCTTGTATCTCGTGATATGTTCGCGATATACGATGCGATTTCAATCGGCCCGGGAAAGTGAGAATGAATGAGAATTAGAGGACGGGAGCTTGTTATGTGCTGGGTGGAGAGGCTTTTAATTTCAATTCAGGTACGACAAACAATCAATGGCCATGGAAACCTACATTGTTCAGAACAGACCGACGGGGTAAGAAAACTCAGCTGGCCATCTGCCGGGGATTTGTACTTAGCGGAGGATGGCGATGTTACTTTTCACGTCCTTTGAATTCACCGGTCTAGAAAAGAGCAGCAAAAGAGGATTGGGTATAGAATCGAAGAGCATAGCGCCAGACGATAAAGAAGAAGAAGAAGAAACTTTTGTGACAAATAAAAGTTACCTTTTTTACGAGGGTAAAATTCCAGTCTTGGCTTCAGGTCAAAGATTGGACGAGCCAGGCTAGCGAAGCTTCGCACGTGGTGTACAGTTAAGTTAACGCTACTCCAGCGACGTTGAGACTCGACTCGACTCGACTCCACATGAGCCGCTTTATGTTTGACTGTCGTTCTTCATGTGACAGCAAAACTCTGGGAGCACTCCACACGACTTGCGTTCCCTGCATATTCCATGAATACCCCTCCCCTCCCCTCCCTCACGACATCCCTTGTCTCGATTAACTTTTGAGTCACGAAAATCTTCCTACTTAATTTTATAAACTTCAGTTAATTATCGTCATTATTAATGCTACTATAATAACATAAATGGTTAATATCATGAAAAAAATTCAAAATGGTACACCCATGATAAATTCGGCATAAACTAATTAGTGCGCTTGTGAAAAATTTACTCTAAATCGGTACAACTGTAGCATATAACAGTTCATGAGGTTTGTTGATTTTCGTTACCTTAAACCCATGATTAATTATACTTCGTTAGTTTTTGTTAAATTTAACAGTTAAATTACTAAATTTGATGACATATGGCAGTTCACGGGGTCTATCGATTTGGGATTTTCACCATCAGATTGTCAAATGTGTATCAATTCAAGGTTTTCGTGATATTAATCCAATTCAACGAATAATAAATTTATCACATATGTATCGATTTGAGGTAAATTTGTCACATATGTGTCGATTTAAAAATTGTTGCCATAAAAAAATAATCTAAAATAAATTTATTATAAATTAGAATTTTTCGTGATCTTAATTAACTCTAAAGATAAAATACCTCTTACATCAAGGCCTAATGATTGCCACCCCGCTCCACCCATAATTCATCCATCCCCGGCGCACTTGTGAATAAAACTCTCCTTTTGTCTCCTCGTTTTAATCAAAAACCGAGAAAGCCCAAAACACGCCGGGAGAAATAAAGCTCGGCACAAAAGCTAATCCCCCACGAGCAAAAACCAGCTCAACCACAGCCATGGAAGAAGACGACGCCGACACGCCACCCTTCTGGCTCCAGACCTCCGCCAACCCGCGCCGGACCCGCCGCGGCTCGCCCTCCCTCCTCCCCGGGCCCGGCGTCCTCCTCCTGCTCTTCCTCGCCGCCTTCATCGCCTTCGTCTTCTTCGTCCTCCCGCCCTTCCTCAGCCTCTCTTCCCAGATCTTCAGGCCCCATTCCGTCAAGAAGAGCTGGGACTCTCTCAACCTCGTCCTCGTCCTCTTCGCCATCGTCTGCGGGTTCCTCAGCAGATCCAACCACGACGGAGACGAGGGGTCCCCGGGCTCGTACCCGAGGTCGGACTCGCAGAAGTCGTCGTCGTCGTCGAACTCGGCGACGCCGTACAAGGGGTATGACGGCTACGATCGTCGGAGCTCCGAGCGTAGCGAATATGGGTTCTCCTCGAGTTCGTTTGGGAGGATGAGAAACAGCAGCTCGTACCCTGATCTGAGGGCGCAGGACTCGCCGTGGGCTCACGGCGAAGGACGGCGGAGATTCTACGACGACACCCATCTTGTCGCCGCTCGGGGTATCGGGTCGGAACCCGTCTATTCCAGGAGAAGATGGAAAGAAGAAGATGAAGACGAAGAAGAGAAGAAGTTCGAGATCAAGCGTGTAGTTGCCGATGATAGTCGCGTTCGTAATGCTGCAGTAGAGAAAATGGTAGTTCCAGTCACGCCTCCGCCGTCTGCTCCGCCGCCACCGCCGCCTCCTCTGCCTCGAGTGCGGTCATCTGGAAATAAACGGAAGCCGAAGAGGACGTATGAGACCGTTGCTCAAAAGCCTAAGGATGAGGATGAAAAGCCGCCAGCGGCGCCGCCGACGCCAAAGTCCGTGTTTCAGCCGACGGAGGAGGAGAGTGGGAAAAAGAGAGGTGGATCGGCGACCAAGGAGTTCTTGAACTCACTGAAGATGAAGAGGAAGAAGCAGAGACAAAAGAGCACCGAGAACTTCGAGGCCCTCCTCGCCTCCCAGCCATTGCCGTCATCTTCCCGCCTTCCGCCCCCGCCCCGGCCCCGGCCCCGGCCCCAGCCCTCCCCACCGCCACCGCCGCCCCCGCCACCGCCACCTCCGTCTGTGTTCCACACTCTGTTCCCATCCAAAAAGGGCAAGACAAGGAAAGCTCTCCCGGCTCCGCCGCCTCCGCCGCCCGTACCGCCGCCTCCGGCAGCTCAGGGCAAGACCAGGGCAAGACCACCTGCATTTTCTCAGTCGACCCCAGATTTGATTACCATCAACAAATCTCATGCTCCCGTGACGACGACACTAAACTACGAGTCTTCGGATGATAACATCAACAGCGGCAACCTGTCACCGTTGATCCCAATCCCTCCGCCTCCCCCGCCGCCACCTTTCAAGGTGCCGTCATGGAGGTTTGCCGTGCGCGGCGACTACGTGAGGATCAAGAGCACGAACGTCTGGCACCATGGTTCCCCAGATACCGAGGACGACGAGGGCGACGATGAGGCCAGCGTCTCGGGGATCACTGAGAGCCCGTCGAACGCGTCATCGGAAGCGACATCGCCGGCGTTCTGTCCGAGCCCGGATGTGGACACGAAGGCGGACAATTTCATCGCGAGGTTCAGGGCTGGGTTGAACCTGGAGAAGGTGAACTCCCTGAAGCAGAGGAGGTCTAATTTGGGCCCAGAAAGAGCAGGATGATTTTGGCGACATTGATGAGGTTTAGTTCAAGGACAAAGATTTGTTCTTTTCTTTTTTTCCTGTTCTGTTCGAGTTTATGATCCATTTTCTTGTGCATAGATGTTCGGATTGATTGACTGTTCTTGGAAGTGAGATTGTAATTGAGTCGAGTGGAGTCGTATCACACAGATGCCGTTGGTCATAGAAAGGGAAATTGGAATAAAATGTATCTACTTGTAATTGCTCTCTCTTGTGCAAACTCCTCTTTCTCTCAAAACAACAAGATCATCTCTATGCAAATGGAGATTTCTTTTCTAACAGTTTCCTCTGTCCGACAATTGAGTCCCATTTTCACGAGTGAAACACCGCCGCCTTTGCTTTAGAGTGGAAGGAACACGCTCATCCAGCGAAGTTGCTGCAGAAGTGTATAAACGATTCCATTAGCTGAGCTCGAAATGCAGATTGAGCACGATTTTGTGAGCACACGCAGTCACATTTTCTTTTGCATGGACGAGGAATAGGTGATGCGATGTGACGTTGCTTTTGATATTCTCACTCATACACGATCGATCCCCGCTTACCCTTTTGATGAATGCTGACAGTCCAAAGTTTTGAGCATGACACCATAAATGTAGTATTCAGTTTCACCAAAAGGGAAGAGAGAGAGAGAGATGGGAAAAAAAAAAAAAAAAACAGAGTTCTGGGTGGGTTCTCGGATAAAGGAAAACGCCGGGATCTGTTATTAATGATGAGCAGGCGGCCTCTATGCTGTTTTGGATTTTAGTTGTTTGACCTGCAAACTGTGGACATCCACCCTGTTTTTTCTTCCTCCTCAGTTCATTTCGACTTAGATGAACTTTGCTGCTATTCAAATGGACACGGGCTTTTCATATGCCAAAGCCCAACCATGATTAACTATTTGCAATCCTTATAATCTATTTAAGACATGGATCGAGTGTGTTCGGCTTGGGCTGACCCGAACAGCCCAAACCGACAACATCAGACATGTTCAGGCAGACATAACCATAAAAGCGCCGTCTTCCCCTCTTTATGGAGTCGAAGAACATGCAACTAAAATTCCGAAAATAGCCTGGCAAACAGCTTACATGCTTAGCATAATAACGTCTGCTCCAGACTTTCAAGTTACACCATTGAGGCGTGCGCTTTCACGAGCTTATTTACGACGCCAGTTTCGTAACAGAGACCGTATGTTTTTACAAGCCCGGCAGTTAAATAGTTTTGAATAAGCTAGCAAACAAGAAGCAACGCTAGTAGAGCCAAGGATGACTTCCCATTGAAAACCAGCAGCTGTAGTTTCTCCACTTAAGCACCCAATTCACACAGCCGCCGACTGTGATTCTTGTTCTGACTTATCTTTCATCTGGCAGAGAAAGATGGCGAATATCCCCACTATAATGAATGTCGCAAGAAGGATCAGACGTGGTCCTGACGTGCCAAGGTTGACCAACGAACCTGAATTTTGATACTGCGATGGCATCACTACTGGTGGTGGTATGTGTAGTTTCGGAGCAAGAGGTGCTGGAGCCAGTGTCTCTGTGATCTTTCAGTTGACACACCTCTGAATTCGGTAAATCACTGGCTGAACACGCCTTAGCGGTGCTTGTGACACTTGATACATCATTAAGGGAGGTAAATTTTGATCCTTTCTGATCTCTTGAGAGAAAACGCCCGCCAGATCCTCTTGCTCTTCTTAATGCATGGTGATGCCGAGATTCATGAAGATAAGGCTGCATACGTTATAACAGATGAGTTCTAGTGTCTCGACCTAGATTTGGTGCATGAAATTTCATTGGTCCAACACCAGTCTAGAAGCTCGCACTAGTAAACAGGAGTGTTCCCCTCGTGTATGAGCTAGATAGTATTAGCTCAACCTATGTAATTATTCAGATAAAAAGGCATCCCAGTGCTCAAGGCTCCCTGCATTTTGGAGGTAGATTCTACCTACGTGATTAGGGAAGTTAAGAAAAAAAGTTCATACATTTGAACTAAGGAGCGAGCTTCTACGTCAATACAATGTTAAATTCTGTCAAAACATCACATACATGTCTAGAAGCCAGCCAACAAAAGGAATATCTCGAGCTTTTGCAAGTGTGTACCTTTCTATCCTTGATTAGGGAAGTTAAGAAAAAAAGTTCATAGATTTGAACTAAGGAGCGAGCTTCTACTTCAATACAATGTTAAATTCTGTCAAAACATCACATATAAGTCTAGAAGTCAGCGAACAGAAGGAAAAGCGATATAGTATCTCGTGCTTTTGCAAGTGTGTACCTTTCTATCCTTGATGAGCTTGTTTTCAGCCTCGAGCTTTGCGCGGTGCTGTCTTCTCCTGAGAATACCATGATACTGTTTTGCATTTACATAGATTGGTTCTTCTCGTGTAATATCAAAGGGCAGAGGCAGTCGAGAAGGTATTGTTCCTGCCATTCGAGGGTAAGATATCTGCCGACATTTCGGAGGCAAATAGCTTATGAGAACGTAACAGAGAAGACACATGCTTGCCTCGTTGCAAGATGAACTAATGGTGTTTAAATAGAGTTCTAATTGAACATGACCAGAAAAGAGATCCGAATCAACGTGAAAACCGCAGCAGTTGGAAAAACCACAGAGTTGAAACCATAAAGCATTTAAGTTAAAGTAAAGGTTGCTATAAAATGAACTTTGCAATATGCCTTCAATCTCAAGACACCATACCAAAGAGGAAGTACCTAGAAAAAGAATCATTAAATTATAGAAAGCGGAGAGATAAA
The DNA here is from genome assembly GCA_028455895.1 of Rhodomyrtus tomentosa. Classification (NCBI taxonomy): domain Eukaryota; kingdom Viridiplantae; phylum Streptophyta; class Magnoliopsida; order Myrtales; family Myrtaceae; genus Rhodomyrtus; species Rhodomyrtus tomentosa. The sequence goes on along the minus strand of JAPCWY010000001.1, from coordinate 37,068,535 downwards.
AGCAAAAGGGGATGCAAAGTTAGAAGAGGAGGCAAAAATTATGCTTACAATAAGGGCCATAGGATTTCATAGACCCACTTTACAAATGATAGGGTTAGTTTTTTCAGCACACTCACAATAACATTGGATGGATGCTTTGCTGTTGCTACTTAATGAAAAGGATGGTCCATGTTATGAATTTGAGGAATAATATGACAGCACCATCGAGGAGGCCCTTCCCTCAATACACTCAAAAGAGAAAAGAGACGCAACATGGAAGGCAGAGGGAATATACATTGCACTGGAAATAGGTGACGCGAATCAAGTCTCTCATAGATGCAATTTTTGGTGGCTCTGTGATTTTTATTATGCCTTTTGACATTTATAACTATGGCAGACAGTACAGACATCAAGTAGGAAGTATGACCAACAGCATAACAGCACTACATTTATGACATGGACATGGTGGAAGTCTTGCCATTTCTCTCTAGAAATGCAAAGCCAACTCTTTCTCATAGTCGATCAAATGCACTGACTTTCATAACTGTGCGGCAAAATTTGGTTACGTAGGAATCCGTAACTGTGGGAATTGCTAGTTGAGTACTAGCATTAAAAGCAACAAGGCAAACATTGGAATGTAGAAATAGTTGACACACTCCATAATGAGTGAAACTGACCTATATCTGAAAACCAAAAGCACACATAATTTAGACAGCGTAAAAAGGTTAATTTGCAATAACAGTTCAAATATGGTTGATTTCCATACGGACATGCTTTCTAGACGCGGAATGACTTACTAATCAACGCCTTCAAACTTTAGAACTCCAAGCACTTTAAATCTGTCACATTTGGCCCTAGCCCACCTCATTTCTGATGCCATTCAGTACCTCTCAGCCTCTCTGAAGATAAGACTTAGAGGAGCAGAGTTGTAATTGAGAATCTGACACGGCAAAGTCCGTAAGAAAATATATACCAGTTGCTTAGACTGATCTGACCACACAAAACCTTACATGACACTACAGGGTCTATCACTAGAATGCTAAATTTCACAATTAATCAGAACAAGAAAATATGATGCCAATGAGACTGAGTAGAATGTTTATTACCAGATTCACAGTACAGTTACACATGTTCATCATTTGCACAGCTTTTAGCAAGAAGAAGAACAAAAAAGAGGTATTATACATTGGCTACTAACCGTTGCCTGCGGCCCATTAGCAGCAGGAGTAAACCCCCCAAAAGATGGGTCAGCATAGTGGAGCGGGATGCACACCTGCATTGAGAAATTGTTATCCTTGGCCACGTAAACTTACCCTGGCATACTAAGAAAATCTCATCTTTAAGTAGATTGCCTATGATCAACCTCTAAAGGCTGGAAGATTAAATCTTGAGTCCCCATTGACAAGACTGATTTAGCTTGTCCTCTGCCAGATTGCCCTTCAGTTTCACCATGTTCTGACCAAGAAGAAGCGAATTTCAGTTGAATCCTTGCTGAGGAATTCCGTAGCTTTGGTTAGACTCAAATCATCCTACCAGGATTATCAGCTCCAATGCACAGATGATAAAGGATAATGACACTTGGTTAAGGGTACTAGTGGCTATTTCCCTTGAGTTTATCAAAACAGTATCAACGATGCATAATAGAATCCATAGAGAAGATCCTAAAACAAACTTCCCATACTTTGATCTCCTGCATAAATGATATGACGTTCCAATAAAACTGGCTGAACTCTGACAAAAGAGAGAGAGAGAGAGAGAGAGAGAGAGAGAACGAGGAAATAGGTAAATCACCTGTCTGTTCAGACACTGTGGCTTGGCTATATTCGGTACTTCCTCCTACATTAGGCACTTCACTGTGTGATTGACTTGTCGATTGAGTAGAACACGAGTCCTGCTCTTGAAGATGAACATTCAATTGTTTGAAGCCACAAGAATGTTGCACTGGAGCTCCCATCTTTACGCTTAAGCCTTTGGACATTGGCTCAAGTTCTGACTGCGATGTGGTGGAAGCCTCCCCACACGGGCTACTAGCGACATACCAAGACATTGTATGGATAGAGCTTATGTCTTAATCATGCTCACTTGTATTTTGCGTTGCTGAAACATCCGCCAATTCTTCAAATGCCAGAAGCGAAAAGACATTTCTCCTGATCATTGATTGGCCCAACATCAGACTCCCACCATCAAACTGAATGATTGCCAGAAAAGAGTCATACGATGTCGAGTAGACAAACACTCAGAAAAAGCAAAAGATTGAAGCAAGGAAACTAAGATAAAAAAAAATACCAGAAGTATGAAGTTTAGTACATTGCCATTCACGGGAACTGATTTTCTGGAGCACATTCTATCAAACATTAACTACGACAGAAGATTGTCTGAAGCCCTATAGAAAACCAAAAAGACACTTCACAAGCCTTATTCATCAAGACTTTCCTTCTTCCTTTAGGAAAAAGAGTATCATAAAGCAGTGGAAGGCATTAAATATAATCATCTCATCAGCCTGCAACAGCAAACAGGATTCAACCCCTGATTGACCACAATGACAGAAAAGATCATTCGAAACATTTAACATCATCAACATCATTAACTTTATCCCAATCTAGTTGGGGTCGGCCATTCGAAACATTTAACCACAAAACAAAAAGTATAACTCCGCAACGAAACTCTCCAGTAAAATCTTGAAGTCTCTCGAGCTTAGCTTCCTCGTTCTACACCCAGACGTCAAACAAAAGATATTTTCCACCAACAAGTGAGCTTTTGACAAGTCATGCTAGAGCCACAGGAACAAGTCACTCGTCCTGTCTAAAGGGTCCCTGCTTTTTCTCTTGACCAGCAAAAGAAACTCCTTTGCACCTCTTACGAGTTATGACCCAGGAACGACACCTTCGATACATGCATTCTGAAGGCACAATTTATCTATCTCCATAATGCAAGCAAGGCAAGTCTGATTATGCAAAGTCGAATGAACAACAGTATTAACAAGCAGATTAAGCGAACAAGCAGATGCGACACTAACTTGAGTACACAGAGCCCATGAATCACTAAGTTCTAAAAGAGGCAAAAGAAGCAGAGCACAAGGAAATGGAGAAGCATGGTACACGAGAAACTGGTTCGAATCTCGCTTCACGAAGCTTCTGTCTCGTTCTTTCCATCTCCAAAGGAAGAGGAAAACGAAAACGACAGCTTCGAAGCAATAAAACGACTATTCGCACCAGCACATCTTCCGATTCGTATCTCCGAGAGCACCTCGAACGAGATGTTCAATGGGATGGAGTTCAAAATCCATGAAAATAAGTTCCTCTGCGCACAAATTCTGAAGCTACGAAATTCCTCTACACATGCAAACAAGCAGAGAGAGAGAGAGAGAGAGAGAGAGAGAGAGACACCCCTGTAAGGACGCTTCAATTTTTGCATGTATTGCTTGGGGACAACTAAGCCTGGATGAATATGAAGTATGAACCTATCATCAGCGAAGACCACATCGCCGAGACGATCGCTTCTTGCAATAAAGATCGAAACTTTCAGTGCATGCATGACCAGTGACGACTCTTACCTCCTCGTCGTCGTCGTCATCTTCTTCTTCTTCACCACGATGACAACCACCATCTGCTCCCTTTTTTTCTTTTTTCTCTGTTGGGGTTTGTCGTGTTTAAAGAATTTCTGCCACCCTTCTTTTCCCGCTTTATATTTTCTTTTCTTTTCTACCATATTTTTTTAGAGCTTTTACTTTTTCTCTATATAGATGGATATATTCACCTATGTTTTACCTATTAACATGTACTAGCTAAGAAATAGAGAAATTTAGGGGAAAAAAAAGAGAGTATAATTTTGGAGATGATACCCCAGTAAAGAAAAAGGTATAATTTTGAGCCTCCTTTCATTATTTGAATATTTAAAATAAATTGGAAATCAATAAGAAATAGATTAGGCTCATTTAAATTGCGCCTTATAATATATAACATTTATGTTTTATGAAGTTAAATCGATATCTAACTTTTGTCCCCCTTTGAAATGTTCTAGTTTAGCTTCATTTCGATTAGGCGATTTGAGTATTCACTTATTAAAAAGGTTTAGTTTCCATAGTCCGATCAGAAGAAGTCGCCCACGTAGGGATTGAGTGAATTTTCTTATAAATTCACAATATAAAATATTAGGTCTAAAATTTTGAGCTGTCGTGTCATGTATGGCTATGCATTCATAAATTTTTGTATCTTCTTGGTCTATGGTGTGTTGTTGAATTTCAAGTGAATATAATTGATGGTCATTTCGATGGTTTGAATCGTTTGATCACTTTGGATGCCCTTGAAGTTGGTGTCCATCTTCAACGTGGAAAATGTAAGTTATCGTGTTCATTTTATGATCATTTTTCTGCTTAACTATTACGGTTAAGAAAACATTAATTACTCTTGGAATTGAATTTGCCATTAAGGAATGGACGAGTGTGTGGGGATCGTTAGGGGAAAATTATCAAAAAAGCCTTAAACTTTTTGCAGTTGTGCCAATTCAGTTCTAAATCTTTTCTTTTTGCCGATTCAGTCATAAATCTTTTTCGATTGTACCATTTAAATCCACTTGGCAAATTTTGGCCAGCCGACACTGACGTGGATGTTGATGAGCCGGCAACCCAATAATTTAATTTTTTAAATAATTTTAGGATATTTTTATTTTATTTTTTATTTTCTTATTTTCTTCTCCCAGCTCCTTCTTACTCCTTTGCTCCAGATCGTGTTCAGACTGCCGCTCCTTCTTCCTCCTTGCTCCATATCGCTGCTCCTTCTTCCACCGGTGCCACTCCATCCTCCGGTCCGGCCTCCTTCCTCCGGTCGCCCGACTTAACAGTCCGCAAGCCCACCCTCCTCTAGCGTCGGACCGCACAAAAATAGGCTTGCGATCTCCCACAATCTGCAATTACTTGGGCTATTCTAAGATTAATTTTCAGCCCACTTTTAGACGTCAAAAAGGGTGGAAGGAATAGACCCATTTTCTTTTCCTTCACGGCTGACGACACACTCCTCGACGACAATGCTACCTTTTCCCCGCGACGCTTCAGTTTCCTCGCTCGACTGATCAGAGCATAGGACGCCTCAACACAACTCCCACTGGTGAAGTACTAGGAACGACGCAACGAACAAGGTGAGTTGATCCCCTAAACCTCTACCTAGTCTCGACAATATTGGTTTGGTCGTGGTAAACCGGGAGAGGAGGCTCGGGTTTGGATGGGTCGCCGCCTGATGGTCGGTGAAACAGAAAGTAGACCCTGTGCATGTTAGTTTTAGGAGGAGGGCAAGTTGAAACAGAAGTCGGAAAGGCATGAAGTCGCGTGGGGTGAGAATGGGCTGCAAACAGTGGGTTTGGGGTGGATTCTGGAAATTTTGACTGAATAGTTCGTGCTCGTAAGTTGGTATTGTGAGGATTTGGGATTTTTAAAGTTGATCTTGTGGTGAGAACAAAGGCGATCCTCATAGGTGTCGAACGATTCAAGTTGTCGTTGTGGGTTCTGAAACCTGGAGCCTCGACTAAAGGGGATGAACGGATAGTTGGGCGAAAGGAAGAGGTTCGCATCGAACAAGCAGAGGATGCGTGTTCGGTGCAAAATCGTGAGTGAAGTTGCTGGAGTACAGGAGTTAAAAAAAGAAGAAGAAGTAAAGTACATAAGATGAAATTCATGAATGGAGGAGTTAGGGGGAAAGGAAACAAGCAATTCGCAAATAATGGAGAAGTCTGAAAGGAAAAAAAGAAGAAAAAAATTGGACAAATGAATGACATAAATATTCTGCGATTATGTTAGTGGTCCTGAGTGAAAGAAAAATCTGATTTGATGACCATTGAACGTGCATAGTACTCTAGGAAAGTAGTTTGTATGCGATGCCGAGGTAATAGTCTAAGTAGTATATAGATTTATTTTTCTGCTTTGGCAAAATTTCATAACATGACATTCTATGCATTTACCGCAAGGCCTCGCATCAAGTGAAATAATGACACACAAATCGTGTGTCTGTGAATCATGCCCCATGGAGATATGGGAAAACCCTGCTGTGTGACGGGGTGATCTTAAAATATGTTTGGACCAGTCTCTGAGGCGGAACGAGACGGCGATGTAACGATACAAATAAGTAATTCATTCACAAGTGTTAAGAGACCATGTGCATTATTTTCATTTCATCATATTTCACAACATCACATTATTATTTATTCGAGTTGATGATATACGATGATCTTAAAGGGTTTAGTTTGTGACTTGTCTGGCCGAGTCATACTTTCTGGTCTTGCTATTGCCCATAACTTGTATTGGTTTGACTAGTCGAAATTTTAGAGGTACAACTTACTGAGATTTTATCTCACTCCTTTATTGTTGATATTTTTTAGGTGACAGTCATGGCTAGCCTTGCAACTTTGTCCTATGGTGTACCGTCCCGCGTAGAGTGTACGGTGTCTCCTTTTGACATTCTGGACCTGCTGGGATGCAATTTCGTTTATGTTATGGTTTGGATGTGTATCGATGGGGCACTGGATGTAGTAGAGGTTTTACACCGTATGGTGGCGATCTATGCCTTCGTAGGGCATCGTCTGGTGGGACCGCTGCCTTTCCACTTGGTGGCACCCTAGGCTAGGACTTTTGGAGTAGGGTAGAGTTTGTTGTACGACGCAAACTGATGACATAATGATGTCGTGATGTGATCAGGTTGTTTAAGGAGAGCTTTTTAAGGGAGTAGTTGTCCCTAATCATTTTTTTGGACAGGTGAGCACGATGTCACTTTTTTATTGCCATCTTATGAAGTCTCCCAGAAAACTATATGTAAAACAAACCTATGATTGCGATTTTTAATAAATAAGCGTCGTCTTTTGATATAATATGTGTTTACGCATGTTTTTAATTATTACTTAAAATAGCCAACAGTTACAAATGGCGAGCCGGGGTCGCCATGAGCTCTAGTGGTTCCTCACAGCTTGAGTAGGTATCAGAGCGTGGGTTTACCTGGAGTGATAAGGTGCACTAAAACTTTAGAGCCTAAGGTGACTGTGCATGTGATTGTTATGTTAAGCTAAGTTGCAGTAACAACTGTGTTACTCATTCGTTGTTAGTGACAAGTTAAGCTTGTTATTTATCAAGGGATAGTTGTTTGCAGAACGCAAGTATGAGTGGAGCAAAAGGAAACCCGCATGCAGGAGCTTCCGCCCATGATCTAAGGGTGGATGGAATTTTGAAGGCATTGACTCAAATGAGAGCACTGACGGCTCAGCAGATTCAGGTAGGGGAGCGTCGCACCCAAGGACTAGTTGAACAGTTTATGAAGTTGAATCCATCCAAGTTCACTGGAGTTGGGAAACATGAGGAGGCAGAGCGTTAGATAAATGAGACGAAGAAAATCTTCAGGGTACTGAAATGCACTAATGAAGATAGAGTGATCTTGGCAGAGTATCAGATAGAGGGGAATGCCATGTACTGGTGGCAGGCAACGAAGAGTACAGTATTTTTAGAAGGAGCAGAGATTATTTGGGAAATGTTTGTCACCACTTTTTATGGGAAATACTTTTCTGTCTGTGGTAAGAACCAAAAATTGTCGAAATTTGTGGCGTTGAAGCAGGATAATAAGACAGTGGATGAATATGAGGCAAAGTTTTTTAAGCTATCTAGATTTGCTCCTCGTTTGGTAGAGCATGCAGAGGACAAAGCAAATAGATTTTTGGAGGGCCTGAAGCTAGAAATACGAATGCAGTTGCCGCAATTTGGACCAATATCTTACCAAAATATTTATAGTAAGGCACAGTTTTATTGATCATGAGATGACTAGGAAAGAGGTGAAACCAATGTCGTCAGTGAACTAAGACGGTGATAGGTGGGGCAAAAGGCCGATGCAGCCAAATCGGCCCCAGTTCAATCCTAACAAGAGACCTTTTGGAAAGAATTCGATTAGGCAGGATGGAGTTCAAATCTCTGAGATGAGGCCAAGGTATAATGGGCTGTGTTGTCGGTGTAGTAGATATCATATGACGGGTACATGTCCGACCTTGAAGAAGTGTTTTGGGTGTGGGCAAGAAGGACTTCTGGTAAAGGATTGTCCTCGTAATAGACCACAGATGCGACCGACTCCGCCTTAACAGCCTCAAGGATCACCAAGGGGTGGGGGACAATAGAATTTGCAGTGGCCGCCAGCACAAGAAAAGGTCTATGTGATGACGCAGGGGGAGGCTGAGGTTTCTAAAGATGTGATCACAGGTATAGTCTCCGTTCATGGTCATAGTGCTTATATTTGTTCGACGCGGGTGCAACGCATTCTTTTATATCTACTAGATTTGTGAAGTTGCATGGGCTGGAATGTAGTCAGCTAGAAGTACCGTTAGCTATGTCAACTCCTGTAAGGGATAGTGTACTGTCGACTTTGGCATATAGTAACTATGGAATTGAGATTGGAGGAAGATATCTGATAATTGATCCGGTGGTGCTGGTTATGCATGATTTTGATATTATTGTGGGTATGGACTGGTTAAAGAAGCAAAGAGCAACAGTGGATTGTCATGCAATGTTGATATCTTTTAGTCCATCGAATGACCCTGAATTTGAGTTTAGAGGAAATGGGACAAATGCCACAATGGCATTTATTTCGGTAACGGAAGCTAGCCAATTATTAAACGAGGGGTGTTATGGCTATTTGGCAGTAGTTAATGACAAAGAGAAGCCTAAGAGAAAGTTTGAGGAGATATCTGTGGTTAAAGAATTTCCAGATGTGTTTCCTGAGGAATTACTTAGATTGCCTCCAGAGTGAGAAGTAAAATTTGCAATAGAAGTAGCTCCGGGAATTTAGCTTATATCTAAAGCACCCTACCGGATGGCACCAGCTAATTGAAGGAGTTGAAGGTGCAACTGTAGGAGTTGTTGGACCGAGGGTTTATAAGACCCAGTGCTTCACCTTGGGGTACTCCTGTCTTATTTGTGAAAAAGAAATATGGATAATTGAGATTGTACATTGATTACAGACAGTTAAATAAGGTGACGACAAAGAATAAATATCCGCTCCCAAGGATTGACGATCTATTTGATCAACTTCGCAGGGCTTCTGTATTTTCAAAAATTGACCTTCGTTCGGGATATCACCAATTGCAAGTAAAAGGGAGGATGTCTCAAAGACGGCTTTTCGGACGAGGTATGACTATTATGAGTTTTTAGTGATGCTTTTTGGGCTAACTAATGCCACAGCTGCCTTTATGGATCTAATGAATCGAGCATTCAAACCGTTCTTGGATAAAATTCACAGTAGCATTTATTGATGATATTCTAGTTTATTCCAAGAATGGAGATGAACACAAGCAGCACTTGAGGTTAGTATTACAAACTTTGAGAGACCATAAACTATATGTCAAGTTTAGTAAATGTGAGTTTTGGTTAGATTGGGTAATATTTTTGGGTCATGTAGTCATTGGAGAAGGAGTGTCAGCATATCCAGCAAAAATAAAAGCAATTCTTAATTGGCCGAGACCGACTACAGCGACTGAGATACGTAGTTTCTTGGGACTAGCAGGGTGTTACAGAAGATTTGTGGAAGTATTTTCAAGAATCGCTGGTCCTTTAACTCAGTTAACTAGGAAGAATGTAAAGTTTGAATGGAGTGTAGAATGAGCGAAAAGTTTTCAAGAATTATAAAGGAAATTGACAACGGCCCCTTTATTGACGATATCGTCTAAATCTAGAGAATTTGTGGTCTACAGTGATGCCTCACATAAAGGTTTGGGATGCATCTTGATGCAGCATGGAAGGGTGGTCGCCTATGCATCTAGACTGTTAAAGCCGTATGAGGTAAACTATCCTACTCATGATTTGGAATTGGTTGCGATAGTATTCGCACTAAAGATTTGGAGACATTATTTGTATGGAGAAAAGTTTGAAATGTATACAAAGGAAAGAGCTGAATATGAGGCGAAGAAGTTGGTTGGAGCTATTAAAAGACTATGACTATGATATTTTATACCATCCTGAAAAGGTGAATCGGGTGGCAGATACCTTAAGTCGAAAATCAGCATCGGTGGCAAATTTACAAAGGCGAGAGTGGAATTTACTCAGGGAAATTTCAAATTCAGAATTTAAGGTAGAAGTAGATGAGATAACAAGAATATTGGCAACACTTAGAATTGGGCCTGAAGTGATACAGAAAATAAGAACTATGCAGCAGACAGATGAAGAAATTACAAAAATTCGAGATGAGACGTTATAGGGTAAACGGATCGACTTTAATCTGTCGGAGGATGGAATTGTTCGCTTTCGGGGACGTATTTGTGTGCCAGATAATAAAGAGCTGAAAGAGGAACTCTTGAGTGAAGCCCGCCGGAGTAAATATAGTATTCACCCTGGAGGTACCAAGATGTACCAAAATTTGAGATATAATTACTGGTGGTATGGAATGAAAAGAGATGTGGCTCAGTACGTGACGAGGTGTCTGACGTGCCAACATGTCAAAGCGGAACATCTGAAACCAACGGGATTATTAAAGCCACTGGAAATTCCTGAATGAAAATTGGAACACATAACGATGGATTTTATTCAAGGGCTCCTAAGGACATGAAGTGATCATGATTCGATTTGGGTAGTGGTAGACCGTCTGACAAAATCAGCCCATTGTATGGCTGTAAAGGTAAACTATCCAATGGAAAGGTATGCTGAGCTGTACGTAAAATAGATTGTTCGTTTACATGGAGTCCCAGTAACCATTACTTCTGACAGAGATTCCAAATTTACTTCAAAATTTTGGTGAAGCCTGCAAGAGGCATTGGGAACTAAGCTGCAGTTTAGCACTTCTTTTCACACCCAAACAGATGGACAAACTTAAAGGGTAATTCAGGTCTTTGAGGATATGTTGCGTGCTTGTGCCATTGATTTTAAAGGAAATTGGGATGAAAAGTTGCCTCTTTGCATATAATAATAGCTATCAACAGAGTATTGGCAAGGCACCGTTTGAGGCTTTATATGGGAGACCCTGTAGGACACCTGCATGTTGGTCAGAGGTAGGCGAGAAGAAGTTGATAGGACCTGAATTGGTCCAAATTACCTCTGATGCAGTAGTCGTAATTCGAGAACGTCTACGGACGGCTCAGAGTAGGCAGAAAAGTTATGCGGATAACCGTAGATAACCTTTAGAGTTTCAAGTAGGCGACCATGTATTTTTAAAAGTATCACCGATGAGAGGGATCTCCAGATTTGGCAAGAAAAGAAAATTAAGCCTGCGATTTGTGGGACCATTTGAAATCCTGGAAAGGATTGGGGAATCGGCATATCGATTGGCATTACCACCAAAGATGTCTGGCATGCATGATGTCTTCCATGTTTCATATTAAGAAAATATCAGTCAGACCCGTCTCATGTATTGGATTATGATACTGTGGAAGTTGACGAGAAGGTACAGTATGTGGAAGCTCCAGTTAAGATTTTAAAGCAAAAAGAACAAGTGTTACGGACGAAAACGATTCCGTTAGTGAAGGTGTTGTGGCAACTTCAAGGACAGGAAGAAGAAACTTGGGAAAGCGAAGCTACTATGAAACAGAAATATCCCCACTTGTTTGAGTGATGTATTGTAAGGAAAAAGACAATTTCGAGGATGAAATTTTATAAGAGGGGGGGAGTTTGTAACACCCCATATTTATAGTTCCAAATAAATAGAAATTGGACGAAATGGGTTTTAAAGCTGATTTGTATCGATAGGAATAGTAAAGATTTGGATATAGTCGTTAATTTAGTTAACAGTCAAATGCGGACAGTGATTTTATGAAAGAAATTGAAAAAAAAATGAAAAACGACCGATGGGCTGGTCGCGTTCGGCCCGGCTCGGCTAGGCCGAGTGGGACTGCATTGTCTTGCTTGAGCATGCGAATGGGCCAGCTGGGCCGCCGATCTAGTGCTTCTGGGCCAAAGGAGAGGCGTCAGACTTAACAGCCCGCAAGTCCACCCTCCTCTAGCGTCGGACTGCACAAAAATAGGCTTGCGATCTCCCACAATCTGCAATTACTTGGGCTATTCTAAGATTAATTTTCAGCCCACTTTTGAACGTCAGAAAGGGTGGAAGAAATAGATCCTTTTTCTTTTCCTTCACGACTGACGACACTCTCCTTGACGACAACGCTACCTTTTCCCCACGACGCTTCAATTTCCTCGTTCGACTGACCGGAGCACAGGATGCCTCAACACAACTCCCACCGGCAAAGTACCAGGAACGACGCAGCGAACAAACTGAGTTGATCCCCTAAACCTCTACCTAATCTTGACAATATTGGTTTGGTCGTGGTAAACCGGAAGAGGAGGCTCGGGTTTGGATGGGTCGTCGCGTGATGATCGATGAAACAGGAAGTAGACCCTGTGCATGTTAGTTTTAGGAGGAGGGCAAGCTGAAACAGAAGTCGGAAAGGCATGAAGTCGCGTGGGGTGAGAATGGGCTGCGGACAGTGGGTTTAAGGTGGAGTCTGGAAATTTTGACTGAATAGTTTGTGTTCGTAAGTTGGTATTGTGATGATTCGGGAGTTTTAAAGTTGATATTGTGGTGAGAACAAATACGGTCCTCATAGGTGTCGAACGACTCAAGTTGTTGTCGTGGGTTTGGAAACCCGGAGTCTCGACTAAAAGGGACGAAAGGATAGTTGGACGAAAGGAAGAGGTTTGCATCGAACAAGCAGAGGATGCGTGTTCGGTGCGAAATCGTGAATGAAGTTGCTAGAGTACAGGAGTTAAAAAAAGAAGAAGTAAAGTACAGAAGATGACATTCGTGAATGGAGATTTTAGGGGGAAAGGAAACAAGCAATTCACAAGTAATGGAGAAGTCTGAAAGGGAAAAAAAAAGAAGAAGAAAAAAATTGGACAAATGAATGACACAAATATTCCGCGAGTCTGTTAGTGGTCCTAGGTGAGAGAAAAATCTGATTTGATGACCATTGAACGTGCATAGTACTCTAGGAAAGTAGTTTGTATGCGATGCCAAGGTAATAGTCTAAGTAGTATATAGATTTATGTTGATGCTTTGGCAAAATTTCATAGCATGACATCTATGCATTTATCGCAAGGCCTCGCATCAAGTGAAATAATGAGATACGAATCGTGTGTCTGTGAATCATGCCCCATTGAGATATGGAAAGACCTTGCTGTGTGACGGGGTGGTTCTAAAATATGTTTGAACCGGTCTCTAAGGCAAAACGAGACGACGATGTAACGATACAAATGAGTAATTCATTCACAAGTGTTAAGAGACCATGTGCATTATTTCCATTTCATCATATTTCACCACATCACATTATTATTTATTCGAGTTGATGATATATAATGATCTTAAAGGGTTTAGTCTGTGACTTGTCTGGCGGAGTCATACTTTCTAGTCTTGCTATTGCCCATAACTTGTATTGGTTTGACTAATCGGAATTTTAGAGGTACAACTTACTAAGATTTTATCTCACTCCTTTATTGTTGGCATTTTTCAGGTGACAGTCATGGCTAGCCTTCCAACTTTGTCCTATGGTGTACCGTCCCGCGTAGAGTGGACGATGTCTCCTTTTGACATTTCAAACCTACCAGGATGTAGTTTCGGTCGCGTTATGGTCTGGATGTGGATTGATGGGGGATTGGATGTGGGAGGAGTTTTACACTGTATGGTGGCGATCTATACCCTCGTAAGGCATCGTCTGGTAGGACCGCTGCCTTTCCACTTGGTGGCACCCTAAGTTGGGACTTTCGAAGTAGGGTAGAGTTTGTTGTACGATGCAAACTGGTGACATAATGATGTCGTGATGTGATCAAGTTGTTTAAGGGGAGCTTTTTAAGGGAGTAGTTGTCACTAGTTGTTTTTTTTGGACAAGTGGACACGAGGTCACTTTTTGATTACCACCTTATTGAGTCTCCCAGAAAATTGTATATAAAACAAACCTGATGATTCCGATTTTTAATAAATAAGCGTCGTCTTTTGATTTAACACGTGTTTACGCATGTTTTTAATTATTACTTAAAATAGCCAATGGTTACAAATGGCGAGTTTGGGTCACCATGAGCTCTGATGGTTCCTCACACCCGAGGCAGGCAAGCCACGAGCTCGCTAGATCCAAGTGAGCTCGAGCTCGGCCATGGCGGGCGAGCTCGGGATTTGCCAAATCAGCGAGCTTCGAGCTACGCCCAGGCAAGAGTTCGTCGACCTCGGCCGAGCTCGAGGCTTGCCATCCGATTTGGCGAGCTTGAGCTCCACGCCATGGCCGAGATCGACTGGATTTGGTGAGTCTTGAGCTCGAGCTTGCCTGGACACCCTCGTGCTCCACATCTTGGCCGAGCTCGCCCGGCGAACCCCGAGCGCGAGCTTCTTGTGGTCGTATGCATCGACCACCACCTCCATCAACACCCTCCCTTGGCCATTCCTTGAGAATCCATCTCTCGGTGCACTCCCTTTCGGCCCAAATCCTGGGCTTGCGATCGCCATTACTTCCTCGCCATGGCTGGGCGAGGTCGAGCCCCGCCATGGCTGGTCAAAGCTCGACCTCGTCAGCCTAAATCTGGGCTTACGAGGCCGAGCCTTGCCTAGCTATTGTGGGGCTCGTCCTCGCCGTCACTACCTCGCCCAGCAATGGCAAGGTTGACCCCTGCCATGGCTAGACGAGGCGGCCTATCCGGCCATGCCTCTGGCTGGTCACCGGACTATAGCGACTAGCTAGAGTTGCAGGGGAGGGGAGAGGGAAAGGAAAAAAAAATCCTAAAAATTATATAAAAATCCTAAAAAATTCAAAAAATATTAAAAAATGGATCGCCGGCCGGCTGGCGTCCATGTCAATGCCGGCCAGTCAAAATTCGCCGGATGGATTTAAATGGCACAATCACAAAAGGTTTGGGACTGAATTGGCAAAAAAAATATTTAGGACTGAATTGATACAACTGTGATAGGTTTATAACTTTTTTGGAAATTTTCTCTAAGATTCTTCGCATTATACGACTAAGCAATCTATGCTCAGACCATTCGACTAGATTTTTGCTCATCTGCAACGTCTACTAATTGCTCACTATTCCAAATATTTACCTATCTAGGCCGACTTCCTCATCGTAAAATATATATATACACCAATGGATGACACAGATTTACCGGTTTTAACCAGTCATTATCTTCCGAAAAGATGATTCAGTGGCCACTATCATTCCTAATCATGATCAATGTGAAAAGATTGGATTAATTCAAACGTGTGTTTACTCCTATCACCTCTTGAAAAATTCATACCGACTATGCTGCAAGATAATCAGACTTTCTATAATGATCTCATAAGGTAATTCTATAGTCCAAGTTGGTAAGCCGCCAATTAACTTGGATTTTGTCATGATCAGGTCTCATCATGTACTATATGATAGTCAATTTTGTTTTTCCTACTAACCAACTCCCAGCCTGTACTAGGATGAGTGCTGGCCGATGATTAGACCTCGTATCGATTACGGCTAAGGTAAGATTGCATGCCAATGATGCGTCTACGTCATTGTAAGTGAAAACGACATTTAACTTATGGTTGAATTACAGCTTTTCTTTTGGGCCACATCACGTGTTGTACCAAACATTATGTACCAAATTGCATCTTCTACTATCGCTATCTTGAACTTTTATATTGAATTCCAAATTGCAGCTTCTACCCACCAAATTGCCGCCATCACTCTTCTGAGGCCGTCGCGATCGTCACCAACCTCAAATCTAAGGCCGACAATGGTCATTGAGTTAGTACAAGGCAATCTCAATCCGATGGCAATGGCCAGGCTCCTGTTCCAGAAGAGATAGTGTGGCTTACAAGCTCGATTATGGATGCATGCGACAGCGTAGAGCAAGCTTGCACAAGCTGAGGCTTGACGCAGGGATAGGGACAGGGTGAGGGTGTCGGCGGAGCAACTAGGTCGAGCTGTGAAGGCGGGTTCAGCACCAGGCAGGTCGGTGCTGTTGGGGTGGCCGACTGTACAATGCGGGGAAAGAGGAAAGATAGGAGAAAAGGTTAAGATGTAGAATTTGTATGTGAATGGGGAAAAAATGAATCTTTTCAAATTGGGAAGATGCAGAATTGTAGATTTGGGAAATTCCAGATGATATACAATTCTTTTTTTTTTTTTTGGGTGGGGGGGGGGGGGGTGTCAATTCAATATGAGAAGTGAGAAATGCCTATTGCATTCTTTCCTAAATTTATATGTGGTACTCGCTCACTGCCTGTAACCGGACCACATAGAACTTCGTTTCCCAAACCTAATTTACAAAGAAGCTCTAACGCTAGCATCATCCTTTTGTTTCTCCGTTCCAAGAAACCCATGAAGTCCTAATAAACCAACTAATGGCGAAGACAGACAAAAGATCAAACATTTCTTCTAGTTGGTCTTTGCGACAACCCGGATTAAGAAACGTGGAAAGCATTTGAAAATCTCAGCTAAATATTTCTCAATAGATTAGCGGATCACTTAAGCCATATCAATAACTAAAACAAAATGTATTTATAAGTTGGGAATTGAGTTCAACCTCAACATGCCATTAATTAACGGGACCCACTCACAATTGTTCCTACCTACGCCTCAACTTCCACATGGTGTGGCTGCAATTGATCTTCTAGTTAAGGAGTTTCACAGCAACAAATGAGAGCGACACACTCCTTTAACACCAACATTAAATTTCCGGAAACCATACACGTCTTCAGAGGTTCAACAAGTATGTCAAGTGAAAACCTTAGTCCCGATCAATCGAAACGCGCAGCTATCTGAGGGTATGAGAGGATCATACATTGGTCATCCATGGAAATAAGGTTACAATTAGGGGGTCCCCATTGAAGGCCAAGCTCTTAAAAAAAAAGAATTTTCTTTCTTTCCCAAGCAGATCTATGAATAAGGTTTATTCATGTGAGCAGAACTCCCAAGAATCTAAGTCGCCCGAATTATTTGTCAGTAGAAACATCCAGGAACGCGAACCTTCAACGGAACTGGCTAAAAGTCTCGTCCTTTATATGGCATGTCCTGAGATAGGGGAGAAAAAGTGTCAATGGCTCATATTGTATGCTCTTGACAAGCATAATGGAGGGAATATCTTTAAAGTCGTAAGACGATTCTAAGGGAATTGTGGAGGAATAGGCAATAAAATAACATAATATCATGAAGGACATTTTCAACTTGAATTGACAGTAACACAAGATGAAGGTGGGGCATGATTGAAGTATTGCCTGAAATCTCATTGTAATTGGTACTATGTCTGTGGACTGACTTAGGAAAAACGAAAAAAACAATCACAACTTAGCTATTACTTGTACGCAAGACAGGTGGAACTTAGCCAAATCATTTTACTATATTTATCCTCTACCTAGTAAAACTCGGACGAATTGCAATGTATCTTACCGGTGGAAAGCTTGGCATGTAAGGCAACTGTCTTGGATGGGCTACAATCATATGCTGTCCATACTGCAATTGAGCAACAATGAAAATGCATGCTGTTAATTCAGGCAAACCACAAATTATAGCCTCCAATAAAAACTTGAGGAATGCAAGAATAACCCATACATGAGGACCATTTGGGTGTAAATATGCTTGTGGTGATTGAGGGGGAACTTGTGTATTAAAAATTACAGGCTGATGTCCCACAAAAGGCCCTATCTGCATATTATTAAAACAAGCCAGCAATCAGGCAAAGATCAATAACATCAACAAGGAAAAAGAGAAAAAGTGAATAGTCCGATGTCACTTGTAAGTTTAACTGCAACGCATGCATGGAACATAAACCACATACTATATAGAGGTAAAGAAACAAAACTTACTCCAACTCCTACAGGCATGCTGTGCATTTGGGGTACCCCAGACATATTAGCTGGATAGTAGAAGGAGCCATCGGCAATTGGGGACGGAGGTCTAACAGGTGTCTGAGAAGGAACAAAACTCTTTGCATTTGGATTCAGCTTGAATTCCTGTCCATGAAAACATGATAATATTCAAAAAACCCACGTATCTCATCAGCAAATTTTGAAACCATCTCCATAAAAAGCAGTAAGGAAAACTAAAAGCAAATGGAAGTTTACCAACCTTGGCATAAGGGTTCAAGTTGGATTTTTCAGAGGATAAAGAACCTACTGATGAACTGGGCGTCAACCCAACACCAGTAGAAGCTGATGCAGCACCGAGATGATCAGAAGTAGATGATGTAGAGCTACCAGGCCGTCCATGAGAATCCACTGACTGCGTTTCTCCACTTTTTGCCAAAGTAGATGTCTCCAATAGATCACCACGAGAATTCATCTTATTATGATCCTTGAAGGCAACAGTAGAAGAAGCAGGAGGAGCAGCCTTGGACGATATTGCCACTTTAAAAGTGGAACCACTCTTTCCTTTCGACAATGAGACGGAATCTGAGCAAAAGAAAATAATATAACATGGTTCCATAAAAACAATTAAACAACAATATAAAAATGGACGACCTTACTAACATAAATTCTTATTTCATTCTGTTTTGTATTATCATTTCAATATTTGTCAAAGTAAATAGAAAGATAGGAAAGAAAGTTGTAGAAGTCACTATCCACCGAGCAATTGCCTTTATTATGTTGCTTGAAATAAAAAATTCTTAAAGAACTCCTGTTTTCCCCCCTATTAAGATATAGTACGTAATAACTTTACTCACCCTCAGCTTTTGATATCCTGGTGTCCTTTGCAGGCTGCATTGACAGAATTAGAGAAGCAGAAATGTCAACATCACTGATAATTGATTGAAGGCAATGACAGAGACCACATTCAAATTCCAATGGGGATCCATTGAGCAAAATGTTCACTTACTGGCAACTTCCCAGCATCATCTAACTCAGTACGTCCTCTTTGTTCACTCAACGATCTCTCCTGTACCCTACACAAGTAAATGAAAAAAAAAAAAATGACTGCTACTGCAATTTCCTAAGAAACCACCATGATGCCATTTAAATTCCTTTATTCCCAATAGAAGTAATCTGCATGTTAAGGACCTGTTATCATCATCCGATGCACGAACACTCTTGTAGGTGAGTTCAGATAACAACCGACCAGCATGATCAGCACCGGTCTGAGAAAAATCAGCACCAACACTATATTGAGAAGTTTCAGGCCCATCCTGCAATATCATATAAAAAGGAGATTATGACAGGAAAAAGAAGAGAAAGACAATATAAAATCTTATAGAAAGCAGTAACATACATGCTATTAGTTCAGAGCTATTGAATGAGTAAAGAAAGAAGTTCAACCAAAAAAAAAAGTGAGTAAAGAATAAGTCTAACTCAACAACGTCAAACAATAGGGCTATAGTAGAAACCAGCATAACTATGCCAAACAGGTATGCAAACCACAAATATGTGAGTCCGTCATGGAGGGTGAATTGAAAGTTATTAAAAAAAAAATGTGTTGGTTGAGGACGTAAACATGGCTTCAGTCATCCCAAAGTTTGTCATTGAAGGTGGTATTAACCGATGGAAAAACCCTTTTGGATGAACTATGGTCGTAAATCAACCACAATAGCAATGCTGAAATAATGCAACCTTAAGAAAGATAAAACAGGATAGTAATGCCAGTCTACAGATTCCCCGACCAGGCACACTGTCTTTGTTATGTGGAAAAAGTCACACGAGGAGGATTTCTATGCACTCCATTAGCAAGAACCCCTGAAGGCAATAAGAGAATAAGGTCATGTGCATACGGCATATCATGCAACATAGAAACAATATAATGTTGCAAAGGTACCGTGGATGAAGATCTTGCTGATGCTGGTTCAGAAGCAGGGCCACTGCCAAATGTTTCGGTATTCCATGAATCCAAAAGAATATCCTCCTCCTCTTCATATCCACTATCATCCACCACCCCACCTCTATAGACTGCAGAAAATCTCGTCTCCTCGTCAAGATCAAAACTTTCAGGGAAACGAACTCCTCTTTCCTAGCCGATCAGAAAATAAGTAAAACACTAACTCCAGGTATGAGAAACTAACAAAATTAAACGGCACAAAATAATGAAGAAAAATGCTCACCTCTGCCAGATGAAGATCTTGAGTGTCCTCACCTTCCATTTCCATCGCAATTCTTACAGCCTCCCTCTCCAACTCTCGCGTCTGAGGGCCTCTATCGAGTTTAGTCGTGTACAGATCCTCATTAAAGGTGCTTTTCACTCCAAATAAAGTCTCATTCACCTCAAACTGATCCCACCCCCTTAAAATTGACAAAAAAACGATCATGCTAGTCAGTATATTTACAAAATACACCTCTTGGAATCTACATTCAGAACCTCCAAGACTTGATGAATAAGTAGATATATACCATGGTAACACACCTAAAACACCCAGGAGATTAGAAATTGACATCAGCTGTTTAACACAAAAGAGTGCAAGAATGCTTGACATCGAATTTCCAACTAGTTTTATGATATCATATGATAGCCAGCAAAAAGATAATAGGACAGTGTTTTCCATCATAACAAGCCATAGTTATCCAGGGCCCACAAGCAAAAAGAGGGGTTAGGCTTGAGTCAAAAGGCACTACAATTTCTGAACCAACTTTTCCAGCAACTACACAATGTTCTAACCCCAAAAACCATGTCAAATCCTATCCCAAAATAAAGCATAAAAGTTTCTAATACATGTGAAATTATTAATAAAAATGAGATATTAGGCAACGCTTAGCATGTCAATGTGACCATAAAGCGTGATTCATCATGCAATTATGCTGCGATATACTAAAAAAAATGAGGGAAAGCATGCATGGATCCAGAAGCTAACCCTTCTGGTGATAACACCAAGAGAACCATCCAAATAAAGAAGGACATTACAAAAGCCTATAAAGTGTTTTGAGTTCTGGTGTTCCTTCCACTATTCTCTTACTACACTCCTAGCCAACATGGAGTTACAGTTAATTTTCTATCCTAACTAACATTTAGCATGCAAAGGTTGCCAACAGGAATACAACATACAACATTCTCCAAAGAGGTGAAAGTAACTGATCACAACCTATCCCATGGGCCATCAAAGACATTCTCCAGTTCAGGACACTGGGGATCATCTTCATCAGGGATCCAAGGTTTTAGTTCTCTCTCCAAATCAACGTGACGCGCTCGTGATATATAGGAGTCAATCAAGATCTCCCGCTGTTTCTCAGATTGAAGCTCATTTGACAATCCATCCCCAGCTACAGAGAAGTCCTGGCATCCCCCATGAAGATACTAAAATTAGATTCAGAAGTCGATCGTCGCTTTACTACTGCGACAATCGAGACAGGATTTATTCCCTAGCATACAGGTAGCAACGCATGACTTGCTTAACTATTTCAATACGTTAAGCTACATGTTTAAAAGGCCAATGGCAAAAGGGGAATTGATAGTTACCTTTGCAATGACTTGGACAAGTTCTTTGGCAGGTATTACCAAAGTCTTTGCAAAAGCCTTGTTAAGGGACTCAGTGTTAGCCCTATGCAAATGAACAGACCCTTCTTTTATCATGCGAGCCATTTTCAAGATTATCCCTGGGAGCAATAAATTAAATGTTTATACTCACAAGAACAGATCATTCATTTTAACCACATTAGCATTAAGAAAAACTTACCCATATCTTTATCGACATTTGCAGCGTGATATATTCCAGAATATATGGATCCATTTTTCACCTGGACTTCCACATGATGACCTATGAGGCGTGTTGAGAAGTACACTAATCTATCATGGGACGGACTTAAATTGCCTCCAGCTTTGCTGTCAGCCATGGAACCTATGACGACCGCCATTAGAGAAAGCCCATATAAATAATCCAGGCGTATTATGGAATATCGTACCTGTGCTGCCGGCTTTACTGATGCCAGATTTTCCAGAATGCAGCCTATTGTCCAGCCTCATTCCTCCTTCTCTTTCACCTTTACGACGGCCAATTCCATTAGCAGAAGACTTGGGATGGGCAAGTTGTTGGAAGTTCATCCTTGGCTGTTGAGTATGGAAGAAGGTAGAAAGTAGTAATACCATCAAAAAGCAATCAATAGATCCTTCGGCAGAACCCACTAAACAATAAAAGAGGGGGAAAAAAGATAACGATGTATGAAGTTCAGCCAAAAAGATGCATAATATGCCCACTAAAAAAAAGTAGTAAGAACATGGCACATAGGCAAGGGGACGAAAGAAGCGCTATTAACATGGAAAGAAACCATTTAATCATAGGAAGGGAATCAAATGCAGTTAAAGAAAAAGTTAGTCTCCACACTAATCAGTCAATAAAAAGTAATAAACAAATAGCATATGATTTCAAGTCTTCAATGCAGAATCACCACAAGCATTGCAACAATGCACAGAACTGTTCTTGTACTTGTGGGTTCAAGATGCACAATACAACCTTTTTGCAGAAAAACAGAAGCTCTCTCAATCATATGACATGTAGAAGGTTTGCAAAAGCCCAAGCCTTGTGAAATGCACATTCCAAAATGTGAGACGAGGTATTCCAATGTCACAAGCAGATAGTACCTTTCAGATCTTTCAGGAACAACAAGAACCCACAACCCACAAAATAAAAAAGCAACAGAGAACTTTTCCCAGAAGGTTGTTACTTCCCACGACCGCAAGATCGAGGACAAAGGAAGAGACTCGTAATCATAACCTCTTACTCAGGTGGCTAATATGCCAAAAACCTGTCAACTGTCAAAAACATATACTAATTTGGTAGAATACATATGTGATAACCACAAATTAGTAGCAGAGGGCTATAGGTAACAGCTCCATTTTCAGATGGACTTCACAGAGAATAATTCTGGAGATTGAGTGTGGAATAGCCCCATGCATCAATTATGTCAGTTGTCCATTGCTGCAATTTACTGTAATAAACATTCTTAAAAACCTTTTGATGAGAACCTGACCAAAAGTTCAAAAGAAACTACAGAATTACTGTAAACAGAGAGTCCATTTGGCGGCCTCAACTCGCACAGGTTGCATCCCTCTTAGAACGCACACCAAATGCGTCAAGTAAAGATCGGCTACAGAATGCCGAAAGCACGCTCTAGAAATGAATCACCATTGCCCCTCTCAAGTGTGATATCATGAACTAAAATGGGTGCTTCCTTTCAAGAAAAACAGAAACGATGATGCATCTTCTTCTACATTCTCCACGCTGGAAGAGAACTTTTTGAAATTCTTATTCCTCATATACGGTTAAACTGGGTCGAGCATAGTCCCCCACAGTACTCTACAATGAACATCCTAAGTTCACGTTTTGGTCTTCTGTTGGCTAGAAGATAGAAAGCTTTTTAAAGGAGAGGTCTTATTGAGGCACTTCAAGTTCCTATTGTCCTGTAGGCAATCCCCTAAAGGCAAAAAACTGATGGCTATCAAGGTCAATTGGACAAAGCTTACAACAGGTATCTACATAATTTTAAAAGGTTTTGTATGAACTGGGACTCCCCCTATTCTATCTGTATAGTGCTAGTTTATTCTGGGATGCAAATAATTTTATTGTCCGTGGATTCCACTTTTGTAAATGAGCTCTCTATGTAAATAGGCTAGTAACCCCTACTACTGCCACAGTGTGAATTTTTCTAAAACCCAAAGGAAGATCACGGATAAACTACCAGGAGAAATTCTTCCATAAGCAATGACCAATCCATTAGTTCAAGCGATAAACAATGAACTTTGCCACTGTCCAATCACAAGTTTCACAACAATAGCAACGTATTTAGAATGTTGATCTTCAAAAATAACCAGAACTACTCTGAGAGAAACACTGCTAATTTAGGACTTTCCACTTTTAAAGAGAATCAATATTAGTCAAAGTTCTATTTGTTCATGGACAATTGCATCTGCAGGGATTGACTGGGTGACAAAACTGATATAGATTATGACCAAAAAAAGAAAAGACAAAGACAAAACTGATATAGATAACAGCTTTATGATACCGATGACTAACCTTCTGACTTTCGAAATATCTCGCCAGTCAATGATATCGTAATCAACAACGGTTACGGCAATATAAAGTCATCCCACAAGACCCAAAGGACAACCACACGAGATGCCTCAACGGACACCACAAGTGGAAACAGATGTTCGGAGATAAAATAACATCGGAAGATGGGGACTATTGGTTTACCATCTGCAATTACTGCCTGCGTCAGAATAGCAAACAAAAAAGAATTAATGCACGCTTGCAGAGGCAGGAGGATAAAACCATGCTGAGGAAGGAAAGAAGGCACTATGTATTATGCGGTAGTCGACTGGATCAACTGTAGAGATTTCTTTGAACTAACTGCATGATCAATCACTCATGCTTCCTCTGTATCGTTCATAAACCGTTTTGAGCTTGGTTTTTTTTTTTTTTTTTTTTGGGGGGGGGGGGGGGGGGGGGGCGGGGGGTGTGGTTGGAGGAGGGGGGGAGAGAGAGAGAGATCGTGTGCATGCAAAATCCTAGAGAAGAGAATAACTAACGCATCAGAAGCAACAACAGATTCATTTCATTCAATCCCGCATAAAATGCAGAACAAAAGCGAATGCACCAACGCGCACCTATCCACGTGAACATCCGAGTGAAAAGAGCAACTAAACCATCAACTTGCGATCACATGCCCCCGACCAGAAACATCCACTCCCCCCCCCCCGGGAGCGAGCAAACAAAACCCTAACCACCCCCAGCATCCGAGCATCGAAAATGTGGCGGAACAACCAAACAACTGACTCACCCAAGCGAACAGCTAAAACCGCCACGGCGATAAGCATTCCCAGAATTAAAAAAGACCTCGAAATCGCAAAATCCGTACCTGAACAGGCTCAAGCGACGCGCGATCGCCGATGGAAAGGGGGCCGGAAGGAGGGAGAGGGCATTTCCCCAGGCGACGCACGAAATCGAGGGTTAGGGCTTACTCGGAGCCGACGATGGAATGGCGAATTGGGAAAGAGATCGAGATCGAGATCGAGATCGAGCTCGAGGTTGAAGACGGAGGGGAGTCGAGGCGCGGAGGCAGGAACTTGGATCGATCGAGAGCGAGATGGCGGGGGGGAGGCTGGTGGTAAATTGGCGATGATCTGTCGTTGTGCCAAAGACGAGAGAGAGAAACCGCGAGACCGTGCAGTAGTCGTCTATTAATGAAGGGTAAAACTAGATTCGCAGAATCTTATTATATTTTTCGTTATTGAATGAATAATAATAATAATAGAAATCTCTGTGGCCTTTTATTTTCTCAGCAAATCTCTCGTTTCGTTCTTAACGATCGTGAATTTATTGGCCCAATAAAAAAAAAATACTCGAGGACTAAAATTTGGAATGCACTGGACTAAAATTGATCCAAACACCACAAAAAGGGGAAAAAAATTTTAGAGAGACACGAAAGGCTCCTAAATTAACTTAAATTTTCAGTACGATTTTGATTTTAAATTCTTCGTTTTATTTGTGGTTTTCAATTTGAGAGAAAACAAAGGGTGAAATATTCTTGATTTAGTCTAATTTTAAGGGGGGAAGGCAAATAGAATTCAGAATTGACGTGAGATTGTTTCTGGTAAATATCCTGTCACCAAAGTATATCTAAAATGTTACCTGGTAATATATATCATTATACATTTAATCGATTCTTTAAACTAAATTTCATGAAATTACATTTTTTTTTTTTACAAAACAGTTTCAATCTTGGTTTTATTTTTTTTTATAACCAAGGTGTCTGAACCAGCTTGCCCGAAACTCGACTATTCCTCATAAGGGAATCAAATCTGAGACTAATGCGCTAAAAAATATAATTTTAAGTGAGTCGTAAACAACTGAGCTACCCATTGATGATTAATCTTGGTTCTATTGTTTCTATCTATAAACTACAATCTTTTCTTGCTGTCTAGCAAACACTCGTAGCTCGTGCCTAGTTATTGATTGTTATTAAAAAAAAAGTGTCAAGAAAACCTCCACTATTAGTCGATTTCGATCGCGCTTCTTATCCTTCTAAATTTACTGGAAATGGAGAATACGTGGAGCGCATTTTTTTTGCGTGTAACGAAATACCAGTAGAGTTGCCAAATTCACGAGTCAACTTCCACGCAGCCCGTATGCACCCATTGTGTACAATGTACGTAACAAAAGTAACACATAATTCTCCGTGGAATTAAAATTTGATTTTTTCCCGTCCGAGTCAGATAGCGCATGATAACACTTTTAGCCAACTTCTCAACTTCTAATTAGAAAATTAATTTCTTTACTTTTCCTCAAAAGCATAAGTTTATTTTTTTTACTCCTGCTCCATATTGACTTATGCTTGAAGAAATTCGTTTAGTAACGGTCGAAATTTTTTATTTTTTTAAAAATTATTAATAAAATCTTTGCCGGCGGCGGCCGGTAACCGATCACAAGTGGCAACTGCAATCGGCCGAAACTTGTGTAATCGAATGAGTAATTCTGAAGTCGAGAAATAAAAACTTTTAATTTATCAAAGTTGGCTAAAAATCAAATCATAAGTATAAAATGCTATAATAAATCAATTTTTTTATCAAACACATTTCTATTACGAAACTTATATTACCAAATGAATTTATTTGCCGGATTGATTTCCGGCACGAAAATTCATCGTCAGAAGTGTTATGGTGGGTTCAATTTATTTCATTGGACGCCGCATTCAATCGACGATGACGTGTTTTATTTATTTATTTATTTTCTTTCATGCGTGGGATCTTTCTGCCGGTGCTTGCTATGCCAATCGCAATCCAAGCTACTTTTGTCCTTCTAATTAACCACAACGTCCCTCCTTTTTTCTTTTTCTTTTTTTCGAGGGTCGGAGAACCAAGC
The DNA here is from genome assembly GCA_028455895.1 of Rhodomyrtus tomentosa. Classification (NCBI taxonomy): domain Eukaryota; kingdom Viridiplantae; phylum Streptophyta; class Magnoliopsida; order Myrtales; family Myrtaceae; genus Rhodomyrtus; species Rhodomyrtus tomentosa. The sequence continues at coordinate 37,041,830 of JAPCWY010000001.1, read as the reverse complement.
TTCTCAGCGCCGTCCATTTCGTGGCTAATGAAAAGGAAAATCTTCAATGGATCCCGTGTTGCTCGAAAAACATTGATGCAATCTTGTAGAAATATCGAAAAACAATTTTCCGATAAAAAAAATTAAAGTTTCTTGTCAATAAAATCATCGGCTGCTGTCAATTTCACTATTTTCGAAATAGATATTTTCCGGTCCGATCTAATATGGTCTCACCCAAGAAAGCAAATTATTAATTTTTGGAACCGAAAATTGGACCACTTAATCCTGTAACGGATGGACGCCGAGCTCGTCAACCAAGTTAATAGGGGTAGGAAAGGGGAGAACAAGGGTTTGGACAGACGGGTGGGTGGAGACGAGAGGGCCTGAGGAGGGGGAGGTTCTTGGGAGTGACCAACACGGTGAGGGCGAGTCCACTAGGGAGAGCTGATGGGCGAGGTCCAGGTGCAAAAGCATGTGGCCTTGCATTAGGTAGGAGAATGCAGAGTGTTAGAGGTGGAGACTCAATGAAAATCAAGAAAAATAAATAAAGAAGGGATTTTATTTTGATTTCTCCGTGAAAAAGTCAATGGCGGTTCGGTTCTCACCCTGCAATTGAATCGCCTCGAGCCCATCACCGGTTCAAATTCTATGGACTCGGAAATTGGACCAGTGCCCTTGGAAATTGCCTAGAATCGGTCGATTTGGAGTCTGAACAATTCTTGGTTCAAGTGATTTTGATTACACATCCCTAATTCAAAACAACCCCCTCCCCACGATGTATGCGACGGGCATGAAAAAGAATATATGTCGACTCATGCATTATGCAAATGTAACTGCCATTATCACGATTTAGTAGATAAATTGCGGAAACTGTTCACAGGGACATAATAGGAATTTCACTCAATTTCCATGCGCAACTCCTAAAACGCCCCTGATTTCATCAAATCGACAGTCATCATCGTCCAAAATCTACGCGCACACACACACACTCCTCTCTCTCTCTCTCTCTAAAATAAAAACTGTATTCAAAAACCCTCGCCCTCGCTCGCAAAAGCCCTTCTCTCCTCCAAAAAGCCGTTCGCTCGCGCACCCCCATTGTCAATGCGACCTCTCGCTCCACTCTCCACCTCTCTCTCCTAGGGTTTTTCGTCTCGCTCCCCCACCGTCCTCCTCCCTCTCCACCGCCTCCGCCATCGAGCCCCACCCGTTCCATCTCGCTCGCCCTCCCATTCGCCTGATTTCCAACATCGCCGAGCGCTTGAGATGGTCACTGCTTCCAAAGTCGAAGGCGGCACTCAGGTACTATCGGCTCGCGTCCGCAGCACCATCCAGACGATCAAGGAGATCGTCAAGAACCACTCCGATGCCGACATCTACGCCGCTCTCAAGGAGAGCAACATGGATCCTAACGAGACCGCCCAGAAATTGCTCAATCAAGGTCTGTCCCGGCGTTTCCCTGCTCCGCCGCCCCCATTGCCTCGGTCCTTTTAGGTTTCTTAGCGTGTTCGAGTCTTGTTTCGATGCTTTGGTGCGGTAGGAGTTTGAGTTCTTGACTGGGAGTTTGACTTGGGGCGTGGAGGATTGACTTTTGAGTTCTTTTTTTCGGGGTACTGGTAGCAGTCAATCTAAAAGGCGAGTAGAAAGTGATTAAATGTGGTTTTAATCACGTGTCTCATCTCCATAAGGTATTATCTAGTAAATCTCCGAATTGGTATCAGAGCTGTTTTACTTCTTGTTAGTGTTAACCAGTTAACGGCACTTTGTTTTTTGGTTTAGTGATTGCTTTGTTTTTTTGGTTTAGTGATTGCTTTGCTTTAGATGCGCAAGATGAGGTGCTTGTGATTGCAAACTTTATTAACTGGTCTGAGTTAATGCCATGGACCGGAGACTTCGGAATTTTGTTATTCTGTTTCGGTATTGACAAATTTTGTTTGCAAAGATATATTCAAGCACAATCGAGGCTATTGAGGGATTATAGCAAACAAAGCAACGGAAATCCTCTTAGGTACAATAAATAAGTATTTGACTCATCTATTAATATACACAAATACTGCAGACTGGATGCTTAGACTATGCAGCTGCAGTTCCTTTGCTTTGAAAGGGTCATTGGAATCTTAGATGTAAAACAGTGTTTATGGATGTTAACAACTGCATGCCTTTTTTTTTTTGCTTGTGGGGGGGGGGGGGGGGGGGGGGGGGGTTGTGATTGCTTTCTATCCTAGAAGCAATTTGGAATGAGGTAACGATAGAATAGCTTAAGGACTTCTGTCACGAACGATAGAATCGAAAGTTTTTCCTGTTCGTGGGTTTGTTTCATATCTTAGCTTCTAGTTTCCAACAGCAAGTTCAAAGTTTCACCCTACTGGGACTGATTTTTACTTCATGGCACTGAATAAGTAGAGATATGCTTATTATTAGTTAGAAACTGTTGATCAAATAGTTGGATTCCTCGAGCATATCTTTTAAGTGGCATTGAGTTCTTATAGACATATCTATGTTGGTTAGAAAGTGTTAATTTATATAATGGGGTGCAATGCTGATGCAAGGGATTTTGTCCTTTTTTTTTGCAGACCCATTCCACGAGGTGAAGAGAAGAAGGGATAGGAAGAAGGAGGTAATGTCCACAAAGTCTTTCCTTTTTATGGCTATTCTGGTTAGCAGATTATCTCCCTTAAAGTGCAGTTTTCTAGAGTCATATTTTGGTTCATCTAACAGCTGACCGTGCCTCTTCTGGGGATCGTTTTCATATTTAGGTTGATCTAACAGTTAACTTAAGTTGACTGGAGAGATATTTCTTGTCTTTCTCATGTTTGTTCTTTCGATATTACATCTGAGACTTCATTCCTAATGTGGACATGTTTGGTGCTAACTACACAGTTTGTCCAATTTTCAAGAAAATGGTGTGTGGTCTGTACATTTTACCTTTCCCCTGATATCTATGGAAATAAACTTTGGAGGGAATCATGTTGCGTAAGTATTTTGTAAATCTGCATGTCAGTGGGATGGTTGACTTAATTGATGGCATTGTTGGACCTTGAGAGCATGCAGATGCCTCCACAATGTCCTTATTTGTCTTGAGAGTATTATGGAGAAACATATCTTTTGTAGATAGAACATTTTGAGGTCATCATATTTCTTTGGTGATTGTTGAAAACTAGATGATTTATTTTTTTTTTTGCCTTTTCTTCCTTTTGCCGGTTAGTGAGTTTTGGTGTCTTGGACTTTGTGTTGATAAAAAATGCATTTGATCTCAGGGTACAGCACAGACAGGTTCTACCGATCAAAGGAAACATTTCGAAAATGTTGGACAGGGTAGAAAGTTCTCTGCAGAAGTTGATCATGGCATTCGAAAAGGCTATACCCGGAACGCTTTGCCCTGTAATTCTGGACAGGCAAGGAAGTCTTTACCTGGTAACGGAAGTATGTGAAAACTTTTTGTCTTCATTATAGATGATGCTTTCATTGCTTTAATACTTTCTCTTGGTCCAGCCATGACAATATGGAGGCTTTTCACCTTTTAATGTGAAATATGAAGGGGAATATTGACACATGGATTTGGTTATTTAGTTCATTCATGAGTCATATTCAAATGTTCGTTTCCTTTTATTTGTTTGGCTGATGGACAAATTCACATGATGCAGCAAGAAGCAAGGAGTTTCGTGTCGTGCGGGATAACAGAGTTAATCACAGTGCAAATGGAGAAACCAGGGCTGCCTCCCACGAGGAACATCCACAACCCTCCACCGACCCAATATCATCCACTTCTGATAGAAGGTTGGTTGACTAAATCATTCTGTTAGTTTACTCATTGTGTTGCTTTGCAGATTCTACATCTGAATAGCACGACATTGTGAATAAATCCCTTATCTTCCTGGCTGACGATTAATGTCCTCTATTAAAAGATTTTTTTCCTATGTTAATTCTTGGGACAATTTTGTACTGAACGTAGAAATATTAATTGTACAGATTGAAGGGAAGTTCATCTATTCTAAAGCCTTTGGGTGGGCAGAGTCAATCTCCAGCTTTTAAAGTTCCTGGCTCGCTAGATCGACAAGCCGTACGGGCCAATTTAAGTGGCACTTCTGGGAAGGAAGCATTAGAGCAAGAAAGAGTTGCTGATTCGAGTGCAGTTTCACGGGCACAAGCTGCGAAACCAACTAATTCCCAGGCTCCTTCTACAAGTTTAGCATCAAGCAACTCTGTGGTGGGGCTTTATTCATCTTCAACAGACCCTGTTCATGTTCCCTCTCCTGATTCCAGGTCATCTTCTGTGGTTGGGGCTATTAAGCGTGAAGTTGGGGTTGTTGGTGTTCGGCGACAGCCTTCTGAGGATTCTGTCAAGCATTTATCAGAACCAGGTGTTTGTTTCTCTAATTCTCCTTTGAGAAGGGACTATTCTCCTTCAGAATCCTTTCAGTCTTTGACTGCTGTCTCTAAGACTGAGCAACTCAGTCGGACTGCTGTGAGTCAGTCTGCTTCAACCTCAACATCAAGCATCCGCTCATCCATAACCAATCACTTCAGTGGCAGGCCACATCAAGCTGTGGTCCATCAGAAAGGTATATGGTCTCTTTTTCTGTAATTTTTTCGACCCGATGATTGTCTTGTCATCATTGAAGTAAATCAGTGAATGGCCAGTCATCAGTAATGTTTTAATCTCGGTGCTGCATGTTATTTACTGGTGAGCCGCCCTCATGGTTCTGTGGGCGAAAATCTGTCATGTACGAATTTTGGGTATGTGACTAGAAGAGACCATATTAATGTATGTGAAGTGCAAGTGCGATTGCTTAATTCACTCTTCCGGTAATGACTAGAAGGTCCTATATGAGCTTTACACAAATAGATTAATTAGGTTGACCTTGGAAGCTGATTTATACTGAGTTGATTGACACAAATTTTATATCAAAACTACTGCAATTCACTATTTCTGTCAGGATCAACTGGCATTCTTTGGTCAGGTCGGGTCGGGTCGGGTTGGGTCGCGTTATCACTCTTACTCTCCTTAGAGAATTTATTTGAACTCGTCTTTTCATCTTTCCATGTGAATCTGAAACTAATCCCTGCATTCGATTCATCCCCTCGAATAATGGTTGCCTGTTGAGTGTTTCTTTGAAATTATTTTGGACAGACGAGGAAGACGGAACCAGTAGATGTGATATACCATAAAAGAGTTAGGGAGGCCTTATGCCGAGACCCTTATGTTGTGTTGCGTATGGTCTCATACCTCCCTTATGGAAGTTTTCTATAAATGCAGAATACATAAATAGAATTTTGATTTCATCTCGAGATCAAATGTGTTTCTCTTGCTGTATCATGTCATGTCGAGGTTTACAACATATGATGAAGCAAGGAGGTTGATTTAAGATGAACTAAGTGATTTAAATGCTTATAATAAAATCGCTTATTTGAAACATAAGCAGCGGCTCTTTTGCCAACTTATTGTATATGGTGGCGTTTTGTGAACTGTTTACTGCGTGTGAATGATTTGTGTTTTTTTTTTTTTTTTTTTTTTTTTTTTTGGGGGGGGGGGGGGCACGTCCTTGTTTCCTTATTACTTCTTCTATTTGTATAAAAGCAAATAATAGCTGCTGGAATCTTGATCCATGCTTCAGCAGATGACTAATGTGAGATGTTTTTGCAGTTTCCCAGCCAATTAAAGAATGGAAACCAAAGTCCAGCCAGAGGCCAAGCAATAGTAATCCAGGGATAATTGGAACACCTCCGAAATCTGCTGCTCCTACCAATAAGAATTTTAAAAGAGTTGATCCGCAAGTAGCTAACATGCCAGAAAAGTTTACACATCTTAATATTCACGAGGCGCAGAATGTAATCATTGCTCAGCATATAAGAGTCCCGGATGCCGATCGCTGTCAGCTGACTTTTGGCAGCTTTGGTGTCGACTTTGATACATCTAGGAATTTTGCTCCAGGAGGCGCTAGAGAAGAATTAATTGGGGAGTCAGCTGCAAGGTCAGTCAAATTTAGTTGAGCGGCTCTTTTATTTTCGAGTGTTTGACTGGGTGAGGTGGTCAAGAATCAAGAATTGGATTTGAGGAACTTGCAATAGTTGTACACCCATCATTTCTAGATGCGATTGTACTTCTGGGCTGTCTGGTTTTAGTCATTATTTTGTCCATGTGTATGACTCATATCAGAAAATTAGAGTTTGCGAATTTTTGGTAGATGGTACTCCTGATGGACATGCCCTTGCAGTTTCCGTTTCTTGGAGAGAAGTACTTTGTAAATTTAGTTACGCTTGTTTCATTCTTTAAAAGAAGGGATAGATTATCCAATTCATTAGCTGTTGTTTGATTAATTTGCTGACGGCAGTTTGTCAGAATCGGCCCCAGCATCTTCTAGTGGCACCTCTGAATCCAAACAGGTGGACATGGTTGAGGAGCGTGTTAGAAATTCGAGATCAAATTCTCCAACGTCACCTGCAACTTCTGATAATCAGTTGACAGATAAAGAAGAAGCTGATGCTCAGGATTTAGACGGTTATAATGCCATTGGATTGGTCACAAATCACACCCGAGTCAATGCCCCTTCAGAGTCGCAACAGCAGCAAGATCCGCCTGAACTTCCCAGCTTTTCGGTGAGTGTGGTTTGATGAATCAAGCTTTCCTTTGTCTGATGTGTGTAAAACTTCTCGTGTGAGTGCCCTGATGCTTCTTTCTGATTGTGGGTATTCTATTTTCTTAGCACTATGGTGTTTTCATTATGCAGGCTTACGATCCTCGGACTGGGTACGACATATCGTACTTCAGAACCACTATGGAGGAAGCTGTCCGTGGGCAGGGCCTCCCATCTCCTCAAGAGGTCAATCTGTTTATCATGTTTCTACGTTTGAATTGCATGCATTCTTTCGCCATACAGTTGGCTGTGACACCTAGTTTCTTCTGGATGCCACAAATACTGTTTACTTCATATAATGAAGTTCTTTTCCATTCGATTGTCGTTATTTTCTTTCTTGGATCGGGAAAGCGCATTATGTTAGGAGCAGCAAGGGGCACTAAAATGTATAAAATTCATGTTTTCAGATCTTGCATTTTGTGCTAACAATTGGATAGGAGATGTCATCACTCTGTATCTTCTTTAGCTATTGTTCTTTTGTTTTGTTTGCTGGATACTGATTGGAATCACTTGCATTGGTATTTATAGGCCTTAAGTTCACACACCGCTAACAACATGCCAGTGTCAACTGTAGCCATGGGAGGACAGCAGCAACACCAGCAGCCACCACCGGTGGCTCAAATGTACCCTCAAGTTCATGTTTCCCATTTTCCAAACCTAATGCCATATCGACAGTTTCTCTCGCCCGTTTATGTTCCCCCTATGGCCATGCCTGGCTACTCTAGTAACCCTGCGTATCCTCATCCATCTAGTGGCAACAGTTACATGTTGATGCCTGGAGGTGCTTCGCATCTTAACGCAGGTGGCCTCAAATATGGAGTTCAACAGTTCAAGCCTGTTCCAGCTGGTAGTCCTACCGGTTTTGGCAATTTCGCTAGTCCGGCAGGATATGCTGTGAATCCTCCTGGCATTGTGGGGAGTGCAACTGGGCTTGATGATTCATCTCGAATGAAATATAAGGATAACAATCTGTATGTTCCGACTCCACAGGTAAACTTTCATAATCGTCCTGGTGGCTACTGCATGCTAACATCAACATTAACATCAACAACACCTTTATCCCAAGCTAGTTGGTGTCGGCGGTCGATGAACCCCAAGAAATCATAAAAATAAAAGCAGAATCAATCGAGGGAAAAGAGATGGAAATTGAAAAATGCCATTTTGCTGAAAAGCTACTGAACTTTAAGTTCCAATCATCTTGTTGGCAGGAGTACGTTTATGTGTTGAGTTTTACTTCTTGGAAGGTGTTGTCTGGTGTTATACTATGAGTTACGTTGGTCTTGATGTTCTGTGATTTTACTGAACTCTGATTCTGGAACTCTTTTGAAATAGTGAAAGCCTGTACTTAGGAACTTTTGCTAGTCATTGGTTAGGATTGGCTAATGTTGTTGAGGATGAAAATCTTGATTTGGATTTCTAATGAAAAACCTTGTCTTTTTTACGAGTATTTATGAAATCAGCAACTTGCGCAGATGCAACGGTTGGGTGACTATCCGGTAGTTTTTGTTTCCGAGTTTTTGATTGTAGCCCCTTTGACCCTGTCACTGACATGCCTTGTGATCTTTTCTATATCGTAGGCCGAGACATCTGAAATGTGGATGCAGAACCCTAGAGAAATCCCAGGAATGCAATCCACCCCCTACTACAATATGACTGGGCAAACACCTCATGCTGCGTATTTGCCGTCCCACACTGGGCATGCTTCCTTCAATGCGGCTGCCGCACAATCTTCCCACATGCAATTCTCGGGCTTGTACCACCCGTCTCCGCAAGGTGCTGCAATCGCAAATCCACACCATTTGAGCCCATCTATGGGAGCGAGCCTGGGAGTGGGGGTGGCTGCGCCTTCTCCTGTGGCTCAAGTTGGTGCTTATCAGCAACCACAATTGGGGCATCTTAATTGGACAACGAACTTCTGAAAGAGAATGTTAATCTGCTTGGGAGCTGAAATTGCGCCTGCTCTCTGCTTGCGAGCAATTGAAGTGGCTTTTGCAAAGTTTCTAGTATTTTTAATCAAACAAATAACATCTGTAATCAATTTTCGATCAGTCCATCTCGTGTTTAATCAAATCTAATTTCTCCATTGATCCTTGCTTCCGAGTGTGTTACTAGAGATGTGGATGGTGAACCTTCGAGGATCCAGAGGCCTTGTAAATTGAAGAGCTAAAATCCTCGCTTATCAATTTATTGCTTTGGCTATAGGTACGTTGGCCAATTCGATAACTTGACATTGAAGAGCTCTGTCAATAGAAGCCTTATCTTCGTTGAGATTGTGTAGTTCAAATTGAATGATCATGAGTAATTTGAGGAAAAGTCAGGGAAAAGGCTGATGTGCTGATAAATTTGAATCTTCCTCCTCTAGTTTTGTTGTAGGCCACCCATGATACGAATCTGTAGAGTTGACTTCCCATTCCTGCAGGCTCCGGTGCGAGTGTTACCCACTTGTCGACCAGTGCAAAAAATTATTTTCCCTCCGATAGGAAAAACATAGCGAAGGGGGGTGTTTAAATCCGAGGGGACGTCGTCCTTGATTGCCCCTATTATGAGGCCGCGTAGCTCCCTATAAAGCCGCATTAGTTGACTGGCGACACGGGCAGAGACTTTGGAGTACAAAAGCTGCAGCGATATTTACTTTATCGTCACTCCCACGGTTTTTTTACGACAAGATGTTGAAATTTCCCAAAGCTCAGGCTCCGACGTTCGAGGAGATTTAAGGGACAATTATGTTCCACAGAAAATAATCCCTCTCGGCTCGCGGGGCTCTGGCACCGGGATTCCTAATTTCCTAATTCTAAAAGTCGTCCGCTGATATATCTAAGTGAAAATCAACTCCCCCATTTCTCCCTCAACTGAAATTGCTGATGTTTCGAAACCACCCCCACCCCCCAAAAAAAATAAAAAATTGTCCCGATGCAACGAAGGTTTCGAAAATCGGGGCCCGTGGATTTGGGATTTTCACTCTTATTATGGAGAAAAAAACCTATTTTTTCTCTCTTTTCTCCTTCGAAAATCTTTATTTTTTTAATAATGGAGCGCTCGGGATATTTTGAACTTTTTATTAATCTTTTCGTTAATGAAAGGCTCAAAATATTTTGAATGTTTCGAAACCAAACCCCACCCCCCAACAAACAAAACATGTCATTTTTCTCTTCAATTATGGATGCTAGCCCTTTCCATCCTAGCTCGAGGCCACCCCCAGCCCAAAAATCATTTTATCCTCTGGACAAAAGAGAGCACCACAGACACAAACTTTATAATCATATTTGGAATGCAATAGAGATGTAATTTTTTGGACGGTCCACGTTCAAATGATACGTCAGATCTCTTTTTTCTTTTTTTGTAATAAAAACTTAATCCTCTCATCAAATTTGGCAAAAAATAAAAAAATATGGAAGTGAGATAAAAAAGAAAAAGAAAATCTCCTACCACCCTCGTTTTACATTTTCTCTCTCCCCTGGACAGTGCCAGCCATCACTATGCATTTGTCAAACTCGTTGCTTTTCCACCGATAGAGAGAGAGAGAGAGGACCTTTTGGGCTGCAAATGCTTGGCTCTTTGGCTGCTACCGTCTTCCCTGCGCTGATTCCGACTCCTCCAAGCCACTCTTCAGTTCAACCCTCCTCCTCCTCCTCCTCCTCCTCCTTCTTCTTCTTCTAGGAGAGATGCAGACACGCGAACAATCCCTTCGGGAGCGCAACCCGAACAGACACAGAGCCGATCACCACCCTTCCTTCTCTTCCACTCTTCTCGACTCCATCTATCGTTCCATCGACGAACCACATCCCCGCGCAGGTCCACCCCATTCGTCCACCCTCTTCCGCGACCTCCGCACCCCCAGAAAGAAACACCCCATCGCTGCTTCCGCTGAAGAAGGAGAAGAAGAAGAAGAAGAAGAAGAAGAGGGAGAGAACTTCGCCCGCCGTCGAAGAAATCGAGTGACACTCGGGAGATGGATGGAGAAGAAAATGGGCGAAGAGAGAGTCGTCCTCCACAGAAACTCCGTCGCAGCTACTGATGCGCGCTCGCGGAGCGATCCTCGTGATCGTTCGGTGTTCATCCTGAGCTCGAGCTCGAGCTCTTCGAATTCGAGCTCTGGAGGGAGATTCTCGTCGTCCGAGTCGGAGTCGACTTCGACTCAGGGTGGCGCGAAAGCGCGGTCTCTCTGTTGCGACGCGCCATGGCCGAAGCCGATTCGCACGCGCGTCTCCGTACGGTCAGATACTTCTCCTCCGAAACATCCTCCGTCGTCATCGGAAGCGAAATTCTCTCTGGTGAAAACGAAGGCAAAGGCGCTCAGAATCTACGACGATCTGAAGAAGGTTAAGCAGCCGATCTCGCCGGGTAATAGGCTTGCCAGCTTTCTTAACTCTCTCCTCGCTTCGAAGAATTCTAAGAAATCGAAGGTTTCGAGCTCCTTGAAGCAATGCGACGAGAAAGAAGAGGTCTCCTACGGCGTAGTTTTAGAGAGAAGATCAACACATGGCTCCGAGAACAAGAACCCAAAGATTTCGGCCTCCATTAACGAAGGAATATCCAAGGATGCAATCTCATTCGCCCAGAGCAAACTAATATCCAGCGATGCACTGAGGAACACGAAGACTTCGAGCTCCGTTGGACGTCTAGACGACGGCGTCATCGAGTGGAAGTCCAATTCCGATTACGGTCATGAGCCGGTTTGTCGTCCGCTCTCTCGGTCGCGCTCAGGCCCGAGCGACTCTGTACCTTCGTCGGGCGATAGGTCGGTGAACAGCTTCGCGAAGATAAGGTCTGTGAGGTTCAACTTACCGGAAGAAGACGGAGCAGCAGCGGCTCCGGCGAGAGCTCGCGTCTACGGCGTCGCGGAGGTCGCCCGGGAGACGACGAGGTTGAAGAAGAGTGGTCGAAACGAGAGCGGCGGTTCCGTCGCGAGAGATCGAAATGCAGAGGAGGATGACGGTTATTCGAGTTCTGATCTCTTCGAGTTGGACAATCTCAGGGTCATTGGACATTGCTGATGAATTCCGGTCCCGTGAAGGGCATTTTAGGAATTGATGAATGGCGGTAAATCTCGGTGATTTTTATTTTTTCCGTGACGGTTTAGAATCTTGGTTAGCTAGGCCGGTGTAAACCTAAATTTGACGGCGTCAAGTGATTTGCGAATTTCAATTTCGAGATTTTCGTGTACTTCCATAATCAGTAAAAAAAAAATGTTTTTCCCTAAAAGGCGCGAAATTCTTAAACGGGACACTATTTCATTGGCAACAAAGAACTTACGTGATTAGAAGTAGTTTATAAAGACGACATTAGCATCGTAGATTACTTTTTAAAGCGGACGTGACTGACGAGATTATCCATCTCAAAGATCTGTACCAATTAAAACGGGCGAACCCCTTCTTTGAAATTTGGTTCGCTATAGATTCGGGGGGTCCGAGATTGTCGGATCTGTGGGGCTGGGACTCATAAAGATGCATCCGCCGGCTGACGAACGGGAATGCAACGTGATGGCTTGACCATATGATGAGAGTTCAGACGTAAGAAAGGGGTTAAGACAAGACTGTTAAGCTTTCCTCTCACCCTTTCTTCTCTTGCACGTGGTGTAAATAAAATTCGTTCCAATGCGTCGACAAAGCGTCGACATACACTCTCCCCAATGCGGGGCTCCTTCTCCGCTCTTTCTTTCCCCTTTCTACGGACGTGATTTGACTTTCGCGTACGTTAGAATGATTAACGTAAGCCTCCGGACCATGCTGTTCTCGTTCTTAGCATCGTGGATGTTCGGCGTGCGTTTCGGGGCCACAAGAAGAAGAAGAAGAAGAAGAAGATGATGAAGAAGGAGAAGAAGATGAAGAAGAAGAAGATGAAGACGAAGATGAAGATGAAGATGAACTGTCGGAACTGTCGACTTGTCTAGCAAATTGGGGACATGGATAGTGAGATCTTTGATCTCTTCTAGCTTCCCTCCTTCCATGTCAAAACAGGTGGGCTTCAACTCTGTGAGGGCGGTCTTCAACGTACGTCAGAGATCTAGCGGAGCTCTTCATTTCCCCTGTCGATTGCGTTCGAAATCTAACGTCTATCTTTGATCTTTCACTCCTGGACGTGTTCATTATCAACCGAAGCTATCACATGGCTTTGTTTTCCCAATTCAGATCGTTTACTAATTCCATTGTCGAATGGTCGGTTCATTTCTTGATGGGATGGGAACCCCTTTTTCATGGATCCATGCGTTCAACACCTAACTGTAAGCAAAGATATCTCTTTCTCCAACAAGTGATGCTTTGAGCACAACACTCTTTGCGGGCAAATTCGTTTCTTTTCTACCGGCTCTCTCGATGTTCATATATCGTAGTCATCGGGTCTCACCAAACGGCGGCTTCTCGGCGGCGAGATCATCTAACAAGCGAATTACATTGTCGTGGGGGTCGCCCTTCTATCGGCTCGGGATCCTTCCTCAATCATAACCAATAATTAGTTGAATGGCTTTTTAATTAATTCCTGAAAACAATTAACATCATCAATACAGCATTATCATTTCGGAACTTTTCTATCCTTGACCAGACAATTTATCCTGCTGTCAAGATAAGGTGTTAATGTCCCCGACCCTAAGCTATGCAATGGGATGGGCGCTTAGGCCAATGGGTTGGCCATGCAGTTGTCACTCGCCAACCATGCATAGATCATGTCCATCCTACCCATCTACCTAGTACGCTATCTTACACTCCATTGGACCACTCTCGGTGACAAGGTCCCTTGTCCTTGTCAAGAAATGGTTTCATTCATAGACTTGACCGGTTGGAGTACTAATGCACTGTCATCCACAGTGCCCCCCATCACGTTCCCCCTCTCATAAAAAAAAAAAAGCAGAGACCAGCGTCTCAGAGGGAAAAGAGAAACAAGAGGGAATGATTGAATTCTGGGTGATCCCGAGAAGAATTTAGCTGAGACTTGAAAATTGCCGCCTCTAGTTTCGTAGCTTTAGATAATTGCCAAACCATTTATGCAGAACTAAAGAGAGGAATCACAGTTGACAGTAATCCGACGGTGTCGGTATAGTTCATGCGATCTGTGAAAGTAACTTTCCACTGGCCATATGTAAAAGCGAGATCCTAAAATGGAAAAAGGGAAGAAGAAAGGTGGTGTGAGCTAATCCTAAAGAAGTCCACACTTCGATTAAGTTTGTGAAGCTTAATCAAGGAATGATGGTGCATTACAGCATATTTGCATCAGCTTGTGGATGGATAGCTTGAGTAAAACCCATCACTTAGGCACTATCAAAGAGTGGAATTCGCCTGAAATTGGATACTTTCATGAATAAAGCATCCTCTTCTTTGAAAGGACGTATTATGAACCATGGTTTAGTTGATCAGAGTCGTCAGTTTACATAGTATCAAAAGCAAAAAGGTGTAAAGAGACTACGATGATAGGATCGTATTATAAGCGGGGACTCTGACACTTGGTACTGCGTAGGTCCCTGAGGGATGCCTGTCTGTCCTATGACCAATGACTCCGCATTGAGGAACAAATTTCCGGTTAACAGACCGGCGTACGGCAGATCGGGCAGTTGGAGTGCGAGTAGAGCCACATTTCTATACAAGAGGAGTGGAATAAGTGCTTGCACTGCTGGAGCTGCTTGACGCTTTCGCCTTCCTCAAAACCCGTCAGGCACACGACACATTCAACCCGAACGTCTGCCTCGCCGGTGTACTTCACCATGGACACCGAGCACACGGCGGAGTCCTGGGTTCCGCGGAAACAGAACCTGTAGACGAGCAGTCCTAGGACGGTGGCAAGGTAGATGGCTATTGAAAATGCAATGGCTATGATCAGTGCAACGCCGAAGACATCTAAAGACATGGTCTTGTGGCTTCGTGGCGATGGAGTTGATTGTGTGGGGGTGTGAACTGGATTGGGGAAATTTTCAAGGACAGAGATGAGATGAGAGTAGGGTGTTTGATGGTTGGTCGAGATTACAAGGGCGTTTCTCCTGGGGGATATCAATGAGGTCCCAACTTTGTGTCTTCATCTGCTAAACCTCATTAAGGATTAGCATATTCTAGCAGCATAGCACTCTCTCCTTAGCAAATCTAAAGGGGAGAAAAACGTACGTGTCTCTGCGTCTTGATTAAGTATGGGCACTTGTTTCTGCTGTGTGTTATCATGTGATTTGAATATGCTTAACGATACGAAGATATGTTTTACGTTACTTCATAATCTTTCGCTCGGTTGCAGCATTGTATCTTACGTGATGAACCTCGTATCGAACAAAGTCGAAGGTACAGACTTCAGCTGATGCTAGTTACAACTTACAAGTTTGCAGCCCTCGCTGAGTCGCCACCCTGTTTAATTCGGCCTTCACTCCTTAGTCCTCATGCTGGTTGCCTTTTGAACAGCCTCTTTGGCAACACATTCTTCATTTACGGCATCTTGTACGGTATTCACCGTACTATTCACAAAGTTCCAGGCTTTCTGAGCTTCATCCTTCGAAGCTATGGCAGTTTCTGATATCCGCTGAGCCTTTTCTTCAAACATAGTGCTGTTAATCCTTGCCACCTCCAATTCTTTCGATGCCTTCTGCAACAATTCCTCAAGACCAGGAGGCTCCCCACCATCCTTTTCTTCTTTTCTTTTTTTTTTTTTCAAATAATACAACGTTTACAATGTTTCGGTCATTTTCAAATGGAATTTGATGGTGCTATTGGTTCCCTCGAACCGGACGGTCCGATCCAGTTCTCGGTTTTCGTGGTTGCCGGTCCGGTCCATGGTTCTGAAAAATGGAATTGGGATCACTGGTCCGGTTCTCGGTTCTTGAGGGAACCGGACCGGACTGGGAACCGCAGTGCGAAATACGTCGAAATGCATTCTTTTATTTGTTGCAAGAACAGTTTGATTGGTCCTTCAGAGTTGGCGGCTTAAAGTTCGGATTTTGCTCTGTCCTTCGTATTAAGACCGAATACATCGGAGTTATATACAAGTCAATGGTCTCATAAATATTGTCAAAAACAAAGAAAGATTTAGGATTTATCCACTAATTGTCTAATTGATGCTCATTCATGGTCTGAGAAGCGTGATGGCATCTGCAGCGACCACCGCAATGTGCTCTGGTTGGGATTCGTTCCGGTTAACCTGTGTAACAATGGTTCTATTCAACTTAAATCTGCAAGCTTTCTGTTTGTAATTTTTAGTTTCTTGTTGTTTATTTTTGGGCAGTTCAGGACTGCAATTTGCCATTTTTCAGTCTCCCTCGACAAGGATCATAATCTTGCTCGTGCCTGCATTCCTGCCGAGGCCGCTGTTAACTGTTAAGAAGGGTTCTGAGCTTGTTTATTACCTGAAAGTTGAATGAACACCTCATAATGACTTTGCGTCGATGTTGTTTCTTATAATGTCCAAGTAGGTGGGACTAAAAGTTGACTTGCTTGGGTACAGGAGATGTGGAAGTGGCTATCAGAATTTGCTTGGCTACATGAAATCGCTGTACTGGAGGGTTGATCCGAATTGGAAAATGGCCGGTTGTAAACAAATACTATGAGTAATTGAGTACCAAAAACGAGTTGGTCGAGAGGGGAATTTGAAGGCAAAGCTGGAAAGGTAAACTAAAAATATGAATACCGAATGCGTAGATCATTTATGCGCTTTCAACTAGAGCGATGAACATTCAGTCCAGGTTCATCTGTTTGATATGGAAATCCAGGGTGATTCTTCACTCTAGGAGTCTGATCTGATTTCTGCATGAGGCGATATGCGCTATGGTCTATAGAGGTACTCACAGAACATCTTTCACATGCTAAATATGATCATCACGAACGTAGACAGACTTCCAGAGAACATGGCTTCTACTCTGAAACAATGTGTCCTAGACTGAATTACGGACAGCGTCATTTTAACTCAAGACTTCAGCAGCATCTGTGTGCATGTGCGTGCCTGTACGCTTCTGTTCGTATGTGGTCGCCCATCGGGGTTCGAAGGAGCCAAGGAAAAGAGTTCAAACATTTGCTTCATTAACTTGTTCTAAGGAAATTAGGGTCGGCGTTCCCTGCCAGAGCAAAGACAATTTTTCTGTTTTAGGTCTGAAAAAGCAGAGACAAGTTCTCAGTCATGGCCTGTTCATGTCGAATGTTGATGACAGTTAGTAACTGGATTACTTGTCTGTTCATGTAAGACATTTGTAGCTACTCGCTCGCCACGATTCTGAAGGTTCGTGCTACGTTAGCTAGCCAGGGCATATCTTGCACGGAGAAGTGATCCGCTCGACAGACCTTCATGCTCCCGTCGTGGGGGGCTAGAACTCAAAGATAAACAGAAAAGCTCCGAACACGAAATACTAACAGGCCGACGAACTATTCGGATTTTAAAGTGTGCAAAAAGGGGGAGAAAAACAGAGGAGGAGTTGTTTCGACCTTAAAAAAAAACAGAGGAGGAGTTGACAAAAATAAGATTTGCCTCTAAAAACAAGGTTAAAAAAAATAAAAATCAAGAAATGGAATGAGAAGTGGATCGAAACATGAGTCAAATCGAACGTGGGAGTTTTCTAAACTCCTAGAACTTGGAGGAAAGAACAGTTCCAAGAGCCTTAACAAACTCCCCAAGCCTCTCTTTCTTTAAGCACTGTCGAACATCCCCTGATCACACAGAATCAAAACGACCAATGCTCGATGCTTGTCCTTCTCTTTTCAAGAAAAGAGTTTGCCAAAACGGAGCTTCTTGAAATTGGAGAAACACAAACCCATCTCAAGTAGATCGCCCGCTCGCTCGCAGATGATGAAAATCAAGATCTGGGTTCCTCCCAGGAAGCATGAAATCACTCTCCCTCCGGTTAGGGGAAAAGAAAACTTCGATTCAGCTGAATAACGCCATCATCGACAAGCAGAAGAACAGCGGGAGGGAACAAGGAACTAAGGAAGCAACCAACGAAAAACCCTGCTCATCAAAATTTGCACAGGCAGCAAAAAGAGGCCAAGCCAAAAAAAAAAAAAAAGCCTAGATTTTTCCGCCTCTTTTGATCTTGAAATGGATCATGCTCAGAGGGTCGCGCTCATGAGAGAGTGATTGAATGTGATTTGACGGCGATCGCGGAGGCAGAAAAGTGGGGAATGAGAAATCCTTCTCTCTTCGCTGCGGTGCTGCGGAATTTACTGGAGCGAGGGAGAGACAGAGTGGCGTTTCATTTTTGACTTGTCCTTTCTCTCTCTTCTGGAGAAACTAGCCTTGTCTGGTAAGTACTACAGGCTCCCTATTAATTTTCTTCTTTAGTCGTAAAACTAATCTCGCCTGTGCTAATTCTCGAGATTATCAGAACCGTGACGTTGCAGTTGATATTTTCACGTTTGGCTCAATTTGTTCTTCGGACTCTTTTCAAAGTCGTTATTATTATTTTTCTTTTTTTATGATATGTTTATCAAAAGTCTTAATCTTTTTTTAAAAAATAATTGTGTCCTTAAACTTATCGAATAACTCCATCCATTATGGTTATCGAAAAATGTTTACCCTACCTTTTTTTAAATAATATTTCTCTTTTTTACCCGTCGATGACGTGACTACGGCACGTAGTTTTGACCAGAGTTTAATTTCGATATTTTTCTTTCTTAATTGAAAAGTACTTTGATGGAAAATTTATTCCGGAGAAAACTATTTTTGATCTTTCTTCGTTCTTCTATTTCTATAAATATATTTTTTGGCCTTTCTAGTTTCGAATCAAGCTAACCCTATACGATTTTTGAAAACTCAAGCATCCACCACGACGCACCAAGTGTCGTTTCGTGGTTGATCTGTTCGGTCTAGTCGGGTGTTTATATATGAATTAACTTGCATATAAAACGGTAAAAAGGTTGAAATGGTTCCTTAAAAATCACTAAAATGGAGTAACAAAAGATAAGCTCCTCTTTCAATACATAAAGTAAAATAATATAATAAAATAAGCACTTTTGCAAAATGTAAGATTCCTCCGTGCGCTGGCCATTCAAGTACTCTATGTATTGCCTTGGTCCACTTCTAGAAAATCGGTATTCCTAATACCCTAACGAGATAATTGCTCAAATAATTCATAAATTTTTACCAAATGTGCAACATACTTTTTGAATTTTTAGTTTACTTAATGTGGTGTATGAACTTTAACTCAAATTATAATATCCTTTTTGAAAATATCTCTAATCAAATCTTTTATATTTCTGCGCATAAAAAAAGAAAAAAAATAAAAGAACGTCACTTGTGAATATCCAGATAAGATACTTAACTCAAAGCAGAAGATAATAATCCACGTAATCCAATAACATAATAATCAGTTTTCAGGTCCACCAATGCCACATGTATAATACTTGAAATGTCTCTACGCATGGAATAGATAGGACTTGTTGAAATTTTATATCTTTTAGCCAATAAGGTCTATTTATTAACTTTAATTTTTTTTTTATATTGAACGGATTTGTTGAAATTTAATAAGACAGAAAAATATTGTGTATTACATCAAAGTTTGGAACTTAATCATAAAGCCAATTTGAGGGCGCTTGGAACAGGTCGTTCCTCCGCTTCGGGTAACGAAGCTTTATCCTTTTTCTTCTGTTTTCCGCGGGAATAAAAACGGTTGGATGAGAGAAAAGAGAGAGCTTTTATCCATGGCGACTGCTCTTCTCCCTTCAATGCTCTCTTTCCGAGACTCGTTAATCAGACAAGTCGACCATTCCTCGTCCGTTTTCGCCGACACCCAGAAGCGTGTCTCCGTTGCTTGCTCTGCCAAGAAGAAAATCGGCTTTTTTGATCAGATTCTCGATTACATCGAAGGTAGGACAGCCCTCTTTCTCGCTTGCAATTTTCCATTTTGGCCACAATTTCTGTTTTTGAATGCGGCCTTGTCCTTATTCCCAAATCGGATTCATTCTTAGAATCGTTGTGTGCGCGTCTTAAAGATGGATTCCTGAGATGTTTCGTTCTGTTATTCAAACTGTTTAGAATAGATGCTCCGCAACGTGCTTGAGAAGTAAAAGCTCAACATTCGATTCATTGCTTGTTCTGACCTTAATTCAGGTGGTCCTAAGTTGAGGAAATGGTATGGAGCACCTGATCTTCTTCCCAAGGACGGGTCTGATGTGGATGAAGAGAATGAGAGCAGAGGTTCTGCTTCTGTTTCTTTCAGTTTTCGTTCATTTTTTTTTCCCTCCTTAAAGTTTTTGATCTGCTTGGGATAATGAACATGCGCAAGCGGAGTTAGTTGCACGAAGTGTGAGGAATAAAGTTAGTAGCAATAACTAAACTGCTAGAGTGAGTCATAGAATTAACTGTGTTTGGAATGCGGTGAGGCTTTTGTTTTGTTCTAATCATGGAGGTGCCGTGAGTTTGCTGATGCATTTGCCCTTCTGTTTTGAACTCAGAAGAAGAAGAAGAAGAAGCGCGGGATGCTGTTTTGGTCACAGACGGAGATAGTGAAATGGGTCAGGTTCGTTTCAAACTTAACGTCAATAGCTCCCCCAGTCAGTTTAGGAAGGAGCAGTACTCGCCATTTCCGTTCTCTTTGCACATATGCACTACAGAATCAATCTGAAAAAAGCAATTTTCTCTAACTGAGTAAAACCAGTGGAATATTCCCACGTTTAAATTTGTGAATGTTGTCTTTGCTCTTATAACATCCTTTCCAGAGTTCACTTGCTGACTCACCATCAATGTCGCATTTACTCAATTTCTTTCCCTCTAAAGGATGTTCTTCTTCCCAAATTTTTGAGTTAATCGTATTATATTATCTGATTCCTGTGATTTCTAGCTTATGTAGATGATTATTCTTTCCCTGATCGTCAAACGAACTCGAGTCAAAGCATTGGTCAAAGACAGGCGGATGGCAAGTGAGGCATTTGGAGACTACGTCGAGGTAAGCAAAGATGCGCATACTCACAGGTCACAGCATCTCTTTTGTGTTGTTTAGTCTATCTTAATTTGATTTCGGGTAGAATATCCGATTAAGTATTTATGGTTTCCCTTGCAAAGTCAGTGGCTGGAGACATGAATAGCAAGCAATTCCTGAGTACGGCTCTCAGAGGAGTTCGGGCCATCATATGTCCAACCGTATGTCGATGTCCTTTCTTTCATTCTGTCCTTACCATTGTACCCTCACCTTTTTCGCGCAACTTGTTAAGTAACTACTAACTAGGAATAAATCACCTGCTCTACACTCCAATTTTCTCTTTCAGTCAGTTCCATCTTGACTTGTTGGTATCCTTTTGTTTCTCCTTTTACAGGAAGGTTTCTTATGTAATGTCGGGAGCTTGAAGGGAATCAAACACGTAATTCTCTTATCTCAGGTATCTCTCTCTTGAAAGCTGTGAACGGACACATTGCTGGGAATATATGCAGGTCAAATGTTGTTTAATGAGGCTGCAGTTGTCCGTTTATGAAGGTTTGAGCGTTATTCAAGCTATGATGAGAGACTCTTCAAAAAAACTGGCTGAGCAAGATGAATCAAAACTGATGGCTTCAGGACTACCTTACACCATTATCAGAGCTGGCGCGTTGCAAGACACTCCGGGCGGAGAACGAGGCTTTTGTTTTGATGAGGTGCCGCTGTAGTCTTACTCTGGTGTTTTTGATATTCAATCCTTTTTAAAGAAATATGGATGGAATTGGTAATGTTTAAACTAAGTCCATGTGACGAGATATTCTCGATTTGGGGAACAGATTGCCTATTTCTGCCGATGGCCTGTGATCATAGCCTCATAGGGACTGATTATTCTTAAATTCAAAGGATTCATCTCAATCGACTTGATTCGCTGGAAAGGAAAAATAAATCATCGGGAGGCACACATAAGTAGTAATTTGCAAGTATTTTCTTGTCTGAAACGGTTGGACAAAGGTGATACTTAAGAAGAGTCTGCAAATTTGTTTCTTTTCTCACAACTTATGTCGCACACTTCATTCACAGGGTTGTTCGGCGAAGGGAAGTCTCAGCAAGGAAGATGCTGCTGTGATTTGCGTGGAAGCGCTCAGCGCAGTCCCTCGACGAGGATTTGCATTCGAGGTAGCATTCACCTTTTGCCTGTTTTACATTGCGGAATTTTCTGTGAAGGGGTAAACTCCTCCGTGAACATCAGCATCTACCTATTAGCTTAATCTGTTGGGAACGTTGTAAAGTCTCTATTGGATAAACTGAAAGCGTTTCTGTTGCCTCATCAGAGTTCTGTGGTTTGCCTTGGTGATAGGTTGTTAATGGAGAAGAGAAGGTATCAGATTGGAAGCAGTGCTTAATCGAGTTGATGGAGAAGGCTGATTAGCACTAGCAGCTGTGATGATCAATCCTCCTCCTCTTGCCATTCTTCTGTTTTATAGTTCTTTCTATTGGATCTGCTCAGCAAGTGCGAGACAAAAAAGTTCCAGGAAGTGGTTTTGGTAACTAACAGCGTTTAAGGATAGATTTTATATTATTAACTGTTAATTATAATATTTAGCTAGTGCCAGATAAATTATTTTCCTGCAATCGAAATATTTATCCGAAATCGAGTTCGCTTAATATTTTGATAATATTAGCTAGGATCCAGATTAATTAAATATGATTTGGATAAATAATTAATTGTTGATGAATTATTAGATGATTGATTATTTTGGGTCTGTTGGATATTATATTGGTAATTTTTTTGAAATTTGGATTAATTAATCGAGTCAGATTAATTAAGTGTGATGCAAATAATTAATTATGTTAATTAATTATTACCGGATGAGTATTATTATTGGGTGATTGATTGGTGGATAATATATATGTGCATATGTGACCGCTAGTGAACTGAAGTTTTGAGCACCACCGTGTGTGCATTGAGTTAAATGGAAAGATATAATTGGCTGATTGCATTTGCGCTTGTGTAGTCACATGAAAGTAATCATCACTCGAGGGTGTCCCGAGGTAAAATATCACTCGGGGGTGTCCCGGGGATTAAACATCATTCGCGGGTATCTCGAAGGTGAAATATCACTCAGGGGTGTCCTAGGGGTAAATTATCATACAGGAGTGTCCCATAGGTGAAACTTCAATCGAGGATGTCCCGTGGGCAAGCTATTAATAATCGGAGCATGTGTGGTGCATTATGCGTGAAATTGTTATGAGTGTTGTAGTTGAGTGCCTTGATTTGTGTGCTATTGATTGTTATGATATGAATTGTTCGTCATGTGGACTAAAACAGGGTAAGTTTGCATGTAATTGATGATTTACTGTGATATTGTACTTGATCAAGTGGTAGCGAGAACGTGGCGTGAGTCGCATGCTATTGATCTGTCATTGACATTTTTCTGCATCTTTAGGCTGCCTTGAGTGAGTCAGTGTCCTACTCGGACTTAGACGATGACTTACAGGGATTTTATATATCACCCTGTTGTTATTAACTATTTTCAGGCTTTTAGTTGTGGAGCGCTAGAAGTGTGCGTGGATTTTTTTTAGTAGCACGCCCTGAGTAGGGCTTGTGTATACATGCTTTCCAGGATTAACCATAAATAATTTAAAATGAACATTGCTAATGATGTTGATTGATGCGACTACTGTATTTTCCTAATTTTCTATCCCTATAAATTTTATAATTGTTCGAGAGTAGTACGTTTTGCATGCTCTAATTAAAAGATAATAAAAATAATGGATCGATGTCGTGCTTGGGATGTCATTCTTTTTTTATCTGAGGCGATTTGATAGGGTTGTTGCGAGCCGGGCAATCAGGGGGTGAAACTTTTATTTTGCGAAAAACGAATAATTTAAAAGATATTTTTTACATCAATTGTATAAAAAAATCAAAAATATTTTCATCGTTCACAAACTAGACATAAATTATTATCGATAATGAAAAATAATTTTCATTGACTGATTAATTTAAGGGATATAAGTAATCATTTTTTGAAAAATATTTTTAAATCATATATTTTTCGTGAAACAAATTGAGTCTTAGAATGAAAATCGATCAATCATGTGTCACGGGTCGACAGATCTTGACCGCAGAAATAGTCCATGCAGCACCTGGCAAGCCATGCTAAGCTAGCCTTCCCTATATAGTTGTTCCATATAACACTGAGGCGAATAACTTTTCCGTATTAGATCGTAACACGCCCAGCTCGAAGATGATTAGAACACTTCACGCTCAATAACTGATTTTGGCCTACCATGGTCTCATTAAGAAAGCAGCATCAACTCTCGATCAGTTTGTACATAGGAGACCCACCCTGCCTTCAGAGCTCCTAAGAGTATATTATATTGGAAAAATAACACAAATAATCCTTAAACTTTGGCAGAATGTGTAATGTGATCTCTGAATATTTAATTTATTCAATATAGTCCATGAAATTTAGCCCAAAGTGCGATTTGATCCCTAAACTTTTGACTTGTTCAATTTAATCCATGAACTTTTAGTACTTGCTCAATTTAGTCTATGGATCATACGAAAATGTTTATTATTATCTCTGATCTTAAATTAATAAAAGGACTGCATTGAACATTTCTCTATAATTAAGGGACTATATTGAAGATGTAGCAAAAAAGTCTAGGGACTACATTGAGTTAACTAAAAGTTCATACTTATCCATAGGTAGTCTAGTTAGTTAGGGCGTACTTGAGATTATGTGGTTAGGCGCACTAGTCTCAGGGTCGATTCCCCGAATGAGCACTTGTGATTTAAGTGAAAGGTCATGGCGTTTGGTTATTGTGCTAATCTCCTCTGATGATTAGTCAAGGTGCGCGCAAACTGGCCTGGATACCTTGGTTATAAAAAAAAATTAAAAGTTCATGGATCATATTGAATATTAGGCTAAAGTTTATGGATCACATTACACATTTTGTCAAAATTCAGAGACAATTTATATTA
The DNA here is from genome assembly GCA_028455895.1 of Rhodomyrtus tomentosa. NCBI lineage: Eukaryota > Viridiplantae > Streptophyta > Magnoliopsida > Myrtales > Myrtaceae > Rhodomyrtus > Rhodomyrtus tomentosa. Next base: position 37,017,433 of record JAPCWY010000001.1, on the reverse strand, counting down.
TTAACACTATTATATTTAACATAGAACTCCTACTACAAACATGTCCTGACACTACTACTTATGGATCCAATTGTCTTTTGCCCTCTATAACGCTCACTCTCCATGATGATAACTCAAGCTCCACTCATTAGAGGACCCGAGCACGGGAGAACTTGCCCGCTCAAAACATGAAATAACCCGCCCGTGTCACAAACGTCTAATGTTTTTCTTGACAAGACGGATAATACTTCTATTATGGTTGTCATTATGGTCAATGGTCACCCATTCCGCAAACCCAAAAATTCTGAAAATATTGTTGTCTTTCTATTTACTCTTGCATTAATGAATATAATTACAATTATAAAGGAAGGAAAATCTCAGAAATGCCATCGTGCCCCGGACTTAGCCAGGACTGGATACAGAAAACCATGCCCCCATACGTTACCCCATTATAGTTGATTTGACCCTCAGGTTGACCTTCAGGGTTGACTCGGCTGACGACTAGAACTCCCGTCCTCGCTTTGTCCGACGTGTACGGCCACGATTCGATTTCTCTGTCGTCTCTCGCCTTCTCTTCTGTATTGTTTATCTCCCTCCTCTCTCTGTCTCTCTCCCTCTTTTCTGAGTTCGGAGCCCGGAAAAAAAAAGAAAAGAAAAGAAAAAGGGCCAAACCCCCCGATCGCGATGAAATAGCTGCGCGGTGAACTTACCGCGAGTCGCCGCCGCTACGTCCGAACCATGGCGGACAACCCGACCTTGTCGCCGAAACCTCAATCTTCGAACCCGATGGATCCCGCAGCCTCGGCTGCGTCAATTCCCCAAAATCCATCGCCAAACCCCCAAATCCCGTCCCAATCGCCGCTCTCCTCTCCTTCAATCGACCCCGCTCAGGTCAATTCTCAGATCTCGTCCCCTCCTCTAACTCATTTCCCTCAGCAGCAACAGCAACAGACGCAGTCGCAGCCACAACCGCAGCCTCAATCGCTCGTCCATCAACAGACGCAACAATCATTCGTGCAGCAGCAACAACAGCAACAGCATCAGCAACAGCAGGCTCAGAATGTTTCCGCCATGAACAATTTCCCAATTCAGCCGAATCTTCAGAGATCGTCATCGATTTCTAGGTTAAATCAAATGCAGCAGATGGGTTTACTGAGGCAACAGCAGCAGCAGCAAGGTGGCGTGTATGGGCAGGTTAATTTCGGTGGGTCCCAGCAGAGCCAGCCACAGAGCCAGCAGAATCAGATGGTGACTGGGAATCTCACGCGGTCGGGTTTGATGGGACAGAGCGGCCATTTGCCAATGCTACCTGGTACGGCCGCGGCTGCTGCTCAGATGAATCTGCAGTCTCAGATATTGAATTCGGTGCGTCTTTTCTCGATATCTCGTTCATCGCTAGTCAGTTTTGTTGGTTTTCTTTGGTTGGCAATCTAGTTGGAAGCAGTGTGAGGAGGTTTTATTGTCTTTTTAAAAAAACTAGTATTGTTTTGAGTATATCTTACATAGCAGGCGGACAGATGGACATCGGTGAAGCAGGTAATCACTAAATGGAATTTCTGTTCTTTGGAGTCCACCTGAGTTGGTTTTGCAGAGGATTGTTTGTAAAACAGTTCTTATTTTTTCGATTTAGCTCTCTTTATTGGATGAGGTTTTTGGAGACTGATCAGCTAATTAATATTATTTTGTTATGTGTTATGTTGGGAGATGGAGAGATATAGGTCTTTGAAACCGTTAATTTTATGGGTGTAGCCAAGGCAAAAGGCAGGATTAGTACCTGGGAACCAATTCCACTCTGGTAATTTAGCTGGACAACCATTGCAAGGGATTCAAGCAATGGGATCGATTGGCTCCTATAACTTGAGTTCACCCCTAAGGGTTAACGGTGCTCTAAGTTATGGGCAAACGCGGATGACAACAGGGCAGATGAGGCAGCAATTGTCACAACAGGCTCAAATCACATCCCCTCAAGTATAATTTTTTTTCTCCAATTTTTTTAACAAATTTATCCTCGGATATCATGATATAAATAGTTGGACCTCATTTTTTCTTGTTGAAGTTCAGATCTTTTTAACCCACGAAATGTCCTCATGGGGTGCAGATTGGTAAACCTATTATACTATATAAATACTTTTGACATCACATTACATTGTACTCTGTTCATAATTGAGATACTCAATATATTTTTTCAGCTTGCTGAAAGTCAGAATGTTTTGATGTATATGTCAAACTATAGGTTCAAAACCTGCAAAGGACATCGTCCCTGTTCATGAATTCTCCAATATCTGGATTGACTCAAAATGGACAATCAGCTGTGATGCAGAACAGTTTGCCACAACAGCAGTGGTTGAAGCAAATAGCAGGAATACCTGGTGGTCCTGGTTCACCTTCATATTGCTTTCAACAACAGAGGCAGCAACAGGCTCTTTTGCACCAGCAACTCGCATCATCCCCTCAGTTTTCACAAAACCCAATGGCCCTGAATCCGCAACAATTATCACAGCTGGTGCAGCAGCAGTCATCAATGGGACATCCACAGCCACATCAGCAGCAGCAGCAGCCGCAACAACAACTGCAACAACCACAAATGCATCCACAGCAGCAGCAGCAGCCTTCTCCTAGGATGCAGGGACCTGCAGGCCAGAAATCTCTTAGTTTGACTGGATCACAGCCAGATGCTACTGCTTCTGGTACAACACAAGGAGGAAGTTCAAGCCAAGGAACTGAGGCAACTAATCAGCTTCTTGGGAAAAGGAAGATACAGGACTTGGTTTCACAGGTTTATCCCGCATCTTCACATCATTTTTTGTTGTTTCCCATTTGTCTTTTTATGAGGTAGTTGTAGCGAACAGTCCGTCTACTGGGATGTTATAACAGAGGTTGAAAATCTGCTGTGCAGGTGGATCCACAGGGAGTACTGGATCCCAACGTTGAGGATCTTCTTTTAGAATTTGCCGATGACTTTATTGATCAGGTGAGTTTTACGGTCATCTAATTTGTTGCCTTCATCTTTAACCCTATTGCTAACTAGGATTATGAACTGACAATTCTATAATCTAATTGCTAAAAGTGGCCCAAATTGGTAACTTTATCGCTTATTCGATTTTTTTCCTGTTTCCCGATTGTTCATTATCTTACTTAGTTTTAGATTTAATCTCAGATCTGTGTGGTTATTTGTTGCATATGCTTAGCCGGTGAGGGTACTAGTTATAGCGTTTCTATTGACTGCAGCATGCTTAATCTATGCATGGATGTTCTTTTTCTTTTCTGAAGTTCACTTCTTGCTTAAGTGATGAAGGTCAGTACAACATATCTGGGTTTGCAAGCAACCTGGATGGCAGTTTAGCCTGAAATTGGCATTCTTGGGGCTTAATTCAACTTGAAGTTGTAAATGCAGTAATGTCATGTTTTAACTCAGCGTGTTGCTTTGAACCTGGTGATCTTTTGTTTAAACGATGGTGAATTGCGAATTTGCAAATGATCGATCACAATTCATGGTTGTCCTGAAGCTTCTTATGCTCTTATGCTTATGCCTGAACCATCTTTGTGCTTTGGCTTTTAATCAACCTACTGTATTTGTTTGCAGGTAACCACGTTTGCCTGCAGTTTGGCTAAACATCGCAAATCGTCGACGTTGGAGTCCAAAGATGTATTACTGCACCTAGGTTTGGCATCCCCCTTGTCTGAGAGTACATTATATTTCAGTGGAAAAGCTATTGAAATACATACGAGAAAAACCCGTCAAGTCCAATCCTTGTGGTTGGTAGCTGCTGCATAGTTAAGAACCTAAGGAGGAGATGATATGGCATGATTTGATTAAATTAGGAGATGCTTGTCCTAATATAATCCATCAACCTGTTGATTTTAAGGATATGCATGTTAAACACCGTCAGCATTAGTGCGTCCTCTCAATGGCACCAGGCACTTATCTGCTTCCATTGTGATGCAAGGTTAATAATCCAATGCATATTTTCTTAGTTCTGCGGACATCTTTTTCCTTTCTAAAAAATGTAGCGTTTACGCCAACGTGCACAAGGCATTTTGGTTGTGAGCAAGCTTTATCATCTAGATTTAGCTAGTCTTCCTGCTTGTTTATTTGGATGGCATAAAGTTGAGCTAATTTATGTGTTGTTGAAGTCCTAAGGTGTCATGAACTACATAATGTTTTGTCTGTGCAGCGGTAGGTGCTATTTTAGGTTTATCTAATTGCACAGTTTTCTAAAAGTAATTTTCATTGTTCTTCTTCCCCTTTAGAAAGCATACATGCACATGGTTGCAGTTTCTATCATATTTAGGTATCTGAGTCCTGAAAATTATATTGCAGAAAAAAATTGGGGTTTGACAATTCCTGGATTTTCAAGTGAAGGGCAGAAGCATCTAAAGAAACCTGTAAGTATTGTGTTTAGGGTTTAAGTTTCTTCTGGATAAGCATAGGAGTTTCTACAAAATGTCTCAATTTTCGGTGTATGCAGATTATGTCATCACTTTTATGATCGTAGTCGTGGACACCTTTTTCTTGAAAAGACTACAAACTGTATTTTTCCTTCATGGCCTACCGTGTACGCGCAGTTTCAACTTTGAACTGTTGGCACAATCATGGAAGTGGTTTTGCTTTGTATGTCAATTTGATCCAAATTTTAAAGTTTTAACGAGTCTATGAATTTGGGGGATCTTTTCAGTTCCTTTCCTATTATGGTAAAAGTAGTTCCATTTATTTCTATTCGCTATGAAAGTGTTGTCCTAGAAGAGTTTTTTAAATGTTTCCTTGGTGAGTTCTGGTTGATGTGATTTTGAATTTTGCTTTATGCGACATCGTAACTGTTTTTAACATTTCAGTTTTTAAATAACTGCAGTTAGCTAGCGAGGTTCACAAAAAGCGTCTTGATATGGTAAGTTTGAGTTTGTCTTGATACAAGCTGGTTCTCTTATTGTCACAAGGAACTGAGATTCTCTTTTCTTGCATCTCTTGTTGTTTGCCAGGTTCGTGCGTTGAGAGATTCTTCGTTCACGGAAAGAAGTTTAGATATCTCTAAAGAAATAACAAGACAGGGGTCTGACAACATAATTGGGCCCAACCATTTAATAAGGCCTTCACCAAGTTCTGACCGTTTGGTCACACAAGCAACTGGTTCTCAGATGCTGCAGCAACCAACGCGGTTTTAATGTAGCTAAGATTCCATTGCTTCAGTCAACTTGAAGTTGAGGTTATTTATCACCTGATATCTGGTAATTATTGGAGCCTTAAAGTTTTATGTGATTATTACAGCTTTATTTATATGGTTGCAGCTCTAGTCTATCTCTTGAAATTGTCTACCTCCTTGAATGTATCAGTAAGGATCATACTAATTCTATCGATCTGACCTAATATTTAACTGCAGGTTGGGCGTGGTGGGCAGAGACTGTACAGTTGTTTGGCATCTGATACATGAATTATTTGGTCAAGATCACAGTGACTGATCATGCTTATTAGATTCTTCCTGGAGTTCTACTCTCTGATTTGGGAGAATAAGGCATCCAAAGCTGGGGCGGCTGGGTTTTTGTGCTAAATGTTAATGTTTTAACATAGTGTTATGAGAACGATCAGAACTTGTGTAACATTTAGATTCAGATATATGTTCTTGCTTGAAGAGAAGTGCTGATTTCTTCTTTTCTGCTCTTTTTAAGTTAAAGGTGTTGTTCATGAAGGGTTTCCTAGAATCATAAAACGCAACGGAACGAAACCCTAAATAGGATCCATGTGTATATCGAAATCAAAGTAGGTTTCAAGATGTACCTTTTGTGGTTGGTTTCGAATTGACGGTCAGTTGTGTCTGAATTAGCGCCTCAAGTGTTGTGCCTCTATCGGTATCCACATACACGAACTAAGTTCTCCAAAGATTCAAGTGCTAGTTTTCAGATCTTGGAGTATCTCTGCCAATCGCCTGAACAGAGAATTGTTCTTTATTTTTCTTCTTTGGGATAAATGATCATTGATTTGAGGCGTCTTTAGGGTTATTATTCGTAATCCTACACTTCACGGTTTGGGTCCCACGACATAACGGTCTAGGCTTACGATGCCTCTAAATCGTACACTTAATCGTGCGTTTAATTGTTATCTCATAACGTGCACGATTACGTAAATATTCGTAATAGGAGAATAAATAAAGCTCTACTTCTTAAGTATATCAAGGGGCAGAGAAAATAAGAAATCATTTCGCTATTGTGTGCGACCTTATAAGTTCACTAGACATTAGCAGTGTGCCCAAAACTCTTTTGGCCCATAAGTCATAGGCGATTTCTTGCAAGACATTATGATTACCTAAGTATAATGAAAGTCGATTTTCTATCACAACCTAATTCACAACTAATGTTAGAGTATCTATCTTAATTGGTTCTTAGGGCATACTACTAACAATATCCTACTTGCATTATAACCAATTATACAAACTAAATCCCTTTGTTATTTGATATCCGAGTTAAGCATAAGGTAAGACAAGTGTCATCCTTATATAGCTCAAACTCATTTTCTCAATACCGCAGTTAGACTATCAAGCCAAGTAGTTGACTATTCAACTCACTTGAGCATAGCCATGCATTTTACAGTCTCAACTCTACGGGAGGCCGTGATATCATACTCTCGTTATATGGAGACAAATCTCATCTTGTCTACTCACATCACTCAGCACGATTCATGACATGTCCAGCCATTACCTTTATAATCACCAGTTACGGTTGATGTTTGGTAATGTTAAAGCATGTCAATCCACGTCTAGGAAATCGTGGTAGACTCAGGTCAAAGGACTATACTCAATAGCTGTGATGAGAAATAATGATGACATCATATAACAATCCTATAGTATTCTCGTAGTGGGTCTGTCCAATATATTGTTTTCCAACATATATTTCATGTGATCAACATTATATCTTTATGTTCATGACCCGTGAAATTTGGTCATCTATTGACTCACATATTAGTCTCAAATACCATTGGCATCCTAATGCACATTGATAATTGATTAGGGACATTTATAATATCAATATCCATTCTATTAATAGAGTTTCACGATCAAATCATGTATTTGATTTTCTGTTAAGGACATTCAATATTCGAAGGATAAAGATTTCGCATTCAATCGTATATTGAAATTAAATCGAAATCAAATATAACATATGTTTTATTAATGAACAATGAAAATGTATATTACATATACTCCCACTCACATCAAGACCAATCACTAATGTGTCTAAGGCCTAAAGCGTTACAATACAATGAAGCTCAAGCTTAGGTCGTGGAAGAGCCTTCGTCAACGGATCAGCTGCATTTAACTCTGTTGTAACTTTACACATTTTGACATCGCCTCTTTCAATGAATTCTTGAATAAGGTGATACTTCCTAAGTATGTATTTGGTCTTCTGGTGTGATCTAGGCTCTTTAGCCAAAGCAATGGCCCCATTGTTGTCACAATAGAGGTCCACTATATCTAAACCAATAGGACTGATTCCCAGTTCTTCTATGAACTTTCGAATCTATACAATTTCTTTTGATGCTTCTGAAGCATCAATATACTTAGCTTCTATCGTAGAATCTGCAATAGTGTCCTGCTTGGAACTCTTTTAGCACACCACTCCACCATTCACGCAAAAGACAAACCCTGACTGCGATCGAAGATCGTCTTTGTCGGTTTGGAAACTAGCATTAGTGTAACCACTTACAGTGATTTGTTCCGCACCTCTATAGACTAATAATAAATTCTTAGTTCTTCTCAAGTACTTAAGGATATTTTTAACAGTTATCCAATGAGCTTCTCCTGAATATGACTAGTATCTGTTTGTTATGCTCAATGCATAAGAAATATCAAGACGAGTGCACAACATGGCATACATGATGGATCCTATGGCTGATGCATAAGGAATCATACTCATGCGGTTTTGCTCATCTTGTGTTGAAGTATACTGAGTTTTGCTAAAACTTATGCCATGTGACATTATGAGAAAAACTTTTTTGGAATCTTGTATATTAAACCTATTGATGACTTTGTCAATATATGTACTTTGACTCAGTCCAATAAGTCTCTTTGATATATCTCTATAGATCCTGATCTCCAAGATATAGTTTGTCTCTCTTATGTCCTTCATGGAGAAATATTTTTCTAGGCATGTCTTACCTGACTGAAGCATAGGAATATCGTTTCCAATGAGTAGTATGTCATTCACATACAACACTAGAAACACAATTGCGCTCCCTCTAGACTTCTTGTATACACAAACTTATTCTTTGTTTCTAATGAAGGCAAACTCTTTGACAGTTTCATCAAAATGAATATTTTAGCTCCGTAATGCCAGCTTCAATCCATATATAGAACGTTGAAGCATGCATATATTCCCAGCATTGTCTAGTGATGTAAAGCCTTCAAGTTGTGTCATACGCATATCCTCCTCTAGGTTTCCATTAAGGAAAGTTGTCTTTACATCCGTTTGCCATATCTCATAGTCATAATATACGGCAAAAGCTAGGATAATTCGAATGTACTTGAGCATGTCGACTGGTGAAAAAGTCTCGTCATAGTCAATACCATGAGTTTGTTTGAAATCTTTAGTTACCAGCCGTGCTTTATAAATGTGAACATTTCCATCCATATCGATTTTCTTCTTGAAAACCCATTTGCACTCTATAGGTTTGACACTTTCGGGTGGATCAATCAAAGTCCAAACTTTCTTTTGATACATTGAGTCTATTTCGGATTTCATGGCCTGAAGCCATTTATCGGAGTCTAGCCCACCATAGCTTCCGTATAGGTCGTAGGTTCGTCATTTTCTATTAACAATAGATGATGATGTTCTGTGACATGAAAGCCATATCTCATAGGCTCATGATGTGTTCTTTCAGACCTACGAACTATAGGTACCATTGGAGTAGACTATACAGCTTTTCGTAGATCTAATTGAGGTTCCTCATGAACTGGAACACTCTCTTATGGCACAATAACTTCTTCAAGGTTTACCTTACTTCCATTGGTTCATTTATTAAGAAACTCTTTCTTTAAAAAGACATCATTTCGAGTAACAAACACTTTATTCTCTAATCGGTTGTAAAAATAATATCCATTTGTTTCTTTAGGATATCCCACAAAGAAGCATTTATCAGATTTGGGCCCAAGCTTATCAGAAAGTAAACATTTTACTTAAGATTCGCAGCCCTAAATTTTTAGAAAAGACATACTAGGAACTTTTCTTGTCCACATCTCATATGGTGTTTTCTCTATAGCTTTTGATGGACTTCTATTTAGTGTGACGCTGCCGTCTCAAGTGCATAACCCCAAAAAGATAATGAAAGATCTAAATGACTCATCATTGATCGAACCATGTCTAATAGAGTTCGATTTCTTTATTCAGAGACATCATTCCACTGTGGTGTTTCAGAGGGAGTGAACTGTGAAACGATTCCATACTCCTTAAGATGGTCATTGAACTCTTGGCTTAGATATTTTCCTCCTTGATCAGATCGAAAAGCCTTGATATTCTTGCCAAGTTGATTTGTACTTCATTCTGAAATTTCTTGAACTTTTGAAAGGACTCAAATTTATGTTTCATCAAATAAATATATTCATATCTACTGAAATCATCAGTAAATATAATGAAGTATCGATAACCTCCTCTAGTTGTAGAACTTAGTGGTCCACACACATCAGTATGTATAATGACCAACAATTCTTTTGCCCTCTCGCTTTGATTAGTAAAAAGAATTTTTGTCATTTTGCTAACTAAACAAGATTCACACGTATCATATGATTCAAAATCAAATGAATTTAATAGTCCATCGCTATAGAGCTTATGAATTTTTTTCTCGTTTATGTGGCCTAATTGATAATGCCATAGGTAGGTCGGATTCAAATCATTAGATTTAAACCTTTTTGTATTTATATTATAGATTGACACATCAAAATTTAGAACATATATCGCATCTACAATATGGGCGCCACCATAAAACAATCCATTAAGATAAAACGAACAACTGTTGTTCTTTATATCAAAATAGAAACCTTCCTTGTCTAAACAAGAAACATAAATAATATTCCTGTATATAGCAGGTACATAGTAACAATTATTCAATTCTAAAATCATGCCAAAAGGTAAAGCTACATCATATGTTCGTATAGCTAATGCAACAACTCTTACTCCATTTTCAATGCGTAGTTCCACTTCACATTTTGCTAGTGTTCTACTTCGTTTCAGTCCCTGCACATTCATACAAATGTAAGTATCACAACCGGTATCTACTACCCATGAAGTAGAACCAGTAATAACATTTACTTCTATAACATAAATACTTGAAATGGAAGTCTCACTTCCTTTCTTCTTCAGATCCTTTAAATATTTCTTGCAATTCCTCTTCTAATGTCCCTTGTTGCCATAATGGAAGCAGACAACATCAGCAGTCGTACCCGTCTTGGTTTTGGGTTTAGGTTTAGGTTTAGTGCCCTTACCCTTACCGTTGACCATGCCTAGCTTTTTAAAGACTTTCCTCTTTTGAACTATGAGAACATTAAGGGTAGAATACTTCTTGATATTCTGCTCAGCATTTTTGAGCATCTCATGCAATTCAGTCAAAGTCTTATTTAGATTATGCATGTTATAGTTCATAACAAACGTGTCATAATCATGAGACAATGACTGAAGAATAATGTCAGTAGCCAACTTTTGACTAATGAAAGAGCCTAGTTGCTCCAGGTTTTCAATATGACCTATCATCTTTATGACATGTGGGCTAACTGAGCTCCCATTTGCTATCTTGCACTCAATTAAGGCCTTTATCGTTTGGTACCTTTCAGTGGGTGCTTGCTCCTAAAATAAAATTTTCAGGTTCATGATCATATCATAAGCATCCACGTTATCAAACTGTTTCTGAAGGTCTGAGTTCATGGTAGCTAGCATTAGACAGGATGCATCCAATGCATCATCTTTATGCTTCTGGTAAGCATTTCTTTCGGCATGGAGAGCATTGAAAGTAGGTGCCTTCTAAGGGAGTGGTTTCTCCATGATATAATCCATTTTCTCCTACTTGAGAACAATTCTCAAGTTTCTATACCAGTCCAAAAAGTTTGAACCATTCAATTTGTCCTTCTCAAGGACAGAACACAATGAAATGCTTGATGCAGAGGTATTTGACATAGCTACAACAAATATGCAAAGTGAATTATTCATTAATACATTTTATAATCAACTTTCACTATAATTTTATAAAATATTTTCCTATTAGTATAGTGGACCAAGATCCATATTTCACCAAGTTTCGCGTAAACTTTGGCTTACCGCTCAAGATTCAGTTATTTAGGTAGACAACTCTTTGTTAATTATATCAAATACAACTCTTAGTTGTTGGGGTTGGCATCTCATGTCTCATCCCCTAACCCTATGCCTCAAGACCCAAAACCGTTTTGATAGCATTGTTAAGTAAACCAATCTTGATATATGGATAATCATTATCTATTCTACCTTACTTAAATAGTTAAAAATACACTGCTTTGACAGACCCATCTTTTGACGATTCAAGCATTGATAGATGTATGCTTGTAAATGAATCGTTTTATTACTTAATTTTATCAGGAACTTTCACAGTGTTTTTATACAGTGATGAATGTATGCATGTTATGAACATAATCTCTTATCACAATAAAGGCATAACAATTATACTGGGAACAAACAATTCATAGAGGGGTCAAGGGGGCTGCGCCCCCTTGCGGGGTTCAAAGGGGCAGCGCCCCTGGCGGTGGTCTCGCTGGGTTCGAAGGGGAAGCACCCCTCGCAAAGGCTCAGGGGTAGCGCCCCCGAAACCTAGACATAATTCTTAATTCTGTTTTAACTGAAATCTATCCGTCCCCTTATACCGACCCTACTAGGGCGAACGATTTCAACTAAATCGTCCCTCAGGTCGTTCATGCTTTGTTCTTTCTCAGAATTCTAAACAGAATTCGTAATTTTATTTTCTTAACAGAACGCCTCTGGATCAACCACATTAATCCACATAATTACAGCAATTCAAGTTTTTTTCAATGTGAGATTACTCGAATTGATCATATCAATTCGTATTCACAATTCATCTAACCTTAATTAAGAATCACTCTAGGCATACATCATATGCATCGACAGTTAGGGTTTTCCATTCAATTTCGATATAACACAAGTAGCTCTAATATCGCTGAAGAGTTTCCTAGAATCGTAAAACGCAACGGAACGAAACCCTAAATAGGATCCATATGAATATCGAAATCAAAGTAGATTTCAAGACGTACCTTTTCCGGTCGGCTTCGAATTGACGGTCGGTTGTGTCTGGATTAGTGCCTCAAATGTTGCGCCTCTACCTGTATCTACACATACGAACTGAGTTCTCCAAAAATCCAAGTGCTAGCTTTTAGATCTTGGAGTGTCTTTGCCAATCGCCTGAACAGAGAACTATTCTCTATTTTTCTCCTTCGGGATAAAATAATGACCACAGATTTGAGGCGTATCTAGGGTTATTACTCGTAACCCTATACTTCACGGTTTGGGCTCCACGACATAATGGCCTGGGTCCACGACGTCCTCTAAACCGTCCACTTAATCGTGCATTTAATCGTTATCTCATAACGCGCACGATTACGTAGATATTCGTAATAGGAGAATAAATAAAGCTATACTTCTTAAGTAGATCAAGGGGCGGAGAAAATAAGAAATCAATTCGCTATTATGTGCGACCTTATAGATTCACTAGACATTAGCAGTATGTCAGAAACTCTTTTGGCCCACAAGTCATAAACGGCCTCTAGTAAGACATTATGACTACCTAAGTATAGTGAAAGTTGATTTTCCATCACAACCTAATTCACAACTAATGTTAAAGTATCAATCTTAATTGGTTCTTAGGGCAGACCACTAACAGTTTAATCTTAGTCACAATATTGAAGTGCTTGTTTGTGTGGATGAATGTTCTAAAAGGCATACTATACTTCACTTGGGTGAAACATCGAGATATTTCCGGCCTTTCATTGTGGATTACTTACTATCAGGTGCTCCAGAAGCTTCGCTTCTTGCACATCTAAGCTGTCGGATGCCCGGCACTATCAGGTGCTTTGGAAACTCCCTCATTCCACCCCAAAGACAGGTCTCTCATAGCATTAAAGCTCAAGCAACGACCGATCACTAAATCTCGCACCAATAATGAGAACAGGTCGATATATCCTTCTCCACTCATATCTTTGGAAAAAGGTGGTATGCGTCTAGGTACGACTACCCAGTACCATCATCAAAAAGAGATAACGACAACACCAACGAATTGAAAGAGTACAATAAACTCATTCTAAATTTCATATCTATTTTTAGATCGGAATTTAAAAAAAGCACCCAAATCAAAATCTAACTCTAGATTGGAAGAGAAGATTGACAAAAAAGTTACTAGCTAATCACAAAATTACTTTCAAATAAGTCGGCTGCTGAAGCAATAAAGAGGAGCGCACCGGAGTCGAGGCGAACAAACCGATCTGGAATAACTGATTCTTTCAAGATGCTCACCCTTCGAACTTTCGAGCTCACCAAATAAAACTCTTCACGAGGAAGAAGTCGATGGGATCGTCCAAAATCAAGGAAGAGGATGAGGGGTGATGGAGAGTGTCCCTCTCTCAACCCTAAAAAATTTGTTTTTTTTTTTTGGGGGGGGGGGGGGAGGGGGAATGGGGCCTTGACCGTGGCTTGGGAAGGGAGAAAAATCCTAGGGGAGCAAAAAGGTTGGGGACCAAAATCTATTTTTTGCACAACCCTACAAAAATTGATGAAAATCGATCACGTTTAGGGCGCGTATGATAACATTTCTGTTCCTCTATTTTTTTTAATTTTTTTTTGTTTTAGAGAGTAGGTTTGAAATAGAAATATTTTAACAATGCAATTGAATTTTTTATTCTCGGGATAAATTTTTGGGTTAGAAATAGTTTTGGATGAGAAATGAGAAGTAATTTTTTTGTTTTGCTTTTGAAACAAAAACTCGAAACAAGTTCGTCCTCCCTTCTCTCTCTCCTCATCGCCAGCCGTCACCCGCCCCTCACTACTGGCCGCCGTTGCCTGCCGCTAACCTCTATTGGCCACCGGTTGGCACCACTCGAGGGTCTCCGACCTTCGCCACCACTGCTGATCGGTGCCGACAACTTCCTCTACCCGTTGTCGCCCCCCTCATTGCCGATTGCTGCCGCTTGACACCGTCGCCGCCAGAATGAAATATAAATAATATTTTTTTTATTTTGAAATAGTAAAATAATAAAAATTTTGTACTGTTATCAAACGAATTTCTTTTTCAAAAATAGAAATTTTGTATCATTATCAAACACGTTTCTTTGCTGAAGAACTCATCCAGAGAATAGAAATTAAAAAGATCTATTTTTGGCAAAAAAATAAAGCCAGGAAAGAGAATGTTTACCATGTGCGCCCTCAATATCACCTCTACTTTTTACCACATATAATTTAGTTTGATATTTCTACAGTTGATAATGTTGTCGTTACTCCCAAAGTTAGCTCGATGGGCCAAGCAAATCATATCGAAAATGCAACATGGCAGCTCACTTGTATGAATATGTGGTGGCGGTACGAGAGAGAGATAGGTTTTTTTTTTCGATTTTTTTTTTTGTTTCTATCATGCTCAAATCAGGCCCCCGCCCGTGGATAGTCCATTGCAAAAACCGGCCACATGCAAGAAGGAAAAGAAAAGGCAAGGCAATGAAATGAAAAAAAAATTTGAGAAAATTTATAAAAAATTTATAAAAATCGTTCCTGTTAATGCTGGCCCTGTCACGTAGTACGACCAGTGTCTATGTTAGTGGAAGCCCTTCAAAATTGATCGGAAGAACGACGTTGAAAAATTGTGAAAATGTTTAGGAATAAATTAATCAAATTAAAAAATTTTGGACTAACTTGGTTATCGTAAAATAGATTTAGAACTTTTTGGATAATTTTTCTTAACAGGAAACCGTTATTATATGATGGATTACAAAAATACCCTTTAGCTGCCAATGACTTATTTTTGTATGTGACCTTAAATAAATACCCTAAGTTTCATTACCTTTGTTTTTTTTTTTTTTTTGGGGGGGGGGGGCAGGTTGCATGAACAAGAGTTAAACTATTTAGAGTCTGTTTGGTAACATTTTTGTTCATCTATTTCTATTTCTCGGAATAAAAAAGATCAGAAACATGTTTGGTAATGCAAATGATTCTGATTCTGCTTTCAAGAACACTTTTGGATTAAAAAACAGTTCTTTCTCCAAAAAAAAAGAACATTTTCGAGAATCAAAAAAGCAACGATAGTCTTCTTTCACTTTTTTCGGGCACTGGCGAGGCGTTATCCGGGTCAACCCGACCCGTCCAGATAATTTTTTAATAAAAAATTGGAAATTAATTAAAAAATTAAAAAAGAAATGATTAAAAAATCCCAAAAAAGGGAAAGTTCATAATCAAATCTTAAAAATTGAAAAAAAAATCTCAAAAATTAGGAGATGAGTCATTTCAACTGGACAATCCTATTTTTGACAATTTTGCCTTTCGATTCTTTCAAATGACGATTTTTTCTTTCATGGCCAAATCATTCAAAAAAATCTTGAAAAATAGAAAATGGGTCCATTCAACTCACCAATCATGTTTTTTCATGATTTTCCCTTTTAATTTTTTCCTAAGCCTTACCTAATTTGTTGTCGGAATACCATGTTGCATTAATGATCATCCGCATGGTATCCAAGGGTAAAAATGAGCCACTTATATGACAAAAATGAATTTTATTCATTGTAAGCACTAAAATGTGCATAACCTCAAGAGAAACATGAAAAAATAATAATATTAAATGGAAAAATATTAATTTTAATGTATTATCCATCTAAAGAATAAATTTAGAGCATCCTTATTTTGGCCAAAAAGATGTCGTGGTGCAAAATGATCGCATTTGTAATGTCTGACAAAAGTCATCAAATGTGATTACGTAGTTATTTGATTTAAATGACAAATTAGGAAGTGAAATTATTTCATGGAATAGAAATTTTATGTAGTTACCAAACACGTTTCTATTTTGGGAGCAAAAATTTTACACAGTTACCAAATGCATTCTGATTCTATAAAACTCATCCAGGGAATAGAATCAAAAAAATTGATTGTAATCATAATCTTTTTTTTTGAATAAAAATATTACCAAACAGATCCTTATAATTTCAATTTTACTTAACAATTTATTAAACATGTGTTGACGATATTTATTCAATTTACATTATGTTGATTGCACGTGAAATGAGAATCCGCGCGTGAAACTCGTCATTTTGGTTACATGTGATGTATTTAATGCAAGCTCATTAACAAGATCCTCGGTCATAAATGTGAAATTTCGAGGTCCGAATTTCATCTTTTCCTTTTTTGGGTCTAGTAAAAAGTTCACGTGACATACTGTTAGCTAGGAGTGATCGGTTTCGGTTTGGTCCGGTCCTTCTCAAGAATCGAGATCGGACTGGTAGTCTCGCTTCATATTTTTCGAAATTGTGGACCAGACTGGCGACCCTTGAGATCGGGAACCAGACTGGACGGGGCGGTTCCAAGGATCTGATCTTAGATTTGAAAATTTTCTCCTTGTTTTATTTTCATTCAAATATATATATTTTTTGCTCATGATTTTGTTTACAATAAAATTTCCTTGTGTATGTATGTACTTGTGGGGGTATTCATCTTTGATAAATAAAGATAATAATACTCTACAATTTATTATGAAAATTACTTTGTCAATGATTAGAGTTACTTTTAAAAAAAATTTAAAAAAAATTGATTGATCCAGTTTTTGAACGGTCTGGTCCAGTCGTATATCTTTGAAATCGAGAATCATATCGCCTGATCACCAATTTAAATTTTAAAATTAAAAAATCAGACCGTACTCTCTAATACCGAAAATCTGACTGAGGGTCTAGCAATCCCGATTCGGGCAATCCCATTTACTTATCCCTGCCGTTACCGTCGGCCATCGTGACAAACGTCACTTCTTGTGTCCCCTGTTTTCCGCACTGACCCTTTCCCAAGTCAAGCGTACAGGCCCACAAAATAGGTAACATAGGATTTAGGAGCACGTGGTCCCATACCCGGAGGGGGCGTAATCGTCAATTTGGATCACGTGTGATTTTCGAGAGCCACAATCATTAAAGCGGCTTGGTCCCTGGTTTTCAATGGCGTGGTCCCTTCCTTTTTGCTTCCACCTCCGAACATGTCGGAGGGCCCACACTTCGATGACGGACCATGCCCAGATCCTCAATGGAGATACGCAGAAAACGAATGATCGCCTGAAAATGGCTCTGTCTATTTGATGCACGAAGAACAAACCAACGAAATATTATCGTATGGTCAGCGAAAACATTTAAATATAAATTACTATTGATATATATATATATATATATATCTTTTCATCAACTAGAAAGCCACTTTTTTTTTCATCCATCATGATCAGTGTCCGCGGATGCCCATAATCTGTCCTTGCCGGGAAGAATTACAAGTTCGCATTGCCAGGCCGATGAGAATTAAGAACCTCCTGAAAGCGTGGAGGGAGTAGAATTCTTTCTCCCATCCAGTAGTTAACATAGAAGATGTCTGAGATTTGTGTGATGGAGTTTGGGATAGTTGCAAGGAATGGGCTGGATGCGGAACGGGTGCATCAGCAGCTTCTGAAGGATGGCGATACCAAGTCCAATTATGTTAGCAGAGTGCTCTACAATATTTTTGCTCTGCTTTTAGTTTAGTTTTTTTTTTATTTTTTATAACTAATATGTTCGGACCAGTTTGCGTGTAACTCAACTATTTCTTGGAGGAGACTAATACAGTAACCCACCGCTATGACCTCTATTTAAATCACATGTGCTCATCTGGGAAATCGAACCTGGGATCAGTACGCCAAATCACACAATCCCAAGCATGCCCCAACCAATTAAGTTACGCATGGGTGGTTTGCTCTACGTTTAGTGAGTCATCATAGATACCATTGTTGCTGAACTATACTCCATTTTTTGTTTTTCCACGTATCATGTGTTGAGTGGTTTTTTAAAATCTCAATCTCATCAAATTGATGAAGGATAACTGTCTCATTCACCACCCTCTCACTGCACCTGTGACGAGAGGGCAAAAGCCAAAACTGGGGAAAAAAACAAGACACAAAAGACAGAGATAGAAGACCCGACAATCCGACCCCACTTGGACCGTGTTCACGGAAATTCGTGAAACTCGACCCAAACCGAACCGTCGAGACGCATTATTGAACCTGCCCATTTTAGTCTGAAGGGGCCGGGCCGTATCGAACGAACCTTACAGAGCTGAACCCTTGAGACCACGGAAATTGGAAAACATCACTGAGATGAGAACAGCAGCCACACAAGGACCAAAATCCGAAACAAGCCAACAACAGTTTCGTTAACAAAAAGGATTCAAGGTAGGTAGTCATTACTTTCCGGTGCCGATGAAGCCGTCGAAAGTGAGGGTATTGCTGTTCCCACAGCGCAAGATTCAAACTCCCTAAGCCCTCCAGTAAGTTTGAACACAAACTTCTCTTGAAACGTGGGGTTCTTAACCAACGTGTGCACACCAAACCATGTCAAAACGAAGATGTCCATGCGGTTTTCCCAATCAGCTCAACACCAGAAACTTCACCCGTCAAACCCCTGTAAGGAAACTCCATATCCAGATCTGACAAAGGAAGAGGTAATTTGCGCAAACATTTGGCATGCAATTCAGAAGTAGCGGTGCAAGTTCTGGTGCGAAAGTTGGTGCCGACATATTTCAGCCACCGATGGGGCTCCTGGAGGCAACGGCGGATGGGGAGGCAGCGGCGTGGTTGGAACGAAAGATGGAGACCTTCGGCATCTTCATTGTTCGAAGAACGAAGAAGGAAAGAAGAGGACGCAAAGAGTGTGTGTGTCGGTAATGGAGATGGCGGGGAGGGGAGGGGAGGGGGGAGAGAGCCACGAGGAGATCTGATAAGATAAGTGGGACCCATCTGAACATGTGGAGATCGGTTAATGGTACGGACACTGCTCCCTCCATTCTAAATTTCTGGCTCCACATGTTTCCCCGGCATGCATGGAATAGTATCTCTCTCTAATGTACGGCCCTTTCGCTATTTATTGCCCCTGAACAGTCGTCGCTTTCCTTCACATATAAGCAGCTCTCCGGCATCCGCCATTGGAGCTCTGCAACAAGAGACTCCATTGTTGCCGATATGTTCATGTCCTCGAAATAGTTGAAAAATGGCGATCTGAAAATAGGAAAAAAAGAAAATAGATCAGTACAACTTATGGGTAGGAGACCATGTTGTGCAAAGGAAGGTGTGAACAGAGGAGCTTGGTCCAATGAGGAAGACCAAATCCTGACCAACTATATCGCCCTCCATGGAGAAGGAAAATGGAGGAAAGTTGCCCAGAATGCAGGTACTTCCAGTTCCGAATACTAGGTTTCATATAAGAACTTTGGTCATTCAGAATTTGGCAGAAAGAAAAACCACGTTACTTCTCACATGCGAACTCTACTTGCTTTTGGTTTTGTTACATTTCGATGGTAGGATTGTTGTTATTAACTTCAAACCCTGTGCAACCGCCATTGTCGGGCGGGTTTGTTTCTTCTTGAGAAGGTCTAAACCGATGCTTCAAGAGTTGCAGGCTCAGATGGGTAAATTACTTGAAACCAGGCATTAAGAGAGGTGCCATCTCCCCTGATGAGGAAGACCTCATTATCAGGCTTCATCATCTTCTGGGTAATAGGTATTCTTATGACTTCTTCATTCATCTCCTAATCTTTCGATTTTTAACGAGGTTTTTCATAAATCACTGGTTATTTTTTGAGAAATGATTCCGTGACCCTATCAAGAACGATACAATCTCAATCATATATTCACATACCATCACTGCGGGCATAAAACACTCGTTGGTTGGGAGACCGTGTAATAAAAAAAAATCGACGATCAGACTGTCAAATTAGCAGCTTCTTTATTTTTAAGATAGCATGTACATGCTTCAATCCATTGTATTTCTAGCACTGCTCTTTTCCATCACATATCTTTCATTCGAGAGACAATATCGGCAACGTGTTTTTGCTGAAGTTATTCTCCTATTCTCCCAGTTTACATGATCCCTGAAATGACAATTTATAAACATGTAAAATAGGCTCATGTTATCCAGGAAAATTCCACACACAAAAAAAAAAATCATAAATTGTACTCATTGTGACACATTTAACCCCTAAAAAAATTTATTGCTCAAAAAATTTCAAACTTATACTTTACCTCAAACTTGTACTAGTATGACACATTTACTCTAATTTTTTTTTTTATGGCACTAAAAATCCTAAACTTGTATCCTACGACAGATTTTTCCTTGTAAATGTGTCAATAGGTACAACTTTGAGATTTTTAGTGTTACAAAATAAGAATTGGGTAAATATGTCACACGAGTATAAGTTTGAGGTTTTTGGTGTCACAAGTATAATTTATCGTTTCTGGTGATTTTTTTCCTCCAATATAATAACGGGAGACACTATCCATTATTTTTTGGCGTTTTCATATTACTTTGATACGCCGGTATAAACATCAAATTAAGTTCTAAATCGAAGGCCTCTCCTCTTCTAATTCATTTGCGTTTACACAGGTGGGCTTTAATAGCTGCAAGGCTTCCGGGACGAACCGACAACGACATAAAGAACTATTGGAACACCGTTTTGGTCAAAAAGCCTCCAGCCGCAAGGCCGCACATCAAACACCACCTCAACTATGAAGAGAAGGTCGGGTCATTTGCCAGTAATGGACTAGTCTCGCATCAACAGGTGAATTCACACCCCGAGGTCCCTGGTTTCACTGAGTTCTCTACGTCAAATAAACTGGACAAGGACCTGGCAGACATGATCGCGAAGAACAGTGAGACCGAAAACCCAATTCCTTTTAGAGCAGAGGACAGAGACGACGATGGCATGAGCTTCTTGCATTCTGGTGGTGAAGGCTTTGCTTTCGGCGTTTCAGAATTGAATTCAACATCGCGTCATGAGAAGGTGGAGATGGAAGAGGAGAAAGATTTGATTGGTGCGAACAGCGGGAGCATTCCTTGTTCAGAGGTTTATGCTTCGTCATGTCCACGAGATGAAGACAAGGTCGGAATTCAGACGACGAATAAACACGACTCTCGTGATCAGCCCACTCTACGCATGGAGTTGAAGAAGTTGGCTCTTTTTCTGGAATTGGAAGATGAGTCTTCTAGAAGCTGATTCCGAGTCATGAATCGGTGCTTCGCTGGGTTAGTCTCTTAATTAATCACGTCCACTGAGTTTCC
Organism: Rhodomyrtus tomentosa; assembly: GCA_028455895.1. NCBI lineage: Eukaryota > Viridiplantae > Streptophyta > Magnoliopsida > Myrtales > Myrtaceae > Rhodomyrtus > Rhodomyrtus tomentosa. The sequence goes on along the minus strand of JAPCWY010000001.1, from coordinate 36,996,143 downwards.
ATATGTACTCATCTTGGATTATTTCGGTTCGTGTTTTCTAATTTTCAATGGAATAATGCGATGAGGAGGGAATAAGCAAAATGTGGCTATGGGGTTTGCATGGATAATTCTGAAGCAGGATTATAAAACCCCTTTCTTCTACCACGCTAGAAAAGCTGATGAAAATTGGTCACATTCAAATATGACGGGGAAAGTACCCAAAAAAATAATAATCTAATCCTATTCCATTAGTACCAACTTTATTCTAAACTTTTTAAATGGACCAATTTAGTCGAAAACATTTTGCATTTGTGTCAATTTAACTCTTCCTGCCAATTTTACCTAGAGGCCGTCGTGGTACCACCGATGCTGACATGGATAAGTTTTTATAATTTTTTTGATTATTTTTTTCCCTGACCACCATTGCTCAGGCCATCATCTGTACGTAAAAAATGAAAAGAAAAGAGAGTGAAACGAAACAAGAAAAGAATGCAGGCCACGAATGTGGCATGCTCGGGATCGTCATAATCGGAATGAGAAACACAACATGATAGAAGAGAGGAATGGCATGCACATTATTTAGAAGCCGTCGAAACTCAATGCGGAGAGGCAACTAATCGAAAACCCAAGTTGAAGAAGTTGAAGAAGTTGAACGAATCAAAAACCCAAGTTCTTTCCCTTTATTCCATCTTGGAGCGCTGGTCAAATGAGACAACCACCATCGGAACGGAGAGGTATGTTCTGATTTATGCATTAAAATTTATTTATATCTTATCTTATTAGATCTACCCATAAAACAGAAATGCCAATTCCCATATAGAAAAACTCTTACAAAGAAAATACAATGACAAATTAGAAAAATAATTTTTTTTTTTTAAAAAATGTAACTTGTTCATCAACAGAAGATGAGTATCGCATTGTTGTCAGCTAGAGCTCACATGCACTCAATCTCTCCCGTATGAACTTGGAGTATCTTCTAAAACCATACTTAGCATCTATGGGGATAATATTGGTGCTACATATGTGTGCGCTAATTCTGTTTTTCACTCCAAAGCATTGCCATTGATGGCGACTTTGTTGGCGACTTGGTTAACAAAGTTCAGTTAGGAGTGAGTCACTTTGTCTGCTCATTATCAACTCGCGAATGCACTGACAAAGCCTCTCGCGCAAAAGCGATTTCTCCATTTAAGATCCAAGATCGGCACTCGGGATGGAACGCTTCTCTTGCGAGGGCATATTCGAGAAAGCATCTCTCAACACTAAAGCAATTCAACAAATTGCTCTCAACCAGATCAAGGCCAGTCAAGCAATATATTCTTTTACTCTTGACAAGTGTTTTTTTTTTTTTTCAAGCGATATAAATAAATATTCTTAATATATATATATATTTCCCTCGTGCTTACAAGAAGTTTGGATGCATGGACGAAAGTAGAGCCCCCTAACACTTTCAATTTTGTGATTTCAAGGAGTTGATTGTGCTTGCTGCTTATTCAATTGGTCTGTGCCACGTTTGTCAAGTAATTTTTATTTATTTTTTTTGGTCAAAAGAAAGTTCCTTTGATAACAAACCTTAAAGGTTTATACAAAGCATGCCCAAAGAGGCGGCATCAACGCAAAGTAAATTCCATAAAGATAGAAGAGGTCTAAAAACTCATGTCGATGGGACGATGTTTGAGCGGTGATTTTTGGCTAACCCTTCTTCTATTGCGGTGGGGCCACGGAGACGTTGCTCATTTGGGCCAAGTAATTTCATTGAACGCGTCTTGACAACATTTGTCTGATTTTCCAAATTTCTTCTTCCTTTTTTTTTTCTAATTTTTTTTTTTAAGGGAGGGGGGGGGGGTGTGTGTTTGCTGCGTGGGTTGGGGGTTTGTTGAGAAAAACGTCACGTGACGTATTTGGTTCCTCGGGCATCGAGAAGAACGTTGTCCCTATATGCCGCTTGACTATCTCAGGACAAGACAGAAGGGAAACGAAAGAGCACGTGGTTCATATTGGGAGGGGCATAACTGTCAATTCGGGTTCCTGGGGCCATCGTAGCCCTGATCATTCGAGCGGCATGGTCCATGGTTTTTTATGATGGGCCTCGTACTTCCATCACGACGGAGGGCCCACTTTGATTGGTCCCGGTCACCCCCGCGTTCGATGGAGACCGTCACCGTTTAACACGTTGATTCTAAATTGACATAACAACACAAATATCCCTTAAATTTTGACACAATATACAATGTAGTTCCTAACTAATATGATCTTTGAATTTTAACCTAATATATAATGTGATCTTTAAATTTTTAATTTGACCAATACAGTCCTTGAACTTTTGGAATATATTCACCTTAGTCTCTAAACTTGAATCAATGTAATGACTATATTGAACATTTTTTTAATAATTAAAAATTCAGGAATCACATTGCACGCCGATTCAAAATTCAGAGATCATATTGGTCAAATTAAAAATTCAAAGATTACATTACTTATTGAGTCAATGTTCATAGACTGTTTGTGTCATTTTTTGCCTTCGAAATTTGTTCGTTTGGAAAAAAAAAAGTCATTTTCAAAAAATTAATTTTTAATTTTTTAATATTCAAGCGACGGAAAACTAATCGATCTAGAGGAAGCGTGTTCCACTGATTGATAATAACAAGGTCAGATTGGAGGAAAATAACTTCTGACAAGGAGGAAATCACTTTCCCTGAATCACCAAATAATAAAAAAAAAAAACTAACTACAAATTCTTGAAAATGGATTTCATGAAGAATATTTCCCCTTATTATGAAATTTTCAGTGAAATACATACATCCTAAAAATTTGTGGTGTTCTGTTCATCTTCATTATTGACCCTCGTGGACGGTGGAGTTCGACCCTCTCTCTTTTCATGAAAAAATTCGGCCCGAATTGAGAAAAATGAATATACAAAACAATTCGACCCGATTTGAGAACTGTACGTGGAGAAAGTATAGAAATCTAGCAAAACTTAAAAGAGGGCTTTTCGTACCGATTCCATTCCCTGCATAAATCAATGTTCCTCCCCGTGAATTCGGAGGCGACTATTGAATTTACAGTCCTTTCATGACGACTAGAGAGAGAAGAGTCCACGTTTGTACAAGATGTCATTTTCGAAATTCATTGATAGTGTTGGGTACTAAATCCACTTTAAATTCAATCTCTGATTGCGGAAACATGCCCATACGAATCACTTGAATCACCAATCATAAAATTATATCACGAGGACATACCTTAATTGTTACAGGTTAAGAGCCATTTGCGATCACTAAGTTGCTTTGACGAACGACAATCGGTAGTCAGTAGGGAGGAGAATTCTACGTTCTCTGTTTTGTGAGTGAGTCGAAAATGTTTCTAACAACCATTGTCTATTGAACGAAAGAATGTATCTTTTCGTTCAAGTGACATCTGTTGAACGAAGAACGTATCATTTCGTTCAACTTAATAGATAACGAAGTAACGTATCAGTTCGTTCGACTTTAACAGGTAACGGTCAGGGGTGTGGTTGCCCGCATGCGTGCACATTGTAACCCCGTGGACCTCACTTATTATTATTATCCAATATCTCTCACTCGTCCATGCAGATCAAACAACTCCCACTCGCCTACAGAGGGCCAAGTATAACTCTTAATATCTTTGCAAAGTTTATATTAGCAAATAACTCGTGCGACCAGCATACGTTGAGAGCTCGTTGTCATATATCCGTTGGGAGTATATGATAGCTCTAAAAAGGCATAATCAAATATAGATTTTAGTATGCTGTACCTAGATCGATCAGTCACATTTGTACTTCTCACTAGATCTCATTTAATAATTAGATACATTATATTCACAATTATGATTACACTAAATGACCATAATTGATCGGTTTGTGAATATAGTTCATAATGTGACTAAAACTTCAAATCAATTTTCCTCTTTCATTAGATCTCATAATTTCAGTTCAGCTCGCTTTTCTAAAAGTGTCCCTTTAGATCGAATTAATTCTATAACCATAGACAACACTCTAAGATAGCAAACACTAAATAGAAATTTCGAGAATAGCGAAAAGTCATGAGGATACCAACATTGAGAATTTTTTCATCAAGATTCTCACACGGCTTAAGAAAGTTAAGATTATAACTTTTGCCAACTCTCATTGGTCGACTATGCATACGTAATATGAAATACGTATTACGATATTTTCTTATTCCCCATGAAGCATATGTTTTTCTATCTTAATACCGTACAAATGATTATTTTTGACACACTCAGTGTCTAACTTGAGTCCACGTAACAACTCTAGCCAAGAGTTTTCATCAGAACTCTCATCTGGCAATTTAGACAGATAAAGCAAAATATGTAGGTTATTTCACTTTCAGACTTTATAAGTAATAAGTCCTCATCTTAACATTCTTATTAAGGCGGCATAAAAAATTTTAAGCTTGATCTCTCAATTATCACCTAGATAATAAGCTTAAAATTCCCTCATCTGTATTCATTACAATAAATAGAGTCGATTACCCGTGTGAGTGGGCTAATCTCTCATCTCTCCGACATACCTTCTCAATATAATACATCAAGCACTAACATGCATAAATATCAAATAGACTTTTTGACTTCCATATTGACAAACAACATCATCAATTATATATGTTCAAGGGAAAAATATAAATATTCAATACATCAACCTTTATGCAATCCTAGAGACTTTATATGACTAAGAAAGACATCTCTAGGAATTGATTTTGTCATAGGAACTGCTAACATTTTATGTGTAGATACATACTGTAGGTTTATTTCCTTTCATGCTACCATGTCCTTGACATAGTTATACTTAATGTCTATGTGTTTGGTTTTGCCATGGAACTTAGGATCTTTAATGTAAGCTATTGCTGCCTGACTATTACAATAAACCTTCACAGGTTTTGCAGCATCTATAGTAACACCCAAATGATCCAGGAATCTTCTAAGCCAAACACCCTTTTGTGCTGCCGCTGATAATGACATGAACTCGGCTTCCATGGTAGATAAGGCTATACACTGTTGTTTCTTATTGCTCCACGATATGGCGCCATTATTCCGTAAGAATACATTTCCAGAAGTGGATTTCCTCTCCTCCAAATCTCCTCCCCAGTCAACATCAGTATGGTCCTCAAGGTGCATATCACTTCCTTGATACGTCAGCGAATAATCGATAGTTGCTTTCAGATACCTCAAGATTCTCTTAACGGCAATCCAATATACTTGACCTGGATTGGATTGGATTGATATCTACTGACCAGTCCAACTGCATAACATATATAAGGTCTTGTACACATCATAGCGTACATGAGACTTCCAATAGCACTGGAATATGAAACGTTTTTCATACGTTCTAGTTTTTGTAGAGTCTTAGGACACATTCTTCAGCTCAGCCCTTCATCTTTTGCAATAGGATTATCAATGGGTTTGCAATCTTGCATATGGAATCGTTCAAGAGCTTTATTGACATATGTCTCTTGCGAAAGAGACAACAAAGTTTTCGAACGATCTTTGGAAATCTTAACTCCGAGAATGTATGTAGCTTTACCCATATATTTCATTTCGAATTTAGAAGATAGACAACTTTTGATTGTCTTGACAAACTCCATATTGCTTACAGCAATCAGTATGTCATCAACATATAATGACAAAATAATAAAGTGACCTTTAGATCTTTTGATATACAGACAATTATCTTCATTGACCATCTCAAAATCATATGTCACTATAGCATTATGAAAGCGTATATTCCATTGTCTATAAGACTTTTTAAGGCCATATATCGATCTCAGAAGTCGACAAACCTTTTGTTCTTGGCCTTTTTTAACAAACCTTATAGGTTGTTGCATATAAATCTCTTCATCTAATTCTCCATTGAGAAAAACAGTCTTAACATCCATTTGATCTAACTCAAGATCTAAACTAGCCACTATGGCTAGAATAAAACGAATTGAGATAAATCTTACCACAGGAGAAAAAGTATCTTCATAGTCAATTCATTGCAGTTGGTTATACCCTTTCGCCATAATGCGAGCCTTATGACTTTCAATTGAACCATCAGACTTGCGCTTTATTTTGATAACTCATTTGTTCCCAATGGTTTTACGTCCTTTTGGAAGATCAACAAGTTCCCAAACGTGGTTTGATCTCGTTGATTCCATTTCTTCTTCCATTGCTTTTATCCATTTTTTTATCAGGGCATGATAGAGCCTCATTTATATTTCTCGGCTCATCCTTTTCTAGTAGAGCGATCATGAAAGCTTCCCTTTCAATTTCAAAACGTCGTCGAGGAATGCTTTTGCAACTTGTTCGTCGTGGAGAAGTTATACCTCGAGTACTTCATTCTCTGTTGTGTCCCCACTAGGATAAGATAATGGTATTGATTCATCAATTGGTTGCAATTGAAACTGATTTGCACTCAACTCCCCACTTCTCACATTACTCCCACTTGAATCATTATATCCATCAGTTCCATTATCTTGATCTAAGGTCTCAAATAGGGAATAGTCTTCACCTATTTCGCCCCTTCTTGAAAAATTATTCTCTAAGAATGTGACATCTCTTGATTCAAATTCAGTCACGCTTTCATTTTCTTGCTCACCTATGAATACATATCCTTTAGAATGTTCTGAGTATCTTATTAAAATACTTTTTTTGCCTCTTGGTCTCAATTTTTTATATTTATGGGAGGACTCATGAGTATAGGCAGTACAACCCCAAGGTTTAAGAAAGCTTAAATTAGATTTTCGACCAGTCTATAATTCATATGGGGTGGAAGAGACTGATTTGGAAGGCACTCAGTTAAATATATAGGCAGCGGTTAATAAAGCATCTCCCCAAAAAGAGATTGGTAAATTAGCTTGCAACATCATGGATCTAACCATTTCTAGTAAGGTTCTGTTTCTTCTTTCAACCACTCCATTTTGTTGAGAAATATATGGAATGGATAATTGCCTATCTATTTCCTTTTCATCACATAAATATCTAAACTGATCAGATAAATATTCTCGACCTCAATCGGATCTTAAGGCTTTTATTTTCTTATCTAACTAATTTTCTACTAAGGTAATAAATTTCTTGAAACAACTTAATTCTTCCGACTTATGAGAAATCAGATAGACATATCCATATTGAGTATAATCGTCAATAAATGTGATAAAATAAACATCATCATGCCTTGCTTTTACATTCATTGGACCACATATGTCTGTATGGACTAATTACAAAGGAAATTCAGCTTTAGTGCCCTTTCCAAATAGCTTTCGTGTAGTTTTTCCAGCTAGACAATGTTTGCAAATAGGCAATTCGACTTTTTCAGTATTGCCTAATAAGTCATCTTTGGCTAATCTATTCATTCTCTATTGGCCAATATGACCAAGCCTAGCATGCCAAACATTCACGTCATTTTCACTAGAATTGGTAGATGCGAACAAGGAATAACATACATTCATATTAGCATGTTCAATATCTAATACAATAAAACCATCCACGAAATAGCCAGAACCATAGTAAGTTGTACCTAACAACAAATCCACGCCATTATTATGAAAATTCATACTAAAATCAAGTTTGACTTAAACTAATATAGAGATTAGATTTTGACGAATCTCTGGAACATATAGAACATTGTTTAGGAATAATGAGTGTCCACCATGCATGATTAGTTGACAGGTGCCAATTCCTTTCACTTCCACTCTGAAATTATTTCCTACATAGATCCATCTCACTCCACTTGGAATTCGTTGAAATTCCACAAACGTACTTCTATCTATGACTACGTGGTTTGTGACACCTGAGTATATAGTTCACAAAGGATGAAATTCAATCAAAAATACGAAACTGGATACAAAACTAACACTTTTAAGAGTGTTTAGGGTTTATACCTTCTTCGGCTCGCCACAATCGCGAGCGAAGTGACTCTTCTTGCCACAGTTGTAACATTTCATTATTGAAATGTTTTTCTTTACGGAACGCTTCACTTTTCCATGCTTTTCAAACTTTGATTTCTTACTTGATGGTTTCACTTCTTGAATTACCATGGTGCTTGCGCTTGGAACCCAAAGCTCCATGTGAGTTAGAGCCAACAAAATACATATCAGTTTGTGTTTTAGCCGCTAGAAGACGATCATCTTCTAACTCCAGATGGCGCATAGCATCCTCGAAGGTTGTGACATTCACATTGTGAGTCAAGTTAACATTCATGTGTTCCCACTTATTAGGCAAAGAGCGGATTACAGCCTGCACTTGTTGTTCATCCGATAATATGTGACCAGCATCCTTTAGCTCGCTAATCATGTTCGACATCTTCCTCAAATGTTGTCTCATATTTTGCCCATGTGACATCTTATATGTACGAACTTGATAGTAAGTTGTCTCAGCTTAGTGACAGAAGTCTGTCCAAATCTAATTTTCAGGCATCCCACATGTCTTTAGCATTCTTGTGCTGCCTGAACTCTCGCATTATATCATTGTCCATACTGCTCAATAACGTAATGCGAGCAGTTGAGTTCTTTTTCTTCCAGGCAGTGAAGTCTTACTTGTCCCTTCTATGCTGTGTAGTGTTACCATCCTCTAGTTTAGTCATGATCAGGTTAAGAGCTTCCAATTCCTCAAGTTCCTCTAGCATATACTGGATTTTTGTACTCCAGATTTCATAATTCTCTCTATTCAATTTCTCACCCTTGTTGAGTTCAGCAATAATGTTCTTTGAAGCCGTTGCCATTGTATATGAATATTAGACATTTGCACGGATTTTAAGTCTATTTGTATGCAACAAATGCAACTCTATTTATGCATTAAGATATTGATATATTATTTCAGAAAAGATTCCAAAATCAACTGTTCACTAAGTTCCCCATCATCATCCAGCTATTCTAATCTAAAACCTATATCAATACAATCATCCATATGTGCTCATTATACAGTTATTAAAACTCATGAACACTCCCACTCAAACATATATAACATTATATATATACACATTATATATATAGACACACACACACACACACAAATCATTACATCTAACAAATGTGATGTACATAAACTGAACTTACAATAGTTAAAAATAACAACAAGTTTATATATTCTAAATGTAATCAAGCGTTGTTATTTTCCTTATATAAGGTAGGGAATCCACAATTTCTCTAGAAGTATTTTAGACAAAATTAGGAGCTCATATCGCTGCCTTAGGAAAATCCCTTTGAGGACCCTTGGTCTTTAGCCAGAGTGCATTGTGCTTGTGCGATCCATTCATACCAAGTGATGACGTCTTCGCCGCCCTGACTGTTACAACTTTTTGTAAAAAATGTAGTATAAATGTTTTATATGACTATTGTTCATCCTAAGTGCGGTCGAGCTGATCATGCCAATCCTCCGGCATAGAATATTTAAGTGCGTTAAACACTTCTCGATCTTCCACTATACGTCCACCCCAAATGATCTCTTGGATCATATTATCGACCTTTGTTACATGGGTTACAATGTTACATACGTTATCACATTCATAATTATTCAATATCTCAATCTTTTTATTAAAGGCTTGTATTTGCCTTTGTCTCCTTAGCTTTGGAGGTTACTTGTCTTTTAGCACCCTCCATTTATGCCAAGGTGCTTTTCTTGAGGGCATTGTTCCTGCAATGAATACAGTATAAAATGGATTACTAAAATCCATCAATTATGCAATTATTATTATGAACATATTGTAATAAATAATAAGCAAAACAAGACATCAAACAAGCCTATATAAAATGATCGACCTTTTTTTTTGTCAACAGTTGATCGAGTCAACGAGTCTGGTCAATGGTCAATCGGGATAGCGGGTCGGGTCTCGCGATTCGGGTCAAATCCACCGCGGGCTGGGTCAGAACATATTTGAAAATTGGGCTGGGCCTTCCCCCCCTTTTTTAATAATTGGGCCGGGCTGCATTGCGGGTCGGGCGGGACCCGGTTCACTAACGTCAGCCCACCCAGTCGGGCTGAGTGCGTTGCACGTGGTTGACGTCAGCCGCGCGGGCAGACCACGTGCACCGCATGTGGCTGACGTTAGCCGCGCGGGCAGACTACGTGCACCGCACCTGGCTACCGTCAGCCTCGCGGCCAGACTACGTGCACCGCACCTGGCTGTCGTCAGCCTCGCGGGCAGACTACGTGCACCACACGTGGCGCGTAGCTCGCGACATTGTTGACGCGTGTCGGCACGTGCGCCGCCATCCGGCCTCCTCCGACAACCATCCACCCATCGAAATTCTCGTCTCGTCGAGACAAATACGATGGTATATTCAGACCTCAATTTTGACGAACAAAAGTAGCTTAAAATGGACGATCAACCTACGCCTTGAGGGACTCCGCCTCGTCGAGGCGCGTGCGGCGATTTCTCGTGTCCCCTCGGGACCGGCGAACACTCAAAATGATTGTATCGACGAGCCCGTTCTAATGATATAATCAAAATATTTTTTCGACACACCAAACTCAGGATATCATGCATGAACAATAGCATCGCTATTAGGGTTTAACTGTACGAAATTAATATAAATCAAGTAGGAATCAAGTAACGCTCGCTCTGATACCAATGTCGGGTACTGAACCCATTCTAAATTCAATCTCTGATTACGGAAACATGCCCATATGAATTACTTAAATCACCGATCATAAAAGTATATCATGAGGACATACCTTAATTGTCACAGGTTAAGAGCCATTTGCGATCACTAAGTTGTTTTGACGTTGCTTTGACGAACGACAATCAACGGTCGGTAGGGAGGAGAATTCTATGTTCTCTGTTTTGTGAGTGAGTCGAAAATATTTCTAACAACCATTGTATGGAGGGGACGACATTCTTTTAAGCAACGTCTGTTGAATGAAGGAATGTATCCTTTTGTTCAAGTGGCATCTGTTGAACGAAGGAACGTATCCTTTCGTTCAACTTAACAGATAACGAAGTAACGTATCCTTTCATTCGATTTTAACAGATAACGGTCGGGGTGTGGTTGCCCGCATTGGCGCACACCGTAATTCCGTGGACCCCACTTATTATTATTAAATAGATGGTTGACAGACGTCATCGCGGTTGTCCTAGCTCTTATCTTGGCTTCATGGATGATCAACATTTTGAACATTTCTCATCATCTCGATCTCGATTGACCGATTGAAAGAGATTGATCTCGAATTATCAGATATTTAGAAGATGAAACTAAACACCGACGACGATAATCTACACTACAGCCAAACCAGTGTTACATCCGTTCGTCCATAACCTTGCAAGAAGAAGATCACAAGAAACTTATATATGGTTACATGGCCTATTAGATGTAGGAACACCTAGATATTTTTATAGCAAGATTTTACCAATATACCATCTTCTGTTGATGGGAAAATTAACAAACGTGTTGAATTCCTAAACTTGTTGTAATTTATACCAATTTGACCTTAAAACAACTTCTTCTTCCTTTTAACTGATTCAACCATTTGAGCAAATTTTGGCTTGCCGACGCTAATGTGGACTTTATTTTAATAGTATTTCAATTTTTTTATTGATTTTTTTTGTTTTGTCTAGACTTACCTGTACTTAAAGTGAATTGTCTCAGTGATCTCATTTGTCTCATTTTCGATCTCGAGATCGTTCAATGTTTTCGGAATTAGTTCTTACTCCAACTCCTTATTTTTCCCTCACGATCGCCGATCATTCATTCGTAGTGATCACTATTTAACAGGGAAAAAAAAACCTCTCTTTGACATCACATGCATCATCCAGGCGAGAAACCTCAAGTACGACGAGGCTCTTCGAGGAGACTCGCATATGTTAACATAAATCTCGAGTCCCTTCTGAGCCAAAATTCTTATTTGAACTGTATTTAAGAATACTTTGGACAAAATGTAGATATCAATACTTGTGCGCGTTGAGATGTCTCTAGCACTCTATATGGGAGGAGAACGAAATTGAGAGAAAGGCAATAAAAAGGCTAAACCACATGAAAGATGATTGAATATTTCAAATTAGCGCCTTCATTCTCCATAGGCCCATATATCTTGATATGAATGGGCCTAGGTTGCTCTTCATCGTTCACCCTCGGCTTTGCCTCGTTCCTAGGGCGAGCATGCATGCTTAAAATATATGCTTTGTGCCTCCTCGTAGGTAGGAGGACAGGGAGAACAAACGCCGTCAAAGGTCTTCGATTTGAGCCATGGACTATGCAATTTACCGTGTACTTTCACATAGCACACCATGAATTGATTAACAATGTAGAATTTCATGGGCAATTGTTATCCATTCTAGAAGTTGTTATGGATGTGTGGCTTAATATTTGAAGTATTTCAATACTCCCCCCTATGCGCAGAGATGGCAAAATGGATCTAGAACCCATATTCGTCCTATATTTAATGGTGGTGAATCAAAAATAAGTTGGCTTAGGTACTTAAGTGGGTCATAAATGTGTTACTTAAAAGCTTAGTATGTGTTAAATGGATTTTAAATTGGTTCTAAATAGGTTAACTAAGATAACTATTTTAAGGGAACCATAAATATGAAGAAAATAGGAAAAAGACTAATATTCAAATAAAATATTCAAATATTCAAATTATTGAAAATTTTGAGTGTTTTAGAATACTTACAAAATCTATTTATGACACACTTAAAACTCAGCGAGCCTCGAACTCATTGGAATTGGCCGCGTATGTGGCTGATTGCTGAGTTGCCAACCGTCGCTAAGGCTCAACGACAGATGGAGAAAAGAGGAAGAACAAAAGGAAAAAATTAATAAAAAAAGAAAAATTAAATTTTCTAGAGACTAAAAATTATCCATGATGTTTTAGGAATACTTTTTTCAAAAATTTATAAGAAACAAATTTTCCTAAATATGATTAAATATTGAAGTATTTGAACAATATAGGTCAGGCATGAGTCGAGTCGGGTCAGTTATGGTTCGTTAAATTTGTACTGTATGAAAATGGATCAAAATGGACTAAAAGAGTTAATATGGGTAATATCATATTCATATTCGATCTGATCCATCCATTTGATTCCTCTACTTATAGGTAGAGTGGATTTTTGCCATAAGAATTAACATGGAAATATATAATAAGGGAAACAAATAGGGGGCCTAGGAAAATTGCACTCGAAACCACTTATTTTGATACAATGTAAAATTTTCTTGGAAAATTTGTCCAAGAAGCTCTAAACATACTGCACTTTTGCCTATTTAGTCTTAAACATTTCAATTTTATCAATTAAACCTAAATATTTTCACATTTTGTCAATTGAGCACATCCAACTAATTTTAACCGTAAGTCGCTAACATAGACACAATCATTCTACGTAGCACGGCTGATGTTATTTATTTTTTAATCATTTTTTAATTTTAAATTTTAATTTTTTTCTTTTCCTTCATTATTTTTTTTCTTAATGTGGTCGGCAAGGACCCAACTATTCTCACTGGCCACATAAAGGGAAAAAAATGAAGAAAATAAAAATAAGTAAATGATTCGCAAATATATTTATTTTAGTTAAAGATTGCTAACATCAGTGTTGATCGTGCCACATAGTATGGCTAACATCCACATCACGGATTTTTAGCTAAAATTAGCTGAATGGACTCAATTGGCACAATATATGAAAAGATTTATGACTGAGTTGGCTAAAGTGCAATAGTTTTAAGACTTTTTGGACAATTTTTTCAATTTTGTAGGAGTGCTCTCAACTACTCTGAAGAACTTAAGTTATTTGACGGAGACGTGGTTTAATGTTTAAATCTTCTAATGAGCAGATTAATTGACCCATTCTTGACGTGAAAGGTACATATAAAGGTTCCCTTTCAGCCGAAACTTACATTTGAATTTCTGGCCAAACAAGCATAAAAAATTTCGAGAGAAAGGGAGAGGGAGAGAGAATTTAATTAAGGGTATGAAAATCTCATTGAACTCATCCCTCCTGACTTGAAAATGCTTGAACTTGTGATGTATCATAGAAGCGAGTCCCACTCCATGGTCAAGAGAAACAAAAGGGAAAGAAAGACTAGCCTTATGGTTCCAACTACTGATGTTAAGACATAACAACCTATTCTGATGCCAACTAACTAATCCCCTGTTTTTTTTTTCCTAGGACTTAAGAATGATCGCACCCCCCCGCCCTTTTCTCTCCCCCGCTAATTAGGCAGACAGAGAAAGGAATCATGCTAGGGCAGCTCTACCTAACAAGTTAGTTATACGTGCAACTACCAAACCGAAGTCAGACTTTTCGATCTTCCTAGGATCCATTTCTTCCATTTTGAAGCAAACGTGACTCGTGATTTTGGGAAGGACGGAGAAAATCTTGCTTTAATCGTGTCTGCTCTTGAAGATTATGATGTCACCCGAGTGTATCGAAACACAAACTGAGAATAGTCGTGCAATTTTCCTGTCTAGGATGAGATTTTCTCTACAAAGTTGGCACGAGAGAAGGATCCGAGCGACAGATGTCTTGTACTTCTTATCCATGAACGATACAGAATCGCCACTTAGGCTGTCGTGTGCAAACACCAGTGTAAGAGTAACAAAAGAGAGACGCAAACTGCCCTCTCCCTATCATTCGACGGAAGTAAATTTCACGTCGAGTGCGCATTGCCGCAGAACTACCGAGGAGCATAGGGTTACGGGTCACGTGCCGGCTCTTTTCGTACCCAAACGAACGCTTTTTCCCAAGAAAGTTGGCTGGGCTTCTGGAAGCTCCCCTGTTTTTCCATAAGGTTCACTTTCAAATCAAAGCTCATCACTCCCTCATCGTCACCTCGCCTCTCTTTTCCCGTAAGCACCTAATGGTCCGGACTGATGTTCCACGAATGCTAGATCACGAGAGGTCAAATCCGCCAGCAGCTGCGGGCGTATTTCGCTGCGGATTTGACAAGATCGGGCTGAGCAGAGGTGAGAGTAGAGAGGAGCTCTGAATGGATACACAAACGTTCTATTTCGTCTTTCTAGGCAAGATAGATGGGAAGTCACAAGGATAATGTCGTTGTTTTGATTTCGTAAGAATCAATCGAGTAAAAAATCAAGCATTGCCATTCGCAATATAACTTTCTCACGCCACATTTGTTTTCTCCTTAGCCTCGTTAAATTATTTGAATTACCTAATTCTATGTCGTCGCATGCCAATGCCCATCAGCTGCGGGAATTGCCTCGAGTCGGCTACGTACTCTTTGCATATCGTACGTGATAGGAATCGTGCCCCAATTCCAGAAAAATAACCCAAGCAAACAATTCACACTAGCAGAATATAACGATAAAAGACGGAATTAAAAGAACACACCAGAGAATTTGTTATTCAAGTTCATCCAAACTTGAGCTACGTCTCCGCGCAGAGTCACTCTACGAATCCATTAGTTTTCGAAAAAATTAAGAATACAACTGACGATCTTCTCACACAATCGAAGGAAAAAGAAAACGAGAGCTCTTAAGAATGTCGTCACGGCCTCTCTCTTTCTTTTTCTCTCTATTCGCTACTTTTCGTATTCTATCTGCTGTTGCGCTTTCTATCTGCTCTGCTATTTTATCTCTTCTTCTGACGGCTACGACCTATATATCTCTAATATATAAGGTATACCTTTTAATCCAGAAGAAATAGAAAAAAACAAAAGATAAAAAGAAAAATCTTAATAACATCTCTTGATATATTTTGGCTTCACGTGAACACTATGCCTACCTCCCTTTCTAATGATTGACATGCAGTGATTAATTTATAGGAACCGAGCGAATGACCTGCTTTTGGGAATCCCGCGAAGTCGGGACCACGCAGCAATTTGGAGCACATTCGCGAAGAAAGTGATTTGATAATCGGACGCGAGAAACAAGTAAATGAGTTGTACCGCTTTATTCAAAAGGGGCACATCATATTCATCAGGACCACATCCTGATTGTGATTTGAAATAACTTGATTGTCTCCTGTAAAGAATGACCGGTTTTGCTTTTGTTTCGCCGGAAATGGTCCGCGCGAACAAAAGATCTTTCTTCAAAGGTTCGGGTCCTCGGCTTTGCTGTTTAATCAAGTTCTTGTAGCGATTCCAAACATGAATTAACTTAAATAAACTGAACGATAATGGTAACCGGAACGGGATAAAGAACAAATAACTTAAATTACAAAGGAAATTGATAGGTGCTATTGAATGTGTATAAGATTCTTTTCTGACTACTTATGGTCGAGTAAAAAAAAGATAACATAGCGGTTATTTTCACATGTTCTTATCCCTAACTTCTCGAATATGCTTTAGTAACTGCTCTCGTCTTATCCATTGAACGGTTGATTCTTCGACTTATCTACTCTGCTTGTATCTCGATGTCACGTACCGATCTTGTGGTGTCACCGGTGTTTTCTCTGCTCAGATATGTAGATGATCGCCGATGCGGTTTAAATGTTCTGCGTCTTCTAGTCCACGATGCTCTATAGGCCCTTCTTCTTTCTGAAGTCCGGGGCTATTTTGGGTGTCGGGAGCTTTTACGAAAGAGACGCCACGTACGATCGGGTTTGATATGCTCCTTCGTGCTTGAGAGTAACCATGCATGTTTTTATTGTCTTAATTTTACAGTGCAATATGGACAGATCATTTGTCGTTTTTCTATCTGTTTTCTACTTTTGATTTTCATCAAACAAATGCCAAGCATTGTCGGCTACTGTGCACGTATAATGGAGATCGAGCCCGGATTCCGCCGTGCAAAACACCAACATGTGAGGCTGGACAGCACATGCTCTGTCACTTCTCATGGATGCCATCGGTGAAAAGTTCTCTAAAATGGCAAAAACAAGCAGTCCCCGGAAAATTCCAGTTATGTACGAGGAGATCGTTCTTCTTTGAATTAATAGTCAAAACGACTTTGAATTCTTGTTCCCCCGTGCTTGCGTAATTGTGTCCCGGCCCTAATTCGTGGGCCAATTCTAGATGCCCACTTTGCTTGACGTGCGTGTATTTTCCAATAGAAGGCGCATGTTATGGGATGATACAAAGGATTCCATGGATATCGACTTGATCGAAAACACATGATCCACGTTGATTAAGCCATTCGTGCACAAGTCAAACTCTCGTCGCCTTGCCCGTTCGATTCGTGAATTTCAATCGCCCTTCGGAGCGGAATAATTCCGACTAGCAAGCGAACGTAGGCCAGATGACGGTAACCTCGCAATGAGAGAGACGTTTGTCAAGGGTTAGCGCTTAATTGTCTAGTGCCTCTTAGCTTGATCATCAAGTCAATCGAACTTCAAAGTAACTTAGGTCGAGTTAAGGAGAGTGCTTACTTTAATCAAGAAGGACGATAAGTATTGACCATCATCAATTAGGAATTGATGTAGCTTCGTGTTACAAGAACAGAAAGAAACCCCGAGGTTACTACGGATGTTCCCTCATCAATCGCTCATTCAAATCCCACCAACTGCGTATACACTAGTTTAGGCTAAGGCCAACCTTCATAGTTCAGATAGCCCGAACTTATTCTAGTTCCTGTGGCTTTGGGTAGGGTCTCCATGGGTGCCTCCGGATGGATGGCGATCAACTCCCGTTTGTTTTGGAGCACTGTCTCTCCTCTCGACGAGGCGTATTATTGTCAGCGACCTTTCAAGAGCGCGCGAGAAAGTTAGGTGCTGGGGCAGATCAGAAAGCAGCCATGCACGAGCAAGAAAGGCAGGTGAAATATGCTTCTTCTTTTTTTTAAAAAATGTTATTGAAGCTTTTTTTTTTTAATGGGTATTCTCTGTAACTCAAAATATATGATGCCGGCAAAATAATTCCCACGAATGAAGTGAAAGATTTAGGCACGCGTTCCGTTCTAACCTAATCATTTCGTAAATAGACTTTTAACTGCACGCAAAGTTCGAATCTTAATCCCGTTTATGTGCGCATAGTCAACTCTTAACCCCGCGATGTACAAATTGTCAATTTTTCACATAAGGACGGCCTATCGAGCAAGTCATTATGCTTCGCATCGTCTCGCCCTCGCGATCACCGTCGTCACGGCGAAAATTTTTGCCACGTGCTTCGACTTAGGTTCTTTTATTTATTGTCCCTTTTTCCATATCTATACAATGAGATGCGATGAGGGTTTTTACGAACCTTCTCGGGGAGAGGACAGAATAGGTGAGAGTGGAATTGGGCTCACCTACTCCATTATGTGCTTTCTTCTCCCTTTCAATCATTTATTTCTCATTTTTTTCCCTAGTTTTGTTTTTGTTTTTTAACCTATGTACTTTGTTATCTTGTTAAAAAAAAAGTTCATCTTTATAGCATATGAGTATAAGAAATTTCTTTAATTCGATAAATAAGTTATGTCCACGTCATTGTATTTTTTCGAAAATGTTAGCAATGACTACATGCGCACACAAAAATCATTTAACTGATATGAACTCGCTATTTTTATCTAGGGCAACATAAAGTGCTAACTATTTATCTTTAAACTCAGTATTCTTAGGTCCTCATTTCAAAGGCTTCGGATCCATTGTAATAAGAACACGACTCAACTCGGAATTTGACGCTGTGTTCTGTATAACAAATAGAGCATTTTATTTATGTTAGGAAATCAAAATATCCATGACTGACATGAATTCATAGATTTTAATCTTTAGGACAGTCCATCTTGGGTAGGTTCTCTCAAATTTATGAAGGACTTTACTTATATCATGGAATTGACATGAGATGGAAGCCAAAGCTTAGATTGGTGATCGGAGACGGATCTGGAACTTTTTCTTAACTGGGTTAAATAAGACCATGAATGCAAGGAAATCAAGTATTTTGCTTTACGAATAAAAGCAGGTTCTTACACCTAAAAAGCCAACTACAAATTGATGTTCCGTCTACCTATAATAATTCCACGGTTAGTATATAGCTATAAATGATTCTGAATTATAATTTATTTCTAATCGACAGTTATAATAACACTAACAATATTTCTGTCGGTCTCGGCACAGGTAGCATTAGCATTTCTGGTCGTCCTTTTAAAAAAGCATGGTTTTTGTAGGGACTAGGAACTATTTAAGCAGGAAATATGGTATCCCCACTCTCAAAGAAAGCTGATACCTTAATAGTACTGTCATTATTTCTGAACTCACGATTTTTTAATTAATTAAGATTTAATGCGAAACACGTTGATGTGTGTAACTACGATCAGAAATAATTTACGATAATTTTAGAATTTCGGAAATCATTTCCCTCGCTCCCACATGCAACGTCATGTCAAAATAACTAATCATTTATTTTTCTTTTTCTTTTTCGGAGTTGCACGTAGCTTGAAAACGTGCTTTGACGGAAGGGCCGTGTTCCCCAAAAAAATGATAAAATAAAAATTTGCATCGTATATATGCGAGAGTAAGCGAACTAACAAACGCACGAGATTCATAAGACACAGGTTCGAGAGTTTCCCTCTCCCGGAACCCATTACGTGGAACCCTTCCACGAGAGAGATCGAGAGAGAGAGAGAATGGGAAGGAGACCGTGCTGTGCGAAGGAAGGAGTGAACAGAGGAGCATGGACAGCGATTGAGGACAAGATTCTCGCTGATTACATAAAACTGAACGGCGAAGGCAACTGGAGGGACCTTCCCAAGAAAGCAGGTCATCTTCGCTCATCACACACGCGCACACAGAATTCAAACTTTGTTTTGCAAGACTGATGGTTAATGATTGGGCCTCATGCAGGTCTGAGGAGATGTGGGAAGAGTTGCAGGCTGAGGTGGCTGAATTATCTGAGGCCCGACATAAAGAGAGGGAACATCACCCTTGACGAAGAAGAGCTCATCGTCCGGCTTCACAATCTCCTGGGAAACAGGTGCTTCTTCCTTCTCTCTGGAAAAAAGAAGCAAAATTGCCAGCAACACAATCGAAACGAAGAATTAGGGTGTCTCTGCTTCGAATTATTGCAGATGGTCGTTGATCGCGGGGAGGCTTCCGGGGCGGACGGATAATGAGATAAAGAATTACTGGAACACCACCATCGGAAAGAGACTCCAGTCCGGACACAGCCACTTGGGCTTTGTCTCCACTCGGCCGTCGTCGTCTTCATCCCAAGGAAGCCCCAAGTCGGCCCTCGGAAAATCAACCGTGGACGACCCTCTTGTGCCCGTAGAGCCTTGTGCTTCCGGCGCCAAGGCAACGAGATGGCCGGAAGCGCTTCTCTCTCCCGGATCCTGTCAAGATAGAGAAACGCAAGCACCTGACACGGTGGACGACAAAGATCGAAGCTCCGACCGCCATGGAGATCAAGTTACGACAGTTGAGTCATCAGCTGGAAATCCAAATGTTTCATGCAACTTCATGGCGGATTTCGAGCTGGACGCGAACTTCCTGGAAGCTTTCTTGGAGTCAGAACTCGCCACCACTACTCAGCAGCCGTGTTTCGTTGATGGATTAGATGATAGCGACAAGAGAGGGTGGCCGTCGTCGTCGCGGCCCCCGCCGAACTCTGAAGAAACCCTAGCATTCATTAATCCTGAACGGACATTTCTGAGCAAGCCAGATTTGCAATGCGGGTCATGTTTGCTCGAGGACGACATCGGCTGGCTTGATCATGACTAGCTGAAAGAAGCTCTAGGAGTTGCCACTGGCTACGTACGTACAGACCCAACTGTATGAATAGTGTTATAGCCCTTCCTTCAGGTTCTCGTCTGTGAAATAGTATAAAAAAGTCCTTAAAAAAGCTTCAAGAGCTTGATCCCCAAAAAAAAAAAAAAATTGCTTATCAACCACGCGTTATGCTAGTGCAACCCTTCGGCCCGATCGATGATGCGTCTCCATTAGCTCGATCGAACCGGGCCCATGCGAAAACACTAGGATGAAAGATCGAGCTAGGCTCGACGCTAGACCTTAACAGTCTTCCCTAAGCTTGTTTGTGACTCAATACACCTCAGCAATTTAGTAAGATGTGAGTAAAGTTCATGTACTAACACGCACAAAGGGTAGGGCTAGAGTGAGTAATTTTCATAAGTGTCGGCCAGCCTCGCAAAAAAAGAAAAAGAAATTTTTTTTCTCGTTAGGGTCCCACCCAATAGTCCACGTCTGCCCAATTAAGTGGGGCCTCGCCGGCTCGATAATACAACCATAAACAATCAAAATCAATGACAACGTACCACTTCGCCACTTTCACGGTAGGTTATTTTCCATTATGGTCTCTGGTCCATTGCGCGTGCGTCCGATTGCGGAGGGCATTCTTACTGTCATTGATTTATTTATTTTTCTTCTTCTTTCGTTCCGATTTCGCCACGGCGTTTCCACTTCGTCGACGCGAATTCATAATTGCTTTTCGTGGGAATGGGACCGATGAGGTTTAGGAGAAGAGAGGCGCTCGATTGCCTGGTCAATTTAGTTTCCCGACTTCGCATCGGCCCCGTACTAACGTGTCAATATACATAAATAGGATTGCAAAATTGGTTTTATCGCGGATTTACAGAGAGGACAGAGAATTAATTCATCGCAGATTTATGGAAATTGCTTGAATGCGGATCCGTGAAAAATATCGAAAGCCACATGCTTCAAAACGAAAACACATTCCAAAATCTCATGATATATTTGCCAAAATGGTAAACACATATACTTTATTCGGTTAAATTTTGTTTATATTTAAGTTCTTACTTTTGGGTTTATAGGGTTTTTTTGTTTTATGACCGAAGTGTTCAGGCCAATTTGCGCACACCTCAACTATTCCTCGGAGGGACTAGCACGACAACCACCAACTGCGACCCCACTTAAGCCACGAAATGCGAGTTGGGAGATTTGAATTAGGGACCTAACAAGAAATAATTCATCTCTTAACCAACTCGGCCATGCGTGAGTGGGTTTGGGGTTATAGTTTTGTTCATCGCAGATTTATGGAAATCGCTTGAATGCGGATTCGTGAAAATATCGAAAGCCACTTGCTTCAAAGTTAAATTACATCTCATGATATATTTGAGAAAATGGTAAACACATATTCTTTACTCGGTTAAATTTTGGTTATATTTAAGTTCATACTTTTCGGGTTATAGTTTTGTTCATTATTCTAAAATGCCTATAGGTCGGAGCAAAAAAAGATGAGAATCGTGTTCGGTGAAGTAAATAATTGATTCTAATTTGTTCTTGAAAATAGTTTTGGAGCAAAAACAAGAGCAAAAAAAAAAAGTTAGTTCTGAAAAAAGGAATCGCTTTTGATAATTACGAAACAGAATGAAGTCCCACATTTTTCACTTTTCCTTGAATTCAAAGAAATATATATAAGATAATAAAATATACAATGAAAAATTTGAAAAAAATTGAAAAAAAATTGAAAAATAAAAAAATCCTCCAAAAAATAGAAGAATCTTATATTAGACTAGTTTTACCTCATTTTCATAATTTTGAGCCTAGATTCCCTAGATTTTATAGATTTTTTTTATGAATAATAAACACATTTGTAATTAAACTCAAACCACATTTCTCCAAACCATTGCGCACTTGATTTCATTGTTTGTGATTTGCCTATGTTTATGTACTTTAAACTGAGTCTAGTTTAAAAAAGAAAAAAAGATAAAAATAACTATCGCGAACACTTAGTAAGCTCTCTTCATAAGTTTTCGATGAATTAATACTGAGATTTGATTTTCTAGAACCAAAAATGCAGGGCAATACAACCCATTTTCCTTGTAAAAACAAGGGTGTTGCTTATGTTGGTTGTCTGGTCGTTCAAAAGAATTCGATAGAACTCCATAATAAATGGCAATAACTTGTGATGATTCTTGATATTTATTTGCACAAATCAATATGCAATATATTATATAAGAGAATCAATATGAATTAATCTTTGATTAATTGAAAATGTAGGATGAAATTTCATAAAGTAACTACATAGTTATTTGACTTAAATGACAAAAATTGGGAAGATCAATTGTTTTCAGGAGTATAAATTTTGTGTAGTTATCAAACGCATTTCTATTAGATGAACAGAAATTTTGGTCTGTTTCCAAACGTATTCTAATTCTCTAAAACTCATTCAAAGAATAAAATAAAAAAAAATTATTATAATCAGAATCAATTTTTATCATCAGAATGATTACAAAAAGTCATTCAAAGAGTAAAAGCTCTAGTAGAAGTATTTTTGATTTTCACCGAGTCCTTTGAAATGAATGGGCCCATCTTCCGGAAGTCCGCGCATGAAGCCCACATACAAACAAATCCGTGAGAGAAAGTATTAATATGGCTTGAATTCGAAAGTAAAAAAGGGATTCTTTCTCGCAAAATCCCACTGAAAATCAGATCAAATTCCATAACTTGCTTCAGCAATCTTTGAAGTCCTTCTGCTCGATGTTTTCTTGAAGGGATTCCTTCTGTACGATAGCAAATGGCGTCCGATTCTCCAAATTCGGATCGCAAAAGTGAGTTCCTGAACAAACTTGAGAAAGAAACCATCTTTTTCGTCGATTCCTTCTTGTTGGATATTGAATTGATTGACCTTCGTTTACACGAATTTGATTCGCGGGCTACCTGCTCACGGGGTGTTGTTTGGGAAATTCTTGTGATTTTGCAGTCGTTGTCCACTTGAGGGCCACCGGCGATGCTCCTATTCTGAAGCAAGCTAAATTCAAGGTTAGTGGTAAAAATAGTCCTTGGTTTCTTGACGTCGTAACATGTATTGTGCTCGTGTGCATGTTTCCTTGTGCGATTGCTGACTCTTTGGCGTCAGCTTGATTCATGTGGTATTGGCCAGTGATTCCGAATTGTTGAAACGGCGACTCCACTGTTTGTTGACATGGCTCAGTAATGATCAAGGATTCATATGTACAATTAGTTGCATTGTCACGCGTAAGTTAATTTTTCGCCAAAAAATTCAGAGCTGCGCTCTTCGTGCTTGATCAAATGCTTCTTTTAAACTTCCAAGGCTTTTGCAGCAATCATACGACATTGAACAGACAAAGGAATGCAAATGTGGTTGGTTTGTTGAGCCAACTGTCCAGGTTGATTGTTTAATTAGACTTCCATGACACTTGAAATCCCAACTTATCTATTTCAGATAACCGAATTTAAATCATCAAACAACAGTGAGGGAAGAATTTCGATTCTGAGGAAATTTATACCATTCCAAATTTCAATGCTTCTGGACCAAACAATGCCGAGTGTTGAAACCTACTCCTATCTATTTGAGTCATGCCTCCTTTTTGGTGTTTAGTGATCTGCTGATGAGCTATCTTGAGCTGAGAAATTGGGTATCAGAAATCTACTGTGATTGAAATGTTTCCAGCATTGATTTAGGTTAGGTTATAGCTTTCACACTGGGCTGATTCAAGTCAGAGTTCATGCATCTTTGTAGGCGATTCTGGTTTGAACTGACTTTACTTCGGGTCAGATGTCTCAGTCTCATGTCAACAATAGAGGTTCAGTATGCAAGTAAGATAATTAGTAAATTTAACAGTGAGGAGTTGGGTTCTTTTGCATGATATCAAGTTGATCTCTATTCTGTAGATGAACCCGGGATTTGAATGAAAAAATCTCCCACACTTTGTCAAGTGTATATAGATTTACACCGGATATTACTGTGATCGTTGTTATTGACCATGTACTGCCCATGATCTTGAAACTTAATAGATTCAAATGCTTGGCTAGGCCATTCTCATACTTATCTCCAATTTACAATGGATTTTTCCTCGAAAACCAGTGTTCATCAGATTTTCATGAAATCTTCTAACATTAAAGCTTTGGTGGCATAAGTTGACGTTTCTATTTTCCATGAGAAAAATTGTGTGATGTGGTGATACATTGAACACTTGAATCTTTGATATTTATGTGACGATGACAATGGTAACAACAGATTTCTGGGGCAGAAAAATTTGCCAAAGTGATTGACTTTGTTTGCCGGCAAGTTCACCGGGAGACTTTGGTAGGTAGCTGGTACTGGTATGTTTCCATTTTTTGTAAGGCTTAAATGTACCTTGACAGACATCTTTTTTTTCCTGCTCTCTCTTTTTTCGGGCAGTTTGTCTATGTAAACAGCGCTTTCTCACCCAACCCAGATGAAATGATGAATGATCTGTATGAGGCAAGTGCTGTTAATATTGCATATTTTCTGGTGCTGTGTCTCTTAATTTGTAAGTGGAACTGCACTTGCAGCTGTTTCTCTCTTTCCGTTATATTTATTCAATTAGCTAAGTAAGAAATGATACATAGATGATGATGTAACATAGGTAAATAAGCACAGTACTTGGTGTCTTCATTGTTGAAGTGGACATGGGAGGTAGATGCAGCGTTATATAAGTAGTTGACCATTTGGGCCCATTTGCCTCTCTGTTTGTGGTTTTTACTCGTAGAGTTATGCCCTTTACCTAATGGCGATTATTTCTTTAAAGAATAGTGTCTGATAGAGAATTTGAAATTCATGAATTGTACTAATTGGGGGCAGAAGCTTTTTGATGAAGTCCCCCTTTCTCAAAGATCTTACTAGTTAGGGATATCGGGTAGTAATCATACCAACAATTATCTGCTATTCTGGTCAGGTTTCTAGTGGTAAGTGATTATGGAAGATTGTTCTTCTCTGTGGAAATCACGGGAAGTTTTGAAAACTTCGAACAGAGTTAATCTCTTATATATTGCGTCAAACAAATTTATTGCTGACTGCATCAGTGTTCCTTTTAGAGGCTTTACCTACTTACAGTAGTGTTTCCTTTTAGAGGCTTTACCTACTTACAGTGTTATATGGATATATTACTACTTTTAGCTGTATTTCTCAGCTGATTTATGGCAATCTGAATGATGCAGAATTTTGGCTTTGATGGCAAGCTCATTGTTAATTATGCTTGTTCTATGGCATGGGGCTAAATATCAGTAATAGCTGCGCATGTATCTGTACATGTGAGTAACTTCTCCATAACTCATGATCAGTCCTTTTCTCCTTTATATCGTATGTATATAGGGGAAGAAATACTTGACAATGACGTACTTCCTCCTCGTGCCAATGTAGCTAATTATTATAGTATGGCCTGTTCAATGATGCACAGAATTTTAGCAGTGTCCCGGGAGATTTTTCCACATGACAAAACTTTTGAGTCACTTAATATATGCCTTCAATGATGACAGATCCGTTGGCTATTGAATTAATATCATTTTAGAAATGTCAAGTTTCCTTATTTCTATTCTAACAAGTTGCACATCAAGGGCTGTCGGTTTGTTTATAGCTTTTGTATAGAGGAATTCCCTGGACATCTGCCGCCATGTTGGAAATGTGCCTGAACATTTTTGAGGATGAGATTCACCTCGCATTCATCAAACCACGTGTTTGAAAAATGAGTGTTAAAGCCAGTTTTTCATTTTCATTCACTCAATTTTGTCTTCTTTTGCAGAAATTCAAGTGCACAATTCATTACACTATGAAAGACGCCATCTGCTGCTAGACGCAGGATTCCCATCGAAAAACCTTACTCGAAGTACAGAACCCGCATGTTTCTTACATATTTCTATCTTCTCATCATTTGGTGATGAACAATGCTAGGTGGGAATATTTCATCCAAGGATTCAAACAAGAATGTGATTTGAGTTGACAGGAGTCGTACTGAGTCACATTATTTTGGTATTGACGTTGTTTCATGTTAGCTGGCCTCTCCTTTTGATATCATGTTGGTTATCATTACTACTGTTTAGTTCTATCACCTTATGGAACTTTAAGGATGTCACTGAGTTGACATTGAGAGATATCTTTTTTGCTTTTACCCTCCCAGTTTCAATTATAGGGAAAAGAAAGAGGCAAATGGTTCTCTTCCGGGAAAATAACTCTGGAGATGGTTTCATAGCGGTCTACCTTAACGAATAGGTTTATTGATCCATTTAAAAGCCAACTCCCGGGAGAGATTAGCAATCTTCAGGAAAAGCTGGACATTTGTTCCTTTAGCAATATGTTAAGTCGGAGCGAAGAACTGTGCGAGCATGCATGATTGATAGTTCTATGATATGCAGTGTACGAGATCACTACCAACTCATTAATACATTTATGAGCTCAACTTGAGAAGTATTGGGTTCTGAGATGAGCACCGTGTACTTCAGAAGTCGAACTTCGTGTCGAAACGTACGCAAACATGAATTTAGAGCTATCACTTCCAATAGACTCCGCAGTATGTGTAAGGTGGACTCTTGATTAGTCCTCTCCCTTCTTAAGATAGCACGAACAACTGAACTTGGATTTTCAGTTGGTTTCGTCTTCCGATTCGCAACGAATCGCATCAATCTGCTAAACATGTAAGTCACGCGAGCCAGTCACCTATAGTCGTCTAAAGACTCATTGGGTAGTGGTTTTTAGTTGAAAATAGTAAACTGAGAAAACATGTAAGCCCGTTTTCCGTGAATGATATTCAACGGTTCTATTCCCTTCAATCGTTTCGTCAATTTTCCTAATATATTCATGTAGACCCACCTAACAAATAATGTCTTCCGAAGTGCCGATTAGTTATATAAGACTCCTTGATGTTGGAGCACCCGACTTTCCGCAATCGAAACAGGGAAAGGAGAGGGAAGCCACAAGGATCGTTTGATGGCTTTTGTCATACAAGTCATGCTCAGTACCGATGAGAGCACAAGAAGTTGCATTCTGAGAGAATAGTTTCTCGACACGCGGCGACAGATTCACATTTGGGTGTTCGATTTCTTCGCGAAGCTATCGGCAGTTTTCTGAATTTTAATCAACATAACTTCGATCGCTAAGAATCATTATGCGCCTAACAGAGTGAAAAACACACTTCATTATCCCCTAGCACGGAGCTCCTTTTTCTGTTCTTCTCCTTCTCGCTTGGACATGACTGTTGAAACTTTGGTCTCAAAAGTCCCATAATAAGTTGATTGAGAATTAAGGAATGGAGAGTAACGAGCGGCATGTCCCGAATTCGGTAAATCGACAATGTGCCGAAATTCGGCAAACATGTCCCGAATTCGGTAAATTGGTAAATCGGGAATGTGCCAAAATTCGGTAAGTTGAAGATAGGTAAGTTAAAGATCGGTAAAACAACTGCTTGAAATTCTATAAGTCGACTGCTACCTATCACTTACCGAAGTTTACATTTTCTTCGGACGAACATGTTGATTCGAACGTACATGTTTATTTATAAAAAGAGCGAACAAACATGTTGTTGACCCAGACACTTTAATTATAAAAAAAAAACATGTTTGTTCAAAAAAGAACTGACTCGGCTTTATAGCTCTTCAATCTTTGAAAAAGAACTATTCGGATTAGTGACTCTTCATTTTTAACCGCTGTTTCGTGACTCTTCGCATCATTGTTTATAAATAAAGCATTGGCCATCGTATGAAGAACAGATATATATATATATATATATATATATATATATATATATATAATTTTTCGTCATTCATTCTTCATATTCATTTTTTTTAACCAAGGTGTTAGGGCTAGCTTGCATGCACCTTGACTATTTCTCGGGTGAGACTAGCACAGCAACCCACCGCAATGACCCCTCACTTAAATCACAGGTACTCATCTGGAGAATCGAACCTGGGACCAGTGCGCCTAACCACACAATCCCAAATGCGCCCTAACCAATTGAGCTACCCATTGATGGGTCATTCTTCATATTCATTGTGAGCAATTATTCCGCAAATTTGAGTTCGAAAGTTTTCTCTGAAGAAGTATCACTTTAGAGGAAAAGCAATTCGTTCTAACTTGGGAGGCAATTGTCCAAGAACCTTGGGTATCGGTTGAGCGGACAAATTTATCTTAAGGACACGATGTAAATTCGTTGGGTTCGGATCATCATCTACATTCAGACTTCTCCTTCACGTTTGGTTTCAGATTTGTCTATCGACCTAATTTTCATATACGAACTTCAACTCACAATTATAGGCGATTCCAATCTTAAGACAATTTTTTTTTTCTGTTACATCATTTGTAATTCATATAGTCCTCTGTTGAAGTTCTATTACGTAGTTCGTATAGTCCTTTGTTGAATTTTTGTTACAACGTTCATATAGTTATTTTTCTCGATTTTTGGTTTTTCATATAATCGCCTGTCATATAAGCGTTCTGTTTTCATAGTTATTTATTGTATAAATTATGTTCTTGCAATAGAAATGGCTTCGACATTGATGACGCTGACTATTGCGTCTGTTCCAACTCGTGGAGAAAAGCCAGAGAAGTTTAATGGTTCAAATTTCAAGAGATGGTAATAAAAGATGTTGTTCTATCTCACGACTTTGAACTTGGTAAGGTTTCTCAATGAGAATGCTTCTAAGTTGGATGAAGGAGAGACAAACAAGGAAAAGGTTGCTGCTGTAGATACGTGAAAGCATTCTGACTTCCTATGTCACAATTATGTCCTCAATAATCTGGACAATTCCCTCTATAACATTTATAGTTCGCTGAAAACAGCGAAGGAGTTGTGAGAAAGCCTAGAGAAGAAATACAAAATGGAAGATTCTAGTTTGAATAAATTCATTATCGGTAAATTTCTGGACTTTAAGATGGTTGATTCTAAAATCGTCTTAAGTCAAATTTAGGAACTTCAAGTGATCATGCATGATATTCATGCTGAAAGAATGACTATGAGTGATTCATTTGAAGTGGCTGGTTTCATTGAAAAGTTACCACCGTTTTAGAGAGATTTCAAAAATTATCTCAAACACAAGAGAAATGAGCCATCACTTGAAGACTTGATTGTTTGACTGAGGATAGAAGAAGACAACAGGCTTTCAAAGAAGAAAGTTGGCAAAAATCTAGAGGTCTCTAAGGCCAATGTTGTTGAAGAAAGATCGAAACCCAACATGAAAAGGAAAAAGTCGGGAGAGGGATTCACCCAAGGTTTGAAGAAGTTTGTTGGCAAATGCTACAATTGTGAAAAATCTAGACATCGAGTCAAAGACTGTAGAGCCAAGAAAAGACAAAAAACTGGGGCAAATATGGTGGAATAGATTTCTAGTGGTGTTGATGATATCAATCATACTGCTATGATATCCGAGTGCAACTTGGTAGGAAACATCAAAGAATGGTGAATTAATACTGGAGCAACTCGACATATCTGCGCCAACAGATTAATGTTCTCATCTTACACACCTATGGTGAGTAATGAAAAACTCTATAAGGGTAATTCATCGACCTCTAAGGTTGAAGATGGTGGAAAGAATGTTCTGAAGATGACATCTGGAAAAATAGTAACACTAAACAATGTGCTACATGTGCTAGACTTACGCAAGAATTTAGTGTCTGGATCTCTCCTAAGCAAGAATGGCTCTAAGTTGGTGTTTGTATCTGATAAGTTTGTAATCTCAAAAAAATGAGATGTTTGTAGCAAAGGGTTATCTTAGTGATGATATGTTCAAAGGGTAACCTTAGTGATGATCTGTTCAAGTTGAATGTAATGACTATTGTACTCAATGATGATATGAATAAAATTGCTTTTACCTATGTGCTTGAGTCTCCTGATATATGGTATGCTAGACAAAGACACGTTAATTACAAGTCAATAAAGAAATCAATGAACATGGGATTATTGCCAAAGTTTGACTGTCCAAGTGAGAAATACCAAGTGTATGTTGAATCTAAATTTTCTAAGCCCCCTTTTCATTTTGTAGATAATAAAATCATAAAACATTTAGATTTGATGCACAGAGACATATATTATTTAAAAGCAACACCATCAAGAGGTGGTAAGAAGTATTTTTTCACATTTATAGATGATTGTTTGAGATATTGTTATGTTTATTTGCTTAGTAGCAAAGATGATGTTGTGAATGTTTTTAGAACTTATAAGTATGAAGTTGAAAATCAGTTAAATAAAAAAATAAAAATGATAAGAAGTGATTGAGGAGGTGAATATGAATTTCATTTTGACAAAAATTGTACTGAATTCGGTATTATTCATCAAACCACGACTCCTTATATGCCACAATCTAATGGCATGACAAAAAGAAAAAAGTTGTCTTTAAAGGAAATGCGAAAAGAAAAAAGCGGTCTTTAAAGGAAACAATAAATGCATTGTTGAATAGTTTCAATTTACCACAGAATTTTTTGGAGGAAAGCTGTTTTGACTGCAAATTTTATTTTAAATTGAGCACTTCACAAAAAGACACAACAAACTCCATAGAAAAAGTGGAAAGGCAAAATGCCTAATTTGAAATATCTCAAAGTGTGGGGGTGTTTGGCTAAGGTTGCGGTTTCTAAACCTAAAAAAGTTAATATATGAGTAAAAATCATTGATTATGTCTTTATTGGATATGTTTTTAATAGTAATGCATATCGATTTCTTGTTCATAAATCTAATGTCCCAGATATACATATTAATACGATCATTGAGTCAAGGGATGCTTCGTTTTTTGAGAATATATTCTCGTATAACATAGTATATGAGCCAATTGAAAATGATAAGATTGCTTAGGATACTACATCTAGAAGCGATCCTATGGAGGATGAACGTGGACATAGTAAAAGACAAAGTGCTTATACGTCTTTTGGACCTGACTTTCTAACAAATTTGTTAGAAAATGAGTTTCGAACCTTTATAGAGGCTATGACATCCGCAGAAGCCCCGTTCTAGAAATAAGTTATCAATAGTGAAGTTGAATCCATCTTGCCAAACCATACTTGGGAACTGATTGACCTTCCTCCTGGAAATAAACCGCTACAATATAAGTGGATTTTCAAAAAAAAATGAAAACGAATGATACTATTGATAAATATAAGGCTATGCTTGTAGTAAAAGGCTACAAACAATGAGAATGTCTTGATTATTTTGATACATATTCACTTGTCACAAGAATTACATCTATAAGGATGTTAATCGTTATAGCGGCGCTGTGTGGACTTGAAATTCATCAAATGGATATAAAAACTATCTTCTTGAACAAGGATTTGGAAGAAGAAATATATTTGGAACAACCTGAAAGGTTCATTATTCCGGAACAAGAAAAAAAAGCATGTCGTCTTGTCAAGTCTCTTTATGGCTTGAAACAAACTCCGAAACAATAGCATGCCAAATTCGATCAAGTCATGTTGTCAAATGATTTTAAGATAAATGAGTATGATAAATATATATATATATATATGTGTTAAAAACACTCTAATGGTTTGGCCATTTTGTGCTTGTATGTACATGATATGTTTATATTGGGCAGCAATAGTGAGATTGTTAAGGTGACCAAACGAATGCTCACAAGTAAATTTGATATGAAAGATATAGGGGTCACATATGTTATTTTAGGAATTAAAATTCATAAAACACCCGGAGGATTGGCCCTATCACAATCTCATTACATTGAGAAGATTCTTGAAAAGTGCAAAAATCTAGTCATTTCACTAGTAAATACATCGATAGATGTTAATTTACATCTTTTAAAGAAAACTGGTGAAATCAACGCTCAAATGAGTATACTAGTATACTAGATAGTTTAATGTATGTCATGAACTATACTTAGCCAGACATAGCTTATGTTATAAGTAAGCTAAGTCGATTTATAGTTAGTCTAAATGAAAACCATTGGAATGCAATGAAATGGGTATTGGGCTACTTGAAGCATACTAAAAAATATGTTTCGCATTACACAAAATATCTGGCGGTATTTGAAGGATACTGTGATGCAAATTGGATAATCGGCACAAGAGACACCAAATCAACAAGTCGGTATTCGTTTACACTTGGTAGGGGAGTAGTGTCTTGGAAATAATCCAAACAAACTAGTATTGCGATATCTACTATGGAAGCAAAGTTTATTGCTTTGTATAAGGTTGGTGAAGAAGTAGAGTGACTTCAAAATTTCTTAGAAGATATTCCTAATTGGCCTAAACCAGTGCCAGCTATATGTATTCATTGTGGTAGTCAAACGGCTATTGACAGAACAATGAATGTCACGTATAACGGTAAGTCTCAACATATACGTCGAAGAGACAATACTATAAAACAACTACTCTCTAGTGGAATTACCATGATTGACTATGTAAAGTCAATAGATAATGTTATGGATCCATTAACAAAATGCATAATTAGAGAGATAATTGAGAAAATATCAAGGGGAATGAGTTTAAGGCCTATAAAATAAGTCATCATAGTGAAAACCCTACCTAGTAGTCTGAAGATCTCAAGATCTAGGTTCAAAGGGACAACCGAGTTATGCAGACTATATAGAATACTATCGATTTTTAGTCATTTCTATGTGACGACAATACTGATATGTGGAGGTTAAGCGTAAACTTTTAATGATTCTAAATCAAGTATATGATATGTTATATAATCAGAAATCACATATGTAAGTGTAAAGTGAGAGCCGCTTTTATGAGAATTTGAAAGATCGAATTCTCTAAAGCACTTGTGAAAACAGGCGGTGTTCATGGCCAAAACAAACACAACAGTGAGAACTAATTTTGTTCAAGAGATAGTTGTGTGATTTTTATTGTCTATGCTTATACCAAAGGTTGACAGTTCGAAGATATCAAGTCTACTGATTGACCGAGTAAGTCTGATAGATCTTACTATAAAAAGTTCAAAATCTCAAACTACTTACATCGATACAACGTTGTCTCATAAAATAATCGCATATTGCATCCCATGCGTGTACGAAGAGTCATGATGTCTGTATTTCTCATTAATGTGGACGATTGTTGGAACTTTAGTCTCAAAAGTCCCATAATAAGTTAAATGAGAAATAAAGAATGGAGAGTAACGAGCGGCATGTCTTGAATTCGGTAAATTGAAAATGTGCCGATATTTGATAAGCATATCCTAAATTCGGTAAATTGATAAACCGGGAATGTGCCAAAATTCGATAAGTTAAAGATTGGTAAAACGAAATTCTGTAAGTCGACTGCTACATATCACTTACTAAAGTTTGCCTTTTTTTTTTTTTTGGACGAACACGTCTGTTCGAACGTACATGTTTGTTCATAAAAGAATGAACGAACATGTTTGTTCGAAAAAGAACTGACTCGGCTTCATACTTCTTCAATCTTTGAAAGAGAACTATTCGGATTAGTGACTCTTCATTCTTAACCGTTGTTTCGTGACTCTTCGCATCATTTTTTATAAATAAAGCATTAGTCATCGCATGAATAACAGAGATAAAGAAAGAGAGATAATTTTTTTGTCATTCATTCTTCATATTCATTATGAGCGATTATTCTGCAAATTTGCATTTGAAAGTTTTCTCTAAAGGAGTACCGCTTTAGAGGAAAAGCGATCCGTGTTTTATTTTGAAAGGCAATTGTCCAAGAATCTTGGGTACCGGTTGAGGGAACAAATTTATCTTAAGGACACAATGTAAAATCGTCGGGCTCAAATCATTTATCCACATTCGAACTTCTCTTTCCCGTTTGGTTTCAGATTTGTATATCGACTTAATTTTTATATACGAACTTCAAGTCACGATTATAGCCGACTACAATGACTTGCACCCACTGTTAACTAAACCTCGATCCCTGGTATTTATCTTAGTGTATAGCTACTGGAGGCATGCCTGGTAACTATCGCGGGCATTGGAAAGTTTCGGTTCGTGCAAAGACTCGATCGATGGATGGAACGAGGGAGAGAGATTTTTTTTTTCGGGCCACAGACAGCATAGTATTCTGCGCATTAGTCGTCGATCCCTATGATTTTCCACACTAACTTGTGGTCATCCATCTCCTTGAGAAACATACGGAAGTGATCAAACCTTGGATGTCAGATCAATACTAAGGATCGCATGAAATTGCCTTTTCGGATGGAACGTACTGCCTTTTTTGCGGCCACGATCAATGGGCATGGCGTGAGACATATGATATGTCCCAAAACATGGAGAGAAAGCGGGTCGTGGGAAGAAGCCTGTTTCCATTTGATTCGCTTCTTTCTCTGATTTTGAAATCTTTGCAGTGACCAATGTCTCCATCTCCAAGGTGGCAGATCTCAAACGAAAAGCAAAGCAAAGCAAGAACTCATCGCAGGTTCCCTTGATATTCCCACGTCTGGGAAAAAAGAAAGAAGAGGAGAATTCCTTGTGCTGTGAAAAGAACCGCAGCAAGTCTTAGTTTCATCTCTGTTGCTTTTGGCAAGGTTCATGGATTCTCTCCAATCATCACCCCCCACCAGCAGCCCACTCACGAAGCCACCGAGGGAAAGAAAAGCAAAAGAGAACCCAACCCAACATTTACCATTTTTACATTGGTAGAATAGAATGGAAAACGGGGTCCTGAAACGTTGATTTCGACTTCGACCAACCCAACCTGTGCGGCGGTGGTCCAAATCCAATCAGTAGCGGTGAAAAATCAGCAGGGTGGGGGAGACAAGGCAAGGGGAAAAGCATAGCGAGAATTATCGAAAATTCCCCCCCCCCACCACCTTTTTCACAAGGAGAAAATGGGGTTGGGTTGGGACCGTGGTTCGACATCATGGCACTTTGGCATCCATCCCTCTCAGTCTCTGTGATTTCGATCCCGACCCAAATATTCTCGATCTGGTACAATAATGTGGTCTCTTATTACTGTCCCGTTTACACACCGGTCGGTCCCGCCTCGAGCTGAAGTCGGTCGGTGCATGCAATGGGGCCTCCTGTGTCACTTGGAAAGTGGGGCAACTCATGGGGATGGCCGTCTCCTTCTCCATCTCCAACCTGTTTAACATAAATACCGAATGTCCCCACGTTCCCAAAACAGTGCACTTGTTGATGAGACGAGAAAGCCCCCCTTTTGTTTCCAGGGCTTTGAGGGCTTTGATCTGATCGAGAAGGGCGGGGGGCCCTACCCAGTTGCAGATGTCAAAGTGGGATTCTATTCTGGTTTGAACCGTTGTCTGATGGGATGGATGCCGTGTTGTGCCCCCAATCCCTTTCCATTCTCGCCCATCAATCCACGTGAGACTCGCTTCAAATTCCGGAAAAAAAAAAAACAAAAAGGAGTGGTCCCCAGCCTCCATGTCTGATGGTCTCGTCGTTCGACCGCCCGCCCGCCTCTCGTCGCAACCCTACCCTCCATTGCAGTTGCCGAAAATCTACGATGCTATCAAACAAATTTTCATTTTCGGGAACGCAGCCATCACCAGACACAT
The DNA here is from genome assembly GCA_028455895.1 of Rhodomyrtus tomentosa. NCBI lineage: Eukaryota > Viridiplantae > Streptophyta > Magnoliopsida > Myrtales > Myrtaceae > Rhodomyrtus > Rhodomyrtus tomentosa. The sequence continues at coordinate 36,960,218 of JAPCWY010000001.1, read as the reverse complement.
TTCTCTACTTAGAAACTATGTCCGAGGAGTCGGTCGGAAGTTGTTCCCCGATCGGAAAAAAACGGAATGGTTTATCATTTGCGCCCTTTGCTGCTGGTCAAGCGGTTGTCCGATCAACATAGGTTGTCGCGAAAGCTTGGACCTTTAGATGTCTAGAGAGACCCTCCCCATTTGTAAAATGGTCCGAGTTCGTTTGTCAAGGCATGGATGGTACGGCGGCCAAGTCGAGTTATCGGGTGTGCACGGTTTCTTTTAAATCTTTTGCGATTGCACCATTGCAGACACCTTTGACATTAACATTACAAATATGGCAAGTGAATAGTACAAAAGCAAGTCGGAGCCGATTTTTGTGTGTGAATGGGAGCAAAGCGATGAAGTTGGTGTTCGTTTGATTCACACATCCTTTTCAAAGGCATTTCAGAGAGAGAGGGAGAGTGCGTGTGTGTGGCTTTGGTGACATTAGGGATTCCAACGTGCAAATGCACCGCTCGACTAAGACGCCACCTCTCTTTCACGTGAAATTAAAGACTAAACGAATATTAGAATACAAAACACAATCAAAGAGGTGGGGACACCTCGCGTTGAGAAATTAGCCACTTTGACCAGTGATTTTATTTTTCAAAAAGATGACCTTTTCGACGATCCCAAACCCCGCAAGATGCCATTCTCCAAGCAGCGGCATCGGAATCAAAATCATGGCACGTTTCCCATTAGAATATGACACGAAATGTTCGTACGGTCCCCCAATCTGATGCGCATGATGGGCCCCCGTGGAAGCCGGGGCCTACCATCGTGGTGTAAAGCTTGATTAGTCCCGAGTTTTAGTGCACGACCAGGTCGAGCTTTGTTGAGATTAATGATCGGGTTTATAAAAAAAACCCAGTCGTGTTGGGTTGTGCCGAGAGGGACTTCCGAGTCGAAAAGCTAATGATGACGGGCCAGGGCCGACGTGGAATTCGAGCCAAGGAGTCTTGGCTAATTCGAATCAATTTGCTTCACGACGACCTACCCCCACCCCCGGGGGTAGAAATCACGTGGGCAGATCTATTCCGGCGGCTTAGATTGAATTAGCAGACGGGTTCGATTGACCCGGATGTGCGCCCGAGTAATGGTCCGCGTTCCAATCGAGGGAGCCTCGAGTTAATTTGGCGGAGGGACAAGTCGAAGTCCCAATTCCCAAATGGGAAACGCGATTAGCGATGACGATGCCATCTACAACATTTGACAGCCCAATCGGCGTTTGCGTGACCGACTCGGATCGAGAGATCCACGTTGATGTTTTTTTTTTTTTTAATGGAGGGGAAAAGGACAAATTATAAAAACAAAGGACGAGATGGAGCTGTCGGATCGGAGGATCGATCGGGGTGCTAATTTTTGGGGCAAAAAGTCATTAAATATCTCAAATTACATCCATTATAACATAGTTACCCTAGATTTTTTTTTTCACGACGCAAAAGATCACGAACTTATATTTGTGCGACATATTTACTTTTTATTAAAATTCTGCCAATGAGCTCCATTAAAAACCTAGCTAAATGGACGTCAAAAGGCAAATGGAATTGACAAGACACCTATGTGATTTTTAAGTGAGATAAAAAAAATGACGTTGTTTTGGCAAAAAAAAAAAACGATACTTTGATAGAGGGTTAATTTGTTACATAGATATAAATTTGAAGTTTATAGTAAGTGTGTCGCGATTTGTAAATTTTGGAGTTTTTGACGGTGTTTTCCTTAATTTTAGTAATTTTTTTAAAAAACTTACAAGTTTGAAAAATGAGGTGGAAATACATGCACGGGCCCGGTTTCATGGGGCAATGGTTGTGATTGTTGCTACATCAACTCCACCATCGATCCCTGACTTTAGAGCAAGGGATCATAAAACCCTTGGCCATTAGATATTTTCCCCTTTTTGTCTGTAAATGTTATGATCCTCTCCCATACCCTACAAACAGGGGATCCGTTCAGCCATCAATGACTATCTGTGGAGGGAGGGAGGGGAGGATTATCGTCACGTCTTTGTCAAAAGCCCCACTGCTTCAACACCGAAAAAGGACATCAAAAGATCCCCCACTAAAAAAGAAGGGAAGAAAAAAAAAGGAACAAGAAAGAAGAAAACTCGCCACGGCCGACACTACCCACGAGCCTTTTCCTCTCCTCCCATTTCTATTTCCGGCTGCCTTAAAACGTTTCCGGGCAGAAAAAGGAGGGTTTAGAAAAAGTTAGCTCGAGCTTTTCGTGACATGAAATGACGAAGAGGGTCAAAACGACCGTTCTAAATTGGTTGCGCGAATTAACGATCCGGACGACCCACCCTTGGCTAAGACTTGGACGTCAATGCACCGAGCTTCTCTATTATTCGGACGATGGGCCGGGACGGACGGACGGACGGACGGACGCGGAGTAACATCTCAGGGCTGTCTGTCCTCTAGCCTAGCGGACTAGTGAAAGATCTAAGAGCTTTTAAGATAAAGAGAGGAGGCTTCTCCAACTCCGGAACCGCCTTTTTTTAATTGCCGCACCGATGAAGATGAAGTACGTGTTAGCAGGGTCAATTAAATTATGGCGGATGGGGTCTGTATCAAACGTCCCAATCTAAGGGTGGGGTTACGTCTGGTTTGTGCTTTTTCCGCTAATGGAGGTAAATAAGATTTAATTAATCTTAGATTCAAAGGACAGGCAACAAAAGGACGAGGGACAAGGAAAGAACTGGGAATCGGGTTCAAAGACAGGGATCGAGAGCTTTGCTGGTCAGAAAAGAGACAGACGGTCCTGATCTGGTGGGCCCCTCATCCAGACCCCCCAAACGATGATCCGTTCAACAACAAACATCATTAACATCTGCTAATGCTGTTGCTGTTTCCCATCCCCCCCAAACTCATTATCGTCTCTGTACTCCCCACCCACCCCTCGTTGTCCGTTTTACTTCTCACCATCCTTTACAGATATTATCTGCACGGAAAGAATTGACATAAATGATTTTTTTAATTATTTTAACATATTCGATGTAATTTTTTTATTTTTTTCAATTTAATCAATATAATAGCTAAACTTTAATTCAATATATAATATTATCTCTAAATTTTTAATCTAACCAATATAAACTTTGAACTTTTGAAATATATTTAATTTAATATATATATATATATATATATATATATATATATATATATATATTCAAATTCGTCTCGGAGTTGATTATGTCTTTATTCCATCTGAATAAAGCAGTGGAAGTGGCGTCTAGACACGAGCATCGATCCTAATTTTCCCCAAGTCTGGCTCAGCCATAAAATTGTCAGTACGGGTGATTAAAATTACAGGCATACCCAGACTGAGACTGCCACCGGATCCCCTATTTAATACAGTGAAGATGCTGATTCCGAGGTTGGCCCCGCCCCCCCCCCCCCAACCAAAAAAAAAAAAAAAAACGAAGCTTTGGAAATTGGACTCCTCACCCTGCCTGCCTGCCTGCTTGCCTGCCTGCCACGCTAAAATTACACATCTTCCTTCGCAAAACCGCGACGACTCATAGTGGAGATATGATATCCTTCTGTCTTTTTTATTATTATTATTTTATTTACTATCTTTTTCTTCTGATTTTCCCCATTAAATAATGATCAACCACTAACGACGCTCACCATCGGATTATGGATTCCCATCCTTTGCTTCCCATTTCGACGATCTATGTCCTCGGACTTAAGGAACTTGCAAATAGGGCATACCCCTGGAACGCCGAAAGAGAGCGAGCTCACATGTTAGGCTATTTTCTCTCGAGAATTGGAGAATCCAAGGATCCGAATCGAATTTTGATGCGTCGTCGATTGTTGGTTTTTTTTTTTTTTTTCTGGGGGGAGCTTTCCGTGTGCCGTGGACGAACGATTTTCGGGCGAGGGAGAACAATGATTAAGGATGGGTAGAGTCGATTAGGCCGGACGTTGCATCTCTCGGGGGGTTTTTCTCCATCGTCCCCCATCTCTCTCTCTCTCTCTAGATGGGAGATCTTTCGTGAGCAGTGGGCTATCCTCCATAACAACACGTAAAATGAAGTTGTCCCGATTGAAATATCCAAAAAAAAAAATAAAAAGGGTATCTGCCCTATCGATCGCTTCGATCGTCGTGCTATCGCCCTCTTGCTTCCGTTCCGAGGAAAATGATGCGACGACACTGTCCGAATCCCACGTCCCGTTTGTTTTTTTCTGCTGTCCCGAGTGGTGGGGTGGGGGGCCACGAGCGCGTCCTTTGCTCGTGGTGTAATGAAAAATTGGTTGCCAATTCCCACTCCGAATCAAGGCACCACTCGTCACGTCCCCATCGCATTCATTGGGTGTTGTGCACGCATCTTCCCACGGAAATCCTTCCTTCCTTTGCCGGTCAGATTGAGGAAAAATCGAATTTTGTTTTATTTTTTTTTTCAATGGTCTTATGGACCATCCTCCTCTTTAGCAAGACTTACATTTGTAAAAAGTCCTCAATATAGGGGAAGTTTCGATTTTTGAATTACACCGACGGTACATTTCTTTCGAGAATTACGGCATCGGAGTGCTCCACAGGTACTCGTTAGCACGGATTCGACACATTAATGACATCACAAGTGCAGTCGAGCGATACTCTGCAAATCTCGTTGCTAAGAGCATTGAACTTGGCGTTGAGCGCATCAAGAGGAGTTTTATATGAAGAGTACTTTTTTTCCGTTTTCCTCCCCTTTGCGTGGTACCGGCTAGCTTAACGAGCCTAGGGAAAACGAGGCGATGCGTGGCGATTCATGGCGAGGCCCCTCGCCATCGCCTTCATTAATTGAGATTGACAGAGCTGAAATATTTTAGAAGCCTCGGTCTTGCCAACTGACCGAAGCGTTTCCGGGGGGGGGGGGGACGGTTCAACCTGACAACAACGTGGCCATGGACGACGTGACGTGACGCTCCATCCATCTCCTTCGACGGCCAGAAGGCATTCCACCGGTGAATATCCATCCAACCCAGTGAAGAATTACCCCAAAGTTTGTTTTTTTTTTTTTTTTTGTCGGGACCAATTCGTCTAGAGGGATTATTGAGGCCAGCAGCACAATCTTACATCCACCACGCGGGATCGATCGTGATTAGACCAAAGTTCATAAAACACGAGAGCGCCAAAAGAGAGAGCGAGGGAAAAGTCTAGACGGACCGGAACAATATTGGGAAAGTTTTCTACTTGAGGCCACACCACCCATGCCCAAAAGAAAAAGAAATCAATTGAGTCGTGTCGAAAGCGATGCGCAGAAATAGTGGAGCTCGAAAAGAAAAAGAAGAAATAGAGGGGCAGTTCTGACAATTCACAACATAAATTGATTGACAAGAGGGCGAGAGTATAAAGTGGTAAGATATTATGATATTAGCAAAATTAGATTCTGGAAATCCTCCTCACAGAGCCCCCGCCACCTATAATTTTGGACTCCCATGCACTTCGTTCCTTTCCACTAGTCCTTCCTTCCTTCTCTACCTTCGTCCAACATCCCAAAGGTAGAATCAGAGCACAGCCTAGACAGACAGACAGAGACCCACCTCTCTCTCTCTCTCTCTCTCTCTCTCTCTCTCTCATGGCGGTAGAGTCTCGGCATCTCCATCTTTTCCCTCCGCAGCTCCTCCGCAACAGGTGGTGGATACCCTCTCTCTCTCTCCCCCTCCTTTTCTTTGACTTGCGGATCTTCGTTTCCCGAGTTTGCTAATGGTGATGGATGCCCATCTTTTGGTTCGAATGCAGGGAAGGGGGAACGATGATGAACCACCCTGTGGAAGCCAACGCCAGCGTGTACAGCTCCCAGCCGGTGTACGGGCTGCCCTTGTCGGGAACCTCCACCGTCGATTCTCTCCTGTTTCCCCTCTACAATCCCAATCTCAACACCCATCTCTCCGCTGCCCGCCCCCTCGACGAGTCCCTGCGTCTCAAGACGACGCCGTTGAAGTCGGAGAGCGGGATCACCTACATCAACAACGCCCCCCTTCCTTCGTTATCGTCGTCCTCCCGAAAGCGCCCCAGAGACTCTGATCAAGCCTTGTCGTTCTCCACGGCGGAGGTTCAGCCCGACGGCGGGGGTGGTTGCGGCCGTTTCGCCTTCCTCGGGGAAGACCTTTCTATTCACGTCCACCACCAGTTCCTCGACATCGACCGCCTCATTTCTCAACACGTGAGTATCGATTCCGTCTTCCTGTGTTTGGCCATCGCGTCGTTCAGTTGCTACTTTTTACGAGCTCCTTCTGGCCATTTGTTGATTTCGTACTGTGTCAACTGATTAATCAATCAGATGGATAAGCTGCGAGCGGAGATGGACGAGCAGAGAGAGAGCCAAGCGAGGAGGCTCGCGGAATCGATCGGGCAAGGCCTCGCGAAGCGGCTCCGAGCGCGAGAGGAAGAGATCCAAAAGATCGGGAAGCTGAACTGCGCGCTGGAAGAGAGGATCAAGTCGCTGTGCATAGAGAACCAGATATGGCGAGACCTGGCGCAGACAAACGAAGCCACCGCGAACGCGCTGAGGGCGAACTTGGAACAAGTGCTCGCGCAAGTCAAGACGGCGGCGGACGACGCGGCCGAAACGGCCGACCTCGACGACGCCGCGAACCATCGCCGGAACGGCGGCGTCGACGACAACGTCCTAACGGAGGACGCGCAATCGTGTTGCGGAAGCGGAGGCGGCGGCGAGGAAGAGGAATGTGAGGGGAGGCGCGGGTTAGCGGGGGAGGAGGGGGCGAGGGGGTGGTGCAGGGAGTGCGGGAAGGAGAAGTCGCGGGTGCTGATATTGCCGTGCAGGCATCTGTGCCTGTGCCCGACGTGCGAGCCGTCCTGTCGGGCATGTCCGGTGTGTAGGTCTGCCAAGAACGCCAGTTTCACCGTTAACGTGGCGTGAATGTGGGAAATGAAAATATAATATCATGAGAAATGTCGAACGAAACAACCCCCCCAAAAAAAGGGGGGGCACGTTGTTGATTATGATTATGAGCCATCTTGATTTCCCTTTTGCAATTCGGCCCTCTCCTTAGCTCGAAATTGCGTCGCGGTCACCAACGTGAGGAAAGGATGATAACCCTCCTCCCCGCACGTATAAGGTATGGTGATAATTAGGTGCTGATTGCTCTATAATTTTCTCCACGAAAAATTCAAGTGGACAGATGCCGCCGCACATCATGGCAAAATCTCGTGATGAAATGAGGAAGATTTCAAATAATCTTTTGCTGTGTGTGTGTGTATATATAACCATTAAGAAAAGATACGAATTGAACATAAATTTATATGGAATTGAATAATGAAATCACTTGGATTTCAGGCTTCGTGGACATGGAGGGTAAATTTCAGGTTTTCCCGATCGGATGGGTAAAAAGCTTTGGAACCGTTAAGATGAGAGAGCGGGGGAGAAACAGAAAAAGTGGGTCCCGGAGCCCCACCATCGGGCGGGGGGAAAGGAGGATGTAAAAGGGAGCGTGGGAGATACGCGCCATGAGGAAAGTGAGTGAGATGTGGAGAGAGATAGATAGATAGAGAGAGGGGGGGGGGGGGCGGGGGGATAATGCTGAGACGCCAGGGGCGCGCCCAAATGTCGCTGTTCTTCTGCATTGTAACGCTTTTCTCCCACTTTTTTTTTTAAACAATTATACAAAATAAATATTTGTTTCTGTCGTTTTTTTTCATTTTATTATTATTTTTTGTCAGAGTTTCTGTCGTTATTGAGTTCGCAGTAATTTTGCTCTGTTACAGCAGATCACCCTCCAGTGGGGACGTCCCACTTGCCGAAACTGCCAACTTCTTTTTAAGGGGGAAAAAACAAATATAAAAAGTGAAAAAGAAGGAAAAGGAGGCCCAATTAAAAAAAAAAAAAAAGAGAGAGAGAAGGAAAAGACCACCAAAGAAAGGTGAAGAAAAGTCGTCCCCACATCTCCCAACCTACATGCAGAGTTCGCGGCATTATTATTACTATTATTTGCCAACTCGAAGGCGGCCACGTCATCCTCCACGTATAAATCACGACCGGTTATTACTTCCCTCCTCCTCGGGAGTCCCGACGGTGGTCGCCCGGCTTTTTTTCCCCCTCTCCGTACAGAGCCACCGTTCTTTTTCCCTTTCGCTTTCCCCGATCCGGCTCTCCGTCCGAAAGTATTATGGGTTCTTTTCCCTCGAAGCTGGGTGGGGCGCGGGGTGGGGCTCACAATCACACGTAGTCCCAACAGCCTCCTCGTCTCGTCGCAACGTGTTTATGAATATGATTCCCCATTTTTTTTAACCTCTTGCTTTCTCTCTCCATTTTTTTAATATATATATATATATATATATATATATATATATTTTCATGCCAATAAGGAGTGGTGTATGAAACTGTGATTTGATCGTAAATACTGGGAGTCGACCACCCAAAATCTAACTCCCACCCGGCTCGAAATCAAAACTCGTAGGAGATGATCTCCCCCACCTTCTCTTCTCTGGTTTAGCAGCTGAGGACTGCAAATTGCTCTTCCCATAAATACTCCCAACTTTGGATCCGTCCGTCCACCTGTCTCCACGCTTTGAGCTCCTCCCCCCATTATTGCTCGGTAACAACACCGCACCGCGCTGTTGCGAAGGACAATAATGAGACCAACAAGGACGCATCGAGAGGAAAAGGAAGAGAGAGAGACAGAGGGAGAGAGAGGGAGGTAGGACGAGCAAATGCAACTTCATCAACTTTCGCCGGTCGCATGACATCTCCTTTTCGGTGTGGGGGAAGAGCAATTATAGTCGGTGGGGATGGATTGGAGGGATACATTTTGTCATGATTGATCTGGTCAGTGCAGGGTTACCATCGTCATTATCGTTCTAAAAAGGAGGAAAGTTTGTTTTGCTTGGAACCTTTCGTCGTTTCGATGTCTATCCAAATTCCATTTCAACTTTATGACGAAGGCAGGCGGCGAATCACAAGTGGGTAGATGAATTATCGCGAAAGATGTCGCACCTTTCACTTCACAACGGAGAAAAGAGAGAGGAAGAGACGCTGCTTTCTGTGCCAAAGATTTGCACCCCCCCGACAGAATTGGGGTCGGCTCGTCTGTCGTCGTTCGCGTGTCTCGGACGGACACGCCATTCTTGTGCTCGGCTTTTCTTGAAAGAGGGAAGATTGACGAGGCAAGGAAAGGAACGGATCATCGTTCGACCGTGCAGGTTCGGTAGACCTGTCGACTCCGCAACATGTGAGGAGCGAGCAAAATCAGTTACATGATATCCAGAGCACCACGATGATTTTTTTTTTATTTTTATTGCAACTTTTTTCTTGGTTAACTTTGCTGGGTTTTATGCAGATCGACCGCATGAATACTGGAAAACAATTTCCGAAATAATTCATCGCAAGGGGCGATGTAATGGATCGATTTACCAGGCCGACACTTACATTTGCTCACGGTTGAGCGATCAACAGTTTTCACGATGAAGCTGAATAGGCAGATCCTTGTTAATTTTGAGTATAGCTTGTTAAGTCGCCTAAGCTAAGAACGCAGGGGTCCTCAGATAGATGAACGTAAAAGAGAGTTCGATTGAACCCATCGATTTTGAGTTTGCAAGGATGCACGTGGGTTCTTGTTGATTGTTCAACGAAGAAGTTTGAGACCCTTGGAAGGTTGGGAAAAAAATGGACGGAATCATTTCAATCTGTTCATCTGGTCTGTTGTGCCCTTACTACGACTTCAAGAATAGAGCGAGAAATATGAAAGAAAGAAATTAGAAATGATTTAACGATTTCTAAGCCTGCGTCCTTAGAAACCGCTTCAACCAAGCCCTTAACCATATAGAGCCCAGATGAACCCTACATATCTCCTACGAAAGTCATGTCAATGGCGGTATTGACACGACGAATGATTCGCGATATAGGCAGGCACTCTCACCAATGGACAGGACTTACCATAGCCCAGGTCAACGTAGCCAGGCCAATCATAACCATTCACCGCGAACCCACCGCAAATATTTCTACCTAATGACTTTGTTGCACATGGTCCACGCCCGCAGCAAGTATTTTCTATACATACATTTGGCGAATGACATATAGCCTATGCAGCGAAATCATTCAGACAGCTATCGAATGACCAGCTCAGTCTCCCACCAAGTTTTCACTCTTGCCCATATCTACAAGACTGGGTCAATCACATCAGCTTAATATCTTCTTTTAGGCTACTCGACTATGTCTCCCTCAACGAATGAAAATGACTTCAGTATGACTGAGAGCAACTTTAGACTGCTTTTCAAAGGCTTACTCCCGCCAACCTCATGCAGCCACATCCATGAATTGCCGACCATTAAGCAGGTCCTAAATTCAAAGCAACCAAATCAAATCATGACAAGCAGCATCCCATTAACCATTCTAGGCAATCCACATAAAATTCCGTTGGACCAGCCAAGAGACAACGGCATTCACGTGAGGAGGCCATAGCCAATTGTACAAGGCATCCCCTTAAGCTTCAACTCAATTGGAATGGCATTACAGATTGGAAACCCATCTTTGCCTTTTACACTACGATAAAACAAAACACTACCATAAAACAGAATCATCAACTTCTACAAGAACAATCAAGACAGACAGATTCGGAGTAGCCCAGCAGAATCAATCCTCTAAAAGACGAGCATGGTCATAATTACAGCCATAAAGTTCCTCCACAGAAACAAGTACCACACAATTTTCAATTTGCTGGAAACTTCCTCTCTTGTTCCTTCTCTGTGTCTATCCCCCACGATCAGAGGGATGCAGGGATGCGAACGATGCAAGTGGGGCTGGGGAAGGAAGGTGGAGATGGAGATGGGACAGGAAAGGGAAGTTGGGGGAGGAAAAGAGAATTTACCTATGGCTTACGAGGTGGTGAGCTGCTGCTGCTTGTATTGCTGGAACTTCTTCCCCTTATGGGCCTGCAAATGTAGAGCTCACGGTCATTACAACCGTTAAATCAGAGATACATGGCAACTAGCCACATTTCAAAGCAGAAACGCACCCACCATAAGGCTACAGAGAACCAACATACGAATACAAAGCAGAACTGGGAAGGCTGCACAACTGTTAGCGGCTGTGCGCCAACGCCCAGAAACCACATTGCACACAAACTAAGGTTTAATACAAACAACTGTAGTTATTGGCACGAATAAACGATGCTCTTACTAGACCCAGATCTAGATCCTCAAAGATGATCTAGGAAAGAAAAATACCTTCTAGGGCTACGACTCGTTATCCGCCGCGGTATCTGTTAGATTTATAACAGACAATGAGGAAAAAGTCTTCACTTATTAGTGATTGAAAATATTACCAGTAGACTACACAAACCTTGCGTGGACTTGGTGAGTCAGAGTACGAGGATGACCTGCCACGCCTTACTTGTGGTGCTCGACCTCTGATAGCATCAAATAGCATGAATCATTCAAACATTTAACATCCAAACCTATGCAGAGAAGACACGCACAAGACGAAACCATAACACAACAGCATAAACCTGGCAGGAAGGTCATCATGCGCAAGTTTTCGTTCAGAAGAGGAAAAAGATGCTATTGAATCATTGCAAAAATGTACCTCCTAGGAGAAGGTGATCGTGCTGGTGATCGAGCAGCCCTCCGCACCGGAGAGCGACTACGCCGTCGACTGATTGGAGACCTTCTAGGCGGACTTCTAGCTCGTCTAGGTGGGGACCTGTAACAGTAAAAAATGTGATAGGATTAAAAGCGGATAAAGGCTTCAACCTATTCATCTATCCTATCCCTCGCTTTACTCTTCTCGGAAAAGGTTATCCCATTTTTTCCCAGCATTGATAGCGATTGATCGAATTGCTACTCTGGTTTGAGAAGCTTTTAAGTTTTCCTTATCTCTCGTGCCTTTCTTTGAACTGCCATGAAAAGAATTCGAAATACGTATATCTGGTACTCAATAAACCGCCTTTAAAAAATACACTCAAGAAAATTGGGAGCATGATGCAGGCCACCATAAATTCGCCTTGCATGATTTAGGTACTTGCAGGCATATTGCTATGGAACTCATTAATCAGCGAACAGATACAAGCAACACACACAACCACGAAATCAATGTGCTCAACAGGTCAACAACTAATGACTAATTAAAGTCCTTGCTGTAGGGAAAACTCTCAATATCATTGACCACATGATGTACCATCTTTAAGCTATAGCCACTATCTCATTAACATATCACACAAGTTACAGCCCGCCCACTGATATATTACAAGTTAAAGGAGAAAGTACTCTACAGGCTCGATTTTGCAATATGAAAAATACAAATGAGTTCATCTTACCGTCGCCTGGGAGGAAGGGGAGAACGTCTTCGGATTGGACTAGCTCGAGCTCTACATGGAGAAACCCTTATGAGATATTGGTAACAAGATTCAAAATAAAAATCATGGCAAGAAAGCACCCAAACAACCAACCTCAGAGGGGACCTATGCCGCCTTGGAAGAGATAATGGTTCACGAACTCTACTCGGGGATGCAGGCCGCCTTCTTGGAGGTGTCTCACCACGTCTATAGGGGGACTCTCCTCGACGGCGGATTGGGGATTCTCCCCGACGGCGGATTGGAGAATCTAGCAGTCTTCTTGGAGATCCACCTCTACGAGGTCCAGGAGATCTTCTTCGTGGTGGTGGTGGGGAAAGAGCTTTCCGACGAGGAGAAGCTACATAGAGAAGCTCGTAAACAAGCAATCATGCACATGAGATAACAAAAAACAACTAGAATTTTGCAACAAATTCTGGCAGTACAAACATACAGTCTCTTGGCAGTTTAGATGCATCTTTCTCTGCATCAGCACCAACATTATCAGATTTCGAAGCATCTCTCTTCAAATCTGTTGGAGCAGGTTTTGGTGTTGGTGAAACCTTCTGTCTAGGCGGTAATGTAAACTTGGCCCGAACAAAATTTCCATCAATTTGAGCCTACAGAGAGACCGTTATTTAGCATCTATATCTCAATATTAATATACATAAGGTCCTGATAATCAGGCTACTCACGGTAAGTGAAACTTACTCCATCCATATACAGCTGAGCCTTTTCAGCATCAGCTCTTGATTTGAACTCGACATAACCATATCCTTTTGGAAGATTCACCTGAAACAGGATTAGTGTTATTATATGTGATGGGTGTACATTCACGCACAAGCTCCAAACATACGTGTGAACTTACAGTTCGGTCCATGGCAAGCTCCACATGCACAACTTCACCAAAGTTACCTGGAAGAGAAAAGGTTAGAATGGCAAACTATGAGTATCATCCTGACATAGGAACACTGAAGAAAACACTAGTAAATGAAAATCAAAGTGGTAAAGGATATAACTGCCCAACCAAGAACCTTTGAGAAAACGAATTAGCAGTCCAGACTGCATTTTGGTCATGTACAATCATTAAATACAAGAGCTTGAAAACATCCAATTAACAAAATAAGTAAAAGTATCTCTCCCAAACAAAATAGTATCTGCAATCTACATGTGTTAGAACTGCATGAAGAAATGCCAAGAGCAAACATGAAGAAAGCCAAAGTTGAACAAGTTTACTGATATACTACACAGACATCCCTTGAACCAAGGAGAACAAGTTCTCAAAGTTCAGGATTTCAACAAAAAGCAGAATCATAAGGTTAAAAGGCTAGAGATAATATGCATCAGAATATGGCTATGAGATCAGAATTTTCCAAGAACAACATACCAAATCCCACAATCTGACATACTATTTCAATCTTAAGGAAGTATTTTCTGTGTCAGCAGAAAGTGAACTATAAAAAATCAAGTACATGAAAAATGAAATTGTCTTACTGAATATCTCCTTCAGGTGACCTTCATTAACATTTCTACTGAGTGCGTCTATGTGAAGAACAAGGGATTCTCGAATAGGAGAAGCTTTCCTGCAATTACGAATGTTATTCAAACAATAAGATGTAACGGCAAAAGAAGACGACAATGCAACACACTATCAATATATATCCTCTATTTTCTCCTCAATCCCATCTAAAGGTGTGTTTGTTCCAGGGAAAACTTATTGATAAAGGAAAATATTTCCCCTTTTCAGATTAAGGAATTCATCTTTCTAACTTTAACCATGCATATTTTTTTCACCATAAATGATTTCAGCAAATCAAACATGTGAAGTCCACAAAACTAGTTCACAGAAAATCTTTCATTCAAGCGAACATATCCCAAATGCCATTATCTTTGCATGACCAATAATGAGCTGCTTACAATATATATCCTACCTAGTAGGATTTTGATTTAGCCTTCCTTACCTAGGGGGTGGAGAAGCTCTCTTAGGCGGCGGCGGCGGCAGCGGCAGCGGCAGCGGCTGCGGGGAACGGCCTCGCTTGACTACCTCAGGAGAACTGCAGAAAAGGGGGTGGAGTTATATATCATGAAATGATAGTCAGCAACAGAACAAAAAGAGAAGCAACCAAGAAACAAGCATGCAATTCATATAGACATCCCTCATTCGAATCATCAATCCTCCAACCAAGCTAGACCCTAATAACTGCACCTTTCCATAGAAACGGACTCTCATCGGATCTCTATCCATTCTCAGTATCATACCGAGCACAAATCTACACTAAGAAGAAAGCAATAGGCGTACTATCAAAAGCATAGACATTTTACACTTTACACAAGCAGAAACAGTTGTAAGTTTCCTTACCCCCAAAAAAAAAAACAGTTGTAAGTTCTAGTCGGCATATCAAATCTCCACGCCCTCCATCGGACTTTCTATTCTGTCAACATCTAAAATTCCTGCTTTCCATTCACCAACTCCCCCCCCCCCCCCCCCAAAAAAAAAAAAAAAGAAGCAGCTAGCTTTTGTTTTTTTTTTTTGGTTAAGAAGAAGCAGCTAGCTTTAATTCGGCGTCACAAGTAAAAAAAAGGCAAACAGTAGAGGGAAACAAAAAACCTGCGGCGGTGACGAGGGGGGCTACGGCTGCGAGAGCTGATGCTGTGCGAAGGAGAGGAAGAGGAAGTGACCGATCTGGAGCGAGAGCGAGACGGGGACTTGGACGGGGAACGAGACCTGGAGCTGGAACGAGAGTCGGAGCCCGAGAAAGAGCGGGACCGAGAGGAGGACCCGGACGCGGAGCCCGACGGGGAAGGACGGCGGCCTCTGCTGGGTTTCGCCATGGCTTCGGTGGGTGGGAGATCGGGGAGTGAGCGAGCGCGAGTGAAACCCTAAGATAAACCCCCCCTCTTATGAGCAGAGGAGGAAAGAGAGCGTACTTCCTAGTAAAGATTAGGGGGCTAGGAATTGCCAAGGACGAGGCGGAGAAATGCGAGAAATGACGAAAAGGTTGTATAAAAATCCAAATATTTTTCTATATCGAGTTACTGTGTAATATTCGATCAAAAAAAAAAAATTTTAAGGTTACCGTGTCATAGAGTCAGATATTTGTAAATTATATTTTTATCTGTTATTTGATTTTTAAGACATATCAATACAAATGAACCCAAAAATACATAAGTAAAAACATCTCATGATTCGCTACCATATCTAATAAGAGAGTGAATATGATCATTTATTTTTTTTGGGTAAGATATGATCATTTATTTTGCGATTACCAAAACCATTAATGCTTTGACTCTCTCGCAACTTTGGTAAATTTTAACATTAAACGATAAGGAGTTTTGAAATTTGACTCTCTTGCTGGTTTAGTTATATTTTGTTCATTTAAATACGGGTTCTTATTCAACCAAAAAAATACGGATTCTTCTACTTCATTTTTATGTAAATATATACTTTTTATTCCCTTCCATTATGGAAAATTTTATCATATAATAGACTACACTATTATGTATAATATCACATAGAAGATAGAAATTCAAATACATAAATAATAATAGAAATACATAAGAACAATATTTTTGTTATTTTGAATTGTCTTTTTAATATTAGAATTCCAATGCTATTTATATTCAATTACTATTTTAGTTCTATTATTCAAGAAGTTGTTATTAGATAAAAATTGTTTTTATACCGTGAATATAATAAATCTCACATCTTAAACGTGATAATTTTATCTACATTGTATCCGACTTTATCCTGTCTTGGGCAGAAAAACACCAAACGCAGCCTAAGGATGAGCATCAATCATGGTCCACCTCGAATTCGGTCCCTGAAAATCAATTCGATTTTCAATGTCTCGTGCGAAACCAACCGACCTTGTGCTGAAACAAACTGCCTGAAACGGTATGCCTTACATTTCTTTTTCTTCTTGAACTAAAGGGCTACATTTCTTAATTAGAATAAAAATTAAGATATGATATAATTTATCGTTTCTTGTGTCGGGCTCTCACCCAAGAAAGGATAAAGTGGGATGCCTTGATAAAATTATCTCATGGGGAAAGTAATAAAGCTGCATGGGATTTCTTATGTTTACGATATACAATATATTTTTTCTCTAATAACAAACTTCTTAAATAATAATAATTAAATATGAATAATTTTTTTGAAATTAAAATTAAAACATATAATTTTTTACTTATTCATATATGTATTTATAAATTTTAATTTCTTTTTACTTTATAATATATATTTTATGTATATATAATATAATATACATACACGTGCGCACTTCATATTAATATCATTACATATTTAAGATACTATAGTATGGTTTATTACTTAATAAACTATTTATTTGGAAATGGTGGAGCAAAGATACTATAGTATGGTTTATTACTTAATAAACTATTTATTTGGAAATGGTGGAGCAAAATATAAATAATGAAAAGAGAGATTAAAAGGTAATAAGAATAAGTAAATAAAAATGAAATAGAAGGACCCAAATTTTAAATGAATAAATTCAAACTTGAAAATAATCTTTCTAATTCTTGAAAAATATAGGGCAATGAAATTTCTAAACAAAACATAAAAATCTTCGTCTCCTTCTCTTATGTATATCCGGTTCGTGTTAAAGTTTCAGTAATTCTTTGTAGATTTTTAGTTCACATCAAAACTCTAAGAAAATGATGAGAGAGTCGTAGCTTATTCTCCTTACAAGATTTATGGTTTACATCAAAAGTTTATAAAGCAGAAAAGAGTCAAAACCCATTAATTTTTGTTGCTTTGTTGTTCATGTTGAAGTTAAACTAAAGTGGCAAGAGAGACCAAAAATTCGCAGTTGCAAATGTGAATGATTATATTTTCTTTATTACTAAAGTTGATAGTGAATTATGATAAATTCTCATAGCCTCCGTTCATGCATTTTTAGGTAAATATTAAACAATAGACATGATATGATATAAACATATCACAGCTTTATTACCGCGGTTCATCAAATAATATAGCAAAATCCCTGAATTTCATATCTTATCATTCCTAATCCTATTATGGCTATAATCCAAATCATCAAACGCAACAAAGGTGCATCAGGAGCATAGACAATGGGCATTGTGAAATTTCTACTCGGATTCGATGCCAAACTCCAAAACCACGATCAAAACTAGAAAAAACCTAAATCGTTGTTATTTTTTCCGATAAGAAACTTATGCTTAATTTCACATTATGAAGGAAATCCATGTATACTTAGCAAAAGACAAGTCTCTGATTGTCAAATTACAACATAAGAAATCTGATTATCTATTAAGACATCAAATTAAGAAAGATTTAAAACTTCAAGAAAAGCAAAAAGACCGCCGACTCCCCGACAGGGTGCGTTCTTATCTGGTGACTGATAGTCAAGTCAATGTCAGTCAAGCTGAAAAATATTGTCGTCGACTCACGGAATTTGACCGAAATAACCGACTCGATGAAAGCGATTTTCAAGCGACACAGTTTGATATGTCGCTACATATGTAGAAGAAGGGAAAAAAAAAAACATAAAGGTACAGCTATCTAATCTTTGTGCCGAAGAACAAAAGGTGTAGCGGAATGAAATAAAAGAAGGGGTCAGTTGTCACCCACCCCACTTCCCAGTTCATTTAGTTCACTTTCAAAAAGAACACCATTGAAGTTGCACTAGACATCATGAAAATAGCAATACCATAAAATCCAGTACGAATCAAGCAAAATCAGAGTGCAAAGATCGCCCATTGAAAATAAAGGAGCATCAACTTTCTTTTCATGAACGAAGCATGAGTTCGATAGCCTGCCATATTTACATTTCAAGTTGCTCCGACCTGCGATAAAACATGTCCACATATTCATAATATACTTCTGCTACTTCAATCGTCCTCTACCCCAGAGCTAGAATTACCTGGAAAAAGCCACACAAGACAAGAAACTTAGTACCCGATTCATATGTTGTGCATGCAAGGCTGAGAACTGCCAGGCACTAACCTTTTGTACAATACTTTGACATCCTCATGGAGGAATGGGTTCTCCAGAAAAGGATCATGACATTCCTTGGCGTCGACAGTCTCCACATCGAAGTCCTGAAAACCACAGTACTCGTTCCACTCGAACCACATTTTCGAAATCAATTCCTTCTTGAAGCATGTAACATGATCTTCCTCTTCGGGGGAATCGGCAGCAACCAGTCTATATGCATAGACCTTTCTCTTCTGCCCAGGTCGAAATGCACGACCTATTGCTTGCCGAGTAACCGAAGGATTGAGATGCACGTCCAGAATTATAATCCGGGATGCACCCACCAGAGAAATTCCTTCACCACATGCCTTGATCGAGCCAAAGAAAACTTTGGCATCAGGTGAATTGTTGAATTGCTCCATGGATGATTCCCGCTCCTCAGTAGTTGATTCACCTGATCAACATCAACATCAACATCAACATCAACAATACCTTTATCCCAAACTAGTTGGGGTCGGCGGTTGATGAACCCCAAAGAATCATAAAAATAAAAATAAAATAAAAATAACCTGATATGAAAAAGATTTCTCTCCCGAGAGACCAACTTCTCACTTTCATTACTAACCGCTCCATAAATTTCAGCGGTAATAGGAATTGACTGAAGACCAGTAACTTCTCCCCCACAGACTCGCACAATCTCAGGATATTTAGAAAGAATTTTGCCTTAACTCCCTGCTTCACATCTATCTTCTCCAGCAACTCATCTATTTTAATTATAGTCTCAGGGTCCACTGACTTACTGTTGCCATTAGTTGCAGCGGAAGTATGAGTCAAATGTTTTAATTCTGGATGCAGATAAACAGCACTTCCAACAGAATTCATCTTGAACTTCAGTGCAAGCCTCTTCACATTCTCCACTTCACGCCTCTGTTTGGGACTAAGATTCAGCACTACAGTGAAGTCAACAAGTCCAGGAAGCTCGTCCAAGAAATCACCTTTATAATAATGGAGAACTTTTTTTGTCATCTCTCGTAAATCTTGGATGACAGTAGCTTTCCTCTTAAAGTCAGTTTCCTTCTGCAAAGTATGCTCCACCAACTCGTAGAAACAAGTTTCTTTTCCACCTGTCAAATGCTTCCTAATCCCAGACATGTTTGCCCTACTCAAGATTCGCTTCATAACAACACGTGAAGAGTCCAGTTTCAGGAACTTGGGACGGACAAGATTCAATATATTGAATACCTCTTTGACATTATTTTGATAGAGAGTTCCCGAAAGGACAACTTTCCTTGGTGTCTGCACTTTGGCAAGAGATTGAAGAACATTAGTGTTGTCATTCCGGGGGGTGTGCCCTTCATCCAAAATAAGAAGTGACGGGGCTTCCAGCAGTATTTCCTGACATTTAATAGAATGAGCACTGGTACCAGAGTCGCAAACAATTGCAGAGAACTGCTTGTACCCCAAGAAAAGTATGCTTTTTTGATTGACCCATTGCTTCAAAACCTCCAATTGCTGGGGCCTGCTATCTGCTTTATTATAAAGGTCGAGCAATGGGATATCCTCCACCTGCCATGTCTGAAATTCCTTTTTCCATGTAGGCAAAATTCCTTTAGGAAGCACCACAAGAGGCCTCGCGTGAGGATACTTTGCAAGGAAGCTCTGCATAAAGCTGATCATCATAAATGTCTTCCCAGATCCTGGAGCATGGGCCAAAATACAGCCCCCGGGATTATCAGTAATTAAGTTACCGACAAGAAAGTTGAAGCCCTCCACTTGATGAGGTTTCATCTGCTTCATGTGCCTTGGATGAGCAGCTATCTCTGTCACTGCCAAATCATCGTGCGGCAGGTCAAAACCAGTCAACCTTGAAGCATCACCGCCTTTCCGGTGATCAGACACATACGTCCTGCTCCTCTTTACCTGACAAACATGGAATATAAAATAAGTGACACGGGAGAGAATGTTGTTATGCAAAGCTAGGCTGCATCAGATCAGAGAGTTCTCAATCAATAATCTAACAAGAAAAAGGATATTCCATGTCCGCTAATTTCTGTTGATTGTTCAAACTGAGTCCTCTGATTTTCAATTTGCAATCAAACCATCTAATTGCATGGTTTATGCAATTAAATCTTTTTACACACTTAACTATGCTGACATGACAACTGACATGGAAACAATCAAAAGATGAGCAAATAAATAATTGAACATTTACAAAAGTTCAGATTAACTGGTTATAAACAAAAATAAAAAAAAAGATTCTGCGAGTAAAGAGAGTTTGAGGGAGGAAAGCAGATGGCAGCAGCAACCACCAGCAAAAGGCTGGCAACACCAACCATCCCCCCCTCTTCTCTCGGGCCAGCAGGCAAGGCTCTTCGTGAGGACAAATCTCTCCGAAGGGTGTGCCTCACAGGGACCCAGGCATGGCGACAATACCACCTTCTTTGGACTTTGGTGGAGCAATCATTCTTCAGATCATCCTGAAGTCGAGGTTCTTGAGGTCCACAGATGCAATCGGGACCACCTCAACTTCCCAGTCAGAGGAGATCATTGAGCAATCACAAATTCAGTCAACAATAATACGTAGGAGAGAACTATGACTTTGAGACTCCAAACCCACAAAGATTGTGGAGTTTTCTGGCTTTAAATGACTGAGGGGCTTGAATGACTAAGCAGAGGAGGTGAGGCTGAGACCATGCCTCTCTCTCTCTCTCTCTCTCTCTAAGTGCTTGCTTGCTGGGTCGCATGATCCAAGTGAGAGAGCTAGCCACGCAATAGCAAGGAGGAAACTTGCCTGGCCAGAATTGTGCAATTCCAGTGAGGGCCTACTGGATTAGAGCCAGGCAATGGTCGACAGTCAACACCATGAGCCACCAACACCAGACCCTTCCTGGTGGTGGCTACCACCTTCAAAACTCCTCTCTCTCTCTCTCTCTCTCTCTCTCTCTCTAGATTTTATTACATTTTTTTTTTGTACTCTAACTTTAATTTGATTTTTACAAACTTTTTATTCATTTTTCAATTTTTTTTTATTGAAAGTTGCCCAGTCGGTCAAAGGTAGCTTTCATTAAAGTGAGCTAATAACAAAGAGCTCGATCGCACAGATCGTGCAAGCTGTGCAATCAAGCAAGTTAAAAGACTTATTTGCATACTTAAAGAATGAAGAGCTTAAAACAATTATTGAATAATTTAAAGAACCACAAATTGGAATTATCCCATTGAGAAAATTCTGCAAGAAACTGCAGGTCGTAAAATTTCAAGGTGAATGTTATCTTATTATGGCAATACTCTACATAAAATCTCCAATGCATATATTTCCGATATGACCTTCTTAAAGTCTGTTGTCCTCTATTAAACCATAATATTCTTAGGCTACCACCCAGCAGCTTATATGGAATACTGTGAAGTTCCACAGGGCTTAGGGTTTAACACGAAAACTGGTCAAGAATCTCCATGTCGCCAATGCTTAAGCACACTAGCCAAATGCAATCAACTTTAATAGTTGTGTACCAGGCATGTATGAGCATATTCCCCAAGAGACAGAGAGGCTGAGCAACAGTTGTTAATAGCTTATCAGAAGGCAATTCTAATGAAACCTCATGCATATCGGCCGCGGAACAGATCAACGCCCATGCGTCTCCATGCTCAGTTACAAAATATTCATCTAAACAAATTATTGAACATAAATGGAAATTTTGAACATTGTGAAGATGGCCTGCAAATCCAGAATGCAATAGATGAAGCTTACTTTATTATACTGGAACTCAAATATGGTCTCAATTTTCCTATCAACCACCCCGCACACTCGACAAACATAACCGATGTCGTCCTTCAGAACAAATGAATGGTCACAGTCCTCCACATCCTCACTTGAATTGTCATCGGATGAAGGATGCTCCCAGTTTTCCATATCTTCAGCAATATCCTAACAAAAGCAGAATTTAAATACTTCAGGTGGATGAATGTGTATGAAAGAGCAAGGTAATGTGTAAGCACATTATGCTCAGCAAGAGTAAACATTTCCAAAAGTTTCAAGCATGTAGACATCGATAAGTCAAGTTACTTTCATAATAGCTTAAAATGAAAAAACAGAAAGTAGATAGTTAAACAAATCCAGATGCACATCTCAGACACTGATAATAATCCCTTTCATCCAGTCAGCAGAATGTAGCACACCAATTTTACAGTCCCACAGGCCATGTCACTGGGGCATGTTCAAGCACTATTATGACAAAGAGGAGAAACAGCAGAAGATCATAGCTTTAAGTACCGAGAGTTCTTGCTGACAAGAGTGAGCTTCAAATAGCACGCATATGCCAATTCATGCTTTACAGTTTAAACTGAAACTCATAATACCATCTCCTCAAAGTGACAATTTGCACCATACATGCCTCTTCAGCAAGATAAAATCCTTGATAACCTTAAATCAAACTCAGCAGCAAAGGTCCATATTACACAAAAGAAATGCACCATTTCCTTGACTTCCTTATGCCGACTATCCATTTTCATAGACAAAATAAATAATAGAGCACCAGATGGAAAGTGATTTAATGATGTTAAACTAAAGCAGGCTGAATCAAACAAATTGTCACTAAGAAGGGGAGGGAAGAAAATTAGAGGTTCATGGAGATTTTGATTGGAAAGAGTCTCAATGAAGAATTAATCATCTACCTTTGAACATTCCAATGCCATTGTCATCTCACTCCAGATATCCCCAAGACCATCATCAACAACCTTTGTCAGGTGATCATCTTCATTGTCTACACCCACGTACACGCCCTTGTCTTTCTTAGTTTCAGTTTCAGCATTCAGAAGCTCATCTCCGTGAGCGATGTTTCTGTAGTTTTTAACCTGCATATAATATTCAACAAAATCTTATATGCAGGATAACAATAAGATAATAAAACATACAGGAACCCGAATTTCCAATAGCAAGAAGATTCTAGGTCTTAAACTGGCCATAGATACAACATGAAGGAAAAAGGCCTACTCAATGCAAGTTTAAACAAGGAAAATCAGGAGCTTCCTTCTGGAGTAGGAAAACGCATGTGAGTAATTTGGGAGGATGCAAATGCTCAACATAATAAGTGGTTCAAAAGTAGATTTTTGCATTCTATCTTATGATACTCTATCAAACATCATTAACAACAAAAAGACCCACAGGAAGCACAACACAACACAAATGCTAGTAGCAAACGCGCAAACATTGTATATCGTTAAAAATGCAGTATCCGAGATGTCTAAGAAGAGATGCAATTCATTTATGTAGTTGACCATGAGATTAAAAACACATCACATATATGTTCTTGTTCAGGAACCAAGCAAGAGAACATTACAATTTCCAATGCGCTAACTTCTTCTACGGTATGTATATCAATGCCTGGAAAATCGAAATGGTATGCTCAGCCAGTGCCCCCAGAACACTCCTTCACATGACCCATACATACACATTTAAATAAAGCACACCCCATGAGCTAAACAAACAAGGTTCGTACTAAAAAGTAAAAGCAAAGATCAACAGCAAAGTGTTGTCAATCCTCATCTGAGAATCAGCAGATTCTACGAATCTTAGTCATTGCCTCAGCAAAACTACACTGAAAAAGTGAAGATGCATTTTTGACAAAAATCAAGCCGCTTCGTAAGGCAGCAGAAAATGAAATCAATAATCATCAAATGCAGAAACGGACGCTCTGGTGAAATCTAATTTTTTTCTTCTCATCAAAGCTTAAGCAGACATTTGCTACTAGTCAAAGATTAAGAACCAGTAGCCGCTATAAGGAACTTAAATTGTCTCCAATTTCATTCAGGAACATGTAGCTAATGGGTACACAATACATAAGGTAAAGAGGTCCCCTTATTACCAGAAATCAGCATTGAGTTTTCGGGAGTAAAAACCTGCTGAACGTAACCAATTAATGTTGTGCACGGACATGCAACACATGTGATCGAGCAAATTGAATCGACAACAGAAGAGCAAATTTGGAGACTACTTGCTCCACTGGCTTTAGGAAGGAGGAAAGAGGAGGAAGGAAAAGGTGGAGGGAAATATGGGAGCAAGAATGGAACATTCCAAGGTTCGGAAGAACAAATGGAAAGTAAGGACAGACATTTTACTTGGGGCAAACATAGAAATCACTCCAAGCTGGGTACAAAAGTGATAAGAAATGATTAAATTCACTTTTTCACTGGCAACAAACATTTTCAATGGACTTTCTTCTGACTGACCATTATCTCCATGCATTTTTCGTTTCCCCTATTTCCCCTCCATCCAAGGCTACAAGAAAATTATCTCCACCTCCAATTTCAATTCTTCCTTCATTCTCCTTGTTTTGTTTCCATTCTGACTTTTCTCAGATACAGAGGGTTAAGTAATTGTATGAAAATTAATGAGGGATCTTGCGCCTTCTGTTTAACACATTGCATCAAAAGAAAACCATAAGTGACCATGACATGCCTCGGTACTCGCAAATTACAAAGCACTATAAAATTAGTGTGTGTTGCTGCTCAAATATATATGAGAAATTTGAACATACAACAATACTTCACTATTGAGATGAACACCACAGACTTCTCGCAAGAAGCTTGACCAATCCGTGGTCTAAACATTCACAAGTTCCAGTTTTCGACTCAAGATCAAGGCATAGGTTGGTCCCCGAATCATTTAACACATCATCTTACCAGCTCAAGAAATATTGACATGTTAAAAGTTTCCATATGATGTTGCCCTTATTTTTATTTAAAGCTGTGTACTTTGATGAAATGTTACCGCTATATCTCCCACAGGAAATTGCCCAGCAACTCCTCCTTGTGCCGCCAAGAAAATCTCCTGAAAAGGATACGAGGGTTTCCAGTTTGTATGGTCTTCGTCATCTGAATCATCAAGAATTAGAACAGGTTGTGCTGCCGCTGGAGCATCATTTATCGTACAGTCATCATCCAAATTAATAATGTCTGGATGCCCAGAATTTGCAGCTGGTTCCCCAGCAAGGCTTGAGGCCTCCTTTCTCGGGTTTACCTCAGTACTTAACAAATCATTTGAAAGATTAATGAGAGGAGTAAAGTACTGCATCTTCTGGAAAATCACCGCTTCTACATCCTTTGTGACACTGCCAAATTGACCATGCTCCAGCTTGTCCAACATACGATGGATTGCAAAAGGATCGGAGTAGTCAACAACTCTGGAAGAAGTTTTACCATTTTCCTCTTTAGATATATTAAAAATAGACGTGAAGGAGGATGGTCTCTGCTGACCGTTTCCATCCTCAGAGAATCTCATTTTCTTGTGCCCTCCGGAGTACCTCCCTGTTCAAGATAAAAGACAGTATGATGAGAAACATTAGATTGACATGACCACAATAGACAAAGCTTGGAAAACATTTTAATTTCGTTGAATCGAAATATACCTCTATTACGGCCATTATCAAAAGAAGTAAGGAGAAGTAATTTAGAGATGTATGGTTAAAGTACACCTCAACCACAATTGAAAAAGAAAAAAACAGCAGCAGCAGCAGCAGCAGCGAAGGCAGGCTCCACTTATCCTCGTTATTCTCACAGTGTATTAAGTATGAAGTCCTCATGAAAGTAAAACCAAAAGCATCTGAAAACTTATTTTAGCAGTCCTATACACATGTTCTTAGTTTTCCCCTTCTCATTCTGACCCACTTCCCTATCATCAAATCACACCTTCTCATCTGCTATCATTACTTCATATGCCCAGACCACCACAACCGTGTTCCCCCCTCCCTCTCTATTGGAGCCACTCCAACTTTTTCACAGTCTCATATCTAATTAGTTATTTTCCTAAATAGCAATAGATCAATTGAAATTGACAAATTCTAGTTGCAAACATCCATGTTCCATGTACAAGCCAAAAGTTGGCATGGCCAAATTTATCGCAATAAAAGAAAATTTTCGACTTACACTCGAGCCACTTCATACCGAACAAGCTTTTTGAATACCCAAAAATGAATGATTCCATACACGCACGCCATTTAATTTACAATAGAAATATGGACATAAAATCAACTTTCCCTACATTACATTACTTGAACACCCATTAGAACTTCATATTCATGTTACATTTAAGTCATATTACACTTGTGTACTATGCGAATATAATTCATCAATCATACGTTATTTCAACTACATAAGTACAAGAAGCCTTGCGCAACTGTACCGCGCTTTAAACAGGGGACTCTCCGCATTATTTTCGTTTCACTTGCTGGGGCAATCCATGCCGCAGAATTCTCAAATAGCATGCTAAGTGGCAACAGATGCTCTACCCTATTCCACTCATCACGGTTTATATGATACGTTAATTCATCAATCATATGTTATTTCAACTACATAATTATAAGAAGCCTAGCGCAACCATACCATGCTTTAAACAAGGGACTCTCCACATTATTTTTGCTTCACTTACTGGGGCAATCCATGCCGCAGAATTCTCAAATAGAATTATACAGTGGCAACAGATGCTCTACCCTATGTTAATCGTCAGGGTTTATATGTCATGAGTCCTAAATCCATTGATTCCTCAATTTAACTCAGTATACTACTAAATGGCGATTCGATAAAAAAGCAATCGAAACTAAAAGCGGTACAAACACGATATACGACAATATTAAATTTCCAAAAGGGAAAAAAATAAATGCATGCTCTTTCCGACGACATGATTATAGCATAAACCCGACTTTCCCCTATATGTGTGCAACTTCCCTGGCCATCCTTTTTAGCTCACTCATTTAAATCAGCATGCACAAACCGTTCCAAAAAAAGAGATCGTTGGACAGACAGACAGATTGTAACAGCGAAAACCATTTCACAACATCCAAAACAAATATGACAAAAAATAAAGAAACAAGTCGAAGCAATTGCAATGGCGAAGAGTTTCCCACAAATGACCATGAGCAAAGGGGCCGCAGGAACAGAGCTTAAGCGGAGTAACTGAGAGTATTGAAGCCTCAAGAAGCACATGCATGACTATGACATGTTAGGAAATCAGAAACCACAGCCGTATCGCACCAGCAGGATCGCATTCATTCCTCGCGTGCACACGTAAATGCACGCACGCATTCACGAGCAAGCAACGCTAATACATCAGCCGAGAAAGAAAGAGACAGGGAGAGAGTGAGTACCGCCTGCTGAGCCGGCGAAAAAGTCCCCGACGTCTAAACCGAACTGCATCGTCCACCGAAGCAAACCAAGAACCTTAAAATGAAAAGGTAATAAGAGACCGAGGGAAAAACAAAAAAAGAGAGATTCTCCAGAACAACGGAATCGAAATGCAGTCACACATCAAGAATCGCGAAGAACCAAGAAACCATACCCCACTGCAATGATCGCCTCAACGCGTGCTCCTTCGAGTACGATCGTAGAAGTCGGTGACTCCGAAATTTGGGCGCTCTCTCGCCTCTCTCACGGCGAAAAGGTGGAGTGCTTTGCGAAGAGGAGGGAGGGCATTGCTACTGTGTGTCGCGGGATGAGAAGGTCGCGCATTTTTACTGGGGGTGATGGAAGGGGAAGGTGGAAGAGGCCCGAGTGGCCCGAGTGGCCCGATTGGCTAGTGCAGAGGGGCCACAGCGAGGTCCAGAGCAGGGGGTGATCAATTCGGGAGCATGTAGACCGGTTCCTTTGTTTGTTTGTTTGTGTTTTTTTTTTTTTGTCTTTTCATTTGACCTTTTTTTTATTTAAAAAATATATATTACCCACATGCGCGTGGGCATGTACGAGAAAATATTGGATGGCCCTGCCACGCCATGTCACTGTGCGCCCCAACAAATAAGAAGAGGACACGTTTCTCCACGTCATCCGGGTGAGGCCTACTTGCTTTTCTGCACAAATTTTTTTTCTTGTCCTTTTTTCAACTTCAACATCAACACCTTTATCCTAAATTAGTTGGGGTCGGCGGTCAATGAACCCCAAAGAATCATAAAAATAAAATCAGAATAAATATGTAAAAATAAATAAGTAAATATATATTTATATATATATCTATCTATACACTACCCTTCCACAATACTAATACCATTCCTCCACTCCGTCCTAATACAAACCGTATGTCAATACATTTGTCACTCCATTAAATCTCTTTTTACTACTTTTCCCCAAGTAAGTTTCGGTCGACCTTTTGCTTTCTTCGTGTTATGCTCTCGATATCAAACTTTTGTTCGTACCAGTGCATTTAAGGGTCTTCGGAGGATATGTCCAAACCATTTCAATTTATGCTCTCTCATATTTTCCACCACCGGTTCTACTTCAACTTTTTGTTGAATATTTTCATTCCTTATTTTATCGATTCTTGTATGACCATACATCCATCTTAATATCCTTATTTCCGCTACTCTTATTTTATGGTCGTGTTTTATTTGTGCTGGTCAATATTCAGCTCCGTATAATATGGCAGGTGTGATTGTTATTCTATAAAATTTTCCTTTTAACCTAAGAGGAATTTTGCGATCACATAAAAATCTCGATGCACTGCGCCATTTCATCCAGCCTGCTCTGATTCTATGGCTTACATTCTCATCAATCTCTCCCTCCTTTTACAATATTGATTCCAGATATCTAAATTTATCTTTCTTAGGTACCTCCTATTTGAGTATATTTACGGCTTCTTAATCCCATCTTATTGTCGTGTCAAACTCACACTTCAAGTATTTTGCCTTACTTCGACTTAGCGTAAATCCTTTAGACTCTAACGTACTTCTCCATACTTTTAACTTAGCGTTAACCCCAGCCCTAGTATCATCAATAAGCACGATATCGTCTGCAAATAGCATACACAACGACACCGCATCTTGAATATCTTTTGTTAGCTCATCCATAATCAGGGCAAAAAGGTAAGGGCTCAAAGCAGAACCTTGATGTAAGCCTACTGTAATTGAAAAATAACTTGATGTGCCATTACAAGCTTTCAAACATGTAGTAGCACCGTCATACACGTCCTTGATTGCCTCGGCATACTTTGAAGGTGCATTTTTTTCTCAAGAATCCACCACAAAACCTTTTTTGGAACCCTATTATACGCCTTCTCGAGATCAATAAACACCATATGAAAGTCCTTCTTTCTTTCTCGATATCTCTCTATCAATTGTCGTGTTAAGAAAATAGCCTCCATGGTAAATCTTCTTGGCATAAATCCAAATTGATTGACAGAAACCTTGGTCTCTATTCTCAAACGATGCTCAATAACTCTCTTCCATAGCTTCATTGTATGGCTCATAAGCTTGATAACTCTATAGTTAAAACAATTCTAGATATCCCCTTGTTCTTGTATATAGGCACAAATATACTCTTCCGCAATTCATCATGCATCTTATTAATATGGAGGATCTTGTTAAAAAGACTAGTCAACCAACTTATTGCTATATTCCCTAAGTATCTCCACACTTCAATAGGAATATCATCGAGTCACAAGGCTTTACTAGTCTTCATCTTTTTTAATGTCTCTCTAACTTTTCATGCTTTAACTCTACGTACAACCTTCTATTTAAATTATCGGAAGCATCTTCCAAATCCACCTCACTTCTATCGCTCTCCCCATTAAAAAGTTTGTTAAAATAACTCATCCACCTGCCCTTGACGTCTTCATCTCTTATCAAGAGTGTTTGATTTTTATCCTCGATACATCTAACCTGTGTCAAGTCTTTACTTTTATTGTCCCTAGATTTGTAAGTCTATATATGCATTTTTCTCCTTATATGCTCCCAAGTTTATTGTATATATCGATGAAAACCTTGCCTTTGGCCTCTCGTACAGCTTTCTTAGCACTTTTTCTCGCCAATCTAAACTTTGACAAATTCCCTTCATTATGACATTTATGTAGGCATCTGAAACACTCATCTTCTGCTTAATTGCCTCCTACACCTCTTCATTCCACCACCAAATTTTCTTTATTTGATGTCCATTCCATCTACTTTCTCCTAGCACCTCTTTTGCCACTGTCTGGGTGCAGTTAGGCATTTCCTTCCACACTATATTTACTTCGCTCTCCAGTCGCAACGGTTCTTCCTATAACATTCTTTCATTGAATTCTGTTTGTTTCTCCTCATGTAACTTCCACCATCTTACTCTGAGGCGCTGGGCACTTCTCTTTATCTTCGTACTTTGTTATACCGAACTTCTAAGATCATCAACTTATGTTGTGTAGTTACACATTCACCAGGGTATACCTTACAATCTACATACGAAGCTCTATCCTCTTTTCTAGCAAGAAGAAATCAATTTGGCTATAATTTTGACCGCCGTGAAAAGCGATCAAATGTGACTCTCTTTTTTCTAAAAAAAATGTGTTTGTCAACATCAAATCATAAGCTAATGTCACATTCAAGATGTCTTCGTTAACGTCATTTCTAGTCTCATATCCAAAACTTCTATAAACTCTGTCAAAATCTAAACTACTCTGACCAACATGTCCATTTAGATCTCCTCCTATGAATACCTTCTCCTCATGTGGTATCCGCCTTAAAATCTCTTCTAGATTTTCCCAAAATCTGCTATTCTCTGACGTTTACAGTCCAACTTAAGGGGCATACACACTAAGTATATTCAGAATCAAATCCCCCACTACTAACTTAACTAAAATAATCATATCTCCTGTTCTTTTAACATCAACAACTCTATCCTTGAAATTTTTATCAATCAGAATCCTAACTCTATTTATACTATTTGTTGTGCCTGTATACCATAACTTGAATTCGGTGCCATCCACTTCCTTAGTCTTCTCTCCTTTCTATTTAGTTTCTTATAGGTAAATAATATTCACTTTTCATCAAGCAAAAGTATCTGTCAATTCCCTCAATTTACCATTTAAAGTTTCTACATTCCAACTTTTCAATCTAATCCCTACCCCCTAGGCTTTTCTTGCCCTCCACACTCGTTCACGGAAGTGTGAGGACCTTGCTCATTTATCACCACATTTATCACCATATTCGGGCATCGATGTGGCGCATTACTCTGGGAATAATGGCCCAAGGCTAGCTTTCTTACCCCATGCACCCACCTATCTTGGTGCAAAGACCCTTGCTTACTTTTCGCTACACCCGGGCATCGATGCAACGTGTCGCTAAGAAGGATACGCTCCAACGAAATATCAATAGGATTCATCTTATAAAGGTAGCTCTTTTTTTACAACCGACTCGTTACGCCTGACGTAACCCTCCTTTTTTACATGGCTTGGAACAAGTTATGTAGACTACATAAACGGAGTTTTCTTACCTTTTTTTATTTGAAAAAAATCCTAAATTGTAGACCTGGCACATTAATTATCTAGACTAAAACACGCCGTTTCTCTTTCCTTTTCTGCTGCTTCGGAAGATGGGAGACGTCAATCTCGCTCTTTCTCAAGAGAGAAATGCAAATCTCTTCTTTACTTCTCTCGCTTTCGAAATTTCGAGTCTGCAGCTTCGCGCTCTCATCCGTTTGGTCTTTTGCCCCGGCGCTCTCTCCGTCGATCGCTCTGTCGTTCACTCTTCCTCTGCTCTAACGCTCTCTCCTTGCTCCTCCGACACTCGTTTTCTCTTTGCTCGGGCGCTCGCTCCATTGCTTGCTCGATCTTCACTCGCTGGGTCTCGAGAGGGATGACGTCGCCTCCGCGAAGCGGATTCTCCTCAAGATTGATGGTCGACCGTCGATCCATGGGGCTAGCACGAAAGGAAGTGTTGCTTCTATGGAGTCAGTAGATGAAGTGAAAGAATCAGGAAGGATTGTGCGACAGAAGAGAGGGAACGCGAGCATCGCGAAGGAACTCCTCAAGCATTTGAGTAGAGAAGAGGTGCTCCTTACTCCTCTGACCTAGTTTGGTCTTTGTTTCGGCACTCGCCGACTCTCTAGTCCGCCACTCACTCTCTTCGTTGCTCGAGGGCTCTCTTCTCTGGCGGTCGCTTCCTTTCTCTGACGCTTTGCTTTGGCCTTCGTTGTCTCTCAACTCCAACCCTCGTTTGCTTTGTCGCTTGAGCACTGTAAGCATAGTTCGTTATATACCATGAGCAAAGAAAGCTCTGTGCTATAGTTACTTGATAGTAAAAATTCTTCCTTTTTCATCTAACAAGTTAAATTGCAAAGGGATTGAGCATATTCGAGTCTATAATATGAGTCCTTGAGCTTCGTGCAAGGAAGGATGCGTCTCGTAAACCCTTAGCTTTGTGCGGAGAAATCGTTGTCCATAGTTTAGAGTTTCGAAATGCTGACAGCAAAGGGATTGAGCATAATCGCGTCTAGCAAAAGGCAGGGCTCGTAGCGGAAGGAATTCTTTATTGGCGCAAGATACCTTCGTGCATAAGCGTAACTGGTGATTACAATGTATTACTTGTGGTTGTGGATTTGCATGTGTTAGTGATATATGTGCAGATTACCTTGGTGAATTGATAGTTGCTCTCTTGTGTGGCATTTAAAGTCTCGATTAAAGTAACAGTCACTGATGGTGAAGTTCAAGTGGCAAAGTCTCGATTAAAGCAACATGCTCACCTTGTTTTGTTTTCAGATTTACAGGTATGGAGGCTACTCCGATACATCGCTTCAAACTTTCTTTTGACTTTGAAGTGACCTATCATGATTACATTCATTTAGATGTACCAAATCTAAAATTGGTTTAGCATATAGCTACCTTTGGGTCGACGAGGGAGCTCAAGTTGGTGTACGCTTGTATGACTTTTATGCTATCTATATAGTAGTCAATAATTTGCTAGTCGGACCTTTTCTCGAATTAATGTTGGATACTTTGTTATTTCATACACTTGATGTATTAGTTTTGTAAGCTTTTATTGAAGTTTTTTAGTTTATGGATGGGAACTCATTATAGAAAGAAATGGAATAGAACGGACAAGATGGTTAAGTTAAAAATGTCTCGATCCATTTCATTTCCAATGCATATATTTGAGTTAATTCTTAGTTATGATATGGAGCAATGAGTGGCGACTGGGAGATTACATTTCCACAGTTTCTTAATTCTACATTTGTTATTCCGCAAACAACAGCCTATTGCAGGGTGAAGACATCATTGCGTGACCCTTATTCTAGGTTCGAGGTAGATCCTAACATCAAAGGTACTCTACTTTCTTGGAATTTCGAAAATATTTTTGCATCAATATTACAATTTGTGTACTACTTGGAGCATTTGCAACACTAATGAGATCAACACTATGTCCAAGTTTTGTCCATGCAGATTCTGAAGGAATTGTTCCTATTTGGGATGCCATTATGGAAAAGCAAGACAAAAGTTATGAGCATAGAGGGATCGAAGAGATAGAGCTTGTTGAAGATGGAGTTTTCTTATTGTGATTGCTAAAGGAGGATATGATAACTGGCAATTGTCGAGGGAAAAAGAGTCAAAAGGATACCGATTTTCTCTAGATCACTATAAGCCATTACAAGGATACCGATTTTCTCTCTAGATCACTAAAAGTCATTCACTAATTGAGATCTTGAGATCGAAGGTGTAATTATTGGTGTGATTTGGACATATTATGATTTTCGGGTTTTCATTTTGTTTTCACTGTCTCTCCCATGTACTGTTTGTATAGTTAACAGTATACATGAAGGGAACATAAAGAAATTAAGGATTCCAATGAAGATATGTGGCTTGCGCCCTTTACAGCTTTGGAATTAAATGCATGGAGTGGAGCATACGTGTTGGAATCTGCTCTCCGGATCAAGTTTGAATTTTCTATTGGATGATTGTCTATGGATAAAGTAAATGAACCTTCTTCTCGATGATTTGTAACTTGGTCCTTCCATATCTGTAGCCCTCCTTCAAATATATCGTAAAACACTAAGGAAAAAAAATGCTTTATGAGTATACAACCATGAAACTAGAAAAAAAAAATCCATTAAGTGGTTATCCTGTGGAAGACTGCTTCAAGAAATCAATATTCCATTTTTTTCCTTTAGCTATTCCTTTGTCTTGCATATACCTGTCCCCACAATAGATATACCCCAGAAACACTAAATACTTTACGAGTATACAGCCATGAAACAAGAAAAAAGTGCAAGAACTTGACACATCCAAACTATACAATACATCATCTAAAAATTTCCACATAAGGAGCAACTACGTTACACATTTCACCTTAGCCACAAATGGTATCACAATTTCATTCAAAAAACTAACATGCTCAAGTTGATCACTACATATTAGATAATAAAAAAAAAAGTTGATGGCCACATTAGCCACTCTCCAAGCGATAAGACAGGCTCTCACCATCCTAACCTATGAAACCAGAAAAATGCAAGGATTTGACATAGCAAAGTTCTAGAAATTCTAGAATACATTTGATGATAAATGTGCCACATCATTTGCTGCACTGCAGTATCAGAAGGGGTCCATATTCACCGAAGCACTATCATCTTTTGTTGAAAATTAGATCAAGCAACATTCTCCAAAACTCTCAGCACAGTCGTAGAAAAGAATACTCCAATCTCGGCTTTCAATCCAGCTCTGAATTTGGCCACCAGATTGACAAATGGAGCAAGAAAGCTGGAAAAATATCATAAGCATCGAAGCATTGTTCTTCAACAATGACAGACATTCGACAAAAAAAAAATAATAACAAACATAGATATTGCTTAATAGCACCTAGAAGCCTGTTACAGCAAAAGCAGTTAAAAAATAATAATTTGAGAGCTTTGTTTATAGAAGATTATGTCACATCAATGCAAGAACATAACTTCGTACAAGGCAATAAAGAGAAACCTAAATGATAAGGGCTTTTATGTTTCAAGTACATTTTTATAAACATCAAAGCAAGCATATGACACAAAGTTAAGAGCCCAAATGGCATGTCATGCAGTATGCAGATTGCACATAAGAATAGAAATCATTTCAATTAACAAAAAATCCTTTCAACCAAAGTTAGGGGGAAAAAGACGGTTACACCTCCTGATGAATTATGTTGCAACCACACATCTGAATCTTCCGCCTCACCATGAATTATGTTGAGATCCTACATTGTTCATGCCTTCGGGACAGCTCAATTCATCCATCCCAAGATGTTCAAACGAACTTAATGTTCCCTATACAAAGGAGCAAATAATAAATTGAGAAAAAAAAACACACTTTACTAAGCAATGCACCAGCATAGATGTTATCTCATATAATCGCACATTAACAAAAGTGAGGCAACCCGTACCTGACTCAAAATATTTTCATGTGATCTATTATACCGCATCATCTATGGATAAAAAATCATTATCAGTGGAGAAAATACATTCATAATTCCCGGCGGCATGATTAACGATGGTCGCATCTATATTAGACGATGATCTCATTAGTAGAATGTAAAAGAATTTTTTCACGGGATCTATTTTTCTATTCCAACATGTATAAACGAGAAGCCATTAATAGTAACATTAGAATTTTCAACAAATCTCAATCAAACATTACAATAGTAACTCGGACTTCTAAATTCCTGACTAATGAATGGGGAAAATCCATTCATAATCCCTGGCGGTATGAAGTACGGTGGTTGCATCTATATAAAAAATTGATCAAATTAGCAAAATATAAGTTCAAATGTTGAACTCAGAGATACATACTTGATTATGATAGTTTAGATTTACTATAGGACCACCAATGTTGCTAGAACAAAACACATTTGGAATTTGATTTGAATTTCTTGAATAATGTGGTAAATGAGTCTCATCGCTCGTTGCTTGCACAACCTACTCTACAATACAAAACAAGAAATACTTTAATTGGCATCATGTAGCATAATTATAAAAATAACATAAACATATTAAGCTTTCATAAAAATTCTCGTAGAATTGAGAATGAGGTATAACTCTATCTCATTTAACGCACCTCGTCTTTCAATAAGCACTGGGGATGTTCCTTTCTTAGACTTTTTCTTCTTTTTCACACTCGAGCTTTTAAGCATTCCATAAGTTGCTCACTTTCCTTTCTTTCGAGGGGGGTCCAATACTGACGTCTCACGTAAAGAGGCCTCACCATTATGATCATCTATCACAACCACACTTGAATTGTACGATGAAATTTCAATCACCGTTGCATCCAAGTTATTCTTCGTTATTCTCATAGTATTTGAATCTTGAGCTCCCAAACTCATCACTTCAAAAGCATTTTGCATTAACGTGGAAAATCGATTAGATGTAGATGGACCTTGTGACATGTCATGAGATTCATCGTTCACATACCCTTGCTTCGCACCTTAACCCATCTCTTCAAAATATAGGAAGATGGAACCACTGAAATTGATACGTTCACATTCAACACGTGCAAAGTATGGCGACACAACCACCCTTTTGATTCAATAATTTGCATTCACAGAAAACTGAAAAATCAACAGTGTTAAATCTGACGACATGTTCACCTTTAAGCCCCTCACACTTGAGAGTGTATTCATACACCAACCCATGGAAAGCAGTATTAGATATCCGTTCGGAGACACTTTGCAAAAATTCTTCATTAAACCTTTTAAAAATGGCACGAGTGTACACTGAAGCGGCATGTGTCAATATCCCGTTATGCGAAATATGCAATTTTGGCTTCCCACGAGAGCTATAATCATCTTGACTTTCAATTTCTCTCATATGTTTCAATTGTTCTTCATAGTGGTGTACAAATTCTACAAGGGTCAATGTCTTAGTCGACATTCGTTGGAAGACATTGTTAGTGCTCTCGCTCCTTTGACTTGATTTTATACCACAAGAAAAAATATCACAACCAAAAACCGAACTCCACTTATGTCTCAAACCATATAGCCTTTGAAGCCAACTGTTATTCTCCATGCCCCACTCATCTCCCATTTTCTTCCAAGTAGATTCAAATTCATTCTCTAACCTACATCTATACATAAGTGCTGAGAAATATTTATCCTTGAACTCTGGTTTATGGTAAAGATCTGGAATGTTTTGATTGGCATTTTTTCCAATATGCCCAGTACATAAACGGTGTTGAGTATTCGGGAACACCGTTTGAATGGCTTTTGCCATGGCTTGGTCTTGATCAATGGAAATGGTTTTTGGAGCCTTATTTCCCATAGACTCTAAAAACACCTCAAATAACCAAATAAATGAACTTGTAGTCTCATCCAATAAAAATGCATACCCAAACAATGTATTCTTCTAATGATGATTAACTCCAACAAAAGGCGCACAAATCATGTTATACTTATTAGTACGATACATGGTATCAAAAACTATCACATCACCAAAACAATCATAATTGAATTTAGACAAACTATCTCTCCAAAATAGATTTGTCAATTTGTCATCTTGATCTACTTGTTGAGCATAGAAGAACATTGGATTTTGCATTTGCATGTGACGAAAATAATTCAAAAGACTTTGACAATCTCCTCCACTAATATGATTTAATCTTTCACCTTGCAAATAATTTTGAGAATCCCGCAAAATGAAACCCAAGTTTTGGCTTCCTCCTACCGTGTTTAACAAGTACTTAAATGGCATAGTCCTCCAATGCCTGCTTTGGCCATGTCAACTAACACACCCTTGCAACTATCAGAAATCATTCTTCCGTATCTTATCAAGTGCTTTTGACATTTCGGAATGAACTCATGATTATGCTCAGAGACATACTCTATGACTTCATAAATACCATTGTCAACCTTAAATATGATAAAAGCACGACAACCACTTCTAAATTCAGGTCTTTCATATTTCCTTTCTTGACCGGATGAGTTGTTAGAATACCCCTCACAATTACACACAAAAGTTCTTCAAGTTATTTCTCTGTTGCCATTTTTTTTTTAATCTTAGCCTTCCTAACTCCAAATCCTTTGCCTATATAGCATAGGCCACATATTTATGATATGCTTCGAGCTCACTTGTAAAAATCATTCCAACTGTAAACTCAAAATCTTTTCCCAAATCACGGTTACATGAGTTACATGGGCAGTTTCACGCTGCAAACAAAGAACAAAAAAATTTAATACAGTCCTTTTACAAGCAATATAACATCTCATCCACATCTTGAGCAAACATATATTTTTCACATAATATAATTTCAGAATTACATCTAATTCAACCATGACCTTATATGTGAGAATTAACCGATTGATTGCAAGCGAACCTTTCTTAGTTGTAGTTTTTGCGGATGAATCGGGGGACTCCATGAGACGGAGCAAAGAAGATACACCCCGCAAGCCTTTGTTATCATACAAGCTGTACAATAAAGAACAACGTATATTAACATGAAAGAAACCTGTTTGAGTAATACTTGAGCACATAATTCTTGTAAATAATGAAGTTCATTAAGCACAAACGAGCAACATAAACCAAAAATCAAGCACTTGTTAATGGAGATAACACCAAATAAGGAACACTTTCCTTAGAAGACAAGGTCTAAGAGAACAATCTTAGTTATGCAGCCATTCCCAATTCATTTGGCAATCTTAACTATGTACACTATGATACCCAATTGAGAACTAGCATTCATATATATATATATATATATATATATATATATATATATATAAGAAATAACAATGAGAGTTAAATCAAGATATCTATGCATTTGCATCGACAGATTCTTGTATAATCTGTGCATAGCATATGTGCAATAGGCTGCTATTATATCCAAGACATTTGAATCTTTTGAGCAAGTAAATTCCTCAACATCAACCTCTGCATTTACCATTAACGCGAAAAAAAAAATGATCAGATTCTCCCTTCTCTATATTTCAACTAAAACTAAGTAACCCGCCAAGCAAAAGAAATTAAACTTGTAACCCATTAACGACAGTCAAAAGTACACACTATTTTAGAAGGCAGTTTATTGGTTGCTTCATCAAATAGATCTTTGAAGGGATGTCTATTGTCTTGATTTTAATAATGAAAAACCATCTATTTTAAGAGGCAATTGGTTTGAGTACTTGATGATGGACATACGAAAAAAATCAAGTAAACTATACTATTACTGGATGCGAATAACAAAGATGCGACTTAACTTGTTAGATGAAAAATGAAGAATTTTTACAATCCAGAAATTATAGCACAGAGCTTTCTTTGCTCGTGGGTATATAACAAACTATGCTTACAGTGCTCGAACGACGAAGCAAACGAGGGTCGGAGTTGAGAGTCGGTGAGCGCCAGAGCAAACACCAAACTAGGGTTAGAGGAGTAAGGAGCACCTATTCTCTACTCAAATGCTTGAGCAGTTCCTTCACGATGCCTGCGTTCCCTCTCTTCTGTCGCGCAATCCTTCCTAATTAGTTCACTTCATCTATTGACTCCATAAAAGCAACACTTACTTTCGTGTTCGCCCCATGATCGACGATCGACCGTCAATCTTGAGGAGCATCTGCTTCGCGAAAGCGACGTCATCCCTCTCGAGACCCAACAAGTGAAGATTGAGCGAGCAATGGAGCGAGCGCCCGAGCAAAGAGAAAACGAGTATCGGAGGAGCAAGGAGCACCGAACGAGGGTGAGTACGCACCAGAGCAGAGGAAGAGCGAGCGATGGAGAGAGCGATGGGACAAAAGTCTAGTGAATAACTAAATAAAATAGATGGGAGATAGAAGAAATAAAAAGAAACTAATTATAAACATCTCCCATAGGTTCACTAATTACTTAAATATTGGCGGGTTTCTTTGCATGTGTTGTCCGGAAAGAGGAGGACTCAATGATTATTCGTTCGTCGGAACCAGAAGTCAAAATTTTGGTAGATAGGGATCCCATAAAAACTTCTTTCGAGGACTGGGCCAAACCGGGTCATTTCTCAAGAACAATAGCTAAGAGCCCTGATACTACCACTTGGATCTGGAACCTACATGCTGATGCTCACGATTTCGATAGCCATACCAATGATTCCGGATGAGAGCACGAAGCTACAAACTCGAAATTTCGAAAGCGAGAGAGGTAGAGTAGAGATTTGTGTTTCTCTCTTGAGAAGGAGCGAGATTGACGTCTCCCATCTTCTGAAGCAGCAGAAGAGGAAAGTGAAACGGCGTGTTTCAGTTTAGGTAATTAATGTGGCAGGTCTACAATTTAGGATTTTTTTTCAAATAAAAAAAGGCAAGAAAAAAATTTGTGCAGAAAACCAAGTGGGCCTCACTTGAATGACATAGAGAAACGTGTCCTCTTCTCGTTGGTCTGGGCACATGGTGACGTGGCGTGGCTGGCCACCCAATATTTTCTCGGCATGTACATCTAGATGTCGATTGGGTGGGTTCGAGTTGCGCAAGCGTCTGGCTCACCAATCATGAAATTTTTTCGTTCAAATTTCGATTGATCAGGCCTGGCTCGAGAAAATCTTTGGGGCCAATCCTGAGTGGGCCTGCCGACCGAGGCCCATGGTGAAGTCTAATTTACTCCTTAAGAGTGGATTAAAAGGCAAAATGTCACGTCTTTCGCTACGAAAAATTTAGAGCCACGCCTTTTTTTTACCCATCTCTCTCTTTGCCTAAAACACTCCTTGTCCTAGCCATTCTCACCGTATTGCCCGTTACGGATCCTGAGCTGCCCTTTTTGTTGAGCAAAACGCGGCGTCCCTCTTTTTGTTGCCTGATTTCCTTTTCCTGTGGGTCCCACTTTCCTACCCCATCTTACATGCGATTATCTTTCTTCCACGCTTTTTTTTCTGTCCAAGCTGCGGCCACAGTTAATACTTGAAGACAGAGAGCTCCAAGATAAGGAACATGATCCGCCACATTGAAAGCCTCGGGCAAAGCTCAGAACCTCCTAAATCATAGGCTTCGAATTGAATTTTTTCTTTGTCCTGCACCCCAATATCATTTTGCCCCCCCCCCCCCCCCCCCCAAAAAAAAAAAAAAAAATTACGAAGATATGGAGGTTCCCGATGACAAGTGGCGGACCCGGCAACGGAGGTGGTGCCACAAGAAGTAGAGAGCTATTGGACGAGTAGCTGAGCGAATGACGAGTGTGGAAATGTCCATTTTCAGGTTAAAGGTCGTGTCGGGTCCGATTTTTGTTCGGAGGCTTCTTCGGCAAAGGTAAGCGGGTAAAGCGAAGAAGACATGGACAGTAATCAAACAAACAATCGCCTATTGTGTGGAGCGGTCGGCTGTGCTACGAGAGAACTCGACACTGTCGACCGCGCCTTTGTCAATAGCAAAGGCATGGAAAGAAGATAGTTGCTTGCGAGAGAGAGAAGTAAGAAGGTGAAGGAAAGTGGGATTCGCGAAGAAGAAGACGACGATGACGACATCAAAGTAGGGACATCACCGTTGTACCTCACGGATGGCGAAAGGTGGGATCCATGCGAAGGGTGATATGGCCAGAACACTATGCTGAGAAGTTGTGATTAGGGATGAGCAAAAAAAGACCGCCCGAATAGGACTGAGATCGGTGATCCGGTTCTCGGTTCTAGAGGGAGCGGTCTAGTTTCCGGTTATAGGGTATTAGAACCGGACCGGACCGATCGAAATATACGTGGATGAAATTCAAGTACATGTAATGTCAATACCTTGAGAGTTTTCATTGTAATTAACTCAGGCAAACTTATCATGAGGGTTTGTCTTGTCGAAATGTGCATGGAACCTAGTTCCTGGCCACGTGGCGATAAGCACGACCAACAGTGAGGGTGAGCAATGACTTCATGTCCCCCGTTTCGCTGCCGAGCATTCTGTTGTTCTTTTCTCATACCTTTCCTTGGCACCGATGCATTAGGTAAGTTCTCGACGGGAACGACACCGCATGCATCTTCGTAACTCAAATTACTGGGGTTGCATTAGAAATTCACCTTCGGTGGAGCACGTCTGTCATGCCATGTTTAGAAGAATTCGCGCCTTCATCGTTCGGTGAAAATCTATAATGTCGACCTTGAAATCACGAACCCATTAGTAAAATCGAGAACCGCCAGAGAACCGGACCGGACATTACTGGTGGTCCGGTTCCCGATTCCGGAAAACTGAGAACCGGGATCACCGGTCCGATTCTCTATTTTTAAGGAAAACCGGACCGGACTGGAAACCAATCACCTTTAGTTGTGATAATGTTTGGGTTGCTTTGGATAAAGGTCTTGATTTCTGTAGTTCCTAATGGGCGGTGCTGTATGTAATATATTTTCCTTGCATCGTTTACTTAGATCCTAGTAATGATAATCGCATCAGATGAAATTAACAGACGCATGAAGAATGAATACGTCAACTCATGTTTTTTTACTTTGTTTGGACAACTTGTGTTAGTTTGAATACATTTCCGAGAAACACTAACAAATAAATAAGATTTTCTCGAAATTTAAGGATACCATTGCTAGTGTAGTAGATTATAATTGCTAGAGCATTCAATAATTTCTATGAATAGATGTTTTATTTTAATGAAGATTGGGAAGTAACTAGAATATATTTCGATGAATCGAAGGTAGTAACTTTTGAATAGGACGAGTAATTCCCTTTGGGCAGTTTTGTGTCTTTCCAGTAACTTGGAGGTTCTTCCTTCATGAGATTGAGATTGGCACCCTCCATTCGAAAGCAATCAATAGAGAAAATGCTTCTTAGACGCTACATTGGAAGGATTAAAAAAAAAAATCACGGCAATAGAGAAAATGCTTCTTAGACACCCCAAAGAATAAAGCAGAAAAATGACTGAACAAAATCGAACCCTGTTAAGTGATAATGATCAAACTCATAAGCTGTCTATTCAGTTAAAAATTTGCCTCTCGTTAGTGTGAAAATGGTAATAACAGCATACATAGGACAGACAATAACTCAACATCATTGACCATTCTCATGATATCACTAATTGCGTTGTGGGTTTATCGAGTTAACTTATATCCCTACACCGATATTTTTTAGGAATATAAACGAATTTATAGAGAGAGAGAGAGAGATTCATTCCATCAATCTAGAAATTCTTGTATGGATTACTGGGTCCATCTGTGCTTGATGGTCCCATACGGACCCTACATACGGATTCCAGACGACTCAAACGAACCCGATCAGCCCCGAACATAAGTAAGAATTTCTCACACAAACCCCTTCAACTAGCACTAGGCTGCTTGAAAATAGCAAACATCTCTCGTCCTGAAAAGAATTTAGGTCGTCCTGAGAGGGGAAGGAAGACGATTAAACAATTCTGCATGGGACCTTCAGTTTCGAACACTTTCTTTCTTGGAGATGGGCCAAAAAATGATGTGATTTTCTTAAGGTGCAACAATTGGTAATAGGAAGCTACTCTGCAAGCAAAACTGCCATTGCCTTTGAAACTCCATACTGCTGCATTCCACCAAAGTCAACTCGATGATGCATCTGAGATCATGCGCGGAAAACCGCTTCATCAACAAAGTAGCACCGCCACCAGCCTACCAGCTTCATTGGTAGCCATAAACAGAGATATTGGGACAGCTTCATACATTGAAGCGAAATAGCATCACATCTCCTTCTTGGACAACGTAATCTTTACCCTCCGATCTCAACTGCAAAAATCAGGGTAACAAAGTTCAAGTCACTCCATGTTTTCCTTAAGTGAAAGTAGCCATCAATATTAAGAAGCATGCAGAGAAGCGAAGATGTCACGTGCAAAATACCAAACAGAAAATTAATCATCATAAATTTGACTTCATCTTAAATGTTAACTACGTATATCTGACGTGATATCTTCACCATTACACCTTTCTCTTTGAACCATGATTCATAACAGGAGGGAAAAAAAGGCTCAAAATATGCTTATGAAACTAGATGTACCTATTCGACCAAAAAAAAAAAACTAGATGTACCTCTAC
Organism: Rhodomyrtus tomentosa; assembly: GCA_028455895.1. NCBI lineage: Eukaryota > Viridiplantae > Streptophyta > Magnoliopsida > Myrtales > Myrtaceae > Rhodomyrtus > Rhodomyrtus tomentosa. Next base: position 36,916,330 of record JAPCWY010000001.1, on the reverse strand, counting down.
TTATTCCGAATGATTCACGTAGAAAAGTCATTTGAACCCATAGGTTAAGAAGACACCAAAGGACAGGATAGCCATAGAGAAACAAAGATACCAAAGGCAATCAATCAACATGCAATTATAGCCCCAACCCAAAGTCGCACTAAATCAAATTCATCCACTAAGTAGGGCTGCTATATAACTACTTTCACATCCTATGCACAACCTACGAAAAATTGAGAGAAGTATCAGGATCTAAAATTACTTCATTGGGATACAGAGTCATTTTTGTGTTATGGGAACACGATGAGCAGTAAGTACATTTTATCCTACTTCAACGGGCTACCTCACATGTTGACTAAAAATGGATTCGTCCTATATTGGAGCCAGAAAAGCATATCCAGGCTCATGAAAGTTATTTTTAGCGAGAATTAATGATGCTCCGCTATATGTCTGACACCACCATGCTTAATTGAATAGAGTTGGAAGAAAGGCAAGCAACTCACTACTCCTTTCTCCCTCGCAGCAGCAAATGATCCAGCAGTAACAAAATCATCATAAGCTACCTGCAGGAAAATATGACACAGGTTATATGTAATTGAAAAAAATTGCAAGGTTTCCTGAGAAAGGTAATTCAAATGACAACAATTCCTAGTCTAACAGCAATAACAACAAATTAAGTCCTATCCAGCTAAGTCACGTTGGCCATTTCATACTTAAATTGGCTCCCTTTGGAGTATCAAAGGTAATGAGGGAGACTGTCATGCTGCAAACCTATTCAATAGAATTCTGAAACTGGAAGATGCTGTTGGATAAGTGGAGAGAAAGTATTTTGATCCTATCTACAAGAAAGAGGCCAGAGATTGAATTAATTTGCACCTAAAAGTATTTATTTCTCGCCAATGTATAGTCATCATAAATTGAAGTGGGCAATGGTACTAGAAAAATCATCCCTCACCCAAACAGACAACATATTGACAACTCGTCAGCTGGGCAAAGGATTTCATAAGGGTGACGCTGAAGCTCTCAAATCTCACTAATGATCTAGGATTTGCTTTAGTCATGGTTAATGTTAAATAAAAGTCAAACTCTAATGATTTAATTCTGAATTAATCTTATCGGCCATTCATAAAGTTATTCAAAGTTCCACGGTGACATTAGTATTTCTCAATGCAGATGCAAAATAGATTTGTCTGGAGAGACTTAATTTCTCTGTTGTTCGTCAAGTCCATCCTAACATGCTGAACTTGAGATCACCCTTTTCCTTGATTTTAACTTCTGATCTCTATATCTCTCTGCTTTTCTTTGTTGAGATCCTTATATTCTACAGTTCTAGTCCAGCTATCTAGCACTCCTCAATATTTCCTTCCTTCAGATGACCACGAATTTGGATCTCTATATCTTTCTGCTTATCTTTGTTGAGATCCTTATATTCTACAGTTCTAATCCGGCTATCTAGCACTCCTTTATCTTTCCTTTCCTTCAGATAATTATGGATTTTTATCCTTTTTGATCCATTGTTTCTCGCACAGCAACACCTATACATCCCTTGTAATATCCTTCCCGGATGATGGCGGGGCATGATCTCATTTCATTCACGTGGAACTTCAGCATCCACGGGAGCAAAATGCATTTTTAACAGTTGACTCTCGCTGGTTGTTCAATACCAAGTGAGAGATAATAAGCTACGATCGCAAGAAACAAGGAGAGAGATGATCCGATTAGTTTATATAATTTCTCCTATGCGCAAAACCAGCTTTATTATTCAAACTAACGATCCAGCAACAAAAGAAGAATCTGCAACTCCTAGCTTTTTGTCCAAGTACGATGAAGCTACCATGTCATTGCCTATTAACAACTATTTGAAACCGTAGATGAAGCTTCAGGTCCTATAATGTAATGCTTACCGTCTCAGCTCGAATGAATCCTTTTTCAAAGTCCGAGTGGATGACCCCTGCAGCTTGAGGTGCAGTCATTCCTGCATCGACAGAGCAGAAGAAAAGGAAGGTAGAGGAAAGGAAGATGGAAAGTGAGACAACTCTTTAACTATAACGTAGTGCGCAAACATTGAAGGATATCTGACCTGCCAAGATAGTCCATGCCTTTGTTTCCTGTTTTTAAGATCAAATTGGTCTTCATTATAGTGAAGAGTACACAAATTCAATATATGGTACTCCAGAAAAACTTCTCAAGTTTGCATCTTTACCTTCTCGCCCGAAGTGAAGTACGTACGCAAGCCTAAAAGTCCATACGTTGCTCTTATCAGATTCCCAAGCCCACTTTCACTAACACCAAGAGATTTCAGATACTCAGTTCTCTCTTCAGATGGAAGTTCTGTAAGCTCTGCCTCAACCTGCAACAATGTGGACTTTAAATCTAAGTTCTAGGTTGTGGTGATTAGCAATCACAAAGACAAAAACGAAACAGCACAAGTTTACTCAACATACAGAGAAAGACACACGTAACCTGGGTTATACTGACCTGTGCTGAAATTGTCACTAGTCCAGACTTCAACTCAGATGCGAGATTCATAACCTCTTTCACATAAGGATTATTTGCGGGTTCAGCTAATTCGGATTCTGCAACATTGGCCACATAAATGACTTGTTTCATTGTAAGCAAGCAAAGATGCTTGATGGCATCATTTTCAAAATCTGTTAAACTTGCTGATCGTGCAGGTTTTCCATCCATGAGAGCTTGCTCAATTTTTTCCAAGGCAGACTTCTCTGCATCCTCCTGGGAACACAATGATGGGATTTAAGGCAAATAAGGAGATGAGCTGTGGGCCAAGATTCAATAGTTTTGTTTATCAGTACACAACATCAACATCAACAACACCTTTATCCTAACCTAGTTGGGGTTGTCGGTACACAAGAAAAAGTAAAACTTCACCTTAATTTTTGATTGAGAATCCCTTGCTTTGCCTTTTTTCAGTTTCTCCAGTCTCTTCTGAATCTGCAATTCTTGTGAGGTAGACTTATCAGATCTACAATTTTACAGAATCTGGTCAAATATTTGTGGTACTTGTACAGAATACATCACCTCTGAACAAAAATAGAATATATCGTGTTCTACCTTATGAAGACTAACGTGAAATAAAGGATCAAAGTCACAGATGAATACATAGAGAAGCATGCTAAGGTAAATAGGTCTCCGGACTACATCCATGATCTCTATTGCCAAAGTGACGCATAGGAGATCCCAGTGCTTTGAGGCCATGAAAAAGTGAAACTGATATGTGTACACAAAGATAAATGACTGAATTAAACTAAAAGTAGCACAAACTTCCAAAGAAATTTTTGAACAGTTTAAACAATCAGAACTTTCATTAAGCTCTCATTGTGTTTTGATCAGATGAGCTAAAAAAACAGAAGTTTTCACTACTTTCAAATAAACAAGCCAGTATGAATGGTGCTTATTGATCCACTTCTCAAAAGTAGATGCATAATTAATTTAAAAAGAGAGACCGGGATCTAAAATCACACTAAGCATCAACGACATACATCACGATTAGAGGAAGTTGACAAATACGTCAATATAGTCCCTTCTTCCGGTTCAAAGCTACTTCTTCCAAGTTTTTCACTACTAAATGCTATTACCAAAGTATCCCACATAGTAGTCGTGTCAACCCTACAGTAGAGATGCTGCATGGAAACCTTGCAAAACAAGTTTCTCCAAGTGGTCGCTTCTTTTCGAAGGTTAAATTGCGGAAGCATTGATTTCTCGATGATATCGCGGGAAACGGATACTGAGTGAATTGAAGAGCCATGAAACTCAAAATAAGGCAGAACTTTCTAAACATAAATCCCTGAAGCAAGCTGAGGAAATCCAAAACGAAAATGAAAGAAGAGCATTGTAAAATCTCTAGTAGAGAAGCCATAGTGTACCTGATCCAGATCGGAAAATATGAGCTCCAAGTTAATCACATCAATGTCAGACTTTGGATCAACTTTTCCATTCACGTGAACGATGTCACTGTCTTCGAAACAGCGTACCACCTGCAAAAACCTTTCTTATTGAATACTCAAAAGGACATTTTCCTCAATGGTGCTCGAGTATTTACAAATTAGATTTTTATTCGAATTGTGAGTGACCTTAGGTCTGAAGACCCATTTAACTTTAAAGAGACTTAAACATTGATTAACAGACCTGAAGTATGGAGTCCACTTCGCGAATATGAGACAGAAACTTATTGCCCAGCCCCTGAAAAATCATGATAAAAGAAGAGACTTAACAGGCATTTATATATAAACCAATCTACCAGAGCAAACCAAGTATATAACTTAGGAGAATACGGATTCTCAGAGAGCAGGAAGATTGAAACTGCTTTGCCTAATCAGAAATCTCACCTCCCCTTGACTTGCACCTTTGACGAGACCAGCAATATCCACGAATTCTATAGAGGCCGGGACTGCTCGCTGCGACTTACTGAGGTCAGAGAGGACATGCAGACGGGGATCTGGCACAGCCACTATCCCTACATTGGGCTCTATGGTACAGAATGGAAAATTAGCAGCTTGAGCTTTTCCATTCTCAACCTAAATAGAAGAAACCACCAGAATAACACTAGCATCTAATGTGCCAAGGATGGGAAAGTGGGAAAAAAAGATATTTACAGGGAAAGAGGAAGGAAAAAGAGGGGCTGCATTACTGCAACAGCCTTGCCGATATTAGATCAAAGTGGCTGAGTTCGAGTTTGGCTCCATCTGCCAAAGCAAATCTTTCTTTTGTGTCCTTCAGTACAATGCCATTCCGTTATGTCTCCTCTCAGAAGAAAAGGGAAAAGGGAACTTTTTGCTTCTGCCCTTTCAATGATTAAAAGCAGATAAGGAAGTAAAGGAGAGGCCAAGGCAATCCAGTTCCCTAGTTGGAAGTTTCGAGCCATGTAGCGATTCACCATTCATGCAATTCAGATCTCTACAGCAATACGTGTTGGCAGCTATGGCTCTAACCTACCAGTTCTGGCTATGTCTTCCTCCTTTCTGATTAAAGCATCGAAGTCCAGCATATCTTCCACTGTGCTAGGAAGAGGGGCATCACAGACACTCCCCTCTAAATTGCAATGTTCCCCCGTGGCACGTGGCACGCCAATATCCTCTTAAGTGCAATTTCACAAAGCACCCAAAACTAGCAAGATACCTACTCCGCATGCCCTTCACCACGCGGCACGACATTGAAAGAGCAGAATGCGCACCTAATCTCCTAAAACAACACCATGTGCCATGAAAGCATGCGGGACTGGATAAGGAAGGCAATCCAACTCAATGCGATGCTCGAGCTAGGGAAGCTATGCTGCACCGAGACTCGTAAAACAAGATCGACAGGCGAACAATACTAACTCAAACAAGAGGGGCACGGGAAGAAGCCACAAGTGACTCACAACGGCGTTGAAGAGAGTGGATTTGCCGACGTTGGGGAGGCCGACGATGCCGGCTTTCAGGCTCATGCTCAGCCGGGAGGAACAAGAGAAGCACCTGCGGAACCCGAGGACTGGGGTCAAGTGAGGGCGGCTCGCCAAGAGAGATGGATTCGCGGGGAGGCATGACTTCGTTGGGAGGATGCTCAGAGCGGGGATAATGTGATTGCGAGCTATCCTCGCCATTTCTGCTGCTTCTAATGCTCGGGGAGGAGAAAGAGAGAACGAGGGGAGGGAGATTTTATCAAATTGCGTAACGTGAATAAATCAATTTGAGCATTTAAAGGGTTCTAAATCAATCTTATATGTATTGTCCTGCCTCATTTTACACATGCAAAAGTGCGCTTTTGTGAATTTTTTCTATTAATACTTGAGAAAATTTAAAATAAGGGTTTGAAGTGTATTAATTTTTTAAAATAAGAACAAAAAGATGCTTTTATATTTTTTATTAAGGATATAAAGTGAATCTTATTTTAAAAAATGGCATACTCTTTATTTCAACAAATGGCTTGTTCATAATTTCCTTTTTTTTTTTCCTTTTTTTTTCTCTTTTGAGGGACAGAGGCTGGCTTGGCCGAAGACTAGCAAGAAGCTAGGAAAAAAAAAGATATGAAAAAAATAAAAAATAATTGCAAAAAATATATCTTTGATTAGATACTTTTCTGAAGCCAATAGGGATTCATTCCCTTTTTAAAAAGTGTTAATACAACGAAAAATCTTAAATTGGTGCACATGTGATAAATTTTTCGTAAATTATTTTTTAACCATAAAAAATCTCAAACCGATACATTTGTGATAATTTTATCACAAACTAATGCATTTGTGACAAATTTACTCTTTGTTAGTTTCGTTAAATCTAACCGTTAAAGTGTTAAATTATGACACGTTACAATAGACGAGTATGCCAGCTTGGGATTTACCCTCTATTTGTCGTATGCATATCAATTTTAAATTTTTTGTGATATTAACACAATTTTACGGAAGTTAAATTTGTCACAGATATACTAGTTTGAGATTTGTCATGATAAAAAAATTAAATTAGAGTAAATTTATCACAGATATAATAATTTGTGATTTTTAGTGGTAAAAAAAAATTGTTTAAGATAAATTCGTTACAATTATATCAGTTTAGGGTTTTTCGTGATAAAAAAATAATTTGAAGTAAATGTACCAATTTTAAATTTTTCATGGTATTAACAATTTTTAAAATAGTTAATGATGATTTAACTGAGTTTTTGAGATCCCTGGTCTTCTCAGATTCAAATCTCTCCGACCGCGTCTTGAAAAACTTCACCGGCGACATTAGCGCTCATACTCCCTCCCGGAAAAATAGTCCAATGAATATTACAAACCTCGGTTACAAATCGAAATTCACTTTTCCTTTTCGTAGAATGGGAATATAAACACAATTGCATCCGACCAATAATCCATTACGACTGTTAGTCTTATGATGTTGTCTTGTTTTAGATAATCTACAAGACTTTTTTTTGCTGGGCAATGTGAGGTATTGCACGTGAAGAATTTTGAAAAAAATTGTCCGAAAAACATATCAACCTATTGTATTTTTATCAATTGAGTCACGAACCTTTTAATTGTGTCAATTGATTTCTAAATATTTATGTGTTTTGACAATTTAGTTCATTTGGCCATTTTTTGCTGGCGTTGATATCGATCATTTTACGTGGCACAGATAATTCTTTTAGCTTTTTTAGTATTTTTAATATATTTCCTTTCTATTTTTTTTACTAGGGGATGGCGAACTCATTGGCTCGTAGTTGGGAAAAAAATAAAGGAGATAAAAGAACAAAAAAATAAAAAAGGGAAAAAAGTAGTAAAACATTCACTAAAAATTTTAGAAAATTATCATATCAGCGCATCTATCATGTCACATAGGGTGGTCGGGATCTATGCCAATGACTTTAGATCAAAATTAGTTGAATTTGATTAATTGATAGATCATAAAAGGTAAGGCTAAATTAATCTAATTGAAAATCTTGTGACTGAATTGATATTAATATAATAAGCATACAAATCTTTGGATAGTTTTCCCCCAAATCAAGTGGCCATTTGAACACTTGTCCAATCTCGAGGCAAATCTTAAACGTAGCTAAGCTAAAATCGTTAAGTCAACGTGTCTTTTCTTTTGAGATTTTAAAGAATCGCAATCAAAATCATTCCATATGTCATCTGAGGATAGGGGAATACAAGAACTTATGGCCAAAGAACATAAAAGGAAATAGTAAACGAGCCTTTCGTGTCTAGTTTGCTAAAAAACAGGGGGGCAGAACTTGCGGTAGAAGTAAATAATCCGGGGTCATCTCAACTCGGGACTCGATCTATCGACATTCGAAGGGCAAACATGTTACGGTTTATGGCACTGGTGGCTTAACACGTAAGTTAGACATCCCGATCAAAAGTTTTTCAATTCGAGACGTACAATTCGGAAAGGGTTTACGTTCAAAAACAAGCAGATAGATCTAAAATTTCTTGAATTCTTCGGCCCTGCCGGACTATCATTTGGAGTTGCTGAAATTAGATCCGAGGCTTCTCCTTAAAAAAAAAAAAATCGATTTAGGCGCGCACGAGGAACCGCAAATCCGAAGTTCGCATTCCCGCTTGCAAGAAAAGCATATATGCTGAATAACGCCCCAGATGGAAACGGGACCCTCAATCGGCATCATCCGTTTTCACCAGTGGGGTGGGGCCCGATGTCCTCCGCCTCTAATTGGTCACTCGCCCACGTACACACGAAAATTATCCAAAATGATATTGGGAAATAATAGGATTATATAATAATAAAAATCCAGTGGATCATCACGTCATAATACATGAGCAATGTTTTTTTGCCTTTTTCCTTTTTCTTTTTCAATTTTCTTTTTTTGGCTTTTTTGCCAAAGCCACCGCCCACCCTTTCTCTCTTCTACGACAGTGGGCCAAAAGACCACAACCACCATCGTCGCTCCTCAATGATGAGGTCCAATTATATTACTCCCTATGTTGCCGAGCCACCGTGAGCCTTCTCCGTATACTAAACCCCATCTCTCTCTTTCTCTCCCTCCGCCGCCGCCGCCCGCCGCCGCCGCCGTCTTCGTCGTGTACGGCGTCATCTTATCCTATTCAGCGATAGGGTTTCGGTTTCGCTTTAGGTTTCCGTTTCTTTTAATTTCTCTCACTTTCACACTTGCCTGCTGCGGACCTGGCTGTCCGGTTTTGCTCGAATTGCTTCCCCTCGGTACCTTCTCTCGTGCCTCAGTGAGCTTGCACAGATCTTATCGTCTTCTTCATCGCCGTCGGGACGAGACCCTGGGTGTTCCGTCGCGTGGGGCCTGTTTCGTTGGCTCGGTCTTTGCTTTGTCGGAGTTGTAGATTCGGATTCGGATTCGGTTTTCCTTCTGGTGTTAGATTAGGCTTGGAGTTGTAGATAATTAGGTTGCCATGGATGGTTTTGGTACCGGCGAGAACAGTCGTTTTCAACTTAGCGGCTCGCAGGATCTCAAGCAATTAGGCGACGATTCGGCAGGTTCGATGACCTCTCCTTTTTGTTTTGTTTCGTTTCGAGCTGATTGTGGTTTCTGCAGATCTACTTCCACTCGTTTGTTGAGGAAGCATCGTCCTATCGTCTGTTAACTTTTGGCTTTGCCTCTTCCGTTCCTCTTCTTCTCTCATCGGAAGTTAAACTAATTCTCATAAGCTCGACAATTGTGTGAATGAGTATTGGTGCTCTCTCTAATGTTTTATTGCGAGCTAAGAGAAATCCCAAGCTCAAAATTGCTCAGAAGGGGGAGGTTTGCCTAGCTTTCAAACGAAAATCAAGTGACAGTGTTGTACTATCGAATTTTACTGAGGCTGCTTTATTCTTCCTGGCTTTCAGATTCGCAAGAGTTCTGTTTGATGGATTTTGGTCTTGCATATGATTGGAACAACAATTTTCACATTCTTCTTGAACTTCTGATTACGGATGTATACATTTCCTGCTATGTTTGATGCATGAATTTCCAGAAATTTGCGATTTGACTGATTTGTTTATACTAATTAAATTTTCTTGCGAAGCAGGCGGCACTGTATTTGATGCATCCCAATATGCATTTTTTGGTAATGATGTTCTCGAAGAAGTTGAGTTGGGGGGATTAGAAGATGAAGAGGAGGATTTGCCTCCTGCTGGTTTAGAGGAAGAGGAGTTTCTGTATGACAAGGAAGAGGTGATGTGCCCCTCTCCTTTTATTCCTCTTTACTTTTCTAGTTAGTTTTCGCATGAAGATGCCAATACATGTTGGAGTGGTACTGATATCTTGAATTTTCAGGATAGTACCTCATTTACTTGGTTTTTATATCACATGGCTTCGACGTATGTCAATTCGAGTGGAAGTCTAAGCTGATATTTATTAATCCTCATTTATACATTCATCATTTCCAGAAATTTTGAGTTCCTTTTCTATTCTTCTCTTCTTTGATTGCAACGTCAAATAGGTAGTGCTGAAATATCTTGAACACTCAATTTGTACTCTGGAGTATGTGTTCGTGAGAATGTTACTTTTCTATATCATACCGAGTCAGTTATTAATCTAATGATGGTGCAGATATGTGATATGCAGTGTCCTTTGGGCGGAATATCATTGAGATAGTCTGAGACTGAGAGTATGTGCAGGTTTATCATTAGAGTTTACATCAAGTAGGGTGCTCATATAAATTGATCATAACCAGTATTTTTGGGTTCCACAGATCTACTTGATTGCTGAAGTTTTTATGGTTTGAATTGGCTCTGAAAACTTTATTCAAGGCTTCTATTGACGCAGTTCTTCTCATTTCCTGATTGAAGTTAGTTACTTAGCTACGCTGTCCTTGGGTTTGACAATGCAATTTGTCTCATGAAGTTGAATCAACAAGTGCTGTTATTCCTGTTAATTCTTATTATATATAATGACTGAAATGATTAAGTTAGCATAAGATCAATTGAAGAACAGTTGCTTAAGACGAATAGCATTTCTTTCATAGTTAATGTGTTCATGCAATGTCTTGACACTAAGCTTCCTAGCTGTTCCTTTGCATCCTTGTTTCATTTTGTGTTTGCTTTCAAACATGATCACCATAAAGCATTTCCTAATGTTGTCCTCATGATTGCTCAATGTACTTTGCTTATAAATTTGCTATTATCTCATGTTTGATGGATGACAAATATTTCCTTTGTTGCAGGGTGAGGACTTAAGATCTTTATCTGAAATTGATGATCTTGCAAGTACCTTTTCAAAGGTCTGATGCCGAGCTTTGGCTTGTCAACGATAAAAATGTTTTACTTACTGTAGAATGGTTTCTCAATATCAATCGTAGTAATGGGGAGAATATTGTCCTTTAGTTTATGTGCAATGATTCCTTTGTCCTTAAAGAGCTGGTGAACTAGTTGCCAGCATAATATCTTGTTCTTTAGCTGCCACAGCCTTTGTCATTGGTTGTCTATGGCAACCTTCGGATGATGCTTTATGATTTGAACTTTTTTGCGTGGTGTTTTAATTATTATCTTGTAATGCTTTATCTCTGCGAATATTTTGTGGTGCGGCGACGCAGTATTGATCATATGATAGGATGTGTCTGATGGCTTGTTCCAGCATTAGGGACATGTGATGCCTCTGTTTTGCATTTATACTAAACTCTGTGTTCTTCTCGCAGTTAAACAAGGTTGTTAGTGGCCCAAGAGTTGCAGGAGCAATTGGTGAAAGAGGATCTAGGGAAAGTAAGTATGTCAGCATTTATATTCGTGGTTGTCTTATTTCGTTGAAGTAATTGTTGACATGCTGCAATAATGCTTATAACATTGTTGTCCATTTAAAATTTATGTGTCGATACCTTTTTGCTTTACAAAATGACCTCTGAGCAAGCTTACTTGTTAAGTTTAATGTTCTGATGCTTTACCGTATCTTCGCAAAACAGAATGAAAGTTTTAATTTTTGCATTTGTAAATTCTAATACATCGAATGTTTGAATTTGAAAATTGCTTTTGCTAAGCCTGACCAATATTTCATGGTTTCGCTACCCTTGGTATGAATATACTATTTGCCTATTCCTCGCTTCAGCTTTCAGATTTTTGTCATCCCTAGCAGATTTAAGTTTGACTTATGTAGAGTTTTGCATCTCTATGCAACCTTAAATGAAAGGAATTAAGGTGTGCATATTATATATTTCAAAAATTCATTCTGCCATCTGTTGCCAAAGAATAGTCTTAGGGGGACCTCTGCAGCATGGCTGACACACATATTTATCGTGAATGCTGCTGACGAATGTAGTCTCAAGTTTGGCCAATTATCCATCTTTCTTGACATTATAGGCATTAGGTGTTTCAACTGTTTTCCTGCTCCATTTTTAAATCTGGTAGTGATTGAATTCTTACTTCTTTTGGACTGCACTATCTTTTAGGTTCTGCCGTTGCTGAGTGGGCACAAGGAGAGGATAACATTAACTGGCCTCATCGCAATGTAGTGGACTCCGATAGCACTTTAGAAGGCAAAAGATGGTCATCACAACCATATTCTTCCGCTAACATTATAGAGTCAAAGACTCTGTATAGGACGTCATCTTACCCAGAGCAGCAGCAGCAGCTCCAGGCTCATTACTCAAGCGAACCAATATTAGTGCCAAAATCATCTTACCCTTCATATCCTCCAGGTGGAGTATCACAGCATGCTTCCCCAAATTATCATGCAGGCCTCCTAAATGTTCCTCATCCTGCTGGTGGAAACCAGATGGCATTATCTGCACCAAACCTTCCTCCTTTTTCCAATTCGCAGGTCCAGTTGACCACCTTGCATCATGGCTCCCAGTTCGGTGGGAATATGCCGTCTGGTTTACCTCTTAGTAGCCGAACACCCAATCAATGGGCCAATCAGATGAACTTGTATCCTGGAGAGCATCCAGGTCGATTAAACAGTGGGATGCACCAGCAATTTCCTCATCAAAACGGGTTAATGCCTCCACAATTGATGCCTCAACCACAACCACAACCACAACCACAGCCACAATCCCAGCAGCATTGGCTGCACCGTCCAGTGCAGCCGTCTTTTGGGCATTTGTCAGGAATGCAGTCCCAATTGTTTAACCCCTACCTTGCTTCATCTCCACCGTTAATGGGCAAGTTTGATGCGATGTTCGACCTTGCTGATTTAAGTGAGCAAAGACTAAAATTAGCTCAGAAAGGCAGACAGGATCTGCGTTTTTCTCAGCCGGGATTTGATTTCAATGGCCCGAAGAGTGGTAGTGGGTGGCCGAGATTTAGATCCAAATATATGTCAGCTGACGAGATAGAGAATATCCTGAGGATGCAGCTTGCAGCAACACACAGTAATGACCCGTATGTAGATGATTATTACCATCAGGCTTGTCTTGCTAAAAAAACTGTGGGGGCAAAGTTGAAGCATCATTTCTGCCCTACTCATCTCAGGGAACTCCCTCCTCGAGCTCGCACGAACACTGAACAACATGCTTTTCTCCAGGTTGATGCTCTGGGGAGAGTTTCCTTCTCATCAATTCGGAGACCTCGTCCTCTTCTTGAAGTTGAGTCACCTAATTCATCTGGTGCGGCTGGCAATACTGAACAGAAAGCATCTGAGAAGCCCCTGGAGCAGGAACCAATGCTTGCAGCAAGAGTGGCTATTGAGGATGGGCTTTGTCTTCTTCTTGATGTGGATGATATAGACCGATTCCTGCAATTTAATCAGGTCCCAGATGGTGGGGCTCCATTAAGACAGAGGCGGCAGGTCCTACTTGAAGGCCTTGCCGCATCTCTCCAACTAGTCGACCCTCTTGGCAAAAATGGTCATAGCGTTGGGCTTGCTCCTAAGGATGACCTTGTGTTCTTGAGGTTGGTATCTCTTCCTAAGGGTAGGAAGCTCCTCGCAAGGTACCTTCAGCTCCTTTCTCCCATTGATGAGCTCATGAGGATAGTTAGCATGGCGATTTGTCGTCATTTAAGATTTTTGTTTGGAGGACTTCCTACTGACCCAGGAGCAGCAGACTCAACAAATAACCTTTCGAGGGTGGTTTCACATTGTGTGCGCGGCATGGATCTTGGTTCTCTGAGTGCCTGTCTTGCAGCTGTGGTCTGTTCTTCAGAGCAGCCACCCCTTCGTCCCCTTGGTAGTCTTGCTGGAGACGGCGCATCCCTTATTCTCAAATCAGTTCTTGAGAGGGCAACTGATCTCCTAACTGATCCTCATGCTGGCACCAACTATACCATCACTAATCCACAACTATGGCAGGCTTCATTTGATGAGTTTTATGGTCTTCTCACCAAATATTGTGTAAATAAGTACGACAGCACAATACAATCACTGCTAATACAATCCCCAACAACAAGCATGCCTATAATTGGTGCCGATGCAGCTAAAGCTATTAGTCGGGAAATGCCCGTTGAGCTGCTACGAGCAAGTCTTCCCCATACGGATGAGCACCAGAGGAAGCTGCTGTTGGATTTTGCTCAAAGGTCAATGCCTGTGGTTGGATTTAATAGCCATGAAGGGGAGAATGGTGGTCAAATCAGCTCTGAGTCGGTGTTAAGTTAATAGAATGCTGCACCAGAGCTCCGTGCAGGGTTCCAACTTATGTACGGCTTTAGCGTTATGGAAAAGCTGTGTGCATGACATGCTTCCAAAGGGTCTGTTCCCTCGTTTTTTCCATATTATACAAGTGCATCTCAATAAGCCTGGACAGGAGGGAGCGGCAGCAAAGTATGAAGTGGGAGTAGAGGGGCACTGTTCGTTCCTGGTTGATCTAGTGCCGTTCAGTACTTGTTTTTAGCTTCTTAATTTTTTTTTCTCCGGGGAGACTTTCCAGCAGTTTTATGCTTGTACCCAACTTTGCTTTCTTTTTTGCGCCCCTTGATTAGGGTAGTAGTTTCCAGTTTTTGCCAACTTAGGAGCGTGTTTTGTTGCTCTGTTTTGAGTTACGGATGTGGGTCCTGGACAAGGGGTTTGGTTTTGTACAGGGCTGGTGTAGAAAGGTATCCCGCGTTCCTGTACTATTATTCCAAGGAGGTGGGACCGGTTTTGGGGGGTTTATATCCTTTTAAACTTCCAAGTAGAAAATGGTGGGGTTGGGGGGTTAGTGATGGTTCGTGGCGGTTTGTCATAAGGTTAAGTTTAGGATTTACTTCTGATATAGCCAGTATTGCTAGGGTCTTCTCTTGATTTTTGCCCGTGTGTACTGCACATTTCCTACCTTCCTTTGTTGTGCCGTTAAATCTTTGATCTCTGTACCGTGCAATACTTTGAAGCTCTGGGGATTAATCGCAAAAAGTCATATTTCTGAACTTTTGTTTGGTGAGCCACGGTGGTGTCGTCTTTTCCTCCAAGTTCTCTTAATGCAGCTCCCTGATTAGGCTGGAGAGTGCCAAAAGTGGTATGAGAACACGAAAGCAAAAAATCAAAGAGGGAATCCGTTCTATGCATAATGCATCTGCATCCAGATTCCAAATATGTTAAGAAGACATCTGATCATTCTTCTGTTTCGTATCGTTGGGTTGTTCAGCCTTATGGCAGTGTGAGCCCGGGTGCATTGGAAAAGGTTTGGTGGGTGATGTTACGGGGATTGCCATGAATGTGTTTCTATTTAATAACCAGAAATGGGTACGGTACGCTCTCTTGATTGCTTTTAGCATCCGAGAGAATCATAACAATGAAACTAGAGCCTACTCAAGCGGGCTGAATCGGTGTAGTATTGTGCTATATACAATCTTTCACTTGCCGTCCCAACATGGACAGGACTAGTCAAGGAAGCTGCTCGTTAGTAACATCTGGTCAAATAAGCTGGCTCCCCATCAAATTATCCTCTCAGAAAAAGAATTGCTCCATGTGCTTGCTTCCTTCATAGACCAATTGCTGAATTCCCTTCGTTGAAACGACAAAATTACCTTAGGCCACTTTGTAACCGCTCTTTTTCAACAAGTTTGGAGTTACTAGTTACTACCCCCTGCTCTGTGAAAGTCGTACAGAGGCAGCACGAACCATTTCGATGAGCGTTTCATCCAATTCATCGAATTCGCCAGATTCACGCAGTTGACGATAAGATGGAGCGACATGATTCGCCGCAGCTTCTGCCAATTTCCATTGAGACAAATTTGCAGCCATTTGGAGAATCTTAACGGACAAGTGTCTCCCAGAAGACAGGCCATTGTCTACAATCCTAAAACACGCTTCCTGAATGTCTTCCAAGAGCCAGACGTCCGCCAACCAAGAAAGCTCTACGTACAGCTCTAGCTGGTATAGCTTCTGCTTCGTACCCATATTAGTCCACAGACAACCAGATGGGGGTTCAGGTAGCTCAGAAGAATAGAACCAACAAACTAGTTTAACTAAAGCTTCCCAACTGACAGGTACCTTTAGAATTTGTGATTGGCTGCAGAATGACGGCAAAACATAGTGAGAAATCAAGAGAGTAGAAAGTCTCAAAAGAGTACGCTAAGTCTTCCACCTTGCACTTGAGGTGAACTAACCACGAATCCTAACCCCTTTCAAATAACATCGCCACCGTCAACACAACATGGAAGTCATTGCTCAGTCCCCCTGAACACTTAATTGGACAAGTCTTTCAACGGAACATGAAATTTACAATTTCTGGCCCCAAAATGACCAAGTCATAATTCGATTTGAAACAAGGAGGTTTTAAGAAAAGGTTCAAGGAAAGCATAAAACAAAGCAGAAGCGCACTTTTACTATTGCTAGAATTCTCATCAAGGAAAATGGGAAGTGTTGATACATTCAGAGTTATATGGTTTATAATTGACAGATTTCACGACAAAGTTTCACATGGATACTTAACTTTTTTTTCTTCTCTCTTTTTTTTTGGGTCGAAGATACTTCCAACTTCAATGGGGGCAAAATCATAGTTCCCTTCCCACGCCATCTAAACGTTTAACAATGAATGACAATAATTCAGTTTGCATTTGTAGATTGAATCGCAGAAATGATATTTTCCTCCATGGTGACAAGATGCATAGGCATTTGATATCAATATCCACAAACAGCAAAGCGCACTGGGAATTAAAAAAAAGAAAAAAGACATAACACAAACAAGCACGTACCTTTCTTGCATTCCTGATTGCAACAATGCCTGCAGATAATCACAGCTCGCCCATAAAATTATTCGGTGAACATGCATGTGTGGAATAGACATAGAGCAAATAGAGCATGTCCAACTCAGTTCAGTTGCTTTTGATTCCAAGATTATGTCCCTGAGACAGAATGAAGCTCGCTTATAGATAACAAAAACAAGCGAGCAGGTCGCAGAATATCATATTCAGGATATCTTAATCCAGTAGCACATTTGAGGAGGTTTAGAAAGTTCTGTTAAACAGCACAAAAAGTGATGCATGACTAGCATTTGAGTTTTTGCCCAGGATGCGAGACTAGCGGTTTGATGCCTCCAACGAAGCAAGATACTTCCTAAAGCCAGAAACAGAAGTCAAAAACAAGTTTTGGTGCACTAAAGTACCGGAGATCCATAGTGCTGAATGCAAACAAAATGCGAAGATGAAGGGCTCCATCTGAATGCTGGATAAGTATGCTAATGATCAATAACCAAAGCCGAATCACTCAATAGCCAAAAAAGGAACTAAAATCGAACGACTGTGCTCAAGCACACCTACAATGGTCGGTCAGATGGAGATGTCAATCTAATTGTCCATTCAAGTATACATCAAATGAAAAAGCATGATGTGTGAGAAAGTGATTGCCCGGGGGAGGGGTGGGGGGGGGGGGGGGGGGCGATTTGGGGGCTTAAACTTACCAAAACTTATGTCTCCCTTGACCAAGAGCTGGTTTGAGATCAAAGCTGGGAATCTCGGTGGCCCATTCAGGAATTCTCCTCGAAAGTAGCTCAGATAAGTGATGCAGGCCACAGCGTCTCGCAAGGATTTTTAACCTCTTCACAGTATCTTCTTCAGCTTGTACATACCCTGAATAGATAAACTCCAACAATTTCTCCAGTTCCAGGCGATTAACATGACAAGATAACCGAATCTCTTTCCGGAACTTTCCGCGCCAGTCGTCACTGTCATTAGTGACTGAAGAATCGACAAATGTCCCCCCGTCAAAAGGTTGTTCAGGAGGCAATAACGAAGGACACCTAACCATAAGAAGAACCCCGTGGACACAGAATGAAGTTCCATTGGCAAGAATCAGCTCTATATCAGCGTAATCCTCGTGATTAAGTGCTTTCCCTATTTTTGCCCCTAATGCTGAAGGAAAACCAAAGTAGCCGAGGTAGGTTAGTATGTATGAAGCAAACCACCTTGCTCCACAATAGGAAGTGTCCTTGCAGATTTCTAGGAGCTTGTTAACTAGTTCAGTCCTGATATTTTCTGACTGAAGAATAGCCATGATTGAAAACTTACTTTTGGAGCCAGAATGATGAACTGACACTGACAGGCTCCACAAATTATAGAACAAAATGACATCTTTTCCTTCCCACTCTTCTGAATGAAAAGAGCAACAAGCTCTCCCAGGCAAGTTGCTATTGAGATGTAGGGCATAATTTGACCTTGGTAGACAGAGTGATTCAGATGGGCGACCCATCATATAATACAATAGCTTCTTTGAGCCATCCACAATAAACCCTTGATAATGAGGCAAAGCCAAAAAGCATGTCAAACCTATCAGACTTATAACAATGTGAACCAGATTTGGCATCCCAAGGTTAACTCCAGATGATGGGGAATCTAATGTATAAAGCAGTTGCTTTAGATACCTCTCACCATTTGGATTCAGAACCTCAGAAAGCATACTTCTAGCCTTTGATGAAATGTATTTGCAAGAAGAGAAAATCATCATTAGCACTACTCGCACAGCTGATTCACTTCTAAAGGTACTGATGACATCATCATGGCACAGCTGGTTCCGTCTGTCAATAATGTCCTCAAAAGCTACGCTATGAAAGAACATACATCGACAATCAGAAAATACGATAAATAAAGAAGATGAAGCGTGGAAAAAGAAGTGAAGGAAGATCACTAGAAAGAACTGAGCAAACTATAGGCACCGAATATTTGACGAAAACATACCATGCGGCCGCTGTAAGAGCGTCAAGATGAGCTTCATTTTCAGAAAACTTGGGATCAAAATCTTCAGCACATCTTATTGCAAGCCACCCAAGAATGTCCCATGCATATGGCCTTAAAACCAGAAAAAGATCATCAATGAGATTCTCCCGTGCTATGGCAATTTGCTCCTCTAGTGGGTATGTGTGATAAGAAGGATACTTCCCAACAAAGTTCGGCATAAGAATATCAACAAAAACTTTGTTGATCCCCCTTTTCCAAAAGCAAAAATGATGCTTCCCCGGCCAACGAGTAATCATTGCCAAGCGACATGCTTCCATCATCAAAGGAATCTGGTCATTAGCACCTTTTTCCTCTTTCAACTTCCACTCATTGATTGCACATACTATGGCTTCTACAATTGGCTCACAACACATGCTGATCACTTTTGAGCATCCCTGTTCAGTCAACTGAGCCCAAGAACAGAACGATGTCATCCATATGACTCATCACAGCGGAAGAGGATGGAGCAATCTTGTCATGAGCAGAAAAGAATATATTCGAGAATATCTAGCAAAGAAAACCCAAAGCATTACCATTAAGCATTGTGCCAGTTTAAATCCCTCAATTCGAACTGACAGTGGGTTTGAACTTCCCATAAAGAGTACCATTGCGCCGACAATAGTTTCACCATGTTCCATAATCTTCTTGGCACCATAACTGCATAGAGCTGTTACCAAGTATCAGCTGCTTTTACGTTTGAAAAATGATAGGCCTAACAACATAAAATTGCAGCACAAGTATGAAAGCTTTCTAACTGTACAAGGTGTCAAAGTACCTATGGAAGAATACAACTTCAAAAGAGCAACTCCAAGAGAAGGGTCACGGTTTACACGAAAATTCTCCAACGTGTTCATAAAATTCACATTACTCCAAACTTGATATCTGGATTGAGGCCATTTCAACAGTATTATGGCCAATAGAGCCAACATCTCTTGGAAATACACATCTGAGCTAGTGCTAGCAGAGAAATCTAGTACATTTTTAATTAAGTGGGTTGCAATATCTTCTTTATCAAGAACTTCCCAGACTTCATTCTCCTTCTTTTTGCTTAGATTTGAAAGGAGAACACTCAAGGCTCTGGAAGAGGGAATAGCAACTTGTAACTCATGGGAAATTGACAAGCATGACAAGGGATGAACAAGATCTGGGAGATATGGTTGCAGAATAGAAGTTGTTAAGACGCTGGCCAACTTGTAGACTGCATCCGCTGCTATGTTAGTTGTGGCTTCCCTTTTTTGGTGAAGAATACCCACCAATGCTCCAACCATATCTTCAGCTGAATCCTGAGAAGATAAAGTGAACGTGAACAACAAAAGGGGACGGGGAAGGAGACCATGAAATGCAAACGTGAATCAACCTAACTTAAAAACAAGCCCTACACTAGCAAGATGCTCAAAATGATTGAACCTAGCAAGTGCTGGTGATCCACTGAAGGAGATGGGCATACTCCATATGATAGATAAGCAGAACAATGGAACTTCCGTTATTCTTGCAGAGAACAATCCCAGGAGAAAAATCTTACCAAAAAAAAAAAAAAAAACAATCCCAGGAGAAAAACTGAAAACCCTCAACATGGTCTTAGGATGCAAGCGCATAATATTGCAGAGAAACCGCAGCAGTCGAAGAAAATGAGAAAACTATCCAACTTAATTGGCGTCCTCAATTGAACATCAGCACTAATGAGATAACCAAAAGTGAAGCAGGTATGATATAACTCCATCCATTCGGAAAACTATAAGCTCCTAGAGAAGGCATTTCTTTGTAAAAATTGGAAAGAAGAGCAAACTCATCAGTGCAAGTTGAAAAGGAGAGGGGAAAAAAAAACGAAACAAAGTGCAAATCAGGCAGCCAAACCTCATCAATGCATAAAACACGATCACTCGTCGAGCACCTCACCTTCAGAAGAGGATTGCTCGACGTCTCCTCGGAAACGCAATCGAGGAAAGCAACAATCGAGCGAAGCACGTATCTCTGCGTCTCGATGTCTCTGCACTCCCATCTCGTTCTGCTTCCATCGCGATACCTACACGTACAAAGAATTCACAATCACAACCACAGTCAACTCCACGAACTAGACTTAAAGCTGTTCGTCACCGACTGGCGAATCCCTCGAGACTCCTCGTCTACATATTGATGCTCTCCTTCAACAAATCAACTAGGGACTACGACGAAAGAAGAAGAGAAACCTGGTGCAGAGATTAAGAGCATCATGGAGGCGGTGGTGGAGAGTGCTGAGCTGGATGTTTTTGGTCTCTGCTCTGCGTTTGCGAGCTTTCATTTCCTCTTTCGGATTCGAGAGCCTAACAACTTCGAACTCGATAGAATGCTCGACTGGAATTCGTCGCTCGTAGAAGAAGTGGGATCAGTGACGTCGCCGACCTTTCCGTCTCGTCGGAGAAGTACGATCTCGCCGCCGCCCAGATGGCTCCCTGGAATGGGCTATTTTATTCAGGCCCAAATCCGATGTGCAGCGCGTGCCGTCGCGAATTCGCTGGGGGCGTCAAACTGAGCCACCCGGTCTCGTCTTTTGGTAACGAATAATGACAAAAATGATCCGACAACTTTAGCTTAATTGTTGTTAACCGAATTTTTTTTAACTTAACTTTAAATTTATTCAACATAATTTTTATAAAATATAATGAATTTCAACTTCAAATTTATTCAATAAATCTCAGATCTTTAATTCAATGTGAATCGCTATTGAAATTTTAATTTATTTTATATGATTTTTCAGTACACATTCAATTTAGTTCATTATAAAAATATTCACTTCAAATTTAAGGGCAACACTAGATAAGTATTAAGAATTTATAAATTCTAATTTAATTAATTAATTTTTTTTAAAAATCACAGTAATTATTTGGCCAAAGTAAAGTAACCATAATGGCATTTTATCCGTCGGTAACCTTTTCTCTTATTCTTGGCGCACCGCAGTTTCTATAAAGGATAACAGTTGGGCGAGCTGTGCACGGGATTTGTGGTGTGGCTTCATTTTCTTCACCTAAGATATTTTTTAAAAAAGAAAAGAAAAAAAAGAAAATCGAGCGACTTGTACCCAAATAATAATGCAAAAAGCCATCTTCGTCTGGATTTTTTGTGGATATTTCTTGGGCCAGCCTTTTGTGTCGATTCTCTCGCAAACTTGAACTGGAAATCAGCGTATGTGCTCAACTTGTGTTACTTCTTCTTCCTCCTCCTCTTCCTCCTCCTTTTCGTTTTCAATCCTGGTTGCTTATTCTTGTCGAAGGTTTTTTCCAGCAAAAGCTGTCATTTTTCCTGCCTCCTCTGTGCATATCTGACTGTAGAGATGGGTTGCGTACTTACAATTCAAGATTTCTGCTGCAAGATTCGTTGAAGTAAAATGTTTGATCAGGTTTAAGTTGGATTTTATGTTGTTTATCAATGGCAATTCTGCTCAACTTTACGGCTCCAGGCTCAAACCCATCCCTGGGATACACGAGAAAGTCTTGTGGGTTTTACTCCCATGTGCCCAATTTGCACTCCTTCTCTCTGAGCAAGGGCTTTGCTAGAGCTCTGGCATCTACCCAGATCACCATTTCTGCCAAGGACTCAGTTTCTGCATTGCCCAATTGGCGGCTTGGCAAGACTGATCCAAGAGGCAAAGACCTCAAACTCAATGATGCGTTCCAGAATTTAGATTACATGGTCTCAAAGGGCCAAAAGCCTGATGTCAACCGAGCAACTCAGCTCTTGTATGATCTGTGCAAGGCCAATAAGTTCAAAAGGGCGATCAGGGTCATGGAGATGATGGCCAGTTCGGGAATTATTCCCGATGCAGCTTCTTACACTTATCTAGTGAATCATTTGTGCAAAAGGGGTAATATCGGGCATGCGATGCAGCTTGTCGAGAAAATGGAAGAATATGGGTACCCAACCAACACGGTCACCTACAATTCGATTATCCGGGGTCTTTGCATGCATGGAAACTTTAGCCGGAGCCTTCAGCTCTTGGATAAATTGATGCGGAAGGGGTTGATTCCGAATGCCTTCACGTACTCATTCTTGCTAGAGGCCGCTTATAAAGAAAAGGGGGTGAAAGAAGCGATAAGGCTTCTGAACGAGATTGTGGCTCAGGGCGGGAAGCCGAATTTGGTTAGTTACAATGTTCTGTTGACTGGTTTGTGCAAGGAAGGCAAGACAGAAGAGGCAATCAAATTCTTTAGGAATTTGTCGTCAATAGGGTTCCGTCCTAACGTTGTTAGCTACAATATTTTGTTGAGGAGTTTGTGCTATGAAGGGAGGTGGGAGGAGGCGAATGAGCTTTTAGCTGAGATGGATGGCGGGGATCGTGCCCCTTCCATAGTCACATACAACATATTGATCAGTTCGCTTGCCCTCCATGGCAAGACTGAACAAGCTCTGGAGGTATTGGAGGAAATGACGCAAGGACAGTTCAAGCCCACGGCCACTAGCTATAATCCGATAATTGCCCGGCTTTGTAAAGAAGGGAAGGTAGATCTTGTAGTTAAATGTCTAGACCAGATGATTTATCGGCGATGTAATCCTAATGAGGGAACTTACAATGCAGTTGCTAATCTTTGTGAAAAGGGTAAGACACAGGAGGCATTTTCCATTATTCATAGCTTGGGTCACAAGCAAAGTTCCCCAACGCGCGAGTTCTACAAAAGCATCATCTCGAGCTTGTGCAGAAAAGGGAACACTTACGCAGCTTTCCAGCTTCTTTACGAAATGACTAAGCACGGGTTTACTCCTGATTCACATACGTACTCATCTCTGATCAGGGGCTTATGCCTGGAGGGTATGCTAGATGAGGCCATCGAAATCTTTCGTATAATGGAGGAAAATGAGCAGAAGCCAGACGTAGACAATTACAATGCGCTTCTACTCGGCTTCTGCAAGTCACGGAAGACGGATTTGTCCTTGGAGGCTTTTGTGATGATGATTGAGAAAGGGAACATGCCCAACGAAACAACCTATACCATTCTGGTGGAAGGACTTGCCCATGAAGACGAGATGGGGTTGGCAGCAGAAGTTTTGAAAGAGCTGCTAGCGAGGCAATTCCTGAGCCAGAGCACTGTAGAAAGACTTGTTATGCAGTATCACCTGGAAGGTGTACCTATATGAAATCATAGATAGCCACTAGTAGAGGAGAGAACCAAATAGCGGCCCTTTCGGTTACCTCAGTCGTATGCGGTATCATTCTGCAGGAACAAGCTGTTTCGGGCCAATCGGATTAAGGGCATACTTCCTCTGTACATTTTCGTTGGGACGGAGACTGCTTTAGGCGATTTCACTTGATCATGCTTTTAGAATGTGTGGAAGAAGAACTGCACATGTTAATTCCTTTGGCGCTCATTGTCCGTGTCATCTATTCCTGTCTGTTGGCCAAGCTTGCGTATGCTGCTAAGGATCATGGCCAACGTGGACTTGTCAAGTCCGCTTCACTTCTCAGAAAGTTGCCCTAGAGATGAGCATTTCGACGGTCGGTCCACGGGGACTTTCCCCAAGAAAAACGCACGCTAGATAATTATGCAGATATTGTAGCCTTGAGTGATTAGAAAGTAGGGCATTCCTATGGCAGAAGCAGCATGAATACCACGGAATTTTTTATTGCGTCTGCCTTGGAAATTCATGGATGTATATGCGGGTCGATTCGTACCATACTTTTGATAGCATTTCGTTACATTTTGAACCACAGTTTCCCTCAAATATTTTTAAGGCTATATAATTCAAAATTAATAAATTTTTTATTTTAATTTCTAAAAATTGAAGGAAATCCATGACATGTCGTGACACTATCCCATGAGACGGATTTATTATCTTAATATTTAAAGACGGTCTTTTTTAATTTCATCTTCGCCCTCGGGGAGTCCCCCCCCAAATATATAAATATATATATATATATACATATATATTGCTCACGTCTCGAATTCAACCAAATGTACATTGCTAGTTTTGGCAGCCAAGACATTTTGTCTAACGTTAACGTAGGATATACCTAAGTTCTCGTCCATTTGGTCATTTAAACGAACATATTGAAAATGTAAAGAGTGCTTAAAATCCCACCGAGGAATTGAGCTGCAACAGTGTCTGACAATTCTCAGTGCCCAACTCTCTCCGAGTCCTCGACGACGCGATGGAAACAGGTGATGCCAATTGCGATCCCGACGACGAGGGCGCGAGCGTCGCCGTCGTTCCTCCCAGTGTGGACAACTGTGAGGCTGCCGAATCTTCGAAAGAGGGCGACAACAACGCGGCCGGCGACCGGAGTTCCGGCGACGCGGTCGCCAAAGGAATATCGTCGGTTCTGGTGTCCGTCATCAAAGACTTCGATTCCCGAGCTCAGGACACTCTCAAGAGCCAGGGCCATCTCTCCTCCTCCATCGATCGTCTTACGAGCGGTACTCATTCTCTCTTCCTCGGGGTTGGCGTTCTTGATTCACATGCACGGAGAGGTCAATTTGGTTCTTCAATCTCGTTACCCGTTCTTGCTAGGTTTTTCCGAAGTACTGTTGTTCGATTTGGTTCGATCATGGATAGCTAGGAGAGTTGAATACGTTTTGAGTTATATTCACGCTTGGTGTACGTTGATGCCGTCGTTGCATCAATCAGATTATCGTGATTTTGAGCTGGTTTGAATTGAATCATCTTCATTTCCTTAAAAAGAGAAAACTGAATGCTGGTACGTCGAGTACTGCGCCATTGTCCGCGACAACTCACTTGTTTAATGGGCTTCCAATGGATGGTTGACCGACCTACGCAAAAGAAGCCACTGCCTCGAATGGCTTGATTGGATGTTTTGCAAGTGCAGTGGCCTGATTATGAACCATGAAGAAGTGGCCTTAGTAATTATGTAATTTTTCGAAGCTTAGGAGACATGTCCTGTTTAAGAACTAGCTTCTCTTGTCTCATCGTTACCAGTGACATGATAAACAGCTCTTTTCCTTCTAACTTATTGCAACTTAAGGGTGAACCTAGCTTCACCGATAGGAAGAGTTAGTATCGTTGATGAAGAGACAATCAGATATCTTTGGGTGGGTCGTCGCTGAACTGTATCTTGCTTGTACATATAGAACTATATATTGCAAGAGCCAGACAATTTTTTTCTCCTCAAGTGCCATATAGTTTCTTGGCTGAGCTGGTGATTAAATAGGTAGTTCAAAATTGTTATGTTGAATTTTTTTTTTCTTTTCCCGCAGAGCTTGATCGGTTACTGGAAGATGCACCCTTGCCATTCATCATGCAACACGCTGCGAGGATCTCCAGCGTTAGGAAGAGAGTGTCATCAATGAATGCGGTTTTGAGATCTATTCAGCGGCGTGTGGACAACATTGACCGTATGCTATCAACAGCCTCGCCCCCCGGTATCCATTTTTTCATGCTTACTGAATGCTCCTATTTGTTTCATAATCCTCTTGTGCCATTGGTGATGCTATTTATTTTGTATCGCTTCCAAAGATCTTTTGTCATCACCATGCATGTCCCCAGAGATTAAGCATAGCACTTTCTTGTGGTTATTTCGCTCATGGACTTCTCAGAGAACAACCAGTGCAGGCAATATCCTATTATACAAGCAATTTCACATATTCAGTTGTTTCCCTATTTCACTTGTTTTTTTGCAATGCACGTCATACCCTCGTTTCTGATCATTAAAGTAATTAACCAATGTGCGACGTGTTTTCCTTGAGCAGTCGTTTGAGGATAGATGTACTCTTACTGGTTGCACTTCATGTTTTCTGTTGAGCTTGATGAATCAATCATCATGTTCAAACTTCTCTCTTCAACATGGCTTGGTCTGGCCACTTGAAGATTCTTAAAATGAGGCGATATATCAATTTTTCCTTTCTTTGGGGTGATTTAATTTTTGAAGGTTATCATGGTCAACCTATATTCTGATTCTGTTGCCAACTTCTAATGTGAGGACACGATGGTAACATCACGTCAATTGGATGTAGAATTGCAATAACTGACTATGGGAACCAATGTGAGTTGAGGACCTTGCTTTTGGTATTGTCTTATATGTATAATTTAGGCGGACGGTCATTTGCCTCTGATGCTCAGAGGTATTAATGGGATCTTCAGCAGTTTGAAGAACTCTACGAGTAATTGTGGCTATGTAAATGTTCTTTTATATCTTGCAAAGTACGTAAAAGGTTGAGAGAAATCCTTTCTGTGGAACTTAGTGCCAGTTTGGGGAGTTATTCTATCATAGTTGCAACTCCCTGCCTCTATGCGACCACTTGTTTAAATCTAAGGTACATTGGCACAGGAAGTTTCCCAGCTTTTTGTCTTCATTTTCAGTGAAAATGGATAGCTGATGGGGGAAGACATTTGACTGGATCATTTCAATTTACTGCACCTTTGATGGGAATTTAGGAACGTCTTTTTTTCTTTGCAGAGAAAACCACAGGAGTATGACAATTTTGAGATTGCTGATGCTTCTGAGTACTCTTTGGGGTCAAACAACTGGTAGGTAGAGCTGAATCAACTTGTGCATGGACACCGTGAACATTGGGAGGTCAAATTTGCCTATCTAATCCAGCAAGATGATTCAAAACTTCAGATATTTGAGAATCTCAATGCCCTCACCACGGGAAAAGGTGCTTTCCGAGGTTGTGCAGCCTAAATATCAAGTAGCCAAACGTTCGTTTACCTCAAATTTTTGTGTGCCTTCAGAGCTCCTGCATGCTGCAAATCCATGTGGGTTTTGTTAACCGTAGTGGCAGATCAATAGAGTATGAGAAGCTGGTAGACTCAGTCTAGCTATTGGTGACAATCCTGCTAGTTGTTCTTATGATTTTTCCAGAAATGATACTGCAAAGATTGACACGGTTACAATTTTTTGCAGCAAGAATGGAGTAATCGATTGGATGTGGATTCTTTAGTTGTCTGCCTAGCGTTCAACACAGTTTTGAGAATAATGAGACAAAGTGATGAATTTTCTCTCTGTTATCCCCGACCATGGGGTTGCTCAGCTTCACAGCAGACCTCCATGCTTTCTTGTATCTCCACGAATTACCTGAGAACTAAACTTGCGGTCGCTTTGACTCATATATTTAGTGCATTAGGCAGAACTCTATTTATAGTCAACCTTTGGCAAGATTTTGACCAAAGACAACCTCTGGCAAGATAAGTTTTGCAAGTGTGCCATCCCCACGAAGAGTCGATCTTTCTCAGGAAGTGAGACTTCTTTTAAGTTGGAACAAGTGGGGATAAGCGATTTTAGATTTATTAAAGGGTTTACTTGAAATCTAGAACCTACTCATTGGAACATGTAGGTTTCTCATTTTTTAAAACTTGAAATATATCCGTCATTCCTTCGAACCTATCTTGCCACAGATTTCGAGGGCAGTTGGGAACTTGCGAATTTTTATTTTCATTTTTAGTTAAACAAAATAAAAGTGAACGCAACAAACGTTGAGGAGTCCGTAAAAGCAATGAAATCAAAATATTTCAACAGCTACACATGCAGGTGCACTTACAGATGACAATAGGATTGGAAAATGCAAGCCAGCACAACAGCGAGCCCTCGAAGCTTAAACAGCTACACGAGATGAAATGTGTGGACACACTGATTACAACAATCTGTCGCATTTGATTACAAATAGAAAAGGTGCTTGAGATTTTTCGTCTGATCTACCTTTGAATTCCATGAACGACAATAGTCGACGACGTGGGGTTTCACGCAGAATTTGACATGACTCGTCGCACGTTGGGAGTACATTTTGGCAGAAGAGCTCTATTTATGCATTCTCTCGAGATGGAGGGTGTGGCGGAATTAATTTCTGAAACTTAGGATTCTTTGACACCGAGAGCGTACTTCGGATAGAAAAATGAGATCGCAGGGACTCCGCTTGCGGAAATAAAGTTCTAATAGCGAATTGTTTGCGCAAAGAACCATCTAATCTTCGTCCGATGAGGAACACGAGATGTTGGAGGGAAGTAGGTCGAATAAGGAGAGAAGAGTCCCACCTTCAGAATGGAAATCGAGAGCCTGCATGTCAATCAATCGAAAAATTGATTCTAATTAAAATATTTTTTTATTGTGTTTCTTGGATGAGTTTTAAAAAATCAGAGCACGTTTGATAATTACCTGAAATTTTTGTTCCTAAAACATAAACGCATGTGATAACTGTATAAAATTTTTGTTCCCAGGAACAATTGTTCTTCTCAATTTTTGTTATTTAAGTCAAACAATTATGTAGTTACTTTGTGAAATTTCGTTCTACATTTCGAATTAACCAAAGATTCATTCATACTGATACTCTTATATAACATATTGCATATTGAAATGTAAAAATAAATATCATGAATCATTATGAGTCATTTTTGTAGTTTTGAGTGAGTGGATAACCGAGGCCGAGCAGCACCCTTGTTTCTGCAAGGAAAATGCACTACATTACCCTGCATTGGTGCGCTTTTTGGTTCTAGTAAATCAAATTTCAGTCTTAGTTCGTTAAAAACTTAAGATTGAGAGCATGCTAAGTGTTAATGATGGTTTTTTTTGTCATTTTCCAAAATTGTCAAAAACTAGACTAAGCCTAAAGTATATAAACCTAAGCAAATCACAATTAATGAAATTAAATGCGCAATCAAGAAATTGTGGCATTGATAAATCGCATCATAAAACCCTAATGAAGCGTTAAGGGTTTAGAGAAATGTGGTTCGAGTTTAATTGCAAGGGCGATAATGATTTTACTAATAAAAATAAATTGGATATATAAATTTATGAAAATGAGGTCAAACTATTCTAATCTAAGCTTCTTCTATTTTTAGAGATTTTCTGAAAAATTTTGTTGTTTATTTAGAATTTTTCCAATTTTTTTTTAAAAAAATTTTGTTGTTTATTTATTATTATTATTATTATTATCTTATATATTTTTCCTTGAATTCTATTTTCGGTGGAGAAAAAATTGACAAAAGAATCAGAAAAGAAAAGTGAGAGATATGAGACTTTATTCTGTTTTGTGATTCTAAAAAATGATTCTTTTTGTTTAGAATCAACTTTTTTTTGTTCTTATTTTTACTCAAAAATTATTTCTAAGAACAAAATCAGAATCATTTACGTTGCCAAACATGATTCTCATCTTCTTCTTTTTTATTTGTTTCGTGAAATAGAATTAGAGAATCAAAATGATTATCATGCAAGCCTCTAATATCTCTACATTGTCAATTAAATGACGTCACCTAACAACGTTGGCGTGTACGAGTTAAAAAGTTTTCCTCACGCCCACACTTACTTTCTTTCTTCGCAGGAAGCGCCAACCACCTCTTTGAGCTGAATCAGTGAAAGCCAGTCATTCAATTAAAGGGTAATTTGGGCTTGTTTTTACTTACCATTTCGGCTGAGAAGAGTCTATGTCCTAAAAAGCCCGAAAGGTGGTTTCATTTATCAAACACGAAGCTTTCACGTCTAAACAACGAACTGCGCATTGTTGATTCGATCCCTTAGCGGCATTTCATCTCCTTGACCAACGACGCCATGCGATGTCATTGTCTCCACGGATTCGGAGGAGGCCTTGGTAAGTTCTAACGCCCAACTTGTGTGTTTTTAGGTCCTAGGAATTAGGGTGAGCACGGAACAGATTACTTGTGGCTTGGAAGATAATCACCTAACAACAATAAAGGCAGAGTCATTTGTGTAAAATGTCCTAACCACGCCAAAGCTTAACCGTCTCTGAATCAAGTCACACGTGCTCATGAAGTGTCGAATCTTCCCCTATAAATATCAACCCCTTCTTGCCCCACCTCGGTAAAATTCATCAAAACCAATCCGCTCGAGTTCGGCTTCATCTCCCGAGTCTCCCCAAGAGTCGATGGCTTCTCCTGCTTACTTCTTCGCCTTCCTCGTCGCGATTCTCACGATCGCGAGCGGCGGAATGGGCGAAGCTGCTAGCCCTCGTCGACTTCTGCAAGTGCCGGTGGTGCCTACTGTTCCGACCATCCCCGATCTTCACCCTCGTCACCTTCTGCAGGTGCCGGCCGCACCTACTGTCCCAACCGTCCCTACTCTTCCCAACATACCATCTATACCCGCACTCCCAGGAGTGAATCTCCCTCCCCTGTCTCCTTTTCCCACAGTTCCTTCAATTCCTGGACTTCCCACAATCCCTACTCTTTCGTTTCCACCCTTCCCATCATCCGTTCCTCAGATTCCTGGGATTCCTACCCTCCCTTTCTTGTCGCCCCCTCCTCCGAGTCCGTAAGCGACCGTCTCGATATCCACAGGACCAATAACAGCTACATCATATGCCCTCTTATGTTACGTCTAGTCTATACGACTAAACCGAGAACGAGAAATGGAGGGACAAAACTTTAGTAGTTCATTATGGTCATGGTGCGCATCTGTTATGTTATGTTATGTTATGTAGGATCGGTTTGGATTGGACTAGTCCGCCTCTTTATAATGGGAATATGAGCTACAGATCCCATGCTTGTGTATGCATTATTTTCTATTGAATATGAGATGAACCATTCCTATTATTAGTTCTCATGGCTAACTTCTATCGCAACATGCCGGAAACTATCATTGCGTCTTTATCCGAAACGTGATCGGAGGAAACCGTTTTCGACACAAGCAGTGGTAAACCGCAGTTGCTAGAAGCAAATATCTTAAACCCTCTTCGTCAAGAAAGTATGCTGTAGCCTGTAACTTCCAGTGCACCAAACAGAAGGCCGCAATCCTTTGCCACTACCGGGGGACGTCGTGGGAATCCCGTTAACGTTTATGGCGTCTTTGGGCAAGCGATGCAAAATCCTCCGCTGCGACCTTCGCCGTGCTAAGATTTCTTAATGGTAGGCCGAGCACGGCCCAGAAGTTCATCTTTCTCCACAAGCGTTGCCGTTGGGCTTTGCGTCACTTTGTTGACAATCACGGGCCGGCCGAAACTCATTGGCCCGACCGGTGACCCCCGCGAAGGCTACCCTCGCGAACTTCAGTTATATTATAGCTCCCGTAGGAGCGTCGCAAATTAAATTTGGGGCACGTATGTTATATGAAAACATAAGATTTGAGCAAATATATATATACAGAAAAGTCATTGGTTATACGACTTAGACAAATCAATCGAAGGGAAATGTTTTCATCATCGATAATGATTTATGCCTCACTATTTTCGTAGGTGATAAATATATTTTTCATTCCATTTATTTTCTAAGCGATGCAAGGGATCAATAAATGTGATTCAAATCAATTTTTTTTTGCTAAACAATTGAATTCTCATGTGTTTAAGGATCGTTTTGAGATTAAAGTCTCTAAAGCAAACGAATCATCCATAAGGAAACAGAACCTGCTCTATCTAATTCAATGCTCATTGCAAAGGACCAGCAAAATGAAACAAAAAAAAAAAGATTAATACCACGAAAAACTTCAAACCAATACACCTGTGATAAATTTACCAAAATTATTTTTTTGACCACAAAAAATTCAAAGCTGACACAATTATGATAAATTTACCTCAAATTATTTCTTTACCATAAAAAAATCCTAAACTAATATAACTACAACAAATTTATTACAAACTAATTTTTTTATAATGAAAATTTTCAAATTGGTGCACAAATGACAAAGCTAATCTTTGTTAATTTTCGTTAAATTGAGTTAATATCATGAAAAATTTTAAATTGATATATTTGTAGCAAACACAGGGTAACGAGTATACTCGACAATTGTTACGTGTCGTCTAACTCAGCAATTTGATGGTAAAATTTAACGAAAACTAATGAATGGTAAATTTGTCATAGTTTTATCAATTTGTGGTAAATTTGTAACATGTGTACCAGTTTATGATTTTTTATGGTAAAAAAATAATTTATGATAAATTTGTCGTAAATTTACCAGTTTGAAGTTTTTTTTGTGGTATTAACAAAAAAAACAGTTTTTTTAAAATTGATTCCGCATAAGAATACGAAAATACAGTAAATAACCACCAAAAAAAAGGGGGGAGGATAGGAGAAAACGGAATTATTTTATTATTATTATTGGGTTTTTTTTTGGGGGGGGGGGGGGGGTGGAGGGAAGGTGGGAGGAGTGCGAGAATTTGGAAATGAGAAAGGCGATGTCGCACGGGCAGCCAAATCCTGTGCTTCGCCTCCTGCTCAGGCTCTGGATTGAAAATTGAGAACCCTTTTGAAACGCCAAGTAAATCCAAAAGATATAATTGATCGCCGTCGCCGTCGCCGTCGTACTCGGCATGGATGGGGGGCACCTTCTAATGGTCTTCCGATCGGTCCTTGCGCCGTAACTCGCATCTTTTTTTCCTTCTCGTTAACATCCCGTACGCAATGTGGCGGAAGGCTGGCATTTCCCGCTTCTCGAGAACTGCTCAGTTACCCCGCTGGACGTGAAGCTCCCGCCTTTTCTGTCTTCGTGGAACTGGTCCCGCTTTGATGTGAAGTTTGGGAAGAAGCATCGGGTCCGGTTTGAATCTTATAGGGCAGACGAGAGTTGATTTTGATCGGGTCTTCGTTTGGCGGGAGAAGTGTTCTCTCGAATTCGGATCTCGATTCCAAAAGCTGGAGAAGAAGACCAGCTAGGTAGGACCAGCTCAATTCTCGATTCCGAACGCAAGGTAGTAATTTATGGGATTGAACTTTAGTCGCCACTTCATTATGCGAATCTGAGCTATAAATTAAGTGCTTAATGCTTATAGATGCTTCGTATACAACACCTACCCACGCATGGCCAAGTTGGTTAAGAGATGTACTATTCCTTATTAAGTACCTGGTTCAAATCTCCCAACTCGCCCTCCGTGACTTAAGTGGAGGTCGTGACTAGTGGTTGTCGTGGTTCAAATCTCCCAACTCGCGTTCCGTGACTTAAGTGGGGGTCGTGACTAGTGGTTGTCATGCTAGTCCCCCGAGGGTAGCTGTTGATTGTCGTGCTAGTCTCTCCGAGAAATAGTCAAGCTGGCCTCTAACATACGACACTTTTTATGCCATAATAGTTTTTCTATTTTTTTGGTGGAGAAAAGGATCATCATAACCAGCAAATCGTTCGTATATACCAACTTACATTGAAGAGTATTATTATAAGATACAAAGATGATCTATATATGTATATATGTATATATGTATATATATATATGTATATATATATATAGTAAATCTAACATACGGTACTTTTTATGCCATAATATATTTTCTGTTTTTGACTGGTAGAGAAAAGCAACAGCGTAACCAGCTCCTACGCGTAGAGGATGCACTCGTTCGCCCAAAAAAAAAAAAACAGATGCAATTAATAGATTCGAGTTATGTTGACGATAAATGCGTCAAACAGGTGGATCGTGATAGATTTGAGCCATGTCGAATATTACCCAACCCATATAATCCTTTTTTAGCTTGTTTTCATGCGGTGTAAATATAGCGACTCATACCCAATCTAAGTTACCTAAATCATGCACAACTACTACCCGACCTGACTTGCATTACGAAATATTTCTATACATAATCAAATCACGAATTATTGTTTCTTATAATTTTATGAAAAAACAAGATATTGCTAAAAAAACCTTCACGCAATACAAATTTAGTGAATTTTTAAACTTTTTTTAAAAATTTTATTTTAATTTTAAAGCATCATTTATTTTATTTTATTTTATTTTTCTTTTTAAAGCATCATTTATTTTATTTTTCTTTTATTTTCTTTTTTTCGATTACTGGAGACAGCGACTAGCGGTGTGGGATGACGGCGACCGGCGACATTAATTCTTCTTCGTTGAACAACTTTACATATATGTTTTTTATTTTTCTGTCTTTCCTTTAGTTATAACAAATAACATAAAACTAATAAATTTTACAAGTTAAGTTAATCGCAAATGGGTTGGCTTTGTCTGGCTAAATGGGGTCAAACACAAATTCATTTACAACTCACGTATAATTAGCCTTAAATTTATCCCCATTAACAACCCACTTATTCAAATTCGACCAACACATATTTAACTCATTTTAATGAATATGGGTTAAAGTATGAGTTTTTTTTTTTTTTTACCTCTAATTCACAGTTAGTTAGTTCCCATGACCCATGTGAAAATGGGTTTTTCAGGGGTTCGGTTTTCTAGTTGCTCGCGCTGAACCGGATCGAGTTGACAATAAGCCCTAATTCCTATTCTGCTCTTATTTTGGCCAATTTTCATGATCATTTTGTTATGTCTTCTTCTCTTTTTTTTTTCTTTTTTTTTTTTTTGCGTGGAGAAATTCCCAGGTGGAGGTGGTGAAGGATTGTGAAAGACCTATATTCTGAATATACGAAAGGATTGTTGTGAAAGACCCGTTACTCATGCTGGAGCAACGAAAAAAAAAAAATCCTGAATTTTTATTCACTTCGGTACAAGTTGGAGTAACGGGTGAGTGCGAAAAATAAATTCGAGGTTAATCGAATCGGTGTTGCTCAACGAACAAACTTTATGATTTTTTTTTTTTTGCGCATCCTTAAGAGTTTGGGCATTTCAGCTTTATATTAATTGTTCAGCGCACGGTGTGTTACAATCGACATAATTTAAGATTTTTGGTGATGACGAAACTAATTAACCGGGGGGGGGACTGGGTATGGTAGAATTTCCCTCTATTGTCTTCTAAATTTGGGTACTATGGTACTGTTCCCTCTGATATCTTTACAATATGCTTTTGAAAGTACATTTTCTTCCCGTGTGAAGATTGAAGACGATGCATAATTTCCACGTGCTTTTTTCTTTTTCTTTTTCTTTCCTTTGACCGTCTTTTTCGCTGGACGGTCGATTTTCCCTTGTCTTCTTCTCCACTTCTTCGTAATGAACTTTGCCGAGCTTGGACGGACGTGGGGTTCGTTCAACCCCAAGGCAACACGCGCGCTGCGTATCTCTTTTTTTCATTCTTCGAAAGGAAAATTTCTTGACCAAAGATTCGAAATGTTCTTATTTTTTTTTAAATAAAAATACGAAGTGAATCTTATTTCAAATTAAAATTTGAAGTGCCCTCACTATTTTAAATAAAGACTTAGAGTGTATATTATTTTAAATAGAGCATTGAAGTAGCCATATCAATATATATATATATATATATATATATATATATACACATATATATATATATATATATAAAGAGTCTCACTTAGGTTGGTGAGGTGTATTTTTGTCATTTCACCTTTTTCTTTTATTTTTTTATGACAATTAAAAAAAAGATTAAACATATGCGAGACTCTCCTCTGGTGGGGCCGCGACAATGATCAACGGGTTCGCTAATGCTTCAGTAAGGATTGACAACCGGGCTAACCTCTGGCTAGCCCTCGCCTTAGCTGGGAAAGGCCGTCGGCCCCCACCCAGGTTCATCCAAGGGATGCAACCCTCGCCTAGATTTGAAAGAGGGTTGGAGCCCTCTCCTAGCTCTAGTGAAGGGCCCTCCCCTCGCGTCGGCGGGTTGACACTTGACTAACACAGTTAGGAGGGCAGCCATGTCACTCAGTGTTTCCTTTTTATTTGTATTGTAACTTTCAATTTTTTTTGTTTCTTGTAAAAATTTACGTTAAATTTGCCTTTTGGCCAAAATATCATTGATCGGCAAAAATGTTCAGCCGACTAGCTAGCCAGTAAGGTCAAGGTCTCACTTGAAATAATTATGATCATTTCAAATTCTTATTCAAAATAGCGAAGGCCCTTTAAATTTTTATTTGAAAAAATAAATGCATTTTAGCTCGTTACATAAAATTTGCGAGGAGGGCGTAACACGAGATGGCTCGTTCGATCAACGGAAAAATCCATCATCGCTCGTTTCGATCAAGTCCAGCCAGCTGTTCGGTCGAATACAAACAAAACACGATTGAAACCGGGAAAGTTCCAAACACGTCAAAGTACAAACCGCAGGCACAATGAATGGAGGGGGTGAGCTCAGCTCTCACTCGACCCCTCACCCCCCATCTCTCTCTCTCTCAGCCCTGCACCCTGCACGTTTCAGATTACTCAGTCTGAAGTTCTGAACACCCAAAGGACCAAAAAAGGAAGCAAAAGAAAAGAAAAATCTTTGCAATTTGAAAGCTCGTGTCTGCGGCTAACCAAATCAAAGATTCATTTTCCAGCAAGATACAGAGAGTATGTGGCGGTCGTATAGTCGCTCGCTTGTGGAGCGTCGTATGGTTGGCTTGGCGCATGATCCTTATGATAATGAGCAGTCAACGATTCGTCCTTTGATTTTCGCTCATCCCAATCGAAGATGATGGAGGGCCTTGATGTCTGGTTCTGCTGTCGCTGCAAACCATAGTGTCATCTTGTATTCTATTTCCATATCCCATCGCTGGCCTTCTTCGAACAAACGAAGAGAAGGGTTAATAAGGGGTTTTCGTTAACGAATCGAGCTCTTTTAATTCATTCATGGGGGTGTCGTTTCGACCGGGAAGAGTTTAATAAGAAAAGATCGTCCAAAAGGAGTGGTCCATTCGCGATCCCCCCCACCCCGCCTGACGAAAGGAGCTTGCAAAGGGCTGGAGCTGGTCTGTCTTTTATCCTGCACGAGATCAGAGCCTGATAAGGACAGGAACCGAGACACTTAATATATAAGCCGCGACCAACTTTGCGGTTTTCAATTCGGTCAAAAGGATTTCGCGTCGCTAAGTTCCAACAAGAATGCCAACCTCGCACAGCAAGTGCGTGCGGCCCGTGATACGAGAACCTATTCGTATTATACTAATACATAAACAATTGTGTGATGTATTTGCGTTTTCTAATTATTCTTTTTTCATTACCCACATGATCCATCAACACTGTGAATACAAGAGGAAAAAGAGATCCGCCGGGGGCGGGGATGTGATCGCCCAATCCAGCCTTGCAGGCTATTAATGGCGACTTTTATTGAAGAAGAAGCTAAAAAGGTGGGTTGGTGCAACTCGGTGCTGGTCAACCATTCTGTGCTAGTCCAACCATTCTAATAATTAATGCTCCCTGCTGGCGATCCGCCTAACTACATAGGAAGTTCGTCGGGTTCAAAAAAGGGCGAAAGCTAGGCATTGCGCTATGATGATGCTCGACATCACAATGGCTAAGGGGGGGGGGGGGGGGGGGGGGGGGGTGGGTATAGGGTATAGGGATCGTAGACATGTAGAAGGCGGCGGGCGGGAGCGAACCGGGAGACTCGCATTCATGTTCGCGGCACGCCAAACCGAAAGACTGGTGGAAGGCTGACTCTCCTCCTTAGACTTGGTGAGGAGGACATCCGCGCTTTTCTACTCTTTGCTAGACATCCGAAATGGGGTCATGATGAAAATTGGGCCGATGGAACAGCCTTGCCACTGCGGGCATCTTTCAGTTTGCATATGTTAACGTGGTCGGTTAATGGATTTCACTCATCCCCCTCCCAAAAGAAAAAAAAGAAAGAGAAAAAAAACGGGGGTGGTGCGAGATTAGTAAGAAAGTAAAATAGGGGTAGGACCAATTAATCCGCAATTTAAGAAAGTACGAAAACGAAAGGAGTCTCTCTCTCTCTCGAGATTCCACAACGAGACAAAACACTTCGCCCCATTTCTTTTCTCCAATTATCTTTTAAAAACAAAAAGAGAAGAGAGAGAGAGGAGGAGGAGAACCTGCCCATGCCTACGCTGCAAAAGATTCTTCGCTGGGTTGGGGACGGAGGGAGGAAGGGAAGGGGAGCCTACTCGTCTTTAGCCCCTCTCAAACGTCAAATCAAAAATCCGAGATCTCCCTTCCACCTCGCTTTCCCCCCATTTCGTGCTTATTTTTACCTAACATCAATATAACATCTATAATAAAAAAAGAAGAAGAAATCTTTTGTTTTTTTGCTTCTTTTTTTTTGGCAGAGACTTCACGACAACGACGATCGAATTTCGTCCCATCTTCTTTTTGTTTTCCCATCTCCCTCTCCCCTCCTTATATTTTTTAATCCAGCTGTATCTTCTCTTCCACATGGGTCTTCTCGTCTCTCTCTCTCTCTCTCTCTCTCTCTCTCTACTATAGACTATAGTATCATTTCTTTTTCCACCCGGTTTGGTCGCATCTGTACCTTCTCCATTTCCTCCCTTTTCTTGTTTTTTTTTCCTCTATCTATCTATCTATCTATCTATCTCTGTGTCTCACTTGGTGTTGAGAAGAATGAAAGCCAAGTCTAGATGCTACAACAACGAGACGGTTAGACTCGCTTCTTGGTCAACCCCCCTACACTACAATGACTACACCAACTATGGTCGCTTTAATACTCATACTAGTCCCGAAGCTAAAATTTTATCAAAAAAGGGGAAACACATCCCAGGAAAGGATAAGGAGAAAAGGAAAAGTTAAATGGGGATGGTGGCCAAATCAGTGAGAGATCGAATCCGAAATACACCAAACCAAAAAGGAGAGACAGTGCGAGAGGGGGTTCCACTTCCACCCAATACCGAGAGCATCTTTGGCAAAGCCTAAACGGGTTAGGGGGTACGGATCTTTAACCAAAAGACGGGGGGCTAGGCGTAAATGTTGAAGATCTTTAATTGAACAGAAGAAACGGAGCAGACCACACAAAAGGTCGCGCCTAATATCTAAAACATGGGAGCAGATGTGGGAATGGAAAGGGGAGAGTAGAGAGAGAGAGAGAGAGAGAGAGAGAGAAATTAAGTTCCCCCACCATTCCAAAGGCCAATTATGGTTCCCATTCTCATCACACCCTCCTCCTCCTCCTCCTACCGACCAAAACAAAATGCCAACTGGTGGTGAGAATTCATCCCTTCCACGAATAAACAGTAATAGACTATTAAACACGCACACAGTTCCTCGATACAGTAGTAACGTGCACAAAAGATTCACCCCCCCTAAAAACAAAGAAAACAAAGCGGGCAAAATAATGCAGCCCACACCGCTGGCGATGACTCTGAGACATTTGTCTCTCCGCCTCTTTTTCACTTTTTAGCATCATTTCATCCCTCTCTCCATCAGAGCTCCGCTCCCTCTTTATTTTATTTATTTATTTTTGCCCTTTCATTCCCGCTCCACGACGAAACGACTCTCGCGTTACGATTGTTATTTCTCGTTACCTTTTACCCAACCTTGCCGTGCATCGAAATTGAAAAAAAGGGAAGAGAACTGGGCCACGGAAAAATAACAAATTTCAGAGTCTTATTCATATCCGCTAGCCCAACAGTTAAGATCAGAGAGAGATAGAGAGAGAGAGATTCCACATCTTTCAGGACATCAATAAGGACAATAATTTTCCCGGAATCTATTTGTCCCTATCATAAAAAGTTAGCTCCCAAAACCCCCCCTCTCCCCCTCAATGGCCGGTTCGGCTTTTATATCTCCTAAAATATCTTGCTCGCTAGGGGTTAGCACAAAAACCAAAGACCCACACCTAAGGAAATGCTGAGAAATCCAAACTCCAACAACACCAAGCTAGTGATTAACCTCCCTATGTACACAAACGGCTCTCTAAATCTGCAAGTCATTGAGGAAGAAAAGCAAATTTAATCGCCCAACCCTAGGCGGCCTTGTAATTTATAAGCCCGAAGCAAGGCCGCTTGAACAACAGGACAAATCTCCTGAAAAAAATAATAATAATAAAACGCCCACAATGCCCGTGCATTTACTAACCGGAGATGGATAGAGAGAGATTTCACTGACTCCGTTCGCTCCGGTTCTTCCCGTTACTCTGCTGGTTTCTTCCCCCCGATGATCCTTTCCCATTGTTGCCCTCTCTCTTCTGCTGCGAATAAGATGAAGAAGAAGACGAGGGCGAGGACGAGGGTGAGAACAACTGACCCAACCCGAACACGGAGCTCGCCTTAATCGAACTGATCGGGACGTTGAGGACCGGACTGACCCTAACACCCGCCGAATAGGATCTCTCTACGCCTCTGTACTTGAATCTGGGCCCACCGTAACTGCTCGGGCTGCTCGAGCTCCTCTCCAGACTGTGAAACACCACCTTCCCCGACGCGTTCAGCCTCGGGCTGTCCACCGTCACTCCTCTGTTCGTCAAGCCACCCGATGGCTCTTCCGTGGATCTCCGCATCGGGCTCCTCTCCGCCCTGCCCGCCGCCGGATGGTGATCCGTCGACGGCTTCGGATTGTCCGGTCTCGGCTTCACGAGTCTCATCCTGGGGACAGTCGTCGCTGCCACGGTACTACCGTTCTTGTGGAGTAAGAGAGGGTTAGGCTTGTCGGAATCCAGCGAGAGGCGGTGGAGGTCCTCGAGCTCGTGATTGGAGGAAGAAGAAGAGGACAGCGAGTGACGCGAAGAGATCGAGACGGACTCGCCGTCGGAGGATTCTCTGAGCAACGGGAGGCTCAGATTTGAGGCATCGGAGGTAGATTTGGAGCTGCGGTGGAGAAAATGCATCACCGATTTGGACGTAGATTGGGTGTTCTTCTGAGTCGAATCAGCGCGCTTAGGGTTCTGATTCTGGTACAGCTTCTTGAGGCAGAGGAGCTCCTTCCAGCGGCTGGAGTTCATCTTGATCCTCCGGCTGCGCTCGGAGTTGTTCTCCGGCGACTGGACGCTCGCCGCAGAGGGCGCTTCCAGCGACGGCTTCGCGGCGGAGAGCTGGAGCGGGACGATTTT
Organism: Rhodomyrtus tomentosa; assembly: GCA_028455895.1. Taxonomy (NCBI): domain Eukaryota; kingdom Viridiplantae; phylum Streptophyta; class Magnoliopsida; order Myrtales; family Myrtaceae; genus Rhodomyrtus; species Rhodomyrtus tomentosa. The sequence goes on along the minus strand of JAPCWY010000001.1, from coordinate 36,875,369 downwards.
CCCGTCGGAGAAGAGCTCGTCGGCCGGGAGCATATCGACAGGATCTTTGAGGCAGAACTCGAAGTCTCCGGGGGCGGAAGGCTCGGGGACCCCAGGCGGAACCGCCGAGGGACGAGGTGGCGAGGCGATCGGCTTGGGCGAGGGGTCGCCATCGGAGAAGTCGCGGCTGAAAGAGGTGCGGGGGCTGAGCCATCCGTACGCCGGTGGGAAGGAGTCCGGCGAAATCCCGGGGGTGTTAACGCAAGCTGACGCCATTAACGTGGGCTCATGCAAAGCGAGGGACTGAGCACGAAGCAGTTGCGAGGACAATAAGCAGCGTACTCCAATGCAACGTCAAGTGAAGTGCACCAGAACCAGAACAATGAAACAGAGAGAGGGTCGAGTGTAGAGAGAGAGAGAGAGAGAGAGAGAGAGTAGGGCGATGGTGGTGGGAGTTGGAGCCTTTTTAGGAAGGAAGGAAGAGATGAGACAGAGAGAGAGAGAGTGGGGCGAGGCAGAGAGGGGCAAAAGCGGAAATCCAGACTGAGCGCCAAATAAATAACAGGAGGGAGATTCAGAAGGGCCACGTGGTTCTCCAATTTGGACTCTGAGTTGTCAGTTTCACATGACTGCTCGTTTTCTTTCTCGTGAGGCCCAAATTCTGATGGGCCAACCCATGTTTCCTAGAATACTGGGCCACTATTGCTAATTTATGGACGTTTTGGGGGCCGAAGCTGAAAATTCTTGCTCGAGGTGGATCGCCTTCGCATACCGCCTGGCCCATCTGGAATATCTGTCTTGAGTAAAGTGGTGATGCGTGAGAAATCCTAAAACTTATAATGTAAGTGCAAATGAGTCCTAAAATCATTAAAAAGTATAATTAAATCATAAAACTTGTCATGAAAGAGTATTCGGATCCTAAAAATTTTAAAAATTGCATCGAAGTCCTAAAACTAGTCACGAAAGTGCAATCGAGTCCTAAAATTTTCAAAAAATGCAATCAATGGAAGGACTTCATTGAACTAATATGCCAAATTTTAGGATTTGATGGTACTTTTTGAAAGTTTTAGGACTCAAAATGCACTTTCGTGACAAATTTTAGGGCTTTCAATGCACTTTTCTCTTATCTTATCTATTGCCGTAACTTTGAAGATACCCCGATTGGTTTACAACAAAACACCAGATACAGAAAAGGCCTACAATTTCTTCAAATCTCTCTTTCCGATTCACCATCGCCTTGTGCTGTGTTGTGTTGTGCATTCCCCAATCTAAACACTGGACAATGTGAAATAAATCAAAGGAAAAAAAAAAGTACTACCTCTCGAGAATGAAATCGTCTTAAGGAATGTCCTTATCTCATTCGTCTTTCGGAACCGCATTGCATCCTGATGAAATGGGATCGGTTTTATTCGAAAAATTCAGGTTATGACATAACCTTTCTTGTCACCCGCTCCTAATTTTCACTTTTAAGATCAATTTAACTTTTGGGTGCATGCAAGTGCACCTTTCTAATCCTTCTAGTGACAGTGGTCATCCGTAACCTAAACTCATTAACGCGACTTAATGGTTTGATCTTTCGGAATAAGTAGTTCCACGTATGACTTCAAGACGACATCCGAACGGAAATTTCGATGCCGGTTCCTCCCACGCCCTGTTTCTCATCCGATAAGTTCGGCGACCCTTCGCTCGTTGTGGGCTAGACGTATGAGAAACGACTTGTGAGGTCTTTTACTTTTGCGATGCCAGTGGCCATGCCGAGCTACCGGTGAATCGCTCAATCATGGATCAGAAACATTACATCCTCGGACCAAAACGACCGAGTGAATTAGTACGATCGATGCAACCCACTATGCAAACACTACACAAAAACCAGGATAACGTTGCACAGCAAGCGAGGCATCAAGTTGAGTGGGCACATAGAGGTACAACAGTATATTTGCTGCTGCTGTTGCTGCTGAAGCGCAACAGTGCTCAGTTAAAACAGCTTGCTGTGTTCATGGCAAATACAATTGAGGGCACACTGGCACTTGAATCTTCACTACCGACAGTACAATTTTAACTTGGATGCCTCGTTCTACTAAGGGAGGGGAGCCCAATCCGGTCTACTGAGCCAAAGCACTGGTGTTGAACACGAGAAGTGCTCCTCCCGCGAGAATCCCAAGCAGGGTCACAGCCCATATGGCCAATCCAGTGGTCCCTGTCACACGCCCACGCACGCCATCCAGAGTAAGATGAACTGAAGTTTTGGCTATTATGCTCAGCAACTAGCTAGAGATTTCTATCATGGGGTTGCGGAATTCTTCACAAGTTATAGTGAGTATTTTGGAAAGGAAAGAGTTTGGCTAAGACAAGAACGTACCACCAACATAGACATCACCACTTGGAGACCACTCCTCTGGTGAGTAGATGGGACTGTGTGCATGATAAAACCACTATCCAGTTAGGAGAAAGTTATCCATTTCTCGCCAGACTATGGATTGCAGGACAAAAGGAGATGCCTGTATATATAGATGGAGCAAATACAGTCTATGAGATTGCTGATTTTGTATACCTGTATCCATCGACGTTGGCACCATACTTGTCAACGAATTGGTAAACACCCTTTCCCTGTAGTTTATTCGCATTTCAGATGCTGACAGATATAGATGATAGATCAAGCTACAAGTATATCAGCCTTCATAGTCTAACAATAAGCTACTCTGAACCTCAGTCCCTAGTATTTCAGAAAGCAATGTGACAACACAAAACCTTGGATTTTAAATCAATCAAAACCATCAGGCAAAGGGATCGTTCAGTCAGACTAGGATTTTGTTTTCAATAAATTCTCCTTCATAAGTTACTACTCAATGACATTTTCTCAGAACAACTTTTCAAGAATTATCACTGGACGAGCAGCCATCAAATATGGCGATTGCGGTCGAAGAAAGAAGAAGGAACATGTGGAAATGATTCACGGCAACGAGGGACCAACCTTAGGCTTCCTCCCTGAAGCATCCAACCCATCTTTGAGGTTCATTCCTCCTCCAATTCCTGCAAATATCATCTAAACGATCAACAAAATCCTAGAAGCAACACAGACACTACTCATTTCAAATCGCATGTTACTTCATATCCGTCATTCATGCATACTATCAAGCATCGACAACAGAGTGGCTACCACCAAAGTATGTCATACGTCACTTACATGGATCATTTACGACACAACAAGCCAATAGCACCTCCGCAAATGTTTACATGTTGGAAAAAGAAAGGAGAAGTTATCGACTACATAGGATGCTCTCTCGCGACATACACTCGGTCGTGTGCTTGCACATGGGAAAATATGGGGGAACAGAGTTTGAGTACCATAAGGCTTGTCGGTCTTGATCTTCTTGCCGCCGCTGGCCTCCACTCTGAAGGACGAGGAGGTCCTGGCAAGAGAAGGAAGCCCTCTCGCTCTTGACGACCTCTCCGCCGTGAATGGAGATGGTTTCAGGCTCACTGATGCCATCACTGAAGCCGCCATTTTCTCTTACTTTTCTGCTTTTTCCTTCCTTTCTCCCCTTCAGCTTCAACCAGTATATGCCCACATGCGCTGCGGCTCCGCGGATAATAGTTTCGGCGTGTCCGTGGACGGGTGAATCAGAGCGTTACACGTGGCACGGGTCGTGTGGCTGGAATTGAGATAACAGTTTTATCAACATGCGATCTCTTTGATCCAGTTCTTCTATGGCTATTCCTACTAGCCATGAATTGTATTATCAGTACTTTCAAGTCCTACTAGAAATTCTTTTTATCATTTTCCCGGTCGGAAATTAAGAATTTTCATCTAAATTGAACCGAAATTTCAAGGACGAATCCGTGGCTGGGAAAATGCGGAGCATTTAGCAAAATCCAGATGAGGAACAATACGGGTCGATGCAGATTGCACTCCGACAATGCCTATGAATTGCATTACAACGATATTGAACTGGCATTGAAGTAGCTCCTTAGATTGGCATTACACCGAAAAAAAGAAAAAGAAAAAAAAAAGCGAACTATGGTAATACAAGTAAAGATGCGTACAAGATGCGTTCTTTTATTTCTGTTGATCGCGTAAATCAACCCCACCAGATATAGATCATGCCCAATCGACATGCTACTTTCATGGCTGCACCGGCTATGCCGCCCACATTAAGATGGCACCGTTGCTACAAGCAGCTGAACGTTTCGGTCAGCTTGGAAGCCGCTGCCATGCCACTGACTATGGCGCCCTCAACATCTGGACTAACACAGAAATCTCCACATATGGCGAGCCTCCGTTTGTTATCCCACAGACACTTCTCTTCCGCAGCAACACTTGTTAATGGAAATGCACTTCCCCTACAAAGAGAAGAAACCATCTTAAATTATGGAAGCAGACAAAGACTTCACATTTCAGGCCAGTAATACAGAGCATGTATTAGGATTCAAGCATCAAATGGCCGAAGGCAGCACGCGCACGACAACGCGAATGCAGGAAGAGGACCTGTTTCTTAACAAGTTCCGAACTGAGGTTTGGTGAAGGGTACTGATTTGACATATGCGGCTAAACACAACTGAATAGAGTCATCTTCCAATAAGCATTTTCATTGTTTTGAAACTCCTGCGGCCATTTAAAAGCCAGTGATCAGAAGTTTGGAGGACTATGCATACTGGCCAGTGCCTCTTTCAGGCGCACTTTCATCATAAAGATCATAATACTATCTAAGATCTTCTGACAAGTAAATGTACATGAGAAGTATTTTTCCTGAAAAGCACTTTCAGTCTCTCCATGTGTAGTTGTCACCGAGATTAGGAAAATAGTCTTTTCAGGAGAATTACACCATCATTGGTGAATGACGTGTATGGGTGCATCATATTTCATCAAGTATGGCATAGATTGAAAGGATTTTTTAAAATCACATCATAACCCTGGAACTCCATAAAACAGATTGAAGTTGCGATTATCAGACTCGATCTTTAGGAGCACCTAAAAAATTAATGGGCAATAGATGCCAAAAGTTGGTTGCCCGCCACATTGAAAGAAACTATCCTCACTATGGAGGCAACATATTTTCAAGCAAGGCATTATTACAGTCATTATCATAACCGACATTAGTGTCAACAAGTTTTCTTCCATTTTGGAGAAGTATAATCAAATCAGTTTGAAAACTGTTGTCCATGGGGGATTTCAATCATCTGAGAGAGAAATACAGATAAAAGACAAATGCCACATGCTTATTATTCCAGAACCGATGCAGTGTCCATTGAAAGAAACATTCTTTTAACATTTTCAGCCGACATGGTGCCAACAATCGACAACACCGCCTCTTGGAGAAAATAGTTTCTCATTTCACATCTACAGGACAATACTTGAATCGAGGAGTACTGGCAGAGTACCAACTGCAAGCACATAAGTAAAAGCTAATTATAACAGTGTAAAACTAAGAAATTTCTAGCTTTGGTAATTTAGCAAATAATGTGCTATAGCATCTCCAGTGTCACCATATTTCAGATAAGCATCGAAAGAGCATGTCAATGCTGGTGAGGCTAAAAGTGATGCACTTCCATCCCTCATTTGGTAGGAGTAGTCTTCATGGTGCTGCATATCAGGCAGCTAGCCTTTGCTTAGCATTCACAGTCCGACATTATCATCACATGAAATAAGAACAAGTACTAGAGTCTACGGAGGATACTTACCACCTATGAGCTTTCTTAAAGAGAGGCTGAGGTACATTCAGTCCCATGTTCTGCAGTTCCTCTAGCAGTTCTTCAGCTACCTTCGTCAATACTGAATCCGAAGGTTTCTTGAGTCCAGTTTTTGCAATTACAGTCTCTGCGTACTCCGCGGTCGAATGCAGTACCCATCTTTCACTAGGGTGGAAAAGCACAAAGTTTAAAGAGTATACACCATGAAGCAAACTAAAATTCAATAGACATGTAAGAATGCAAAGAAGAACCTAGTAGGAGGTCGCCCAGGCTTGGAGCTGTCACAATGCATCCAGTGTAAGACTTTGGAGTTTTTGATTGCAAAACCCTTAAAAGGTATCTGAAATATTTTCATCATGCACCAAGGCCAACAGTGTAAACTTCACAATATTGGCATGAAAGGAAGCATGATGAAGCCCTCCTCATTAACGGGTTATAGGAAAAACAGAAGCTAAATGTTATGGAAATGACGCAAGATTTATTTGTTGAAAGATCAAGAAAACTTGCATCAGATGTCAAATGCTTACAAAAAACTAAGTTCTTACCCAAGACAGAGGCTCTGGAAATGCTAGCATGACTGCAAAACATGGACTAACTGAAATATCTTGCACTTTGTTCCTCAAATCAGGAGCTAAATTCAAGTCTGCAAAGAGGTCAAACTACAGAAATTATCACTCTTATTGTTATTGATGGCACCATCATAAACCTAGCACACTTTGGGTTAGTTAGAAACAGAAAAAATCTCTACATTTACTATACCATCCTCACAAAAATCAGTAAAATATTTGTTTTTGCTGTGAAATTTTAAGGAGGCAAGGTTAAGTGCGTGAAAAATAAGCCGCTGACAGTCATTCCTGGAAGATTCTCGTTCTTGAGCTAATAGCCCAGAGGTAATCCAAGAAAGCACATATTGGCGAATGGTTCATGACACAAACTTAACATGAGTCTAAAAGAACTAGAACGCTCTGACGTAGGCCAGACTGTGCCCAGAAGATCTTTCATAAGACTCAACTCTAAACAACCTAAAAGTGTTATGGAATGTCTGGCACTCATAGCCAGAGAAGTCAGGAAATGAACACTTCTCTCACTTCCCTAATGATTATACCCTTGAGAAAAAAAAGAAAATTGATAGGTACAGGCATATCAGTTGTGCTGCCAGCCTATGCTGAAAATAAACTTCGAAGGACACTCATCCCTATCTGATTCTGCCACCCAACAGGATGGCTCATCACAATAGTCATACAGATTTGTTTTTTTTGGGTGGCCGGGTGCAAGTACAGCTATTGGCCAAGTCCTTCTTTATATTAGGATGACAAGTTCAAATAAAATCCGTCCCACCTAAAGGCGGCGGTCTTCCTGTTGCACCTGTAAACCTCGAAGAAACGATGTTTTTATCAGTTGCAACCACTCCCGCAAAATGCCCAAGATTTTGTCCATCCGAACTGGTCAATCTCCACATATTTTCTTCTTCCAACCAGTCCACCCTCCCAACACCAACTCCGAACTTGCTTTCCACGCCTGAAGAAAAGTGCAGAGAGAGAAAAGACAATTTTGAGCAAAAATGCTCAACCGCATTATAATTATATGAAGAAAAAGAAACAGATGAATCGGAAATTACCCAGTTGATGGCATAATGCTCTACAGATAGAATTCATTCCAGGAACACCAACGTATCTTTTATTGGATCCTCCCTACAAAATTTGAGACGAAAAATATGTAGGAATGGCGAGAAACAGGGACATCACGGGAACTATGCTTGAATCAATACAAGAGCTATATGACGAGAGCAGGAGCATATCTTCTATCGTCTCGCCACTCTGTAGGTGTAGTTACTCTTAGTCCATATCCACAGTACTCCATAGAGTATCGACTCGTGACAAACCTGCTCTGTCTCGGTGAATGTTTTGGTGATGCAATCGAAGGAACCAAACTTCTCCCTCCACTCAGCAATAAGGCCACTCCATTCCCATTCACAAACTAGACGGAAGGCTTCGGAACAGTTGCTCACGCTAAAGAAAGGAGCGCCATGGTCGAACAAAAGCTCTTTTCCATCTCCGGTAGTTTCCCTATTCCAATCACCGAAATATCGGGAAAATAATTAAAAAAAAAAACCAGCAGCTCATGATTATGTTGAAACAGAACATAGTAATCATCTCAAACGAGGATTCCAAATCGACCTTCCTGTGATTTCCAAAAAAAGCACAGATAGAATTTAAACACTCAAACATGCAGCTTAGGAACACCGTTACGTGCTCGTGCTTTCATTCACGCAATTCTCGATAGCAAATTGCAAAAAATGCATATGCTGGTTCATGATGCAGCACGCAAAAACCTAACCTTCTCTGAGACATGCGACCGCCAGGACCTCGGGCGGAGTCGAAGACGGTGACGGAGATTCCGTTCTTGGCGATTGTGGAGGCACATACTGCCCCCGAGACTGCGCCGAAATGCGTTCAGAGACTTCAATTAGGAGCATGTTCAGCACCGCGATCAAAATTCAGAAGAGGAAAAAAAGAAATGAAAAAAGTTCTCGAAGTCGAGGAAGAAGAAGAAGAAAGAAGGTGGTGGAAGCTGACTTCCACTTCCCAAGACGGCTATCTTCCTCGCAATGCTGGCAACGGACACGCTTGTCTCCATTCTCCTCGACTCTTCTTCTTCTTCGTCCTAGTGCTAGTGCTTACAATCGTGCTTTTTCCTCGGACAATCCAGTCTCAATCTGTGCTGCATCTGCACCCTATTGGTGCTGAAGGACCTCCATTTCGTGAGGAAAATGTATAATTTATATTTTTTTAAAAAAAATAATTATTCGTATATCTGGAAATAATAAATTAATAAAGTTGTTCATAATGATTTATGATTAAATATTTTTGCAGAAAATCGACAATGTTTTTTTTAGAATAATATTTTTTAAAGTATTCATTTTTTGCGAAACAAACAAAATCCGCGAACCTCCTTTTATAATCAAACTCTCTGAATTCACATCTCAAATTTTCCTAACCATAAAGTGATCAATGTATTTGAAATACAGTTGTCAATATCATGCATTGCATCTCTTTTTCTTCTACTAAGAAATTAATTATTCTTACTGATTTTGGCGTTACCTTATCGCAACAAAAGCATATACTATTGAATTAACTGGTGGGACATTACGCAATGTGATCGGGTTGGGTAGTTGAGTTTCGATTCCTTGGGTTGATGGGCGTTGGAATCTTAAATTCATCGGATAAGCATCCCTTTTTATTTTATTTTCTTATAGTTCATTAACTCAGTTAAACAAGTTTCAAAATTTCGAGGATGTCATTGAATAAATTCGAAGTTCAAGGATGACATTATATATTGAACTAAAGTTGATGACCATATTGATTAAATTAAAAGTTTAGTGGTCACATTACACATTATGCTAAAATTTAAGGACCATTTATCTCATTTTTCCTTAATTATAAAAGAGAGCTGCCAAAATTGGGAAGTTATGGTGCAAAGCCAATTGCATTTTTTTCCATATCTTTTTATTATTTGAGGTAGGAGCAATTTGAAAAAAAAAATCACTTTAATAGTGTGACAAAGCTAACCTATCTGACTTAAATATATATACAATACGTTTTATTTTTATTTTTTTTATTTTCTTTTACGCCATTCATAATTTCGTATTTGATAACATTTTTAGCATTATTTGCCATTCATGGTTTCGTAATTTATAATTTCCTTTTTGTAAGAATAAGGGGCAAGAGTCCAAACCTAAAATAACACACGAACTCGTCTTGGCAAAGACATATGATCACCTACAATGAGATGAGCTAAACCTCGTGGCAGTGTAGGTCCAAAATCACCATTGAAATTCTCTAGACGAGCATAATGTACGAGCTTCTAATTGCATGCGAATAACTAAACTACAAAGGGAACTTTTAGACGATTTTGGAGCACCGCCGTTTTTTGTAGCCTAATTGCCACCACTACACAACGAATTCCCTTCAGTCATTTGCGGAGTAATGGCAGTTTTCGGCATGTTGATTAACTTGATTAGCTTTGGATGAAGGAGAACATTGTGGTTCCTCAAAGTACCTATCATTAGAAAATCCAAAATTTTTTGCTATAAGTCGCTAACGTGAACACCGGACGTACATGGGTGGTCTTCACAATATCTTTTTTCCTAACTTTTCCTATTTGCCAGCCATTAGGCCTGAAATGTGGAAGGAAAAAAAGTGAAAAATGAAAAAGGAAAAAGGAAAAAAAAGAAAAATAGAAAATTTATTATCTTCCATGTCAGTGCGCGATATACTTATCATGGGGAATAATGATTTTACCATTTGAAAATTCAAAGATTATTTACACACTACCTTTCACATCAAAGATTTGGGACATCCTAAATATTTTCTTCGAATCGAGATACCTCGAAGTTATAAGGGAATCTGCCTCAATTAGCGCAAATCCATTCAAGAAATTATTTCGGAAACAGGGTTAGGCCATGCCATGTAAAACATCCCGTGCGTTAGCAGTCTATGGTCAAACTTGGCACAAAGTATTGCATTGGCAAATCGTTAAAAAATTTATGAGTACGTTGCTTAAATTGAAAATTTAGGACTTAATAGCCAGCCTTAAAATTGTTTAAGATTAATTTTATTCTAAAAGGTTTCTTGCCTTCTTGTGGGATTTTTGCTTGGTTTGAAAAGAAAGAACGGTCTTGCTTTGAAAGAACCATGGGCTATAAAGTTTTAAATGGGAAAATAAGTCAGGACAATCATATTCAAATCGCTTAAAGAATAATGCTATAAAGTTTTATGTGGACGTTTCGACGTTTTATCTTCACACGTGATGGGAATTCATTCGAACCCGTTTCCTCACCTACGGGCTGCCGAGGAGTCCCTATGATCCCGCACGTTACGAAGTTGGCGCAATTTGACCAGTTTTTCAATCGATCCTAGCCGTCCGTTCCCACGCACGACAATGAACGATGCTACGTGTTTTCCAAAGGCACCGCATAAAAAGGTTGCCTGAATGAGACAATATCGATACAGCAGCCCGCGCACCACCAATTACATGACGACGTCGTTTTTTCTCGTTCCCTATTAATTTGAGCGAGCGACGTCGAAGCTGGGAAGAGAAATCATCGGCCAGCACTTGGCGAGATCTGATGCGATGACGCGACGATTTAACCGCGGGTGCATGACGTTTTTCAGGCCGTCGTGGTATCCTTTTCACACACGGTGCACAAATTGATGGAGACGGGGTTGAACACCAATCCATTTTCCAATGTGGATGTGAGGTCTGAACACGCATGGACTAGTATTATGGCCCTTAGTGATGAAAGATTGGCCGCTTCTTTATTTCTCCATGGCAGATGGGGGTTGAATTAGACCATTTCCCTTCTTCGTGTGACCGTATGAATCGCATTCACGGTTCAGAGTCCCGTTTCTTGCGCATAATGTATCTTCATAGCAGAGACGCCCGTCAACATTTTCTCTCTCTTAATCGATACCGGATGGCGATTTCGAAATATAGTGTGCGCTCGAATTAATTTTAGCGTGAAATTTCGTCATCGCACCGCGGTGTTGTGACGGCAACGGTGGATTCGTTCTTGACAACATCTCGATTCTAGAGACAATATTAGTAGATATGTCAATATAGGTCATAAAAGCGTTTCTTAACTCATATATTAAGCTGAATTGATATATGAGTCAACGCGGGATTTTTTGGAAAATGTTTTTCAGCAAGTCATTTTTTAAGAAAATGACAGATATTTTTTTTATATTAATCTAAACTCTAAAAATGATCTCACGATTTAGGAGAGGGACGGTGAACTCCTGAGATAGCGGCTCAGGTAAAAATGATGGGATAAATGAGATGAGGTCCAGTCCAGTCCATGCCAAAGTGAAAACTAACATGGGGATGAATTCGGGGCCATGTACATGTATTGCTTTTTTTTTGGCCGAATTGGAGAAGGAGAGAAGAAGGTACGCGTGGAGTCGCCCCCATGGACTCGGCTGGACCGCGGGTACTAGCTGCGCTTCTATCGTTGCCGTGCGCATCTTGAGCTCAGCTTGACCTGCTCACCCCCTCTCCTCTCTCCCCTCCCTCTCTCTTCGTCGGTGAAGGTGCCTGCAATCTCTGCCTGCTATCGTTTCTCTTGAGGTAAGATCGTTCATCTCTCTCTCTCTTTCTCTCTCTCTCTCTCTCTCTGTGCCTGAAGCCGATCTTTTTAGTCCCTCGCGTTGACCAAACCTTCGATTCGATGACATGGATGGCTTTTTTTTTTTTTTGATTGGATGGGTGGAGAGACTTGTGCGCGAGGGAGACGCTTGCTTGTTTCTCGTCGATGAGCAGTTTCTAGCTGGAAATCCGGGGGATTGGACTGAATTTACTCGCCCCTGCCATGTGATCGCAGCCGGAAATGAAATTCTCCGCACTTGTCAATGATCCTCCGCTATGAACTTCTTGGAATCGTCTCATCTGTTGCCTTGTCCAGCACCTTCTATTTGTGGTCACATAGTTTATTTTCTCTCATAGGAAACGATTGCATGAGAAAATCCATGTTGTTTACTTGTGCTCCATTGTTGTGCTATATAACAAATCTGGAATAAAATTCCCAACTCGTCTTTTTGGCAGGTTTCTCAAGTGATTCCTTTCGAAGCATTGATAAGAGTCGAGTTTGCCGACAAGGCTCGTAGCTGCTGTGTCTGACATAGTCATGAGTTGTTTTTCGTTCTTTTGCCGTAACAAGGTGGATTCGCATACGAGAAGTGCTTCAGAAGTTGATGAAGGTAGCCAAGTGGGTTCTTTTTATATAGTAATTCTTGGCCATAAGTATGAATTTATTCATCTGTGATAAACGAGTCTTGTTTGAAGGCTGTGCCTAATGAAAGCATCTAATTGGGTGCCAAAACCGGACAGAAATTTCAGGTATTCACAATGTCGAACTCTTCAGCTACAAGGAGTTGAAAGCGGCGACCGAGGATTTTAGTGAAGCAAATAAAATCGGAGAGGGTGGTTTTGGCTCAGTTTATAAGGTAAATACTCACATGAATGTCACTTTACTATTAGACATTTCGGGCCTCACTCTATCAGAACATATTGATTTATGCTTCTAGTCATTTCATCTTGCGTGTTGCAACAATTGAAGAAATCCCTTGGCTGGTCAGGGGCAACTTAAAGGTGGAAAGATCGCTGCAATAAAGGTCCTCTCCGCGGAATCAAGACAAGGAGTGAAAGAGTTCTTGACAGAGATTAACGTGGTATCTGAGATTGAGCACGAAAACTTAGTCAAGCTTTATGGATGTTGCGTACAAAGTAATCAACGGATTTTGGTTTACAACTATCTGGAAAACAACAGCCTTTCTCAAACTCTTTTAGGTAAAATTCATCAGGTTTTGTATTTGGGTTGTTATAGTCATGCTTTATTACAAAAATGTGCCAACCCCTTTTTTCTAGTTCTTAATTAGCTTTTCATTGTGCAACTACCGCCACTCTTTTATGTGTTCCATATCCTCATGTCTAGATGGTCAGTTTACTCAAATGCTACATGCGCTAAAACCTTCTCATTTTAGGTTGAATATCGTCCTCCCATAAAAATAAGTTTGAACTGAGTAGGTGAAATGATATGCAACTTGTTAGAGCGATTGAATATTAAACCATGCAACCATCTAGCAGCTTAAATTTTTAGAACAGTTGGCAGCACGGTACCATAGCAGCTTCACAATATTGAAGCCCATTGTAGCTACATGCGCTAAAACCTTCTCATTTTAGGTGGAAATCGCAGGAACATCCAGTTTAGTTGGCAAACAAGATATCGCATTTGCATTGGGGTTGGACGGGGCCTTGTTTACCTCCACGAGGAAGTACAGCCACACATTGTTCACAGAGATATCAAAGCTAGCAACATTCTTCTTGACAGAGATTTGACACCCAAAATTTCAGATTTTGGGCTCGCCAAGCTTATTCCGGACAACGCTACTCATGTTAGTACGCGCGTCGCTGGGACATTGTGAGTTTCTTCCTTCTTCATGTTTTCAATTACATCATTCAGATCTATTTATTTTGCCCATTTGGACTACTCGACTTGCGATTCTGGCGCTGAATTCTGATACTGCACTTTAATGTAAAAAATACTGTCTCTAACTCTTTTGAATCTGTAGTGAGCATGACACAATTTAGGTTGGCAAGATTATTAGTCATACTCTTAAAGAAATACTTTACTTCACAGCACAGTTTAAGACCCCCATGCCTTTCTCTGTCGAGCTAAGCAACGGGAGATCCTAATGGAACTGACGAGTTAGTAATGATTACGATAATTGACCTAGCTAGCTAAAACCTGTGTGCAGGACTAATAAGTGGATGACAGTCTCCTACCAGCATCCCAGCAAGATAGAGAAGACTAGTGCAAGTAACTTATAGATTTTATCTTGGTATGGCCAGAATCTAAATGGATTTTGTGAAGTCCGATGCACTGACCATCTCGTGTCATTGCATAAATGCTTTGAAACAAGAAATAGCCTTGTTTAGTATGCTTAACAAACTGGGAACACTTTGTTAATGTTGAAGTTGTTGTTGTTGTCCCACATCGCCTGTGAATCAGTGTTGTATGTTCTTTATATTCATGTGGTCTCCCTCTACCTAATAGCTTAAACTTTTGGGTTGGACTTTTTAACATGGTTTCAGAGCCAATGTTATTTACTTCCGCGTATGTGGGCCCACCCCTTTAGTTAATTTCCATGTGCAGATTGTTTGCACGTGAGAGGGGGTGTTGTGTGGTTTCCCTCCATCTAATAGCTTAAGTTTTTGGGTTGGACTTTCTAACACTTAACAGTACCCAATTTACATTACGCCAATCACAAACCTAAAAGTTAACTCTGGTGCATCGTCCTTATGAGCAGCCTTCTACACGCGTTCTGACTTAGCAGAATGTTGTAACCTCCATTTGGCTCTCCCTTCCACATTTTGGAAGCATATTGATAGTTCTTTCCTCTCCTGCAGAGGTTATTTGGCACCAGAATACGCGATTGGGGGGCGTTTGACTCGTAAAGCAGATATTTACAGTTTTGGAGTCCTCCTTGTGGAGATAGTTAGTGGTAGGTGCAATACAAATACAAGACTCCCCCCTGAAGAGCAGTATCTCCTTGAAAGGGTATGTTCTCTGTGAGTGTTCTCTTTGAAGTCATTTTAGTCTCTTCAAAGATAACCCAGAATTTGCTTTGAATCAAGTAAATTGCTTGCATCCGTGAGCAGATGATAAGTTCCTCAGCGATGTATTGAAAAGCTCTTTCCAAGGTTTGATGAGAATGTGGCGCACTGTTATTTTGAAGATTTCCGTTAGCATGTTTCAATATGGTTGATGGTTCCAACCAAAAGTTTGGAAGAGAAGTTTTCAACCATGCTATGCGTGTTCTGAAGGATTTCAGTTAGCGTGTTCCAAAATGGTTGAAGTTCCAACTGCAAGTGGAAGAGAATTATTAAACCATTCTAACTGGAATCCGTCAAAATGGTGGCATGTGCATTCTCATCTGACATTTAGAAGAGCTTTCAATAAACTCTTATGTCCCCAGCTTTTTGGTCACTACAGTTCCTACAAGACAATCACTGAAAAGAAAGCATAAAGGTTTCCATAGGACTAATTTCCAAATATGGTTCAGCCTCAGTCTTTCTGAGGCTGCATTCGTTTCATCGGTGATGTGGTCAATGACCTGTGTGTTCTTTTCCCCCCCCCCCCCCCCCCCCCCCCCCCCCCCCCTCATATCTCTTCCTGTTTCATAGGATGTTCTATTGCCAGAGTGATGCTATAACTGGTCTTCTATATAGACAGATATTGCTCTAGGTACTTGTACGGATAAAAGAGTGTGCTTATTGGGAAAATTCGTTGTTTCAGACGTGGGAACTCTATGAGCGGAAGGAACTGGTTGGATTGGTGGATACATCATTGAATGGTGATTTTGATGCTGAGGAGGCTTGTAGATTCCTAAAAATCGGACTCCTCTGCACCCAAGACAATCCCAAGCACCGGCCGTCCATGTCAGCTGTAGTTAAGATGCTTACCGGTGAGATAGGTGTTCGTGAAAACAAAATTTCAAAGCCTGCATTGATCTCTGATTTTATGGACCTAAAAGTGCGGGGTCCTCCAAAATCAGCCGAAACAAAGAGCACTTCTTATAACGTGACCTCCAGCTCAGGTAATCGAGAGAATTCTACCTTGTCATCATCAGGTGCCTCAACTTTTGGTACCATGACCACCTCGGCGGTATATGACCAGAGCCTTTGATCTGGTCTCCGCGTTGTCTTGTCTACAGTTTGGGTTGTAAAGTAGATTCTTGTGCATTTTTTACCGGTTCATCGAGGTTTGTTGGCTTGTGCAAGTTGCTCATGTTGCTTCTTCTGACATTTGCTTTATGCTAAGTGACATAGTTAGAGGCTTCGCCTGTGTAAATTTACCCGATTGAATTGATTCGAGGGAGAATTCCGCCGTTGTCTTTGTGTCTCAATCAGTTACATCAGATTGTTCTTTTGCTAAGATCTAAAAGGAAGGGGCTTGCATCGCAGTTAGTGCTTCTCAGGTGCAGCTGAACCGTCCGAAGCGTTGCACGGGAATCACAAGGTATGCGGTTACTTTCCAAACAATATGTGGGGCTCGATTTGAAGGGTATGCATCGCTAGCTTCATTTATGCATGGCATCCAATGATGATTCATGCGGAGGCTTGGTACACGAGTGACCGGCTCTGTTTGCGAGTTCGTGTCGATGCTGTCTGTTCGGTCCGCGATTGCTTCCAGATCGAAGCCGTCTATGAAGTTCTCTGTTCCCATTACCTAATTTTTCACGAATCACAATTTCTAGCCCCATCTAAACAGGACCTGTACCTTGAATTTTACCAATGGCTATCATCTGGGTCTTTGTTCTTTCAGAGAATCAATTTGTTGTCGAGGAGGGATTTACCGCACTCTTGACGCATGTGATCCCTTATTTTGAAGTTCAGTTATTCCATATTAAACATACTCAACAAGCATTTCAAATAATTCGTTACAATGACCAAGTTTCTTAAAGAAAACGCCTATTTCCTCTGTCCGAAGCCCACGTGGCGAGTACTTTGAAATGCGTGGTCGCGAGCCTTGAATTTTTACATTAAATGCAATCCCACCGGCCAACTAACCATCAATCATCATTGAATGTACCCCACGACACTTCAACAAACGGACGACTTTCTTAAGGGCGGGTGGGAGGGAGGGAGGGAGAGTATGGCGACCACGGCGTCGGCGACGGCGACAGCGAGGATGATGGAGGAGAGCGGCAGCAAGCATGGAGGAGAGAATGGAGAAGGCGGTGAGTGGGCGCGAACGGCGGAGACTTTGATGAGGGTGGTGCCGATGGGTCTGTGCCTGACCGCTCTGGTGATGATGCTCCGGAACTCCGAGTCCAACGACTACGGCTCCCTCTCCTACTCCGACCTCGGCGCTTTCAGGTCCCTTCTCCTCTCTCCTCGCCACCTTCACTCAGACCTCACATTAGAATCCGGACAGATTCTTATCTGGGTAGCTCACTTAACCATTTTAGCTTTTTCCACATGTAGTACGAGACCGGGGTTCTAGCTCTTTTCATGTTTGATTATTCTTGCGCAGAGCATGCATGGATTGCCCATTTGAACGACCAAACAAGAGATTTCCCTTTTCCCCTTCCATATGCTCTACTTCTTCTTCTTCTTCCTGTTGATATTTCCACCCCCGGTGAGCTTCCCGAGTTTTGTGCTGCCATAGATTTTGTCCTCCACATTTTTCGGTCAGCCATGCAAAGTTTGGGATAGCAAGGTTGACTTTACGACTTCTTGCGAGGAAGGGTAAAGAGATCGCTACCGTGAATGAATGATATTGGAAGCAGTAAACATAAAGTCGAGCACCCAACACTTGTGCAAAAACAACTTTAATGTGGTACAAGTTCTTAAGTGTCGATATTGAAGAGATGGGCGTGTTTCATGGGTGATGTCGTGTGTTGTGTAGGTACTTGGTGCACGCGAATGGCATATGTGCAGGGTACTCGCTTCTCTCGGCTGTTGTGCTGGCCATGCCTCGTCCTCCAACCATGTCCAGAGCTTGGACTTTCTTCCTCCTCGATCAGGTATTGCATTCGTGTCCCCGAGTCATAATACGATTCGATCTCGATGATTCTCTTCCCATGTATGTGAAAAAACTGTTTTTTTCCCCTCATTTTCTGCACACGCAGGAGAGTGTTCCCTTTTGCTAATAGAGAAGAAACTGTGAAGTGTCTAACAAAGCCTGCAAAATAATAATAATAATAATAATAATAATAGGTCCTCACTTACGCAACACTGGCTGCGGGAGCTGTGTCGACGGAGGTGCTCTACCTGGCGTACAAGGGAGACGAGGCCACCACGTGGAGCGCCGCGTGCGCCTCGTTCGGAGGGTTCTGTCGCAAGGCGACGGCGTCCGTGGCCATCACCTTGGTGGTGGCGGCGTGTTACGCGGCGCTTTCGCTCCTGTCTTCGTACAGACTATTCAGCAGATTCGATGCCCCGGTCGCTTGCACTAGCAAAGGCGTCGAGATCCCGGCCTTCCAAAGGATGAAAGCAGAAACCATGGCCGCGTGAGCTCCTCTCCACGTCGAGGGGTTCACTTTATCTTCTTTGCACTAGTATATGATGCTGTAGTTCTACCACGCTATCATCTCATCTCAATGTTGGTATTTGTGCGTGCGTGCATGCCAGAGCTCATTTCATGCCCTCACACAACACAACAATGCCATACCCACTTCAGATTTTTTACCAGAAAAAAAGAAAAAGAAAAGAAAAGATCATAGTACGCCAAAGATTCGTGGAGAAAAGGAGAGGGAAAAATGAAAATGAGATTAGGAAAATAATTGTGTACCCACTTTTACCTAGAAAGGACAGTTTTTGCTCGAGGACAAACACGCGGGAAAGACAGAGATCAGTTTGGGGTCGGTTCGTTCCTCTTGTTTCTCCTTTTTTTCTGTTGGTCAACAAACATAGGGAATCCAGATCCCTGTGAATAAAGCGTAGTCCGCTCTTCCAAGGTGCCCCTGCCTTTCTGGCTCGGACGTTAGGTCAGAGTGGCTAAGGTTATTAATCCACATTAAGAAATTAGAAAGACAAGATTTTATTAGAAAGTATTCCGGGAACAGCTACTCACTATATTTACCCAAATTAATTTTTTGACAACAAAAAATTCTAATCTAATGTGATGAATTAATTTCAAATTATTCTTTGACCACGAAAAATTTAAATTGATGCATCTATAACAAACTTACTTCTAACTGATACACTTGTTTTCGTGATCAAAGGCTTAATTTGAGGTAAATGTGTAATAAATACATTTGGTCAAAAAATAAATTTAAGATAAATTCATCATACACAGATTGGAGCAACGATCGCAGTGATTAGAGGTTCTCCACCATTCAATTTAAAAACAACAAGGAACATTCGAGCTTTGAGTTCCAACTAAATTGATTGGTCGCTACGTAATATATCTCCCAGCAGTCAAAAACCTGTAAACAACAGATTTCACTGAGCATCAGTCTGTCCTCTGTCTTCCAGAAGCAGCTAGACCGAACTCATAAGAAAGGCTAATCAAACAAGAGTGTCGGACCACGGAGCCAAAAAAGGGGAGGGGAGGAGGCGGGGGGAAGAACCGCAATAGTCTAAGACTTCTTAAATCTAGACAATAGTCCGCAGTTGAAACGCATCCCAATAGATTACATTTGCCGCCCCAAAACAAGAAATGCTCAAATCAGTCTTCGCGAAATGCAGCCTGTTATTCTTCAAAATCTCATTCATTTTGCATCAATGGACTCTTACTACGGATAAACCTTCCAAGGTAGACAACTAGCCCTCTCTGCAGCTTTGCTCGCAACTCAATGCCAGTAGCGCTACCTATAAAACCGTGATAGTTCAAGCAATGATCTCTGCATGTGGGGAGAAAAATAAAGCCAACAAATAGAACTGGCAAGGGAGTGCATAATTAAAATTCCTACCACAGGATATTCTGCCCACTGACATTATTGTAACAAGTTTTTCCCCTATGTTTAAGTACTTGAATAATAGACAATTCCTACACTGAGCCACATACGCTTTTAGAAAAGTAGATAGTGATCCCTCGTAGTGATATCACAGTAGCGAATCTTGACTTCAAACCTTTCTAAACCCCTCAAATGTCACCCTAACAATTCATTCCCATGTTTCGATTAAACCATAGATCAGCCTATGTGCGAGAGTAAGTGCTAAAGTATTTAAATGTCAAACCATGCCTCAAAAACAACTCAAGTTCATAAATTAGTTCGCATTTTGACAACTTTTTTCATAAATGATTTACAAAGAGAATGACAAAGAGGTCAATTACTACAACCTACTGCATCAATTACTTGAAAGTTCTCAGGACTCTCTACCCATCAGTGATCACCATTGAAGAAAGTAACTCGAGGTTTAAAATAATAAAGTGGAACGAGGTTGGGAAGAAACAAGTCGCCAAATGGAAGAGAATGTAATGAGATCCATATTCCAACTCTCAAAATACCAATTTCTCGTCTTGTTGTGATAAATATGTGAGAATGTTGGCTTTTCAAATTTGTTTTTCAATAGTATTAAGAATGAGCTATATAAGTACCCTTTCGACCAAAATTTTTGGTTTTTTGTGCTGCAATGCAATCAATATTTGTTATCATAAAGGAGGAAATAATCCTTCAAACAGAAAGGGCCACCTCAAGAAAATTGCGCTAAATGCTAAAAAGGGAATTGAAGCTGGAATCGAGTCTTCATTCCAGCCAATTCCCTGCAAGCGAATCCTTAAGATTGTTAAATGCAGAATCAGTAACCGACACAACAATTTCATATCCAATGATACTCTTAAGAGCAGAAACAAGGCCTGGTCTAATGACAAAATCACTGAAGAATAATTTGCTGCACCTCCCTGAAAGCACCACAAATCATGCGGCATTGCGTACAAAGCTTCTAAATAAGGCCAACAGATATATTGGCATCTCTCAGGATTGATCCTCTGTATGGTAAACAAGTTTCAAAATAAAAGCTTACACATATTTTAATTGAAAGCGATCAGTATCTCCGCGTCCAGACTCGTAAAATGTAGAGCCGTGTTCACTCAAGATCATCAACTGTTGAACCTAAAATCACTATAGGATTAGAATAGTGCTGTTTCAATTGCTATTTGAAAAAAAAAACTCATATTCACAGGAAGAAAATAGAAATGAACATATGTTAGGAAGTTACAAACAATAAAAGACTAAATTAGAAATTCTGTATTTTTGGATAACAGGAAATGAGGCATAGATAGCCATCAAAAGATGAGAACAATAAAAGAGATGACAGACAGGGAGACCCCGTCAAAACCATCACATAGGGCAATTTTTTCAGATTAATTGAGATCCAGCATAAGCTAGACGGAAGAAGATTCCAAATTGGCATTACGAACTGAGGCATTGTAGTTTGAATTCAAACTGTTCCTTCTAGAAAACCATGTGATAAAGATAGGGTGACTTTGGATAGTCCATAGTATTATAAATTTGTCAAGACAACATCTAATTTACATGGAAATTGGATGCACAAAAATAAAAGTAAAATTCAATAATAGATTTACAACTGCAATGACTGTCAACTATGTAAAGTGTTACCTGCACTACCAGATCTTTAGTTTTGCCCACGACTTTTGCTGAAGGAGTGGGAAGCCAAGAGAGTTTGACTGGGAGTTAGGTGCTCATCCTACAAACATGTCATACAATATCACCAGATTAAAAAGTGATAACTTAGCAATCAGAAAGAGAGAGAAAATTACACGAAGAACTGATTTCAATATCGTGTTTGCTTATAGCAATGATCTCACATGTCCACTTTTATAATGTTAACTAATTGTTATTATATGGCCCTCCTACGTAAAAGCTCCAGGACTGGCTATCATAAGTTCCAAGCTATTACCAAAGTGCCCCTTCCTTTTTCTTTACACACTAGACCAATAATCAATTAAAAACAATTATAATCAGAAATCACCTCACAAGTAATCTAATTATGATAGTCGTTAATGTTGATTGCAATTGTTATCCAAGTATTAATATAACATTCAGATAATATATTGGGATATTTACTTATAATCAAACTACGAGTACTGTATTAAATGAAAAATAATCTCCTTTTTGCTTATATAATTCTATTATCATACACATATTATGATAGATGATTGATTTAATATTACTCGTAAAACAATGAGGACAATATTTATATTTTTTAGTTCGTTGATTATTGGGTACAATTATTCAAATTTCATGAATTTTCTTAATAAGATGACATTTAATCATTCAATATAACGTTATGTAAGATATATGTTTTATATAAAAATCAAGATGATTATAGATTGGTCAAACATAGTATTACACATTTTTATATAACTAATCATCAATTAAAACTACTATCTTATTTACATAATATTTAAAATGACTTGTGTCGTCAATTTATACATATCACTTATAATTACATTATAAATAATATATAAGGGTGTAGAGGGACTTTGGACATTTAATTCCATTCATTTTATCACAGCTCCATGCTAAACAAAGTAACAGCTATGTAACAGTTATTACAATTACAAGCTTAACCATTACTATTGTAACCAAACGTGCAGCAAAGACATAAAATTGATCACCACCGTCACCATTATGTGTAAACTGTGTGCGCCGTCTACCACTAACTAAAGCACCTCAATACATACCCTTTGCCAATTAAGCTAAATTAATAGGATAGCCTAAAGTTTCAGAAAATACCAGAAAAGGGGGGGGGGGGGGGGGAGGGAGAAGACGCAAGCAACTACATGACTAAAATAAAGGTTCTGGATAGAAATCGAATCAACCTTGTGCCTTGATGCAGCTGACTCAGACTCCACAGTTTGGATTGGAACATGGCCAAGCGATTGGAATGCATCAAGTGCATCTAGGGTCAGCTGCCAACCACAAAGAGCTGTAGCAATTGCAGAAGAACTGGAACCCTCACTTGTGCTTCCAGCAGCAGCAACGTTACCATTGACCCATGGGCAGAATGTATTATGATGCTTAATTGGATCAAATTCAACACTTCCTTCATAATTACTCTCTGCAACAGGTGGCCCTGAAACCCAAAGAGCAGAAAAGAAAAGCAAAATGGAAATGTTGAAATACAAAAGAAAAAAAATCTGCCTAAACCTGCACCTGCTCCCTAAGTGGCTAGCTATGATTGGCTGTCATACAGTCATGCGTGCATAAATTAGGACTACATGCAAGTACAAATGGGCCTATAAAAAATTTGCCACTTCAGAAGCAAGAGCTATGTTGGAGGCAAACATCTTAAGCATGAAAATGAAAAGCACAAAGAACATATATAACTTGGAGTGTCGTGTTTGTCAAAGCATTCGACAAACAGTTGAGACGATAATTTTTTTCGCAGAAACTTCATAGCTGCTCCCAGTCAACAAAGTAAAAGTATAGTACCCAATAAGCAATAATTCTATGCCCATACAGTTGTAATCTTTACCTATGCCAGTTCCCGCCACAAAAGCAGACTCCAGGTAAGCACCATCATTTGCAGGAGAAGATTGGCCTCCTTGCATCACTTCATCCTTAGATGCTTCATATCCAGAATACATGATAGCATTACATGAAAGAGACGGATGAGCAATATTTTCTTGTGCTAACATATCCATGCTAGCAGTCTTATCCCCACTGTCAATGGATTCTGCCTTAGCTGAACCAATAATTTTCGACCCACTGTCTGCCCTACCGACCGAGCGGGACACCACATCTTGGCTGTCCCCATGTGGGTCCTCTCGATCCATTTCTTCAGGAATAAAATCATCTGTATGCCCGTGATCTGGAGCAAATTCCCCCGTCTGTCCTTGATTTTCTATAACTTCAGCCACTGGTTCTGCATCTCCAACAACACTGTCACACCTGTGAACAGATGCATCAGTACCATGAATTTCCGCCTCATAGCTGGCACCCATTCCAACGCTCCCTCCACTTATACCGAAACTAATCCCATCCCTAGCATGCGCAGTCATAGTTTCTGTGTTCACTACTTCCTCGCCATCATTTGTGCTGCTGACTCCTGCTTCTCCTTCCACTCTTGCAACAGCTGGTTGGAAGCAAGTACTCTGCTGTGCCTGATTGCTGTAGTTGAATTCTGATACGTCATTTAAGTCCGGATTCATGAATGTAGATGCTGAGGGAAAATTGCCATCATCAATATCAACTGGATGATTTTCAACGCTCTCTAGTGAATCATCGTCAGCACTATGGCATTCTATGTCCATAGCAATAACAGAGGACACATGAGTTGAAGCTCTGGTTGATGGGAAAGCAATGATATGATCATTCATTTGGTCAAATTGATCACCTCTATTTGCATCCGTTTCTAAGTCATAACCCAGGGGATGGCTAGGACCAGCTTCCGATGAGTCTCTGCGATACGAGAAACGATATGTTTCAAAGGCATCAGATTCTCGAATGCGCTTTGAAGGGCCAGCTGAATACTGCTTGCTGTCATTTACTTCATCACCATCACGATCAATAACAGTACCTTCAATGCTGTCTGCCTGGTGTACCCTTAAATGTGGCCGGTCAACTGTACTCCCACCTTCATCTGCACTTCGTTTACGAGTACCTGGGCCTCTTGATTCAAATGAAGCTGCACGATCACCAACCTCACTCCCAGAAGGCTGACCAATTTTTAAATCTCCTCCCATATCAGCATCTTGGTATGGTTCTGACATCATCATGGTCACTGGCGTTGAGGTTAACCCACCACCCATTGTCAGATTCAGATCTACACTTGCATGTGCTGTTAATTTTCTTTTACCAGTTGTTGCAGCCTCATCATGGTCATCAAGCCGCTCTTTCTCTGCTCCATCAGTACCAATCCATCCACTAATTCCACTGGCAGCACTTGCTCCTCGTGTCAATGTCATTTTCTTGCTCGTTTCAGGAATATCGATTCCATTGGGTATTACACGAGCTGGACGAGAAACAGTCAAGAAGTCCCAGATTCTGACCGTGGCACCACATAAGCTACAGTCCAACAAAGGTGACCTCGACTCACATTTAAAATCCGTGCCAGGCACCTCACTGTTCCCATAGTTTTTATTAGCTGAAGTTGAGAAAGCCCTCTTGCTCGGAGCAGGATTTTTCAAACGGCCCTGTATTTTGACAGGACCTGAAGAGTATCCATTACGAGCTGACTGAGCAGAATGTTCTTCACAATCTTGAATATCTGGAAGCCATCTTGATTCCCATCCACAGAGACTTATAAGCTTCTGTGCCTATTGAATAGAACAGTAGCATTTGATGATTGAAAACGAATAGGAGGAATCATAATTTCAAAAATAAAAATTCCAAGCAATTCTTACACGAAAGTATGCGATAATGTTTTCGTCTTTGAAGGAAGGCTCCATTCCACCAACGTGTTCAGGTTTGTAGCCCAATTCTCCAGCTACATAGGTCTGTGAATGAGCCAGGAAACGGTCAATTTGGGATCCTCGAGCAAGCTGCATCTGCTCGACAACAGTTGCAGATACAACTGGTAGGGCTGAAAACTGCAAAAGGCCATCACAGCGATCTTTATAACCACCAATGAGTGCTGACGGAGGAGTAGGAGGGAACTGCACCAAGCTTTCTGGACAGCTGTTTCCTCTCCAAGGACAAGATGCTTTATGTCCTCCATCAAGCTGCTTAGCAAAGTCTTCCACAGAGCTACCAGCTTCACGAAGAATACATGACGAATGAAGATCACAACACCAGGAAATATGCAATTATTGTGATGGTTACATAATATCTGTTTACATAACGTCCGCTTAATACCTGTCCAAGTCTTCAATTTAACAACTCAGCAGACAAACTAAAAGAGCCAAATCAAGACAATCCAGATACACTCTCCATCTTATCATTGGTGAGGCATTAAGGTTTAACAAATGGCTTCTCTTTTCCAAG
Organism: Rhodomyrtus tomentosa; assembly: GCA_028455895.1. Taxonomy (NCBI): domain Eukaryota; kingdom Viridiplantae; phylum Streptophyta; class Magnoliopsida; order Myrtales; family Myrtaceae; genus Rhodomyrtus; species Rhodomyrtus tomentosa. Next base: position 36,849,744 of record JAPCWY010000001.1, on the reverse strand, counting down.
TCAAAAAGCCAAGTGGTTAGTATCTGGTCATGACTGATGTCAATAGCTGAAGCACCTTGAGACTGTGTTGTGTAGGAAGGAATGGAATAGAAAGGAGTCGGAAAAGGAGCGAGCATTACCATTGCAATGTTTAAATCCAACAATGAATCCCACTGAATTTTTTCCTTCAAATGTTTTTACGGGTTACATAATTGCCTATAATCAAGACTTAGCGTACATTTCCTAAATTGTCCACAACTTTACACTGAATATAAAACCCAGCCATTCGATTACCGAAAGAGAGAATTTGGAAGAGTAGAATTAACTCATTCAGAAGGCAAATCACCCGATAGCCATAACTCCCATCTCTACTTTATCACCAACCAACACCATAAATGCCATCCTTGCCTCTTTCCCATCGATTTTGACTTAATTTTTCTTCCTAAATGCCTAAAAATAATGGCCATGTGTCACTAGATCATCCTCTAAGTGCACTCGCAAGAGAGAGAGAGAGAGAGAGAGAGAGAGAGCATCTCAATGTATGCTTAGTGAGAAACTATGAAAGATCTGCACAGATCTCTCTCAACGTTACCAAATAATTAATATTAGAACACGCTTGAAGACGATATAAGGACTCAATATTCCAGTGCCTAACGTTCCCATAAACTATAAGAATCGGGATTCCATAGGAGTTGGGATTCCACTCACAAAATTTGCTCTAAACACTTGAAAAGGCATAGATAAAGGAATGACATCTTCCAGTCTACCAAAAATACCGCAAGAGTGTTTTCAGCCTTTGGGAAACTTTGGTTTTGCAAGAATACTCTCTCATGACCCAGTGAACATATCTTCAAGATGGATAGCCCTTCAGTCATATGTTGTTACTACCTCAACGTCCCTTACTGACCACCCCTAAATGCTCACTAAACAGTGAACCCAATTGCTAAAGTACAAGAACTTTACTTATCAAGTATCACACTCATTCTCTTCCTCGCAATATTAGCACTTCTCATTTAGTTACATAAGGATAATCAGATCACATTCATCAACATGCTAACATACACAGCCGATGTCCTGCTAAAAAATCCATATCATGCTCCAAGCATTCAAGAGGTAACTTCAAACTAAGAAATTGCACTTCTAAACAACCTGCTATCAGCTTTTTAATAGCTAGGGCACAAAAAGAACAAGAATTTACATGATACATATAAATGATGAGCTAGATCAATAAAAGTCACCTCCAGAAAGCACCACGAAATCTGATGGACCATATTTCAGGCTTACACCACATGATTCGCACTCAAGCGTGTCCAAACCAATACTAATCCATCCTCTTCGTGCACAAGCCAAGGAGCTGGCATCCTGCAGAAGAATTGGCACACTCTCTTGTTTTCTTGGTTTTTAAAATACAACAGAATGTAAACTGATAACTGAACAATCCAAGCAGTTCAAAACCATGCATATGTGAAAATGCAAACCATACAATACACTCACTAGTGCTGGCACTTGCTAATGAACTTAGGGGGAAAAAAACAAACAGCATCCAGCAGTTGCACACAGCTAGCAAATGAACAAAAAGCAAAAACACAACAGCAGACTTGACCACAATATGCACAAGCTTTCAAAGTTGACAGATTATAACCTTGGGTTTTCCAAACCAGTTTGAAGGAATAAATGTAGCAAGGCGCCTGAGCAGGTCCCCTCTCTCCCAAGGTCTACATGATGCTTGTGATGATCCAAGTGCAGAACCAGCAGCACTCGTGCTCAAGGATGCCTTTGGGGGATGCCAACCGGCAAAAGATTGGGAGCCAGCCTTAGAAGTCTGGCCCATCCACTCGACAGTGCCAGCATGGGCTGGAATAGCAGGAGATGAGGCCCCAGCGGAACTGATAAAAGTCAGATTGTCAACAGCAGTAAACCACAACAGCTACAGAAGCACAATTAGTAGTTGAAAAGCATGCATGCTTCAATGAAGCATTCCGCTGAACACCCAACACTCCCCACTTCAACGACATTATGCCGGATAAGACTTTAAGCAAAACACAACGAACAATTAGATGCCCACGTTTGATCCCAGCCCCACCAAAACCAGCTGCAAAAAAACCTATCATCAGCTCTCGAGTCCTCCTCGTACAGAATAATCCCTCCACTTACACTTTAGTTACCAAATGTGAAAACCTACGCAGACCAATGCCACTCAATGCTACAATAAGGAACAACAATAGCACTAAACCCTAGCGAGAAATCGAGCGACTTCGGAATCACACTGGCGCGACTTCTTGCACGAGGGAAATTGAACTCTCGCAGACGGGGCATTTGGATACAGTGAACCGCAAAACAAAAAACCGATTTACCCGTCAATTAGAAAAGCTGAACGACAGAAAAACTGAAGGAGATTGTGCGCTCGCGGAGACGAGGAAGGGCGTGAGTTACCTAGCGGCCGGAGAAGATCTGGCGAGGGTGACAGCGTCGTTGTTGGTGCCTCCTGAGCTTATGTCCTCATCCTTCATTTCCTCGACCATGTGAATTTCTTCTTCCTCCTCTTTCTTTTCCGTCTTCCACTTCGTGTGTGCTCTCTCTCTCTCTCTCTCTCTCTCTCCCTCTCAGGCTCGCGGGCGTTTTTACATTAAATACAGTTTGTTTCAGAGCTGTACTCTTCTCCTCGACCCCCAACCGTGGGCGTTGGGAGTGCTTTTACCGAACTGCCCTTTAATATATCCTGGCCTGCATAGGCTGAGCTTGCTTGAATTTCGAAATAATTAAAAAAATAAAATAAAGGCATGAAATACGAGCATGTTTATCAAAGACGATTGAATATCCGACCAGGATTACAAAAAAAAAAGAGCCAGAGGTTAGAGGAAGATTCCCAACTTCTTTACATTGTCTCTTGAAAATCAATCAATTTTGAGGATGGTGATTGAACGATCAAGTATTTAATTCGAATAAGATAAATTAGACGTCTGACTTGTATGATGTTGTGCCTATTAAATCAACTTTTGAGACTAGGCCCTCGAAAACAGAAGTCCCTTTTGGTAGCCCCAATATTGTAGATAGTGTCTTTTCCAACAGGCGTGATTGAAGCGATTTAAGTACATCCACAGAAACTAGTTAAGTCAAATATGCATATTATACACATAGAAAATAGAAAAAAAATAAAAAGTGAAAATTGTCCATTACTTTTTTTGTTATTTTGATTTTACTTTTTATATTATAATCCAAATGGTATTTTATGTATAATTATTCTTTAATTAAACTACCTATTCCAAAAAAATAATTTTGATGTCATTAATATAAGAAGTCATATCCACATTTATCTCACCTCTTCCATGAAAACGTTTATCCTATCTTGAGCAGTATTCAAACATGAGATATGATAAATCTAATCATATTACGATTTTTATCTTGATCACCAAACGTAACATTTTACATGTACAGAGATAGTCTCCGCCGTATTTCACCTAAATCAACATATCTTAGCTTTGCCATCCAAACTTTTCTATGTTTGGTTAAAAGAAAAAAAAGGAAATGAAGAAACATGGAAATAACTAGTTTTCTCGCAAAAGTTGGAGAAGATAAAAGGAAATTACCACGTGGACCATTCCTCCATGTCACCAAATAGAACCGGAGCCTGGAGAACTCACCCGATCATGGACCCGCTTCGGAACTTTCAAATTTCAAAATATCCAACGGTCAATCGCGATACCCTTTATCGAACGAGGGTGACGAGATCAACGCCACCCCAAACGAAAAATCCTTTCCCTTCTCGTTTCTGATCTCATCATTCTATCTCAAGTGAAAACAGTCTGGCTCTTTCTCATCATTCATCCAAAAAGCAACTCGGTTTCCCCTTTAACCCTTTTGATTTGCTCCGTCGTTCAAACAGTCTGGCTCTTTCTTATCCATGGAAGACCACCAATGGCGTGACCCACTTTTGCTCACCGACGTTTCTTGCCAGCAGCAGCATTCCGTCTCCCACAGTGAGTTTTCAAGAAACCCCAAAACTAATTTTTTTTTTGTCTTCTCGCTCTGTAGAACATTGCGATTTTCTTGCCTTTGCCGCTATTCATGGGTTCCGCCTCTTAATTGGTTAGGCATTTCGAATTCATCCGCCCCCAGCTACTGCATTTCCAAAATGGCGGGTCTTGATTCTCATTGCGATTCTAATGACGGTAAAATATACAGATATTTCTTTTGCTTTGAATTTCCTCTACATTTCACAAGAGAGTGTTTCAAACGTACCCCATCATCTCATAGTTTGATAGTCATGTTTCCCTCCCTTTTGTGTGCTTAATTGTTGCTCGATATGGATGTCCGTTGGCAAGATCGAAGCGTCGAAACGAGTTGTGTGGAGGAATTTGGCGAGCTGGCTGCTCATGGTGCAGGTGACTAAGGAAAAGGAGCAACTCTTGCATATTTGTGCAATGCAGGGTTAAGCTGACTATTTTATAGTCATGATGTAGTTGATGTGGTTTGCGGTTTGGTGCAGGTTCTTCTATGTTGGGGTTTTCGTTGACCTCACCTGATCTAGTCATCTGTGCAAGTTCGCCCGTTATTCCCAGTAGCAGTGGGTTTGGAGATTCTCCTGTGTTCTTTGAAAAGAGCAGCTACTCACAGAATCTGGAGCATTCTGTTGAGCTTTCTCTGGACAACTGCATTCCAGAATCTGAAACCAAAGTGAATAGCAGAGCTCCAGTTGTGAGGTTTTCGACGGTCTGTCAAACTTTTTGTCAAGTTTCATCTCCTGAAAGCTCCTTCGAGCTTCCTCAACCACCAGCGAGTGAGGACCATGAAATGCAAGGCCCTCCTCCTGCGGTACAAACCAATTTGGGCTCCAATAGTGTGACCACGATTGGCAGTGAAACTGATGGAACGGCGAGTCTTGACTCACCCGAGGTATTGCCTCTTGTGAATTTTATCCGTTCAGCTATGTAAATAACTAGACTGACAAACCTAGGTGCTGACTGAAAAGTTACTGATAAAATTCATTAAGGATGATGGCGGTTGCGAATTTGAAGGAGAGCTCCAGGAGTTAGTGAGGAACTACAAGAGACAACAAAAGGAACTAATGGAGGCAAGGCGGGCAATGGAAGAGCTTAAAAGAGAGAATCAACTGAAAAGTAGAGAATGCCAAGAGGCGTGGAAATCTCTACGGGAGCTTCAAAATGAGCTCATGCGCAAGTCGATGCATGTTGGGTCCTTGGGTACGGAAAATTTCATTTTTATCTGTGATTGTTAATTCCAACAAAAAAATAAAAGACTTGATTTTTTTTGGACTTTTAAATGCAGCTTTTGCAATAGAGGGACAAGTGAAAGAGAAAAGCAAGTGGTTCTCTTCACTTAGAGACTTGACTAGAAAATTGAAGGTATTCAATTTCTCGAGATGTGATTTTATGTAGGAAAACTATGGTTCTGTTGTATTGAGAAAGTCCATTTGGCAGATTTTGAAAATGGAGCGAATTTCACTTTCTGAGGAAGCTTCAACGTACAGAAAGTGTCTTGAAGAAATGAAAGCTGTTGGCTGCACTATCCAGTCCACAAGTGAATTCCCTTCTACTCTCTCCTGCAATGCTTGTACTTGCCTTCATCTTCTTCAACATTTGGACCTTGTTTTTTTGCAGTTGATCAAGAAACTAAATCACGCGAGGATCTCAAGATAAAGTTACTTGAGGGGGCTAAACAACGAAAAGAACTTTACAATAAGATTTTGGAGTTGAAAGGTTAGTTACTAACATATCCAAACAACTATAACATCAAAAGGAAGCCAAAGAGTCACCTCAATTAACACCTTGGCTTTTCTTACTTTCAGGAAACATAAGGGTGTTCTGTCGGTGTAGGCCTCTTAATGCTGAAGAAATTGCCACGGGAGCTTCAGTGGCAGTTGACTTTGAATCTTCAAATGAAGGTGAACTAACTATTAAGTCAAATGGTGCCTTTAGAAGGAACTTCAAGTTTGATGCTGTCTTTGGTCCCCAAGCAGATCAAGGTAGTAAATTATCAGAAAATAAAGGGTAGATTCCTAGAAACTTTTATTAGAATTGGCAGTTGTTTATTATGTCATCTGTGTTTGTCATGTAGTGGATGTTTTTGAAGATACAGCTCCGTTTGCTACATCAGTTCTAGATGGGTACAATGTTTGTATATTTGCTTATGGTCAGACTGGAACTGGAAAAACTTACACAATGGAGGGAACCAAGACAGCTCGTGGAGTCAATTATAGGACTCTAGAGGAGCTGTTTCGCATAATCAGTGAGCGACAACAACTTTTCCAATATGACGTTTCTGTTAGTGTTTTGGAAGTCTACAATGAACAGATAAGAGATTTGCTTGTCCCTGGAAATCATCCAGGAGTCCCTGCAAAGAGGTATGCACAATAAAGAGATAGTTACCATATTACCCTTAAGGATCTCCAGTGAAATGCAAATTCTCACATACATAAAACTTTGATTGTAAACTGTTCCTTAGTCTTTGTGCAATCAGACAGACATTCATTTAACCATCTATCATTGTGATAAAACTCGAGAGCATCATACTTGGATTTCTTAAACAAGGAATCTTCCTTTCCTGGCTAGGCTAGAGATAAGACAAGTGAGTGAAGGAATGCATCATGTACCTGGACTGGTTGAAGCACATGTAAGCAACATGCATGAGGTTTGGGAAGTTCTACAGACAGGAAGCAACGCTAGAGCTGTTGGCTCAACAAATGCTAATGAGCACAGCAGTCGATCTCACTGGTCTGTTCTTTCTTCAATTTGTTCATCTCCTCAATAAACTGCAGAATAACTTATGCAGTGACATGCATGTGCTGATTATATGTGGGGTAATCATGCTCATTCTAAATTGCGGTTCTTTCCTCTAGCATACATTGTGTGATGGTAAAAGGGAAAAACTCATTAACTGGAGAATGCACGAGAAGCAAGCTGTGGTTGGTGGACTTAGCTGGAAGTGAACGGATAGCAAAGACAGAAGTTCAGGGAGAACGGCTCAAGGAAGCTCAAAATATCAATAGATCTCTGTCTGCACTTGGTGATGTCATATCTGCTCTTGCTACTAAAAGTCCACATGTTCCTTTCAGGTTGCAGAAACACCCGTCTCTAATCTTTTTAAGTCCAGTGCGTCATTTGCATATGATTTTGTCCTAATTTTTTGTCTCCCATTTATTTGTGAAGGAACTCCAAGCTCACCCACTTGCTTCAAGACTCGCTAGGTACCTATTTTACCAAAAAAGTTGGCATTAACAAATTCAATATTAGATGCCAGTAGCGGGCTGGTAGTTGTGATAGAGCTTGCTTTTGTGTGCTCAATGTAAAGTTACCCTATTGAAAGTACAATTAAGAACCGTGAGTTTCGACAATAGAAACTGAGTAACCTGAGAACTTTCTGTTTGCCAGGAGGAGATTCGAAGGCGCTCATGTTTGTGCAGATCAGTCCTAATGAAAATGACTTGAGCGAGACAATATGCTCACTGAACTTTGCAAGTAGAGTTAAGGGTGTAGAGTTAGGTCCAGCGAAGAAGCAACTTGATTCTGCTGAATTTGTCAAGTACAAGCAAATGGTAACACAGATGTCCTGACCCACAAGTTTGATATACAAAGTTCTTCTTCTTTTTCTTTGCGGGAGAATGTTGTCCGTATAGTTATGCATGTGTTTCTCATGTCACTGACTTAAATTTGCTGATGCAATTCAAATGTTAGGTTGAGAAAACAAAGCATGATATGAAGAGCAAGGATTTCCAAATTAAAAAGATGGAGGAAACAATCCATTGTCAGGATGCAAAAATTAAAGAAAGAGACCTTAAGAACAAGAATCTGCTGGAAAAGGTATGAAACTGCACTAATGTCTACTTGTCCCAGATAAGCTTGTCTGCTCACGACATTATACATGTTCCCTTCTTGGTAACTGTCGTGTGAACATTTTTGTAAACGAAGTTTTTAATTTTCAGATCATTTGGATGCTTTTACTTTGCAGATAAAGGAACTTGAGTCTCAGCTTCTAGTAGAAAGAAAACTAGCTAGACAGCATGTTGACACAAAAATAGCAGAGCAGCATCAGCATCTGAAGCAGCAGGAGGAACAAAACTTGCAGACGAGGTCACCACTCACCAGTCGCCAACCAGGGAGCATCAAGGAAACTGCGAGTTTCACAGTAAGCAAAGACCAAACGAATCTCAGCCAACCCCTTGCAGATGATTACAGCTACAAGCCCCTGTTAATTCTTCCTGCTTCAGATGGTCATGTGAAGTACAATGATTCCATGGAAAAAGAGAACATTCCTCTTGTACTTGGACAGCCATTGCTTCCAAAGAGGACAGGAAGATTCTCTATCTGCACGACAGCACGGCAAGTCCCCGTGGCCCCAGCGCCAAGGCGAAATTCTTTGATTCCATTGCCCTCGGCACCAAGTTCAACCCCTTGCCAAGCTTCATTAATTCCTTTAGAGGAATGTCTCCCAGAAAGGAATGAATGTGAGGATGGATCTGAGATGAACTGTTTGCCAGAGAAGATCCCCTGCCACAGTCCAAAAGGAGTTAGAAGCGGGGGTAAGAAGATGAGCAGCGCGTTGCGAAGGAGCTTTCAGAAGAAAATGCATATGAGGTCGCCGATGAGAAAAGTTGGAGTCAATGTCGGAACAGAGAAGGTCAGAGTTTCTATTGGCAACAGAGGGAGGATTGCCCCGAGAATGTTCTTGGCAAGTAACAGAATAGCTAGAACCAAGGACATCCAGAATAAACAGAGTCAAAGGGAGAAGGAGAGGGGATGGAACATCGGCACGGCTGGAAGAACTACCATTTAAAATCGACAATATCGAGCTTGAGCTTGTCCTTTTCATTTAAGTCTTTCCATTTCTTTTCTTCTCATATTCTGGTTGATGCTTATCATCCTCGTTCTTGCACTGGCCGATAGCTTTCTTTATGTACAGAGCCACCATGTCAGGCAATTGTTTATGGTTCTCTGTTTCATTGCTGTACACGAGTTTCTAGATGCTACAGCGACCCTACACAGACAACCTGGCTTTGGTGCAGAAGGTTTGGCTTACCGACAGTACGGTGTTACATGCGTTGCGTCGTCTCCATGAACATGTTTGACTGAGGCAGTGAGTAGATTATTTTTCTTCTCTCCAATGCTCTTGATTCGTTTGTTCATCTTCATGCCAGGTTCCTAAAACTCAACTCCCCCTTCTGTTCCGATTAAAAAAAAAACACTCCCCCGTCTTAATATCTGCGCTCAATCTTAGTTTAGTTGATATTACACCAGCCACAAAAGCACAAAGTGAGGATCAATACTCAATAGCCCTATAAATTCAGCAGCAAAATCTGAAAAATCGATGTGGCTCCACTTGAAAAATGGCTTTCGATCTTGCATTTGATTTTAAACAGAAAATTTACTTGATCGCCCAGCTCTTGTAGTAATGGGCCATCAAAGAGACTGTACATTGCTATATTTTCTTTCATTGTCAGTTTTTACATTTGAATTCTCCTACTTGTATTGGAATTGGTTAATTTCAATGGACTCTAAAATCTGTCAAATGCTGGACGAGAATGGTATGGTCAAGAGAATCTTGCAAACCTGCCAAATAACAGAAAAAGTTCGGCGAACCTCAACACAAACAAAATGGCAAGCAAATTAGATGATGATAATTGTGTCGAAAATCACACGGCATACCAGCCCCTCGGGATTAATTTCCACAATCCATGCCGTTTGGTAATGTCATATGCAGCTGGATCAGAACGCTGCACTTTCCCAAGCTTCTCTGATAGCAAACCCCATTCATGGACAAATTGGATAGATTCAGAGAGCCGACTGAGCAGATTTACAAGAGCTATCACTTCATTTCTTTGCAGTTGCACCTATAAAAATAGAGTTGGTCATGAAGTTATATGCAAGTGGGAACCATTAATTTGAGAAAATTGAAATTAAAGGGCATGGAGAAACTTACCGATGTATCCGGTTGGTTTTGACTGTCAACCGAGAAGAGGATCTTCAATGCGGTTCCAAGGCCGAGAACCTGGAGCTTTCCCCACAATCGACACTTCTCACAGCCGACACAATCCATCAAAGCACTGCAGTAAGGTCATGTGTTGGAGTGTTTACTATGGAGAGAAAAGGTAGAAAAGGTCAGTAGCTCTTTTTTCCTTTTCGAGGAAGGGGAGGGTGCATAAGGTTCATGGGAGATGGGACTAGTAGGGGCAATAAGGTGGGAAAGGCATGGCTAGACGCTATCTAAGGCCTAATGCCACGGGAACGGTGGCATCTATTGACTGGCGACCAACCCTCACTCTCAAACTTGCAACGTTCCATCAGCTTAAAAGTTGGAACCAGCCTAATATTTCTGAACTGCCTCTGAAGTGTCTGCTTCAACTGAGGTCCACTTTTGCCCTTCCACAACTTAGCCTCGTCAAATGGAAGAGGACAAGCAGCTTGTAGTTTGGGATCATAAAGCAACTGTTTCATTAAAAATAAAGTGCCGGAATCCTCGGCAGGATTACCAGTATCATACTCGGCCACCTCCAGATAATTAGCTGCCTAAGACACAAATTAAACTTAAGTTACACGCACAAAAGCCAGCTCTTAGCTAAATGACAAATGATTGAAAACAAAAAAGGCCACGCGGATAAATATTCCTCACTCACCTTAGTCACAGCACGAAGAACAAAAAGGAATGTGAAATACAAGTTTCCAACACGATCAGGATACCCCACAACACGATCATACATCATTTCCAGATTTTTACCCCACTGAAATAGCAGATAGAGATGTCAGCTAAGGCTTTGAGCAGCAAACAATCCGTAAACATGGCAAATTATTTTCCATCAAATAATAAATATGATCATATGCACATCTATATGCTTCTGGAAGATGTCCAAAAAGAAGGGCCGTAGATCCAGCTTATTGTTACTAAAGATGTGGGTTTCTATTTTCAACTAACACAAAGAATTAGCCGGAACATGAAGGCTTGAGGGCTTTCTACTGCCTAATGTTACTATTGAGGCCATCAGAGGATCATGAATGCATAAGATGAAAACCAAAACAATTTATGAAAGAAACCATCCTGTTCGTGTGAATGAAATACTTCAGAAGAGAAATTTACTAATAGATAGAACAAAAGTAGCGGGAGTTCATGAAATGACAACCATATTTGCAGCTTCATCTAGGAGGTAATCGGTAGCTATGTGGATTGATATCGAGGAGTGAAGACCAGAGATCACTTTGTATAACACCTTTTTCTCCTGACAAACCTCTCCTGAAGTATCTGTAAATAAACCATTGAATCGTAAAATTACCAGAGACAAAAATCAAATGAGCAAGGAAAATCAGATAACTGTTACAATGACCGTGGCAATTGATCCACGAAGATGGAAAATCACACTGATATTTTGAGAAACTAAGGAATTTTCCTTTCTAAAACATTTCCAAAATGTCGATGAACGAGGACAAGGTGACGGGCAACTTGCTATCAGCGTGGAACTCACACTTTGGACAATTCTCTGAGTAGATTGCATCCCATATCCTTCTAGCCGATGGACCTGTATAGCCAGTGTAACGTTCTGGGTTTAGGAGAAGGTTAACATATGTCATTTCACCTGCAAATGAAAATTTTCAATATCGCCATCCACTTCAAATGAACTTTGAAGATGAAGGCAACTTTGATTTTGAGGAAAATATCATAAAGGGGAGCTGGGTTAGATGTGAGAAGCCTTGGCACATTCAATAAACAAATTTTGATGCACCCTAGAAAGACTCAGAAGGGCTAAAGCAACTTCTACATTCATATTGCTATGCTTGTGTGTAAGTATGCAGATACTTGCTGTCCGCCAAAGGAAATAAAAATAAAAAATCTAGACCACTGAGGAGCAAGAAAGGCAAATGGTAACTTCAACCAACTGTTGCCCAAGATTAAACGGTGTGCATTTGGGAATCATAGTCATTCCCATGATCTGTGCACTCAAAAAACTTTGTCACTTACTATTATCTGCTTCGTCATCACTAGTCCAGGGGTTATCTGCTTCGATCCATCCTCTGAAAGCTCTATTATCCAATGTGCGGTCAACAATGGCTTGTGGCTTTCCCTCTTGACACTGTAAATTGTCAGATGGGAGATCGTGCCTCAAGGAGTTCCGTAAAGGCTCAGGAAATTCATTTTCTGGGCATTCACAAACACTGCAATCTCGCAAGCGGCACATACCATCATCAGGCCAGAAAGGGCAGTCACACCAAAGTTTCACCTGATATATGAAAGAGCACATAACATGAGGTCCAATAAGGGACAAATCCCACAAAACATATATATTCCATCAAACCTATGCAGGAAGTATATAGGCAGCATATATGGGCCACAGGCCAGGTTCACTTCAATGGTCAGTTTACATATAAGCAGTACGAGTCCAATATGATTGTATTCATATGGAAGGTTGCACACATGTATGTTAGCAAAAACTTTTTAACACATTTCCAAGGCCAATGGATTAAGAACTAGAACAAAGGCAACACCGTCCAGAAATGCTGAAACTGAAGGGATGACAATGGCAGTCCAACTAGTTCAAGATAAGACTACATGAAATCTGAAATGTTGGCTGGCCTTCTCAGATATTTAGATTCTTTGAGATTCACAGGAAAGATATTGGAGAATTTTCCAGAAACTGCGTCGAATACCATACTAGAAGCCACGACTATGTAGAGATAGAGACTTTGCAGACCTTAAAGAAGCTGAAAAAAGGAGTTCTGACAAGCTTCTGTAGCAAAGGATGCAAAGCCTCTCCATTTAGACTATTCACCGTCTCATACTCACAACAACAGTCCTCAACAACGCCAGTATACTTCTGCAATTCCTGCATGCGCAACAATGAAGCACATAATTAAGCACAAACCCCACAGAATGGAGAATCTGTTCACCTCCAATCCAAACCAATTCTCCGGTCTAATTCATAACGCAATTACAGTCTTAACCGACTCACGACTCAAATGCAACTACAGTAAGACCAACGGAAACGCATAATTTCAAGAAAATGTACAGGAGCATCGGAAGACGATGAAACGAAAAAACGAACACAGTTCGCGTAATCGCAAGATCCGTTCACCTTCAGCCACACCGTTCTCTGCCTATTCGACAAACGCAGCCGGAGTCCGTGTTCAGTGACGATTAAGATCGATCCATGCAAGGGCAACAAGCGCGTGAACGACAGAAGGCAAAACGAAACAGCACCTGAGGACAGCGACAGGAGCGATTTGTAAGGAGAGAGACGATACTCGCGGAGTTCCTGGAAGAAACTGCGAGGGCGATCGCCACTGAGATCAGAGGGACGAACACCGCGCTAGAGCTCCATCTTCTCTCGCTTTGCTTCGGGCGATCGGCCTCCTTCACTTTGACCTCAGCCTTCGCCATCTCCATATATCACCACGGAAGAATCATCCTCCGAGAAAAACTGCGGCTTTTTTGTGGAAGGCTGATAAAAAATAACCGCCCAAGAGCCAATTAATTGCATCAGAGCGATATTTCTACGTGGTTTCTACGTGGTCTAAATGATGCATGTAAGATTTTCTGGGCCAGAGCTCCAGTGTGCAGACACGGGGCGGACTACTCGACTCGACGCGACGCGGGTTAAAAAAGCGCGCGACACGTGGCGGGTTGCAGGGGCGTGTAGCAACGTGCCGCGAGTAGGAGTGTAAAATGAAATAAATTAACGAATTAGAGTTTTTTTTTTTTCCCCTCAACGAATTAGGGTTGGCGTGTAGCATAAAGTGACAAGGCCCGGTACCGGAGAAACGGAAGTCAACGCGGAAATGATTTCTTAATTTCGGTGACGTGCTGGGACCAATGAGAGCGCGAGTGATTTCGACACGCGCAGCTTCTCCGTGTCTTCAAGTTCATGCGACGTCGTTGCGTCTACTTGGGGGCGACGTGACTTCATTTCTTCCTTTTCGGGTCAACAAGGACAGTCCCTTTCGGATAATTGACTCGGCCCGCCGCAGCGACCGCCAGTGCGCGGTGAGCTCTGTCTTGCATTCCGATCCTGAGCATCCATTTTACTCTCGTCCATGGGTATCAAACGGATGGACTGGCTCGGGGTTATATCGCATCGATTATGCTCCGATTCATATTGATCTATTTAATCCGTTTTAATTCATTTTTATGTTATACAAATCTAGTTACTCATACCTTATCCGACATATATTATCTTTAAAAATATATAAGAAACATAATTTTAAGATTGGACCTATGTAAGAACGAAATCTAAAATGAATCCATTTGTGGACCACTACCATGAAATATGAATTAAATATGGATTCTAAACTCATTTTGTCACCTCTACTCTCGTATATCTACCTAGCAAAACCCTGAATTATGGAAATCTTCGTGATTGGTAAGTTTCGATAAGCAATAGTAATTGTCACTATTGTCGCACAAGTTTTCTAATGGCCTAGTAATAATACAATGTTATTAGGGTCTAGAGCTCGATTACCTTTAAGATCAAGGGAATGAAGAGTTCGTGACGAACGGTTAAATGGATCGTCGTCGGCCTACGTTTAGGTTCACCGGCCAAGTCACAATCAAATGATTGATTCTCAGAAGGCAAAAAAAAAAAAAAAATCTTTTTGATTTTAGTGTTTCGTTTTCGGAAGTGGAAAATTTGCGAACGTGCTGGGCCATGTCCACACGTCGCTGGCAAAAGGCAAAGCCCATTTGAAGATGGGCCTACTTGCTACCGAAGACCAGGAGACCGCATCTTCTCTGCGTCCGCGGTCAACAAGTAGGCAGGTCTCTCACATGACAATTCACATGGACGACCTCGTGCAGCGACTTGATTCTCTGGCTGTTTTCTAGAAACATGAGGGGCAGGAGAGGACTTGGAAACTGGAGAACCCGGCCTATTCTTCTGCATGGGGCAACGGAAGGAAGGATCGCCCCGCCCTGGAGCGATTCGCGACGAACCGAGCAGTTTTGAGATTTTGCATGGATCAGAACATTAGGCGCATATCCTCGAGAGCTCAACGACCCTAAGCAGTCCTACGAAATTGAAGCGACTTAATTGAACTTGCGTTATTTAGGTCATGTTCCTTTCCGGATGTTTGGGGCTAGAAGTGAAAACGTAGTCGCTATTTCTCGCGGTATGGTGGGTGTCGCCATCTGTTATTTCCACAGCTACTTGGAAAGCTTGAGCTATCAAACTCCCACCATGAGGATTACACTCTATAGTTTGAATACATGCGATGTGTATGCAAGGACTGCGAAATTTTAGATGAAGGGCAAGGCTAATGTTCGGTATCGATGCGACTCGGATGTTTAAATGTTCGCTTATGGTCCGAGTAAGGGACTTCACCGGCAATCCGTGTATCGCCGGCCGAGTTTCCTGGCTTCTATTCGAATCACGACGCTGTGAAATTAATTTTTCAATTTTATCTCTTCTTCATCCTCTGACTTCATCAAATTATAAAGGGTGGTTGGAGAGAGAGAGAGAGAGAGGAGTGATAACTGAAATAACTATGCCAATAAAGTTGTGGAAGTTGGGTGTGTCGGGTTCCATTGCATGGTGTGTGTTGTGTGCTGTTGGCTTGGACTCGTTCTAACCCCCTCTTCATTCGGACGGGCCTAACGAAGACACCACCATCAATCATCATCTTTCTCTCCACGTATAATTTGCTTGTCGATTTGGCTTATGTATGGATGTATGAACGATCCAAAATCGACCCAACCTAGTGGATCGGCCCCGACCAACAGAGACTTCAGTCAACCGTATCATCTGCTACGTTATAAGCCGATTTATCCTGTTTCATTCAAGCGTTCCTAACTTGGCATCTTTTGATTATAATCCCAATATTCGCCATACTTGGTCCCATGCTCTGTCTCTCTCTCTCTCCCCCCTCCCAAATGCATTCTAGCACACCGAACAAATCACGTTTCGGTAAGGAAAATGCTTGCATGAATGTGCCGTCTCATTAGAAAACTGTGACCATCAAATCTTAGCCACAAGTTTCAAAAATGGAATCAGTAAAGATTAGAAGCCAAAGTGGGGCCCTCCTCTGATTTGTGGCTGGGCCTGGAATTTCACCAGTAGTATACTGTTATCCTTTACTCTACTATCATATCGGTAGCTCCCTTTCGGTAATGGTAAAGTTCATGTCGAAAGTATGATGTTATCCCTTACTCCATTATCACGTCAGTCACTCTCTTTCGATAATGGTAAAATTCATATCGAGTCTCGTCAGTTAATAACATATGCACCCCTACGCATGTCCCACGTTATGATCGACTTCACTTATGTACTATATAAGATACTGTCTCTCATTAGGTTGAAACAGAGGCGCTTTTTTTTTTTTGGTTATGGGATCTAAGTTAATGATTAGGAGTACTTTCTAACGATAGTAAAACAGTTGGAGCGGTTCGACGCATGTGACAATGTGGACAGGTGAGGAGGAAGGCTCGGGGAAACCAACATAAACTTATGTTCATTAAATAAATCCCCAATGATTAGGGTTCAAGGCCTCCAAGTTCATTTGATGCAGTCGATGAGAGGATCGGTACATTGCATCCGGAAGAAGCAGAGACAAGAAACCGGAGGATGTCTTTGAGTCTGGCTTCTTTTCCTGGCTCGTGCATTGCACATACGCATACATTCACAACACTGTTGCTCGTTGAAAAGCTTCAAACGATGCCACCCACGTTCGACAGGATCCTTGATCTCCATTTGTTTGTCTTGTCTACTTATGATACTCCAATCATCCCTCTCGTCGATCCCCACATGCAAATGTTCGTTCGAATTCGTGACCAGAGTACATCGGCGGCTGAGATTGTCGGGGCGCCGATCGCGACGCGGCATGAAAAGAGAGAACCTTTAACTCCAGCGATGCATCGTTCGAGCACACGCCGGTAGGATAGAGGAACCTACGATATCGTTCTTCTCCTTCGCTATCAATTAGCTACGCACATTGCTCGATGGCTCGTACCGTAGATCGATTTCGGAGTTCGGTGACACATGGGTAGAGAGCCCCCACTATCAGGGTAGTGTTCATTGAATGACTCTTCATTAAGCGAATCGCCACCATTTAACGACTTGGAGGGCGAGCCCCTAATTAAAAGTTTTTGCAAGTTTGATGACTTCATGGCGGGCCTCGGTAATGGAAGGGGAGGCTCATGCTCGTGAAAATTAACCAAAAAATAATACAAACATTACACATGGGGAAGTCCTAAGGACAAACATGGTGCCATGTCTATCGCTGCGTGTCACATGCTTTTGGCACTGGCCTGTGCTCTAAAGTGCAATCATGCACGTAGTTCATAAATGAATTAACTCTAATGAATTGTCGAAGCTTGTATCATGTGATTTGGACTTTTATATCGATTTCGAAAGTTTTGTAAATAGAGTATCGTCATCAACTTTGAAGCTCATACTTTAGTGTCGACTGCTTTAGGGTGAGACTCTTCACCGTTCCTAGAATTTGGCCGACAACGAGCAAGGAAGAGAGTAGTAATGTCCAGAAATTAGAGTGATTCACCCATTTTTCGCTGATTAAGTTATCACGTAGTTTTGGGTTACTGACGCTCATTTGAGTTTACTAGCTTTATTTGATATTTTTTGCTATGAAAAAAAAAGCTTGCCAACTTTTCTTATTGTTCAGATATTTTTCTGGCAATTCTCAGCAGCTTCTTACCTATACAAGAGTCTGTTTGATAACTCAATAATGTGTTGAAAACTGAAAATACTATACCTAACGAGATTAATCTTGTTTGATAAGAAAGAATGGTAATTTAATATACAATAATGGAAAAGTTCAAGGAGTTGTTAAGAAAGAGAAGTCTCCAAATAAAATGTTGATAAGAGAGACAAGTAAAAGTTGGTAAACGGTAAGAAATTTAACAAAATTAATAAGAAATCCAAATGAAGGTGGATGAGTAAGTTAAACAAGAATTGATAACCCAAAACTAGTTGTTAAATAAGTGACAAATTATCAAAAAAATCTCAAACTTATTGTAGGGAATCCATACTAGGGATGGCTGCTCAATACTAAACCTTTTAATTTGATCAATTTAGTCCTAAGCCTTTTTGATAATTTATAAATTTAGTCATCTCGATCAATTTTGACTAGAAATTGCCAACGTAGACGCTGGCTATCCTATATGGCGTAGCCGATATTGAAGTGGATTTTTCTTTTATAATTTTTATAATTTTTTTAATATTCTTTTTGTGGTTTTGGCTAATGACCTTCTCTAACTATTGTGCAAGGGTCGCCACAATAAAAGAAAAAAAATTTCAAAATTAACAAAATTATCTATGTTGGCGCCAACTATACTACGTGGCAGTGCTGGCATCTACATCAGTAATTTCTAGCTAAAATTGATCGGAATGACCGAATTGAAAAATTATCAAAAGATTTAGAACTGAATTGTTTAAATTAAAAGTTTTAGAACCGAATTATCATTCGTACAATAGATTTAGGGCTTTTTGGGTTATTTTTTCTATTAATATAATCGGAAAGAAATGGTAAGCCGTTGAAACAAACATTGGTATTCCTATAAGAGTCGGCAAATTTAAGAGGTTGGTTGAAACGACAAATATAAAAGTTAGTAGAAGTTAAGAAACTTTGGTTACTTGTAGACTGCCCAAAACAGTTTAAAAGGGACGGTAAATTATCGACAAGTTATCGGAAAATTAAATGAACCCTAATTTTTTTATATCAGTAAAAAAATATTATTATTTACACCAGTCAAATCTTCAAAAATCTATCAGCACAGTAAGAGGGGGGGGGGGGGGGGAAACATCTTTCTACCGGGGCAGTAGGCTAGCCTAGCCCCTGCAAGGGACGATCTCGCGAGTGGATGAGCAAATTTTATCGAACGGCTAACGACACGTGGCGGTTCGTTTTCACTTCTCTTCTTGCTTTCCAGGGGCGCAAGCAAACATTACAGACTGGAACGACGGACGAAGAGCACCCGGTGGGCGACCAGAACCATCAGGGGGAAGGAGAGAGGAGCGTCGGTCGGAGAGAGATTCAAATGGCTTCCTTCCTCAACGTTGTCAACACGTGGTGATGGAAATGCGTGCGATGCGTTAGGATAGTAGAGCATCTCCCAAACGAGGTTGGTCAGTGAAGGATCTTTCAAAACGACCTTTTTATCGTACCAATTATTGCTGGTCGCTTTCCCTTTTCTTCTCCCTTTTTTTTTGTTTCACCCTTTCCAAAATGCACCGTGCCTGGCCCAGAACGGCAGTGAAAAGAGTCGAGTCGTGTCGTTTCAAAGTGAACTTCGCGTTTCGGCAATTGCTTTGGTTTTTGGCGTGGTCAGAAATCTGGGGCGATAATCCCGGAAAACCTTTTTGGAAGGTTCTTGCGTCCACGTCGAGCCGGGCAACTCAAAGCCTTCCTCGTCTATTGTACCTGTCCAGTGTCCTTCCCCCCCTCTCTCTCTCTCACTCTCTCTCTCTCTCGGCCTCGAAGGAGTCGTGACGATTCGCGAGAAACCTGAAAATTCAAACACCCTAATGCTCTCCTAATTGGGAATCTAACTAGGTTTGATTAACATCTTTGTACTCATCCTCCCGTCTACCTAATAAAATTGACACTTTTGTTTCTTTTCTTTTCATTTTCCTCCCTTTCTTTGTCGTTGCGCATTCCGCGGTGACATCAATTCGTCTCAAGATGTGTTCTTTTGATTAATTAACAACGTGTAATCCCTCGGGTTCTCTAGATTGTCGAAACACCGTGCCAAACATTGGCAGAATTACGAAAAAAAAGTCCTAACCATCTCTCAATTATTCCAATTCAATCCTAAGCTTTTTTTTTTATCAATTGAATCCTAAACTTTTTTTTCATTTTTACCAATTCAGTCTATTTTGTCGGCCGACATTGATGTTGCATTTTTGACAACATTTTCATATTTTACGAAAACGATATTAACATAATAAAAAATTCAAAATTCAAAAACTATTGAGAATAATATTACAAACGGCCAAATGAATTCAATTACAAAAAGTTTAGGATTCAACTGGCCAAAAAAAAAATTAAATTCGCACAGTTGTGATAGATTTATAACTTTTTAGGTAATTTTCTCGCCAAACATCGGATTTGTTACTTATAAAACACAATTCGTAGGTGCCGATCTCAGTAAAATCGAAACGGTTTATCAATCCGTGACTCGTATCAAGATGTCACAAGATATTACATTTTCGTGGTTTTACTCGATAAAGGAGGATATGGCAACATGTATATTTGTTCATTGTTGGAAAAGAGAGAGAGAGAAGGAGAGATGATGGAACGCCCTTAAAGAGTCGGTCATCTTCCCATTCCTCCATGATCACGAGGAAGAGACAGATCAATAATTTTTGGGAGGGCTGCATTATTGGCAACTGCCGAATTAGCTAGGAAGGTGAAGCCACCATCCCATCAGGGCCATCACTTCTTCATCCAACAGTTGAATGCACATCTTTAATTAGCTTCTGGCGACATTATTTTATCAGGATTTCCAAATAGAAAAGAGAGAGAGAGAGGGAGAGAGAGTCTATTTTTAAGTCTTGTCAATCAGAATTCACACACGATCCCTCCTAAAAATAAATGGGAATTCTCCAAATTGATGGAGCGACAATGTAGGTCCCATGTTAACCACGTGGCAGACAGCATCACCCTCCCTTTCTTTCACGTGGGACCCCCCCAAACTAAGAGCGAGGGAGATGCTCGCATTGGCCCATCACATGGGTCCACCCTCACCCTATTTCTTTATCCTCTCCCCTTCCCCTAGCCCTATGGACCGAAAACATCTTAGTTCCCGACATTTATTTGTAACACTAAGGTTCACTTAAGAAGATTCCACTAAATTTCACCGGCCACGGACAACAAGCATTGCTTCGGAATACTTCTTAAATGACGAGTTTCAATTTCCAAATCATTGTTTCCCCCCGCATTACGCACAACCATCGAACTAATAACCGAACTATTTTATTTTAAATATACATAGCAAATGCTTCAAGGCCCGAACAACAGTAACGAGAGATGGAGAACTCGATGAGAGGGAGGTTTCGGTTCAAGGTTCAACAGATCAAATGGGGCCAATGAGTAGTATATTTTTGAATCGATTGGACCTGCATAAATTCAATAGAAAGTCAAAGCGACGATGTGCCTACAACCGGCTAATCGGTTCGACGACATCGGATTGAACTCAAATTCGATCGGCTGAAGCGAAACGATATGCTGATCAATACTCACCGCCTTTGACTGTGAACTGTGATGGATTTCGGCAATTTCATGATCGTTTTGATGGGTTTTTCATTATTTTTGTATTTTCGAATTTAATTTTATGTTGGTGGTATTTTAGTAATTTTCCGTCTTGTATTTTCATTATATAAGCTTGTTTTAGGATTTTTTGAAGATAAAATATTATCATTTTAATTCAATTTCGAGAATTTTTCTCTCTTTGAATAAGCTGAACGATGCGTCGGTTTCGGTTCAACGGGTCAAAGGGGCCAAATAAATTCGAGGCTTGGGAACTGACAGGATATGTCTCATAAGGGCATTTTGCTTATCGATTTCACACACGACTCGCATTGGACCGCCAGAAGAATAGAAAAACAAAAAACATATATATGTAGAAGCAAAGTCGGCTGTACAACCTGGCGTAGGCTCCGGTAACTTTCGGCTTCAACATTAATGAACACACAAAAGAAAATGGAAGTCACAAGATTCGTAAATAATAATGGTTCTTGTGCCAACCCTCCATGTAGTTTCAACGCTGATTAGTTGGGCTCGAACTTTTTAAGGTCACCCAAGTCTTTAACCTTACTGTCAAGCAACATAACTTTTCTTACTTAGGCAGCGCCCGAGCACCGTTCAAAGGGCAGGGAAGAAATTGTCCAATTCGTCTCATACACAATGTACGGATTCAGTCTTATATTAAGTTTAAAAAAAAATCAATTATACATCATTCAATTTTGCTAGTTTAGTTCTAATCTTTACCTGAAAATTGCTAATGTGACGATATAGTCATCGCTGGCCATCCTACTCGGCACACTACCATGCCAACGATTTCCTGTGAGGATCGATCGGAACGGTCATATTAGAATTCCGTATAGAAATTTAAAACTAAATTGATAAGTTTGAAAAATTGAGGGTTGAATGGGCGTCCGTACGCTATGTACAGGCTTATCGGAAATTTCTCAAATCTTGGACTGGGGCAGCAATAATTGTAGTGGATTTCGCGATTTGATAACTTCATCTGCCCTCGAAGTGATGAATTCAATGAGTTGCAGAAGATTTTCATGCATTGGGGCGTCGTCTTCTTGTGTGCGGTGTCGTTTTGACTGTTGAGTGGATCACAGAGTAAATGAGCGAATTATTCGCCGATTCTCACCAGATCAGTAAATACACAAGGACTGAAGTCGTAACACAATTTCCTTTCGCATTAGAAAGGGGCGTGCAAACTGAGCTTAATATAAGGCCCTTGCACAGTTTCGACAGTTCCGCTCGACTTAGAGTACGGAAATTAATTACACATGATGAGACGGACAATGTGTTCGGGAAGATTTCGACGATAGGTTTCCGGATAGCCGGGCCATTGTGCCCCCTATCCTCGGATTATAGAAGAAGACAACGAGATATTCAGTGGTTCGAGATGGCGATCTAAAGAAATCCCGCAACAACTCGTAGTTTTTATCTAAAGATTTGTAATTACTTTAGAACGATTCGACGAGCACGCGATCGTGCTCTTGCATGTTTTCAACACCGAAGGAACTTTGACAGATCTCGCACGCCTCCCTCCGAGAAAGCGCAAAAGTAGCGTGTTACCTTAGATACTAGAATTTACTAACATGTTGTAAGTGGACATTTACTCAGGCAGATGAATCGATTTCGATACTCGATGAGAATACGATACACCGCATAACATACATCATCTGTCCTAAATCCCCATATTATCTGTGTACAAACTGGGATTGAGATTGGGATCGGGAATGGACATGGCAGTCATGTTCAGCGGAGCAAGTCAGTGGACTAACGTCGTGCTAAAGTCATCGCCAGTGTCGTGCAGCCGACAAGCCTGTTGCCTTCTGAGAGATTTCGATTTCTCGAGACTTTTAAAGAGCAAATAAATTCAACTGATTGAACATCATTATCTTCCAATTTACAGCTCCTAATGCACCACCACAAACGCGGCTTAAATGACAAATTTTGTCAGCGGCCTTCAATGCTCCGAAGCTACCCTCCCCCTCATCCCAATTTTTTTCCCCCCCCCTCGTTGCCCACGATAATAAATTCGGGTCCATTCCTTGTGTGTCCCCATTTGGGTCAACCCAACACTTTCTCCGTTTTTTGTCCCCAAACTACAGTTGGATCAACCAAACACGCCCCCACCACTCATTAATCTCCTCACCTTGACCAACGCTTAACTAAGCCGGGCCCCCCCCCCATCACCTTTTTTTTCCTCTCAAATCATACACGAGCCCAGAGCCTGGTTGGTGCCCCCGGCCGTCGTTAAGACCCCTCGAACGGATGAATTAGGTCGAACTTGAACCGAGATGAAAATGGTCGGATCCAAAATGACCTAACATCTATATTATTTTGAGCTTTACCATTTTAAATCAATCTATTAATCATGTACTGAATATAACTAAGTGTAAAACAACCTAGCCCATCAAACATGAGTCGAGGAATGGTCTATGATCCATCTAACTAAATATTTATACTAGGGTGCATATACTAATTTTATCCAAATGAGAATATTGATGCACGGATATGCTGCTTATTAACAGCAGTAGTGTAGAGAGACATATACGGGTTATATTTTGCTATTAAGCCGATAAAAAGGAGGATTTTCCCGAATCTCACAAAAAGCACCAAAAAAATTTATTATATGACTAATATATGTCAATTACCTCTCTCTCCTCTGTCTCTCTCTCTCTTATAAGTAAACCTCCGAAACCACCATAGCTTCACAATCACAAGAAAGACTCGGAGGTTCGTCTCTCTCTTTCTCTTGCCGGTAGTCGATCCACAGCCAGACATGGACGACGACGCACTTTGCCCGTCGTCGGAAACCGACCTTGACCTCAGCTTCACCAGCCTCGCCTCCACCGCCGCCACCGACCGCACCTTCGCCTGCTCCAGCGCCCGCAGCAGCTTGGCCCGCAGCAGCCTCACCCTCAGCTTCAACGATCGCCTCTCCACCTCCTCAGCCTCCGCCTCCGCCTCCGCCTCCTCCGTTGCCGCCTCCCTCCACCGCCGTCCCCACCGCCGGTCCGACACCAACTGGTCCGCCATCAAGGCCGCCACCACGCTTTCCTCCGACGGCCGCCTCCACCTCCGCCACCTCAAGCTGCTCCGCCACCTCGGCACCGGCGACCTCGGCCGCGTCTACCTGTGCCGCCTCCGCGACTGCGACTCCGCCAGCTTCGCCCTCAAGGTCGTCGACCGCGACTTTTTGACCAGCAAGAAACTCTCGCACGTCCAGATGGAGGCGGAGATCCTCTCCGAGCTGGACCACCCTTTCTTGCCCACGCTCTACGCCCACATCAACGTCTTTCACTACACGTGCCTCCTCATCGACTACTGCCCCGGAGGCGACCTCCACTCCCTCCTCCGCAAGCAGCCGGGCAACCGCCTTTCAATCCAGGCGGTCAGGTTCTTCGCCGCCGAAGTCCTCGTTGCCCTCGAGTACCTGCACGCGCTCGGGATCGTGTACAGAGACCTGAAGCCGGAAAACATCCTCTTACGTGAGGATGGCCACATCATGCTGTCCGACTTCGATTTGTGCTTCAAGGCCGACGTGGTCCCCACTTTCAACACCAGAGCGGGGCCCACGTCGCCCAGGACGAGGAGGAGCCGAAAGCTCTCCCCCTCTTCCTGCTATCACGGTTCGGTAAAGCGTAGGGAAGGGCTGAGAGAGGTGGTCGCGGAGTTCGTGGCGGAGCCCACCGCGGCCTACTCGAGGTGCTGCGTCGGGACCCACGAGTACCTCGCCCCGGAGCTGGTCACAGGAAACGGGCACGGCAACGGCGTCGACTGGTGGGCCTTCGGGATCTTGCTATACGAGCTGTTGCACGGGACGACGCCGTTCCAGGGCGGGAGCAAGGAGAGCACCCTCCGCAACATAGCCTCGAGCAAGCAGGTGCGGTTCCACCGGGCAGAGCGAGAGGAAGCCGGGATGGCCGAGGCACGGGACTTGATAGAGAAGTTGTTAGTGAAGGACCCGCGGAGGCGGCTAGGATGCGCCCGGGGCGCGACGGACGTTAAGCGCCACCCATTCTTCGACGGAATCAATTGGCCGTTGATCAGGAGCTACCGGCCACCGGAGGTCCAGGGGCTCACGAGGAAGTCGAAGCTGCACACGGGCCACATCGCGAGCGTCACGCCGAATCATAGGAGGCGGCGTTGGTGGTGGAAAGGGCTCGAGTACTTCAGGAGAAGTAAAAGATCTACGTCGAAGTACTATTACTCGAGAAACCCCCTTCGGAGCAATAGCAATTACTATCAATACTACGTTAAGAATAACTAGTCTCCTAAAAATCCAACCAAAAAAAAAAAAAAAACACACTGGTCTCCTAAAATGTGACTTTACCATTTTGGAATTCCTTGTTTCCTATAAGCTTTCCACACTCTTTTTCATTATGCTTGCGAGCTCAGGATTTGTAAATCGGGTAGTGATGGCAACCAAACTTAATCCAAGTTTCGGTGGATGTAAATTTGCTATGTACGCATATGGACAGACAGACAGACAGACAGACTGCAAGGTTGTATATGAATCGATGTTAAAAAAAAATGAAAGGTTTGAGTTTGTGATTTGTTTGAGTTAATCAATCAGTAATCAATGGCGGTTACATTAATTTCATTCGGGACTCTGGAAATCAAGCTGGCGTTCCGGCTTTCTTTTGGTTCTTAATCCAGATCTGGACCAACGGGTCATCTCCTATGGTTTCGGTTTGCAGAGATAAAGCATTAATGGTCATTTTCTCGGGGTAAGAACTTAGAGAATTAATCTGGATATATAGTTCTTTACAGTTCCAAGTTCATGCTCTTTCCAACGGCATCAAGCCAAAGACCAGAATATGCAATGCTGGTAATTCCGGTAAGAACTATAAGCCAACAAAGCCGGTGCGTCCTGTTGATGCAGATGTGGAGTTGTAGCAGGAAAAATGGTTACCTGATGTTGCAGATTCCGAGGAGAGAAACCGTGTTTCGATGTCGAGTAAGATGGTCGCGAAACGTTTGTGCATGGCCAGAGCACAAGGTGGTGGTGCTCGTGGATAGAGAATGACTAATCACTTTGCCTTCAGTGATCCTATAGAGACCAGGAAACAATACTCGGAGTTGTACCCCAAAATAGAGTTTGAGCAAATCATGAGCGAACCTGCAGAGTCGGAATCGCACACACGGAAACAGAATTGCACTTTTTCTATCATGCCACTGAAAGTAATTCTGAGCCCATTTGTGCTTTGAATTGGGCATGAAATGATAACAAGTTTTAATGCCTGGTATTTGGCTATTAGAAAAACATCATATGAAGTAACTTATGTTCCAGAAAATAACATCAAAGGCCAGAATAGTTTGAAAAAGTACTAGCTTTTGGGAGAGGCTTCTTCTTCTGACGGGGTTTCTGGTGTTGGAGACGCTGCAGAATTGCTGCTGCGCGACTCCCTGGCATCCATCATCATCATGATCACAGCCTTCATAGTTGGCCGATTGAGTGGGGAAGCGCTCGTGCAGAACAATGCAATCTTGAGGAATAGAGACATCTCGTCGACGGTGCTCTTGTCAGTCAAATCTAGCCGCTTGTCGAATATTTCGGGAGTTGGCACTGCATCACGGACTGATCTCCTCACCCAGGAAACTAGGTCCCCTCCCTGCTCGACGGGTTGAACAGGGGTTTTCCCAGTAATGAGCTCCAAGAGAACCACCCCGAAGCTATATATATCGCATTTTTCTGTAACTTTCATTGTATATGCATATTCTGGAGGGAAAAAAGCACGAGCAATTAGGTAAATTTGGTGGAGCAAAACGTAATATCGGTTCACGTTATCAGGGAACGTGTGACCTACAAGAGAACACCACTACAACCATAAAATCTTGCGTTTCCACAGTACCAACAAGTGCTTAAAATATTTCAAGCACGGGGGGTGATAAGGAAAACATGGTCAGTGACTGTTAATACAGCGGTATCAGCAGGGGAGGAGAGCACATCTCCCACATATAAATCAGCAAATAACTGAAGAAGATTGAATTAGAAATCAGACACACAACACACTGTTCACAGAGTTCCAGGGCTCTTCGTTCTTACCTGGGGCAATGTAGCCATATGAACCTGCAACAGCAGACATGGACTTCGAGCAGGAGTCGATCAACTTTGCCAAGCCAAAATCCCCAACATGAGCCTCGAGCAAGTCATCAAGTAAGATGTTGTTGGATTTGATGTCACGGTGGATGATTTGAGGCTTGCAATCATAGTGGAGGTAGCACAAGCCCTCCGCCGCTCCTAAAGCAATTTTATAACGGCCATTCCAGTCAAGCAAGCACACCAACTTATTGGAATGAAGCTGTTCGCCTAAGCTCCCATTTGCCATGTACTCGTATAAGAGAAGATTAGAGCCTTGACTGTAGCAGAAGCCATAGAGTTTCACGATGTTCCGATGCCTGATCTTTCCGAGGGTCGAAATCTCAGCACTGAAGCTGCCATCAGAACTGGCTCCCTCTCCACGCGACCTAAGTCTCTTCACAGCTATCACCTTGCTATCAGGCATTACAGCCTTGTACACTGTACCACAGGCCCCTCTTCCTATAACTGTGCTCTCTGAAAAATTTTCAGTGGCTTCAAGGAGGTCCTGATATGTAAACCCGACTCTTGGAAAGTAATAATGATTCAACGAGTCAGGCTTTGTTTTATCTTCAAGAGCAACAAATTCGGGCACCGTGTGCTTGAAGGCCCGACAAATGCTGACTGTAACGATCAGAGTTGTAAAACCTACTATCAACGAGACAATACTCACGAGTTTCTCCTTGGATGAACCTTGTTTCAGCCAGTTTGATCTTGGTGACGGAGAAGGTGCTTCCGATGGATGGCAACGTCTGGAACCTGAGATGCATAATCCATTGTTGCCAGAAAAATTTGTGGAATTCATTCTCCGAAACATGGGAGTGTCTGGTACCATTCCTACCAAGTTATTATTAGAGAGGTCACAGACCAAAAGGCTAAGAAGCTCCCCGATCGAATTGGGGATTTTGCCAACAAGTTGATTATCGTTCAAGTAGAGAGACTCCAGCATCTGCAAGTTCCCCAACTGTTCAGGGATTCTCCCGGTTAGATTGTTATGGCTGACATTCAGGGCGATCTGGAGAGCCCTAAGACGACCAAACTCTAGAGGAATCCCGCCTGAAAATAAGTTTCCCCCCATCTGTAACTCTGTAAGCCGTATTAGATTTCCCAAGGTATTTGGTATTTGACCTGTCAATCTGTTATCAGATAACTTGAGCAGTTCCAGGTTGACAAGCATCCCGAGTTCTACCGGCAGAGAACCGCTGAACCTGTTTCGGCTGAGATCAAGCCTCTGTAGCCTAGTGCAGTTACCAAGTTCAAGAGGAATACTACCTGAGAGTCTGTTGGAAGAGACATTCAATACCACAAGTTGCACCAAATCTCCAAGTTCAGGAGGTATCGAACCCACAAAGTCATTATCTGATAAAAGAAGCCTCACTATATTGGGGAGGTTCCTGAGACCTGGAGGAATTAACCCTGAAAACCGGTTTTTCTGGAATTCGAGAGCGTAAAGGTTTTGAAGCTTCTGGAGTTCAACAGGGAGGCTTCCAGTGAGCTGATTGTCCCCTAGCATCAACTGAACGAGAGACTTGCAAACTTTCAAACTGTGAGGGATATTCCCAGATAATCGGTTGCATCCGACGCTAAGGAACATCAAACTTTGGTACCGGCAAAGATGCGCAGGTATCCTTCCAACAAGCTTATTTGCTGACAGGTCGAGAATGGTAAGATTACTGTTCATACCGAGAAGAGGAGGTATAGTTCCATGTAGCTGATTGTTGAAAAGTTGGAAGTCAACTAGACAAGTGAGGTTCTGAAGTTCTACGGGAATTGTACCTGTCAAGTTATTGATCGACATGTCTAGGCTTTCCAACAGTCTGAGTTGCCCCAGCTCTTTAGGAATGCTTCCCTGAAGCAGGTTTTCGAAGAGATGAAGCAAGCGGAGGTTGGGGATTCGACCCAGCTCGTTTGGAATTATCCCGCTTAACTGGTTTTCAGAGAGATCGATTTCAACAGCTCTTATGCAATCCCCTAGCTCTCGTGGAATTTTTCCATTCAACTCGTTGTGGTAGAGGTACAACCTCTTTAGCCGGCTTAGCTTTCCAAATTCCTTGGGAATAACTCCACTCAAAGAATTCTTATGCACTGCAAGCAACTCCAGATTGCTAATATTCCCAATTTCAGGGGGAATCTTGCCAGTCAAAAAGTTTTGCCAAAGAAGTAGAGAGTTCAGATTCTGAAGTTTAAAAAGCTCTCTAGGGAGAGAACCCTGGAGCCTATTCTGTGCCAACCCCAGAACCTGCAAACTCTCACACTCACCAATTTCCGAAGGTATCGCACCCGAAAGCAAATTTGAACCTGCCCTCATGATCCTGAGGCTTTTCAGATTGCCGATCGTCTGGGGTAATTGGCCAGTCAAGTTGTTGCTATAAAGTTCGAGCTCTTCGAGCACGCTTAGTTTCCCAATTTCCAACGGAATGTCGCCATACAGATAGTTCTCGCAAAGAGAGAGCTTTCTGAGAGTGGTAATGGTGAAGAGTGGAACAGGCAATTCTCCATGAAATTTATTTGTGCAAAGGTCCAGGATTTCCAATTTACCACATTGAGCGAGTTTTTGAGGAATGGGGCCAGAAAACAGGTTCTTGGACACATTCAGCTCGACTAATTCAGGTAAGCCACAGAGGATCGGAAAGAGAGAACCAGACAAGCTAAGGCGATGAAGATTGACAGAAATTACCTTGGAATCAACTGAACATGCAATTCCGGTCCAGTTGCAGGGGTCCAAATCTGAGGGATTCCAGTTTTGAAGATTGTCATTGGGGTCGATGAGCGAGCTCTTGAACTCCAAAAGCGTACCCCCCTCTTCATTCAGACAAGTCACTACTAGGACATAGAATGGAAGTATAAGCGCCCAGAGAAGCATCTCCCTTTGGACAATGGAAATCCCTCGCCTCGACATTCCTAACGAGACGAAAATGCAGAAAATGTCTGCAAAACACATTCTAGGACTCGGGTGCATGATCAGAGAGGTTGGGAAATCTAATTACTCGTTCATGTAATAGGAGGAAACAAGTTGAGAAAGCTGTATCTGATCAGAAGCATCAGTGACATTGGGTTCTTGATGATTCATATTGATAAGAAATACTGAACCGAATGGAGACAAGCCTGTCAATTTGGGGTTCCAGACAAATAGGAATTCAGGGGAATTAGCGACACTAGGAACGCAAAGCAACATGCAAACATACACGAACAGACGAGTATGGGATCACTGAAACACTGATGAGGATTGCCATTGCAACAACACTCGAATTGAGGTAAAGAGTCCTAGAAAAACGGAGAAGATAAGCAAACCCCGTGAAGCCATCAATAAGGGTAACGAAAAGGAAGAGAGAGAGAGAGAGAGAGAGCGAGAGAGCGCGCGCAAATAACATGAGAATAGACCACAAGAGAAAGGAAAGAGAAAGGAAAGAGAAGGATAGTGATTGATTGATGAAGGCAAGCAAGTGGATAGATACCATGAAAGTCATGATCTTTCAGCTGTGTAACGCGTCAACGCTTCACTTTACAACACAGTGATGCTCCTCTCTCTCCCCCTTCACCAAAAATGGCTACTCTTCATCTTCGCCGCCTTCAACAATTTCTGCAACACCCACTCACTAACGTGTTGTCTGTGGAGCTCGCACGAGCAACACCACTGAGCCCTCGAGCGAAATGACCAAAAAGGAGTTATCTTTGGCACGAATTATTGATGGGTTTTTGCTTTTGCTTTAGACGGTGAGGATTGAGTGGGACGGTTCATACAGATTTCGAAAGATATACAAATCTCCGCCATTTTTGCTGGGCCTGTCAAGTTGGGTTTGTTCCGAAACTCTCCGTTTCTTTTCTTTTTCCCCTTTTGTTCGGGGCGGGCAAGTCAAGAAGGTGATGATTATCCGAAGGACCGTTTCGTTTTTGGCTCAGTGGAGTGATTAGGAATCTTTCCCAGGCTTCATCGGTTTCGCATGCCAACCTCGCCTCTTACCAGTTCAATGAGTAAGAGAACTTTTTGCAGAAGGCATATAATCAAGTTGCCAAGCTCCGCCATGCATAGTAAAAATCTTCATAATCTGACGAATTTCTCCTCCACGCCATAGATGGAGAGCTAGGATTGGAAGATTCATAAAAAGGAGAAAAAAAAAATCTGAGAAATTCGATTTGCTCTCAGAGAAGAAAGCGAGCAACCACGTGAGATTCACTCATGACTCGTGAGGAATGCATTTGCCGGCTGGGCGCACGGAGAAATTTGGACGAGTGTCGCACTCGCACTCGCGCTCGCACTCGGCTACTGCTGATGGCGATGAGTCTCTCTGCATGTCGATGTTCTGGAATGAGCGACGAGACGACATCGTTCTCATAAGATTGGTATCCTAAATTACTCTCAAACAATGTTTATTGAACTCTAAATTTTAATCACAAAATTTCTCGATTTTATCAAATGACAATCACCGAATCTAATTCATAAGATGCTTTCTCTCACCTAGCAATCATTATGCAAATTAAATACCAGAAAAATTTCCAAAAAAATCATAAACATATTATACGTATGTCAATTTGGTCCGATATTTTTCAAAGTAATTTTTTTATGATTTGTCAATGTACTTCTTTTGCCTAATTTTGGCAGAAAATCATTAACAAGGACACTAGTCATCTTACGTGACATAGCCAGTGAATGGGAGCCGATGATTTGGGCAATTTTTACATTTCTTTCTCCTTTTCTATAATTTAATATTTATTTTCTTCCTTTTTATTTCACTATTTTTCGGTGAGGGTGTCTTGGGACTCTTCACCGGCCACTACTCTGGCCACGGACCGACAGAAGAAAATTATTAAAAAAGGAAATATACTAAGTAATGTTTTAGGTGATCGGAGGTGTTTTGCCGAGGCTACGTAGCTAGCGAGCTGGTTAAGTAGCATTGTGTGAAGCACATGCCAGTTATGTAGAATCAAAACTCCAATGACTTACGCCAGGCTTGGGGGCTACTATACCTGCTTATTCAATGGTAGCCAATCAAAGTTAAAGTGGACTTTACCTTATGTAACATCACCCTAAAGTTAAAAGAAAATATATGAATTCCCTTCATCTCAAAAAATACTCTTAAATTTAATATCTCAAAGTTCAGATAAAGTAATTTAAGGATTTGCTAAAGTCCAATGCTGACAAATGTTATAGGTGATCGAAGGTGATTTGCCGGAAAAGGTCATGAAATAGTTCGAAACCCTAAGCATGCAATGCGATCGAATCACCAAACCTTTTGTTTTGTCACAATCAGATGTCAGTTTCAAAACAATGTCATGAAGTCCAACGGCTATCATTACTGTAAACCGCTGCAAGGACAATGTAAAAAAAAATCGAAATGTACATGAGAATAGATAGGTGATGGATTTTTTTTTTTTAATGCAGCTTCAGAAAAATTGTCAAACAATGATGGGAAAAATAATAAAAAAATTTAAATTTATTATAATTTTACCAAATTAGTCCTAAGCTTTTTAATTTTACCAATTAATTATTTGCTCCCCATAACTCTTCCTTAGCTAGACCGTTACCCCACCAGTAGCAGGGAATGCATTCCTTATAATTTTTACTTTGATTCTGATAAAATGCCTAATTGTTTGG
Organism: Rhodomyrtus tomentosa; assembly: GCA_028455895.1. Classification (NCBI taxonomy): domain Eukaryota; kingdom Viridiplantae; phylum Streptophyta; class Magnoliopsida; order Myrtales; family Myrtaceae; genus Rhodomyrtus; species Rhodomyrtus tomentosa. The sequence continues at coordinate 36,816,893 of JAPCWY010000001.1, read as the reverse complement.
AGTCTGAAATATTTTCGCGTTTTACTAATTGAGTACATTCGATCAATTTTGGCTATAGATTATCGATTTGACGTCAATCGTCCTACATGGCACGGCTAATGCAAACGTGAAAAAATAATAATATTATTTTCATATATATATATATATATATTTTAAAATTATGTATTTAATTTTTTCTTTTTTCTTTTCTTTTGGTTTCTTTTACTTTTATGTATTTTTTTCCCTTCTACCCTCCGTCGTCCATTGAGAAACCTAATGATGGCTGGCAAAGGTCACCAACCTCAAGCTAGGGACGCCTGAGCCGAAGCTGCCAAGGGCCAACCTCTAGGCGAGGGTCACCCTTGCTTAGGCTGGCGAGGGCGGTTAATGTCCACTCAGAGGAGGGCAACCCTCGCCTGAGACCGATGGAGGGAAGAAGTGAAAGAAAATGAAAAAATAAGAAGAAGAAAAGTAAAGGAAAAAAGAAATAAAATAATAATCGACATCAATGCCACGTCCACATTAATAATTTCATATCAAAATAAGCCCGAATGTGGAAAGATTAAAAACCTAATTGATAAAATTAAAAAGTTTGTGATTAAATTGACGAAACTGTAATAGATTTAGGAGCTATTGGTCAATTTTGCTGCATAATTGGAAAATGTTACAATATTTCTGTCAAGAAGACAAAGGGGCTTTTGACGTTAGGCCATCAATCCAATAAGCAGCTGGGCACTGCATATCATCCTTTACATGATAAATATAATATACCATAATGTTGCGAGCGACAGACTAATTTTCGTAGCAAATTCAAGTCGTCATTAAAAGTTCCCACATAACATTTCCCTTTTACTTAAACAAGAGAGATGGGGCTTGACAGGTGGGGATGAACATGATTCTAGGATAGAATCTGGAACCTGTAAAACTAGATCGGTGGGAATCGATTGATTTTAGGTTTCAAGGTATAAATAGTAGGTTTCAGATTTTAAAAATTAGAAAATTTGCTTTGACGGGTAAGTTTCAGGTTCTAGATAGGTGGAACCTGAAACTTGAAGCAAGTTTTTATATTTTTTTTAGTATATATCTTCGTATTATTCTGAGGTATTTCATAAAGACGATAATGAGTATCTAATCTAAAACTATTTTATCATTGAGATTTTTGCTTTGTTATTATTTCATAATTTTCGTGTGTCTAAATATGAGTTGTGGTTAGTAAATTTTAGTAATAGATTGTGGTTATTAAATGTAATTAGTCATAGTAATCGTTCAACTAAGAGTATATACGGAACCTGAGTGGGATCTAGAACCGATCCCAGATTCTTGATTTCAAAATATGCAAGGTGGATTTTAGGTTCCCAACCTGCATAAACGGGTAGATTTTAAATTTCACATGAAATCTGTACAGAACCTAAAACCGCTCACCCTATTGACGGGAGCTTGCAAAGTCTTGCCACCAATCCATTAGACCGGATGCATCTTTGTGTTGAATTTCGGACTACTTAATATGAAAAGAAAGAAAGAAAGAAAATTGAAATGCATTGACGGGGGGTCTTCCGTAACATATAGTCCATTGGTGCCTTGATCAATTCAGCATTTGGACACGAATCAACTGCCAGGTCATGCCCGAAGCATTTATACCCCGTTTTGGTTTCTATTCTTCGTGGCGAACAGGCCCTAAAGGCAAAGAGCGAAATTGATGCCTAACGTCATTTGTCGAGGGATTGAATCCGACCTAATGTATATGTCAAAGCAATACTTGCACATTACTGGCTTATGTGATGCTTGAACTCTGTTAGAAGAAGAATTACGGACGATGTGGAGCCGTGTCCCACAACTTGGTAATTCTAATCACAAGCTTTATTCAAAATCATCCCTTTACAGAAAGCAGGAGATACAAAATTACGACACCCAGTTAAACTTAATCCAAACCCGACAAGTTCCATCAGCTTCACTCGACCCCAAACCTCTTCTTGGGCTCGAGCACGAACCCGGGAACCTTCTTCGGGTCGGGAAGGGACCTGGACACGCTCTCTCGGAGGGAGCACCTCTTGGCCCACGAGACGATCTTGGGGCACTCGGCCTCGATGCTGAAGCCCCCGCAAGTCTCGTACGCATAGAACCAGCTGTAGTACGGGACGAGGGCCACGTCCACGAACCCAAAGGCCTCCCCTCCGAAGAAGGGCTTGTCTCCAAGGCTCCCCTTCCAAAAGCTTGAGGCTCTCCACGAACTCCTTCTTCGTCGCCTCCTGTTCCTCTCCCTTCGTGGACCATATTTTCCGTCCAAGGTCGTATATCCGCAATTTCAAAGATTACACGGCCATCTTTTTAACAAAAGTTCCCGCGTCAACGTATTAAGTGTGCTGTCGTGCCGTGTTTCTTACCTTCTTGTCGACGTAGTCGGCCCAGAATCGGGCTTGAGCCCTCCAGTAAGGATCGGACGGTATCAGCGGCGACTTGTCGGGCCACACCTCGTCGACATACTGAACCGCGATGAGGGACTCGCAGACCGGCTTCCTGTTGTGGATGAGGACTGGGATCTTCTTGTGGATGGGGTTCATCTCCAGGAGCAAAGGGCTCTTGTTCTTCAGATCCTCCTCCTTTGTAATCATAGGCGACCCCTTTCTCTGCCAGAGCAATTCTCACCCTCATCCCAAATGGGCTGGGCCAGAAATCCAGAAGAATCACCTCTTCAGCCATTTGTTTCTTCAATGAGAGGAGCTGAAGAACCGTGATCCGCAGCTTAATATGATGCAGAAGTCGGCTTCTTACACGAGCTCTCTTTGCCTTGTCGCGGGCAATGAGGGAGACGCCTGAAGCGGGTTGGGGTACTTATAAATTGTTTTTCTCTAAGTCGGTTTGGACTAGTTAATGCACTTTCCTAAGTGCCTTCCAAGCCAAGAAGCTCTAGGATTCTCCAGAGACATGTAGATGCCATTTACCATTGTTTTTCCTCGTCTAGTGCGTTCCATTTCTTTCTTTAAAGGATGATGGAGGAACAAGGAATATGTTATATATATACCATGGAGGGGGACACGATCGCAGATTATAGAAATATGAAAGAAATTATTGTAGAAGATTAAATACGACGTCTCTTAAGCTTATTAGTCCAATAGTTACGATATGACTCAGAAAATATAAAATAAACACTCAAAAGATGATATAATAATTCTAAAGCAGTATATAATATAGCAACAGAAATTATGAGTATAAGCAACATTAATTATTTATGACTGAAATATGTATGGAAAAGTTGTTCTACAGATGTGTCTAGAAACTAGTCACAGAAATCAATAAAACAAACACTAAATATAAAAAATATTGTATCCACAATATTGCAGTCAAAATAATATAAATGCGATAACAGACAGTAAGTATAAAAAGAAATAAAATGTTTATCATAAGAAACCGCTAGTAAGTAGGCAGAGCCTACACAATCTGGGGTATAGACTTGGAATTCAAATATGCAAAGTGAAGTGTGTGCAGTTAGTCCAGGAAAAGAAGACCACAGATCAATCTTCACTAGGAGCTGTATGCAAGATGTATGTAAAATATAAATTACATAACACAATTCTTTAGACACCAACAGGAGGTAGAACTTTCCGATTCTGGGTCGTAATAGGCAAAAGATGATGAAATATGTACTTTTATTGAATATAACCAAAGGTTTACACGAGAAATAAAAAAGAACCGTAGATCTGTGCATACAAGTGCATAAAACTTAAAAATAGTTCAGGGACGAACATAAAGGTTTTTGGGTAGAAACAGTTGGACAGAAAGGTAGTAAGCTTACGAATCTGGGTCCGGAAGTGCGGTTAGATTCTCCAAAATGTAGTAAACAGAAAGGATAGAAAGGTTCTTCGGTGAAGGTCGACTCTGGGTAAGAGAGAGAGCTTCGAGGGAGAGGGTGAGCTTCGAGATGAAGTGAATGTCAAAAGGTGGAAGAGAGGAAGCAACCGAAGTCCCTCTGTCCGTTGGAGGAAGTCTGGTTTTAAAGACAGAAATTTATTGTTGCTACAGTGAACAGTAAAAGTGCACAGTAATCCTAAAAAGCCGCTACAGTGTGTAGTGAACAGTGCACAATGTACAGTGTTATCCAGTGTACAAAATACCACAATACATAAATATTACAACAAAAACTTTAATCAGAATCTCGGGCGATGTCGATGCCGTAATAATCGTCTTCGTTGGTGTTACCACTGTGGTGTGAAGATGATTCCGCTTGTGATTCTTCATACTTAGAAATGACTCTTTTCATCATATCATAAAAGTCTCGTTCGCTGGTCACACTGGCCAACTTGGAGACTGACATTGCCTTATCATGCATAAATGTGGTCTTTGAAGTCACAACTGGAGTAGAAATAGAAACTTTGTTGATGTTTATAGCCTTACGTTGTTGGATCCAATTCTGGACGGCTTTCGAGGAAATCTTATCCCAATAGGAAAAACCATCCCACCACTTGATCTTGTAACGTCTGGCTAATATCAAAATCTTTGGGTCCTGAGTACTTTTTGTATACTCGAGTTCCTATGCAGAAACTCATGCCATCCAAAAATTAGCAGAAAACATGAGAAGAGGAGGAAATTGTTTCTTATGTTGGTTTGAAACAAAAGTACTTTGAACAATTGATAAGATTCCCTGACTTGTGGAGGGAGAATGTCAAGGATTGGACCAAAATTATCACACCATCGTATAAACCAAAAGGGTAACTTGGATATATCAAAAGGGCTGTTGAAGAAGAAAAGCCATGTGTGACTTCGATTTGAGTTTTGGCGAAATAGAACGTTCCACCGGGCTTGTTGGTAATCAAAATAAGTGAAGGTGTATCAGACAAAAAGTATTTTAGTTACTTGTGAATCGAGTTTGGCTAAAGTGAAAGGGGTATCATTCCACTCTGCAGGGTGAATGACCCACATGATTCTTACAATGGAATAATTCACAATATTTGGTTGAACTTTGTCACAAAAATGTTTAAACTTTATGGATTCAGTCTGAACCAAAATTCTTTCGTAAAAATCAACGGGTTTACAAATGTCATGAGGGGTATAAAAACGATTTTCCCCAAACATATTATTCGTGAATACATAAGGGTCCTCATGATAGAATCTTTTTTCACCGTGATGATTTTATCAAAATTTTTCAAAAAGAACTTTGACTTTGATTTTTGTGGGGTTGACTGTGTCGTAAGAACCACCTCTTTTGAAACATTTAGAGGAGAGAGATACTTTACCTCATCATAAATAGAAATGTTAGCACCCAAGAATTTTTGCAAATCCTTCATAACATGTTTCGGCAGAATGGAGGCTAACTTAGAAATAGAAATTGATGGTGATTGTTGGCTGGGTGAAGCTTCACAAGTTGTATGTTGTGGTGTTGGTGAAGATTGTGTTTGTGCTACTTCAAGCCAACAGCGAATGGGAGTTAGTTTTTGTGGTTTGGTTGGGACAATGATGGCCTTTGCCTTGGCTTTGTCTTGGTCTTTTTTAGGAGGCATTGTGGAGGAGTTTTTCCCTGTAAAAATTCTCTTGTGAGAAAATCAAGAAGAAAATTTACTTCTCCATATATGAATTCTATATCAAAATCAAAAACAAAAAGTATTGCTTGCCATCGTGCAAAAGTTTGTTTTGATGTAATATTTAAAATATCTTTCTGTAAAATATCTTTTTGCAGATTTACAATCAATTCTTAACAAAAATTTTTTATTCAAAAGATCACTTTGAAACTTAGATATTGAAAGTACAATTGCTAGAATTTCTTTCTTAACAGTGGAATAATTCTATTGAGTCTCATTCCAATATTTAGAAATGAATTGAACAACTTGTTCTTTGTTATTAACTTTTTGTTTCAAAATACCACCATAACCTAATTCAGAAGCATCAGTTTCCATAATCTTAAATGCAATAGGATTAGCAATATGCAAACATGATATTTCTTTTTTTATTTTTCTGACAGTATCAGTATGTAAATTTATCCAAGGTTTTGGGTTTTTCCTCAACCTTTGGTGCAAAGGTTTACAAATGATATTTATGTCAGGAATAAAATCAATCACATAATTTAAACTACCTAAAAATCTTTGTAATTGAGTTTTGTCTTTCAATTCGCAGGGAATTTATCTGCGAACTGAATAGATCTCTCAATTGGAATTATTGTTCCTTGATGAATATTATGACCCAAAATTCTAATCTTTGTTTGAAATAAATAGATTTTTTTCTCAGAAAGAATTAAACCATGACGTTTAGCAATATTAAAGAAATGGTTCACAAGTTTGAAATGTGAGTCAACACTAGGAGAGAATATTAGAACATCATTAATGTGGATAATTATGAAATTGGAGTAGGGATTGAAGATGTCATTCATTATTATCTGAAATTCAGAAAGAGCATTTTTTAAACCAAAAGGCATCACGTTCCATTCATATTGACCAAAAGGAATAGTGAAAACGATTTTATATCTATCTTGTCTAGCAATTTGAATTTGCCAGAAGCTAGATTTCATGTCGAACTTAGAAAAGACTTTGGATGAAAGGAGTCGATTCAAAAGATCTTTTTTATTTGGAATGGGATATCGAATCCATTTTGGAACTTTATTCAATGGTTTATAATTGACCACAAGACGAGGAACACCTCGTTCAATTTCAGCATTTTTATTTATATAAAAAGCAGAATAGCTCCAAGGTGATTGGCTTTTACGAATTAATTATTTTTTAACCAAATCATCTATTTCTTTTTCACAAAGTTTTAAAAGTTCGATATTCATTTGTGAAGGGCGAGCTTTTGTTGGAATATCATTCTCAGAAAAATCTGTTTCATAAGGAAGTGTCACAATATGATTATGATTAATTCTTTCCCAAAAAGCATTATTATGAATGAAACAAAGTTCATCTTTAATCTTTTGTTCTAAAACAGAAATTTTCTTTTGAAGTTCATAATTTTGAAATAGTTGTTCAATTTTTCAAAAACTTAGTTCTTCTTTTAAATATAAAAGATGAGATTCCTTATCACGGATGAGAAAATTAATTTCTTTAATGGCATGTTCTTGTAAAACATTTAAATTTCTTGTTTATGGTTTTGTTACAAATCAGAACATTATTTTCTTACCAAAAATTTGGATTTTAATTACTTCATTTGTGACAGTAAAGGGTTGAATCAAATTTATAAAAGGAGTTCCCAAAATTACATTTCTTTTTGGGTCTTTTTCTAAAAGGAATGACGTTTTTAGAGCAATATTGTCTTTACCACAAATGCTTCAGGAAGTTTATACTTTATTTTTAAATGATCACCAGAAGCAGATTTTAAAGATTTTGTGGTTTTATCAAAATATTTTGTGGGAATTAGACCTTCTTTGATACAATTTAAATCAGCACTAGTATCAAAAAGGGCGGTTGTTTCCAAAATGAATTCATCATTAATTTTGATTAAAACATCTATAATCCATTTTTTACTAGTAACTTCAGTAAGTAATTTAAGGAAATTAGAAGAGTCAAAATCAATTAAATTTGGAGTGACTACTTTGTGAGTTGGGTTTTCAGAAATATTTTTCCCTTTCAATATTTGTTTTTTGAATTCTAAAAATTCTTTCTGTTTATCAATTTGATTAATTTTTATTATTCGAATCTTTTTTTTTTGAGTTCATTAATCTCAAATTGGAGATCATTAGAGGTTGTTGGTCTTGTTGTAGACTTATTACCCCTATTCAAAATGTCAATGAGATTATAGACATGAACTTGGGAATGTTTAGAAATGGACGGACAGGGACTTTGAATTTGGCTATGTAAGGCATTAGAATCAGAATGGGTATCGATTGAATCCAAAATATCTTATTCTTCTTTGGTCAAAACATTAACTTCTTTTTCATTATCAGAATCGGATTCAGAAGAAAGGTCAGAAGAGGATTCAATTTCATTGATTTGAAGACCTTGTTCTATTAGTTCTTCATCAGTTGAAGAACATATCGAAGATTTGAAATCAGTCTCAATCATTAATTGATTTAACTGATTTAGAATGTCTTCATTAAGATCAAGTTCATTAATTTTTTTTATTTAATTTGCAAAATATTTTTGTATGACATTTTTTACCACAATTATAACAAGTAAATTTATCGAAATCCTTTTTGGGTTCAGTTTGCTTAAAGTTCTTTTTCTTAAAAAATCTCTTTTCTGATTTTGAAACTTGTTTTTTTATGAAAATATTTTTTTTTTCTTTTAAATGGTTTTTCATTTGGACATGAACCGGAGCATTTCTTAGATGAAGGAAAAGAATAAGAAGGATCATACTGTCGACAAAAATCTCCTAACCTTCTACGAGTAAGAGACTTTTCCTTCTTAAGTTGTTTTTGGAGTTTTATATTATTACACATTTGAGTTCCAGCCTTATAAACATAAGAAGTAAGTTCACCATAAGAAAGAGAATCAAAAGGGATAGTTTCTCCAAATTGTTCACGAATTTTATCGCAAACTTGGTTTCCTATGATTGTAGAAAGACCTACAAGAAACTTTTCTTTCCAAAAAGACTGATTACAATCTGGACGAAGTAACACCCTTTTTAGAAATACATCTTTGTATTCTCGGAATTCTTCGAGAGAACGACATTTTAAATTGGAAAGAAGATCTTGATTGTGATCACGAATCACAGAAGGATCTCCTATAAAATATTGGGAGATAGAATACAAAAGAGTGGAAACGTCTTGGACCATTTGACCATAATCATAAAAAACAGTTTGACTATTGTCGTCAAATTTGAAAGCATTCAAAATTTGGTCTCTTTGATCTTGGGTGAGATAGTTATACCACCAACCTTTCAAAGTGCCAGAAAAGCCAACAACGATTATGTAAGTCACTTGATGATCAGTTGTGTCAGGAAGTGTCTCATACGTTGTAGCATACATTACCATTTGACTTAAAACTTGCAAGAGATTCTGTTCAGAAATATCATTTATGTTCCATTCATAAATGGCTTCGGCATAATATTTATTTTGAACCCTATTGAAGGATTTTTCATAAATAATATCTGGAGGAGTAGAGCGAGAATAATAAAGTTTTGGGGGTTCTTTCCAAGAAATTTTGTTAACTTCTGGAATGTCTGCTCTATCTAAAATAGCAATTTGATTATCAGGTTTTGGAGAATTAATTCTTAAAGGTTGATTAATTTTTGGTGTATTCAAAATAGGTTGTTTAGTAACTTTTTCTCTTAAAAGTCTTTGGTTTTTTGCCTGAAGAGTTTCATGAAATTCTTTACTGAAAGTTTTAGGCATTTCAAAATTTTTAAACAAAGGTACTTTTAAGGACTTAGAAGGAGTGGAAAGTGGCTGAATTGAATGAGTGGAGGATGAAGGAACAGAATGGAATGAGGTTTTTCCAATGGAAGATTCAATCATATCCAATTGGGCACCTATAGAATGAGGATGTTGATTAGAAAAATTATTTTGTTTAATAATCTTCTTAAATTCATTACTTTCCATTTCAGAAGGTGTTTTAAAAGAAGCGGTAGGAATTTCCTTATTGCGATGAGAAATTTTAATTTTTCTTAAAGGAAGGTGACTTGACTCAATGATCTGGTCGTCATCAAGTTTCCACTTAAAAGTTTTTTCTAGGTTATAAATTTCTCCTTTCAATAAAATAATTCTCAAACCAATCAAAGAAAAACATGTGCATTCCGATTTCATCAAGAAATTCATAAATTTGATCTTTAATTTATTTAGCACTTTGTTTAAAGTTCTCATAAAACCATTTTCTGATTTCAGAATTAAATTCTTTATTCAAAAACTTTCGATCATAAATGAAATCCTTTTCAAGCATATTACACTGGATCATCGTCTTCCATTTGGGATTGGGTAGGTTCAGGGGATTCAGGACCTTGTTGATGATAAACAGGCTTGGAGATTCCTGAACTAGTATCCAAACCATAAAGATTTAAATGAGGTGCACTTGGAGTTACATATCCTTGTGCATGAACGGCGCCAGAAACATTGATACTATCTTGACTGCTTACAGGTATTGTGATGATAGGAAGCAGATTTGGACGAAGATCTACTGACTTTCGGGAAGAAGACCTATGAAAGGAAGGTCTTGTACAAATGAAAGAATTTATATCAAAAGATCTCCTGAGGAATTGTATTATAACTTTTCATTCAGGATGTTGGATTACATTAGTGGGTATGCCATTCTTAATAGAAATCTGAGGAATGAGATTATCAATTTCCAATTGATCAGGAAGAACAACATCATTCCAACTAATGGACTTTGGAATTATAGACTTTGAACGAGAAATATCAGTCTACAAAAGGAGGGTTTGTACTTTCGTAGCATTATTTAAAGAATGAACATCAAAAGCAGAACTCGTAACTTTATAGTGTACTTTATAGACGAGGAAAAGTGGAATTAATCCTTCATCTATACTGTAATTATGAGTTTTGATCTGCAGAACAAGTGACTTCATAATATTTTTATCTTTCAAAGAAATTGAGAAATTTAGATAACAATCAAAATGAATGGGGCCATTACAAAGACTCGTCTCTATTGTTGCCAGAAGAGAGTTCTCGTACCTTAAAAGTCTTGCATCTCTTAAAATCAAAAGGATTGAAGTATTTAAACCTTCTTTCAAAAGAGGTTTAATACCAACTTGGACCATATCAAAACGAAGTTAATTATACTTTAAAACATGTTTCTTCGATGAGTCTTTATTCAAAAGGGGAATTAGAGAATATGAGGAAGAAAGTGGTATATCTCGTTCCTCAGTGGTAATTACATAGTCATTAGACTTAAAAACTTTCTTAAACTTAGATTCATAATAAATTTGGTCATATTTAACTTTTGAAACTTTTCAATTCTTAATTGACTTGTTAAAATCTTCAAGATTAGTTTCTTCTCTATTTAAAGAATTTGGGATCTGACTTAACTCGGATATAGAACTATTTGAGGAAGAATTAGTTCTTCTAAAAAGACTCATGTTGTATAAAATTGATTTTAGTTGTTCACTTTTGACCTTTGCTATCACTCCAACTGGACTTACGCTACCTCTGCCAAGACTTTGTGGCTCCAAATGAGATCGACCTTAGAACAACCAAAAGCTAATTTATACAAAACGTTTCTCAAAATAACAACCAATTCTCAAGTGGCTTAGTCTTTCAGCAAATTTGGACCCTACATCCTCCCGCGATCGTCATTCGCGGACTTCAGAGCCGTTTCAAAATGAAAAAAACGCTCTATTCAGTTCTGGTGAGGTCTTACACAGCGGGTCCGAAGTTGGAATCATCTAGTATCTGATTCTATCACAATAAGGAGGTTGATTCCCCACAATCAACTCCGCAGAGAAGCAGACTCATATGAATGCAACTTACTCTGTCTATGACATTATCATCGACATTATTCTATCAGTCTGAATGACAACAGTAGATAGTCATCATACCACATGTAAGATAGGCCGCGCATCCACAAGATCCTGAATATTCTATTCGTTTTCCCAGCGAGTTCTGTTCTCTATTATCTTTTTGCCCTCGCTGAAGAGCCATAGTCTTTAGAAACCATTTTCCTGGTTTCACATCGCTAATTTACGCATGCTAACTTGTTTCAGTTTCAAATTGGGCACGTATGCTATAAACGAACTTCTATTTGCATCTTACATACATCGTGGAATCATCCTATCATATCAAGTTTTCTGGACATCAAATTGCATACGGTTAGACCTCACAAATCTTTCATGATTTACAGAACATTTCCTCTTCGGTTTCACTCTACTAACATCAGGTGTGATACATGAAACATATTTTAAAACCGGGGGAAAAAAAAGACTCGGTATAAATTTCTTCATTCGATGATACAGTTGTTAGGCTGGCCATCTCTCTAGGGATCATTTTCTCCACTTTATGGGTCGGTTCTGGTCCACCGTAACAAAAAGAATTCTCTAGGGCCAGCTCTGAACCTGCAACATTAAATTACAACATGCCAAAATCTAATTCATTTATTTTTGAAGATGAACAAAACACACTGCAGATAGATCTTCTCACGCAGGCGGCTAACCTACAGAATGGTTTGCACAACATATTAACCGGAAGATAGATGCTTATCTTGAACTTGCAGATAATATACTCAAAGCAAGCTGACCACAAGATCGTTCAGCATGACAGGAAAAGTACAGGATTGATAGGAGTAGGGGGAAGTATACCAAATTTCCATTCAAGAGAAAGGAGCTAATAATGCTCGCTCACTTCTCTCTCTCTCTCTTTACCCTTTTAGCATCTATCATACATATATCCTCAATTCAGTTGTTTACTAAATAGGATACATATTCCACCCAAAAAAAAAAAAAGGATACACTAAGAGGAGATGAGTCGGAAAGTTTAAGAATAGGAAATATACCACGTATCTTGGAATTTTTTTTTTTTTGGGTCAGCATATCTTGAAATTTGCCAACATCAAGTTTGTGATGAATGACAAACTTAATTTATCTTGGAATGGAAACTAACATCCAACTCATTTTTCTTGAGAACTCAAATCTTAATTGCAAAGATTCTGTCACAGGCATCAGACTTTTAACTGGGTGTGCTCTTGAAAAATCAGATGAATGACAAACTATCTGGATTTATGAGTAATGCTGAATCAAACAGATAGTACAGATGTTGAAAATGAGTGTTATCAATCAGGAGCCGGGCCATTCAAGATCCTGAGTGAGATATTGAATGGGATTGACCAATTGCAAAATAGTAAGATTTTGAGATGCAATGGAAGAGTAAACAACACTTGAAACCAAAAAAAAAAAAAATTCAAGAAATAGATATGGGAGATTTTAAAGGACATTACAGCATGCAAAAGCGATACCTGGGGGTGTCCTCTGAATTGTTTGTTTCTACTTCTCAGAAGCCAATGATGACGACAATGTCAATTGCATAGATTCAGCACGTTGCTCATCATTGGAGCTGCCTCGAGAAGCTTCTTTCTTTAACTTATGTTTGTTATATGCAGCTACACCAGCAATGGCTGCAATTTAATTTCTGTCAGTACCATTTCACATGATCGCTGCTCATTCCAGCGTTATGCTTTGCACTGGCTATTCAGTGATATTAAAGTACTACTAAGAGAATTAGTACCCCAAAAAATTGAATGAAGTTCCTAAAGTCTGCTACTGCATAGTTATCTAACCCATTGCTTGCAAGATCCTAATGGATCTAGATTCTCAAATTACTAAAATCACAGAAGGAAAAATGTGATGGAGATTTTTGAGGAAAATAATGACAATATCTAGAGACACAAAAATCTGTCTATTAAGCATGAATAATTGAAAAATAAGTCCCATTAAATCCAAGACAATGCTCGCAGAGCACTAAGTAACATTTAAGATGTGACATATAATCCTCAACCATGACAATTTTGCTAACAACACCACAAGATGCAACAATAAGATCAGATATAGGATGGAAGATCCATGAGAACAAAGCCTTGGGAAATAGAAGCAAACATTAAACATCAAAACGAAATTTTATCACTGTATAGAAAACAGAAGAAGAAATATGTTGAGATACTTACCAATGCCATAACCGAATAGATTTATCAACGTGAGCTTTGTATCAGCAAACAGAAGGGCAGACAATAGCACCACCACCCAATCTTTGACAACGCCCGCAACACGTATGGTCAGAGCACTTGTATGAGTTATCACCAGGAAAACTGACAAATTGAGTGCAAATGTACATAGAGAATTGAGTGTCAAAATGAGGGGATGAAAGTCCCATGTTCCACGAGCATCCATCTTGGGTTTCTCTAGAAAGATCCAAGGGATAAATAGGAAAATGGCGCTGCATAAAGGAGAACATCCCACAACATGATCAGAAGTTTTCATAGTTAATTCTAAAGTTCTGTTTCAAACAAATCGACAATTAAGTTTCAGAATGGGACATGCCTGCAGGGGCTCACGTAGTACATAAGAGATATAGGATTTAACTTGAGTCCTTTCCTCTTTACCAAAATCTCCATGAAAATAAGCCTCAAAGCTTCCCCAACGACGCCACCCATCTGGTAAACAACACCAATCCAGCTTATGTTTATTTCCCCATAAGATGCAACTAAGACGCCAAAACTTATCACTGACATAATCAAAAGCATTCTGCAGCTCATCACTTCAAGTCCTGCTGCCACTCCTAGAATGAAAACAGCTACTGGCACTGCACAAGTTATTTGGCAAAAGCATTTTAGGACAATATCACTTATCTACTCAAAGAAGCAATGGCTGCCATGGCACAACTATCTGTACTGCACTATATACTTGAACACAAAGTTTTATGAGAACTTTTAAAGAAAAATAGAAAGAACATACTGATTGCCTTCAACATCTGTGCAAACGCAACGGAAATGTAAAGGTAGGCAGTGTTTCCCAGCCAGAGGGTCATCGCAAACATTGCACCAATTGGGATCACTGAGGTAGAATATCTGGAGATGAAGATAACTATCATACATAAGTCAATGATACATGCGAGTACATTGCTAGGAAATTAGATTACTCTTGGCTGATAATACTCAGAAGTTCAGAACTTTTGAACAGCAGGCTCCAGCAAAAAGAAAAACCCACTCTAAGTTTGTAGGGTCTGTATTTCAATTGATATGCAGACATTACCACCTGCACTTATACGATGCCTATTAAAAATTTAGTTCAAATTAGTTACTTGCAGACATCTTTTATTGCCACAGACAAGTGATAGCACCGAATGTGAGAAAGAACAGGAGATGATACACCACCTAATATCTTCAGCATGCCAACGTGGTCCTTTTAATACGGCTAAAGGCGTTTTTCTTGATGAATACCACATCAGCTTTACAATAACAACTGGTTAGCAGCAAATATACAATTTTGAAACTCAAGTCCCAAAAACTGTCCTTCAGTCTACCATTAGTTTGTTTAAATAACTCAATGAAGGGGCAGATTTAATCTCTCACGAAGTGACACGATGCAATAAACTTAACCTCCCAGAAATAACTGCCAGTAACATTCCAAGAAAATAATATCTAAACTCTAGCATTTAGCCATAAGTGTTGCATTTTAATAGGAGAATAACAACAAGAAGTTTGTCTATTTTTTCCCTTAAAACCCAACCTATCTCAGTACTTACATTTCTAGCGTCATCCCTTCTTCCACCTTCATTATCTGCAATCAAATCGGTAATCATGATCCACAATTGAGGTTAACAAGCAGAAATTTGCAGTGAAAGACCATTACAGGACTGTAGTATCGTAGTAGATCCTGATACTAAGTACCTTGAAAACTTTCGTTAGCAGAAAACACAGGACAGTGGAGAAGATCATGTGAAGTAGAGTCAACCCAAGAGGATAGGGGAAGTTTATCTCCTTTGATGACAAAACCCACTGCATTTTACAACATAGGTGGACATCAGTATGGAATATATACATATATATGAGACCATGTTCTAGTTAGCACTGCATATTGAGCCTCAAATTGCAACTTCAGCGACAGCAACATTACAGTGTGGCGTGATCATATTTGTTCATAAGGCAATCATCTGTCTGCATAGCTGGCCCAACACGGATCCTCATTCCAAATTCTACAAACTAATTGTCCATTACAATCATAATATGAACTCAATCTAAAATTTCGAGCAAGACGGACATAATAGCTAATGTTCAACACTGCCTTGTTCAGCCTCGTCTGCTCCAAAATCCGGATCGCATGTAACCTATAGAACTATGCTAATCCAGTTTAGCAACTCCGAAGCCAACTAGCCACTCAAATCGCACGAAGCAAGTGCGATGGACTCCAATCAAGCGCCATTAACACGTAAACGAAGCTTCCGCTATCTAAACTACTGAAACCCACAAGAGACTCAAAATGTGGCGTGATTGAGAGGCGCAGTCGCGCCGGAAAACGAATTACGGTGAGAAACCGACCTTGTTGAAGAAGATCTGACCGCTGGAGAGGGTGATGTAGAGGAGGAGGTAGGCGTAGGTCACCACTCCCTCGCTGAGAAACGATCTCCGATCCGCCATTTGCGGTAAGCAATCGCAGAACTCAGACCGGCCCCTTTCAATGTATCGGCAAGATTGACGCCCGACGCAACTGCGAGTTCTCGTTCATGCAACGTGAATTAGCCTTCTTCTTCGCGTATAAATGGCTTCGAGTTCAGTACACTGCAAGTCTCTTCCGAGGGCGTGGAAGTCAAACGATGAGCTTCGGAAGCAAAGCGCAACCCTGACCAGAGAGATCGTCAGATGGGGAAAGGGAAAGCGCACACGGACCGGACCGGTCCGGTCCGGGACCAAGGCCGGTGCTTAAGCCCAAGTCGTCTCACTGTCCAAGTCCAACCTCTGAGACCAAAGTCCCACCCGGATTATGGGCTTTTCAGGTGGGCCAGTCTGGCAGTCAGGCCCAAGCCCACGAAGAGATCCGAGGTGTTGGTTCCTTCTATCGCCTCATTTAATGCTAGGAAGCCGCCTATTGTCCCTGCAATCCAGCATTGCACCACTCCGGAGGCATGTGCACGTGGTACCTGTTTGCATGCTTTCCATAAATACATTTCTTTCAACATCATGCGTCCTCATGCATTTATTCGGAGCTGTACTGTGCATGTTTATTGCAGAGAGCAAGTAGAGCAAGAAGGTGGCTGCGCATTACTCATCAATTGTTCCTGTTTTGTCCGGGAGCATCGCCGTGATGTCACCGATGAAGTCAAAGGGCGTGACATAGACGAGTCCGATCAATGGATGCATGACACATTGTGCTCCCCCTAGGGGAAAGGGACTTTGTGAAATTCCCTCTCGGCGATGCTCCATACCGTGTCAACGTTCATCTAATGGACCGCGGATTCTGCTCCCGGCACGTGTCCAATAGCAATTTGCTCCGTTAATTTTCCGCCTGTGGAGGTTATGGAAAGGTCATGGCTTTCCCAAATATTCCCTCGAAAGCAGCTCAATTGTCCTTTAAGGAGGAAGTCCGATATTACAGGAAGGCTTTAAGAGATGGAAAGAGATAAGAAGGGGGAATCGCGGGGACCAGTTTGTTAACCTGCTGTGATTGTGGCTGTGAAGTGTTGAGATTTAGCATCTTTTCTTCTTGTAGCGTCCTTGAAAAAGTATTTGGTTAATCCATCCTTTTGTTTCTCCGGGAATACGATTGCTGTACTTAGTCAGCAGCACCAAAATACCTAGGAGGCTGTCAAGGAGCACTTAACTTTGTTCAAGATTACAACTTTGTACCCCTTCCATTAGCATTTTCACTACCAGTTTTCTTTCTTTCAGGATTGAACATCCAATTTCTCTATGTCATATTCATGGTGGCTTCTAGAACCTGCTGAGACTTTTGCAGCAAGCAAATTGTAAAGGGTTTGAACTCTGAAGCAGGGTGTCTTCACAAGAGGGAGGGTGAATCACGTTTCCTTTTAGATCGAAAAATTTACACAGAAGATAATGTAACTTTCAGGTGAATCACTCCTGGAAAAGCACAAGTGCCATGGAATTCAGGAGCGGTTCGATTTCTATCCGCAGCTTCACTTTCTCCTTGTGACCTGGTTCTGTTCGTAGAGGGGCTCATGAATCTGCAAGATTCCTCTCTTTGGTGTATCCTAATACGCAACGAAAGACACTTACAACTCCAGATCTGCTGAAATCGATGCGCACACATACCCACAGAACAGAATAGCATTCTCCGGAAATTTGGACAGGGTAATGCGGGACCTTATTGGTTCTGAAGCTTTCCCGAATGGAGAAAGTGACTTCTTCCTAAGTACCCACCACTATCGGCGTGCTGGAGGATACCAATGTTTTAGTCTGCTTGCCCAAAGGGATGCTCCTCATGGTCATGGTAAGATCACGCAAGGTTGTGGCTCACCACCTCCTGCACATAATGGACAAAGGCATTTGTCGTTCTTAGTGTCTGAATACAAAATGGGCATTGTCAGCCCATACCAAATCTTAATGCACACCAAAACCCTCCACTGAGTTTGGCTTAAGGAACAGTTATGGCACAGTGGCAAGTGGACGAGTACGACGAAAGTATCCCACGAGTTTGCAGTCCCAACTTGCAGGAGTGATTGCGATATTCGAATTGGCTATAGGCCGAGGTTTTCCACGTGTTAGCTAGCATAAGTCGCATGTCAAGGCCTCATAAAAGCTCACATGATTGTCTGCAAGGGCTCGTGGTGCGAAACTAATAACTGAACCTTTGCTTCTTTTTGCAAAATGGAGAATTTTCCCTTACTGAGATTTAGCTGAGGCTGGCGGTCACCAATAACCATCACCTCCATTAAGGCTCTATGTGGAAATTGTGGATAATTTCATATTCCTCTAGTAGTTCTTCAATCATAAAGCTCGAATGAACCGCCCGAGTGAACAAGGGTCTGCTAAATGAGAAGCAGCAGACAGTTTTTGATCACATTTGTCTCGTTTCATTTTCGCTTTGTCATGACTTCAATTCGAGCAGAAATAGACAACATTTACTGGGAACAAGCTACGGTGACTTCATTCGGCGGGCATTGTTGAGGAAAATGAACGGACAGAACCTAAAGATTGGCCACCACATAGCTTTCTTTGATGAGGGCATGGAGTTCAGAAGTCTTATGGACCTCATTCTTTTTGCGGCTCGAATGAAAATCGGATTCTTTGGCTTTCTCCAGACAAGAGACAAATTTGTACGCAAACAAGTGACAAAATGAAAGAAAAGTTTCTTTCTCCTGAATATTTTACCAGATGAGATAAATATTTCCTGGTGAAAGCTGCCGACTTCATGTTCTTCTTTTTCACTATTTTTTGAAGAGCTAGTGTGTTTTTTCATCCCTCTGATCTGGAGTCCCTAGACGTTTGATTAAATCAATTTCTTGCTTCCCTTCGCAAGTTTCATCACGCTTAGGCGGAACTTGAGTCAAAGGGAGCAGATCAAATTTCCACTCAAAGCAACTCTAGACGCTGCTGATTACTATTCGATTGTAATCCCAGTGATCATCATATGCGGCCAATAATCAATAAGCTCATGAGCAGTTCAATATAGCAACTTGACAAGTTGAAACTAATATCATTAGCGCGCGATTTCCGTTGTCACCCTGCAATGTCAACTTGGAAGACTTTCATCCATGGTGCGCCTGTGCGAATTAGTGTCTCCGCATCTAGTTGCTATTGCCTCTTGCACCCATTTTATACGTCATTATGATTGCGACACTTTGGTTATTATCGCAGGGAGTTTAAAATTACTCAGCCTATTTTCTAGTGCCGGGTAACTTGACATATAAACTTTGTGTCAAGTTGAACGGCTGCATCTGTCAAAGTCTGTCATCACTGCGGTTGAATTGCTAATTAATCATCTTCTTTCTTCCGATCTCAGGGAAAGATTTCAAGCTTTGCCTACTTGAAAAAAGGTCGATTTTTCATACACGAGGCTTTTAGTGAGCATGACAGAAGAGGAATAGAGATGGTTAGAAGATGATCCGCAGACCAGGGCCGGCCATTATTGCTGATATCAACCAGACTGACTATGAGAAGCAATTTTTTTTTTGTCAACATGAACGCAAAACTGGGCCAGTGACTGAGCCTGCTCTGCGTCCTACTAAAATATCCAACACATCCTTGCATGCTGAAACAGAGCAGAATGTCGGCATAAAAGTTGAGACTTGTAGATGTTGTGCCTTTGTGCTTTATGAAGGTCGGAAGGTGAGAGACTTCTTGCTTGAAAAAATCAGCAGGTGACTCTCTCTCTCTCTCTCTCTCTCTCAGAGCACTTGGGCACATGGGCATTGGAGGATAGTTTCTCAATAATTGATTTCTGCAAATTGCAGGAGTTGACTGGTCGCCCAAGTGGATATTTCTTCTCTTTTTTCACAAGAGATCGTAAACAAGCATTAAATTCAAGGTGTTATCATCATATCAACACCCTTTTGCCCACTATCCGCCAACATTGAGCATTAAAGTATTCCGAGGGAAGTCCAGACCATTTCCTATTTTCAAGGAATGAATGTCCACTTCACCACTAATCTCTTACTCAGCTGGGGGAAAATTGAAAGCGAAAAAGGTGAAAATAGTAATATCATTATGGATGAATAATCCAAGACACTAAGACCCCCAGGCTTTGCAAGAGTTGACCTTTTTATTCGTCATCTCATCTGCAAGTTGAAATCAGACAGTTATCGAGTCAAATCAAGCTTTTGCTTTTTCTTTTAAAAAAAAAAACCCTCACTCAATTGCTACTGCTACGTAAATGTTGGGATTTGTCTATTGGTGGTGGGTAGTACTATGATTTTGCGCATCACCATTGGGCAGATAATGGACTTAAAAGATATGGGAAAGCCACCAATCAAGCGTTGCCACCATCAGCAACTTGGAGCAGAGGCGTAAACTGTTGGCGACGGCACTTCATCATTGCATTAACTTGAGGGCATCAGAAGAGTGTGATCCACTCTGTTTTCTCGACCAGATAAATATATCATATGATCATCAAGCAATTTGGCCGCCCCACCTACCCCCCCCCCCCCCCCCCCCCCCCCCCCCCCCCCCCCCGAAAGCATCCATTCTTCATTAATCCATCACGGTCCTCCTAATGAAAATAGACCAACTGTCACCCATCCCCATGAATAGACACTACAGTTAGTCTCAGCAGTCACTATGAATCTTAATCTGTTCTTCATATGAAGAAATTTCTCGTAAAAGTGAAGTAAGAGACGTCTCAATAGGGTGAAGCCACAGACAGCAGAGTGCAGAGAGAGAGAGAGAGAGAGAGAGAGATTGGAAGCAGGGAAAGGAGAAGATACCAAATGGCAAACTTCATTATACTTAAATATGTTTTTACAAAATATGGTAACAATCACATGATTTTCTTATCTTATACACATGAAGAAGTAAGAGAATAAGAAGAAACCAGCTGAGCTCCATAGTCCTAGCTACATCCAAAAGCTACAAGCTGGTCCCTCAAAACCTCCTACTTTACAATACAAGCGAGGGAAAAAAATATTGAAACTTGAACAACACCCACAAAAAGTGATGTTACTCTGAGTCTGATCTTGTAAAAAAGGGGAAATTCCGGGGACTTATCTGCAGATATCCCTCTGGTAAATCTCCTCCTTTGGTCAACCGCTCCTGAACGCTTGGAAACTATTTACCGTAACTAGTTCAACCTCTATACGGAGGCAACCCCACCATCCCTAAGCCTGCCTCTCCAAGTCCTTGGAACTAATGAAGGTGCCATGGAAACCATATGGGACTCTTGATGGAAGCTTGATGGTGGCCTCCAATTCCAGAGTCACTGCATTCACAATCTGCAGCTCCGATCTCCACTCCTTCTCATCGTGTACAAAGGCCAGCACATACCCATCATCTTCGCTCTCCGATTCCGGACCTCTCGGCACGAACATCGGCTCGCCGCCGTATCTTTCTTCGCCATACATGTACTTCCTCACCTCGCCTGTCAACAGGTCGACCTTTGCAAAACCGGAAACCTTAGGCCACGGCTCGGCCAGCGCCAAGTAGGCGTACTTGGTCCTCCTCCCCAGCTGGTTCCGGTTCACCATCCCGGCCTCCAGGTTGATTTGCTCCGACTCAGCGATGATGCGGCGCCGTGTAGACTTTCCTGTCTTGATGTTCAGCCTAATTTCGGATAACACGCTCTTCAGGCTCTCTTCGGACTCGTTAAAAATGGAGTCCGGCGGAGTCATGCACGAGCCGATCACGACGATCTCGTCGGTCTCCGTCTCTTCCCAAGCGTTCCAGAGATGGAAGCAGAAGCAATCGGGCACTTCGATCCACCTGATTCCGGATGCGTCGTTTGCATTCTTCTCGAGGACTCCGAAACGCGAGACCTTGTCCTTGTCGTAGATCACCGGGGAGCCGCCGCGGATCATCTCCGGCAGCTTGAACACCACCTGCTGGTCCGGAATCACGACAAAGCGCTCGGTGA
Source organism: Rhodomyrtus tomentosa (assembly GCA_028455895.1). NCBI lineage: Eukaryota > Viridiplantae > Streptophyta > Magnoliopsida > Myrtales > Myrtaceae > Rhodomyrtus > Rhodomyrtus tomentosa. Next base: position 36,795,047 of record JAPCWY010000001.1, on the reverse strand, counting down.
TGGCGAAATCGTGCATCATGGTCGGCTCAGCGATGGGGATCTCGACGTCGGGGGACTTCTCGCCGTCCTTGGAGAATCGAAAGTACTTGAGGTAAGGCTTCCGGACGACGTCGTAGCTGAGGGCGAACATCTCTCCGGAAACCGGGTCGATCTTCGGGTGGGCGATCATCGGAGAGTCGAGCTGGCCGGCGAAGTCGTAGCGGCCGACGGTCTTGAGGTCGCCGGTGCGCGTGACGCGGACGTGGTAGGGGAGGTCGTCCTCGGACATGGCGAGGAGGTGGCCGTCGAAGTAGGCGAGGCCGGCGTTCGCGACGCCCATGCCATTCCGGTGGTCGACGAGGCCGAAGAGACTGCGGGAGTAGAAGAGCATGAGCCGCGCGATGCCGGAGTGGCCGTGGAGCTCGCCGATGGCCTTGGGGAAGATGGGGCGGCCGAGACCCCGCTCCTGGACTAGGCGGTGCGTCTCGGTGAACCGGCAGGCGTAGCTCGCGGAGCCGCCGGAGAACCGGACGGCGTGGATCATGCCGTCGCCGTCGAAGAAGTGGTGGCCGGCGACAGGCTCGTGGAGCGGGTTGGCGCCGTTCCGGACGTACACCCCCTGGATGCATTCGGGGATTTTGCCGATGACGGGCAGAGAGCGGGCGACGGGCTGCTCGGCCACCGGAGCGAAGTTGCCAGAAATCTGGACTCTGGGATCGGCGGTTTTGGGAAGCGGGTGGGTGCGCTCGTGCGAGACCAAGGCGGACTCAACAGCGTCCAATGCGATGGAAGCAGCCCTCTGTAGAAAGTTCCAATCTTGAGGGGAGGAAGACGAGGAGTCGAAGGGGGAGCTGGGTTTCGGGGGATTGGCGAGGGGAGAGGAAATGGGAGGTTGGGAGGGAGCTTTGTGCTTGGGGAGGTGGAGAACGGAGGGGGTGTGGAGAGAGCAGGCGATGCTGTTAGGCTTATATCCGGGCCCGAGAGAGCCCAAGTCAATAAATGAAGGAGGGGACTGCTGTGAAGAAGATGAGAGACAACTGGACTTGACAGCAGCAGCAGCAGCAGCAGTAGCAGTAGCAGTAGCAGTAGCAGAAGAAGCTGCAGCTATCCTCGATGATATCATGATTCTCTATTTCGGAAAAAGAAGGGTAAAAAGATTTGTGGGTTGGGTCGGGTCGCGTGTGGTTTTTCCTTCTTGGGTCGGGGTTTTTTTTTTTTTTTTTAAACGGAGGATTCGAAATTTGTCTGTGTCAGCCTTTTGAAGTTTTTGGGTGGGAAGACTGCGGGTGAGCTGAAGCAGGAGAAGAGGGGAGGTAAGGGGGAAGAAGTTGTTGTTGGGCTGTTGTGGGGGAGAGAGAGACGGGGGGGGAAGGAGATATATATAGGGAGAGAAGAGGTCATGCAGGTCCACATCATAGCGGGCAGCAGACCACCACGTGTTTAGATTTGAGAGAGAAGACAAACCATTGGACTCAATAAGTGTGCCTTCCTTTTCTTTTCTTTTCTTTACGTTTCCTTTTCCTAGTTTTCCTCCTCCTCCTCGCAAGTGCCCCCAAATACATGTCTGCTCAATCCCATGACCCGACCATAAATATGTAAAGGTCCTTGGAAAATATGTCCAGGGTTAGACCAAATGGGATCCCACGATTCAAAGGAATCTATTCAACAATTTAAAATTTGTATCGCGATTTTGAGTTCCATGCAATTCTCTGCGATGATTTGATTTTCGCAATGTAGATAATCTTATTGTAGCGAGATATGGCGTAACCTGCATCTCGTCGACTCCTTTAAATCTCACCGTGAAACTCACATAACACAATGATGAGCTCAATGCATTCGGGAAGGAACGTTCCCTTTGCGATAGATTTTCGTATTTAAGAGTATGTAAAAAAAAAAAAAAAGAGGCGGGCGAGAGAGAGATAGATGAGGGAGAGGGATGGCTGATTGGCCCATTACGTGGGAAAGAGATCATTTAACCTTCCTAAACCCTAACCTTGCAATCCAAACCGCCCATGTTATGAAGGGATCATCCAGATTATAACTAACAAAATATATATATATATATATAATTTTAAAAAATACTCTTTAAAAATTGGATATCTGGACTTTCTGTCAAAAAATAGACAGTTCGGATTGCAATATTATGTGCCTAATCTTTTGAAGAAGTTTAGACGATCCGGACCTCGTTACGCGGAGTTCGAGAAAGTGGAATTGGATGTGTTGGTGAGATGAACGTCGTTGCTATTGGTCCATTATGCGCGTTCTCCCCAATTTCGGCCTTCTCCTAAAAAAAATAATAAAAGAAAAGGGAAATGGTGTAGTGATCGTGACAACCCCCGGTACACGTGGCACCCTCTTCCGGTGACTCTAACTTTTCCCCCGCCCGGAGATCGAAGGTCCGCATCAGTCATGCCCCCACACGGTTGCTTCGCATGGCATGGTCGTTGCGCATTGGTTCCCCACCGTCCCTATTCTTCTCATTTCCAACCCCCTTCCCCAAAGCAAATTTTTTTTTTATAAAAAAAAAATAGCTTAGAATAATTAGAAAAATACACACTTTCTAGAAATAACAATTAGGCCCCCAGAAGAAAAATTTATATTTCAATCGACACCCTCTCTTCGGTTGATATATAGAATAGGACTTAGCAGTAGACTAAGGGAGACCTTCCCCCCAAATAAATAAACGCTCCGCGCTGAAAGCAAGGTCAATCTTTTTCTTTTTTTATTTTATTTTTTTTTTCTGAAGAACTTCGGGTTAAATAATTGTTTTCCTCATATTTTTGTTTACCGTACGTACTTAGATTTCCCTTGCATCGCGCAACTTCCTACTAGGACTGAAATACATGGAGATCCATGAATATTGTTTTTCCCCTCCTTCCTCTCTACTCGTCAATAATGATGCGATTTATGCATTTTTATTCTCCGAAGAAATCGGGTCGGCATATCTTTGCTCTTTTTCCTTTTTGCCCCTTTTGTTTTGCTTTGATTTAGATCGTGTTGGATCGACTTATGAGATGCAATTACCTTACTCTTGTCCCTCGAAAATTATGAAGCAATTGTGCATGTTATTGTTTCCATATCGTGTAAATTTTTCATGCGTTTCAGATTTTGGAAACATCTGAAATGCAAGGACCGCCGGCGGATTCCAACTCTTAACATGAGTGTTATACATTTGCAATTAACTAAACCGGCAAGATTAAGGGAAAGATGATTGGAATCCCACCGCTCGTAATTAACTCTGGCCTTACTCCTCCAACCACAACCACCCAATTCAACTAACAAATCTAGGTAAATCTAAGTTAATTTATTCCCCTAATTCGAGCGAATCTCAACCCTTCCCCAATGAAACCTACCAAATCCTCTCGACCATGAATGACCCCTTCCCTTTGGGCAGATAAAAGCACTTTGGTTAGGTGCCATCATCGACGGGAATCGATGCAAAGTGTCCTCCTCCATCATGAATCAAAATCTAATTCGACTTTGCACCAAGAACTTTCCCCTAGCGACCATCGACTTTCCTTCCACCATTACTTCTCTCTCTATATATAAAATATACACACACACACACAATGAGTCTTAATTAGTCTTCAACTCGCAATTAGCAGGTAGAGATTCCTTCTCTTCCATCTTCTTCTTCTTCTTCTCCAACTTGTATCAACGGTGCGGTCTCTCGTGTAAATGTGCTTTCAACTTCCCAATCATGGGATAACAACCATATCTCCCTCCCTCCCTCCCTCCCTCCACGTTCTCTACCATACGATGAATAAACTACGAGAGAAAGAAGAAGTGGGATTGCTCTCTCTAATGTCATGCATGACTCCAAACCCCTCTAAGGGTCCTATAGATTATTCCCGTCTTACAAATCCTACGCATTAAAAAAATGAAAAGGAAAGGGAAAAAACTAGGTTGTAATGATCTAGATGACAAATGCCGTCACAAAACAAATATAACATTCCTAAGTTCCATACGTGTCCGTTTATCATAAGGACGCACTCGTAGGCAAAAACCCCGTGTTTTTTTATTCGCGATTCGGTCGGGAACTTAAAAAATAGGGTTTTTGCGAACTCCTATATCATGAGGGTAATCATAGAATTAATTTTTCGTGTTATGCGCCCCATCTGCCCTTTTAATTATAGTTTTCGTCATAATCAATACTTATTTCTTCCCCTTTCCTTTTTGTTAACCTCCTCTATCTTTCGATGCTTTTTTTGTCAGCCGGTGGTCATATAATATTTGTCACCGTGTTCCTTGTGCTTGCGGCACAGCAACAAGGGGACTTTTAATAAGGGGTTGAGATTATTTAGCCGGGTGGGATCTCTGTCATTTGCAAAAGGGAAGCATTATCCTAGGTAATGCTTCGTTCCTTTATTGCTGCTTCCTCTCGTGACGACGAATCCCCTCGCGCTGAACCAACCTTACAAGTCTTGTTATGTCATTTGTACTGAACTGGTAAATCGACTTTACAATGCTGAGTACGACGAATTAGTCGCCGGCTTAGGTTTATGTTTTCGTTAAAGAGGCAATTAAGAAGAGGTTTTCGACGAGGAAATGTGGTCCGTTACGTCCAGAGTGGCGTGTATGGAGATAAGATTGCGCCAAACCATGCGAAAGTAACGGCATAAAGTAACTCGCATGAACAATGGAGGTAGTACTAGAAGTTGATGGACATTGCATGTGGCGAACATGCTTGTCGAGATCCACTCAATATGCTCCTCCAACATAGTTTTCATCTTCAAACCTTTAATACGCATGTACAGTTTACCAATTCAGTTATAAACTTTTTAATTTTATGAATTTAGTCCTAAATCTTTTTAATAACTTGCTAATTTAAATTACAAAAAAAAGTAACAAAATTGATCATTTCAGCGCTGGCCATGCCACGTAAGACAGCCAGCGCCAACTAAACTACCACGTCAATGATTTCCGACCAAAATTTTTCGGAATAACTAATTGACAAATCATCAAAAGTTTTCTGACTACATCGGCAAATCATCATAAAAAGTTAGTACTGAATTAGTACAACTGAAAGGTTTAAGACTAAATTGATACGTTATCAAAAAGTTAAGAATTAAATTGGTAAAATTGAAAAGCTTAAGTCTGAATTAATCACGGTACATTAAGTTTAGGACTTTTCAAACAAGTTTTCCCATAAAATACCATGATGGCTCCATTCATCCCCCAACGTTCTGTGGTCCTCGGTAAGTGTCATTCAACGCTGATTTGTTTCCATACCCTAATCAATGTTGTTTGACGAGTAATGCGCGAGGAACAAATCACGGGGACATGAATCAATTTTAATCCATACATCCCCGGCGGCCTCCTGCTTTCCATCGCACGCACATGATATGCACATTCTCAGAGGCTTAAGTTTAAGCGGCACAAGTATATGCACATGCATATGCACAAGATATGCCAACACTCGCCTCCAGGAGACAAAACTGAGATCAATTTCCTTACCGTTATCGGATGATGGGAGATCACTGTTCGATGTGCAGCTTACGATGAACAATTATGTCGAACGTCTGTCCACGCAAGACTGTCAAAAGTATGCAAAAAAAAAAAAAAAAACTAATTTTTCCCATCATCTAAAACTAAGCTTATAGGTGGAGAGGGAGGTGGACCCATATATGCAGAAAGAAATAATAATGGCTTTAGTACCATTTTTGAAATTTCAACCAAAATCTTAAACTTATAGGTGAAGAGGGAGACCACATGAATATAAAGAGCATATAAGATTCGTTCACAATTGATGTAAAACAACAACAACAACTTCAATAAACTTGACATTAATCGACATATTGTCTCGATCGCCGACTCATTCTTTCGTATATTCTAAGTCACTATTCTGTGGCCAAAACCCTGGTTTGAAAATACTTGCTCCTTTTGTTATGAGATATTCGAGTCCCAAATGATTACGAGCAATGATGGACATGCGCGGCTAACGACCAAACGATCGGCACAAAATCGAAATAAAAGGAGAATATATTGAGTAGATCGAATTAAATAATGCCGACATTAAAAGGTCTGTTGGAGCAAGACAAAAGAAGAACTTGGCAAGAACATTGAAACATCATATGGGAGATGGTCCCATATGGCTGCATGTGCCCTTTTCCTTCGGTTTAATTGTATCTGCTCGCAAGTTGCGGATTCTGCTTCTTCTTTTTTAATTTCTTTTCGGGCATTTATGTTAGATTGGCCACAGTCCATAATTGGTCAAAGGGAGAGGGAGGCATTAATAAATCAATATTTTACAGGAAATTATTACATGGTCATGTGAGAATATGGGAATCCGAGACCAACCGACTCCCACCTGAATAAACTGCCAACTGCCGAGGCCAACGAGCATGCACCGGGTACTCCTCGGAATTTACTCTTGTTTAATCGAGTTTAGTTTATTTGGGATGATGCTATTCCGATGTAGTTCACGCCCTCCAATGCAAAGGAAGAAAGGCTACAAGGTACGAGAAAACCTTGGGGGAGATCTTCGACTTGATGCACTTGTTTGACATGTGCATGCACACACAACCGACAAATTAGAAAGTGAGCACGAATAATGTACTGTACATAAAGATGAATGCTTTTGAGTGGAGACATGAGTCTTGGGATAAGAGCATCGACCCTCGAATTGCGGAGAACGGGTGCGAACATATCGCGGTTTTGGTAAAATCAATGTTAGATTGAGAAAGATTCGTATGACTAACCTGATAAATAAGAGTCTACGGAACATATAAACACATGACTTCTTCGTGTAATTAACATTAGGAATAGTTTTTTTTTTCTTGGGGGGAGAGAGAGAGAGAATGAATGCAAAAAAAAATGGGGGTTTGTTCACAATACTGTGGGTAAATTGGGTGCATAAGCAATGCACTGTATATCGCATATGCCAATCACATCAGACATGTCATATGAGGGTTCGAGTCAACTGTTTAGGCCTTGATGCTCCTGCTCTTGACATTTTGTTTAGAGAGTGTGAATTAACCGAAAAATGAAAAAGAAAAGATTATGATTGTAGCATATCTTTGTTATCTTATGCCATTATAAAGACTCGGTTGATTCCAAACTCGAGGTTTACCGTTTTTCACCTCGCTTTGATTAGCGGGTAACAATATCACACATGGCACGATGAACACGGTCCGATTCCAATGGATCAGTTTTCCAAATGGTCGAGACACCCCGTGACATCACCTGTTGCCTTCCAAACGAGCTAAAGCTGACTATAGGTCAAGCCCTAAAAGCTAGTGTCGGAATCTTGACCCTGGTCTATAGTTCCAGCCGAGAAAGAACCGCGCCGACCAAAGAGTTGCAACACTTGGGAGCGATTGATTTGATCGGCCGTAAAAATCTGACCCATTTCCTCGCAAAGGGAAGGTAAAAAAAAAACGACGCGGATTGCCGAGTAGTACCTCCCGTGAGGACAATGCGAGGATTCTACCGGGCGAATCTCTTGTTTGTGGGAGAAGACCGTATGCCGTCGAATTGCCCCCAAGTGTCGCGTAATTCGATGAGAAATGTGGAGGGCTCAATGATTGTTGGGATAAGAGAACATGGGAAGAGCCGACTCCTTGTCATGTGTGTCCAACCGATGTGGACAATGCGTCACGTACAAATCAGACAAGCCTACGTGGAACCTCATGAAGGCGGCAAGGTGTCACGTGCCCCCGTAGGCCGCTTGGTGCTCCACCTTCTTTTTTTTGTCTTCCCGCCCCACCTGTGATTTTTTATCGGAAATCGGAGGACTTCGAGCTTACCCTTTACGCTCCCATCCAACTTCGTACTGTGTTTGTCGGATTCTTCGTTCGAAAACTTAAACCAACGAGTCACGGGCACACTTTATCAATCATGCTCGTGCAATCGCGAATAAGTAATCATGTGTCAATACTCATGGTGGCGATTGGTAAACGCGGTTAGAAAAAAACAAATTGTGCCCACAAACAAAAAAGAACCAAGCATCTCAATTGTTATAATGTCAATTCTATACTTTATTTTAGATATAAATGCGTTGAAAATCCTAAAATTTTCAAAAAAGGCAATGAAGTCATAAATCTTGTCACGATAATTTACCGGAGAACGTAGTGAAGTGCTGAAAATCGCGTTAAAAAGGTATAAAATCAGGGATGTTGGTCGAGCAATTTTAAGTAACCCATAATAAATCCTAGGGCATTATTTGTGGAAAGGACTTGAATCTTGATTGTCCTTCCTATAGGGTAATAGGAGCGGTATTAAACAATAAACACCCTCAATCCGGTGGAATTTCGCCAATGGAGTGGGAGGAATCGGAGTTAGTCCACGTAAACGTAGAGTGGGCGTGGGGGGGAGATTCCATCGAGATGTGCTAAAGAGACTCGTCCATCCCCCAAATGGGCCGTGAACCGAAACATTGTGTCGCTTTCCTGCCCTTCTTGACCCCCGCGTCTTTTGGGGGTCGATGGGACCACCCTCCCTTCTTGTCCCCCGCGTCTTTCGGGTCTCCGTGCTGACTCTTCCCTTTCACGAGTCACGGCGACCCCCGCTCCCTCAGCATCGGTCGAGCGAAATTTCTCGCACGTACTTATTAGTATTTGGCGCGCATCTTCTCTCCGAAGATAGAGGAAGCCAAGGAAAGAGAAAGACGCGAAAACCATGTCGTCTTTTGCGTCCCGCATCCTTATGTACGTCCCACCGTCCAGAGACGAATCAGGAGTTGCGAAATTTCCATCCTCGTCGAATCAAGAGTTGAACCGTGCTTCGGAGAAATTACCGACAGAAATTCCAAACATATTGCAATTGTGTTTATTTCGCCCTAAACCTTTTTCAATCCATCTGGTTAATTTTGGGCCAGCCAACGCTTGCGTGGTAATTTCGGTGTTGACGTAAATATTTAATAGTATTTTAATATTTTGTTGTAATTTTTTTTAAATTTTTTCCTCGTCAACCGACCCTTGCAAACCCTAAGTGCGGAAAAAAAGGATTAAAGAAAAAAAACAATAAAAATTATCAAATTACTACTTTTAAAAAATTCCATGTCAACGTTGGTAGTTTTACGATAGCTTCGACTTGCTAAAATCGGCACAATGGACTTATCGGAACAAATATAAAAATTTTAGGACTAAAGTAGTACAATTGCAATATATATATTTTTTCTTTTTATTGGACAATTGTTATATATATTTATGAATTTTTCAGTAATTCTCCCCGGTGCTTTAGATTACTCGTTGCAGTTATTAGTCCAGATCTCACTTGGAGATCAAGTGAGAAATCACACCGCAACAGCGTGTGGCTTCCATAATTCACATCAGTTAGTCGAAGATCGGTAGTTAAAAAATGACTGGTGCGTGCAAAGACAGTAATGATGTAAGGATCATCTCACTCTTTTTTTTTAACCCATCTCGATCAATATTACACGACAGCTGCGAACGGTGGGTGCACATCAAAGATGCCAATGATCATGGAGCACCAACCTTTGTTTTTTGTTTTTTTCCAAACTTTTCATGCACAAAAACCCTAGGAATGCGGTCGAGACATGTCCTGGGGGCCAACCTCCATTGTCGAGGTGTTCAATTATTTCCTGGTTATTTTGCTGTCCACATGATGGAGCGGTGGCAGTGTCTAGAAGGGGTTCTTTTGGCATTGTCCAAGTAGAGTTTCACCATTTCACCATTTACTAAACCGGTCCCTACCTATGCCGAATCGAAACTGTCCCCAGCAGCAAAAAGGAAAACGAAGATGAAGACGAAGTGTTCGATGGAATGTCTAGAATAACCCAATGATACCGATCCAATCAAGGGACAAAGTAGACACTTGGCACCTTCTCGTGCAAATGGCCAAAGTGCTTCCTCTGCATGTCCCTTAGCCTTTGCCTTAGTCCCATCCAGACAAACCCCCCAAAAAAAAAATTGTGCTGCCCGCCAACTTTATCTTGTTCTTCTCTCCTTTTTAAAATTATTGATGGTGGTGACTTGGCTGGGTCATTGTATCTGAAGGCTTCCCTTCCCTTCCAATGGCATTATTGCCACCTCTGACTACGTTCATTTCACACACCTTTTTTCCACGTCCTCGGCAGTCTCATTCGTCAATGGAAACTTAATTCAATGACACCGAAGGAGAAGAATAAGAAGAAGAAGAGGAGGAGGAGGAGGAGAACAGAAGAAAAATATCATGTACCCACTTTGGCATTTTGCGTGTTGTTCTCTGAAGTGACGCGAACGTGAGTTGGGTCGCCTTGGATTCATCGGAGGAGCGGTGAATGCGAAAGATCGTCACTGCTTTTTAAGAAAAATTTTCAAAAAAAATCTTAAGTCTACTATAATTATATCAACTCCATCCTAAACTCTCTCTCTTTTCTTTGCTAATTGAATAATGAATTTTTTGCATTTATATCGATTTAGTCTTTTCGACCAAAATTGATTGTAAATTATTGAAGTGAAAGCAATGACGTGATAATTGTTAGAGATATTTTAACTTTATTTTTTTATTATTTCATTCCCTTTCTTCTTCCTCCCGTCTATCGAGGTCGAGCGACCAACCAAAGGGTAGGGTTGGTGAGATCGACCTCGCCGGATGGCCGCAGCTAGCTAGAGGAAGAGGATAGGGAAGGGAAAAGAGAGAGAGAGAGAGAATAAAAAATGAAAGAAAATTAAAAAATTATTAGAATTTGCCACGGCATGCGCCATCTCGACCAATTCTAGTCAATTTTGGCTAAAATGACTGAATTGGTACAAATTACAAAAATTTTAGGACTCAATTGGCAAAAAAGGATCTAGGATTGAATTCAACATAATTGCAATAGATTTAAGACTTTTTCTATAGTTTTCCTGCTTTTTGGATCTTGCCTTTGCATACTAAGGACTAGGCAGAATAAATCTAGCATTTATAATGGTAGTTCGGGTCATCGACAATGCCTGCGTGAGTCCCCTAGTTTAGACTTGAATATACACAAAAGGATTCGGGTGTATTGTACTTGAATATACACAAAAGCATTTAAACCTACTATGAAAAGGTCGGTATAAGCTAAATCTAATTAACGCGCATGTATAATATGGTATTATCACATCAGGGAGATGATATAAGATGTTGCGCAAGGAATTCAGAAAGGAAATCCAGTCTTTCCGCACCTGTCTATCTTTTGCTAATGGACATTGTTTGGTTGGATTCGTGCTATTCTAGTATTGTCGCCTTATCTTTGCTTATCTATCAGCCGGGTTTTGTTTAGTACTATTCTTTTGGCCAACGCATATAATCATTCTTTGAGCTTACCATTTTCTTCAACGAGAGTAGACTTGTCAATTCTTCTCTAAATATGAGAGCTATGGACTATATGGTCGGTCCAAGAAAATAAATAGACGAGAGCTATGAACAGCTCATAGAATCCTCTGGCATATACAAATTCCATTTGACTTTTGAGGTCCACAAACCCCTAATTGGAATCCGACCCCCCAAAAAAAAAGAGAAAAGAAAAGAAAATAACCCTAATCGGGATATGAAGAAGAAGACTCTACTTGATAACTAATGAAGTCGTTTCATGAGTTCATCAAGCATATATTAACAAAAGCTATCCCGATAAAACCTGGGAAGTCACTAACTTCTTCCATCAATAACGTATTTTACATGAAGTTGTAAATTCAGGTATGTCATGGTCCTTTTCAATTCACCGAGTGATTAAATGTACCATTTTACCCTTAACAAAAAAAAAATGTACCATCTTACCGTACTCTTTACTATATAGGATGATGTTGGTTTCCAAGCTAAATCAAAATTAGATATCCTCTCCTTTATGTAAATACAAGTGGTGAACGTCCTAATGAAGCGATGAAGAACAGAAATTGGAAAGTTCTGGACGACTCCTCTCCCAAAGATTTCCACCTATTTTTCCCCCACGTCTGTAGAAAATTAGGCATGTGGGAAAGTCAATTCCGAAGGAATTATCACAAAAGATTAGAAGCCGCCTACCATTTTCCATTTGAGATTTTTAAGGTTAGATCTGCGACGCGTCCCCATCCAAAGAGAAATTAATCAAGCAACGAGACGAGAGTGGCCGCCCCGATTACTAAAATGTCTTTTTGTCTTCCCGATTTCCCTTTTTTCTTTTTTTGTTAAATGTCGTGGCGAGAAAGAAAAGGACAAGCGAGAGGGGTTTTCTAAAATATCCACCCCCCTACCCCCAAAAAGTTCAACGGCCTAAAGCTGCCGCCAAGCGCTGACCCCTCGTGCCGAGCCACGTGGAATTCGGAATCTCCCGACATAATGCGACACCTGAAAACGCGTTCGGGCCCGTCACCGGCCACAGAGATATCGACACGTAGGGGGGCGACATGGGTTTGACTTTGACCGGCCGAGGTGCGGGTGGGGGGGGGGGGGGGGGGGGGGGGGTGGTAACCGACTCTCTGTCTCCTCAAAGTCGCAGTCAAAAGTGAAAACGAAGGAAGGCTCTCCATCCCCAACTTTTTCGTTTTCCACAAACCGACCGCACTAAAAGCCTGCTAATCTCGTCTGGCCTTTTCTGCTTCTTCCTCTTTTAGCGGCTTTCTCTATCTTTACGCATGAAAACGACGCTGAACATGAAAGTGGATGTACGTGCAAGTCTTTTTAGGGTTTTCCTCCCTTTCTCTTTCTTTTTCTTTTATTTTCTTCTTCTTTTGCTTTGAATTATTTGGGGTCTTTACCTACCTCTGACCACGTCAATCTGTCTTGTGGTTCAAAATTGTATTTGGATTCTGGAAATTGCTTGGAAACCCACCGTGGTACAAAGATTCTAGGACGACCCACCGTCGCGGACAGGTATTTTCCAAATGAATGTTGGTTCTCCTCCTCCTCCTCCTGCTTCTTCTTCTTCCATAAATGATAAAGGCTACATGGATAAATGTTTGTAGCAAAAGGAGAGTCAATTATTGTCTTCATGTGTCTTCCCTCTTGTCAAAGGAAAGGAAGCTAGATATTGTACACTATTCCTCACTCTCTCATTTTATGTTCTTTTTTATTGTTGTTGTTGTTGGGTAGTTACCATCTTATAAGGTCGAATAGCTTTATCGATGCGTCTAGATGATGAAAGAAGCATGAAAATATGGACCTCATTGTTCTATAGGAAGCTTGAGCCTTTAGAGTTTCCAAGCTCTTGTCTAATCCTCCTGCGAAACTATTTTTTTTATTAAAAAGTTCAACCCAAAAGCTTAAGCTATTAAATTGAGAGAGATCACATGAATATAAAGAGCATGCAACACTTATTCACAAGCGATGTGAGACAATCACAACTTCAGCACTCCCTCTCACGTGCAAATAATTTGCACGTGAAAATTAACTAATGGAGGTGTGCCAACATACGCGGAAAGGAATAACACTGATTCTGATATCATGTTAGATTTTGTGAGATCACAGCCAACTGCTCTAAGAGCCAGGAAAGAGTGACACATGGAATTTGGGCAAACGCACGTTCGCGAAAGGTACAACACTAGTTCTGATACCATGAAAGATTTGATGGGATCATTTGTCAAATGCTCTAAAAGCTTAAGTTATTAGAAGAAAACGTGATTTAATATTTATATATTTCAACATTCCCCTCATATTTAGTCTGGTCTTTGCCTAGTGCTAAGCGTAGACATATTAACTGGGGAGGCAAATAAAGGCTTGAAAAGATTTGAACTCAGAATCTCTTGCTTTGATACTATGTAAAATTTGATGGGATCACTTGCCAAACAAGCAATGTGGGACAACAATAACAACTTCAACATTCTTATGATGCGGAATTATATATAAACGGTTTAAGTTTCATTCCCCACGTTCTCATTTGGTGTACTTCACATTTCTGCGTCCCAAATTCCAATGATTCTATGTACCAATTATTATGAGCGGCTCTATTATGAGCTTCGGTTCATCGATAGATAACGTAGCACATTTTTTTCTATACAAGTTTGAGCTTTTAGAGTCTTTTGAGCTCTTATAAATAGAGGTGGCAAAATGGATCTAGAACCCATATTTTGATGTATGTTTAAGGATGCGATGTCGCGACCTAAAAAAAAAAATTTCCAAGGGTAATGGATTATCAGGTTAATTAAATTAACTAACCTAACTCGGACTTTCCCAAATTCATACCAAATCGCAACTTAAGGTTCAATTGATTAACGTGCAAAGTTTTTTAAATTGGAGTCGCCACTAATCATTTACGGTAGGTTGATTAGAAACCTAAATAAAATAGTGGGAGAATTATTTTATTTCTACGAATCAGAGATTAAGAGTTCGGGGACTTGATTACGCTAGATTACTCTAACGCCCTTTCGGTACCATTTTATTTCATGAAAAATCATTTGAGAAGTCAACATTAATTGATTCCAACCTAAGTCACTAACAGAGATTATCATGCGGGTATGCAATAAATTAATTGAACATCCAAAAGTCAATGTAATCAAGGGAGCATGCGCCACACAAAACATCATTTCATTTTTAGTTTTTGATTTTTATATAAATGCATGAAAAACTATATTGCATGTGATGCATGAAAATATTCTCGGATGCAATGACATGGATTAAATGCAAGACTAAACCAGATGAGACGTGAATGCACAGATGAGACCATAATTTAATTAAATTAACTACGTGACACGTAAAGTAATTAAAATCAAGACGTGCAATTTTAATATGCAATTGAAGCTAAAATGCAATTTAACATGACATGGCAAAGATGAATGGCATGGCATGGATGACGTGGCAAGGATGGCATGGCATGTATGATGTGGCAAAGATGACATGGCAAAAATGATTTCTTTTTTTAAATTTTCGGATGAATTTATTTCCTAAAATAGAAAGTATGCTAAAACAATACTTATCTTACATATTTCTGAGTTTAAATTGGCCTAAACCCTAATATATTAAGATGAACTATTTTAGACATAAAATTCTGTTTAAGCATGCAATTTATATCCTAAAAAATGTTATCTAATTTAATTATTTACAAAATAGATTGAATATGCAATTATCTACGTGATGATATTTTTAAAAGAAATGCAATTTTCAAATATGTGATGTGAATGAATGCAATTTTTTTTAGGATTTTCGGGATTACATCATGCGACAAATATATTCTAAAAAATATGACAATCAAGCAGTTCATAATAAATGAGGAAAATGAATATGTCAATCAAGAAAGTGTATATATCAATCAAGTTTTGAAACATTTCGCGAATATTTGAATCAATCTTTAATTCGTAATCTTACGATTAACGATTGAACCCAAATCATTGCCCAATCGAGTATTCCATCAATAATCTTAAAGATGTAATTTCTAGATTGTGTGACAAGTTGTGGATTAAGAAATAAAATTTTCCTAATCAACCCGTATTTTAAAATATACTCACTTTGATGCAAGATATGCAAAGATATGCGATATGACAAGGATATTTTCAAATTAGGCAAGTAAATGTATTAAAATTCTGAGATATGAAATTTACCTTGTTCTTCGAAAGTACTTTCCTAATTTGAATTGTAATTCATTCGGCTCAAAGTTTGCAAACTGTGTACCGGCAGGATGGCTTGCTTGCAACAGCGTATGGCGTGGTCTCGAGCGCACGGACTGAGGCCCCAGTTATGATTTAGCATCGGCTTGACTGTGGTTGACGTTGGCTTTGGCCTAGCTCATTCATCTTGAGATATTGCACTTCGATTTCACATGCGGAAGAAGGATCAGATCCACGTTTGACCTCCCAACTTTGACCACCGAATTAAAGGTCGTTTATTTCTTTGCTTGAACCCTACCAATGGCCTTCTGACACAAACCTTCAACAAGATAGCAACCACAGTGATCAGGTAGCAGGGTAGCCCAATGAAGGATGAAGCAAAAATAAAAATATATATAAAAAAAATGAGTTAATCGGTGCTAGATTTTAATAGAAAAAGGGACGACCCATCTCGTAGTAGAAACGGAGATTGCCTGGAACTCCGTCGGGGGTGCTCAGAGGATGGCGTCGCCTTCACTGAAGAACGTTTTAGCGGTAATGCTAGGAGTTGCTCTCGTTGATGTCCCCCTATCATGCCTGCACTTGGCGAACTTTACGGTGAACGTCAGACTCATGGTTTTTCCGAAGAGCTGCTACGTTGTTTAGGTTGGGGGTAGCGAGCTTGATCGTCGATGGTGAGGCGTTTGGCTACGAGCGCGACAGACACGGCTAAGAGCGAAGGCTCAGTCGTGACTCTGTCTCCCTCTCCTCACTTGTGTTTTTCTTTGAATCTTCAAAAAAGAATCAATTAGTAATAAAGATTGAATTCGCTTGATATAACCTGCAAGAGCATATGGACCGTTGGAGATTGGATGAAGAATGGTGCACGTTGACTGGATTTTTACACCAAAGGACCACCGTCCACCATAAGTTGTTGCGCATGGGCAGTGACAATTTTTTATTTCCAGCCGAAGACACGTGAAGAATGGATCAAGCCCATCTCTCCTTTACCATCTGTCTTCGATTCCCACTATTTTCTTGAACACAGAATGAAGACAACGAGAAGAAGAGATGGGATCTCTTTCTCTAAAGTTCTTCTCCCTATGTGAAATTGCTCCTCATTGTGAGCGTTGTTAACTTGGAATCAATCGCCTCCCCGCTTCTCCCAAACTCTCGCCTTTTGCCGTATGTCAATTTGTGTGGCCTCCCCTCTGTGAACGTGAGTCCTCCTTTTTATAGACAACCTAGCTAGGGTTTCTCACCCTTTAAATCTGTTCATGAGCTTAATTAAGGCCTTGACAATATGATGAGTTAAATTGAATCACTTTAAGGCTCAATCGTGCTCATGAATTACTGCCACACTATTCCTACGTAAACTTCACCATATTTTGCCATTTTTTGGGCTTATTCCAATTAAGCTCAAGATTAGGCCTTGAGGGGTTAAAATTTTCGGATCTACGTGTCAATTCAGGCCCAAATCCCATCATCGATGCAAAATAATGCAAATGCAATGCATGCTCAAATTAAATATGCTATGTATGATTTTTTTTTTGTGAGAATCAAGTCTAATTCTCTCCTTTTTTTTTTGTAGAAAATGGATAATTTTAAAAAAATAAAAATTTAGATGTCAACATGCGAGTCATAAATTGATTGCCTTGAGTTTTAAAAATAAGGTTAAGTGGGTCATAAATGGGTTAGTAATTGAGTTAATGGGCCTCAAACTTGTTTTAAATAGGTTATAAACGGGTTATTTATCCAATAAGTTTAAATGAGTCGTAAAAAATCATTTTATAAAAAAATATTTTAATTTTCTGATTTTTTATAATGTTTTATTGTTTTTATTCTTTTCTTTTCTTTTCCTTTCCTTTTTTCTACGAAGTCTGGTGAGAATCGCCATCTCCGGTCATAGAAGGAAAAAAATAAAGCAAAAGAAATAAAAAAACATTAAAATATTCATATCTATTGGAAATTATTAAAATTATCCACGGCCAACATATATTTTTAAATTTTATAATGAATTATTTTTTCTAAATCAAATTTAATCTTGAGTTTTTTAGCAATATGGGTCGGGCATGAATTGCTAATTTATATTGCATGAAGATTGGTCAAAACGGGTCAAATGGGTCAATACCATTTCTAGATTTCACTCATTTGACGGTTCTAATTTCCTCAATAATTTGCGAAACTTTTAAAGCTAGGATTACTTTCAGGATATCATTGAAAATCCCCCTACCTCTCCTCCCCGCCTCTCTCTCTCTCTCTCTCTCTTCCCCCCCCCCCCCCAAAAAAAAAAAAAAAAACCCACATTCCAAGGGCTATATAGCCACGGTGTCAAAGCAACATACGGTTAGGCAACTTGCACGTCTTGAGTTCTTGTTTCTAGTACATGCGATAGGGAGTGCTAACGATTCAAGAAGAATTGCTGGTCTTTTGTCAACATGCTTATATTCAAGCATCTGTATCCCAAGTCTATATTGCTCGTGCCATTGTCAAATGACCAAACGTCCAATTTTACTTTTTGGACTCCATGTGCTCTCTTTTTTTTTTGGGGGGGGTGTCTTTGAGCACTGTATAGTGGTTTCGTCTGAAATTAGTTTTCGGTTGATTTTTACATGGTGGAGTTTGCTTGTAGTAGGCCCGCCAAAACTTCGGTCAGAGCTTGGGGACAGATCCACATGAGCACATGTGTGAATCGACCGACAAGAGAGGCATCATGGGAGCATCTTTGGACCGACCAAGTGAGTACCAAACTTGGGGATATGACTGCATATGTAAATGGGAGAAAAAAAAAATGTTGTTGGAATTTCATGGAAGACCCACCATCGATGGAGTCATCTTTTTGTAGCTTAGCCCTATTCCTTTTAGGGTTATTCTACGGTGAGACCGAAAATAGATAAGCCCTCTCTATGTCCTGCCTACTTGGATGGGAAAAAATTGGGTTACTCCAAGTTAATCATAAAAGCCCAAACAAGGTCTATCTTCTGACATGATTTTCAGCCTGATTGGGACTTATGTAACATTGATACCTTGTCGTGTTGGCCATGTTGGGATGATTTTTTTTTTTGCCTTAATTATGCGATCATTCTACTTACAAATCACAAATGAAATAAAGTGTAAAAGCGAAAAAAAAAAAGTATCAATGGAGGATTTCCCTATAATCGACGCTCCTTTGTTACATCAAGCTCAAAAAAAAAATTATAATATAGCATTAACTCTTTATGATCCCAAGCTCAAATTACCAATGAAAAATATTGATCCAAAAATATATAAGTTCTTTGGCTCTTCAGGGGTACCGCCTTTGCGACCCTAGTCGAGTGGCTTCCTCAGACCCCACCCATTCATGGAGGCTGGGGCCTCTGTGCTTTACAATCATGGGGAGTATAAACCATATCCTAACAAATCATGCACAAGGTATTTGACCACTAAATATGAAAAGTTGCAATGACAGCTCTGATTATACATAAATTATTTTCTTAAAGTTAATTTTTCATCATTAGATTTCGTTTGTATCTTTTTGAATAACTAATACATGAAAATATTTTCATTATTAGCAACAACTTATGTGTAAATGCTTTTGTGGACGATGAAAGTATTTTTAATTCGTTCATTTATGTAGGCAATACAAGTGACTAAGGAAAATGTTTTTCAAATCATTCATATTTTCGCGAAATAAATGCACACTTAGAGTTACTTCCATGTGAATCGAGACTTGCAAACGAAAATATAGGAAGACCCTCCATGGAGTTATCGTCGTGAGGCGAACTTTATACTTCAGTAGAGAGATTTTTTCGCGGGACGTTGAAGATAACCTATCTGAAAGGAATGTCTCCAGTCTAATAGGACGCGAAAAAGTTCTATCTTCCCCACATGATTTGGCCTCCCCGGTGTGCCCAATGCATGGACATTTTGGCTTTCATTGGTCCCTCCATTCCCTCACTTTGCGTACACATATTTGTCGCTCTATTAGAGTAGTTAATGGACCAAATGTCTGAGGAAATCGAACAGCCGCTCGGGTTCTCTGTCCAGCAAAGGACAGCCCAACCGATCGTTTGAGCCAACCCCATTGAAGATTTCAGATCACATGAAGGTTGGTGGAACATTTCATGGGATCGAGATTTGTCATTCTACCGCGGACTTCCTCTCTCTGGATAGAGTAGTTACGACTCAAAAGGAGCATTCTTTGACGACGTGGGACTCCTCGGGGTATCAGTAAGCTGGTTACTCGGTGCATCATCGCCAAAGGAAGCGAAACAAATAAATGACCAGCATGTTCCAAGTCCCATCCACGAGGTCAGAAAAGCAGTACCCCCGAATCCAAGATAGGGTCAAGCCTCAAAGAAGAGCCGCTCGCTTAAGCCCGCCAACCATAGCTGCTCTAGTCGTTTTGGGCCTGACCGAGCATATGGGCCGAATCCTCAAGTGCCCCAAGCTAAGCTATTCTTAGCATTTTTCGCAAATTCCTGTTTTCCACCTATCAAATTAGCTGCTTCTTGTTTTGATACTTGCTATTCCCATCACAACCGTCGAATTCAAGAGAAGGGGGGCGGGGGGTTGGTTTTCCGGCCGCAAATTGGGCCCAATTTAAAAAGAGGCCCAAGCAGCCCTCGGGGGCCCAATTCCTCGAGCCCAACGCTCTTCTATCTTCACTTAGATATAAATTATTTGTTTATTTAACTGGTCGTTAGCACCGCCACCGTTTTGGTATATTTTATAGTGACCAGTGAGTTTCACGTGTAGTTGTGACGTCGGAATAGAAAAATGGGAAAAAAAAAAAGGTTTTAAAATGAAATATCAAATAGATTATTATTTCTCTCGGCTACCCAATCCTCGGAATTTCAAATGCTTAGAGGCGTGGTAATCAGAATGAGATCACTGGCTTGAAATCAATAACATAATTGCATTGGTGGTTGATAATAACGAGGGGTTATGATCGGACATCCTGACTCCTGTCCTACCCTCAAACCGCAATACTTTTGTGATTCGTCGAAATTTATGTCGGATGGGATCCTCGATTTTAGATAAATCTATCCGAATGGGTCATGGACCCCATTTCTCGACCCATGTTCGATGGGTTGATTTAGATTATATCCGTTGAATGGAATTAAGATGGTAAAGTGCTATATGGGTTTATGATTTACTTACTCCCAACCCAACTAACTCTATTACTCTTTCTACCCTTTCTCGCTATTACTTGATCTCGGACTCTGCTCGCTCATTCTAATCTCTCATTTGGCTAAATAGAAAAGTGGTTTGGCAAAACGGATCGGGGCGGATCGGGCACGTAAACAAGCTAGATCAAGTGATGTCCTATTCAACTTAGGTTTGATAAAGCACTTCTAGAACCCCCACCACCAGATATAGCAAGGCAACAAGGAAAATGGACGGCCAGATTTTCTCCGGTCGATGTCGATGTGAAAAAAGATAATTTTACTGCGAAAAGACAGCTGACCCGAAGCTGGACCTTCGGGCATTTCTTCTGAAAAAAACATGATTGTGGGATTTGTTGGGGGGTGAAGATTGAGCTCGAGGCCGAACCATTCTCGGCACTGATGAAAGCCATGATGATTTTCTTCCCATCAATTTGGATTCCGGAAGCAGCATGTCCGGAGGAGAAACATGCGGTAGCCTTGCCTTGCTCTAAAAGGTTTAAACAAGAAAAATCGAATGATTATGCGATTGATTAAATGGCCAAAACACAAGATATTTTTTTATTAATTAAGGTCTTCCTTTTACTGGCGATTTGTATAGGCTTTCAAGCTTTATACAAATCGATTGGAATTACCAAAAAAGGTTACTCTTGAAGAGAAATCAATGTGGATCAACAAAGAGTTGATTTTTTTTTTTTTTTAGGCATTCTATTTTTTGGGAAGTGAAAGGTCTTTGGATGTATAGGCTTTTTCAAGCTTGCAAGCTCAAATTTGTTTTCCCCGAAAAATTTCAGAGAAACCGGGAAACAAACCGATGGTGCGTAGGCAGGGTCTTTCTACGTGAAATACAGGATTCGGATAAAAACCACAGACGGGACGGGTAGAAGGAGAAAATACCAAAGGAAGAAGAAGAAAAAAAAGAAAAAGAAAAAGTCGACCATTGCGATTGTTAAAAACAGTCGCGACCCGCATCTTTCTTTGTTTATTTTACAAAGATAGACGATTCCTTCTAAAGTTGAAAGGGATTTTCATCCATCGAAATGAGGGGGAGCGAGATGTTTCGGTGATATTCGCATACTTTAAAGGTCAAAGAATATATTCTCGGACTCAATGTTTGGGTGACAACATTAACATGTGACAGAACCTTTAAAGAAAAGTACCAAAAATGGTCCAGTTGGGGCACACATCTTAATGGTTGGGTTAATGCCAGACCTAAAAGGAACTTTCTATTATGCATGCTGCCGCTGATTTTATTTTAAAAATGCAAATTATCATATTCCCATATAAAAAAAAAGCACCGACTTTAAATTCGCCCTCAATTCTGGCTCAAATTTTTTTTTTTTCGGTCTCTTAAAAAAACACAAATTTGAGGTGGCCTAAATTTTTAGTTGTCTCGTCGGTACCTAAATCCAACCTCGTCAAGTTTTCATCCAGTGATGCCCCGATAAAGATTTGACGCTTCATTTCATGTGTGCTTAGCAGATTCTTAACAGAAACTCGACCGGATCAAATTTGGACACTAATTGAAAATTGGTGCATTTTCATGAGACCACCAAAAAAAAAAAAAAAAGAGTTCGTGACCAAAATCAAGACACAAGCTAAACTTTATTTTTTTATGAGACAAAAAAAAAAAGTTCGGCTAGTATTGAGATCCAAGATAAAACTGATGTTTTTATTTATTTATTTATGATACGACACAAAGTTGAGGTTAAAGTAGAAACATAAGTTAAAATTGGTGCTCTTTTTTTAGAGGAATTGGGCCCTAAAATTCATAAATTATTTCCTTGGATTTACACTACCCCACATTGTGAAAAATAGAAAACCGTGATATTCTCGGTTTTTATTTTTCCGAGAAAGTCATTGATTTGGTGACTTCAGGGCCATGATTTTCTTTTGATTTGGAAGGAAACGCGTGGTTAATTAGTTTAGGTACTTGACTAGGGATTTTGTGGTCCAATTATTTGATTAAGCAATCAAATCATGATTTTATGTGATGGCTAAACTTGCATAGCAAATGGTCCTGCCTCCTTAACACCCCAAACCATAGTCTCTCTACGACCGCGTGCTATGTCCCCCCGTACTCGTAGGCGTCCTTTCCAATCCAAAAAGTGACAAGAGAAGTAGACATGATCCAAGCTCGCAAAATTGCTATTTTTTTTTTATTTATATATCGTTTGTATTCATCAAGAAAGATGATGATGTAAAGAAGAAAAGTGTTCGTGCTTTTTTGTATCCAAAGCATATACCCGAGTGAGCCACGTAAAATATCCGGGCTTGAATAATTTAGAAAAATATTTTTCCCAAATCGCTTGCAAAAACGAAAGGAGGAAAGAAATATTTTCATTGTCAACAATCATGTTTAGACATAATTTTTGTCGATAGTTAATGAACTTGGCGTCGTCAGATAGCTTCAAGTGATACCGACGATCATCGTTTAGAAAATGTTATCCGAATAATTCATATTTCGCGATGCTCCTCCGCTCAATTTGAAATGAACCCGATTGACACTTTGCTAAATTTAATTTTCGATCTACTATTAAATCCACAACTGGAAGTGTTGAGTAAGATTTAATTGGCATAAAAAGGTTTATTGCCTTTTATGGCATCATTAAAATACGCGGAGACAAAATGGCATAGTCCTTCTTCCCCACCACCCGCCCAAAATTTCAACATCTTTAATTCAATTTATGTACCTATTCCCTACATTGAATGAGCTATATAAATCTTTACTTTAATTCTTTTTTCTTTTAGTTTGATATAATATTAAAAACTACATCAATAAGGTATTGATCGAGTTGGTGAGATATTTGAGCTTTAGACAGTTAAATTGATGAGATTTCATATTCGAATCTCCCCAGCTACGTTTTTGGGGCTTATCCGGTGGCATTGGTCTTGTACCTCACCAGCCCGAGGACTTACCTGGTGTCATTGGTCTTGTACTCTACCACTCCAGTGATTTAATCAATTGCAAAAAAAAATCCTTTTCCTTTTTTTTTCCTCTCCGATTTTTTTTTTCCAACCATCTTTAAGGCCTAATGAAGCCTATAAGGGAGAAAGTGTTTTATCGAGGCATACATTCTCCCATATGCAGCTTTTACAGTACAACGGTCCTTGTATCATGCGATGACTATAGTTTGATCTATAGATGTACATAATTTTTCGACATGATTGCATAACGCGCACGGGCTTTGACCTCGTTTTATAGCACACGACAACATATTCGACGGGCGAATCTCACAAAATAATCCTCGAGCAGATACGAAACATATTCCCCGTCGATATTTGAGTAGTACCCATTGCACGCATTGACTTTCAGTTGATTATAGAACATTAGAACTATAAGTGACGAGTTTATTGCTATTATTATTATTTTTTTGGGGGGATTGTTTCGGGGACGAGTTTTATTTGCGCAGCGCAGTGTTCCAACCAAAAGGTTTTATTTATTTTGCTCCCCTTTCCATAATCTCATTTTACGGTTATTTAACGCATTTTCAGAAACAAAAGCAGTCTTTACACGAGAAAAACCCAACGACATCACATGTGACCCAGTGGGAAGTGCATCGAGCACGAGCTCTATTGATTGACTGAGGCATAACCTAACCTCTGGAAAATAATTGCAATTCATAGAAGGGAAAAAAAAAAGATCTCTGAATTTTGACTCAATGTGCAATATGATTTCTAAACTTTTAATTTGACCAATATGATTTCTAGACTTTCGGAATATATACAACTTATTCTTTAAATTACAAAAAAATGTTCGATGCATTCATTCCGTTAATTGAAATTCAAGGACGATGTTGAACATTTTATTATAATTTAGGGGTTAAGTTGAATATGTTTCAAAAAAATCGGGAACCACAGTGAACAAATTAAAAGTTCATGACCATATTGCACATTGAACTAAAGTTCATGGACTATGTTAGTTAAATTAGTAGTTCAATAGTCACATTGCACATTGAATTAAAGATTAGAGATTATTTGTGAAAATCCAAAAAAAGGAAAGAAGAATGAAGAAATATGAGGTGAGGACAAAATAGGGAAAATAAAATAAAATGAAACGAAGAAGAGAAAATCCCAACAAACTCCCCCGGGAATTGCAGTTACGACGAGTGACATTATCAAATTTCGCAGGAAGTAACAAAAGCCGATGCTTAAGTCATCTTACGTTAGACTGCTTTGCCATTTTTAACGTCCCTCACTTTAATACTCTCTCTCTCTCTCTCTCTCTCTCTCTCTCTCTATCCCCACAACGAAAACCAGTTAAGAAGGGTAGAGAAAAAGCCAAACCCAAGCCCACCTGTTCTTCTTCAACGCTTCTCTCTCTCTCTACTCTCTTGCTTGATCATCCATCAAAAACCCTATTTCTCGCACACAGCGCGCAGAGTCACAGACCCACAAACACACACACACACACACACACTGCTCTCTAGCTCAAGTTTTTTTTTTTTTTTAACCTTGCACCGCATTTCTGGGTCGTGCATCTTCTCGGCTCCATTTCTCAAATGGGCACCTAATCGGCATTCCTTTTCTGGATATAATTCCCACCCAGTATCATTACCGATCGCTCAAATTCTGAGCTTTTGTGAGAAAATAAGGAAAAAAACAAGAGCTGTTTATAATTTGTAATCTCCTCTGACATTGTCTAAGTTTTTCCCTTTTCGGTTCTTTCACAAAAGGAGGGGTAGAAGGGAAAAGATTAAGATAGCGCTTGTGGGTTTTATTCTGCTCTGATTCTATGGCTGCGGTTGCTGAGATTTCCCATGAAGCAGCGGTTGCTAACAAGAACTTGGATTCGAAACCCAATTCGAAGCCGGAATCAGAATTCACCATGCAGAATTTGGTCGATATGTTCACAAAGTTGAACCCTTTGGCTAAGGAGTTTATCCCTTCCTATTACTCCCAAGCTCTTGATCACCATCAGCAGCAGCACTTTCATTTCCAGCAGAATGGCAGTTTCCTGATCAGCGATTTCCCATCTGCTGAAAAGAATTTCTCTGAGACCAACTTCGCCAATAATAGGAGGGTACTGATCTTTTTCGGTCTGATCTTGCAAATTCTCTGTTGGTATTGGATTGTTTTGGTTTGCTAAGAGTTTCGGTTCATGTTGGATGTACATTATTCGGACTGGGTTTGAGCAGCTGGAAAATGAGTCTCCCAAATGTTGTCAGCTTGATGCGTTCAGCTGGAGTTTGGGAATTTGGTTTGAATTATACTATATATAGCGATTGCTTATTCAATGACTTCATGTTGGAAGATTTGCAGTGATTTGGGAGACAATCCTACTGGAAATCAGGATGTATTCTCTAAACGTAAATGCCTGGTGACACGGTCAACGCCAACACGGCGGATTTCGTATATGATACTGGATTGTTTGTTCTAATTACATTTTCATTGCCATTGATCAACCTCGATTGCCACGTGTTTGTGATCTGGACTGTATAATAATAGCTTCTCTGTGTGGTCTGATAACCACGCATTCATCCAGAAATTTTTGCTTATCGTACGGTCGCGTTTTGGTCCCTGTTCCTTGTGCTGACAAATTTGGAGGTTATTCTTCATGGTGATTATTTCAGCCTTTTTGATAAGTTGAGCATGAAAATGTAGCTATCATTTCTGCTGTTTACTGGTCAATTGAGGGCGTAGTTGTCTAGAAACACATCGCCATGGTTTACAAATTGAATTCTCTGTAATTGTCAATCTCTGATATTTTGCAGGTTTAGACTATTTATGCACATCACGTGTTCTTGGTGTTTAATTCGTAGAGACTTCATTCTGAGCTGTGCCCCTCTTTGTTAATTTCAGAGAAGAAATAGCTTCAACCAAGGCAGAAGAAGGTTCAATGGACGGTCTTTTAGAGCCCAAAGGGAAGATAGTGTCAGACGGACAGTATATGTTTCTGACATTGATCAGCATGTGAGACACACCGCTTTACCCTTGATGCAAATGCTTCCCTCATATTGTGTTTAAAGTTTTAATCTAACTTAACATGATTCTTAATTTGAAAAATTCACTTCAAATTAGGTCACTGAAGAGCAGCTGGCTACCTTATTTAGTACTTGCGGACAAGTAAGTTCACTGAGAAGCGTTATGCATTGTATTAACATGCTGATATATTTACTTGATATGAAGCTTTATCAGTTTTCAAAATGGATTCATTTCATGTAGGGAGGCCTTAATTTCTCTTACTCTACCTGTTCTTGATGTCGATTATCGGTTAGCATCACCCTGAGGCTTGGTTGAACTGAAGCTTCTTACATGCAAAAATTCACTAATAGTTTTATGATGCTTAGCGCTTTACATTTGGTTCTATGATTGACTGCACCTTTTCTGTCATTCCTTCTCAAACTGCACTTGTCGGAGTGTTCTGTTCTCGGTCATCTTTCTGAAGAATCAATTCTTGGACGGATTGTCTTGGTCTAGTACTACCTGAGACGAGATAATAACCTGCATTTGAAAGAATTTGTAGGAGTGAAGAAAGAGGAGATGGAGAAAGTGATTTTCCTTCTGGTTTTTGGGAAGGATAAACAGTGGAGGTGAAGAAATTGTGATGAATTCGACTTTGTTTGTTCGGAAAAGAATAAATGAGAGAATAATAAATGACACTTCTTTTCTTAAAGAATGGATTGTAAAAATTATGTAACAGATGCACGTTAAGTCTTGCCAAAAGAAAAAAAATTATACATGGTCCAACTGACAGTAGTAGAAAGAATCATCTTCAGGTTCAGAATTTTCACTTTTTCTTGGCAATTCCCATTGTCACATATCATTGCTGAGCCAGGGGCCGACGATTCGTAGCCAAAAGTGTGATAATTTATGCATCATGTGCAGGATTTTAGTACTCCGATCAGTATGCATTTCTCTTCACTTCCATCCTGAAATCAGGATGACTAAAATACAGGGGCCCACTAGGAAAAATTTTCACTCTGAAATCAGAAACCCCAACTCTCAACTGGCTTCCATCAACATCAACATCAACATCAACATCAACAATACCTTTATCCCAAACTAGTTGGGGTCGGCGGTCGATGAACCCCAAAAAGTGATCAAAATAAAAGCAGAGGAAAATTAATGTTGACTGGGCTTCCAAACAGAGGAAAATTAATGTCCCTCATTATCTGTCCATCCTTTCGACCGTATCCAAACACTGCATAAAGATGTCATTGCAGCATTTTAACTGGGTTTCTCTATTTTTTCCTTGAAGGTTCTTGATTGCCGAATTTGTGGCGATCCACATTCGGTTCTTCGATTTGCCTTTGTTGAATTTGCAGATGAATGTAAGATTTCCATTTTGGCGGGCTAATTAGCCTCATATTTATTGGGCATGTAAGAATAGGGATGCTCATGTATCATTGTTCCTTGGAATGTGTTGACAGATGGTGCAAGAGCAGCTTTGAACCTCGGTGGGACGATGTTAGGATACTATCCAGTTAGGGTTTTACCATCAAAGACAGCTATACTTCCTGTAAATCCAAATTACCTCCCAAGGGTATGAAAAGTGAATGCTGCCCTTTTAGTGACATGATCGTGGCACAATGTTTCGCTACCTTTTTGCCTCATTTTACACACTGTTTTAGTATACAACCACTCTTGATCATGCATGTTCGTGCTTAATATCAATTGTAGAATAGATGCTTAAAGAACATTCTAAGTACTTACCTTTTAGGCTCTTTCATTGCAATGTTTGTTTTACCACAGTCAGAGGATGAACGAGAAATGTGTACGAGGACAGTTTATTGCACAAATATTGATAAAAAGGTAAACAGTAAATTTTGTCCTTTCAGTTAAAAAATCTGAGTTTGCTTTTTCTTTCCAATGTCCTTGCCATGTACTACATGTCCTCTCTGATGGCTAACTTGCTTTACCAATCGACAATGTCGCGGTCTTCTATGCTTGTGCCATCTTGATATGTTTGGTTTATGTTCGAATTTTTCTACCGCAGGTTTCTCAAGCTGAAGTCAAAAATTTCTTTGAAACAGCCTGTGGTGAGGTCAGGCCACCCCCCCCCCCCCTCTCTCTCATGCACACACAATCTATGTTGGACTATCATTTTCCGTAGGCTATTCAGAAACTAACTGGCTACTTTCTCTGTAGGTCACTCGCTTGAGGCTTCTAGGGGACCATGTGCACTCAACTCGCATCGCTTTTGTTGAATTTGCTAGGGTAAGTCCATTTTTGCTTCCTGAGATTGCAGTGTGGGACATCATCGTTTTATTAATGTATTTGTAACCGATGATATTCCCTAGTTTCTTGCCTTGCAAAATCTAGAGACATAATCTGAATCTGATGGTCCCTTAAAGCGAGAAGTACAGTGGTGGTAATTTATTCCCAAAGAAGGGATTTCCTTTTAAACGCACTTAATGTATCTCCACATGTCCGTAAATTTTTGTTTTTAGTGTTTTCTGAGTGTATTCCATCTATGTCGTCCTCACATTTTTCTTGCTAGAGAGTCAATTCTGAGCATGCCAAATAGACATGTTCAACCTGGCCTTGATTATGAATGGTCAAAATTAATTCAAAGCATTTTGTATTCTCTCTTTGTTATGTTAAGTGCCTTGTGAAGAAAAACAAATCAAATAAAATAAATGCATGGAGCTCACATCAGGATGTAATCTCCTCTCTTCATTTTCTGCCTCATTTGTTGGGAGCAGCCTATAACCTGGAAGCTTTCTGCATCTCCAAAGCAGAGAAAATAGGGACCTTTTTCATACAAAAGGTCCTTTCCTTGGACAAAGGACTAGTAGAAGAAAAGGAAAAAAGAACAAACTGGAAGTTCTTGAATTACCGTGTTTCAGAGTTTCAGTAAATCCTGAGGACCAGGTCGAATGTAAATAGCAATAATTCGTTTAGTTTGATGCATGAATGCTGAATGAACTACTAAACTTCCTATCCCTACACTTTTTTGCTTATGTTATTTGATGACATGACAAAGCCGTGATGAGTTTTACATTACGTATAAGCTGTTTACGTTAGAAACTATCTATTTATAATTTCATTTTTATAGCGGAACAAAAGTAAATTTTTTTTTTGGAGGACTGACATGAACTATCTGTTTACTACTGATGTGTTTTAGCCTACACGACCAAAGACAGTTCCACTGGGAGTATTACATGATTAATGAATTGTCATGCCAACTGTTTGCTTGCCAACTGAACTGACTTTCGCATTTGCATTTGAGGAAAAAGAGAGATGGGAGTATAGAGGATTAGATAATCACAGAGGAATTGTACGAGGAGAAGAGCTTGTGACCATCTGTTGTTGCTATATACATGTAATTATCCCTGCACATAAAATCAAGTTTTTTCTTTTGCTTGTTTGGCTTTAAAAGGATAGACACGCTTTGCATATTGGCGTGCTTTTGTATGTGCCTGGAATTTCCTTTTGGCGCTGGCTCCATAACTCAACACAAGGATTTCTTACCGAGGTTTCTTCTTTAAAGAATTCATCCTAGTCATAAATGTGAATTGCATAGTTATTTTCTTTGGATCCGGTCATGAATGTAAACCAGTTGATCATGTGCTCTGGAGTCTTTCGTGCTTAGTTCTTTCTTGTATGAACTTGGTGCATCTATCGATGCAGATGATAGAGCGTGCTCTTGCTTTGAACTAATTCGATGACTTCCTCCTAAATAAAAAATTAGAAGTGATTCGAAGTTGCTTCTGTGGGCAGGCTGAAAGCGCCATTGTTGCTTTAAATTGTAGCGGGATGGTCTTGGGAACTCAGCCCATCAGGTGGATCTTTAACCATGAGCAAGTGCCAATTTTTTTTTGCCATTTAAGACCCGACTAAGCTTTTTTGTCACATGAAATCTTTGGTTGTAGGGTAAGTCCTTCAAAGACACCGGTGAGGCCGCGGGTTACTCGGCCACCGATGAATTGATATCGAGTGGAGCTTTGAGGAGTCGCGCGTCAAATTCGGTAACTAAACAGTTGAGAGGAACTTTGTTGAGACAAAGAGCTTGCTAAACTATGAATTTTCCTCTTTTTCCATTATTCTCATCTTGATCTGTCGCAGCTGCAACATTTTCTGTGACCGGACATGACATGCCTTGACCCCCCGTCAGTTTGGCTTCTTAGAGGACCGATCTCAATCTTTGAGATTCTTTATCCTATTTAATCATTCATCACTATCATATGATGATTTACGTTCAACTGCATCAGTGGTGAGACACGAAGCAAATCGTTGCCCATGCTTTAGCAAGACTTGTCCTTGCGCAGGAGACTTGAAGTTACTATATTTAGCCCTCGTTAGTTCTTACTGTAATGTCACAGAGCAAGTGAGGATCGATACGAGAGAGTTTCGCTGCTGATTTCTCTTATTTTTCTCATGCGAAGTCAGGACACAGTAGATACAAAACCAAATCACTGGTGTCGAAATTCGATCTAGTAATAGAAAATCATAGGTAGATGGGGGGCTGTCTATTGTATAGCTTAAGATTTCATATCTGGATTTGGGGGCTGTTAAAGAATACGTCTGCGCTATGACGAGCAAACATGATGCTGTCATGGTTTTACATTAGAATTGTCCCTTAGAATCGTTCCCTAAGGGCAAGCGCCAAGAACAAGATGGATCTTGCGTCAACCATCCGACACCGGTCGCCTCATCGTGTTGTACCACGAGCGCAGAGTCTTGGCTTCGTCCCGGGTCGAGCTTCATCAGTACACTCCCTGCAAGCTTCTCCAATGACTTGTGGTAATACTCGAGCTCTTGTAACCCCATATGTTCAATTGGCTCCTCCCACCAGAACCCTCCTTTCCCAGCTCGTCCCCTCCCTTGCATAAGCTTTAGATCTGCCTTCTCTTTATCTAACCGCTTCACCGCTTCCAAATAACGCTGTTTCGAATCGCGTGTATTCTGCGAGTAGGCATCGTCGCCACCGCCTTCTCCTTCTCTTCCTCTACGGCCATCGTCGCCGCTGCCTGCAGGATCATCGCTGGCAGCTCCATCAAGGTAGCCTTGGAGGATCCTGTCGGGTCCCGGATGCCCAAAGCAGAAGGCCTTCTTGCCCTCCGAAAACGTTATGATGACGACTTCCGCCCCACACAGTATGCTGAGCTCGGCGCCCTTGTCGAACAAACCCATGCGGCGTTTGGTGAAGGTGACGCGGCGCTCGTCGACGTTCTCCCTCTTCTTGATCTCGATCTTCTGCCGGCCCTTGGTCGCCTTCTTGGAGTTGCTTCCCGAAGCCATCGTTAACCTGAGTGCTAGCCAGAAATCAATGTGATTAAGCAAAACAAGAAGAGATAAGTGCACAATGCTAGGTTTAGGAGGGGGTTGGGTCGCGACCTTACTTATCGGGGTACATTGCGTTGACTTTGGTCTGTCCAATGGCCAATAGGAGCCGTCGGCCAAAGATATGGAATCATCGGCTGCACTCAAAGATAAATATTGTTGCCAATTCCGCGTCATACCCACATCTTAGGATCGTGCCTTAGGTGGAAATCTAATCGAATATGAATATTGCATGCTTGACAATCTTTATTATTATTATTATTTGCATATTCAGCGAATTGTTTATCCACTTCCGGCCGGGCAATTCGTGATTATATGTTATTGTCTGAAGAGGAATTTGTCTGGTGCTTAGGAAACTACACATTCTTCTGCTTGTTTTCGTCCCCTAATCAGGAATCACCAAAGCTTCCAATAATAACTAATGTCTACTCGTAATCGGAATTCCATGACGTATAAATTTCCGTCACGCCTCTTAAAAACCACCTCCGCCATGGTTGTGACCAGTGACCACCCCACGGTGGCTGCAATTCCACGACCACAAGATCCCATGTCTCTCTCGATGGTCGCTCGAGAGGATGGGACAGATCTGCTCATCCCATCGTGTGAGAGAAAGAGAAGAGAGAGATATATATGTTGGCAAGTATCTCGAGAACAATCGTTAGGCAACCTATTTTATTTGAAATAATTCAATTTTCAAAACGAGACGGAGCATGGCACATAGAGGTGTCAAACGGGTGGGTCAGATTGAGTTTGGGTTGAGTCGATTATGACCCAACTCATATATGACCCATTTAACTAGTTTTGACACATTTTCATGCGTACACATTCCATGATGCATATTCGACTCAACCCGACCCGATCTATATTATTTAAATATTTATATATTTAACCTAATCACAAAATATTTGTTTCATAAAAATTAAAAAAAAATGTAAAAAAAGTTACATCAACCGCTCTCTGTTGCCATTATGGCCTGCTCGCCGCTGCCATCCACCTATCGACCGCCGCCACCGTGGCTTGCCCATCGCCGGTGCCACCGCCCATAGTTGTCGCCATTGCACACCACCGCTCGCCTCCGCTCGCTCACTGCTGTGGCTCACCCATCACCGACGCGACCGTCCACTCATACGCACAATACTTGTCTATTGCATGCCCTCTTTCTACTCAGAATGTCGCACCTCCTCCTCTGAACGCCTCAGATTGGAATATTCCATGTAATGGCGCTCTCAAAATCCAAATTAGGACTTGCAGGCTTGCCAGGGTCCTAATCTATTATATCGCAAGTCGTTGGTCAATGATTGAGTAGAGATGGATGGGACGAGCTGCATCATGCGACTCAAACCCTTTTGGGAAGTCTCGCCTGGAGGTGATGACTGGGGGGAGGGGGGGAGGCTTGGTGCGGCGAGCCAAATGATGGCAGGCAAGTAGTGGGACATGGTTTACAAGTGAATAAAAGAGGTCTTACAAAGATATAGGTCGCAGGTCGAATATAGGTTAGATTAAAATTCATATTTAAATAAGCAGGCCTATATTTGACCCAAATATATAAAAATGGGTAACCCATATTGACACCTCTAATTAAACGTGGCCGGTTCTGGTTCCACCAAAAGGGGGAACGGCGGTTCTAGGGCAATTTTCTGTTTCGAATTTTTATTTTTTATTTTTAAAATAATAAAATAAATAAAATTATAAATTATAAATTATAATCATTAATCAAATTGTACATTGTAATAAAATTTGAAAAAGAGAGAGGATGAATGGGCGTGAATTTAATGAATTACCATTAAACGCCTACATATCTTCTTGGGATAGAAGAATCAAAGTCCATGTAGTTCTATTACCTTCGGTAACCCCAACTTACCTCATCGTCAATCGTTGCTACCCGTTATGGTGGCGGTAGTATCTCCACAGTCATCACTGAAGAATTCGTGTTCTCGATCCAACTTTTATTGTTGAAATTTAGCCTTTATCCAATCATCGACACAAGCTTGAATCTCTACACTTTTCGAACTTAATCTTGAACGGTGGGGATCCAAAATTAATCATCTAGCACTAAATGTTTGTTCAACTGTCACTGTTGAAGAAGGGGTCGCTAATATTTGTTTAGCAATGAGGGAGAGAACTGAAAATTGAGTTGAATGGTTCTTTCACCACTCAAGAATCTTGAAATCTGCGCTGTGTTTGAAATCACTAAATTCAAAAGCAATTGTTAAATAGTTTTCTAATTCAGAAATACTACCTGTTGATATCCCTTTATATTTTTTTTGCCTACTCGTGAGCATTTTACACCCTCTATTAAGTGAAATACCGGCATCGCTTTATGAGACACTATGTTGAGCATATCCACATACACTGTCACATAAACCATATCTACTAAAAAATTAATTATATAATGCCATTATAGCTTATTTAACATCTGCTTGTATAATTGAAATATTTATTGCTTCATTCAAATGTAAACAATCATAATAATAAGCATTCAGATAATCTAATAAATCATCTAATTTAGTACGTGAATCGAAAATAATATCAACTAAATAGACAAGAGAAATGTTCAAATAATAATGCAACCATTTTTTTCGCATTACTAAAATACTCAAAGCTAATTCAGTATCTTTTTCATATTCATTAAAAACACTAGCAATATTAGCACACTCTATTAAAAATAAATGCGTGGTGGGATAATAAATAACATATAAAGTATTAGTAGCATCATTAAAATCTTTCAAAAAATATAATTTTTTTTTGCAAACATCTTAATGTTGCGGAAGTAAAGCAATATCGAGAACAATATGCAAAATAAATGAACATCATAAATCTTTGTAATAACAAGTTTATAAAAGCATATCGTAGATAGAATTCCAACTAGTCGGAATATCTTTTGAAAACTTTTTTGCCGTTCTCATATTTTTTTTACAAAATTTTCCCCACTTTTTCATAAGAAGAGGATGGTTCCATAAAAATCTAATTGCACTATTGATTGGATGGAGATAAGTCACAAGAGATTGTAATCCATCTTGTACACATAAATTCAAAATATGGCAAGCACATCTAATGTGAAACAATTATCCGCCAAAATAGGGTTTACAAATTTTTTCTAACTCGGGAATGAAAGCAGTATTTGTAGCGACATTATCAAAACTAATTAAAAAAACTTTATTAATCAAATCATGTTCTTCTAAAACTTTCCTAATTAGTCTATAAATATTATGGGCCGTATGCCTTTCAGGAAAAACTTGAAATGCAAGAAATTTTTTTTGAATAACCCAATCATCACTTATCCAATGGCATGTGACACCCATATAAGAATTAATATTCCAAGCATCGCTCCAAATATCACTACCTATATGTACACGTCCATTGAATTCTCCAAAAAAATTTATCAAATCATTTTTTCGTTTTTTATAAGTTTGTTTAAGTTCGAGTTTAAGAGTAGTTTCGGAACAGATGGTGCTTGCGGAGCCAGCGCAGTGTTTACCAAATATTTAAAATTAAAATTTTCACCAGTATTCAACGGAGCATGCTCAAGGGCAACATATCCAACTAATGTTTATTTATAAAATGCATTAGTGAAATGGAATAAAGGATGAGGGTAAAGATTGATGAACCCAAAAATTTGTTATTAGCTAGTGTCGATCCCCGCTTACGTTGGATGTTTTTGTCAGATGCCGACGAGATGTTCCGTAACCATCTCCTTTATCAAGTTTGTATGTTTGTGAACAATATTTATAGCTTATATCAAATTTACCTTTACTTTCATTCCATACTTTGTTGAAGTGTAACAATAAGTCAGATTCTTGGCTCTTCCGTCCCGGCTCCTTTACTATCGATGTTTCTTCGACATCAGTAGGAGGATAAAGACTTTTTTTTGCGTTGGGACGTGCTCGACGTTGGGATGTGAAACATCGTCATCTTCTCAACATGCATATTCACGGGGATCATATTCACAAGTAGGATAATCGAATTCTCCCATCGGGCTTTTTTACTTTTTAGTATTTCTGCTTCCACTTGCCATTTGTTTAGAGAATTAATTGGAAAGTTGATTCAAAGAATTAAGACAAAATTAAGAGAGAATAACAAATTGAGAGAACTTGACAAAATTTGAGAGATTGAGACTTGAGAGTTGAGAGTATTGGAGAGAATTGTGAGAAATTGTAAGAAAAATGGAGAGAGATTGAGAGATTTTTTTAGATTTTTTTTAAAAAAAAATTCAACGGCCAAATGGCCGTTGGGCAAGGCGGGGCCCACCTGGCAAGGGCCTCGGGAAGAGCCAAATGGCTCTTCCCGAGGGGCTGGAGCCGCAGGGCCCCCGCCCCTTTTACTTTTTTTTTTTTTGTTTTTCAGTTCCGATTTCTATTCGAAACCGTGGGTCCGGTCAATGGGCCAATTCCGGGCCGGCGGTACCAAATGGCCATCTATATCTCTAATGGCGCGAAAAGCGGACCGTTTCCTTAATTGATTGGTTAACAAGTGTTCACACTCTTTAACCAAATGCTCATGAGAATAAATAGGCAGTCTTGGTCTTCGGGGCGTGCGGGCGCTGTACATTGACCGTGCTCCCTCTTTTATTCTCCTAGGAAAGAAGCCGAGATGGTAATCGTTTTCATTAGAGATTGCCTTTCGTAAATTCTCAATTTTGACTTTGCTAACATCAGACGCTGATTTTAGAAGATATTCTTAGTAAAAGCACCAATATCGCAAGCAACCACGTACTTGAAATTTCAAAATTCCTTCCCAAAAGAATCCACGTGAATCTCTATGTACGTAGTGAGAATTCCCTTTTATATATTCGTCATTTTGGGCACCGTACTATTTTGCTTATCTATGAGTGCACGTGCTAGTGATTTCAGGATATAAATATATATACACACGTGCGTGCACCACATTGAACATTTAAAGCTTAAGTAAATAATAGACAATAACATTGAGTTAACTCATTTTT
Organism: Rhodomyrtus tomentosa; assembly: GCA_028455895.1. Classification (NCBI taxonomy): domain Eukaryota; kingdom Viridiplantae; phylum Streptophyta; class Magnoliopsida; order Myrtales; family Myrtaceae; genus Rhodomyrtus; species Rhodomyrtus tomentosa. Next base: position 36,758,352 of record JAPCWY010000001.1, on the reverse strand, counting down.
TTTTTTCAATCGGATCCGGACCCGCGGGAGGGTCATATTACGAGTTAAAGCTGTGGAGAAGATCTGGCCATCATCAACCACGAGCAGCGGAACGCGCGATCTCCTCGTCTTTTGCTCGGATTTGCAGTCTAAGATCAAGCAACGCTACGCCTTCGACATCATGGAGCGCATCATCTGTACGTCACGCTGCGTCGAGGATCCTACTTCGTCATATGGTTGGATACCTCTGCGTGGCCGTCTCGGGACACCACCCTCGTCGAGCCTCACTCTTTCGTGTAGCCTTCGCATCCTGCAATGTTAGGCCTTTGAAATCCTTTGCACGAAGACGAATATGTGGCTCTTTCTTGTTCGCCCTGTTCATTGTGCTGAATAAAGGACGAAAATGCCATCCATCGGCCGGCCATATTAGACTCTTATTTAATACTACCATGACCGCTTTATTTGAAATAAGGTTCATTTTGAATTATTTATATTTCAAGTTTTTATTTGGAATTTTCATAAATGATTATAAGATTAATAGAAACGTTTTAACTATGTATCTTATCGGTTCATCGCGAATATAAAAGCCATATCTTTTTCTAGAACTCCGTGAAAATGACATTCAAAATTAAGGGAGCTACTAGTCTGACAGTCTGACAGTATTGTTTATTTCTAACCACATGATTTCTCAATCAATGATTGATTTATGCAAAATATACGGTAATGGTGTGTGAATCTACGATTGACATTATATCGTTTCTAACGGCTAGTTGCTTCAAAATCCAAGTCACGTGCCAATTGTTGCTAAAAGCTTTCCATATCTGGCCAGAGCAGGTCACCTTCTCGGTATCTTCCCTCCATCTCAACTTAATGTGTGTGAGACATTAAGTTTTTTCACCTTTACTATATTTGCACCGCCGCACTTGAACAATCATTAACTGAAACAATTAGTAGAACGTGGGAAATTGATGACCCTTTGAAAAAAATGAAAAGCAAAACGACCCGGATAAGTGTTTTGACTTTCCCAAAGCGCGAAGTAACTCGTCAATCCACGCATCAACGGAGACAATACGGATGCTTGTGACGCAAGGCTTGTGGTGGATCCAATGTGAGAATCCAAGAAACCGCTTTTGTAACGACAAAAACGAACCCAAGAGGAGCCTAAGACATGTCGTAGGTTGTCCAGAAGTCTTCAAGAACTGCAATTTCGTGCCTAGTGCTGGAGGAAAGCGACAAATCAAAGCCCTCGAAGCTGCGTGCTTTGACTTTGACCGAACCAAACACTTGCGAAATGGTAAACAAATACAAAATCCATCTGGTCGTTCTAGACTGCTTGAATCTGTTGCTCGAACACCGTCGATAACGGTCAATCACAAGCAATCTCCAATCAACTGTCAATCCTCTCTCTCCGTACGAACTTCCATGCATGTGACCTGATCTTCTCTCTCTCTCTATCTTCCACTCTATATATAGGAGCTCACCATCATCGGATTGCTTGCAGAAGCTTGTGTTTTAGCCAACAGCGTCTCCCAAGCAACCATCTTTAACTCCGGAAGCGAAAATCCCATGACAGATAAGAAAGGTCAGGAGGGAATAAAGGTTGTGATCATCAACACTCAGTACGTCCAGACCGACCCCAAGAGCTTCAAGTCGGTCGTGCAGAAGCTGACTGGGAAGGATTCGAAAGTGCCCGGCTCGCCGGATGCCAAGAGCTGCGCAGCAGGGGCAGGGACGGGAGAAGCTCGATCGGTCGTGGGGGATTTCGGCAGCACGTCGAGGAATCTGTCCTTCAAGTACGACCTGGACAGGATGCTTAAGGAGATGCCGCCCGTGAATGAGTTCAACGATCTGTGGAGTAATTGATTCGATTTTTTTGTGTACAGCAGTTTTTTTGTTTCTTGAGATATTGTTTTGTTCATTGGAGCAATGTTCGAATCCTATAACTATCAGCTTATGAAATTGATTCATATGGGGATGCAGCAAACCTTAAGTGGGTGTTTCAGCTCCTGACCCTACTCTGGTTTTGTCGCAGCATCCTGTAAATCTATGTCATAAGCAAGTATTTATACCTCAGATTATACACTATTTGGGGGCGTGCCTATATATGTATTCTTTAAAGGGTGTCGTTACCGATGTATTCATACAGATATATACACGTATCATTTGAAATAATTAAGTTCGCGCTTCTCGAACTATTAATCAAAAGAACGCGAAAACCGTGTGAATTCCGCCGTGTTGGCACTTTATTTGGACTCGACATTCGCATTCTTTCAGTGTTGTGTCCGTCCCTGCTCGTGGATGTGAGCGAGACTTAATCGCTCCTGAACTTGCTCAATGAAACTGAATTGGTAACACTTCATGAGATTCGTACGTCGCCGGATCTTTAAAGAAGACAGACTCCGACGCATTCTGCCGCGACGGGGTCGCGTTCTGACTACTGTACTGCATCATCCATCCATATATGAGAGCGCCTGTGTATATGTCATCCACGACGAGTCCCGATCTTTATTAGCTTGAGTTTTAGTTGGATCGACAAGGGGGGGAATCACAGGGGCGAGAAAAAGACGACCGGCGCGGTGCGTGTGTTCTGATTGGCGTCACCGTAAGGATCTCGCCACCGACGCACGCGCACCGCTGGATTGGAGTGGATAAAAACGGAAGCTCGGTGCGATCTGCTCTTTCTTGGGAGCGAATGCTGGTCCCGGGCCAACGAGCAACTGCAGAAAAAAGAAGGGCGTGGGCCCAATCCCTCTGTCACTTGGGTCGGGCAGACCGAACAGCCCTTTTATCTTTGAAAATCGGTTTGTTCCACGTCGACGCATCCTTCGAGCTGAAGTTTCCGTACCCTTCCCTTCTCCTCCAGAAAAATTCAGTAAGATGAAGCAATTACAGCCGTCCGATCATCCGTCGATGTCAGCAATTTCCACTGCGCATTCGCCATTACGTGGCTGACACGTGAGTAATGGCCATTAATTAAAAAAATTTGGGGCTGGGGGAGGGACAGGAATCATGTGATCAAGATCTTTGGTCAACATATTTAACGGCCTGATATTGTCGTCCCTTCTCGTGCTTCATTCGTATCGCCAAAGCAGTCCCTCCCTTTGTGGGGAATCACAACTTGCCCCGCTCCTCGCTCGCCGAGCGTGAACCACACGCGTGTGATTTTAAGGGGCGAGGAGAAGAAAAGCCCAAATCACCTCAGGGATTACTAGGATCGACCAAAAGCGCGCGAGGGGCACGCGGGTGGGGAGCGCGTGGCTTGGGGGGGGGGGGGGGTGGGGGAGGAGAGACTTTTGTGGTGGGATAATGATGATTCTTTCCTCGTCTGCTACTCTACCGCCCTCCCCCTCCCTGTTCGTTTCGTGCCTTGCGTCCCGATCTCATCTTCTGTTCCTTTGCGTTCTGGTTAATACGTGCGTTACGTGTTTTTCTATTTTCTTTTTTCCCTTTTCTTTTTTTTTTTTCGTGTGGAAAAGAGATCGCACTCAGCCGAAAGAAGAAACCAAACAAAACCAAACGTCACGCAATATAATTCCTTCGATTTTCTGAGAATCACCCCCTTTTCGAATCAACGGTGGACATATTTTCGTAAATAGAGGCGGACTAAAAAATAAAAAAAAAGTGGATAAAGATGTTGGTTATGCAGGTGCTCAAAAAGGCTGGAAATTTACCTGCTAAAATTATCCGTTTGTTCGGATGTGATTAATTTAAGTAAACAGCCGACATCTTTTTGTCATCTCATCTCCCACATTAAAAATCTGGCCTGTCTTTCCTTATTTTTTGTAACCCGAAATAATGAAAAAGAAAGCAGCTAAAATATAAACTTAGTAAAACTAATTTATTAGAAACTTTCACGTAATTGCAAACCCGAACTGTCACCCTACCCTCCCCTTCTCTCTCTCTCTCTCTCTCTCTCTGTGGAAGAGGAAGTTCCCCGATTGTGTGCGGTGGGAGTCTCTGGGTTCCTCTTCTCGCTAAAGCAAGAAAGGAGACTCTCTCGATCTCCCTTCCATTCCCATTTCATCCCTCCTCGAATCTCTCTTCCTTTCCCTCTTCTATACAATCTCTCGCTCCCCGCCGTTTCCCGGACCGTTCTCCAAGGATTCGCTGGCAGGGTGCGCGCGCTTCTTTGTTCCGGAGGAATTGCGTTTCTTCCGTTGATTTGTGCCGGGGCATTTCTCTTCCGATCCCAATTCCGTTCGCTCCCGGTTTCGGGGCTCAATTCCCGAGATTGATATCTCGTCCTGGTGTCGAATTTCTCATTCTGCTCTGGCTTTTCGCTTCCTTAGGTTGTGGGAATGTCCTTTCGGCTGCGGAGTCTACCCCCAGCTGTACTGGAATTTGCTGGTTCCCCGGTATGCGAACTGCTTTTTGGATTCAAGAATTGAGGGTTTCTTTATCGCCGTTTGTCCGGATTTTGGGGTCTTTTCCTCCTCTGTCTCTCTCTCTCTTTTTTCCTTTGTCGTAATTTAGCTAGTGGTTTCATTTCAGGGTTGGTGTAATATTTTCCTGCGGCAAGATGTCCCCGGTCGTGCTGAAACCAGAGCTTCGCCATGCGAAATGCATTGGTAGTTAGGGTTTTGTATTGTTGCGAGGCCTATTTGCTTGATAACGGTGTTGTGGCTAGGCAATTTCATGTTGTGGATATGTCGCCGCGTGTGTTTTTCCCTCGAGAAAGAACTGATAAGTAGGAATGGAGGCGGTATGTAGAATTCCTTGTGGTGTTGTTCTTGTTGCTGGTGTTGTCTTTTATGCTTGTGGTTGATTTTGATTTAAGAACTTGGCCAACAAACGTAAAAGAGGGAAGAAGATTTCCCGCCTTTTGCCTGCTAAAAGTGAAGAGGTTGTCCATACAAGTATTGCATGGGTAATAAACTGGGAAGGAGGAGACAGGTAGTGGATGAGAAATATACAAAGCCTCAAGGGCTGTACCATCATAAAGATGTGGACATTAAGAGGCTCAGGAAACTCATTCTTGAATCCAAACTTGCTCCTTGCTATCCGGGTGACGAAGACAGCACGTGCGATCTCGAAGAATGCCCAATTTGCTTCTTGGTCAGTCTTCTCCCATTCCCCTGATGCGCTGCTCTTGATAAATTCGGCAATTTTAGCTTCTTTTCGCCTCTGTTTGCTTTGTGCAATAATGAAGACTTGACATTGGGAGTGACCTCCATGCACGTTTTTTGATGTGAAGTGAGAAGAAATTCTATATGTCAGCCTTTCTTTGTCTTACCTCAATGTCTTATTGATCGTTACAAGTGATGAGGCAAATGCTTTTTTTGGAGATAATTTTTTGTACTCCAGAGACCTGTTGGCAGACACTAATTCTGTGTTTCATACTGTTCTGTTTTGTGCAGTATTACCCTAGCCTTAACCGATCCCAATGTTGCTCAAAAGGCATTTGTACAGGTAAATGTCTAGTAACTGTTGCATTTTGCCTTGAATTATTGAGAGCTGATACTGATGTGATTCCTCTTCTGTGCACCAGAGTGTTTTCTGCAAATGAAGGTTCCTAATTCAACTCGCCCTACACCGTATCCTTCGATATTAACCACCTCACTAGCTAATTATTTCGCTGATTGTCTATGAATCTGTCCATATGATCGTTTTCAATGCTCGTTCTCCCGATTGTTTTTCTTAATGATGTAAGGTGCCCATTTTGCAAAACTTCAAATTATGCAGTGGAATATCGGGGTGTGAAAACAAAGGAGGAAAAGGGCATTGAGCAAATTGTAAGATATGCTTTTCATGGTTTGGCTGCATTTCTTACCGTAAGCATGGGACCAATATGAAGATAGTAATTAGTTGCATCCCTTATGTAGGAAGAACAGCGTGTAATAGAAGCAAAGATCAGGATGCGACAAAAGGAACTCCAGGATGAGGAAGTGCGGATGCAGAAGAGACAAGATTTAAGTTCGTCTAGCAGAACTATGGGAGAGGTTGATCATGTCTCAATTGGAGGTACATTTTCATTGGAACTTTAGCTCTTATTTTCACGTCTTGCATTTGCTTCTGAGAGTGTTGCTAAATGTCTATTTCGTTTGCAGTTCTTTCTAGTAGATCTCCTGTAGATGAAGAAGAAATTGTTTCTGCTGATCAGTCTTGGTCTACTTCAATAGGTAGACAACCTCCCCACCTAAGGACAAACAGGTAAGGGATTTTTAACTCCTTATTCTATTTCCTGATGTTATTTCAAGGCACGCGAAAGAATCTTGTGTTGAAAATGACATCAGATGGTTTCTGTAATAAGTAGACCTTATTGGGCAAATTGCTATGGATCTTAGTGGGAAGGGCCTCTACATTGTTTTCCTCCCTGGAAGTTGATACTTAATTGATGATGGCGGTTAATTTATTCTATTTGTAATGGCTTCTCTTACAAGTACATGAATCTATGCCCCTGTTCCCCCAATCCCAAGTAAAAGAAGTACAGAAAGTATATCGAAATAATGAAAGGAAGAGAATTGAGGAAAAAGCAAATGTTCGGAGCGTGAAATGGGCTCCTCGGTTGTTACCGTGCATCTGTATTTGATCTTGGTAAAACCTGCAAGGACGTGGTCATTAGACTACACCCATTGGAAAATACCAAGCCTGAGAATTGCGACTATCATATTTGTATTTAAAAATTCAGGTGCACGATCCAAAAATAAAATAAAATTCATAGTTGTAAGCTAAAATGAGTACAAGAATATTGCTTGCATCAACCCTGGTTCTTTTTTCCGTTGGGTGTAAAGATATGAGTTGGTCGTCATTGAAGAACAATTAATGCTCTATCATTCCACAACAATTTTGTACATCTTGAGTTGCCTTGTTGTGAAAGTTAAACTTAAGTGGTGGGCTCTGACTGGTTGGTATGCATTTGCATCATAAGACAACGTAGTATATAGGAAATACATATTTTTAAGGATCTTACTTTAAAACAACTCTTCATTTTGTGTATCATATCATTTTGGCAGTCAAATCTGTATGCTCACTGTATCGTTAACAGGGATGATGAATTTGATCTGGATCTCGAGGATATAATGGTTATGGAAGCAATCTGGCTTTCTATTCAGGTGAACTTTTATAGCAATGATTTGTTGATATTGTGATTCTGTAGTTAGCCACGGAAATTAAGCTAAAGTGTGAATAAAATTGCTCTGGTTTGGCTTTTCGGACATGGTATACCATCTTGCCACTCGGAAATGTATATTTCTAAAAGCAGATGTTAAGATCAAGATGCTTTGCATTGTTCATTATTATGCTTTATGAGATTTTTTTTTTTTTTGCCTGGATTTATATCCCCAAATGAGGTTGCTCTATGGGTAATCTGCATTCTGCGGTAGTATCTTAATGTAGTTATGCAGAAAATTCACTTCATCTCCTAATACATACAGTCCAGTCAGTGTCCTTTGAGAAGACTAGATCTTATTTTTCTGTAGTTAGTAGTTCTACTATTTACTGTTCTGGGGTCTGGCCAGGTATTGGAGCAATTTGAGCAATCTTGTTGCACAACTACTGGTGTTTGTTGAGCGTGGATAAAGATGATAAAATCTGAAAAGTGTTTGGATGCTTGATGAAAATGCGGAACCTATATGGACTTGGGGTTGCTTCACTTCATGGTTTCTAGTCTTTTTGGATTTATTTGATTTTGTTTCTTAAATAAGATACTAGTATGCCACGGGAAAAAGTGATGGTTTCTCTCTTGAGAGTCCTAGTTTGTCGCTGCTGAAGTATGGAGGACCTATTATGTTGCGCAAATATATGTGGAGATTATATTTGCATGGGAAAGTGCATGTAACTCGCATTTAATGGGCCCTGTTATTAGGTCGCTCACTACGTCAATAACAGTGTGAGATCCATGTGTATTGTCAACTTGTAATATTGCTTTCCCTGTGGTTTTTGATGACTTGATTGTCCAGAGCATACACTCTTTAACATAAGATTTAGCTATAGCGGCTGGGAATAAATAATGCGACCTATGGTTGCTTTTTAGCATTAAATTATTGCTGTAAATCTGGTGTGTCTTTGAATCGACTGGTGATTTTTGTGTGATTTCTAAGCACCTTGAAATCGGCAAACCATTGTCTTCTATCATTCACGGCATGTTGGTGCTTAGAGTAATCGAGTTATTCCAGCTGATGCATTATTCTGCTAAAATCAGGAGAATGGAAAGCGTAAAGGCGTTGCTCAAAATGACGCTGCTCCTTCTGAACAGTATGTTTCAGAAGACCGCTACATTTCCCAAGCCACTGCTCCATTGGTGGGCTCTGCATCATCTGCATCTGGTGGACTTGCCTGTGCAATAGCTGCCCTTGCTGAGCGGCAACAGACGAGTGGAGAATCCTCCTTTAGCCACAACACTACTATGTCAACATACAGTGTACTTCCAAATTGTGGTCAGTTTTACCAAACTGCAGTACAAGAGTCAGACAGTTATGCTGCCCCAGAGGGCGGAACAGAACTTGCACATGGGGGAGGGATTCCCATGGCAAGGGATGATGGTGAATGGAACATGGACCGTGGGTCTGAAGTTGCTGAAGCGGGGACCAGCTATGCAAGTTCTGATTCACCAGAAGATGCAGGCGGGATTTCTGCTTTACCACAATCGAATGAGATTGATGCCGGTTTTCAAAATCTTCCCGCTCCTATCGTTCCAGAGAGTTTCGAGGAGCAAATGATGCTTGCAATGGCAGTTTCTCTGGCTGAGGCTCGGGCCGTGACCAGTGGACCTGGGGTTACATGGCAGTAGTTTTTAAATTTTTAGAATAGATTGGCTGTTGGTAGTTGATGTTTTTTGGACAGGCGATGCTGGTCATGGCTATTTTTCAGCCGAGTCTCTCTGAGGAGGAGGCCACAAGGAGATGCTTGCTACTTGCTGAAGTTGGAAAGGTATTGAACTCTCATCTCTTCCATTCTCAGTATACAGATGTAAAAGGAGAACCGATTATTCTAGTTCAATGAAAGCTTGCCAGTTATGCTTGTTGTAATGATCGGGTTTCCTCCGTTGTTAAGTCTAATGGTAGCTCTAACAGAAGGCAGTCCAGTGGCACTCTTAAATAGCTATATCAGATATCCCAATATGAACACGGTAGATAATCCTCGTGATCCTGTGCCAACGGGGTTGAATTACTTGTGTCTTATCAGTGATTTGAATATGTCGCTGAAAGGTATCATGACGAGTGCTAGCATACTTATTATTTGTTAGCACTATGGTTACAATTCGGAGCTATGATATGCCAAGATCTGTGGAGAGCAACGTAATGCAAATCTGCCCTTAGGATCGGCAGGAGGTGGCTGCTCGTTTTTTTTTTTTTTTTTGTTGAGTCCCCACATTTCGCCGCACATTGCTAATGGTGTTGCACCATTACTATTCTCGAATGAAAGGATTTCAAATTCAATGATGAGCCCAAAAGGTGAGCAGAGACTTGCATTCAACATGATGGGCAAGAACTTCTCCAACAAAAAAATATACTAAAATAAAATAAAATAAAATTGATGGGCAAGAAGCATGGAGCTCAGGTCAAAGTGGCTTCGGTTTTCTGATTTGCAGAGATCAGAGAAACGACCTCATCGGGCAAAGTGGAGATGTGGAAGCCAGTTTTGTTCATTGTAATCCGATCTTGATGGAGCAGATCGACTAGAAATCTAGCTTATGATCGAGACTTGACTCAAAAGCAATGTCTTAGCCATTGTCTAACTTGATCGACCCTTTTTGTTCGGAAGGATTAGTCGTTCTAAACATTTTCGTTAGCCAAACCTGTCATCGAGGTTGCGGAAAGAAAGAGACGCTCCCCCGAGAGACCGGCAGGAAAGGAAGGAATGACCTGGATGAGGACAACGCTCGCAACGCAGAGAATGGACATGGAGGACCGAAGTTAAGACGATGCATGTGGTTGGTTTACAAAAAATTGGGAGGGACGGTTTTGTCACGTGACGGTATCAAGGGGAGGAGAGTAATGGGACGGGATTGAACGGTTGCCATCGGATCGTGAACCCGAATCAACTGCTTCCGTCTATTGTGGGACGCGCACTCATTATTGGGCGTGGGGAGGGAAACACAGTTATGAGCTCAGCGGTGAGGTAGTTGGAAGGGCCTCCTACTACTTCAATGTTCACCTCTCTCTCTCTCTCTCTCTCTCTCATGGCATGTCCTAATCTAAGAAAATCCGAGGCTGTCGTTACCGTCTTCCTTTCACCGCCGTACACTGTCCAGGTTCGTTTCATGAGTAAGAAGAACCCTCGTGACCGTAGTCTTCTCAAGAACGAATTACATCTGCATGATCAAAGCTCTTGATGTTCTTGATCCCCCTGTAGTCAGAGACTCCCAGAAACTACTGAAAATCATTAGTCGCTAATGATTGGATTGAGTAATTTTCCATATGTGAAGTTCGTTGCATATATGTGAGGATAATCACACTAAATTAAACATACGTTCATGCATGACTCTCATGAAGAACGGCATTTGATTTTACGATACTTCACGAGTGCACACGAGGTTACATTTATATCTATGCTTTACAAAGAAAATATATTTCTCAATTCAAACACTAATCTAATACCATACAAAAAGAACGTGATGGTACTCAATATCCATCGGTCTCATTTTTTTATTTTTTTTTGTCGTTTCAAAATGAAATTTGAACGTGCATTAAGCGCCAGACTAAAACACAGAAGCGTGTCTGATGATGGAGTAAATTTGAAAGGGTCGCTTCTAAGGACAATCTGCGGCTTAGCAGAGGAGGTCCACAAACATTATCGGCGTTCGCCAGATCATTATAAGGAGGGGGGACGCAAATAGTAGGTACGTGATAATAAGGTGTGAAAGCATGTGCTTGAGTGCATTATCAGCAATTATTAGCAAAACAGAGCACAAGAACCGCAACCTCTCCTCCACAGAATAAACTTTCTTGATTATTATTATTATACTCCGCAAGGATGCGACACGTTTTGGAATCCTGTGATGTCTTGTTGTACTTCCAGGGCAACTATTGAACAGTGGCGTCAAACACGAGATCACTTTTGAGGCTGACTCGCACTATGGACAAACCTAGCTGCATTCAATAATACATGCTCAGTGCCCAATTAATATGGTCATCAAGAACGGGAAAAGCACCGTCCTGATTCAACTTAAATGCCATTATCTTGTTCAGCTACTACTGTTTCTTTATTTTAGCCTTTTGGGGATGTAACCAAGGCCAACTGCCTCGATCCTATTCACATCACCAGGCATCCATCATCCTCCCACGGTTTGAAACTTATCTGAACTCATATTATGTTAGATAAATTCAGACTACCCCTTGTAATCTTCTCTTTGTTTCTTCTGCTGTGGATGGCTGAGCGGTCAGCAATTATCAACATCTTCTTTGCCCATTGATGATCTCGTTATGGTACTTGTGTTGGTGTTTTCACTTGGCCATATATACTACTTTGAGAACTGGGCTTGTTTCGTTATTTACACTCAATGGGAGTCTCTTGAATTTTCAATTGAGACAGGACAATGTCATCTTCTTCTTGTCTTTGTACGTAATGCTCAATCTTTTCACGCATTCATAGAACTCTTCATGGATTGAAATGGAGCAGAAATTTCATTTAGATAGGGGTATATGTCGATCTCCTACAAAGAAAGTTGTTCTTTTTTAGTTCTGTACGGCGTTGTTTTTCGCAGGATGCTTTGCGGTGTAAGAAAGCCAAGGTCTGAACTTTACGAAAGAATTCGACCCAAAAAAAAAAAAGGAAAGAACTTTGAAAAAGAGTCTTACCCAAAAAAAAAAAAAACTTTGAAAAAGAGCAACAGGGACAAGAGTGAGTCGTGACAAGTGTCCAAGAGGCCGGTTGGATTTGAAGATTCATTTCGGTTGTTATTTATTATTAGACCTTTCTTTGAAATTACCTCCTGTCTGTCTGTCTCTCTTTCTCTCTCTTCAGCTTTAATTCAAAACTTCAAAAAGAACTCTTTGTGGCTCAGACAGTAAGATGTGCTTTGCTAGAAAAATAATTTACCGCTCGGTCTTGTGCTTCGAATGTAACTATCACTTTATAAGCAACACCTGACCCTATATTTGCAGCCTAAACTCTCTCTCTCTCTCTCTTCGTTCCTCCTTTTTTCCGGACTGCATTTGTCGGGGAAGCATCCATTATCGTGGTGTCCTCTTAGGTTTCGCTGGTCTGATACCATAAAGGAAAGCCCTTTCCTTTCGCCCCCCAGCGATCTCGTTTCTTCGCACATCAAAGGTAACATCTTTTTCATTGCTGTTCGTTTTATCAGCCTCATTCTTTTCTTTCTTAACAAGTTGCGCTGTGTTCAGCTTGATCTGTTCGTGCGCTTGGTATCGTCTTCTGAGATCACCGTCATTCCGAAAAATGCTGCCTTTTGGGGTCGCACTGAGAATATCCTGTTTTCACTCTAAACGCATGCATGCATTGAGCCACAGAGTAGTGATTTTTCGAGCTGCATTCTCGTTTAAACTTCATGATTTGAGGGTCATACAACTCTGAGAAGCTAAGTTCCGTCCGCGCTACTGGAAGAGTGTGCATTTATGGCGAGGGAAATGCGTGCCACAATCTTCTTCTTTTCTTTTTTTGGGTATTGTTCTGGGGTTCTAAGTATGGATAATCTGATTTGATCAAATACCCATTTTTGGATTAACCCTTGTGAGTTTTAGATCTACCTTAGGTAGTTGTCGAGGCTATTGGTCCTTCTAAGATACCCACTAAATCAATTCCGAAGTTCAAATTTGACTGCCCGTGGAAATTCTCTCGCTAGCGAAAAACGCGAGAGGTGGCGCGTCTGAATCACCTTTTAAGCACAAAGAGTTTCTTTTATCATGGTGTGCTTTGGTACATCATTCATTTGCTTGCCTTTTTTCTTGGAAGTTGGGTCAATTTCTGGACAAAAAGGATGGTAATTGCTTTGGTGATGGTAAAAGCCAATAAGATGTTCGGAGAAAGAGGCAAAACAAGTGAATGCCTTTTACACCTTCCCATAAAGGCCAAGTGCATTATCTCCTAGAAACCCAATGCAGAAATCAAAAGGCCTTCTTTAGTCAATTACCAAGAGCTTTTTTCTTTATCGATTTGTACGAAAAATAAGAATCTCCAATCTTGGAACCCCCGGCAAATTTCTATCCTACCGGCTTTATCTCGGCTCATGAGATGGTTTCATTCTGTAGAGTGGGGAAATTTATTCCAGATCAGTTCTTGCTAGGCTCTGCACTGAAGTTTCTTGGTCAGAATGCTTTTTGACTTCAGGAGCAGGCATTAGCTTCAAGGTCCACTTCCCTCTCGGTGGATGGGGAGAATCTTTTAAATTTTGCATTGAGCAAAATCTTCTGCATTGCTATCTGTATTGTTGTCTTGTTTTAGCCTGTTTGAGAATCAAATTTAGTAGCAGGTAAAGAAGTTGGATGGTTAAAGCTGTGAAGAAAAAAAGGTAACTGAGTTAAGGTGGCTGAGTTCAGGGCTTCGGATTAGATACCCCAGTAGTCCTAGCAGTAAAAGGTGGTGGATAGGATGACTACCACATTTCTACTTTGGTTTTCTGATGAAATGGCTAGACATCTCTCCTGCAATCCTGTCCTGTGATGCTAATTTTGTCGATGGCAAGTGGAGATTTTTTTTTCCTCTACATCTTGCCCTCTGTTGTTCACATATTTCTGTTGGATTTCAACTGCTTATTTTGACCAAGGCTCTACATGTGACTTCCTGCTGATTCCATTATTGTTTTACAGGTTAAGTGTTTCTTGTTGACCAATCATTTTTCTACTCCTTGCCCGAAGCTTCTTAAGTAGAAAAAATGCCAAGACCAAGGTGAGCAAGAAAATCTTATATCTTTATCCAGATACCGATTTTGATGTATTTTGTCATGATGGCATTTATATTAAAATGAGCACGTACGTAATTCTAGATTCACTTGATAATAGCTTGATCCATAAGGCGGCTGTAAAATGCTCCAAACTCTACTCCTTCTATCCACACGTTCACTATGGGCACATGGTTTTATGTTGACTATGCCCATAAATTCCAAAGCTGGTTTGTTTATATTTTTACTGACCACTTTTCCCCTTTTTTGCAGCTTTCACAATTTAGCTTATGTTTAATGCAGAACACTTGAAAATTTTTCAAAGCATAAATATTCTGATGTTCAGATTTCTATGATTTTTGTTACTTCAAAATACCTTTTCCAATGGTACGAAGTTTCGTTTCTTTAAAGTGAAGACTCTCCAAGTCAAACTACAAAATCCATTTTCACATGCAATCTGAATCTCTGTTCGTATATATTTGTGCAGTTTTGCTTAGTTATAATTCTGTTGTTCGTTGGTATTGAAACGCGACTTAACAGATTTTATGTGACAGTGATGCACATAATTATGCACCCAAGTAAGTTAAACACTGATTTGATTAGAAAAAGGATTGTACATCAATATCCATAGAATGAAAACGAACGAGTACATTCTCTCTCAATCGGTCCACCATATGGTTATAAATGTGATGTAGCATAGTCTCCGGCTATCTACTAACTTGAATTCATAGGAAGTCTGTTCTGAGATTGTTCAACTGTCTTACAAGATACTCATGCTTTTTATCACGATAGCAGGGGATCAGAAGTGCCTCAGAGGCAGTCTCCCAGAGGCTCACTTCAGCTCAGCAGATTATTGACATTGTACAATTGTCATTGACAATTTATCAAAGTAACCACAAGAATTTACAGATAAATTCATCTCCTATAAAATGAGGCTAAAACAGACAAATTCATTGAAAGAAGCTACAACAGCACGATTCTGCCCCAGAAGCAGCACGGGCTTTGTCCTTTTTCTCAGACAAATTACCTCCTCGGTTGTCTCTTTGAAGTGGCTAATCAATCACAAAGAAGACAACCATGCTGCAAGAAGAAGTCCCTCTGGCTTTCGGACGACATGGATGGGCAAGGTGGGACTATTCTCCTCAACGATGGCCTCGCATACACCATCCAAGCTAGGAATGTAATATCCGCATTTAGATTATAGCACCACCTCAGATTTATCTCCCTCAATGTCCTGCAATGGTTCACCACCTCGGTCACCCCTGCGGTCGACAGGTTCAAACAGCTCGGTAAGTCAAGGCGCTTGAGATGACAACATCTCCTTCCGATTGCCGCTAGCTGTTGGTCGTTCAGTCCCGACCCTTCTGCTCGCAAGACCTCCAAATGCAGGAGTTCAAAGTCGATGCATAGATTTTCCATGTTTCTACAACAGTTGATCTCCAAATGCTTGATCTCATGGCAGCTCTTCAGCACGCCCATAATGCCGTCCCCAGTTATCTCCGCACAATAGCCCACATTGAGATGCTGCAAGCTGGGGCACGCACGCACGATTTTCTTAAGGCATTCATCGGTCAAATTCACATTACGAGATATGTTAAGATACCTCACTCGAGAATTCACCACGATATCAGTTTCATCAGCACCATCCTTCTTTAGGCTCGTCTTCTCCATCATGATTTCCTTCAGCAAGGGGCATCGTCTCGTCAGGTTATACAATGTCATGTTCGTGAGCTTCGAGCAGAGACTGACGTTAACAGAGGTCAGGCTGCGAAGAACCTTGCATATCGAGTCCATGTAGTGATCCGTGAGGAAACTTACTGCCTCGAAATCTAAGACCTCAATGCCCTTGTGCTTCAGCGCAATCTCCCAGATCCCGTCGAATGTAAACCCGGAAGCACGCGAAAGAACGAGGCTTTTTAATGGAATATTTGCCTCCGCGACGGAAATCAGCAACCCATCCGAGATAAATGAGCGCGAGAAATCCAGGCTACTCAATCCCCTCGCGAAACCGAACGAATGGACCAACTTCTCGTACATGATCGACAAACCGATGTCATTCACGGCCAAGGAGACCAAGTCAGGTCTGTTCTTTATCAACGAAGCAATGCCACTCTGAGTAATAAAGCTACAATCCCTAAAACCAATTTCCCTGAGAGAGGGGCAATTCGTCGACAGTGCGATAAGAGACTGATCAGACAGAAACTGATTACCCGAAATGTCGATTCGCGACAGCCTCTTCAGCTTCTGCGACAGGACGGAGACACCGTGATCCGTGAGACGAACGGAAGGACTCATCTCCGGATAGCTAATGTCGAGCTCTTCGAGCATCGGAAAGCACCCCGCGACCGAAACCAATTCATTATCCTGCAAAAACATAATCTTGGACAGCACCAAGACCCTCAAAGCCCCGAACTTGGACCCCATTACTCGCAACCCGTCGAGGCGGAGGTACTGCTGGTTCGAAAGGTCGAGGCGCTCGAGGGGCAACTGGAACCGCGCGATCTGCAAGAGGACGTAGTAGGGGTCGCCCCGGAACGGGCTGAGGTCGATGGACTTCAGGGATTTGAAGCGAGAGAGGAGAGAGGGGAGGTAGGGGGTCAAGTGGTTTGGGATGGAGAGGGAGGTGCGGAGGGCGTCGGAGATGGAGAGGAATTGCTTGCAGACGGCGGAGGGGTACTCGAGGTCTGCCTCGGAGTCCA
Organism: Rhodomyrtus tomentosa; assembly: GCA_028455895.1. Lineage (NCBI taxonomy): Eukaryota > Viridiplantae > Streptophyta > Magnoliopsida > Myrtales > Myrtaceae > Rhodomyrtus > Rhodomyrtus tomentosa. Next base: position 36,741,897 of record JAPCWY010000001.1, on the reverse strand, counting down.
AAGAGCCGAAGACGGTCTCCCAGCACTCTCGGGGCAGCTCCCTGCATTCCCATCGGTCCGACATCGTCAGGGTTTCCGAGTTGAGTCCGATCGGATCGAATCGCCCCGACACAGTAGATGGGTGTGCAGTGAGGGCGCAGAGAGAGGCGGACGGTGGTCGTTCTTTATTCGAGGTTCGAGATGCCACGTGGATTACGCTGTGGCCCGCGTGGCGCCTTGTGGCTTGTCGGCCCGCCTTTTCTTGGGTGTTTTTATTTTTTTCGAATTTTTGAAAACGGGAGGCGGAGGCGGAGACGGTTTTATATGACGTCTCCTGGGTCCCACGTGAAAATTGGCCATTTTGGGTCGGGCCGAGGTTCTTCTCCCCTTTTGCTGACCACGCGATTTCGCCACGTGCGCGAAATGTCCGATTACGGGCCCAGGCCCATAACCGTGAGATCCAACTCATAGAGCTCATCTTCACTCAAACTTGTCATCTTGATCTCACCAAGTTGGGGAAGACGAGCACCAAACTTCGATTCGCCTCCCCAAAACATGGCGAGAAGTTCCGGCATCGGGAACCGTCGTGTCCCGATCTGATCGGTCAAGCACTTCAAGAGACTCAAACAGTTAGCGTTGTCGATAAATTTGTACGCGCGTCTTTTCCGGGGTGCCCCGATGGCATCTTGCCGCTATCCTTCTTTGCTGTAGCAAAAAAATAGCTGATGAAATGGTTCGGTTCGATAGCATGCACGACATGGCACTTCCTCGTTTTGCATATGCATGTAGTTTGGTCGCCTCGAAAATGCTCCCTGTCCTCTTGAAGAAGCCAAGATGGTAATACGTGACCGTGAGAATCAATGTGGACACGGGTGCATGTCCGGGCATTTCTAAGTGCCTTTGTGGAGAAATTTAGAAATTTGATGTTGGGTCTAGGAAGCACGGGTACTCTCCGAAAGCTTCTATGTCAGTGTCGGATATGTGTCGGTGTCTGACACGCGTCTGACACATGATCAAATCTTCTTACACGCATATCGGACATCCCGACACCTCAAATCCGGCACGAGCCGGTCAATTTTGGAAAAGTTCAATTTTTTTTTCAGGGGTAAAAATGTAAATCTATTAAAACCTAATATTCTAAAAAGAACTCCACCAACACAATCGGCTTAGCCTTTCCTCTATCATGCCCGTCGCCCGATACCAAGAGAAAGCTGAGAGGGTGAAACGTGAGAGATCAAAGAGAAATTGAGAATTTTAAGGTAAATTCAAAACAATGAACGATACTAACAAATGGTTGAATAGTGTTTCTAGTGTAAATTCATTCTAAACAATTATTATTATTATTATTATTATTTGAATCAAGTTAACTTAATTGGAATAATCATAAAAATGGCATTGATCATGCACATATAAAAATATATATTTAACATAATATGTGTCGAAATTCTCTATTTTTAATCAATAATGTATCGATGTCGTGTTATGTCGCATGTTGGTGTCGGTACTACTTAAGTTGAAGTACTAGCAACATGATAGGTTCAATGATGTCCAACTTCACCTTAATTGCTATCGGAACACATGAGAAGTTATGCTTGAGAAAATTAGTAAGTAGCATAAAAAGAAACTCGATAATGTGCCGGTGTAAAGTGAAAACAACCCTATACAAAACCGCGAGGATACGACAAATTTACGCATGTGAATAGGACAATCAATCAAAGGGATCTTGTGGAAGCAAGAACTATGATTTCTTTCGATAATAAATCAATTGGGGTGACTTAGTGAATCTGGGTCGTCCATTTTAAAATGGACGGTCCATATATTATATATAGGGAGAGATTTTTTGAATTTTTTTAAAAAATAATATGAGTCGCCATTTGCGAAATGGACTGATTAGATTTAAAGAATCTCATGCCTTAAAGCCCACTAAGGTAGGTGACCCGTTTCAAATCAATTGAGATTCGTCCTTTTATGCCATCTTTGAGTAATCCTTCCTTGGGATACCAGTTACCCGAAATCCCTTTGTTTTTATGATTCATCCGGTGCTGTAGATCTTTTCAAAGTCATGCAATTTCACATTACAAATATCTCACTCTAGGATATATCTCACTTCCTACGCATCGAATTTTGGAAGGAAGGTAACCAATTAACCAGAAAGTTAATTGATCAAGGAGAAAAAAAATATACTTTTTTCACCAGGTAATGGCAGAACCGACTCGAGACGATGGCTTTTTCTTCGTCGTCAACTCGATCGGATCGGTTCATTTCATGAAAACAATCCTAAGTCTCAACCGCACAAGTTTCTCACATTCCAATTTCGACTCACCACCTCTGGTAGAGGCTTGATATCGACCACGGCACGGACCTAACCAGTAGGTTGGTTCGTCAATTAGCAGTCACGCATCGTGTCCATTATCAAAGTCAAGCCACACCTCCCCGGCCGCCCGAGGGGGGGGGGGGGGAATCTTACGCGAAGACCTTTACATTAGATAAACCCTAAAGGGAGAAATAAGACAAAAACAAACGTACGCGGTACGACAGCTGAGATCAAAGACGTTCTTTCTATATGGAATGAAGGCAAAAATAGGGGAGAACAGGCAAGGACAAGATGCACACGCATGACCCAGACTTTGTGAGTACATTTTTCAACTGGTCACATGGGCAACATTGCCACCGAAATCATGTCTCTGAACAGCTCCCAACTATTTTGTGGCTTTGTTCAGCGCAGGACAGGACACGCAATCACCCCACCCAAACTGATGCGTGTTGATTTTTCCAGATACAAATGGGTTGACAAATGATTTTCCATCTGTATTTTTTTGTCAAATTTGACCTGGAATGGAAACCCAATGAAAGTGACTCGTCAAGTGAATCGCATATCCATCATTTGGCTAAGATTAGATCTCGGTTTTTTCTCATCAATGTTATATAGGATGGGGATGGGCTCCCCCCCCCAACTTGCCAAGTTTTGCACATTATTTACTGTTTCTTTTTTTTTTTTGGGCTGTGATTTTCAACCAGAACCAAGATCAAAATGCAATGAGATCCTGGAAATGGGGCTCAACGCTTGTCAAATAGTTACGTGCGTGAATTAAGCTGAATGTCGTCTTTTTCTTCCTACGTCAGACTGGAAAGATACTGATCAAATGAAAAAGTTCACATGAGTGCCGTGAGAGAGAGATAGAGAGAGACAGAGACAGAGAGTTGTCAGCTGTGAATGAATATGGTGATTACAGAACAATGCCTTCCACAACAACCGAGCTCCAAAAGACAGAAAGACTTAATGAAAATCACAGGTGAGTTGGTCATGACTTTGAGTTTCAGACTCTCTCTCTCTCATCTGTAACACTGTATATAAATAAACAACTTGGTAGAATAATAAAAAGCTACAGAGTTAAACGTGGTAAAATGCCGTCACATTCCCATTTGACGAAGCTTTGATCTGTGCCATCGTGTAGGATCAAAGAGGGTATCCTACTTTCTCATGGACAGATCGAAATGCACTCGTTTTTTTGTTTTGTTTTTTCCTTCTGTAAGTATTGTGTTCACTAGCATTACTCAATATCTGTAGTCGCCTCAAGCACTTCGCGGGAAGAGCGTCCTTCACACATGCAATTTCCTTGTGTTGCATTTTGCGCATTCGTCTTTTGGCATGTGAGAGCTGAATGGTGGTAAACACTGATCTTGGAGAGAAATTTACCCTGCAAAAAAAAAAACAGAAAATAAGAGGGGAAGCAAACCTTCCCGTCCACTAGCGCAATCAAGGCTGAGCGGAGATTTTGAAATTTTTGTCACATGACTACAATTAGAAAATTTAATCACAAAATCAACTAAATATGATTCACTTAATGTTTCTCTGAAGCTATGTGAAGGTAGGAATCGCCATATTCTATAGTCTCTTCTAATATAGAGAAAGAAAAAAAGGAGAAAAAAAGATTTTTCAATACCATCTCCCTCGGACAAATCCAGCCAAAAAAAAAGGGAGTATTTGAAGGAGAAGAATATTAAAGAAGCCAAATGTATATTGTCCATACACCAAGAATGGGAAAAGAACAAAAGTTCACACTGTCTTTCTTTTTATTCGTGATTTATTAATGTCCAAAATCCCAGTAGTACCCCACGTCCGAAGTCCACCATCCTTGAACATTGGAAATTTACACTCTCACGTTTGGCTTTCTGCCTGCCACAAGATTCGGTGTCCGTTTGCCCCCTTCTTCAAACGCTCTCTCCTGCAGTAATGAAGGGTTGGAATTAGATAGAGTTTTTTTTTTTTTAATGGTTATAAAAAGAATAGATCTTTTAGAGAAAAGATAAAGGAAAAGCGGTTTCTTGGTTTCCCTGCGACAGTCTTTTGTCCCATCTGCTTTTGGAAACCAAAAAGATAAATTCAAAGGAAGCAAATGAAGTTTCAATGGAGCTCCGACACAACTTCTCTCTCTCTCTCTCTCCCTCTGAAGGAAAAGAAAAAAGGAGATGAATGTTCTTAGTCTTTTGCTTCTGCCCATCTGGGTAATAAGCACATCTTTTTTCTCAGCCATTGTTATCACTGATGCCAGACCAGACCCTGCTGTTTCCACCATACTAGTCCCGCTTTCGCACTCTCAGGAGGCACCCATTTCCCAGTTTTCTTCAGAAATGAATGCTCAGTCTCCAGGTGGAGTCGTTAGCCTCCCCATTTTGTGGATGGTATCTTAATTTAGCGGGCATCAGCGAAAAAACTTGAGTTATAGTTGTTCATAGTGCAATTGAGTCGACTGAGTCACTTGGATTTTTGCATTTTGAACTGTAAAGTTGCGACCTTTATCCGTAGTAAGGGCATTGATGTGTGGAAAGTTGAAATTCTGCAACTTGGTGCTATGTCTGCCTCGGTTCTTCTCTTTCGTGAATTCTCAGATTTATGTTCTGTGTGGCTGCTAATTGATTTTGGAAAAGATAATGAAATGGAATTTAGATACTTTAAGCTCGTAATTTTTGAACTGTATTTTGGTGGGAGCAGTTCATCTTTCAACAACAATGGAAAATTTTGTAATTTACTCTGCTGTTCTTTGTCCTGAGTTATAATAATAGGGTCCATTCTTTTCTTTTCCTGAGCTTCAAACTGAAATAACTCGATTAAACCTTCAAATAACCTCCGCCAAATTTTTTGAAGTGGTGATTTTAGGATTAAAGCATTATGAGAATCCGCTGTCGCAACTATCCCGCATTCTTTTTCTCCTAATTTGTTGGCCTGTCTCTGATAAAGATGGTGTCTGCGTTTTGAGTACTTGTTTGACGTGTACGTTCCAATAATTGTAGTTCTGATACACTGTTAACGAAGCTTTATTTTGAAGCAGGAATGCCGGAAATCAGAGTGGTGCACCACCAGGATCTGAACAAGAAAATTTTGGTGGCTCTCATTGTTGCATCTACTCTCCTTGCCGTGGTTTTGATTTTTCTCGTTTGCTTCTGGATATATCTTTCAAAGAATTCGAAGAAGAAATCTAAAAGTAAGGGCTCAGCAAACTCGGGTATGTTCTCGGCCAAAAGCATTTGCTCATTTTCCCTATTATGTTTCACATGACTCTGGTCTCATTTGCATTGTCTATTTGATGTTTCATTCGAAGGTAATGCTGGGGGACTTCCGCTGAAACCAATGGTGGCTAAATTGAATACCTTGGCCGTCATTGGTAAAAAGGGTTCTGCTGCTGTTTTTGACTATCAACTCCTGGAAACTGCGACCAATCATTTTCAGGAGAGGAGCATTTCGGGCGAAGGTGGCCGTGGAGTTGTCTATAAAGCTCGTTTCAGTGAAAAACTCTTTGCTGCTGTGAAGAAGTTGGATGATGCCGATCAGGATGCCCAGAGAGAATTTGAGGTGTGTTTTCACCGGATGATGCTGTGAAGATGGATTTCTCTCTCTCTCTCTCTCTCTCTCTCTTATATTTTACATAGTTTCTCTTTGCATTCCCTTCCTATGACAGAACGAGGTGAATTGGTTGAGTAAAATCCAACATCAAAATGTAGTCACACTTTTGGGTTACTGCATTCATGGACAAACGCGATATCTTGTGTATGAAATGATGCAGAATGGATCATTGGAGACTCAATTGCATGGTATGGACTTTGCTCTCCTCTTACTGGTTTGTGTGAGATAAGAGACACAGAGTTACTGGTCCTTGAAGGTTTTAGGCTTCTGTCTATCCTTACTCGAATCATGCTTTGATGATTATCTAGGACCAACACATGGATCAGCTCTAACATGGCACCTACGTATGAAGATTGCTGTGGATGTAGCCAGGCAAGTTCATATAGTTGCTTTTATGCCTAACTAATTATCTTCTCCCTTTTCCTGACGTGTATCAAATTCTTACTGCTGTTTATACAGAGGATTAGAATTTCTCCATGAACGCTGCAACCCTCCTGTGGTGCATAGAGATCTTAAATCATCAAACATTCTCTTGGATTCAGACTTCAATGCTAAGGTTGAATGACTTTCAGTGCTTCCCTTATTGCATTTCTTTCTGGAGACTCACTTTTTGCTGTGTAAATCTTCCGAATGTTGTTCTTTTAACAGATTTCTGACTTTGGGCTCGCTGTGAGTGCTCAAAGCACAAATAATGTGAAGATCTCTGGCACAGTGGGTTATTTGGCCCCTGAGTACCTGTTGGATGGTACGTTCTGTTTTTCCTTTGATCTTACGAAGTCGCAATGTTTGCCTATTTATCAAGTTGTGCTTAGTGCATAGAATTTCTTTTCCAAGTGTTGGTGATGTGACTTGATGTTCTTTTGATGAGCCTGGCTAGCATAGCCTGCTGTATTTACTGTTTGCTTCTACTTTTATGTCGCCTCTTTTGAAGATAATATCTAAATATTTCCCAGTTTCATTTATGTGTGCACCTATCATGGTGATCCAGACTCTGTTTTTTCATTAAGACTAAAAAGATTGTTTATCAGGTAAATTAACAGATAAAAGCGATGTCTACGCTTTTGGAATTGTCCTCCTAGAGCTTCTGATGGGAAGAAAGCCTGTGGAGAAGATGGAATCAACTCGATGCCAGTCCCTAGTAACCTGGGTATGTTTTCCTTGAACTTGGCAGGAAAAAGCTCTCATTTTTAGGCAAATTTTTTTTTCTGCTTATCAAATTTTTGTCTTCTTTTTGAAACTGCATTACATGTACTCCCCAACATGCAGGCCATGCCTCAGCTCACTGACAGATCAAAGCTTCCAAACATTGTCGATCCTGTCATCAAGGACACAATGGATTTGAAGCACTTATATCAGGTATTCAGATTGAATACACACTTTTCTAAGTAATTGCGGCTTGTCAACCCTCTGCTTGTTATCTTATCAATCACCTATTCAATGATTGAGCAGGTCGCTGCTGTGGCAGTACTATGTATTCAACCGGAACCGAGCTACAGGCCATTGATAACGGATGTTCTACATTCTGTTATCCCGCTCGTTCCTGCTGAGCTCGGCGGGTCCCTCAGAGTATGAGAACCTGTTCCAACGGTTGGCCTTGACCCTTCTCACTGAGCTAAAGATGGTTTCGAGTGGCATTCTCCTATTCGGCTACGGTTTCACCAATGCACAATCTGTGCTTGTCGAGGGGGACGGATTCAGCATGGTTCTTGTTCTTCGATTTCAGACTAGTCTTTTTTGGGATTACTCGATTCCATTGGAATCAGGATAAAAATCGGACTTACAGGCATTTCTCACTGTCTCTCTTCCTGCTGCTGTATATTCTAGTGAACATAATGTATATCCTTCTAGTGCTTAGCTAACAACTTCTTCATGTATTGCCAGACAAAATGTTCTGTTTCTGACCAAATTAATAGGATTTACTCCTTTTTCTGTCTATGGCATAGCAATTTCTGTGAGAATTGTGAGAGAAGGTGATGAGATCAGAGAAATTCTGAGAGATGCATTTGACATGAACTTCTTGTTCATTCTTGCAACTCGGACTGTTTAAGAATGCAAATGAAGTACTCCTTGTGGATATATATTTTTTACCTTTTTGCTGAAGTTGCTTGCATAATATAATACATACATATATATTGCACTCGGTTCAATAAAAGGACGTGTATATTACACACATTGCATACAATCCTTATCAGCCAAATACCATATGGACTTCATTCTTCAGTTATGCTCTCCAGCCTTGGCTGCCAATTCTCATAAGAGGCAAGCCTTTTCGGAGACCCTCTCATTCCCCTTTTTGTAAGATCCTTACTCCTCTTTCGGCTGGTGAGTTCCCTCGTCTCCCAAGACCCGGAGCTACTCGACAATCTCGAATCTTCGCTGGTGCTTTCGGGATTAGCTTTAAGCCTCACTCCTTTGAACAAGCGTACGAAGCAGCCGTCCTTGGAGAAACACTGGTCCTTCTCCATCTTTGACCAACAAGTCGAGTCCATTTGATCTTCATCCTGGATCACGCCTTGTGGCTTGGCCATGGTGTTGGGGCTCCAGTAAGGAGAAGGCGAAAGAGAACCGGACGGAGAGTACTTGAGCGAAAGGCGTTGGAGCTTCCTGATGGTGCTCACAGGCACGACATAGAACTTCTGGCCCAACGTTAGCATAGTATCTGGTGCGACGATCGCCCATGGCTGCTGAAACACGTGAGGGTACGCGACGCAGCATCGAGGGTGGCGAAGCATGATCTTGGCTGCTAGAACCGGCCTGTCGTGGAGCTCGACGTGCCCGCCGGGATGGACAATCTCGACCAGCATGTTCCTCGTGCTGTTTGTGCAGAGCCATCTTGAACGGGCCATGATTACTTTTTTGTTCCCGGGTCGTGGGGAGAGAAGGGAAGTGAGATTGGAAAGTTGTATTCTCTCCTCTGGCAAGATAAAGCATCTGCTGTACTCTAGGATTTGCCAGGAAGATCCAATGAGATATTGCATTAATCTTCCTGGGTATATGTAACTCACCTTCCTCTGTTCTTGGCTCACCTACTTTCATAGCAAACATCGCAGCTAACTACGATCCGAACAGGCGTTGTTAGATAAATTAAGCTTGGCAAATTTTGTTGGCACTCTGTTTCGTCTTTTGCTGTTTTTGAGGGAATACGAATTCAGCACTGTTGATGGCGAAAGGAAAGATCACATCACAAGAGGCAAAAGCGAGCATGCGAGCGATGATTTCCACTGGAGGGTTTGTACCTTTGCACCTTACGGTTATTGCCTGTCATAATTGGCAAGGAGACATCAGTGACTGCCGCTTCTTGGGTATACAACGGCGCACATGGGGTGCGCGTGTTTTCTGTTTTTCCCTTCTTCTTGCAATCTAAGCCTAAAGAACACATCCTTAAACATTGTTTCATCCTTTGCTTATGTTCCGAATTTGATCCGCGCACGATGAGCTACACAAAGGGGTTGAATTTCGATCCAAAATCTGGTCTTTAGACTCGTGCCGAGCGTCTGGCAAATCGAGGAAATTACCTTGTGGGCTTCACTGCTGGAGGGGCTAAGTTTTGGAACAACTGTTGCAGACAAAAGTGGAAAAAGGGACCCTCTTATGTTATGTATGGCAAGATTCCTGCTTTCTATGCGTCTCTATCAATAAGGCCGAGGTGGTTAAGTCAGAAAGAAGCCTGAACTGAAGCTGAGTTATGTTGCAATGGCACTGCCACCTTATGACTTTGGCTTTGTAGGTTGAGCATGGTAATAACTTAATCTGACACCGTTCGTTGGATTGAATTTCAGCAGGATCCTGTTGAGAGCTGTGTCGATGTCTTTCGGGTGCTTGCCTTCCCCTTTGCTGTGTTGCAGAAGAAAAGCCAAATGGCAAGATAAATTAAGAGGGACTGAGGGTGAAGTGTTCAGCTTGGGGACAATTGCATCAGTTCATATGCTCATAGTGAAAGAACAAACCTTCAGAATGTCACTACTTTCCTTCAGAATTGTGTAGAACTCGGCCTTATTAACAGGAATAGGAAGGAATCAATAAACTTGTCTGAATTCTTTCGTGAAGGCCAGCACTCTCACTAGCACTCTCGTTGCTCGGGGAGCTCCAAATCACGATGACAGTAATTTAGTGCTTCTTGGATTTCACCAGCACTCTCACATTTTCGGTTCTGAACGAGGGTCTCCCTCATTCATCTCTAACTCCTTTTCCCTCTTTACCAGTTTCCCCCTTGTTTCTATTCTCTGGCAATTCTGTTTATTGGTTCTCCCTTGCGAAAGATAATTTCAAATATTTGCCATATAAACTCGTTTCATGAATGATATGGCGGCTGACTCCTATTACAAGGTAGAAGAGAAAAAACGCTTTTAGTATAAGGTAGTAATTTCTTCAAAATAAAAGAAGTCACATGCACAGTGAAGTGTGAGAGCTTAGACCAGCAGTCTTGTCAATTTTGCTAGCAACATTGTTTCAATTGAAGACAGGCCTTTTTCCATTACAAGGATGGATCTGGGGAAGCCATGGAATCCAATGATGTCCAACTTCTTGAACTGTTCAGGTTGTTGGTTGATCCTTGATTCTCGACGTTGTTTCTTCCAACGGAAAAGCGGATAAACTATAATTGAGTCCTCGGCAACGTCTAAGTTCTAACAGCCTTATTTGCTTGGGAAATGCTCTAGTTTACCTCCTATGCCAGTCGGAAGCGATTTGTGAAGAGACTATTGTGCTCTCTGACTATATATCAAAGTCGATGGGATCGCCCATAACTCAAGCAGTTTAATCGTCAGCTTCTGTAAAAGTTTGCCGCATAACAACTTTTCCTTGAATAAGCTAGTGATGCCTAGAGGACAACCGAGAAAAGGTTTTCTAATTACATTGCTACTTCAGCTTCTTTGGATGAGTAGGCCTAAGTGAAGAAGGTCATGTGAGATTCAATCTCCGTTCTTCCCTTTTTTTATGAATTTTAGTGAGACCTAAAACCTTGTGCATTGCAACATGCATGGGAGCAAACTCCACATGTAGATAAGGTTATGGATCAAGGGACGGCATGGACCAAGAGTGGAACACGAAAAGATCCAGAACGTACCATATCCATTTAGGCCCAAGACAAAAGAAGAAGAAGAAGAAGAAGAAGACAGACAGACATCCTCAGAACAAATTTAGTGGATATCTCATCTAAAACAAGCCGTAGACAGTGATGCGTATGCCACAACACTTCTTGCCTTGGCCTTTGGTGAGTTTTGGAAACCATCTGCAAGTGCCTGAATAATTTCGAGTTCCATAGTATCCAATTCACATGATGGACAAGATCCAAAGTTGAAAACATGGGACTTGCAATCTCTCTGCCTGTTAAGGGCTATCATTCAGATGGTCAGCCATATGATTGCCTGTTTGTCTCTCTCATCACGCCACTTCCTCTCCCATCATCTGCAAGATTGAATTTCTTTTGACTGCTTTCTCTTCTTCTTTTTTTGTTTCATCATCACAAAAATATTTCATGTGGCAACATGCAATCATATTTCCAGTTTGGTGCTGGACATGAGCTGTAACATCACTTCAGTAAAGTTAAACTGGTTTGATCAAGCTTCCTCCCACATCCATCTTTGGGCAGAGAATTTAAACCCTAATGGGTGTTAACGTTAATCTTGCTAAATGGTAATTGAGTGCCCCAAGAATTAATGTTTAGTGGGAGACAAATTGAGATTCATAATCATGAAGCATGAGTTTACAATAGGATTAGATTCCACCATCTTCTCAATGATTATACAATTAGTAAATCGGCTCAAGCAGCTTTTACCCATAGGAAGAGAAAAATCAATCAGCACAGAACTAAATTTCATACCACAATAGGGGAAAAAAAAAGTTCAGCCAGTGGAAGCTGCACTGTTACCGCGTTCTCGAATAAAGAATTTCACTCCCATGAACTCAATTTTTTTTTTCTCTTTGCAGAAAAATTGAGTGAGTGTGTTAATTAAATCTGTTGAAATATATAAATATTAAACCACGACTTATTCTAACAGCTTAAGCTTTTAGAACAGTCGGTTGTGGTCTTATCAAAATCTTAAATGGTATCAGGGCAGGAAGTCCTGAGTTTAAATCTTTTCAGGTCCCTATTTGTCTTGTGTCCCTACTTAATCTTATTTTGACTAGACTAAGCGTGACGGAAAGTGTTGGAATATATAAATATTAAAATCTTACTGGAAGTTGTGCACAAATTGAGCACGTCAACTAAATTTGCCTGCTAAAATCTTTTTTATCTGAGCAAATCAAGATTTTAATTGTTGATTTCTGCATGCCAAGGAGCCGGAGAAATTGATTTGTGGGTCCAAGGTGTTGGGAGATGCTAGATCTTGTAAAAAGAAAACTTGGGTACTATATTGCTAAATAACTTAAGCACACAAAAGTCCTTTCCCATTCTTTAAGCAAGCTCCAAAGACAATCCCTTGCTTACTCGACAATCATACTTCATGACGACGAGGATTATAAACTATATTATCTTGCTGAGCTTGTTCACTGTGGCGATACTGCACCAAAGGAATGAGTGAGGACTGTGTGGATCTTGTGTAAGGTGATCAGGATGAGTGAGTGCATTGGTCAAAAGTGTCGATAACAGAGTCCCCTGTCAGCTTGTGAAAGCCAGTGAGAAAACCATGAGAATGTATGTCTAGAGGTAGATATGGCTCTATTCCTGCCGGTACCACCAACAGAAAAGGGCGATCTTTGTTCACGCTGGAAGAGGATGTTGGCAAGATCTGATTGTGAACTCAGAGCAAGAATGGAGGACTCAGAACCAATAGGACAAACATTCTCTGTTGAATGGCCCCAGGGGGATGACACTCTTTCGGCTGTTGCATTGCGCATCAACTTGTTCGACTTGTCCTCTTTCGTTTGGGTATCACTATTCACCTAGATTTGAGCTTGCGTTTTGTGCGGTAGGGTCAAGAAGACAAGAACCATTCACAATCTCATGACATGCTCCCTCTAAATCTATCTGTTGTTGGGCGTCCAATTAGATAGGAATCAAACCATTCTTCTAAGTTGCGAACGTGCTGATTAGTCCTACAGTTTTACCCTCCTCGTAGCCTCATCCGCTTCACAATTCCACCCAGTATTGTCACGTCACATAGCAAACAGTTCGCAGTTAAGCTTTAGCATATTTAGCGTTGCTCTCGATTAGGATCGTTGTCACTTTAGCCACGGAAAAAAACAGGAAAGATAAAGATTGCAGGACCGTGTCTCCATGCAAAGGAGTTAGGACTAGGAGAGTTTTCACACTTCTTTTGAGCTTTGGGATCTCTGGATCAGCTTCATGATAGGTACTTCAGATAATAAGGATTTTTTCCACTTCTCCTCATCCATTCCTTCTTGCTTGCTTCTGACTGATTATTGGAAGAACAAAAGGAGCTTACATAAGGAAACAGTCAAATTAAGCTACACTTGAAAGATCCACCTTGACCTAACTTAACTGGGCAAAGTCTTTGGCATTTCATACCAAAGACGTAGGATTGCATCCTGCGATTTCTTTGGGCAAGGGAAAGAAACTACCTAGAGAATGAAAAGATCTAATAGGTTAGAAGTTATGTTTGAATTGCGGAGCAGAGCTCAATTGACCCATAATCAAGTAATTCCTCTATCATCTGCTCTATATGGTCATCCTCAAGTGGCCTAAATTGCTGAACACTGTTATCTCCTTGGCCTTCATCGCTATCCCAGTTCATCTCATGCCACTGGACAACAGTTGGTCTTTCCTCTGACCACCCACCCACTCTTTGATCTCCATTTCTTTCGCTGCTGGTTCGATCACCTTCCCGCCTGAAGTGTCCTGGCTGTGAGTTTTCGGTCTCTTTCTTCGCACTTTTCTTGGCCAGCTGTAGAGATGCCAAGTGACATTTGTGTAACTTGGTGGCTAAAGTCGCTGAGAGAAGCTTCGACGAGGACGTCTGAGGCTCGTTCGGATTGTAGGGAAAGTTGGTACGTGCTTTCGGTCCGCACATGAGCCTAGCAGCCTCGTCGTACGCCCTTGCTGCGTCCTCCGCCGTTTCGAATGTGCCTAACCATATCCTAGTCTTACTGCACTCGCAAACAAGGAACAAGTGCAAAACTTTCAGGTTAAGCAAAATGCACAAGTACACATTCATCAGCAAAAGATCCGGTCGTTGAGGGTGAAATTACAGTAAAGGGTGGCGGATTTCGGAGACCCAAGAGCCCCAGTGGCGTTGCCGGACTCCTCGATATCGCTGCTGACTTCGAGTCATCGGCAATGTGCAGCAGAGAGGAGGAAACGTAGGAAGGTGTTTGTGATATGTCTGAACGAAAAATGTGCTACTGCCGTTGCTTGAGAGGGGAGGATTGATATAAAGTGGTCAAGGCCAGAGAGCGAGTTTATATAGCAGCTGTATTTGCGGCCTTCTAGCAATCAGGTCACTCGTGGGACCCGCCATGGCTTTGTTTTCTCTTCCCCCTTTTACTTTCTTCGAGTATTTTTCCTTCTTTTCTCTGATCTTTCTATATGAAAGATTTCAAAGTTGTCTTGGTAAGAGAAATTTGAAAAGATGCTGATCATACCATCATTGTTAACTAATTTAACATATGGTTTTTCACTCTGGTATGTCGATTTTAGGAATCTTTTACTGGTAGGGTAATTGTAGTTGAGCTGAGAATCGTTACGCGACTAGATCTTCGTGCTTGATCCACCGAACAGCTAGATAAACGCCGGATACAGTCAATCCATAATCACTCAAGCAACATGAAATTGTTGACGGAGCCGCAGAGAAATGCGTACAGATCGCGTGCCTTAGCAGTTCGCATTGGGCGAATTTCATCTGTGTTGTGGTAAAACATGGTGCAACTCTCTACCTAAACTCCAAAGGAGCCGGATGATGTTTTCTAAATCCTGAGCAGTGTATTAACAAGGGAGAGAATGGTGCCTGCTATGCAAGTTTATCCTCCATCTGTGCATTAAATTTCTGCCGTTCAACGTGCAGAACTACTGATGTTTATCTGGTATTGATGTGTTCCTGTGCTTGTTATAGGATTTCGTTGGCAATTTACGTGGTGTAGTGATGTTTGTCTTTATCGTAGGAGGTTCCGAACATGGGCTCGTGGCTCACATAGGAAACCAAACCCATATGCCTCTGTTCAGGTGCGGACAGATGCCATGTCTTGACGTAATTTTCTACCCATGCCTCTCTCTCTCTCTCTCTCTCTCCCCTAATGCTATCATCAGATGACATCCTAATATGGTATTACCGATCATTCCGGCTTTCCAATCTATTGAAATTTTGAGATTTTTCACCAATAAAAAGGTGCGTCAGATAATTAAAAAGCATATTAGATTGGTGATATCATGTCGGCATATATTGAAATTTTGAAATTTTTCACCAATGAAAAGCCGCGTTAGATGATTAAAAAGCATATTAGATTAATGATATCATGTCGGCATTATACGAAACGCTTCTCTATCTCTCTCTATCTCTGTATGGAAGTATTTGTAGACTAGCGGCTGCTATGTTTGACCATTAGACGATCTTGTAGCCAATCTCAAGCATGCAAGGAAAAGCAAGATGCTTGACATCAACGGTGGAACACCCTGCTTTCTCTCATGTTAGTGTCAGCTGATTAGGTTGCTGCATGCCCACATGCATTGCTATTTTTCCTCTTGATGTATTGCAAGCCAACCAAGAACTTGCACCGATGTTCCCTGCTGAGGCAAAAGAAAGGGACATGTTACATCACTGCCTCCTGGAAAAATGTTTGCTGTGCTGGAGATTTAGAGCCTTCTGTTTACACCAAATTGGCCCTTTGATAAGGTCATATCAGTGCCCTCCTTGGAATAGCAAGAGGTGCAATTTTGGGCTCTGCAGTCTAGTCTAGAATTCTGGGGCACAGAAGTATTCTTTTGAATATCTGGCATCTTCCTCACTTACTTTGTAGTTTTAGGTGGAGCTCGTCGCGAGGTTCTTCTTTTTTCCCTTCTAAAAATATGCCGTCGGGCAGTTACCGCTTCCCTGGATTTGCGCACATCTACGAGTCTCTTCGAGATTTATCCGAGTATTCATGCATTGTATAGGTATATGGCAGAAGACAAGGATGACACAATATCTTGCTACCATTCAATGCTTCTCTGCTTGCTCATCATTTGAACTTCCTCTGTGGCTCTATTTTTCTTCCATTGAACAAGCAATAAAGGGTAAAGAAAAGCATCAGATAAAAGTATCCGAGGAGGCTCTTCGAATACCGAAAACGGGTCCAAGACGGTATTCAGATCGAAAGTAGAATATTTTGTGAATCGACGATCGAAACTAAAGAAACGCTCTCGTCTTTGCAGAATTCGAATTCGAATTCGATCCAACCGAATACGCTAGACTTTTGGCCACAATCTACGGAGACTAATATGCAAGAACGTTCAAGGACAGAGAGAGCCAAAAAACAGTGTTGAATCTTACACAACCAGTTCTGCACTTTAGGGGACATCTCTTCCTAAAGGGCTTCAATGTTGGGATTTGTTCACGAACGCAGCGAAAAAAGGAAGTTGTTCGTTTTGTCACTTTGAAGGATTGGGGCGGCAAAGGTATGTCCAGGCGTGCTTTTAATGGTCATGCATACGTCCAAAAGACCTGATCTGCATTAGTTGGTCCCCTTTCTTTTTCTCCAATCTACGGTTAAAAAAACAATTTTTCTTTTCTTTTCTTTTTTTGTGGTAGATTTCTACAGCCTTTTGCACTATATTTTTCTTAAAATTTGCTCATTGGAAGTCTCTAAAGTTGCCCCTGCAACGCACTTGAAGAACGGAAATGTTTTCCAAAGCTGTGCGTGACGCGTCGCGGTCCGGAATCTGAACCCCTTGACTCGGTGGTTCCAACCCTTGTTTCCAAGGTCTGGAAAAGTACATAATTACTACTTTCAGAAAATCGTGTGACCCGCCGAGGTTATTAATGTTGTTGAGTCTTCTGGGAAATTTATGGTTGAATGGGAGGAATAAAGAATGGGTGTGACTCACTTGCACATTTCTTTCTTTGTAAAACTATATTAAACTTCTAACTAATAACATGAATTGTTCTCTATCTTCCATTCTATGTTAGATTTAAAAAGTAAATATTTTATTTATTTTTCAAACAAACTTCAACAGAGTCCGCCCTTTTCGCCATTCTCTACAGACTTTTCTGGTGTTCGATAAATCATTAGAAGAGTTGGTAACAGTCAAAATTGCATTGAAAACTTAGGTCCCTTTTGGTTCAGCATTTGGCCAAAAGACTTTGGGCAAATACAAATACCTTTGGGCTAAAAGCCCTTTTCAAAATGCAAATAGTGTTTGACAAAATATTTTTTAAAAATACATTGAAAAACCTTTGACGTAAATGTTATTTGGTGAAAATTACACATCGTAAAGTATTTTTACTTTTCTAAAAAATAAATAAAAAAACGATGGCTACGACCGGCGACAGGCGAACGGAGGTGGCTGTTGGTGACCAGCGGTAGGCGGCGACGTACGGCGGCGACCAACGGAGGGTGACGGCAGGTGCCGGTGGGCAGCTGCGGGAGGTGACGTAGACCGGCGGAGGCGGCAACCACTGGAGGGTGCCGGCAATTACTTTGGAGTTGACAACATCAACATCGACATACCTTTATCCCAAACTAAGTGGAAGTGACAAAGTTAAAAAAGAAAATTAGCTTCATTTGAGATGCAATTTTTTAATATACATTTTTGGCCTAAAAGCCTTTGGCGAGCATTTGAGATGCAATTACGTTTCTCCAAAGTGAGCCAAAAAATAAACCAAACACCATTTACGTTTGGCCAAAGAACTTTAGAGGCTCAATACTCATTTTCAATGTTGAACCAAACATGGATTTTATCCGTAACTTCATTGGCCGTAGGTAAGTTACCAACACGTTTTTAAACTACCGATATTATATGTACTTCCAAAATTGCCGATGTGATTGGGCAATCTACCAACTTCAATTGACTGTTTTACCAACTGATTTTAGCTTATCACACATATTATTCGAGTCCAAACTTTTGCTTGATCATTTTTGAATTACTAGCTGTTCAATAATTTACAGTGATTTATTTTCAGAACTTACTAGCCCGTATTAACTCTTATACAAACTGTAATGTTCATGACTTACCATTAGATGTGTTCAAATGGGTTGAAAATCCTTATTTTTTCTCATATTCAAAACAAAAATTTAATTACCATATCTCACTTGTCAACATTGCTTACTTGGCCAACGAAGTGGGAATCTAATCTTTGAATTGTTAATGAACCCACCTCATTGGTTGAATCTATGTGATCTACTATTTCTATTAACCCTAAGTTCTATAACAAGGCATCGGACCTATGAATCCATTCCCTATTTTTATTTTTTATTTTTGATTTAGTAGTTATTCTTTGAATTTAGAAAGAATACAAAAATGAAAAAGAACTCATATTCAATGCGGTGGATAAAAAAATGAACTAGTCAAGTTTATTGAGTTGTTAATGGGTTCGAGTTGTAAACTTAATTATATAAAGGTTGTAAATGAGTTTAAAGACAAGATCATATTTTAACACGTTAAAAACCCATTTAGATTATAAAGTTATTAGTTGAGTCAACCCATTCATGTGCCTCTTAAGCAATTTTTATACTTCATATATTTTTTAAAATTTCTGAATTTTTAATTTGTACAATTTTAATTTTCTTTTTTCTTTCTTTATTTCACCAAAAAAAAAAAGTAAAAGTCCGATTGCTCACCATATACCACCTGCCCTACCAGCCCTGCGGCCCCTGGCCACCGTCGCTGTCATTCACCGATCGTCAGGTTTAATATTGAAATGTTTTAGCAATATGGCAAGTCGGATCGAATATGAGTAGCTAGATCAGTCAATATGGGTTGTATAATTTTTTATCAGAACCACTCGTTTGACAAGTCTTCTTATCAAACTTTTCTCTGATTGAGTCTCCGAATAATCAGCAGTACCAACTCCTATTTGAATAATTTACCAATTTGTTATTTTTCAAACTATTTGGACGGTTTAATTTTTCAAGTAACTATCTCTTATTAAAAATTGTTTTTTCTTTGCCAAATCTCATTTGACTCGAAACGTCTGAATTACGATCAATTTTGGTTCATGTACGTATCAGCTTCCAGTAAGAAAAACGGGGAGGTGGGGGCATGGTCAATGGTCATCACGTCAGGCTCAGTTACCACAAAACATTGGCTTCCATACGTACCATTTCCAGAAAAATTACTCAAAAAAACACAAATCTACGGTAACTATGTAATTCACAGTATTAACCCCCCCCCCCCTCCTATCCAGCCTATTTTGGCAGAAAATCGTTGATGTGTACGCGAGCCATGACAGTGTGTTATGTAGTATGGCTGACGCTGACGTGGACGAAGTCTATCTCTAAAGAAAATATATCTACTAGGATGTGCTGACTCTTTCCAATTGCCTGCATTAGACTAAAGTGAGGCTTAGATGTACAGCTGAAGCATCCAATTCACTGCATAGTTCCTAGCTATGGCCACTGGCCAGTACCAAACCACCTCTAATGGCAATTTCTCTGCCATCACAGCATCCAGTGCAGCGTTTTTCCTCCTAATTCCTCCAAGAAAAACATCCGTCACTGTCCCTTGCTAGAGCTCCTTCAGCAGCTGTGTGCTTCTCTTCCTCGAAAGCACAATCGCAGTTCATTTTGATAGTATTTGTTCTTCTTTGGGATGATCGCAAAGTTCATTTATTCCTTGAAAGCCCGATTGATCCTGGCAACGCTAACTGTTGGCTGGGTTGAGGCCCTATTTGGTTAAATATTCTAAAGGGCTATGGGGGCCCAAAATCCCTTGGCCCAATGCAAATGACGTTTGGCAATCTTTTTGGACAGCTTTAAGGAAATGTCAAAGGCCTTAGGTCCAAGGTGGGTCTAGAGGTGCTTTGAAATAAATAAACCTTTCTTCTTTCAATTTTAACCTCGTTGCACTTTCATAATTACAAAAATATCCTCGAAAAACCATAACCTTTCCGACGAAGGCCTCAGCCACCGGTGAGTAGCTAGCGAGCAATTGCCAGCCTCGCTTGAGGTCGCCTGGCCTCAGGCAAGGCCTGGATCACTCAACTTAGGCAAATGTTGGCTTGGGTCACGCAACACCAAACAACCGTTGGTTGGGGTTGGGAGAACCCAGAGTCAGGCCGCTTGAACTACGTGAACCATACCTCATGCCACCTTGCTTGAGATTGCACAACCATAGGCGAGGCTGGCAGCAACAGATTTGGCTCTCTGACAGCCAGATTTGGCCTTGTCGGATGCCTGTCGATCGCTATTCTTTAGTCGATTTTGAGTTTTTTTTTAAGCAAAAGGAATTTGCAAAATGTGATTTTTTTCTACCATTTAAACCTATTCGAATGCTTTTTTTTTTTTAAATACACATTACCAATGCTAGTTATATTTAAGAAAACCCCTTTACCCCCAAAGGGTCTTTGCATTTTGCCAAAAACATCCAACAAAGTTGAACAAAACGGGGCCTAAGTAATATTAGACATGTCAAACGTATTAGTCAGGTCGTATATTCGCCCAATAGACTCATTTATTGCAATACAAATCTAGTGAACTATAGCCGATCTAACCCATGGAACGAGAATGAAGAGAGAGTAGTAGAAATTGGTTGGGTTTAAGTAAATTATAAACTCATTTATGACTCATTTACGATCCATTGATAGCCCATTTAGCACTTGTATTATGTTTAAATCAATTTATAACTGATTTATTCAATATTAACTCATATAATAACTCAACTCATTATATATGGGTCAAGAAATAAGTTTATGATCTATTTTGATAGGTGTGAGTAATATAACTACTACTCTCCCTTTTACATTTTACATGAAAAATCAAATTTCAAACCAATCCTACTATTCGAACTGAAAAAAAAAAGACAATTGTACTAAATACTCTCAACTTGAGAAGAGGACTAGACAGCCAAGCAAAAGTGTTCAGTCCGTATTGCTTGAAAGTTTAGGTCTTTGGGATCCCGGGCTGGGCCACTGGACCAAATTTAATGTTTATTCCGGGCCGGGCTGATCTTTCGGGTTTCATATACTTGAAGCCCAAATGACCAGACCTAACCCGAGATAATATAATAAATAACTTAAAGTTGTACAAACAAATGGTTAATACCATAAAAAAAAAAAAGAGGGGCACACACACAAAGTGATATGCTCTTGCCACATTTACCTCAGTCAATTTTTTGTGTCGACGCAACGTGATACGTTGTTGATATATCGATATCGTATTTTTTCAAAATTAATTTTTTGTCAATTATAAATATATTATTTATTACTCATCAGTTTCTGCACAGTATCACATAATCCAACATGAAAATGTCACATAAATTGGTCTTCTCACGTCGATTCTTGGAAGCTAGATATGTATAAAAGAGACCGAGACTCGAAAATCTACTGATTTTGCTTTAAGATTTTTCTTGCAATTGAAAAAATATGCTAAAGTCCGTAATTTTGCCCTCAAAATTTTGGTAAAGTTACCACGAAAGTATTGGTTTGAATTTTTAAGGATACAAAAATTAATATGAAGTAAATATGACACAAATATACTAAGAAAATTAATTTTGACAAATATGGCGCGATTTCACCCGTTTGGAGTTTTTTATTTTATTTTATAGGATATTGGATTTGTTGAACATGAAAATTTTAATATGTGTATATATTTAATCGACGGTTTGGGATTTTAAGTGGAGCAAAAAAAAAAAAAAAAAGGGCCTAAACCTCGCTTGGCCTCCACTCGTCGACTCTACGCTCCAGTGCTCTGCCCCGCCTCTCGTCCCTCTCGCTCGACACTCTGGCGCTGCTTCTCTCTCTTTCCTCTCTCCCTCAACTCACGTTCGACGGCCGTCGAGATCCACTGCGGCGGCGCGACCCACTGCGGCGGCGCGACCACTCGCGAGTCGCAATCCTCCACAAGCTTAGGCGCGACCCACCAGCAAGTCTCTCTCTCTATCTCTCTTTGCCGGCAACACCACCTCCAGTCCACGAGCTTCAGTACTGTTCACGATTGTTGAAGTGAAGATGCATCTGTCATTCGAATGTAAAGGGTCTATCTAGCCAAGAAACACTGGATTCACTATTCCCCGAGGTGACACGAGACGACCAACACCAAGTCATAATGGCCTCCACCTCTCTCCTTCCTTCTCCAGGTAGGTTCTCTCTCTTTCTCTCTCTCTGCAACTACTTGGAGCATTTGATGATACTCATATACTATTAGTCATTTTCAGTGCTCTAGAGTTTGTCATGCTATCTATCGGATCGTACTGTTGCAAGGATGCTTCATTTGGCTGTCTTGCCTAATTGATGAAGTGCGTGAATTGACGATGTAATTGCTGGTTCATGACTCGAATTTGGTACACAATAAAAGCCTAATGCAAAACCAAATGTGTTTTTTCAGTCTCGAAGCCTGAAGTTTTGGAAAAGTTGGAAACATCGACTCTTAATTTTAAATCTACACAAAATAAAAGGGAAAAGAAAGGCGTGGGTGACTCATATAGAGCTTTGGATTTGCACAACCTGGC
Organism: Rhodomyrtus tomentosa; assembly: GCA_028455895.1. NCBI lineage: Eukaryota > Viridiplantae > Streptophyta > Magnoliopsida > Myrtales > Myrtaceae > Rhodomyrtus > Rhodomyrtus tomentosa. The sequence goes on along the minus strand of JAPCWY010000001.1, from coordinate 36,719,479 downwards.
TGCGTGATAACAGGCGTCGGGCTAAGCATTTGAAATAGATGCTGAGTGGTGATATATATCATTCGTGTGATGGAAATCGCTTGAATAATCTTTTCCTTGATTGAAGGAAAAGGTGTTTTTAGTTTGCACTGTCCAGTCATTGTGGCATCTATAAATTATATGTCCTCTTGTTGAATCATAATTGCTTCCTTCAATTTTTCCGCAGTTGTGCAGTATTATGCATATGAAACTCCACAGGTCCTCCAGGAAACATGGGGTTATGACTTGGTGTTGGTCGTCTAGGATCACCTAGGGAATAGTAAATCCTGTGTTTCTTGGCTAGATAGGCCCTTTACATACAAATGATAAATTCATTTGTTCACATCAATAATTGTGACCGTATACTGAACCTGGTCAGTAAATTGGTTGTGACTCGTCCTCAAAGAGTTTCTGGACTTGAAGTATCAACAACACCTATGAAAGGACCATAAAGTTTTTGCGGAAGAATTTCTTGAGAACTTGGAGATTTTTTCCTTTGAAGAAGTCTGTTTACTCTTTGGAAACCAATTTTGAGGATCCTTCTATCATCTCCTCTTCTGTTTGTCTAGTAATCTATGCCTAAAAATACATGGAAGGTGACTTAAATTTGCAGGAGGTAGAGCGCATTAGAGGGATTGGTATTGTTATTGTTGTACAGATGGTCATCAGGGACTCTTTGATGGACATCGTTAGGCTGTGGCATGTTAATTACAAAGGCACAAATCTTTGATCACTTTGATATTCTTAACTCATTCTTTGCCTTTGCTGGCCATGGCTTTCAAATGGACAATCATCTTTTCCAATAGGTTGTTGTGCTACGAAAATCTTCAATAACACAGTGTTAAATCCTGATAATTGGCTTTTGTGTTCTCACCTGGTGTTTCAGATGAACTGTGCTTTACTCTACACGGCTTCTCCACTGCTTCAACCTGTGGGGTATACAGCGATGCGGGCCCATCGGACTCTGATTTTTCCATAAAATTAAAGAAAAGGAGGATATCTTGTTGTCCAAGTTCTTTGTCAAATCGGCTTTTGAGCGAGAGAGAAATTCCTTTTCCTATTTTAGAAATTCCTTTTCCTATTTTAGAGTTTTCCGATTATTTTATAGAACCTTGCCTGGAAGAACTAGCCACTCGGGAGTTTGACGATCCCGGCTATTTGAGTCGAGTCCAGAATTTTACAGTAGGGAGGTTCGGTTATGGGTTTGTTAAGTTCTTAGGAGAGACAGATGTTAGAGGGTTGGATATAAATGAACTTGTGAAGTTTGGAAGGCATGAACTAGTTGTATATGGAGATGAAAGCTTGAAGCCTTCAGTTGGCCAAGGACTCAACAAAGCTGCTGAGGTTACCTTGGTTCTACAAATTGGATCAATTGATGACGGCCTATTGGATTATATGGTCACAAGATTAAGACGCAGCACAGAAAGACAAGGAGCCAGCTTCATTTCGTTTAATTCCACAACTCGTGAATGGAAATTCTCAGTCCAACATTTTAGTAGATTTGGTCTGAGCGAAGATGATGAAGAAGATAGCATTATGGATGATGCCCCAGCAGTTCAGGATCCTGCAATAGAAAATGTTGGGGAGATTTCTGATGTTGATGAAGAACCTCGAGTTAATCCAGTTGGGCCTGACCTTTCTCATTCTCTTCCTGCCCATCTTGGTCTTGACCCGGCAAAGATGAATGAAATGAGAATGTTGATGTTTCCTAATGAAGAAGAGGAACTCGAGGACATCAATGAGATACCTCCGTCTGGAAAGTCATCCTTAAGCAAAGATTATGCAAGATCGTCCTTTCAAAGCTCTACCCAGAGGATGACCCATAAAGTGACTTCTCCTGTCGTGCGGAGGACACCATTACCTTTGCTCGAGTACAGACCTCATATGGCTGACTCTAGCTCTCCAGGAGCCATTCTTTTGACACAACAAAATAAGGATATGTCTTTGAAGGCAACAAGAGTGGAAGGGTTTAAACTGGACATAGCACGTGAGACCCCTTTAACTGGACACTATTCAAGGAATATTGTTGATGCTGGCCTTTTTATGGGTAGGTCATTCCGAGTTGGTTGGGGTCCAAATGGTGTCCTTGTCCACTCAGGTACTCCTGTAGGTAGCAAGGACTCACGGAGGGTTTTGTCTTCTGTTATTAACGTAGAAAAGGTTGCAATTGATAAAGCAGTTAGAGATGAGGACAACAAAGTCGGGAAGGAGTTAGTTGAGTTGGCTTTCGATTCCACACTGAATTTGCATGAGTCATTAAATCACAAAACAAAAGAAGTTGAGGTTGGGTCTTTCAAACTGAAGCTTCAAAACTTAGTTTGCGACCGCTTAACACTTTCAGGAGTTTGCCGAAGCTACATAGATATTGTCGAGAGACAGCTGGAGGTTTCCGGGTTGTCTTCTTCTGCCAAAGTGATTTTGATGCACCAAGTGATGGTCTGGGAGTTGATTAAAGTTCTTTTCTCTGAAAGAGAGACTAGTGGGCAGTCAAAATCATTAGGTGCTGACAATGAGGAAGATGTGATGGAGGATATCAAAGATGGTTCACCTGAAGTCGACCCTGAAGCACTTCCTCTTATTCGAAGAGCAGAGTTCAGTTACTGGTTGCAAGAGTGTGTTTGCCACCGTGTGCAGGCAGAAATAAGCTCAATAAGTGAGTCGAGTTATCTAGAGCATCTGTTCTTACTTTTGACTGGCCGACAGCTGGATGCTGCTGTGGAGCTGGCTGCTTCTAAAGGAGATGTAAGGTTGGCTTGTTTAATCAGCCAAGCAGGTGGTTCCCCAGTAAACCGTTCTGACATCTCTAGACAGCTTGATCTTTGGAAAACTAATGGATTGGACTTCAGTTTTATTGAGAAAGATAGAGTAAGAATTTTGGAATTGCTTGCTGGCAACATTGGTGGTGCTCTGCGTGATAATGGAATAGACTGGAAGAGATTTTTGGGGTTATTGATGTGGTACCAACTGCCACCTGACTCTTCGTTGCCCATTATATTTCAAACTTACAAGCAACTCCTCAATAATGGGAGAGCTCCTTATCCTGTCCCGGTGTACATTGATGAAGGAGTGGCTGGAGAGTCAGTGACTCAGACTAAGGAGGAACGGTTTGACTTCTCATATTATCTTATGCTTCTACATTGTAATCAAGATAGGGAATTTGGCTTGCTGAAGAGAATGTTTAGCACGTTATCTTCAACAAATGATCCACTTGACTACCATATGATCTGGCATCAGCGTGCTTTACTTCAAGCAGTTGGAGCTTTCAGTGCAAATGATCTTTTTGTTCTTGACATGGGACTTGTTTCACAATTGCTCTCTCTGGGCCGCTGTCACTGGGCCATCTATGTAGTCCTTCACATGCCTTATAAAGAGGACTATCCATATCTACAGGCTATTGTAATACGTGAAATTTTGTTTCAATACTGTGAAATATGGAGTTCGGAAAAGTCGCAGCAGCAATATATTGAAAAGTTGGGTATCCCATTGGCTTGGCTGCATGAGGCAATGGTATGTCTTGGTTTGGTTGTTCTCTTTCTTTCTTTAATTTATTGATCTTAAATCATATGCTGAAACATTGTCAGACCTTAAATTTCTCCTCTTGCATTAAAATCTTTGGCATGTGGTGATGTTACATTGTGATGTGCAGGCAGTTTATTTCAACTACCATGGAGACATCGTAAAATCTTTGGAGCACTTTCTTCAGTGTTCGAATTGGCCAAAGGCTCACTCTATCTTTGTGACTTCAGTTGCACATTCGTTGTTCTTATCAGGTATGATTCAGCAAAACGGAGCACCCTTGATCCATGCTCTTATATGAGTATCTCAATCCTGGGCCAATAATCTGGTGCAAAATGAATGGTCTAGGTAGAATACTCTATAATTAGCTCGAAAATTTTGAAAAATGTGTGATCTGGGATTGTTCTATGGACCTTAACGTAGTTGCTGCTCAGTATCTTGTTATGTTTGTTGAATTTAGTTTTACAGGAGATTATGGTGACAAGCTTGTGATGTTTCCTGGAATTGCACGTCTATATATCTATGGATCAGTCATGTTGGATTGAAATGTTCAACTTTTTTCCTTTCTGGAAGTGCATATTTTTATAAAATTCAAAGTTAATTTATTGATGAGCTTATCTAGTGCTCATCTAGTACCATTTTGTACGACTCAAAGAAATAGCTCATGTTTGATATGTGGAGAGTTTTTGACAAGTTACATGAGTTAATCCGCATGGATCCGACATATTTGCATGATTTATTTATGCAGCAAAGCATTCAGAAATATGGAGGTTGGCATCTTTGATGGAGGAACACAAGTCAGAAATTGAAAACTGGGACTTAGGCGCGGGGATTTACATATCATTTTATTCGATAAAAAGTGCTTTGCTGGAAGATGATGACAGTATGAATGGATTGGTAAGTTTGAGTTAATTTAAATAGTGCTTATATAGATCTGCCAGTGTAATTGCAGATCATTTCCTCATACATGCATTTGGAACTGCATCAGTGACGAAATTTGAATATACTACAGTTTACTTTACGGTAAAAACATCTGAACGCAGTTGAGGCTCATAACTGGAAGCGGGGGTGCTTGGTTTGGCCTCTTTAAAATGTCCTCTCTTATATAGTACCAATTAATTGATGTGGAAAATCATGTCTTGTGATGTTTTGTTTTGTTGTGTACTCTTCGTGAAAACTGTTGCAGATTAGTACGGTCATCGTGCATACGTTAGTATTTGTGATAGTTGCTTCCATTGGAAAGAGCTCAATTGTATTGGTTTTCAGGATAAATGAGTATTTGTAGGTGTCAATTTTGGATGGCATGATATTCCTTTTGAGCTATGGGAGAATGTTTCTTTCCCAAGAGGTGAAAGAAAATGTTTGTTGTAACTCGTATGGCGAATAAAAATTTTTGGGTTGTCACATGCTGAGAAAAAATGTAAAAGTGGTGAAAGGTGACTGCTCTGGCAAGATCAGGTGAAAACTGGGAACTGGATTCAGTTGTTATTTTGTTTCCGTCCTATGTCAGATTTGGATGATTAATTTATGTTTTTTATCTTTAAATTTGAGTGGGATATTTCTAGGATAGACTTGATCATGTTTCTCTAGTTTCATTGATCACTTAGTTTAGGCTCTATTTTGGTAGCTCCATTCTCTTCCTTCGTCATTATCTCTGGAATCGAGAAAATTTCAAATTGAACAAAATTTTCTTGTGCACTATTATTTATATTACTTGAGGTTTCAAGACTATTTGTTAGATTGAATCCATCTCACGTTTATTTCTGCTTCTAGAAGTTGGTGAAATAACTTGCTGCATCCTGAGTAACTATTATATATTACTTTTCCTTGTTATGAGAGGTACTGACTATTTGTATTGCAATCTCTTACAGGACTCGCTTGAGAGCAAAAATGCTGCCTGTAAGAACTTCCTTGATCAATTAAATGAGTCGTTGGTGGTTTGGGCTGGCAGATTACCTCTAGAAGCTAGGTATTTCTTCTTGTTGATTCTGTCTTGCTACAGAAATTTTTTATTGTTATATGTTAGTGCAAGGTGGTGTTAATAAGCTTTCATGGATTATTTTTAACAAATGGAAAACATTCATTCTTCGGCTGCAACTAGCAAACAGTTCCCAACACAGTAAATCTAGTAATTTTCACTCTCTGCTGGTAATAATATTTTAGGTATAACTTTTCATGCAGATAATTCTATTGGCAAAAATTCCCTATCAAAAACTAATACTACATTGGAATTGTTTTAATGTATGATCTGCTCAGGAATTTTTGCAGCGTCCAGTTGTATTAGATGGAAACTGTAAATTTTGTCAACCTATGTTCAAAATTTGTCTCCTTAGACTTCCATTGTTCTGCCACTGCAGAGTTGCATACTCGAAGATGGCCGAGGAGATCTCTAGTCTGCTTTTATCAGACATATCCGAGGATCCGACAAGGGATCTTCAGTTAAGCTGCTTTAGAAATGTATGCAGTGCTCCCGTTCCTGAGGATCTTCGGGCAAGTCATTTGCAAGACGCAGTGGCCCTATACACTTGTTATCTCTCGGAGTTGGCTTCTTGAAGTTGTTCTCTCGTTCTGGGTAGAGTTTTCAGCTTAGCTGAGTGTTGTACATGTAAACAGGTCTTCTTGGCTTTTAGCTATCTTCGAGTGTAACAGTAGTCGGAGAGAATCGGAGCAGATTCTGAAGCAACTTTTTTTTTGTGGAGTGCGTCTTGGAGGTGGCAACTTATATGTGTCATTTGGATTTGATTGCTGATGGATTGATCCCGTTCTGTACGAAAGAGCAGACATACTTCCCTGGTTGATTTACATAGCATTGGCATTTGGTGCATCTGAACATGTAGAAGGAACTCGACCCGCAAGAAAAGTGGAGCTATGCAATTCCCATTCAAGATCTATTCTATAGTGTGCACCTGACAAAAACAAGCTAAGCTATCTTCAGTTTCATTATGAATGTGCTTTGCTTGACAAACCGCTTTGCTCCCGGTTTGACAATCTCGGTAGCGGGTCTCATGCTCGTGAACCGAATCTGGCCATGATCACGGAACGGCCATATTGTTTGCTCATGAACCGAGCAAATATGTGATCGCCAGCTTCACTTTCATATCGAATCACACAGATTCCACGTCGGATTGATTCTTTGATTTTTATTTATTGTGTTCTGAAGCGATTGGTATTGCTAAACTGAATTCCCTGGAAAAGATTTAATACACGCTGTTCCGAAATGGAATCGTTTCAGTATCATTGTGAACATAATAATATCGGCAATAGCTTAGTAGTATTTCGATCTTAATGACATTATGTTATTGTATTGCAAAAGAAATCAAAATCAGTATTTTTATTTTTTATTTTAATACGGACGGCATAATTTTTAGGTAAAGCCAATATTTTCGTTAATAATTTAATATGAGTAGTATTTTCTTTTTGAATTTTTTGTTGGGTAAGACATTTATCGAAGTCCACGGATAGGACGCCCGCACGAGCTAGTCGTCAAGTAAACCGAATCACCGAGTGCCAGTTAAACCCGACCCGACCCGACATCTGTACCGCCACACCGTCATCAACCATTCATCTCCTTCCTTCTCCAACTCCAAGCAACATCAAAGTTCTCTCTCTCTCTAACTTTTTCCCGAGGCTGCCAAGCGAAGGATGCGTCGCTCTTCAACGAAAAAAACGGGTCAACCCGCGTCAACCGCATCCCTCAATTCTTCGGCGTCCGATCTCTTTCGCTCCGGTACGCGATCACTCAATTCATGACGATTCGTGGCTTTGATTTCCTTGAGCCGGTTCTGCTCGGAACGGCGCCACGGGACAGCTCTTCGGACCCGTTCATGTGTAGCAGAGTCGATCGAAACCCAACGTGTTTGGATCGATGTAGTCTTTTAGGCATGATTGGACTCGTTGATTTTGATAAGAGATGATCTTTCCGAATGTCATAGGAGCGCTTGTGATTCGAATTTCGGATGATCAGAGTTAAATTGAGACCTTATAATCCTCGTAACGATGCTACGTAGCTACCAGCTAATGTAAACTAGTTGTTCCCGCTGGTTGAATTTAGTGTTGATTTTTTGTTAAGCTCACGGTGGATACCGATGTTGAATCAGTGTGCAATTGATTAGTGGCAGTAAATATATGAATCTGATGTTTTCAGCTTCGAGTAAAGCGACTTCGAAAGAGCTGGAACGGATCGATCAATTGTTCTCCACATACGCAGATGGCTCCTCTGGTTTGATCGAGTAAGTGGCTTTAGTTCCTGTGTTCTTTCGATCTTGAAAAGAAAGTTTATAATCGTAGTTAGTGGAGATCATGCTCCAAATGAGTATTGATAATACCCGATATGAACTGAGCAATCGAGAGACTTTATAGATTTATCTAGTATCAAGGTTGCACATTCGATTATGTTCTAGTATTCATGCTCATCATGCAAGTTGCAACTTTTATAGACATCATGATGCGATCTTCTAAGTTCTTTGTGGCTTTTGTTACTTGCGCAGTTTCTTTGAGTTCCTTTTTCATTTGCAATTTCATTTTTGTCATAGATGGAGTGCCTAAGGTTGTTGTATGTTCATCTGGAGGGCTGTGTAACAAATGTGATACCTTTGTGTAATTTTCTTTCTCTAGTTTCTTCAACTTCAAATTTAGCTACTGCTCTTCTCTTTATGGTTGTATTTCTGGTGCTCCTTTACTTTGTTCCTGCACTGGGACTCATACAGTCATAGTACGTGGAATTTCTAATGATTCTTCTTGTGAGTTATCTTGCTGCTTGAAATTGTGATTTTGTAGTGTCTAGTAATGTGTATGCTTTGTGAACTCTGGCACTACAATCGTGTACCAGTCAGGATCAAAATAATATTTGTGAATAAGTTATTTTGTGGGTTTGTAGCGGTGGTACCATATATGAAACATATACATGGTTTTCTAAGTACAGTTGCGATAATGTCAAATGTGGCAGCTGTATGGGGTATACATAAGTATCTACATTGCAATCATCATCAACATCAACAACATCTTTATCCCAAACTAGTTGGGGTCGGCGGTCGATGAACTCCAAAGAATCATAAAAATAAAAGCAGAATTAAGGGAGGGAAAAGATATAAATGTGTAAAAAAAAAAGTAAATATATATATATATATATATCTATCTATCTATCTATCTATACACTATCCCTCCACGACACTAATAGCCTTTCTCCACTCCGTCCTAAGACAAACCTTACGCCAATCTATTTCTCACTCCATTAAATCTTGTTTTACTGCTTTCCCCCAAGTAAGTTTCGGCCGACCTCTTGCTTTCTTCGTGTTATGCTCTCGATAGCAAACTTCTGTTCGTATCGGTGCGTCTAAGGGACTTCGGAGGATATGTCCAAACCATCTCAATCTATGCTCTCTCGTCTTTTCCGCCATTGGTTCTACTCCAACTTTTCGTCGAATCTCTTCATTCCTTATCTTATCCATCCTTGTATGACCACACATCCACTTTAACATCCTCATTTCCGTTACTCCTATTTTATACTCATGTTTCCTTTGTGCTGGCCAACATTCAACTCCGTATAACATGGCAGGTCTGACTGCTGTCCTATAAAATTTTTCTTTTAACTTAAGAGGAATTTTGCGATCACACAAAAATCCCGATGCACTGCGCCAATTCATCCAACCTGCTCTGATTCTATGGCTTACATCCTCCTCAATCTCTCCCTCCTTTTGCAATATTGATCCCAGATATCTAAATGTTTCTTTCTTGGGTACCTCCTGTCCGAGCATATTTGCGGCTTCTTGATCCCCTCTTCCTGCCATGTCAAACTTACACTTCAAGTATTCCGTCTTACTTCGATTTAGCGTAAATCCTTTAGATTCTAACGTGCTTCTCCATACTTCTTACTTAGCGTTAACCCCAGCCCTGGTCTCATCAATAAGCACGATATCATTTGCAAATAGCATACACCACGGCACCTCATCTTGAATATCTTTTGTTAGCTTATCCATAATCAAGGCAAAAAAGTAAGGGTTCAAACCAGAACCTTGGTATAAGCCTACTGTGATTGGAAAATAACTTGATATGCCATTACAAGCGTTCACACATGTAGTAGTACCGTCATACATGTCCTTGATTGCCTCGACATAATTTGAAGGTACTTTTTCTTTTCAAGAATCCTCCACAAAACATTTCTTGGAACCCTATGATACACCTTCTCGAGATCAATAAACACCATATGGAGGTCATTCTTTCTTTTTCGATATATCTCCATCAATTGTCGTATTAAGAAAATAGCCTCCATGGTAGATCTTCCTGGTATAAATCCAAATTGATTGACAGAAACCTTGGTCTCTATTCTCAAATGATGCTCAATAACTCTCTTCCAAAGCTTCATTGTATGGCTCATAAGCTTGATGCCTCTATAGTTAGAACAATTTTGGATATCCCCCTTGTTCTTGTAAGGCATGAATATACTCTTCCTCCATTCATCAGGCATCTTATTAGTATGGAGGATCTTGTTAAAAAGATTAGTCAACCAACGTATTGCTACAAGTGTCTGCATTGCAATCGAGTTTTAATAATTAACAATTGATTATATATATTTTTAAAATCAAGAGGCTCTTTTTTGTAGTTATAATAGGATCTCGTTGGCACCAGAGATTGGAGCAGATTGATGTATGATCATTATCAATTGTTTCTTTTCTTGTGATGTCTCTCTTGTATTGCGTCAAATTTAAGTGTGTTCCATCCCAAGATCATTTTCTCATGTTGATTTCGCATATCTAAAGTACTTGGCATACTTTTAACAGCCCAGAAGGAATTGAGGCTCTTTGTTCGGACATGGAAGTGGATCATACTGATGTTAGAATTTTGATGCTTGCTTGGTAAGCTATATTCTACGATGCCTATTAACTTCCGTATCAGCCTTTTGTTCGGAAACTGATAAAGCATTTATATTAGGAAAATGCGAGCTGAAAGACAGGGTTACTTCACCTTGGTAAGAAGCATATTCTGACTGACACAATGTCTTGTACCAGTTTATTTGTTAACACTTTTTTTTCCAATTGATGGGGCTTCCTTCTATGTCTAGGAGAACCAACCTATCAATTCTTTTTTGTGATTTCTAGTCTCCTAGCAAGAAGTAGAAGGAACTTTATATGATGCTTTTTGAGAATATTGTGTAGTGATAATAGGAAGATTTTATATTTAAATGAATTTAGTATGTTTTTTCAGTTGCTTAGGATGCTTTATTTGATTGGGTAAATCATATTACACATGCTTAGTTGTGCCTAAATTTACTAGAGCACCTGTTTTATTTTGGAAACCTTCAGAGCAACACTTACCTGGCTACAGGGACAATTAAAAGCAACAAATGTCAGGGTCCCTTAGATTGTCTTTTTTTTTTTTTAGACCAGATGTGCAGATAATTGATTATGTGGACATTAATAATCTCCAAACTTTACATAGTATATTATTCTGCCAACATGGAATCCTACGTAGCAGAATAAATAGGTGATGGATATTTTTTATGCGCACCCCTATCAGTATCAGCTAACTTGGACTAGAAGATGGTAATTTAAGCAACTAAGCTTTTGCTAGCATCTCTTGAATGGACTTATGACTGATGAGTGGTGTGGGGTGATTTTGGAAATGTAAGGGACGTCCTTTGAATTTAGGAAAAACCAAGAGGTGGAACACTGATGTACCTATTTAGTTTGGTATCTTTATATGAATTAAGTGATGCTGGAGTTTTCCATTTTGTTTTTGGTCCCTTAGTTGATACCTGGGAAAATTGTCCCTTTGTGTCTTTTAATGGCATGAGATCTGGTGACACTCCTCTGATTTCCTTACATGAATACTTCACGGTGAAGTTTTATTTGATAGTTGAACTAATTCGATCTTGCAGGATGAGTGGCGTAGAGGCCTCAAATCATTGAGGGCTGATAATGTTAGTAAGTTGAAAAAGGCACTTCCGGAGTTAGAGAAAGAGGTGAGCTTCTTAGAGCAGTTTCTTTCAAAATGGGCACTGAGTGATGTGTTATAATATATTGTGACTTGCGATGGGCTGACTGTTTGTGTTTTTCTTTTGATTCTAACTGGAAAAGGTGAGAAGGCCATCAAATTTTGTGGATTTCCATGCCTATGCATTCCGCTATTGCCTGACAGGTATGACAAAAGTATTTCTTGGTTTTGTTATATTTGAAGAATTATAAGGTCCATTCACATTTTCGAAAAATTCCAGAGGAGAAACAGAAGAGTATTGACATAGAGAGCATATGTGAATTACTCGATCTAGTGCTCGGATCCCTGTATCGTGCCCAAGTGGATTACTTCGTCGAGTATTTAAAGGTACAGTGTTGTCGAGCATATCTTCAATTGCTTTTTTCAAATTTTGTCTGAAGCTTTTATTACATGTTATCCTACGGAGTGGACATAAATTACTGTAACATCACACCTCGGCCCCACATTGCAGTATCAAATCATAGACTGCTGAAGTAAAGCTAAGCTAGAGATAGGAACTTATTTTCTCTCGTGAGGCTGCACATACAATCTGTCAATTTAATTCGTTAGATGTCTGTTTTACTAGCACATGCCTTTGGTCCTTCGAGGTGTTTTTCCCACTAATACTGATGAGACAACTTAAGGACTCTTTTGTGAGGCGAGGCACAAAAACTACTTAATGCTCCTCCTTTTTGTTCTTAAACTTGAAAATGAAAAAGGATATCATAAGTTTTGGACAACTATGAAAACAATAGATGTGATTGTACAATCAGTAAGAGCCACCAGATTTGTAGAATGTAAAACGCAGAAGTCAACCCAAACCAACCCAAAGCTTTTAGTACTTCGAGGTGTTTTCCCCACTAATACTGATGAGACGACTTAAGGGGTTGTTTGTGAGAGCCAGGTGCAAAAACTACTTAATGCTCCTCCTCCTTCCGAAACTTGACAAATGGAAAAGGATATGACAAGTTTTGGAAAACTATGAAAATAGTAGATAAGATTCTACATTTCAGTAAGAGCCACCAGATTTGTAGAATGTAAAACGCAGAATTCAACCCAAACCAACCCAGATCTTTCAGTGCTTTAGAATTTTTGCTGGCTCTTTGTGTGTATGCGTGCGCGCAAAGTGTGCTTCATTTGTTGCCATAGTAATTTTGTGATTTTGATGAGTGACTATGGAAACAGAAACATTTAAATGAGAGAGAATCAGACAAATTGATATCTGAGATTATTTACCTGTGTTCTTGCTGTTGATGCAGACTCAGACAGACTACAAGGTGATAAACATGGATCAGTGGATGGGTTTTCTTCGCTTTTGCAACGAGGTACTCCTCTTGTGGGTGTTTCCTTCTGTTTTTTTTATATTACTCCAACATTCTTTTTGTATGATTGTCACTTCTACAATGGGTGTGAAAATAACCGACAACAGAATGTAGGCTTTAAAAAGTTCAAGTGTAACAATTGGTTTGTGTCCTTTACTATGATATATAGAGTTTCACACGCAGGGCTCGACCTTGTCATTGTGGCAATTATATGTGCTTGACAGGCTTACCTTCTGTGATCCTTCTCTTTTGACAGATAAGCTTCCCTGATTTCGGCAATTATAATCCTGAACTTGCCTGGCCATTGATTTTAGACAATTTCGTTGAATGGATGAGAGAAAAGCAGGGCTGAAGCAAAAGCATGTCGTTTGTTACATGCTGTAAACGACATTCATTACTGCATTAGGTACACTTTAATTATCATCTATATAATGCCTTATGAATACCATTTACACTGAGGCTATCATTTGATTGCAAACTTGTTTTGATTGTATGCAGGATTGCCGTGAAAATGCACGTTGACTTGCTTTCGCAATTGCTTTTTTTCTTTACTCTTTGGGTCACCTTTTACCTTTAAACTATCTGTCAAGTTCCTCATTCTTCAGAATTCTGCTTTGTAGAATGTGACAATAACCCCTTTTTTATTTTGTCATTAATTGAATGAATTGCTATTACCAACTGATTGGGTGCATTCGCTGGACTCAAACTTTCGATGGTAGTCCTTTCTGGTGTGATGCTGAAAGAATTAATATGAAACTGAAATTAGCTTATATGTAAGATGTTACTTCTAGTCCTTCACCGGAGAGGGTCTGACTGAAAATTAACTTTTTTCACCCATGTAATTAGTTTTCACAGGGTGGATGAATGAAAATGGTGTTGTTTGCAAGTGAAGTGACTCGCGGCGAGCTTATTTTCCCTTTATACGTCTTACGGGGATCAGTTCTGCAAATGGAGCATATTACTTCTATTGGTAACAAAAGGACAACTAGTACGCAAGGAATTTCTCTGTTTGGTGACACGTTTCACATCCAAGTGTCCCCATAGTACTGTGATCAGTAGCATAATCGAACTGGAAAGCACCTCAATTATGTTTTGCTTGCATAGGTCCCTATGTGGTTCGAAAAGCTACCCCTAATCCATTTTCAAGAATGCTGTGGACTTGCCCATTTTCAAGGTTCATTCGCACGGCTGACAAGAGCGGAAATTATGCTTGGTTCTACTGTTGGTGGTTTTACGAGCCTCTGCAAATGATGACGTCCTTGGTTCTACTTTGCCACACTTCTTTGGCTTTTAACTGTGTGGAACTTGGATTTCTAGTGTCTTGTTGCTCCTTTTTCTTCAAAAACTGACTTTTAGTCTCAGAAGTCTGCTTTGGCAGCTTATTTCCCATTTTCGAAACGATAGTGTTGCTGGCGAGAGTTTTTTAGGTGCACTGGGTGGAGTGTTGCAGCGTATACCCTTCCTGCTCTTACATCATGTGAGTTCTTTCAGTCGTCCGCCGGATCCAATGATATACCTCTTGGTCGCAGTAACCCGCTCCTCCTTGGTGAGGCCTTAGCCAGTCTCCCTGAAAGTCTCGCATGGGATGGCTATGAAATTCGTTTCCTCGGTCTTCAATGAGCACCACTTTAGCATTTCTAGGAAACCCAGGTGGACCTTTGCTTGAACAGGGTTGCTTATGATGTCAATATGTGGGAAGTTGGGGGCCTTAGGGCACATGGCCATGTGATGGTGGCCCCCCCTTTTTTTTAAATCAAGGCAATGAGTGATATGGTCAAATCTTTATTTCAATCACAAGTTTGAATTATTAAGCCATTTAGGCCCTACCGATTCCTAACCTCTTGCTCCTACCTTGACAAAACATGTCCTGGGAAATGGCACCAATTGACTCTCAAATTCTCAATTCTGAATCAAGCAAATTGCCTCGTTGGATTTGTAACTTATGATTCGTTCGTTCAACAACTGATCAGCCTTTTCCACGGAGGAGGATCAGGCTCTTGTCAAAGCTCTTAACCAACCGCTTCATTATGTCCCGCTATGTAAAACTGGGCTAAAAAGAACAGAGGCAACCAAAATGAATTGGAAAGAATGCAAATGGCAGCGACAGGCGATCATCAGTTGATATTCCAGGCATGTACAACTATGAGCCGCCTGCTCTTACAAAAAAGATGTTAGCGTCGTATGGTATGACACCGGAAAGAATTTGATAAAGGAAAAACCATTGAAATGGACTGCCCTCGCGTATTCAGCAAAGTTCAGTGAAGCTGGCGATCACTTGCGTTTTGGGATTTCGAGGAAGAAAATTAACGAGTCTCTTTTTTAAGAGGGGGAACGAATGATCAACGGGGACGATGGAGGCTGCGTTCGTCTGCTTCTGCTTCTGCTTCTGCCGCGGGTTGTGCTACCAGGAGACGAGGATGAAGAGTTGGATGAAGAGTTGGACGAACAGATTTTACTCGAGGCGTTCCTCAGTTTCATCTTCTCTCCGTCTTCAGTTTTGTCTTCCACTTTGTGATGCCGGACCTTGGTTGTATTCAGACTTGCTGGAAGAACACAGTTACAAAGAAACCCTGCAGGAAAGAAACATGAATGAGCAAAGACCATTGAAGCAGTACCACGAACTATAGCTGATCACCGTAGCCACACAATTTCCATCACCAGCACTGAATAGCGAAACTTTCTTCCAATATGAGTCAGGCTAGTGCAGTTAAAGAGGGGTAAAATAAAAACAATAAAAAAAAGGCCAAAGCAATGCCCCGCTTTTCACTTTTTCTATGTACCCCTCACTGGAGAATTTGACTGGCGAGGGTAAGTCAGCCTGAACGGAAGAAGAAGAAAAGCACGTGAAATAGAGTTCTCACCAATTCTAGCTAGACGATTGACCCAACTGGGTATAGGATTTCCAGCGAGCTTAATGCAGGCATCATTGCAGAAATGGTTGCAGTTCTTCGTGATGAGATTATATGCATTCCCTCTGTAATCCTGAGCTAGATCCTCCATCAATGCCCTAACTTCTGCAGGACCCATATCTGTCTTCCCAATTAGTATCGTCTTCCTAAACGTGAACCCTTCACACTGTTTCGGCTCGCCTTCAAAGATCCCGGTCGACGGGTACTCATGAGCTCCAAATGCATACTCAACCCCATGAACTGCAGGGCTCGAAATTGCCAGAAAATTGAGCAAGATTGGCACTTTCCAATTCCAGCAAAAGAAGGAAAATAACAAGAAACCCCATTTGAAAGCAAATACAATAGAGCCTTGATGAGTAAAGTTCAATGACTTTGAAAGGACGACGACTGATGAAAACACGAATCAGGGGACCCTTGTATTTCCATCGCTATCGCACATGTGGCGGACATTCATTTGAATTTGATTTTCCAACTGGGTGTCCAAATCTAGCCTTTCCTTTGAAAACCCAGTAGCAGAAACAGCAGGAGATAATCTCATATGATTCCAACAGGCTGTCACCTAGAATGGAGACAACACACACACACAGAGCAAAGTCCACGGCAGATGTTCAAAGAGGTTTTTCCCACAAAGACCAAGTGATCCATATTCAAAGCAGACCAGCTTAGATCTAAGTTTCAACAAAGAGGAAGCAACCTGTTTTGAGAGAGAGAGAGAGAGAGATTCAGCTTTGCAGGAACTGACCTTGTACACCGGAATGATAAACTCCAAGGCCGAGCCAGTAGGCGTAGCCATTGTAGGGCGTCAGATCATACACGTTGAGGTAGACCGGGACAGATCCTGAAACACACTGGCTCGTTGAACCTCCTCTGCACAACATCTTCTGATCTCACCCACCAGTCAAAAGTTCAAAATTTCTAAAGATACACTCGCAATGACCCCCTTCATTTCCTTCAGCAACGAAGTCCAGAGTCCAACAGCCGTCACTCTCTCTGTTTCAGTGAAGCGGAGACTTGGCCCTCCCGAAACAATACCAGATCAATCCACCGCACAAACAACATCTCTTCACATGAATCATTAGCCTTTTCCGTTTGCTCTTTTTCCTGGGATATTTTTCAAAATCTTAAGAAGAGAATGAGAATCTTCTTTCCACGGGGTTCCACCGGCGGCAAGTAGTGCCGCACCGGATTTTCTGTTTTGGACTTTGGCTCGTATATAAATCAAGATGCATAAAAACAATTGACCTTGTCATGAATAGATATTACCTGGAATGGCTTATCATTTTTATATTTGTGTGTACATTCTTAGCTGTGTGGGATCCATACATATCTCGAGATTCGTGATGAAAAGCAAAGTGAGGTCCACTCATTATGGTATGCAGTGGCGGGTGTCTTAAAAAACTATCACTTCTATGATCTGTGAACATTTGGAAATATTAAAAACAGAAATGGGAGAAAAACAGCATTTGTCGTGTGAGGTTAGGAACACCCTAAATAGAAAAAAGACCAATTTGATTGGATTTATATTTTTTTTTATGGTAAAACCCACCAAAAATCTTAAATTATGCCCAATGTGTAATATTTGCCTCAAATGTAATGTTCTTTTATGACACCGATAACCTCGCGATAAATTTATCTTCTTCTATTTTTTTTTAATGACACAAATACATCCAGACTTATATTTATAAGACGCGTTTACCTCAGAAATATTTTACGACTCCAAAATTTTCAAATTTAGACTCTACGTCACACGTTTACTCGCCGTCAATCTTTTTTTTCCTTACTCCTTCCTTCATCTTCACTGCCACCCTCGGCATTGCCATCGCAGCCCCCCTACCGCCGCCATCGCATAGCCCTCGTCGTCGCCAAATCAAAGAAGAAAAAGAATGAGGAAATCCAAAAAAAGAAAAAAAGAAAAAAAGAAAATGAGAACAAAACATACAATGAGTCGATATATTTTTGCCATGCGAATGCCACATCGGGAACGTTTGCTTTCCGTCGTCCATGTTGGCAACCACGTGAGATTTTTAACAACATTTATTAACCGGATTTTCATAGGAGATAAATGGGGTTACGGTATAAAGAAATCAAATAAATGTATTACAGTGAGCAAAAGTGGAATTTAGTTATTTTCCTCTCCTTTTTTTTGCCTCCTAATTTTTGTACAAGTGTTATGGGGGAAGCAAGTTCAGTCATTACAGCCTTTAAAAAGCAAATTTTGGAGGGGCTTTGTGCCATAGAGAATGGGCTCATCACACCAAAGCTCAAAACTGTACCAGCAAAACCACTTTTCAAAAGCAAAAGTTATCATTTACTCTCAATAGGGTGTTTAAGATTAAGTTTAGGGGTAAGGAGTCAAAAAGGCTAATACTTTAGGGTACATTTAAGCAACATAGGGAGCCCCTTAGTCAGACAAAGTTCTTCAATTTCTGTAGCAAAAGACAGGATGAGCACTCTTTTAACATCGCTCCCGCTGCATTTCGGAGTTCAAAAATCATGTGATTGGATGCACGCAAGGCATCTTTCTTAGCCTCGTGCATCACATACAAGGTAGATGAAACCTCCAGCAATCCGAAATTTGCCAATAATCAATATCTTACGGTATTAATAAAGCGAGGCTTCTCTTTGACCACACACGCAAAAGAAAGAAAAGAAAAGCGAGGCTTCTTCCGTGGACACAAACTTTGACTAATGATGCAGAACGATCTTAATGCAGGAGAAGAAGATACTAACATCAATGGTGAAGAAAACAGAACAAAAGACGGATGTCTAGAGAGAAGGGGGGGGGGGGGGGGGGCTAGCAAAAAATCAACTTGATGGATTGTTCGATCTTCAAACTACGACGAAGAAAGCGACGTACTTCCCAAGCGTGAAACTTCCTACTATTCATGACCAATAGGTGGATTTTTCTATCCAAATAAGCAAGGACAAAAGAAAAAAGAAAAAAAAAAGCAGCCTAATCATGATCATGTTATGGTATAAAACAACAACGGCATTATCCTAAACAGACATCATAAGTATCGTTTACACGACAAACACTTGTCACTTGCAATCAAACCCAGTACCCCCTCTTTCGGTGGCTTGACTGGCCCTAGGATTTGGGTTGTCCTTCACGTGACCTCTTACCTTTAAGAGGGAAATCAAGCCCAATCTAATTGAAATAGCTCAATACTACAGAAAAGCCCATTTCGATTTCTCTCTCTCTGTCTTTTTTTTTTTTTTTTTGGTTGGCACTTTTTTGAGTTTCAAAAGGACCAAACAATGATAGTTCTTTTTTTAAAAAATTTAATTTCATTTGTTTCATAGTTACATGTGAATTCCAAGTCAAAAGAATGGGAATGACCTTATATATACGTCTCCTGCCAGTCCTGACCACTGACATATGGGATATGGCTTATCAAAGAAGAACACAAACGTTTATCGAAAAAACAGAGTTTATGGTCTCGTGTTACAAGCTGTGTACAAAAGACCTGAAATAAAATGACTCACGTATTGGTGGACCCCCAACTGGGCCATCCTTCAAACAAGTTACCACCATCATCATATTTTCTAGAGAGAGAGAGAGAGAGAGAGAGAGAAAACATGTGACATATCATTGTTGAGACATGATTACAGCCCACCAAACCTTAGACCGTAATGGGATATTTGGAAGGGGACATACATGCAGTCTATCTTAATCTGAAGTTTTATGAAGATTTTGCATCATAGTTAATGAAACGAGAGTTTTAATATCACGAAAAATCATAAATCAGTACAATCGTGATGCATTTACCCCAAAATTAATTCTTTTGATTATAAAAAAAAATCTCGAACTGACACACTAGTGATAAATTTATTCTCCGATTGTTTTCGTTAAATTTTATAGTCAAATTGCTGAGTTGAGAGTACATGGCCATTGACAGTTGTGCCGGTTTGGGATTTTTCGTGGCATCAACGCAAATTTAACGGAAACTAACATGAATTAAATTCATCACAGGTGCATCAGTTTCGAATTTTCGGTACGGTTGTCAAAAGAATTAATTTAAAGAAGAAAATTTATCACAAATATATCGATTTTTCGTGGTATCCTCACGTAATAATCACACAAGAAAAAAGTTTCTACTTTAATTTCTCTCACACCTAATCTCAGCAAAACGACAGCTCCATTCTCCGAGCAACAGGTCCTTCTCCAAAACACAGCTTTGGCCCTTGGGTGTTTCTTGATCCTGGCGCAAAATCAAACCTTTCCCTTGTTTTCTTTATTAGGAAAAGTGAGAGAAGACTAAGGCAGTCCAACACAAAAACAATAGACAGCTCAACTTAAAAAGAGGGGGGGGGGGGGGGGGAAGCTTTGTGTAATCTCTTCCATATCCTCAGACTTGTGTCTCACTCCACCCCCACTCCATTGAAGTCCTTATCAAAGTGGGATTTTCCCGGTCTAATTAACTGTCATGATTAGAGGGATTTCCCACTTCATTATGTCTTGATCCTATCAAATCCTGGTGCATTATGACTAATCTGGCTCACAGTTTGTGCACATCAGGTGGATTTTGGCCCCACTGTCAAGAGGGCCATGCTTGAAGATTTTCCTGGGCAACAAATCAAAATGATCAAAGATTTTTACACCAACATTTTAAGACCCATTCTACTATCCACCTGCTGTAGAATTCAAATTATGCCCTTTGGTTGAATCAATTAGGCAACTCGAACTAATTGATCGAATTAACATTGGTGAACATATACAACATTTGCTTTCTATATGAACACTTTGATAATATATTCTTTTCCATTCTTTACATAAGATAAAAAAGGATTTTCATTCGTCAAAAAGCTTCTATTAATGTAAGTTGTAGCGATGTAGAAACTTTTTTTTTACAATCGCTTTGCAGATTTTGGTAACCTCTTAGTCCTTGAGTCGATTGTTCGTGAAATTACGCATAGACAGATGCGATGGTTCTTCGAAATTATAGGAAGAACTTGGACACCTCAAATGCACTCTCAATTTATTCCATCCATGGTGGAGTTCAGTAGATGGTACAATAACTCATGTTTTAAATTGCAAAATGATGTGATAGCATAGCTGAGCACCATTACGTAACCTTTCATTCACATTCACATGGCTACTGCACCTAACTCAATTGATCCCAAAAAAAAAAAAAAGGGAATTCCTATCACCTCCTTCAACTGCAAGTGGGTCAAGTATGATGATGTTTAGGACAATCACTAAGGTGGTTTTTTTTTTCCCATTTCTTTTTCATGACAACATAGTCTAGTGTCCCATCAGAACATCAGACCACTTAACCACAGTGTCCAAGAGTCCAAATTCTGCTTTGTCCAAGTCATACAATTGAATGTGTCATTTGCTTTGTTAGTTTCTGCTTCTTCCCATATTGGGACTCTTTATGGTAGTTCAAATTTCAAAATTTTGAAATAGAGAGTAACTTAATGGGCAGGCACTAAAATCAATTAACTTAAATGTCCTTCCAAAACCAAAAGTCAATTGAACTAAAAGACACGGTTCAGATTTGGAAGGAGCTTTGTAACTTTTATTTCTTGGGGCTAATGTTCAGAAGATAGCCAGCTTCAAACAAGTCCAAGTTCCAGCCTGACCAGTAGGATTTGGCAGATAAGAAAATGAAAGCAGAGAGTCTCTCAGAGGCTTTTGCAGAGTAAAAGAATTTACAAAGAGATCCATCAAGAACTGATGAGAGGCTTTTAACTAGAAAACTGGTGCCTTAAAAGAACAAAGAAACAAAAAAAGAAACAAAAAAAAAATCCAAATTAAAAATAATGGAAGCAAAAGGCAATGCTAGCTAGCTTATAGCTTGAGGGATAAGTCAATCTGCTTCATCTCATCTGGCTTGCTCTTCAGATAGCCAACATTACTCCATAGTTCATCAATTCCCTTACCGGCAGAGGAAGAATTCTGAATACCATCCAATCCAGCAGAATCCGAGGATGATCCTAATGCGGCTCTGCCGCTTGGATTAGTCCGCGCGAGCCACCCGACTGCCGGTTTCTGATCATTGGATTGTCCGAACCAGCCATTGTGACCAAAGACATGGGAGGACCCATTGTTCGATGAGAAAAAAGGCGACTTTGGGATCATTGAGTGAACCTGAATGCCAAGTGATCTACTGAAGCATGACCCATGCAGAGGTAGGGAAGCCATGCTGGAATAATGGTTCAAGTGCGAATAAGGATAGCCGAAATTAGTAGCGGCGGCAGCAGCAGAACCAATCCGTTGTCCTCGTTTCGCAAGTGTACGCTCACGCTTGTGGGCATTCTGGTGCCCTCCAAGTGCCTGGGAGCTATAGAATTTCCTCTGGCAGTAGTTGCAAGAGAAAACTCGAACGTCGGTTTCGTTGTCTTCGGGGCCATCGTTGGGAGGCGAATGCGCTTGGAAACAAGGGATGGAGGTCGCTTCCCGCTTCGGCACTTGATCTGAAGCTTTGTTGGAGAGGCTAAGATCCAGCACGAGATCAGGACTCGTGAACGGTTCGTCGGGTTTCCTACGATCATCTTGGGATTGATTCCCCGCCTTTTGGAACTCCATCGGAGTTGTTCAGGCCTAGTGGGATCGCAAAACGCAGGGAAGTGACAATGTGATGATGCTTCACAGATCAGAGAGAGCCCCCTCTGCATATGAGGAAGTGAAGTGAGGATGAAGCAGTGGATTTAAATACAGCAAGCGAGACAAAAATGCTAGATTGCTGAGAGATGAATGCACGGGGCTTTATATGGAAGGATATCCCCCCTGCATTGCAGTTACAATGTCTTAATATGCAAAGAACAGGATTAGGGAATTTGGAAACATGATTGTGGGTGGAGGAAGAGAGGGAAAGACAAACTTTCGCCTGCCCTAAGCTTTTCTAGTTGAACTACCGTGGTAGAAGCCCGCGCATCTCTCTCTTTCTCTAGCATACGACACGAACCTAACGTTGTACTTCGTTATACATTTTTTACCTCGCCGTTTTGCTCCTTACATTACTCGCTTTAGAGGATTGACATCTTAATATCTTAATTGGTCTATTCATGCATCATGGTCACTTCTAAATTTCGACGAATGAGTGTTATACAAGGTATAGGTTGCTTTCTGGATCCTTTCCTCATGTGGATTTGGACCTCATCTGTAGGAAAGTTGTGGTTCTTGTAATAAAGTATTGCATCCAAAGAAAGGCTGTACAAAATCCTCCCATGAACTCTCCTGTCCTTGTCTTGGGCAAATAGTATATTCATGTAGGAACAGCGCCTGGTCCATCTATACCTGCATTCACAACCAATTAAAATGCATCATCAGGCTATTGAGTAGTTTATTACCTTGCGATTCGTGATTTCGGGAGTAACTCATGCTTTCCTAGGTTTAAGTTTGCTTGACAGCAGAGGCAGGATATGAACAATTTGATCCCTTTTGCCATTAATTTAATGAGCTTCACAGTAAGCAGAGTCACTAACTCAGGTAAACCATTTTCTACCTGAAGGTTGAAACTTGCCTTCCTATGTAAGATACTTAATTCTTGGCTGATGATTAATTTTGTTTTTTGAAGTCGAGAGCAGACCTTATTTGCTGCGGAAAGTAAGGCTTTTCGACATCGCAACTGATGTGGACATCATAACGGTTGCATCACGAGATTATTATCTGTTTTGTAGTTAATCATGCTTAGCTTTGGCTTGTTCCTGCACTACCCCGCCATTTGCTTTTTGGTTAGCATCTGAGGCTTCCCATTGAATACTGAGTTCGATAGCGTCATTTCAAGCACTTGATTACAGGTCCACCCTTATGTAGGAAAACCTCCATCATTACCTCTTTAACTCAAGGGCTCATCATGCACTTATGCAGTTCTTCGCACTAATTCGCAAACAACAAACTCGGACGACCTCGGCAAAAAAAGGCACAGCTGGTGGATGGGGTCAGCTGTTATCCACAATCATCCCTCTTTTATGGACAAACTCATGGCTCATTAACTGAAGTTTAAACCTATGACCCTAATGTTGTGGTCCGGATATGATTAGGTGACACAGTGAGAAGGATTACCAGTGCTGCGGTCAGTTTAGATCCAAATAGAGAAGAACAGCTACAGGTCAAGGGGATTCTTCTTCCCAGCGGCAATTGCATCCTCCGTGAATCCGATATCTGATCGACCGAAAGGACCATCATCCGAGATGATAGTTCCAGTTCCCATTTCCATTTCCACTTCACCTTTCCCATTTCCTTAAACCTTAATGCTTTGACATTGGGATGGATGAGTAAGAACTGTCCATTGCTGGTCCCAAATCCTCCTCTCTAGTGGGTCACTGTTCACCATGGGGAAAAGGACCGTGACAAGAAAAGGGCAACTCGTGTCGGCATGAGATCTGGAAACTTACCCCCCACGAAGAAGAACGATCAGAAAGCATGGACTGGACCAACCTGGCCTTGTTGTGTTCTGCATGTAATGGATGTGAAACCAGGCCAAATTGATGGCGTGCCTCCACAGATTTTAGGGGCAAACATGCATAGTTAAAACTAAAACTAAGGACTGACCAAGGGTCGCAAACGGGATCAAGAGCAGGTCGAGTAGGAACGCCGTGCTAATAGAGTCGGAAGATCGCGGTAGTTTTGCAACTCGGTCTCTCATCCATTCCTTAACATAAAGCTCTGTCCACAATGAAAAATCTGGAGAACCTCTCTCTCCACCAGTACATCTGGATTGAAAACTTCCAGCTTCTCTTACTTAGCATGTTGCATGTCCTCCATAATTACTGCATATATCCCCAGAACTAAGTAACAGAATTCAGGAACAATAACATCTGGATTCTGCCTGGAGAGCATGTCAATGTCACGAAGGTGTCTCAATGATGGAATTACCAAAGGTGCAAGGGGAAAAGCAATCTGAACATGCCATTCATCCACCAAATGCATCTAACAGCAGAAAAAGATCTCATCCTTACAAATCTTTAAGAGGGTATTTTAAAAAAATTTCGATTCGTAAGCTAAGTCAAGGTTCAGGAAGTACCAAGAACACACCGATTTGCTAAAATTTTCTAGCTGTTTTCCCACGTGTAAATATCTCCCAAAAGGTTTAAAAAAAAAAATAGAAGTGAGAAATTTTGTATTTTGTTTTGTTTTGTTTTCTTCTGATCGTCCCCCTTTTTCTGGTGAGTCATGGACAACGACAAGAGTCGAAATATACTGCAAGCGAGTCGTTGATTGCTAGTTTTAATGTCAGAGGGCCAAGTCGGCATTGCGCGATATGAGGACTCACTAATGTTCGTGCATCAGATGCGTATTGACTAATTCCTCATATGTTTAATGTCGATGCCCAGATAGCTTCAAATCTTTAATTTAATCGGGGTGTGCGAAATCAACCTGATATGTATATTGATTTTGATTTTTTTTCCACCTTTCTATACGAATTTCATTGGAATAAATATTATATGATTTGAAATTAATTCGAATTCAGTATTTCGACAACACGTACGAATCAGCAATTGATTAGATTTTCGCTTGATAAGGGGGAGCCAAGATGTCCTTAAGGCGATTAAACTGAAATAATTAACTTTTTTTTTAATGATAAATTCGTTGCGCAGATATCGACGCTCCTGAAACACAAATTCCAAATTCTAATATAAAACAAATAGAAAAAGTTTTTTTTAAAAAAAGGACGAAAAACAAAGCACATACGGGTAGAAAAAAAACCCTAAAAAGCGAGAGGAAGGAGTGCGACCCAAAGTTCATCTGCGAAGCAACTTCTTCTTTCCCATTGAAATCGCTCTGTTGCTTTCGTCCTTGGTTCCGATCCAGCCGTAATCTGAGCTCTGCGAAGTGGATTTCTCCAAAAAAACCTGCGAGGCAAGTTTCGCCGGTTCAAGCTCGATCGACGAAGCAAGCTCGATTGAAGAGGGAAGACGGTACGATTCTTGTAAATGCTCTTCTCTTTGCGCGGAGATTGCAGAAATGCTTCTGGAAATCCTGTTCGTGGGCTTGCATTTGGCTTAATGTGCGCTTGCATGCACGACATTGATGCGTGACATCACAGTCTCCTGCCATGCTAGAGCTGATTCTGCTTTCTTTAAGATAGAGCGACGTCGTCATCGTGGTTACTAGTGTCGGGTTTCTTTTTTTTCTTTTTTTCTTTTTTTTTTTTTTGGGGGGGGGGGGGGGGTGGCTTTAATAATCTGGCAAACCAGGGCGTGTTCATTGAATTAATCGAATTCACCGCGAGGAAGACGGGGAAAGAAAAATGAAATGAGACTTTGCTGCTTGCATGTGAATTTTTGTGAACAGCTTTAGTTATATTTGGCTTTGGAATGTATTGATCAAGGGGGCACAAGTTGCTGGGGGTCATTAAATTATTCTCAGCCGACGCCAGAAAAGCTCTAACAGGCCTAGTTGCCTTGCCGGATAAATTGAATTTTTGTGCTTCAAATATGCCCTGTAGTTTGTGTTTGGTTGGATGTTGAGTTTATTTGTTGGGGGTTTACGGCTGAAATACCAGTGGGAAGTGCTTCTACATTTCTGTTTGTTAAATGATTTTGTTAAATATTTCTATATTTCTGGTCGAGAAAATTATGGTGGTGAGTGTACTTTGAATCAGAATGAGAGCCCTAGGTTCATGGCAATTCAATATTCATTTGGCCACTTAATAAGTTTTCTGCAATTAGCAGATTTCTCTTTGTTTCATTTATTGCTTTTGTTAGGTATTCCTCTTCCGAATCCTCATATTGTTTGCTGCAGTGGAGGAGATCAACTAATGGAATTGGGTTCACCTACAGTATCGGTTGTATCAAACAACTGTTAACTATTTGGCTACATATATTGTTGGCAAGTTTAAATAGCTGATTCTTCTTTGGCCTTCTGGTTACTATTTGCTCTGCTCCTCCTTATTCCTCACCCATTGTCAATTTTAAACTTTCAGAAGGATATATCCAAATGCGGTAAAAGAGTTTAGGACAGCATTGTTTTAATATCCATCAACTAGAACCCTGTTCCTTTTAATCTAGCTTGTGGTCTTTTGCACTCTTTGATGCCTATTCGTAGATGTCTCTATGCATTGCTTTTCCATTGTAACAGCTATTCTTTGTTGAATGAAGATGATTAAGTTAATGCTTCCTTATTCATATGGTGAACGCTGTATGTTTTCTGTTGAGTTTCTCTTTCGCTTCTACAGTTTAGGCCTGTGATTCTTTGGGATTCATCGACCGCCGACCCCAACTAGTTTGGGATAAAGGTTTTGTTGATGTTGATGTTCTACAGTTTATTCAGCAGTCCTCCTCTCATTTTATATCAGCCAGTTTCATGCTCTATTTTTTCTGCATAAGTGGTGTGACTGTTTCTTGACTTTCTTACCTGAAAATACTGCTTATGCATCGTCTTGCTGATCTGTGAAACAATTTTCTTTTCCACTTCTTTAGATCTAAAACAAACGGGAGATGGACTACAGCTCTGAAGAAGAATCAGATATTAGCGATTCTGAGTTGTTGGACCACATAGACAGACCTTATGATGAGTTGAGGTCTGGAAAACTCAAAGTAAAAGGCCCAAATGGAAGCTTAAGATGCCCTTTCTGTACTGGCAAGAAAAAGCAGGACTACAGGTATAAAGAATTATATCAACATGCTGCAGGGGTGGGTAAAGGTTCTGCCAATAGAAGTGGCAAACAAAAGGCAAACCACCTTGCCTTGGCAAAGTACCTGGAGACAGACTTAGCCAGTGAGGCAGACCAAGCTCCTCAACCAGTTGTGCAGCAACCCACTGCACAAACGCCTCAGCAAGATGAGGTTTTTGTCTGGCCTTGGACTGGAGTCATAGCCAACATTCTCGTTGACAAAAGCAGTGGGAAAGAACTCGAAGATAGTGCATATTGGCTGACCAAGTTTGCCAAGTACAAGCCTCTGGAAGTCCACATGTTTTGGAACGTAGATGATCGGTCAGCAAAAGCTGTAGTGAGATTCAACGATGATTGGCATGGATTTGTTAATGCGACCGAGTTTGAGAAAGAATTTGAAACTAAGAATCATGGTAGAAAGGGCTGGAATGCGCAGAAAACAGTTCCCGGATCAAGTACATATGGCTGGTGTGCGCGGTCAGATGACTATGATGCGGATGGGCCAATGGGAGATTACCTTCGCAAGACAGGGAAGTTGCGGACAATCTCGGACATTGTTCAGGAAGCAGCTCAAAGTAAACATAGAATTGTCGAGCATCTTGCTAACAAGATTGATTTGACGAATGAAACTCTGGAGCAATTACAGTCTAAGTATAATGAGAAGACTTTGTCACTGAGTAGGATGCTTGAAGAAAAAGACAAGCTTCACTCTGCTTTTGTGGAAGGTTCTCTCTCTCTCTCTCTCTCTCATTCATATGCTTGTGCTGTCCGTATATGTATTTGGACATTCTCGTCTTTATCAAATTGTACATCATAACATCTATGCAGTTCATAGTTGCTCTGGTGCAAGTTTTATCTGCGGTTCATGAATTATTGAAAGTCATGTGGTCAGTGCTGCATGCTAAAGAGATCTTATGTCAAGGGAACTTTCCACATGCTGACTTTGTCCAGAAGCTGAAAGACTTATACTGGCACCAGAACCTAAATCCACATTAAGTTCTATATGTGACCGCTACATGCTCTCATATTAAAGAAACGTTACTTACATTTTCTTGTATTTTGTTGTTTTTCCAGAAACAAGGAGGATGCAACGCCTTCAACGTGACAAAATACAAGGGATATTGTTCGAACAAGAGAAACTTAGCAATGACTTGGAAAAGAAGAAAAGAAAGATTGATTCTTGGAGCAAAGAATTGAACAAACGTGAAGCCCTTACTGAGCGTGAGCGACAAAAACTGGATGAGGACAAGAAAATGGTTACGCCATACTATTTGCCAAGACTGTTCACTTCTTACTTTTACCTTTTGGCTATCTGACTAATCAATATATCTTTGGAACCTTCATAATCACGCTTCACGTGCAATTCTTTTTAATGGTGGTCTTTGATTCATTTCTGCCTCGATCACCAATTTTGCAGAAATACGGGCGAATTTAGTGCTTTCGTCAATTGATGCTATGTCGTCATCAGAGATGTCACATGGAAGCATCTTTACTGCATGCATCTTAGAGAATAGTACTTAAGAAAGAAATTATCGGTTTCTTTTTATTATTCGAACAATAAGAGCCTGATTGAAAAGGACAACGACATGTTTGAATAATAAGAGTGCCTACTTTTGTGTACTCGCTAAGGCAAGACAATTTCATTGAAAACTTAGCAGTTGGTCGGTTCTGGTAGTCTGCTGAAACCATTGGCATATGTCGTATTTAGTCAAGATTGCATGACAAGATGTATGCTGATTTCTTAATTTGTCCTTCTAGAACGCTGTCAAAAGCAGTTCTCTCCAGTTGGCATCAATGGAGCAGAAAAGAGCTGATGAAAATGTCCTCAGGCTGGTGGAAGAACAAAAGGTGAGTGCCAGTGAGCAAAACTTCCATTTTGCTTACCATAGCATATTCTGCTCTATACGTGACTGACACTGCTAGGATTTTTAGAGAGAGAAAGAGGAGGCCCTAAGTAAGATCCTTGAATTGGAAAGGCAGCTTGATGCGAAGCAGAAATTGGAAATGGAAATTGAAGAGTTGAAGGGGAAAGTAGAAGTTATGAAGCACCTTGAAGATCAAGATGATGAAGCTGTGCAAAAGAAGATGAAGGAGATGATGAATGAACTGAACAACAAGAAGGAGGAGTTGACTGACTTGGAGGCACTTAATAATGCCCTCATTAGTAAAGAGCGCCAGAGCAATGATGAACTGCAAGAAGCTCGTAAGGAATTGATCGAGGTACCATCCCTATTTTCTGTGCATAACCACACAGTAGGGTGTAATTATGTTGTTGGCACTGACTGAATATTGCACCTTTTCTCCTATCTGTGAAAAGTTTTTGTTCATAATTTTCCCAGATCAGAGTGGTATCAGATGATTCCTTTATTTACTTGACCAATTGAACACGAAGTTAAGTGCAATATGAATAAAATGGACTTGATTTTTTTAATGTTACCAAAAGAAATCTTCTCATATAGGGTGATACTCATCAGATTCCAATCATCCAAGTTGCTGGCAGATGTTCCTAAATTTGGTAAAAGGAGTTGGAGTTGAAATCGATAATGACTTTTTTTTTTTTGTTTCTTGAAAGGGTCTGTCTGATCGGCTGGGTGCATGCACAGATATTGGGATCAAGAGAATGGGGGAGCTTGATGACAAGCCCTTTTTTACTGCTTGCACGAAAAAATTTTCAGATGAGGAAGCACAAATGCAGGCCAGTACATTAGTCTCTTTCTGGCAGTCAAAGGTGAATTCGCAGTGGTATCCATTCAAGACCATTGAGATTGATGGGAAAATCCAGGTATGAAATGTTCATGTTTTCCTTTTTTGCCAAATTTCCAGTGGTGATAGTGCTTATTGTGGTAGTTTGATCCTGATTGTCCAAGTCTGATTGGACATCACTCAGGACTTCAAAATCTGTTATGATTTAGAACTCTGGGTTGGCCAGGTTGGTTGAGGCCGTGGTTCACCAGCATTAGTGCTAGGTTTAAGTCTCCTCCTGTATATCGTATTAGGAAAAATGTGACTGCAACTTGTATCGCTCAGTATGCCATCCCTATTTATTCAATTAGGTAGGTTAGCTCTCCTCATTTGGTACTGCCCATAAGTCCCGGGCTTACAGTATAATAAGCTGTCTTGTACTCAATGGAGTCTTGGTTAAATATTGACAGCCTTTTTTTATGCCTTTCTGCTCTTTTGCCACCATGTAATGGTAATAATCTTTGTGCAGTTGATGCTTGTTGAAGAAGACAAAAAGCTACAAAAGCTTAAGGAGGAGTGGGGTGATGAGGTCTATGCAGCAGTTGTCACAGCTTTGAAAGAGCTGAACGAATATAATCCAAGCGGAAGGTATGTCGTATCTGAGCTCTGGAATTTCAAAGAAGGAAGAAAAGCCACTTTGAAAGAGGTCATTGCTTTTGTTGCAAACAAAAAGACACCCAAGCGCAGGAGAACATGAGTCTGAGGTATGTCCTAACTACAATTCCAGTTCTACATTTTCCGTTTGCTTGATGGGGTTTCTAACTAACTAGTCAATATTAGCACAATCAGTCAACCAAATTCAGTTCTATGAAAGCTTCTTCATCTTTTAACACGAAGAAGATTGTGTCCATTCTTATGTTGTGTGATGATCCTATAAAGAGTTTGTGCATTTTTTAAAAATTGTTTAAAGGCTAAATTAGAGTTATGCAATAAATTCGGATAGTTGGTTAAGTGCCCCATGCTTTACTTATTTAACCCGTTAAAATTCCTCCTTGACTAGATTAGGATCTGATTCCATTGAATTGCTTTATTTATCTTGTTATCGATTGAGGCCTTAGTAATTCGATTGACTGACCAATAGATTGAAACTTACCGAATAAGATGGAGCTTCTTCATAGATACCCGGTTGCAATTTCAAAATTGTTTTGACACTGGTTTGCGGGTTTTGCAGGGAGGAATCTGTACGAAGGAGGTCTGCCGGAGTAGATGTTTAGAACTGTTCTTGTAGTGCTGCTGTCAATGATAGTGATGCTATGGCCCATCACATCAAGGTGACAGGATTCGAACCTATGGCCCTCTGTTTATCCTTCGCTAGACAATAGAGTCCTTTAAACTTAAATTAGCTGATCAATCATTAGGATGTTCATCTGTGTATCGGAGCATGGTTCCTCTTAAACCCTGGAAAATTCCTATAATTTGCTTTCTTGCCTGCGATGTATAGCAAATGGTGGGTGGGGGTTTGTGTTTATTTGCGACGATCTTCTCAAGCCATATTATTAGCCCTTAAAAAGCTTTCTTGGGTTTGTCTTAGCACGCTTCCCTGGCGGGCTGGTGATTGCAGATTAGAGATTTCATGCTCCCGGTTGAGCATCTATACAATACACAAATCTACGCTGGTCACTCATGCTGGTTTTGAATGAAGCAGATTGTCATTCACGGCAAAACCTACAGGGAGGAAGAATGAAAGCAAGCATCCGATAAGCAGAGGCATCCAGTACTAGGGTGCCTGAGAGATTTGATTTTCTTCTGTTTAGATGTTTAACAGAAAGCAGGTGAACAAGATCAAGCCATTTTAAGTCGGACCAGTGAAAAAAGAAAAGAAGAGAAAATATTTCGTTTAACCCAATTGCTAAATAGCTTATTATTGATTTTATTTGGCTTGAAATCTTTCTTTGTACCGTGACTGTAAAATTGACATATTTGTGATCAAACGTTCGGATGACATGGTAGATTTTAGCCATATCAACAGATGATGGGGACTTGTCATGAAAGGTAAGCGAAGATTTCGAACTTATTTGTGTCATACTACGAACGGGGACAACATCAACTGCCAAGGAAATGATAAACAGGAGAACTTTGTAAGTTTTGGACGGATTTGCGGTCGTATTTTATTGATCAGATTGTACAATCATTGTATACCGTGATCGGTGGTGATGGTCCAGAAAAACGACAAGACCATCTGCCTCCGTGTCAACAAAGATAACAGAAACTGGTTACGACGAGTCCTGGCCAAGAAAACAAATAATGGGGGAACACCAAAACCAGGTCATGTCAAATCAGAGGACAACCTCAGAGATATGAATGTCGTGACGACCACCCGCACGACATCCCTAGAACAAGAGTCTCTTTTTCATTGGTGAGTGCCTGTGCTTTTTTGCTCAGCTCTAGCCGGAGTAACAACCATTTTCCGCAAGAAATTGACTAGTTACCACCAATTTGTGCCATGGCCGGAGAGCACCAACTGCAACATATGGGAAGTAACCTTAGTCACCGAAGTGTTCTTGAGTAATTCTACTCTAAACTCGATCCGACATTTTGAGTCATAGTGAGACGTCCGACCGAGCCAACTCCCATTTTGCTTGCATGGGAGGAGTCAACCGAGAAGAATCAGCAAGATTAAATCGAGGCACATCTTAGAGTAATGCTGCCGAGCTTAATGCTCGACACAGTTCCGCACTTCCAACCGGAGCACCCCCAGAGCAATGAATCGAGTCTTATCAAGAGAATTTCTACTCCCCATATGATTTGCAGGCAATATGGCCCGACAATAACAGAGATCTCAAACAACAATCATAGAATTGCCATCATGATACAGAGTCGCGGCACAACCACACAATTCTATAAAAACTTTTCATTCATTTTTCACCTTTTTTTTTTCTGGTACACATTTTTCAGACTTCAAGTTCCTTCCCTACATTCACTGAATACGCTGTCAATTCTCGACACATAAACCATACAACACACCAGAATACTTGTCCAGCGATCCACTGAAGAAGTTTTCTTTCAATTTCCTGAAAGTACAAGAGGTCAGCAGACTATCCGAACCAGCCTGGTGACAGATCCCAACTCTCTCGACTTCCAACAACTCCGCGAGCTTGTTGAGACCTCCGTGCAGACTGTTGCAGAACTTCATGAGGTGCTTGATATCGTACAACGTTGGGAAATACATGTTGATCAGATTGAAGAACCCCGCTTGAGTGTCCGGCAGGGTTTGGGAAGTCAACAGCTTGAGCAAATACCCGAAATCGTACCCGCTGTGGAAGGTTACCCAATGAACATTATCGTTCAGCACGATGCCGGAGGACATCAGCAACTCCCCAAATCGCATGGAATCGATGCCCCTCTCACTGTTCTTCTTGAAATCAATCCCGCTCTGTTTCAAAAGCTCGATCGAATCGTTGGCGAAGAAGTCCTCGTTGGCATCAAACTCGCGGAAATTGAACTGCCAAATGCAGTACTTATCTGATCCGCAAGTCGGCAAGTTCCCTCCCTCATCAGAAAAAGTGAGGCCTAATTGGATCAACTTCAATATATCCACATTCTCCTTCAAGGTCTGGTAGTGGTACTCACTTGAGTTCTTGAAGTTGCCCACAGGGCGCACGACAACACCCGGAAACTCCGTATCCATCGCCACATACGGATAATCATCGACGATCTCGCGGATTCGTGCAAATTCCTCCTCGAGATTATCATCCCACACGTCGCGAATTTGAATCGACTCGCTCTTGGTCAACAACGACATCACTCAGGGATTAAAGAAACGAGACAACAGGATCCAATCGAGACAAACCCAGGTCTCAAAACAAAGCCTTTCCGCCTTAGTAACAAAAGCGAGTGATGGATCTATGCGGAAAAACCCTCTGTTTACCCAGATCTGCAACAGACCCACATCAAAGTTCCGAGCTTTCAGCTGGAAATGAATTTCGACGTAACCCAAGATGAGCTTCACGACCCAGCACGATAACAATTCACAACAACAACACAAGCACAGAAAAAGAAAATCGAAATTCGCAGAAACTCAAGCTCACCTCATTAAAGGGATGGCCGGCCGAAGCATCAAAGGAAGGATCTAGTGTTGACCATCAA
This sequence comes from Rhodomyrtus tomentosa, assembly GCA_028455895.1. NCBI lineage: Eukaryota > Viridiplantae > Streptophyta > Magnoliopsida > Myrtales > Myrtaceae > Rhodomyrtus > Rhodomyrtus tomentosa. The sequence continues at coordinate 36,685,354 of JAPCWY010000001.1, read as the reverse complement.
ATGAGAGAGAGAGAGAGAGAGAGAGAGAGAGTGAAAGGCACGAATTGGAAATTGAGAGCGTCTCGATCTCTCTCTAGGGTTCGACTACAACGGGTCGGGTCCAAAAGTCGGCTTAAGCAGAAGGGGGATATTCATGTCGAATGACGGAATTCCTGGAGATTTTTTGGAAAAAATTTTCCTCCCTCCGATCGAATTTTCCGATTGGGGGAAATTGGGAAAGATAGTTTATACTGCACTAGTGATGCCAGACGAGTGGAGGGAGAGAGTTGGTTTGTGTCCAGACGTTTAAAAAACAAAACTTTGTTTTCCCCAAAATAAAGAAAAGAACCGACAAAAGTCGTGGTCCCGACAAAGGACTCACCTGCTCCAGACAATCTATAGAACATATCATAATTGGTTGAGTGAGAGAGAGAGAGAGAGAGAGATGTGTGGGATCTGATTCTAAATTTCCTCCTCCTTTGGAAGGTTTTTCGTATCTGCTGTTAGCTGAAGAACAGAAATAGAAATCGAAAGACTAGACATAGTTAAAAAAACTAGCAAAAATACCGTGACAAAGAAATTTCTCGGATTCAGACATGGGGACAGCGGCGGCAACGGCGACGAACCAAACTCAATTTTCTCTGGCTTAAAAGATTGTCGGAGAATCCTTTCCTATGTCAAATTTCAGCATGCTTTTGTAAAATTCTAGAAATGCTTTTCGAAAACAAGGAAAGTTGATTTATTTTCAAATATCTCACCGATTATATACTTAGCCATCAATACCGTACTTAAAAGGGACGTGAAATATCGGCTCAATGATGTGAAGCTCCACATTTGCCTCTTGAAGAGGGGAGGTTACGTGGTAGGCATCAAGTGTTTCTAGGCCTTGGGCCGTTTGGAGTTTAAATTATGGGGATTGTGGGTTCAAACATAACTTTAAAACGATTTCCACTTCATACTTCAACATCAACATCAACAACACCTTTATCACAAATTAGTTGGGGTCGGCGGTCGATGAACCTCAAAGAATCATAAAAATAAAATCAGAATCAAAGAAGGGAAAAGAGATAAATGTGTAAAAATAAATAAATATATATATATATATATCTATACACTACCCCTCCACAATACTAATAGCCTCCCTCCACTCCGTCTTAAGACAAACCGTACGTCAATCTATTTCCAACTCCATTAAATCTTATTTTACTGCTTTCTCCCAAGTAAGTTTCGGCCGACCTCTTACTTTTTTCGTGTTATGCTTTCGATAGTAAACTTCTGTTCGTACCGGTACATCTAAGGATCTTCGGAGAATATACCCAAACCATCTCAATCTATGCTCTCTCATCTTTTCCGTCACCGGTTCTACTCTAACTTTTCGTCGAATCTCTTTATTTCTTATCTTATCCATTATTGTATGACCACACATCCACTTTAACATCCTCATTTTCGCTATCCCATTTTATGCTCATGTTTCCTTTGTGCTGGCCACCATTCAGCTCCATATAACATGGCAGGTCTGACTGCTATTCCATAAAATTTTCCTTTTAACCTAAGAGAAATTTTACGATCATACAAAAATCCCGATGCACTGCGCCATTTCATCCAACCTGCTCTGATTCTATGGCTTACATCCTCATCAATCTCTCCCTCCTTTTGCAATATTGATCCCAGATATCTAAATATATCTTTTTTGGGTACCTCCTATCTGAGCATATTTACGCCTTCTTGATCCCCTCTTTCTGCCGTGTCAAACTCACACTTCAAATATTCCGTCTTACTTCGACTTAGCGTAAATCCTTTAAACTCCAACGTGCTTCTCCATATTTCTAACTTAGCGTTAATCCCAGCCATGATCTCATTAATAAACACGATATCGTTTGCAAATAGCATACACCACGGCACCTCATCTTGAATATCTTTTGTTAGCTCATACATAACCAGGACAAAAAGGTAAGGGCTCAAAGCAGAACCTTGATGTAAGCCTACTGTGATTGGACTTCATACTTATTGGCCTAAAATATTTTTGTGGATATTTCACCGAAAACCCAATGGACATCATTGATTAACATCACCTTGACTTGCCTAGCATTGTGCATGTAAGCTGCCAAGTAGGATTTTTCACGGCCGACCTGGACGAAGCTATGATGGAGGGTATATTTATCACATATGTACAAGTTTGGACAATTTGGTGACATGAAAAAACAATTTCGTGTGTCGATCTCATGGTATATATGCTTTAGCGCTTTTGGTGGTATTTTCCGTTTTAGTTCGAGGGGAAACAACGAAATGATGGACATAAGATTTTATGATTCTACATGATTATGAACGTGTTTGATGACCTTTCGGGAGGATTAAATTGGTTTTCTGCCTTTTCTCCAATGTGGTAATTGCTAACAGGGTAAGGACGAAGTAAATAGATCAGTCTCTATTTCCATTTGAGCTGCACTTTCCTTGGTAAAATGAAGCATTGCATCACTAGAAATTGGATTCTCTTCCTAGTATTCAAAGTGATGCATTTTACAATCGCTCGCCGACTTAGCCTCGGCACAAGCTCGTCCTACTGGTATCCCATCCGTCACATTTCTCCTCTTTTCACTTACCCGAAGGACATTATCATTAGTATCTGCTCCAGCATGCGCTCGACAACTGGCGGCTTCATTTGCTTCCCGGATTGTAAAATTGCTCCTGGAAATCCAGGTTGGTTTGCCTTGTTTTTCGCTCCGTGCCCGTTTAATTTGAGACGGTTCAATTTGTCAAATGTTGTCGTAGACACGAAGTGCATTGATGTTTTCTTGCAGGTAATCCCAAGAATGCCCATCTAAGAGAGCTTCATGGAGCTAAAGAGAGGTTGACACTGTGCAAGGCCGATCTGCTTGATTTCTCGGTTCAGGCTTATTTGCATGTTCAGGACACGGCCCTCGCTCACCTTCTTGTGTTCGAGACTCCCTCGGCCTTGGCCACTACCTCTGTGCGGAGAGCATTCTCCACCGCAATGAGGTAGTGGACATCCTCGCCAAGTTCTTCCCCGAGTATCCTATCCCCACTAAGTCAGTCACTGACGTCTACTCAGTTCCGTAACATTGACATTTTAGTTGCATAATATCTCATATCTCTATGAGTTTATTTAATCTTCCTCATCATTGAGACTGCGATCTTAGACGAGATATAAGATGGCTGCATCTTCCGACCGCGGTGAATTTTTTTTACAGCGGCCAACAGCACTCAGAGTTTCCTCCTATATTTCAAGTGTTGAAGACACGTCTTTCCTAAAACAGTCTAGTTTTTATATTACGTACTATTCAGTAATATGTATACATTTTACAGCAAACAGTATCATGGGAAGCTATGAAGTAGCATCTTCTGACACTAGATCGAACGCAGAAGGACACTCGGATCTAGGGGATTCATCGTCGATGGAAAAATTCAAAAAGAGTGTTCTAAAACTCTCCCACATCGTTGTGAAAGTGATGTTGATAATTTGGTATTGAGCTGATCAGGAGACAAAGAAAATGGCTAATACCAAGAATTTGCAGAGAGGAATGAGACAGACAGGAAGTGATAAAAAGAAGTAGTAAGTAAACACAAAGGCATGAAGAGCGTTGCAGATGATTGTCGACCCAATAAAGCAGAACAGGATCGGCGAATTACCAGCAAGATTGGAATTCTACCAGCACGAAAAGTTTCAACCCGCAGACCGACTGTAAAATCTTTCGTCGTTCTTCGACGTTTTCCTTGAGAAATCTGGTTGTGTTTGTTGCAGAATCAAACACCTAGGATGCACAAGTTCGAACGGTTCGACGGGAGTTTTGGTTAAATTAAGGCGAAACATTGAGGTAGAAATCATCGTTCTCGGTTGCGTCGAAAGGCTCTCTATGGAGCAATGACTAAACGTGCATCTAGAGAACTTATATTTACTCCAACAAGATACAAGCTTGTCACTTATCAGGTCAGTCGCAGTGTCACGCCTCACTAGATAGCAACTAAAGCAAGATCGGCTTGTGCCCTTCATCCAACCTGGGCTTCATAATTGTTTATAAAGCAGTCGGACCGTGAAACGAAGCCAAATGTCGTTCCTGCAATATGAGCCGCGGCGACAATGGCGTTGATGCTAATGCAGAAGATATCGATGAACGAACTGGTCTATGAAAAGCTACTGAGGATTCCGGTTACTCGGGCTGAAAAAGATCGATTAGGTACCACATCAACATTCTCGAGGATGAAAGAACAGCCACGCCGATGCCGAGTCCAGAAACTGGAAACCAAGACTGTGCTGATCATCGACATGATGACCTCAAGGGCATACCGAGAGCAAAGATGGAAATCGCCTTGTCCCGCGAGTTCCATTTCGCTACTGAAGAGTAAAAGATGCAATAACGTGTTTGTTCATGCACGTCATTAGAGGAAACTATTTGACTTAACATAATGGTTATGTTTGTTCACTGGATATGATCGAAATCAGGCAAACTCAAAGCCTGCTACGAATCAAAAACCAATTATTACAAGTTCACGTTCGCCAACTATAGTCTTGGTTAAACTTAGGAAGAAAAAACACGACATAGAATAGAAACCGTTGTCCTGGATCGCTTCGAAAAATCTCGCAACCGCGCACCAACTAAACGTGCGCCTTTGCCAAGAAAAGAAACACCCATCCACACATTACTCGCTCCCAAAAAAAGAGCACGTGCGCTAATGAGGTTACTTAAGACAGCAACCGGCACGTGCCCTTTATCCGGATCAACTCCCTTCCCCGGGTCCCAAAGAAAAGCGCACGTGGGTGTTCCCCCCCCCCCCCCCCCCCATGTCGACTCCCACGAGCATGCGTAGGCTCCCGTGTCTTGTTCGTTTTGCGTGGGCACTGTTCCAATTCCGGCGGCAATTAAAAATACAATCCAGAGGGAGACTTCAAGTTCAACTCGAAATCCTTCCGTTGACCGAACCGAACCGAACCGAAGAAGAAGTGAAGCAGGTACAGCGAGATGGGGCCCCGTGCGCAATAAAGAGCTGCTTGACTTGGTTCGTCTTTGAATTTTTTGTTTTGTTTTGTTTTTTTTTTTTTGGGGGGGAGGGGGGGGGGGATATTCGGGGAGAAGAGAAGAGGGAGGTGGAATTGAATTGGAAAGAGGACCCGACCCGCCCTCCCAAATGACCAGGACGGCCATAATTAATCGAGATTAATTAATTGGTAATCATTTACTTAGGCGAGGAAAGAAAAAAAAAATTGGGGAGGCGGAAATGTTTCTACTCACGGGGGGAAAATGGGACCCAAGTCGAGCGACCAACTTGCACGACGGTGGTGACGTTGATAGGGGGTTGATTGCACGCAACGCGCATCGCCCCGTGGCCGAAGTGTCAATTGAGTTTGCTTCCCTTCTCGCCTGCTGATTTCATGGATTGCGTCGTGCTCCATCTGAATTTTTTTTCCTTGGCCGGCCCACCTCTGCCGACGTGCCAACAACTACTGGAATAAATCCGTCGATTCTGTGGTCGACCCCAAGGCGGGTTTGTGGCTCGTTGCTTTCTGTCGAAAGTAGGCCCGTCAAGCGGGTGGATTCGATCAGAGATGGTACTGCTAAAATAGACTCATTTAATCCGTTTCCATGCATGGCGATTCATTTTATTGAATATAACTAATTAACGTTGCAACAACCCAGCTTAAATATTTTTACGACTCGTTTTTACGTGTCTGATAGTAATTATCTTGGAAAATGGGGTGGCACGCAAATATTGAGAAATACATTTTCTTTTTTTTTTAATATCTGACCGAAGCACTGAAAGTCAGAAAATATGCTCAGAACTCAACTTCCCAGAATTGCGTCAGCGGAAACTAACCTCAAAATCCGAAAGAACGCCGTGGAAAACTTTGGAAACGGATTTGGAAAGTCAAATAGCTGGTCCAAAGAGGTCGAACCGCTGAGTCAAAGAGCTAAACACGTTTGGCCTGCACGGCTAGGTGACCAGCTGACATGGCGTGCGTCGCTGGCGTGGCGTCTGTTGGCCACCGACGTGTGTTTTGCCAACGTGGCTGCTGGGGCTGGCCTGTCGAGCTTACTTGGTTGCTGACATGTCGCGATGAAGTGTCATTTTGATTTTGACGTCTGCGCACATCGTCTGATGACGTAGCAAGGAAAATTTGCCGAAGATCATGCTCAATGTGTGAAGTACATGGCCGGGTCATTTGTCGCCTCCTTTCACCGTGAACATAGAGAAAATTTCAAATAAGATTTTCTTAAATAATGACGTGAATTAGTTCAAATCATTCTCAAATAAAAATATGAAGCGATCTTATTTTAAATAAAAACTTAAAATGCTCTCATTATTTAAAAGAAAATCATGATCAAAGGAATTTTTGTCATTTAACTTTTTTTTTAATTTTTTTTCCTTTTTCCTTTCCTTTTGCCTTTTTTACTCTTTTTTTTTGCCCTAACTTCTTGTCGGCCTTGCTTAGGCGAGCCGAGGGTTGCCCTCGATGGTGGCTGATCCGGTCATCGGCGAGAAGCTAGGGCAAAAAAAAAAGGAAAAAAGAGAAACAACAAACAAGCCCCTAGTTCGGCCCCCCTTTTCAATAATGAGGGAATTTCAATCTATATTATTTAAAACAATGTCCACTTTAGCCCCTTATTTAGGAAAATGATGGCGTTTCAAGCCTTATTTGGAAGCACGGTGGCCAATCTACCAATAGGTGACCAGGAATTGTTGGTTGGAGTGTTTGGATACGGACTTTAGAGGCTTCAGAGCTCAACGGCGACTTCCCCGAGTCTTGAACGACGCGATCAACGACGGAAGAAATGCAGCTACAGCATGCTAATGAGCGACCACCGGGTGGAGGGATCGACGGAGGACAAGGGCGACGGCGGATGAAGGAGTTAAAAGGATTTTCAACTCGGGAACCTGAGATCATCTTCTGAATCTCATAAATTACATGCAAACAAATCTACTTGCGCTTGTCATTCTACGTGTAAAGAGAGGGGTGGGGTGGTTTAAGTTGTGCAAGAAACATGACATGAATAAAACAAAATAATCTGAAAGTGGAAATCTAGAGAAATTAGGGCGGAATCACAAACGACTTAACTAATGAAACGTATCCTTTTCAATGTCCGGATAATGAACAATCCGTGTCAAAGTTTTGCTCCGCCCTTTTTCATGCACCTTTCCCCACGTTTCAACTTGTTCAGACACCCCCACCCTCGTCCTGTTGACTTTCGCAAGACTCCTATTGGGCACCTTTTATTCTCCGAAAGAAATCAAAACCGACAAAGAACCTGAGTTCTTGAAATAATATTCCAAAAGTGTCTGCACCGCGAAGCCAACCCTAATGCCACTCGATCGCAAACTTTGACACAAAAAACAGAAAAAGAAAAAAGAAAAAGAAGAAGAAGAAGAAGAAATAGTATCCTTGAACAAAATGATATAACATAAAGTGCCCACAAAAAAAAAAAAGCGCCCACAAATTTATCCTACCCTGACAGTTATGGTCATTATTTTTTACTTTACGATTTTTTAATTAATAAGTATTTTATAAAAAATATGCGGTGATACATCAGAAATAACTTGTGGGGGTGAGCGTTCCCGCGTTCACATATGGTATAGTATTGACAAAATAAAGATGGAATAAAGCAAGTTTGTTTTAGGTTGCGTGCACGATGGCGCTTTTGCTTACTATTTACCATTCTCTTGTCCTTCGTTTACGTTTAGATGCACATGCCTAGAACTCATAAGCGACAAGAAACAGTAAAACACGAATTCTTTTCTTCTGTCAAGTACAAGTTCATTGGGCCGACAAAAGACGACGACAAAAAAGGAGAAACGTTTTAATTTTAGTCGTCCCGGCGAGTCAGAGCCTCGTGCTCGTTGTTGCCGTCGCTGCTTGCTTTGAAATTTTTATATATATAAAAAAATAATCCCTTTTTTGTTTTTCCAAAAGCGACGGCGATCTTCCTATCCCTAATCCTCACGTTGCTTCCTTTTTTTTCTTTTTCTTAAGTTCGCCAGAAGGTGGTCCTACGGTTTTCCAGCACGTATTCGTCCCGTTCTCTATCCGAGATTCGGTCCAAAATGGATTCTGATTGAACAGAGGTTGGACCAGGAGGACGCCGAGAATTTCCAGATATGGGAACTTTTCGTTCGGGGGTTTAATGCATGTCGTCTCGAATTGGTCAAGCGATTAAGTGGACATGGACGCAAAAAGAGAGCAGGAGGAGGAGGAGAAGAAGAGGAAGAGGAAGAGGAACCGGTTCATGAATGAGAACACGATGGATGAATCTTGCAGGTTCAGTGGACTGACTTCTAGGTTTTACCAGTAAAGTATGGAAATTTTTGGTCTTTGGTCCAGTGGTTTGAGTCTCTGTCCTTTAGGGTTAGGTGCTGACTTTTTTTTCTTTTTTTCTTTTTTTGGTTCCTTGTTTTCTAAAAATGGGTTTTGATTTTTCCTTACCAAAAAAAAAAAAAAAAGGGTTTTGATGATCTTAATTTGATATTAGATGGGAAGTGACCCATTAATCCCTAACCCTGAATGGAGTTTCTCCTTTGCACGTTTGTGTTTCCTTTGTTATGTTCGTACATAACGCAATTCGAAGGCGGCGAGCCGCTTTCCCTTTAGATGAGTATTGTCGAGATTATTAACCTTACGCTTGGCTCGAGTTACGTGAAAGTCGATCGTTTAGCCATCCAAGTTGTACGAAAGGCGTCTTTTTATGGGGTTCGGCGTGCTTCTTACCATTTCTTAAGACGTAAAATGTGTGTATCGGTTAACCTAATCCGAGTCCAAACGGAACTTTTCTTCTCTTGGGTCCTCGGTCTTTGATGCATCGAATGTGTTTTTGCGAACGTGAGAGACTCAGTTCGGTTAATGTGCTAAGGGAAGGTGAAGGCCTAACCAAACCCTAATTTCTAAAACGGGTAAAATTTCGCTTTCTCACCATGACTTAGACGGGTTTTCCCGAATGCTCACTTACTGTTCGCTTCGACAGTCGTGAAAGGACAATAAAAATAAAAATAAAAAAAAAGAAAAGGGAAAGGGAAAGTCCTCCCAAGATGAATGGAATAAAATTTTTGGCATTAAACTCTTAGGCTGTTTTTTGGTCGTATGAATTTTTAGCCAGAATAAAATTCAGGAATTTTGTCATATCTTATCTACTGTTTAATGAACAACAGTAATAAAGTCGGAGGTGTGAATATCCAATAATGTTCATTGTGTGACATTTACACATATCGATATAAACAAACCTAAAAATACACAAATAGAGAGTATAAGAATCTCTCATAATTCACTATCAATTCTTTCACATTTGCAAATACGAAAATTATTTTTCTCTTGTTACTTTAGTGAAACTTCAACATAAATCATAAAGCTACGGAAGAAAATGAGTTTTGACTCTTTTTCTGCTATTATAGACTTTTAATGTGAATAAAAAACCTACTATCAATAAGAGTTTTAACTCTCTCGCTGTTCTCATAAAATTTTGACGTGAATTGAAAAACTACATTAGAATGCTGAAACTTCAACATGAACCAGAGGTACATAAAATAAGAAAATGGAGATTTTTATTTTTTTTTAATAAATTGCATTGTCATGCATTCTTCGAGAATTAAAAAGGTCATTTTCAAATTCAAATTTGTTCACTTAAAATTTAGTTCTTCTACTTCATTTTTATTTATTGAATTTTTATATCATTTTTAATTTTTATTCCGCTCCATCATTTCTTAATAAAGATTTTAATAAAAAATAAACTACATTACCATACTTAAAATACGTAATGATATGGATATGTAGTGTGTGTTTAAGACAAAATATATATTATAAAGTAGAAAGAAACTCAAATTTATAAATACTTCATCAATATCAACATCAAAAACATTTTTATAAATACATATATAATTTTTTTATGTTAGCATTAATATTAGAATTCAAATATAATTCAAATATAATAATTATTTTTATTTTTATTACTTCATAATTTTGTTATTCAAAAAAAATAACTCTTATATAATGGACATAAAAAATCATATTCATCCTTATCCCACCTCCCTCATGAGATAATTATATCTAGATTATATCCCTTTTTATCATGTCCTAGGCATAAGCCAAACACAGGATAGGAAAAATATGATTTTTATCCTAATTACCAAATGCAGCCTTAAGGACTTGATGCGATTCCAAGGATCAACTGAAAAAGAGAAATGCGAGTCCTAAATATATTGCATTGCTATCAATTCAATCATAGACTTTTCGACGATTTGTCAATTCAGTCTTAAACCTTTCATTTGTGTCAATTTAGTCCTAAATATTTTTGTAATTTGTCATCCTAAACCTTTTGAGAAATTGTCAATGTAATAATATAGATTTTAGGCTAAACTGGTAAAACTTTAAAAGGTTTAGAACTAAATAAGACAAACTTCAGAAGATTTGGGATTAAGTCGACGCTGTTGAAAAGTTTAGAAATAAATTAGCGAATCATAAAAAAATTAGGACTAATTGGCTGCCGTACGGTTTAAAATTCTTTGGACAATTTTCCCTAGAAAAATTAAAGGTGAAATTTTCTGGAAGAACGTAAGAAGGAATGCCGGAATTCACACATAAGCTAGGAGATCAAGACAAAGCGAAGTCCCCACTAATTTTTTTTTTTTTTTTTATATCTATGCGAACCACATTATGAATAGACTTTCTCTTAAATATTTTGTAGACGGTCATTTCTTTATTCATCACCTCAACGACGCTAATTATACAATTATGAATGTATTGATATTGGAACGTGGAAAAGGTGCCAAAAACGTGGCTAATAGATGCATCCAAAGAGGCCGATAGCAAATCCATAGCCATAGCCGTACAAATTTTATTTTTTTTTTGGGCGTAGAGATTGGACAAGAGAAAGAACAATCTTCCGGCCGACAGAAAGAAACAATAACAAATTCCTCCTAGATCATTTGGTGAAGGTACTTATTTCGTCGACATCCAAGAGTTGCTCAAGTGGATACGAAATATGCTTGGGATGTTAAGGCTGCGTATGTTGAACTTTATGTTTTTGAATTTTTTTTTTGAACACGCACATTTTTTTTTTTTGTGTTTCTATTCCCGACTACGATTTCTGGGAGCAGAAACGCATTTGATAAGTAAAAAAAAATATATCCAGTATCAAACGAGGGCTACGAGCAAATAGAACATCTTTCAAGAGTATCAATACCGTTACGTGAATCGTAAATGCATGAATGTGATGTACCAAAAAGCCTGTGGTTCCTAATGGAATAGGCAATAAAGCAACCTTGTCACCTACTGCCACTAAGCTGCGCTTGGTAACACTCCAGGGAATGCGTTTCTGTTCCAAAAGTGTTATGAGAACACTTTTGGAACAGAAACGCGTATGGTAAAAAAATGTTCCAAAATTGTTTCGAGAAACACTTTTGACCCTAAAAAAAGAAACAAAAAAATTATTTCTGGATTTTGGAACACTTTTGGAACACTTTCATGTAAGCCACCATCAAAGTCCTCCGTCACCACCCGTTGGTCGCCGCCTACCGCCTCTACCAGTCGAATGCCGCCAGGCCGACCACCGCCATCGTTCGCCGGTAGCTGGCCCCCGCTGTCGCCGTCGTTTGCCAACCTCCTCTACCGGTAGCATGCCGCCGCCGTTGCGGCGGCGATCCTTCCTTTTAGTAAGAAAAATATATATTTTTTAATTTATTAAACACGTTTATGTTCCCAAAAATCGTAACCGGGAACACAAACACAAAAAAATATTTCGGTTCCAAATATATTCTCAAAAACAAAAGAGTTACCAAACGCTGCCTAAATCACCATCTCCCCTAGTCAAATCGGTGCTTGCTGTTGCGGGCGACCACAGGCGGGGTGGGCAATGGGTGGTGATCGTGTTCGCAGCGGTGGATGATTTTCCAAAAGTGTTCCAAAACTCAGAAGCAAGTTTTTTTTTTTGTTTCTTCAAAAGTATTCCCTAAAAGAAAAGTGTTCTCCGGAACACTTTTGGAACATTTTTTTACTATACGCGTTTTTGTTTCGAAAGTATTCTGAAACAATTTTTTACCATGCGAGTTTATGTTTTGAAAGTGTTCTGAAATATTTTTTTACCATACGCATTTCTGTTCCAAAAGTGTTCCGAGAACACTTTCGGAGCAGAAATACTTTCCTTGGAGTGTTACCATACGCAGTCTAAGTCCGATTTACAAAATTGACATAAATTGAAACATTTTGGGAAAAGTCTCAAACATATTGAATCGATATCAATTTTAGCCCTAAGCATTTCAATGGTACTAATTTAGTTTTAAACCTTTTTGCATTGGTACCAATTCAGTTCATAAAAAAATGACCAAAAAAAATTCAAGAATTGACATTAAAAATATCTACGTCAATGCCATATAGGATGATCGGCATGTAGGATGACTAGCATTCACGTAAGTGATTTCCGACCTAAATTGACCGGATGGATTGAGTTATTATCAATACCAAAAGAATTATGACTAAATTGATTCAATCAAAAGGTTTAAAACTAAATTGGTACAAATATAATAAATTTAGAACCTGTTTGGTACTCTATTCCCAATACAACTCCTTTGCAATTTACGACTTAACATATCAATGGTGTAGTCCGATATTAGTGCGTACGACATTATAAAAAAGATTACGAATAGAGTTTCTTTAGCATTTGTTTCTCTCTCTCTTCACTCTCTCTCATCACACGCCCCTCTCCCCACCTCCTCCTTTATTGCCGCTATAGTTAATAAGAGGGATAATTATCCAAAAAGTCCTAAACATATGGTACAATAGCCAATTTAATTCTGAATCTTTTGATAATTTGTGAAAAAAATGCCAAAAAAATTCTAAACTTATTGTATTTATACCAATTTAATCATAAACATTTAAATTGAGTCAATTAAGTCATAAAACTTTTTATATTGGTATCAATTCAATCAATTCGAACAATTTAGGTCAAAAGTTGCTGTTGATGCCGACTGTCCTATGTGGTACAGTCGGTGCCGACTTGGACATTTTTATATCTTTTTGTTTTAAATTTTTTCTTTATCTTCTATTCTGTCAGTAGCTGGTAGTCAACCACCGACCAAAGGTCATGGCTTGGCCTAGCCTAGGTGAGAGCGAGTATTTGTGAGTATGACTCTCCCCCAAGGTAAGGCGGCCTCATCGGGATTTGCCCTACGTAAATTGCACGAGGTCGGCCTCGTTGGATTTGGCAAGAGGGGCCTCACCGGCGCTTGCCTTTGCCCAGGCGAGGCCTACCCTTGCAAGCCATGGCTTGTGGCCTGCAACAGGTCATTTGCAGAAAGAGAATGGAAGAAAAAAAAAAGAAAAATATTACAAAAAAAATGTGAACATCAATGTTGATTATGCCACGTAGTATCGCTACAGTTCACGTCAGCGATTTTAGATTAAATTGGTACAAATTCATGATTATGGCTAAGTTCGCTCAATTGAAAGATTTATGATTGAATTAATATAAATACATTGAATTTGCGAATTTTGTTGGCACTTTCCTCTCGTCAATGTAATTATTTTAGGTGATTTAGGTCGGAAATTGCTGCCGCATGAGAGGGAGAGGAGTTACAGGCGGAGGATGGCGGAGGGTGATAGAAATAGTCACACAATATTAAAAGGAGAATTCGTCTTCGAGAAAGGGTAAGAAGCCAAAGAGCAACGGGTCAACATGGAAGTTCGGACGAATAAACAAGAGAGAGAGAGAGAGAGAGAGAGAGACTGTGTACGTGTGCTTGCCACCATTTTTCACTTTTTTGTACCTGCCTGGCCTGGTGGGCGCTCCGTCTTGACTTTGAATTTCTTCTCGTGCCTTTCAACTCTCGACCGACCCCTCTCTCTCTCTGTCTCTCTCTCCCCTCTCTCGCGGCACACCAATCTTTTCATCCATTTCTTAATAACAAAATGTGGTTTTTTTTTTTATCTTTTGTCGTCATCATTTGAACATCGTTGCCTGTGCAGATTATATATAGTTTATCGCCCACACACAGCTTAGCATGAGCTCATGACAGCCATCTCCTGTCTGACGTTCTCATCTTCTTCCTTATCTCTTTCCTTTTCTCGCTCCTCCCCGCCAGAGCTCGTGCTGCTTCCTCCCTCTTTCCCTTCTCTCTTTTTTCTCTATATATTTGCTGCTCACTCCGGTCAATTTGACACAATTCGGCGTCTCGAGTCTTTCTTTGCTTCTGGGTCAAATCTGAGGAAAGCCCCGGCTACAGCTAGCTGATCAAGAGAGAGGGAAGAAAACAGGAAAAAGGCAAAAAAAAAAAAGATTTGCTTTTTTTTCGAGCTAAGTTTGGTTGAAGACAGTTCTTGGAATCGCCTCCCGCTATGGATTATTCTTCCTGCATTAGCACTTCACTGGATCTCAATATTAAGCCGCTCAGGGTTCTTGATGACGCTCCGGTATGTTGAAAGTTACCTCCTTTTTAGCCTTTCTGATTCAAAGTTGGAAGCTGAGCCATCAGTTTCTCGAATTGGTTCGATTGAGATTTATTTGTGTTTTCGCTTCCAGAAGAGAGAGCCGCAAGAGAGCAACTTTATGGATTTGGGTTTGAATACCTCTGTCAAAGAAGAAATTAATGTGAGTCCATGAACTTCTCTTGTAATGAATGAGCGCAAACTTGACTTGTGGGTTGCCTCATGTTCGGTTATAAATTCCTACAAAAAGATTGATTAGGGTTTGTTGTTTTTTCTTTTGTGTTGCCTTTTGTTCAGACTGGTGCTTTGGTTGAGGAACTGAATAGGGTGAGTGCTGAGAACAAGAAGCTCACACAGATGCTGACTGTCGTGTGTGAGAACTACAATACATTGAGAAGCCAAGTGATGGAGTACATGAGCAAGAATGCTGACAAGGAGCTCAGCCCCTCCAAGAAGAGGAAAAGTGACAGCAGCAACAACATTGGCGACAACAACGTTCTTACAAATGGTGCTTCCGAGAGCAGCTCAACAGATGAGGACTCCTCTAAGAAACCGAGGGAGGAAAAGATCACTGCTAAAATCTCAAGGGTCTATGTGAGGACCGAAGCATCGGACACTAGCCTGGTAAGCCCTTGAGTTCGCTTCCGTCATGGCTAATCTTGAGCTGCAAATCATTGATGGCTGATTCATGAACTAATTTGTGTTTTTGTGTATGCTTGTTGCAGATAGTGAAAGATGGGTATCAGTGGAGGAAATATGGTCAGAAGGTGACCAGAGACAACCCATGTCCTAGGGCTTACTTCAAGTGCTCTTTTGCTCCAAGCTGCCCAGTCAAGAAGAAGGTAGGTCCAGATTAATCAAATTTCTTATAGACGTGTAGTTCCTCAGCAATTGGGACAGAGAGTGTCTTATGTTTATGCTTATATATTGTTATTACATGTCAGACAGAATCTGATGGTTTCTTGCTTGAATTTGGCTCTTCAGGTGCAAAGGAGTGCTGAGGACCAATCTGTTCTGGTAGCTACATATGAAGGTGAGCACAACCATACAACTCAGATGGAGGAACCCTCAGGCTCAAGCAGGTGCATGGCCATTGGATCAGTACCCTGCTCAGCCGCGCTCAACTCATCTGGACCCACCATCACTCTCGACCTCACCAAATCGAAGTCCCCCATCGATTCCCAAAGCAACAGCAACAACAACAACAGCAGCAACAGCAACAGCAACAGCAACAAAACCGCCTTAAAACCCAAGACAGAGTCGCCTGAAATCCAAAGGTTTCTGGTGGAGCAGATGGCCTCGTCCCTCACGAAGGACCCCGGCTTCACCGCTGCCCTGGCTGCAGCCATTTCCGGGAGGATCCTTCACCAGAATCCTCTCGGGAAATGGTGAAAAAACGAGTAGGGGTCTTTAGGTGTTGGTTTTGCTCTGTAAATGGATTGAAAGTGAAATATTTGGAGGAAAAAAAGGCGCACAAAGAGGAAATTTTGTTCTGCTAAGTTGGAAGATGTCATCCAAGATTTTGGAAGCAAGTTGCTCAAATTGGACAGTCAAGTCCAAGCAGTCCAACTCAAGTGGTGGGCTGTTTGAGTCATCTTCCAAGACTTGTTGAAAGAACTGGTCTTTGCCTTTTGTTTCTTTTGTCACGTGTGGCTTGCTTTTCTTGACTTCCCTGGGGGGCAATTTGAGAAGGAAGGGGCTCTAACCGGTCCCC
Organism: Rhodomyrtus tomentosa; assembly: GCA_028455895.1. Taxonomy (NCBI): domain Eukaryota; kingdom Viridiplantae; phylum Streptophyta; class Magnoliopsida; order Myrtales; family Myrtaceae; genus Rhodomyrtus; species Rhodomyrtus tomentosa. The sequence continues at coordinate 36,669,248 of JAPCWY010000001.1, read as the reverse complement.
CTGCAATAAGATTCAGATTGGGAAAGCAAGTTTGTGGAAAGTGGATGCAACTTCCAACTCAGCAGAAAATGCAAGTCTTGTTCCTTCTCTTTGCCAAAGAGTGAAGACAAGTGGAGGAAATATCCTGATTTTCATGTTTGTAGTTTAGATAGGACAAGCACAAGAATGTAAAAGCTCCTGTAATGGGGAAAAAGAAATAGGTATTTTGTTGGCATTTCATGATTTAGCTCAGGAACTTTGTTATTGGATAATAGAAACAACTGAATAAGCTATGAACAATTGCTCAGCGTATATACAAGTTTCCAAGCATGGTTTTCAACGACCTATCCATTCGGTTTTACCCTTTGTTGAACGTTAAGTTGTTGGGATTATTATTAATAAGGGTAATTTTAGTCTTTTTTTTTTATTGTTAGTGAGCCATAATACTCACTATAAATATTGATGTAAGCTTTAATTATCAATATACAATTTTCTTTTGCGTTACTTCACATAGTATCAAAGTCACGGCATCTCATTTTTCGTCACCATCACTTTCTTCCCCACGATCTTCTCAGAAGATTTCACGATAATCTTTTTCGACTGACCCTCACCCGACGATAGTCGCGCCTCCTGCGACACTGCTGGTCGAAGTCTGGGGCTCACGCCTCAAGTGACAATAATCGCCCCTCGCGCGACATTGCTGATTGACATTCAGGGCTTGCACCTTGCACGAGTCGCGCGATTACTATGTTTGGAGGTTTTCCAATAACTCGAATCAGGTGAGAACGATGGTAATTGTCTTGGATCTGCTTCATCCATACCCCAAGCAAAATGGGGTGGCGGAACAAAAAAATCGTCGTCATTTGGATGTTGCTCGTTGTCTACTTTTTCATACGAACCTTCCCAAAATGTTTTGGGGGCATGCTGTTCTTACAGCATGCTATCTTGTAAATCGTCTTTCATCCTCTGTACTTTGTGGGATCATACCTTTTTCTACTCTTCATCCTACCAATGCACTTTTTCCTTTACCGCTCTATGTGTTTGAGTATGTTTGTTTTGTGTATTGTTTTGATCCTGGTCATGATAAGCTCGATCCACGGGCTGGAAAGTGTGTGTTTCTTGTGTACTCTCGCACTCAGAAAGAGTACAAATATTATAGTCCAGTTAGTCGGCGGTTGTATGTCTTGGCAGATGTAACTTTTTTCGAGGACCAGTCTTATTACTCTTCTGTCGACCAACCGGCAACTCCTTCTGAAAATATTTTGTCTTCGATCACAGTTCCACTACCGTTTGTCCCCTTGACAAGGTATCCCATACCATCGACTGATTTTCAGTTCTTCAATAGGACTTATCGGCAGCGCCATTTTGTTCAACGTGAGGTGGTACAATCATCGCCTGCATTGGACATGCATGCTTCTTCACCAATTCATGTCCCGGCCTCTAATCCGCCAAATTTCTTTTGAGCCTGATTCCTCTACTGATATTCCCATTGCATTACGAAAAAGTACACGTTTTTGCGTCGGACAACCCAATTCCCGATTTGCTCCATATACTAGTTTGTCTAGTCGTATGCATACTCGTCACCCTCTTTCTCATTATTTATCCTACGACTGTCTTTCTCCTACGCATTCCTCGTTTGTTGCTTCTTTATCTACTGTGTCCGTGCCAAGTATTGTTGCAGAGGCTCTTGCCCATCCCGGTTGGAGACAGGCCATGGAGGATGAAATCCAGACGCTACATGATAATGAGACGTGGCAGATTACATCATTATTTGATGGAAAACAAGCTGTGGCATGTCTTTGGGTCTTCACAGTGAAGTTTCAACCGAATGGCTCTGTTGAGCGTCTAAAGGCGCGCCTGGTTGCCAAAGGTTACACCCAGACCTATGGAGTTGATTATGATGATACATTCTCTCCTATCGCAAAGATACCTTCTGTCCGTGTTTTTATATCTCTTGCTGCTCGATATGGTTGGAGTCTCTATCAGTTTGATGTCAAGAATGCCTTTCTCTATGGCGGCTTGGCAGAAGAGGTATATATGGAGCAACCCTCAGAGTTTGTTGCTCCGGGGGAGTCTACTAGTGTTTGTCGCTTGCGTAAGGCATTATATGGACCAAAACAGTCTCCTCGTGTTTGGTTTGACCGTTTCAGTGATGCAGTTATTCGGTTTGGTTTGCGACGTCGTACGGTGGACCATTCTATGTTTTGCTCCACTTATCCAAGGGGATGTGTACTCCTGGTTGTATATGTGGACGATATTATCATTACAGGTAGTGATTCTACAAGTATACAAAAGTTGAAATAGTTTTTACAAACAGAGTTCAGCATAAAAGATATAGGTTGTCTGCGGTATTTCTTGGGCATTGAGGTGGTCTACTCACGTGATGATATCTCATTGTCACATCGAAAATATGTTCTAGATATTCTGAGTGAGGTTGGTTTTCTAGGAGCAAAGCCTGTCGATACTTCAATAAATCCTAATGTGAAGCTTAATGCAGAACATGACGAGTTACTTCATGATCCAAATAAGTATCGAAGGTTAGTGGGTAAGCTCAATTATTTAACTATCACTCGACCATATATTTCTTTTGCTGTTGGCATGGTCAGTCAATTTATGAGTGCTCCCCGCACTATACATTGGGAGACAGTACTATGTGTTGTTAAGTACTTAAAGGGAGCACTAGGTAAAGGGCTTCTATTCAAGAATCATAGACATCTTAATATCATAGGCTACTCAGATGCTGATTGGGCTGGGAGCCCTACTGATAGGAGATCAACTTCTGGTTATTGTGTGTTTTTGGGAGGAAATCTTGTCAGTTGGAAAAGTAAGAAGCAATAAGTTGTGTCACGATCAAGTGCAGAGGCTGAATATCGAGTCATGGCGCATGTGATTAGTGAGTTGCTTTGTTGAAGATGTTATCCGAACTCAGTATGTCATCCTCAGCTTTCTCAATTCTGTGTTGTGATAATCAGTATGCTATGCATATTGCTTCATATCCAGTATTTCATGAGCGCACGAAGCACATTTAAGTAGATTGTCATTTTGTGCGAGAAAAGATTTAGAACAAGAAAATAACACTTCCATACACACGGATCGAAGATCAACTTGATGATATCTTCACTAAATCATTGCGGAGTAGTAGAGTGATTACTTTGTGTAATAAATTGAGGATCTTTGATATTTATGCTCCAACTTCATAGGGAGTGTTAAACGTTAAGTTATTGGGCTTATTATTAATAAGGATAATTTAGTATTTTTTATTGTTAGTGAGCCATAATACTCACTATATATATTGATGTAATCCTTAATTATCAATATACAATTTTCTACCGGAGAAGTAACTCACAAATCGATGGGCTGCACACTCAGATGGCGCATGGTCAGTAAGGACAACAATTACCGCTCAACACACAGCCCGAATGACAAAATTGAGAATGGAAACAGCTAATCGGCACAAATTTTCCCCAGAGGTCTATTGAACTTGGCGCTTTTTTTTTTTTTTGGATGAAGACAAGTCAGCAATTAGTATAGAGACATCCATTACAGAGCCCAACATGTGTAATAATTGCCTGTTCAATAATTGCGGAATACGAGTCATCTCAATTAGAACCGCGGCAATAAGTCATACCTGATAAGAGCACAAGAGAGTGATACAACAGCTAGTGGTCCCTAGTGACATGATTTTACACAATCGACCTGCCTGGTCATCAGACAAAATTACAATGGCTGGAAATCCATCTCAATTACTTGAGAGGGGAAGATGATTCTTCCTTCGCTCTTGGCAGTACCAGACCACTTGTTTCCCCGGATTTTTTTCCGTCCTTAGCATTTCTGTCATCTTTTTCCCGAGCTTCTGCGGATGCGATGCACTCATGAAATCTAAAGCAACTAACAAGATGGTCGTTAGTTAATCCAGCAACTTGCATGAATGAATAGACAACTGTGGGGCTGACACTCCGGAACCCTCTCTTGATCAATTCTTTGCTTATGAACTCCGCCTTTGAAGTTTTCGCAGGCACCTGACGGGAATACTTAAAGTGGCTGACAAGTGGGTTGTGGTTTACAAAGTTCCATATATACTTGTCAAAAGATCCGAACTCTTCGATTACCTGTATTATCAATTAAGAACCAAAAACTTAAGTAAAAAGGGGGAAAAAAAAAGGAAGAAGAAACGGTTCTGCGGTTAAGCTTGACATATTCAAAACATATTCATATAATTCTTGTGAATCTTTCTCTTGCTTGGAGTAATAAATTGCTGCTTGAAGTTTCGTGATGGAACTTTCAACGTGAAAGAAAGGTTGTATAATGGGAAGACCCTTTCTCAGGAGAGGCCACAAAGTCAAGAATATGTCTCCCCGTCACTAGAGATTTGAACGTTGCAGAGAAAAACCCTCAATATGCCACGTGCAATGCACGAAAAGTAAGAAATGACTACAGAACATGGAGAAAAGGTCACTACCTGGCACATCTGACGTGCATTTTCAATGATAGCTCGCAGTTTTGGCTCGGATAATAATGAAATGGCAGGGCTTCCTGGTGCAGTTACCTTCTTCTCATTTAGTTTTGATACAGAGACTGGATCGAAGTCCAAGAAAACTTCCCTGATCCCAAGCATATGAACCGTGAAGTCAGCCAATAGTACCCTTGACACCGTGCGTTCCCCATTTTGTGAAAAGCTAAAGCAGTGTAAACTTGATAACTACTCATCAATAATGAAATTGCGAGGCACAATAGATATTAGATTGAGTTGATTTTTACCTAAAAATACGCCTTCTGGTAAGAATGGCTGGCCATGTAAGTTCAGCTAAAGCACCTGATAAGCAGAGTAATTCAAATAATCTCCTGCAAGATGTCAGGAATGGTTAGAAACCATGCGAAAGAGACCAAAGATTTAATTTTGGAAGTATAGCAACAGATAGGTAGACACCTGTCGTCATGAACTGGGAAACCCCATTCCTCGTCATGAAAAGCAGCATAATTAGGATCTACTCAACACATGAAAAACGAGTAGATATGGTCAGAATTCCATATATGTAAAGGATCTACTCAACACATGAAAAAGGAGTAGATATGGTCAGAATTCCAGATATGTAAAGGACCGAAATAATGGCACATTGAAGAACACCAAGGATGTATAGCTGCCTGTACACAATATACAAGAACAACCGCCTCTTATACGTGTATATACAGTTGTGGTGTTCATACTTTCCTACGACAGGAAAGTACGTGGGTCCTGCTCCATGCGAAGTCGGCGGGGTTCGGGGGAGCCGTCCCGGCAGGGGTCTTAAGGGGACAACGCCCCCTGGACACTGACGGGCTTTTATGATTTAAGCCCATAATTTTTCATCAGTAGTTTAGGCTTTGGGCTCATGAATAATTACTGCTATATATACCTTTTTTTTTCTTGTAATTGATTGATATAACAAGAGGTGCGAAGTGCTAATTATAGCGAAATACTCTGATGGACATAACCCTAGTTTAAGAGCGAACCAGGATAAAATCTCGTGCCTCAATGTTTTCTTTCTCGCTTGTTTTTCTTCATTGCGACTATGCGTCGATCCTAACATATACTCCAAAACTACATAAGCACATGCATCTACATTCTAGCACGTGTTCATGGTCAAAGAAATGAAAAGTCATAGTCCAAAACGTCGTGTGAAAGAGTCTCCCGTTGATTGGCATGGTCAAGCCTTTACTATGCATGTACTCTTAGCACTTCATTGTCAGTCCTAGCTTAAAAAGTTCATTGAACACTTTCATTCATCCACCCAGTCAACAAATGCAACGTCCTTCTTTATGCATCCATAATCAGCTGATCGTAAAAAGCAATGTTTTAGCAAGTCAGCCCTCTAATGATACATTTAACACGCCAATGTCCATAGTAAGCACGTAAGCGAATTACTTACAGCTACAAGCCACCATAAAATTCCATCAACAGAGCTTACACAGTCGGAAAAAGGGATCTGAAGACAACAAGAAGTACCTACACGGTTCGATTTTGAGATTAGGCCTAGAGTATAGTCAAATTCCTACTCAGGCCCCATGCACGTGAATGATTTTCTCTAAAGGAGGAGAAAAGTACTAGAAGGGATTGGAATTCTCAGAAGGACAGAATCTTGGAGAATTGAAAGGAGGAGAAAAGTACTAGGATCATAATGGTCTTTCTAAATGGGAGAAACTTAACTACAACAGTAAATTTTGCTTATGCGATAGAGTGATGAAATAATCGAGAGCAAATAACAAAGTGAACAAATAACATGAAAAAATCTGTTGAAGAAATCCTTTTAGCAATTTGACGGTTATAAAGTCTTAAGTGTTTAATAAGTTGTTCGAACAAAAGTAAAGATGAAAATTGCTAAGAAGCAACAGAAGCAAAAATAAACATTCACACAAGTCCTACCAATGTAAGTAAGTCATCCTTGTGCCGAATGTGGTGTCAAAGCAAAAGAACAAACAGTTATCCATCAACATAGCGGAAATTTTCAGGTGCAATATATCATCAAAAGAATGCCAAAATGTGTTGAGCCAGCCAAATGTGATGGTAGAAGGACAAGGCATAAGCCCAGGGAAAATTTCAGGTGACAAACAGTTTCTTTGTGTAAATTGGTTTTGTGGAATTCGATTTTTGAAGACTCGGCTCATTAAAACAATCTTGATTCAAGACATAGAAACACTTTCATTGCTTCTTTGAACTTTTAAATTTGCGTATCCTAGTTGTCGAGTGGTGTATTTGAATTTATTGGTTCTGTTTGTCCATTTGTGAACAAACAAGCATGCAAGTGTGCGCGCAGAGAGAGAGAGAGAGATCCACATTTGAGGAGGAATTTGGTTATGGGAACATCAACAGAAGGAAGTTTCTACTATGGGTATTCGCTAAGGAAAGCTGTTTTGCAAGCTAGAAACGAAGGCAGTCTGTACAGTCAATTAAATAGTGGAACGCATCCTACTTGGACTGATAAAACTGTCTGTTCTCTTAATTGAAATTGCAATTAAACTTGGCCCAATAACACCCTCAAGTTCATCCAAGTGTCAATTGACCTTGAATTGTGGCTGCTCTTGAAGACGATTGGTTGTGGCTGCTCTTGAAGATAGAGATTGGTGTCCAACTTGGAACGACTAACGGGGGTAATCTCAGTGTCATAGTAAAAAGGCTTTTTTTTTTCCAAGGCTAACTAAAAGAAGACAGATAAAGCTAGGGTTTGACTCTGATTCCATGTAAATAACAATGGCTACATTCTTATTCAATAACTTAATGAAAGAGTACATGAGATTGCCGTAGTTTTAGAGCATGAGAAGCGCTAACAAAACCCTAATTTCCTTATTATGATCACAAACTGACTAATATCCTTAGATATACTTCAAGTTTTCAACAAATTCTATATATCCATATTACCGCTAAATCTGCAACAAGCTTCCATCCACCTTTTCGTATGTACACCAGAACAAGTGACAAATAATGCGTGAGTTATTCCAAAAAGGACATCATGTACCAGAAAATTCATCTAACTTAAGCTGTGATCCAAGGACTGTTAAACTCTATCCACCGTCATCTGTCATAAGGAAATGTAGAGTCCTTGTAGATCTACTGATGCCTGATCCATGGAGTAGGTTGACAAAATCTTATTGAAGGGAGTGATAATCTAAGATTCTCTCAATAGATTGCGTTAAACAATTGCTATTGGAAATACAATGAAAACTAGTGTTATCTTCTACTTAATATAGTCTTGAAAGTTGGACATGCTACCTCCCTGCAATATAAGAATATCTAAAGTGGATTTGAAGGGCTGATAATTTTTATGGGCATGTCATTTTGTACTTTACTCTTGACACATGTTAGATGCATCAATAAAAAAACCTTTAGTAAGAGATGCAGAAGTTAAGGAAAGATGAATGAGCTATTTTAACAAGTTTTTTAATGGAGAGAGATAGAAGTGAGATAGATTTGGATGATACTTCCGATGATTTGAACAAAATGTTTGTGCGCAGAATACAGCACATGAAGTTAATGTAGCATTAAAGAAGATGAAGACTGGTAAAGTCTTGTGACCCTATTGAAGTATGGAGATGCTTAGGAGATGTGACAACAAGTTGATTGACTAAACTTCTTAACAAGATTCTCCAAACTAATAAGATATCTGATGAATGGAGGAAGAGTATGTTTGTACCTATATACAAGAATAATGGGGATATCCAGAATTGTTCCTATTATAGAGGCATTAAAATTATGAGTCATATAATGAAGTTGTGGGAGAGAGTTATTGAGCATCGTTTGATAATAGAGACCAAGGTCTTTGTAAACCAATGTGAATTTATGCCAGGAAGATCTACGATGGAGGCTATCTTCTTGATACAGCAGTTGATATAGAGATACCAAGAAAAGAAGAAGGACCTACATATAGCGTCTATTGACGAGAAGACGTATGATAAGATTCTAAGAATGATTCCGTGGTGGGTTCTTGAGAAGAAGAAAATACCTTCAAAGCATGTAAATCAATCAAAGATATGTATGATGGTGTTACTACATGTATGAAGGCTTATAATGGCACATCAAGTTATTTTCCAATCATAATAGATTTACACCAAAGTTTTGTTTTGAGTCCTTATCTTGTTGCCCTAGTTCCAAGATGAGGTGCCGTGGTATATACTGTTTGCATATGATATTGTTTTTATTGATGAGACCAGGGCTGTGGTAGGTGCTAAATTAGAATTATGGAAAAGCAGGTTGGAGTCTAAAGGATTCACGTTTGTCGAAGTAGGACCGAATACATGAAGTGTGAGTTCGACACGGCAAGAGGAGGAAATCAAGAATCCATGAATATGCTCGGATAGAAGAAACCCAAGAAAGATGCTTTTAGATATCTAGGATCAATATTGCAAAAGAGGGTAGAGATTGATGAAGATGAAAATCATAGGATCAAAGTAGGTTGGATAAAATGGCGGAGTGCATCATGGTTTTTGTGTGATCGCAAAATCCCTCTTAGGCTAAAAAGAAAATTTTATAGAACAGCAGCAAGGCCTTCAATGCTATACGAAACTGAACGTTGGCTAGTACAGAGGCAAAATGAGCATAAAATGGGAATAGCGGAAATGAGGATGTTAAGGTGGATGTGTGGTCATACAAAGATGGATAAGATAAGAAATGACGATATTCGACGAAAAATTGGAGTAGCGCCGGTGGCAGAAAAGATGAAAGAACATAAATTGAAATGGTTTGGGCATATTTCGAAGATCCCTAAATGCTCCGGTAAGAACAGAAGTATGTTACTGAGAGCATGACATGAAAAAAGGAAAAGGTTGGCCGAAACTTACTTAGGGAAAAGTAGTAAAACAAGATTGAATGAAGTGAAAAATAAATTGGCATACGGTTTGTCTTAGGATAGAGTGGAGAAAAGTTATTTGCATTGTAGAGGGGCAAAATTTCTATGTTCCAGACTGTCTCTTTTAGTCCTTTTTCCCTATTTATATATATTTATATAATATTTATTTTAAAATAATCATTTCTTTTCCCTTGATCGGTCTTGCTTTTATTTTATTTATTTTTGGGTTCATTGGCCGCCGACCCCAACTAGTTTGGGATAAAGGTGATGTTGATGTTGTCATTTTGTACTTTACTTTGTGTCAATTGATCATAGCATAGAGCTGCCTTCCACAGTAGCATAAAATGACACAGGCTGAACTCCTCCTGTTACATCATCCCATGGAACTGGTGCGATCAAAACTCCTTCCAGAGTATTAGTGAAAAGACAATAAAAGACTGACTCCTAATGCCGTTCAGCAACCGATTTACAGGAGTTATCCAGTTGACCTTTCAGTCACTTAAATCCCCCGTCGCCCACATTTGATGAGGCATGCAAGTATATTTCATTCAAGGCCCTGATCAAGGTGATTACTTCAGGCAACCAACAAGCAATTTCACTAAAAGGAAGAAACTGAGGCCTGGTGATTGAGGGTGGTAATATCCTTCTTTTCTTAGTTACCACTACAATTCTGAAGAATAAAAGTTGCTAGCACTTGGATAATTATCTAAAAATGAGGCAAAATTTTATTAAGAAATGACTCTGATAATTTATTCATATGTATTTTTCTATGTAGATATATATGAAGTTTTTTCTCCTCGTGATTTTTAATTTTAGCTCTATTCAGGTAAACAATTATTTCAAACATACCCATAATCTGCTCATCTTTTGTCCCAGCAAAATTCATTTCCCTGAAAATCCTCCTATGCCTAATTTGTAACTCAAGCTAATAATAAGTGACTCTGTTTCCTGGTAGGCTAATCTACATTTTGAATCACGATACATTTGAGATGTGGAAGCACTAATTGAGGGTCCAACAAATAGTTTGCCATTAATGGACTTCATAAGCTGTTACTCGAAGCTATCAGTTAAAAGTTTTAGATCAATGTCATCCCTTAGAACACCATTTGTAATTGAAGATGCATAGAACATTTTTTTCTTCTAGACAGAAGAGCCCTCCAACTTGGCATAAATGTGCTCGGACATACCCACGCACCATACCAGAAAGGAGGGTAACACCCCTAGTTTTATACAACGTCGCAAATGTATTAACTCCATTATGTTTTCTTAAGTTAAAGGTTATGCTATAGTAATACTCATCAAATACAACATTTGACCAATGCAAACCCGATTCCACCTTGAGATCTCCTAAGCATAAAAAGACCATGCATAATCTTCGCACATATAAGCAGAAGTTGTCAGTTGCAGACCACAATTACTTCTCTGTACATTGTAAAGATATCAACCATACCTGTATTTGGCGTGACCCAACTACATCTCTTCTTGACCTCTAGAGCATCCAGGGATTCAACTAACCCACCACCATCACCAACCTTTTCAACCGTGTCTACCTCTGTACTATCAGGTCGGTCTGCCTTCACACTACATTTCTTCTTCCTCACCATGACACTTGTCCTCCTCCCTGTAAACATCCTCCCGCTTGAGGCCCGACTCTGTGACGAATCAGACGACGAAGCATCAGACGAACACGAAGCACTCCTTGCCAATTTTGGCCCCATCACCATCTCTTGGTACTGCAGAAGTGCAGCAGCGCCTGACTTCTGCAAGACGGGTGAAGTGGAAAGTCTGTTGTTGTCCTTAGGCTCCGAATTCTGTGGCGGCTTATCAGGTTTCTTGCTGGGCTTCGAGACAGGTTTCAAAGTGTTGGCATTGGCCATTGGAGCATTGTTTGCAGATGGTCTCAGCACCGGTCGAATCTCTGGCTCTATGACATTCGTCGAACGCACGCGTGGACGGCCTGACATTGCAAAACTCTCTCTCCCTCTCTCTCCCCACAGTTAATTTGCAGAAGATATTCAGATCAATATCAAGCACATTTTAGCAAGTCGATGATCAAAAACTTGAATCTATCCTCAATTGATTACTTACTGACAATGACTTATCACCCAAACTTGCCTCCCCAATTACCTCCCGTACGGACAGTGAAGCAGCGACCTTAGGGCAGGGACAAGGCTAATTGCTCCAAACCGAGGCGGATAAGAAGAATGCGAAAAGAGACGCTCAAAGCTCGTCGCGGAGAGCTGAAAGGAAGAGTTCAAGACCTGGTGTTCAAGCGAAAGATGCCAAATCAAGCTGCATTCGGAGGAAATGGTGAATGGTGCCGGAGCTGAGCTGTGGCGCGAGCAGTGGAGGTTCGCGAAAAGCTCCGGAGATGGTGAAAATCGCGTGCTTCGCTTTTTCCTGGTGGTGCCGATCGGAGAGGGAAAGCGTGGGAAAGTGGGGGAAAATGGAGAGAAAATCGTGGGAAGCCAATGAGAGAAGAAGAGCGAGCCTTCTTCGTGAATGTGAACTTGAGTGGACCTTTGTGCGAGAAAGCAACGCCAACGTATCAGTCAGGAGAGAGAGAGAGAGAGACAATAAAGGCGTGCCACGTCACAAAATTTGAGGGGCTCTGGTTTGAACTTCGGAGTGTTTGGTCCGACCCGGTCGAATCCGGGTGTGGACGAAAGCCGGTGGCGAAAACGTGTCCGGCGAAAACACACTTGGAGGCCCCACTTATCCAACGATCTTCCACTCGTTGAAATCCCAACGTCTACTTGGGCGAACCCCAACTGCAGAACAGCAGAGTTCTGATACAACCTCAAAGCTCGATCATGGCTGCTGCGACTTCTCTGTTCTCAAATTCTCTCTCGCCATTCCTGACAAACCCAAGCTCAGTCTCACCATCGCCTTACCTCACCAAGCCCTCGTTTCCCATCCACTTCGAGCAGCCTCCGTTGTGCACAAGAAAGCAGAGTGCCGCACAACAGACTCATGCCAAGAAGAACCCGTGGCTCGACCCTTTCGACGACGGTGAGGACCCGGACATAGAATACGGGTCGCTGTTTGCGGACGGCAAGCAGGAAGAGGACCCTAGGCCACCCGACAACCCGGACAGCCCGTACGGGTTCCTCAAGTTCCCGATGGGATACAACGTGGAGATCGCGGGCCTGGCGCTGAAGGTGAGGGGGGATGTGAGGAGGTGCTGCTGCTTGATCTCCGGCGGCGTGTACGAGAATCTGCTCTTCTTTCCGGCGATACAGTTGATCAAAGATAGGTACCCAGGGGTCCAGGTGGATGTGGTTGCGTCGGCGAGGGGGAAGCAGACTTACGAGCTGAACAAGAATGTGAGGTGGGCTGATGCATATGACCCCGACCAAGACTTCCCCGAGCCTGCGGAGTACATCGACATGATCGGAGTGCTTAAGGTCAAGATCATAACTCCATTTGCCTCTTTAACCCTCGTCCAACAAACAGATAACGAACGGGTGGTGGGAATGTGGTGCATTGTCTGTACTTTTCCGGTGTCTCCAGATATTTTGACCAATAAATTCATCCATTGCGACTCGATGAGTACGACGCGATTCGTCGAAAAAAAAAAAACTCCGTGTATCGCAGTGATAAATGGAAGATGTTTACATGTAACACACAGGTTTCTTAGCTGCAATTGTCTTGCGAGGACTGAATGCTCACCCAACTATTATAATGTTCCCCTCTGCACTTGCAGAGCAGGTATTACGACATGGTTTTGTCAACTAAACTGGCGGGGCTCGGCCACGCGGCGTTCTTGTTCATGACGTCTGCCCGCGATCGAGTCAGCTACGTTTATCCCAATGTGAATGCTGCAGGAGCGGGACTACTTCTATCCCAAACTTTCACGGCTGAAAGCGCCAATCTTTCAGAGGGTGGATACAACATGTGAGACTCTCAAATTAAGCTCTTTTTTTTTTGGGGGGGGAATTCCAATCGTGATAAGGCGGAACAACCCTGTGAAGAAAAGAACGGTTGATGAGGCATTTTGTAACTTTAGGTATCAACAAATGGTGGACTGGTTAGGAAGACCCTTCCGCAGTGTGCCGAGACATCCTGTTCCGCCGCTAAAGGTTTCTATCTCGAAGAAGCTGAAGGAGGTTGTAGAAGGAAAGGTCAAGAAAGCCGGAGCAGAGAAGGGGAAGTATATCGTGATTCATGGGCTAGAATCAGATTCAAAGGCGTCAATGCAGTCCAAAGGGGACACCGACAGCTTACTGCCACTCACAGTTTGGGCTGAAATCGCCGAGGGTATAAGGTAATCAATTAGATTTTCTTTCGATGCTTAAATGTATGAATTATGATGCTCTCTATGACTCAAAACTGTTGCATAATCAAGAAAACAGTTCTACCTGAAGCTGCAGGGTCAGAATCAGTTCTGCTGACTATCCCTGTTAACCAGAATGTAACTTCTATGCTTGAAGATAGTATGAACTGAAAATTCCATGGAGAGTCGAACCCAGTTATCATCGAACTAAATAGAAAAGTTAAAAATCAAGCCTCTCAATCCAGTGTTAAAGGGCCATTGAACTTCCCCTGGCAAGAGGAACTTTAAAGAAACAGGGTATATGAAAAAGAGACATTGCTTGACGTGATTGCTTTGATGTAAAATTGAAACAGAGGGGTGAGGCCGATATTCGTCATTCCACACGAAAAGGAAAGGGAACATGTGGAAGAGATCATTGGAGAAGATGCCAGCATTGTCTTTATAACCACGCCGGGTCAGGTACGTGCTTTCCGATTTTGTTCTGTTTTGAAACCGGCCAATGCCTTAGAATCAGGCGTTGCTATCGAGATTCTTAAAGGAACTCCTGTTCTCATCTCCAATGAATTTTCCTCCAATGACATATCGAGACCTCTTCTTCGGCTTCCTTTCACTGGCTTGCCGCAACAATCCGACAAAAGAACATGTAGGTTTTTTTTTTTTTTTTGGAGCATCTAGTTCACTTAGCTCAGATGGCTACCAGTTTTATCTCTGCCATATATCCCACAAACGAGGATTTAAAATGTCAACAGAACGGCTGCAAAATAGCATCCTCGTGTGAAGAATGAAACTTAACTTCCCTTTTTTGATTCATTCTCCTTCAGCTGGCTGCGCTAATCAATGACTCAGTTGGGGTGATAGCAACGAATACGGCTGCTATCCAACTAGCCAATGCACGTGAAAAACCAAGGTAAATTTATACGTGAACGGCTCATCTGCTTTCGAGTTTAAAGTACACTGCTATCCTCACAGTGCTTTTCTTTCTAATACCAGCTGATTAACAGTAAATCGCTTACAATTAGTCGTGGCAGATTTCTGACTTATATCACAAGTGCTCATTTGCAGCATTGCCCTGTTTTCCTCTGAAGAGAAGGCGAGAATATTCATTCCAAATCCAAAAGAGACGAAATGTGATGTGGTTTGCTCCGAAACTGGAAAGCTTGTTGATATTGATGCTGAAGCTGTGAAAAAGTGTATGCAGATTTTTTATGTCTCCCTAGCTCTAGCCTAGAAGTGATGACTTGCTTTTTTGGATCCCCTGTATTCATAACATTTCGATTTTGTAAGTGTATTCGATTGAAATGATGGAAGCTCAATTTGGCCTCATCTAAATAGGGAGGACACCAGGAACTTTTACACAGACTATCACATGTCCCTATATGCCAGTTGCATTTGGGTTGTTATGGATGAGCACTCCCGACATGGAAATTGGTTATGCACTTAAACTTCATACCAGGAACATGGGTAGAGAACTAAAAATGACACTAAGGTAACCTAGTCGCGTAGCATCTGCAGATGATAAACATGGCATTTCCAGGATAAAATAAAAAAGATTAAGACTGCAGGAAAAGTGCAAGACAATATACAAACTCCAGGCCGCGAGTGTGATGCTCATGTGTTGTGAGCAGCATTAACCAGTAAATGCTCAAGCCCATGCGTGTTTATATTTGTATTTTAGAAGCTAAAAAGCTGAAGCATTTTAACCATGAAGCTAATCATCCTGTCGTCAGCACGGTTAAAGAGTTATTCAGTCTTCCAAAGAAGGGAAAATAACATCATGTCCAACTCCAGGAGGAGGAAAAAGAATGATTCTGAATGAAACTATCACTAAACTATGGAAGGAAATAGGACTAAGGGGTGTCCTGAAGCATCCATAGCAGTTCTGCAGAATGACTCCAAAGTTGCTGGTTAGAATCAGAATCATGAATGATTATGCGATTGGCGTCGCGCGACTGGCTGGATCTTCCATTGACTCTAGATGTACCATAAATGCATAGCCTAGCACCCACAAGGCAATGTATTGAAAGGGTACCCAAGATAAACATGCAAACAGGCTCATGATGCTTCCGACGTACTGAGGATCTTTTATGTATCCAAAAGGAAATTCAGTCACCCACGGAATGTTCTTCCCAAACCGCACCCCATAGTAGGTCCCGGATTCACCAAGCAACTGATAAACTCTGCAGAACATTTACTTTTTGAACCAAAAAACTTTGTTCTTGTAGAACATACAGCTCTATAGAAAGGCAGTCAATGGCACGCTTTAGAAAAAGTGTGTTGGCAGAAGAAACATACACTGTTACTATAATTCTGATTCCACTTTGATTATAATTCTACATTTCTACTTTTCCTCCAATGTCATATGCTTTAGCTCGTAAGCCAACAGAAACTAAGAACATCATACACTCTAAGAACATCATACACTGGTATTTCCTTTTTAAAGAAATAGGCTTTGCAAACTTAGAAGGCTCTCGGCATTCTATAAGCATTCTTCCATGGAGTCATGGTGATTGAGCATACCGAAGAAAAACAATCATCTTTCAGATTATTACACTAGCTCCAAGAATGCAAATGCTCCCGATTTCACAAAAAGTTGACAAATCTCCATATGGACAATCCCAAGATACATTTACAAACTAACCCTTAAATAGAGCGAGGACAGCATCTCTGCGCTCCATGGATGGAGAAAGGAGAACATCTTTGAACTTACTACCATTCAAAAACTTCTTTTCAGTCAACAAACTGTGTCTGCTAGTCATTTCATCAGCAAATGTAAGGTTTCCAAAAGAAAAAGAAAGGAAACAGAATGAAGAAACGAAAAAAGAGGTGTTCGACAGCATAACAGCTTGACAGGCCTCTTCAGCCTAATTATCCATGCAATCAGTTACGTATCCTTCCATGGTCAACCTTACTCATTTAATGAAGACAGCCCAAAATCACATACAAAGACAATTGCCAACAGAGTAACATAACTCCTCAAGCTCACAATAAAAAGCAACCCACAAAACCCAAAAAGCCCGGAAAATTCCCTATTAGTCTCCCCAGAATACAGAACAACAGACAAACAAACATATGCCCCCATAACACCGCAACGCCCAAGCCACCAAACATAAGTCAGGTAACTACATCAAACAAAAGGGCAAATCCTTTTCGTTTTCTTTCTGTCTTTCTTTCTTTTTCTTTTTCTTTTTCTTTTTTTTTGGGGGGGGTGGGGGGGGAGAGGTGGGTTGGTGTTTAGGGATACCTGAAGTTGAGGAACTGGCCGAAGAGGAAGAGGGGCCAGAAGTAGAGCGGGGGAGGCCAAGACAAGGTCGAGACAGAAAAGAGAGAGAGGATCTGAATCAGCTTCAGGCAGTGAGAGACCAGAGCCATCACTTTGCTTGGGTCACGCCCTCTCCCACACAGATTCACCCATGCCTGTGGCCTCCTCCATAACCAGTAGTAGAATGGGAATGGCACCATCACACCTATCCCCGCCACTAGCCCCATCTCTCCCTCTCTCTCTGCTGATTTTCTGTCTTCCGGCGTCTGGCTGTCTGCGCTGCTATGGAGTTGAATATTGAAGGGGGGCCACACATTGTTCCCAAAATTCTACAGAACAGGCCCATACATAGGTCACAGCCCATGCAGTCTTTAGATCCGTTGGAGTCATCAGTCATGGACAACCTTTGTGGATCGAACAAAGCCATTACTCTCTCCACGACATCATTTCTACATGCGTCTCTGTGGCCCTGTCTATTCTTTAGAGAATGGTGATGATTGGAGATCTTTGTAGGTGGTCAACACCCAATTGTGATTCTTTGGTCTCGAAATCAAATATAGAAAACGTTATCCTAAAAATGATGACTTACATCACTAAAAAAAAAATGACCAAACGAAAAATATATTGGTTGCTCACGGAAATATTTAACCCTAAATTGTTATCGATAATGAAAATGCTAACTAAGTATTTTAAATGACACAAGCAACCATTTTTAAGATAATAATTTCTAAATTATTTTTTTCCAACGGAAGAAAGGGAGTTGCAATATCTGAAAATCTCCCAAAAAAAGTTTTATGAGTGTAGTTCGAGCATCGCAATGCCTACAGCTCAGTATACACATAGCATTTGGGAGAGGCCTTACTGGATATACATCTAATAACTCAACATTTTGTACATTAGTCGAAGTTCGACCTGACAGGAACGATTCTCTAATTTATTGTGCGAAAATAGAAACGATATATATGCCATACCGGTACAAAACTCGAGATAATTTCTAGAGGCCCAAAAATTGATTAGTCATGCTGCAAATTGCATATAAGAAATTAAGTTAGTGACATATCATTGTGAAACTCAACAAAAAAGGTTTTTTAACAGCTTGTGTGCACCGAAATGCATGATGATTCCAGAAATTTCAAGTCTAACCCAAAATAATAAAAGAAGAAGAAGAAATGGTTGGTGTAACTTAAGATCAAAAGTGCAAATGGCGCATCTATTGATTTTGGGGTTGTAAACGCATCTGCTTGCTTGCTTGTTTATGGATTCCATGCGTTGGCAAAATAGAAATATATTGGTCGTACAGCTCATGCCTATCCACATGCCATTGAGTACAAAATTGTCTCATCGAGTTCAGTTTTCCTCTTGCCCCAAAATCCAGAATCGTCAACTGGATTGTCAACTGAAACCCTAGAATCTCTTTGCTGCATGCGGCCATCGATTCTTGCGCACTTCGTATTTATAAGCTTCCCGATGCAGAAATTGTCTGCTCAAAAGCGAATGTAGAAACGGAAGTAGTTTCTCTCGCTTGTCAACGTAATGTATTTCAATGTGAAACATCATTAGCCGCGACAAACCAAATCAGCATGAACACGAAAAGCTTCGGATATTTCTAGTTCGCGTGTCGTAGATACAGACATTGTCTATCTCGAATTTTTGTCAGGTTTGTACCCGAGAGATAAGTGTCCCTTTTTGATTTGGTGTTCTTGGGATAGGATCGTCCTCTTCTTAGAAGTACCCTCGTGGCCATCTCAACGTGACTTTGGAGGCGATGGTGGCAATTGAAGGCCAAAGAAGTTTAAAAAGAAAGTATTTGTCACTTGCATATTTCTGCTCACGAGTTGTGTACTTGAAGTCTAAAACTTGCGAAGCATGTACTCCGTCAACCCGCACATCATCAACTCGACATGCATGTGTAGCTGAACGTGTAAATAAAAATAATTTCCTAATAATATTATCATGGACGATACAATCTTAACCGTACATCTACGTATCATCACCACATACTTTATAATAAAATATTTATTAATTTAAAAATTATGTAATCATAAATAATTGGCTGTACAATGATACTGTAGGACCGGAGAATCATTCATTATACCCAATACTGTCATATATCTCTTGATGATTGCAGCTGCGGAAATTGTTTGTTTATCTCACGAGGCAATAATTGTGACCATACATTTTGGTCAATCATTACCAAAGAAAGTACAGGCGCGCCACATGTGTCAGGCGGCTACGCGCACAATGCTCGAGCTCAGAAAATTCCCCAATTAAACCGAAGAACTATTTAAATTGCACACATTTCGATGGTTTGTTTCGTAGAGTAACAAGGCGTGAAGCATATAGAATTTGTGTTTATACCAGTCCAACTTGGGTTCGCAGATCTCGTGTCCTCCCTCCCTTTACAATTCACTGCTTGCTTGCCGCACACTATAATTCTTACTGGATTATTTTTTATTTTATTTTTTTTATAATCAATGTGTCTTGATCAGTTTGCATGCACCTCAATTATTTCTCGAAGTATACTAACACAATAACTCACCGCCATGACTCCCCACTTAAATCACAGATGTTCATATAAGGAATCGAACATGAGACCAGTGCGCCTAACCATACAATTCCAAACGCGCCTTAACCAACTGAGTTATAGTGAATTTTTACGGGATTATTTGTTGACTGAAAATAGATTTTGGCGTATCAATCAATTCAATCATGGGCTGATGAGTAGATGCTAGTTGATAAAAATGCGGATTTAGCCTCTAGTGTCTGTTACAGAGTAAGAGATCCTTCTTTTATATCTTTTATATATATATATATATATATAACTCCAATTGCGGTAGTAGATCATCTGGCGATAAGATATGATCGGCGTGAAAAATCTCAAGACAATGTTATGTCCCAATATCAAGAATGACCTTGGGTTCGTCCGACGTGAGCTCATTAGTAGCGCCAAATTCCAGGTAAGTGCAATTTGGCTATCACTTGAACGAAGTGAGCATATTTGCAACCACCTTGGCTAAGAAAATTACAAAGCTAGTGACGATTTATCATTTTTTGTATGTTCCGTCAACTATAAAGTTCGCACGAGGTTAAGCCACATGACATGCTCGTTACGCGAGGTTTGCCTTGGCAAATCTTTAATTCTTAAAGCACGTGTGATTTATGTACATATCAATTCTATTTCGCATTTTAGCAAATCTGTAATATTTGTACATGTATTGTTTATGCTTATGCATTTGTTTATTTTTTAATAATGAGCACATTTGTTTAAGTATATTTCGATACCATTTTCCACTTTAGCATATCTCTAACACACTATCTGTCAATTAATCATCGTGGGATCACGCCCTATTCCAATAAATATTTATTACATATAACCTTATTTCTCATTCATTTAGAATGACGCTATCAATGCACTTCTAACATTATTTTTATAAGTATATAACAAGCTTTTCACACGAATTGTTCAACTTAATTATTAGGTTCCGATTGTTTTTCGAAAAATGATCGATCTGAAAAGTATTTTCCTTAAAGTGATCAAATTTATACCGCTTGAAATAATTAATCCATGACAAATGTTTTCATTAACAATAATAATTTATATCTAAAGATTTTGATGAAAAGTGAAATTTTTCTTGGGTTTGTTCATTTTAGTAAGTGATATAATCAATTATTTTTTAAAATATTTCTTAAATCTTTTAGTATTCACGAAACAAATTAGCTTTCATATGTTCAGTACTAATATTTTGAATGAACTCTGTCATGTATTTATTGATGAACGCATGCGCCGGACAAATAAATCGCGCATCATTCAATTTGGTGGAGCCCGTCGGATTTATTTGGAAGGTAGCCACAATTAACTCATGATGTAAGCACTCAAAATCCCATTAAATACTCTTTTTTACCCCACACGTGGTCCCACCCCCCCGCGACACGTGGCTCGAGAGAGGACTTGGAGGTATTGCCACGTCATCATTTCCACCTCGTAGCGGCTATAAATAGGGAAGGGGAGGTGGGGGTTTTCATCTCGATCCTGAGGAGTTAAGAGGACGTGCACTTTGCCCATGCACTAGAAAAGGGAGCCGCATAAATTCGCTTGAGCTTTTTGCACATCATCACCACCATCATCATCATCTATATCATTACCATCAGCAAGCTAGGGCAAGGTAGAGATGTCCCAGAAGATAGCAGCCGAAGATTGTCCAAAGGCATGGTCGGGTCCGATCGCCGAGAAGCCTCCGGCAGCGGTGGCGGTGGTGGTGAGAGAGTACGAGGAAGAGAGAGACAAGGCGGGCGTGGAGAGAATGGAGATGCGGTGCGAAGTCACGGGACAAAGGCCTGGACCAGACAACAAGAACAAGATGAAGATGAAGAAGAAGGCCGCATTTCTGGTGACGGACCTCTTGGGCGACCCGCTCTGTCGCGTCCGCTGGTTCCCATTGCATGTCATGCTGGTATCTCGTTCTCGTTCGCTCTCCCTCCCTCGATCTCGCACGCCACCTTTCAAGTCAATTTATATTCATTCCGTACGTAGCTATAGAGACGATATCGCATGAGACAGGGGATTTGATTTTTTATATGAAGTTTATTTTCGTGGAACTGTGCAGGTCGCGGAGTGGGGAGAGGGCGGAGAAATAGTTGGGGTGATCAGAGTGTGCATCAAGAGAGTGAAAATTGGAGGAAACGACACTACCAATCCATCATCATCTTCATCAATAGCATCATCAGATTATGTGAAGGCTGCCAATGTTCTGGGGCTGAGGGTCTCTCCTTCTCACAGGTTTTCTCCTCCTCCTCTTCCCCCTCCCTTATTCTTCTGTCGTGATGATGATTGGTCGGTTTGGGGACATGCACGTGTGTCGCTTCGCTGCGGTGCTAAACAACAGTCTCATGTCAAGACCTTGGCGTCTTTGTTGCTAGAAAAATGAGTCGAGTCGAGGTCGATCCCGATGCGAAATGCGGGACCCCGAGAGTCTCTCCATGCGCTCTTGGCTTCTGTGGTTCAATTGCCTAGCTATTTATTCCAGTTCTTTTGACATCTTTATAAAGGAGAATGCTACAGTTCAGTTGCCACACACGTCACCTTCTTCATAACGATTGCAATGCCAGTCGAGTCATCATTCGAAAAAGAGAGACTGTTCCTTATTCCCACCAAACGATTAAGATTCAGCTGTAAAGAGGACTATACAATGATATTATCGTTTTGGTGTTTTGCTTTTTCGAAGGAGGCATGGCATTGCCATAAGACTAGTCCAAGAGATAGAGAGATGGTGCAAGCGGCTCGGCGCGGATTACGCTTACATGGCCACGGATGCCGCCAACTCGCCCTCCCTCAAGCTCTTCACCGCCAAATGCGGCTTCATCAAGTACCGCACCCCGACGCTGCTGGTGCGACCAGTCCACGCTCACCGTGAGCCACCCAGCCCGAGCGCCTCGATCGTCCGGATAGCCCCGAGGCTCGCCGAGTTGATGTATCGGCGCGTCCTCGCCGCATCCGACTTCTTCCCCGAGGACATGGCCGAGATCGTCGCGCACGCCCTTAGCTTGGGCACGTTCGTGGCAATCCCTCGGAAGTCGGCCTGCGCATGGGACCCGGAGTCGGGGGCGCTGCCGCCGTCGAGCTTCGCCGTCATGAGCGTGTGGAACACCAAGGGAGTGTACAACCTCCGAGTGAAGGGGGCTTCGGGGTTCGTGCGCGCGTGCTGCGCCGGGAGCCGGATGCTGGACTCGTGCATGCCGTGGCTGAGGATACCTTCGTTCCCCAACGTGTTCAAGCGATTCGGTTTCTACTTTCTGTATGGTTTGTACATGACGGGAAAGCACGGGCCGAACCTGATGAAGTCGCTCTGCGATTTCGCGCACAACATGGCGAGGGACGACGCCGGGTGCGGTGCGGTGGTCGCCGAGGTCGGGCCCGGAGACCCAGTCAAGGCGGCCATCCCTCATTGGAAGAGATTTTCTTGGTCGGAAGACGTATGGTGCATCAAGCTCCTTCGGGAGGAACTCGTCCAAAAATGTGGGGATCTGGATCGGGTTCACATGTCCAAGGGTCAATCCCCAGTACTCTTTGTTGACCCTCGAGACGTTTGACTTTCTCTCTCTTTTCCCGAAATTTTCTTTTGAAGAAAAAGCCTCTCTTTGCATAATAGCAATCAGCCGCTGACAGTTTTCTCTGTGTTGTTGCTTGTTATGTAAACTTTCCTATGAATGGCCGTGGGTTACGAGAAAAATCAGCAATTTAGCGTGGCACATCTTTTTCATAGGAAAACACTTTCTTGACAGCATTGTATGTGACTGTACAATTTAAATCGAAAACTCACACATTATCAACGTGTGTTTTACATAAATATTTATTATTTGAAAAATCGTGTCGTCAGAAATAACTATAATACTGTTAATGTTAGACCGTGAGGTTAATAAATTCCTTTTCCATATAAGCTTGGATGTGGCGAGGTTGCGAATCAAAAACAAAAGGTCCTGCATGAATCGAGGCCATTGACAAATCCATGCATGCTGTAAAAACTTATAGAGTTTTACACCCTTGAAACATTCTATAGTTTTCATCGAGAAGTGGTTGGATAACTAAAGATTTATGTGAAAGGGAGAATTGGTGTGAAGGAATTTATACAAACTGTTGTAATACTAACACGGAAATTAACGAGATCTTGCAAATACATCAACGCGAAATTCCAGAAAAAATAATGAGGAATGGTAAAGTACACCAGATATAATGTGAATCGATCCGAAAATCGGTACCTACATCCACGGGGAGAGGCAGCAAGAACAATCCACTATAATCGAAGAATCGGATTTATAATCACTCAATACGCTCGTGTTTCTCACACCTAGATTATACCCAAATCCCTAACTGTTTACAAATCAAACAACTCAATTGGATATAATAAAGCTAAAAAACTCACGAAGCACAAATCGATCACTGGTTCGAGCCGTTCGTGCGACACCAGACGAGAACGTCATCGATAAAGCCTTTGTGGTCTTCGTTGTTCGTCCTTCGAGCTGTGCGACTGTGACTATTTTATTTTTTGTACGGCTCGATCCTTTTTCTGCACGGCCTCTTCTTCTTATGTGCCGCATGGCTCACTGCTGGAAAAGAGAGTCCTAATCTCTTTCTACGAAATCTGCAGTCTGGTAAGTAATAAACCAGTTCCTATAAGGGATCATATGATAAGAAAACCTCGAATCTAGCACCCATTCGTCTCCTGACGAATTTGTAGTCACACACAAAACAACCTCTACATCACTAGTGCTCTCCTCAGCAATATTTACCATAATAACCATGGCATTCTGCTTATCACCTCTGTTTTTCAATTTAGGACAATCTCTCCTAATGTGTCCCTCCTCGTAACACTCAAAGCACTTCACGCGTCTCTTGGATTTTCTATGGCGTGATTTAGATCTGCTTTTAACTCTGCTGTTGTTGGACCACCAATGTTGCTCTCTACCCCAAATCACTAGTCACTACGCTATATCCTGCACTAGATTGTCATCTCGTAACTTTCTCTGCCACTCTTTCGAAAATAAAGCTGATTGTACCTCTTCTGAGGTAATCATAGTACGCCCCAGCAATAGAGATCAGTAAAGTGCTCCAACAACTCGACGTAACTTCAATATATCTGAACTGGAACATTCTTTTCAACATGTACAAGCGATTGTTCAAGCCATTCTTTACATAGAGCGACTGAAACTTTGCCCACAATGCTACGGTATCCTTTTCTTCGTCTACCTCTATCAACACTTCATCCGATAAATTCAACAGGATTAAACTCCTAGCTTTCCTCATTAACACATCTTATCAGCATCTTTCATTGATTCAGGTAACTTAAATTTGCCCCCTAATGCTTCTCTCAAACCTTAAGTTGTCAATAACGCCTCCATCTTGAGACTCCATAACTCAAAGTTGTTTCTCCCGTTAAAAATATCAATTTTAACTTTCAACCCCGACATAATTGCAGTTACAAATATCCAGATAATAATCAGACAGGTAAAAGCCCCAAATCACAATCCATAATATCTGATCCTCAAGCTTTGATATCGAGGTGATAAACAAAAGGCCACAATCGTGTGGCGAATATTGCTGAGAAGAGCAATAGTGATGTAGAGGCTGTTTTGTGTGTGACTACAAGTTCATCAGGACACGAATGAGTGCTAGATTCGGGGTGTTCTTATCATATGACGCCTCATAGAAACTGGTTTACTACTTACCAGACTGCAGATTTCGTAGAAAGAGATTAGGACTCTCTTTTCCAGCAGTGAGCCACGCGGCACATAAGAAGAAGAAGCCGTGCAGAAAAAGGATCGAGCCGTACAAAAAATAAAATAGTCACAGTCACACAGCTCGAAGGACGAACAACAAAGACCACAAAGGTTTTATCGATGACGTTCTCGCTTGGTGTCGCACAAGCAGCTCGAACCAGTGATCGATTTTGTGGTTCGTGAGATTTTTAGCTTTATTATATCCAATTGAGTTGTTTGATTTGTAAACCGTTAGGGATTTGGGTATAATCTAGGTGTGGGAAACACGAGCGTATTGAACGATTGTACATCTAATTCTCCAATTATAATGAATTGTTCTTGCTGGCTCTCTCCGTGGATGTAGGTACCAACATTCGGATCGATCCACGTTATATCTGGTGTATTTTATCGTTCCTCATTATTTTCTCTGAATTTTCGCGTTGACGTATTTGCAAGTTCCTCGTTAGTTTCTGCGTTAGTATTAAAACAAATGGTATCAGAGCCGATGGTTGATTGGTGGGCCTCCAATTTGTTCCGGTGAATATCTCAAGAAGGAATATGGTGATTGCGCCTCAAGAAGGAATCCGGTGTCAACGTGGTTTCCGGGCCAGTGTGCGTTGTGGTGTAGCGGCGTGGACTTAATGGACGTTGATGGAGATTCATGTTGAGATGGAGATGGAGCCAACGCGATTTCCAAGCCGGTGGATGTTGTGGTGTAGCAACGGACTCGATAGATGTTGATGAAGATTCAAATTGAGATATGTTGGTGCGAAAGTATACTTGGATTACGAAGAAGCAAACTTAACACTAGAGCTCACACGTGAGGAGGAGATTGTTAGGATGCACGTGTGAGTTGTGTCAGAAAAGTCTCACATCGGAGAATTAATGTGGTATTGAGCAGTTAATATACCCAAATTGACCAATAACTCATTGGCTTAAGTTTTTGAGTAAAGGTGGGTCCAACTAGATATATTGACGGGCTCGAACTTAGGCTCCCTCTTGGTGATCTTCCCAAATTGAAAGTATCGAAATTTCGTTGTGCGCACCCAACACAAACAGAGTAGGAATTGGTCCAATCGCTCCTAAACCTAGGAAATGCTTCTATGATACATAGAATCTCAACTGTTGATTTATACACCATCATCCCGTGTTTTGCATGAAACATTCGTAATTGGAAGATTGTGTGGTTAGAAATAATTGATTGTATTGTTAGACTGTAGGGCTAGTAGCTTCCAAACCTATATCATATAAAATCCAATTCAGTTCTAAACTTTTCAATTTTACCAATTTAATACTAAACATTTTAAGCAAAATTTCAGTGTAATCATTTTGACAGATTTTGGCCAAAAATCACTAGTGCGGTGATGTGCCACATAAGATGGCTGGTCATAAATGAATTGCCACGTCAACAATCTCCGGCAAAAATTAATCGGAAGTACTACATTAAAATTTTGCGTAAAGATTTAAGATTAAATTAGAAAGTTGAAAAATTTATAATTGAAACGACAGGTATATGATGAGAGTGTTAATTATTTCTAACCGCATGATCTTCCAATCAATGAGTGATCGTGCAAAATACGAAATAATGTTGTATGAATTTATGATCAATATTATATTGTAATTTTCAGTATCATCCACGAACGATAACCGAGGTTATTTTCCCCGGACAACGAAACCAAACTTTGACGAATGCTCTCATGTTTTCGCGTGCCCGCCAGCGTCGTCCGGCAATCTCATCAGGGAAGATGTCCCCAAGTTTTATCACCCTCAATCTTTTGGGCTGCATCGGTGGATAAGATCATTTTTCCTCGGACCAATCGAAGCGACATCATGCCTCGTTTGGGCTTAGACAAGTGACGCGTTCACATTGGCGCGTTCTCATTAAGCACAAAAAGCTTACACTTGAGGCGTTCTTTCAATTTCAAAACCCTCAGCACATGTGCATCTTGAATTAGAAAATGCAAATCGACTCTCGCGTTCGCTCCCCCCGCCACCAATCGCTTAACGTATGTTTTATCGAATTATGGGCGTGATTCCTTTGACGCGACGGTGTACCTCACAAAAATTTATAACGTTTTATACACCGAAAGCGGGCACGACGTTTGCAAGGTCACCCGCGAAGGGAAGACTTTTTCTCGAATGCGGTCGTCGTCGATGCCGGTCCTTTTTATTTTGCTTTAGATAAAGCCTAACCAACGGCGGAAAATAGTTTTGTTTTTTGTTTTAAAATAGAAAGACGTTTCTAGTAATAAATTGTTCGTTCCAAAAGTATGTCCGTACCAGCATGTTTGATTATTTTAAGGAATGGCCTCCATGATATTCTCAACATACTTAAGTGTAGTCCGCAGATATGCACGATCCAAAACCAATCAAATCTCTACTTTTTGAGGTCTGTCTAGAGACGTCCAAGGGAATGTCCAAGGGGGGATGGAACATCCAATGACAAAGTGAGGATGCCTTATTCAAATCATAAGGAATGCACCAGATCATGTAAGAAGCCCTTTCCAGGTTTGCTTCATAGCCATTCTATTTATAGAAAGTAGAGGTACAACGGCATTAAGATTGTTATTGGTGTGATCTGACATATTATCTGAATTTAAGATCAATCTTGACCCTGTGAGATTATTCCACTTTTCGAGATACGAAATAAGAAATCTCACTAATTTAATTCTTAAGAAATCTCAAATTAGATCATTTGTATTTACCCCAACAAAGAAGTATGAGCCTCTTCGATAGAAGATTTTTTTTTTTTTTGTCTTGGTCCCATTGCAAAATTAGACAAGTCTGAACTAATTAAATACTTGTGTAAAAAAATTTACCAAATTGATTGTCATTTCTGTAAACAATATCCAGTAACAAAGTGAGGATGCCTCATTGGAATCAAAGGGAACATCACACAAGAAGCCCTTTACTGGTGTGCTTTATAGGCATCCTATTTATGGAAAGTTGGGTATATTGGTATTACATAAATCGTGTTCTTATGAGGTTAGCTTGAAGCCCAACAAGCGAGCGAATATTTTCTACTATACCGCTTACAAATATGAACGAGTAAAAGACATTTTCACTATCCACGAAAACATTATAAAGGCATGTTTCATTGATCAATTATCTCCAACAATCTAACCCATCGTTTTCAGGAAGATATTTTTTTTTTAAAAAATTGTTCATTTATTTGAAAAGTAAGAGGAGATTTAAGTTCACCAAAAAAGGAAAAAGAAAAAAATTAAGGGCGAGAGAGCACGTGCGAGCAACTTGGGATTGTAACCACCAAATACGATGCTCCAACAGCGACTCCACTGAATAAAGCTGCTCCATTCACATGTCACCTCTCTAAGTTCTATGCTGCCAATAGCTATGAATCTCCAAAGAAAGATGAAGTCCTTTAGAAAAACACCAGCATTGAGCATAGAACGAATAATAAAAGCTTGGTCCAAATTCCCATCCCAACAACATATTAAATCTACAGAGCGGAGCAAAAGGGACGTGCCCTTTCGGCCAAAGAGCTAAAAATAAGCCAATCAAACTAAGAAGCAGGGCTAAAAAAAAAAAAAGGGTATTTAACAAACGAGAGTCTCTCAAGAACAGAGCCAGGTGGCAACTTTATGTGCTTCGCAAGTAACAGGCGTCCGAAATTCCTAAGCTTTGTCTCTCACTCTCTCTCTCTTACGGATGCTTAGGACCACAAGAGCATTACGAGGCAGGCATGAATTTTTTGCTTCAGTCAAAGTCAAACCAGGCCAAAGACGCCACCGTTTTTTCAGGGGGGCGTTGCGCATGCACCCTGCGGCAAAATCATTGGCCAGTTACTTGCTTTTGGATAGGTAGGAACCTACTCTGTTGTTTGACTGAATATGCTCTGTTTTCTCTTATGCTGATGAACGTCTCTTCCTTGACTGGATCTGTATTTCCTCTTGGTGCTAGGTAGAGACAAGTTCTGTCCGTGGAAATGCCCGACATCCTGCCTAGGTACATGAAGAAGATTTGGCTCAGACGCGGGGTAGGAAAATCAATATCCTTGAAAAGTAGAGAATCAGAACAAAGTCACGTTGATACGGGCCAACCAATCCTTGTTGCACCAAAGATCTTGCCATTTGCGATGGAACTTGAATCACATCTCTTTTTCATTTACATCCAAGAGTTCTTGTGTGTTTTCACGCGCCTTTGAAATCCCGAAAATTGAATAATTTCTTTATGGGATATGTTCAATAGAAGTCTTAAAATTTATCATGAAAGTGCCATTGAGTCTTAAAATTTGAAAAAAAAAAAATACAATCAAGTCCTAAAACTTACCAAATCGATAAAATCAAGTCCTAAAGTTAACATTGTCAATTTGATTAACGGAAAATGATGACGTGACATTTTTAAATTAATTTTTTTTTATCTTATGTGGTATTTTCATTATTTTTATTCAGATTTTATTTAGATAATAAGAGGGACATATAAATTTTATTTTTTGAAAAAACAAAACATTAAAAGAGAGAGAGAGAGAGAGAGAGAGAGAGAGAGAGAGAAAGAAAGGCAAGTTCGCTGCCTCGCTGGTAATAGCTGACACCCATCGCCGGAGGGGCTGACGAGCTCCACCGAGCAAGGGCGAGGCCGCGCGATGAGGCCAGGGCAAGGGCACCCAGATCTGGGCGACGCCAGCCCTCGCCAGGTTCGAGCGAGGGCGTCCAGATCTAGGCGACAATCGTGGAGGAGCTACTTCGAGCAAATAAACTTGGAGGAGTGACTCAAAGCGGCTTGAGCTCCATGCGTCCTGAGAATCTCGAAGGGCAATAGTAATGCCGCTCTTCAAGAACGAAGCGGTTGCAGAGTTCCTGGACATCAGATGCAGATATTTAGCTTGCCTTCCTCCACCATTTTGGACGAAATTTGCAGAGCAATGCAGTCCACGCTAAAAATCAATCTCGCTCCAAAAAGACAGCAACTTGAACTGAAGAACAGGATGTCGAAATTACCCAGGCATTTATTTTGCTCAGCCCAGGCAAGAGCCGACCTCGCCTAAATCTGGGCGCCCATGCCCTGGCCCGACGAAGGTGGCCGGCCCTCACCCTTGCCCGGCGGAGGTCTTCGGCTTCTCCGACGATGGGCAGCAGCCCCTACCAGCGAGCCTCTGCCTTAAAATATGAATAAAAATAACGAAAATACTGCATAAGATAAAACATTTAATTTAAAAATGCAACGTCAGTATTTTTCGTTAATCAAATTGACGGTGTTAATTTCAAGACTTGATTTTATCAATTTGGTAAGTTTTAAGACGCGATTGCATTTTTTTATAATTTTTAGGACTCAATTGTAATTTCATAATAAATTTTAGGACTTTTAGTAAACATATCTCATTTGCTTATATTTTCTTACGAATAGAGTGACCACAACATGCTACGATAACGGAATTGGGAATTTAGAACAATAAATTATGGTTTCGAAAAGTTGAGTTCTGTTACATTAACGACAGCAGCCCATGCATAGATAGAGATAGCTATGCGATTCAAGTGAGATGCAAAATCAGTCCCCGAAGTGATGCGGACAGCTCGCGTATATTCACATGGCTGAATTTCATTTAGGTGCCAACAAGTTCCTTCTGTCACGTTAGTCGCATCTCTTGTATAGGCCAATCCTGTGAATGTGGGATTATGAGACCCTGCCCCCCTAATGCTGGAGGTAGATTTTGATACTTCTCTTGATGATCTGAAACGCAAGATCAAAGCAGCACTCTGAGGACAACCTCCTTAGTTTACTATATATATATATATATATATATATATATATATATATATATATATATATATATATATATATATATATATATATATATATAAAGAGCCACCAATGTTATGGCCATCAAATATAATGAAAAACCAAGCCGAAAGGATGAGGAAGGCCTCAGGTTTTTATCAAAATCACCCTAGCCATCGGTTCAAAATTCTATTCCAATCGCCAGGATAAATCTGCAGTCTTGATACGTGCCAACCATTCCGATATCTGAAAATTTGATTACCATATTCTCTTTGGGGTCCAACAAACACAACACCAGGTAAACTCAACAACTCTATGCCTCTATGCATGCATCGACTCTTCACTTTCGTAATATACATGCGGTTTCGTCCAATGCATGGGATGCTATACTAACATAGTAGCCGAGACACCAAAACCACCCTACACTTTGATCCTGTACCGTTCTCCGGTCCATAGCATGTCTTAGACTAAAGCAGGAGGTTTGATGGCAGAAGGCTGTTGAAAGATCCATCACTGCTGATTACAACGCTTGCCGCACCATTGCTGATCACAGTGCATAATCAGAGACCCAAAAAAGAACTAATCTAGCTGAATTACTTTAGAGTTGTCCTAGTAACTTCAAAAAGTTAGAAACTTGTTTAAGAATATTGGTCATATGTAAAGAGATTAGTCAACATAACAATACATTTGTCAATGGAAGATAGTTGGGCCTTGAATTGACCAAGGGCTTTAGCTTGGGGAAGGTTTTCCTGTAATGGATAGTAGAATGACTAATTCCTCCCTTTCCAGATCAAGAATTAGACCTTTGCTAAGCGGGTCCATACTGCCAGAATTTCTAGAATGGGAAAACAAAATCCATTACCAGGTTTTGTTGACGAAATAAGGGAACCCGTACTTGCTAATATAGCATCTTCGTTAATTGTATCGAGCTAATCAGAGCACCGTGAAGTCTTCAAAGTCTTGCTCAAAGTTATGGAATAAGGACAGTAATTCACTCGAGGTTCATCTTTCATGATGGAAACTGGAAGTTGCGCCCGGGGTGCATGAAGGTGTCAAGCTGCTGAGGTTGTAAAGTAGAAATCAGATTTCACATTGTAGAAGCATTGGCAAAACTTGAGAATCTCGAGTAC
Organism: Rhodomyrtus tomentosa; assembly: GCA_028455895.1. Classification (NCBI taxonomy): domain Eukaryota; kingdom Viridiplantae; phylum Streptophyta; class Magnoliopsida; order Myrtales; family Myrtaceae; genus Rhodomyrtus; species Rhodomyrtus tomentosa. Next base: position 36,637,301 of record JAPCWY010000001.1, on the reverse strand, counting down.
ATGTCTTCCAGAAGAACATGAGGGTTTCCTTGTTCAACCTAAAATGGACAATGAAGTACACAAATTAGGCCAACTTGAAAATCAGAGGACTTAGACAATTACTAATGCCGTTCTGAGATAAATACTTTGAACACTCTTATGCGTACCAAATCGCCTGAAGACAACAAGGATATTGTCCATATCTTCACATGAATAAGTAGATCTAAAGAATGGTCTCCTATCAGGATATGGGAATAAACAAGAAACATACCAGTGTCCCATGGTCGAGAACAAGGATGTTGTCCATATCAAGCACTGTCGAAATACGGTGGGCAATGGTGATCACAGTCGTGCCTCGGCATTCACTAGATATCGTGTTCTGTAGTATTGAAGCTGTTCGTGCATCTACGCTTGCTGTACACTCATCCAAACAGAGCACCTGAAAAGTGTAAGTTTCAGCATACTTGCACCGACAGAAAGAGAAACAGAGAAAAAGTATTGAGCGTTAAGAACCTTCGAAGACTTCAGAAGCGCACGTGCAAGACAAAGAAGTTGCCTTTGCCCGACAGAAAATGTTACGCCAGATTCCTTCACGTGAATATCAAGCCCACCTGCTACTTCCACTTCCTCTTTCATATGGCACTTCTCCAGCGCATTCCATATTTTTAGGTCATCAGTGACCCCATATGGATCCATATTATCCCTATAAATATCACAAAAAAGGAGCCAGCATTAGATATCCAAGTGCAGGGGCCTCAGTGTGAGTAATTCAGTTTTAAGGAAGCAGGAATAGAGCTGTTGATTTCACCAAATAGAATAAAAAGCAGGATTGCTAACATATCAGCACCTCAAAGATCCTTCGAATAAGAATGGACTCTGAGGAACAATGGCGAGGCGGGACCGAAGATCTCTAGCAGAAATGTGGTCTATATCAATGTGATCCACCAAAATACGGCCACCACAGAGGCCATTGAGGCGGAAGAGGGCATTCAAGACACTGGATTTTCCAGCACCGGTTCTTCCAACAATTCCAACCTGAACAATGGTACATCACATTAGGCACGTCTTACAACACAACTGTCGTCCATCACATATATTGACCAGATTATAGCAATCTTTAGGCATAACAAGATAACATACAAAGTATGAGTCCAACCTGCATCCCCCCAGGAATGGTAAATGTGACATTGTTCAATGCAGCTGGCAAGGAAGTCATGTATCTCATAGTAACATGCTGAAATTCGATCAATCCTTGAGAAGGCCAATCTAAATTTGGTGGTGGGTGTCCACCAAGTTGTTCTTGAGGGACGTCCATATACTACAAGAATTTGTAGAAAGTAAGCGTGGTGTGGAAATAACTAAATAAAAATGTTTTCTACTACTTAGATTCATACCTGAAGAGTTCTCTCCACTGAGACCATCTCTTTTTCTGTTTCTGTGAAGCTTGTCAAAAAACTACCAAGCAGAGACACCATTGGGGCTGCATATGAGAGGGCCAACCCCACCTGTGAAAACGTCACTTGCCACTCTTACTACATACTCGTTTGAGCTTCAATTGTATCACCAGTCTCAAGTTGGAGAAGAAAAGAGAAACATAGTCGCAAAGGTCACAAGAGGCAGAAATCAACTGGACGAAAGAAACAAAACATGTACCAGCCCAGGAGTACCAAAGTTGACAGGCAAGAAGCCACGAGATCCAACAACAGACATGACTGCAACGAATGAGATTATAAATGCTGCCAACAACTGAGAGAGAAACATTAGTCTGTAAACGTAGACAGATGCAAGCATCCCTTATTTATTGTTAAAGTACGATAGAGAGTTGAAAATTACTGATGCATCATACTTTGACAAAGTTGACATTTCTTGTAGTCGAAACATGAAGAAAAGAAGTCCCATTGACATAAAGTGTGTATTGACACCGGATATACCTGTAGGCGCAAGGAAAGCCACAAGCTCGCTGTTAACTCAGAGAGAGAAGTCCGCTGGTATAGCACTATTTGCTCAGTGAATCTGGTGAAAAAGAAATTCTGTCCAACAGCAAGAATGATGCCAATATTAGTACAAAGACAGTAAATAGCACAAGCAAAATAACCACACAAATCAGTATTTTAAGGATATTTTCTCATAGACGATGAAGTCCTAGTTACATTGTAGGCACCTGATTTCAGAAAGATTCAATGATTTTCCTCACCATAGTAAGACTTGGTTCTTTGTATACATAAGTTGATAATGAGCTACTCAATTAAAGATAACTGTCTCTTCCACAGTGCTGAAACTGCTCAACTAGTTTCTTAATTACCTTAAGTTACCATCAAGTCATCAAGTTTTTACCACTGAAGAACAGTCAAATCATGGTCTGCAATTATAATATCCTTTAAGCAGCAATACCATAATAAATCATGCCTGCCTTCTGAAGATAGAAATATTCTGCTATAAAAAGGATCTGATGAGAACATCTGATGTGTACCTGAGACTTGAATGCACGTATAGTGGACGATCCATCGAGAGTCTCACTGAAAGATGCATAGATAGGAGAACGAGTAACACTGTCTAGCCTTCTTAACTCCCTGGAAGTCGATCTGTAAAAGAGCTGTTGAACTTCTAAGTTACAAGAGAGCTCCAAAGTCATATGTCGGGATAATTGCTCTATTTGATTGGTTTTCATAAACATCCTTGCTCTGGAAACTTTATAAAGCAGTATTTGTAAAGATCAACGCTTGTGGGTTTTACGTTTCTCATGTAGTTTGTGGGTAGGTAATGGAGACTTTCTAGTAATTCACAGGCAACCATCAACATCAACATCAACAATACCTTTATCCCAAACTAGTTGGGGTCGGCGGTCGATGAACTCCAAAAAATCATAAAAATAAAAGCAGAATCAAGGGAGGGAAAAGAGATAAATGTGTAAAAATAAATAAGTATATATATATATCTATATACTACCCCTCCACAATACTAATAGCCTCCCTCCACTCCGTCCTAAGGCAAACCGTACGCCAATCTATTTCCCACTCCATTAAATCTTGTTTTACCGCTTTCCCCCAAGTAAGTTTCGGCCGACCTTTTGCTTTCTTCGTGTTATACTCTCAATAGCAAACTTCTGTTCGTACCGGTGCATCTACGGGTCTTCGGAGAATATGCCCAAACCATCTCAATCTATGCTCTCTCATCTTTTCCGCCACCGGTTCTACTCCAACTTTTCGTCGAATCTCTTCATTCCTTATCTTATCCATCCTTGTATGACCACACATCCACCTTAACATCCTTATTTCCGCTACTCCCATTTCATGCTCATATTTCCTTTGTGCTGGCCAACATTCAGCTCCATATAACATGGCAGGTCTGACTGCTGTTCTATAAAATTTTCTTTTTAACCTAAGAGGAATTTTGCGATCACACAAAAATCCCGATGCACTGCGCCATTTCATCCAATCTGCTCTGATTTCATGGCTTACATCCTCATCAATCTCTCCCTCCTTTTGCAATATTGATCCTAGATATCTAAATGTATCTTTCTTGGGTACCTCCTGTCCGAGCATATTTACGGCTTCTTGATCCCCTCTTTCTGTCGTGTCAAACTCACACTTCAAGTATTTCCTCTTACTTCGACTTAGTGTAAATCCTTTAGACTCCAACGTGCTTCTGCATACTTCTAACTTAGCGTTAACCCCAGCCTTGGTCTCATCAATAAGCACGATATCGTCTGAAAATAGCATACACCACGGCACCTCATCTTGAATATCTTTTGTTAGCTCATCCATAACCAAGGCAAAAAGGTAAGGGTTCAAAGCAGAACCTTGGTGTAAGCCTACTGTGATTGGAAAATAACTTGATGTGCCGTTACAAACCTTCACACATGTAGTAGCACCGTTATACATGCTCTTGATTGCCTCGACATACTTTGAAGGTACTTTTTTTTTCTCAAGAATCCACCGCAAAATCTTTTTTGGAACCCTATCATACGCCTTCTCGAGATCAATAAACATCATATGGAGGTCCTTCTTTCTTTCTCGATATCTTTCCATCACTTGTCGTATTAAGAAAATAGCCTCCATGGTAGATCTTCCTGGCATAAATCCAAATTGATTGACAGAAATCTTGGTTTCTATTCTCAAACGATGCTCAATAACTCTCTCCCACAGTTTCATTGTATGGCTCATAAGCTTGATGCCTCTATAATTAGAACAATTCTGGATATCCCCATTGTTCTTGTATATAGGCACAAGTATACTCTTCCTCCATTCATCAGGCATCTTGTTAGTATGGAGTATCTTGTTAAAAAGACTAGTCAACCAACTTATTGCTACATCCCCTAAGCATTTCCACACTTCAATAGGAATACTATGGGGTCCCAAGGCTTTACTAGTCTTCATTTTTTTTAATGCCTCCCTAACTTCCCGTGCTTTAACTCTACGCACAAACCTTCTATTTGAATCATAAGAAGCATCTTCCAAATCCACCTCACTTCTATTGCTCTCCCCGTTAAAAAGTTTGTTAAAATAACTCATCCACCTGCCCTTGACGTCTTCATCTCTTATCAAGAGTGTTTGATTTTCAACCTTGATACATCTAACCTGTGTCAAGTCTTTACTTTACTTGTCTCTTGATTTTGCAAGTCTATAGATGCCTTTTTCTCCTTCTTTGCTCCCAAGTTTGTTGTACATATCGGTGAAAACCTTGCCTCTGGCCTCTTGTACAGCTTTCTTGGCACTTTTTCTCGCCAATGTAAACTTTTGCAAATTCTCTTCATTAGGGCATTTATGTAGGCATCTGAAACACTTCTTCTTATCCTTAATTGCCTCTTGCACCTCTTCATTCCACCAACAGGTTTCTTTTATTTGATGTTCATTCCCTCTACTTTCCCCTAACACCCCTTTTGCCACTGTCTGGATGCAGTTAGACATCTCTTTCCAAATCATATTTACTTTGCCCTTCAGTCGCCACGGTCCTTCCTGTAGCATTCTTTCCTTGAATTCTATTTGTTTCTTCTCATGTAACTTGCACCATCTTACTCTAGGGTGCTACGCATTTCTCTTCATCTTCTGTACTTTGTTATACCGAACTTCTAAGACCACCAACTTATGTTGTGTAACTACACATTCACCAGGGTATACCTTACAATCTACATACGAAGCTCTATCCTCTCTCCTAGCAAGAAAGAAATCAATCTGGCTACAATTTTGACCGCTGCGAAAAGTGATCAGATGAGATTCTCTTTTCCTAAAAAAAGTGTTTGCCAACATCAAATCATAAGCTAATGCCACACTCAAGATGTCTTCGCCAGCCTCATTTCTAGTCCCATATCCAAAACCTCCATAAACTCTGTCAAAACCTCCACTACTCTGACCGACATGTCCATTCGGATCTCCTCCTATGAATACCTTCTCCTCATGTGGTATCCGCCTTAAAATCTCTTCCAGATCTTTCTAAAATCTACTCTTCTCGGACGCTTGCAGTCCAACTTGAGGGGCATACACACTAAGGATATTCAAAATCAAATCCCCCACTACTAGCTTAACTAAAATAATCCTATCTCTTATTCTTTTAACATCAACCACTCTATTCTTGAAATTTTTATCGATCAGAATCCCAACTCCATTTATACTCTTTGTTGTGCCTGTATACCATAGCTTGAATCTGGTGCTATCCACTTCTTTAACCTTCTCTCCTTTCCATTTAGTCTCTTGCAGGCAAGCAATATTCACTTTTCTTCTAGCAAAAGTATCTGTCAATTCCCTCAATTTACCTGTTAAGGTTCCTACATTCCAACTCCCCAATCTAATCCCTACCCCCTGGGCTTTTTTTGCCCCCCACACTCGCCCACGGAAGTGTGAGGACCCTTGCTCATTTATAATCACATCCGGGCACCGATGTGGCGCATCACTTTGGGAATGATGGCCCAAGGCTAGCTTCCTTACCCCTTGCACCCACCTATCTTGGTGCAAAGACCCTAGCTCATTTTTCGCTACACCTAGGCGCCGATGCAACGCGTCGCTAAGAAGGGTACGCTCCAACGAAATATCAATAGGGTTCATCTCATAGAGGTAGCTCTTTTTTTATAACCGGCTCGCTACGTCTTACGTAACCCTCCTCCTTTACCTGGCTTGGGACAGGCTATGTAGACTACATAGGCGGAGTTAATTCACAGGTAACCATGTAAAAAAAAAAAAATCAACTGCTTGAACACCTCCCACCCCCATACTTACAAGTTACAATTGAAAGGTCAATAGAATAGGAATGCTAATGGTTGCTTCAAGGCATCATACACTGTATTTGGTGATGTTGCATTTATTAGCCTGTCATTCCTATATTTTGAAATTGATTTTGCGCTTCTTGATATGACATGGAAAAAGTTGCTTTAATCAACCCAGGCTGTCATAACAGGACTTTTTTGATTATATGACGATTTTCATGTACACTAAACACACGCCTTTGCAAAAGCTTCTCAAAGAGAACAATGTAAATGTAATTACAATACACATGCATCTATCATCTCCATTTTAGAGAATAAATGATATTAGGTATATTTGGTGTTCTGCATATTATTTGTCACTAGATTACCGTTAAGTGCGTTAGATAAGGTAGTTATGGATTTGGGTGTTAGATTTGATCGTCTCTCCATATGCTGTTTCAAAATATAGCCACCTGTGCAATCTTTCTTCAATGTGTATAAATAGAGATGTAAACAACAGCATTCCCTCTCCCTCTCTCTCTCTCTGGAGAAAATCATTTTGTCGTTGAGGGTAACTAATTTGGAATATTCCAAAATCTCCCATTATTAGCCAGCTAGAAAATGACCCAAACCATTAATCAAAATGAAGTAAGAACATGCAAAGGTGGGGATTTCTTCATATGCTAAACCAATTCAATGTCCTGTTTATGGAACGTCTTAACATGATATATACAGTGAAAGCTCTCATGTTATTCACATGTACTAATTACTCGACTTCTGAGAATCATCAACAACTTAATTCATACCGACCAATTAAACCGTGCCTGAAGAAGCAACAACATTTATTAGTAGCATGTACCTGTAGCTTGCTGTAAATGTACCAGAAGGGCAATAACATAAACAAGAAGAATATCTGCACAAATGCATTAACACCGGAATATATCTCAGAAGGGCAGGGGGAAAGCAAGAAAAATTTACAATATAAGGTCTGAAAAACTACCTGGACATATGATAAAATGACTACAATCCCCAGAAGACCAACAAAATTTGCTAGAAGGATATTGAGGATAAATGGAAGGGAGTCATCAATTGTATAGAGGTCCGAAGAAAATCTGCACCACAAAATATCATCACTCAGAATAAGGAAAACAACAGAACTGGGAGAATCAGAGGAAGTTACCCTGACCTATTAAGTATTCTTCCACTGGGTGTCTGGTTGAAGAACTTTACTGGTGCATCAATTAGTCTTTGAAGCAGAATTTCATGCACCGTTACGGCAGCTCTCAACCCACCGTATGCAAATGAGAAAGCTCGTACTAGTGTGAGAATCGAATTTACAATACAAAAGATGCAGAGAACAACCTGCCTCAATCCCATAAAAGAAAAGGAAAATGAAATTCTCTTAGTAACATGCTATGCCTTGTGGGGAGGAGTTATTACATGGTAGTGATGCACTTCAACATCATGTTAGCCCTGTGCAGGTTAATATACCAGTGTAATTTGCCGGAATAACACTTTCTACGAAGAGAATCAACTTTTTGGGAGATAAGTGAACATTTACTGTAATTCTGAACATGCTAGGCGCATTGCAGAGGATGATGATGGTTGTAACTGGTGAAAGGGTAGTCTACTCTTTTCCATAGTTAGTGAGCCCTAGTGCTCACTATATATACAAGATGATGCATTTTGATTTAATAATTGATGACGATTATGTTTTCCAACAGGCTACCAGAGTCTACAATCGTCACCAAAATCCTCTTTCAGTTAAAAAAAAAAAAAGACGCCCAACGTTGCCCAACGACGTCTGGCGTTGCTCAATGCCCCCCCAATCCTAGATCCAGAGCGGCCGGCGTTGCCTGACGCAGCACAGATCCAGCGTCATCAGACCCTGCCCAGTGTCACCTGACGTCCAGATCCGGCGAAGCATCGCCCGACGCTTGGCGTTGCTACCCCTCTCATGCGAGTCCCTGCATCATGACTCGATAAAGTACATGGCAAGAACTGAAACAGAGAGAGATTAGGCACGGGTTGGTGGTAACTTCTCTTATCGTTACTGCTCCGGGATGTCGCTACTCAATTTGCTCACTTTGAGAAGGATCTTCGTCAATTTGCAATAGACTTTGTCTTATTGTGCACCAAAGGTTGCTGCTTTGAGGTTTACCGAGACAGCAAGGGCGAGGATTGAGAAGGCAGGTGGTGAATAATTGACATTTGACCAGCTTGTCTTCGAAGAATGCTAGAACACAATTATTCTTAGAGGATTGAGAAGGCAGGTCACAATTATTCTTAGAGGTCCTAAGAATGCTAGAGAAGCAATGAAACGATTGGATCCTGCACCTGGTGTCCCATACAGCTATACCAAGCCATTGAAGAAGGTCGACTAGTCAGGGAACGTAAGCTTTGATGAAAAACAAAGTAGTCAGAAATATTACATGTGGGCATTGCATAGGCATTCTTTTCCTGCGAAATTAGGTTCCTTGCCTAATGTTGAGATTTACTCGCGATGGTTGATTATTGGTTTTGTTAATGACTTGTGCTGATTTGTGATTCTGTTATGATGAGTTATTGTGTTTGGTGGTAATTATTACCTTTGGTACACAAGGTGCAAATTTCTGTTAGCTTCACCTATATATTACTATTGAGTTATGGCCGACACTTCTGAAAATACGGATATTAGTCTCACTAATCTGAAGTTAAACCTCTGTTAAGGTCGATGGGACCAATTACTCTTCATGGTCTATGACAGTCGAAACATATCTTTTAGCCACCAAACAACTGAGTTATCTGACTTCGTCTCCACGTACGGATGAAACAAAGATTGATGATTGGCGTTTCGGCGATGCTGCTATTCGACATTGTTGTGGAATACCATGGATTCGAAGATTGGTCCTTAGTTTAGGCGGTGTACATCAGCTAAAGCTATTTGGGACAAATGCGCTCTTATGTTTTCAGATCGTGATAATATAACCCATGTTTATGATGTGTGGGAGGAGCTTTTTGACCTACGTATTAGAGACATGTCTGCATCTGATTATTATTCTAGGTTTACTAATCTCTGCGAGAAACTGAATACTTATTTGCCTGCCATTGATGATATTAGAGAGTTGGCCAAGCGCCAACAGGATATGAGAGTTGTGTTATTTCTGCAAAGGCTTGGTCCTACTCATTTTTCTCTCAGACAACAGATTATTTCTCATGGTACTCTTCCATCAATAGATGAGGTTCTTCGATGTGTGCCTGAATCATTATCATCTACACATGTTGCAAGTGCTATGGTCTCTCAGTCTACTAGGGGTCGTGGAAGGTCTGTATTTTCAACAGGTTGTGGACGAGATGGTGGTAGGGGTGCTGGAAGTTCTCGTTATTGCAATTGTCAGCGAGCTGGTCATACTGAACCTTATTGCTATATCCTGCATCCTGAGCTTCATCCACGAGCTTCTTATGCCGAAGCAGCAGAATCTCCGATACATAAGGTTCACGACCAATCACAGGAGTTACCTAGTACCGTTATGCTGACTCGCACCAAGTACGAGTCCTCAGTGCGTCCCAATCAGATGATCGATTCCTATGCTTCTACAGCTACTTTGGCACAGACTTCTTCGGTAGTCCATCTTGTTTACTCTCGTCTGCGCCCACTTCCTGGGTTGTAGACTCAAGTGCCACAAATCATATGACCGATAATTCTAAGTTGTTGTCTGATATTACGTCTATGTCGCCTAGTTCCGTTACACTTGCTCATGGTTCACAGTCACAGATCACTGGTCAAGGAAATGTAACCCTAGGTCCCTCTCTTACTCTTTCATTTATTTATCATTTGCCAGCTTTTTCATACAACTTGCTCTGTTAGTTCTCTCACTAAAGATTTGAATTGTTTCGTAACTTTTACTTCCACTCATTGCATCTTTCAGGATCAGAGGACCGGACGTATGATTGGTGGAGAACATGAGTCCAATGGGCTGTACTACCTGAACAAAGACCTTATTGTTGCAGCTGCTCAAAAGAAATCTGCTTTCGATTTATTTCATATGCATTGTCGTATGGGTCATCTACCTCCTGACATTCTTCATAAATTTTCACCTGTTTCCGAATCTATGAGTCCTATCCTATGTGATGCTTGCCAATTTGACAAACACCATCAGGTGTCGTTTCCTTCATGTGTCTAGCGTTGTGTGTCGAGTCCTTTTGAGTTGGTCCATTCTGATGTTTGGGGACCGTATCGTGTCAGTTATATGTCTGGTTATAAATATTTTTTTACATTCGTGGATGATTATTCTCGAGTGACGTGGTTATATTTAATAAAAGATCGCACTAAAGTTTTTTCTTGTTTTCGTATGTTTTACTTTGAAATTCTCAATCAATATCATGTTTCTATTAAATGTTTGGGTTTTGATAATGCCAAATAATATATGGCTGTTTCTTCTGGCTTTCAATCATTTCTTATGTCTCATGAGATTTTGTATCAAACTTCTTGTTCTATACTCCCCAACAGAATGGGGTGGCTGAACGAAAAAATCGCCATCTTCTTGATGTGGCCCGTTGCCTCCTTTTTCATATGCCAAAATGTACTAGGGGCATACTGTCCTTACAGCATGTTATCTCATAAATCGTCTTCCATTCTCAGTGCTTCACGGGGCATACCTTTCTCCACTATCAATCCTAAAAGTACACTTTTTACTTTACCTCTTTGTGTATTTGGATGTGTGTGTTTGTGCATCATCTTACTCCTGGTCATGATAAACTCGATCCATGAGCTGAAAAGTGCGTGTTTCTTAGATATTCTAGAACTCATAGAGGATATAAGTGCTATTGTCCGGTTAGTCGGCAGTTATATGTCTCAGTAGATGTCACTTTCTTTGAGGATAAGTCATATTACTCCTCTACAGCGGGTCCTTCTAAAGATGTTCTGTCTTTGACTATGACTCAACAACGACCTATTCCCTTGGTGAGTATGCCTGAGTCGTTAGCGTCATCGTCTACTTTTCAGTTTGCTGACAAGACTTATCAACGGCGTCGACCTCTTCAACATGAGGTATTACAGTCGCCGCCTACATTGGACATGCATGATTCTCCATCAGTCAATGTCCCATCTTCCGATCCACTAGATACCTCTGAGCCTGTTTCTACTATTGATATTCTCATAGCATTGCGCAAAGGTACACATTCTTGTGTTGGTCAACCCAATCCTTGATTTACTCCGTATAGTAGATTGTCTTGTCATACACATACTCGTTATCCTTTTTCTCAATTTTTATCCTACAGTTGTCTTTCTCCTCAATACTCCTCGTTTGTTACTTCTTTATCTGCTGTGTTAGTGCCAAGTACCGTTGTAGAGGCTCTTGCTCATCCAGGTTGGCGACGGGTTATGGATGATGAAATGCAGGTGCTACAGGATAATGGGACATGGCTACTTACATCTTTACTCGCTGGAAAGCAGGATGTGGGGTGCCATTGGGTTTTCACAGTGAAGTTTCAACCAAATGGTACCGTTGAGCGTCTGAGGCACGTCTAGTCGCTAAAGGTTACACCCAGACCTATGGAGTTGATTATAATGATACATTCTCTCCTGTAGCAAAGATGCCTTCCGTTTGTGTTTTCATCTCTCTTGCTGTCCATTATGGTTGGATTCTTCACCAATTTGATGTCAAGAATGCATTTCTTCATGGAGACTTGGCAGAGGAAGTCTATATGGAGCAACCCCCGGGATTCGTTGCTCAAGGGGAGTCTACTAATGTTTGTCGCCTGTGCAAGGCATTATATGGGTTGAAGCAGTCTCCTCGTGCCTGGTTTGGTCGTTTCAGTGATGCAGTTACTCGGTTTCGTTTGCGACGTTGCATTGTTGATCATTCTGTATTTAGCACTACTTCCCATGCTGGATGCGTTTTCTTGGCCGTGTATGTGGATGATATTATCATTACTGGTAGTGATTCTTTGGGCATAAAAAAATTGACACAAGTTTTACAGAAAGAGTTTAGCACAAAAGAAATGGGTTGCTTACAGTATTTCTTGGGCATTGAGTTGGCCTACTCACGTGATGGTATGTCGTTATTACAGCGGAAATATGTACTAAACATTCTCAGTGATGTTGGTTTTTTTGGAGTGAAGCCTGCTAATACTCCGATGGATCCTAATGTGAAGCTTGACGCAGAACATGGTGAACTACTTCGTGATCCAAGTAAGTATCGGAGATTGGTGGGCAAGCTCAATTACTTAACTGTTACCCGACCAGATATCTCTTTTACTGTTAGTGTTGTTAGTCAATTTATGAGTAGTCCTCGTACTATACATTGGGAGGCAATGTTACGCATAGTTAAGTACTTGAAGGGAGCACCGGGAAAGGGATTATTGTTCAAGAATCACAGACATCTTGATATTGTCAGCTACTCTGATGCTAATTGGGCTGGTTGTCCTTTTGATAGGCGATCAACTTTTGGTTATTGTGTATTCTTGAGAGACAGCCTCATCAGTTGGAAAAGTAAGAAACAACAGGTGGTGTCTCGATCAAGTGTTGAGGCTGAATATCGGGCCATGGCTCATGTGACCAGTGAGTTAATTTAGTATGTCATCTTCAGCTCCCTCAGTTCTATGTTGCAATAACCAGTCTGCTATGCATATTGCTTCAAATCCAATTTTTCATGAGCGCACGAAGCATATTGAAGTAGATTGTCATTTTGTGCGAGAAAAGATTCAAGACAAGAGCATAGCACTTCAATACACACGGACTGAAGACCAACTTGCTGATCTTTTCACTAAGTAACTGCAGAACAGTAGGGTAATTACTTTGTGTAACAAGTTGGGGCTCTTTGATATTTATGTCCTAACTTGAGGGGGAGTGTTGAAAGGGTAATCTAGTCTTTTCCATAGTTAGTGCGCCCTAGTGCTCACTATACATACAAAATGATGCTTTTTCCAACAGTAACAACGATATTACCCAAAATATGGAGAGCAAGAATCCTTCAACTAATCTATTTTTGCTGGATCACTTTTGAGTAGAGCATTTCAAACCAATTTCTGTGATGAAGTATGAAAATAAACGTTTGAAATTGGCGACAGGACAAATGGAATAACTCTGACCAGGTAAAAGGATGTAGAGGATGCTGACTCAATGCCTCCTTTTGTTGTATCTACCCAATAGGAGAGCCATAGATCATTTCCGTTGCGGGAGGCTTGCATTGAAATTGCCGAAATGAATATGATTAATGCAACAAGCCAACCCGAAAATGCAGCATAATTTCTGCCACAATGGCAACAATGTGGGCGTAATTAAAAATCACATAGTTTTGACAAATATGTTGTAGAATGTACTACAGTAAAAAGGAAAAAAGAAAAGAAAAAAAGAATCATCTCCCTGGAGTAAAATGTCAAGCAACAAAAATACCTGTATACTGCAAATTCAACTTTGCCTTCTTTTCTTTCCTCTTCTTCGATAATCTCTTGCACCTCCCCAGCATTTAATTGAGAACTATTGTCCTGTTGAAGGTCCTCGTTGGCTCTCATAGAAGAAATCTTATGTTCTTGGTCACGGTTTTCAAGCAATCTATTTAGTGTCATTGTGGAAAAGAAGGCCGAATATTGTGAAATCATCAAATCAGCTGGACTTCCAACCCACCTTACGTGCCCTTTGTCCATCACAACTACCATGTCGGCAAGAGATATTGCCTGTCAAGCAAAGAAAGTAGAAGGAGCAGTGAGGATGTGTGTCTATGATGGGCCTCGTATTTGTCTACTATTAAGTTCACAAAAGAATTTAGAGGAACAGATAATGTGAAGTATAAAACAGCTCGAAGTCTGAACAAAGAAAGATCACACAAATAAATTATAACAGAAGAGCCCCCAAATCTGTTTGACATTGAAACTTAAGTGGACGAGGCACTCAGGACAGTAACCGAGAGTTTGGACAGTGTTCTAGCATCTGATAACGGTCAGTCCACGTGGCACAGCTCTAAAGCTAGAAACTTCCTCTAGTTTTCATGGCAAAGTGTATTTGGCATTGGCCAAACAAAAAGCTAACAGTACATTATGGTGATTGAATAGGGGCATAACTATATTATGACACCCTAAGAATGAATAGACTTATGACCCCCCAAAAGCACCAACTAGATGAAAAGAATCGCTTTGCTTTGCTTCTGCAGAATGAAAGACCTCAGCATGAACAAATAGAAAACTCAAAAACTTATGAGAAATGAAGAAAGCCTGCCTAGTTTTTCCAAAAATAGAAATTTATAACTGTTTAAGCTTACTAACTAAACCTCCTTGCCTGGATGTAGCATGTCGCACCAAGAAAATCCCTTTATATACATGAAATGTTTCCTAAACCAAGATGCCTTCCCTCTTCCTGCCAGTGGCATGCTAGAAGGCCCTTACCCCATCTAAGTTCTCAATTAACAACAGGCATCTAAGTTCTCAATTAAAAATAGATCCTCAAGTAGTTAGGTCACATTAAAGGAGACAAATGATCTGGTAATGGTACTATTGATGAGATCGTTTCCTGTTCGAATGCAAGAAGATAAGGTGATAAGCAAGAAAAAATATATTGTAACAAAAGAAGCAAAAAAGAACGTTTGTACCATAGCTTGCTTGTTGCTCTAATTTTCAAAAGGAATGTCTGTACTCTAGCTTGCTTGTGGCTCTAATTGTCACTCAGCAGTCACCAGTTGCTAAGCATCTGAAGGCAGCCATCTAATCCTGAACTATATACTTTTGGGCAAGCTTACATTCATAGCATCTCAATGTTATGCATTTTCTTGTAACATTTTGCTTTTGCCCAAGCTATTCAAGGAGAACCAAAGTTCTACTTAATGTGAATATTCATATAACATACTCCATAAATTAACCTGAGTGTTGTGTGTACAAAGAACACAAGTATTTTGCTCTGTAAGAGGTCCCAGAATCGCATGATTTAAAATCCATTGAGCAACTTGAGAATCGACAGAACTCAGGACATCATCAAGCATCAAAATGTCGGAGCCGTGATATATAGCCCTGCCATGTATATAATATAATGAGAATATTTTCAGAATTGATTATCTCATCGAAGAATAATGACAGTAGCAGGAAGGACCTAGCCAAGGCAAGACGTGCTTTCTGTCCACCAGATAAGTTAATTCCTTTTTCTCCAATATAAGCCATGTCACCTCCAGCCATCAGAGAGATATCAACATCCAGTGCACATGCCTGTAGAGTATCAGAGTATCTGCCCAGAAAAAAGAAATTGCTGAAAAACTGGGAAAAATTATATGCAAAGCAGAAGAATAACTTTTCATCCTGAATTTTCATTCTTTTTCTAATCCACTTTTAATTTATCTATCAAGTCCTTTTACTTTCACAATCTTTCTAATTAAGTCCCTTCGACACTAAATCTGATCAAATTCAGGAGAGGTGGCTGTCAAACGATGCCAAAGTATAAAGTGAATAAAATATGCGGATGCCTATGGAAAAATTTAGCCAACATAGACAGTGTCGGAGTGCCACATTTATAGATGTAGCCAATGTGGACGTCCATATCGGAGAAATTTTATCCATGTAATACAAGAATGTCGTCTAATGGCCAGGCCAGCTGGATTTGGCCGGATTTGGGGTTGGAGGGACTTGAATTTGTGAAAGTAGGACTAGATTAAGCAAATTAAAAGTACAGGCACTTATTAGAAAAAGCATGAAAGTACAGAGATGAAAAGTAAAAAAATTCCCATTAGAAACTGAAATGATCAAAGAGGAGAGAGTTAATTTCTACTCATTCGTAGAGCCCAACCTCTTCGAATCATATTTTTTGCCAAACAGTACATTCTCACATAATGTTCCTGACATGATCCATGGAACCTGCACTTCCACCATTGCCAATGTCAGGATAACATGTACTGCTTGGTATAGACAAGGATACTCATACCAAGAAAAAAATACAAACCTGTGGTACATATGCCACAGAACCAACTGAGCTAATTGATCCATGAATGAGTCGCATCTCTCCCAATATTGCATTTAACAGGGATGATTTACCCGAACCAACCTGAAAACATCAGATCTCAGATGTAGCACAAACTATATGTATACAAAAAGTTGTTGTTTCACAGATGGATAATTAATGAAGGATATTCTAAGGGCGTGCAAAGTCGGTCAACAATGTTTGAGATCTTTATATATTACATGATCTAATTCCTTTGATTCTTTGTATGACCCAATTACAACGATTCTACATAGAAAACCTTATGTAGTCTGTTAGTGTAAAATCTAGACCAAGAGCTAGAGATCTCATTCACACTAATCAATAAGTGAGAGCAGGCCATAGCAGCAGCAACCATCCAATCATCCTCATCTTTTTTGCAACACAGCCTTAGTTTCGAATGTGAAGATTGTTCAATTCCTATATATCTTCCTCCAATCTCATCAGCAAGTTAACAAATCTATGTCTAGTAGATTACATGCATACCATTAATTGGTTCATGGAAAGTATATCTGCCTCGTCACTTAAATAAATAAATTGCGACCGATCAACATGAGAATCTAAGGAAAGGCCAGTACGTCAATAAGAAATCTCACCTCTCCAATTACTGCAACAATTGAACCCTTTGGAATGGCTAGGGTGATATGATCTATTACCGGACTCCGCTGTTGCATATTGCCGCTTGACCAGTTACAGCATGCATCATACATTACAAATGCCATACTGTCAGGGCTAAACTGAGACTTAGTGCTCCCAGAAACCAATGAGGAAGAACCCACTGCACATTGTTCATACTGGTGCTCAGGACAGCGAAGGAACCTACTCAACCGATTGGTGGATATAAAGGCCTAAAACAATTTTGGAGAGAAAGTATACTAGTAAGAGAACTTCAATTACAGTGAAGGAGTTATCACCAAGAAGCTAAGCACATAAAAGACTCACATCAATCAGTCCATTAATGACCCAAGGGAATGAGTTAAGTGGAGAGATCAATGTATTAAACAAAGCAAGACAAGTGAAGACCTGCAATCAAGGTTCAAGATTTAACCTCTTGGTCAGTAAGTAAAAAGCCTACCAGTTTATCCAAATGCATAGATGACAATGAGCCAGGTATAGCACATACATATGAATATATGCGCATCAAGATGGCTTTAAAATTGCTGTTTTTACTTTGATGGTTACTTTACCGTTGCAGCATCGAGTTGATGTCCCATTAATGTGTAAAGACCAAACGTGAATAAAGAGAAAAGTGTTGGTGTGGTCGCCCAAAAGAACACACACCATGCATCCAAGTACTTCCGTGTCTGGGAAAAAGCATCACACCAGCATTTCACTGTGTCAAAAACTAAGATAGAAATGCAATTAATTTTGGTATCAGGAACCAGCAATTCAAAGCAATCTCATACCTTTAAATGCTTAACTTCTAAGGATCTCGTCTCCAACAACCAATTTGAGAAAATAAGCTCCCATCCATACATTTTTAGAGTACGGATATGAGACAAAAGTTCACCTGTTCTCCTAATCCTGTCAAATCTCAGAAGGCAAGCATATTAGAACATTTGGGAGCTTATGACCAAAACGCATGGGATCCCACAGTAGGCTGACTATCTACAGTCATCAATTTCTCACTGTTTCCCAATATGAACATGGGCGCAGAACATAGATCAACATAACTGGCTAATCAATGAAATAAGAAAGTCTGAGACTTCAAAAAAGCAATTTAAATTCATCATTTTTCTACTATTTTGCAAAGAGCACTAACTGACAAATATCTGATGTTCAAATATGATCGAATCTCGGCTCCATGTGTTGGAGCATTATAACTTCTTAAGAATATTCTGACATACAAAAAACAATCAATTTGAAAAGATCGAATCTCGGCTCCATCTAGAGGAGCATTATAACTTCATAAGAATCTTATCCGGCAATGTGTAACTGGTATGATGCGACATAATTGGTGTAGGATGAATAACGATCAAGGGCATAGTACTTTCTTGTTTTCAAACAGAAAATAGTCAGCTGAAGTAACCAACTAGTCACCAGGAAGCTATACCCCCTGGATAACCGCAAGCCAAGTGAATTGATCCAACTTCAGTATTGCTACATGCCTGACCAATAAAACTGGTGGACTACTTGGCCACTGGACATTCTTATTCGATTTAAACATATCAATAGAAATGTCATCGAGTTAGCTAAACATAGGCAAAACATTTACATTCTTCACTTAATTTAGGTTTATAGAATCATAGAAAGAACCTTTAATAAGTGACTCTGTTGCTTTATTTGATACACTGTAGCTATCGTTTTTATATATTTTTCAAAACAAAGCCTTTTAAAAAGAATCACTATTTTGAATATTTAATTGTGAATCACCCACAAAAAAAATGCTGCCAAGCCTCTTCCAGTTCAGATAAGCGACCCAACACAATCTGCTCCTTATGTACTGCTATTTGCCAAGATGTACCCAGTTCCAATACCCATACCTCAAAGCAAGTGACCACAATCTAGGTAATGAATGACCAATCATATTAAAGCGTAATTACAAAATTCAAGCCACTTCTTGCATGATAAAATGTTTTCTTCTTCATCTAATCCTGATTGAATCTAAGTAGTATCAGTTTTTTATGCTCGCTTTCTGTAAACAACATGAGCGAGACAGATTCGTAGCATATCAAGACTGCAGCCCTTCAGACTAAAGTTTCAGAGATTATCATAAAATACACCTACCTTTCATCCTTTTGTTTCATCATGTTCTGTGTAGCAGCAGCAATCAAAGTTGAAATCCACTTATTCACTGTAAAAGGAGATCCAGGGATTGGAGGAATTAACAAAAGAAAAAATTCATGTTAAACATTGTAGTAAATGACCCTCTGACAGCACAGTCATTGACTTAAGTCATACCTGGTATTAACAGCACAGTTATTGCGACTCCAGCAGCAAAAGCAAATTTGACTTGCATATATAACAAATATAAAGCCACTCCTATTTGCAAGGGCAAGCTGGAATGTTGAGAAAATGAGCATTATCTAGAGATTACAATGACAAAGGCTGAAGATCCAATACCACCCTATCTTATTGTTAGAAAATCCAACCCAAAAGCTTAAGCTAATAAATAGAGGGAGACTACATGAATATGAAGAGCATTTATAACGCGTTGTCAAGCAATCTGGGACATCCCCACTCACATGCGAGCCGGATTACGAGCGGCATTTGAAATTTTGACTACGCACGTTCACATGGAGTTTTTTTAGGAATTTTTTATTACGCGCATTCACGAAAGGGAGAGCGCTGGCTCTCATACCATGTTAGAAAATCCATCCCAAAAGCTTAAGCTAATAGGTAAAAGAGACTAAATGAATATAAAGAGCATTTATAACCCGTTGTCAAGCAATGTGGGACATACTTCAACACTTATGCATTACACCTTCCACTATCTGCTTCATAAAAATTGCTAAATACCAAATATCCCCGAGCATCTTAAATAGATAAAATAAGTCATCTCAAAGTCATTGTAATATTAATTAAAAGGAGAGAACATCTTTCACAATAACAACCAATAGTCATAATAATAAATAGACTAAAAATAAGTGAACTTTACACCTTCACCAAGATCCATGTAACCTAACGTGTTCATTTTGCCGATTAAGTCATCAAAGTCAATCCACCATAGTACTTTCAAAAAATGTCTCCATGAGTAGAAATGCTACGAAAGTCAACCTATCATGCACTTTTAAACTCAATTACCATCAAATGAACTTTTCCACGTGTGAGATTTTGTGGGACCACTGCCAACTATTCTAAATACTTAAGCTGTTAGATGAAAACGTAGTTTAATATTTAATCACTCTATCACCCTCCCCCCATGCTTAGTTTGGTCTTTTGTCTAATACTAAGCATGGACACACTTAACTGGGGAGGCAAATGGGGCCTAAAAAGATTTGAACTCATGACCTCCCGCTTTGATACCATGTGGGATTTTGTGAGACCACTGCCAACTGTGCTAAATGCTTAAGTGGTTAGATGAGTACGTGGTTTAATATCTAATTACTCCATCACCATGAATTAGAAGTCTCGATGTTCCTTTATAAGGTTCTTTCTAGGAAAATAAGGGAAAAACATTGGATACAAATCAAAACAACTATGGAAGTTTCTACATTTCAACAATATTTGTCTAAGGAATGTACTTTATGACTAAAGAAAGAGATCTTACCTCCACATATCATGTAAACTGTTACACAAGTTGACAGTCCGATCAGCATCTACAGACATGAAAGTCTGAATTTCTCCACTAGAAAATTGTGCTTGCTCTGCCAGGCTAACGGACAGACACTGAATATATAAATGAAAAGGTTGGATACTCATACTGACAGCGTATCAAGAATACAGCTATCTACAACACTCATATATAAAATCAAAAAGCATATTCAGGCATAACATCATCTGTTTCTTTTCGTTCTCGCCTTATGAAAATCAGACATGGGCACAATACCTAAATAAACAACAGACTAAGAGCTTGTCTCTTAAGAAATTGGAGTGCACACCCGAATGCATGATGCCAAACCCAACTGATTTGAGGTATGCGACTTGTAAGCAAGAAATCTACAGGGGGGAACACTTGCCTTTTTATATATGATAGTCATGATACTGGATCGTAGCTTCAGCTTTAGCTTTGCAAGATGAAAGGTATATTGTGTGTCAAGAAAGGACCTGCAACATCCAAGACAAATTTTTATCCAATCAGATAACTTGATACTACAATCCAGAACGTGTAGAGAATTTTACACTGCATCAGGCATACAATTCTGGATATCTTTTGTGAAAACAAGCTAAAAAATACTTGCAATCCTGAAACAATATTATTAGATTCATAAATAGGGTGCGTTATAGTATTAAGCTGAATAGCACTACTGTCGCATGTAAATATGAGCTTCAAACCATTAGTTAGTCATTCCAATGATATTACAGGGCGATTAACATCCATTTTCAAGTCTCCCAACAAAATGAAAAATCATTTTAGTCGTTTGAAGATTATGAAAAAAAAAAAATTACGGTGACTGTTAAAAGTTATTAGTATCTACATGTCTGTAATGATCTAAGATACTCAATGTGCTCGTGTGATAATATGGAAATAATAAGTCTTGATAACCTTAAGTGATCCAAATGAAAACAAAAATTTTGTTTGGTAATTGCATAAGACTAAATGTTGAATATGACAAATTTTTACCGAACATGGAAATGGCTTTATCAACATCAGAAACTCTATTTCATCACTCCAAAGTTCATATAGTTAAGAACTTTCAGGTTCAATATGATTTTGTTAATCTTGTTTCTCTGTTCCTCATGCATAAACTGAAAACTAATTGTAGTTTTCCCAAATGACTTGAAAAGACATTTAATTATTTGCTGGACAGATTATATCTTAGTTTGAACCCACAAATATAGCCTCTGCAAGGGAAGAGGAAAGCTCTGGACTGCACAACACAGGAGCTAATTCAATTAGATAACTTTCTATCATGGCGAGACTTCAATATGCTACCATAAGATACTTCAAAGCTTCCTGAAATGACAGTTAGTTCATTCCTCCTGGGTTAGTACGTACGCTTGCAAGTGCTTCAACAGGCAGCATTTTTATCAAAAAATTTTTTTGTTTAATCATCATTTGTAACAAAGGCCTGGAAAAATTCATTGAAAGATAGGACTCCAATCCTCACAATTGTAACTTAAGAATTAGCTTATCATTGAACTCAAAAGGGGGAAAATACTTGACAATAGATGTAAGGCCTAAAGATATAGCAAAGACATAGCCATTCACATTCCCAGAACCTGAAAACAGAAAAACAAAATCTGGTTAAAATATTATTGATTTGTTATTCTATTGAAAGAAATCAGTCTAAAGAAAGATTAATTTGTACTTGGCATGCTACGAGCTACAAATTCCAGATGCTTTCAGCTCAACAACACTAAAAAAGGAAAGTAGATTAGTTGGGAAGATGAGATATGCTGGAGGATTTTTTTCATATGGCTCGATAGAATTATGTATTACAAGAACTATATGAAGAGCCAACAACTGATACCTAAAAAGATGATAAACAGGAACAGGAATCATAGAAATTTAACGCAATGTTCTATATGCACAGTGCATACTTCACTCTACCCTAAACCAAATTGCAATGGCCATTTATTTTGTCTATACCAATGGGAAATTCGATCCCCTTATAAGCTGCATCATTTTTTTTCAGTCCATGTATGAACAACTAAATCTCCAGAATTAGCATCTACCAGAGCTCGAAAACCATTAGCTGCATTCATTCACATATCTTGTCGAAGCCATCAATGGATGGCATTTCAGCATCCTTTCATATTTATCGAGCAATGAATCTTTAGGAAAAAAATTACACATACATTATAAGGGAATTCATTTTGAAGAAAAAGATTATCAAGGCATAACCTCTTTGAAGGGATCGAATCAACTTGTTGAGAAGCAAGGGTCCAGCAAACCCAAGCAAATCATTGACAACCTGGAGCACATTCTAAGGTTTTCAGAGTGAAGAAATATAGAGGAAAGGAAAGCAACGGACAAAGCACTTGCTCCGAAACTACAACTTACACATTTGCAAACAATTATGCGTAGCGAAAAAAGCAGACGGCATGTAACCTTGTCCGCTCTAAAGGATAATAAAACTGATATACCGAGAAATCGAGAGCATAAAAATTTCAGTCTCTCAAAAATCCAAATCCCGGATATTAGTCACATGACAATCAAATTGCTAGTCATATCAGTTTTTTATAGAACAAGAGACAGAGGCTCAACTAGTGGACCAAACACAGTGACCAGAATATTTGTGAGATTGTTCGTCATCCTATCACCAATGGTGCGTCACATATCATGATGGGCCTAATCTAATAGCTGGCCACATTTTCCAAACGTCTTGGATTCTCATTTTGAGCTAGTGCATCACATAACATGATGGGCCTAATCTAATAGTGGCCACCTTTCCAAACGTCTTGAATTCTCGTTTTGGAGCTCAATTTGCTTGGCTGCTTCTGTTATGAGTGGTCATGGAATATGGATGCTGCATAGGTCATGGTGTTTTATGAAGTTCCCTAAGTCAGATCTTGATAAACACCTCAATCAAACAAACTAGTCAAGAGACCACAAAAGGCAGCATCAATTTTAACAAATGATGAGGTCACTATTACTATACAAAATTTTCTAGCAAAATATGTATCAGATTGGGGAAAGAACTAAGATATATTACCTTCAATAGACCTAAACGAAGGTAGGACCACCCATAGGCACAACAAAGTGCTTTGAACAAAGATGGCTTATTAGAGTTACAGTTCCACTGATCTTGCCAACAGCTGAACAATGCATCATGACAGGAAGAAGGATCCATATCGGAAGGTAGCATAAGCAAATCTTCAAAGTCAAGTTGCTTTCTTACCCCCCGATTCATCACCTTAGCAATAGATTTGAACGTCACAAGATTCCAGTAACTCTCTGCAGTTCCCTTTCACAAGCAAATAAAACAAAGAGAGTGTGGAAAAAAAAGGTCACATTTCCACCATTCTACATCTTCTATAGACAGAAACAGAAGTAACTAAAGCTATTCACCTTCAGAAAGATGTTTTTTTTTTACTTCCATACATTAGGAGTAGGAAAATGAATGAACAGACAGTAAACAATCCATAATCTAGTAAGAAGCGGTCCCTAAACAATGGTAACAAGCACTGTAAAATCTGAACAATCTACTACAACAAGGCCTCTCGATTTGCTTTGTATATATTTAGCAATTCAAATACTGGTATATGTCATGCAATGGCAAAGGAGGACTCTACTTCAAGCATGCTTGTCAATCTGCAGTAGCCTTTATTCTAATATAAATTAGTAATTTCAGAACAGATGTATTATGACGTAATCCTATAAAGTTCATACTCATATCTATAGTTTCAACTACCAATCACTCAAGTAGCAAACTTGACATAGTTTTGAGACTTAGGAATTATTCTAACTTTTTGTCAAGATAGATACATTGCAGATTGAAAGAAATCTGGAAAAGAAGTAACCAGGATAACATGACCACAGCCTACATTGAAATTAGAACCTTCAGCAGGTGCAATAATTTTCATTGAATAATATATAATGCAAAACCTAGTCATTCTGCTCCGGCACATCCTCAAGAGTATCAGGAATAATTCCTCTAAAAATGTTCAATTACCCTGCAACATAACTGGAGATACAAAGCCAAAGATTCTACTGAGCATATAATGGATATAACATCACACCAAGTGCCTGCGTATAATTGTCTCAATTATCCTTCGGTTCAAATCAGCAAAGGTAGTTTAACAATCTAATCCTCTTTTAACAAGCATAACTCTAATTGGCTGATCGTACCAAGAGTATCGTTTCAACAGAAACGATCAATTAACTTCTAACAAAGCTTCTTTTTTCTCAATTTAATAATAAGATAACAACCCCAAACACGTTTGTATTGTTCTCCATGTATTTATTTTGGAGGAAAGTAATCATTTCAGTAATGACCCTAGTGCATAGATACAGCTTCTCCAGTACTCATCACGTATAGAATGTGAGAATAGATGTATTCTTACATATCCTTCAGTTCAAATTAGCAAAGGTAATTTTAACTTCTAATCAGCTATCTACAATCACAAATCCGATCGCTGTTGGTCCTTAAATAGCTTCACTGATAAAAAATGACTTGGATTCTGATTTTGTCTCATGCGTAGTAGAAATTTTCATCATCTATTTCGCATAAGAGATCTTACTACAACATAATTGAAAAAACATGCCACCGGCCTTTAGATGCGGCAAGTGAAAGCAGACTAATGTTAGAGTATTTGTGAAATATAAGAATCCCTTCCCAGATCCCAAGAACAAGATATTCAGAATCAAGAATTTTCACTGTGTAGAACATCGGACGGAACGCAAACCTGACAGATAGGGATCACTGAAGAACTTACTGAGCCCATATGAGAGTTTGCCTCGGCATCCTCATTCAAGGAAAGAAGTGATTCTTCCATCTGCCTACAATTTTTACCATTAAATAGAGTCATCCCGAATCCCAATACTAGGAGATAGACATACTAATATTAGTAGCTCAAACTGGACCACATAATCAATTTACATGCTTAGTACCTCATTGGAGGTATACAACGACAAAGCCAAGAGAATCTAAAATTAAAATTTTTTCTCTCTTATCAGAGTTATCGTTACATTCAATCATGTGTATTCCCGAATTATGATTTACTTATTAGTCATATTTAACATGTCGATTGCTAGTCAAACAGCTCTTGTATTCCAAATGGATCGAGTGGAGAAACTCTCCTTGACTTGTAATTAGACCAGTACATCAGTAGTATCATTCTGCAACCCTGCCTTTTCACCACCATCACAATTTGAATGAAAATCTTGACAAACCATGATCAACGAATGAGAGATCAGCAGTTACATGTGAAGCACATAATCACCTACTGATCCAGTACATCTTAGGCCCACAGAAGAATATAACTGGGAAGTTAAGAAGATCCAGATAATACCTGCTCTTAGACGACGCTCTTTGCACCCTGATAACGTTCAGTGAAACCCCAAGCATAACATCCAGCAAAAACATGCAGCTCTCATTTAGACATGCTAGTACCTGTTCAAGATGCAACGCTTTAACACATAGTGCACAATCTTGATCTTGTCCCATACACATTAAGTTATGTCAGCAACATCTTGGGAGATAAAAATTTACCCATTAAGGAAACTTATGAATTATGCAGAAACTTAGCCCTCCTGTAAATTAAATTCTAGGGATTTAATGGCTCAGATTACCAAACAAAAATGAATTAGACACTGTTGCATTTGAGCAGGCACATTGCAACTGGCGACCACAACATGGACCAAAATAATACACTGCTGATCCAGCAATTGAATATACCAACACAGAGTGGTAAGAAGACTTTTCACAAGGAGCAATATCACCTCCAATGAGCGAAAAGTTTCCTGCAAATTGGGGATCATGAACAGTGGCTTTATTGCCCACCAGAAACACAGGACCCTGTTATAAAATATGGAGAAACCGCAGGGGCACTTCAAGGCCAATGTTGTTAGTGCCTGCAAAGTATAAAGAAGAGAGCTACAGAAGATAAATCTAGGAAATGCCGCCATATTCGATGTGGTAAAACCCACATATAAATCTAAGAAACTCACCCAGACTGCAAACCTAGAACATCTGAAAAGCCATGAATGATAAGTAACCAAGCCTCCATGATAAGCAGTGTTCAGCAAGAAAGCCACATCCAGAAATGAGAGACTTGCTCCGAGGATTGGAAGCACATAGAAAACTGCTTTTTCGAAAAAGTTCATCTGAGTACAATTCACAACAAATGAACATGTATATTAGACAATAGACACTAATGAATTGAGATGAGAATAGAAAAGTGAATCAAAATATAAAATTGTGTTGAATGTTTGATTTATATGCATAAAGAATAAGGGATTAATTGCGATTTGAAGACTTGTCAGTGCAAATAAGAAAAGAAAAAAGTCGGAGAGGCACATCCTAAAGAGAGAAAGATCCTTGAGTTGAAATGTGAAAGATTTTGTTGGCCCTTTTGCCAACTGATCTAAAAGCTTAAGCTGTTAGAAGAAGGCATGATTTAATATTGATATATTCTAACAAAAGATATTCAAGATGAGGTATCGTGGTGTATGCTATTTGCAGACGATATTGTGCTTATTGATGAGACTAGGGCTGGGGTTAACGCTAAATTAGAAGTATGGAGAAGCATGTTAGAGTCTAAAGGATTTACGATAAGTCGAAGTAAGACGGAATACTTGAATTGTTAGTTTGACACGGCAGAAAGAGGGGATCAAGAAGCCGTAAATATGCTCGGACAGGGGGTACCCAAAAAAGATACATTCAGATATCTGAGATCAATATTGCAAAAGGATGGAGAGATTGATGAGGATGTAAGCCATAGAATTAGAGCAGGTTGGATGAAATGGCGCAGTGTATCGCGATTTTTGTGTGATCGCAAAATTCCTCTTAGGTTAAAAGAAAAATTTTATAGCACAACAGTCAGACCTGCCATGTTATCCTGAGCTAAATGTTGGCTAGCACAAAGGAAACATGAGTATAAAATGGGAGTAGCGGAAATGAGGATGTTAAGGTGGATGTGTGGTCATATAAGGATGGATAAGATAAGGAATGAAGAGATTCGACGAAAAGTTGGAGTAGAACCGGTGGCGGAAAAGATAAGAGAGCATAGATTGAGATGGTTTGGACATATCCTCCGAAGGCACTTAAATGCACCGGTACGAACAGAAGTTTGCTATTGAGAGCATAACATGAAAAAAGCAAGAGGTCGGCTGAAACTTAATTGGGGGAAAGCAGTAAAGCAAGATTTAATTGAGTGGGAAATAGATTGGCGTACGGTTTGTCTTAGAACAGAGTGAAGGAAGGTTATTAGTGTTGTGAAGGGGTAGTGTATAGATAGATACATATATATATTTATTTATTTATTTATTTATACACATTTATCTCTTTTCCCTCGCTTGATTCTGCTTTTATTTTTATGATTCTTTGGGGTTCATCGACCGTCGACCCCAACTAGTTTAGGATAAAGGTGTTGTTGATGTTGATGTTGATATTTCAACACTCTCCCTCACGCTTAGTTTGGTCATTTGGCTAGCACCAAGCGTGTACAAATTCATTGGGGAGGCAAATAGGGACCTGAAAAGTTTTGAACTCAGGACCTCCTACTCTGATACTATGAAAGATTTTGTGAGACCACTTGCACACTGTTCTAAAAACTTAAACTGTTAGAAGAAGGCGTGATTTAATATTTATATATTCCAACAAAATGAACAAAGATATTCGAGAAAGCCACTTCTCGATGGGAGTGGATTGCAGATTAGAGACAGAGAGTGATGCAACATCATATGCATTTCTTTGTGTAGTTTATTCTGGTATTTTTTGCATCGTTCGTGCAAGAGTGATGAAGCAAGTTTTAAGATCTACAAAGATCTTTAGGACTGTGCTAGAATAGCTGAAAAGTGGGGGGAACCAGGAGAAGTAGTAAACTAGATGCGTTTTAAGATGATAAACTTGCCAAGAGACAAAAAAAAAATGATGAGGGATTTCACAATCTAAAAATCCCCACGGAGATCTCCACTTCTACAATATGATATAAGTAATTGAAGTCAGGGAAGCCAGAGACACAAAATGTGATGGAGAGAAAAGCTGAATGATTAGCTTAGCCAGCGGAACATGCCCCTGTGATTTTAATTCTGATCAAACTGGTCGAAACACATTTATAACCTCCATGATGCCATGTTAGAAAGGTTAAGAATTCATGCACCCACAGGAGTTAGATGCCCGACCGCGTACATTTAAACACTTAGCGGACAGGTGAACCTCTCTGTTTGTCAGGATTCTGAGATGACTAAACATCAGCAGCCGAACACACATCAACATACAAGTAAACAGCATTATATAATACAACCTCTTGGTTGAAGTGATTCACGTAGAACCAGAACCTACCCTCCAAGTTCTCTGTTTGTTCCGGTTCGTAATGCCTAGCATGACAATCGTGAAAATGGTAACGACATTCCCTCCAAACGCCAAAACTGTGGACACCATTAAGGAAAAGCGAGTCCAAGAAAAGTGAAACTGCCATACTATTCCATTTGAACCAGAAAAGACAAGGTGTCAAATTTAAAGGATATATATTACTGAAGCACTTGGACAATCTATTTCCATCCCACACCTGAAAAACCAAAAACAGAGAGTTCAATCAAAATCCCCTAAAGAACAGATTCTCCCTTAACTAACTGATGCATGAAGTTACTTAAATATCAATAACCGATTACTTACATTCACAAAGAACGTGCTTAAAACACCAGAAGAAATAAAAAGTGACCATAATTTCTGCTTACCATTAAGCATCCAAATGAAATATCACAGCAAGTACCATGAGGTTATATCCACTCTCAATAAACATTCAAAGGAAAATGAGAAGAAATTAATGTACTCTTATTCAAAGTTCAAAATTGCAGCGAAACTTTCAGTTATATTGGGAAATTTTTCTTTAACTTCTTTCAAGGGTTCACCATTCTCCTTTTGATGTGGAACCCGAAATGCTTAATCAGACAAACAGGATTCATGGGTCACTTTCCATTGCCTCCAGTTCCCACATGGTGCCAAGAGGGCTCCACAACAGCAACAAAGTAAAAGTTAATACGGCGGATCTGCCATTGCCCAACCACCGGAGATAAAGGTTGAGTGAGCGTGACGGACCTCATAGGACACTGATGAGAGTTTAAAACTCTAATCATGGCAGCCAATCGCTAATATTTGAATTCTCAAACTGAAATTGCTCCCCAAATACTTCTAATAGCGTTCGTGTCGGCGGCAACTTCGGATTTGAAACCCAAATGTGAACAGGCATGCGTGCATGAAGAGAGATAGATAGAGAGTGAGTCTGAAGAGAGGTGGTAGCAGCAATGCTTTATGCCTCGTTTCACATCGTCTAGGGACTTCTTCAATTCAAGAAAAGTACAGGAGTCACACCATCTTGAGAATTTCCCCGATCAAAAGACCGCAAAACAAACCGCCTTGCATCCTCTCCAAATAATTCATTAGCTGTCCTAGGATGAACAGTATCCTTTTACAAAAGTTTGAGAAGAAGTTCTGGGCTGATTTTTGTTTTCCAAGCAACAGCACAGGTACTACTTCATTTTTCCGACATCCAAATCCATGTACAAACGCAAAATTGGTAAGAGCTTATAGCATCATTTTTCGCGGAAACATAGGGAAATGTAAAACATTAGACAAAACACAACATTTGTTCTGTATTTAGTTAACGCAGATGTGCTGGACAAATCTTGTGGTACACAGCCTCTCAGTGTACCTCCAAATACTCAGGTAACCAAACCAGGATGTAACCACAGACATCGTACGATCGGAGGCAGGGAGTCTAGTCATTTACGCTCCAGTCACCAAGACTAAAACTTAACCCGTTTCCGCGATTCCAACGTACGACTTGAAGAACACAAAAGAGAACCCTTCAAGGGAAAAACCCCAGCCGGAGGAAAAAGACGCGCTTACGAATCAAGAAGCGAAACAAGCAGGAAACCTTTCGGTGCGCATGCGAAAAGGGCGAAAGAAGAGGAGGAGTAAATGCGAAAGCGTACGGATGGAGAGCTGGGGCAGATAAGGTGCAGCAAGTCCATTGGAGCTCGAGGCGGAGGAGGGAAGCAGAGGGACGGAGACGACGAAGACTTTGAAGAAGCGGAGAGAGAGGGAGAGGCAGTTACATGAACACATGCGTTGGCTGAAGAAGCAAACTGAAGTCGCTTCGAGTCTCTTGACTACCGTGGGTTCCGCCATTTTTGCCACCGTGGGTTCCTCTGGTATTGCCACGTGATCACGTGGGCCCATCCTCCTTTTTCATTTTTTGTCGAAGGGCGATCCTCACTTTTTTGGTCGGAGGAGGATTGCACGCCCGACGGAACCCCGAGAAGTGGAAACATATACGGACAGTTGATCATTTCAATTTGCACTCCAAGGTGGAACTCCATGAAATTATTGTTTAGACTATATAAGATTTACGTTTTGTGTAATTATGTGTTGACAAACGAACACAAACAGTGCATTAATTTTAATACAATGATTAATGTTATGCCTGAATTTTAAATTTATTCAACTTGATCCTTAAAATTTAGCTTAATATGCAATGTCGTCCTGAATTTTTAATTTGTTTAATGTAATTCCTAAACTGTTGGTATACGTTCAATTTAGGGTTAGATAATATTTTTTTAAACAGAGTTTAACGTGGATGTTACCACAAAAGTGCGATTAATTTTTTTTTTCCTATTTGTTACACTAAATTGGGCCTATTGCTGCCTGCATTTGCAGGTGTCCATTGGAAAAAGGAAGGATTTTCGCGAATTTAAAAAGCTCATGACTTGAATGGTTCATTTTCCATCTCAATAAAAATGATAAACGAATTCGAATGACTTGTGTCAAAATTTCGTTCATAATAGGATTTGTTCACGAAAAACACTAACAACAAAACAAAACAAAAAAGACATAAGCTAACATGACTTGTTGGTACAACACCACGTCTCGAAAGAGAACGGTAGAAGATTTCAATATAGTGCAAGACCCCCCTATTGATCAGTTAAATTGCCAATCAAAATTACGAGGGTATTCCAGAAACTTCACTCTTGCCTCACAAAAAAAGAGAAAAAACGCAAAAATTCAGGAACGATTTGAATAGCCTAATCTCAATGCGACCAATTTGAGTCAATTCTTAATCAGTCGGGCTCCGATTCGAAAAAGGAAAACCTCGAAATTGTCACAATTGTTGCTGCTCTCAAAAACCTTTCTGAGAGAAAACTAAGCTTGCTTAGCAAATTCACAAACAAAGGCAGATGCATTAAGTCCTGTCAATACCCCTTTTTCCTACATAGGTTAAACATCAGCTGACAAAAACAAGACCGATCTTCTGGGGAATGGGAAAGATCTTGTCACTGCCCACTTTCTTGTCACTGCTCACTTGCTGAGTGGCTTTTGGCTTTTTGGCCTTTGCTTTCGCACTGAAACATCCTCGTTGAAAACGATTATGCCCATAAAGAGAAGAGATGCGTTCCACATCACACATCCACTAATTCATACATAGGAAACCACGAAAGAAGCAAAGCCGAAAAGAAAAAAAGCTGGAGCACAAAGTGGTTTGCTAAAGATAAGACGATGGTGCTTTCTGATTTCCGCACGTTAAAGTACTAAATGTCAATTTAGTGCCATATTTCACTATCTTATTTACTAGAGAATATGTTCAAATGTAATTTGTGGTACGCTCATTCACTGGAAATTTTTATTTATGGCATCTTATAAACGCAACTTAAGTGCATTTTTTTCCCGATTAGCGTGAGATTAAACTCAATTTCATTATTTTTATCCGATCTTGATAAAAAAAATTGAAAAGAAAATTAATTTTTTAAAAGCGTGATAAAATGTCAAGTATTCTTATTTTCAGACCATATCTGAAGATTAACAAAGGATAAATGCATAAAGGAAATAACATGAAACTTCTTATTTTTCAACTCATGAAGAAAGTAATTAATAATGGCAAGTGGATCAAAATTTTAAACTATGCTAAAATTTTTCCCTTAAAAAATCTCACGTGAGGATTTTTTTTTTTGGGGGAGGGCGGGGTGTGGTCGGAATTTACACCAATTTAAAAGTGCAAAATATGTAAATAAAGAACTCTATCTTGCAATTTACATTAAAATGCGAAAAGCTCAAAAGAAATCACAAGTCAACGATATTTAGCTTTAGAAACCTATTCAACCAAAAAAAATTTAAAAAGTTATGAATATATTTTGAAAAACCACCCACAATGTCAAATCTACTAGATTATTAGATGGAGTTGTAAAGTTTCCCTCAAACTATTTCATAAAAAAAAAAAGCAATTAGTCATGTGTTTTGTTTTTTTTTTATAACCAAGGTGTCCGGGCCAGCTTGCGTGCACCTCCACTATTCCTCGGGGAAGGCTAGTACAACAACCTACCGCCATGACTCTCCACTTAAATCACAATTGCTCATTTGGTGAATAGAATCTCGGACCAGTGCGTCTAACCACACAATCCTAGCAATTAGTCATGTGTTGATAAACCATTATAACTAGAAATTTCTAACATTTCATATAACTTTTGTAATTTAAAAAAGGGGACCATAAATAAAAAAAACAACTACCATTTCTAAGCAAAGTGATAACATGACGCGCGATAAGAGGATTTTTTATGGGGTGTAATTTGACATTTGTATTGTGAAATTGATAATTTAAGAGAGAAAATAGAAATAAAGGAAATTATGTTGGTTATGATGATTAAAAAAGAAAAAATAACTGGAAAAGAGAGAAGGATATTTTCGGCCCATTGATTGGAAAAATGAGTGGTTTAACCAAAATAGGGGTGGAAATAACATCGCCTAAAAAAAATTGAGATCCATATTTGAACTTAATAATTGTCAAACGATATGATGTGCTAAAATCGACCCATAAGGGATATTATAGTCAAAACATTATTATAAGGAGTGTCTTAGCAAAAAAAGAAGTGAAAAAAGCGCGATCCCAAAAGAAATAAAAAAAATATAGGAAATATTAATTTTTTTTAAAAAAATTCACATCTCACTGAAAAATAAATAAATAAATCATAAAAAGTTCATGTAGGAGAATTTCCTGGGAAATGAAACTAAGTGAATGAATTTATTCCGATATGGTATTCAAGTGAAAAAAAAAAAGTTATAACAAACGCGGTACATAAATTATACCACTATCCAGGTGAACTTATCCCATGTATGGGTAAAGTTCCTCGCGAGTATGATCGATGTACTTTGTATTTAGCTTATCCTCTATCTCTCTTCTGCGGACAAAAGAAAATAGGAAAATCATGGGTTTTTCCTATTTTTATTTTGACGGGAAACTCTGACTCATGGAGAATGCGAGTAATTTTTTTTTCCAATCGTAATAATTTAAATATGAAAGCTATCTGCTTATGGTCATAAGTATGACGACCGCGGGAGCAAGCTTCGGAAACGACTAAGGGAAAATGAATAATCCAAATTGCGCGTGGAACAGGGAAAACAATATAAATTTATAAATACATTTTTTTGGTAATCGAGATTTTTCACGTGCAGTGGACAATGCAAAAATATGAGCGTCAATGTTCTTAAGATGTAGTCAGAAAATTCGAACTTGGGATCTCATTAGTTTCATTATATAAGATATCATCAACTCAGGCAATACCTAATTGGTAATTTATAAATTGAACTTAGCGATTTAGTGATGTAACCGCAAATTTTGTGTTGGAATTTCGAATTTGAATATGCTCAGACAAGGGCATGTGAAGCGGGCCGGATTGGACAATCTCGAGTGAGTTAATTTAGAAATGTCGTGTTGTGGCGGTGAACCGGGGAGGAACAGGAGGAAGAAGAAGGGAGCCCAGAAGTGAGAAATCCGGTCGGTTTCGGTTAAAAATCGTTTCAAGTTCGTTAAATCGTTATCGTCGTCGAGTGATGTGAGGAGGCCATACGTACCACACACACCGCCCTTTTTCTTCCATGGCCGTGCCTTCCTCCCTCGTTCGCTCGAGGCACTGAGCTTCTGGACTGGCCATGCCCTCACTCATGGCTCTCCCGTCCCTCTCTCTCTCCCCTTCTCCCCCTCCGCCGCACCCCACCGTCTCTCTCCTCCGCCCTCCTCTTTCGCTCTCCTATGTCTCCGCCTGCTACTCTCACTTCCCTCCGACGCGACGCACCCGGAGAAGAGCCCGATGCGCCAACGGCAGAGAACGAGCTCCTCCTCCTGCTGCTGCGGCGTCCTCGCCGCCGCCGCCGCCACCTTCGAGTTCCGACGCCAAGAGGGGTGTCGCCCTCTACAAGCCCAAGTCATACGAGGTCCTGGTGGCGGATGCGGCCAATTCTCTCGCTTTCGCTCTCGAAGATGGCAAGACCCGACTAGAGATTGATTTCCCGTAGTTTCTTCTTCCCTATTTCTGCTTGTCTTCTCGTTAATTGCGAATTGTGATTACGTCGTTGATTTTGAAAGGATGGGGTTGATGCAAGTCTGTTAATTCAGGATAAGATTGAGTTGCCGGCCATGTTTACATGCTACTTTTATGTTTCTCTCAGCGGTTTCAAGCCTGTCATACAGTGTCATTTCTTCTGGTTGATTTGGAAAGAAGTGCCACTTTTGGGTTGATTACAGATGTTTTCGGAAAGAATTAATTCATTCTAAAATGTGTTAGATTGAATCACTAACGGCACATGATTTCCGTCAAAACATGTCTTTTCGTATTCTTGCGAGAGTTAATCATGCCAGTGACTTCACCTCGTCATCCTCTTGAACCACACAAAAAGAAAGAAATGAAATTGGAATTTTGAACTTCTTGTGACTATTAACAAGGGTGAGCATCCCTTAGCAAGCTGGCAAAAGCTCATCCTTCGTGTGAATATTGTTCCATGACTGCATTGCGCTCTATGATGTATGCTTGTCTTAGTAGTTTGTTGTTCCATGGCGATATTTTGATATCTTTATCAGATTGGCAGAGTCCCAGGGCAAAAGATTATATGGTATTACGGCATTTCTGAAGTTTTTGCACATCATGCACTAGAAACAAAATTAGGTTTTTGACTTAGTTCTGCCTTTTCCGTCTCATTTGATGCTTATGCAGGCCTTTGCCAAGCGATATGTCTTCTTTTAAGGTACCTTTTTGCTCCTCTATACTTAAGAAGGCTTTAAATATCATCTTTTCGGCGGCTTTTTACCCTATCAGTCATACTTGACATTTCTCTCTTTGCTTTATATGGATTCTTATTGAATTCTAATTTTGTGAAAATTAAGTGAGATTATCAATGAACTGAAGCCACTAAAATAATGATGACTAAGCGCAAGTTATGTGAATATTGATATGCAATCAGCGGTTCTACTCTTTTGTCTAATAAATTAACTGCAGTCGATGAATCATGAACTACTCATTGCTTTCTATACGTAATTGTTTCCAACTTCCTAAATATGTGAAGGGCTCTTCAGATGACTACATTGAGGCAAACATTCAACTTGCATTGGCTGTCGTAAGGAAACTTCAAGAGAAGAGGGAAACCAGAGCCTGCATTGTAAGTATGAGCTCTCTTATGTAGCAACATTTCCACTTTTGACAGGTTACAAATTGAAACTTATATAGTTCACGTAACTTCAGGTTTTCCCGGACAAGCCAGAGAAACGTAGAGCCACCGAGCTTTTTAAGACAGCTCTCGATTTGGTAACAAATAATAAGTAAATTTTCTTCTTGTGCATTGTCCTCATTTGCAGCAAATTCTGTGCTTATTTTATTGTGCCTTTGGTTTCATCTTCTTGAGAAGTGAACATACTCTCTTTTTGGGTGGTAGAGAGCATGGATGCTTGGTCAAGTAGCATAGGACATGGATTGGATGTAAGATGATAACAACAAAATGAAAGATGGACTAAAATGTAAATAGAAACTGCTAAATCTTGTAAGGTTTAGAAATTTCAAATCATCTAATTTAATTATAATTGATTGTATTTTAGATTTCTAAAATAATTATAATTGGTTGTATTTTAGAAACTCTGCCTATGTAGTCTACATAGCCTGTCCCAAGCCAGGTAAAGGAGGAGGGTTACGTCGAACGTAGCGAGCCGGTTATAAAAAAAGAGCTACCTTCTTAGCGACGCGTTGCATCGGCGCCTGGGTGTAGCGAAAAATGAGCAAGGGTCTTTGCACCAAGATAGGTGGGTGCAGGGGTTAAGGAAGCTAGCCTTGGGTCATCATTCCCAGAGTGATGCGCCACATTGGTGCTCGGATGTGGTGATAAATGAGTAAGGGTTCTCACACTTTCGTAGGCTAGTGTGGGGGGTAAGAAAAGCCCAGAGGGTAGGGATTAGATTGGGGAGTTGAAATGTAGGAACTTTAACGGGTAAATTGAGGGAATTGACAGATACTTTTGCTAGAAGGAGAGTGAATATTGCTTGCCTGCAAGAGACTAAATGGAAAGGAGAGAACGATAAGGAAGTGGATGACACTGGATTCAAGCTATGGTATACAGGCACAACAAAGAGTATAAATGGAGTTGGGATTCTGATCGATAAAAATTTCAATGATAGAGTTGTTGATGTTAAAAGAATAGGAGATGAGATTATTTTAGTTAAGCTATTAGTGGCGGATTTGATTCTGAATATCCTTAGTGTGGATGTCCCTTGAGTTGGACTGCAAATGTCCGAAAAGAGCATATTTTGGGAAGATTTGGAAGAGATTTTAAGGCGGATACCACATGATGAGAAGGTATTTATAGGAGGATATCTAAATAGACATATCGGTCAAAGTAGTGGAGGTTTTGACAGAGTTCGTGGAGGTTTTGACAGAGTTCATGGAGGTTTTGGATATGGGACTAGAAATGAGGCTGACGAAGACATCTTGAGTGTGACATTAGCTTATGATTTGATGTTGGCAAATACATTTTTTAGGAAAAGAGAGTCACATCTGATTACTTTTCGCAGTGGTCAAAATTGTAGCCAGATTGAATTTTTTCTTGCCAAAAGAGAGTATAGAGCCTCGTATGTAGATTGTAAGGTATGTGAATGTGTAGTTACACAACATAAATTGGTGGTCTTAGAAGTTCGGTATAACAAAGTACAGAAGATGAAGAGAAGTGCGCAGTACTCTAGAGTAAGATGGTGGAAGTTACATGAGGAGAAACAAACAGAATTTAAGGAAAGAATGCTACAGCAAGGACCGTGGCGACTGGAGGGTGAAGTAAATATGATGTGAAAGGAGATGTCTAACTGCATCCAGACAGTGGCAAAAGGGGTGTTAGGGGAAAGTAGAGGGAATGGACATCAAACAAAGGAAACTTGGTGGTGGAATGAAAAGGTGCAGGAGGCAATTAAACAGAAGAAGGAGTGTTTTAGATGCCTACATAAATGTCATAATGAAGAGAATTTGTAAAAGTTTAGATTGATGAGAAAAAGTGTCAAGAAAGCTGTGCCAGAGGCAAGGTTTTCACCGATATGTACAACAAACTTGGGAGCAAAGAAGGAGAAAAAGGCATCTATAGACTTGCAAAGTCAAAGGACAAGAAAAGTAAAGACTTGACATAGATTAGATGTGTCAAGGATGAAAATCAAATACTCTTGATAAGAGATGAAGACGTTAAGGGCAGATGGATGAGTTATTTTAACAAAAATTTTAATGGGGAGAGCGATAGAAGTGAGGTGGATTTGGAAGATATTTTTGATGATTCAAACAGAAGGTTTATACGTAGAGTTAAAGCACGGGAAGTTAGGGATGCATCAAAAAAGATGAAGACTAGTGAAGCCTTGGGACCTGATGGTATTCCTATTGAAGTGTGGAGATACTTAGGGGATGTAGCAATAAGTTGGTTGACTAGTTTTTTTAACAAGATCCTCCGTACTAATAAGATGCCCGATGAATGGAGAAAGAGTATACTTGTGCCTATATACAAGAACAAGGGAGATATCCAGAGTTGTTCTAACTATAGAGGCATCAAGCTTATGAGCCATACAATGAAGCTGTGGGAGAGAGTTATTGAGCATCGTTTGAGAATAGAGACCAAGATTTCTGTCAATCAATTTGGATTTATGCCAGGAAGATCTACCATGGAGGCTATATTCTTGATACGACAATTAATGGAGAGATATCGATAAAGAAAGAAGGATCTCCATATGGTGTTTATTGATCTCGAGAAGGCGTATGATAGAATTCCAATAAAGGTTTTGTGGTGGATTCTTGAGAAGAAAAAAGTACCTTCAAAGTATGTCGAGGCAATCAAGGACATGTATAACGGTACTACTACATGTGTGAAAGCTTGTAATGGCACATCAATTTATTTTCCAATCACAGTAGGCTTACACCAAGATTCTGCTTTGAGTCCTTACCTTTTTGCCCTGGTTATGGATGAGTTAACAAAATATATTCAAGATGAGGTGCCGTGGTGCATGCTATTTGCAGACGATATTGTGCTTATTGATGAGACCAGGGCTGGGGTTAACGTTAAGTTAGAAGTATGGAGAAACACGTTAGAGTCTAAAGGATTTACGCTAAGTCAAAGTAAGACGGAATACTTGAAGTGTGAGTTTGACAGGGTAGGAAGAGGAGATTAAGAAGCTGTAAATATGTTCGAACAAGAGGTACCCAAGAAAGATACATTTAGATATCTGGGATCAATATTGCAAAAAGAGGGAGAAATTGATGAGGCTGTAAGCCATAGAATCAGAGCGGGTTGGATGAAATGGAGCAGTGCATCGGGATTTTTGTGTGATTGCAAAATTCCTTTTAGGTTAAAAGGAAAATTTGATAGAACAGTAGTCAGACCTGCCATGTTATATGGAGCTGAATGTTGGCCAGCATAAAGGAAACATGAGCATAAAATGAGGGTAGAGGAAATGAGGATGTTAAGGTGGATGTGTGGTCATACAAGGATGGATAAGATAAGGAATAAAGATATTTGACGAAAAGTTGGAGTACAACCGGTGGTGGAAAAGATGAGAAATCATAGATTGAGATGGTTTGGACATATCTTCCGAAGACCCTTAGATGCACCGGTACGAACAAAAGTTTGCTATCGAGAGCATAACACGAAGAAAGCAAGAGGTCGGCCGAAACTTACTTGGGGGAAAGCAGTAAAACAAGATTTAATGGAGTGAGAAATAGATTGGCGTACGGTTTGTCTTAGTACAGAGTGGAGGAAGACTATTAGTGTTGTGGAGGGGTAGTATATATATATATATATATATATATATATATTTTTACACAAACACACATTTATCTCTTTTCTCTCGTTTGATTCTGCTTTTATTTTTATTTTTGCTTTTACTTTTATTTTTATGATTTTTTGGGGTTCATCGACCGCCGACCCCAACGTGTTTGGGACAAAGGTGTTGTCGATGTTGATGTTGTATTTTAGATCTCTACGAAGAGGATAAAGTTTGAAGCACAAGTTGAGGGCCATTGTCCATTCTAAAGGAAGAATTTTCAATTGTAAGAAAGTTTAGCTCCAAGTGGTCACATGCTTGATGTTATGAGGTTTAGAGCTTCCAAATCATCTTATACTTATAAATGTGTGTATTTTGGGTTTAAAAGAGCTCCACAAACTTTGGAGAACGAGTAGAGAGCTACAGTAGATTATAAAGGAAGAACTCACTTCTAAGAAAGTTTAGCTTCAATTAGGCCAAGTGTTTGATCTTGTTAGGTTTAGAGCGTCCAAATCATCTAGTTTAGTTACTACTCTGCATAGTTTGGTTTCATAAAAACTTCACAAAGCACAGGTCATAGTTCATTCTGAAGGGGAAAAAAAAACAATATTCTAACTAAGAAAGTTTTAGTTCCAATTGGATCAAATGCTTGACTTTGTGAGGCTTTAGTTTTTAAATAACTAAATTTACTTACATAGGTGTGTATTTTGGTTCTTAAAAAGTCTTTACAAAGTTTGGAACAAAACTTGAGGGCCCATAGTTCACTCTTAAAATAGACATCTCTCTGAACCAACCCCCCCCCACCACACACACACAAAAAAAAGTAGAACTTCTCAATTCTCAGAAACTGCAGTTCCAATTGGGTCGAATGCTTGCTCTTTTGAGATATTTTGGTTCAAACATAATCTCAGAGAGTTTTGAGTATAAGCTAAGGACCATCTTTCATTCTAAAGAAAGAACTTCTCTATTCTAAGAAAGAGTAGCTCCAAGAATGGAAAGAAAATAGAAGAAGAAGCTTTGTTTACTGATGAGTAACTGAAAATTGAATTAATCAACATGAAGAAGCTAAAAGTTGTTATCGAATAGCTGAATGTTGTATATGTTGACATAAATTAGACAATTGTTTACCCTGGTGATGGATTTTTGACATAGCTATGGTTGGTGGATACTTCTTGAGCCAGGAGCATTTGATGTTCAATTCAGCAAACTATTCTGCACACTCAGTTTAATCTACTCTGTCAGATTGATGGCATAACTGTTGGTTCCCTCGATGATGTACCTAGCGGCCCTGTCACTACATTCTTTAAGTCCGTGAGGAACACTCTGGATTTCGACTTTGAGGATGAAAATGAAGGTAGAACTTACAGCATGTTGTGATTGTTTGCTAGCAAACACTAGCCTCTGATAATTCATTTATGTCCTAGTAAAAATGATCCGAGTCATTTGTTCCCTTACTTTTTTGGTGTCCACTACATACAAGGGGTAAATAGTAGTTTAAGACACTTCAAAATAGTTTTTTTGTCTTGTTTGACCTGGATTTTGACCTTAATGATGCTTTCCAACAGTTTTGACAATCCCCATATCAAAATATCACAGTTAAAATCTCCTCATGCCTTCAAATGCAGGTCGTTGGAAGTCAGACGTCCCCCCAACACTATATATGTTCCTGAACTGCAGCACTCGTGAACTTTCAGTCATAGAAAAATATGTGGTATGAGATTCTATTGCGGTTATATCATTCGTTGTACTTGCTAGCTTGGGCCAATATCATCCATGCTTTGATGCGTTGATTACCTGTATTTATTATGATCAGACGAATCTTTTTGTCTATTTGTCCTATTTGGAAATTGTCTTGTAAATTTTCTAAGAATACATAATTGAAGTCTTAACTGTGTCCAGTATATTTTGCTAGGGATCTCTATTGCTTGAACATGTAACATTACAGCGAAGATATTCCCAGTTGGTATCATTTACCGAGTAGTGTTTTGATAAAAGAGTTACTTCTGTATCATTCTGAGTTGCAACTCTCGATTTGATATTGCAGGGCCAATTTGCCAAGTCAACTCCATCACTGTTATTCAATTTGGAACTTGAAACTCTGCG
Organism: Rhodomyrtus tomentosa; assembly: GCA_028455895.1. Lineage (NCBI taxonomy): Eukaryota > Viridiplantae > Streptophyta > Magnoliopsida > Myrtales > Myrtaceae > Rhodomyrtus > Rhodomyrtus tomentosa. The sequence goes on along the minus strand of JAPCWY010000001.1, from coordinate 36,595,809 downwards.
GTAAATCTTACTATTGTAGGTCTACCTGTTTGCATTATGGTATTGGAAATGCCAAACATTATCCTAAGTCCTGAGAAATATACTTCTGCAGAGCTGACTTAGGCCTTCTGGGATTTCCAAGCAAAGATTTGCATTACCGATTTCTTTCTCAGTTTACACCGGTGTTCTTTATTAGAACTAGAGACTACTCGAAGGTACTCCTCTTATGCTGGCGCATCATATTATTTTTTAGTTGTATTGTAATATTCAACTGAATGTAAATTTTTGTTTATAACTCAAGACAGTTGCAGTAGCACCTTACATTATCAATTTCAGCGGAGCGCTTTTTCGCCAATATCCTGGTATGCAATAGTCGGCTCTCATTTGCATGGTCTATAGCAATCTTGTGAAGGATTAATGTGAAGCCAAAAAATTCTTCAGATTTAGGTTTGAACCATGAAGGAAGGTTATGATGATTTTGAATTAGAATGTGGTTGGATCAAATGAAGGCTATGGCACCAATTTATCTTCTCTAAACTCTGGGAAAAACAATTTTTCCCAATGTCAAAGAAGTTAAAGTGCCAACATTTGGAACTAAAAAAGAGGTTCTTAAAAGAAGTCTGCCATAAAATTTTTTCATCGCAGACACTCTTCAGTGTGCTGTGAACCAAAAGAACTCAATATCCTTGGTGGCTCTTGCATGTTTTCTCTTATTTTAGATGGAAGGATAAATGTCGATCAGGATAGTAGCTGTTTCAGCCATTGTGTTGGTGCATAAATCTTAGTTAAGTTCAAACTTTTCCAGGGCCATGGCAGGTGATGCTTAAGCAAGCAGATGGTTCATATGCGTGTGTGGCAGAGAGTGCCACACGCTTTACCCTAGGCGAAGTATAAGCTCTTCTCATGCAGCCTGAGTTTTTGTACTGGTTGATGCCTATTCTATGCTTTTAGACTGATAACTTTGTTGTGCTTTTTAGACCAAGGAAGAACTACTGAGGGTCTTGGGACTGCAAGAAGAGCAAGGAAGCTCACTAGAATTTCTTCGTAGAGGCTACAAGGTTATTATGAACTTTCCAATCTTTGCTTGATTGATATAGTACCAGTTAATCCTGCTCACTGAGAGGAGGCAAAGCGCATTTTCTGGATTATACATAAAGTTGGCAGAAACAGTTCATTTAATGTTTTATTTGTGCAATTACATCTTAGATTTGGGTTTCATTTCAACTTGCTCATTTAGGAGAATTCACCGATGAGGGCCTGACTTAGTACCTACCTCTACTATAGACCATGTGTTTTTGCATGCCCCCTTTTCATGCAGTGACGTGTTGCAGCACGTGTTATTTCTGAAATGAATCTTGCTGTCATTGGACTAATGTGATGGATCTTATATTTAATTCTCCACCTTAGCCTTTTCTCCTCCATATGTTAAGACTGCAACCATCAGTCAGGGAGTGCGTCCATGAATTAGGATTGCAGATTTATACGTGACCATCGAAAATTTATTTCAAGTTCACCACAGCTTTGTCATCTGGCATTGCAGACTGCTACTTGGTGGGAAGAAGATGTAGAGTTGGAAGTTTCGTCGGCATGGCGTAGTTGAGCTCCAGCAACAGAAAGTTTGACTGGTATTATAATGATGAAGCCTGAAGGTAAATGGTAAACAGACTCAAACTAGATTAGGCGTTGCATGTCATATGATCCTTTTTGCAACTCTTAATTTTTTTTTGGGTACTTCCTCACTTATTTTATTCGATTCTTTTGACCCATCGCTGCCCAATCATTTTTCGATGGTTGAACAACTTAGGATGATGGGTCCTTTCATGTTGTTCTGAAACGAAAAGCTGTATCTACTGAAACACAAAAGACGAATTTAAATGTCTGGTTACCATTTCAGATGATTGGGCCGAAAGGTCACCCTTCATAAGCCATTTGATGCAAGTGTTGGACTTGCGAGAAATCAGCAAATGATGTGAAACCTCATTTTAGTTTTTATCAGGAGATGGCCTGACACTGTGTTGATACAATGATCAAATAACCTCATCTTGACCTTCATTTCAATGTGAACATAAATGCAGTAAGGTGTTTTCACTATCAAACTCTTGCCCTAGCTCCAGATTTTACACTGGGAGACCAATTTACATGGTAAAACCACCCTAATGAGCGAATCGACTTTGCTATTTCCATCTTCTAGGATACTCACAACATTACTCTGAATCAGGACCAGTAAAATCAGGTTCTGGAGGCTTTTGTAATTTGACTACCCCCTTGGAAGACACACTTCGCAGTTTGTGGCCCCGAAGAGCATTTGCTGCAAAGCGAGATGCGAGTATTGTTGCAGCAAAAGTCGATGAATTACCTTCAAACGAATTCTGACCAACTAAAGCCCTTTCATCGTCGTCATAAGATTCTTCTTCACTGTAGTCTTCCTCCTCTTCCTCTTCAAGACGCCGAAGCTCAGCATTTTTCCTTCTCATATAACGCCGCCATGCAGATTGTATAAAGCAGGCAGCCCAAGTCCTCCATTGCTGTGAATAGAAGCGGAATGTGTGTTGAACCTGTCTACTGTGCAGACGCCTGAACTGACTTGCAACAAACTTCAACTCTTCTGCTTCTAACGCAAATGCCTCCACCTCTGTCAAAGCCCTCACAGTCCGAGTTGATGAAGGCAAATTGGCACCTGCTTTGGGGTCCAATGCCCAGGTCAGAAGTTCCTCTCCACAAAAGTCACCTTCTTTCAGTAATCCTCTGTTATAAAATCCACTCCTCCCGCCGTCAGTGGTTACGCTTTCCAGTCGACCACGTATAATGAACATCATCTCATCGACTGGGTCCCCCTCCCTCACTATGTAAGTACTTTCAGTGTACAAACTCGGCTTTAGCCTCTCACAGATCGCATCAAGTAAGCGCTCATCCATATTGGCAAATAGAGGAACCTACATTCACCGCGTGTTGAGCGATTGCTCAAAGACATTTCCCTTGAGGGAAAAAAGTAAGGAAGATGGATGATGAATGGTTTGCTTACCCTTCTAACCAAATTCAGACAAAGATGCCTCTTAATGTCTCTCCTTAGGTCCTTTGGTAGACTCTGGACCAAGCTTTCTTCATCTACTCCACGTGTTTCTAACCACTTGTATTGATCATAACGCCTAACCCGTTCTCGGATATCCTGTGGAAGCAACCGATGATGCATCCATTGCTCGGAGTCCCGCCTCTTTATCCTCATTTCCTCCAGACGAACGGTCAGAGACTGAAGGTAGGTCTGTTGTAATAGTAGCAACTCCAACATCAGAACTACAGTGTATCACCGTCTATTCATTGCCTTTAGCTACCAGCTCAAAAAAGGTATACTTTTCACTTCTACGGATAGTAGAGCTAATGCTTCTGCTTTCTAACAATCATCATGTAATGTTCACCCTTAGTTGTAGCTTCTAACAGTGGTGTACATAGCAGTAACAGCAAGAGCCAGACATAGAAAACAATTTCTAAATCAACAGAACACCCGTGGTAGTTCATGTAATGCAATTGCGAATACCGACTGTACCTAGTCATCGCATAAAATCCTATATACCTGCATATTTCCAATTAGAAGTGCAAAGAGGATGAGGCCGGAAATTGCCAGTACAATGGAGAAGAGGACTTCGCCAGTATATGTGCTTGTTTGGAGGCCCTGCCCGAGTGTACTGTAAAGATAAGATCAGGGTGTCAAATTCTAAGCTTCAGTTTTAGTGCTTAAGGCAACAGTTGACTGTATAAAATGGTTGTCTCCGTCCTGATCAATGACCAAATTGTAATTCAAAGATGCTATGTCACTGTCTCACTGGTCAAATCCTAAAGCTCTAACTGTGCAGAAGCATCCTAAAACTATGGTGGAAATTTTATCAACTGCAGAAGGCGAACTAGAAGGTCATATCAGAGATTGAACAGAAGGCAAACCTCAAGTTCTGCAGGCCCCACCATAGACAATAAAAGAATTTTGAGAAGAAGTTCCTCGATGCAACTATGTCAGAAGACATGGCCTGAGTGTATATTCCAAAGTTGAACAACAAATTCTCATCTGCAACGTTGCATTTTTTCCCGAGAACATCTCCCATGATTTCTCTCCACTCCTCGTATCCTTGCATATGCTTATTGCCACAGTACAAGAATTCTTTCATGCATTTGGGTCTTGTTTCTTCACAGGCTTTCTGCCAGCATGTGTCCTTACGTTCCACAGCTAGTAAGTACCACAAAGCCCCGAATATCTGGAAACCATCACAAATGTACGAGAACGCAGCATATATTGGTTAAATTACCTATGCTGTTTTCCAGTAGACAAACGAACTTTAAGAGAAAACATCATCAGGTTTGTGGAGATAGATGCTTCAAGAGATGAAATCATCAGTTCATGTTTTTGACAACTATTTGCCGAAGTTCACTACATATCTACAAGTATGATAGTGGAATGCTTCAGAATTATTTTGAATGAAAGAAGATAATCTGCATCAGACTTGATGTGGAGGCTAAAAATTTTGCAGCTGGAACTACATCTTACATGACTAGCTAGCAGGTACCAAAGTAGATAATACGCTGCACCGGCCCAAGCACTTTCAGCGAAAACGCCTGCTGTCTTCTTGACTTCCGATGTGAGAGGTATAAAGCGGATGAACCTCGGAATATATTGAACGAAGACAAGATTTAACAGTGCCTGCTTGGTACTCAGCACCTCTGAACCTTTTGATCTCTGAAGAAATTTCCACACCACAATCTGAAAACAGTTTGGAAGCACTATTTTAGGAAAGGAAAAACTGCCTTCTAGTGAATCATATCAGAAACCTTTTGAAAGCAATATATTATTAGAAATTTCAATCCAAAAGCTTAAATTAATACATGAATATAAAAATCATACAACACTCGTTCACAAGCGATGTGGGACAATAACAACAATAACTTCAACATCTCCTTGCCCGTGGAAATTAACTAATGGGGGGGTGGGCCCATATACGCGGAAGTAAATAATGCTGGCTCTAATATCATGTTAGAAAGCTCAACCCAAAAACTTAAGTTAATAAGTGGAGGGAGACTACTCGAATATCAAGAACATACAACACTCATTCACAAGTGATGTGGGACAACAACAACAACTTCAATAGATATCAACATGGGAAGCGAAAGATATGGATTAACTCGTATCTTCAGTGTACTGCAATATGAAGGCATCATGAATGTAGTGGACGCAAGAAATTAGATGTGATGTACAAAAACCAGTAATTAGAATTCGTAATTTATCAAACCTGTGGTGCTGGTACAACAGCAAGCAGATCCACGATGAAATAGCGCTTTAAATAGCGCATAGCTATCTGTGCAGGATCAATCACCAGTTCACCTCGTCCGAAAACTCGCGATGATGGTGCAATGTACGCAGTACGGAACTGGAAACCCATCCGAATAAGGTAAAATACATCAAGAATTGTCCTGACCGTCGTGATTAGAGCTGCTAAGCCTTTATCTATGCCGAGGCAATTCGAGGTATTGAACACAGGAAGATAGAAAAACAAAGGATCGACGGACACCGCAAGAATACATGACATGACAAAGAGTTTGTTCCAGAACTGAAGGGACTTGTCTTGAGGATCAAATATATTCTTCTCGGATACTTTGAGATCTTCCGGGAACACTGCACGGCTGACCCCAAACCTAATTGATTTACCGAACGCCCTAAGTCCTTCCGAGCCCTTTTTCACACCGACTCTGAATGATTTCGATGAGTTGTTCCTCGCACGGCCGGTACGGAACAGCCCAGCGAAATTGAAGCCATTTCCTTTCATCCCACCGGCATGAGAGGACATTGATATTGTAGAATCCAAATCATCCAACCTACAGGAATGATATTGCTCTGGATCAAATGATAACATGAGAAATGGGCGGGGGGGGGGGGGGGGAGATTTTGGGCTTCAATGCCTGAGATTTAGCCAAACCGAGTTACAAAAACACTTGGAGCAAACTGAAATTTTTTTCAAATTTCATACCTCACAAACTTCTCTCTATGGCCTCCAATATACTGCGACTTGTAACCACACTCAAACATCGTATTGAGATTGTTCACATAATAGCATGTCTTAATTACAAACTCAGAGAGAAGCTGAGATCCAACTGCGGCCTGTGGAAGAACAGCAAAAAAATGCTAAATACACTCGTGAAGGTGAAGAGCCATTGGCAAATTCCACCTAATAACGAATGATATCACCATGTTCGAGATACTACTATGTCCGACCTCGCAGCTCGAGGAATCGAATCAAAATGAGCGCCGCGTGTATATATTACTCGCTGGTGTATGATTGCAGATGAAAAGTTTGAGAATCAAAGCAGCTAAGAAGCGTGCCCTTCGGTTGGTTAATATCCTTCCAACTGTGTGGGGCATTTCAGATTGAATCCCTCAGAAGACATCTCAAACCAAAAATTTTAACAGATCCTTCGAAATCTCAGAACAAATTCACGTGTTCGCTCGATCCGTTCTACACCCCTGGATCACCAGGCCTAGCAACAGTTTTCAAGTAACAAGACCTCGATGCACTTCTGTCATTGCGACTCGTCCCGACAAACAAACGGCGAATTACATATGCAACTCCGGCAACAAACTACAATGATCGAGGGGACACGTCCCTTGCGAAATGCTGGTCAAAACCCAGGAATGAGATTCACATTGCCACAGCCCATCAATTGAACTTTTCCCTGAAGCTTGAACACGAACATGCAGGATTTGTAACGAAAGAAGAAACAGCCAGGAAAAAGGGATTGTTCAACGAGAGATGATTTCGGCAGTAATTTGTGAATTCCTAAGGAAATAAAGAGAGCTTTGGAGGGGATTAGAGCACTGACCCTTAATTAGAATCCATACGTCGATGATCAGACGTGAGGTAATCTAATCTTAATTGCAGGATACCAAGACGTGATCTTTTTGTTCTACTTTGGTTTGAGAGAGGGGGGGAGAGAGAATTTGGGAATGGAGGGAGTTTGCGGTTATGACAGTTCCGAAGACGCGGGAGGATCCTCTGAGACGAGCTCCCATTCCATCACATGTAACTCGGTTCTCTTGCTGCCACGTGGCAACTCCTTTTTTTTTTTGGTGGGTCTTTTTTGTTTACTTGGATAGAAGATGTGTCTAATCTCAATTTTACCTTTGTCATTTCCATAATTCTCAAAAGCTTAAATTGTTGACCTTAACTTCCAAAGTTTTGGAGAGAAAGTTTCAAGTGCCTTTTGATAGATACTCTTTTCACGAAAATTACCAAAAAAGTCTTAACCTTATTGTGGTTGTGCTAATTCAATCTTCAACCTAATTTTTTAGGCCAATTGAGTCCTAATTTTTTTTTCATTTATGTCAATTTAGTCATTCTAACCAATTATGAATAGCCGGCACTGATGTGGAAAATTTTATTAATTTTAAATATATTTTTTCTTTTTTTCCTCTCCTTCTTCCTCTAGCCGATCCCATATTGGCGACTGGCTAGAAGCGAGAGTTAATGAGGTAGACCTCGCCTTCACTAGGCGAAACCAAGCCCCCAATTACTACATTAGCACTACCTGATCAAAGTTGACCTGATGGACTAATTTGGTATAAATACAAAAGATTTATGATTCAAGGAGCACAACTGTTGTGTGTGTGTGTATATATATATATTACTTTTTTGATAATTTTTTCACTCTTTCCTGAACTCAAATAAATGGATTGATAATATATATTTTTTCCCGTCAACAGAGGAAACATCGTTCAACGATGGAAAGGTAAGAAATTTGCTAAGCAAATAGAATGAGAGAAGTAATTTAATTTTATACGTATATAGAAAGGGAACTTTCTTCTAGCGATCTCAGCGTGTGCGTTTTTTTTTTTTTTCAACCATGCTCTTATTTTGGGTCATTCCCACAATTCGAAAAATATATTCCGAGCCAACTGAGTAAATCAAGACGAATGGGACAAGCTCAGCATCCTCAAGCATCAAACGTTACCACGTGAAGACCACAAATGTGCTAAAATAGTGTCCTAAACGTTGATGAAAAGCGACCTAAATGACATGGATTCACAGAACATCTCATGTTGGAGGGTGAGTTTTGTCCATGAGGACCCTTTAAGAAAAGAAGCTGACCAGCTCATCCCAAGAAGCCCACCACCAAACATAAAATGGAGATTTATAACCACGCTATTAATCCAACTTGTATCTCTAGTCAAACCTTTTTTTTTTTTTGAAGAGCTTGGGACGTCCCACTCAATAAATGCAACCAAATAGTTCCCAAATCAGTTTTTTTTAATAAAAAAACTCTTTTTTGGAACATAATTATAGCAATTTCAAAAGCATGATGATTAATTTGCTCTTTTTTTTTTGTCTTAATGAAAAAGCTTCTCTCTCTTTCTTTCTCTTGGACATCACATTCTCGGTCAAAAGACATGCACGTCCATAATCTATTCCACATTTTAGGGCACACTTCTGACTCCGGTGAATTATTTAATCCAGAAATGCCGTGCTCTGCTAGGGTTTCGTTAAAATAACTTATCAATAGTCGCCCCCTCTCCCGTTTCAATTAATATTTTGATTTTTCAAATATGATTCTGAAAATATTTTCTCTGACAAACTTGCTTTCCCCTTGAAAATTATTATCAAATTCCCATTAGGTCAATTGTTATTGTCCGGTCTTTAGAATTTCAACGGGACACAACCCACCATACTTTTGAGAATAATATAATGATCAAATGATTTGGACAACTTGGTATAAAAATTATATCCTTTGGCATGCTTAATGCTTCCTCCTCTAAACAGAAGTTTCCTCCATCATTAATTGTAACAATAATATTTTTACAACGTATTATTATCTTTGGGTCAAGTTTCTTGGGCATAGGCTTTTAGAATCTCATCAGGACATGCGGACAACTGCACTGCACTCTCCTCCATTTGCAAGTCAAGTGATGCTCTAATGTGAATAGGGTTTGTGCACACGATTTGAAATGTGAGAGTGGATAATGATTACAGCCGAAGTGAAAGGTGAGGCGAGCAACCCCGAAAGGTCAAAAAGGCTACTTCCTTTCATCAAGATTGTTGTCCAATAGCTCAGCTTTTTTCTCTGCTTTTGTTCGTTTGTTAGGTGAGCGAGCATCTCATGCTGCTCGAGCTGGAGCATTATCTGAAGAAAAGTGGGGGAAAGAATGTCACAGTCAAAGTAGGGGCGATTGGTTTTCAATTCGATTCAGAAGTGATAGGGAGTACCGATTCCTAGACTTGAGAGTCGAGAATTGGATTGGACCGATCGGTACGGTCTAGTTCCCTAGCTATTTAATCATTGGATTGATATTTAAATTTAGAAGTCATATTAAACGTACTAAACATATTAAATTTAAGTTTATATTTATATTTAGAAACTTTTAAAAACATAGTAATAGGTCCAGTTCGGGCGGTTCGGTTTCTCCTTCGAACTCGAAACCGAATCGACCATAACCAGTTTCAATTTTATGGAGCAAGAAACCGGATCGGAACCCCCGATAGCTGGATCAAACCAACTGGTTTCGTCCATTCCGATCCGGGCGGATTTCGATTTTTAACGATCTATTATGCTCAACCCCAGTCACAAATGGAAAAAAATGTTAGAAAGGATGGCCCTCATCGACAACATTGAGTTTTCTTTGAGGTTAATATTGTGAAAAACGCCAAACTGATACGTTAGTGACAAATTTACCATAAATTAATTTTTTGACCATCAAAAATCCAAAACCGATATATTTGTGACGAATTTACACCAAACTATTTTTTTTTACCACAAAAAAACCTAAATTGGTATAACCATGGTAAATTTACCCCAAATTACATATGACAAATTTGCCCTTTATTAATTTTCGTTGAATTGAGTTAATATCTCGAAAAATTTCAAATTGATGCACCTGTAGCAAACATAAGGTAACATGTATCCCGACAATAACCAAGTGTTATTCAATTTAGCAATTTGACGGTAAAATTTAACGAAAACTAACGGAGTGTAAATTTGTTATGGCTGTACTATTTTGGGGTAAATTTGTCACAAATATACAAGTTTGAGATTTTTCATGGTAAAAAAAATAATTTGGGATAAAATTATCATAGTTATACCAGTTTAGAGTTTGTAGTGGTTAGGCTTCTTTATTTTTGGCTAATATTTTCCGTCTTGAATTTCATGGGCATTATGCGAAAAAAGAAAAACAATTTGCAGGGAAGGGCACGTTGTGTTGCAAGAAATGCTCAGACATCCAACACACCCTACAAGAATGAAGACAAAAGGCTTTAAAAGAAAACAGAGAGAGAGAGACAGAGTAGACAAATTTGACCATCGTTCCCACCTCTCGCCCACCACCACCACCACCACCACCACCACCGTCACATCGTTCCCACCTATCGCCCACCACCACCACCACTACCCATGTTCATCCTTCCGCTCGCTACTTGATTCTTCATTTTTCCCTCTCAAATCTTTCTTGATACTGTTCACTGCAATGATAGTAATGGTGGTGATGATAACAGAGAGAATGGGGGGAAAAAAGCAGGGCGTGTGCACCGGAGACGCTATTATCATACCGCAACAGCAACATTGCATCCATAAAGGCCATGACTTTGTCCTCGGTGGTATCTTCTTTTCATGGAATGTGATGGAAACAGCCTCATGCTTGACCCCCCTCTCCCCCCTCTCCCCCCACCCCCCCCCCCGACAAAAAAAAAACACTGAGCAAAAGAACAACAATGGCCAAAAAGGGTTTTCTAGTTTGACAGGACATCTTTTCTAGGACATGATACTACCCCACAGTAAAAAAAAAATCAGGTAACAATGGATTGAGCAGTCAAGTCCAGCATTCTTGTGTTAAATATCATCACATGACATTATCCATAAAGTAATGAATAGACTGAGAGAAAGGTACCTTATTCGTAGCTTGTGATTTATGGTGCAAAAAAGGAGATGGAACTGCTGTCTGGAGGTTAAGCAGAACAGGACCAAATTAGAGATTTTGCTGATCCAGATAAGAACAAACAAAAGACCAAACGAGGAAAAGGGACAAAAAATTGACTGAATCGGATTCCCCTTGCATGCAGTGATTCCGAAGGGGCGTAAAATTCCACTATGTATGTATCAACCGTGACATCCGTTCACATCAGAAACTCTTATATCGAAACGGGATTGATAGAAGTAATTACTATAAAAATATGATATATGATCCGTACAGGTTGGATGTATGAGGCAAGGATGTCGATCTAATTCACATTCCAAACACGTCGACATGGTATGGGACACGTGTACCAATCGTGAGCATTTCCTGTTCATAGAAAGGAAACATCCAACGCCCTTCATTGTATTCCATCTTCACTCCATTTCCTCTGCCTTCCATGGTCATCTTTCCTGAACAAAAAAAAAAAAATCTCTTTAGTCAAAAGCACCTAGGGACCCTCCATTCCACCTTTGTTTTTTTTGTTGTTGCTTTCTCTAGTCGTCACTTCCCAATCACTAATCCCATAATCAATATACATGGAATAAATCCCAAAAACAACATAGTGGATGGATCATCTCTCATATGATTATCCAACTGTAAAGCAACCTCCCTTGGATACTGTACAGAGGTCACAAATGTAGGGACGGAATCGTAAAATATTCTTCCACTACCGCCACTCTCCTCAACCTTTTACTTCACCACTTAATTGCAAGAGCAGAAACATCATAAACCCTGGAAAACCCAAGTACCTGAAGAATCAAAACTCACCATGCCGTCAAGATCCTTCCCTCCAGGCCCAGGCCTTGCCAGACCCAGTTCCTTCACTAGCACCAAAGTCCTGTTCTTAGTCCTCACGATATCATCCTCTGTTGTCATCATCTTGACCATCCTCTACTTGCTCTACCATTTTTATCACTCCATTGTGGACAGGGCAAGAACTATCCCATTCGACTCCAGTGCTCCTCTCAAGATTGAGAGGTTCTCTTACAAGGAGCTGAAATCTGCCACCTTGGACTTTAATGAGGCCAACATGATTGGGAAAGGCGGGTCTGGTACTGTTTTTAAGGGGGTGTTGAAGGATGGCAAGTTAGTTGCTGTGAAAAGACTTGATGCCATGTCATTAGAGACAGAGAGGGAGTTCCAGAATGAGTTGCAGATTCTCGGTGGGCTTAGATCACCATTTCTGATCACTCTTTTGGGGTACTGTGTGGAGAAAAATAAGAGGATACTTGTGTACGAGTATATGCCGAACCGGAGCTTGCAGGAGCTGCTATTCGCAGAAGGCGACTCGAGTTCGAGCTTGAGTTGGGAGCGGAGGTTTGCGATTGTACTGGATGTTGCAAGAGCCCTGGAATTCTTGCATCTTGGTTGTGAACCACCTGTAATTCACGGAGATGTAAAGCCGAGTAATGTCCTGCTTGACTCGGAACTTCGGGCCAAGGTTTCGGATTTCGGCTTGTCGAGAATGAAAATTGAGGGCGAGTATGGGGTGGATATGTTCAGCCAGGACTTAGGCAAGAGTCAGGATTTATGGAAGAGCCAAGAGCTGTCAGGAACTCTAACTGCAGAGACTCCGGCTATTGCTACTCCGGTCGACCAAGTGGAGTGCGTGCCTGAGGTAGACTTTGCTCTTGCTTTGCAAGCTTCTTCTTCGTCAAAGAATAGTAGGACATGTTATACTGTGAAAGCTCTGAACCTGAACTCTCTTAGTTATAATGCTAGCATTGGGACTGAGAGTGATCTTAAAGGAGGAAATGGAAAGGGCAAGGAAGTCTCAGTTGTCGATGTTGCTTCTGATGAGTGGAACAAGAAGTTTGTTCCTTATGATGATGAGTTTAACAGCTTTCATCATCCTGGAAATGATGTGAATTTGATTGCTTCTGCGGTTGCTGATGATCTGCCGGGTTCGAAACAGTGGGGTAAGGATTGGTGGTGGAGACAGGACGGAAGTGGAGAATTATGCAGTAAAGACTACGTTATGGAATGGATTGGCAGCCAAATTTGCCCATCCATTGATCCAGATTGGTATGCTGACAGAAAGAACATTCCCCAAAAGACTGACCTAAATAATTCATCGTTGCCGTTAGATAAATCAGAGGATGCAAATGAAGCCTGTGCTCAAGAAGAGGGGAGTCAACAACATCCTGATAAGGAACCTGAGAAGAAAGATGCAAATGGAAAGCATTACTGCCAAAAGAGACACAGAAAAATGCAAGACTGGTGGAAAGAGGAGCACACAGCTGATATTAGGAGGAAGCATAGTAAGTTGAAGTATCTCGAAATGAAGTGGAAGCAAGGCTTTAAATTGCCACATTTCGGTCTTGGTCGGCGTTTTTACTTCTGTCAAAGGAAAAAGTTTGGAGAGGAACAAAACCAGCTCGAAGCTGATGCAAATGGAGAGTTTAGTTTTAGAAGGGGTCTGAGGAAGAAGAATGCTCACTCTAATGGCAGCGATATGTGGAGCGGGGATCTTTTCAGCCGCGAGCTGAGCAGCACGACAAGCATGAGAGGAACCTTATGTTATATAGCCCCCGAGTTTGGGGGATGTGGGTACTTGGTCGAGAAGGCTGATGTATACAGCCTCGGGGTGTTAATCCTAGTTGTTGTGTCCGGTAGAAGACCGCTGCATGTTCTTGCCTCCCCCATGAAATTGGAGAAAGCAAATTTGGTAAGCTGGTGTCGACACTTAGCTCAGACCGGAGAAATTCTAGAGCTTGTGGACGAGAAGTTAAAAGGCGACTATAACAAGGACCAAGCTAGCTTGTGCATTAACTTGGCGTTAATTTGCTTACAGAAAATCCCGGAGTTGCGGCCAGACATTGGAGAAATAGTTAAGATATTGAAAGGGGAGATGGATCTTCCACCGATGCCGTTTGAGTTCTCTCCATCACCGCCGGCGAAATTGATTGGCAGATCAAGGAGGAAACCGAAAACTAATGCAGAGTGAAGATTTGACCGTGAAGTTAGATATGGTGAGTTGGTCAAATCACTTCCAATGTACATAAGTATTGAGTTGAAACATGTATCGTGGACACATCAATAGGATTCTAGTTTCTTTTTTTATTTCAGTGGCTGCAAAGTGCGTGGCCTTTTGTATTGCCACCATCATTCTCGACCTGTTTTGTATGCTGGACGCACATAATTAAAGTCTCAATCTCAGATTGCGGATAGCAAGATTGTTAAGAACTTCAATTGAACATGATGGTCGAAAGATGCAGTCGGTTCAGTTGAATCTATTTCCAGTACAACAGTTTTCCATATGTTGCTTTTGACATGTTAAAAATGCTGTCCTTTTTTGTTACCATACTCAAAAGGCAGTGGTAACTGGTGAGAAGCCCTTCTAGGAGTAGATTCATCTCTAGATCATCTGTCCTTTTTATCGATCTTCTCTTTTGGTATGGTTAGGATATCTTTGTCAATGGGACTGGTGTAAGCTGGTTATCAGCTGAGCATGCACTCGTACACCATAGGAATGAGAGACATTTAGCAGATGGATGGTGCTTCTGCTAAGTTCATAAACTCGACCGTCATACATTTTAATGTTGCTCGAAAGAGACTCTAAGGCACAATTAAGCTGTGTCTATGAAGTGTATCCTGGGGCACGAGACTTCCAGCTAGGCGACGATGGGGGAGGGTGCTCTATCGTACACAAACTTCTCATTTTTGTTTTGCGAAGAAGATATAATGCCGGCTACTAACATCAAACATTTGGACTTGTTAAGAATCGCACGAGTGGGAATCTCGTGCGAACACAGGAGCTGAACCCAATCATCCTCCAATCCTCGTGATTTTGGATTACAGAGTATAAAGTTGTTGGTAGCCAAAAGAAACTAGAGAAGTCGGCTAATTTTCTGCCCAAGTTCTTTTTCCTGAAGAGAGAAAGCGATCAAGCTTTGTGCTCAGACTGCAGGTAATTCTCCACATGCAGGATGAATGCCAGTGACACGAGAGTCTAATCTAAATTGGGGGTGTCATCTTTTGAGGATGAGGCCTCTTAGCACTTAGCAGAGCTCTTAGGAAGGGTAAGTTTTGCTTGAAACTGGAAAACAGCAGATAATTGTCCGCATGCTCGCTTTAAGGATCGGCAATTTTGTTGTCGCAACTCGAAACTTGCTCATGTTTTCGAGCTATGCTCAAGAGCATTTCTTCCTGCAGGGATTAGATAAAAGCATCTCTTGCTCACTCTCTCTTCACTCTAGCTAAATGAAGCAAGTACGAGGTTCACTACTAGCGCTGCACTACCTATTTCAATTTACTTTGGTCTATTTTTGCTGGAACTTTATCCTCGGAGTTCTTTCCGAGAAAAAGAAGAAACTCATTTCTATCGAAGAACCTCTATCAGATCTCGAGTTCCGCAAACGATCGTCCTGGACGCTGTCCCATGTATTCTCTGTGACACAATCAATCCCCATGTACCATAAAAATAAGACTTTGCTGTATCAGTATCAGTACATGGCCATGGAATGTAAGGCGAAAACCTGAAGTAGGATAAATGCAATGCGATGCGACCAACTATAATTGTCTCGCCAAAGTCCACATGTTTGCATGCAATTCTGATGACAGCAATGTCCATCTAGCACAGCAGATATCTGCGGCTTCGTATGGTGGAACCACAAAGCGGCTTCTCGGATCGGGCTGGCATGTGGGCACGCGGATGGACCACTGCAGATCAAGCACTGCCAAACCCAGCAGCTGAGCTTTCAAAACGTGAGGGGCCAACGAGTGGTTAGCAAATTGAACGCAGGCCTTGCTGCTTCATTAGACTTACGAGGACGCGGGCGGTAATACGACGCCATGGGCGGAGGAAGGCGATGCAAGGCCCTGCTTCAGAAATGTATGCAGCTTGCGCAATAAAAGCCTTCTCAATGCAGCATATTGAAATCTAGGCACTGACTAAAGCTTAGAGATCAATAACGCATGTTCAATTGGGCCTTCTATGACAGCTTATATCCCAAATCATTCCGAGGTAGCCGCAGTTCAACGTTGGTGCCATTCTTTTGTTTCTTGTTAAAAGTGGGGTAGGTCCGGAGGCAAATAGAAGCAGAACATACTGGAAGAGGCAAGCGATGCTGTGCCTGTGCAACTCTTACACCTTACCAATGGCAAGGGCAGGGTCTTGTAGCGGGCCACAAAGTCATTTTGTTAAGTTTATCTTCCACTGATTAATCAGGTTTGAGAGGCTTCGGCCCAGCACGAAATCGAAAGACATAATATTACATGCACCCGATTCATGTGAGCGCAAAATTAGGGGTGTGCAAAGAAACCCGAAGCGTTAACCTCTACAGAGCCGGTCCGATTCTAGGTTTCAAGTGCCGAACCGCCCCACTTGGATCGAATAGGTAATATTTAGTACAAAAAATATATTTTTCAAATTGAAAAACCTTAAATCTCTAATTTGAAACTCGTATTAAACTCTCTCACTTTGGTTTTTCAGTCTCATCTCTACTCCCGATCTCGACTCTCAACTCCTATCGACTCATGATTGCATCTCCGACCGTTCATCGTCTCCCTCTCTCGCCCTCGGCCACCTCCATTTACTTGGTGGGACCGTTTTCATTGACACACCCGAGAACGGGACCAAATCGGCAATTTCCAGTTTCAATTTTTCAAAATCGGCCCTTAATAGGAGGCTCCTAATTCCAGGGTAAGAATTGCCCACTCACTCGGGCCATGCTCACCCCTAGCGCAAATCACATGGGCCATTACATCGCAGGTTTCCACGCACTCTAATGGCGTTGTTACCACGGAGACTTTGAACTTGCAAAGGCAAAGAAATAGAAGAAATGCGTGGCAAACATCAAATGAGTTCTGAAAAAAAAAATTACAGCAAGTGTTGCATTTGTATAACAAACCTTGCTTGTTCTGCAATGGAGCGACTAAATTTCATGGGAAAAAATAGCTAGAGCCTGTTTCCAATTCATAGCAAGATAAGTGGGTAAATTATAAGCAGGCCAAGCTCCAATTGCGGAAATGATAACCCTCGTTTAACCAAAACGAAAATCAAATTAGGCAGTCATAAACCTCCCAACACAAGTGACAGGACAGGAAGAGAGAGGAACAACTTTACCCACCTAAAAGAACCAACCAGATCCTATCCCTATCCAAACCGACCCCACGAGAGCAACAAGAACCCGACAACCCAGGGACCCATTTCCGAGAACCCTGCCATCGGCGGAAGCGGAGGACGAATTGCCGGCGGCGACGGAGGCGGACGGCGGAGGAGGTAGGGGGTGGACGAGGATGGAGACCTTCATGCCGTTGAAGCACTGGCCGTTCCCGCAGATGAAGTAGTACCGCTTGGCCTTGTTGAGCGGCACGAAGTCCTTGCCGCTGCTCCAGTTGCCGATCGCTCCTTCGGTCGTGCAGTTGTCGTAGCCTGTCCGGTTCACTTCGAACACGTTGTACTGGCTCTTCTGGTACCTAAACGCTGTTCAATCGTTTTGAACATCATAAAAAAGGAGTGAACTTTTTTGACGAAAGAGTAGGCAAAAGTTTAGGAGATTGACGGCATTTATCACTCCGAGTCCCGTGCATTTTTCTTGGTTCATAATGGGAGAATCAGTAGAAAGTTTCCATCTTTCTTGTTCTGAATAAGACCACGACCATTTTCTTTCAAAAAATAAGCCAAAAAAAAATGCAACGACAGCAGAGAAGCATTCTATAGTTAGGTATTTTGCCTTCAAGAAACTGAAAAAAGAAGAAGTGGAAATGGGTTTTGGAATACAGATCTGCTCATTCAAGTGGAGTACAAAGAAATGTGTGTGTGTGGGTGGGTGTGGGTGTCCGGAGGGCGGGGGGGGGGGGGGGAGAGAGAGAGAGTACAGATGAGGTCGCCGACGTAGAAGGTCTGGTTGTTGGCCCAGAGGGTGTAGTTGATGCCGGGGTTCCATCCGCGGTTGGCGCCAACAATGTGGTCGGTGGCGGCGGCTGGAAACACGCCGGCGGCCGCGAGAACGAAGATGACGACGACGATGGGGTGGAATGAGTTGGCCATGGCCGGACACTTTTGTTGGTTGTTGGGTGGTGACGATGATGATGTCTTGACGGTGCCCTCTTTCTATTTGGGTCACTCAGAGGGTCGGGGAGCTACCACTTTGATTAAACCCGTTTGACTGAACTCTGAACAGAGCAGAACAGAGCATATCGTTAATATACTGGGTCCGAGAATTTTTGAGGGAGGGAGGGACCAACCCCTTGTCTATTAGACCCAGATTATTGCTAATATTATATTTTATATGGAATCCACGACGTTCTCCCCCTCATTTCAAATTAAAGTTTGAGATTAAAATATCAGATAACTGTGGGTTACTTTAACCTCGTTATATTCAATCGCAGAGAAGAACATTCTAAAGCTAATTGATAGCACGCCGCTCCCCACATTCAATTGTCATTGGAGGACGGACATGCATCCTTATGGAAAAAGAAAAAGAAGACAGGAAACAACCCCAACAGGAACGCCAACATAGTTATTGTAGTGGGACCCTTCTCGTCAAGATAAACGAGAATAAAAGGAAACGAGAAATCAACATAGGGCGAACTTACATATTTTCAGTTAGGTTTGCAATTGCTTATCACTTAACGAATTGTTTATCTGATTGAATTCGACAATGTCGCATCTTCGTGCAAGAGCAACCTTTCGAGATGGGTGTTGCACGATCGAGGACATTTTGATACGACGAATATACTCTCAGCGAGTGCTAAAAGTAATATTTTGAAACAAACTATCGCACTTAACTCAATGCTCGTACTAAATGGAAACATCACGTGACACAAGTGTTACACTAGGTTATACCTGCTACCCCAGGTTACGCCTCTCTATGACATCGGCATAGTTGGGATAGCTGCCGCATCAAGGACAGCGTGGCATCTCTATGTTGTATGAGCATGTCTGTTTTGTTTCCACTTTGGTATCATTAAATAAACGGACACTGGGCGGCGGTCCAAACAGCCCACTCTATGGGAGACAACGGGCATACCTATTCGTAATCTATATGAGTCGATTAAAGCAGACAGTATCATAAGTAGGCAACCGCGAAGTACAAAAACCAGACAAAGATAATGCAGACATTGTAGATCACAAGAAGGTGGGCAACGGCCACCTAACAGGTTCTTCGATACTCATTCGCTAGACCCGCCAATTCCAGCTTCAAATTATTTCTGCCGGTAGATTAGGTTGCTGCACCATCGTCCCTTGAGAGCACAACCAATTATTCGACAGCCTTGCCAAAAGAGAGAACCAATAGCCCTTCAACTCTATGGTTTGACCCAACAAGCCCAACATTGACAGCAGAGCATCCCGGGTCCAACGTTCACGTTACGGCTGAGAAACTGCATGAACTTGAAACTTCAAGACCACAGTCACAAATTCTTAGCCTCCTTATTGACATTGAATTTAAGACAACTACTTCCGAGGTTCAATTTTTGTTTATGCACGGCATAAATCAATAATGGACTCAGGTTCGAATCAAACTCTTTCAGTATGAGCTCATTTCGAAAGAACTGACAATAAAGACCCACTTTTTCCTCATTTTTCTTCTTCCCCCATGTCATCTACGGGGTTGGAATGTGCTGCTATACAAAAGAATAGCTATGGCGAATTCAATCGTCAAAGATCTAAGAGGTTCCCGACATGTTCATAGAGGCATGAGTCGTCTGCACCTGTAGAACCACACAAATGCACTGAAAATGATTAAACCGCATACTCCTGTTATGATGAGGACCCACTGAAATGCATCGGCATTGTCGAAGAATGAGATGTCGAAGTTCATCCCAAAAATCCCCGCCACCACGCCGAAGATAGCAACAACGAAAGTCGCAGTTGTCAGCAGCAGCTCGAATTGTATCAACTGGTTTCGGACATTGTCCTGCAAGCACAATGTCCATGATGAAAGCATCTTCGAGCAAAACAAAACAGAAATGTAGAGAGACAGAAAAAAGGTAAGTCCAAATTGCTCTGCTATATTTTAAATCTCCTGTGTGGTTAAGCTTTTTAAACCGCAAGAAGCAAAATTTTGCTTTCCTGCCAATTTTAATAATTACGAAATAATCAAGAGCGATTCTACATGTCAATATTGTGAAAGTTTTTGGTGTTTGGGGACAAGAGAAAGTCAAAAGACTTTTCCATTGCATATTTTAAATTAAATAAATAACAAAAAGTAAAAATCTCTACAAATATGACGAATAGCAAATTCTAGCGAGTTTTATAAACGAAACTTTCCTAATGTTACCAAAAGTATACTTAGTTTTATGAACATTTTAAGTGCATTCCTTCGTAGGTTAAACATTAATGAATTTCAACATCTATTTACTTCTTTGCCTCGCTATCGACAATGACAAATAATTAGCAACACCTATGTGCTGCAGCTACACTGTAAAGACAAAGCTATATGTGGCAGAGTTCTCCCACTTTGCCCACTAACTTTTTGTTAGAATTCTTAAACCCCCACAGCCAATTTCCCTAGAGTGCAGCAACATCAACATCAACATCAATAACACCTTTATCCCAAATTAGTTGGGGTCGGCGGTTGATGAACCCCAAAGAATCATAAAATAAAAGCAGAATCAAGGAAGGGAAAAGAAATAAATGTGTAAAAATAAATAAGTATATATATATCTATCTTTCTATACACTACCCCTCCACAATACTAATAGCCTCCCTCCATTCCGTCCTAAGACAAACCGTACGCCAATTCATTTCTCACTTCATTAAATCTTGTTTTACTGCTTTCTCCCAAGTAAGTTTCGGCCGACCTCTTGTTTTCTTCGTGTTATACTCTCGATAACAAACTTTTGTTTGTACCGGTGCATCTAAGGGTCTTCGGAGAATATGCCCAAACCATCTCAATCTATGCTCTCTCATTTTTTCCGCCACCGGTTCTACTTCAACTTTTCGTAAAATCTCTTCATTCCTTATCTTATCCATCCTTGTATAACCACACATCCACCTTAACATCCTCACTTCTGCTACTTCCATTTTATGCTCATGTTTCCTTTGTGCTGGCCAACATTCAACTCTATATAACATGGCAGGTCTGACTGCTGTTCTATAAAATTTTCCTTTTGACCTAAGAGGAATTTTGCGATCACACAAAAATCCCGATGCACATAAGTTAATGAGAGAGCATAACTTACGAAATTAACCATTCACACAATTTCCCTGGAGGACATAAGTTACAAAATTAACCATTCAGAAGATAAAAGAAACAGGCATACCAGCTGAATGTTAATGAAATCTTCCGTGTCATCAATGTACTCCTTCAGCTGAAATGCATAACATACGAAGCGTTTGATATTCTTCCTTATACCATGTATAAATGAAAGAAGAATTTAAGAAAGATATCGAGACCAATGGATACCGAAGTCAACTTATTCAAAGTGCTATCGATGACAACAAAGTAAGCTTCCAACAGCATCTCCAGCTCTTCTATTCTATCCGTAGAGCTTTCTGAACTCCTCATGCTCTCATGCCGGCTCCTCGCTATACTTTGGCTCTTCTCAAGTTTTCGGCCATCACGAGGTGAAGAAACGGGAGAAACAGGAGCAGAAAAGGATTGTGCAACATCATTGGACCTGTAGCCGGTCGAAGACTGATCAAGATAGTACGATGACTCCGCTCTTCGTTTCTTCTCAGTGAGATACATCTCAGCCATGTCTCCGTCGTCATCCATTAGCTGTTCTATCTCATCCCTAACCTAAACCAGTGCAGCCGATGTGTGCAAGCACAAAGAAAGGTAGTCAGATGAGGAAGGACAAGCACGAAATATGAACAGGGATTACCTTCTGAACCCTCCTGGTCAATGCCACGAGTCTGCTTTTCAAACGCCGAACACGCTCCAAATTTAATGTACTAATCTTGGAAGTAAGTTCATCCAGCAACGGATAAGCTTCGATTTCCAGTTCTGCTGCCTTCAAAATATTTGAGAACACTGCCTTTAATTAGAAATATTTGCATTAAAATGAGAATATGGCAACATAAGTGACAAAAACTTTCATGTGTAAGAAGCGTCAACCACTCTAAAACTGCAGCCCATCCACCGATCTCACCCTATCCTTTAGTGATCCTGTAACATATCATAATTACTCCAATTCCCAAGAGGAGGAAATTCTTCTATGTTTTGGCCATGACTTAAACTTATCTACCAATTGGCATAAAATTGTGAAAATGCTCTCTCCAAATGTACTTATAGAAGTATACAGGATGGCAACAATCTAGTGAAAGACTACACTAGAGACAGCTTTACAGAAAATTTTACAAGACCACTGTTGAGAGTCTAGTTTAGTTTAAAAAAATTATATGTCCAAAAACTGCAATGCTTAAGAATTGTAAATCGCAAATATGTACAGTATTCCTTTACCTGAATGCATTAACATTACTGAATGAGTAGACTTTTTAAAACATACATACTCCTTTATCTAGATGCACTTGCAATATGGAAGGAGATAGAATAGCAAGCATTTCACGAGTATGGGACTTTCCGATAAAAATCAACTTCCTCACAAGTTCTATAAGTTTCATGTCAGTAAATTCCATCTTACCAGGTACAGCCTGAATCATGAACAAAACCTTAGTATAATATCTACATTTTCATACTCAGGACACTAACATTTGTGATGTTGCTAACTGCCAGCAAAAGTCTGAGAAGAGTAACAAATGACTAATTGGATTGTTTCCTTAACTTCTCTTAAAATGCAATCATTCCCTCTCGACATACTGGACCCTCAAGCCAAAAACAAAAGCCAGAAGTCCACCATACGTATTACCCAAATTTATAAAGGGTGCATTACTACTAAAAGGCATGCTGTCATTGATAACAAAACCATGTAACATTTACAAGTTGTGACCTATGAAAGAGTTGGCAACTATAGGATTAGGTCTTAACATTGTCATATCACAAACCTGAGAATCAAGAAAAGTACAAGCAGTTTCTAAAGCAACTTCAAGGGCCCGAAATTCAAAAGGCAAATAATCCGGGGAAGTGTTGCCAAACAAATCATCAAAGTTTCTACTTCCTCTCCTCCTGCTGAAATCTGCACCTTCTGGTTGCCAAACCTCACCTGCCCCAGCTGTTGTCAGCCGGCGTTGTAACTCCACCACATACTGCAACACATAACTATCGAGGGAGTTCAAAAGCAAAACCTCATCCGCCGTGATAATACATCGAATTTGCTCTAAGTTAACAACTATAGCCTTCTCTCTCCCAAGAATTGTAGAGGGATAAACAAATAATGGATCAAGCAGGCGCAAATCACGGGCTGGAAGGTCACAACGGCGCATCATTGTGAACTTGTCAACCTCGATTATCTCGGAATTCCCATAGGTATCAACACGAATCCATGACCGAAGACCTTGACCTCGTTTCTTAAGACCTATAACATCCATGCTTTGGAAAGGCTGACGCCCCAGCAAAAATGAACGGTGAGATGCTTCTTTAAGGTCGACAGCTGAGGCAGGTCTTGGCGGGAGGAGGCGTTCTTTAAGATCTGCCATGAATAAACTTGGAAAACTGCAATACACCAAATGATTAAAAGCATAAGATCACTGACATTGGAGCTAGCAGAAATATTTCACGTCTTAGGTGCCAGATTGTCTGTGTTTGTATAAACCTTGACATTGTCCTTTCAACTCAGAACCTCCTCAAACCACCAAAGAGAACTAATGCCGAATTCCTTCTACTGATGGTAACACCTAGCTTGCAAGGAAAGAGAACAACGGATCTGGAAGCTCTGCCTTTGGATCGTTCAAGCCCTGACAACATGCTTACAGCTTTTCTACATGCGTGCGGAGAAAGTGATGCCAGTAACACACATTAACCACTATGTCATTGCCCGTGAAAAACTCAACATTGCTATTACAAGAATTACAAACCCTTGTGGCGAATATTGCCTTTTCGTTCCATTTCAGCTTTTAGGCATTATTTGTCTCTAATGTTCGCAGACAGACAGTGTATTAATGGCAAAGGAAAGCGAAGAGCTAATAGGGGATAACTCTGTGTTCGTCGGCTCGCTCTTCACAGATAACAAAGGTTAACCACAAAATTACAGTTCTTCCTGTCTTAGTAAAGTGCAAAACCTAGACACTTCGTTTGACCAGGACCAACACGGAATTGCGGAAGAGCGACAGTGACGAAAATGGGTGGGTTTGAGCTGAACCCACAAACATGCGAGTGTGAGTACGAACCATCGTACCTTCCAGCGAAGCGAGAACCAGGCTCTTCCTCAGGCGGAGTCGATTGAACCCAGATTTATCAGTGACCCGTGATTGAACTGAAGCTAATCAATCACTGCAACCTAGGAAGTGTGCGACTTGAGTGCAAAGGAGGAAGCTTTTCGAAGTGGGTCCTTCTCGATTCGATCTTGGACTGGGGGGAGGAGGAAGGGAGGAAATCCGCCGATTACGAAGGAGGTTGTCTTGTCCTCTCTCTCTCTCGATCTCGATCTCGATCTCGATTACGAGTTTCACGTTCCGGAGGGTTCGTTAATCGGTTGGTAGCTCCTGTTCCTCTGGGCGACGGTGGATTGTGATCTCGATCAATCAAGTTTTTTGAATGACAGCATGAAGCGCGTGCTCGTCTCTTGGCCATTCGTTCCTCATCATTAGCGCTGTGATTTCAAAGACGCGGATTAGAGAAGCTATAGGGCGAACAGTTCACACACTTGCTCTATGTTGTCTTGTGAATCTCATGTTTGCGAGGACATTGAAAAAAAGCTAGAACTAATAATCGACAAACTTGAAAGATCAGATCCGATACCATTTAGAAGTCGTTGTGCAAGTTAATTTATAACATGATTAATGCCAAGAAAAATCACATGACAAATTTATAACCATAAAAAATCCTAATATAATACACATCTAACAAATTCAACCTCTATTGGTTTAAGTATCAGATTATTAAATTGGATAATACGCTGGCGAGTATATCATTGCGGAGTTTTTACACTCCATTTGTCATATGTGCAGTGATTTATGATTTTTTGAGATGTTAACATAATTTAACAAACCCACCCACGTATGGCCGAGTTAGTTAAGAGATATACCATATCTTGTCAAATTCTTAGTTCAAATCTATCAACTCGCGTTCTGTGACTTAAACAAGGTTCGCGACTGATGGTTGTCGTGCTAATCTCCCAATGAATAATCGAGATGCGGGCAAGTTGGCCCGACACTTCAGCCATAAAAAAAAAAACATAATTTAATGAATAATTCGAAAGGCAGATTTATCGCATGTGTCTCAAAAAATTCATTTATAATAAATTTATTATAAATGTACTAATATCATAGTATTAATTTTTACAATATAAGATATATTCGATTTTTGTTTTTTTAAAGTTGGTCGATCCAAGTAGAGCGGGGAATTTCGACCCAAAGACAAAAGTGGAGGGGGGCGACCCTATGCCCGCTCAAACTATGCATGGAGTCTGGCAGCTTACTAGGCCCATAATCAATCGTACTGTGTACCGAATGCGCCTACTTTATCCAAGAAAAATTTACCACGTCTCGTAATTTACGGGAAAAAAAAAAGGGACAAGAAGATAGTTCATCTCGAAGCCTTTGGTCTTAACTTGGATGACTTTATTTCATAGCGGAATGAATGAATGGTCTCTAACCTTACTGTTAATGTCATAATTGCAGCTGTTGTGCCTTTAATGAATACGTTGAATAGAACACTTCGCAAGGGTATCTTGCTCTAAATTTAGTGATTTGAATGGTAAAACATCGAGTACTATGAAACATCAAAGATGCCAAGGTACTTCAATCATCAATATAGCCTTTTCCCAAATTTGGCAGATTAAATTTGGTACTGCATAAGGAACAAAAAGATTTGCAAAATTTCTTAGGCCACCAATGGTCACAAAATGCATTGATGGGCAAGGATCCTTGAACATCTTTATAGTTAGCCGAGGTTTGAGCAGCTCTCTATCAACTGCATAATCCACACACCGAGACAAAATTTTAGTATTTGCTAAATATCCGACTTTTCCTTGCCAAGTTCGTTCCTAAATTGGTTTTTTAACAATGTTGAAAAGAGCCGTTCTCACTATAAATATGCTAAGATAACTTGTGGTCCGATATTCTAAAGGTTCTTTTCCTTTTTGCCAAAATATTTTTGAGGTTAAGATAAGATAAATAATTGACGTAATTGCGATCGGTTTAGGATTTGTACGATAATTTTTACGGAAAAAGTTACTACTATTGTGGGAGGGCCAAAACAAGCCAAAAGCCCAATTGGTCTATCCTCATCCAGTTGATAGACAAGGCTAACATACTTTGATTTCTCCAACTATGGTTTAGTCCAATTGGACGACTCGCGATCGGTAACTCGTCTCCGGTAAACGCTCGTCGATAGAGAAAGCTAAAAGCAAGGCACTTTGTTTCACCAACTTTCTGATGGATACTGTGGCATGGAAGCTCAGTGAAGACTTGATCTTTTTGCCGTTCTTGTTTCTATAACGTGTGTTGCAGTTCGGGTTCAATACAAACATTAGCACGAGGGGCGCTTAAATAACATCGGCATTGTCGAGAACGATAAGTAACATCAAAGAATCGACTATGGTATGTCCGGCTGAGGACACGCCGAGACGTGCTATCTGGAATGCCAACGTGGACTTGGTAGCCCCAAGCATGCACATGCCGAGCGTGTACTTCTACCGGCTGACCGGATCTGCCGACTACCTCGATGCCGGACTGTTGAAAGAGGCACTGAGCAAAGCGTTGGTTCTGTTTTAACCAATGGCCAGTCAATTGAAGAGGGACGAAGATGGCCGAATCGAGATCGATTGCAATGTCGAGGGCGTGCAGTTTGTTGAGGCTGAGACGAGCTCGTTGGTCGATGATTTTTTGGGGATTTCGCACCCGCATTGGAGCTCCGGAAGCTTATTCTCGCTGGGCGCTGTGGATTACTCTGGTGGGATAACCTCGTACCCTATTTTGGTGCTACAGGTGTGATTTCTCTTTTTGATTATGTTCCTAGTATTTGCCGTGTACCAAACCAGAATTTGACCCTACTATAAGCAACTTGATATTGTATGAGTAAGCTGCTTGGAAGCTCATGATTGCTAGCCTTTACCAGTTAATCTAGTAGTTGGGTTCAAATCAGATTCCGGTGTTATTGATTTGGGTTCGGTTTTCTCCTTCATATAGGTTACGTACTTCAAGTGTTGGGGAGTTTCCCTTGGTGTTGCCATGCGGCACCATGTGGCCGACGGACTTTCTGGTCCACACTATGCGAACACATGGTCCGATCTGGCTCGTGGACTTGACATTAAGCTCCCTCCATTTATCGACCGGACCTTTCTGTGCGCCCGCATCCAACCACGGCCTCAATTCCCTCGTACCGAATGCCAATTTCCACCTGAATTACGAGTTTCCCTTGAAACTACTAATTCAGCTCCCAGCAGCACTACTGTTTCTATTTTCGAAGTTACACAGGAACAGTTAGATACCCTGAAGAGAAAGTCTAATTATAGTTCCTGACTGCCAGGTACTGAACCCATTCTATATTCTATCTAAAACACAGAAACATGCCCATAAGAACCACTTGAGTCACTGATCATAAAAAAACATATCACAAGGACATACCTTAATTGTCACAGGTTAAGAGCCATTTGCGATCACGAAGTTGCTTTGATGTCGCTTTGACGAACAACAATTGGTAGTCAGTAGGGAGGAGAATTCTACGTTCTCTGTTTTGTGAGTGAGTCGAATGTTTCAACAACTATCTTCTTGAGGGGACGACGTTCTTTTTAAGCAACGTCTGTTGAACGAAGTAACGTGTACTTTCGTCCAAGTGACGTCTGTTGAACGAATGAACGTATCATTTCGTTCAACTTAACAGATAATGAAGGAACATATACTTTCGTTCAAGTTAACAGATAACGGTAAGGGGCATGGTTGCCCGCATGGGCGCACACCGTAACCCCGTGGACCCCACTTAATATTATCTAATATCTCTCACTCGCCCATGCAGGTCAAACAACTCCCACTTGCCCACAGAGGGCCAAACATAACTCTTAATATCTTCACAAAGTTCATATTGGCAAATAGTCCGTACGACCATTATACATTGAGAGTTCGTTGTCATATATCTGTTGGGAGTATATGACAGTTCTATAATGTGTATAATCAAATATAGATTTTAGTATGATGTATCCTAAATCGACCAGTCACATTTGTACATCTCACTAGACTCTTTTAATAATTCGATACATTATATTCACAATTATGATTACACTAAATAACCATAATTGACATCTCTGTTAATATAGTCCATATTGTGACTAAAAAACTCCAAATCAATCTTCATCTTTCATTAGACCTCTCAATTTCAGTTCAGCTCGTTTTTTTTTAGAAGTGTCCCTTTAGATCGAATCAATTCCATGACCATAGGCAACACTCTAAGATATCAAACAATAAATATAAATTTCGAGAATAATAAAAAAGTCATGAGGATACTAAAATTGAGAATTTTATTCTCGAGAGTCTCACACGGCTTAAGAAATTTGAAATCATAACTTTTGCCAACTCTCATTAGTCGACTATGCATACGTAATATGAAATACGTATTACGGTATTTTCTCCTTCCTTATGGAGCATATGTATTTCTATTTTAATACCATACAGATGATTATTTTGACACACTTAGTGTCTGATTTGAGTTCACATAACAACTCCAGCCAAGAGTTTCCATCAAAACTCTCATCTGGTAACAAAAACAGGTAATCTGAAATATGTGGGTCATTTCACTTTCGAACATCGTAAATTTTAAATCATCATCCTAACATTCTGTTAAGGCGATATAAAATATTTTAGGCTTGAGCTCTCAATTATCACACAGATATAAGTTTAAAATTACCTCATCTCTATTCATTATACAATAAATATAGGCGATTACTCATGTGAGTGGGCTAATCTCTCATCTGTTTGACATATCTTCTCAATTTAATGCACCAAGCACTAACATACATAAATATCAAATAGACTTTTCGACTTCCATATTGACAAACAACATCATCAATTATTTATGTTCAAGGGAAAAAATACAAATATTCAATACATCAACCTATACACAGTCCTAGAGTCTTTATACGACTAAGAAAAACATCTCTAGAAATTAGCTTTGTCATAGGATCTGCTAATATTTTATGCGTAGATACATACTGTAGGTTTATTTATTTTCGTGCTACCATGTCCTTGACATAGTTATACTTAATGTCTATGTGTTTGATTTTTCCATTGAACTTAGGATTTTAGTGTAAGCTATTGCTGTCTGACAATCGCAATAAACCTTCACAGGGTTTGCAGCATCTGTAGTAACACCCAAATGATCTAGAAATCTTCTAAGCCAAACACCTTCTTGTGCTGCCGCTGATAATGCCATAAACTCGGCTTCTATAGTGGATAAGGCTATACACTATTGTTTTTTACTGCTCCACGATATGGTGCCATTATTCAATAAGAATGTATTTCCAGAAGTGGACTCTCATCCAAATCTCCTCCCCAATTAGCAGCCATCAAGGTGCATATCACTTCCTTGATATGTCGGCGAATAATCGGTAGCTGCTTTCAGATACCTTAAGACTCTCTTAACGGTAGTCTAATATGCTTGACCTGGATTGGATTGATATCTACTGATCAGTCCAACTACATAACATATATCGGGTCTTGTAAACATCATAGCGTATGTGAGACTTCCAATAGCACTGGCATATGGAACGTTTTTCATACGTTCTTGTTCTTGTGGAGTCTTAGGACACATTGTTCGGCTCAGCTCCTCACATTTTGTAATAGGAGTATCAATGGGTGTGCAATCTTGCATACGAAATCGTTCAAGAACTTTATTGACATATGTCTCTTGCGAAAGAAACAACAACTTTTTCGAACGATCTCTCGAAATCTTAACTCCAAGAATGTTTGTAGCTTCACCCATATTTTTCATTTCGAAATTAGAAGATAGCCAACTTTTGACTGTCTTGACAAACTTTATATTGCTTCCAGCAATCAGTATGTTATCAACATATAATGACAACATAACAAAGTGACCTTTGGATCTTTTGATATACACGCAATTATCTTCATTAATTATCTCAAAATCATATGCCACTATAGTATTATGAAAGCGTATATTCCATTGTTTAGAAGACTGCTTAAGGCCATATATAGATCTCATAAGTTGACAAACCTTTTGTTCTTGCCTATTTTTAACAAACCCTACAGATTGTTCCATATAGATCTCTTTATCTAATTCTCCATTGAGAAAAGCAGTCTTAACATCTATTTGATATAACTCAAGATCCAAACTAGCTACTATTACTAGAATAAGACGAATTGAGGTAAATCTTACCACAAGAGAAAAAGTATCTTCATAGTTAATTACTTCCTGTTGGTTATACCTTTTCGCCACAATGCGAGCCTTATGCCTTTCAATTGAACTATCAGCCTTGCGCTTTATTTTGAGAACCCATTTATTCTCAATGGCTCTACGTCCTTTTGGAAGATCAACCAGTTCCCAAACGTGGTTTAATCTCATTGATTCCATTGCTTTCATTCATTTTTTCTTATCAAGGCGTGATAAAGTCTTATTTATATTTCTTGGCTCATCATTTTCTAGTGGAGCGATCATGAAAGCTTCCCCTTCAATTTCAAAGCGTCGTCGAGGAATGCTTTTGCGACTTGTTCGCCGTGGAGAAGATTGTACCAAATGTACTTCATTCTCCATTATGTCCCCACTATGACAAGATAATAATCTTGATTCATTAAGTGGTTGCAATTGAGACTGGCTCGCACTCAACTCCCTACTTTTCACATTGCTCCCACTTGGATCATTATATCCAGCAGTTCCATTATCTTGATTTAAGGTCTCAAATAAGGAACAATTTTAACCTATTTCGCCCTTTTTTGGAAAAATTATTCTCTAAGAATGTGACATCTCTTGATTCAAATTCAGTCACGCTTCCACTTTCTTGCTTACCTATGAATACATATCCTTTAGAATATTCTGAGTATCTTATGAAGATACTCTTTTTGCCTATTAGTCCCAATTCTCCATATTTATGAAAGGACTCATGAATATAGGCACACAATCCCAAGGTTTAAAAAAGCTTAAATTAGGTTTTCGACCTGTCCATAATTCATATGGGATGATAGGCAGCAGTCAATAAAGCATCACCTTAAAAGGTGATTGGTAAATTAGCTTGCGCCATCATAAACCTAACCATTTCTAGTAAGATTCTGTTTCTTCTTTCAGCCACTCCATTTTGTTGAGGAGTATATGGAATGGATAACTGTCTATCTATTCCCTTTTCATCACATAAATATCTAAACTGATCAGATAAATACTCTCGACCTCGATCGGATCTCAAAGTTTTTATTTTCTTATCTTATTGATTTTCCATTAAGGTCATAAATTTCTTGAAACAACTTAATGCTTCCGACTTTTGAGAAATCAGATAGATATATCCATATCAAGTATAATCACCAATAAATGTGATGAAATAAACAGCACAATGCCTTACTTTTACATTCATTGGACCACAGATGTCTGTATGGACAAATTGCAAAGTAAATTCAGCTCTAATGCCCTTTTCAAATGGCTTTCATGTAGTTTTCCCAACTAGGCAATGTTCACAAACAGGCAATTCAACTTTTTCAATATTGCCTAATAAGCCATCTTTGGCTAATATATTCATTCTTTGCTGGCCAATATAACCAAGCCTAGCATGCCAAACATTCACATCATTCTCACTAGAATTAGAAGATGCGAATAAGGAATAGCATACATTCACACTAGCATGTTCAATATCTAATATAATAAAGTCATCCATAAAATAATCAGAACCATAGAAAGTTGTACCTAACAACAGATTCACACCATTATTATGAAAATTCATACTAAAACCAAGTTTGACTAAAACTAATACAGAGATTAGATTTCGTCGAATCTCTGGAGCATATAGGGCATTGTGTAGGAATAATGTACGTCCACCACCCATGATCAGTTGGCAGGTGCCAATTCCTTTCACTTCCACTCTGGAATTATTTCCTACATAGATCCATCTCACTCCACTTGAAATTCGTCAAAATTTCACAAATGTACTTCTATCTCTAGCTACATGGTCCGTGGCACTTGAGTCTACAGTCCACAAAAGATGAGATTCAGTCAAAAATACAGAATTGGATACAAAACTAACACTTTTAATAGTATTCATGGTTTCTACCTTCTTCGACTCGCCACAGTCGCGAGCGAAGTGACCCTTCTTGCCACAATTGCAACATTTCATCCTTGAAATGTTTTTCTTTACAGGATGCTTCCATTTTTCATGCTTCTCAAACTTTGATTTCTTACTTGATGGTTCCACTCCTTTACCTTTCCACTTCTTGAAACTACCATGGTGCTTGCGTTTAGAACCCAAAACTCTGTGTGAGTTAGAGCCAACAAAATACACATCAGTTTGCGTTTTAGCCACCAGAAGGCGGTCATCTTCTAATTCCAGATGGCGCACAGCATCCTTGAAGGTTGTGACATTCACATTGTGAGTCAAGTTAACCTTCATGTGTTCTCAATTATTAGGCAAAGAACGGATTACAGCCTGCACTTGTTGTTCATCAGACAATATGTGACCAGCATCCTTTAGCTCGCTAATCATGTTCGACATCTTCCTCAAATGATGTCTCATATTCTGCTCATGTGGCATCTTATATGTATCGAACCTGATAGTAAGCTGTCTTAACTTAGTAATAGAAGTCTGTCCAAATCTAGCTTTTAGGGCATCTTACATGTCTTTAGCATTCTCGTGCTGCTTGAACTCTTGCATTATATCATTATCCATACTGTTCAACAACATAATGCGAGCAATTGAGTTCTTTTTCTTCCAGGCAGCGAAGGCTTTCTTGTCCTTTCTATGCTGTGAAGTATTACCATCCTCTAATTCAACCATAGTTAGGTTAAAAGCTTCCAATGCCTCAAGCTCCTCTAGCAAATACTAGATTTTCATACTCCAGATTTTATAATTCTCTACATTCAATTTCTAACCCTTGTTGAGTTCAGCAACAATGTTCTTTGAAGCTGTTGCCATTGTATCTAAATATTAGACATTTTGAATGTATTTTAAGTCTATTTGTATGCGACAAATGCAACTCTATTTATGCATTTATATTATATTGATATATTATTTCAGAAAAGATTTCAAAATCAACAGGTCACTAAGTTCCCCATCATTATCTAGATATTCTAATCTAAAACCTTTATCAATACAATCATCCATATGTGCTCATCATACAGTTACTAAAACTCATGAACACTCCCACTCAAACATATATAACATTATATATATATATATATATATATATATATATATATATATATATATGCACACAAATCATTACATCTAACAAATGCGATATACATAAACTGAACTTACAATAGTTACAAATAACAACAAAATTTTTTATATTCTAAATATAATCAAGCTTTGTTATTTCCTCTAAGGTTTAACGATTGACCCAGGCAATTTTTCTTATATAAGGTAGGGAATCCGCAAGTTCTCTAGGGGGATTTTCGATAAAATCAGGAGCCCATATCGCTACTTTAGGAAAACCCTTTTGAGGAACCTTGGTCGTTAGTCAGGGTGCACTGTGCTTGCGCGATCCATTCATCCCAAGTGACGATGTCTTCGCCGCCCCGACTCTTACAACCTTTAGTAAAAAATGTAGTACAAACGTCTTATATGACCATTGTTCATCCCAAGTGTGGTCGAGGTGATCATGCCAATCCTTAGGCATAGAATTTTTAAGTGTGTTAAACGTTTCTCGATCTTCTACTATACGTCCACCATAATTGATTTTTTGGATCATATTGTTAATCTTTGTTACATGGGTTATAATGTCACATACATGATCACCTTCATAATTATTTAATATCTCAATCTTTTCATTAAGGGCTTGTATTTGCCTTTGTCTCCTTAGCTTTGGAGGCTTCTTGTCTTTTAGCACCCTCCATTTATGCCGATGTACTTTTCTTGAAGGCATTGTTCCTGTAACGAATGCAGTACAAAGTGGATTACTAAAATCCATCAATTATGCAATTATTATTACGAACATATCGTAATAGATAATAAGCAAAAAAAGACATCAAACAAGCCAAAAAAATGACCGATTTTTTTTTTTGTCAATGGGTCAACGATCAACGGGTCGGGTCACGTTCCAACGGGTCGGGTCACGGCCAAACGGGTCGGGTCACGGCCAGACGGGTCAGGTCACGTTCACAGCGGGCCGAATTAGAAATTATTTGAAAAATGGGTCGGGCCCCTTTTGTTTATATTAGGCTGGGTTGTGTCGCGGGTCGGACCGGACCCTGTTAGTTGACGTCAGCCACTAGGCCGGGAGCACGTGCGTCGCACGTGGCGCGTGGCTGGCGATGCCAGTGGCTCCGTCGGCGCGTGTCGGCATGTGAGCCGCCGTCTGGCCTCCTCCAGCGACCATCAACCTATCAAAATTCTCATCTCGTCGAGACGAACACAATGGTATATTCATACCTCAATTTTCATGAACAAAAAATGGCTTAAAAAGGACGAAAAGTTTCGACCTTGAGGGACTCCACCCCGTCGCAGCGCATGTGCGGCGGTTCCCGGTGTCCCCTTGGGGCCGGCGACCACTCAAAACGATCGTCTCGACGTGCTCGTTCTAATGGTATATTCAAAATATATTTTCGATAAACCAAACTCAAAATATCACGCATGAACAATACATCGCTGTTAGGGCTTAATTGTAAAAAATTAACATAAAACAATCAGGAATCAAGTAACCTGGCTCTGACACCAATGTTGGATACTGAACCCATTCTATATTATATCTAAAACGCGAAAACTTGCCCATAAGAAACACTTGAGTCACTGATCATCAAAAAACATATCACGAGGACATACCTTAATTGTCACAGGTTAAGAGCCTTTTGCGATCACGGAGTTCCTTTGACGTTGCTTTGACAAACAACAATCGGCAGTCGGTAGGGAGAAGAATTCTACATTCTCTGTTTTGTGAATGAGTCGAATGTTTCAACAACTATCGTTTGGAGGGGACAACGTTCTTTTTAAGCAACGTCTGTTGAATGAAGCAACGTATCCTTTCGTTCAAGTGATGTCTGTTGAACAAAGGAACGTATCCTTTCGTTCAAGTTAATAAATAACGGTCAAGGGTGTGGCTGCCCGCATGGGCGCACACCGTAACCCGTGGCCCCCACTTAATATTATCTAATATTGACAAATATTGGCAAGCCATGCTTGGAGATGTGCGTGCTGAGCACGACTTGCTGATGATCAACACACTCAATTATGCATCGCAATAGATGGACAGACGAGATTGTCTCCACCACTTCCGCGAGGTTATTTCGGGAATGTGATCTTTATTGCCGCTCCCATTGCGGTTGCAGGCAATCTCCAATCGAAACCGGGATCATATGCTGCACGGAAGATCCGTGAGTCATTGGTGAGGATGGAAGACTATTACCTAAGATTTGTCCTCGATTACTAGGAGCTCAAGCTTGATCTCTTGACATTGACTCGCAGGGCACATGCTTTTAGGTGTCCAAATATGGGCATTACTAGTTGGGTCAGGTTGCCTATCCAGGGTGCAGACTTTGGTTGGGGCCGCCCTATCTTCATGGGGCCCGGAGGGATTGCATACGTAGGATTATCGTACATACTGTGTTGTCCAACCAATGACGAGAGCTTGTCCGTTGCTATCTCATTGCAAACAAAGCATAAGAAATTGTTTGTAGGAACCAGAAGGGATTTTTGCGAAAGTTTGGAGGATTTGAGGTGGGAAAAAATTCAAGTATATAAATGCGAGAGTAGTATTCGAACTAGCCTTGCGAAGGCTTCACACAAATAAAGATATACAAACTCACAACTTTCTCTCCCACTCTCTATTTTCTTATGCTAAGACTTAAAAAAAAAAATCGACTACCATACCACATTTTTATAGGAGAACTTCTAAGTTGTTTCTTGAAGAAGTTTCTGCATTTCTTCTTGCCTAAGTTCATCCTTTTGCTTCCTCTACAAGTTGGCTTACTCATTAAGTTTGCTTCTTCTCCAAGTTAAGAATACAAAATCACATTTTATTTTATTTCTATCAGCCTCCCTTAAAATTGATTTTGGAAATCCATAACACCAAGTATCATCTTCAATTTCTTGAACGAATCCGTTTTCAAAGGTTTTGTCACGATATCTGCAATTTGGTATTCGGACCTACAGAAATCAAGTTCAATTTTGTCATCTTTGACTAGCTCACGGATATAGTGATACTTGGTGTCGATATGTTTTCTCTTTTCATGAAAAATAGGATTCTTGACGAATGCAATTGCCGATTTGTTATCGCACATCAATATGATAGGACATTTCTGCTCATGCTTCAGTTCTCTAAGCATCCTACGAAGCCATGTCCCTTGGCATGCTGCGGAAGCTACTGCTATGTATTCTGCTTCAGCTGTCGAAAGTGCAATAACTTGTTGCTTTTTCAAAGACCAAGAAATAACTTATGATCCTAGAAAAAACACATATCCAGAAGTGTTTTTTCTCGTTTCAATATCACCTGCCCAATAACTATCTATATATCCCACTAAATTGAAGTCGTCAGTGTGAGAATATAAAATTTCATGATCTCGAGTTACATTGACATACCGTAAAAGTCTTTTTGCTGCTTGCATATGTGATTGGTACAGTTTTTCCATAAACCGACTAATAATTCCCACACCATACATAATATCCGGCCTTGTAGATGTCAAATACCTTAAACTACCAATAATACTTTTAAAATAAGTGGGATTTACTAGCTCACCGATTCCTTCTTTCTTCAGCTTCAACCGTTCTGCTGCGGAAGTCCGAATTGATTTAAGCGATTTCATATTGAATCGCTTCAAAATATAATTAGCATATTTTTATTGCGAAACAAATATGCTATCATTTTTTGCTTCACTTCAAGGCTTAGCAAATATGACATCAATCCCAAGTATGTCATCTTGAACTGACTTGTCATAACCTTCCTGATTTCCGCAAGCATTCTTTCACAATTTCTTGTTAATATGAAGTCATCTACATAAAGGCATATAATGATGAGATCACTGTTAGTATTTGACTTGATATATAATGTATGCTCATATGGGCACTTTTGAAAACCATTCTTCAACAAGTATGCATCAATCATCGAATACCAAGTTCAAGGTGCCTATTTTAGCCTATATAATGCTTTCTTCAACTTGCAAACTTGATTTTCGTGCGCTTTCTTCATATAGCCTTGTGGTTGCTCCACATAGACTTTCTTATCAAGAAAACCATTGAGAAATGCAGATTTCACATCCATTTGATGGATCTTCCATTGGTTCTGAGCTGCTAATGCTAAGATCATTCGAATAGTATCCATTCGAGCCACTGGTGCAAATACTTCAAAATAATCAATACCTGACTTTTGCTTATAGCCTTTCACAACCAGTCTGGCTTTATAATGGTCCACCTGACCATCGGGCTTGTACATTGTCTTGTACATCCATTTGACAACAATAGGCTTCTTACCATAAGGTAAAGAAGTTAGCTCCCATGTGTCATTCTTTTTTATGGAGTGGATTCTTCATCTATTGCTTGGATCCACTTTTCATTTGCAGCTGCATCATCATAGGAAATGGGGTCACATTCAGCAAATAAATAAAAAAATTACCATTGTTTCATCAATGACCTCGTCATTATCACTATTATCATCTCTTGTGACCACATAATCCTTAAATTTTATTGGAGTTTATCGCAGTCCTTGCGAACACCAAACCAATAGTTTTGAAACTGTTGTTGGTAAAGAAGATGAGCTGTCAGGTGAAAATGATGGAACTTCAGTTGAAGATTCTTCTAGCTCTTCCACAGGTGGTTCATTTTCAATGATGATGTTTTTGGGATCACCCTTCTGTTTCAGTCCTAAGCTTCATGTTCAAAAAATTGAACATCCCTGCTAATAATCACCTTCTCTGTGACTGGAATATACAGCCTATAACCCTTGGTCACCTCACTGTAACCAATAAAGATGCACTTTTGGCTTTTATTGTCCAACTTTTTCCTTCGTTCATCTGCTACATGGAGATATGCAACACACCTAAATACTCGCATAAACGAAACATCTAGCTTGTTATCGGTCCAAGCCTTTTTTGGAGTTCTTCCAAGAACACTCCTCGTTGGACACCTATTTAGGACAAATATAGCACAAGCAACGGCTTCTACCCAAAACTTCTTTGGCAAACCTTTAGCCTTGAGCATACTTCTTGCCATTTCAAAAATTGTTATATTCTTTCTTTTTGATATACCATTTTGCTGAGAAGTATAGCTAGTAGTCAACTGACGCTTTATTTCATGAATCTTACAATATTTGTCAAATTCACTAGAAGTAAATTCTCTACCACTATTTGATCTCAAAGTCTTTAGACTAAAATCACTATGTTTCTCAGCATAGACTTTAAATTCCTTGAATTTTCCTAAAGCTTCAGCCTTTTTTCTCAAGAAGTATACCCATGTCTTTCTAATAAAATCGTCGACAAAAATTAATGCATACCTTTTTTATCCGACTGATTCTACCTCAACCGGGCCACAAATATCTGTATGCACAAGCTCCAAGGGCTGCTTGGTTCTTCTTTCTTTTCCAACTGGAAAGAATTCTCGATGTTGTTTTCCGACGAGACATCCTTCACGTGGACTATTTGGACTATCGATCAAAGACATCCCAGTCACCCTCTTTTTCTGGACCAATAGCTTTAGTCCACGAAAATTTAGATGCCCAAAGTAAAGATGCCACAGACACTTGTTATCTTTCGCCATGACTAGAAAACTCAATAAAGATTTCATTTGGAGAGATATAGGGAACATCTGGTTTTTTGTCATATGCACTGATGTGATCAACTTATTATTTGCGCCTCTAATAGTGTAAACTCCATTTTGAATATTAACTTTGTGGACTTTTTCTGAAAGTTGCCCAATACTAACAAAATTTCAGAAAAGTCCTAGCACAAATAAAATATTTGCAATAGTAACATTAGTACCATATTTGGATTTGATATCAATGTTACCTTTGACTATCACGAGAATCTTTGATTTATCCCGAAGTTAACTTCACCACGAACCGTTTCTTCCAGCTGCGAGAATAACTTCTTTCGACCACACATGTGATTGATGCACCCGGTATCGAGATATCAGATATTGGCATCATCGGTACTCGAGTCATCTATTTTGCATGCCAACATGATGTTTTCTTCAGCATCAATGGCGTGCGCATGTTCTGCTGCTTGCGCATCATGTTTGCTCGACATTCAGATTTGTAATGTCCGAATTTGTTGCACTTAAAACACTTAACCTTTGATTTGTCATGTGTTTTTATTTCTTCCTGTGGAATTAGAATTTTCACCTTAACCTCATCTCCCTCCACGACCTTGAATAGCATGATGTCCTCCTTGAGTTGAGTGAGCGACCCGGCTTTGCAAAGCTTGCTCCGGATATGAATTGATGGAATTCTGATTCATTCTTTGCTCATGCAAACATAATGAACCCATCAATAGCTCCAACGTCATGGTTGACATATCTTGGCTTTCTTTGATCGCCGCAACGACGTTGTCAAATCTTTCAATCAAAGATCTCAAGATTTTTTCTACAACTTGTTCGTCTTGGAGTTCCTCACCATTAACCCTCAATTGGTTAACGATGGTTTGCACACGATCAAAATATGACGAGATAGATTCATAGTCATTCATGCGTAAAGACTCAAAATCACCTCGAAGTGTTTGAAGTCGAACTCGCTTCACACGATCGTCGTCGTTGTAGGATTTCTGCAGAATATCCCACGCTGCTTTTGCAGTCTTCGCGCGCGATATTTTTTCAAATATCGTCTTTTCCACAGCTTGAAAGATCTCATATAATGCTTTCTGATCTTTCTATCGAGACTCAACCAACGAATCCTTGTCTTCCTTCTTCAAAGCATTGAATTCTTCGACGTCAGCTACTTCAATGTAGCCATTCTCCACCAGGTTTCAAAAATTTTGCGATTTGAATATAACCTTCATCTAGACGGACCAGTTGTTGAAATTCCTCCCGTTCAACTTTGGAAGTTGCAATTGAACGGAGCTTGTGGATGCCATAGTTAGCTCCGAGTTCACGATCCTCGATCGTCCACTCTAGGTTCTCGGTCTCCGTGATAGGATTTTGCGAAAATTTGGAGGATTTGAGTTGAGGAAAAATTCAAGTATATAAATGCGAGAGTAGTATTCAAACTAGCTTTGCGAAGGCTTCACACAAAAAAAGAAATACAAACTCACAAATTTCTCTCCCACTCTCTACTTCATTACGCTAATGCTTAAAAAAGACCGACTACCATGCCATATATTTATAGGAGAACTTCTAAGTTGCTTCTTGAAGAAGCTTCTGCATTTATTCTTGCCCAAGTTCATCATTTTGTTTGTTCTCCAAGTTGTATTCCTTCACAAGTTGCTTGTTTTTTAAGTTGTCTTGCTCATTAAGTTCGTTTATTCTCCAAGTTAAGAATATAAAATCAATTTTATTTTATTTCAAACGCTGTTTGAGGAATTCTTTTGCCGACTTCCCTGGTGAGTCACCCGAAAAAGGTGTAAGCTTGACGACCGAGTGGTTTCCAACACCAATGGAAAAGAACTGTCATCTTTCCTTTTATCTAGTTTCCTCAGAGAAATATTTTGCACATGTCATTCATTGGTCATGCGTAAGTGCACCAATGCGGCTGTATGCCGCAAGGGGATCGCTGCATGCATCGCATAGGGCTCACAGAATTTGTACCGTATTCTGAAGTTCATGTGATATTTTAAAGCTAGGTGTGCATTTCTGCTTTTGATTCCTGAGATCTGCTGTCATTGATGAGGTGTTAAACTAGGCCTCAGTGAACAACTTAACCAGAGAGCTACTTCTGATATGACGGTCCTAATTTACTCTATATGCACTACCAAGAAGTCTGGTGGCTACCTCCACTTTCGTCCGCACAAATACAATTTGAAGATTGAAGTTCTCGAATTTGAACATGTTGCTTCGCAGGTCTAAAGAAAAGAGAGCAAGAGAAAGAAACCTGGTACTAAGAACTAAATTATCAAGGTTAAGAGTTAAGACTTGCAAGATTGTATCAAAGGAAGTTCTGCTCATAACACACACAACCAACCGCCATAACTTCTGTAGACTAAAACAACGCTCAAATTCCCAAAGAAGGAAACATTGACAAGCACAAACGTGGGGCTGAGAACAGATGCGATCCCAAATTAAGATTTATGATGAGCATAGCGAGCCCCTTAAAAGTGACAGGGACAGATCAAACTGAAAGTCTCCAGAGTCGGCGAGAATACCAAGAAAGGGGGTGCAGCAGAGGATGATGTTGTCTTTCTAGGACGCGGTGGTCGGTGGACCACATTTGCAGCACCATAAGCTCCCTTC
Source organism: Rhodomyrtus tomentosa (assembly GCA_028455895.1). Lineage (NCBI taxonomy): Eukaryota > Viridiplantae > Streptophyta > Magnoliopsida > Myrtales > Myrtaceae > Rhodomyrtus > Rhodomyrtus tomentosa. Next base: position 36,554,399 of record JAPCWY010000001.1, on the reverse strand, counting down.
CCTCTTTGGACCTTTTCTCGTGACGGAAACCACAAGCCTCCCATCAGCATTATCCGAAAGCTTGCCGGTCTCATTCGAACCTGCATAACTTATTGCATCATTTTCCACTGGCGTAATGGTGGCTTCTGACAATTTGTAGGACACTAATGATGGCAATGAAAGGTGAAGAGGAAAAATATCCCTACGGCGAACTTTCTGTCCTTTAGTATTTTGGGTTGAGATGGATGGCTCAGAGAAGCATTCAACAACGAAGATCAGAATGGTTTGAGCAGACGGTATGAAAAGCAACCATACAAGAAGCTTCATTTTCATTTCGTAGCCCCTCTCTCTCTCTCTCTCTCTCTCTCTCTCTCTCTCTCTGTGCGGTTATGTATATCTGCAGAGTTGAGCAAGGAAAGACGGACCATGCTGTTTATTCTAAGCCACTCAGGATAGTATTTCCTTATTCTGAGACTGTTAGAATAGAGGACAATTCACCAGTCTCAAGGAAAGACACAGAAAAAGTTGGTGAGTCTTTGAAAGAAGGAGCCACTGAATCTGTGTTAGGAAAAAGGGGACGTGAGGATATCGAAACTGGATACCCTCAGACAGATTAGAGAGAAGATGATGAGAAGCTATTCAATAGCTTCAGAAGGATAGAAGGAAAGTTTCTAATAACAGGAAGTCAGTCTGGAATGTTATTCAGATCGAAAGGAGCATCATAACTATTACAAGTCCATCCTTTCCGCAAACTCCATTATGTTCTCAGTCTTTGACAAAGATTATACTCTCCAGTTGTCTGATTTGGAAGACACTACAGGAATAGAGCCTGCTGAGTTTCTCCCTATTCCTATTAAATTTGACGAAGCATACAGAACTCTATCTGGTATCCTTGATTTCACCATATCTCGCCAGTCTTTCATAATCTTTTCCCTCTGAAGTACATTGTCCCTCACAAGATCATCATCAATTGCCTTAGATTCAAAGGTTCCCGAAGGACGTATGAAGCTAAACTCATCTGCGCAATCGCAAATGACTTTTCAATCTTTTTACCTCAGACAATCTTTCTCCACATGCATAGAACCCTTACCAAAAATAAGGGTCAACTACCCTAAGGTGCTTTGGTGACCAGAATCTTTGAGCACTTCAAAATTGATAGTGGGAGAACATATGATGACCAAAATGGGCTTTAAGTTTACAGAGGGAAGATGGAAAAATAGACAAGGGGAAATGTAAAGGTTGTACTGACAGAAGAACTAGCAGAAGGTCTTGACACCACTCCCTTATCACAAGCATCGTAGAAGAGGAAAGGGAAAATGGTTGCCGCCAAAACCACTCGATCCTCATGTGGAAAGGGTAATGCCAAAACCTTTCTTCAGAGGCTCATTGATGAGCCAGAAGAAGAAACGAAAGTTTCTGATGGTGATAAGTCAAAAGGAGACAGAGAAGGACTTAGTACAGAGGAAGCAAGACAGCAGTTCTATGCTGCCAAGGAAGCTGCTGCTCAGAAGGAAATGGAAATTATGCTGCAAATGGACAGAGAAAATGAACAAGCCATCGCAGAGATGGTAGGAAAACTTGTTGAAGAGGAAGATTAAAAGGAGAAGGAAAGGAAGAAGAAGAGAGTATGTTTGAGGATGAACAGCTTGCTGAATACCAAGCTTTTTCTGCGGAAAAAAAATAGAAAAGATGGAGCTGCGGACAGCAGTGAGATCGCATGGATTGCTGCTTCTGAGGGGGAGCATAATCGTTCAGTGGACAATAATGCAATGGAGATTGACGAGACTGATGTTATAGATGATGCGGCGGGGAATGTTCCTATTGCACCTCTTGAAGTTTTTGATCATCGATGTTCCTGCATCTGACACTCAGGCACACACTGTTCAGACTCGGGGAGTCCATTGACACTCAAACAGAGTCTCATCCAAGTGAAAAGTCAGCCGAATCCACAGATAAGCTTCTACAAGACAATAGATTCAGACAGGATGAGATACTTGAGGACGTCAGGGCTTTGCGTGGAGACATTTATGATGAGATTCAACAACTAAAGGAAATGGTAATACATTTTAAGGGAATATTTAAGTGCCAGATAGCCTGTGTTTGTATAAACCTTCGTTCAACTGAGAACCTCCTCAAATCACCAAAGAGAATTAAAATAAGATAGCTCACGAAAAAAATGAAAAAAGAAAATTAAAAGAAGATAGTTCTTCTTAAATACTTTAATCTTCACTTGCATAATTTTATTTTCTGGCAGATTGGATAAGCGATTTTCCCTTGTTGTGCATGAACTCATCCAAACTAATCTTAACACCATAATGTCACTAATTGATTATTAATGTTATAGGCTATAGCTGCGGCTATTGTGCCTCTAATACTGCAAAGAGACTTTAAAGATTCCAAGGTGCTTCAATCATCAATTGAGCCTTTTCCTCAATTTGGTAGCTAAATACGGTAGGCCCCTGCATAAGGAACAAAAAAATATGCAAAAAAATATCTTCGGTCAACAGCCAAAAAGTGGTCAGAGAATGCATTCATATGCAAGGATCTTTGAAGATCTTCGTAATAGGACAAAAGGGAAATGTTTTCATATACAATCTCAACTGTAGTTCTACACATCATCACCACATGTTTTGCAAAAAGTACTCATTGACTGAGAGATCGTTTGATAAAAAATGACTAATAATACTGTCAGGTTAGTAACTTTCGAGACAAAATCCTCATATTTGGTAAATTTGGAACTTTCCTTACCAACTTCTTTGCTTAACCAGCTCTTTAATGATGCTAAAAAGATCTGCTCTCACTATAAATATGCTCAGATATCTTGTGCCCTCATATTCGTAAGGCTCTTCTTTTCATTTGGCGAAACATTTTTCAGGCTCAGACAAAGACATACTCCGTTAAAATCTCAATTTGATGTCCCCCGATGAAGTTCTTTTCCACTCCGCCTTTTGTTCTGATGCTCTTCCTAATTGTCTCATCTGGTATGGCTGCTAATATCTTCTTCTTTTTTTCTATCAAGTCAAGAGAGGCTCAAGGATGCACAAAATCTCCGTTCTTTGTGTAAAGACCGTACTCTATGGGCTTTGCAAGCCTTACGGTTTTATTTTATACCATTTGTAATGCCCGAGGGTTCAATTTGCACGATATTGTCCGCTTTGAGTTTTGCAAGCTACACGGTTTTATTTTTTATGGGGATTGTGCAGCAGAATTACGGTACCTTCTTTCGAAGAAATCACCAAAAGGGAGCCCATATCAGAGTCCGTTAACATATCCAGTCAAGCCAACGTAGAACTCTTCTAACACAACTCACACATGCACATTCTAACAATTTTTTTGAGCACTTAGCCCAAGAAAAGTCATTATGCAAGTGAATCCCTTAACCTCTTATAAATTAGCCCAAGACTCCCTCTCCAAGTAATATGAGACAAAGAGTATCACTCCCTCCATCGGATGTAACCGGGGGGGGAGAACAGTACATGAATAAGAAACTTTTGAACTTAACTCTCGTGTCATGTTCTCTTATGCACACCTTGAGGTCACTCTTACGACTATATAATGGCCAAAGCCATAGTCTTTGTTTTGTTATATTACATATATACAGAAAAAGGAATGACTTAGTCCCCACTTCCATCATGTATAATATGCACAAGCACAAACCCTGGGCCGAGATGATCAAATGTAAGGGTTGATATGTGATGAGTAGTCACGAATTCCCGCTCCTTCCCATCCCATCCATTCTTCCCACAAGTCCCAATCTGGATCGTCCATCCCTCTCATTGGCTCGTCGATCCCTTGATCTTCCGACTCGTACATCTGCGGATTATTCGGTTCTCCTCTCAAATTGCCCATCACAATCTGCATCAGGAACATTGAGAAAGAACTTTGATTAGCCAAGAATATCACTTTCAGATGCTGACCCTTAAAGCAACGTAGACTCAGAAGCATAATTTGGAAGCCCGTTTAACGAATAAAATATGAGACGGGAAAAAAGTCAAGAAGTCACTTTCAGATGCCGACTATGTCGGCAGAATGCAGAAAAAACTTGGATAAAGATGCTGATGCGGATGGTCATCATCATCGCTGTCACTATTTCAGCTAAGACAAGTGAGTAAAATAACCCAAAGAGCCTGACCCGCCATTCCTTTGAATCAGGGCAGAGATTTCTGTACGTAGTTCAGTTAACCGCAAGAAAACTCATGAAGACGATATATCATCACTCACTTTGTGAAATTTGTATTTTATTTTTGCTTCTTTTTTTTTTTTGACGGTAGCAAAACAGAGTCGGCAAGCTTGCTGTTGGACATATCATCAATGATGTATAACCAAGTTAACCTTTGATCTGTTTCCATGAATCATGAACGAGTTTCTTCAAGATGGAATCGTTGGCTTACATCATATGCTTCGTTGATCTCATGAAACTGCACCTTGCAATTGCTTCCTCTGCATACGTCGGGATGATACTGTAAAAAACACACAGAAACAAAGCCAAAAACCCATCAACGACCTTGATATAAAAAAAAAAATGGTGGCAGAACCATGAATATACTACGATGAAGTCTCCAAACGTGGAAAACCATTTGCCAAACTGAATCAATTGATTCATATGTGAAACTGTCAAGTGCAGAGGACTTGATGGAGACCTGCAAAGCGAGCCGTCTAAAGGCCTTCTTGACCTCAGCTTTAGAAGCACTGCGATGGAGTCTGAGAGTCTTGTATGGATCCATAACGGAAGAAGAACAGGAGCAGGAGACTCTAACCCCATTTTTACATGCCTCCCTCTTCTTCATCACCGTCCCTCCATTGTTCTTGAGTTGAACCCAAGTTGACCCGGTCTTGCCCATCAAACCAACAGCACAAGCCATGCCTCACCAATGATATTGACTGAAGAAAATGAAAAGCAACAGATAACACGAGTATAATCCAAGAACCTACACAATATGTCTCTCCCTTTATATACTCACGGATTTGCGAAAGTACGTCGAAAAGGCTTTTGCTTGCGGTCATGGTGTTTGAACTTGGGAGGTGGGCTTTGGACAGAATCAATGGGCAGGACAAATTGGAAACACGCTTTAAGAGGAAGGGAGTAGGGGAGGAGACGACCCTTCGCTAGTCTTAATTGGCCCTTTGAATCTTCTTTTAACGCTTCTTCCCTTAGGGGCAGTTCAAATTATCATTATTTAAAGATGACTAGATGACTAGGGTTTTAATGTTGGCTATTTAAATTAAGGAAGATGCTAGCATGATATTATCGTTAATTATTTCTAACCACACAAATACACCAAGTATCTCTTAATCAATGAGTGTTTTATGCAAAACATGCGTGTATAGATTTTAAGACTGTATCGTCCCTGACATCACTAATTCCCTTTAAATAAGGCAAACCGCACATTGCATCAAGGTAGAATTTGGCACGTTGCTTTGGGAATCAAATGTCTAGATGCGTTATTTCTAGTGGGACGGTAGAGTCACTAAAAAAAAGGGGTTTAATATAGAGTAATGTGAGAGGTAGGTGGGATTGAATTTGATAGAACCCTTTATCCGGTCGCGGGTGAGGACTTCCGCTGAGGACTTCTTTGGGGGTATATCCTCTACGATTTCATCAGACTAATTCTGAGTGATGATTCCTATCTGTCCTCCTCCATTTCGTGGCCTTCCAAGGTTGAACCTTTACGAATTTAGTCTTGGTTATGTTAATTAATACCTTTAATCGGTTCGATGGTTACCACGCTGACGCGCTCGGCCTCCATTATCACCGAACACGTCCGACCTTTTCCTGCGGAATTGGTCGCGTTCATTCACAAGCATTCACATGCTCCGTTGTGCTTTGAATTGGCTTTGCTCATCTGAATGGAATGTTTTTTTTTTTTTGGGTTGGTCGGATGAATGGAATGGTTTAAGAACATATTCCTGTGGTGGACCCAAATTTGCTCATTGATGACCTGAAAATTATATGTGCCGTTCCAAAATGTATTTGGTCTAAAGATGATTCCAATTAAATGCTGCCTAGAAATGACATAGAAGGTCTCGATGAAGGAAGATTTACCCAAACAAATGATGACGCCAAGAACCTAGCGCCACGTTCCAATCCGCATAAAGACGTTTGCAGAATTAAAAATCCCCAATTTAAAATGGTCATTTCTAAATGCGGTGGAGTTTGGTTAAATATCTAGATGCGATTCGATTGTTCGGCTTTCCACATTCATCATTTTAATTCCAAGCTTTGCCAACCAGCCCTCTTTTTTAGATATGTATATCACGAGATATCTAAAGTGTTTGGCGCTACTAATCTCGTAAACATACTTAAACCACCCCCGTCCACGTATATTGAGCAATGCTTTATTTTTTTCTTTCGTTTTATTTTTTGGACGGAAGGAATTTTTCATTTATCTCAAAAGAAAGGTACGCAATTTCAAGACAAAATCAATCGCAAAGCCTTACAATCCAATGCAAATCTGAAAAAAAAAAAAAAGATCAACTTGGCATAATCTGTAGCAACTCCCTCCTTCTGCAAAAACATATTTGTCATGGCATCATAGCACAAGTGGCGGTCTATCTTCTAAACTTGCATCGATATCATCTGTGATGAGCACACGCCGAAATCTTTCACTATAGTAACAACGATTGTGCCAAATAACAGTGTGCATCTAGGTTCGGCCTTCCCGGTATCATTACTGTACATAGATAACAAATAACTTCTTGTACTGCAATAGATAAAAATAATTTCAGATAAACTCACCATTGAATGTAGAGAGAGAGGAGCTTCAAAGACTTGCGAATTGCTCGAGCGACGACGTTCATGAAATCACCGAATAAATCTTGAAAATTCATAAAGATGAGGAGATGGTAAAATAGATCGAAATATAGAAAGGAAGAGGAAAAAGAAAAGAAGGAGGGAGAGAGACTCTCTCAAAAACGATCTTCAATGGAAGAGGAATTGGCAGCTAAGTGAGAGAAAACCCTAAAAGAAAGGGCGGAGGGGTCACTCAATACAATAATATTCTACTTATAAGGTGGCCAGTATAAACGATTTTGAGTAGAGGTGTCAACAACTGGGCCGACTCGGGTTTGAGTCGGATATCACGTGGTCCAATCCGTATAATCTATTTAATCTGTTTTGACTCATTTTTATACAGTACAAATCTAATGACTCGTACTCGTACTCGACCCATCCCATATGACCGACCTATATTACTTAAATATTTTTTTAATAACCAAGGTGTTCGGGCTAGTTTGCGTGCACCTTGACTATTGCTTGGAGGAGATTAGCATAGCAACCCACCGACATGACCCCCCACTTAAATCACAAGTTCTTATTTGGAGAATCGAACCTGAGACTAGTGCGCCTAACCACACAATTCCAAATGCGCTACTTAAATACTTTTATATTTAACTAAACCATGAAATATTTATTTCTTATGATTTGTTAAGAAAAATGATATTGTTAAAACACTTTCATGCAATTTCATTTTTCTAAAAATATTCTAAAAAATATTTACATTTTCTTTGAAAATTTATATTTTCATTATTAAAAAAGTTTATTTAAAAATTATTTTTATTTTAGTTTCTTTTGGAAATTTAATTTAATTTTCTATTTTCTCCGGCAAACGACGACGGGCAACGGCAGACGGTGGCGATCGGCGGCGTTCCAAAATAGTTTTTTTTTTCATTTTAATTTTTCTTTCATTTTTTACTTATAAAAAATTAATATCAAAAAACTATATATATATATATATATATTAGTACACTTGAGTTGAGGCCTATTTACAAGTAACTGCTTGGGAAGCTGCAGGCTCCTGGCCGAAAATTAGTTGAAAATGAGTAGTTAGGTTAAGATCCATATTTGGATAGGCCCTATAAGCCTAAATTCATATTTGACCTATTTTTAAAATTTATTAAACCCATGTATGACCCATTTTTTAAATTTGTTGAACCTATATATGACGCAAGTGAATATCATTATTTGTTACGAGGTTATCTATGTCCGTGTAAGAGCATTTTATTCTTTTTTTCATTTCTAAGTTCACATCTTACTACGGACATTCTTCTGTTTTGTTTATTATTATTATTATTAGATAGTTTTCGAGAAAATTACCAAAAAAAAGTTTCAAAACTATTGCAATTGTACCAATTCAGCCCTTTTTTTTGCCGAATCAGTCCTAAAATTTTTGCAATTGTGCCAACTCAATTCATTCGGTCAATTTTATTAATTAACTAGGGATTGTTGGGTTTATTATTCATTTTGTTAAATCTTTATTTGGCGATTGCTTTTCTCATTTCCTAATTATGGAAAAATATTTATCTGCTGCATATACTATTCCTTAGCTTGTACGTAAAATGACGTCGTTATTCTAATTCAACGCATGAGTTTTGTATTTGTGACAATTTAATCAAGGACTCACCTTTTATCGTCCTGATAAATTACCTACATAGGAAAAAAGGGGGAAACTATTCAATCACATGTTTCTTGTTGGCAGATCTTTAATCAAATCCACCAAATGACATTATTATAAATGTTTCTTCCACCAAATAAACATTCATAATAAAATGAAAAAAAAAATTATTCCAATAGAAAGAAAATGCTCATTCTGACCAACCCCATCACATATAAGCCCAAATGAGAATGAGTGACGCCGTACTCTCCCAAAATGTTTGCCCCAAAAAGGTCCAATCAATGCCACCGCACAGAAAGGCTCAGGCCTTTTCACATGCGAGCCAGCTCTTGCTCTCCGTGGGATCACCCTACCTTAGAAAAACTAAGATAGGTGATCCCCACGCTCCGAGAGGTTACCAACGTCGGAGGCTGGCCCGCCAGATGTAGGGCCCAAGCTTGTGCAACAAGAGAAGATTGGTTCATAATCGTCCATTGACGGAAGTTTAAGGACACTTATGGTAACACTTCTAATTTAAAAATTAAATTATGATCAATTGATTTTTTTACTTATAAGTTAATTTCTAATAATAGAAATTCGTTTGGTAAAAGTAAAAAATATTCTACTTCTGGAACATTATTGTTACAAAATATTTATAAAATTTATTGTTGGCAGCAAAAAAATTTCTACTTCATTTTTAAACTTTTTAAATTTCTTTTAAATTTTTTTTATTATTAAAATACTATTTAGTTTTTTATAAATAAAAATATTATTTATTATTTAGTCCTACTGAGGTGGCTGAAAAAGGGCGATGGTTGGTGGTCATAGCTGGTGGCGAGTGATGGTGGATGGTTGGCGGTGGTTGCGAGCGGCAATCGGTATTGGTCATCAACAAGCAATGGTGGATGATTGATGGTAGTAGTGGGTAGATATACGGTGGTTGGTAGCGGCAGTGGTCGATGGTCACGGCTGGTGGCAAGCGGCAGCAAGCATTGGTCAACGTTTGGCGGTTATCGTAGGCGGCGATGGGTGGTGGTTGGCATGACGATGGTCGGTGGTTATGGCGGCAACGGTAGGCATCGGTGAAGGCGAGCATGGTCAAAAATACGGTGATGACGTAATAAAAAAATGTGAGATGAGAAGTACTTTGTGACTTTTTTTTGTCAGAGAATTTCTTGATTTTTTTTTGGTCGAAAATGTATCTCTTGAGTTTTTTTTTAGGCCGAAATATATCTTGAGTTTGAGAAACAACTTGGAAAAAATAATTTCAGAAGTAAATATTTTTACCAAACGTTAATTTTTACGTCACTAATACTTCCAAAGGTGTTGTTATGCGCACTCACGACACGACCGTGACTAACTTTTGCCAGATGGATACCTGGATCGGACCGAGAAAGTCCACGTGGCGATCATGCATTGGATAGGATTTTGAACTCCTCCGGCGAACTCTTGGACGACGGACAGAGCCGAGGGGAAGAGAAGAAATTTATTTATTTATTTTTCCTGTTATGCCCCAGCTACAAAGCAGTTGGTGACTGACCCTCCACTGTCACGTACAAAGGCCCGACACACACTGCATGACATTGTGGCCCAGCATAGCAAGGTCCGGAACACTGTGCATGGCTGTGACGTGCTATGCTTATCACCGCAGATTTTTTTTTCCCCCTTGTAACCGTACGTAACACTATCACGTGCAGCGTCCACGGTCAGTTTTAATAATGGACGGACAATTTTTTCCATAGCAAAGGGCCACCTCTCTCTCTCTCTCTCTCTCTCTCTCTCTCTCTCTGGCCCCATCGTCCTCTTGGCTCTTGGGTTTCTTCTGCTCTGCGACACGGACACTATTTTGCCTCCATTGAAGGGCGCAGGTGGTTCTTGGTAAGTTCGCAGGAAACCCTTTGTGCTAAGGGAAATGGACAGCTCTTGCAATTTCCATCTTTTCTTCCAATGTTTTGCATTTGATTTGGACATGTCATGAGTTGCCTTGCGGCCATTTCTTAGGCAGATCCCGTCGAGAGATCAGTGTAGCTTGACGCCTTGGGCCTGTGTTTTCTCAGAGTGTTTTGTTGAGCATAGCCACAGATTTGTGGGTCTGATCGTAAGGATTCCCGTTCGCGCTTTTTTTTAGTGGAGTTGACCTATTCAATGAACTCCCAATGCAGCCTTCTGGGTTCCAGCTAATTATTTTCTAGAAAAGTTGTGGATTTGATTTTTTTTTTTTTGTTTGCCATTCTTGCAATTGCTTCCTCTGCATACGTCGGGATGATACTGTAAAAAACACACAGAAACAAAGCCAAAAACCCATCAACGATCATGATCAGAAAGGGGCAAACCCATGAATCTGCAACGTTTGAGCTTGCAAAGTGAAACTGTAATATGTAGAGGACTTCGATCGGGACCTGCAAAGCGAGCCGCCTGAAGGCCTTCTTGATCTCAGATTCAGAAGCAGCACGATGAACTCTGAGAGTCTTTTACGGGTCCATAACGGAAGAAGAATAGGAGCAAGAGACACTTAACCCCATTTTCACATGCCTCCCTCTTCTTCTTCGTCATCCTCCGTTCACTGTTCTTGAGTTGAATCCAAGATGACCCGGTCTTGCCCATCAAACCAACAGCACAAGCCATGCCTCACAAATGATGTTGACTGAACAAAATGAGAAGCAACAGATAACACGAGAGTGAAAGATCCCACAGTCGTAGCACCCACGATATATCTCTCCCTTTGTACACACACGAATCTGCGAGAATACATGCAAAAGGCTTGTGCTTGCGGTCGTGGTGTTTGAACTTGGAAGGTGGGTTTTGAAAAGATCAATGGGCAGGGCAAATTGGAAACACGCTTTGATAGGAAGGGATGAGACGTTGAGAGTAGGAGAGGAGACGGCCCTTCGCTCGGCTTTGTTGGCCCTTTGAATCTTTGATTTAACGCTTCCATTAGGGGCGGTTCACTTTTTGGCATCTATGGGACTTTGCTTTTAATGTTGGTTGCGATTCCCTATTTAAACAAGGGAGATAAAGTGCGTTTTGAATCCTTAAAACTTATCACGAACATATACTACTTTCAAAAATTATAATTAAGTCCCAAAATTTATTGCAAAAAATGTAATTGTGTTATAAAACTTTTAAAAATTTCAATCAAATCCTAAAACTTGTCAAATTGATCATATCATGTCCTTTCGTTGATTGCACTTTTTTTAAAAAATTTAAGACTTAATTTCACTTTCGTGCCAAGTATTAGGATTAGCAAACCACACATCTCATCATGATTATATCATTCGATAGAGAGAGATACTAATGTAGAGTAGTTGATAGAGATGATAATAGAGTTATATAGAACTGATATCGAGATAGAATTCGGCCCATAACTTTGTGAATCAACTTTCCGAATGCGTTGCCTTAACGAGATTACACGAGTTCAATAAATTGTTATATAAAGGATGGAATTTGATAATGTGATTGGCATGGGGTTGAATTTGATATTACCCTTTATCTGGATGTGCTGTGGACTTTTCTTGGGGGTACATTTCGCTGTGTGCTCAGTCTAATTCCCAGTGATTCCTCAGTGTCCTTCATTTCTTGCCTTCCAAGGTTGAACCTTGACCTATTTCAAGGAATCGTGATCAATTGGTAGCGTTGATCAGCTTTATGGTTACCCCACGGTCAAGCTCGGCTTCTAATACCACCAAACTTATTTGACCTTTTCAATGCAAATGTCGGGTTCATTTAGAAGCATTCGCATGCTTTGTTATTCTTTGAACCCGCTTGTTATCGTCGCAAAATTTGAGCTGTTTTCTCCGAGAGAATCTGTCATTTGAATTGAACAGCTTACTGCACAGTCATACGACGGACCCAATTTTTCTCACCTTAGAATTAACGAACAAAGAGGAAGAAGATGGAATGCAAGGAGAGAGTGGGACATTTGGAGAATTGTTGAAGGAATCGGCAACTTTTCCTATTCCGAAGGAGATATTCTTACAAGGAAACTATTATTTGCTATGAAAAAATGAACACGAGATAGAGCCATCGGAGATTTCCAAGGGGGCGTACGACAACACTTCTGGCGTAGAATTTATGTTGTAAAAATGCTTTTGGAATAGAAATCAGGTTGGTAACGCAAATTCTGGAACAGAAATTAACTCAGTTTCGTTTTTTTACTTTTGACGCAAAAAAAAAAAATGCTTCAACAGTAGTTTTGGAGCAGCTTAAAAAAGTAAATAAAAAAATTAATTATCTTTGAAATTAAAAATAGAAAAATCAGCTTGTTCGGTTCGTGTTTTCATGAGCGCCCTAAACTTCTTCAGTTTGTGCAGTATCGCAATAATGACAAAGGTATCGAAACGAGTCCATGACGGCCGACGCACAGTGCCATAGGCACAAATGAACTGCAACAACTGTTGTAGGACTTGGTGGGAGGAGGTGTTCTTTGAGGCATGACATGGATAAACTTGAAATGATGTGACAAAACAAACGGTTAAATGCGTAAGATCGCTGACATCGGAGCTGGCAGAAATATTGTACATTTTAAGAGCATATTTAGGTGCCAGATCGGCTGTTTTTTATTAGAGTTAAGCATGGTTCAGGTAAGGGTGTACAACCGAATCGGACCACCCGACAAATAGGGTCGATAATCGATTCCCGTTTAAATCTGTCCGGATACCGGTTCCAAATTTTGAAAACCGGTTGAAACCGATCCGAATTTAGGGTCTAAGTAAAGGCCCACCTGAACCAGTTTATAGAACCGATTTTGTAGTTACTATTTAAAAAAAAAAACCTAATCCTTAACTCTGTGCCCTAATACAGATCACTGCTAATTTTTTGCAAAATTGGGAAAAAATATACGAAAAAAAAAACGCCATTCTACTATCGTCAGTTGAGTTAGAGTAGAGATAATGGTCGAAAGAGTAAGTAAGTCATCACAACAATCTACGCAAGAACGAAGCCACTAAAGCAATCAATAAAATTTTGTGAGAAACGGCGCCAAAAACTAAATGTGTAAGCACAAATTTGCAACCGAGCAAGCTCACATCTGAAGCACAAAGAATTTTCTTTCTACACTGTTTTACCAAACATGGAAGTGGTGGCAATGACAAAACTAACCGGGAGCTTTATCTTTCTCGTTTTGATGAAAAAAAAAAGAAAAAGAAAAACAGGATGAACCCTGAAACGGGACCGAAAAATAGGGTCGGCTCCAAAATAGGTTCCAATACAAACAGGGTCAGGTCTTGATTTCAGAAGTGAAAACCGGCTATAATAGTATCGGTTACAGGGTCTAGGTCTGGAACTAGCCCATGCTCACCCCTAGGTTCAAGATAGAACCGAGAACCTGGAATCGAAACCAATAGGAATCGGTCTGGTTCCAAGTTACAAAGTATGTATGGCAGGTTTTAGGTTCTAAAAATTAAAGAACTTGCTCTAATGGGTAGGTTTTAGGTTCTACTACCTAGAACCTAGGACTTAGAACCTAGACCCTAAATCCGAATTGTACTTTTCTTGGCATATATTTTCATACGATCCTATAATGATCTGTGGCATCCGATTATGAGTATATAATCTAGAGCCAAACAAATCTTTAGGTTCTAAGTTTCAAAAAATGAGGCACTTGCTCCAACGAGTTGATTTTAGGTTCTAAATGTAACATGTACGAAATCCAAAACCATCACCTCCACTTCTCCTTAGCTATTGTTCATTTTGCTTAATTAAAAATGAAGAAAGAAAATTAATAAAAACAAATTGACAGGTTCTCGAGTGCCTTGAAACCAACTTTAAATTTGTGACAATGTAGGTTTCAAGTTCTATGGCATGATGCATAGGTTCTAAGTTTCAAAAAACGAGAAACATATTTCAACGGGTAGATTTCAGGTCTCAGATGGAACCTGTTCACTAAAACTATTGGGAGTGCACAATAAAAGTTCGATACTTTCACTGGGAGATATCGATAAGAGAAAGTCTAAGTCCGAACCCGTCAATATATCTAGTTGGACCCACCTTCCCGGTATATCGCCAAGAGGGAGCCCAAGTCTGCACTCATCAATATTTCCAATTGGATTCACCTTCACTCAAAAGCTTAAGCCAATGAGTTATAAGTCAACTTGCAAATATTAACTGCTTAACATGACATGTGTGAATCCTAACAATCTCCCTTTCACGCGTAAACTCCCTCTTTGAGATGTTCTTAAAAAATCGATATATATTTAGAGTAGTTCATCAATCAACCATCAGCTGTGATATCATTTATTGGGAGCACACAGTAAAAGTTCGATATCTTTTTTTTTTTTTTTGATAATCCAGGGAACCCCCGCACGGCCGACAGCCGGGGAGTAAACCTTGGGGGTGACACGTGCTAGCCACCACACACGTGCCACCGGTTAAGTCACCCTGCGGCGCTCGGGATTCGAACACTCAACCTTTTGCGAGAGGAAGAGTGCGCGCTTCAACAGCGCCACCCAGGCGGGTGGGGAGATCGCCAATAGGAAGATCAAATCTGAGTACATCCACATATCCAGTTGGACTCATCTTCACTTAAAAATTTAAATTAATGAGTTGTGGGCCAGCTTGGATATATTAACTACTTTACACCACATTAATTTCTAATGTAGTACTTTTTCAACACAACTCACACGTGCATCCTAACAAAAACATTCTCAAACCGCAAAGTAGAATTGACACAGAAATTTCTCCTAACGATGGTAACGCCTAAACTTGCGAGGAAAGAGAGAGGCGAAGATGCCACTGAAGATAAAGTTAATCATTACGAATGTTAGGACGCCACTTTGGATTGTTCAATCCCTGCCAAGACATGCGTTGAGCCTTTCCACATGCTAAAGGAGAAATTGATACCAGTAACATACCTTAACCGCCATTTCATTGCCTGTGACGAGTGTTCGCTTTTCCTTTCATTTCAGCTTTTACGCATTATTTGCCTTTAACATTCCAAAAGAGAATGGTGTATTAAATAGCGTTTAATTATCCTAAAAATTATGATGGTCGAAAATCGAGAAAATTTCATTGATTTGGAGTAATTAACGAGCTTGGATCGCGCTCGAATTCGGTTGGTTGAAGCGAAACAGCCTTCTGATTCAAACTTACTGCCTTTGGCTGTGACCTATGATGGATTTCGGCATTTCGGGGTCGTTTAGATAGGTTTTCAGACAGTTTTTCAATTTAGCCAATTTTGATTTTTTTATTATTTATAATATTTGATTGAAATTCTCTTATATTATATTAAATATGATTTTGATAACGTTGCTTTTAGTAATTCTATTTACTAAAGGAGTCGTATCACAATATATTGGACGTTCGTCTTTATATTATTCACGTTAGCTTTCAATTAAATTTCTAAATTCCTTTGGAATTGTTTCGAGCGATCGCTTCTCTTTATGTCATCTTCACAGATCACAAAGGTTAACCACAAAATTTATAGTCCTGGCACAGTTCTTCCCGTCTAAGTTAAGTCCAAAACCTAGACAATGACAATGTCGATCATGAGTATGAACTATAAAGTAGACATCTAATCTATCAAGCAGTATGTATAAGGCCAGATTTGAATTGCATTCAAATGTCTGCCTTTATGTCATGCATGTTCAGCTTACTGATGGATCATGAATGTCAGATAAAACCGGTGGGTTTGGTAAGCTCGTGAATAGCGCACATGCTTAGCCAATCTTGTCACACTGTTCTACTCCTACCTCAAGATTTATGAAGTGAAGCATTTCATAATGTTTGGTCGCGCAACATTTGCATTTTGTGTCGGCAAACTATCAGATACTTCTGTTTTTAACTTAACTCCCATTCCCAACTTTGCAGCAGGATCATTCACATTTACACCACTAATCATTTTCTGGAATTCGGATCATCAACAGCAAAGGATCAAAAGCCGAATATCTAAAGACGTCTGAATCTCATTCAATGACAAGATAAGCTTATCCTCCCTCAAGTTTAGGGCGTGCAAAGCACCCACTCGGACAACGTTGTCTTGCGAATCGCAAAGGGTTGATGCAGATGCTTGTATGATTAGGATTTTCACGTTTGATTGTAGCTCACCTGCCCGCTTTCTTTCTGATCGTGTTGAAAAAGTTGGACCAAATTCATGGCGGAACTGATAACTTGAATCGGAAACAATCTGTAAGTCATTGTCCAGGGCAGAGGTGGCAAGACCCTGAGCCCGCTCAGACTATGCATCAAGTATGGCGACTTGCCTGGCCCACGATCGAGCCTATTAAAGACTTAAAATCTGTCTACGTTTTACAATTCCCGAAAAAAATGAACATGGAAAATTAAAAGTAAATAGTTCTTCTTAAATACTTTAATCTTCACTTGGATAATTCCATTTTCTAACAGATTGGATAAATGGTTGTCCTTTGTTGTGCATGAACTCATCCAAACTAACCTTATACCATAATATCACTACTTGAATATTAATGTTATAGCTGCAGCTATTGTGCCTCTAATTCTGCAAAGAGATTTTAAAGATTCCAAGGTGCTTCTGTCATCAATAGAGCATTTCCCTCGATTTTGGTAGCTAAATACAGTAGGCACTGCATAAGGAGCAAGAAGAACATCTGCAAGAAAAATCTTAGATCAACAGCCAAAAAATGGTCAGAGAATGCATTGATAGACAAGGATCCTTGAAGATCTTCAAAGTTAAGCCCAAAAAAAGAAGCAGCATTTTAATAGCTCTCTTTCAATTCCATATTCCACACATTAAGACAAAATCCTCGTATCTGGTAA
Organism: Rhodomyrtus tomentosa; assembly: GCA_028455895.1. Taxonomy (NCBI): domain Eukaryota; kingdom Viridiplantae; phylum Streptophyta; class Magnoliopsida; order Myrtales; family Myrtaceae; genus Rhodomyrtus; species Rhodomyrtus tomentosa. The sequence continues at coordinate 36,537,324 of JAPCWY010000001.1, read as the reverse complement.
GTTTAAAACTTTTCCTTACCGAGTTATTGGCTTAACTGGCTCCGCAATGATGTTAAAAAAAGCTGCTCTCACTATAAATATGCTGTGATATCTTGTGCCCTCATGTTCTTAAGGCTCTTCTTTTCATTTGGCAAAACATTTTTCAGGTTAAGACAAAGACATACTCCGTTAAAATCTCAATTGCTGTCACAAGATGAAGTTCTTTTCCTCTCTGTTTTTTGTTCTGATGCTCTTCCTTATTGTCCCATCTGGTATGTTTGTCTGATTCATGCCTAGTTTAAAAATCATAAGCTTGTTTTCTTCTCCTTTCGTGCCCCAAATATCTTTATGGCTGTGCTAGTTTCCTCTTCTTCTTCTTTCTATCTTGCTTTTGCCTTTTTGCTGTTTTCTAAAACAGGCATCAAGTCAGGAGAGGCCCAAGAATGCACAAAACCTCCATTCTTTGTCCGGAATTGCTTTGTGGAGGAATGCATTAACCTCGGCAAATCATTGTATGAGGATGTGTTGACCAGGATCATTGTTGCTGCATCTAGAGTTTGTTGCTTTTGTTGGGAAAGAGAGACAATAATGTATGAATAAGAAATTTTTAAACTAAACTCTCGTGCCATGTTCTCTTATGAACACCATGAGGTCACTCTTTCAACTATACGGTGGCCAAAGCCATAATCTTTGTTTTGTAATGGTACATATACACAGAAAAAGGAATGACTTAGGCCTCAATTCCGTCATACATAATATGCACAAACACAACCCCTGGGTTGAGATGATCAAATGTAAGGGTTGATATGTGATGAGTAATCGCGAATTCCCGCTCCTTCCCATCCCATCCATTCTTCCCACAAGTCCCAATCTGGATGGTCCATCCCTCTCAGAGTCTCGTCGATCCCCTGGTCTTCGGACTTGTACATCTGCAGATTATTCGATTCGCCTCTGAAATTGCTCATCACAATCTGCATCAGAAACATTGAAAAAGAACATTGATTAGCAAAGAGTATCGTGACCTATAAAGCAGGGTGGAATTCAGAAGCCTATCTGACCAACTAAAAAATTAAATAGGAAAAAAGGCAAGAAGTCACCAAGACCTTGTTTAGAGATTGTGGGTAGTTCTCATGTCACTTTCAGAGGCAGACTATGTTGCCAGAACGCAGAAAAAAATGGATAAGATGCTGATGCCGATGCCGATGCCGATGATCATCATCATCTCTTTAAGTATTTCAGCTAAGACAAGTGAGAAAAATAACCTAAAGAACCTGACCCGCCGTTCGTTTGAATCAGGGCAGAAAGTTCTGTACGTAGTTCAGTTCTCAACGCTAAAAAGCTCTTGAAAATGACATATCATCACTCATTTGGTGAATTTGTTCTCTTTTTTTTTTCCTTTCTTTTTTGTTTTTTTTTTTTTACCAAAACAGAGTTGACAAGCTTACAGTAGGACATATCATCACTGTTGTGCAAACAAGTTAAGCTTGATCTTTTGCGTGAATCATGAACAAATTTCTTCAAGTTGGAATCATTGGCTTACATCATATGCTTCGTTGATCTGATGAAACTGAACATTGCAATTGCTTCCTCTGCATACGTCCGGATGATACTGAAGAGAGAGAGAGAGAGAGAGAGAGGGAGAGAAGAAGAAGAAGAAAAACACAGAAACAGAGCCGAAAAACTCATCAACTATCTTGATCAGAAAGGGGCAGACCCATGAATCTGCAACGTTTGAGCTTGCGAAGTGAAACTGTCAGACGTAGAGGACTTGATGGAGACCTGCAAAGCGAGCTGTCTAAAGGCCTTCTTGACCTCAGCTTTAGAAGCACTGCGATGGATTCTGAGAGTCTTGTATGGATCCATAACCGAAGAAGAACAGGAGCAAGAGACTTTAACCCCCTTTTTACATTCCTTCCTCTTCTTCTTCATCGTTCCTTCATTGTTCTTGAGTTGAACCCAAGTTGACCCGGTCTTGCCCATCAAACCAACGGCAAAAGCCATGCCTCACAAATGGTATTGACTGAAGAAGACGAAAAGCAACAGATAACACGAGTATAATCCAAGCACCCACAATATATCTCTCCCTTTATATACGCACGGATTTGCGAAAGCACGTCCGAAAGGCTTTTGCTTGCGGTCGTGGGTTTTGAACAGAATCAATGGGCAGGACAAATTGGGGACACGCTTTAAGAGGAAGGCATGCGACGTTGTGACTTGCGAGTAGGGGAGGAGACGACCCTTCGCCCGTCCTTATTGGCCCTCTGAATCTTGATTTAACGCTTCTTCCTTTAGGGACAGTTCAAATTATCGTTATTTCAAATAAATAAATAAACTAACGATGACTTGGCTTTTAATGTTGGCTATTTAAATAAGGAAGATGCTAGTATTACAGCATCATTAATTATTTATGCGATCAGCAAATCATCTCTCAATCAATAAATGATTCATGCAAAACATGCGTGTATGGCCATTGAGATTGTACGGTTTCTGATTATACTATCAGGAAATCATTTTCCTTTAAATAAGGCAAACCGCACATTGCATCAAGGTAGAATTTGACACATTGCTTTGGAAATCAACCGGCTAAACGCGTTATTTCTAATGAGATGATCGAGTCACTGAAAAAACGGTTTAATATAGAGTAATGTGAGAGGGACGTGGGATTGAATTTGATAGTACCCTTTATCTGGTCGTGAATGAGGACTTCTGCAATGGACTTATTAGGGGTATATTCTCTACGATTTCAGACTAATTCTCAATGATTCCTATCTGTCCTCCTTCATTTGTGGCCTTCCAAGGTTGAACCTACACCAATTTAGTTTTCGTTATGTTAACTAAATCCATTAATGGGCTTCATGGTTGCCACGCTGACGCGCTCGGCTTCTGAGACCGAACACATCCGACCCTTTCCCGCGGAATCGATCGCATTTATTCACGAGCATTCACATGCTCCGTTGTTCTTTGAATAGGCTTTGCTCATCTGAGGAGAGGTTTCTTTTTTTTTTTTTTGAGGTCCGATGAATGGAATTGCCATGCCCCGACTCTCGAGCCCGCGACATTCCTTGCCAAATCGCCATGAGGTCACAGAGATAGCGTTTCAGGTACACTATCGACCTATCGCTTAATTACACATGCGGAAACGTATTTACACTCCCTGACATCAACACAACATGGAATAGAATAGCAAGAGTCAATCACTACAACAATTCACCAGACAATAACAATTATACAAACAGTAGCTAGGTCTTAACCCTACTGAGCTACTAACGTACGAGCACAACCCCATATTTCGGGATAACTAAACAAAATCTTAAAGGTATACTAAGTCAGGCAAGACTAAGTTCTCATCTTACTTCAGATGACTAATCCAAAAGCCAATCCTTGGCGTCCATGAGGCTTCGTCTCTTGGGACCTGAAAATGTTATACCACGACGGGGTGAGAATAGATCTCAGTGAATTAAACCTACGCTCGGCTAGGAAACTGATTCGTCCAAGGCATCTTAACAGAAGTCTCACAAGATCATATAACCACATAAAGCACTCAAGTACATCCACGATATAATAACCATCCACAAGCATACTTGCCAGCTGCAGCCACACACAATGCAATGCTTGACTCAACTCGCAACCAATCAATCAATCATCCAAACAAGCATCTTATCCACAAGTACGCACATGACATCACACAAGTCCATTTATTAACAATAATCATGCCAACAACACATGAAATGATCTACGCGAAAGAAGTCGTGATTCAACTCTCACAAATAACGCGATCCAACACCATAGTGCAATCGAGCATTCTACCGACAGGACCGGACTACGTCCCTTTTCTCTCTACAATGCCTACTACAAGAGGTGTCTTCGGTGCGCCTAACACGGCACCAGCAAGTATGTATCTCTAAACGGGGCGTCGGTCCATCATAAACTGCGACCGGCATCCGACCAACCCTGCATCCGTGCTAGTTAACACCGGACCAGAATTGTCGTGCTTCTAGCAAGTCATATGATTCTATACGATTGATACAGTACGAACTTGCCAGGAAAAGCATTATCGTTCCCTCATATGACCACACAATATACATCCAGCAATCAACACATTTTATTATCTTTGGTTAAAGCCGGATGCTCACACGGGCATGTAAAAGTCTTAGTTGAAGGCCATTTTCATGCTAAAATATGTCTTTTTGACTTCCCATACGGTCATATGCATATGCAGTTTAACAATAGACACTACAATCACAGAAGGACAACTAACCCCCAAACAGACAACCAATTACTCAATGGACAAAAAGACAATCAAACAGGCATTTCAGTTAAATGACCAAATCAACCAGGTCACCAATCACTCACAAGCAGTCAAGCCGATTAAACAACATCAAGCTCAATTCGCGCAATGCATTTATTAATCAATTCAATTTATAACGTCGATCGCTCACTCGTCTCTAACTTGTCGCTCGCTCGCGATTAAACCACAATCAATCAATTAATCAATAATCTTCTAGTAACAAATAGCCACAGACAATTCAATCAATCCAGCTAACTGAATTGATTGCAGCCATTTAACTTAATTCCCAATTTCTATCTCAATTGGCCCTAATCGTGTACTTAAATTCTCTAATCGACTAAACGACTAATCCTAGGTACAATTAGCACCCTAACCATGGATTATGGTCAACTCACAAATTGACTAGCTTGGGCGGTCTCAACGGCGACGGCGCAGGCGGCAACGACGAATCACGGACCAACTTCCTCTGACAAATGGCCCAACTTCTCAGTCACGGACCCGGCCACTCGGCCCGTACAACCCGACCTGAACAGGGCACTTAGGCAAAACGGGGCAGGGGGTGTCTTCTGGTTGAGGGGGTCGAATTGACGACCAACGGACGACGGTCGGCTTGAGAATCAATGGTGGAGGGTTAAGGGGACGTCGAGGAAGCTGAGGGAGGCGACGACAATGGTTAAGGGCGGCGGAGCAGCCTCGAGCCAGAACTGGCAAGATAGGGGTTCCACAGCGCCACGAACATGGGAGGACTCCAGGAGATTTTTCAGCCTCCACGAGCTCAGGGGAAGGGAAGAGGCGTCCTAGGAGGTCATCGGTGGTGGTGGTGAGAAGAGGCAGCAGCCGGTTTGGCCAGATCGAAGAAAATCCCAACCGGTCCCCAAAATAGGGCAGTGAGGTTCTCAGGGCCTATCGCGACGGTTCCGGCGTCGTTCAGAGCGAGGTGGCTTCAGCTTGGTGGTGAGGAGGCTGTTGGACGTCGATGAGGTGGTGGGTGGCGGCGGTGGTGCCGGAAACGGGCGGAGGAGGGCCAAGTCTTCTCGGGTCTGTGCGGGCCGAAACAGGGGCTGGGGTTCCGGGGCGTTTTCTCGGCCGTCCGGCAGCCAACGACGGCCAGGACTGGGTCGGTGATGACGACAGGTGGTGACTGGAGGTTGTGGTCGGTGGTGGTGAAGTGGTGACCGAACAAAAATTCACGGAGGAGGAGGAAGTGTGGTTTGGCCATTGGGGGGTATTCCACGAAGAAGAAGAAGAAGAAGAAAACGTAAGAAGAGAGAGAGAGAGAGAGCATATGAGAGAGACGTGTAAGAGAGAGAGTGGGGCCCAATTGAAGACTTTTGGGGCAATTTTGTCCCTTATGAATAATTGAGGGGCAATTTGATTATTTAACAAATTAGGACTGAATGAAAATTTGGTACACTGGACGAAAGGTATTTTTGATAATTTCACAAACTAGGATCAATCGGGATTAGGCTCGAGCGAGAGGATTAAAATCCTTATTTGCAACAACTAAGAAATTCGAAACATAATTTAAATCGACTGAAACTTCAGAATTCGTCCAATATCGTCTCTTAAATCCTTACGATCCTAAAATATTCCACCAGCTGAATTTTCAATACTAATCTATTTTATTGAGTTCAAATACTTTACCAAAGTCGAATTTCCAAGGCGTCACAGGAATAGTTTAAGAGTACATTCCAGTGATGGACCCAGATTTGCTCATACGAAAATTGATGACCTGAAAATAATATGTGACCTTCCAAAAGGTATTTGGTCTAAATATGATTCCAATTAAATGCACTCTAGAAATGAGATAGAAGGACTCCACGGAGGAAGATTTCCCCAAGAAAATGATTATGGAAAGTATGTAGCACCACGTTCCTACCCACATAGAGATGTTTGCAGAATTAAAAATCCCCAATTTAAATGATTTCTAAATGGGGTTAATATCACCAAAAACTCTAAACTGGTGCACCTATGATAAATTTATCTCAAATTATTTTTTTTATCATGAAAAATCCCAAACTGTTACACCTGTGATAAATTTACCTCAAACTGGTATAACTGTGACAAACTTATCCTCTGTTAGTCTTTATTAAATTTTACCGTCAAATTGCTGAGTTGGATGATACGCGACAGTTATTGAGTGTATATGTTATCCTATGTTTGCTACAGTGCATCAATTTAAAATTTTTTGTGATATTAACTCAATTTAACGAAAACTAAAACAGAATAAATTTGTCATATGTATACCAATTTGAAATTTTTATGGTAAAAAAATTAGTTTGGGTTAAATTTATTACAGTTGTACTAGTTTAGGATTTTTTATGGTAAAAAAATTAGTTTGGAATAAATTTATCATAAGTGTACAAGTTTGAGATTTTTGGTGATAAAAAAATAGTTTTGGGTAAATTTATTATAAGTGTATCAATTTGAAATTTTTCGTGATATTAACCCTTCTAAATATGGTGGAGTACAGTTGAATATCTAGATATGATTTTTTATTTCGGCTTTCCATATTCATCATTTTATTTCCAATCTTGCCAATCAGTCCTCTTTTTTACGATATGCATAACACGAGATATCTAAAGTTTTTGGCTCTACCGATCTCGTAAATGTACTTAAACAACCCCGTCCACGTATATGGAGCAATGCTCTACTCTTTTTATTGGTGTCAATCTAGTCATAAACTTATTGTATTAGTGCCAATTTAGTCTTAAACTTTTTTATTGGTGTCACTTCAATCCTAAACATTTTGCATTGATGTGAATTACATTTTAAACTTTTTATTGGTGCTAATTTAGTCCTAAACCTTTTGCATCTGTGCCAATTCAGTCCTAAATCTTTTGTATTTATGCTAATTGAGTTAATCCAACTAATTTCGGTAGAAAATGGCTAAGGTGGACATCGATTGTCCTACGTGGCACGATAAACGCTGACCTGAATATTTTTTTTAACATTATTCTATAATTTTTAAGCATTTTTTGGTTAATATTTTTAAAAATTATTTAAAATATCAAAAATTTAAAAAGTATCCATATTAGCACAAGTCGTGCCACGTGGGACAATTGTTGTTTGCGACATTGATTTCAAAATTATCTGAATTGACTCAATTGACATAAATGCAAAATATTTAGGACTAACTTGGTACTAATGCAAATGGTTTATGACTAAATTGACACTAATGCAAAAGTTTAGGACTGAATTGGTACCAAAAAATTTATTTATGACTGAACACCGATACAATAGGTTTAGGATTTTTTTGACACTTTTTCCAAAGTTTTTGGCTCTACCAATCTCATAAATGTACCTAAACAACCCCGTCCACATAGATGGAGCAATGCTCTACTCTCTTTTATTTTATTTTTTGGCCATAAGGAAATTTTACTCAAAAGAAAGGTACATAATTTCAAGACAAAACCAATCACAAAACCTTCCAATCCGGTGCAGATCTAAAAATAGATCAACTTGATATAATTTGCAGCAACTCCCTCCTTTCACAAGAAGGGATTTATCACAGTATCATAGCATAATCGGCGGCCAATCACGAAAACTTGCATTGACAACAACGGTAATGTGTACACGCTAAAATCTTCCTCTATGGTAACTATGGCTTTGCCAAAAGACGGTGCGCACCCAAGTTCGGCATCCTCCACACAATTACTGTATAGAAATAACAACAATACTAATAGTTGAAAAGACACAAATAGCGCCTTGTAAAACCCTAATCTATATTTAGATCAGGATAAAAGAACTCTCAAATTTAGAACTAACTCTAAATGGGGAAAAAAGAGTTGTGAAGCAACTTATATATAAAATTTATTTCAAATCAACTCACCATTAAACGAAGTAAGAGAGTAGTTTCAGAGACTTGCGGACCGCTTAAACAAACGACATCCACGAAATCACTGAAAACGCCTTTAAAATTTTTTAAGATGAAGAGATGAGAAAATAGATTGAGGTATAAAAAGGAAGATGAAAAAAGAAAGAGGGGTCTCCCTCCCGGAAAGGGATTGTCTAACCTTTCCTTAGAAAGTTATGTCATGCCCTTGAATTCCAGCCGTCCGTGTTATGAATAGACGATCTAGATTATTACTAACAAATATATATATATATATAAGTCAAAAATTACCCCATAAAAATAGGAGATCTGGGTTATACGTCCAAAAATGGACGGTCCGGATTTCAAGAGCAGACACCTAACCTTCTGAGAAAAGGTTAGGCGATCCAAATCCCTCCCTCCCCCTCAAGAACGAGGAGTGCTTAGCGGCTGAATGAGAGAAAATCCTAAAAGAAAGAGGGGAGAGGTCATTCTATATCGCAATGCTCTACTTATAAGATGGATGGTATAGATGTCCCTAAGTAGAGTTAGCAAATAGGTGGGTCAGGTAGGGTTTGGGTCGAGTCGAATATGATCCGACTCATACTTACCTACCCACTTTACCTAAATACTTTTATATCTAATTAAATCATGAAATATTTATTTCGTATGATTTGATGAAAACATAATGATATTACTAAAATACTCTCATGCAATTGAATTTTTAAAAAAAATTTAAAAAAAAATTTAATTTTTTTAAACAAATATTGTTTCTTTTAAAGTTACTTTTTTACTTTTAATTTTAATTTCTATTTTCTCTAGCGGACGGCGTCAAGCAATGGCGGAGACTGCCAACGGCATTCCAAATCATTTTTATTTTTCTTTCTTTTTTTTTCTTATAAAAAAATAAAATTAAGAAATAAAAAGAATATAAACTAATATACTTGAATTGAGGCCCATTTGCAAGTAGGTGATCAGGAAACTGCAAGCCACGGGTCGAAAATGGTTTAGGTTAAGATTTATATTTGAATTGGCTTTATAAAACTAAACCCATATTTAACCCTTTTCTTTTAAAATTTGTGAATCCATATATGACCCAAGTGAATAAAAGCAGGTTAAAAAGTGGGTCAATGACCCACATTGACACATCTACCTCTGAGTAAGGAAATGTTGCGATTTGAATGTCAAATTCGTGTGCATTTTTATCAGATGCTTATTAATCTCGCAACCAAATTGTCAAAGGTAAAGACCGGCGATTATTAGTCGACGACACAAAATGTCCGAGATTTTTCCGGCTACCCTTCTATGTCGAAACTCTAACATCCAAAAATTAAGCTGTTAGATAATGAGATGATTGAAATCAAATCGATTTTCTACCCGTTGACCTAACTTGTCTCCGAGCTCAAAATTGTACCCTTCAAGTTCAACCCATGCTTATAAAAGGGTTATACTTTCCTTAAAAAAAACTTCGGGCATGCTAAAAAGAGAAATAGGCCCTCCCGGGGATGGCAGAGTTTGTTGATAGGAAGGGATTGCTATTGCTCCATCCTTAATGTGGTCGATTGGGAATGGAGAGCGGGTGAAAATTAGAGAAGATAAATGGTTGAAAAGAGGAATACTGGGAGGTCCTAGCACTAGGACTGAATCACAGAAAGCTGCTGATTTGATCGACAAAAGAAAATAACAACTGGGATGAACAAAAGCTTAGACAATTGTTTGATGAGCAAACAATACACGAGATCCAATCCATCCAGTACGCCCCCAGACAACAGAGGACTCAATAGTATGGACAGGTGCAAAAACAGAGAAAGCATTTCCTAACATGATGTTATGGGTGCCATTAAATCTGGACTGTCCAATTCAAAATTGACGGCCTAGGTCAATCCATAATTTTTTAGTGGGAAATTATATGGACTGATATGTACTGTTTATTTTGAATTAAACGATCCAGATCGATCATGATAGGAAATATCTAATGGTAATAAATTCAGATCCACAAAAATAGGAATTTACTCAGTTATGGGAGGGTACCACAAAGTCAGAGAGCAAGAGCATCAGCCCAATGCAAACCATGCATCATCTTCGTTCCACCCACCTCGCTCCCTATGGAGAAAACTCTGGGGGATACAATCAGCTCCTAAAGTGCGCTTCTTTCTTTGGAATGTTTGTCGAAATGCCCTGTCTACGCGGGAAAACCTGTACAAGAGGAAGGTCATTGCAAATCCTGTTTGTAGCCCGTGTAACTGCGAAGTCGAAACCACAGGACACCTTCTTCTACTCCGTCCTTGGACGCGAGAAGTTTGGGCAAACCCTGCTATTAACATTCAAATCAATAGACAAGGCCCGTCGAGAATTGATGAGTGGCTGCTGAGCCACATCAATCGTGTGGGAAAACTCTACCAAATTTTGAAGTGTTAGCGTCCATTCTTTGGGGCGTTTGGAAAGCAAGGAATGGCTACATCTTTCACTCCCGACCTCCAGGTCCAGAAGGCACGGTCTCCTCTTCCCTTATCATGCAACAAACTGCCAAAAAGTGGAGAGGACAAATCAATTTCCTGCAGAAGAAAGGATTTCCTCGGTCCGAAAACTCACCTCCACCCAGATCTTGGTGTCCTCCGCAGAAGGGAGTCCTGAAGCTCAACCTTGATGGCTCCTTTCAACCTGGTTCACTGAAGGCTCAATCTCTTGGGTATGTCGACACTTCACAGGATGCCTTCTCGATGGGTTTGCAAGCTCGATTCCAGCCTCCTCAGCCTTTCAGACCGAAACTCTGGCGCTGCTCCAAACGTTGAAGTACTGCCTGACTCGATCTAACGAAGTCTTTGAGATAGAAACGGACTGTTTACAACTGATAAGAGCACTCCAACATCAGGGCGCAGATCATTTTGAGTGGGAAGGCCACGTGGTTATCAAAGAGTGTTGTGATATGCTCTCACTCCTTTCTGACACCCAGGTTCTCTATTGCCCAACAGAAGCCAATTCAGTTGCTGATTGGGTCGCCAAAGCTCACTGGACAAAAGCCCTCCCTAGCAATTGGTCATCTAAACCTCCTCACGTACTTTTGGATTTTTTACGTAATGAAGCCCAACTTTTGGGTTCTTCGAGTTTTACCTCGTTATATCAATGAAACTTTATTCGACCACAAAAAAAAACAAAAAAAAAAAAAGTTCTAACACATGCTGTCATGTTGGGTTATGGCCTATAGGAGCATTCAAATTTGATTTCTCTGGCAGGACATGGCATTAAGATGCTGATGAGCAAAGGCATACCGTACTCTTCGAGAAAGTTTGCCCCCAAAAGGCCCAATCCATGGCCCCCACAGAAAGGCTTAGATCTTTGCAAAAGGAACGATGACGGCGACGAACTCCTATTGAGTGTTTAAATATAATTGGCTTTAAATTAATTATGCAATCGTGATATGTTATTTCCCTTTTAAACTCATTTAGCGAATCAAGGTTCAACAGAAGCAAACCCAACAGCTAACCGACGCAGGTACCAATAAAGAGGAAATCGATTCATCAGAATACTCTGAATTCGATTAATGAAAGTTTAAATATTACAAAGAGAGGGCGTCTATATATATATAGATAGGACTCCAAAATGAATGTAAATAACTAAAGATAATATTAATTGAATCAAATCTAATCTTATCTAAGCGAATCCGAATCAAAGACAACAAATAATCGAAATATTCGAAGTTGCCTAAAACAAAAAACTGCCTTAAAAGTAATCTAAACAACTCTGAAACGCTAAAATACATTATATTTCATGACATAGTGGTGACTTTGAATCAGGGGATCATTTGGTTTCAACCGACCAATTTTGAGCTCGATCCGAGATCATTTGACTCAAAATCTGAAATTACCGGTAAAGTCTCGCGGACTTCTAGCGATCCAATTTGTAAAAAAAAAAAATCACATGACAGCAGTTCTACATCATTCCCCCCTTCTTTGGAAGAACTCACCCTCTAGTTATCATCAGGGTAAAGCGGAATGTCGGAAAAATGATACGTAGATAAATCCGCCATGCTGAATTGGAGAAATATTAAGATCGCCAGGAAGATCAATAACGTAGCCATTATCGTTGATTTTCTTAATGATTTTGCATGGACCGATCTTTCTATTCTTCAGTTTGTTATAAGTACTAACGGGAAAACGCTCCTTGCGTAGAAAGACCATGACTTCATCGCCAACTTCAAAAGTCTTGGAACGACGTCGCTTGTCAGCATGCTCCTTATACTTTGCATTGGACTTAGCAAGTTGGCGCGTAACATCAGCTTGAACCTCCACAATTTCCGTCGCCAAATTTTATGCCGCCACACTATAATTAGGAATCTTAGGCAGAGGAACCAGATCAAGTGTATGATGAGGTACTCGACCATAAACTACTTCAAATGGTGATTTTCCAGTGGAACGATTAATTATACTGTTGAAAGCAAATTCTGCTAGTGCTAGATATCGATCCCACTATTTTGGCGTGTTGCTACAAAGGCAGCGAATGATGTACGCCATTGTTCGATTAACTACCTCGGTCTGCCCATCAGTTCGAGGATGGAAAGAACTGTTGTACTGCAAATTAGTGCTAAATAATTTCCATAGAGTCCTTCAAAAGTGAATGAGGAACTTAGTATCCCTATCAAAGGTAATCGTATTGGGAACACCATGTAAACGAACAATTTCGCAAAAGAATAGACCAGCAACATGAGAAGCATTGGATGTCTTCTTACAGAGTATAAAATACGACATCTTCGTAAATCTATCAACTACCACAAAGACAAAATCCATACCTCGTTGTGTTCACGATAGTCCCAGAACAAAATCCATGGATATGTCCACCCAAGGTCCGGTTGGAATTGATAATGGCGTATAAAAGCCAGTATTCTGAGAATGCCCTTTTGCAACCTGATAGACATGACATTTCTGTACAAAATGCCCAACATTGCGCTGTAATTGTGACCAAAAGTAACGTTCCTCTACTAAGGCGTATCATGCCCTAGATGTCCTCCAAGGCTTCCACCATGTAATTCCCGAAATAGTTTCCCTTCCTGCAATAAGACTACGCCAATTCCTACTCCAGAGGCATCATAATCTAGCACGAACAATTTATCAAAATTTGGCAAAGTAAGAACATGAGCAGTAGATAACTTTTCTTTTATCAAGGAAAAACTCGCCTCGGCCTCTTCACTCCACTTACATTGCCCCTTTTTTAAACATTCTGTAATAGGTGCTAAGATAGTACTAAAATTACAGATGAACATGCGATAGAATGTTGTCAATCCATGAAAACTTCGTACTTCTCCAACAGTCTTGGGCGTAGTCCAATCTCGACTGGTAGCAACCTTCGCTCCATCAACTCAAAGCCCATCTACACTAACAATATATCCCAAAAACAACAATTGAATCGTCATGAAGGTGCATTTAGGCAGGTTAATATAAAGTTGATTCCCCTTCAAAACCTACAAAACATCACGAAAGTGTTCTACATGTTGCTGTACATCTGGGCTATAGATAACTATATCATCGAAATAAACCACCACAAACTTACCCAAGAAAGGTTTAATGACTTGCGTCATTAGACGCATAAAAGTGCTAGAAACATTGCTAAGTCCGAATGGCATGATTAAACACTCATAAAGTCCTTCGCTGGTTTTGAACGCCGTATTCCATTCATCCCCAAGCCTCATGTGAATCTGATGGTAACCACTCCTTAAATCGATTTTCGAAAAGATCTTTGATCCAGACAACCTGTCAAGCATATCATCAAAACGAGGAATAGGGAAGTGATACCTCATAGTAATTTTATTTATTGCTCGACTATCCACACACATCTGCATGCTGCCATCTTTCTTCAGTGTAAGCAAATCAGGAACATCACAAGGACGTATGCTTTCTTGGATAAAACGTTTTTGCAGAAGTTCTTCCACTCTCTCTTAATATCTGATTCTCCTTCGTGGTCATACGGTAATGTGGCAGATTAGGTAGACTAGTGCTGGGTAGGAAATCAATCTGATGCCGGATGTCTCGCAATGGTGGTAGTCCATCAGGTAGGTCTTTAGTAGTAATACCAGAAAAAGCCTTCAATAAAGGCTGCAAAGCTTCTGAGATCACAATAGTTTCCTACTTAGACCCATCATCAATAATTAAATGCATATCGTTCCTCCTACGAACATTAAATAGAACACCAGTCGCACTGCCCTTAGCCTGCCTTTGAGAGAGTTGCAAAACACGAGCAGCTTCATCCAAGGGACGAAGGGTAGTTTTCGTCCTTCCCCACACAAACGAATAAACGTTCACACGCTCGGTGAGTAACATCAACATCATATTGCCATGGTCGTCCCAACAAAACATGGCATGCATCCACCTCAACATCACATATTATCGTATCCTTGTACGTTTTCCCAATAGAAATAGGCAAACGATAAATATGAGTTACCTTTAATTCTGGCCCCTTACGAATCCAGCCAGTCGTATAGGGTGAAGGGTGAGCTTCAGTCTTCAGTTGGACATAATCAACAAGTGACTGCGATACAATATTTTCGCAACTTTCACTATCAATAATAACGTCACAGACCTTACCACTTATAGTGCTTCGGGTGCGAAAAAGGTTATTCCACTACAAATCCTCTCCCGTGGAGTTAATAGCAGCCGTCTAACCACGCAATTAACATGTTCCCCTTCTTAGTCGGTTATCTCCTCTTCATCCCCTCAATCTTCATCATAAAGCTCATTTTCAAGTTCGACCAGATTTGCTATCTTCTGTCGCGGACAATCACTGGAACGATGCCTAGGTTCATTACATTTAAAGCACTTTCCTAGATATGACTTTACATAGGCATTATGAGCAACTTCACAAGCCCTTGATGCGGAGGATTCAGTGGGTTTGGGCGCTTCAACGTTAATCCCCGAATTTCGATTTGTGTTGTTGAATTGTCAACTAGAGGACTCGCCTGCCTCCAGAGATTTTTCTCATGCAAATTGCCCTCGTAGAGTGTAATTTCCCCCTTTGTTAAAATAGTTGTTCCGCTCCAACTATAATTCCACCTTTCTGGCCATCTCTTATGCATCCTCAACAGAGTACAAGCGATGTAAAGAAACACGATCTTGAATATTTAAGCAAAGACCATGGATATACCTGGCTATTTGTTGTGCCTCCAATTCAACCAGATTATTGCGGGCCGAAAGTCTAATGAACTTCTCCGTGCAGGCTTGAACAGTTCGACTCCCCTTCTTGCAAGCCTGAAATTGCTGGAACAAAACCTGTTCAAAATCAGGAGGTAAGAATCTATCCTTCAACAATTCTTTCATGCGATTCCAAGTTCGGATATGGACTTTCCCTTGTCGGCACCGTGAAAGTTGTATCTGTTCCTACTAGGCTGAAGCACCACCCTTCAATCTATACGCCACAAGCTTAACTTGACGATCCTCGTCGATTTTCATGGCATCAAAAAAAAAATGCGACCTCCCAAAGTCAATCCAGAAGATCTTCTATATTTAAATTACCGTTGAAAGTAAGAAGATCGACTTTTAGTTGATACTGCTCGGGCTCTCGTCGATATCCTCCTTGTCGTCGAACCCCATGAACAGGTTCATCCAGGACGTCCCTATATCGACGATTTCCACGAACAGGGACATCCAGGAATTTGTCTTCTCCTTCTACTTCTAAATCCTTGACATAGCCTTGTCGTCTTTATCGAAGATTCTCCCTTCGCTCCACGACTACTTCGGGATCACGGGCAACAGGAATTCGTTCGGCTAAAAGATCGCCAGGGTTAAGGTTGGTAGACAACCGTTGTATGGCAGCAAGTAATTCTTGCATTGTCCGTTGGTGATCATGCAAAGTCCGTTGAGTTTACTCAGCAAACTGGGTAAATTCCTCACGCGAACAGGCTCATCGCCCTCAGCTGCGGAGGTTTGTTGATTCACGTTCTTTATCATTGTCACAAGGAGAAACCTAGCTCTGATACCAAATAACGCAGGGTAGCGATAAACAGAAAATCAATTACTCGAGATACTCTGAATTCGATTAATGAAAGTCTGAATATTACAAAGAAACGACGTACATATATATATATATATAGATATGACTCCAAAAGGAATGCAGATAACTAAAGATAATATTAATTGAATCAAATCTAATCTTATCTAAGTGAATCTGAATCAAAGATAACAAATAATCGAAATATTCGAAATTGCCTAAAACAGAAAATTGCTTGAAAAACGATCTAAACGACTCTGAAACGCTAAGATCAATCGTATCTCGTAGCAAAGCAATGACTCCGAAAATGTTTAAGGTATGGACTTAATAATGTGTGACTCTAAATAGCACTAGCGGTTAGATTAAGGGGAAGATAGAGGATAGGAAAAAAAATCGATTGAAAGTTTTATCTTGATGACTTGCTTTCTTCAAACTCGAATAAAAGAAAAAAAAAATTGTAGGCGCTTTCTTTTTCTTTTTCTTTTTCTTTTCCCAAGAGTGGAAAAATACTCCTTTCGCTTGTGTGATAGGATCAGCACAATTGTTGGGTCTCAACTCAAGAACCGGATAACATTTATTGAAACACACCAACTTATTACAGGCCGCTCGAGAAAAATGTTATGAATTTAACGGGTTCATGGAACTTGCAGCATGTTTCATGGATCTATAGATGATTAGATCTGTACTTGCACTCTGGGGGCATGAGAAAAGGATCTGCTCAACGAACCGACCAACCTTGCCACCTTGGCAATGGATGTAAATAACACCTCGTCATAAACTTTACAGATAAAACAAAAACGTCATCGTACATTTCATTTATTATTGTCATTGGAACCTCTAAATTCATATGTCATAGGAGAGAAGGTGTCCAAGAAATTAAATGTTCATCGTAAGTAAGGATTTTTATGCCAATTAATATTGGCAAAATGCACATAATTGAAGTAGAAAATAAATAAAAAAATAAAAAAAGCAACCCATATATTGATGGCTTTATTAGGTAATCTTTTTACTTAGCTCTTCTCGATTATACTTCTATCTCCTAGTGTGCTCGACCATCTTATTTCGACGACAAAAATATTTATCATAAGAAATCGACTTTTAAGCCACCCTCAACATTTAAGCCGAATTTAGAATCGAAAGAATTACCTAATTAATCCTAAATTTATTATATCGATATCAATTTAATCCTTAATACTTTAATTTTTATCAAAATTTAAATATTAAGGATTAAATTGATATTAAAGCTAATTTTACCAACTTAGCCTTAACATTTTTTACGGTTTTCCATGGCAGGCCTTCCGGTGAAATGAAGCTCCGAGATTTTTTGACATGGGGACCACCTTTTCGGGTTTTCTTTTCTTCTGTTCTTTTCCAACTACTGTTCATCTTCCTCTTGCTCCGTCCGTGGTTTCCGGCGACGAGATCGAGGGGAAAATCCAGCGGCCGTCAACTCTCCGTGGCTTAACTTTCTCCGACCAATCAGTGATATTCTGCATTTTTTTTTCTTTTATCCCATGAGCTGCCGAATCTTCAATGCTACCGAATGCTTTTTTACCTCTCCCGCTCTTCACGTGCGAGCCAGCTCTTGCTCTCTGGGAGGTTACCGACGCCGGTGACTAGCCTGCCAGTGGCCAGCTGCAGCGGCGCCGGATGTAGGGCTCTAGCTTGTCAAACTTGGCCGAGATCTCCGAGACGCTAAGTTGCAGACGATGGACAGAGCCGAGAGCAAGAGAAGATTGGTTCATAATCGTGTATTGCTTTTGACGACGGTGTACCGAAGTTTTGGGCACGACTGTGTTTCGATGGATTGGTGTGCTACTCTACTCTCTTAGTTGAGCGCGCAAACTGGTCAGAATATTTCGTTTAAAAAAAAAAAGAAAAAAATTTGCCAGATGGGTACAGGGATGGGAGCGAGAAAGTCCACGTGGCGCCCATGCATTGGGCAGGAGTCATTAGCGCGGGGGTTGTTGAAACGACGGTTATTCTTACACGCCTTCTTCGCCAGTTGAAAATGAAAACTTTGTTGATATGGGATTTTGAACTCTTCCAGCGCACTCTCACCGAACAAGAAACCATCTCCCTCCCTCCCTTTCCCCACACACCCCCCCCCCCCCCCCCCCCCCAAAAAAAAAAAAAAACACCCCACCTTCCTTCTCTTGGGTTTCTTCTGCTCTGCGACACGGACATCGTTTTGCCTCGCAGGTGGTTCTTGGTAAGTTCGCAGCACACCCTTTGTGCTGAGAGAAGTGGACGGCTCTTGCAGTTTCTATTTTATCTTCCTCTGTTTCGCATTTGATTTGGACATGTCATTAGTCGCCTTGCCGCCATTTCCTAGGCAGATCACGTCGAGAGATTACTGTCGCTTGACGCCTTGAGCTTGTGTTTTCTCAGAGTGTTTTGTTGAGCATAGCCACAGATTTGTGGGTCTGATTGCAAGGATTTCAGTTCGTGTTTTTTTTAGTGTGAGTTAACCTGTTCAAGGAACTCCCGATGCAGTCTTCCGGGTTCCAGCTAATAATTTTCTAGAAAAGTTGTGGACTTTAACTAATGGGGGGTCTTGTAACGTCTTGGTCAACTGGTGATGAATGACTCTTCTCCAGCAAATTCACGTCGATAGAGAAAGCTAAGCTAACCACTTGGTTTCACCAACTTTCCGATGGAGACTGCGGCATGGAAGCTCAAAAAAGAATTGATTTTTTTTGCCGTTCTCTTTTCTGTAATGTGTGTTGCAGTTCCGGTTCAATACACACATTACCATAAGGGGTGCTCAAATAACATCGGCATTTTCGAGAATGATAATTAGCATCAAAGAGTCGATCATGGTGTGTCCGGCTGAGGATACGCCGAGACATACCCTGTGGAATGCCAACGTGGACTTGGTGGTCCCGAGCATGCACACGCCGAGCGTGTACTTCTACCAGCCGACCGGATCTGCTGATTTCTTCGATGCCGGAGTGCTGAAAGAGGCGCTGAGCAGAGCATTGGTGCTGTTTTACCCAATGGCCGGGCGATTGAAGAGGGACGAAGATGGCCGGATAGAGATTGATTGCAATGCCGAGGGCGCGCTGTTTGTTGAGGCTGAGACCAGCTCGTTGATCAATGATTTTGGGGATTTCGCGCCCACATCGGAGCTCCGGAAGCTTATTCCCGCTGTGGATTACTCTGGTGGGATATCCTCGTACCCTATTTTGGTGCTACAGGTGTGATTTCTCTTTTTGATTCTGTTCCTAGAATTTGCTCTGTGGTTCCTTCTTTTGCTGTGTAAGGTTCACTTAATGTGGTGAGGATGGATTCTCATGAACTCGTGATGATATTTGTGATGATTCTAGGTCAGTAGGATTATCAGATAGAGATAGGTGAAGTGACAATCTGTGGTTCTACAACTGCAACTCAAGTCAAAACAAAGGATGATCAGTTAAAACTAGCGATGGATAAGACAATCTGTGGTTCTACAACTGCGACTCTAAGTGAAAACAAAGGATGATTAGTTAAAACTAGCGGTGGATAATTTCTTAGGAAGGGGAGTCACTGTGTCTAACCGCAAACGTGAGAGTATAATTGGTTTTCAGGAACCAGATGCTCTTTGATGTCCTTGTGCCCACATGTTTCTCATCATACTTTGTGAGCTTTTGTTGAGAGTACTGCTTAAACCTCAAATAGAAGCCGAACCTTGATTTTAACAGTAATGTCCAATGCTCAGAAATAAGAATCTCTCCCTTTCTGAAAGTACAAGATAAGGACCGAGAAGGTCATCTTGTACCAAATTTTGGTTAATGTCAGCTATGGATTTGTTAAATATCATAATTTTAAAACATTGAAGAAGACCCTTATGTTTGACTCAGACTAAGGAATGTACAGTTCCAGCAACAATTAAGGACTCACATTGGTGCCTTTAGTTCGCTTCTAGGTTGAGTGACCTGGTTGAGCTTTTCTGACTCTAAGAATACGGGCATAAAAACCAAACCAGAATTTGATCCTACTATAAGCAAATTGATATTTTAAGCCGCTTGGAAGCGAATGATTGCTAGCAGTTACCAGTTCATCAAGTTGTGTTCAAATCAGACTTCGACATTATTATTCTCAATTGTTTCCATCATATAGGTTACATACTTCAAGTGTGGGGGAGCTTCGCTTGGTGTTGGCATGCAGCACCATGTGGCCGATGGATTTTCTGGTCTGCACTTTATGAACACATGGTCCGATCTGGCTCGTGGACTTGACATTAAGCTCTCTCCATTTATCGACCGGACTGTTCTGCGTGCCCGCAGACCCCCACGGCCTCAATTCCCTCATATCGAATACCAGTCTCCACCTGCTTTGCGAGTTTCTCCTCAAACTATTAATTCAGCTCCATATAGCACTACTGTTTCTATTTTCAAAGTTTCTAGGGAACAGTTAGATACCCTGAAGACTGAGGCAGAATTAGAAAATGGAAACATGGCTAGTTATAGTTCCTATGAGATGTTGGCCGGTCATGTTTGGAGATGTGTGTGCAGAGCACGCGGACTTGCAGATGATCAAGACAGTAAATTGTACATTGCAACAGATGGACGGATGAGATTGTCTCCGCCACTTCCGCGGGGTTATTTTGGCAATGTGATCTTTACAGCCACGCCAATCGTTGTTGCTGGCGATCTCAAATCAAAACCAGTATCTTATGCTGCATGGAAGGTCCATGAGTCGCTGGTGAGAATGGACGACGATTACCTAAGATCTGCCCTTGATTACCTGGAGCTCCAGCCTGATCTCTCGGCACTGGTTCGCGGGGCACATACTTTTAGGTGTCCAAATCTGGGCATTACTAGTTGGGTCAGGTTGCCTATCCATGACGCAGACTTTGGTTGGGGCCGCCCTATCTTCATGGGGCCTGGCGGGATTGCATATGAGGGATTATCGTTCATATTGCCTAGCCCAACCAGTGATGGGAGCTTGTCTGTTGCTATCTCATTGCAAACAGAGCACATGAAACTGTTTGAGAAATTCTTGTACGACTTCCCTGGTGAGTCACCACGAAAAAGTTGCAAGCTTGACGGCTGAGTTCTACTACCAGTGGAAAAGGGAAAAAACTTTCTTCTTTCCTGTTATCTAGTTTCATCAAAGAAATCTTCTGCGTGTCATTCATTCATCATGCATAAGTGCACCAATGCGATTGTATGTCGCAAAGGGATCACTGCATGCGTCGCATGGGACTCACAGAATTTGTACTATATTTTGAAGTTCAATTCGCAATGTGAAGCTAGATATTCGTTCCGGCTTTCGATTCCTGGGATTTTTCATAATGAGATGCTAAACTAGGCCTCAATGAACAACTCAACCAGAGAGCTACTTCTGATACGGGGGTCCTAATTGACTCTAAGGACTAGCAGGTCTGTGAGCTATGTCCACTTTTGCCTGCTGAAATACAAATGCATCATTGAAGTTGGAAGTTCTCCAATTTGAACATGTTGCTTTGCATGCATTTCTAAGATTGCATTTGAATACCGTAGTGATGGTTGAGCCTTTCCTGTGATGGCTCAAGAAGCGGGGGGGAGACTCGGCCTTAACCATCAGTGGGACCGGCAGGTCTAGAGCAAAGAGAGCAAGAGAAAGAAGCCTGGCATGAAGAATCAAATCATCAAGGTTAAGAGCTACGACTTGCTAGATTTGTATCACAGGAAGTTCTGCTCATGACACAACGGTAACACAACCAAACGCCGTAACTTCAATAGACTAAAACAACACTCAAATTCCCAAAGAAGGCAATATTGGGAAGCACAAACGCAAGGCTAAGAATATTTACGGTCCCGAATTGGGATGTCCGAAGAGCATAGTGAGCCCCTTAAAAGCGACAAGGACAGAACAAACTGAAAGTCGCTAGCATCGCCGAGAATACCAAGAAAGGAGGTGCAGCAGAGGACGATGCTGCATTTCTCATACGCGGTGGTCGATGGACCACATTTGCACCACCATAAGCTCCTTTCCCTCTTGAACCTTTTCTCGTGACGGAAATCACAGGCATCCCACCAGCAGTTCCCAAAAATTCACCGGTCCCGTTCAAACCTGCAAAACATGCGGCAGCGTTTTCCCCTGGAGTAAATGGTGGCTTCGGACAATTTACGGGACTCTAATGAGTGGCAATGAAAAGATGAAGAGGAAAGATATCCTTACCTCGAACTTTCTCTCCTGTAGTGTTGTGGGTTGAGATGGGTGGATCGGAGAAGCATTCAACCGCCAAGATCAGAATGGTTTGAGCAAACACTGTGAAAAACAACCATACAAGAAGCTTCATTTTCATTTTGTAACCCTTCTCTCTCTGTCTCTCTCTGCAGTGTTGAGCTAGGAAAGAGGGAGTAATTCAGTGATTTGGAGGAGGGGAGAGAGAGAGAGAGCCTGCTTCCAAATACCAGAAGGCATCAAGAGACAGACGTGGAGCTTCTTTTTTCTAAACAAGAAAAGATTGTGCTGTGGGTTCCATGTGGATTACATTTCTGAAAGATGTATCCAGAGAGAATAAACAAGTACGCTGGGGGGGGAAAGATGATAAAAAGCTATGGAGGAGGTTGCCTGGCAGTGTGCTTGTTCAAGGGAATAAAAGGAGAATGGCCCGTGTCAGTGCTCTATTCTTCCAGAAAGATTGCAGCCACCATCGCGTGAAACCGGAGCCACTTTTTTTTTAAGCTGTGACCAACCCAAATCCACATCGCCTTATTCTTGCAGATCTTGATGCGATTCGCCAGACTCGGTAATTTGATTGTCCCAAGACAATAGGGCTCTTTCCTAGAAAGATGGAGACACTGGAACTCTACTCACTGTTTTTCGGTCCAAGAACTCTACCTACTTCACATCGTTGGTTGGAACTTGGAAGAAAGTTTCGTGAATAACATAAACTATACTTATTCGCAGTGGGTCGAGCCAGATCAATCTGAATCAGATGTTGAGGAGGTTACCGGATGTCCTCCTGATCATGTATTGTGTTCAAATGTCGACGGTAACAGTGCATTTCACCGCCATCCATCTCTTAGGATTACTGCACCTTAACACTCGGAATTACATTCGACACCCACATTCGCGCATGGAAAGGAAACGACTCCAATTTCGAAACTCTCAGACATTCTTGAGCTCGTCAGCTCAAGCTTGTGTCGCCACCACATGGCGCTAGAGCTGCTCCATTCTATGCCCGTGGCAAATTTAGCTGTAGAGTGGGAGATGAAATCCTTGTGGAATGTCCGACCAGGGATGCGGTTTGCGCTAGCAAGAAGCATACACTCTTGGCAAATGGTCACGTGGCTTTAACCGAAAGGAACAAAGGATGGTCATTATGTTCTTTAGTCGCATTTACAAGTCATTAGTGGATGAGAGTTAGTTGTGATGCTTAAGCCTTTTGGAAAAGAGGGCGGCAGTGCAGAATCGATTCTTGGTTTATCTATGAAGAGAGGAACTGTTTTCGAATTACGGGTAGTGCAAGCATCTCAAACCCCAACAGTTCAAAGAGTATAAAGCAAGAAAAACACAACAAACTCAATAGTCATCAAATTCGTCACACATTGTTTAAGACATCGATCCAGACTCTGTGTTTGAAACAGGTCGCTCAGATTCTGTGCTTTATAATGCTTTCTATGTAAGCATGAGAGCCTTGAAGGAAAATGTGTCAATTCTTTTGCTAGTCCCTAATCTGTAGCATAGAACTAATTTACGAAGGGAAATTTTAAAGGCCAAACTGCATCTCGGAGATAACACTGAGGCAATCGTAAGAACAAACTGAACCTCTCTACAGTGACATACTGGTGCATTTCTAGTCATTGACATTGCTAAACGTAACTGAAATGTGCCGCCGTCTCTCATAAACCCACAAGATTTTCTCTACACAAGAAAGCGCAGCATGCTTCCCAGTTCCATTTTATTCGCCAATCCTACATCGTGATTCAGAGGGAACGATCATATGTAGAGTTGACCATGATCTACAACCAATCGGAAAACAGGAAAATGCCAGGTGCAGCATGATGCTCACCTAGCTGCAGGTGCAAATCACAACAACAGTAACCTGAACTTTAGTTGCTGCAGCACAAATGCTCAACCTAGCTGGAGGTGATAATAACGAACAGAATCAATTATCCAGATGAATGCATAATTGTAGTCACTGCAGCTCAAACCAAAGAACACCTATATGGCAAAGATCAACATAACTACTAATAGTGGGATATTAATGCAATGTTTGGAAGGATACGGAATTTTTTATTTTATTTTTTTGAGGGGGTCAAAAAAGGAAATGGATTTCAGATGAGAAGACATGGAGGAAGGTTTTTACTTTTCCCTCGACTTCCTTCTCACAAAAATTTCAATTTCCACCGCATTTTCCACACCTACCTCTCATTTTCTCCCCCTATGCAACTTCCCAAACAAAGCCCTAGCAAGAAATGCCACAGCGTGCATGAAGAAAATAAAAAAGAAGATAAATCAGCCTACTTTCAGCCATTATATCAACAGTAGTAAATTCAATTTCTACCATATTTTCCACACCTACCTCTCATTTTCTCCCCTTCCGCAACTTCCCAAGCAAAGCCCTAGCAAGAAAAGCCACAGCATGCATGAAGAAAATAAAAAAAGAAGAAGATAAATCAGCCTACTTTGGGGGCCATTCTATCAACAGTTAGTAAATTCATAATAATTAGAAACTCCTCCAGCTCCATCTCATGGTAGCAATCAAAATCGTCATTACTCACTATCCCTAATATCCCACAATCCTCAATATCGGTATCATCAATAAGAGAATCTTCAGGCCTGTTATCCAGGAAAACAACACCGTGGAGGAATTTAACAACAAGAAGATCACCATGGGAAAAGCAACGACATAGAGAAGACTTGGAATACTAAATCCCAAAGCAAAAGTAAATCACCCTTTCTTACCCCGTCTTTGACTCATCTATTACCCAAGAAAATTCACGATGAATAGGAAATCTTCCCAATTCCTTTTCCTTTGAAGATTCTACATAGCATTAGAAAACTAACATCCTACCAACTTCATGGCCGTAAGTGAGGTCAAAGGCTATGCTTCTCAAAAGGACAATAGCGATATAGATTGCATTCTTGGTCATTAGAGTGAAAGGCCAGACAAAAATAACAGTACCAATCGAAAATTAACAAGCAACATCACATAGCAGTAGAGAATCTTGAAGCCTCACAGACAGAATCTCCTAACACCGGCAAGTCCATCACAAGCCAGAGCATTATTGAAAGGCAGTCAACAAAAAAGCAACCAGGAACCCCTCTCTCACATGTTTTATGAACATCAAACTTATCTTCTTCCAGCTTCACCCTTTATGATTTGTTTACATTCAGAAACCAATAATTTCCAACTGAATAAGTGAAACTCTTAAATCCTCACATGGCCAAGGAATAGAAGATCTGCCATTTTCTTATTTGATGGGTAGTGATCACTTCTCGGAGTTCTTAGTCCAAGACCATCCTTAAACACATCCAAAGCACCAGCGCATCTTATATGTAGATAGAACTCAAAGGACCAAGCTGCTGTCAAACATTATCGACTACTTTAATCATCAAAACCAGCACATCCTTGAGGATTATCATTAATACAAGCTTAATGTGTTGTTCAACTCAAAAAGTTCCAAAGGGAAGCAACAGAAAACAGAAAGAGAAAGACGCCTGTCAAACCAGAAAAGTTATTTTATTTGTTATGCCTCAGCAAGGATCTCTACAAATTACCTTCTGCAAGAAGTAAGATATAAACATTTACACTATGAAGCAAAATGAAGGACTGCTCAGACAGAAATGCAAATCATACATGTCAAGCACGCCTTTTGCTGAGACGCCAGGAATTGGGTTCATGGTATCTGTCATAAAGAGGTTCAATACGCTCTTGACGCTTCCGTTTGCTCATCTTGGTGGGATCTGAAACTTTGAAAAATCTTGGCGCCAATTCCACAAGCCACTTAGGATCGATAACAGTTACCTCACGCATATACTCCTTTGTGGTCATGACAAGCTCATGGTAAATAACCCAGTCAGGCTGTCTCTGGAAGAGAGCACTACTTGGATGTATATAGACTGGTTGATTCTCAACCAAGGTTCTGTAACCTTCCTGGGGGTCTTTTCGCGCCGCATGGAAGAAAAACCCTGCGGTTATTGCTTTCCTTATCTTTGTGAAGTTCTTTCCAGCACTGACAACATCCAATTTATACCTGAAATGCATTGTCAAAAATCAAATTAACCAGAGTACTCCTCAAGGCACAAAAGTCAGGTGTGATGACTATAAGTATACAGACTCCAGACATGACTCATTCTGGCTCAAAAGCGAATAGCACACAGTCACACCTACAGAAGTAGTAGGAGAAAAATGAGTGCATTTAGATCCATTTAATGAAATGACATAGAGTTCACCTTTGTTACCTTTTCTTAAGGATGGAAACAATCAATTCAACAAACAACACAAGTTCAAGTCAACACAAATAACAATATGATCTATGGGCAGCATTATTGTAAGGTTCATAGTTGAGAAGAACTCACTACGGCATGGCACAAAGAGAGAGGAACGGTTTATAAAAATTTACGAAATAATATGGGTGCTCAACAGAACCAAAAAGTAGTAGCTAGTAAAGTCTAACCACCAATAAGTCATAATTTATTTTTTTTTTGGTCGTTCCAATAAGTCATATTAACATGTTGTATAAATATGCTTGGGATCTTGAAAATATGGATCAAGAAAAACAAGCTTATGCAACAACAGCAACAAATTATACTGCAATTTGGAAGCAGAACAAAGACATTGAAAGACAAAGGGGAACACATACTTGTCCATGATGGTGAGAAGCTGCTTCCTGACATCCTGAGCCCTCCTCAGGGATCGAGACTGAACAAAGTTCTCGAAGCACCATGGCCCAGAAAAATTCTTTGCTTTCCAAGCCTCATAAACTGCAAGAAGAGTCAAATGGTCTCCTTCCGGCTGAAAGAACTTGGCCCTCTTCTGATCTGCTTGGGCTTGTTTCTCTCTAGGCCTGTAGAAAATGTTTCCCGTCTGAATCATAGCAATGATGGTCAAAATCTCATCACTGCATCCCAAGTCTACACTAGCCAGAAGCATCTTCGACAAGGGCGGTTCCAGAGGAAATTCTGCCATTTTCCTTCCCAGTTTTGTGAGAAGCCCTTCATCATCCAATGCTCCTAGACTATAGAGCTGTTCCATGGCAGAAATCAGAGCCTGGGGCGATGGTGGATCCATGAAATCAAAGGATAACAAATCATTTATACCCATTGCCTTCAACGTAAGAGTAGTCAAACCAAGATTAATCCTTTGGATTTCAGGGACGGTGGTAGGGGACATTTCATTGCGGTACGCACTCTCTGTATAGAGGCGATAACATTTACCAGGCCCAGTACGCCCAGCACGTCCAGCTCGTTGCTTCGCGGATGCTTGCGAAATAGGAGTGATAACAAGTGAATCCAAACCTTGCTTCGGATTGTAGACATTCTGTTTTGCGAACCCTGGATCGACAACATAATATATTCCATCAATTGTGAGAGATGCTTCGGCTATGTTAGTCGCAACCACCACTTTTCTCTTCCCCGGAGGTGCAGGGTCAAATATCCTTGACTGCATTTCACTGGGCAAGGCACTATATACAGGTAAAATAATCAACTCAGGAACATTCTTGCCTAATCCTTTCATCCTCTCATAAAGAGATTGGCAAGCAAAATCAATCTCCTCCTGACCAGTCAGGAAAAGTAGGATGTCACCTTCGGGTTCGGTCAAATGAATCTGCAAGACAGTAATAAGAGCTGCATCCAAATAATCACTTTCAGGTTGTTTGGTGTAAAGAATCTCCACTGGAAATGTTCTCCCGGGGATAGTGAAGATATTGCAGTTGAAGAAATAACCGGAAAACTTCTCCGCATCCAACGTGGCAGATGTCACTATCAGCCGAAGATCAGGTCTCCTTTTCACGAGCTGCTTAAGAAGTCCAAAAAGGACATCAGTGTGTATAGTCCTCTCATGTGCTTCGTCAAGCATGATTACTGAGTACTGGGACAGGTTCTCGTCAATGAGAATCTCCCTAAGAAGCATACCATCAGTCATATATTTAATAACAGTGTCCGGTCCTGTGCAATCCTCGAATCGAATTGCATATCCAACCTCCTCCCCTAAACGACAACCAAATTCTTCGGCCACCCTCTTGGCAACAGACATTGCAGCCACCCTACGAGGCTGAGTGCATCCAATTTTACCCCTTGTGGTGTAACCTGCTTCAGCCAGATACTGAGTAACCTGAGTAGTTTTTCCAGAACCAGTTTCACCAATAACAACAAGAACTTGATTTTCATGTACGGCCTGGACAAGTTCTTTTTTCAACTTGTAAATGGGCAAACTCTGCCTCTGTTCCTGGATGGAGAGCTTCGACCTCTGCCCGAAAGTCAATGCTTTGCCAAAGGCATCCTTCTTCCACTCTGGCATATCGTAAGCTGACAAGCCAACACCTCTGAGCTCCTGAGCGAGATGCCTCTCGCCTGTCTCCGGCATGGGATCTTCCCAAGGACGATTAAGATCTTTTGGAATAGAATCAAGCATCGTTCTCTGTTGCTGCTCCCGTACTTCCCTCCGCTCCTTTATAAGAGCAGATTGCAGCGCAGCAGCACGACTCAAGGACCCCTCAGGATTCTTGAAAATCTTCACCGGAGACATATCCACAGAATATCTAGTCTGTCCTTGTAAAAACGCAGGTTCATCCTCATTTAGCTCAATTTCAAGCTCTTCCTCAGCGCCCTCCTCCTGATACACCATTCCATCCCCTTCATCATCATACATTGGATGTTCATTTACCTTCAACACACCTGAAGCCACCAATTGCTTCGCCTCCCACCTCTCTGGTGAGCTCATCCTCTTCAAAGGTCGCCTCAATGGAGCCACATCATCTTCATCAACAATTCTGATCCCAGAGAGACCTGTTCTCGCAACAGGACCATCCCTTGACCCTGAAGTTGGATTAGTACGATAAGCATCATCATCGTCACTCTTCTTCAGCGGAAGCAAGTCTTTTCCAGTGTCCTGATCCACGTCCCTCATGGAAAGAGACAATTTCTGACCGGAGATGGAAATCACCTTCACAAAAACCTCCTGATCCCGCTTCACTAATTCCTTAGCATTAGCAACCCTCCTGGTCGCCATCTGGGAAACATGCACCAACCCCTCCTTACCCCTAATGTCACTCAACTGAACAAAGCATCCCGTGTCCATCACTCTAGAAACTCTCCCTCTATAAACCTTATATAGCTCCAGTTCATTGGAATCATACCTGCCGCTCCTTCTGTCCCTAGTGTCTTCTCTATGATCCTCATGATCTTCATAGCCATCCCTTCGACTTCTTTCGTACCGATCTCTATGCCTTCCCCTTCTATCATCCTCCTCATGATCCCTGTCTCTATCTCTATCTCTATCTCTCTCTCTATCCCTATGCCCTCCCTCACTTCTCCTATCATATCTATCCCGATGTCTCTCTCTCCTCTCTCTATCCCTCTCCCTGTTCCTATCTCTATCTCTATCTCTGTCTTCCTTCTCATACTCTCCACTCTCTCTCTTCCGCTGTTGCGCCTCCAACTCAAGCTCCCTCTCCAGGCCCTTCACCCTCTCTTTACTGTCAGCAATCCCCAAAGCCTTGAACGAACCCTTGGAACCACCATCACCATCGCCGCCTTTCTTCCCCTGCTGCTTATCAACCCCATCACTTGGGGGCAAAATCGCCTGAATGATGGTAAGAAGAGTACGTACGAAGTAGTCGGGCATTTCAGCCCCGTTCTCCTTCAGCTTGGCATCGAATTCGTCGACCGTCTCGCATTTCCGGCCCAGCTCGGTGATGAATTCGGCGAGCACCTTGTCGCCGAAGCCTAAATGAGTCTCGAGCTCGGAGCACACCTTGGAGACCAGAGATAGGTATTCCAATTTCTTCAAGCCGCCGTCGCCATCGGCCGCCGGAACGGCAGGCATGTTTCGCGGCGGGAACAAAGAAGTTCCGGTAGGGTTTTTTTGAAACAAGACGGGATGTTTTAGATATGGAGGTTCGATTGATCAGGAGAATACCAGATACTTTCAAGATGCAAGAGGAATGGAAACCCTAGAAAACGAGATTGGAACGTTGGATTTGGGTTAGCAGCAGGAGGAGGACGAAGACGGAAGCGGAAGTTTTCATTCCGGCTTTGCTGATGCGGGGAAAAACGACGTCGGCGCTTCCTCTTGACCGTCCTTCTCCGTTGACGGTTGCTTTTTGATCCCGAATTCAGAGAATTCTTTCGATTGTACCCTCCGCATCACGTAATAACTCTCGAGCGAAAATCGGAAAAAGTAATGACAAGAGAGGGGAAAAGAGAGGTTCTTTGTTTTTTTTTTTTTTTGGGTCGAAAAGGAAAAAAGAGTTTACGCATCGCATCTTAATTAATTTCAGGACATCCTATAATCCATAATAGAAGCAAGTTAATAATTGCCTAATCCAATATTTTTTCATGTGATGCAAGAGCAAGCGCTCGACTTTCACAAATAATGGTGTGTTTGTACGGTAGAAAAAAAATTCGCAAATCAATTTTCTGAATTTTAACGCGTTTGGTTTGTTGAAAATGATTATTTTCAAAGCATTTGTGTTAATTATATCCAAAATTTTTTTGTCTCACAAAAAATCTCAAACTTTTAATTTTATTTCAATTATACCGGTCTAATATCCAAAAAAATCATCAACTTTAGCATTTGTCGCAATTATATCCAAATCCTTTTTTTTATCTTCTAAAAAATATTAACTTTTCTTTTTATCTCAATTATACCACCATCGGCATTCTGTTCATAATTACCTTTAGTTAATATTATGTGACTCCAATTTTTTTGCCGAATTTATTATTGAATTTTCGAAATTTAGAAATAGCAAGTTTCGGGAACGAAGAGATTTTAAATAGTTCGTCAAAATATCTCAATGTCTAGCCGGTCTTTGGGCTGTTGAATATCGAAGAGAATACGAATAATATGAGTAAAAGTGAAAGTTGAAGTTTTTTGTGTGACAAAAAAAATAATTTAGATATAATTGTCACAAATGCTAAAGTTAAAGTTTTTTTGGGTTTTGGGCTCATTTTCCATTAACGAAAAAATATTTATAGTCAAATAAAATATACATGCTTAAAGTTAGGAAAATGAATTATTTTACTAAAAAATAAATTTTCGAAAAGCATTTTCTTTTATCGCAAACTTTTCCCCAAAATGGACATGCCCTATATTACCTTCGGACACAATTCAATATGCATTTTGTATAATGCAGTAAATTAGCAAATGCCAAATCGAGCTTCAAAGCAAAAGCATATTTATAATCAAAAGAATATTGATCATCGAAATAGTAGGTAAATTGGTGGTGGGAGACGGTAAATTCTCGATACGGAGATAAGTTTCTTTCACTGATAAATAGATCAATGTTAAAAATAAATATGTATCCAATCGTTTAGACAGTTGTTTTCACGTTTCATCTTAAATAGATTAAAAAAAAGTAAAAAATGAAAAATCATGTGCAATTTATTCAAGCCAACAGTGGTAGCAAAAGCTAATCCAAAGTTTTACTAAAACTTGATAGTATTACTTCTTAAAATTTCTTTCTCAAAAGTTTTTACATAAAATAAACATTAATCTACTGTAAGATAAAACTGTTAATCACAAAAAAGTTGACTAGTATAAATAGATTATTCTCACAAATAATCTTTTATTTTATTTTTTTCCATAAAACAAAATACTCTAAACCCGTTAGAGAGATCGTCTAATCTTCCCTCATGAGATTAGGACTTAACATTGCAATTCAAACCGTTCGTGTTATGAATGAATGTCCCATATCATAACTAACAAAAAAAATACACAAAAAATTCAAAAAATTGCCCCCTAAAAATAGGATATCTGGATCGTCCGTCAAAAAATGGAAGGTTCGAATTGCAAGGTTAGATGTCTAATCTTATGAGGAAAGGTTAGCAATCCGGATCTCCTTTAGATACTGTTAGTTATGATCCCCAAACCGGACCAGTTTATTTTGTTTCCAAATTTTTGAAATAGAAAACTATCCCAACCTATTGGTTCAGTCCATCTCTCATATTAAACAAATGCACGCCCCCAATTAAGGTAATAATGTTTAGGATCCCGCTAAGTTGACCGTCCTCCAAAGTTAAAACGATGGGACGGTCAACTTATAGCCACAAATCTACTTTGTCCAATTGATATTATTCAAATAATAATGTGCAACTTTTAAAATAGTAGATATTATTCTTCGACCATAGAAAAAGATTACGAAGGATATTATTCTCATAATTATGAAAAAAAATCTTAAGGATTTTGCTTAGGTGACGGCCGTCATTCGATGCAACTTGAACCATACTCGTAGACGTCACCTTTTCGCTCACAAACATATCACTAAAATATGTGGTGCACATGAATCCGACACTCTCACGTATTGACATTTTAGTTTTTTCTCAATCCTTAATAACTTGAGAAATAGAAACGTAATCTCGTTGTATAATTTATCTTCTAAATTTAGCTTACAATAAAAATACATTAAAAAAACGCAGAGCCGATGAAACCGAATCAACAGGTGCTACATGACATCACTTCTCGTAGAGAAATCAATTTATGACCAGAATTTGATTTCTTTACTTATTCTCAAAATTAGAAGTTGATTTTTCTAATTCTGCTCCAAATTGACTTTTGATCAGAGAAATTCATTTGGTAACGGTTGAAAATTTATATTTTTGAAACATTATTAATAAAGTCTTTGGCAACAGCAACGGTGGTCATGGAATTGTGATCGAAGAAATAATTCTGAAGCCAAGAAGTAAAATTTTTTACTTCTCATAGTCAGCTAAAAATCCAATCATAAGTCAATTTTTTTACTAAATGTTTTATATTTCGAAAGTAATTTTACCAAATGAATTCCTCTACCAGATTGACTTATAGTAGAGAAATTTAGAAACTGAAGTGTTGTCATGCAGCACACAAGTGATCCGATTTCCACAAACAAGATTTGTGACCCGTCCCGCCGCCTGACTTTGGGCACCTAAAGTAGTGCATGATAACACTTCTGATCAAAAATTATTTTTTTTTATTTCTCCTCAAAAGTATAAGTTGGTTTTTCTATTTATGTTCCAGATTGACTTCTGATCAAAAAAATTCATTTGGTAATCATTGAAATTTTTTATTTTGAAAAATTGCTAACAAAATCTTTGCTAGCGACGGCGGTGGCCGACGACGAGCTACTTGCAGCGATCAATGGTGACCGACGATAGCGACGGCCGGCGGCGACTGACTACGAGTGGCAATGATGATCGGCCGAAAATTGTTTGATTGAAGAAATAATTCTGAAGTAGAGAAGTAAAATATTTTAACTCCTCAAAGTTGACTAAAAATCCAACCATAAGTAGAAAATCCAATCATGAATAAAAAATTCTATCATAAGTCATTTTTTTTACCAATCGCACTTATACTTCGAAACTGATTTTACCAAACGAATTTACCAATTGACCTCTAGCAGAAAAGTATTGTTCATATAAACCCTTCTCCGTTGATATAATTACGGACAATTTTTAGATGCATCGTTGCTGCAGACATATCTAAATTACCAACCCCGCAACTACGAGCGGATCCCTGTCAAGGTATTTACCTTGATCGGGGTGCTCGGGTCAATCGTGGCCGTCCATGATTAATCGAACGGCCATGATTTGACCCTGAAAAGCAAAAAAAAAAAAATCAACAATACCAACCGCAATTTAGAGTAATCATGGATTTTCGTAATTGATCGGATGGTCACGATGTGACCTTGACATCAGGGCAGGCGATCCGGATCCCGATCAGGTCAATTTTGCGCAACGCACCATTTCCTGAATTTTTACGGCCACCTTGGCCCAAAAACAAGCACAAAACAGGACAACGACCCAAGAAGAGAAGGGAGAAAGAAACGGACGATGAACATCAAGAAGCACAATAAAACATCCGGCAAGGCAACCTTTCCTCCCAAGCTTTCTCTCATCCTCATTATCAGTCAACCTCTTCAATCTTCGGCCCTGCTCCACCACCAGACCCACCCCCACCTCTCGGCACATCACCGCCGTCGTCGCTCATCGGCCCTTGACTGCCGCCCTGATAGATCTTTGATATGATCGGACCGCACAGCGCCTCCAACTCCTTCACCTTGTCCTCGAACTCGTCCACCTCGGCGAGCTGGTTCCTATCAAGCCACTTGATCACCTCGTTCACGGCCTTCTCGATTTTCTCCTTGTCCTCAGGGCTCAACTTCCCGGCGATCTTCTCGTCCCGGATGGTGTTCCGCATGTTGTAAGCATAGTTCTCCAGTGAGTTCTTCGTCTCGATCTTGCGCTTCACCTCCTCGTCCTCGGCCTTGTATCGGTCCGCCTCCCTCACCATCCGCTCGATGTCGTCCTTGCTCAGCCGGCCCTTCTCGTTGGTGATGGTGATCTGGTTCCTCGTTCCAACCGTCTTGTCCTCCGCTGAGACGTTCAGGATCCCGTTCGCGTCGATGTCGAAGACCACGTTGATCTGCGGCACTCCCCTTGGCGCCGGCGGGATCCCCTTGAGCTCGAACGTGCCTAGAAGGTTGTTGTCCTTGGTCCGTGCCCGCTCGCCCTCGTACACCTGGATGAGCACGCCGGGCTGGTTGTCCGAGTAGGTCGAGAAGACTTGCTCCTTCTTGGTGGGGATGGTGGTGTTCCTGGGGATGAGCACGGTCATGACCCCACCGGCAGTCTCGAGGCCGAGGCTGAGCGGGGTGACATCGAGCAGCAGCAAGTCCTGGACTTTCTCACTGCCCTCGCCAGTCAGGATCGCAGCCTGGACCGCCGCCCCGTAGGCAACCGCCTCATCGGGGTTGATGCTCTTGCACAGCTCTTTCCCGTTGAAGAAGTCCTGCAGGAATTGCTGGATTTTCGGGATCCTCGTCGAGCCGCCGACAAGGACGACCTCGTTAACTTGGCCCTTATCAATCTTTGCATCTCTCAGGCAATTCTCAACCGGCTCCATGCACTTCAGGAACAAGTCCATGTTCAGTTCTTCGAAACGGGCCCGAGTGATGATTGTATAGAAGTCGATGCCTTCGTAGAGGGAGTCGACCTCAATGGTGGTCTGTGTGGTCGAGGACAGCGCCCGCTTAGCGCGCTCGCATGCAGTCCTCAGCCGGCGGAGCGCCCGTGCGTTGCCGCTGATGTCCTTCTTGTGCTTCCGTCGGAACTCCTGGACGCAGTGGTTGACAAGGCGGTTGTCGAAGTCCTCGCCGCCAAGGTGGGTGTCGCCGGCAGTGGCCTTGACCTCGAAGACGCCCTCCTCGATGGAGAGCAGGGACACGTCGAAGGTGCCGCCGCCAAGGTCGAAGATAAGGACTTTTTTCTCGCCAGTGCGGGAGGCTTTCTTGTCGAGGCCGTAGGCTATGGCAGCGGCAGTGGGCTCGTTGATCATGCGGAGGACGTTGAGGCCGGCAATGGAACCGGCGTCCTTGGTGGCCTGGCGCTGGGAGTCGTTGAAGTAGGCAGGAACGGTGATGACGGCGTTGTTAACCGGGTGGCCAAGGAAGGCCTCGGCGTGCTCGCGCATCTTGCTGAGCACCATCGACGAGATCTCCTCAGGGGAGAACTGCTTCTCCTCGCCCTTGTAGCGGACGAGGATCATGGGCTTGTCGCCAGGGCCGGGGACGACCTTGAAGGGCCAGTACTTCATGTCGGACTGGACGGACGGGTCAGAGAAGCGGCGACCGATGAGTCGCTTGGCATCGAAGACGGTGTTGTGGGGGTTCATGGCGACCTGGTTCTTGGCCGCCTCCCCGACAAAGCGCTCAGTGTCGGTGAAGGCGACGTAGGAGGGGGTGGTGCGGTTGCCCTGGTCGTTGGGGACGATCTCGACGCGGTCGTGTAGCCAGACGCCGACGCAGCTATAGGTGGTGCCGAGATCGATGCCGATGGCCTTGCCGTCGGCCGATGTAGCCGCCATTATTATCTTTTGGTGCTGTTCTTGGTTGGCTCGATTTAGGCGTGCGACACAGAGAGGAGAGAGAAAGAGAGAGACTCTATAAGAGTTTGATGATCAAAGAAGGGAGAAGGTGGCGCGGGAATCTTTTGTCAGAGCGCGAGCGTAGGAGGGAGGGAGACGGTGGCTGGCATGCATGCATGGGGGTGTTCCGGTGGGCGAAGCGAGAGGCTGACACGTGGGAGATGAGTCAATAGAGGAGTGAAATCCGAATTCGGCTGGAGTGTTCTGGAACGGCGGTTCACATTGGCTTAGAATGTTTTTGAACTCCAACGGAAGCACCAGCCGCTTGTGGGGTTTTAATTGATTCCTTGAGCAGTTTTAGATTTTTAATAAGTATAAACGAAGGAATATGTTGGAGGATAAGCGAGAAACATTATCTGGGTTAAACACAGTAAATCAATTCCACTCATTTTCGAAATTTAAAAAGCTAACAACGTGACCGTGTAATGACGCAAATTCACAAGCGTTATGAATGTAAAAAAAGATGGGCACTCCTAGCATGAAAATATGACCGTGTACTAGTGAAATGATATTCATAAGATTAGAGGTGGGTCCCATCATAATTATTAAATATTTTTTTTATCATTTATAACGCTTAGTTTGAGTTTTCACATTTACTTTCTCAAATCCAAAAAAAAAAAAAGCAATTATAGCGGGACCCACCTAGATGTCACACTATCATACTTGACCTTATTTTTAGGGAAATGATTTTCTAACAATATTGTATGCCTAGCAACTCCCTTCTTTTATGGGAAATGCTTTTATACTGTCAGTGACAATAGAGTTTCAATTAGAGATTCGCATATGTTTTACATAAAACACTCATTAATTGAGGGATTGTGACGTCATAAATAAATAACAGTACCGTAGACTGTCAAGTTAGTTACTCCATCCGTTTATTGTCTCACTAGTCCATTTGTTTCATGAAATATTGCCGTTGTTGTAAACAAAAAAAAATAATAAAGAAGCTATTTTTAGAAAAGATGATTAGAGAAAGTACCAAAAAAATTCTAAATATATTATATTTGTGTTCACTAATCCTAAGTTTTTTAGCTGTGTCAATTTAGTTCTAAATATTTTACATTTTGCCATTTGAGTCTACCTAACAATTTAGGAATGAAATCGCTAATATGGATGCTGACATATACAATTTTTATAATCTTTTAATGATTTTTTTTATTTTCTTTAAATTTTAGTTAATTTCTCTTCTCTAATTTATGTGTGTGTGTGTGTGTATATATATATATGGACTAAGGGCAAGCAATCCTCGCCATCACTAGGTGAGGACGTCGTAGCCCTTGGCCAATGTACTCGCCAGCCACAAGGAAGGCATCGCAATCCTCGCTTGGATATGGCCAGGGTCGCAACGCGCTTTCTATGATTGGCGACGACTCTTTCGTTGGCCAAAGCGAGGGGGTTAGCCTCGAGAGATTCCTTACAATCTTGGCCATCCACCCCCCTCCTCCCCTTATAGGGAAAAATAATGGATGATCAAGATTGCAAGGCATCCCTTGCCCT
This sequence comes from Rhodomyrtus tomentosa, assembly GCA_028455895.1. Taxonomy (NCBI): domain Eukaryota; kingdom Viridiplantae; phylum Streptophyta; class Magnoliopsida; order Myrtales; family Myrtaceae; genus Rhodomyrtus; species Rhodomyrtus tomentosa. The sequence continues at coordinate 36,499,731 of JAPCWY010000001.1, read as the reverse complement.
AGGGAATGGGATCCTGCTCCAGCCTTGGGCGAGCCCGCAACACCCAAATCCAATGAGGGCACGTGGGCCCTAATCCACAAAAGAAAAATTATTATAAAAAGAAATTTCACAAAGAGACAAGAGAAGTGGGTTACTCGAGGGGATGGGGATCTCCTGCCTTAAAAGCATGGGACATGATGATGCCATGCTTTTAATGCAGCGGATCTAGATCCACTCGAGAGAAAAGTCCAGTGAGATTATTGCAACGTGTCCTGCTAATGCTATCGTGGGCTCCAAGGCTAACAGAACACTGCAAATGCCTCTTGTGTAGGATACAGGTTTTTTTTTTTGTGGATAATTTTTTTCTTATTTTTTGGAGTTTAAATCGGTTAAAAAGAAAAGCTAATGATAATTTACGCATTTAATTCAAAAAAATAGTTTTTTCTTTTAAAAATAAAAAAAACATTTATAAAATTATGACTAGATATTGGCACTTTAGACCATAAACTTTATGTTTGGGCACACCCAGGCCCTCGAGAATGGCTCTAAGTAGAGGCGTCAATGGGCTGGTCCGACCCGAACGGAGTAGTACCACACTCGGGCTGGCTCGAACCGAGCCGGGATGGATTGGAGCCAACCGGCTCTGTTCAGGCCGAATTATTTTTTTCCTTTCCCTTTTTTTATTTTTTTGAAATTAAATACATTAATAAACCCATAAAATGAAGGAATATAAAAAGAAAATATAAAAATAAATTAAATTTAAAATAAAAAATGAGTATTAAATAAAGTTGAGCGGCGAGCCAGCTCGAGTGCCAAACCTGGCCCGAAAAGGCCCAAAAATTCAACAAAATGTCGAGTCGGATCGGCCCACCTGTTGCGGGTACATTTGACACCCCTAGTCCTGAGCTAAGGCCGGGTTTGCTAAGGTCCATTGAGGCCAAGTCGAAGTCTAAATTGGCTGAGCTTGGGTCCATATATGTTGGGCTCAGGACACCAGCACCCCATGGCCAGGCTTAGTAATGTAAATACTATTGCCCAAATCCCTAACTCCCCAATTCGGGTCCATAGAGATAGAAGTTGAGGCCTCGGTGCTCATGCTTGGAGTTTTAACATTTAGGCCCAAGTATATTGAAGCTGGACTCAGGTCCACAATGCCTAGGCCCAAGAACCTATGCCTAGGACTAAGTCCAACAAGGATGGGATCGTGACCCTGGTGCTATTGTCCAAGTCCGAGCCAAGTCCTCAGAGCCCGTGCCTATCAAGGATGGGCTAGAGACCTTGATTCTGGAGCCTGGAATGGGGCTGTCGCTTGGGTTCTCGGTGCCCATGCTCGGGTCTTAGGCCTAGATCATGGGTCTATTAAGGCTGGTCCAAGATGTCGATGCCCGCCTAGGTCAATCAAGGCATGCCCATGCCGAGGGTTCCTTGGTTAACTATGCACTAATAACCAATCTTGAGTAATGTATGTATATTTAAAAGAACATATTTTCTTTACAAAACCACAGAAATTATTTTTTATTTCATTTTTAATTTTAGCCAAACACCAAAAATTACTGTTATTTTTCAAGAAAATACTTTTAGGATGACTTTTTTAAAAAAGTCATATTTTTTGCGAAACAAATACAACCTTAGTCTATAATTTGCAATGAACATGCTTTGACCTTTCTCTAATTCCAAATACTTCAAATTTTCATCATATTTCACATATTGTCACGTAAAATTATATATGCCTTGTCGTAATATTTCAAAGTTTGGACAAAAATGTTAAATCCCTACGAGAAAGCAAAGCACAGCTTTTGACTTTTTGTAGAACAAAAATAAAAGGACCCGATAAAAAAAATATCATCGTTCAAGTGACATTTTTATTGTTAGAATATTTCATCTTTTAACTATATGGTCCTGTATTCGAGGAATCTTTCTAAACTGCATGAAATATATGCCCAGTTTATTTCATGAAAAATTAAACTATTCGGGAAACATTTTTCTAAAAACGGCCATTTCTATCGCTTAAAATAATTAATCGATAAAAAGTATTTTTATTACCGACAACTTATGTCTAAACATCTTCATAAATGATAATAATATTTTTAGCTCATTCATTTTTATAAGTGATACAAACGGTTATATTTAGAAAAATATTTTTAAAACTATTTATTTTTCACACAACAAATGATATCGTAAAATGAAGAAGATTTGTCTAGTTTGTCTACCTCATTTCCATGAGTAATATTTGGGCGTAAATTGAAAATAAAAACAACAACCTTGTAGTGAAATTAATCTCAATCGATTAATCTGATTGGCCATTCTTTGTACTCGTGGGATTTCCTAATTACTAATTAGTAACTCGTCTCGCTTTGACGAAACTAATATTTGATCATCTATAAAATTGAAAGGGATTAAAAAGTCATTTGATTGGAAGCTTATATAGTGTATATGAAGAGCCACGTGTAAACAGCCGGCTACGCGTCAATTTTCGATATTTTTTTAATTGGTCAGTAATTTTTTTTTTGGGTAAATTTGAAGGGCAGGACTGCAGCCGGAAGGAAATACCTGGACTAGAATTGCAATAAAACGAAATTAGGTGTTAAAAACACGAGGTCTCTTCGAAATTACAAGGACCAAAAGCGTCATTTAAGCCGAGACACAATCTCCCGGGTCGGGTCGAACGCCCCACCGCCTTCCAATCTCCAGAACTCTCGGGCGATGCCGGAAGGCGGCAGCAATGGAACGCTTCACACGGAGAAAACGCGTCCTCTTTCAGACTTTCTCCTCCTTCATCGTCCCCTTTCTCTCTCCATTCTCTCTCTGGCCTCTTCCAGTTACCACTGAAACTTTCTCGAACTTTCCCACGATGGCCTTTATGTGCTCCTGGCCTCTTCCCAGTCGCCTCTGGAACTTTCTGGAACTTTCCCGCCATGGCCTTTATATACTCCTCCTCCGCTCTCCAAGCTCTTCAACTCAAGGCCATCAACAACAAGCCATCGCAAGCTGTTCACAAACTCCTACTGCTCGTTCAGAAACCAATCACATTCTTCTTCGATTCTTTCCCCGAAGCACATTCCGATCACTCGCACTAGCTCGAACCTCCATCAATGGCTCCGAAACCCGAAGGCAAGGCCATCGGCATCGACCTCGGCACCACTTACAGCTGCGTCGGGGTCTGGCAGAACGACCGCGTCGAGATCATCGCCAACGACCAGGGCAACCGCACCACCCCCTCCTACGTCGCCTTCACTGATACTGAGCGCCTCATCGGAGATGCCGCCAAGAACCAGGTCGCCATGAACCCGCAGAACACCGTCTTCGACGCGAAGCGCCTCATCGGCCGCCGCTTCTCCGACCCGACCGTCCAGTCCGACATGAATCACTGGCCGTTCAAGGTCGTCGCTGGCCCCGGCGACAAGCCGATGATCGTCGTCAGCTACAAGGGTGAGGAGAAGCAGTTCGCCCCCGAGGAGATCTCGTCGATGGTGCTGACGAAGATGAGGGAGATCGCTGAGGCCTACTTAGGACAGACGGTGAAGAACGCGGTGATCACCGTCCCCGCGTACTTCAATGACTCGCAGCGGCAGGCGACGAAAGACGCCGGCGCGATTGCCGGGCTCAATGTGATGAGGATCATCAACGAACCGACCGCGGCGGCGATCGCGTACGGGCTCAACAAGAAGGCGTCGAAGGATGGCGAGAAGAACGTCCTGATATTCGACCTTGGCGGCGGGACTTTTGATGTCTCGTTGCTGACGATTGAGGAAGGCATCTTCGAAGTCAAGGCGACGGCCGGGGACACGCATTTAGGAGGGGAGGATTTCGACAACAGGCTCGTGGACCATTTCGTGCAGGAGTTCAAGAGGAAGCACAAGAAGGACATTAGCAGGAATGCAAGGGCTCTGAGAAGGTTGAGAACTGCTTGTGAAAGGGCGAAGAGGACTCTGTCTTCGACGACCCAGACGACAGTAGAGATCGATTCGCTCTATGAAGGTACTGATTTCTACGCTACCATCACTAGGGCGAGATTCGAGGAGTTGAACATGGATTTGTTTAGGAAGTGTATGGAGCCGGTAGAGAAATGTTTGAGGGACTCAAAGATCGATAAGAGTCAGGTTCATGATGTTGTTCTTGTTGGCGGATCGACGAGGATCCCGAAAGTTCAGCAGCTCTTGCAGGACTTCTTCAATGGGAAGGAGTTGTGCAAGAGCATTAACCCTGATGAGGCTGTCGCATATGGGGCTGCAGTGCAAGCGGCAATCTTGAGTGGTGAAGGGAACGAGAAAGTGCAGGAGGTGCTCTTGCTCGATGTCACGCCTCTGAGCCTCGGTATTGAGACCGCAGGAGGCGTGATGACTGTTCTTATCCCAAGGAACACAACGATCCCGACAAAGAAAGAGCAGGTGTTCTCGACTTACTCTGATAATCAGCCCGGCGTGCTCATTCAGGTGTACCAAGGCGAGAGAGCGAGGACGAAGGACAACGATCTTCTGGGCAAATTTGAGCTCACGGGCATTCCTCCAGCCCCGAGAGGTGTTCCTCAGATCAATGTTTGTTTTGACATCGATGCCAACGGAATTCTCAATGTGTCGGCAGAGGATAAGACTGCCTGTGTGAAGAACAAGATTACAATTACGAATGACAAGGGGAGACTGAGCAAGGATGAGATAGAGAGGATGGTGAAGGAAGCAGAGCAGTACAAGGCGGAGGACGAGGAGGTGAAGAAGAAGGTGGAAGCCAAGAACTCGCTCGAGAACTATGCTTACAACATGAGAAATACAGTGAGAGACGAGAAATTCGCCAGCAAGCTGAATCCGGCCGATAAGCAGAAGATCGAGAAGGCAATTGATGAGGCAATCGAGTGGCTCGACAGGAACCAATTGGCTGAAGTGGATGAATTCGAGGACAAAGTAAAGGAACTGGAAGGACTGTGCAACCCTGTTATTGCCAAGATGTATCAGGGTGCCGGCGGAGATGTGCCGATGGGTGGCGGTGCTGACATGCCCAACGGTCATGGTCCTTACGGCAGTAAGGCTAGCTCTGGGGGTGCTGGTGCTGGGCCCAAGATTGAAGAGGTGGATTAAGGGAATTGAGGTGCTGCGCAGAAGCCTAGAGCAAATAGATAGAAGTTTTTATTTCTCTTGGTCTTGGACCATTAATGAATTTTCTTTAAAAGTTTGGTCAGTTGCTAGATTTACTTATTTATATTATGTTAATATCAATTATTATGATTGTAATTTTTTTTTTATAGTGACAATTATATGTTTCACGATCAAGGATGTTTGAGATTTTTTTGCTTATATGAGTTTTCCCAATACTTTCATGATTGGGATTAGTTACCGGTTCGAATTTGATATAAATTTATATTTTTTGTGAATTAGTTGGAACGTGTTCTTTGGTTCCCATGACCTAGAAGCGTTTGCCCTGTTTTGGGCTTCTTGGTCCTTGTGTTGCGATCGAGATCCGTTTGAGAGCCATAAGAATTTGGAGACTGATCTATAGCTATAGGTAAAGCCGAACGTAACAATCTCGGAGTGCACGTTTTTCATGTGGATTGATTAGTAGTACTTTCTTCAAAGTCCACTGTTAATTCGTGTTTCTCTCTGCTATCTTTTCCTTCATTGTTTAAACACAGTCCCGAAGGCGAGCTTAGTCCTGACTATGAGAACTCAAAACTTGTTTTGCCAACGGCCTTTTGGATTGGAATTGGTGCAGATCTTTATCCACTACTGAAGAGGTGGAGGAGCAAGGGAATTGAGGTGTTGTGCAGAAGCCTAGAGTTGTCCTGTTTTGGGCGTCTTGGTCTGTGTGCTCTGTTTTAGAGTTGTAGGGATCGAGAGAACGATATATAGTTATGGTTGATCTGAGAGTGCACATTTTCCTTTGTAGGTCGTGTAAATCTGTTTAATACTTTCTCCAAAAATCCAGTGTTCATTCTTAAATATCTATGAGATCTTGAACTTAGATTGGCATACTTTGCTTGGGGGAACTTCTTTTGCCAGTAACCTTTTGAATTCGCATCTGTGTACTTCTGTATCAACTACCAATCGGGTTATTCAACTCCATCTGATGTGAGCTATGGCCGTGTAGGGGAAAATGGCAGTGTGCAAGAGTAGTAATTCGTCCAGTGTTGAGATGCCTGAAGATCCGGAGAGGGGTGTCATCAGTTCCTTATGACTACTGAGTTCCGAGTACAAATCTCGGAGCTCGCACATTCGTGGGTTCTTAACCAGGACGTTTCTGGAGGATGCGAGCCAAATCAGTCGGGAAGAGGTTCGTATTTTTACCCGTTCCTCCTTAGTTCTTATGTAACTCGTCTAGCGTATCAGTGGTTGAGATCTGGTGGAAGTTACACAACCACTTAAGTTAAGGTTGCTGGGGCTAAAAGGTTTCTCCACGCCATAAGTTGGCGCATTAGCTGCTATGGATGCTAGTTCAGTTCGAGGACTGAGCTGTAGCTAGTGCTAGATTCTCTGCCAAATCTATGCATATTTCGCTTGCCGGAACTTAGTTACTGTGTATTGTAGAATCACAGTTGGTTTCAAGCGGAAACCCAACTTTGCTTGCTTCAGGACATTGGGAAAAGTTTGGTGGCCGGTTCGCTTTCTTCGGTTGGGTGATGATGCTTGGAATTGACTATCGATTGTTGATCAGAGGTTCTGGTTAATGAAGCATTACCTACCGTTGAAATTACCGAACCTTCTTTGGGGTCCAACATCGAGTACGATGATTGCAAGTTTCGCTACATGTCACAGCACAACGAGAATCACACGTTGTATGGAAACTGAAAACTGGATGGTGATCCATAGAGGAACAGACTCTAAAAATAGAAAAATCAAATTCGGCTTTACAGTCGGTGAAGGGCGGTCCCTGAGAACGCTCGAGCGGTCGAGCATTCGATGCAAAGAACGCTCCTAACAATTGAAGATAAGGATTTTAAAATGTTGGGTCACAGACCATTACCTGGTGTGGATAAGGAAGTAGCCACATTTAAGAATAAACTTTTGGTTTCAGACCCATCTTTATCTCTCTGCTTTCCTCTTGTCCAGTGAACTAATCGCATCTCTTCACGCCTAATTGTCGCTAATATGCTTGATGGTGAGACTAACAAAGCCATCAGGCATCATGGACCGCATTAAGGATTTCATGATTCTGCTCGTGTCCAAGCATGCTCCACCACTATTGTTTGAGCCATAGTGGACGGCCCTGTACAAGCATGTTTCACACTAGGCAGCGCAGGTAGCACCACTTTTGGCAAGATAATAAAACCTTATTTGCTGCTGCTTGTTGCTGTCATGGACTCACTAGTCTCTTCCTCCCGCAAACCAAATATCACGGCGCCACGACCGTTGATCGGAAGTCGACTTAGTGGTTTCCTTTTGACATCTTATCAAGTAGATTCTCAATTCTGTTCGGATAAAAGTTCAATCTCTCTGAATTCGCTCATTGGGTATCCTAATTAGCTAGAGAATAAGTGTGCCCTCTCTTATGTACTGGTAATTCCATGGACATCTTCAGTGAGAAACGTCATCTTGTTTTTGCCCACAAAAAAAGGGAAAAGAATTCACTGATGTGTTTACTCAGGAATGAGGTGGATGGAACTACAATTTAACCGTAAAATAGACATGAGATTCAATCATCAGTCCCGAAAGTGGATGAAGAAATGCCAAGCGAAGATGCAAAAGTTGCAGTAGTGTCTCCGTTAAGGTATCTCTTGAGCCGATCCAAGTCGTCAGCGGCGTCCAGCATTGTCGGCCTCATGGAAGGCGACTCCTGCGTGCAAAGGATACCCAACTCTATGAGCTCCGCGATGGCAGCCTCCCACATCTTCTGCACTTCGGGAGATTGGTCTCTCGAAGCTCTTAACAATGAGGAGTCTATAATCGTTTCGGCCCTCCCGTGGTAATGGCTCTTGACCCATTTGTGCAAGTTCAGTTCCCCGACAAACATATCATCGGTCGGTCTCCTCCTAGTCACCATCTCGAGGACCAGAATGCCGAAGCTGTAAACATCTCCCTTCGTAGATGTGTTCGACCCAAATCCGTACTCTGCAATAAAAGTTTAAAAGATGTCGGGTAGTTTTGGGCAGTTCGAGGCAATCTCGTCAACAGATGTGTAACTTAAAAGATTTAACATTTGTTCATGGAAAAGCAATCAACGGTACTGAATGTCTCTAGCATTGAACGGACTTCTAATGTGCAAATCCTTAGGATCAATGAGTCCTATACAGGAGATCTATACCTGGGGCAATGTATCCGATAGATCCGCATAGCATATTTGCTGTGGAATTTCCCATGTTCTCGACAAGTGCTGCATTTCCACCTCCGGCTGACATAATCAGCCTCGCTATTCCGAAATCAGAGACCAATGCAGTCATGTCATCATTGAGAAGAACGTTGCTCGGCTTCAGGTCGCAGTGCACGACTCGGACCGGAGAGTGGTGATGCAAATAAGCCATTCCTTCGGCTACGTCGCTGCAGATACTCACCCTCTGGATGAGGGTCAAATCAGAAGATCTCGAGCTCAAGCCCGTTCCTGAATGAAGATGGAGATGGCTGTCGAGGTTCCCATTTGCCATGAAAGGGAGGACGATGGCCTTAAAATCCGGGAGGCTGCATGCGGTTATTATCCTTATCAAGTTCCGATGCCGGATCCTCTTCAATACTTGGCATTCCCTGTTGAAACTCTTGGTGGAATTTCCCGATTGGACGTGTAACACTTTCACCGCTATGGCTGTTCCATCAGGAAGAACTCCCTTGTATACACGTCCGTAACTGCCTGATCCAACCAGACTCTGGTCATCAAATCCACCAGTGGCATCTGCCAATTCCTTGTACGTGATTCTTGGAAAGTTGCCCACCGGGTCTGGTGGCTTCAGCGTGTTTGTCGGTTCAGTCTTCGCAGAAGAAGTTATGATCTTGAAGCGCCGGTATCCAATCACACAGCATATAGCCAACAGGCATGCTGATGCAGATATGACCACAACGAAAATGATCAAGAAAATTCGTGATCGGAACCAAGTTTTCTTTCGAGAGCAAACTGGTATGCCTCGAACCGTCCCACACAGGCGCTTATTCCCCAAGAATGACAGAGAAGTGATGGATTTGAAAATGCCTCCTGATGGGATCATGCCCTGGAAGTTGTTGCACGAGAGATTTAGAAATTTCAGATTATCGATCTTGCTCAGGCTCGCGGTGATGGGTCCGGATAGCCGGTTGCAAGAAACATCCAAGGACTCTAGGTTCTTCAGATCGCCCAAGGAATCTGGAAGGCGTCCTTCGAGCAAGTTGTGCGAGAAATCTATGACTTTCAGTTCGATGCAGCTCAATATCTGAAAGAAGATACTTCCGCTGAGGTTATTGTGGGAGAGGTCCATGACTTGTAGCTTTTCCAGCTTGCTGAGCTCGAGTGGCAGAGGTCCTTCAAGATGGTTGTGAGACAGACCTAAATACAATCTGATCTCATTAATGCCCAGTAATAGCTCTGGCGGAATTCTTCCCGATAGCTGATTATTCGACAAATCTAGCTGGTTCACTTGGGACAATCTTCCCAGTGATGGCGGTATATTTCCTGAAAGGAGATTGTTGTTAAGAAAAAGCGAGCTCATTCGAACCATATTCCCGAGACTTGCCGGGATTTCCCCAGAGAATTCGTTATATGACAGATCAAGCAGACCCAAGTGAGGAAGCTGGCTCAATATGGTTGGAATTTTGCCTCTGAACAAGTTGCGAGATAAGAAGAGCCGTTCTAGACTCGACAACCCCTTAATCTCTTCTGGGATTGTTCCATGAAGGAGATTAGACGATAGGTTCAACAAAGAAAGATTGGGAAATCTGCCCAGGGCTGGGGGAATTGACCCGAAAATCCGATTCTCTTCGAGTAACAAGGTTTTTAAGTGGACACTAAGTTGGCCAATGGAATTTGGCAAGCTCCCTCCCAGGTCCATGCCTTCCAGTTCAAGTTCGAGCAGTTCAGTGCAGTTTGCTAAGGATGTGAAGAAAATGTCAAGATTGGTGTTGCCTTCATGACTTTGCATTTTGTTGTATGAAAGATGAAGATCTTCGAGTACAGGGAGCCTCTTCACAATATCTGAAGGGAGCGGGCCTTCGAGATTGTTATATTCTACATCGATACTGATCATTTGCGAAGCATTTCCTAGAGAGACTGGCAAAAGGCCGGTGAATTGATTGTTGTACAGAAAAAGTTGATAGAGATCACGGCAATTTCCGATCTCTGGTGGGATCTCTCCTTCGAGGGAGTTCATCGAGAGGTCTATGTTTTTCAACTTGGTGCAGTTTGCAAACAGAGAGACTGGAAGTTTACCTGTCAACTTGTTATCCAATAGAACAAGCGTAAGAAGATTGGTTAAACGAGCAAATGAATGCGGTATAGGACCCTCTAGATTGTTTTCATAGAGCCAGAGACTGCGAAGGCGTCGAAGGGACGAAAGCTCGGGAGGAATCATCCCGAAAAAGTTATTGTTTGAAAGGCTCAAGTACCGAAGGCCCGTAAGATTGGATAGAAAAGGCGAGAGTCGCCCCTCTAGGCCTTGGTCTTCTAAGGTGAGATTCACCACTCGGTGACGCTGTGCATTGCACATGACTCCAGTGAAGCTGCAGACATCAACTGTTTCGTTCCAGTTTCCAAGCGCGGAATTCAGGTCGGATCTGATCGACTTCTTGAATTCCAGAAGAGCAACCCTGTCTCCAAGCAGCGAGTGGTGGGGGTGAGGATGAGGGCGATACGGAGGACTTAGAGCAGCTTGAGCTCGACCGGCGACAGTAAGCCAGTGCTGCACTAGTGCAAGAAATATGCAGCTAATAAGTAACATCTTTTGTTTCCTTTGATTTGGCAAATCACATCTTGCTACGGCAAGAGTGATTCAGCGGAAGCAAAATAAACCGGCAAAATGAGAAAATCTGTACCGGTACGTGGGGGCGGGGTTACAGTCGCATGGACAAGCAGAGAAGAATGAGTGAATAGGAGAGTGGAAGCTAGCGAAAACATGAGGAGGGATGGATGCAGGGGAGGTGGAAGTAGATCTTTCCAGGAAGAAGTTTCAATGGCGAAATCGATGGCCCGGAAGGACTACAAAGGCAAACCCCTTCTCCCAGTGATGACTAGATTCTCAACTCAACTCCACAACTGGATTCACACTTTGCAAGGACAACATAGAAAATAGGCTGGTCTTTGGTGGATGATACTTTTCCATCATAGAAGAAACCCCTGTTCTGATATTGTGACGTTTTAATCACTCACATCCCCCCAAAAGGAGATGTGTAGCTTTGACATTTTTGCTTGACATTTTGATCAATGTCAATGGCTGGTTCTTGTCTCCATATTCGCTAGATCGAGTTGATTGATCTATTCGAGAAGTGTGGCCAGTCAAATATCAAGAAGACAAACTCCTCGAATCTCTTATGGGCGACACTCATTAATGCGCTTCTAATCATCTCTCATCTTCAGATGTTGCTTTTAGTGGGATTACGGCCTACTGTCTCGGCATCTCACTGTTTCATACTCCTAGACATGCTCAACATATTAACTTGAGACTTTTATCTGATGAAGAGTGCTCCAGAATCTTAGATTTCATTACTGATTCAGGTATTTCAGGGTTAGTCTTAAAGAGGTCTTGGATTTTTGAGGTTCCACACAAGCTATCAGTCTAGTGCAGACTTGGCTTGTCTATCCAATCACCTGGAGTTCCCTTAAGACAATTATTTCCGGCACTGTCCACGCTTGGTCTCGTGGAAACCACATGCCTAGGTAGCTAACAATCATTAAATTCAATAGGATTGCAAGTAAAATCTGATATGTCGAATTGGCAATGTCTATGCTTTCATAATTCATACCTAAGTGGTCTCTGCCATCCTCCAGAGAGCTACGAAGAGCGTGACAGATAATAGCTCATGAAATCCTAGCAACCTGTTCAGCTGCTCAGGGAGACAGGTATGAAATAGACATCTAGTCTCGACCTATATCGACTGTGTCACCCATAAGAAGATGTCAAAGAACCCTGTGCAGCTGCTATACTGATTATTGCTTGAAAGTATCAAGAAGAGCCCTAGCAACATCAATAGTTTCGTCAGAGACAGAGAGAATAAACCATTTCATGAGGGTATTCTCGAACCTTCTGGACAGTGATCTCCAGTTCAACACTTACCAAGAGACAAACTATCCTCCCGAGAAAGAAATCAGGTCCGAACTACACCAGCATCGTTTCACAATACGTAGATGATTCAAAACTGGAGCTTTCCCCTTGTACACTTGTCACGGCAGTAACATCAAAATGCTCCTCAGCATAGTCGCCTCCGCGATGCTGCACTGTACGAAATGGGGCCATCACCATCTAGGTCTCCGAAGCTTCACAGCACAAGTTCACTTAATTATTCGTTTTCTTTGTTCACTCGGTTAACCTCTCAGAGTGATCCCGAAGTAATCAATTGTTGATTAGGCGCTATTCAACATACAGCGGCAGCGAGTGCTTGCAGAACGACATATGATCCAATGCAGGCCAGATTCTTTGATCCTCCATTGCCAGAGATTAGCCATGCTGTTCCTGCATCTACTTGACGTGGCTCTTCATCCATGCCAATTCTTGTTTCATTACATTCCTCTCTTCTCGACCACGTTGAAGAATAATTATGCATATTGAAGATTTTCTTGTCATAGAATATTCTCGGAGTCAATTCTTAATATTATGTATATGATTAGATATGTGATTTACTATGATTCTGTTAGATTAGCTATTTACTTTCATATGCATGTTATATTGATTATAAATACACTTCTCCAATGAAGTGTAATGCTAAGCCGGTTGAGCACGATGTAGACAACATAATATCAGAGCCACCAAGAGATGACTAACCAAACCCTAGCCCTTTACTTCTTTATGTCATCTTGTTGTTGGTAAAATCTTTATTTTGTCAACACTCTGCAACGTTACCATGAAATTCGTTATGGTACTCTTTTAAATGCGAGTATCGTGGACGACGAGCGAAGTCGCATTCTTCGTTGTGGTACTCTTTTAAATGTGAGCATCGTGGACGACGAGCGAAGTCGCCGTCCAATATATAGGTAGCTATGAGCAACGGAGTTGAGCACACTTTTATCGAGCAGCAACAAATGAGCGTCGTAGGGTGATGCAATTTAATTTGCCATAATTTGAGTTGGGTTTCCACACGGTTCAATAATATGTCAACCTTCTAATTATGTGTTTCTTCAACGCTTGTCATATCCGGCGACGATGTGGATTACATTTAATTTGTAGTGTAAGGTCCGGCTTACATAATTATTGTTATCTTGAATCCGATTTGATGAATCCACATCTCTAAGGTCCGACTTACACGGCGCTTAATCACAGACTTTATATGAAAGTTGCACTTATGCAAACCGGATGCTCTAGCTTGAGGAGGAACGTTGAAGAATAATTGTACATATTGAAGATTTCTCTGTCCGAGAATATTCTTGGAGATAATTCTTGATATTAAGGATATGATTGTATATGTGATTTCCTATGATTATATTAAATTAGCTATTTCCTTTCATATGCATATTATATTGATTATAAATACCCTTCTCTAATAAAGTGTACTGTTAAGCCGATTGAATAAAGATATAGTCTTTATTGTCTCTCTCTTGTACATCTTACGTTGTTTTACAGAATATAAGGCAGACCGCCATACAGTCTTATGTCAACAATTACCATGGTGGCTCTGGGAGCAGCAAAAATTGCAGATTCTGTGTGTGCTCATGCTCCACAAGCATGTGAAGTTATTGGCCTTGTGGTATCCTCCACTCAGTCATATCCACCAGGGGAAATATCACCTTACACACCACTCATTCATATCCTAATGTGATATTCTCTGGTGATCTTATGTGCAAAGGAGCATCTCAAAAATTAAGAAGAAGTTGCGAACAGACAAAAATGGGGAAATGTGTACTGAAAGTTCTAAAACTTATCATGAAAATATAATTAAGTCATTTCATCAATTCCGTCCATTAAGATTAACGAAAAAATATATCCACGGAAAAAATATAATCGAGTAATTCTGCCAACTCCGTCGATTTAAAACAATTTCAATCCTTCAAATTTGTTTCTTAGTCTTAAAGTATCCACGGGGCTTAGGCAGAAATTTTACCTCATTAACATTTTGATATTGTAATTGTGTAAATGACACGATAAGCCGTCGAAAATGCATATTGATGAAAATCACACATATTCTGGGCCAAACTGAAAAAAGCAAATGAATTTAACAAGTAATTATATCGATTACCGATTCCATCGGAAAAAATAAAAGAGGCCGAAAGGAAAAAAAAGTTTAATACCACAAAAAATATCAAATTGATATACATTTGACAAATTATTTCAAATTATTTTTTTTAGCACTAAAAATTTCAAACTGGTACATTTTGTGATAAATTCACCTAAAACCATTTTTTTTACTACCAAAAGTCCCAAAATGGTGTATTTGTAACAGATTTATCTTAAATTAATTTTTTTACCATGAAAAATATTAAATTGGTGTACCTGTGATAAATTTAAGCTCCATCAAATTGTGTTAATATTATGAAAATTTTTAAATTGATACGCGTATGATAAATAGAGGGTAAAAATCATAAGTTGGTACACTTGTGTATTGACACGTGTCATAAACTTAACACTTTAACGGTTAGATTTAAAAAAAATTAACGATGATAAATTTATTATAAATTTATTAGTGTGATGTATCGTAAGTGTGTCAGTTTGGAGTTTTTTACGGTTAAAATAGTATATTAAAAAAAAAAAAAAACTAGCACATCAGTCGAGCCGACCCATACCAAACCGAGTCCAACATTCGACCCGGCTACTCTGTTTCAGACGGTCCCTTCTTTTCAAACGACGAGTCCCCACGAGCCACCGTCATCGGGAGTCAGGCGAATTCGGCGAGCATGGAAGAGACGAAGAAGAAGAGGAAGTCGAAGACCTCCGACGAAGCTTCCACGACGGGAGATCTCGCCTCGTTTTACGCTTTCTCGCTCCACTTGGCATGCGGACTGAGCTTAGCGGCGGCATTGGGGATCGCTCGCGCCGTGGAATCCGTCGATCTCGTCTCCGATCCTTCTCGAACTCTCCGCCTCGTTTGGGTACTTAATTTCATCGCCTCCCTCTCGCTCTCGTCTAGCTTACGCGCCACCGTCTTCGGGGCTTTCTCAGTTGATTTTGTGACGTTTGTGGTTTAAGGTCATGGAGTGTCCAATCGTGATCCTTCTCTACAGTCTTGTGCGAGAGAGGCCTGCACAAGCCTCGGTAGCTTTCGTTTCTTCCGTCTTTCATTGATAACTTATGACTTTACTTCATTTTAGTTCGTATCTGAGCCTTTTTTGCAAATCTCCGCAGTATTTCAGAGCTCTCATTCGTGGTGCACTTGCATTGCCAGCCGGTCTGTTTTCTTCTTTTAGAAGATTTTTTTGTGTCCTTATTTGAATCTCTAACTTATGCGGCATTTCAAGATCCCTTGTTGATAGCTTGGATGTATAAAAATTTGCAGGAGCTCTTGTTAATGCTTTGGGAGCTATTGTGTTGGGTGCGCCTGTTGGGACTCAGTGAGTAGTTTTTGGATATTAGGTTTTGCTCATTCGTTCTTACGAGAATTTATATGAGCTCGTTTATTAGAGTGGAGATTAGAACAATGAGATGAGCTTACCAACTCATGTGGAATGTAACTGGGAGTTCACTTGAACTGTCGTTTTGGTGCTGAATGTTTTGATAACAGTTCTTGTTCTACTCTTCCACAGGTACTTAGTGAAGACCATTAACTGGTCACTAATGATGTCGACCTTGACTGTAAGTTTTGTTATCTCTTTTAATTCCTTTGGAAATATGGCTATAGGTTCCTTCTTGCAGGATTACCTTAGTGCTGTGTTTTTGGCATGTTATCTATTAAATCAGCTCATGAACGGGCCTCCAATGTTGTTTTCTGATCTATTTGGCCATTAATAGCTAACCCGAGCATAGAGAAAAGTATTATTGGCTATTGAGAAAAATATCAGTCATCTACTATTCTGGAAAACACGTAATTGGAGTCTTGCTGTCTGTACATGTTGCATCAGTTTGCTCAGTGGCTACTGGAGTCTTTCCTAAAACTAGTTCTTCATCCTTTGGCAGGTCGTGCCGGCCGCTTGTGTTTTCGGTGCCTCGTGGAACAGTTGGCAACGTATCTTCGCTTGTACAAAGTAATTTACTCCCTAGTATTTTGTTTTCTAAAATTATGTCACATCCATCCCGCAATACTTTGTCGTGTTTTCACAGTTAAAGGATCTTTTATGACAGCCTTTACTGTTCAGCTTTGGGCCTAACTTTTGATTTGAATTTATAGGCCAATCGGTTCTATAGATTTCATGATTTGTCTGCCTGCTCATGGTGCAATTATTGGAGCTTGGTTTGGTTCATGGCCTATGCCACTTGATTGGGAAAGGCCGTGGCAGGTACTTTCTCCTTATTACAAGATCATCATTGTTTGATGTGGATGGTGTGTGGGTAGATCTGAAAATTTTGCTGTTACTCAAGTTGTTTCCGTTTATGATAATTCTGTACCCAGATATTGCTGTCTTGGGTCAGTGCAATTACCTTGGTTTGAAGGATTTTCTTTGTTGGAATGGATTCGTCCTTGGAGGGATTCAACTTACTTGACTCTGTATTGCACTCTTACGTGAAGGAACTGATGTAAAGCAACCAATGATTGTTTAGAATTTTTAGAATTTTATGTAGGACCACTGACTTCTGATTACTTTAGCTATATTTTCTATCCAACACTGAGTGTGACTTTTCGTTTTTGAGCTGAGGAAATGAGTTAATGGTTTAAGTTTGTTACTTGATGTCTAGTTTTATTCCAAGCTGAAAGGTTTTCTGCTAAATTTTGCATCTTGGATGTCTGATTCTGGAGACCTATCAGCAAGATGATTGAATAAGAGAAAAAAGAACAGAAAGAAGTGTAGTAGTCATGACTCTTTTCTTCTGAAGTGAAATAGTTGTTGACTTTTTATGAGGAGGAAGGATTCGAAGTTCATTTGATCAAGCTTCTAATCTATTCACTCTGTGTGGTCTTTAAATAAAAGTTGCTTTTTAAATATCTGCTTCTCTGTTTAATTTCTTCAGTGGAGTATATTGCATCTCTTTAGATTCCCCTCATCAAGCAGCTATAAGACGCTCTTCATGTCCTTCTCTTTAACAGGAGTGGCCGATATGTGTGAGTTACGGAGCCATAATAGGGCACCTTGTTGGGATGGTGGCGTCTCTGGGCTTTATTCTCCTTCGACGTGGACATCATCATGTGAAAGTAGACTAGTGGACTGACTCGAGGAATATCATTGGCAATTGTACTGCAGGAGCTGCTTTAGAGATGACACAGCACCCTTCACAAACTAAACAAATCCTGTTAGCAGCAGATACGGTTGTCCCTCCTAGTTTCATGTGCTTTCCCAGGGAATCTACCTTAACATTTTTCATCTACTTACGCTTCATGGGTGTGGGTTTTCACGGTGCACACCTGAACTGCTAACCGACGTTGATGCCGATAGATCCTTTATTTTTCAGCAATGAAAGCAAGGGAAATTTGAGACACCAGAGGTCTGCTTTATTCAATGACGAAAGCAGTCCCATTGATACCCTGGTAGGTTATTATTTAGCTTCTCAAAAACGCATCAACTCCAAGGCAGTGAAAAAGCTTTCAGCGAAGATGCAAACTTTTGATAGGAAAAGTTTTGTCCATTAATGTTGTACATACTAATGTAGGAGTGCAGTCAGCAGACTCAGAACAGCTTGTGCTAGCCTAATTTCATAATTATATGTTTGCTGTCAAATTTTTTTTTGTTGTTGTTGGAGTTAGAAGTAACTTCCTATGCGCTGGTGTTTATTCCATTTGGTTCTCGGCTTATAGCTGGGAGTAGCGTCGAAAACCAAACGGACTGCCTGGTATGAGAGGGGGGAACTTTTGATTCTTGATTCCACAGTTGGAGGAAGAACGGGAGTAGCTTTCATTGGAGATTGCAGCCGAGGCGGTGCCTCTGCTGCAACACAACTTAATTTATGTCATCTTTGCTGATTTAGTAGAGCATCTCGGACTTTAGAGACTGGGAGTGGGGCGTGTGCTTTCTCTTGCCCTCTTATGAGCATTTCTGGACTAATGAGGGGGGCTTCGGGAGTGATTCGATAAGAATTTATGACAAATAGCATCAGTTGAACCCTATCTGTAAATCACTTTATTCTTGTACACCGTTCATGCCTCTCTCATTTGGCGGGCTGTTCCTGTTCTTTTACTGGCGCAGGCCATTTTAGAGCTTAAGCGGTATTATCTAGTCGTCTTCATCCTGCAATTCGTGCTTTCTCTCATCTCGACATCGCCGAAGCACTTCCTTAAAACTTTTCACTATTAAGTGTTGCCCGAGTTATTCAATGAATTAACTTTGATTTCAAGCTCTTGGTGCAGCAAGCAATACCATACTCTTCCCAGGGGTGCAGTGGGTCGTTCTTAGAGATCCGACAGAGAGCATCCACCAAAAAACTACGTACCCGGATCGGATGGCCGGTAATCTTGCTGGTGTTTTTGTATTCGCCTTTTTGCATAGTTGTGTAGTTGAATCATGACCACTCCATGTTGGTGTCTGTCTGAAGCAAATATCGGAAGGGGGAAGAAAAAAAACAGAAGAAAAATTTAGTACTTGTAAGAAGCCAACAAGGGCGCATGTCTATAAAAGTACCTCGAATCGAATTGGGTTATCGTGAAGAATTCGATTGTTTGAGAATCAACAGCCGCATTGGAGAAAAAGGTTCGCTACTCCTTTGGGTCTCCTCCCGAGAATGATCAATGGTCACTTTATCAATCGTCTAGAGATTCGTCCCCTCCTTACTAGATAGTATGTAAGTTTAAGTTTGACTATAATTCTGAATTATGTCGGACTCACCGCACAAATGATATTAATGATCTCGATCAAATGATTGCTTGTGCGAGGCGATGCTTTATAATAGATATTATGGTGAAATGGATCGGGCAGCTGACATATCGGTTTTTTTTTTTTCTCCTTCAAGGTCGAAAGATTCTTGAGCTTTACAACCCTCTTGATCCGCGCAAATTTGTGCTGAGCAATATGCAGAGCCAAAATCTCGGTTGTTCTTGAGCTTCTTGCATCAAAGGAAAATGAGTACAAACAACTAACCGGGCCCAGAAAGAAATCAGCGGACCGATATTGGACACTTCTCAAGGGAGAGAGAGGCAGACAGACAGACCGAGACAGTGAGTGACACGTGGAGAAAAAGCACAGTGGGGCCCGCACCGAACCCTTTAAAACTCCCCCCCGGAGATCTCCCACAAGCGCCAAACACAGCACCACTTGCTCACTCCCTCCCTCTCTCTCTCTCTCTCTCCCTCTCTCCCCACTAGTGAGTGAAAAACGTCGTCCTTCGAGTTCCGTTTGCCTGCGTTTCTGCGTTCTCCTCCTCCTCCTCCTCCTCCTCCTCTTTTTCCCTCGAAGATTCTCGTTTCCTCGCCCTCCGTTAATTCCTCTTCGGTTTCGTTGTAGAGTCGCCTGGCCGTCCTCGTTTCTCTTTTGCTGACGCCTAGGGACGAAGCGGTTTCTGGAGAGCTGCTTCTCGACGCGAGCTCGGTGGGCTACTTTTGACGGGTCTCCCGCTGTTCTCATGATCGAACCTCAAGTACGATTTTTTATTTTTTTTGCTCAATCTCTTCCACGTTTCACGCGCATTTTTCTTCGTCTCGTTTCTGTTCGAGTGGTCCGATCATTTTTTTTTTGGGAGCGAAGTTTCGTGCTTGGTCCTTCTGTTTCATAGGGGTTTGATTGATCATATCCGGTCCTCCGTTCTCGTGAGCGATTTTAGTAGTGGGGGGAAAAAAACCTTTTTCGGGCGTGGTAAGTTTTTCGATTGTGCTTGCTAGGTGCTTTGGTTGTATCTGGATTGTTTTGGTGAGTGGGGTTTAGCGATTTTTGCCTGTTCTGTCTGTAAGTTAGTTTCGGTTTTTCATCTTATGGAGTGATGCGTCTCCGTGTGATAAGGCACGTACATTGTGGAGTTATTGGGTGGCTGAGTCAGAGTGGCATTGTGTCAAATAGTGACAAATTTGTTACAAATGGATTTATTCATCATCCTGCTTATTTAATTTGACTGCTGTTTGGCGCTCGAGATTTCGGAAGAATAATGCTTGGCAAACAGGTTGGTTTGCAAAATTTGTGCAATAAGTGATGTGGGCGACGCTCATTGTTGAATCCTAAGAATTAGAAGATAATGGTGATATTAGTCCCCATTTGGTGAAAATTTGATCTCCTTTACCACTTGAAACAGTAAGGCTTCGTCTTGATGCGCACTCATTTGGCTTAATTATTCAGGTTAGGAGTTTTCGTGTGTTATCTATCCCTTCACTTCAGTGGACCATGTGAAATTTCCAGATATCCAGATGTATGATGGTTCAGAGTGACAGGTAGAGGCAACATGGGAAGCGGATTCAAGCCGCCAACCTCCACTTCCCATCCACAAGTGAATGAAGACCTTACTTCCCATACGCTAAAGAATGAATTTGATGCCTTTATTGGAATGGTTGGTCAATTGAGTAATGATGAAAGTAGCAATCTTCCCACTCCTTGTACATCGTCGACAACTCCTGTTCCAAATGGGAACTCGCAAGGAGGAGCTTATTCAGATAACAGGGACTTCCCATCAGCTAGTACTACCCTTACAGTTGGTGACATCCAGTTTCATAATACGACGAGTTCAGTAATCAGGTTCAGTCACACTAGCAGAAATAGCAACTCCCCCATCCTGCGAGGACAAGGTCCGCATACGCCAGGCGAAAGTTGGAACTACTTTGGGGTACCGGAGAGTAGCTCCTATGGTACCTCAGTCGCATTGGACAATTTGATGAATAGGAGACCCTGTGTCTGGGGTCCTTTGACTTCAAAAGATAATGCTGATCTCAGAGGCAATGCCAGTGCAGGACTTAGCACAATTGGACCTACATGGGCAACAAATGTACAGATAGATCATGATTCTGTGGCTGTTAGTAGTGTAGCCAACGGTGCCACCAATCTTCAGAATTCTCCCACAAACCTGGGAATCGTGCAGGCAAATTCAAGCGGAGGCTCACGATGCTTGTTGCGAGGACAATCAAACAATAATGGTACTCCTAGTTATCAGTTGATGGGGAATCTCAAGGACCAAATGCTACTGACACCTTTGCTAAATCAAAGATCAGATAGTGTTCAAGTGGGAGAGGACAGTGGTGACATGTCGAACATGCTGCAGTTCAAACCTCCTGAAATACTTGATGGAAGACTTTTGATCCTTTCAACAGGATCTCACACAGAGATGAGCTCAAAACCTATTGTCTCAAGCAGTTGTAGTACTCAAGAAACTTGTGGGGTCAATAATGGTCAAAAATCTAATCTGTTGCATCCTGAAAACAGCACATCTGGAGGTTCTGCTCTATTGCAGAATGTGGATGGTAACTCTGTAAGCTACCAAAATACCACTTTGTGCGGTAGACACCAAGAAATCAGGCCAAGCCAGTGCGGCAATTTACATTTGCATCATTGCAATGGTAGATGCATCTATCCTGGATCGGGCAGTGGAAACCTAAGTCTTCAAGGAAGTGTGGATATGAGATCTGCTAAAATAGTTCAAAGTCATCTAGTGTCATCTTCAAAATCACCTGTCAGTGACCACTCTGTACTGCACGGTTTGGCACAGCATGGGTCGACCAGGTTTCCATCTTTATCTTCTCCGTTTTGTCAGAGTAATGCTCAAGCTGGTTCTCATGCACTGGGTAATTCTCGTACACAAGCTGACAGGAATGTTTCGGGAGTACTCTCAAAAACAATTTCTCCAAGTAACAGCATCTTCTCTCCTCGGCATGGTCAATCAGGTAATTTATGCATAGGTCTTCAGTCAACCACTACGATCTTTTGCATGTGTCCCTGACTATTAGCTCACGTGGACATGCATGCTTAAATGGATTTTGATTGGCATTTTTATTATGCACTTTTTGGTCACATATGCTTTTGTCTCCATTAGGGTTTCACATCTTATGCAGTTCTTATTGTGAGCTGTTAGTATAACCTTGTACAATCAAATGCTACTCTACATCTGGAAACCAGCCATGTCGGCAATACGAGGTCGATGGGGTGATATGTCAGACAAACAGAGTTCAGCGTCCTCCTCTTCCTATTTATGCATTTTAGACACAAACCCTTTGAATAAGTCAGGTAGAGAAATTAGATGAAGAGAGTGCCCGATTGGATGTAAACAGTCAAATTGAATTGAATATACAGGTTGTAGCTGGACCGGGCATCAACCATCAAGTTCTCAACATGCATATATTTCAATAGTTGTCGTTTGACAGGAGCTAGAAGAAAGAATGGACTAAGCAAATGTGACCGTGTCTCATTATGATGAAATATTTGAACATCGTTTCTTTTGGTAATTCCTAGCAGTGAAATGCTGTCCTATACATTTGCCTTGTTTAGCAGGCTGCAACAAGTCATTCATCAGGGTTCACAAAAATATTTGGCTACTCGATTGCAGGTAATCTAGGGCAAAGTTGGACAAACCATGTGGTTAAGCCAGTTCCAAATCTTCTTAGCTGCAGTTCTGCTGGTATTTACTTGTTAACCTTTGCTCGCACATAAGTAGAGTTTTGCATTTTAACATTGGTAATTAATTACTTATAGTAAAGTACAGGTATGTTGCCCAGCGCTGTTAAGCAACCTGAGCCTCAACAACTCTCTAATATGCCTGTTGGACCATCTCGTAAGAGGGAGGCAACGCAACTTCCGGTGGCCACTTATAACGTGGTTCGCAGGAAGACCCACCCCATCACTTCATCATCAGTTTCTTCTTCAACACAAACAGCAATACTATCACAACCCAGCACTCGTTCATCAGCTCCTACTTCAAGACAAAGTGCAACAACTTCACAACTGACCACTAGTCCATGTATCCCATCTTCAAGGCCAACTTTGACGTCTTTACAACCTATTACCTCTTCACAAATACCTTCTTCAAGACAAAATGCTACTCCTTCACAACCCATACGCCAGGTTGCTTTGCCTCTTCCCCTTTTGGCCGAGCAGCATCGATCCATTGCAGGTTTCGTTCCAACCCCACAAGCTGTGCCAGCATTTCCTTACCCTGCCCAGCCAATGCAGTATGTCCCCGTCCAACATCAGGGTTCTTTAGTTCGGCCATATATTCCAGCACCAAACCAGGTTGCTACATTTCTCCCTCACCGAGTTCAATCTATAAGACCTCTTTCAAATCAACGTCAAAATTCTCTACCTCTAGCTTCACCTTATAGGGTCCCTGCACATCCATATTGTCCACCTGTACCTCAGTATTCTCCGGCAGCCCGCGCAGGGCAGACTACAAGGCAAATTGCTCGGCCTTCGGCACCGGCTGTTCCCCCAAGAATTGTACCATGGGCTGCTCGTCCTGTGCCGGGAAAAGATAATTCTTCTGCACTTTCTGCGCATATTAGATTGGAAGGTATCTCTTCAGACCCCGTATTTTTTCCCCCCTATTTTGGTACTTGCCTTTGGCAAAAGCATTATATGCCTTTGCAATTAGGTCTACGGATCATCTCAAGCCACAGTGATATTGTACGTTATGACTAGAACTTCATCATGCAGCGATTACTAATGGCCCTTGTCATTGTCACAGTAGCATAATTAATTGTGACTGGATGCTGTGACGTTGTTGACATCTACATTTTACCATAATTCTTTTTACCATGAAAGAACTGAAGTAGCAATTACGGTATTGCAGTTGAAGATGAAGCTTCCCAGCTCATTGGACACAAATGTCTCCTGTGCAAGAGGGATCTTCGATATGCACCAGGATCAGGTCCTATCTCAACACCATCCCGTCCACCCACCATTTCTGTTCTTCCCTGTGGTCACACATTCCATGAATCTTGTTTGGCCTGGATCACTCCTGAAGACCAGGCTAAAGATCCTCCATGCGTCGCCTGTATTTTTGGGGAGGATTGAGTCCCCTGCTGCTCAATGGATACATCAAATCGTTGCTGAGTTTGGACTTTTAACCTCTGAATTTTGGAGGCAATGACCAAAAGAAAGTTTTCTAAGAAGAGTTTAACACTGTCTAGTAATTGTTCATATGCAATGATAACTGACATAAAGATTCTTCTTTTTTTTTTTTTTTTTCGCTGAACATATGGGCTGCCTTTAGAAGCAAAGCGTGTGCTGATAGGTGGCATATGCAAGATATTAGCAAGGTATGCTCTGCCGTTGTAAACATGTTCAAATGAATTTTGCGCCTCTTCTATGGAGAAGAGGACCTTTTAACTCTTGGGGAGGGGTTCAAATCATTGAAGTGTTTCATCGTCTTACTACATAGTTATTTAAGTTTCTGCACTCTGCCTCGCTCTCATTATCTCAGTCTTACTCTCTATTTTCACACGGATTAGAAGCAAGAAGCTGCAGCACCCCCAATTCAGCCGAATTTGTACAAGTGCCCAGCGGAGTAGCATCTTAGACTGATGTTTCAGTTTTGCTGGGGGCACAAAGACAGGGAATTCATTGCAGTAGGTTCTAGTTTCATGGTAGGAAAACCTTGTCACGTGCTAGTTTTGCCATGTGCAAAACGAAGGATTAGTCTAAACAAAGGGGCCACTTTGGACCACCTTCCGGACAGAAATGAAAGTGATTACTTCTACTGGGTCCATCAGGCATGCGGGCTGCCCTTCGAATCAAGTGGGGAGGACTTGGATTGATGGTGTTTTTAAGCTGACAGTGGCTAGCGCTTGGAATATGCTATCCGATCCGAAGACCCGACAGAACATTTTATTACGCCCGGCTTGTTCGACGACCCTCTTGTCCAGCAGGCGGTCATTTTCTTTAGTTTTCCTCGCCAAGATGATAGCCCAAATCCTAATCCACAACAAGGCCTTTTGTTGAACTTTGCTGCTGGCTTATATGATGTCCAGGAACGTGGGTTGAATTGAAGGGCATTAAGACCACCTGTTCGTTAACTTGTAAACGTTAGGAGGGACATTAATAGGCAAACTCTTTGCATGTTGGGAAATTTTAAAAGCGAACGATGGGTTCCCTTTTAAAAAAAAAAAGTTAATATGGAGTTCATATGTGTGTGTGTTCATAGCAGATAATTATTCGAAAATTCCTAAACCTATTATGTGGTGTCCAGCTCAGTCCTAAACTTTTCAATTATGGTAATTTAGTCCTAATTTTTTTTTGAAGTTTTGTCAATTTAGTTCTAAATCTATTATTTAGATAACGTCGTGAAAGGATTACATTAACAAATGGTGTTTAGAGCTAAATTGACACAATTGTAAGGTTTATGATTAAATTGGTAAATCGTTAAAAGGTTTATAACTCAATTGATACAACTGAAAGATCTATGATTGAATTGGTTGTTGTACAATAGGTTTATATAAGTTTTTAGACAATTTTCTTATAGCACTATGTGAGCGAGATATATTATACGCATGTAAAACATTTATGCCCTTAGGTCACCCATTAGTGGGAAAAAGTACAACAAAAATTCTAAACATATCACCTTGGTACTAATTCAGTATTACATTTTTCAATTAGACTAATTTAATTCTATACTTTTTGCATAATTTAGTCCATCATGCCAATTTTGACCAGAATTATTGGCTTGCACAATGACTATCCTAGTGTCACAGCTAAAGTTAACATGAATAAACTCTAATAATATATTTATTATTTTATACTATTATAATCTCTAAATCATTTTTTTTCTTATCACTATCTTTTTTTCTCTTTTCATTTAGGCTGGCGAGGGTCGCTACCCTCACTAGATCTGGGCAAGGGCTTTCACGCCCTCACTCGCAATAGGCGAGGTCACCTTGGCACTGGGCTAGGAGATAAAGTTTGGCCAAATCTAACAAGGGCAAGGGCAACGACTCTTGTCGACCAAAACGAGGGGGAAAATGAAAAAAAAAATAAAAATTTAAAAATAAAAATTGTGAAAGAAAATGTCTATCTCTGTGTCACGTAAGATGACCGATATCCACGTAAGCGATTTCCGGCCAAAATTAATCGAATGAACTGAATTGGTATAAATTTGAAAAGGTTTAAATTTTTTTTGTTACTCTTTTCCAATCAATTCTAAGAATCTATCAAATCGACATAGTTTCACGTGATCGATTCACCAATGTCCTACAACCTATCGATCTTGAACAAATCATTTGACGATGAGATTCTCAAATGAAAATAAAAGCGCACGACGTTGAATTTAGTCATTTATACTGCTGTATCATCTGTTGACCAAAAGGGCAAAAAAAAAAAAAAGAAGCATTTGGAAATTTAAAGAAATTCAGTTCAATACAAAAGGGACAAGTTGTAATTTCGTCCGGTAAATGCTTGCCGCAGGCATATTCGTTTCGTGGGACTTTTCAACGAGAGGGACAAGGCACAGGCTAAGGAAGGGGAGGAAAAAAAAAAAGGAAACGACACGGAGCTGACGTCAAAAATGGTAGCGTAGAGCCAACCGTGGACGTAAAATCTGCCACCCGCAACGGCAAATCCGGACCGTCGAAACAGCCCCAACTCCTGGTGGGTCCCCCGCTTCATTTTTCGGATAGTTTTGAAAGAGGAAGCAAACAATTTTCTATCTTCTGGCTCTCTGCTCTGCTCTTTCTTGGTATTACCAAACAACAACAAGAATCAAAGTCCCTTTTCCCAGAAGGAGAGGAGGAGGAGAAGACCGAGACACGGAAAAACAGCATTAAAAAGCTCTCGCCTTGAGACCCCCCTCTCTCTCTCTCTCTCTCTCTCTCTCTTCCCCGTGGGTGTTGCTCTGTTTTGAGCTTGAAGCTTCAGCTTCCGAGAGCTGTGGAAGTTCTTGAAATGGTACAGGAGGAGAGACCGGATGGTAAAGGCGCTACCGTCGATGGGAATCTACCAGGTTTCTTTCCGGCGGCTTCGAGCCCTCTGGTTCTGTGGAAATCTCGCAAGAGATCAGGTAACAAGACTCCATCCCTCTTCCATGTCAGAGGTTGTCTGATGATGTGCGCGCGCATGAGCGTCGTATGCTTCATAGAAAGACCAAAAAGCGCGAATCTTTTTAGGGTCGCTGCATAAGTCCGACGATTTCCTCGTTAATTGATTCATGTTGTTAGATTTGGGTTTGGTGTGACAGTGGTTCATATGCATGTACTGCAGAATTACCTTCATTTCTCTGTAATTGCTTATGATTCAGAGAGAGAGAGAGAGAGAGAGAGAGAGAGAGGTACTTGTTGCAGCTAAGTCTTTGCTGGTACGTTACTTAACTGGGTTTGGTTGGCTGGCATATCAGTCGCCTTCTCCATCTCTCTAATGATTTCAAATATCTAATTTTCTCATTTAATTTGTTGTTTTTAATGGCAATCCTTTTCTTGTCCCTGTTGCTCCATTTAAGCTGGATGCTCTTCAACAGTGCCTCTGCTTATTTTATTGATTTCTTTCCCTTCAGCTTCATCATAAGTTCTCAATCTGTATTTCTCTGAGATTTGGTCGCTGTATATCTGCTCAATATTTCTGGGGTTGTATTTTTTAATAGGGTGAGTGGAAATGGCCTACCTTTTAAATGTCGACTCATTCTTTTCTCATAGGTGGATCCAATTAATTAACTTTTGACAACTGGGAGTTTTCAATAAGGATTCCTGACCAAAGTCCTTGTTTTTTTATGTTTCTACTTCTACACCATCATAAGACGAATCATTTGTTGAGAAAGTAGTTAGTCTTCGGTTCACGCCTTTCACAGTGCCCAACTGCAATTTTGTTAACGGCTGTCTGCCTTTCCGTTAGGTAAGCTGTCGTCCTTGTCTAACTAATAGGTTTTTGTTTTTTTCCCTTGGAGCAGCTATAACTACATAGCAATTGTTTGAGCCCTTGCGGTTAAACAAGACAGTATTTATGCAGAGGGTACAACGCCTTCAAAATTTTGCCGCTTGGCACGTGTGTCGTGTTTCGTTTTATGGTTTAATCAATGAAGTAGTCAATGACAAAGCCACCCTCCCCCTCAGATTTTTAGGGTCGCATGTCCGTTGCCAGTGGCATAGATGGAACTGCTGGTGATTAGTTTGTGCATCTTCGGTATCCTTAGCTGTATTATATTAAGATGATGGATGAAGCAAGATGTGCCTGCCGTGTGATTCATGGGATTTTTTCTGTTTTGGTATCTTAGAGACAAACCAATCTCGTG
Source organism: Rhodomyrtus tomentosa (assembly GCA_028455895.1). Classification (NCBI taxonomy): domain Eukaryota; kingdom Viridiplantae; phylum Streptophyta; class Magnoliopsida; order Myrtales; family Myrtaceae; genus Rhodomyrtus; species Rhodomyrtus tomentosa. Next base: position 36,471,536 of record JAPCWY010000001.1, on the reverse strand, counting down.
GTTTCCCACTAGCTTTCTGTTTGAATTACAATTGGTCCATTGAGTTACTGTTAAGTCTATCAAGAAATGAGAAAATAGCTCAATGATGCCTTCCATTTCTCTAAGTTTGGTGGCTCCAAAATTCCCTTGGAGCCTCAAATTTCGGAACTTCAGCTTTGGGTCTCTTCTTCTCTTCTGCTCTATGATCTTCAGCATAGGATAAATTGGGCGAGTCAAAACCGGATTAAAAAACTTGATTAGAAACCTTGGTTTGAAAGGTGTGCAAATGTGCTATGTGTCATTTTTCACTAGGATGTGCGAAATGATTTGCTCACAAATTCTTTCTTTGATAGTCTCACCTCTTGAATCAAATTAGTTAAGGCAGAGAATACTAGTTTGGTTGCTTTGCCGAGGATGTTGGCTTGGCAGCCACTATATGATCATCTCTCTCGGCATAAAGATGTGAATTTGAAACTAGACCTTACTTGGGCACAGTTACGGGTTTACAATGACCTTACTAAATGTATCAGCTTGAAGATTCTGCTCAATAATATGACTAGTGCTCATACTTTTGATTGAATTGTTCTCGATTCATATTTTCTTTCTCATTTTAAAGTTGAAAGAGAAAAAAAAAAGAGGTATGCTTCTCACTTATTTGCAGCTCCTATTCTAGAATTCTTGGTACTAGAATATTTCTTTTCCAAATTTCCGACAGTTAGTGGAAAGTTGTTGAACGAGGTAGCAGATGCTGCTGATGAACTTCCCGACAAGCAGGTAGATGGGCCGACAGATGAGAATATGCAAGACTCTACGCAGACGCCTCCACTATCCGATCGTCGAAAGGCCCTGTTTGAGCCATTGGAGCCTGTGGGTAGTGCCAAGGGCCGACGTCCATCAAATGAGTCTTTGCTGCCGCCACCCGACTTTGATGCTGCAAGCTATCCACGAGGCTGGCTGATTGGGAAAAGGCGAAAGCTTGTGAATGTCGACGTGGTCGAATCCATGAGAAGGATTGCCGTCCAGGAGATGAACAGAAAGGTGCTTATTAGCAACCAAAAAAAAAAAAAAAAATCCTAACCTCAACAACGAATACTAATCTAATGCCCCTCATTTTTCGCTCTTTAGTGAAATCATAGAACCCAAACATGATCCGTGCAGGACAAGGAGATCGATGGCCTGAATGAGCAGTTGGAGGAGGATGCGCGGTGTCTCGAGCATCTGCAAATGCAGCTACTCGATGAGAAGAGCAAGCGCTCCGAGGTCGAGAGAGAGAATAAGATGCTGCACGACCAAATATCGATGCTGATGAACATGTTGGACGAAAATGAATCGCTGGAAGATGTCCCTGACGAGCCTTAGACATCGCATGTCGGTTTTATATATATATATATAAACAACGGTTCTTTCTTTCATTTTCCTTTTAATTTTAAGGGAGTCTATGAATATAAACATATGAAAACAGAAGGCATAGCTGGACCTAAAGGATCTGCATGTTCTTTGATATGTTATTTTTCGTCCCAAAAATTCGTTTTTTTTAGAGGGTTAGAGGCTCCTTTTGTTATGGAGGTAGCTGCGAGTGTCATTATATATCTGGTAAAAAGGACAAGAAAAAAGAGAGAGAGAGAGAGAGAGAGAGAGAGAGAAGGAAGCTAGCTAAATACCATGCAAGTGCAGGTTCCTGTTTGTGATTGAAATGGAACATATCGGGTCTGTAATACAAGAAGTCTGTTGATGTGAACTGCATCTGTTCTTCCTGTTTGCTGTAAGTTCTCCTGTCTGTTCTTCTCGCGGAGGATCCGAGGACCAGCAGCATCGGAATGGACGCTGTTGCCTCCCTCCCTCCCTCCCTCTCGCTCTCTCTCTGGATAATGATCGGAATTTGCTCGTGCATATGTTGCTTGTTTCCCGAGTTAACCAAAGTCAGGCAGCTCGGATGAGCTTGCCGAACCAATTGCATGGATCCCATTGAAAATATGTCCTTAAAACTCGATCAGGAACACTTCGATCTCACCATGTATCAGATCCTTTCGGCGGTCTCGTTTGGACTAATTTTCGCTTTCGACGATTTGTCTTTCTCAAATTTAGGGGGGGAGGAATGATTTGGCATCTCTGTTGATCGGTAATCTCTTGGTAAAGACCAATCGAGGTCCCGAGGATGATACAACAATTCTAGCATGCGTATTATCCTTTACAAGCTGCAAAATATGAGCCAATTGAGCTCCGTGGACCGAGGACTGCGATAAGATAGTGTCAAATCCAAATCATAGAACCCAAAACATCGTGTTTGGTAGTACGGTACAAATCCTCGAAAAGCCACGTCCGCTCCGCTGACTCTCGATCTCATGCATGAACTTCGGGGGAAGGACATGCCTTGTTCGTTCCAGTAAAACATGGCACTGCTTTGAATTTGGGCTATTTGTCAGAATTAACAATGGGACAAATTCTAAATAAAGATTCAAAAGTTTACTTATTTTTTCAAATAAAAATAAAAAACTAAATTAATCATATCAATTTCAAATAAAGATATAAAATGACCATAAATGGTTGATAATTGGTTGATTTGTTTTAGCAGGTATATTGGTATGAATGAACATATTATAGATATAGAATGTAGAAGAATCTCGCCATACGGCACGAGCAGTTGAGTACAGTACAGAACTAGAGTTAGAGTCAGAGTATTTTTGCTTATCTTCGTATCTTGAAACTTAGGAAAGGAGAACCTATTTTTTTGTTTTCAAGGAAGATAAAAAAAAGTGATTGAACTTTACCAAAAAAAAAAAAAAAAAGTGATTGAAACCCGCAACGAAAAGGTTGAAGGGACAAGGAAAACCGAAGCGGTGAGAAGAGCCAGACGAGCTGTTTATCATTACGATAGGTGTCAAGTGGAAGTGCAGTGATGTATGCAGCTGAGGCATCCTAACAGACCCGCTTCCGTTATTGCTGCTGGGTTAGCTGTTGGGCTTTGAGGACACCTAAAGAAGTTGTCAGTTAACAGATACAGCCAGGTAGAGGCAATATTCTCTCCAAACAGAACATTTAGCACCATGGCTGTCAGCGGAAATACCAATTAAATATTTGCATTTTTATCCAAAGAAAATTTTACTTTTAAATATTTTTTTTTTCTTTCTTTGTTGCGACTGGACCAACCGCCAGCGTGGGCAACCATCGCCCAGCCCTCTCTGTTTGACCGATCCGTTAGCGAAAATAAAAGAAGAATATTCAACCAATAAAACTGAAAATACACTTGAGCAGCTTATTTAAAACTGCACTTCAAGCATTTATTTTAAAAGAAAAAATACTTCCGAGGTCTTATTTTAAACTTTTCGATCCAAAAAGTGAAATGCCCAGTTGCGAAATCACCTGTGGTCCTAAAACCTTTTAACATACGCCATGCCATGTATAGATTTGTTTCAAACTCAAGCAAACCAAGACTGACTCCATTTGGGTGAAACTCCCAATCAAACTTCAAAATGGAAAACTTTCAGGCACAGGATTGCCCCCAAAAAAAGCTAGCACTTCTCGTCAAACGCCAAAGAAACCATACACAAATACAAACGGTCACCATTCAGAGGCCGAAAGGCAGGACCCAATTGGGGAAAGAAAAAGAAAAACTAAAGCCTAGGCTCCCTATTTCTGGACATGAAGATTAAGGTGCGGATTCTTCATCAATTCTGAATCTCAGAATCCTGAAAACTGGAGATCGTGCTTGCCAACTCTTATCTACTTTGGCTTTTAGAATCCTCCCACAGTATATGAGGCAGAGAGGCTATTCTTGGAAGATTAAGCAGCAGTTCACCGACAGAGTCGTTTCTCAGCATTACCCGTCTTATGGGACGTGTCGACTCGCTCTTCGGCTCAGCCCCCAGTTCACATCGTTCCTCAGTAATTGCAACCTCGCGTGCAGGAGCAGTGTTGTCATTTTGCACATCCATGTCCTCATCTTTTTTTGTGGTTTGCATAAATCCTGCGGTTGTATCATCTTTCTGGAGAAGACTGCAAAGGGAATTAACCCTCGACAAGAAAGCCCGTTCATCTGAGGCTGAAACTTGCGAGTCACTGAATAAGTATCTGGTTATATCCTCCATAACATCTGTGCTCTGTAGTTCCTCAGCAGAAAAGAGTGGATCCCCAGCTGCCCTTTGTTCCGTAATGCAACGCCCAATGTGACTGACCAAGTCACTCACCGACATTGAACAATGAAAACCAGGCACTTCTATCTCGCTGCGTAGTTTCTGTGCCTTCCCAATTTCTTCAACTGCACGGCTATTGACCCCTGCACAAATCAGTAAATTGCATCCAATACCATTAGCAAAATTAGTCACATCTTTTAGCATGAGAAGTGATGATTAAGAAGCTATTTAAGGGCGCCTCTTGATTACATATGCACTCATTGCAGAGTTCCAGACAAAGAGTAAGGCAAGGAAAGTGCCATTTCTATTCAGACTAATGTTCAATGCTACACACAGCTCAATTTTAGCAAATGGCCATAAACAGACTGCAACTACAGCAAAACGGAAAGTGCTATTTCTATCTACACTAACTTCAATGCTTTCTGAAATTGTAGACAAAAGAGAACTGATTTCACTGCACTCATATAAAATCTGTCGTGCATAAGAGCAGCCAGAGGCTTAAGCTGACATGGATTGTTAGTTGACATCGCTAGCCGCAATTGCCAGAACATGGTAGAGATAATTCTAATTAGTTCCGAATTGTACTTGTTAAAGACTGATACATCCAGCTTCCTACCTCAGATGGACAAAAACATTCTTCTTTCCATAAAAATTCAAGAGTGTGAATTATATTGTGTCATTCGTTCCAATTTTACACAGCAAAAACATGAAACAATATTGCAGGCAACCATCAATGTTTGCCGAACAATATCGGACAAATATTGTTACCAGAGCTGGGGGAAGATATGGCCCACAAGAAATTATCAGGAGCTGTACCAACAAAATCCTGCTGTTCTCTCTTTGTTGGACACAATTGGCTTGCAGGTGGCGAAGTGACATGAGCCATAGCAAACAAGGAAGACGCTTCCACATTTAGCCCTGGGAGGTTCGGTTCGTTCTCGTCCAACAAAGAAATTTTGGTATCAAAATATGGAGAATCCACCACTATCTCTGGTTGTTGACTAAGAAAATGGAGCCGCGGATCACATTGAATGAGCTTTTCAAAGTGCCTCCCAAGTAGTCCTTGCGGGCACTCCACAAAATGGCGCCTACACCAAAAATAAAAATCCCACTATCATTAGTCATACTACATAAGAGGATCGTTTCCTCTCTTTCTCCCTCTTTAAAGGAAAAAAAACGGTGATCTATAGTTGCAACATAAAACTCAAGCAGAGTAGTGTGGAGTACATATGCAAATATTTTGAGAACAAGCTGGCTTAACTCGTTGCATACCACAAATGATTTAAAAATTTTGTTTTTTTTTCCTGGGGAGAAAAATACCAACCACTTCTCTGCCTCACTTTTCTAAAGTAATGCTCATTTTCATGGCATATAACGGAAATCCTGCTACCAAGACATAATGCAGTCAATCCTTGAGTGATATACCATGATTGGCACCTAATGAGAGTGACCCCAGAAAGAGAAGTTTCATCTTACCTGTCTATGCTTGCTTGTCCATTGGTAAAATCCGATGTTGGCTGCCACAATGTATGCTTCCGAGGTTGTGGATTTGTCTCCCTAAAGAAAAGAGGCTGTCTTGCCAGCTAAATACAGAACGTAATGCATCATTAATATAGAATCCGGAAATGGAATTGCAATATGAAGCAACCAAGGAAACAATAATTACCACTACGTATAGGTTATCGTTTCCTTCGACAGAACAATTGGCCTTGATCGCCACAATGTCCGACCACTGAATTTCGATCTTATTCTTAAGAGCGCCATCAAGAACTTCCCAAACAAGCTTATGCTTTGCGAAGTAACATTTTGCCACCAAGTCACCCTCATATCTTGACCTATACTGCAATTTAAAGACAGTGCCGAATAATACGCGTCATTTAACTTAGCACATAATAATTACACAAGATGACCAAGCAACTCTACCTCCCACGTGCCGATTTTGAGAACTGAAGCAGGGAAATTGGAGGCCTTGAGCTTATCTGCAGCAACTCCTTTGTGAGCTTTATTGCCCGAAGTGGATGATTTCGAAGTGTGATCTTGAGAGAGCTTCATTTGAACCAACTCCATGAAGGATTCACTTTTCTTAAGCCGCAAACCCAGTGGACTTGGCTCATCCAGCGGATTGTACACTTTTGGAGGAATGCCGAATACACCGCCACTAGCTAAATTACTCTGCCGCACAAAAACAAACTCATACATCAATATCAAAAACCAACCAACCCCACTGTAGCTTATGATAAACAGCAATAGATCACCTGATTCCAGACCATTCAGGGACAACAATCAACCAATCGCCAACGATAAATAACTTAAGAACGGTCCCATTCCAGATTGAATGTTCATTAACTGAAGAACGGTTACAATCTCCAGCTCGCGAAATGCGAAAGCAGGAAGAGCAGTGACTTCTCTTTGAAACTCAAAAGCACACATTACGGAATCAGTCCATTACGATTAGAAAGACTCAACTCACTGAAAACCGCTCCCTCCTACCATGTGAAGATTTAGATAACTATTGACACAACATGCTGCTCCTAATCCATATTCAGTAGCCAGTCAAGCACAAAATCTAATGGCCCTTTCATCTTCAGCAGAAAATCAGTTCAAATCGACCGTCAAATAACTATGGACTGACTTGGATTGTCTCTCCTCAGGAAGACTCCACTTTTCATTTCACAATCTGTCAATGATACAAACCTAATTTTTTCCGGTGACGCGTTTGCTTTCTTATCCAAATTATCCCCAAATAAGTTGCTTCTCGCATTCCCAAGCACGAGACACCTCCCTCCGTCCCTCTCTCCCTCTCTCTCGCGCGCGCTGAAGGAAAATGACATGAGAAAGCAGAAAAGCGAAGAACCTGTAGAGGGAAGTCGAGCTTCGGTCGCTTGTCGGAGGGCGCGAGCTGATCCTGGTCGACCTGATCGTCGACCTCGAACTTAACTTTGCCCTTCCGACACGAATCCGCCATTCCAGGAAGATGAACCATCGCAGACAAACGCAGACAAGAAGAAGACGAATCCGACGCGTCAATTCAAATCCCAAAACCACAGCTTCTGAATCTCAACTAGTTTCGCACTATACAACTGAGAATCGCCGACGGAAGAATCTCCAATCCTTTTTCTTTTTTTTTTCCCTCACAGGAAGGAAGAAGAAGAAGAGTTTGTTTTTTGTTGCTCTCTCTCTCTCTGAGGAAGACGAGCCAGCGGAGCGACGCGCGTCAAATAAATCGCCACGTGTCGCAGTCGTGACAGCTAGGAAATTTCCCTGGGATTCTCGAGATTGCGAAATTACTGAACTGGGCTTCCCGGCGGAATGCAATCACCCCACCTGGCCGAGGGGGGCACTGACGTCTTTTCGGGTGGCACACTCGGACCCCTGGGCTTTGCTGACTCGACCAGTTTTTGGCGTCTTGTGCCAGGTCACGTGCCGGCACGTGCGATTTTTCTGGATAAAAAGCGCGGGGTCCAAGGTCGGGAAGCTTCCTCGTGGTGGGCATACCGATGGAGGATCCTGCTCTCGGCTGTGATTGGGTGGCTGGGCCGACGTGCGGCGACACGTGTCGCGCCAGCTGGCTCCGCTACACGTCCGCGACACGACTTCGCTGGCTTGCTCGGACACGTAAGATTGGGGAGTGGGTCCCGCGGGGAGGATGTTCCTGATAAGATCTCCACGTCGGACTGTGAAAAAAGGGCGAAATGTCGGTCAATCGGACCGATTATCTTTCTTGGATTCCAAATAGAACTAATGGATAACATTTAATCGGATAATTGCGGACCTACCATTGAGTGCAAATATACAAGATTGATGTGATAGCCCGACCGATAAAGCATTTCTACACAACGTTGGGGCGGGACATGATGTAGTACAAAGATGCAATTCTAGTACAAATAGTTTCACATGTAAGAAAAGTAAACGAAGAAAGATAAAAGGGGATGGACGACTAATGTCATAACAGTCAGAACAAATATAAGCGCGAGCTAGAAGGCCCAAAAAAACACAAAAGAGCATGAGGCCCATAGAGGGCCCACTGAATCCAAGCAGAAAAGAACGCCAAAAGAAGTAGGCCCAAGAGGCCCATTAAACCAATACATCTGTGTGTACGTTTTTTTTTCGCATTATAGATTTTATTGACAAATGTAACACTTAAAATTTGTTAGAGTTAGAGATCTTTAAGAAAATCTTTAGAATTTTTATCTATATCAGAGATGATTTGACATTCCTCTTGGTACTTTTGCATCTCTTAAGGTTGCACATTTGTCCGTCGTTTGATTGTGCATATTTTGACTGATATGTCGTCGTAAATAGTCATCTAACAAAGCCTACAATTAAATTCAATATTGGAGATATTTGCGGGATTTGCGTTTTTCCCATTCAAAGGAAAGCAGAGATTATAGGCAATTCTGTATATTGATATTTTTTTCTAGTTTTTTGTTTTGCTCATTTCCTTTGTTGTAGCAACCCTTGTGTAGAAATTGCAGAATAATGGCGGCGTATCTATCATGAAAAAATAAGAGAGTTTTGCCTGATGAAGTAGGCACATTGCCGAACCTCATAATTCTTGTGTTCTTCGTTGTGATTGCTTCATTAAAATTCAATATGGTATCAGAGCGAATTTCAAATTGGCGATTCCTGTGAATACTATACCGAATTTCTTTTTGCTCATCTTCTGTCGTCTTTGCAATTTTCTTTTTAGCTGCCTTGCGTTATGGATGATAGAGAGAAAAATGTTGCGGGAAAGAATTCATCGAAGACTATTGCGAAGACGGGGCCATCGAAGACCGTTGCGCAGGAGGCACACAGTCAGTGACTCGCCTAAGTTTACTGTCCGGACCTTATACACGGCGACGGGTCGAGATCGATAGAGGAAAACGGAGGTTGGTGAGGCAAGCGCGAATAAGTGGGAGCAGTTTTAATAAGCTTTGCTCATTGCCATGCAGAAAGTGTCGGGTTAGACTTGGACAGTTACGTGCGTGGGGGACCAAAGCCCGAATAACACTATCCTAAAATCTCCTGTACACGCGAAATGATCACGTAAGAAGCAACCAGAAGATCAGAGAGGGTGCTCGGTGAAGACTAAGGAACCTTTTGCTCTTGTGATCGATCTCTCATCGACAGAATGAGCCGATTGATTCGGACCACTCCAACCGGAACTTCTGTGATCGGGCCGCGAATCCGGTTGGGGTGTTCATAAAGCAAATGCATCACGCGAGTAATGACGAGATGTGCGAGTACCAGGAATTAGGACAAGAGAGTGTGGAGGCTTTTGACCTATGTCCAACTTAATTACTTTTGAGTTAACAGGTGGAGTGAGAGCAAAGGAGTGGAGCTGCCTTTGGCTAAGGAGAGATTAGAACTTGTAACTAAGGGGCCCAAACCACATGAGAGTAAGCCATACATCATTACGTAAACCACCGCAACCGTCTCAATTCATTGCTTTTGGTTTTCTGTAATGGTTACTCGTATCATTATTGTTCTAAACATGAAAAAGTTGTTCAAAAAGGGCTAAACTTATTGTACTTCTGTCAATTCAGCCCTAAACATTTTAATTTTGTCAATTGAGTCATATACCTTTTTGCATTTTCCCAATTGAGTATATTCAGCCAATTTTGGCCGAAAATCACTGACGTTGACCCCCTACCGTCACAAGTAGTACAACCAACGTTGACATGAACAATCTCTAATACGATTATAATACTTGTTCGAATTTATTTACTTTTTTCTGTTCTTCTATTTTCCCTTCTTTACTATTTTTTTTCCTTTTCCTTTTCCTTTTCCTTCCATCGGGCCTTGTTGATGGTTGGCAGAGGTCATTGGCCTTAGGCAAGAATCATCCTCGGACGAGGCCGACGATTCCGTCAGCCATTGACGAGGCCTAATGATGGCATGAGAAGGGAAAAGGTGGGGGGGAGAAAAGAAGGAAAACATAAGAAAAATACATAAATGAAAATATTTGCAAAAATATTAAGATATTATTAAGAATTGTCCGAGTCAGCGCCGGTCATACCATGCGGGAAGGTTAGCATACAGATCAACGATTTTTGATCAATATTGACTGGATTGACTCAATTGGCAAAACTTCAAAAATTTTAGGATTCAATTGGCAAAACTAAAATATTGATGACCGATTTGTCAAAACCGCAGTAGATTTAAGACTTTTTGGATAATTTTTATCCAATAAAAAAGTATCATGAGAGCACTCGTCAAAACACGAAATTTATCGGGCTATGGAATAAACGCTTTGGAAATAGCAACATTCCCTATTTAGGGTGCACATGAAAATCATAGAAATAGTTTATGGAACAAAAATTTATTTCTGAAATAGGTTTGGAACAGAAACTCGTTTGGTAACGCAATTTTATTTTTTTATTTCTGAAACAATTTTGAAAAATAGAAATAGATTTGAAGCAGCAATGAGAAAAAAAAATCACTTCTTCAAGAAATATAAATAGAAATAGAAATCTCCGTCGATGGCCAATCCGCCGGTTGCATCTCGTCGGTCGCCACCGCCCCCCGACCACCACCACCGGTCACTGGCCACCGCCGCCGTCGCCATTGCTGGATCGCCGCATTTTTCAGAAGTAAAAAGTTTCAACCATTGTTAAACAAAATTTTAGTCTAGGATTAGAAAATTTTATGCCGTTATGAAACGCACCTTTTTTTCCTTAAAAACTCATTCAGAAATAAAAATAGTAAAAAAATATTTTCCTTCTAAGAAATTATTTCTTAATATGAATAGTTTTCATGCGCACGCTAAGGATGCCTAACGAATGCCTCGGGAGCATAAGTTAATGAGATGTTTTACTCGAATAAGTACCCCGAGATTTACCGACATCTGGTGGAGTTCAAAGACCCGTAATCACGGGAATGATGGGACGTCGGCACGCTTGAATCGTCAATATAATTCCGTGCATGGACTTGTGGGCACACTACACGGCCAGGCAATAAACAAGGAACATGACACGATTTGCGTTTAGAGAAATGAGCGATCTTAAGTTGGTGGCATGGCCCGATGCTATTTATTGAGCCACCCGCCTACCTCCCCACCGTCAAATTTACCGCTTGGAAGCAATTCTTTTTTCCATACAGGTTGTAATCATCCGTCCCGGCACGAGACGAAATCTGTGAAAAGAAAAGAAAATAATAATAACAATAATAATAAGCACTTGAGATTAGGTATCGTAATCGCGGCTTAAATCCGGCTAATCGGCTTGGCCGAGAGACGTGATTGCCATCGCGATTCGCGTGCCGTTCTTACGAGTCGATCGAGCCGATCCCTACGTTCTCCGTCAAAACTCGTGATCAGATCAAGGAGTAAGTTGAAGCGTGTTTGGGATTTTGGGGAAAATTCAGCTTCGTGTGGAGTTGGCGGATGGGGAGGGGAGGCGCCGTTTAAATGCGAGAGAGCCACGAACTGCTTGACGATCATAATAAATTCCACCTACAAAACTCGGCCCGGAATTTTTCCAATTCCCCCCCCCCCCCCACACACACACAAAAAAAAAAAAAAAAATCGGCCAGGAAATCAGGAGAAAATGGTCGGCAAGAGGAGAGAAATGAAGACAGTAGAGAGAGAGAGAGAGAGTGGAATGTTGGAGCAAACTTTGATTTAGTTGGAAGGGGGATCGAAGGGCTTGACAGGGACAAAGCTGGAAGGTCCAAACAGCTACACACGTTCAGTCTTTTCATAAACATCGGACCGTTTTTGGACGGCCAACACCGTCGTCGGAACGATGTGATAAGTACCTATCGCGTGCTTAAATGAGTTTGTCAAATTGAGATGACGATTTTACTACTTACCGGTTCATAAACTCATTCAAAACATTTTCCTTTTGACATAACGAGCAAACTTAATCACAATTCACGGTGCAAGAGCTCACCATAGCCCCGTGCTCCTTTTTTTTTCCCCCCCCTTTTAAGTTACGAGACAAAACCGAAATTAGCCTTGACATTTTGAGAGCGAGCCTCGCCGGCAGTGCTCAACGGAATACTGGAGCGGACGATCTACAGAGCGCTGGGCCCACGAAAAAGCGATTGCTCTCGGAGCTCCTCGCAAGCCCGAGCACGAGCGAGCCCGCGTTTAGGACGGGACGACGTGAAGAGGGCTTAGCCCGATTCGTGAAAGCTGGCCCGAGATACAGCCGAACCGGGCCGCGCCGAGGCGCACAGGTGCCCCCAACCCCACGTAGGGGTCGGAGCGAAGCAAACGAGCGAGGACAACGAAGAAAGACTCGCAGCACAAGCCGTTTTAAGACGGCCATAACATGAACCCTTCCTCTCTCAAGCCGGCTTCTCATTATAAATCCCTCTCTACTCTCTCTCTCTCTCTCTCTCTCTCTCGTCTCACTCCAATTTTCTATTTAAACACACTATTTTCAGCTTTACTCTATTTAATCATTTACAATTCCTTCTCATAAGCCCTTTTTCATTGGACAACTCTCTCTCTCTCTCTCTCGTTGAAGCCCTTCGTTCTTCCAACACTCTAGTACTTAGTCCAGCCCGAGTTCCCCGTTCCCGCTGGAAAGCTTTAATGGCGAAAACCTCACAGCCGCAGCAAAACCAGAAGGAAGATCCGGACTCTAAGGAGGACGGCGCCAAGAACGCGGCCACCAAGCCGAAGGCGAAGCGCACCCGCAAGAACGTCCCCCGGGACTCCCCGCAGCGGCGCAGCTCCGTTTACCGCGGCGTCACCAGGTTCGATACGCTCCCATGTCGCCTCTTCGCATCGAAACCAAGGATTCCCCACCCCCTCTCCCGCTCTCTCTCTCTCTCTCTCTCTCTCGCTCTCTCGCGCGCTCTTTTTCTTTTGTGGATGATCTCTTCTTTCTTCATCATCATCATCATCATCATCTTTCGTTTAGATGGGTTTGCTTTGCGCCACTGTCTGATTAAATCACTCGCAGGCATCGATGGACGGGCCGGTACGAAGCTCATCTGTGGGACAAGAACTGCTGGAACGAGTCGCAGAACAAGAAAGGAAGGCAAGGTAATTAATTAATTAATAAGAAATTAATTAATTATCGATCCCTTGCCTTTTTTTTTTTCTCTCTCTCTCTTCTTTTTTTTTTTGTAGGGTAATTTTCTTTTTTAAGTTTGAGCTGAACAAGTCTTATTTTTTCCCGAAACGAATTATTATCGAGTGTCTAATATGTGGCTATTGATTTGGCGACGATTGTGGCGACGGAATCTCACCGAAATGCAGTGTATCTAGGTGAGTTCGTTACCTATATAAACCAGCTCCTGCTCCTCCTTTTTGTTTTTTATTACTTAAATATCTACCTTAACTTTTTTGCTTTTTTTTTTCTTTATTTCTTTTGGTTTCATTTCCAAAAGAACATCTTATAACATGCAGAAGTAAAATAAATAATCGGAATAACCCCACCCATATCATTTATTTCATTTTCTCAACAATAAATATATATATATAGGCATGGGGGCAGGGGACACTAGTGTCATAGATGCGGGATTCGACTCCCGCGCTCTGCAAAAAGAGCCCGAGCGAAAGCCGATACTATTAAGAAAATACGGATGAAATTTCATTAGCGTGGGAAATTTTGTTTATCTTTTTCTCTCTTTTTTTTTCGGGGGAAATATTTTTCGTCCTCTCAAATTTTAATTATGTGCCGGGGATAAAAATGGTGATTTTCCAGGGGCTTATGACGATGAAGGAGCCGCAGCACACGCGTATGACTTGGCGGCATTGAAGTATTGGGGACCAGAAACCGTGCTTAATTTCCCTGTAAAAATTCTCCCGTTCAATTGATAAAATGAGTAAAAAAGCCCTCGTTTCTATTTACTCTTTTACATCGGTAAATACACGGGCGTTCCGTATTTTTCACGTACAGTTGTCTGCGTATGAAGAAGAGCTGAAGGAAATGGAAGGCCAATCCAAGGAAGAGTACATTGGATCCTTGAGAAGGCATGTCTAGATCGAGATTACTCGCATTTTCCCATTTTAATTTTTCACTCTCTTCTCCACGGTTTTTGGCCGGATATAGATTAACTAATCTTTTCCCGTCTCCACGGACCCTCTATTTTTTTCTCTCTCTCTCTCTTTTTCTTTTCAGGAAGAGCAGCGGATTTTCACGAGGAGTCTCGAAGTACAGAGGAGTTGCCAGGTAAATTACGAGAGATTATCGCCCTCTTACCAGATCAGAAAACCGACACGACGGTCGATGACATAGAAATCCCCATGTTGTGGAACTTACGTTATATAAATTTTTTGCCATATACGTCGCGCTGTGGAGAAAAAAAGGCATGACCCCTTTTTGCAGCCACATGACCATGTTTGTAAAAAATATGTCACGCGCGAAAACAACGACGATAATAAAAATAACCATTAAAGAAAAACAAAAGTAAAATAACTAGTACGGCATGCAAGCCAGCGGAAGTCAACAGCTATATTCTTTTAATGAGAGGTTTGACTTCCAACATCCGAAAGTTCCTTCAGGGCCGAAAGTTAATGAGTTTAGTTGACGGTTGTGTACCGTGTTGGAGGGAACAGTGGAGTAGTCCGGCGATGTGGTTGGATGTCCACGGATCCGGATCGATTAATATTTAATCAGAAGTTTAGGCGTCTGCTTTTGGGATCCGAACCGTATTTCATTACACGTACGGTTTATATTTCCTATTTTTAGAGAGTAATTTTCTGAATTGTTTGTATATATTTTTGTTAGTAATAATCTGGGACCTCTATTTATAATACGTACAGTCCGGATTTGAAGGGTAGGACCTGACGTTTCTTCCTTTCCAATATCGATGGCCCACAATGCACGATGCAAAGTTTAATTTCATTTAGTTTAGTTTTTTTTTTTTGGCCAAGATGAATGATATATTTGCTTATGTTTAATACAGGCACCACCACAATGGTAGATGGGAAGCCCGAATTGGGAGAGTGTTTGGCAACAAGTATCTATACCTTGGGACTTACGGTAATTTTTCTTGCTTATTTTTACTTGCCTAGACACATGTTATCTTTTCCCCCATGTTAGAGATGGATTCTGCTTTGTTAATTCACTCCACGCTTTTGTTCTGAAGTAATTTCGACGGAAAAATTGCCCTGATGAATCCCGAGTCTTATTGTACCAATACCAGTTAATCATTAACTTTTCGATTATTTCGAATTTAGCCATGAACCTTGGCACAGAATTTCAATGTGATTCTCCTGATCATTTTTCGCTCGAAAGTTGTCGAAGTGATCCGATCGTCGCCGGCCATCCTATGCACAGCAACGTCGCCAGACTGGCTGGAAGGATCGCATTGAGATTCTGTGTGGAGGTTTAGGATTAAATTGATCAATTCAAAAAGTTCATGACTGAATTCACATCTCTATAACAAAGTTCAAGACCGATCGGAGCTATTACCAGTAATTTCGTCTACCCAAAGAAGCATTTGGAGTTAAATTGTGATAAACATTCATCATTTCAAAACACCCGCCTTAAAATAAAGAGATTGCATGGTTATGGAGTTGATCAATGGTAGGTCCTTGAATCTTGGCATTTACCCACCAACCCTAGAAGAGGTGACTTCCCCCACTTTAGTTAGCCATGAAGTTTCTCAATCCTTGAATGATTCTTTAAAAAAAAAAAAAAATTAGATGCAAGAGGACGAATAAAAGCAGAAGTTTTTGTTACTTATCTTCTAATGCATCTGCAAAATTGACAACTAAATAGGGGAGTGGGCTATTATAATGTAATGAAAACTCAAATCGTGTTACGTAGCAATATCAATAGAATAAATGTCGAGTACCCAAGTCACGAAACTTTTCCCTTTTCCGCACGTCCCGCGACATCATCGTCGATTTAGGCTATCAGAGAATTCCATTCGAGCGAGTATCGATGACGACCGATGGATACGAGATGTACAGAAATAGCTCGATCTCGTAGCGTTTACACTCTTAAACGGGCGTGGCTTATAAGTCTAGGCACAGGGCGATTCCTAGACGGTAACAATAGTGAATCTAGTCGTGCATCGTTAATTCGCCGTTCGATGGTTGACTTTGGAGCTTGGTCGACATGGGCGTTGAGGGTGGATTGCGAGAGTTCTCGAAAGCGGCAATCAATCATTTTGGTTGAGATGTTAGATCACCAAACCCTTCAACTGCTTCTTTCAGCTATTTACTCTATTTTTTTAAAACGTTTGTACCCAAAAAAAAAAATAAAAAAACTATGGTCTGATCTCCTTCCAACTCCCTACCAACATCTTCATGCGATATTAACTTCTTCTACTTCTTCTGATTTATGACGTCACAATCGATCCTGTCTTTGTTGTGAGACCACCGTTGTCCTACTAACCAGACTTTTTCAGCTACCCAAGAGGAAGCGGCCACAGCATATGACATGGCGGCCATCGAGCACCGGGGGCTCAACGCCGTCACCAACTTTGACCTCAGCCATTACATCAAGTGGCTCAGGCCCGGTGCCCCGAACGGCTCCGGCGCCGACCTGAACTGCTCCCGGCGGAGCCCCGACGCTGGCGAGGCGAGCGGCAGGGACGTGGCGGGGCCTGCCCCCCACTGTCCGCAGGGAGGCGGCCCAGCCTCCTCGGCGCTCAGCCTCCTGCTGCAGTCATCCAAGTTCAAGGAGATGCTGGAGAGGACGAGCTCGGCGGAGGACCGCGGGTCGACCACGTCCTCCTCGGAGTCCGAGGCGCCCCGCCGGAGCTTCCCGGACGACATACAGACCTACTTCGACTGCCACGACGAGGGCGGGCTCGGGGACGACGGCATCTTCGGGGATCTGAACTCGTTCGCTTCCCCTATTTTCCACTGCGAACTCGACATCTAGCGAGGCAGCAGTCATTAGGGAGATTAATTAGGGGTCGAGAAAATTCTTAGGCAACTATCGGTTCCGATAAAACAATGAGCTCTCAGCTTTGCAAGCATGCACGCCAAATGGGGCCGTACGTGAATATGGAGGTGAGGATCGGGACGCGAAAGAAGATGTCGATGAGAATCGGTAAGAGTAAAGAGACAATCTAGATTCTTTTCTTTCTTTCTTTTTTTAATCTTAAATCATTACTATTATTGCTAATTTTCTTTTTAATTACCTGTAAATGGTGGGGATATTCTTTTGCTAATTATTTATTTGTGCTTTTTTTTTCTATTTGGGTCGTCCCAAATAAGACAAGGTTGGCATGCAGTCCCACTTTACTATCATTAGACTAATTTTTTTTTGCCCCCCATTTTGTGGGTCCAATCTTACGTGCTTTCGTCCGACTATAGACAAAGATATAATGTTGGACGAACCAATCCGGGGTCACGTGGCATGTAATTATCTGGTTGTAGTTTATGGCATATTGCAAGACACGGTATAAGGAAGATAACATATATAATTAGCAAGTAAATGAATCATCAGCCGGGGCCGTAGACATCATGGGATAAGATAAAGGCCATGTCCTTTTCAAGAGAGGCAAATTTTGAACTCCAAATGAATAATCCCAATTAAATTAAATGGGGGGATGTAAGTTGTGATTTGTAATCTGACAACGGAGATGGGACATGTAAGTCTATTACATTGGAAAGCATGGGATTCATCATGATCATCTTTTGGGGTCTTGTAAGAATTATAAATGTTTGGAGATTAGTCACAAACCTTCGATGTTCTCTTTGCTTAATGTTTTGGGGATTGGGAACATTAGGTGAAGAAAGTTCGGGAGGAAGTTTCATAAATTCGAAAATTTTTCATGCCAAAACCTTCTAATTGGGAAAATTGTAAAAAAAAAATTGTAAATCTACTGTAGGATGACCAATTCAGTCCTAAACCTTTTAATTGTGCTAATATAATCTTAAACCTTATGATAGTTTGCTAATTCTAGTCTAGACCTTTCGATTGTGCCAATCAGATCCAAACCTTTTGACGATTTGTCAATTTAATCATAATCATTTTGATAATTTGTCAATGTAGTCCTTTCAGCTAATTCTCCAAATAATGGGCTTATGACTAATTGACAAAATATCAAAATTTTTATTACTAAATTGTCACAATTGAAGATTTATGACTAAATTGTCACAATTGAAGATTTAAGACTAAATTGGCATAATTGAAGAGTTTAAGAATGAATTGGCCATCGCGCAATAGATTTAGGACTTTATTTTGACATTTATCTCCTTTCTAGCTAGTAAAGTGTCAAAAAGGTCCTAAACCTATTGCATTAGTGTCAATTCAGTCATAAACCTTTTTTTAGTCCCAAACCTTTTATTGGTGCCAATTCAGTCCTAAAATTTTTGCATTAATGCCAATTTAGTCCTAAATATTTTGTATTTATGCCAAGTGAATCAATTCGATCAATTTTTACCTAAAATAATTGGCACGAACATCTATTTTTGTACATGGCATAGCTTGCGCTAACGTATATATTTTTCTAATATATTTTTATATTTTTAATAAATTTTTAAAATATTTTTTTGAAAAAATGAAAAAAATGCTTAAAAATTATTTAAAATTATATAATAATATTAGAAAAATATTCAAGTCAGCGTTTGTCGTGCCACGCAGGAAAATCGATGTCCATGTTAGCTATTTTCAATTAAAATTAGTCGAATTAACTCAATTAGCATAAATGTAAGAGATTTATGACTTAATTGACACAAATGCAAAAGATATATGACCAAATTAGCACCAATAAAATGTTTATGACTAAATCGACAATAGTACAATAAATTTAGGAATTTTTTTTGGCACTTCTCCCCCTTTCTAGCCGACATGAATTTGCAACTATATTATCTTGGTGTTCCTCGTCCCACGTGATTTAGAAGACAAATTGTTGAGCAACGCATAAGCGCGACCGATTCTTGTGTCGTCGCCGCTTTCCTTTGGATAATGGGCCCACGTATGGGGATTTATCATATACCTCCTCGTTTTGATTTAGCACCGAACATCAACAAACAAAAACAATCTATAAGCGTCATAAAATGTTAACTCTTTATGACATGATCATGTAAATACCATAAAGACTGTTTTTATGTCATGAAAATCTTCAAATACAAAATTCCGTTGTTTGGTGAGTAAACTTGAAAATGAGATGCAAATGGTTGGTTTTCGTCTCGATGATAGACGACTACTCACGATAGAAGTGTGAATTCTCAATTTCTTTGTCAAAGATGGAGCAATTTATAAAAAAACTTACAAAGAAAGTTATCAGATAACGGCCACGAGATGGAGCAACTTGGCGAGAGAATCTAGATCGAATAAGATCCTTCACGAAAGCATTTGCATGCACAAAACAAATGTAGTTCCCAAACTTTTGCCTAATGTGCAACTTGATTTCTAAATTTTTGACTTTTTCAATGTAGTTATTTAATTTTTAGCACGTGTTCAATTTAGTTCTTTGACTATATGAAAATGTTCGTTACTATCATTGATCTTAAACTAATGAAAGGATTGCATTGAACATTTTCATATAGCTCAAGAACTATATTGAACATGCAACATAAGTCTAGATACGATATTAAACAAATTAAAAGTTTATGTACCATATTGAATATTAAGTTAAATTTCAGATACCATATTAAACAATTTAAAAGTTCATGGACCATATTACACATTGAATCAAAATTCATAGATCATTTATATCATTATCTCTTATTATTATTAGAGGCCCATAAATTTCAAATTCACACGATTTCTTCAAATCAAATTTACGCCGTTTAAAGCACAAGTCGACGATGTAGGAGCCAAAGCTTCGATGACTAACTCCAGGCACGAGACTCTACTATGCAATCTTATCCAACAAGAGTCGAATGATGTTGACGTGGAACCTATCTTCTCTACCGCCATCCTTCTTGTTGCCGAACATATATATTTTTTCTCTATTGGCAGTGAATGCTATATTCTTACTTTACGTATGAGGAATCTCGAAATCCGAACGAGACTTCAAACGAAGTAGTTTAAGGATTTACTTAGGTGCAACCATTCGCGCTCCCATTTGATTCATAATAATCTTTGTACTGTTCAAAACAGTTCACAATAATTCTTGGACGAAGTAGTTTAAAGGACTTTGTTTCGAATCAAATCAGAATACGTAAGCATAGGATAATTCGGATTAAAGTGTAAGGATTTGTTGTTTCAATTCCTTTTGTTTTTTAATGTATGGACATCTTTAGCTGAAGAAGGAAATAAAAGTTTACTTGACATTAATTGGAGAAAAATTCAAGAATAAGGGGGAATAAAATGATATATATATATATATATATATATACACACACACGCACATGGATAAAATGAGCGGGAGATGCTTCAAGAAAATGAGTGGCTAGCGGCACTCTCCCTCTTGGCTCCGTGCGTGATCCCAACTTCTTCCCAAGCACGCAGCCCGAATCGACCATGAACCCAACCACCGCTCCGGCCCACTCTCTCTCTCACCTTCATCCATGGCCTGCGCGCTCACACCCACACTCTCTTCCTCATCCGGTTGGACGCGTCTCTCCAGAGCTACCTCAGCCAGAATCGCCTCCGCCGCGGGCTCGAAGCTCCGGGCGTCCCCGACCATCACCGCCATGTCAGCCGCCGCGACGAAGGTGGTCCCGGCCGTGATCGTCGGTGGGGGACGCGTGGGGAGAGCGCTTCAGGAGATGGGGAGCGGGGGCGACGTGCTGGTGAGGCGAGGGGAGCCCGTGCCCTCCGATTTCGAGGGCCCGATTCTGGTGTGCACCAGGAACGACGATCTCGAGGCCGTCCTCGACGCCACCCCGTCGTCTCGCTGGAGTGGTACGCTTCGGATTTTTAGTTAGGGTTCGTAAATGTTGTGTTGCGACATCGTCTTGATGGAGCCTCTGTTCGTGTCATTTCTCTGGATTGGAATTTCAGGGGCTTAACGGATATGTCGAAGAAATTAGTTGTTATTGGCGATTTTGCTACTTGGAGATGAATTCATAGGAAAGTCCCCAAAATAGTTGATGAATGAATGTGACATTGTGACTTCTGAATCGTTAGACTTTAGTGCTTCATTTTGGTCCCATTTAGGTGGTATGTGTTTTTTTAGCTTGTTTACACTAGTTGGCGATCATTTAGTCCTGAAAAATATCTCGTTTCCTTCGCTGACTGACTTAATCGGCTCAACCTGATTGACTGGATACTGATACAATGGCCTGCGCAGTAGAATTAGATCTATAGGGATAGGATATTGTGCAGGTCTGCTCGGTGTTCTCTTAGTGAGTCCAATTTGCAGGGCAGATTTTACTGCATTTCTTTGGGTAACTCGCAGAAATTCTACGAGTATGTATTAATCAAGTTTCAACTTGCAATGCGCATTCTGTTTGGGAACTGGGAAGTATCCTTCCTTGCTACTGCATCAATCATCAGAAACCTTCAAATTTTCTGTCTACATGGAGACAAAAGTGGCAACTTTTTGTATTACCTGAACTTGTATTGTTGCTTTCGGAGTTCTTCTAAAGAGGTTTTTGGTCACGAGAGTGTGTATTCTGACAGTCCAGCAGATTTGGTGTTTTTCCAGAATGGGATGCTGGAGCCGTGGCTTGAAAGCAAAGGTTTAAGTGATGCCGACCAAGTATTGGCGTATTTTGCAGTTTCAAAGTTAGGAGAACCGCCTGTTGATGGAAAGACAGATACTAAT
Source organism: Rhodomyrtus tomentosa (assembly GCA_028455895.1). Classification (NCBI taxonomy): domain Eukaryota; kingdom Viridiplantae; phylum Streptophyta; class Magnoliopsida; order Myrtales; family Myrtaceae; genus Rhodomyrtus; species Rhodomyrtus tomentosa. The sequence continues at coordinate 36,449,862 of JAPCWY010000001.1, read as the reverse complement.
CCTGAAGGACTGACCGCTGCATATGGGAAATGGGCTTCAGCAGTTGCTGGAAGGTTACAAGCTGGAGGTCTGTCTTGCAAGGTACAGGCAGTAACCTTTTTGTTTCTTTCTTCCACTTCCAGAAACTTGGAAATCTGTTTTATCTGAACTTAGTTTTTTTCTATTGGCATTCTTAAAATTAATCTTCCAACTATATGAGGAGTCCTCGGTGCTTATAATTCTCCTTTTCAATGCATTGATTTTCTTACTCTTTTTGGTTTGTAACGACGAAAGATTTCTCATTGGCATCTCAGGTTCTGGACAAAGAAGCATTTCAGAAGCAGATGTTAGAGAAGCTCATCTGGATTTCAGCATTCATGCTTGTTGGAGCTCGCCATCCTGGTGCAACTGTAGGTGTTGTGGAGAAGGAATTTCGTTCCGAAGTAAGGCTGTTTTCATTTCATCTGCTCTAAACTTCATTGCGATTAATTTCATCTGGATGTTAGAAGAAAGAGAGTAATGTATTTCCCATTCGTTCTTGTGGATTTGAGTTACAAGAAATCTTTATGAAGCATGATGACTATATGAACTGTTCTTGTTAAGTGATTTTAAACATATTATACACAATTTCAGTGCCGGAATCACTGCAGTTTCTATGTGTTATAAAACTCCAGAATGCCTGATGTCCTCTATGTCTGTGCTCGACGTTCTTTTGGGGAGCGTCCCTCTTGTGTACGAGTATACCTCTGATTTTTGTCCATATTTGTGTGACTTCAGCACGGTAGTCCTTTGCTGTCTCCGTTTTAAGATATTTCTGGTTTCATCGCTATAATGTTCACCCTGCAAGTTTCCTAGAAAAAGAGACTAATTAGAATCTTCAATAATTCTGGCATATGTGAGTTTGTTACTTCCAAATGGTCATTCCATGGAGAATCACTTCAAACTGTGTTGACAAGTTTGAACTTGCCTTTCAGGTAGAACGCCTTATCAAGGAACTCACGTTGGCTGCTGCAGTTGAAAAGGGCATAGTATTTGATGAAGGCATTGAGGACAGATTATGTGCTTACTCACGAGCCGTGGCGCACTTCCCAACAGCTGTGAAAGAGGTAAATAGTGATGATTCAGTTGATGAATGTACATGAATTGATATATGTGATGTGTCTAACTGCTGATTTGTTCCTTGCTAACAGTTCAAATGGCGTAATGGCTGGTTCTACTCTCTGTCGGAGAAGGCAACTGCAGAAGGGAAACCTGATCCCTGCCCCCTACATACTGCTTGGCTCAAAGAAATAAAAGTCATCTAGACGTCAATGAACTCATTCTCAGATTTCATGGAAATGGCTATCAATATGCATGACTAGGAGAGAGCGTTCGAGTAATGAAAATCCGGTTTTTGTACCTCATCTTCGACTAGGAAATAACAACGCATGCTTTACCAGTTAAATCTTCCTTTCCTGTGTCTTGCGGTGAAGCTCCTTGGTGTCTCAACAGGTTCTTGTTCTGAGCCAGAACTACTTGAAATGGTGGTCGAAGTACGACATGTCGCACCTAGGCTCCTCGGAATTGTTAGGAATGATGGCTCACTGCTGGTCTGTGACTCGGTTTGATGCCGTCTGACTGGGTTTTCCGCATCAAACTCGTACTTTGGAAGGAAAATTCTGTGTGTATGGCGGTGAATGAAAACCTACCGGGATGGTTAAATTTGAGAGGATTCACGTGAGACTTACATGGAAACCAGTATCTGCTGTGCAGATGTAATTTTTGTATGTGCCAGTCTCTACTAACTGGCTTTGTTAAGTAAGGGGACATGACACCACGACTTTGCGCGGAGAAAAGTCCGGTCCAACAAAATAGGGAAGTTACAAAAAAAGACTAGGCGACGTTTGAGCACAGCTCTCATGTTCCCATTTCAAAGGGGACTAGGAATAAATACGTACGCTATCGAAGCCCTGCAGGTCTTCATTGTGATCTTCATCATTTGGGCCACGTTGACTAGCGAAATTTTACCACCGCCTAGAAGGATCATTCATATGTAATCAAAACAGTCACGAGTACAGACCTCAAAGGCTCAAACAGACAAACTTGTAGAGAATGTGGGAAAAGCCGAGGCAACGGAAAGAAGGCAGATAAATCACTCTACTCATCAAGGAAAGTTTACAGACAACTCTCAAGATGAAGTTCCTCACAATCTTAACTATTTGTTAGAATGCTTACATTTGCAAGGCTACATCCCCCCTCATCCTCGACCAAAATATGAAATCAAATAGACACTAGCAAAAAAGATATATCTAAATTTTTATACCCATTGGAGTTCGCAGAGACACCAGAAACAGGACGTAGAATGAATGAGTCATATCCTGCTGGGAAGGTTAGAGGAACTTTAGCTTTCCCTTGGAGATAGCCTTCGCCTGACACAGTGCCTTCTCGGTACCCGTCAGGCCAGAGCACGACCCAGCAGCTGCTGCTGCGCCCAAGGTGATGGCGAAATAGAGATAGACCGTGCAAAGGAAAGTAAGAAGTGCAAGAGCCGTCAAAAGGAAGCGGTGCCTCTGTGCAAGGGTCGACCAGCTTCCCAGCTCTTCTCGTCCGAATTGCTTCCTAAATGATGGTGACCTCCGGTGAGGAGATGATAGTACGGTGTCGAGAACCATGGCTTGCAGTCCGAGTTATCAATCCAACCTGGACTTCCTGCTTTCATGTTTGTGTTCATCGACGCAAAAATAAAAGGTCAGAATGCGTTGATAATTAAACAGATTGGAAAAATTCCAGCACAAGTTTTCGCCGAAAGATGTAACAGATAGCCATACAAAGAATAAAACTCTTAAGCGAATACAAGCCAGCAGAGTGAGGAAACTCGCATCTCTTTCAAAGGGACAAGACATGAAGAGCAAGATTCTGAAAGCGCTGGCAAAACAGTCATGGAGGAAAATGTGCTCTCCCAGAGATAAAGCAAAAGGCAAACACCTAATTTATACATCACGAGTCATGGAACAAAACCCGTTCAATATATGATGTCGAAATATGATATGAGTGCACTAAGGTACGCAAATAGGAATTTCCTCCCTCTCTCTCTTTTGCGTGCCGATCAGAAAATGCAATCTACCATCTCCGTCATGACATTATAGCTGGAGGGCCGTGGAGCAACCATGATAAGCTCATTAAGACATCGTTTCATTAGATTATGTAAGGATAAGAAAGCACTACATCACAAATCGAACGGGCGTGCTGCAGCACCATAACCAGATGATTAACATACACGTTTAAGATCTTAAGCGCCATAAATTCGCGAGACCCTCGTAAAAGAAGAGCACATCATGTAATTCCAAGGACAAACTCTTTCTATTCGAAGCGCCATACACACAACCCGAGTTGAAAAACACAAAAAACGAAATAAGAATCAGAATGAAAGTCAGATCTTTACGTGTGCTACACTGAAACATTGACGTGGAGCATGTCCATCACGGACTCAACGACCGAAGCTAGATGACAGATACTTATGGCCACGAAATAATTCAACCGAGATCGTTCATCATTAATATCCACCAATTAATGAGTTGGGAAAGACCAGGACCACACTGGTACGTGTCGGAGAGATTGAGAATGGAAGCATAGAACCCTAGGATTACCCAAAAGGATGGCAAAAAAGAAAACTAGTTCATGCCAACCGGACGACAGAACAAACACCCAAGAAGATCTAATAAACTCCGCAATCGATCGGACGATCCAGCCATCGCGAACCCAAGAACACGACATCCGATCAGACCCTCCACAACGAATCAACGACGCGTTTAATTGAACCCCAACCATCGGGACACGGTCGGATCTGAAGACGAAGATCGAGCATTTAGAAAGGTCCCCCGGGGTGGGGGGGCGTCGTGAGAGGGAAAAAGACATGGATAGGCGCTGAACTTACAGAAAAAAAAGCAGAGGATCCAGATCAAGGGGGTGGGATTGGATTCGACCCCTCGTGGTCCCTTTCCTTGACGAGGATGAGGTTGAGGATGATGACGGGGATGATCGAATAGAGGTAAAGCTCGAACCTTTCTTCCTTCCTTCCTTCTGTCCTCGGTTAATCGTGGGGGAGGGCCTTTCTGAGTTTCTGGTTCGACGAAGGAGGAGAGGAGAAGGGGAGGGTCGCACTTTCTCTCTCCTCCGCGTGTCTCGGCGAGAGAGAGAGAGAGAGAGAGATGGTTAATAAGCAGAAGCGCCTCCTCCACGTTTCAGCTCCAAAATAGTCGATAGAGAGGGCGAGTGGGGGGGCGTTTCCGTGTGAACCGTCCAAAAAAAGGGCATGCTCATAAATGCCGAGGAGAGAGAATGAACAATGTCAATCATCGGAGCTTTGACGTATAGACAGACCGGGACACGCCCAATGCGAGTCTGCTTTTTTTCCCCCCCCCCCCCCCCCCCCCCCCCAAATTACCTGTCTTCCACTTCCTCTCACTTTGATGATCCATGGACTGGTGTGGTGTGGTGTGGTGTGGACTTCCAGGGCTTGAATCTAAAAATTTCTTCAATTTTTTTTTTTGGGCTTGCGTTGTCGATCATTACGAATGTGCCATAAATCGTGAAAGCACACACCAACCCCCTCCCCCAAAAAAAAAAGAAAAAGAAAAAAGAAAAGAAAGGAAAACATATTATTGTCTGTAAGCGAGAAAGATTGTTTGCTGTCGATCAAATTAGAGGGCATAAATTGAAAGATGTCTTATTTTTTTAATCTAAGTGATGTTAGTATTATCTATTATCGGCTTCTCTCACGCTCAAGCGACTCACTTTCATGAATAAACGGCAAGTAGGGGCAAAACCATAAGCGTGCTTACCTAAAAGTCAATCATAGTCCAAACCCGCTCGACTGGGAATCCAACATAAGTCAACAGTCGGAACACCAAAAAAAAAAAAAAAAAAAACTTGACGGGCGTCCGGGCAAGCGAAAACCGGGTCATGGGTCGGCCCAAGCCCGAGGCTATTGTAGATCCGCTTAGACCATAACGATCCGATCCGATCCGATCGCATCTCCAACGACCAGGTGGGAGAGACGACGAAGTCACGAATAATATCATCAGCCCCTCTCTTCGTCCGTCGTCGAGTTGAAGTCTCTCGCTCTGGGCAAGTTCGCGGATCGAAAGTTTCGTTCTCCGCCTGAACTATTCCGGTACGAAATCGCAATCTTCACCTGCTTACTAATTATGTTCGATCGGTTCGTTCGTGATCGATTGCTGCTTCAGCTTGATCGGTGCGGAGATTGTCGAATTGCCTATTGTTTTACTGTTTTTTTTTCATGTAATCGGAAACTATCGAACTTAAGAACTTTTAGCTACCCGGAGGTTCTTGTCCCTTTGGGATTTGGGGGGTTAAGTCCGTACGGAGTCTGTTGGAAATTTTACCTAGCTGCGATCGGCTCCCGCGAGGTTGCTCGCTCGATTTCTCTGTGATTTCTTGACCTAGGGATGTATGATTGTTGCTGTTTCAGTCCTCGATTGCTGTTCCGGAGTTGTCACGTTCTTGCTGGCTGTTTGGTCTTTGTCAGGGTCTGTTTGGTTGCGATAGAACGAGATGTGGGCAGCATCTTGCCTCGCGTCCTGCTGTGCTGCTTGCGCCTGCGACGCCTGTAGGACGGCGGTGTCGGGAATTAGCCGGAGGTCAGCTCGTATTGCTTACTGTGGGCTCTTCGCCCTTTCTCTGATCGTCGCATGGATTCTCCGCGAAGTCGCAGCACCTCTCATGGAGAACATCCCTTGTAAGACTGTTGTTGTTGAATTCAGTTTCTTTTCACGCATATATGTTCGTTGCGATCTTTTCAATGCTTTTTGGCACATTTGTCCCTGTGATGCCTAAGTGTGTCTTGGCAGAAGATTAGTCTGCGGAAATATATGCTAACGATTGGGAAACATTGTGTAGATTTCATACCCTGTGCAGTTCGAATAAACCCACACTGTTTATCATGCAGGGATCAATCATTTTCACAACACACCGGACAGGGAATGGTTTGAAACTGATGCTGTCTTGAGGGTGAGCTTGGGGAATTTTCTCTTTTTCACAATTCTGGCTGTTATGATGATTGGGGTGAAAAATCAAAAGGACCCTCGTGACGGTATTCACCATGGCGGATGGATGATGAAAATTATTAGCTGGTGCCTGTTGGTAATCTTCATGTTTTTCCTTCCAAATGAGATCATCAGCTTTTACGGTGAGATTTTACTACGCGCTTCACGTGGAATTCTCTATTAGCTTTTCCCATGTCAAATTCGCTACAATCTGAACACAATTGAGTCGTGCTAAGTTTGAATGTGAGCGTTAAGTGCCTTAGTAGGTAGGAAGGCATCTTTATAGCATTCCTATCAGGCTTTATGGTTAGAGAAAAGTAATCCTTGCATACAACTGTGAAGTATATGTTTTGTTGAATTATTCAGTTACTTGCCCTCCAGAAAACCACTTTTTCATTGCTTGGACTGAGCACTTATCGAACTTTTCTGTTGCAGAGTCCATTTCAAAATTTGGTTCGGGATTCTTTCTTCTTATTCAAGTTGTCCTTTTGCTGGATTTTGTTCATGGATGGAATGACAAATGGGTTGGATATGATGAGCAATTTTGGTTAGTTTTCTTTTCTTTTTTAAAATAATGTCTTCTTATGGTGTTAAGGTATTTATCAAGGCTTCCCTTTTATTTATTCATCTTCTCAGTTTCTTTCTCTCTAGCTATGTTTGGATTGTTAAATTTGATTAGTATATAGATCCTGCTTGTTTGCATTTTTCGTTTGTCGCCATTGCTGATTCAGTCCATGGCTTTCTTCATGTGTAGGTATATTGCTTTGTTTGTGGTTTCCCTCGTTTGTTACGTGGCCACCTTCGCCTTCTCTGGGGTCCTCTTTCATTTCTTCACACCATCTGGACATGACTGTGGGCTGAATACCTTCTTCATCGTCATTACTTTAATCTTTGTGTTTCTTTTTGCTGTGGCTGCCCTGCACCCTGCAGTAATTTCCTAACTTCTTATGTATCGTACTCTGTTTTCTTGTTTCCTTCTTCACGATTTTATACTACTACATCAATTATGCTGTGACCAATTGGTCTCAGGCAAACCTATACTCAAATTGCTTGAATGACCAGCAGGTGTTTATTACAATGCTTGGAAATTTGCCATTGTGATTCTTAGTGCTTGGAGAAATGGCGTTCCGTTTCTTTACATGGTTACTTGATTTGGTGCTCTGTGCTTTCTTCATAGAGAGGTTGGAACAGTTACCAAACTAGTTTCTTAGGTTACAGAAACTTTTTAATATTTTCCTTTATTGCGCGATACCTTTCGTTGGACTCTTGAAGATTCTTTACCAGCTAATTCCTGCCGTTTGATTCAGTATCATTGGATTTCATGCTTTCTCCAGAATATAAGAATTTGTCCGTTCTTGCATGCCCTTGGATTTTAATTATCCTGAAGTGATAAGTTAGGGAGACTTTTGTGCTGCTTATGATGTTCAGAATATTTTGGCTAGTTGCTATGCATGTCTACTGGATAACATTTTATTGTGATGGTCTTTCCATCTATTTGAGTGTGTGTGCAGTATCAAAGAACGATTTTGCAATCTTACTCTTGTTCTATTCCCCTGTGAAATCAGGTAAATGGAAGCATCTTGCCAGCTTCAGTTTTATCTTTGTACTGCATGTACCTCTGTTACGGTGGCCTTGCCAGTGAGCCAAGGGACTATGAATGCAATGGTCTTCATAGGCACTCCAAAGCTGTTTCCACAGGGACCCTTACTCTGGGTCTGGTCACTACTGTCCTTTCAGTGGTCTATTCTGCTGTCAGAGCTGGATCTTCTACAACTCTTCTCTCCTCCCCACCTAGTTCACCTCGCGCAGGTATATTCATCGTGACTGATGTACATGTTTCTGATGTGAATGTTTTCTTGTTTATTGTGTTTTTTGCATTTGCTGCTTGATGTTTTGTCTTGAGATTTGTTGTTTGAATAAGGTATCTGTTTAGTTCACTCTCTCTCTTTTTTAATTTTTGGCTCTCATCTAGAAGAATCTGAGTCTTTCAGTTGAATAGGAGAGTTTGAGGCCCTTATTTCTTGACTGTGTTCGAATTATGCTCATCCGACGTCAACTAGTTTGGGGTAAAGGTCGTGTTGATGTTGATGTTGTTCGAATTATACTCATCAGAATCATAGTTGCAATTCAGAGTGTCAACCTTGACCTTTACCTTGTGAGTAAGGTCTAGAGGTTTATTTTAAATTGTTATGTACATGGGCGTAACAAACAAATGTATATGTCAAAAAGCAGTGGCACCAAGCACATCTGGAAAATCAGAAGGAGACTTGTCAATTTTTGAAGGGGTCTTTCTTTAAATTTAGGTGGGACGCCCGTTAGTGACTTTCCAACTGAATGTGCTCTTATAAGCGATTTTTTAACCTACTTTTTGTCTAAATATAGTTTTACTTGAAAAAGCAACTGCATCCCATGATATACTCTGTCACTGTCATTAAGGGAAGTTATCATCCTGCATTGAAAATCATATTGATCATATTCCGTGTCTAAGAAGTAAGCACTGTGTATTCTCCGACATGATGGCTTGCATTTCCAAGGTGCAGGGAAGCCATTGCTGCCCCTGGATAACAAGGCGGAAGAGCAGGAAGAGAAAGTGAAGTCTAAGCCAGTCACATACTCGTACTCTTTCTTCCATATCATTTTCTCTCTCGCAAGTATGTATTCTGCTATGCTTTTGACTGGGTGGTCGACATCAGTGGGAGAAAGTGGAAGATTGGTAGATGTTGGTTGGCCGTCTGTCTGGGTTCGAATTGTTACCAGCTGGGCCACTGCAGCCCTCTACATTTGGTCTTTGGTTGCTCCTATTATGTTCCCAGATAGGGAATTCTAAGCCAACCATGATCGTTGGAAAGCCCGGAAGTGCTTATGAACCATATATTTACAGCAACTGATGAATTATCTGTTAGTTTGTGTGCCGTGGCAAGGATTTACTCGACTCGCCTTTCCCCCCTTGCTGTATATAAAGGGGGTTGTTTATGACGCTATGAATATGGCTTCACGTGTTAGCTGTAAAGTGTGACCGAAGATGTGATATTCTGCATATTTGATGCTCTTCTCCGTGTTATATATTGCGGTCTGCATTGACACTCTTTCTGATCATTTTCTGATTGTGGAATACTACTTGTCGTCTGACTGACCTATCTCCATATTGATTAATCTCCCCTCATTCTATTCTCTTTTCTCGAAATTAGTTCCTTAATTTTTGGGAGCCATGGGGAGAAGCATTCTGTGGCTTAATAGCTTTTGGATCATATCACCTCCTCCTACTTAACAGTTGAGCACATCCATTCGGTATTGCGTCGATGAATAAACTCTTTAGTACAAATTTCGTCGTTTTGTAAATTTCTTTGTTTATCTAACTTGTTGCAAATTGCTCCTGTGGCTTTTCAATCCTTGCAACGTGCCTCATGAAATTTTGAAGTCGGTTGCAATGTGCCCCTAGTGCTATTTCTCCATTTTTCAATTGGGAGTTGCGGTTATGCGCGAGGTTTTTTTGGCCAGAAAATAAAAATTTTGAAAAATATATTTTTAAAAATAATCACTTATATTGCTGTAAAAATAATCTATCACAATAACTAAGCTTTGTATTTCGTAACGATTATGGCCACCAAGCCGTACTTCCTCGAAACTTTCCATGTACTCATGTATTTGACTACGTTTTATATGTCATCTTTCAAAGATAACCTCCCAGGAGTCGGGAGAGGTTCTTCAGTGCACGAATTCGTCCGACAGCAGACGATTCCAAGGGGGTCTCTCAAAATTGTTAGCTCCCTCAAGGATTTTGAAGGCCTCTGTGGGTTCACAGTCTCTTCTTATTGGGCTGGTCCAACTCGATCCATGCAAATTACAAAGGCAACCTTTCATCGAATGCGCTGTCGCATTGCATCTGCGAACCTTTCTGTCGATAAACTTCAGTCGCCTAAGTCGGATCGATGAACATGGACGTCGAGCTTGTCTTCTCGAATAGGAGAGGAATGAACGCATGGTAAGCACCATGCTTCACGTGGCCGGCTCTATTCCCTGGCGCAGCACGCAAAGGGCCAGGAGCCTTATCGTTCTCCTTTCGCCGAGTTTGAAGCCCCAGTAAGGTGAAGACTGAAGAGAAGGTCGACCATGAAAGAAAGGGGGTCCGAGTTCGATCGGAGTCCTCCCGTAATGCGTCGTGCGGCATGGCATGGTGAAGCATGCGGCATCTCCTACGTTCAGATTTAGCTCACCGCGCGGTGAATGGATAGTGCTGCGATTTGATGGGAACTCCAAAACAAAAGTAAGGGTTTGACAGCATTTAGACATCACCGTATGGGATAATTCGATGGCGAAAACACTCGCAACTCTCGCAACTCAAGAAATAACGACGATATAATCTCTTATACTCCTTTTTTATCGTAAGTGAAATAACGACGATATAATCTTTATACAGACTTGTTACATGACCCTTGCTCTTACTCTTAAATAGCTCGTGAGTGTGTCTAATATTTCAAGGATAAAGCACAGATGTACAGAATTTTTCAACGAGGAAGTGCTTTTTTTGACTCTCTCGAAATGAAATCTACTCCAAACATGTATACCATGGTTCTTGGACTTACAAAATATTAACTTTGATATAGGAATGCAAACAATCGGATGTATCACATTTATGAATTTTGTCTAATGATTAAGAAGCAATTCTAGGAGATTCTGTGTGCGCTTTCGGACCCCCATCACGGAGAAAGCTATCTAAGCAAAAGGAAGTTTCGCCGAGGGATTGCTCTAAAAAGGAAGGAAATCATCAAAAGTCGACATTGTTTTACTGACCCCGTTCAAGAAATTAGTTTACCAATTACCATCGCCTCTCAAAAGTTTTCGGATCACCTTAGCTTTTCAGAATCTTCTCTCCAAAGAAATTAGGGCGTCGGATTCCGCTAAAATCCCGATTTTCACAACAAAAAAAAAAAAAACTAGGGATGTGATTGCGTACATATACCTCTTACTTTTAAATAGCTCATAAACGTATGTATTACAAAATATTTAATTCGACATAGATACACGACACGCGCGCGGATGTGACCGTCTCCGCTCATGAGTTTGGTTTAATTACTAACGGGCAATTATAGGATTAGCGCTCTCGGACTACGTGGCTACGAACCCCGGGAAACCAGCAAGCTATCTAAGCAAAGGGGAAGTTTCGCCAACGGATTTGCTCTTCAAAGGGAAAGAAATCATCAAAAGTCGATGACGTTGTTGTTGTTTTTGCCGACGTCCCCGTTCAAGGTAATCTAACAATTACCATCGCCTCCTAAAAATGTTTCCGACCACCTTAACTTTTCAGAATCTTTCTCTCTAAAGGAAATAATAAGGGATGCGGGGACGATCTAAAAAAAATCCGATTTAAATAAGAAGGACCACCCCCCCCAAAAAAAAAAAAAAAAAAAACTAGGGATGCGTACATGTACACCTCGAATATGGGAAATCTCATCGAAAGAAATCAGTATTAGAAAATCTTAATTCCCAAAACAGAATTTAAAAAAAAAAAATCCCATCATGGATTTTAAAATTCATAGAAAGAAAGGAAAATATGTTCGTAATCTCTTTTTGTCTGGTTCTATCCATAATCCTACCGCATTCGTATATATTTTGTTTGTATACACGCAGAGAAAACACTAGTTGTGGGTATGGACACGTGGCAAATCGGACGTGTATATACGGTTTCGTATTTATATAATAAGCACGTATTTATACATACGTAGAATTATGAAGCAAAGCACCCACGAGTGGCGGGATTCCTGCATTCAAACGGCCCCCCCCCCCCCCCCCCCCCTCCGTTCTGCTCTAGCGGCGATCCGAAAGCGTCGCGCTCTCTCTCTCTCGTCACGAGAAGCCTTCGTCCTTCGTTAATGCCTTCTCTCACCTTCCCTTCCTTTTTCTCTCTCTCTCTCTCTGTGAATCCGACTCCGACCTCGTATTTGCCCATATGCATGTGTCCTCTTCCATCTTCTTCTTCTTCTTCTTCTTCGTCTTCGCTTTCGTCTTCCTCCATGCGGAGATTCACGCAGGGCTAGCTTTGTGATTTTTTTTTTCTTTTGTGGGAGTTCCCGGGCGTTTGCGTCTCGAGATCCCTGAGCGTGGGGGAGCGCGCGGGAAACGGCGACGGCGGGGGATTTTGTCCCCGGAGGGAAATGGAGAACGAGAAGAGGAAGTACCCGATAGGGCCGGAGCACTACATTCTGTACGAGGAGATCGGCCAGGGCGTCAGCGCCTCCGTCCACCGCGCCCTCTGCGTCGCCTTCGACGAGATCGTCGCCATTAAGATCCTCGATTTCGAGCGCGACAACTGCGATTTGGTTGGTATCCCTGAATTCTCCGATTACGCCGCTAGTTTTTTGGTGGTTTTTTTTTGTGTGTGTATTCAATGTCCGCTCTTCTATTGCTTTGATACATTCGATTCAGGCAGTGTTTTTTCATTTTTTTTTTGGAGCTGGATATTTTTTTCCCTTTCCTTTCTTTTGATTTTGATGGAGAATTTCTCAATTGTGTGTCAGAACTGGGAAAAAGAGTACTTTGCTAGGATTTTCGCGACTGGATATGGTGATAGTATAATGAATTACGAAAATGTGGGGGGTTTGGTCAATCGGACTCAGGTCTCTAGGAACGTTTCGCTTTCTAGCATTGGGAAGCATTTGATGTTTAGCCTGGTCTCCTTGGTCTTTACTGCTTGATTGTTTTCTTCCTTTTTGTTATAGTTGGGTAATATCCTCGTTTATTGAGTCTCTAAAAACCTGCACGAGTTCACCTTTCATATCCAATGCTTTTCTCAAGCTTTCTTCAGTGGTTGTTCAAGGCTTTACCATGCTCTCTCCGAAAGGATTGGTGTCAAATTTCCTGCTTCTAATTTGCCTGAAAATGCAATTAATGGAAAAATGAAACAGAAGATTAAATCCTGCTTTCTTAACACGTCAGTTTGAAGTAATGCCTATGCTTTTGGTACAATGTGCAAGAATCTTGGTGGTTTTTTCTCTCTGTTGGTTTTAAATCTTTTCAAGTTTTAAGCAGTTGGTATTGCTAATTCTTGTCCCTCTACTTTGAATCGCCGGCGGTCTTAAAAAGTAATCTTAAATGTACTTTGAACAGAACAACATATCTCGAGAAGCACAGACAATGGTCTTGGTTGACCACCCAAATGTGCTCAAATCGCACTGTTCGTTCGTCAGTGATCACAATTTGTGGGTTGTCATGCCTTACATGGCTGGCGGGTCTTGTCTCCACATATTGAAGGCTGCGCATCCAGATGGATTTGAGGAAGTCGTTATTGCCACGGTCCTACGTGAAGTATTGAAGGGTTTGGAGTACCTTCATCAGCATGGCCACATACATCGAGATGTAAAAGTAAGCAATTAATTTTACGACACTTTAGTAGTAGTGTAGGCATGGCACATATTGTTGTCTCCTAGTAAGCTAGCTCCTGTCTTCAGTAACACAAGAGCTTTTTAATAGTCCCATCTGTTTGTAAATGTTTTGCATGGAGCCATCTATTTAATTACGCTAGCATGCAGTTACATGTTTTCCAACTAACAAGGTTGATCTCTTGTGCCGGGGCAACATGTAGACATAACTATGATTTCTGAGTTATGTTTCGTGGACCAATATTGTAATTCAGATGCAACGCCTTCTTTTGGATTTTTTCTGTTTCAATCATTGAAGGTTTCTCAGCCGTTTCCACTTCTGCAGTTCCAGGAAGTATGTTGGAGGTTCAACTTATAGTATGCCTTATGCATTATATGAAACTCTTAGGGAATGGTTCCTTTTCATTTTCTTGAACAAAGTATACAGTAGATTGAAGAACTTACATTTGGTTTACTCTACTATGGAACATAATGATAATTCCTTGGCAAGGAAGAAAGGTAGACCTTTATAACCATTTCTAACCATTGTCTTAAAGATATTGGAATTGGACTCGCCAGGTTCAGCAGCAAGAGTGAGTTATGTATACGGATTCAGCTGGTGCTACAGGGTCTGTAGGAAATAAGTAAGACTTGAGAAACAATTAGCTTGATATGGTGAAAGATATAGTTTCAGAAGAACAATATACGTAATGTGAAATGATAGAAGATTGCGGGATTACATGTTCTTATACTTGGACTTTGGACAACAAGATGACCAGCAAGTGGAAGGAGACCTGACTCTGTAACAAGAGAAGAAAGCACGGCATGCTCAAGTAACTATAACAGAGTATAGTTATGACTCGGGAATTAAGAAAGTCAACCGCAAGTAATTACTCATCATACTGCGTGTCTGCAAGTGTTGAGGTTTGAAAGTCCAACACTCTTAAATCATCATAATTCATCATAAGAGGGAAAGTAGCTACTGACACTGTCTATCCAGATAAATTTTCACTCATCTCAGCTGTGTTGCAATTGTATAACGTTTGCGTCCACCATTAATTTACATTTATGTTTTTCCATTTTGTAGGCTGGAAATATTCTTATTGGTGCACGTGGAGCCATAAAGCTAGGAGATTTTGGTGTTTCTGCCTGTCTTTTTGACTCTGGCGATAGGCAACGTGTGAGGAATACATTTGTGGGAACACCTTGTTGGTACATCCTTTTGCCTTGCAGAGATAATTTATTCCAGAAATTTTCTTTTTCCTCAAGTGACAGAATTCAAACACATACATTGGGACTCTTAGTGCAGTAACTACATTATGTAGTTTGAGAATACCAAAAATTATCATGGTATAACATCATCTGTATGGAATACAAATGAATTGGACTTTTTTTTTTTCTGTTTTTTGTGTAGGATGGCACCTGAAGTTATGGAACAATTACATGGCTATGATTTCAAGTAGGCTATTTTTTGTCCTCTTGGTACCTGTAAGAGTCTTACACCGCTATTCTTAGATGGTGGCATTCCATTGATGTGGCTTTGACAAATTTCATGCAGAGTGGATATCTGGTCTTTTGGTATAACTGCACTGGAGCTGGCCCATGGCCATGCTCCATTCTCAAAATATCCTCCGATGAAGGTGCATATGTCCGTCTTGACGACTTTTGTTCCTTTCTATGACATCAGATGTATATGTCTGATCAAATCTTAACTGGAGTTATCTGGCCAGGTACTGCTCATGACTTTGCAGAGCGCGCCTCCTGGCCTTGACTATGAAAGAGATAGAAAGTTTTCAAAGGTATCTTTCGCAAGGAAAAGTATGATAAAACTCCGGTCCAATACTTTTTCACCTTATGTTTTGTCTACTCTTTTGCAGTCTTTCAAGCAAATGATTGCAAGTTGCTTAGTTAAGGATCCCTCCAAAAGGCCTTCTGCTAAGAAACTCTTGAAGCATTCTTTTTTCAAGCAAGCAAGATCTAATGATTATATAGTACGGACCCTTTTGGATGGTCTACCTGCCCTTGGTGATCGTATGCAGGCATTGAAGGTCAGCATATTATCTGTTGAAAGACAGTGTGAATTTGGTCTTCCTGTTCTTTTTCTTTGGCATTTATTACTTCAATCAGCGATCAAACAAACTTGTTACTGGAGTCTTATCCACTACAGAGAAAAGAAGAAGATATGCTAGCACAAAAGAAAATGCCAGATGGGCAGAAGGAGGAACTATCACAGGTTTGGCTACTTTCAATAGGTCAAGAGTTTATCTTCACAGTTCCTCTATTGCATGCTGTTTGAATTAAAAAGTTCATGGCTTTCTGATTTTCATATTAGAATCCCATGATTATGGGTTTTGGGAAGGAACTTGCCAGTTTCTTTCCGGAAGACAAAGAAAGTAATACTCTGCTAAAAGAAAGTCGCCACCTTTTCACTTTGTCAAAGGGAACATCATGTTTTTTCTTTAAAGGAAAATGGTTGAGGTGCTTGACTGCATAGAAATAGTTGTTAGGGAAAGATTAGAGCCGTCAGAAAATAAATGTGAATGCTGGTTAGTGCCCCCTCCCCCTACTAAAACATCTGTGTACTTAGTATCTTCGTTGTTTCTTTTCATGTTCTGGTAAGGAGTTTTAGAGTCATTTTCGTAAATGAAGATGTCCCTGCATTTTGACTAATATTCTAGAGTTTCATGGGAATCTACGCTTAGTGTTATCTTCTCCATAATCATCACAAATCTGTCATTTTGGCGGGTTGACGTGCCTCTTAAAATACATGGTGACTGGAGTCTAAACAAATTCTAACCGATAACATCTTCTGGAAATTAAATGCAGAATGAATATAAAAGAGGAATCAGCGGTTGGAACTTTAATCTTGATGATGTGAAGGCTCAGGCATCTTTGGTATGGCAAAGGCTTATCTGTTCCCCTCTTTAATATGATGTGGTATTTTATTCAATAGGATTCGAAAGGTACAGAAATTCTTTATTGTATCAGATCCAGGATGTTGAGGAGTCTACATTAGATAATAACCAGGAAGGAAGTACAAATTCTTTATCAGCGCTAGAAGGAAATGACAAATTATCTCAACCACAAGATTTTCCCATGGGGCAGCTTCCAGAAATTGCTGAGACGGTATTTTAATAGGTTTTACGAGGCGAGTGTTCCTTTCCCCTTAGAAAATGCAAATCCTGTTCTAAGTTTACTATACCTTGCAGGAGGATTTGCCGCAGAATCAATCCGCTCCTACTTTTTTTTTACAGCCATCCTCGAGTACTATCGCGTATATCCACGAATACTTCACTCAACTCTGTTTAATACTAATCTAGCTGCATTTGAACTGACTGTAACATCTTTTTCTCAGTAGAGTTGTATGTGAAAGATCTGATGATGACTTAAGCATCACTAGTTCAAATCAAGAATATATTATCGACAAGAGTTCTTCCCCTTGTCATGAGGAGAGAACCCAACTCAATGAAAAGGTCAATATCGGGATTGCTGGAAAGAGTGTGGAGGGTACTGCTTCTTGCTCACTGCACAGAAGGGGAGGCTCTTTCAATATCAACAATTTACCAGAAAAAAGTATTCCCTTTAGCAGAGTGGAAAGGTCAGGAAACTCCTAGATGATTATCTTTGGCTTAGTAGAACGTTATTCTCATGATCATGAGATTAGTCAAAATCGATGTTGATTGAACATCGAGTTTTCATTATTTTCATTAGACGTTCTTGTGAAATTTCCAGTGAGAAATTCCAATATCAACTGATAGTATCAAATGGCAATGGGGTAACTGGTTCTGTGGCAGAGGATGTGCTTTCCGAACTTCCACCTAGAGTCAGCAGAACTTCAAGTATGTGCTTAATATTTTGGTCTTAGTCTCTTTTTACTTCACACATCAATTATTTCCCCTGGATAAGAGATGATGTATGAAGCCCTTCCCCTTCTGACTAGGTTTTGTATTGTTGTAGCAGCAAATGTTGATGATCTTGATGAAAAAGCAAAAGTCCCAGTTGTACAGCAAAAGGGGCGTTTTAAAGTTACATCTGAAAATGTTGAATCAGAAAAGGTGAATAGCAATTCTAATTTTGATGCTCCTTCATTGTCAGAGTAGGAAAACTTTTGATGCTTAATTTGGGTTTTTACTCAGGTTCCTCCGTCTCCCATACTGCAGAAGAGCCATAGTATGCAGGTTGGTAGTTCTTGTTTGTGTTTATGGATCTATTGGTCATTCTCTTGTGCTTTTATGGTGAAGTGCTCATTTATTGACGAATGTTACTGTTGGAATATGTAAATATTAAATCACGCATTCTTCTAACAGCTTAAGCTTTTAGAGCAGTCGATTGTGGTCTTACAAAATCTTTCATGGTATCAGAGCAGGAGGTCCTGAGTTCAAATCTTTCCAGGCCCCTATTTGCCTCCCCAATTAATATGTCCACGCTTAGTACTAGGCAAAAGACCAGACTAAGCGTGAGGGGGAGTGTTGGAATATATAAATATTAAACCACGCCTTCTTCTAACAGTTTAAGCTTTTAGAGCAGTTGGTTGTGGTCTTACAAAATCTTTCGATTACTAAATTGGATTGGGAATTTTATCATTGTGCTTCTGTCTTTTGCTATAAAATATAATAGTTATTATGGATTCGGAGTATTTCTTACGAGCTAATGCTGCAATAAACTGCTCTTAATTGGGAAGCTAAATTTTATCATGTTAGACTTCCAAAAGTGAAAATTTAAGGAACACGTGGAACTCGTAAACTCATTTTTCCTGACCCATGTTCATGGACAATTATGCTATGCTACTTATATAGTATGGTGAAATGCTTGTGGTGGTTGCAGTTTTTCTGATTTATTTTGATCCACCCAAATGGGAAGATTGTTTATTAGAAGACTGCATTCGAATATCTTTGGCAGTTTGACCCAAGTTTCCCCTCATGTTGCCTGTTGCACGTGATAGCTGATATCTTTTGCATTTTGCTTTTAATGATGATGTTAGTCCTCTTGATAAAGTTGCTATTATACCCCAGAATATGACGGGAGCTCTTCTTTAAGCATCCCTTCCCCATACGGTCTAGCTATTGTGATTTTATATATTCTACTTTAATGCTTGGATAATCTTGTTCGTTCTATAGCCAAGAATTGTGACTTTGTTGGAGGAAGAAATTCCTTTCCTGCTTTCCTTAATTGAGTCAAATTTTCGCTGGGCATATAGGTCTTCACCCAATATCCTGCAACGCCCGCCTCAGCTACACCTTCACCATCTGATCCTACATCAACAGGCCTAGCTGGCCATTCTCTTTATCAAGCATTGCACTCAATTTTGCAGGCAAATATCTCTCAGCGGGTATGGAATAGCTATGTAATGTGTTTGTTCTGTTTTAACTAACTATGAAAATTCTCATGGGTTTTTATCGATGGCTTCAGGATTCCATATTAAGTTTAATGAAGCAAGTTACTTCTGGGGAATCCACAGGTGCAAGCATTGGGATTTGTGCATCTTGAATGATGGTGGTTGATCAAATCTAATGTATTTACTTTTCATCATCGCAGCCCATCGTGCTATTGATTCAGAAGGCATGCAGGCACTTACTTCAGGGACTGAGAAATCTTTGGTACGCCACATTATTTCATTGGGGGTAGTTTTTGGGGGAAAAAAAGATCTTTGTTGATTTCTTCATGGTGGCTTTTAAGTGGTCAGCTATAATAAATTTGATAAAGCAGTTATGTTATGCTTCATCGAGAAAGCACCATTCTTATGAGCTTTTAGATCCTCCTTTCATTTTGGCATCGACCCAAGATTAGTAACATGCTTCTCAAGGAGGAGATGTTGTACCTTCTGAGGCCATCACTTTGCATTCTGTATAAGGTTTTAGGTTTGAACTTCATATATCTGCATGTGCTTTCTCTTAGCAAAGCTAATAACCTGAATGACAGACTATCTGTGTATCTAGTTGCTTCTTGCGGTAATTCAGCTAATTGATAGGAACTTTTTCTGCAGCCTCAAACTTTAGAGGCCAAATCTTTTTGCTTTTTTGTAATGATCTGAACACTCGAGTGAATGTGGACAATGGGTCCTTCAGGTCACAAAAGTTGTTTTTCTCCTTAAAGCATCACGATTTTCACTTAGATCTAACTGATTGAATTGAAGTTGCCAAGATGAACCATGTTGTGGCTTTTTCTTGGTGACCTATAGGGGTCCTTCTTTACTGTGAAGTGTGACAATTCCGCATTTTGTTTCAGCTTGAAGCAGCTAATGACAGAGAGAAGGATTTAGTCCACGAAGTAATGGAGTTGCGATGGAGGTAAACACAAACTAATTTTGAGGAATAAATTGATGGTGTTTGCTAATGGCGGTATTATGTTAATTCTTGTCTTGTTGTATAGGCTTGTGTGCATTCAAGATGAACTTCACAAAGTCAAAACAGAAACTGCTCAAAATCCTCAGGTACTTTCTATTAGTTAAGTGCATATTTTGCCTCACGCACTGATGGATCTGACTCTTTTTCCATTTTTTCCTCAGCAATGACTCCAGTTTGCAGAAGATGATGGGATGTATGTATGTAGGGATGTAGAAGTATGACTAATTGATTCTTACGGCTGACCTGCAAGATAATTTATTTCAGAAAATAGGTTTACACTGATGGGTAAATTTATTGGATTACTAACTATAAATGCTTCTCTTTGTAAAGAACCCTTCTCTATCTCCTCATTGACTGAGAGAACTTGTAAATACGGCTAGAACTTTTGGCCCTCTGCCCAAGTAAGTAACATTATGAATAAGGGGCTTTCGAGGCGCTTTTTTGCTGCGTAGGATGAAGGCGATGAACGTCTCTTGTACATGAGGAACACTGGCCAGGGTGTCAAAGACTTGAGCCTCCCTCATCCTCACTTCTTTCCTGCTTTATGGCATGTTTCGGCTTGAGATGTACCGACCCATGCCAAATTTCATGAAGTGGTTTATAAACAAATTGGTTGGATTTAGTCAGATGTGCCGCCAGTCTTGATCTGCTAATCTCTGGTTTTGTTGACTTTGAACCCTATTGCCTCGGATGCGACATGACACCGGGGTTTATCTTGTCGGACATTGTTTTCCGAATGGAATGTATTATGGTATTTTATCATTCATTTCAATCACCCATCACCTTTTTGCTTCCCTGCATGGAGACCATGCAATTCTCCTGTTTCTGCACTTGGAGGGAAAGAAGTTGCTTATGAACGTATGAGAACAACTCTAGCATTGCCATCGGCAGCACTATGAGCGTTTCGAATTGCCCAATTCCTAGGGATTTGAATGCAATGAGCAAAGAAGCGATCAGCTTCAAGAAACTAAAGGTGAATCCACCAAAACCAGCTTCTTTGACCTTGGACGAACTGTTCGTCGGAATTATTACACTATCATGAAATCCTAGAAGTCCTAGAACTTGTAAGCAATGTTGCGCATCTTGGTTGACAAAATCAGCAGGAACCAAGCCAAGGCATGGTCGTAAAATGAAATCCCATCCTGGCCCCGACTTAGTTGCGCTTTGAGATTTACGGAGAGAGTTACGGTCGGTCGATCCATACATCGATGGGCGACCCGAGGAGCCCCGCCGATTTGATGATTTCGATTTTTCTTTCTCGAGCCATTGCTAGGGAGCCTCGAATCAAATGTCCTAATGACAAGGAGGTCACGACTCGGGTAAGAAAGATACGGAGAGGAAGGAAATTTGTTTACACCTACTGTGAAAGATCATTATTAATTTGGGACGAGGGGGTTCATGCTCTCGATGGGGAAAACAACAGGGAAGGACAGGGAAGGAAACGGAAACGACGAATGAGATTGAACGAAAAGTAAAACCTAAAAAAAAAAAAAAAAAAGAAGAAGCAAAAAACAAGCACGAGCATCCTCCAAAAAAGCGATTTTTTTTTTTACTTGCATTAAAAAACACCTGAATCTCCCAAATAATATTCACGCACTCTCTCTCTCTCTCTCCTGTGTCGACATCTATACACAGAGAGACGCACACTCGCTCTCTCTGGCGATCCCGGAGATTCAAAATCTTGCACAGAGAGATGTCCAGGGCCCAGAAGGAGCTCGTGTACGTCGAGCACTGCAAGGGCGCCAACGGCCTCGACAAGGTCGTCCTGAGAGAAGTCCGAGGCTGTTCTGCTGAGGTATTGGATCGATTCCCGTCTCTCGCGTCCTCGACTCCTCATTGTTTCCGCGGGCCGTCGGTTCGCCGTTTTGGAGTGGTTTGGTTTTGCTCCTTTCCCCGTCGGGATTGTTTGGGTGTTGAGCTCTGGAGTGTGTGGGAGCTCGGAAAGGTGATTAAATCGAGTGCAATGAGCGTTGGATTCGGTGGCTGAGATGTGGATTGGACGGGGATTTTGAGAGGCTGCCGTTTCTGATTCGTGTTTTCGTCTCCATTTTTTTGCAGATTGCGTGTGTCCGTGTCGTAATTCTTGCGTGTTCATTTGGTTTTGATGATCCTTAGTTGTTGGGTTATGTGATTGATTCCACACGCGCTTGAGGCTATCCTCTTTTTATTTAGTAATTCAGCTTTTATCGGCCTTGACTGTTCTCACCTTGAAGTATACTTGTGAAATTGATATTGCTGGCAACGTCGGTGTTTGAAACAGGTGTACCTTTATGGTGGCCATGTAACATCTTGGAAGAATGAACATGGGGAAGAATTGCTTTTTCTGAGTAGCAAGGTGCCCTGCTTCATTGCATCTTTTCCCTTGGAGTGTTGAACCTTATATATTCGTTTTAAGTGTTCTCTGTAATTGTCCATGACATCATTGGAATCAACTGGTGCTTTGCTTTCATGGCTGCTCTGCTGTTGTTTTTTTTTTTTTTTTTTTTTTGTAGGTCTCGCTGAAGAACACACATCTCGATTGCATCATTTAATTGGTGGAATTTGACATAGAGGGGCATAGAGAGAAGTGAATAGTAGACTAGGGTTCCAATTTCTGTCATGCTTTGCCTACAAATCCTGTCATGCGATCTACTTATTGATATCTCTCATATTGCGTCCCATGCATAAAGATGTTTGTGCTCTCTTTCATGTCACTGAAAAACCTTTTACATAATGCTCTTATTTTGGGCACTTTTTCCAACTAAAAGTCTAAACTATACTCGACATTTTCCACCCACCAGCTCCACACTTTTCCGATTCTTTTCTCAGTCCTACAGTGGTATTTAAGCTCTGTGCTAGTCTGTTATATATAACATTCTGCCCGGAGTAGCCTCTGTGCTTTAGATTTGCTTTAGTTACGCCAGAACAATCGGTCTGTCATTAAGGCAATCTTCTTGAAAAAAGAGGTTGTGCTTATCTGCGAGTCCATTTGGATTTAAGCTTTCTTTTAACTGCTTTCCAGAGGCTGCCATGCCTTTCTATTGCTGGTTTATGAAGTTCCCATTGCTTACTGACTTATATGTATGGTGGGCTTAATACTTGTATGATCATCTCACTGAACTTATGTTGAATTCTTGTTGGAGGTAGACAGGCAGGAGGATCTATCGTTTTGCTTTCTATGGTGTTTCCCAAAATTATCTTCTCCTCTTCCTTCTTCACCTTATTTGCATCTCTAAATCGTACGCACTTGTTGCTGTTTTTTTAGGGGGAATTACACAAAATTCTCCTTAACTTTCAGGATATTTTACGCTCACCCCTGAAATTTTTACCACCATAAAATCCCCCTCAACTTTCATTTTGTTACAGCTGTCAACCCTCCTTCTATTTTTCTCTTTGCACGTGCCTAAGATGTGATTTTTTTAAGGGAAAAATATTAAGTTGTCTTAATTTTCTTAGTCAAATCACTCTTTTGCCTCCAAGTGCATGACCATTCCAACATATTAGCACTTTACAACTAACAACAACAGCAACAATAGTAGCAGTAGCAACAGTATTAGGAATAATAACAACATCAACATCAACAACACATTTATCCCAAATTAGTTGGGGTCGGCGATTGATGAACCCCAAAGAATCATAAAAATTAAAGCAGAATCAATCAAGGGAAAATAGATAAATGTGTAAAAATAAATAAACAGAGATAAATATAAATATATATATTTATCTATACACTACCCCTCCATAATACTAATAGCCTTTCTCCACTCTGTCCTAAGACAAACCGTACGCCAATCTAGTTTTCACTTCATTAAATCTTGTTTTACTGCTTTCCCTCATGTAATTTTCGGCCGGCCTCTTGCTTTCTTCGGTGCATCTAAGAGACTTCAGAGGATATGTCAAAACCATCTCAATTTATGTTCTCTCATCTTTTCTGCCATCAGTTCTACTCCAACTTTTTGTCGAATATCTTCAATCCTTATCTTATCCATTCTTGTATGACCACATATCTACCTTAACATCCTCATTTCTGCTACTCCCATTTTATGCTCATGTTTCCTTTGTGCTGGTCAACATTCAGCTTCGTATAACATGACAGGTCTTACTGTTCTATAAAATTTTCTTTTTGACCTAAGAGGAATTTTGCGATCATACAAAAATCCTGATGCACTGCACCATTTCATCCAACCTGCTTTGATTCTATGGCTTACGTCTTCATCAATCTCTTCCTCCTTTTGCAATATTGATCTCAGATATCTAAATGTATCTTTCTTGAGTACCTTCTGTCCGAGCATATTTACGGTGTCTTGATCCCCTTTTCCTGCCATGTCAAACTCACAATTCAAGTATTCCGTCTTACTTCGACTTAGTGTGAATCCTTTAGATTCTAATGCGCTTCTCCATACTTCTAACTTAGCGTTAACCCCAGCCTTGGTCTCATTAATAAGCACAATATCGTCTGCAAATAGCATACCTCACGGCACCTCATCTTGAATATATTTTGTTATCTCATCCATAACCAAAGCAAAAAAGTAAGGGCTCAAAGCAGAACCTTAGTGTAAGCTTATTGTGGTTAGAAAATAACTTGATATGCTATTATAAGCCTTCACACATGTAGTAGCACCGTCATACATGTCCTTGATTGCCTCTACTTACTTTGAAGGTACTTTTTTTTCTCAAGAATCTACCACAGAACTTTTCTTGGAACCCTATCATACGCCTTCTCGAGATCAATAAACATCATATGGAAGTCCTTTTTTCTTTCTCGGTATCTCTCATCAATTGTCGTATCAAGAAAATAGACTCCATGGTAGATATTCATGTCATAAATTCAAATTGATTAACAGAAATCTTGGTCTCTATTCTCAAACGATGCTCAATAACTCTCTCCCACAACTTCATTGTATGGCTCATAAGCTTGATGCCTCTATAGTTAGAACAATTTTGGATATCCCCCTTGTTCTTGTATACAGTCACAAATATACTCTTCCTCCATTCATCAGGCATCTTGTTAGTTTGGAGGATCTTGTTAAAAAGACTAGTCAACCAACTTTTTGCTACATCTCCTAAGCATCTCCACACTTCAATGGGAATACCATCGGGTCCCAAAACTTTACTAGTTTTCATCTTTTTTAATGCCTCCCTAACTTTTCATGCTTTAACTTTACGCACAAACCTTTTGTTCCAATCATCAGAAGCATCTTCCAAATCCACCTTACTTATATTGGTCTCTCCATTAAAAAGTTTGTTAAAATAGTTCATTTACCTGCCCTTAACGTCTTCATCTCTTGTCAAAAGTGTTTGATTTTCATCCTTGATACATCAACTTGTGTCAAGTCTTTACTTTTTTTGTCCCTTGACTTTGCAAATATATAGAGACCTTTTTCTCCTTCTTGCTCCCAAGTTTTTTGTACATATTGGTGAAAACTTTACCTCTGGCCACTCACACAGCTTTCTTGGCACTTTTTCTCGCCAATCTAAACCTTTGCAAATTCTCTTCATTATGACATATATGTAGGCATCTGAAACATTCATTCTTCTTATTAATTGCCTCCCGCATCTCTTGATTCCACCACCAAGTTTCCTTTGTTTGATGTCAATTCCCTCTACTTTTTCCTAACACACTTTTTGCTACTGTCTAGATGCAGTTAGACATCTCCTTTCATATCATATTTACTTCTCTCTCCAGTCGCCACAGTCCTTCCTGTAGCGTTTTTTCCTCGAATTCTGTTTATTTCTCCTCATATAACTTCAACCATCTTACTTTGGAGTGCTGCGCACTTCTCTTCATCTTCTATACTTTGGTATACCGAACCTCTAAGACCACTAACTTATGTTGTGTAGCTAGACATTCACTAGGGTATACCTTACAATCTATATATGATGCTTTATCCTCTCTTCTAGCAACAAAGAAATTAATCTGGCTACAATTTTGACCGCTGCGAAAAGTGATTAGATGTGACTCTTTTCCTAAAGAAGGTATTTGTCAATATCAAATCATAAGCTAATGCCACACCGATGATGTCGTCGCCATCCTCATTTCTAATCCCATATCCAAAACCTCCATTAATTCTGTCAAAACTTCCACTACTCTAACTAACATGTTCATTTAGATCTCCTCCAATGAATACATTTTTCTCTTATGGTATCTGCCTTAAAATCTCTTCCAAATCTTCTCAAAATCTGCTCTTCTCGGATGCTTGCGGTCTAATTTGAGGGGAATACACATTGAGGATATTTAGAATCAAATCACCCACTACTAGCTTAACTAAAATAATCTTATCTCCTATTCTTTTAACATCAACAATTCTATTCTTGAAAATTTTATCGATGAGAATCTCGACTCTATTTATACTCTTTGTTGTGCATGTGTACCATAACTTGAATCTGGTGCCATCCACTTTCTTAGCCTTCTCTCCTTTTCATTTAGTCCCTTGCAGGCAAGCAATATTCACTCTTCTTCTAGCAATTATCTTCCCTCAATTTACCCGTTAAGGTTTCTACGTTCTAACTCCCCAATTGAATCTTTACCCCTCGGGCTTTTCTTGCCTCCCACACTCGCCCATGAAAGTGTGAGAACCATTGCTCATTTATCATCACATCTGAGCACCGATGTGGTGCATCACTCTAGGAATGATGGCCCAAGGCTAGTTTCCTTACCCCCTGCACCCACCTATCTTGGTGCAAGTACTCTTGTTTATTTTTCGCTGCACCCGAGTGCCGATACAACGCGTCGCTAAGAAGGGTACGCTCTAATGAAATATCAATAGAATTCATCTCATAAAGGTAGCTCTTTTTTTATAACCGGCTCACTACGCCTGACGTAACTCTCCTTCTTTACCTGGCTTGGGATAGGCTATGTAGACTACATAGGCAGAGTTAAATAATAACAACAATGATAATAATAATAATAATAACAATTATTATTATTATTATCATTATTATTATTATTATTATAAGAAGGTGGTCCAACTTCATATCAAAAAGTTTTTGAATTTATCTCGAACATTTAATACTGTCATTGGAACGTGTCAATTTGGTACCTTATTTTCCATGTATCCTTCATTAATTAGCTTTTTGAAAAGACATTGCCGTTGGCATTGCATAGTTTGTACCCTTGTAAGTTTCGGCATGATAAACATAGATTATGGAAATAATTAAAGGAGTGCATAAAGTACTGGAGAAAGATAAAGAGAATCAAATCATCTCTCAATCAGAGAGAAGTAATTTACACTATGAAAATGAATGGGACCATTGTGGTGACTAAGGTGAGAATTGCCAACTTTACTGGGGTTGGTTGTGGTTTCTCAAACAAGATACAGAATGTTAAAATAAAAAAAACAGAAATTATTATTGTTTTTATATTTTTTTTTTTTGTAAAGATCATTACTTTTTTTCGCTATTATGTGTATTATTTGTAATTTTTAAACTGTTGGAAGTAAAAGTGTTATTTGACTAGACAATCAAGAAGAATTACAAATTTACCCTTGAAAAAGCACATGTTAGGCATGTACAAGCAGAAAAAAAAAAAAAAAAAAGATGGAAGGTTGACAGCTGTAAAAAGAAAATGAGTTTTTTTTTTTTTTGGGGGGGGGGGGGGGGGAGGTGGGGGTTATGTAGCTTTTGAACTTTCAGGGGCAAATGTACAATATCCTGAAAGTTCGGGAGGGTTTTGTATAATTTTCCATTTTTTTTCATGATTCTTTTCTATCTAACTTAGCAAAAATATGCATGCATCTCATAGCTATTCACTGCTTGTGTCTGACTCCTCAATTATTTTTTTGAGATGGAAAGCAGGAATTAGCAAAAGCCTCTTCAAATATCTATGTTTTGTAGTTTGAATAGACCATTTACAGTAGCCTTTGCTGTGTGTCCTGTGTACAGGCTAATTTTAATCCCCCAAAGGCAATCCGTGGAGGTATTCCTATCTGTTTTCCTCAAGTATGTACTCTTCCTCTTTGAATAACTTATTCTTGACCCCTCTGAACTGCATAATCTCTAAGAGATGGTGCTAAATATTCAGTTCTCAAATCTCGGCCCTCTCGAATCACACGGATTTGCAAGGAATAGGTTTTGGAGCATTGATAGTGATCCTCCACCTTTTCCTATAAATAGCTCCAACAAGGCGTTCATTGATCTTATTCTAAAGCACTCAGAAGAAGATGTCAAGGTCTGGCCCCACAGGTGTGCACTCAAAATTTCTTGAAGCATGTGCATTGGAAAAAGAAATGCAATTAAGGAGTTCAGCAATTGTAATCTTGACTCATGACTCCATCATTGCTATGTAAAAGTTGAATGAATAGATTGTGGTAGACGAACTTTGGTATACAGTTACTCATGAGAAATATGCTGATTGCTTAGGTAAACGCTGTTCTCTAATGGATTTATGCATTGATTTATCTCTATATTGTTTGAAGGTATGAATATCGTCTGAGGATAACTCTGGGACCTGGAGGAGATCTGATGTTAACTTCTCGCATCCGAAATATGAACACTGATGGAAAGCCATTCTCATTCACATTTGCATACCACACCTATTTTGCTGTTACTGACATCAGGTTTTGCAAAAAGTACATTTTATGTTTACTCTAGTTTGAACCTGTTAAAATGCGGAATTTTAGGAAAAGGTTCCGTGATGTTGACAGTGGTTTGTATGAAAAAGAGCCATTGTGGTCATTGTTGTAAAGTTTCTCTAATCGCGTCTGTTCTTGGAGATGTGATTTCCGAGTTCCCTATTTGTCTTTCCAAGGATTCAAATTTGAAGATTTAGACAAAAATAATCAACTTCAACTATTATTCTTTCTGTGGGTTAATGGTTGTCAGCATTTGCAAAGATCATGATTTCACTGGTCATTTTAGTGAGTTAATGTCATGAAGTGGTTATATTTTTCGGGATAATAGCTTCATTAGTTGACGGGAATTGTGAACTATATTCCAAACCTATGCATGGAGTAAGCTCTTTGATCTTTGCCTTTGCTAAAAAATTTGACTGGCCTTGTCAACATAGTATTTAACTGCTACAGCTGTACTGGTTGGATGTAGGTAGGTCCGGAGTCTCCGGGCTGCTTTATGGTCCATCATTCTTAGGCTGTTTACATTGTGAACCCTTATCCTAGTCATTTATCCTTATTGGCCAAACTGCTTGGTCACGCTGTTTTGGTTACTTTGTTCCAGGATGGTTCTTTGTGTAATTTGAGTAATGCTTGCTCCCTGCTTCTCTTCTGTTATATACATCTTAATGAACTAATCTGCGTGGATTAGTGAAGTGCGTGTTGAGGGATTAGAGACGCTGGACTACCTGGATAACCTGAAGAACAGGCAGCGATTCACGGAACAAGGGGATGCAATAACATTTGAATCAGAAGTAAGTGTTTCTTCTCGTGTATATATCGTTGAATTGGGAGGCGCCACTCCTTTTTCTATACATAATACATGCATTCTCTTGCTTCCTTATTCAGTATTTACTGTTATAGATTGACAGGGTGTATCTCAGCACACCGACAAAGATTGCTATTTTGGATCACGAACGAAAGAGAACATTTGTCTTGCGGAAAGATGGTCTTCCAGATGCCGGTAAGTCTTAAACACTTCCCTGCATCTAAATGTGCGAGGTCTGGAATACTATGTTGCTTTATATGATCCAGAATTTGGTATCTACTTCTGCGCATTCCTGCAGACTTTTTACAGTATAGAAGCCTGTGCAAATCAGTTTCTCTTGCCAATCCTAGATTATTAGTATGGCTTAGTTTATAAACTACTTCATTTCTACTTAAATAACAGTTCTTGCTGTTGTTTAGTTGCCTATGGGGTTGTTTAAATGCATTGGAATTTGGTTTAGGATTGTCTGCAATTTTGATTGCAGCAAAGGATGGCTGGTTTTGAGCTGGTGTTACTGCTCAGTTTAATTCCTTGCTGATATTGGCATTAGCCTTTGGGTTTCAAGTACTAAAAGACAGGAATGGTTTTGGTGGCATAAGGCCAAGTAAATTGACTGGTGATTTGCACTGATTGCAATCTATGTACAAGGGGGATCAACACCATCCGATTTGAGAAGCAATTAGGGAAATTATGTGCATGAGTAGCTTGTGCCAAATTTATTAAAATCTATACGTGGATCTATATTTGGGATTAAATTAGACAAAAAAAAAATTGCGGGGTTGAAGAAGGTTTGCCGCCTTGATGCTGTAATAGTTAATTCTTTTTTTTTTGTGTGTGGAAAATCTGTATGGCCAGGAAACGCTTTTCAAGCCTCACCTCATCCCCTTCGATTGGTGAATCTCAGCCATATAATTTACCTAGAATAGAAAAGACACAAAAAAGTACATAGCCGCTGCCTGCAGTGAAAAGTGCAAGTTCCTATATCACAGCAATAAGTGAATGAACTTCTATTATGCTCTTTGCTCACCAGTATATGTGTATACAATTTGTGACAGTGTAATTAATGCAAACTTTTTCTAAGCATAGTTATATTTGTAAATCCTGGAAAGTTTCAGGAGGTTTGCCTTTAGTATATGTCCTGTTGAGACTTCACATTGGCATTTTCCCTTTTTCTTGGTTGGCGAGCTTTAATGTGACCTTGTTCTTCTAGAAGCTCGTTATAGAATTCATGTATGGCATTCTGTGAAAGCAATTTGTCACACGCAAGTTGTTTCCGTGGCTTTAATCCAATGTCAAACTAGTTTTTTCTGCAATAAGGCCAATTGGTAGGAGCAGATGAAGGATAGTAGCTGTTTAACAATTGCAAAGAATAGTAGCTGTTGGACTGTCGCAAATTTTCTGACCAAAATATATATATATATATATATATATATATATATATATATATATATCGCAAATTTGTCGGCTGCAGATGTTTATAGATTTAACTGTTCAAGTTTTATGGTATTTGGCTTCTATTTTATGTCGTCTAGGATGCATTTCAAACCAGTATGTGCATAGCAGCTGTTTAACTATCGCAAAGAATAGTAGCTGTTGGACTACAGCAAAATCTGACCAAAACTAAAAACTATCACAAATTTGTAGGTGCAAATGTTTGTAAATTAACTGTTCAAGTTTTATGGTGTTTGGCTTTATACTTTATATTGTCTGAAATGCATTTCAAACCAGTATTTACATGCCTACTTTCCAGTGGTATGGAATCCCTGGGATAAGAAAGCAAAAGCCATGCCTGATTTTGGGGATGATGAGTATAAGCATATGTTGTGTGTTGAGGCTGCTTGTATTGAGAAGCCCATCACATTGAAACCTGGTGAGGAGTGGAAAGGAAGACAGGAACTTTCTGCTGTACCGTCCAGTTATTGTAGCGGCCAACTTGACCCAAAAAGAGCACTGCAATCTGGTTAAAGGCTGATCACTGTGTCATGTCTCTTGTACAGGTATCTCTTGTGTAAGAGCAATAGAAATCAAATTCACTGTGTTTTTACTTGATTTTTTTAGCTGAACTTAATCCCCATGTAAAAACAATAAAAAAGGGTTCTTGTAGATTCTATGTTCCTGCAAATGTGGTGGCATTTCGGTCGTGTAGAAATTATTAGTGGCATGTGAGTTCACTATGAGATTTAACTGCGAACATGTGCACATGCAGAGTCACTTTTTGATATCATGCATTTTGTAGTTTGACAACTTTTAATGGATCGTTGCAGGCACTCTCTACATTCTGAATTGGTGCTTTTGGCGAATTAATGCCAGTGTTTTTCTGAGGGCAAGTCATCGTTCAAACTGTTCATATCCTATTGAAGCACCCTTTTCTTTGATTCCTAATGGATGGAAGACGCAGCATTACTGGGCTTGGTTTAATTATGTAAATTTCTAGGCCAGAAACACAATATGAGAAAGTCCTGGCTGCTACTTTTTTTGCTTCCCATTTTTTTTTTCCTTCCTGGAGCTGATTGTAATCTTCCTTCCGCAAATCTTGTCTCTGTGCACAAGGAACTCCTTTCTGTCCCTTGGCACTCTGCAAGCGTACCCTAGCAGTTTTATTGCCCTTCGCCTGATAATGTTATGAATCAGCCTCTTTCATGAACAACTTTTCGTGTGTTGGTGTTGCTATATAATATTTGTGGCTTGACAAAGCAACTTTGATACTGTCATTAATCTTCAACTGAGACATGGATGATCATCTTACAATTCAGAATGGACGACCGGTGTAGCTGCCTTCCTTTTTGGGGGTTATCCTGGCAGATAGCCTTAAGATTGCACGTAATGCTATTATTATTATTATTATTATTATTACTGCTGCTGCTGCTGCTACTTGCTACTACTACTTATTATTATTATTATTATTATTATTATTATCATTTGATGTTGAATCTACGGATGCTGTTTTGTATTTTTGAGATAGCCATTTGTGTCGCAAGTGTTGCCATCGCCTTGGCAGCTCCTTTGTGGTTTTCGTGCAACACGAAGTTTGACCATTGAGAAAACTGGCAAACTCGAGTTTACTGATTCGATTCGGTTGCCTTCTTTGCTGGTAAAACGTATAGGCAATTCGTGCCGAGCGGCATCCTTCTCTGCCAGGTCGGCATTTCAGCATTCATAAGTTGTTTTCTTATGTCTCGGAAGAGGATGATAATCTTGAGGGACGGAGAAGCTGGGAATTTGTTTAGTTTCGATGCAAAAATGCTGTTAACAGGTGGGTAACTCAGTTGAGAGTTCGTCCCTCCACATCTGCTGTTTTTTCATGTAGGCCCAATGCTTCTGAGTAATGGATTGCGGAGGTATACTTTGAAGACCTTTCTGGTAAGTTATTCGATAACTCATGAAGGATCCCGTGCGGTCGGCTGTGTTTGTACTCGAGCTGGTCTGAGCATGACAACGAAGACGATCGTCGATCGGACATCCGCAGACCGCCTTAAGACCTGAATTGGCCACCTCATGCTCTGAGTGGACCAACATCATGGCGCCGTTGCTCTTCAATGGGATGCTCCTTCTGTTCGAATGAGGTTTACCCCTGCCTAATAGGTAGTAAGGAAGGAATGCGATCACTCCAACCTACTAAACGAGGATTGCCGGTGGGTATCGTCCCGGCGACATTTCAAGAGATATTCGCACCGGTTGGCTCCTTTAGATTAGTACATGCTCGGGCCGTGGCAGCCGCCAGCCGGTCCACGGCGACACTTGGACCGCTTTGGGTATTTTTTGTGAGGCCTGTTGAGATGGAAGAAGGAAGCTTTCCTTTTTTATTTTTATTTTTTTCCTGGTTCGAAGAGTTTCTCACGCTTGAACTGATGGGAGTCATTTTCCAGTTGATTTCAACAAAAACTTGTCTTTTTCCTTTTTTTTTTCAAACTCGCCAAAAAGAGAAAAAATATTTTCGGACGACCAAACGCTTTTGGCAAAAAATGCGAGCGTTACTCACAGTCACTTACGTGCCACGCCCGCCACGCGCTGTCTTCTCACGTGCGACACAACTCCCATCCGAGTCGGAGCTCCTTTAGCATTCGGTCCATTTCCGCACGCGAGCGCGAGCGAGTGAGGCAACTCGCCGTCTTCCCAAGGAATTAGAAGTTTCCAAAACTTCAACAACAAAAAAATTTCGGCCCCCCACTATTTTCTCTGTGCACACTCAAGCCTGGAGAGAGAGAGAGAGAGATCGAAGGGGTTTCAAACTAAGTGCAAGCCCTGCGCGGAGCAATGATTGCAAGGTCGAAGCTTGCGAATTCGCGGAGAAACGCGTACGCAAGCGGAGCGAATGCACCTTGACGAAGGAAGGAGGGGAAGCTCGATGCCAGGAAAGAGCGAGGGATTCTCTGCCTCCGTGGATTCCCTCTCCGTCGCGCGAGCTCCGGGCAGGTCAGAGTTCCAATTCTTTCACCTCCTGCGTGTGGCGCTGGAGAAGCCCAAGTTCTCTCCCCGAGTCGCTGCGATCTCCGGCCCTTGTTTTTCAGCTGTGGAATTTTAAACTGGGACGCGGTGGCTCGGTCGAGCTTTGCTCGAGCTTTTCCGAAGCGAGTTCTCTTCTCGATTCTCGTCGAGGAGAGTGTGGCGATCATCTTGGCCTGCTGAGTTTGGAGGTGCTGAGCTTTTGCAAGAGTTTGCGTTGAGCGTTAGTTGCTCGAGTTTTGCCAAATCGAGGAAAAGTGCTGCTTGGTTAGTGAGTGTCATTGGCGATGAGGTGTCGATTTTAGGTGGAGTTCGAAATTGATGGAACTACAATTTGGAGGGAGACTGTGTATGCCACGATCAAATTCTTGCCTAGAGATGCATAGTAGTTGGCGTTTTAAATCTTCCTTGTAGTTGGCAGATGGTTTAGTCTCTGGTGCTTGCAAAATGTGATTTTGCCCATGCTGACTTAAAACCCTAGCTTAGTTTGGGTTTGTGTGTATGCTGGGGTAGTAAAGTTTGATTACTTGAACACTTGTGATGCCTAGTTTTCTTTACTGAAAATGCAACCACCGGGTCGGCCCTCGCGTATAAACCTAACTGAGTTGAAAGCGCAGATAGTCAAGAGAATCGGGCCGGAGAGGTCAGAGCAGTATTTTCGCTATGTGAGCAGATTGTTGAGTTTGAAGCTGAGCAAGGCTGAGTTTGATAAGCTTTGCTGGAAGCTTCTTGGGAAAGACAATGTTAGAATCCATAATCAGCTCATACATGCAGTTTTGAAAAACGCTCATGGAAAAGTCCCTCCACCATTGCTAAATAATGATAGAGATCTAGTGGGTACCAATAATGGGGCCACACCCCTGCAGAATGGGAACTTTATTCATTTTCCAATGCAAAGGTCGCCAAAGGGTATCTCTGAGGGCCTGTACGGGATAGTAAATTTCACCCCTCATCTTCCAACGACTGAGAACTGTAGAGTCAGTTTGGAAGATCAGAATCCTAATTGTCTGGCTTTACTGAAGCCGGTGCAGCATCATCAAGAAGCAGAGAGAGACATTAGACTGCCAAGTACGAATATATCAAGGAGTGGTTTAGTCTGTGCAAGAACCAAGGACCAGAGTAAGCTAACAGTTTCTAAATATGCAAAAGAAGTGTGCAACAGACATCAAGTCCAAGCTCCTCTGGGAATCTCACTCTTCCCTGCTAGGGCAGGCAGTGCCCAGAGAGCCTTAGAACTCACAAGCAGTATTAGATGTTCAAGCATTCATGAGAAAGGTGGACTGCTAGATGCCAAGACATTGAGAGATCGCATGCAGCAGGTTGCTTCAGCTCAGGGGCTTGAAGGGGTGTCAATGGACTGCGCAAGGCTACTTAATAATGGATTGGATGCTTACTTAAAGGGGCTTATCAGGTCTTGCATTGAGGTGATGAAAATGAGATGTGGGGGTCGGTTGCGAAAAGGCAGTCTCTACATCAACAGCTTTTCAAAAGATAAAGTTGTCTTGCCGAGTGATCAATTTTGGCTACAAAATGGTGGTAGGCCTTTAGAATTTAGGGAGGCAGTGAAACCCCCATTTGTTATATCAATGTTGGACTTCAAGGTTTCTATGGAGCTCAAGCCTCAGCAGCCCGGGGAAGATTGGCCATTGCTGCTAGAGAAAATATGCACACGTGCATTAGAGGGCTAAAGTATTGGAGTTTAACTAAAACATTATCCCTTTTTGGCTTTTCAAAAGTGGCAGAAAGACTCCAGCATATTTGACAGCCAGCTCAAACAATAACCATGCAGTGAATTATTTTGCGCAGTCTCTTGCCCTCAGGATCAATCTCTGCTTTGACCTCTAAAAGAGAGTACGTGTTTGGGATTGAGTGATTTCCTTCAATTTATATTTTCAATGCCAAGAGCCAATCAAACGTTTGGAAGAAGAGGAAGAAATAGGTGTATTTATCTCCGGTTGCCCTCTTGTATCTCTAGAATGGATTTGCAGGTTTGATTTGTAACTCAGCTTAGAGGAAGTTTTCTAGCAGTTTTGTACAAGTAATTTGTTTAGTCTTATAGGAAGATAAAATCCTGTGATGCTGAAGTTCATATTCACTTGTGTATTTACAACTCTGAATTTCTTCTCATTGTAACAGAAGTTAATTTTGTTGTGCTTGTATGCCAGTCGTGGATCATCAAAATAATTGGCAGTTTTAGGATTTCATTTTTTCGAAAGAGGCTTGAGCTCCTTTAGGGTTGAATCAGCCTGCAGTACCTATTTTTGGGTAAATAGCTTCTTTCACTCTCCAAACACAACACAACACCACAACCCCATCCCCCCATAAAGAAGGAATGAAATGAAAACAAAATCAGCAGTTCTACTATTATAAACGAAGGAAATCGGCACTTCCGTGAGAGAGCAATTTAAAGTACTGTGTAAACTCTGTTCCTGAAGATCATTTCAATGCAAGGAAATTCTCCGGACTTAAGAGACATTCTATTTTCTTCGACTTCTCTTTTTGCATTTGTTGGGTTTGCAGTCATTCAATGGTAATTATTCAGATCTTGGATGTGGTTGACCGGCTTTCAAGACACATGAGAGTTGTCATATGGAGCATGAGCTGTCTACCTAGCTCAATGTTGCGCATGCTCCTCTTGGGCCGTCCTTTCGTTCAGGTGTGAAATTGAAATTGCATTGCGAACGAGGAACATTATAAGCTGCACTTGACGAGGAAAATGCCTTATGTTTTTAGGTGCTAAGATTGCATTTGTCTCAAGGCACATGCTCTGAGATGATAAAGAGACAAGCAGCTTTTGGAGCTAATTAAGCTAATGAAAGCTATTTGACTATTTTGTTTTGATTGCGTTTTAGTCCAATACTATCATGTTCTGCTTGTAATTCAATCTTGCTTGTGTGTCTCCTTTCTGGACAAGAATCTGGAATGAGAAAATGTAGTAATGGCCATAAGCTTCATTTACCCATTATATCCCTTGGTCAGTTGGTTGTCTCTGCTTCTGCTGATATACGAATATTAATGACAGTGAAAAGAGTGCCGAGATGATCAGACCAGGGTACTGTCGCGAAGCTACTGAGACTTACATGGTGGTTGTTACCGGAATAAGGATTTATGATCCATTTTTTAACGAATAGCTCATACTCTTCCACTTGTATTTAGCATATGGTCGTCTCTGGAGATGAAATGGCAAAAATGGTGATCAGAAGTCCAGAACCGTCATTATTACAGATTCACCCCATGGTAACAAAACATTGCGCCACTTCTCAGGTTTTTTCCCTGTACAGATGAACTGTGCAGTCTTGTGTTTTGACTATCTACTATTCTTCATCTGCTAAGAAGGCTTAGTAGAGTAGGGTGCTTGAAGAGCGAACGTCCGACCATGCATGAAGCATTTCTAGGCCTGAATTTGTGGAAACCGCATGTGGGGGTCAGGATTGACTCTCTCAGGTTTACTCATTAGCCTTGTCATTCATGGAGCTTTTGATGCTCTTGCTAGGTTCTCGCTCAGAGCTAACGCTTGAGCAATTTATCTGGTTTCTTTGTTCTTGTGTTTGTCACTACATATAATAATCTTGAACTGCATATCGCTCTCTCTCGTTCTACAACGTATTGACCACCAAGTAGTCTTCAACGGAGAGGGTTGATAGCGTAGCAGAACATGGATTTCCGGTGTCTGAAAGACCATCTAGAGTCCATCCCCCTGTTCTCTTCGCAGTATAGTCGCGTCAGTCGTAGAAAGCATATCTAACCTTCCGCTAAAAAGACAAGACTCCTCGCTCTGGATATCACATGAAGAACACGAAGACTCGGTAATCGATTTTCACCCAAGCTAGCAAGAACTGTACCATTGTGTCTTTTTGGGTTTGTACGATTGATGGTCTTCTTTACGTGAAAGCACCGATCATCTCATTTCAAAAATTGACTTTGCTTTGTCTTCACCCTTTTATGAGCACTCACCCACTGACTTTTGCTTCTTTGCTTGGTGTCCCAACATTTAGCCCATCTAACATCAGTTGCTTCTCGTGCAGTTACGAGACTTTTTGCAGCAGAAAGCCCTCACGAGGTGGGAAGTTGCACCTTCTCCCATGGATATGTGACAAAAGTAAAACGTATTTACATGACTTCTCCGTCTGGCGTCAGTGTTTTTAACCAACAGTAAAAGACCTGTATTCGATAACACCGTCTAGAGTTCAACTCAGTTCTCGTTCTCGACACACTTGCAATAGCTCTCTATACCATGCTACTGCAATGGTCACCCAATTTTATGCGGCCAAATTTTCCTTTTTTGCCTTTTATAGTTGCAGGATAGTATTATTACTAGGGAGTGACTGAATCCCCGCGAGGCAAGCCCATTTGGAGCTCTCTTATCAAGCATGGTCGGCGGTGGCGAGGGATGCGGGCGCTTTGTGGTTCGACCACACGAGAACCCTCCAGAAAGGCCGGTGCACCTTGCGCTTGGGATTGCTGGCCATCAGCCCCGTTTCCGACCTCTTCAGCATCTCCCACATCACCTGCACGTCCTGGTATTCGCAGGTCTGTACATCATCCTCTAGCTTCATATGTCCAGCACCTGAAGCGGCCAAAAGATAGTTAACATTCGTTCTTCTCTTGAGATCCCATAGCCTCAAACCCTTAGAGAGATTCACGTTCCTAGAGTTTGACAGAGCACAGCAAGTAAAACGAACAGCCGGTCCTAACGTGAAAAGGTTAAGGCTGAGGACAAGGACGACCCGTGCCTTGAAGTTTCTATATTTCGTAAAGTTGGGTGAACGTATGGTGGGCTTTGATCGTGGTTAATGAGAGATGCATGTAAAGTTAATGCCAGTGTTAAAAAGGTGTGGGCAAAAAATGATGCCGCCGCTGATCCTAATCGCTGCTCTTTCGGGGTTCAGGGGAACGGGGGCGATCGGCAGTCGCATCATTGCCCCCACTAAAATGGAAAGATCCTGAGAAATCTTTGAAGTGATGAGAACTAGAATCTTTCCAGAGGGGGGTGTGCTAGATCCGCCAAAGTGACGAATTACAGTAGCCTCCTAACTTCATCCTCACTAGAAGCGAAGGGGCATGGTTCTTTGCTTCTTCTCTTTGCATTGAAGATTGAAGCTTTCAGAGTGTCTAGAAAGCACAAGATTCGAGCTAAACTGTACCCAAAATAAAAGAAAAAGAAAATGGGAAAATCTTTGGGGAAAGATGGTGTTTTGAGTAAAGAACAAAAGGAAGAAGACAGAGCCACGAAAGGTGAGATAAGAGGGAATATGGGCTACTAGGCAGGCATATTCTGGATTGAAAAGGAAATGTGCGTCGGTCGGTGGGATTACGGTTTCCGATCACGACACCCGAAATTCAAATCGAGCAGATAATTAGGAAACTCGAGAAGAAATTTCATCCCATCCTTGAACGATGGTCCGAAACACCCCCGGCTGAAGATTTGTCGGCTGTTTCATATTTACATGTCGGTGCATCATATGTATGGATGGTGCGTATATGTACTTTAGAAGCCAGAAATGGTACGTAATCAGCATCCTAGGAGGATTAAGAAGTTCCAAACTCTGCTGACTTCCCATCATATGCTAAGTCGCTAACTAGGTGGCAATCTGATGGTTAAACTACGGCGTAAATCAACAGACATTGAAGAAAGAGCTGAATTTGAAGAGGTAGATGGAAGTTTTCTCAGACATGGATGATTCCTTTGGGGTTTAGCCTCTCGCTCTCTCTCTCTCTCACACACACACACACACATAGAAGAAATACCGCCAAGCCAACATTCACACAGAAGATAGAGAGGGGAGAGGGAAATGGGGCCAGACCGTGGTTGCGAGCTTTGAGGCGAGCAGAGACGGAGAACCAAACTCGGCGGACGGGGAAGATCATCTTGCGCCACCACTCCATCAACTTGTCCCCAACTTTCCTCACCTTCTTCTTCGCCGATCTCCTGATCTTCTTCCTCCTCCTTCCTCCTCCTCCTCCTCCTCCGCCACCACCACCGGCGATTCTCACCGCTATCGTCTTTAACCCGGCCAGACCTCCTCCTCCTCCTCTCTGTCTGTCTCTCCCTGCCCCCCCCCCCCCCCCCCCCCCAAAAAAAAAAAAAAAAAAAACCACACCACCAAAGATCAAGTTTTGAAAAGAACCCACAAAAAAAAAACGAAAAGAAACTCCTGTTTCTTCTTCTGTATCTTATGTACACACTACTCAGCTAGAGAGATACAGTGCGGGGGGAGCGAAAATGTGCGGGCGTGTTGCTGGGACCGGCTTTTTAGATTTTGAGGACGCACAACCTTGTAACAGCTCCTCTCTCTCTCTCTCTCTCTCTCTCTGTTGCAACATCATTTTCTGCACCGACACGTCACTTCTCTCTCTCTCTCTCTCTCTCTCTCCATCACGACGACTCGTCCCCTGCCCACCATTAAAATCCCTTCATTTGCGTACCTACAAATACAGTTGCGACCGCAAATACATACATGTTATGCTTTGACTCCGACTCGAATTGACCCGACTCGACTCGATTATTTGTAATCGTGCCCAAATTCGCCTTTTACTTCTTCTCTTTACTTTCGGGTTCTACTTCTTTCTCATTTCCATTGCAGGCAGGTTGCGTCCTCACTCTCCATCCATCGATCTCTCTTGGAGTTCTAAATTTCGAAATTAAAAGCTCAGAGGTGTTAAAAAAGTCGTCGCCTTTTCGCTCCTACTTTTTTTTTTATCCCTTCTTCTTCTTCTTGAATTGAAAGGGATGAAGTGTCGGCAAGTGTCCTCGTCCACGTGGTCCAATGACCCATTTGGCTCGACCTCGACCTCTGTCCTTTTTTTTAATTTTTCTTTTTTTAAAGGACTTGAGGCCAATCGCCTCTTGACGTGTCGGTCGACATTGTCATCGGATTCTCTCTCTCTCTCCGCCCTTTCGTCCATCCTCTTCTCGACCTCTTCACATCACTCCCCACCCTCCATTTATTTCCATTTCTTGGCAGCAGACATCCAGCAGTAATCGAGCATTGCTGGAGAGTGCAGACAACTTTCTCATGGGAATATGAATATGACCGTGGATTGTAAGAACAGAGCGGACACGTGTTTCCCGCGTCCAATTTGGAATTTGACCTCGTTTTTTTTTTTTTGGTACTCCGCCCCCCCCCCCCCCCCCCCCCAAAAAAAAAAAATTGTAAATTAGCGCATGGAGAGAATTTCTGGCGGCCGGGCTGATTGCTCAAATCAAATAAAACGAGCCCATCGTATAATTGACCGGGTGGGCAAGCGTGGTTTTTTACCGCATCACGGGTCCGATTTGACGTCTGTGGCTGCGGCGTGCCTCGTTTGGAGACACCCTTCCTGCACGCCGGTATCTCGGTCTCTGGCACGGCCACGGTGCTCGGCTGGCATACCTACGAGCCATTCAAGGCAATGGGAATGGCTGGGATCGAATATTAGGCAACTCACGCGTGACGGGACGTTTGAAGGCGGTCGCTAGGCCAATTTCATTTCCCGGTTTTTTTTTTTTTTAATAACTTGTGAAAAAACAAGCTAGATAAATAATAATAAATAATAATAAATAAATAACAGAATCAGAGAGGGGTCCAACCTCCAACGAATGAATGCATCAATTCATCAATTGATTAGTTAGAACTTAAAAACAGAGAAAGAAGCAGGATAGGAGGTGCACTTCACAGTCGACGAGCCCTTCCTTTTATTTTATTTTTCATTTTTTATTTTTTTTTCCTGAGTGTGTGTTTCGTGGAACTTCAACTTAAACAAACGTGGTGGATTTGGACTTGCCCAACACCGACAAAAGTATCAACTTAAAAAAAAAAAAGAAATTTCAAATCTGGAAGGCTCTCTGCACTCCAACCAATGTTAATCCCCCCCCCTCCCCCCAAAATTAGGGGGCCTACTTTCATTCATTTCATATAAACAGCACGAACGATTCTAATGGACAAAACGGACCCCTAAAGATTTTTATTTTTGGCGCTTTCGCGATAAATTTTAGTGCATTAAAAGTTCTAAAACTTATCGGGAAAATGTAATTTCGTGATAAATTTTAAAAAAATAACTCAGTTGTATTTTCATGATAAATTTTAAAATTTTCTATTAAAGCGTAATCAACAAGAAAGTATTTGATATCTAATGACATGGCATAACCAGAGAAGTTCGCAATGCACACTAAGTTGATCGGGTATCAAGACATTGGCATATGAATAGACAAATTGAAATTTGTGAATTCGTCCTCTGTTTTTTTTTTTTTTTTATCGACAATATCCAAAGTGAGTTGAAAGTTCAAAAACAGGGAACCCGATCAGCTGCTGATGATTTCCGTCGGAGGAAATGGGAAAGTAGTATTTCTTGTCTTGGAGCATCAATCTTTTTTTCTTTTTTCGTTTATTTGTTGGCGTTTTTCAAATTTCTTCGCCGTTCGCGGAAGTGGTGGCTATTGGCGAACTCCATTTGTCTCTTCTTGCTTGCAATGATTAAGAAATTGTCAGTGTTTTTTTTTTTTTTTCGATTTGTATTGTTATTTATGAGATCAACTTGGTAATAATTCCGGCCACATAAGAACCTTCGAGGGCAGCTCCTCCATTACGACATTCCCTACGTCACAAATATCGTCATTCCTTCCATCACTTTCTTGCCCTAGAAGATTCATGTAACCCATGCTTCATAGCTTTCCTTCAAATTTTGTGGCGTTCCGCATTTTTTATTTAACCTTTTAATAGTTTCCGAGTAAATTATTCCGTTAATTTTAACCATCAATTGATGATTTGGACATTGATCGGCCTACGCGATGCTTTTTTTTAAAAAAAAAAATTGTTGTTGTTATTATTAAGGGCTGTCTTGGAGGTGCTGGCCACTGGCAAGTGGCAACCCTCGCCATACATTGGGCGAGGGTCCCCCACCTTGCTAGTTGCTAGTCCTCATTGATTGTGGCCCTTGCTTAGAGTTAGGTGAGGGCCCGTGAGTGAGGGTGTACATGGTCCGAGCTGGTCCGGGTCAGACATGAATCAAGGATCGAACCAATAGTCCCGGTCTCCATATTTTCGTGACCACGGATTGAATCAGGACCAAATTGGACCTGGATCTGCGGTCCGATCTTGTCTCGGCCCAATAGGACAAGATTGGACCTGGACCGGCGATTTGGTATCGGCCCAATAGGATCGCTAACTATAGTCTCCTACAACATTTTGAGCTCGTTGAATTGATTATAAAAGTACAATTTTCTTATTTTTGAAATAAATTTTCAAGAATAATAAGGAAGATGGAGGTTTAAGTGTATCCTACTGTAGACTGAGATTTTTTATTTTCAAGTGTTTTTATTTTTTTATAATTGTATATATTTATATATA
Source organism: Rhodomyrtus tomentosa (assembly GCA_028455895.1). Classification (NCBI taxonomy): domain Eukaryota; kingdom Viridiplantae; phylum Streptophyta; class Magnoliopsida; order Myrtales; family Myrtaceae; genus Rhodomyrtus; species Rhodomyrtus tomentosa. The sequence goes on along the minus strand of JAPCWY010000001.1, from coordinate 36,407,017 downwards.
TATAATTATATATTATAGGCGGTTCGGTCCCAAAGCATAGAATCGGGGACTAGACCGCCCAATCATCGATACCACTTATTAGAACCGGGGACCAGATTACCCAACTCAAGGACTGGACCAACTCGATTGGTCAGAACCGGTCCGGTCCAGTTTGCACACCTCTACCCGTGAGCCCCCGTCTGCCACGGCTAAGGGTCGCAAAACCCCTGCTGGCAGCTGGCAAGGCTGGCGAGCCTTACCCATTGTTTGGTGAGGGCTGGAGACCCTCAGGTCACAACCCTCCCCCAATAGCTGAGGGGTAGTCGTGCCTCACCCCCCTACAAGCCCTTAATAATTAAACAAAATCGTGTTATCATAGATCATGTCATATAGGACAGTCGGCATCCATATCAATAATTTTATATCAAAATTGGCACGAAAGATCAAATTGACAAATTGTCAAAAAGTTTTAGGTTGAATTGGCTAAAGTGCAATATCTTAGGACTCTTTAGATAATTTTTCGAAAAATATTGACGTATAGAACCCACTTAGTAATTTTTTTCATTATTATTTTCAACACAAGTGCTAACAACATTTGCCTGAATATATATATATATATATATATATATATTCTATTGGTAACAGTTTTAAAATCCACGTCTCATAGCTTAAAATGTTGAAGTTAGAATTATAGATTCTTCCTCTCGGACTCCGGTGGACGGTTTTTAGAATATTTATTAGGCGGGGCTGCCGGCTGACCATTCGAAATTTCCCATGTAATCGCCGTTGGCATCTTATTACAACCCCACCAATTGGATCTAAGGATGTTGTTCCGTGAACCAGTCGTAGTCGACGCCCTCGACTTTTAACTGATTCGGGAAATTACGACAGACGATGTGCACACCTGTTAAATTCAGTGCCTCGAGCGGTTTTTCATCACGAATATTTCTATTTCCAGGCACCAATTAAGTAGAATAGTAAGAAAAAGAATGTCCGACCAATAGTTGTAAGCAAAAGACAACGGATTGGCCAATTCGTTAACCAAAAACAATAGTGGGACACCAGGAGCACAGCTGGTGGGGCCAAACCCATCCGAAACCTGACTGTATTTCTACTTTGCTTAGAGGCACCCTAAACCTGAAGGGCCTAAACTAATCAGAATCTGGAAAACAAAAAGAAAGGAGGCGAGTTGCCCTTTGTCACGAGCAGCACCTTTCCTTGTCAAGATCCACTTCCATCCTTTCAATCCAACACCAGCACAGCAACAAGATAAGAGCCAGTGCCAATGCCAGTGCTTGCCTTCCCTCATTTTGCACATTTACTTTCAGAATTCTTCTTTTGTGCCTTTCTTTCCCGATTACGACCCCCATCCCGCCAATTCTGGTCATGAAACGCCGCGGGGATCGCGTATTCCTCGTTAGTTAGTCCGAGGATCGAAAGGAGCTGACGTTCCAACTTTCAAAGCATCTGATTTTCTGCTAGTTGGGACCAAGCAATGGACTCTCCAGGAGAGGAGACATGTCTCATTGATGACAAGGCATTTCACGCCAAAACCAGCGGAACTTAATCACCAAGATAGAGAGTTGGGTAAAGGGGTCTGCCTACTTCGTTACAATGGTTCCTGATCAAAACTACCTAGATTTCAGAGCCAAAATGGCCACTGGGGGTGGACTACAAAAGCCACAAAACTAATGCTTTGCCATAATCAAACTTCTGCATTTCCACATGTAACGACGGAATAAGTCCCATTCCCACAGAAGTGCTGCAATTGGGTCCTCAACATGACCGGAAGAAACCTTTCCTTCCCCCCTTCTTCTTTTGTGTGATAAGCAATTAGAAAGCGTGCTCTGGGCATAATGCACTGTCGAAAGTAGCATTACCATGCGTGGGCTCAGCAGAAGTAAGTCCAGCGCACATCTCGCTTCCTGGTGGTTGAAGATCGATGCTTGAATACCGTAGTAGCCCCGTTTCGCCGAAATACAGATCCCAGTGCGAGACCGAGTACTGGCTACGTCATAGAAGAAGTTGTTGCAAGAAAAATCACGAGGAAAGATGCTTGGAAGATGAGGACTTTGCGCAACCATCTCGTACATTGCGGAAAACTAAAAACGAATCGAAGCAAGCAGCTTATAGCGCACTCGGTCATTTGGCTTCGTTCATGTTTAAGTGCTCAAGAGATGGTAGATGGCATTTTGAGAAGAAGGAAAGGGTAGCGCAGCAATCCCTGTAGCAAAAATGTTCGCTACTTCATTCACTTGAGTTGAGTGACGCCATAGATACGGCGAATGAACAATCTGGCCCCGATAATGAAGCCTCTTGAAAGCAAACTAAATTGACTCCGTTCTTCTATTCTCCAACATTCTTTCAGGTCACGGTCTCTACGAAACAGAACGGAATCTGCTCGAAAGAGAGACGGATTCATTGGCCTAACGCGTGACAGTGACGCTACTACTGCTGGTTTGCCCTCTTTAATTTGCTATTCCCAGGAGAGTTTGAAATAACGGGCATTTTAAGAGAAATTCCAAGCTGGTTGACCAGTTTGCCGCTGTCCTTACCGCATTTCAGCTGCATCAGCAGCGGTTATGGAGAAGGCGGCAGGGGACAATTTCTAGCCTTGTTGCTTATCACAACAACTGTCATGAAACGTGAACTGGCATAGCTCCGGGGATGTCACATGTGACAAGGATCACACATGTTCCTCGGGCATCATAAGCAAATCCTGGTACATCGATCCACTCATTGATTCGACGAGAACAGATGGAAATGGAGCCGTTCATACGAAAGAGCAGTTTCCATGACTATACACAAGAACAGCCAGAAACTCCACTTCACTTGAAACGGGCATCGCATAGCATGGCATTGGATGTTGAATTGTCACCTGCAATTCATTTCTTCTTTGAACGGCGACAAAAAATGAAATCCAGATGTTCTGCTAAGGATCAGAATCACATTATGACGTTAATCTGCCTAAAGCAATAACTCGATTCAAGTCACCAGGTGAAAGGCTAAATTATTAGCTGCTAAAGTAAATAATCTCCATGAGGATTGACTTGAGCAATCTTTATGAGCCTGGCAAAAGCTATTTCTGAACATATGTACAACAGGCCAGGGGAATAAACTAAAGACAAGTCAGTCAAAAGGAAGCATTGTCTAGCTATTAAACTTGCACTTCAGTTAAGCCACCAATGCATCATCCATCCTTTCATATGACACAACCAAACAACATCCCTCAAACCTCTGATGGTGTCCCCGAAATTCCACCCGAGTTCAAGATATTTAGCTCACTGTCATTGTTCCCACGCCGCATCTTCCACAAGGCATTCGAATGAAGCTGCAAGAGCAAGCAAGATATCTCTTGTTCAGACGCAGATGGCAGAGACTCACCACTCCAAACATTCTATCAAAACACTGGCCTCCATATGCTACGGGAGAACAACATCAAAGCAGAAGATTAAGGAAAAAGTTAAGAATGGAGAGGACAAGACACTCACTGCAGTAACCACACAGGCATAGAATAGAACCAATTTCTGGATTGAGTAGAATCTCGGATGCTTCCCCTTTTTTTCTTTTTTTCTTTTTTTCCCATTCAAGCCCTTATGTGATGTGTCCATGATGATGATAGGGCGGCACACACAGCCTCTCACAGGAAAGAAAGCACCAAGAAAACGTGCATTAATAGTGTCTAAAGCCGAATCTAATCTTTTCCTGCTCCTGAAAATGTCCCATACGCTGAAATAGCCACAGTTATTCAAAGTCCAATTCTTGCAGAAACATATCCCACCACAGAATTAACCAAGTATGGCAAAAAATGCAGTGACCCCCACCTAGAAGAAAGAAACCCCATGCCTTGTGACTTGATTAACATCTAGTTACATAGCGTTGCATGGAAAAAAGGGAAAAAAGCTATCTCTTTTGCTATTTTTTTCCCTTGGCACTAACCACAATTTGGAGCTTGGCACTTGGCAGCGACAGGAAAAAGACCAAACATAGCAAACAGATGTTCCTTTACCGGTAAAGGATTGCTGCATTGCATTGCATTATGAAAGGAGGACGTCAAGATGAAGGAGAGACATTGATACTGTTCTAAGTTTCTGAAGCTTTTCTTGACACCATACCCACCATCTAAAGCCCTCCCCACTTAAGAAACGCCAAACCCCAATGATCATATCAAAAATCAAAAACTACAAAACGAGAAAAGTACCCAAGAACCAATAATTAGCAACTAAGGCAATAGAAAAGAAAATGAAGAAGGAAAAAAAAAGAAGGAAAAAAAAAAAGAAGGAAAAGAACCAGCAGCTAAGATGATGAGAATGGAGGTGGGGGAGGAAGAACTTGGTGCTGCAGGCCCTGATTGTGGGTCAAAATGAAAGGGTGCCTCAGCAGCTGGTAGGCGGTCCACCGGCGGGCGGGGTCGCGCTGCAGGCAGCACCCGATGAAGTCCCGAAAGTCATGGGAAGCAGAGGCGGGGGCGGCGGGGGGTTCGGACATGCAGATGGCGCACATGAGGCTGGCCCAGTCACCTTGGCGGCCGACGGCGAAGGGGAAGCGCCCAAGGTAGAACTCGAGGATACTGACGCCGAAGCTCCAGATGTCGCCGGCATAGCCGTTGTACTTGCCGTGGTTGAGGTCGGTGTTGATTCGCTCGGGGCTCATGTAGGCGATGGTGCCGACGGAGGAGTTGCAGGGGTCCATGGTCTGGGAGAGGATGCGGCTGACGCCGAAGTCGGCGATCTTGACCTGCTTGCGCGAGTTGACGAGGAGGTTCGAGGGCTTGATGTCGCGGTGGACGATTTTGCGGCGGTGGAGGTAGGCGAGGCCGCTCAGGATCTGGTGGGTCAGGTGGCTGAGGTAGCTCTCGTTGCCGACGTGGATGCCCTCCAGCGACCCGCCGTCCATGAACTCCAGCAGCACCTGGATCTCGCCGCTGTGGTCGTACATGTCGTGGCACTTCACCACGTTGGGGTTGTCCACGTCCCGGAGGATCTCGATCTCCCGGCAGATCTGGCGACGCACCGCCTCCTCGTGGTTGCCGTAGATGACCTTGAGCGCGTAGAGCCTCCCCGTCGGACGGTGGACCACCTTGTACACCGTCCCGCCGCTCCCGCTTCCGATCCGATTCACCCGCTCCAGCTCGGAGAAGTGCATCTGGTGCTGATGCTGGTGCTGCAGCTGCCCAGCCGCCGTCGCCGCCGCCGCCGCCGCCGCCCCGGGAGGGAAGACGTTGTTGAGGTGGTTGGGGACGGAATTTCCGGCGGTGTTGCTCCCGTTGTGGTGGTTGCTGGTGGAGGGCGGGAGGGGGAGGGGGACGGCGAGGGCCGGGTCGCGCTGGGGGAGCGGCAAGGTGAGGTCGGGACGGCGCCGAGGACGGTTGCCCCTGGAAGAGGAATTGGGGGTGGCGCCGGGCGGTGGTGGCTGAATGGGCCTCATGGCTCACTCCCTCCAAATCTATCTATGTCTCCCTTCTAACTCTTCCAGGAAAAACGGTGAGCGATTCTTCGTCCCTTGTCCGAAAGAAGCATAACCAAAAAAGCCCTTAACAAGCCCCAGGCCGTTCTTCTTCTTCTTCTTCTCTTGTCGGGTCTGTGGAGGAGGTTACGAGTATTGGGTGGGTGCGGTTCTTCTGACTGGAGTCATCCATGGATGGATCAACAAGGTCGGACAAGATGAAGAAGATGAAGATGTAAAGATATTAAGAGAGATGGAAATCTCAAAATCTCCGATTCTTTTGCCCGCACACACACGCACACAAAAAAGAAAAAAGGCGTTTCTTTTCTCGAGGAGAGAGAGGAAGAGAGCAATATGCAATATGAAATGTGTCTTCTTTCTTTTTCTTTTTCTTTTTTTAAGTCAATTATTTATGTTGTAATTCATATGTTTTTTTTTTTTGTAATTCATATGTTAAAAACTAAAAAAAGTAAAATAATAGAATGGTTAGATTCAGTTCGAGATAGAGGTTGCCAAGCCATCAATCATCACACGGGGAAGCACAGATTTTTCCATTTTCTCTAAAAATTGAAAAATAAGGGGAAAAAGAAAAAGGCAAAAGAAGAGAGAAAAAGGTTGGAAGGCATCACGCGCTTTCGTCGGGGGTGCAATCGCGTGGCCCAATGACGGGGCCTCATGTGGCTGGGGCCCACCTCAGCTGCTAATGGGGAAATGTCGAACATGGTCCCCCTCTCTCTGGCTGTCGCGCGTGGTGCCCAAGCGCTCTTACTTGACGACAGAGGGGCGGCGCGTCGCCTGGACGTTAGGAGCGTGCATGATCACAATTCTCGGCCTAGAATTGATTCTAGCAGAAAAATGAATTTTTCAGCATTTGATTTGAATTAAAAGTTAAATTTTTAGTTTCTAGTTTAAAAATTAATTTTTGATAGACAAATGCGTTTCACAATGATAAAAAAAGAAAATATTCGAAATATTATTAAAAAAATATTCGATGGTGGCGACCGGAGGGTGTGGCCGGCCCCGCGAGAATGACTTCACGAATAGAAAAGTAAAAAAATTTTACTTCTCAAAATCGGCCAAAAATCTTGTTAAAATTAGAAAATTCTATTATAAGTTAATTTTTTTACCAAACGACTTTATACTTCAAATTGAATTTTACCAAACGCATTTCCCTACCAGAATGACTTCTAGCAAGAAAATGAAAAAAAAAAAGTGTTACCATGCAGCACATAGAAGGCAATCATTTAGGGTTTGGTTTCGAGATTTTAAGGGAAACTTTTTAAGGGAAAATGACACAGGATAATCCTTTGACATTGGCTCAATATTTAATGTGGTGTATGAACTTTTAATTTGTTCAGTGTAATCTCTGAACTTTGGTCCGGTGTGCAATCTGATCCCTAAACTTTTGACTTGTTCAATGTAATTAGTACATATTCAATTTAGTCCCTAAACTCGCATGAAAATGTCTATTATTGTCCCTGATTTTAAATTAATGGAAGGTATATATTAAACATTTTCATATAGTTTAAGAATTATATTAAACATGTAACAAAATTCAAGGGATCACATTAAACAAACTAAAAGCTCATGGACTATATTGAATATTAGATTAAAGTTCATGAACTATTTATGTCGTTATCTCAAATTTTAAATAAGGGCCTAATCAATGGCATTTTCGTTGTTTACTCTTTTTTATTTTTTATTTTTTTTCCTCTTCTTTTTTGCCGGTGGTGAGGGCAACCTTGCCCTTGCCAGCCTCCTTAAGGCGAGTCGAGGACGACTCTCACCCAACCGTCGCCGGTAGCCAGCGAGCAGGAAGGAAAAAATGTAAATAATGAAAATGTCATTGGTCAAATCCTTTTTAAAAACAACGTGGGCACTTTAGATTCTTATTTAAAATAAGATCCATTTTATCTTCTTATTTTAAATATAAAAAAAATGAAGGCACTTCGAATCTTTATTTGAAATTTTTGCGCTAATCCTTATTATTGTTATTATTTTTGGAAAATAGGACTGCTTCTATTTTTGGAATCTACAAGCTTCTCAAACTCAAACCCAAAAAGGGTTTAAAAAAAAAATTTGGTGTACCTCTTTATGCCTATCGTACTTCGAGTTTTTAGTGGAAAACCAGCTCATGCTACACATAATTTTGCCTCGTCTCCGTCTAATCCCAAATGTTTTTGCTTATGGCTTGCGATGATGACCATTCGCAAAAGATAAGAATGGATGGATCGTAGAATAGGTATATGATGCTAGTGAAACGGCCCGGGAGAAGAAGGACCGCCCAGGAGGGTTTTTGGCAAGAAAGCAACGACTCTCTCAAAGAAGAAGACCTTGGCGAGTTCTTGAGGATTCTAGAATTTTCCAAGGGCGGGCGATATGGAAATTTCTCATGTCTATAATTATCGCAGGAAGTTGGGTAGATGGTAGATGAAATCTCCACCGTTAGATCAAGGAGGGATCTACGGTTTGTAACTCGTGAGTCTTTGTATATAAGGAGACCTACTTCTCCTCATTGTATCATCTCATTCTCATGAGTAATAAAAATTAGACCTTCTCTCTCTAGCTTCTCTCTCAAGAGTTTGGTGAGTTTAAGCGGGGAAATGCTGACTTTGGGAGCAGAGTTCCTAAGGCCGCACTTCCTGTGGTATGTGAACCAGTACTTCAAGGCGATGGCAATCACCAATGAGGCTTTGAAGGTGAGTACTACTGCTATGTATCTTACCGAGAATGCTATGGTTTGGTGGCGTCGTCGATGTGATGAACGGGTTGGTGATCCTATCACTACCTGGGAGGCGTTCGAAGCGGAGTTTCGACGCTAGTTCTATCCGGCTTATGCTGAAGAGGAAGCGAGGGACGAGCTTCGCCGATACGAGCAAAAGGGTGGTGTTCGAGACTACGTGAAGAAGTTCTCGGAGCTGCTGCTACAAATCTCGTCGATGAATGATCGAGAAGCTTACCATCAATTCATTGGTGGGTTGAAACCATGGGTGAAGAACGAGATTAGGCGATGCCATGCGAAAGATCTCGGGGCGGCCATGGCTGTGGCAGAAACATGGTGGAGTTCAAGAAGGCGTCGTCCACAAACAAGCCGAACACCCGTCCAAAGGACAAGGGCATAGGTGGGGGAGATCGTGGCAAGCCTCACCATGCTAGTTCTTCAAGCAAGGCGGCTTCGGCCCTTGTATGGATGAAGAACGACTCAAAGGCAGAGTCGAGTGGCAAGGATCGCGTGAAGAGGTGATTCAACGTCAAGTGCTTCATCTACGACGGCCCGCATTTCACTCGAGATTGCTTATCAAAGGAGCAAATTGTGGTCGCTGTCAAAGAACTAGAGGAAGCCAAGAAGAGGGAAGAACGGGAAAAGGAGGAGGCGCGACTCGGGGCGTTGTGTATCCTCAACTCTATCAAGTCCAAGAAGGCAGACAAGTCCAAGGGCCTAATGTTCGCCGAGGTGAAGATCGACGACAAGGCAATAAGGGCGTTAGTGGACACTGGAGCGTCCCATCTCTTCATGTTCGAGGAAGTCACGAAGAAACTCAATCTCCGAGTCGAGAAGGGAGGTGGTTTCTTGAAGACGGTAAATTCCAAGGAAGTCCCGATGGCCGGTATAGCAAAGGATGTAGAGACCTATATCGGGTCATGGGCAAGCAAGGAAGACATCGAAGTAATCCCTATGTATGACTATGATATGGTGATTGGCTTGCGATTCCTTGATAGCATCAATGCACTGGTCATTCCATTTGCGGATTGTATATGTGTTTTGGATGATCGGAACTAATGCGTGGTTCCTATCACTCGTGGGTCGAGAAACGAAGTACTCTCGGCCATGTAGCTATCAAAGGGAGTCAAGAAGGGTGATGAAACTTTCTTGGCAGCCCCAAAGGCGAAAGACCCTCAGGTTGAAGGAGAGGATGTTCCGATGGAGGTGATCGATGTCCTCGAGTCGTTCAAGGATGTGATGCCTCCCGAGCTGCCGAAGGTGTTGCCACCTCGTAGGGAGGTGGACCACAAGATCGAGCTGGTGCCTGATGCACGACCACTCGTCGTGGCTCCGTATCGCATGGCACCCCCCGAACTGGAAGAGCTGAGGAAGCAACTAAAGAATCTGCTCGATGCTGGCTATATCTGCCCATCCAACGCTCCGTTTGGTGCCCCGTTATTGTTCCAAAAGAAGCACGACGGATCGCTACGAATGTGCATCAGCTACCGGGCATTGAATAAACTGAACGTGAAGAACAAGTACTCGATTCCTTTGATTGCGGATCTCTTCGACCAACTTGGTGGTGCTCGCTGGTTCACCAAGCTAGATCTCCGATCGGGTTATTATCAAGTGAGGATAGCGGATGGAGATGAGTTAAAGATAGCCTGTGTCGCGTAATATGGCTCCTATGAGTTCCCGGTCATGCCCTTTCGCCTAACAAATGCCCCTGCGACGTTCTGTATATTGATGAATAAGGTACTCCACCCGTTCCTTGATCAATTTATTGTAGTGCACCTAGACGATATTGTGATATACAACCGGACGTTGGAGAAGCACATCGAGCATATCAATAAGGTCTTCCAGGTGTTGCGCGAAAACAAGCTTTATGTTAAGTGCGAGAAGTGCTTATTTGCTCAACTGATGGTGCCTTTCCTTGGGTACATTGTGGGGGAAGGTTGGGTGCGGATGGATTCGGCCAAGATCGAGGTGATCGTGGATTGGGAGCCGCCAAAGAAAATTCCCGAGCTGCGATCCTTCCTTAACGAATTACTACAGGTGGTTCGTGAAAGGTTATTCCACCATCACCGCTCCGCTCACGGATATGCTAAAGAAAGACAAAGCATGGGAGTGGACGGACCGATGTCAAAAGGTGTTCGTGCGGTTGAAGACGGCCATCACGGGAGAGCCCGTGCTGGCATTGCCCGATCACTTGAAGCCGTACGAGGTAGAAACTGATGCCTCCGATTTTGCTATTGGTGGTTTCTTGATGCAGGATAGTCATCCCGTGGCTTATGAGTCGCGGAAGCTCAACAAGACCGAGCAGAGATATACCGTCCAAGAGAAAGAGATGACGGCCGTAGTGCATTGCCTATGCACTTAGCGTCATTATGGGATCGCAGTTCATGGTGCAAACGAACAATATGGCCACGAGCTATTTCCAGACTCAAAAGAAATTGAGCCCGAAGCAAGCGCGATGGCAAGACTTCTTGGCGGAGTTCGACTATGCGCTGGAGTTCGACTATGTTGGTGTGCCAACAACACAAGTTGGAACAGAAGTCACCAGCCGACCTTCGAGAGCCACTACCGCTTCCGGAGTGTCCATGGGAGAGCGTCTCCATGGACTTCATCATGGGATTGCCAAAGTCCGAAGGTTGTTGGACGTTAATGGTCGTGGTGGATAGATTCTCCAAGTATGCAACGTTCGTGCCCGCGACAGATGATTGCCCAACCAAAGAAGCGGCCAAGCTATTCCTGAAGCACATCGTCAAGCTATGGGGAGTGCCACGCACTATCGTGAGAGATCGAGACCCTCGGTTCACTAGGAGATTTTGGATCGAGCTGTTCAAGCTGCTAGGGACGGACCTCAATTTCTCTACGAGTCTACATCCGCAGACTTACAGTCAAACGAAACGGGTGAACAACTTGCTGGAGGGATACTTGAGACACTACGTGAGAGCAACACAAAAGGATTGGGTAAAGTTGATTGACGTAGTCCAGTTCTCCTACAACCTACAACATAGTGAATCGATCGGGAAGAGTACGTTCAAGCTAGTCACAGGGCAACAGTCCTGCCGCACACAAATGTGCCTTGGAGTGGTACGAGCAAGCTGATCTCGCTTGTACTTGTCTACACAAAGCATCAAAGAGGATGGAAAAATGGGCAGATCAGAAGAGACGACATGTGGAGTATGAAGTTGGAGACCTAGTTCTATGCAAGCTACCGTTGCGGTACAAGGATGTTCATAGGGCACTACTTCGAAGATACGAGGGGCCGTTCAAAATTGTCCAGCGGGTGGGCAAGGCTGCATACAAATTGGAGCTCCCAGCTAAATTGAAAGTTCATCCGGTGTTCCATGTGAGTATGCTTAAACCTTTCCATGCAGATGAGGAGAATCCGGATCGGGGAAAGTCGCAATGAGTGCCGCTTGGAGCAAAGATATCATATGACCGAGACGTCGAATGCATCTTGGCGGATCGGGGGGTTAGGAAGCGGTATTGAGTGCCGAGGAATGAGTATTTGATCCGATGGAAGGGTCTACCCGAGTGAAGCAACATAGGAACTTGCCCAGTCACTATGGACATTCCAAAAGCAGGTTGAGGTGTACCTAGCGGAGAGTGCGATGAGGGTGTCGCCAAATTAGGTGGGGGAGAATGACACGATCCAGGAGAAGAAGGACCGCCCAAGAGGGCTTTTGGCAAGAAAGCAACGATTCTCTCAAAGAAGAAGACCCTGCCGAGTTCTTGAGGATTCTAGAGTCTTCCAAGAGCGGGCGATATGGGAATTTCTCGTGTCTGTAATTATCACAAGTAGTTGGGTAGATGGTAGATGAAATCTCCACCATTAGATCAAGGAGGGATCTACGGTCTGTAACCCATGAGTCTTTGTATATAAGGGCACCTCCTCCTTCTCATTGTATCATCTCATTCTCACGAGTAATACAAATCAAAGCTTCTCTCTCTAGTTTATCTTTCTAGAGTGTAGTAAGTTTGAGCGGGGAAAGGCTGCCTTAGGGAGCGGAGTTCCTAAGGCCGCACGAGTCTGATCGAGGATCGAGTCTTGAATCGATCGGCCCGTGATACTAGTATGAAGATACAATACGAAATTAGCAATCATCCCCAAGAGATCAACGACCATCATTATAGAAATTGAAACTTAGTGGCAAATGGCAGCACAATTGCTTATCAGTATCAATAGTGGCAATCCTGTTTTATTATGACTATGCTATTTTGGGAACATACGATGCGATGCATTCTCAAGTTTCGAGATTACATTTTCCAAATTTCCTTGCATTAGCCCTATACTTGACACTGAAAAAGTGACAAAGATATTGGTCTCAAATGAGCTGATGGAATGAAAAAAACCTTAATCATCCGAGACTAACTTGATCTTAATCGTTCCTTCTCGTTTCCCGCCGTAACCATTTTAGTGACATGAATAAGCAAATCAATCCCTCATGCCAAAGTACCTCCACCAAATATTGGAGACCTTGGGTCCTCGAGCCTAGGTCCCGGAGGTAGCGCTCAGGCCCGAAACCCTGCCGACTTGGCCCCACACCTCGCATAGGTCCCTCGCAGTCGACCTGGATCCCCCACCCTCGAGTCATGTCTTTCAATGCCGATCTTGGGATCTAGGGTAGCCGAGCCAAGACTCCCTTGCCTGGCTCCCCCCACGAGACCCTACTTAGGTCCCCGATGCCTAGGCCATGACCCTGGCAACTCTCTTGGCCGGGCGGTGGATATGCCCAGGTCCCTTATGGCCAAACGCACGATTGCGGCACCTACATCCGAACTTGTGATTGCACTCGAGACTCTTTCTCGAATGTGCGTGCCATAAGTACCAAAATTTGAGACTTGGACTTTGTAATGAATGAAGACTTTTCCTCGAAGATGGAATCCTTTAAAGACATTTTTCGACAATTTCTTTTCTGTGAGACAAACATGCAAAATACTCTTATTGTCGTGTGGACCAGATTTATTTGGGAGCTTTACTTTAGGGCATGTTTGGTTCAATATTTGATTAAGGGATTTTGAAAAAATGCAAATACTTTTGGGCTAAAAGACTTTTGCAAAATGCAAATAGTATTTAGTAAAGTGTATTTTAAAAGTATATTGAAAAACAACATTGACGTAAATACTGTTTGGTGAAAAATGAACTTTGTAAGGTATTTTTACTTTGACAAAAAAAATAGTGACAGTGGCGGCGGTTTGGCGGCCGACAACCGTAGACTGGCAGCGACGGCGACGGCGGCAACCGCAACCATCGGCGGCGGGCTGCAACTATAGATTGGCGGCATTCGGCAACGTGTGGCGACGGGCAACGATGGCAAAGGTGACAAAGTTAAAAAAAAAAATTAGTTGTATATCGCAAAAGTCCTTAGCCCAAAATACCTCTAGATGTACTTTGAGCTTAGGAAATTTAAAGATCATTTGAGATATAAGTGCATCTAGTCAAAGTAAGCAAAAAATTGAACCAAACATCATTTATATTTGGCCAAGAATTTTACAGCCCCAATGCTTATCTGCAATGCTGAACCAAACAGGTCCTTAGTCCTGATTCCATCCTGTGAACATGTAAACGGTGAAGACCAGATCTGTTTGGGAGCTTTACTTTAAGTCATGATTCCAATTGCAACCGGGAGAGGGATTTTCCAGACCGCTTCAGTTACGCAGTCAATTTCCGGTCCAACATGTTCACAGATTGCATAAAAGATTTGTTTTGTTTTGTTTTGTTTTTTTTTTTTTTTTGGAGGGGGGTGGTAGGGGTGTTTGCGTTGACTCGGTCCTCTTTTGCCTGGTGATGGCGATTGGCGAGTGATGGGTTCCGGCTGTGATGAGGAAGAGTCCCCGGATGACAATTTTGGCTTCCCAGAAGAGGGATTTTGCTGCCCAACTGAGCTTTGGTTGGATCTTCTTGATGACCTTTTGTGTGGTTCATTCCTGGGAATCATTCGCTTTTTAGCGTTCCAGAATCACTTTGTTGAATCAGGAGACTCGGGCCTTACAAACAAACGACGGGGAGATGCGTGAAGGTCGAGCACGGAAAATCCCAAGTTGATAAAAAGAGAGGAAGAAAAATGGAAGGAGGAGTCCACCGCCGTCCATCTCAAAGAAAAACCCCATCGCCAGTCGATCACATGCCACGTAACAAGCGCGTCCATCTCCCATTTTTTGGCCCTGCCAAAGAGGGAGCTGATCATCACCAGCACAGGCTTCTGACACTTTGTCGACACTTTCCACGACTGCCTCTGTCTCTGTCTTGCTTTTTTCTTCAGTTGGTCTGTTTCGATTTGATGTGTTGCGATGGGCTCAGTTTTTTATAACTCGAGAGAATCTGCATGCACGACAAGAGGGTGGACTACTACCAAGTCTGAGGATTGCTGCAGCTTTTACTAATTGTTTCGCAGTCTTCAGCCGTTGAATTTGAATGTTTCTTGGGGGTTTACTTAGTCCCACTGAGTTCTTCGTAGCTTCTCACCCCTTCTTGGTGGGGTGTTCTGCGTTAATAATATTTTTCCGGGCACCTTCCTGCCCCGAGACTCGAGAGAGTGAGAACAGGACGCCCGTCAACCAAAGTAGCTCCAACCCGCATTCCCATCACATTGTTGTTATCAAGACGTGTGTCAGCTTTGTTTTTCCAAGCCCACGCAGTCCAATTTCTTCCAACTCCTTGGCCAAACCTTGGGGTTCAATGTTGACTCGGTGAATCACGAGTGCTTGAAATTGAATGAACACGGTTCTGTAATCATCGTTACTGGATAAGCTGTGGCCCAAAGTTGGTACCTTTCTGGTCAAAACTTGCATGCTCTTGGTTACCGTAAGGAGTAAAACACCGAGCTTTGGAGAAAATCCAGTGTTTTCCTATGCTGGGGTCTTGTGTTTCGGCCTAATCTCAGAATACGATACCTTAGGCCAATCTTTCTGTACTGCTAACTAGGTCCCTCTTCGCTGGAAATTGATCAGCGCGCATCGCCATTTGGCACCTTCAAAGTTTCTCTCAACATCTAAATGCTGCTCAAGCACTTGACTGTTGCATCAGTACAATCCCTTCAACAAGCCATTGTTGTCAATGATACAGGGCAGTTGTAGGACAAGTCGTGCGTTCTTCTTCAAGACATAGCACGGATTCTATTGCAGAGAAGCGGCTTCACTTGCTCGGGTGCCAACATAAGGTCCGCCGCTGGAGGCATGCGGACCATATGAATATCATCTCCACTCTCCACAAGCTAGGCATCTATCTCGCTTAACACTGTTATCAAATGTACTAAAGCCAGTGTCCTTGCTCGATTGGCATTAACAAGTTCCAAGTGCCAAAGAGATGGCAGATGGCAATTTGAGAAGAAGGAAAAGCTAGTTCACCAATCCTTTCACCAAAATGTCAGCTACTTCACTTGAGTGTCGCCACAGACACGGTGAATCAACAACCCGGGCGCGAAGCAAACTAATTTGGCTAGGTTCTTCTGGTCTCGAACATTCACTCAGGTCATGGTTCCTACAGAACGGAATCAGCAAGAAAGAGCGACGGACTCATTGGCCTATCGCTTGAAGCTCTTGGTTTGCCTCTTTAATTTGCTTTCCCGGAGAAAGTTTGAAATGTCGGGCATTTTGAGAGAAATCCCAAGCTAGTTGGGGAGGTTTCCCACTGTCATTCCGCGTTTCAGTTGCATCCGCAGAGGCGATGGAAAAGGCCATGAGGACATTTTCCAGCCCTGCTGCTCATTACAAAAGATCGTCATGAGAGATGAACCGGCATATTTCTTCGGCATGGGGGCACCGCGCGTGACGAGAATCATGCATGGTCCTGGACGTAACAACGAAATGCCGATAATACGGATCTATCATTTGATCTTGTTTCCTCAACTAATTTATGGAAAATATGAAATTCAAGTAGAACAAATGGACATGGACGTGGACATGCAGTGGTTCATTCACAAGCAGTCTCCTTGTCTATATACGAGTAAGAGCCAGACTACACTATTTCGCTTAAAATGGCATTTCACTGCTGGTTGAATTGTAACATGCCTGTTCATTTGTTTTTGTGGTTACGTCTTTCCCCTTCTCCGAACAATGACAGAAAATAAAACCCAGATGTTCTGCTTGAGATCACAATCGCATTATTCTTCCTAAAGCATATGGTCGATTAGATTCACCCGGTAAGTCGAATTATTAGCTGCCAAAGAAGATCGTTTCCAAGAAGATAGACTTGAGCAATCTTTATGAGCCTATTATTCCTCAAGACATTTACAACAGGACAGGGCATCATCCATCCTTGCGCATGATACAACTCAAAAACATTCCTCAGAAAACTCTGATGGTGTCCCCAAGATTTCATCCAAGTTTAGGTACTAAGCTCAACGTCATTGTTTCACCCACGTCTTCGTCTCCTAGTTCTACGCCCAGGCCCAACCTTCTCTTCTCTCCCCCACAAACACACTTAAAACTGGTCGTCATATCAAAATTACTAACTACGCAGTGAAAAGACCCGAGAACCAATAATAAGCAACTAAGGCAAGAGATAATAGAACGGAGAACAAAGATGGAAAAGAACCGGCAACTGAGATGATGAGGATGGAGTTGGAGGTGGAACTTGGTGATGCAGCCCCCTGATTGTGGTTCAAAATGAAAGGGTGCCTCAGAAGCTCGTAGGCGATCCACCGCAAGGCCAGGTCGGGTCACACTGAGGGCAGCACACCACAGAGTAGCGGAACTCGCGGGAAGCGGCGGGGGAGGGTCGGACATGCAGATGGTGGACATGAGGCTGGCCCAGTCGCCCTGGTGGCAACAAAGGGTAACTGGCCGAGGTAGAACTTGAGGTGCCGATGCCGAAGCTCCAGTGTTTCGTTTGTATGCCAGGTCTTATATTTGGACCTTCTATATGGCCTCTTCCTGTAGTGGTAAATTAGTCCTCACTTGGCTGAAAACACGGCACTGCATCACCAGATTCACCACATGACACCTTGAAAGTTCTCTCAACATCTAAAAGCTGCTCAAGCCCTTCACCCTTCTTTGCGTTAGTATAATACCTTCTTCAGAGTTCAGTGAATGTAACTTTCCCTTTTTTGTGGGAAAATCTATTCGAGACATAGCAGTGATCACACTGCGGAAATTTGCCCGTGTCACAATCTATCTTTGAGAATCTGTCAAGCACGGCATGAAAGCAACCCAAAGGAGCAACCAATAAGCAAGGATCATAAGTCGGCATATCATAAGTTTCATGTAATTACAAGCCACTGTTATCATCATACAGGGCAGTTGCAGTACAAGTCGCGCAGTTTTCTTCACAAACTGGCAGTGATTGTATTGCAGAGAAGTGACTTCTCTTTCTCAGTTGCCGACATAAGGTCCGAGGGTAGAGGCAGGCGGACCATAGGAATATCTCCACTCTCCACAAGCCAGGCATCTATCTTGCTTAACGCTGTTATCAAGTGTACAAAACTTGCATGACCAGACGTTTGATGTTGCAATCGCAACGTGCTTTTGGGATCCACAAGCTTCGCATGATAATGCTAGAGGCTGCAAGAGAAATGGTATCATAAGGATAGGGAGAAGTAGAAATGTAGCACTGATAGCCTGAAAGACTTGCAATGGACCAAGCCAAGCATGAAAATAGTTGCATTGCTATCTCACATACAGCGGCCCACTTAAAGATGAGCAGATAGTGTGTGGACACCACATCAGACATCTAATCCAGGATTCACAAATGCAATTACGGAAATCAAAATAAAATTATGGAGAAATACCAGGGGGGCTGAGCTAAACTCCCCTCCAGATTCCATTACAGTTAGGACACACGACCATTTTCCAAATTGCATATCCTAGCAAATCAGTCATTTAAGTACAATAAAAATTCAACACAGCGCCTCATAATCCAAGCCAGAAATAACCATCTTAAGGAAGTGGAGCGACTTATATATTGCAAAGACACTTTCCGACATCCAAAAAAATGAGAGCAAATGAATCATTTAGTCATGGTTTTCATAAGTGACAAGGCAACTTATCATAACTTATGTGCCTGAGATGGGAGTCAAGGGACTAACTTTGCAAAGACGGCACTTCAGACTTTCTAAGCCTGCATGATATGATGTACAATGGCAAATACCCTAAGCGACAACAATTTACCTGATTTAATAAAGTGCAAGTATTACACTGCCACTTCGCTTCATCATCCGCTGCTTCCAGAGAGGAAGTGGAATTTCCACATGAAGTCGTTGCAGAGATGCCAGCAAATGGGTTGGATTCTTTTGACTTCTCAGGAAGTTCCAAGGAAGGTCCAACTCTTCCTTGGAATCCATCCTGCCTCTCTGCAGATTTGGATCCACACCATAGTTCATCGTGCAATCTCCTTTCTGCTGCCATCGCAGCAGCTTGTACGGGGCTAAGAGCATTCCTCATATCACTATCACCCCCTATACGCCTGGGCCCTGATGGTAGTAGAGCTCCACGCCTCGCTCTGTTTTCTGCAGCAGCCAGAGCAGTTTGGCGTAATGATGATGGTGGGGGCTGTCGGAAGAACCCACCTAAACGTCTCCCTGGACGATCAAAACCTTGACCAGTTCCTGTAATCCCTTTAGCCATCAGCTCCTCGCACTCCTGCAAACGAAAATCAGCAGAGTCAGGGAATGACCGGACAAACATATGATGTTGAAGTATTCAGATCAATCTAAAAATAAAGTAACCGTAAAGCTATCAAATCTATCTCTTCTGGAGATGATCACAAGATTGTATGTTAGGCCTGTGTGATGCATCTCAAAGGTGGAAAGATAGAGAGAGGTTGACCGAAAAATGAATGCCCGACAAAGGCTCGGTATCAATTTTTTCTCCTCTCAGTTTATGTTTTTTGTGTATTGATAGGGTATTCTCATAAAGGAACGCTGGTTGTCCTGGCAAGAAACAACCAGGGCCACCTAATCAAATACTTGATCAAGAAGGCCAAAAGCTTAGTACCTGTCCAGGCAGAGGCCAAAAGTTACTGCTTTCATTGGGATTGGCCAGAATGCCCGTCCTAGGGTGATATAATAGAGGGTGACTGCAAAATCTCTGTGGGATCCTATATCATGTGAGGAAAACGAAAAATGGCACATTTTGACACATGTACGTAAATCAAGGAGCTGCTTCACCAAATTCACAATTTCCTGACTGCTAGAACAAGTGGATGCCTAGAGAAGCAAATAAGGCAGCTCATTCCATGACAGCTTGGCCTTCTAGAGTTGACAAACCCTTTTTAGTTGCAAATATGCCTTTTGAGGTCTCAAAATGCTTACTTTTCTCCACAAAGCAGAGCTCTATTTTACATTTGCTAACAAAAGAGTAAACGAGTGGGTGTTATGACCATTGTAAATCATATACGGGCGGTTCCATTAAATTCGAACAAAATGCTGCAGATACGGTGCTAACTCCCTGATGTAAGATATGGCTTGGTAGTAATCACACTACCACCATTTATTCTATAAAAATTTTGAAGAATGTAACAGTTACCTTTCTGATCTCATCCAAAAGATTGTAGAAGTCAGTATTATGCGGCCCATATTCGATATGACAGAGCTCATGCAGCATTGTATCAAGAATCTGCTCATAAGGGAAGAAATCCCACTCATTGTTTGGTCTTCTTAACCGGATTTTAATCTCCGCTCCTCCACCTATGTTCAGCCCCAGAAGAGATGGATTGGGAGGACTGAAATTCAGAGTTTACCAAGACGATCAAGAATAATTTTATCAGAAAGCTATCTTACATAAATAACAAGTGTGTGTGTGTGTGTGTGTGTGTTAGAGAAATAGAGAATGCGGAGACAATGAAAAACCAGCATACCAAAATTCAGAAAGAATCTTCACTTTCCATTTACGTTTTCGCATGTGTGTGTTAGAGAAATAGAGAATGCGGAGACAATGAAAAACCAGCATACCAAAATTCAGAAAGAATCTTCACTTTCCATTTACGTTTTCGCATGTGTGTGTTCGAGAAATAGAGAATGCGGAGACAATGAAAAACCAGTGTGTGTGTGTGTGTGTGTGTGTTTTAGAGAAATAGAGAATGCGGAGACAATGAAAAACCAGCATACCAAAATTCAGAAAGAATCTTCACTTTCCATTTACGTTTTCGCACGTGTGTGTTAGAGAAATAGAGAATGCGGAGACAATGAAAAACCAGTGTGTGTGTGTGTGTGTGTGAGTGTGTTAGAGAAATAGAGAATGCGGAGACAATGAAAAACCAGCATACCAAAATTCAGAAAGAATCTTCACTTTCCATTTACGTTTTCGCATTATTGGCTGTACTTGTTTTGCAACTTTCTCAAGAACTTCTCTAGCATCTTCTTCTCCAACCTTCTTCAGAGGCTTGATTTCCCAAACCTTGTTAAGATCGTTAAGATCCATAATGGAGCAAAATCTGCCTTCATAAAGTAAAAAGAAATATTATGCACGGCAAAAAGTTGACAGAGAAGAGTTCTCAATTTCATTCCTACCATAAGCCGCAGGCTGAGCATACAACAAGAAAATGACAGTAATCAAATGGAATACAATATGCATATTCAAGCAGACTACAGATTTAATATAACCAGAAAACTCTTGAATTGTACTTCCACTAGATTTAAGTCCATCTTTATCTTCTGCGAATCTGGTACTTGAATAACATTAACACATTTTGTGGTGAAATATAAGAGAATATACATCGCAAACCTCTCGGCCCACTTCATTCAGTGCTATATATTTTACATATACATCCCACATAATGAGAACTCAAATCTCTGAAAAGCAAAGGTGCCATACATAAGCTTTAAGAGTTCCTTTCACCATACCATCACGAATGTGCTCATCGAGAAGACTGACAGCCAATCACCTAAACTGGCCACATCGGCAATGCCTTTATGCGCAGCGTGAGGAGGCGCTATACACCCGTTAAAAATGGTGAGTACGTTCTTTGTGTTGGTGAATTAATGTGAGAAGTGGTGATTCATTATCGACACAAAGAACATGTTCACCGCATTTTAAGTGGGCGTACTACCCAGGAAATGGTGCGCATATTAACAATCAAGACACGTCAATTATCACATTAGAAACGGCTTTACACGAGCACATTCTCATTGGCGCGCTAACAAACACACCCCGCACAGCCACTTGAAATTCGTCCTCAGACTCTCAAGTACATCCACCGCATCTTTATCTCATCAGTGTTATCAGCAAATTCAAAAGCTTTCCCAGCTTTAATCAAGCTCCCAATATATAAAGCACCGAGCTTTTCTCGGTGGATTGGGCAGTACGACACCACGGTCCCACTTGTTCGACTCCTCCCGATCATGTCGATACTAAATCGCCCCCGCTGGCGGAGTTCTACGTACCATTTGACGAGAAGTTATCCCAACAAAATTTAGAAGGCAGCATCGATTCCCCAACACCATGCTAAAAAAGAGGGCTTTTCCAGGAGGGTATCATCGGAATCGTGAATGGAAAAAATCCCCCAAAAAGAACAAGGATCGATGAATTAAAATGCATTAGCGGCTTCTGAAACAAAATCAGGAGTTGCACGTTTGACTGGTGCTGTTACGCATCAACAAGAAGTCCGCAACTCGCATGCGGAGAGAGAGAGAGAGACGTACCTCCCTCCACCGAGTGCTGATAGGCTTGGAGCGAGAGAAATGAAGCCAATAGGACACCGATGGTTAATCGTCCCACTGTTTAGAATTTGTGGTTCTTTTTCTTTTCTTCTTCGGGAAGAAACGCTCCTGTGCTGACCGCTGAACTCTTGTAGTTGTAGGTACTTCCAATTATTTCTGATTGGACGGGACGGTAGCATTTTTTCACGAAGAGAAAAAAAAGAACAAATTTGCGAGACGAGGGCAGGTTCCATGTGAGAAAACACAATACCGAGAATTATTCATCCGACATTTGATAATCCGATGATCCGCCTCTTCTTATGATGTTACATCCTTTGGTTGTTCTGATACGGACCGTAATTTCATTTCCACAACACTGTCAAAGCCCCTTGCGTTTGCTCTAGGATTAATGACGAAATAATTTTGAAAAATTTAACCTATGCTCCAACCATGGCACCCCTGATTCTTGACCTTTCTTTTTTCTTTTTTTTTTGTCTCCGTGAGAAACAGCATATTGGGCTCCTTCGAGGTGCTAAGCCTCGTGTCGTATGGGCTGTAGAGGTGTGCATCGTACCCAATCCTATTTGAGAATAAAAACAGATTGGACCGAACCAACTTGTTCTGAGTAATTCTCGCGGGAATAAGTTTTGATTTAACCGAATTGGTTAAATCAACCTAAAGTATGTTTTTTCTAAAGGCACAATACCATGTCAAAAAAAAAAAAAATTCAAGCGCGGCATTTTTTTGGTTCATTGTGAGTTTGTTTCCGACTCTTTTTTTTTTAATTGTAGAACAATTAAAAAAATTACAGTAACTCGCTTCTAGTTGGTCTGATTTCAGGCTAGGAAGGGTCGAATCCTGACTCCACATATCAACAACCAACCATGTTCGGTCTGATTCTGAAAACCGATCCCACCTAATGAGTTATCGGAAGTATGCACGTGCCAGACAATTTCAATATAAAATCTTCCTTAATACCCTATTGAAGGGATTTATCGCAACCGAATCAGATGATCACACAGAGAATCAAGAAAAATTAAATGACGCACGAGATTACCCATGTTCACCTCAAAATAGGGTTACGTCCTGCAAAAAGATTTCACTATGATTGTCGGTTTACAGCCACTCAACTCTTTATAATAATCATAAAAAAGAGCAAAATATATATGACTCAAAAGGCCTCAAAACCTAAACATGTCTGAAATTATTTAATCCCTTAACATACGAGCCAACTTAAACTAAACCACAAATCCGTTGAGGTTTCGAGGGCGCTGCACTCAAACCCTGCCTGCTCATCGACGAGCGAGGCAGCCGTCGGCTGACCGGGCAGCGAAAGCCCCGCTTGCTGATCGGGCAGCGGAAGCTCCGCCCGTTGATCGGGCAGAGGGACACCCATGTCGAGGCGCTGCCGCCGAACCCCCGCATCCCGCGCTCATGAGTCACATGTCGTCGGATAACACTTTGATTTTACTAAGCTCACGTGGGCGTATTCGATGTGAGAAACAATTCCTCAAAGTATTCACTAACTCCACCACCTATTATCTTATTATGATCAGCCACCAAAACCCGTTCTTTCAAATTCTCTCTTTGTCTGGATTGGCACAACCAATAACAAAGTTTCATCCAATTGTAGTGGGAATGCACGCCAGAGATGCACGTCAATTTTTTTTAAAATTTTTTGGTTGTTTGACTAGGGACTTTTTTTTCCGACTTTCTCTTATGAGTACCTGATTTAGATCTAATGCATCGGGAAAATGGGGCCCAACCCCCAAAAAAACCTCAAACTTTATACTTTGTTTCAAAAATAGACACAATTTTTTTTTACTACTAAAAAACCTCCAACTTTGACCTTTGTCCCAAAAATATCCATAATTTTTTTTTGTCTCATAAAAAACCTTCATTTTTTGAATTTGTCCCAAATCTACTGATCCAATCACCAAAAAAAAAAATACCTCAAAACCCATTTCCTAGAATTCCCGACGATCTCGACGTCGGTCGTTTATCTTTTGTCGAAACTCCAAGTGATTCTTAATTGTCGCTCGATAGTGTGGCCTTATCTCGAGACAATAGCAACCCTTGTCATCGGTTCCTTACCCATTGATAGCCTTCGATGCCAATTGGGCCTCCCACCGAGGACCATCATGCCGACCCTGCATCTGTGACAATAAGCTGTTGTCAACCCTGCCTTTGTGACGACAAGGTGCTGTCGACCCTGCCTTTATAACGACAAGCTACTGCCCTCAACGCTTTCTTGTGATCATCATTTCGGTAAACATTTGAAGTATAAGAAGAAGATTCGTTAATATATTATTCCCACTAAAGTTATATGTGAATCTCGGGTAACTCAATTATATTTCGAAATGAATGAATGTGGTTGTAATCCGTCGAACATTCT
This sequence comes from Rhodomyrtus tomentosa, assembly GCA_028455895.1. Classification (NCBI taxonomy): domain Eukaryota; kingdom Viridiplantae; phylum Streptophyta; class Magnoliopsida; order Myrtales; family Myrtaceae; genus Rhodomyrtus; species Rhodomyrtus tomentosa. The sequence goes on along the minus strand of JAPCWY010000001.1, from coordinate 36,382,911 downwards.
ACCTCGAAACAATTAAAAGTACATTTTGATCTTTATCGAACAATCATGAGTTCTATTTAACTGAGCGCGAAACACTCCTTTTTTAATAACTATGGTAAATTTGGGACAAAATTAAAAGTTGGAGCTTTTTTAGGAGACAAAAAAAGTTGTGGATATTTTTTTGACAAAAACCAAAGTTTGAGATTTGTTTTGGGACAAAATCAGAAGTTGAAGTCTTTTTAGGAGACAAAAAAAAAAGTTATGTATATTTTTGAGACAAATATCAAAATTTGAGATTTTTTTGGGAATTAAGCCAGGGGAATGGTATCCCTCATTGGGATCGGGCCTGGAAGCAATAATCTGGGTTCCTCGGAGGAAGAAAAATGATGTGGATCGGGGCATATTCCCTCGACAGGAACTTTCTTTTCTACCTCTCTCTACTGTGAACTTCAGCTTGCTTTTGACAACAGTGAGTTTTTGTAGCATCAACCGACATATTTGCTTCGTATTGATGGGCGTTTCCGGAATGATTCCACTCTCAGCATAAGTCTTTATTCTGCTTCTCATAAGAGAAAAGAAGTTACAGAAAGGGCTGAATTCATGCACTTCAGCTCCGAGTCATTGCCCAAAGCATCCCTCAGGATCTACCTGAGTGAAAATGACAGCATCATTTTCGCCATGTTTTCTTCATCTTGTATTCTGGAAAGCTTGAAAGGTTATGCTATGCTAGGACTGGAGTACAGGCGTCCAAGGAGCGTAAAACGATGCCCAGCTTTCCAAGCGAAACGATACCGTCCATAAGTTGTATATGGGGGATTGCCAATTTTTTTGGCAGAGCACACAAATTCGGAACTTGTTGAGATGGTTAAAACCAAACTCAAACGGAGGCAAAAAGGACGAGAGGACTTGATTTCCATTCCATGTCAACTCCCATGTGTTTTCCACCTACAATCTTCTAATGCACACCTAACTATCTTTCATGGTGATTCCAACATTCTTGGCTGCTGTAAAAGGGTGAGAGCATTGTCCGACTTTTGTCTAGTTAAAAGCTTTTCAATCTTGGCAGGAATTTGCAAGTTACCTCCCGAACAAACTAATGTCTACCTAGGAGTTTTACCATTTCTTCGACAAACTTCTTTCGTGACGGAATTCCCAAAGGATCAAATGTCGAAATCCGGAGTTTGTGGAGGGTAGCGTGTTAAAAGTTCCTGGTAGAGTTTCGCGATATAGTCTAGCCCAATTCACTCTTAAAGTTTGAGGAGGTAAATTGTAAAGCAGAACGTAAAATATAAAAAGTGAAGTACTCGTGATTCTTGAGGGCTACAATCTAGACACGGCACGCCACTCCGTCCAAATTCCGTGATGTTTCGCTATTTTCCAACGCCCAAGAAGTTGGAAGCTTCGTGATTCTTTTGAAATCAATGAAGAGTACTACATTCCCAAATAATCCTCGCAAACACCGTCAAATCGACGCTTTAGGGACAATGGGAAGGTCATGCTCCTGCTGAACATACAGAGTTGACTCGGTAACAACGATAGCCAGGGTTAGAGATGAACCTGCATTCTTTCGACACAGAATAATTGTGCCATTTGTACTTTGCAGCACATTGATTACGCAGAGTGCTCAAAAGCATCCTCCGTTTCCTCATAAAGCAAAGCTAAGGGAGCATAATAATGTATAACAAGGTTCAGAACTCTTTGACAAACAAAGAAAACAAAACTGGAATCAAGATAACCCATGGAACTGTAAAAAAGCGACAGCATAAACATCCGTTCCTGCCAAGGACCCTTTTGAACCACATCGAAGACACCGATGTGCAACTCATGATGCAGAAACCTGACGCCGGTCGGCACAATAAAGCAACTGACAACAGATGCTGAGCAAACATTTGCGGGAGATGAAAATGAGAACCTCCCTGTAAGCCAAATATTGCATATTGGTCAGCATCCACATCCACATTGCAAATTTTGAGGAACAAAGTTAGCTGCCAAGGAACGTTAGCCACGAACCTACAAAGAGGAAAGCCAGATACACCGAGTCTTCGTACCATTCTTGTTTACTGAACAACTTTGAAAAATTCTATTGGATCTTAAATAACACAACAAGTCAATTCACTTATTTAATCATCGGATCCAAGATTGAAGCATTACTTACTAAACAAGACTAGGTACATTTAGCATCTCTAGAAAAAAATCGACTATCCACTTCTTTATTACAAGAAAACAATGGTAATGACATCCAGAAATAGAGTAGTAATCCTCCAAAATGCATTCAGAGAGCTTAATTCTACATGAGACCTAAACTCTGGAAAAAATGCAAATTAACAGAATGTACCTGAGATTTATCGCCTTTGAGTTTTCCCAATTGAGCGCTTGCCAGAGAATAAGTGTTTTGGTTTGAGGGTAGGAATAACCCTGTCTGCCTCTCCCCGACGAGCATTCTTGTTTCTCTTTTTGACAGATTTCCTTGCAAGTTTTATAGCTTTGACCTTTTGATCCGAGTCCTTGAAACCCGCACCAGGAACAAATTCAGCAGGCGCTCTGGACACTGACCTAGACCGGGATGTAGACCGTGTTCGCAACTTCTTATTGGATTGATCTATGTCCATATCCGTAGCATCACCCCTCTCAGGTGACCTCTCCCTCTTCCGGCCCCTTGATCTACTGCGGGCCCGCTCAATTGCCAAGCTGGGGTCCAGTCCCAAAGATGATAGCTGCCTGCCCATCCTTTGGGACGTGAACTCACGTCTTTTGTCAAACTTTCTCGGTACAGTTGGCCTACTCTCAGCTGTACTTTTCTTCACCCTGTGCTGCTGTATGAGCATGCTTTTCTTCTTTCTGATCTCAGCTAATGCTTCTTGCTCTTCTGGTGTTAAGTCTTCCCCATCCATCTCGAAATCATCATCATCCGCAGCCTGGCGCATTCCTTCCTCTCTTTCCAGCTCTTCTAGTCTCATTAGAATATCAGGATCTATAAAGTCAGCCACATTATGCCCATCAAGAATCTCTGGCAATATGTCTTCTTTCCACTCTTCATTAGCTAAGATGTAATTCTTCTTCAAACTAGCAGAGTATACCCCTGCGCCGCCGTTCTCATCCTCCAAATCCTTTTCAGTCTTCCTCTTCTCATTTTCTGCTGCTTGCTGAGCTCTAGCCTCCAATACTGCCTGAGGTATGCATGGTGGTCTCTCTTTTTGGTCGCGAGGCTTTGGTAATGCAACATGAAACCTGTTCAAACAGTCATTTATCTTCTTTGATTTCATCTTTATTTCCACTCTCTGATTCAATAACCTCTCGCAAGCCGCATTCTTTACAGCAATTACTCCATCCTCTGTCAAAGTGCTCATAGTCAGCAACACTCCCTCGTCATTTGTGGCCTCACCTCCTTGACCTATCACCGTTTTCATAGCTTCAGCTTTCATCTCCATAACCAACTTCATGTCCTCTTCTGAGAGACCCTCCAGTGGCTGCAGATCAGTCTTGTTGCAGACTATCATCAAGGGCTTGTTCATAAACAAAGATTTGATGCTATGAAAAAGAGCTGCTTGCTGGGCAATGCTGTAACCACAAGACCCCGATATGTCCAAGAAAAACAAGACAGCAGAGCGTAGATGGGCCAAAGCAGTTATGCTGCACATCTCAATTATGTTACGATCTTCAAAGGGACGATCCAGAATCCCAGGAGTATCAATGACTTGATATCTGAGATATTTATAGTCAGTATGACCGACAAAGAGTGATTTTGTCGTGAAAGCATATGGCTGCACATCAACATCAGCCCTCGTGATTTTGTTTATGAAAGAGCTCTTGCCCACATTAGGGTACCCACAAATCAAGATCGTCCGAGTATTCGGGTCAATTGAAGGTAACCTGGCCATGTGTTGCCTAATCTGTTCCAAGTAAGCTAAACTGCCACTAAGCTTCTTAATTAGTGTACACATTCGTCCAAGAGCAGCAACCTTCAGAGACTTGCAGCGATAGAGTGAGTCTCCATACTTCAATAACTTAACATAGTCTTTTGCAACCTTTCCAATTTGATTCCTTGCCGTATTGACTGCCCCCAAAGCGAGCTTGTAATGATCCTTGTTGTATAGCACGTGAAGAAGATCACCATAGAAAGGATGGATATCATCCAGCCGAGGGAACTCGTCGATGATGGTCGAGAGCTTGTCGTGAAAATTCTGTTGAGTGTACTTCACCTTACGCATGTAAAACTGACGGAGCCGCGATATAGCATATCCCTTGTGGACAACAGTAGGCGTTTGCCGCTGGGTGCGAGAAAGGATGATATCAACAAAATCATTTGCCTTAGGCACCACCGTAATCTTCTTGAAATTGTATTGAACCATCTTCTATAACTTCTGCTGCAAAACAAATACGACAGAATCAGATATGTCATGTGGGCATGTCATGGAGAGAAAATTGAAGCCGACTCCACCGACCAAACGGACTTGGATCCTCTTAAAAAAAAAAAGAAAACCCAGCTCGAGCCATCTCGAGTACCAGCAGATCATCGTTTTCCCTGCTGAATATCTTCCATTATATGGATGGTGCAAAAGGCCCATCGAACTCAGTCAATATCAAACACGACACCTACATTGGCAATCATGCGCAGTACAAAGAGCAATTGAAATCTCGTTTCTGAGAAACCTCTCAAATACAACCTCCTCTCTTAGATGACAAGGTGATAAACATGACGCGTACAAAACCGAAGCAATTAAACGACGCTGTTAATACAAAGTCAGGCAGCCCTCAGCGAGCTCGGAAATAATCCCCAACAGACGCGAGACAAAGGAGCGACGCAGACGAGTTGAGCTCACCTAGACGAAAAACGCCGCCACCAGAACCGCCGGATTGCACTTCAGGTTCTGACGCCGCCCTTCGGGCACCAGAAGATTGCTTCGTCGTCGGCCACCGCCGGAGATGCCTTACGCCGCTTGGCAGCAGGCACAACCTGAGGAGAGAAATGTGTGAGACGGTGCTCGAGAAGTGGCGATCGAAAGGGGTTTTTGTTAGGGTTTGGAGATTTGTCCGCTAAGGTTTGAGCGGATCGGTGGGCTGCTACGAAGTTGGGCCTCGTTCTGTCTTAACCCGGCTCATCAAGAGATATTTCCGACGTTCTTTTTTCCTAAGGGCGGCGCTATTTCGTCCTAGATAATACACTTGCACCAAAAACTCCAAAGTGGTACACACGTAACAATTTTATCCAAATTATTTCTTTGATTATAAAAAATCCTAAACTGATATATTTTGCAACAAATTTATCCCAAACTGATACAGCTCTAACAAATTTATCTTCGGTTAGTTTTTGTCAAATTTTACCTTAAATTGCCAAGTTTGATGATACGCGGCAATTGTCGAGTGTATATGTTTGCCTATAAGGTGTATCAGTTTAAAAATTTTTGTGGTATTAATCCAATTAAACAAAAATTAACAGAGGGTAATTTGTCATATGTATAATAGTTTGAGATTTTTATGGTAAAAAAAATAATTTAGAGTAAATTTATCATAGTTATACTAGTTTAGGGATTTTGGTGATTAAAAAAATAGTTTTGAGTAAATTTGTCACAAGTATACTAGTCTAGGATTTTTTATAGTCAAAAAAATAATTTTGAGTAAATTTATCACAGGTGTACCAGTTTGGAGTTTTTCGCGGTATTAACCCTATATCAGTTTTTATTGAAGAATGATTGGTGAAAAATTATCATCATTCATTCCATTACAATTTAAAGGGCCCAATACCAAAAAAAAAACCTTCAATTTTACCATTTATGACAATTATATCCAAAAAAATTTTACCTCATAAAAAACCTTCAACTTTTATTTTTGTCCTAATTGTACTCTAGAATTTACTTTTGTTCCAACTTTACCGATCTAGTACCAAAAAAATCTCAACTTGAGTATACGTCCTATGTTATATTTAAAAAAATGATCTCATAAAAAATCTTCAATTTTTACTTTTATCCTAATTTTACCACCATTAATCTTCCATTTATAATCACCATTAGTTAATTTTACGTGGCAATTTCACGTCATTAATGAATTACACCTCAGCAAACCAACATGAAAAAATCTCGAACTTCTCTTCTGTTATTTGCTTCCTCTACTTATTGTCGGAAGATATACGGTCACTCAAGATGGCATGTTTTGTATTCTCTTTAGCACTTAAAAGCCCAAAGAACGGCTAGACATGGGATATTCTGAAGAATTATTTAAAATCTCGTTGTCATAAAACCTATTGTTTTCAAATTTTGAAAATTCATTGGTAAATTTGGCGAAAAAATTCGAGTCACGTAGGATTAATTAATGGTGATTATGAACAGAATGCTGACAGTAGTATAATTTGGATAAAAGTAAAAGTTAATGATTTTTTAGGAGATAAAAAATTTGGATATAATTGGGACATATACTAAAGTTGAGATTTTTTCAAATATAGACCGGTAGAATTGGGACAAAAGTAAAAGTTATGATTTTTTATGAGACAAAAATATTGGATATAATTGACACAAATGCTAAATTTGAAAGTTTTTTTTGGGTATTAGGCCCAATTTAAAGTGTCGTTCAAAATTTATTTTATTTCTTATTCTTTTCTATTTACTTTTTGGATCTAGTCGTTATGATTAAGTGTCACGCCCCGCGTCCTTATCCGAGCACGCCAACATCCCACGAGTGCTATTATCCTCGTATTACCTCAGGATCGAACAGCAGGTGACAGGCTAATGAATTTAAATGCACATGCGGAAGCGATATATATAACTCCATACAATACTTAACACATGATGATTGAGTATGATAAAAATACTTATAGACAACTTGGTGTAAATCCAATTTTATAACTCGATCATAAGCAGGGATACAAGATAGAGTTTGAAAGGGGCGGGAGATTTAGTCAAAAAGGTGCATCTAGTCCAGTCACGACACTCCTATTCTAAAAGGTGTCCAAAAAAGTTAGGCATCACAGCTATACCTAAAGGTCGGGTCCATTATCGGCTGAGTTGTCCTCGTCAACTAAAGGGTCATACTCTGTAGAAGCATTTGACTCCAGGTCCATGAAAGATACCTCATCCGGGTCGAAATTTATATCCGCAGGCGTATCAAACTCATCTGCACTCATCTCTAGCTCGGTCTCAGATTCCAACTCGACATTAAACTCTTCCTCTAGTTCTCGCTCCAATTCAGACTCAATGGGTTCTACAGGTGCTTTCTCGGCATCAGAGAGCTCCACAACTTCGACATCCTCCATAGGCTCCGGGAGCTTCAGTTGGCTATTCTCTGACTTGGCTTCCGAATTGAGTATCTCGCCATCAGGGAGTGTAACGCTGCACCATCCAGGAATCACACTCCAAGGTACATCGAAACTCCTCAAGGGTTCGTACATCACATCATCGTCTCGATAAAACAACGCCTCAAAATAATGCGGCTCTCAATCGTCGTCTCCTTTGTCGACCCACACTATACTCCCCTTTCTAATGTAGGCCTTACTTGGACATACGGGATACTCGGTCACCGACTTCTGGATATCCATTGGCTCCCCAAAACGTTTTGGTGGCATGCTTAGGGTTTATGATCTGAAAAAAGTTGAGCCCATGACAGGGTGAGAATAAATCTCAGCAAGCTAACCCCAAACTTAAACGAGGCCATTAACACCTCCAGACACTTTTAAAGCATGTAATGTTCAATTAGAAGAAATACATGACAATCGATACATTAACACATGTCATGCCATATGGTGCCACACAATATCGCATTTCAAGGGTCTAATTACTCAGTCAAGACTAAACCTTCGTACTTGGGCACTCACTAGCTCGTAAGTTTATAGGATAACATTATAATCATTATGGTTCCAACTTTCAAAGGTCAGGCCCGCGCCTTAGCGTCTCAGGCTTAAGTAATTGTTGTACCTGCGTTAGTACGCCTCAAGTCACAATGTCATTATAGGACTTGCGTTAGCACACTTCAAGTTAATCTCGCGTCTAACACCTCAGGATATATTCAAACCTCGTGTCTAACACATCAAGGCATAATGTGCACATAAGTTTATAACACAATCAATAAATAGCCAATCAAAGCAAGTTACATAATTCATCAATCAAGAGCACCGTTCAGAAGCAAGCATTCAGAAGCAACGTCAGAAGCAGCGTCAGAAGGAACATCAGAAGCAGCGTCAGAAGGAACATCAGAAGCAGCGTCAAAAGGAACGTTAGAAACAATGTTAGGAGGAACGTCGGAAGGAACGTTCGGAAGGAACGTCAAAAGCAGCGTCAGAAGGAATGTCAAAAGCAACGTTAGAAGTAGCGTTAGAAGGAACGTCAGAAGCAGCGTTAGAAGGAACCTTTAGAACCAACATTCATAAGCAACGCTCAAAAGCAGCGTCAGAAGGAACCTCAGAAGAAGCGTCAGAAGGAACGTCAGAAGAAACGTCAGAAGCAACGCTCAAAAGCAGCGTCAGAAGAAATGTTAGAAGCGACGTTCAGAAGGAACGCTTAGAAGCAACCTTCAAAAGTAACATTCAGAAGCAACATGCCCTCAACAATCACAACCCTCAAACTACATTTGATCACCATCAAATCCACCATTAAACACGTCTATTTGTAGCCTAAAGTCCTAGGTAAAGCTTAAGAGTAACTTATCAAGTAAATGAGCAAGCAAAACTGACCAAGGAGGTGACACGAGTCTACAATTCAACTTGATTCGGCAAGTATAGGTTCGCCCCTTGAATCAATCAAGAAAACAGCCATAAAAACTCATCAATAACACTTTTAACATCATCTTCTAACCTTTTCAAGTATTAAGCTAAGCTCGAGGAGTTACTTACAACAAGCTACGCCAAGAAATCCTCCAAGACACTTGTCCTAGAGCTCCCGGTTAGGTCACATTCAGTGGTGATTTAATGGCGACGGACGGGCGGCAGTTCGGCGAGATGGTGGCGTCGGCTTTGAGGTCCCTTGGCCGAACAAGCAAGAAGGAGAAAGAGAGGGGCGTCGGTCTCATTGAAGCCAAACCAAGAGAGAGAGAGAGATTATGAGAAAAGATAAAGATGAGATAGTAACAGAGAAGTGAATTCGATCGAATGAGGGAGAAAGGGAGAGAGAAAGGGTGATATCCCATTTGCATGAACAAGAGAAAATGGGGTTGTTCGTGGGATTATTGACTGAGGTGAATAGTATGAATGAATGACTAGTTGGTGGGAGTTGATATTGGGATTTGACTAAGTCTTCTCTCTTGTCCTTTTTCTCTTCAATATTCAAGAGCACTCAAGTCCTTTTTATCCTCTAAGTTTTCGGTCAAAGAGGGGGAGGATTAAAGATCATATGCCCTTACTTAATTCTAGAAACATGAGTAATTTTCGTGGGCTAAATGGTAATTTTCAATTCTTAGTCCAAAATTTCACTTTTTCAATCCCTATAGGTTGTACCCTAACCTTAATTGCCCTCGATGAGGCGACATCCAATCTATTAATGTTGGAACCCTTGAATGTCTGTCCTCCAATCTCGAAATCCGATTCATGGCCAAATTCAGTTAATTGATATTCCACCGTATCTCGGATTAACGGGTGGCTCTTAAGAGTTACGCGTATCGACCCATGATTAAAGTCACGTTTAAGAGTTATTCGAGCCATGACGACTTTGGTCGTCAAATAATTGCGAGGGTCAATCACTAGTTCCAAAGGACACGATCTTTAGGAATCGGTTTAGATTAATTTGTAAATCATACTATGACCATACGGAATCACCTGTGAACCAATTGCAAAATGCTAGCAAATCGTTCTAGAATCATTCTTAGATCAGCTCTTTAATGGCCTAAAATATTTCCTCGTTAATCCTTATGGTCAAACTGCCGATCCGTGGTTGAGTTCTTCAGTCCACGTACTCAAATCCTAATTAGCCATTCCCTTTTGGTTAGTCGACTCAAGAGATATCAGTTTTGAGTGAGATTTAATGAAATACATCGATAGACATTCATATATTCATAAGTTTCGAGATATGGTCGGAATTCAGAATGTCACATTAAGTATCTCATATGTTTTGTTATTATTCATTGTGGGCATCTCATGTACATTATAATCATTATTTTTTCTCTTTTCTTTTTTCTTTTCATATTTTATTACTGTAGAAATAATTTTGGTGGAAAAAGAAATTTCATAAACCCAATACATATGGATTTATTGTGGCGTAAAATGCTGGAGAAATTTAAACATAATTTTTTAGCACAATCACGTGTTTATAAACTTTTTCTTTTTTTGTTCATATTATCATTAAACCCTTTCTTATCATGATGTCTTAGATAAATTTTAGAAATAATATTAATTTTTGTGGATCCAAATTGATGACATTGGCATTAACAAATTCTTGTTTTGGGGAATGTTTTGCTTTAATTAAATGTCGTCTTTTCAAGTTTCACTTTGGAGAATGTAACTCATGACTTTATTTTGAAAAATATTTAAAGAGTTTTTTTTTTTTAATTTCATCCGATCATCTCATTTATGTATATAGAGACAACCCATAAACAAGGGTTTAGTGGTGATTTGGACAACAAAAAATGAGAGTATGTAAACAAGTAATGATGTTAAGAAAAATTAATGTCTAATTTAAAGTTCTCGAGATTTTGCTTGACTATTGATTCAACAAATTGTTCAACGACGTAGAAAAGAATTTTTGCTTCATGAAAATTTCTCTTTTCAAAAAAAATTATTTTATAAGGAAGTCAAATCTATTATTAAAGTAGAGCCTAGCGCCATTAATACATGGGATGTCGCCTATAAACAATAACAAAACACTTTATATTATTATGGTATCTAGATTCTACATAGAAGTGGAATAGGTAAAAAAGAAAGAAATTAAATAATTTGGGGCCATCACTTGAAATTGCATTTAAATGAGAGATGGCGATTTCGTCGTTCTGATGAAAATCGAGTGAACCCACTAGGGACGGAAATAGCAATGCCCTTTTTCCTATCTTTGCTAAAATTGTCCACTTCCAACGACATCTATGAGATTCTATCTCTATCTTCAAGATTTCTTCATTGATTTTGTGTGGACAACGCGATAGACATCCTCCACGAAATCAGAAAGTTTTGTCCCGTGAGTTATGAATATCGAAGGGCGAGCGCTTCAAAAGAATGTGTTTCTCTGTATTTGCTCGCTCGCTCCTGCTCCTGCTCCTAGCAAATGTTCTAGTTAGTCGAGCGGTTCACAATTCTCGAGATTTCTGCTGCTGCCTTAAAGAGTTAGCTTATTTGAAATGGATTTTGGATTAACCAGTATCTCTTTTGAAGCTATTCGGTCTAGATTTAGAGCTAGATCTAGATTTGGGTGTTCTTTTATTCTGATATGGATATAGATTTGGGATTCACAAGGCGTTTTCCTTGCTCTTTCAATTTGTTGGTATTGTCGCGGTTTCTATACGACGATGGTGCTGGGGATTTCGAACTTAAGGACGTGCCGCCTTTTCTCAAAGCGATAGCTACTAAAGAGAAAAATCTCGGCGTGTGCTACTCAACAATAACCATATGAGATACGGTGATTGATCTCCGATCGTGCCTTAATGTCATGATGGATTTGCTTTTGTGGAATGAGCGAGGAGGCTATGCTAAGTTGATTCATCCATCATATTTACTTACTTTCTCAGATTTTCATGTTTTTTGTCTTGGATTTTACATCAAACCTCGTAGACACCTTGTCCACGAGTAATCAAATAATTCACGATGAGAAGTGTGAGAGCGATTAAAGCCGCCCGGCGAGTGGTAAATATATTATACAACGACGGAAGAAATATCGTAGGAAGTCCGCGACGTCTCTTTCGCGGTCCAAGCGGGGAAGAGGAAAATGGGAATGGGGTGGGTCCCATCGCCTGTCAATTCCACGTGGAAAATTTATTGGGAAGGAAGGATGGCATGAAGGTCCGCTCCCACCCACTTGGACTTTTATATGGGGGCCACGGTGAATAAAGCGCACGAGATTTTCTCTATTATTATTATTTTAAATAATATTTTATGAGGAGTAGTGCGTCGTGACCATGACTCATGGAAGTGCCCTGAATCAATCATCATCGACCTTCCCCTGTTTCTGGGAAGTTCCTCACGAACGTGCCTCCAAGAGCGATGGAGCTTTTGCTTTCTCAGTGCCTTTCGGAAAAAAAAAAAAAAAAAAAGAAAGCCAGAGGTTCCTCATGTCGATCGGTTCGCTCTCCGTCCTTGTCTCTAATTTCATCCTCTTTGTTGTCAATTCGATCTTTCTGCCCTGGAAGTTGCTTAGAAAGGGCCCGATTCTCGAGTAGAACCGAACACCCCCGGTGTCCGGTTTCCCGCCTCCGATTTTCCGGATTCATACCTTACCGGGTGCTTCCCACGGCCATCCGGGAAAAAGTGGATCGATTTAATACGTGATTCCGTTTTTATTATTATTATTATTATTATTATATATAGAACAACGCTAATCAAGAGAAAAGTCGCTCTGCTTTTTGCCTTCTCTTCGACCCGAACCTAAAAGAGGACTTTCTCATCCGGTAATTAAAATTTGATTTGTCCGGAGGTTAACTCCATGGGTTTCAAGCACGAATCTTGATCGACAAATAACACTTGCTCAGAGTTGAAGCATATCGTCCGAAACAAAAGAAAAGCGACATCGTTCCCGCCATGCTCGGGTACACAAAGGGGGTAGCTGTAAGTCTTGAGTCCAAAAAATTTCGTCGGGTTCGTGTACCAAGGTCCTGGAACTTTGATTTCGTTCGTTTAAATCCTAAAATTTGCAACTTCATTGCACTTTGACGCCCCGGTCTCCATTAACCAGAAACTTGCAAAGTTTCAAGACTTAAATGCACGGAATGAAAGTTTTAAAACTTAAAGGACACCAAGATCCGACAAGTTCCGATACTTGCTTTGTAATTATCTCGACAAATGAAGCGCTAGTCAGCCTTTTCAGCTATATTTGTGGTTTTGAATTTAATTTTCATGCTAATATGAGTTTTGCTCATGTTTCTAGATTAATTCATGTGATGGAGGCTTGAAACCGGGTTTCGGGTGAATGAGAGATGGTAGGTAGCCGCACCAACCGAAGGTATGAATATCTTGCATCTAGTAATATCACCTAGAAGGATGGGTGAATAAGTGATTCTAATCAATTTTATAACTCAATGCGGAATTAAAATAGTTTCAAACCACAACTAAATAGAAACAGTAAGAACACGTGCAACTGATTTAAACAAGATAGCAAGAGTTTAGAGAAGAGAAAATTGCACGTGGTATTTATAGCGGTTCGGCTTGGCAAGTCTACGTCTACTCTCCCACAATAACAGCCGATTGGTTGGATTCCATTAGAATGAATCAATAGAGATTACAAGAGATATCACTCTCGACCGCTCTTACAAAACCTCACAAAGATAGACCTTGAAACAAACTTTAAACACTCAAGAATAAGTATATGAATCTGAATAATTCAAGCATGAAATTGTATGTTCTCGACGCACTCTGCTGGTCACCATAGATCTTCTTTTATACTTATTTGTTTCCAAATTAGTCGTTGGATAAAATATGTCTGAAAAAGATATGGTAATCGTTGAAGTAGCATATGAACTCTTCAGTCACCCATACATCCGAATCCTCAGTTTTCAAAAGTAGAGTTGATTCAAATATTCACAAGATATTATTACTAGAAGGTAATTTTCAATCGAGGATATTTTCCTGATCAGATTGGAAAATAATTTTGTCAATCAAAGATTATGACTTCCATAAAGAATACCGCCATTATCGAAAATCTGCCAAACGTAGGTTTTCAGAATCTATCTGAAAGATGTCGCAGAACTTGAACAATAATCAGAAGTAGAATTCAACAGTTAAGATTCTCTGAATCTGAACAGACTTTGAATACTGATTCTGAGTTTCAATAAAGTCCTTGACATGTCATATAAATCTTCAAAAGAATAAGTCTTCAGAAGCAATAATCTTCTCCATTTGGATGACTTTCAGAAACAAATATATGACTGCTACCCTTATTCGTCCTGCAATACGATAATAAATATTATGAATATTCTTTTTGAATAATATAGTTTTGTCACAATCAAAATATTCAGAAGGAAGATTTTCTCAATAGAATATTCGTAGAGATCTGAGGGATAATTTTGCAAAAGTCTTCAGAAGTACAGTTGATCAGATCACGATTGAATTTACCCAATATAACCTGTTAATTACGAAATTAGCAAGAGTATGTATGATCTAGATAGAGCTCACCGTCGGGTCTGTTTATTTTGCGAAAAATGAATGATTTGAACCACATTTTTCCTAAAAATTAGTGTTTATATCGCTTGAAATAATTAGTCAATGGTAATAACGATTTTTATTACTGATTATGATATATGTCTAAATATTTCCATGGATGATGAAAACATTTGTCATTTCTTCATTTAGATAGATGATATAAGCGATCGTTTTTAAGATAATATTTTTCAATTCATTTATTTTTTGCGGCATAAACGACGCCTTATCTTTATGATTTAGTAACCTAGCTGACAAGAATAAGAAGGCGCGTACGAAGTTTCCTCTCATAAATTGCATGATAAACTCGTACTTAATTTGCAACTAGGCGATTATAATATGATTTTCTTAGTTGTTGAGTGAGGAAGTGTAAATGTTGCACTTTGCTATTGGATCGAATTGATTATGTTGCCACTAGTTTTGATTGGGTGCTGTCAGATTTCATCTTTGACCAATGTCCAAAGATGTCTGACGAAATTCGACAAACTCCAGGTCGAATACATGGAATGAGGTTGAAACTTTTGTATTCATCCGGTTTAGAAGAATTCGATTTGGCTAAGAGATTTCATCTTGTTCGGGGAACTTTCCTTTGTGTTGGCCGTCCGAAAAAGAAAAAAACAACATATACATCACAAAAATGGAGAGAATCTTGTGCATGAAGCGGCACTACAAAAAGACCAAGTTTTCGCCACGAAATTTGCGACAAAAATTTTTCAAAAATTCGTTGCAAATCCCTTTTGTGACGAAATTTGCAATGAAAAAAAATTCGTTGAAAATTTGACGTCGCAAATTTTGCAACAAAAAAATAGATGTTTCGTCGCACATTTACAATGAAAAAATTGTCATTGCTAATTTACAACGAAAAAAATTTCGTCGCTCATTTGCAATGAACAAATTATTCGTCGCAAATTTGCAACGAATACAACGTCGTGGCTAATTTGGAACGAAATCATTGTCGTGGCATATTTGCGACGAATTATGTTTCGTCGTAAAGTTGTGACGACTTTCGCCGCAGATTTGCGCCATCGAATTCGCCACGAACGTTTTGTATCACAAAATTCATAGCAAAATTTGTAGCAAACGAATTTTCTAGGAGTTTTCGTGGCAAAATTCGTCGCTAATTAGCCTAGCCTATTTTTTTTCGATGAATTTTTTTTTAATTTTTAAACATTCTCAATGGATTTTACAATGACCAAACACAAATTTTGTTAATTTTTAAATATTTTCTAGGGATTTTGCGATGACTAGACACGAATATTGCAACGAATTTTTATAATTAGGATAATACCATGAAAAACCCTAAACTGGTACACTTGTGATAAATTTACCCAAAATTATTTTTTTGACCATAAAAAACTCTAAACTTGTACACTTGTGACAAATTTAACCCAAACTGATACATCTGTGACAAATTTATCCTCCATTAGTTTTGTTAAATCTAACAATCAAATTGATGAATCAGATGAAACTTGTAGTTCACAGATGTATTAATTTGAGATTTTAACCTTATATTTGTCACATGTGTATTAGTTTGAGATTTTTCGTGGCATTAATCCAATTTAACTGAGGGTAAATTTGTCATAGATGTATCAGTTTAGGGTTTTTCATGATAAAAATAATTAATTTAGGGTAAATTTGTTATAGATGTACCAATTTAGGATTTTTTATGGTCAAAAAAATAGTTTGGGGTAAATTTATCATAACTGTATCAATTTGAGATTTTTCGTGGTCAAAAAAATAATTTGAGGTAAATTTATTATAGGTGTACCAGTTTAGGGTTTTTCGTGGTATTAACCCTTTATAATTTATGATCATTCGATAAAATAATTTCTTTTATGTCTCGATTTTAAATCTAATTAAAAATAAAATTGATTTCTAGAATCAAGTAATAAGATGTAAATATTATAACAATCTGAAAGCAAAATACATTTATCTGTTTCTGCAACTTGTGTAACAATACCTCATGAAGATCATCAAAAATGTTATTTCTATACTCTATATCTAGAAGCAGGCTTCAACCTTTCTCTGGGATCAAAACACAATCAAAGTATACCAAGCAATATTGTTACTGGTATCGCTTTCAGAGGATAAACATCCTACCCGGCATCAGAACATATACCAAGGTTGAGGCCTTTCTTGTAGACGTAGTTTGCAAGGGCTTTAATTGCTGAGGGGAAAGGTTTTCGGATCAGCTACCAATTCACCCTGCACAGCCATCAAAGAAAAATTAAGAAGAGAGAAGCAACAACACAAGAACTGTATGACGTGCTAAAACATTATAAAATCCGTCTCCCCAATATGATTGAAATGATAATAATTGCTTATAATAGTACAAATGTCTAGCGGAAAAGACTAAGAATTTCTTCAGCTACATGGAATAGCAAAGAAAGGCGAAGACGTGTCTTCCAGAAATCAGCCTTTGGAGCTTATATCGATTCAGCACAATGAATTAAGGGTCTCAACAAGAAAACTAAATGAACCAACCTAGAAAGTGACCAAACAAAAGGGGCCTGTCTGTAATCTTTCATATCGATTCATGCTCTCTCAATGTTTTTAGATATGGAAGAATAGACCAGTGTGTTTCTCTTTATCAAAAAGTGTATTATCTCCCCTTAAATACAGATGACTTCAGCATTGGAAAAAGCAAAGGACTAGAATTTCGAAGAACCAGATGAATGGAGAAAAGTAATGAAGAGAATAAAAAGAGAAGCCCTTACCCATGTTGAAATAGAAAATCAGTGATGACTAGCACGTAGTTAGGCTTGAAAAACTTGGTCCTCCTAATAACATTTGCAACTTGGGCCACAGGAATTAACTTGAAGCTCTCCACTTTGTCGCGATCCGTTTTTTTTTACTTTATGTGGAAAAATGCGGGCTAATAGATTGCCAATCGGGCCCCCTACTCTGAATCATAGATAGCGGGCCTTGATCGGCGCGGGCCCTCCCAAGCTCATACCAAATCGCGGTGGGAATAAATTTGAAGGGGTTTTCGACGATAAGAGTTGATCGGGTTCGACCTTGGTGTGCTCATGGTGGCATGTGCTATGTGTGCATGCATTTGGAGTCGCCACCGGTCATTCTTGAAAGGTGGACCGAAAACCTCACTAATCGATTAAGAGAGATCGATCAGTTATTCGAAATCAGAGATTTTGGGTTCAAAGACTTGGTTACGTTGGTGTCATTATCAATGCCCTTTCGGTCCCTAATGTGAGCGATTTTTCTAGTTAAGATTTCATGCAGGTGCAGATTTGGGTGAGGTAAGTCTGATTCAGGGGTTTCATGCAGATTGAAAGACTAGTCATATCGATCACAAATAATATAAGGAAAGCGTAATCAAGTGCATAGATGAACCACATCAATGCACATCAATTCCAATCAGGGGCCTCCTAATATAGCCCTAAAGGCTTAGAGAATGTATGATTTAGGTCCAGGGGTAAAATGGGAAGACTTTGTGACAATTCGCTCGAAAGGCGAAATCGTCATTTTTTTAAAGGTTCTGGTGTCGAATTACCCAAAATGGTCAATGGCCAGTTAGCCGTGGCCATCTTCTATTTTTTGGAGATTTTTCTGGAATTTTTGGAAGACAATTTGCCTAAAGGAAAAATTCGTCATTTTTTTTGGAAGGATCGGCTTTCAAAAGACCCAAAATAAGTCATGTCCAGTTGATTGTGGTCATTTTCTATTTTTTGAAATATTTTAGAAATTTTCTGAATTTCTTCGATTTTTGGAAGACGATTTGCCAAGAGGGCAAAATCGTAATTTTGAAAGGATTTAGATTTTAAAGACCCAAAGCAAGTCATGGCCAGTTGATTGTGTTCATTTTCTATTTTCTGAATTTTTTTGGGAATTTTCTGAATTTCTGCAATTTTTTTGAATTTTTAATGATTTTCTAAAATTCTTTTTTTATTATTATTTTTATTTCAAAAATGGTGATCCAAATTGGGCCTTTAAGCCCAACCCCTCGATATCCACAAGAAGCCCAAATAAAATATAAAAAAATAGCCCATTCTCACTTTTTTATGGCAAATATTTATACTAAAATCCAACTCGACCTGGCCAAATCAATCCTCAAATTGACCATTTTTCATAAAATTGATGTCAAAATCAGACTCATCAACATTTTTTCCATTTAAAATGGATATTTTTGTGAACAATTGAGTGGGAATTTAATGAAAACCCCAAATTATGCCTAGGATCCGAAAATAATTTTTGCTTAATCGATGGCTTAAATGATCAAATCAGTCCAAATTGAGGCCACCAATGAGTTCGGGACAACGAATACTATAGGGTAGAAGTGTTTGATTTGCATGAATGTCTCTAAGGAGAATTTATTTTTGAGATTCGCGAAACCAATGACTAAATTGAAAGAAAATTGTGCAATTAAGCCCTTTTGGTTAAAATTGATCAAATTGAAGGGTAAATCAACACAATTTCACTTCAAGGTTCTTGATATCAATGTCATGACTTATTGAAAGCAAAAATTAGAAATTAAAAGACTCAAAAAGGATTTTTTACCCTCGATCCGGGTTTATGTTTATGAAGGAACATAATGACCCAAGTCGAATTTTCAAGATTTAAAAAGACCAACTTGAAGAGGGAATTACAATAAAATTATTGACTATTTTTGTGTATTTTTCTGACCACGAATGATATTTTTTTTTATTTTTTTGGGTATTTTTATATTTAAATAAATTTGAAAAAATATTAAAAATTATGAAAAAAATATATTTTTTGTTCAAAATTGAATCCCAAGGCTAGGCCCAGGCTTTCTAAGTTGATTTTGTAATTTTATGACTTTTTTTTGCTATTTTTAGTTAATTTTAAAAATAAAAATGCAATAAAAAATGATTAAAAATCAGGTGTCAACACATTTCTCCATCTATTATTGGATTGTAAAGAAAACCACAGCATCAACAACATGAGTTGCTGTCATCATTCAACTCCTGTTTGGTGGCTAGGTGAAAGAAATGAAATTTACAAACTCTCGAGGGAACCTAGAATTACAGATCTTACCTTGATTATTTGGTGTAAAACCTTTAGGAAGTTTAAGATCATAATAGAACAAAGACATTTCTCTTGTAGCTATACCCTTTTATGTCCATGTAGGAAACAACACCAAGATCTGAAAAGAGATTTCAACACAAATTTATACAATGATGAAGTACAAGAGTTATTGAAAATAGATTCTCTCTTTTACAAGATAATTCTAATAAGCCTTTCTATTGACAAAAGGTAGAAGGAAAAAGAGGAATAACTCGGCTATGCTATCTCACTGAAAATGCTTTTTACCGGTTTTAACAGAAGTTTAGGACTAGTCCTGCAAAATAGAAATATGGCATCAAATCTCCTGTACTAGCAACTAGTAAGTATTAAAAGTACATTTGTAGCTCTATAGTAAGCTAGAGTACTTATCAAACTCGATAAATAGGATACAAATCCTAACGCCCATAGAGTCACTCATATCTTCCCATGGAGGTAAAATAATAACACTCTGTTAGATTGAATAGAGCTATGCACATAAGAATACCATCTCTTTAATTCCGAGTTAAACATTCTAAAATTTGGCTATCGCCAACCATGGAGATAGAGACATAGTTGAGCTCAACCTTTGGCTTGTTATGCCTCTCAACTTCTTGACAAGGGAAGTTCTGCAATCAAAAGACCATCAAGAAATCAGGTGAGCCAATAAGATAAAAAAAAATGACACTTCAAACTATTGATATTACTTCTATTCTCGCACAAGAGGGCTTCTTATAACCCATAACTTCTGTAACAATCGCCATAATCTCCGTCATAGATTAGCAAAATCTGTTAATTACACCAGAGATCTTTTATTAGCCATAATATTACATAACTAAGCCTTAACTCCATCATAAGACAATATTCTACACCTAATTAGATCTTAATAAGATAATCAAGTCGGATTAAGGATTCAAATCACTAAGAAATACCTCCGTTGCTCGTGTTGAGAGGGAAACTTAGAAGAACGTCAATAGTTACTCCAAACAACCTGGTAACATCACATACTTTAAAGCATTTATCTTTCAGTACTTCAATCAAGATAAGTCCAGAGTTGTCTACAAATGTTCCCTTCTATGGAGGAAAGCATCAAGAGAAGCAATCAGCTACTCTTATATCTTCTAGTGCAGTGTAAGCCCAAACTAACCATATGAGAACTTCCAGCAACTCACCAAAAGATGAAACAAACACACAAAGAAAAAGAACCACAAGGCCACAATGCTAATGTTCCATTTGAAGCAACTCACAAAAAGATGACAGAAAGAATTAGAAAGGAGAAACAACAAGCCTGTTAACTAATTGTCATGCTCACTTCAAAATATAAAGATTGTAAAAGTACAGCTTCACACTCTAAAAACTTAAGATCATAGTTGGAACTGAACAAAACCAAAGAAACTGGAACTGATCTTAGCATTTCGATTGGAAGTAGACCAACAGTCATCTGCAGTTCATTGGAATAAATAAGTACATAACCAGTTATATAAAAGGCTATTCTGAGATTTAAAACATCATAAAAGTATACCTATATTGACGTATACATAACCTAAATTTCCCAGTCCAGTTGACGTACACATAAACTTAAGATTCGGTGTTTTCATCATCCCCCAATATAACATACAACCCGTACTACATACATCAATCCTTATGACTGGAATACCTAAGGTATCAATTAGCTTCTTCGTGTTATAAAAATTACCTAGCATGATATTATTGAGAGGCATTGCTTCCCGCATAACATCAACAAAAGGGTTAAAGCAATTCTCAAACACATTATTCTCTGCCTTGATGTTTAACAGTCTTGCCGTCACTGAAAACTTAGTATGGTTTTTACAACCTGCCCATAAAAGGTTCATCTATTGCTTTCAACACTTCACAATTGATTAGATGTAAAAGTTTCGTTGTGCACATTCTCATCAAAACCTGTGCCTCCTGCCTCTTCCATTTGTGATGCATAGCTAGTACCCACTTGTTCAAATGTGGGAGCAAAATTAGTACTCGTATAGTTCAATTCTGAAGCAAATTATGACTCGCTGCATCAATCACCATCCTCTGATATGAGTTCAATTGATTATAATGACTACATTCTCCCCAACTAAAATTTGAGAACTTATTCCATATCCTTCATCATATATAAATTGTTCACCATGGCAAATCCAATTATAATAGTTCGAAGTGAACCCAAATCTATAAAGATGTTCTCTAATTTTGTCACACTCGAGAAATTTTTTATTATTGCACTTTTTACACGGACATCTTAACTTATTTCCATCCATCAACTCAATTTTACCACCATCAAAGTCCAAAAACTATTCCAACCCAATACGAAACTTATCGGTCGATCCTCGATAGCTAGGTAAGTTCCTGTTATACATCCAAGCCCTCTCTCCTTGCATTATGTCTGTATCAAAATTAAAAAAATATTAAAATATCAAAATACCATATACACTATTTAATATTCTTAATTAAAATTGAAAAATTATAAAAATTAAAATACAATCAACCACTAAATTTGTGACAAAATACAAGTAGCAAAATTTGAAAGGAAATTTGCCACAAAAGTTGCCACGACTTTTGCAACGAAAAATAAAATTTCGTGGCAAATTTGCCATGAAATATTATTTCCGTTGCAAATATTTATTTATTTTAATTCTTAGGGCATTGAATTGGTTGCGACGAAGATGTTTTCCGTGGCAAATTTACCACAAACTTTTATTTTTCGTTGCAAAATTTGCAACAACATTATTCTTTTCGTTGGAAAACTTTATTTATTTTAATTATTAAGGTACTGCATTGGTTGCGACGAAAATGCTTTTCGTAGAAAATTTGCCATAAAACCAATCTGTCGTTGCTAAATTTGCGATGAAAACAAATTCGCCGTAAATGTTGCGACAAAATTCTCCGTTTCGTTGGACAACTTTATCTATTTTAATTATTAGGGAACTGAGTGCGTTGCGACGAAATTATTTTTCATCGTAAACTTTGCCACGAACTTGTGTTTTTGTTGCTATCTTTGCCACGAAATTTAATTCGTGGCAAAATGTGCTACTAAATAATATTATCTTTGCAAAAATTTGCGATGGAATCCAATTTTGATCGCTAAATTTGCGACGAATGTGTACTTTTTGTCGCTAATTCGTTGAAAATTTCTACCCGTATTCACTGCGAGTCCTCCCCCTATTTTAACGTTTTTGTAAAAAAAAATTGCAAATATTATCACTAATTTTACATTACAATACAAACACCTTGACTTATAAGATCTACTTT
Organism: Rhodomyrtus tomentosa; assembly: GCA_028455895.1. Taxonomy (NCBI): domain Eukaryota; kingdom Viridiplantae; phylum Streptophyta; class Magnoliopsida; order Myrtales; family Myrtaceae; genus Rhodomyrtus; species Rhodomyrtus tomentosa. The sequence continues at coordinate 36,360,401 of JAPCWY010000001.1, read as the reverse complement.
ACTTCGAAATAAAAAAATAGTTACAATGTCAATGAGGCTTATCGAAGTATTAGACTGAATATTTTGTACGAGAAAGTGATCTATTTGATGAAAATCACGAGATTCACTTGAATTGTGAAATCTCCAAATGAACATGTGCCTAAAATAAGAAAAATAAAAATTACTCAAGATTCATGAAACTTTTGGCATTTGATGGGAGAAAACGATGAAATAAACAATAATTTATTCTAACATTACCATAAGACACAAATGAAAATGGAGAAGGGAGGAGACATGAGGCAAAATGAAGAGAGCGGCCGAAAGACAAGAGTGCGGACTTCGGAGAGAGAGATACAAGAGTGCAAAACATAGAAAAGGTCATGAGATTTTAAAGGGGGAAACTTAATCAGCCACGCAATTAGCGACAAAAGAGCATCATTGCAAATTTGCGGCGACAATCGCAACAAAAAACTGACCTTAGCAACGAAAAAGTGCCGGTGGTGTTTAGCCACGAATTTAATTCGTGGCAAAGTTGCAACGAAATACTCTTTTCATTACAAAAATATATTATTTTATTGGTTGCGACGAAGATGATTAAATTTTCGTTGCTAATCTGCAACAAAAACATATTCGCTGCAAATTTTGCAACGAACCAACATTTTCGTCGCACAAATTTACAATGGAATACCGCGTGAGTTGCGACGAAATCATTTTTCGTAGTAAAATTTGCAACGAAAATTCGTATTAGTTGTAAAATTTGCCACCAAAAATAAATTGTGGCAAATTTAGCAACGAAACACACTTTTCACGACAAAAATTGTGTTGCAACGACATCATTTTTCGTCGTGCATTTTTGCAACGCAACCATGTTTTCGTTGCCAAAATCTGCAACGAAAAGATCTTCGTCGCAAATATTGCCACGAAAGTACGTTTTCGTTGCTAAATTTGCAACAAAAACTATTTCGGCGGAAATATTGCAACGAAAACTTTTATTCGTGCAAATATTTATTTTTTTTAATTCTCAAGGCATTCCGATTGTTGCGATGAAATGTTTTCCGTCGCAAAAGTGGCCGAAATTATTTTTTCGTTGCAAAAGTTGCAACGAAATTGTATTTTCGTTGCAAAATTTTATTTATTTGAATTCTCAGGGCACTGAGTTTTTGCAACGAAATGGTTTTCCGTCGCAACATTTGCCACGAAATTGATTTTTCGTTGCAAATTTGGCCACGAATACTAGTCCGTGGCAAATTCTCAGGCGGAGTCATCGACGCCTTGTTTAGTCAAGTTTCGGCCACGTCATGTTGCTGGCTACCGATCTACGTCGTACTCGAGGCCCTTTAAGCATGTTGCTCTTATGGGCCTTTTGACCATTTGAAGTCGAGGCCGATTTTTGGCGCCGGCATGATTTTTCTCGAGGATTAGGACCTATATTGGTTTAATAAAGAATTCTATGGCTAAATTGATTTTCGTGTAATAGGTTTCGAATTGATTGTGCAATTTCACCCTAATAATACTGGTTAATGAGCCAAAAAGATGAATAGACTAATGAATTATCTTTTGCTCTTGACATTAGTCTTGCGATCTTCAGCGGGGTGCCCCCCGTCTTACAACCATTTCCATACAAAAGTGACGAGAGCAAATGATTTTTCGCTCGGCCTTGTTTTGCATCCTCCCCTCAAGACTTGAGTTCAAATCACCGCACCGGCGCAGTCCTCTCACGGAATTCACCTCAGGAGCGTTCGGCGGGCTGTCGACGGCCGAAGAATTTCGAAAATAATTATTCCTTCCAGTCGCAATTTTTTCAAAGAAGAAGAAGAAGAAGCAGCAGCAGCAGTAGGAAGAAATAGCAGAAATTACCATAGCCGTAGCCAGGCGCTCAAGTTGAATCTAAATTAAGCCACAATCTCTCCTTGGTCGTTTATCCATAACCGCCAACAACGAAGTTTGACCCCCCAAAACTTGCCACATCTTTGACCTCCCCTATAAATACCCAACCGGATCCCATCACCGGATCGAAAGGTGACAAGCAAACGCTAACAACAAAAGGAAAGAGAGGTTTAAAAAAAAAAAAAAAGGAAACAGAGAAGAGCTCTCTGTCTCTGTCTCTCCAATGGCCGCTTCTTCTTCCTCCACCAAATTCATCTTCCCACCGTCAATCTCTTCGTCGTCGCCTTCTTCTTCCTCCCATCAAGCGAAATCGAAACGCCTCTCCTTCCTCTCCACCACCGCCGCCGCCTCGCCAATCTCCTTGAAGCTCTCCCGCTCTCGCTCTCGCCTCGGCCACACCCACCGCCGCCCTCCGACCGTCGCCAATGCTCTCAGTTCGGCCGAGTCGGTGGAGGCGTCGCCGTCCAAGACGAGGGGCGCCGAGCCCTGCGGCCCCGACTCGGCGGGCAGGCCCACGATCCTGGTCTCCGAGAAGCTCGGGGATGCCGGGCTCGAGGTCCTGCGCGGCTACGGGCGCGTGGAGTGCCTCTACGACCTCTCGCCCGAGGAGCTGTGCGCGAAGATCTCGGCCGTCGACGCGCTGATCGTGCGGAGCGGTACGAAGGTGACGAGGCAGGTGTTCGAGGCGGCCAAGGGGAGGCTGAAGGTGGTGGGCCGGGCTGGGGTGGGGATCGACAATGTGGACCTGCAGGCGGCCACCGAGTACGGGTGCCTGGTCGTCAACGCCCCCACGGCGAACACCGTCGCCGCCGCCGAGCACGGCATCGCCCTCCTCGCGGCCATGGCTCGCAATGTGGCTCAGGCCGATGCCTCCATTAAAGCGGGTACGCGCCGGAAAGTCTCAAAAAACTCTCGCGATTGGCCGCTATTACTTCTTCTTTTTTTCACTTTCCAGAATTTCGAAATTCCATATTTTTATCATTTTTACATGCGATGAAAAATTCACGATATTCCCATTAAGAGAAGTCCGGATAATTCGCCTAGATCTCGAGATTTCAATAATCTAAAGTTAGGTGAACCGTCTATTTTTTGAGTTGGTCAACAATATTAAGTCCAGCGAAGCAAACTCAGGTGCATGTAATTCATAATCGCTCCATATTAGCAAAATCAGTTTCTTCTTTTCTCAATCTTACAAATTGATGGGGGAAAATAATGACTGAAAAACCATAATTTTTTTTTTGGTCGAAAAAAAAAACCATAATTCTCTCGAAACATTTTTTACCAAGTCGTCCGTGTAATCAGACAACTTTCTACAGCTTTTGCGGCATCGAATGTACATAATGATCTCGATCCCCCCCCCCCCCCCCCCCCCAAAAAAAAAAGTCCCCGTTATGATCATTGTGGTGGGTGAACTTGTACATGAATTGGTACTTTTCCATTCGCCTTCGCAAAAAAAAAATTAATTAATTAATTAGTTAATTCTTGAGGGTTGGTGGTGGTGGTTGCTCTTTAAATGAGAAAAATGTAATATTAAACGCTTTTCTGCACCGTCACTTTCTTAGGGCCCGCCACATGCCCCACGTGCTGAAACTGTGCATAAATGATAAAACTAATGCGCACCCTATATGCAACCATAGATCAACTAATCATGAAAGATCTAGAGACTATAAATTATTGTACAGATGATGTCCCTAGCCTAGAATTAGGAGATCAAGCTATGGTGAATTCTACAAATTCAGTAGCTATTCCAGATCAGTTGAGTCGTTGGGGTTTGGAACCCGTTTGGGACATCTACCAACCGGGATATTTCCACGACTGGAGATGGTTGGAATCTAGGAGAGCGACAACATAGTCTAAATTTCTACCACTCTCTTGTCCTCAAAGTTGGGAGATTGGCATTTTTCTTTGGTTAGGTTTTGGTTGTTTGTGAGTTCTAGCATGGTCATGTGTCTATCACGATGCACAGCATAAAGAGCCCCGGCTTTACCCCGCTACGCCGGACCGGCTAACCCTGCTTAGGTTGACAGATTTCTTACCCTTTTGAAAGAAGAGGGTAGGTACTGAAACGTGAGGAAAGACAACTTCAAGGAGGACAAAAATCTAATTTGTTGTGAAGTCGAGCTGGTTTACGGAAGTTCTTGTAAAGTTAGAATTTTTTTTTGTGACCGAGGTGTCCCGGTCAGCTTGCACGCATCTCGACTATTTTTCGGGATATCAACACGACAACCACCAATTGCGACCCCCACTTAAGTCACGAAGCGCGAGTTGGGAGATTTGTACCAATGACCTAATAAGGGTAATCCATCTCTTAACCAACTCGGCCATGCGTGAGTGGGTGTAAAGTTAAAATTTTAACTGGTCTTTTTTTTTATTAAAAAAAATAATAATAATCGGTTCAGTAGGTCGATCCTTCTAAGTTATTGGGTTGTGTTTAAATGTTAGTAATTTAGGCTGAATTCTATTTTTCATAATTTAAGCAATCCAAGTAAGGATTTTTTTTTTTTATCCCCAAAGAGCTAAATGAGACAGTTTCTTGATTTAGACTTCACTATCTTCAATCCTCGTAACTGTACCATGGGCGAATGATTCTCCCCACACTGTTTACGAGAGTTAAGAGCCTCAAGTTGTAAAATGTTTTCTGTTTCTTTTAGCATAAACAAGACACAACAGAGCCAACATTTCACTTTTTCGGTGTCTGGGTGTTGAACTATCGATCTGCGCCATTGTTCGTATCTGGCTGGACTTGTAAAGACGGAGAAAGCAGCTGTCAGATGTTGGCGGGCTCCTTGCGAAGAACTTAGATATTTAAGTATCTTTTGTGCATTAGAGTTAGTTGCTCACGATGCTAGCTTTTTCTGCACTCATGATCGTGCGAATGCCTTGACTCAGATATTCCTGCCTCCCTCCATTTTTTTTTATCTATATTCCCTTAATAGTGCACAGCGAACCCGATCGCTCTTTCCATGTTGCTAATGTATTGTTTTGATCTTCTCAAGGAAAATGGGAGAGAAGCAAGTATGTTGGTGTCTCTCTGGTTGGAAAGACGTTAGCTGTCATGGGATTCGGTAAAGTGGGATCAGAAGTTGCAAGACGTGGAAAGGGTCTAGGAATGACTGTCATAGCGCATGATCCGTATGCGCCAGCCGACAGAGCCCGAGCCATGGGTGTGGAATTGGTGTCTTTTGATCAAGCCATTGCAACCGCGGACTTCCTTTCTCTCCACATGCCTCTCACGTCTACTACTAATAAGATTTTGAACGACAACACATTCTCGAAGATGAAGAAGGGAGTTCGCATCATAAATGTCGCCAGGGGAGGAGTTATTGATGAGGATGCACTAGTCAGGGCTCTCGATAGCGGAGTAGTTGCACAGGTGCTCGCGCTCTTCTTTTTCCCTCTTAGTCGAGTTGCTCTCGCTCATGACAGTCTTGATCCCGTTATGGGGAAGGACTATCTGCTCATGTTCTTCGTATATGAGGGTGCGAAAACTCAAGAAGATTTGCTTCTTCTTCTTTTAAACTCTTAGGCCCCAACCAAATTGGTGGTCAGATGCTTTCTTTTGCTAGCACAAGGGAGGAAAAGGATAGACGACATATTCCATTCGTTGATTTTTTTTTCCTCAATTGGAAGTCTCTCTCTCTCTCTCTCTGTCATAATGTTGTTTCTGCTGACTCAGTGAAGATTTTCTTCTTCTTGCTGCAACAGGCAGCACTTGATGTCTTCCCAAGGGAACCCCCACCAGCAGACAGCAAGTTGGTGCAACATCCTAATGTCACTGTCACACCTCATCTGGGAGCCAGCACAAAGGAAGCACAGGTAACTTTACACTTGAAAAGTTAAACAACACAGAAGATTTTCGTTGGCTAAATAGCCGCTTCAACTAATCAATTACCCTATCGAACAGGAAGGTGTTGCTATCGAGATTGCGGAGGCTGTTGTTGGAGCATTGAATGGAGAACTTGCTGCTACTGCGGTCAATGCTCCCATGGTTTCCCCAGATGTAAGATATTCTACTACTCACTCCTAAATCCCGGACTTCCAGTAACATATTGTTCATCAGCTAACCTCTCGGTCCTCTTGGCAGGTTCTATCAGAACTGGCTCCTTATGTGGTGCTAGCTGAGAAATTGGGTCGGCTAGCAGTGCAGTTGGTGGCAGGAGGGAGAGGAATTCAGTCTGTTAGGGTCATCTATACGTCAGCTCGCGACACGGATGATCTCGACACTAGACTTCTTAGAGCAATGATCACAAAGGGCATCATCGAGCCGATATCGTCCTCATACATAAATCTGGTCAATGCAGACTACACAGCCAAGCAAAAGGGCCTCCGTATAAGTGAGGAGCGGGTGAGGGTGGATGCCTCCCCGGAGTCTCCCGTCGACTCAATTCAAGTGAAGATATCCAATGTGGAATCTAAATTCGCCAGTGCAGTCACCGAGAATGGAGAGATCAGCATTGAGGGGAAAGTGAAGGATGGGATCCCCCGGCTTACTTGTGTGGGCTCATTTGGGGTCGATGTGAGCTTGGAAGGAAATCTAATCCTCTGCAGGCAAGTTGACCAGCCGGGCATGATCGGCCGTGTAGGGAACATACTCGGCAAGCATAATGTCAACGTGAGCTTCATGAGTGTGGGGCGGACCATGCGTAGGAAGCATGCTATTATGGCAATTGGTGTGGACGAGGAGCCAAATAAGGAGACCCTCAAGAAAATCGGAGAAGTCCCGGCTATCGAAGAGTTTGTCTTCCTGAATCTATAATTCAAATTGTGCTCTCCTGGTGTTGCTGCCATTTCTCAGATGAATAAAGCTACAGACCGGAGAGGCGATAAGCTCTGTCCCTATCGTTGCAGAAGCGGTGGTGGCAGTTGTGTTACCTTGCGTCCCTCTCTAGTCTTGTCAATCATCTTCTAGTTTTTAGCATTACTGGTATTGAGAGTGTGCCATGGTCGTCTGTTGTACCCTTCTCGTATAATATCCTGTAGAACCGTATTTACTGCTCTCGGCTTTCTTCCTCATGAATCGATGAAGTACTAGTTTTTGGGATGGGGAGTACATTACAAAGTCAAGATCTCATGTGACAACTAGTCTTCCAGGAAAGCTGAAGCAAATGCCGATCTCTTGGAAAGTTCCGACACTCGTTTGTGCCGGTGCTGGCAATGGAGGACGGGCTACTTAGCATTCCATCTTCTTGAAATAGACAAGGAGCAAGCATTGAAATTTAAGCGTTGGTGGGAAAGCGGATCTGCCTCAGGCTTAAAGCCTGCTGAATTAGAAGGAGGGGAAAAAAACATGTCGCGGTGTCAATCTGTTTTGAAGCTGAGATAAATCCATGATCAGATCTATCATCTCAATGTTTATTAATGGAAGAAATCATCATATGTAACAGCTAAATGAGCAATTCCTGTAAGTCTTGAAAAGCCAATGTTCGTTTCAGCAGATATCGTTAGGGCAACTTTTTCGTCTCGTGTTAAGATGCATAAAGGGTTCAAGACAGAACAGGTCCAATGGTGCCAAATTGTCCCGTCAATATTCCCCTGGAAATATATTTCGACACAAAAAAAAAAAAAACAAATTCCCCTGGAAATATATTGACCCGTTTCGAATGTTTCATGATATTTTTATTTTTAGGGATGGGTCAGCACTTTAGATCCTAGAAGACAGGGAAAGCGAGAGCGCAAGTGCAAGGTAAGTACAAGCACTTATGGCCTCTTGATTAAGTAACTTCAATAAAATGCAAATATCTTTGGATTAAAGTAATTTTTTCAAAATGTAAGTAGTGTTTGATAAATTGAAATTTAAAAACACATTAAAAAGCAACTTTGACGTAAATGTTATTTGATGAAAATACACTTTGTAAAGTATTTTTACTTTTTGAAAAAAAAAATGCGTCAAGCGTTGGGGCAATGGTCAACGAGCGCCCGATGGCAGTGGTTAGCGGGCGGCGGCAGTGGGTGATGATGGTGGCTACGGCGGGCGGCGGCCAAAATGACCCATGGGCCTGGAATCGGCCCATTGATCGGGCCATAGTTCCAAACCGCAAATTTAATATATATATAGCGAAAATAGCCCAACAAGTACTATTTTCGAATTAGAAAACTATGTAAAGGGTATAAAATACTCATGAGTGAGCAAAAAATACAAAAGTAACCATTACTTTTAAATTTAGTGATTCCGAACACATCACATATTTCAAAATTCTTAAGTAATGGAAGAACCATTTAACTCAATTCACAGTTCTCGCCCTCATCGCAAGACAAATATTAACAATCCCTTCTTTAACAGTTGTAATTGAATAAACATTTAGCAATAAAGGATTAATTTTGGACGCTTGCCGTTTAAGATTAAGTCCGGAAACTGTGGATGCTCAAGCTTATGTCGATGATTGGACAAATGTTATATTTTAACAACAAGAGCTGGATCGAGGACACGACTCTTAAGTGAGGATTGTGGAGATAACACTATCACAGGTATCATAGTGATGGTTGATGATGAGATAAGTTTGGGTTATTAAAAGTAAATCTACAAAATTATATGTAAGCGCTTGATAATAATTCATTAAATTCAAGCCAATCCCTCATCTTTTTCCCCCAAAAATTTTATTATAATGTACAATTTGATTATAAATTATATATTTTTATTTTTATTTTTAAAATTAAATTAAAAATTGAAATCAGGATCGGCCCCTTCAAGGGTTGGTTCCAGTTCCACCTCCACCTTTTTCACGAACCAAAACCATAGGTTCTCAGCTCATGGACATGTCTAGGCGACGGTTGTCAGCGGTGGTTGGTGGCGGTGGTGTCAACGGTGGTCGGGGCCAGTTGTCAGCGGCGGCGGTCGGTAGCAATCAACGATGGTCATCGATGGCGGTGGGCAACGAGTTGTTGGTGGTGGTACAAAGTTAAAAGAAAAAAATTAGTTGCATTTCACAAATGCAATTTCCCAAAGTACTTCGAGTTAAAGATCTTTGGAGAGCATTTGAGATGCAATCGCATGTTCCCAATGTGAGTAAAAAAAGTAACCAAACATCATTTACATTTGACCAAGGAACTTTAGAGCCCCAATGCTCGTTTCAAATGCCAAACCAAACAGGGCCTTAGACTCTGTATGGTAACGCTCAAGAACAGGCGTTTTTGTTCCCAAAATATTTCGAAAACACTTTTGACAAACATAAACATTTTTGAAGCAAAAACAAGAAAAAAATAACTTGCTTATGTATTTCTGAAATGCATTTTAGAAATGCATTTGACAAATTTTTTAGAAACAATTTAAAAAAAATTATTTTTGACACACTCTCTTCTTTTTTATTCTTGTATGATGTTTACATCTGATTTTATTATTATTTTATTTTATAAAATTAATTAAAAATACCCAAATAATTCATAAAATTACAAAATTAACTTTGGAATCTTTGTCTAGCCTTAGGAACCAATTGGAACAAATTTTTTTTCATAATTTTTTTATTTTTTTGAATTTATTTTAATTGTAAAAATAGCAAAAAATAGGAAAAATAGTATTTGCGGTAAAAAAAATGCGTAAAAATAGTCCATATTTTTATTTTAATTCCCTTTTTCATTTTGGCATCCTAAAATTTTAAAAATTCGATCTGGGATCACATACCTTGTCATTGAACATAATCCTAAATTAACTAAAAAATTATTTTTCCTTTTAGTCATCGATTTACACTCAAAGTGCAATTAATATTTTTCAAGGGGTTCCCGTTTAAAGATAATCATGTTTTTAGCTACATTTACGTGTGACTCCTAATTGTAATTTTTCCTATCTATATAAAATATATTTGATGTTCTCGTTGTCTAATACTAATTTGTCTTTTCTTTCAGTTTTTTTTTTTAAATTATAGATGATCTCTACCATATTGTAATTTGATAAATCATGCATAAATTACTTATACATATATTGATATAATTTGATTAGTAAATTAATCAAATGAGATTTAATTCAATTTAGTAAATTAAAAAGATAATTTTTTAAAATTTAAATATATATATAGTCCCCTTAATTAAATGAAAAAATTAGAAATAATTTTTTTTTTTGCAATTACCAAACGTGTTTCGTTTTTTTTTTTGTTCCTGGAGTAGAAACTTTATGCAATTACCAAACACGTTTTTTTTAAGTCATGAGAATAGATTTTTTTTGCAGTTACCAAACGCGTTTCTGTTTTCAAAAATTGTTGCCGGGAACAGAAATAGAAAAAAGTATTTCTTTCCCAAAAATTGCTCCGAAAACATAAATGTTAATATACGCGGCCTTGTTGACCCGCTTTGAAAGTTTCATGATATTCATATATATATATATATATATATATATATATATATATATATATCAAGAAGCATAACTTTCGAACATACTCGAGAAGTTTCGAAAAGAGAAGAAGAGAGAACTCACTTTTTTTTCTTTTTCTTTTTTTTGGTTGAAACTCACTTGAGAAGTTGACAGTTCAAGATTTCAAAAGAGAAAGTAGATCATCATCAAGTGTAAAACCCGGTGGGACAAAGAGATCATATATGGCGGTCCTGTGGAAGTCGATCTGGGTAATGGGGTTTTGAGTTTTTTTGTGTGTGTAAAGAATTGACATGATAAAGCATATGTGTATACTGATTTTTATTTTATTTTTTTATAATATTCAAACATCACTACTTACATATTTTAATTATTTTTAAAATGTCGGAACCCCCGAAACTTTCACAACACGCAAATTTTGAATGTTAATTGATATGCAATTTATAGTTAAGGAAAGAAATTTTTTTGCATATACATATATATATATATATATATATATATATATATATATATATAAAAGTCCGAACAAAACACGCCCTTGACAATCTCTCTCTTGTTTCTTTCTTTCTGCTTTTTTTTTTGGAACGGTGGGAGACCGTGGGAGAAAGAAAGAAAGCTTCTCTGTCCAGGCCCAGATCGGACCGGTCCGGCTCGCAGGGGCAGTATGGGAAAAAGGTTTTGAGCAAAAAGGAGTGACGGCGAAGCTGAACGGGGATGGTGGTGGTGATTTAGCGTAGGCACAGATTCGTTCTCCAATTCTAGTTCTTCTTGGGAGTTCAATCCGAATCAGAGAGGGCGGACTCAGATCCTTGCAGGCCGTTCGGAGGAATTTAGGAGGAAAAGGGACATGGCAGGTGCTGGAATGCATCCCTACCACCAGCAATGGGCCCCCGCCACCGCCGCAGCTCCGCCTCCCGCTCCGGCGCCCGCCGCAGCCGCTCCTCCTCCCCCGCCTCACGCCCACCCCTCTCCCATCGCTTCTCACGACGAGGTCTCTCTCTCTCTTAAGCTTTTAGCCATGCGTTTATTGAGGCGCTCGAGATACACTGGAAACTGTCTAACCCTAATTTGAAGTCCGGATCTTTTTTTGTCTTATATTGGTTTTTGGACGGTAGCAACTATTGAGCATTATGATCATGTGCTGTGGAGTGATCTGAGTGAAATCTGAAAGCTCATTTTGTCGTAGTAGAGGATTGTTTTTTGTTGTTTTTTTTTTATGTATTGACGGCCTTTGATGAACGAGCTCGGCTTCTCCTTTGCTACAAGAGCTGGTGAAGTGATTGGGTGTGTGTATGCGATGTGTTTAGGTCCGGACAATATTCATAACCGGCCTCCCGGATGATGTCAAAGAAAGGGAACTCCAGAATCTGCTCAGGTGGTTGCCTGGCTACGAGGCGTCGCAAGTGAACTTCAAAGGTGAAAAGCCCATGGGTTTTGCACTGTTCTCGACAGGTCAACTCGCTCTTGCTGCTAAAGACACGCTGCAGGTCGGAAGTGGAATCATGCATTGCACTGATTGATTATAATTTGCTGTGTCTCCTCTTTGCCTGTGTTATTTGTCGATCTTTTCTCACTTGTGCGTTGACTGATTTTGTCCACGGGGTGGTTAGGATATGGTTTTCGATGCGGATACAAAATCTGTCTTACACACTGAGATGGCCAAGAAGAATCTGTTTGTCAAGAGAGGTGAGCTCCAGCATGCCATATTGTGATTACTATCTCAATCTGATAAATGCTGTCTCAGATTGCTGTCTGAGATGGTCGAAAGAAAATTGAGACTGCCTTATTTAATGTTTACTTGGCCATTTCTCTAGTGTCGTTATTATATATCCAGCTTTCTCACTCGGACATTAACTGCGAGATCCAGTTTTTGCAAAAACAAAACCTATTGAGGGCAAGTGATGCTCAGATATTGTATAAGTAAATAGATAACTCCGTCAACAACTTAGTCAGAGGGGACATTCATTAGTTGAACGTGAAGGGAAAGGTGTAGGCTGTTATGTCTGGGTTCTGTGCGAGACAACTTCTTTGTACTGATAACACCTTTGTTGCTTTAGTTGATTGGATTATTCTTTTGATGGAGCTGAGATATATGAAACTTCCAAGGAAGGGCCATTTACTAATTATTAACTCTTTGTCAGTTCTCTGGTCCTTTCCAACCTGTCCGTTTTACTCTAGATAGAGATTAATGCGAGCCAAACATCGAAAAACCTCGGTCATTGTTCATCATCAACACCAACACCAATACCACCTTTATCCCAAACAAAAAGAATTAATTAATTGATTCTCTTTGTAGTTTTTTTTTTTTCACTATTAACACCAAGCGTGAGCATCTGTGTGAACAAGCTTGTTTTCTACTTAAAACACCGAATTTATGGTAGTTGATGCGAAGGCTGTAGGTAAGCCTATTTAAGGTTAAATGAATGGAAAAAGATTAGAAGGTTCAGACATTTGGCCGTCTAAATAGTATACCTTAATTAGTTCCCCTCACTGCTAATTATTATTGTGTGATCCACATCTGCAACTGAAATTCTGGATTCTGATATCCATTTATATGCAGGAATTGTGGCAGATTCTGGAGTTTATGATCAAAGTAAGCGCATGCGAACTGGTGGTGACTATGGGCATGCTGGCTATGCCAGTCCCTCCCCTTTTCATCCCCCTCCAGCACCTGTTTGGGGACCACATGGGTAACAAATACCTTTTCCCAGTGTCTATGCTTTATAATGGCAAGGAATTGCATGGACGTAATAAGAGTGAACTGAATGAATGGTTTATAAGAGGCTTGTGCTGCTGTCTATAAGGAAGCACCTTATGCATATGCAGCAGTGTTCTTACCAGATACTGTATATGTATCTTAGGTATATGGCTCCCCCTCCTCCTCCACCTTATGATCCATTTGCAGCTTATCCTGTACCTGCGGTGCCAATGCCTGCTCCTGCTCCTGTTCCAGCACCTGCCAACTATGTGCCTGTACAGGTATAGCTGAATTACTTTAATTCAGTTGTGACATTTGTTACTTATTGCCATGGCATATCTTTCATTTAGATGTCAAACTTGATTTTTTCCCTCAAGTTATGACTTCTATGAGAATTTAATCAAGTTTGCTTGCATCATATTGTTATCAACATAATTGAAGTGGTTTTGATGAATTGCAAAGTTGAAGTAGTTTCCACTTTCCTGTACTGTTGAAGTTGATCCGATCATGAAATGGAATAGTTGCTTTTGTATGTTGTTATTGAAGTACTTACCCTCCACCTGTAGAAGTTAATGACGCTTCAAATGATGTCAACTTGCTGGATACTTTTCCTTGTTTAATAGGTGTCTTGTTAATGTTCATGTGCCAGATATTATTTCTTGATCATAAATGTAGAGCAGACATTAGTTTTGTACACAGACCGTCTTGTTGACATGATATGAGGATCTTCTTTTTGAAAACTTTGTCAACACCTTTTTGATTCTCTACTCTTGTCAATCTTTTGTAAGGATGTTGAGCTAGAGGTATGCTCGTTGACCTTTTAAAATCATTATGGGGGCCTTTTCACGGCTCCGCTTTGACAAATCATGTACAAATGATTCCTTGCTTATGTCCCCCTTCCATTTGGGTCATTAGTAATTCTTGCTCGCTTTACCTGTGAAGCTTGGGAAAGCACTAATTATTCCGGTGAATGGTGCTCATCCTTTTCCTCGACTAATGAGTCTTGTTTGTATGTTTATCATTCTCTCTTTTTCTGAGTCTAATCTGTCCATAATAGATTTGGGCAGGGGCACTTCTGTATTTCTGATGATTAATTATCTGTCTTTATGCTGGAAAAGAAAAATTACAAGTAGGACAAAAATATATGTGCCTCAGTATTTTGTACTCAAGCATTTCGTTTTTGTGATTTTTTTTTTTTGACAACCCATCTAAAGTGTGGTTTTTTCATGTTTGGTAAATTTTTGGAAAGCCTACATATTCCTTATGATGGTTTTGCAGAACATGAAAGACAATCCTCCATGCAATACCTTGTTTATTGGGAATCTTGGGGAGAATGTTAACGAGGAAGAGCTCAGGGGTCTTTTCTCTGTGTAAGAAGTTTTACATTTTCATGCTTCCCCTTGCCTATTTAGGACATGGCAGACAGAGGGACTTCATTTTTCACCTCTTTGGAATCTCTGGTTACGCAGGCAACCTGGTTTTAAGCAGATGAAGATCCTTAGGCAGGAAAGACACACAGTTTGCTTCATTGAGTTTGAAGTAAGAATACTGCTACCATGCTAGTTTCACTTCACTTCATGCTAAGTTCATTGTGTAGCATGTCTCATGTAACAAATTCATTCATTTCTTTGGACAGGATGTCAATAGCGCCACAAATGTACATCACAGTTTGCAGGGTGCTGTTATCTCCAGCTCTGGTTCTGTCGGCATGCGAATTCAATATCCTTTTGCCATTTCATTCACTATTGTGAATGGGTTGTTTATTCTTGCCATCCTCTTTCTCTTTTTCACCTTCATTGCACTAATAGCACTTTGTTAGCTTAATTTATTCTGAGGATCTCTAGAAAGACACTGATGCAGAAGAACTATCTGCAAGGAACTGTCGTTAGAATTGGGTGTTATCTCCGAAGGTTGCAGCATATGGATTTGACAATCATATTAAGCCTTTAAGTCGACACTTTAGGTTGGAGGAGTTGTGTTCTTGTGGCTGTTTATGTCATTGTTAATTCGGCTGTTTTAAGCAGTTGGCAGGTTTATCCATCAGTATACCTTAAATGACATCTTGATTTTCTGTCTGGCTTTGAATTTAGCAGTTACTGAGATCGTGATTTTGAACTTCCGTTTATCTGTGCTCTTTTACTGAGAACGAATGGTGAACACACAATGACATGTTTTATGCTTACTCTTTACATCATCGTGGCTTTTTGTGACTTGTATTGTCATTTCTTTGACGCACGATTACATACTCAAAGAACCCATTTGGGAAAAGAAAGGATGCCGGCCAGCTTGTTGCAGCTCCAGGTGCCAATGGAGCTCCACAGACGATGACTTATCAGTAGCTTGAAGGGGACGTACTCTGTTTCTCATGCTCAACAGAATCGAACTACCTCATCCTAGGATGCATCTTGCAGCTGTTCCATGCATCCATTCACCATCAAGTCATGAACATTGGCATCTCTCTCTACATGGATGAGACCACCTAGATAGCTGTATCATTAACATGTCATCTGGTCATGTTATAGTTACTGTAGTCATGCATTTGTTAAGCAGGACATACTTTTGCCTGGATTAGTTTATAGAGGTTGACATATTTATCTGTACGTTTGTCTGGTGCATCACTCTGCACTATATTTGGTTTATTTGCTTTAGCACCTCAATTGCCATTCAGTTCATTGACATAAGCAATCACAAAGTCCATCAGTAGATGACATGTCATGCAGATTTAGTGGGCTATTGAAAGCCTAAACATATCATGGACACAAGGAGATAACGATATTCGGACATTGGAAAAATACCCTCTATCATCTTCAACTGTCTCATAGCATTACTCTTGCCATGATAACAACATTGGTCATAGACATATTGCGGATTGAATATCCTTGTGTCCCAAGCAAGGAAAGTCATTACACTGTTTTAGCAGAATTATTCAGAGAATCTAGATTACAAATTGCTGTGACTTTGGTACAGGCTCGGTAATTAACAAATGAGAAAGCGCCGTATTTCTGAGGAGGTCCAAGCGCTGCAGCTGTTTTTTCTAACAGGTGATTTTGCTTTTAGGCAGGAGTGCTCTTAGATTAACGTCGCTCCATAAGTTGACAGATCCACAGGGCAGATCTTTTCTTGAATTTAGAACAGTGCTGAAAGTTCTTTCGAGGCATATCTCCAGCAGATTCATTTTAGGATAACCGTAGTGATAAGAGCTTTCTGATGTATGAACTTGAAATTTGAAAGTCAGTTCCTGACATGATGCGCTCGCTCGATCCTACAATTAGTTTAATTTTTCTGTTGCAAATTCTATAATTTGGGATATGGCTGATACAAAACATGGGAGGCATTCCCGTGGCAGTGGGATAGTTATTATGGTTTCTTATTTAAAGAGATCATTGCTGTAATGGGACGGTAAGCAATACTCATGTCTGAAGAACAAAAGGTTGCTTAGGTTTCAGCATTGAGGCAGGACATTGGACGAAATAATGCAGCTTTGGAACTGTATGGTCGCGTTTGCTACACAACTTGTAATTGGATCGTCATTTCGAGCTTCAGTATCTAGACCTTTGAGATCAGGATCATTTCTGCATGTGCATCGCGCCAGAAAAGTTGGATCAGATACAGAATTTGCTTCTATGAATGTTTGTCGCGCATAAGCCCGGAGGTGTCAGTACATAACACCTAACGAGGGAGTTGGATGGCTTCATTTTCTGCAAAATTGGGCTATTGGCAATTGTCATGTGCAAGCCTAAGCGATGCCAGACCTTCGGTAAAGTCAATTGGTCTTTTAAAGTTGGCATTCGACCTTCATATGGAGCCCGAGATTAGATCAACGAGTGCTAATGAAGTGTCCACTTTTATGTAGTCTGGAGTAAACTGGTGCAAAATCGTCGAGGGTGTTAAACAAATGAGTAGTTCCAAGAGCTTGAAAGGCAAAGAGGCACCATTACGGCGATAACCATCATCACATCTAGACCCTCAGGCTGGTGCTCAACCTTTGTCAATCTCAAGCTAGGATTTCTCCTCGAAAAGAATGTTGCTGATGCTGCTGGCAAGAAAATAACGGGAATGACACCAGCTACGAGGAAAAGTTCGGGACTTTTGAATCAAGTGAAGGCGAAACTTGCGAGACCGCTTGAGACGGCAACCGTAGATTTGGCTCCATACGCTTTGTTAAGAAGTTCCGGCTTCTGTCGGTGTTATCTTTACTTTTATGAATATGGAGCATCTTGTGGTCGATGTAATGACTCTTTGACATGTTAAGGTTTTGAGGGCTATTGGTGCAAACTGGTACACTTGTTCATTATTCATTGATGCAGCTTCATTTGTTGATTAGTTGATGGATGCTCCCTTCATTGGATGTTTGTTCAATATCATCAGTTGATTTGATCCAAAAAAGAACTAGACGTTGCGAATGCAGTATTGAAACATATAAGTCTCATTGATTTGATCTCTAAGAAGAATTGCCTACATTCATGTCGAAACATCTCTAATTCACTCACACCTTTGGGAAGTATCTCAACTCTACTTGCCAAGTATCTCAACCAAACAGAGGAGACACAACATGCAGAGGACAAACGCCAAATAATGTAGGCTTCTTTCTTCACTAGTGTGCGAGCTCCTCCTTTGAACATCTATGCTTTTACCATTTAAATCTTGATTTCAGCTAGTAGCGAGCTCATGTCAAATTCGCTGCGCCTCAACTGGCTTTATTTTTCGACCAAAAAAAAAAAACCGGCTTGATTTGCACAGTGCTTAAATCTCTTTCAGGGAGGTGAGGCTTCATGTTCTTGCTTGACTTAATATCTTTGGCCTAATACCGAAAAACATCTCCAACTTTAGCATTTGTATTAATTATATCCAAAAAAATTTATCTCATAAAAAATTCTCAAATTTTATCCTAATTCTACCACCGTCATCCGTCTGTTCATAATCACCGTTAGTTAATCCTACACGGCCCGAATCTTTTCGCTAAATTTACCAATGAATTTTCAATATTTAGAAACAATAGGTTTACGACGAGATTTTAAATAGTTCGTTTGAATATCTTCATATCTAGCGGTTCTTTGGGTTGCTGAGTGCCGGAGAGCATAGAAACACACTGTCTTGAATGACTATATATCTCCTGACAATATGTAGGGAAATCAAACAACAGAAGAGAAGTTCGAGATTTTTTCATGTCAGCTTTGTTAATGTGTAATTCATTAATGACATAAAAATACCACATAATATTAACTAATAGTGATTATAGATGGAAGTCTAATGTTATAATATGTCTCGAGTTTTAGCCTTGAACGAAACCCGATACAAAAAATAATGTTGTTGTTACACCCCAGTTCTCGAGCCGGTAACATCCCTTGCTAAACCGCCACTAGGTCATAAAGGATAGCGTCGCAGGCAGCTGCTATGGACCTAATAATGTACTGCGCATGCGGGACACACAAAACTTATATACAGCAAGATTAGCATAGGATAGAGAAGTAGAAAAGCCAGACAATCAAAGCACAAGCGTAATACTAATAAGAATAAATTATCCTTAACCTTACAGAGCTATCGGTTAGTATATACAACCCCATACTTCGGGGCGGTCCTTTAGGACTCTCAAAAAGATACATGAGTCAGGTAAGGTTAACTTTCATCTATTCCAAAATAGTACTCCCACAAGAGACGTCATCAGCTCCCTGACCACAAAAGAAGACCTAACCCTCTATTGGGTAAAAATGGCATCCGGATCGTCATAACCAATCGAGAGAGCCAGGTTATAGGGGTCGTCAGCGGAACTCTGACTAGAATGAACAGAGAGAGCTACAGACTGCTCGGGCTCAGGCTACATGCCAGATTCCGGATCCACCATCTCCCCGTCAAGTATATCAACATCTATCGGGTCCCAGATGGGGGCATGAGCGGTCCCCTGAATAGGAGGCCCCTCAAACCCTCTAAGAGGACCATAGATATCAACTCCGTCACGAAAATACCAAGTCTTGAACAGATGCTCCACCATATGTGGCGTCTCCTCATCGACTTAAATAGCCATGACATGGCGTACCCAAACCTGGTTCGTACTTGGCACTGGATGGGGCGTGATATCATGTGACGAGTGAGTAGGGGTACCGAATCGAACATGCCTCTCTATCACTTCGGACCTAAAATATTATTCCATGACGGGGTGATAAATAAATCTCAGTGAATCAAGCCTAAGCTCGGTTAAGATACTGGTTCGCTCAGAACATTCTAAGCACAACAATCATCATAATGCATAATCACATAAATCAATAAAGTATAGCCACCAAATGATAAACAACCAATCAAGGCACCACAACTCAGGTATACATAGGACACCACACAATTCCATTTATTAACAATGACCCACGCGACTGGCATGATTGATTCATAAATAGTGCGATCTCGCACTCATCTGACAAGATCAGGCTACGTCCCGTTTTACTCTCTCAACGACGGCTGCTACTACAAGTAATGTATCTAGTGCACTTAGCACGGCACGGCAGGTAGGCATTTTTTAAAAAGGAGCTTCGGTCCATTACAAGCTGCGATTGGTATCCAATAATCCTTTAAGACCGTACGACTGACACGGGACATGGATTATCGTGCTTCTAACAAGTCTTGAGATTCCATACGATAAGCATGGTATGTGTACGATTGGTACAATACGAGCTTGTCAGGTAATGTCATTTGTCCCTTATATGACTACACAGTTCATACTCGACAATCAATTCATTTCAACGAGGTGACCAAATCAATAAGGCTAGTAACTCAATCATGAGCAATTGATCCAATCAGACAATATCAAGTTCAATTTATGCCATGTCTTTTATTAATCAATCGATTTAAAACACCAATCGATCACTCGTCTCTAACCTATCGCTCGCTCGTGATCAAACTACAATTAACGAACCATCACTCAAACAATCAATTAATTATTATTTTACCACAAATAGCCACAGATAGTTTAATCAATCTGGCTAACCTAATCGATTGACCATTTAACCTAATCTCAATTTCTATATAAACCGGCCCTGATAGCGTATTTAAATTCTCTAATCAACTAATCGACTAATCCTAGACGCAATTAACGCCCCAATCAAGGATTAAGGTCAACTCATTAGCTAAGTAAGCTCGGGTGGTCTCGACGAACGGCTGCGGCGGCGACGGCGGTTCTCAGCGAACTCACGGTAAATCTTGGTCTATTGAACAATGAGACAACCCAACGATGGTGGGAACTCGACTGGAGGTTCGATTAGGGTCACCGGGACAGGTGGTTAGTGACAGAGCTCCGGCAAGCAGCAGTCGGTGGCCAAAAACAAAACCTGTTCAGTCAAGGAAAACAAGATAATAAGGCTGTTTAGTGGGGTTTCTCGACTTCATGGGCCGAGGTGAAGCCGACAAGGATTAGGGAGCTTACTAGCAGGTTAGGGGGAGTCATGACGGTGTTTCAATGGTTGCGGAGGGCTGCCGGAGGTGGCTGAACAACCACCGAACAGAACCGGCAAACATAGAGAAGACACGCGACCTAAACAAGAGAGGTGATCAGGAGTTGTTTCCAAGCTCCATGGGCGACGACGATCTTCCACAAGCTCAGGGGAGCAAGAGAGAGATCCTAGAAGGTCGTTGGAGGCGAAGGTGAGCGGCGGAAGGCTGCGAAACAGTAGTAAGGGTCGGCAGAACAGACTCGGCGCCGAAACAAAGAGTGCTTGTGTAACTCGAGTGTGATCTGTAATCTCTGTGTATCGCTCGTTCTATAGTGGAATTCGTTGCTGCTCTCCCCGTGGACGCAGGTTTTTACGATCGAACCACGCATATCTGGTGTCCGATTTACTTTACTTGTTATGTCTTTTTTATTTGATCGATCGCTTGTTCCGCGCAACAATTGGTATCGGAGTTAGGTTTGATCGAGTTGAAGTGAATCGATGGTGACAGAAGAAGCTAAAATAAAAATCGATAGATTTGATGGAAAGGATTTTGGTTTCTGAAAGATGCAGATTTAAGATTATTTGTATCAGATGAAACTGCATGAATCCTTGTTTGGGGAGAAGCCGAATACGATGAAGCAAGCTGATTGGAAATTGCTGGATAGATGAGCGATAGGTGTTATTCGATCGACGTTGGCTCGTAACGTCGCGTTTAACATCGTTAAAGAGAAGATCACTGCAGGTTGATGAAAGCCCTGTCGAACATGTACAAGAAGCCCTTTGCGATCAGCAAGGTCTCTCTGATGCGACATTTGTTTAATTTAAAGATGAGCGAATGTGCATTAGTTACTAATCATATCAATGAATTCAATGTGATCATTAATCAATTAAGTTCAGTTGATATCAACTTTGAAGATGAGGTATGTGCTTTGATTTTATTATCCTCAGGGCTCGATAGTTGAAATACTACTGTTACTGCTGTTAATAATTCCTCTAGATCAACAAGTTTAGCTTTTGATGGGATTCGTAATTTAATTCTGAGTGAGGATATCCGTATAAGAGAATTTGACGAATCTGTATATGTTGCTTTAATAGGTGAAAGTAGAGGAAGAGCTAGTACTCGTATTAGCAGAAGTATTATGAACATGAATAGACGTAGTCAGTCTTTTACTGGCTGTGATGTTTGTTGGAACTGTGGTAAGAAGGGGCATCTTGGAAGAAATTGCTTTAAGCTGAAAAACGAAAGGGCGAAGGGAATTAGAGTTAAATCTACAAATGATATTGCAGCTATAGGTGAAAATTCTAATGGTGTCGATAGTGTCTTGTCTGTCACTGAGGATTCGTCGTTTGACAGATGGATTATGGATTCTGGTTATTCCTTTTATGCTACACTAAACAGGTACTAGTTTACTTCTTATCAATGCATGGATAGTAGTAAAGTGCAGTTGGGAAACAACGCTGAATGCGATATTATAAGTGTTGGTGATAGTAAAATTAGAATGCATGATGGTATTGTGAGGACATTGACTGGAGCACGGCACGTTCTAGATTTGAAAATGAACTTAATTTCCTTAGGTGGTCTAGATTCAGTTTGATGCAAGTATTTTTCACGAGATGAAGTTCTGAAGATTGTTCGAGGTGCCCTGGTGATAATGAAAGGAATCAAGCATGGTGGTCTGTATGAACTTCAAGGTGAGACATTGATAAGTTTCGCTCCTGAGACATCGATATCTGTTTGAAAGTCTAACAACTGCTCGAGGAAGACCTAGGTGATTGTGCCGATGCACAAGTTTGATATTATTGTTAGGAATACGCGGTCGAGAGCTTTGGTGGAAATTGAGACTGGTAAGTTGATTAAGCATATGCGAACTGACAGCAGCGTGAAGTCAGCTCAAAACTGGTAAATAAATTCTGCATGAAAAAGGGCATAATAAAACACCACACTATTGCTAGTAAACCACAACAGTGTACAGAATTGATGTGCATAACATTATTAAACAACCCGTAAAAAGATCTCTATTGCTGGTATGACTAGGAGAATTCCAGCGGATGCGCTTGGTATAACGAGCTACCTGGTAAATAGATCATCATCGACTGCGATTAGATATCGAACTCTCGAAGAAGTGTGATCAGATAATGTTGCTAATGATTCTATTTTTAGAATGTTTGGTTGCAAGTGTTGTTATCGAGTAAGTGATGGTAAGCTCAATGTGAGGGCAAGGTGCATATACCATGGCTATGCACGAGGTGAGTGTGACTATCAGTTGTGATGCCCGAATATAAATTTACTTGTTTGCGGCAGAGAAGTTACCTTTGACGAGTCTCCAGTACTTCAGACTAAAAGTGATTATAGTAGCGTTAATACAGATCTGGACGTTGTTCAACTTGAGATGGAGTTGCAATAAAAAACTCCTGAGGTAGC
Source organism: Rhodomyrtus tomentosa (assembly GCA_028455895.1). NCBI lineage: Eukaryota > Viridiplantae > Streptophyta > Magnoliopsida > Myrtales > Myrtaceae > Rhodomyrtus > Rhodomyrtus tomentosa. The sequence goes on along the minus strand of JAPCWY010000001.1, from coordinate 36,337,704 downwards.
GGATATTAGTGTAGTAATCAACACAGAAAGTGCTTGTAGCGAGGTGGAGCCTATAGAGGCGACGGTTGCTGTAACTGCTGATATTGATAAGATACGTATTCCGTCTCCTGACAGATATGAATGCAATGGTGATTTTGTTTTATCTGTGATTAATGAGCTTGTGTCAGAAAGTCCTTATGGAGCAGTTAAATGTGCATATTTAGTTGGTGTTGATGAGATCCTCAATTATGGCGAAGTTCAAGCACAGCTTGGATTTGGATGACGTCTGTGGCGGTTGAGTCCATCAAGGTTATTGGGAGAGTAGTAGATGGCTCAGATTATCAGCGAAGCGATTGCGGTTTGGCTCAAATGTCGAGCCAAGGTGGAGATTGTTATAATATGTCTCAAGTTTTAGCCTTGAATGAAACCCGATACAAAAAATAATATTACAGATTATATTGGGTTCGAATTACCGAATATGTGTCAATTAGGAGAGTCAATATATATACTTTGGACCGTTGCACTGAGAAGACCGGACTTCGTTCAAGAAAGCAAGATACGAATCCTAATTGAAATCTGCCAATGATTGTATAAAAGGAAGTGTTCTGATGGTTGGGTTTGAAGATCAAAAAGGACAACAACAACAAAAAAAGAGGAAAACGTAGGGATAAGTTATAGGTTAGAGACGAAAACGAATAAACAAGGAATATATTTCCTTGTTTGATTCCATGAAGACTCGGTCAAACTGTGGGCATGCATGGATTCATTTTTTGTGCAGATTGCGCGCGCATATATATATATATATTAGCAAGCGTTACTTGGCCGAGAAGTAGTATCGAGGAAGCACCGTTGTTGATGCGAGTTGCTTGAAGCGCCGTCTCGTTGTCGAGTGCTTGATAGGGCTTATCTTCATTCGTTTTGTTCGTGAAATTACATCAAGAATTCAAGTGTCGAAACCAATTAAATCTTAAGATTAGATTTGTGTTTTAATTCATTTGCGAGATTAAGAGATTATTTTACTAGGAATTGGAAGCTAAACACTTTGTGCATTCTTAGATGAAATTGGAACTTGAGAAACATTGAGAGTGTTTGTGTAACTTGAGTATGATTTGTAATCTCCGTGTATCGCTCGTTCTATAGTGAAATTCATTGTTGCTCTCTCCGTGGATGTAGGTCTTTACGATCGAACCACGCATATCTAGTGTCTGATTTACTTTACTCATTCTGTATATTTTATTTGATCGATTATCTGTTCCACGCAACTGCTAACATTGGTAAAATTGACATAAAAGTAAAAGTTGAAGGTTTTTTTACGAGACAAAAAAGTTTTAAATATTATATGGAACATATGCTAAAATTGAGGGGTTCTTTTGTACTAGGCTGACAAATGGAGACAAATGTAAAAGTTTGGGATAGAATTGAGACAAAATTAAAAATTGAAGATTTTTTTTTTATGTGACGGTTTTTATTTTTATATAATTATCATAAATACTAAACTTGAAGTTTTTTTGGGGTATTAGGCCTAATAACTTCGTATCAACCCTCGTGTGAAGAATCGCAAGAGCCCTAATTCTCCTTTTCCCTTGTCTTTGCCCGGAGAATTTCGTGATTGAAGACCACGGTAGCATATTAGCTCAGAGTTCATCTAGGAGTTATGCCACTTGATTCGAACGCCGGGGCTCTCTCCTTTATTTAATTATTATTTTATTTTTGTCGCCACTCTTCGATTTGGCATCAGGCAAAAATTACGGAATACGATTCAATACAATAATATTACAAGCTTATGATTTGATTACGTGGGCTTAAAGTTTTAGAACCCAATTATGTCTTCAAAATTAATTTCACAGGACTTTTGACGCATTTTATCCCTACTTAAAACAATTGGGAGCCGGAAATAAATCGAAAATAAAACACGGGGTTGATATTGGATGAATTTGATCCAACGGTCGAATGCCGGCAGGATTAATTTTTCTCCCCCATTAATTTTATAATTAATGTTCACGCCTTGCCAGACAAGCCTCGCTCTACTACTAGGGTTTAACAGATGCAAAACCCGGAACCTCTCTCTCTCTCTCTCTCTCCCTCCCTCCCTGCCCTTTTTCGTGGCAATCCACAGTTGTTCCCCCTCTCGCGCGCGCGCGAGCTTGTGATATGAATTCGGTGAGCAATGTTATGGCGATTTCAATGGATGTCGCGTCGCTGTGCTCGGATCCACACCCCCCGGACACTTCGCTTCTCGTCTCTCGTTGATCCCCCTCTTTCGTCACCGGCTCAATCCTCCATTTGCAGAGCTCACACCTCTTATTCCCGAGAAAATCTCCGACAAATTCGCCAATCTTCCGATGAGAACACGCTCGCTCTGACCCCCGTCGTCGTGTGCTCCACTTTATCGAGCTGCCCCTCCGATTTGATTGCTCTGAGATTCTTCCTGTGGTGTGCTAAGCAACCTAATTATTTTCACGATCGGCGTTCGTTTGATCACATGGTTAGTGTGGTTGTGCGCCTCGGAGATCGCTACGGAACCGTGAGCTGCATTGTTGGGCAGCTGGAGAATATTGGGTGCGCGATAAAGGCGCAGACTTTCCTTCTTCTGTTGAGGATTTACTGGCATGGAGGATTGTATGAATTGGTCCTCGAGACTTTCGAGCAAATGGGGAGGTTTGGTTTCACTCCCAACGCGTTTGCGCGCAATATATGGATGGATGTACTGTTCAAGATGGGACGGGTTGATGTTGCTCTTAAGGTCTTGAAGCGGACTCAGGCTCCGAACTTTTTGTCTTTTAATATTGCGCTGTGTAATTTGTGCAAAGTAGATGAGCCCGGTAAAATAAGGGATGTTTTCAGAAGTATGTTGAAGAACGGTTTTTATCCCAATATTGCGACGCTTGAGATGGTTTTAAATGCTTTTGTAAAGAAGTGTAGGTTAGTAGAGGCAACTCAAGTGTTGACACTCATGATAACTATGGGCAGTGCTGTATCTGTAAATGCGTGGAGCATGTTGATAAATGGGTTTTGTCGGCTGCGGCGATTTGATATGGCAGTATATTTGTTGGAGAAAATGGGTGAAAGTGGCTGCACCCCTAATGTTGTTACTTACACTTCTCTGATAAAGGGATTCATGGAATCCCAGATGGTTAATCGAGCATTGAAGATATTAAGTATCATGGAGTCAAAAGGGAATGCTCCTGACTTGGTTCTTTGTAATGTACTAATAGATTGTTTCTGTAAGAATGGGCGGTTTGATGACGCACTTGGTATTTTCATTAGTATGTCCGAACGAAATCTGGTACCTGATCGTTACACCATCTGCTCATTGTTGACGACCCTTTGTCGTTCGAGGAGGTTCTCTCTTGTGCCCAAGTCAGTGATTGAACTTGACACTGAGGCAGACCTAGTGCTTTATAACTCTTGTTTGAGTTACTTTTGCAAGGCTGGGTTACCATCCCGGGCTGTAGATTTGTATGACGATCTGATCGATCGTGGTTTCACGCCAGACAAGTACAGTTTTGTTGGATTGTTGAGCGGACTTTGTGGAGCAAGAAGAATTGGTGAAGCAATAAATGTATATAAAGGTATTGTAAGGAGTGGTTCTGATCTTGATGGTCATGTACATACAGCCATCATCAATGGTCTAATTAAAGTTGGCAAATGCCATAAAGCAATTAGATTTTTCAGGAAAGCCATAGAGGAGAAACATGAGGTGGATGTTGTATCCTACACAGTGGCCATTCGTGGACTTTTTAGGAGTGGTAGAGGGCATGACGTTATTGCTTTGTATGATGAGATGAAAGGGACTGGCATATCTCCTGATACGCAAGTGTATAATGTGATGGTCTCTGGATTTTGCAAAGATAAAGATGCTGAAATGGTGACCCATATACTCCGCGAAATGATCAATGGGAGGATAGTATTAAGCTGTAATAATTTTAATAGGATATGTAGTTTTCTTTCCAGATCACACGGTTCACATTTGGCTTTTGGTTTGTTAATTGAGATGAGAGATTTGGGATTGTTTCCTGCTGAGGAAATTGCATTATGTAGTCATGGACTTGCACAGGGTGCATGTATAGGAGGAGATATACAGTATTTGGTTCCCTCAAGCCTTTCAGAAAGTAATTTGTCTTCAGACGCATCTTGCTCTGAGGACATGTCAGACAGGGCTGTTTCAGTGGGTTGAGGAATGATTAGTGGACGAAGTACAGAGCTAAAGCAACAGCAACCTGTGATATCAGCACCAAGGAAAATTTGCTTGTCAATGGTACATATCTTGGGGGCCGGCAATGAGGTACCTTTCTTCTTTGTTGTTTTTCACTATTCCCGGATCGCATCAGTCTCCTATTTTCTACATTTTTTGGAGATGAACTTAGTAAATCATGGCTAACGCACTTTAGTATTGCATATTGGCATTTCTGTAGCTGATAAAAACATCTACAATGTGATGGTGCTATCTCAGAAGGGAGATTCGACAAGGTTGTGTACATTAGAGTGCTTGAATTGGTGTCTTGATGAATTGACAGAAAATTTCCTTGGATAAATTAGGATGCAAGGTTGGAAGGAGTAATCTGCATCCATGAAGGTTTGTAATAAAATTTATGAAGATTTTTTTTAAATAAATTTCCACTGATTAAGAGTTGGTGTAAATTTTGGACTGGCATGTAGTTGTGCAACTTGTTGATCGAAACATGACAAGCTAATTGTTATTTTTTCCACTCAAAACTTGTTTGTCATGGATCCTCTTCCACAGCAGTCGCAACTTCCTCCCTGGCTCCAGGTACTTGAGTTTCTGTTGAAATGGGCAGTGCAAGTCACGTGACAATGATATTTGCAGTCCGCACCCGATTCGACTTCCTTCAAGATCCTTTTAACGGCAATTGATGCTCGTAGGATGATACTTCAGAAAGAATCAACTCATTTTGTGCCGGCCTGTTGTTGTCAAGAGATCTGAAGTACCTTTCTCTTCATTTCAAATGGCTTCTGCTGGACTGCAATCTTTGATGCAGAAAATCCTAATCTTAATGAATCTTGCAATTTGGTCCCATCCAGAGCAACCACAATGCTGCCCACATTCCGATATTGGAGGTCTTCATTGCCTATCTTCCTTGGTTTCTTTTCCTTATTTGTTTTCTTGGCCCATCAGAGATGGAGGGTATTACTTGGAAGGGTTGCGAGGGTCTTGTTCATGACTTACTAAGAAAAGTTGCTTATGCCACAGGGTTGATTTAACTTTACTGAACGTTCAATTGATTTCTCTTAATATTTCAGGAAGAGAGTTGATTGCTCCATTCTGTCACAAAGAACCGCAAGAGTACATTGATATTATATCTCGATAATTGAGGTCTTCTAAGGTAATTTCTTATTCTTTCGGGGAAATCTTCCTTCTTAACATGGTGACCTTGTGCTGTGGTTTGGCACTCGAAAGCTAGAACCGGATCATGGACTTCCATAAGAGTACCTGCTATTGTTCTGCACTTCAAGTGAATAATCTAAATTTCTTTCTCCTTTGCTCACGATTCTCTTCCTACATGCCAGGAGGGTCTTCCTTTTACACCAGGTACGGAATGCAAGGCGGTTTTCTCTATTATTTGCGGATGTGCGGCCTGATCGCTGGTGGTTGCGGTTGACACTCTCATTCCTTGCTCTGCTAGGTGTCTCACCCTCATCTGTGTAGTTCAGCTACTCCTGTAATACATTTTACGATGTGAGAGAGTGGGGGTCTTTGAAGCTAGTAGTGCCTCCACCAATATGATTAACGGAGTCGAGCGTGCCGCTCGTGATGGGCATGGTATGATATTTGTTTCGCAGAATCGTCAGTTTGGATTTGCATTCTGTAGCAAATCGAAAAAGATCTTACATCGTTTATTTTCCTTATTTCTTATAAATTCCCACACAAACTACTAAGGCACGCAAGGCAATATTTCTGCTCTATGAATTAATTTTTGTTTCTGAGCAGAAATTGATTTCTTTATTTCCAGAGAGAAGTATTTTTTTTTTTAAATTTCAAGTGGCTCTAAAACTACTTCTAGAGAGAAAAAAAATGCTTCAGAAGTAGAAAAATAAAATTGCATAACCAAATAATTTTTTGCTTCAAAGTAAAAATTCTACTCTGTTTGTTTTTTTTTTTTTTGCGTTTAAATTGTCCTCACTAAGAACAAATTATCTATGACTTATACTTTTGTGATTTTTATAGAGGACGTAAATTGGCTTTTAGCCGTAAGTTCCGTGATTTTTATAATTCGTAATTATCCATAAGACAAAAAACTGCAATAGTATAACTGAGAAAATAGTAGATTTCTCTTCTCCTATTATTTGCAAAATACCCTAATTTATCCTTACTAATAGTTATTTACGTTTACCTACTAAATGCCCCTTTCGGGACTTTTCTTTGGACCGCGTGATTTCTGTTTCATCATCTCAACTTCTTTGGTTTTTTTATGGCTCTCAATTTTTTCACAAAATATATTAATTCATTTGAGAAACTACGAAAAATTTATCCTCTCCTATTGTTAGTAAAAAGCCTAATTGAGCGTAATTTTTCTTTACAATTTGTTAAATTCTTTTTTTTTTTGGGGCCGATCTTTTTAATCTGTCAATTCTTTCAACCTTCGAGTCAGTAAATTTTAGAGTGCGTATGGGAACGTTTCTGTTTTTGGGCATTGTTTTTTAACAGAAACACTTTTTGTGTTTCTGTTTTCGGCTACATTTTTTGGGAACATAAACGCGTTTGGGAAGTTAAAAAAATAAATAATTTTTTTTCTGCCGTCGCCGTTGACCAAAGGCTGCGGGCGACCAGTAGAGCCGACGGCGGCGGGCGACCAGCAGCGTCGGCGGCAGCCGGCGACTGTGGTCAGTAGGTGGCGGCTGTGTCGGCGCGGCTGCGTCGGTAAGTGATGGTTCTCAAAAATGTTCCAAAACTCATTTGAAAAGTTTTTTTTTCGTTTTTTCAAAAGTGTTCTGCGGGACATTTTTAAAATATTTTTGAATCATACGTGTTTCTGTTTCAAAAGTGTTCCGGAAACAACTTTGGAACAGAAACAATCTCCCTAGAGTATTTTTGGAGCGTTACCGTACGCACCCTAAAATTTCCTTACAATGATACGATGTGAAATTTCATTCGACTCACCGTATAACTGTTGTGATGTTACGAAATCTATGTATTTCATATTATATTGTACTAATATAATCGATTCAAGTGGGCAAATCTACTGTCGTTTTTTGGGATAGTGTGAAAATAGTCTTTTTAAACCAAGTGAAAATAGAGTATGAACGGACAACCACGCACGCAGACTGAAAGGATCAGATAGGGTAAACAATTAATTTAGTTGCTTTAAAGTTTTTAGCCTTTTTTTTTTTTGGTTGGTCGGAAAGTTTTTACCCTTTTTTTTTTGCGGGGAGGGGGGGGGGGGGGGGGGGTGGGCGGTCGGAAAGTTTTTAGCCATTTGATTAGTGCAAAACTAACCCCTTTTCAGTTGTTAGTGAAACCAAAGTGGGATCATTTTTAATTGATCCTTTTTAACAACCCCAACCACCAAAAAAAAAAAAAAACGTGTTAGACTTTTGAACCTCAATTCTCTTTCTGTCATGGCCATGTTAGAAAGTTAAAAAAAAAAAAAGTCACGTCTAATTTTGGAAAAAATTTAAATAAAAATCTGAAGCGCCCTCATTTTCTTAAATAAGAGTATTAAGTACCTTCATTATTTCAAACAAATACCTAATCAAGGGTATTTTTGCCATTTCTTTTATATATATATTTTTCGTATTTTCCCCTAGATTCTTGCTAGTGACCGATTTGGCCACCAGCAAAGGCTGGGTGAGGTCACTCTCGCGAACCTCATTAGTCACGAGGAGGAGGAGGAAGAAGGTGGAAAATGGCGATTGAACACAAAGATGACATAAAGGCTGAGAAGAACCCTCGCCCTCTCAATGAAGATGACATTGCTCTCTTCTGAAACTCCTGGTCCAGCTTCTTTTGCTTCAACAATCACTCGAGCAAGGTCGGCGAGGGTAGCCCTCAGCTTGCCCGAGGGAGGCCCTTGCCAGAGTGAGGTGACCTTCGCCTTGCTTAGGCAAGGCCCTCGCCGGCCTCGAAGGTAGCCTCGCCTGGCCATCATAGGTAGCCAACCATCGTTTGAGACCGAGCATAGGCGAGAAGCTGAAATAAAAGAAAGGGAAAAAAGAAAAAAAAAAGAAAGGAAAAAAAATGAACGAAAAAATTTAAAAGGGAAATGACCAAAATGTCATTTGTCAGGCATTGAGAGCATTTTAAGATTTTATTTGAAATTTTTCTTTGAACTTTTAATGTGCCGCACCTGCAAATTTGATCGCCGTTTTGCCAAAACAATCAATTTACACCCCATAAAAAAAGGCGTAGAACTTAATTGCATATTTTTCACGTAAGTAATTACTGATTCGCGTTGCGTAAATTGATTGGGATGGTCGGCGCAATTTTTGCCTCTTTTTTTTTTTTTTTTAATGGGCCCGGACATCTGTCATCCTCACTCCTCAGTCTCAGCGCACATAAATTCCATGGATTTCATTTTGTGCTGCAGATTTCGACAGGGAGGGAGATTCGACAGTTTCCTTGAAGAATGGGTAGGGCCACTGGATTTAAATCGTGTAATTGTTCGACTTCCAAAAAAAACAAAAATACGATTTTCATTTTGTCAAGGGAAAAACACGCTAAACACCCCTAAACTTTTAACTATGTTAGGATATGATTCATATTTTAAGAGAAAATCACGTGGATCTAGTTCCGGGCTGAGCGGACGGGATCTAGAGAGCCACTAGCGGGGTCTCAAGTAGGCAACCTCCTTTGGACATCATATGTTTTTTTACGAGTTAAGCCCATAATCTTTGATTAGTAGTTTGTGCTTGAGCTCATGAATATCTATTGTTGTGTGTGTCTGTGTGTTCACTTGTAATTAAGTGATGTGATGAGAGGTTCAATGTACTAATTATAGTAAAATCCTATATTGGACGTAACTCTAATTTAATGGTGAACCATGATAAAATCTCTGGCATCGATTTCTATTTCTTGCTTTATGTTTTTCTTCGATTTAATCATGCATCGAATCCTAATACTAATATGCAATGATATCATTGAACTTCTTATTTGTTCAGTGTGGTATTAAATTGTTAATATATATTCAATTTATTTCATAAACTTGAAGTTTGTTCAATCTAGTCTTTCGGGTTTCGTAGGGTCAAATCAATTCTTTGGTGCTATTCACAAATTTTCATAATTATATTATTACCCAGATTTCAAAATATCTTTTCATTTCAATCTATTTTATAGATTCAAAAAGATATGCCATCCTTTTATTATTATTATTTTTTACCTTTTTCATTTTTTTTAAATATCGTGATAGCTCCTTTTATAAAAGTATATTTTAGTTTATGATTTCTATAATGAAAAGTAGAACCTCATGTCGATATTTCTTTCAAATTAAGAATAAATGTTTTCAAAAGACAATATGAGAACGATATTAATTTACTTATGCATATTCGTACTCGAAATAATCTAAATCTTGTTACTAATTCTTTAAAAAAATTTCTTTTCAAGCTATCGGGTTTCATTTTTTTAATTAAATTTAGTTAAATCTGTAAATTAAGAAATTAAAATGGCAAGAATAACAACACGATAGAACTTTCAACGAGGTTCTACTCACCGTTATGGAGATTCTAAGGTAATATATAATTAAATGAAACCATCCCAACATTTGTGAAGGTAAAAAATGTTGAAAGGTGATATTCTAGAATTCACGCAATAGTGTAGCTATGCAAACTTATAAACAGTATCGAAAAAACGTTTTAATTTTTATTATGAAAGTCGAGGGAATAGATTGAACAAATTTAAATTTTCGGGTTTAAATTAAATATTTAGTAATAATTCAAAAATCAATCGAAATAAAGTAAAAGTCCAAAGGTAGTTTTACGAGTGAGTCAAAATTTTGAGAACTATTAATACCATTATCCCGAAAGGACCAATAAATAAAAGAAAATAAAAAATCAGGCGATTTCCCTTGCAAAATTCACACGGTTGCCCATAACTCTTTCTGAAACTTGTGGCCCACGTGGCCCAACCATACAGGAGCCTGCCAGCAAGTGGAGCTAGCAGTGGGGTTGGCACTCCTCTTCTCTTTGATCCTTCTTGGTTGGTAGTTGGTACAGTGTGAATCAGTGGATTCCACCTTTGATTATGGTCAAACGGTGGAGTCAAATTCAAGTCTCTTGTCGACGAATGTGTGCGGGTTCACGCTTGGGAAACGTCAAAAAATTTCAACCAGAAGCCAATAGGCCATGTCCAAAAGCAGAAAGCTTTGGGAGGAGGTACTGTAATCCGACAGAGTACTTTTTGTTTCATAGAACCGCCATTGAAGGTGGAGAGAGAGAGAGAGAGGACCCGCAGCGACTTCTCTACCTCGCTACCAGCATTAAAAATCCAAACTTTGCAGTTATTTCTCCTGTCTCTTTCTTCTCCCACCGAAAAACTCTCTCAAATCCCAGCATTGCTAGATACTTTCTTTAAGTAGGGGGAGGAGGACAGGATAAAGCTGTTCCAAGTGAGTTCAGAAGCTGGGTCTTCTCAGAAAACTGCAGCTTAGCATCTGGGTAAGTGAGTTCCTCAACAACAGTTGCATCTTTTCTCGAATGATGGAACTCGTTTTCGCCCGTTTCTTGCTTTTACTTTGCTTCTCTGTGCCGACGCTCACCGTCTCTTCTTTGAGCAATGACGGCCTCATTCCGCTTCTCTCGCTCATGGCTCACTGGACTGACGTGCCCTTCGCTATAAGCTCTAGCTGGAACTCCTCTGATCCCACCCCCTGTAAGTGGGCCGGTGTAGAGTGTGACTCTGCTCACAATGTGGTGGTCTCTCTGAACCTCTCGAGCTATGGGATTTCGGGTCGTGTAGGACCCGAAATAGGGTACTTGACCCACTTGCAGGTCCTTGATTTTAGCAACAACAATTTCACTGGTGAGATTCCTTCGCAGTTGGGGAATTGTTCCCATCTTGAGTACTTGGACATGTCCCAGAATGGGTTCACTGGGAAACTCAAGGACGACTTGAGCAGGCTTCGGAATTTGAGCTTCTTGAGCTTGTTCTCGAACTGGCTGGCCGGAGAGATACCTGAGTCGTTGTTTCGAATGCCAAGTCTAGAGTACGTCTACTTGTACTCGAACAATTTGAGTGGTTCCATTCCTAAGACTTTCGGGGATATGAGAGAGGTCTCGGCTTTGTGGCTGTATGATAATCATTTGTCAGGCACCATTCCTGATTCCGTTGGAAATTGTAGTAAATTACGAGAACTCATTTTGACACGGAATGAGCTCGTAGGGGTTTTGCCGCAAACCCTTGGTAATCTAGAGAACCTTGTTTATTTAGATGTTAGCGAGAATAGCCTTGAAGGGAAGATCCCTTTGGGCTTAGGCCGTTGCAAGAATTTGGGCACTCTGGTCTTGTCATTCAACAAATTTGATGGCGGTCTTCTGCCGGAATTGGGCAATTGTAGCAATCTAACTACTTTAGCCGCCGTAAGTGCCAACTTGACTGGAAACATACCGTCTACATTAGGGCAGCTTGAGAGACTCTCTTTACTCTATCTCTCTGAGAATCAATTGTCCGGAGAATTGCCTCCTGAACTTGGCAAGTGCAAGTCCTTGAAAAGCTTGGAAGTGTACTCGAACCAACTTGAAGGGGAAATCCCTCAGGAAATCGGCGACATTGGCGGGTTGGAAGATCTTCTGTTGTTTGAGAATAACTTGAGCGGTGAGATTCCACTTAGCGTCTGGAAGATTCCATCCCTGAAGAACCTTTTGGTTTATAACAATTCTCTCTCGGGAGAGCTACCTCTGGAGATAACCGAGTCCAAGAACTTGCAGAATGTTTCTTTGTTCAACAATCATTTCTCTGGAGTCATTCCTCAGGGTTTAGGTATGAATAGTAGTTTACTGGAGTTGGATTTCATTAATAACAAGTTCACTGGCCCGATACCGCCCCATCTGTGCTGGGGAAAGAAATTGGAAGTGATGAATCTCGGTGTGAATCAACTTCAAGGTAGCATACCCTCTGATGTAGGAAGCTGCTCTAGCCTGAGGAGGTTGATCCTTAAAGAAAACTACTTGACTGGGGTCTTGACAGAATTTTCAAGGATACCTAACCTTTTGCTGATGGATATCAGCAAAAACAGCATCTGTGGGAGCATCCCCTCTAGCTTGGCTAACTGTAGCAATCTTACTACTATCGACTTGTCCACAAACAAACTCACAGGATTTCTACCCCCAGAGCTAGGGTACCTGTCAAACCTTGTCAAGCTAAATCTCTCTCACAACAATCTGGAAGGTCCTTTGCCATCCCAGCTGTCACGTTGCAAAAGATTGGAAACTTTTGACGTTGGGTTTAATCTATTGAATGGTTCACTTCCATCAAGTTTGGGGAATTGGACAAGTTTGTCAACACTCATATTGACAAAGAACCGTTTTGACGGAGGCATTCCACTTTTCTTGATGGACCTCAGAAAGTTGTTAGAGCTACAAATGGGTGGGAATTTGTTAGGAGGTGAAATTCCCACTTCGATCGGATCGCTGAAGAGTCTGACATATGCTTTGGATCTGAGCGATAACAGATTAATGGGGAAACTTCCTGCAGAAATTGGGAACTTGATCCTGCTCCAGAGGCTGGATATATCAAACAACAATCTTTCTGGAAGTTTAGCAGTCCTCGAAGAACTTGATTCGTTAATTAATCTAAATGTCTCGTATAATCTCTTCGCAGGTCCGATACCAGACCTGATCCATTTGAACTCAACTCTGTCGTCTTTTTGTGGAAACTCTGGTCTATGTGTCAGATGTCGCCCATCGGGTTCAGTTACTTGCTCTGGGAGTGATGGTCTCAGTCCTTGTGACAGTCCAAGAGACCGGAAAAACCTAACAATAGCTGCAACTGTCTTGATAGCTCTGGCTTCTTCTCTGTTTTCTGTTATAGTGATTGTTGGATTAGTTTTCCTGGCTAATTGGTGCAGGAAACACCAGGAAAATGAGATCTCTGTTCAAGGTGGCCCGACTTCTCTTCTAAATGAAGTCATGGAAGCTACTGAAAACCTTGACCAGAAGTTTATTATTGGCAGGGGAGCCCATGGAGTTGTCTTCAAAGCTTCGTTAAGTTCAGACAAAGTTTATGCACTGAAGAAGCTTGCATTTGGAGCATATAAAGGAGGTAAATCGAGCATAATTAGAGAAATCCAAACAATGAAAACCTTGAGGCACCGGAACTTGGTCAAGTTGGAAGATTTTTGGCTGCGAAAGGATTACGGCTTCCTTTTATATCGCTACATGGAGAATGGAAGCCTGCATGATGTTTTACATGAGAAATATCCGCCACTGTCCCTAGAATGGAATATCCGGTACAGGATTGCGGTTGGAACTGCTCATGGGTTGGCGTATCTCCACTTTGATTGCGATCCTGCCGTGATTCATAGGGACATCAAACCAGAAAACATACTCCTTGATTCCGATATGGAGGCCCACATATCGGATTTTGGTATCGCCAAGATTCTCGATCATTCCACTTCAGCTACACCTTCCATGGCCGTTGCGGGGACGGTTGGGTATATGGCACCTGGTATCTTCTGTTTCTTTCTTTCATCTGATCTTCATTTTTATGGCGAGCTAAATCTTGGATCTCTATTTTTCGTGTCAGAAAACGCGTTCATGACGAAGATGAGCAGGGAATCTGATGTGTACAGTTACGGGGTGGTTCTGCTCGAGCTGCTAACAAGGCGAAAAGCGGTGGATCCCTCATCTACCGGCCCAGACATTGTATGTTGGGCGAGGTCGGTTTGGAGTAGCGCACAAGATATCAATCAGGTCGTTGACCCGAGCCTAGCAGATGAATTTCTGGACACCAGTATCATGGAACAAGTTGCTGATGTGCTTTTGGTTGCTTTGAGGTGTACCGAAAAGGAGCCGAGCAGGAGACCCAACATGACAGATGTTGTTAACCAACTACTGAAAGCGAATGTACCCCAGAGAAACAAAGGTAGCTTAGTTTAATGTGGTAGGTTTTGGTTCTCATGTTCATGTAACGTTGCGTTTCTTGATATAAGCCAGTTAGATGATGCAACAAAATGATGGACGTCGAGTCGTTGACACATTGTCAGGAAATAAAATTTAGAAAAGCAGATTCTCATCGACCCCTCTTTTTCTCCCAATGTCATTTTATCTCTCAGAAAATTCAAGGCGGCATTTCAAAATTATGATCGAGAAATGGATCCCATCGAAAGAGGGGTCAACAAAAAGTCGTACCGGACATCTCAAAAGTGAAACAAAAAGCCAATACCCTGCAAAACGTTGAAGGAGACTTGAGTACCTTGGAACTGTTGCAATTTAGTAGATGGGTTCAAGGTGTTTACTTGATTGTTGATCTACATGCACGAATCGAGCTTTACTGATAAGATCCAGTATTTAAAGAATAATAAAATTGTGATGAGAAAGCAAATAAACATTTACATGTCAGGATCTCACTCACCCAGAGGAAAGAATCCCTACCATAGTATCATAGTCATGCTCTACAACTAAAGAGAACACTACCAAAACAAAATCAAGCAAAAAATGGCGAGGCAAAAATTTGCTGACTATTGATACAAGAATTTGCATCACACAACCTAATTGTCCCTTTTCTTTCCAATTTACAGATCTGAGACAAGTGCATTCAAGAACTCCCATGAGACCTAACTGATGAGATTGACTGTGCTGAAACAGAGGCAGTCGGGCTGTTAAGTTCTCTGTCTCCGTTGATGGCTCTAGGTTTTCCACTCAGTCTATCAATTGCATCTTGACAAACGTCATTAAACCACTCATCTTCAGGTAGCACGCTGCAAGACATAACATTTCAGCCTCAGGAAGCAATGCTTGTGTATCGACTGAAAAGTACCAATCCTGTAACCAATAACTATCGCCGTGCTCTGCCAGCATATAACAAATTTGACGGTTTTCTAACATTTGGCAACTCGTACAGTAGATAAATCAACAAATATCAAGATTCTTCCCTCTTCAAAGTCGATAGCTCACATAGAATTAAGTGCACAAGCAACGGAAAACTAATCCAAACAAAGAATATTCAATGATGTACCTGTAGGGATCCATTCCTGTAGCAGAAAACGCTGCAATGGCTTTTGATATGATCTCATTGACAACTCTATGCAAATTCCGTGACAAATATCGTCCTTGGGAGGCAAAGCACATGACAAATTTCATATCCAAACAAAACTGCATTTGTGAAAATTAAAAGAAAAAAGTCAAACCAATTATTTTGCCCATTAAAGGAGAGTTACTTGCAAGAAAGACACTCAAATACCTGCTGCAGACCAACAGGACCTAAAGGTCTTGGCCCTTCTTCAATGTCATCCCAAAAGCTCTGGTCTTCAGAGAGCCAGAGGATGACGGTTTCTGTTAGTCTCATCAATAACAATGTGGCAAACCGCTCCCTGCCTACAAACATATCTGCAGCCATACTGGCCATCCTCGTCAATTTGGCAAACAGCTCCTGTATTGCAGCAATCACATATCATAAGAAACGAAGCAGGTGAATAATTTAAAAATAAAACCCGAAAAAATAATCTGAGAAATTATGTCTTTGACTGAGTGTTTTTAGGACCAGAAATCTCCTTTCATCAGATAAGAAACCAGCTCATCTAATAAACAAATAAACAAAGCAGTGAAAATCAGTTTTTTGAGTGTGTAGGAATCAGGAGCTGCTCAAGCCATGATCAGCCAATCAGTAGAAAGTAATGACTTATAATGGGGTTTTCCCTGTCTTATTGTATTTCAAACAGTAGAGCAGAGCTGCAGGAGTCCTGCAGGATAAGTGCCCTTTCCTGATGTTGACCTCTTTCATTAGACATCCAAATGTAAAATTTTCACAAATTTCAAACATGATTCCCCACTGAAGGTTACATTTAAACAACTATCCTTCTACCTTAAACTCAGAGCGGTTTTTGAACATGATTCTCTAGAGAAACAAGGGACGGAGATATTAATGCTTAGAAAAATGTCAGGCAAATATTGCAGCTGAGAAACCACAATTTTTAATGATAATGACAGATGCAGCTGTAATGCAAAATACTGTTTGATGCACCCGTAGACCACAGCACCTAGATAATTCTCGTCAAGCCTTGCACAGGATAAATGCACATAAAACAGATCGTTCTTTGTCTCATAGTGAATTCTCATTAAACAAACATAGGTCTTAAGTAAACGCGCACACTTGTATGCATTGAGATGCTATCCAAGTAGCATCATCTGGTCACCCTCCTAATGAAGTGATGAACTAAGGGATGCAAATTATAGAAGGTATGATTCAAAAACCAGTTCAGTTTGCTCGACTCAGTTGAAATTCCAATCCATCGGGGTATAAATATGTAAACTTACAGGAACTGAAGAAGTATAATGTCATTTTTAGACACAAGTCGAAAGAGAGCACAAACATGAAATTTGTAAATTTGATGTTAAAAATGACAAAGAAAGTATCTGTCATTCAAGCAAATACCTGGAAAAGTAGAGAAGGGAACCAATCGATCTCATCTGCATTTCCATCCATATTTATGTACATATCTGCAGTAAGATGGCTGTCACCTTCCTCAGTGAAAATAAGATCCAGAGCATGTTGTCGACAGAAAGTGTCTTTTAGTCTATCAACTGAGCTCAAAAGCCGTCTCTTCCATTCTCTTTGTTCAGGATGACGATTTTGTCTATCTGCCGGTCTTCTCTGGAAATCATCCCTATAATGAGACTGACTCAGTGGAGAAAGCTTCGTAGCTGCACGGGGGAGTAGCTCATCTGCCAATAATGATGCATTTGCCAGCAAAGCTATCTGCTGAGCTTCAGTCTCAGCCAACCGTACAATCTTGTTCCCAGAGCCTTCAAAATTTGCTTCGTCCTCCATTGAACCAGGTAAAGCTTTTATGAGCATGTTCACATAGGAGTTAAATACCTGGAACAGACCTTCCAGTGTTTGACCTCCCAATTGCATACTTAATAATGGCCCCACATCCTCAAAGAAATCCTGTTGAGATAGAGGAGTCAACCATTGGTAATTCAAAGAAGTCTGACAGAATTCCAAGGAAAAAAGCTCTTGCATGATGAGAGTTTGTAAGATGTGTGGCAGAGATATCTAGCACCCAGTGCTATTTTGCACGGTAAGGAGGAGAAGAAATCAGAATATCTGTTTGTGCCGACATTTCCACAGAATGTGCTTTTAACTATCAAAACTATGCGCCAGACTTATAGCAACCAGCCTCCTATCCCCTATCCATCCCAAAAGATAATTAGGAAGAAAAAAGAGAAAGAGGAATGGGAACTTAAAAGAGATAAAATTAACAAAGAGGCATCAACCGGATGGATGTGCTGTGATGAAATTGGCACTTTCAATTGACCAATAATAGTTCTGAAGTCAATGAAAAAACCACCTGCACCCACCAGCACAACAAAAGTTGTGTGATGAGGTCACACTTGTCACTACTAATCAGGATCAATATTTCAGGAAAGCAACACACTCAGGTGACTATTGCTATTCCTTTGTTGACAACAACATTTTAAGTTGCAAGGAAACCAATGTAACATCAAGCCAACAGAAAGTTATTAGGACCATTCAATAAAATGTACACAAGATAAGAGCTCATGAGGGAAGAACCCTTCACCTGGACCATTAAATTGAACCGATGGGCACTACTGGTGAGTCTATGTTGAAATGCAGTAGTGTTCCCAACAGAAGCACTCAATAGCCTGCCGGATTGGCGTGTGGAAGCCGGAGGGTAAGTGAGAACCCAATCATCAGCAGCAGCTAGAGCAGCAGAGCTCTCCTCAATCCTTTTCAAGTTAGCCTCTAATGCCTGCTCAACACTAGGCCTGAACAGCTTTAGGAGGGTGGGGCAAAGGGCCAGGCCACGAGCTTCCAGCAATGAACAATGTCCTAAAGCAATTTGAACACATTCCGCAGCAGCTCGTAGACCTCCAGCAGCTGCCGATGAAGACAGTGCATGCCTTTTAACAAGAAGAGCGAAAGCTTCTACTTGCTTTGTTGCCCACATCACAAGCTCAGAAGTATAAGCTGGCTCCTTGCCAAAAATTTCTAAAGAATCACTGGCAGCTAGTGCAATAGCAGAAAATACAAGCTGGGACAGGGCAGCTGTATATGCCCCTCCATAAGAGGTGCTTGATGGACGAAGGGTTTGCATGTTATACCGATACCTTTGAAAATGAGCATTAAGAAGCAAAGTGTGAGCTCGAAGTCCATCCCCAAGTTTCTTGAGAGCAGATATTGCAGAGCGAAGTTCGCTACCGCGGGTTGAAGGTTGGCAAGCAGATTCAGCAAGCTGATCTGCTAGTTTGTTTCTACGTTCAGTTATAGCTGTCTGTAGTGAAGCAAGTAAAGTCGTGCTCAGAGCTTTTGTTTCTTTTGATTCAGCAACTACACGGTCTCCCTCATCAAGGGCTGCCAGAGCTTCATCGATTCTCCTCTCAGCTAAAAAAACATCAAGAAGATCAGGAAATTCTACTGACCACCTCTCCAAATCTGAAGGATCTCTATCTTCAAAATCTGAATGAACATTTTCAGTTGAGTCTTCGTGCACGTTGGTAGATGAGGACTCGATATGAACTCCATCAGCTAATCCGTGAATTAAGGTAGCTTGAGTTGACAGCAGGTTCCTAATAGACAGAAGCTCCCCCTCTAAATCTGATATTTCTTTGGATGTTCTGCAAGAGGAACAATAAACAAAAATCAAATTAGCGAATCCCCAAGGTAATAAACTGCCTATCATTAGATTTCTGTTCCTCCTGGGTCTTCTTGCACCATGAAAGGCTTAGAAAACAATAGGCTAACATGCACTGTCGGTCACTCCTAATCCAGTGAATGATGAACTTGTAAACTCACTTTATGAATGCTGTATAATTAGCATAAACACTTCTCCGCATTTCCTCAGCAGAAGCTTTCTTGAGGTCCAAGAGGTAAGAGCATAACTGTCTTATTTCCTGCAAGGAAGTGACAAAAACTTGTTTCAAGTGTCTCAATGCTCTGAAAGGGTCCACCTACTTCTACGTACAAGGGGAGAGATGAGAAGATCTTCCCAGAAGCAAAGAAAAAGCACATGTTGAGGGCCAGTATATAGAATGAAAAGCTGTAGAAGTATCTGTAGCACAAACAAGTTATAACATATTTTCTGAAGAGCTTTTCAATACACCTGTTCATAGCAAATTGAACTATGGGATCGTGGTTAAAGAGAGGAATAAGAACATCTTGAAAAAAAAAATGTAGCTTGAAAGAGCCAGTGAATTAGAAAGAATTAATTAAGAATAAAAGGATTGTCACAAAGCACATCAGAGGCTCTAAACAACATGGACAGAACAAAAAGCACATAATTTGACGATTATTCAAGTTATGAACAAGTGCCGCAGGTGTACATATAGATAAGCCATGTGTCTACTTAAAGCCAATAGAGTTCTTAAGATTTCTAAGATATTTTGACTGAGGGAAGACTTTGATAACAGAGAGAATAATAAGATCAACACTAATTGAAAATGGTAGGACAATACAAAGGAGTTATATCTTTGTCACAACCAATTTATCAAAAGTAGGACAGGTGTCAACAAGCGAGTTTGTGCAACTCTCAATGCTGCAAAGTTTTTTTGTACACAATTAAACGATATTTACCTTCTCACTTTCTTTTCTGATGATAGTATAAAAGGTTTATGACCCACTTGGTAACCTATCTATGACTCTTTTGGTTGATCAAAGGAGAAAAAGGAGAAGCTCTTACTCGACCAGGTTTTGCTCGAAGGAAAGCACAAAGAGACTCATGATGCAGTTTGATACTGATGATATATGATTACCCTATCCAAAATTTATTATGTATGTGAATATAGGACTTCCATTCTGGGTAACGATCATATTTAAAGTAAGAGGTTCAGTCTAGGATATAGCCATTAGCCACTGCCGCCCACAACTCAAAAAAAGGGCCATTTCACGTGAAGCGGGATGTACCATTCTCAATTGTCCTCTAATAAGAGTTTTGATTGCTCAATCACAGGATATCTGGTGCTATTTGTGCGAAATCTCAACAGGATTATCTCGGGTTGGAACCCCATTTAAAGTGCGCGAGAAATGGAGGTCACAAAACTAAGAAAAGCAGGAACTTTCAGGTCCTCTTCATGATTCCAAGGATTGAGGAAGCAAAAAGAGGAGAACTTGGTGTCAAACTTCAACTTCCCAAGTGAGCAGAGCCCACTAATGACGAACTAGAAACCATGAACATCCAGTTACCGGAACGGGTGTCGAAAGTCTAATAGATTCCCACAAGCAGAAGCACAAAATTGACACACAATCAAGCAGACACAAACCGAAAGGACCAATCGAAGCATCCGCAGCTAACGCCACGTCAAAACACCACACGGAGGGGCTATTAAAAAAAGAGAGGGAACCTTCTCGTTGAGGGCGCAGTTGGACTGGACGTAAGCATCGGCGTCGAACTTATCGGACTTGAAGACGGTGAGCCCTTCCTCCAGCTTGGCGCCGTTCTCCTTCACCGGTGTCCCCCGCGATCGGGCCGTCTTCCCCGTCGCCATCCTCGATAGAATCGCAGGCAACGCACAGATCAGATCAACTTAACAGCAGCAGGGTTCGTGACCGGAACGGCGACAAGAATCGGGGTAGATCTAAACAAAGCAATGATTGAGGAGCTGGTGGTGAGCGAGAGAGAGTTGGTGAGGAAGAAGAGAGATGATTGAAGAAGAAACCGTGTCTTTTCGAGCAGTGAAGGCGTAGGATCGGAGCTGGCCCCAAGCCTCGCGGGAGAAAGAGAGAGAGAGAGAGAGAGAGAGAGAGAGAGTCTCTGTCTGTCCCTTACGTTTCTTTCGCAGTAAAACACAATCTCCGTCGAGTCGTCTCCCCCGCAGTTTCGTTTGACTTTCAGCTATTGGAATAAAAATGTCGTCTTTCTTGATTTTCTTTTTGACATAATCACGAAGTGCTAATTATTAATTTGGCAATCACTAGTCTAAACCTTCCCTTCTTGTTTATTTCAAATTCTCTAATGCGACGGGAAAAAAAAATTAGCGATTGATTGTCCAAAGACATCGTTGATCTTATGTCGGCGTAAATGCATCGAGCGATCAAGCCGCAAGAACGGAAAAAGGGACGATCCTCCGTGGGAGAGGCAATACCCGCCGTGGCGTTCAGACAAAGAATATCAGAGAAAGCGGCAGACAGTTTCATTAACCGAAGGTACGTAGGAGTTCCTTGCTGGATAATTCGCATCGACATAAGTGGACGCGAGCTACGTGACAAATGTCCAGCTTAGGCACGTACTTTGGTCATGCCTTGTTTTTTACTTGCGTCAATCTTTGGTTTTGTTATCTGTCCGAGCCTATACTTGCAGTGGTTGGAACCTTTTTTTTCGGCAGCGCCACCCATAACGGTGAATGATAGTTCATCGGAGGGATGGGGACTGGGGCCGATCCGTGATCGACATATCGATCCGTCAACCCAAAAAAAAAAAAAGAAAAAAAAAAGTTCATCATATTCTTGCCAGTAGGCGCAAAAGCAACAAGCTTCGATTAACGCCGCGTGAAAAGCAACAAGGTTAACCCAAAATGCAGCCCGACATGAGTTTCCGTCGCATTGGTTGGGCAGTACGTTCTGCATACGGCAAGAATCGATCACGCTATAGTCTTCTTCTTTTTGGCCTATATGCGTGTAAAATACGGATTGGTGGCAGATGATGGGTCTATTCAATCTCTAAAAGGCGTTACCGAATTGATAGATCACAGTTCAATCAAAACAAGCGTCTAATGGTGATTAGATAGGAGCAGCAATAAGTACTCATCCTAATGGAAGATTGTGCTCAAAAGATGGGAGTACAAACATCTGCTAACTAACCTAAAGAAAAACGTGCCTTCTTGCTCAAACTGTCTCAAAGATGAGTAACTACTGCTCGGTAAAATATAGATGTTATGTCAGAAAGAAATATAAGTATTCCCTTTAAAAAAACGCGATTCATTTAAATGAGCAGGTCGAGATATATTTTGCTCATTATCGTACTGAATAGAACGTGTCGGCTGCGGCATCCGGCTGCTGCAACAGTGTTTTAGCGTCCACTGTTGGCCTTTATGGTGCTCAGCAGTTTGCCTCTTGGACGGGGAACCTGCATTGAAGAGAGAGCAACTCTTTTCAATGAAGTGAAGACTTAAAAAGGCCTATGCTTAATCCTCTTTTCATCATGAAAATCATCCTCTCCTGCTCCCAAAATCATCCTCAGGCAAGTTGAACTTGACAGTCTTCTTCTGTCCCTTTGGAAGATAGCTTCGGATCTTTAAGACAACCCTTCAACTACTGCCGCGGGGTATTTCCTCCCTTTTGCTGGTCTCTTCCGTTGTTACCCTCTTGAGGCCATGCTTCAATCTTTGCGGCTTGGTTATTGAAGATCTTCGCCGCCCTCCTCGCGGTCGTCTCCTTTTTCTCCACCTTACGCATGCCCATAGCATTGATCTTGGTCTTTAAATCGGTTTTCTCAGCCTTCGTCTTGGCCTTGCTCTCTAAATGGGTATTGATGGCACTGTATTTGTTCCGTCCAGCACCGACTTCACCCTTCATCTTGGCCTTAATTTCTAAATCGATTTTCACAGCATTATGTGTAGTCTGTCCCGCACCGACTTTACACTTCATCTTGGCATTGGTTTTGGCTGTATATACCTATTTATAAGGAAATTTGGTCTCGATAAATTATACTGTGACAGATTTAATAAAAAAAAAAGAAGAGATCCAACTAGAGTTTCTAGAAGACCTTGTTCAAGACCTCCTCAAGGAGCTCGATGGTCATGGAGGCGTCAAAAGACGCGGGTCCGACCTTGGACAATACCCTTGATAAGGTCGTTGACGTGGAAGGCAAAGAACTTGGCATCGGTGAAGACGGCGGGCAGAAACTCGAAGGTGTAGTTTACCCACTTTTGAATCTTCGCGACCTTGGCGTCGACTTTTCTTTCTTTTCTAGGGTTTATCACGATGATCGAGCACGACGAACTACAAAGAAGAATAAGAGATGCGGAAATAGAATCAAGCGAGGAGGTTAGTGAGGGAGAGAATAGAGAATTTCAATTTTCATAAGGCCCAAATAACATAAGGCACCCACGAAACAACTTCTCTCCCTTTTTATGCGCGTGCTCCACGTGTAAAAGATGATGCATATTATTTATGTTTCCCCTTTTTTCAGAAAAATAAAACTTGAGACTATTTATTTTTCCTAATAACAAAAAATCGGGATGACATTTCTACATGATCCAAAACATAGTGCTCGATTTCTCACATGCTTAAAAAACCTTTCGGTTCATACAGATGTTACTACGTAGGTTCGTGTCGGAATTTTCTTAGAAATTTCTAAAACTTAAAAAGTTCTTCCTCACATTAGAATTTTTTTTTAGGAAAGGCTCCCAAAAAAGAAAATATAAGCTAAATTGGGCAAACGACATTGACCATAAAAATTCAATGTTTTTGCAATCGAGGGACCGATCTTTTAGTTTCATTTGCCTAATGTGTCAGATCAGTTTTACAATTAATGTCTAGAGATCTTTCGTTATTAAAGTCGGTAAGGCAAGACTTCTTAGAATCATATATGCTCGAACACGATTCAAGACAAAACTAAAAATCCATAATCTGATCTAAAATGAACACGCAAATCGACAATCAATGTAGAACGCTCCTAACTATATAAGTTTTGATCCAAAATCAGTCTCATAAGGGTGCGCATGACAACCATTCCATTTCTGAAATCAATTTCTAGCCAGATATAATTTTTTCTATTTCTGAACGAGTTTTTGAGCGGAACAACGCGTTTGATAACGACATCAAAATTTTATCCCCAAAACAGAAATTCGTTTGATGACAACATAAAATTTATGTTCCTAAAACATAAATTCGTTTGATAATAACATAAAGTTGCCACCTCTGAAACAAAAAATTATTTGTTTCCTATTTGCAAAATTTTACTTCCAAGGACTCTGTTTTTGAAAAATTCACAATCTCGCACAAACGACGTTACGCCTCCGTGTATAATAGTAGGCGGCTGGGAGTCGCAATTGACGTGTTTTACGTTGACTTAAACCCACTAGACCCCTGTAGGTGTTTTTATCAGTAGACGATGCCATTATTTTCCCGCATAAAATCTGGATTTATGCTGTCTGAAGTTCTACCCACGGCAAAAGAGGGACTCGCTCACCTCATTTTAGAACAGAATGTCAGCACAAATCATATGAGCCATAGACAAGACACCAATTCATTTATTGTACCGGACGGAAATTGGCTGGCTGCAAGTCCACGGCGGGTGTCAACGGGCCAGGCCGGACTTAAGTTGAACAGTACCGAGTTCCGGCCGGATCGGGCCAGATTATTTTTTCTTTTCATTTTTTTTTTGGAATCAAAATCAATTGACAAACATATCAAATGAAAAAAATATAAAAAGTTCGACAAAAAAAGAACATAAAAAGAACAAAATTAAATTAAATTAAAGGGAAATATGGGTGTTAAAAAAACCGGTACTTGGGCCGATCCGGTCCGGCCCGAGTACCAAGCCTGGGCCGGGCCGGGGGATTTTTTTGACACCCCTAGTCCATATCAACCCCTATTATAACAGCTAGGAAAGAAAACTATTATCTTCAGGTAGACAAGTCAATGAATCCTCACAAACGCAAACTCTACCTCAAGGATCACAAGAGACATACCCTTTCCAAACATCCATCCTATTACATATCGCACATTTAGACTGAAAAAGGGCCAGCATATGCAGCAAGCAAGAACTGGGTAAGAAGACAGCTAAAAAGAGCTGCACAAGAATAAATAAGACGTTTACAAATCACCATAATATCAGCTCCAGCTCCAAAAAATAGCACGTTTCAGAATCTCTATCTTGATATCAGCTAGTTCCAACTATAGAAAGGATGCAATTTCAAATTCCTCATCTGAGACCATAATATTAGCTCCAACTCCAGCTTTGCTTGCAAAAGACGTGCTCTCACAATTTCGAAATTCTCCGTGGACTCCCTATCTTCTGTAGAGAAAGAAAATCAGCTCCAACTCCAAAAAAGTAGCTCCTGCATAAGTTTCGCAAGCTGTCTTAATAAAAGCATCTTCCAACAGAATAGAAGGATTAAGGGATTAATTGCAATCGATCTAGTAAAGAAATATACGAACACCCGGGAGCTGGATGATAATGCGTAACAAAAGTTAAGAACGCAATTTCAAGAAATTTCTTCCATGGTATTATCTCTCGCAATATCTATCTTGAGCATATTCATCTCGATTTCCTGCAGTTGATGTATCTGATATAGCAGATCTTGAAAAGTTAATGCAAACCAAAACTCTTCCCCTGTTTGTATATTTCAAGAACAAGATGGTCCCACTAATCTCAATTGAAAGTCTCTTTTCCCTATACTTTAACATAACCCCTCCTTATTTAGAGATTAGAAAGCAACACCAATCTTCAACCCTTCCCCTTGTTTTCAATTTTTTTTTATACGAGTAACACCATTCTGATGTGGGTGGCCACCGCAGGCAATGAAACAATTGACTATTGCTCTTTTACAAAGGAGCAATCTGACATAATCCAGCCACCCACATCTCCAATAGACAAAAAGAGTCCAAACCATACTAATTCTTCGCCAAAAAATCAAAGAATCAACAGAGACACACTACTGAGGTGGAAAAAGCGATTACCTTCTGCGAGCTGAGATGCGAAGGGAGGGACGAGATCGGAGAGAGAAGAACACACAAAAGCATGAGGCGAGAAGTGCAATCAGCCGATATTTCCGACAACAAAGCAAAGAATCAAAAGAAACTAGGGTGAGCATGGTTCTATGGTAGAATCTGAAATATGTAGAATTGTATCGGTAGAAACTGATTAGTTTTAGATTCCAAAGTATAGATCGTAGGTTCTAGAATCCAAAAATTAGGGAACCTACTTTGACGGATAAGTTTCAAGTCCTAGATAGGTAGAACCTGGAACCTGAAATAAACTTTTATATTTTTTCTTAGTACTTATCTTCACGTCATTCTGAGTTATTTCATAAGGATGATGATAATTATATAATCCGAAACTACTTTATCATTGAGTATTTTACTTTGTTATTATTTCATACTTTGCGTGTGTCTAAATATGATTTGTGATTAGTATATTTTTTAGTAATAGATAGTAATCATTGGATGTAATCAGTCACGTTAATCATTCAACCAGAAATAAATGTGAAACCTGGCTAGAACTTAAAACCGACCCTGGAACATAATACAGGGTACGTTCTAAGTTCTAAAGTATGCATAGTAGGGTCTAGGTTCATAAAAATGAGAAACGTGTATAGGCGGGTAGGTTCTAAATTTTAGGTAAAAACTGTACGTAACCTGAACCCGCCCACCTTTAAAATAAACGACACGCAACTAACAAGTGGGAAAAGAGATTCCCTTTCGCGAGCTGAGATGCGGAGAGAAACCCGAACAGCCTGAGTCGAGAAGTGCATTTAGTCGACGATTCCGACAATAAGACAACGAATCAACAGAAACGACACGCTACTGAGAGGTGGGGCGAGTGATTACCTTCTGTGAGATGAGATGCGAAGAGAGGTTCAGGATCGGAGAAAGAAGAGCCCAAACGAGCTTGAGGGCAGAAGCCCTAATCGAGCTGACCTTGAATCGAAGCAAACACCCTAGAATCGCGATTACCTTCCACGAGGCGAACTCCCCAGAGATGTTATAAAACCCTAGAAATCACGAGCTACCTCGAATCGGACCCAAAACATGAGCTGCAAAAGCAAAATGGGGAGGAGATAGGGAGGTGAGAGAGGATTCAATCTTTGAACTTAAATCAAAAGTTGTGGATTTGCAGGGAGAGCGAGACCTGGATGTACTTCTTGGCTCAACAACAAAATGCCCCACTTCGCTTAAAGAACATCAGCTTCAGCACTCTTCAGCATTTACTAATCCCTCGTCATTATTGTCATCCCTTCAGCTTATCCGAACGAATTACCCGCCAAAACATAAGTATGACGTTAGGCCGGTTAACAAGAACAACTCGAAACTTGATCAATTTAGTCACGCCCTAAATCTACTGTAAGGCCCATGACACAGCCATCATTTCACACAAAGTATGCAGCCCCAAAACGTAACACGATGTAACCTGATATATATACACACACATTCACATATACGATAAAAAGGTACTGCGGTTACAGTAACAGAGCTTTTTATTTACATCAAAACAGATCTATATGTATATTGACAGATACATTTAACCACAGCTCAAAGGCTCATCAAAGTCACATATAACTCATAACTCATATCCAAAAGCCCCACTAATTAAGTGTCATCTGCTAACGACCACTCTCGTCCTATTTGCGAGTCGCTAAACCTGAAAGATAAAGGAAATGGAATTGGTGAGCTAACACGACTCAGTGATTAATATATTCTTCTAAGCAAAGTGAACAATCACTAAGCACATTCGATATCAAAATATAACTCATTTAAGTCAAACTCGGAACATAATTGATCTTTATAGTCAAAATGAGTTATATAAAACTTTAACATAATAGGTTACTAGCAAAAATACTTGTTTCAAATCATGAACTCAAGCAAAATATCAGTAATCCAATTCATTGATCAATCTCATCAAAACACAAGCCAGTGGTTTATCTATTGACTATTCTCATAAAAACAAATATGTCGATGGTATATCCACTAACCAATCTTATACTCAAGATTATAACCATGGTCACGTATAATGCCCGTGACAAGTGGTGACCAAGATTCCTCCTTGGTAATGTCTTCACCTACAATGCCGGTGGCTTGGCCCACAAGGATATCATAACTAGTTTGCGCATACCCGCAAACCCTTCAACTAGGTTCACAACTATCTTGAGCACCACAAAATTCAACAACAACATACTACTCATAACCAAGATATATATGATAGTCAACAAAAAATCAGTAACTCAAATCATATTAAATAAACAAAAACATCAATAAAGGTTCGATCATGTTTTATGCAACTAATATGTTATTTTCCTCGGTTCATAGCACATATAGTATTATCTCTTTTCAAATATACGTTTTGCAAATACAAAGAAGAAATAGTATCACTCACCTGAAGATGTCAGAAGCAAACCAGAAAGCTTACTTGGAACGACACGTCTGAAACCCTATTAAAAGTATGAAAAACATATCAAAATTGAGTAATAAGTTATTTTAGAACTCGACTCAACTAAATAAGGCCTATTTGTCAGCAAATGATACCTACACACCAACAAAACACTCATTTATAGCAAAAACTCATGTTGTCCGCTTTGCGCAACTTGCACGATAAACTTTAATGTATTATAACTCCCTTATTCAAGCTTCGATTTAAACAATCTTATAGTCCAAAGAAATATCTTTTAACATACAACAAGAACCCCAACACATCTTGTCCAAAATCCATTCAAAAATTGGTAAAAATGGGCAAAACACATTCTGATTGCGTACTGTTTACTATGCGCATCAGATTTGAAAACCTTATTTCGAAAAAAATCGTAGTGTCAAATTACGATCCGTCGAATCATATGTCTTCATGACACCCTAAAGTTTCATTTCCAACTAAAATCATAGTCAAACGACCAAGAAATCAGACCAGGTGACATAGATTCTCGAAAATCCGAAATTGAGCCCTAAATCGGAAAATCACTTCGATTGGAGGAAAGAGATGTGTGAATACTTACTGGGCCTTGTGAATAGAAGCTGAGTCACCTTGGTGAGTCGTCCGAATCGTGTGTGTCGTGTCTCTCCTTCTTTCTCTCTTGCCCTTTCCTTTTGTCACGATTTTCTTTTTCTCCTCCTTTCACGCTCATTATCTGTTGAAGAAGATAGAGTTGGCTTGGTTCATGGGCTTCGGCAACATGGCCTTTTATTATTTCTTTTTTTTTTGCCCATTTGTTGCAAAGTCTGTCGTGCCTCAGCTCGGACATGGGCACATGTCCAGTCTTAAATAAGTAAAAGTGCAGCAAACTAGCCTATAGGAAGCAATTCATCAATTATACATCTAAACGAACACAGAAACCCAAGTAATAACTACTAAAAACATCATCTTCAAATGAGAGATGACAAATCGAGTCATCCAGGGTAGCAGCAACCCCGAACCGCGATCGTGAATGATACAAATCATGGAGCATGTCGACCGAGAAAGTTCAGTCAGCACCACAATATGGCGACGGAAGAACTAGGAGTTAGCCTCGATGAATCCGCAAACAATGCCTTGATGGATGCTTTGGTGACGACTACCAAAATATGCACAGTGATTCGATCTTTTGATCACCCATTTTGGCAAAACTGATATTTATCCCATTTAACGTAACTACTCTTGGATTAGAGAACAAAATGTTTGACTTTTCAAACTTCATGCAATTGGATGAATTTTGCGGCAACTTGCGGCAGCCTGATGATTTTGTGCTTGCACCTATGTTGGCAACTCTGTTTCTATTCACACTAAATCAGCAGTTTTGGGGGGACTTAAATGGCGGGGGAATAGTCTATAAATATGGATTAGATACTTGTTTAATGTGTTGTATGCTGTAGAGAGAGTGGGAAAGGAGAAAATAGGCATCTCAGCCTATGTGTGGTAGAGAGCGTGAGAGTTAAGAGTTTTTTTATTAAACAAGTTTAGTAAATTTTGGGTATTTTGTAAAAGCCTTAACAAATACTATTTTTGAATACCACTCTCATATTTGCATATTCGAAAACTCTCTCGAGTTGAAATCACTAAATTTCTGCAAATTCCTCCTGGTTCCTACAATTGGTATTAGAGCAAGGTTGCGCACTCTACAAATGGTATCAGAGCCAACAAGGCAAGGATTGTGCGGGAGCCTAGGCGGTCAAGAATCCAATTGTGGAGATCGAGAACCTAGAGTGGACGATCGAGGATTGTGAACCCGGAACTAGCTGTGACATCCACCAATTCCATTCAATTGCAACTTCCAAAGTTGAATGGGAGGAATTTCAACAACCGATTTGTTCATATGAAGGTTTTATTCAAATCGCAAGATTTGTGAAACCTGGTAGAGAGTGGCTATACCGAAGTATCCGATGCCGAAGAATTCAATGCCCGGAGAAAGATATATTGGCGGAAACCCGAAAGAAAGATCAGAAAGCGTTATATACGATTTTTCAAGCTGTAGAAGAGACGATATTTGAAACAATATCATGCGCAGAGACATCGAAAGCAGCGTGAGATATTCTGCAGAAATCCTACAAGGGTGATGATTGCGTGAGGCGAGTTCAACTTCAAACAATTTGAGGTGATTTTGAATTTTTACGCATAAATGACTCTGAATCTATCTTGTCGTGCTTTGATCGAGTGCAAACCATTGTTAACCAATTGAGGGTTAATGGTGAAGTCCTCCAAGATGAACAAGTCGTAGAAAAGATCTTGAGGTTTTTGACTAAAAGATTTAACTACGTCGTTGCGACAATTGAAGAAGGCAAGAATATATCAACCATGGCATTGGAGTGGTTGACGGGTTCATTATGCTCGCATGAGCAAATAATGAATCAGAAGTACATTGATTTGAACTACGAGTAAGCACTGCAGAATCGAGTTATTCAATCAAATCGAGAAGATTACTATGGTAGATGAGGTCATGGAGATGTTCGAGTCAGAGGTGTAAATTCGAGTTTCACCAGAAAGTATAAAGCACGTGATAAGTCAATGGTAATGTACTTTAAGTGTGACAAGTTTGGACACTACAAATCTGAATGTCAAGAAGAGGCGATGAAATTTGCACATACTGTGAAAATGATGAAGATGTGGTACTCGCATGTACCATGGATTATGGTAGTTCCCTCTTTAGTAATAAAAGATGTTCCAAGGGCCATAGAAGGAATGATGCTGGTACTAAGAATGGCAAATCGTGGAAAGAGCCTGGAAATTGGCAGAGACAATCAGTAGTAAGAAGCACTTAGCTGGGAAGAGCTCATCGATATCGAGAATGTGGTAAGGACAATAGAAAGCGTAGCAGACGGTGCTACTTATGTGGCAAAGTAAGTCACTTTGCTAGAGTCTATTAGTTTAAATAGGTAAAAGAAAATGACGTATCTTTTACCAAGAAAGAGCATGATGGCAAAGAAAAATGGAGTCTTCAAGCAAGTGTTGCAACAAATGGTCAAGAAGAGCTCGCAGCCACCAGGATCATCGAGGCAAATGATGTGATATCCACTAAGATGTCCCTGAAGAAGAGCAAGTCGAGGGAAAAATCAAAGAAACAAGTACTAGCTTCATCAAGCAGTTATGAGAATGGATTGCATGAGATATTGAAAGAGAAATATTAAATGCTGAAGAAAAAGGACGAGGAGCTCAAGGTCAAAGAAAGAGAGCATGAGAAGCTCCAACATGAGCTCAAGAAATTGCAAAAGCTTAAGAAATACTACCCAGAGAAAAAGATCCTAAGGCGCAAGGATCATTGGAAAAGTATAGAGAAAAAGTCTCACAAGAAAAAGGATCGATGCATCTACCAAAGTGCTTCAGATGGAGTTGAATCGATTGAAGCATGAAATGAAAACCGTCAATGAGAGGTTTGACCAGATGAGTTGCAATCTCAAAACTCTTGTAACTACAAAGAAAGAAAAAGTGGTCGACGCACAAGTTCAAATGACGTTGACAAAGTTCGAGCTTCGCAAAGCTCGGTCAGAAATCGCGGTCTTAAAAGCAATTGAAGAAAACGAATATGAGCTACTATGGGTAAAGAGTATTAGGTGTTGAGGGGGTTTTGAAGTTCAACACCTAATGTAAACTTGAGGCAATTTTTTGTTCACACTATCGGCGGTGGAATGGAATTAAAGGATTGCAGCCAGTGAGCTGATGTTTATCCCATTTAGTGTGACTACTCTTTTGGCGGTGGATTAGAGAACAAAATATTTGACTTCTCAAACTTCATGCAATTGGATGAATTTTGTGGCAACTGTGCTTTCGCCTACGTTGGCAACTCTCTTTCTATTCACACTTAGTCGGCAGTTTTGGGGGGAGTTAAATTGCGGTAGAATAGTCTATAAATAGGGATTAGATAGCTTGTCTAGCGTGTGGTATGCCGTAGAAAGAGTGGGAGAGCTATAGAAAATAGGCATTGCAGCCTATGTGTGCTCTTAGCATGTATACAAAGAGCGTGAGAGTTAAGAGTTTTTGTATTAAACAAGCTTAGCAAATCTTGTGTATTTTGTAACAGCCTTAACAAAAGCTATTTTTGAATATCACTTTTATATTTACGTATTCAAAAACTCTCTTGCGTCGAAATCACCAAACTTCCGCAAATCCCTCCTGATTCCTACAATTGATATTAGAGCAATGTTGAGCACTCTGCACATTGATCCAAGAATCAAGAGACTGGAAACTTTGAGATGGACAGTTGATTCACAAAGTAGATGGCGTGAGGTGGTGGATTTACATCACAGTCCATCCAAACCCATTTAGGGAATCCAATTTGGTAGATTGTCTGCCCTAGTATACCACTACCATACCTAGGCATTACTCGTATCTAATAGTGAACATGTATCCTCAGCTCCTGTCTGTTCGAGTTCCTCAATCATCCTGTTCTCTCCAGTCTCATGTTTGTTCATCTATTATTACTTACTCCGCCCAGAGGAGATTCGACAATAAACAGAAGGAACGAGAATCTCGCATTGTCTGTAATTCCAAACTAGTCTATCTAGTTTCTGAGTGAAAAATTGACAAGGCCAGCAAATGGAAGGATTCTCCTCACTATCTTAATCATACATCACCACCATGAAATGGTAAATTGTTTCGATGCAGGGGGCATAATCTGAAAATGATGACATAGCCAATGCCGTAACCAGATCTCTGGATGATGTCTAGCTGATCTTTCAGGTCGTCAACTCAGTTCTCTCGTTACAACCTTCGCGATCCTTGTAATTAGGAAACACTCTTAGTTATATTGGGGCCACAACTTCAGATTCCACCGACTTCAGTACCTCTTCACCCATTTGTTTGCATCCTACCAATGTCTGCATGTGCACGCATTAGACAAGACTAGTCAACAAATCAACTCACTACAGTAAATAAGGCTTGCATATCATCTATTCTGAAAGGACAGCGTCCAGTAGGCAGAAAGCATACAGGAAAGGCACATCCATCAAATTTTAAAGCCATTACCCAAAAAGGTCCGAGAACTTCAGTACCTTGATTAAAATTTTATAACCAGCTATTTACACTCGAGCAAGAAAATAAGGCCCGTCAGATCTAATTTGGTTATTGGAAGACATGAGAGAGAGCTTACTTAATCCATTCCCCCAGTTTCAGTCACTGTTCTTTTCTCCCTGAGAAAAAACATTTGTAGGGCACACACTTTTGCATGCCGTGGACTCAGTTGACAACTCGAAAGCATTCACCAAGTATAAAATCAATCAAGAATGAAGTAAGATCTAATTTGGTTATTGGACGACTGAGAGAGCTTATTGAATCCATTCTCCCAGTTTCAGTCAGTGTTCTTGTGTCCCCGAGGAAAAAAAATTGTGGGGCACACACTTTTGCGTGCCATGGATTCAGTTGACAAGTCGAAAGTATTCACCAAGTATAAAATCAATCAAGAATGTAGTCAATGAATTTTCAAGTAAGTCACCAGGAGAGAAACAACTTGCATACAGAAGAAACAAAAGAAATGCACTTACATTGCCATCAGAATATATGTCACCAGTCCGGAAGCCTCTATTAAGAGTATCGAGCACAGCAGCTTCTATACGCTCTGCTGCATCTTTCTCCCCTAATCCATATTTCAAAAGCATAGCAGCACTTAACACAGTCGCCAACGGGTTTGCCTTATCCTGTACAACATATTAGAGAACAAAATAAGTACATACTATTCTTTGTTTTGCGTGGAAACGCATTTTCATACTGTCAAATTTAACCTGTCCAGCAATATCGGGAGCAGATCCATGAATAGGTTCAAAAAGTCCAGGCCCCTGTGTTAAAAAAAATGAAGTTTTGAACTTAAAGAGTCCGTCCAAAAGTATACTTTATAACGAAATTGGCAACCGGAAACAATCAAAAAGCTTCTTACCTTCCCAGCAAGACTTGCTGATGGCAGCATCCCAATACTTCCAGTAATCATCGAAGCCTCATCAGACAATATATCACCGAATATATTGTTTGTTACAATTGTATCAAACTGCATAATTCATGAATTATTATGATTACTGGTCTCACAATTACAAATAGGTGTCTTCTAACAAAGACGAAATAATATTCATAAAGAGCATACCTGCTTTGGATTACGAACGAGCTGCATCGCAGCATTGTCTACATACATATGGGTTAGTTCTACATCCGGGTATTCAAGGGCAATGGCTGTGACTCTTCTCCGCCAAAGCATTGATGCCTAACCATTCCAATGAAAGAACGAGTTCAAGCTACTCTTTCAATTTTATGCATAATAATAATCTATTAATCACCTAACATACGAAGCTGACGGGGACATAAGTCAGTATGCTTGTGACAGTCAACATCTGGCCTATAAAAAAAGGAAGGAAAAAAAAGAGAAATGGAAAGGAAGAGGGAAAGAAGGAAAACACAAGAGAGAGAGAGAGGGAGAGAACTTGACTTTTAGAGAGAGAAATTCTGCTTCCTGTTTTGAGGTCATGTGATTGCGTCTAGAGTTCCACAACTTGGACAAAAATTGACATTGAAGCAACAATAATATATGTAAAGGATTGCACCTTGCAGATAGGTTACTATCTCAAAAGCATGAATATCATGACAGGACAACACCTGAATGATTGAATCGATTAATCATCCTCTAGACTTCCACATCCCTTAATTTTAAGTATAGAAATGCCAGCATTCGTGCAAGAATATAAAACTATCCTTGCAAAGAGCTCAACAAAATTTCCTACCTCCAACACGTTAGCTTTGTCAACGGAGCAAAGCTTTCCATGCCTCTTTCGGGCAGTCTCAAAAGCAACTCGAGCAATGCGATCAATCTGCCATGAAAATATGTTGCCTAAGTTATCATATTTATCAAATATCTGGAACATGAAAAGAAAAAGAATTAATATATCTCAGGACCAAGTCTAAGTCAGGGAGGAGGAAAAGAGAAGCATGCCCCTGAAACATTGGGAAAAGACAAAAAAAAATACGCCAAGGTTAACTTCAGAGCCTTTTATGTCCCTATTCCGCTACATCTACTGTTAGGCTGTAAATATCCAGATTTTCTGACTGTAAATGTGTAGGGAAATTAGATGATTGTTAGGAGTAGATGCTAGTCAAATCCCATAAATCGTGGGATTGTAATTACTCTCTTATTTAGACTTTCTTTCCTTTTTTGTTTGTTAGGATTTCTTTGCATGTTAGCCTATAAATCTAACATTGTAAAGCAGCAGAAAATATGAATGAGAATAAGGATTTCTCTCCATCAAATTCTCTCATGGTATCAGAGCCATAGGCCAGATTTCTGGATTTCAGATTGCGGCCTTCATTGCTGCATTTTTCAGCCTTCATTGTTGTCTATTGTCCTCCAGAATTTTTTCCTTTGTAAGTAGCCTTCATAGCTGCATTTTTGCTCTTTTATTCTTGCTAACCTTCTCTCTTCAAAAATGACCACACCCAAAAGCACACCCAAAGCCATAGATTCTCCGTCTTCTATTACAAACCAATCGAAGGTCGCCTCATCACACATGACTGGCGACCTTCAGAATATTAGGCCAACCTATAGACTGAATGAGGAAAACTACCTCAAGTGGTCATAATTCATCAAGACGTACCTGAAGGGCAAAAGAAAACTCAACCATCTACTGGGAACAAAACCCAAGCAAGGAGATCCTGATTTCGAAGCGTGGGATGAGGCCGATTCCATGATCATGTCATGGCTATGGAATTTCATGGAACCAACCATAAGCGATATTTGTATGTTTCTACCAATAGCAAAAGGGATTTGGGATTCCATTTGACGGACATACTCAAAGGCCCCCAATGCAGCTTCGGTGTACGAGATTAAGGTGAAAACCAGTGGGACAAAATAAGGAGGTAAGACTGTTACTGAGTATGCCAACTCTATGTAGAACTTATGGCAAGAACTCGATCATTATCAAGTATTCCACATGCAGTGTCCAGAAGATGCAGCTATTCTGAAGAATTTTGTTGAAAAAGATCGAGTCTGCGATTTCTTAGCTGGGCTTAATTATGAATTTGACCAAGTCAGAATTCAAATACTTGGCAAGGAGGAAGTGCCATCATTAGAGGAAACACTTTCCTTGATCCAGGCAGAAGAAAGTTGTCGGTCCGTCATGCTCGAACCACAAACAATAGAAGGGTCAGCCTTGACAATAAAAAAGGTTGATGAAAAGAGTGAGCTACCAAGAAGAGACAACTGGGACAACTTGCGGTGTACCTACTGTAGGAAGCCGAGACATACAAAAGAGCAATCCTAGAAATTGAATGGGAAACTAACTACTTCAAGCCGAAAGTGGGTGAACTGGGCAACACAACCAAGGCCCCGAGTCCACCTAATTGAGCAAGCTAATTATGAAGAAGTAAAAGGGAAAGCAACCTTCAATAGTGAAAAAATTGAGAAAATAAGAGGTTTGTTAGGGTCTCTTAATAAATCCTCTAGTGCATGCTCACTGGCACTCTCAAGTAATTATTGGATTATTGATTCAGGGGCTACTGATCATATAACTCACACCTCTTCACGTTTCAGGACCTATGCACCTTGCCCTAGCAATAGGAAGATTATTGTGACAAATGGGTGTCTTGCTACTATTGCAGGAGTTGGAGATGCCGCTGTCACACAAAATCTTGTCCTTAAAGATGTCCTACATGTCCCTGAACTGTCTTCCAATCTTATCTCTATAAAAAAACTCATAAAAGATCTTGAGTGTCAAGCTGTTTTTTACCCATCGTACTGCGTTTTTCATGATCGAGGCTTGAAGAGGAGAATTGGACTTGCTAAGAAACAAAGTGGACTATACTACCTTGAGACACCTCTCACCACAAGAAGAAACATGAATAATTTATCTTCATCTTTTCTTAGTATTACAAATAAAGAAGCTATTTGGCTTCATCATTTTCGTTTTGGTCATCTGTACTTTCGAGTGTTGAGTGTGATGTTTCCAGCCTTGTCTAATGGTTTGAATATTAAAGATTTCCATCGTGATGTTTGTGAGTTAGCCAAGCATAACCATGTACCATTTCCTATTAGCAATCATCGTAGCTCTAATCCTTTTGACTTGATACACAATGACATTTGGGGGCCTTCCACGATTCCAAACATCTCTGGAGCTCATTGGTTTGTTACTCTAATCGATGATTGCTCTAGGGCCACTTGGACTTTCTTACTCAAAAATAAATTTGATGTGAGTAGCATTATTCCTTCCTTTCATTTCATGATTCAAACACAATTTGGGGTCAAAATCAAGGCCTTTCGATCTAATAATGCTAGATATTACTTCAATCAAGTATTGTCCTCTCATTTTCAAAAGGAGGGCATTATTCATGAGTCATCATGTGTGAATACACCCCAACAAAATGGGATTACTGAAAGCAAAAATGGTCATCTCCTTAACACAACTCGTGTCTTGTTGTTTCACGAACAGGCTCCTAAAACATATTGGGGGGAAACTGTTCTTACGGCTACATATATGACCAATAGACTATCATCGCGTACATTAGACCACAAGACCCCTATGGACATTCTTTCTCAGTTCTATACTCACTTCCGTACATCTAATGGCCTTACGCCTCGAGTCTTTGGTTGAATTTCCTTTGTCCAAATTCATCATCATCAACGAGGAAAGCTAAATCCTCGTGCAATCAAATGCATCTTTCTTGGTTACTCACAAACACAAAAGGGCTATAGATGTTACCACCCATCTTTCAAAAAATTCTA
The DNA here is from genome assembly GCA_028455895.1 of Rhodomyrtus tomentosa. Taxonomy (NCBI): domain Eukaryota; kingdom Viridiplantae; phylum Streptophyta; class Magnoliopsida; order Myrtales; family Myrtaceae; genus Rhodomyrtus; species Rhodomyrtus tomentosa. The sequence continues at coordinate 36,299,790 of JAPCWY010000001.1, read as the reverse complement.
TCTCTCTGCAGACGTCGCTTTTGTTGAAAATAAACCCTACTTTTCAAAACCTTATCTTCAGGGGGAGATTTCACTCATGGAAGATAAGGATCTTGGGATTATTGATAACCAGGATTTATCATCCAATGTCCCTATCAATCCAAACCCGTCCACCATAGCTCATGAACCTACCTTGAGTCCTATCTCTTGTCCATCACATTCTCACTCACAGCAACCACTTTCTGTTCCTATTCCCACTAGTCCAACTCGTTTTCATGATTCTATGAGATTTTCTCAAGTGTACTCAAGGAGGACAGCCGTTCCAACAAAAGAGCAGGTCCAAAAATGTCACTTCGAGTACTACCCATGAGAGCACGTAAGTCCTGAACCCCCTGTGAATGAACAGCTTAGTGATACACCTGAAACTAATCTTGATTTGCCTATTGCTGTTCGAAAAGGGACAAGAGAGTGTACCAAGAAACCAGTTTATCCACTTTCGAATTATGTGTCCCTTGATAGAATATCATCATCATTCCGAAACTTTATTGCGAGTTTAAACACTATTGTTGTCCCTAACACCTTGTCTGAAGAAATGTCAAAAAGAGAAATGGAGGAATGCCATATAAGAAGAGATGAAGGCACTGGAAAAAATAAAACGTGGGAAATTGTTGACAGGCCAAAAGGGAAAAATCTAGTAGGTTGCAAGTGGGTATTCAATGTGAAGTACAAGGCAGATGGTTCTCTAGATAAGTACAAAGCAAGATTGGTTGCGAAGGGTTACACTCAAACATATGGAGTGGATTACCAAGAGACATTTGCACCGGGGGCTAAAATGAATATTGTAAGAATTTTACTGTCTTTAGCTGCTCATTTTGATTGGGAACTTCAACAGTATGACGTGAAGAATGCATTTTTAAATGGAGATTCGGTAGAGGAAATCTCCATGAATGTGCCACCTAGTTTTGAAGGAAAGGAAACGACCGAAAAGGTTTGTAGACTAAAGAAAGCATTATATGGACTCAAGCAGTCACCTAGAGCTTGGTTTGGATGATTTGCTAGAGTCATGAAGGCATATGGATATAAACAAAGCCAGGAAGATCATACATTGTTCATAAAACACTCGGATGCAGGGGGAGTTACAACATTGCTAGTTTATGTTGACGACATAATAGTCACAGACAATGACGAAAGGGAGAAATAACGGCTAAAACAGTACTTGATGAAGGAGTTTGAAATAAAGGAGTTAGGAAAGCTACGGTATTTTCTAGGAATTGAGGTTTCATAATCAAAGCAAGGGATATTTATTTCCCAATGAAAGTATGTGACAGATCTTTTGAAAGAAACTGGGAAGCTTGGTTGCAAACCAGCAGCTACTCCGATTGAGCCAAACCAGAGACTAGCAAAAGCGAGGAGGCAGCAGTGGATCGAGAAATGTATCAACGATTGGTAGGAAAGCTGATTTACCTTGCTCATACACGACTAGATATCTCCAATGCAGTAAGCTTGATTAGTCAATTCATGCATAATCCAAAGGAGTCGCATCTACAAGCTGTTTTTCAAGTCCTACACTACTTGAAAGGGAGCCCAGGTAAGGGAGTATTATTCAAGAAGAGTCCAGATCTCAAGCTTGAAGCTTATATAGATGCGGATTATGTTGGATCAATGGTTGACATGAGGTCTACAACTGGTTATTGTACCTTCCCTAAAAGTAACTTGGTAACTTGGAGAAGTAAAAAACAGAAAGTGATGGCAAGATCTAGCGCAGATTCTCAGTTTCGGGCAGCAGCTCAAGGAATATGTGAGCTATTATGGCTCAGGATCATTCTTGATGACTTGAAGGTCGAGTGGCAGTCCTATGAAGCTGTATTGCAACAATAAATCTGCAATTAATATTGCCCATAATTCTATGCAGCATGATAGGATGAAGCATATTGAGATTGATAGACACTTCATCAAGGAGAAACTCAAAGGACTGATTTTCTTGTCTTATGTCCCCTCAGGACAGCAAGTGGCAGATGTCTTGACCAAAGGGCTCAATGGTGGAAGTTTTCATGAGCTAGTTACCAAGCTGGGAATGAAAGATATCTATTCACTAGCTTGAAGGGGAGTGTTAAGCTGTAAATATCCAGATTTTATAACTGTAAATGTGTAGGAAAATTAGCTGATTGTTAAGAGTAGATTCTAGTCAAATCTCATAAATCGTGGGATTGTAATTACTCTCTTATTTAGGTTTTGTTTCCTTTTTTGTTTGCTAGGCAAGTTTACATACAATGAAGAAGTGGTAGGGTGTAATAATCAAAATCCTGTAAATAAAGAAGATGAAACATTGACAATTGATCCTTACCCAAAAAAAAAACATTGACAATTGATGGAGGGAGGAGAATTTCAATGCATATCTAGAATAATGAACATGATTGACAGAATCGTGCTTACTACAACTTTATCAACTTGATGAGTGATGCAAGGAAATCATGGGAGGTGTAACGGTTTATGGGTTTAGGAAAAGAGACCCCAATGAAGTAGAAAATGATTTGATTATGTTCACAGTTGTGATTATGTTCACAGTTGTGACAACACAGGAAGAAAAAGTTACCTCACTTGTTGCATATACTTCAGTGTTGAAACCAATCTCCTCACCATTTTGATTGGAACTAAAACCCCTTGGTTTCCCGAAGTATATTCCTGTTCATACAAGGGGAAAAAAACACAATCATCAACATCATAATGATAAAAATTCAAGAATGAAAGAACAAATAAATATTGGAAACTAACCGCCTGTGAGCTCCCTTACAACCATTAGGTCAACACCTTCAGCAACCTCTTTCTTCAAAGTAGAAGCATCAACTAACTGGGAAGGAAGATCCATATGAAAGAGTGAGACTATCTCTTCAGCGATTAAGGCGATACTAGTTCGATATACAAATTAGTCAATATAGTCAAGCAATAATTATCACAAAAATAAGAAGCATAGCAAACGAACCAAATACAAGCTATCCAATGCCGCACATAAGAAACAAAGGTAGCTTCCCATGTAATATTTAGTCCATAAACGATGAATAAAAAATTCATGAACTCAGGCAATTAAGAAAGTGGTTAAAAACAACCTGAGGTAATACAGTAGCTGGCCGTAAGTTTGCAAATACTTTAAGACCTTCTCTTAATTGAAGCAGCCCAGTTTCTGGCTTCAAATGTTTTTCGTTATTGTCCCACTTATACCTTAGTATAATGAAAAAGAAAACGAAAAAGATATATGACAAAAGGCACCACAATAATAAATGTAAGAGGGAAAGATTACATGGAAGAAAATTACCCTCCAATTGCTCCGAGAAGAACTGCATCAGATTGCCGAGCTGCGGCGAGTGTCTCATCTGGTAATGGAACTCCAGTCAAATCCAAAGCAGCTCCTCCCATAGGCATCTCTTCGAAACCAAATTCAATACCTAGGAGATAGAACACAAAACGATGAAGAAAACATTCCCATGATTGAACTAATAATATTTGGACAATCCACAATTGGGGATAAAGAATTAAAAAATCAATAAGAATGAAAGTAAAGCGGAAAAAGGAGGGGGAAGATCAAAGTAATGCTATGGTTTAGCAGTAGATCTGATAATTCAAGTCTAGCAGTGCTTTTAAGAATTAATTTGATCACAAGAACACATATTTCTTAGACGATAGGCAACTATCATCCAGCAGTAGCAATACTTCCTCTTCCTGATATTTATGAAATTGTAGTCTTTTAATAGCAGCAAACTTTAATAAAGTCAATTACTAATCTTCAAATAAAAGGAGTTAGACTATTTGTTCTTATTCCACTCTTTTATGGAAGTTGTTTGAACAGTTCTTTAATTGGACATTCCTCGATACTAATTTGACCAATTTCACCAAGCAACAAGCTATTAGACTCGACAGAGAGTTACACTGCAATGGGACCCAAGGCTACACAATACTTTTAACATACAAGTACCAGTACCCTGACGAAAAAAAATTGAATACACACATAAAGGATAGAACTTTGGCATAACTGACTGGTGCTCAGTTAGCTTCAATCAACCGAAAATGATGCAAGAGGAAATCACAGTAGTAGTAAGCATTCAAATTTTTTATATTTCCCAAGGTTACTGTTTCTTTACTAGTAGCAATCTTCTAATTAGTCGGGATACTTATTTGAGATCGAGGAAAAAAAAAGCAAACTTAAATTAGTTTCGCATCTCACGGAAGTGAGGATGAATTTCACATTCAGCTAAAAGCATTTCCCTCTACATTGTTAACATCCATTTTTTTTTTAATTGGTAAGTTAGATTTTCATTTCAATTTGATGAATGGGGTGGATTCCACATCAACTTTAACTAAACAATCCCTCATCAAAGCAATAGAACCAGTATAAGCCTGCAACATAGCAGAACTTAACTGCAAACCATAAAACGACAACAAAGACAGCATTCAGCTATACAACCAAAGCAGCACTCATCTGCGCTTAATAGTGCTTATCAAAATGGATATTCCAATTCAGACAAAGCTGTAAAGCCTGAGATGAAGCCTCCTTATTCCTAAGAGAACATTCCCCTTCCAAGGTGCATTTGCCTGCAAATTTAATCAACTTAAACACCTGATCAACATTTGGAGCAGAATGTGAATGCATTTGCTCATTCCTAGCTCTCCACACGTGATAAAGGCAGGCTTCCGGGCAAGTTTTACTAGTATAGCCTTAAAACTACAACCCTTAGAACTCATCTTGATCCAGTCAAACTCAATATCCCAATTCCCAGGATTTCTATCATTAAGGCATAGGAAAAGTACCCTTCTTCAGATCTGAGCAGAGTAATTACATAGAAAGAAGAGATGTGCACGAGAATCGTTCCCTTGAGAAGAGACACAATGGCAGGGCAGGAGTTCATGGCAGCCTTTATAAAATGGCTAACCAAGATATGAAACCAAATCTAGGAACATTTGGAGAGAACCAAATTAATCGTTGTCAATCCACTTTTGGTCCTCTAATCCTGACAATTTCCTAAGAAATAATTCAATACAACAGTAGAAGAAGAAGTGTAAAGAACTTAGTCATTCACTCAAGAGTTTGGGGAAATAGTCCCTCAAAGGGCAGCTTGAGTAGCCACCAACTCATCTGATCTGGCATGACGGCAGTGTCAATCAGAGGTTAAGATAACATCTGAAACCTTTGCAGTAATAAGTAGACTGCAATCATATAAAACTGTCCCCATAATATCCGAAAGAATTCCATGAAGATGTCAATTACCTACCCATGAATATGTAAATTTTTTACGTTCTATGACATTTTTTAATGACAGGTTTAAGGTAAGATCTGACCTTCAAAAGCTTTCTTCAAGCAAAAAGTTCAATCAGAAGAAGCTGAAACACACCAGATGCAACTCCTTGTCAAAGGATAGTGATAAATCGAGGCAACCCAAAAGAGAACCAGCCCTCAATAATCCTCACAGGCATCTCCTAGTACAAGATGTGCTCCACATAGATCCAGCTTATGAAGTCCAAGCCCTCCCTCCCGCTTAGGAAGGCGTACAAAGTCCCAACTAACTCTATAGACACCACGAATATCCTACTTACGTCTCCCGAGAAAAAATTCGACATTTCCCCACTGCTCTAATATCATTCTCAAGGAGAAAAAAAAAATGGCACCAAACATTCACCAAACTGTAAACAGCAGATTTTATTAGCTGCAGTCTCCCAGCATAAGAGAGTTTTCCGGCTGTCCAGCTAAAATCCAATTTAGTCGATTCATCCCGCTTGATCTCATATATATTGACAGTTGACAGGACTCAGAATTCATGTACAACGGATCTGGGACCATAAAAGGAGGGAACTTCAACATAATACAACCTTCAGAGCTCAAATGAGCTCCAATCAAACGGCGAGCAAAAACGGAAGGGCGTTCCGAAAACACAAGAAACAGCGAATAGAAGTCGAAGGGAAAGAGGGGACCTTCAAGTGAACCAGCGAGGCTAAGGACGCCTTTGGCGACGGTGATGACTTCGGGGCCGATCCCATCGCCGGGAAGGAGAGTGATGGAGTAGCGTCTGGTAGGTGTGGTGGCGCCGCACCTGATCCTGCCCACTTTAGGAGGGCATTGCTTGGGGAGTACAGCGTTATGGTGGCGAAATGGGGCTCTTAGGGATTTGAGATTCAGTTGCAGAGAAGCCATTAGTGGGAGAGAGAGATTGCAGACCTTTCTGATTGATCAAAACGTCTCTTCGGAGGATCCGGATCCCATGAGATGACAGATTTCCGGGTGGGAAGCTGAAATTTGAGCGCGAAAAGCCCGATTTTTTTGTTGACACAAGTGGACCCGAGCTACGTGACAACGAGCAGCTTAATAGAGCACATAGATGGATGGAGCCGGTGGAACATAGGCATGCTTCGTCATTCATTGTTTCTATTTGTGTTAATCTTTGGTTTGTAACCTGTCCAACCTAAACCTATATTAGCAGTGGCGGATGGCAATGCATCCGGAGCGGACAATAACAATAGCTCATGTAAAGGATAAAACGTACTAAATTTATTGTAATTGTGCCAATTTAATTTATTTTTTTTTTTGCCGATTCGATACTAAATCTTTATAATTGTGCCAACTCAGTAATTTCGACGAAATTTAGCCTACCGACGCTAACGTGGACACCGGCCGACCGAAGGGAATATTTTAATATTATTTTTAAATTTCCTTTATGTTTTATTTATTTTTTCTCTTTTTTCATTTTCATTTTTTTTTCTTTTTTCCTTCCACTTCCTCCTCCTCTTTCAAAAGACGCTGGTCTTCAGAGAAACGCCTGGGAACACTGTTCTTTAGAGGAACGCCCTCAAAGGAACACCGATGACCAAGATCTGGCTATTGGCCAAAGGGATGGCCGGTCTTGCCAGGGGACGACAAGACCAAGCCGCCATGGCCGGCAAGTCTCATGGCTATGAGGCTATGAGGATGCACGAAACGAAGCCCTAAACCCTACGATCTCCCATCTTCCCCATCGCTGATCACCTCTCTTCAGTATGTCTCTTCTTCCCCTTTGTCAAGGGTTCTCCTTCGTTTCCAATTAGGGTTTCATCATCTAATGCTCCTCGTTTTCTCGTGTTTCAAGTGGATCATACGGAAACAATGGTTTGCGGGTATGATGACAATTGTATCGCATAAGGTATCGTTCGTGGTCACTGGTTTCGATTGAAGCCTTGCAGACCATTCTGATATGTCACCAAATTCACCACACCACCCATTATGAGTCCCTTCCCCCCCAAAAGAAACAGCAAGCTTCCATTTTCCTTTCTGTTGCTCGAGATTTCAAGCCCGCGACGGCAAGGTCGAGCCTCGCCAAATCTAGGTTGGCGAGGCTCGGCCTCGCCGTCCCCTGGCGAGCCCAACCATTCCCATTCCCAGCAATCGGCGTCCCTTTGAGGATTGGCGAGTTATCGACCGTCGTCCTCTAAAGAAGAAGAACAAAGGTGCAGGGAAGAAAAATGAAATTAAATCAAAAATAAAAATAAAAATAAAATAACTCCAAAAATAATATTTTAATATTCAATTGCCGGTCGGCCGACATCCACGTCAATAGCAGCGGGCCACATTTCGCCGGAAATACTAAATTAACACAATTGCAAAAGATTTAATACTGAATCGACCCAAAAAAAAATTAAAACTGAATTCACACAATTGCAATAGGTTTAGGTAATTTTCCCTATGGAGACCCACGGGCTATTGACATATTGGTATATCAACAAAAAAATGTTTATCATGTTGTTGCTAGTATGCATAAAGCATAAGCTTCGATCAATGCCTTGCGAAAAGCAACAAGCGTAACCCAAAAGCAGCTCGACATGAGTTTCAACGAATCATTTCAGCAAGCAGTACATTCTGCACATGGCAAGAAACATTATTTCAACTCAAATACCGGTGGATACATGAGAAATCTAGAATAAGTCTCGTAAGGTGTAGTCATCACGGATCAACAACAAAATGCCCACTCGACTGAAAAAACATCAGCTTCAGCAGACATTCACATCCCCTTTTCGGCATTTTGTTGTTCCTACGTCATTGCTGTCACTCTTCCGGCATGTCCGAACGAATAACTGGCAAAAACAGAAGAAGTAAATCATCAGGTCGGCTACCAAGACCAACTCAAACTTGATAAATTCTGTCGCTAGCTTAGAGGTCGGTACATGTCCAGTACTAAATAAGTAAAATCGAAACAACCATCCTACGAAGCATTTCAACCATCATACATCTAAACGAACACAGAAAAGAAGCACCAGAAGGTGTTAACGTTCTATGGAATCTGAGCTGTCCAAGAATAAGCCAAAGAGACCTCCATCGTTATCCAAGCCAAGCATAATTAGGAAAGGTCAACCCAAGTAAAAGCATCATCAACATTATCAACAACACATTTATCCCAAATCAGTTGGGGTCGGCAGTCGATGAACCCCAGAGAATCATAAAAATAAAAGCAGAATCAAAGAAGGAAAAAGAGATAAATGTGTAAAAATAAAAAAGTAAATATATATATATATATATACATCTATACACTACCCCTCCACGACACTAATAGACTTACTCTACTCCGTCCTAAAACAAACCGTACGCCAATCTATTTCTCACTCCATTAAATTTTGTTTTACTGCTTTCCCCAAGTAAATTTCAGCCAACCTCTTGCTTACTTCGTGTTATACTCTCGATAGCAAAATTCTGTTCGTACCGATGCATCTAAGGGCCTTCGGAGTATATGTCCAAACCATCTCAATCTATACTCTCATCTTTTTTGCCACCGGTTCTACTCCAACTTTTCGTCAAATCTCTTAATTATTTATCTTATCCATCATTGTATGACCACACATCATCCTTAACATGCTTATTTCCGCTACTCCCATTTTATAGTCATGTTTCCTTTGTGCTGGCCAACATTCAACTCCGTATAACATGGCAGGTCTGACTATTGTTCTATAAATTTTCATTTTAACCTAAGAGGAATTTTGCGATCATACAAAAATTCCGATGCACTGCGCCATTTCATCCAAACTGCTCTTATTCTGTGGCTTATATCCTCATCAATCTCTCCATCCTTTTGCAACATTGATCACAGATATCTAAATGTATCTTTATTGGGTACCTCCTGTCCAAGCATATTTACGGCTTCTTGATCCCCTTTTCCTGTCGTGTCAAACACACTTCAAGTATTCAGTCTTACTTCGACTTAGCGTAAATCCTTTAAACTCTAACAGACTTCTTCATGCTTCTAACTTAGCGTTAATCTCAGCCATGGTCTCATCAATAAGCACGATATCGTCTGCAAATAACATACACCACGGCACCTTATCTCGAATATCTTTTGTTAGCTCATCCATAACCAAGGCAAAAAGATAAGAGCTCAAAGCAGAACCTTGATATAAGCCTATTGTGATTGGAAAATAACTTGATGTGCTATTACAAGCCTTCACACATGTAGCACCGTCATACATGTCCTTGATTGTCTTGACATACTTTAAAGATACTTTTTGCTTCTCAAGAATCCACCACAAAACCTTTATTAGAACCCTATCATACGCCTTCTCGAGATCAATAAACACTATACGGAGGTACTTCTTTCTTTCTCGATATCTCCATTAATTGTCATATGAAGAAAATAACCTCCATGGTAGATATTTCTGGCATAAATCCAAATTGATTGATAGAAACCTTGGTCTCTATTCTCAAATGATGCTCAATGACTCTCTCCCACAGCTTCATTGTATGGCTCATAAGCTTGATGCCTCTATAGTTAGAACAATTCTAGATTTTCTTCTTGTTCTTGTATATAGGCACAAGTATACTCTTACTCCATTCATCAAACATCTTATTAGTATGGAGGATCTTGTTAAAAAGGCTAGTCAACTAACTTATTGCTACATCCCCTAAGCATCTCCACACTTCAATAAGAATAATATCTGGTCTCAAGGCTTTTCTAATCTTCATCTTTTTTAATATATCCCTAGCTTCCCGTGCTTTAACTCTACACACAAATCTTCTCTTTGAATCATCAGAAGCATCTTCCAAATCCACCTCACTTCTGTCGTTCTCCCCATTAAAAAATTTGTTAAAATAACTCATCCACTTGCCCTTGATGTCTTCATCTCTTATCAAAAGTGTTTGATTTTCATTCTTAATACATCTACATAGTGTCAAGTCTTTACTTTTCTTGTCTCTTGACTTTGCAAGTTTATAGATGCTTTTTCTCCTTCTTTGCTCCAAATTTTGTTGTACATATTGGTGAAAACATTGACTCTAGCCTCTCGTACAGCTTTCTTGGCACTTTTTCTCGCTAATCTAAACTTTTGCAAATACTCTTCATTGAGACATTTATGTAGTCATCTGAAACACTCCTTCTGCTAAATTGCCTCCTGCACCTCTTCATTTCACCATTAGATTTCCTTTGTTTAATGTACATTCCCTCTACCTTCCCTTAATACCCTTTTTGCCACTGTCTGGATGCAATTAGACATCTCCTTCCATATCATATTTAATTCGCCCCCCAGTCGCCACGATCCTTCTTGTAGCATTCTTTCCTTGTATTCTGTTTGTTTCTCCTCATGTAACTTCCACCATCTTACTCTGGGGTGCTGCGCACTTCTCTTCATTTTCTGTAATTTGTTATACCGAACTTCTAAGACCACCAACTTATGTTGTGTAACTACACATACACCAGGGTATACCTTACACTCTACATACGAAGCTCTATCCTCTCTTCTGGCAAGAAAGAAATCAATCTGGCTACAATTTTGACCACTGCGAAAATTGATCAGATGTGATTTTCTTTTCCTAAAAAAGGTATTTGCCAACATCAATTCATAAGCTAATGCCACACTCAAGATGTCTTCGTCAGCCTCATTTCTAGTCCCATATCCAAAACCTCCACTACTCTGACAGACATGTCCATTTAGATCTTCTCCTATGAATACCTTCTCCTCGTGTGATATCCGCCTTAAAATCTCTTCTAGATCTTCCCAAAATCTGCTCTTCTCGAACGCTTGCAGTCCAACTTAAGGGGCATACACACTAAGGATATTCAGAATCAAATCCTCCACTACTAGCTTAACTAAAATAATTCGATCTCCTATTCTTTTAACATCAACAACTCTATCCTTGAAATACTGAAAACATCATTTTCAAATGAGAGATAACAAATCGACTCATAAAGGGCAGAACCAATCCCAGATCCCAATCGCAAATGATACAAATTATGGAACATGTCAACCAAGCCATGTGAGAATACACAAAGGATCAATAGACACGCTTAGTTACACTGAGAAGGTTAAGTCAGCACCACTATATGCACTACTGCACTAGCATTTCCTATCCAGACATCTCTGACATGGCTACGCAATCAAAAACCCGTCTTCAAATAGTACAATGTCAAAAGGCAAAAAGCATGCACTAGTGGTAACAACCGGTACAGCTTCTCAGCTCTAAAGACCACAAAATATATTCGTATATCTGTCTTAAGATGGATTGAAGCTAGTTCATTATACCGTACTTGTAGAATTAAATGTCCACAGATGAAGTTATGTAACATAGGAATTGGCATGATGAACAGAATTCTCATGCACAGACACTCAAAAGATACAACCATGGTAGTCGATCCTCTAAGCGACAACTAACGGTACAGATATTCTTATTCTATCCGTCCTATACCAGAAACTGACAGTTGCCAATTTATGGGAATAAAATTCCTGAACTTCACCATTGATGCAGATAGTCTTATTTCTACCCATCCTACACCCTCGGGCACTCACTACAAAACGTACCCAGTCATGAACCAGGTCTCAACACAAAGCATCAAATCACCTGCATGCATTAAACCTTAGAATGAAACTGTACCATCAACTAACAAAGCCCTATGTACTGACCAGCACTCGTATAAATTATCCTTCTAAAAGTGTTTGGTTCCATTAAAAAGTCTGCACTGCCATCATTCATATGATATAGTCAGTTCACGTGTAGAATGATTGGGAAAACAGAAGATTAGCAGCTCAGTAATTCGTCCATTTGACCACAAGCCTTTTTTGTTATTTATTGGTCTGTGGGTTGGTGGTGGGGGAGAGTAATCATTGTCCTGTATTCTTTCAGAAAGTTAAGCATAAAGCAGGTGAAAATATTGACTAACATGAACAAGCAAATATATGGGGAGAGTGGATCAAGCGTTAACATTTCATACGCAACAATATTTAAACACAGAATGACGCTGTGAGTCAATTATGAATGGTCACACAAATGCAAAGGGCAAGCAGCAGAAACAAAATACACACACACACATAAAATAGAGTAATCAGAAAATATCAGGCATCCAAATCTTTACTTAGGATTCTTTGGTTAAAATGCTCAAAATCTAAGTGCAGAACCAATCCTGCCCTGAGAACCTTATGTCAGGGAGCAAGTCCAACACAAAGCAGCAAATTTTAGGGCCTTCGTCAACAAGAATTACCTTTTGGACTATATCACCTAAAGCTGAAGAGAGAGGCTGACCTGCCTAAGAGAGATAAAACAAGAGCGACTCCTGGGGAAAGTGGATAAAAAGTGGGAAACTCACAGTTCCAAATACTGGCAGAACACAAGGAACAACTATGTCCCAAAGATGAAGTAATTCACAAGCTCTGCTAACCTACCACCATTACCTAGTCACTGAAAGATAAAAGAGACTCCCAAATCCTTGTACAATAGGATAGCGACATGCTGAAAATGAGCAAGCAACTCTCTCTCCAACGAAATTAAACTTAAGGAAATTTCTAAGGACAACTTAAGGATAGATCAGATATAAAATGAGAGTAGATTGCACACACAGAGGTTCCTACTAATGCTGATTGAAGGGGATCAAAAGCTTATTACTCTAAACACCCAAGCAGATTCTCCAGCTCTTTGTGAAATTTTTTTTTTTTTTTTGGGTAAGGTCTTTGTGACAATTTTTGCGCTTCAATAGATGTGAAAGTCAAGGGAATGTGCCATTTTCTCATCCAAGGATCTTTCTTTATATAGTTAAAGGAAAATGCACTGCAAGGCACCGCAAAAATATCTTAAAGAACTAAAATTTACCTCGTCTACAATACGAAGCATGAAAGCTAAGTATTTCAAATGACGCAAGTACATCCGCAAGCAATTCTCCACCATAGCATACCAAAATGTTAGATTTCAAACCAATTGCCACAATTATAAAAGCTAAGCATCCATATGGACTAACAAGATCTACTCAAGGATTACCCAAACGAGCTGCCGCTAGCAGTAGGAAATTTCAGCAGTTTAAATTCTAAACAATTGATTAGATGGGTTAACAGCTCGAACATTAAGGGCCGGACTAACTACGAAATCAAATCCACCCAAATCCTATTTGCACAATTCGAAAACATCAACAGACAGCAAACGGCGATGACATAACCGACGAGAAGAGAGAGATCGAATGTAGACACTGGAGAACAAAGCATCCACATACCAGGCTTCTCGGCCTTGCCATCCTTCCAGGTGGAGACGGCGAAGTGGACCTTCTCGCGACTGAGGGCTTCGGACTTGTGAGGCTCCTTGAGGCAGTTCCTCACTAGATTGGCGCAGATGTTGGAGTACGTTATGTAGGTCATCCCAGCTGCTCTCCAGAACGGCATTGGGGCGCTCATCTTGACTCCCCCCTCTACTTTCTCTCTCTACCTCAGAGTCTCTGTTTGTGGAAGGAGCAATGGACGCACCTCGACGACGACGACGACGAAGAAGAAGTGGGAATGATCGTCTCTGTCGCTCGCTCTCTCTCTCTCTGACCTAAGGCCAATTCAAAGGCCGCCTGGTGGTTAGTGGAGTGAGTTTTATGGGCTGACAAAATGGGCCAAGACTTCCCAATATGGGCCCAACTAAAAGTACATTTTTACCCTGTGGCCCAAAATTTACGTTTTTAACCTAACGATGGGTTTGTTTTTTTAGATGGATAGTTTGAAAATTATCGTTTGTATCGCTTGAAATAAATAGTAAATAAAAAATATTTTTATTATCAATAATAATTTATATCTATATATTTTTATAAATGATGAAATTACTTCATGTTCCTACTCTCTTGTAAGAGACACAAGTGATCGTTTTCTAGAAAAATAATTTTCCAAACCATTTATTTTTCATGACACAAACAGAGTCTAAGTATCTTTTATCTTGTGCCATGTAGCGTGGTATCCCATTGATAAACTTGAGCCACTGTCTTCCATTAATCACAAGTTCGAGTAATGTCCTAAGCGAACCTCTGGCTGGTGCCTGCATGGCCATTTGCCAGCGTCATGTAGAAAGACTTCTCATCTTTTGGCACACCAGTGGTCTTGTGACGAGTTTGCAAGCTTTTGGATGGACTAAGTTGGCATGACTCAATTCAAACATTTCATAGCAATCGCGAAACACTTATGAAAATATATATATATATATATATATATATATATATATTTCTTACTTAATGGATATTTCGCTATTACCTAGTCCTATAATATTTTGCATTAAAAAAGTATGCTCTTGAAATAAGAAAAAGAACTATATAGAATAATGTCATTGAAGTATATATGTATCTCATGTGTTTCATATTTAGAGATTATTGGGCTAATTATTCATGTCCAGGTTATATGAAGAAATCTTGTCTATTAATTAAAAAAATATATGTATATATAGAGAATTTTTTTTGTCAAAGTATACATGGAGATGGAAAATAATAAGATGTTAAGAAAGTGGGAGTTGGTGAAATGAATGTCCTTTCATTGTATTGTAACAGGATGAATAGATTTTTGGCTTTGTTGACTTTTTAAACATAACCGACACAAATTTTCATGTCATTTAGGGATTAAATTGAATATGTACCAAGAATTTATGGACCACACTGGGCAGATCAAAAGTTCATAGAGCACATTGCATGTTGAGATAAAGTTCACAGATCACGTTGAATAAATTTATTGAGCCAGAACTATATTGGGTGTATTCAATGATGATGAAGATGGCTCGCCTGTGCGGCAGCAGAGATAATTCCAGCAAGTTTCTGCCCTATGAATTTTGAATCTCTAACTGTAGATGGCTATCGACACTTTAACGGGAAGTCATCAGGAGGTGGAATTTTGCTACAAGGGGTTGCAACTCTTGCACGCCATTAGAGGAAAGCTGATCGCTTGAACTTACATTTTTCAAAGTCCAGAGGAGTAGTTTTGTCTAGAAAACTTGTTAAAGTTGGGAAAGGTCGCTCACTCAACACTCTTTCATCCACTGAGAGGAGAGAGAAACTTGCCCTATCCTTATCTTCTCCGATCTTGTCCTTCTATACCGATGAACTTAAACTTAAATAATTGACCGGGACCCCACAGAAGCTACATAGTCGTGCATCACGTGCTCGTTACAAAGCCTTGGATTGGACAGTCGCCTTAACTAAAACTTACGGTTTGATGAGCCGATCGGTTCACGTTTCCCATAGTTTAGGGAGGGTTTTCTTTGTCGGGAAGGGACTTAGTGGCATAAATTTAGATATGTCATTAAATTTAGGTCGTTCAATTTAAAATAAATTGCTCAGATCAATCAACAGTTTTTTTAGTGAGAAATGATGTTGATTGATCTAGATCGTTCATTTTGAATCGAACGGTCCAAATCGATCATGATAGAAAATGGTAGAAATTTTTCAAATGATTCTTTGTCAGGTTCCGTCCAATCGGCAACAAGCAAGACGAGGTGAAAGTATCGCCGGATCTGTAATGATCATTAGGGATTTTACGGGAGATACCAGATACAACCTCATATAATCATACTCCCCGTCGTGGCCTTGTTGCTCCATTTTTTTTATTTTTTTTTTGGTTCTCTTTCCTCCCAGTTTAGGTATCATCATCATCATCAGATCAGACCCAACCCCGGACGAGCTGGATCTTTGAGCCAGGCGCGACGCCGTGAGGATTCATAGTCTCATCACATTATGGTTGGCACGTTGGATCGCCTAATCCTATATGCTTAAAAAAGCTCTTTTTCTTGTGAAGCAATCATGCCTGTGAAAGCTTGGCGAGGAATTATATAGGCTTTGCGGCAGCGAGCGAGAGCGCTGCAATGATGAGAACCTCCCTCGCGGTTCCCTACCTGCCCTGCCTCTGCTGTTCTTCTCCCCGTTTAAAAGTCCCTCAATTCAAGGCGAGGCATGCGTGGAGGAGCCGGATGCCAAGTTCAAAAAGAGAAGATAATATATCCAAGTTACTCCAAAAAAGAGGAAGGGATTATGGCCGTCCTACATACAATGGAGATCGAGGATGAAAGCATCCAACAAAAAGCCATAAATTTATTGTGTCTGTACCAATTCAATCCTAAACTTTTTAATTGGGTCAATTTAGTTGTACACTTTTTGCATTTGTGTCAATTCTGTATATACAGTCAATTTTAGCTAAGAATCGCTTACTGTGGGCGCCGAACATCCTGCGTGGCACACGGTCGATGCTAACTTTAATATTTTTAGTAATATCTTAATAATTTTTTTGGATATTTTTTACAACTTTCCTTGTTTTTATTATGTTTTATACTATTTTTCCTTTCCTTCTTTTTTTCCCCCTTTTCGCTTTTTGGTTGGGTCGGCAAGGGCTATGGCCCTCACTTGGCAATCTCTGCTTGCACAAAAAAAAAGATAAAAAAATTGAAAAAAATTAAGAAATTAAAAATATACTATAAAAATTTATTGGCATAATAGAAAAAGGTTTAGGAGGCAAAAGAAAAAAGTTCAGAATTGAATTGACACAATTATAATAAATTTAGGACTTTTAGATAATTTTCCTTACACGAATAATATGTATGGGAAACTCAGCAATCTAATCTGATCGTGTAAATTAGCTTATATCTAGGGCCTATTTGGTTCAGCATTTGAGATGAGCATTTGGGCTATAAAGTACTTTGGCCAAATGCAAATGTTGTTTGGTTCATTTTTGGCTCACTCTAGACAGATGTAAAATGATCTCCAAAGGCCTTTAGGCCAAAGTATCTCTGGAGTTACTTTGAGAAGTTGCATCTCAAATGCAACTAATTTTTTTAAAAAAAATTGTTATATTCACTTGCCGCCAGTCGCCACCGCCAAGTTCCCACTGCCACTTTTTTTTTATAAAAAAAAATAAAAATACTTTGCAAAGTATATTTCTTACCAAACGACATTTACCCCAAAGTTGATTTCAAAAATGTTCTTAAAAAATACTTTGCCAAACAATACTTGCATTTTGAAAAAGGTCTTTGGTCCAAAGGTATTTGCATTCACTCAAAGTCCCTTAACTAGATGCTGAACCAAACACGCCCTTAAATTTTAAGAGGAATTTAGTTATTTTAGGGAACAATGAAATTCAATTAATATCCCAAACACCAAATAGTATCTCTAATAATATTCTTGAACAGGGAATTCTCTGATCTTCATGAGTATACTTTTTTTTGTCTTTGGGTCGAACATGAATATACTTGATCAACGAGGATTTTGTGGATCCATCTAGAATTTGAAGGTCCCATTTATTGGTTTTTTTTTTTTTTTTGCCCTGCGAACACTTCAAGTCTTTCCATATGTTCCTGTCTTGCCACGGATGGATCATTCTCTCTGCCAAAGAAAACTCGAGGGATGCCGGCGAAAGGGATAAATGCATGTGCTGGCGTCTCAATCTGAAACTAGGAAAGCAAAGATAACGTGCAAGAAAAGGAGTCCGAATGGCCGGGCAAAATCTGTTCAATAGTTTAATCACGAGAACGTGCGGCAGCCACTAGTGATCATCATTCCTTTCGCATTTCTAGTGTCGCTGATTCATCTGCTTGGGGTTAATTCAATATCGGTCGTGAAAGTAGTGCCGAGGGAAAGCCTAATTTTTTCGGATAATTTACGAGATGAGAGGGGCGCAAGTCCATCCAGTATTAGTATAAGAACTAGGTTATCAACAAATTTAGACCCAATAATCACACAGAGCTACTTCGATCCAGAGTCGGAAGTGTGAGAAAAAGATAATTGAATTATCTTAATTATGGAAGGAGCTAAATGATGGAAAACCTCGCCTTTTTAGCTAGCTTTTAGTCACAGAGAGAGAGAGAGAGAGAGAGAGAGAGAGACTATAGACCACCCAACATGATCATTTTCCTCTTTTGCCGCTAGACTACTTGATTATTTGTGGAATGATTGATGGCATCATAATATAATAGTGTTTTTTGGTTAGTTCATAATATAATAGGTTAATACCACGAAAAACCACAAATTAGTGCATTTGTGATAAATTTACCCTAAAATATTTTTTTAATTATGTAAAATTCCACACTTGTATATCTGTGACAAATGTACATGAACAATTCTTTGACCACGAAAAATTCTAAACTAACACGCATATGATAAATTTATTCCAAACTGGCATACTTATAATAAATTTACTCTTTTTTAGTTTGCTTAAATTTTATCGTCAAGTTATAGAGTTAAATAACAAGTGATTGTTGATGTGTGTACCCATTCGAGATTTTTATCCTTTGTTTGTCAAAGATATATCAATTGGGGATATTTCATGATATTAAATTAATTTAATGAAAACAACGGAGGGTAAATTTATCGCAAATATACTAATTTGAGGTAAATTTCTTCTGGATCATATAACTTCCCTAACGCTTGTTTTGCGGCAAACCTTAGCAAAATGTCCTTTTTGTTACAAATGTAACATCTGTCAAACTTGGATTGGAAGTCTTCACCACTTTCGGCTCCAGTTCCTCCAACAGTCCCACTTGAACCTTCTCCACCTCCTTCTCGGCCTCGATCGTCTACCTCTTCACACATTACAAGAGGCCTTCTATAGGCAAAGGATTCACACACTATGTACATTGGATGTACAGATCCATCACAACAGACAGACAACTTTTGACCTTCATCAGGCCAATTATTGAAAGAAAACACATATGTGACCGACAAGTCTTACAGTACACTTATATGAGTCATATGACCCTAACAAGTCATACTACTCATGATCAACGAAGATGAGCAAAGCATCATCTTGCTTTGTCTCTTCATGGACGCAAGTGTTTGCCTGTTGTGGCACGGGTTGCTTTGCTTGACACTCGTTTTACATGCTTGTATTGGTATTGTCCCGACTACTCTGAATGCTGACATTATTGTTATCACCATTTTCCCACACTTCAATATGGCCTTGGCATACCTTAACCTTCTTTCGGCTGTGAAAGTTTAATTACAAATCATAGGTGCACCTCAAACTTCCAGGGCTATTGCTGCAACTCTTCATTATCAGATGATCTACAGGGTTCAAAACCATGCCATTGATCTCAATATTCCTAATTCAGATGATGCTCTGTTCATCTCTATCGACAAATGGATCAACTTACCATTGGCTTCTTCAAGGAAAATGGCCGCCCAATACTTATCGCTTGCATCTGTCTGCAAGATCCTTTTCCAACGGAGGGAATTTGCAAAGGAGGGAGATGCTGCGGTATTTCTTTCAAATGAGCAATTGCCTTAGTTGTACTAGTATAGGATTTTCGGTGATAAAAAAAATAGTTTGAGAAAAATTCATCATATATATATCAGTTTGGGATTTTACGGGGTTAAAAAAATAATTAGGGGTAAATTTATCACATGTGTATCAATTTGAAAATTTTTGTGATAAAAATAATAATAATTTGAGATAAATTTGTCACAGGTATACCGGTTTGGAGTTTTTTATGTTATTAACTCTAATATAATCCATACATTTTCATTTTTGGGATTTTTCTTTTTTGTAAAGCTATAAGCTGCATGATGAATGATGTATTGCTTCTATCGGTCATATTCCCCACACAACTAAAGACAACAGACATATGTTCTCTAATGGGATCATAATGCAACTTCAATATGTGTTCGGACCACAACAAGACAGTCAAGATAAGAATAGTCATCAAGCTAGTCCGATTGATAAGATTGACTTGGTTTGGAAAGATTCGAGAGTCTCTTGTTCAACCTTAGTTCGACTCAGTAAACTACTCAATCGAGAATGGTTTGAACTCGCCTTCTTGAAGTACATTCAAAATCAATGTCGTGTCCCCGTTTTTCACTATTTATGAGTCATACCGACAATTACTTGATCAGAGATCCGCCGTGTTTAGGAAGTCGAATAACTCTGATACTTGAATTACTCAAGAAGATACTCCGAGCTGTAGCTGAATTCAATTGAGTAACTCTCAAATATCTTGGATCATTAAGACCCTAATCATGGTTAAGTATCCAAATACATGAAACTTGTGTGATTCTGTCATCCGGCTTTGCTAACCGTGGCGGTCCAAGGATAGAGAGATTTCAGCCAAACAAGAGAGTGCCAACCGCCTAATAATTCAAGCGTGCTATGCTTTGTCGGCTAATCATGATTGAACTTAAAGCTGCTTCACATTAGAATATTCCTCGTATATACTGTCGTTTGCACCTCATCCGTCAGTCCTGTTAGTATCAAATAAATCGCAAAAAACATCACGCTTTTTATTCAATTGATAGAATATTGATATAAAGGAAAAAAAATTACACAAATATTCTCTAAACTTTGATCTAACATGCCTTTAATTTTTAACTTATTCAATGAGATCTCTGGTTCGACCCCCCCAAAAAAAAGAGATCTCTAGATTATTGTTAACAGTTCAATGTAGTCCATACAAATTGTACTATATTGAATAAATCAAAAATGCAGGGACGAAATTGTATATTTCGCCAAAGTTTAAGGATTATATTGCGCAAATTAAAATTTCATAGACAACATTGCATATTGAATGATACTCCATGAACGTTTGTGCTATCATCCTGTATACAAGAGAATGCAAAAATGTTGCAAAGAGAAACAAAAACATAAATATGGTAGACATACTTTGTCAACAATTAATCCAAATAGTACAGTATGATCTAGAGATATTTAGGGGTGTGCAACCGGACCGGGTTGAACAAGAACTCGAATCGGCCCACTCGAAAAATAGGGTCGGGAACTAGTTCCTGTTGAAACCAGTTTGGGTACCGGTTTTAATTTTTGGGAATCGTTTCTAGGTGAAGGCCCACTCGGATCGGTTTTAGAACCGGTTTTTTTTGTATACCGAGGTGTCCAGTTTTTAGTTACTTAAAAAAAAAACTATTGAATGAGCATATTACCCAAGTTTTTCTTGGTTTTTAGATATGGATTGTCTTACCGAAAATGTTATCATTGGTAAATAGACATTATTTTGTGAAAATTACGATTTTGTTGTAATTAAATAAATTTAATCGATCGGCACTTTTGCAAGAAAAACATAGTCGGGACCAAAAAACAGGGTCAGTTCCAAAACAGGTTTCAAGAAAAACAAAGTCGGGTCTCGGTTTCAAAAACTGAGAACCGGTTATCACATGATCGGTTTTAGGGTCTAGGCCTGGACCCGGCCCACCCGGCCCATGCTCACCCTTAGAGATATTCACAAGCATGAAAGTAATAATATAATATTTTTTCATGATTATACAACATCTTCCATCTTTTTCCATAATATGTTTGCTAAATCAATATTTTCAAGTGATATATAAGTACCACATTTTGCTAGTCCTGTAGGGGTTATCCCACATTGATTATGGAAGGGGCTGATGATCGGTTTATAAATACTAGATAAAGTCTCATCCTTTGATGAGAGAGATCAAAGACAACTCAACACTAGTATCAAAACTTAGACTACCAACAACTCAACAGGTCTAGACTTAAATGGTCATTCGGAAGAATTCGACGTTGGGCTATATGGCCACTACGCGAGGGAGAGAGATACGTGTTGTCGTGCGGGGCTTATAAGTCAGAAAGGTATCTTTGGCTAAGAATATCCTGATCCTAAGCTGAGATCCATGAGTCAATATTGCTCCATCAAACTTGTCTTTTTTGAGCTTTGTGATTCTGGAATTGGCATGTGAACTTCTGCACAATTCACCAATTATATCACAAAGTTTACGGACAACCATTAAAGCTATTTTTCATGCACAATGATTGATGGGGGAATATTATCACGCCCCTTAGGCTGCACAGACTTAGCCAATCAAAGCTACCCTCTCCCTTTGAAGGAATCTCCCCCCACCAATAAAATTTCCAGGAAACAGTCCATTATTCGTGCTCATAAAATTCACAAGTTGCCTAATTTCTTCTCTCTCTGTGTGTGTCCATATCCAACATCCTTTTTCCTGCTGTTGTAAAATGATTCACTTTATTTTTGTAACTTTGCTTTTAATCTGTCCAAGGTTTGTCCTTGTCTGTACAATCATTCATTGGCAATATGAAAAGAGAGCGCAAAGACACAAGACCATTGCTATTCTGTTCTTATTCCAAGGCTAGAAACGGTTGTCTGAAGGTGACCGGAGGACAGCCCATGCATTCAAACTTAAAGATGCAGAAGATGTTCCAATGATGCCTCTTATGTGGGCTAGCTCACACTACAGAACCCTTTATTCCCACTATCAAGAGATGCCCCAATCATTTGCCCTCTACTGGTTTTGGCCTTGAACTGTGTTGGGTGAGAGTATTGAGAGGTACTGCTACTTTCTTGGTTACTGTCATCAGGGTATGTGATCTTTCTGCAGTGTCGTTTGATTCCTCAATGCTAGTTGTCCCTTTTTTTTTTCCCTTTTGATAGCAAGTTTGGAACGTTTGCAATGGGGTCTAAGTGACAATCACTGGCTCACTTATATGTAGTGTCAACGGCCTCCAGGGATAGAGTGAGTGACCCAGCGAGGGTGATCATGGAAAAAAACAGCGACTCTAGGTTTGTGACAGGTGATTGGGATCCTGCATTGAAACCAGTCATTAAGGGCCGGAACAAAAGAGCCAATCAGCTTAAATGGGTTTTGCTCTTGAAGGCGAATAAGGCCGTCTGCTCGGTGGCCTTTGTTGGAAGTGTTCTTTGCGCGGTGCTGAGCAGTATCAAGAAGAGATTGCTATTTGGTCAAAGAGAGAGTTGTGAGACCGTGAAACTGGACAAAAGTAAATTCCTCCTCAGACTTATACTAGCATTCCTGGTGGTGGCTTTGATTGCTCTATCAATTGAACCAGTTGCCCACGTCAAAGGGTGGAATAATTCCCCGAGTGCATATTTGCACACGAATCATGTTCCGGATATCAGAGCGTGGTTCCACAGGGTATATGCTTCCTGGTTGGAGTTACGTGCTGAATCTATAGTGCCTTTAGCTCAAGCTCTCTGTAGATTCTATGTAGTACTGTTTTTGATACAGTCGGTGGACCGCACGGTGCTGTGTCTTGGTTGCTTGTGGATTAAGTACAAAGGGATCAAGCCAAACATTGGAGGAGATTTATTCAGATCAGATCATTTGGAAGGTCCTGATTATGAGTATCCGATGGTTCTTGTTCAAATTCCTATGTGCAATGAGAAAGAGGTAGGCATTGCATGCCAACTGCTTTCTATTTGTATTTGTTTTTATTTTTGCAATGTGCAAGCATATTGTGATCTGGTAGAATTTGATCACATGAGCATTTACGATTCTTGCAGCACAGAAAGACTTAAGGGTAGCAGACATTCATATGCCCACTCATGGGATAAAGCTGTAAATCGTAGCACATAACTGGATTGTTTCATAGAGCCTGTCTGAATTCAGACGTTCAATTCATCACGAGATACCCATTTCAACAGGATGACAAACTCTGACCAAGAAAACAGAAAACAAAAAAAGGATGACAAACATATACCGGCAATAGCGAATTAACGATTTGGCTGGGTACAATGATACTGTCAAGGAGTGGAGAATAGCCTCTTGATTTGTGATTCTTAATCTTTGAACATCACAAATGAAGTCACTGCTTTCAGTTTGCAAATAACTTTGGTATGATCTTCACATCACAGTAAATATCTTAGGATGCAAGATAGTAATATGAGAAGATACTGCCGCGGTATGCACAATGTACTGTCCTCATTCTTGTATCAGACTCTGCTGTGAACTTCCTCTTTTTAGGTTTACAAGCATTCCATCACAGCAGCCTGCCAACTTAATTGGCCACAAGATCGGTTGCTTATTCAAGTTCTGGACGACTCTGACAATGAGAGCATTCAGTCTCTAATCAAGAGAGAGGTCTCAAAGTGGAGCGAAAAAGGCATGAACATAATATATAGACATCGACAGGTTAGAACCGGATATAAAGCTGGTAACCTCAAGTCTGCCATGGATTGTGATTACGTGAAAAACTACGAGTTTGTTGCGATCTTTGATGCTGATTTCACGCCAAAACCAGACTTTCTCAAGCGGACGGTCCCTCATTTCAAGGTTTATCAGACTTTTAATCTCCTTCTAGTCTCCAAGCGGTACTCAACACATCTCACTGGCTATTCTCAACCTCTGTTGCAGGATAATCCTAAGCTAGGATTGGTTCAGGCGAGGTGGATTTTCGTAAATAAGGACGAGAACTTGCTGACGAAAATGCAGAACGTCGATAGGTGCTTCCACTTTGAAGTGGAGCAGCAGGTTAATGGGTGGATCCTTAACTTCTTCGGTTTCAATGGTACTGCTGGTGTTTGGAGGATTGAAGCTCTTCGGGATTCTGGAGGCTGGTTTGAGAGGACAACCGTGGAGGACATGGATATAGCAGTCCGTGCCCATCTCAGAGGTTGGAAGTTCATCTTCCTCAATGATGTGAAGGTATATCTAAACTGGATGCTGGATTTCTTCGTTCGTTTCATTCCTTGTTCTCATGATTATTCTTTGGCTTCATTTGAAAGTCAAGACATCACTGAAGAAATAGTGAGAACAAATCTTGTCCCATAATTTCGGATTCTTTCTCATGTTACCAAATTTCAAAATTTAGGTGCTCAATGAGCTTCCTAGTTCTTATGAAGCTTATAGAAAGCAGCAACACCGATGGCATTCGGGTCCGTGCAATCTCTTTCGCTTGTGCCTTCCGTCGATCATAGCTTTGCAGGTAATAAACTCCTGCTCTTTTACTCTTACTTTATTCTACTTCTGAATCTCAAATGAAGAAATGAAGAAAGTAAGTGAAATTGCTTTTATATTGCAGATCACTTTCTGGAAGAAAGCAAATCTGATATTCCTGTTCTTCCTTCTAAGGAAGCTTATAATTCCATTCTATTCCCTCACATTCTTGTGCGTGATTCTTCCTCTGGCCACGTTCATCCCCGAAGCCGATCTACCGGTGTGGGTGATTTATTATTGGCCCATAGTAATGTTGATTCTGAACATTTTCCTCGACCCCGGATCCATCCCTTTTGTCGTCCCTTACATTCTCTTCGAGAACACAATGTCCTTGACCAAATTCAGTGCTGCAATGTCGGGGTTGCTACGGCTGCGCAGTTCCCACGAGTGGATTGTCACCAAAAAAACAGGCCACTCAGCAGATTCTGCTGGAATCAACCAAACCGATAAAGCCTGCAAAGGAGCGTCTGGTGTGGAGCTGGCTAAGCTCAACAAACGAAAGGAATGTCCAGTTGAACTTTCCAAAACTCGGAAGAAAACAAGCAAGATATATAAGAAAGAGCTTGCAGTGGCTTTCTTACTACTGACTGCTGCAGTTCGGAGTCTCCTGTTGGCCAGGAAACTGTATTTCTGTTTCCTCTTACTTCAAGGGACCGCATTCCTTGTCGTCGGTCTCGGTCTAATCGGGGAGCAATGAGCTCCTCTTGGTTTACAAAACTCATCTAGAACCAATAGTAGGGGACGGTGTCGAACTATGGCTAGCTTCTGTGAAGCCAGTGCAAATTGTCATTATATTGCTCATTTGACGTTATTATTGGAGCCACAGGCAAAATGCGAAGCATCCATTGCACAGTGTCATTGCGAGCTCGCTTTCGTCCCGTCTTCCAGATCGATTTGGCGCATGTTCTTGGAGGTTTTGGGGACCGTTTGACAGCAAGTTCTCTCTTGAAAAACACGGACCTCCCTCGGTCCAACTGATCAGAGTTACTTTGCGCCATGGTGGGGGCGGAACTGCGACCTTTCCGTGCGGTTTCTTGATTTCAAAAGTCGTTCACCATTTGAAAAACTGAAAAAACTGCAGAAAGCGTTCCTATCTCCAGAATATGTTTTGCTTCCTGTGGTGGCAGTATCAAGAAGCTACAGAACTTAAAGATTTCAGACTCTTTCCGAGCAGAGCTACCCAGAATGAACCAGGAAACGATTGCCGAGAACATTTTAATCCTGGACATTCAAGAAAACAGTCTGAATTTTAATCCTGAGAACACCTGCTACACCCTCAGGATAAACATCGTCCGCATTAAGCAAAAGTCGGATTCAAAGATGATGATGATAGTTTCTGGTAAGTCGACCACAGAATTGAAGGGAAAAAAAAAAGGAAACAGAGTCGGGTGTATAGGCCAATGGTAAGTTATTACTACTACAGGGATTAATTTTCCTTGTAATAAATTTACTTCAAATTAACTTATAACAAATTAAAATAATACATTTATAACAAATTAATTTCCACATTAACTTTCGTTAAATTGAATTAATACTACAAAAATTCCATACCGTTATGCCTCTAGCAACAAAACGGAAGTAAAAATCATAATCCGATATTCCTATTATTTATCACTTATCATTAACTTAGAAATTTGAAGATTAAATTTGATGAAAAATAATGAATGATAAATTTATAATAAATATATCATTTTAGAGTTTTGTATGGTGAAAAAATTTAATTTATGATAAATTAATTATAAATGTATCATTTTGAAATTTTCATAAATTAATCATTGTTATATTTGTCTTTAGCTTTTGTTGATCTAAACCAAGGGCATTAAATAACATCCTCAAAAGAAGGCCCTCCTAATCAAAAAGAACACCTCAAGCTGTATAACGATGGAGGCGCTCGCTTGCAGCTGCAGCAGCTCCTGGTGCACACGCCGGACCTCCCGTCACCACCGTCCATCGCCATCTCTCTTCTTTCCTTCTTCGCTCCAAATTCACCATCCCATCCGACGGTGGCCACGTCTCGTGTCAGGTGAGAGCTCATGACTCTCTCTCTCTCTCTCTCTCATCCCATTCAAAGACTGCAACTTTCCCGCACTCTTGATTCTTTCTGCTCATGCTCGCTTTCCAATCGCTTGTTTTGTTATCTTTTCAGCAAAATTAAGACGGGTCTTTCATCAATTTGCTGACTCTCTCTCTCCAGTTATCAATTTCTGTACTTTTCTTGCTTTCTCTCTCTCGACTCTGGAAGAACCTGAAGTCAGATCAATGAAGGTTCTTGTCTGTTCATTTTTATGTTCGGGCGTTTGACTTCATGGTTCGACATTGTTTCTTAGGTTTGAATTTGTGGAGATATGGAGTGGTGTCATCCTCTGGAGGCACACAAAGAGCTGTGAATGGAAGCGAGGCGGAATATCTGTCGCCGTGGGACGATAAACCTTATGAAACGTTGCCAAATGGTAAAATAGCTTACTTGGATGAGCAAGATGTGGTCACGTTTCTTGACCCTCCTAAGGAGTTGATTCCTCTTGAACCCAGTTCTTATAACCCTGCTGCTTATTTATGGTAAAGACAAATTCATAAGCATCATGAATTTATGATCGATATGTAACTTTTTGTTTCATGGCTCCTTTGATTCGAGATTATTTACCAATGATTTGGGTACTTCTTTTACTTTTGTATTCTGTTGAAGTCAGACAGGGAAAAGGAGTCATCTGTAGTTTTGGGTCTTGTAAATTTTCAGGAAGAAAGTTGAAGACATTCCGGAGGAACGGCGCCATCGATTACTACGCTTGCTAAAACCAAGGTTTTCTCTCCGCCGAGCATGTTAGTATGTTTGTTTTGGTGCTGCTGAGAGGGTTGATTTTTCGTCCTTTGAGTGTGTCTGCAATGATTGCAGTGATGGTTAGTGATATCTAGCATGCGAATTGGTAAATGGACTGGTGGTTCTGTGGTTAAATTTTCGGTTCTGAAAGGTCTGGAAATATGGTGCAGACTTATATCAAGAGCCTGGGAGATAGCTGGCACGCGCTATGAGGATCCTAAGTTAATGAAGAAAAAAGCATCCAGTTTGCTCTCTGGTGAAGCTAAAGAGACATCACTCGAGTATTACTATTGTCGAACCAGCAGAGGTAACATACTGAGATTTTTGCTAGTCACACCAACAACGGTTCCTTTGGCATTCTAGAAAATATTGAAAGAGAGATTATGTAGTTTCAGACCCTCTTGAGGTTGATTTTCTTTTTAAAACCCTTGTAAGACAGGTCCTCCCTCAATTGCTTGGATAAATTTCTTCAAAAAGGTGAAATCTTGACTACTTGACAATTCTGAGTTTATCATGCTTCCAGTTTTTTTTAGTCTCTTCTTGTGATAGTTACCAGGTGTGCATGTAACTAAGCCCTGTTTCTCACACAGGCTATATTCTGTTCCAAGGACGATAAGAAATACGGCCGTTTTATTGGTAAACCCTTTTTTCTCTCATAAAAAGTTCTGGACATTGCTCGATAGCAGATGCGGTGACAGTTTCATCAATTTAAAGCATTCATATACCATTGAGGCTACTTCATATAGACTGGCACAGTTTTGGTGAACTAGTAATCATTTATGCCAAAACAATGAATTTTGGCCTTTTCTCTTGTTTCTTTCTGCTTGCTGCTTGCGAGTTGTTGCCATTCAGATGTATGTTGGTTGGTAAATTGCTGGATACTGTGGTCTAAGAACTTCCTCTTTCTCAGGTGAATCGTTGCTAGGGCAATTAGCAAGTTCCCTTTATCCACTGTACTTTGTGGTGACACAAGTCAAGGAAGTAATGTCAACAGAACAACCTTGTGATCTAGCATACGAATTCAGCGATGGATTCCTGGATCTTTGTGACTACCCCGAGAGCTTCCCTAAACCAGGTAGATTCAGCCATTCCACTAGTTGCAAAGAGGCCTATGTGAGTTCTTTCAATGTAATATATCTAGGTTAAGTGCAAAAACAGGATTTCAGGTTTTGCTTGTTAGTCAATAGAAGACTTAGGGTTTTATTTTGATCAATCGAAGATTTACGCTTTTAAAAAAAGCCCCAATTACGTCTCGAGCTTGCGTGGCTGGAATTTAGGCATTGGACATCTGACGTGCCATGTGGAATATTTGGTCATTTGTCATTTTTTATGCCTGAATTCCATCGACAACAAGCTTGAGGCCTGCTTGGGGTTCTTTTAAAATCGTACATTCTCGATCGACCGAAATAAAACCTTCGATCCTCAATTGGCTAATGACTAAAATCTACATGTTTCTGCACTTGTCATGATGCATCAGATAACAAAGATTCTCTCAGTTTCGTATAGTTCAGTCCAGAACTCAATTCACTTTTGTAATCCTCTTCTTTTGCAGGGAAGCACCCTTATCCTTTCGATGATGAAGTTGTTGTGTACCTTCGTCACATTGGGCCCGGAGTCTTGGTAGGACAAGCATGGCAAGAAGGAAAGAATTTGCAGCAAGTGCCTCAAAAGTTGTGCAGCGAAATTCTGATGGTGAAGGATTATGCAGCACGCTGAGGACCGAACTCTTGGCATCGAATTTCTGCCCGCTCTCTGCGTTGCTCTTCTGAAGCCGTTCTTGGTCAATGCTTCTAGTTCTGTCCAACCGAATTATGCTCTGCCCTCGGGAAACATCTGTAAGCGCGATATCGGCAACGTGGTCAAGATGAGCTTTTCGCATTGTTCTGATCACGCGAAGGGTCTGTGTGAAGCAGCAAACTAAGAGGAGGATTTGGACGTAAGCATTGTGGCTTTGAAGCCATGTAGGAGCCTGAGCACAACTTAAAGAAAACGTGGTGAGCCCACTTGTTTTTGAGAGATTCTAGCATGGATTGAGTTCAGATAATTAAATAGCATCAACAAACCTTCTGGAGAAACGGAGTTACAGTCGTATTGTGCTCTGCTCTCTATATACTTTTTCACCTTCCTTAGCTGTGAATCTTCTCACTTATTCAATATACTGTATGTCCAGTTGATCAATTTTTTGAAAAGAATAAGCTATAGTCGAGTCTACATGATATCGATAACTCGCATCGACAATCAGTAAGCTAAGTCTACATGATATCGATAACTCGCATCGACAATCAGTAAGCTAACTTTTGTTGGTACATGATATCGATAACTCGCATCGGCAATCAGTAAGCTAACTTTTGTTGGTAAATTTGCGTCCCGAAGAACAGACACTATGTTAAATCACAAACGGATATAATGAACACCAACTTTGGGACACATTGTTTAGGACTTTAATAAACAGTCTCATGCAAGTTTGTCGCTTGACGATTATGACGTGGTGCGATCCATCGATCTATACGAACAATGGTCTTGTTTGTTATATGAACGGAGATGAGGGGATGAATGATCACCAAAAAGACCCCGACGGTCGAAAAATTCATAGCTCCATACCAAACTCTTTGAGCGGCGTCGTTTGACGGTTCATCAGGGACTAGGCGCTGACCACATAATTAAAACTGAGGACGGGAGTCTGACTGAACAATCCATCCCCCTCCTCCTCCTCCTCCTCCTCCTCCTCTCTCTATCCGATCTTTGTGATGGTTCCTCTTGTCTTGCAAAATCATCAATCGACTCACTCCCTGGATTGCTTCTCCTGAATCTTTCAGTTCTAGCTAACCTTCTCCTTCTCTCTCTCTCTCTCTCTCAAAATGCTGCTTCAAGCTCAATCCCTGAGGACCCATTTCACTCCTTCACCGACCCTTTTGACACCGAACCTCAAGACCCAATTTTGCCCTCGAAAATCGTGTTCGCTCCCGAAGTCATTTTGCTTCAAGACCCTGAAATGCTCAGTTTCCACCGTTTCCGAAATCACTGAGTTGGGATCGTCCTCCAGTACGAAGCCGTTTCCGGCCGAAGTTTCGAGGACCATCATGGAGTTGTGCTCCGAGGGAACGCTCTCGACGTTGACCGACGACAGGTGGCCTCTTGGCATTGGCGTTCGATTCGCGGTTGCGCCTGATGGCACTCCGATCTTGTGCTTGAATGAGGCTGACAGGCTGTTCCCTGTTGACAAGAGGTCCAGTCTTCATGTTCAGGTGCTTTTTATTTTTGAAATTTTCCTTCCGCTTCAAGTTTATTCTTGTTTACGTGCGGTTGAAAAAATGTAGCTGTTGGTTTTTCCTCTTTATGTTTTCGTTATCTGATTGGGAGAAACTTGCTTTTCTGGGGGGATTATTGAATCAGTTGAAGCAATGTGGGTTACGGACTCCGCAGTGCACAATTCAGGGCAGTCTTGCTAAACCTGGAGATAGAATGTCTTCAAAGGTAATGCCTTTTGATGTCAGCAGATTTAATTTTCTTGCATGCTCTCGTAGATGGAAAGAGTGTCTCACTGTTATGAGCCCAGGAGCTGCCTAGAGCTCTCGGCTAACCTTAGCATGCAGTTCATAAATTGTGCTTTTGAGTGAGGTAGATATACGTTACTGCGAGAATGTAGTCATGGTTTTACTTATTTCCTATTTTCTCTTATTTAGTTTGCTACTCTTGCTACCCTGTTGTTTGCGGAAGCCATACTTGAATGGTATCCCTCATCATTTGCTTACAATGGCTTCCCTTATCTTTGGCTTTTCTATACGCTTGCCTGGTCCTTTATCCATTTTTGGTCGAACTCCTCAAACAATGAGTATGACATAGTTAGTAGTTACAAGTTCAATTCCTGAAAAATGAATGTTTTAGCAATTAGTTGCAGAAGTTTTGAAACTTCTTCAGAACCGGCTTTTTTGAATCCTTTGCTTCTCCATAAAATTCTGTTTTGAAAATATGAGGCCTCTCATGTAGGCACTTGTCTAGCAAGCATGAAAGTAACACATTCCATTTCTCGGTTATATTGTCTTTAAAGATGCAATGGCGGTTGGTGTAGCACCTTCCTCTTCATCATATCTTTGATCTTTCTTCCTCTGTAGTGAATGAGTGATTGTCTTTTTGTTTCCTAACTCAGCATGCAAATCTTTTATTTAGTGTTTTCATTTTAAAAAATCTCAGCTTAAAGAAAAGTATCGGACGAAACCAGCAAAGACCATGTAAGGTGGACCTAGGTGAAGCTTAGCAATCATTTGGGGGAATAACATACAGAACAAGCTTTGTATGAATCTCGGTTCCAGTATGATTCTGTTTATACTCCGCCCATAAGACCATTCCTACATCCACTAGGCTTATCTATGCTGATCTTGGAAAAAGAGATATGGAGATGAAACAGTTATGTGCATCAATAGAGAGTCGCATATATGTTTTCTACCCACTGGATACTGTATCAGAGTGTTGGGCAAGTTATGCCTGTTTATTTTTCCAATAAATATTAGCAATGGCTTGGGAGAAAATAATTACTGATACATGGCAAAGGACAAATCTTAGCAACTTATTGTCTTGAAATCAAATTTAATCATGGTGAGCCACGCTCCATAAGAAACCTTATTTCATGAAACCATATATCTTGACAGATTCTTTTTTCCTTTTTCATTTTTCAAAACCTTCAAACAAAAGATGTTTCTAACAGTTCTGAAGTCCAAGACTGAATCTTTATGCTTCTTTTCTGTTTGGTGGGCATGATAAAGTAACTAAGTCATCCAATAAATTTCCTTTATGAACATTCATGCGTCATAACTCTCAAATGCCAATTGTATGAAATGTAAGAAGAGCCAATCAAGAGACCTATGACAGCAAGGGTAGTGGGAGCGAGGCACTTTTGCAAGTTGCTGTGTAATTTGCCGATGTTTTGGCAATCCACAGACCGTGCACTCATAATCAGTAACCTAGAGCTTTGATTATGGGTAGAATTCCAAATCCATTCAAATATCTAGATAATTCTCCCGCCATCCTCTCATTTGTGACAAATTATCTCGTTTACAGACTAATTATGTTTGTTTATTTGTGGAATGGTATGTCTAACTGCATCCAGACAGTGGCAAAAGGGGTGTTAGGGGAAAGTAGAGGGAATGGACATCAAACAAAGGAAACTTGGTGGTGGAATGAAGAGGTGCGGGATGCAATTAAGCAGAAGGAGTTTTTCAGATGCCTCCATAAATGTAATGATGAAGAGAATTTGTAAAAGTTTAGATTAACGAGAAAAAGTGCCAACAAAGCCGTGCGAGAGGCCAGAGGCAAGGTTTTCACCGATATGTACAACAAACTTAGGAGAAAAAAGTATCTATAGACTTGCAAAGTTAAGGGACAAAAAAGCAAAGACTTAACACAGGTTAGATGCATCAAGGATGAAAGTCAAACACTCTTGATAAGAGATGAAGATGTTAAGGGCATGTGAATGAGTTATTTTAACAAACTTTTTAATGGGGAGAGCGATAGAAGTGAGGTGGATTTGGAAGATGCTTCTGATGATTCAAACAGAAGGTTTGTACGTAAAGTTAAAGCACAGGAAGTTAGGGAGGCATTAAAAAAAATGAAGACTAGTAAAGCCTTGAGACCCAATAGTATTCCTATTGAAGTGTAGAGATGCTTAGGGGAGATAGCAATAAGTTGGTTGACTAGTCTTTTTAACAAGATTCTTCATACTAATAAGATGCCTGATGAATGGAGGAAGAGTATACTTGTGCCTATATACAAGAATAAGGGGGATATCCAAAATTGTTCTAACTATAGAGGCATCAAGCTTATGAGCCATACAATGAAGCTGTGGGAGAGAGTCATTGAGCATCGTTTGAGAATAGAGACTAAGGTTAATGTCAATCAATTTGGATTTATGCCAGGAAGACTTACCATGGAGGCTATTTTCTTGATACGACAATTGATGGAGAGATAGCAAGAAAGAAAGAAGTACCTCCATATGATGTTTATTGATCTCGAAAAGGCATATGATAAGGTTCTAAGAAAGGCTTTGTGGTGGATTCTTGAGAATAAAAAAGTACCTTCAAAGTATGTCGAGGCAATTAAGGACATGTATGATGGTGCTACTACATAGGTGAAGGCTTATAATGGCATATCAAGTTATTTTCCAATCGCAGTAGGCTTGCACTAAGGTTCTGCTTTGAACCCTTACCTTTTTGCGCTGGTTATGGATGAGCTAACAAAAGATATTCAATATGAGGTGTCGTATGCTATTTGCAGACGATATTATGCTTATTGATGAGACCAAGGCTGGGGTTAATGCTAAGTTAGAAGTATGGAGAAGCACTTAGAGTCTAAAGGATTTATGCTAAGTTTAAGTAAGACGGAATACTTGAAGTGTGAGTTTGACACGGTAGGAAGAGGGGATTAAGAAGCCGTAAATATGTTCGGACAGGAGGCACCCAATAAAGATACATTTAGATATCTGTGATTAATATTGCAAAAGGAGGGAAAGATTGATGAAGATGTAAGCCATAGAATCAGAGCAGGTTGGATGAAATGGCGCAGTGCATAGGGATTTTTGTGTGATCGCAAAATTCTTCTTAAGTTAAAAGGAGAATTTTATAAAACGGCAGTCAGATCTGCCATGTTATACGGAGCTGAATGTTGGCCAGCACAAAGGAAACATGAGCATAAAATGGGAGTAGCGGAAATGAATATGTTAAGGTGGATGTGTGGTCATACAAGGATAGATAAGATAAGGAATGAAGAGATTCGACGAAAAGTTGGAGTAGAACCGGTGGCGGAAAAGATGAGACAGTATAGATTGAGATGGTATGAGCATATCTTCCGAAGGCCCTTAGATGCATCGATACGAACAGAAGTTTGCTATCGAGAGCATAACACGAAAAAAGAAAAATTTAATGGAGTGAGAAATAGATTGGCGTATGGTTTACCATAGGATGGAGTGGAGAAATGCTATTAGTATTGTGGAAGAGTAGTGTATAGATATATATATTTTACACATTTATCTCGTTTCCCTCGCTTGATTCTACTTTTATTTTTATGATTCTTTAGGGTTCATCGACCGCCGACCCCAACTAGTTTGGGTTAAATGTGTTGTTGATGTTGATATTGATGTTGATGTGTTATTTGTTACCTGGATTATTGAGTTCAAACTGACTCATGATCGTATTATGGCAATGAAATGTGCAAGCATGTAGATTGCAGAGAAAGGTATGATTAGTGCTTCTAGTCTTTCTGTTTTTCATGGATTCCGGGTAGCATTGAAATTAAGTATCTGTGAACATTGGGAAGGTATGTATCTGGTGTAGCCGGTCTCATGGATTTTAGTTCCTTCTGTAGATGGCTTGGCATTTTTGGTGCTTCATAGTGAATTTTTCGTTACTTATCAAATGTGAAAAATGAAAATATAAAACATTGTCCTTGGATAGCTTTTCTGTCCTCCACCGATTGGAAGAGTTAAAATTATCGGTATGGAGGAGTCTTGAATTGCTTGCAATTGTTTTCTGTAGCTTTGAAATGCTTGCAATTGTTTTCTGTAGCTGTTGTAGCTGACATGGATTCTTTTGTAACGTTTCAACATTTTGGAGAGTGCTTTGGGTTTGAAATGTATATTAGGTTAGTCTAGCTTTAACGCTTGATAATTAATACTATGACCTGACAATAGGGGCTATAGAGACTCATTTCGTGGTTAAAGTTCAAATCTTTCATACTATATTGGAGCACACCAGTAATAATCTGAGTTTACTATGTGCATACTCACATGGGTGACAATGAACACTTCTCTTCAGCGGCTTCTTTCAGCGTGGACAAAGAGATTTGGATCAGAAGCTGTGGAAGACCAAGTGTATTACATAGATATGGAAAAGGTACTTCAGATGGAAGACTTTGAGGTATGCTAAATTTGCCTTTTCTGCATATTTTGTCCTGGTTTCCTTTTTTGTCTGTCTTTTAGTCTTCAGTAGAGCAATGGCAAGCTTTGTGATATCAAAACGTATTGTGCACTTGTCTGATGTGGGGTACTATGTCAGGATGGCATATGGGTCACGACATCTGATTATAAAAGTGCAACCCCTG
This sequence comes from Rhodomyrtus tomentosa, assembly GCA_028455895.1. Classification (NCBI taxonomy): domain Eukaryota; kingdom Viridiplantae; phylum Streptophyta; class Magnoliopsida; order Myrtales; family Myrtaceae; genus Rhodomyrtus; species Rhodomyrtus tomentosa. The sequence goes on along the minus strand of JAPCWY010000001.1, from coordinate 36,263,994 downwards.
ATCCACTTCGAGACGTTGCTGAAAAGATTGTCACTGAGATAAACACCAATAACATGGAAGATGTTTATCGCTTTTGCAATGTGTATGTTGACTTGGACTTCCAGGTACGCATTATTTTCACTTTCCTATCTTGAACTTTACTTCAGAACTGTTTGATTTCAATTGAGCATATTGAATATTTCGATTGTTATTCAAAACTTAAGGCTTGTGAAAAAAAGTAATGGCTTTCTAAGTTCTAATATTGAGCAGAGGCCTTTGACAAAAGAATATTTACTTGATTTTTTTTGAAGAATAATGGCAGTCCTATCTGGCTCGATTTGCCATTTGTAGAAAATGAATCTCAACTGTTATTACTGAAAATCTTGTGAGGAAGAAAAATAAGATGGCATTAAGCACTTTGAATGCGTGCTTGATGCATTTGGCCTTAATGTCTGCATGACTGAGTGATGCTATGCATTCAGTGTGTAACAATCTTACTTCTTAGTTCATTCATTACGTGTGCATCTTTCCTCATGGTGTTGTCTCAGGGGATTCATACGCGTCTGCAGGTGTCTGAGGCGAAAATGATATGGGTCGACCGGTTAGGCTTTGATGTGCGCATCCATTCCCCTCCAAGTAGTGTATTCGATGTCCGCATTCCTTTACCAAGAGAAGTTACGGATGAGAAGGGTGCAAAATCATCTTTCAACTGTATGTCTCAAATAGCGTGGGAGGTAGAAAAGAATTTCCACGTCCCCGATTTTAAGAAGGTGAAACAATTAAAACAGATAGCTTAGACGAAAAATATTTCGTATCCTCTCCCCTCCTGATTGAAGGCAATGCTGGGATTCGGGTCTTACTGTTTGTTGACTCCTGGAGTTTAGTCCAATCTCAGAGAAGTTTTGGGTGTTGGCGAGAAAAAGAACGAGGAGTTTTGGGCGATTATTTGGTGGTTCATTGTACCATTTTGTATATCCAATGGTTGAGGAAGATTGTATTGTGTCTTAGTTGGTCAAAATTGGAAATCTAGGTTGGTCATTTGCATAATTGTGGCAAGCGGTGGTGATGCTAAAATGTCGCCTTTAGCAATATTACAAAATTTTCTGACAGAAATGCGTCCTCCATTTAGATTCACTTGCACCACAGAATCGCGTAATTGTTCATGCATAATGCTGTATCCCATAAGCAAATGGCAATAAAGATGGTAGTTCATTCTCTGTGTTCTCATAGCGAGTCCGGTGAAATTATGAGGTAGCTTTTTGATACTCCTCTATAATTAAGAAGGAGCTATTCAAGTGCCTCGCTAGACTCTGGGGGAGGACGGGCGTGCGCAGTGCAAGACCTTCACATTTTCACTGTGATACTTTTTCATTTTCTGTCCAGAAATCATTAATGGGGTTTTGTTTACTCTGCATTAAGACTCCACAAGCAAGTCGAAGTGATCAGCAAGAATGAGCGCAGGTTTAGTAAATTAAACGCGACAGACGAGGAATGTCTGTCGATGCTTGCTATGATCTCTACTAAGTAACTCGAAGATGCTCGTGGCCCTTACCCGTTCTTACCCGTGTCGGATTCTCTACTCCGGTTACTGAACAAGACGATACAATACGTTCTTCTACTCCATGTACTACAGAGCGGACATAATAACCATCAGTTACGTTAGTAAGCTCCAGAACATTAACATGTCAAATGCAGAACCCTATCGCGGACCAGAAAGTTCAACCTGAAGATTAGAAGGGACTGAATCATACCCATGTCCTAGTTCCAGTTCCACCTCCAATTTCTCGACTAGCCTCTGACTACAGACATAGTAGAACACGGTGAACACTGCACAGCTGAAGAAGTTTACCAGGCACAGAAGGAGCGATATGCAGAAGCCGAAACCAACCTTGACCATCAGGAGGAGGTGATCCTCGTCATCCGTGACCGTGACGTAGAGCAACACATAGATGGGGATGCTCAACAGAGCTAATACCAACACAAGGATAAAACCTTCCGTCTTCTTCCCTCTGATTAGCTCTTCAGCTCTCGCTGACAGTGCCTTCATGCCTAACCAATCATCCTCCACGACAGAAATGACCAGTCCAAGAGCCCATTTAGGAGCAAGGTAAAAGTACGGCAGAAGCGTTGCAGCCATGGCTGCCACAACAACAATTACCCACGCAACGTTACCCGCAAATGCCCGCATATAGCTGACGAATATGATAAAGAAACAGAGCATAACGACGTACGCTGCGGTCAAAACAGACACACACAGCCACGTGAGGAAGGGTTTCTTCCAGCGGGACTGGATCCGCGATATCAGGTCCTCGAGGCTCATGGGTCTCGTGGCGTGAGGGAAGGTAGACCCATTTATGACCAACATCATCCCGGAGAAAGAAACTAGGGAAAAGGCCAGTGAGAAGAATGATTCAAGAAGCGCAAGTCCTCTTACGTCTCCGGGATCTAACCTCGACTGTTCATAGCCATCCTCGACTTTCCCCAGTAAAGGTCCTGCTAGAGAGTAGTGGAGAAGCATGAGGAGGAAGGAGGGGCCCGAGATGAGAAGCATGACTTGGATCGTAAGCTTCCAGTTCCTGGCTGGTATTCGGCTCGCTTCTCTGAGGATCGAAATTGCGTTAGACAACGATGAGGCCATGGCGGGTGCTTGGAAGGAAATGATCCTCGGACAGAATGAAAATGCTTAAGAGTAGATTCTGCCTAGTTTTTCTGGCTGTTGCTTAAGGGTGAAGAAGCTTGAATGGGGATCTCTTGTCATTATATTCATCACGTCCTAACACTTCTGGTGGAGGCATTAATCTAAAGCCAAGAAATGTAGGTGGGTCCTTTGTCATTTGGTGATTAGTAACTTCAAAGACTCAAACTTTCTGCTCTTTTCTTGAAGACTCGAGTCGTCAAGATTGGTAAAATTTTTCTGAACGACAAACCAGAGATGGGAGGACAGGGACGCGTGTGACCTTTTGATGATACCGATGATTTGCTTTTCTCTTGTGAGCCGAGTGTCGTATCTTTTGAAACATGTTCTGGTTTTTCCATTTGGAACAGAACAAGCATCACTGAAGGGAAGGATGAAAATTATCAGACTGAGGGAGTTGTCCACTGAGGGAGTTGTCCACTGAGGTAGCACTTTACTCTGGAAATAGCTCTCACAGATTACCATCAATTTAACAAACGAGGTGGTCCCAAATTGGACAGGAGGTCTAAATATGGAGATTAAGTTATGTTTCCCATTGATTAATTACATTTTCATTTGGGGGTTCCCACTGGAAAAGTCATTGGTGAAAAAAGTATTTTATCTGGAAAATGGTTCAGATGAATAAAGATGATGGTGACTCTTTCACTAACCTAGACAGCAACTCATAAAAGTGGACTTAAAGAAGTTATGTTTAATAACCCCACAATGTAATACTTCTCTGACCGAGGAGATTAAGCCAAAGCGAAAGGTGAAACGCGACTGTTGACTAAAGGTGAACTCAATATGCTCAGATAAGAACGCTAGCAGCAGTGTACACTATTACAGTACACAGATCCCATGTCAAATTTGATGAACTGTCCATAGCAATTTCTCTACAAGCTTTCTGGATTAACGAAGGATGTTGTAACTCATCCGCCTATTCATAGCATGGCAGCAAACTCTGAGTTTTCTCAGTTCTAGTCCTTATGGCACTGATTAAGAATCCCTCTTTTGAACCTCAAGATAGTCTGTTCTTAACTATAGAGTCAAGGGTGTTCTTTGAAAGTAGTAATCACCGCACCAGCACTATCCTTCAGCTTCCTTCTAATAGATGAAGTTAGACACTGCACGTGCATCTCCCTGTTTAATTGCACATTTATGTATCATGTCTTCGCATTTCAATTCTTTTTGCAGAAAAGCCAAACTTATGAGATAGAAGCTCGCAGCATATGTTGTTGCGAAATCCAATAAAGATCAGCATGACTGTCTGTCCAAGATAGATGGTTTGAACCGTAGCATCCTTGGGAGATGCTAAAAGAGATATGTTAAACTCTCCATGTTTTCACAAGAAAGGAAGTACTGCATTGACAATAACTACATGACCATTCGAAAGAGCCATAAATACTCTGCACAAAGTTAGAAAAGGCTTAGTATTCACTTGATGTATGCGTTGCTTCCACCATCTGTACATAGGAAGAGCATATCCAAGCTAAACTAAGCAGCAGTTAGAGTAAGGTAGAGCTGACTGGTCATTACATCTTTCATGTTGTCAATGGGGTAATTCGTTGTGACGCTTTGACTATTCCCGAGCTTTCTGTGCTTTGGCTGAAAGAGAGAGCCGAGACTATTCTCCAAGCTCTGCACAGAATGCTTTATATAGCGGCTGGCACTGTCATCTGGAGTGAAAGTAGCTCTGTATTTTTTTATGTAGCTCCCGTAAATAGGCACGATAGCCTGCACGACACGCTGGCACATCTTTTCCCTCAAATCTTCGTCAGAGATGATCCAGTTGTATTGCTTATCGTACATGTCATCAAAGGCCTCGTTGAATGCTTTCAGGCTCTTCTTGAGAAGGTCTCTATCAATCAGTTCCTCTTCAGTCGTTAGATTGGTAGCGGCTTGCGTAATAGGAGCTAGAAGCTTTCCCCAGCTCTCCTTCAAGTAGACAGTGGAATAGTAATCCTTGTACTGCTCGTGCGCTCTTAACCAAGACTCGCCCATCATGTCGCCGAGCTTTGTGCCTTTGAGATTGCAGAAGTAGTTGTGGTTGTTCATCATGAAGAGGAAGGAGAGCGCGCGGTTGCTGTAGGCCTTTGACCATGAATCTAAGTTCAGCCCAATTTCCTTCACGATGTTGTAAATCTGATTGGTGAACTGCCCCTCTTGATACTTTTCATGCTTCCAGCTCTGGTGGATCACCAGGACCTGGATCATGGTGGGCCTGTACTTTTCGCCCAGCAGCTGATTGCAGTACTCTGTGACGAAGCTCACAAGTAGCGGAACGCTGCCATCTGATGGCGGAGAGCTCTGCCTTTGCAGTTCCACTTGAAAGGAGAGCTCCCAGAATATCTCCCAAGCACCGTGAACAACGTTGCTGATGAGAGCTCTTGTCAGGGTTTGGATTTCAGCGCACGCTTTCGTACCAAAGAGCTGAGTAAAATCTGATCTTAGATCGTCCAGGACTGCAAAAACTTTCAACAGATTTAACAGCTTGTCAGGGCTCTTCTTGCTTTCTGTGAACTTACTTCCAAATTGTAGAAATGCCGCCATTCCAGAACGGGAAGCGATCATCGCGAAGCACCTTGTCCAAATTTCCTGACCCAGTTTCTCGAAGACCTCCATGCACAGCCTACGCTCATGCTCGAAGACATGCTTCACAGCATATTGCAAATGCTTGCTCCACCTTTCCAGGTCACTCTCTATTATCTGCTCATCATCAAGTTGCGAGGTTGGACTCTCGAGATACTCCAAGTGGAGAGCTTGTAATCTTGCTCTAGCATTCAGGGTCCGGACATCGACATAAGCTTCTATGCAGCTTTCGAGCTGGTTGTTCATGTTCAATCTCTCGAGGATGGCTTGCAACTTCTGTGTGGCAGATGCTGGAAAAGGTGATGAGAGGAGACAGGCGTCCTTCGTGGCGGAGCATTCTGTCAGGGGGTAAAATGCAGAAGAAACACTATTTTCTGTCAGAAGCTGCTTAAACTCACATTCTAGTTTGTGGAACGCGATACTTAGAGCTCCTCCGTCACGACGTGACTCCATTTCAGAAGACTGCAAATCTTGGAGGATGCTCAACGAACTCTTCAAGTTCGAAACATAGCGTTCGTTGGTCATCCCATTGTCCTCCAAAAGCTCGATCACGCCCTGTAACCACTGAATTGCTAGCAAGCAGTTGTCAGAGAGAAACCTCAGTGCCTGCTCAAGCTTTCTGATGGTCGAAAGATAACAGGATAGGTTAGAGCAAGGGCTTGCCAACAGCGAGTTCTCGAGCTCACGAACAGACTCAAAGACTTTCAGGACTGCGTCTGCCGGTCGTATGGCGCAGTCTATGTGATCTCCGATTGCAAGGAACGTGCACTTTTTCCGAGAGACGGGTCTAAATGCAGACTGCAGAGACAGCAATCTCCGGTCCACCGTATCCAGCCTTAGACTCGTTTCGTCTAACTCAAGGCCAAGAGCCCTCGACTTGCCGAGACTAGTCTTCAACAAGTCTCTAGCCGCCACAAGGCTCTCGACGCTCTGTCCCTCGGCCATGACTGAGAACAAGTCCCCGGCTCAGGATTCCTAGCGGATAAGACTCCCTATTCGGCCTTTTAAATGGCCACCGCGTTAGTTTCTCTTACTCTGCACATCTACTTTCTCACCAACTCACCAAATGTAACTGAAAAGAAGACCCCTGGATTCAAACCAAACTTCACTTGCAGAACAAACATATCTATTGAGACCCATATGACTTCAACCAACCATGCAACCATCTGCTTGCTTGGATTAATTGCACACCCCCCCCTCCATCAGGGGAAAACCTTTGGGGACACACAACCCTCTTTTTACAGCCGAAGCGAGAGGTTGTGTGGAAGGATTGAAGTTTGCAAAGCCAAACGAGGTGGTCCCCACGTCATAGTCAATTACGTGATCTTGACCTGCACTCCACAAGTCATCGGGCCAGAGACCGCAAATCTTCTCCGATTGTCCAGGTTGAACCTCGACCATCTAAAGTCGACACTTCCAAGAGAAATTGATTTCCCACCCAATGGTAAATTAAACTGCAATTTGTCAGAAAACATGTATGCCGTGAGGTTCGGCATTTAAAGCACGCTGACCGGGTTTAGGAGTCAGCATGTCGAATATCATTCACTTTGTCCTTGTTCTTTATTTTATTGGTAAAGCGAAAAAGAGTCGTCTACTTGACTTGCGAGCTGCAATTGTAAAATTTGCAGGATTCTTCAAAGCCGTGGATTAATTACCGTGAGACGCTAGGATAAAAACTAGATTTTCACTGAAAGTAACATTGATAACATGGGACAGCCGGAAAGAAGGGAGTTTAAAGAGTGGGAGGATGCGAATTCATAGCCAAGAGTAACTGCAATTTGGAGCCTACCAATTCTGAATCCTTTTGCCTTGAACGGACCGAAACAACTCCTTAACAACCAACGAGATAGTGTCTTTATAGGCATAACTAAAAGGAGTAACCAAACGAACACCAACTTAAGAGGACGTATATTTACTATGAGAAGAACTGAGGTCAGCAACATCAGGCGGGAACTTTCAAGACTCTGTTCAACCACTCGTAAGGCAAGAGACATCCACCCCTCCCCCTCCCTCATCAACACGATTAAGTGGAACACAAGATTGGCAAACGCTTCCAAACCAACCCAAACACCTCCTCTTCCTCCCCACCCAAAAAAAAAAAAAAAAAACCTACAAACATATCGGCCCCAGGAGTTGCACATTGTTCTCTCTTACAAGAAACCGAACAAGGTCCAAATCAGCATGCCAAATAGTGCGATGACCTCGTAATGCACCTCCAAATCAACAACAGTGAAATTGCTTTAGGAGGATAAACCAAAATCACTGGACCGCAACCAGAAAATGAACATTGGCAGCCGGATGCAACAAATCTTCTAGCATGAAAACAATCTGCATATTCTCTCACCTCAAACTCATTAGTAATTGATAATAAATTGGTTTATCAAAATCCCTGCCGATAGTAATCATCTACAAGAATTCAAAGATAATCTGTCACAACACAGAAACCGGGAAAACCGGGAAGAACTTCAGCAGGATATAAGAAAAATAAGAAAATAAAATAGGGAGCACTGATGGGATCATAAGTCGATCCAGTAAAACATTAGCTTGAGAAATGATCTGTTCATTTGATTACTGGCAGCATACCAATACTGTATCTATACCTATTTGCACAAATTCAAGACGCACATCAGAAAGAAATCGACTCTGAACAGTTGCGGAAGAAAAATAATTTTAAACAAAATCTGAATCTCTCTGAGCAAAATGACATAAGTGATAGAGAAGAATGCTATGCCAACTACAAAAGCACATGCACGAAATTGAATAAGGAATACTATAACTCTCAAATCAATAGTTTCAGTTCCATCAAGCTGCCCCCTTCTGCTTCAGAGTAATCTTATCACCAAGACTCAGAGCAATCCCTTGAGTTTTACTCCGTATCCGGATGTATCCACTAAGCTTTCCATCGACTTGCTTTTCAACGCTCACATTGACCAGAGCGTCCTCACCGAAAACACTCTTTGCATACAAATTAGCAGCGAGGAAACCACATTCGCCTTCTAGTGCCGACCTATTGTTTGATAAGCGAAAATAATCAGGGCAAGCAAATTAGCTTTATCCAAAGAAGGCAGAGGTCCAGAAATAAAGACATTAAAAGAAAATTTTTGATTGACAAACAAAGATGTAAAGATAAAAAATGAACTGCAATAAAATCCAAATCAAGCAAATCTCACAAACTTCATGTTAAGCCACCACAGATCAATAATACCACAAACTCCAAATCAAAACTAGTAAATAGGTTGAACTACCAAAGACCACAAATTACTTGCTCTGCAAAACCTGGCATCTCAGTGGAATTATAAGGCAGTACAGACGGCACTTTTCCAGGATTGGACTTGGATGGATTGCTAAATATTGACTTCTGCCACATCACAGATTTATACTTCAACCAATTGACCTATCAACTCATTCATTCAAAAACTTTAATTTCTTGCCATCTCTATCTGTCTAAAATAATGTCTGCTAGCAGTACCTATAAAGAAAATGGAAAAAAGAGAATGCAAATACAAAATCACATAAATAAGAACAAACCCATGCAATAGGAACACCATGGTACAGCATACAACAGAGTACCGACTTACGGAGGAGTGAGGCACTTCATGTTAGTTGACTTGATGATGTGGTTCAAAAACTCCCTCTCATCCTGGATAACAGTATTAATAGCAACCTACACAAAGTATAAGATGTTAGCAGCACAAACCAAATAAAAGAGGTAGCACAAGAAAATGGGGACAAATCAGGCGGCAAAATATTTAGCTAATGAGAAGAAAAATTCAGTAAGACTCTAATATATGAAGGATCGCTCTCTCCCCGAGAATAACTAATTTAATAAAACAACCAACGGAAGTTTGTAGCCAACGATAAAGGAACTGATAAAGCAAAACATCAGGGATATATATTCACAGATATACCTTATTTTCCCACTCAAACTCAGCCCACATGGTCCTGAAAGCAGCGTCAGCACAGGAGGCAGGAGAAATGTAGTCCATTATATCGATATGAATATCATTCAACACAACCACTGTCCTTTCAAGCACATTTGAAGAAGTCTCATACACTATGTTACCAAAAATTACTCCTGTTTCTGTTGAGGAGACTTTTATATTCGCCTTTATCTGCTTGCTTGACTCTGGAGCGAGTGTGTAATTCTGAGGGCGCTCCACAAGTTTAAGATCACCCATGGTTGCAAGCTCCAAGCACAAATTCTGAAGAGTGTCCTTAGTGCGATTAATGACAGTTACATCTAGCACAATGTCATAATGATGAACCGTCACATATGCTTCAGCATAGACAGGATCGCTGAATCCAGTGAGCTGAAGAATGCGGTTGAGTTTATTTGCATCATCTCCATCCTTAGTGAACTCTCCAGTTGCACGTTTAAGATCATCCTGGACCTCATCTTCCAATTCAAGCTGGCTCATACCCTGGAAAAAGTATGCTAGGAAAGACTCAGTGCCCAAACCTTCACAGTGCATAGTTAAGTGATGTACAGTGCAAAAGCAAGAAATAAAAACATACCATCAGTATTAACCAAAAACAAACAGAAGGGAGAGGAATGAAAGAAAGTTGCACAAACTTGATTAACAGATATTGACCAGCACATATAATTTCATGACACATTATCATTATGATCTACTCTGACTCGGAATACAAAGAGAATGAAACCAGAAGGTGAAACATACACAAGTGAATGCACAAGTACAGCCAAACCTCATAATTACCAGATGTGAAAAAAGCCATGGAAGAAAGATCAGGAAGTAAAATTTTAATGACTGGAAACCAAGGGACCATTAGTGAATGAGCATTGTTAATTTAATATCAACCATTAGTTAGCTCTACTAGCACAAAAGTCAACTCAAACCAGAGAGAAAAGAAAAACAATGTTGCTAACCTTCCTGCTCTTCAAGTGGTAGAAGTCAATCAGATCATCTGGTTGAGCATGAGATATCTGAGCTTTTGCTTTGATTTCCTCCGTCTCTTGGAGCTGCTTTTCTGCGAGCATCTTCACAAAACTTTCTCTGCAAGATTGCAACCATATCTTCCTTATTTCATCCCCAGTGTTGCACAACAGCCTAATGCAAAGGATTACTCTGTCATGAGAGTCATTGTCAATTGGGTGTGGAAGAACTGGCGACTGACCCAGCTGTAGCATAGATACCATAATCAACAAGGCATGTGTGGTTGCTTTGTTAACTTCCACCTTTGACGGTTGGACCTCCTCCAACCTCAATATAAGCTTTGTCAGGGTACATGCCACAACTGCCCCAAGGAAAAAATCTCCTGAAAGGATCAATGATCTTAAGTTTCCGACAGATGTCAATGAGCCCTGAACAAGGGTTGGAGGAGACATGGCAGTTTCCAGAGCTGCACTCTGGGTAGCATAAGTCCCATCAGCGAGTATTGCAGGTCTCCTAGAAGATGCAGTCGCCACATTCACTGGCTGAGAACTCTTCGATGCATCTTGGGCCTCACCCTCTTCAGCAGCTGCTGTGTAGAATGGGAGGTCTCCAAGACACTGTTTAATAGTAGCGATGCCACTCTCAACTTCTGCGAGGGAGAGACAGTATTCTCCAATAATCCAAAGAGCGCAAGAACAAACTCTTGCAGCACGAATCTGGTAGAAAGTGTCCAACAGCCTGGTTATGATCGAGACCCGTAATTTGGGATTCGTCTCAATTATCTCACGCACAAAGACTACAACATCCAAAGCTGAAGCCACATTGGTATCGCCTAAGAAATCCATTAGGAGATGCACGACTGTACTTGCCACCTCAGGGAACTTAATTGCACAAGTATGAATAGCTTGCACAAGCATTTGCCTGTACTCTCCATTCTTCTCAAGCTCCCCGCTTTGAGTCTTCACAACCTCCTTCTTCAGCATCAAAACAACCTCATCTACATTCCTAGGGGTAATCAACTCAAGGGCAATGTCAAGAGTTTTCCTCCTAATATCAAGGTTTGGACTTGAAAGCGCTCTAAGTACATCCATCACCAGCTCAACCATTATTTCCCTGTGTGAACTCTTAAGCTCATTCAACCTATCAAGCACGATCAGCTTCACATTGTTATCACTCTGCGACAACAGCAGCTGGCCATACGTGCTCGCCGCAGCCCTTATCGCGGTTGGCGCAGAGGATAGTGATACTAGTGTCCCAGCACACTCATAAATCACAGCTGTCGATGGGGCATTAAGCAGCGATATGATAATCTTAATGTACTTGCCCTTCTCAGCCTTATTGGATCTACACACTTTCCTAATCAACTCCAAAACAACCATTTGCAGCTGCTCCCCCCAATCATTAATCCTATCGATATGCGTAAACAGATAATTCACAGCCCTCTCCTGAGAACAATTAAACAGCATAAGGAACGCATTGCGCTTACTGGAATGGTCCTGCTCGGCGGAGAGCACCTTCTCGATGATCTCCGGCGCCTGATCGAGCAAGTTCTGCCCTTCAGGGAGCCTATACAAGGACATGACCGCGAGGATCGCATTGCGGCGGACGAAGGGGTGGCGGTGCTCCAGATTCTCGACAATCGACGGGATCAGCGGCTCGATGATCTCGACCTCGTTGAGGCGGCAGAGGAAACGGAGCGTGACGCCGCGGATGTACTCGTTGGGGTGCTGAAGGTTGTTGCGGAGGTTCTGGCAGATGAGAATCATCTCGGGGAGGACCTTGCCGCGGGCGTCGGTCTTGTCGATGATCTCGAGGTAGAGGAGGAGGAGCTTCTGGATGGTGTGGTCCTCGCTGGGGAGGACATAGCGGATGATGGTGATGAAAAGCTGGGGGATGGTCTCGCCGTTGAGGAGGAGCATGACGGCCTTCTTGAGGGCGTCGATCTTGAGGGGTACGTCGTTGCCCTCTAGGGCCTCCTTGATCTCGTTCGCGAGCGACGGCGCTCCCTTGTCAAAGTGGACGAGGAGAGTGCACGATTTCTCCATTTGCTTCTGCATCGTCGTCGTCCTCGTCGGAGAGATCCCGAATCGCTCACCGGAATTCGAAGGTAATGGTGGCTCAGATGCGAGATCTAATGGAATTTAGAGGGAGGGGAGGTCGTCTTCTTCTTCGTGTTCACTCTCTTCTATACCAGGGAGAGAAAGAGAGAAGACCTAGTGCTAGATCTGAGATTGGGGTTGGCGAGGAGACTGTAAAATGTTCGCGGTGAGATTTTAATTTATTGCGATTTGAGACCTGGTATGAGTTTATTGTTCTAATTTGATCCTTCTTCGGATAGGGCCAGTGACAAATTAGGTCCCTCCGCTTTGCCCCCGATTTTCAATTAAGTCCCTTCTTTCTTTCGAACCAAGAAGTGAATTCTATTTTCAGTTGCGAACTCATGTTTAATTGTGTAATCGCGTTATCTAAGAAACGTACAATCGAGTGCATAGAAATATTTGTTGGATTTGTTAAGCACGTTGAGAATTTACGGGTCATTATCAATGCTCTCTTTATTTCTCAAAAAATATATAAATTCAAAAATGTTTTTCAAAGACAAAAATATTTTCATAAATGATGAAAATTTGTTCGCCCGTTTTTAATAAAATCATTTTCGAAATTTTTCACTTTATGCGAAACAAACGAGACTAAAATAAGCACAATCTTTTCCAATAACGACTACCAGGAGAACAATTACTTAGCATAGGGAGAGGATAACACTAGTTTGAGTATTGAAATTTTGCCCAATTTAGAACTGAGTGCCCTAGACATCAGCATCTCAACTTTTAAAAACTTTATTGATATGATACCTAACATTAGAATCGCTAACGAAAAGATGCCAATGTAGACACCAACATTGTTAAATAGCCATTAATTGTCCGCATTGTTGTGTCTGGTGTTGCCCGTGAGATGATGCCACGTCAGCAATGATATATTGAGGTTGCGCATGGTAAACATTTTATTACAAAAAACTAATTTTAATTAAAATGACTTTTTTTATTGTGCACCCGAATGAGTTTTAGAGAATCAAAAAGCGTTTGATAACTGTCCAAAATTTCTGTTTCTAAAATAGAAACGCGCTTGATAACTGCACAATATTTATGTCTCGAAAAACTGTTCCTCTTCCTAATTTTTTCATGTAAGTCAAATAACTATGTAGTTACTTTGTAAAATTTTATTCTAAATTGAAGACTAATTTTCAATGCACGCTAAAATAATTTAAAATATTTTTTTAGCATATCGTGAATGAAACACAAAATTTAATACATGACATTTGAAGTTCGATTGAAGCATGAGATAGTTTTCATATTAAGAACTCATTTTTTGTTTAAATGTTGTGTTGTCCAAAATACATACAAACATAGCAGCCGAATAACCAAATTATCTACCGACCAAAAAAAATCAAATTATCCTCATTGATATGAAGTGCAAGCCCTCCAATATCATTTTGCACCTACTGTCCTAAATTTAAATGGGTATTTGACTCCAACTTCACGTGAAGATGGTCGCATTTGGTGATGCATGACTACGAATATATATGTTATCATTCGCATGTTGGATGCCCTCATTTTCTGCGATATTTTTATTTTTTCAAAAGAGTGAAATCTAAGAAATTTAGACCCAAATTTATGAAAATAATGTCAAACTAGCCTAATCTAAACTTTTTCTATTTTTAGGAATTTTCTACATTTTTTCTATTTTTTATGTTTTATTTTATTTTATTTTATTAGATTGAGAGAAATGAAAGAGAAAAGTGAGATGAGAGACTTCATTCTGTTTTTTGATTTTCAAAAGTGATTCTTTTTTTAGAACCAGCTTTTTTTTGTTCTGGATTTTGCTCTAAAACTAATTATGATTCTTTAAAATTGATTTTGGAATATAATCGAAATTATTTACGTTACTAAATAGGGTTTTCATCCTTTTTTATTTTCAAAATCAGATAATGAGAATGGTTACTATACAGGCCCTAAATATCTAAGTTCGCTTAATTCCATACACTCTCTCTCCTCTTCTCAGCATCCAACACCTAAATAGAGACAACCCAATTTTTATTGAGTGAGTCGCATCACTAGTTGTGATTAACATTCACTAAGTGAGCGAGTTGGTCAGCAAATGACACGCCACCACCATTTTAAGGTGCGCATGATAATAATTCTAAAAGTAGATTTGTGATCTAAAATTACTTATGGAGCATAAATTCCTTTGGCGATGTAACTTTTGAAGCAGAAATCTATTTGGTAAAAAAAAATTACTTCTCAAAAAAATTTCCATTTCTGAAGTTGTTTTTTTCCCAAATTTAAGAAATAAAAAAATAGCTTTTCAAACTCAAGAATTACTTCTCGCCTCATCTTTTTTTCATTACGTCATCACCCTCTTGTTTATCATATCAACATTCACCGACCTACGTTGTCACCAACTATTGCCAACCACCATCCATCGCCTGCCCCCGCCCACCGTAAACCTCCGTCGATCGCTGCCCACTATCGCCACCAGCCCCTTGTCCCTAGCAGCCAACCACCGCCCACCACTGACTTTCATCGGCCGCCGCCCGCGACCACCACCACTACAGCCGACCTCCGCCTACTGATGCCAATCGCTGACCTTCCCCAGCCGCGATCACTGACCTTCCCCGGCTGCGATCGCTGCCCCCTACCACCAACTATTGACCACCGCGTCAACCGCCGTCGCTTAGTCGCCATCTTCGGCCGTCGGAGTAAAAAATAAATAATAAACTTTTATTTTAAAAAAGTAAAAAAAAATAATGATAAAACTTTTTTTGAAAGAAATTTAAAAATTTCCAAAATAAATTATAAATTTTTTGGCCGCCCATAATAATTTTTCATAGAAGATTTTATATTAATAATATTTTAGAAGTAGAAATTTTCAACCGTTAGCAAATGAATTTCTTTTATCATAAATAAGTTTTGAAACAGAAGTAGAAAAATCAACTTCTACTTCCGAGAGGAAATAGAAAAATTAAATTTGGTCAGAAATTGATTTCTGAAGTAGAAATATTACCATGTGCACCCTTATTTAGCGAAGTCTCACATCAAGCCAAATTTGAAAATTTCGCCTACTTGAGTGAAAAAAAAAAACGATAGGTACTTGATCGTCAAGCAAATAAAAATATTTGCCCTTTCCCTACCTCTAACTTAATTACTTATGATGTCTTTGATCATCCGGATTTTCGGACTGGATAAGATAAGATAAAAAACTCAATAATTTTATATCTTATCTAATGTTTGTTTGGTGAACTGCGAATTTGAAGTTGGATAAGCATAGACAAGGCACAACCAATCGATTCTATTTTGCTGAACATCATATATTTTAGAAATTATTCAATGATGAGTTCTAATGAATGAGTTATTATCAAGTAGAGGTTTATGCCATCTAAATGCCAGGAGTTCAATTCCACACTTTCTTCAGGGTTTGGGTGGAGACTGTGAGTGAGGAAGTAGGGTTTCGCAACCTGCACATAACATACATTGTGTTGCTTGTAAAATAGAATAAAATGTGATAGAAATAGATCAAAAAAAAAAAGAATTCATGCACAACATCGACAGAGCAGATCTCGTATAATTATAAGTCTTGAGTTGGAGTCCAATTTTTTGAGAATGACGCCTTGCTGGTTGTCTTATCGAATGAGTAAACAAGTGTTGAGCAATCTAATTATCCGATCCCTTTTCACAAGTTAAATATGCACTCATGCAAGTCGTCCAAGAGAGTTATCTTTATAGTTGATGGTCAATATTGAGTTTTTCATAATATGTCAAGATCCCTTTTAAATATTGGAAAAGGTTTTAGCGGTTTAGAGTGTGATTTCATATCACGCCAACAATCAATTAAAGAATAAACTCATGACGATACCCGACTTTTTGGTTGGAGACCCCAGTCTACCGCCACCCTACCGTTGTTAGGGAGGCAACCACACTTGACGGTTTTCGTCACCGAAGAGGCGGCCCACCACCAGAGAAAACACCTAGGCAAGGAGGAGAGGCAGCCTAACATGAGGGAGAGACGGTGATTATGGGAAAAACTTGATTCTGTTAATACCTAAAACTTGATTCTCTTAATACCTACTCTCTTGGGAAATACTATCGTGTTCTATTACACTTCCTTTCTTAAGACTTTTTTATCCGAACTATATCTTCTTTATCATATCCTGGTATCAAATGCTAAATCTTATTTTTGGCCTATATTCTGACAACCAAACGCATCCATTTTTCTTATAATTACTCCTTATGCTATTCAAAGTTAATCTAGTCACGTCGGAGAGGTAATAATTTTTTAAAGAGATGAGTAGTTTCAGGTTGCATACAAGTTTCACTTGGAACCTAAAACCTACAAATCTATACAAATTCCTCATTTTTTGGAACTTGAAATCTACCCCGCATACCTTAGAATCTATAGCCTACCTTGTCACAAGTTACAGGGTTGATTTCAGGTTTCCTCGAGTTCCACATGTATTCTTAGTTGAACAATTGCCAATAATCATATTTAATGACCACCGTCTATTGCTTAAATCCACTGACCACGACTTATATTAAGATACACAAAAAATATGAGACGTTAACAAAGTAAAAGTCTCAATGGTAACGTGGTTTCGGATTACACAGTCATTATCAGATATTATGAAATACCATAGGATGATGCGAAGACACAAATCAATAAAAAAATATATAAAAAACTTGCTTTAGGTCCCAGGTTCTGATTACAGGTTCCAACTACCTGGAACCTACTTGTTAGAATAAGTTTTCTAATTTTCGGAACCTATAACCTAGCCTCCATACCCCGAAACCTGAAACTAATCAGTTCCTACCGGTCCAATTCTCTAGGTTCTAGATTTTATTTTGGAACCATACCCACCCCTAATTTTCGACAATGGCATATTTATTCCCATGTGAAATATATTACGCGAAGTCGATACATTTTACAGTACTACTGAACGGTCAGATCTTCATGCAAGTTTATCATGCACGCTGACACAGCACATGCCAAGACAATGTGGACGTTCATCTTCCTGATATGTCCTCGTTGCATTCCAATCTGCAAATCAATACTATACTTTCCCAAAGAATTACAGAAGATTTAAATGACAAATTCTGTAATCTTGCTTCCGAATATTCGAAAACTACTGCCTCCTATTCAAACTGCTCGATATCGCGGAAACTGAAGGGAGCGATTCACCCGGACAAAGCTGTAGGAAGTGACGTGATCTCTGTTGCAATTAAGACGAGTGCGATTCTCCATGTTATTACGAGCTAACGAAAAGTTCATGCAAAGCCGAGATGCGCAACGAATGTGACAAATGAAAAACTATCGATGTCAAAGATACAAATCCTATTCACTGTGTCTGCATAACTCAGCAAGAGTTCTGCAGTACTCTTATGTCTAGTCATGTTGTTTGATTTCTAGATGCAATGCAACATACCGAGCACGAGTATCTCTCACTGCCCTAACTTTCTCCGCGATAATTTCGAGCCCTTTCACTAATTTTTCTGCCTCAGCATGCGCATCATGATTCTTCTATCAAGCTTTTGGAGGGCGGCATCATTTTGCGAGATCCCTCCTGATCTTTGCGTCATTATCAGACTCCGCCATTATGGCTAGTAAGACCTGAAAGACAAAATCCATCGACTGAGCATCTGAGTTGCAAAAAAGTCATTAATTCTGTAAAGGAGCCGATCTGTTGAAGTGTGTCCCACTCATTTGATAACGGATGTTATATACTCTTTATATTCATGCGCTCTTCCTCTATCTATTAGCTTAAGATTTTGGGTCGGACTTTCTATCATGGCATCTGAGCAGTGTTGTTTTGTTCCCGGATGTACGTGTATCCACCCTTCGTTAGTCAAATTCCACGTGCCACTCTTAATTTGGATTGCACGTAAGAGTGAGTGTTGAAGTTTTCCGGACAGTGCAGTCTGACACGAGCAATGAATGCAGTGATAAGCAGGATGCTTTGGGTTCCTCACCTGCTTGCACACGTCGCAGTAGTATGGGCCGAAGTCAGTCCTCGACCCAAGTCTTCGCGAAGATGTGGGAGTGGAAGCGACACTTGGACTTGATCTTCTCTGGAAAGGCGAAGCGAGTGCAATGGAAGTGGAAGCAGCAAGGGCAGGCTGGAGCCATGCACTGAACAAGGTGCGTGTCACAACCGAAGTCATTGCTCAATTCGCGCCAGTAATGCACCAGCTGATCAGTCTCCACCAGGAAAAACAAGTGGCCTCCGTCCTCGTACTTTATGTTCAAGTACCGCTCAGCGCATCGGGCATCGAGGTTGAATCACGGTCTTTGCAGCGGAAGTTGAGGTTGAAGATGATCGAACAGCAGCAGGTGCAGGAGATGGAGCAGGGCTTTTTCCATATTGAGTCCAGGGTCAGAGTGTGATGTGGATGGTGAGGGTGTTTCAGCTCTCTTGGCAGTTCCGAGCATGCTAGTGCAGGGAAAAAAAAAATCGCAGTCCCTGAACTTGTAGCCTGCGCCTTCAACCGGTGAATCGCAGGTTGAGGGTCGATTAGTAGAGTCAAGGGTGCTCGGGAGTGAAATGACGAATCTCCATGTTCTCCATCGTCTTCTTGGGTTGAATCTCAGAGCTGTGTGCTGGCAGGAGCAATTTTTCAGCAAACCAACCAACTTTGAATGCCGGATTAAAATTCGGTATTCCCTTAACAAGAGGAAGCATTCAGTTTTCAAATCTTTTTGCGCCACCAGTCAAAACTTCTCAAGCAACTAGGACGGCTTGAAGGATCAGGCATATCATTCACACTTTTATGCCATATGCATCGTTGACTTAAACTTAGATTGCCATAATAAGGCGGGGTGAAAACAATTGATAAGAAAGGAGACATGAGATGGATGGAGTTTCAATGCTGGGTTGACATCTATCCCAGGAACTGAATGCAGGTCTGCACATGCACCGTCCAAAGTGAATCGACCTCGTGTTAAGAGGCTGGAGCTCTCGGATCTTTTATTGGACGAGGAAGGAAATGATGACCCGAACGCAGATTCCTCAAACTTGTGTTTTTCGAAAACATTAGCTTTGGCCACGGATTTCGCAACCCCAATGAAAAGACCACTTTGTTTCCTGCACAGTTAATCAGCACCCATTTCAACTGTGACCTTACCTTTGGCAGGTCACTGTCCTTTCGATTTCGAGGTACAGAGATTGATGTACAACCATACTCCAAGGAATTAGCAGATTGGACAAAGACACCTTAACAACCAGAAACTTGTTTCTTAAGCCTGTAACAACCGCCAACTTTACTACCCTTCCTTTAAGCAGAAGCCTTGGTGGAGGTAGAGCAAAAAGGCGAGACGACTTCAGGCTTCATTGATGAGATGTATTTGGTGCGTGTGGCTCTGAAAGAATCCAACTTTTCCGTGATTTTCTCTAATTCTTTGGCTAAGCACGTTTCCACGTCAGGAAGCCCTCATCATTCATGTCTGCCACCGTTCGCAAGGGATCTGGATCCCCTGTTCGCAAGGTCTTCTCTCAGCTTGGCATCCATCTCGTACTCTGCAAAAATTGAAGGCAATACCTGAAATCCAAGAAAGCTCCAATGTAAAAGTCTCCGAGCCTAGAGATTGCATCGACATTGAAGTACCCTTTCCAAAGAAATGTGCAAGAAATCAGAAGTGAACACTATTCCTCATAAATGGAAAGAGGGCCGCACTTGAAGTTATGAAATTTGAGGAAGTGATAAGAAATTTTTGTATAATTGTCCAAAATCAATCTAACAAGTTGTATCATGCAATTGGAAAATTACATGAAAAGAGGGTTCTTACTACCACACGATCAACATCAACATCATCAACAACAAATTTATCCCAAACTAGTTGGGGTCGACGGTCGATGAACCCCGAAAAATCATAAAAATAAAAGCAAAATCAAGCGATGGAAAATATATAAATGTGTAAATATAAATAAATAAATATCTATATATCTATCTATCCATTACCCATCCACAACACTAATAATTTTCCCCCACCTCGTTTTAAGACAAACCGTACGCCAATCTATTTCTCATTCCATTAAATCTTGTTTTACTGCTTTCCCCCAAGTAAGTTTTAGTCGATCTCTTATTTTCTTTGTGTTATGCTCTCGATAGCAAACTTCTGTTTGTACCGGTGCATCTAAGGGCATTCGAAGTATATGCCCAAACCATCTCAATCTATGCTCTCACATCTTTTCCGCCACAAGTTCTATTCCAACTTTTCGTCGAATCTCTTCATTCCTTATCTTATACATCCTTGTATGACCACACATCCATCTTAACATTTTCATTTTCGCTATTCTCATTTTATGCTCATGTTTACTTTGTGCTGGCCAACATTCAGCTCCATATAATATAGCAGATCTGACTACTGTTCTATAAAAATTTTCTTTTAACATAAAATGAATTTTGCGATCACACAAAAATCCCGATACACTACGCCATTTCATCCAACCTGTTCTGATTCTGTGGCTTACATCTTCATTAATCTCTCCCCCCTTTTGCAATGTTGATATCAGATATCTAAATGTATCTTTCTTGGATACCTCCTATCCGAGCATATTTACGGCTTCTTGATCTCCTCTTCCTATCGTGTCAAATCCACACTTCAAGTATTCCATCTCACTTCGACTTAGCGTAAATATTTTAGACTCTAACGTGCTTCTCCATACTTCTAACTTAGCGTTAATCTCAGTCTTGATTTCATTAATAAGCACAATATCGTCTGCAAATAGCATACACCACGGCATCTCATCTTGAATATATTTTGTTAGATCATTCATAACTAGGGAAAAAGGTAAGAGTTTAAAGCAGAATCTTGGTGTAAGCCTTCTGTGATTGAAAAATAACTTGATGTGCCATTACAAGCCTTCACACATATAGTAGCATCGTCATACATGTTCTTGATTACCTCGACATACTTTGAATGTACTTTTTTCTTCTCAAGAATCCACCACATAACCTTTCTTGGAACCCTATCATACGCCTTCTCGAGATGAATAAATACCATATAGAGGTCCTTATTTATTTTTCAATATTTCTCCATCAATTGTCATATCAAGAAAATAGCTTACATGGTAGATTTTCTTGGTATAAATCCAAATTGATTAACAGAAACCTTGGTCTCTATTCCCAAACGATGCTCAATAACTCTCTCCCACAGCTTCATTGTATGGCTCATAAGCTTGATACATTTATAGTTAGAACAATTATAGATATCCCCTTGTTCTTGTATATAGGCACAAGTATACTCTTCATCCATTCATTATGCATCTTATTAGTATGGAGTATATTGTTAAAAAGATTGGTCAGCCAACTTATTGCTACATCCCCTAAGCATCTCCACACTTCAATAGGAATACAAGCGAGTCCCAAGGGTTTACTAGTCTTCATCTTTTTTAATGTCTCTTTAACTTCTCGTGCTTTAACTCTACGCACAGACATTCTGTTTGAATCATCAGAAGTATCTTTTAAATCCATCTCACTTCTATCGCTCCCTTTATTAAAAAATTTATCAAAATAACTCATCCACCTGCCCTTAACGTCTTTATCTTTTATCAAGAGTGCTTGATTTTCATCCTTGATACATCTAATCTGTGTTAAGTCTTTACTTTCATTGTCCCTTGACTTTGCAAGTCTATAGATGTCTTTTTCTTCTTCTTTGCTCTTAAGTTGGTTGTATATATCGGTGAAAACCTTGACTCTGAGCTCTCGCACAGCTTTCTAGGCACTTTTTCTCGCTAATCTAAACTTTTGCAAATTCTCTTCATTAGAACATTTATGTAGGCATCTGAAACACTCCTTTTTCTGCTTAATTGCCTCCTGCACCTCTTCATTCCATCACCGAGTTTTCTTTATTAGATGTCTATTTCCTTTACTTTCCCCTAACACCCCTTTTGTCACTGCCTGGATGTAGTTAGACATCTTCTTCCACATCATATTTACTTTGCCCTTCAGTTGCCACGGTACTTCCTATAACATTCTTTCCTTGAATTCTGTTTGTTTCTCCTTATATAACTTCCTCCATCTTACTTTGGGGTGCTGCGCAATTCTCTTCATCTTATATGCTTTGCTATACCGAACTTCTAAGGCCACCAACTTATATTGTGTGGGTACACATTCACCAGGATATACCTTACAATCTACATACGAGGCTATATACTCTCTTTTGGCAAGAAAGAAATCAATCTGACTATAATTTTGACCGCTGCGAAAAATGATCAGATGTGACTCTCTTTTCCTGAAAAAAGTGTTTGCCAACATCAAATCATAAGCTAATGTCACACTTAAGATGTTTTTGCCAGCCTCATTTCTAATCTCATATCTAAAAACTCCATGAACTCTGTCAAAACCTCCACTACTCTAACCGACATGTCCATTTAAATCTACTCCTATGAATACCTTCTTCTCGTGTGGTATCTGCCTTAAATTCTCTTCCATATCTTTTCAAAATTTGCTCTTCTCTAACGCCTGCAGTCCTACTTGAGGGGGATACACACTAAAGATATTCAAAATCAAATCCCCAACTACTAGCTTAACTAAAATAATCATATCCCCTATTCTTTTAACATCAACAACTTTATCCTTGAAATTTTTATAGATCGGAATCTCAACTCCATTTATATTCTTTATTGTGCCTATATACCATAGCTTGAATTCGGTGCCATCCACTTCCTTAACCTTTTCTTCTTTCCATTTAGTCTCTTGCAGTCAAGCAATATCCACTCTCCTTCTAGCAAAAGTATCTGTCAATTTTCTCAATTTACCCATTAAGATTCCTACATTTCAATTCCCCAATCGAATCCTTACCCCCTGGGCTTTTCTTGCTCTTCACACTCTCCCATGAAAGTGTGAGGACCCTTACTCATTTATTATCACATCTGGGTATCGATGTGGCGCATCACTTTAGGAATGATGGCCCAAGGCTAACTTCCTTACCCCCTGCACCCAACTATCTTGGTGCAAAGATCCTTGCTCATTTTTCGCCACACCCAGGCACCGATGCAACGCGTCGCTAAGAAGAGCACACTCCAACGAAATATCAATAGAGCTCATCTCATAAAGGTAACTCTTTTTTCATCACCGGCTCGCTACACTTAACGTAGCCATCATACTTTACTTGGCTTGGAACAAGCTATGTAAATTACATAGACAGAGTTTTAATACCACACGATATGATTGTAAATTACAGCAAAATCAACAAGGAAATCCACTAGCAGCAAGGATATACCTCGGATGTGGTAGAACTGATGTGAGCAATATTAGTCACGCTGCATACACCTATACACAGGATGTTTTCGATCCCTGTCTGTCTTGCACTACTCGCAGTCGTACTCGCCCCAATCATCTTCCAGGAAGGTTTTGGCAAAAAGTGAGCGGGTGGAAGTGGCGCTTGGACTTGATCATTTCTGGCCATGGGAATGGAGAGCAGTGGAAATGGAAAGACTGGAAGCACGAAGGGATCACGCGCTGAAAGAGATGTGTGTCGGTGCCGATGTCATTGCACATATCCCAGTGGTAACCGGTGTTAAGCTCAATTTCTCTTAGGAAATAGAGATGATCCCTATCTTCAAATTCCTTCATCAAATAACAATTTGCACAGGAGCATCGAGTAGAATTTGCAGACGTCGCAGCAGATTTTGAAGCCAAGGATTGCAAAGTGACAAAAAGTGCAGTTGGGTTGCCTCCGTGCAAGCTGAAGATAGAGAGTTTGTGGAGGGTGATAAGGGTGTTTCAGCTCAAAAGGGAGTTCAGAACAAGACTTGTGGAGGTACGAGTTGCAGGATTTGCAGGCGTAGGTGGTGGAAGGCATGGCTTGAATGGGGTTGTTGCAGCCATAGCAGTTGACTTTCTCGTCGACCCCTTGGAGGTCACGGAGGATTAGAGGGTGGATGTGGCTGCAATGTTCTATTGGATTCTGCTCCTCCTCCATCTGTTTTTGGTTGGCTTGGGTTTGGCTTCTGATGGATGGATTCTATAACTCAGACGTGATCAAATGTGCAGGTCAGATAGTTGTATTGCTCGTTGAAATGAAGCATAGGATCATTCAATGTGACTTTTGTGTTGACACATTCAAGTGTACAACTGCACCAGATTTGTTGAGATAAAATTAACAAAACTGAGAATTGTTGAGATGATGCACCTGACACAGACCTATTCCAAGTTGATCCATAGAGGAAGACTGGAGCAGAAAATGTTCCGACATCTGTGCGGTAGTTGCCAAATCAATTCAGAATATTTTACATGATTGCACATCCTCTAATCGATTTTTGTATTCAAGTCTCTAGTTCCTTTTCATGTCAATTTTTTCTAGGTTACAAATTAATGGGTGAATTCGTTCAATCTGCTACAGCCAAATCCCACATGCATCATTTGGCTTAAGCAGCAGACTGTACAGGTGAATGGAATGTACAGGTGATGTTTGACTATACTAGTGCCAGCAAATATACGGAATCGAGGTCAAAGAAGCCGAAATAATTGGGCCAATTCTGAGCTGGAGGCTCAACTAAACGTCCCTGAAGATTCATCAGCCTACAGGACGTCACAGTTAGGTTTCGGTTTTCGAAACACTCGGGATTGTTGTTCGTCCCTTCAGCCATTTCATTCAGGCAGCAAGTCCAATAGCCCATGAGACAACCATTCACATGACAGGAGTCTGCATGAGATTTTTTCAGGTCTCTTCGATGAAGCAACTCGAAAGTTTCTGATAGAGAGAATGCGTCGCAAATGGCAAACTTATACTATAGGATGACTACTTGGCCAAGACTGGCTTCACCATCTTCTAATAATTCATCATACAATGAAAACATCCAGGCTTTCGGTTTAGCAAGCCTGATATTCTCTACCATTTACACTTGAGATATGCATCAATGTAGTAAAATTAGGAGATGATCAACATCAAACTATACTTGGAAGCTGGAATCAGCACGGACAACTCTCTGATATCGTCCAATTATTACGACCACAGACGCGTCTTCACGCCACCGGCAGACTGGGAATAAATAGTAGGAAGCGTGGAAGCAGAGTGGGATCATATATACTCATGCATCACTAGCATTATTGCTCCGTCGTCTCGCGAATGGCTTCCTGAGAAACTTGGAGAGAGGAGTCTTGGGGACCGGAATGAGTTTCCCGAGTACTGCAAGGGGCCAGCTGCACAACAAGAATCAAACACCATGCACGAACCTTGTGAGAAATTAATCAAGTGATGTTTCATAATTCATATATATTGACTTACAAGCAGAAGACTTCTCTCCAAGATAGCTAGTGTGATTACATAAAGGAGAAGGTGAAGTACTATATTAACTGTATGGGTACCAAAAAATGGACGAACCTGACAATGCCGATCCCTATGGAAACAAGCCACAGATTCCAGCTGAGCTTCACAGTCTTAGCAAACTTTCCAAGGAACTCGACAATAAGTATCTGGGTCATAAGCAAGAGAGGCGGCGTGAGTACGCAAGCACTTCTTCGACAATGAAAGAGTGAATATTCTGAAGCACTCACTTGGAGCACAATGGTAACTCCTATGATAGCAATGAAAAGGTGGTTTCTTGTCACTCCACTGAAAACATTCAATTCGTCAGGCTTTCGAGCATTGAACTCATTGAAGATCTGTCATTTGGACGATAAATCAAAAACGCGGCTCAGCATTGAAGCATAGATGGATTATGTAAAGTGAAGAACGCATAAAAGCTTGAAAGGGAGCATTTATTTTGAAATAATCTGTATTTCAGCCCTTCCTTCGATTTTATTATGAGGATTTGTGGGCAGGGGGAGGAATGTGAATTTAGTATCTCTACTTACCTGACAAAGGACAAATGCATTAAACACCATCGTATTCTTGATGTCGACGGCGTGTTCTGTTGGTTCATTGCTCAACTGAAGAACACTTAGGCCGTGGTAGTTCAGGACAAGAAGGACGCATACTTGATAAGCAGCCTGCAGACGAAGGTTGTTGACTTGAATAAGGGTCAAACCATGAGATAATCCAACAGGTATCTCAAAAAGAGCAACGAATAGAAAGACCTGTACTAGCAAGTTCCTCCACATGACATTAGTTATTAGAGGTTCCCTGTCAGAGTAAACGTAAGATCATAATCGAACACCAAATCATCAGGCAAAGAAAGAGAAGGAGAAGCAAATGTAATGAGACATGCATTTTATGTACTCTGAAGGAAGTGTTTAGAACTATGAGGAGTCGCATCTTTGTCGCCCAAACACTATATGATGAGAGGACGAAACGCAAAATATCTGTGACTAAAGGACCGATGTCCCGTGACCTGTACATCTCTCTCTGAAAGGCGAAGTTTATGCATTTCTCTTCTATTACCATTTCCAATGTCCAGTTACATGCAAACCAAAAAAAACATATCTATAGTTGTTTTGCTGCTGTCCAGACGATTAAAAAACTTTCAGCTTGTCATGGTTTTAGAGTGTTTGATTATATCTAGACACTGCCTTTACTATGATGCTAAAGCATAAGAAGACATTGAGATGCAAACCTTCGGCCAACTGGAGTTCTATCCATTAGGTGGTCTGTGGGCGGCTCTGTTGCCAGTGCAAGTGCTCCAAGAGTATCCATGATAAGGTTGACCCACAGAAGCTGCACCAGAAAGAGAAGTATTTTAGACCAGAAAAATGAAACTTGACCTATGCTTCCGGGAATCTAGTGATCCTCTCTAGGAGAATTATGGTCGCGTAAGTAGGGCTACCTCTTGAAGAGTGTCCTGGTCATCCGAGCAAGCAAAGATTCACCTACCTGTACTGCAGTCAACGGAACATCACCCGAAGATATTGCTGCTATAACATTGATTACTAGAGCGGCAACATTTACGGTGAGTTGGAACTGAATAAATTTCTGAATATTTGCATACACAGAACGGCCCCAGCGAACAACCTAGATACCATTCAGAAATGTTACCGATACATACCTGACATGTGCATAATGACTAATAAATTTCAAAAAGATAGAAACTCAATCGAATACAAGCAAAGGCTGCTTTGTGTTTTTCATACAGCATCCAATGGGGAAGATGGTTTTTGTGCCATGAGAGAGAAAGACTGGATACTTCTCTGGTGTCTGAAGCTTGCTCTAGGATTACCAGAAGAAACCGTTGGAAAACATTTCTCGTAATATTCTTTTAACGACATGCTTTTTGAAAACTCTTTTCGAAGCTAGCACTGGTGCTCTTGGTTTGTTCTCATTATTTGCTCTCCACTATTTGCGGAAATGCAATAAAATCAACCATGAACACGCTACTGGAGACAAAATTTCATAGCATTTCTGAAACTGCTCTCAAAAACCAAAAGGAAGCAGTAAACATCAGACAACTATTACATCATCGGAGTCTTCTTACTGACCTTAACAACAGAGGCAAAGTTGTCATCTAAAATAATGATGTCAGAGCTTTCCTTTGCAACTTCCGTCCCTTGGATGCCCATAGCAAGACCAATATCTGCCTAAATTATCAAATAGTCAAACCGATGTGAATAGGCAGGAACATGGAAACTTAAAGCATAGTTCCACACAACTATAACCATAAAAGCAAGGTTCTGACTCTGGAGAGTATCCCATTGATTAAGATAACGCTGGTTAGTTGACATCTATCTTCTTCTCTTTTCCCCAATGCTGTCCATATTAAAATATGACATCTTGTGATTGAAGTGAATAATCTGTGGTTATCTGAGAACTACCTTTGACATCTTGGACACCCGATGAGCATCCCATGTACTTAATATCTTTACCTAACTTCTTTCCAAGACATTTGGGTGCAGTGTTCAATTCAAGGGAGGGTAAAAACTAGGTTCCAGAGCAAAGTATTGTGCTTTTCTCAACATAGATAAGCTCTTTTTGTCTATGTTTCCAGAATTCACTTTGCCTAGTGCAACAGGAAAGATAACTCCTTCCTGTGAAACAATTTCGGATCAGAAGATAAGGATGGGCATTTTCATCTATTGGTTTGATAATATGTCACTAGGAGCAAAAGCATATGCACATCTAAATTTCACATTGACATAAAATAGATATGCACATATTAATCAGTGTCAACCTCATGAAGTGCAGGAGCATCATTGGTTCCATCCCCAGTCACAGCAACAACTTCACCACCTTTGCGTAAGGCTTGCACAAGTAGTAGCTTGTCGCTGGGTGAAGACCTTCCCATCACCTGTAAGCCATACCATGTTTAGTTTTGTTCATCTACTTTTGGATGTACATGTGAACTTCGATATTCTGCATCATACCGTTATTCTCTTTGCTATCTGCTCTCTTTCTTTTTCAGACAATGCACGGAATACCCTTCCTTCAATAACGTTCGGCTCTGTGGCATCTTCATTTGAACTCAGTATCCCACATTCTAGAGCTATTGCTTTTGCTGTTTGGATATTATCTCCAGTGACCATTCGCACCTGTCAGACAGAATCACACATACGAGGTTCCTATTAATTGTTTATTCCCAGACAGAAGATATACAGACAACCCTGCATCAGTCTCCACTCATCTGCCCGCTTTTCAAATAGATTGGGAGGTTTTCCCTTAGATGTTTAGAATTCTAAAAAATATCTCCAAGATTAATTGATACTTTATCTGAGTTCCACTAATAGCCGATGATGTCCTTCATTTTGACCCTCCGGCTCAAATGAAATCTTTCTACGTTTCCCTATTCTTCCCCTGATGCCATCTTTTCTGGTATCCATGAAATTGAATCAGTCGAGATATTACTTACCTTAACCCCAGCTTCTGTGCATATTCTGACAGCGTCCTTGACACCAGGACGACAAGGATCCTGCAGATGTATGGATTTGTTAGCTGATAAAAGGCGCTTATAACAAAGTATGAAGTGCTCAATTTTTCCTGACCACAAGGCCGATATAACAATTGTCGCATTACGAAAATGAAACAGATAGCATACATTGACTTCTACGGTAATGTTAAGTTAGTTTCTCCCCTGGTAAATGAATGGTGTAATGAGAAACACTATTACAAAATATAGAATCCAGAAAAGAAAGGGTGAATATGTGGGTACTCCAAGTTTCAAACAAAGGTTATAAAATGCTGAAATGGTGAGCTTAGGTAGATTGATCATTTAATTTATGCCAAATTTCCCAACAAAACCAGACAAAAGCAACATTGCTTCTGATAAGCAATAAGGTAGGTTAGGGGAAACTTCTGAGATCTTTCCAGAAAAATTTGTGAACTGATAAAGAATACAAAGAGAATAATTTGCACAAAATTACCCCTTACAATTAAAAACAGGATTTGCGAATTACAAGTAACTTCTGTTTAAATTTTTACACCTATACAAGTGCACAACTATCTTGTGCTTGTCGTAAACTTATTTCTGCTCCAAAGAAGCAGCTTCGTTTTTTCACTTGAGCAATTTAAGAACACACGTTGCTGCTATTTCTTTGATATGACATTTCCGTGACTCCATAAGTAGTGCAAAACGGCTCCATGTCTTTTCAGAGTTTATGGTGGAAATTTTTTTCCGGAACAGTGTGACATGAAATGACAGTCCATAACAAGGTAACTTAAGAACCGATGCGTATACCTTGATGCCAACAACAGCAAGCAAAACAAGATCATCATCAGGTAGCACCCAATTGTCCAGACCTTCATCATCGCTGGGAACTTTATCTGAGTCAAAAGGTCTGTACGCAATCGCAACACAGCGGAGACTTCTAGCGGCCATGTCATCGATAGCAAGCTTAAAGAAGTCCTATAAGAAAGATCAAAGATGAAGGTGGCACCCAAATTTCCAAGAACTAAGCTATTCTCAGATCTCCTTCAAGGAAATTTTGTCAAAGAGAAATTAACAACGTCCCATTATGGAACAAAGCTGATTAATTTTTACTACTCTCAATGATCTCAGAAGACCAGGAAGCTATGATGAAGAATTGCCAGATTAACCACTAGAAAATAAATTGCAAGAGTTAACTAGATTATTGCATGACCGAACTCGCCGAATTAGAGGACCAAGTGGGATATGCATCTTAAATTAGCATTGCATACTCAGAAGTTAAAGCAAATACAGTCCAATAATTTGATCTACCACAGTTTGAACTCTTAAAATTGAATAAACAGCTTTTGCAAAGTTGCATAGTGTTGGAATACATAAATATTAAACCACGCCTTCTTCTAACTACTTAAGCTTTTAGAACAGTTGATTGCTGTTCTACCAAATCTTATCTAATATCAGAGCAAGAGGTCCTAAGTTCAAATCTTTTCAGGCCCCTATTTGCCTCCCCAATGAATATGTTGGAATATATAAATATTAAACCATGCCTTCTTCTAACAGCTTAAACTTTTGGAGTAGTTGGCTGTAGTCCTCCCAAATCTTACACATAGCATGAATAACCAATAGATAATGGCACCGATACATGCGCAGAGAATTCCTTATTTCTCTTATGTATAGTGAAACCAACACGAAAGTTAGGGCCTTCACGGAAAGCAAAAACAAGGACTATTAAATAGTCAAGCAAAATGATGCAAATAGTCTGCTTAAATTACTTAAGTTTACGCATTCTCTTTTCGCATATTGGTGGATAGGTGACCATGCTATTTTTACAGCAGCTCTAATGGAGTAATAGTCAAAAAAGCTTCTGCAAGTAGTTTTCTAGGCTTCATTTCCTACTTTTCTGTCATGAACAAAAGATATTCCTGCTACCACAAAAAGAATAGCTCCAACCTTTTCTTCATCGATTGATTGCAAGTAACCATCTGAGTCAAAAAACTTCGTGCACGAGGCCAAGACAATTTCTGCTGCGCCCTTCCAATGTACATGAACATCAGAACTGGTCTGTGACCAAAAAAAAAATGGAAGAATGGAGCATCAGTATGAAGGGCAAGGAATTCCCAGCATATTATTTGTAGAGTAACAGACACAAATTTATAGAAAAAATAAGCTACCGTTTGTACAGCAACGCCTCCTCGCTTTTTCTCTGAGTTGAATGGAAAAACATGGAGTTCTGCTGACTCTGCTCTTACAGCATCAAACTTCATCCCCAGCTGCCGAAGAGACAAAGTTGTTCTGAACTAAGTTCCAAATTCATTTGTCTGAGATTTCATGTCAGATTATTTCCAAAACCAGTACCTTAACAGCCCATGAAAGTATAGCCTTCTCAGTAGGAGATCCAGTAACTTCAACGTCGCCTCCATCCTACAAGTGAAGAGCCACACAAAAATGATTGTCCATCTAATTAAATTTACACTGAATGAACCAAGAACCAGCGAAAACCTTTAATGAAGAGTGGTAATGGAATAGGTTCTTTTATACTCATGGAATTTTCTCCTAAACATGGAGTTCATAAACAGGAAAGAACTCACCAAATAACAGCGTTCTAATGCAATTGTACTGTGAAATACATTCCTTCCCGTTTAACCTAATTGACTATAGACATCGCCAAGCACGCAAACTGAATAGAAATTAGCATGGAGGATCCATCATCATTTTGATTTCTCAAAGTTAGCAGGAGGCTGGAGAAGTGGAGTACCTTTGGCACATAGACGTTACCCTGGGTATTATGTGCAACGCCCTCATTAAGCAGAGAAGAAATCAGGTGATGCAATTGGGAGGCATCATCTGGTGAATCCATCTTTTTTTTCCCAACATAAGCTTCGATCACAGTCATCTGTAATTTCGATATTATCAATCAGAAAAACCTATATAACACAGCTAAAGCATTCCGATGAATTGTCCCAGAAGTCAATAAAAAGAAAATAAATTTAAAAATGCTACAGAGATTTGAGGGCTAATAACCTGATTCAACGTTAATGTTCCAGTCTTATCACTGCAAATTGTTGTGGCAGAACCCATAGTTTCACAGGCTGAAAGCCTCCGAACCTGCAGTTGTGTTGCTAAAAGGGTATTATAAAATATGGGATTTTACTACATTTCAGAACTGGAGGAAAGAAGCTAACAAGACTTGCCAATGCTTTATCCGCCATCATTTTCCGCATCGAGTAAGCTAAACTGTGCCACAATTGGAGGGGGGAAAATATAAATGAGAGACAAATTGAATGTGTGATTATCATCCTATTACAGCAATATGAAGTAATGGTACTTACGTCAATGTAACAGCCAGAGGAAGCCCTTCAGGCACTGCAACAACTACAATGGTGACCTGAATACATTTCTTAGTCAGTCAACTGCCTGGTTTGCAGATATTAGACAGCAAAGAGGAGCTTAACTTACTGCAATCGTCACAATTTTAACGACCCCATCCAGGATATCGTCGACTTTGGTCTGGCCCTTCACAAACTGGACTGTTCCATCAGAATTTGTTGTATGTCCAGTAAAGTACCTAAAAAAAATGGGCAGAATGAGGATATAAGATTGTTCAAACCCGAATGACGGTGCACGAATAATTGCTCACGAGAAAAACTTGCCTGGCCAAGAGGACAGTGAGCACAGCAGCAGCTACAGCCAGACCAACAATGCCTACAAATGTGGCTACCCCGTTCAAGCGCACCTGTTCGGGAATATTCAAGAAAAAGGTGAGGATGCTGTGACGACTCCCAGAAAAGCCAAATCAGGATACTTGGTGTTCAACCTGCAAAGGGGTCTCTTCACCAGTGTCGTCTACTATACTTGCCATCAGCAATCCCCACTCCGTGTTGATTCCAACGCCAGTCACCTGAAGGTAAGTAATGATTGCAAAAAGTTGGAACTCAAGTGACGTAGGGACTTTTCTCACAGGAGAAGAGAGACCATACAGAATTTTTTCTGTCAGAGAAGAAAAAAGAGCCAGTTATCATATTACCAGCATAGTGCCAACGCCGTCAGCGACTTTGCAACCAGACATTAGGAAAGGTGATTTTTGATCCTTGTGAATCTGCATGAATGTCATGCTTTGAAAAAAAAAAGACATGGATTGCAAATTCAAGTAAATTAAACAAAGTATCGGAAAACATACAATCTTGCTTTCTCCTGTCATGCTAGATTCATCAATTGCAAGAGAGTGTCCACTGATTAATACTCCATCAGCAGGAACCTGTTATTGGCAGCAGTAGAACTGTTAGCTTACACTGTCATCACCTGTCAAATAACAAATATAACAAACCCGATTAACCCGGCACACCTGATCACCTATTCTGAGTGGTATGACATCACCCACAACGATATCAAATATCGAAACTTGTGCCATCCTTCCATCTCTCATCACCTGCAGAGATCTCATCCTCAGTGATTCATTTGGAAGAAACTAACTAGCAACATAATATAATTACAAACCATTTAAGTATCATACCCCGATTTGGATATTCTGTTTTTCCTCGTTCAAATTTTGAAACTGCAGAGACTGGCGGTAGTCGCTGATGGCTGATTAAGAGTAATCAGAAGGTCACGAAGATGGGTAGAGAAATGACATTTAGTTTCATCGTGAAAAGTAAAGGCTTATGATCAGATAATATACCTGTTACCATTATGACAAGAAGAACAGCCAAAGCTATGCTTCCCCCATCATACCATCCTTCTTCTATCCCCTGCAGAAATGTGAAACGATTGGAACTGCTCAGAATATGATGAGGCAGGAAACTTCATTGAGAGAAATGATCAAAGACGAACCAAGTAAGAGTAGAGAGAAAAACAGCTTTTAACCTCCCATCAAACATGTTAGCAAGCAAGAAAGAGATCATTTCGACTTGAGTTTAGTTGTAGTAATTATCTATTGGTGGGATGTCCATCTGAAGACTAAAGCTTCTTTAGATAAATATTTTGGCTGTCGGCCACAATCATCAAAGTATCAGGAAACTAAGCCAAAGCTCACCTCGGTCTTTATTCCCAGGGCCAGTGATACCGCAGCAGCTATAATCAATATTATGAGGGTCAAGTCCTGCCATGCCTCCCACAGGAATGTCTACAAGGAATGGTCAGCTCAGTCTGATACTATCGTTATGACAAGATCTTCCAGAAAATGCCTGATTTTAGATACTCAAGACCAACAGAAATAGTAGTACCAGAAAAGTCCGGCCTTTTTTCCGAGGATATGTGTTGGATCCAAAGGCATTCCTCCTGTTTGATAAACTAGCATCATCACCAGCAATTCCTTTCTCCAAATTGGTTTTCAGCAAATCTGATAGGCCTTTAACCTGAGGTAGGAAGCATGACTGTCTGAGAGCATGATACCAGATGACAAAATTACTCGTACCATAGAAACAAACAGAAAAAAAGGTATTGACAATGAACTTGCCCCGCCAAATTGCTGAAGACTGGTCGTATTATGTTCCCTATTCATGGAAGATAGCTGCTCTAGATCAACAGCATAATCGCCGGTTAAACTCGGAGGAGCCGCTCTTTTACCTAACACTGATTAATTCGGGAGACATAAGGACAAACACACTATATATAACGGAATGCAAAGCAACATACATGCGTAAATGGAACAGAGTCCTTCACTTGGTTAAAGTGGCGATGCCATCAATTTGTTCTTTGGGTGATGCATATTTGTTGTCTAGCAGTTTTTTAGTGGATAATAGGAGACTAGCGTGCAATTTCAACATGCTCATGCATAGGAATTATATTTTTCAATGTAACAAATCCAACATGTAACTTACCAATCTGCTGCTCTCCAGCCAATCTGAAAAGCAAAGCTGCCTAATAAAATTAATAAGAAGATTAGAGAGGAAAAATCTCCTAATTGCTTTAGGACGAACATGCTTCAGGAAGAAAATTACTCGTATCACTTGCGCATGGGCCCGGATCATGCGCAGCCTTTGAATTTTATCCTCATGCTTTTTTAAGTTCAAAGTATAACGGAATCGCCGAGTGGCGTTGAGGACAAGAGCTGCTTGCTGTGAAAGTAGAAAACACCCTTAAGCTCGCACGATCTTTATCAAATCTTGGCCGTATAAAAGAATAACTAGAACTATAAACACTGGACAGGACGCTGCAACAAACAGAGCGACAATCTTTTCCCGAGGAAAAGCATCGAGGTCAGAAAGCAGAAACTAGACATGGAGGACATCAAATTAAGAGACAAACATTGGAAACAACTTTATCAAGTTCTGTACTTACTTACAATCTAATGTGGTTCGTTTATTGGTGAGTTTCAGATTCTTTCTTTCATTCCAGTTTTATTTTATGACAGTAGTTTTACTCGCAGGATGATGCTAGTTAGTTACTTTGTCAATTCTTGACTTTTCCCGCTACGTCAACTTCATTCTATCACATTTCAAGTAATATATATGAAGATATGTAGAGTGCATATGGAACTTATGATTTCAATGGAGAAGCATCAACTGCTATTTCATTGCTTCGTATGCCTCAATACTTCCTTTTGCGTTTTGCCAGTCCCTGTATTCGAATACGTGCCATTTAGTGATTCAGTCGCCAAGACATGGCCTTGCGTGGTGCAACGCGCCAGGCCGGGTTTCTGTACATATACTGCGAAGCGAGCATGCTCATTAGTGACTTCAGGAGCGGACAAAAATGCGGTACTTGGTACCCGAAGCCTGTGTAAGTGGACGCTTTCGATGAGACAGAACCAACACACACACGGCGTCCTAGCACGATGTTATGGACAAAAAGCACAGCTTTACGTAAATTGCAGAAAACGAAACTGCAAAGGGGAGGAAAAGAAAAACGGAGGGAAGATCAAGGGAATCAATGAATGTGGCAATACCCTCCATCTCCTCAGAGTCTCGAGAGACGCGTTCTTCGTGTCCGAGACATCGAAAGGATCCGACTGGTCCACATTGTCCTCCTCCTCCTCCTCCTCCTCTTTCCCGGGCAATCTCACACCAGCTTCCACGTCGTCATTTTGGCGTCCCGACATCAAGAAGAAGAAGAAAAAAAAGAAGGGCGATGGTACAGAACAGAACTACAAAAGAAAAAGTGAAGGAAGGGATCAGCAAGACCAATTTATATTAATTTGCGCCGATGACATCCACTCGCCGTCGTCCGTTCGCCCTGCTGGAGATGGCACGACGGTTACGAGAAACAGCCTGTTCGAAGCTAAGCTCTCTCCGTGCCACCTCGCAACGGCAATAACTACCCACAAAAGGAAAACAACAACAACAACAAGAAACAAAACAATGGAGCAAGTGTAGGTGTGCCGGTTGGAAGCTAATGATAGTGAGCGCGAGAATGAAGGTGAAAGCCGTTAGTGTCCGATGGTGTCCCCGAGAATGTGGGAGACTTTACAGTTTCTCCTTGCAGAGGAAAAAAATAATAAAAAAAAAGGATGTCTGTACTGTGTAGACACAAAAGAGGGTCTTTACATAAAAGCAGGAACTTTTTGTCCGCCTGGCGTTCCGCCTGCTACACCGTGATACCCGGGCATGAAAACAGCTTAGTAGGGAGGAAAGAATGTCTTAAACCTAAGTGACGGACAGTTCAGCATTTGAAGTCGCTGGTTGGGAGGAAAACGATGAGAGGAGACAAAAAAAAAATTAAAAATTAAATTTAAAACCGAATATGCTTGTGGAAAAAGGAAGGTTCCCAAGGATTGCGGAAATATTAAAAAAAAAAAAAAAGAAGGTTCTCAGAAGTTTCGCGCGGGAAAAAAGAATCGGATTGAGTAATGGAGGGAGTTTGTTTTAGTCCCACCTGACCTGACGCGATGATTTATTGGTTAGGCAGTATCGAGGTCGGCTTCCAGTCGGACCATGGCCCCCTACACATCGGCCTGTCGTTTGGAATATAAAACAATTTTCACTCAAAATCAAACAATTGATTTCGGTTCGATTCTGTTTGGTCTCCTCGATCGAATTGGGTGGGAGCTTTGTCTAGGTCTGCTGAAGTGGTGAGAACCGCGGTGATGGCACGTTGACGTGGTCAGCTTGGACGCAGCAGATACAGTGACATTGGCACGTGGAGTTGGTAGCTGTTGCAGGCACGGTTGTCAATGATTCAATTTGGTTCGTAACCATTAGGAGTCAATATCGAATTTAATCCAATCGAATCTGAATAAGAATCGAAACAAAAATCCAATTCGATTTAGTTTGGTTAAATTTTTTATTTTTATTTTTTTACTTTTTTTCTTTTATTTTTTTTCATTTTCTAGTGGTTGAGGGCCGACAACCCCCACCAACAACGGGCAAGGGGTTGTGGCCCCTCACAGACGAAGAGTCGCCAGCCCTCACAGCCTCAAGAGGCAGATTTGGCGAGGCGAGGGCTTGCAACGCCCTCGCCGACGGGCCGACAAAGGGTCGCGGCCAGCGGCTCCGCAAGCTCTTAGCCACTAAAACGAATAAAACAAAACAAAAGAAAAAAAGGATGAATAAAAAAAATTCGATTCGGTACGGTTAATCGAACTAAATTGAAATTAACTAATTTAAAAAATTGCTATTCTTCAATTAACCAAATCGAACCAAAATGCCCAAATTTTTTATTCCATTCAGTTCAGTTTTGACACCCTAGTTGCTGGATACCCACGTCAATCTCAGACTGGATATATCGCGTTTGACACGGCGTGGAGCTAAAGAAGTCGGTATGTTTTGTTTTATTTTTGTTAATTTCTTTACATTTTATTTTCTTTATTTTTTTCATTGTGGTAAACGAGGCGGCCCTCACTCAAATTTGCCAAGAGCCACAAAGGCCCTTGGCACTCGTTGCCGATGAGGCGACCCTCGCACGTGTCGAGCAAGGGTCGTCGGCTCAATGGAAAAAAAGTAAAGACAAAAAGAAAGCACATACTAAAAATTCACAAAATAATAAGTCAAAACAATAAATAAAAATAAAATAAGGTCCAAGTTAGCACTGGCTGTAGCATCCACGTGCCACATAGGACGACCGGCATGCATAGTGATATCCCATTTATGACTAAATTGATCAAATTAAAATGTTTATGAACAAATTGGTCCAAGTTAAATAAATTTAGGGGTAAAATACTGTCACAACCTAAAAAATCGAGTTTCTCGATTTTAGGTTAATGGATTACCAGGTTAATTAATTAAATTAATCAATCTAACTCGAATTCTCCCAAGTTCTACCAAATCGTAACTTATGGTTCAAGAGATCATCTTAAGAAAAGATTTTAAAATTTTAGGAACTGCCACCAATCTTTTTAGGTAGGTTGATTAGAAACATAAATAAAATAGCGGGAGAAAACTATTTTATTTCTGAAAATCAGAGATTTTAAGTTCGGGACTTGGTTACATTAATCTTTCAATTAATGCACTTTCGGTACCAATTTCATGAAAAATGTTCAGTTTGGCACTTTTGATGAATTATGACTTGAAGTGCAAATGTGCAATTTTTTTGGGTTTTCTTTTTTATGACTTTTTTTTTTGTATTTTTGATGTATTTTTCGAAATTAAAAATTAATGAAAAATGAGAATGAATTGGTTCAAGATTAACTTAATATTTTCGAATTTAATTCACATTAATCCACAAAATTTTTAAGAAAAATCTCTTTAACCTATGTATACATATTTTAAAAGTTGAAATGAATTCAAAAGATTTTATTTATTGAATATGATCTATGAGATCGGATTTCTAGAAAATCATATCTTTCTAAAAAATGATAAGACGTGGTTTTTAAGAAACCATATCTTGCTAAACATTTTGATTTTTTTTTTAGATTTTCTGACATGAAAATTAAACATGAGGCATGAATGATTTTTATTGGTTTTTATTTATTTATTTATTTTATTGTGATTTTATGTTTTATGAATGAATTTAAATTCAAGTTGCAAATATTTTAATGAAAAAGACAATTAACGCCATTTATTTCGAATCAAAGTTAAATCTGAAACTTGACATATCGACCCTCAAACTCGAAACACTCGCTATGGAAATAGCGATTGCGGATTAGGAAATTTTCCCAATCAATCATATTTTGAAAGATTTTGGTATCTTGAGTATATTCCGAAGGATTTTCAGATTACCGCAAGATTATTACACAATTTCCAAATTTTCAGATGAACCACAATCTTTTTAATTTAAGCGAAAGATATCTCGAGATTATCCAATTTGATATGCAATTTTCTAATCAAGGCAATTTAGACAATCAATTTTGCAATAAAATATTCAAAATATCCGCAATTCGATTTTTGACATGCAATCTTCGAAATTAGGCAACTTTTGGATCTCTCAACCTTCCGTCATGATTTTCGAGATATGCAAGCCAATTCGCAATTTTATGCAACACAGACAAGTGAATATTCAGAATTCGAGATACTGAACTTTACCTTATCTTGCGAGATTGCAATTTCCTACTCGAATTGGACCAGGCTTGCGAATCAATCTCGAGATCTCGGACAGCTCGGAGGGATCTGCGGCCGTGCTCGTGGCTGTGGCATGGTGAATTGGTGGAGCTCATATTTCCCTGCTAATTGACAATCAAATCTTCCGAGGTTGCCCTTCCAATTTGAATTCGTCCGAAAACTCATCAACCAAGCTAACAACTTTTGGAGCGGCTCGGGATCTTGCAAACACAACTCAACGACAATGAAGCTCAAGGCCGCGTTGGGTTTAGTTGATGCTTAAGAACCTGCAAAATCAAGAACGAATTAGGCAAGGACAAGTGCCATCACCAGGATTGAAAGATTGAACTCCAAAACGCGAATCTCCATTACTGATTGTGTTTCCCACCTCATGTTTAGAGCGGTCCACTTTTCTCCCACGTGTTGCTCTTTTTGGTTACAATTTCTCAAGAGGACTCCATCCATGAGTGGGACCATGGATCAGAGGATTTCGCCAAGGGATTTTCTTTACCTTTCTTCACATAAAGAGCTCGGTGAACAGCAATGGTGGAAAACGTGTAGCGGATGGTCTCGGTACAACAGCTTCGTTGGTAGCTTTACGGGAATTCATTGATCACAAGAAGAATTCTGGCCTTCAAAAGTTTGGGACAATCCTGCAATTGGAGTACACAGACAAATTGGGAAAATTAAACAAAAAGGACAATAAGAAGAAGATACTGATGAAGGCATCTCTTCTATTGTGCTCTCTGTGTAACCGATGCTCCTTTGGATGAAGCGAAGAAGACTTGCTCTTCTCTTCCCCCGATTTCTGATGAAGACCCTCAATGTATTCGATGAAGTTCTCTTTCCCTCTCACAATTATGCCGTATGTTCTAACTATGTGTGGACTCCCTTTAACCCTAAGCATAATCGCATATATATAGAAAGAACTAGGGTAAGTAATGTAATAAGATCCAATCTTGACCACTGGATTAGGAACCTTTAAATAGCCGTAAGATCGAAAATTCTGAATATCAAGGGCCTTATTCTCTTGAATAATCTGGCCACTATAAAGAGCATAGGCTTGGCCAAAATTATACTATTCATGGGCTTATTGCGAGAATTTAGGGCTCTTGTGGGCTTAATCCAAATAATATATTTCAAATGATTAAATTAAGCCCAAAATCTCGAAATAAGTACTTCCACCGCTGATCCA
The DNA here is from genome assembly GCA_028455895.1 of Rhodomyrtus tomentosa. Taxonomy (NCBI): domain Eukaryota; kingdom Viridiplantae; phylum Streptophyta; class Magnoliopsida; order Myrtales; family Myrtaceae; genus Rhodomyrtus; species Rhodomyrtus tomentosa. The sequence continues at coordinate 36,223,478 of JAPCWY010000001.1, read as the reverse complement.
ATCAAATGCAAAATTTAATGCAATGAATGCTAAAAATAAACACGAAAGATGATTTTGTTATTTTTGTTTAGAACTAAAATTAGTTCTAATTTTTTTATGCATAACTGACTGAAAAAAAAAATTAGTCAAAATTTAGGTGTCAACAAATACCTAAAAAACTTCAATTTTAGCTCTTGTCCTAATTCTACATTTTATGTTATAACAAATATTCAACTTTAGATTCAGTCCCAAATTTATCCTAAACTTCTTCTTTTCCACAAAAAAAAAAAACCCAATTTTAAGTCCATTCCTAATTTTACCTTTTTTTTGTCACAAATATTCAACTTTAAGTTTAGTACCAAAACGCGAATTTTTTTTTGTCGAATAAAAATATCTCAATCTTAGGTCCAGTTGCAATTTGCTCTAATTTTTTTTGTCTCATAAAAGATCATCAATTTCAGGCTACGTTTGGTCGTCTGAATTAAACTCAGTATATGATATGTTTTATCATATCTTGTATTTAGTAGTTATCCAGGACAAGATAAAGGGGATATAGGGATGATAAAACTATCCTAGAGAGAGATGAGATAGAGCTGAATATGATTTCTCTAATCTATCACTCAAGCCACCCCTCTCCACCACATTCATCCTCCTGTCCAGCCGCGTTAATCATATTGGTGTTGAAGTTTGTTTTCAAAACAAACAAAAAAGTTGTCTTTTTCAATTCTACATAGGATAAAAAAAAGAGTGCAAGTTTCTTTATTAGTTAGAAGACAACTATAGTATTTCAAAATAAAGAAATGGACAATTGGTCTAGATTACATGATTATTAGATGCACTTTGCACGTTTGTGTGTCACGGTTCGGATCTAACACTATTTACTGCCTATATGAAAAAACAAGCTTTGCAAAACCATTTCACCTAATTAATCGTGGTGAAGTCAAAGATGGATTTGGTGAATCATTCATGTCACGCTAGGTCCGCCACTCCGGCGGCACTGAAAACACTCGAGAAAGAATGGTGGAAGTCCCACGATGAGGATGATGAGCCGACAAGACAAAGGTACTTTCCTTGGGCGACCCCTAAACAACTTCGATGAGTGGCAAGAAGTTGCTTCCCCTGTCCTGACGATATCACTGCCCTGATCCTTGAAGTCCGACAACGACGACGATGAGTTGCTTCTACACCGAGGAAGCCCGGCCATCCTCAAATTGAGCCAGAAACCTGTCAATTCCCTCGACAATCTCGTCTCTTTCGGCAACAAAGTCAGCTCCTTGTTCCTCACTTTGTTTCATCTCTTTTGCATTATTTGACACATCTTTTTTGTCTTCCTGGATCATGTAGCTCACTCAACGGGACATTTACACAACTTTTCATTGAGGGAGGTCAATATCTTCTATGAGGCCATCTGCAGCTTCTACTTCGGGGACTACGGCCACATCGTGGTTCAAGGCCCTTAACGGACCTACGAGGACACGTACTTGGCCATGATTCGGCGGGTATGGTGGCAGTTTCCGAAGCGCAGCACTAACTTCGACCCCATGAGCGGCCGGAGATCGCTGCCTCAACTCTAAAGAAAAGCTTTTGAATGGTAGAGTCAAGAATCATTCTGCTGATATAATAGATAGGATAGGCTATGAAGATATTCGATTTTAAATCCGCAGTTCACCAAACGAGAGATAGAATATGACCAAATTCCTAGATTTCTTATCCTATCATATCATGTCATATCCTAAACAGAAATTCGGACAACCAAACACAACATTAGTGATTTGCGCTCGGTCTTAAATTTCTTGTATTTGGGAATGTTTCAACTCTTACGATCGAAGAGTTCGCGCCGAAGAAACTTCAATAGCTCATGCTTAGGAGTTACCCATTTCTCATATGTCAATAAGAAATTTCGTTTGGAACGTTAATGGGGACAAACTCGTGACTCAAATAATTTTTTGTGATTTTTTATTATGAGATTGCTTAAATTTTTGGGTAAAATTGAGACAATACCAAAAGTTGAGAGTTTTTGTCACGCCCCGGGCACAGACGTGCGTAACTCCCTGCGAGCGTACTCTCGAGTATCAAGATTCATAAATCGAGAGATGCAAAAAGAATCGTTCGCATGCGGAAGCGATAACATAAATTCTCCGTACAAACATTAGCGGGGACATGGATAGCAAAAACACCATAATTACCATTATACATAACCTCACACAGGTTCTTACAAAAGCGTTGGCAGATAAATCCTTATAATCGGTAGGGGTAACAGGACCAGCTCAAAAGACAATCATTAACCTCTCCAAAAGAAAATGGACCATCGAGGTCATCAAACTAAATAATAGTCTAGAAAACGGAAACCCTTAGGTCAGGCTGCTGGAGTCGTCAGTCTCTTCGGCATCCTCGGTAAACTCGTACTCCGAGAAAGTCTCCAAGCGTACCACTACGGTATACTCCATCGTCTCGTTTGCTGACTGCTCCACCAGATCGTCATCGGAGGCTTCGATCTCAATGACCTCGTCGGTGTCTTCCAGGGTTGGGGTCCTCTCATGAATGTTCCTCGAACAAGCTATTGATCTCTTGACCTCCACAGAATCCCGGGTGGGATGACACCAACTAGGGATAACCCTACGGGGTACCTCAGAGGACTTCAGTGATCTAGTAGTAACCTCTCATACCCTTCGAAACCAAGCATCGAACCCATGAGGCTTCTAACTCTTTCCACTCTCATTGACCCAAACTACAGTACATTTCCTAACGTACACGGTTTCCCGTCTGTTCGGGAACTCCTCAAAATACGCGGACATCTCATTCGGGTCACTTAGTTTGATCGGCAACATTCTCATGGTCTAGGATCTGAAAATGTAGTCCCGCAACGGGGTGAGATTCACATCTCAATAAGACAGGTCATAACCCTAGGTTAGGCTAACCGTACAGTCAAGTGAATGCAATCAAGAACAAAATGCACAAACAACCATATGAAGCATTTAACGGTCATTAAATAACATAAGGACACAGACGAGCGTCAAGCACGCAATCATGGCATCATATCTCATCGTTCAAATTAAGCACGCATAACCAAAACAGGTCACACCTTCCACCCTTCCAGGCCTCCATTTGATTTACGCCCGCATTTAGAACTTCTCAGGCTCGGAACGCATAAATACGCCTCAGACCATCCCATTGACAAACCTACGTAAACACATTAGGTTTTCAATTTCATTTCAGGCCTATGTCAACACATATCAAATTCTGTCTCCCGTCTCGACGTATCAGGACATTGGCCATTTCAACCCTGCGTCTCAACGCATCAGGGTACAATTCAACACAACCCCGCGTCTCAACGTCTCAGGGTATCAATCCATACAACCTCGCGTCTTAACGCCTCAGGGTATCATAGGTTTCAAAGCATGCTAAACATTATTTCAATTTAAATTTCATGATTGAGTACAAGCTCATGCATCGAGCTAGATATCTATGGCATGCAAGGTAATCAATCTCATCACACCCAAGAGGCAATCAATTCATGGCACAAGCATTCAACAAGTGTTCAAGCCATCGACATTCCACGAGGACGCACATTGGACAATCACACTATAATTCACAAGAATGGACCTAATTCACACCCAATTCACCCAATCGAGTCCAATCCTCCGAGCCAAGGTTTAGAAACTTCTTACCACAAGCTTAATTCAGCAAAAATACTCCTCTAAGCACTTCAAGGTTTGGCCCCCAAAGAGTCCAAAATAGGGTAGCCGTCCACCTAAGATAATTCAATCCATTTCATCAATTTTTCCTTGTCAAATCCTCAAATCACCTAGTGTAAACCTCAATAACATATCTATTGACATTCTATTACGTCTCAATGAAGAATTTAGAGCTCGACGACTCCATGAATAGCCCCCCATGATTGGGCATACACAGAACCGAAAAAAGGCATTTTCGGTTCTATGCACGTCTCACTCAATCAGCCCATAAACCATCATAAATCCTCAATTTATCCACTAATCTACTTGATAACATGTAGTTATAGGAGTTGAGAAACCTCATCGAAAATTTGAGCTCAAGATGGCGCCGGAAAGCCCATGGACAGGTTTGGTTCTCACACGCCTACCGCCGGTCAGTTTCTGTCCTTCAAACACAACACCCATTTGGGGTCAAAACTCCATCAAATTCATCCAAACTTTTTACCAAAACTCAGTATATATGTGCCCTAGATGTCCACAAAATTTGGCTGAAAGATTCAAACGGTTCAAGGCTCTACGAAGTTCAAATAACAACTTACCTCCAGCTGCGACGATTTCCGTCGACTCTCGAGAAAAAGGCTAGCCGGAGCTCCTCAGTGGTCAAATGACTTGATTCAAGTTGGAGCTAGTCGGCAAGAGGATGAGGAAGACGCTGGTGGGTGGCTCAGTTACTGGAGGTCACCGGAGACAGCGGTCGAGCGGCGCGAAGACGACGGCAGTGGCTAGTCGGGTGGGACAATTCTCAACCGAAGAAGAAAAGGAAGAAGATGGCTATGGTGATGAGGTCTTTGGCATAATGAAGGAAGAAGAGAGTGTATATATCAAGTTTGAGAGTCAACCATGAAGAATGGTAGGTTAAAAGGTTGCCATTTAATGCCAATTGAGCATCCATTGACACTTGTTCATATGTCAATCAATAGCTCATCCAAGGGCTATCATTTTTCCTAATTTTCGGCAGCCATGGGGTATTACAATTGACCAAAATGCCATTATCCATTTGTTAAGGTAAGGCTAAGGCTTGAGGGGCAAAATGGTAATTTTACCCTCGACGTCCGGAACTCGTTTTTCTGATTTCAATTTTCTTCGATGAGGCGACGGTCAATCCAATTATAATGTTGGAATTCTTGATTCTCCATTTTCTAATTTTGAGACTCGTCTCTGAATCATTTCTCTGTCAGATGTGATTCCAGCCTACCCGAACTGACGGGCAATTTTTGCAGACGTTATGTCATGTCCCGACTCTCGAACTCGAGACATCCCTTGCCAACTCGCCACCAAGTCATAAAAGATAGCGTCCTAAGCAACTGTTATTGACCTAAGAACATACTGCGCATGCGAAACGCGAAATCCTCCAGACAATAAAAATCAACATGGGATAGGTAAGAAGAAAAGCCAGACAACCCAACGCTAAAATAAAACTGCTGAGAATAGATGACCTCTAACCTTACAAAGCCAACAGCTAATAAATACAATCTCATGCTTCGATGCGGCCCTCTAGGATTCATAAAAAGATACAAGAGTCAGGTAAGGTTAACTCTCATCTATCCCAAAACAGTACCCCCACAAAAGACATCACCAGTTCCCTAACCACAAAAGAAACCTAACCTTCTATTGGGTAAAAACGGCTTTCGGATCTTCATAACCAAAAGGAGGAGCCGGGTCGTTCGGGTCATTACAGGAACTCTAGCTAGAATGTACAGAAGGGTCTACTCACTGCTCGGGCTCGAGCTCAGACTGCATACCAAGTGCAAGATCCACCACCTCCCCATCAGGCGTATCTATATCCATCGGATCCCAAGCGAGGACATTGGGAACCCCCTAAAGAGGTGGCCCCTCAAATTCTCTAAGCGGACCAAAGAGATCCACCCCATCACGAAGATACCAGGCCTTGAAGAGGTGTGCCACCAGGTGTGGCATCCCTTCATCGACCCATATCGTCGTGATGTGGCGTTCCCACATCTGGTTCGTACCTAGTACCGGATGGAAACTGACATCGTGTGATGAGTGGGTGGGGGTACCAAATCGCACCGGTCTCTCCATTATTTTGGACCTGAAAAGTTGTCTCACGACGGGGTGAGAATTTAATCTTAGTAAATCAAGCCTAATTTCGGTTAGACATTAATTCGCTCAAGATAACCTAAGCACCACAATAAGCCACAAGATATAAACAGATATATATCAATAAAATAAATCCGTCAAATCAACAACCAAGTAAAACACCACCACTCAGGCGTACACCAGACATAACACAAGTCCATTCTTAAATAATGACCCACGCGACTGGCGTGATAGAAACATCAATAGTGCGATCCCGTGCTCATCTGGCAGGACTAGGCTATGTCCACTTTACCTTATCAGTGACGGCTATTACAAGCGATGTATCCAGTACAATCGGCATGGCATTGCGAGTAGGCATTCCTTAAAATGGAGCTTCGATCCGTCACAAGCTGCAACCGGCATCCAATAATCCCTTAAAACCGTACGACTGGCAAGGGACATGGATTATCGTACTTCTGACAAGTCGCGAGTTTCTATACAATAGGTACGGCATTAGTACCAATGGTACATTGCAAACTTACCAGGTAACGTCATTGATCATTTAATGACCACACAAATCACATTCGACAATCAACTTATTATTTTTCTATGATTAATGCCAAAGTTCATACAGAAATGCAACAGACTGGGGCCCCAAGGCCCACAAGACTCTAAGTCAAGTATTTCAGCCAGGCAACCAAACCAAACAGGTAAATAACACACTCACGAGCAATTAACTCAACCCGGCAATTGCGAGCTCCATTCATACTATATTTCATATATCTCAGTCGATTTATAATAGTCATTCGTTCGCTCATTTCTAACCCATCACTCACTCCCGAACAAACACAATCAATCAATCAATTGATAAATTACCACAAATAGCCACAGACAAATAATCAATCGGTCATTTATCCTAACCATCGTTTCTATCTAAACCGGTTCCGAACGCAAATATATATTTTTTAAAATAAATAAATAAATAATCCTAAGCGCAATTAGCGCCCTAACCAAGGTTTAGGGTCAACTCACAACGTGAGTTAGTTTGAGCAGCGGCGACGATGACGATGGCGGCGGCGGCGGCAACGACCGAATTCGGGTTTATCGCGCGGCGGTCCAAGCTCAAACTTTAGCGACACACCGAAGAAGTTCGGCGAGGTTGCCGGAACAGGTGGCCGGCGACGAAGCTCCTGCTAGCGGCGGCCGGCGGCCTGAAACAGTAACTGTCAGAAACCACAATCGGCGAACCGATCTGTTTTGGCCGTTTCTCGGCGACACGGGCCGGGACAAGGCCGACCAAAGTTCGGGAGCTCATCTAGGGGTTAGTGGGGGTCGGCCAAGATCGGTGGACGACGGCGGAAGGCAGCCGACGGCGGTGAACAGCTGCAATCAGAAACCTCCCCTTCTCGGCGCCGAAATAGGGGAGGTGTTCGGCGGTGGATTTCGGGTGCCACGCGCAGTGGCCCGCGGCGGTGAGCTCGAAGGTGGTAGAGAGGACCTAGGGAGTCGATCGGCGGTGATGGTGAGGCACGGCGGCTGCCGGATCGAAGACCGAACCGAGCCAGGTCCAAAACAGGCCACCGGGACTTAGGGGCTGCTTTTCGGTGGCTCCGGCTGCGGACGGCCGGTGGGGCTGGGTTGGAACGATTGAGGAGAGGACGACGGTCAGCTGAAGGGCGGTGGTCGACGTCGGTGGCGGCCGTGGTGGCCAGAGGAGGCCACTGAGTTCTCGAGTCAACTAACCCGAAAATAGGGCCAAGTTTCCCGAGCCGTTTCCTCAGTCGTTCGACGATGACGATGGCTAGGCTCGGGTCAGGGCGGCGACAGGGAGTGGCTGAGGGCGGTAGCTACCGGTGGTGAGGCGGTGGTCGCGCAAAAAAGGCGGTGGAAGGAGGAGGAATGGTAGGTTCAGAGGGAGTCGTCCACAGCCAAGGAAGAAGAAAGGAAGAAGAAAGAAGAAGAAGCAGAAAGAAGAATGAAGAGATGACGTGAACGTGCATGGGGAAGGAAAATTGGTGGGACCTTGCCATGACTTTGTGGCAATTTTTTTTTGTCGTATTTGCCAATTATCAAACTTGTCTCATATGCACAAGTAAGGGCAAAATGGTCATTTGGCGCACCGGGATTGAAACGAAATTTTGGCAAACTGAACGAAGGATAATTTCGGTAAATTTACTGGCCAAGCTCTATTAGGGTTAGGCTCGATCGCGAAAACGGCAATTCAAATTCACCGCAGATCAATTTCGAAACCCAATCCGAAATAACCTAAATTTTAGAATTTGTCCAAATTTTCGTCTCTTCGATCTTATAGTCTAATAGGTGTCGACTATGATTATATTTTCATATCATTTCCATCGACTTTCGGCACTTACAAAAGTTGAATTTTCAGGACGTCACACGTTATGCGTATCGACTCTGTAATTCATATCACACTCAGAGCTCATCAATTCATGGCGACCTTGGTTGTCATGTAATTGCAAGGGTCTATTACTAGTTCCGACGGTCCCGATCGTCATTGTTCAATTTAGGAAAATTTTACAAATTATACATTGGTTAAGCGGTATCACCCGCGCTCCAATCGTATAACGCTAGCAATGTATTCCTTAATCGTTCTTAGATCGATTTTTCATGGCTCTAAATGTCCCCTCGACAATCCTTATGGTCAAAGTGTCATTTCCTTTTCGAGTTCTCTAGGTCCACATACCTTGTCTCGCGTTAGCTTTCCCCTTTTGGTCAGTTAATTCGAGATTAATCAGATTCGAGCGAAATACAATTGAAATACATTGTTAGATATATTCTTATTAATAAGTCTCGAAATGACAGGAAAAATTACAATGTCACAACTATTTCCTCTTATAAAAATTTCGTTCTCGAAATTTACAATAAACCCGGATACTCAAACAAATGGGGGTATCAACGCCTCATCGTTTCCTCGCTTTCCCACATAGCTCCTTCAGTTTCATGGTGCTCCCAAACAACTTTGATTAATAGAATCGTCTTATTCCTTAGAATCTGCTTCTTTCGATCTTTGATCCTAGCTGGCTTTTCTACGTATGATACTCTGTCATCCACTTCGATAATCTCGTAATCTAGTACATGTATCGGGTCCGGTTCATACTTTCGTAGCATTGACACATGGAAGACGTTGTGTTCTTGGGACAAGTTAGGCGGTAAGGCAAGCCTGTAGGCTAAGGTCCCAATTCGTTCCAAAATCTCAAAAGGTCCTATGTACCTTGGACTCAATTTTCCTTTCTTTCCAAACCGAGATAATCCTCTAATTGGCGATACCTTAAAGAAAACATAATCGCCTACTTGAAACTCCAGAAGTTTACATTGTTTATCTGCATAACTTTTCTAACGACTTTGTATTGTTTTTAGTCTATCCCGGATTGTCTTTACCGCTTCCACGGATTGATTTACCAACTTTGGGCCTGTAATACTTCTTTCTCCAATCTCGTCTCAACAAATTGGGATCCTGCAAGCTCTTCCGTAAAGCGCTTCAAAAGGTGCCATTCGAATACTCTACTAGTAACTGTTGTTATATGCGAACTCTACCAGATGCAAATGTTCCTTCCATCCACCTTTGAAGTCTATAACACACGCTCGTAACATATCCTCAAGCGTCTAAATTGTCCTCTCCGATTGTCCGTCCATCTGTGGATGGTACGTCTTACTAAATTGTAATTAAGTTCACATGGCATCTTGAAGACTCTTCCAAAAGTTCGCTGTAAACTTGGGATCTCTATCCGATGTAATCGTCACGGGTACTCCATGTAGCCTCACTATCTGCCGCATATACAACTCGGCATATCTATCCATCGCGAACTCCTTTCGCATAGGAATAAAATGTGCAGCCTTGGTTAATCGGTCCACGACTACCCAAATAGAATCACGGACTCTCTGGCTCCTTGGTAGTCCCATGACAAAGTCCATAGTCACATGTTCCCATTTCCATTCAGGAATCTCTAACGACTGTAACAATCCATCAGGCTTACAGTGTTGTGCCTTCACCTGCTGGCATGTCAAGCACTTCGCCACATACTTCGCTACATCCACTTTCATCCCGTTCCACCAATAATGTTGATGCAAGTTCTAATACATTTTCGTGCTACTTGGATGGATATTATAATTGCTTTTGCGAGCCTCCAATAAAATCCTTTCTCTAAGCTCTTCGTCCTTTGGTACGCATAGATGTCCCCGAAACTTCAAAATTCCGTCTTCTAACACTTGGAACTTTGGCTTCCTCTTCGTAGCATCCATCTCCAGGATTTTCTGAATTTTCGGGTCTGTTGGTTACAAGGCTTTTATCATTCCTTGGATCTCAAGTTCTATTCTCAATGTGACCATCAAACTGGACAACTGACAGACTTCCAATTTAAATTCAGAATCCCTCAAATTTTCAAATAACGATCACCCTTTTATCGGTAGATAGGCGATACTCGATTTTCGGCTGAGCGCATCTGCGACTCGATTCGTTTCCTCAGGATGATAGAATATGTCGCAATCATAATCCTCAAGCAGCTCCATCCATCGACGCTGCCTCATGTTCAGTTCCTTTTGGGAAAATAGATACTTCAGGCTCTGGTGGTTCGTATAAATCTGAAATTTCTCGCTACACAACTAATGCCTCTAGATTTTCAAAGCAAAAATGATTGCTACCAATTCCAAATCGTGAGTCGGATAGTTCATCTCATGCGGTCTCAGTTGTCGAGACGCGTAGGCAACCACTCTTCCATGTTGTTTTAGCGCACATCCTAGTCCTTTTAGCGAAGCATCGCTGTATATTTCATAGCCCCAGGTCCTAATGGGATCGTCAATACCGGTGCGGTCGTCAACCGATGCTCCAGCTCCTGAAAACTCCTTTCGCACTTATCTATCCACTCGAACTTAGTTTCTTTCTTAGTCAATCTCATCAGTGGAATTGCTATAGATGAAAACTTCTCCACAAAGCATCTATAATACCCTGCCAATCCTAAGAAATTTCGGACTTCCGTGACCGTAGTAGGCCTAGGCCAATTCATAACGGTTTCGATCTTCGTAAGATCCACAGCAATACCTTCCCCAGATACTGCATGGCCAAGAAATGCCACTTTATTTAGTCAGAACTCGCATTTGCTAAACTTAGCGTAAAGTAATTGCTCCCTGAAGGTCTGCAAGACAATCCTCAAATGTTCTTCGTGTTCTTCGTTACTGTTTGAGTAAATCAGGATATCGTCAATAAAGACTATAACAAATCTATCTAAGAATTCCTTGAACACCCGATGCATCAAGTCCATGAATGCGGCTAGAGCATTAGTCAGTCCAAAAGGCATCACAATGAATTCGTAGTGACCATATCTTGTCCTAAAAGCGATCTTAGGTATGTCTTCCTTCTTAATTCTCAAATGATGATACCCGGTCCTTATGTCAATTTTTTAAAATACCGTAGCTCCTTGCAATTGATCAAATAAATCATCAATTATCGACAGTGGAGACTTATTCTTTACAGTCACTTGATTCAACTGTCTATAGTCAATGCATAGATGCAAGGACCCATCCTTTTTCTTCACAAACAACACCAACGATCCCCACGGTAAAGCACTCGATCGAATAAATCCTTTATATAGTAATTCTTACATTTGCACATTTAGCTCTTTCAGTTCTGATAGGGACATCCTATAGGGTACCTTTGAGATCGGCTCCGTTTCGGGAGCTAACTCAATCACGAATTCTATTTCTCATTCTGGTGGCAACCCTGACAACTTTTAAGGAAAAATGTCAGGAAACTCATGCACTACCAAAATATTTTCGAGTTTAGGCTCCTCGACAGTTGTGTCCATAATTGCAACTAAGTACGTCTGACATCCTTCAGTTATCAGTTTTGTCGCTTCAAGAGATGAGACTAAAAGAATCGAGGTTCCTCCCCGACTTCCCAAAATTCAAAACTAGGACGACCTTCCGGGTAGAAACGAAGTATCCTACTACCATAATCAACTACCGCCATTTGCTTACCCGACTAGTCCATTCTTGTGATCACATCGAAGTCTACATGGGCAACACAGCCAAGTCGATACTCCCTTTACTACCGCCAATTACGATTTCACAATCAGCACAGCCTAACGAAACAAGCACATTATCCTTCAACGGGGTGGCAACATGCAGAATCACACTCAACGGTTTCAATTCCATATCAACCAAATCTGCAAACCAAGTAGACACAAACGAGTGTGATGCGTCAGGATCACACAAAGCATAATCAACTTGGTCACACAACTAAACCGTACCTATGACCACGCCTGACCCTTTTTTCGCTTCCCTGCGTGCCACTGCATATACTCTTCCTTGAGTTGGGAGTCGATTCTAATCATTTTGGGAGTGGCAATTGACGGTCCTGCCTATGGTTGTTGCCCTTGAGGTCTAGTCATTGGAGCTTGATTCAGGCAAGTTCTCATCTGATGACCCATTTGACCACACTTGAAGCATGCTCCATTCCTTGCCGGGTAAGGTCCATTACCATGCTTCTGCCACAGAGGCGGCAACTCCATTTCATTGAGTTCAGCGGCTTCGCAATGTTCTTTCTTATTGGAGGGAAGAAGCGTCTATTGCCAGTCATAGGTCGTTTGCCGGCCTAGCGGTTATCTCGGAATAAACTGAACCGCGATTCAGATGCGGCATTCCTCTCATTCAGGTCTCTCTCGATCATCTATCCCCGTTCATAGATATCCTTATAAGTCCTCAAATTCAGAGCTATCATCTGGCTGCGAAGCTTAGGCCTCGGTCCATCCCGAAATCTTCGTGCCTTCTCTAGGGGATCCTTTACCGATCAGGGTGCATACCTTAACAATTTGGAGAACTCAGCTTCATAATAGTCTACAATCAGATGATTCTGACGCAGTTGTAAGAACTCTACTTGCTTCCTTTCTCGAGCCGTCTCGAAGAAATACTTGTCATTGAAGGCCGTAGTAAAGGCATTCCAGGTCAAGACTATCCCTTCCGAAAAGACTTCATTCTTGGTGGCAGCCCACCAGTCATTTGCAGTACCTTCCAGCTGGTATACTGTCAATAGTACTTTTTCCTCATCTGTGCACCTCAGTACTCCAAAGAAATTTTCCAGTTTCTCTATCCACCTTGGCGCCAATTCAAGGTCTCCAATCCCATCGAACTGGGTTGGCTTCAGCTTGATAAATTGTTCGACCAGTCGGCCCATCTGTCTGGCCACAACAACTTCCTCCTGGGCATTCCCTATCTCATTGCCCTGATCATGATCGTCGTTGTTTTCATTACCTCCATTATTACCGTTATTGGCGTTGATGGCAGTTATCGCAGCTCCCACCGCTTGAGCTATGGCAGCATCCCTATCTTGGGTCTGCATGTCGATAAGGTCGTCAATCCTTTCTAGTACTCTCAGCACTCCGTCCATCCTCGGGTCTTTCGCCACAGGTGGCCTCAAACTAGAGGCTTCGCTCTTGGGTCTTCCAAGTCTTCTAGGCGAATTACTCATTCTTGTGTGCTTTCACTAAGCCTGGACCACTACAATTCCACCAAGGAGTTAGTAACTCATCCATCCAACCAAGTCCAGAGCTACCAAACTATGCTTTAACGGAAATAGTCATAACATAACAACCTTCCACACAACTAATTTCAGAGGCGCTTCACTAAACAGTCCGTGGCCATTGCCCCATTCCGTCCACTTCAACGTTTCACCAGAACTAGCCATGCCCATTTACTTAGCAAACCAAGATCCAAAAATGACTTTCAGCGCTAAATATGAAACTTATTCCTCAAAAGGCACCATAATCGTGTCACGACCAAATGTCAATCACATGCGCCAAGTCATATGCCATGCATCTCGTGCATTATTCTAAGAAGTTTCCTAAGGTCTCGCTACCCGTCTTGTCCCAACTTAATCCTTCTTATCACTCCAATCCTCAATCAACTTAGATCGAGCTGACCTTACTCTGATATCAAGTAAAGAGGGATGTCACGCCCCGCGCCCCAGGCATAGGCGTGTGTAATTCCCTACAAGCGTACTCTCGAGTCCCAGGATTCATAAATCGAGAGATGCAAAAAGAATGGTTCGCATGCGAAAACAATATCATAAATTCCTTCGTATAAACATTAGCGGAGATATGGATAGCAAGAACACCATAATTACCATTATACATAATCTCCCACGGGTTCTTACAAAAGCGCTAGTAAACAAATCCTTATAATCAGTAGGAGTAACAAGACCAGCTCAAAAGACAACCATTAACCTCTCCAAAAGAAAACGGACAATCGAGGTCATCAAACTAAATAACAGTCCAGAAAACGGAAACCCCTAGGTTGAGCTGTTGGAGTGATCAGTCTCCTTGACATCCCCGGTAGGCTCGTACTTCGAGAAAGTCTCCGAGCGTACCTTTACGGTATCCTCTATCGTCTCGTCTGCTGACTGCTTCACCAAGTCGTCCTCGGAGGCTTCGATCTCAATGACATCGTCGGTGTCTTCCAAGGTTAGGGTCCTCTCGGGAATGTTCCTCGAACAAGCTACCGATCCCTCGACCTTCACAGAATCCCGAGTGGGATGACACCAATTAGGGATAACCCTACAGGGTACCTTAGAGGACTTCAGTGGTCCAGTAGTAACCTCTCCTACCCTTCAAAACCAAGCCTCGAACCTATAAGGCTTCCAGCTCTTTTCACCCTCATCGACCCAGACTACAGTATACTTCCTAACGTACACAGTTCCCCGGCTGTCCAGGAACTCCTCGAAATATGCGGACATCTCCTTTGGTTCACCTAGTTTGATCGGCAACATTCTCACGGTGTAGGATCTAAAAATGTGGTCCCCCAACGGGGTGAGATTCACATCTCAGTAAGACAACTCATAACCCTAGGTTAGGCTGACCATACACTCAGGTGAATGCAATCAAGAACAAAATGCACAAACAACCACATGAACAAGCCCGCGTAAACACATCAGGTTTTCAAATTAAGGACACAGACGAGTGTCAAGCACACAATCGCGGCATCATATCTCATTGTTCAAATTAAGTACGCATAACCAAAACAGGTCACACCTTCCAGGCCTCCATTTGATTCACGCCCGAGTTTAGAACGCCTCAGGCTCGGTCTGTGTAAATACGCCTCAGACCATCCCATGGACAAGCCCGCGCAAACACATCAGGTTTTCAATTTCATTCCAGGCCTGTGTTGACACATATCAAATTCCGTCCCACGTCTCGAAGCATCAGGACATTAGTCATTTCAACCCCCCGTCTCAACACATCAGGGTACAATTCAATACAACCCCGCATCTCAACGCCTCAAGGTATCAATCCATACAACCCCGCGTCTCAACGTCTCAAGGTATCATAGGTTTCAAAGCATGCCAGACATTATTTCAATTTAAACTTCATGATTGAGTACAAGCTCATGCATCGAGCTAGATATATATGGCATACAAGGCAATCAATCTCATCACACCCAAGAGGCAATCAATTCATGGCACAAGCATTCAACAAGTGTTTAAGCCATCGACATCTCACGAGGACGCACATTGGACAATCACACTATAATTCACAAGAATCGACCTAATTCACACCCAATTCACCAAATTGAATCCAATCCTCCTAACCAAGGTTTAGAAACTTCTTAGCTCAAGCTTAATTCAGCAAAAATACTCCTCTAAGCACTTCAAAGTTCGGCCCCCAAAGAGTCCAAAACAGGGCAGTCGTCCACCTAAGATAATTCAATCCATTTTATCAATTTTTCCTTGTCAAATCCTCAAATCACCTAGCGTAAACCTCAATAACATATCCATTGACATTCTATTACGCCTTGACGAAGAATTTAGAGCTCGAAGACTCCATGAACAGCCCCCCATGATTCGGTATGCACAGAATCGAAACAGTACATTTTTGGTTATGTGCATATCTCACTTAATCAGCCCATAAACCATCCTAAATTCTCAATTTTTCCACTAATATACTTGTTAACATATAGTTATAGGAGTTGGGAAGTCTCACCAAAAATTTGAGCTCAAGATGATGCCGGAAAGCCCACCGACAGGTTCTGTTCTCACACGCCTACCACCAATTAGTTTCTGCCTTTCAAACACAACACTCATTTGGGATCAAAACTCCATCAAATTCATCCAAACTTGTTACCACAACTCAGTATATATGTGCCCTAGATGTTCACAAAATTTGGCCGAAAGATTCAAACAGTTTGAGGCCCTACAGAGTTCAAACAACAGCTTACCTCCAGTTGCGACGATTTCCGTCGACTCTCGAGAAAAAGGTTGGCCGAAGCTCTTCAATGGGTCAAATGACTTGATTCAAGTTGGAGCTGGTCGGCAAGAGGATGAAAAAGACGCTGGTAGTCGTCTCAGTGGCTGGAGGTCACCGGAGACGGCGGTCGAGCAGCGCGAAGACGGCAGCAGTGGCTGGTCGGGTGGGACAGTTCTCGGCCGAAGAAGAGAAGAAGAAAAGGAAGAAGATGGCTATGATGATGAGGTCTTCGGCATAATGAAGGAAGAAGAGAGTGTATACACCAAGTTTGAGAGTTAACCATGAAGAATAGTAGGTTAAAAGGTTGCCATTTAATGCCAATTGAGCAACACTTGTCCATATGTCAATCAATAACTCATCCAAGAGCTGTCATTTTTCTTAATTTTCAACAGCCATGGGGTATTCCAATTGACCAAAATGCCATTATCCATTTATTAAGGCAAGGCTAAGGCTTGAGGGGCAAAATGGTAATTTTACCCTCGACGTCCGGAACTCATTTTTCTAATTTCAATTTTCTTCGATGAGGCGACGACCAATTCAATTATAATATCTTGATTCTTTATTTTCTAATTTCGAGACTCGTCTCTGAATCATTTCTCTGTCAGATGTGATTATAGCCTATCCCGAACTAACGGGCGGCTTTTGTAGACATTACGTGTATCGACTCTGTGATTCATATCACACTTAGAGCTCGTCAATTCATGGAAACCTTGGTTGTCATGTAATTGCGAAAGTCTATTACTAGTTCTGACGGTCTCAATCGTCATTATTCGATTTAGAAAAATTTTGCAAATTATACATTGGTTAAGCGGTATCACCTGCACTCCAATCGTATAACGCTAGCAATGCATTCCTTAATCGTTCTTAGATCGGCATTTATGACTCTAAATGTCCCCTCGACAATCCTTATGGTCAAAGTGTCATTTCCTTTTCGAGTTCCCTAGGTCCACGTATCTTGTCTTGCGTTAGCCTTCCCCCTTTGGTCAGTTAGCTCAAGATTAATCAAATCCGAGCGAAATACGACTGAAATACATCGTTAGATATATTCTCATTAATAAGTCTCAAAATGACAGAAAAAATCAGAATGTCACAATTTTTCATAGGACAAAAAAAATTTTAAAGCAGAATTAAGACATGACCTATATTTGATGATTTTTCATTGAGCAACAAAAAATAGTTTGGGATAGAATTAAGACACGATCCAAAATTGGAGATTTTTTATGATAAAAAGGTAGAATTGGGACAAGAGTTAAAGTTGGAGGTTTTTTAGGTATTATGCCTAAGTTTATAATTTGTTTTTATAAGTTCCCCTTGAATGTGAGACATTGTCGTTTGGATGAGATCACGAGACAACACTATTTAGCTCTTACTTTGCTCACTTCACTTTGTCGCCAAGCTGTGTCAAACTGTTTATTCTAAAATAATGTCACTTGGTATCTATTGGCCATTCAAATCAGCGGCGGCATTGAAGTAATCAAATTTTTTTTACCGAATTTACACTTAAGGGAACGCCTGAAAAGTTTTAATACTAAAGCGAATGACATACGAAAGACTAAAGTCATGACATGTATGATATTCTTGTCCCTTTCTAGTCATATAGTAAATAACAAACTTCAAACTTTACCCTAAGAATAATTATAATGATGATGGTAGATAGACAAAAAGGCTATGTAGCACCAATACGACACGGGACACGACACGCCGACATAGCAATTCTAAAAAAATAGAAAATTCTGACACGGCACATATTTATATACATCACTATGTTTATATATCATAGTTATTTCATATTTGACATTCAGATATTATTGCTTTGCGAGAGCTTCAAACTTATAAGATCACGACATATTTTAAAAATATTTTTTTACCAGTCGGACGTGTCGAGACGTGTCTTGGACTTGTTGGGACGTGTTGGACACGTCTATCCTGTTTTGTCAGTCATCTGGACACGTAGTCCCCCGTGTCCGGCAGGGTCCCTATGTCCGACACGCAAAATTTCTCTTAATCGACATGTCCGTGCTACATTGCAAAAAGGTAGATAATACATATTGGTAAACATCAACAACATCAACATCAACAACACCTTTATCACAAACTAGTTGGGGTCGGCGGTCGATGAACCCAAAGAATAAAAATAAATAAAAACAGAATCAAGTAAGGGAAAAGAGATAAATGTGTAAAAATAAATAAATAAATAAATATATCTATCTATAGACTACCCCTCCACAACACTAATAGCATTTTTTTACTCCTTCATAAGACAAACCGTACGCCAATCTATTTCACACTCTATTAAATCTTGTTTTACTGCTTTCCCCCAAGTAAGTTTTGGCCGACATCTTGCTTTCTTTGTATTGTGCTCTCGATAGAAAACTTCTGATCGTATCGCTTCTAAGGGCCTTCGGAGTATATGCCCAAACCATATCAATCTATATTCTCTCATCTTTTCTACCACCGGTTCTACACCAACTTTTCGTCGAATCTCTTCATTCCTTATCTTATTCATCCTTGTATGACCATACATTCAACTTAACATCCGCATTTTCGCTACTCTCATTTTATGCTCATGTTTACTTTGTGCTGGCCAACATTCAGCTCCTTATAACATGGCAAGTCTGACTGTTGTTTTATAAAATTTTTCTTTTAACCTAAAAGAAATTTTGCGATCACACAAAAATTCCGATACACTGCGCCATTTTTTCCAACATGCTCTGATTCTATGGCTTACATTATCGTCAATCTCTCCATCCTTTTGCAATATTGATTCAGGTATCTAAATGTATCTTTCTTTGGCACCTTCTATCTAAGCACATTTACGGCTTCTTAATCCCATCTTCCTACCGTGTCAAACTCACATTTCAAGTATTCCGTTTTACTTCGACTTAGCGTAAATCCTTTAGACTTTAACGTGCTTCTCCATACTTCTAACTTAGCGTTAACCTCAGTCCCGATCTCATCAATAAGCACAATATCGTCTACAAATAGCATATACCATGACACCTCATCTTGAATATTTTTTGTTAACTCTTCCATAACCAGGGCAAAAAGGTAAGGACTCAAAGCAAAACCTTGGTGTAAGCCTACTGTGATTGGAAAATAACTTGATGTGTCATTACAAGCCTTCACACATATAATAGCACCGTCATACATATCCTTGATTACCTCAACATACTTAAAGGTAATTTTTTCTTCTCAAGAATACACCATAAAATCTTTCTTGGAACCCTATCATATGCCTTCTCGAGATCAATAAACACCATATGGAAGTCCTTTTTTCTTTCTTGATATCTCTCCATCAATTGTCGTATCAAGAAAATAGCCTCCATGGTAGATCTTCCTGGCATAAATCCAAATTGATTGACATAAACCTTGATCTCTATTCTCAAATGATGCTCAATAACTCTCACTCACAACTTCATTGTATGGCTCATAAGCTTGATGACTCTACAGTTAGAACAATTCTGGATATATCATTTTTTCTTATATACAGACACAAGTATACCCTTCCTCCATTCATTAAACATATTATTAGTACGGAGAATCTTATTAAAAAAACTAGTCAATCAACTTATTGCTACATCCCCTAAGTATTTCCACACTTCAATTTTTGAGTCAAAATAAAAATTAAGACTTAATTGGTTTTCGATTTGTCATATTTCTTTTCAATTTTCGAGATAATTTTAGGATTTTATTTAAACAATCCATGCATCAAATTGGGTATTATTCTATAAAAAAAAAAGGATAGTCTTAAGGCCTTGGGCCTCCTATGGTACAAGGATAGCGGGCCTGCTCTCCATCATCCACGTCAAGGCGCAAAAAACTTAACGAGCCCTTTCAATGGACGGCGAGGATTCTCTGTTTGATATCCGGACAAATCGAGGCCGTCGACATCCCAAGCCCCAAGATTATTCCAAGCACTACAAAACCCTAGTTTTCACTCTCCTTTTGTCTGGGCGCAGAAGAAAATCCCTATCCTCTTTGGCGCCGCGCAGTCCGTGACCTTGCGAGACTGCCGGAGAGACGGTAAGTTGGAACCTGACTCCCGTTTCGGGTAGCGTAGCTCTTACTCTGGTTCTCTTTTTGGCGTGGATCTCACTTTTCTTGATCCGTTGCTATGAGTATTCGGTGTAGCGCTGACTTGCATTAGCTTGTATGTTGTGTCTCGGTAGTGATTGGATGCGAGTATTGAGCTCATTTGAGCTAATCTTGATCTGGGTTTTATGTCAAGTTCGTTTCTTTGGCCTGCAATTTTCTTGGGTTCAATGTTTCTTTTCGCGAGTTGGGCCTGGTCGAGTTCAGGTGCGAGAGAAACGTCTGTTCTCTTGCGTTTGGGATGGTCATTCCATGGCTCGGATTTGAAGCTTCATTTGTTAAAAACTTCAGGGCTGTACTATGTTTACATGGTTTCTTCGGAAAGTGGTTTTTGCCCATGAGCTGTAGATTGGTAATGGGTTCAAAATGTAACGGGATCACGTACGCAAGTTGATCGATGGATGCGTTTGGCTAAGAGGTACACGAGATGCATCTACCCGTGCATATGCGCCTGTAGATCAATGACATGAATCTTTCGATTCCATTTTCCTGCTAGAGTATTGTATAGTTCTATTTTGGAAGCACTGTTTTTACCCTGGTTGTGCTGTAGAAAGAAATGGCCGAAGTCAAGGCGGTGGTTCCCGAGTCGGTTTTGAAGAAGAGGAAGAGAAACGAGGAGTGGGCTTTGGCGAAAAATCAAGAGCTTGAGGCTACCAAGAAGAAGAATGCTGAGAACCGCAAGTTGATTTACGTCAGAGCGAAGCAATATTCGAAGGAGTACGAGGAGCAGGTACTTGTGATTGTTCTTTTTGATGATTCCACTGTGGTGTTAGCAATTTATAAGTATTCATCCTATCTTATTCTCATGGGATTGACTTTTCTCTACTGATGTTAACAGGAGAAGGAGTTGATTCGCTTGAAGCGTGAGGCAAAGTTGAAAGGAGGTTTCTATGTTGACCCAGAAGCAAAGCTTCTGTTCATCATCCGGATTCGTGGGTAAGTTATTGCTAGTTGCCAAATAATTTTATGCACAATGTTGTCATTCCTGATTGTGGATCTTTATTATTTTCAGTATCAATGCAATGCACCCAAAAACAAGGAAGATCTTGCAGCTGTTGCGTTTGAGACAGGTGAGAGGTCAAGTTTTTGTCTGTGCAAGTGGTGACTGTTAAGCTATTATGGAGAAGAATTTTTGTGTTTTGATTATATTTTGTGAGAAGTTTCACCTTATAAGTTGGTAACAAAGTCCTCAAGATCTCAATTTATTAGACAGTTGTGTATGCTGATCCCTGTGCTCAGAGAAAGGAAAAGGTTTATTCAACTCAGGATTGACCGCAAGACCCAATCACCATCACAAATACGATCATTCTTTTGTGGAGCTTGTGTGTTGTTATTGTAGTAATGATGGAGTCGAATTTTCTGGAAGATGTTAGTGTGACCAACTTTGCATACTTTTGAATATACCTTGCTTATTAATCCTATATGCCTGTATTTTTCACTTGTGCTTCTTTTGGAGCAGATCTTTAATGGGGTCTTCCTCAAAGTAAACAAAGCAACTATGAATATGCTGCACAGGGTTGAGCCTTACGTGACTTATGGGTATGCTCTTCTCGGTAATTTTACCTATACGGCTCATGTTTTTGCGATGCATTTCTGCTGATCCGTTAATGCGTGCCTATTTAGGTACCCCAACTTGAAGAGTGTGAGAGAATTGATTTACAAGAGGGGCTTTGGGAAGTTAAACAAGCAGAGAATTGCTTTGACTGACAATTCGGTCATTGAGCAGGTTTCATTTGGTTCTTTGTTGTGTCTGTGAATCAACTTGTCCTCTTGCCCTTTGAAGTTTCTCTCGTTAGGAAGTGCAAATAACATGAGTCGATTTATGTACAGGCTTTGGGCAAGTATGGCATCATCTGCACGGAAGACCTCATCCATGAGATCATGACTGTGGGACCTCATTTCAGGGAAGCTAACAACTTCCTGTGGCCGTTTAAGCTCAAGGCGCCACTCGGGGGCATGAAGAAGAAGAGGAACCACTATGTCGAAGGAGGAGATGCTGGGAACCGTGAGAATTACGTCAATGAGCTCATCAGGAGGATGAATTAAGTTTTTGTCGCTGTTCTGGTAGTTTTTTGCTGTTTCGAGGCTTTGCATTTTGCAGAAAGACTATGTTAGTCTTGTTCATTTTCAAGCAGGATAAGCTTTTCGCTCAGGAGGCTCATCTTTGTGATGGTGCCTTTGTCTTTTTTTCGAATTTTTACGATTAAATTTCCTATTGTTTAGCCAACCAAACCAAAGACTCGATGGACACCAGTGTTGAAATTAAGGTCGCGTGTTTTTTTAATGCTAATTGTCGTCGCTGAATAGTTCTCCTCGAAAGCGTGTGGGAGAACAGTGGTGCGTTTGGAAATACTTGGGAAAATGTAAATACCTTTGGTCTGGTCTGAAGTGATTTACTGAAATGCAAAAATAATTTGGTAAATTGTTACTTAAAAATTTATTGCAAAGTAATTTTAGATAAAATAGCATTTGGAAAAATTATACTTGTAAGTCACTTTTTTTCATTTTTGTCCAACAGAAAAGTTGGAAACCCTTCGCCGGCACGCCGTCGCCAGCGACCCAGTTTTGGCGCCGATGTTGTCTGAGGTCGCGGCGAGGCGGGGCGACAGACTGCAAACGTTAACACAAAACATGAGACTGCAAACGTTAACACAAAACATTGAAGCGAAGTTGCAACATCCAAAACTTGTCTGGGCCCCACGCAAGACCCGAAAGCTGGAAACCACCACACGACACCACCTCACGCCATCGAGGTGGCCGGGTTGGTGATCTTCTGCAGTTTCGTCACTGTTCAGGATGTTTTCCTGCTTCTTCTTCTCCCTCTCCTCCCTCTTCCTCCTCTTCTCCACTTTGTTCGCCCTTATCGCCTCCTTCAGCTCCAACATCCTCTCCATGTACGCACTCTTTATCTCCTTCTGCCTCACCCTCTCCTCCAAGCTCGTCCGTTTCACGCTCACCCTCGCCACCGACGCCGGCTGCCTCCGCGGATGCTTCCACTTCTGCCCTGACACCCTCCCCGCGATCACCTCGTCGTAGGTCAGCCTCTCGAAGGAGAACGTCGACGCGGTGGTCGGCCTGTCGGGGTCCTCCAGCGAGGAGATTGCCATCCGCTTCGATGGCGGAGGGCGGGCGTCGTCGATTTCCATGGCTATGCCGCCATTGGCGCCTGCGGAGGTTGCGGCGGAGGATTGGGATTCGCGCTCGCGCTTGTAGGTTTTGCCGCCGAAGCCCTCGTCGAGAGAGTAAAAGTCGATCGTGAACGCCATGGACGCCCAGCCTCGGCAAGGTCGCACCTCACCCAGATCTGGCGAGGCACAACCTAGTCCGGCCATGGCCAGGTCTCGCCGTCGCTCGCCCCGCCTCGCTGCGCCTCGACGTCGTTCCTCGCTAGATCTGTCGAGGTCGCGAGTCGTCGTGCTCGCCTTGCCTTGCCTTGCCTTGCCGCGCTGGTTGCGTTCTGGATTTTGGAGAGACGATGAACAGTGACATCATGAATAGTGACGATTGCATCCCGAGAATGCTGAAAGCCAGCCCAAGGCAGCCTTCGCAAGTCTCAGTTTGAGCCGAAGGGATTTTTTTTTTAAAAAAAATACCAAACTATCACATTTGCCATTTGCATTTTTCCACTGGGCTTTAGGGGTTTAATGGGCTTTGGGAATGCTGTTCCCAAACGCACCCGCCTTCTGCTCCTTGCGTTTGGCTAAAGCTTTTGGGTAAACGATTTGGGGAAATACATAGGATGTTAGAGGTTATTTAAAATATATATATATTTATATCAGCTCAAAAATGAATATTTAAAGCATAATGTTAATAAAAATATCTTTTCGTAGTTCTTTTTTTTTTTCTAAAAAAAAGATGCGATTAATCGTTTTTTGGAAAACAGTACTCAAATCTTGAATTTTCTGTTGAATTTCCTGTGGAATAAACATTTGTTGAATAGAATTTTTTTAAAATATGTTTAGTATAGACACATTCCAAAAAGACTTTTGTTAATTGGAAAAAAAAAAAAAGTGAAGTCGTCAAGCAGTCAGCGAGCCAAATCTGGCACCACTGGCCCTCGACCTTTTCTCGCAGAGTCGTTGAGGTTATGCTCCGTGATATATTTTGGAAATTTTGCAAGTTTAGCGAGAGCAAAATCGAAAGCGAAAAATGTAAATTCTGGGGATGTTCAGAGTCCAAAACTCCTATGAATTTACTTTGCATTAAACGATTTTTAGAGGGGTTTTAAAAATATAATCGAATTTCCAAAAAAGCTCTCCAAAAAATTTAGCAGCTTACATTTGCACAATCTCTTCAAGAGTCGCAGGGGGTTTTGTCGAAGTGTGGTCAAAGTCAAACTCAAGATGCAAGAGAGATTACTGAAAAAATGCTCACTTTTTCAATTTTTGTGAGGACTTTATTATTATCAAATCTC
This sequence comes from Rhodomyrtus tomentosa, assembly GCA_028455895.1. Taxonomy (NCBI): domain Eukaryota; kingdom Viridiplantae; phylum Streptophyta; class Magnoliopsida; order Myrtales; family Myrtaceae; genus Rhodomyrtus; species Rhodomyrtus tomentosa. The sequence goes on along the minus strand of JAPCWY010000001.1, from coordinate 36,198,972 downwards.
TGTTTTTCTGTCGATGTTATTATGGATTCATATGATAAAGTACAATCGTATCATCTACGGCCACACAACAACCAACTTCAAAGCTGCGAACGCATCTCTTCCTTGAAACTGTGAGAGAAGGAAACGATCCATGGCATCAAGCAGGAACAAAGCGGGTCGAGCAGATGATGCAGTAGAACTTGGTCTTGACTTTGTGAGAATAGGGAATGAAACAGAACCGGAGTTCGACGGCACAGGTGGCCACCATCACGGGGCCTCCACAGTAACAGCAGAGTGAACCGGCTCCTTCGCTCTTCATTATCGTCTCTTTCGTTTCGAACACTGGCGTCGCCCCCATCCTTCCGAAATGACTGATGTCGGATCTCTCGTCCGTGCATCATGAAGGGGCAATATATGCATTTATAGGAGACGAGAGCTGGTATTGCAGGGGCAAATGGAGCGCAAGACTCATGAAATTTCCACGACGCCTGGATGAAGCTCTTGGAAAGTTCGTTCCTTCCTACTTGGCATGGGCTTTTCTGCTAACTTTGCGTGTACTCTCAACCAGAAATAGCTGTCTTCATTGATCATGTAAAGGAAGGGAAGCAACCGCGAAGAAACCTTTTTCCGTGGACAAAAATTGGTAGAAAGAGATCTTATTGGCGATTCCGTTTCTCCTATCCACACACATCCTCCTACTGTACATGAATAATCATGGACTTATAATACAGTAAGGCTTCTTGTGTTTTCAAAGATGCCGACCCCTTGCGGTCAAACTGGAGCCCACAAGTCCCGGCCAAAAACACTCGAGCGCGCAGAAAACCCCAAGATCGATCTATCATGTGGACAAAAATTGAGCCTCGTTCATGGGGAAAAATGGTCAGACCTGCTTCAAATCCACAAGTGATCATGGAGATTGGTCCATTGGGTTGTGGGCTTCAATGTCGACATGCCGAATACCCGGAACAAGCTCTTGTATTTCCTTTTCCAACCTATCTACTTCGCTCCCCAGTGCCGTAACCACTTCCTCACCTGCAAGTCAAAACCAGAAGTAGCTCATCACACGATTAATCATAACACCCAAGAAAGATCATGACCAATGACAATTGACATTGACTTCAGAGAAAAGTCATTTTTCCCAAGACATACCGTAGCGTGACATGACCTCAAGCAGTGCGCTCTCGCCCTTCTGTTTTGTAGCCTCACGAAACTGGGCACGAAATTTCTCATTAAGTTAAGCATCAAAGACAGGAACATATATATGAGAGAGAGAGAGAGAGAGCACGCGAGCGAGCTAGCTAGCTCCTATGACAAAAAAAAAAAAAAAAAACGGGGCAGAACTGAGTATCTGTGGCTGTGCACAGGAAATTTCATTGCTTTAATTAGCCTATCACAGCCTCAAACCCCTACTATCACACGATCAGAGTTCAGGCTTCATGTAGGTTAAGCTTGTAGATGTGTAAAAATTATCAGAATTTGCAGTGAAATAGTTCGAAACTCCCGAAAAAGAAAAACTCCAAAGATTCAGCCCATATTGTGTCTAGACAAATAACTGATATCATAAATAAAAAAGTGGCCAGAAAAAAAAAATTTTGAAATTTATGTACCTGCCTTGCCCACTCCTCACGCCCGGTCCTCTCCAGATAATTTTGTACCACCACTACCCCATTAAAATCTGTAGAACAGATAACGCGAGTCCGAGAGCTCAAAATTCATGAACCAACACTCATCACTTAGATCCCAATATGTCATTGGCTTCAAGGGCTCATGGGCACAAAGCATCGTACATATCATTAAATGAAACACAAAGGCCTGTCTTTAAATCCATCAATAATGACTTACACGAGTAGAAGTATGACTTCAAGAAGATATTTCAAGATAAAAGTTCACCTGATGAGATAAATGTAGTTATGCATGTCAATTTGGACAAATCCTAATGGCTAGCAATTCTTACCTATGCAAACAGCGGGAAAGAAATTGCTGCAGAAATATCCTAGAGTTATTGATGAGAACTTAGTTAATGTTAAAGTCCCATCCTTACCAAGATTCTTGCTACGCAATGACACACTGCAAATACCCTGGTGCTATCGATAAGAACTTGGTTAATGTTAAAGTCCCATCCTTTATGCAGATTCTTGCTAGGCAATGAAACACTGCAAATAGTACATTGGGTTGAAACATCTAAAAATTACGCGAACGTCTCTCGGGCTCTCAACACAGTCTAGAACCAGCCACTAGATCAAGACAATGGAGCGTGCATCCATCGTATTTAAATCATGTTTCTTTGTATGTATTGGTAGGACAAACATAATTAACCTTAAAGCAAACACATAAACAAGTAGATGACTCCAACAACAACCACTAGTCGTGATTTATGCAGGCACCATTCAGTCCGACTAGTCTAATCTACAGCCATTGACAAGAACTTTATCAGAAACTATGGGATAAGCTATGAAGTCATACCAAATATGCACATAGAAGATTAAACTCACTAAAACCCCCAGAAAACTTTGCACTCGTCGTAAAATGAAAAATGAACAAGATTCTTTTTATTTACCTGTGCAGGAAAAAAAAACTAAAGAGAAGGTACTACGACACTCATCTTATTAATAATACATAGATGTAGAAATCCATTAAAGAGTAATTGACTTTGTGAAAGGCATAATGCATTACTGAATATGCAGATGAAAATAACAAGGTGAACCTCCAAAAGGAAACATAAAATAATAATAGGCCAACTTATCGGATGTTCAAAAGTTTTTAATCTAAATATAAAGTGAGAGAAAAGCAGCAGAACAGTCACCTATTTCTGCCTTAAATCTGAAGAACCCAGGTCCAATCACCTCGCTTTTGCAATCATAGAGAGCATCAACAGCCTACAACAAGAGCTTCGAATTGTAAAAACAAAATGATCCAAGACTAGAGCTAGGTGGGGTACTTCCTTGTTAATGTGCAAAACAACGTGAAGTAACGTTTGAAATCACAACTCTTCAGCATAGTTATACCGGGTCATTTTTTAAAAATCGAAGAACCTTTTCCATATCATGTTGGTCCATTGCTCTACCAATTAGGGCATGTCGATTTCTCTGGATGAGAAATATTGCCACCTGCCAATATAATGAAAGAGAGAGTCACTTTCAGAAAGTGTAACTTTGTTACCTCCTCTTCAATCAAATTTTGAGACTACTGCCAGCAACTTATAGAAACTGTCAATTCTAAGTATGAAAAAGAAATTTATATACAATTTAAATTCACAATAGACTTCTTTACTCGAAAATATGATTGCACGTGTTCATCGTCTGACATAATTCACATAATTGGAAAGTACTAATTGCACTCCCATTCATTAAAAATTAGATACAGTAAAGCACAAAAAAATGGATGGATGCAATATACCATCCCAAGTAGATTGCCAACTATGATAGATCCGATGGGATCATAGATTGGATTGCCTGTGGTGTTTACAGCAACCAATGAAGCAGCAGCGATGAGAAGTCCTGTTACTGCAGCTCCATCCTGTATATTCAAAAACAGAAATGAAGAAAGCAAAAGAACAAACATTAGTCTTTATGAAGATATTATACAGTGAGGAATAAATTCATGACAATATAGCAACACGACCATGAACCCACAGCTATAGCACTAAACAGCACGGATATTCCAAAGGTAGCAGTTAAGCATGCACATGAGGAATTCATCACACACTTCATGCTAGCACTCAAAAACCAAACCAAGCTTCAGATGTGGATCAAATTGAAGCCGATTGAAGAATTTTAGAGCAACTGGACTTTAACCAGTCGCACTTATTTAATTATTCATGAAGTTTCCTCCCATTGACCCAAGGAGCGTCCACATAGTCCTTTGCAATGATGAGAGATATGCATTAACTAATGTGAATTCACTTAGCTACTGCCAGTAAATCTAATCCCTACTGCCAGTAAATCTTGATGCCTATTGCCTAAGCATATAGAAGAAACCAGTAATTCATTAACAATAGGCCAAAAATATCTTGTACATGAAATGCATGAAAAGAATTAATTTTATGGCCTTCAGAGGATTAAGATTGCGGCAAGAAGCCGTAAATTCCTATTACATTAAGTTCAGATGCCATGCTACACAAAGCAATGATAATAACACAACTCACACCTTGATTTGACGTTAGAATTGTCCCTCATAAAAGAAATGCACTGCATCAACTTTTAAGGTGAACTCACACCAAAGAACAGTTAGACGTTTTAAATATCACTTCTCCAGCAACCTAATGGGGGGCAAGGATGGCCACTGATATTGTAGAAGTTAAAGCGTAGCATTCCTGGTTAATATACCAGATACTTCAAAACCACTCATTAACAAATGCTTCTTGATCAGTAAATCCTACTTCAGAGATTGAGCTCTCTCAAACACAACAAAATAGTTTTCCTCAGTCAGTGGAAATACAACAAATGCAGATATTCCACAAGCCCAATCTTCTTCTCTGACAAAACATATTTGACCTAAGAAAGCTCATTAACTAGCCAGATGACTAAGTATTTGCATCCCTAAATTCAATCTCTTGGCATCTAACACCCCTAGATTCATTCTTTTATATTTACATTCTTAGCTACGTTACCACATCAGTCGCTTAAGTTTTTTTTTTTTTTTTTTTTTTTCATTTTTTCGTTTTTCTTAATCCATCTATCAACTTTTCCTGCTAAGCATTCCGAATGTCTCCATTCCTCAGATTCTTCCTCTAGCAAAAGAACAGTAGCAGAAGAGCATTTCTTACCTCTGTCATGACTGCCACCGATGTGGGATCATGACCACGCCAGATATAATCCCTTACTTTCATCCCCTCTGCAGCTGCACCTTTCTTGACAGCTTGTATGGCAACAATGAGAGAAGCGCCTATATAACAGCAACCGTTTGATTACTTAAACGATTGGCATTGATAAACAGCATGGATCCATGGAGAACCAGTGATTTCATTATAAGCAGCAACACAAACCAAATGGTTAAGTGGTAATACCTTCAATCATGAATGAGCCTCCAATCACTAAAGCTGCATATTGAATATTTTCTGGAGGCTAGAGAAGATAATGAACTTCTAAATTAAAAACAACTTAGCCCATTTTATGAACTGGCTAAAACTTGAGAAGAATGGTAAAGGATAAGAAATGAAAGAAGATTACGTGTGCAATCCATAAGTTTTGAATTCCATTAACAATCGTAGCACCAGAACCAAGACAAAAGATGCCAACAGCAGATATCAGAGCCCAAACAAATCTTTCTTTGGAGTACCCATAACTGCAGAAAATGAGAGAACATAGTGAATACTAAGAAGAAGAATGAATCTCCGCATACGGGTGAAGCTCACAGCACATTTTATAAGAGTGTAACTTGCATAGAACTAAAATTTTGCTGCTCTAACAATCCTTTTCTAATTTCTATCGGAATTATGCCCCCACTTAATCACTACATCACATCAAAGGAATATCAAACTCGGTTCCTGCTGGATTTAGAGGCCAACTAATAAAATTCGAAATAACAAAAATAAAAATAAAAAAATCTTCCAAGCAGCAGCCCAGGAAATACAAAGGAAGATCTTTTAATAGAAAAGGCACAGATGCAAATCCCAAGTCACAGTGAACTCATGATACAATAGTTACAATATCAGAGAAGGATGCAAAAAACACTTCTATTCAATGAAGTTACTTATTACATGAATACTCACGGATGCAAAGCATCGGGTGCACGCCTTGAGCTAGAAAGACCATATGCAAGAAGGGCCTACAACATTAGCAAGGATTAGCTTCTCTGTGTTCAACGTCCAATAGCATTATAAAAGTGATACATCTTTGCAATAATAGTGTCACAAGATACCTGATTGGCAAAATCTGCAACTGAATGAACAACTTCAGCCAACATAACATGACTCGAGGTTGCTAACCAGACTCCAAACTTCAGTGAGAAGACGAGGAAGTTACACCATAATGCAGTTGTCACTGCTCGTTGACTGATTAAACAATTAGGCCAGGCAGAGAGAAAACAAGTGTTACTAGGCAAGAGAACTATGCCTACAATCGGTTAACTCAGGCATCAGTAGATAATAACAAACCTACACATAAGGGTCATCACAATCAAACGGCTGTAATATTTGTGCTGCAATTCATTGGGCAATGGAATTCCCAGTATACTTATGCGTAACCAGTAATAAGAAGTATCCAGGAGAAGCAACAAGGAGAACCGACCCATTTACTTAAAAATATGAAGTAAGAATAGGAATCAGAAAAATGAGAGGAAAGCGCATCGGTGAAATAGGATCCGTAAAAAGCAAGTGAATCATATATCACATTTCCAAAAAGCTTTCGGCATTTTCTTGTCTTCCACATATGGGAAAAGGGACTAGCCATCAACAATGACAACATTTCCCCATCGTCAATTGTATTTTGGCCACAGAACTGGCAGAAATCAAGTTAATCATGTCAAAGAAATGACTAAAAAGCAAAAGGACAGGACAGTCTATCTTAAGAAAGATAAATAAGCACATTCAAGACAACTTGGACAAGTTCTTTCTATTTGGATAGCTTATTAACAAAAGATTCCGCTGCCTCTTTGCAAGTGAAACATCTTTGAAGAGAGCTCCTTTTGGATAAGTTGATGACAATCACTTCCATGGATTCTCCCACAAGACAAAGTATCGCGAAAAATCTTAAAATTGAACGAGGATAACCAAACACCAAGCTCTCAAGTTACACTCATAAGCTGCAGCTAGAGGTACTTCATTATAAGCTCCTTCGTTTAGACCTTCTATAAGCATCTCTCACATGTCGACCTTCCAACTCAATTCATTGACTTCTCTAAAATAAAAGATCCCATTAAAGAACTGTAACCGGAACAATCAAAGAAAATTTAACGGTCTGTTAATCCCAAAGAAGCACTAGAAATAGATTCACCATACTTGAGATGCCACATTCTCTATCATTCCACAAGATAAAAAGTTGCTATTCCCTTATCCAAGGACCACACAGTGATACAATTTCGAAATCCACTACCGCTACACAGCAGCAAAGGCTATAGCTTTCACTCTCCCCCTATGTAGGGGCCATACTAGGCCCAGGCACCAATCACCAAACCTAACCACTATTACAAGCAAATTGCGCAATGCAGCACCAGCCAAACCAACGCAAGATAAGGCAATGAGGGACGGCGAAGGAAGAGACCGCAGTACCTGTGTTCATCGCTAATATTTATGTTCGCCAAATGTTTTTGCTTTGCTCTCGTGAAAAAGTCTACAGATTTGAGCATCGTCACAAAGTAAGCCAGGAGCAAAACTCTAAAGAGTATAAACCGCATTATATTTGCAGAATACAAAGGAAACCATCACGAAACAGCAAACTGAGCGGACATACTGCGATAAGACCAGCAATGGTGGCGATGATAATGATGGCGACCAGCGTAGGGAGCGAGCGAACCGGCCAAGACCGAGCGTCCCGCCCGGTCAGAGCAAAAACCGTGATTGAATATAGGAAGCGAGGATCGCGTCAACGAGTGATCGGGGTACAGAAAGGAGTCGGGAGGTGATGGGATGGGAGACCCATTTTCGTCGGAGCTCCGGCCGTCGCCGCCGCCGAAGAGGGAGAAAGAACGGTGAGACGAGAGGCGGGAGTGACGTTGACGCAGGCGGGAGAGGAGAAGAAGCCCGAACGGCGTTCTCATCGGAGACGCCGCAAGCCCGTCCTTACCACCACCACCACCACCAAATTTCACTTCATTTTAGAGAGAGAGAGAGAGAGAGAGAGAGATCGCTGCCTTCTCACTCTTCTTCAATCTGAAGCGCCACTCCATGCCCGGAGGAGAGGACAGAGCAGAGGAGGGAGGAAGAGGCGGAGAAACTGGTCAAAAGAGGTGGTCCACTTGGGGAGAGAGAAAGGGTCCCCTAAAACGGAATATGCTTTTCCTTCTCTTTTATACTGTTTTCGAAAAAGTTGTTTTTTTTCGACTTTTCGATACTTCCACGATGAAAAAATTACGAAAAAAAAAAATCCTTATTTTGAAGATCTAAAATAAATTTTGTTTTGAAGAATGACCTGAAGTGATATCGTTAATTTAAATCATCTGAATTAAAAATTATTTCGCCCATATCTATCACAAAAAATGCATCTGGGCTTGAAATAACTTCGTTGTTTTAAATGACCCTAGAAATTGTTTCCGACATGTCAATCTGAGAAAATCATCACGCCAATCGGTTAGGGGTATTTTTGTCATTTAACAGCTTTGGCTTTTTTCCTCATTTTTTCTCTTTATTTTTTTTTCCCTTTTTCTGCCTTCTAAAAACTAGAAAAATATAGATATAAAAATAAGCATAGGCGATGGCGCGGCATGTTTCCTTTTTTTTTTTTTTTTTTTTGTATTCTAACTAATAAGCATAGGCGGGAGGGGCTCTCGCCTATGGACGGTCGCGTGGCGCGTTCCCTTTATTTTTTATTTTTTTTGTGTTTTAACTTTTAAATTTTTTTATTTTTAAATTTAATTTAGTTAAATTTGTATTTTGACGAAAATTCTCTTATCCAGTCTGAATATTTGAAAACGGTCGGCCTACCAATTGAGTCGAACTCTTATTTGAAGCGATCTACCAATTGAGTCGAGCTCTTATTTAAAGCAATCATAATCATCTCAAGCCCTTGTTTGAAACAATGAAAACACTTCAAGCTCTTACTTGAAGAGAAAAAAAAATCCGAAAATTAATTAATACGTCCAAAACCTTCTTATAAATTGAAAATAATGAGCTTAGATATAAAATGATCTTCACAAAAAAAAACACATATTTATCTTTTGTTATAAAGTTTTCCGTAAAATTAATACACTCAATATTCAGATGAGATCCAAATCCAACACCGCAGAATTGGCACTGTAAAAGAAAGAAAGAAAAAAATTGCGACGCGCAACTTCATGTGTAGTCAGCAGCTCGCGCGTCATTTTCACATGGGGAAATCCAAAATCCACAGGGAAAAGGGAGAATCTTCATCATCGTCTTTCATTTTCTCCCCCTTGGCATCATCATCATCATCCAACTACAAGGCGGAATATAAGGAAGTTTTGCTTGTTCTAGGGCAACGACATGAGAGAGAGAGAGAGAGAGTCAACAATACAATCTTTAGATTGAGGTCTTAACCAAAGTGAACAATACAACCTCTTTCGAACAATGCATGGTATAAAGCCGGAGAAAGTCGAAAAATCAACAGCCAAACGAGAATTTTTTATCACGAGAACGACTAAGCCGACGGAGAAGCACCTGCTCCTCTCATTACATATTGTAATCCTGTCAAAACTCCGTATAGAAAGGAGTTACCGAGTCTGATGAGCTAGGAAAAGGGAGTTGCAGATCAAGCTCCAGAGTTAGAAATGGGTCTCACCCGAAAAAAATATAGATTCGTGTAGTGTAGGTATTTAGGGAGATGCACTGTCCCTCAGAAACAATGACTGTGGAAATAGCCTGTGGCCTATACATTATGCCATCCTCGCCGCAAGGCCGTTTGACTTGTCGCTACCACATTGAATCTTCTCTTCTTCTAATGAGGAACCCCGAACTGTAGGGCAACCAAAATTTACAAACCGGGGGGACTCAACCGGCTTGCCCGCTTGGGATGTCTAATTTAATAATCTCCTGCTCGTGATCGGCCCGCCTTCCTGTTGCGCAACCTAATCGTCGGCTTCTGTTGCTCGTCCGGTTTCGCAAGATTCATCGCGTCGTTCCTTGGTACGATTCTGATGGGGTGCGCTTCTGTATTGAACACCCATTCGTCCAAGGAGATGACCGAAGAGGGGGAGAATAGAAGGTAGAGATACTTAAGTGTCTCAGCGAGAAAGAAACTTTGCATCATGTTGTCTTTGATTCCAGTGTTAACCTGGTAAAGCCAGAGAATAGATGACAATCGTGAGTGATTTAGGAAAACATTGTCTTCGAGGGGAAAGCGGGAAAAATCAAAACTTTAGCCCCGCAAAAAAAGAAATTCTGAAAACAGGGCATTAGAAAGACGAAAGATGATCATAGATTAAGAAACGCTTACATCTTTGAGCCCAACATATCCTGCCTCTACGCGAGAGTTCTTTTCAAAGGCTTGGAATATATTCCAACCCCATTCCTTGTAGGTCTTGTTACCAGTCAAGCGCCAGAGGTAAAAGAGCGACTCAACCGTCTCTGGTCTGAGTATGTTCCACGATGTACCCACATTCATGTCCTGGAAGTCCCAACATATGTCAAAGAAAGCTCCGGAACATCCTAGGAAAGCAGTAATTTCACTAAAAAGCCACTACCTCCCCAGCATGAAAGAAGTAGTTTTCGCCTGCTAATTTTGTCCGAGTCGACTGGTAGAAGTTATAGCATGTCCATGCAAGCTGTGCATCGAAAGGATTTAATCAGACTCCATAAAGCAACACAAGTCATGGATGTGGATGATCAAAGCGAATTATGCATTGAGTTGCACTTCTGTGTCCCATACAAAAACAAAGTCTTTGATTTCTTTTCCATAAACAGACCCTAAAGCGTTTCGTTCACCATAGAACCTGGACGCAGGTAATAAGATTCATATATTTTTGTCACTGATACAAGAATCCTATACTATTGCTCATATGTTAATTCTGTAACAGTTAATACTATAAGCCTAAAGGTTAGCCTCACGATATCTGGAGTATGTATGTGTACATAGTTTGTGCAAAGACAATTGCAACATGAACCAGGACGATATCTACAAAAGAATTTTAATATTTCTCATCTACATAATTAGTGCTACGCTGCTACCTCTTCTGCAAGAGACAGAAACTTCTGCGACTCCTCTGGGCCATATCCACGCGATCCCAAAGCCAGCATACCTGGAGCAAAGCATGCTAGTTCATCCATCTGCAACAAGTTGGAGAACAAGTTGAAGAAAAGAAAATAATCTTGAGCATGTGATAGTATACTTATCAATATAATAATCATCCAAAAACTAAGATATGCGGACATAAATCAATGCAGCACTGCAGATGAGAACCATATATCACCTTGTCAGTTAAAGAGTGCCCGTTCTTCTCACAGATGTAGGTAAAAGATGATGGTGTTGTTCTCCGAATCAAGCTCAAAAGACCTTTCATTGATCTTTCCCACATTTCCCTGCTTCCCAGTTTTCCAACAGATTTGGTAAGAGAAAATAGGCAAAGATATAATGATTGTCAAAGTGTTGTTAAACTTAGCTGTGAAATTAGCTGTTTCAACAACTTAAGCTGTTAGATGAAGGCGTGATTATTCTATCACTCCCCCTCACACTTAGTCTAATTTTTTTGCCTAGTACTAAGCATGGAAATATATAATTGAGGAGACAAATAGGTGCCTGGAAAGATTCGAGCTCAAGACCTCCTGCTCTGATACCATGTGATATATTGTAGACCACTGCCAACTGTTCTCAAAACATAAATTGCTAGATGAAGGCACGGTTTAATGCTTAATTATTCTATCACTTGCTATACAATTAAACTGAAGACTTCAATCAGGGGGGAAAAAATCATGCTTGAAATATAAAAGAAAAAGTAAACAAGTAGAGCACAAGGAAACAAGTTACCGGCAAACTACTGTTTTAGCCAAATGAGAAAACAAAAATCATTATTTTTGACCCACAACTAGTTTGGGATAAAGGTGTTGTCGATGTTAAATCAAACAGTAGAGACCGAAACTTTTGCAAAGGCCTCTCTTTGTTGATGGACCTACAGAGTGGCAGAAAAGACTGCACTATGCTTGCTAGCAACAACAAAATGGACGCAGTCGATCAATATAGATGGATCCGAAATCTGCATTGGGCGAGTCTGAAAGTTCTTATCCTCAAACAAAGTACCATTCCACAGCTGAGACACTTCTGAGATTATAGCAATATTAAGCCACTTCTAAGACATGCAACCACTAAAAAACCAACTCTTTATGACTAGTGCCTACTATTCCACAGCTTACCGACACATTTACTCCACAATTTTCAGGAAAAAACTTACTGCAGAAAGTTAAAAACAGATTTTTAAATTTTTTTCCATTGAAAAACAAATTTTATGCAGTTAAAGGTTGCATTCATAGAGGATGACAAAAAGTTATGCAACACACTCACTATAGCATCTACCACTAAAAGGTGAGGGTAAATAATGCTCAATAAAAATGTTGAATTGGCAATTAGGAAATCCTCAAAACCATTGACATAACATAAGGACGGCAAAAGCTTATATCACCACAGAAAAAAGTTAAAGATGAGGGTCAGATGATACTCAAGGAACATCTTATCACATAGGTGACTAGTTCTCAAAAAAATTATGGTGCACATAATTTTTAATTATTCAGAGTAAAACTTCACAAGCAAATTTGGTGACAATCACATCATTAATTAAAAAATGTAAAAGATATAAGCTGACTAATACATTGTGGTCATAAGCGAGCATGAAAATAAACACCAAATTATACGAAGCAACTAAAAGGTCTCACCTATAAGGCTTGACAGCTGCAGTTTTATTCCCTTGTATCCAAACTTTTAGCAAATATTCATAAAAGCTGCAGAAAGAGTTTCAACCAGGTCATTGACTCGCTAGGCTACTAAAATGCCTCTTTGAAATCGTCAGGGCAAAGCACAGTATTCTCCAAATGAGGTTCATCAGAAGCTTGAAGTTGAATGTACAGGATCATGTTTGTGAAAAGAAATTGTGATCATATTCATTGCATAATGTTAGTACCTATCCCCCATGGCACCAAAGGTTATGGCTGAATAAGAAGATGTGCCGCTCTCGGGATTAATGTATATGGGCAGTAAACCATCATCTGGAAAGCTTCGATTAAGTGCAGATATGACATTCTCCGCCTGATACATCAGCACATTATCTATTTGAAAAGAAACCATAGTTTAACCAGAAAAAACGAAAGAACAAAAAGATATGCTCTATCTTCCCCCTTTTAGTGATCACAGATAACACCAACAAACCATTCTAAAGGAAGACCAGATCCCAAGTAAATCAGCTAAACGAAAGAACAAAAAGATACGCTCTATCTTTCCCTTTTTAGTGATCACAGATAACGCCAACAAACCATTCTGAAGGAAAACCAGATCCCAAGTAAGTCAGCTAATAGAAGTTTCTTTCAATCATCATGAAATCCAACATAGAAATGACTTAGCACCAAACAACACATAAGATGTTCAAAAAAGAAACTTCATCATCATCCTTGAAGATCCTTACGATGAGCGCAGGTGGAAGCTTCAGAAGAAATAATAAGCCATATATTGGCCAGCAAACCCCCCAACCCCGGGGCTTTTTCTTACTTTTATACGAGCACATAATGTGAAAGTACTTCGCTTATCACCAACATAGTCTTACAAATACATGCATATACCTTCTGCTGATATTTTGGATCTCCTGTTCTCTGAGAAAGAGCAATGAACTCCAGCTGTTCAGTGCCAGAATCGGCCAGGATACTGTTTCCCTAAAAGCATAAAGAATGCAAATTAATCAGATCAACTTCCCAGGGATGGCTATTGCGTGATTTTGTGGGATCACTTACAACTGTTCTAAAAGCTTAAGCTGTTAGATGAAGGCGCGGTTTAATATCAATATTCCAACACTCCCCCTCACGCTTAGTCTGCTTTTCTTTTCCCAGTACTAAGTACGGAAATATTTAATTGGAAAGACAAACAGGGACATCAAAAAAATTGATCTCTAGACCTTTTGCACTTATACCATGTGAGATTTTGTAGGACCACCACGAAGAGTTTTAAAAGCTTAAGCTATTAGATGAAGGCGTGGTGTAATATTTATTTACTCTAACAGATATCTTAATGATTTAACTTCCAAAGGACACGACAAACATAGGTTACTAATCAAGCCAACTATAATGAATGCATCCAATGGAGGTAAAGTGACGGAGGGCCTATCTAGTAACTTCAGCAAACAAACTGAGGCCCAAAATTAATTGAACCTCAATTGACTAAACAAGTGAAAATTATTAACTATCGCCAGAAAAAAAAAATATGAAGAAAACCAGCGAAAATAAGCAGTGGAAGGAACAGATCTAAACACAGCATCAGACAATGATTGCTTTTAAAGCATGCTAAAAATAATGGTTCAAACCAATTTGATTAGGTGAAATGCGTATCTACACACCGAGAGAAAATTTTTCTCTTTGATACATAAACTCATGGGAAAAGCAAAAGCCAAATAGAAGGTACTCAGAAAAGATTTGAAAACTTCTACAAGTTCAATGGAAAAAACAAAATGAAAGCTTACCCCAGTCCATCCAGGGTTATGTGCATTCCCACGCGCCAAGTTGATAACATTGTATGGAATCCCAGAGGCTGTATTCCATGCAGGCAGAAGCCTATCCGCAATATCTCTAGCCTTCTCTAGAAAAACTTCATCCTCTGAAAGGTCATAAGCACTCAGAAGTCCGCCTACAACCCTAAAGAAGCAATGTATCAGCAGAAGCGGGTATCGACATGCCATTGCTTCCAACAAATAGAACGCATTTCTATTGTTGAACAAAGATGACTTAAATGAACACAAAAGAAACCCTCTAAAATAACCTTATGGTTGTCTCAAAAACACTAGCCTCATAATCCTTGTTAAAATCCAACGTATTTGCAACCCACCTGCAACAAGAGGCGACAAAAATTAACCTTTGAATAGAACATGTAAAGGTTGAATCACAAAGCTGACAAAAGGAAAAATGAGGCATCAAACACATGTCATTAGCTCAACATTCACAGATAAACACCAAAACACAATACACCTACTAAATCATGAGCTATATTTCCCCTTTAAATGGAAGGATCCCTCCATAGATTATAGACTTTAAAATGGACACATGCATTGCACTCCATGATAAAAGGTAACCGTCAGAGGGCACTTGATTGAAGTTAAAACTTACTCTCTTGCCCTTTGAAACTCCTCTTTCAGTCCCATAATATACAGTGTATCAAGGGAATCTACAAGAGTTGCGCCAAGGCCACCAAAAGTGTTCACTCCTTGCCTTGACTGTGGCTGCAAAAGAAAAGAAGAAAAAATTGAAACTAGGTACCCAAGAAAAAGACAACAAGGAAAAGGGAGTGGACAAGTAATTCATGGCAAGTCTGTCATTAAAAAATATGCATAGGCCACAACAAATTATCCCTGCACCATAGAGCCTAGGTTGCACTAATACCAACACCGACACGTTGACATGCCATTTCTCAAAAATAGAAAAATCTGAAACTTCAGGACACGTCGTATTAAATATATATTTTTTAATTATAAGAAAATAAATAAGAGCCGAAACAAATTGTATGCATTAAGCTCAGAAAAGCAAGTCTGAAAATTAATATTTTGATCTAATAGCCAAAAAAACAGGTGCCCATACCTGTGATTCCGTTGTCTTAGTAGAAAAATGTATAGCAGTTAAGAGTCGAGCAATGATAAAGATGCAATTGACCTCGACCAAACGCAGTGCCCAGTTTCTATATCTCATAGACTACCCAATTTCTTTTTGCTCATTGTTTCTGACTTAACTAGAAACGCTTTAAAACATTAACTTCAGCACACTGGCACATGCACACTTTAATGGGCTTCGCCATTCGCAGTTTGCTTGATGGGCTTTTGCGTGTCCAACACGCCTGACACACGTGTTGGCAGCATGTCGGACACGTTGACCGCGTGTTGCACGCATGTCGGTGTCGAACACCCGTCTGACACCGATACACATGCCTAAGAGAGGTGTTGGTGCTACATAGCAACTTGCTGGTCAGTAGAAAGCTGCGAACTAAATAAAGCAAAAATTACTCAGCCCATTCATCTACTCTCTTTTTAACCATCATAATAAAATGCACACCTGAAGCTCATCATTTCCCCACGCATATTTCTCATATGAGCTCCATGCGTGAAGCATAGCCTCTTTCACTTTCTCCCTTCGCTCATCGTCAATGGGCTCAACTGGAAGAGCCAATTTCTTGGATGAATCACCATCTTTGCCTCTCTCAACCGCATCTCCATGTTTAGATTTATATTCTTCCACCTGAACACAAAAGTTTGAAGTCAGGCTATGCATACCCTATCCAAAAATACTTCACAAAGTAATGTCCTTTCAATATTCAAGAATGTGCCAGAGAGCAAAGTGAATGTCCAAGGAGATTCAGCTATAGCTTTTTGTTTTTTCCTTTTTTTGTTTTTTGAGGGTTGGGGGCTTGTTAAAGGTGGAAGATTAAAATAGAGAAGGAAAGAGAACATCAGGTAAGATTAAAAGTTAGAAAACATTTTAAATGTTTCTCTCCAAATCACAAGCTCCATTAAATAATGGATGACAAGTTTCCAGATTTCAATATAGAAAACCTGCAGAACTATGACCATAAATTACATGTATCATGTTGCAATATAATGGTAAAGACAAGAAAAAGAACTAGAAAAATGGGATCCAAAGTTGGCCAACAATAGGAAGCCTTAGCGGTTAAAAATCTTACCAGAATCCGCAACTCCATTACTTCTTCATTTAACTTTGAAATATCTACCTGCAAAGCAGAATTACCATCATTCTACGACAAGATTCCAAAATGATTTTAACCCAAAACAGGACATGATGTTGCAAATTCCACTGAGAGGAAACAGCAAATATACACCTTGTTCAATTTCAGCTCTCCACTATATCATTGTGCTATCAACCATCTAAAAAAGAATGAAAGGTTCAATTAATGACGCATCACACTAGGAAGTGCTATGGACGTCCCAGAGGTAAAAAAGAGAAATCAATCTTTCTAGTTGAGAGGTAATGTTTCAACTACAAGTTTTCTAATCTACCTTAATGTAGCAAAGGCAATATCGGTTGTGTATCACATTACAAGCTCCTAGGCATCTCTCCAATCTTTTCTTTTATTAGTACATATCTCTCCTTTTTAACGGTTTTTAGGTGATATAGACCACAATAACCTTCCTTGAAGGAGAAACTTGTCAATTTGTTGAATCACATAATCTGCAACAGAAACCTAAATACTTTAGAAGCATGACCAGCTCATCCAGTGATAACAGCTTGCTCTACAGAAATTATGTCTTAAAGGAACTTTATCCATTTATCAAATAACCCAAACTCGAGTCTACCACCGACCCCATGGTGGACATCTGTACCTTTACAGTACAAAGAAGCAGCCGGCATAATGATCACTGGCGATAAGATCATTTACAGAAGTAGTCAATTCCCACTTTAAATGCCTTAAGTAGAAGAAAGCTAGTGAAGTTTAAGGATAGAAAATACAATTAGACAAGATTGCAAATGTTAATGGCAATACAGTCATTATTATGCTATTCTTATTAGTCATCTGTCAGCATGATTGCCCGCAGATATTCACCCATAGACAGACCACCTATCCAATGGCCACCAATGGATACAAAACCAATACACTACAATTGATTGCCTTGGTTTGTTCCAAAAAAAGCTTTGTGATAAAGGCGACATCTCTTATTTTGTAGGAGCTTAGAATATGTTCCTGTTTCATCCACTACAGTAACTACTAGGCCAATGGGTTCACAATCAGTTGGTCACTTGGTCCAATGATTGAAGGCAAACCTCTCTCGTTTTTTGCTCATTAAGCACGAAATCTGACACCAGAAATAGAACCCCCTTTTCGCACCTTAATATTTTTGTAATATCCTAACAAGATTAACAAGAGTATACAGAAATAGGAACAAAAACCCATTGAAAGATCTGGCAGTTAATTGTATGCAGCATCAATGTCAAAACCGAAAGCATTAGCCCAAGCACTTGAAGCAGTCGGATTTTTCCACAAGTCAGCCAAAGAGACGATAATTGAGGAGCCAACTAGTAAGTACCTCGTGTTCCCTGACAAGAGTCTGGCGACCCCACACCACCAAGGTGACGCAAACAAAGCCAATTAAGAGCAAAGCCAGCCTCTTGGGCCTCTTCAAGTAATATGAGGGGTTACAGTACCTCCACCCGCTCGACGCCGACGCCGACGCCGACGCCGACGACGATCTTGTCCTAGCCATTTAGTCACCAGCCAGATCTCGAACTCCACAAGACTCAAAACCCACCAAGATTCACGACTCGGTATCACAAACCATCGAAAAAAGCGACAAGCTTTAAGGCCAAACCAAAGGAAAGACCTTCTGGGTCGTCGCAATTTCCAGCAAAGCAAGGATATTTGCGTTGCGAAAAAAGAAAACCGACGAGCAAGAATCTGAAAGAGGGAAATTAGAACAACACAAGAATAAAAAGGAAAGCGGAGAATCGCCTCCAGTATATGGGTGATCACAGATTAAATGGATCCCTGCTTAGATTCGGAGGTAAACGATGTAAACGGGGACGGAGTAAACAACCAAGCAGAGAGAGAAAGATAGAGAGACAGACAGACAGACAGAACGGAGAAATTTTGACTTCTTCCAGATCTAGGAGGGAGATAGATAGTTAGTTCGGTCCCTGTCCCAGGACGAGAGAAGAACATTGATGAATCCTTAAAAGAACTGGAAAAAAAAAGATAGGATTTTGGACTAATCATTATTAAACTTACTTGTTATCGTCTGTTCTTGATAGTTAACCATCATGTGTGCCGATTGCAACTTCAGACATGTTGGGTTTGGGATTGTTAAGGAAGAAGAAAGACTTCGCTGAAGAGGGGTCCCTGCCTGCCGCAGCGTCATTAATCACAAATTTACCTTCTCTTCTTGATTTTTGTTTTTTTTGGTGAAATGAAAATTAATCCCGACTCTATTATTTTAAGAAATAAAAACATATTAACCATTCTCGACTTTTATATGCCATTTGTAATACAACTCAACTTAGCGAACGAGGTTGTTTTTTAGGTATTTGGCTCATATTTTTCGCAAAATGTCGAACTGCAAATTATCATTATTTAAAGGGAGTGCCTTTATTTGTCACGTATATGTGATAAGCAGTGATTATGATTTCCTGACGAGAACAACGACTTCGACAATGAAGTTCCTGCGAAGGACCAAGGCCGAGTCAAGGTCCACCGATATTTTCCCGACTCATGCTGGTCAAACAAACTGTGGTTGGACCGATTCTTCTTGCCTTGAATTGGACGGCAATCCAGCCACTGCCCCCATCCCATTCTCAGCACATATGGATGCGTTTCGCTTAGCTTTTTGAGAAAAGTTTTTGAGAAAATTCAAATAACTTTCGGCTAAAAAGTTTTGCTGGAAGACCGTTTGGTAAGTTGTAATTGAAATTTGTTTTGAGAAATAATTTTTGGGGAAATGTTGTTTGGTAAACATATATGTGGAAAAGTAATCAATTTAAACTTTTTAATTTTACTTGATTTAAATTAAAATTAAAAACAATGATGGTAACTTTATATTTTCATGTTGAGAGTAATGCAAAAGGCACATTAACAAATTATTTTATTTTTATTTTTTTTATTCAAACTATTAACAAATTAGTTAGAATCTTTCGATTCTTTTTAAAATGCCAAAGACTTGCTCAATTGATAAACGACGAGAGGAATAAGCACGGTTGATCGCTTTTCGATAACCCGAATGGAATTTTCAATTAAATGATGGTACACTAGGCCCTTATAACAAGTATATAATAACCAAAAATTCGAGTAGATAGAATCCTTGCGACAGTTTGCATAAAATGCCATTAAAACCAAAAGACAAGAAATTGATCAATCTCAAGGATAAATTGTAAAACAGCATATCGTGAGAATTTTTTTTTTGTTTGGGTAAGGTACTAACGAGCAACCCACAAAAAAAGGTATATTGGATCACATCTCAAAAGCAAACGATTGATCTTTATTAAACTAAAAGCTCAACCTTGCAAGAGTAAACGAAGCAGACAACAACTCACGAAATGTCATGCCTCTTCAACGATCATTTCAACTTGAAAAGGTTGTTACAACAATATGAACGCTCATCATTCATCGAACTCAAATCCCTTGTCTCTACATAAATCCAAAAACACAAGAATGTATTGTTCCTTCTTGTTCCCATCTTGAGTTTGTTCTCGAATGTCTAACACGCACGAGTATCCTAAATTACATATGACCAGATCTTCTTCTTCTCATCTGTTTTCCTTTTGTCGTTGAAGGGCATCTTGAATTTCCTGCACATCCTTCCCAGTAGAAAGAAACACTTGACTATCCTGCAGGATGCCAATGGAGATCAAAACTATAAGATAGAGCACTCGAGTTCTCAAGAACTCATGGAAGCATATAAGCAAAATTAGAAAAATGAAACGCATATGCTGTGGAATCCAGAATGATAAAAAAAATACTCGACTAAGAACAAAACTCAGTAACACAAAGACCAGTAAAATTAGCACTTTCAAAAACTCCTTCGCTTCTCCGCATTTTCGGTAACTGCTTTTGGGACAAAAAACAACCCTTTTGCATCCCCCTTCCATCAAAATTCTGCTTTTATCTTCCACATACCATTGTTTTGATAACAAATAGAATTAATTCTACTTAGCATGCATTATGACTGATGTCGAATAGATGCCTAGAAAAATTCTTGCACAAAAAGTCTATGTGATGACCCCATCAGTTGCATCTGCATCATTAAACCACTCTACTTGTGTGACGACAAAAACTTTCGTCTACCAATCTCATTACAAACATCTTGCCTATTCAGCGCTAAATTCACAACTCCATATAAAGATGCCAAGTGGGTTTTATGAAGTCAGTGTCGCAGGTGTACGAGCACTCGATAGTATTGTCCGGACCAACCCCATACCGAACCTCGGATCTCCTAAGCACTTTGCATCGCTTTCGTTCCTCCAGTTAAATGGAACGAAGCACAGAGCCGTGGTAAAGAGAAATTTTGCATGAAACCGGGTTACCATATAGAATTTGATATCCACACCCAAACGTCTCAGGCCTTCATTTACATCAACGAACAAAGATACCTCTTCCTTCAATTACGTCAACGAATGAAGATACCTCTTCCTCTTCCAAATCTTTTGCGATATGGATAAGCTAAGAAACAGACTAGCCATCTCCATCAAGAACAGCAAACACACTCTCAATGACAACAATCCCAAACCGAACAGTATCTACAATTTGCTTGAGGTTCACAACTGCACCATTTTAGAGACACTTCCCCATGTATTTTTGGCTTTCGCCAAACTCGACCTGAACAGGGTCAGGATGTCTGTCCGCATAAAATGAAAGCATGGACTAGGCTCTGAGCAGCTCGGACTTGGTCACCTGTTCCGGCCACCACTACAACGCCTTCAGAAGCCCCTTGCTTTTGATCATGAATGTCCACCATCGCGCCAGAAACCTGTGATCACCCAGGGTCAATGAGGCTGCAACACACTAAATCTTATTCCCGTGACTTAAACATCTGCTTACCTGTCTGATCTGATTCAGATTGCTATCATCCTCTCCATGTACATGCCCTAACAAATTCTGCGGGATCACAATCTCAACCGATGTGCTCGTCAACATGGGGCCTGGATTTCCACTGATCATACAGATTCATTAACGGAAAGCCGGGAGGATCAGACAAAAACATAAACAGGGAGAACTTTCCGAAGGCAGTGATCCAAACATCAAACACAAACGTCAAGTGTCCAAGACATGCGCCATAACTGCATTCAAGTTCAAAAATATAGATTTAAGTCCCTGCAGATTGACTACACTATTTTATTTTTGTTTTTCCTGCATTACTTTAATTGATTCACCATCTAGTTTAACCTCCCGGGCAGACGCGTTTATTCAGTTGGCATTTGACTAAGCAACATAGAAAAAGAGCATTACCTTCCAAAAGGCCAACTCCCTGGAGCCCTACCGGAACCAAATTCAGGCATTCCCCTAGGATGACCGCCACTGAAACCCTAAAATAACTCGAACAACAGAAATCAATTTCAGACGTGAGATTTGATAGATAAATCTTCTTCTTTCGCAAGTTTATTGGGGATACATAGGCCTTTTCAAAAGGTGCAAATAACGTACTCGTGGAGTCCACATTCTTGGTGAAGGTGGTCTGTCAAATGGAGGTCCATAAGCTGGTCTGTCACCCCCATAAGGATGCGGAATATGCTCTCTAGGCGGGATGCTCCGGTCCACTCCATGAGGAAATGGAGGCTGTAAATCAAAGGGCGGCGGACCAGGGATGGGACGGTCCATTCCATGAGGGTGTGGATAACGGCCTGGAGAATGTGGGTAGCGGCCTGGAGACTGTGGGTTATGCCTCGGCCTGGAAAATGGGGGTGGCATTTCATTGAAGGGAGGCAAGTGTGGTGGGGCAGCAAAGTTTGAACGTGGGGATTTCATTGGGAATATGGTCTCACGAATTCTTCCAGTGATATGAAACAGAGCATCTTGGACAGCATGCAAGTTTCCCACGACCTGCCAAAAACCACCCAGCTTTCAACATCATAAGCTGCATTGATTTGATACCTATGGACATCTCCTCCAGAATATCAACCGATGGATGGAAAGTTGTATGATCTTACCTAGCAGAATCAGGCAGATTTACACTACGGATTAGATTCAAGAGCACATCACTTTTAACATTTATCCAATAAAGGGTAAACAAGACTAACAGACTGGTTAAGCCAAGAATCACACATTACCTGCACAACCTCATGATAGTGTGAGTCAAACTTCGGAGAATGTTCTCTCACAAAAACTCGTATACCGGCACCAGTAGCCCTCTTCAATTCATTGATGAAAAAACCTCCTTTACCTGCCAAGAAACCTATCTGCTGAGAAGGCACAAGAAGCCTAGCAATAACTGCAACTCCAGGTTCAAATCCAATCTCTGTGATTCTGTGATGCACGCGCATGACCGCATCCTGTGCAGCAGAACGTACTTGCTCCGAGTTCTGAAATGAATGGTGAGAAAGAAGAGGTAAGCTTTTGACAGACTTGGAATGGAATAGATGCAGCTGACGTGATCACAGTCCTGCCTCTCTAAAATCCACAGACGCAAGAATTATTGCAGAAAAAGAGATCAAATCTAGAATGGCCCGCAATTGCAGGTTTTACACTGGCATACCAGATGAAGTCCTTGCCAGTCACAGGTATAATATCACCCAGAGCAAAACAATCAGTTAATAAATTTGACTATCCTATTTACTTCTCGAAAACCACTGCTCCACAATATTCATGCAACTATTTAACCATATATCCTTCATGTTGGAAAATATAAATATTAAACCACGCTTTCTTCTAACAGCTTAAGCTTTTAGAGCAGTTGGCTATGGTCCCACTAAATCTTTCATGGTATCAGAGTGGAGGTCCTGAGTTCAAATTTTTTCAGACCCCTATTTGCCTCCCCAATGAATTTGTCCATGCTTAGTACAAGGCAAAAGATTAGACTAAGCGTGAGGGAGAGTGTTGGAAAATATAAATATTAAACCACGCCTTCTTCTAACAGCTTAAGTTTTTAGAGAAATTGGTTGTGGTCCCACTAAATCTTTCACTTCATTACTTAAATCACCAGATATACTTCTCATAAGGAAGATATGCTATAGATGCACACTCATTCAAGAGCATTCACAATAGAAATATTTTAGATTTTAGAACATCTAAGAATCTGCAAACTCCACCTAGTTGGATAAGGCTTGATAGTTATTGCTGTAGAACATCTAACAAATTATTACGGAAACAAAAAAAATCTAAGAAAGAGGGATCACAAGGCAGAAACAGAAAACGGATTTCAACAATAGAGTCGGATGAACATGCCTCTCGTGCAGATATTATAATGACTTTCTCATCTGAATCAGGCGAACCATCAGCAACTTTGATAAATGCGCCAGTCTCATTTTGCATGGCACGAACTACAGAGCCACCTTTACCAATCACGCTGCCAACTTTTTCTCGCTGGCATAGCAGCTTAAATACGACCTCCTCTTCCACCACCATCCTACGGTTGGCTCCGATGACCTCAGGCCCAGAAAAAGGAGGGTAGCCCATAGATAGATGATCGGCGGCATGTCGTCCAAATGGATGGCCCTCCTTAGGAAAAGGATCCATATGAGAAGATGTTGTAGGTGGCAAACCTCCGGAAACTTTAGCAGTTGTGGCACCTGAGTTGGCTAAATCAGCCCTAGGGTTTTCCTGAAGACAGCTTGAAACAGATAGGAGTGCTTTCTTCACGGCTGATAAATTTCCTGTAATCTATATCAGATTATCATAATTAAGACGCACGCGCAAAGTAATTACCATATAAGGATTATTTAATGAGGAGCCACACATCATACAAGAGAAACGGAGAGCAGACAAAAGTCAATCACATCTCAGCTACATACAATAAGAGGAAAAGGCCTTTTTTACTTGTATTGTGTTGATATAATCTACTGCCGCATCTCAGAATAACGCAATTAACGCAGTTCACTATATTAAAAGTCACACAACTTAATACTCAATTATTTTCACGACAAACTTAATTTGCCATGATTCCTTCAACAAACTTACCACAATGCTTCACTGTGGAATGCTCCAATTTTCATACTAATGTTCATCTTTGTTGGCATTTCTTCTCTCACTATTCTCTCTAGCTATAAAATATAATCCGTATTATTGCCAATGCAAGTTAATTTTGTGACCAGTGAGGGCAGAACACAGAAGCACTCACTAACCTGAGAGATAAAAAAAAAAGGAAAAAGCTTCATTTTTTAACCAACAGGCAATGCAAGATTAAGTGACCATTCCCATTACTTCCAAGTGATTTTCACATAACTTCCCCACATCCACATCGCATATTTCCAAGGCTTAATTTGAAGCTCATAACTTTACAACAGATACAACATAAGATATCTCAGAAGAAGATTAAACTTGTGCTTCATTTTCTGTTGCTAACACAACTTTGTAATTATCTCCAAGCAGTAGAAAAGGTTTATTGCCAATACTTGTCCAGAATTGGCCTTATTTCCAATCACAGAGTAACAAAATCAAAACTTGAGACACTTCTTTCTCAACTGCCTTTCTGCACATTTTGCACATACAAATATAAGCAACAAAACTGCCAGTTTATCAACTACTAAGGTTTTAAGATTCAGAATCCTAATTAAGCCTCATTCAATTTTACACAAAGCTCTGGTAGCCGACAACATTGACGTGTTTGAGAAGATTAAACTCAATGGTGTTTGTTTTTGCTTCCCAAAACATCTATCTCTAATCCTCAGGCACATTTTCAGTCACAAATTCATGGTCAGAGAAAAATCGAGCACCTTTATCTCTACCCCTCATCCGCACCTCATCAATCCTAAAACCCACCAAAACTGTTAAAACGCAAATTCATCATCACCCAAATGTCCGCGACATTCGACTTGCAACAATAGCAAACGGTTTGGCAATTCTAGATGCTATATGAGCATAGGAGCTCTGCAAAACTACACAATCGAGCACCTGTTTCTTTACTCCTCATCCGCATCCTATCAATCCTAAAACCCACCAAATGTGTTAGAAAGCTAATTCATTATCACCCAAATGTCCGCGACATTCAACTTACAACTGCACCAAAGTGTTTGGGAAATCTAGATAATATATGAGCACAAGGAGCTCTAAGAATTTCCAAGCAGCGCAATAAAGTGCAAATGCAATCATACGAGCAAGCAACTATAAGTGGATGGAACGGAAAGAAACAGCACCTCTATCAATTCATCCCTGGAAGAAGCAAAGGATAGATGATCCAAGGGCAATACAGTGACGGAAGCCCCACTGTCATGCCTAATGCTCTCAATTCTCTCAAGCACTTGACGATCCACCTGATCACTCCGCGCCAACATCCTACACGCCACAAAACCCCTGCCACTTCCACTCTCGCGAGGGCTCGAACAGTGGTTCGGATCACTCGATGCGCCATCATCCACCTTATTTCGCTCCACCGAAACTATCTTCTCAAAAACCCTAACTAAGGCTCGCTGAGCTGGGGACAGCTCCTCGCGCTCGCCCACATTCGCGCTCGCGCTGAAACCTCCGCTCAAGTCAGAACCCGGAGCCGGATTGTGTCTGCCTTCAGGCTCGGCTAGGTTCGAACTGGCGGTGGTGCATTCGGTGGAGGATATGAGAACCACTCGATCGTCGCGCGATGAAGCTGATGGAGGCTCTTCGAGAACGCGAACTTTCGCGCCGGCGAGGTCCCGCGAGCCCGAAGCGACGCCGCCAGCTTTCGGCGCGGGGCATAGAAGCCTGAATACGACGCCGGCGGGCTGAGAGGGAGCGAAGTTGGGCTCCGAAGCGGCGGTGCAAACTGACGGCGGCGGACGCCTGGCGGCGAGGGGAGCGTCCATGAGGAGTCGACCGGTCGAGACTTTTACGACTTGTATCGGGTGCGGTCGGGAAAAGATGCCCATGCGGCCTCCGCCTATGTAACTGCTCCGCGACACTTTTATTTCCATCTAAATTCTCACAAACTTTAAATTGTTCTAATCAAATCGGACTTTAAGCTGTATCTGAGGCACGAGTGCAAGCTGGAGAAAGCTTTCGCCATCTCAGATTATCGACTAACGATGCAATTAAGAATCTCATAATTTCTCAATTCACAAGGACACCAAACGTAGCTCTTGTCGACTTCGATCAGTTTGTTAATTCCAATAAAAATGACCTCGTCTCGGATGAACATGAACTAGAAAATTTGCGTAATGTCCAGATGTCGGTAAGTTTATGCCTATGAAAAATGGGATTAGCAACTCTTGTGTAGGAGAGCAAGTCGAAATATATAGGAGGAATTAAGCTTGTTACGATGTTTGTACTTTTCTAATCAAGTTTCTCTTACATCAAATTTTGTTAATCGGGGTTTCATAGGAGTTGGTACGAGAATGACGTGGAAAAGCTTTAGGCCTTCGAATACTATCTGTTAAAGTATCGTGCGCCTAAAAAGGTCCAAGATGAAGTTTAGAGCCAGACATTCCAGACAACCACTATATTCGAGCTTCAAGCGTCAAATTCCTTCCTTCCTGCTCCAATGCACAACACAACTCGGATTCACGCCAAGGGTGCGACTTCATGCCAAGGGAAAATGATTTTCAGAATATTATTTCGCAAAGAAAATGATTAGTTCTTTTTTTATATGGTGGTATGTGACCTTTTTTTTTTTTTTTGACTGTGTGTTTGGATTTTATTTGGAAAATAATTTTAATCTCATGACTTTATCATAATTAAAAAATAAGAATTTTAAATTATTTTTTTATTTGTTAATTCTCGCCTCTTCAGAGGCACAAGCTGACGAAGCTCAACTTTGCTCTTGACTGTCGAGGCTCGAGCTCATCTTGAGGCCTGGCGATTGGTCAAGGGAAGGAAAAGAAAACGAATTAAATAAATGAATATTGAATTTTAAAAAAATTCAAGATGAGCAATTTTAAAAAGTATTTTCACCTCCTCAGATTAGAAAACTCGCTTTCCGGATTTTATGCATGAATATTTTCTTTAATCAGAAAGTATTTTTGATAAACTTGTCATTTTTTACCATCCAAACGGGTTGAGATTTAGAAAACGAACTCTCGAAAAACAATTTTGCTCAAACATACACCCATAATTTGAAAGTGCGCATGCTTCATAAGTGGCTATTCAAGTTCAAGGACACGACCAGGCTAGACAAACTAAGCTGCATTTTAAAGAAAGAAATGCATAAGTTCAAGCACTAAAAGTGAAGCTTTTGCAATTATAATTGGTGTTGTGAAAAAAAAAATAGATATGTTTACTAAAATTCATAAAAATTTATCACCAAAGTGTAACAAGAATCTTAAAATTTTCAAAAATTGCAATCAAATTCTAAAATTTGTCAAATTGATGCAATATGAGACATTCCAATAACTCCATACAATTCTACTAATAAAAAATGCTGACGTGGTATTTTTTTTGTATTACTTTCTCTCATATGTTGCGCTAAGCGTTTGAAACAAAAAAGATAAATTGAAAATGACGTCATGTTGGTTAAAAAATAATTTTTATATAAATATTAGTTAAATAAAATTATAAAACTGAACCAATTTTTTTTATAAAAAAAAAGGAGGCCAAAGCGGCGGGTGTTGATTGGGGTCGTCAGGCATTAGTAACTCGCAGGTGATGGTACCCTGACATTGAGGGGATTTGAATTTTTTCCCCTCGCAAAAATTGATTTGACCATCCAATAAGAAATGGATGGTTCGATGGACGTGATAGTACCCCTAACATCGATCCCCAATATTTGGCTCTTCCCCAGGCACAACGGGCTTTCGGACAAACTATCCAAAGGCTGTTGGAAATTGCAACAGCCATTTGGCCATTGCAATTTCCTTAAAATAAATAAGTAAAAAGTCTATAAAAATCTATCAATCCCTCTTCATTTTACACACAATTTCTCTCAATTTTCTCCAATACTCTCAAGTCTCAATATATCAAATTCTGTCAAATTATCTCAATCCGTTATTATCTATCAATTCCATCTTAATTCTTTGAATCAACTTTTCTATCAATTCTCTCAAAAAATGGCAAGTGTGAGCAAAAATACTAGAAAGGGAAAGAGCCCGACGGGAGAATCCGATTATCCTGTTCATGAATATGATCCTCGTAAATATGCATGTTAGGAAGACGATGATGTTTCCAATCCCAACGTCGAGCACGTCCTAACGCAAGAAAATCTTTATCCTCCTACTAGTGTCGAAGAAACGTCGATAGCAAAAAAGCCGAGACGAAAGAGCCAGAATTCGACTTATGGCTACACTTCAATAAAGTATGGAATGAAAATGAAGGCATGTTTGATATAAGCTATAAATATTATCCGCAAACATACAAACTTGATAAAGGAGATGGTTACGGAATATTTTGTCTGCATTTGACGAAAAAACACCAAACGCAAATGAGAATCGACACTAGACAACAACAAATTTTTGGGTTCGCTAATCCTAACCCTCATCCTTTATTCCGTTTCACTAATACACTTTATTAACAAACATTAGTTGAATATGTTGCCATTGAGCATGCTCCGTTCAATACTGGTGAAAATTTTAATTTTAGATATTTGGTAAACACTACGCTTGCTCCGCAAGCACAATCTGTTCCGAAAACTACCCTTAGACGCGAACTTTAACAAATTTATAAATAACAAAAAATTGATTTGATAAGTAATTTTGGAGAATTCAATGGACGTGTACATATATGTAGTGATATTTGGAGTGATGCTTGAAATATTAATTCTTATATGGGTATCACATACCATTGGATATATGATGATTGGGTTATTCAAAAAAAATTTATTGCATTTCGAGTTTTCTCTAAAAGACATACAGCCCATAATATTTATAGAATAGTTAGGAAAGTTTTAGAATAATATGATTTGATTAATAAAAAATTTTCAATTAATTTTGATAATGCCGCCGCAAATATTGCTTCCATTCTCGAGTTGGAAAAAATTTGTAAACCCTCTTTTGGCTGATAATTTTTTCACATTAGATGTGTTTGTCATGTTTTGAATTTATGTATACAAGATGATTTACGATCTCTTGTGACTTATCTCCATCCTATCAATAGTGCAATTAGATTTTTATGGAGGCGTCCTCATCTTATGAAAGAGTGGAAAAAATTTTGTAAACAAAATGGGAGAACAACAAAAAGGTTTCCAAAAGATATTCTGACTCTTTGGAATTCTACCTACAAGATGGTTCTACAAATTTTTTATTACAAAGATTTATTATGTTCTTTTATTTCAAAGCGACGGGTGTCCACTAGAGTCGTCGGGCATCGACTGGGGTTGTTGGGCATCAGTAACTCGCAGGTGATGGTACCCCTAACATTGAGGGGATCCAAATTTTTCCCCTCCACAAAAATTGATTTGACCATCCAATACGAAATGGATGATTCGATGGACGTGATAGTACCCCTAATGTTGATCCCCAATATTTGGCTCTTCTCCAGGCCCAACGGGTCTTCGGACAAATGTCCGAAGACCGTTGCAATTTTCTTAAAATAAATAAATAAATAATCTATAAAAATTTCTCAATCTCTCTTCATTTTTCTCACAATTTCTCTCAATTCTCTCTAATACTCTCAAGTCTCAATCTCTCAAATATTGTCAAATTCTCTCAATACGTTTTTAGCTCTCAATTCCGTCTTAATTCTTTGAATCAACTTTCCGATCAATTCTCTCAAAAAATGGCAAGTGGAAGCAAAAATATTGGAAAGGGAAAGAGCCGATGGAAGAATCGGATTATCTTGTTCATGAATATGATCTTCGTGAATATGCATGTTAGAAATACGACGATGTTTCAAATCCTAACGTCAAGCACGTCCTAACGCAAGAAAATCTTTACTCTCCCACTGATGTCGGAGAAATGTCGATAGCAAAGAAGCCGGGACAAAAGAGCCGAAAATCCGACTTATGGCTACACTTCAATAAAGTATGGAATGAAAATGAAGGTAAGTTTGATACAAGCTGTAAATATTATCCGCAAACATACAAACTTGGTAAATAAGATAGTTACGGAACATTTCATCGACATTTGATGAAAAAATATGCAATGCAATTGGGGATCGACACTAGCCAACAATAAATTTTTGAGTTCGCCAATTCTAAAATTCATCATTTATTCCGTTTCACTAATACACATTATTAACAAACATTAGCTGAATATATTGCTCTTGAGTATGCTCCGTTCAATACTGATGAAAATTTTAATTTTAGATATTTGATAAACACTGCACTTGCTCCGCAAGCACAATTTGTTCCAAAAACTACTCTTACACGAGAACTTTAACAAATTTTTAAAAAAACAAAAAAAAATGATTTAATAAGTATTTTTGGAGAATTTAATGGATGTGTACATATAGGTAGTGATATTTGGAGTGATGTTTGGAATATTAATTCTTATATGGGTATCACATATTATTGGATATGTGATAATTGGGTTATTAAAAAAAACTTATTGCATTTCTAGTTTTTTCCAAAAAGCATATGACCCATAATATTTATAGACTAATTAGGAAATTTTTAGAAGAATATGATTTGATTAATAAAGTTTTTTCAATTGATTTTGATAATGCCGCCGCAAATACTGCTTCCATTTCAGAATTAGAAAAAATTTGTAAATCCTCTTTTGGCGGATAATTTTTCACATTAGATGTGTTTGTCATGTTTTGAATTTATATGTACAAGATGGTTTATGATCTCTTGTGACTTATCTCCATCCTATCAATAGTGCAATTAGATTTTTATGGAGTCGTCCTCATCTTATGAAAGAGTGGGAAAAATTTTGTAAACAAAATGGGAGAACGGCAAAAAGGTTTCCAAAAGATATTCCGACTCGTTGGAATTCTACCTACAAGATGGTTCTACAGATTTTTTATTACAAAGATTTATTATGTTCTTTTATTTCAAAGCGGCAGGTGTCCACTAGGGTCGTCGGGCATCGACTGGGGTTGTCGGGTATCAGTAACTCGCAGGTGATGGTACCCCTAACATTGAGGGGATCCAAATTTTTCCCCTCCACAAAAATTGATTTGACCATCCAATACGAAATGGATGATTCGATGGACGTGATAGTACCCCTAATGTTGATCCCTGATATTTGGCTCTTCTCCAAGCCCAACGGGTCTTCGGACAACTGTCCGAAGGCTGTTGGAAATTGCAACCGCCAAATGACCGTTGCAATTTCCTTAAAATAAATAAATAAATCAAAAGTTTATAAAAACTTCTCAATCCCTTTTCATTTTTCTCATAATTTCTCTCAATTCTCTCTAATACTCCCAACTCTCAAGTCTCAATCTCTTAAATACGGTCAAATTCTGTCAATCCGTTTTTAGCTCTCAATTCCGTCTTAATTCTTTGAATCAATTTTTCAATCAATTCTCTCAAAAAATGGCAAATGGAAGCAAAAATACTGAAAGGGGAAAGAGCCTGATGGAAGAATCCGATTATCCTGTTCATGAATATGATATTCGTGAATATGCATGTTAGAAATACGACGATGTTTCAAATCCCAACGTCAAGCACGTCCTAACGCAAGAAAATCTTTATTTTCCTACTGATGTCGAAGAAATGTCGATAGCAAAGAAACCGGGACAGAAGAGCCGAAAATCCGACTTATGGCTACACTTCAATAAAGTATGGAATGAAAATGAAGGTAAGTTTGATACAAGCTATAAATATTATCCGCAAACATACAAACTTGGTAAAGAAGATGGTTACGGAATATTTCGTCGACATTTGACGAAAAAATATCCAATGCAATTGGGGATCAACACTAGCCAACAACAAATTTCTGAGTTCGCCAATTCTAACATTCATCCTTTATTCCGTTTCACTAATACACTTTATTAACAAACATTAGCTGAATATATTGCCCTTGAGCATGCTCCGTTCAATACTTATGAAAATTTTAATTTTAGATATTTGGTAAACACTGCGCTTGCTCCGCAAGCACAATCTGTTCCAAAAATTACTCTTAGATAAGAATTTTAACAAATTTTTAAAAAACGAAAAAAAAATAATTTGATAAGTTTTTCTGGAGAATTAAATGGACGTGTACATATAGGTAGTGATATTTGGAGTGATGCTTGGAATATTAATTCTTATATGGGTATCACATTGCATCGGATATGTGATGATTGGGTTATTAAAAAAAAACTTATTGCATTTCTAGTTTTTTCTGAAAGGCATAGGGCCCATAATATTTATAGACTAATTAGGAAATTTTTAGAAGAATATGATTTGATTAATAATGTTTTTTCAATTGATTTTGATAATGCCGCCGCAAATACTGCTTCCATTTCAGAATTAGAAAAAATTTGTAAACCCTCTTTTGGCGGATAATTTTTTCACATTAGATGTGTTTGTCATGTTTTGAATTTACTTGTACAAGATGGTTTACGATCTCTTGTGACTTATCTCCATCCTATCAATAGTGCAATTAGATTTTTATGGAGTCATCCTCATCTTATGAAAGAGTGGAGAAAAATTTGTAAACAAAATGGGAGAACGGCAAAAAGGTTTCCAAAAGATATTTCGACTCGTTGGAATTCTACCTACAAGATGGTTCTACAGATTTTTTATTACAAAGATTTATTATGTTCTTTTATTTCAAAGTGGTGCGTGTCCACTAGGGTCGTCGGGCATCGACTGGGGTTGTCGGGCATCAGTAACTTGTAGGTGATGGTACCTCTAACATTGAGGGGATCCAAATTTTTCTCCTCCACAAAAATTGATTTGACCATCCAATACGAAATGGATGATTCAATGGACGTGATAGTACCCTAATGTTGATCCCCAATATTTGGCTCTTTCCCAAGCCCAACGGGTCTTCGAACATCTGTCCAAAGGCCGTTGGAAATTGCAACGGCCAAATGACAATTTCCTTAAAATAAATAAATAAAAAGTCTATAAAAACCTCTCAATCCTTTTCATTTTTCTCATAATTTCTCTCAATTCTCTCTAATACTCTCAAGTCTCAATCTCCCAAATACCATCAAATTCTCTCAATCCGTTTTTAGCTCTCAATTCCGTCTTAATTCTTTGAATCAACTTTCCGATCAATTCTTTCAAAAAATGGCAAGTGGAAGCAAAAATACTGGAAAGGGAAAGAGCCCGATGGAAGAATCCGATTATCTTGTTCATGAATATGATCTTCGTGAATATGCATGTTAGAAATATGATGATGTTTCAAATCCTAACGTCAAGCACGTCCTAACGCAAGAAAATCTTTATTCTCCTACTGATGTCGAAGAAATGTCGATAGCAAAGAAGCCGGGATAGAAGAGCCGAAAATCCGACTTATGGTTACACTTCAATAAAGTATGAAATAAAAATGAAGGTAAGTTTGACACAAGCTGTAAATATTATCCGCAAACATACAAACCAGGTAAAGAAGATGGTTAAGGAACATTTCGTCGATATTTGACGAAAAAATATCCAGTGCAATTGGGGATCGACACTAGCCAACAACAAATTTATGAGTTCGTCAATTCTAACTTTTATCCTTTATTCCGTTTCACTAATACACTTTATTAACAAACATTTGCTGAATATATTGCCCTTGAGCATGCTCCGTTTAATACTGATGAAAATTTTAATTTTAGATATTTTGTAAACACTGCACTTGCTCTGCAAGCACAATCTGTTCCAAAAACTATTCTTAGACGAGAACTTTAACAAATTTTTAAAAAACGAAAAAAAATGATTTGATAAGTTTTTTTGGAGAATTCAATGGGCGTATACATATAGGTAGTGATATTTGGAGTGATGCCTGGAATATTAATTCTTATATGGGTATCACATGCCATTGGATATGTGATGATTGGATTATTAAAAAAAAACTTATTGCATTTCTAGTTTTTTCTTAAAGGCATACGGCCCATAATATTTATGGACTAATTATAAAATTTTTAGAAGAATATGATTTGATTAATAATGTTTTTTCAATTGATTTTGATAATGCCGCCGCAAATACTGCTTCTATTTCAGAATTAGAAAAAATTTATAAACCCTTTTTTGACGGATAATTTTTTCACATTAGATGTGTTTGTCATGTTTTGAATTTATGTGTACAAGATGGTTTACGATCTCTTGTGACTTATCTCCATCCTATTATATTTTTATGGAGTCGCCCTAATCGTATGAAAAAGTGGAAAAAATTTTGTAAACAAAATAGGAGAACGGCAAAAAGGTTTCAAAAAGATATTTCGACTCATTGGAATTATACCTACAAGATGGTTCTACAGATTTTTTATCACAAAGATTTATTATGTTCTTTTATTTCAAAGCGGCGGGTGTCCACTAGGGTCGTCGGGCATCGATTGGGGTTGTCGGGCATCAGTAACTCGTAGGTGATGGTACCCCTAACGTTGAGGGGATCCAAATTTTTCCCCTCCACAAAAATTGATTTGACCATCCAATACGAAATGGATGATTCGATGGACGTGATAGTACCCCTAATGTTGATCCCCAATATTTGGCTATTCCCCAGGCCCAATGGGTCTTTAGACAGTTGTCCGAAGGCCGTTGAAAATTGCAACGGCCAAATGGCCGTTGCAATTTCCTTAAAATAAATAAATAAATAAAAATTCTATAAAAACCTCTCAATCCCTCATCATTTTTCTCACAATTTCTCTCAATTCTCTCTAATACTCTCAACTCTCAAGTCTCAATCTCTCAAATACTGTCAAATTCTCTCAATCCGTTTTTAGCTCTCAATTCCGTCTTAATTCTTTGAATCAACTTTCTGATCAATTCTCTCAAAAAATGGCAAGTGGAAGCAAAAATACTGGAAAGGGAAAGAGCCCGATGGAAGAATCCGATTATCATGTTCATGAATATGATCTTCGTGAATATGCATGTTAGAAATACGACGATGTTTCAAATCCTAACGTCAAGCACTTCCTAACGCAAGAAAATCTTTACTCTCCCACTGATGTCGAAGAAATGTCGATAGCAAAGAAGCGGGGACAGAAGAATCGAAAATCCGACTTATGGCTACACTTCAATAAAGTACGGAATGAAAATGAAGGTAAGTTTGATACAAGCTATAAATATTATCCTCAAACATACAACCTCGTAAAAAAGATGGTTACGGAACATTTCGTCGACATTTGACGAAAAAATATCCAATGCAATTGGGGATCGACACTAGCCAAAAATAAATTTCTGAGTTCGCCAATTCTAACGTTCATCCTTTATTCCGTTTCACTAATATACTTTATTAACAAACATTAACTGAATATATTGCTCTTGAGCATGCTCCGTTCAATACTGATGAAAATTTTAATTTTAGATATTTGATAAACACCGTGCTTGCTCCACAAGCACAATCTGTTCCAAAAACTACTCTTAGACGAGAACTTTAACAAATTTTTAAAACATGAAAAAAAATGATTTAATAAGTA
This sequence comes from Rhodomyrtus tomentosa, assembly GCA_028455895.1. Classification (NCBI taxonomy): domain Eukaryota; kingdom Viridiplantae; phylum Streptophyta; class Magnoliopsida; order Myrtales; family Myrtaceae; genus Rhodomyrtus; species Rhodomyrtus tomentosa. The sequence continues at coordinate 36,163,225 of JAPCWY010000001.1, read as the reverse complement.
TTTTTGGAGAATTTAATGGATGTGTACATATAGGTAGTGATATTTAGAGTGATGTTTGGAATATTAATTCTTATATGGATATCACATGCCATTTGGATATGTGATGATTGGGTTATTAAAAAAAAACTTATTGCATTTCTAGTTTTTTCTTAAAGGAATACGGCCCATAATATTTATAGACTAATTATAAAATTTTTAGAAGAATATGATTTGATTAATAATATTTTTTTCAATTGATTTTGATAATGCCGCCGCAAATACTGCTTTTATTTCGGAATTAGAAAAAATTTGTAAACCCTCTTTTGGCGGATAATTTTTTCACATTATATGTGTTTGTCATGTTTTGAATTTATGTAAACAATATGTTTTACGATCTCTTGTGACTTATCTCCATCCTATCAATAGTGCAATTAGATTTTTATGGAGTCGCCCTCATCTTATGAAAGAGTGGGGAAAATTTTGTAAACAAAATGGGAGAACGGCAAAAAGGTTTCCAAAAGATATTTCGACTCGTTGGAATTCTACTTACAAGATGGTTCTACAGATTTTTTATAACAAAAATTAATTATGTTCTTTTATTTCAAAGCGGCGGGTGTCCACTAGGGTCGTCGGGCATCGACTGGGGTTGTCGGGCATCAGTAACTCGCAGGTGATGGTACCCCTAACATTGAGGGGATCCAAATTTTTCCCCTCCACAAAAATTGATTTGACCATCCAATACGAAATGGATGATTCGATGAACGTGATTGTACCCCTAATGTTGATCCCCAATATTTGGCTCTTCCCCAGGCTCAACGGGTCTTCGGACAGTTGTCCGAAGGCCGTTGGAAATTGCAACGGCCAAATGGCCGTTGCAATTTTCTTAAAATAAATAAATAAATAAAAAGTCTATAAAAATCTCTCAATCCCTCTTCATTTTTCTCATAATTTCTCTCAATTCTCTCTAATACTCCCAACTCTCAAGTCTCAATCTCTCAAATACCGTCAAATTCTCTCAATCTGTTTTTAGCTCTCAATTCCGTCTTAATTCTTTGAATTAACTTTCCAATCAATTCTCTCAAAAAATGGCAAGTGGAAGCAAAAATACTGAAAAGGGAAAGAGCCCGATGGAAGAATCCGATTATCCTGTTCATGAATATGATCTTCGTGAATATGCATGTTAGAAATATGATGATGTTTCAAATCCCAACGTCAAGCACGTCCTAACGCAAGAAAATCTTTATTCTCCTACTGATGTCGAAGAAATATCGATAGCAAAGAAATCGGGACAGAAGAGCCGAAAATCCTACTTATGGCTACACTTCAATAAAGTATGGAATAAAAATGAAGGTAAGTTTGACACAAGCTGTAAATATTATCCGCAAACATACAAACCAGGTAAAGAAGATGGTTACGGAACATTTCGTCGACATTTGACGAAAAAATATCCAATGCAATTGCGGATTGACACTAGCCAACAACAAATTTTTGAGTTCGCCAATTCTAACCTTCATCATTTGTTCCGTTTCACTAATACGCTTTATTAACAAACATTAGCTGAATATATTGCCCGTGAGCATGCTCCGTTTAATACTGATGAAAATTTTAATTTTAGATATTTGGTAAACACTGCGCTTGCTCCACAAGCACAATCTGTTCCAAAAACTACTCTTAGACGAGAATTTTAACAAATTTTTTTAAAATGAAAAAAAATGATTTGATAAGTTTTTTTTGAAGAATTCAATGAGCGTGTACATATAGTTAGTGATATTTGGAGTGATGTTTGGAATATTAATTCTTATATGGGTATCACATGCTATTGGATATGTAATGATTGAGTTATTAAAAAAATTATTGCATTCCTATTTTTTTTCTGAAAAGCATACGGCCCATAATATTTATAGACTAATTAGGAAATTTTTAGAAGAATATTATTTGATTAATAATGTTTTTCCAATTGATTTTGATAATGCCGCCGCAAATACTGCTTCCATTTCAAAATTAGAAAAAATTTAAAAACCCTCTTTTGGCTAATAATTTTTTCACATTAGATGTGTTTGTCATGTTTTAAATTTATGTGTACATAATGATTTACAATCTCTTGTGACTTATCTCCATCCTATCAGTAGTGCAATTAGATTTTTATGGAGTCGTCCTCATCTTATGAAAGAGTCGGGAAAATTTTGTAAACAAAATGGGAGAACGGCAAAAAGGTTTCCAAAAGATATTCCGACTCGTTGAAATTCTACCTACGAGATGCTTCTACAGATTTTTTATTACAAAGATTTATTATGTTCTTTTATTTCAAATATTGTTCCCGATAATGCTTTACACCTGCAACATTGGGACGTTTGCAAAAGTTTTTTTAGATTTTTTAAAAGCTTTAAGGATGCCACTAATATTTTATACGGTATTTATTAGCTTACCACGCATTTATTTTAATAAAATATGTTAATATTGCTAGTGTTTTTAATGAATATAAAAAAGATATTGAATTAGTTTCGAGTATTTTAGTAATGCGAAAAAAATGATTGCATTATTATTTGAACATTCCTATTGTCTATTTAGTTGGTATTATTTTCGATCCATGTGCTAAATTAGATGGTTTATTAGATTATATGAATTCTTATTATTATGATTGTTTACATTTGAATGAAATAATAAATATTTCAATTATACAAGCATGGGTTAAACAAGTTATAGTAGCATTATATAATGAATTTATTAGTAGATATAGTTTAAGTGACAGTGATGTGGATCTGCCCAACATAGTGTCTCACAAAGCGATGCGGGTATTTTACTCAATAGAGAGTATAAAATGCTCATGAGTAGGCAAAAAAAAAACATAAAGAGACATCAACAGGTAGTATTTCCTAATTAGAAAATTATTTAACAATTGCTTTTGATTTTAATGATTCCGAACACAGCGCAGATTTCAAGATTATTGAGTGGTGGAAGAACCATTCAACTCAATTTTCAGTTCTCTCCCTCATTGCGAAACTAATATTAGTCACTCATTTTTCAACAGTGATAGTTAAACAGGCATTTAGGGCTGGAGGATTAATTTTAGATTCCCACCATTCAAGATTAAGTCCGAAAAGTGTGAAGATTCAACTTGTGTCAATGATTGGACAAAAGCTAAATTTCGATAACAAGAGCTGGATCGAGAACACGAATTCTTCAGTGATGACTGTGGAGATACTACCGCCACCACAATAATGGGTAGCGACGATTGACGATGAGGTAAGTTAAAGTTACCGAAGGTAATAGAACTACATGAGTTTTGATTCTTCTATTCCAAGAAGATATGTAGGCTCTTAATGATAATTCATTAAGTTCAAGCCTATTCACCCTCTCTCTCTTTTTTCAAATCTTATTACAATGTACAATTTAATTAATGATTATAATTTATAATTAATAATTTATTTATTTTAAAAATAAAATTTCAAAATCGGTCCGAAACCGCCAGTTCCGAATCGAAATCGAAACCGGTCCCTTAAGGGCCGGTTCTAGCTCTTCCTTTTGGTGGAACCGAAACCGGCCACGTGTAGGTGGGTCACCTCACCAACCCTTGGCCAAATTGGTCCCGAGGCCACTGCTCAACCCCACCTCAACTAGCGGAGGCCCTTGGCCTGACTGGCCTTTTCGGCAATGGTGGCCCTCGTTGATTTTGCTTCACTCTTTTATTTAATTTAACTTAATTGATACTTATATTAAAAATTAAATTTGGATTAAAATGACATTGTTTTGGACATTGTTCTTGTTTCGAACGAGTCAGAGCCACATAGGAGAGAAAAAGTGATAAAAAAATGACAAATTATTATTTTTCGTTAGCCAAATTGGACGAGATTAAAGGAATGACTCGATTGTACCGATTTGACAAGTTTTATGACTTGATTGCACTTTCTGAAAATTTTAAGACTCAATTGTATTTTGATGACAATTTTGAGGATTTATAGTGAACATGTCTATATATATATAATTGGTGCCGGTAATATCGGACACTCATCGGCACAATACAATTACGACACCTTGTGAATTTTCCTAGGGAAACCCCAAACTACAACACGACGCATCTAGAATTTATATTTCAAAGCAAATTAACATATTTTCAGCATATTTTAATTATATGACATGCAAAATAAAAATAAAGATATTTTAAGTCAACAAGAATTGCAAAAATGATTATGACTCGTCATTACGCTTAATTCTCATCTACATCACGTCACACATCGATCATTAGAGTTGTTTGCCATATAAATTTCCACACGTCGGTAATATGATGGAGATATCAGATGAAATCTAATAGAAGGTAAATTTGTAGGGTATAATAATCTCAGACTTTTTGTGACGAAAAAATTAATTTTAGAATATGGCACATGGTGTTTTAGCCTGAAAATTTTGTATGGTACTAAGTATTTGTCAAAACACGGTTCAGAACCTTCAGTATTAAAAAGTACGTTTCAGTGTATTAACAAGGCAGATAAGTTTATCACAAAAGTGACTTTTCTCTTCTGGTTATGAAGTAACTATCGCCTATTATAGTACTTTTCTGAGGTGGAATGATTCAAATATACTGGAAAGTAAAATCCATTTATGAAGTTATTAATTTTCCATAAGTAATTTTCTACGCTTTAAAAATAAGTATGAGTAGAGCTGCAGTTAGTTAGGGCATTAGAGAATTCTCAACCCATGAACTCGAGGTCACCTATCAAATCTCGCAAAGTACCTACAAATTGCCCATGAGACTAGTGGAAAATTTTTCCATAAAGTCTCCAAATTGAATCCTGTCAGTTCAATTATAAAAATCGAAAAATATCAAAATACTATTAATAACGTCCATGTTAGTAACCATCGCACCATATAGGACTGTCGATATTCATATTAGCAATTTTCGATCAAAATTGGCCGGACGAATTGAATTAGCACAAATATAAAAGTTGCACGAGTCAATTGAAAAAAAAAATTGTGATTGAATTTGCACAATTATAATAAATTTATGAATTTTTTTTGGTAATTCTACCCAATACAAGTAAGGTTACAAAGACGCGCCTTGCCATGTGGCTTCTCTTGCAGCCGGTTCATCGTTGAACTCATTTTGGCATATTCTTTGCCAATGTTAGTTCATGATTTTTGTGTCCGGTTACTCCGTTATACCTAGTGATTTGAAAAATCTATACATACTTAACTTACAAAAAAAAAAAAAAAGTCACAACTCCGGATAGACTAACTCTGATCTTGTCCAGTATTTGGATTGACACGAACTCTAGATATGGCCCGAATAAGGGAAAAAAAAAACCTCACATAAGGAGTGAGGTAGGCTTGAATAAGATATGTAAATTTAAAACAAAAAATAAAAAATAAAGGGTCATGCATGCGGAATACAACCCAGAGAAGCCTTCTAACACATTCATGAGGTAGTACCAATATATCGCAAAGGCCTAAGCAAGCTCTGATGGCCACTGCTCCTCCCACCGGCGACAACCTGCTTCCCGCCTTCGATCTGCCAGGAAACCGGTGCCAAAGGACCAAGGTGACCGATCCTGCCTCTTCCTTCCCAAAAGAGATCCCTTTGAATCTTCTCCTCCTCCTCCTTGTTCCTTCACCTTCCTCCTCCATCTCCCTCCCTCCCTCTCCTCCCCCACCAGAAAAAAAAACACCCACGTTTGATCTCTACCGTCTATTTGTCATTTCAGCGAACGGGTCGCGGGCATAGATGGAACACAGAGTCGAGATCACAGGCTCCATCGGTTTGGTTCTCGAAAATTCGGCGGAAAACTCGAACTCGAGGGCATCTCCAAACAGCAAAGTTAACTGCGAATAAACATTTTATTTGGATAGTGTATATTCAAATTCACGTTATATCTGGACGTCAATAAACATTAGATGAGACATTTAAAATCAAATCCTATCCTTATTTATCCGACATTATCCTATCCATAAAAAAATGTCCAAATGATCAAACCCAGCCTCAGATGTTTCATGTATAAGCTACTATTGTTAATCTTAAACGACACCCTAAGATCACTACAATTAGATGCACAAATTATAATAATAGAGTATATGAATTTGCACACCTTGTTTGGGATCCATTATAATGGATGCGAAATACTGATGAATCAATACTCAAGAGTTTCTTCCTTATAACTTCATTATTGATTCTTGAGACGACTATTTATGTTAGGTTATTTATGCATTAGGGGTTAAGGGAAGTACTTGAGCTCACTTTATAGATTTTGTAACCCGACCTTCTCATTATGGATAAGGTTTCAAACCCATGTTAGACTAATTAGAAAAGTGTATATTTTTTCTTTACTAGACCAACTAATTGATTATAATAATAATAATTGATTTACTCCAAATTAGAAATAACTTTTACATCATGGGTCGTTGAGTAACCGGCTCTTCTAGTTGGATTCCGATCCCCTGACATTGGGGATCAATGTTAGGAGTACCATCACGTCCATCGAATCATCTATTTCCTATTGGATGGTCAAATCAATTTTTGTGGGGAGAAAAAATTCAGATTCCTCAATGTTAGGGGTACCATCACATCCATTTACTATCGGATGATTCACATCAATTTTGTAGGGGAAAATTTTTTGGGCAGAACATTATGAGGGGGAAAAACTTCTGGTCATGTCAAATCTTGACCGTCAGATGGGAAATGAACGGCTTGATGGATGTTTATGTCACTCCTAGCATGGATCTCCCAATGTTAGGGGATCCATTTCTCTCCTACCTGGAAAGCCATCGCCTTAGGTCTTGCTCTTGAAATCCGGATCGTCTGTGTTATGAATGGACGGCCCAAATTATTAACAATAAAAAAATATATAAAAAATTCAAAAAATTACCCCTTAAAAATGAGAAATTTAAGTCGTTTGTAAAAAAACGAACGATCCGAATTTCAAGTACAGACGCCTAACCTTCTGAGAAAAGGTTAAGCAATTCGAATCCCTCCTAATTAGGCTTGGAGTTATAAATGAATGTCAAGTACTAGTTGAGTGTTTATATACTAAGTAATTACTATAGAGAAGAGATTTTTTTTTTTGGGTGAGGGGTCAACACAATAGAGAAGAGTTAGGGCACGCCTGGCAAAATTTATGCTTTAGAAATCAACCTCTGATTTTAAGCATAAGTTAATTTTTCGTCAGATAAAAACGTTTGATAATGGCTGCAAATTTCTAATTTTAGAACATTAATAATACAAATCTTGTAACAAAAAAGTATTATTGGCTGCCGAAAGCTTTTTACTTCATTTTTTATTTATTAAGTACATTATTTACTTTTAAAAAATAAAAATTATTATTTATTTCTTATTCTAACTGCTAGAGACGATGGCACAAAGGTGGCGATGGGCGATAGCTGACGACGACAGAAGCATGGTTGGGAGAGAGAGTCACTGAAAATGAAAAGAAGCCAAAGTGTGAGGGATATTGATGTTGAGTTCTACTTCTAAAAAAAAATTTCTGGAATTGGCTTAAAAATAATTCAAGAGCTAGAAATTCGCTTCAGAAGTAGTAGAAATGTAATATTTACGTGACCAAACGGATTTATATTTCATAAGTTATATTGTCAAACGGATTTCTGTTTTAGAAATGCTTTGGAATTAGAAATTTATTTCTAGAGACGTTATCATGCATGTACTCGAAAGTACGGTACGGACAGCTACGAAAATTAAGAGAGAACACCCCTTTCGAAAAGCCCTAATTCCTTAATAATACGCCCGGAACGAGATAGATGATGCCGTGGCCCCCCGAAGCCGACCAAGTTTAGCTTGTGCTTCATAGGGGGCTCGAAGTTTTTCAAGTCACCGTGCTCTCATTTTTTTCCGATATGTTGCTTCACATGGCTCGATCTATTTTCCGCGTGTCTGGCACCATCGAACTTCATTAACAGCAATTGAGTTCGTGGGGCGCGACGAAAATCATGAAAAAATTGTTCGAAAAGTCTTTTAGTTTCATATGCACTTTTGTCAATTTTGTCAAATTGAGTCAAATTTTTTTTCACGTTTTACCGGTTGAATCCATCTGGCTTATTTTTAGTCCGAAAAATTGCTAACGTGCATGACGTCCGTCCTATGTGGTACGATTGAAGTTGACGTTGATCAATTTTGAATAATTTCCTAATAATTTTTTTGATTATTTACTTATGAGTTTCTTCTTTCTATTTTTTTACTCTCTTTTTCCCTCTGTCGTACACCATCGAGCCTCGTTGATAGTCGGCGGAGGTCGGCGGCCTCAGCCGAGGGATGACTTCATCGGAAGAGGGAAAAAGGCCAAAATGAAAAGAAGAAGAAGAAGAAGAAGAAGAAGAAGAAGAAGAAGAAGAAGAAGAAGAAGAAGAAGAAGAAGAAGAAGTAAAGATGGAGAACTTAAAAAATGAAAAAAAAAATTAATTTTGTGCACGCATCATCATTGTCAAGAGAAAATACATATTCTTTTTCTTTGTTTTTTTTCCTCCCTTCAAGCTTCAGGATCATCTTTGATATGTAATTTTTTGGGATAAAAATTGATCGGACAAATTCCATCGACGAAACGCGTAGAAAAATGTTAGAGGCAGAAAGAATGCAACATTTTGAAACCAATTTTCGACGAGAACCACAACAAAAAGGACGCGTGTCCTGGATTGCAAATCAATTCTCGACACGTCAGACTGCCGCTAGATATTTTTTCTTGTTTCCATACCTAACCGGCTCTGCTCTAGCACCAACTCGCGATGCGACTTGGCTTGGCTGGAATCTGCCGCGACGCCGTCTACTGTAGATCCGGGCCCCACTCCTTTCCCATCGAGCGATCTCGAGCCACAAGAAAGAGGGCGCAGAGAGAGAGAGATAGACGCAGCCGCCGCTTTTGGATTCAAAAAGCAAATCAAAGCTCTGGCGTTGTTCTCAGCCAGTGGATTTTGAAAAGGCAGATGTGTACGCGAAGGCTCTTTCGCTTTTTTACTTTTTTTTTCCCCCTGTTTGATTTCTCCGCAAAATCCCAATTCGAGGCGAGGTTATTTCGATTTCGATATTCCCCCGGCTTGCCGTGTCCGTTTTCTCGTTGCGGAGTTCAGCCTAGCGATGGCTGAGCTGATACGTTACGATGATCGGGATATCGCGCTTCGAATTTCATGAAATTTCGACTTTGGAGATCGAGCTATAGCGAAATTAATCGGCAAGTGCCCCCACATTATCGACTTTGAAAATCCATTTGCCCCCATCTAGATATACATACTGATGTGGTGAATTTTTTTTTTTAAATGGTCCTTGGGCGAAAGTAAGTAACCCGACTAATTTTTGCGGATTGCAAATAGACTCGTCCTGCATCAATGGGTACTCAACTAATTATTCGCCGTTGAATGTCCCCTCCGAAAATGGTTCATTGAAATTTGAAAAAATCGGGACCTTTTTTTTTCGATATTTTGGTCGAAAGGGCCTTTTTCGTTTGCGATAATAAAAACTCGCCAAAATCCAAAACATAATTTAAACTTCAAACTATTTATTACAAAATTATATGTGGTTCTACTCGTTGGCAAATGAAGATTGCGAAAATTTCCAGGGTTTTGGATTTAAAACAAAGCCAAAAATGCTCGAGCCGCAAAATATTCAAATTAAGCAAAAAAGCAGGGAAAAAAAAAATCAGAGCCAAAAATGCCCCAGTCGGCTCCCCATTCTAGAAGCGCGCGGCATTCTCAGAAACACAAAAGTCGACAAGGCCTTGTTCTTTCTTCTTCCCCCCTCCAATGCACGGGCGCAATTCTGAATGGCGAGGAGAGACGAGGCGGTCAAGGCGCGACACGTGGCCGTCGCCGGCGGGGTCCTCTTTTGAAATTCCTGGTCGAGACGAGGGCATTTGGTCTGTCTTGTTGATGAAGGACAGCACTCCGTGGGGGCGGTGGGATTGCGGTCGTGGGACTGCGCGGCCCCACGCCTTGGCGTTGGAGGGGAGGAGATATTTTTGCGAGTCCCGGCCACAAGTATATATTTGAATATGATCACGTCCACGTCACTTCCCACGAAGTCCCTTTCGCTTTTCTTTGCTTTGCAGACACGTCCCTCAACTTTCGGCATTTCGCGCGGCCGTCCCCGTGTTCCCAATAACTATGACGTCCAAGACCGCGTCCGGAAACGAGAAATCTCTTTTGCTCTTCGCGCCACCGAATGAAGTCGGGGCAGTCGTCAGTCGATCTGGAAATGGGTGAATGTTTGAACACACGAGTATTGAAATGAGAATCTATGGAGTAGTATTGATGGTTCGTTTGCGCGATCATCAATCATTGCGTTACTTGGAATTATACTGCGATGGTAAAAAGCTCGAGTCAGCTCGAGTCTTTTTAGACGTTAAGGGGAGGGGGAAAAAGTCATTTTAACTCTATAAAAGAAAATGAAAATGTTTCAAACTATTCTAAACTATTTTCGGATGGCAAGACTCATGTATCATCTAACAATCAACGCATTTGGCGGCATAAAAATCACACCTTCGATGCTAGAAATAAAACGTAAAACCCGAAAGTTCAAAGCAAATGTCATTCGTTCAAAGATGTTCGAAGAAACTCTCGCGCTATTCTATATATTAGTTTTCTCCAAAGGGCAAAAACACATTTAGCCCCTGCATGGTAACACTTCCGGCCAACTTCTCAACTTTTGACTAGAAATTGATTCCTCTACTTTTTCTCAAATGCATAAGTTGATTTTTCTACTTTTAATCAAGATTAACTTCTGATCAAAGAAATTCGTTTGGTAACAGTTGAAAATTTATATTTTTGAAACATTATTAATAAAATCTTTATCGATGGCGATGGCAAGCAGCGGAGTAGACGGCAGAGGCGAGCAGTTGGCGATTGGCGGGGGCAGCGGTGACCAGCAGCAACGGGGGTGGGGGAGGGGTGGCGGGCGACCAACGGAGGTGGCGTGTGGCGGTTGGAGCTCGTGTGATAGAAAAAGTGATTTTAGAACTGAAAAGTAAAAATTTTTAATTTCTCAAAATTGTTTAAAAATCCAATCAAAAGTTAAAAATCATACAGAAAGTCAATTTTTTAATCAAATATATTTTTGATTCGAAATTAATTTTACCAAACGAATTTTTATGTCAGATTAACTTTTAGTGGGGGAATTTCACTTTTGGTGGTAGTGGAATTTCGCTTTTGGTGGGTTATCATCTAGCACCTCAAAAGGCTTAAAGGCGGGGGAGGGACTAGATTGCAAAAAATCCAAAAGTCTCGGCAGATTTTCGTGGGAAACGAGGTTTTTGTGGACAAACGGGAGATATGAAATTCACTGATGAATATTTAATGGTTGTTTGCGAATTTACCATCCCGTCCTCCTTCTACCGGCCCACCTCGTTTCTCTCTCTAAATCTCTTTCTCTCATGCCATTGTGCCCTCTCGGCCACCATATAATCTCCTGGCCTCCCTTCCTTCTATCTTCCTCCGTCTCTCTCTCCCCCTCTCTCTAAAACTCTAGTCCGTTCCTCCCCCGTTCTCTCTCTCGCTCGCTCTGCGCACATCTTCTGGAGGAAGACGAAGAAGAAGGAGATAGCGGAAGCTTGAGGTTCGATTTGTTCTGGCATCCAAGCGGCGGTCCGCGATGAGACCGACTCCCTGCGAGCTCTGCAAAGAAGCGGCCTCCGTCTACTGCCCCTCCGACTCCGCCTTCCTCTGCAGCGGCTGCGACGCCCGGGTGCACCAGGCCAACTTCCTCGTCGCCCGCCACGTTCGCCTCCCCCTCTGCTCCGGCTGCGGTTCCCTCTCCGACAACAGCTTCTCCGGCGCCGGCGCCGGCGCTGCCCGCTCCGTTCTCTGTCTCTCCTGCTCCGACCATCTCTCCGTTGACGACGGCTCTCTCTCCCCTTCCTCGTCCTCCTCGGCTTGTATCTCCAGCACTGAGTCTTTGGCCATCGCTCCGAAGGAGGACACATGCTCGAGCGCGGGTCGGAAGCTCGAGAAGACCGGCCTGTCGAGCTCCCTGACGGGCGCGTCCGGCGAGGGTTCCGATTCTCCGGCGAGGTTCGACGGCGCGGCCGCATTCTACGGCAACGTCGGCTCAGGGAAGAGGAACCGCGGGACTGACGAACGGAGAGCTAGAACCGCGAGATTCCGAGAGACAACGCGCGTAGATCCCAAGGCGGAGGACGTTTTCGCGATCTGGTGCAGGAAACTGGGGCTGAGCGGTGGCGAGGCGGTCGGCATCGCTTCTCGTGCCGTACGCGTGAGCGGGGCGACGGCGACGGCTTTGCCCCCGAGAGTCGCCATGGCGGCGTCGTTCTGGGTGGCGATGAGGTCGGGCAAGGGCAGGGGGATGTCCACGTGGCAGGATCTGAAGAGGGTGGAGGGAGTAACGGGGGTGCCGGCGAAGCTGATACTGGCGGGCGAGGAGAAGCTCGTCCGGGAGGCTCGGGTCGCGAAAGCGCGGCGGGAAGAGCGTCTGGAAGAAGGTTGGGCCGAGTGCACGGCTTGAGCCCCTAGGCCGGGAGCCGAGCGGAGCCGTACATTGTTGCGTGTGTTGCTCACCTGTACGTACTTACGAGGGTTAGTTGTCCGTAGCTTAGGTGGTGGCAGTAGTGGTTCCAAAATCCCATTCCCAAACAGACCCAAGTTTTGAGAAGATGATCATAATTTCTTTTCCTTCTTCATCGCTGACCTCCCCGACAAATTAAAAAAAAAAAAAAAGAATTTACGAAATCGCCCTTTTTATGAACGGCCAGTGTCCGGTTTGCGTGGTTCTTATTACAAAATGTGTAGATTGCTTGATCTGGGGTTGTATATTTTGTGGGAATATGTCTTTTGTACTTGGGGGGTTCTAAACAAATGCAATGAAGTAGCTTCTTTGATGGGATCATGTAAGCCATGGAAACATTTGGGTGGGGGTCCGTTTCTTTTAAACAAAGGCATAAATCCGATCTCTCTCTCTCTTTAAGATAAAGATTTATAAGAATCCGTAATGGCAGAAGATATTGTCATTCGCGCGATGGGGAAATCATCACCCCTTTGAGCTCGAACTGACCATGTCTCGATCGTTCGTTCGAGATGACGACGTCGACCAATGATGTGGAAAGAGACGAGTGGAGAAGAGATGGATAGATGATATAATAGAGGATCCACCAACCGAAGTTGTTGGCTCTAATGATTTGCGTGAATTCTAAGCGATCGGGCCCGGAGATTCTTTTCTTTGCACAGCCGCAAGCAGCAGGCGGCATCGGATAGCAGACAAAAATTATTCAAAGGAGAGAGGGTGAACGGGCCAGGACTGAAACGGGGGGTCGTTGAACGTGAGGCGGCGGCGGCATTGACGCGAGTTGGCAAGTTGGGGGGGAGCCTTCTTGTGGTCGTGGACGCAGCAGAGAGAGAGAGAGAGAGGGGTGGTTTTGGTTTTGGTTTTGGTTTTGGTTTTGGGAGGTTTCAGATTCTGCGGTGACGTGGTCCCAACATTTCTTTAAGGAAGTTCAGACTTTTGTAACGTCACTTGTCCATAAAAATCTCTTTCGCATGCGAAAATTCCCCCGATTATCCTCAAAACGAAGTGTAACTTACGATTGTCCGGAGATATTCGTCGGTAGAACTAATTAAAATCTTCTGGTTCGTGTTCTCCCATTTTTACCAACGCCACAAGTTAAGGCAAGCCAGGCTTCTAGTTCCAGTAGACTACGATGTTTTTAAGTCATGTTTAGGACGAGAACATGAAATGAGTCGAACTCGGCTCACTGTCCTTATAGGCATTTTCGTTCATGGTACGTAATAGCGAGCGGAATCGCCACATTAGTTTTGATCCAATCGTGAGTGTTTTGTCGGCTTGAGGGTCCGTTCATTCTTTTAATCTTTTCATCTTTTTCCACACTCGCGCTCCTAAAAGAGGGTTGGCATTCGCCACTTCCCCAGCTTACCATTTACCCTCACTTAGCCGAAAACACATACACGGAGAGACCATTGGATGGGCGGCACGCGTAGCGTAATAGTGTCATCATATTACATACAACCCGATAAAGCAGCTGTTCAGGGTTAAATGAAATTGCTTTCTTCTTTCTTCTTGATTTTCCTGATAAAGCGGCCCATCATCTCGCCAAAACGATGTCTTGCCAAATCGGCCATCAAATCAAAGTCCCGATACTCGAGAAAAGAAGAAGGAAAAAGTACCAAAAAAAGTCATAAACATACTCGGTTAGTGCATTAATATCAATTCAGTCATAGACCTTTTAATTAGATCCATTTAGTCCTTAAATTTTTTGTATTGATACTATCCATTTTGATCAAAAATCGCTGATGTGGATACCGGCGATGCCACTTAGGACGGCCAACTCTGACATGAATATTTTAAATAAATTTTTTAAAATTATTTTAATTAGTTTTTATTTTATTCTTTATAAAACTTAGGGTTTGGCTGGTAAGGGCTGCGACCCTCCCCCAGGGTAGCCCTCGCCAGCCAAACCCTAAGTTTCAGAAGAAAAAAAAATGAAATAATATCCACGTTAATGCCGTCCATCGTCGTCATTGATATCAACGATTTATGGTCGAAATTAATCGATGGACTCAATTGGTACCGATGCAAAACAAGTTTAGGACGAAATTGATCAACTTGAAAGGTTTAAGACTAAATTGTTATTAAAAACTTCCAAGCTTTAGTATATTCCCGATTATATCCGAAACTTATTCTGTCTCATAAGAAATCTCAAATTTTTATTTTGTCCGTATTTTACCATCGTTAAACTTCCGTCTATAATTGCAATTAGTTAATCCTAGTTGGTATTTTCAAGTTGTTAATGAATTACACTTTAGTAAAGCTAACATGAAAAAATCCTTAACTTCTCTTTCATTGTCTGCTTCTCCTACACATTGCCCATAGATACAAAGCCACTCAAGATAATGCTTTTCGGCATTCAATAGCCCAAAGAATAGATAGACTTAGAGATTTGATTTTTTTGACAAACGATCCCAAATCTCATCATCCTTGAAACTTGATGTTTTTGAATTTCGAAAATTCATTGGTAAGTTCGACGAGGAAAATTGAGCCGAATAAGATCAACTAACGTTGATTATGGACGGAAGGTTGACGATGGTAGAATTTGGACAAAAGTAAAAATTAAAGATTTTTTTAGGAGACAAACAAATTAGACACAGTTGCGACATATGTTAAAGTTGAGATCTCTTTGGATATTATGCAGGTAGAATAATAACAAAAGTAAAATTTGGGGCTTTTTTATAAGACAAAAAAAGTCACTCAAGACGGTGTTTTTCGACACTCAATAGCCCAAAGAATAACTAGATTTAGAGATTTGATTGTTTGGACAAACGATCCCAAATCTCATCATCTCTGAAACTAGAAGTCTTCGAATTTTGAAAATTTATTGGTAAGTTCAACGAGGAAAATTGAGCCAAGTAAGATTAACTAACGTTGATTAGGGATGGAAGGCTGACAATAATATAACTGGGACAAAAATATAAATTACGGATTTTTTTATGAGATAAAAAATTTGAGATACAATTGAGACATCTGCTAAAGTTGAGATCTTTTTGGATATTAGGCAGGTAGAATAATAACAAAAGTAAAATTTGGGGCTTTTTTATAAGACAAGAAAAAGTTATGGATATAATTAAGATAAATGCTAAAATTGAGCTTTTTTTTTTATATTAGACCTAAAATAAACGATGAATAAAGATTTCATGGTAAATATCGAGCAATTCAATTGAAAAATATAAACTTGGGGGCATTAATTGGACATTATCGACGAGTCATCTACTTGCCCAATGACCGAAATATTCCAACCTCATTAAAAAATAAACAGCCAAAAGGCTTAACCTTAATCCTCAATGTCGGAACGATGTTGTCTAATTGGCGACGCACATTGATTTAATAATAAGAAAATTAGTTTAATGAACCATATAAGAGTCTTATTCATCCATATCGACGATACCTGAAAGACAATATATTAAAATTCAATCGAAAGTCTTTACATGAGATATCTTGATTGATACTTTATCAATTAATTTAACCACACGTGGTTTTGTCGGAACCCTCCCAATTGGCTCACCATGTGTCGATGATATGGCTTTGTTTTGCCAAAAAATTGCTATCTTTCTTTCGAAATGGAGTCATCGTCAGCTAGCAGAACCCTTCCCATGCTAAGTTCGACCTATGCGGTTATGCCTGCTATTTCACAGTCGTAGAAGTGAAGGAAGAAAAGCATGGCGAGGGTGAAAAGCTCCGGATTGATACGGCAAAAGTAATCCAAATACCAAATTTTCCTTTTTTGGCAAATCCAAATCCGAGTTAGCAAATTGTAATAAAGCTACTTCTTTGGGGGCTGCAGGATGTCCTGTCCTGGGCAACCTCAAAACCGAAAGAACGAAGCGCACCCTCTTAAAAGCAACGACTTCGCACTGCACGATCGTCGCTCCTCAGATTCTGCCTCACCAAATCCCCTTTTTCTCAATCTCAAAGTTCTCAGCTTTTCCTCAAGAAGCGTTTCATCGTACGTACTCCCCATCTCTTTTTCTGCGTGCCTTTTGATCCATGGAGGCTTTTTCGAGCACGGTCTTCGTGTCCCGAGTCCCCGAGACATACCCAGTTCTGTGCAGCCCCGTATGTTCAATCAAGTCGCCCAATCAGCGAATTGGGTGTCTCCGGATGATCGAAAATTGTCACTTTGGCGGGCTCAGAGCTTGCGCCTTGACGTCCCAAGGGTTCGGCCAAGGCGAGGGCGAGGAGGATGGGCCATTGGATAATGGGATCGATTTGATGCCCGAGGATGCTGTCTCTTCTTCCCAGGTATTGTTTAGTGTTCGTGCAAGTTTTAAGTTATTTTCTCTCTTTTTTTTTTTTTACCTTACCGTGGTTTTGATGACGATTCTGTGCGTGACTCGTATCACCATGATGGGGTTATGCTTGATTTGGCTTTGCTTGAGAGATGAGTGACATAAATTTTGGGAGAGAATTGCAAATGTGGTGTGTTCACTTGTTCATTCGGTGCTGAAGAGAGTATTGGTGTGACTAGAACGCAGTAACATAATCATGCAAAAACTTGCAGCCCGTGTGTGTGTGTTCACTTTTGTTTTGACGACCGAGGATGCTGTCTCTTCTTCCCAGGTATTGTTCAGTGTTTGTGGAAGTTCTTAAGTTATTTTATCTTTTTTTTTTCTTACTGTGGTTTTGATGACGATTCTGTGCGTGACTCGTGTCGCCTTGATGGGTTTATGCTTGTTTTGGCTTTGCCTGAGAGATGAGTGACAGAAATTTTGGGAGAGAATTGTAAATGTGGTGTGTTCACTTGTTCATTCGGTGCTGAAGAGAGTATTGGTGTGAATAGAATGCAGTAACATAATCATACTTGCAACTCGTGTGTATGTGTGTGTTTTTGGCAATCTGGCTTACGGGAGGAAGTCTCTGATCCAGATGAACATATGGAGGTATTTAATTGCAAAGAAATGAGTTTGATGTTACGAAGTCACTTGCTGAGCATCTGTGAAGTACCATTGCAAAGAAGCTGAGGACTTTCTGGCTTACACACGATTCTTTTGGGAGAAAGAATATGTTGCCTATCAACAATCTAGGTTCTGGAAATACTGAATGCACCATCCAGATTAGGGATAACACGAGTTCTGGATTTATATAATCAACAATTCAGATGTTTCAATGAGGAGAATAAGGACAAATGATGTATGGAGAGAGTCTCTAGTTACTTGTTGGGAATGGTTAAAATGCTTTTATTATATGCTGATATGTATTATCACATTTGTGGTCCAAGGTAGAGTCGAAGTGTCCCGGAGAATTTTTGTCCTAGCTAAACAGCCCGAACTCTGAAGAAGCATCCTCTTGCCCTATGTTGGTAATATTATCTGTCTTTGTCTCCATTTGGCACATGGAAGCCGATCTTGCTCTTTGTCATGGTGGGTGGGGCTGTCGCTTTTGATCTGAACTTGTTGAGATCAGTTTGCCATTGGATCAGACTTTGCTGAACATATCAAGTCTCACGAATTCACAGTACGGGATGATTGTTCTCTACTTATCGGGGAAGAACAAAGCCCGGAGTCAGATTCTTTGATGCTTAGATAGTTGGTGAAGTGATTCATTTAGTTGGATGCTAGAACTAATAGACCAGTCCGTGTCGCGAAAAATTGTCATTTGAGCTGATTTGGCATATTGATTACTTAGTGTACTCATCCGCGTTGTTAAAGAAGAGCTTTGTATCTTAACTCTGTGTAAACATTTTCTTCCCGATAATGTTTGATGTCATTTTACTTCTCAGATATGCAATGGTACTTAGATATTTTGCATTTGGCGAGATGATATTAGTTCTAGTTTATTTTCCCCAGCTTATTGTCCTTTGCTTATTGCGCTAATTTCAGCCATGTGATTCATGGAATCTCCTGTTTTAGCTCAGCGTATTGTCGAAGGATTTTTTTTTATACATTTTCTTGTCTTAAGGGTGATGTGAGGCTGAACCAACACGGTGAAATGAATGTGAATAGAACATTAGAGAATGAGATGCCTCTTTCAGTCCCATATGGAAGCGGCACGAGAGCTGGGCTTTTCAGAACACCAATATCTGGTGGGGTCCAAAGTGCAACGTCGGCTCATGGTTTACCTCGGCCAGCGTTGGCAGTTCGCAATCTGATGGAGCAGGTAAGTTCTAATTCTTTGGCTTCACTTGTTGTCCATTGCTCATTTCTTTCAGTCCTTTTTTTTTTGGTCGAAGATTTCTTCAGTCTTCAATGAGCATGTATTGGTGGAAAAAACCTGTCTTGTGGCCTTTGTTTCCCTCCCATTTGTGTTGTTGTGTAGATTCTTCTATGCTGAAGCTAATATGTGATTACAGGCCAGATTTGCGCATTTGTGCACCGTAATGTCTCGGATGCATCATCGACGGGAAGGATACCCATTTGGTTCACTGGTGGATTTTGCACCTGATTCCATGGGCCGTAAGTCCCTAGTATTCTTAGTTTCAGTTGGAGACAAAGGCGTTGTTTGAAATGCAAGTGATATGTGGCGAACTCTCTGAAATGTGCACCTTACTCAAAGAGTCTTAACTCTATGATTGATTGTTAGTATCAGGTGGAGACCAGGCTCTGGTTTCAATGATAATGTCCCGTTCAATGATTTTCAGTACAAGAGTTTGAAGTGTATTTTGCATTTGGTCTATTCATTAATTTAGACTGCTTTTTATCAATATTGAAAAGTCCATTTGCAACTTTGACATTTCCCTGGTAACTTGGGCTTGACATGGTTGACTTGAATATTTTGTCTCAGTTATGATTTTTATCATTCTCTTTTCCCTATCATCTGTTGTAATAGATATTGTGTTGTTTGATATTGTAGACCCTATATTTTCATTTTCACCCTTGGCAATCCACACAAGGAACTTATTGGCTGACCCAAGATGCACCCTAGTTGTGCAAGTAAGGTTCTTATCTTGATGGTCTGATTATTAATTTCTTTTTGTGGGTTAATTAATTGGCTGTCCTTTTGTCGCCTCAGATACCTGGATGGAGTAGCTTGTCAAATGCGAGGGTGACCATTTTTGGTGATGTTTATCCCCTTCCAGAAGTCCAGCAGGTGACCATTTTTGGCTTGACAAATGCAAGGCTTTGTTCGAGAGCATTGTCTTATGGATTTCAACAATTTGTCCCATTGAACTATTGGGAGTTAGAAATGCCACAAATATGAATTACGTGACTCATGACTTTATTTTCCTTCTCGTCTTATATTGTGGTTTTGATTCGGCAGCTACTTGCTTCCTGTCCCATGCATCTGTTTACAAATGGCATTTGCATAAAATATATGGGAAGAAAGTGGACCCCTCTACCGATACTATATAATATTCCTATTTTGGTTTAGTTGTTTTGTTTATGAGCTTGTGTGCTTCTAGGAATGGGCGCATAAGCAATATGTCGCTAAACATCAGCAAGGGCCTTCCCAGCAATGGGGGAATTTCTACTATTTCAGAATGGAGAATATCAGGTGCTTATTTGGTTTTATCATGTAAATGCTATCTTTAAAGGGGAGACATGGATATTATGTCGGAGATGGTCGTCTTCGATGATAATAATCTTTGCAAAAGCAAGTTATCCATTTCAAGTGTATCCATTTCCTATCTTTTCTCTTTGTCGTTTGCTCGAGGCTATCCATTTCAAAGGGGCTTCTAGATCTTCACAGAGAGCTAAGTTTTGATCCAAGCAGGAACCATTGGCCTGCTCTGCATGTAAAAGGATAATGTTGATTACAAAATAAGTTCATCTCTCATGATCTAAAGAATGATTTCATGTGTGTGGTATGATAATTGGTCATAGCAATCCCATGTCACGTTGTATCAAGCTCTACTTGTGACTGGGGAGATCCTATTGGTGCTCAGATTTATTTACATTTACAATCTCATTGCAAACAACTCTTTGGTTGCTTATTTATTGGCTCTACTCTGACTTATCAAATTACATAATTTGGTCTTATAATCTGCACTCTAATAATATATCCCATCTTTGAGGTGTGAAATATGGCTCTTGCATTGTAATGATTTGTTTTAACATGCATTTGGACAATCTGAAAGGAAAATAACTCCGACACACCTTTACCATTGGATTGAATGTCAGTTCGCTTTCCTGTTCCTTTTGTGACTGACTCTTCTTATCATTATTATGTGTCTGAGCGTGGGAACTAACTTTATTTGTGGCCATCAGTGATATATACTTTATTGGAGGCTTTGGCACTGTTGCTTGGGTTGATGTCATGGAGTATGAGTCCTTGCAACCTGATAAAATTGCAGTTGATGGAGGCGAGCAAAATTTAAAGGTTAAACCACTAAACTTTACTTTCTGAAATAAAGATTAGGTTGTGGCAAAATATGCGAACCATCTTTTCCATGTATTTAATTGATGCAATTTATCATCACCATCATCATCGCTGTCGTAGAACTTAATGTGTTGTTTGTAAGAATCAGAAGATGATAATGATTTGTTGACGTAGGGTTTTAGATGGATACACTCATTTGTCCGTCCTAAATTTCCCTGGAGAAGGTTACTCTCGTTGTACTTGTATCACAGGATGAAACATTTACTGTCTATTGTAGCAGGGGCTTAATGTGGTGTATGTTTTCATCTCTAGGAACTCAATGCAATATTTTCTAAGCCCTTGAAATGTTTTCATCTCTAGGAACTCAATGCAATATTTTCTAAGCCCTTGAAATGTTTTCATCTCTAGGAACTCAATGCAATATTTTCTAAGCCCTTGAAGAAGCTTCTGTCGACTGAAAGTGAGGTAGACGATGCTGCTCTTATATCAATCGACAGCAAGGGAACTGATATTCGGGTCCGTCAAGGTGCACAGGTATTTGCGTCATGTGACGAAGTGATTTTGCTCTCTGCATGTCGTCGGAATGTGGTCCTTTAATTAAACTTATGCACTTCTTTTTCTGCAGTTTAATATACAGAGGATATCCTTTGATGAAGGGCATGCTGTCGAAACCTTGGAGGAAGCTAAGTCTGCCCTTTGGAAGCTAATCGATAAGGGTAAAGTGCCATACTTGCAGAAATAAACGACGGGGTTGATGTCAACACAATATTTGATTTTTCAGGTCCTTGTTCACCAAAGTGGTGATTAGAAGCGAGTGATGGATGCAGAGCTACAGAGCCAATCATTGCATCACTCTTCAAGTTTTGCTGTACTTGAATATGTTTGTGTAAATTAGGACACGAGAGTAAAGTAATTAGGTAGTCGCTGCGTAGAATACATATTTTGTTCTGAGCTCCTTGGCAGTCGGTTGATTCTCAGTAAATTAACGTCGGATCAGAGGATTGACCTATACCTTGCTCTTAACTGCCTGCGTATCGTCCGCTGGATACCGATTTTGACAGGTTACGTGTTGGATCGTTGCGAATTTTTGAGTTCCATAGTAAGATTTTATGGTCTGATACCGTCTTAATTATTCAAAAGAATGACCTCTTGACTCCCGTTTTGTGATCGAGAGCTGAACTGCTGCACGTCGCCGCAAGCACAAAAGGAAGGTCAAAAGTCACATCTGAAATGCAACATGCCAAGTAAATAAACAATCCTCTTGATTGGCAACATTAAAGACAAATCTGCTCAACAACGTAAACATTCCCCAAATACATCAAAGCCATTGCAAGAGCTAAAGCCTTATAAAGATATGGGAAAGAAAGAATTTTCTTAAACCTATACACAATAGGGAACAAAAACACTTGTCAAATCTTAAAATCATCCCAACCTGACTGCCCCATGTAACTATGAAACATCGCCACTACCGCCGCATCAACAAAGCAAACAAAATATTTGTCACAGAAGGAACAGAGTTTTCACACACAGTGCTACACGGGTATTACATCGATTTTAGATGTGTCTTCGCATCTCAGAACAATGCCATCAAGGCTCGCGGGAAATATACATCGCGTCCATAGGCATCCAGTGGTAAATGGATCAGGGGGAGGCACGATCATGAGCATGTTATCATTCCTCTGGACGATACCCATCACGCTGACTGTACTGCCTTCTTTGATGTACCTGCAACAACAGCAAAAGCAAATCCCATGTCATGATGCGCTGCTTTTCTTTAAGCAGGCAGGTAAAGCATACACATGCATGAGTGATGACTCCTTTGAATAGGACAATCTCAAGGACCAAACCACATGTGCAACCCTCCGTAAAGGATCATATTCTGATCAGTTCTAAGGAGAGCATAGAGCATTACACATGTTCATGTCCACATGGCAGTTGAAACTACAGGGATGATCAAATACGAAGTCTAAGAAGCACGCCAAATGACAATATACAGGTTAGAATTTACCATAGATTACCGCATTTCACTTCAAATTCATCTTTACATCCTTGCATGCACCAGCGACATGCTTGTTTATTTGGAAAAAAAATATGGACAGATCTTAGTCTCTCTTAGCCTAAGTATGCCCGTCAACTACGGCAATTCAATTAGATATGCAATGACTACAGTGCATAAGAAAACAATAAGTGGCAATTATAGGTTCCATGAAAACATGCATGTGCTTTCTTCACTTGATATTCCAATACATATTATCTGTTGCAGGTTCGGAAGAAGTTTTACCAAAATTTTCGCTGCCACCAAATGCTATCCTTTCAGATAACATATGGGTCAAATGCGAATGCTATCAACATCAACAACAACAACAACAACACCTTTAACCCAAACTAGTTGGGGTCGCAAATGCGAATGCTATAAGAGGAAAAAATTCAGCGTCAAAAGCTGGCTGGCCAGATAGCTCTAAAGCTAGAGTTTTTGGATACCTAAGCTGGAGACAATGCTCATGGCTGAACAGCAAGTACAAACATATGGAAGAACTATTCCAAGCCAGACTTTTAAAAATGAGGAAATCAGTTAACATTTTGAATACGTGTTCTGTATGGCTAGTAGAGAAGGGAAGCAAAGATATATGCACTCTCCTACACAGATGATCACGATCAAGATCACATAAGGCTATAAGATGGACATTCAGGAGCTCTTTACCCTTCTTTCAGTCGCATCACACGATCATCACTTGAGAGGTTCCTCTCCCCCAACCACCTGATGAACTCAGGAGACATATCCTTATTTGATGGATTAACATCAATGATAATGGAATCATCCACGTAAGGAGTAACCCGCGCGCCATAGCCAGTCTTGACCAAAGCTCTCAATCCAGACTGGAAATCAGAGATGTAGAAGTCCACGACATGTCTCTGTCATTAAGCAAGAAGAATATTGCATTGAATAATGCCAAAAGCCTTAAAAATCTGCGAGAGCATGCTGCTTTACAGCCCCAAAGATTGTCATAATAAAACTCAAAAAAACCAAGCTCGGTCCAGGATGTGAGATCCAATCAAGACAATGATAGATTTTTTGTAACTCTATTGGAAGAATAAGCCATAAGCCAGGAAGTGATGCATTATATATTTTGATGATTTTTTTTTTTGGTCGGATATTTTGACGATAGATGGTGCCAAGAAATACAGTCAAGAAAGAAAAGGTTTCCAACGTGGATTATTATTCAAAGAAATGAATCCACCATGGAAGGAAACTAAAACACAATGATACAGTAAAACATACAATGATAATTGACTTATAAAAACAAATTCATAATAGTCAACTTACTTCTGCTGATCTAAGTCCCCATGTAAAACGACGATGTTTAGGATTGGCTGCTTTCGAATCCCAACCTCTATACTCATACAAACTTGTAGATGTATAGACACATCTAGGCACTTTATGGAAAGATGACTGAAGGGGCACGTTACCACATGTGATTACCTGTAAGAATTACACATGATTATAAGGTAAACCGATTGGATCCCTACTTAAT
Organism: Rhodomyrtus tomentosa; assembly: GCA_028455895.1. Classification (NCBI taxonomy): domain Eukaryota; kingdom Viridiplantae; phylum Streptophyta; class Magnoliopsida; order Myrtales; family Myrtaceae; genus Rhodomyrtus; species Rhodomyrtus tomentosa. Next base: position 36,138,955 of record JAPCWY010000001.1, on the reverse strand, counting down.
GAAGAACAAATGAGATGAACCCAAAATTAACTTCCTTCAATAATGAGATGGACACACACATTACTGAACAAAGCTTCCAAATTTGATTGAAATCCACATACATAAAAATGCCAAATTCACCAAAACCTTGATTTGTGCTCTCTCACACACACTTTTGTGCTCAGTATATACCCATATCATCCATGAGACATGCCTAGTTCTCTACATTCCTCATCCCCTCACCAAAGTACCCTAACTTCTCCCTGCTTTCTTCAACATTGTAGATACTGTAAATGCATTGCCATTTCTCTTAAAAGCTAAAAGAGCAAACGTATCTCACGTCCGTATTGTTAAAGAACTGTTCTGACCAACTTCAAAATAGCAATTTTTAACACAACATTCCAAGAATGTCAGCCATCAGCACATCAGAGTGTGCGCGGGTTTGGCTCTATAATGGTAAGGCTCAATTACCAATGTCCGGATAGAAATTTCAGGAAAATACAGCCACATAATTCCAGCATAGAATATTCAAATAAAGATCCCACAAGGACTTCAAAAGTGGCATACCCCTGAGACCTTCACAAACTGGCCATTTTTTGCAGTTCTGAGATCGCTATCAGGATAACGCGCGATATAGTCTGTGATAGCCTTTCGTCCCCTGCAAGTATTCCATGTGAACAATGTGGCAACCAAGGCAAAGAGGACCACGACCACAATTAGAAGAATGGGATTGCGAACAGCTCCAAGTATAAAACCACCAGCAATAAATCCCATCACGAATATTAGAATCACCGACCAGATTATTGACTTCGGCAGGTTCCTCATGAAAGATGATTCACTCTCTTGGGTAAGAGTAGTAACAGCTTGAAGATGAGCAACAGAGCTTTGAAGCTTCATTGACCCGACAGATTCAAGTGGTCCAGACACTTTTCGAGGAGCCCCGGATGAGTTTAGTGGCCCTGAAGAAATAGGACCTGATGTGATGAGACCTGTGGTTGGAAGAACTGGAGGGATAGGGCCAGAGTTTTGGCGTGTAACTCCACCAGACTGAGGACCAGAAGATTTTTTTATAGGTTCTCCATGTTTATTGAGCGGCCCAGAATTCGTCTTCTTCATTGAAGCAGAACCAGACATCTGACCAGAAGTTACAGGACCAGATGCAGTGTAGCTCGCCCGACCCGAAGTATTATGCATGATAGGACCGGAGTGTGAAGCAGCCCCACCAAAAGATCCAGTCCTCGTAGGGGCACCGGCAATAGGCCCTGATTTTCTAGATTTGGAGCCATCTGTAGGGATGTCAAACATTTTACCCAGTTCTCCAGATTTTTTTATGTCACCGCCTGTATACGGCATGGCAACGGAACTCATGGTCGGAGTCTTTTCCTTCGCCTGCTCTGGCCGCCCTGATACGTATAGGCCATTGCTTAGCTGATGAGATGGAAATCTAGAACCCATACAGCCTATCTAGAAAGCCCACGATGAAACTGAAGTTTATACTACAGATCAGTAGGAGTTCAAGTACCAGCAAAACTCCTGCAGATAAGAATGGAAAAAAAATGCTGTTTAGTACACTTTCAGGAGACAAAAGTAGAAGCAATAACAGGCATACCCAGTCCTGAGGATAAAAATGTCAAAGGTAAACACAAACTCGACATGCGACTGACGATAAGAGAATCATCAGCCAAAGAACATCTGCAACCTTCCATCTGGAGTCGCAATTTGAAGATAAAACAACCGGTTTGGAATGTGCAAATTTGGAAGACAGAAAAAAACAGTAGGAAAATGATACCTAAAAACTTGGAAAAGCACAAAGCAACTAAGGACAGAGACATACGAAGCCTGTAATATTAGAAGTACATATTCAGGAAAGTATTAGTTGGTAAAGCTTTCGGAAAAGGTAAAAGGCATACAAAATCAAATTTATTGCCAGATCATAATTTCAAACCAGTTATGTAGATAACAAAAGAAAACTGAAGCAGTGAAGTCTGGAATAGCAGCATTAAGAACCTATGACTAGATCAAACACATGATTTGACAAATCCGAAAACGCAAGCTTAAACCATAATCACGAAAGGACTAAGTGCCCACCCAACATAATATGAGAGCCAATAAGTACAATACCAAGGAAAGAAAGGATAAACGAGCCGTGTGCTTGACTTGATCAGCCATTAACGAGTAATCTTAACGTGGGTGGATTTGGTCAGGGGGTGCAAATACATAATAGGCACATAGAAATTGAAACCGTCCTTTCCAGTAGAGTATCGCTGCTTTTACTTTTTTTTTTTTTTTTTTGCAGCGTTTGTTGTTGCTGGAACCCTATACTACCTATTGGTAGGTAAAATTTTCGTTACTGAATGAACCACACTAACCATTCAGACTATCACCTCCAGGGTAGCCAAGTGTTTCTCATAAAAACGAAAAGGCCAAAGAGAAAACGAACCACTATCCAGGAATAGTAGATGGTAAACTAGACAACCCAAACAACTAAAGTAGATACTAGGTTGTATATATTTATGGAACCGCCTCGGCTCCAATCTCAAAAGGTACTGACTTCCTTACAAGTAAAAAGCCAGCAATAAAAAGTCATTTTGGCTACTTCTCTTCCCAATCTTAGCAAGCCATAAAAGTAACATGGGGTTTTCCGATTCCAGAGTCAAAGAATACGGTCCTCGTACAAGATTCCTACAGAAGAATTTCCCGAACAAAAAATACCAGAAGCATCTCACCACCCCACCTCCCAAAAAAAAAGAGAAAAGATAGCGGGAAACTTGTTAAAACAAGCAGATCTGGAGTGAAATTACAGACTGAACTCGTAAGCTTACCATTCGGGTCGAAGGAGGTTTCGAGCACAACGGAAAGGAAAAATCCCCAAAAGAAAATGCTCGAGAATGTGTCGTCTCTCCGTTCTATACAAGAGATCCGATCATTTTGCCGAAGCACTCATCATATTTCAAGGCTGAGAATGTCACATTCACTACACTATTTTCTTTTCCGATTTCCAGCAACACCAACTAAGCAGGCGCCCAGATGGGGAAACGAATGAGAAGAAGTGGCCAAAGTAAAAGTCAAGAGAGAGAGAGAGAGACCAGAATACTAGATAAGAGAACTAAGTTGAATTGGAAAAAAGGATGGCTCAGAAAGGACTCACTACCCAACTGAAGATAAAACAAAAATCAACACAAATGGGGCATAACCAGATCTGCATTTTGAACATACCCAGTAAAGGGCAAAGAAAAAGAAGAAGATGGGGTTTAGAAGCAGCCATAACTCGGCAAAAAGGGACAGTTTTTTTCCTCAGGAATTCAAGAATTTGAAATGAAAAGAGCGCAAGAAAACAAAACAAGGGAGCGAATGGACCGTACCTGTGAAGAAGAAGAAGGAAGACGGGAGATCAAAGAGAAGAGAAATGGGTGAAGCCGAAGCGAAACTGAGATCTCGTCGACGACGTCACGCTCGCAGTCAGAGTCGCCATCTCCAATCAGTTCTTTCTCTCTCTCTCTCTCTCTCGCCCGCGCTCGATCTCGAGAGCCGCAACAACTGGTGGTTGTCCTGTCCGGCAAAAACCACCAAACAAACCCCCCCAGGTTCTCCCCCTTTCTTTGACAAAAGAAATGAAGGAAGAATACTAAATTATGTCGGAGCGAGGAGCTGAAAACACACCTTCACACCTTCTCTGTCTTATCATGTCCTCTCGCTCTCTCTCTGTCTCTGTCTCTGATCCTTTTCTGCTCCAAAGTGACCTGATCGTGCTGTTGAATTGTCGAAACTGCCCCTGCTCGGTGGCAAGACCGGGGTTTCTTGGAAAATTCCTCGTGGGGAAAAAAAGTGATGAAATCGGTCCGGACACATAATCGACGTTTTCTTAAAAAAAAGTTTGGGTTGATGATCCATTCTTACGAAACTACGAGGGCATCGATTCCGCATTGGCAAAATTGCGTACTTTACCGATGACATTCATATCAAAACGGATTCATTAAAGTGATAAATAGCGCTACAAAAATATGTCGAATGTGACGTATTACTTTAAAAACTCGATCTTTATCTTATGTTTAGCATTATTCATAAAATTTATCTTGAAACGACTCGGTGCATAAATTCGCCAATTTTAGGCTACTCCAATCTTTAAATTTGAAGCATGTTAAAAGATTCGAAACAACCCAGACAAAAGATGAAAATCTTTCGGTCGAATTTTGTTTCAGTTTATTTATGGGCGCACCGAGTTCATCAGACGATGATATCGAAAGATTTAGCCATCCATTACAATCTATCCATTACGGTATGGTAGGAGACAAGACTCCCCGACTAATGTATTTAGTTGCTGACATTACGCCGCCGGCAATTATAGACCTTTGAAATGAGACATTTGCCCCTCGAGTTGTAGGATCTGACGTGAACTTTTGTGTGTATGTATTACGTGGGTCGACAGCAAAAACCAAAAGGTTTCCAAGCAAAGAACCGAGGAGGTGGGCCTTCATTGGTTTGTGCAAAAATTAAGACCAGATGTCACTTTTTTCAACACAATGAAAAGGAAGAGAGTAGCCCTTTGAAAACAGCAGATACACACATTCACTGCACATGAGGGAAGAAGAGATCAGTCGAGCTAATCTGACAATGGGAAACTCGAGAGGTAAGAAAGATGACAAACTCAGTAAATACCAACACTCTTTCTTGACTTACAACATGGAGGCAGTCTAAGTCTGTCTGCAAAGCGCGAAATCTACGTGAAATTCCCATCCATTACAGAGGCAATAGCCTCATAAAAAAACATGAAAACAAAGAATTATCTCAAAGCTATACACAGAAAAGTTTAAGAAAGAAAAGAAAAGATAGAGAGAGGGAGAAAACCCACTTCTCCATGTTAAATCACCAAACTCATTGCACCATATTATCACAATGAAACATCGATATTACCTTCTCACATTAATAAAGCGAACCATGCATTTGCCCAAGAACAGGAAGATGAGGAAGATGGGTTCATGGGAAGCCAGTTACACTGGGATTACGTCGATCTTGGATGTATCTTCGCATCTCAAAACAATGCCATCGAGACTTGCGGGAAATATGCATTGTGCCCATTGGCATCCAGTGGTAAATGGCTCAGGAGGAGGCACGATCATCACCATGTTGTCATTCCTCTGGACAATACCCATCACGCTAACCGTACTTCCTTCTTTAATATACCTACAGTAGCACCAAGAGGAGAACTATTCTCAGAGCTAATTATATGCGCATGAGCATCAAATCCTTCACAGCGTCAGCTTAAGAACCAAGTCAATAAGGGTATCACTTCAAAAGGATATGCTTTTTGACAATATACCCGTGCCATGAATATAATGAACTGTAATCTGTTGCTAATGGCCTGGCGAAACCAAAACCCATAAGGCATGTTGTAAATCCTTACCCTTCTTTCAGTCGCATCATACGGTCATCGCATGAAAGATTCCTCTCTCCCAACCACCTGATGAATTCACGAGACATATCCTTGTTTGATGGATTGACATCAATGACAGTGGAGTCGTCGACATAAGGAGTAACCCGTGCACCATAGCCAGTTTTAACTAGAGCTCTCAGTCCAGACTGGAAATCCGAGATGTAGAAATCCACGACATGCCTCTAACCATTAACCAAATAAGATGGTGCCATTAGAAGTACAGAAATATCCACACATCAGAGAAGTGACATCATGTTGCAGATTCGAGTCCATTGGGACTAGAAATAGGAATATATAGCTATTGTAAAGACAAAAGAAATTGTCGATGGAATGAAACTTGGTTTAAAATTTGGCATATATGAGAATCATTGCAGGCCGTTTCAACCACATCATTAAGGCCACCAAAATGGTGCTAATGTCGACTCATTGACTTGTTAGAGATTGCTCTGTAGAATGGGTAAAATGTATAGCCAAAAGCCAAATGACCAAGAAAGATGTTCGAGGCTTGAGAAAAATGCACATTTTACGAAGAAAAAACATCAAGCATGGGCACATTTTACGAAGAAAAAACATCAATCATGAAAATGATCCGTAATATGAAGATGCGATGAAATACACAAGGACCATGTAGGAACTCACTTCTGCTGATCTAAGTCCCCATGTAAAACGACGATGTGTAGGATTGGCTGCTTTAGAATCCCAACCTCTATACTCATACAGGGCCGTAGATGTATAGACACATCTCGGCACTTTATGGAAAGATGACTGAAGAGGCACATTACCACAAGTAATTACCTGAATCAATCAAGCACTGTTAAACAAGGAACGAGTATAGATCAAAGTCATCTAACGGAAGCAGTCAAAGAGAACCCTAAAGATGAACTCCTACAATAAAATCGATAGTGAATGCACAAAATACAGAACACAGTTGAGTAACTCAATTGCTAAATACCATCATCGAAAAACCACTAAACTGACTGAAAGTGTAACTTGAATCTCATATCCATTCTGAGCTAATTGCCTACACCAGGCATGACAGCATTACCAACCAGACTTGCGTATGTCTGTTTACTCCCTTGTCCCCTCATCAAGGCAGTGATTTAAACACTCAAATTTAACCATGTTTCCAACTAAATGATCTAAACACAATCACCAGAATGCACTCCGCATCTTTACACAAAAGTGCTTCGACATTCCCAGCTCCAGTGGTTAGGTCAGTGATGCCGTTCTTCCATCTTTACCACCCTCCCCACACATATTGACTTCCAACCTTTCTTTCTGCTCAGGTTAAAACTGTCAATGCGGTGCATATAAAGGTAACTCCAATTTTTTCTACTACAAGCATTCAAGGATTCCTTAGCGCTATCCACAAGAAAAAGGGAAATGCCCATGTCAAAAAACAAAAAGAAATGATTTACAGAAGTACAAAAATCAAGGTACATGCCAGGGTACAAAACAATCACCAGAAAATCAAAGAACCGCAGGAAAACTTTGCGCTTTACAGAGATATGAGATAACCATTTGGGTAAATCAAGACAAAAAAGAAACAGCACAAAATAAGGAAAAACTGTGCCCATCCCAATATAAGAAGTTAATTAGAGTTCTAGCATAGCGAGAGCAATACATACACCAGAGACTTTCACGTATTGGCCATTTTTTGCGGTTCTGAGATCACTGTCAGGATATCGTGCAATGTAGCCTGTGATAGCTTTTCTTGCCCAGCAAGTGTTCCAAGTGAACAACGTAGCAACCAAGGCAAAGAGGACCACCACTACGACCAGAAGAATGGGATTGTGAACAGCTCCAAGAATAAACCCACCGGCAATGAATCCCATCACAAATATTAGAATCACTGACCACATAATTGACTTTGGCAGGGTCCTCATGAAAGAAGATTCATCCTCTTGGCTAAGAGTGGTTACAGACTGAAGATGAGCTACAGAACTCTGAAGTTTGACTGATCCAACAGAGTCTAATGGACCAGATACTTTTCGAGGGGCTCCAGATGAATTTAATGGCCCCGAAGAAATAGGTCCAGAAGTGATCAGACCTGTCGTTGGAAGATTAGGAGGAATAGGACCAGAGTTTTGACGCGTGACTCCCCCAGATTGAGGACCAGATGACTTTTTTATAGGCTCCCCATGTTTATTCAGAGGACCGGAATTTGTCTTCTTCAATGAAGCAGAACTAGGTATCTGACCAGAAGTCACAGGGCCAGGTGTGGTATAGCTTGCTCGACCGGAAGCATTATGCATGATAGGGCCGGAGTGTGACGCAGCGCCTCCAAAAGATCCAGTCCTTGAAGGAGCACCGGTAATTGGCCCTGATTTCCGTGATTTAGACCCATCTGTAGATATATCAAACATTTTACCGAGTTCTCCTGATTTTTTTATGTCACCGCCAGTATAGGGCATGGCAACGGAACTCATTGTTGGAGTCTTTTCTTTTGGCTGCTCTTTTCGGCCCGACACATACAGGCCATTGCTTAGCTGATGAGAAGGAAACCTGGAACCCATCCAGCCTTTCTAAAAGAACTCAGGAAGAATTTCCACAGTCACAGCTCAATCCAAGTGGAAGTGCCACAGAAATTTCTTCTGAAAATATGGAAATATGCAGCCTTTAGGACCACTTCCAGAAGATAGAAGCTGAACAAAGATCACAAACTAGACCGAGTCAACAATTCATATATGAGGATGAGAAAGTTGAAAGCAAACTCAAAGGAGTATCATCCAAGTTCGACATAAGATTGCAGATGGGGGAATGCAAAAGAAGCATCAGCACAAGAAAATTTGGAAAAAAACAGTTTCGATCTACAATTCGAGCTAAATGAAGAAGCATATTCCCCGGCAAAGCTAAAGGATCTGTAAAGCATAGCACTTCACAGTAAATCCTATCTTCGAACTATCCAGGAGTTGGCCAGAGGTAAAATGAAACAAGCAAAAGTTCGATAGCGGAATATGAAAATCGTATTGAGCAGAAAATTTACCACCCATAAAATCAAATTTCAGAAACTTGAACAGACACCAAACAAACTCAAGCAATCAACGAGCATAACAACAGGCGAAAACGATTATTTCCAGGAGCACAAGGTTGAATTATCAAATCATGCGGAATTCGCCACTAAACAACTGACAAAGCAAAGCTAGATTGAACCGAAACAGCAGATCTAGAATTGAGATCACTCCGTGATTTAGACTTGAAAACATCATTTGGGTCGAGCTCAAAAAAAAAAAAAAAAGCTCCTTGAAATAGAAAAAGAAAAGAGCACAGAGAACGGGAAAAAAGGAACAGGGATACATCATCGCCAAAAATATATGCATTCTCCAAGTCTCATTCACGAGATCCAAGCGCACAGTATGAATTAAGCCGAAGCACTAAAAGACTGAAGGCTGAGAATTGTCGCATCCTCTGCATTCGCCCATTACCAGAAACCCAACCAGAGCTCAGATTCAATTACCACACAAAAAAAAAAAAAAGGAAAATCAAGAACAGGTCGCCGAGCTAGTCAAGAGGGCACAACCACTGAGGTTAGTCACTCACCGGAAACCAGAAAAGAGAGGGAGAAGGGCACGAAATTCGAGAAGGAAAAGGCGCCACCCAGATCTGAAATCGGGGCACGAAATTCGAGAAGAATCTGACCGATAAGCGCGCGACGGGAGCAGCGCTTTGCAGACTCTAAGAGAAACCAATCGAGAGCAGTGCAGAAAAAATGGAGGACACAACAGCGACAGCAATGGCTGCTGGCTAACCGCTAGTGGAGAAGGTGAAGCAGAGCAGATTTGTACCGGGCGGGGGGGGGGGGGCGAGGGGGGAAAAAGGCAATCTTGGGTTGGGTGAAGTGGAAGTAGGAGTGAAATTTGGATTCGCAGCGAAGTGGAGAGAGAGACTCCGACGAATCGCAGTCGCAAGTCGCACTCTCTCTCTTCAAACGGCCGCAACAGCTGGTGGGTTGTCTCCTCCGGGCCTAAAGCGACCCTCCTGATCAAAAGCACCCACCAAACCCCCTTTAAAAAAAAAATCGACCAATAAAAAAAATCCTCTTGAAAAAAATCCACGTTGCTCCTAATCACAGTGATTGGAGCAGGTAAGACATGAATGATTTTTTGAATTTCGGCTCGACGAGCAATATCTCCTCCAGTTTTCTTGATTTGTTCGATATTGTACTTAATTTTTAATTTTAAATGTAATTTATTACTTAGACTTTTAATTTATTCAAATTAAACTTTAAACCATACGGAAAGTATTTAATATTATCTTACCATCGGTTCAAATTTAGAGATAACATTCAGTATTTTTATAGGGCTCAAGATCAACAATGATGATATTGCGCGTTGAGCTAAAATTCGAGAGTTATATTGAATAGATTAAAACGATATTGCACGTTGGTTCAAACTTTTAAAGACCATTTTTTGTCAATTTTTTCATTAAAATACATACTCTTTATTTAAAAGATTGAAGTTAAAACTCAGAAAGATTCACCTTTATGGTCGATGGTGATCGGATGGCACGGCGCGCGCGCGCGCGCGCGCGACCCTTTAAACTGCGCCAGCCTCGAGGCACCGCAATTTGCCCCGATTTGATTCGTTCCAGTAAATTTGCTTCATCCGTTAGCCAACAAATCTTCCACAAGAACAGAAACCAAAATTCCTGGGCAACTGGTTTGGTCCCCCGAGCAATAAATAGGACAAATGGCAGGTGTTTTCTGAGGACATGTCTTCGCCTGCCCTGATGAAACGACAGGCTTTTTCAAAGTCCCAGGCCTCCTCGATCCTCCTCTTTGGCCGTTTTGTCATGTTTTCTTGTCGTTGTCACTATTTTCCCTTTTTTTTTTTTAATTTTTTTCCAACCGTGCAGCAACCAGAGTGTGATATGATAACCGTCGATGAAAGGCGTCGTGTAACCGGAACTATAACAATTGTTAAAGAGATTATAGCGTGGCATGACTCTCTTTCTAATCCGCGTCAATTGCTTCGGATCGAGTGATTTCAACGGAGAAAGAAAATTCCATCCCATATCTGCATCCAATTAGAATCTAAGCTCTTTTTATCTCGTGAAAAATGAATGATTCGAAATACATTTTTCTAAACGTGATTATTTATATCGCTTGAAATAACCGATCGCTATCGTTGATAACTTACGTTTATATATTTTTCGTGCATAATGAAAATAGTTTTTATCCGTTCATTTTTGTAAGCTATACGCATGATCATTTTTACAAAAATATTTATAAAATTATTAATTTTTTGCAAAATAAACGGAAGGTTAGACTCTTGACGAATAGAAGCTCGAATTTCTTGTGTATTATGATTAGGTGTAGGGGAAAGAGCAGGAGCACAAGTTACGCAAAGAGTGGATAGCCAACCTAACGAGCTACCGCTCGCGTCATTAACACTGTTTTTCACTTCGACCATGATTACGCAGTACTCGTCCATTTTCCTAGTACTAACACCAACAGCTACATAAATAGAACAATTCAGAAAGCAGGTGGTCCTGGGACAGTGCCTACGTCTGTCTTGAAAACCAAGAACAAAGAGGGGTTGTGAAGAATGTACGCGTGAACGAATTAACAAATGTTTACCCAAAACAGCTGGAAGATGGAGGGAAGCAGCAAGCAAGTCAATCCCTTGCCTCACCAGCAAAGAGCAAACTCCGTGAAATCACACTACCAGCGCCAGTTTGACGCAAGCCGATCGAGCTTCTCGCACGCTCAGAGATCGACAGGAAGCCTGTCTACGTGATTTTCATTTCGACGCGACACAGATGATGTGTGGGGTTAAACATGACAATAAGCCGAACAACTTGGAAAACTGATATAACCAAAACAGATCTTCGTAATTTCCATTCACGTAAACGAAAGATAGATAGTTGTTTCCAACTCCAATTTCAGGCGAGTGGAAACTGAAATTGTTCTCCCTCAGAACCAAATCGAGCCCCAGCAAATGACTTCCGCTGTTGCATCGTGAGACTGGAGAGAAGCAGGCACATGCAGGAATGCTGCATGCATCAAATCTTCCAATCTCGTGTCATATCTCACAGGAAAACAAATAATGTAATGAGCTAAAACCCGCATAAACATGAACATTGTGTATAAATTACACTTATGGTTTACATCTGAAGAAAAGATTTCACGTTATGAGCAAACCATGCGAAACAAACGTCTTACACGACTTCACAGCAGTACAGGGAAGAACCGCATATTTTGCTCGAGCAGCAAGCATCATGAAGAACAACAGAGTCTTGAAGAAACTACGCTGCCTTTTGCTGGCTATTATCCAGGTCATCTGTACAAGCGTCCCTCTGACTACATTCGCCTGCCAGCCAATTGATGCATCGGCATCCTTTGGCCTTCATCTAGTTCCTGTCTAAAGATGTATGGATTAGTTTCATGACTACCTAAAACATTAGCAGTCCAAAAGAGAACCAGTTCTACGAGATGAAAAAATGAGCGATATCTCGGAATAAAGGAAGTTTCAATTGGTATCCAAGAATCCCAAGCGCATACATATTCAAAAAGGAGTTTGTGTTTGCTCAGAGAGCTTAAACATTCAACAGCATATCTCAAAATCTGAAGACAACAATTGTGCAGCTAGTCGATCAACGTCAACCTTCCATAGAACCAACACACAAAAATTCGAAACTTCCCCCCCCCCCCCCCCCCCCCCCCTCAAAAGAGTAAAATGATACCCTCCAAAGCCAGCACGCATAGTGGAAAACAGCAGATCTTTACAACCAAAACACACTGCTATACTGATCACATCCAGGGAGCAGGGTGAGCATCTAAAAATCACAACTTTGGTCCTCTTAAGTTCTGTCTCATAGCATAACGACATCCTAATTTTCGAAATTGACAACCTAGGACTTGGAACCATAGTCCAAAATTCAACCTCCCCAAAGTTCTGAGATCATAGGAGAAGCCAACTCAACCGTTCAGAACCCTATCGAGCAGCGAACAGAATCCGTCCCCCCATACAATTAAAGACCCAGAAACCTCACTTGATTCGTATTAAGTTTCAGTCGAGCAACGCAGAGAAGAGAAACATTCGATACAATGCAGTCACATCCAAAAAGCGGCATGAATTCGAGCGGACCAAATTTTGCCAAAGACTAAGAGAACAAATTCGGCATTCAAAAATGCTCCAAATAGGTTCCCAACCACCAAGAGGTTGCCGAGAAACGAAACCAACCCAGAGAAAGGAGAGGCTGTGTCACCTCCGATGCGAGCTTCAAAGCGGGATGCAGTAGCTTCATCCTTCCTCATCCTCAGACTGAGATTCGGTATCTGATGTCTGCACAGCTACTTCAGGATAAGCAGACGGAAGCGCGCCTGCAACAATCAGGTCCGGAGGGAAAAATGATGACCATAAGCAAGGAGAATAACAAAACCGTCCGTCAATTAGCTCAAGCAAACGAAACAAGAGGAATCACAATTGCACATCAAATATTCTTCTCAACGAGACAACGAAGACAAGCAAAAGATCAAATCCAAAACCTAAAGGGCGGGGGGGGGGGTGAATTACCGTGGATGAAGAAGGAAGGGGAGGGAAAGCCGTGGGGAGAGGCGGCGGCGCATGAGGAAGAGAGGAGGAGGGAGTCCGCGAGGGGGGCGGCGGGGGAGGAAGAGGCGAGCTTGCCGATGAGCTTGGCGATGCCACGGGACTTGGAGCGAGGGGGGACCCAGTAGGAGGAGCCGGGTCGGAAGGGGAGCCAGTCGGGCTCGGATCGTCGGACAATGAGGTGGTGGATGACGTCCTCGAGCTTGCCGAGGAGGGGGTCGGAGGAGGAGGAGGAGGAGGAGTGGCTGGAGTGGGCGCGGAGGGCGAGGAGGCGGGAGGAGGTCCTGGGGATGGCGAGGGAAGGGGAGAGAGAGCGAGCCATCATCAACATTGGAATTTGCTGGAAGGAAAGAGAGCGAGAGAGAGAGAGACAGGACAGAGAGTCGGTTTGCATTTTAAGGTAGAATTGGGTTGGGATGGACAATGGATCCTTAGACAAGTCGCACGAACAATTTTCGAAAGCCCTCATGAAATGATCCGTTTCTCAAAATTCGCCCAAAACTTTATTTTATTCCAACATATGATTAAAAACTTGAACACTCTGATTCGATAATTCCATGGAGTGGCGTCCATTACTCGGAAATTTGCACATGGAACTGATTTCGTGTTCGCCCCGGCCGCATCGTTCGTCCATCCAAGGATTTCTCTCTTTTTCGAGGTCGAGATTTTTGTATTATCCTGACCTCATTGCCCTCGCAAAATAGTAGCGGGAGGACGAATATGTGCTCCGGGCAGCGTGCGTCGCGTGGCACCTTTTCCCAAGGGCATTTTGGTCCCTCGGGAAAAAAAATTTGATCTTTTTACCTCGTGCTTCTAGTTCTCAGATGCAAAACATGGCACATTTGAGTGTGTACCCCAGGCTGTGACGCCCTCGAGAAAAATTTAAAATGGGGAATCAATTACGGACATAGGAGGAAAGGTGGGAAAAAATTGCAGCATTTTGACATCCTTGTTGGACTAGAATCAAGAATGTGAAAAGGGGTGAAACGTTATCTTTTTTTACGGAAAAGATCCGGTGGTTGTCAAGTTAAGTTGATCATCATCAACATCAACATCAATAAATTTATCACAAATTAATTAGGATCAGCGGTCAATAAACCTCAAATAGTGGCTTTCCTCATCGGATCATGCGAGGACTACTTTGGCAAAGGGCTACCCTCGCTTGGGCGGACGATGGCCACCCTTGCCAAGTGCTGATGGGGGCGGCTCGCGTTTGACGGCGAAGGTCGAAGCTAGGTGATGGCAGGAGAGAGAAAAAAAAAAGAAAAGGAAAAAACGGAAACAAAAAAGAAAAAGAAAAAATGGGAACAAAAAAATAAAAAAGGGAAAAAATCAATAAAATTATTCGAAGAATATTAAAATATTACTAAAAATTTTCTACATCAATGTCTTCATCTGCGCCAACGATTTCCAGTCAATAGGATTGAATTGACAAAAGATAAAAAGCTTTAGCACTGAATCGATAAATTTAAAAAGTTTCGGAGAGAGGTTTGTGAATTTTTATTTTTATTTTTTTATAATTTTCTCCCGATCAAATTTAAAGGTATTTTGGAGCAAAGTGAGAGGAATTTCGAGAAAATAACGGTTCAGTCAAATGCTCAATTTCGTAAGGTGTTATGGAACCGGGTGTCGGGGAATTTTTTTTTTTATTTTAATATTTGGAAATTCCTCTTATTATTATTATCATTATTATCATGTACTCGACAATCGAAAGTCTTTCCGGATAAGAATTCAAGGAAACTACCGAGGCAAGTCCGCGTGGGATCAAGGGGAAAAATATTGCTTTCCTCTTTAGGTGCTGGTCGTGGTCCGGGGACGGGGAGGATCTTCGCCTTGCGCAAGGTACTAAAAGCAAACCACCGAGACATCCACGCGCTTCGCAGCGTACTGGTCGTGTCGAGTTAGACGAAAATGTCGTTATTGTTTTCAAAGTACTTCAAGCAAAGCCTTTTTCCCTTTTTTTTTTTAAGATTTTTTTTTAAAAAAAGAGGCCCCGTTCTCGATTTTCAAGATGCACTTTCTTCTTTTGGGTCGGATTCATGATGCGTTATTTTATTTAGTCACGAAATTATGATGCCAAAAATTTGTACATGTTCACTGGACCAAGCGCATCGGATTAACCATGTGAGATGCTCGGGTGCCTCGGCATCACAAATTGTAATTTGATTTGGACCTTCAAAAGTAGGAGGTGATTGTACCTTTCACCCCGACTCCAGTTCGTTGCGCCTCCCCCACGGGGTATGCCAAATCAAAAGCTTCGTTTAATCTGTGGGCACGCCGAGCAATCGATGGTACTTTTGTTGGGGTCTTTCCGGATATCGGGCGGCCTTGTAATTTATCGCCCCACTTGATTCAGCGATCAAGTTTAGCAGCCATCGACAACTCTCGTGTGAGCTTCTCAAATGTCGCTGAACCAATTCAACATAGTTTTACAGCTTCTTCCGGGACAAGCACTGGATGGATGCATTTGATTAGATAATGGCAGGAGAACACCACGAGTTGTCGTCGTGACTTTCGTACAGAGTTCACTTAGTGCATAACTTCCTTTTCCAATCATCGTGCAAAAGTCATGGCTCTTGTAACGCCACGTCATTTTCCCCTACAATGGCAGCATCCACTTTCATCGAGTATCTATAGCAGCCTCAGCGCTTGGCTTTTGCTTACCGGTTCATGGCGCATGTTGAGATTTCTCCACATACGTTAAAAATCAACAATTTCCATTGACATCGCGGTGGCGAGTTCGCCCGGTGTTTCATGGGGAAAAGAAAGAGAGATGCAAGCTCAAAGATTGTACAAAATGACGGAACCAAAAAACGAGAGAGAGAGAGAGAGAGAGCCAATGAAAAATGTCAAAAATCAGAAAAGAGTCGATAAAAATTTTCATTCTACGCTGACCATGGCCAAGGAGTAGAAGCATATGCTCCACGCTACAGAAATTCACGACAAAAAAAAAAAAAAAAAAAAACCCTCCTGCTCTTATCCCAGTGTGTTTGTATCAGTTTATCTATCCGACCGCTAAAGCATCAACAAAATACAAAAATCTGTACGGTGATCAACTCTCTTTACAGCTGTGAAGTTTTTATTTTTGAATATTACAGTGTGTCGCACGCTCAAACAGGATAACAACGTCTGGTTCCCAATTTCAAGCGCACGTACGAATCAACCAACCAACCAACCAAAGGAGCAAAATGGACCTGGGACAAAGAAAGGAACACAACGAGCTTTAAGCAAACCACAAAGTTGAAAGATCACAGACAACTCTAACAAAGAATCCGTGGGGCTCATATGGCAACATGAACACACATTGGAAGGATTCAACAGCAGAACAGCAAGAGACCCGAGTACAAGACTATACGCAAACTTTGGTTATATGACTGCCCCAGTCCCCAGAGATCGACACTAGATCTCTAGATTCTACAAGACCGCGCTACATAGATTACTGTGCGCATGAATGTCCTCAAGTCAACGAAAAAGTTGACATCTAAGAATTTAGAAGTTGAGAACGCATTCTTACACAAGTGATATTACCAGATTTATTCAAATCAAGAACAGTACATCTTTCTCTTAAGACAGAGTCATTCCCATTCCCTTTTACTAGGTCCAGACGATGGCTATCACACGTCGAAATAAAGCTAATGAAAATCAGTTCGGAAACATCTCACCCTCAACTCAATTAGACAAATTTCATGTTATTCCACTGTTCTTTTTGGTCTCAGTACTTCATGAAAGCAATTTAAATGTCATTGATGGAGACATCCATCTAAGTCACACTAACACCATTTCCCCCCTTTTATCCTCCTTTGTTTCTCAATCTCCTCTCTCTCCAATGCAAAAGTAAAGTCAAGTCTCATCGATAGATTAAAGTCTTATCAAGCAAAGCCGATGACACGATAAGACCTTCAAGCACCAGTGAAAGATAGAATACTCACATATGAACACAATCGAATTTCACAATGATCTTTCAGCTAATAAAGGCCCAACATTCGCAACTCCGACACATGGCTAGGATCAAGTTCAGGGACATCCTTCATTTTTTCACGGTCTTCGACTACATATTCCTGACACACAGAAATGGACGTCATTCATGAACACGCTCAGTAATTTACAATGGGTACAACCAAGGTTTAATATACAATATGTGCAAACATGGAATATGGACCTTGCCAAACACACAATGATTCAGCTCCCGCAGAAACATTACACAACCACAGATCGCTGAATTTGGCAAGTCAAGGTAAAAGATGTTTTATGCTTCTTCCGCCCTTCAACATGGACTTAATTGGCAAAAGTACAAGCATTAACTGATTCAGCTACTATAGGAAATGATAGAATTGCCGAATTCAAATGAGAAACAACTGTTTTTTTTTTTTGGGGGGGGGGGGGGGTCAAATAATGAACAAGAATTCTGTGTAACGATACACTCGAAAACCCAATTTGAAAATTCCTAGTTCAAATATGGCAGGAAATTTGTGAACATCTTGTTATGGCATGACATGCATTACTTCGCATTTACATGACAGAGACCAAATACTCTCTCAATCAGATGATAAATGCTCACCTAACGTTTATGACATGTTCTGCTTATTTTTTATCAGTGAACACCACTATCTATCCATACTATCATCTATGAAAGAGGGTTGATAACTAAAATCGCAATGAATGATACCCTGATGCGACAATCAAAACGCAATTCATCGGCAAATTTAACGTTACTCCAAAAAATTTAGTAAACCTTTGTCAGTTCTTGCTTGGCAAGAACATGATAATGGCGTTCATTGATCCTCTGTCCACATATTATCGCTATAAAGAAGCCATAGAGCAAACCCACCAAAACAATAGCCAGCACTGCACAATTAAACCAAATCTTTACATTAGAAGATTCCAGACCTTCAAAAGTGATGCTCAAAGAAAAAATGATAATAAGATAGGGAAAAAGCCACCTAAAACCCCAAACTACATCCATTGAGAAAAATTTACCGCAAACTTTTTTATATGACACCAAAAATCCCAAACTTATACCCGTTTGACACATTTACTCTTCATCGAGGTTCCGTCAAAGAGCACTGTAAAAAATCTGCCTATATGGATGCAAGCAAGCAAATGGTGTTGACATGACGCCCGCGTGACTTAAGTGAAATAAGAATGATATTGTTTTTGGATGAAAAGTCATTTGGCGGAACCTTGATAGAGGGTAAATGTGCCTAACAGGTAGTTTGGGGTTATCTATGTCACAAGAAAAGGTTCAGGGTAAATGTGTCACGGTAGGCATAGTTTGGGGTTTTTCACGTAAAAAAAAAAATTCAAGATAAATGTGTCATAGTGGGCATAGTTGGGGTGTTTAGTGGCTTTTTTCCCAATAAGATATCCCGAGGATGAGATGAAGCAATTTATCTTTTGGATTACTCTACCCATGCTAGCTAAACTTTTCCCAGAAATGCCTAGAGTTCATAATTAAAGATGCATTTACATGTCTGCAATATTGTCCTTATGACTAAACATAGAGACATGAAACCCCATATTTCTTCTAGAGAATGTCCTACTTTTTAGCTATGAGATTCTTTTAACCAGAAAGAGTTCAACTTCATAGGGTGCAGAAGAATTAAGATGCAAATGTAAGAAACAAAGCGTATGTCCAATATTTTATGCAATTAAAATAACATCACAAGTAATTGCAGATAACTGCCCTGTACATATTTAAGTTGGTTCTGAACTTAGCACACAATAATGCCATATCCTAATAATATTCAATGCAATATGCATGCTTTGGTAGAGGTGCCATTACCAGCCATTGTGTAGAAGCCATATGGGTGTTCTTCGTAACCAAACATTTCCCTTAATTCCTCTCCGTAGAACTTGTATACCAGCACACCCAAGGATGCAACAATCTGCCATAAAAAGCAAGTTATACTTCACTTTTGACCATTATAAATCACTAAAGATGCTAAAAATCCCATGCAGGTAAAGAAACACAGGATTCTAGTCAAACATCTTATAGCTCAACATGTGACCTGTATCAGCCATGAGATGAAGATGCCTAAGCATTAATTGCATTACTCTGGAGTCAGGTTAACATATGCGAAATAAATCAACTCTCCTTTAAGTGACGAAAAGAATAGCAGAACGTTTCAACTTTCACAATAATCAGAATCTGAATGCGAGCATATTTTACCTTGCTGTAGCCGTCTTTGCAAAATTTAATTCTCTGACTTAATGTCACAGGCTAAAGTTCGCTAGTCTTTCTAATCTATCCAGAATCAGAAGTATCAAAACCACAAAATTCTACCAACTAGACAATAAGGCTTAGGAGCATAATAAACTTGCTTCCTGACAAGTGATATATGACTGATTGACAGTGATTCGAAAGAAAGCAGCAAGTAGGAAAATTTAGTTACAGCATTAAACGCTTTTTTAGGAAGAAGGGATGCAACAGAATAAGCAGACTGTGCACCTGCCCTAGCGATGTTCGGATTAAAGCCAACTGAATTATAAAAATAAAAGAGTAGTTATACAGGAAAACATATGCCAAAACTAAGTATAAGATTGAAGTTCAACTAAAAAAGTGAAAGATAAAATGAAATCATATCCACGAGAGGCAGCTGAATGCTGAAAAATTAGTATGTGAGCTTTGTAGTCGCAAATTTATTTATCCACGCATGGAATTAACTGAGAAGTAAAGTAAACTGCAAGCTTGTTGCCACTGCTTTCAGCAGAAAATCCAAAGCATTAATATACCTTGAAAGCATATTAGTCCCAATAGATAAAAGAAGATTGAGATACAGAGAGATAACAGGAATGAATGATTATCTATTCTCTTTATATGGTTCTTGAATAGAAAGATTCAGTTTTTTTTTTTTTGGTAAGGAAAGATTCAGTCCATGTTCCTTCTATAGAAGGTTTTGCATGCACATGCCTTCGGATGATGTTCAGCAGGCGACCTTCCAACGATTGGCTTTCAAATGCATACCCATCTGACGTAATGCAAAATGCATTTGTGTCATCCAGCACTAACCCTTGGGTCGTCCAGCATAAACCCATTCAAGACTCGACCCCAAAAGTTCAAGGGCGTCACCTCTGGAGCAGACTTTTAAACGGTTTATTAACGTTATTATACATTCCTATGGATCGATCGAAGTCAATCACGAAGGTTGTTATGGTGAAAATAGTAGTGTATCTACTTGCTCAAATTCGAAGCTGGCAAATTTTGCCTAACAAGCACCCAAATTGGACAAAGCCCTCAGAAGTTTGGACAAGTACATTAACTCTATGGGTCTTCACTTTCTAACAGCAACGTTAGGTCTGAATTTAACCTTGCAAATCATAAATAAGGTACATCAGAATCAATTACTCAAACGATTATCCAGAAATGTGCTCCCCAAAAATCATTTATTAAAACAGTCAAATTTGCTAATATGCAGAAGCATCAAGTCAAAACCAGCAATAAACAATATACATTCTCCAGACTTGACAGTAAACAATGATAGAGTCCACCACTCACAATAGCACGAATAACGGTATTTATTTCACACCATTCAAATATATGCAGACAATGCCGTACTTCAGATAAGTAGCAGGATAACTAGCCTAAGAGATTCCACTTTCTTTCATTTCAGCAAACACATCAAGTTCATTTCAGAAAAACTATTATACCAGCTGAACGACTATAAATATGAGTGCGTGATCCCGAGCAACGAGGAATTGGAATTTCAATCTCAGCCACCAGCGATCAGTTGGCACATTTGCACGAAGCAGGAAAACTGCCCTGCACTCTGTACAGTGAGAAAAAGCAAAACCCTCCTGGCATGGTGGAGGAAGCAACTCATAAGTAAAATCACTCCACGTGAGAAATTTACAGAAACTACACTACTCGAATCATTCCAAAAAGCCAATCCACATAAATGGCATTTTATAGAAGCTAAAGGATAATTTAATCCCTCATTCTAGTATCCCCAATAACAGAAAATTGCATATCATCTCATTGGCAATCACATCCAGGAGATTTCAGCAAAGACACACAAAAATCACCTTAGTGGACCTCCAATTATCAAGACATAATCTATGGACATATTTTTGGGTTCCTTTGCAATGGCATGGAGCAATCAAGTTTTCTCCTGAAAAATTAAGAAAAAAATAGCTTCAGCAATTTGTACCAAGATGGAGATAGTCGCATACGACCTCAGCAATCAACTTATTTTGCCACTAACAAGTCCACTCCACAACTCTACATGAGCAGAGTGGAAAGAGAGGTGCTTTCCCACCCTAGTGACAAGAAAAACTAAGAATATGGAAGATAACAAGAAAGGTAGCGAATAGAGACCTCCATTATCAAGGCATATGCGACACTGTGGTTGGTCTGTATTAACCAAACTGCAAGTTTCATCGGCATCAATACTTTCTAAATCATCAACAGATACAGCAAATTCCCCTCCAACAGTTGTTATTTCGGATGAAGATGAAGATCCTTCAGATCTCTCCACAACATCAGACCGCTGCAAAATGGGTACATTTTCTGAAGCATCTTCCCCATGACTGTCATTAGGTGCTAATTGCATTGCGAAGGATAAAGAATCAGGACTGGACAGCAACTATCATTGCGAGTGCAATGTTTCCTGCTAACCATTTCAACAGCAGCCCAAGCACCTGGAAGTCAAAGGAAAAGTTACAGTGGCAGAGAAAGAGGTTCCATTATAAGTGTCAAATGTTAATTGTACTATCCATTACTTCATCTGCCATCAATATTAACTATTTGTCCCTACTGAATCAGACAGTTGATGTCTCGGTTGACTCTACCCTTCTTTGATGTAACTTATCATGGAAAACTGAAAGACATGCCAGTGACGACTCAAGGCTACTTTCAAACAATTGATTATTACTAGGGATAGAAATATCTTCAGCTTTTCTGCCAGACTTCTTGAATGCCAATTTCTGCTTCCATTCGTTTAGCTTTGTGCCAGGAGTTCTGCACCAATTAGCAAGATCTTATGCACATTTTGAAGAGGACTTAGCATAGGACTCAAAGAAGCCATCGGGGCTCTGATGTAGTTCTCTACGCCTGATATGGTAAATATGCAACTAATGTTTGCAAATGCATGCTGGATGAAGAGCTTCGTAGCCGCCTAAAACCATGAAGGCCTTTTACTGAGACGGAAAGAAATCCCTGCCCATAAATGGTTGGCCATCTGTCCCCAACAAGAGAAAACTCGATGGATCAATAGACCCATAAATCAACCTCTTTAGGATCAATCTCATTGCTAGTTTGTCCGTATATAAACAATCTTTGAAGCTGGCAGAAAACGCACGGGTATACAAACAGGCCATTTCCAGGAATGGATGATCAACTGAAGAGGAAAAGCTAAAAGAGAACAAAAACAAAACCACAAAACGAGGCCAACCGCATTGCTCTAAATCGTATAAAAACCAAGGGGCCGCAGGGGACAGCCAAGCAACGACGTCGAAAAATTCTCGATCACCGACCGCACAGAAGGTCCGCGAACACGTCGAGGCACGCGGAAACGCAATGCGCCATGGAATCGACGTGGAAACCAAGCTCGGCACCAGAAGCGCAACCAGAATTCAGCTCGGGAAAGTCAAGAGAACGCAAAAAACCCAAATGCCCCAAGCGACGACGGGAGCGAGAGAGGTTCATCGAGGGCTGACCTGCTCGGGGTCAACATTCGGAGACCTTGACGAGATTACACCGACATAGACGCATCGCCTCGCAGATTATTCGAGGGACGATCCCGCTCCGGGAGGGGGGGTGGTTTGGAAACCGATTCCTAGGGTTTCGAGATTGACGCGAACGAGAGAGAGATTCAACGGCGCGACAAGAGATAGAGAGGAGGCAGCTGGAGTTTGGACAAACACCGAAATGAATACTGTTAGAATTGGCAAATGAGATTGTCGTTATCGAGAAAATATTGGATACTCCCGGAGCAGGAACCGGATAGACTGCCAAGGTAGTATCTAGGCAAGAATGGCCAGGTTATAATTTCAGCCGTTCGATTTGAACGGACGTCTGAGATTGAGCCATGTCATAATAACAGAAGTGCCTAAAATTTAGGCGTAAATTACTAAAAAAAAATCATTTTGAAACTTGCGAGATCTCTTTCTCTCTCTCCTCTCTCCGCCCCCGTTTTTTTCCTTCCAGAGCGTTCTCTCCTCCTCTGCTCTCTTGTGTCTGGGATCACCTCCTGAATCGCCGGCCTATCTTTCCAATTCTTCGACGGCCGTCTCTTCTATTACTCTATTGAATTTTCTCTCTCCTCGTATGCATTTTCCTTTGCCCTCGATTCCTCTCCGAAAATCTGACCTTCGCGCTCAAAATCGCTCGGCATTCCTCTATCCTTGTCCGTCGCCTTTCCTTGACGCCGGCTTTCTCTCAACTTCTCTTCTCGCCGACGACTTCGCGGCCAAATTGGCGGAGCCACGTCGACAGGAACAAATGGTGTGATGAGGATGAAGAATCACCTTGTAAGTTCACAATATTTTCCTCCTTTGTGTATTCTTGACTCTATTGACGGCACCTATGGTGTTTGGAGTTGATTATTTTGTTGCTTGGGGACTATATCTGGAGACTTCTCTGCAATTGAAATGTAGATTTGAAAGAAGGTTAATTGTTGAAAGGTCCTATGTGGAATAAGATGGTTGTTGTCTGACATACTTATATTTATTTGTGTGTCATGTTTCTATTTCATTTCGAGCGTCTTCTTTTCTGCAAAGCATTTGGTTGTCAGTGTTGTTCATTCGACCTATTCGGTTGTATTGTTAGAGACAAATATTTTAGTGGATTATGGAGTTTTAACGACCCATTCTTTCCTTGTGATGATTCATTTGTTGATGAGAAAATTTTGTAGCAAAAGAAGAGTAAGCAGAAAGAATTTGCCTGTTGCTAGTGTTGTTTTCAGTTGCTAATGACGGAGTACACTTTAAAAAAAGTATTTTTTCCATGTTCTTGACCGTGTAAATGTACTGGCACCCATCCCCCCTACATAGATGGAAAAGTAAACTTCGTAAAGAATCTGTTACTGACCATTCATTTTTAGTGACCAAGTTACAAGCACTTCAATAGTTTAGCAAGCTTATTGAAAATTCTTGATATTCATTAACCTAATTTGATGTAATTGCCGGACCAAATACTCATAGTTTATCTCTTTTTTCGAATTGAAGTATTCTTTACATTGACCACAAATATACGCATGAACGTTGCATACATAGTGTAATTATCTTTCTTGATGTATTGAATTCTTTCCTTGTATAAGGGCGGTATACCACTGCTTTCCAGCGCATATAAATGGCTTAGAAAGCCTTGTGCTTAGCTGTCCTCCTCAAGTATGTGTATTTTGATATTAAGAATATGGATGGCTCGGCTTCTGTTTTCATGTGAATGCTTGTATCGTCTAGAATGGCTTTACTCCGCACCTCAGGAGCTACACTTGATATTACTTACTTTCAGGCCTTTAGGGTCTTCTGCTCACAAATAAATGTTGCATGTTGCATCCATGAGATGTTTTGCTTATTTAATGGATGTTTCACTCATCTGAACCGTCTTTCTTTCTTTCTTTCTTTCTTTT
The DNA here is from genome assembly GCA_028455895.1 of Rhodomyrtus tomentosa. NCBI lineage: Eukaryota > Viridiplantae > Streptophyta > Magnoliopsida > Myrtales > Myrtaceae > Rhodomyrtus > Rhodomyrtus tomentosa. Next base: position 36,114,425 of record JAPCWY010000001.1, on the reverse strand, counting down.
CTTTCTTTTTTTTGGCAGTTGATTTAGGATCTGATGGCAATGATGCTACGGTAATTGGATGGACTCTTACATTGTCTGTGCCTAAATATATTTCATAGAATATACAAACTTACCATGTCATTTGTTCCGCTGCAGTATGGAGGTGAAGATGATGAAAGTAGTGATGATGAAGGAATGCTCTGTGAGTTGAACAGAACTTTGTTCTATTAAAATGTTCATTAATTACTGAAAGATGTTGTTGGTCGCATATTGTGTTTTTGTTGAAAAAAATTCGTTGTTTTTCCCACACAAAATCCATAGGCATTTGCAGTTTAGGGCAATGCTAGAGATGCTAAAACTAGTTTATTTAGTAACGTGATACTCTATAAGTGGTTATTTAACTTAGAGTGCCAACTTGTGCAACAAGTTATGCCACATCACTTAGTAGACGAGTCTTAATACATTTGTATAATTATCTGTTTTAAGTTTCTTTATCTTTGCAGTAATGATCAGCTTGTCTCCGCTTCTTTGAGCTTTATCAAACAATGAAAAATTGAGTCTTTTTCTAGTTGAGAAACTTGTTTGCTTTTTAGTCAAATATGGAGGTTCATATATACCTACTTAGATAAGAAATTATCTCATATTAAGACTACTGTACGGTAGCCAATCAGCCTTAAACTTTTTAATTGTATCAATTTAATCCTAAACCTTTTGATAATTTGGCACTTCGGTCATAAACCTTTCAATGATGCCAATTTAGGTCTAAACATTTTGAGGGTTTGTCAATTTAATCATAAACCTTATAACGATTGCCAATTAGTCCTTTCGACTATTTTCGTCCAGAAATCATTGAAGTTGACAACTTTTAATTATTAATTTTTTTAAAAAAAATCGTTTTTTAGTGATTTTTTACTTTTCTTGTATTTATTTCTTTTCTTTTTTTTGTTTCCTTTTATGTTTGTATATTGTACTTGCGTTATGTTTCAAATGATGCGAAGTTTCTCGCTACAGTGTATTTTTACAGATTACAAGTAGCCATTTGCAGTGACATCTTGGAGTTTATGTTATGGTAGTTTACCTCCAAATAACATTTCTCAAGGACTGGATAGGTAATTTACTTAAACAACACAATTCGAAAGGGGGCAAAAATGCAGAAACCACAAATAAAACTTCTGCTGGATTTAGTTCTTGCCTAAAATACATTGGCAAACAGAATGTGTTTGAAATTGAATCTCCTTTGACCTGAAAATATAGAGAAGCTGACCTCTCATCTTGTGGAGAAACAAGTCCATTGGTATCTAAACCAAAATAAGGGAGATTGCTATGTATAGATATTACACTGCCTCTATCTGATTTGTAACATAGGTATCCGACTTGATTAGCTTTTAAGTGTTCCTTCTCATTTTTTTTTGGGTAAAGTAGTTTTTATTTTTCTACTTGTAACTTTTACTTATGAATGAAAAAATCATAAATAACTCTGTACAACTCCTTGTGATGTTTGACCTTATGTCGTACTAGCTAGTGCATGTATGATGTTTGACCTAATATCCTATCCATGTTGTCAATCACCGTTCTGACACATTTCCATCGGGTATTTGAAATGGATAGGGAAGGAGCACTATGTCAATTGCTTACTAGCAGTCAAATTTTTCCTCAAATGGATACTCCCTCTCAAATGGGTGATGATGGCACAAGGTAAGCAATGTCTTCATGAAAGTAAGTTTTTTTTTATGTTTTATTGTTTGGTGTGCAAGATTATTGTCTAATGACGCCACTTTGTCCATTATTTTTTTTTTTGTGATTTTATCAGTAGTAATGACTAGACTCCACAAATGGGTATGGAATTTAATGATGGGGATGAGGCATGGGAGTTTTGGAAGATGTTGCATCGAAAACTGATTTTGGTGTACGTAGAAGAGGTAATACCAAAGGAAAGGATGGTGCCATAACTTTTATGCTTTTTTGTTGTGCAAAAGAGGGACACCGAGGTAAAGATAAACAGCTGAAATTAGTAAAACAATCTAGGCCTGAAACGAGTATGAACTGTCATGCCCGAATGAGAATCAAATTAGTTCGAGAGAGCGGTAAATATCTTATGAATGATTTTTAGCCAAATCATTCCCATCCACTTCACTTTGCGGAGTGTATTCACTTGATATGGTCACATAGGCAAATAAGGGATGTCCAAGCTCAGCAAATTATTTTGCCCAACAATGCAGGCCTCACACAAAGACAGCTGCATGAATTGTCTAGTGTACAATCCGGGGGAAGAGAAAATGTTGGTTATACAAGGGTTGATGTGAAAAACTACCTTCGCACTAAACGAGGGAGAGACATGGAGTTTGGAGAAGCTGGATGTTTATTGAGGTACTTCGAAAAACGACAGATCTTAGATACATCTTTCTTCTATGTTGTTCAGCTTGAGAGTAATGAGCAAAAAGCAAATAAATTTTGGGTAGATTCTAGGATGGTTATTGATTATGCTCTTTTTGGTGATATTATGACCTTTGACACCACATTTTCCACTAACAAAGAGTATAGGCCACTCGGTGTATTTATTGGATTCAATTATCATAGAGAGCTTGTGATTTTTGGGGCTGCACTTTTATATGATGAAATCGTTGATTCCTTTAGATGGCTTTTCGAAACATTCTTAGAGGCTCACGAATTTAGGAGGTTTGCAATAATTTTTATTAATCAAGATGCAGCAATGTCAATAGCATTAGAAAAGGTCATTCCCGAAACAAGACATGGATTGTGTACATGGCATCTAATCCAAAATCCCATAAAAAAAATGTTAGTCATTTAATGAAGAATGGATTTAATTTTTTGACTGATTTGAAAAAGCTTGTGTATGAATATGTAGAAGTGCAAAAATTTGAAGAGGCTTGGGATTCATTACTTTCATCATATGAAACTATCGACAATTCTTGGCTCCTAAATCTGTATAAGTTAAAAGAGAAGTGGGCTAGATGTTATATGAAATCTACAATGACCTTGGGGATACGTAGTACACAGTTGAGTGAGAGCTTGAATGGAGATTTAAAGATTATCTTGCATGTAATATAAATCTAAGTAGATTTTTCAAGAGATTTGATAAGGTGGTGAGTGATAAGCGGTACAAAGAGTTATAAGCCAAGTTTAATGCTAGAGAGAAATTGCCAACAATTTTGTGTCAGACATCACCTATGTTGCAGCAAGCTAGTAAGGTCTATACACCTTCGATGTTTGAAAAATTTCAGACAAAATGGATAAAAACTTTAGACCTAGTTATCAAGGAACATAATAAGATGTCCATCTTGCGAGAATATGTTGTTGGCTCATTTGGTACAAATGATCTAGAGTATAAGCTGATGGGTGGCTCAAGCAATGAAGTGGTGAATTGTGATTGTAATCATTTTGAGACCATTGAGATCTTATGTTGCCATGCCTTGAAGGTGCTTGATATGGTTAACATTAAGCTAATTCCTAGTGCTTACATTTTGAAGAGATGGATACGTGAAGCAAGGGATGGAATAATAGAGAAACACGATTTAGGTACTAAGGTATAAATTATCGTTATAGTCTTTTTTTTCTCAATGTAAATTTTTTAATTTATTGATAACTTTTAATAAATTATATATTTTTGTATCAGGAGAATGGTGACATGGATGCTACTGATAGATATAGAGAGGTGTGTCCCGAGTTTATGAAGATAGCAGTCGAGGGCTCACAAAATATTCAAAGATATGAATATATCAAGAAGATGATATTGACCATCAACAAATCTCTCCACGAAATGCCACTTGAAGGTGAGTCTTAGATAAATTTGACAGGTTTAAATGAAGATACGAATCTCGTTGCAAAATGTACGGGCCTCAAGAAGAAATATGCACGCAAAGGAGGAAAGCGACACAAGAGATGTCTAGAAAAGAATAAAACAAAAGGAAAGAAGCAAGGAAACACACCCCAAACTTCTTTGCAAACATCTTGTGCATCTCAATTTCTTGGAAGTTACAATAGCCCTCCGGATTTTTACAGTAATCTACTTAGTAGTTTTGAGGCACCACAAGATTTGAATATGCCTTTCAGGATAACACCGCTTGGTGACGGGTAATGCACTATTCTATATGCACTAAGTTATGTTCATTTTATCATGCATGCTAATTTATAATTAAATTAACTCTTTATTTTTTCTATTTGACAGTCAGGATGTTGTACAAGATATTCCGATACACTTACGTGAATTGGAAAAGATCTTCTTCATCGTTGGAGTCCGCTTGAGTCTTATATGTATACACTCACACACATAGAGAGATCTTACCTGCCAATGTCAATGACCGGCCATTCTAACTCTATTCAGTCTAGTTCTTATTTTGGGATTTTTTTAATTTCCCTTTTCAATTCTAACCATATTTGTTTACATGCGTATGCAATATTTATTAATTCCAGGATGTCAAGGGGGAGCGGGTAAGTTTGAAGTTATTTTTTAGTGCATTTTTTGGTGGACCAGAGTTGCTTTTTGGAGTCCAAATTCGAACAAGATGGAAGATGTGAAATATCGAATAGCCTTGTACTTGGATATGGGAATGAATGAGAAGAATTTTGACGGAAGAGATGAATCAAAAGGTATGTGGCCTATGCATTTATTTTGACTTCCATTGACGCAAATACGCTTCATATAGAGGCCGAGAAAATATGTAACATATGATTTTTTAAGCGAGGGAGGGAAGCAAACTAAGTTTACAACTTAGGAAATCTTGGAACTCTTTCGTGGACATTGTGTATGTATTTTCCCAGTTACTGAATGTTGGATGTCCTAATCGAGTCACCAATTTAGCAGCCTGAACAATGTAATGATTAGTGTATAGTGATATATTAGATTAAGAGTCCGTCGGTCCCAATAAGGAAATGGACCTTTGAATCACAATATCCTATATTCCCTAGCGAACATTCTTATTGGGCTGTTACCATGGCACTGCAATGGTTTTTTTATGCTTTTCTTTCTCTATTACTGTTTTTAATTCAAGTTGAATATTCATGTAGAAAAGGTGTGTCCAAACATATTAATCATGCAGTGCCTGATCTGAACACTCTTGAGCTTTATACATCTAACAATATGATTGATCTAGTTACTAGTTGCTCTTCTTCTCTTTCCATTCTGTAGATCGTCAATGACGCAAGTGAAGAATTTTGTATGTTTTAGGCCCAATGTGATATGTATTTGTTCTTTGAGATATGCAGACAGAGGAAATCACCAGATTAAATGGAATTTACAAACGATTATTGTCAAATGATGGTGTCAAATTATTTGAAGGAGAAGGAAAGCTAGTTGGTCCCAATGAAGTTGAGGTGACACAGCTAGATGGAATGAAGTTGTGCTACTCTGCAAGGCACGTACTTATTGTGACTGGAAGCAGAGCTCAACGTCCTAATATCCCAGGGCAGGTAGAAGTTTTGTCTTTCTTCATGTATCTTGTAGTACATATGTCAAACAACTGGTCTTCTGAAGCACTCTGCAAGAATCACTTGGTCAATGGATGATTTGTGCTGAAGAAAAGGTCTAGTCTGATGGTGAAGGGTGATCATGTCATCCACTGCATTTGGCCCAAGCTTGTACATTTCATTTGCATAATTTTAGGCTTTTAGAGCTTTTCGTTAGTTGGCAAGGTATGGATAGGAGTATGTAGGCTCATCGGCCATGGGGAAGTGATCCAAGCTGGGGTGACCCACGGGATAATCACATTTTTTTCGTCAATGGGATAGAACGAATGAAACTAACCTTGTTAGATGAAAAAAAAATTAGAATTTGCATGTAGAAATTGTGGTTATCAATGTCTATGCAATTTTTGGCTGTGTATTCAAGTTGAGTCCGAGTATTAGCTGGTGTTTATCATGAATGTATGAAGCATATATTTGTGTTTATGTTGTTTTCCTGGGTTTATATGCTTTTGGCATTTCATGAATCCTGCATATATACTTTAAGTTGGAAAGACTAAATTGGTTATTCAAAGCCATGCTCCAGTTGATTAATTACACATAATTTAACTAATCACCACAGCCTAAGCTGCTGTAATATAACCCGAATTCCATGCATTGGATAAGTGATTTGCCAGGCATTTATTGATGACATAGGTACTAATTGAGGGTTACTTCTGGGTACTGAAATCGGTGAAAGAAAGTTTAGAAATTTGTTAAGATTTGCTACAGTCGATTAATTACATGCTAATTTAATGATTGTTACATAGTTACTGGCTATAGCTTAATATTTTAGTTATTATGGTAGCACAATCAGCACAAGAAGTCGGTTTCAAAATATGTTAAGATGTGCTCCAGTTGATTTATTACACATAATTTGACAGATTAATTTAATATCAAATGATGGAAAGCAAAAGAAGTCAGTCTATGGATAACCTGCTACTGTTTCTCATACATGGAAAATTAGTGCCCTGTTCTTGCACTGTTCATTCAAGGATTGAGTCCTTCTTTGTTTGTTTCTGAAGAATTTTTATTTGCTTTATCTAAGTGGGAAAAAGAGTTTTGCTTTATCTATCTGTTTTATCTAGAATATTTAAGAAGAACCTGCTTTTGTTTTTTCTAATGCAGGAAGAATTGCAAAAACACTTTCATTTATCTGCTTTCCATCATTTGATGTTTTTTTATTGGTACAAGAAAGGAAGACTCGAAGCACTTCTTGCTGATGTTCTACATCAGATAGAATCGAATCAACTTGAAATTCAGTGTGAAGGGAGTTATATGAAGCAACAGCTTCGGGAGGTCATCGCAACAATGCAAGACTATGATCGACGACAAGGGGAAGTGGACAAGCATTTATCCATCAGAAGAGAATGTGTAAGCTAACAGGGCATTGAATGAACACCTTTCGAATTTCAGGAGAAATGTCAGAAGCTACTTGCTCTGGAATCATTGACACTTTAGTACAGCTATCTTTACATCTCCACTATCTCGCTGTGTTTTGATTTCTCCTATATCTCTCGCTTCTCTAACATGAGTACCTGTCACCATACAGTACTAATTCTAGCCTAACATGAAATTTGGGAAGCAATGTAGATAGGAGAGTTTTGTCTCAGGAGTGGGAACTTCCGTTTCATAATTCGAATTTTGAAATAGCATTCACTGTGCACTATCTTATTCATAAAATAAAAAAAAATTAAATAGAAACATCAAATGTTGGGTTTTTTCTTTTTTTTTGTCGTCCCTTTTATTATGACCCTTTCGTTTTTTGATATACAAAAAAAAAATTCCCGACTACCTAGAAGCCAAGAGATGGCTACAGAGAATAGACGGTCAAATAAAAGATTCAGAAGACATAAGCCCTGGCAAGAGATGTAACAAAAAGCAAGGCCAAACAAGCGACCAAAGAAAGTACAACAAACAAATAGCATTGGCTACTTTTACAAGGGCAAAAAGCAAACCAAGTAAGGGACATCCAATATAAGTGAAGCAGTGAGCAAGAGCCATCAGATAAGGCAGCAAACCGGCAAACCTGTGACGCCCCGAAAATTCACCTCTAGCAAGGTACCTGAAATTAATATAATGGATTGACATCGAATTTCAGTCAATGAAAAATTTTGAATCGCAAGGACTGAAAAGACAATAACTGAACGAATTCTGAAATTTCAGTTGGTTTAGACTAGGTTTCGAAATTTTTAGCCGTTGCAATTAGGATTTCAATCCTCTCGCTCGAGCCTAATCCCGACCGAACCTAGCCGATAAAATTGCCAAAAATACCCCTCGTCCAGTATACCAAATTTTTGTTCAGTCCCTATTTGCGAAATTACCAAATTGCCACTCAATTATTCACTAAGATACAAAATGCCCCAAAAGTCTTTGGTGTACCCCCCATCTCTCTCATCTGCTCACTCCCCCTCTCACATGCTCTCTCTCTCTCTCTCTCTCTCTCTCTCTCTCTCTCGGTGGAACACACCCCCCCACCGACTGCCCCTCCTTTCTTCCTCTTCTTCCTTCGGTGATTTTGCGCTGCCAGCACCCACCACCGACGTCCACCACCTCTAGTCACCTCCTGCCCTCGCCACTGACCCATCCCCAGTCGTCGCTCGTCGCCGGACGACCGCGAAACGCCCCGGAAGCTCCAGCCCCTGTTTCAGCCGCGTTGACCCAAGAGCCTCCAACCTTCCCCTGGCAGTTTCCGGGGCCGCCGCCGCCGCCACCCACCATCTCTCCGACATCCCCTTGCCTCCCCTCGACACCCCGACGTTGCCTCGCCGACCATCGCCCATCGGAGCCGCCGTAATCGGCCCCGAAATCTCTGGTGCCCTGTTTTGGAGACCGATCGAATTTCTCTTCGATCCGACCGTTTCCGGCAATGCCACCTCTCACCACCACCACCGATGAACTCCTAGGACCTCTCTCTCTCACCCCTGAGCTCGTGGCCACCAGCCGCTACGCGTGGTGGCCGAAAATTGACCCGAACTACCGCCCTGTTCTCGGCGCCGTCAAACCCTACTCCACCCTATTTTGTTCGCCGTCGATCCGCCGCCTCTGGCCACCCTCCGCCGCAGCCACCGGTCCCGATCGGCTCCCCCTGACCACCTGGTACTTCCACCGTCAACCCTCGAGCCGGCCGCCGTCCGTCAGTCATCGAACTGGCCGCCGCAGCCCCAAGCCGGCCCTGCCCTGCCCCTGGTCGAGTGCCCTGTTCGGATCGGTTCGCACGGGCTGTAGCCCGTTTTGGCCTGGGCCAAGTGGCCAAGAGACTGGATCGAGTGGTCGAATCCGTGGCCGAGTCTCTAAGCCATTGTGCCAGGTCCATAGGCCAATTTGGCCGAGAATTTTGGATCGTCGTTGGAGAAAATTGGCTCGTGATCTACCGTCGCCATTCTTCGTTGTCGCCCGCTCTGTCACCGTTGAAATCGCCCGAGCCGACTTAAATTGTGAATTGATCCTAATCCTCTGTTATGGCACTAATTGCACCTAGGATTAGTCGTTTAGTCGATTAGGGAATTTAGATATGCGATCAAAGCCGGTTTAGATAGAAATTGTGATAAAGTTAAATGACCGATCGATTAGGTTAGCCGGTTGATTACTTTGCATGTGGCTAATTGTGATTAGTTAAAATTGATTGATTGATTGTGTTCGATCGCAAGTGAGCGATAGGTTAGAGACGAGCGAGCAATTGACGTTACTAATTGAATCGATTAATAAAAGATTATTATACGAATTGAGCTTTTATTGTCTAATCTATTTGGGCTGTTTGGAATTGATTGATGACTTTATTCATTTGGATGTCTTGCTGAAATATCTGATTGGATGTACTAATTATTCACTGAGTGTTCGGTGGTCTGTTTGGGGTTTAATCGCCCTTTTGTGGTTGCAGTGTCCAATGTTAGACTGCATATGCATATAGCCGTGTGGGAAGTCAAAATACATTTTTAGCATGAAAATAACCTTTGGGCCGATCTTTTACATGCGTGAGTAAGTATCCAACTTTAACCGAAGATGATGAAATGGATTAATTGCTGGATGTGTTCAGTGTGATCATATGAGGGAACAATGATGCTTTTCCTGGCAAGTTCGTATTGTACCAATTGTATAGAATCATGCGACTTGCCAGAAGCATGTCAATTCTGGTCCGGTGCTAACTAGCACTGATGCAAGATTGGTCGAATACCGGTCGTAGCTTATGATGGACCGACGTCCCGTTTAGGGATATCTACTTGCTAGTGTCGTGTCAGGCGCACCGAAGATACCTCTTATAGGAGCCATTATCGAGAGAAAAGTGACATAGCCCAATCTTGCCTATAGAACGCTCGATTACACTAAGATGCTGGATCGCATTATTTATGGAAGTCGAATCACGCCTTTTTCGCATAAATCCTCTATGTGTCATGGGCACAATCATCGTTTATAAATTGTCTTGTGTAATGTCATGTGCATACTTGTGGATGATATGCTTGTTTGGGTGATCGACTAACTGGACGTGAGTTGAGTCAAGCATTGCATTATGTGTTGCTGAAATTGGCAAGTATGCATATGAATTGTTTTTATATCGTGACTGTAACTAGATTATATATATATTGTGATTTGTTATTATGAGATTTCCGTTAGGATGCCCGAGCAAATCAGTTTCATAACCAAACTTAGGCTTGATTCACTGAGATTTATTATCACCCCGTCGTGAGATAACATTTTCAAGTCCCAAGTGACAAAGTCTCGTGGACGCCAAAGATCGACTTTTGGATTAGTTATCTGAAGTAAGATGAGAAGTTAGTCTTGCCTGACTGAATACACCTATTAAGATCTTGTCTAGTCACCCTGAATTATAAGGTTGTATACGTACGGAAGTAGTATCAATAGGATTAAGATTTATTTGTGGTGTTTAACTCCTACTATTTTATTCATGTTTATTTTTATTATCAGAGAGTTAACACGTTTTCGCATACTTAAGCAAGTGATAGGTCGATAGTGTGACTGTAACACTATCTCTATGACCTCGTGGTGATTTGGCAAGGGATGTCGTGGTCTCAAGAGTCGGAGCGTCACAAAACCCATCCATGAAGAACAGGAAATCAGGGACAAGGGCAAGCCTGAGCAGCAGCAAGTGTAGAAGCCTGCAGATATGGAAATTAAGCCAGAAAAAGAAGCAAGGAAAGTAACGACAGTGGAAGTGCAGCACCCTTCGCAGTAGCCTGGGCAACAACTTTGGAAGTAGAGTAAATATAACCGAGTGGGATAAAGCCCACCAAAAGAAGGCCAAACAGCAGCAGAATATTGGAGATCGCAGCTTTGCCTATGGACAGTGTACTCCCAAGAAATTACACCTGTGTTGTAAGAAGAAAATCCCTGGGATAGAGACGTAAAGGCATGGCTTTGCAGCAGCAAGGCAGCTCCACAGCAGCAAGGAAGCCAGTTCAACCGCAGCAAACTTGGAGGTTATAGTCAAGCCAGTGAACAACCGAACTTGATGAAGAAGAAGAAGAAAGGTAACCAAAAACCAGCAAAAAGAAAAAATAAAGGCAAGGCCAAAACAGCAGCCAAGGGGGGAGAAAACCAATATAGAACAACAGAATGTGAAAAACCCACCAACAGGACAAGGCCTAACCAAAAGGACCATAGCCAAAACAGAAAGAAAAGAAGGCCAAAGGCTCACCGACCAAAAAAAGGAAGAGACAAGCCACAACTCAGCCAGCCAAAATCTAAAGGGCTAGAAATGCAACAGAGCAGTAGCAGGATCACAACAGCAAATAAGGAGAAGAGTATATCCACCCAAAGCACTCCACTTCTCAACCAGACAGAAATGAAAGGGCCAAAAATACAGTAGAGCAGTAGCAGGATCGTACAGCACAGAAAGAGAAGAGCAGTTCCAACCAAGCAATCCAAAAGGTTAGGAAGCCTACAATGAGCAGCCGAGACACATATACAAACCCAGTCAAATCAGGACTTAGAAGAAATAGATAGGCAGACAGCTTGAAAAGCCAACCGCAAAATAGGAAATCCAACAAGCAGCTTCAAAACAGAATAAAACTGCAGCCTAGCAAGTTAGAAGAAGGTTTCGCCATCAAATACTTGACCCTATAACATACAAGTCCAACAAATGAGGTCAGGAAAAGGAAATCCATTGAGTGCATGAGAAATACGAAGAATGTCAATCTTCATCAAAAATAGTGGAAGAGAGTCCCCAATTACGTTGGAGATGCCTATTACAGGGATGGTCACGAATAGGCTCCATAGATGTCTAGCAATTTTTTTTGTGTGTCAAATACTCCCATCTTATTCAAATGCCTGATGAAAATGCCGGCCATCATCATCTGCAGAAAATGGCTACATTGAGTCACGCTTTCATACCTATAATGTCCAATTGCATTTTGCTATAAACACTGTGTTTTCTATTCAGATGAATTACTAGTAGACCATAAGTTTTTCCAGGAAAAAAATTAGCAAGAAATGACACAAATAGATACTCTAAACTTTCGGCCAAATGTTGTCTAAACATATGAACCATAGAAACACTTGAGCACAAAACATGATGGCGAACAGAGTAACATAAACAATGATTATTCTATGCAGCTATGAAATTACATCAAGAATCCTGTCTAATAACTAACAAGTCGATTAATAGCTGTGGACCATATCAGATCATATTCAAATTGACCAATTCTAGGAATTAATTCATGATTGTATCTCAAGATATATCATCAAAGAGAAGACTAGTTAACAACCGGACATATCTAGCTATCGCACATGGTATCCGAACAAGAATTATTATGAGACCTGCTTGTCTACTTCTGACATGCACTTAAATATGATGTGTTCAGTTCATCGACTCTACAGATTGCAGTATACTTCTGTATGTTGTTCCCACATACCAGGAGCCGTTTTCAATAATTTCCACCTGACTAAATGAGTGCATCGTACATGAATCCTCCGACAACCATCCATGTTTCTCCATGGCATTATATAGACAAAAATTTCAATTTGGTTCTGCACGAATAGCTATAAGCGCCAAGAAGTATGTCAGGCAAATCTCCATTAGCTAGGTGACCATTTAGAAGACAAGGACAACCAACATCTTTGGCATGCAAATTTTAGGAAGTCCAAGATGGGCATAATACATGCATCAAACATGTCAATTATAAATTGAACATACTCAAAACAAGGTCCTATTGTTCTCTCTCTTTTACAGGAGTAGTTTATCACAAGGGTGACATACTATGTGCAAAAAGAATAATCTCCAACATTTAGAACAAGTACTAGATTTGCATTCTGCAAGAACCCAGAGAAAAGAATAAAGCACAACAGAGTAGTTAAGACTACAATTTCCACGAAAGCTTAAAATGCCCAAAAACATGCCCATTGCCCATGATGTATGTAGACCATACATCTCAACAATTCATCTCAAGTATAAGGCGGACCTTACACAAGAAACCTAGGATGTAGATCTATCGCATCAAGCAACAAAGCAAGAAGTAACAACCAGAATCAAAACAACATGGAGTGACTTAAAGCTTAGATAGATAAATGATAAAGGCCTCAAACCTGCAGTTTCATAGGGGTAAGATAAACGTCGGCTCCAATAAATCCTGAGCTTGTCAAACCCACCTACAATAACCAAAATACATCGAGTTAGATTTAATATGCTGAAAGATACCTTGCAAGCCACGCATTGAACTTGAATATTTCTCACGACGAAGAACTACTGAAGTATAATGGAGAATAATCAAGTACTCCTGTTTTCAGCACGCGACTGCACAGTAACAGTTATAATCCGGATCATACGTCAAGGTGCATCTCTAACAATTTTTGAGCATTTCAAGTGTTATCAAATAAGACACTAATGGTTTGACAGATGAGAATGGTAGCTATGAACCACGCCTATGGGTCAACTGCAGCAAAGAGGCACAAATAGACCTGTGCATTCATGTTTGCTCCATCCAAGTACGTGACCTCCGTTGTCATGAATTATCTTGCATATCTCATATATGCCTTCCTCAGACACTCCACGGGTTGAAGGATATGTGACCTGAAGTTCACATTTAAACAAGATAAATAACGAGGTCCTGATTATATCACCGGTCTGAAATCTATGAAAAATTATTTTCCAGTTAATGAGAAATCAGGCTCACCATAAAGGCAGACAAACCCACCTTGCTTTCGCTGCTTTTCTCGGCTCCTCGATGTTGATATTACCCTTGGCATCAGTTCCAACAGCAACAACTTTCATACCACACATAGCAACACTGGTAGGATTCGTCCCATGAGCAGAGACAGGAATGATGCACACCATGAGCAGGCACTGCTAGTCATGATCCCCGCAGGATGCTCCCGGTAGTTTTCTCGAATCAATTCTTGGAAACTCCTTATGTTCTCATCAGGCCTCTTGCCTCCCTTCATCTGGTCACACTTTGTGAAAACGAAGGTTAGAGGTAACTAAACAAGTGGAAAAGAGTAACATCATCAGTCCGTTCAGCCACCATTGAATGTTCATTGCAACTAAGAAACTAAGAAAGCAGCGTACATTTTTGCGTCCCAACCAACTTGCACAATCAAGGTCAATCTTTTGATGAGGAACACTCGCATTGACAAGAAGTAAGACTGCAACTAGTGTATCTCTATTCAAAAAGTAGCCCTTTGTAAATGCTGACCAATCCATTCGAACAGATCCCGAGACCTTAGCAAACCTACCAATGATCAAGAAATCCACGAAGCAAATGCCTTACTCTATTGTTCAACAACGTAACACACCAGAATATCTCATCCAAAGACAAGGTCGATATGGTTAATAGACAAATAATATAGCATATCCGTAGTCTGTGGTCACCTTGCCTCGACGCCAAAATGTTCAAACATGGAATACAGCCATGGTCAATGTTAAGAGTAATAATGAATTAACTAAATTAAGGGTACCACATAATAAAAACACTCGGTTGGAATCTTAAAAATCTATTGCCAAAGAACTGTGATTTCAAATCACAACCTATAACTGGAGTGGGTATACCAAAGGCAGGTCCTAAACTAATGTAAGACATCAAATGCTAAATCTATTGCGAGGTTAATAGCTCAGTGCCTCCAGGTAAATCATAACACGATACTAACCTAGAAAAACAAGCTAGATATTCTAGAAAGCAAAAGATAAGCCTACAGCATTTAAGCATTTTCCATTAGTCAGAAAACCTAGAAACAAAATCACAAAAGATGAAACGAACTATTGCAATTGCTAAAAGTAAAGTACGTGCCATAAAATCTGATCTAACACGGGATTAATACAGTGAGCGCGGTATATTTAGCAGTTATATATATTCACATATGTGCAGACGTCCATAACCACTTATATGCTTCTAAAAAGATATATATCAAGCATCATACAAAACTGTCAAGTTGCAAAAGCATAAATGAAAAGCCACGTATATACAAGTTCACTTCTTCTGCATTAGGATTCATAGCAAAAGATGGAAACTAGCCCTTTGCCGCTTGTCAAAGGGTTCATCACGTCAAGAACAGAAAAACCGCAAATTGAAGAGGAATTCCCAGCATGCACATCTTAGCTAAAAGAGTTACTGCATTGGCATAAAAAAGCGACAGGTCACAAACGCTCAAACCATTTAAGCCCAATTAATCTAACTTTAGAAGCTCGTCAAAAAGTTGCCATCTAATAATGGTTTCTCACTATCCCACTAACAACTTCGAATCGACCTTCCTCACTCAATTAGTTGCAGCATCCCAAGAAACAGAACATACATATTAGCTCACATTCAGTGATCTTCTCTCCCTTTTTTTTTTTAAATAAGCTGCTAGACAACATAAGAAGTTTAAGCAAAGGTGCTTAAAGCTCACTCGTAACCCAGCAAATCCACAATATATCAACTCTTGTTCACCAAGAAGTGATTTATAAGCTGAGTCTTACCTGCAACATAAATTGACGCATCAATCAAATAGCTCATACCTGGCCACCAAAGTAAAACCATACGAAACAACATCATTGGACACATTGATAAGAAGGGGAAAAAAAACCTAGCTTCTTGGACGTAAGTGCAACTTCCTTCTTCCAAACCAGAGCATTGATAAGCGAAGACTTGCCCACAATAGACCGACCTACAATCGCAAACTCGGGCCTCCCATCTTTGGGACAATCCTTGGCCCTCCCGCCGCCCTTCACGAACTCCGCTTCCTTAATCAGGGTGTGACCCACGTAGGGTCCGATGACGATGTTCAAACCAAGAAGCACCATGTCTTCGGAGACCTCGGTCGGATAGACCCCGGGCGAGACGAATAACGCTTTCCAAATGAACCGGGCCGAGTCCGAGGCTGTCGTGCTCGCGGATCTAAAAGCGGAGGCATGGAAGCTCAGGCCGTGGCGGGTGGGCGGCGAGAGAGGACGGGTCTTGACAAAGAGCGAGAAAAGCGAGGCATTCGGAGATGGCCGAAGCGCAAGTTGAAGGAGAGAGGTCGAGTGCGGAATAAGGAGGCGATTTCGCAGTATAATCGCCATTGTCGGAGAATCAGAGGGATTTGGATCCCTGATGCGAGGGAACCCGACACAGCTCCGACGAAGAATCAAAGATATGGCCGGCGATTCAGGAGGCGACCCCGAGAGAGTAGAGGAGGGGAGAATGTCACCAGATGAATCGAAGAGACAGCCGGCAAATAATTGGAGAGATGGCCGGCGATTCAGGAGGCAATCCCAGACGTGAGAGAGCAGAGAAGGAGAGAACGATCTGGAGGGGAAGCAACGCAGGCGGAGAGAGGAGAGAGAGAAAGAGATAAGGCTATTTTCAAAATGAGTTTTTTTTTAAATAATTGGCATCTAAATTTTGGGCACTCCTGTTACTATGACGTGACTCAATCTCAAACGTACATTCGAATCGGACGGCTGAAATTAGAACTTGGGAACCCTGCCTAGATCCCACCTCGGCAGGGATCCGGTTCATCCGGAGCAATGCTACTTTACCAATTAAATCATGACACATGGAACGAAAAAATTAAAGGAAAATCTAATGCCGTCTGTGTTTGCTGGCTGTTTCTGCCGTTAAACTTTTTTTTTTCTCTCTCCTCTCGCTTTCATTCTTCTTCCTCCTCTTCCGCTGGTGAAGCTCATGGTCATGGAGAGGGACCTCTCAAGCCCAGTGGTGAGGGTGGATCTAAGACCAACATGCTGAGGAAATGCATCTGCGCGCCAGAGTTCCGTTTCCCGGCCGCGAAACTCGAGCCGAAGGCTCGCGGCCGGCATGGCCAAGGAGCTCGAGACGACGCCCCCGGTTAGCGGGAGCCATGGCCACAGACCTCAAGCTCCACAGCCATGGCGGCCGCGAGCTCCATATCCATGGCGGCCGCGAGCCGTGCGCTCGAGCGTCGTGCCCAGGGCAGAGAACTCGTTGGTGGCCAAGAAGGCTGCGAGTCGTGAGCTCAAGCTCCGTAATTGGGGACGGAGAAGACGTCGGCCATGGATGAGCGTCTCGCCATCGACGTAGATTAGGGACTTGTCGTGGAGGCGGGCGATGATGTTGCCTCTTTGCTCTGCCCATCAGACGAAGCTTCGGCGGGAGGAGAGAGAGCAGATGGGAGAGATGAGCAGGACCCTACGGCGTCACCAATGCCTTCCCTATCCGCATCCGCCATGGCTGTGGAGCTCGAGGTCCATGGCCATGGCTGCCGCGGGCTCGAGCTCTCGAGCTCCGTGGAAGCCGCAAGCCTAAGACTCGAGTTTCCGGCCGGGGAACGGAAAAGACGGCCTGTGGCCGCCACGGACCTCGAGTCCTTTTTCCTCAGAGCTTCGCCGGGATGAGAGAGGGGACGAGATGGAGCAGAGGAGAGGGAGGAGACAGCAGAGCAGAGGAGAGAGAAGAATGGAGGGGGTGAGAGCAAAAGTAACGGAAATAGAAACGGCATTAGGTTTTTCTTTATTTTTTCCTTTCAAATTTTTCGATCCAGATGTCGTGATTTAATTGGTAAAGGAGCATTGCTCCGGGAGTACCCAATATTTTCCCGTCGTTCTCGTTCATTCGAAGATGACTAAAATATTGGCGACTGCAGAGGGTGTTCATAACGTCACAGTGACCGCCCAATTGATCAGAAGACGGACCAATGGTAGGCTTAGCGAAGAAAACGAAAATCGATTTAAACGAAAAATAAAAATAAAATTGGCATGTGAAAAAAGGGCGTGATGTTCAGTTTTTTCGCATTAAACACAGGAATTCTCGCTTTCGGTTCTCACGTTCCTTGGAAACACGTGATTCTAATAGGCATGCGGCCCTGATCGAGGGATGAGAATCTTAGTATCAGAGCTGCGGAGTTCGGATTTCGCGCCATGCAGAGAATCGAAACAAAAGTTCGGAAGGAAAATACAAAAACGACAATTTCAAATGATATGACCCTATCAAAGCTGACCTCGAAACTTCCTTCACACATACTGCATCTTTGTCAATTCTGACAAGTGAGAACCTCGGAGAGTGTCGGTGCTTCATAAGATCTGTTGGTGATATTATTATATAGTTATTGTTTGTAATTTCCGGTGTGATGCTGACAGAAAATGAGAAAATTATGCAGATACTTTTGTGGTATACTTTATGCTATGATGATCAATTTCGATACAAATTGACTCTGCTATGCTGCCGTGATGCAGATTTACATGCTCGATCTAACGTGTGATAATTTTAAACGGAGGATGCTCTTTTTTTATGAATCCGCAAGTGTGGATACATAACTCTATCGTATTATATTGTAATAAATACTAGAAGTGTGATCAGATTGTGACTAACTAAAAACTCATCTGCTCTATATATACTAGTATTTACACATTCGTGTCTATAAGAAATTGCTTACACTAGATCGCAAATTATTTCTAAGTCTTCTTATAGAAATAGTCATGCGCTTATTGATGATACTTGACTGTGTCGACTTGCTTGCTTAAATATCTCGATAAAAGAATCTGATCGACGCGATTTTCAGATAGCCTTCATGGTTTAACTTGGCGAAAAAGTACTCGCAGTGAACACGCGCATTGTGGCATAGCGAGGCGACTTTGATGACAACATTCATGGGTTGGATCAAAGAAACAAACCGAAAATAAGGTGGGTCTTACCATTTTGAAGATTCAAGTTGAGACACCATTCAAATTTAGACACATTGGTTAAGAAAGGTACACACTCGACATTGACATTATTAAAGTGGTGGGAATATTTTTGAGACGCACGTGTGACTTATGTCTTGTGAAATAATTAAATATACCATAATTGTCTCTAACTCATTGCCTAAAATTTTGATTATACAAGATGAACTGGATATACCGATGGATTTAAATTTGAAAGTCATCTCGCCTCTTAAAATAAACCCCGTGTTTTCGCTTGATTTTGTACCCTTTTTTTTAAGCCAGTGATTTTGTACCCTTTTTTTTTGTGGTCAAATTGATTTTGTACTTGGAAACGAGGGGAAAAGATGAGGAGGATCTCTCTCTCTTTCTTTCTTTCTGTTTCGTTTTTTCGCAAGTGGCCAAAGTAGGAAACAAATCACCAGGCTGCTTAACGATCACGGACCGATACATCTCAGCTGTCCATCCCAACGATTTTCAAAATTTCCTTCATGTTTTTTTTTTTTTATAAATACACTAGAAGTCTAAAACTTATAATGTAAATGCAATTGAGTCTTAGAATCTTCAAAAAATTCAATCAAATCCCAAAAATTATCACGAAATAGCATTCGAATCCCAAAACTTTCAAAAATTATAATGAAGTACTAAAACTAGTCACGAAAATACAATTAAAATTTAAAATTTTCAAAAAATGTAATTAATGGAAGGACTTCATTGAACTAATATGTCAAATTTTAATATTTGATTACACTTCTTAAAAATTTTAAGATTCAAATGCACTTTCGTGATAAATTTTAAAATTTAATTACACTTTTTATAAATTTTAAGAATTAAATATATATTCGTAACAAGTTTTATTACTTTTAATGCAATTTTTATTTTTTCTTTTTTTCCTTCCACGTGGAAGGACGCTTTACATAGAAACTCAGTACTCGAGATTCCGACGAGTTGCGGCCTGGGGAGATCGGTCCGGTCACAACCTAGCGAGATCTGTCAGGGCCGGTGGGGACCACGAGAAAATAGATTCTCTCCCTGTCGTCGTCGTCTTCGTCAGTCACTTCACCGTCGTCTGCTGGTCTCCGCTGGAGCTTCTCTGCATCGCTTGAGCGAAGTCTACCCCCGACGAGTCAAGCAAACCACCCCTCTCTCTCTCTACAATCGAGGTCGCTCTGCACACAGAGAGGCGAGCCGAGGAAGGAGGAAATGGCGGAAGCGAAGACCGTGCACTCGCCGCTCGTCACCTACTTCTCCATGCTGTCGCTCCTCACTCTCTGCCCTCCCTTCGTTATCTTGCTGTAAGGACTCTCTCTCTCTCTTCCCCTTGCCCCCACCCCCTCGTCTGACTGAGGAATTCGCGCTCTCTGTTTTCGTGGAGATCCAGCCGTTTTTTATTTCGCCGATCTTACATGTCTTCTGGTTCTTTCTCGATTAAAGTGAGTGGTCACTCTCGGTTCTAGATCTCGATGTCCTCGCTGGTCTTGCCGCGACGTGCTCGATTACGTATTCACAATTCCGGTCTTCATATGAATGAACGTTTAACCGAGATTCGAGTCGAGTTGGGTTGTTTGATTCCGTCGAAGCATTGAAGACCGAGCCTTGTTCTTAGACAATGCCAATCTTTGTGTCTGACTATCTGGGGCACTTGATGATCTCCTCAGCATTTGAGATTCCAGTCCATCAGATGCTGGATTTAGGTCGACACCCTTCATTTAGAGTAAAATCATCTGCTATAGAGCATTGTAAAGGAGTTGGAAGAAAGATTTGATGCATTAGCAATTGACTAGCGCAGATAGAAAGAAATCATACTCTGCTCTGTCATGATATGCGAATTTTTTATGCAAAAACATACGGTGACTATCTGAGTGAAGTTTTTATCCTTGCAGATGGTACACAATGGTGCATGCTGATGGGTCTATCACCCAAACTTTTGATTACCTGAAGCAGCATGGACTGCAAGGATTCATAGACATATGGCCCAGGCCAACTGCCGTAGCTTGGAAGATCATCGCTGTTTATGCCGCATTTGAGGCAGCGCTGCAGCTTCTTCTTCCTGGAAAGACGGTCAAGGGACCTATATCTCCTGCAGGGAATCAGCCAGTGTATAAGGTCTCTCTTTCTTGTTGACATACTTTATATTTGCCACTCCCCTTAGTGGCACACCTTGTGGACCATTTGACTATGAGTTGTCTTCTCTTTGCATGGGATGGATGCATGGGCAATGTTGACTTAAGCTATTGGTTCTTGCAGGCAAACGGAATAGCAGCATATTTTGTGACCTTGATCACTTATCTTGGCCTTTGGTGGTGAGTACTTTTCGATAATAATTTTATGTACTTCAGGTGCAACGTGGGTTTAGTTCAAGAAATTAATGTCTTAGGAAAAATGATACAAATGGTCCCTGAACTTTGGCTCGATGTGCAACGTGGTCCCTAACTTTTAATTTGTTCAATGTGATCTATGAATTTTAGTCCAATATGCTATGACATCCTTGGATTTTAAATTTATTCAATCGAGCCCTTGAACTTTTTGGTGCATGTTCAATTTAGTTTCTAGACTATATGAAAATTTTTAATGTTGTATTTTCACTAATTCAAGTTAGGAAACACATCGAACATTTTTATATGGTGCAGGGACTAGATTGAATATAAACCAAAAGTTTAGGAACCACGTTGAACAAATTAAAAAGTGAGGGATGACATTACACACTGAAATAAAATTCAAGGACCACATTGCACATTCAACCAAAGTTCAGGGACCGTTCGTGTCATTATCCCATGTTCTTATAACATTTCGTTTTGTGTCTTTTCTACTTCTCGAAATTTCATAAAAGGTTTTCATGCGTTCCACTCATTGAATTTCAGGCGGGGAAGGTGAGCACTTTGCAAAGGATTTTTATTTTAGAGAACCAATTTTACTCAATAATTCGCTCATCCATGCATTTGTTTTGTGGAAAGGTTTCAATTCACAGTATCTACTGACATACCATTTTCCTTCTAGGATACAGAGCTTTCTTTTGTTGCCTCAAGTGGTTTCCTAGGTGCTGTGACAATCTTTTGTGTAAAATAATTGACTTATCAATACTGTCTTCATCTTTCCTATGCTTTCTGCAGTTCTTGAGTAGCTTTCTCAGTCTGAACATATAACTACTTGGATCTATTTCTATAGTCTGAATGCGGCCTTTTTCACTATGAGCAGGACATCCTTTTCATCTTTGATACTTCACTAAATACCCTTTCTCAGAGGTTCACTGTTTCACTGGTTATCATACTTTGGGTATTTGGAAGAATTTAAGTAGTTTGCCCGGCTTTTTAAATCTTTTTGTTACAGATTTTATGCTATGCTGAATTCTTTTTGCTGTGTTTCACTCATAATACAACTATTGTTTGGTTTCTTGTGTCGTTTGATGTTGTTGTCACATAACGTTTAAATTATCTTATCATTTTCCATTTCTTTCAGGTTTGGGATTTTTAACCCCACTATTGTTTATGATCACTTGGGCGAAATATACTCCGCACTCATTCTTGGAAGCTTCATCTTTTGTATTTTCCTGTACATTAAAGTGAGAATGCAACCCCAAAGAAAAGCTGACATCTCTTTCCCTTGGGAAAGATCAAAACAACGTCTTATGTTTGACACATTTTCTTGTATTGAAGGGTCACCTGGCACCATCGTCTACCGACTCTGGTTCTTCGGGGAATATAATAATTGACTTTTATTGGGTGAGTGTCTTCAGAAAAGTTCAGTTTCTCTGCTGCACTACATGTTGAAAAGCTCAAGTTAGTTGCTTTGATGTCAAAATGTGGCAATTTTTTAATACACCAGATGATCCGGTAAGAACAAAAGTGTGTTACCAAGAACATGACACGAAGAAAAGAAGAGGTCGACCTAAACTTACTTGAGAAAAAAGTGGTAAAACAAAATTTGATGATGTGGGAAATAGATTGGTGTACGGTTTGTCTTAGGACGGAGTGGAGGAAAGCTATTAGCATTGTGGAGGGACAGCATTTCTATGTTCCTGACTGTCCTTTTTAGTCATTTTTTCCACACACACACACATATATTTATTTTTATATAATTATTTCTTTTTCCTCGTTCGGTCTTGCTTTTATTTTATTTATTTTTGGATTCATCGACTGTCGACCCTAACTAGTTCGGGATAAAGGTGATGTTGATGTTGATGTTTTGACATGTCATGAGGTCTGAAAGTTAAAACAGAATTTTCTGAACCGTATTGTTGGGTTTTGTGTAAAATTAAGCCTCAGAAAGTTATCCGTTTGGGTTTCCTTGAAAAGATTTTCTATGATTTTCATCTGTCAATCTGGAAGCAATTCTAGAATCCTCTTTTGTGACATGTGGAAATGCACATTTAAGATTTAGCTAGTTTTGAGGATGCTAATTGATTACGCTTGTACAAATCGTGTCACTGAAATTTTATTCAACCTGGAGATGATGCCGATTATTTTCTACAATGAGCACTCTTAAAAAACGACACCATCTTTTGACGTGATATATGAGAAATGTTTATGTGCAAAAAATACTTCAAATTTGGTTCATAATTTCAAATAATCTACTATGGTGTAGATTGAGGTACATGTACACGTGTGCATGTTTTTGTGCATAATATTGGCCAAATGTATCTTTGGAGCGAAATGGCAAGAACGGCTTTACGGCTTTGCTTTTTGCTACTTTTTCTGGAAGCAGCTTTTCTGTTTTCAGTGACATTTTGACCTTGTTGCAGGGTATGGAGCTCTATCCTCGGATTGGCAAGAACTTTGATATTAAAGTCTTCACAAATTGCAGGTTCGGAATGATGTCTTGGGCAGTTCTTGCTCTAACCTATTGCATAAAGCAGGTACCCGATCTCTGTATTACAAAACTTCATCTAGCAAGGAACAATACATGTAGAATTTTTTAAAAACATATAATCGAAGCTTAATTTGTGACCCATCTAATGGGTAATATCTTGGAATGGTCCCACTAAAAGAATAGGACAAAGGGTGAAAAAAATTGAGACACCAATATCGTTTTCTTAAGATGCCTACTTTTACTTTTGCTATGGTTCTCAGAAACATCTGGACCAGCACTTAAAACATAGTCTCGGAGTTTGTCATTTTAAAAAGCGGAAACTGCTTTTACAAGTGCCAATTGATATCATAAATTCTGATTTTCGTTAGACTGATCTCTTTCTTCTGGGATTGGAGGTTGATGATTTCCTTGCATCATCTGCTAATAATCTTACGTGTGTGTTTGCAGTACGAGCAGAACGGAAAAGTTGCAGATTCAATGCTCGTGAATACCATATTGATGCTAGTGTATGTCACCAAGTTCTTTTGGTGGGAAGCAGGATATTGGAACACGATGGATATTGCACATGATCGAGGTTGACATGAGTTATTCATTCTGTTTTACATGCTAACATCCAGTTGGTCCATTCAATCATTCAAAATAAGCAACAATCAAGAGACGAGGCACTACTATATACAGTATTTCATTCTTGGTTAATTACTAGTGAATTATATATGGCTTGATTTGCAATAGCCACTCGGCGTTTTGTTTATGCAATCTTATTGCTTGGGCAGATGTAGAACCACCACCGTAATTTTAGCACCTTCCATTTGGTTTTACTGATGCTCAATTTTTTTTTTCAAATGACTTTGGCAGCTGGCTTCTACATTTGTTGGGGATGCTTGGTATGGGTCCCATCCATCTATACTTCTCCTGGCATGTACCTCGTCAATCATCCTGTTAACCTGGGAACTCAGGTGTGGAAGCACCTCTTTTAACTATGTTTACTACTACGTGGACTTCATGCGATTACGAATGTGTGCAAAGGGACAGAAATATGCTGTAATTATTGGTCTGGCCTTTAGATTGAGTGGGCAATTTGGTTTGGCTTTTCAACTTAACTTTACATTAAAAGTTAAAAAATGTGACATTTTTTGGATGAAGAACCCAAATTCTTTAAAGACATAAAAAAACCATTAGCGTTTAAAGGCACCAATTTTTTTTCTTGTTTTTAAAATCCATTTTAATTGCTTTTATGGGAAATTTAAGTGTGCCTGATTGGAAGGGCTTTAACATCTGAAAACGGAAGCTTGTTCCTTACAATTGATTCTAGGAAATACATGTGTGTGAACCATCAAACCATGGTTATCTTACTTAGCTTCTTCAAATGTGCTCTTAGTTTCGATCAAGATGGTTCAGAGATTTTTTGGGTCCTCTTTGGCATTTGTTCTGTGGAACCCCTTGCTTGATTTGAAGTAATAGTCCCACATTAGCGGTGTGCAATTTATTTGATTGGGTCAACATATGCTAATGACAAGATCTGGAATACGGCTAGGAGATTTTTTATGGCGTGCACACACTGATCATTTAAATTTTAAGTTTCTAACTGTTTCCTATGAAAAACTGATGTAATATAAAGTGGCACAAGCACAATTATCTTGGGATAACCTTGGGGCTGTCTAATCTGTGTTCAAGTCATTAACTGGTGTATCTGAAAGAAGGGGCAAGATTGAATGTTAGGGAAAATTTGCTATAAGATTATTAAAATTATCTTTCTTTGTAATATCTTAAATTTCCGTCACATGAGTCCATTAGGCCTAAACACAGGCTTGAGAGGACAAATGTATTATCTTCTTACATAAAAGGTGAGACTGACTGTCCTCTTCTTCTAGCTTGCACTTTATATTTTGGCAGCTGGCATTCTGTGCATATATGTCAATTATGATTGCGACAGACAGAGGCAAGAGTTTCGCAGAACAAATGGCAAGTGCTTAGTATTGGGGAAGGCTCCTTCAAAGGTGCTTAGCACTAATATTGTTCTAATGTTTTCTTATGCTTTCAATTGGATAGAATCTGTCAAATGGAACTGAGAGCTTTGATCTCTTTGACAGATAGTGGCTACGTACACTACAATGTCTGGGGAGACCAAAACCAGCCTCCTCTTGACTTCAGGCTGGTCAGTTTGCCTTTTAATTCTTCTGATTCTTGGCATGAATATTTTAAGAAGCTACTATAAGAGTCCTATTGTTAGCTCCGTGATTAGGTGGTTTGCTGCTTATATTTGCTTTTCGAGAGAAATAGTTCTTTCTGCTTTTCGAGGTGATCGGCTTACGTTTTTTCCTAGAACATAACGAAATTGTCGATAAACCATTTGGTAAATGGTATGAAATCTATTTATTGGTTAAGTTACGAGTTATACAAGTCTACATGTGATATACATGCTTGAATGGTCTATGATGGTCACTCACTCATTCCTTCCACAGGTGGGGCTTATCCCGTCACTTTCATTATGTGCCCGAGATTCTTGGAGCCTTTTTCTGGACTGTCCCCGCACTGTTTAATCATGTAAACTCTGTTTTAACAGTTTCGTTTACTCTAAGTTGCGATGACAGTCCTCCTTACCTTTTTTCCCCGTTAATCTCCTGCAGTTTCTGCCTTACTTTTATGTGATCTTTCTTACAATCCTATTGTTTGACCGGGCAAAAAGGGATGACGATCGTTGTCGATCTAAGTAAGTAAATCATCTATATGTTTCTCTAGCTCATACTAAGGTCATGAAATGGAAGCAATCTCCCAATCAGCTCTTATACATTTTTGTGTGCTCTGCGTACTTTGTGATTTAAGACAATACTCATGCTTTAGGGGTCTTGACATGATAGAAACCATTCTTGAGACCCTTTACATTATTGAATGATCTGTATCTTTGATGGAGCAATGTTCCTGGTGCTGGAACATGCAGTTATCTAGAATGAGGAAGAGTACTGTGCCAATGTGAAAAATCAGGGGTGGAGTGGCTTTGGGTCCTATATATTTCCCATGTTCATCTTCGTCACAATTTTACAAATAGAATGCATGAGCATGCACACTGTGCGAATAGACCATCTTTGTGATTGGCCCCAGTTGTCTCACGTGTTCCCACAATTGTGCTTATGAAGGTCCGTCAATATTTCTAGTAGTAATGAACTTTTGGAAATCAAACAATAAGTCTGCAGTCTCGTCCTTGTGCATTGTCCGATTTTACGTTTACTTGCTCCCTTTCGCAGTCAAGCAGACCGAGCAACTGCTTCTGACAATGTTTTCTGTTTCAGGTATGGGAAGTACTGGAAGTTATATTGTGAGAAGGTGCCATACCAAATTATTCCTGGTATTTACTGAGGTTCAGCGAGAAGTCGTGTATGGGGAGACACGGTCGGCAAAAGGAGTCCACGGGGATAGGCTTGGCTCATCCTCATATACTTCAAAACATGTCCCTGCACTTGATTCTATAGGAGATGGCTAGAGCTACTTTGCGAGATCCATACATTCAGCAGCATTTAACATTGCGTCTATCTTTGCTACCCTCCAATCTTGAATGACCTTGTATCGAACATGGAGTGGCGGCACTCAGTAACTGTAGCTTTTGTTTGCACCAGTTGCCTTGACCATTAAAGTTTCCAGACGCAGTGGTCTCTATTTCTGCTTTTATGTTGATTTGACATGGAAATTGCATGGTGGAACTTATTTCCATGGCGTGTGATTTGAACTGAAAAAGGACACCCAAAAAAAAAAAATCCTGCTCTTTGCATTGGCCGATTTAATCTCGTGTCAACGCATTCTTTTTCATTGGTAAAACTTGTGCTTTGATTCCGAAATTTTGTCTCTCGTTGGTTCCTCACAGAAAAAAGCAATATGATTTTGATCTTAAACAGAAAGTGATCGGAAACCATATATGCTTTGATCTTTTGTGTGTGTATGTATCAAGGATTAAAAATACTTGAGATGTAAATTTTGCCAGGACACTCATTGACCAAACTAGAACTGGTAGTTTGACCACCCAAAAAAAAAAAAAATCTAGAATTGGTGAGAGGATATTGTCACCTCATATGTGACTAAATATATCATCGATCCCAATTAGTTTAGGATAAATGTATTGTTGATGTTGATATGTGACTAAATCCACTCCCTCTTTACTAAATAGACGAAATTGGCCTTAGTGGTTTTCATGTCGGCATAGCTTCCTTTAACCTAGTTTATTTGAGAAAAATCACTTGAATCCCTAATAATGTCCGCTGTGATATACCTTTTTTTTTTTTTTGGCGATATAAATAACCCCAATTTACATCGCTACATTTTTCTTCCCTCAAGGTTAAGATGATTTTTCAACTAAAACAACAATGTTTTTACATTACTCAACATACGCAGGAGCCATGTCAATATCATTTGCCTTTGGTCGTCCATGTAGGAAAGTTTTTAAGAGTGCTCTCATTGAGAGAGTCATGAGAAGGAGTAAATGTTCCACACAACGTACAAATTTAAAATTTTTGGTGTCATGAAAATAATTAGGGTAAACATGCCGTAATGGACATAATTTTGAACTTTTTTGCGGCTATTTCCCTAGTTATTTTCCTTCAATAATCTTACGTCTGGTTTTTTTTTCCTGTTTAATTTTATGTCTAGTTTAAACTTACCTATTTTCCTCTAATTTCGTAGCTCTTTTTTTGGAAAATTTTTAGACTAATGAAACATTCACTGTATCAAAGAATTTGTGCTTTTTCCTTACTATTTGAGAAACACTTTTACACAAAACATGTGAGGTGTTATAAAAGCATCTGTAAATTAAGCACGTTGATCTGAGAAAAGTTATGCACACGGAGACATCTTGAACATTTTTACGTAAATTTAACATGAATGATATTAATTCTTGTTGATCCAAAGTGAATAAAATTTCACTAGCATTTAAAATAAAAAATTATCTTGTGGAAAGTTTTGATTTAATTAGATTTCATCTATTCAAATACCCTCTGAATGTAACTTTGATTTATTATGGAAAATCTTTTAAGAGGATTTTTTTTTTTGTTTCATTATCCTAATATATTTATGTGCATGTAAAAGACAACTTATATGAAACAGTTTGATGGTGATATATACAATACAACTAAAAGTGTACAAACATGTAATTGTATCAAAAAGTTGTTTATGTTAACGTGGCATACGATACTATTAACAACTGCAATTAGGTCCAACATAAAATTAGAAAAGAAGAAGAAGAAGGGTAATGAATAATTTCACGGCCACCCACTTCAAATTGCAAGTGAATAATCAAGATCAATTTTGTCCTGTTGGTAAAATAATGGCGTGTATTTTAGTATTTTACGGAGCATGGAAATGGTGTTGCCCAAAAGAAATTAGTGTTAATACCATGGAAAATCTCAAACCGGTACACTTGTGATAAATTTATACGAAATTATTCTTTTGGTTACAAAAAATATGAAATTGATATACCTATGATAAATTTTTCTTAAACTAATTTTTATCACAAAGAACCTCATACTGGTACATTTGTGATAACTTTAATCTTCATTGGTTTTCGATGAATCTTATCATCAAATTGTTGAGTTAGATGACACGCAGTAGTTGACGAGTATGCCAATTTGAGATTTTTACCCTCTATGTATCACACGTATATCCTTTTGAGATTTTTTATGGTATTAATATAATTTAGCAGAAACTAACGAAGATTAAATTTTTCACAAGTGCTTAATATAATTTTGAGTAAATTTATCATAAATGTACCAGCTTAGATTTTTTATGGTAAAGAAAATAGTTTTGGGTAAATTTATCACAGTTATATTAATTTATAATTTTTTATGATAAAAAATAATTTAAAATAAATTTATTATAGATGTATTAATTTAGAATTTTTCGTGTTATTAACCAAAAAATTATTGAAGCCCAGAATGAAACGGGCCACGAACCGATCCACCTTGACCCGCTTCATGTGACCCATGGGAGTCTGGAAGTTTACATGGGAAGAAAAGAGGGAGAGAGAGGAAGAAGAAGGGGTCTCGACGCAGTGAAAGCAGAGGGGTTTCGAGTCTGGTCGTTTACAGGTACGGTTCTAGGGTTCATGTGCCCATAATTTTATACCGGTTTGAATTGGCATGCTTGATTCGTCCTCCATCCCTGTGCTTGCTGATCCCCGTCGCGCGTGGTCTCAGATTTCGTCTCTTCCATCAGAATTCGGCGCATCCTTTTTTCCAATCGAGTGGTCCGGAAGCACGGCGAATTGGTTGCGAACTTTGATCTCGTGGTCGCTAGTCGACGTTGAAGATTCGATCTTGATCTTGTTTGGCAACAACATTTGATTTTTTAATTTTATTTTTGTAACGACAGTGGGGAGGGTGGGGGGGAGAGATGTCCGGTTATGAGAGTGTTGTGGGAGGGAAGCTGAAGCTGAAAGGGAAAGCTTTGGACGTGAAGGCTGGAGGAGTGAAGAAGAAGAAGAAGAAGCCGAAGCACCAGCAGCAGCATCAGGACCCCATCTCCGAGGTCATCGAATCCGAGCTCTCCGCCGCCGGTTTGTACTTGCTTTCCAACTCCTGCGGTTCTTCTTGTTTGATTTGACCGGCCTTAACCGCCACCCAGCGCGGGAGCAGTTTGATTTCTCTTGAAAATTAGAGCTTTACTTGGCTTGATTCTTGGGCAATCTTTTATGCCATCCCGGGATATTCTCTTCTGCCACGTGCAACTGCTCGTGTGGGTGTAGCTGCCATAATATCTATGTGTATATTGATGTAGGAATTTTAAGTATTGTCGAGACTAATGCGATGTACGATGTCAAATGGATGTTCTCATGCGGGTTTGAGGCACAACTTCCTGCTCCAAATTATGTTTTAAAATCAGTTTTACTATGCCAAGAAATTGATGGTGGATCAATTTTTGGGTGATTTATCTAGAGCTCTCTCATGGCGAGTCTATCTGAGATCTTTTGCTACTCGCGCAGGCGATGATGGTGCGGGGCTGTTGAATGAACCTAAGGAAGAGGATGTAAATGATGAGAGCAAGTTGAGTGAAGAAGGCAAGGCTGCTCCGTATGACCATCAGTTGACGCCCGCTGAGAGGCGATACATCGAGCAGAGGGAGCAGATCGATGTAAAGAGGCTGGCGAAGACAGCTAACAAGTCTCACCGCGACAGGATACAGGATTTCAACCAGTACCTCGCAAACATGAGCGAACACTACGACATCCCGAAAGTTGGCCCAGGATAACTGAGGATTGGTCCCATGAGCATGAAGGTTGCCGGATCGAATTTCATGTGGGTTGCTGAGATTTCGCAACTTTCTGTGCATTGTCATTGTCGAACCTTTATTAAGTCTTTCTACCCGAAAACCTTAAGTCAGTTCAGTTTGGCAACGTGTGACAGGAGCACCTATGTCACCGTTTCTCCCTCCTTTTCTAGCTCTTGAAATTTAGTCGATCCTGTTCAGGCTTTCTTTTCGAGTGCGTCGGAAATGGATAGGATTAAGTACTTGTAATTCTCAAGAAAGTCGTTTGGAGAGAACTAAGAGCGTTGGAAGACACTGGAAATGAACAAAGCTTGATGGGTCCTTTCACATTGCATTGACAAGAATTGAATTTGCACTCACCACCTGACCGAATTTTCAACACGCTTCGCCGAGCAGCGAGGGAGATGCGGAAGATACTTGAAGCTGCTTTAGTATCATGTTTCTCACCCTTGGATTCGGAAGCAGCCAATACTCTGATTTGTTGGCTATGCCGCATCAACCTTTCTTACATAGTTTCTTGCGCTTTCTCTGTTTTCTTGACAATTGTCCTGATTATGTCCTTTTGGCAAACCGAGACTATTGTCCAAGTATATGATTCATGGAAGGTCTAGTTAGAAATGCTGGTCTTTCCAATATCTGTCGTGAATATTTGCTTTCCCCATTGGTATGTGACCAGAACTTCGTAAACCTCCCACCATATTGTACACGATAACAAGTATATTTTTGAAGCTTCATCTCATGTCAAATCACACCTAATTATCCTTTGTAAACGCAAGGGACCATTGGTCAAACAACATTAAATAAGCAGAGACCGTTGGGAATCACTCAGCATCTTTTTCTCACCGGATGTCCCAGAAGAGACAGAACAGCCTGCATCTTGTTGTGTACCTCCAACGAAAATGAAAATGATTGCCTGAGGCTGGAGCTGGCAATCTTTATCTATGGACACTCTTCGATTCTGATGCACAGCCAAAAGGAGCAAGTGAGCTTTTTCAGCCCAGCTGCCAGGACCGTCGACCTGATGATCGATAGAAATCTTAAGTATAGAGCTTTTGGCTCAGCGCATTTCATCCTCTAGATTGCGGAAACCAGCTGTTAGATCCTCATGTAGCTTCTTGAATTTTGCAACCAGAGCTTCTTCTCCTTCAGCTGGATCCTCAAATTTCTGGGACCTACATATGTAAACCACCAAATTAGAAGATCCAATGAGCCATCTAAGTTCCCTTTCTCATAAGTGCAATTAGTGTACTTACACCAAACGGTAGAAGAGATCTCCCAGCCGATGCTTGACGAGGCTGTAAGTTATCTTCTGACCATCCATACCAGCAGCTCTCTCCACAGCCTGCACAAATGATCGACTCTCTAACTCTCTAAAAGGAATCACCACACAATTAAATTGTATCTGAACAGGTGCATATGAAACTGCGAGTCCCACTGAATTTTACATCTCTTTTGACAAAGTTAAGCAGCATATCTAAAACAGTGATTTCACAAGTGATCCAACATTTACTGGAAATCGTCATCAGTAAAGTTAAGTTCATAGATAGAAAGGAAATCAAACTGAATGCAACATGTCTATCCTCCCAAAAGGGAAAAGGAGACAAAACATAAGATTAAGAAGCATGCTAACAGCCTTTGCAAGAGAGAGAGAGAACGAGCGAGCGAGCGCACAAAATATTGGAAGAAAAAACTCTACCTGGTTGGCCAAATTATAGAAATGGATGATATTGCGCATCATCCAAACGGACTTGTAAAAGGGGCAATATTTATCATACCTGTCAAATTTCATGGAGAACAATGTGCCTCTCAGAAAAGACAACCAAAGGATGAAACATGAAAGTACGACAGGCAAGCTACACCAATGGTGAGCAATGTAATCTTGTACTTACGGAGTAAAAGCATTCTGAGCAAGATAATCCTCCCTCAAGAGCTTCGCAGTTTCCAGTGTAATTTTATCTGCTTCTGCCAAAGCATCTTTGCCCACGAGCTACAGTTAAACAGAAAGCCAAATATCCATATCAACGGTTGCTTCAAATGTCAGAGGATATGCTAACACGGAAAAGTAAACATAATACATGTGAATATCAGTCAGAGGAGTGGTTGCGGGAACGATACACTTTGGTTACCAGCAAACACTTCAAAAGGAGACCCACTTTCAATACTTCTTACCTCACTTTCCCATTTTTCCAATATCATTAAATAGCATGGCCTAGGCTAAGCTAACTCGAGTAGGAGAGCCATGTTATGGGTGACCTTATTGCACGGTTCAGAGAGCACTTGTGTATGTGATGCACGTGAACGTGTACGAAAAAGTTGTTGTGATAGAGTCAGTGAGAGTTTAAACAAAAATGTGATCATCGAAGAAAAAACATACCTGCACAATTTCGTTCAAATCATCTTCTCTCTGAAGCACCTCACGAGCCTTTGTCCTGATGTTGATAAAATCTGGATCAAAATGCTCGTAGAATGATTCCAATGCCTGCATAGCAAAAATAAAGTGTCTAAGTTGAATATGCTCGAAAATGGTGCTCGTGATGTATTATCTCCATTTGAGGACAGCCTAAGGCATTTCGAAACCCATAAGCCTTGCACACGTGTACGCCCAGTTTGGAGCTCACCGATGAATACTTTGAGTAAGAAATGAGCCAATTCACAGAAGGAAAATGTTTTCTCTGGGCAAGTTTCTTATCCAGACCCCAGAAGACCTGAGAATTACGAGAAAAACAAATTATACTAAGGCTATGAAGATAAGCTTTACTAAGGATAAAGTAAAGATGTATGTTGAATGGAGACTAGAAAGATTAACGTTCAATAATGCCCGACTTTGCTTTCGTGTGTCACAACGGATAAAATCTGTAGATCATAGCCTAGGCTGCTTGGCAAGCAAGATAGGTGACTTTACCAATTGACCAAAAAAGTATACATAAAGCTTCAGAAGTTGAAGAGGTTATAAACCAACACATTCCTATCTCGTGCTGCTTTTCCAAAATATCTAAAGAATATTATTTTCTCATGTCAACACTGATCACTACACGACATCTGCCTGGCTCAATATTCAGAAAAAGTTAAAGATGTACCTGGACAATGCTAAGGGTTGCAGATGTCACGGGATCTGAAAAATCTCCTCCAGGAGGAGAAACGGCACCAACAATAGTGACACTGCCTGTCCGCTCTGGCGCACCCAGACATTTCACCTTCCCAGCTCGTTCATAAAAGGATGCTAAACGCGCCGCTAGATAAGCAGGATACCCACTATCAGCAGGCATTTCTGCCTGTAGGATTTCAAGAATGAGAATTCCATGCACAAGAGATTTCTGTTTCTGATTTACGTGACAACTAAATATAGAAGTGGCCTTGCTCAACTTATTAAGTAAACTTGTTCTGTAAAACACAATTGAATCTAGCACAAAGAGCACTGGATGTGGCAAAATGATTTTGCAGACGCTGTCAGGTATGAACATATATTGAGAGCAACTTACCAGACGTCCAGAGATTTCACGAAGCGCTTCTGCCCAACGAGATGTCGAATCTGCCATCATGCTGACATTGTAGCCCATATCCCTGAAGTATTCAGCAATAGTAATACCTGATAGAAAAATCTAAGTCAAACAGTGCTCGCATGTCCTTGACATATTTCCAATACCTTCTCTTACAAGTGACTGCCGGATGAAGACAATTGTAAAAAACACATCGATTCAACACAAGGTAAAAGTATACTAATTATGAATCCGAAAATCTGTTCTCATGTCATTCTTTGCCCCCTCACAGCTGATCCAAATTGATAAGTTGTCATCTTTTATACTGTAGTATCTAATGGAGTCATCAGAATACCAATGCAGGCAAGGACCTCAGACACCTTAAAGCCACATAGGAAGCAAAATAAACAAGCAGAGGACGTAGATTATACCAGTATAAATTGATGCCTCCCGAGCTGCCACAGGCATATTAGATGTATTGGCTACCAGTGTAGTACGCTTCATGACAGATTCTTCGCGACCATCAGGCAATGTCATTGTTAATTGAGGAAAATCCATAAGAACCTGAAGTATGGGTCTTAAATATATATCTTAAGCAGACAATAAGCAAAATCCGAAATGATCAATCTCAACAAGCACATACCTCTGCCATTTCATTTCCTCGTTCGCCACAACCAACATATACCACAGTATCAGAGTTGGAATACTGCAAATAAGACAATGTACATAGTTCAATTAACTTATTTATGGGGATACAAACAAAAACTCCTCTGGGAGTATCAACAATATATGGTGGAAGATGCCTAATCAACCTCAAACTGATGGTAACAAGTACCTTCGAAAGAGCTTGACTAATCACAGTTTTCCCACAGCCAAATGCTCCAGGAATGGCACAAGTTCCACCAAGAACAGAAGGAAAAAGTGCATCAAGCACTCGCTGTCATGAGATAAAGCTACACTCGGTAAACTTTTACAAACAAAGGCTGTCATGAAAGTACTTTGGACTTAATTTTTGCGGAGTCATTACCTGACCAGTGAGCAATGGAGTATCAGCAGCCAGCTTTGATGCAACTGGTCTAGGTGTACGAACTGGCCAAGTCTGACAAGGTTCACAGAATATAGCTCAGGATTTAAAAAGTGATCAAGCTCTCAAAAAAAGGCAGACGCAGAATGCATCCATGAAACAAAAGTTGAAACCTGTAGCATCGTGAATTGCTTTTTGACACCTTGAAACTCAAGTTCTAGCACTGTATCCTGCAATTGCAAACAGATTAAGAAGTCGCCCCACGATGCATAAGGATCCTTTTACTTATGAGTTCAACAATCATAAGCTGCTATAGAGGACAAAAATCCATCCAGCAGTAATGGACTTCTTTAATTAAGTAATCGCAATGGATTCTTTGTTGGAAAGCAAGTGAAATTTTAAAAAACTATCGATTACAAATTGAAATACAAAAACTTGTATCTATGGGATGTCAATAGGATTAAATCTTCACTGACGAGATTTCTTGTGGTCAATTCCGTGTCATCTTGAAAGAGGATACACTTAGAAGTCCCAAGGTCACCGCAGATCTTGCTCCATTCAACAATAGAATAGGATAAGAATACAGCAAGCAAAAGGTGCTACATAGAATCCAATATCAGCGAATTGTTCATCAAATGAGCTTCCTTCTTTACAATCAATTGATATACAAGCATGCCCACAAGAAAATATGTAGTCCATCAAAGACCAAGATAATATGACACATTATCTACTGTCTTTAAAATATTAACATACGCAACAAAAATCCCAAGTGCCTAGGCGATTTCAACAGGGAATTTAATAACTGAAGATTAAGAACCAGTTATAGCTACAACCTAATAGGAGAAGTCTTGACAAGAAGCAGACCAACCTTCAACGAATATTGACCAGGCGGTGCAATATAAGTGATTTTTCCCATGGAGTCAGGAGGCAGCGCAATATGATGTTGCATTAAACTATTCTCGAAGACAGTCTGCCATAACACCAACCCACACAGTAACTTGATTAAAGCAGAACGAAAAGCAAATAAAAGCAGCCCTAATAAGCTACTAACTTCCCTAAATATACTAAATGAAACTAACTTACAGCATATAGGTCTCCTCCAGTTAAAAGATCACCTTCGCCTGTATCCAACAATTGTAAGCCGATCAATGAATAAACATCCATACCAGGTCAGTCCAATATCACTTGGAATTTAAAATTACCGATCTTTTTAGGCTGAAACTCCCAGAGTATGCCTTTGTCTAATGCAGGAACAGATACACCGCGAGGAATATAGACGTCACCAGATATTTTGGCAATAGTTTTCAAGGGTCTCTAAAATTGTGACAGCACATTTGAGAGCCACGAAACAAAGACAAGTAAGTCACAACTAATAGCAAGGCATTAGGGTAGACCTGAATTCCATCAAAAATGTTTCCCAATATTCCAGGACCCAACTCCACTGACAGAGGCTGTACATCAACATGACATTGTCATTTACTAATCGACGAATGCACTAAAGAAATCAAAGGAAGACAAATGAGACAACAAATCACTTTATGCGTCCTCAGAACAGGGTCATTGACCATCAATCCAGCTGTTTCTTCATAAACTGAAATTACATAAAACGATTTATCTCCATCAAAAGTGCTCCATGCACACAGAAGCACATAAGTGCTCAAGACACGCACAAATGTAACATCTGATGGTAAAGAGCTAGAGAAAGAAGATGAACCTTGGATGGTCGCAGAATCTCCCTCCAGACGAATGATTTCACCGATGAGATTATCATGACCGACGCGAACTAACTCATACATGGCCGCCCCAGCCATTCCATCGGCCACCACCACAGGACCCGATACCTGAGATGTGATAGTGCACAAAGCAAGTACAAGTCAGGCAGGCAGACAGACAGACAGAAAGATTGCCGCCTTCTTCAATTGCAGCAAATTGGTTGATTGGGTCCTAGGAAAGATCCTTACAATCCCATTTAGTGGGAGATAGAACGAGGCAATATTATTCTTCCTGTGCATCAGACTATCATTACATCTACCTATCAGTGCTATCAACAGACAGTCTAGAATATTCTTTTCCCACGGTAGGCGCCGGATGCAGTCCTAGTGAGCTAGAGCTACTGAATAAGTTAAAAAGTCGACTCCTCACCACCCGATCGGACATGCTAAAATGATAACCGACCAACGCAGAACGCAAGATCACAAAACACATATGAGATCAAGCACGAGTCTTCCTACGTCCCCGCCAACCCAAAACGGATACTTCAAATGAAGGAACTTCAAACCAGAAGGAATCCCATCTGCGAGTAACGACGAAGGAACAGGGGATGGAAAAAGCCGAACCTTTCGGACATATCCGTACTCGCTCTCCTTTTCGGAGTCCTCGAACGTCGTGAGACGAGATCCGTAGGCGGACGGCATTCCGGATGAGCTCAGTCGCAGAAAACCGGCGGCGGGCGTGAGCTTCTCGCAATCTGAAGCGACCCAGATGGACAGGACAGACTGCGATTCAGAGAGAGAGACAGAGAGAGAGGCAAAAAGGGTGAGTGACTTCAGCGCACGGGAAAGTGCAAGTGAAGTGGAGGAAGGTCGCTGGCTAGCTCGCTGCAGAGATCGGCGTCGTTATGTTGTGGATGACGACGCGGTGGCATGTGGTTGTGGTCGATGGTTGATTTTCTTTTATATTTTATTTGATTTTCTGAATTTTAACTTTTTGCTAATAATTAGCATCCTCGTCCTTTGTCTGCTTTCCCATTCCTCCTATCCTCACCACGTAAATCCTACCACCTCCCGAGCCAACGACACCGTTTATCTTTATAAGTATCCGGAAAAATGCCACAAATAATTTATGAATTTTAACTCAATATTTAACGTGATTATTGAACTTTTAATTTATTTAACGTAATCTCTGATCTTTTAATTCAACGTGTGATCTGATCCCTAAATTCAATATGATCTATGAAATTTTAGTACATATTCAATTTAGTCCGTTGGCTATATTTAAATGTTAAATATTGTCCATGATCTTATATTAATGAAAAGACTACATTACGCATTTTCATATAGTTCATATACTAGAAAAATTTATGAACCACGTTGAACAATTTGAAAGTTCAATAACAACATTGAACATTAAGTTAAAGTTCATAAATCATATTAAATAAATTAAAAGTCACGAATCACATTGCACATTAAGCAAATTTCAAAAACCTATTGTGGCATTAACGTAAAGTGCATTTCTCGTGCACTCTTCAATTTTTTTTGCTTCTAACTAGAATTTGAGAAGACATTAATCTTACGATCGTCAAACTTGCAAATTAAAAGTCATTAAGATTATTTATTTTGTAGCTATTCTTATCAAGTTTTTCCTTGGAAGATTTTTTTCTAATTATATTTCTGTCAACATCATGTGAATGTTGTGCTTTTTTTTTTTTCAATCCTAAGCACGACTTAAAAGGGCTTTGCCTAATCTTTAGCACATAAAACTTGGGGGTATTCCCCGAGAAGAAAAAGATTTGTTTGGCAAATAGGGATGCAGGGTATGCGGACACCGGCACATTAAGTTAAGGAACGTATCTATGGCACCCGTCGTCCCCATATATCAAACGGACAGATCATGGAGGCGCTTGAGAGAAATCTTCTTTAGAGTTTCCACATCTTATAATAAAATAAAATAAATAATTTTTTTAATGTATCTTACACAAATATACAACGGGAGTTAAGAATTTGACTTTCATTTTACCTAAAAAGAGGAATGATTAAATGAAATAGGATTTAAATTCGTTTAATAATCTATATTAAAATACATACCAACCCATTTTCCCAAATGTTCATATCCGCGGCCATCTATTCCGAACTACCAAATATCCATACCCAGTAACCACCTATTGCTACGCTCTAACATGATCTTCGACGGTGTCCTTCCTCTTTACGGAAAGGGCTAGCGTGTCCATACGACGTGTGCACGAAATTAAAAATATCAACATGAAAGAACCGCCGTACGAAACGGCGGCCGTGTCCATTATTGTCGCACCACTTTCATTGGTGGCCCTAATAACCAAGTCCGTGAAAAAATAACCAATTTTTTTTAAATATAATATCAATTCAATTTTAATTTTTTCTTTTCGATTTAGTTCTAAACTTTTTACAATTATGTCAATTCAGTCAATTAGACGAATTTTGGCCTTGCCGACGCTGGCGCAGGCACCGGCCGGTTGGCAACATAATATTATAGTAATTTTGTTTACATTTTTTGATTTTATTAATATTTTCTTTTTAAAAAAATTCATTTCCCTTTCCCTTTCCCCTTCCCCTTCCCCTTCCCCTTCCCCTTCCCCTTCTTTGTTATAATATGCCATACGATACCTTCCCCTTCGCCATTGTTGTTCTACCACCAGCTCCAGTATTCTAATTGTTCTACATCGCCGGACCTCAGAACCGGCCAGAGGATGACCGGCAATGCTCTCGCTGGTTGCTGGTGAGGGTTAGCCTCGCCTCGCTCGGCAACTGCGAGGCCCGACCTCGCTCGACCACTGTGAATCATCATTTGTAATTGTCGTCGGTCGCTGGTGAGGTCGGCCTTGCCTCGCTTGGCAACAACGAGGCCCGGCCTTGCTCAACCACTGTGAATTATCCTTTGTAATCGTCACCGATCATTCTTCATAATCGTCGTTCGTCGTACTTTGTTACCCTCGTCGATCGTCTATGATATTGAAAACTCTCGTGGGCTACTAGATAATAGGGGAAGGGGATGGGACACGAGAGAACAGGGGAAGTGGATGGGGAAAGTAAAATAAGAAAATCAAAAAAATCAAAAAACATTAAAAATTATTATAATATTAGGCTGCTTTGACTAAATTGGCACAATTACAAAAGATTTAGGACTGAATCGGCAAAAACAAATATTCATAACTAAATTAGCACGATTACAATATGTTTATAACTTTTTTGGGTAATTTTCCCCACTAGACTGCGCTGCATCGAAACACGCTGAAAGTCTTACATCGAAGTTTCAAGGATGAGTTGAGTGATTCACCGTTCGGTTTGGCGGCTCCTTAGTCTTTAGGTTGGCCCTTTTAGAACCGGCATGCTGTGTCTCGGGTCGGCTGATCTTTGATCGCGCAATAGCTCGTGTGGTGCCTGGTGAGTCGAGAATACTAGGCTAGCCTTGCTTCCATAGTTGTTCATAAAAATATTATAGCGTCTCGAATCCACTTATTGGGATCGTATCATGCTCGACTTAACTTAGTCATCTAAAACAAAACACTCGATGCAACAAGCGCTCGAACATCCTCTTAACTACGCGAGGGATTACTTAATTGGTTGATCTTCTCAAGCCCTATGTCAGCGGTGATTTACTTAAATTCCGATTCGGTTGTCATCGAAGACATCTTGAAGCTGTGGCCATCGGCACGTCGGCATACTTCCGCGCGAACTTCACCTAGGGCTTCTGGTCGAAATTGCGTCACGCCAGCTGGACGCTGTGCTACTTCAACACGGGGGTGATGGTGATAGACTTGACCAAGCGAAGGTGCGTGGGTATACGAGGAGGATCGAACGGTGGATGGTGATCCAGAAGCAGGATCGTATCTATGCTCTCAGCTTGCTGCCGCCGTTCCTCATGGTGTTCGCTGGGCATGTGGCGGCAAGCACCGGTGGAATCATCGGGGATTAGTTAGGGCGGGTATGAAATCACTTCAAAATTTTTATTTCCCTGCCAGAAGTCGGTCTGGCAAGAAAAATTCAATTTGTAAAATCCTATCCGAAAAAAAAAATTGACTTATACTACAATTTTCTATTTATGGCAAAATTTTTGGCCAACTTCGAAAATTAAATTTTTTTTTACTTCTTTGGCTCCAGAAGTCTTTCTCAGGGCGGCTGCCGACTGTCGCTACCATCGAATATTTTATTAATAATATTTCGAAAATAGATATTTTTAATCGTTATAAAAAAAATTTCTCTAATCATAAGTCAATATGATTGAGAAATAGAAAAATCAACTTATAATTCTGTAGAGGAGTTGAAAAATTAAAATTTTGCCAGAAACCAACTTACTGCCATAAGTGTTTTCATGCGCACCCTTAATGATAACGTCAGGGGCAATTTTAGGAATAAGGCTCGATTCCATTGGATCACCCGGTAACAAAATTGACTGGTCTAATTCCCAGTTCTTGATGCTTAGGTGAGAACTGGGCCACTTGGGAAACGATGACCCCTACACAAACCCCCTTAAAGCCACACGCTCCACCCACAGCGATACGTGAATAAGGGAGAACTCTGTCCATTGGGTCACGGAACGAGGCTCTATAAAACTGTCGTCTTCAGCGATGAACTCAGTTTGCAACCCCGTGCTGTCCCGTCTTAAATTCGACTCTGGAGTTTGTGAGCTTCAAAATTTTAATCTCCATCGCACCCAAAAAAAAAAAAAAAATGTGTGGAGGAGAGGAGAGCAAAGATAAAGGAGGTAGGCCCCCTTGCCCCTTTTGGGATGGCAATAGCCAGACGAACATTGCGGAATCCTCGGCCCAAAGTCCAGCCATGAAAACATCCTACGCAACTTCGCACGTACTAAAATACTGAGACACTGTAACCTCCACGGAGCTTTGACCCTCGGTCGGCCGTCTCTCCACCCGCGCTTGACCCGGAGCTGAAACCAACGACGACGCTCCCTTGCGCTCGCGGCCCGCGTCTCCATCTTCTCCCTCCTCTTCTCCAGGTGGGTCACCGTTTCTTTTGCAGTGCAGTCATTTTGGAGCTGCTCTTTCCACGGGAGTTATGAATTCGGGGATCGCCTGTCCCGTTTTCTTCTTGTTCTTGATTGTCTCGTCGGAAGTAGAGTTTGCCCTGATTGAGCTCGAAGCTACTCCTTTTCATGTCTCTCGTTGCCTTTGCTTTTCCTTTTTCGTTGGAAGCAATCTCTAGATAACTGGATTTGAGACTCTGATGCCTGGGGACTTTGGGATTGGTTCATTTCTCGTGCGATCATACGACACGAAGCTTGGTTTATCTTTCGACTGCGCCCGATTGTTTTTTTTTTATGGTCATTTGTTTCGTATTGTTGGAGTCAGCTGAAACTGTTGGCCTATTCCTTAATAGTACTGGATGGCAAAGTGGCTGGTTCTTTTCGCCATCAATTAGTGAGGATCAGACTGCTTTGATCATCTTTTGCAAATTTTTCTGCTTGCTCTTGCCTTCAAAATGGTTGGGCTGTCTGTATTGTCCGCTATCCTGGAACAGAATATCATCATCTGCATACCTTTGTTGGCGCTAGTGGGATTGAATTTCTTGCTGGAATTTCTTTCCCCAGACTCCATCAATTCCATCTCTGAAGTACCAGATGCCCATTCCCATCTATTCACACGTTCTTTCTTTTGTGGCAGCTCATCCTCTCTGTTCACTCACCATTTGTTCTTTCCTCAGTCCCTCAGCAGATCTTTAGTTGCTGAAGTCCATTGTATGCTCTCAACTGGGGCTTTGTCTTTAAGAACTTGCCGAGTTGAAATTTCTCACCTTGGTAGATGCCTATGTACGTGTGTTGCTTCATGTGATCTCTGTTTGTGTTTATACCCATTCCCAACTTGGTGATTTAGATGCATGTTGGATCGTATGCGAGCATAAATAGAATAATGTTATCACTTGAAACTGAGAGGTTTCATTTTGATTCGATTGCTGCTCGCGAAGTAAGTCTCTTGGATTAGATGCCTTAGATAACTTCACGACATGACCCTGCGACTATCCTTTGAATTATTTCCTTCCCTTCATATTTGATCCCTATTTACCCTTCCTTTCATGAATACAAATTGGTGACTTTTCTCGAAACTCCCTGGGAATTCATCTTTTCCATCCTTTGTCCCAGCGTCGATGATGACTTTTCTCGAAACTCCCTGCTGATCAGTCATCTTTTTTTCTAGTTCTAGGGGATTTTGCTGGTTTTGATCCCTTTAAATCTTATTTCAGAACATCAATGACAAATGGCAACAATGGTGATGCTTTAGTCTCGCGGGATAACTTTATTGGGAAGCTTC
The DNA here is from genome assembly GCA_028455895.1 of Rhodomyrtus tomentosa. Lineage (NCBI taxonomy): Eukaryota > Viridiplantae > Streptophyta > Magnoliopsida > Myrtales > Myrtaceae > Rhodomyrtus > Rhodomyrtus tomentosa. The sequence continues at coordinate 36,071,337 of JAPCWY010000001.1, read as the reverse complement.
CTGACCATCTCTTGATAGAAATTTTCGTCCGGGTCCCTGTCACAGAGTGGGCGCAGATATCTTCTGTTAGAAAGCATTGGGCAAACCTATTCCGTGGGGAATGTTTGTGGCGAGCTGCTCTTGTGAAGTCCTATCCTTCGGCTAGCCAAGCAAAACGGTGGCCAGGTCCAATTCCACGAGGGTTGAGCAGGCGGTAAAGTTTCCTTTTCTGTTTTTACCTAATGCCCTAGTATACGCACACATGTGCTCACATACGCGAATATATATAATACCCCAAACAATGAGTAGAACAGAATATGTGATTTCCATGACATTCGCAGTTATTGTTGAAACATGCACGACAAATTGCAATAGTCTAATGCCACACGAATACGTACTATTCATTTTAGCACTTCTCGCCCTTTTATTAGCCACAGACTTATGACGGTCTCCTTGTGGATATGTATGCACCTTTTTGAACAGCTTTATATCACTTATCCTCTCAGTTAATGCATCCCATCACCTTTGACTTCAGTGAAATGTCCTTTTAGTTACATAGCTGGTGTGCTAGCTATATTTCATGGTTCACGGTGTACTTTACTGCCTGCACTCTGTTGAGAAAATAGGCTACCTGTGTAAGCTTGTCCAACCATGTGATATGATTAGGGCGTTAAAGCAGACTCCCTCCCTCAAATTTTGTGAATCCTGATTGTTCGTCTTGGTTTAGCTGTTTTTGAAGAGAAATTTCTATTTGCAGGCATAGTCATGTTTTAACATTCTGCCCAATGATCTCAGGAGATTTGCGGCTTTGTATATTAGTAAACAGATTTTTTCTCTTGATGGAGATATGGATGAAATAGTGGGCCATGCTTATCTATTTTTGAAAGAGCAGCTTGAACTTTCAACAATGCCGCCTCCTTCCGGGGTTCTTCATGGAACAATGATTGGTATGGCATTTTTTTACTTCAGGTCCTCTTTCTGATTAGGCTGATGTGGTTCAGGTTAGCTATTGGATTACATAAGATGAGCCCTTCCGGTTACATCGATCATCTTTAATGATATATTTGATACTAGTATTCTACAATGTTTGAAATCTCATTCTTTCCAGTAAGCTCCTCACCTTGAAAGTTGCCCTGTTGGCAGATCAGTTCATAGCTTGTGGAAAGTCAAGAGACGTGGCAAATGAGCTTGCTTCGCAGATTTGGATTGCTGTTCTCGACAATTTAGAGGAAAATGAGCACACCTTTCTCTTGCTAAAACGTCTCGCCCAAGAAGCTGATGTGAGTTACTGCTGGATAACTATTCTTTTGCCTCGTAATGCGCATTATCATTTCCATAAATGTCAACGGAGCAGGTGTACATATGTTTCTCTTTTCTTGTTGAGTCATGGGTTTTAGGGCAGGGTATGCCCGTGGCATATGAGGAGGCCGTTTAGAGTTTGTGGGAGGGAAGTTTCGATTGCAGTCAGCATCTACGTAAATATATGGACTGATATCTGCTGGCATCCATTGGTAAATAATTCGAGGTTAAGATATCTTCATAGTGTTTGATAGCTTTTTCTGCCTGCTTATCCCTTGTCAATTATCCAAGATCTGATTCTGAACTGGTTTCACTTTAAAAAGCATGCCAACATCCTGTGTTCTTCTTGCTATGTCAAATGAAATGATCTGCTTTAGGCAACGTTGACGATGAATAACATGGAAACTAATGTGATTTACTTTAAAATGAAATTGGTAGTAGAATTGCATTCTGGCAATGCATTGAAAGCAAAGAAAATTGTTGTACTTTTTATTCCCAAGTGCTTCACTATTTCCTGGACTATGATCCGGGTGTCTTACATTTAATAACGATGAATTACTTTATTATTCTCGAAGTAGTCTTCCTGACAAGGAATGTCGTGGTAATGCTTATGAAATGTGGTATGTGGATTTCCTTGTGCACACTTGAACTCATCCAACACTGGCCGCAGGTATTTCTTCCTTACCCTTATTCGAGATCAGTCAAGGTCCAGTGGAGAGTGTTCGAGAAGCTGTTCACCGATTTCCGCGACTGCTTCAATCACGTGGACTACTACGACATATTGTCGTGTGCCAAGAATAGGTTCCAACCGATCCCATCGGCTTGGCTAGGTTATTAGCCGTGATTACTTACACTTGATGTACAGAGCTAGAGGCTCGTACCGGTTCTTGCTATCTACGGTGCGGATATGCATGTGTAACTGTAACATATTACTTCTTCTTTGGGAGCCAAACGTAAGAGCTCTTAGAATCTGCAAGTGGCAGATTCATTTGAGGTATGCTCATCTCTGCGCAAGAGTGTGCATTAATACATGCCAACGTTGGACGGTGAGAGAGCTCTGATCAGATTCGGCCCTAAATCCTTCCTCAATTCTTGTTCAGAAATCTGTTACTCTATGCTTTGAGCATTTCATTTCTAATGCATTGACTTCTTTTTTTTCTTTTTTTCTTTTTCATGAGGGACGTAAGTGAGATTCTATACGGCGGTCGGCACCCGGCTAATCGTCCGTTGGTGCGGCAGTTCTCAGTTACTTCGTTCCCGGATCATCGAGAAACAATTTCTAGGTTCTAGACATGATCGATTTGGGGGGGCGAGTACATGGACGGGTTCTGGATAAGGATTTGTAGACCCGTCCATGGTTAGGAGGTCATCCAATGTTCTGCCAAGACGGATTCTCACACGCGAGCAAGCCGAATTGCGCGAGTGGGTGACCAAGAAGGGAAACACACGCCTCTACTCGACTATTTCACCTTTCGGGCCGACCGGACCCGACCCGAATTCATGCTCGACGGGTAGTAGTCAGGATGGGACCACCTCCATGCGCAAATGCGATGATCCGAATCAATGCACCCGTGCGATTGATTCGTCCTATTGTATTGTATTACCTGGTTGGAGCAAGAAACTAACTCCCGCATTAAAAAAAAAAAACCAAAACAAACAAATCGTTTATCCACAATTCGACGCTGCTGTGCCTGTGCCGAGGCTTTGCTTGTCCGGGATTGAAGGCGATGTGTCGGCTTCCTCCCTCAATATCAGCCGTTGATTCTGAATTTCTGAGGAAGAGAGGACGGTGGGCCCCACCTGGGGGAAGAGTTGACTTGGGAAGGCTGGCGAACCAATGGCGACGGAGCTGCCTCCTTTTGGTTTAATTGGTACGTCTTCGTTGCTCTCTACGCCAAATTTGATTTAATTTAATCCTATCATTATGCAACCATGATTAAACTAATTTGGTACTTTGTTGTGGTGCTGGTAATTTAATTATTCAATAAGTCAAGACTTTTGCTTCTTCTTTTCTTTTCCCCCTTCTTGTTCCTTTTATGATTTGTTTGGGATTCGATTCAAAGTTAGCTTTATCCCCAACCAAACCCGCCGGCGAATTGCCCTGGGTCGCTTGCCTAGCGGCAATTGCGTGATGTAAAGTCCCCGGAGAATGATTGACGCGAATCTAATCCCTTTTTTTTTCTTTTTACATCCGGAAGAAATTCAATTTGAGCCTGTTTTAACTCCTTATCAATTCTGTCTCCATTTTTTACACGATGGATAAGATGTGCGAAATACCATATAGTCAACCACTTGGTTTTTGGAAGAAAAAAAAAACACTTGGTTCGGTTCAAATATCAAAATGCTCTGAACTTATCGTGCAATGATCAATTCACTCGTATACTTTTCAAATTGGCCAGTTTGGTCCTAAACTTTTGACAATTTATCAATTTAGCCATTTCGATCGATTTTAACCAAAAATTGTTAATGCGGCAGTCCAGTCAGCTCATTCCGAGTGACATGGTCGCCGCCGACGTGGACGATTTTTTGTAAATTTTTTGAACTTTTTTTTGCCCTTTTTCCTTGTCTTCCTTCGCCACTTGTCAACCTCAGGCGAGGATCCCAATGACCGGCAAAGGAAACAAAAAAAAGCTTTTCTTCCTACAGGCGATGGCTCAAGCGACTAATCGCTGCTGACTGGATTGCCGCGTTAGCATTTCTGGCCAAAAATAGGCTGGAATGACAAAATTGATGAATCTTGAAAATTTTAAGGACCAGACCAGCCAATGAAAAATTTATCACTGTATTAGCCGCCATCCAATGGATTTTGAACTTTTGGAACAATTATTCCATCGAATATTTCCCAATTTTGTAAATGCACGTGTTTGTTAAGCCCCTGCATGGTAACACTTCTGACTAACTTCTTAACGTTTGACCAGAAATTAATTTTTATACTTCTCTTCAAAAGCAGAAGTTGATTTTTCTACTTTTATTCCAGACTGACTTCTCTTTGGTAAATGTTGAAAAATTCTTTTTTTGAGACGTTATTAACAAAATCTTTGGCAGCGGCGGCGGTGGGCGAAGGGCTGCGGCGATCGACGGCAAGCGATTGGCGACCGGCGGGGGGCGGCGGTAATGGTCGGGTGAGACTCGTGTAATCGAAGAAGTGATTTTGTAGTTGAAAAGTAAAAATTTTTAACTTTTGAAATTTGGCCAAAAATCCAACCAAAAATAAAAAATTATACTAGAAGTCAATTTTTTTACCAAACTCATTTATGCTTCGGAATTGATTTTACCAAATGAATTTCCCTGCCGGATTGACTTTTGGTAGGGCAATGAAAAAATTGAAATGATTTCATGCGTATTCTAAGAGTTCAATACATCGACATGTACCGGATTAAATGCTAGATTACGTGGTCTAATAATCTCAAACAATAGTTGCGCCTATGTACATTGTGCTTTTTTATTTTATTAAATAATTCTTTAGTTTCCAAGAAAGGGGGAAAAAAAAAAACACTTCCTGTGGATGTGAAATACTTTGGAAACCTTGGGAGCTGTAAATCTTGCATTGCCATTACTAGGTTCCATCGGATGTAGAAAGGGCCGCCTGGAGTTTCCTATCATGGCCACCGGGTGAACAGGAGCATGAAACGGCTTCGTCGCGATTCAGGTTGAAGTCGTGAACACCGTGTCCAAGTTTTTCAGACGCCGTCGTCGCGAGCTTCTGGAAAGAACGGTGGCGAATGCTTCGCGGGAAAAGGAAATGGGTTTTCGATTTCACGGGTTTTTTCGTAGAATGGATGGCCGGGGCAATCGTACGATGAATTATACACGACCCTGCAGTGGGGGTAGACAACCTTAAAAATACATGGAATTCTTGTGAGTATTATTTATTTATTTTATTGGTCGAAAATGTGAGTATTTATTTGTTTGTGTCTGTGTGTGTATATATATATATATATTTTTTTTTGGGTTGTCATTTTCTTAGAATTTTCTTATGCGAATGAATTTTCAGCAACTCAAGCAGAGCAACAGACCAAAACACATCCCACGCACGTGTCAGCACGTCGCATGTTTTTCCGGGAGCCGGAGGTGACGCGTGCCCCAAAAGCCAACAGGGGGTTTTCTCTTCGCGTTCCCAAATACGCCCAAGTCCCCAACCTGGTTTGGCATATTTACAGAATTACCCCCAACCTGGTTTTGGCGTATTTACAGAATTAGCCCCACCGGAAATATCCGTCGGTACCGGATATTTTCCGGTATCGATGGATATTTCCGAATCTACTGCTCAAACAGTCACTATGGCTCCATCGGTACCGGAGGAATGGACATGTGCCTCTTCACGTCGCGTGTTCTGAACTTCACAGTCATCGACCACGCGAAACGGACGAAAACATGTGAAATTTCCCAGGAGCGACCAGAAGGAAGGGAGAGATAATATATGTTGCAAGATTGCGTTTGGTTGTTCCGGTTTCTAGTTTGGATATGACTGGATATGATATGATAAAAAATTCAAAGATTTTGTCATATCCTATATTCTATTTGGTGAACTGTAGATTTAAAGTCAGATAAGCAGAGAGGCAATACATGGTTGCGATCGATTTTGTTTGCTGAAACAAATATTTCAAAGATTATCCAGTGATGAGTTCTGATAAGCGAGTTATTATTGAGCGGGTTATGATGAACAAGTTATCGTTAAGCATATGTTTATGCCATTTGAATTTAGGCATTACATCTCGGGCAGACCACTTAAGACTAGCTCTTGATCTGGAGTTCAATCATTTGAGAATGACTTGCAGGTCTTACTCATTGCCTTGTCGAATAAGTACATATATGCATAACAATGAAGTTATTCAGTCTTTTTTTTTTTTCATAAGTTGTAACATGTACTAATCAAGTCGTCTAAGAGAGCTATATTGAAAGTCGACGTTCAATCTCGAGTTCTTCATAATATGTTGAGATCCCTTTTGAATGTTAAAAATGTTCAAGTAATGTAAAAAACGAGAAATGTGATTTCATACCATGTCACAATCGATTAAAGAACGAGGTCATGAACATTCCCGACTATATGGCCGGAGACCCTTAGCCCAGGGTCGCACGGTCGCCGCAGCAAGAGACTCCTCCCGATGCTAAGGAGAGGAGGTGATTGTGGGGAAACATGATTCTTCTCGTGTTTGTTTTCTTGACAAATCCTATTCAGATCTATTCCATCCGTTTCCTTAGATTTATTTATCCTGGCTATATCCCTCGGGCCCCTTTTTAATCATACTTTAGACAGTTGCCAAACGCAGGATATGATAAACCACAATCTCCGCCTCTCCTCAGTGCCGGGCGGCGCCAAACGAAGCTTGATTTGAGCTCGACAAGGATTTCTCTTTCCCTCGAAGTCGAACAAATTTGCTAGTCCCCAGTAAAGATAAAGAATATATCGCGACCAGACCGAGACAAAGAAGGACGGATCGCGAGCAGCCATTTGAGGCCCGTCAGTCATGGCTCCAGATTCAAATTAGATTCGTCACGCCCCATGTTGCCTGTCGGTCTTAGTATGCCCCGACATGCGAACTCTTTCGAATACGCCGATGTCGCACCCGAGGGGCAGAAAGAGAAATCACGCGTTTTTAGGGGACGAAACAGAAAATTGGCTAGAAGACCCGGGAGAGGCACCCCTGCAATTTCCCCAAAAAAGGCCCATCGAGGGGAGGAGGGGGCGGCCCGGGGGGTTGTACAGTGTGGTGGTTTTTGGAAGCGACATTTGTTTTTTTTTTTCTTTTTTCCAAAACCCGAGAAAAAAAAAGGGAAAAAAAGAAAGAGAAAACATCATCAGCAGCACAGTCCTCCCCCCCTCTCTCTCTCCCCCCCCTCTCTCTTTCTTCTCTCTCTGCACAGTATTTTTTGCCAGGACTCTTCGGGGAACTTCTAGCTTGATGAGTGTTGCCTTCGTTCTCCTCGCGACGATCACCCCCGTTACGAGAAGACCCCCCCCGTCCATCGGCTCTAGGGTTTTTTGTCTTCTTTACGGAGGTACGAGCGAGCATCCGTTTCTGATCCCTCTTCTTCTTGCTCCACGGAAGCAGACCTTAGTGCGTTTTCCGCTTTCGTTACGTTATTCGCGTGAAAAAAACCTCGGGGGGCTCGACCTCCTCTGTCGTAACTCTGTTTTCGGCAGGTTGTTTTGTTGGTTGATTGCTGGCTGGTTAGTTGGTTTTTTTTTTTTTCCCTTCTTTTGGTCCGCGGCTGTTTGCGCGGTTTAGGTCAGTGGGCCTTTGGTCTAGTCGCGATTTCCTTCGGTTCTGCTAAGATGGCTTGGGGTTCGGTTAATCTTGCCACTCGTAGTAGGCCCTTTGGAGCTTGGTTCGGGGAAGCATCTCTAGGTGATCATTTCGTCATGTCTTGAGAACCTTGATTCTGGATATGTTTCAGTGAGTTTTCTGTTGGGACCGCCATGTCTTTCTGCTGGTTCCTCTATGCTCATCTGTCTTGTTGGGTTTCAATTTCCAGAGGCCAAGGAGTGAAGCTGATTTTATGGATCAACTGTAGCCCAGTGTCGTGTTCAAAGACTCGATTTTTAATTTATGTGCGTGAGACTGTCAAGAGTATGTTTCTATTATGCCTGATTACTTGACCCATTTTGCGAAAGGGAAGTCAACTCGTTAAATGCAATCAGGAATGCTGTTTATACGAAATTCACTTTTTTTTTTTTTGGATGGGAATTTTGATGCTTAAGCAGGTCGCCAGTTGTAGCCTAATTGTCGATGCTGTGATACTATATCACGACTCAACTAACAGAGTTCTTTCTTGATATTAGGTTGGAATGGGCGGTAGCCAACATCTTGACACTGGGGGTGTTGAGATTGTGTGATTGCTGTACTGCTTTGATTTGTCACACTAGACAATAGAACCCGAATTTGGCACTACAGTGGCTTGCTTAGGTGTAATCTTGAGAATGTGAAGGTCATTATAATTCCTTTCTATAAAGAATGGCTACTGAAATCCCTATGAGGATGGTGGAAAATGGTGGGGCTAGAAAGTGCCCTTCTTCTAGGGATCATACGACTTTCAGACCTCCACTGAAGACCACGGCAGCGGAGGAGTTAGGTTCTATTTTACGTGGGCATAGAGTACACGGAAGTGAGATGGGAACTATGCCTAATCGAAGTGGTAGTGCACCACCTAGTATGGAGGGTTCATTTGCAGCTATTGCTAACCTTTTGGCCCGAAATAATGTGAACATGGACGAGACTTTGGCCAATCTTGGCAGCGCCATTGAAGATTCTGAGATTGAGGAAAAATTACGCTCTGACCCAGCATATGTTGCTTACTATTGTTCTCATGTTAATCTTAACCCTAGGCTCCCTCCACCTCTCATTTCAAGGGAAAACCGACGCCTGGTAAGTCATATTGGTGGCCTTGGAAATAGTTGGAGATTAACTTCCTTTGATGACAGTGGCAATGGATCTCTGCATCCTTCTAGAGGTTCCCTGTTTACTCATAATGAGGAGCCTGAAGATGAAAAGTCACTCTCTCAAAATATCGAATACGGGGTAGAAAGTAGTATTCATATGCCCATACAGAATGTGGTTTCTTCATCAGGTCGTCACAAGAGTCTGGTTGATTTAATACAGGTAAATGTTACTGCTTTGCATTGCATAATTTATCAATTGATGAGCCATATATGATGCAGCCAAATTTTGGGAATCTCTTAGTTTATATCATATGTTATCTTTTGATTAGTCTAGCTAGCGGTGGAAGGAAGCTTTTATTATTATGGTTTTTTGAATTCTCTTTACTCTGCAGTACAATATTTAAGTGAAGGGAACTGAAAAGCTGATGCTTGGGATGTCCTTTTGAGTTAGTTGCTTGCTTATCTTGTTTGGAGGAAATCTTTCTAAATGGTACTTTTCTATATATAAAATGACCTTTCAAGTGTCTAGTCCAAGTAAGTGCACTTTAATGGGTATATTCTAGCTCAACCAAGGATTAAGCGTCCAAGTAGTACCATTGAGAGCCTTCTAATACTAATCGGTTCCTGGTCATCCTTATAGTCACTCAGAGCCCCCTTAGCTCTTCTTGTTATCAATTTTGGTGCCTTTTGTTGCTGTAAATGTTAATATAAATTAGGTGTTGTCAATTGGTATTCTAATGTTTAGTGGTGATTAGTAAAATCAATGCGTTATATGGAATTGAAGAGCAACTTAACTTTCCTCTGTGGAAATTGTTTTAAGTATCAGGTGAAGTTAAAAGAAATTTTTAAATATATTAGTTGGAATGACTAAAACGATATGAAAAGGCCAGAACGACTGCAGCTGCAAAAGCATTGCTAGGCTACATCTTCAAAGTCAGTTACTTGCTCAAGCTTCATCTTGTTTTTGCTTTTACATTTGGCTAAACCACTCTACAGAAATTGCTACCGCTTGCTAGCAGATTTAGATGTCCAGTGCACCTCTTTAGAAGCCTTACTAGACTCGTTAATCGAATTAAATATTCTCTTGGGCCCTACTCTTAACTCTGTGTTCCTTTTGCTAATATGTAGGAAGATTTCCCTCGTACGCCTTCTCCTGTATATAATCAGACTCGTTCGGCGAGCCATGTGAACGAGCAATCAATAGATCGCGATGTCCATGGAATTGCACTGGATATTTCTTCTATAAATATTACTGAAGTATCAAAATCGAATTCAGGCTCCATAGATGTAAATGCTGAGACTTCTAACCTGAATCCACAGGAGATTGAGCTGATATCCAACGGTGAGACATTACATACTCCTTTTGCAAGTTCACCAAATGTTGGAGAGAAATTTTCGACTATTCATGAAGATGGAACCATTAAAGAAATGAATGTAAGAAATGAGGCATCCATTAGCGGGTTGAATATTTCTGGAACAGATGAGAGTAATGTTAAGAATGCAGAAGAACATGCCTATAGGAGGAGCACTCCTTTGCAGCCTGCATCCATGCTAAATGGCGCTCAGCATCGAGGTCCAGTTGTTCATGGACAGGGGAGTTATCAAAATCCACCTGGCCGAATGGAGAGATTTGCTTTTGGGCACCCTAGGCCCACTCATGTTGAGGGACAGTCAACGATGCACTCACCTGGGCTCGCACCTCCGTTATATACGGCAGCATCGTATATCAATTCCAATACGTTTTATCCTAATCTTCAGATGCCAGGTATGTTTGCTCCACAGTATAATATGGGTGGCTATGCTCTGGGTTCTGCAGTTCTTCCTCCATATATGGCTGCATACTCTCCGCATAGCGGCTTTTCCTTGTCGGCTCCAGCCTTAAATGGTCGAGGAAGTGGGGTGTCTACAGGACACGGAATCTCAAATGTAGGCGAAGCAGCACATATGAACAAGATGTATGGACAATATGGTTTGACATTTCAACCTCCCTTTGTGGATCCTCTCCAAATGTCTTATTTTCACCATGCGCTTGAAGATGCTTACGGTGCTCCGTCTCACTTCGGTCATTTGTCTAGAGGTGGTGTTGGGGGCTCTATGGATTCATTTGCATCTCAAAACGATGTGCCCTTTACGTCGCATTTGGCAGATCAGAAGCTGGAGTTTCAACCTAATGGGAGTCTGAACATTCCAAGTCCTCGAAGCAGCAATTTCTATGGAAGCCCCAGAGGTGTTGGTGCAATATCACAGTTTCCAGGCTCACCTCTTGCAAGTCCAATCTTGCCATCATCTCCAATTGGTGGAATGAGCCACCTGGGTCGGCGAAATGATTTAAGGTTTTCTCAGGGTTCCAGCAGAAATGGAGGGATATATTCTGGATGGCAAGGTCAGAGAGGAGTAAATGGCTTTGATGATGTCAAAAGAAATACATTTCTGGAAGAACTAAAATCCAGCAATGCGAGGAAATTTGAGCTTTCTGATATCGTGGGACGAATAGTTGAATTCAGGCAGTGCTTTTATCCAGTTTGCTTTCTTATGTATCTATATTTTGTGACTTTCTACGCGGAACCAATACTTCTTGTACTTTTGTTTCAGTGTGGATCAACATGGGAGCCGGTTCATTCAGCAGAAACTAGAAAATTGCAGTTTTGAAGATAAAGCAGCTGTTTTCAGTGAAGTTCTTCCCCATGCTTCGAGATTAATGACTGATGTGTTTGGGAACTATGTTATACAAAAGGTGTGTGTTTTAAATAGCACGTGTTTTCAACCCCCCCCCCCCCCCCCCCCCCCAAAAAAAAAAAAAAAAAAGCACGTGTTAGCCTGCAAAGAGACTCCCGCAATTGTGCTTATGTAAGGGTTGTCCTGAGTATGTTATTATGGTGCCTCTGTCTCAGTTCTTTGAACATGGTAGACCCGAGCAGAGGAAAGAGCTTGCGGATCAACTCACTGGAGAGATGTTGCAATTAAGTTTACAAATGTATGGATGCCGCGTGATTCAGAAGGTTTGCTTATCCACTTGAAACTGAGAATTCTATCTAGTTACCTTAGTGTTCTATTTTGTGGTTTAAGGAACTGTTCTAGGGTTGACCTCAAGGTTATTCTGGACTCCAAAAGCACGGGGGCCATTGAATCCTAAGTGTGGTTAAAACAAGGACATGAAAGGATCTTCATATGTTTTCGAAATTGGGGCAGTACATGAAGGCCTTAACGTGTATAACCTAAGGAAAGAAGTCTTAGGTTCTGGTCTCTCCCTAGTGGCCTGACCTTTTCACTATTGGCTGCTAGATCATGTGCAGAAACAATGAAGCCTGAGGAAAGAACTTGAGATTGCATATAGTTACACTTAGAAGGTTGACGTACAGTTTGCTACCCTAAGAGTCAAGAATATTGATGGCGCTGATCAAAATCCTCCTGTTTCGACCTGCTATTGACCAGCACATGATCGCGCTTTGCTTTACTGAAATTGTCATGCTCCATTGAGGATTGAATTCATGTGCTTGTTTTATGTCGTGGACTGCAATGCTTATTTATAGTGGTTCTTTTTAGGCACTCGAGGTTATTGAGCTTGACCAAAAAACGATACTCGTTGAAGAGCTAGACGGACATGTTATGAGATGTGTGCGAGACCAAAATGGAAACCACGTAATACAGAAGTGTATCGAATGTGTACCAACTGAAAGAATTGGGTTCATCATATCAGCATTTCGTGGTCAAGTGGCTACTCTTTCAACTCATCCCTATGGCTGTCGTGTTATCCAGGTGGGTTTTTGTTCCTATGCCTTGCATATTGCTGATGGTATTAATCAAAAATGTTTTACCAAAAACATTAGTTGTTCGGTTTTTTAATAGAGAGTTTTGGAGCATTGCTGTGACGAAGGGCAAAGCCAGTGTATAGTGGATGAGATATTGGACTCGGCATATCTACTTGCTCAAGATCAGTATGGCAATTATGTTACCCAGGTCTGTATTTGCTTTAAAGTGCTTGTCTCTTGATTTTTTTTTTGTTAAATTTACTTGCAATCCCGTCATTGAATCTCTTATGATTCGTGAATTAACACTGCTTTTGATTATGCGGAAATATTCATGTGGATGTTGTCTGTAAGAGTGCTGACTGATATATATGTTTCACTGGGCACAAGCTAAATTTCAATAAGATTTAGGGGCGTTTTACTTCACTGTACTACTAATCAGGAAACTAATAGAATACAAGTTCAATTACAGAGTAAAAGCTTTAATATCCTTCTCTAACAAACACGACAAGGTGGATGATGGATTTATCACCCAATCTAAGGACACATCCTTATCCTCTCTTTCCATTAGTTGCAAAGGATAAAGATAGGATTTCTTGTCAGAATAATCGTAATGGCTGGTGGGTCTAGGTGGTTTGCATTTCAATCTCTGCTACTGGGCAGTAGTCATTGAGTCTTATTCAGCTTTCATTGGGTCTAGGTGGTTTCCATTCAGCTGGCATGTTATACGGAGTTGAATGTTGGCCAGCACAAAGTAAATATGAGCATAAAATGGGAGTAGTGGAAATGAGGATGGTAAGGTGGATGTGTGGTCATATAAGGATGGATAAGATAAGGAATGAAGAGATTCGACGAAAAGTTAGAGTAGAACCGGTGGCGGAAAAGATGAGAGAGCATAGATTGAGATGGTTTGGGCATATACTCTGAAGGCCCTTAGACGCACCGGAAATGAACAGATGTTTGCTATCGAGAGCATAACACGAAAAAAGCAAGAGGTCGGCCGAAACTTACTTGGGGAAAAACAGTAAAACAAGATTTAATGAAGTGGGAAATAGATTGGCGTACGGTTTGTCTTAGGACGGAGTGGAGGAAGGCTATTAGTGTTGTGGAGGGGTAATGTATAGATAGATAGATAGATATATATATATATATATATACTTATTTATTTTTACACATTTATTTCTTCTCCCTTCCTTAATTCTGCTTTTATTTTTATGATTCTTTGGGGTTCATCGACCGCCGTCCCCAACTAATTTGGGATAAAGGTGTTGTTGATGTTGATGTTGATTTATTTATTTAATTTCCACCATTGGAGACTTGGCGATCATTGTGTTCTTTGTAGAATGATCATAGAAAAGTTGACAGCAACACGTGGGAAGAGAGCAGCGGAAATATTTTTCTTTCCTAGTCAGGTGGGTGAGAGGGCCTAGGTTTAGCCATGGTAGGTAGTATAATTCTTAAACTGCATATTTTGTCTTTGGGCATTGTTAGGTTATGTTTGTTTTATGGAGCAGAGTGAAGTTGCAAAGTAATTTAGTCTAAAGAAATGTTGAGCTCCAGAGTCGGTGTCTATGATTTCGCCATTTTGAGGCAGCTTGTCTGAAGCAGTAGTTGATGGGGAGAGGATGGCATCTCCACTGGACGTATGTTAAATATTTGCCGAGGTCTTGTGTCTGGGTACTTGGTACTGATGACAACTTGTTCTCTGAGTCTCTGACCATGTAATTTTTATGGCGTTAGATGTCAGATGGTACATCAATTGCAACTTTTGCTCTTTATTCTCCCGTGCTGTTGGGGTGGTTCCATTTGATTGATAGGATTGAATGTTTCTCAGCATTTGAACAAGTATGGTGCTTGACTTCCCTATTGTGGTGACTCATCTATGGGGCAAGGGATGTAATCACATTGTGATATGTTCTTTACTTCTCAAAGAAAAGCTGTGGTTTCACTTTCCAAACAAGTTTTGTCATTGTTCATATGTATTGCAGCGTCGATAGTTGCTGTTCACCATTTTGGTGTTCAACTTTAGTTTATAAAAGACCCTGAAGTGAGTCCTTTTCTTTTGCTCCTCATTTGGAATTGATTAGCAATCAGCTTTTTGGGTCTCCTGTGGTCTCCTTTTCCATGTCGTGGTTAGCATCAAAGTTATTATTTTGGCTGCAAGTTAAGATAGTTCACTTTTTAGCCAGAAAAGTTTTTGCTGATTTTCTCTTAGTGGTTGGTTTTAATTGTTGGCCAGCACAAAGGAAACATGAGCATAAAATGAGAATAGCGGAAATGAGGATGTTAAGGTGCATGTGTGGTCATACAATGATGGATAAGATCCTACGAAAAGTTGGAGTAGAACCGGTGGCGGAAAAGATGAGAGAGCATAAATTGAGATGGTTTGGGCATATCCTCCGAAGGCCCTTAGATGCACCGGTACGAACAGAAGTTTGATATTGAGAGCATAATACGAATAAAGCAAGAGGTCGGTCGAAACTTACTTGGGAAAAAGCAGTAAAGCAAGATTTAATGGAGTGGGAAATAGATTGGCGTATGGTTTGTCTTAGGACGGAGTGGAGGAAGTCTATTAGTGTTCTGGAGGGGTAGTGTATAGATAGATAGATAGATATAGATATAGATATAGATATATATTTATTTTTACACATTTATCTTTTTTCCCTCGCTTGATTCTGCTTTTATTTTTATGATTCTTTGGGGTTTATCGACCGTCGACCCCAACTAGTTTGTGATAAAGGTGTTGTTGATGTTGGTTGGTTTTAATTGCTCGATTCTTTTTCTGCAAACTTGAAGTCCCTGCAGATTCATTGCCTATCCATGGTTTTTTTAACCTGAAAATTGAAATTGCTCATTACTTTTTCCTTATAAGAGTTTAGATTTCATATTTCTTCTTTTCTTTGTTCAACATTTCAATCTTTACGGTTAACAGACTTGGTTACTTATACTGTTTGCAGCATGTTTTGGAGAGGGGGAAACCCCAAGAGAGAAGCCGAATTATCAGCAAATTGACTGGAAACATTGTCCCACTGAGTCAGCACAAATATGCTTCAAATGTGGTTGAGAAGTGCTTAGAACACGGCGATGGTGCTGAAAGGGAACTGTTAATTGAAGAAATCATTGGACAATCTGAGGAAAATGACAATCTGTTGGTATGCAAACTTTGGTATTTTCGTTAAAATGCAATCAGAACTTATCTTATATTGGCTGGGGCACTTCAACATCAACATACAGTAACAACACCTTTATCCCAAACTAGCAGGGGCACTTCATTAAAGCAAATTTGTATTTGCAATGGCACTTCATTGGAAAAATCTTATATTTGCAATGGCAGCACTAAACCCGTTTCAACTTTGCATCATTCAATCTTAATTCATTCTCCATTTCTGAAACTGTTCGGGAGGGCAACTTCTTTCCTTCATTTTTATGGGAGGTGCATGCTCTATGTACTGTGGTAAACTTCAAGGTGGTAATAGTCTTCTGGTCATCTCCAGTCAAAGGTGGGGGGTCAACCATTTTTCAAGAGGGTTGCTCCCTAATCTAGTCCTTAGCAAAATGGGTCAGCCTAATCAAAAGAATCAGTTCCTCTTACTTGAAGGTGCCGATTCTAGGTCTTCCTGGATCAGTGTCTTCAGGGTGGACTCTGTCAACATGGTTCAACCCCATCCTGGAGTTCCTAATTCAGTAGGGGCCAACCCTCTACCTATGATAGGAGAAAAGACATCTTAACACGTGGGCTGACCATCAATTTTTTTATTTTTTTTTTGGGTGATAGACAATCCAATTGCACAGAAGTTCAAGCAGTGTTGTTGAAGTTTACCTTGTGCTTTTTATTTCTGTTGCAATCAATATCTCTGAAACCTTTTGTTTCTTATTGTAATCGTTATTTTTCCTTAATATGCATTTGAAAATATTTGACGACTAGGATGAGATTTCCACGTGACTATTTTGGCCCCTGATTAAATTTTCATGCATACTCTTGGATCAAATTCCAGTCTTGAGGGTGAGTGTAGAAAATTACTTCCATACTGAGCTACGCTTTCGTCTAATACCTTAAACGGTTCCCACAAAATTTCACCAAAGCATACGATCTTCTCTATGTACTTGACATGTAACTTACGTTTAGGCAATGATGAAGGACCAGTATGCAAATTATGTGGTTCAGAAGATTCTTGAAGTTAGCAATGATAAGCATCGGGAAGTTCTGCTTAGTCGGATAAAGGTTCATCTTCATGCCTTGAAGAAATATACTTATGGGAAGCACATAGTTGCTCGATTCGAGCAGCTATCAGTTGAAGGTACGGTAATTTTTGTTTTTGACGTTCCTATTTGTCCGGCAATCGGCCAATTTGTGCATATATCACCATGACAAGTATTGTTCTTCTAAGTAATGGGGTCTATGAAAAGTTGGCGATCTGCTCCTTAATATGTTTATAAGCTGTGGGTTTCTTTACTACGCGACCTTATGATGTTTGATTTGCATTGTGGGCAGTTGCCCTCTCCAATGGCAGTTTTGCTCCCTTGTTTTTTAAGGTGAACTGGCCAAGTAGGATGAGGGACAGGAAGTTTTCAACTGACCCCAAGACGAGAGGCTAGGGTCGGGATGGAGCCATCCGTTGGCCACTGTCCATCATTGTAGAAGCACTCTTGCTCATGTTTTCTTTACCAGTCTCTCTTATTTTTATGATAGCAGTTTCATTTCCCTGCAAGAAAAATTTCTCTTTAAGTGTT
Source organism: Rhodomyrtus tomentosa (assembly GCA_028455895.1). NCBI lineage: Eukaryota > Viridiplantae > Streptophyta > Magnoliopsida > Myrtales > Myrtaceae > Rhodomyrtus > Rhodomyrtus tomentosa. The sequence continues at coordinate 36,054,201 of JAPCWY010000001.1, read as the reverse complement.
GTTTGCTACATGCAACTCCCCTCTTGCAGAATTCGCTCTTTGTTCCTCCTCATGCCAATAAAGAAAATGCCGTTAAATATAATTTCTTTACTGAATCGATAAGATATTGTTCATTAAAAAGTAATACTTGGACAACAATATTTAGTGTGTTCAACAGTTAGTCTGTAGTACTCTGCAGTTGTGATTCTGCATTGGGAAAATGAATCTTTGCCCTTGTTAGCTCTCTCCTGGAGTGTGCACTACATAAATGAAAATCGGAGATGTTGAACCGTCGCTTGTCCATTTGGAGTCTGACATTGCCATATTGGCATATCACGTTGTCAGAACTCTCTTCCTGTGTTGGTGTTGGATACACGGACATCCTAGTAAATTTCTGTTAGAAGGAAACGTAAGTAGAAGGCATTATCTGTCTTTGGGCTTTCGCATGCAAGTGTGCACTCATAAGCAACTAGGTAGCTGTATATTTAGTGTAACGTGGATTATCAAACCTCGCAGATGGCCAAGCCTTGGAGCCAAGCAGTTCCTGCTGAAGTGGCAAAAACTTTGTTGCGCACTAGGGTTCTGTACCCTTTGCGTGGAGACATCTGAATGCAGGTCAGACTTTGAAACTCGGGAGGTGGATCGCGAGTGCATTCTTTGCTAGATGTTCCAACCGATGAGCTTATTGATGTACAAGCCCACAAGACAACCGAGGAACAATTTAACAAGGAAAAGCAAAGTTCCAGGCTTAAGGATGCTTTCGATTGTTATGGATTGTAGGACTAACCTGTATTTATGTGTATATGTACATAGGTCAAAGCATGGTGTGAGGTAATTAGGATTACGAATAATGTTATTACTTGGGATTGGGTAACTGTGAAGAATCTCTCCTTAGGTGTATATATTGGCATGTATGATGATTGTGCTTCTGGTATAGCGCCGAGTTTAATGATCTTTTGCTTCTCCTGTCCTCTCTTCCTGAAACAGTTTTGATTCGACTACTTTGTCCGCGCATTGTTCTGTTCGATATCCACGTGTGGCGGGCTGAAATTTTTCTGGTCGAGGGCAAGCTCTGGCGACGCTTGATGAACCCGGAATATTGCATCAATTTTTCCTCGTTCTAAAGATCGCATGGTGCAGCGTGTTGTCATTAGTGATCATATCGCCCGTAGGATAATTCGGGCATTCGATTTATCCGTTAGGATCACTCCAGAAAATAATGAGTTTCGGCTTTCGGTGGCTATCGTTGGGAGAGCAAAATCAGCTCCGACTAATTTACATAAAAAGAAAAAGATCTACACAATTTGCAAAATTTCTCTCGGAATATGCATGATATTATGGTCGAATTTCTCGAACTCACATCTTATGTTAGGATGTGCATGATAATACTTCTGAAAGTAGATTTCTGTTTTCAGAAGTGCTTCTGGAGCAGAAATTTATTTGGTAATGTAATTTATGAATCATAAATTCGTTTGGCAAAATTTTTTACTTCTGAAGTAAATTTTCATTTCTGAAGTTGATTTTTCCCCATTTTTTTTAAATGGTTCTCAACTTAAGAAGTAATTCTTGGACAAAAAAAAATACTTACAAAGTATTTATCGCCGCACCTTCTTTTCATTACGTTCTCACTCGCTTTTTAACTACGCTTACCTCCACCGACCTCCACCGCCGCCCACCGACACCCGTTGTCGTTGCTGCCGACAACCACTGACCACTGCCATCGCCGCCTGCGACCAGCGTCAACCATCGACCATCGCTTGTCTCTACCATCGTCTGCCATCGGCAATGACCACTGCTGTCGCCGATCACCGTCGATCACTGCTCGCAACCACTGCTAACCATTGATCATCACTTGCCATTGCCTATCGCCGGTCGTGATTGCCAACTAGAGGTGGCAAATGGATGGGTCGGGTTTGGGTTGGGTCGAATTCGGTCCGACCCATATCGACCCATATTTAATGACCCATATCCGTCTCGACCCGTAACTGATCCATACCAGACCCGTTTTGACCTATATTATAAAAACACGAAAATATTTTAAGAAAATAATATTACTAAAATACTTTTTAGTCCCGGTCCCGGCCTTGAGACCTTGCACCGCCCCGTCCTTGGTCCTCAGCATCGGCCCTGTTCTTGGTCCCCGGTCCCAGGTCGCGGCCCCAGCACCTGCCTCGGGTCCTGGCGCCGGTCGCTGTCTCGGGACTTGGCCCTAGGATTCGACCTTGGCCTCGGGACTCGATCTCGGCCCTGGCCCCCGCGCCTGCCTCGGCCAGGGAGACCCTGTCCCGGCCTCGGAACCCCGACGCTCGCCTTGGCTCCTGCCCCGGCCCCAGAGGGACTCGGGGCCGGCCCCTGTTGCCGTCCTAATCTCGGGACCCGGCCCTGTCCCCGATTGCGTCCCTGGCCTCTACCTTGGTATTGGGACCTAGCTTTTGCCTTGGGGCTCGGCCTAGGTCCCAGTCCAGATATTGGCCCCCGGCCCCGGTCCCATTCCCCGGCATCGGTCCGGACCCCGGTCGTCGATCCCCAGCTCTCGACATCAATCCCAACCCTGTTCGCCGGTTCTTGACCCCGGTCACCCGACCAGAGCTCGGGCCTCGGTCTCAATCCCAGGCTCGGCCGGCGACGGTCCTGGTACCACTTGTAACTGTTGGAAGGTTGTTACCTTTACAGGTTGAAAATGGGTCAATATGGATTTAAATGTGACCTATTATTAGTAGAACCTTTATAAGTTAATGACCCATATCTGACACATTTTATATAAATTTGGATAAAATATGAGTTTGTGACCCATATTACCAGCTTTATCGCCGACCACCGTCGAACGCTAGAGTAAAAAATAGTTAATATTTTAATATAAAAATTATTTTTTAAGATAAATTTAAAAAGATTAAAAATGAAGTAGAAATTTTTGAACTTCGATAATAATTTTTCGTAAAATATTTTGTATTAATAATATTTCAAAATTAGAAATTTATCATCATTACTAAATAAATTTTTATGATCAGAAATTAATTTCTGAATTAAAAGTAAAAAAAATTAATATTTTATTTTTAAGGAAAAGTTAAAAAATTGACTTCTAACGAGAAGATAATCTTCGAAGCAAAAGTGTTATATGTGAGGCCTAAACGCCGCGAAGTTCGACTTTTCGGATCAAGCGGGTGGGTGGGTGCTAGAGAAATTGGGTCGGACTCCCATCCGGGTCAGGCCCGACGGCATGCTGACGTGGCCGACACAGCCCGACCGTTTTCTGAGAGGCATAAGGCGTCCACCCCTTCTTCGCTTTCGCTAGTGCGAATGAAAGTCTAAACGCCGGCTTGAATGTTTCCTCGCACTCCCAAAATGCTCCGGCATCGACGCTTGCGGTCACGCTGCAGGGCCCTCATTTTCTACAAGTAGCGTGCCCCCGATGTGGAACCACTCCTCGCAGCGAAGGCGAGCGGCGGCGTTTCTGGGAGTGGCGAGGCGGCGCTACTCTAGGGTGTCGCCGCCGCAGGCGACGGTGAAAAGGTTGAAGAACCACATAGCTTGCGTGGGTGACGGCGGGCCAAAGGAGGGCCCAAAGCCACGTCAGCTGCTGTCGCTTCCCCCTTTCCCTTCTCACCCTCTGCCAGCGTTTTCTTCTTCTTCTTCTTCATCGCGAGTGACTGCAATCAGCTGGGTTAAGTATTACTTCCATGGCGCTCACTACTCCGTCGTTCAATCCCAATTCAACAGGGGCCTTGTCCGTACTCTCCCCTCTTTTGAAGTTCTCATTTTTTCATGTCTGATGATTTCTCTCATTCTTTTTGTTTCTGTGTTTTCCATCAATAAAGTTCGCTTCTTTTTCCTTTTTTTCAGGTTCAGATGGAATGCGCCAACTCGGATGACTCTTGCCTGGGACAGCAAGGACAAAGAAAATCCTTGAGAAAGGTCTTTTCACAATTTAACTTCTCTAATGCAGCATCTAACTCATTTAAGATACGTTTTTTTTCTTGTTCTGGAATCTTCTCTGTGAAGTCAAATTTCTGGTGTATACATTCTGTGGGTTATCATCCTGTGTGTGTTATCTGTGAGGCCTCCGACAGTTTTTATGTGAATTTTAAAGTTTTATCTACTACAATCATACAGCTGACTTGCAGATCAAGCCAAATGAAGTGATGGAAGCTGGGGCCAGATTGTATATACCGGTATCAGTTGCCGAGTCAAGGATCTCCAAGCGGTTCGACACTATACCTAGCGGGACTCTCTATCCCAATGCTGATGAGATAGAGTACTTGCAGAGGCTGGTCATGTACAAGGCAAGTCTTTGAAATCAATCCCTTTCTGTAGTGCCAGATCTCTGCTGGGGCCTTCTGTCATATGACAACCTAGCTTTTGATCCCCAACAGACAGCATTCGGATATCTGCTGTTAACTGCTGCTGGTGGTCTAGTAGAAAGTTTGTTCAGCCGTTTACTGCATATCTAATTGTGAATTAGGCCCGAGGGTGTTCTAGTTTCTTTTCTTGTTGTCTTCTCGAAATTTCTTGCCATTTTCACTTGGTAGCTGCTGATTTTCAGGACTCTGCAGTTATTGTGCTTAATAAGCCCCCAAAATTGCCAGTCAAGGTAAGAACCTCATCGGTTGTTATTATTTTTTTCTTTTTCTCTCATTCTTTTTGTCACGTTTAGCGCAATATTTTATCTCCATGATTTCTTCGTGTATAGGGGAATTTACCAGTTCATAACAGTATGGATGCTTTGGCAGCGGCAGCTTTGTCTTATGACTATGACGAGGGTCCTAAATTGGTAACTAACTTTTCGGTTATTTTCGATCTTTTAGGCGTGTGTGCTTGTTTATGCTAAGTTGTTAGCATCTTCTGGATGATACTTCTCAGTTCGTCCCTCTCTTTCATTTATATGTTTTTCATGCCTGGACTCTGAAGTACATTTTGGCCAACAGACTTTTCTTTCCCTCCTTTTTTTATTTTTAGGTTGAACTCTTTCCCTCATTTGATAAGTTGAATTGAATACGTTCAAAACTCCAAAAGCTGACAGGTTACTACACTTTACATCTCAAAACTTAGGTTGGACATCCCATCAAAGACGTATAATTGACTTTTTTTTTTACTATCTTTCAAAACCTAGAGCCCAATATTTCTGTTTTTCTTGAAATCGCGTTTCATTTTCATTTTTCTGTTTACTTGAATTCGTGTTTGTACCTAACATTGAGAATGTTCAGATAAAATGAAAATTCTGAAAATATGTTCAGTCTTAATAATCCTTCATGTAAAAGAAGCTAGTTATTACATCATCGAATCGGAATACCACACCGCCCGCTTGGCCAAGCTCGGAGAAAGTTGAATCTAGCTCTACGGAGGTCTTTGCTTTTCACGACCATTTCTGATTTTTGTTCGTTTAAAAAGAACGGTGATTGTTTAGGTTAAACATTGAGGAGATTGATTCTTACTCTTTCTTGATGCGAAAGATGTTGGGGCTAGGCAAGGTGCGAAGCATTCTTAGATGGGATGCTGAGAACAAGCTCTTCCTTCCTCTGTGAAATGAACTTGTCTTTGTGCTCTTACCATTTTATCCGTCCTTTGCCTTAATTTATGCTTGCTCCTTGCTTTTGAGTGAGAAAAACAGAGTTGGCAAAAACTCTTCTTCAACCTAGTTCTGTTCAACAACGAAGAGTTGTAGGTGGACCGCAATGATCTGAGACAAAATGAATTGGCGTTCGAGTTGAAAGATGTCAATATTTGGTGTTCCTTCCCGTCTGTTTTCAGTTGTTATCAATTTCTAAGGCTAAAGTCTTTGAGAGTAATTCATAGCACAGTTTTTTAGTGAGATTTTTTAAATGAAAAATCGAAATTTTTGACATTCCCAATGGGGCCTTTATGCACACCTGTGGACAGTGGACATTTTAGCCAAGTATTTCACTGCTATTCCATTGTGTTGAATTCAGGAGGGTATATTATGTTACTCAAGGAAGTTACCTGCTGTTACCCATTAAACAAATCATCCTTCTTGAGAGCCTTGATTTTGCAGTTAGAAGTGGTGGTCATCGAATGAGATTTTGAATGCAGTACGTGTGGCAATACAGGATATCTGTCTTAGTTCCCTCGGGGGCCGATCTTTTTTGGTTCTCATGTGTAAAAATCATCATCAGGTGCATCGCCTTGACAGAGAGAGCAGTGGCCTTCTCTTGATGGGAAGAACAAAGGAAAGTGTGGCTCATCTTCAATGGCTGTTTAGCGACATAAACAAAACAGATTCCTCCTCTAAGGTAAAGGTTTGTAGTGTTACTTTATGCAGGAGAAGTTCGATGTGGTTGGGTAAATGTTGTATCTTCCATAGAACAGATTATACCCATATCATATTTTCTGTTAACATCTGATTCTACAAGGTCTTCTAGGCTTGGAATGATGCATGTAAAGCAACTTATCAAAGATATTGGGCGCTTGTCATAGGCTCTCCTAAGGAAAAAGAAGGTCTAATTTGTGCTCCCCTTTCGAAGGTCTATCTCTATCAATCTCTTTCCATTTTAGGATATGCAGTTTTCTATGTGGTGCGTACTGATGCAAACATCTCATCTGTTTTGAACTTAAGGTGCTTCTTGATGATGGGAAAACTGAGAGGGTTATTTTAGCTCGTAACTCAGGCTTAGAAGCTTTTCAAGAAGCTGTGACTGAATACAGGGTATTGGGTCCTACGGTAAATGGATGTTCCTGGATAGAATTACGTCCTCATACGAGCCGCAAGCATCAGGTAAAACTAATGACGTCGTTTAGAGGATTGCATTCGATTCCACGTCTGTGCATATCTGTCAGCCTTTTTAGTTTGCCCTGACAGAACTTCCCTTTATTTTGGAAATAGAGGTGCCATTTTCAAAAGATGTACCAAGACATTTGTCCAAGACTTTATTGGACCATATTGCCCTTGTCCAAGAACGCGTATTCTTCATTTCTGGGAAAATATAGAATTTTGTGCCTTTCAACTGGGTTCAATAAATAGAACGGTCTACAAACAATTGCAGTGAAGACACCAATACGAGGACAGATTAGCTTATTTTCCAAAATGTTAAAAGGCGAGAGATTGCACTTTAGAAAAGTAGTTTAACCTTAACCTTGGTAACATTGTGCCAAATGTTCCCTTGCAGGTTCGCGTTCACTGTGCTGAAGCACTTGGCACTCCGATTGTGGGTGACTACAAGTATGGTTGGTTCGTGCACCAGAGATGGAAGCAAATGCCCAGAGTCGATATCGAGCCTACTACGGGCAAACTGTACAAGTTGAGGAGGCCTGAGGGATTGGACGTTCAGAAGGGAAGCGTTCTATCGAAAGTTCCCTTGCTGCATCTGCACTGCAGAGAGGTCGTACTTCCCAACATAGCCAAGTGCCAGGAGTTTCTGGATCAGAAGTCAGAAGGAGCCTCCCGTCCCGTGCTCAGCTCTAAATCCCATGTGCTGCGATTCGTGGCGCCAATGCCTTCGCACATGAAAATCAGTTGGAACCTTATGTCCTCCTATCTAGTATGAGGGAGCACTAGGATACCGATCGGGCGTATGGACACGACGCAAGCTTGGTGCTAGCTTCGTGCTGCTCTCCTAGCACCATCTGTAAAATAAGCCGGCGTTTCGGACTGCTTGGTGCAATATAAATGCATGAATCGCGGGTATCCATTCGTTTTGGTTTCTTGATCATGTTACAATAGGCTTGATAAGCACTGCATGGCATTTCCAATGGCAGGAAAAGGAGTGCGCCTTTATGTATTTGAGACAGTTGCGTCAATCTCGAGTACTAAACAAAGAGAAAATGAGATATTTGGTAGATGTTGTCACGCTAAATGAAGCCAGGGTTATCATATGTATGGTTTCACTTCATCGAGCTTGATCGTAAAGGATCGCCATCCATCGAGACAAAAACTTTTCGGCTCCTACCACGCATATTATCAGTTTTTCAGGTTGCTGACAATTGTTAGATGCATCAGAAGTCTCAAAATTTTTTAGGAAATTGTAATTATGAACTAAATTTTTTGAAAATTGCAATCAAGTCCTGTAATTTGTTGATAATGCAATCAAGTTTTAAAATTAAAGCTTGTAAGCATTTTCGTTTGCTAAGTTAATGGAATAATTTAATTGCTCCTTTCGAAATTTTTAGAATTTAATTATAGTTTCGTTGACAAGTTAGAGGATTTTTAATGTGATTAGATCTAAATTGGGCACACAAACGGATTCGGATCGCCTAACCTAAGTTTAGGTACCTGTCCTTCGGATTCGAACCGTCTATTTTTTTTTTTATGGACGGTTTAGATTTTCTGTTTTTAAGAGATAATTTTTTAAATTATATATATATTTATTAATAATAATTCGAATCATCTGTTTATAATACGAAATGCCCAAATTTTAAAATTAAGACCTAATAAAATCCTGGCGAGGGAAGTGCGTACGTATATAAAGAAGCTCTCTTTGGCGGGCAGTTTTATAGAGTATTGGGATCGAGTTCGGTCCATTTTGGCGCGAGTGCGGAAGCAGGAAGCAGGAGCAGAGAAGTTGAATCGTAAACCCTAGTGTCCTCTGTCCCGCATCGACAATCAGACGCATGCTCCGGTCGCCGTCTCGCCGGAAGAGCGAATCGCGTAGAGAATGTCGCGGAGGATCGGCGGTCGCGGGGATTTGCTGGACCGGTGGCGAGACATCGAGGAAGAAGAAGAGAGGGAGGAAGAGAATGCGGGTTCTCACGCTTCCGGCTCCAACCAACTCCGTCTTCACCAGTTGAAAGAGCAATGGTTTCTTCGCCTTCTCTTCTCCCAATCCCCCATCGACCTTGCACTCTCTATTTCGATTTCGTAAACCTGGTCTCCTAAATTGGCTCGAGCGACATTTCTTTAACCCCTCGCCCTCTTCTTGATTAAATGCATGCCCTATCAGTGTTGGACTCTCGCTTAAAAAGTTCGTTCCATGAGATGTTACAAAGAATAATCATCTCAATGTGCGGGAGGATCAATATTTGTTTGTGTTTTATCTTCTCCTCAATCCTTTAGTAATTGATGGTTTTTATTCTCGATGAACCATGGGCATCATCCAACTGATTATGCTGATCTTTTCGGCTTTAATTGTTTAAGGATTTTCAGTATTTGTACTTAGAATCAAGGTGGGAAGAAAATAAAGAATCAATTCTCTGCAGCTGATTTAGCGGGTGAAAATGAAGTCGACCGTCAGAACATTTGGCATCTTCAAACTTCCATTTGCTTGCTATATCGATGCTGATAATTGTCAAAATAAGTTCTTATCCTCGTTTCCTTTGTTTTTTGAGTGCGTCAAACTCCATGAGATGTGTTGCCTGTTAAGACTGCGACATTTGGCTACAAAGGCTTTAAAGAACTGCAGTATATCCTTACTTCAGTACGGATATCTTCTCAGGAAGATCTCTAACTTTCGGATGATGCCAGGTTTGTGGATGCATTTAACTTTTTGATCTGTTTGCCGAAAGAAACTCACATTTGGTGCGATTCTTGGGATCTAATGGGGCCTTTGCTGGAGACATTCTACAACTACTTTAAGGATGAGCGCCAAGATTCTCCTCTCAGGATTCTATGGAAAAGAATCTCTGAGGAGATGAAGACATGCATCCGTTGCATTTCTCAGCATCATCAAGCCCTCGAGATGTATAGAATGGAGTATGAGCTAAGTTCAATTGGTCCACTTCTCAACGTGTTGCAGAGTCTGGATGAAGAACGAGTGACTCAACACTTGAGTGAGATCAATGAAAGAATGGCAAAGAAAGACTACTTCCCTGCACATGATAATGCAGAAGTTGTTAGCGTCATGTACGAGGTATTTAATGGCATGCTGCATGTGAATGACTATCCTCCAACCACTATTTAGTGCTTTGGGTGCTTGTTTCAGATTCTGTAACATTGCGGCAGTTATGTTTGGTTTAGATAAGTTAAACCCATTACTACTGCTGGTGCACAAGAACTGTTTGGTAGTCTTCCTAAACTTGGGTTTAATCAAGTCAATGTCTTTTGTGCATTCATCTTCCTTAAACTTCCCTGTGAATATATCTTCACGTCATGTCTTTCCTGTTAATAATATTTCAGGTTCTAATGCATCCTGTTCTGCTCGATGATAAGTCATTGTTCTCTGAATTTGAAGCTTTCATTGAAGCTATTGACAATGTCCATGAATTGGCATTGGATAGAAACCAACAGTTTCCGGTACATTTTACTCAACTTGTCTTCTCCTTTTTGCCTGACAATTTATGGTTATGTTATGATGATTTTTTATTCATTGTCAAGTGAATATTCTGTTAGGGCGTTTACGCGTTGTTCTTTTTCAAACGAAGAGTGCGTTTTGTCGCTCATCGATTAGCTGAATCCATGGGTAAACTGAGGTACATTTGCTGTCTTCCAATATGCCTTTTCGAATCGTTATTGAACTTGAGGCTTATTGTTTTGCAATTTTCTTTGTGGTGATATGATTAACATGTATCTGCTAATTTCTTCTCTCTGAATCTCTTAATACTGTGTTGTGATAACAATTCTTCTGGCATCTAGAATAGGTTGATGGAGTCTATGATATTCTGAGTTTATCTTGCTGTTTGAGGTCCTTTGTTCTCTCTGATTTTCAGCAAGAAGGTTGAATGTTCTGAAATGGTTGGCTTTTGCATTGTCATCTTGTTGGTTTCAATATTCTGATGATCAGCTTTCTACTTCTGTTGGAAGTCGACCTTTTAAGGCTGCTGATTATTTCTTAAAGCATGGTTCTTGTTGCTGTTAAATTCTTGTGGAACTTGTTAATGGCTCGAATAGTTTTAGCATTGTTTGTGAAGGCTTGCCTGTTGTGCAACGGTTGACATGATTATTTGTTTTCCTTCAGTTTATTTGTTGTTCATTATCGTGTTAATTCATACGATCGTTAAACTTTAGGTTCTTCATTCCTTTCTTTTTCTTATGAGGACCCTTCGATACAGTTAAATAGTATACAAGCTCTATAAGAGTTTTTAAAAGGAGTTTTGTCAACACTGCGAACCTTAACTGGTAAGTTGAGAGAGCGGGCAGATATTTTTTCTAGAAGGAGAGTGAATATTGCTTGCCTGCAAGAGATTAAATAGAAATGAGAGAAGGCTAAGGAAGTGGAAGGCACCGGATTCAAGCTATGGTCATAGCTTTCAAGGCGTTGCCTAGGCGACAAGGCGACCTTGGATGCCCAGGGCATCCTGTCGCCTTGCTGGTTCTCCTCAAGGCGAGTGCCTTGGTTGTCTAGGCGTCGCCTTGTGGACGCCTTGGACGCCTAGGCGACGCCTTGGGCGCCTTGAGAAGTACAAGTGTAAAATATATTTGCCATATATTAAAAGTTGTTTATTTTTAATAATCTTTCATGCATATATTTGCTTTGTTGAATCATGAATGTAAGTTTTGAAATACAAATATAAAATGTACAATTATACATATATATTTAAAAATTTAGCTACATTATCGCCTTGTGGAAGACTAGGCGGGGGCCTAATTGCCTAGGCGTTTTAGAGGCATTTGCTCTCCTTGTCGCCTTAACAACTATGGCTATGGTACACAAGCAAAAAAAAAAAAAATATAAATGGAGTTGGGATTATGATCGATAAAAATTTCAAGAATAGAGTTGTTGATGTTAAAAGAATAGGAGATAGGATTATTTTAGTTAATAAGCTAGTACTGGGTGATTTGATTATGAATATCCTTAGTGTGTATGCCCCTCAAGTTGGACTGTAAGCATATGAGGAGTAGATTTTGGGAAGATTTGGAAGGGATTTTACGGCGGATACCACACGAGGTGAAGGTATTCATAGGAGAAGATCTAAATGGATATGTTGGTCAGAGTAATGGAGGTTGTGACATAATTCATGGAGGTTTTGGATATAGGACTAGAAATGAGGCTGGTGAAGACATCTTGAGTGTGGCATTAGTTTATGATTTGACGTTGGCAAACACCTTTTTTCGGAAAAGAGTCACGTCTAATCGCTTTTTGCAGCGGTCAAAATTGTAGCCAAATTGATTTCTTCCTTGTCAAAAGAGAGGATAGAGTCTCGTATGTAGATTGTAAAGTATACTCTAATGAATGTGTAGCTACACAACATAAGCTGGTGGTCTTAGAGGTTCGGTATAATAAAGTACAGAAAATGAAAAGAAGTGCCCAGCACCCCAGAGTAAGATGGTGGAAGTTACATGAGGAGAAACAAACAGAATTCAAGGAAAGAATGCCACAGGAATAACCGTGGCTACTGAAGGACGAAGTAAGTATGATATGGAAAGATATGTCTAATTGCATCCAGAAAGTGATAAAAGGGGTGTTAGGGGAAATTAGATGGAACAAATATCAAACAAAGGAAACTTGGTGGTGGAATGAAGAGGTGCAGGAGGCAGTTAAGCGGGAGTGTTTCGGATGTCTACATAAATGTCATAATGAAGAGAATTTACAAAGTTTATATTGGCAAGAAAAAGTGCCAAGAAAGCTGTGCGAGAGGCCAGGGGTAAAATTTTCACCGATATGTACAAAAAACTTGGGAGCAAAGAAGAAGAAAAAGATATCTATAGTTTGCAAAGTTAAGGGATACGAAAAGTAAAGACTTGACATAGGTTAGATGTATCAAGGATGAAAATCAATCATTTTTGGTAAGAGATGAAGAAGTTAAAGGAAGGTGGATGAGCTATTTTAACCAACTTTTTAATGGGGAGAGCAATAAAAGTGAGGTGGATTTGAAAGATGCTTCTGATGATTTAAACAGAAGGTTTGCGTGTAGAGTTAAAGCACGAGAAGTTAGGGAGGCTTTAAAAAAGATGAAGACTAGTAAAACCTTGGGACCCGATGACGTTCCTTTTGAAGTGTGGAGATACTTAGGAGATGTAGCAATAAGTTGGTTGGTTAGCCTTTTTAACAAGATACTCCAAACTAATAAGATGCCTGATGAATGGAGGGAGAGTATACTTGTGCCTATCTACAAGAACAAAGGGGATATCCAGAATTGTTCCAACTATAGAGGCATTAAGCTTACGAACCATACCATGAAGTTGTGGGAGAGAATTATTGAGCATCGTTTGAGAATAAAGACTAATGTTTCTATCAATCAATTTGGATTTATGCCAGGAAGATCTACCATGGAGTCTATTTTCTTGATACGATAATTGATGGAAAGATATTGAGAAAGAAAGAAGGATCTCTATACGGTGTTTATTGATCTCGAGAAGGCGTATGATAGGGTTCCAAGAAAGTTTTTGTGGTGGGTTCTTGAGAAGAAAAAAGTACCTTCAAAGTATGTAAAGGCAATCAAGGATATGTATGACGAGATTACTACATTTGTGAAGGCTTGTAATGACATATTGAGTTATTTTCCAATCATAGTAGGCTTGCACTAAGGTTCTGCTTTGAGTCCTTATTTTTTTGCCCTGTTTATGGATGAGCTAACAAAAGATATTCAAAACGAGGTGCCGTGGTGTATGCTATTTGCAGACGATATTGTGCTTATTGATGAGACCATGGCTAAGGGTAACTCTAAATTAGAATTATGGAGAAGCACGTTGGAGTTTAAAGGATTTACGTTAAGTCGAAGTAAGATGGAATACTTGAAGTGTGATTTCAACACAGCCGGAAGAGGGGATCAAGAAGGCATAAATATGCTCAGACAGGAGGTACTCAAGAAAGATATTTTTAGTTATCTGGGATCAATATTGCAAAAGGGGGGAGAGATTGATGAGGATGTAAGCCATAGAATCAGAGCAGGTTGAATGAAATGGTGCTGTGCATCAGGATTTTTGTGTGATCGCAAAATTTCTCTTAGGTTAAAAGGAAAATTTTATAAAACAGCAGTAAGACCTACCTTGTTATACGAAGCTGGATGTTGGCCATCACAGAGGAAATATGAGTATAAAATGGGAGCAGCGGCAATGAGGATGTTGAGATGGATGTGTGGTCATACAAGGATGGATAAAATAAGGAATAAAGATATTCGACAAAAAGTTGGAGTAAAACCGGTGGTAAAAAAGATGAGAGAACATAGATTGAGATGGTTTGAGCATATTCTCCAAAGACTCCTAGATGCTTCGGTATGAACAAAATTTTGCTATCGAGAGCATAACATGAAAAAAGAAAGAGGTCGGTCGAAACCTACTTGGGGGAAAATAGTAAAATAAGATTTAATGGAGTGAGAAATAGATTGGCGTACGGTTTGTCTTAGGACGGAGTGGAGGAAGTCTATTAATATTGTAGAGGGGTAGTGCATATATATATTTATATATTTATCTTTGTTTATTTATTTTTACATATGTATCTCTTTCCTCTCGATTGATTTTGCTTTTATTTTTATGAATCTTTGGGGTTCATCGACCGCCAACCCCAACTAGTTTGGGATAAAGGTGTTGTTGATGTGTTTTGGTCAACACTGCGAAGCAATGAACTTTCTTCTGAATATACACTCAACCTTGCAGTTACATATTGTAGTACTACCGATAAGAATATTCTCTGATTCTGGTCTATCTATATATGATTCTTTGTTTGTGTATAGGAGAGCTGTAGACTTGGAACCTTTGCAGCAGTTGCTTAAGAAATTCATTGGATCCTTGGAAACAGAAGTGATACCATTGACAAGTGAAAATTTAAGGCCAAGATTGGAGCTTGATCGTTCTGCTGCATGGATTGGGATTAAATCATTGTAGGTTGGGATGCTGACGTTTTATATAGTTAGGCATTTTAGTCTCTTTGTTTGCTCTCTGATTTTTTATTTCTGATTTTGAAGGATTGGGTTTCTAGAGCCTCCAGCACTGGAAGAAGGGATATTGGAGTCCTATCCTATTTTTCTTGATGTTGTTCTTAACCAAGTCTCCAGTGATTCTCCTGTATTCTCTCATGCGGTCACTTGCTTGAAGCTGCTCTTTGAAATGCTTGGTTTGTTGCTTTCTTTTGATTTGTCCTTTAAGGTACAAAAGCAACAATGTTGCCGTGACAGGAGTCTCATGGTTCTCCTCCTTTTCGCATTTGGTGTTGCTTTAAGGTTGTAAGCTTTGGTTGAGGTCTGCCTTGTCTCCAAGCATCATGCGAAGCACACTTGTTGGGCAGTGTTTCCATTCTCGTAATGAGAAAATTCATAAGGACATCTTTGAACTTTTCCAGCCGCTTTTGCAGGCATGCATATATCTCCCGTTCTTCCATTACATTTTTTTCCCTTTCAAGTACTGATGTCTGTATTGGGTAAACTTTGACTCCAGTCTCTTGAAGCTTGGCAAGACGGCGAGCTTGAAAAGCAAAGAAGGAATTTTCTTTATTTTCTCCTCCAACAAGTGCCAGTCAGCAGCAACTTCAGTTTTCTCACTAGACAAAAAGCTCGCCAGGTACATATTCTTCTGTAAGTTCAGGGCAGCTTCATCTGGCGCACTTGTTTGATTTTATCAATTGTTATTTAATGGACTGATCTTTCTTGTTATACAATCTTGTGTTTTCAGATAGCTTTTCTTATCATACACAGAGGTTACAATATGAATCCACCTTCTCCCCCTTTTGAATGCTCACATATGTGGTAAGTATGACTATATCTACCGTATATCTGTGCTCTTTTCCCTTCTTATATGCATTTTGTTCTATGCACGCCAAGAGAAAATGATGAGGGCTGCATCTTGAGAGATAATCCCTTGAGTATAGTCATTCTTACCAAAGAATGAGTTTTTACTTCACAAACGATCATTTAGTAGCCATTTAATGTTTCAAATATTATGTCGTGGAGGTGTAGCAGCTTACTCGTCCATCATTTTCTTGCCCAATGAACTTAGTTATTGTGGACGGAACTTTAGTATCCTATCTCATAGTCTAAAATTTTTGACATGCACAAGGCAGAAGGATTCTATTGCTCGTTTCTGAAAATACTGAACTGGACAGGGGTCCCTCTCTCGTGTCTTCTCTGAAGGATTCTTCTCTTCATCCTTCCCTGCGGCAACCTGCTCTTGATCTCATTCAAACTATCATGGTCTCTGATGCTGCTGCCTTAATATCATCATCCTTAAGTTTTCACACACGTCCAAGTATTGTTAGAAGTGCAATCAAGTTGAATGATGCTGAAGATGATGACGAGCTGGCATTTCTTCCATATGTAGAGGAGGAGAAATTTGGTGCATGGGGTGCTTTCAGTGCACAAAATCTGGTTGTTTCTCGGGAATATAGAGGATGGATGTGCATCCCCATGTTATGGACTGATGTTTTGGCTGAAACTGATCCTACAGTTCTTCCGTTGTCATTTTCCAAGGCTGTCTTTTGGGCCAGATCTCGCCTGTTGTTCGTAGAACCTGATATTAGTGGGGAAACTTATCTTCCAATTCAATCTTGGATTTTGTCATTTGCCGCAGAAATGTCCTCTGCGTTTGGATGGAAGGTTCCTACCGGCTCTGATGATGGTGGAGATGGAAAGGTGTCAAAGAACTCTGTGGAAGCTTCATCTATGTGTCTCCCTTTGATAAAAACATTTAACAGGTTAGAACTTTATCGCGTTGTTTACAATATGTTCTCTGTCCTCTGGGGTGTATCTACATGACAAGACTAGTAATATGAGAATATGACGTGCTTCTTAACGTGGATAAGCACTGCTTGAAAGCTCCTGACAATCCTAGAGGAAGTTTGGTATGAAGGAATAGGGGAGAAGGCAATTTCAACTCCCGCTTGCATTCTCATCCCTTTATTTGGAAGCAAACATTTGTGCAGTGATAAGCACATAGTAGGGGGTTTGAGCTATTAACTTTGCTCTTCCATAGGTTGTGCAGATGGTTCGTTCCTTTAGTGTTAAAAACATTTCCAATGCGACACCAGAATGTCTTGATACTCTGGTGATACTTAAGATTCTTGCGCATGCCGTAGGTTTTGATAATGACTGACCTCAATTTCACTGTATCATATATGAGATGCAGTGGTTTGTGATTCCAGAAATTATTGAGATGAGGTTGTTGCAGGTTGGCTGGACATTTTCTAGTTCAAATGGCACAAGGACTGCCTCTGAAGGAGTGGACATGGGAACCCAGGATGAGTGGAAGCTTGATTCTTTTGCTTGCTGATCCCAATGATGTATGTTAATCTTGTAATTCTTTTATCTTCTTTAGTTACAAATTCCCCTTGCTTGGTTGACCTTTTGCCTTGGTTTTAATGTTTTCTCATGTTGCAGAATGTGAGACACTCTGCGAAGTGTATCTTGGAACAAGTTTCGGGTACACGAGGTCTCACATGTGGATTGAAATATCTTTGCTCATTCAACGTTTCTCTGTCTGCAGTCCTTTCAGGCCTAAAACATGCACTTCTGGTGAGTCTCGAGGGATTTATTTCTTATTCAGGATTTCTCCTCCAATGTCATCTTGCATTTTATTATTTTTAGGTGGAAAGGGGTTTCTAGATGGAAAGGGATTTCTTATTTATGCCAGATCATTAGCTAATTAAATATTTAGTTCATAGAACTTTTATGCCACCATTAATTTTTGCATTTGTTTGTATAATCTTACGGAAAATCATATAACTTTTTATGCCGCCCTTACTTTTTTGTATTTGTTTGTATAATCCTACAGAAAATTAGCTCTTCTTATAAACTTGACCTGGATCTTCTATCCAACTCTCCATTTGGTGTCAACTTTCCCTAGATGATCAGGATTTTTCAAATATATGGCCTTCGACATCATATGAAGCTGTTAACTAAGCCGGTATGGCATAAAAGTAATGGGATGTTGGTTGACGGAAAAAAATATAATCTTCGCAAGATTATACTATAATTGGTCCCTGTTTGGTTTATGTGTTTAGTTGTTTCTTCTGTTTGCAGATACTCCAAGTCCAGTCAGATTCTGTGGGACTGAACTTCCACACTTTGCAACATTTCTTTTTCCTTGTCCGAAAATTGTTGAATGAAGGAAATCCTCCTACTTTAGATGTGCGAGAAGAAATGTCCAGCGAATTGACTGCTGGCAAGCTACCTTCTCAAGGGGGGTTTTTGCGGCAGCCCGTTTTTGATTCTTTGACTGCTGATGCAAGTGCTCATTCTTCAAATGCTGGTTGTGACTTGCTCGAGAAATTCAACATTTTACTATCCGAAGCTGCTTGGCCTTCCATAGAGAAGTGCTTGATGATAGGGAAAACGTTTATAGACCATAGTATCTGTCAGGTATTGATCTATATTCTATTTTTGTTGATCATTGGTTAAACAACCCCCGCCCCCCCCACCCCCCCCAACCCCCTCCTTTTTTTTTAATAACTGGAAATATTCTTTCTCATCCTGCTGTATGATTGGCTTCATGTTTATATTAATATTGGTAATTGCCATTCCTCAGGTTTACTATTTCTTTTTGCCCAATGAAATTACAGAAAATTTGAAATCACTCCCTTATCAGGATATAACACATCTAGAGAATCAATATTTTCTTCAGGTACAGCTTTATTTGCTGAGTGAAAAATTTCTTCTTGTAATTCTTGTCCTTTGCAGATGACTTGTGTACGCATACTTGAGCTCCTCCCAGTGGTTTTTGAAAAGAATCGTCGATCAGTTGTTGCAACTGGGAATTCAGGAATGTCGATGGAAAAGGTAATGGACTATGGATGGCTTCAGCATTTGATGGAATGGGGAAAGTCGTCACTGAATGTCATCGTCATTTATTGGAAAAAAGCGGTAATATCTTTGCTGAAATTTCTTAAAGGAGCATTTAGTGACGCGTCTTTCTCCCTAATCAGGTCTATCGAAAATCTTATCGCATCTGGTGAGCTCTGTTTATAAGAGTTATTTTGTCGCAGCAATCTGCTTGTGCATATTTTCTTTTAAGTTGGACTAATACATATGTTCCCTTATCAGATTCCGTCTCATCGGATGAGCTAATGAAGCAAGTATCATGCCTCTCTCTTTCTTTATCCATGGAAGCGTCTACGGTTGATGGAAAGACAAATTTCAGTTCACATGTTCCGTTTTCTCCTGATTTGTCTGCTGAAAAAGAATACCCCACTTTAGCTGTCCGACCATCTTCTGGTGGAATCTTGGGTAGGCAAAGCTTGGAGATAGCAGTCGTGTCGAGCAAGAAAGATCCAGATTATGTTGTTATTTCAGAGGATGAAACGGAAAAGCACATTTCACCCAGTTTGCTATCCCGAAGTAAGTCAGTGGATGAAGCCAATGTGTCCATGACTAAGCCAAAGGACTGCATGCTGTTCGGTCAGAAAACTGCTTTAGAAAGAGATTCTCCACAAAATTACCATGCCAAGAAGACTTCTGGAACTCATTCCTCTAACGATTCACCAATTGTATGTAATTTAAGAGAGACTACTGAGAATCCTAGTCTGTCTTCTCGGAGGCAAAAAGTAGATGCCTTGATCATTGTGGATTCTAAGAGTCGGAAGATTAACTCAGACTGCAGTTTAAAGGACACGTCTTCTTTCCAAGATGAAGTTCCAGTGCAAACCTTATCTGCTAAAGCTGCTGTAAATGAAAAGAAAGATCAACGGTCAAGTAATGAGATTTCTGAAGCTGGTGATGAAATATTGAAAGAGTTGGTAATTGGTACAAAAGATGATCCCCAGAAATCAGTCAGTAGATCTGTAAAGTTGCATCGTGCATCTCTCACGAATCCCAGCGCTACTGCTCCTAAACGTCAACTAATTCAACTGAAGTCATCCATTCAGAATAGAGGCGGGTATTTGCACAGGCGGCAGGCTGGAAATAAAAGGTTTCAGCCACCGAGGCTTGATGCGTGGTACAGACCTATCTTAGAAATAGATTACTTTGCCACTGTGGGTTCATCTAGTATTGAAGATGATAAAAAACTTAGTGAATTGAAGGAAGTTCCTCTGTGCTTTGAGTCAGCTGAACAATATGTTGATATTTTTCGACCGCTGGTTCTTGAGGAGTTTAAAGCACAATTACGCAGTTCCTATCTTGAGATGTCATCTTTGGAAGATGTGTACTGTGGAAGGCTATCTGTGTTGTCTGTTGATAGAGTAGACGACTTTCATCTTGTCCGCTTTGTCCATGATGACACTTGTTCTGCATCTGGTAAAAGTTTCTCGGAGAATGACCTTGTTTTGTTGACTAAAGAACCTGTGCAGAGTCCTTCCCATGAAATTCATATGGTCGGAAAGGTTAGTAATTGTGGTTTATTCTGCTGAGATATTTTTGGTGATATGCAAGTGCTTTGTGAAATTCAAATCACTCTGTAAACAGTGGTGCATGCCATGGATACTTGAAGATGTCTAATAAACTGTCCAGACTTTGATTATCTGGAGTCTTAGCACAATCTAAGCAGTGGTATAAGCTTTCAGACATTGTACTGCTTTATCTGTTACTTTTTTAAAGGATTTTGTATGCTTTGGTTTATCTGATTCGCAGGTAGAGAGGCGTGAGAGAGACCATCAAAGGAAGTCAAGCACACTAGTTATTAGATTCTATCTCCAAAATGCTTCTTCCCGTTTAAATCAAGCTAGAAGGCTTCTTATTGACCGTAGTAAATGGCATGGAAGTCGGATTATGAGCATCACCCCTCAACTTCGTGAATTTCAGGCATTATCTTCAATAAAGAATATCCCAATCATTAAGATAATGCTAGACCCTGCCAGTAATTCTCGGGGTATGAATGAAGTTAAACCATCACATTTGGGTAAGCTGTCCAGATCTTTGCGACAAATGCTGGAGGCAACTTTCAATGACAGTCAACTTCAAGCTATCGGTGCTTCCATCAGCTCATTGGATTCATGTAAAGATTGCCAGTTGTCTCTCATTCAGGGTCCTCCAGGTATATAATTTACCCACTTAGTTTAAGCTGTCGAGAATGATGCCAAATCTGAAGTTAATTTCTTCCTTGCAGGTACAGGGAAGACTCGAACTATAGTTGCCATTGTTAGTGTGTTGCTTGCCTCTCGGCAAAGAACCGATGAGACAAAAAGTTCTTTGCATGAGAGCTTGAATGGGGGCACTACTTCGTTTGCCAAGTTCAAGCCAAAAATCAGGGAGTCTGTTGCAATTGCTAGGGCATGGCAAGATGCAGCCTTAGCTAGGCAATTAAATAAAGATGTGGAGAATTCTACAAAAACCATGGAGCGTTCTGTTAGAGGAAGGGTACTTATTTGTGCTCAATCTAATGCTGCAGTGGATGAGTTGGTATCAAGAATATCCAGTGAAGGTCTGTACGGCTGTGATGGAAAGATGTACAAACCTTTCCTTGTAAGGGTAGGAAATGCTAAGACCGTGCACTCAAATTCCGTACCATACTTCATCGACACACTTGTTGATCAACGGTTGGCTGAAGAAAAGAATTCGACTGAAGCCAGAAATGATGTCTCGACTGTGCAGCTGCGTGCAAATTTAGAAAAGTTAGTTGATCGTATTAGGTACTATGAGGCAAAGCGTG
Source organism: Rhodomyrtus tomentosa (assembly GCA_028455895.1). NCBI lineage: Eukaryota > Viridiplantae > Streptophyta > Magnoliopsida > Myrtales > Myrtaceae > Rhodomyrtus > Rhodomyrtus tomentosa. The sequence goes on along the minus strand of JAPCWY010000001.1, from coordinate 36,032,891 downwards.
CTAACATAAGAGATGAAAATACAGATCTTGCATGTTCTCTGAAGGATGAGAGTAAGAAGTTGGTTGATGGTAAGGAAATGTCTGATGAAGAACTTGAGATGAAGCTGAAAGAGCTTTATGAGCAAAAGAGGCACATGTACAAAGAACTTAGTCTCGTTCAGGCGCAAGAGAAGAAAGCTAATGAAGAAATAAGGGCCCTTAAGCATAAACTGCGAAAATCCATGCTAAGGGAAGCTGAAATTATTGTAACTACTTTAAGCGGTTCTGGTGGAGACCTATATGAAGTTTGCTCTGAGTCTATGTCAAATCCTAAATATGGATGTCCATCTGAGAATTCTCTTTTCGATGCTGTTGTTATTGATGAAGCGGCTCAGGTAAAATCTACATTCAGCCTATTTCGTCTATTAGCATTAACATTTTGATCAGTATGAAGCTTCTTAACCTCAATGGCATTCTCTTTCCTCACTTCAGGCACTTGAACCGGCTACTCTAATTCCTCTTCAACTTTTGAAGTCAATGGGGACCAACTGTATCATGGTGAGAAGACTGAAACTGAATTATTTTTTGAATTAGATGTTGGTCTCAAGTTATTGCTGAAGCTTGTACTCCTAATTGAAGGTTGGTGATCCAAAGCAGCTCCCGGCTACTGTAATGTCTAACATTGCTAGCAAATTCCTCTATGAATGCAGCATGTTTGAACGACTGCAGAGGGCGGGTTATCCTGTCACAATGCTTACCAAACAGGTGGATTAAATTGCGTTGTCTTAAACTTCAGAATTAGATTTTTTTCTTGTGCTTCATTTAGAATGTAGTCAACACCTGCTGCAATTTTTTTCTCGATAAATTACTAAATATGCATTTTTGTAAATATTCTGGCTTTGCTGGCTCTTTTGGCTTTTGATTCGAAATGTTGATTAGCAAATGTGAGTTGTTTTTATAATGCATTTATTGGTGGATTCTGTCCAAAAGCTTTACTTATAAGGTAGAGGATGCTAATTTATATTGGGAAACCTTCAAGGGGGCTTATAGATAATAGATTCTCTTGCTTATGTATGTTAATATTGTTTTCCGTTAGAGAATAAGATTCATCTATGGCTATAGGATTTTCCTTGTTTGGAATGAGGTCATTGTATCGGCGGTTATCTTGCTTTTCTGAATTCATTGAAGTGCTAAGTATTTAACTTCATGATTCCTCATCTATTGCCATGTCTGTTGCGTTCCTTTTTCTTGGACATTGGATAGAAGAATATTGCTCCATGGTTCCTTGAATTACATAATCCGATGTATTTGTCCTTTTGTTTTTGTTGGACATCATTATGTATCAAGCACTCTGTTCTTTTGTTTTTCCATAGTAGAAGCATATTTTGGAAGAGGGGTGCAATTGGATTACATAATACATTCATAACCTTTGATTTCATGCATCATTTGTTAACCCATAGGTAGATATAAATGTGGTGCTAGGTCCATAGTGCAAAGTCCAATAGTGTCTGCTGCTCTGGTACTTAGGGAGCAACAGGCTAACATGGTTGTGCTGTACTTCTCTACTTCCTTTGATGTCTTCTTTCCTTAATTATTTGGTTGGCTGCTGATTCTTTGCTTGTCCCATCAGTCTAAATGCTCTTGTATCACTGCCAAATTGTCTTTTGCCGTTGTGGAAGAGAATAACCCTGCTTTACCAGAACCATGTTGTGAAGAACCCTTGTATCTTTTGCAGTATAGGATGCACCCCGAGATATGCCAGTTTCCTTCTTCTTATTTTTATGATGGGAAACTGTTGAATGGGGATATAATAGATGAAAGATCTGCATCCTTTCACCAGACTAAAGGTCTTGGTCCATATATATTTTATGACATTGTTGATGGCATGGAGATGCATGGTGAAAATTCCGGTGCATTGTCTCTTTGTAATGAACGGGAGGTGGATGCTGCCATTGAACTCTTAAGTTTTTTCAAGAGGAGGTGTGTCCTCTCAATTAAAATTCATTGTTCAGGAATTCCCTTGTATTACATTATTGATCATTTTTGCAGAAACTTGTTTGCATAATGTTGAGCACTAACCCCTATTTTTTCTTGGCTTTTTTCAATCTTTGAAGGTACTCATCAGAATTCGTTGGTGGGAGAATTGGTATAATCACTCCATACAAGCGTCAACTTTCCTTGTTGCGTTCACGGTTCTATAGTGCATTTGGATCTCCTGCTGCTGCTGAAATGGAGTTCAGTACTGTGGACGGTTTTCAGGGCCGTGAGGTTGATATTCTGATACTTTCCACTGTAAGGGCGGCTAAAGCAGGCTCTACGATGAGCGGCGTATCATCAAGCACTATTGGATTTGTTGCAGATGTGCGGCGCATGAATGTTGCTTTAACCAGAGCTAAACTCTCTCTTTGGATATTGGGCAATTCAAGGACATTAAAGACAAATCGCAGCTGGGCTGCTCTTCTGGAGGATGCTAAGGCCAGGAGCTTATTTGTATCTGTTAAAACTCCCTACAGATCTATGTTTGATAATGCTTTGGGAAGTGAATCTGAATGCTGTTCAGTTGAGCTGAACCATAGCAAAAAACTAGAAATTAACAGTCACAATGCTCAGAGAACCGAGAACTATACAAAGGGGTCCACCAGAAAGAAAACAGAATATGTATGCCATGCTGTTCCCAGTAGTCAAAAGGAAACTGGAGGGAGGCGCGATGCTTCAATTCGAGAAGATGCTTCGAGTAAGAAGGAAGGTTTGAAGAGAAAACATTATCTATTACCAAGGGGTAATGCTCATTCCGTAGGTGCAGATGAAGATGTCACGTCAACTCGTGAGGCAACTTTTGCTTCTGAAGTACATGCCATGGATGGCAAAAGGAGGGCCAAAGAGCGTAACGAAGAGAAATACAATATTGCTCCAAGGAACAAGGTGTATAATACGTCTAGCAAGAGTGACCGTGCTGGAAAGAATCCGGATGCAGGTGATACTGGTAAGCATTTGGATCACTGTGCTTCTGAAAAAGGAATTAAATCATCCGAGCTAGAGAGAAGTCAGAGAAATCTCAATGATTGTCTGCTTGAAGAGAAGGTTGGCAATGATTTCAGCAAAAGTGCTGCTTTTGATGGAAAGCGGAATGACTTAATTGTTAAAAGGAAACAACAGCGTGAAGCTGTTGATGCTCTTCTGTCATCTTCTCTTATACCTTCAAAGAAGTCTGAAGCCTCTGGAAATGCTTTCCCTGCCAAAAGGCCAGGTTCTGGGAAATTAAGTACAGGTCCTGGCATTAAACCATCTAAGAGGAGAGGTAATTTTCCATTTGACGGTTTTTTTGAGCAGCAAATACAGTTAAAGAGCTCACATATCCACCGGCATATTAATTGCCATTTAATATGTAGAACCATCATAAGTTTAGGTCATAATATTATGGGATTGTTTCCCTGCTTGATTCTGACCTTCTTAGCTGCTTAGATGGAATATATTGTTTTTCTTCCCTTGCAGGTACATCGTAGTCATTCGGAGTGGATCACCTTCATACTCTGGTTTGAATTTTCATGAAATTATCCATACTGATTAATGGAAAGGAGCACATTTGAATCAATTCACCCTTGTGCTTGCTTGTGTTTTGTGTCACATTGGAAGTGAAGTGCAATGATGAAATTCAGGTATATTCTCATTAGCATATGAGAGCTGTATGTTTCTGCTGAATCATCACCAATGGATAATACATAAGTAGTTCTTTGTAAAGAAGAAAACATCTATGTCAGCATCAAAGCTCATATTCAGTTATCAATTTGCTTGAAAGTTTTACATTCAAACTCATTACAGCCATGCACGAACAATTGAGCTGGTGATATCACATGTTATGCAGCGTCTTCTTTCAGGTTATTTTGATTCACACATTAGTTATTCAGGTTGCTTCGACTTTACCTTTGTTCTTTTTGGCCCCTATCGTGCAATTTCATGCTGGGGTAGACTTTGTATTACCATTCTAGTAGTTGGACTCTGCCTTTATTTCCTAGGCTGTTGCTGGAATCTTTTGAACGTAACCGTAGTTGGAAGTTGAAAATCTTCTAAAACCCATATCTAGTGTTATGTTATATTTCACTTAACTGTTTTAGCGTCATTTAGTCAAGTTTAATTGGTGAACAATGAAAGTGGTTATGACTTCTATTGGGGAGTAGCTCTTTGGATTTATTGAATCCCTTTAGCTGGTTTAATACAGTTTATTTCGTTTCGCCGAATGTATCAGGCATTTGTCATGATCTTATGTCATTATGTGCACTCCTGTCGGTGCCATCAAAGCATGATTGTGAGTTGGCTTCAAGCCAATGATGCTTCAACCGCCAAGGTAATAGTTGGAGCTTGGGTACTATTATTAAGGGGATGATATGTTCTCCATCGATGAGTTGGGGATGAGGGCAATGGATATCCAACAAGTGATTTGGAAGACCTACACAGAAGGGTCTTGATGGACTCTGCTTTGTCTCATAAGACACGCCCGACTGGCAAGGTTTGTAATGCCATCGCAGGTATTTGCTTTTCCCCATCTTTTGGCTTACTAGAAAGCTGCAGGCACGGGTAATAATCTCCTGGCCTTTTGTCAATATGCTACCCCTTACATTATAGTAGTGCTTGACTTCCGAAGTGTCAGGCTAACTGTATTATTGGTCGGGAAAGAAATTTCATTTTAGTGTACATAGTGCAGACAAAAGTGGACTTTGCTCCTCATGATAAAATGCAGGCAGCAAAATTCATTTGCAGGCCTCCATTGTATACTATTTTGGTCTCTATTTTCATATGGCAACCTTTTGCTGAATGTTACTCGCATGTACTGAACGTGTTTCCGCAAATATGCCGTAGATATGCTATATTATCCAAACTCGAGCAGCCATTTTATTGTCGAACGGTCTTCTTGGGAATATTCTGTGCGCAAAATGACCGTTTCTCCTTTTTCTTTTGCAAATATGGTACCAACTCTGGATTAAAGAAAGAGTTCTCTCTTTGCCTCATGCGTCTCGATTGTTTTCCTATTTTCAGTATATTTTCGAAATTTTCCCACTTCATTGTCTTCCAGCTTGCTCATTTTTATCCCCTCATTCAGTTATATTTTTCATGTCCAATTAATCTATTTGGCAACTATTCTACATCTTTGCTTTGTAACGACTTTTAGGGCGAAAAGATGGATGTTTGTGCGCCTATGGATGCCCTCCCTTAACAGATTGAACTGAACTTGAGAAAAAGCGTTGTACTAAAGCCATACTTTTTGTTAATCGTTTTGACAGCATTAGACAAGGGGTGCGGAGTACTTTTCGCGAATGGGTGACTGTACAATGATACCGAAACCTAGATACAAATGTTTTGGTTTGGAGAGCTACCTTGAATTCCAAGAATGTTTTCTGAAATCTGATTGACGCTGACCTTTTCTTCGCATGAGAATGTCATCGCATGCTTTTTATCTGTGCACTTGAGGCTTTGTTTTAGCAGCCAGGACAAGTATCGGGATGGAATGGGTTTAGGTATGATAAGAAAATTCTCTGGTTGTAGTTATGGACAAATTTAATCTCATTTAGTTGTTTGGTCAGCGTGAGATAGAATCGAAAAAAATTTACAGAAAATTAATTAAATTACTCGGAAGGCCAAAAACCTTAGATAAAGGGAACAGGTTTCGTTTTGGTGACTGTTGGTGGTTGCTAGTTGAGCCACCATTGCCATCGTCGACGGTGGCATCAAGTTTTAACTCCTGCTTCTCTTCCCTAAAAAAGCTATCTTAATTTTTGTTATTTAACTCGGGTGCTATCTCAAGTCCGGACCTATTTTTTTTTTTTAATCTAAGATTTTATCCGGGACATATTTCGGACTAATTGGTTGGGTATTGAATGTCTATTTGCAGCTTGTCATATTGCTTAGCACTGTCAATTTTGTATGCTAGTCACACCTTGGTTTGGCTCCCATAAGAGGCAAATGCATGATCATATATGGCGTAACTTAATACGCCATCCAAAGAGCAGAACCGCTAATTGATGAAGCTGATCAATATGTACATTCAATTCGGCTTCCATTAAGGACATAACCCTCGAAATTCTTTTCCTTTATGCGCATGTAAGGCAACAAAGACGAAAGAAAGGAACTATCAAACTAACTTCTTGCTCGTATGTTTCTTTGGCCTGGATGTCATTTGGTTGGAGCCCACACACCTCGCCAGGATTCCCTCGAAATCTTGTTCCTCACAACAAGGAATCTGAAGGCCCCCCTCCTGCTCGAACCCGACCTCCTCCGCCACCCGTTCCATCAATGTCCTGAATTCCGGCGCCGACAAGTAGTTCGCTGGGATCACGAATCTCTTCAGCTTCGGCCCTACGTACACCGCCAGGTACCCCTTCGGCACCCTACCCGGCGGCCTCCTGTCGTCCCAGAACTCAATGGTGAGCAGTGACTCCGTCAGATTGTCTCCCAGCGATTTCCTGGACGTGTGCGGAGGAGGCTGCCAGCAGCGATTTTGCTGCGGATGCGACAGTAGCCATTGCTTGAGCATTTTCCTGGGCCACACGCGGACTCGTTGGTTCTTCATTCTGTCGAAAATGGCCATGATCCAGAGCGTTACGCGAATCTCGTCCTAAGAGAGAAAGTGTCCATGCCACGACGCTGCGAAATGTGTTCTCGCAGTACCACGCAACCCGAAGAGGGCTACCGCCACGGAGAAAACAACCGTGCCATCTCTACGAAAACATGGGGACTGTGTCTTCGGCAGGTTTGAAAGGGTCATCAGAAGGTGGCGGAGAGATCAGAGACGAGCCGGTAATTTGGGTCCAATCCTAAGGGGAGAATGAGAAGCGGCGTGGAATATTGTTTAGTTTTCATTGATCCCGACGTTTCTGCTTTATACGTCAAGAACAGAACTGGTTGGCGGACAATCAAATCCAGCCCCGTAAATGGCCAAAATAAAAAAATGTAGGGAATTCTCCCCTGAAAACTCTCACTCTCTGTTGTGAACGACAACTATAATAACAACGTGTTGCAATCTATGTTCGGCCTGCCATTGTTGGCTGGCTAGCTATTTTGACGCATAGGGCCTTCTTTTAGGCTACTCTCTGTTTGACACACTCAAAAAAGTTGTTTTGAGTTCGTTTCTATGTTATCCGACTTTGGTTTTGTTTTTCCGGCCGGGATCTTTTTTAGCCGTTTCTCGCCATTTACATGACACGACACGGACGACATGTCGATGAGGGTTCGTCGAAAGGTGCATGCATCGTCTCTTTTGCCGGCCATTTTTTTCGCACGCCTTAGCTGGTATCTTCTGGCCTAAGATGATTCGGGTGTTTTCCATTTTTCCGGCTGGTGGGACATTTAGACAGCATAAAGCATGACGAGACTTGTCAAAATGGGATATAATTCCATTTCTTAACCCTTCTATGATGGATTGAGTTGTTATATAGGTTAACTATAATTAATAAATGGGTTTAGACATATTGCGAATGTTAGATGGATTGTAAATTGATTAGATATGAAAATATTTTAGGAATATGGTTAAACGAGTTTATTTGAGTGGCCATTGCCCGAGGATGCCCACGCCGGAGGGAAAAAAAAGAAGGAAAAAAAAAAGAAAAGGGAAAGGGAAAGGAAAAGGAAATAAAAATATTAAAAATTATAATATTGTTGAATATTGTCCACGTCAGCACACTAGCAATGCTATGCAACGAAAATTGACGTTCACGTCAGCGATTTTCGGCCAATAGGACTAAATTGACAAAAGATTAAAAATGTTTGTGACTGAATCAACAAACATAAAAAGGTTTAGGACTTAATTTGGCAAAAATATAAAAGGTTTAGAAATTTTTTTGACAATTTTTCCATTTTCTAGCCCCAAGGATGATGCGTGTTTTCCATTTTTCGGCTGGTGCCATTGAGTTCTTGGTAATTAATCATCTCTCCCAAAATTCAGACATTATAAAGCAGGACATAACAGCCCTTTCGATCAATACGAATTGCGAGAGACCATTAGCCATATAGAGCAAACTACGAAAATTTCCTGGTACTAAATACAGACAATCCAATGGCCTTTGAAAACTCTAGGAGAGCCATATACACGCCTACCATGCTATATTCAAGCGATAGATTAACAGTTGATGCGTAGATTGTACACCGTTTCGTCATCCATGGTCGATGTAGATAGTTATAATGTTTTAGTAATGGTGAAAGTTTAGAGGTGAATTGTTGATATAAGCATGTTTATACCATACATATGTCGACCAAGGAAAACGTACGTGACCTAGCAATAGGAACAAACGAGGAAACCTTTGTAGGGGTCATTTACGGCTGAGAAAACCATTAGTAGGACCCCGAGTAAGGACCTGCTTTGGTTCCACGTAATGTTTTTGGGAAAATGCAAAGGGCTTTGGGCTAAAGAGCTTTACGAAATGCAAATAGTGTTCGGTAAAGTGTATGTTAAAAACACATTGAGATACAATTTTGGTTAAAACGATGTTTGGAAGAATTACACTTTGGAAAACCCTTTTATGTTAATTTAAGAGAAAAAACGCAAAATTGGCGAGGGACCAACGGCTCGCCAGTGGTTCGTCGATGGTTGAGAACTTTGTGGAAATTAGGGTTCCCAAGGACATTTTCGCAATTATGGAAGTACAACGAATGTAAAATTACAAAGAAAAAAAAAATTATTTACGTTCCGAAAATGCATCATTTCAGAGTGCCTCTAAGTTCACTTTGGAGATACAATCACATTTCCCCAAAATTGAGCAAAAAACAAACCAAATGTCACCTGCATTTGGCCAAGCGATTTTAGAGCTCCAAATCCCATTTTTCAATGCTGCACCAAAGGGGGTTTAGATTTGACATGTTCATCGATTTAAGGTCATTACTATACGTAACTTGGACCAACCAGAGCTTGGGCTGAATTAATTTTTTATTTTTATTTTTTTTGAAATCAAAATCAATTAACAAACTCATCAAATTAAAGAATATAGCAATAAAAAATAAAAACATATTAAATTGACATAAAAAAACGGGTGTTAAAAAAAGTCCGGCAACGGGCAGGCCTGAGTACTAGATCCAGCCTGAAAAGGCCTAAAAATTCAAGCAAATTTTCGGGCCGGGTCAGCCCACCTAGCCCGGGTATTTTTGACACCCCTAGTATCGAATGATGTCCCGTTAGACTGTGCGAAATTGGTCTTCAGCTAAACGAAACTGAAATACCTTGGATTTTCAACCATTCTTTGATGAAGCTCAAGTACAACTAACTGCATTTTGGATTCGGAAGTAGACGCCGAGAGGAAGCATCATATCTGGGCAAATTCGTATATTCCAAGACTGGTCGTCTAGTTGTCAGGCTGAGCTTCGTGTCTCTCGTCGATTAAATTTTCTCTGTACAGCCTGGGATTATCATGCAACTGGTAGTAATTCTGTCTGTTGAAAGACAAAAGTAATCTGAAGGATTAGTTGGCAGAAAAGGACAATTAAAAGAAAACTTAAACAGGAGTCCAGCGGGACTAATTTTCTGGAAAAAAAAAACGACAAAATTTTCGATGTGTGGCTCGTGAATTTTGTCGCATCTGAAACAGCCTTTAGGAGAGCACATAGAACAAGCAGCAACGCACATCTACTGTTGTGGAACACGAAATTGTGTATTGTGGAATCACCGTACCATGTCACCCTTCTTTTGATTTTACGACCTTTTTGCACCCGATTGCCACAAACATCGTAAAAGTAAAACAATATCGCGTTTTGCGATATGCTGTGCTTAATTACATCGAGATGTCAAAGTAACATTTTGTGATACAATTTTGTAGCATAAAAAGTCCGGCAAACAATCTGAATGAAGTCTTTAATATAGACTACCAGTATCATCTATAGTGGGATGAATAGAGCAGCTACCAAATATTCCATCTTCATTAATAGAGCAGCTAGAACTATGGAAAGTACTTCGTGGTCACGATTGCCAATCTACAAAGATGTTCTTTCGCATATAAATACTTTGAGACTGATAATCGATGACACCCTTTCATCATTGGAATCCACATCAGATCATAAGTTACCAAAGGGAGGAGATAAAAATATCTCAAATTAATAATCTTGAGGTTCGTGACAAGATAGTTGTCACAGGTAGAAGCTCTACTGATATGCAGCCTTGGAGTATTCTTAAGGCTGCGTATGATGTTTAAGCAGTAGCCTTGCTGATATCTAGCTTATACAGGCTTTTGCTGATATCAAAACTATGGTCATGTTTGGCTTCCTAATTATATCCAAATGCTTCTCATTGGTTTTCCTAAGTATCTCAGTGATCCAAGACTCTATAAACAATAACAACAAGGGACTGTAGGGCAACCATTTTGGTTCTCTAATTCCGCTTACTAGAACAAAAAAAAGAAAAGAAAAAAGATGAGAACCCTATTCGGTAAAGTAAATGATTCAATTCTGATTTTGTTCCACAAGCAGTTTTGGAGTAAAAATAAGAATAAAAAAAAAGCTGGTTCTGGAAAAAAGATTCATTTTTTAGAATCACAAAACATAACAAAGTTCCACATTTCTCACTTTTCCTTTTTAGTTCTCTTGTCAATTTTTTCTCTACCTAAAACAAGACGAGGTCTCATTTTCAAATAAAAAATATATAAGATAATAAAATAAAAAAATAAAAAATTAGAAAAATACTAATAAATCAGAAAAATTCAGAAAATCCCTAAAAATAGAAAAAGCTTAGAATATGCTAGTTTGACCTTATTTTCATAATTTTGAGCCCAAATTCTCTAGATCCCACAGGTTTTGTTCTTTATTAGTAAAATCATAAGCACATTTGCCTTTAATCTCGAACTATTTTTCTCTAAGAACTTGGGGTTTCATTAGGATTTTATGATGCGATTTATCAATGTCATGATTCCTTCATTACGCACTTAATTTCATTTGTTATGATTAGCGTAGGTTTATGTACTTTAGACTTAGTCTAGTTTTATAAAATTTTGAAAAAGACAAAAATAACCATCTTGAAAACTTAGCAAAGCTCTCTTTCTTAAGTTTTCAATTAATTAAGACTGAAATTTGATTTCCTGAACCAAGAACAATGCAATGCAATTTTCTTGCAGGCACGAGGGTGTCGCTCATGTCGATCATCCGCTCGCTCAAAAGAGTTTGATGAAATCCTACAATAAATGAAGAAAATGACTCTTGATGAATCTTGATGTTTATTTTAATATGAGTTAATATCATATAAAACTCTAAACTGATATACTTGTGATAAATTTACTCTAAATTATTTTTTTAACTATAAAAAACCCTAAACAGGTACGCTTGTGATAATTTTACCCCAAACTGATACATTTATGACGAGTTTATCATCTTAAAGTGCTGAGTTTATGACACGTGACAATTGACGTGTGTACTAATTTAGGATATTTATCTTTTGTATGTCATATGTGTTTCAATTTGAAATTTTCGCGGTATTAACTCAATTTAACGGAGAATAAATTTGTCACATGCATACTAATTTGAGGTTTTTCGTGGTCAAAGTTAATTTAGGGTAAATCTATTACAGATATGCCACTTTAGGATTTTTGGTGGTAAAAAAATAGTTTGGGGTAAATTTGTCACAACTGTACCAGTTTGAGATTTTTCTGATCAAAAAAATAATTTGAGGTAAAGTATTTTAATATGGAATATATTATATACAAGAATCAATATGAATTAATGTTCAATTAGTTCGAAATGGAGGATGGAATTTCACAAAATAACTATTTAATTATTGACTTAAATGACAAAAATTGCCAAGAGCAATTGTTTTCGAGAACAGAAATTTTGTGCAGTTATTAAATGTGTTTCTGTTCTAGGAATAGAACTTTCGAGCAGTTACCAAACGCATTTTGATTTTTTAAAACTCATCCAGGAAACATAATTAGAAAAAGCCATTTTAATCAAAATAACTTTTTCACATCAGAATGATTGTCATGCAGGTCCCAAGTCTCCATGAACTTATCAGTCTTCACTTCACTCTTTAGATACTTTTGATATCGGCAAAGCATATCACCTTCCCTAGAGCTTCCATCTTTGGTTCTTTCAAGCATTTTAACAATCATGGGTCTACCTCGCTATTCACCTACCCATGGTCCTTTCAAGTTTTACCGAACTCCTCGCTCTAGGCTTGTTTACCTTCTACTTAGGTACCTCTAGGTTGTAGACACCACCGCTCCATGCCATATTCACTATTTGACCACAATCTGTATAACGGCTTGTACATCTTTCGTTTGGTTCTATTCAACCAATAAACACATTAATAACCTTCTATCATTTTGCCATCTTCACAACATCATAAGGATTTTTCCAACAATATTCTCCTCACGAATGGAATGGCATATTTGTTTACAATGATGGTGGCCGGTCAGATTGAACCTTACATCAAAACTCACTCAGGTAATCCTTTGAAAGGAGAAGGATTTGCAGCAACAAGAAAAAACTTGCAGAATTTCAACCTTTCAAATCTGGAATAGAGCAGCTGCAAACATCTGCAGTGATCAAAACTAAGCACATTATTTGCTCATAAAAATTCTTCAAGCCAATATGTTAGGGTCCTACAGCAAAAATCCATTCAAAATGCTTGAGCTCATTTTGACAGGTCCACTTCTTTTTTCTGTTTTGGTCAGCATTTCAGCAGTAGAATAGATCGCTAATTCATGCACTCTTTCTAAGGAGTTTCCGCAGTTACTTTGAAAAAGGGGGGAAAATAAAACTACATATATTGCTGCTGAGAAAAGAATAAATGACGGTTATCAGCAGTAGCAGCAAGTTAACTGGGTTAGGTTGTTTTAGTTCATTCAGAACAATTAGCTTAGCAAGCAACTCAGCCTAAGCCTAAGCAATCCCATTCTCCTTCTCGCCTCAAACACTTATAAGCTTATCATCAGCCTGAGGTTCTTCATTATGCGTCCGTCCTTTCACATTCTTATCTTCAAGATAGTATGTGATTAAGGCACCATGCTGCCGCTGACAATGCTTTCTTTTTTTTTTCTCTCTAAGAAAAATAGCACTGTCAATCTATCATCAAGGACTCAAAATGGCAAACTCACTCGCATATCCAGCAACGGGAGTGCATGGCAAAGCCTACAACGTAAAGGCATAGAAAACTTTTGAAGGTAATCTCCTAAAACAAGAACCCATCCATATTCTTGCTTCTAATCTTTCGAAAGATAATCATCGGCAGCAAAATCCTCAGCATTAGCCTATAAGCTCCCACATATTTACTCTAGTAGATGCCAGGGTTCAAAAGAGTGCCCAGCTAAGCTAAAATGCATCACCTGTATGGAACAAATGAAAAGCCAGGGTAGACTCTCGGAGCCGGCCCAAGCCAAGATCAGCACTCGAACGATTGAGGAGCAGACCAGGAGGTTACAATTCCTGTTTCAATTTCCGGGAGTGAATGTAGAGAAGAACATGAGATGTTCATCCTTTTATGTGCAACAGTAAGTTACCCACTCCCCATATAGTTCTGGAGCATCTTCCTCTAACAATACCCAGCTTCACTATCCAAGTCTTCAGTGGTTTCCGAATACATGTCACTGGCAGATCAAACATAAACTAGATAAATCCTAAACTACAAGATACTTTTAAAACATCACAAGCGACAGTTGCAGAAGTACGATTAAGAAACACGATGATGGCAGTGAAAGTATGGGAAACAGTATCAGCTAAGAGCCGATTCACTTCACTAGCATACTGTAGGGTATAACTCAAGTCAGTGGTAACTAACAAGGCCTCATTTATTTAAGAAATGGACAGATTTGGGAAAAGTGAAAAGGTCCAGGCAAAAATGCTTACGATATCAAAGGTAACAAAGAGCATTCATGTATTGATAGACTCCTTCCCAGGTATATAACAAACCATCTTCCTGTTCAATACTCTTAAGCTGGGGCATTGAGACACCAACGTCCATGGCCGTGTTCTTCTTGAGGTCATACAACACAAATTCGCTAGGGATGCGCAATACCATGAAACACTCTTCCTTCTCTCCTACTTGCCTATGAACAATAAGCAGGACAGAGAAGCCGTAGGCGGCGACCATATACACATTCCTCTGCAGACTCCTCGCCAAATCCCTGGCCACCGCATCAAGATTGACATGGTACTTCACGAACCAGCCGGAGTAGTCCCTTGCCATCTCCATCACATCAAAGGCAGTGGTGTATGAGCCATAGATCTCCACCAAATAGAGAAGGCCTCCTGATTCCCCGAAGTAGCCCAATTTCCTCTCGGACCACTCTTTGGGGATTGGAGGCATCGCCATCTCCATCAGAACCTCGTCTTTCACGCAGAACCGGAGAGAAGACCTTCCCCTGCCAATCCAGTTAAGTCCACCATTCCAAAACACTCCCCGGTTGAACAACACCTCATCCGAAATGAGGAATGGTTTCCCTGACTTCCTCCAGCGGCCAAAGGGCGAGGGGCACACGAGAATCTGCCGGTGCCACGACGACAGTTCGGAGTCAGCGCTGCACACAAGCCGGTAAAGGGCTTTGGAGGGATCGAAGGCGATGTTGATCCCGAAAACGATCCTGCAGTCGGGCTTGGGGAGAGGGAGGAACTGCCTGGTGGGAGGCGTGCAGATGTAGTAAATCCGATCCTCCTCATGACACCGGAAGCTGCTACAGAGGAGTAGGCCACTGCAGGAATGCTGAATACGCACCCCATTCTCGTCTTCGATCAAATTAGCCAGAGTAGGGTCAGTGTCAGAGTCAGAACCAATTACAGCTTGATTTTGGGGATCGCAAGAAAAGAACTTGAGGGAAGAGTAGAGCTGGTAAAGCAAGAACCTTTGGAGGTAGAAGCCGGAGGAGTGGAGGTGGGCGTGGCGGCGAGAGTAATCGGAGACGAAGACGGGGCCAGAGATGAGGTGGCGCCACCGCCTGCAGACGAGCTTGCACCTAAGCAGAGTCTTCAGGGGGAGACGGACCAGGATGCTGACAAGCACGTCGTCCACCTCCCCGATTCTCGGCCGGAAATCGACCGGGCCAACCAAGTTTTTTTTTTTTTTTTGCCACAGAGGTGATCGCAGAGAGTGAGAGGGAAAGGCGTCGGAAACAAGGTGACGATCAATAGCCCAGGATCGCCTGCCAAGGAAATTCCCTTGACAGACGATCCCCGCCCTCCACGTGGAGGGTGGGGATCCCCGGATTCATCAGATCCGGCTCTTCTACTTTTAGGGCAGAGAATCATAGAAATCCCGACCGCTTTTTTTCTTTTTTACGGGGGGAAATGGGGATTTGTCTGCCATACAAACGATCCAAACGCGGATCCGGATCCGGATCCCCTGCACATAAGATGGGGGATTAGGATTTTTTTGATCGTTAGATCTTCCTTTTAGCTTGGGGTGCTATATTCATCTGCCGTTATGGTAGACGATCTAATCACAGGGATCCCTCGCCATGAAAATTCCTTTGACAGGGGATCCGGATCTTCCATAGAAGGAAGAGAGAGAGAGAGAGAGAGAGAGAGAGAGAGAGAGAGAGAGAGAGAGAGAGATAGACATTGCCTCGACGAAGAAGACTTGTTGACAAGGAGATGGTGCGTTTCCGTTTCTTTCCCGTTTTCGTCAACCGATCCCTTTCGGTTACGTCACTATGGATTTTTTGTTTTTTTTTCAAAACAGGATAAAAAATAAAAATATATAAAAAAAAACATTTGCCATTTCAAGTTACGAGTGAAAAAAAAAAGACTGGCGTGTGGGCAATTTACCCACGTGTGTGTGTATATATATATATATATATATTTTAATTTTTTAAGGTTTGCTTGGCACTCAGAGCATATATATTGAATTTTTTTAGGCTTGGTCGGCACTCAATTATCTATTTTTTTTTTAAAAATTTCGGTGGCTTGCTTGGCACACCACGTACCGATCAAGCATTCAACTTTTGTCTTTTTTTTTTTTAAAGGTTTTTTTTTATTGTTTTCTTTTTTTAATCATTTTTTTAATTTCTTGCTACTTGTCTTGTTAGCCTGGTGAAAAGTACAAGATTTTGGTGAATTGGATTTGCTTCAATTGTTTATTCGGGTGTCGTACATGTTACAAAGCCAAGCCAGATTGAACGTGCGCATGGTGCATGAGTTTGTAATCCTCCTCCATGCATAGGCGTAGACGAGAGATAAAGTAGTAAAATAGATATACGGTCGAAATTTTAGGCGGTTTCCAATTATTATTTCAAATTTCTACAAGTTGTAAGACAATTCTATGGAATGGACAAAACATTAATGAAATTCTCGTATAATACCATGTTCATTGTTAACGAGGGAGTGGACGAATGATACACCAATATCAAATTTACCCCAAACTGATACACTTATGATAAATTTACCGTATGTTAGTTTTCATTAAATTTCACTATCAAATTGATGAGTTGAATGATATGTAGCAATTATCGGGTGTATACGTTACCTATGTTTGCTAGAGATGTATCACTTGAAACTTTTATTGGCATTAACTCAATTTAATGAAAATTAACGTATGATAAATTTGTCATATGTATACTAATTTGAGATTTCTTATGGTAAAAAAATTTAATTTGAGGGAAATTTCTCACGGTTACAGCAGTTTAGGGTTTTTGGTGATCAAAAAATATAATTTGGGATAAATTTATCACATGTGTACTAGTTTGAAATTTTTTCAACATCAACATCAATATTAACAACACCTTTATCCCAAACTAATTGGGGTCGGCGGTCGATGAACCCCAAAGAATCATAAAAATAAAAACATAATCAAGGGAGGGAAAAGAGATAGATGTGTAAAAATAAATAAGTATATATATATCTATCTATTTATACACAACCCCTCCATAATACTAATAGCCTTCCTCCACTCCGTCCTAAGACAAACCTTACGCCAATGTATTTCCCACTCCATTAAATCTTGTTTTACTGCTTTCCCCCAAGTAAGTTTCGATCGACCTCTTGCTTTTTTCGTGTTATGTTCTCGATAGCAAACTTCTGTTCATACCGATGCATTTAAGGGTCTTCGGAGAAAATACCCAAACCATCTCAATCTATGCTCTCTCATCTTTTCTGCCACCGGTTCTACTCCAACTTTTCGTCGAATCTCTTCATTCCTTATCTTATCCATCCTTGTATGATGGCACATCCACCGTAACATCCTCATTTTCGCTACTCATATTTTATGCTCATGTTTCCTTTGTGCTGGCCAACATTCAGCTCCATATAACATGGCAGATCTGACTGCTGTTCTATAAAATTTTCCTTTTAACCTAAAAGAAATTTTGCGATCACACAAAAATCTCGATGCACTGCGCCATTTCATCCAACCTGCTCTGATTCTATGGCTTACATCCCCATCAATCTCTCCCTCCTTTTGCAATATTGATCCTAGATATCTAAATGTATCTTTTTTGGGTACCTCCTGTCCGAGCATATTTACGGCTTCTTGATCCCCTATTCCTACCGTGTCAAACTCACACTTCAAGTATTCCGTCTTACTTCGACTTAGCGTAAATCCTTTAGATTGCAACGTGCTTCTCCATACTTCTAAGTTAGCGTTAACCCCAGCCCTGGTCTCATCAATAAGCACGATATCGTCTGCAAATAGCATACACCAGGCACCTCATCTTGAATATCTTTTGTTAGCTCATCTATAATTAGGGTAAAAAGGTAAGGGCTCAAAGCAAAACCTTCGTGTAAGCCTACCGTGATCGGAAAATAATTTGATGTGCCATTACAAGCCTTCACACATGTAGTAGCACCGTTATACATGTCCTTGATTGCCTCGACATACTTTGAAGGTACTTTTTTCTTCTCAAGAATCCACCACAAAACCTTTTTTGGAACCCTACCATACGCCTTCTCGAGATCAATAAACACCATATGAAGGTCCTTCTTTCTTTTTCAATATCTTTCCATCAATTGCCGTATTAAGAAATTAGCCTCCATGGTAGATCTTTCTGGCATAAATCTAAAATTATTGGCAGAAACTTTAGTCTCTATTATCAAACGATGCTCAATAACTCCCACAGTTTCATTGTATGGCTCATAAGCTTGATGCCTCTATAATTAGAACAATTCTGGATATCCCCCTTGTTCTTGTATATAGGCACAAGTATACTCTTCCTCCATTCATCAGGCATCTTATTTGTATGAAGGATCTTGTCAAAAAGACTAGTCAACCAACTTTTTGCTACATCCCCTAAGCATCTCCACACTTCAATAGGAATACCATCGGGTCCCAAGACTTTACTAGTCTTCATCTTTTTTAATACCTCCCTAACTTCTCGTGCTTTAACTCTACGCACAAACCTTCTATTTGAATCATCAGAAATATTTTCCAAATTCTATCGCTCTCCCTATTAAAAAGTTTGTTAAAATAACTCATCCACCTGCCCTTGACGTCTTCATCTCTTATCAAGAGTGTTTGATTTTCATCCTTGATACATCTAACTTGTGTCAAGTCTTTACTTGTCTTGTCTTTTGATTTTGCAAGTCTATAGATGCCTTTTTTTCCTTCTTTGCTCTCAAGTTTGACGTACATATCGATGAAAACCTTGCCTCTGGCCTCTCGTACAGCTTTCTTGGCACATTTTCTCGCCAATCAAAACTTTTGCAAATTCTCTTCATTAGGACATTTATGTAGACATTTGAAACACTCCTTCTGCTTAATTGCCTCCTGCACCTCTTCATTTCACCACCAGGTTTCTTTTGTTTGATGTCCATTCCCTCTACTTTTCCCTAACACCCCTTTTGCCACTGTTCGGATGCAGTTAGACATCTCTTTCCACATCATATTTACTTCGTCCTCCGGTTGCCACAGTCCTTCCTGTAGCATTCTTTCCTTGAATTTTGTTTGTTTCTCCACATGTAACTTCCACCATCTTACTATAGGGTACTGCGCACTTCTCTTCATTTTCTGTACTTTGTTATACCAAACTTCTAAGACCACCAACTTATATTGTGTAACTACACATTCACTAGGGTACACCTTACAATCTACATACGAAGCTTTATCCTCTCTCCTAACAAGAAAGAAATCAATCTGGCTACAATTTTGACCGCTGCGAAAAATGAACAAATGTGATTCTCTTTTCCTAAAAAAAGTGTTTGCCAACATCAAATCATAAGCTAATGCCACACTCAAGATGTCTTCGCCAGCCTCATTTCTAGTCCCATATCCAAAACCTTCATGAACTCTGTCAAAACCTCCACTACTCTGATCGACATGTCCATTTAGATCTCATCTTATGAATACCTTCTCCTCGTGTGGTATTCACCTTAAAATCTCTTCCAGATCTTCCCAAAATCTGCTCTTCTCGGACGCTTGCAGTCCAACTTGAGGGGCATACACACTAAGGATATTCAAAATTAAATCCCCCACTACTAGCTTAACTAAAATAATCCTATCTCCTATTCTTTTAACATCAACCACTCTATCCTTGAAATTTTTATCGATCAGAATTCCAACTCCATTTATACTCTTTATTGTGCCCGTATACCATAGCTTGAATCTGGTGCCATCCACTTCCTTAGCCTTCTCTCCTTTCCATTTAGTCTCTTGCAGACAAGCAATATTCACTTTTCTTCTAGCAAAAGTATCTGTCAATTTCCTCAATTTACCTGTTAAGGTTCCTACATTCCAACTCCCCAATCTAATTCCTACCCCCTGGGCTTTTCTTGCACCGATGTGACGTATCACTTTGGGAATGATGGCCCAAGGCTAGCTTTCTTACCCCTTGCACCTACCTATCTTGGTGCAAAGACCCTTGTTCATTTTTCGCTACACCCGGGTGCCGATGCAACGCGTCGCTAAGAAGGGTACGCTCCGACGAAATATCAATAGGGTTCATCTCATAGAGGTAGCTCTTTTTTTTTTATAACCGGCTCACTACGCCTGACGTAACTCTCCTCCTTTACCTGGCTTGAGACAAGTTATGTAGACTACATAGGCGGAGTTAGTTTGAATTTTTTTATGGTAAAAAAAATAGTTTAATGTAAATTTGTTACATGTGTACAATTTAGGATTTTTCATTGTATTATTTCAAATTGGATATGAAGTATATGTACGAGTAGTAAATGACTGAAGTAGCCATGGCAGTTTCAAATGGTGGCATCCCTTGCCAGCTCATGAGTGAAATTTTCGGTTAAAGACTATTTCAATTCTAAATTTTAAATTTCTTTTCTTTTTTTCTCGTTTATTTTTCTTTTCTGTGGCTAGCAAGGTTGCGACCCTCGCCTGTGGTTTCAAGGATGGCCTTGCCCAAATAAGGTCATCTGGCGAGGGTGGTCCTCACCAAATCACCTAGTACAACCCTTACGTAGCCCTTTTCGAGCATTGCCGATGGCCGACCGTCGTAGAAGATTGGCCATCGACAAAAAAGAAAGAAAGAAAAATGAAAAAAGGGAAGAAATAAAGAAAGAAAAAAATATTCCAAAAGTAAAGAATGGAAATGCCCTCACCATACGGAAGGTCATTCGCTTGTTTGAGATTGCCATGGTCATTTAGGGTTCTTATTTGGGAAAAAAGGTATACCTGAGGCTTTTATTTAAGAAAATGATAGCATTTTAGGCCATCATTAAAATAATATTCACTTTAGGCCTTTAAATGAAAAAAAAAATGAGAGCATCGCATGACCTTATTTGAAAACTTCCCATATTTTTTCTCGGATTGATGATTTTTTTTTTTATCATGTTCATAATTGAATAACAAACATATCTTTTTGTCGGATAGAAGGGTTAAGATATATTTTAATCTCGCAAATTTTTGGAACATAAGAAGTACTGCGGTCGCGATGATTGGATGTCCTCAACAATGGTGGTAACTAGTTGGAATTACTGTATTGAAAAATCACATAAAGTTTTAGGGTTTAAATTAATAAAATTGAAAAATTTATAATTGAATTCACATTCAATAATAAATTTAGAGGCGATTGGACAATTCTCAAGATTGTGTTAGTCTACATCAGGTACATGATAGAGACGGGGTAATCTTGATGGGCTCCATTTATTTTGCAAAAAATGAGTAGAAAATATTTTCTAAAAACTAATCGTTCTTTTTTATTTTGCTTTATTTTTACTTATTTATGAATTTTGAGATTCATCGACCACCGATCCTAATTAGTTTGAGATAAATGTATTGTTGATGTTGATGTAATCGTTCCAATTGATTGAAATTATTAGTTAATGAACTATATTGTCATTATAAAAAAAATTTATATTTAAACATTTCATGGACGATGCAAATGTATTTGATTTATTCATTTATGTGAGTGATGCAATGTATTATCTTTTAGAAAAATATTTGTCAAATTATTCATTTTTCGCGAAATAAATGCATCCATAATTCTAGTTATCATACAAGAGGGAGGACCAAATTTCATACCAGACTATTTAATTGAGATCATTAATATCTGAATGACTATGGTAAAAATCAAGTGCATTGAAAATTCAACAACTGGTCACAAAAGTGTAATTGAGTGTTCAAAAAATGTAATTAAATTCTAAAACTTGTCAAATTTGTGGAATTAAGTCCTTTAGTTAAATTCGATCAACTTTGCTAATGCTTACATGATTTATTTTATTATATTTCTCTCTTTCGTGATGGTGACGCGGCTAAAACATGAAACATAAAGTTGAAATAACATCGTTTTGGTAAAATTTAGAGTTCTTAATACAAAATTTGCTAGAATTCAGCATACAAACCGTAAACGAAGTAAAGCGTAAAATGAGAAACATAAATCGAGACACGAGATTTATCCTGATTTATCTTTAAACTATGGCTACATCCAGCAAATAATTCTACTATAATTAGTACCTCGTAGTTCTCGTT
Organism: Rhodomyrtus tomentosa; assembly: GCA_028455895.1. Lineage (NCBI taxonomy): Eukaryota > Viridiplantae > Streptophyta > Magnoliopsida > Myrtales > Myrtaceae > Rhodomyrtus > Rhodomyrtus tomentosa. Next base: position 36,011,110 of record JAPCWY010000001.1, on the reverse strand, counting down.
ACATCACTCAATTATAAATGAATAATAATAATAATAATAATTATTCATGGATCAAACTTCAAATTACCAATGAAAAAACATGGGCTTAAATCGTAAAAGTCCTTTGGTGTCAAGTGAGCATTGCCCAGACCCTCGCTAGGGCGGCTTACTTGGACCCTTAAGCGGGATCCACATGCCTTCTTATTGATGTTGAGTATGAACCACACCCAACAAAATTATTTAAATTATATGACAAATAAGCAAACTTGAAAAAAAGGAAATAAACTTGGACGAAAGTAGCCTAGCCAACGCCACCGCCACCGCCCCACCATCGCTAACTTAAACAAAATTTGTAATAGAAAATTCAGTTTTGGACCAAAATGAAGCCATTATAGTCTCGTTAGTACCACATAGAAGAGACATAATAAAAAAAGCCAAATTAATATTTTTTATTAGTCAAATTGGATGAAGTTAACAGAAAGACTAAAAAACACATTAAAAAAAAATTCTAGGAATCGATTGTACTTTCGTGAAAAATTTTAAGATTTTCAGTGCACTTTTTTTAAAAAAAAGACTTTTTTAAATCATAATATGAAGGGGTGCATCTTAATTTGGTCTTTCCAATCTTAAAAATGGAACCACGCTAGAGGATACCCGTCAAATAATATGGTAATTTTCCCTTTACATCTCAAATAGATTTTTGGAGGTCTAGGCAATTGGAGCTAAACATAGAATTTTTTTGGGCCAATCGAGCAAAACTGAGGACCATGAAATTTGAAGATAGATCGAGGGAAAACTTTCAATGTTGGTTTAGGAAAGTGAGAGCAATGTAAATTTCCGTTTATTTTGCAAAAAATTGTATGTTTCAAAAATATATATATTTTAAAAATAATCATTTGTACCGCTTAAAAAATAAATGAAGTTTTATCATCACCATAAAGGATTTAACATAAATTCTCATCCTTAATTACTATAGTTTTTTTGCCCATGGGTGGGTTAATTACAATAGTTTTATTAACTACTCATTCCAAGAAATTGTTATTTTCAGCAAATATATTTTTCAAATTATTCATTTTTCGCGAAATAAGAAAGCGTAAGATACTCTTTATCCGATGCTTTACGAGTACTATTTGCAGTGCATCTCAGCCATTCCATAGCCGAAACATGTTGAGCACTGAACTTCTTTCCCCTAAGGTCGCTAATAATTATCCCAGAGCCGAAGTGAAGCAGAAAGTTCCGTTAAAACTTGGCCCTGGGCATGTCATCCACCATTGCTGAGGCCTATATCCAATGTTCGTTGATACGACGGGGGGCAACCATAAGATAGTATTCAAATAAAATGGAAGTTGTAGGTGAAAGATCTCCCGGATCTGTGTTGGCGGGAAGTGGAAGGGGCGCGAGGAGACGGACTGTGAAGAAGCGCGGATCAAAGATCAGACCCGATCCGGTATACGTGCCGTGGGTCGTGCGGCCTTCCTCATTGAAGCCGGATTGTTCTGTTTGTGATCGATTCATCTCAGACTTTCTTGGTTTTCAGTGTTGCATTGGATGTTATGAAAGATTCGATGGGCTATTGTATTCACTCAGTTCTTTCCCTCTTGTTAAGATTCTTGGTTTGTCATGTACATGCGCTAGTGCAAGCTCTTTCTGTTTCCCTTTCTTCAGAGAAGAAAAAGACGAGGGGAGACAAAAAAATCAGGAACAACCACAGTTCTGTAAATTAGTTTGTCAGTCATATGTACGGTGGAAGTTGCTGGACCAAAATAAGACTTCCTCAGTTTCCCCAACTTCCTAACTCCTAATCCTAAATTCAACATTTCACGTTCCCCAGAGTTGATTCCTCTAAACTATACTCTTGTGGATGTGCACACCCACCACCACAAGGCAATGTGATAAACTGGTATGGCTCCGCCCGTGCTAGTAAACCGCGAAGCGAATAGAATACTTGGCTTTTCTGGAATCAGGTGGTTGTCTGAGCTGAAGCGCTGGAGTAGCCCATTGAGCTTCCCGAGTGTTCCACTAGCGGGTCGCTCATCACCTCCTGCGCAACATCCAACAAAAAGTTATGATTCCTTGGTGGTGATTCACGAACACATAGTTCTGATACTTGTAGCTGTAGCAGATCAGCTGTTTCTTTGTTAGATTAACGGGACGGTTTGAGTGAGGACTGATAAGGGATTCATATTCCTAGTTCCAGATGTAATTAGTGAAGAGCCTTTGGCGTACCTGAGCTGTGGAAATGTATGAGTGATGAGGGGATGTCAGTGCGCTGCCACCAAATATTGAGCAGTGCTGCAAGTTCTCTTCAGCGAAATCTCTCAACTTGTTGAGCTCTGGCAAGACAACCTTGCCAAGATCCGGCCGGTCTTTCCGCCTCATCTCAGCGCATTGGAGAGCTATCTGTGCGAGGGACAAGGCCTCATCAAAGGGCCAGTCAGGTATTTCGGGGTCTAGCATCTCTGAGAAGTTCCCTTTCTCTATGGACCTGCTGACGTGGTGAGTGATGCCCATCGGTGATTTTCCCGTGATTAGCTGCAGAAGCACAATTCCGAAAGAATATACGTCGGATTTCACGCCTAGCATCCCCGTTTGCTGATACTCCGGATCGATGTAGCAGAAAGTGCCTGCGGTCGATGTCATTCGGTACTGTGTCACACTTTCAGCAACCGAAGGAGGAACCAGCCTAGCCAATCCGACGTCGCTAATTTTGCTGACATAGTTGTAATCGAGCAAAATGTTGCCGGGTTTGAGGTCGCGATGGACTAGAGGCTCTGGCTTTGTCTGATGGAGGAACAGGAGACCTGTGGCTATCTCCGCGGCAACTTTGAATCTAAGTTGCCAAGACAGAACTGGCGACTTGCCTCGCTGGAAAAGACGTTCCTCTAGGCTTCCGTTGCCCATGTACTCGTACACTAGACACCCGTACTCCGGGCAGGCTCCTAAGAGAAGCACCATGTTGGGATGCCTTATGCGGCTAAGTACTTCCACCTGCATCGCCATGATTAAGGGACAGATTACGTTTGCTAATCTTTGTATTCATGTACACATAAATATGTCAAAGATATATCTATCCACGTCTTGGATCGTTTATTTTGCACCTAAAGATGACTGGCCTCTATGACTTGTGCCTTAACTGTGTTTTCCTTTGTCTTAGGGAACTTTTGCTCTGGCTTTGCTCAGATCTCCTCAGTTCTTTGGTTGATAGATTTACCGTAAAGAGATGACAGACGCAAGCATTGGTAAAATCCTTGTCTCTCCCATACCTCTTGTTGAAACTGTGACCTTCCTTGTGCTGCATCTGGACGTAAAACTTTAACTGCAACCGGTGTATGATCTAGGTAGCACTTGAACACTGGGCCGTAACCTCCCTCGCCAATCTTGTGAGACTCGGCAAAGAAATTCGTTGCAGCTTCAATCTCTTCAATTGTGTATCGCCTGTATCTCGCATCGTTGCTCTGCAGTTGATCCAATACCTTCTTTATCTCTTCTGCCTCTCTGAGGGCCTTCACTTCTGCATTCAGTCTTCTTTGTGCTTCCAGCTCTGCAATTCTCTGTGATGCCTCTGCTTCTTCAAGGGCCGCTTTGTACTTAGCTCTTTCCTTCTCTGCAATTGACAGCGCAGTTTCCTTAGCAAGTTGCGCCTCGTCCAGTCTCCGCTCTTCTTCATATCTCCAGCGTTGCAGCTCCACTGCCTGAAGTTCACTCAACTTAAACAACCGCCATTCACATAAACATAATTGAAGTACATGGTGATCATCCATACCTTCTGTTTTGCCACCAGCGCCTCCTTGCATGCTGTACTGTACATATCCATTGTTTGCTTCAATTCTAACCTTAGTCTCCTCATTTCAGCTTCTACATCATCCTGTGTATTTTGTACAGTGAACGAGGAAGTTAGAGTCATTTAGCAATTGTCGGTTTTTTACTCATGCAATTAGTATTCTTTTGTTTGAGTTAAAAAATCTAGTCTTCTTTCAGGCAATGCGCACATATTTCAAACTTTTTGGAAACAATCTGATGACAAATTTGAGGTAAGATAGTGATGCTGGTAGGTCTCAAGCACTTTCCGGACCACGTGAAATATCTCTTGGCTAGTTTTTTAGAACATTGAAACTGCTACTTGTACGTCGAAGAGATGTCTTAGAATAAGAAAACATTACCAGGCTTTGTGATGAGAACGAGCATGATGTTCGACCACTCTCTTGTGAGATCTGGGACAATTCATATGATGAACCGATATCGATAAATCTCTGCAGGGAATGAATGGATGACCTATCTGGGCTGGTGGGGACACTGGGTGGGTAGACGGAGTCCATCCGGTCATAGAGCAAAGAGGACGACCGATCTGTGCTTGATCTTCCTGAGCTGATGAAAGATATGTCAGTGTCTACTTCTGGCATCATCCTTCCTGCAAATGCTGAGGAGCCTCTTCCTCTGTCCAATGCTGACCTGTTTCATTGTTTTTGGATTGAACTCTTTCGATGAGTCTAAACTATTATAAACCGGCAGCATGAGACCACAACGAGAGTCCTCCCTCTTCCCATGCTCTCACAAGTCAAGAGACTCGCAACGTTATCTAGCTAATATCTGACTTGACATGCATCTAGGATTGTCAAGAAAAGCACTTATCGGGAAAGAAAAGCACTTATCGGGGAAAAAAAGGCACTTCTTGATAATTATTCGTCTCTTTGTAAATTGAACTGTCTATAGATAAGCATTTGAAACACCTATATGCTTCCGACCAAAAAAATAAAATAAAATAAAAAATACGCATGCACTCTTTCCAGAAATAGTCGAAGATTTCATGACGTACTTGATGGACTCATTGTGCCTAGCAGGAGAAGACTTGATTGATGGTTGATCTGCAAATAATAGAAGGTGTGAGATTTTGTGGGATCATAACCGACTGCTTTAAAAGTTTAAGCTGTTAAAAGAAGACGTAATTTAATATTTATATATTTCATTGGGGAGGCAAATAGGAGCCTGGAAAGATTTGAATTCATAACCTTCTGCTCTAATATCATGTGAGATTTTGTGGGACCACAAACGACTGCTCTAAAATCTTAAGCTGTTAGAATAAATCGTGGTTTAATATTTATATATTCCAATAGAATTCTCCAATAGTTTGACATTTTTGCCATGCTGAAGGAAGAATGGAAGTGGTCGGTGAGATAAACGAACCTTTTAAACTGTTCAGCAAGTGTTTCTCAGAACCGGCGGTCTGCTCGTTAAGGTTCTGTATTTGATCAAGAAGAGGAGAGTTGTAAGGAGATGGACGAGAAGCATTCCGCACGGAAGAGACCTTTCCTTTGGAGATGACGTAAACCGTGCAGAAATCCGGTGCCCCTTTTGATACACCGCTTGGGATGTTTGAATGCTTTAATCTGTTCAATAAAAATCACGTAGCTCAGGCCTGTTTGAAGTACTCATATTGCAGGGTACAAGTTTGATTGTTCTCTTTATAATGTATATTTGTTGGATTGAGTGAAGAGCTTTTCGATTATCCAGGGCCTAATCACGTTGCCGTTTTATTCCTAATATCATGCGATTCGCTTCCGAGGCTTTGTCTAATGAATGGTGTGTCGAAAAGTTAGAAATCTTGGTTAGAGCTAGTGCAAATAAGTAGAATTTGAAAGCTAAAATAAGATGCTCTATGACCTAAATGAAATACCACGGCCGGTCCTGTCTCACATACAGCTTCATTTGTAATGAGATGCCCGGGATGTAGGAGGAAAAATTAGAAAACAGGTAGAATCATAACGGATATAAGATGCCACCTGATGAATCCATGACGTTGCGAAGCGCCGAGAACCAAGAGCTCTATCCCGGCGTAGGAAACGTATTCTGTAATTGCTCTGGCCACATCCAGGTCCTCCAGTATGACATCTAGGCAATGTATCTGATCCAAGTTACTGAGTTTGTGAATGGAAAGTAATAAATGAGGCAAAGGAATGTTGCATCATATATATGCGTGTTTTGCTTATGAAAGATGGTGGGAAAATTGCGGTATTGGAGGGAAAAGACTTCATTGTTAGATGTGTACATCTTTTCGAGTGCAGTAACAATGGAAGGTGAGGAACAGGTCCTTGTCTAGCTTCTGCAACTCCTGCTTGCGCGGTGACGGGCCTTCGATACTGCAAGCCGCGCGGGGGTGATAATTGTGATGGAGTTGCGGCGCTGCATCCGCCCAAGAGTGAGAGAGAGTTAAATGAACGGCTTATCTATTTCCGTGAGGCCTCATGTCATATGGTAGCTTCGAAAATGGGGATCGGCGAGCTACTTGGAAAGAGAGAGATTGCAGAATGTAATATGGTTAACGTACAGGAAGCGGAGGCGGAGCTGTGGTGGACATGGATGAGGATGACGGTTTGGCCTTTCGAGAGGATGTTATCGGCGGCCCACCGGATGGCGTATTGGCTGCCTTTGTCCCTGTCGATGGCGACGGCGACCAATCCATTCCTCATCGCGGCTTTCTTCTCCGCATTGCCCTTTCCTACCCACATTCTCTCTCTCTCTCTCTCTATGGCAATTAAGGAGCAAACAGAGTGATCTTGGGTGGGTGGGAACAAAATGTCGGACTGTGTGTTTGATGATCAGAGCTCCCTCCTGGAAAGGTGTACCCGCTATTTCTCTTCTTCAGGTGTCAAAGGTTGTTTCTTTCCTCACCTGTTTGTTCCCTGGTCTTGTGCACGAAGGATCGAGCATCATTCCTTAAAAGTAGCTAAGAGGAGACCGAAATATGAGACTCTCCTATAATCTCTCTCTCTCTCTCACTCTCTCTCGCTCAATTCAAGGTCATTCTGTTTGCTCAATAATGTCCTTGATCTTTTAAAAATTGGTTCAATGTGATCTTTCCGTTGAAATTATCGATCAAATGTGGTAATGTTGATGGGTAATCCTCTTACTTTAGGACTTAACATGAATGATTATTCAATTTCGTCCCTATATTTTGTTTGTTTGTTCAATTTAGTCCTCTGAGGGGTTTTTTCTCCTCCCTCGCTCACGTCATGTCGAATTTAAGTTTAATCCCGATAGGAATAGTCATTGATTATGTCGGATGAACTGTCCTATGTAAAAGGCTTACATGGTGTGTCTACATGTTGTACATACTTCTAAATGTACCCAACATATGCTTCGTCCTAGTACAAGGATTATTCCGAATTGTTGTTTGGCGGTCCCGTCATAAAAAAAAATATTTACGCGCTCCAATATCAAGAAAAACGAGCGAGGTAACGATGTTTGCTCGCGGGGTCGTAGAGCAATCATATTTACGTAAAAAAAATATTTACGCGTCTCGACTTCGAGAAAAGCGAGTGAACAAGCGAGGTGACGACGTTTGCTCGTGAGGCCGCGAAACGATCATATATACCTAAAAAAATATTTATGCGTCTTGACTTCGAGGACAGTGAGCGAATGAGCGGGACGACAACGTTTGTTCATGGAACCGCGAAGCAATCATATTTACGTAAAAAAAAAATATTTGCACTTCTCGACTCTGATAAAAGTGAGCGAATGAGTGATGCGATGACGTTTGCTTGCGGGGCTGAAGAGTGATCATATTTACGTAAAAAATAATATTTTCGCGCCTCAACTTCGAGAAAAGTGAGCGAACGTGTGAGGCGTCGGCGTTCGCTGGCGGGGCCGCGAAGCGATCATGTTTAGGTACAAAAAATATTTACGCGTCTTAACTATGAGAAAAGATAGCGAATGAGCGAGGCGACGACATTTACTCGAGGAGGTGCAGAGCGATCATATTTACGTAAAAAAATATTTATGCGGATCGATTCCGAGAAAAGCGAGCGAATGAGCGAGGCGACTGCGTTGGTGTTCGCTATGGATCCGCGGAGCCATCGTACCTAGCTCCGAGAAAAGCGAGGCGGGTAAATATTTTTATCGACGGGTAAAAACGAGCAAACGAGTAAAACATTTTAATTTTTTAATTTAGGTAAATATTTTTTCAACGTTGCCTCGCTCATTTGCTCATTTTTCTTGGAGTCGAGGGGCGTAAATATTTTTTTTTTACGATAGGAATGAGAAGCAACGAGGCGGCGTTAAAAAATATTTACGTAAATAAAAAAATTAAAATGTTTTTTTAAATATGATTTTGAAAAAAAAATGGAGGGATGGGATTTACCCTCCCTTGGCAATTGAATTGCCTCCCTCAACAATAGAGGGAGAAACAATTCAATTGACGAGGGAGACATAAAATTGTAATATTATTATTTTTGAATTAATTTTGTAAATATTTATTTTTTAATATTAATTTCGAAAAAACTCTCATTAGGGCCGTAAAAATGATACTACAGCAAATAAAACCGTGCCAAGTCTGCAGGTCATCCGTCATTGTAGAACTACTTTCTCATTTCATCCTACGATTAAGTTACCAGAAAAAATAAAAATACACTGTACACCTATGATAAAATTAATCGCAAACTAATTTTTTGACCATAAAAAACACTTACCTTTCGTCTATCATAGCTGTGTCGGTTTGATATTTTTAGAGGTATTAATCCAATTTAACGAAAACTAATGGAGAGTAAATTGATCAAATGTATATTAGCTTCGAGTTTTGAGTGGTCAAAAAATTAGTTTGGGACATATTTGTCATGAATACACTAGTTTGGGATTTTCTGTGGCAAAAACATTTAATTTGGAATAAATTTATTACATATGTACCGATTTGGAGCTTTTTGTAGTATTAACTATTTTTTATATGCTTTTAAATTTTAAGATATGTGACTAATAGTTCATTTCAACGTTTCTTTTTTTAGGGTTAATACCACGAAAACCCCAAACCGGTACATATGTGATAAATTTATCCCAAATTATTTTTTAATCACAAAAACCCCCAAACTCTTACAATTCTGATAAATTTATCTCAAACTATTTTTTTGACTATAAAAAATTCTAAATTAGTGCAATTGTGACAAATTTACCTCAAATTAATTTTTTTACCACAGAAAAATCTCAAACTATACACATGTGACAAATTTACCATCTTTTAATTTCCGTTAAATTAAGTTAAAATCACACAAAATTCTAATTTGATATAGATGTATCAAAAATAGGGTAATGTAGACATGGCCATGGGCCAATTTGGGCTCGGAGCCTACCTGGTCCCTCACGGGCCGGTTAAGATTCAACAAAATGTCGAAACAAATTGTGTGTGTGTTTTTTTTTCATTTTTTCATTATCGATTATTTTTTCAACAAAATATCCATCAAATTTCTTAAAAAAGTATTGATTTTTTTATTTTTTCTTAATTAATTAAAACAATGAGTGAGACGCCATTTAATAGGATGTTGCCCCTCTTTTCCTCTACTTATCGACCGATGTGAGACTTTTGTACTAATCATGAGCCATAATAAGATTAGGGACGAGTCTCACATTGTTCGGTAAGAAAGAGAGATACACAAGAATACCTTTTAAGGAGTCAAGATGAGAGCCGAAGGCTTAAGTAAGTAATTTTACATCGATTGTTTAGTGAAAATTACAAGTAAAATGCTTCTTTAAAATGCTCAGTGACTAAGTTGAATTTAGTCACTTTTTTTGGTTCAATGTCTCAAATGAAGTTTAGTGTAGCAAATAAATCTTTTTAGGGCATTCACGTGTCCAAGCTAACCTAGGGCCGATTTCCTCTAAATGGATAACTTAGTTATAATTTATAATTTTATTATTTAAATTTAAAAATTGAACCGAAACCGGGTATTGAACCAAATCGGAACCGAGATCGCGGTTCATGAATCGGAACCATGGCCATGTCTAGGGTAATGTGTATACTCAATAATCGTCACGTGTATTAGTTTGAGATTTTTGATAGTATTAATCCTTTTTTATGGATCTTTTTTCACACTGTTTTTTAGCGAAAAAAAAATCTCTTTTTTCACTGTTTTATATCGACAAAAAAGTCTCTTTTTTCACACTGTTTTTTAGTGATCAATCATAAAGACAAGAAAAAACCCCATTAAAGATTTTGATCAGCCTTAGCCCAAAACTAGATGTCAATACGGGTCTTTGATCAATTTTTAAACACACTTTTATTCATTTGGGTCAAAAATGAGTTCAACAAATTTAAAAAAGGGTCAAATATGAATTTAGGTTAACAAGTCCTATTCAAATATAAGTTTTGACTCAACCCATTTTTGAGCTAAGCTTCGCAAGAACATTTGTCTTATGACCAAAAAAAAAAAAAAAAAACGGCCGCCCACCTGCCTTCATTGCCTGCCACTGCTGCTCGCCACCATTGCCCGCCGCTACCACCACCCATTGCCTAACGCCGCTCGCCACCACTGCCACCGGCCACCCACCGCAGTGGTCATCATCTTCTGCGATGAAGTCGAATTCAAAGCGCAGCGGCGATCGTTGGTCATCCCCGACGCTATTCTTCTGCAACGCCCGCGAAAATTTTCTAGGTTCTCTGGTGGCACTGATCAAGATGGCAAGCAAGCGGCGTGCTGCCATTATTTACTCAATTCTTCGATTTCGAGAAATATGGTGGACTTTAGGAATACTGAGGATTCTGGGGCTGTCAAACACAAGCACGAATTCACTTGGCAAAAGCTCGCGATATACGTGAAGGAAAATTGTTTTGCTAATCGCCCACCGCCGGCCGCCCACTCTCCCTCGCCCCCCACCTGTGCCCACCACAGTCACTGCCGCCTACCCCTAGCCCGCGGTGGGCGAACCACAGCGGCGGTTGGTCGACAAATATATTATATATATTTTCAATTTTATGAAACAAACGTTTCATAGTTAAATATACAAATTACATGGGTTGGATTGGATCGGATAAAGATCAAACGGGTGGGTCGGTTGAGGTCGGATTTGGGTTGGGTCGAATATGATCGGAGCTATATCGACTCATTTAACTTGTTTTGATTCATTTTTATACGGCACAAAACCTTATCAATCTCATTAATAATGTCTGCTTCTCCACATTTGTCTTCTTGGTCATGATGGTTACTGTCATCGCCATTGACATCTCCATCTCCATCTCCATTTATCTTTTTTCTTTCCCTAACTTAGGTCCGGGATGGCAAGCCATCCCGACCTTTGCGTACCCTAAGTGCAGGAGAAGAAAAAAAAGTAAAAAGTAAAAAATAAAAAATAAAAACTTCAGTAGAATATTCTTTTAAAATATCTACGCCAACGCTATATGTGGCTTGACTTGCGTCTATATAAGCGATTTGTGGCCAAAATTATTCGGATAGACTGAATTAATATAAAAATAAAAAAAAAGTTTAGTACTGAATTAATAAAAACAAAATATCACTTACCCGACACGATTACGGTAGGTTTTGGATTTTTTTGTAATTTTACCGAGGAAAGTCAATCATTTACAACACCATGATGCATCAGCATCATCTTCAGCATCCAAGCTCTGCCTTCTTCAAAGCATCAACAAACTTAGAGTCAAGGTTTAATACCCTGATGCTCGTTACAACAAGCAAAAACTGACGAAAAGCATGTTTTTGGGGTCTTTCGTGAACTTTAAAGACAATGGATACAAGGTCCTTCTGATCATCAAATATATACAGTGACAGTATACAACGACGCTATCTACTCTGTTTCATCAAAAGATGAACCCGCCTACAATACTCCCCGACGCCCACAAGTACCCACTCGCCAGTAAACAGCACAATGCGAACTCATCGATCTCCTGCAAGCAAAGCGTAACTAAGTATATTGGGGGAGCAATGTTCAGGCTTAGAAGATGGGATATGGTTCGTTGTAAGGTAACACTTCCGGGTTCTCGATTAGGCATCAAGTGATGAAATTCGTCCTATGTTCTACAGTTCAGGAATTTGCATTCACATGAAATGCAGGGGAAAAAGCCACAGAAAGTTCCAAACCTTCTGGGGTCAATCACCGTCTTCCATTTGTCAATTCATTAGCACCTTCCTGACATGGAGCAATGTCGAAGTGAGAAAACTTGGGATGGTGTTTATGATAAAGATGCTAATTACAAAGTTCTACTCTGACTGACTAGCTGTTTTGGCTGAGAGTGTCGGGCCGACTCCTTGCGCTTCCTGAATGCACAAGTGCAGGATCGGCCATCACCTCCTGCCACAGCATTTTGGAAAACAAGTCAAGCCTTCTTATTATGTTAGAAGTGTGCTTTAAGCAAAGATGGGATGTTTTGGGCCAATTTCCTGATCTTAATAAAGAGAAATTTGTTTTTACCTGGGCATTGGAACCGTAAGAGCGACGAGGAGATGGGGTTGCGGCGCCACTTAATAATGAGCCATTTAGCATGTTCTCCTCAGCGAAATCTCTCAATCTGTTGAGCTCTGGCAAAACCACCTTGCCAAGATCAGGCCGATCCTTTCGTCTTAATTCTGCACACTGCAGAGCTAGCTGTGCAATACATAAGGCCTCCTCAACAGGCCAATTAGGCACATCAGGGTCTAACATCTCCGAAAAGTTTCCGTTTTCTATAGATGTGCTGACGTTATGAGTGATACCCATTGGTGGTTTCGCCGTGATTAATTGTAGAAGCACGATTCCCAGAGAATATACATCAGATTTTACCGCAAGCATTCCAGTTTGTTGATATTCGGGATCGATATAACAGAAGGTTCCGGCAGTTGATGTCATTCGGTGCTGAGTCAAGTTTTCAGCAACAGGAGAAGGAACAAGTCTTGCTAACCCAACATCGCTGATCTTGCTGACGTAGTTGTAACCGAGCAAGATGTTGCCCGGTTTAAGGTCTCGATGGACTAGAGGCTCTGGTTTTGTCTGATGGAGAAACATAAGGCCTGTGGCTACCTCTGCAGCAATTCGAAATCGAAGTTGCCAAGAAAGGACAGGGAATTCTCCTCGCCTGGAAAGTCGGTCATCTAAGCATCCATTGGCCATGAACTCGTACACTAGACACCCGTGCTCAGGGCAGGCTCCTAAGAGGAGAACCATGTTGGGATGCCTTATGCGGCTAAGTACTTCCACCTGCATTATCATGTTCAAAGGACGGATTAACCATGATAATGTGATTTTTGTCATTGCAATCCTGCTTCCTCTTTTCATGAAATTCATTGTGATAAAGAAAAAATCTCTTCAACAGAATCGAAATCGAATAGTTGTGGGCCTCACTAGTGAAAGAATGTGAAGAATCCTGAATAGCAAACCCTTTTCTTTATCACCAGTGACCTTGAGAGATTCATTGGCGGTATTCAATTTCTATAAGATCTAATTGAACTTGTTTGGGGCGGGACAGATATGCATGTAAGGTGCTTTTGAGGTATCTCAGTCATGTTTCAGCTATAATCAAACGGAAGTTAGAGGTCCAATGTTTGCTTCAACTGCCATTTCCTTAGCAGCATTTCCGTGACATTCTCATTTCCTCAATTGATGATAAACAGCGATATTTGTGAGCAACAAAGTCAACAAGAAAGTGTACAGTGCAAAGGTTTAAAAAAAGGTGTCAATTCTTTTCTCTTACCTCTTGCTGAAACTGTGATTGTCCATGAGCTGCATCTGGACGTAAAACTTTAACCGCAACTGGTGTATGATCAAGGTAACACTTGAAGACTGGCCCATAACCTCCCTCCCCAATCTTGTAGGACTCATCGAAGGAATTTGTCGCAGCTTCAATCTCTTCGATAGTGTACATCCTGCATCTTGCATCACTGTGATTTAATGAATCCAAGACCTTCTTCATCTCCTCTGCATCTTTAAGGGCTTTCATTTCCGCATTGGCTCTCCGACGCGCTTCTAATTCTGCCATCTTCTTTGATGCTTCGGCTGCTTCTATGGCTGCTTTGCACTTGGCTCTCTCCTTGTCTACAATTGAAAATGCAGCTTCCTGAGCAAATCGTGCCTCTTCAAGACGCCGTTCTTCTTCTAGTCTCCAGCAATGCATCTCCGTCTCCTGAAGTTAGTTTTGTTTAAGCAAGTACCCTATTTTCACAACAAATACGTACTTGTCTTCTCAGTACCTTCTGTTTTGCTGCTAGTGCTTCTTTGCATGCTGTACTATACAATTCCATTGTTTTCTTCAGCTCTAACTTCAGCCGCCTCATTTCAGCTTCAACTTCTTCCTGCATGATTTAAACACGGACACAAAGGTGGAAAGTCATCATGTAAAAATTTTACTAGTACCACGATGATTATCATTCATGGTGTTGGAATATACAAATACTAAAACACGCATTCTTCTAACAGCTCAAGTTTCTAGAGCAGTTGATAAGTGATCCTACCAAATCTTTCATGGTATCAGAGCAGGAGGTCCCGAGTTTAAATATTTCCAGGCTCCTATTTGTCTCCACAACGAATATGTCCACGCTTAGCGCTAGGTAAAAGACCAAACTAAGCGTGAGGGGAAGTGTTGGAATGCACAAATATTAAATTACACATTCTTCCAACAATTTAAGCTTTTAGAGCAGTTGGTTAGTGGTCCCACCAAATCTTTCACATGGAAACATCCCTATTACTTCGATAGATCTAGGTTTATTCAAGTAATTATATAATCGTGACAGAGTATATCAACCTGTGGAGTACAGACATCGTTGTAATAATCTTTTGCTCGTCTATGTGCAACGAACACTCGCCTTTTGTTTACCTTCTATGAATTCAATTTGAGATTTGGTCATCCAGTTCGCATGCCTTGATTTGTACTATCAAAAAATGCATTCTGAACACATAGACAACATTTTGAATGGCACTATAATAAAAAGGAACTTCCTTCTTTGCAATAGATGAAGATTCTTGTTCGGCCTAATTAACAGTTGTGACTATTTCTGCAAACGAATGCAGGAAAATTGCCTACTACCGTCAAAAACTTGTTTGAGATATGCAGGAGCCAAGATATGGTATCTCAGTTTCCTCTGCTTTATACTTCTTGGAGCAATATCTCCGAAAGAAGACTGCAAACTCATCATGCTGACAGCTCTTGAACCCATCTCAGGGTAGGTGGGCTTCTCTTTAGTTAGTCGAATTAGATAAAATTGCTTCCAACTTGTCATGGAGAAGCAATTAATTACCCTGTATTGTGGCAAATACTTGTAAGTCTGAGAATGAGAAAATATTACCATGTTGTGTGATGAACATGATGTTCGTCCACTTTCATATGAAGCTGATGAAAATTCATGCACAGAGTTGAGGTCGGCGAACTTGTGCAGTGAATGAACGGATAACCTATCAGAACTGGTGGAAAGCCTTGGAGGGTGGAAGGAGTCACTATGGTCGTAGAATACGGAGGATGGGCGATCTGTGCTAGGCCTTCCGGAGCTGACGAATGAAATGTCAGAATCCGTGTCGGACATTATCCCCGCGACGTATCCACATGACCTTCCTTTATCCCATGTTGACCTGTTTCATTATCCTCATAAAGTAAGTGCACATTAAAAGTAACCGAAGCCGTGACAATTCTCAACCAATCCTCTGCCTCTCCCCTCTCATCATTACTACCTCTAATCAAATTCATGCACATCCAAAATGGTCAACACTATATATCATGCTTCTAAGCCATCAGTTCTATTATTTTGAACTGCACTTGCTTAGGATATGTTGTCTGCAACCCCATATTCCTTGGAGTATTTCCATCTTTCTTGCTGGCAGTAGATAAAGATCTGATATTTTTGAAACTTACTTCATGGACTCGTGTTGCCTGCTGGGAGGTCTAGGTAGGGGTCTTTCTGCAGCCATTAGAACACTCTTTAGTTTAACATTCTTGTAATGCGGAAGCATATCTGAAGTGATGGGGGAGAGAAATGAACCTCTCAAACTCTTTTGCAAGTATCTTTCAGAGCCGGCTGTTTTCTCTTTAAGGGTCTGTATTTGGTCAAGAAGAGGGGAGGCATGAGGGGCCGGATGAGAAGCTTTCCGCATAGAAGAGACCTTTCCCTTGGAGATGACATAAACAGTGCAGAAATCCGGTACCCCTTTTGAGACATTGCTTGGGATATGCGAAGACTTTAATCTGTTGGAGAAAAACCACCAGTTTAGGTTGATCTACACAAACTCCAGTGTTTTGTAGCATTTATATTGGTGATGATGTCCAAATCTCATTCTCTTCTTTCTCCATAAAACAATCTTTCACAAAGGGAGGTTTATGTATCACTGTATGAAGCACCTATTTCTTCCCTTAAAATTTTTTAGGGTCCTGAGGAGTTGGTGTCAGGAACAGTTCCTGAATGTAGTTTGTGCAAGTGGATTTGCCATCTCTGTTTAGTCTTGCCATGACACTTCACAGGTGAAACTATTTGCAGAGCTCAAGAACGGGGTAAAACATTTGCTTTTGAAAAGGTAAGAAAAGGAGACAAAACAAGATATGGCCTGCAAATTTTTCTATTTTCGGAGATTGTTACCTGATGAAGCCGTGCCGTGATGAAGCACCAAGAACCAAGGATTCAATTGCAGCATAAGAGACATAGTCCGTAAGTGCCCTGACCACGTCTCTGTCTTCCAGTACAACATCTAGGCTAAGTATCTGGTTCAAGTAAAATCTATAGATAATAAAAAAGAAAGGCAACAAGGAATGGGGAACACTGAATTCTGCATATACGTTAAGGAGTGAAACAACACTATATGAAAGAAGGTGGAAAAAAAAAATATGGGGATTCTGTTAAAGATTGTCCACAAACAAGGTACTTGTTGAGCATCCAACTAAGGAACTTCTCTAATTCCGAAAAACTAATTTTTACGGGTAATGCCCATGACTAGTCCCTTGAAAATTGTAACTTTCCTCGTCAGGCAAGTGGAGCAAGTGCTTCAGGGGTACTTGTTAACATGATCTCAAACATTGTTAATTGGAAGGGCTTCGAGCTTTTTGACTTACATCTTTTCGAGTGCAATAACAATGGAAGGTGAGAAACAGGTCCCTGGTTGGCTTGTCGAGGTCCTGCTTCTGTTGGGGGGATGAACCTCCATGAGAAATGTCAGAAGCGGAATGGTGATGGTGATGATAATATTGCTGGTGGTGATGGCGGTGGTGATGTTGGTGTGTGACTGCAGCGGAGCAAAAAGAGTAATAATCAGTCACATGTATGGCTTCTTCACTTTTGTGAAACTGCAGGAGCTCCCCATGTCTGGTAATGGATGGATACCGTGCAGGGTGGTACATATCACCACATTGCTAGCATTTCATGTAATAGTTTGCTTTGCTCGTTCCATTCCGGATGTGATGTAACGTGATGACGAGTTTATGAAGTATTTTTGATGAAGCTGGAAACCGAGGATGTGTGTGTTCGAGACTAAAATGCAATGTTGATTTCTATGTATCAATAGGTCATGAAAGACATAGATGCGAATGGAAATGGTATACACACGAGGGGAGTCGTCATGAACATGAATGAGGACGACAGTTTGGCCCCGGGAGAGGAGATGATCGCTGGCCCATCGGATGGCAAATTGGCTGCCTTTGTCCTTGTCGACCGCGACGGCGACTAATCCGTTCCTGGTGCTGGTTCTCTTCTCCACATGACTCCTTCCGATCCACATTCTTTCTTCTCTGCGACAAGAGCTCAATGCTTCCTTCCTCTTGTTTTCGGGTTATAGGCAACAATTAACCGTGGAAATGTGTTTCACCGAAGCTTCTGAACGAAACAATCTGGTGGTTCTCTATTGTGCAAGTGAAAAAAAAAAAATGCACTAGTTGTTTTGTTCCTTCCATATCAGTGAAGAATTGGTACCAGACGTTAATGTGGCTAAGAATAGGGGAGACAATAAAGATGAGACTCCCCACTATTCTCTCTCTCAGATATCTCAAATTGAGGAGGACCTTTCTTGTTTTGAAGCTAGTCAAACAAAATTCCCAATAAGAGAAAACTCAAATCACTAATTTGTTTGGTTCCTCTGGATAAAGAAAGTGCAATATTGTGTATATGCGTCTATCAATGGATCTAAGAACAGTTATTATACCCGTCCTGCTATCTTAATCCACGACACCCACCCTTCCCTAGTTCACTCAAACTCGATTTCTCGAGCATCCCGCATCGCCGGTTCTGCTTACAAAAAATTGGCCAGTTTAGAGCTCGTGATCCCTTGACATGGCCGGCCAAATCAGCCTCATGGATTGTTGCAATATTAACGCGGAAATTATTGGGATCTTGCAAATACGTCAACGTGACGTTTAGAGAAAATAACGAAGAACGACAAAAGACATCAGATATAACGTGGTTCGGCCCGAATGTCGGTACCTACATCCACGGGGAGACCCGGCAAGAACAATTCACTATAATCGAAAAATCGCGGTTACAATCGCTCAATACGTTCGTATTTCCCAAACCTAGATTATACCCAAATCAATTGGATATAATAGATAAATAAAACTCAGGAGCGAAATCTCTTGTGTTTAGACTCCTTGGTGCGACCGAGAACGTCGCAGTGTCGTCTCCTTTACAATCGTGATTTTCCAATTATAGTAGATTGTTCTTGCTGAATCTCCCTGTGGATGTACGTACCAACATTCGGATCGAATCACATTATATCTGGTGACCTTTATGGTTCTTCGCGTTGATGTATTCGCAAGATGTTGGTAATTTCCGCACATTATATTACAAGATGAACAACGTATGATACAAATCAAATGGGCTGCAGCTGCATATGATAAATCGAAGAATTTTCTTGCCTCATCCTGTGTATCGGCGAGAGGACCATGAAATCAAAACGACGCAATTTTCGCTCATCACCGGAAAGAAAAGGAGTAGGAAAGATGTGAATGCTCCAACATGCCGCGTCAGGTGTGGATAGAACGTGTAGTAACTTCTATTCGATCATTTGACACTTATTTCAAACAATGTTTTGGATTATATTACATTTGGACTATGGGTGGTTTTGAATTCTGAAGCTGATCAAATCTACGTTTTGTCCATATGGAAGCTGTGATGGTATGCCTATCAAGTTCCTGACAATGTTTTCAAGTGATCAAAGAAGTTCTTTTGCAAGATCATATGCGTGGACTATTAATCATCCCCAGGTTCTCTCCTAGTTGTATCGATAAGTGCAATGGAAATTTTTTCCAGGATATTGGTGGCAGACTGGCAAGCACTCTTATTGCCAGAGATCCAGTTATGGAAAGGTGCAAACCTAGGGGGATAATCACCATCTTCCGTCTGTGAATTGATTAGGCAGCACGGTGCAGGGGAGTCGGATCCCTCTCTACTCGACAGCAGATGAGATATCAAAATCAGAAAACTTCAAATAGAATGCCGGTTTTCACCATCACCAGAGCCCAAGCTGAACATTTCGATTGAGTAGGGGAGTCGGATCCCATAATCGTAGAAGAGCAATGCTCACGATGGAACAGTCATCGCGGTTAAATTTGACTGGAAATCGTTGACATGCACATCGACCGTCCTACGTGGGATGGCTGATATTTACGTGCGTTGGTCGTGCGCTGACTTGGGCAAATACTATATTCTGTTAATATTTTTCTGAATTTGTAAATATTCTTAGATTAATCATGAGGCGTGATGACCATCTAGGATTATGCGTATGTATCGCGTGTTAGCAGATCTAAGAACAGTCCTCATCTAATCTTGTACATATCAGATGGGCTATACCTGCACATGATAAATGAAAACTCTCTTACCTCGTGCATCATTAAGAGGATGAGAGAAAAAAGGGGAAAAGACACAAATTTTTACCCAACACCATAAGATAAGAACAGGAGCAGAACAAATATACACACACACAACCAAAGAAAAAACTATGGATACATCGTCGACATAGATAGGATCCTCTGTTCTAGGACAGCAAGTCCTTCGGATCTATCATACAAGAAAAACCACATACATGGGTTTTGAACTCTGTTATGCCAATGAAATCTGTGTTTTCTCAGTTGGCAAGCTGTGATGGTATGCCTTGTTTCTTCAAAGGGCTGTCGACGGTAAAGGAACCCGCCTACGATACTCTGCGAGTGCCCACAATGGATATATGTTCCGGTAAGCGGCATAGTGCAACATGCAGTTCTTCATGAAAACCCCAGTGATTTCCTGCAACCCAGAGTTACTGACTATTAAGAATAAATGGCAGGCATAGTTCATGCTTCAATCACGTTTTTTCGTTGTAAGGCAACTCCTACCGCTAATGCTTTGAGGAATTAAACAAACTATGTGCAAGATAATATGGGTGGACTAATATCATCTCTGTGTTCTCCTAGTTGTATGGATTATAATGCACAGGAAATTCTTTCTGAGGATCTTGGTGGCGCGCGCGCTCATCATTTCCGAAACATCAACACTTATATGAGATCAAGTTATAGAAAGGTACAAACCTGTTGGGGATAATCACCATCTTCCATTTGTGAATTGATTAGCAGCTTTGCGGCACGGTGCAGGGGAGTTGGATCTCTCTCCGCCTGATAGTAGATGAAAATACCAAAGTCAGAAACTTCATTTGAATATTGATCAATGCGACTGAGACACAAACAGCACAATCATCCACTGACCTGCCCTGCATGAATCAGACCCATCATAGCCCAACCGGTGTGCACTAGATTCGATCTGTTTCCTTCGAGCGGTACGTATTCCTACATCGACCGGTTTGAAAATTAGAGAATTCAAGATTTCCATGTTGTCAGACAAGTGTGCAGCAAATGCAGCTGAAGCCAAACATGACGTAGAAGGTCCCACTAGAAATTACCTTCTTTGGGCAAGAAAGATAGCTCTCTCCCCACCCGCCATCCTGCAACTGCGTTCGTAGAAGAAAAGCGACTCCCTTGCGCATAGCTGCACAATTTCTATACGTCTTGCCTGCAGCAGCTAGTCCTCCAAGCGCAAACCATGAGCCATATGTAAAACAGACTCCCCAGTTCCCATACCTGCAACAATTGCTTAATTAGTCAGTTGTTTCCTTGATTTATCCAAAATATCCACAAATGCCTAATGGAAAAGGAACATACCACGAGCCATCCGGATTTTGTATGTTCTCAAGAAACCGTACGGCATTTGGTATGAAATTATCAATTTCCTTCTTCCTGTGGCCGGGATACAACTTCCTGAACATAACTAACGCATGGATGGCTGAGGATGTGCATTCAACATATTCATGCTCGATGACAATGTCCGCAAAGAACTCTGTCGGATTTAGGAGCTGCAAGTGACAAATGATGAGAAATAATGTCCTCATTCAGCAATTTATTAACAATGAAACAAGTCAATGTCTGTCAGGACCAATCAAGGAATTCCTACAAATTTATTAAATGCTTACTTCCAACCATTCCTGGGCTCCTGCAGGTTCCCATGCTGCCAATCCGCCATTTTTACTCTGGAACAAGTGACATCCATGGTTGATATGATTATACTATAATTTATAATCATACATGGGAATCTCATAAAAGTCAAAGGAAGACTTGGAGAGCAACATGCTTGTGGGATGCATCGAGCAGACAAAGTTTGGCCAATCTTGATCAAATATTTTCTCAAGTCTTGCTCGGGAAAGAAAAACGATGGCGTACTCACTTGTAGAGAAAGTAAGACATTGACAGCATCGTACAATCTCTCTGGCTCCATCTTCTCGCCAACAATTTCAGGTGGCATCATTGAGAAAAGCAAGCAACACTGAATAAACAGGAAAAGTGATTCAGTGAGCACAGCAATTTAGGATTGGATTGAACCTGTTGATGCAGTGTAGGTTTCATAGCAGTACTACCTTCAGGCCTTCTGCAGTGCAATCAGAGACTTGCCAGCCATGATCTTGATCCGAAAATGTCCAAGATCCTTTAGAGATATGACGGTGCATGCTTTTGAAGTCCCCAGAAGGATTGTCCTTGACCTGGGAATGTTGTTGACAGATTGATGCAGTTCAGCTTATGTGAGGAAGCAAAGGAAACTAGGAAAACTTTGGAGGCAAGCAGATGCTCGCAAGAATCAAATTCAAACCTGAGATTTTTTAATGAAGTCATGTCCTCTAGCTAATACCGGTGCTATCTCCTCAGTCATATTACTGGCAAGCAAAGCTTGGATGGCGAAGCCTGTATCCCACTCTTGGCTACCAAAGCTCTGCAAATGAAAGAGCCAAGCACCATACTAAGCATTCCTCTAGATGGTCTCACTCTACTAAATCAATCTTCTCATCATTATAAGAATAATTCCATCTTTCAAACATGCAGCATAAGTATTTCTCAGTTCAAATTTTAGCTTGATTGTGTTACTGTTCAGTGACACTACTACTAACCTGCATCTTCATTCCGTCTTCAGCCACCCAAAGGTAATCCGGTATCCTAGCAAGATGCTTCTTGAAGTAGTCACCGTCTGGGTCTTCTACCCAGCAAGCAAGCATGCATAACACCTGTCCAAGGCCAAAGCAAAATATATTATAAATGATGCTTCCCATGATCCGTAAATTTTGCAATTCTATGTGTGTCTCTCTACTGTTTAAATGTATGCCTTCATTACCTTTTCTACACATCCAATTGTGATATATCGACTGTTCTCGTCTTCGTAGTGAATGTGCTTCATCGTCACCTGAAGGGCCTTTTCTCTAAGTTTATTAAACGGCCAACGGTTGAGAAAAGGCTCAGTGAATATGTACAGACTGTCCCACATCAGATCCTGTACTAAAGGATGGGGATAGTAGAGATCCTCCTGCAACAACAATTCGAATCATTTCGTCAAAAATTTGGTGACCCGCATACCATCTGATTCTGGATCGATATTTTGGACTAGCTAGCGATACTTGCCTTGGCGCAAAGATGGCGGACTTTTCTCCAGCAAATGGTGTCGTAGGGTTGAGTATGAAGTTCTTCTCTCAACTGTTGAACAAGAGGGGTGATTGGGCCGACGAATCTTTTCCCGTACAAGTACGACATGGGCATATAAACCATCCGACAGTAGCACCACATTTTAGCTACATCATTCAATATTGGACAATTCAGAAGACATACTCATGAAATTAAGGAGAAACGCGATTACACAAAACAGACGTTGAAACTTTCGGTCTTTCAAGGGGAATGAAGGGTGGGCCGACTTCAATAAAAAGCCAATTCTGTATTCTTGTTGGTGCAGCAAAAATGTCACATGGCTCCAATTTGAACATTAGTCCAACAAAATTTGTCTTAGCACCGCTGTACAATTAACTGTACAGGACTACTGTAGAATACCATGAAGGAGAAGATTAAGAAAATCTGGGAAAACAAACCTGGATGCATGGGGAGGAACGAAGGCAAGATCCAGAACTCAGGGGGCATTGGGTTGCTACCAGACCAGTCGAAAATTCCGAGAATCTGCAGAGCGGTCATGACAAGACAACAAGCAAGCACAAGCACAAGCACAATGTCACATTTATGATTCACTCAAACACATGCCCAGAACAATTCTGAGAACAAATTCTTTGACGATCAGTGAAGGAAGAGCGGGAGATTACCGAGAGCCAAGTCTTGCCCCAGGAGGGTATGTAAGTGACCCCGCCGCGGTCAAGAATCCACTTCCTGGCCCGAGAACAAGCATTGTCCAGGCCACCATCGGGCCCTTCCCCGAGAATGCGCATGCATATGTAACTCAGGGCGGTGCAGAACATGGTGCTGTGACCTTCAAGGTGCAAGCCCCAACCACCATCTTCATTCTGCAACAAAAAGAGCGCCAGACATAAACACAGAGTTTCAAGTCAGAAGTCTTTTCAAAGCTACTCTGCCATTTTCTCCATCCGGGCGTCTTTCTTTTTGCGAGGAGAAAGTACCTGGTGGTTGTAGATGTAGCGGAGAATCTCTTTGCGGTGTTCGGCGGGGAAGACTGCGTCGAGGTGGCCGGTGATGTAGACGCACATGACCAGGGGAGGGAGGAAGAAGAGAGGGCCGGCGTTCTCGGCGGGCCAGTGACCGTCGCTAGCTTGCAGGGCGGAGAAGAAGCGGACGGCCCGCCTCAGCGCGGCGGTCGCCTTGTCGTAGGTGATCTCCTCGCCATCCTCCACCCTCACCGGCGGTATGGTCTGCTGGAACTGCTCTTCCCTCAGGAACTGCCCAGAAATCATGCACCATGCGTCAGCTCAAGCTCGGGCCATCACTTCGCGACAACACTATCGTTGTACTAAACAAATGCGAGCGTGGGGCGAAGTTCCAACTGGGGTTTGAGAGTAGAGGGTTTTTCTCATTTTCAAAACACAATTCGAATGTTGAATTGTGACGGGGATTCAAACAGTGCCAAGCTCGTTTTTCGCGTTTTGGTGGACTTGGGGGCTCGGGGGTGTTGAAGGTAGAGCAAAAATTTTCTAAAAAGGAAAGAAAATGAAACGACATAGCCAGGAAGAGAGGGCCAAGGTTGGTTTGAATTGTTTGCTAATTCGTCTCCCCCCATTCAAAGGGTCAAATCTCTCCTTTTTCAATCCGTGTGGAACCACGTCGTCTCCTTCACACACACACAAGTCAACCCCACAAGAACAACATCAGGCTATCTACGTCGCCGAAACTAAGACGCACGGTTAGCTAGCGTAGTCGAAAACTGATTCTACGTATCCGGGTCGGGTTCGACAAGTGCGTGCAGGCACGTGCATCAAATGTACGGTACCTCTTTGTGTGCCTGGAGCTCAATGCCGTCCTCAATTCTGAAGCCGACATAAAAAAATGAAGAAGATGATTCCTCCGCCCCACACACAGAGAAACAAGACAGTGGAGTAGGGTTGTTGGGTGTGTGCGCGTTCAGGTGCGTGGGATGCGTTATGTACCTGCATGCGCCAGAGGAGGTCGCCGCAGGGCTTCACTTGGCGGCGGTGGTCATAGAAGTGCCGGCGAGCGGCCTCGACCTCGGCCCGCTCCTCGGGGGTGCCGGCCTCGGGGTCGAACTCCCAAATCTGCCTCCCCACGTAGTTGTTGGTGCTGTACAAGTAGGGACCGTCTTCTCCTTCTGCTATCTTCAGCCTCCACATCCTGATCTTCTCTTGTTGTCTCTCCCTTCAACTGATCTACACACGCTGCTCTTTCTATCAGGGTACCAGCCAGCCGTCCTTCCTGATGATCATGCAAACCAAAAACAAAAGATAATGAGTTGCTGTCAACTCGAATCTCCTCAGCGAACTTGCTCATTACATATTCACGAACTGTGTTGGTTTTTTTTTTTTTTTCCCTGAGAATATATCGCCATCTGCATGGATGACGATATCGAAGCTCACCGCGCCGCGGATCTTAATCCGGCATAGATGCGAGAGCACGAACCAGTTACACAGAGAGACACCTACCTCTTCTGCTGCTTGGTGAGAGAATTGAGAAAGGAGATGAGAAAAGAATCGAGCTATCTCTCTCTGCAAAAAGGCCAAAAAACCAAAGCGCTAGTTGTGTTATTGTGGAGATGGAAGGAGGGAACTCTATCTATTTATACACGCACGTCTTGGGTGGCTGGCTTCTTCCTCTTTCCTTGCCTCATTTAATACAATATTCGTGCGAAGAGCCGCGTGTGTTTCCTCTCATCCGGGATTAAAGTGGCGTGTCGATGGCAAACCCCGGGCTGTCATTTTAACTAAATTGGCAAGCGTGTGATCTCTATGAGCATGACTCGCCACTCACCCATCGGAATCATGGCCCCTAGGCAGAACCAGAGAATTACCCCCGAAAAAAAAAGTTTGATAATTTGATCATAAACTTTTTTTTCGTGTGAATCGAATCCTAAATTTTTTGCCTTTGTGATAGTTTAGTCTATCCAACCAATTTTGATTGGAAATCGGTGACGTAATTTAATTGGTAATTGATGACGTTTTGATAATATTTTCTTTCAAATTTTTTTTATTTACGTTCTTTTCCCCCTTTTTCTTTTATATATATATATCGGTCCTTTGGTCCATTCCTTTTCTTTAAGTGTCATCGAGTCCGTCAATTGGCCAGTGACGACGGTCGGCAAGGTAGAGCTTACCCTTCTCTGGTTGGTTGTCAAGTCTGACAATTTATGAATCAATTGCAAAAAAAAAAAAAAAGAAGAATTTAAGATTGGATTAACATGATTGCAATAGGTTTAAGAATTTTTTGGTATTTCTCTCAAGGAAAAATATAGCTCTCCTACAAATTCAACAGGCTAGATGATGCGCGACGGACAATATGATCCCGTCCGATGACTTTGCATATCGACACCGTACAATCCACGAACAAGACATATGTACATAGTGATATGTCGGATTACATATGGGTAATTTGAATGGACGTGTCTTCGTATAAAGCTTCCCTGGCGGCGCCAATTTTTCTGAAAAAATCAATCTCAATACGACTACGGTGGAATTGATGTTCTCACGTTCATATTAGGTGTTGGACTCCGTGCCAAAATAAGCCTAACACACTTTTGATTATGTTCATTTGCGATGCCTCTCACACCTTTTCGCATTGAATGATGAATTGGGTGGAAGGCAACTGAAACGTTGGCGTTTAAATGCGTGGGAAAGTAGTTAACTTCCATTGTCCTCTTGTCCCATCCGTCACTCGCCCAATTCATACAAGCACGTACCAGAAAGATTTGGGCGATCCTTCGAAAATGATTTTTTTTTTTGACGTGTTGAGCACGTTGATAACCTAGGCATTTATCGTTTGATTCGCCTTCGCACCGTGACATGTCAACCACCTCTTCACGCAACGCGCGCCGACGATGCGACTGAAACTGTCACCTGAAAGAGTAGAGCACCACGCACGGCGCCTTGATGAAAATCTCGACACACATCACTTAGGATGCACTAGATTTACACGGACTAATCTTAACGTGCTCGGCATTGATCTGCACATAAATTGTGACGCCCCGAAAATTTACCTCTGGCAAAGTACCCGAATTCAATATAAGAAATTGACATCGAATTCCAGTCGATAGAAAATTTTGGATCGCAATGACTGAAGATACGATAATTGGACGAATTCTGAAATTTCAGTCGATTTAGAATAGGTTTCGAAATTCTTAGCCGTCGAGAGTTAGGATTTCAATCATCGCACTCAAACCTAATCCCGACCGAGTCTAACCTGTGAAATTACTAAAATACCCTTTTGTTCGGTGTCCAAAAATTCAATCTAATCTCGATTTACGAAATTACCAAAATGCCCTCGATTTTTCACTATAGGACAAAATTTTCTAAAATTTCTTCATGTGGGCCCCACCCCACTCTCTCTCTCTCTTGCCCCCTCTCCCTCTCACGGGCTCTTTCTCACTCTCTCTCTCTCTCTCGGTTGCCGTAGCACCCTCCCGGACCGAATCTTCCTCGCTTCCTCTCCTCCCTCCGGCGACTTTTGCCGCTGCCACCACTGACCACCATCGCCACGACCATTAGCCCTCCCTTGCTGTTGCTCTCGACCCCTCTGTCGCCATCGACAACTGCCGGACGACCGCGGGAATCAATCCCCGTTTTCGACCCTGCTGACCGTGGACTTCGTCGCCTCCTCCGGTCGTTTCGGCCGCCACCGCCGCCACCTACCACCTCTCCGACATTTCCCTGCCTCCCCTCGACCCAGCCCTGCCACCGATTGACCGTCAAAGCCGCCGTAATCGGCCCCGAAACCGCCGGTGCCCTATTTTGGGGATCGATCGAATTTTTCTTCGATCTGGTCAGACAGGCCGTTCCGTCCCTCACCGTCGCCGTCGAAGAACCCCCAAGACCTCCCTCCATCTTCTCTGAGCTTGTGGCCGGCGGCCGCCGCTCGTGGCGGCCGAAAATTCACTCGAACTGGAACCCCAGTTCCCGGCGCCCCCACACCCAGTCCACTCGATCCTGTTCCCCGTCGATCTGCCGCCTTCGGCCTCCCTCTGCCGCGGTCACCACGCTCGATCGACACCCCCTGACCCCCTGGTACTTCCACCGTCCATCTTCGAGCCTGCCGCCGTCCGCCGGTCGCCGAACCGGCCACCACAGCCCTAGCCGCCGTTGCCTTGCCCTGCCAGGCTGAGAGCCCTATCCGGACCGGTTCGCACGGGCCGTGACCCGTATCGGCTTGGGTCAGGTGGCCGAGAATCCGAGCCAAGTGGCTGGGTCAGTGGTCAGGCCCGTGAGCCATTTTGGCCGAGAAGTATGGGTCGTGGGCCGAGAGTTTTGGGCCGTTGTTCGAGAAATTTGGCCTGTGATCCTCCGTCGTTGCTTGCGCCGTCGCCGTTGTTCAAGAAATTTGGCCTGTGATCCTCTGTCGTTGCTTGCGCCGTCGCCGTTGAGACCACACGAGCCGACTTAATTTGTGAGTTGACCATAATCCTTGATTAGGGCGCCAATTGCTCCTAGGATTAGTCGTTTAAGCGATTAGGGAATTTAGGTACGCGATCGGGGCCGATTTAGATAGAAATTATGATTAAGATAAATGGCAGATCGATTAAGTTAGTCGATTGATTATATTGTCTGTGGCTAATTGTGATTAGTTGCAATTGATTGATTGATTGGTTGTGTTCGATCGCGAGCGAGCAATAGGCTAAGGACGAGCGAGCGATCGCCGTCTTAAATCGATTAATATGGTTAATAAAGTATTATTATACGAATATAGCTTTTTGTGGCCTAATCGATTTTGACTGCTCGTGATTGCTTAGTGGCATTGTTGATTTGATCGCATTGCTAAACTACCTGTTTGACTGTCTCTTTGTCCACTAGGTAATTGACTATATGTTTGGGGTTTGATAGCCTTCTTATGATTGCAGTGTCTAATGTTAGACTGCATATGTATATGGCTGTACGGGAAGTGAAAAGACATTTTTAGCATGAAAATGGCCTTCGGCCCGATCTTTTACATGCGTGAATGAGCATATGATTTTAACCGAAGATAATAAAATGGGTTGATTGTTGGATATGTTTTGTGTGGTCATATGAGAGATTAATGATGCTTTTTCTGGCAAGTTCGTACTGTACCAGTTGTATAGAACCATACGACTTGCCAAAAGCACGTCAATTCTGGTCCGGTGCTAACTAGCACGGAGGCAAAGTTGGTTGGATGTCGATCGTAGCTTGTGATGGACCGATGCCCCTTTTAGGGATGCCTACTTGCTGGTGCCGTGCCAGGTGCACCGAAGACATCTTTTGTAGTAGCCGTTGCCGAGAGAAAAGGGACGTAGCCCGGTCCTGTCGATAAAACGCTCCATTGCACCAAGATGCCGGATCGCGTTATTTGTGGGAGTCGAATCACGCCTTCTTTCGCGTAGATCCTCTCATGTGCCATGAAAAAGATCATCGTTAATAAATGCACTCGCGTGATGTCCTGTGCGTACTTAAGATTGAGATGCTTGTTTGGGTGATCGACTAATTGACTGTAAGTCGAGTCAAGCATTGCATTATGCGTGGTTAAGTCTAGCAAGTATGCATGTGGATTGTTTTTATATAGTAACTGTCTTTGGGTGTTATTTGTGGTGTTCTGTTATTGTGAGACTTCCGTTAGGATGCCTAGGTAATTAGTTTCCTAACCGAGCTTAGGCTTGATTCACTAAGATTTATTCTCACCCCGTCGTGGGATAATATTTTTAGGTCCTAAGTGATGAAGTCTCGTGGACGCCAAGGATTAGCTTTTAGATTAGTCATCTGAAGTAAGATGAGAAGTTAGTCTTCCTTGACTGAGTACACCTGCTAAGGTTTTGTCTAGTCAACCCCGAAGCATGGGGTTGTACACGTACGGAAGTAGTATCGATAGGATTAAGATTTATTTGTGGTGTTTGACTCATACTATTCTATTCTTGTTTGTTTTTATTATCAGGGAGTTGACACGTTTTCGCATACTTAAGTAAGTCGTAGGTCAATAGCGTGCCTAGGACGCTATCTATATGACCTCTTATAGATAAGGCGAGGGATGTCGCGGGTTCGAGAGTCGAGACATGACATCTCCGCTCAAGGTGGTATCAGAGCAAGGTCAGCATGATCCATCTGGTCATTGGCTTGGAGTGATAAGGAGCGCTGGTATTTGGGATAGTTAGTAGGATCGTAAGCTTTTGCATGTGCTTGTTAACTTTGTTTCTTTTGAGTGATTGTTAGTGATCTCATTACGCGTTGCTTGGGGTAGACAGGACTCCGTAAGTTACCTGTATAATGAGCAACTGTAATGAGAGTGTGCCTAGTGGAAGGATAGCTCAAGAAGATCCTAGAGCGGAAGAGATAATGCAGGCATTGGAAATTTTAGAAGTGGTAGTTGGACAACAAGTGAGTAGATAAGTTAATAATACCACCGCTTCGAGTGAAGACTTGTTGACTGGAAACGAGATTGGTGGGTGACTAGAAACGAGATTGGAGGGCAGTCGATACTTGAGTTGATGGAGAGGTTTCTTAACCTGGAGCCACCGAAGTTCAAAGAATTAGGAGATCTAGAGGCTGCAATCTTGTGGATTAAGGAAATCGAGAAGGTATTCGTCGTGCTAGGATGTTCCGAATAGGACAAGGTAACACTGACCGTTTACCAACTTTAAGGTGACACTAATACGTGGTGGGAAGCTACACGAAGAAAGATCTTTCCTGAAAGCATGGTCCCGGTGTGAAATGCCTTCGTTGAAGCCTTCTATGGTAAATACTTTATGGACTGTAGGCGAGATAAAAAGATGGCGGAATTCTATGGCAAAGTGTCCAGGGAGCTCTGCTTCCTAGATGAATGACCGGATAAATAAAGCCGACCTTACAAAGAAAACAACAGTAAAGATATGGCTCCAAGCGGGAATATTAGGGAAAATTGACAAAAAAAAAATTTTAAATCTATTTCATTTGTACTAATTCAGTCCTAAGGCTTTTGATCAATTGTCAATATATATATAGTCTGTTTGGCCAACTTTAGTAAGAAATTGCTGACATCCATGCCGATCATCCTATCGGCCACAGCGGACACTGACGTGGATAATTTTTACAACAATTTTTTTTTTATTTTTTTCTTCCTTTTGTTTTTCCTTGTCCTTTTTGCCGATGGCTGGTTGCTAGCCACCGAACACAGGCCATGGTTTGCGAGGGCGGCCCTTGCCATCGCTTAGGCGAGAGCCGGCAAGGTTGACTTGGCAAGATATGGCCAGGGCGACCATTGTCGGCCATCATCTGTGGCAGGTTCCCACCACTGGAAAAGAAAGAAAGAAAGAAAAAGGTAGAAAAGGACAAAATTAGGAAAATTAAGAGGATCCATTTAAGAGGATCTCCGATCTGCCCTAGTGACTCTTGTTGTGCCCGACCTTCACACGGTGGTGATATCGGGGTTTCTCAAATGGAGCCTTCTTAGGGCTTACTCTTCAAAACCAGAAAGCGACACTCTTGATTTTCTCTTCCCTCCTCGAGCATTTGATTGTTGGCGATCTTCTTGGGTGACCACAGGAAGTGGTCCAAGGTTGAAAATTTTAATAACGAGCATTTTCCATGGGTCTCAGGGTTGAAAGAAAGAAAGAAAAAGGTAGAAAAGGACAAAATTAGGAAAATTATCAAAATTTTGTGAAAATTATTTGTGTCACCAATTTTTAGTCAAAATTGGCCGGACTGACTCCATCGTTAAATCGTAAAAATGTTTAGGCTAAATTATGACTGAA
Organism: Rhodomyrtus tomentosa; assembly: GCA_028455895.1. Lineage (NCBI taxonomy): Eukaryota > Viridiplantae > Streptophyta > Magnoliopsida > Myrtales > Myrtaceae > Rhodomyrtus > Rhodomyrtus tomentosa. The sequence goes on along the minus strand of JAPCWY010000001.1, from coordinate 35,979,791 downwards.
TTTGCACAAATATAATAGATTGATGAATTTATTGATAATTTCTTCTGGAATATTGCCTACGGTTCCGACGTATTGAATGTAGGTATAGTACCGAGGGATCCAAAGGGCTGATCCCTGGCATCGTCACAAATGGCCATCGTCTCTCCCCTTTAATCCTCCTCTTACTCAAAGAAAGGCGCTAAGATCCTAGCTCGCCAAGCACTCTAGCAGACCATACCGCTTTAAAGGGCGGAGTCTCCCCCGCTTTAAGTGACTCATTTGATCGCTTCCAAATTTCTCCGAGTTCGACGGGAGCCATCCGGTGAAACGTGGTTTTGAATTCGGATGTGACCGACGACGAAGGCGTATATCTATTTGGGGGGGTGTGTTGTGGGGGGGGGGGGCAGGGGTAATCGATATTTCGAGTCAATAAGAGTTAGATGCCTTACTGCTGCATGTGCAGCCCTCGTTCAGCGTGTGTTCTCGCACAACCAGATCCAGGGTATTGGATTAGCGCTCCAATGTTGACTTGACTTGACCAAGATCCGGTACATGGGCATTATGGATATGGAGCGGCAGGCAAAAGGGTTCTGTGCATTTGTATTTTTAATCAATTATCAATGAGTAAAACATCGGCACAAAACGAGGATCATTCAAGTCACAAGATATTACTAAAAATGTCGTATCAAAATTACTGAATTATGTTGCCGACATTGATCACAGATCACTGTTGCTGCTAAGTCTCCTCTTAAAGCTCTTGCATGTCATCTTTGGGCTGCAATAATGCCAGAACCGCCGGCTATTGATAATGGCATGTGCCGAGTGCACGGACGTTGTGGGAGCACTCGCTTTGTGTGACTTTCCACCTCGCCTCACATCCATTTAAGAGGATCTCCGATCTGCCCTGGTGACTATTGTTGTGCCCGACCTTCACAAGGTGGTGATATCGGGGTTTCTCAAATGGAGCCTTCTTAGGGCTTACTCTTCAAAACCAGAAAGCGACACTCTGGATTTTCTCTTCCCTCCTCGAGCATTTGATTGTTGGCGATCTTCTTGGGTGACCACAGGAAGTGGTCCAAGGTTGAAAATTTTAATAACGAGCATTTTCCATGGGTCTCAGGGTTGAAAGAAAGAAAGAAAAAGGTAGAAAAGGACAAAATTAGGAAAATTATCAAAATTTTGTGAAAATTATTTGTGTCACCAATTTTTAGTCAAAATTGGCCGGACTGACTCCATCGTTAAATCGTAAAAATGTTTAGGCTAAATTATGACTGAATTTGCACAAATATAATAGATTGATGAATTTCTTGATAATTTCCTCTGGAATATTGCCTACGGTTCCGACGTATTGAATGTAGGTATAGTACCGAGGGATCCAAAGGGCTAATCCCTGGCATCGTCACAAATGGCCATCGTCTCTTCCCTTTAATCCTCCTCTTACTCAAAGAAAGGCGCTAAGATCCTAGCTCGCCAAGCACTCTAGCAGACCATACCGCTTTAAAGGGCGGAGTCTCCCCCGCTTTAAGTGACTCATTTGATCGCTTCCAAATTTCTCCAAGTTCGACGGGAGCCATCCGGTGAAACGTGGTTTTGAATTCGGATGTGACCGACGACGAAGGCGTATATCTATTTGGGGGGGGTGTGTTGTGGGGGCGGGGGGCGGGGGTAATCGATATTTAGAGTCAATAAGAGTTAGATGCCCTACTGCTGCATGTGCAGCCCTCGTGCAGCGTGTGTTCTCGCACAACCAGATCCAGGGTATTGGATTAGCGCTCCAATGTTGACTTGACTTGACCAAGATCCGGTACATGGGCATTATGGATATGGAGCGGCAGGCAAAAGGGTTCTGTGCATTTGTATTTTTAATCAATTATCAATGAGTAAAACATCGGCACAAAACGAGGATCATTCAAGTCACAAGATATTACTAAAAATGTCGTATCAAAATTACTGAATTATGTTGCCGACATTGATCACAGATCACTGTTGCTGCTAAGTCTCCTCTTAAAGCTCTTGCATGTCATCTTTGGGCTGCAATAATGCCAGAACCGCCGGCTATTGATAATGGTATGTGCCGAGTGCACGGACGTTGTGGGAGCACTCGCTTTGTGTGACTTTCCACCTCGTCTCACATCCATTTAAGAGGATCTCCGATCTGCCCTGGTGACTCTTGTTGTGCCCGACCTTCACACGGTGGTGATATCGGGGTTTCTCAAATGGAGCCTTCTTAGGGCTTACTCTTCAAAACCAGAAAGCGACACTCTGGATTTTCTCTTCCCTCCTCGAGCATTTGATTGTTGGCGATCTTCTTGGGTGACCACAGGAAGTGGTCCAAGGTTGAAAATTTTAATAACGAGCATTTTCCATGGTTGAGCGCCTTAAGAAAGCGGTGGATCTTGCCCATCACCTTCTTCTTTGCATACTTCGTGGCTACGGCACATGTATAAGAGGCATTGCCCCGTTGAGACCCTCGCCCGCTCAACGTGGAGCGGGACCGACGTGCTTTGGGGAATATGAACCACACCCCCCACAACCGATGTGGTACAACCCCAACAGATATGTGATGCCTATATGTCAGACGTCAACTTTTGGCTAGCAAGCATAACACACAGATATTTTCGTATTTTGGAAATAATATCCATGTAATCTTTTAATTAGGCCGAAGAATAATATCTACTATTTTAAGAGTTGCGACTTATTAATTGAATATTATCAATTGGATATTTTCCGCTTATAATTTTATATTTTAAATTTGGCTAACAATTTTAAAAAGATATTTGGCGGTCAAAAGGGTGAAATCGGATCCACCAAAATAGTTTTGTGGGTAGAATTTAATTGTCCCACCATCAGAACTGTTGGAACCGTCGTGCGAGCTTTTTCCATGGATTAATTTGAGGATTCGATTGAGTAGGTGGCCCTAAGTGCCATGTGTCAGCATTAACCATTCATATCGTTGAATGAACTTTTTTTTAAAAGTAAATCGCCGATTTGACAGTATGACAGTATTGTCATTATCTATGACCCCATGATTTTTTAATTGATGTGTATTTTATACAAATGACGAAGTGATGGTGTGTAAATTTGTGATCAGAAATAATTGATACACCGTTAGAGAATCATTTCCTCTTTTTTTTTTTAAATCAATCATCGTGAGACTTATTTAAGAAAAGGCCCTTTTGTTTCCTTTCTAAATCCCCTGCATTATTATTCTTATTTGTCGCCGTAAGATACTTTGTTAAGAAGAGGGGCAGAGAGGCAGGCAGAAGGCAAGAGGGTCAACAAAGGCGGGCGAGGGAGGTGCCTGTCAGACGGGCCCCTCGTGGTGGTTCTACCGACGCCTGATCTGATCCGATCCGATCCCATCCCTGATCTCCCTTTCGCCGGCTTCGCCGGTGGTGCTTTCATTTGCGTGTCTTCCATTTGGGTTTTTCCTTGAAAGGGGTATTAGTTGCCCAACGTGAAACACGTTTGGTCAATCATTTTTAGGTTGTTGTCTTTTCTCGGCATTGGTTTTTTTTTTTTGCCCCCTTCTTCATTGTTCGGTTCTAGCATTTTGTCCATAGAAACTCCCGCTTGATTCGCGTGTGGATCATACTACGTACGTAGTTCGGTAGTTGTATTTGTTGCTTGATCGTTTGCGAATCAATCTGTACCCTGGAAAATGCTCGAGCTATCGAGGTGGATTGCTCGGGCACACGGATCGCTATTTCAGACAATTCCCTTTCCGAGTTCGATTGCGATGGTTCTTTTCTTTGCCATCAAAACCTCAGTTGCCCTTAAAAGGGGAGGGGTGTTTTTTTTTTTTTTAATAGTTTATGTTCTATGGAAGCACTTGCGTTAAATATATTTTCCCTTGTTTTCCTTCAAGAATCTAGTTTGACTACGAAAACAGATTCCCTTACACTCCACAACTCCATAATTAGGGGTTGGGGTGGGGGGAGTATTGCCCCGATTAAGGGAGCAAATTACGAATGTAATCCTCAACCGGTAGTCGTTTCTACGATGACAATGTTCGAAGGGCGAGGAAAAGAAAGTCTTCGATTTCTTTTTCGATGAAGTTGAAGACTGGAAATCGCTTTGCCGGTATGCATCGTTCTTGTGATCTGCAAGGAATGCAAGGAGGACACTGCAAAGTATGACTTCTTCACGTTGTTCATGCCCTCAAGTTTCATAAAGAAAACAATCGGAATTGGCAAATGTTGACGTTGAATTTCTTGGGACCCACTTCCCTGTACTCTGGCCTATCTATGCCGAAGCTGCGGGGGAAAACAATGGCACGTTGTGTCATCTTCAATTTGAGGTTGTCTCACGGTCATTTTCGAGCAAATTCCAACCCACCCACTTGAGTTTCGTCCATGTATCATCACTGGAAAGGGATCGCAAGAGTGCTTCTTTTTCGCTCTGAAGCTCAACTCCGCAAGCCTGTTACATCAAATCAATCGGTCCGTTCGGATTGTAAAAAAGATTAAGACCAAATTTTCAAATGGCGACGTCTCTTGTATTGAAAGTTTGAGGTACTTGACATTGTATGAAAGTTCCATTTTTTCTAATCTTCGAGTTAAGGAAGAGACTCAAACTTAGAAATACCAATGTCACGCTAAAAAATCGCAATTGCAATGGATGTTTGGTTTGACTGTTGGCTTCAATATTTTGACTTCTGGGTTTAAGAATAAGACGTGGTTGTTGGCGGGCTGGTAATGTATTTGCGTGTGAAAGAGCCGTGTGACGGTGAGGGCATTATTCCCCTTTAGCTTCCTGACATACTTAGGTAAGAGGCGAGGATAGTCCAAAAGGTCGCACATGTCACTTCACTTCATATCCTCGTGATTAAGCGTATAAACATCGTAAAAGTATTCGACAACGTTTGGACTCGCTGTTGAATTTTATCATAAAATAAACTATTACATGAGTGCCATATACGTTGTAACCATAATGAATTTGAAATATTGAAAAATGTGAAAATCATATGGATCTCATTAGATGTGACGGTTGAGATTAAGGTTAGCATATGTATTAATTTTACTGAATAATTTCGTTATGCTTCGACGCTTGTATAGAGAGTAATTACCTATTTATCTTACGTGCCAAAAAAAGTTCTTGCACATTTCACAACTCAAGTGTGAACTCAATAACACATTCAAGGCAAGAGATTTCAATTTTTCTCAAAGCAGGTGTGGCGCACTATGTGATATGAACTCTTTTATTTTTATTCAAAAATCTATTAACACCAACAACAACGTCTCTTGATTAGTTGGAAGAACAATGGCGCGTGATATTAGTGGAGCACTTGAAATACTTTGTATTATACTAGTCATTGGAGTAAATTGGAGGAATAATGACACGAATAATCCATGAGTTTCGGCATAGTATAAAATGTAGTCTATGAACTTTTAATATATTCAATATGGTACTCGTAGTGCATATTTCATATGGTCAGTGAGCTAGTTTGAACATGTAACAAAAGTTCAAGAACCACAATGAATAAACAAAAATTTAGAGGCCACATTACACATTGAGCTAAAGTTCATAGATCACATTGAATAAATCAAAAGCCCAAGAATTGTGGGGCGCTTTTGATCAAAGTTTAATAATCGTTTTGGAGCAGTTAAGGTTGGGTTTGGTAACAGTCTCAGGGAAAATATTTTTGTTCCAAAATTGTTCCTATAATATTTTTGGAACAAAAACGTGTATGATAAAAAAATATTCCAAAAGTGTTTCGAGAAATACTTTTGAAAAAACAAACACTTTTGACCTAAAAAAAAGAAAAAAAAAACTTGCTTTTGGGTTTTGAAATACTTTCGTGCAAGCCACCACCGCCGTCCTCGCCAACACGGCCACCACCCAACTGCCGGACCGGCAACCGCTGGTCGTTGCCACCGCCGCCGATGGACACCGTGGTTCGCCAGCCGCCTCCACTAGTCATATGTCATCAAACCTTCTTTTTAGCGTAAAAATATTTTTTTAATTTATCAAATGCGTTTCTATTCTCAAAAATTATAATCGAAAATAAAAATACAAAAAAAAATTATTTATTTTTTAAATATATTTTTAGAAACACAAATGTTGCCAAACGTAGACTAAGCACTTGGTTTTGGATGCGGCCAGATATTGTGGTCAAATCCCATCGGCTCTCGATCATTGAAGTAATCTCAGGAGTTGTGACCGGCTGCCGGACCCGTTTCATGTAGTGAAAACTGAGAGAACAAGATCTCATGGACACGTTGCTTGCTGTAAGTTATTGACTGAATTGCCCATGTAGGATTGGATAGGGTCTGCTCTTAACCTGTGGTCCATCGATGCCAAACTTCGAGGAAATCGAGGATTGGATCATCTTTGATGTTTCGTTCCAACATAAGTGCTCGATAACGTTTGAGAAATAAAATTTATGTTACTAATTTATTTCTTAAATAGATTTGAAATAGAAATTCATTTGATGATATAATTCTATTTTTTAATTTCTAAAATAAAAAATAATTCTAAAAATAGATTTGAAGGAGAAATGAAAATCAATAATTTCTTACTTCTCTCAAAAATAAAAATCTCACTTTTTCTCAAATTCCCGTCGTCGCCGATCATCACTCATTGCCCCCCCCCCGGGCCAACCATCCCTATCGGCCCCTGTCAGTTGTCGCTAATCGCTGGCCGCTGTTCCTTGAGGCCGCTGTCGTTGGCCGGCCGTTGCATTTTCTAGAAGTAAAAATCTTCAACTGTTGCCAAATAAATTTATATTCTATGATCAAAAACTTTATGCGGATGATAACCTTTCAGAAAAAAGAATTTATGTTTCAAAGTTATTTCTGAATAGAAACTCATTTGATAACGCAATTCTATTTTTCTATTTTTGAAAAAACAAGTTGTTTCGGAAATAGATTTGAAGCAGAAATGAGAAAAAAAAAAATAGATTACTTCTCCGAGAAACATAAATAGAAATTTTCGTCGCTGACCATCACTCGCTGCCGTCGAGTGCGCCGCCACCACATTCTATTATTATTTTAGGATAAGAAATTTTATGTCGTTATCAAATGTATTTTTTTTTTTGCTCAAAAACTCATCTATAAACAAAAAATATAAAAACTATTTGTACCCATAAATCAATTTCTGAAATTGAAATGTTATCATGCGTGTCCTAAGTATTGCAAACTCATCACCAATCATCAGTTTTCAGCCCACCCCCACAAACACCCTAATTCTCGTATCATCATTTGGGAAAAAGAAGAAGAGGGTTTGCTTCTGGCTTTAAGCTAACTCCACGGTCAACAAGCCACACTTGAATTCACATCAGAACAGCTTCAATCTGTACGGAGGAAGGCGAGAGATTGCCGTGTGCAACGAATCGGGCGCTCGATCCGACTCTTGTTTACTCATTGCTGAAATCAACTTCACAGCTTTTCAAAGGTCGGCAAAAAACCTTAAACGTCTGCACCCAATCACCGCCATCGCGATGCCATATGGCGGCTGAGAGGCCTAACTTTTTAAGTCAACGTTCCCTCCCAGTACTGCAGCAGAAGAAAGTCCAAACCCTCTTTGACTTTCGACGCATTTGAGCAAGTATGACGCAATCTTTCTGCAGACCATTTTCTTGGACGGACGTCGCTTGAAGGGTTTCGTGGTTTCAGGCGGTTCACACGGAACATTCAAAAAGCCTCGGATCCCTTTTCCTTCACAGCCAAAAGCATGTTATAAAATGTTAGAGTTATGGGAAGAAGCCTAACCCTTTCGCTTAAGATACCTACTTTGCATACTTTTAGGGGAGGGGGACAAAGCTGCATAAGCTGCATGGGCCTGCATGCACCCTGGACATAGCGACGTCATGGATTACCTAAGGAGGTACCGCTATTCCGGCAGTTCTGGTGTGTTTATAGTTTAAAAAAAACCTTAAATTAATTTCATCTTTTTTTTTAATGACCGATTTGTTCAGACCAGCTTGCTTGCGTGCATCTCGACTATTCATCGGAGGGACTCGCATGATAACTATCAGCACCGACCACCACTTAATTTCGTTATTTTATATTATAGTATTTGGATTTTTTTTTTTCAGTTATATGAGATAGTCGCAATCATTACAAACCACTATAAAAACTCATTAACAGGTGGGCCTGCATTAAAAGATTTTTCTCTTCTTTTGCTTCGGAATTTTTTAGGAGAATGCAGAGCTTTATTTTATCTTTCTAAGCTAAAAGAAAACGTGGTAGGGGCGCATCAACCCTAAATCAGCAACCCTTGATTCTTTTCCCACCCTTCCTCTCCCTATCAAGTCAATGGAGAATTATGACACATATGAGCATGTGCATTTCTAACCGACTGAGACTTTCCTGAAATCTTAGTGTGGACTAAGAAACGAGTGAGTACTGTATGAGTTGAGTTAGGGTTTCAGAAAACAATATTTTGGAGTGTGTGAGTGGTAGCTATAGTGCTTTTGTGTTGGTAGATGGGTTTTTCAACATGTATAAATGCCACTTACCCAAATAAGAGGCCCGACCAAAAAAAAAAAAACTAAGAGGTAAATATTTTTTACCAAAAAAGAAGAAGAGGTAAATATGTTTGACCGAGACAGAGAGGCAAATAATGGCTCTCTCTTATTCCATTTTTTCTCAACTCATAGTAGAGCCAACTACCACGAGCGTTATAATGGAATTTTACTCGCGTAACTCGATCGCTGGGTTCCCTCTCCCTTCTTTTCTCACAAACCCCAATGAAGGGAAAAAAAATATATAATTTACTCGCGTAATTCGATCGCGGAATTCAGCCCTAAAAAATTTTTTTTGTTGCTAATTTAGTCCTAAAATTTTTATTATTTTTATGATTCTTTGGAGTTCATCGACCGCCGACCCTAACTAGTTTGGGATAAAGATATTGTTGATGTTGATGTTGATGTTGAATTTAGTTCTAAAACTTTTACATTTATGTTAGTTTAGTCCATCCATCCAGTTCTAGCCGAAAATCGCTAACATGAATGACGGCGGTCCTACGTGATGCGGCCAACGTTAACGTGGACATTTCTTGATAAATATTCTAATGATTGTTGAATTTTTGTAATTTCTTTTGTTTTTCTTTTTCATCATTTCCTTCGCTTTACTCTTTTTTGTTTTGGGGCGAAGGGCTAACCAGGGTTGTCAGTTGACTATCACCGACCACAGGTGAGGACCGCGATGCCCTTGCTAGATTTGGGTCAGGCAATGGTGTCGCAGGCCTAGCGGGCCCCAAACGAGTGTGTCGCGGCCCTCGAATGCCGTTGACAAGGTTGCAACACCCATATTCGATGAGGGTGTTGCGGGCCTTGCCTAGCACCGGCGTGGATTGCAATGCCCTCACGCAGTGCTAGTGAAGCTTGGCCGTGCCTTAGCCCCTTCCCCCACCCTCCCACTCTCTCTCCCAAAATAGAAAGTAAAGAAAAGGAAAAAGAACAAAAAATCACAAAAATCATTAGAAGAATTATCCATGTCACGGGCGGCCAGCGTCAATGAAGTGAGTTCCAGTCAAGATTGATCTAATGGACTGAATTGATATAAATACAAAAGATTTGCAACTAAATTGATAAAAAAAAATGGTTTACAACTGAATTGATGTTGTTACTTACTCGCGCACCATTAACGTATCTTTATGTATATATAAAGACACGTGAATGAAAGTTCGTGCATAGAGTGGGGAGTACATCGTTAATTTCGCTAGGCTAGATTATTTTGCCGCACATGTCATCTCAAATTAATGTAATCACACTGTAGGATACCTCCTTTGACTAGAATGCACACCATTCCTTCCGGAGCTATTATTCCAGTCGACCACAACGACAAAACCGAGTGGCACGGTCGGTGGATCGTGCCCTCTCGCGGGCAAATGTCGATATTCAGTAGAGTATTCGAGCATTACTGAACCAATCCGAACGTTCATTGGACGCAGCAAAAAATAAAAATAAAAAAAGTTAGATGACGCATCGTGCACATGTTTCTTCCGTTTCGTTTCCAACAAGTGCGTTATTATCTTGACCTAAATTGACGAAGCCCCACTGGGCACGAAGTCCACGGCGATCTCTTTTGTTCATGGGGTTCGGCTCTCGCACATGAGACTGAGACCTGAGAGCCTTCCTATTCTTTCGTTGAAAGTCTCCCACGGGTCCGACAACGACCCTCTCGAAATTTTCAGCCAAGCACTTGGGCCCCGACACGACATCGTACTTGGTGACACTGAGTGGGAAGAAGGAGTAGAGAAAGTCCTTTCTGGAGCCTGGCGAAGGTGCCGTACTGGTGTGCCTTCCGACATTTAATCCCAACGGACCAGCTAAAGATGACTTCGGGAGTCCATCTTGGCGTTCTGAATCATTTTTTATGACTCATTCATGGACCCACCGTTCGAAAAAAAATATTATAAAAATAACGACACTAGAGAATATGTTGAAAAATACGAGAAAAACATCAAATTTTATTTTTGTCCTAATTATACCCAAAATTTTTACTTTTGTTTCAATTTTATCAACTTTAGACTTTTAATTTTGTCCCAATTCTACTAAAAAATTTTACTTTTGTCTCAATTTTACCGGCTTATGTTGATACGTCTGAGAATGTTATTGTAATCCATCCGGACAGACAGAGTAAGTCAGGAATCCCCATTGCCCGTCAATATTTGCAAATTACATGCACACGGCAACAATCAAATGTTTCGCCTTTCTCATCCCCTTACATAGCAATGCTCGGGACACAAGTTGAACTTAAAGAATGATGAGAACCAACAACAAAGCCACAATCCTAGCTGTCAAAGCTGAGACCATGAGTGACTAACTAAATAAACAGGATTTCATTGATATATAGGCTCAAGGATGCGTGAGAAAAAGAAAGACTTACAGCTCTGCGACCAACTCGATCTGCCATCTTCCCGCTCATTGTGGCACCTAATACTGCTCCAACAGTCATAATTGAGAGTATTGAACGTACAAAAAGGCTCTATACATAAGCACGAGGTTAAGTCAAAAACAAGAAAAAAGAAATGCCCGAGATCTAGACTACAACTAACGGAAGCACACAAAATGAACAGCGGCTTCACGTTCGAGAGAATCTCGCACGTGCCTTATTATCTTAACCTGCATTCACAAGGTAAAGCGGGGCACGAAGTGCATAGAACCTGTTTGCTCATGGGGGATCCAGGTCTCGCCTGTGAGGCTTCTGATGTTCTCAGCCGAGCACTTCCGCCATATCATCGGACTTACAATTGCTTAGGACGGCAAGACGAAGACTGTTTGCTGGTGCTGTCATAGCTCTCCACGCTCATCCCAGCTGGTCAACTTACACAACTTAGGGTATTATCTTTTGGGGCGCGCATGGTAACCATTTTATTTCTCTATTTTTTTATTTCTTTTTTCTAGTAATATGTTAGAAGAGAAATCCGTTTGGTAATGCAATTTTCATTTTTATAATCTTGGAGCAAATTTTTAGTATAGAAATAGATTTGGAACAGAAATGAGATGTAAAAATTGTCTACATTTCTAGAAATAAAAATTCTTCTCATCGCTTACTTCTTCTCTCTTGTGGCAATATCCCTTTCTTTCATGTCCCTCTCGTCGACCGCCAATGGTCTCTGATCCGACTGTCACCAACTGTTAATCTGCCTATCTCCGGTTCGCCAATTAACCGATCACCATCTGTTATGATGTAGGACAAATGACGTCGTAATTTTACTGATCGGGATGTCACCAATTTGGAAAAGTTATCAAATATTCAACTTACCGATCGGACGACTTATCGAATCTCGCAGATGACTTATCAACATTACATGCAATTGTGATATATCGACTGTTCTCGTCTTTGTAGTGAATGTGCTTCATCATCACCTAAAGAGCCTTTTCTCTGAGTTTAATAACGGCCAACGATTGAGAAAAGGCTCTGTACATATGTAAAGACTATCCCAAATCAGATCCTGTACTAAATGATTGGGATAGAAGAGATCCTTCTTCAACAACCATTCGAATCATTTCATTAAAAATTTGCCAACTTGCAAACTATCTGATTGTGGATTTTTTTTTTTCCGGCTAGTTACACTTGCCATGGCACAAAGATGGCAGACTTTTCTCCAGCAAATCGTGTCGTAGGGTTGAGTGTGAAGTTCTTCTCTCAACTGTTGAATAAGAAGCGTGATTGGCCGACGAATCGTTTCCCATACAAGTCGACATGGGCATGTAAGTCAACCGACAGTAGCATCAAATCTTAGCTGCATTGTTCGAAAACAGGAAATTCAGACATCTCAATGAAACTAAGGAGAATACAATAAAAAGCCAATGCCATATTGTTTTTGATGCAGCAAAAATGCCACGGGGTTTCAATTTGACAACTAGTCCAACAACTTTGTGTTAATACCTGTGTAAAACTGAATATACAGGACAACTATAGATTACATCAAGGATAAGATCAAGATAATGTGTGAAAACAAACCTGGATGCATGGGGAGGAATGAAGGCAAGATCCGAACTCAGGGGGCGTTGGGTTGCATCCAGACCAATCGAAAATGCCGAGAATCTACAGTGCGTGCATGACAAGACAACACACAAGCACAAGCACTATGTTACACATACGATTCACTCAAACACACAGAACTCTTGAGAGAAAATTTTAGCCGGTTAATGCAGGAAGAATGAGTACCGAGAGCCAAGTCTTGCCCCAGGAGGGTATGTAGTGACCCCGCCGTGGTCAAGAATCGACTTCCTGGCCCGAGTACAAGCATTGTCTTGGCCACCATCGGGCCCTTCCCCTAGAATGCGCATGCTTATGTAGCTCAGGACCGTGCAGAACATGGTGCTGTGACCTTCAATGTGCAAACCCCACCCACCATCTTTATTCTGCAACAAAATTAATGCAAAACACGCGCAGTTTCAAGTGAAAGTCTTTCAAAATTACTCTGCTATTTTCTCCATCTGGGTGTCTTTCTTTTTGCGAGAAAAGAGCACATGGTGGTTGTATATGTAGCGAAGAATCTCTTTGCGATGCTCAGCGGGAAAGACGGCGGAGAGGTGGCCCGGTGATGTAGACGCACATGACCAGGGGAGGGAGGGAGGAAGAAGATACGGCTGGAGTTCTCGGCAGGCCAGTGGCCGTCGCTGGCCTGCAGGGCAGAGAAGAAGCGGACGGTCTTCCTCAGGGCGGTGGACGCCTTGTCGTAGGTGATCTCCTCGCCGTCCTCCAACTTCACTGGCAGGATCGTCTGCTTGAACTGCTTCTGACGCGGAGCATATTAGCAATGCGTTTCTGGACCGATTGGATAGGCATAAGTCCCAACGAAATTCGAGAAGATACATCTAGAATTTCAAATTCGGAGTCAACAATATCAGAATGGGCTCAGATTCGATCGATTGAAGTGAAACGGCTGTCTTATCAATACTCAATGCCTTTGGTGTTGATTGACGATGAATTTTAGCGATCCGAGATCGTTTAGATGATCTTTTGAATTATTTTAGTATTTTTCAAATTTTATTTTATTTTTAGTGATAATTTTGTAATTTTGTTAATTTTAGTGTCAGTAGAGTTAATACCATATATAAACTTGTTTTAAGTTTTTTGGGCAAAAGAATATACTTTTTATCAATATTGAATTTGAGGTTTTATTTCAAAGCAGAAGGCTACGTCAGCTTCTCCCTTAAAAACTGCTCAGAAATCATGCACCATGCGTCACCTTAAGCTTACCCATCACGCTGTATTACAACAAGCTCACAAGTTTCCAATTTTATGTCTAGAAACAACAGTAACGGAGTACTGAACAATAACAAAGAAAATAATGACGGGGATTCAAACAACTCTCGGATTAGCTCAAAAACGACGAGCCAAGAAGAAGGGATCGAAGCAAGAGCGAGATTGTTTGGAAAGGAAATAAGAGAAAACGACAAAACCAAGAATAGAGGGGCGTGTTTGGTGAAGTCGGATGAAAGTTGGGTTGAATTGTTTTTGTCCCGAGAGAGATACTTTGGGCCTCGGATCTTTTGCTTGAAACATAAAGGCCCCACAGCCCACAGCAACTGCATTGCACGTGATATAAGACTGCGTTTGGTAACGCTCTTGGAAAATTGTTTCTGTTCCAAAGGCGTTCTCGGAACACTTTTGAAATAGAAACGCGTATGGTTTAAAAATGTTCCAAAAGTGTTCCGCGGAACACTTTTGTGCCGATGAACACTTTTAAAGAAACAAAAAAAACTTGATTCTGGGTTTTGGAACACTTTTGAAATCACCACTCACCGACGCCGATGCGGCCACCATCCGTCGGCCACCGTTGCCGCCCCTCCTCCGGCGATCGCTGGTCCCCACAGCCGATCGCCGGCGTTGCCACTGGCCGCCGCTGCCGCCGCCGCCAGTCGCCAATCGCCACCACTGCCGCCATCGCCAGCGTTCAACGGCAACGGTGAAAAAAAGTATTTTTTTTTTACTTACCATAAGTGTTTCTGTTCTCAGAAATCGTAACAGGGAACAAAAACATACAAAAAATGCTTCTGTTCAAAAACTATACCCATGAACAGAAACGTTCTCAAACGCAGCCTAAGTCGCTCAAACTAAATTAGCGGAGGAAAGTACTAAAGAAGTCCTCTAACTTTTTTGTTTTTATACTAATTTAGTCCATTAGATCAATTTTGACCCAAAATTATTGACATGAAAACTGGCACTGCCATGTAGGATAGTCGGCACTTACGTAAAAAAAATTGGTCATATTTTCTTTTTTTCTTGCACTTTGGCTTTGGTCGGCGACAATCGCTAGCCGTCATTAGCCGCCCTCGATGGCCACTGGCAAGGGTTAGCTAGCCCTCGCCAACCCAAGTAAGGGACCTCACCTGTGGCCTTGCATGCAGTCGGCGAGACTGTGGTGGCCTAGGGGAGGCGAGCATCACCCAAATCTAGCAATGGCCGCGACCCTCGCTTGTAGCTAGTGAGGCTACTGGCTCCCGCGGCAACCCTTGCTAGGCAAAGCCAAAATTCAAGAAAAAAAGGGGGAAAATAATTAAAAAATAATTTTATATATAAAAATATATATTCATATTAGTGCTTGTCGTTCTACATGGCACCGCTGGCGTCCACGTCAGCGATTGTCGATCAAAATTGGCTGAATGTACTGAATTGTTATCAATGCAAAAAGGTTTATGACTCAATTGATCTAACCGAAAAATTTAGCATTGAATTGGTATCAATGTAATCAATTTAAAAAAAAATTGTACTTTTCCCCATGATTAACTGATATAATTGAAAATTAGTTCTAGGAGTCCATGTTGAGTTCGCCCGTCGCCCGTACCACTTTTGCGCGCCCGTGACTCAAATTAGTCCTCAAATATGCAGAAAGGGCAAAAAGGGAGACTACAAATTCTCTCGCATGCGGACGCACAAAAAAGAAATTGGCCGACTCTGAATGAGGACGGGAGGGTGTGTACCTGCATGCGCCAGAGGAGGTCACGGGAGGGCTTCACTTGTTGGCGGTGGTCGTAGAAGTGCCTGCGAACGGCCTCCACCTTAGCGCGCTCCTCTGGGGGTGCCGGCCTCAGGGTCGAACTCCCAAATCTGCCTCCCCATGTAGTTGTTGGTGCTGAACAAGTAGGGACCGTCTTCTCCTGCTGCTATCTTCAGCCGCCACATTCTGATCTTCTCTTATCCTTTGTCGATCCCTTCGACCGATTAAACTGTTTGTATCCGGGTACTTGCGAGCCGTCCTTGCTGATGATCATGCAAACAAAAACAAAAGATAATGAGTTACTGTCAAACAAAATCTCCTCAGCGAACTTGTTCACTGCATGTTCACGAACTGAACTGTGTTGTTTTTCCAAGACTATATCGCCATCTGCATGCGTTTAAGATATCGACGCTCATCACGCAGCGATCTTGATCCAGCATAGCTGCGAGAGGATGAACAAGTTACACAGAGAGACATCTGCCTCTTGTGCTGCTTGCGAGAGATTTGAGAGAGCAGATGAGAAAAGAATCGAGCTCTCTCTCTCTCTCTCTCTCTGCAAAAAAAAAAAAAAAAACCAAAGCGCTGGTTGTGTTCTTGTGGAGAATGAAGGGGAAAGTCTATATTTATATACACGCACGTCTTGCGTCAATGGCTTCTTCCCCCTTCTCTCTCATCTACTACAGTATTAGGTTTGCCGAACAATAGTACAACAATGCTAGGTCTCCCCCACAAAATTAAATTATGGTAGATATGCTATTAGTACGATGAGCCATATTTCCTCTAACCTCACCAACCCAGACCATGGTGAGGCACAGCCGCGGGCAATACGTCCTAGCCAGATCTGTCGTGGTGGGGGTGGGGGAGGCAAATGCGGCCATAGCCTCGCCTGCGGCCGCTAAGGCCTTGCCCACTGGTCGGCAAACTCCGGCTACTTTCATTCGCCACCATTCGCCAACTACAAGAGAAGAAAGAGGGAAAAAAAAAAGGAAAATTGAATAAAAATAAGTAAACTGAATTGACAAAATTGCAAAACGTTTAAGATTGAGTTGAAAAAAAAAAGTTTAGAACTAAATAGGCACAACAGCAATAGGTCAAGTACTTTTTTAGTAATTTTCCCAACAATAAGTGTATCCGTTTTGCTCCATGCAACAACTCCAGGCAGATTAATTCGAAGCACGCTAGTAAAAGCACAATACCTCAAGGCGGGGTGATCGTCAATAGGAAGTCTAAATCTAAGCTCATTGCTATATCCAATGAGATTCACCTTCAATCAAAAGTTTAAGCCAGTGAGTTATGAGCCAATTAGAGTATATTAAGCATAACTCAGATATGTACCTTAACAAAATCAACACATTCTCGTTGTGACACACTCGAGAGCACAGTCCATGATGACTCTTCCATCGTAAGGAATGAAAGAATGGTACATCCGAGACAGATCGGTGGAGCTACAAGAAAAGTTTCACATGGTATTGCTATTCAAGTCCTATTGTCAACCAAGGAAGCTGTTAGCCTGACACACTAACAGTACTGTTAATTATTTCTGATCATACGATCTCTCAATTAATTAGTATTTTATGCAAAACATGCAGTGATGGTGTGCGGATCTACGTTTGATATTGTACTGTCTCTGATAGTATTGTTAGAGAAGCATTTCTCCTAACCTAAGGCACAACGTGATTCATCATGCAGATTATGCTATGTACATGATTGTATTGGTCAATAACTGAATGCAGACTAATCTGTATAGCCAAATTGGTCAAGTTATTATAGTCAATCTGTTAGTCACTTGATGGAAAAAGGACACTTTTGATGCCAAAAATTATGTATGGAGATCATTTTTGTATCAAAATTTTTAATCGGATCACTTTAGTACCAAGTCGGAGACAAAAGGATCACTTATGTGCATCCGGAAAAAATTTCCGACGAAAATTAATACTTGGATTTTTTAACTAAAATTATTGGCAAAGTTGGCAAATTTTTGAGAAACCCATCCGCATGGACTTGAGAAAATGATGTCGTTTCATCCGACATGGTACCACGTCTAGAAATGACGTCATTTTCTTCAGCAGATCATTTAACAAGGAAGAGAAGACCCTTCTTGCGACGCCGTCTTCTTCGTCGCGAAACAGAATTCAAATATCGTTTTCTCCATCGCAACCTCTCGACGCTCGTTGGCCATCGCTTGCGGTCGCACTCCATTTCTCGTCGGCTCTGATAGGTACATAACTTCCCCCCATTGCTTGCGAAATTGATTGAAAACGAAAAATTAAGGGTCCGATTGGATAGAAAAATTAGGGTTACGCTTTGAAATTGAGGATTTTCATGAATTGGTTGATTTAGGGATTGAGTCACTGCTTAGCCACTCGTGATGCCCTCCATTTCCAAGTATGAGCTGTGATTTCTTTAGAGCAAATCGAAATTGAGCCTAGGATTTGAAATTGGGGATTCTTTTCTTCAATCGACTGATTTAGGATTTTTATTTGAAGAACCATGTCCAAAACGGAGTCATGAAGGCTTTTGCTATTGATTGGAATTGACGCAGCGTTCAGCGATAAAGAGCAAGCAAATCTTTGCTTAGAGAGAAAACTCGAAACTTCAATATTGATGATAATGATCTCCCTTCAATGAAGTTTTCACCACATTATATAGAGGTATAAAACAAAGGAAATAAAAAAAGGAAAGAAAATACAATCAATCTGGTGAATCGCCATCAAATCCGCAATCAATCCGTTAAGCAATCTTATTTCTAAGGGAAATAATTAACTTTATAATCTATAACCCTAGTTAATAATCTTCATGAAGATATGCGAAATCATTGGTGATATTATTGGATGCTCCGTATCATTCTCCTCCACTTGATAAAAAAAAATTCATCCTCAAATCTTGTTGTGCCTTCTCATCTGAAAAACGTCCGGGACGGCCTCTCCAACGAATCAAATAATACATCAGCCTGAGCCCCCATCCTTCAGCTGTATCATTCCAAGGCTTTGCTGAAATCGCGGACATAATTTCATAATCCAATTCATAATCTGATTCTTATTCATCCCAATCGTGCGCCATCTTGACAAAATTTCCCAACCCGTCTTCATTGATGTAAGCGACGCAAGGCCCATCGTCCAAATAGGCCTCGAAGAACCCGTTGTTGGTTTGCTCGTAAGCAAAAATGGTGGAATTAACTTCTTTGATGTTTGCATGTTCTTGAACTTACTCCGAGATATCAAGCTGATGATACGGCATGCTTCCTAGGGCTTTCTCCAATTCCCACGTCACACACCGAAACTGGAATGCAATTTTCTTTTGGACTAGGTGGATATACGAGTGGTGGCCACGTAAGTCAGCATAATCTTCTGGTGTAAATCCCGTGGTCCATGCCTCAATACCAATCATTCCAGGATCATCAATTAACGCATTCAGTACATCCCCCAAATCATCCTTACCCGCAACGTGCTCGATGCTTCTTAGTCTAAGAAAAAGAGGAGGGATAGTTTGCGACAAGTACAAATCCCAGTCGTCCACCTCCAATGTTGACATCCGCGCCGCCACCTGCGGGATGTCGCTAGGGACGACCTCGTTGCTCTTCATGGACTCGAAAGCTTCTACCATCGTGCTGGACCTGCATCCCTTATCTGTCAGATTCATCGTTGGCTGGAAGTCTATCTTCATCATAGACCGGATCTTCATAGACCGGATCTGTATCAAAAATTAGATTTTCATAACAAATCGAAAATTGATCAAAAATTGGATGTTGATCAAAAATCGGATTTTCATCAAATATTGGATATTTGTGACTGCGGATAAGAACATGCCTATCAACAGGGTCACCGAGAGCAATTTCTGCACCCGGCCTTCTGTCATTTCGCCGATTTCGGTTCACATCAACGCCGAGACCTTTAAATCGATCTGCCAATTCTTCAAATCGCTGCTCGATGTGATGAAGTTCGAAATCAATTCATTGATCTATGCATTCCATTAAACGCTGCTCCAAACGTTGCAGCGTGTCCTACCCAAGGATTAGGGCTCCTGTCTCCTGGAGCTCCAATATCCTGAACATCGTCATAAAGATCACCGTCAGTCGACATAGGCTCCTCTGATACCACCTGATGCAATCGCCACCTCTGATACCACCTGACGCAATCACCAGTCGCTATAGGCTTTGATACCACATATAGGCTCTGATACCAATTTTGATACCGCGTTCAGCGAAGAAAGAATAAGCAAATCCTTGTTTAGAGAGAAAACTAAAAAATTCAATATTGACGATAACGATCTCCTTGCAATGAAGTTTTCACCTCATTATATAGAGGGATAAAACAAATGAAATAAGAAAAGGAAAGAAAATACGATCAATCTGGTGAATCTCCATGAAATCCGCAATCAATCTGCTAAGCATTCTTATTTCTAAGGAAAATAATCAAAACTTTATAATCTATATTCCTAGTCAATAATCTTCATGAAGATATGCGGAATCATTGGTGATATTATTGAATACTCCGTATCAGGAGTCCTCGGTAACCACGTGGACTTCACTTTTAATAAAATAAGGTCATGTCAGAATTCTGACGGATCAAATTGGACTTGGCACTAAAACGATCGTTTTTTCAAAAATTAGGTACTAACGTGATCCTATTGAAACTTCTAATAACAAAGTGATCTCCGCACATAATTTTTGTTTGGCACAAGAAGTGTCCTCTTTCCATCACTTGACTATGTTGCCCCACGTTACATTCGTGCCGAGACTCTCGTGACACGAACATCAAGGATTTAACACATTGTCAGGGTATAGCCCTCTCGCGAGACGGTGATTATGCTTCGCATGTCTCTCTCCCGAGCCGTTAGACTGCGACTCAAATTCCCAGGCACGTGCCCGAACAACTCCATCACCGGTTCATCCACTAAGTTCTGAATGTTCCAACCTTTATGTAAATTATTGACTATAGATGTGTTTGTCTTCAATATCGTAAAAATCTGACATAGTACAACACCAGGTCGATCGCGTTGATTGAATTTAGTGGTTGTCGCCTCACGTATTATTCCATTCACGGCGATTTTTTTTTTTTCTCTTGTGTAACTAGTGAGATTTTGTAAACAAAGTTGTGAACCGAAATATGTTAATTACTATGGGAGCATGTATAATTGCATGAGGATATTCAGTGTCAATTCTCATAGTACTGTTCGGTAGAGGTGTGCAACAGAACCAGGTTTATCCAAAACCCAAGTCAAACCACCTGAAAAAAGTTTCGAAAACCGATTGTAAAGTTTGGGATTCAGTTGGAGCCGAGCTGGTTCTCGGTTCCAAGTACCTAGGAATCGGACCGGTTTTGGAGTTGATCTTTAGGAACTGTTAAAAGAACAGTCTCGCTCTCCAACTCCTCTATTTTTGGTGGATTGTAATTTATATTGTTATATTAGGGATTGTAGCTTGTGCTGGACAGTGAGTTTTAATATTCACCTTTTACTTTAAATCTTTTCATTGTTACTCATATTATTTTGCTGGAAAAAATGAAATATAAAAGGAAAATAGGTTCTCACGTAGACCTAGAACCGAATTGAAAAACAGGATAGGTTCCAAAACAAGTTCCAAGACAAACATGGTAAAGGTCCCAAGTTCCACAAATTTGAAACCGGTTATAACAGAGTCGGTTTCATGGTTTAGGTCTGAAACCTACCCATCCGGCCCATACTCACCCCTACTGTTTAGGGAGTTGATAAGCTAATTCCTATAGATATTTATTTGCCGTGTTGTTTGCCTAAACTAGAGGTAGTTGTAGATGCTATGACACAACTTGGTAAGAAAATAGATAGAGAAATTTATGATGATCGAATTAGATCTCAAGAAGAAGTCCGTGTTTTGCTACCAATTACAAGTTTCATGTGGGACGCATAACTCATATTGAAAATTATGAACGACCCGACTCATATGAGTATTTTTATGTAACACCGACACGATACGGGACACGAAACACGATACGACACGACACGCTGATAAATGACTTTTTAAAAAATAAAGAATTTCGATACTTTAGGACACATTATAATTGAATGTATATATATACATAATAAATTATCATTTTTATGAACTTCAAACATCACAATATGTCTAAATGCCATAGTTATTTCATATTTTGCATTCAGATATGGTTGGTTTACTGTAAAATTGTTCGGTGACCCCAGATAGTAGCTTCAAACTCATAAGATCACAACATATTCCAGAAAAATGTTGATGAAAAACGTTAGTCAAAAACTAGAAAATGTTAGCGAGGGAGACAATCGCGAGGATTGAGAGGATGCGAGCTAAATACCCAAGGTGAACTAATACGGGAGTAGAGGACAAGGCCTCACCAATCTAGAACTTAGTGACGAGCGTGTTCGAAAGTGTCCGGAGAGTGTCGGACACGACGGTGTGTTCGACACGCAAAAAATCTCCCTGGAGGAGTGTCCATGCTACATAGGAGTATTTCATTCGTTGCATGTAATGTGGATTATACTATGTACATATTTGTGTTCATTACTAATCAATTAGTCAATCTCCTCAAATACCCAAGCCATCAAAGTCGATCGGTCGATTGCTTGATGATCTTGCTCAAAGACATGCTTGGATGTATGTAATGCAAGTATTCATACATTTCCCTTTCAAACGACAACTCAATTGCACATTTACTTCGGGGCTGGACTCCTCCTCCCCTCGGCGTACTAAAGATTGATATTGAAGGATTTTTGTGGAAGAAACAGGGGAGGGAGCCATAGCATGCGTGTGCCAAGACAGCCAAGGGCGTTTGATTGACGGTTTTGCTCGATCGGTGAGAGTTTCCTTGGCGATTCAGGCGGAGGCAACAGAAGTACTTGAAACCCTAACATTTTTTTAGACGCTCAAGGAATTGAAGCTTGAACTGGAAAGTGACCGAAACTGATCTGGTGTGGGTGATTAGTGAAGGCACAGATCAAGTTAGCTGGAAGCACACGCGATTATCACTGAAGTTCAAACTCATGCAAAGCTAATCCGAAATTTGAAGATAGTCCATTGCAGGAGAGAATGTAATAAGGTTGCGGATTGTGTCATCAAAGCCCACCGCAACAAATCTTGGCCTTTCAACTGGGTTGCTTATCCCTCTATATATCTTTTAAATTGTTGTGCTCTGAAGCATGTATCTTGTCCACGGGGACTTTTACTTAATGAGAGAATGCAAATCCTTATTCGACCCAAAAAAATTGCATATTTTCTATTTGGCCATCAACAAGCTCAAATACCCATTAATGTAAGGGATCCTTTAAGCTCATTGAAAGTATGTGCCGTACAAAAATTCTTTGTTGGTTGGGTGGTGATATTTATAAACCAATCTCAAACTTTTAGTACCGCGGAGCTTCCATATCAAGTTGTAAAATCGGACTCTTTGGTATGGTATTGTAAGACATTCTTAGTAAGGGGAAACAAGAAGGAGAGTAGGTGCATTTGGCAACCCACTTTATGAGACTGCATCACCTTAAAGAACTCGTTTATTTCACTAAAAATGAAATCTAAGTTCAAAAGAATGTAATTACATCCTTTAAAGTTGTTTTGCTGGTCAAGATAAAAATCAGAATAGAATAAAATTTATCATATCTTGTGTTTGGCTACCGTCCAAAATTGGATAAAATGGGATATAAAAGGAATACAACCTGGATAAAATTATCCAACGGGGTGAGTAGGATAAAGTTTGATAGGATTTATTATGTGTATTGTATAAAAGATATTTTTTTTCTCGAATAACAAAGTCCTTAAAAAATAAAATTAAAATAATAATCAAATATGGATTGTATTTGAATTCTAATATTAAAAATATAATTAAAAATAACCTTTTTATACCTTTATATGTTTATAAATTTTAATTTCTTTCTAATTTACAATATATATTTTGCGCACATATACACACACTTCATACCTAAGCCATTACAAATTGAAGGATTTTTTTTTACTGGGTGAGTTCAAACGAAGATTTTTTGGTAGTATAGTTTGTTATTTAATAAAAAAATTATTAAAAATGATGGAAATGAATAAAAATAGTGAAAAAAGGGATATAAAAATCTATAAATAAGTAAATAAAAATGAAGTAGAAGAACCCAAATTTTAAGTGAATAAATTCGAACTTGAAAATGATCTTTCGAATTCTTGAAGAACGCGATGCAATGAAATTTCTATAAAAAAAAATATAAATCTCATTCTCCTATGTATCTTTGGTTCAAGTTGAAGTTCCACCACTTCTTTATGATTTTTTAGTTCCCATCAAAATTTCAGAAAACAGCAAGAGTTGAAACTTATTCTTCTTTGTAGATTTTCAGTTCACGTCAAAAGTCTATGAAAGCGAAAAAGGTGTAAAAAATCATTCTTCTTTGCAGCTTTGTAGTTCATGTTGAAATTTAACCAAAGTAGCGAGATAAACAAAGTTTTTTGTAGTTGTAAATGCGAATGATCGTATTTTATCTTACTAGATTTGGCAGCAACTTCTGATAGATTTTTATAATCTCCATTTGTGCATTTTCAGATTTATTTACATCGATATATATATATATATATTTATATATTTCAAATAATGAATATAATATGATATAAATATATATGGCTTTATTACTGTAATACACCAAACAGTGAATAAAATATGATAAAATCCTTGTATTTCACATTCTATCCTAGCTAGAAATCATTACAACCAAACATAGCTTAAAAGTAGATCCTACAAGATAAAAATAAGATTCTTCAAGATTCAATTCCAACTATAAAATGCAGCATTTGATTACTCGCATAGTCGTTATACCATGATTTCTATTTTGTCGATTCCCTATTGTCACGTGAAACGATGATAATTAACAATTCGAAACATCAAATTTTCGTCAAGACATCTTAGACTACGTATGGTAACGCTCCAGAAAGTATTTTTGTTTTCAAAGCATTCTCAGAACACTTTGGAAACATAAACGAATATGGCAAAAAAGTGTTCCCAAAGTATTTCGAAAATACTTTTGAGAAACAAAAATTATTTTTTAGCATAAACAAGAAACAAAGGCACTTGCTTCTATGTTTTCGGAACAATTTTTTAGAAACATATTTTGGTACATTTCTTAGAAATAATTGGGTACACTTTTATTCTTCAACGAGCAGCTCCTGCCCCCTCTCCTTCTGTGTTCCTCGACCAGTCGATGTTGTTGCTCTTTTGTATTCCCCAACCAGTCGATGTCGCCGCTCCTCCGGTGATTTTCCGTCAGTTCCTCCTCTTCTTCCTCTTCCTCTTCTCAGCAATCAACCGGCACCCGACACAGCGGGTAAGCTCACGCAAGCCCTCTCAAATCTGGGCGGAGCACGGAAGCGTGGCGAGCGCAAGGCCGACCCTTGCCATTGCCTACCCAACAAGCTCGCGCAAGCCCTCTTAGATCTAGTTGGGGCTCAGCCTCGTGCGAGTCGAACCCCATCATCGCCAGTCGAGCTTCGACCTCAACTAGCAATTACCAGGTCGACCTCGAGCTCGTCGCGCAAGGCCGAGCCCGCCCAGATCTGGGCGGGCACGCACTAGCGTCGCCATCGCCAGCGGAGGTCGGTGCTCAGTTTAAGCTGATTATGAGCTAAGTTTGAGCTAATCGTGATTGATTATGTGTAGAAGTTATTGCAAGTGGAGGAATTTTGTTGAGGATATGCCCTTTTCTTGTGTTGAGTTTGCATAAGTTTTTTATGAGCAATTCAAAATTGAAATGTCCTCTGTGAAATTTCATTGAATCTCTACCCGACTGCAATTTCGGCTTGGTTGTTGTTTTATCATGTTTGGCGTCTCTGTAGTTGATAGGGAGTGGTTGCTTTAGTCTTCTTTGCAATCATGCATATGTTTGATGATAGGGTATAAATCTGGGAACATGGAAGTTGCTTCATAAGCCACACAGTAGTTTAACATTTGCAAGCATATATTTCAGCATTTGAGGATGGACTCTGATATGGACTTTTATATTATGAATCTTAAACTGGTATTGTAGTTATTGTTGGCGGCTTTGATTATTTGAATTGAGAGGATATGATTCTTCGACATATTATTTTTTGTTGAAATTGTTTCATTGATTGTAATTGATTGAGCTTGTGATTGCATTGTTTATATGATGATGAAATTAGTCAAAATTAGATGGCATCCCAAAAAGAGACGTCCAGGGCAGAACGGACTGAGACTTCCACACCAACTTGTTTGTGAGTTTAATGGTAGAAGAGGTCAAAAAGGAAAATCACACCTCTTGTACTTACATAGGGACCGCAATCAACAACAAGATGGGATTCCAATATACTCAAGCACAATTGAGAAATAAAACGAACAAGCTAAGAACACAGTATTGTAGTTTCAAGAAGCTTCTTTCACAATCTGAATTTGGTTGGGGTAATAAAAGAGTAACTATCGATGATCCAAGCATAAGTAAACTTCACACCAAGATATCATTTTGTCATTTTTAGGCCATTGTACATGTAAGTTTAACAAGTTTGACTATGTTACTGATGTACGCTATTTATTGTGAAAACTGCAGGATAATAGTGAGTGGGCGAAGTTCAAGAAAGATGGTTTCCTCTTTATCCCGAGTTGTGCATTGTATTTGGAGATACATATGCTACTGGAGAGCATGTAATAAGAAGTGGCCAAAATTTGACAATATCGGATGATGATGTAATTGTGAAAATGATGGTAATGATTTCCTGGAGGGTTTTAGTGACACCAGCTTGATGAGGAAGGCTTCACACTTGGCAATCCTAGTACTCCAGTTCATGATAAACACAACTTGGAAAGGACTCCAAATGCCAATAGATGAAGAAAGAGTAACAAGTACAATTTTACCATAACCTGCGAAATCATTGAAGATATGATCAAGTCCTCATTGAGCACCTCACAACCACCTGTGAACCCCTATTCCATAGCTAATGTGGTTAATATCCTACTTGTCATACCTGAGTTAGACAATGGTCTTTACGTCGAAGGAGTGGACAAAGCATGTGTTAGTGCTGAATAAACAAAGGCTTTCATCACAAGCACCTCCAAAAGGAGGAATGCAATTTTCCAAAATCTTTAGTAGATGTTGGGAAATATATTGCGGATTATGTAGTGTTCAATCTTATTTTATTTTGTGACTCATCTCGTTGGTTGTTATTTGATTTTAAGAATATTTATGTTGAGACTTTTCTATTTGCATTTGCTATGAGTATGATGGATTGAGTGAAATTTGTGTTGATTTTCCAAGTACATACGTTAATGTCATTGTATTTGTGTGATGGTATAGGTGTAAGGAATCAAGTATCGTGTCTACTTGACAGTTAGCTTCAGTTGGAACATGCTTAAATGAGTTTCATATTAAGATAATACATTCATGGATCTACGCTCAGATGCTGGACAAGTGCTTGCACGTGAAAAAACTATGTAGGGATGATAAACAATTGAGAGCCGAATGGGTAAGCGAAATTATTCGCGGATACCCGGATAGAATATACGAGGCCTTGAAGTTGGAAATATGTGCTTTTATGAATCTATGTGAAAGACAGTCGATAATTAAGGTAGATGAACATGTCGGTATCTTTTTATTGATGATTGGTCAGAAGAGCTCAATGAGAACTTTATGCAAGAGATTCAACATTCCCCACAAACAGTTAGCAAGTATTTTATTGTAGTGTTGAAAGTACTAATCAAACTTTCAAATGAAGTCATCTAAGCACCTTCTTTTGATGTTGACTCGGAGGAGATTATGTTGGATCCTTCGCGCTACTTTAAAGTATGTTTTCTCTATTAAGTTTACAACATCAAATACTTGTAATTGATTTTGTATAAATTGATGGTACGTGCATTAGTTTGGCCGTGACTATGTCGAAGCATGTCCCATATAGAAATAAATAGGGAGAAAAGCGTCAAAAAAGTTCTAAACTTATTGCATTGATGTCAATTCAGTCCTAAACTTTTTTTGTGTCAATTTAATCCTAAACTTTTTGCATTAGTACCAATTTAGTCATAAACCTTTTATTGGTGTCAATTTAGTCTTAAAACTTCTGCATTAGTGTCAATTTAGTCCTAAAGATCTTGCATTTATGTCAATTGAGTCAATCTGATCAATTTTGACCAAAAATCATTAGCGCAAACATCAATTGTCTTATGTAGCATGGCTTGCGCTAACATGGATATTTTTGAAATATTATTTATATTTTAAATTTTAAAAAAATTAAAAACCAAAAAAATTCTTTCAAATTATTTAAAATTATAGAATAATATTAAAAAAATATCTAAATCGGTATTTGTCGTGCCACATAGGACAATCGATGTCCACGTTAGCCATTTTCGGTCAAAATTAGTCAGTTAATTCAATTAGCATAAATACAAATAATTTGGAATTGAATTGGCATCAATGTAAAATGTTTGGGACTGAATTAACACCAATAAGAAATTTATGAATTAATTGGCATCAATGCAAAAGATTTAGAACTGAATTGGCACAAAAAAAAAGTTTAGGACTAAATTGATAATAGTCCAATAGGTTTATGACTTTTTTAACACTTCTCCCTATAAATAGGAAATGGACCACCGCCTAGAAGATGCTATGTGCTTGTTCCTTTGACATGAAATTTACCTTCGTGTATGCTGGATAGAAAGGATCGGCCAACGATTGTCGGGTGCTCTCGGCCACACGCGAGGATCCCGAACAGAATTTTCCTCGACCATCACCACGTATTTTCTTTGTCTATTAACGGTAGTTTGCTTATGATCATATTGTGGTTGCATATCATAATCAATCTATGTTGTACCTTGGTATAGATAAATACTACATGATAGATTCTGGTTATGCAACACTTCTAGGATTTTTAATGTCATTTAAAGGTGAATGATATCATTTGAATAATTATAGAAATAGAGGTAGACGGGCTCAAACAACAAGAGAAATGTTCAACCATAGGCACTTTTCATTTCGAAATGTAATTGAGAGAGCATTTAGAGCATTGAAGAAATGATTCTTTATATTGCAACACATGTATTCTTTTCCAATTCGGAAGCAAGCGCTCATTGTGATTGCATGTTATGCTCTTCACAATTGTATTCGCGATCAAGATAGGATGGGCAGAAACTTTTCTGATTATGGTGATCCTGGCTACGCATATGGGTTTATAGAAGAACATATTGTCGATAATGCATAGGATGCGCAAACAAGTGAGATAAACATACTTAGGAAAAGTATTACAAATAAAATGGCAAGGAATTACAATATACCGGAAATTCCATTACCTTGTGTTTTTCAATTATGTAATCATATTTTTTTAACTATTTGGAAACATTTATTTATGACTCATAATTGTAATTTTCCTATCTATGAAAAACATATTTGAGTTTTTTTGGACTTCTCTTTGGGGCATTGAAGAAACGTTCTTTATATGACTCATAATTATAATTTTTATCATTGTTCAATTTCAATTCGAATTCTCTTTCAGTTTTTTTTTTATAATTGATTTCGTCCATATTGTAATTTGATAAATTGTACATAAATTACTTATACGTATATTGGTCTAATTTGATTTAGCAATTGAACAAATGAAAATTAATTTAATTTAGTAAGTTAAAAAGATAAAGACATCATAATTTTAATATATATATATAGTCCCCTTATTAAATGAAAAAAATATTTTTTACAATTACTAAACGAGTTTCTATTCTTTCTTCTTCTTTTTTGTTTCGGGAATAGAAACCAAATGTGTTTCTGTTTTTTTTTTTTAAAGAATTAATATTTTTTTACGGTTACCAAATACATTATTTCCAGAAATCATTGCCAGGAGCAAAAACAAAAAAAAATTGTTTCAAAAGTTATTTCGAAAAAAATTTACCATACGCAATTACAAATATGAATAACACCCGAACGTACTTTTAATCAATCCGAAATTGTAACCCATCAATCAAAGGTCATTTCTACCGATTAGGGACGGAGGAAAAATATAACGCGATTCAAAGAGCAAATTACGAAGAGTCCTCATTCTCTACTTGTTCGACAGCCCCGATACACGAAGGTCAAGTTAAAGAAGCATATTCATTTTGGTTTAGGCAAACTCAAAATTGTAAATCGATAAAACATGCTTTCCTTTCGCTTAAGCAAAAATTTTAACGCATTCGGTGAATTGTTCGGTATAATGTGTAAAATGGCAAACCTACTCTTCTCGAACAACATCAATTCACCATAGTAGGGCCACGATCATTTACAAACCAACAACCATATTTACCTCGTTTTCCTCGTGGCAACAAGCGATTTTGTTAATTGTGACGAGGGCCACATAAATAGTTGGGAATTCAGCTGTATCTCAATGGGAACATGACACTTAATTCTAAATTTAACTGATGCGAACTCTGCCATCACTGGAGGGCTTGTCATAGTACCAGACAATCTCGCGCTGTCATCCTGAACAAGAGACTTGCTTCTAAATTCGATTGATTGATGCAAACTCCACTGTCACAGTAAGGTCATCGGAGAACCAGAGAAAACGGTAAGGTGATCATACGGCAAGTCTTTTCTTCCAGTTAGGACGGAAGAAAAATATAATCTAATTCAAAGAGCAAATTACGAATAGAGTCCTCATTCTCTAGTTGTTCGACAACCACGATACACAAAGGTCAAATTAAAGAAGCATATTCATTTTGTCTTCAGTGAACTCAAAATTGAAAATCGATACAACATGCTTTCTTTTCGCTTAAGCAATGTTTTTTGGAGCATATTGTGAATTGACATGTATAACGTGTAACATGGCAAAACTACTCTTTCTCAAACAAGATCAATTTACCATGGTAGGGCCACGATCATTCATAAACCAACAATCATGTTTACCTCATTTTACCTCGCAGCAACAGGCAATGTTCACGATGCCACATAAATAGTTGGGAACTCGGCTGTATGAGACTTACTTCTAAATTTGACCGATGCAAACTTTGCCATCGCTGGAGGGTTTGTCATAGGACCTGAGAATTTCACTTTCTGTCATCCGGAACAAGAGACTTGCTTCTAGATTAGATCGATGCAAACTCTGCCATCGCAGGAAGGCTTATCGTAGAACCTGAGAAAACGGCAAGGTGATCATACAGCAAATTGCAATTTCAAACCAGAAACATGTTCTTCCAAGAGAAGAAGATGCACAACCCGCACATTTTCGGCAGGGAAGGACTTCGTGACTGATTGCAGATGACATACTTCTCAAATACAGAGGATACTTCCATCTCATACTCTTTGTCCCGCAAGAAGACGACGACGACTCCAACTGCTTCTCGCTGTTGCTCCACCAATGTATTATCACCTGGAAAGTAGCATACAGATATCATAATATCTCAAATGTTAAGACTAAATAAAGGATTAGAACATTAGAATGCTGTATCATATGATTACACATAATCAAGGATTAAATGCGGTGCAGACAATGCAGTTTTAGAATGGGCTGTTTGTGTATAAAAGCCCACAATTCTGTTGTGTAGATTTGGCATGTCTTGTTTCAAGGTAATTACATACATTTGACCAAACACAACGGAAACATAAAAAAGGATCTCCCTCTTTTTGCTCTGAGTTTTCTACCCATGCACTTCTCTTTTTCACCTCTTCTGCGTCGTCCAAGTGGTGGTCATCATACAAATAGATCAGCCTCGTGTTGTAACGAAATGTACTTTGCTCATTAGACCTTCAATACAGTTCCAGCGACTTCTTAGATCATAGCACCTCAGTTCTGCAGTCTTTGACTGGAAGAAGCACCACGCTTACTCAGTTTTGTCAACACATAGCCGATGGCTACTTTAGCTCCAAGTGTGGAGTGGCCACGAGTCAGGCAAATGATGCCTCCAAGAAGAAGAAAACCATTGGCAAGCGCTTTCTTAGATGGTATTCTCAACAGTTTCTTCTTTTCAGTGATTGTTTCAACACGAACTGAAGGTGCTGCAGCCACTGAAAATGAATTAGCGCTGCTTGACATTTGTAGTTCGCGAGGTACCTTGGAGTGGGAAAAAGCATAATCTCAGCCACTAAGTAGAAAATTCCGAGAGGGTTTTTTTCTGCAAATATAACAAGAAAATAGGGAAATAATACAGCAATGTAAGGTCATTTTTTTTGGAACTACAGAGGTCAATGAAATTAGCGACCATCCTAAAAACAGAAGTACCGATTTCTGCTGTCATATATGAGCAGGTAAGAGTGATGGTGAAAATAACACCGACCTAGAAAAACTAAAGCATTAGCAAATTAATCTCTTTGTCAGACCTTCTGGATAAAAGTGACAGCACTGACAGATGAACCATGTTGCAGATGACTTGATGAGTATTTGCGTAACGCACTGTCCATCTTGCACACATAACTCCATATGCCCTTTGCGAAAGCCAGCTTTGCAATTTCCACGTTTAAACCAGCATCTTCTTGGTGACACATTCTAATCTCAGATGCATTCCTACCAGGTACTGCAAAGCAGGGGGGGAAAGAGATTCATGAATGGAGTAAAAGCCCATAAGCCAGCTGATATGAGGTAGTCAACATGCAATGCACGTTTGCCTCAACTTCTAAACGTTAAAAGGTACTTTTTGGCTTTCCCATAGAAAAATTATTCTCTACTTTAATTTTTACAAGACTTTGGATGACCTTAAATGTCAACATCTATCTGTCGTACGGATTTCAGGTAAACAATATCATATGAGAGTAAAATTCCCCAAGTCTAAAAGCAACATTCAAACCAAAACCTAAAAGCAAAAGCCATTCCAAAAGCCCCTTATGAATTTCTCTCTACGTGTAAAAAAATTTATATTAGTTACGATGAAGTCATGATTTCTTGACATGTATTTGAGATTTCAACATAAAATGGAAAACCGATTTCCAACTCCAGAAGTTAAAAAGAGGCTGAAAGTTCAGATCAAAAGCCATACCAAAGAATCAAACGCCCACTAAGGGTTTGAGTTATTGTCCCAGTTAATAAAAGCTTCAAACAGAGTCTAGCATCCAGGAAAAGAAGTATAGCTAAAACAAGAAGTTCGACAACATACTTTTCCTGATTCTCCATCCTGATCTAAAGTACTTAACACGAACATACTTCCGCTGCGGTGGTGCTGAGGGATGTTGACATTCCTGGTAATAGTCAAAGAAGATAAATGGATTAAGCCTCCACGTCAAATACAAAGTCTCCTCATTAATAGTGAGTTCAACGTAAGATTGTATCCATTGTGTGTAATTCTTAAAATCTCAATTAATCTAAGTGTGTGGACTATCTGTCACGGTAACAAAATATTAGTCACCGGAACTAAGGAAATCGGAGCATCAACTCTCCTCTAGGCATTAAGTGCACATCATCAAACCAGGCCCTATCTCCACGAACACCAATTTGAAAGATCTTTGGGACCTGTTTTAGCGCCTAGAGTTGAGACAATACACTTAATATTCATGTCTCTAGAACCGCAACACCTGAGGATAATTGCAGCCTCGTTAAAAAAGCCGTCGAACTGACGTGACAACGCATTTTGCACTTAGAATAGCGAAATATGAAGCACAGTCTGGTGTTGAACCCATAACTCTTTGGTAAGCCCGAATTAAGATACAGACAACTAAGACAGTAACAAGACTCTCCTCTCTCCCCTCTCGTATAAAGTCTTGGAGTCTTCCTTAGAGAAGCCTCTACAGCAAGGAGTAGTCTCGTCCATATGAAACTTCACAAAATCAAAAGCTTTTCTTGCCAGAATACCCCATGTATTCTTTTTTTTTTTTGGTAAGTATACCCCATGTATTCTTTTGTGCACCTCTTCTCAAGAAAACTCATTGTGAAATGTGATAATCAAGATTTAAGGACATGCCCCCCAAAACTTGACTTTCTGTCTTTTTTGTCAAAATATCAATTGCGACAACCGCAATATAGTACCTTGACAAAAATATTTCTTCGATCACCTGATAGTTGCCCACCTCTGCCTTGTTCTAGATCGATCCTTACCGATGAGTTCCACATTTTTAACATCTCTTTTGGTGGTTTGTTACTGAATCAACATATGGTAAGCACCATGGTCACAATCATGGCGAATCGATCTTCAGCTCCCCAAATTACAGTTTCAAGGAGATGAAGCAACAAAGTCAAAACTTATGAAGTTTAATGCCAATTAACTAAACACATTGTATCATCCAAGTTTCACCAAACAATCAAATCATCTCTTCTTGGCATAAAATGGGCTGAATAAAGCACCAGAAAGAAGGAAGAAAATTAGAATTACTTTGGTACAGAAATAAAAGGCGAGTGGCATGCGTATGAGTTTCAAGTTCTAACTGTTGGACAGAAAGCATCTGCCACATTGTCGCCTAACTAACCATACAGTCCTGTCACGCAATAAAACAAGCATGGCGAGCATACGCGCGCGCGCGCGAGAGAGAGAGAGAGAGAGAGAGAGAGAGTTGTATACAAGCAATACATTCAAAAGATTCCATCACTCAAAAAAAGAAAGATCGACAATGCAGAGAGTTACTAGAAGACAGAGATGTCTGAATTACCTTCGTAAAGCAGTAGAAAGCTCCATCTGAGTCCTCCCACAGCCTCCAAGCCAATACATACTCTCTGGCTGTCAACAGTGGAAACTTTTTAATTGTTCGACCAATTTCAGTTCCATTGTTTACATCCAACTTCAACTGGACATGCTCAATAACAGTTTTGTCCCATTGCTGTCTGTAAAAATTATCCATGTAAAAGTCTCTCACCAACTCAGGAGAGCAATTCTCAAATACTGTCACACTCAGGTACTTCAAGGGGCCATCCTGTAAGCAACCAAAAAGAAAAGCAAGAGATTCACAATCAGCTCATGAAACTCATGAAAGCAAAGATGTTGTCACTACACATATAAAGAAGCAGACACACTTTCCCTGATTGACTCAGATGATGAGATGATTCAGTCAAAAGCAAAACAATATGATCAAGCACTATGAATAATTATGATACATCCTAATGTATAGCCACTTGATTGGGTACTCCTGCTTGTCCCTTTTCACCCAATGAAGCACTCCTTTTTGTAGGTATCCATTTTATGTGTTTGGCATTAGGTTTAAGGTTGCTTCAGTCATTTTGAACAGCAATAGTGTCCTTTTCTCTTCAAATTTATGACTCTTTTCGCTCATTTTCCTAATTATATTGTTGCGACGTATGTATTCCACATTCTCAGCTAGCACGCCAGGCTCTCACCTCACAAGATAAAAAATGCGTGACCTCTCAATTTAGCAAAACTAAATCGACATGCCTTTTGTTTCTAAGCAATGCAGGTTGACCTTCACCAAGAAGACCCATTAGACCTAAATCTGAATTGCCGATTCGCAAAGGTTTGGGATGCACAATT
The DNA here is from genome assembly GCA_028455895.1 of Rhodomyrtus tomentosa. NCBI lineage: Eukaryota > Viridiplantae > Streptophyta > Magnoliopsida > Myrtales > Myrtaceae > Rhodomyrtus > Rhodomyrtus tomentosa. The sequence continues at coordinate 35,945,082 of JAPCWY010000001.1, read as the reverse complement.
TAGCCATGCATCAGACAACTGATGCGATGATTGCCATCCCAAGGGGTTGCCCACTAACGTGAGAAAGAGTGACAGTTCACCGTCCTAACTCCCTTAATTTTACACGAGCTGCTGCTCTCAAGTTCTTCTACGACCATTTCAGTGAACTAAAGAGGAAAGAGAATATGGAGACTTGGAGAGAGAGAGAGTTTACAGCCAACTCCTATAGCGGTTGAGGAATGCAAAGCGCAAACACCCTTATCTAAACAAACATCTGCCTATGGAAGCCAACGGTAAAGCATCAATGACATGACAACAGTGGTTGTGCCGATTTCAATGTTTCAGCACATGTACAAAAGGATAGCTACTGCATTCTAGTCTAGTGACATGAAGCAAGTACTGAGGGTATATACGACGCCTAAGCATCAGCATGCTGGTGTAAAATTTCCTCCTTTGCTTTCCTGTAGATAGTGCTCGACATGCAAGCAGGACTGAACAAACCTTAGGTTTACATGTGAAATGCAGAGGAAAGTATGAGAGTGGAGTGAAGCAGAAGAAACCTTAGGTTTACAGCACTTGGCCGAGTATGAGACCAGTCTGTTCCTTTTCTGGACAACATCCTCCCATCTCTCCTCTCCACGATGGCTCTCATCCAAATTCCGAATCAGAAACCTCAAATCATCTTCCCACGCATTCTCGGAGAATCCGCTGCTGCAGAAGTATAATACTTCCAAGTCAAATTCCTCCAAAAGAATATCGAGGGGGGAAAAACATCAAGAGAGCAGGCACGGGGAACGGGAGGATCTCAGTGAAAATGCGATCGCACCAAAACATATTCAAAGAGGAGACTTGAGATCGACAACACGAAACACGGCCAAATCAGGGGAAGAAATGAGGCGGCCAGAGCGCAATCAAAGCATAGAGGGAATAAAACGTGACCAAACAGAAATAGCTGACCTGATTTGGGGAGACGAGGAGGAGGACGACGACGAGGAAGTGGAGAGGGAACTAGACCGGAAGAGGAAGGAAAAGAAGAGCCTCAACCTCCTCCGGCAATGCCAGAGGAGCACGAGGAGCAGAGCAACGGCGGTGGCCCATCCGCCACCCGCGCTCGAGCGCCACACGTCCTCCGCAGAGTGCCGCGACGCCAATCCGGCTCCGATCGCCATCCCACTCCTCTCCTCTCTGCGGCTGCAACTCCCGACCTAGTACCGGCGGCTCCGGATCGGAGCTCCTCGAGGGAGGAGGGCGTCGACGAAGAAAGCGGCTTTGCGTGGCTCCCTCCGCCTCGCGATGCTCATCGTCTGCCTCTCGGAAACCGTCCCGCACAACACGCGCGCGCCCGCAACCGCGAAGAGGAGGGAGCAAAGCTTGTATTCCCAGTAGGTTATCCGCCTTTGTTGATCCAGTGAATCGAGTTGCCGACTGCCGCGAGTATCGATGTTTAGAACAGTGACGAAGCGGTGTTCATGTTCATCGCGAGTCGCATCAGAAATCCTCAAACGTGTGGCGGACGTCGGCTCCCCAAAGGTTCACTTTTGCTTTCACATCCCCAAGATTCACTTTGTAGGATGCGTTGCCTCCAGTTTGCGTAATTCCAGAAGCGGAGATAAGTGCACAATCATAGCCTTAAAATTAAAATTGCACAATCAAATTTTAAATTTGTTAAAAAAGTACCATCGATTACTAAAATTTTTAAAAATTACAATCAACAAAAATGACTTAATCTTACCAATTATGTAGGACAATTTTTTTAAAAAATTAGATTAATTACACTCCTTAAAAATTTTAAGGCTAGGTATTTCATGAAAAAAAAATTAAGACTCCCACTGTATTTATTCCAAAGGTATATAATCCCTTCGTTGAAAATAATTTCAAGAATTTATACATAGAAATTACTATAGAATGCGTTTGAATACAATTCATTGGTGAATTATACCTTTGTAAAGTTGAAATGATAAAAACGCCAACTTCTCTTCTATTACCTACTTCCCACACGCACTGTTAAGATAAAGAGCTAGTCAAGACGGCGCGTTTCGGATTCTCCCAACACTCAACAGTCCAAAGAATGGCTAGACGTGGAGATCTGATTGTTTTGAGTCGTCCATGAAACATATTATTTTCGAATTTCGAAATTCATTGGTAAGTTGATGAGAAAAATTCGAGCCATGTAGAATTAATTAATCGTGATTATGGACAGAAAGCTTATGATGATAAAATTGAGACAAAAGTAAAAATTTGAATTTCTTATGAGACAACAAAAACAAATTAATATAATTAGAATAAATGCTAAAGTTATGATTTTTTTTTTGTATTAAATCGGTGGTAGAGGTGGAATAAAAGTAAACATGAGGATTTTTTTATGAGATAAAAAAAAATGAGATGTAATTGCAATAAATGCTAGAGTTGGGGATTTTTTTTTTTTAATATTAGACCGAGAACAAATAGAAAGATCCAGGCATGTACAAGACAAAATAACTTTGACCCTACCTGCTATGTTGTACATGGCTCTATCAGCAGTATAGATATAAGATCCAAATGGATGTGGAGATGGACTGAGCCATCCTAAAGTAAGAGGAAAATCAACGTGCAGATAGGATAAGATAAGGGAATTGTCAAAAGATTTCCAAGCGAAAATCCTGATCTCACCGTTCATCTTTAGACTATCAACGCCATTGCACCGGGACCACCACGCTGTTCCGGTCGCCACCATCGACAGCCAGCGCCGGCTTCATACCACCATGAAGGCTACAAGAACCCGCCTTCTCCAACGACAACTGCCGCACCGAACGGCCATGACTTATTGCCACCAAAACTGCCGCCTCAGCTCGGAACCCAACTACACATCTAAGTCAAGACGGAGCACATATGCGTTCAACTGCCACGCGTCGTTAATCAGCAGTGCCCGGACATCGTGCACACGCTAACGGAAGCGAGATAACTGCCCTAAGCGAGCCGTGAATGAATCTAGGTCGGCCGAGTCACGGGAAACCCGCGACAAAACGACAGCGAGACGAGAAACGGAGCGAGTAACATGATGACTTTTAACGGCTCTTACATGCGATGAAGCGAACAAAAATTCACATGCACAGTCCTGCTGCACTCTCGAAAGGCCCACTTGTTTTGTTACGATCTCGTGTTGACGGGCTCGTGAATAGGGCCGCCATCGATCAGTCAGTTCGGGCCAAGGCCGAGAATAAGACAAGTTCGACTCGATCGATGGGGAGATTAGCTGAGTGTTCCGGCTATTCTTAGGTTGTGTATGGTAACACTTTAGGGAAATTATGTTTGCTCCAAAAGTGTTCCCAAAATACTTTTGAAATAAAAGCGCGCATGGTAAAAAAAATGTTCCAAAAGTGTTCCAGAGAACATTTTTATCCCGCGGGACACTTTTGAAAAAATAAAAAAAAATTGCTTCTGGATTTTGGAAAACCTTTGGAAGTACCACCCACCCTTGCCGACGCGCTCACCACCCACTAGCCATCGTCGTCGCCGTCGCCACCAGTCGTCGGGCGGCGGCAGGAAAAAGTATTTTTTTTTTTCACTTACCAAACATGTTTCTGCTCCAGAAATTGTAATCGGAAACAGAAACACAAAAGAAAAATATTTATATTCCAAATATGTTTCCAGGAACATGAGCATTAAATGAGCATTAAGGCGTAGTCATTCGAAAGAAAAAAGAAAGAGATTGCCGTGGAAAATTAACGAAATGTTTTGACATAGAGACTTGATTGCCTTGGCGAGAATCGCGGGGAGGGGAAACGAAGGGAAGGGGACGAGAGACAAATATAAGCTCTTGACCGGCCATGACCCACCCGCCCCCAAACCACAACCCCTTGGGAGCAACGGTAGCCTCGGTTCACGTCAGCTGTGACTCGCCGACGAAGGTCTGAGGTTATAAGGAAAAAAAAAAAATTAAGTTAGCAAAAGTCCAATACGAATGTATTTTTTTTTTTTTTGCCGAACACATCTAAATCAAAGTTATTTCGGACGGAATGTGCTTTCGAAAATAATTATTTCAATGGAAATGAGGCTGACATCCGCCGTAACCGAGTGCACCCTTAGCAGGTAGTGAGTGGCCATCTTTTGTCATCAAAAAGTGGGTGTGAAAGTGTCACTGAGGAGGAGTGAGGATGTCCTAATTGGGAAGAGTCCACATTTTCTAGGGACCGCAGTGAAATTAAGCCCAAGGAAAAGGAGCGGAAGTATAGAATCCCCGGCGATGTGAATCCGAGACCCCACCCACCACCGTCGCCCCCGTCCTCCCGGCCCCTCCTAGGTAGGATCGTCAGAAATCGTAAAGTAGAGGAACGATTGACTGCTGCTAACGTTCCTGAATGACGTGACTTTCTACGACTCCATACGGACGATGTTGCTTCAAAACTTTAGACGTCTTTTTCTTGCTTCTTATTTGCCTTTTCATTTCTTTTAAGATAAAAAGGTTTCGTTGTTATACTAGATGAATATGTGCCAATATAGGTATGATACCTAGCACTCTGTTATTCGGTCATTAAGGGAATAATTGTCCTAAATGTCTTGAATATAATGTGTGGAGATCAATTTGATTTTAAATATTTCAATTCGACCAAAATTGACTAGTGAAAAGAAACAAACAAACAAAAATTCGACAATTCGTACACACGGTCCGCATGAGCTTTGCCCGTGCGAGGATGGTCGACGTTCGCATTATCGTTGCCCGACAAAATGAAGAGGAAAAAGTCGAGTAGCCTGCCCTGCTCCCCTTAGGTGTGATGGGAGGCGAGGCTATTAAAGGAGATAATAATTGGCTTGCGAGTCAAATTTATTAAACATTCAGATGTGACACTTGAGGAGATCAATCTTAAGGGGTGATCTCATTGGCCGCGGAGTGCTTGCAGGGTTCAAAGGACAGGAAAACTGGGAAAGGAAAGCCCGTTATAGAGCAAAGTACTAATACAAGACAGAATAGAATGCAGATTAGGATTTATACTTTATACCATATAAAACTCTAAACTGATACACATATGTAAATTTATCTTAAATTATTTTTTTTTCATAAAAAATTTCAAATTGATATACTTGCAACAAATTTATCCCAAATTGGTATAATTGTGACAAATTTATCCCCATCAGTTTTCGTTAAATTTAATCGTCAAATTATTGAGTTATATGGCGCGTGGCAGTTCATGGGTCTATCCGTTTGGGATTTTTACCCTCAATTTGTCAAATGAATATTAATTTGAAATTATTCGTGATATTAACCTAATTTAATAATAGGTAATTTTATCATAAGTATACCAATTTAGAGTTTTTCTTGGTCAAAAAAATCAATTTAGAATAAATTTTTCACATGTGTACCAGTTTAGAGTTTTTTATGGTAAAAAAATGATTTTGGGTAAATTAATCACATGCGTACCAATTTTGGGGTTTTCATGATAGAAAAATAGTTTGGAATACCCACTCACGCATGACCGAGTTTGTTAAGAGATAGACTATACCTTGTCGGGTTCCTGGTTCAAATCTCTCAACTCGTGCTCCGTGACTTAAATGGGGGTCGCGGCTGATGGTTGTCGTTATACTCCTCCCGAAAAATAGTCGAGGTGCGCACCAACTGGCCCGGACACCTCGATCATAAAAAAAAAAATAGATGTACAAATTTGAGATTTTTTGTGATACTAATCCTTGATTGAAAGCACATGGTCACCACCTACATAAAATGCTTGGCATTGTGATGTGGTCAAGATCCGCTATTTCCAATTGCTGATGGCATTGGTCGGGGCCTAATGAAATTGTAGATCCATCTCGAGTCGTCATTGGACTGCGATTCAAGAGTTATAAGATGAGTTTGGGATACGACTTCCGAAATTTTAGGAGGATTTCGGGATATGTATTGCAGATAACCCGATATTCAAAACCTTCAAATCATTTGTAAACTTACCGTCAAGGGTTATTCACACATCTCGACACACCTGATTATAGAACCCACTTATACTTATAATCTACTACGGCCCCCCACGCGCCGCCGTTTATCCCCCTTCCCTTTCTCTCAAACCACTTCTCATGATTGATGGAACTACGACAATAAAAAAAGTTAAGGTGGAGATTAAGTTCTTCAGTCGAAGAAAGGGGTAAACGAAGGCAACAAAAGGAAGGGTTCCGATTACCTATGTAATGTTTAGCACAAAAGCCCATTTTTTTTCTTTAAACCCAATCCAGCACAACTTTTCCTTTCCCCTTCTTCAGCAGCAACACGTGAACAACAGAATAAAAGAAGAAGAAGAAAAAGAAGGAGGAGGAGGAGGAAAGAAAAGGAAGAGAAGGGAAGAAAAAGAGAGAAAAGGGATTTCTTGTGCGTCCAAGCCACGCTACTTCGCCAAGCCGTTCCGGCGTCAGTAACAACGTTCGGTAAGTATTTGCGCATCTCTTTCCTCCGATCAAAGTGATTTTCGGAGTTAATGCTCAATTTCGAATTTTGGTGAAATATAAGTCACTGAGTCTGATTTCTTGGTCTTTTAACCAGATTTTTGCATGGAAATGAAACTTTAGGATGTTATGAAGACGTAGGATTCGACGGATATTGATTTGAAGTTACGGTTTGTCCAGAACAAGATTTTCAAATATGATGTGCGTGATGAACAATACGCAACCAGAACTGATTTTGTCCTTTTGTCAATTTTCGAATGGATTTTGGACAAGCCATGTTGAGTTATTATTTTACGTTAAAAGAGCTTTCTTTGCACAATAAGATCGTTTAAATCGAAGCTCGGATAAGGAAGTTATGGCCCGTTAAAGTTTATCGTGTAAGTTGCGCATAACGGAAAACTTACGTTTTTGCTATGAGCAGGTGTTTTGTTGGTGCATAGGTGTCGTCTTAGTGACAAATAGGTCTTTTTTAGCTGAGTCGTGTTCTAAGGTAGCTTATTACTCAGTTTTTGATATCATTTTTGTACTTTTAGTAGGTGTTCAGACGTATCGTTCTAAGTAACCTTTCTAGTTCGCTTTTAACATTGTCAGGTGAGTGATGCTATTTTTTCTTTATGTTTGCAAAATGCATCTTTGAAAAGATATAGTACTATATGTTGTTGTGCTAGGAGAAAATGACATTTTTGGTGCATAAAACCAGGATCGGACATTTACTGCTGCGTTTTGTTTATCTAATATAGTTTCTATTCATTATGTGTTGCTGGTGTGAAGTTGATTTCGAGAAGTATGTTGTTATTGGATTTGTGGTGCTCAAGATGGCTGTGAACTTAGTTGAGGGGTTTGTGAGTATACGCATACTAGTTATTATATCTTTGTGGGCCGAGTCTCCGGTATTGTAGGTGGAGACCTTGCTAAGGGGGGATCTTGGTCGTATTTTGTCACGGGCATTATACGTGACCATGGTTAGACTCTTAACCATGAAATTGGTCAGTGGATAGACCACTGACATGTGTTTTTGATGAGATTAGTCAATGGATAGACCATTGGCTTATGTTTTGACGATATTGATCAATGGATTGGACCATTGATATTTTCACTTGAGTTTGCGGTTTGAAAAAAGTATTTTTGCTAAGAACCTATTATGTTAAGGTTTTATATAACTCATTTTGACTATAAAAATCTGTTGTGATTTGACTTTGACTTAAACGAGTTAAATGTTAATATTGGAATATGCATAGTGACTGTTCGATCTGCTTAGAAGAAATGTATTACTCATTGAGCCATGTTAGCTCACCCCTTCCTTTTTCCCTTGTGTTTCAGGTTCAGTGAGGCGCTAATAGGACTTAAGCGTAGCGCTAGCTAACGAATTTTTGGGTAGGGGACACTTGTGTTGAGCTTTTCAGATAACTCTTTTGTTAGTTAAGTTTGTAGATCTTTTGCTGTTATAAAAAGCTTTGATGGTGTACAAAGGTACTTTTTTATTTTATATATATATATATAGATGTACCCATTTATTAGCAGACTGAGTTTGGTTATATGAAGGCTACGTCCTTTTGAGAAAGGACGGCCGTGTCATGCCTTGCAGAGGATTTGGGGTGTGTCATTTATTGGTATCAAAGCTTAGGTTATGATCTTTGTGGGTAGATGTGGGACGTTGTGAGATAGTGTGATAGATTTTAATGTGTTAGCCTAAGAGATACTAAGATATAGTTGGTTTCATTATTGGATTCAGGTAACCATGAGTTCAGATCCAGAGCTTCTTGCCACTTATCGCAAAAGGGGTAAGACCAAGAGAGTTATCACCTTTGATTCCAATGACGTTCCTCGAAGTTCTAGGGGCAGGCCTTCAAGAGGAGAAGTGGATGCAAGAGCGGAATCTCTAGAATCAAGAGAGGAGAGTCAGCAACAAGGAACTCAAAATATTGTAGCTGGAGTCGTTGAACCTAAGGCTGATACAGGTTACACTTTCGCCCAGTTTAGAAAGGCGAAACCACACACCTATGATGGAAAAATGGATCCTCTCACGACTAAACGATGGATTAAAAAGATAGAAGGGATCTTCATAGTCGAAGAGGTTCCTGAGGAGACAAAGGTTGACTTTGCTACGCATTATCTAGAAGGTGAAGCCGAATACTGGTGGGATGGAATGAGGTCAGCCTTTGGAGACGAAGATACTATTATTCCTTGGAAGGATTTCAAGGAGACCTTCAACTCCCAATTCTCCCCGTAACCTTTTCAGGCACAGATGAAGCATGATTTTCTACACATATCACAAGGTGACTCGACTGTTATAGAGTATGCAGGCCGTTTCAATCAGATGAGTAGATTTGCGGGACGCCTGGTAGCTGATGAAATGGAGAAGGTTGAACACTTCGTGAGAGGACTCCGGTCCGAGATTCATTTTACACTTGTGTCTTTGCCATTGCCCACTTATAAGGATGTGCTAGAACGAGCAATCAAGATTGAACGAGAACTTTCTATCAGCGGCACACTCCTTCATATAAGAGGTCGAAGTTTACACATCTCTAGGAAAGTCAAGCAAGTGGTAGCACCAGGAAAAGAACCATTAGTAATCGTGGAAAGGGAAAGAGTCAAGTTATTTAGGGGCCTTGCGCTACATGTGAGAAACATCATGGAGGTCTTTGTCACCTCAAGATAGGAGCGTACTTCATTTGTGGAAAAACAGGACACATGGCACGTGATTGTTCTACTCAAAGGAGTACACCTACAGACAGCAGGGTATGTTTTGTTTGTGGCCAGCCTGGACATATAGCAAGCACTTGTTCTATGAGGAAGACGGGCACTTCAGCTAGTAGGCCTCAAGAAAGTCAACAAAAGTAGAAGATGATAGGGAAAGTTTTTGCTATGACAGAAGATGATGCCACAGCTTTTAATACCGTTGCTGCAGGTATTATTTCACTTGCCTCACGGTGTGCTTATGCATTATTCGACTCCGGTACTACACATTCCTTTATTTCTACTGAATTTGCAAAGAAACTTGATGTGATGCCTGATCTTCTTGATTATGAATTACGAGCTGATGCTCCTACCGATGACTTCTTGATTGTTAATTAAGTACTCAAGAGGTGTAAGCTCCAGATTAATAATGTGAAAATGCATGGAGACTTGATGTTGTTAGATATACAGGATTTTGATGTTATTCTTGGGATGGATTGGCTATCAACATATCATACTACTATTGATTGTTATTTGAAGAAAGTTATCTTTCGAATTCTGAATCAGCCCAAGTTTTCTTTTACGAGAAGTTGTAAAGGCACTTTTCCAAGACTAATTTCTTCTATGCAAGTAAAGAAGCTTCCAAAGAAGGGTTGTTGTGGTTATGTGCTAAAAAGACACCAGTAAAGAAGTTGCAAAGCTGTAAATATTCAAATTGTTAGAGAATTTCTGGATGTGTTTCTTGATAACTTAACTGGTTTACCTTCGGATAGAGAGATTGAATTTTGCATTGAGCTCTTGCCCGGGACTGCACCTATCTCTAAAGCACCTTATCGGATGGCACCTGCTGAATTGAAAGAATTGAAGACGCAACTACAGAAACTTTTAGATAAGGGTTTCATTAGACCTAGTGTCTCACCTTGGAGAGCTCCCGTTCTTTTTGTGAAGAAGAAGGATGGTAGCATGCGGCTTTGCATAGACTATAGAGAACTTAATAAGGCGACGATCAAGAATAAGTATACTTTGCCTCAGATCGATGACTTATTTGATCAACTCCAAGGTGCTCAGGTATTTTTAAAGATTGACCTCCACTCTGGTTATCATCAGTTGAAGATAAAAGCAGATGATGTGTCGAAAACTGCTTTCAGAACAAGGTATGCACATTATGAGTTTCTTGTCATGCCTTTTGGACTAACGAATGCACCTGCTGCTTTTATAGACTTGATGATCCGAGTATTCAGGCAGTATCTTGATAGATTCATTGTGGTGTTCATTGATGATATTTTCGTGTATTCGAAGAGCTTAGAGGAACACGAGTAACACTTGAGACTAGTGTTACAGACTTTGCGTGAGAAGAAGTTATATGCTAAATTCAGCAAATGCGACTTCTAGCTTGATCATATAGAGTTCTTGGGCCATGTCATCTCTAAGGATGGTATTTCTGTTGACCCGAAGAAAGTTGAAACAGTCGTTCAGTGGAATCGCCCTATAAATGTTATAGAAGTAAGGAGTTTTCTTGGATTAGCAAGTTATTACAGTTTGTGGAGAGGTTCTCCAAAATTGCTAGTCCGCTTACTCGTCTGACTCAAAAAGGCATTAAATTCATGTGGTCATATCAGTGTGAACACAGTTTTCAAGAATTAAAGAGGCGGTTTGTGACATCTCCCATATTAACCTTGCCTTCAGGAACTGGTGGCTTTACTATCTTTTGTGATGTGTCTAAGGAAGGTCTAGGTTGTGTTCTTATGCAAGATGGTAAGGTTGTGGCTTATGCCTCGAGACAGTTGAAAGCGCATGAGAAGAATTATCCTACTCATGACCTGGAGTTAGCAGCGATTGTTTTTTCTCTAAAGATATGGCGACACTACTTGTATAGTGAGAAATGTGAAGTTTTTACTGACCATAAAAGTTTAAAGTACATTTTTACTCAGAAAGAATTGAATATGAGGCAAAGAAGATGGCTAGAACTCTTGAAGGACTATGACTTGTCTATCAACTATCATCCATGAAAGGCGAATATAGTAGCAGATGCCTTAAGTTGTAAATCTTCGGGAAACATAGCAGTATTGCTTACTTCTCAGCAACATATTCTCGATGATATGAGGAAACTAGAATTGAAAGTGTTGGTGCATTAACTAGGTGCTCGGTTAGCTAATCTTCAAGTGCAGCCACCGCTGATTGACAGAATCAAGACTAAGCAGAACGATGATCCTCAGTTGGGGAAGATAAAAAAAAGTGTAGAAGCTGGGGGGGGACAACTAGATTTTAGTATCCATGTGGATAGATCGCTGAAATTCCGCGGTCAGTTATGTGTTCCCGATAATGCAAACTTGAAAAAGGAGATATTGTAGGAGGCTCACACTATTAGATACTCAATTCATCCAAGAAGCACCAAGATGTATAGAGATTTGAAAGGAAATTTCTGGTGGATCAACATGAAGAAAGATATTGTGAAGTTTGTCAATCAATGCCTCGTTTGTTAGCAAGTGAAGATTGAACATCAGAAATCAGGTAGACAGTTACATCCACTCGAGATACCTAAATGGAAATGAGAACATATCACCATGAACTTCATTATCGGCTTACTAAAAACTCCTAGTGGTAAAAATGTTATATAAGTTATTATCGATCGATTGACTAAGTCCGCACACTTCCTGTCATATCGATTTGGCCTTTCAGTGGAAGACATGGCGAAGCGGTACGTGAATAAGATAGTTAAGCTACATAGAGTTTCAGTGAGCATTGTTTCTGATAGGAATTCCCGGTTTGTGTCTAGCTTTTGAAAGAGTTTATAAGGGGCATTGGGTACGAAACTTAACTTCAGTATGGCTTTTCATCCGCAAACAGATGGGCAGTCAGAGAGAACGATCCAGACACTAAAGGATATGTTGAGATCATGCGTTATTGATTTCGGTGGCTTGTGGGATGAACATCTACATCAGGCAGAGTTTTATTATAATAACAGTTATCATTCAAGTATAAAGATGACTCCTTTTGAAGTCTTATATGGTCGGAAATGCAAAAATACTATTTGTTGGGATGATGTTGGTGAGAAAAGACTAATTGGCCGTGAGTTCATACAGTAGTCAGAGGAGAACATCAGGCTAATTGGAGAGCATCTGAAAGTTGTCCAAAGCAGTCAGAAAAGTTATGTATATCTCAAAAGGTGTAATGTAAAGTTTGATGTAGGAGATCACGTATTCCTAAAGGTATCACCTATGAAAGGTGTTATGAGATTTGGCACTCATAGAAAGATGAGTCCAAGATATGTGGTACCATTCTTGATATTGGAGAATATTGGCGAAGTCACTTATAAACTTGCTTTGTCGCCAACTTTATTCGGAGTGCATAATGTGCTCCATGTATCTTTATTGAGTAAATATGTGTCGAATCCTAATCATATGCTGGATTTCACTTCTTTAAGACTAAGAAAGAATTTGACTTATGATGAGCAACCTATCCAGATAGTTGATCGGAAAGAGCAAGTGCTGCGACGACGAACTATTCCCTATGTTAAGATCTAGTGACAGAATCACACCGAAAGAGAGGCTACGTGGGAACTAGAGGAGGAGGCGAGACGCAAGTATACTCATCTGTTCAAAAATTGAGGTAAGTTTAGTTATTCAAATTTCGAAGACGAAATTTTTTTAAAGAGGGTAGACTGTAATATTTAGCACAAAAGCCCGTTTTTTTCTTTAAACCCAAGCCCAGCTCAACTTTTCCTTTCCCCTTCTTTAGTAGCAACACGTGAACAACAGAATAAAAGAAGAAGAAGAAGAAGAAGAGGAAGAAAAAGGAAAGAAGAGGAAGAGAAGGGAAGAAAAAGAGAGTAAAGGGATTTCTTGCAAGTCCAAGCCACGCTACTTCGCCAAGCCACTTCGACGTCGGTAACAGCGTCCGACAAGTATTTGCGCATCTCTTTCCTTCGATCGAAGTGATTTTCGGAGTTAAGCCTCAATTTCGAATTTTGGTAAAATTTAAGTCACCAGGTCTGATTTCTTGGTCTTTTAATCATATTTTTGCATGGAAATGAAACTTTAGGGTGTTATGAAGCTGTATGATTCGACGGATCTTGATTTGAAGTTACGGTTTGCTCGGTTCAAATCTGATGTGTGCAATGAATAGTACGCAACCAGAGCTGATTTTGCCCTTTTTGCCAACTTTTGAATGGATTTTGGACAAGTCGTATTCGGGTTATTATTTTACGTTAAAAAAGCTTTCTTTGGACTATAAGATCTTTAAATCGAAACTCAAATGAGGAAGTTATGGCCTGTTGAAGTTTATCACGCAAGTTACGCATAACAAAAAACTTGCATTTTTACTATGAGCGAGTGTTTTGCTGGTGCATAGATGTCGTCTTAGTGACAAATAAGTCTTTTTTCAATTGAGTCGTGTTCTAAGGTAACTTATTACTCAGTTTTTAATATCGTTTTCGTACTTTTGATAGGTGTTCGGACGTATCGTTCCGAGCAACCTTTCTAGTTCACTTTTGACATTGTCAGGTGAATGACCCTATTTTTTTTTTGTTTGCAAAATGCATTTTTGAAAAGATATAATACTATATGTTGTTATGACCAGAGAAAATGACATTTTTGGTGCATAAAATCAAAATCGGACGTTTATTGTTGTTTTGTTTATCTGATATGGTTTCTATTCATTATGTGTTGCTGGTGTTGAGTTGATTCTGAGGAGGATGTTGTTATTGAATTTTGTAGTACTCAAGATGGCCGTGAACTCGGTTGAGGGGTTTGTGGGTATGTGCATACTAGTTAGGATATCATTGTGGGCCGAACCATCGGCATTGTAGATGGAGACCTTGCCAAGGGGGGATCTTGGTCATCTTTTGTCACGGGCGTTATACGTGATCATGGTTAGACTCTTGAGCATGAGATTGGTTAGTTGATAGACCACTGACATGTGTTTCTGATTAGATTAGTCAATGGGTAGACCATTGGCTTGTGTTTTGACGATATTGATCAATGGATTAGACCATTGATATTTTCACTTGAGTTTGTGGTTTGAAACAAGTATTTTTGCTAAGAACCTATTATGTTAAGGTTTTATGTAACTCGTTTTGACTATAAAGATCTGTTGTGCTTAGACTTTGACTTAAACGAGTTATATGTTAATATTGTAATATGTATAGTGACTGTTCGATCCGCTTAGAAGAAATGTATTACTCACTGAAACGTATTAGCTCACCCCTTCCTTTTTCCCTTGTCTTTCAAGTTCAGTGAGGCGCCAGTAGAATCTGAGCGTAGCACTAGCTAACAGGTTTTTTGGTAGGGGACACTTGCTATTAAGTAGAAAGAGTTGTGTTGAGCTTTTTAGATAGCTCTTTTGTTAGTTAAGTTTGTAGATTTTTTTGCGGTTATAGAAAGCTCTGATGATATACCAAAATACTTTTTTATTTTATATATATATATATATATACCCATTTGTTAGCAGGCTGAGTTTGATTTTGGAAAGCCTGCGTCCTTTTGAGAAAGTATGGCCGTGTTATGCCTTGCAGACGATTTGGGATGTGACAACCTATATCGAATCCCGCAGTCGACGACTTCACACAGGATTACGTTCGTAATTCCAACCTCGTGCCCGTGATAGATTCGAAAAATGTCACGCGAAAATGGGTTAAACTTCAATGCGTCGAGGCCTAAGGGAGGGCATGACATGTGATGCAAGAAGCAGAATTCTTATTTCGATCCATACAAGCTACGTTGCAATCTCCTCTCTTTTTGTTCTTTGCTTTCCCATTGCGAGTCCCATCCCCTCCAAAATTGACCGTCCACAACCACCGATGGCCTCCCTCTCTTTTGGCCCTTTACGAGTTTCCTCGTCCCCCCCAACTCCTCCTCCGTCTTCTCTTCATTTTATTTTTTTCCCCATCCAATAATTTGTGGACCGCTGCGCGCCACATCGTCATTATTAAAAATACGATTAAATTTCGAAAAGTAAAACCAAGTTGCAGGCCGGGAAAAAAATATTGATTAGATTAGATCTGCCACGTAGGTGACTCATTGAATTACTGATTAATTGACAAGTGGCAGATCGAGCCCCCCTGACCGGGCCCGACTATTTTCAAGATTCTCTTCGTTCTTTAACACTAATTTATAATATTTGTTTAAATATAAATATATACTTCCGATGTCTTGGGACAAAGTGCTCTAGCCATTGGCTACGGCACAGGTGGCAGAGACTTTGGGGAGAATATTGCGTGGTGGGACGTAACTAGTGGGGCCAAAAGCTAATGGCACTTTAGGAATCGACTAGAATCATGTTTAATCTCACTTAGCAAAAGCCCATCATTTATGACGTCAGATCATAGAATGAGGTCGTCATGCCTTGGTGCTCCTGACTTGAACTAGGTGTTGTCCGAGAATCGCCACCGTAGAAAGAAATATAAATTGAAGACCTAAGTAGAGAAAAAGAAAAACACGTCGACGTACGAGGTTTTGCTAAAAAGAGTGGCCCAATTGCACTTGTTGAGTTTTCAATTATATATATATAACTTTAAGATTTATTATCGTCTTAGGTTATGTGTGGTCAATGTATTTTGAGAATTGAATTATTCCATGTGAAGTATGCATGACTATGATTAGTACAGAACGTAAGTTTTCATGGAGCCACCGTTAACTGATTTAAAAGTTCAAAAGCTGTTAGACGAAAGCTTAATTCAAAATATTTGAATATTTTCTTTCATGCGTAGATTGCACTTTACGGCGTTGGAAACACATGATGAGGTAAGCAAACTAGGAGGCTAGAGAGATTTGAATTTAGGATACCGTGCCATCGTTGTGGAATTACTATCAACTTTTTCTTTTAAATTAATCTCTAAAAGTAAGTTGCGGTCAAATATTTATATATTTTGACAAAAAAAAGGGCATGCTTATCTTATCCGTTTACACGCTATTTTTATTTTTTTTTGCCAATTAAACGTGTACTTTAATGGAGAAGGAAAAAACCACGAAGCATTCATCGTCCAAACCCCACTTCCTTCTGAAAAGTCACCATCCTTATGTCTGCTGATATGCCCTTGTCACTTTAAATGGAGTGATATCAACATCAGCAGCCTTCTTAATTTCTGCATCAGAATCCTAAATCACAACGCAAACCCAATTCGAAATTATCATAACAGCGCGACGCCATAGTCCTTAATATTCAATAGGGCATCTTCGACAAAAATGAAACACCCGAGGGGCGAATCTTAATCGCCGATATCAGGATCGTCCCTTAATCACAAAAATCGGTTCCGTGAAAACGGAAAATTTATATGATTTTCGTGGTGGTTGCGATGAATAAGGAAGGATCTTTATGTCCTTATGGTGGGGAAAAGTACAAAAAAAAAAAGTCATAAACCTATTGCATTAGTACCAATTTAATCATGAATCTTGCAATTAAACCAATTAAGCTTAAATCTTTTTTGTATCTGTATTGATTCAGTTCATCTGGGCTATTTTGGCAAAATATAGCTAAAATGGACGCCAGCCGTCTTGCGTGGCACAATCGGCACTAAAGTGGACAATTTAATCAAAAAAAAAATTTATAGCTTCTTTCCTTTTTTGCTCCCTCATTTTGGCAAGTGAGGATCAAGCCTTTGCCAGCCAAAATGAAAAGAACAAAAATAATAAACATAAAAAATTATAAATTTTGTTCGTATCAACGCTAATCGCATCACGTGGGGTGGTTGACGCTCATATCAGAATTTTTTTAAAATCAAAATTAGCCGGATGAAATGAATTTGCAAAAAAATGAAAAAAAAGGGGAATAATTTTGAATAAAATTTACATCAAATTAATAGGTTTATCATTATTTTGGTACTTTTCAACGTCACAACGAGACGTGATATCAAATGATGCGAGGGACAATTGCTTGTCAAAATTGGCATGCTTTGCCATTCCTATCAGGAACAGCACATCGGGTGTACGTAGCTTTTGGAGATGGCGACTCCTACATTTGGTCACACTCTTCAAGTGGGAGATCAAGTTTGCTTTGTCTTCTTTCATGATTACTTTCGTCATTCCCTTTTCAAATTTTTATTGTATTTACTCAAGTGGGTGATCGAGATATATTATTTAGGGTTTCTTTTATTTTACGTTTCTACCTATTTTCGTGTTGCATTAAGGTTAAGCATCGGATTAGGGAGAGAGTCCATTACTGCCTGTCGGGTCCCTCGTAGAGACATGAACATTGCGGGACAACGATAGTTTTACCGTCAAAATTGAAACTTTGAATGGCTTATATGTGTTGGATGGTCATAGTCTTGATGAGGTTCATTTCATATTGGTGGGGCTAGGAAAATTTTTTATGTGACAGCCCGACTTGGCCTCAAAATTCGACAAAGCCTGAGAATTGATTCAAACAAGTGATCATCTCAATAAAAAGACCAGCTACCCTAAAGATTACCGCCTTTAGGGAGTTGAATCGGGCCATTACATATGTCTTCAAATCACGATCATCTAAACAAGCGCAGCCTTATATTAGTTTGAACTATTTACATGATCATAAACTTCATTTCATTCAATTGGGTCCTTGAAATTCCATTAAAATCATTCGCATCGGTCCTTTTATTCACTAAATAAAGCAGGCATCCCCATTTTTTTATTTTTTTTTTTGCTGCTGATGATGTAGAGTGCTAACTCATTCGTCACTAGACCTGCCGATTCCCACTTAAAACCAAGATGAATACTAGATGCATATTTTTAATGGACTATGACAGTATAATAACTTATTTATGGAGGAATTATTGTGGGCTAGAATTGACTTATTCCCACTAGCCAGAAAACTGGTCGAGCATTTTGGGAGTGTTGTGGAGTGGAGCGGCCTTGACTCTTGGAGAAATGTCTGGACCCTTTTCTTTAATGCATAATAAACATAGAGGAGGGATTGAACTTATTTCGAACATGTAGACTCAAATTGAAGGGAATACCGCCGATTCTTCCCATGTACACCATCGGACATCGCAACACCCGCCGCAACATGGGACAACAGTTTGAAGGTACGAGTCCGACATCGTCAGCGTAACTGAAAGCGCCGTAAATTTTTTTTCGAGAAGTTGACATGTCGAGGCAAAAGATGGGCCTATGGGAATTTAGAAACCGCTTTTCTCTTAAAGTAGCTTGGAAGTTTAACACTAGTGAAAATGCTAGCAAGTAACCATTGCCGTTAATCGAAACCAATCAACGACGGCCGACCGCAATAGCCGTGTCGCCCTCTTCCGACCCCTTAAGAAATCCCATATAAAATTCTCGTGTCACGCACCGTCTCAAATTAGGTACCGCAAACTCCTGTCTTCTAATTAAAATTTCCGCATCACGCTGCTCAGATTAGAAAAAGAAGATTCTAGATGGAGGCCAAGATTGATGGCGACACCAACATGGCAAACACGTGGATCTATATGCCCGGGAAACAAAAGCGGAATCATGGACATCATCAAAATATAGCGGAAATACGAAAGCAACCTTAAATTTCAAAGTTTCCCTCAACTTGTATAATGGCGACGGAGACCATAACTGTCTAATTAATCGACATCAACATCAATATCAACAACAACTTTATACTAAATTAGTTGGGATCGACGGGTAATGAACCCCAAAGAATCTTAAAAATAAAAATAGAATTAAGGGAGTTAAAAGATAAATGTTTAATTAATCAATACAAAAAAAATTAACATTAACAATAGAGATTTTAAATAAAATAATTAATTAAAAAAAAAACCCACAAAAAAAGGGCCCCCTGGATTCCAGTATCTGGCGGGAAAGAGACAAAGCAGCTGATGCCACCCCTGAGCAGCCTTTTTTAAAAAAATTGAATTTTTAAATTCATAATAATGGAGATTAAACTAATCCCAAATCATGTGAGCTCCTAATCCTAGAGGCAGGGGCGCGTGCCGGTTCCTCCTCCGGCGGAGCGCGTGGAGGAGTCGAGCTTGATGATAATTGAATGGCGCAGCCCCCAAGCTCAGCCAAAAACAAAACAAACCGGAGGCTGCTTGAGATTAGGAAGATGGGCTGCGTATGTATCGTAACAATGAAAATTCTTTCTGCTTCAAAATTGTTTCGAAATTACTTTTAAAATAGAGACACGTATGATTTAAAAATATTTTAAAATTATTTTGCGGAATACTTTTATGTCAATAAACACTTTTCAAGAAATAAAAAAAAATTTAATTTTGAATTTTGAAATACTTTTTGAAACACTTTTGGAATCATCATCCATCGCCGCCGACGTGGCCACCACCCGTTGGCCGCCGTAGCGGCCTACCCCCGCCGGTTGCCTGTCGAGACGACGACAAATGTATTTTTTTTACTTACCAAACGCGTTTTTATTCCCAAAAATCGTAGTCAAGAACATAAACACAAAAAAAGTATTTCTATTCAAAAAATACTTCCATGAACAGAAATACTCCCATACGCACTAGTTAGGGGAAATGTTTCTGTTCCAAAAGTGTTTCGGTAACACTTTTGGAACAGAAACGCGTATAATGCAAAAATATTCCAAAATTGTTCCGCAAACACTTTTATGTCATGAAACACTTTTGAAGAAAAAAAATTGATTCTGAATTTTGGAATACTTTTTGGAACAATTTCGGAACCACTATCTATCGATCGCCGCTGACGCGGCCGCCATGCCCGGTCGTCGTCCATCGTCAGCCGCCTGCCGCAGCCGCCGGCCTCAGCTAAAAATAGATCGCCGTCGTCGGAAAAAAATATTTTTTTTTAACTTATCAAACGCGTTTTTGTAACAAAAATCGTAGCTGAGAATATAAACACAAAAAAATATTTCTGTTGAAAAGATGATTCGAAGAACCAAAACGTTACCACACGCAGCCTAATGCCCAGCATTATTCGTATGAGAAAAATCAATTAAATAATTTCTTAGATGGAGTGGGGGGCGAAAATAATTTCATATTTACTTTAAAGACACATGAATATATGACGTCATTATGCAGATGATGGAAGCTATATTCAGCGCAATTAATTTTATAATAATTTAATGACCCTCCTCCCGTTTTGTCGCTTTTTCATTTTTTTTAAAATATATTTTATTTTTATTTGTTTTCTTGCGCTCTATTTGGTAATGGTGTATGGTAACGTTACCTCCCAAGTGGAATAAAAACCAACCATCGACAGCGACGACGACATGGCTGCGTCTCTGCCATCGTAAATTCCTCTTCTTTCGTCCCTCTCAACTCGCGGTGATGCTGTGAAGAAGAAGAAGAAGGAGGAGGAGGAGAGGGAGGAGGAGGAGGAGGTGGTGGTGGTGGTGGTGGTGGTGGTCCCGTCTTGTCTCAGGTGGGAGTTGGATCTAACTCACTTCGCTAGTTACGCCTTGGGTTTTACCGCGCGTCGCCGCCGACTCTGCTCACGGTCGCGACTTGGGCGGAGGCTCTCATCGATCCGTCGCGTGCTGGCGAAGCCCATTAGTTTCCTTCTCTTTTGTTTTCGTGGCTCTTCTTCTTCTTCTTCTTCTTCTTATTCTTCTTCGGCACGAGCAGTCAGAATACCAGTAGCCAACAGCAAAGCTCCGTGCCTTTCTATTCTTGGTTTCGCGTTGTGATTCGCCGCAGAGTGATAGATTGTCAGTACGACGGAACTACCCCAGTGATTGAATTTTAATTGGTATTTCGTGCTTTCCCTGTCTTCATCTTGGTGCCTGCTCTCTCTCTCTCGCGGTTTTGACTTGATACTCTCTAGATGCTTGAATTCGGTTTGACCGTCTAATGAATAGTCAGCGAGAAGCTTGATTCGCTGAGAGGTTACTGGAGATTTGAATTGGAAGATTCAGTTGCTGCGGGGTTCTAGGCAATGCTATCTCAATAAATTACAAGAAATGGACTTTCTTACAAATCAATCTGTCCCGCGTCTCTCGTGGTGAAATTTTTCGTAGTCTGCTTTAGTTAAGTTCTTGTTGAGGATTCATACACCAAAATTCGGCTACGAAACGCCAT
Source organism: Rhodomyrtus tomentosa (assembly GCA_028455895.1). Lineage (NCBI taxonomy): Eukaryota > Viridiplantae > Streptophyta > Magnoliopsida > Myrtales > Myrtaceae > Rhodomyrtus > Rhodomyrtus tomentosa. Next base: position 35,924,078 of record JAPCWY010000001.1, on the reverse strand, counting down.
TTTTATGAATTCGAATTCTGAGTAATGTAGCTGCCCGGTTTCTCTACTGAGTTCTCCCTCTTGTTGGAGCACGAACTGGGCTCTGCAATAGATGTCTGCGCGGTTTCTACTTCTGCTCTTGTTGTTCAGACCGAAGAGATGGGACCAACTAAAGGAGAGCAGAGAGATTCAGAAAAATGCGGTAGTGTGCGTCAATGATGAGGTGTAATCATCTCCTTCTTCCTTTCTACCAGGAAAGAGAAGTAAATAAATTCTTTGGATGCTTACCTTACTCTAGTTTCTGGTACACAAAACTAAAGCTTATGTACTGCCGGCTATAGGCTATAGCTGCTTTTAAGATTCTTGGAGTTGGTATTCTAGGCTTGCCAATATCTCTTCCTTCTCATTTTCTTTTGGCGCGTATTCTCACGCAGCCTATCGGCTGATTAGGGGCAGCCGTGCATATTGTTTGTGCTGCTATAATTTCCAGTTAATTGTATGACATCAATGCCATAGTAGATGAAAGGAAGATTTCACAACAAAGCTAATCAGTTGAGAACTGTCAGTTTGTAGTGAAGGTATCGTCTCAGACGAGTGTGTCAGTAAATGTGCATAATCGATGTCCTCTCCTCTGATGAGAAGGACGAGTCGTCGATCTCTGTAGCAAATTTTTTGCAAATTCTCTTGCCTGGAAGAAGATTAGAAGCATCTTAAGTTATCAAATGGTGACTCGTAGTTTTTGATTGAGTGGAAAGGCGACTCTTCTTTACCCTTTCGAAAAGCTCTTGTATTATTTCCATTCAAGCAATTCTATCTCTCAAGTGTAGTTCAAGTTCTTACTGTTGTACTTATTTTTTCAGCCAGGTTACCACTGTCCTCTATTGAGTTGATTCAGCAGACTTAGAACCATGAACGGACACAGCATGACGTTACCTCAAAGTGGGTCTACAAAGGGGATGACAAACTCCCACTACACTGGGATGTCCCTGGATCATAAATTTCTGAATGCTGAATCTGAAGGAATTTCCAAGGCCAGTGGATGGTCATCCTCATCCCCATCCCCATTCATCCGGGTGGAACCGCTCAGTTTGAATCTTTCGCCAGAATCTACCTTCCAATCCCACAAAACTTGTTCAGAATCAAGCCCAAGTAGTCCTCTCTCTCTGGCTTCTCATGTCCAAACTCCAAAGAGAACATATTCACGATCTTCGGTGTTCTGTACTAGCTTATACCAGTCGTCTTCTTCAACTTCTGAAGCCCACAAGCACCTGCGGAATCTGCCATTTCTTCCACATCCTCCAGCATACAACCAATCTGTTTCTGCTGTTGACTCAAAATCTTCATCTCTCTGTAGTGAGGACATTAGTAATCTGGATGATGAAAAACATACAGAGGCTCTAATGACGGACTTCTTGAGTTTTCCTGGAGATAGTCCTGATGGTAGCTTCACTGGTATGGACTGTTCAACCGACAACTTAATGCTAACAGAGCATTTGGAGCTACAGTATTTGTCTGATGATATTAGTCTAGCTATAACTGATAATGGAGAAATCCCAAAGCTTGATGTAAGTATACCAAGTATTGCTGCTAGCTCTTTCAATTCCTAATAGGTGGATGTTAGTGAAATTATGAAAGTTTAGGTCAGTTCTTTCTCTTTCTGACCACTTATCTGTAGACGCTGTTGAATGATGGAATACATTGCAGCTAGTTGCTGATAACTGATTTTGATTTGGTCATTTAGGTATCATTAGAAATAATTATTGCAGCAGTATGGTTAGTTAGGTATAAGAAGTGCACATTTTCCTTGCCTGTTTTCACTGTCTGTATGAACTGAATTGAAATAAATTAGTTGTTACTCTTGGACAAGAATTTAGAGGTTTTTTGTTTTGTTTCCTTGCCGTGTATGATCTTTTTCACAAGCTGCTTGCTGTGCCTAGTTGCTAATGTTATGTCCCCATAGGACATCTATGAAGCACGTCAACCACCGTCAAAGCAAGGAACGGGATTGGTTTGCCTCCAAAAGTGCCATTCCCCATTGCCAGCCATTGATTCTCTTTCTAGTCCGCCATCTTCTGGACCAGCCGCAGCACACAAGCCAAGAATGAGGTGGACGCCAGAACTTCATGTGCGTTTTGTGGATGCTGTCAATAAGCTTGATGGGGCTGAAAGTGAGCAATCTGTGTGTCTTCTCTTTACTTTGTTATTGGGCTTCCATTCAATTATCCAGTGAAGAAATTTTTATTTCTGATAAGAGCTTGTAGGTTTTTTGAACTCCACATTGGTACAGAACATTCAGACTCATCATCCAACTCTTACTAGTTTGCTCTGATTTTCAGAGGCCACCCCTAAGGGAGTTTTGAAGCTTATGAATGTTGAAGGTTTGACAATCTACCATGTAAAAAGTCATTTGCAGGTAAATATTCCAGATTTTCTACTGAAGCAAGTGTTTCAGTCCGCTGATAATATCTTACTTTACATGTATCTTCCATATATCTTGCAGAAATACCGTTTGGCCAAGTATATGCCCGAGAAAAAGGAAGGTAATGATTCATTAATTTTCATAGTTCTGATCATTCACAAGTGCTATATTGAGCTCCTGCCCATGTTACATCTATGCAGTTCCCGTCAGTTATATGGATTTGCACTACTTATTTGCTGGCTATATGGGACTGCTACTGGGTACATTGAAATACATTAATGCTATTATTGACTGCTGGTTTTCATTCTAATTAGAAAACAAGACTAGTAGTTTCTGTGCTTGACATGGCAAAGCCTACATATGGCTATCGAAAAACTCCCCACTTGCCAAACTGCTTGCTGTGAGCCATCCAATCTATTCCCAAATTCTCATTTCCATGCCTATTTTAGGTTATAATGTCATTTCTGGATGTCATATATGGGGCTTTCTTAGTTTTGAAGAAACATTTTGCTAGTTTTTTTAGCAATGTGGGGGAAGCGTGCACTGGAGACAGAGGACTTCCTGCAGGAGATTAGTATGGTGTGTCCTTGGCTGGAACTGATAGGAGATGGGGATGATGAGGCGAGATTGATGGGGAGAAAAGAGGGAAATAGTTAATACTCTGAATATATGACTAAAAAGACAGAATTAAGTTCTGATGTCGGTTGATATGTCTATATGGGTTTTGAATTGTCAAATGAGCACCGTTCAATCAAATTACCTGCACGTCCATCACGCATTCAAGAGAATGAGAAGAATAACTTAATGTAATTTTTTTGGTTGCAGTAACCTTAAATGACACAGAAGAACAATCAAGCTTCCCAATTTTTCTGATCTCTTGTTTACTGTGAAATGTGAGGAGAGAGAAGGATCAGTTGATCATTTAGCCTGAGAATGATTAATATTTCTTAATAAAACAAACTGTGGGTTAGTTGTCTTCTTATGATTGTTGGTGGCTACCAAAAGGGTCCTTGAGGCGTTTATATATTTCTGTTAACTGCATTATTGAGGAAGTTCTTTGAACGATGGATTCATGATTATGCAAGATAAATTATATGACTGCTTAATTGGAAAGCAAATCAGAAAAGATCTCGATTTGAGATGTGTCATAATGCCCCCACCTCGTGATCTACCATGCATTATTTTATGTGTTTTTGTGCAACCATCAACTATCTATCCACAAGGAATGAAGAGCATTTTCAGGTTATAGGCTATGCAAGAAATAGCACATCGTATGCTTCACTTACACTTGCTTAATGCATTTTAAAGTACAGGACTTCTTTTCTTGTGAGAGATTGCAGGTAGAGGATAGACAATCCTTATTAGATTTAATCTATTTATTGCTCATTTATTCATCTTTATCTATATTTTTTCCTAGTTGTTTGCACTGGGTTATATAGACTGAGTTGACCATGGTAATGGAGATCATCGGCCACTAATTCCTTTCGCAAGTTAAGGGTAGCTTGCATGCTCTCTTGAATGTGTATTCTTCATCTCAGGTTCTCTCCTTGTGTTTTGAGGTCTCACTTATGCTGTTGAGTGATGGAAAGAATTTTGCTTTTCCTTGCCAATGAGGAATATAGACGATGTTGCATACTGGTTCCTCATGAACACTGAGCTTCCCTTCTTTTGTTTTACCTGTTGCAGGCTTCTCTATTTATTTGCCAGTGGCTTCCCTCCTTGCTATAAGATAAATTCTTTCGTAGTTTAAGCCTTTATTTCTGATTTTGCTTTGCCAGAGAAAAAAGGTGGCAGCTCTGAGGAAAAGAAAGCATTGTCTTGTGCCAATGAAACCGATGGAAGAAGAAAAGGGTCAATTCTCTCTTTATCTCTGCATAAATCTATGTTCATCTTAATTTCTCTACTAGTGTCACACAAAATTCAATTTGTGCTTCCCTTTTTTACAGGAGCGGGCAGATTACAGAGGCCTTGCGCATGCAGATGGAAGTTCAGAAACAGTTGCATGAGCAACTTGAGGTATTTCACTGTCTCAAATTTAGTGGCACATGCTGAATACTTGTTAGTCCTTCGGTTTTGCTGCAACTTTTTATACTCATACTCAAAAGAAAAAGTTGGACAAGAGGAGCCCAGCGTATTGTAATGTGGACTGAGATGCTATTGCTTTGCCATTTTCGTTGGATTTGAATGTCTTCTCTTGAAGATTATGCATTTATATCGTAGTTCAAGTGGAAAGTTTTGATGGGGTGGGGGTTGGGGTGGTTGTTGATTGGATCATGTGCTTTATGATGGTCTCTAGGTGAATCCTTCGTTTTCCAGTTGACACCAGATAGATTTTAGTCGCTGCTTTTACACGCATTTATGTAGGTGCAAAGAGCACTTCAGTTACGCATAGAAGAACACGCGAGATACTTGCAAAAGATTCTAGAGGAACAGCAGAGAGCGGGTGTTGTCCTCACATGCCCTCAAAAGATGTCTTCGTCGGAGGATCCATCCCCAGAAAGTGAACTTCTACCGGCTTCTCCAACCATTGCTGCTTTGCTGCCTGGGCCAGCTGAATCAAAATATTTGCCCGGATTCCTATCACTCAAGCACAAGGCTAGTGAAAACAGCAGCACCGAATCGCACAAGTGCCGGCAGAAGAGGATTCGGGTGGAAGAAAAGGCTGAATCCACTTCAGTTTCCAACGAGGCCGTTGTTGAGAATCCGAGTGAGATGACTCAAGTTCAAAGTCGCTAGTCCTCTCATTTTGTGAAACCCCCTGTAAATTTATTGATTTCTTGTAGACAAGTTGTCTAATGGATTTGCTTGAATGAACTGCTTATTCTTCAGCATCTGTAGGCACTTAAAAAAATATGCACTTTGGACATGTATTGCTGCCAATCTCTTTTTGCGGACTCTCTGTTCACACATATGCCAAGTAGCGAGTGGGTTGATTGAATTTAAGACGATACGCATAGCCTCAGGCAGGCGCTGCATTGTGTCTCGGACAAGAAAAAAGCAGCTTGCGAAGTTTCTATTTCGAGCTGAAATCAATTATGAAGGGCAACAAAGACGCAGGTCAAGCCATGTGTTGCTGGAGTTGTTTTCCTTTCATATGCAAGCAAGTGCGTAAAGAACCAATTGCTTGAAAGTCGAAAAGGATCTCTACGTTACTCAGGACAAAAGCCAACCATGTGTTTTTGGAGATTTTAATGGAATATCATCAATAAACATGGGATTCTTTTTCTGCCTTGTTCATCAAAACGGGTAGGCTAAGAATTTGTTAACCATAAGAGCAGCTTCTAAGGTTGTTCTCACCTTCAATTAGCTGTCAAACTTATCTGGAAAAGAAAACTGTTTTTCTAGTTTCTAGCCATCTTCGCCTAATATGTAATTTGTATTTTTAAAGAAGTAATGTCTCGATAACTTTAGTGATGCCTCAATTATTAGAAATTTTATTCGCTTAAATAAAGTAAAAAGTGTGTATCAACCCCTTCTCGTCGCGTTCTATTGGTAGATTGCTGAATCAAACATTTTCCGGTAAACTATAAAGTATGAACACATTGCATATCAATTATTCTCTCCTCTTTTAAATCTCATTGTTACATTCACTTGATGCGAGCCCCTAAACTGTCACATTAGTTGGAGTCGCCTGGAGGCCATGTGATTTGACGTCTTAAATGTAAGAGCTGCTCGTTTCTCCATGTGATTGGTTCGTGCATGCCGTGGACCATCTCTGTCGCGCGACAATTATTATTGTTATAATTATTATAATATATGTACATATAAAACAACAACGTATTAAACCTATATTAAGTGTGCCAATTCAATTATAAGTCTCTTATTTTTCGGCCAAATAAGTCCTAAAATTTTTATATCTGTGCAATTCAGTACATCCGGCCAACTTTCGCCGGTTGACACTGACGTGATAATTTTTCAATAAAAATATAATATTTTTCAAAAAAATTCTTTTATTTTCTCCTTCTACCTTCAGCCTGTGAAGAAGAAGAAGAAGAAGAAGAAGAAGAAGAAGAAGAAGAAGAAGAAGAAGAAGAAGATCAAAAAATATTAGTAGATTATCCATGTAAGAGTTCACTGGCCAAAATTATTTGCATGAATTGAATTGGCATAAATGCAAGAGGTTTATGACTCAATTGATCAAAAAAAAAGTTGAGGATCTGATTAATATAATTGCAATAGGTTTAGGACTTTTACTGGTAATTTTTTCGAGAATTTTCGGCTTATAACCTAGCAATTGTACGTTTAAATCTTACAAATTGTATGTAAATTGCTCTAAATCAATGACACTCGGGAAACAAATAAAAAGTATTTTAAACCTTTTAATTTGTCCAATTTAGTCCTAAACCTTTTAACGATTTACCAATTTTTTAATTGTGCCAATTTAGTATAAAATCTTTTGACATTTTACCAAATTTTCAACTATGTCAATTTAGTCCTAAACCTTCTGAAGATTTTTCAATTCAATCATTCTCGTCAATATTGATAGGAGATCGCTCATGTGACGGTCTAATTAATACCGACCATTCTGCATTGCACGATTGGTACTAACATTGACAAATTTTTGCAATTAATACTGTCATAGGACTCGACATGATCGTGACACGAACAAAAATTAATGTTTTAGCCCGAAAAATCTTTAATTTCGTATTGGTTAAAGTCGTGCCATAAGTTGTCACCCTACTCAAGGCATGTGATGCTGGAGAGCAGCCTCTTACAGGGGAAGAAAAAACAATGAGATCGAAGAAGCATATCCGAATAAAACAGAAAACCAAATGCTTCATGGATATAATATCGGGTGCTTCTAATTTGTATGTGCCCTCGTTGGGCCAATCTTTGGTCTCAATATGTCATAATCACATAATCACATGTATTTCTTGTATTAATTTCTTTGTAAAGTGTTGTGCCATAAATAAATAAAAAAATCCTAGTGCAATTGAGTATTAAAACTTTTAAAAAGTGCAATCACGTCCTAAAACTGGTCACAAAAGTGCAATTAAGTCATAAAACTTGTCGTGTTAGTGCAATCAAGTCATAAAATTTACTAGTGTTTTTAGTTTGTCAAGTTGAACGAAGTTAATGGAAGTACATTATTGCGCTAACTTAACAAGTTTTTTATGACTTGATTGTAATTTTTGAAAATTTTAGGACTAAATGCACTTTCTAAAAATTTTAGGGCTCAAATGCACTTTCATAATAAATTTTAGGACTTCATTATATTTTTTAAAAATTTTAGGATTCAATTGCACTTTCGTGATAAGTTATAAAGCTTTCGGCACACTTACCCCATGGTTTTTTTTTATAAGGTTTTCAACCCATGGCCACACATTTTAATCGAGAAATTGCAGGAGCACCTCATAGAGACATGCTTGTTTGGATCTTGGTTTATTGGACCTATTTTATCATCACAATCCTCTGTTCTCACATTACGCGATTAACGGCTGTGATAGACTGGATTAATACGCTATGATTTTCATGGCAACCGAATCGATAAATTGCGGGAGCACCTCATAAGGACAAGTTTTGTTTGGATTTAGGTTTACCAGATTAATTCTATCACCACAATCCTCGGTTCTCACATTACGCGATCAAGGGCTGTGATAGGCCGAATTAATATGTTATGCTTTTCATGACAATTGAATCGAGAAATTGCAGGAGCACCTCATAGAGACATCACAGTCTTTGGTTCTCACATTATATTTTCGACGGCTACGATAGACTGAATTAATACGTTACGCTCCTCATGGTAACTGAATCGGATTGGGTTTTTTTTTACTAAGTTTTTCTTTTTTAGGCTGACGCTAATTGAAATAAACGACAAAAGATTTTGAAATGACGACGGTGTAAAGCTTAGCCAAAGCTTTTAATGCGGCTTATATTTGCAGGAGAAATGCTACGCTAACCGTACCATGAAATATAAAAAATTAATGGTGGCTTTTGTACCACTAGTTTTCGCGAGGAAACCGCTTATATAGAAAGATTAGAATTGGAAGATTTTCACCACAAAGTGAGATTCCTTGAATATGAATCAGTAAATAAAAAATCATTTCTATGATTTATAAAAGAGAAAAAAGCCTATAAATAAAATTACTCACTCACGCATGGCCGAATTGGTTAAGAGATATATTATATCTTATCAGGTCTCTAATTCAAATTTCCCAACTCGCGCTCCGTGACTTAAGTGGGAGTCGCGGTCGGTGGTTGTCGTACTAGTCTCCCTGAGGAATAGTCGCTCCCCGAGAAATAATTGAGATGTGCGTAAATTGACCCGGACACTTCGTTCATTAAAAAAAAAAGGCCTAAAAAAAGAACTATTGAATTTCGATAATTATAAGGATGAAATGTGGTAGCAAACCACCTCGTATTATTAGATTAAAATTTGTTATTCGTGTCATTTCATATCTAATTTGTATAATTGTGCATTCAACTTAGATTTGGGTTTCTCAACAATTTCGTATCAAATTTAAGTCATGTTTTTTTTTTTCTGGTGTACTAGAAATTGAAATCACTCATATGAAAGTGGTTTATGTTCATTTTAATTTCCACATCACATTGTATATTTGATTTATCTTTTCTATTTATTCTCAAAATCCAGATTAAGAGAGATAAGTTAATTATCTTTTTCAAGTGGCAAACTTGGGTTGTAGCATGCAATTAAAAGAATTGAACCATCAATTCTTTTGCAGTTAATCATCATGCAGTTTTCTTTTTCTGGAATGATGTTTCTTTAAATATTTTGCACGGATGCAAAAGAAGTGACATTCCACAGCAAGTTACCATCCGGTTGCCCGTCGTGAACGAGTTAAAACGAACGGTTCAAGTTGCCCCCGTCGCCCGTCGAGAGTGACGGTGCCGTCACCCAAGCAAAGTCCAATTTCAAGAGTCGCTCGCTTCGGTATGTTTAACGGGCTTCACTTTCTGGCTTTCTCTTCTGCATGCTCTCTCTCTCGATCTCTCGTCTCTCCGAACATCGCTCTCAGTCTCTTGACGGTCTCCTCCGTGCCGCTGCTTCGTTCCCCGGGAACCCCACAAGAGAGAACAGGTACAGTCTCCTCTTGAACTCGTCCGACGCCTCAATCGTTCCGTTGTTTGTCTCCCTTTTCCTTTTGGCTGAGTGGAAGAAGTCCCTGTTCCCGGAGGCACTCTGTTTCCAAAAAGCAGAGCCGGGGGTGCTCCTTTTCGAGGCAAAAAGTTTTCATTTTGGGCGTTTCTACCTCTTCTTCGTGCTGTTTAGAAAAACAATGAGGAGGGTCCCGTCTTTCTCCTCTTCTGGGTACCGATAGCTTGTCTCCCGGGTCCCGTCCGGCGTGATTCGACTCCCCTGATGATGTCGACATCTCTCGACGTCTACGTCGACCACGGTCCTCTTCAACCCAGCGAAGTGGAACCTGTGTCCGCGTGTAGCCATTTTTGGGCTGCTTTTGTGGGGGAAAAAAACAGTAAATGACTGATGCTGTCATTTGATTTCTACCGCGAAACGCGATGAGTTTGCCCCGGTTTCTGTCGTCAGCTGAATCAATGGCTGACGGAGAATCTGGCGTTGGGGGAGGGTGGGTTGTTGCCGAACATGAATTTTAACTAAAGTGTGATAATTTCCGTGCAAGATTTTTTTCCCCCTTAATTTAAGGAGAATTTAGGGATCGAGGTGGCGTGGGCCTCCACGAGGCAAAAGTGCAATGCAGATCACTGTCCGGCCTGTAGGATTGGTGGTGCGTTGCAATGTCGTGAAACAATTGGATTTGACATTGGTCAACAGAAACGGTTATGTCGTGTTTGGTTTTTTGCAAGAAGTGAGGTAGTGATAGAACAACCAGCTATCGCCATGAATAAAACGTAGCTGGGCTAGCTATTTTCTAGTTTCTTTTCCAAGCTATCTGATCCATCAAAATACAACAGCTGACATTTTGCTTTTTCTTTGGTCCTAGGGTAGCTGAAGCACAACTCCATTGCCTGTCTATTGCACCGTTATGTACTAATGCGCCTTCCAGTTTCTTCTTTTATTTGCGCATTGGGTCAAGGAAATGATCAACATATCAAGCTCTTTGGTAGTAGTTAATACAGGCATCTGTTTTTTTTAGTAGTTAATACATTACAGGATGTTGGGTGGCATGTATACATTTCCTAATTCACTTGACTTCATTGCAATTGATTGTCAGAGCTTGTCCTCGTAATCTTGGTGTAAATGGCTTCCAACGGGGCCCTCGTCAGCATTGACGCTCACTGTACTATTTGCAACAGTAAGAAAGGGAAAGTCCAGTGCAATTACTGCGGTAAGGTAGTGAGTGGAAAGCCCCGGATGAAGTGTCATTTGGGAGGCGTAAGGGGAGACGTGATTCCTTGCACAGAAGTTCCCGCAGATATAAGGAAACTATTTCACGAACAGCTACTTGGAACAAATGGCGCAAATCACAGGGAGGTCCTTAATCTGGCCTCCCCAGAAACCCCCCAGAAGAGAAAGTCGTGCCCAGGCACGAATAGTTGCGCACCAAGAAAGAGTCGATCTTCCGAAAGCGCAGATCCAAGGAAGATCAAAGAGAGAACTGGTGTAGCAGAAGATGGTGTGGCATACGTGTCTCCATTTTCAGAAGAAGTAGGTCTATGGACGAAGACATTTAGTGAAGGAAAAGAGTACAGACCGTCAATGCGTGCCCGACTCATTGGCCGGTTCTTCTATGAAAATAATATTGATCTTTATGCTGTCAATTCTCCTAGCTTCAAGGAAATGATGAATGCTACTGTTGGAAATGCTCATTGTGAGGACAAGATCCCCAGTTACCAAGAGTTGAAAGGCCCAATCCTTCAGGAAGAAGTGAAAGAAATGAGACAGTATGTCCAAACAGTCAGGCAATCATGGGAGACTACGGGTTGCAGCATCCTGCTGGATGGATGGATCGATGAGAAAGGCAGGACCTTGGTCAACTTTTTGGCAGATTGCCCCCAAGGTCCTATTTATCTCTCGTCGACTGATGTTTCTTCTTGTGTTGGTAATGTTGATGCCCTACTGTCAATAATTAATGGAGTACTTGAGGAGGTTGGAGTCGACAAAGTTGTTCAGATCGTGGCATGGTCAACGGAAGGTTGGCTGAGGGCTGTAGGCCAGGAGTTTATAGATAGATACAAGATAGCTTTGTGGAGTGTGAGTGCTTCTCATTGCATCGAACTCATGTTGGAAAAGATTGGGATTGTGAGTTCTGTCAAAGGTGTGATGGAGAAGGCCAAGACTGTTGTAGAGTTCATCCACACTCATGAAACTGGCTTGGAACTATCGAGCACACAAACCCTTTGCAATGAACATATCAAGCCCCACAAGATAATGTCAGCTATCCCATATATCAGATTGGAGAATATTGTCTCAGGAAAGAAGAAATTGATGGAGGCATTCCTGTCATCCGCACGGAGCACCTCAGTTCTGGGTTCGAGCGAGGAGGGAAAGAGGGTAGTTGACCTGATAAGCAATCCCTCTTTCTGGTCTGGAGCCAGAATGGTCTTAAAGGCAACGGTGCCATTGTTGCGTGTTCTGCGTTTCGTTCTCAGGGATGATAAACCGCACACGGGGTACATATATGAAACCATGGATCAGGTGAAAGAGACAATTCGAAACGAGTTTCAGAACAAGTCCATGTACATGCCCTTCTGGAAAATAATTGATGAGATTTGGAACGGCTATCTACATAGCCCACTCCATGCTGCTGGATATTTTTTGAACCCGAGTCTCTTTTATTCAAGTGACTTCTACTGCGATGGAGAGGTGTCCTTTGGCTTCCTGTGTTGCTTGGTGCTGATGGTTCATGATCGTCCAACTCAACTCGTAGTCTCGCTTCAACTTGACAGGTATCGACATGCCGTGGGTGCTTTTGCAGAGGGGAGTGCTGTTGAACAAAGGAACATTGCCCCAGGTAGGACAATTCCTCATCTTACTCAGTGAGCTTTTCTCTTTTTTCATAATGCTGTATTCAAAGCTACTAATATTTTGACTTGGGGCCAAATTTGGCTGCAGTGGACTGGTGGTCTAGGTTTGGAGGAGAATGCCCCGAGCTGCAGAGGTATGCTATCCGGGTCTTAAGCCAGACCTGCGAGGGTGCTTCGAGATATGGGCTGAAAAGGGACATGGCTGAGAAGCTTCTCACCGGTGGAAGGAACTGTGCGGAGCAGGAGCAATTACGTGACCTGACATTCTTGAATTTCAATCTTCAGCTGCAAAGATTTCATCCTAAGCTGATTAGGAACAATGTCTAGCCTGTGAAGATATTTGAATGGATCATGGGAGGGTGGATGGAATGCCTGGAAGCATGTGCTCAGATTGAGTAAGTGGTGGGTTCTTTCTGGGGGCGGGGGCGAGTTTGAAACTTTGGGAAGTTGTTCCGTAGACAGTTTGTATAAAGGGAATAATTTTATTCAGTTATAAGACCTCTCTGTCTGTCTGTTCTATGAATGATGAATGATTGGTTATCATCAATTATCTGAAAAAGATTAACTAATCTGCAGGTTTTTCTGTGATCTGGTCTTCTGGTGATACTGGTAATAGTTCTCCAGCTGAAGTGATGTCTGTATCACATACCTGGAAACTCGTCAAAATAGTTTCTTTACCTCTTAACTTGGCAGATTAAACTGTGAAGCGTGCATTGTCTTGTCAAATTCTCGTGAAGATTTTGTGTTTGCTTAGGTTCCCGCCGGTTCTACGAAAGATGAATTTTGCAAATTATTTTCATCATTTTCCCGTGTTTGTTAGGGGAACATTGCGAAACACAGACTTTCCAGTTGACTCATCTTCAGGGAAATGGCGATAATGTTTCTCTATGATTGATTTTCCGTTGGTATTTACATGTTCTGAAAAGAGAATGGTTTAAGTCCATTTCTGTTCTCCTAACTCAGGCTGAAATGTGTAATTGGGTTATCTGACTTGTTTCTTTGGGTAATGAAGTTTCCCTCCATTTCTGTTCTCCCAACTCAGGAATGCCAACTCTCGACCGGTGGTTATGTGAGGGTTGTCGGCCCTCATTTGCCATTGAAGACGGCGGATCCGAACCCTGGGTGTGATCCGATTCCGGGTGAGTTCGCCCTTGCTCAGCCTTGCCTAGTTCGAGTGGCAAGACCCTTGATCAAATTTGATCGCCGAGCCCCCGTAGTGATTTCGAGTAAGGATCGAAGGCCTACCTTCAATGGGGCGCGCGCTCTCTCTCTCTTGAATTTTTTTGCATAATGCTACTTCATTGCAATTTGATTTTGATATGGTGAATATTCAGAATAATCAAGTCTTGATTGCATTTTATTACGTAGTCTGGAAGCATTTCGTGATCATCATCTGTATATTCTGAAAGTATATGGAGTTGTGCGACCTTGCTTATCTGTGCGCATGCTTGTGTGAGGACCGAATTAAGAATAAATGAATCGATTGGGCTAATTATAATTTTGTTGACACATGAACAGCGGGTCCAGAGCTTCTTCACCAGCATGAAAACACTTTTGGAAGTAAATTTATGCTCCAAAATTGATTTTTGAGTAAAAATCCATTTGGTAATATAACTTATGAAATAGAAATCTTTTGGTAAAACTTTTTTACTTTCGAAGTGAATTTTCACTTCTGTTTGAGAAGTAAAAAAAAAAACAGCTTTTCCAACTCAAGAAGTAATTCTCTAACAAAAAAAAAAAAATCAAGAACTACTCCTTGTCACACTCTATTTTCATTACGCCCTCACATTCTTTTCGATCATATACACCTCCATCAACTTCGCCGCCGTCGACTATTGTCAGCCACCGCCCATCGCTGATCTCCATCGGCCGGTCACCCATCGCCATCATCTGTCGATCGCCGTCGGTAGCCAACAACCACCCATCACTGAGCCCCGCCAGTCACCGTCCATTGCCACCGACCATCACTGCTGATCGTTGACCACCACCCACTGCCGACCTTCACTAGCCAGGATCGCCGCCAACCGTTGACCTTCATCGACTGTGACCACTACCACTACCACTACCAATTGCCCCCAACCATCGACCATCGACCATTGCGCCGACCCCCTGAGTAAAAATAAATGATAAATTTTTATTCTTAAAAAGTAAATAATATTTTTAATAATAAAAAATATTTTTTTAAAGAAATTTAAAAAGCTTAAAAATGAAATAAAAACATTTCGGCTGTTGATAATAATTTTTCATAGAAGATTTTGTATTAATAATGTTTCAGAAGTAGAAATTTTCAAATGTTACCAAACGAATTTCTCCGATTAGAAAAATCAAATTTTGGCTATAAATTGATTTTTAAAGAAGAAGTGTTACATACGCGCCTCAAAAGACAATAATACTAAGATTTCGATCTTTTAATATGGGCCAATACCCAAAAAATCCCTCAATTTTAGCATTTGTCCCAAAACTTATTTTCATCTCATAAAAACTTTAACTTTTACCTTTATCTCAATTTTGCAGATCTAATACCCATAAAAACATTCAACATTTTGGATCAATTTTACCGGCCTAATATGCAAAAATTTTCAATTTTAGTATATGTCTCAATTATATCTAATTTTATTTATCTCATAAAAAATCTCGTACTTTTACTTTTGTCTCAATTCTACCACCGTTAGCCTTACTTCCATAATCACCATTAACTAATCATATGTGGCATTTTAATGTCGTTAATGAATTATATCTTCATCAAAGTTGACTTGAAAAAGCCTTCCAACTTCTCTTCCGTTATCTGTTTCCCTACACACTGCTGAGAGATAAAAAGCAACTCAAGATGACGTGTTTCGTATTTTCCCTAGCACTCAATAACCCAAGGAATTGCTAAACGTGAAAATCTGATTATTTGGACGAATGATCTCAAATCTCGTCGTCCATAAAACCTGATGTTTCCTAATTTCGGAGATTCAATTATACAGTCGGCGAGAAAATTCAAGTCATGTAGAATTAACAAATAATGATTATGAACGGAAGTCTAATGATAACAGAACTTGACCAAAATAAAAGTTGAGTGTTTTTTATGAGACAAAAAATGGAAATAATTGAGATAGATGCTAAGTTAGGGTTTTTTAAACAAAAAATATTAGGCCATTACAATTGGAATAAAAGTGTCTTTTATGGGACAAATAAATTTTTGAATATAATTGAAAAAAATGCTAAAGTTTTGAATTTTTTTGGGTATCAGACACTTTTAATATATGGCCAGGAAATGTCTCTTTGGCCTCATTTTTAGGTGTACCCCTATTGTTGTCCATAAATGAAATTTCGCGACTCACAAAATAAATGTTAAAAAGGTGAAAAAAAAAGGTTCCGTACAACTGAAGAAAATATATATGGTTTTTCCCCAAATAAAAAATAATTAGAAGAGCATTTTCTTTACGCAATAAGTATATCTAGCATGACATTCTATTTGTAACTATTTCAAGAGAAAATGAAATAATCAGTCATAAATCTATTACATGAACATCAATTCAGTTTTATATTTATGACTTTAGTCTTTGACCTTTGTGTGAAGAAAGATGATGGTGACAAAAGCATATAATTATGTATATACAAAACAATATTTGTTGCAATTATTCATCTCTGACTCTATATCCATCTATTCTATTTATGAAATAGATGTGCGGTTAAATTAATTCCACATAATTTGAGAGACATGTTATTGCACTTAATGTAGCTGAAAAGCCCGCGGTCTCCATCTCTCTGATGGGGGCTTTTTCCCAAAATGGTGCAATTTTTTTTAAAAAAAATATGTAAAAAAAAATTATTTACTCATTTGGGCCTCCGCACAACCCTCGTGCGGGAGTCTAACTCCTACACAAAGGCCGTGTGGGACTTTAACTCCTACACGGCCCACCAAAGCCCCTAAGGATGGGCCCTTTTTTGTAATTTTTTTACTTTTCCAATTATTTTATATTTATAACATTTATATTTATAAAAATTTATAATTAATTATTAATAATTAAAGGAAAAATTTATTAATATACATAATTAATAAATAATTTATTATTTATGTAATTAATTTATTTAGTATGTAAATAATTTATAAACAATATTCATAAAATTAAATTGGTAATATAGATGAAGATGGCATAACCAGATTAAAAGAACACGATAACAATCAATGAGCCAAAAAAATCCAACAAATCAAGAGTCGAATTAGGGAGATGCATCCAGACACAACATCATGGTGTGACTAGATTCCAAGAGAGAAATGTACGAAGTCTTATGATGAACATGGTAGATATAGATCGATGGCAACGAATTTAGTTGAATCAGTTAACGGGATGCTGAAGATATTTCGTGCTCCACCAATAATAGCTATGGTGGAAAAGTTATGTTATCAGTCGGTCCACTATTTTAATACCAGAAAAACAACATACAGGAGCCATAATGGACCACAGATTTGTGCATACTCAATTTGCGGATGACACGCTTCGAAAAAATAGTGAAATTATAAATGGCCATGAAGTGACATGGTTCGACTCTGATACATGAATTTTTGAAGTTAAAACTAAATATAATAGATCCAGAAGATCAGGGGGGTCTAGAAACATATAGTACGTCTAGACCTGCAAACGGGCACATGTGAGAAATTTCGAGAGAAAAAAATTTCATGTTCTCATGTAACTATAGCATGTCATAGACATGCAATTGATTACCATGCATTCGTGGATGACTTCTATACGTTGGATAGAATACTTCAGTGCTATCATTACATGTTTCATCCATTGGGGAATCTTGCATACTGGTATGAACCTGACGAGCTGCCATTAGTGCCAGATTCGAACTGTATTAGAAAGAAAAAAGGTCCCGTGCATCATGGATACGTAAAGAGATTGACTAGAGTACGTCTAGCAGTAGCACCTCGCATAACTATTGCACGAATTGTGAAAAGTTAGGGCACAACAGGCAAACTTGTGCATATAGATCGGCCCCACAATAAAATTTACGTAGTGTATAAACATTGAATGCAATACATATGATTTCCATACTCAATTTAGTTGTGTGAATTTAATTTTATGAATATTATTTATAAATTATTTACGTACTAAATAAATTAATCACATAAATACTAAATTATTTATTAATTTTGTATCTTAATAATTTTTTTATTTAATTATTGATAATTATTTACAAAGTTATATAAATATAAAATAATTGAAAAAAGTAAAAAAAAAATTACGAAATTTTAAAATAAAATAAAACAAAATAAAAAAGGTCATACAGGCCGTGCGGGGAGGTACAGTCCCGCACAATGCTTGAGCGGGAGTCAAGACTCCGGGGAACTCCCGGACAAGACCCAAATGGGTATATACATATTTTACATATTCTTGTTTTTTTGTTTTTTTTTTTTTGCATCATTTTGGGAAAAAGCCCCTCTGATGGAGATCGTTTCCAAAGCATTTCCACGTGCATGCGCTTGCGCTTGCGATTGCGATGCATGTCGAAGCGAATAGGACCTTGAACTCTGTGTTCAGACGAAGAAGACGCGATTCACGGGTCGAAAAGGCCAGGAGGCGGGTCGCGCGAGTGGGTGGGCCGAGTGAAAGGACGAACCTCGATCGTTTGTTTGTTCTTGTCGTGTCTCACATCGGTGGGGTAAGATGCGACAATTTAGCGAGTGCTTTTAACCTGACGCGAGTCTCGATTAAGGAAGTTTGACGCAAATCGTTTGCGGCGAGGGATATAACTAATGGAGATGGTGGGACAGGAGGCCATGGATTTCTGCGGATGGGTTGGGAGAGGGAGAGAGTTCGGTCTTCTCGACGTCCTCGTTCAAAAATTCAAAAACAACACCGGAAAATCCGAAGCCCTGGAGCTTTGCGAATGTCCTGTAATAATGAGTAATAAAATGGTCAATTCCCACCCTATGAAATCTGATAAAAGGCATCTCAGGCTGCTTCGCTATAGTCTGCCCGAGAAAAGACATGTTATCTTCTGCAACCCCCTGTCCATTTCGCGTCTCCACAGAGAGTCAAGACCCCACCTTTTTGCCTTCAGTCTAAATATTTAGTTGGGGAGTGGTTGCAGATTCTACAGTTTTTTCAATGTCGTTCCTTTTTTTTATAAATCGTCTCGAATCTCTTTCGCTGGTTTGGCCGGAGAAAAGAAACCAGCTTTGTGAGGGTCTATGGCTATTCTAAATCTCACACACACTGCACACAACTGTGACTTTCTATCGTCTTCTGGTAGCTCCTGACCAGAAGCGCAGAGCTAAAAAAGCTTGAAGTGGATTTGAAACTGGCTAGAGAGAGAGAGAGAGAGAGAGAGACATAGCGGCAGCGCAGCATCTCGGTGGAACCAGGAGCGTTCGAGCTGGGTTTTGAGCAGAGGGAAGCTACTTTTGATGGTCTTTGGTTGCGGCAATTTGAATCAATCTTTCGCGTCTTGTCAGAGAACTGAAGATCCTTCTTCTTCCTCCTCGCTCCAGAGCATTTGCCTCAAAAGGTCTCTCCTTTTCTTTCTTTTTTGCACGGAAAAAGCGAGCAATAGTACCTCTCTCGAAAGAAATTTTTTTTGTCTTTAATCTTCCGAAAGGAAAACGACCCACATCATGTTTTGGGTCGGGTTCCTTTTTTACGATTTGAATCAGAATGCATATTCAAGTAGAAGTGGGATGCTGATACCTGTTGCTGATAGTGATAGTGATAGTGATGGCTCGAGAACGGGGACGCTGATGGTTTTTAGGCAGCCATGGACCACTCTCACTGAAGATCCCTACTTTGGATTGTTGTCTCCTTCCTCCTCCTATTCTATTTTCTCTTGTTTTGTGGTTCTACATTGGTGTCGTGTTGTCGCTAGCTTTTAACTCCAATTAGCTTTGTTTCTTTTATCAATCTTTTACTTGCCTCGAGCTGTTTGGCTCACTATCCTCTCCTGTGATTGGCCGGAGACCTCGACAAAATCAGAATTATTTCCTTCCCTTTGCCTGATATCTTCTTCTTCTTTTGTCTCTTGACTTGCTCAATAATTAAATGCCCGAGTCACTGAACTTCCTTCTTGCAATTCTTGTGAGATCTGAGTAGGTAAACAAAGTTCCAATCTTTGTATACATTCCACTTTTATAAGCACTCGACAGTCCCAGTTCTTTTGTTTCACTTCATCCATAGACTGTTCAGTGTGATCTTCATCAAAGTTAAAAATGTTCCCCTGAATTTGTGATCCTCCTTCATAGAGTCCTTCCCCTTTGTATCTTTCTTTTTTAGTTACTTTGTGGATGTTGCGTTTTGAAGCAGAAATTTTGGAGTTTCATCTGAATGGTTGCTGTAAAAAACTACTTTTTAGGTTATGTTAAAAGTGATTGGTGGTTCTGCATTCATGACGAGCTTGACTGCTTTTATTGCTTCACTCACAGGTGTCACAGTACCTTCCTCCCATGACTGCAATATTGTTTCTAAAGAATGCCTCTCTCCCACAAATTTATGATAGACTTCTTGCATTAAAAGTTGGGTGAAGAATGCAAAAGTTTAGTTATTTGACTTTCCGAGCAGAATTGCAGGTTGCTATTGGGTCAACGATGATGCGCATGGATGATTTGTGAATGCGTTCAAAGAGACTTCTGATGTGCTTTACGGGATAGTGGCCAGACTGGCTTACAGGATGTGTGACTCACCGTCCCTCGGTCGTTCGCAAAATCAGTAATGGAGATATCTTATTTTCCTTTCCCCCCCACTCTTTATGGATGCTTCTGGTTGTTTTATGTCGCTGAGATCGGTTTCTGGAATTTCTTGAATTACAGAAGCCATTCTCTCTCCGAATGCTCTCAGTCTAGCACCGTTGCTTGGATTTCAGAAACTTCATTGGATAAGCTACATCTTCAGAGAGATGACGGTTCCTTATTAAATGTACAATTTTTGTGTTGGTTGGAATGTGTCTTCCTTCAACTTTTTACGTTTGCATTTGCATTTGCATTTGCAATCTTACTGCTGTGTTGATTCTGAAGGTGAGAGATTCTGATTACGGAGCCGGGAGTCCTGGATTATCTACCGGAAGACACAATGCCTGCCCTTACAGATTCCAACTTGAGCTGGATGTAAGTTCGTTTCTCACTGACATGCATTCTGCACAATCTGCTATATGCTCAAGGCTTTGAGCAAACATAGTTGGTCCCTTCCATTTCCCTTGCATTCTGGTGGCTGTTGGTCAGAGTCAGTAACTTTGGTTGTTGCCATCTTGCCCAAATTGGGACATCCGAGTCAGTTTGTGACTCATTTGGTGGATATAGATTGTGAAATTATGATATCACTTATCATGTACTTGAGATGCTGAATTTTGGGTGGTAAGTATAATTATGAGACTAAAAATAAGGAGGCATTGTCGTTTCTATGTGAGAGGTGAATTATCTCAACATTCCCCATAGCCTCCTATGTCTAACAGATTTGTATGCGGACCTATGTAGGAGATGACCAATTTTTATTTGTCGCGGAGTTCATGCACCGTATTCTTTGTTGAACTGTAATTGGCAGCAGTTCTTTCGCACTTAAAATTTGTCCTCTTTTTTATGACTATTCTTGAGATAAATGAACAGTTGATTTCAGAACTACAAGGAGCCTTTGAAAATTATTTAATTTCCTTTTTTTATTTGGGTTTTTGTTTGACTTTTCTTAGATTGCATAATATCTCAGGACAGAAGATGGCCATCATCTTAATTGCGTATGGCTGTTCTATTGACTTGAGCTTCTCAATATCTCCT
This sequence comes from Rhodomyrtus tomentosa, assembly GCA_028455895.1. Lineage (NCBI taxonomy): Eukaryota > Viridiplantae > Streptophyta > Magnoliopsida > Myrtales > Myrtaceae > Rhodomyrtus > Rhodomyrtus tomentosa. Next base: position 35,903,028 of record JAPCWY010000001.1, on the reverse strand, counting down.
AGACACAGGTGTCCTGACCATTGGTTCTGTAATGGAATTTGGTTGCTACAGGTACAGAAACTTCAAGAGCAGCTACGAGAAGAGATAGAACTTCATGCAGTTTTGGAACAAGCAATCGAGAGAAGTGCTGTAAAATTATCTAAAACTTCATGTCTTCCTCATCAGGTTAGGTACCTATTCCTTGTATAGTTCGGGGAAATAATTTTGGACTCTTGTGGATGAAAGTACCTATGCCATCGAATTCCTTAAAGCAACTTTCAGAGGGAAAATTTTACCTTATTTTGATCATTCCTGTGTATGTCAACTTCAAATACAAAGTGGAGAAATGTTGGTTTTTATATTTCATCACCCCTGTCTTGCTTCATTTTTCTTGTTATGTGACGTTACTCCCAATTTTGAGATCCATGTGTAATCTGTTAAGTTATGAGAGTCAATGTTTTGGAGGAAGTTCAACCGCATGATCTACATACCTATTTGCATTTTTTTGTTAGCTAAAAATAAGGACTGCTACCTTACCACAGAACCTTGCTTTACAGAGAACAAATCTCCTTGGCTTATGAAGAATCATGCTAAATACGGTTGTCTGTTTCCTGATAACTTAATCTTTTGGGAACAGTAGTTGTCTCACGAGATCAGAGCACATGTTAAGAGTTCGAATCTTTGCTTCTACTGTAATTTCCCAATAATTTGTCTCCTCTTTTAACTGTTAGGAAATGTGCTAGATATCCATTTTGGGTCCATTTATTGAGTTCAAAAGGTTTTAGGAAAACAGTGGTCTCACATCACATGGCCATCTGCAATTTTTTGATTGTGTAAAGGGAGAGAGAGAGTTCTTGGGGGATCGAATCTTCCTTTCAATTGATGAAAGATGCTTTTCTTATTCGGTGGATTGTGGAATAATTTCTCTACTTTCAGGAAGCGGAACACGACATAGCAGATTACATTTTGTCAGTGGGCTTTGCTGATGTTTTAATTATGTTTCTGATCCAGGCCTTGATATTGGTAAAATCCTTCCCTATGTACAGGCTCAGGAACTCCTTTCCAATATTACCATGTTGGAACTCGCAGTTTCCAAACTGGAACATGAGATAGTTTCTTTACATTTCCAATTAAGCCAAGAAAGAAATGAACGGAGGCTGGCTGAATACCGTCTGAGGCACTCCTCCTTGGAGGAGAAGTCTCTTTGTTCCTCGGGCATTTTGGAAGAGCTGGTAAGTCACATACATTCAGTTAAATCTACCCAATTGTCACACATCCTTCTATTTTCCTTTTGGGATTCTGTTCTCGTAGTTAATTTTCATTATCTTTGGTTTATATGATGACGCATGCATCAGATAACAGTGCTTAGGAAAGTCATCCTTGGTAATAAAGTAAGTGCTGATTAATAAGTGAAAAGAAACTTTGTGTGGATTTGGGTGGTTGGGTACTTCGCATTGGGCATCTGAATGTCCCTTATCTTCATAGGATGTCTAATTATATGCAGGTCATGTGTATTGAACGCAGGCACTTATGTGAACATAGACATGACATCATGCGACAATGAGTTATATTTAAATTGCCATATGTCCCGACATCATTAAGACTCCTAATTCTCTGTAAGATTTTTGAGGACATGCATAAACTATTGCCTCACGCATTATTTATAGCATAAGTTTTTGTTGGAGTTATATGACTTTGGACATATGACATTTCCTTGCATAAGGACAAGAATGGCTCCTCTGCACCTCTCTGCAATAAGGTATGTGGTGAAACTCAAGATAGCAGGAAGCTTCCGAGGGAGTTGCCACCTAAGGGCCTCTGGGATTATCCCAACCTACTGTCAGAAGAGATGGTCAGATGTATGAAGAATATATTTATCTCACTGGCAGATTCTGCATCTCCATGCCAGTTCTCTACATCACAGGGCCACCTCTCACCTTTGTCTCCATATGGGCATCTTTCCAACTCATCGTGGTGGTCATCATCTGAACGCTCAGTCATATCATCCTGGGTGCAAAGCCCCCAAGTTGATGTACAGAGTAACTTGGATGTGCTGGCCTCAGATAATGCTTGTGATCCATACCGAGTACGTGGGAAGCTAAGCTGGGGAGATGTAGGAAATTATGGGCTGGCATCCGAAGTTTCTTGGATGTCTGTTGGGAAAAAGCAATTGGAATATGCCTCTGGAGCTTTGAGGAAGTTTAGGTTAGTCTTGGTCTATTGTGAATTTATCATACCACTTTAACTGTCATAATTTAAAATCCATGTTATGGTCATACTAGAAGGGAAACTTCTTTTGGCTCCTAGAGTGGTTTTTGTTCTTTGTCAGTATTTGTTGTAAATTCTAATATAAATGTGGAGTGTTGCTGCCGGGATGTTATTTTTGGTTTTGGTTACATCTCCTTTGCAGGAAGTTTGTTTGTTTGTTTGTTTTTTTTTTTCTTACCAAAAAAACAAATTTTCTGCGAAGGAGATGTAACCTCATAGGTAGAAGGCTCCAGAATGAACTTTTAACCTAACAGATGGAAGTTATTTGTCATGTTGAATTGTGGAGGATCATGGGCACAATTGTGTGCTTTTGGCTGAAATTATGAGTGGTTTGCTAGTTGTAGTGTGATCAACAGTCATGCTTTCTTTAGCTATCGGTAGAGAAGATCGTCTTCATAGGTGATTGTCTCTTGCATTTATCCCTTAGTTCAGCCATTGTGTAGAAGAAAACAGGAAAAAGTTATCTGAATCTTTCAGATTTTTTACATGTTTGAAGCTTTCTGATCATTGTAGCTTTTTAAATGTGAACAGGACACTTGTTGAGCAGCTTGCCAAGGTCAACCCAATCCACCTGAGCAGCAATGACAAACTTGCCTTCTGGATCAACTTATACAATGCAATGATCATGCACGTAGGTCGTTGATTTCCATCAAACCATGGAATAATCCTGCTTATGTCGAATCCTTAGTTTGGCAGGTGTCTAGTGGCTATGCTACTATAGTTGCTTTTCAAGGAGGAGATATGGGATGGTGACACCTGGTTCTTGGCCTGTTTCATCATAGTTTTCTTCCCCTGTTTCTTGTTAGTTAAATGTACACTCTTTAAAAAATTAGCATTATCAATTACCTGTGAACTTTGAAATTATGGATGGGCAAAAGCAATAATTAAAAGTATATAAACAAGAAAATAAAGAGTAAAACATCATTTAGCCATCACTTTCCTTTTAAGTCAAAGAATTCTAACCAATGCACTGCACAAATGTCTTTTCTAATATAAAGGATATTGGCAAACAGAATTTAGGAATTCATGAAGAATACTTTTGTTATCCACGTAAAGAAATGTTTAGAAAAACGACTAAATCCACATCCATGGAACATGCACACTCAAACTTCCATGCACATGTACAGATATGATTTCTAAGGTTTTGACTTTAAGCAGGCTTACTTGGCTTATGGGGTTCCAAAAAGTGATATGAAGCTGTTCTCGTTGATGCAGAAGGTTTGTAGCTATCCTTTCTAGATTTATTTTCTTCTCATGGTCTTTCAACTTGTGTGGAGGATCTCTTATGAATACATGATTAAGGAAATTGCCTTTTCATTTTCCTGGACCAGTATGTCGTTCCATAAGGGAGAATGCGTCTTTTACATGCCTTTCGCTAACCATGATGTGTGTTTTACCCTCCTTGAGTGATAACAGAAAGCCGTCTCATAAGAAGTCAAATTGTTAGTTCAAGCACCCTTTTAGGTGATACATGGTGAGTGACGGGAGCAGGTGCTGACAAAACTATTGAGCCACTTTTCTGCTGACAGTATACATGGCTAGGAAGTTATTCCTACTGCCAGCTTTTAGGTTGCATGCATGCTTTGGTTTTGAATACGAAAGAGAAAATAAGATTAATAGCAAGGTGAAATTTGATAATTCAGCCTACATCAAGGATGAAGAATCAGATGAAAGGCGTGGCTAATGAAACTGTCGGTATTGCTTGGAGCTGAGTAGTTTCGTAATGGCGGAATAACCAAGAAAAGAAACAGTTCAGGTTATCTCCAGTCATCAATTTTGTGTCCTAGTCATTAGTGGAAGCTTAGTTTATGCGGAGTATTTGAATATGTAACTCCTGTCTTCTGCCTGTTCCAATTGTCAATTTTTTTACAATTCTCCCTGTACTCTAGCAGTTCATTATTATAGTGATTTTTCTTTCATGTTTTAGTTCTTTCTCGCTATATGGCTTGGAGGACCTGCAGTTCTGGGCTTGTGTGAAGATGATATGGTTGGTGTTAGTTTTTTGTATTGGATCGGACAACAAAATAGAATTTGTAGTGGGATCATATATTTGTCATCCCTTTCATAGTTATTTGGAGTGGTGCTTGTAGCCATAGAACAACATAATACAGTGACAGCGTGCAAATTGGCAGCTGAAGAGATTTTTTCAAGGAACCGTTGGAAGGTCGGAACAATGTAAAATGAGGTTGAATGCCTGTCCTCGATTTGATATCCAAAGAAGATTTTGACTCATCCAGGATGATTCTATTATTGTGACCGATAAATTGTTGGATGTCCGGTGAGCCTCAGCCATGGTCAATTAACTTATGCGATAGCACTACCTGTAGATGTTTGCAGCAAAGCCAGGTGTAATTGGTCATCAAGTGTCGGAAGTACTAAAAAATGCTGAATGATGTTGAATGATGCTCAGGAAAATATGAAAATCGTGGATTAATCATCTTTCCTGCAGGCAGCATATACTGTGGGAGGCCATTCTTTCAGCGCAGCAGTTATCGAGTATGGCATTTTGAAGATGAAACCACCTCCCCATAGGCCGCAGATTGTACGGTCCTGCCTTACGTGTCACGTGTCATTACTTATTGAAAGTATCACTCACATGATTTCCTGACTGTCATTCCCATTGATAATATTCAGGCTTTGCTCCTCGCTCTTCACAAGCTAAAGGTATCTGAAGAGCAACGAAAGTTTGCTGTTGATGTGTCTGAACCGCTTGTAGCGTTTGCTCTCAGCTGCGGAATGTACTCATCTCCTGCGGTGAGATCTCTACTTCTTCCCTAGGTGATGTTTGACTTTAAAGAGAAACAACATATCGTACCATACTTAAAAAGTAAAAACAAATCCAGGTTCGGATCTACACTGCCAAAAATGTGAGGGATGAGCTACAGGAAGCGCAACGAGATTTCATCAGAGCTTCAGTAGGGGTTAGCAGCAAAGGGAGGTTATTGTTGCCAAAGATGCTACATTGCTTTGCCAAGGGATTCGTGGACGATGCTAGCTTAGCTGTATGGATATCGCACTACCTCCCTTCCCATCAGGCGGCCTTTGTGGAGCGGTGCATGTCACAAAGGCGTCAGAGCCTTCTTGGTTCCCGTAATTGTGGAATTCTTCCCTTCGACTCCCGCTTTCGTTACCTATTCCTGCCAGAGAAAATCCATGTTGACAATGCTTGTTCATAGTAACTGTGGCTAGCCTTGGCAAGATTGGTAAGGTCATGTCAACAATGCGTTAGGGGAGGCAGTGTGTCAATCTCGTCTCGCCATGTTGTATATCACAAGATGGCTGCAGCTCGTGCAGTTCTGGTCTTTGCTCTTGAAGCCCAGCCGTACTCTTTAGCGATGTACATTCTGTTAGAGAAATTCTGACCGACAATTGTTAATTGAGATGTCGAAACCATTTTTCCCGCAGAAACTGGGAAACGTAACAAAAATGTTCATATTGGAACGGTAGTGAATCCAATAAATGAGCAATGACGGTGAGAAGATGAGAGGCTGCTTGTTTGAACAATGACAGCGGCGCTGTTCCTGCTTTGTCCATCCTCGCTTAAAATCGAAACGCAGTCGCCAAATGGTATGAAGTAAATGGTCATAGGTGTCTTTACATTTATAAGGGATGATCATGGGACTAACTGTTTACACTGCTTAAGCATTGATGCTTGTCCTGCAATGTGAAGAATCATGCTTGCTTGTCAGACTGTTACGTAACACAAGCGTTAGCCATGAGCTGAAGTGAATCACTGCAGGATCTTTGAAACTTTCCCGTTAAAGATTTCGGATAGCAAGCACGGTTTATTCCAAATACATTTTGCTATGAGGGGCAAGATTTCGCAAAATGTATCCTCAGGCAACTCACCATTCCCTCTCTTCCGTTGTTTGACCTCTACGCACGAAAGAGGACGGGGAGGTTGGGATAGTAACTGCGCAAACGGCAATGGCGGAGGATCATGTCTAGAGAGCACTTGGACACTTGAGACCCGTCTTGTCTATGCGACCTGAATCTCAAGATCAATCGACCGACTTCCCACAAAGAGGATAGTTCGGCGGGGCACCAGCCATTCGGATTTGCTGATCAAACTTCCAAGCATCAGACCTTCCGACAAAAATTTTCCAACTTAATGTAGGAGAAATGAACAACGGCTTGAACATTCTTGGCCTAAAAATTTCGGTATTTTCCCCAGTCGGGTAGTCCACGGAAAGCAAGTAGGAAAAGAAAGAACGAATTTTCCAACTAAGTATACTCTCAAGCACACGGTTCCACACAGTAACGGGCAGAATCATGGTGATTAAGTGGTGTGCACACTGCCTGAGCAAACCTCGAGGTTAAGATATTATCTGTGTTTGAATTGTAACCTAGGGACAAGGGGAAAGTACTGTGGATAGTACACACGAAGCACCTGTTTCCTGTGGAAAGAAGTCCCATGGTGCTTCCACTCGGAAGCCAGAAAAACCTTCACCGACTTGCCCGTCAAACCAACCGACAAGCAGGGGTTGGGAGCCGGCCTGAAACTTCAATCTGGGAAGTGAAAGGTTACACAGCAAGCACAAGAACATCTGGATTATTGCAATCGAAAAGCAAATAGTACGGAAGAAAATCCTAGTTAAAATGTGCATGAGAAAATCTTACGCTTACGGAGACAAGCTTGAATTCTCAAATGCCCTATTACCTCTATTCTTAGCAATGTTAGGGAGGACATGTGAAAGTATGAAGCATACATCATTCTCCTCAACACAACCACCAACATCAATAGGATTACTGCGATGATCTCACCACTCAGAGAGAGATCGTACTAATCGCTTTCTCTAGTACCAGAGTCGGCATGGTTACCCTCTATTAAAACGCCAACTCTGATAGATACCCCACACGGCTGGTATTTAGAGAATGGTCTTCACATACGATATAATTAACCTAAAGAGAATGCATGTAGCAAAAATTTGAGCTGTAAAGAGAAGCTTGATGACAGTTGGGGATCAGAACTCGACGAAAGTCTCATCGGTTTTCTGTTCTAATATCACATAGACGGGATGACGGAAATCATGAGAAAATAATGGCTCTGATTAGTCAACGTGTATGAAGAACAGATGATGACTGAGGTTCCACTGAAGTCTCACCAGTTTGCAGTTAGATCATTGTCAAGGGCCATAATCCTCGTCTCCAATCAAGTTACATATATCCGAGCACTCGACCAGGCTGCGCGAATGACAAAATCTAAATCAAACCCTATCCATCATGAAGAAGCATGCTAATGTAGGAGAGGGAAAGAAATACAATGGCATGGCTGAGTGCTGATCCTGAGAAGAGGTGGAGAGAGGGAATGAATAGTACATTACCAGTATTTCCTGCTGCGAAAGCCTTGCTTGAAAACCACCAGAGGTCTGCCAGAAAGGAAACAGAAAGTTAAGGAAAGAAGCAAAACCACCTCTGGAACAAACAGATTGGATGGCCTTGTTCTGTCAAATGAAAAAGATAGGCGGTATGTGGCCGGTTGGCGGCAACGAGGTGTGTATGATGCATATCAATATGGCCAGTGCAGTAACACGAAAGAAAACTAGCAACCCGCGAATGTTGAGGGGGCCCTCGCCAGGAGAGCCATCGCCACCACGGATGCAGGTGGTGACGCACTTGGTGGTGCACGACTCCGCCTTTCTCGATTTGGGCCTCTGTATCCTGGGCTTCTTGCAGTCCTCGGGAGACTCGCATTCGCCCGACAGCACCTGAGGCACATTCGACAGTGTATCTGACTCCGATGGCTGTGGAATCACCTCAGCTACGCCCGCAGCTGCAGGCCAAATTATGAGAGCTGCAGCCAAGAGCCAGCTGGTTGCTACCTGTCTGGCTTTTGTTGGGATGCGGATGTCGGCAATTCGCCTTGAGAATGCGGGTGCACGTCCAAGAGCAGAAGCAGCAGCTGCAGAAGCTGGAATACTAGGCTTGGAGCAATGAACTGGTACTATCATTATCCTCTCTCCTCTGTCTCTGAGTTAGCCTCACAAAGACAAGGCCTCGCTCATTTTCTCTGCTGCTTCAATCCAATCCAAATGCTGGCAGTTTTCTATTTCTCTGCCTTCTCCTTATTTCCTCCACCACAAAACGCAAAGCTAACTAACTATCTAACAATCTCTTCCCCTGTTCTGATATGATCAACGTGTCACCACACATGTCCCAGGATGCATCTGTCTGTTGTCATGACTTCTTCTTGGGCTCTTTTGTCATTCCTTCCTTGTTCTCATCCCCTCTTCGTCCAGTTTCATGTGGCAGTGCAGGTGGAGGGACTATATGTACAATTTCTTCATGTTTGTCCCGTCAAAATAGACACGAAGACCGGCACCTCCAAGCGCAATTAATGAGTAACGACCACATTATTCTTGGCTTCCCTGGAGGAGGCCTGAGTGATCAATCTAAAACACGGAACTTTCAAGTTTTAGCTTATCGATCTCGTATTATTAGCTTGAGATTCCTTTCAGGTATCCAATTCACCGAAATGCACGTTATTCGAGTTTTGGCTTCAAGAGCTGTTGGATAAGACAGATCACCTTGCTTCTAACCTCTTTTAATAGCAAAATTCTGGCTCTAACTTGAGCTCAGAGGCCCCGTTGACTGTCATTAAAACCATGACAGAATCTCACAAGGCCTAACGGGAAGTACATCAAAAAGACTGCGGTGCTAACATAATTCCTTGCTGCGGCTGACTGCCCAGATTGAACTGTGCATTTGCTTGCTCAAGAATAGGCTGTGCTCCGATAAACACGAGACCAGCAAACACATTGACCACATTATCACAATTCCCTGGAGGCTGGCGCATTACAATAATAATAGGAAGAGACCAACTATTGTTCCCTGTATATCACTCTCCAGCCATCACATGACAACCATTTTATAGGAATTACAGAAGATGCCGTGATCAAGAACACAAAAGATTTGTGTACATCACATGGGTAATACATGAGGTAGAGCTACCCCTGCAAGTCCTCAGTGTCTTGAAAAAAATGGGCATTTTATACCGGACCAACAATTACATCAGCAAAAAAGTGTGTAAGGATGTGTATCACGCCCCCATGGTAGACACCACTCTTCAAGCAAGAAGTTGTATTCCTTTTAAATTTCATGTGTAATTTCTGACAAGGACCTCATATAGTTGGCCAGTTCAGCCCCTTCCAGAATGTGCTCTGTAAACTTTACATACAAGCCACTAATGTACACAGGGATTGTCAAAAGACGCATGTGAAAAAAGGGTGAGCAGAACGATTAGATATTGTAACAGCATATATTCACAGGGCAGTTAAGATCACTTTTACTGCCCCAGATTCACATGTCCAGTAGGGTGATGAGTTCTTCAACAAGTTCAGGTATTCTTTTCTAGAACTGACAGGGCTGGCGTCAAGTAATTATTTGCCTTGTCAGGCAAGTGTGCCACCTACGCAAAGGAGATTCAAGACATTATCACTTCTGAGATAAATGTAAGTATCTGGACGTGTGGAAATGAAAAGAAACAACCCGATGCTCTTTACCAGTTCATAGAGCTCCCTCCCTTGCTCTGCAACATATTCATGGCATACCTGAACAATCAAACAAAATCATTAGTCTACTCTACCCCAAAATCACAATCAGTAGTGAAAAGAGAGAACAACCCACATCAAAGCTCTTGTTTCTTGCTGTTGAGTCATGCAACGCTTTCACGCAGATATCGGCCACATCCGCACAGCTGATTCCCTACATTAGAAAAAATCCTGATATGATCTTAACTATCCCCTTGTCTATAACCTTTAACAACAGCTTGCACATTCACAAACAGAAAAAAGATTAAAAATCAATGACAACTGACGAAAATTTTGAATATTATCAACTTGCGAGAAGATTGATCATCTTCACCTGAGAAATTCGGTTTCCTTGATCAAATATGAGAGCACGTTGACCGCCTGGCTCCTCCTGCAATAACCACTATGAATTTCACAAAAACGCCGATAAAAATTTTAAACCACCCAGGTAAGAAAAAGGTGCACGTTGTACTTGGAAACTTTCCTCAAAATAAATCTATCGATAAAAATTCCTTGAGAATGAAGCAGTAGCATTAGCCTAGCAGGATACAAGGATAAAGGATGATCCTCCAGAAGTCCATTTATGCACTCAGGAATAGAGGATCGACTGGAATACATTCAATACCAAGCAAACGGTTTGTTTTGAGTGTTACCATTAGGGGACCGGGGCGAATAATTGTATAACCAAGCCCTGACCTCCTCAGATAATCTTCTCCAGCCTAGGCATGAAAAAAGGAATTATGAGTTAACAAGTTTGACAATAGAATTCCGCATAGATGTAAGAAAATCTGGAAGGACTAACCCTCTTGGCTTTCAGAACTTGCTCTCTTCTGGAAGGCTCAATTCCAAGTCCCGTACAAGAAACCAACACAAAGTCTGTTTCTTGCCCAGTCTGCAGGTGAGGAAACATGAAACAGTTAAGAGACACCAAGAGACCACGGGGCTTTATCTTTCGTCCAGTTAATTGAACATTCCGCAATCCATTGTGCTACAGACATATCCAAAGGCTTTGCTGCAGAATATCCTCAGTCACAGCAGCGTGATAGTGGATGAATCTGGCATAACAATATTGTTTTTTCGGACAACTGCAATTCTGCAGACTCTTGTCATCATCCTTTCTCTGACATAATAATCATTTTAAACTCAGCGACCAAAAACTATTCGAATAATGTCGGTGAACATTTCAACGGTTTCTTATGCAGTAACGGGAAAACAAAAGGAAAGAACTTACAGGCAAGGCCTTTATATATTCCAGAATAAGCTTAAAGCTTCTTAAGTCCTGCATTGTACCTGAAGGCCCTTCGATGGGTCTCTGCAGCACAAAGATAAGCCAAGTATTGGCAGCATTAATCCTTTGGCTCATGTCGGGAAAATTTAAAAGAGCTCAATGCAGTGACATGATGCCAAGCTGCATGAAATTGACCCCACTGAGAGAGTGCATAAGTTTCATGCATGCATAACTAGGGGGAGCATGCGCAACAACAAGCACTAGTCATGACTAAAACAAATTGAAAACTCCATCTGCAATGGTTTCTGTGTGCTCCATCAGCAGATCTACTAGGGACGTGGAGGCCGCTATGGAAAGATGAAATGAGAACTACAATGTGACAATGTAAAGACCGCCATGTTTTAAATATAGAAGAGGGCAAAAGAACTAGGGAACTTGTCTAGTAAATTGTTTGGTGATTCTCATTCACATTAAAGGCACTGTTTACTAATAGACTGATTCATTACTGGATGAGCTAATGAATTTTCACCACCAGATTTGATTGAGCACACTAGGATTTCTAAGATGCAAATTTTGAACAACTGTCCAGTACTTCAATGAAATCCAAACCTTAGGAAAAACTTGTCAAGGGAATTATCGTACAGTGGTTTAGAGTGGCAGAGACAAGGACAAGATTAATGAAGATCTCAAATACACTGACTTGCAGAAAATATAGCATCCTGTAGGCTTCACCTACCCAGATAGTAGAATGTTGAAACTAGTAATCCAACAACTTCAGTCCAGAGGGGTCAAGACAAAGTAATGGTTGAAAGTGGAAGACTACTCTACACTATCAATAAGGGGTCAGACCTTGGCTAAAAAGAAAAATTGGGTGATAGACCTGTCTTCGGGGCTCAAATCGAATAGTCAGTGTATGCACGAGGAACGGGTCCAATGGAGGATCATCCGGTTTCACTGGACGGAAGGATGAAAACGGTACTCTTACCTGTCAGCATATATATCGGTGAGAAGAAAGGAAAGAGGAGTCAGACAACTAAAAAGCACAAATAAGAGCAAACATTGTGGAAGTGCGAAGGAATAGATGGAAAGAGACTTCATCATAAAGAGGAGGTGTGCATACCCTGCAAAATCCAACTTTGGTGCTGATTCTCGCAAAGTACAGCTTGCTCTGAGTTGTATCGGCTGAAGGGCCCGCTTCAAGAATTACCACGTACGATCTTCCGTTGCCGCCAACAGAGAGGACTAGACCTTCGTATCGATCAAGAGTGCGATCCGGAGGAAGTGAGAGCTTTTTCGACAGTTCGACATAGCCTCCTCTAGTGAAAACAAAGCCTGAACCATAGAGTTAAGAGCCAGAGTCAGGAAGCATGAATGAGAAATGCACCTTCATTAACTGATAAAAGTTGAAAGAACTCCAAAAGTCACCTGAGAAAACGGCCTGCCCTGTCTCGGTGAATTCGAACTTGGCGTCCATGCCTGCGTCGTACTTTGTGGCGAGCAAGTCCTGGAAGTAGGTCCCCCGACGAACCTGCCATCCCTGGAGAGATTCGGGGGACTTGAACTTGGCAAGGAGGAGCTTGCTCTTGCAGCTCCGGCCTGCACGGAGCTGGGCGAGCTGGTTGTTGTAGTCCTGGAAGGCCTTGGTCAGATTGTAGACGCCGCGCTGGTCGACCCTGAAGAGGTCGCCGGTGATGTTGGAGCGGGCGGTGGCGCAGTAGATGATTTTCTGGCAGCCCTGGACGGCGGCCTTAAGGGAGGAGGGGTCGCCGACGTCGCCGGCGACGACCTCGACGGAACGGGGAAGGGCGTCGGGAGGGAGCTGGTCGGGCCGGCGAACAAGGACCTTCACGGAGTAGCCGCGGAGCATGAGCTTGCGGACTAGGATGCGTCCGATGCGGCTGGTGGCGCCGACGACGAGGACGGTGGTGGACTGGGCGGCGGGGATGGCGAACTCGCGGAGGAGGAGGGCGGCATCGTCGTCGCCGTCGGAGAGGGAGGTGCGGGATATTTGGCCGAGGCCGGAGAACTTGCGCCAGACCTCGTCGAAGATCTGCCGCGACCGCCGGCCCAGACCCACGGGGTCCACTATCGACACCTGCTGCTGTTGCTGCTGCTGCTGAGCCGGAGCCGGAGCCTCGCTTGCCTTCGTCTTCTCGATCGTGGCCTTCTTCGGATCATTGTTGCGATCGCCGTCGCCGTCAGCGCCCCCGGAACTAGTAGCAGAAGGTCTAGCAGCGGCAACGAACTTGACTCTGGCTCTGGCATTACTGGAGGAGTTGGGTTTGGGGAGGGAAGGGATGCCGAGGAATTCCGACTTGAACCGGACGAAGCTGCTTGCGCCCGACATTGTGGTCGTCGCCGTCCCAGGACGAACAGGGGATGATCGCGGAACGGATTTTCACGGCCTCTGTTGTTGCTGTTGATGACGACGACGAAGGCAGAAGAAGAAGAAGAAGTAGGAGGAGGAGGAGGAGGAGGAGGAGGAGGAGGCGACGTGTCACGCTGCAGGAAACAAGTGAATCTGGAGTGCGCGAAGGCCACAGAATATGTGTTCGGCTGGAAATCAAGTAGAATCTCGCCACGTGTACCCACTCCTCTATTCTTCTTCTTCCCCGTCGTCGGCGGAAATTCCTTTTCCTGTATTGGACATAGGCTACGAAATTTTGTGGATAATGCTGACTCATCTTTTTGCGACTATAATATATATATATATATATATATATATATATATATATATCCAAAAAAGGGAGAGGAAAAACTTGATTAACAATCGGAAACCATAGTCAGTGGTCAACTATCTTCTGAAATATGAGCAGTTAAAAATGTAAAAATGACTAGCAATACTCGATGGGGGAGGACGAGACCAGCCGACGAGCTCGAGCGTTTGTTGTGGTACGAAGATTGAACTTGTGTTTTGTCCAGTCAGATACGCCTCTCCATCGGACTATCCGTTTGAATCTCGTGTAGTGATCCCCCACCATTGATGCTTGATACCGACTGTAACGGCAGACGCAACTCTCATATCACGGCCGACCGTCCTTTCACCCGCGACGGAAATTCAATCGGAACGCAAAGACAAGCGTTATAATCATTTGAGACGAAACTGTCATATTACGGCCAAGCGTCGTTCAAACAAAATCAATCGGAATGCAAAGACAGGCTTTACGATCATTTGAGACGAATCAATGACGATGACCACTGCTACTACTTCACAACCAATAAAGAGACCAAAAGGCATTTCTCAGCAGAGCAGACTTACTCCCACTAAGTATCAACTTCATAAAACCAGTACCCAGCTGCTTTTATTATTTCAGAACTTGCACAAGAAGCCCAACTGGTGGTCAATTTGAGGCTCGATACGCTCGTAAAATCGGAAAAAACGGCACGCACATGATGAAGATGATGACATGCTGCAAGCACCAGAGAGAGAGAGAGAGAGAGAGAGAGAAGTTTCTTACATAGCAAAAGTTAGACTATACATCAACAACAATGAAAAGAATTGCTGTGGATGTGGCGACGGCCCTTATTTGCCACCCTATCTATTAGAAGACAACCTACCAAAAAAGGGGCCAAGATAAAAAAGAGGAGGGAGTAAAACCAACTTTCCTCCACATTTCTTCTCTGTCAAAGTGAAAAGGATCAGAACAACTATGGTACACTCACCGGCACGCCACCGGCCTTCACGATTAATATAACATTTCAAAGGGGACTGAATCAAAGAATTCACCAGCGACCCACGTGATGAGGCACGCATTACCACTCTACTGGCCATCACTTCTGGTCAAGGGCACCTCCGGAGAGCGATGCCATTTTGAGGAGGACAAGTCTTCTTCCTGGTCGATTCTAACGAAGAAATATATGTATAGCCTGCATGCAGGGCACTGACAGCATCAACAGCAGAACCCCTCCAACCAGATACAGCCACCAATTTGCCTTTTAACTCCAAGCAATCCACTATAATTAAAGCTGCATGAACCCATTTTCTGCCTCCTTATCTCAAACTTTCCTGGAATTATTATTCACCTATGTACAGATAAGTCATCCTCCACTGTTGGCAACTTCTGCAGCTCTCTGTCTCATCATCTCCATCACAGCTGCCCTGCGCCGTGAATCTGACTGCTGCTGCAGCCGCCTCAAATGTTCTCGTAAGTCTCTGGTTAAGACAAAAACATACAATAATAATATAAATGAGCAAGAAATAACCATACACCTAAAAACTCTCCTCCTATGAAAACAAAGAAACAAACTGCAGATTGCTTCACACATATCTTCACAAGGAAAGCCTTGGCATCTAACCTGCATCGTGGGACTTGGCACACAGCTTCTTTGCAGGCTCGTGCATGCAGTTGCAGGAGATACCACATCTTCTTGCAAAGAACACAACCTCTAGAAGCACGTGTTTTGCAGTGGATCCCATGGCGGAACAAACCTTTCACTTTGCGACAGTTTGGGTATTGACAAAGTGCTGAACGGCATTGCGATGCATGCACCAGTAGATCAAGCATTTTCCTAAGCTGCATTTCCACATTGAAAGATGTGAAAAAAATCCTTCGGATCCAAACACATGAAAAAGTAATATCAATGATCCTGTGCATTAAACTCTACCAGATTTTAGGAGCTCAAACGGATTGATGTGTAAAACTTGCGAAAGACGACAGGAAAAGAGCACTCCAAATGTGCCCATAGGATTTAAAACACCGAAATATTCCATAAATGAAAAGCTAAAAAACCCTGGCCTGGTACGATTTTCTTAGTTTTAGTTTTAATCATAAAAATCATAAAAATCAAATAAAATGAGCATCCTGCAGAGAAAATATTAATGACATGATTGTTATGTGGAAAGTCATTAGCTCGCCCATCAATGTCATTCCATTTTGGTCCTCAGCCAAACCCTACTGAAAAACCCATCTTATTGGGCCAACCCAAAAACATTTGAACCCAATCCAATCATATTCTTTCGCTCATATTTATTCGCCCCCTTCTCCCCTCTTCTATTTTCCAGTAAGAGAGTCAAAATTGAGCATGCTTGTAATCAATTTTGTATGCGAAAGCAATCCTCCCAGTAGATCTGTTTCTAGAAGCACTTTACCACAACAGACTTGCTCCAGTCTTCTACATCCAGACATTTTTATGTGGACAAAACACATAAATTTTAAAAAAAAAATGAAGTGATTTAGACAAATCTTTCTTGTCAATAACCTAATACCAACCAAACAGATGCCGACAAAAATTCTCAATCAAAGACAACTTGAAAAGGCAGGCCCAGGAACTATTCATATACATGCTACTCACATGGGTTTCTCAATTTCAACTGTTTTTCCCATAGTTAAAAAGCAGGTACACAAACAAAGAAAAGAAATGGAGAAAAGAGAAGAACCTACATCTTCCCCCACCCCCTAAAATTAAACAAAAGGAAAACAGAAAAAAAATTGTGTCTTTAACATGGGACAATTGAGAAGTATTGAGCTCACTGAGATACCAAATATCCAGCCTCCTTAACGCTAGTCTTTTTATAAGTCAAACTTGATCTAGCCTCATGATGGTTGTTTTTGAAAAAGGAAAAATAAGCCCCTTGTTTTAAAGGGACGAACAAGCCTTAATCCTTTCACGTAAAATTAAACCAGCACCAAGCTATGTAAAAGCAAACTGAATTTAATTCCATCTAAACAAAATTAAACTCTAGACAATCCTCAAGATATCAGTATATTTTTGAAAGACGCACCTGCAAAACTCTTAATTGTCTGGCTTCCTTGTTTTGTGCATCACGATCAGCCATAGATGGGTGATTTGTCAATTTGTGGGGATGATCAATACCACCATCCTTTTGATAACAGGTATTGCATATATCATACTCTGGGCAAACCTCGCAACGCCAACCTTGACCAGCTTCGATGTCAAGACTACATAGGTTACACGTCGTCACAAATGCCGGAGCAGTTGGATTATGAAGATGGTAAAGGACCATCATTGAAGAATGTTTTGCACGCCTCAGTGTGTCATATTGATAGTGATTCCCTTGACATAAACTCAAGAAAGCCTGTCTGGTGTCAAAAAATTCACTTTCAAGTATCTCATCTTTATCTTTTGTATCTTCAGGTACATCAGTAATTTGAATCTGCAAAATTTCACAATCTTTCAGCAGCACATCGTAACCAACCTTTTTCAACGCAGTGGATTACCATCATCACTGTAAAAAACTCATTCATTACACATAACATAATTACCGGATAGAGAGGATGTTTCTCTCTTTGATTGATTGGATGTCGCTCTCTTTCCTCACGTTTCTGTTCTATTTCGTGGCACCTGCAAAATAAAATAGTTAAAGCCCACGATACAGATCAATGCACTACAGACTAGGAATTTGAATAACTCTTAAGTCCCAAACCAGAACTACATAACTTCCTACAAAACAAGACTGACTCAGGAACAACTATGTAGTCTCAAGCCAGAACTAGACTTCCTACAACAAAAATATCATTGAAAACCATCGTCATTTCATTTTCCCTTGCTAAGCAGGATAAATAGGAGGATAAGAAAAGGAATGCCACAATTTCAGGTAACAAAAATAGGCTAAAATCATGATAAAAGAGCTATGCATTGAAAGTCATCCAAGCGAAGTATCATCAATGAGATAGGGACAGGAGAAATCCTAGAAATCCATGATGACTTCCACATTAATTAAAAACTGTCCCAAAACAAAATTGCCGATGAACATGAGCATTTGCCCTGTACACCAGTCAAAGACCGTTCAGTTACTTTAATTCCACATACAGAAAAGGAGAACGAGAAAGATTAACAAACAAATTCTCAACTCAAGTCGGCAACTGCTCAGGCCAGCAACTCCTCAAGGAACTGACAAACTTAAAACAATTTTAATTATTGGATTATATTATACACGTAACCTAAATTGTCGACAAGTCTCTTACATAATTTTCCTCCATGTCTTAAGATGCAGGATAACTCATAATTGGAACAGGTTACTTACTGGGTATAATAGACAGTACGAATTTTCAGCATCTGAAAAATGTAAATTCCATTATTGTGAATTGACAACTGGCCTTTTTTGTAGGTAAAAAAGAATACAGCATGAGAGAGAGGGAGGGGGAGCAAGAGAGAGAGGGAGATTTCGCAGCAGCATTCATAGTGCCAAGGTTAAATAGGCATGAGATTATAAGCTGAAGGAAGCAAACCCCAGAAGGCCAACATTACAAACAACCGAACGTGAACATAAAGAAAAATGACCACGTAACATTGAAAGATGCCAATGAAGATCTTCAAATCTTACTTGTCACAAATCTGAAAGTTCTTGCACTGGCTGCAAACCCAGCGGTTTCCAGAAACCATGAGAATGCAACAGTGGGTGCATGCATACTGCAGATGGACCATAATAAAATCTTCCTTCATAGGAGATATAGTTTCACCAAGCTGAGAAAATAATTTACTCATAAGAATATGAAAATTCCACAGAAACTAGAAGATGAGAGAAAATTTATGAAGGAAACAAAAGATGCAGGGAAAAGATATTACTTTGTGCATCAGTAGCAAATCCTTCGATGCATTTCCAGAGAGATCAGACTGACCAGATGCTTTTAATGCCCTCTTAGTGATGGTCTTTTTAGTCGTTCCTTTCTTATTCTGCTTTCTGCCATCTTCCTCTTGTTGAAGCTGATAAATAAGATCTTCCGCAGCACCTGGCCAGTAGTCACCGTCAAAATACGGAAGCCTAGCTGCAGTTACCTTTGCCTTGGATTCGCCAGTGCATACAAAGAAATGATCATACAGATTGGTAAGATCAACGACAATACTCTCCTTTGCAGCTTTTCTTAACATTGCAAGATACCTGATATCCAAGATAGAAAAGCATCCCCAATTGGGGGAAGAGTCAGTGAACAGAAGTTTTCAGGTTGCATTACACTGATGAAATAGTATATAAAGTGCATCCTCGCAAAATGCCTCACCACTCCCGAAGTTTATCAGATTTTGGGGTTTTCTGTATCTCCGGATGACAGTATAGTATATAATCTTCGCCTTTTAATGGCGGGCATGCCCATATATAGCAGCTTGTAAAGCCCCGCAACTTGCAATATTCGAGGTATCCAATCTGCACAAAGATAAATCATATGATCCAATAACAGAACCCCAGACCATGCATGTGGCAAATCATAACAGCTAAAAATAAGAACTGACCAAAATTTCATGATACACAAATGTTCGCAGAGCTTCTCCAGTCACTGATTTAACCTCAGGCCTGAAGTATTTCACAGAATCCAGATACGAGAGATAGACGCGACGTTGATTTGGGAATTGGCATTCAGATCCAAATTCTTGAACATACATACCAAATAAGCATACCTCCACACCTTCAATCTTTTGAAACAAAAGAATGACCTTCAAGGACGAAAACAATCTCCCGTCAGACACTTGACAAAAGTAAGTACTGCGATAATACAGATTCAAGCATGGCAGCTCATAACTAGAGATACAAGCAACAAAATCTGTCACACCTTAGACTTGTAGGGGAACTCTGTAGGGTAATTTTCTTCCTGAAATATTTCGAGAAACCGCTGCTTTACTTCCAACTTCTTGTCAACAGATGAAACAACTCTTACAACTAGTGATTCTGCTCCAGGGACCTGCAAAAACAATTGAAAATCAATCACCAAAGTTCCTTTCCATTGAAGAACTAAAATGAACCATATCCAAGAAGTATACTGCAAATAACAATGATGAAGACTCAAATCCCATGGTATCAGCACTAGAAAGGATGAGAAGTCCACGTGGAACAATCTAGTCTTATTCTATCTGTAACTAATGGGGTCAAGATACTTGTCTCTATGTTTGCAAGGGAAGTCCATGCACATTGACCCTTCCCGTATCCCACAAAGAAGGATACACAAAAAGTAAAGAGCATTTTCAATACTAACAACCTAGGTGCGGAAGAGTTATACGGATGTGTTACCATTCAAACATACAGCACTCTGACCAATTATTCATCAACTAATTATGTTTCTATTCAGTCCAACATTACTCCTTCTAAAAAAGTATCTCATAACTATCTCTTTGTTTACGCAAAATCTGCAGAGATTACAATCACCTCATCATAGCTTTTCCCGTGAAGCTTTGCCCTTTCTTGTCTTTCCTGTCTAAGTCTCCTAGCTAGCCGCTGTTCTATGTGGTCACTAAGAAGCGTCTTTGGCAAATCTTTTGCCCCAAGAACAGCATTCTGTGGCAAGGGCTTGCGTTCGCCTCTTTCAACTTCAGCTATATAGCAGTTAGGGCACGTATATTCAGCTTGGCCTCCATCGTTTCTCCGACCATTAAATAAAGCGCATATTTGATGTTGCCAAGCTTCACACTTGTCACATTGAACCCACTGTACCCAGAGTAATAATCAAGAACACAAATGAGAACATTAAGGATGATAATATGTCAAGAAAAATAATGAAAACATCATGGCACAACTCACCCATTCTTCCGTCTCCTCATCATTTTTCTTCTTCTCCAGCCTTGCCTTTGGTATAGGATTGCCATCAACAACAATGGTGTCCCCACGAGCCTCATTATAGCAGGGAATGCAAAAGTAATGCCGGGTATCTCCCACTGCACCAGTATAATAAAGAGCATTTCTCTTAATACGAGCGCCGCATGGTGAGCAATATATCGGTGGTGGTTCAAAAGTAAGCTTTTCCACAGCACACAACTGGCATGAATTTTCACTCATTGAATGCTCCATTGCCTGATTTTTCTCCGCCTTAGCTTTACTCTGCAATGGAATGTAAACAGATACCATCAGCCAATAAGTCAAGCATCCTCAACCAGATACTGGAAACTACCTAGTAAAGGAAGTTGATCACATGTATCTGTCATTGGACAGAAGCACAAATTATGTAATACACACATATATACATACACAAAGGCTGACCTAAAACCAGGCTGAGGGGAAAAAGAAAAGAGGCGGACAATTCAATTTGGAGCTTGAGCAATATTTACTAGAAATGGGTTTATTTTCATTCGATAAAAAGGAAGAAAACCGAGATTTGATGGAATGGGAAATAGATTGACATACGGTTTGTCTTAGGGCAAAGTGGAGGAAAGCTATTAACAATGTAGAGAGGCAAAATTCCTATGTTCATGACTGTACTTTCTAGTCCTTTTTCCCTATAGATATTTATATATATTTTTTATTTTTTTATAATTCTTTCTTTTCATTCGCCGACCCCAACTAGTTTGAGATAAAGTTGTTGTTGGTGTTGATATTGATGTTGATAATTATTTCTTTACATCAATCGGTTTAGCTTTTATTTTATTTATTTTTTGGTTCATCGACTGCCAACCCCAACTAGGTTGGGATAAAGGTGTTGTTGATGTTGATATTGAAAAAGGAAGAAAACCAGAAGCCAATAAAGAACTGCAGAATAAGCAAACAAATATACCTGGCCAACCCATTGCCTTAAACCCATTATATGCTCTCTCACTTGCTCAGGGGTGAAGAGTTCGGTCAATGATACTCCTTTGATTTTTGGCTTCCCAGACTTGGTAACAATTCCTTGATCAGCAGGTTGAGCAATTTCTTGATTCGGTTGATCACCGTCTTTCTCATATGGTTCTTGCACGACAGCAGATTCCTCACCAAGCGTTTTATTTGATACATCATCTGTTCCTTCATTTTTCATCTCACTCATATTATTGTTTCTTTCCCCGGAATTGCCAGAGGGTTCCATCTTTGTATCTGCAGACTCAGCCTTAATTGGAATACCGATCTCACCCTGCTGCTGGCCATGGTAAGAGACTAACTGGGAAATCTTCTGCTCCTCAGCAATAGACAATGAGTCAGCTGAATTTTCAATTGAGGGAATAAGAGGCTGCAAAGGCTGTTCCACTTTGACACGTTTCATAGAAGGAAGTAGGACTTCCGAACTTTCAGCAACAGATGGCTTCTTTGGCAATAACTTTGGGTTTTCCACAATGTCAGATGGTTTACAAGATCTGCTAAGGGAATTTGGAAAACTGGATGTAGAATCTGGACGAGGATATGCCTTGAAGTGTCTCTGCAAGTAATCTTTCACAGGAATGCACACAGGGCAACTTGGGTCCTCGCACTTTTTATTGTGATCTAGCAATACTTTTGTATGATGACATCGAGGATAAGGGCATTGAGTTAACTTGCAGCTGTCAATGTGTTTGCACAATTTCTGAACAGTTATACAATTAATCTCTTGGCATTTCCCCTGTGGAGCTGCACATCGACGAGCATGGCGTATAAATAAAAGCCACCTCTGCTGGTTTCTGAAATGGTGGTCACGGTTTGTGTTTCCAGACCTACAGGTGGCAGTACTTAAATTTGATGCTTCTGTTTTTCCTCTTGAAGCAACATTTTGACCAGCAACTGATCCCTCTGAAGACAGATTGTTACACTGAGCTTCATCGTGCCTAGAAATTCTCTTTTGGAAATCATCTTGTAAATGCTGCTCATTTAATTTATTCCCCAGGATTTCAGTCCCATCTTGCAATTGAGGATGCCATTGACCATGGAGAACTGAATCTACAGGATGGCAAGTGAATTCGTTTTGGGCCTCAGCAACTAGCTGTTGTGATTGTAACAAATGTTGCACTTGTGGAGTATTTTGAGACAACATAGAGCAGCTGTTGTGCTGGTTAGATTGAGCAGTAAAAAGCTGAACCTTAGAATGATTATCAGAAGGATTCTGCTGATATTGATTTTGAAACTCAGGCAAATTTATTCCATCAGATGCCTGTTCTAGCATAATTTCTTTAGGCTCCTGCTTGAATTGATTTCCCGGATCAGATGTCACCTGAGGAAGACCAAATATCTCATTTTCCAACAAAGCTTGGTGCTGCTGATTCTGCTGCATGTGCTGGCGATGCTGACCAAATTGCTGATGTGGTTGGTAATGAGTCTGTTGCTGAAATTGCTGTTGGTGCTGAGATTGGATAAATTTCTCCCTCGAAGGAAGTGCAGATTGAAAATTCATCTTTTCAACTGGATCAACTGACTGAGGCTTCAAGTGTGCAGCTTGCTGAGTGCTATGCAAATTTGATGGATTAGCAACCAATGAAGCTTTTGTTTTGGTAAGAGACTGCAAGTTAAGTGTACCCATGCTTTGAGAATTTGCCATTGGTCCAGTAGAAGTTCCAGCAGTGTATAGATTTCCAGGGCCAGAAACGTCAGTACTGCTCCCAAACACATCACCTGTCAATAAGAAACTTTTTATGAAACATATAACTTCAAATGATAAGGAGAGATAGCAAAGATTAGAATTTTTCTGAAACATTTGTCCCAAGGCCTTAACTAGTAACTAGCTGTTTCTATATATAAATCATATAGAAAGATCTATGTAGTACCCTGGACAGATGAACGTTGATATTGATCAAATTGGTGTTGCAAAGGTTTTGAAGAATTGATATAAGGTGACGCGTTCAGGAAACCCTCGGAGGTGCTAGGCCCATTGGACATCTGTAAATTGCTCCCAATCATTCCCAAGCCCCCATTTAGTGCTCCATTGGAGAAACCATAAGATTTCTGCTGAATTCCAGACCTTATCGCCCCACCTGTTTGGCTGCCAAGGGCATGCAATACCCGACTGTTCTGATTGCTTACATGCAGCTTTTGATGCTGATCCTGTGATACCATGGGAGAGTCAACAATGGACATCCTGCCACCATTATTGGAAGCCTCCAAGCTTCCGTAAGAATGATTTCCACTACTATTACTAAATCCAGGGGTCGGAATCATCTGGCTGCTCATTCTTTGCATGCCCATCTGTGACAGGTTGTTTCCTCCAGAACCAATGGAATAGTTCGCTTGAGCATGCTGATACCCATTGGAAAGCAGACCTACACCATTAGAAAGGGTAAAATTGTTGCCATGATAATGCCAAAAGTTCAAAAATCAAATTGCATAACATTGATGTTTACCATCAGTTCGGTTAAAGGGACTGCTCTGCATGACACCACTTGACATACGGCTTCCCGTGTTTGCATTCGTTGGCTGCATGCTGCTACTCCCACCCATATTACTTATCGATGCATCCACTGAAGATGTCGCCATCATGGTCGAACTCCCATTATGCGACAATCCAGGAGTTGGAATCATCGTTGTCATTGAATTAGCAGTGACTGGATTTCGATTAAGAGATGGGCGCTTGACCAAACCATGCAACCGGGACTCCAATGTGTCCAAATTCACATACTCTTCCTACATATAAGGAAGCAAAAGAATGTCAAATCCTATTCACCAAAAAGAGAGAGGGAAAAACTGATAATCATGAGAAAAAACATGTGAACCAGGCAAGAAATATGAATAGATTATTGGCTTTCGCAAATCTAAAATGCAAAGCACTATCAAATAAAGGGTAAAGCCAATTTTTCTACTTTTACAACGAAGAGGGGGAGATAAATGATGAGGATGGGAAGACCTTCGAGAGAGCAGCTTTGAAGAGACCCTCTTCCAGGCGTTTAACAATATCCTTCAGCTTCTGCATTTGAGATTCATTGATTGGCTGCTGATGCCGCTGAGCTAAGAGAAGAAAGCTGAAAAGATAGTAAAAGCATCGATCAGCAAACAAGGACCTATGGAAGTTAAAGTACAAGAACAGTGCTCTCGATTATATTACATCTTATCATGCATATAGCTCCGAGTTCTGATAAGTTCCGGGTCCGCAATGAACGCGGCATGAGGGGCACCACCGCCTGCAGCTACTATATTCGGGACAACATTGCCATTTTGCTGGGACACCCCAGGCAACTGAGCGGCCGATTGACTAGAAACATGCCCCGACATATCTGCCTGTACATTCATCACATCAATCTACAAAAGCTCTCACTCTTCCAGTAATCATTCAAATTCGCAAAGGAGCTACGCATGCCCGAGCTGGCGTTACACAAAAACTCTATTCACAGTGAACAAACCACACCCAATACCGCCAGGCACCTGTGCAGACAGCCATAACGAGAGATTATAAAGAGCATCAGCAAAACAAGCAAAAGCAACCGACATTCCCACATCACTCTCTCGAAAACTTATTCAAGCACGGGAAGAGGGACGAAATTGAGGAAAATCCACATCCAGACGCTGAAAAAATCAAAGCTTTGATAACGGGAGACATTATTGAAGGACAGGAGAGCCATCGTGTGCGAATCATGAACCCTAAGACACGGAATCACCCCCGTAGCGAGATAACGAAACCCTAAAGAGGACGAAATCGGGATGACGAACCTGAAGCGATATGCGATTGGCGACAGGAATAGCGACAGTGCAGTAGCAGTGATCTCAATTCGGAGCTCAATCGTGTTGATCGTGAATTCGACGATCGACGATCGACAGACGAATTTGGGGGAAATGAGAGAGGAGGAGAGAGAGAGAGAGAAGGAGCTTGGGGGGGGAGGGGGGGGGGTGGTGTGCTGGGCTTCCCGACTCCACCACGTGCGAGTTCTCACGCGCGAGCGCAGCCAGCCAATTATATATCCACATGAATCAAACAATAAGCTAGAGAGATTTACTTTATTATCTGCTTCTCTACGCAGATGACCCTTGTTTTTTATCCCCGGGTCGGGTTGTAAACCAGATTCGGAGTCGATCGTTGCAGAGGAAAAAATCAATTGGTAAACAAATGAGAGCGCGTGGCATTTTGACGATACTTAGCCATATCTCCGCAATGCAGAGTCATTTCTATTATGAATGTTCGAAAGCGGGAATGTTTCTTTGTAATTATGCATTTAGATTTTCCATCTAACATTACTCAAAGACCCGTATTTGCATTCTTCTCACATATTATTACCCATACATACATATAATTGTCAATATGATTGATAATATATAGTGTATTTGATGCAATCATCTGTTTTATCATATGGATCATGCATTGGGCTTGAATTATCCGGCATGCCCGGTCCTATGGTGAGAGCATCGGCGATCCATCTCGCCAAGCAGGCCACAGTTCAGCTTTGTACCCATGAACTTAAGCCTCCAAATGAGGCAAAGCCACCCCCCGCCCCAAAGTATTCACTGTTTTCACTGGGAAACAGGCCTACCGGCCCCCGCTAATCCCCGGTTGCCCTTATAGGCTTCATCGGTATCGAGTTGAATCCGAACTACGAGGAGGAGGATCCCATACAACTCGCTTTTTCTATTGCTCTTTTTGTAGATATAATAACCGCACGGGGCTCACGTTTCTTTTCATGGGTTTGACACTGTAGAGTCAATTGTTGTGCAGATTGGGCCTCGAGCACGATAGAGTGCAAGAGACGATGGGGGGGTGCATTCGTCCTGCTTTTGAGTATATCTGTATGTATCTACTTTCAATCTTCATAAAAACTAATGCCCCCAATCAGAGAGAGAGAGAGAGAGAGAGACAGACAGACAGAGACAGACAGATGGCGATCATCCGTACAGCAAAAAACAGAACGAAGGAATCAAAGTGAGGAGCATTGCAGGAAAATATCAAGCATCCCACCACTCCCCGGATATACATTTTCCCCGTGAATGAATCACTTTCGGTGTGGCGATACTACTACAAGATTTCAGTGTTTAACTACAAATTAAAAGGTTGCGGTTATGGTACATAGGAAGAGTTGCCCAAGTCGATTTGAGAATGGAATAGAAGGTTCCACCGATCAAATATTATTCGACCCCCTCGGCCCATTCTTCCACGGAACTTATTGACAGTAGGATTAGTAAAACTCTTCGACAAATTGGCCGGCGGCACAATGCGGGCTGCCGCCAACTTCTCAGGAACTAAAGGTTTTGTGAATAACAGAATTGGCTCAAGAGGATCCTGCATTGTCAAGGAGCAAGATTATCTGGTAGTCAAGACTCCGATGGGTACCAGAACAGAGCATGCAAATGTAAAAATAGATAATCATAGAAAAAGACATGCGAGAAGAGATCGAGAGTTCACCATCTTATGCAGCCATGTATTGGACACAGGTCGCCGTCTCGACTCTTGTTTGATGCCGCCTGGAGGAGCCGAAACAAAGTTGGAGTTCGAATACGGTAGACTTTGTGTTGCTGAAGGCCGTGATCGAGGACGAAAGTTGGCAATTTCATCAGAGTCCACAAACTCTTCCTCAGTCGAACCAAACTTTGAAGACACAGGTGGAAATCCAGGGAGAGCCAAGCTATCGTCCACTAGCTCCATTTCATGCTAAAAAAGAAAAAGGTACAAGGCTAATCAGTGAAAAGATTTTGAGGACAAAAGCTAAAATACGTTCCGGAGATTCAAAGTAATACAAAGCAGCCAACTCCTCATGGCTGTAGCAGGAGTTGGTCAATTTCCAGAAACAGTATCCAAGCAACAATTACTTCGTTGCTAGATTCTGGAATAGAATAGCAAGTTTCACAAAGAAATGTAACAAGCTACGACCCTGAAGATGGACTAAGGCAGATGAAAGCAAGTCTTGTATGAGAGAAGTTTAACGTCACTCAAGCCGCTCTCCCCAAAAGCAATCACTGGCACCTAAGAAAATTATGTTCTGGATCTAGCTTCAACAGATAAGAAAACAACTGGACTGCGAACAACATAAAATAATAGCCTCTGCACCTTATATTTCATCTGAAGCCTCTGGAGGCTTACTTCAGTCTCCATCGCTTCTCTTTTCCTCTCTTCTCTCTGTAAACATGAACCGAGAATGAACGTCATTGACTCATGAAAAGGCAAATCCTGAGATATATTTATACCAAATGAGAAACAACAGAAGTTTTACTCGCCTTAATCAAAGCCTCCATGATTATCTTTGCTTGTTCAAGATTACGTCGGACCTGAGAAGAGTTGATTTCAAACAGAGAAAAAAGCTTATTGATAAATGCCTATACTTATACAAAATAAGCAGGCGTTGATTTCAGACAAAGAGAAAAAGCTTATTGATAAATGCCTATACTTATACAAATAAGCAGGCGCCTACACAGTTTCAGCACACAACCTCCTTGAGCTATCAAGTGACATAAATAAGAACTAATATTCACTGAATAGTAAGGCTGGCCAATCTAATATTACTTGAGGGATATAGTATACACGAGAATCCATGACCAAACAAAACAAGATGAGAAAAAGTCAACCCTCAGGAGTCCCAAGTTGCACACTCAGGCGACGATGCCTTGCCTCTCATCCGAGCAGCACCAGAATCGCAGCTGTGATTGCCATCACCTTCTTACTTACTCTGGAGTGCATATGAAGTATTGGCTCTAGCAGTTGATATACCCTATCTAAAAGGTCCCTTGAATGCAGTTTTTTCAGCACATGTTAGAGCATTTTGGCATTACATTTCTCCATACCTACGTACATTTCTAGTGTAAGATTCACAATTAGAGAGATGACGTCCTTCATGTGACGATTTCTGAGAAGTATTTCCCTATCCAATGGTTTTAACTACAAAAACAGATATCATTTCATCACATAATCTCTCTTCATAGCTCATGCTTTGAAGTATTAGTCAGCAATTTTTGCATTTACTTTCAGATAATTTCACATTTCCATCCTGTGTAAAATTTCTGACAAGAAAACTATTTTCTATGTTTGACTGGCAAAATGCATAAATACTCTCAGAGAGAGCTGAATTGAAAATGTTAACAAAGGGGATCAATGCATATTAAAGTTCAGATTTAATTAATTCTTCATGCTGAAAGAGGTTGTAACCCCTGAAAAATGAAAGGCTGTATGCTAGTGATTATCAGACAGCGTTGTCAATAGTAAGTAGAATACCACTCTAGGTTAGAAATTAGCTCTCGTGGAAATAGAAACATCTAGTAAGATCCATCTAATTATATCTTATGATAGATTTACTATAAGCTCAATTTATATGTTGCATATAGAAAGACCCAGAGGATAGGCGCGAATCATAGTTTGAAGCATATAGAAGTTACTTGGGAGAATTCCAAGCATATATCAGAGAAAAAGTAAAATCCACTCGGTTCACCTTATTGGCTCAAACAATTCTGGTCCTTTGAGTCATAGATGATTTGTATGTGGGTCCTTCAGCAAGACCAATATGAAACAAGAACTCAACAAGATCTAACGAGAAGTTTCCATAGGAGAAAAAAATAATTTAGTTTGAGGAAAATCAGGTGTCATTTAAGTCGTCTTTTGCTGATTTTTAATTTTGATGCGAATCCTTCGTCTTTCAAACGTTGCTTCAGCTTCTTTACTTTTTTTTTCTTTTCTTTTCTTTTTTTTTTGAATTATTGATGTTGAACAAGAATCAATAATGAGGCAATATGGAAGGGCCATCCACTATACCATAAAGAATTGGGCCCCTTTGCATAAGGAATAGAGCTATGATTTACTCAACCAGCCAAAAAAGACAATGTTATAAAAGAGGGAACTTTTAGCATTAGCTATACAGACCTGACGAAGCTTTTCAAATGACTGCACATTATTTTCTCTCCGTTGCATCTGAAAAGATCATCACACAGCTTATGAGATCTATGGGAAGGCAGATTGTAATGATGATATCGAAGAAAGTAAGGCATAAGTGCTGCAATTGACTACCCTTCTTGTGTGGAGTCTATGGGCTTTCTCCCTGGGTCTAAAGACATTGTAGGGGTTGGTGTCATTAACTGGCGGGGGAGGCTGCATAAGACGAAATTTAAAGATCAAAAATGACATAAGAAGCCAATAGGTATCATAAATGTCATGGAAAACATTAAAGTGATGGTCATTAACAAGCCATCCTTCATTGTACGTCTATATGTAAGCTCATGAAAAACATTAAAGTGATGGCCATTAACAAGCCATCCTTCGTCGTACGTCTATATGTAAGCTCATGAAGAGAAACTAACCTGAAGACGCCGCAATATAGGTTTTTGCCACCGCTCACGCTGGCCAAGCAAGATAACAAAGCTTCAGCATCATCATTTTATAAAGCCACGGAGGTGAAAGAGTCCAACCAGTTGAGTAAAAGATAACTACGTAGCGTAGATGAATACTAGAGCACAAAAACATAATCATTCGTTCACTTCATTGAGTAAGCACTAATTATCCTATTATTTAAGCTGGTATATCCCAATGATAACTACCAACTCTGACCTGCACTGAAAATCATTGAGAACCACGTATGTCCTCCCGCCTTGGAACCTTAACCTTTTAGGGACGGTTACTTAATAAAAGCAGACGATCTTTCCATTAGAAAAGAAACATACTAATTGAACAAAAAAAGTTGGCCTTCATATTAGAAACAAATATGAATTGGAAACCAGCCGACCTTTATCCAACACCCTTTTAAGAATTGCTCAAAATTAAAAATCATTTCAAGAACCTACTAGCGAAATCAATTTCAACCTACGAACCTGCTTAATCAGCCCCATAGTCACTCAGGAAAAGTTGAACAATCACAATAGCGAAAGCTAATTAATTACCCAGCTGACCTTTCTGCTAGAATGAAATATTAACTCGAAAACGACATCAATGCTAGCCCAACACCATTCTAGGAATTGGTCAGCAGCAAAAAACATTTTCAGATTACTGCTTGCAACATTATTTGCAACAAAAGACACCATGAAGCAAGTCAAAATATTATATGAAGAGGAGTTCAACACTCATCTTTCATCGTGAAGCCATGGAAAAAAGTAAACATTATGGGAGCCAGATGAGTACATAACCATCGATTAGAAACGGAAATAAAGCTAAAGACGATATGAAAACATATACAAAATATCTGCAGCAAAAAGAGTACAAATAATAGTCAAAAACAAAATCTCTTCGGAATCTTTACCATAGAAAGAATCAAGAGTTACAGTTAGTCCTAAACCATACTTATCCGAATCACATATTCTCAACATTTGGCCCACTTGGTTTGTAGCCCTGTATACGTATATTACTGACAGTCGTTAAAAATGAAGAGTTCACCCAAGAACTCCAAAGATGAGTTTAGAAGACATCAAAGAACAATACTAAGTGGAGTCAGATTTTCCTTTAAGTGCACAAATAACAACGAAATGTTTTCAGAAAGCAACTAATTCATACCTTCTCTTTCCAATAAGAATAAACAGAATGGCAAATTGAATATTTAATGGACTGAGTCTGTACAGCCTGGCACATAAGAAAAAGAAGTCATTAAGATGCAAAATATTCCTTTCACAGATAATAAATACACTGCACCAAACAAATGTCGATACTCTTCTTTATTAGAGGAACCAAACTATTTAACTTCATCCGAAAAATGAACAGTCATTATGGGCCAAAGGGGGTCCTGGGTCAAAAGGTCTACCATGTTATATAAATCCTTTTTTTCCATCATTGCAGCAGAAAACACAGAAATACAAAA
The DNA here is from genome assembly GCA_028455895.1 of Rhodomyrtus tomentosa. Classification (NCBI taxonomy): domain Eukaryota; kingdom Viridiplantae; phylum Streptophyta; class Magnoliopsida; order Myrtales; family Myrtaceae; genus Rhodomyrtus; species Rhodomyrtus tomentosa. Next base: position 35,871,747 of record JAPCWY010000001.1, on the reverse strand, counting down.
TGGGTCGCCAAAGGATTCACTTACATAGAAAACACTACCAATGACAGGGCAAGCTTTCTAACAAATCAGAATTAGCGCAATTTCGAACCAAAATCTGCAGTGTGCTCCTGATTTGATAATATGGACAAGCTTTCTCTTGTAGTTGAACAAATAGCTTAATCTAGCCAGTTTCTATGTCTTGTCAATGCCTTGTTTTATTGGTATCTGAGACTGTCAAAAGCACCCACATATTCACCGAAAATTACAGTTGTATGCACTCTCTAAGGAGGGAATATTTTAAAAGCACCCAGTCCCTGCCATCTGTCAGACTGTTATCGGCATCCAGATGAAATTCAAGCATCTAGCAGCAGCTCCAGGAATCGACCTCAGTTGCAACCATTAAGAGTTATTATCCTCCTCGTTACAACAACAATGACATGCAAGAGTCCTCGCTACGTGAAAAGTTTCTTCCTTTATCACCTGGATCTATAACTCCAATTTTGCAGATTCAAAATAGGATCCCACCATCATGTCCATAACTTACTAAGAAGGAAAACTTAAAACAAATTCTTGTGGCTAAGGCTTTGAATAGCACCTCAAGCTTAGCAACTCGCCCATTAGTCACTCATCATGTATCTTATAATATTTAATTGAACTGATATCAACAAGTAATTATCTAGGAATAGCCAAGTACCAAACAATTGCGCATACATTATTTCTAAGGCAATCTTCAATTGTAGTGAAAGCAGAAAATTGAAATATGACAGACAATATGTTGAATATTTCCAGGGTGAAACTTGATGCCGGCAGCAGAATTTATTGGATCAACTACAGTAAGTATATCTGCTAAAGCATCTCTAACAAACACTACCATAATACCATTGCATAAAGTGATTAAGTGTAGCATTTGAAAATTCAGGAGGCACCGAGACAATAAATTAGTGGATAGTAACAATGATGTTGACAGTTTAAGTTAGGGACATGCCATAAAATCCAATGTGAGAACTAGCTCTACATCATCAACTGGAATTATTGTACGCTTTTACCTCACTAGCAGCATCGAGTTGCAAGAGCACAGGAATTGGTGAACCTAATGTAGTTGTTAAGACTCCAGCTCTTTCCCTAGCCTTATGATCCAATACCTCAAAGCGGAAGAGAAGACTTTCAAACCTTCAATAGACATGAAACAATAATCACAATCACAAAAAATGGAAGTGCATGAATATTACGAACCCAATGGATAGATTGTCCATGCATAATTAGCATTAATGTTGATTATATCAGTTCCCTAGTCTATATGCCCCACGGATAATAGCGTCCACCAATCAATCCAAGCAGTCATATTTTGTAGCCACTGCTACTCCAGAAAAATGGTCATTATGTTTCCGCAATTTCTTCGTTCATTCTCTAGTAAAAGCTGCAACCTTTTTTATCCAGTTGTTCGCCTTTGCAGCGAACGCAATCAAGGGTGCGCACAATCACAACCCCATGAATCTTTGGCAAAAAGCCTCCAAACTTTGGCTACAAAGAGGAGGAGATGTGGGACTGTAATTTTTCTCTCTTCTTCTGAAAACTATTACATCAACTTGACTCGCACGGTATATTCTTTGAATTGGTAACACGAGATAAAACCAGTAGGTCACTAAGTCACTTAAAGTTTTTTGGCTGACGTAATCATGATGATTCTTTTCCATTCCAATTTATGGTGAGTAAAAACTGATCACCTCTCGACCGATACAATAACCATTCTCCATTGTCCTGGATCAAAAGCGCTCTGATGCCTATAGAGTACATATCCGCCAAAAACTTGTGCATGCTCCCTACCAAACTAAAAGGCCAAGAATTTTCTTTCGTGGCTCTTCGGTTAAGAAATGGGTGAAAAACCATGCCACCAAAACCATGTTCAGTAGCAATCTACTTAAAACCAGTTACTTTTTGCCCAATTCTTTGCAAAATGAACTTCATTTAGACAGAAATCCTGCGACCCATTGAAAGCAGGGGCAAAAATGCAGACGATGTTACCTTTCAGGTGACAAAATCTTTTTTTCCTGGTTAAATTCTTCAAGCCAGTCCTCATCTTCATTGTCCAAGTCATACTCAATAAATTCTCCAAGCTCAGCCCTAGCTGCATCATATAATCCGAATTCAACACCTTTATAACTGATCGAAAACTAAACCCACCAAAGAGAAATGAGAGAACAGAAAAGTTCTTTTATGTTGCAGACCTCCCCTTCCACGCAAATAAGACGTCGGTTGACTGAAGGTGCGCGAATAATCTCTTTCGTAAGTATCGACATCAACATATTCAGGAGTAGGTATTTCAGAAGCCACCTTCTTACTACTAGGGACTGGATTTACCTAACCCAATCGCAATGGAGGCAATGTCAGTGTCAATAACAATAAAAACGACACAGCAATCAGGTTGCAGTAAGGAATCCAATCGTGCTGTCGACACCTCGTTGCTAGTGCTGACATGGTTATCGAAGTCGATAGAAGAAGAAAGCCTAGACAGCTGGGAACTGCGGGTGGCGGACGTCGTGGGCGTGTCTTCATCTTCGAAATCCTTGACGGATTTCACGATAGGGAGCTTCTTGTGGATGTCGAGAGGGCGAGGCCTGAACGAGAGCCTGCTCATCTTCACTTCTCCCAATGCAAGCGTAAGCTTCAACTCCGCGTCTCGGTCAGAATCATAACAATTAGCTCCGCCGAGTTCGGCTGCAACTCCCCAACTTCGCCAATCAAATCAATCCAAGGAGGTGTATTGCTGTATCGGCAATGGAGGTGAAGGATAGCCTCTCATGGAAGAGAGCGAGCCCTAGGCAGCAGACGACGACGATGAAGAACGATTTTTTTTTTAAATTTTCTTTTTGTTGTATTATATTCTTCATTTCTTTTTAAATTAGAAGAACGTCCTGAAAATTGAAATACTACGTGGGTATAATACTTTTGTTTTATGACAAGTATACTAAAAATCTTAAAACTTATATAATTAAATTTTAAAAATTAAAAATATAATTTATTTCTAAAACATGTCACAAAAATATAATCAAGTCTTATAATTTTCAAAAAATATAACAAAGTCTTTAAACTTATCATAAAAATGCAACTGAGTCAACATTTTTCTGAAATTACAATCCACAAAAGAACTTAATTAGATAAACTTAACGAGTTTTAAAATTTGATTGCACTTTTTAAAATTTTTAGGACTCAATTGCATATAGGTGATAAGTTTTAGGATTTAATTGCGCCTTTTGAATGTTTTATGATTATTTTGTGACGAGTTTTAAAACTTTCAATGTATTTACCTCTAAATTTTAGGTGTTTGAATCCTCCGCTAAAAAAATGCAATGTGCTCAGCGATTCAACCTTAAATTGGCCTAAGAAGGAAAATCTACCTATGGAGGCCGTCATTGCAATTTTACTAAAAAGGTAAGTATCGTTAGATTGGATTATATTAAATATATAATTAAATTTTCCTCGTACTTAATGAATATTCAAGTATCACTTTCTTAATATTAACTTTTTCAGGAAATGATTCCGACAATGGACATATAAAAAAGATCACCTAATATACAAAGTCGTTGACCAAATGCAAAGTCATTGATTAGCGTTAAGCTCGCACGTATACCCGAAAAGTTAGTAGTGAGTGCATACTTACATATTTAAACTTCATCTATTTGTTTTTCTAAAAATGAATTTAGATAGTATTACATAAACCTATATTGAAAATGAGGATGTCATTGTCGTACATAGTGTATTTAACGTCAACAGAATTGCAGAAAAGATTGTGCAGACTTGTAAAATGGAAGATTCCCCGCTTAATAGTTGGTCTAAGTATGACATCTTCATAAAACAGTCACACGTAGATGTGACAAAGAAAAAAATTGACAATATAAGGACTAGATTTGTCATTAAAACAAAGCAAACGGACAAAAATCTAGGGTGAGCAATTTCAAGTTTTGTACAGATTTTATTGAAACTTGAAACCTATTGAAAACAAGTTCCTCGTTTTTTAAAACTTAGGAACCTACTAGGGGTGACCAAAAAAATCGTGGACCATCCAAATTGGACCGTACCGTACCCAACCGACTGATTTTAAATGAAAATCAACGGGTACAATCTGGTTACCAATTCCAATTTTATGGAACCAGCGGGTACGGTTCGGTTCCCGATTTTGGATAAAACCATCTAACCAGCCTAACCGAACCGACCTTATATATGTTCTTTTAATTAAATCCCTCCCCAATGCCCACTTGCTCGCACTGTGATACTGTGTTTATTATGGAACCAAAAGACATCTCCACGTATTGTCTGCTTTAGATTGATGTACTTAATTCATCCATAAACAAATCATCATCTCCTCACCTTCACGTTTCTTTTTTTCATTTTTTTTCTCGGTAGAAATGTAATCGGAATCCAACCGAAAACTGGACCAGATCGATATTTCGATTGATTCACGATTTATAGAAGAAGCGGTTGTTCACGGTTTACGTTTTGCAAAACTGGTCTCTAGCGGACGGTTCTCAATTCGACGATGGGAAATATCCATCTGAGAACCATACATCCTGGAATCGATCACCTATAACTATACATCATAGAATTTGGAATCTACCATATCACACGTTTTAGGATTTACATCATGTATTTTTAATTGAATAATTACAGTAAGTTGTCATTTTTAATGATTGTCGCTAGTTGCTATAATCCACACATCACAACTCATTTTTTGACACACAAATAAATACGAAACATTAATAAAATTAAAATATCAATCATAAGTATCGCCAAAAATGGAAGCTCTAGATTACAAACTCATTATCTAACGTCATAGAATACCGAAGGATTGCGAAAATACATATACCAAGAAAAATATAAAAAACTTGTTACAGGCTACAGGTTTCAAGTTCCAACATATCCATTGAAATAGAATTCCATATTCTTCGAACTAGAACCTATCTTGCATATTTTCGAATGTGGAATTGAACTGATTCACTATCGTTCCAATTTCAGATTTCAGATTCTACCTTAGAATCATACTCACATTTATTAAAATCAAACATCAATAAAAATTGCAAGCATCAAAAGCGCATTTCTTGCACAAAGCGCCACCTATCGACTTGGCAACATCAACTCGATGTATTTCCTCCGCATGTGACTAAAACATTTGTCCTTAAATGGCCTCTAGAGATAAGTTGGAGGGACCAAATATGTTAGAAATACAGTTTTATGATCTATCTTGAAATCGGGCTATAACACGTCAGGCTATATAAATTTTCTCATTTTCTGGAGAGATAATTATATAAATAGTCCCTAAAATTTGGCACAATGTGTGATGTCATCTTTAAATTTTTAATTTATTCAATGTGGTCTATGAACCGCAGCCCATATGTAATATCATCCTTAAACTTTTAACTTATTCAATATTATCCCTAAACTTTTACAATATGTTCAATTTAATTCATGAATTATAGGAAAATATTCGATGTGATTCCTAAACTTTGGCACATGTTTGATTTACCTCTATGCACTAAAAAAAGGTTCAATGTTCAAGATCTACGTTACATGTTGAATCGAAATTTAAGAATCATTTGGGTCCATTTTTCTTTTTTTGTTTTGGGCCAACAGAACGATGTAGGCATTAAAATGCAACTTACACCTGCCCTTTGTCCTTGCAAATAGATAACATGGGGAATCCAGCGTCGTTGGGACATCGACTTGGAGACATTATACCGCAAAGTGTTTTATTTGAAAATAGGCAAAGCAATTTTGCACGTGACTAGTATTAGGGGTGTCCGAAACTGAGCAGTACTGAACTCGAAATTCAGGCCGAATTGTTTTTTTCCCTTATTTTTATTTTTATAATACCAAAATCAATTAACAAACCCATTAAATGAAAATATACATAATTAAACTAAATTAAAAAGAAAAAATGACCCGTTAAAAAAAGTCGGGTTGTGGGCCGGCCCGGCCCGGGTACCAAACAGGGCCCGAAAATTCAAGTAAATTTTCGAGCCGAGCCGGCGCGGATATGTTTGACATCCCTAATTAGTGTCCGGTAAATATGCAATTGCAATTATGAACACCTTTTTAATTCAACTCCTTCATAGAAGGAAATTAATTCAATAACTTATTTTAAAGTATAAATGTTACGTTTTTCTGTTCAAATAATGACTAAACTGGATTTTTAGTGTATTTAACAATTTAACAATAAGACGCAGGAAGAATAATTAACAGAAAAAAAAAAAATTGAACAATAGACATCGGAAGAGCAAGCTACTGCCCGCCTTGTTGGGGCGATGCAACTCCAAGCACCTCAACGTCAAGAACGTGTGACCTTAGGCCACTCAATGACAAGGTTGCGAGACCTTGGGCAATGCATCGTTCGAGAGTTGGAGTCGAGCAGACATCTCTTATCCGGGAATGCAATCGTTTAATTAAGGATATGGTAAAATCTAAGTAGGCCCTAAAATATGTGAAAGGATAAACTCTAGGTTACAGAATATGTAAATAGGTTCCAGGTTCCACTTAAGACCTGAAGCTGCTCACTCTTAGTTTTTTGAGGGGAATGTTTAGTAAAGTTTTTGTTCCAAAAAAGTAATTATCATTAGAATCAACTTTTTTTATATTTTGTTCACTCAAATGATTTTTAGAGAATTAGAATGCGTTTGGTAACTGTATAAAATTTATGTTCCCAAATCATAAACGGATTTGGTAACTACACAAAATTTATGTTATGAAAAATAATTTCTCTTCCTAATTTATCATTTAAATCAAATAATTACATAATCACATTTGATGACTTTTCTCAGACCCCAGAATTACGATCCTCTTGGAGTATGACATCTTTTTGGCCAAAGCAAGGATGCTTTAGATTTGATCATTGGAAGAGTAATACGCTAAAATTATTATTTTTTCATGCTTTCCTTGGGACCATGCATACGCCAAGGATGAAAAATGTGACTCCAATTATCTTTTATCGCTCAGAATGAATAAAATTTATCTGTCACATAAATGGCTGAGTTTTACCCTTGGATATTATGTGGAAGTTATTGACGCATCATGTTACTCCGATAACAAATCAGACAACGCTTAGGAAAAAATGAAAGGTAAAATTACCAAAAACAGGATTGGCCAATTGAATGGACCCCTAAGGTTTTTTTTTTTTGTTGAAATTTTGAAATTTTTTGGACCGATTTGCCCATGAGGGGTAGAATCAACACAAATAGGATTGGCCAGTTGAAATGACCAATCTCCTAATGTTTGAGATATTTTTTGGAATTTTTTATTTTTTAATTTTTTTTATGAATTTTCCATTTTTTGGATTTTTAATCATTTTATATTTTTATTTTTATTAATTTACGAAATTTTGATTTAAAAAATTTTATTGATCGGTTCAAGTTAACCCGGTCCACATCTCGCGGGAGCTCAACAAAAGTAAATGAAAACTATGTTGCCTTTTTTATTCTCAAAAGTCTTTTTTTTAGAAATAACTTTTTTTGTTTCTTTTTATGATCCAAAAGCGTTTCCAGGAGTAGAATCAAAATCATTTGCATTACCAAATATGATTTTGATTCTTTTTGTTCGAGGGAACAGAAACATTACCAAATAGTCCCTTGGATTGCTTTTGGTTGTGGGTAGGACATGGGTCCTTTAAATTATTTAGCCAATAAATGAGTAAATATGAGTTAAATGTATGGATTTAAATCTAATCCATTTATGACTCATCCAAAAACTCCAAATTCAATCCACCCATTTGACATCTCTACTTTTAAGGCAGCTTTAGGTTGAAAATGACTTGAAAAAGAATTGTAATGCAAAACTACTTTGCACTTATGAAACAATTCCATTCGATTATTGGAATTACAAAAAAAAACCATAAACCTATTATAATTATTCTAATTTAGTTATAAACCTTTTAAGGTTGCCGTAAATCTTTGGACAATTTGCACTGAAGTCTATTCGGGCAATTTTAGCCAAAAGCCATTGACATGGGCACGAGCATCCTATGTGATATCACTGTTGCTCAAGTGCACAATTTTTGTAATTTTAATAGTTTTTTTTAAAAAAATTCCTCTTTGATTTTCTTTCTCTCTCATTTCCCTCCGTCGGTCCATGGCCTCTATGGTGGCCAACGCCAACCACAATTGAAGGCATAGTGCCCCTCGCTAAATTTGCACGAGGGGCCTTGAGCCCTTGTTGTGGTCGACGAGGTCGTTATGACCCTTGCCCAGGCCCTTGTCGCAACAATGATGGCCCTCAAGCCTCGACCAATGCTATCAAGGGTCATCGGCCTCATTAAAAAAATAAAAGAAAAGGAGGATAGCGAAAAAAAAAGAGAATATTACAAAATTAAAATATTATCCATGCTAGTGCCGATTGTGTCGACAGACAGCATCCCCATTACGGATTTCTAGCCAATTTTTTTGGGTCGAATTTCTAGCCAAAGTTAACTAGATTAGCTTTATTGACAAATTATCAAAGCTTTATGACTAAATTGATAATTTGAAAATTTTTGTACTAAATTAGCTTAATTACAATAGGTTACCTCTCAATCTGTATTTAATGATATGATCACACAAATTTGTTACGCTTGGGGTGGTTACAAAAATCCCATGACCGTGTGAGCTGAATCTGGAGCACAACACTTCTTGAAGCAAAAAACGCAGGATGGCACGCACGGGCAAGCAAGACTTATCTATTGTCAAGAGCAAGATAGATTGATCGGACCGGAAATTATCCGTACTATACCGAATCAACGGATTTGGTCCGATTCTGAAGGTCACCGATCCAATCTGTAATTCCTCAAGGTGGAACTTGTTAGAGTGTGATTCATATTCACTATCGATAGAAAAGCATGAGGATTCTTGGACACTAGAGGATATTTATAGTTTGAACGCATAATTTTTTATTGGTAGTTTAGGTTTATGCTCATGAATAACTATTGCTATATATATACACACAATCCTTTTTACTTGCAATTGAGCAATCTAACGAGAGATGCAGCATTCTAATTATAATGGGATCCTCCACTGAATCTAACATTAGTTTAAAGTTAACTAAGATAAAACCTTTTGTCGGTTTCTATTTTTCATTTTTCGTTTTTTTTATTGTCATTGTACATCGAATCTTAATAGAACCGGCGTTCGAACAGTCTATTTTTCAGTTCCAAGAGGGAACTGGACCGATAGACCGCCCATCCGAACCGGCAAATTTTTAATTTTTTAATTTGTTAACTTTTTAATACGCAATTTAATCCTCGATGTTACTACTTACCTGTCTTTCTCTCACTTCATTGTTATGTTGGCCTATGTTTCATTCTCTTGGATTACACATGCGATGATTTAGCTCGACCCATCTCTCTTTCTCTCTCTAGGTTTGTTGTCTCGCTAGAGCGAGCAGCAATGGCGGAGCGGCGGCAGTTGCTGCACCTTTCCCTTCTCCTCTTCCTTCTTCGGACGATGCAACGTTGTTGCCTTTTGGCCTTCCTCTACAGATGTAGCTGTCTCAGATTCCCTCTCTCTATAACAATAATGTTTTTCCCACTCGTTCTCGCTTTATTTTCAGTGACATAATATTACCTTTACTTTTTATTTTTATTTTGTCGGTTCTATTGAATTGCTTGGGAATCGGTTCAGATAAGTGATCCGATTTTGTTCGGTTCTAAGGAACCCCGATCCGGTCTCTAATTTCGAAAATTGAGTATCAAGACTACCGGTTCTATCCCTAGCTCTCGAGATAACCGGACCAATTCGGATCATGCTTTTTCTGTTCATTGCCAAAGGGGAGTGGAACGCACGCGCATTTTGCCGTTGCTGGTGTCGGTCTCTTGCCCCTTCCTCCAGCTTCCGTCTAAATCAAAGCCAAGTCTTCAGGTCAACGTCAAACCTTTCCAACTCTTGGAAACTCCTCCTCCTTTTGGGGGACGGGGGGCAATCGGGTGGGGCGTTTGGCGAAAGAGAGACGAAAGCGCGTGGGATCCTCGTCCTCATCGTCAGCGCCGTCACCAGATACAACCAACGGAGGAAAAACGCGGTTTTAATTTAAAGAGGCGAGCAACTCGACAGGGTCTTCCTCATTGACATGATCAAGATCAGATTTTTTTGCGCCGAGTACGGCAGCTCGGTTGTCCTTCCCTTTGACCAGAGCTCCTCAGTCGAGCTCCAATTTCTCTCCCGAGGACCCATCAAGCAACACGCAACGCATGCGGCGTCTCTTGAACACGGACAAGCGCTCTTCTCATTCCAGCAGCGACAGCTTCCTCGAGAAAGTCAAGGTTCGAATCCCGTCCTCCCTCTTCGTCTTCTTCCGCTGTTGATCCATCTGGGTGTTGGGTCTTTGTTCTCGTCTTTGCTGGTTTGATCGATCGGTCGATTGAGTTCCGGAGAAGGGGGAATTATTCGCGTTGCAGAAGATGGGCTGCCTGATGAGCAGCTTGTTATCGTCTTCGCCGGACTCGGGCAAGGGCCGAAGCAAGTCGTCGAGCGTCCGGGTGTCCCACGGTTTCCACCTGGTGGAGGGCAAGTCCGGGCACAACATGGAGGACTATCACGTCGCTGAGTACAAGAAGTGTAAGAATCACGTCCTCGGCCTGTTCGCCATCTTCGATGGCCACCTCGGCGATCGCGTCCCCTGCTATTTGAAGCAGCATCTCTTCAGCAACATCCTCCAAGAGGTAACTGTTGATTGCCACCTGATTACTACTGTTTCAGTCATCTGCTTTCGTTTGGTCGGTTGGTGTTATATGCCTGCAAAGTTAGCTTCTCGACGAGACTAGATAGAAGTTTTAGGAGTTGGATTGGAGCTACATCCTGAATAAGCAAAGACCCTTTCCGTTGATGACAGCCGAATTTCTGGATAGACCCGCAGACCGCCATAAAGAATGCGTACAGGTCCACTGATAATTTCATTCTTGAGAAGTCGATGCAGTTGGGCCCTGGTGGCTCGACTGCCGTGACTGCAATTGTGATCGATGGGAAAGATTTGTGGGTTGCCAACATCGGTGATTCCAGAGCAGTGGTCTGCGAGAGGGGCTCTGCCAATCAAATTACAGTCGATCACGAACCACACACCGAACGGAAAAGGATTGAGGAGCAGGGGGGGTTTGTTACTATACTTCCTGGTAAAACTGTCATCTTTTGGATGTTTTATTCTGCTAGTGCCTTCTTCGGAACTCATGAGTCCTGGCAGGTCAACTTGTGGAATGCAGTCTGATTGTTTTCATATTTTAAAACAAGCGGTCTCTTCTAATTTCAGGAGATGTGCCTAGGGTTAATGGACAGCTTGCAGTTGCACGGGCTTTTGGGGATCAAAGCCTTAAAGCACATTTAACTTCGGAGCCGGACATAAGGCATGTACCAATTGATTCGACTATCGAGTTTGTGATATTGGCAAGTGATGGCTTGTGGAAGGTCAGTCCTCTCAGAATGAGATCTCTCTCTTCCTCTTAAAAATTGGAGATGCTGCAGCACAATTCCTTCTGGTGCCTGTCTTGGATGCGTAGCCTCTAAACATTGTCCCGTGAAGCTTGTTTACACCGTCGAATTCATTGTTTCTGCCATAATCCAAGGTGGCCTAGATAGGCGGCTTCCTGGCACTGAGCTTAATTGAGTCCCCTCAGTCCAAGTGATGTTTTTTATCAAGCAATCTTCTCTATTTATCATCGGTTCCACCCTGCCCCAGTTCATCAAGAAAAATTCGGAGTGCTCCATTTTATCCTTAGAGAAGTCTTCTTGATACCTAGGCAAGCCTGAGATAGCCAGGAGAAACATGAAGTAGTATAGCAATTAGACAGGGTGATCTTGATCTAAGCAAGTCTTCCTCATCCACCCGGTTTTTTTTTTTTTTTCAAATTCTTTCGACTGTACCCCTGTAGAATTTTCTTTGGGAATTGCCACTGAAGGCCCCAATAGGTCCCCGGTTTTTTCGTGTCATTTCAAGAGTAGGGCATCTGACAATCACCTTGGAGATGACCTGAACCTTCGGTCCTCTGCTGGAATGCCCATCTGAACGGTTAGCTTTAGTTGTCTTATCTGCAATCTTGCTCCGTTGGCAGGTGATCAGTAACCAAGAAGCTGTTGACTTGGTCAAACTGATAAAAGACCCTGAAGAAGCAGCAAAGCGATTAACGAGTGAAGCACTGAAGAGAGAGAGTAAAGATGACATATCTTGCATTGTCATCAGATTCACTAATGCTGTCGAGAAGCTTCACAACTGAGCCACTCGGTCATTGTGAATATCTCCCGTTCCTAAAGACGTTGAATGTTGATGCGAAAGGTGAAGTTGCATGTTGCGGCCATATGCTTTTAGGGTCCTGTAGGTAGTAGTGGCCCTCGTAGTACAGGTGTTAGAGCAGATTGAATAATAGTGGTGCATTTCCTTCTTTGTTACGGGCGCCCCATGTCTCTTGGAGCGCCTGAGTAGTTTTAGGATTTGTGAGATCTCATTATTCCTGCAGTATGGGCATTTGTATAGTTTAGTCTACCATAGTGATTGTCATGAGGGGTCTAAACTCTGGGGGATTTTGAACCTTGGGAAGTCTTTTTACCCAAGTCTGGCTTGTCATTAAAATTCCTTTGCAGCTGCATTTGCACTGTCTTCTTCTTTTTGATACTGGGGTTCCTTTACCTTCTTTGCATTGTAATCTTGCATATAACTTGTTGGTCGACAATGATTGAAATGAAGGGGGTTCACCATTTTGTTGTCGACCGGTCACATCTTTAGCGTGCTTCACTCAAATGACATGAAAAGATCACATTTCTTAAATGGGATTGAAGAATACAGTTTACACTAAGGGACTAATCTTGAGGGATTCGTTCTTTTGCTGTTGTCCTTCCTTGTCGAGATTAGAACCATTGAGAATGGTCGGGTTCGATTGTGCTCTAAAGTCGTAGCTTCTGATCCGTACCTGGTCTTCAGGACTGTCTCCCAAATAAAGGAGCGAGCGAGAGACCAAAAACCGGAAAACCAAGATCTATCGAAATTTTTTCAATCAAACCCCATTCTGCTGATCGGACGTGACTGAAATGTTCTTAAGCTATTTGACAGGAATTGTCTCGTCATTGCATCGCATTGCATTGGTACATGGCGTGTTGGAGAAACATCCTTTACCTCATACTCCTATGAATCAAAGAAAGGAAAGAATGTAACGGTACAAAAAAGACATCGATGGTAGACATCAAAAGAATTAAGAAAGAATGGTGTTCTCTACACATTTGGCTCGGTAATGACGAAGTCGCGCTATGAGGACAACTAAGTCGTCGAGGACCGGACATGACCGAAATGTTCTTAAGCTATTTGACAGGAATTGACTCGTCATTGCATCTCATTGCATTGGTACATGGCATGTTGGAGAAACATCCTTTACCTACTCCTATGAATCAAAGAAAGGAAAGAATGTAACGGTACAAAAAGATATCGATGGTAGACATCGAAAGAAATAAGAAAGAATGGTGTTCTCTACACATTTGGCTCGGTAATGGCAAAGTCGCGCTATGAGGACAACTAAGTCGTCGAGGATTCTGTCGAAGACCGAGAGAGAGCGGGACGGATTGAACATGCAGCCAGAGCTCTTTCCAAGCTATATACAATTTCTGTGATTGACGGGCGGTCTTTGCCTTCCAAGCTCACGCAATCTGCAGCTAAGTATCCTACATACCTCACAGCTTCTATTTCAAAAGGGTTCGGGGGCAAGACCTTCCGGTCTAGGACCCTGTGAATCTCGTCTTGCAATATGTAGGGAATCACAAAGTCTACCACGTTCCTCGGCACGTCGTTTTCGTTGTTGTGAATAGCTCTGTACCCTGATAATAGCTCTAGCAGGACGACTCCGAAGCTGTACACGTCGCTTTTGGACGTGAGATGTTGGAGCCGATAGTACTCAGGATCCACGTAGCCAAGTGTTCCTGCGGCGTGGAGCGAGAGGTGGGAATCGTCGTCTTCGGGCCCCATAAGAGAGAGTCCGAAATCGGAAACCTTGGCTGTCCAGCTATTGTTGAGCAAAATGTTGGAAGACTTGATGTCGCGGTGGATGACGGGGGGAGTCGCGTAGACATGAAGGTACTCGATTCCCCGAGCTGCGTCCAAGGCTACTCTGAGACGCGCCGCCCAGGAATTGAGCGGGGATTCTGGAATCCTGTGGAGATGGTCGTGGAGCGAACCATTGTGCATGTACTCGTAGACCAATATCAGCTCGTGGCCGTCTTCGCAGAATCCGAATAGCTTCACGAGATTCTTGTGGTTGAGGCGGGACAGAGACTCGAGCTCGTTGAGAAATGCCCTGTCTATGTCCTCGGTTTGCCTCCTGGCGCGCGGGCTGCCACCGCCACCACCTAAATGCAGGTGCGATGCTGCTGTCGATGTCTCTGCTCGCTTGATGGCCACTTCTCGACCGTCGTCCAGTGTAGCATGATAGACCGAGCCAAAGCTTCCCGTCCCGATCTCGAACTCTTTGGCGAATCCATTGGTGACACGGTCGAGCACTTGCAAGGGGAATTCCTCCAGGCGAGAGTCCATGCTGACCAAATGGCTCAGCCGCCTCTCCAGTGGCCGAGGCTGTGGCGGCAGGGGCCTAGTCTGATCCTGGCTCGGGCTCGAGGTCTCCTCGATGCGGCCCGAATCGTGGACGCGGCACACCCTCCCCTTGCAGTATCTGAACAGCAAGAAGCCCAAGAGCGAGAGCAAGGAAGCCGATCCCACGCATCCCACCACCAAGAACCCCACCAGTTTCCCATTTATGCCCTTAGGCCGAACTGGTGGCGGTGCCGGTGACAGTGCTGGCCCTGGCGATGGAGGAGGAACCGCAGGTGTCGAAGCTTGGCAAGGGAGACACGCGTATCCTTCCTCGCACAAGGTGCCGTAGCCCGGCAAACGGCCGCAAGGACATTGGCTCAAGCATGGGCCGGGTAGCACGTTATCGAACACCATGGAACCAGGCATGGAGTTGAAGTGGTCATTGCCCCAACAGCACAATGAATAGTTGGAGGTCAAGACACCGCAAAAAACGCTGCGCTTGGCTTCGATGGCTATGAAGTCGGCGTCTGTCAAGTGTTCCGGCAAGCTAAAATTGTTCTGCCCCCAGCACTTGACCCTGCTGTTCGACCCCAGTGCGCAGCTCCTGTTCTCTCCCAGAGCCACCGAAACGAAGTCCCCTTGCGGCGGCTCGATATTGGCTGCCCCATCTCCCCAGCACTTCAGACTGTTATCCCACGAGATGGCGCAGGCATGTACAGACCCGGCCGCAACCGCTCTGAAGCTCCCGTTCGGCCGATTACTCAAGACGAGGGGATTATCCCCGAAGCACGCGATTTTCCCCGAGCCCATCAGGCCGCATGCATAATCCCCCCCGACGGTGACACTGGACCAGCCGGTCGGGACCGTGTTCCGATTCCATCCGGGCCACTGCCAGCACTTGAGCCGGCTAGTCCCATTGGCGAGACCACACACGCGAGCATCTCCCGAATCGAGCTCCGTCACCACAGGACCATGGTAGATGCGCTTGAAGCGCACATCGGTGGCATTGGCGGCGGAGAATCTCCAGCAACCCAGGACCGACGTCGGCGACGAAGAACCACCTCTCAAGGCGCACATGAATCCGTCACCGCCGACGACGCCCGCGAAGGAAGCAGTGGGATTAACAGGAATTCGAATTCCCCCGGGGAAGCTGGTACAGTTGAGAAACGATCTCTGGCGCGGAGGCTTTATGAGAGCACAGACCAAAGTCTGGTTCGAGGCCCCGGAAATCGACACGGTCGAGAGTGAGACGACCGGCGAGGAGAAGGGCGGGGCGGCGAAGAAGAAGAAGACGATCAAGCTGAGCAGGGAGTGGAGTTTCCCGAGGAAGTGAGCCATAGGGAATGGAGAAACGGGCTTGGAAATCTCATGGTCGGGTGGGATCACAGATGGGTCTAAGCCCCTGCGTCTCTCTCTGGGCTTCGTGGTTTTTTAAGCTGAATGTTATTTTTATGCGCGAGTTGTTCCAGGAGAGAACGCGGTTTGAAACGCTGAGGAGGAGAGGGAGGGAGAGGAAGGGGAAGAGGCCGAAGACCGAGAGACCAAGTCGTCTCTGCGGAAATTATCATGCAAAGTGGAGCGTGTGGTCAACCTTTGGGAAAGAGAGCTTCAGAGCGCAGACCAGTCCAACTTTGGGCGTCTTCAACGAAATCCACTTCGAATTGACCCTGCATCCAACCGGATCTTCTTCTTCTTCTTCTTTTTCGGGATAAAAAAGAGATAACATCCGTGTATAACGGTGAAATATTAGACATAAAATCAAAGATACGGCGAAGTAATATTAATCGTAAGTATTATGAACGGCAAGAAATAAATAGTAATTATGATGGAACCCTTCTCTAATCTTACGGTTAGCATTTAATCGTCATATTATCATGCTAGCTAGCGGGATATTTTAATAAAAGATTCAACGTGCATTGCACCTGAGCTTGAACTGTTCCATGCATCTGTGACCACACGTTCTTCTTCTTCGGTAAGCCTTTGCCCTTTCGTTCATTGGACTTTTCTCCTTATTCTTCTGCTCACGGCGACCCTCGGCGATGTGGAAAACTTCGCGGGGTTTGACCCGAGACCTTTTGCTGGAATTGAATTGCTCCACTCCTCGCCTTTTGCTAATTGAAGTTGAAGATCACCCAGTGGCACCAAGCTACAGTCGCGCCTGATCGGGTCATGAAGGGGACGTGAGGAATCGGACCCGTTTTAGAGTCCGAGCGAGTAGTATCCGTTTATTTCAAGAGTTTGAAACCTGATTCCCATCCGTTGGACCTGTCAAAATAGGCCATAAGCCCCATTTCTTGATCGAGATTGAGTTGTTGCATGAGACATTTATATTCCATAAATGGATTTAAACATAACATGAGTGTTGCATGGGCAGTAAAAAGGTTTTATAACTTATTTAGACACATCCCGCTTCTATGACTTTTTCTTCATTCTCTCTCGCACTCGCTCGCTCGTTCTGCGCTCTCACTCTATTTGAGTATTCCTAAATTGAATTAAATACAAAAGCATTTTAGGGATATACTTTGGGTTGAGCATACGATCACTGAATCTGCATTACAATAAATGGATCATAAACATGTTAGATTTACCTATTTGGATTGAATTATTTATGACCTCACTCGACCCAACCGTTTGATTAGTCTTACCGTCCGTTAATATAACTGACTAGATTTATTTCACATGAGGTGGAGTTGAAGGACAGAGAGAATAAGAAATTGTTATGTAGGGTGCACGTTAAGCTACATATTATCAAAAATGGCAATGCGGATGGATTGTGGTCAACCAATAGACGGTCAACTGGCTGTCATCCTAGAAGTGAGCTTAGACTACTTTATTCTATATTGAAACATCGGCTCAACGCGGACTCATTGATGGGTATTTTTAATCCTCTCGTTGGGTTATCGTAAAGCATCGCCCAACGTGTTACGTGCTTTAGAATCGTTTAGCACGTTGAAGCGTGTCCCGCTCTAAAACTTGCCTTCCCCTTCGCAGAACCTACGGCAAAAGCCATGCCCTCGGGACCCATTCTGCAGAACCGGATTGAGTGGGAATCGAACCAGCAATTCCATGAGAAACTATACGTACTAGAAAGGACCTGAACTTCATCGACAGTAGGGCTAACCGAACGACGAAACAGCTTCACACATCTCGACTTGCTATCTGATTGCAAAGTTGCCATCTTCCGGACGTGTCGTCGCGGAGTGGTTGATGCAGTGGGAATCAGAATTGTAGTCTCAGTTGACCATACCCGGATCGGATTACGTTCGGCATCATGTAAAGACTAAACCGAAAAGAAATCTCTTTAAAGGATTGAGTTCAAGAGCATATGTTCTACGACAACCTCTGCTTTGTAATGAATTTCCACCGACGTTGATTGCTGCACCGTTGGCCTCAACGCCGGGTTCGACTCCCCCACATCAGGGGTGCTGGGACCAAGGACGCATACGCCGCTCATACTCAGCTCGGTGCATTTCCTAGCCCAAAAATGAGCCTCACTAACGTATCCATTCATCGGAAAGCTTGACACGTGAAATGTGAACTAACATACGAGCAAGTTGACTTGGTAACACATCAAAAGATATGCTCCTCCTGAGTTGGTTTTCCATGTTTAGTCAGTTGACGAACTCTATCCCTGTCACAAGTGTCCCAGCATGAAGTTGAAGAGCTACATCGCCAACTACCTGCATAAACAAATAGAAACAATCATTTGACCGGAAAACTCCGCAAGGAAACACCGTCATTATGAGGTAGCCGCAAGAAGTAGGATAAACAAAACAAAAAATGAGAAGCCGTGGGCCGGAGAGTGACCTAAGATTTGGGTTGATGAACTTCCACCGTCATATTAACCTGCAAGACTAGATCGCGAAAAAAACTGCTATTTTCATTCAATCCGTCCTGCTTCAGCTAAGTATGGCGCCCCTAGTCTTACTTCCTGATTACAACAATTTGTCTTTGGTCAATCCTGATGACTTCTCATTAATTGTGCCATGGTAGGCTCTATTCAAGCTACTTTGTCATCTAAACTCAAGAGAAGTGCTGCTTCCACCACTCCTTGGTTTCTGGAGATGCATTAACTTTCATTCTGATTTGAGAACTAAAACAGCTCGGAGGATTCGCGAAAGCAATTTAAAAACAAATTTCATCTACAAACAAAGAAATCAGCTATCAAAATTAAATATGGAAGGATGATGATTTGGTTGTAAGAGTACACTATGATGACTTTTTACACCTTGACCGTGAAAAGACAGAACACTAACCCATCCTTACCGCAGACTACAATCTTCACAAAAAATGAATAGGAGAAATATCAGCTAAGAATTTCTTATACTTCTCCCCTTCCACTGAACTTTTTGATGCAAACACTTGCCCTCTGTTTGGGAACAAGTGTGAAGATAATTAGGAAGGAAAATGCTACAAGATTTAAAATTTCCCTCCAAATCCATCTCAAAATTAAATTCCTTCCAATTTTCACCCAAATTTTCTTCACCTCCATTTCCTCTATTTTTCCAAACGAAGCCTTAGGGAAAAACAAAAGAGAGGAATGTAATACTTCGGTGTGGGTTTTTACTTTTCTTTATTTTCTTTATTATTTTTTTATTTTTTTGGGGGAGGGGGGAACCTTTAAGAGTTTCAAGAACTCCAGCATATTTGGTAGGGTCCACATACCTTAGCCATGGATCTATAAGAATGTTCCGTGACCCCTGCAACATGAGGAGTTAAAAGAACGTTTTTGTATTTCAAGATTTTATCATTCGGATCAAATGGCTCTGTCCAAGCCACATCGGTGCCCAAGCCTCCCAAGTGACCAGACTCCAGGTGATGAGCAACGGCCTCATAATCCAAGAGACCCCCTCGAGCAATATTTATTAGAAGGGCTCCCTGTATCACCATTGGAAAATAGTTAAAAGCCTTAGCCGAGATGCAATCTGACTACTTGACATGCCACAGAGATCTCATTTTTGCATCTTTATTTCCAATATGTTCAAAGAGACAGATGTAAAAATGAAAAGGAATCACAAATACTGTGATGTGCCACTTTCATATCAGACCTTTCCTATTATAGGTTCCCCATTTGCAGCCAGTCTTTCTTCTCCATAAAAGGAGAAAAAATACAGGAGAAATACGAGAAAAGGAACAATGACAAAGCTTGCATTTAAATGATGAGTAAAGGACATGGCATGAGTCATAATTAAGCATCTGTGATCCTTAAATAGGATAGTCCACCTCAAGCAAATCAGACTGTACATTTCAAAATACATTTGTATAATATCTAGTGATGCAACAAAGTGGAATACATCTGTCAACCTCCCAACCCAATTTGCAAGTGTACCACAACGCGCTAACCACTTCACTAAGAGGTTAGTTTCACAATATCTGTTTTAGAACCCAGACAGATCAAAAGGCTAAGGTTACATGAAGGGCAGAAGGAGTAAAATTAATACCAATAGCACCTGTAAAACATCATTAAGGATACTGAAGAGGATGAATGGGGATCACAAAACCAGTGAGGAGAGTCAAGGCAAAAACTAGTACGACCAAAGCATAGAGCAGTACTTTGTATCTACAGCATAAAACAACATTTAGAGATACATAGAGCAGACCTTTCTCATTGAAGATATGAATGAGTCATTGATGATGCCAGACTGCCAGATAATCAGAATGAAATAATAAGGATCCAGAAGACATTTCCAAGTGAAAAAGTGAATAGCGACAAAGGAAAAAAAGGAAAAAGAAAAATTTCAAGGCAACATATTTCCAAAAAGGAGCACCTGCAAATTATGATCATATTCATTCAAAAACATCAGTAATGTATGGCTCAGGAAAAGAAGAAAAAAATGGCACATATCACCTTTTCTTACTTTTCAACCAATCTGAATAAAGCAACCTAAGAAGCTTTCATCAAACTGGACAAAGAACTCAGACAAATAGAAGTAACTAAGCCACATAGTACCCTGAATCTACGCTTTCAAAAAGTTCTTCATGCAAGCGCAAAGATTACTATCGATTTAAGTTTTGCTTTTCCTTGTGTGGTAAGAATGCATTCTTGGAAAATCAGTTCCATGGGACGACGAATGTGATTTGGATAAACCAATGAACCAAAGCATAAATGCATGGAGTCAACCAAGTCTTACTGTATCTTTGTTTAAACACAAGCAACAGACAACTATGTCTGCCTCGCCAGCAAGGTTACAAATGTCGTTATGACTTCCCTTCACATCAACCAGATCGCCACTCATGCTATTTTGATCAAGGCCTGCTCAGAATGTAGCCATTATTGTAAATCAGGAGAATGTAAAGAAATATTTCCACATCTTAAATGACAACACATTTACCGTTCGATTGGAGAGGCCGTTGTGAATTTAAACACCAGCTCCTTCTTGTGGCAATAATTTTTACCCCAAAAGGTCTTAAGCGCTTAGCCAAGTCAACTCCAATATTTCCAAAACCCAGAATCAATACCTACAATGGACATGATATTTTTCAATGCACTTTTCAATCCAAAGAGTAAGGGACAAACAATGGACATCCATGAAACATGGAAGAGGCCCAACAATTATTCTTGTTGTGTATTCAACAACTAAAAGATAAAGGATACTCACAGTTTTTCCAAATAGAGTTTCACCAATTGGCTCCCCAAGTTTTCTCTCATTTACAGAAACTTGCATCTCATTCTGCAAAGAACAAAACTGAAGCAATGAAGGAAACAACAACTTGCAGATGACAAAGGCGCATGCACGAACACACGCATGCGCAGAGAAAGAGAGAGAGAGAGATAATGGAACACTAGCAAGCAAAAGGCAGTCCATTTCATTACAACAAAAAGGCCTATTCTCCTTATCTAAACCATCATTAGCCATAGAATATGATCATCAGATGTAGAGTTTCTGCATCTGAGAGGCCCAAAGGTGGGTATTCTATATTCTATGCGGCCTTGCATCCAAGAAACTATTTGTTTGTACAACTTCTGAAATTTCATCCTAATAAGAGCATTTCTATCTCCATAATCTTTTTCTCAGTAGAGCGTTCTCAGTTTCTTGAAAGGAGTATTTGTAATGAAGATGGTGAGATTGAGACCCTCCTTTCAAGAACACCTTAGCTGATGATTTCATTTGCTCGCACCAATGGCAAACTCGATTGAGTTCTTCTTCAGCAACTCTATTCTGCCGGGTATTTGAGCTTTTCTTCCTCAAGAATTTCTCATAAGTACCATCAAGTGGAAGAGACTTCTTTGTTATTTTTAGGCCTCTGTTTGGTTCAATGCAAAATTGGATTCCTCAATAAATGGGATTCCAATTCCTACATATTTCATGTTTGGTGAGAAAACAAAACACGTGGTTGAATTCCAGAATTTCATAAGAAATGCAGAATTAGATTACCTAGCGATAGTTAGTACTGGAATTCCACTTCCACATTTCTATAACCAAAAAACCAAAAAAAAAAAGGGCCGACTCTACTGCCGCCAGTAGCCGCCACAGGTCGTCGGCTGCGTTCGACAGTAGCCACAATGATCGCCGAACACTGATCTCCATATTCAGTGAGAAGTATTCTCCAACAAGGCCAAAAAATTTTCATAAGAACAATGGATGAGGAATCTTATTCCAATGAATGATATCCTTGGAATGGGAATACATTTGAGGATTTCTTATTCGTGGAACCAAATGAGGCCTTAGTACTATGCTTTGAAATATTAGCTTTCACAAATCACCTCAAAGATCGCCTTTTCAAAAACAATAACCTTTAATGAGCATCTCGACAAAGATTCAGGTCTCCTGTATGATTATGTCCACAATAAACTTACCTCTATGCTATGCAGCTGTCTCTATGAGTTTGACATAATCAACTGTACCAAACTTTGTGAGTAGTTGACTATTTGACATGGTGCAACCAATGGCATTTGACAGACTACTGCTAATTTCATTCAGACTATTATCATCCCTCCCCACTAGATGAAATCAAGTCATGTTTTACTCTGCAGTATTGGGATATGTGAACAAGAGGATATGGGCATGATTTACCTATCAAAAGAAGATAGACTCTGCGAAACTTGAATTGCAAATGAACCTTTTCATTCAGATATAGGCTTGAAGTAGGAAGTCTGGTATGTTTTGAAAGTTGGGGCGTCATTTGAACAATTTTCCTGTCACCCAGTATATCAATTAAGATATAAACACCTATGCGTTTTGGTTTAGAAGAAACTATACAGGCTTCAAACAGAATTTACTGGCGCTGATCATCAAACATTGACTTAAAACTTTGACCAGAAAAGGATGAATGCAAAATTTTGGAATTTATTCACATTGCAGAAAATGGTACAGCTAAAATGTTCAACTTGTCACTCCCTATGCTTCAACAAAAAGAAGCACGAAAAACCTAAATGGTGGACTTAGCATGTAAGAATGAATCACATGAAGTACCCCAGCTACTTAATATTTTTCTAGTGATCAAATATACCTGCTTTCGAAGTAAACCCAGGATCAGATAAATCGCCATCTCTGCACATGATGCTGCATTTCCCGTGATGTCACCTGGAATTCTGGCAACTTTAATTCCATTTTTGGTGGCAGCGTCAATGTCAACACCTTCATGAAGACGAAATGTTGAGAACTAACGAAACATAGAAATAATACGGATGAAATAAACAAAGACCCTTACCAAAAAAACAATAATAATAATAAAAAATAAACAAAGAGACAGATCATCACCTTCCAGACCGACACCAAATTGCATTAAAAGCTTCATTTGTGTTGCTCGAGCTATAGTATCTGAGTCAAAGCGCTTGTTTTTAACCACACAAATATGGTAGTTTCCTATAACATGAGGCACATTGTCAAGGGCCACCTCATCGACCTACGAAAATGCAAAACAGACGAATGAATGATCTTCAAGGTGCAGTTAGAGAGAAAATGTGGAAACATACGAGTCCGGAATCCCTTACACTGCCATAGACCAAAGCACACTAAACAACGAGGATATATCTATATTTAAACATAAGACCAAACCAAATGTGCAAAGTTGAGCATGCCCTTTTTTTTTCCCCATGTCTGTTTTTTTTATCCAAAGGCATGTGCTACAGTGTCTCATAGTATAAGTAAAAATTTCATCACTTGCTACAGTGTCTCATAGTACCCCAACAAGAGCAGATTAGCTTTCAATTCAGCCAAGTAAAAATTTCATCACTTGCTACAGTGTCTCATAGTATACAATTCTGCTATTTGGTATTTTACAACGATCAGAGGCGGAATTGGGATATCACTTCAGTGCAACAGGCAATTGAAATCTGGCTCTACCAATGGATCCCAAAATAATTGGACGGCATTGCGACCTCAAAGGCGAAGCAATCAAATCCCATTTTTCCGCTCAAAACACATCCAGCTAACTCCATTAACCATTTCCAACTGAAAAAAATTGGAACTTCAAACATTTTCTATCACACACTGCGGATATCACACAAGGTCTGAACCTGGATAAATGGATATCGGCTCAAGTAGTCTCTGGTGTAATTTTGGGAGGCCGGGAAGTCAGGTCCGCAAAAGAGGACTCGGGTGACGCCTACTTCATCGGACTCCGTCCCCATTTCCCTCCGATTCCTTCGAGCTTCAGAAGCTGTAACTCCTGCGAGAGAGAGAGAGAGAGAGACGTGCCCACTGCCTACTGCTGGGGACTGGTGAGATACAGAAAGAGACGGGAGTTTGCAGCCTCCACAATCAAACACCTTCCTTTCCTCCTCAGTATTATGTTTGGTGCGGCAGGTGGTATTTTGTCGAATCAGATTAGAGTTTTTCCGCAGGAGACTGCCTTTACGTGACGTGACAAAACTTGCTTCTCGAGCTCCAAAGGTTTTCCACCCGCATATATCATATGACGTTAGAAAAGATAAAAGCATTTTAAGTGTCATGACTTTTAAGGAACTTCGTTTCGTGTAATATTACTATCAATCAAGCGCGTGCAAAAATTATGATACTTGAGAAGTTATTTTCCCAACATTGGGACTACTCCATGTGCTTTCAAAATCACTCAACTTGGGAACTATATCCCGTGTTAGTAACTCGTCCTTAGGTCGTACAGCACAAGCAAGACAAATTATCGCGTGAAACACAAACAAGAAGCTTAGGACTAGCCGACGACATGAGGCTATCTCAGGTTTACACAAGCTCCGGATCCCCTACCTCACTTTTTATAAGATGTGGAGATCCCCACCCTTCACTTAAGGGGTCCACCTTACAAAAGGTAAGGTAGGGGATCCCTTGCCGGTTTACGCATGCCTCTCTCTTGTCCACTGTTGCCCATTGAAGGTGTGTATAAATGGCAGGGTACGCATCATTTTCTAACCGAATTGCATAACGAAGTAGAAAAAAGAACAAAAGGAGCAATCTTCGCACCATTGGAATTGTCAACTTTCCTTCTTCGAGTGCTAAATGTACTAAAAAGATGTCTAGTGGTTTACCTAATTTTCAGAAAGTCTCAACAGCCACAGTCAAGAGTGATGCGATATCGATTAAATCTCGACGATGAGGTAACTAATGAATTTGGATGCTTCGAGCTACCACCTCATTAAGCAAGTGTCGGATAATGCAACAATGACCATACTGCGGAAAGGAAAGAACACAGATCGCGACACCTCACTTTCCGGGCGGGCTTTATGTATACTGTGATGTCACTCGCATCCAACAACGATTTACAGCATCGATTGATAAGTCAAAGCACCGAAACTTGGTCGGTCCTTTCACCACCATATGTGACATCTTCAGATACCAGTACATCAAAATCACTAACGCTCCACTCTGCAGTTACCCCGCTCTGGCTGACATAAATTTCAGTACCAACATTGATCGAGGACCATACACGCTTTGCTGGTTCTGTTCCCGGATCCTGCAGAATGAAACGGTTAAAAAAGGTGTTGCAGTTACGATTAGTACTCAATAGAGACAGAGACCCTTTTTCGTGCCCGATCAACCGCAAGTATCAATTATTAATAACAAAAGCTGTTTTTGATGGCCGATGAATATTAAGTTACAAGGAAACTCAGTTTTCTTGAATTGGAAGACGGGGATGTGTTGTATTTCCGTTTTCAACCCTCGTAGAAGAAAAAGACAGGACACGGGAATATTGAATAGTCAAGATTGGACACAGGAAGTAGGCTCTCTCGTTTGTAAGACTGCTTAAGACTGGTTAGTCAAGACGGACATGCAAATCTGTCTGTTCCCTCTCTGTTTATGCTGTAGGCTGCACAGGGTACACTGTACAGCAGAGTGCACCCAAAACAGAGGATAGAAAAACCACGCAAACCGAAAGTATTCCTATAGGCATATAATGACAGTCGGCACATCAACCGCCGAAAACCCAGGAAATCAACATGCTATATACAGCACATATACAGCACGGAGATTAGGATTATCATAAAATGACAGAGGAGTGCAACCGACCTGGTAAAAGTATAGACGACTGGACAGAGCTCCAACATTGAGCTCCCACGTCCTAGAATCTCCAACCCATCCGTCACCTCGCTTTTCAGGATAGCCATGGATTGCCCATTCAGAATGTGGAAGAAGTTGAACAAGTTCCTGTGCTTGTGGGTTGCTATAAGGGTCACAGGTATCATATGGTTTATCCAGATAGTTGGCGTTCCCAGGGCCACAATACAGATGATAAGCAGCATAGGGGAACCGAGAAGACTCGTTTCTATATATGATCTCACCAGAAACACTGACATGGTAAGGAGGACAAGAAACGAGGTTATCTGGTCTGCACCAGCTTGTAGTTTCTGGATTGATTATCATCTCACTGTATCTAGTCACATCTGTGAGTACATCGCCATCACATGGATCTCCGCTATTCTTCCAACAGCTTCCTATATCGAGTAGATAGAATTGGCTATTAGGCCCTCCGCCACGTGTCACATTAAGAGTCAATCTTACTTTGAAGTTTGGAGATTCTGGCAACTGAAAAATCACAATAAACTATCACTTCCAGAAATCGGATCACATAAAACAAATTTTAGACACGCAAATCAATGATATGGCTATATCAATTGGGATCTCCCAAAACATAATTGGCGAATTCGTAGGTCCATAGATTCTGATTCAAAGAGCAGAAATTTGGCGCGTATTGATTTTCCTGCTTTGACTATTTGATCTCATTGTTTCCTTTTGCGCTTATGTACTGCCTAGTCCAACATAATCAAGTGCTGAAGATGACGTTGATGCAACAATTACCTGTTTAGTTAACATTAGTAACTATGCATTGGTGCAAAGATATAAGGAGAAAGTGCCCGGAACTATATGTTTGCAGAACCTTCTTAGCTCCACGAAAACCAAAGAAAATCCGCTTCTACCCTAGTCTGAGGTCGAAACAATTTCACAAGGGGACAGAAAGTGGAAAAAGAACAAAACAAAAAAAAAATCCTAGACACCATCAACAATGGATGTGGACAACTATGGCTCAGAAAGGGGGAAGAGAGAGAATAAACAAACTATGGCTTAACTTCAAAAATTCCATTGCATTATGGATATGGACAACTGCCTCC
This sequence comes from Rhodomyrtus tomentosa, assembly GCA_028455895.1. Lineage (NCBI taxonomy): Eukaryota > Viridiplantae > Streptophyta > Magnoliopsida > Myrtales > Myrtaceae > Rhodomyrtus > Rhodomyrtus tomentosa. Next base: position 35,844,737 of record JAPCWY010000001.1, on the reverse strand, counting down.
AACTTCAATCAAATATGATTCACTAACTTGTCAAATTACAAACGAAAAGGAACCTTCCCTTTAGCCTACGCTGAGTAGAATGGAGAAATACACATTCCTTCTACCCTAGGTTAAACATCAGATGAACTTTCCTGAAAACTTTATAGATTCAACAAAATGCAAAGAGAAGCTTTACTGTAATTAGAAGTACAAAAATGAACGAACCTTTCGCATGATTCCCCGACCCGGATAATGATAACCGCCATTAAATCCTTTTGTTGCATCTGCCCGTAGATACAACATAAGCCAAGGATACTTGGCACTTGTTCTCAATACTTGGGAAAATATCCAACTTCCTGAGCTCATATTCTTCTGCCATGAGACCGAAAAGTACGACCTGTTCGCATCATCGTTGCTCAAATCAGTATCGAGATCATATGTCCCGTAAAAAGCTCCAGTCAAAGATGCCTTTTTGCCATCAGGATTAAACAATCTTGATTGATTATGGTACACCAAAGGCTGATTCATGCAGCCACTGCCAAAACATGGAAAGCTCCTATCGGTCACTATTTTGCCAACTTTCTTCCCGTTCTCGGGACAAAGAGTGGTGTTCTTATCGAAATTACCATTCTTGAGCATGACCATCCAGAATTGCCACGGTTCTGCAGAATCATTCGTCTCGCAGAGAGAACCGAGGTACAGTTCTTTCTCGGCGGCATACAAATCCGGATCTTCATATGGCTGAAAACCCTCCAGACGAAATGCGTCGCCAGCCCTCAAATCGTTGTCTGATTCATTCACCTTTTGATGGACCACGCATTTGCTCCCAGTATCAGAAGGGGTTAAACTTAAACCTAACACATCAGTGGATCCAAGCAAAACCGATCAACAATACAGAAGCATCATCATCAAGAGACATCAAAAGTAAAACACTGAGCATGCAGATAGGGAGCGAACGCCTCTCCTAATCTAGAAGAGATACTTTGGGCACATGCAGTACTATTCGAAGTCAGATCCATCTCAAGACGACAGAGAAGGATAACAACCCGAATTCTAGCTTGAAAAAAGATATGAGGGTATTTCAGAGATCGCGGTTCACGAGTCTAGGGGCGAGAATCATCATATGCCAAGTGACACGAAATTTCTTCAGAGTGAAATGATTGAGTAGAAGAGAAGGGACAGTAAAATGGCGAACCGGGGAAGAAAGGGCAGAGCAAATCGGAGCAATCGGCGAGCCGGGGACTGGGCATGGAGGGAGCCTCCGCGCCCACTTCGTTACAGAAGTTCCAAGCTTCGAAGCCGACTCTGACATTGGGGTTCTTCATTCCAGGGTCTCCAATGGCCGACACGTGATGCCCATCTGAAGAAGCATCCATCGGAGACAGCAGCCGAAGGAGGAGGAGGAGGAGAACGGGCGGCGGCGGCGGCAACCGCGAAGGACCCTTCATCGTCTCCGACACTAATTACTTGTCAGGTGCAGCGACGCTGAGAATGGGGAAGGAGGACGAGGAGGACTGGAGACAGGAATGCTTGACGCCTCTGGCGGACGAATGGCGTGGCGACATGGAAAATGGAAAACGGCGACGGAGCCGCTTGCTTTTTGTCCATGGCTGGATCTGACGGCTCAACGACCCACTCACTGTTTGCAGCGAGAGAGAGAGAGAGAGAGAGTGATTTTGCGATTGCTTCGAAGCAACTCTCCTGCCACCGTGTCTTCTCTTGAACTTGTGCCGCCAGTGCCAGAGTCATGACACGGGGAAAATTTAGCTCAACTTTAAACCCTCGTTATATGTTTAATGGAAATAATTGGATATATTCTTTTATAATGATGTCGGATGAGTCGTGTGACGAAAGGGGTGTTTATCCGATGCGAAGAATCTGAGAATGTTGAACGACAGCACACGCGTTCGCATGCTGCTTCGATTTCGATGCTTTGCCTTACTTAGAATGAGAACTGAACGCCCCCGCTTGAAAAAGTGCTGGTCATGAAGCCAATCCCTTGAATCAACATTGCACAAGCTCTACTTGATAAGAATCCCGTCTTGAATGTTGACTACCTAACTTATATACTTCGATCGATTGCAGCACGTGTGAGTTCAGTATATTCGAACTGTTAGAATCTCTCTCTCTCTCTCAGTTCCTAAAACACCACTTCGATTCTCCAGTTTGCTTATTAACCTGTGAACTTTGCTGCAGCGACTAAACAATATCTCCCCTAGTTCTGGAACTTGTGGTTCGATGATTAAATTGACAAACCAGACGGCACATCACACAAGCAATCTAACTAAGATTCGCTGTCATAAGTAAACCAAGAAAAGGAAATTCTTCGTTAGTACCGAAACGTACACGGGGCAAGTTAGTCAGCATAGAACAAGAAGCAAAATTGAACGGAATATGGAGAAGCAAGTTCATGTCGAACCTACACTTCTTACTAAACCACCAAGCTAATGAACTGTAACTGCTTTCCTTGATCAGGGACGGTAGGAAACAAGGTTGAAGTTCTGCCGTCAAAAGTGATCGAGGAAGACTAGAAGATGGTTTGAAAAGATATCACGGGTTAATCATTCAAAAATCCTACGTTGGAAGTTCACTCCAAAATGCCCTTCCGCATTTTTCGGTTAGTAGAGATACAGATACTTTGTGGCTAAACACAATAAGCTGGTGAGCAAATAGATCCATTCGGTGTGATAACAATCCTTGCATCAACTCAACTTGGGACTGAGGTAAAACTTGGGATCTCTGAAAAACCTCCTGATAATGTCTGCCTTCTCGGCTGAAAGGTCAGTTTTCTCCAAAATGTCTTCCTTTGATGCCTTAGCAATTGCTTCAATGGAACCAATAGCTTGATTGAGCTGAATACGGAAAAATCAGGAATCAGTTGAAGAAAGGAAGGAGAGAAATAAAAAATGTGATGTTGATCTCACAACTCCAAGTGCAAAATCTACAATTAATTTCAGACAAAATATCCTGGCTGCTGCCTATATCCGAACACCATCTAACATTGAAGAGGAGGATATGAAATATGGGGAAAAACCTTAAAATATTACATCACAGTACAGTCTACATGGACGAAGCTAATGAATTCCTGGGTTAAAAATATAGATTCTGATACGTATCATACCCATGCAAGTCCATCTCAGATTCTTTTAGAATAGATTACTGCAGAGAGTAAAATCCCTTTTTAAGTGCTTGCTAATACCCACATGGATAAACATCTGCAAAGACAATATTTGCAATAGAGGCTACTTTTTTTATTAAGGCCTACACAAAGGGAAATAGCCATTGCAACGGAATGAAATTGATAACAATGTACGGAAACATTGCAGACCAGCTCCATATTGGAATAAAGATGCACAAGAAGATATGGAAAGGCTGAAGAAGACATCTAAAAGTTCATTCCATGGTTCCAAGTTTCACCCTTTAGTTAGCTCAATATGTCTCCAACTTGATAAGTTTTTTGCAGTGCAGTGAAATTGGCAATTAACTGTGGTGCCTCCATTGAAAGGTCACAAGCAATGGGCAACCTCATTTTTCTTCCTAGAGCATATCAGAATCCCCCAGCTTCCGTCAGGTAGCTTATTGTGGAAGGAACCAAAAAATAGGTCCCTTGACTGTTTGATGATTTGCAAAGATTGGACGACAAATAATTCAAGCAGTAAGTTGCCGTGAACTTGGTAAAATTACCGAATTAGCATCATGATTGTCGATGCCAGGTATGGATGTGACGATTCCAACAAAGAGATCCATCCTTTGCATCGACCGCATCCTCTTGAAGGTGATGAACAAGGGAATCATATTAAATGCAGCCGAGGACTAGCTTCCAGAAACCTAGAAGACATCTAAATAATCACCCAACTGCGGTGAACTAACCTCGGCCTTCAATTTCCATACGGCATGCTGCCGCTTGCTGACTGCAACGCATATGGCAATTAACTGTGGATGTATGCTACAGAGATTTATTAACTATAGCCAGCAGGGATAAGTTGTACCCCCGAGGGAGAGAGCTATCTTGACAATCTTCTCAAAGCCCATCTCTATGTCAGGAACAGGAACCAAAGTTGGCCTGCCAAGCTCCATTCCAAATCTTCGCCATAACCAAAGATAGGAGATCTTTACTTAATATCCACTGCCACAAGTGAGATACATATGAATGTAACACTTACTTGAAGTAAGAGTGGACGAAAGAATCATTTTGCTCCTTTGTTTGGAGAGTGACGACGACATAAAAATGTGCAAATTCCTCCTTCAGTTTCTGAATCCTAATCCAGATATCAAGTCAAGCATCATATAGAGCAGGAAACTTGAAATAAAGTAAATACCAACCTGTTGAACATATATGGAATGAGGTTGCACTCCCAATTTGTTATAAAGACAAAAGCCGCTGACAGACCCCCACAGTTGAAAATAAAGTCCTGCAAAGAATACATCATAGAAATTGAGCAACAGCTTGGGGATAAGTATAAATGCAGTGGCTGAATTACCGGGTCAATGGGGACAAAGTTAAGGCGGAAAGAATTTGAACTGAGAAAGGAGGAGATGAAATAGATAAAAGACTCGTCTTGTCCGTTTCTCCAAGTTGTTTTCATCATACAAACCCCGGCACCACCTGCAAGCACATATGGCTACGTTCATCTCGGGCTGCTCAGCACAATGATTCACCAAGCAAATGCTTGCCATGGCAATAGGAATAACCATAAACTGAAACGTCTATATACACCTTGCGAACATAATGTAATATAGGACTTTATCCAAGATTTATACTCCTTAACAAAAATGAGAAATCATTTCCAAAAATTACCACTAACCTAGGCTCTAGAGAAACCAGAGATAGCTAGAGAAGATGTATATCACTTGTCAATTAGCCCAAGCCATCATCACAAGTTTCTTTAACTTCTCCCGACATTGTATGGTTGTTAGAAAAACTGCTTTGACATCGATTACCACAATCTCATCAGTCATCACTAGCAGGTCCAGCGTCTCTCATGTACTAGCATCAAAAGCATCAAATCGAGACACAAAGACAAGAGTGCAAACTCACACATGGATTTCGAATGACAGAATCTGAAATATCAGACGAACATTTAGCGACAACAGCTACGTGGTCTCATTTGAGAGTCCAATCCGAGATTTCAACTGGAGTAAAATAGCCAGCAAAACAAACTGGATGCACATTTCGCATCTTAGTTACCATGACGGATCAGAATCGATCCACTATTTCCTGTTCGTGTCCTGTTTCTAAGACTGCCGAGCTACATTTCCTGCAACTAGTCGGATCATCCGTCCTCCGATAGTCCGATCATCCATTTCATTCATCGGCAAAAGCTCTATCCGACAAATGCAAATGAATTATCGAGGAACGTCCTCGCGCCGCGCCAAAATAGGTCAACATCCAGGCTTTTGAATGCATTTACGATCATCCTCGATCATCCAGGAGAGACTAAAAGCGGTACAGTAGCGAAAAGCAGAGGAATCACCTGAACTTGACAGGCCATTTGATGGAAAGAGAGGCGTTGGACGTCGTTCGCTGCGAGGGATGGCGTTCTCCATCTGCGAGCGAGCGAGCGAGAGCGAGAGAGAGAGAGAGAGAGAGAGTTACTCGGCCACTTTCGTGTTTGCATGAATGTCAAGTAGTCGGCGCGTTTGCGCGCGGGTCAATTGCGCAATTTTACGCCCAAAATAATCTCACTTCTTAATTAAATGGTTTCTTTCTATTTATTAGTAGAAAAAATAAGGGTAAAAAGTCTGGAAATTATTTAAAATACACTTGAAACACAGAGACTTCCCCTTGGAATCATTGAAAGAAGAGACGTGCATTTATCCCGGTAAAGTTTACAGACTGCCGCTTGTTTTTTCAATTCTCGACAACGATATAACATATTAGAAGGGTCGTACGAAACAACTTGGAGCGAGTAGCCAAGTTTTGATGTGACATATGATGGAAGCACGATGCGGCGCGGTTGACTTCCAAGTAGACCTTACCACGGAACGCGGCCACCATTCCAAAGTATAACTTCAGCTAAATTGGCACCACAAACTTGCCCTTATTAGCATCTAATATGCAGCGATCTAATGACGACATAAAAATCGTTTCGTTGCAATTGCTGCGCGAAGGAGTCATTCCGAAAGTCGACTCTAGAGAACATGAATAAGATTCTAACATCCTATCCGTCCAGTGGTGCTTTATTACAGATATGGTGAGTGCTGAAAAAGTGCTAGGCCTCTAAACCGTCCGAGTCATGCCCATAACGGCCATAACGTATGGAAGAGAGACCTGGCTGGAACCAAATGAAAAAGAATGATCTTCTAGCACTTGAAAGATGAACCCCACATGGCAATCCGACTGGAGATCGGCAGCGCAGAAACTGCACTCTATCCCGAGATCTGATTTTGGAGAGTTTCCGGAGTATCTTTCCACATTAGATCATCGAACGTGACCCGCATCTTTGCATGAACACTCTCGCACAGCAAACAGGATGGATCTCGTATTCCTTCATCCTATCTATCTCCTATCAATGACAAACACATCCCGGAAAACCCTAGTCTGAGGTTCTTGGATGGGAAGCCACACCTTCTCTTTCTGGGAAGACAGTCCAAACTTTTGGGCACTGGACCACTGGAAAAAGGTAAATTTTCAATCTCTCGAAACAGAGAGTGATTAGCTGCCATCCCCAAACTGCTTCTGGATGTCCTTGAAGGATATGGTCGCAGATCCCCTTTGTTTGGCTTTTGGCTGAGACGGATGCTCCTTCCAGCCCGTCATATAGATTACCTACAAAACAAGTATAACTTGAAAACCAGATAACGAAAAAGAAGATGTCTCACAACTAAATTTCATAGATCCACATTCACCAAGGAAGGGAAACATTTTTAGTAGTAGTGTCGAGTATATGAAACGTTCTCATCCCGGTAAAATGTGATTCTTCTCAACTTGTAAAGTTTCCACTTAGAAAACTCAAAGCAGAGGAGACAAAACAAAGATGAGAATCCACCCACAGCAGGAAGTGGATACTCTGGCTACCTGGAAAGTTGCAGGGATGGTACCGTCTTCGGCAGCAAACATTGACTCATAGATTGCTGCAGTGGCCAGAGCTGTTTCTCTTTTTAGAACCTGGTTTTATGAACGAACAAAGTTCTCATTAATTTTAATGGGAGCGCAGGAGCTAACCAAAGGAAAGAGTGAGCGAAGGAAGAACATCCCCAACAGATAAGGTAGCCTTACAGGAACTCTTTGTAGAAGAGCATTAGTCTCGCCCATAGCCCTGAGATGTTCTATCAGCTCCAAAGCTATACCAGGAAGCAGAGGAGAAAAGAACATCAAAAAATACCGTCAATATGTAAGTGCAAAGCCAGAACCACAGAATGCTATAAAAGGACATTGCATATGTAAGCATGGCGGAAGAAAAAAAACAGAGTATCCAACATCGATTTAAACATTCTTGTTGCATTGAGTTACAAACTCCAGGCAATTAGAAGATTGAATCGAGACCTAAACTCTCAAGACCTGTAAATTAACATGCACCAATTAGCATATCTGAAATGAGAGAAGATGCCCAACAACTTCTGACCAGAAAGAACAACAAAAAAGAGGATTTATCAGCAACTGAGTCAGTCAACTTTGCATCTAGTATGCCCAAATGGAGCATATGCAAACCCATCAGAACCTACTTCATCTGTTGCTTACTCCTCCTAGATTTCTGCCAATAGAAAGAAATAGAAGCACCACCTTGACGTGACGCCCTTATATAATGAATTCTCTCATGTGCCGATAAAACATATAGGGCTACGCAGCACTTTGTGCCAGAGCGTGAAAAATAGACCTGTTAAGGACTATCATAGTTCAAGATTCAGCATCTCTGGTTATAGTTTAACTCACTGTTTTGAGTTACACAATAGCAGTCACAATGAAGTCAAAACAGAACCTCATAGTTGAGTTGTCATTTCACAAGGGTAGAGAACATGTGAATAGCAAGCACAAGCATCAAAACCACATCTCACCACTTTTATATCTCACTACATATTCATCCACGTCAACACCTGGAAGGGAGAAACCTGCTCTAGTCAACAAATTACCAGCATCTCGCACCTGAAACATCCCCAAATAACGGTTGCTAAGCAAGGGAAATTGTGATAACCATCGATGCAAGGATTGTGAATCCTATCTTCAAGTGATCTTATATGGAAGGAAGACTCACTGGAGTCAGAAACAGCAATTACAGAGGACATAGGACTCAAGACTTTACTACCACAAAAGCATATACCCCAAGTCAGTTATGTGCAAGCCCATAATGTCAAGCACGCATGCAAGACTACATCTGCCAAATTTATCTCACTACCGATAAAGGAAGCATGACATTGTGAGTACAAACAGCAGGCAAGAGTGATTTGAAGAGTACTTGTGCTAGAGGAGATACTCTTGGGCTGATGCCTCCTTCACGTTCCATTTGTGCTATAGTGCATGCCATTCTGAGTTCCCTTGTAACCGAAATAGAATACAAAAGAAACAATTAGAGATGCAATCCTTAAGGTAAAAATGAGATAAATATATGTAAGAGAGAATTTGACAACTTTAAGGTTTCTCCACCCAAAATAGCTGCTAGAAAGAGGCCATCAGGCTTCAATGCCAGTTTACACTGTCAAAAAAAATAAAACAACCGTATGAGCTTCAAATGAACAGACTATCATGCATTACCATATATCAGCAAACAGATCTAGACAAAAAAAATTCCGTAGAAGAACTTTCTAGACAGAACAAAGAAACAAAAAATATAAAAATAAAGGACTGCTATCATCCTCGTCAAGAGCCTGAACTTCCTTCAGTAATCTCACAATAATCATAAGTCCTAATCAGTGATAACAACACTCACTCAGACTCTCCTAAGAGAAGTATAGAAATCTGAAGGAAACTAAGACCTGATTACAGATTATCAATCCGTGTAGTGGATTCTCATATAAGAGGTGGAGACTCAGTCAGTCTACTTGTCTGAGCTAGTCGAGGGAAAGCTCTGGTGCTAAAATGATGAAGTTTCTAAATCAAGTACACTTGGCAGCGGGCATTACACAGTTTGACCAACTTAAGCTCCAAGAAACTACTTTCTGGCCTGAAAATTAGCAGTGCAAGTTACTTTACTCTGTTTTGTTTAAGTAACTTATGCACGCAATGCAGGCTGAGACATCAACTTTATGGTGTATTTTTCTAATAGAACAAAAACCCACTTGCACGAATAAACCAATGTGGTGCCTCTTCAATAACAGAATTTTTTGGAAGGCCCATATGCTCGCATAAATTCCTCTTTCCCTCTATCCTACATCACCATTTTGTTGCCAAAAAGGAATTCATGATCAGATTGCACTAATGACAACAAAGAACAAGCAGACCCATACCTGAATCATCGCTCCAGGAAGATCATTTGTCCAGTGTAGACCCAAACAACTGAGAACCAGGTCTAGAGAACTTTATTTTCAGAAACACAGACCGTTAGGAATTGAATAAATACTGCCCAGCCAAGTAACCTATGTAAAAGAACTTATGTCCAGATCTACACCTTTCCTTCATAGGCAAAAACTCTTCATCACCAACGACATGCAGCATCTCAATGTTCTCATCAGATTTATCTTGCCCCCACTCTTTGCACTGTTGTATCATGTCACATGACATATCCATCATAATGAGCTTTTGAATGGCACCTTACATCAGAAAAGGAATAATGTTGATCATGTTATATGAATAGCATAAACAGTATTTACTAAGTCTGCAAAACATTGAAAATCTTAACTTGAGTCTATCAGATATGTGATGTTTTGCTTGGTCGAGGATGTTAACATAAACTAACAAGCTTCCTCCAAAATCGAAAGTAATGCTCATAAAGTCACTATGGAGCAGTGCAATAGATTTTCATACACACAAGCATGCTTATCTCCAACATGCAAACTGTAATAGCAGTAAATTGATGAGGAAACAAGGACCCTTAGTTCATAGCTGTATCCAAGGAATACATAAAAGAAGAGTATTAAGATGTTAGTAAAGGTAGGATAAAGTGAATCTCAGTAAAGGTAAGACCAAAAAAACCCATGCAGAGATCCTTTCTGCTCTACCAAAAAAAAAAGGAAGAAGAAGAAGAATAAGCATGCGTATTGAATTATTTGCTTCCCACGACACAAAAAATCACACGCTGTATCCCTCGTTCAATAGTCCCTTTTCTCTGCCCAGACATAAATAATGTGGATCAAAATACTCCGAGATTGTGACATAATAAGTTTGAAGCTCACATTATGAACTGGCATTTCAGGCTCCATTTGTATGTCCATTTATTCATCAAGAACAAGGCCGCTACTATGATCAGTCTATAGACAGCAAAGGCATGTTATTACCGTAAGACAACCATTTTGCTCAAACATTTGCAGAGGACCTCTGCAATCAGTTTGCATTCAGATCCACAAAGGCATTAAGTATAATCACCATTCATCCTCTATTTCCCATAACACTGCATGAATTCACAAGTGTCCTGGTTAGTTGGAGGAGGGGGAAAAGGGAATTGAACCTAAGAACATTTCGTCTTGATAAGGGTTGTCTGTCAACACGTAGGCCAAAACATTGTCTTCATGCACAACAATAAAGCAATATAGATTATGAACATCAGCCCTGTTTGTTTCATATGTTCTACCAACCAAGTTGATCATAGTGGGCTAAGAATGTTAATATTCTCAATCTAACAGGCTACAACAATAAATCCAACAAAAACTTGGAGTTTCCAATTTGCGAAAAAAAGATCCATCCTAAATTGTGGCTTCTCATTCTCACGAGTTCATGTCTACACATGACAATCTCATGCGTACTTATGTGCCAAAGCTGACCTGACGGTAAACAAAGACTAAATTAGAAAGCAAGCGCAGGTATTAGACACTCACCACGACCACGTATCAAGCGCCTGACAGCTTCCAAGGAACCACCCAAGCATAATGCTGTTGGGAATGTTTTCTTACAGTCCTACAGAAGGCGACAACATTCACAACATAAGCACAATAATTGAGAAAACTAAACTAGATGCAAACAGAAGAATGAATCCTCTCTCCCCCAAATCGAATTGCAAAAGAAAGTTGAAGCAATCTAATCCAGTACAGATAATCCACTCCACTCAGTACCCACCTGCAAGCGATCCAACAAATTCTCCGCGACGGAATCAATGAAACAATCACCGGGACGCATCAACCACGCAGCTCGATCACGCTGCCACGCCGAATAAAAGAAAAAAGAGTAAGCTAGCAAGAAAATGGCGAGCGAGGAATTATCAATTGCAGACTGGGCTACGCATTACTTGCTTCCGCTTGAGGTCGCGGTCGAATATCTTCACCCTCGAGCCGTCGCCGCCGTCGGTGGAGAAGCAGAGGCGAGCGCCCTCTGATGCTTCACTCGTTCCGCGCATGAAGAGCGACGGCGACCAGGGCCGACTGGTGCTCCCACCGGAAAGCAGGGGCAAGCTTCTCGTTGTCCTTCGCATCTTCCTTAACGAGGTGAACCGTACGGAGAGTCACCGAGGTTTGGACCGGGATTTGCTGACTCTGGTGCTTCGCAGGGAGAGACGAAGCCCACTTACGGGCATAGAGCGAGAGCGATGAAGAGAGAGGGATGGTGTGCTCTGGGGGAGAGCGAAGTGAAAGGCCCGCCCGCCGGCCGAGTCCCGCAGTCGATCGTCAAAGGCCAAGAGACCGTGGCAGAATCGTAAATAGCATCCGTGTTTTAATTGAACCAGGCAGACGAACAAGTCGGTTGAGCTACTGTACGACCCTGAACGGCCGCAGCTTTACCTTTACCTTCTCTATCATAACTCTTCAAAGTTAAGAAAATATTTTTTGCCTTTCGTCCTAATTATATCCCAGAGTTGAGACCATTATCTTGGTAAATAAATATTTCGGGTTCGAAACTTAATTTGATCGGAGAAGTGGAAAAAAAAAGAGAAAGATTTTAAATAAATGTATGAATTGCTTTTATTTTTTCAAATAAAAGCTCAAAATAAATTTTATTTCATATAAATACCTAAAAATGAAAGTGACCTCTTTATTTCAAAGAAGGGTCTAACCAATGGCACTTACATCAGTTCATTTTTTTTTCCTTTTCTCTTTTATCGATCAAAACAAATCAAAAAAAAGAAATGGGAAAACTAATAAAAAATAACGAAAATGCCATTGGTCGAGTCCTTTTGAGAGCACTTTAAGTTTTTATTTGAAATAAAATCTATTATTTAAGAAAACTAAGAGCATTCCTGACCCTTATTTAAAATTTTTCCTCAACAAATTACATAGCTGGGATTAGTGTGATGAGATATTCAAAATACAAAATGGACTCGAGATCCATGTTGGTGCTATGAACTTCACTTAATATAACATCGAATAAATAAGTGCACTAAAAGTAATAAAACTTATTACTAAAATTCGATTGAGTCATGAAATTTTTAAAATGTGTGATTAAATTATAAAACTCGTCATGTTAGTGCAATCATGTCTTTCAATTAATCTCATTCAACTTGACAGAAAAAAAAAATATTAACAGATTTTGAGAACTTAATTGAACCAATTTGATAAGTGTTATGACTTGATCGTACTTTCGTGATAAATTTGATGTCTTGATTATACTTTTTAAAAATTAAAACTTAATTGCACTTTGACGATAAACTCTAGGACTTTCGGTGAATCCAATGTACTCAAGCTCAATTTGGCTTGTTACCCCCATTTTCTAATATGGCAAATAAATAATGGAACATTGCAATTCATTTTTAATATCGGGTGAAAATCAGACCCCACGGCATAAAACATGTACGAACACAATCAGTTGGATCCAATCTAAAGCCATATGGAAACAGGAACTAGGCAGTCATCCGTTCTAGTAAAGTTCATTTTAAAAAGTACCATTTTTTCCCCTTTCCATACCTTCCCACGGCTTTGGGAAGCAATTAGCTCTTCCATGAAAACCGTTTTTTAAGCTGAAAATTGTCAAAAAAATGTAAACCTCACATTTGTAAATTTAGTACTAAACTTTTTAAGTTTATTGATTCAATCATAAAGTTTTTACATTTTATCGATTCATTCATATTAGACAAAAAATTTCTAATGTGAACGTTGGTCGTCTTATGTGGCACCACCAGTATTGACATGAACAATTTTTAATGTCTTTTTATTTTCACTCTCTATTTTTTTCTTTTTCCCTTTTTCCTTTTTCTTCCTCCACTAGCCCCAGGTGAGGGCCGATGAAAGTTGAGGCAGGCAAAGAAAAAAAGAAAAGAAAAGGAAAAAATTAAAATATTTTTAAAATAATTTGAAAATATTATTAAAATATTATTAAAAACCATTCGTGTAAGCGTTAGCGATACCACATAAGATGGCTGACGTTCACGTTAATGATTTTTGGTCGATTAGACTAATGGGCAAAAGGATGAAGATGTTTAGGACTTAATTAACAAACTTAAAAAGTTTAGAATTGAATTAACGAAAATGAAAAAAAAAGATAATTTTTTCCTTTTTTAAGTTGTATGGACTGTGTGGGGCCAACGTTATCTAACATAGGCCGGCTAAGTATCCTAGGACTAATCAACCTAGCGATTTCCCATTTTATTAAAAAGGAAAAATGACACAAAGTATTTGTACATTTTGGCTCAATATATAATGTGACATATGAACTTCTAATTTGATTAATATGATTCGTGAGAGTCTAATGTATAATGCGGTCTCTAAACATTTAACTTATTCAACGTGAATTCTGAACTTTTAGAACATGTTCAATTTAATTTCTCAACTATAATAGAATGTCTAATGTTGTCATTGAACTTGAATTAATGGAAAGACTACATTGAACATTTTATTATAGTTTATGGACTAAGCTGAATTCAAGAACCACGTTGCATATTGGACAAAAGTTTACGGACTGTATTAACCAAATTAAAAGTTTATGGATAGCATTACATATTAAATCAAAGTTCAAAAATCATTTATGTCTTTATTCATAGGCAAAATGACACGAATAGTCAATATACTTTGGCAGAAAGTGCAATCTGGTCCCTGAACTTCAGCAGAATGTGCAATTTAATCCCTAAATTTTTTATTTGTTCAATTTAGTCCCTAAACTTTCAGTGAATATTCAATTTAGTATATTGACTATATGAAAATATTCAACGTTATCCCTGGTTTTAAATTAACAAAAGGACTAAATTGAACATTTTCCTATAATTCAGGGATTAGATTGAATATGCACTAAAATTTTAGGAACTAAATTGAACAAGTCAAAAATTTAGGGACTAAATTGCACATTCTGTTAAAGTTCAGTGACTAAATTAAACAAATTAAAAATTTTGGGACAAGATTATATATTCTGGCAAAATTCAAGGATCATTTATGTAAATACCCCTTATTCCAAGCCAAAAGAAAGTAAAAAAAAAAAAGATAATTGAGTCAAACCCTAAATTGATAAAAATGACAAGTCAAAGCTAAACATCCGAGTGATTCGACTCGGTTATTCTATCCTTTTTCAAGCGCATGAAAATCTATCCAAAAAAAAAGTGCATGAAACGAGCCAATTCCTCGATCCTCCGGGCGATCTGGTAGCTAAATTGTCTTCCAATGTTCTAACCCTTGCAGGGACCGAGGGGAGGACCGCACAAGCAGTCGTTCCCCACGAACGACGTCGCGGCGAACTTCTTCGCGGCGTCGGGGATTTTCCCGCACAGGTGGTTGTAGCTCACGTTCAGGCTCTCCAAGCTCGACGCCGCCTCCGGCACCTTCCCGTACACGAGATTCCTCGAAATGTCCAACTGTCTCATCGTCTTCGGGATCTTCAGTTCCCCCATGTCGAACCTCAACTTGTTGCCCGAAGCCCCGAAGCCCACCAGGAACTCAGTCCGGTTCAGCAGCCCCATCGGGCTGCCCGCGATTTGGTTCTCCGACAGATCGATGTAGTCGTAGAAGTAGGTCTGCTTCGGTTCCCAGTCCTCCATCCTCATCTTGATCCCGCAGTTGGCCAGCTTGAGCGAGTATATGATCGGAGAAGAGGTGACCCAGGACGGGATTTGGCCCAGCTTGAACCGGTTGTGGGACAGATCCAGCGACTCGATCCCTTTGACGTACAATTGGGGGAACGGGTCGACGAGGCGGTTGCGGGAGAGGTCGAGGTTGAAGATCTTGGTGAGGTTGGCGAAGCTCTTGGGCACGACGCCGTGGAATTTATTCGACGACAGGTCCAACGTGTCGAGCACTCTGAATTTCGCGAGAAAATCCGGGATTTGTCCCGTCAGAGCATTGTGGCCGAGCTCGAGATACGCGAGGGTTGGTGCTAGACCCCAAATGGTCGCCGGAATCCCGCCGGATAACTTGTTATGCGACAGCCGGAGGACTCTGAGATTGGGTAATGAGCCGAGATAGTCTGGCACGGGTCCGGTGAGCCGGTTCCGTTCCAGACTCAGCGCGGTCAGATTCTTGAGCCGACCGATCCCGCGGGGGATGGCTCCGGAGAGGGAGTTCCCGCCGAGCTTCAGCTGCGTCAGCTGAGTCAGCTCCGAGATCGAGCCCGGGATGGGCCCGGTGAACTCGTTCCCCTCCAGGCTCAGCGCCTCGAGCCCGGCTAGCTTCCCGATGGAGGCCGGTAACTGGCCGGAGAGCTTGTTGTTCTCGATGTACACGTACTCGAGCTTCGGCAAGCGGAAGAGGAGGTCGGGGAAGGGGCCGGAGATGTTCCTGAGGTCCATGAGGTAAACGCCCTCAAGGTCCTGGAGCTTGGAGAGGGAAGGCGAGATGGTGCCGGACAAGTAGGCGGCGGGGCGGTGCAGCTGACCGGAGACCCAGATGCTAGTGACCCGGTCGCCGGACCTGCACGTGACGCCGGCCCAGGCGCAGCAGTTGGTGCCCGGCTTCCACGAAGAGAGAATGCCGGAGGGATCGGCAGTGACGGCGGACTTGAAGCCGAGGAGGCCGGCCTCGTCGTCGGGGTGGCAGGAGGCGGCGGCGGAGGAGGGGAGCTTGGGGCATTGGGACATGAGGAAGAGGAGCAGCAGGGGGAGTGATAGGGAAGGAGGCTTCATGCTCTTTGGCGTTTTTCTCGAGGGGTTGAACGGCGATGATGATGATGATGATGATGATGGTGATGAGGAGTGAAAGTTGGCAGCGCTTCTTTGCTTCTTCTTTATACGATACTGGGGGTTTGTTTTCAGTGATACTGTGCACGCACGCGGGGAGTCCACCATGTCATGCGGGTTTGACTGCGGGTTTACGGTCAAAGGGAAGAGGAGAAGCCGACAAAGGAATTTTACCAATGGCTTATCTCCATACTCGGTGCACCTGCCACCACCACCAGCCGGGGCCATGGTCAACACTATACACTGCAAGTGGTGGGGAATGGGGATGGGTACAAAAGGCGCCTTGTGTCAGGAAAATTAAAAATTTTGCCCAAAATTAAGGTTAACGTAAACAACAATTTTATCTCAAAATTTTGTCACATTCAATTATAAGAATATTTTAATTATATCAATTGAATTATATATATATATATATATATATATATCGCGCCCCCAAAATATCTCTCCTAAAATTCCTCTTCGTCAAGACGCCGCCTCCTGCTTTTACCGAAGCAAACGCCATGACGGAGTCTCTCCCTCCCTCCCCTTCTTCCTCCCCCATCTCTTGTTCCATATTTATTTCCTTCTTTTTATTCTTTTATTTCTATATCTTCTAGGTTTTTCTCGTTGATTTTGTGGATGATGTTGTCGACTCTAAAGATCAAAGCACGAGTGACTCGACACTTTTCTCGAGTTTGCTCGCTTGTTCCGGCTCCAAGTGCTTGCTCCACATAATCGAGCAATCGGCTTTGAGGTTCCTTTGCTATTGGGCTTATCTAAAAGTGATTTTGCGATAAACTGATATCTCTTTTGTAGCCCTTCTCTCTCAATTTAGAACTATATTTAAATTCAGGTACCCTTATATCCAAATCTAGAGATAGATCTAATATTTATTATGCATTTTTTATGTGTTTTTTCAACTTATATATATGTTGTTGTGGTCTTTACATAGTGATGGTGCTTGGATGCCTAACCTAGGTGCGCACCACATTTTGACAAAATTGTAGTTACCGGAAAGGATCTTCTCGGCGTGTGCTTATCATTGATTAATATGCGAGATTTGGTGATCGGCAGACGTGTGAACTTTAATATTACCGTCTTTGTAGAATGAGTCAATCTCTACAAGCAGTACCAAGTTGATTCGCTTGTCATATTTACTTATTTTACTTGATTTGTGGGATTTGCATCTTTATTTTGAAGTCATGTACTTCTTCTTTATATGAAATGAAGACGTTCGTTCCAACCAAAAAATTTATATACATTTCACATTTTTTTTCAATTGAATCCAACTAGATAAGTTTTGCTAAAAATAACAGATGTGGGTGCCCCAATATATTACCGATACAGTGGGGGCTTATGATGAGAAATTTGCTATTTTTTTGCTATTTTATTTTCGTTTACATTTTTTCTCCTCTTTTTCTTTTTGTTTATGGTGGGTGGCAAGAGTCGTCGAGCCCTCACTGCCACAGTAAAACATAAAGGAAAATTAAACATTTAAATAATTGATTTAAAAAAAGAAACGGTCCTAAGACAGTGACAATCGTGCCACGTAGAACGGCTGATGTTCACGTCCGTGATTTCCGATCAAAATAGACTAGATAAACTCAATTGGCACAATAAAAGCATTTATGGTTGAATTGACAAAATTGCGATAAGTTTAATCCCAACATGTTGAGATTAATATTCAATTTGCCTTATCAGCTACATTTTGTTTATTAGGAGGGGTGAGGATGGCAGACCAAGGTTTTCAAAAATATGATAAGGCATGGTCTTGTCCATTTTATGTAAATCTTAAATTTTTTAGGCTCTGTTTGTCTCGCAAAAAAGAAAGAAAAGCAACTTTTGGGAAAAAAATCGAATTTTTTGTCGTTTGTTGGCAAAAAATGAGGCAGGCAAGGAAAACATTTTCTACGCATTAAAAAAACTTCTTCAAAAATAGGAAAAATATTTTCCTCCTTTTAAAAAGAAGAGAGTATTTTTCTTTCCTCCCTCATCTTTTTCGCATTTCCTTTCTCTTTAATTATTTTTTTACTTTCTTTTCATTTTTATTTATTTATTTTCTCTCTTTTTGTGTAATTTTCTTTTCTTTTCATTTTGTTCTGTTCCTTCTTCTTCGGCCGCTGCTGGCCATAGCCACGACCGACAACCGACCATTGACTCCCGATTTTTCATGCCTAATTAATTAAGGTTGATAAATATATTAGAATTAAATTATGTGATTTAAAATTGACTAATCTCATGTAATTTTTTTTCTAATAGACAATATGAGCTCAATTTCTCAAATGAGAAATTATAGGTAATTATCGTATGAAAGGGATATCCTAAAAATGCTACTTTTTCATTTGAGTACGACTATGATATGAGTTGAATCTTTATTTTTAATAAGTCAAATATGTTCAAATCAATTAAAAGAACTATAATATACATTAATCTCTAAGAAAATTAGCAAGATCATAACATTTGATATCCGAATCAATTGAGTATTCTAATAATTCGAACGTGTCACGTGACAAATGACATGATAATGAAATTAATAATGTCATGATAATTGAAATGCTAATTTATTTTAGGGAAGACTATAGTCTAAACTAAGGTTTAATGTATACAATGTACACAATTAAGCTTAGGGGGGCAAAATGGACATTTCTTCCCCACTTATGGCTGAAATTTTCATGGAATTTATGCCTAATTTTCACTATTCACAAGTACTATTCACCTTATGATACTATTCATGAATATTATTCATGCCACCCACTTAGGCCGATGGGATTTTATGAAAAAATTAAAGCTTTTACTCAATCATTATTTATTTTCTCTCTCGTTTACCCCTCCTGCACGAAAATATACTCCCCCTCACTCATTAGAACTCAAATTTTCACTTCATACAAACACTTAAGAAGTTGCAACGAGAAAGGGGTTGTTCTTGGGGGTGTTTTTGAATATCAAGGCAGGTTCAACATCTCTTTATTACATTTTATGATTTAAAATTGTTAAGCCTGATTTATGTGAAGTATAAGATGCCTATATGTGTGTATAGTAGATTACGTGCTCATGTGAAAGAAATTGACCAAAAGGGTGAATCTAGTGAGCCGTCCTGTTTTGGGATTATTCCGAATCACTATTTTTGTTATTTTTGTACGAAATTTTGTAGGCTTCAAATGTCCTGAGACGAAACACAAAAATTGAATATAATACCTCCATATATAATATCTATTATTTTGAGAATTTTTGGAGTTCATATGGTTGGCCAAAAGTCCTCACTTTTCTATGATTCTGAATTATGCTCAAACTGAAACCATGCTGACCTTCCGATATTATCATTTATTTATTATCCTTTGTGTACCTTAAATAACTTAAGACCAAACACAAAAATCACTCTTGAATCCCAAACTATGACATATATTAAATGATGAATTTTTAGAACACATGAAACTTGACCTTTTATTTTACTTTCTCTCGTGTATGCATGTCTAGTTTTGACCCTTGACGATAATTATTTTTATCTCTTTTTGTGGACTCATAAAACTCCTAGATAAAATAGAAATTTTGAGCTAACATCCTAAGCTAAAATATATATTAGATTGGGAATTTTTTGGGTAATCTATGTTGGGATTAAGACCACTCTCTAGACTGACTGTGTCATGTTTCTGGGTCTGGAATCTGGCGTAATTTCTACGAATTTTTGTTAATAATGTAAAAAAAAAAACTAACTTGAACACTGGTCATATATTGTAGATCAGGGTCGTGACTACAACATACTAAATTTTGATGATTTTTGAAATTGATTTACTTCGGCTAAATGAGCAAAATTCATTTAGTGTGCAAGTCACGAATTTTGGAGAAAACCCATTAATATGTGGTTTTGATGCATAAAATCTTCGAACAAAAATTAATTCTTACTGAATGAACTACCATTTTGTGAAAGTTGGAAATTTTGTGATTTAAATTAGTATATTAATTAGATGGTTAATCAGGCCTAAATCTACCATGATTTCAGTGATATAGTAAAAAAAGTTGCTATAAGGAAAAACGTTCCGTAAATGACGGATGATAGTAAATTGAGCGAATTGCATGTGACATGATCGTATGACCTTTCATTTAAATACATGTGTGCATTGATCATGGAGTAAAATAAATAAAGTTACCCCGGTTGGACAACATACTAATAGAGCCCCAGGAGTTTGGAAAGCCCTTATTGTGTGATCTGGGTTGCTCCTGTTGCTCCTGTTGTGTGATCAGGAAAGCCTCCGGAGTTGGAGATACCCAGGTGCGGAAAGCTTGATAGTGCCATGCGCGGGGTCGAGAAGGAATTCGTGGGTCTTGGCAAGATATTCTGCAAGTGAGCAAAAATGTCAAATAATGTTGAGATAAATACATAAGTACATATTCATGAATTCATGGCATATCCATCTGTGTGAAATTCATTTTTACCGTGATTGTTTGATTGATCAGATGTAATGATATGCGTCAGATTAATAAATAAAAAGAAAAGAGTGCTAATTAATACCAACAACGTTTTGGTGTGGTGGTATGTGAATAAAAAGGTTCGAAGACGACTAGGGATTGAATCGTAGAAATCGTTGCTGTAATGTTAATAAATAAAAAACTTCTAAATTTAAGTATATTTTATTAAAATACCAACTATGCCTCCTTTGATAAACTTAATAAAATGCATGATTTTGGATAAATTGGTGTCGTGTGATATTTAGATCATGCATTGTAATATTTAGATGTTTTTCTTGTTGGGTAATAGCTCACCCATGTTGTTAACATTTTCAGATCAATAGATATGGATGAACCTCTGCACCACTTCTATGGGGTACCATATCAAATTAGGTCAACGGCTGAGGACGTTGTATTTCCCGATTCTTCGACAGTCTTCATGTGACATACTATTGTCGTATTTGTCTATACGGGTTGTTACCCGTTGTTGCTTTGAGGTCCCTTGCATGGTATGTCAAGCAAGGTGAATGAGTTTTGGGCCTTTGATTCTGGATGATGATGGTCACGAAGGGGCCGATGACGAAGATGGCGGCGATGAGCCAAAGGGTGGTCCAAGAGAGATGGTGGGGGTCTAGAGTGTCTTGTGCGCATCAGTCCGTGCTCGTGTGTTTGGTTGTCTGTAGTATCGTGTATGTTGTGACAGCCGACTGTAAACCTATCATGTGTCTGTTGTTTTTAATTAATGAAGACCTTATGTTTAAAATATGAATTATCTCTTTCGCTTGTGTCATTATTTAATCGAAAAAAAAATTGGTGGGGTAGTCCCAAACTAAGGCAAGGTAAGCTGTCATTGGCCTTGATTGAGGCCAAGCCTTGCTAACTAGCAAGGCTCAAGATCACTTGTGGTGGATCTCTGGCGAACGACAGAAAAAGGAATAGAAAAAAGGGTTAATATCATGAAAAACTTCAAACTAGTACACCTATAATAAATTTACCTCTGATTATTTTTTTTACCACGAAAAATCCCAAACTAGTACAATTGTAACAAATTTACCCTCAACTATTTTTGTAATCGCAAAAAATATTAAACTGGTAAACCTGTGACAGGTTTACACTAAATTAACTTTTTGGACCACGAAAAACCATAAAGTGGTATACACGTGATAAATTTATGCTCTGTTAAATTGAGTTAATACCATGTAAAATTTAAATTAATACACATGTGATAAGCAGAGGGTAAAAATCCCAAACTGATATGCCCGTCAATTATCATGTGTCATAAACTTAGCATTTTAATGGTTAGATTTAACAAAAACTAATAGAGAGTAAATTTATCAAAGATGTACCAGTTTAGGATAAAATTGTTACAAGTGTATCGGTTTGGGATTTTTTATGATTAAGAAAATAATTTATGGTAAATTTGTCACATGTGTAGCAGTTTGACGTTTTTTGTGGCATCAACCCTAGAAAAAACTTTAAAAAAATTAAAATTTTAAAAAGTATTTAAAATTTTGATTTTGTAAATGAAAAAAAAAACTAAAATGAGTGCAATGTGGAAAATCAAATCGGGTTTTTCATAACGAGTGGCGACAAATATTTTTTAGTATGTTCTCATATTTTAGCCAAACGCTGAAAAACATTGTGAAAATGACTTGTTGAAAAACTTTTTCTAGAAAGGTCACATTTTTTTGCGAAATAAACATATCCTTAAAATCTTTTTGAATGTAGAGAGATTAAGAGTGATTCAGAAGTTAATAAACAGATTTATTCTTCTCTTTTGCTTATACTAGACTCCTTTTACACCTGTTTTTATGAACAAATAAAATGATATTTGAGTTATGATGCATTTTTTTTCTTAGTTTTCTGTCGGCAAAGTCAAAACAACATGATAACTGAATCCCCCTCAATTTCTCTCTCTTATTTTCTCCCGTAAATTTTTTTTTATGTCCTTCTGTTATTCTAATTTGATCACTTCATCCGAACTAAGCTATGCTAAATCGATATTTTCAGTAAATCTAGCTTTACTGTTTGCTCCCGCCTACTTCAATTCTCCTAAGTGGGTTGAAATGATCCGGCCCTTTTTCCGATCCGACGTGTGATGGGTCGTCCCGTGCTTGGAGCGGCGGTCGAAGCTTACTGATCAACGATCTTTAGTATTCCGAAGGGCCTGGCCCAACACATGCCTCATCCAGTGCCAGGCCCACTGGCCCACTAACGATTGGGTCGGGTCATGTAAGATGGAGATGCTAGTTTTTATTTTTTATTTTTGATATTTCATTGCCTCTGTTCTTAATTTGAATATGTTCACTTAAAATCTGGATTTTTTCTGCTTCATTTTTTACTTATTTTTTAATTTTAAATATCTTTTTTATCATTATTTTTAATTTTTAGTAAATTATAAAATGTAATATTATACTTGAAATATGTAACGATATAGATACTTGGTATATACATAATTGTATATTATAAAGGGGCAAAAGTATACTAGGAGTGTCAATATTTGTGTACGGCGCTTACTTTAGTGCAAATATTTTTTTTCAATCACTTAAGTGTCAATTTTTTTGAAAAATAATTATTTCAGTGCCATCTCCGGCGAGCTTTGCCAAAAATCTAACATGACATCTACGTGGCTCACTGGAGCTTCCAAGTCAGCAGTAAAAAAATCAAAACTTAAACACATTAAAAAATAAAAAAAATCAAGAAATCAAGAAAAAAATAAATAAAGAGGCATTTGCAGTAGCGAGGGCTTACAAACATCGCCGGCAACAGTTGACGAGGGGTGGGGGATAGCAATTGCGGTCGTCGAGCCTTGGCGAGGCCCTGTCATGGCTGTTCTCGCAAACCCACGGCGAGGCTGACCTCGCGCAAATCTAGGCGAAGTCGATCCTCGCCATGGCTGAGTGCGGCTAGCCTTGCCTAGTGACGGCGTCGTGGCCTCACCAACCTTGGTGAAGCCTCGACGGGGGTCGCCGGAGCTTGTTGACCCCCCTTGACCATCTCTTACCCCTTGGCAACCGTTGTCGGCAATGGTGTGTGCGGCGATGGTGAAGGATCTAATCCCTCGCCGCTACAACTTAGGGTTTATTATTATTATTATTGTTATTATTATTATTAAGGTTATTTTTCTGTTTAATTTTATTTTTTTTTTAAATATCATAATTTTTAAGTTGAACAATCCGCATGAACGCCACGTGTACATTGACGTGATGTCCACGTGGGTTATTTTTTTTATAAAAAAAATTTGACATGTAATATTGAAAAATTAATAAAAAAAATGTCACGTGTACTATTTGACCGGAATTGACATTTAAATAATCATTTTTTAACCGAAATTGGCCTTTGGTGATCGTTTTTTTTTTCGATTTGATACTTAAGTGATTCGAAAAAAAATATTAACATCAAAGTGAGCGTCATACGCAAATATTGATACTCATGCTGTACTTTTGTCTATTATAAAGTGGCAAGAATTTATAAATAAAATAAAAAATAAGACAGATAAAAATGAAAATTATTATTTTTTGTTATTATGAGTTTCTTTTTAACATATAATAAAATATGATTTAAATTTCCTTATTTAATTTTTTTATTAAAAAAATAAATTTTATGCCATGACTAGATGAAATTCCATTCACCTTTATCATATCTTCCTATGAAATAATTTTATCCAGGCTATATTCGCTTTATACTATCATGGGCAGGAGCCAAACACATGATAGGATAAATTTATTATATATTGGCTTCTATTCTAACCACCAAGCGTAACTTAAGGAGATATAACCTTGATAAAAATATCATAGGGGAGGGGATGTGATAGATCATGATAGGATTTCTTCAAGAGACTATATCTAAAGAGAACTAAAATTTTCCCACAACCACCACCTTCCTTCGTGTTGGGCCGCCTCTCCAATGACGACACTAGACTGGGGTCTTCGGTCATAAAGTTGAGCATCTCCACGACATTGTTCTTTAATCTTATGTTTGACATGATATGATATCACGTCCTCGCTCTTTAACCGCTTGAACTTTTCCAAAATTTCAAAGAGGTAATAACTCGCAACTGATCATCCATTTTAAGGTAGCCTTCTTAGAGACCTACACGAGTGCATCTTCAACTTATGGAAAGAGGCCAAATAATTAGATTATTCAACACTTTTTTACTTATTTGGTAAGACAATGAGTAATGCCAATGGGTCATGCTCAAAGGATATGACTCAAATCAAGATCATCGATTTTACAAGGTCTACTTCATCGATGCTGAGCTCGAATTCATATGGCACAAACATTTGCTTAATAATAACTCATTCAAAAGAACATATCGTTGAATAATTTTTAAGGCATTATGATATTTCGACAAAAATATATTTGATCTCATTTGTACCTTGCCTTTGCTTATTCAACTTTAAATTTATAGTCCACCAAAAAAAAAAAAAAAGATATGGCGAAATCCTCGGAAGTCTTATCCAATCCCATCTAGTCATATCATGACGAGAAATTTAGAGGACAAAACACAATATACCCAAAACAATATGCTTGGAAAATATTCATTTAACTCTCCTTAATCCTGGAGTTGGAACACGTTAAATCCAAAACTTTAAAAATTTACATTATACTTCGGATAATTGTCTAGAAAGTCATAAACACATTACACGACAACTAATTCAGTCATAAAAGTTTCAATTGTACAAATTTAATTCTAAATATTTTTATAATTGGATAATTTTAACCGAAAATTGTCGAAATGATGATTTAGATGACATCAACTAGGGGTGTACAAAGGAATTGAGAACCACTCGGAACTAGACCGAATCGGCTCAGAACTGGTGGTTTCTAAGGGAATCGGTTCGATTCCCGATTTGAAACTGATGAGTACTGATTCAATTCCCGGTTCTAAATGTGGAACTGCCCACCACTCATCTGGACTAGATTGGTAATATATGATATGTATTATTTAACGTGTCATTTAAAAAAAAATCTTAAATCTCTAATTTGAAACTCGCTCATTCCATCTCAAACTTTTACCTCGGCCTTTTCGTCTCCATCTCTAGACTCACGACCTCAACTCTCAATCTCTGTATTTCTCGTTCACGTTGAAGTTTCATAATTCATTATAGTTTTTCAGTTCACAACAAAATTCCATGAAAATGACGAAATAGTCGAAACTTATTCCCTAACATAGCTTTCTAGTTCATGTAAAAAAATCTATGAAATCATAAAGAGAGTCAAAACGATTTCTCCTATGTAGTTTTGCGGTTCATGTCAAAGTTTGTCGAAAGTAGCGAGAGAATAAAAAACTTTCACAATCGCAGGTGAATGATTATATTTTCTCTCTCTTACTAGATTTGACACTGAATTACGAAAGTTTCTCATTTGCATTTGTGCATTTTCAAATTCATTTACGTTGATATGTCGTAAGTACTAAATAATGAACAAAACGTGATATAAATATATCTGACTTTATTACCGCTATTCACAAAACACTAAATAAGATATGACAACATCTCTAGATTTCATGTCTTGTCCCTGTCTAGTCCTCTATCTTGATTAGAAATTCAGATGACCGAACGAAGGATTGTATTTCCTGTATTCTATCCTGTATAGCTACTAAACACATGATAGAATAAAACAAAGCCTGCATCGGTTTATATCTTGACCAGCAAACGTGACCTTCAATGGAACCGTAGAAGGGAAGCGCATAGGTTTAAAGGTCTATGGATCGGAATCAGGCTGTTGTGTGTGGGGGTTCATCTTAATATCGGAACATGCATTAGGGTCGTGGAATAAGTTTGTTTTTCTCACAAGTCAAGCAAAGCCGGTCATGAATCCGATTGCGCCCTCGTAACCGCCCAAAAGGCGGGGAAGTAAAAAAAAAAAAAAGAAAAAAAGAAAAAAAATAAATAAAAAATGACGAGGAAGGAGGAGCCATTGCGTCACTTTCTTCTGCAGCTGCTGCCGCTGCGTTTTACGGGCTAATCAAAATTCTTTTGAATAAAATAGAATCAAATTCCTGCACGACGGAGAAGCGAAGAGAAAGAGCGCAACCCAGAGGCGGAGGAGACCGGACGGAGAAGAAGAAGAGTGGACGACGAGGAGGAGAAGAGACCCCTGCCCGCCACAATTCAATCGGTCCCGCCACCGTCCACCGCCACCACCTCCACCTCCCTCCTCCTACTCCTCCTCCCCATTTCGAAGATCCGCCGAACAAGATCATCGATCTACACCCACGCGCATACGCGGATCGACATCCAAACGAGTATCGGTTTCAATCAGCGTGATCCGATGGCTCTCAACATGAAGACCCTGACCCAAGCCCTCGCCAAGGCCGGCGCCGTGATCGAGAAGACTGTGCAGACGACAGTCCAGGAGGTCGCCGGCCCGAAGCCCCTCCAGGACTACGACCTCATCGCCCAGATCGGCTCCGCCGGCCCCGCCCTCGCCTGGAAGCTCTACTCCGCGAGGGCCTCCCGCGACTCCGCCCGCGCCCACCAGTACCCCCAGGTCTGCGTCTGGCTCCTCGACAAGCGCGTCCTCTCCGAGGGGCGCGCGCGCGCGGGGCTATCCAAGGCCGCGGAGGACGCCTTCTTGGATATAGTTCGGGCGGACGCGGCGCGGCTGGTGCGCCTCCGGCATCCGGGGGTGGTCCACGTTGTGCAGGCGCTGGACGAAGGCAAGTATGCCATGGCCATGGTCACCGAGCCCCTGTTCGCGTCTGTTGCCAATGCGCTGGGCAATTTGGAGAATGTTCCCAAGGTTCCTAAGGAGCTTAAGGGCATGGTGCGTGTTCTTGTCAAATTCTGCTCATTTCTTATCAGATGTCGGCAGCAGTGTAAACGCGTTCGTTCATTGCATTTTACGTGCTTCGACAATTAGAGGCATTGTCATATTTAGTCATGTCTCCGATCACTTGCTTCCTGCGACCATTGTTAGGTTTTGCTCGCTTGACCTTCTAGTTAATTTGTTTTTGGTGATCCTCAGTATTAATTAAGCTGATTGCACAGTTTACATTGGTGCGACTCAGATAGGACCCCTTTTGGATAACTAGGTTGATAGGAATTCATACAGAAATTGAGCTGGATGGAGTGTATCTAGCGTGCAAGCCTCCTTTCAATCTTGGTTTGGGAGAGGGTAAGGTGAATGGTAGTTTGATAAGAATATTTACAGAAATTGAACTAGAAGGAGCGTGTTTGGTGCACAAGCCTCCTGTTAATCTTTGTTCAGGAGAGGGTAAGGTGAATGCCTCGAACAGTCCAGGAAGATTGTTTCCTTGGTTCAGATGGGGAGGCAAATTACGAACCCACTATATTTATGGGATATCATACTGACATTTTGCACGTGCTTTTTTCATTTAATGCATAATGTCTTCTGTGAGGATTGCTATTATTATCTTCAATTTATTCTTACAAGAAACTTCTGCTTTTGGATGGAGCACACTATTTTAAAAAGCATATTGATGTCCATAACCCCTTTTTTTTGGCTCATCTTCTCTAAGTTGAGTACCAGCTAGGATCTATAGAGGTCTAGATGTAAATTTGAGGATATTGGAGCCAAGAGCAAAATGAGGAGGGGCTTGGTTCTCATGTCTTTCTATTCATTCAGGTTTATCTTCTTTTAAGTTAGTCAATATGTGTTCTTCTTTGCAGGAGATGGGGTTGTTAGAGGTGAAGCACGGTTTGCTACAAATAGCAGAATCGCTGGACTTTCTCCACAACAATGCACGTCTCATACATCGGTCGATATCACCAGAGGTTAATTCTTTGGACACCATTTCTTTTCCCTGAACTTGCCTTAGGGGATCATTGGAAGAGAAAAATAGTGTAGTCTTGAGTTATTTCTTTCTTTCTTGGATAACGTAATGTGACTAATTTATGATGCTTCATCGTTAATACAACAGCTAAGAAGATCTTTTAGCTGAGTCCTGTCTTCTTCTTTGCTTGGGTGCATGTTTAAATCTTGCCACCACTATTTAGTGACATGATAGTTGCCCTCTATATTAGTCGTGAAGTCCTATACGAAGGACTTTATCTTCACATAATTGTATAATTTTACGTTCCCCAAAATTCTTATCATACCGTCTTCATGATGCTTTCCAGGGTATTTGCACTTGCAACTCAATATTTTTCCCCTTTATGTAGAAAAAATCCGTCTTTTCCTTAATGGTTGATATTTCGACACTTTTAAGTAAAATCATGTAATTTTGCTATTTAATCCTGTATTGAAGATGACCAGATGGGTTTTTGGACATGCATAAGTAATTCGTCGGAACTTTTTTTTTTTGGCAGAATGTGCTTATTACGTCAAGTGGAGCTTGGAAGCTAGGTGGATTTGGTTTTGCCATTTCCTCAGACCAGGCCTCGGGGGATTCATTGAGTCTGCAACCCTTCCATTATTCTGTATGTGGATAATTCAATAAGAGGACGAGTGAAGAAGAATGACTTTGTTTGAGACATAACCGTTGCACGTTCCTTTTCTGATTTTTTGATCTCACAGTAGATGTTGGTGAAAGTTACTTATCTTTTCCTTTATCCATGATGATTCTACCGAATCTTGACTGTTAGTTAGTGGCTGATTCTGTTATTTTAGTTTCCTCTTGCTACCCCAACCATTCTCGATCTTGTACTTAATGATGGAAAACTGTGGAAATAGACTGAAAATTTTGAGTCATGACAGTTGTGTGCTGCACAATCCTTTTATTTTGTTCAGTATGTTATTGCGGATATTAGAATGATGGCAGTTTGATTACTTATGCCAGCTCTTGTGATGATCGTGCAGGAATATGATGTTGAGGATTCTGTACTGCCCTTGCAGCCATCACTCAATTACACTGCTCCTGAATTGGTCCGGAGCAAAACAGCTTCAGCTGGGCATGCTTCTGATATATTTAGTTTTGGATGCCTTGCTTACCACTTAATTGCTCGCAAGCCTTTGTTCGACTGCCATAACAATGTCAAAATGGTACTTTTCTATCAGACGTTGGGCTTGTCCTTCTATCTATATAACCCAATTGTGCGGCCATATAGGGGTATTGGTGGATAAACATATTTCTATGGGATCTCTCTCTATATATGGCGCTCTACTGATGCGTTTTGCTTTGGGTGTGCTATGTGCAGTATATGAATACGTTGACATACTTATCAAAGGAAGCTTTCTCAACCATTCCTCCTGAGTTAGTTCCTGACTTGCACAGAATGCTTTCAGCAAATGAATCTTTCAGGCCTACCGCACTTGATTTTACAGGTCCTTACTTGATGTTTTTTGTGTGGATTGATTCTGTATTAGTGAAAAAGGGGCGATTTACAAATCAATGCCTAGTAAAGTCAATTAATTGATCTTCACTTTAGGGTTTCTGGTTATTAGTACCATGTGCAGTTGGTACAGCTTAGATATCTTTTATATTTAGTTTGGTACGTGAAGGGAATGGTAGTTTTGAATTGATGGCTTATTCTCGGGTTGCCCTCTTAACCCCAAGGAGAGATGTCTTATTAACCATGGGAACAGAGGTCTTCTCTTTAGTTTCTGATTCTCTGTTTCTCTTCTTAATAATTTTACGTTCTTCTTCCGCAAGATGAGACTAGTTATAAAGTGAAACTCCTTGGAAGAAAAGCAGAATTAGAACTTAGAGTTTGTCTATGGGGTGGGTTCTTGGTAATTAAGGGATGAAGAAGCATTTGGCTTGAAGTGGGGTGATTGACCATGTGTAATTCTATTGAAGCTGGGAGCAGCAGAGCTAGACGCAATAGCTAGCTGTCAACAACATGGATTGTATGGAGTAGAGCTTCTTTTAGATTTTCTTTTCTTTACTTACAAAGAAAATGACAAAGGACATGCTTTTTTGTACCATTACAGCTTAGATGAACTTCATATCATTCATTTGTATGTTTGATAATGACATCTGTTGCTTTAACTATTTAAAATTCAAATTCCTTTTTTTGCAGGTTCTCCATTTTTTCGAGATGACACGAGGTTGAGAGCTCTTCGCTTCCTTGACCACATGCTTGTATGCATAGTTATAATATTTTGTTGACTCACTCTTGGCTGGATAATTAAGATATACAAATCATGATGAATCTTGTATTCTTGCAGGAAAGAGACAATATGCAGAAATCTGAATTTCTGAAAGCACTATCAGATATGTGGAAAGATTTTGATTCTCGGGTTTTGCGGTATAAGGTTTGATTTTTTTTTTTTGGGTGTTAAAAACATAAAATACATCAGTGACTGCTATCATATTTCTGACTTCTATTATTCTTCGTATACATTTGTGGATTAACTCCCAGCTCATCACCTAATTAATGTTATTTTAATGAGACAGTTCGCCTTATATAATGCATATGCTCTCTTATGAATCGCCAATAGCAATGAAGCATGTAGTTCAACTGGGACAGTGTCCCATTCCAATATCTATTTTAAATTTGGCTATTCAGATGTAAATGGAGGATACTTGTGTCTGCTTATCAAATTTCCTGCTACAAGGGATGTGATTTTATTAATTCTCTTTAAATAAAGCCCAAGAAGGATTTTATTTAATGTGTTGAATGTCCTTTATTATTATGAATCTTCTGAGTGATGGGCAATTCAGATCTACTGTGGTGACATTTCCTTTGAATGAAGTTCCTGCATCTTGTCAATAGAAAACCAGTTGATATTTTGAGTTTCAGAACCTAGATGCTGTTATTTGAGTAAAGAGAAACATTAGCAAAACTATGAAGCGCGTAAGCTGGTCCGGACACCTCGGTTACCACAAAAAAAGAAGAAGTAAAACTATGGTGGTTCATAGCCCTGGACAAACTTCTTTTCATTTGTCTGATAGCAAACAAAGAGGGAAGCAAGGTTGGCTGGGGGCAAGCTTTTCATTGTCAGCAGAGTCTGTTTCATCAAATACGCTACATTCTGGTGTAACGCAATAAAGAATTTCAAGTTCTTCTAGCCCTTTGATTTTCTCTAGTGTTCTGCAATTTGGCTCTAGATTTGTACATCTTTTCCTTCTTCTTGACTGAATAAAGATTTTCGATTATTTCCATACAGGTACTACCACCGCTTTGTGCTGAACTTCGGAATCTGGTGATGCAACCGATGATACTACCCATGGTTCTTACAATAGCAGAGTCTCAGGTACTTGGCCTATGTTTTTTAACTTTAGGAACAAATGTTGTACAGCAAGGATTATATGCTAGGTTTACGAATTGGCTTCTGCAATTTTTCTTGTATACACTGTAAAATAAAATGAATGAGGACAGAAGTCTTTATTTTCCTTCAAAATTGAAGTTTTATGAACCAAAGAAATGATTAATGTAGAAATCGCCTTATCTGTTTCTCTGATGAAGATAGATTTGATTTTTGTGAAACAATAATTAAGATGGGGGCGCATTCAACCTCAACTGAAGGATTTATCTCTTCATTCACAGTGGGAATCTACCAAAACCTATGATAAGTTAATTTCATATAGTTATGAATGATATAGGCAGGCAGCTATCTGCAATAATCCTCGTTTCTCTTACTTTGCAAGTAATAATTTTCGCTTAACTGGCATAGTGAATAGATTGCTTGGATCTTTTTCATTTCAAACCTTCTGAATATATTTGTTTTGCACCTCAATCTTCTGAATGGTTGGATAGCATATATAAATATATTGTCTTTTTCTGGAAAAGACCGTGTTTTAGTGAAAAGCCAATAAGTTTTTTCAACACAAACTTAGAGTGTTGATGCAATTTGTTTCACATGCTATACATGATCTGAATGTTGGTCTCTCTGTTTCTGCAATATATTTTGAAATTTTTGAAGAAGATGAGTGCCTTAGTTTTAGATGTTGCATCCTTCGATGTAAATTTATATTGGGAGAGTAGGTGCAGGATTGAGAACTGAAAAGTTAAATATAGAAGAACTCCTAGGGATAAGGCCTAGATTTGTCTAAAGGTATACTCTTCTATCTAGTGCAGAAGAGACAAAGAAATCATCATAAACATTGAGTTGGCAAAGTGAAATTTCTCATTTCTCTTGTTATTTTCCCACATAATGTTAATTTTTGGAGAACAAAGACCTCAGTGAATCAAAAAGGTAGAATGAGAGTTTTATGAGGACAAGAGACTTACCGAATGTTGAACTTTTGTCCTCATGTTTTTTTCTGAGCCAAATAGAAGAATTACCAACTTTACATCAGACATTGGCACAAAACCAGTCATGTACACCTCTCTGAGGGATAGTTTGAGTTAAAACTAACATAATTTGTTGGATTCTTGACTGGCTTCCTGGATTCTGGATTGACTGTTGCCGTACCAGATAGGACCAGCCTGAAGGAACAACCATAGTTTCTCCATCTTGGCTATATTTAAGGATAGACTTTAAATCTCCTTTGGGTCTAGGATCATAATCCAAATAGCTTGTCCCAGTCTTTGTATTTTTATGTCTTGGGTCGCCAGAATTCTGGACCCTGCTGACAACTTACGCATCTGCTAGAATTTGCATTCCCTTGTATGGTTGCTTGTGTTTGTTCATGCAAGGGTAAACATGAATTTATGCTAAGAGTGATGCAGGTGTGCGTGCGTGCGTGCATATATCCGGTCTAGTTGGATGTTGGCTTTTGCCAAATTATGTGGTGAAAGCTTTGATTTATTAGATAGTTTATGTTCTCAGACATTGTCAATTCCTGTTGTAGGATAAAAACGATTTTGAGTTATCTACGCTGCCAGCACTTGTTCCTGTCCTCAGTTCCGCTTCTGGTGATACCCTGCTACTACTCGTGAAGTACGCAGACCTAATTATCAACAAGGTAATTGCTTAAGTGAAATGGGGGAGCTGAGAATTATCTAACAT
The DNA here is from genome assembly GCA_028455895.1 of Rhodomyrtus tomentosa. Classification (NCBI taxonomy): domain Eukaryota; kingdom Viridiplantae; phylum Streptophyta; class Magnoliopsida; order Myrtales; family Myrtaceae; genus Rhodomyrtus; species Rhodomyrtus tomentosa. The sequence continues at coordinate 35,811,420 of JAPCWY010000001.1, read as the reverse complement.
ATTGTACATTGAAGAGGAGCTTCTCGTGTTGGTTGGAGATGATAAGAACTGTCATATCTGGATTAACCTCTGGTTTGTCAACTGGTTTGGTTGCCGCAAAAAGATGTTGGAAGAAACTGTATGAAAGATCTCTGATGTTCTTCCTCCTCCAAATTAAGTGGCATTTTCTGGGTGGAGAAACTAGGAGTACATATACACAAGCCATTTCCCTTCAATTTTGATGAATCAGTTCTCTTGGTATAGGACTTGCACTTCCTTGGTTCTCTTTAATGAAGCTTCTCTAACTTATCAAAAATAAAAATAGGAAAAATTTGATGGCAGTCAGTTGCTGTCCATAGGAAAATAATTTGCCCATATATCTCTTTAGTTGCTTGGGTTCCTTTACTTTGTACTTCCCTTTACTTTTCAAGCATCATCAGTTAACTAAACCCAATGAATTGCCGTACTTGCTTAAACTGTTATTGGCATTTGTGTGAAGGACATCTTTTTGCTAAATATTGCTCCTGTGTGCTCGAAGTAGTTTGAATTTATTGTTCAACTGCTCCACCATTCATTTCATGAAGAAGTCTGTTTCCGATAAATTTAGTGTGATCTTTGATTTTGTTTTTTCTGCTAACAGTCGATAACAAATTATTTGCTTTCAGTTGCTTCTGTTATGACTAGATTTCTTTCGACTTTCGAAGTGGATGGGCCTAATGTGGGCTAATAATCATGCAAATTATAGCCTTTCTGAGATGCTGGCTTTCTGTCCCAACTGGATTAGTTAAATTACTTGTTGACTCTATCATATTAGTATGTGCGGATTTGTGAAATTTCAAGTTATTTCTTATGCAACCTAGGGATTGCGAGTTCTGTTTTTTCAGATGTATCAACAAATACTGCCCGTCCATATTAGGTTTTCCTAGGAACAGTGCTATTTGTGCACCTTAATTTCTTATATCATGTATACGCCTTATATCCAATGTTAGTGATCATGACATTGGCCGAATGTCGTTGTAGACTAGTCAGGAGCAGTTAATATCTCATGTCCTGCCATTATTGGTTCGAGCTTATGACGATACTGATGCCCGCATACAAGAGGAAGTCCTGAAAAAATCTGCATATGTTGCCAAGCAGCTCGATATTTTGGTAATTACCTCTTTACTCTGAGCAACAGTGCTACTTGTGTTAAACTTTTGTTGAAGCTTCTTTGCAATGTCGCGTGCACATAGCCACGTCTGTTATAAAATTGGGAATGAAAGGCAAAGTGGTTGTTTGGACAATTAAAGTTGCTGCATCACTTTAGGAAAAGTCTTACAGTGGAAGTTGCTACATCAGTTTAGGAAAAGTCTTAGGTAATATATCTACACATGTAAAATGATGCTTCTTAGTAACTCCTTGCTTGTTATTTTGGCATTTTCTTCGCCATTTTCTTGCTGTTTCATCACATATTTTCCTAATAAGGTTACTCATACCTACAACCTTCTGTCCTTGCATGATCCACTAATATCTAAACTATTGTTCAACTAGTTTACTCCTGTTTGTGCTAGAAATCATGACGTTTTATATGCATATGGATATCTATTGGACATGGCATTTAGGAGTCTCGTTAGGGCATAGATGAGTCGAGTCGCGGCAGTTTGATACTCGAGCTCGACTTGCCTCTAGTATGCATAGCTTGATACTTGCCTCAAGCTCTGCTTTCACAGGCTCGATGGACTTGATTAAGTTTTCTTATAAGCTCAAACTCATCTGGACTTGACTGTAATATATATTTTTTTTAATTTTTATCTAAGCTCATTTTAAGCTTGAACTGAGTCTCGAGCTTAAACTCAAATTCTTAAAATACCACATTGAAAAAAAAAATCATTATCTCTTTGTAATACTTACAAATGAAACACATTAATTTCTATTTAAAATGCTACTACCCAAGTCAAGCCTCTTCAACCTTGAGTTCTAAGAGAAAAATCGAGTTGAGTTCAAGTAATATACAGGTCAGCCTTGAGTAGCTCATGAGTAACTTGGTTCAGTTATAATCCATCTTAATTTTCCTTCTATGAAAACTTCCCAAGCTTCTTTTTAATATGCTTTGGAGGTTGTCTGGAAAAATGTTTTGACTATCGACAATCTTAGTAAATGAGGCTGCTGTTGGGTGAAGCAAACGTATCTCTCTTACATGGATTATATTATTCCTCCTTTTGGTACACATATGGAGTTTGGGGCTTGGAAAGGTTGATCTGAAAATATAGAGAGAAGCATTAGACTTTTGGATAGTATAGGTCCAGAGGAATAGCAGATGTTCTCAGGAAATAGCGGCACATAATTTTAAACATTGTTAAGTGGAAAATTGAATGGATTTTTCCTGTTATTTCTTTATGGGCTTCAGGAGGACTAAGTATGTTTGCACTAGCTTTATTCAAGCGATCAGCTCATGTAGCTTCTTTATTTACTGCAGTGAAGAGGACATTAAGAATATCGGAATCCAATTGAATGACCGGGTCAAGCCAAACCGTGATCTTATGTCAAAAAGTCAGACATTAGACTGATCACCTTCTGGACTTAATTTCCATGTGGCTCACTGCACAATTAGAAGTCCGTAGACCTTTCTATTATGTGTCTAGTTAGATGTGGCATTTATTGGAAAAACAAGCAGATTCTATGTTTAGAACTCAGAAGGGTTCACTAAAGCTCGTTGTGATGGATCTTGGCTGACATGTTAGCATCTATAGATTTTTTGATTTGGTTCCATTATGGTGCTTCTTTGATATAGAATTATCTGCTGTTTGAATTGGAGATTTTTTTGTTGGTCTAAAAAAAAAAAAGAATTGGAGATTTTGCTGCTAAAAGCAATAGATGTTGGGTTTTAATGAACATTCATCAACTAATAGAGGAAAGTCTACTATTTTTCCTGTGTATATAGAATTTCATCGGTCTTGCTTTTATTTCATGAATCTTTGGGGTTCATTGACCGCCAACCCCAACTAGTTTGGGATAAAGGTGTTGTTGATGTTGATATAGAACTTCATGAACAGTTATTGATGATTGTTGAAATATATAAATATTAAACCACGTCTTCTTCTAACAGCTTAAACTTTTAGAGCAGATGGCAAGTGGTCTCGCCAAATCTAACATGGTATCAAAGCAAGAGGTCCCGAGTTCAAATCTTTCTAGGCTCCTATTTGCCTCCCCAATGAATTTTTCCACGCTTAGTACTAGGCAAGAATCCGGATTAAGCGTGAGGGGGAGTGTTGAAATAGATAAATATTAAACCGCGTCTTTTTCTAACGGCTTAAGGTTTTAGAGCAGTTGGTTGTGGTCCCACAAAATCTCACAATGATGTTTGTTCTCAGCATTAATGCTCTTCACTGTAGGTGCTAATTTCTTGATATTTTATGCAGCTAGTCAAGCAAGCAATTGTGCCTCGAGTTCATGGCTTAGCGCTTAAAACGACTGTTGCTGCGGTATGTACGTCTTATATACATCCTTTACAATAGCATGCAGTAGTCTCAGATCATTGGGAAGTTGTCACCAAGATATTGTCTCTTTATCTGGACTCATAATATTGACTCTTTCACCAACTTCGTTTTCTTTGGAGTATTTAATATAAAATTCATTGAAAGGGTACTGAGGGGCTGACTCGACGTTTTTTATATGACTCTTAACAGTTTCATGTGAATCAGAAACTCACTATTTCCTTTTTTTTTTCACCTTGATCACCGTGTGTTATTTTCTGTCTTTATCTAGGTTACCTCGACTTTTTGACGCATGGTAGGTTAGAGATTTGTACAGTGGTTGTCCGCCTATAGTATGAGATCTTTCACTTTCAGTCGAGTGGTAAAGTTTCAGTCGCACTCTTGCTTTGGTGGCTCTGTCTTCTTGTCCTCATCTTCTTTATTTAGATTCTGATTGCTTCTAACATCAATGCTGCTGCTGCCCATGTCTGGTAATAAATAATCCATCAATCTTGTTTAATCATACATTCGTATAGCATGTTCTTAGAATATATTTTATATGCTGGAGAGTTATTTCATGCGCATGAAGTCTATAGATTCTCATAATTTGCGTCTAGCTTGATGCTTGTTTTGTTTCTTTTGGAAGGTGAGAGTCAATGCTTTGCTATGTTTAGGGGATTTAATACCTAAGCTTGACAAGCAAGCCGCCCTTGAAATTTTACAAACAATTCAACGTTGTACTGCTGTTGACCGTTCTGCTCCTACGCTCATGTGTACTCTTGGAGTTGCTAACTCGATGCTTAAGCAGGTAAGAGTTTGCATTTGCAGCCCCTGTTCAAAATGCCCTTCTACAAATACTTGTGTTTCTTGGTGTCATTGTTGGGTTTACGATAAAGCAGAAAGTTCTCTTTTTTATAGTGACTGACTATTACTATGCTACTTTCAGTATGGAGTAGAATTTGCTGCAGAGCATGTCCTTCCATTACTTATACCTCTTCTCACTGCACAACAATTGAATGTCCAACACTTTGCCAAGTATATGCTCTTCGTAAAGGATATATTAAGGTATAGCTTTAGTATCAGCACCCTCTCCCTTCTCTTGTTCTCTTCTGCTGATGTATTATCATTCTTTTATTCTGTTATGTTTATGCCATGCCACAGGAAGATTGAAGAAAACCGAGGAGTTTCTGTTGATGAGTCTGGTACTGAAGTCAAGTCATCTTCCATGGCAGATGGCCTGCGGTCCCAATCCAACGGCAAAGCAAGCGGTACTGTTGCTTCTACCATGAAGAAGTCCTCTTCTTGGGATGAGGATTGGGGTCCAACAGCCAAGGGACCTGCAACCGAAAACTCTCTAAGCATCACTGTACCTCCAATTTCCAGCAGTCAACCCATGCAAGTGCTTCCTCTGCAAATGCCTTACTCCATCCCATCTGCAGTATCTAGCCAGCAAACAATCACAACATGCACCCCAGTAGCTGATGTGGAATGGCCTCCACGGACATCATTGAGTGTTAAGCCCCATTCAAATGAGGCAGAGAAAAAAGTGGATGCGGGGGCATCATCTACTTTGAGTTTTGATGATATTGACCCTTTTGCTGACTGGCCCCCACGTCCTAGTGGCTCCCAACATGTTTCCGGGTCTTCAAGAAATGGTACTGTGGCAACATCTTTGAATGGCTCTGCGGTCATGAGTATGTCTAACACAATGAATTTCCAGACTAGCAACTGGGCCTTCGGTCAAAATTCTGTCGAGCCTTCAAGAACCAGTGTAGGCAATTCTGCTTCAGTTGGTGGTGGTCAAAATGGTGGTGTTAGTTCCCAGAATCCTATAGGCTATCTAAAACAGAGTCAGGGAAATGTGAGCTCTAGCTTTAATCTTGATAAGAAACCAGCTGATATTGGATCCATCTTTGGTTCCAACAAGAGTGAACAGACTGCACCTAGACTTGCACCACCACCGTCAACTGCAGTTGGCAGAGGCAGAGGGAGAGGGTTGACATCGACCTCTCGGTCAAACCCTACTAAATCAGCCTCTGGACAGCCGCCCCTCTTAGATCTACTGTAATTTTGTAAGGTTGTTGTACAATGTTTGAATTACATGATATTGGAGTGAAGAGGTGAAAATTGGGGGTGAAGAGACCATGTAGAGTGGCCATTTCCGCGGTGCTTGAAGAAGATCTTGACTTGGATAATGATAGCCGCCCAAAGTATTTTAGCCTCCACTACGGCAATGGCAACTGGGATGGTTGTGAATTAGTGTTATTAGTTGCTTTTGAGTTTTGCGTATAGCTTGAAGCCAATTGTATGTATTGATCTTTTTGATTCTCGACGTTCTGTTCGATTCTTTGTTGTATTGATGATCTCAGGCATGTGCATTTTTTCGGAGTCTGGACTGACCGGGGTAGTTTCATATTCATTTCACGATAAGACGAAGATTATTGTTCTGCACAAGCTATTAGTAGATTGATACAGTAATGATCAAAATGTCACAATTTTGGCCCAACATGTGAAGTTGAGTGGCTTTTGGTGTGTGGAAGAGGCAGTGAAGTTGCCGATGCCATTTGCTACTCAATGACTTCTGATGGAACTCAGGCGCTGCTCCTGGGTGAAACTTTATCCGAGGCTTCTGTTTGACTAAATTGACAGTAAAACAAAAATAGGAGTGCAAAAGGAGGGGACTCCGGCCGTGCAAAAGGAGGGGACTCCGGCCGAAGTTGTCAGAATTTGAATGTTCACCAAGCAAATTCGTGCGTCAAAGGAGCCGCTTTTCCTCAAGGTTTTTTAATTTTAATTTTTTCCCCTAGCTCTCAAATTTGAGGTGTCCACCTAATCGGACATGATGTGTGGTGTATAGTTACTTAGGAATTCTGCGAACTCGACAATCAATAATTGCAATACAGTTTCTCCCTTCTTGGAACCAGAGTGCACTGTGTGTTCAGGCATTTATTGTAAAGGTAATGAGTTTAAGGCTTTAGTTTATGAGTTCATGGTCAACGGCAGCCTAGAAGAGTGGTTGCACCCAGAAAACGACTCTTAACTAAAGTAGATGGGCACTTGAAGAAATTGAGTCTCGTCCAAAGGATAAACGTTTCCATTGATGTTGCATCAGCATTAGATTATCTCCATAATCAATGCGAGAGCCCAATAATTCTTTGTGATCTAAAGTCAAGCAATGTCATTGTGGATTCTGACATGGCTGGAGATGTTGGTGACTTTGGGTTGGTGAAGGTTGTCCTCGAATCGACATCTGACACTAGAGCAAACCTGAGTTTTGCTGGTTTAAAAGGAACGATTGCTTATGCCGTCACCGGTAAACATATCCCTCCTAAGAAAGCTTATCCCTTGTCATTATCAACTTGTCCTTATAGATACTGGTGTTTTCTGTTTTATCATTTCTTCAAGAATTTGCTTTGTGAATTTAAATTCTTATTTTTTGACATTTCTTACTCCACGGCATGTGTAAACTGTAGTATGTGCTAGCGGAATTCAGGTCTCAAGGGAAGGTGATGTCTATAGTTACGGCATCCTCTTGTTAGAGATGTTCACCAGATTACGTCCCGCCAGCGACATTTTCAGGGATAATTTGAATCTTCATAATTATGTTGATGAGGCTCTGCCCCAACGAGCTATGGAGATTATCGATCCCGTGCTTCTTCACGAACGAGAGAGGCACAACGGTTTTCGAGATTCACTTCACGAAAGAACCCACGTACTCCAGGAATGTTTGGAAAGAATATATCGTGTTGGACTCGCTTGCTCAGTCGAGGAGCCTAGAAGACGCATGAGCATCGACAAAGTTGCAGCAAAGCAGCACTCGACGAGGAAGAAAATTTTTGCAGCTTCTTTACCTGCAAAGAGATCGCCGAGTCTCAAGATGGCACCCTGGATTTGAGCATATCTTAAACACATCCTCCATGTGCCTCGACCCCGGAACCATTCCTTGTACAACCTATGACCAAGTGCACTTCGAATGTGGGCACAATGCACTCAAAATCACCATGAAGAGCACAAGCTACAACTTCTGACATAGCTGCAAATTTTCGACTGTGATATTGGTAGAACTTATGATGATTGGGAGAAGTTCTGCCTAGGATATTTTGCAGAATAGGGACGTAAAGATCCCTTTCACAGAAATAAAAAGAGTTCAAATTTCCCGTGGGAACGTGGAAATAATGTGCGTGGAGTCACCGGACCATTATTAAATTTGTGAACAAAAGGCAGAACAAATTAGACATGGGAAAGAGGTTTGTACTCGAAGGAATCACGTATTTGTCCTCAAATGCCGGGTCCTTTCTTCAAACACGAGGGATGACTTGCTGGGAAAAGGGGTAGGAATGCCAACCAGAATTGAGTCTTCAGGGTCTCCACAGCTTCTAGAAATTACAGAAGAGATTTTGGGATAGGATCAGTTGATTGATTTTGGGTAGCTTACTATTTTTTACTGCACAATTAATTGTAAAGTAATTTAAAAGAAAAATCCTCCTTTTATTTTCATAACTTAAAACATTAAATTAAACATGTCCGAATGATTTTTCGACCATCAAAATCATTCTCTCCACAAATTATCACAACAGTAGAGGTTGGGGTGGCAATTCATAATAATGATGGATTTGAACAAGCCAAAGATTTAACGAGAAGAATTCTACACGACACGAGATATTTAACTCAAAAGCGACTCCTATGGACACATTTTTTTAATATTAAGGATCTGATTGCTTCGTGAAAAATGGATGAAAAATATTTTTCTATAAATGATCGCTTGCATTGCTTGAAATTAATAATCAATTAGTAATATGTTCATTACCAATTGTTGAGAAAACCTTCCTTTGAATATTTTAATCCTGACAAAACTATTCTTCTTTTGAAAGAATCTGGTTAATGCCTTAAATATTTTATTGCAGGAATGAACACGTGAATACAAGTTTATATTGTTCGAAACTTGGCGTTTAGACTCAAGGTGTAGTCGTCACACATTTACTTTTAAGGTAGTTAAGTCTTCTATTCAGATGGAGGTTGAGGTTCCCTTTGAAGGCTCAATCTTGAGAAATTTTATGTGATACGCCAACATGGACTTCACTAAATCTCAAAATCATTGTTCTAGTCTATTTATATTCAAAGAGTTTCTTCTACTTTTGAAGACTCCTTCTGAATTATGTTCAGATTCCGCAATATCTTTTAGCCATAATCTGAAGACTCACTTTTAGCAGGTTTCCAACTTGGATGAGTTATTTATGGAAGTTTGTAATCTTTGATTGACATGATTATTCTGTAAACAAATCAGGAGAACATCTTCGATTGGATACCTTCTAGGAACAAGATATCTTGAAGATTTGAATAAACTCTGCTTTTGAAAACTGAAGATTTAGTTGTGTGGAAGAATGAATCCGAAGAGTTCAAACTCTACTTCGATGACTGCTAAATCTTTCTAGATACAGTTTTGTCAAATCAAAATTGATGGCATCTAATAAGCGATTGAAGGACGATCCTTTGAAGACTGCTCAACAGCTAGTTTGGAGATGAAGGAGTACAAAAGTGAGATCCATACTGGCTGATGAAAGAGAGATCAAAACATATAATTCCAAAGTGCTTGACTTGTTCAGATTCATATACTTGTTCTCAAGAGCTAACACTCATATCTTTGAGAGATTTTGTAAGAGTGATAAAGTCTGATATCTCTTGTAACCTTTCAACGTTTCATAGAGTAGAATCCAGCCAATCGGCTGTTAGCGTAGGAGATTGGACGTAGGCTTGCTAAAGCCGAAACCACTATAAACTTGGGATGCATTTCTCTCTTAATCTAAACTCTCTTACTGTGTTTAGATTTCTGCATGTCTTATTACTGAATCTATTTAGTTTGTATTTAAGATTGTTCAAATTTTGCATTAAGTTTTAAAACTGTTCAGAATCACATATTCACCCCCACTTAGTTGATGTTGTTAAATATACCAATTGATATCAGAGTAGGTTGCTCATTATTTTTGAAGTGCTTTACTTCAAAGTTAACGATCTACTATGTCTAGCCATAATTTTTCAGGAGCAGGTGATGCACACTTCAACAAAAAATCACCGTTCAACAACAAATCATCGTACTTCGATGGGAATGATTACAATATGTGGCGCAACAAAATTTTAGCAGTTCTTCAAGGCATTATACATTCTGATGTGGGATGTTGTAGTCAATGGAGTAGTTCCTGCTGTCATGGCAACTCCTTCCACTAGGGATGAAACAAATAACAACAACAATGCTACATCAACATTGTCAGATAAAAAAAGAAGAAGAAAAAAGACAAGAACTCGACTCTAAAGCTGTTCACTCACTTTTCTGTGTGCTATCCACTCCTCTATATAATCCTATTGCAGAAGAAGAATCAGGAAAAGGTATATGGGACAGACTTCGTGTCACATATTAGGTGACTGATTGAGTGAAAGAAACAAACCTCAGCATTTTGCTGAGTGATTGTGAAGCTTTCAAGATGAACCTTGACGAATCAATTGCTGAAACGATTGACAGGTTTCAAATATTGGATTGCTTCGCAAGGTGCTCTAGCTCCTGAACCAATGTAGGTTAGGAGGATCCTTCAAGAACTTACAGACGACTAGAACCACATCAAGGCATCAATATAGGATGTCAAACAATTAGACCTTTATACATTGGTGAGCTTGTTGAAACTTTACATTCATGTGAGATAGAGCATACCAAAGGGTAAGAAGTCGTCATTTGCTTTAAAAATCTGAAATTGACTATGAATTGCCAGATTCAGAGGATAAAGGTGAAGGCGATGAAGAAGTTGCACTCATGGTGAAGAAATTTAGAAAGACAGCTTAGAAAGGTAGAAATTTCAAAGGAAAAAAGTCATTCAAACAGATTGATCAGAAACATGTTAAGTAATGAGAGGCAAGAGAGCAAAGATGTAGTATGTTTTTACTGCAAGAAAGTAGGACACATCAAGCCAAAATGTCCAATTCTGAAGAAGGACAAAGTCATGAATGAAAAATATAAGAAGGCACCGAAAGAAGAAACTCTGAGCGATTATAAAGATAATGAGTAAGACTATGCGAACATATGCATTATTGGGAAGTCAGATTCAGAATCAAACTCAGATTCATATTCAGATTCAGATGTCGAGGTATGTTCCTCTGAAACACCAGATGAAGGAATATTTATAGGGTATTCAACAATGAGCAAAGATTACAAAGTTTACAACAAAAACTCTCGGGTAGTTGAAGAATCCATTAATATCAAGTTTGATGAGAATATTCAAAAACAGAATGATTAGTCTGAACATGCTCAAGCTCTTTCATTCCCTCAAAGTTCAGAACCAGCTGAAGACCTTGAAGAAAATGAAGCTTTTGAAAAGAATATTGCTTCTGAATAAGTTCAGAATCAAGAGACAGTTCGACCAATGATAGAGGAATGACGGCCTGAATCTAAAGATCCAAGTAATGCTCAAGACAAGAGATTCAACAAGAACTGAAAACATAAATCTAGTCATCCAAAGGAACTAATTATGGGAAGCTTGGATGATGGAATCAAAACCGTATCAAAGTTCAAGCAAGCTATGTGTAATCAAATAAAGATCAATGATGTCAGGGAGCTTGTGTCAAGACCCAAGAATCGCCTAGTGATAGGAGCTGTAGCTGAACCCTAGGGCATCGGCAAAGACCGTAGCCACCTCCGATGGAAATTGAGGATGCTTTCCCAGTCGATTTTCCACTAGGGCTTGCTCTGGACCTTGTACGCAAGCTCTAGTATCACCACGTGCTCTGTGCAGCTTGAGTCAATGTGCAACGTGGGAACTAGGTTTGATGTGTCGAAGTGCAACAAGTCGCTTCGAGTGAGGCCGAGCTCAGAACTAACCTGTACTGGCCGAGCTTCAAGCTCGCCGGCCTTCGTCGTTGTTGATGGTTGGGCTGAGGAAGGAGGAAGGAGCGGTAGAGGAAGTAGGAAGGAAGAAGAAGGTAAAAATAAAAAAGAGAAGAAACGAAAAAGAAAAAGAAAAAGAAAAAGAAAAAGAAAAAGAAAAAAAATTTATAAATTTTAAAAGAATATAAAAAATGAAAAGAAATATATCATGGGTAGCTCAGTTATTTAGGACGCACTTGAGATTGTGTGGTTAGACGCACTGGTCTCGAATTCGATTCTCTAGCTGCATCTGTGATTTAAGTGGATGGTCATGTTGGTAGGTTGCTGTGGTGGTAGGTTGTTGTGCTAATCTCCCATTTAAGTGGAGGGTCATGTTGGTAGGTTACCGTGGTGGTAGGTTGCTGTGCTAATTTTTCTCGAGGAATAGTCGACCCATGTTGGTAAGTTGCTGTGGTGGTAGGTTGCTGTGCTAATCTCTCCCGAGAAATAGTCGAGGTGTGCGCAAACTGGCCTGGAAAATTCGGTTATAAAAAAAAATGAAAAGAAATTTAAAAAACTTATTAAAAAATTAAAAAAATCAATTAGGGATTTTTCCCAACACTACTCGCATTGCTAAACTCCTAAGGTCCAATGGGTTTTAACATGAATGTAGTGAGTGTAGCATCCCTTCAATTTAACAATTCTAATTTTTGAGGTGAATTTTCAGACATCACATCAGAGCAAAAACTTGATTTAAGTCATGACCACCACAAGCATTGGTTTGCATCAGAGTTCAATTATTAAAGTTCGAAATTTTGGGATTTGGTTGAACTTGTGGCCAACTGCTTATGTAGTTGCTGTTGGGCTTTCGTATTCCGTCCTTTGATGTCCATGATCAACTTCACTTGTTGACATCACAATTTGAAGAATTCGAATGAACTCTTCTACTCGCAAGGTCAACCGGTACAAGTGGGGAAGGCAAGAATTTGAATGAAAACCATGGCGTTGGTAACTAATAAGCCGAATTATTGGGACATTTTGCAATTACTCTAATCATGTCCGGTTCATAAAGTTAATCGCGTGGAGAGAACATGCAAAGGAGGAAAAAAATAAGTTTATGCAGCTATTTCCTGAGTTTGTTATATTTGTTGCGCGAAACCAAGCGATCGAATAAATAAATAGACAGAACGAGTAAAGTAAATCGTACACCAGATATAGGTGGTTCAGTCATAGATACTTATGTCAACGAGGAGAGCAGCAATGAATTCCACTATATAACGAGCGATACATAGAGATTACAAATTATACTCGAGTCGCTCAAACACTCTCAGTATTTCCCAAGCTCCAATTATATCCAATAACGCATACAATGTTTAACCCCCAATTCTTAATGAAAAAATCTCTCAATCTCGTAAATAAATTAAAATACAAATCTAATAACAAGATTTAATTGGCTAAAACCACATGCACTTCATCTTCGATTTTGTGCCCGAAGAAGAGTGCTTCGGATGTAACCACGCACAGAATTCTTGTAAGCTGTGTATTTCATCCGTATGCAGCGATCCAATATCATCACGTATAGATACACGAATCACTAGTCCATAGAGATAAATAATTAACGCACCTTATTTCGGATTCATCATTCTTGATGCAGAATTGCGATAATCCGATGGCTAAGAGCTTCTCCTCTATGAACCCCTTTTATCACTGGCTTCAATGAGAAAATCCCTCACTATTGCTTCAGACGATTCTAGATGTGAGATTATGTGGATATTAGAGTTTAGAGGAAGTATTGATACCAATAACGAAGCGCAGACAAGATTAACCTTGTATACATGTATGCTATCCCACACAATGGCACCCATGCCTCAAAGGGACTGCCTTTTAGCACACCAGGTTTAATCTTGAAGCTCAACTTTATTAATCTCAGAATTTCTGATTCACAAGTTCTACAAAGTGGCGAGTGAAGAGCATATTGAACCACATCACATTATTATGTTAACAAGAGGAATTTAAATAGAAGGATCATGCTTTGAGATAAGAGAGAAAATTTAGAAACTTATGATGAAAGCACATTACTGAGGGCTAGATCATTTTTGCCCCTCCACAATACATTCATATGCCTTTTATAGGTGAATACCAGACACTATTTACATTGGATTCGATGATCATAAGGTGACAAACAGACACAAGGCGACAAACCCATTAGGGGTATTGTAGCCAATTATTGATACATGCTTAGGACAGACGCGTGACATACAAAAGTGGCTGCAAGCAAACATTGACTGTCAAAAGTAAAGTGATTGTTTTAGGTCAAATTATTACAAATACATGTGACCGACAACTTGTCAATCATGCTCGACAACGGTCAGGATCAAGATGATAATTCGCATCATCTGAGTCGGAGCTATCAGGACCACCATCTTTCTCCTTTTGATAAGCTTGAAAATATCTTTCAAGTCTTTCTTGTTAAAAAGCTGCAATCATGGCATCTGTCTTACGTTCTGGGTCTTCAGTCATGCTACGATTATTGGAACTTGACGACATATCTGTAGAACTTGACGGAATATCCTCTGGGGGTATGCTTGGCTGGGGAAACCCATAATCACATGGATCTTGGGACAAAGGTACTCCCCAAGGGTCTTCAGTGTCCATAGAAGAACCTGGTTGGTTGCTTCTATATTCTTTAAGTGCTTCAATTGTTAATGGATGAATCTTGGGCCTGTCTCATGAGAGATTAGTGGATGAATAGGGCCAAATCTCTGAATGAATGACTTTGTTTTATTGGAACAAAAACCTCTGGAGCTCTCGTAAGTCATATTCAAAGGGAAACATGGATCTGGGTAGAGTCTTGTATACATGAGCCTTTTGTGCCTGCACATTTGGTTTAAATGTGGTGATCCCTGTGGATAGAACATCTGCCTGTCGTTCTCCAGTTGGTCCTGTATAGTGCCATGACCGTGGAAGATGAAGACTATGTGTCTCTCTGGCTCAGGATGTCCAATGCGTCGTTGTTCAATAAAGTTTTGACGCCATGCTTACAATGGTTGAAACCATGTGAGCATTTTTGTAAGGGGCTTCTGGTCGGAGAAATTTTCCATTAAGGCATTAAAGAGAACCTTAATAATTTTGTCTATGAAAAATTCAATGGCAACCGTATGCAAGTTGAACAAGAACTAGAAAAACCATTTGAGTTCTTGAGGAAACTCATAATCAGGAGACCACTGAAGCAATCAAATGAAAGTATAATTAGGATTAAAGCCTCGTGGATTTAACATTAACCCACCATAATCTCTGAAGATTCGATGTTGATAATTCCACATATGGTAATACATATTGTGGAACAAAGTATTCTGCTCAATCTGCTGAGGTACTTCTGGTGGATATGTGTGAGAATTCCACTGGCTTTCTCGCATATTCTGGGTTCGAAAAGTACCAGGGTGTAAGGGGTTCTTGCGAATGTACATTTTGATGGATGCAACAGGTTCTTTGGGTCTGGAGAGAAAATCAGCAAAAATATTTTTCTTTCCAGGAATGCATTTGGTATCAAAAGAGTATTTTGAAAACCATTCTTCCCACCGCAGAAGCTGAGGATGAGGAATTTGCTTCTGTTTAAATTTTAGCATATGGGGAAATGATGACATGTCCATCTCAACAAGGAAATGATGGCCAATAAGATGAGACTCAAATTTTTTGATACCATTTTTTATGGCAAGAATTTCTTTGAAAGTGGAATTATAATGCATTTCTTTTTGGAAAAACCGTCCACTTTTGTAAGCACAAATTCAATGCTTTCCATCAACTTCCTTAAGAAGAACAATAGTCCGATATTTGTCACTGGCATCAGTCTGCAAAATTCGTTTTCCTATGGATGGAATTTGCAGTGGGAGAAGATGTTGCAGAATTTCCTTAAGATAAGTAACTGCCTGGGTTTGCTTGGGTCCCCATGGTGGAGCATTTTTCTTAAGCATCTTCTGAAGAGGGTGAAGTGCTTGTGATATCTTGGGGACAAAATCCCGTAGATAATTTACGATACCTAAGACGGATTGAACTTCTTTAACAGTAAGATTCTCATCAGGGTACTTTTGAAGTTCTTCAGCAAGATGAGGTCCAGGGCAATATGATCCTTCCTTGAGATGCATACCAAGGAATTCAATCTCTTTTTGAGCAATGACCATTTTCTTCTGAGAGAGCATAATTCCATGTTGTTTGACAATATCAGCAAACTGTCGTAGCAGTTGACAGTGATAATCTTCATCAGGACTGTACAGAAGGATATCATCAATATAGATTTGAGTGTTGGCCAAGAGTGGTTGGAAAATTCTACACATTGCCTTTTGGAAAAGGGAATGTGCAATTTTTAGGCCAAACGACATGACAGTCCATTGGAAGTGTTGGTTAGGAATGCAAAATCTCATTTTAGGACGATCATCGGGATGGATTCCTAATTGCCAAAATCCTGTTTTCAAGTCAAACTTGAATAGATTCTGGCTTGAGCAAGGCTAGAAAAAAAGGGAGTTTTTGTGAGGGAGAGGAAATTTGTCATCTTGAAGAAATTTGTTTAAAGGCTGGTAATTAATGACAAGTAGGAATTTCCCTCGATTTTGCTCAGCTCTCTTATTGACATAGAAAGCTTCACAAGCCCATTGAGAATTTGATGGTTCAATGAGTCCTTGGGTAAGAAGTTCCTCACACTCTTTCTGGGCAAGAGCAAGGTGCTCTGGATTCATGCCAGAATGACTAGCCTTAGTAGGGTTGACATCTTCGTTCTTTTTAAATGTTAAACACACATAGAAAGTGGTGTTTTTCCAAAGAGGATGGGAACAGATCTGGAAAACTGAGAATGAGAGTCTACGCAACAGTATAAAAATGACTGAGTAAAGGGGTCAAGAAGTTTTGGCTGTATGATAAAGAGTCGCTGAATGTCTACAAATTCTTTGAATTGATCTTCAAACTTCAGGCCATTGGGGACAATCTTAAGTTGGGGTAACTGAGAAAGTATATCATCCCAACCAATGATCAGATCTTTATCATGTGAGTGACAACCAAGAATTTTTGTGGTTATCGAACATTGTGGGAAAATTTGAAGGGTAAGTGGCTTACTGCGAATTTTGGTGGCAAAAGTATCTCCAGAAGCCGAAGTGAAATATTTGGTATATAGTGTCCAGAATTCTTCTAGGAGAATTTTTACATCCAAAAGAGATGCAGCAGCACTTGTATTAACAAGTGCAATGACCTGGATATGTTTGAAAATCTTGGAGATGGATATATCAATAGGGATGTATGGGGAATGAAGGACCGGAGATTTAAGATGAAGTAAATATGAGATTTCGGTTGGGAAGAAGGCAAAAATATCACCTAGAGATTTGTCAAAATCGGATGAGTATGCCTGGATAGCGCACAAAGTATCAGGCGATGGTTCATCTTCAACCGAGAAGATAGATTCAATATCTTCATCACTGAGGGAAATTCCAATGCTCTGGGAAATCTTCTGTATCATGTAAGTGCCTTGGCGCTTTGCCTGAGGACACTTCTTTGCAAAATGCCATTTCTTGTTATAGATGTAACATCGGTCAAACTTTTTCTTGCATGACTTGGAATGACGTCTCTTCTTTTTCAAGAACTTCCATTTGCCTTTTCGGTGCTTATAATTTCCAAAAGAAAGCTTCTTGAAATGGCGCTTCTTCTTATGACCCGAGCAGGATGGATCATTGCAATCTTTTGAGCACTTAATCTTGAGATCTGGTTGATAACAAGCTTTGTCCAAATGATGATTCTGCTTCAAGTAGGATTGGAACAGTTCCCGCTTTCGACACATATCTTCAATGGCTACATGGACTGCTTGCTAGATTTCTCCAAATGTTGCCGATTGTAAAGTTTGGTTATTGGAATGTAAAATCTTTTCAATTGCATCGCCAATCTCTTTGGGAATGGAAGCCAAGAAAACATGTTTTAAGTTGACAGCAGCACCGAGATGATAAAATAAATTGATCATCTCTCTAAAATGGTAATCAAGGTCTTTGCGGAGAGTGGAACAATATTTTCTTTCAAAGAACTCCTTTCTCTTGAGCTCTTTCTCATTGTTAGGTTGATCAATGAAATAAAGATGGATGATCTGGATGGCTTGGTCGAGTGACATAGTCAAGAACGAAAACTGATCCTGGGATGATGCTGCTTTCCACCAATCTTTTAAGGAGCCTATGAGTTTTGTAGTAAACTCAAGCAATACTTCATAAGGACTGTGTTCAGTCAGGTTCCTTGCTAGCATCCAAGCATGAAATTCTTGGAGCTGGTTAGGCCATTTTCGGTCGGAATATCATCAAAGGTGAAGAATGACCGAGGGGCCGAGGCTGAACTTGAACCAGAGCTAGATTCTGGCGGGAAAGTCACCTCTGGTTCAGTCATATGTTCTTTTAGAACATGATTTGCCATCATGATCTTTGACACAAGAGCATAAAAGGAATCCTATGAAGACTCGGAAGGACAAGTTTCAACAGAATCTGTGTCTGAAGGGAGTGGAGTGTCTTCAGCTGGGTTTATAGTAGAAATGGTAGGAATTTGGTGCCTAAGAAAATTTTCAATTGGATTTGACACCATGAGTGATGGAGAAGGATGAGAAGGAGAACTGGGTGGTGTTTGTTGTGGTTCTGGCTTAGGAGGAGCCGTAGGAACCAGAGTAGATGAAGATGCCTTTCTTTTTCCTTAAGACTTTTGTCTCTCAAGGTCCTACAACTGAGCATGAAGGGCCAAGACATTAGTAGTCTGTGGAGGTGGTGCTGCGCTAAGAAGTTCTGCAAAAGGGGGGGGGATGATCCTGCAGATGAGATAGGGAGTTTTGGTGTAGGTGAAAACAAAGAATCTGTGGAAAAAAGGGACTTGGGTTTTTTAGACTGATGGAGCTGTGTCTCCAAGATCTGAATTTGTTGCTTCAGCTTTTCAATCTCTGGGGTTTAATCTTCCATAAAATGGCTACGGGGAACTTGTTGGGTTTCAAACAAATATAGCCATTTTTGGAAGTCTTCAAGCATCCTTTTAATCAAGGTGGTGTCTTCAACTACTCGTCTAATAGCTTGATTCTGCGCAAGTGCATTTTCTGTCTGCCAATTCAAAAAAGTGTCAAACGGAGATGGAAGCCTTCTCCTTCCATGCATATCAAGCTCATTTGGTATAGGAACTTTAGGAGTATGAAAGAATTTCTTTTGAAGGTCAGAAAAACTTTCGGCTGGAGGAAACTTCACATTTGCAGAACTGGTTTGTCCGAAACCAAATGATGGTAATGGGGGAAAATCTTCCGGCTGAAACATACAAATACTTGGAAGGGCTAGAGGTGGTTTTGATTTGGTAGTAAATGCACAAGGTTTCGGCAACTGGATTGGACAAGAAGGATTTTTCTTTACCCATTTCTAGATTGGCTTAAAAAAGGGTGAAGTAACTTCCTTTGTGGGAGTTTTAGGTGATGGTGGAGAAAGAAAAGTTTCTGTATGGCATGAAATTGGAATTGGTTGTACAGGAGGTGATCCATATTGGACTAAATACTGCCAACGGCCACTGTCTTTGCAGAGTGGACCAACACCGGGATCTCCATCGAGATACCTTTGGTATAGAGAGTTCTTCTTCTTTTTGACAGAAGTCTGCCATCTTCGTCATCATTAATACCCATGCATGAAGAACAGGAACCATCTGCATCCCAAAAACAATGTCCTGAGGGGTCTTTAAAATAATGGACTGGCTATCCATCTGCCTTAAAAGATTGGACAAACTGCTTGGGATCAGGATTCTCTATACTGACTGTTTCAGCGGGGCAAAGAGTGAAACATAGTATAGTAGGAAAAGAGGGGAATGAGGAAATAACATCTTCCTTTTCCTTCGCAAACTTGATGGTAACAGTGCCATCTTTCTTCTTTGTAAATTGGGATTTGGAAGACTGGACTGGTCTACAACTTGAGTGCAGCTTCACATAATTGGTAACCCAACTATCGGAGAGTAACTTTACAAGCTGTTCTCTTGATATTTGACAAGAACATGCACACATGAAGCCTGGTCACGATCAACAGAAATCACCAGGGCTTCATCAGTACCAGGGAGGTTGAGATCTATGGCATGATTTTGCACTCGATACACCATCTGATAGTGAAGAGTTGCCGCACTAACATTCAGAGTTTGTGGAGCTCCAGTAATTTGCAACTGGACCTTCAAGGCTGCGAGTAACGAGAGATCTGCAAGGGCCATATTTAAATTTGGGAATAGAGTAACAAATACTGTGCTAGCATTCAGGCTAGTCTGGATGGTCCCGATATAGGCATGCTGGTAATCAGGGAAATTAGTATCCAAGAGAGCAATTCTAGCCACAATTGGAAGGCATTTTCTACCATGAAAAGATAAGGCAAGTCCGATGGCTCTGAAATGAAGATGAGTAAACCCTTGTTGTGCCCATTATAAGGGAAACTCTTGAGGAATTTGAAGTGTGACAAACTGTTCTCGTTGTGTGGCAAGAATATGATGCTGGTCAAACTTGGATGATTGGACATATTCTTTCATGGAATGAGGGGTATGGCGGATAAGGTGTTTAATGGAACAAATGGGAGAAAATGAAGTAGGTTTAGCAAATGCAGAGTAAGGATTTATGAGAGGGAGTTGTGTTTATGAGATTTTGCTATCCTCAAAATATGCTACCTCATAAAGATAATCTATTTTTGAAGCTAAGGATTTGCGAAGCTCAGGGGGTGGAAAAAGGAAAATTGGGGATTCAGAAATAACGAGAGTAATTTCACACGGAGATTCCATAGGATGAAGAAGTCTCTCTCCACATGTCCTAGTTTAGATTCATAATCTTAACAAAACCTTGGCGATAATGGCTCTGATACCAATAACGAAGCGCGAACAAGATTAACCTTGTATGCAGGTATGCTATCCCACACAATGGCACCTATGTCTCAAAGGGATTGCCTTTTAGCACACCAGGTTTAATCTTGAAGCTCAACTTTATTGATCCCAGAATTTCTGATTCATAAGATCCACAAAGTGACGAGTGAAGAGCATACCGAACCACATCGCACTATTATGTTAACAAGAGGAATTCAAAAATTAGGTATATCTCGGCCCACACTATCCAGCCCCATATCTGACTAGAATTTATAAACTGTATATATCTTTCTTTATTATACTAATTAATAATTTATAATAACAATTAATAAAGCCCATAATTGAATATTAAAATAAAAAATTCTAACATTCTCCCACTTAGGCGAAATTAATTGAAATGTACTGTGTATGTGAATCTTTATATTGGTCTAGAGATAATTCCTAAAAGTCAATCTGATCCCATAAAGTCTTAAGTACCGGACTATGCCAGTAACTGCGTCAGAAGACACAGAGCCATCTATGACCACTAATACTTTTAACTTTAATGATATGGTAGTATGACAATTGGATAACATCTCAAACTATAGAGACACTTTATATGTTATCATCCTTGTCAGTCACCATTCTCTCATTTTATGTGTCACAAAATCGGATGTGTCACGAGAGAACATCTTTACGGTTCCAACGAACCAACATATGTCTTACATTTATAGTTAATTATACCTTATGTGTAACAAGACATATGCTTTTGACTAAAAATAAATGCCTCAGCTATTACTCAATGTTCACATGATGCCTTAAGGTTTTCACCTGATATATGTATGCCACATCACATTAATCATAAATGCTTTATTGCATGCAATAGAGTTGATACATATCTAGATGTTACAAAATGTAACAAACTCAAATGTAAACTTTATTAGAGCAAACATTGGAAATAGTTCCCACTGAACAACAACATTTCATGATGCTATTAGCCCATCAATTAACACGTCATATCAACATCCCATGGTGCTTTTATGTCTGTGACATGCCATCCAAATGTGTATGGACAAAGACATTAAGTTAGTGAGTCTGTAGCCTTATCATCTGTGTAATAAATTCTACTGTAATGTCATCTAATTCATTTGTTACTTTTATAGTAAAAAACTTGACCGCTAGATGTTTAGACCCCTTGAGATCTCTAGCGTTATTAATGAACAATACTGCAGAGCTATAGTCACAATATAACTGTATGGGTCTATCTACAAAATTAAATACGTCCAACTCTTTAATGAAATTTCGGAGCCTAATAACTTGAATAGCTGCCAAAAAACATACTATAAACTCTGTTTTCTTGATAGAGGATGACATAGATTTCTGTTCACCCTTTTCTATAATGCTGCACTTATCTTTAAACAAATATATGTAGTTGTACACTTCATATCATCCTGACAGCTAGCAAAGTTCGAACCTGAATGCCCTACTAGATATAATTCTTGAATTACAATACTTTACATTAAATATGATTAATATGTGTACTCTAAAATTAACCCAATACATGACAAAAAATGATCCATACGGATCTTAATGCCTAGGACAAAATACTCATTATTAAGATCAATTATGTCAAAATCCTTTGACAATATCTGCTTCACCTTATATAGTAATTCAATAAAATCACTTTCAAGCAATATATCGCTTGAATAAGACACAAGAAAAATTAATTCCTTTTACTGATCTTACAATATATATACTAATTTACTTCGTTCTTGACATAATAAAATATAACAACAATGCCATGAAACTTCAAGCAACAATTGTCTAAAAGCTTATTTAAACCCATAAACAGACTTTTCAGTCTAGAATACCCATGAATATGTGCAAACTTTTACTTCATGGCATTATATGAGATTCCTCTTTCTTTACGCATAAGTTTATCCGAATCATCTGCTGCAAAACCTTCGGGTTATATAAAAAAACTTTCAAATTAAGATCCAATCAAAAGAAAGTTTCAATATTTGTATGTTAAAACTCCTTATTATAATGAGTTATTAGTACTGTAATCACTATGAAAAAATTTATAGGAGACTGAAAAGAAAACTTATTTTAAGTCTGCTCATTCTTTACGCGTGAAAAATTTTGCTACCAATCTGTCTTTAAACTTCTCAAATACAATACTGATCAAAATATGATTTGATAGAGTAAACAAAAACTTTTATATGGAGTCCCTTTAAGTTTTACACACCCAATTGCAGCAGATAGACTTGTGATCTTGAGGCATGCTAATAAGCTTTCAAACACTATATGTTTCATAGTCTGTATCTCATTTACCATGCACCCAACCATAGTTTTAATTATGAATAAGAAATATCAACTATATAAATTACTAGATCAATTATATAGTCGATTTTGTAGTCATGCTCTTCTGGATAGACTATTTAGTGTGATGGTGCAACTGATCATCTCTGCTTGATAGATCTATTAAGAGGAGCTATTTTAACCTTTATTCTGTGCTTGTGGGGTCTGATAAACTTCATCAAAAAACGTCTTAGTAACAAGAATCTGAACCCCAACAAAATCAAATCATAATTTAGAATGCTCCATGATCATCCGTATAAGCAGGAAGAACAACATAGTTATGTCTACCACACCATTACCTTTAATAGTCTGTGAAAAACTACCCTTATTCGGTTATATCGAGCTCCAGCAATTTAGCTATATGTAGTCCCACAATTCTTGTTCTTCTTTTGGGATGATAAATCAATACCCCTTGAATGATCTGTGTAAGGTACGGAGTTAAAACTGAGTGATTTTGGAGTCCAACTTATGTAATGTCGGATTATGTAACTTTATTTATGCATGAACACCTCAAACCTTAAGATGGTTCAAAATAGATTAATGTCCAGTATATGACTAAAAAAATAAAGAAATAGTTTTGATAGAAACATAATAGGTTATTTTCAAACTTTTGCCCAAGAGCTTCTCCTCTATGAACTTGCTTTATCACTAGCTTCAATGAGACAACGATTCTAGATGTGAGGTTATGTGGACATTAAGGTTTAGAGGAAATACTTGAGCTCTATTTATAGAGAATGAAACCTATCCCCTTATCAAAGATTAGATATATTTCAGCCTACACTATCCAGCCCCATATCTGACTAGAATTAGGAAACTATATATGTATTTCTTTATTAGATCAATTAATAATTTACAATAACAATTAATAAATTCCACAATTGAATATTAAAATAAAATATTCTAACAATTCCCTCTGCCCACGTTATCCAACAAAATGCAGACTTCCACTATGTGAATATATATATATAAATAAGTGGACCCTTCCTCCTTCCTTTGCTAATTCTATTCAGAGAAGAATCGTGTGACTTGGTCAACGAAGTCCAAACTGGGATTTCCTCTTTTATTGATCCCGGTAGCAACACAAAACAAGAAGGTGAATATTTTGGTCCTTATCTCATGGCGGAGTCGTATATACATTTTCACAGATTTGCTTGATTTCGAACCTCCGTAGAAAATTCTAGCTCCACTTCAATCCTACGAATAAGTCTTATTCGCAATTTCAAATTTTCGTTTCAAGCTCAAATTCGAGACATATTCTAACAATCTCTACCTTAGCTCGGCATTTGAGACAAATTGCAATCGCTTCGCCGATAATCCGAACATCATCTGCTACTCTCCCAACAGCCCCCAATGGGCTCAACTGCCGTAGACGTCCTGCAGGTCCAACCCACGCATGATCTTCGCCATAACCGATGACCTCATCGGAACACTAATTACATATGCACCTTTAACTGCTCTACAAGGACTTTCTAACACAAACTCCTTAATCACAGATAAAAAAAAATCACTGTTGCATCCATATCTGTGAGGAGATTGAATACGTACCTTGTTAATATTAGCAGTTACAATAACTGTTGGCTTTACAGGCCCCTCTTTGCTATAAGTACCATCTGTGTCGATTAACACGCTAGTACTTGCTACTTCAGGAGTTTCTGCCTGCAACTCCACCTCAAGCTGAACACCGTCCAGATCCGTATGAACACTGCTATAATCACTTCTACCTTGAAGTACTGGAGACTCATCAAGGGTAACTTCTCTGTTACAAACAGGCGAATTTATATTCGGACACCACAACTAATAGCCGCAATCACCTTGTGTCTAGTCATGGAATATGCACCTCGCCCTCACATTGACTTACCATCACTTACTCGATAATAATATGAGCAACCAATCATTCTAAGAGTAGAATAATCAGTAGTATTACTTGACTACACTTCTTCAAGAGTCCAATATTTGATCGCAGTCGATGAAGATCTATTCACCAGGTAGCTCGCCATACTAAGCGCATCCACTAGAATTTTCTTAGCCATACCAGCACTATAAATCTTTTTACGGACCGTTTCTAGTAATGTTCAACTCATCAATTTTGTAAATTATTGTAGTTTACTAGCACTAGTGTGATGTTTCACTATGCCATTTTTCATATAGAATTTATTTATCAGCTTCAAGCAGGACTCCTTGGTGCTGTTAGTTTGCACATGCTTGATCGACTTACCAGTCTCCGTTCTGATCAAAGCTCTTAACCGCGTATTCCTGACAACAACATCAATATTGTGCGTTGGTACAATCACCCAGGCCTTCCTCGAGTAGTTGTTAGACTATCGAGCAGATGTCGACGTCTCCGAAGCAAAAAATATCAACATCTCACCTTGAAGTTCATACAGGCCGCCATGCTTAATTCCCTTCATTATCACCAAAGTACCTCGACCAATTTTCAAAACTCAACCTCGTGAAGAATACCTACATCCAGCTGAATCTAGGGCATCCAAGGAAATTAAGTTATTTTTCAATTCTGGAACATGTCTTACTCCAGTCAATGTCCTCACAATACCATTTTGCATTTGATTTTAATATCACTAATACCCACAATATTGCATTCAACGTTGTTTCCTAACTGCATTTTACTACTATCTGTGCACTGATAAGTAGAAAACCAGTTTCTGTTTGGTGTAGCATGAAAAGAATAACCAGAATCCATAATCCATCCATCAAATGATGAATTCTCAGTGACAGACAAGACACTATCGATACCATCAGAATTTTCAGCTATAGCTCCAACATCATCTGCAGATTCAACTCTAATTTCCTTAACCGTTTCATTTTTTAGCTTGAAGCAATTTCTTCTAAGATGCTCCCTCTTGCCATAATTCCAACACACATCACTGCCAGTCCTAGACTGACTGTGTTTATTCATGTTTATACTAATTCTGCTAACACGATTACTAGCTCTTCCTCTATTTTCACCTACTAAAGCAGCATATACAGATTCACCAGATTCTCTTTTGCTGATATTTTTACTCAAAATTAAATCACGAATCCCATCAAAATTTAAACTTGTTGATCCAGAGGAATTACTAACAGTAGTAACAATAATATTCTAACTATCGGGCAATGAGGATAATAGAATCAAAGCACATACATCATCTTCAAAGTTGATATTAACTGAACTCGATTGACTAACGATCACATTGAATTCATTGATATGATTAGTAACCGACACACCTTCGCTCATCTTCAAATTAAACAATCGTAGCATCAAATAGATCTAATTGATCGCAGATGGCTTCTCATACATGTTCGATAGGGCTTTCATCAAACCCGCAGTGGTCTTCTCTTTAACGATGTTAAACGTGATGTTACGAGCTAACGTCAGTCTAATAACACCAATCGCTCGTTTATCCAGCAATTACCAATCGGCTTGCTTCATCGTATCTGGCTTCTTCCCAGACAGGGCTCGTACAACTTCACTGATATAAATAATCTTCTATCTGCATCTTCTAGAAACCAAAGTACTTCTCCTCAAATCTGTCAATTTTCACTTTAGCTTCTTTTGTCGCCATCGATTCGCTTCAATTCAAGCAAACCTAGCTTTGATACCAATTGTTGCGTGAAACCAAGCGATCGAACAAAAAAAATAGACAGAACGAGTAAAGTAAATCGGACACCAGATATGCGTGGTTCGATCGTAGAGACTTACGCCCACGGAAAGAGAAGCAATGGATTCCACCATAAAACGAGCGATACACGAAAATTACAAATGACACTTGAGTCACTCAAACAATCTCAGTGTTTCTCAAGTCCCAATTACATCCAAGAATGCACACAGTGTTTGACCCTCAATTCCTAATGAAATAATCTCTCAATCTCGCAAAGTAATTAAAATACAAATCTAATAACGAGATTTAACTGGCTAAAATCGCACGTACTCCATCTTCAATTTCATGCTCGAAGAAGAGTGTTTCGGATACAACTACGCACGGAATTCCCTCTGCCCACGTTATCCAACATAAACGTGTGTGTAGACTTCCACTATGTGAATATATATATATATATATATAAAGTGGATCCCTCCTTCTTTCTTTGCTAATTATACTTTAGTGCCCCAAGTTATTTTCATTAGTTCTCAGTTGTTAGGATGCATGTGTAATATTGGTGCGACGTAAAACAGTTAATATATATTAGCTGTCCAATAACTCACTGGCTTAATTTTTTGTATGATCCTGGGCTCAAGTAGATGTGTTAACGGTTTGGACTCGGACGCTCGCTTGGTGATCTCCCCAAGCGAAGTGTGGACTTTTACTGCAACATCCCAACGTCAAAACAAGTTCTCCAAATGAATTCTCATATACTTCTAATCAAGATCGGTGTAGAGATCCCAAAGATCCTCCACCGCGAAGAGGATCCCAAATGATGAGATAAAATGGATAATCAATGGAATCACATAGCGAC
This sequence comes from Rhodomyrtus tomentosa, assembly GCA_028455895.1. NCBI lineage: Eukaryota > Viridiplantae > Streptophyta > Magnoliopsida > Myrtales > Myrtaceae > Rhodomyrtus > Rhodomyrtus tomentosa. The sequence continues at coordinate 35,784,492 of JAPCWY010000001.1, read as the reverse complement.
CATTCCATTTGTACTCCTCTTTCGATTAATCGTCCACTAATCAAACAAAAGCATCCAATCAAGTTTTGGCCAGAAGATTCAAAGCATGAGTTATGTCAAAAGAGCCATCAAATGGCAATTGGCAACTTCTCTATGCACTGCTTCTTCCACAGAACAAAAGCCACTCAAAAGCAACTGATATTGTTAGAATAAATCTCGAATTTGAGCTTGAATCGAAAATCTGAAATTGCGGATAAGACTTATTCGCAGGATTGAAGTGAAGCTAAAATTTTCTACTGGGGTTCGAAATCAAGCAAATCCGTAAAAAGGTACGTACGATTCCGCCATGAGATAAGGATCGAAATATTCACCTTCTTATTTTGTGTTGCTACCAGGATCAAGAAAAGAGGAAATCCAAGTTTGGACTTCGTTGACCAAGTCGCACGATTCTTCTCTGAATAGAATTAGCAAAGGAAGAAGGGGGCGACAACCTACCGATGCCTAGACTTAAGCAAGGTCGACACGAGGGTAGTCGGCAGTAGGCGATGTTTGGCGGTGGTCGAGATTGGACGGTGGGCTCTATCATGACTCGTGATGCGCAATCGGCCACTGCTTCTCCTCCTCCATATCATTGATTAACAAGGACCGATGATCGAAGCTAAAGCATTCTCAAAGGTGCGGTTATCTTAAATTAGTCATGACCTTTGGTACCAGCCTTGCACCCTCTCTTTCTCTCTTTGATCACTTATTATTTTTCTTTACTTCTTCTATTCAGGGGGCCGGCCAGAGGAAGACTTTCTAACCGGCGCTTGTCAAATAAGCTACCCATGTCGTGGTCATACTTGGCGCTTTAGCGATGCGAAAACATAAGCTACCCATGATATAACGATTGGAAATTGCCCAAGTGACCACTCCTTCTCATTTGGGCTTTTGTTGTGGGCCTCTGGTGTTGGTGCCGGTAGATATTTATGCTTTTAACCGGAGTCCATAATTTATACAATCCATTGGACATAGTGTAGTATTCAACTTTATTTGAAGAAATAGTAATTGTAATTTTGTTTTTTTTTAAATTTTAAAAGAGTAACCACACATATCCAAACTTGATACGGAAATTAAATTCCGACTTTAAGGAGAGCACATAAAATATGTTTCTGACATTCCCATCAATTCAACGTCAACTTTATAGTTGTTTCTATAATGAGATTGATTCAACATTGTATGGTATCTTTCACTTTATGAATTCGCACATGGTAAACACAATAAAATTTGTTGTACCGTTATCTAGCCACCCGAGCAAAATACGGTTTTAGATAGATTAAATTCACAAACCAATACCAAAGAATCATTACATTATGCTCACGTTCAGATAATCAAGTCTTAACATTAATTGTAGTCTTTCTTTATGTACCGTTCTTCTTATAAAAGAAGTAGCGATCAACATCCTTCTTAAAGGATACTTTCAATAGACCCAAATAGTCATAATAACTAGTGGTTTATGTATTTCTTTATGAGCATGATTCTTAAACCTTTTAATATGCAATTCTAACATGTTTAAGACTTAATCTTTACTCCTACTAGAGCCATCGCACCTGATGTTGAGGAGTCATTGCGGATTGTATTGCTCTCAGTAGTAGATGATACGTAGTTTCAAGCCTCCGAGGCTTCCTTCATTTATTTAACAGTGCAGTCAACTGGCAAAAATACTTTTTAAGTGTTCTTTAATGGATCGGTTCATATTAAATAAGCAAAGTCAATTGCTCTTTACCCAATTAGCGCATAGTGATTTTAAAGATTCTCACTAATGAAAGTGATATCTACGGGGTCTTTGTTGACAAGAGAAATATTTTTAACATTTCCCAGTTTATTGTAAACATAAAATCTTCATTCAGTTATCAAAACTTAAATCCACATGAATCTCAATTTTTAATGTTAACAGAGTTGCCGATCACATAAATGGTGACTGAAAAACAATCAATGTTTTCAATTAGCATAATGTGAAATTTCATCTTGAGAGATATATACATCATCATATAATCACCTTTGGGCAGAAAACATGATATGCAGTTGTATACTCGCTACACTACAGTGGCTATGAGAATTTATTTCAATCTTCGTTAATCACCATCTTTGGGTGTATGACGGTATTTAGACTAATCAATTCTCAACCATATGCTGTACATGTAACCCTCCATGCAAGAATACACAATTACTTTTTTTGAGAGTATAATAACGCATTAATATAGGAGACATCCCAATACTTTATAAAATGTTATTTATTAAACTCAACCAAGTGTGCCACTTTGGCAGCCATAGCCCAATTGAATTTACCTGAATTTGGGATATAAACTTCATATTTCACATTTATCGTATGCACATAATTTCAGAAAGGGACAATTTTTTTCAAAATTACATGTCATGCTAATTACATTGATACATCTAACAATACATGTCAAACCATAAACATGTAATTGATAAATCATGCTCCACATATTCGTATGTGGTAATTACATGTGAGGTTGCACCTATATTTCACAAAATCGTATAGAAATACCTGAAACTCACTGATCGGAGTAGTCACGCGCCTCCATGCGCACCTTTTTCTCTTGACGCGTGGTCCCCACGAACTGACATGTGTATTGCAGATGTCCGATCTCAACCAGTACTGAAAATCGGTCCGACTGATTTATCCGATCCAACCATTACCCCCTTAGCCAACTAGCAAACTAGGTCATGCAATCCGATCAGAACGGTCAACGACCACTTTGATCGAATGGCCCGAGTCAATAGTTGGTCGGGTTGAGTCACAAGTCGAATCGGGTCGTCAAGTCGAGTCGAGTCACCCGGGCTTGAGTGACATTAGCTAACGTCAACCTGAACATGTCGAGCATGTGCTGGCCCAGGTCTAGATTCCGTGGAGATGTTATGGTGTATAGCCTCCACACGAATTTCATCATGGCCACATTGGCCAATTCTCCGAAACCAAACACGGCAGTGTCACGCATAAGTAAAGGAAAAACTTTAATTGCACTTGGGCACTATATATATATATATATATATATATATATATATATATATATATATATATATATATATATATATATATATATTTGACAATGCACAGCTTTACTTGCACATTGACAAAGAGAAAGAACTCAACGCCACGTCGGAAGCCAAATTCACAATCCAACATGCAATAGGAAATTGGTGTTCCTTTTTTTTTTTTTTCTTTCTGTTAGTGGGTCCTTAGACATTCCCACTTTTTACAGATCGTATGCGGTTAACATTGGAGCCTTCGACTAAACCAGATGTCGAAGGAACTCCTCGAACAACAAGAGTAACCATAGATACTTCTCAATGTGTCATAAGGCCATAAACATCCAAGATAACACTCATTTTGAAAATTAGCCGAAACATGATTTCGAGATCTAAAACGTGCAGGCTCTGATACCACATGTAGGCTGCGTATTTCATTTGTATGCAGCGATCCAAAATCATCACGTATAGATACACGAATCACTTATCCATAGAGATAAAGAATTAATGTACCTTGTTTCGGATTCATCGTTATTGATACGGAATTGCCCAAGAGCTTCTCCTCTATGAACCCGCTTTATCACGAGCTTCAATGAGACAACGATTCTAGATATGAGGTTATGTGTACATTAGGGTTTAGAGTAGATACTTGAGCTCTATTTATAGAGAATGAAACCTATCCCCTCATCAAAGATTAGGTATATTTCAGCCTACACTATCCAGCCTCATATCTGACTAGAATTAGGAAACTATATATGTATTTCTTTATTAGACCAATTAATAATTTACAATAACAATTAATAAATCCCATAATTGAATATTAAAATAAAATATTCTAACAATTCCCTCTGCCCACGTTATCCAACAAAAACGTGTATGCAGACTTCCACTATGTGAATTTTTATATATATATAAATAAGTGGACCTTTCCTTCTTCCTTTGCTAATTCTATTCAGAGAAGAATCGTGACTTGGTCAAGGAAGTCCAAACTTGGATTTCCTCTTTTCTTGATCCCGGTAGCAACACAAAACAAGAAGGTGAATATTTCGGTCCTTATCTCATGGCGGAGTCGTATATACATTTCCACAGATTTGCTTGATTTCGAACCTCTGTAGAAAATTCTAGCTTCACTTCAATCCTGCGAATAATTCTTATTCGCAATTTCAAATTTTCGTTTCAAGCTCAAATTCGAGACATATTCTAACAATCCTTAGCTCGGCATTTGAGACAAATTGCAATCGCTTCGCTGATAATCCGAACATCATCTGCTACTCTCCCAACAGGCCCCAATGGGCTCAACTGCCACAGGCATCATGCAGGTCCAACTCGCGCATGATCTTCGCCATAATCGATGTCCTCATCAGAACACTAATTACATATGCACCTTTAACTGCTCCACAAGGAATTTTTAACACAAGCTCCTTAATCACAGATAAAGAAAAATCACTGTTGCATCCATATCTATGAGGAGATTGAATACGTACCTTGTTAATATTAGCAGTTACAACAACTGTTGGCTCTACAGGCTCCTCTTTGCTATAAGTACCATTCGTGTCGATTAACACGCTAGTACTTGCTACTTCATGAGTTTATGCCTGCAACTCCATCTCAAACTGAACACCGTCTAGATCTGTATGAACACTGCTATAATCACTTCTACCCTGAAGTACTGAAGACTCATCAAGGGTGACTTCTCTGTTACAAACAGGTAAAAATATATTCGAGCACCACAACTAATAGCCGCAATCACCTTGTGCCTAGTCATGGAATATGCACCTCGCCCTCACATCGACTTACCATCACTTACTCGATAATAATATGAGCGACCAAACATTCTAAGAGTAGAATAATCAGTAGCATTACTTGACTACACTTCTTCAAGAGTCCAATATTTGATCGCAGTCGATGAAGATCTATTCACCAGGTAGCTCGCCATACTAAGCACATCCACTAGAATTTTCCTAGCCATACCAGCACTAAAAATCTTTTTACGAACCGTTTCTAGTAATGTTCAACTCATCAATTTTGTAAATTATTGTAGTTTACTAGCACTAGTGTGATGTTTCACTATGCCATTTTTCATGTAGAATTTATTTATCAGCTTCAAGCAGGACTCCTTGGTGCTGTTAGTTTGCACATGCTTGATCGACTTACCAGTCTCCATTCTGATCAAAGCTCTTAACCGCGTATTCCTGACAACAACATCAATATTGTGCGTCGGTACAATCACCCAGGCCTTCCTCGAGTAGTTGTTAGACTATCGAGCAGATGTCGACGTCTCCGAAGCAAAAAATATCAACATCTCACCTTGAAGTTCATACAGGCCGCCATGCTTAATTCCCTTCATTATCACCAAAGTACCTCGACCAATTTTCAAAACTCAACCTCGTGAAGAATACCTACATCCAGCTGAATCTAGGGCATCCAAGGAAATTAAGTTATTTTTCAATTCTGGAACATGTCTTACTCCAGTCAATGTCCTCACAATACCATTTTGCATTTGATTTTAATATCACTAATACCCACAATATTGCATTCAACGTTGTTTCCTAACTGCATTTTACTACTATCTGTGCACTGATAAGTAGAAAACCAGTTTCTGTTTGGTGTAGCATGAAAAGAATAACCAGAATCCATAATCCATCCATCAAATGATGAATTCTCAGTGACAGACAAGACACTATCGACACCATCAGAATTTTCAGCTATAGCTCCAACATCATCTGCAGATTCAACTCTAATTTGCTTAACCGTTTTATTTTTCAGCTTGAAACAATTCCTTCTAAGATGCTCCCTCTTGCCATAATTCCAACATACATCATTGCCAGTCGTAGACTGACCGTGTTTATTCATGTTTATACTAATTCTGCTAACACGAGTACTAGCTCTTCCTCTATTTTCACCTACTAAAGCAGCATATATAGATTCACCAAATTCTCTTTTGCGGATATCTTTACTCAAAATTAAATCACGAATCCCATCAAAATTTAAACTTTTTGATCCAGAGGAATTACTAACAGTAGTAACAATAGTATTCTAACTATCGGGTAATGAGGATAATAGAATCAAAGGACATACATCATCTTCAAAGTTGATATTAACTGAACTCAATTGACTAACGATCACATTGAATTCGTTGATATAATTAGTAACCGACACACCTTCGCTCATCTTCAAATTAAACAATCGTAGCATCAAATAGATCTAATTGATCGCAGAGGGCTTCTCATACATGTCCGATGGGGCTTTCATCAAACCCGCAGTGGTCTTCTCTTTAACGATGTTAAATGTGATGTTACGAGCTAACGTCAGTCGAATAACACCAATCGCTCGTTTATCCAGCAATTCCCAATCGGCTTGCTTCATCGTATCTGGCTTCTTCCCAGACAGGGCTCACACAGCTTCACTTAATATAAATAATGTTCTATCTACATCTTCTAGAAACCAAAGTACTTCTCCTCAAATCTGTCAATTTTCACTTTAGCTTCTTTTGTCGCCATTGATTCGCTTCAATTCAAGCAAACCTAGCTCTGATACCAATTGTTGCGCGAAACCAAGCGATCGAACAAAAAAATAGGCAGATCGAGTAAAGTAAATTGGACACCAGATATGCGTGGTTCGATCGTAGAGACTTACGCTTACGGGAAGAGCAGCAATGAATTCTATCATAGAACGAGCGATACACGAAAATTACAAATGACACTTGAGTCACTCAAACACTCTCAATGTTTCCCAAGTCCCAATTACATCCAAGAATGCACACAGTGTTTGACCCTCAATTCCTAACGAAATAATCTCTCAATCTCGGAAAGTAATTAAAATACAAATCTAATAACAAGATTTAACTTGCTAAAATCGCACGTACTCCATCTTCAATTTCATGCCCGAAGAAGAGTGTTTCGGATACAACCGCGCACGGAATTCCCTCTGCCCACGCTATCCAACATAAACGTGTGTGTAGACTTCCACTATGTGAATATATATATATATATATATATATATATATATATATATATATATATATATATATATATATATATAAAGTGGACCCCTCCTTCTTTCTTTGCTAATTATACTTGAGCGCCCAAGTTATTTTCATTAGTTATCATTTGTTAGGATGCATGTGTAATATTGGTGTGACGTACAACAGTTAATATATATTAGCTGGCCATTAACTCACTAGCTTAATTTTTTGTATGATCCTAGGCTCAAGTAGATGTGTTAACGGTTTGGACTCAGACTCTCGCTTGGTGATCTCCCCAAACGAAGTGTGGACTTTTACTGCAACATCCCAACGTCAAAACAAGTTCTCCAAACGAATTCTCATATACTTCTAATCAAGATCGGTGTAGAGATCCCAAAGATCCTCCACCGCGAAGAGGATCCCAAATGATGAGATAAAATGGATAATCAATGGAATCACATAGCGACCATTCCATTTGTACTCCTCTTTCGATTAATCGTCCACTAATCAAACAAAAGCATCCAATCAAGTTTTGGCCAGAAGATTCAAAGCATGAGTTATGTCAAAAGAGCCATCAAATGGCAATTGGCAACTTCTCTATGCACTGCTTCTTCCACAGACCAAAAGCCACTCAAAAGCAATTCTAACAATATCAGTTGCTTTTGAGTGGCTTTTGGTCTGTGGAAGAAGCAGTGCATAGAGAAGTTGCCAATTGCCATTTGATGTCTCTTTTGACATAACTCATGCTTTGAATCTTCTGGCCAAAACTTGATTGGATGCTTTTGTTTGATTAGTGGACGATTAATCGAAAGAGGAGTACAAATGGAATGGTCGCTATGTGATTCCATTGATTATCCATTTTATCTCATCATTTGGGATCCTCTTCGCGGTGGAGGATCTTTGGGATCTCTACACCGATCTTGATTAGAAGTATATGAGAATTCGTTTGGAGAACTTGTTTTGACGTTGGGATGTTGCAGTAAAAGTCCACACTTCGTTTGGGGAGATCACCAAGCGAGTGTCTGAGTCCAAACCGTTAGCACATCTACTTGAGCCTAGGATCATACAAAAAATTAAGCTAGTGAGTTAATGGCCAGCTAATATATATTAACTGTTGTACGTCGCACCAATATTACACATGCATCCTAACAAATGATAACTAATGAAAATAACTTGGGGCACTAAACATGTTGGAATGATTTTACGATCATTAAAATCATTCTCTCCACCGATTATTATAGTACGTAATAGAGGTAAGGATAGCAATTCATAACAAAGACAGATTAGAGACTTATCGAGAAATACCTTATTCGACACCGCAAAGTTTATTCATAGATGAACCGATTAATACGTTGTCACTAGTATTTAGGAAAAAGAATTGCAATCACCGTGAAAGGACACAAACAATCAAATATTAGATGTCACCATACGAATTGTCAATTAGGGCGTAAAAGAGTCAATTTTTTTAATTTATTTAGTTTTGTGGTCACAGAAGTGCAATTTGGGTTTAAATTCACAGTAGGAACGAGGAGTGCCCGCTGGTCAGTGGCATCGACATATTATAACTCTTTCGCAAACAGGGTTTGTTGACAATTAACGGGTGTTGCCAATGGGTGGCCAAGCGTGTCTTTTGGGCTTTCCGACCATCTTAAAGATGCTGCGTCATGCTCCTTCACACAGCTTCTATAAATGCTCCTCTGTGAGGCTGTTTAGTAAATATAGCTCAGGCTGCTCCATCTCATACACATCACTTCACTCCTTCCTTCTTGCCCTCCCTTAGCGAATTAATACCCAACCTTTGCTCGTAAAATGGGACATTCGCTTCTCATTTGCGCACAACTCCGTTGCTCTCGTCTTCTTTTTGGGGCAATTTTGATGTTGTGCTTTGGCGTGGTCGTTTTTGCCACAAACGATACAGACAGGCTTGCATTGCTCGCATTCAAGGCTGAAATTGCAGGTGATCCCTTCGGCCTGCTTCACTCGTGGAACGACAGTACCGACTTCTGCCAATGGCATGGAGTTACGTGCGGTCGTAAACACCGCGGAGTCACGGTACTGGACCTCAATTCCCAAGGACTCTCGGGACCCATCTCCCCTCACGTTGGGAACCTCAGCTTCTTGAGACGTCTATGGTTCCAAAACAATAGCTTCAGCCCTGATATCCCTTCACAAATTGGTCGGCTGCGTCGGCTCCAATTCTTGGATATCTCCAATAATTCACTGACGGGCGAGATTCCTAGGAATATATCGGGTTGCCCGAACCTCGTATATTTTATGGTCAGGTTCAACCATTTGGTTGGAGGAATTCCAGTGGAGCTAGGCTCCTTCTCTAATCTTCAAACGGTCAGCTTGTCTGTGAACCACTTAACTGGCGGCATCCCGTCATCCATAAGCAACTTGTCATCTCTGTTGACGATGTTTTCTTCTGTAAATAGTTTGAGTGGGATTATTCCCCAATCTCTAGGTCGACTAACCAAACTGGAAAGACTCAGCCTGGGTGACAACAGGCTTTCAGGTACCATTCCTCCTCCGTTCTTCAATTTGTCTTCGCTGTCTATACTCCACGTAATAATGAACCAGATCCACGGCAGTCTTCCTGAAGATATAGGATTCACTCTCCCGAACCTTCAAGATTTGAGCATTAGTGATAACCAGTTCACTGGATCTATTCCTTTGTCGATTTCTAATGCCACAAATCTAAGATCTCTCCAACTTGGACGCAATGAGCTCTTCGGCAAAGTACCTTCGTTCGCAAATCTCCGCAGACTTGGGAGGGTCGAATTAGACAATAATCATTTAGGTAGTGGAGGGTCCGATGCAGATGAGCTGAGCTTCCTTTGCTCACTAACAAATGCCGCTAACTTGACACAACTGGCGATGGAAAAAAATAGATTTGGAGGGACGCTTCCTGTATGCATTGGTAATTTCTCCGCTACTTTTACATACTTGACAGCAGCCCGGAATCTGATATCGGGTGAGATCCCGAGAGAAATTGGTAATCTTGTGAACTTGCAGAGATTACAAATGGAAGACAACTTTCTTTCAGGTCCAATCCCATCTGAGATAGGAAACCTTCAGAATCTTGCAGAATTGACCTTATCAGGCAACAATCTATCTGGCATAATCCCATCCTCTTTGCAAAATCTGCATAGGTTACTTATCTTAAATGCTTCCAGAAATAACTTCGAGGGACCGATTCCTTTATGTTTAGGTAAGTATCAGAGCTTGACAAGCCTAGATCTTTCTAGTAACAATTTCAGCGGTCCAGTTATATTGCCCGTGGCTGGAAGCCTCCTCTACGTGAATTTGTCTCACAACCATCTGAGTGGATTCCTTCCGATGGAAATCAGAAACTTGAAACATTTGGTTGAATTGGACGTCTCGAGTAATGTTTTGGACAGCGAAATCCCTGGCAGTCTAGGCAATTGTGATGGATTGGTCGTACTAAGAATGCGAGATAATCTCTTCCATGGATCTATTCCTCAGACAATTAGCTCATTAAGAAGTATTGAGGAATTAGATCTTTCCAACAACAGCTTCTATGGTGAAATTCCAAAGTTTTTAGAGGCATCTCAGTATTTGAAAATGCTGAATTTATCTTACAATCATTTGGAAGGCCCGCTACCAACTCAAGGAGTTTTTAGGAATGTGAGTGCGACTTTTGTCGCCTGAAATGAAAAGCTCTGTGGAGGAATGCCTGAATTTGAGCTCCCCAAGTGTGTCTCCCGAAACTCCAAAGGTAGAGAAGTCGCCCACAAGATGAAACTCACTGTCGCCGTCGTTCTTGGTTTTCTCGGATTAACTCTGGTTATAGCTTTCCTATGTCTATGTTGGTTGAAGCATAAAAGAAATGAGTCGATTTCAAGCTGCCTAGATGATTCATTGTTGAATCTATCTTATGAAACTCTCCTAAAAGCGACCGATGGTTTTTCTTCGACTAATCTGATTGGGGCCGGAAGTTTTGGGTTCGTGTACAAGGGGCTGCTCCAGGAGAATGGAAATGTCATTGCCGTGAAGGTGCTTAATCTAACGTGCCATGGCGCACTCAAGAGCTTCAAAGCTGAGTGTGAGGCTTTGAAATGTATAAAACACCGAAATCTTCTGAAAGTCTTGACAGTGTGTTCAGGCATTGATTGCAAAGGTGATGAGTTTAAGGCTTTAGTTTATGAGTTCATGGTCAATGGCAGCCTAGAAGAGTGGCTGCACCCAAATCCGACTCCAACTAATATAGATGGGCACTTGAAGAAACTGAGTCTCGTCCAAAGGATAAATGTTTCAATTGATGTTGCATCCGCATTAGATTATCTCCATAATCAATGCGAGAGCCCAATAATTCATTGTGATCTAAAGCCAAGCAATGTCCTTCTGGATGCTAACATGGTTGGACATGTTGGTGACTTTGGGTTGGCGAAGATTATCCTTGAATCCACGTCTGACACTAGAGCAAACATGAGTTCTGCTGGTTTAAGAGGAACGATTGGTTATGCCGCTCCCGGTAAACATATCCCTCCTAAGAAAGCTTATCCCTTGTCATTATCAACTTGTCCTTATAGATACTACTATTTTCTGTTTTATCATTTCTTCAAGAATTTGCTTTGTGAATTCAAATTCTTATTTTTCAGACATTTCTTACACCACGGCACGTGTAAACTGCAGAATATGCTAGCGGAATTCAGGTCTCAAGGGAAGGTGATGTCTATAGTTATGGCGTCCTCTTGTTAGAGATGTTCACGGGATTACGTCCCACCAGCGACATTTTCAGGGATAATTTGAATCTTCATAATTATGTTGATAAGGCTCTGCCCCAACGAGCTATGGAGATTACCGATCCTGTGCTTCTCCACGAACGAGAGAGCCACAACAGTTTCCGAGATTCATTTCACGAAAGAAACCACATATTCCAGGAATGTTTGGAAAGAATATATCGTATTGGACTCGCTTGCTCAGTCGAGGAGCCTAGAAGACGCATGAGCATCGACAAAGTTGCAGCCCAGCTGCACTCGTTGAGGAAGAAACTTTTTGCAGCTTCTTTACCTGCAAGGATGAGACGCGGATAGATGACGTCGAAGTGGCAGGTTCTTCATTTTATGCAATGATGCTTGTAAGAAAGGATCGTCCCCATATTCCTACTTTAAAAGATTAGCCATCAATCCACACCTTCTAACATTTTTGTTTGTCTTAATAACATTTTCTAACATATCAAACTCGTGAGAATTCTAACAAACCCACACATTCACTGTTCTGAAGCAAAGAGATTCCTGCATACCTCGTTATTCATATTAGTGCAATTTACATAGGTCTAACCAGCCTAGGGTGGAAGCACTCGTTCACCGTTCCATCATACACACTGGCCATGGAATTATTGTCGACGCCGAAACCAAATCTCCACAGACCATCTCGATTATATCTTTCAACTCATTATTTTTTGGACTGAATTCGAGCTTAAACAATACTCTCTTTAGTGGGCTATGAGGATGCAAAGCCAAATGATATTTTGTCATTCCAGGGTTTTTGGATTGATGAAATCTGGTTTTCGTTTCCGTCCTTAGATTTCCATGATCTGGTCGATGGCGTAGTCACTTTTTGGTGCAAACAGAATCCCACAACTGTTGTTCCATTAGTACACATTTTCGCTTTTGATTTGACTTTCAATCTAAGGCCTGAAATTGAACAATCATTCATCACATTAGAGACCAAAGAAAACTAAGCCGAGAGTCAAGATGACCGCACACCGGATATGAGCATATCCTAAAGCACATCCTCCATGTGCCTCGACCCCGGAATCATTCCTTTGACAACCTATTGCTGATGGTTTGTTTGTAAAAATAAATTAAGAGGTATTTTGTCCCACATCGAAAAGATGTGAGTGCGCACGTCAACTAAATTTGGCACAAATAAAAAACTATCATTATTTTCCAGTGAAACAATGCGACTGTTTACGAAGGGTTCTGACAAATTTTGAAAAATTGTGTCTATTCAATTATCGGTTATTTTCCAAGGCGCTCTTACAAACTTTCGGATGTTTGTGTCTCTTCGAAAATAACTACCGATCCATACATGAAAATGTATGATTAAATAAAATGTTTGGACACGACTTTTTAGACGCGAAAATGTGTGTTTATTCTCATTATATATTCAAGTGTTCTGTTCATTTTCAGAACCATCTTCATTTCTTTTCTCAATTTTCGTTCTTTGAACGCAAGAGAAATACAGCCTTTATTTCCAATTGTTTCCTAGAGAGATCCTGGAGAAATATCAGAATTGCTATTTGCTGTTCTCGTTGAGACTTTGTTGTATCCTGGAGGATATTTCCCGAAAATCATTAATAATATTGTGGAGCAAATAAATTCTTAAAGAGATATTTTTCGGAAATCATTAGCAATGTTGTGGGGCAAATAAATCCTTAAAGAGAGTGATTGCATACCTCAAAGTTTGATTCCATTGTTCATTCCATTTTCGACGAAATTTCCCAACAGTTTTAAGGATTTATTTGTTTGATAACGGAGTCAGACTCAACGAAATTCAAGGCGTTTTCACTCAGGAGTACTCATCCTCGCTCATGGAGACATAGATTGTAGCTTCGTCATCGTCTACAAAGCACCGACCGACGATCACTAAAGATTTCGTATTCAGGTCCGTGTATTTGACTAGTGCCAATTCTTTGGTGAATATTCTTGCCCGTCACGGTTTTTCTTTTGTTATTGATATTTGGTGATGGTCTTGGTTTGGTCGAGCGTTGACGATGATGCAAGCGGAGGGGCTTATTGCTTCCAATGTATCATGCCGATTGGAACTGAATTGTTGGGAAAAATAGCGGATAACTTTTCCTCTTTAGCTAAATCTGTGAGAAATCGAATCGAGCACAATCAATGAAAATATAGGAACTCAAAGAAAATGTGACACCATAATTTTTACGTGAAAAAATCCTTCAATGCGAATGATAAAAACCACGAGACTGATTACGGAGTCTATCCAAATCTACACTATTAATCATTTAGGTACACAACCTCGCTGAATACAACGACAATAAAATTTCAAACTATAAAACGAGAGAACCAGATGAAAATCACCTAAAAAATTACAGTCCCGAAATACTCATGAAAAGCTACAATAAATACCTTCAAATCACGATCCAACGGCACAGAATCAAGAATAATGAGCCTTGAAGCTGCTGTCAAAATTCCAGCCCAATCGGATCACAGATCGACCTTTGGTCATCAATTTGATCTCCGCTGCGCAGGTGTTTCTTTCCCAGAAAACTGCTGCGTTTTTCTCTCTCTTTTGGTACTGTTCTCTTGCGTTTTCCGGCCATGTGTATTTTTAAACCATAACCCTAGTTTAGCAAAGAAAACACGTGGGCAATTGGACTAGGGCTAAAAAAGCCCAACATCAACATGTCGCCATGCGAGAGGAAAACGAGACTATGCAGTTTTGGCGGACTTAGGAACGATCAAAGTCACTATGTAGGCATGTGTGTGTTAAATTATTCGGTGGGACTTTAAAGAAATAGCTTCATCATGAGATGCTCGGCCCACGAAGAAATTTCGCAACTTCGAGATAATCGAATGCATTTTGGCACAAATCGGATCCAACATACAAGGAGTATTTTCGAACTGACCAAGAGAGCGCCTCTAAGGTATTTGTCTTTATGCCGAAATCAATCCTTTTAATTGCTTGACTAATGTAGGAAGTGAGAACATCTTCCGTAGTAGTAATAATAATAATTAAAGTTTGTTCTTGAGGTGCGAGTGAGAGGACTTCTGTCCCAACATTACCCGGCTTTATTAAGAAGAGAATGCAGGATTGTGACAAGAGGCATGAATAACCATTTATTGCTATAATCTGTAAGGCCTCTTGGATGAAGCGGGGGAATTATGAGAAATCTGATTCAGTCATATTGTCAAATGGCTTCAAGCATAATAGTGATGATAAGTTCATTTATTCTAAATTCAGTAAAGTCCATGGATATGTAGTCTGCTTATACATTGATGATATTTGTTTAACTTTAAAACGAATATGATTGAAGTCATTGAGACTAAGAAGTACCTAACTTCATACTTTTAAAATATTTGAGTGGATTAGATATTATCTTGAGACCTAAACTTAAAAAATAGTAAGGGCCACTCTTTGAACCAATGTGAATAAGGTCGAAAAGATGTTAAAACATCTTGGTTTCAAAGAAACAATACTCTGTTTTGTACCAGTATGAAATTGAATTATAACATTGGTAGAGTAATAACATAACCTGAATATGTGAGTGATATTAGGCCTTTAATGTATACGATGCATTATACTAGACCTGAGATTATATTTTTTGCGTGTAAGTTGAGTAGATATACCAAATATAGAATATTGTAATGTCGTCACATAATTTTGGTTAAGAGAACTAAAAGATTTATGATTATTATATAATAATTATCCAATTGTATTAGAAGGATGTACCGATGGTGGTTGGATTCTCTAACACATTCCACTTATATATAGATTTTTACATTAGGGAGATGTGATGTATCTTGGATAAGCAAGAAACAAAAATGTGCAATTCATTCAACGAGGAAAGAGAATTCATTGCTTAGCGGCAATTGAAAAAGAGGCCGAGTAAATTAGAAATTTACTATTGGACATTAAACTATAGCCTAGTCCTATGCCTCCAATTTCTATTCATTGTAATAGTCAAGCTACGTTAGCAAGGGCTTATAGTAGCACTTATAATGGACAATCTAGACATATCAATCTTAGACATGAGTACGTGAAACAATTGATTCAGACTGGTACCATGACAATTGTTTACGTGAGGTCAATCAAGAATCTGGCCAATCCCTTTACAAAAGCTCTATCGAGAGATGTGATAAAGGTGACCTCAAATGAAATGGGACTCAAACCCTTTACTTAAAATCACCAACAATGATAACCCGACCTAATATTAGCATATCACTAGTTATAAGGTTTAATGAATAAAAACAAGTTACCGGACGTGGTTGTTTTATACTGACAGTAGCTCGAACATGAGAAGTCAGTATCGTCTGTTACAATTAACAAGTTGAGTTATACTCTTAATGAAGTATAATCCAATTTAGTCACGTGTTTGTTAGTAACAAAAACACGTGGTAATATTTCACCTATATGGGCTTAGAAGTGATGTCACTTTTTACAAAAGTTGGGATTGTTTTTTAGAGAGCTCATGAAACAGATACAAGAATAAGGCCATAATAGTGCCGAGTAAATACGAACTTCTCGCTGAAATAAGAGGTTAGTATATGTACGGTATGTCCGATTTCATTGCATAGAGTAACAAGTTTAAGGCCAAGCTACTTGTAACTTAGATAGAGTTTTGAGATGGTCGCACTGAATAAAGGTTTAACTCGAAAGAGACCTTCATGTATGTATATTAATCTCATGGAAATGTTGATCGTAATTTTTCTAAAAATTTTTGTTTTGTAATTTTATTTTTACAAACAAAGTGGGGATTGTTGGTGGTTTGTTTGAAAAAACGAACTAAGAGGTGACTTGTCCCACATTGAAAAGATGCGAGTGCGCACATGGACTAAATTTGGCACAAATCAACAACTATAATTATTTTCTAGTGAAACAGTGTGACTGTTCACGAAGGATTCTGACAACCTTTGAAAGGTTGCATCTATTCAATTATTGGTTATTTTCCAAGGCACTCTTACAACCTTTCGAATGTTTGTGTCTTTTCGAAAATAACTATCGATTCATACATGAAAATGTATGATTGAATAAACTGTTTGGACACGCCTTTTCGAACGCGAAAAGTTGTGTTTGTTCTCATTATATATTTAATTGTTCTGTTCATTTTCAGAATCATCTTCATTTTTTCTCTCAATTTTCATTCTTTGAACACAAGAAAAATACAACCTTTATTTCTAATTGTTTCATAGAGAGATTATGGAGAAATATTATAATTATTATCTGCTATTCTCGTTGAAACTTTGTTGTATCTTGAAGGATATTTCTTGAAAATCATTAGCAATGTTATGGGGCAAATAAATTTTTAAAGAGAGTGATTGCATGCTTCAAAGTTTGATTTTATTGTTCATCCCATTTCCGACGAAATTTCCCAGTACCTACGACCAAGTGCACTTCGAATGTGGGCACAATGCACTCAAAATCACCACGAAGAGCACAGGCTACAACTTCTGACATAGCTGCAAATTTTCGACCGTGAGATTGGTAGAACTTATGATGATTGAGAGAAGTTCTGCCTAGGATATTTTGCAGAATAGGGACGTAAAGATCCCTTTCATAGAAATAAAAAAGAGTTCAAATTTGCCGTGGGAATGTGGAAATAATGTGCGTGGAGTCACCAGACCATTATTAAATTTGTGAACAAAAGGCAGAACAAATTAGACATGGGAAAGGGGTTTGTACTCGAAGGAATCTTCTATTTGTCCTCAAATGCCGGGTCCTTTCTTCAAACACGAGGGATGACTTGTTGGGAAAAGTGGTATGAATGCCAACCAGAATTGAGTCTTCAGGGTCTCCACAGCTTCTAGAAATTACAGAAGAGATTTTGGGATAGGATCAGTTGATTGATTTTGGGTAGCTTACTATTTTTTACTGCACAATTAATTGTAAAGTAATTTAAAAGAAAAATCCTCGTTTTCTTTTTCATAACTTAAAACATTAAATTAAACATGTCCGAATGATTTTTCAACCATCAAAATCATTCTCTCCACAAATTGTCACAACACTAGAGGTTGGGGTGGCAATTCATAATAAGGATGGACTTGAACGAGCCAAAGATTTAACGAGAAGAATTCTACACGACACGAGAGATCTAACTCAAAAGTGACTCATATGGACACATTTTTTTTTAATATTAAGGATTTGATTTCTTCGCAAAAAACTAATGATTTAAAAAAATAATTTTTAAAATGATCGCTTGCATCGCTTGAAATTAATAGTCAATAAATAATATTTTCATTACCAACAACAATTTATGTCTAAAATTTTCGTGAACAACGAACATATTTTACATTAACTCATTTTCCTAAGCGATCCGAATGCTAGAAAATGGAGAAATTTTTTTCAGAATTTTTTTTTGTGAAACAAACGAAGCTCAAATTAAAAAGACGAACACTCCTCAATGACTGCAGCGTGAAACTGTTGAGAATAAGTGAGGCAAGAAAATGGGTAAAATAATCGGAAGGAATGAAATGAAATGAGTCACAGATTTACATTGTTTGGTCTAAATATCGAAACCTACGTCCACGGAAAGAGCAGTACGGAATTCTACTATCGAAACAAGAGATACAATGGAGATTACAATCACTCGAGTAATCAAACACTCCCTCAGTGTTTTCAGCCTCCAATTACAGGGAAAAGTACCAAAAAAATCATAATCCTATTGCATTGGTACCAACTCAATTCTAAATCTTTTAATTCGACCAATTTATTCCTAAACTTTTTTGTATTGGTACCAAATCAGTCTATTTGGCCAATTTTGATAAGAAATCGCTGACGTGGATGACGTACATCTTATGTGACATTGCCGATGTTTACGTGCATATTTTTATAACTTCAAATTATTTTTAAATTTTTCATTAATTTTTTTTTTCCTTTTATACTTTGCCAATTCCTCGTTCAGCCGAGGATGTAAAACTTCCACTTATGGCCAAAAGAGAGAGCGGCTTGTGGGTCCTCTATAATGCATGGAGGGCCCTCTTCATTAAATGGTGACCTGCGAGTTCGTCGTTTTCTTTCGTTCCTTATTCTGTTCACGTGCAGAGCATTTCGGGCCAGCTACGTAACCTCATACGATCACCAAAGTCCGTATTGGACTTTATTTATCGGGACAAACTCGCATGCTTTAATATCGATGCTTGTTTTTTTGGGATCAAAATACTTGGATACTATCATTGAAAATTTGGGCAAATGCCGATATATTATGAAAAAAGACTTTTTCGAAGATTCTATATCAATTTCTCTATGAGATCGAGATAGTTGACTTTGAGAAAATTCTAGCAATAGTGGAATTGCCTATGTTTTATTCTTCTGAAGGTGAGAGAAACGATAAAACTAAAAAAAGCGGATTCCTTTTTATTAATAAAAATTCAAGTTTGAAACTCATGGAATTAATCTATTTTGCTTTTGGTTAACCTGAGAAAAAAAAGGGACACCACAAGAATTGAACGATGAGCCGTATGAGGTAGGAAACTCTCAAGTACGGTTCTAAGGAAAGGAATTGACCCGCCTATTCCGACTGGGGAGAACAGGCTATTCGACAGGGAGATTCTGAAATTGCGGAGGCTTGGTTCGATCAAGCCGCGGAGTATTGGAAACAAGCTATAGCTCTCACTCTTGGCAATTATATTGAAGGCAAGAATTGGTTGAAAATCACGAGGCGTTTCGAATAAGAGCATTCTGTCATTATTTTCTAATTCGATTTTTTTTTATATTGAATTGTTTGTTAGCTTCATCAGTATTACGTACCTAAATAACTGTAGGAGCTTGACAAAATTGGATCTTTCTAGTAATAATCTTAATGGTTCAGTTACATTCCCCGTGACCGGGAGCATCCTCTATTTGAATTTGTCTTGGAACCATCTGAGCGGGATCCTTCCGATGGAAATTCGCAACTCGAAACATTTCGACCAATTGGATGTGTCGGGAAATACCCTGGAAGGTGAACTCCCGAGCAGTCTAGGCAACTATGATGGCCTGAGAGAGTACCAAGAATGCATGATAGCCTCTTCCATGGGTCCATTCCTCAACCAATTAGCTCAATAAGAAGCATTGAGGAATTAGATCTTTCCAACAATGGTTTCTATGGTGGAATTCCAAAGTTCTTAAGAGGCATTTCAATATTTGAAAAAGTCGAACTTCATCTTACAATCGTTTGGAAGGCCCGCTACCACCTGGTGGAGTTTTTAGGAATGTGAGTGCGACTTTTGTCGCCGGAAATGAAAAGCTCTGTGGGGGAATGCCTGAATTTGAGCTCCCTAAGTGCGTCACTCCAACCTCCAAAAGCAAAGGGCGAGTCCATAAGTTGAAACTTACCGTTGCCCTTATTTTTGGTCTTCTTGGAATAACTCTCTTTGTCACTTTCTTACATCTATGTTGGTTGAAACAGGAAAAAAAAAGAAAAAAAAAAAAAGAGCTGAATTCGAGCTCCTCAGATGATTTGTTATTGAATATGTCTTATGGAGTTCTCTTAAATGCGATCGATGGTTTTTCTTCGATCAATTTGATTGGGGTTGGAAGTTTTGGGTCTGTGTACAAGGGGCTGTTCCAGGAGAACAGAACTGTCATTGCCGTGGAGGTGCTTAATTTAATGCGGCATGGCGCTCTCAAGAGCTTCAGAGCTAAGTTCGGAGCTTTAAAGCGTATAAAACACCGAAATCTCCTGAAAGTTTTGACGACATGCTCAGGCATCGATTATAAGGGTGATGAGTTCAAGGCTTTAGTTTATGAGTTCATGATCAATGGCGATCTAGAAGAGGGGTTGCACCCTAACCCAGCTTCAAATGAGGAAGATGGGCGCTCGAAGAAATTGAGTCTCATCCAAAGGATAAACATTTCCATTAATGTTGCTTCCGCATTAGATTATCTCCATAATCAATGTGAATGCCCAATAATTTATTGTGATCTAAAGCCAAGCAATGTCCTTCTAGACGCATAAATGGTTGGACATGTTGGTGACTTTGGATTGGCGAAGATTGTACTCGAATCCATGTCTGACACAAGAGCAAATATGAGCTCTGCTGGTTTAAAAGGAACAGTTGGTTATGTCGCTCCTGCTAAGCTCAGATCTATCATTATCAACTTGTCTTTATAGAGACTCATGTTTTTTCGTTTTATCATTTCTTCAAGAAAATGTAGTGTGAATTGAACTTCTTGTTTTTCACATTCCTTACGCTATCGCATGTGTAAACTGCAGAATATGCCAACGGAATTCAGGTCTCAGGATAAGGTGATGTCTATAGTTACGGCAATTTGGAGAAGTTCACAAGATCAAGTCCTACTCATGACATGTTCAGAGATAATTTGGATCTTCATAGTTATGTTGTTGAGGCTATTACCGATCCCGTGCTCCTTCAAGAAGGAAGAGAGAGCCACAGCAGTTGCCAAGATTCACTTCAGGAAAGAGGCCGCACATTTCAGGAATGTTTGGGAACAGTATATGGTATTGGACTCGCTTGCTCTATGGAGAAGCCTAGCAGACGCATGAGCATCGACAAAGTTGCAACCCAGCTGCACTCGATCAAGAGGAAGCTTTCTGCTGCTGCTTTACTTGGATAGATGAGACATGAATAGGTGATATCGTAAGTAGCAAGTTCCTCTTTCCTGTAATGAATCTCTCTAGTGCTCTTTGCGACTGAAAAAGGAAAGGACGAATGTCTGGCTTTCCTAATTTTCTTGTGAATCTTAGAGAGCGTGTCGTCCGGACATTCCTACTTAAAAGGAATAGCCATCAATTCACACCTTCTAACAATTTTTTTTTTTTTGTCAGGATGACATTTCTTGACAAATTAATTGGATAAAAAGCCAAAATTATGAGCCAAATTGACCTGTAATTACGGGATTCAATATACACGAGATGGGACAAGTGCCCCTTTGACTGAATCTGGTTTGTAGGTCTACCAGAAAAATGAGGATGAATATCATGTACATTGAAATTTTTATTGCAACTTGTTATGGTCTGTCCGCTTTAAAACTAAGTTGCAAACTTGCAATGGGATTTGAGTGGTCTCTGCAGTTAACAATTCTCATTTGAACAAAAATCTTGTTTTAGTCCCGAACGCAAGCGACAGTTTGCGTCAGAGGTGTTGATTATTAAAGCTTGAAGTTTTGGGATTTAAGTGATCTTGTCACCAATTGCTTTTATACAATTGCTGTTCTGTCTTCGTTTCCGTCCTTCGAAGTCCACCAGCTAGCTAGTCCATTATCCAGATCAAAACTTCACTTACTGACATCACAATTGAAGGAATTCGAATTAGTATTCGATGTTCTGGCTGCTTTCTTTTCCTGTTCATACACAATCATCGAGCTCGATCTTGTGCTCCTGTCCTCAGGCGCACTTCAGGAGTTGTGATATTCCCTGTTAGAAGCAGATGAACAAACGATTCCGGCAATAGATATATGAATAAGGGCACTAAGGAAACTTCTAAAACAGAAGGGCGTGCTACATAATTATTCGTTTGAGTTGAGACAGCATATGTGGAAGAACAGTAAAATCCATAGAAAAACCTAGACGCATCAGAAAAACATTCTCCTAGTACTGGTAACCGAGGTTGTTGGAAACAGAGTGAAACCAATCCCATTTTATGGGTACGCTCCCCAGTTAACCGCACATTGTTCAGATACGATATTGTTAACGCCCATTTCGAAGTGAAAATCACAGTTTTGGAATAATTTTACCTTCAGTTTCTCGATTTGATTCTGCAGAGACTGCTGGAACTCGGTTTCCGCAACGATATCTGCTACGAGAGCTTTTTGTTCCTTTTTCCAAGGTCTTAAAATCCGTTGCCCTTAACACTTCCTGCATCGTACAGCAGCAAACAAGATGCTGAGTCTTAACTACAACCAAGTACAATCAATACAAAGTCCTGGAATGTACTTGGAGGATCCAGTTTAGATCCAATTTCAGCAGATAAGCCGGACCACATCAATAGAACTTAAAGGTACCTATATCTGTAATGCTTTGGTTAATTAAAACCAAATGAAGACATTCTACGTAGGTATTGCATGAAGTACAAGTATTACGGCGATTGAGTATATATATGTACTTGACAATACTCATTAGCTTTTCATTTGCTCAATTAGCTGCTTCATCTACAATAGTAGGAGTTGCACTAGCACCATTAGTGTCCATGTAGAGATGATGATGAGCTGCAGATCTAGGATATGAGCTGCTAGTGTTTAGTTGCCTCTTAACAGGTTTGCTTCTATAATTCCTCATTACAATAATGGCTTCGATATTCAAAGTGATTAGAAACTAGACATCACAACCGTGCCAAAAGGCGAAATTAACAGATAAAGATGGAAGCATAAATATTAAATACCAAATCAAATCTAAAATTCCTCGGGATGTACAAGGTTAGGTGATTGGGCGTGTCATTTGAATCGAGCTGCTGTACGGCAGTTTTCTGCTTATAAAATTGAAATGGAAAATGCTTCATTCAGGAACATGAGTTGGTATGCTCTATTTTCTGGTCCTTATCTCCCAAGGTGAGCATTGTAGTGCATATTATATCATATCCGCTCTAAGCTTTGACAATCAGTGAAAATCATTTTAACAAGAGAATTGAAATCGACACAAGGTGAATTAAGATATGGACTACTTTGCTGCAGAAAATTCGGCAGCTAGCTTAGCTTTTGTTCTTTTGATCTCGTCAACTTTTGCTGTCACAAAATCCACACTGAAGATCAGTTCCTTGCTTGCTTCATTGTTCTGTCAGTTCAAGCATTAAATTTAAATAACTATTCCATTCAATGAACATAATTCTTTTGTTCTTAGTTTTTTATCTGTAAGCACCACGTTATCAGTAAGCAGGTGATTGGAAAGTTTGCAACTTGTTGCAAAGGCATCAGCATTAGATATCAAAAGTAAAATAAACGGAAGTTTTTGCAACACATAACCTCACGGTGCACAGTACAAGGAGCACGGCTCCTAATTGTATCTTGTTACTCTTGCTTACATGTAGGTGATAAGTTTTCCCGCTGTAGATCCTGCCTTAAGCTGAAACATCAGATTACGATGACCAGATGATGGAACAAATGGCCCGACAACACTAAGGACTGGACTAGTATTATGGCTTTCATGACAGGCACGATTGAGTTACCGACGACCTCTGCTTTACTAGGTACATTGACAGTGCTACAGAAAAATAAAGGAAAGATTGACAGATACTCAACAGTTACCAAACGGAATTGATGAACTTATCTCTAAGATATATTTTTCAAACAAAATTCATATCAATGGCAAGGAAATAGGAACCGTTTTTTTTAAGTGTATGGCCAAATGATGATCCATGCTAAAGAAATATCTGCACGTGCTGCCAAAAAGCATAATAGAACACGACGACACAAAAATTGAAACTTTAAAGAAGATCACATGTTAGTAACATATGCCTTCATTGGCATCCAGTTCAAACTTGAAAAAGTTAACACTCATACCTCCAGCTGCGACCTTTTCTTCATCCGTTGTTTTCTTGACCTGCCAATATTCCGGTTAGCAAAGCACTGCTATGATCTTAGAAGCACATTACTAACCAAGACAGAAAGACATGAGAGAGTTCGAGTAGGTTAACAAACTCTTTCCTAGGAGGGAAACCATAATATGATTAGTGTTAGAGTTTCCATCATTAAATTCAACCAGGGAAAAAGTGACTGCAGCAATGCAAACCAAGATGTTTGTGGGTGTTTGTGAGCGTGAGTATTTTAAAAAATTCAGATATGGCAAATTTAAAAATCTAATGGTAAAAGCAAGTCCAAAATAGAATAAACAAGGAGTACCCAGTCATGCACTTCTGTGTCTGAGAACGGTATGCGACAGTTAAGCCATCTCTAAAAGAACAGGATAAACAGACTGTCAGCTTGGTAGACATTCTGAAGTTGCGAGGGTCAAATCTTGAGAAATATTACTTGAAGCTGCTGGAATTTGACATTGATATCCTCAGCAACCTTGGTATAATATGTGTTGAAAGTCCAAGAAATTCAGTGAAGAGTTGAAGAACACAGCATCTTTTTGGGTTCGAGGACACAACAAATTATATACTCGAGAACAGGCCAGTAAATTTTTCTTAACTAGATTGGCCGATAAGCTTACTTTTTCTCGGTGAGCTTGCTCCAAAGTCTGCGCAGAACTCCAACAAATATTCATGGTAAGATAAAATTATACAAGTTCCTTTATAAAGCAAAATCGATTGTGTGGCTTAGTTATTGAGAAGTTTAGAAAGCCTTGCACTATCATCCTCCACCATTTCAGATCCAACTCAATTTCCTTAAATAATAATAAAAAACACAAGGTCGCATGGTACAGAAATCTAACACTATTTAGCTTTGAAAGTTTCCAAATCAAAATTTACTTATGCTCCGCCATATCTACAAGGACAAATTTGAAAATCAACACAGAAATGAATGAAAAATTACCTATCTTGACACATTCGGGATAATACCTACTCAAGTGTTAGCTGCTTCGGCAGCCAAGTATCAAAGCAAGTAGCACTTTAGCACATATTATGTCTCCGAGGGAACTCTTCCAAGGCTCTAGGAAAAAGACACTCACGAATTTCATCACTGGTCTGGCTGCCCTTTTGCTTTTCAGCTCGCATCAGATAAACATCTGTCTAATTAATTGAAAGACAAATTTGAAACCTTTCTAACTTCCTCTCCATCCTCACTAACTGCTAGTGATCCAAATCTAAAATTCATGTTGACCTCAGAGTTCTGCTCGACTTTCCAAGCTATGCACTAGCCATACGAGGCAGCCACACTGTAAGCTCCAAACTATTCTCTGCACATTTGGCTATATATTGGTTTCTGATACAGTGTCCGACTCTTCAGAATTATTCCGACACGCATGATCGTCTCCATTCCCACCACATATTACAGTGCTGTTATGCGGTAACCTGATTATCAGAAAAGCCATTATAAAAAAGAAAAAAGAAGAATTGCTGCAAACAATAGAGTTCAATGCTTCTCTTTATCTGGTATCTTTCTATCTCGTAGTGGACTCAGGTATGAACCTGAATTCCAAGTCACAGATTTTCTTTAATAAATCACGAAGCTAGCAGCAGCAAATTATTCACATTGACAAGAGCGAAAGACCAATCAACCAATAGAGAGATGTAAGGATCAGCCGGTAACTTTATAAGAAAAAATAGTTTTAGAGGAATGGAGGACGCAGCATATTATTTCCGTTGAATCGGGAGCTTAGTTGAGTTTCAACGTGATAGAATGATGCAAAACACTTTTTCCAAGTTCCATCCATTGCCTCTCGGCGTAAGATTTATATCTGGAGTTAATGAGCAAGGCGAGCAGCATGACATCTTATCACGGGATCACCGCAAAGGACAGATATCAGAGTTCATACGTCGGATGTAAGGCTGCAAATCACTTCTTTCTTCAGAACCCAACAGGTGACCATGTTCTCCTTGTCCTCTCTTTTGGTGGTGTTCATGCAAGCCGTCACTATCAATTAAATTATAAATGAGGAGGAGCTCTACCTGTGTCAATGTGCGACAATCTGATTCCAAAGAAGGAAGCGACCTTTCTCTGTTTGTCCAATATCTGAGAGCATATTTGACCTTTTGCAGTCATCATCAGCTCTGTTTCTTCTGTAAGTTTCTGAATTTCGGATTTTGCTTGACAAACAACGTTTAACAAAAAAAAAAAAAAGAACAAAAGAGGAAGTTAAAGTACCACAAGAAAAGGAAAAGGTTGCTTGCTTTTAACAATTCTATACAGAAGCGCTTGCACAACAAAATGAACCGAAACTCGTCATGCAGCTACAACTCACGTATTAATAGAGCTGGCAAACACGCGCCTCTTTGATTAAACGTTATGCAGCTACAACTCCGCTAATGAAGCATCACCATGGTTCAACTTAACATCATCTTCATTCCATAAGTAAATTTGACAAAGGACTGACGCAATTAGTACTAGCGAGGAACGACTAATACTGAGAGTTACAATAATCTAGGCTTAATTAAAAATAAAGTGTTTATTCATGAAAATCTTGTTAGGATGTGCACGTGTGAGTTGTGTTAGAAGAGTCTCACATTGGAGAATTAATGTGGTGTTGAACACTTAATATATTCAAGTTGGCTTATAACTCATTAGCTTAAGTTTTTGAGTTAAAGTGGGTTTGATTGGATAGGTTAACAGGCGCGGACATGGGTTTACTTTTGGTGATCTTTCCGAAAGAAGGTATTGGACTTCTACTGCGCACTCCCATCAAATGGTATCAAAATTGATGGTTGATGTCCCACATGTGGTTACTGAACGGGCCCAAAGGTAGACTTCATGAAAGAAGGTATTGGACTTCTGCTGCGCACTCCCATCAAATGGTATTAGAGCTGATGGTTGATGTCCCCCATGCGGTTACTGAGCGGGCCCAAAGCAGAAGTATACCTGAATTAAGGGGGAGCAAACCTAACATTGGAGCTCACATGCGAGGGGGAGATTGTTAGGATGTGCACATGTGAGTTATGTTAGAAGAGTCCTACATTGGAGAATTATTAAGAAAAGATCATAGTCATTGGTGGACCACTAGGAAACATGTAAGGTAATGTAAGTGAAGCTAAACATTCACCTCGAAGACAAACAGACGGGTACAAACTAATGCACCTTAAAAGGGAGCGTGCACACACACATGTAGATTGGGTTATACATGATAGAATTGAGAATTGAATAATGGATCATAATTTACAATTAGACACAAGGCCAATATAAATATACATACAAAGAAGGTCAAGAAAGTAAATACACAAAAGACCTTCTCGTAATATATACAATATATCTAAATAATATATCTAACACCCCCCTCAAACTCAAGGTGTATCAATCAACGAGAGTTTGGAAAGAACATCAGTAAAGCATTGTGATGTAAGAGATTTAGTGAATAAGTCGGCAAGCTGGGCTGCAGAGGCCACAAAGAGAAGAGAAATGATATGTGCTTGGAGTTGATGGTTCACAATATGACAATCAACGTCAATGTACTTGGTACGCTCATGAAACACCAAATTTGTAGCAATGTAAATAGCACTTTTGTTGTCACAATGAAGAGGAATGGGAGCAGAGGAGCCAATACCAAGATCAGCAGGAAGACGATGAAGCCAAATAATCTCAACAGTAGTGTCAGCCATAGTACGATACTCAGACTTAGTGGAAGAGTTAGACACAATAGGTTGCTTCTTACAACGCCAAGAAATCAGAGAATCACCTAGAAAGATACAAAATCCTGTAATGGACTTGCGGTCAGTAACATTCGAAGCCCAATCAGCATCAGATTAAGCATGACGAACAAGTGAGGAAATCGATGAAAAAAAAATTGAACTTATCAGAGTGCCACGAAGATATCGCAAAATTCGAAGTACAGCAGCATAATGAACTGTATAAGGAGCCGTGACAGACTGACTGACAAGATGAACATCATATGCGATATCAGGACGAGTGATAGTAAGATAGACGAGACTGACAACAAGAGCTCGGTAGCTAGTGACATTAGACAGAGGCTCACCATCATTCGGACGAAAATGTAAATGAAGTTCAACAGGAGTAGCTGCAGTACGAGTATCAGATAACTCAACACGAGCTAAAATGTCAGCAATGTACTTTTGCTGGGAGAGAAGAATACCACGTCGACTGCGAGCAACCTCAAGACCGAGAAAATAATGTAATAAACCCAAATATTTCATAGCAAACTGACGGTGAAGATGTTGTTTAGTATAAACAATATGAACAGAGTCATCCCTTGTAATAATCATATCATCTACATAGAGTAGCAGAATAGTACAACCAGTTGAAGAGAAATGAGTAAACATAACATGATCATTCTCACTCCGAACAAAGCCAGTTGACCGAACGACATCTGCAAACTGTTCAAACCAAGCTGAAAGACCTTGTTTGAGACCATAAAAAGCTTGACGAAGACGACATACCTGGCTGGGCGAATGAGATAGACTTGGAGGGGGCTGCAAGTAGAGTTCCTCCTGAAGAAACCCAAGAAGAAAAGTATTCTTCACATCAAGCCGAAAAAGAGGCCAATTACGACTAGAGGCTACTGCAAGAAGAGTGCGAACAGAAGCCATTTTGGCAACAGGAGCAAAGGTCTCCTCACAATCTATCCCATACTCCTGATCAAAACCACGTGCAACAAGAAGTGCTTTATAGCGCTCAATGCTTCCATCAGAGTGGGTCTTAATTTTATATATCCAACGACAAGACATTAAGGATTTTCCTAATGGAAGAGGCACAAGATCTCACGTACCAGTGTGCTCCAGAGCAGATAATTCCTCAAACATAGCATCACGCCATTCAACATGTTGTATGGCCATACGATAATTTAATAGTTCTTGCAAAGTGTGGACAGTAGCCATAAAGGAACCAAACTCATCATAATAACTTGTGGCTGCCATGTTCCTAACGGGAGGACGACGATCTCGCGGAGGATTCCGCCGAGGGGATGGTGGACGAGAATTGTCAAGAGGCGTCGAAGTAGCAGACGAAGTAGACGAAGGAGGAGGTATATTAGGAGAAGGTGGTGACAATAGATCTGACGGAGAAGATATAAAAGGAGGAAGAGGAGATGAATCAAGAGGAAAATCCATAAATATAGATGGAGAAGACTATGAAGAAGTAGAGGCAACGGAAAAGAAGGGTAGGTGCTCAAAGAACTGAACACTACGACAGATACGAATACGTTGTGAAGAAGGATCATAACACCTACAACCTTGTGTTATGTACTGTAACCTAAGAAAGCACATCGAACTGACTTTGCAGAGAGTTTCGTATGCTCATCGGGTGGAAGAAGCACATAACACGTACATCTAAAAATACGAAATTGATGATAAGTGGGTAGTTTTGAGAAAAGGCGTTGCTGAGGGGTGGCTTTGGAGAGGACGAGAGAAGGAAGTCGATTTATGAGATATACAACAGTAGATAGTGTTTCAGCCTAAAATTCAGTAGGAACTGAATTGGATAATAGGAGAGCACGAGTAGTATCCAAAATATGACGATGTTTTTGTTTAGCAAGGCCATTTTGAGCAGGAATACCGGGACAAGACAACCGAGGTAAGGTTCCCTGAGAAGTTAAGAAAGAACGAAAAGCTGTAGAAAGATACTCCCTACCAGAATCGGAACGAAAAACTTTAATAGTTTTTGAGAATTGAGTAGATATCATGGCTATAAACTTCTTATAGATAGAGAGAAATTCATCATGAGAGCGCATGAAATAAACCAATGTATAACGAGAATAATTATCAATGAACGATACATAATACTTGAATCCACTTTTAGAAATTTGGGGAGCAGGATCCCAAACATCTGAATGTACTAAGTCAAAACAAGAAGTGGAAACAGAAGAACTAACCAAAAAAAAGAAAAAGAAAAGAAAAGGAGGTGCAGATTGTTTAGCTAAAGATCAACTAGTATAAGGACGCATAAAATGAGATGAAACATGTCCAAGTGCACCCTCCTGACGTAGAAAAGACAAACAGGAAGCAGATATATGACCTAGGCGCTGGTGCCAACAATCAAGATCGAAGATGGCAAGAAGAGGTTGAGGTGAAGGAAGCTGGAGATGTTGCATCAAATACAATCCTCCATATCTACTACCCCTGCCAATCGTTCGGCCACTCGTACGATTCTTTACAACTCAAGAATCAACAGTAAATGTCACCATATAACCCATATCAGCAAGTTGCCCAACAGATAAAAGATTCAGGGCTAAGTTCGGTATATGCAACACATTAAGCACATTGAAACTGCAAGGGATAGTAAGTTGGCCTTGTATAGTAGTAGTAAAAGAGGGTCCATCGGCTATAAAAAAACCCTTCTGGATTTTTGAGTGCAGTCTGTCGAGTGAGATAATGAGCAGAGGCAGTCATGTGATGAGCAACCCTAGAGTCAAAAATCCAAAAAGAATTATCACCTGAAGATTGTGCAGCAGCTGCTATAGCAACAGTGGAGGATACAACAAAAGAACCAAGATGAAGCTGAGCTAAAAGATAAAGCTGGGCCATAATATTAGCAAGACGGTCATTTGAAGATGAGGATGGTGTGACACGATCTGTGTATGGAAAAGAAATAGGTGCAACTAAACGCAATGATGCATAAGGAGGATCACGCATTTTATGAAAACATCGATCTTCATTATGCCCATTTTGCTTACAAAAGTTACAATAAAAACGTGAAACTCAGTGAGAAGAAGCACGCTGAGAATTACACACAAAACCACGTTGAGAACCATGATGAGAGCCACGCTGTGAATAACCAGACTGAAAATCACGTTGGGAAGAGCCAAATTGGAGACCACGTTAAGAGAAGCTTAGCCGGAAACTAGACCGTGGAGTGGCCATTACTGCAGAGGAATCTAAAGATGGAGGAGCACCAAGAATTATTCGTCTAGTTTCCTCAGCCTGAAGTTCCTTGACTGCATCAGAAAGAGATGGTGCAGGATAACGATATAGAATCTGACTTCGAACTCCCTCAAATTTTGGTGAGAGTTGCATCAAGAATTCATACAGACGGTTCTTGTTTTGATCTTCAAGTCTAGATGCAGCACAAACAACACAACCAGCACACGTGGGACATGGTGGACGAGCCAACACATCAAGCTGGGACAAAAGAGACGTCATATAATTATAAAATTCACGAATTGTTTGTATACCTTGAGTGGCACAACGAAGTTCCTGCATAAGCTGATGAATACGGACATAACCTATTTGTGTAAACATCTCAGCAATTTGATCCCATAATGGTTTCGCACCAATAATCTGAGTAAATTGGGGGCGAAGATCAGAACTTATAGAACCAAATAATATTGCCCATGCTTTTCTATCAGCAACATGCTAATCCCTAATTTCAGATTGGTGTCGTGAAATCTGATCAGCCTTTGGTTTAGGATTTACAGTATCGAACAAGGGTGCAGGACAAGAACAAGTACCATCCACATGTTCATACAAATCGCGATAAATAAGAGCAGCCATCACTGAGAGTTTTCAAAGAACATAATTAAAGCTATCTAATTTAACATCAATGTGGTCAATTCGATTATTATCAGTCATAATTCTGAGATCAATAAATCAAAACGAAAGCAAGGTGAAGAAAGCAAAACCTGAGGTCAATCGCGAGAACAAAATTGCACTCCAAGCTAGGTCCCACTGAGAAGCATGTGAGAAGAACACCTAGTGAGAATCGAATCGTCGAAGACTGAAATCAACCACTGAGAATTCCAAATCATGGAAATCCCAATCGTGGAAATCCACTAACAATATTAAACGAAGTAGCACACTAAATTTCTACAGACAAGAATTCCAAATCGTGGAAATCCACTAACAATATTAAAGAGTTATACCGAAGAGAGTTCCAAATCGTGTGACAATATTAAAGAATCACATGAAGTCCGAAAACACTCACTGACGAGAATTCCAAATCATGGAAATCCAAAAATCACACCAAATTTCTACTGAAGTGAGCGGCTTTGCGGAGAGAGCAGCTTTAGGGGAAATATTCGGGAGAAATCCAAAAACACACCAAAATCACCGAAATCCAAATTGCACCGAGAACACCCACTGAAATCCAAATTGCAGCAAAGAAGACACCAATCCAATCCGATCGACACCAAGATCACCAACAGAGAAGACGCCAAAATCCGATTGGTGGAAGAAAAATCCGATCTTGATGTTGCGAGAAAGAATCAATCCGATTGGTGGAAGAAAAATCCAACACAAGACTCGTTCATCACGTCACCTATGGGGGAAGAGCAAGAAACCCTATGCTCTGATACCATGATAGAATTGAGAATTGAATAATGGAATCATAATTACAATTAGACACAATGCCAATATAAATATATATACAAAGAAGGGCAAGAAATTAAATACACAAAAGACCTACTCGTAATATATACAATATATCTAAATAATATATATAACAATACATATGTTCACAGATACATCTATCATGTCCTGATCTTGTGTGCCTGCGCGTGCTCATACGTGTAAGAGAAGAAGCGATAAAAGAGGGAAACCGAACTAGAAGTGAGGTCGGTTCCCAGAGACTTAATGGTAGTAATCTGCGTCTGCGCGTGCTCATGTCTATTCTCCTTGTATTCCCAACTTTGCACTGAGCTTGGCACCAAGCTCGTGTACCAAAGTAAAAGCCGCTTTTGACAAAGACAATAAGAATAACCTCAACATAACGCGCTAGCCATTGTTTGCCTCACCACATCGCGAAGTGAGCTTGCTTATGTGTTCCACAGTGGACTGATCATCTTCCTCAGTGAACACTGCAAAGTCCGGTATCATATATCGTCGAGGGTATGGCACATTATCCACCCAATTAGGATATGGTTTTCAGTATATTGGCCTCGGTACCCATGCGTTGTATCACCATGCCCGCAGCATTTTTAGCAACACACTTATCTCTCAAGGGATCTCCCGCTTGAACCATGTTTCCTCCCTACCCCTTAGGTGGAGATGGTGGTCGTACCAAGTTATCTGTTGGGCATAGCGGACATGGAACGAACTGACCAGGATTAGGAGGCACACCCAAACCTACATACAATGGGTTTAGAGGGTTAACCACTCCCACCAATGGGTATCCGGCGTTACCGGATGGCCCAACGTTGTTACCTGCGTTTGGCAAGACATTAATTCTGGAGTTTTCAACCATTGGGGGTGCAATATTTTGCGGAAAGAGATCGCCTAAATTTTCCTCAAAAGGTTAGGTTCTGTCCTTAAAATCCGGATCATCCGTGTTATGAATGGACGACCTAAATTATTACTAATAATATATATATATATATAATTAAAAAATTTGACTCCTAAAAACAGGAGATTTTGGCCGTCCGTTCAAAAACGAACGGCCCGGATCCCAAAGATATTCGCCTAACTTACGAGGAAATGTTTGTTTTGCACCTGATTCAACCCCATAGCGCTTCCATCAATAATGGTTGGTGGGAAACCGCTTACATTTATGGGATTATTAACATTAACACCACTAACTCCTCTCTGATTCTGAGGTTAACAATGTCGTCCCTCTGGAGTATCCTTATTCACATGGGAGGAGCCACCTGACTTGACTCTCCACTCCCACTTGGGACTACAGGATTTGCTGGTGCTCCATCTACGAGGGGACTCACTACTTGACCGAATGGCGGTTGGCTGGAAGACGCCAAACTTGTCACCGTATCGGTAATCATCGGTTTAAGGACGTCGGTTGGCAAAATCATTTTGATTTTCCTCAAACATAGTGGCCACTATAACGGCATCCGGTGCCAACTCTCTCCTTTGCTCGTGAGTAAGTTCTCTCGGTGTATCACCTGAAGCTCCACCCATAGCGACATTGACATTCTCCAGGCCATCATTCGATGATCGCCGAGGACAATGATTCTTGCCAGCGATGCCAATATGATTCCTGCTTTTTGACATAGCAATTTCTCAAATCAAACCATAAATGATCTCATCGAGCATGACAAAAAGATGTTTCGCCGGAAATGATCCGCGAATATAGATTCTTCACCGATAAACTTCAAGCTTTTGGATTTATCGTTTAAAATGGGCGTTTTAGTAGCGATTCCGGAAAGGAAGTAAATAAATAGCAAAAGACAAATAGGATGGTAAAGTATAGTGCAATGAAAGTAAATGCTTGACAAGATAAATTGCAGAGCAAAAGATAAGTATTTTTGATCGATGATTTATTCGTCCTTAACAAAGAGTTGTCTCCGACTATTTATATACTAGAACAAGGTAAAATAGTCTCCTACGATTTCTTCATGTGCACCTTATCCCGGAGCTTTTCAATTTACCTTCTCCTTCTCCTTAAAACGGTCGGAGCACGTACTTCACTTGCTCCGCATATTCATCGGCGTGACGTACCAACATAATGGTGTCGCCGACATATCTATTTAACCGAGGGGTCAACCGACCTAATGTTCTTTCTTGGCTGAGGATCGATTTGCCATTTATCAATTACCAACATGCGCAGTTTAATGCATGGGCCTTTGCATGCTTTACAACCAAATGAGGCCCAAGCCGATTTTCGGTGTCTAACAGAAATGCAAACGGTCTTATCATGAAAATATAGAGCTATCTTTATCTACTCACCAGATCCTGGCGAAGGGCAAGGTGCCATTTGCTGGTCGGCGGCCATGGCAAACACAATCTTTTGCAATTTCACGATATCTTTCTCAATAATTGCCTTTTGTGCTAGAGGAAAAAGTCAAGCAATTTCATGATATCTTCTCATTAGCCCTTGCCACTTTAACGCAGAAGCTGCAAAAGTAGACAATTTATAGTTTGACCGAACGAAATGCATGGGGACACGCGGTTACTTAGTTCGGTATTAGTGTATTATCGAAAGAGAGAGGGGCCGGGCCATAGATAGGGATGGGCACAATCAATAAAAAAATGTAAACGAGATTTTGGGCTGAGTCCAAAGTGTGCTCAAAGATATGTTTAGTCGATTGATTCCATATTATAAGAAAAGTAATCCACTAAAGAAAAGTAATGGAATGAACAAGAAAAAAAGAATTTGTGCCCAAATGGGACAAAGTTTCAACGTGAAAGCATAAAGCGACGCAATTCAAGGGGCGCGATGGGTTAGTATTAGCCCCGCCCTATTAGAATATATTACGAAAGAATATTAATGCAAGTAATATGATAAATTATAAGTTAATTGATCATATTATTAATAACAATTATTATTATTATTTTGATGATCGAGGTGTCCGGGCCAGCTTGCGCGCACCTCAACTATTCCTCGGGAGTACTAATACGACAACCACCAGCCACGACCCCCACTCAAGTCACGGAGCGTGAATTGAAATATTTGAACCATGGATATTATTGAACTCTATATAGTAAAACAAACATATAATATACGTTATCAAGCCAATAATATCAAAACATGAATTACAAATAATTAGAATAAGCTCATGAGATTGGGATTCTTTTAGTATTATGCGATACGAACAAGTTTGAAGTAGAATAATTCATGATTCCCACAAAAAACCTAACCATTATATATTAAAATTTTAAGGAAAAGTTAATTAACTTTTTTCCCCTCAATGGGAACTGCGGCGGTGCAAAGTTCAGCCTTGCCTAGCGGGGATAGGAGTTTGTCCCAAGCCATAACGGCTGAAAATTAGGGTAATAGGTGAAGAACGCGGTAACCCTAACATGGGCAATGATTCCCCTAATGGTTTCCATGGTTCTAATGTCATATTATAAAGTCAGATGTAAAAATTTAAGCTAATGGGTGAAGAAAAATTACATGAATGTAAAGAACATATAAGATTTGGGATAATAATATCGGTACTTTTTTATCCACGACCAACGGCAAGGAAAAGTTACTTGAGGAGGAAAAAGAAAGGAAATTTGAAAAGGAGCCAAATAAAAAGTACAGAGAAAAACCTGTCAACCATCAAAATCAAAGGAGTAAATTTTAAATGTAATTTTGCCTTTCAAACTTAAAGAATCTCTAGCAACTTCAGCAAGACACAACTTATGAGAGGACGATGGGACATGATAATTACAACATCACTTTTATTTGAATGCTATTATGTACCAATCTTTGACAAATTGCTATAGAAGTTAAATGAGTTACTTATTTCGCTATCAAGAGATTGTTTGGGATAACTTTCCGTGTTAACTTATGTGTGAATAAGGGTGTTGCGACACCTATGAGGTGCAAATACCTTATGATTGCAGCTCCCTGGACAACTACATCAATGTCTAGAAACTTTGAAGAGGCTACTTCATCCAATTTCAAGATGCTCCCACTTCACAGCACAAACAAAGCACAACATAGTTATAGTTGAACCACAACGACACCAAACAGGCTCTACTAGCCCATATGTTACGCAGCAAATGAACGAGGGAAATGATCGTTTCAAGACGGAATCACAAGATTGTTGTTCCATTACTATGCACTTAATTACACTTGTAATTTCACTTTCAACCCAAGGCCTAACATAAAACAATAATTCATCACACTTTCGGTAATATTCAATTAAATTAGAAGTTTTTTGGACTCGTGCTATTTTGTCAGAGATAAAGTGAAAATTGTATGACGCTTCTGCATGCTATTAATTGATAAAATTAAAAATAATAGATATGTGTCATGCGCGACATTCTGGGGCGTCATGATATCTCATTCTAACCCTAAGTGTGACATCCTGAAAATTCACCTCCGGTAAGGTAATCGAAAGTAATTTAAGAAATTAACATCAAATTCCAGTCGATGGAAAATTTTGTATCGTAAGGACTGAAGAGACGAAATTGGACAAATTCTAGAGTTTCAGTCGGTTTAGATTAGGTTTCGAAATTCTTAGTCGTCGCAAACTAGGATTTCAATCCTCGCGCTCGAGCTTGATCCCGACCGAGCCCCCGTTTACGAATTTATCGAATTACCCTCTTAAAAAAAAAAACAAACGTGCTACTTTCTCTCTCTCTCTCTCTCTCCCTCTCTCCCACTCGGTTTACACCCCCCCGACCGAACTGCCCCCTCCTCCGTTTCTCTCCTCCCGCCGGCGATTTGCGCCGCCACCACTCGCTACCGACCGCCACGACCCTCAGCTCTTCGTCGCTGTCACCCCCGACCCCTTCACCGCCGTCAACAGCCGCCGGAAGCCGCGAAAACGCTGCGAACTCCCAGCCCCTGTTTCGGCCGCCTGCGCGCCGAGACCCATTTTGTCTCCTCCGGCCGCTTCCGGCCGCCACCACCGCCACCCACCACCCCTCCGACGTTCCCCTACCTTCCCTCGACGTCCTTGACCCAGCCCCGTCGCCGATTGTCCGCCGAAACCGCCGCGATCAATCGCGGAACCGCCGGTGCCCTGTTTTGGGTACCGGTCGGATTTTTCTTCGATCCGGCCGTTTCCGGCGACGCCGCTTCACACCGCCGCCACCACCAACGGACCCCCAAGACCTTCCTCTATCATCCCGAGCTCCTGGCCGCCGGCCGCCGCGCGTGGCAGCCGGAAATCCCCTCGAACCGGCGCCCTGTTTCTTGGCACTCAAATACACCTCTCGGCCGGTTTTGTCGGCCGCCGATCCGCCGCCTCCAGTCGCCCTCCACCGCGGCCACCACTCCCGATCGACTCCCGCCAACCCCTTGGTCATTCCATCGTCCATCGCCGACCCGGCCGCCGTCCACCGATAGCCGTTCCGGCCGTTTTTCCCCCGGCGCTGCCTTTGCCCTGTTCGGGCTGGTCCGCGCG
The DNA here is from genome assembly GCA_028455895.1 of Rhodomyrtus tomentosa. Lineage (NCBI taxonomy): Eukaryota > Viridiplantae > Streptophyta > Magnoliopsida > Myrtales > Myrtaceae > Rhodomyrtus > Rhodomyrtus tomentosa. Next base: position 35,746,603 of record JAPCWY010000001.1, on the reverse strand, counting down.
GGCCGTGGCCCGTTGTGGCCTGGGCCGGGCTGAGTCAGTGGCCGGGTCAGTGGCTGGGCTCATGGGCCATTTGGCAGAGAAGAATTCGGGCCGTGGCCAAGAATTTTGAGCCATTTTTCGAGGATTTTGGTTCGCGGACCGCCGACGCCGTTCGTCGCCATCGCCGTCGCCGTTGGGACCGTCCGAGTCGACTTAAATTGTGAGTTGACCCTAATCCTTGGTTAGGGCGCTAATTGCGCCTAGGATTAGTCGTTTAGGCAATTAAGGAATTTAGGTACGCGATCGAGGCCGGTTTAGATAGAAATTGTGATTAAGTTAAATGGCCGATCGATTAGGTTAGTCGGTTGATTTTACTGTCTGTGGCTAATTGTGATTAGTTGAAAGTGATTGATTGCTTTTGTTCGCGAGCGAGCGACAGGTTAGAGACGAGCGAGCGATCGACGCATTAAATCGATTAATTTGGTTAATAAAGTATTATTGTACGAATCGAGCTTTTTGTGGCCTAATCGGTTTTTACTACTCGTGATTGCTTGATGGCCTTGTTGATTTGATCGCTTCGCTGAATTGCCGATTAGACTGCCTTTTTTTGCCTCTGGGCAATTGACTGTTTGTTTAGGGTTTGATAGCCCGTTTATGGTTGCAGTGTCTAAAGTTAGACTGCATATGCATATGGCTGTGTGAGAAATCAAAAGACATGTTTTGGCATGAAAATGGCCTTCGACTGATCTTTTACATGCGTGAGTGAGCATCCGGCTTTAACCGAAGATAATGAAATGGGTTGATTGCTGGATGTGTTATGTGTGGTCATTTGATGGAACGATGATGCTTTTCCTGACAAGTTCTTGCTATACAAGTTGTATAGAACCACACGGTTTGCCAGAAGCACGATAATCCATGCCCCGTATGGTACGTAAGGTTTTAAGGGATTGTCGGATGCCGGTCGCAGCTTGTGATGGACCGACGCCCCGTTTAGGGATGCCTACTTGCTGGTGCCGTGCCAGTCGCACCGAAGACACCTCTTGTAGTAGCCGTTGCCGAGAGAAAAGGAACGTAGCTCGGTTTTGCCGTAGCTCGGTTTTGCCGGTAGAACGCTCGATTGCACTGAGGTGCTGGATCGCGTTATTTGTGGGAGTCGAATCGCGCCTTCTTTCGCGTAGATCCTCTCATGTGCCGCGGGCACGATCATCGTTAATAAATGGACTTGTGTGATGTCCAGTGTGTGCTTGTGGATGAAATGCTTGTTGAGTGATCGATTGTTTGGTTGTTAATTGAGTCAAGCATTGCATTAAGTGTGGTTGAGGTTGACAAGTACGCATGTGAATTGTTTTTATATATTTGCGGTGACTTACTTTGGTGAGACTTCCGTTAAGGTGCCCGGGTGAATCAGTTTCCTAACCGAACTTAGGCTTGATTCACTGAGATTTATTCTCACCCCGTCGTGGGATATTATTTTCAGGTCCCAAGTGACGAAGTTTCGTGGATGCCAAGGTTTGGCTTTTGGATTAGTCACCCGAAGTAAGATGAGAAGTTAGCATTACCTGATTAGGTACACCTGCAAAGGTCTAGTTTAGTTACCCCGAAGTATGGGGTTATTTTTTTGTACGGAATTAAGGTCGACAGGATTAAGATCTATTTGTGGTGTTTGATTCTTACTATGCTATTCCTATTTATTTTATTGTCAGGGAGTTGACACGTTTCCGCATGCTTAAGTAAGGGTTAGGTCAATAGCGTGCCTGAGACGCTATCTCTATGACCTCGTGGAGATTGGGCAAGGGATGTCGCGGGCCTGAGAGTCGGGGCGTGACACTAAGTGAGAAGTTTTGTTGCGAACCCACATTTAGTCAAAAGTTTAAGCTAATATGTGTTGCGGATTTTTCTTTGGTCAAATGGCATAGTCAAGTGTGTGGGGTTAACTTGGGGCGCTAAACGTGCCTGCGTGATTTTGCAATCATCAAAATTATTCTCTCCATCGATTGTTCCACTAATAAAGGTAAGGGTGGCAGTTCATCACAAAGACAAAACTTGGACAAGTTAGAGAATCCAAACGTATTTGATAACTGCCCAAAATTTCTATTCCTGAATAACTGCACAAAATTTCTATTTCGAAAAACTATTTGTCTTCCTAATTTTTTTTCATTTAAGTCAAATAACTATGTAGTTATTTTATAAAATTTCATTATAAATTGAAGACTAATTTTCAATGCACATTAAAATAATTTTAAAATACATTATTATTTTAGCATGTCATAAATGAAATATAAATTTTAATATATGACGTTTGAAGTTCGATTGAAGCATGAGATAATTCCCATATTAATAACTCATTTTCTTCTTTAAATGTCGTGTTATCTAAAATACATACAAAAATAGCAGCTAAATAATCAAATTATCGACCAACAAAAAAAATCAAATTATCCTCCTTGATGCGAAGTACATTTTTTGCAAATCCATGAAATCTTAGAAATTTTGGCCAAAATTTATGAAAATGAGGTCAAACTAGCCTAATTAAAGCTTCTTCTAGTTTTAGGAATTTTCTATTTTTACATAAAAAAATTCTAATTTTTTTCGATGTTTTTTTATTTTTATTTTATTTAGGTTGAAGGAAAATTGACGAGAGAACCGAAAGTCAAAGCCGAAAGATGTAATACTTTATTCTGTTTTGTGATTCTCAAAAGTGATTCTTTTTTGCAGAATCATTTTTTAAAATTTTAAATTTAGCTCTAAAACTTATTATGGGAACAAAATCAGAATCAAAATCATACGTTATCAAAAATAGTTCTCATCTTTTTTTTTTTTTTTGTTCCAGGTAACAGAATCCTGATTTTCATCGAGGCCCTAAATCTCTTGTTGCGGAAAAATGACAAATTGATTACTTGTGTATTATATAAGAACACTATTCCACACGGCAAAGTTAATTTAAAGACGATACCAATTAACACGTTGTCACAATCACCGTGAAATGGCACAAACAATCAAATATTAGATTTGATGATAGGAATTGTCAATTAGAGCGTCAAAAAGTCAATTTTTTTTAAAAAAATTATTTAGTTTTGTCTTGGACGTCGGGCGGAATAAGCACGCAAAGGTCCCTTTCCACAGAAGTGCAATTTGGGTTCAAATTCACAGTAGGAAGGTGGAAAAAGGTTCGTACGGAGTGTCCGCTGGCTAGTGGCATCGACATATTATAATTCTGTCGCAAACAGGTTTTGTTGACAATTAACGGGTGTGGCCAATGGGTGGCCAAGCGTGTCTTTTGGGCTTTCAGACCATCTTAACGGTGCTGCGTCATACTTTCGAACCGATTTTGTCGGTCGAGCACCTACCAGAAAGGACAACTTCAGCTTCCTACACAGCTTCTGGAAGAGCTCTTCTCTGTGAGGCTGTTCACTATATATAGCTCAGGCTGCTCCATTTCTTACATATCAACTTCACTCATTCCTTCTTGCCCTCCCTTACCGAGTTAGCACCCAATCTAAGCTTGCAAAAATGGCACATTCGCTTCTCATTTGTGCACAAACCCGTTATTCTTGTCCTCTTTTGGTGGCCATTCTGATGTCATGCTTCGGTGCGGTCGTTTCTGCTACCAGCGATACAGACGGGCTTGCATTGCTTGCATTCAAGGCTGAAATTACTGGCGATCCCTTCGGGCTGCTTCACTCGTGGAACGACACCACCGACTTCTGCCGATGGCGTGGGGTTACGTGCGGTCGTCGACACCACAAAGTCACGGTACTGGACCTCAATTCCCGAGAAATCTCAGGATCCATCTCACCTCATATTGGGAACCTCAGCTTCTTGAGACGTCTGTGGCTCCAAAACAATAGCTTCGGCGCTGAAATCCCTTCGCAAATTGGTCGGCTGCGTCGGCTCCAATTCTTGGATTTATCCTACAATTCATTGACAGGTGAGATTCCCAGGAACATATCTGGTTGCTCCAACCTTGTAGATTTTATCCTCGAGTACAACCAGCTGGTTGGAGGAGTTCCAGTGGAGCTAGGCTCCTTGTCAAACCTTCAAAGGGTAAGCTTGGCTTCGAACCAATTAACTGGCAGCATCCCTTCATCCATAGGCAACTTATCATCTCTGCAAGCGCTTTTTTTTCCCATAAATGATTTGAGTGGGATCATTCCCCAATCTCTAGGTCGACTAACCAAACTAGAAAGACTCAGCCTGGGATACAACAGCCTTTCAGGTACCATTCCGCTGTCGGTCTTCAACTTGTCTTCATTGGCTATACTCCACGTAATCGTGAACTTCATCCACGGCAATCTACCTGAAGATATAGGATTCACTCTCCCGAACCTTCGAGATTTGAGCATTAGTGTTAACCAGTTCACTGGATCAATTCCTTCTTCGATATCCAATGCCACAAATCTAAGAACTCTCCAACTTGGACAGAACGAACTCTCTGGGAAAGTGCCTACCTTGGCGAACCTCCATAACCTTGAGTGGGTCGTGTTAGCCACTAGTCATTTTGGGAGCGGAGGGTCCGATGCAAATGACTTGAGCTTCATTTGCTCACTAACGAATGCCACTAACTTGTTACTATTGGTGATGGATGAAAATGGATTTGGTGGGACGCTTCCTGTATGCATCGGTAATTTGTCCGCTACTTTTACGACCTTGGCAGTAGCGCGGAATCTGATATCGGGTGAGATCCCGAGAGAAATTGGTAATCTTGTGAACTTGCGGACATTACGAATGGAAGACAACTTTCTTTCAGGTCCAATCCCATCAGACTTAGGAAACCTTCAGTATCTTGCAGAATTGATGTTGTCAGGCAACAATCTATCTGGCATAATCCCATCCTCTTTGCAAAATCTGCAGAGGTTGATTATTTTAAATGTTTCTGGAAATGACTTCCATGGACCAATTCCTTCATGGCAAGATAAGTATCAGAGCTTGACAACTCTAGATCTTTCTAGTAACAATTTTAGTGGTCCGGTTGTATTGCCCGTGGCTGGGACCCTCCTCCATGTGAATTTGTCTCGGAATCATCTGAGTGGAGTCCTTCCGATGGAAATTGGAAACTTGAAACATCTGGTTGAATTGGATGTATCGGTTAATAATCTGAAGGGTGAAGTCCCTCGCAGTCTAGGCAATTGCGATGGACTGACCGTACTCAAAATGCGAGATAACCTCTTCCATGGATCTATTCCTCAAACAATTAGCTCATTAAGAAGCATTGAGGAATTAGATCTTTCAAACAACAGTTTCTGGGGTGAAATTCCAAATTTCTTCGAGGCATTTCGATTTCTGGAAACGCTGAATTTATCTTACAATCATTTCGAAGGCCCGCTACCAACTGGAGGAGTTTTTAGGAACGTGAGTGCGACTTTTGTCGCCGGAAATGAAAAGCTCTGTGGAGGAATGCCTGAACTTGGGCTCCCTAAGTGTGTCTTTCAAAACTCCAGAAGTAGAGGAGTTGTCCACAAGTTGAAACTCACCGCCGCCATCCTCTTTGGCCTTCTCGGAGCATCTCTCGTTCTCACTTTCCTATATCTATGTTGGTTGAAGCAGAAAAGACACGAGCCGATTTCAAGCTCCCTGGATGATTCATTGTTGAATCTGTCTTATGGAACTCTCCTAAAAGCCACCGATGGTTTTTCTTCGACTAATTTGGTCGGGGTCGGAAGTTTTGGGTCAGTCTACAAGGGGCTGCTCCAGGAGAATGGAAATGTCATTGCGGTGAAGGTGCTTAACTTAATGCGACATGGCGCTCTTAAGAGCTTCAAAGCTGAGTGCGACGCTTTGAAGCGTATAAAACACCGAAATCTTTTGAAAGTTTTGACGGCGTGCTCGGGCATTGATTATAAGGGTGATGAGTTTAAGGCTTTAGTTTACGAGTTCATGGTCAATGGTAACCTAGAAGAGTGGCTGCACCCAAATCCAGCTCCAAATGAAGTTGATGGGCCCTCGAAGAAATTGAGTCTGCTCCAAAGGGTAGACATTTCCATCGATGTTGCTTCCGCATTAGATTATCTCCATAATCATTGCGAAAGCCCAATAATTCATTGTGATCTAAAGCCAAGTAATGTTCTTCTAGATGCCGACATGGTTGGGCATGTCGGTGACTTTGGGTTGGCGAAGATTGTCTTCGAATCCACATCTGACACCAGAGCAAACATGAGTTCTGCTGGTTTAAGAGGAACAATTGGTTATGCAGCTCCCGGTAAACATCTCTCCCCTAAGAAAGTTTACCCCCTGTCGTTATCAACTTGTCCGTCTGGAGACCAGTTTTTTTTTTTTTTTTAAATCATTTCTTCAAGAAGCTGCTTTGTGAATTTGAATTCTTATTTTTTGACATTACTTTACACCACGGCATGTGTAAACTGCAGAATATGCAAGCGGAAGCCAGGTCTCAAAAGAAGGTGACGTTTATAGTTACGGTATCCTCCTATTAGAGATGTTCACCGGATTAAGTCCCACCAACGACATTTTCAGAGATAATTTGAATCTTCATAACCATGTCGATGCGGCTCTGCCCCATCGAGCTATGGAGATTACCGATCCTGTGCTTCTTCAAGAACGGGAGAGCCACGACAGTTCCCGAGATTCGCTTCACGAAAGAAGCCGCATATTTAAGGACTGTTTGGAGACGATATATGGCATTGGACTCGCTTGCTCAACCGAGGAGCCCAGAAGACGCATGAGCGTCGACGAAGTTGCAACCCAGCTGCACTCGCTCAGGAAGAAACTTTTTGCAGCTTCTTTACCTGCAAGGATGAGACACGGATAGATGACATCGAAGTAGCAAGTTCTTCATGTCATGCAATGACTCTCTCTGGTGCTGTTTGAGCATGAAAAGGGAATAACGATGAATGTCTGACTTTCCTAACCTGTGAATGTAAGAAAGGATCGTCCCCTTATTCCTACTTTAAAATATTAGCCATCAATCCACACCTTTGACGGTTTCTGTCGGAATGACATTTTCTCGATCGTTCACCCCATTTTTATTGTTATTTTTTTTTTCCCAACATTTCTATATCTAACTCTTGAGAATTCTAATGAACCCAGACATTCACCGTTCTGAAAGTACAGATATTCCTGCATACCTTGATATCGATATCATTGGACTCTTAAATAAAATAATAATAATAATAATAAATATATATGTTATTAAAAGAATAATACAAGCACATTAATTATCAAATAAGAAGAGTTAAGCTGATGAGATTGGGATTCTTCTATTATTGTAAAATATGGATAAGTTTTAAATAGAATAATAAGCTCATAATTTTCATGAAAATTCAAACAATTCTACATTACTTTTTTCATTTTTTTTTTAAAAGAAGAAGATAAAGAAGTTTTGTCTCCTCGAGCCATAGACAAGTTCCTCCAGGTAATGAATGATTCTACCGACAGCTGCCACCCTCGAGTCTTCTCTTATCCAACACAGGCAACGAATTTGGCCTGTGATGAAGTCAACCATCGTGCAGAAAAATAATGAAAGACGGTGGGACATGACAATTTGAGAAAAATCCCTTGTTTGAAGGCAATTATGTACCAATCTTTGACAATGGTTAGTGGCACCGACATGTTATAGTCCTCTTGTCGTCGGAGAACTGGATTCACTCGTTTGTCATCGCCAGCGGGTGCCCGAGCATGTTTTCTGGGCTGTCAGATTGGACGAAAGATGGGTGGAAAAATCCCGCTACATGAATAAATTCTGTGGGTAGATCATCGCATTACCAGAACGGACTCAATACCCAATTCATGCTCATGAAAATGGCACCTTCGCGTCTCATTTGCGCACGACTCCTTTGTTCTTGTCTTCTTTTGGCTGCCCTCCTCGTGTCGTGCTTCTTTGTCGTCGTTTCCGCCGTTAACGATCCAGACAGGCTTGCACTGCTTGCATTCAAAGCTGAAATAACTGGAGATCCTTTTGGTTCGCTTAACTCGTGAAGCGACAGCATCGACTTCTGCCGATGATATGGGGTTAAGTGCGGTCGTCGACACCATAGAGTCACGGTACTGGACCTCAATTCTCGAGGAATCTCGGGAGCCATCTCCCCTCACGTTGGGAACCTCAGCTTCTTGAGACGCCTGCGGCTCCAAAACAATAGCCTCGGCCCTGAAATCCCTCGGCAAATTGGTCGGCTGCGTCGACTCCAGTTCTTGGATTTCTCCAACAATTCACTGACTGGGGAGATTCCCTCGAGCCTCGTAGATCTTATCATCGAGAACAACCAGTTGGTTGGAGGAATTCCAGCGAAGCTAGGCTCCTTGTCTAATCTTCGAACGGTCAGCTTTTCGACGAACCAACTAACCGGCGGCATCCCTTCATCCATAGGCAACTTATCATCTCTGCGGGCCTTTTTTGTCCCGTAAATGGTTTGAGTGGGATAATTCCCCAATCTCTAGGTCGACTAACCAAGCTAGAAAGACTCAGCCTGGGAGAAAACAGGCTTTCAGGTACCATTCCGCCTTCGGTCTTCAACTTGTCTTCGCTGGCTATTCTCCATGTAATGATGAACCAGATCCACGGCAGTCTTCCTGAAGATATAGGATTCACTCTCCCGAACCTTCGGGTTTTGAGCATTCATGATAACCAGTTCACTGGATCCATTCCTTTGTCGATATCCAATGCCACGAATCTAAGAGGTCTTGATCTTGCAGTCAATGAGCTTTCTGGGAAAGTTCCTCCCTTGGCAAATCTCCATAGGCTTCAGTGGGTCATCTTATACATTAATTATCTCGGCAGCGGAGGGTCCGATGCAGATGATCTGAGCTTCCTTTGCTCACTAACAAATGCCACTAACCTGGAGGTGCTGTTGATAGGTGCAAATAGATTTGGTGGGACGCTTCCTGTATGCCTCGGTAATTTCTCCGCTACTTTTACCTGTCTGGAAGTAGTCCAAAATCTGGTATCGGGTGAGATCCCGAAAGAGATTTGTAATCTTGTAAACTTGCAGAGGTTACGAATGGAAGGCAACCTTCTTTCGGGCCCAATCCCGTCAGACTTAGGGAACCTTTCGAATCTTGCTGTATTGACCTTGCCAGGCAACAATCTGTCTGGCATAATCCCCTCCTCTTTGCAAAGTTTGCAGAATTTGTTATATCTATATATTGACGAAAACTACTTTCAAGGGCCAATTCCTTCCTGCCTAGTGAACTATCGAAGCTTGTTAGGCCTAGATTTTTCTGGTAACAATCTTAGTGGTCCGGTGATATTACCTGTGGCTGAGAGCCTCACGTATTTGAAGTTGTCTCGGAACCATCTGAATGGAATCAATTCCGATGGAAATCGGGAACTTTAAACATCTGGACAATTTGGATGTCTCCGGAAATATCCTAGAAGGTGATGAAATCCCAAGCAGTCTAGGCAATTGTGATGGACTCACAGTGCTAAGATTGCAGGATAACCTCTTCCATGGGCCCATTCCTCAACCAATCAGCTCATTAAGAAGCATTGAGGAATTAGATCTTTCCAACAACAATTTCTATGGACAAATTCCAAAGTTCTTAGAGGCATTGAAGTATTTGGAAAAGCTGAATTTATCTTGCAATCATTTGGAAGGCGCGCTACCAACTAAAGGAGTTTTCACGAATGTGAGTGCGACTTTCGTTGCTGGAAATGAAAATCTCTGTGGAGGAATGCCTGAATTTGAGCTCCCGGAGTGTGTGTCTCGGAACTCCAAAAGCAGAGGAGGAGCCCGTAAGTTGAAACTCGCTGTCGCCATCATTTTTGGTCTTCTCGGAATGACTCTCATAGGCACTTGCCTATATCTATGTCGGTTGAAGCAGAAAGGGAACGAGCCGGTTTCAAGCTCTTTAGATGATTCATTATTGAATCTATCTTATAGAGCTCTCCTAAAAGCAACAGACGGTTTTTCTTCGACTTCTTTGATTGGGTCAGGAAGTTTTGGGTTCGTCTACAAAGGGACGCTCCAGAATGGAAATGCCATCGCGGTAAAGGTACTTAACTTAACGCGGCGTGGCGCTCTCAAGAGCTTCAAAGCTCGGTGCGAGGCTTTAGAGCGTACAAAACATCAAAATCTTCTGAAAGTCTTGACGGCGTGCTCAGGCATTGGTTATAAGGGTGATGAGTTTAAGGCTTTAGTTTACGAGTTCATGGTCAATGGTAGCCTAGAAGAGTGGCTGCACCCAAATCCGGCTCCAAATGAAGTTGATGGGCCTTCGAAGAAATTGAGTCTGCTCCAAAGGGTAGATATTTCCATAGATGTGGCTTTCGCATTAGATTATCTCCATAATCAATGCGAAAGCCCAACAATTCATTGTGATCTAAAGCCAAGCAATGTACTTCTAGATGCTGACATGGTTGGACATGTTGGTGACTTTGGGTTGGCAAAGATTGTGGTCGAATCTAAATCTGACACCAAAGCAAATATGAGTTCTGCCACTCTCCCAACAACAAACCAACACCAACGCCAACCCCAAACCCCGCCCCCCCCCCCCCCCCCCCCCCCCCAAAAAAAAATAAAAATAAAAATAAATAAAGAATGCTTGTACAGTCACTACCAACTTGTCCTTATAGAGATTTGTGGTTTTTGTTTTATCAGTTCTTTCTAGATATTGATTTGGCGTATTCAAATCAGTGTTTTTGACAGTACATGTAAAATGCAGAATATGCCGATGGAAGTAATGCCTCAAGAGAAGGTGATGTCTATAGCTACGGTGTTCTCCTATTAGAGATGTTCACGGGATTATGTCCCACTAGCGACATGTTCAGAGATAATTTGAATCTTCATAATTATGTTGCTGAGGCTCTACCCCCAACAAGTTGCGGAAATTACCGATCCCATGCTGCTTCACGAGGGAGGAGACAGCCACAACATTTCCCAAGATTCGCGTCACGAAAGAAGCCACGTGCTTCAGGAATGTTTGGAAACGGTGTATCGTATTGGACTAGCTTGCTCTATGGAGGAGCCTAGAAGACGCATGAGCATCGACAATGTTGCAGCCCAGATGCAGTCGAGCAGGAAGAAACTTTTTGCAGCATCGTTTCCTATGATGAATCTCTCTGGTGCCATTTGCGAATGAAAAAAGGAAGGGCGAATGCCTGACTTTCCTAATTTTCTTGTGAATATAAGGGGGACTATTGTCCGGACATTCCCACTTTAAAGGATTAGTGATCAGTTCACACTTCTTAACATTTTTTCTTTTGGTCGGGATGACATTTCTTGACAGGGATAAAAGGACAAAATTATGAGCCATATTGACCTCTAATTACGGACTCAATGTATACGAAGTGGGACAAGTGCCCCTCAGAGCTCTACAAGGCTCTGCTCTCTATATGGCTCCATTGCTATTAGGGCGTCATCATACGTCGTCATAGGTTGCGATGGGTTCTATATAAATGTCGCGTCCCTCCAACGGTTAACATCAGATGTTGATTGTGTTAAAGCTTGAAGTTTTGGGATTTGACTGGTCTTGTTGCCAACTGCCTACATAGTTGCTGTTTTGTTTTCATTTCCGTCCTTTGAGGTCCATGAGCTAGTCTATTACCCAGAGGTGACGGAAACTTCACTTGCGAGGTCAACTAGTACAGCCAGCAAGGTGTAAACGAAAGGGATAACTTTTGTTATTTCATGACGTGGGTGAGAATTACAGATCACTAATAAATAAGATTAAAATACCTTTATTAACAATAAGCCCAAATAATTGACATTTCAACATTTCCTCCCAAGTTGGGGCGTAAACATCAAAGAGTTCTGACTTGTTACATAAAGTAATTACTTTACTATCCCGTAACGACTTAGTGAAAAGATCAGCAAGTTGGTCTTCGGTCCGTGTGTATTGAAGTACTATTGCCTTGTTTTGAATCTTTTCTCGTATAAAATGACAATCTACTTCAATATGCTTTGTGCATTCATGAAAGACTAGATTTGAAGCAATGTGCATAGCAAACTGATTATCATAATTAAAGAAGCAAGGATGGCATGTTGAGTTCAGATAACAACATCATCAACCAAAGCAACTCACTAGTCACATGAGTCATGGCACGATATCCCGCCTCTGCACTTGATCCAGACACAACCTATTACTTTTTACTTTTTCAACTCACAAGATTGCCTCCAAAGAACACACAATCAACATCACAGTACCCCACGATATTAAGATATCCATGATTCTTGAACAGAAGCCCTTACCACCCAGTGCTCCCTTCAAGTACTTAACAAACGTAGTATTGCCTCCCAAAGTGTAGTGTGAGGAGTACTCATAAAATGACTAACTACGCTAACATCAAAAGAAATATATGGTCGGGTGATAGTTAAATAGTTGAGCTTACCCACTAGTCTCCAATACTAACTTGGGTCATGAAATTAGTTGCCATGTTTTGCATCAAGTTTCACATTAGGATCCATTGGAGTATCGACAGGCTTCGCTCTAGGAAAATCAACTTCACTCAGAATATTCAGAACATATTTTCGTTGTGATAATGAGATACCATCATATGAATAGGCCACCTTAATGCCCGAGAAATACCGCAGACCACCCATATCTTTTGCGCTGAACTCCGTCTATAGAAACTGCTTTAATTTTTGTATGCACATAGAATCACTACCAATGATGATAGTATTGCCCACATATCCAACCAGGAGCACACATCCCCTAGAAGAAGTGAATCTAAATACAGAATGGCCTACGGTACAACACTGCAAACCAAACAAATAACAGCATCGTTGAAACGGCCAAACCAAGTATGAGGGGATTACTTCAAACCATATAATGCCTTACGCAGACGACAAACACTAGTAGGCTCCCCCTAAGCAACAAATCATGAGGGTTGCTCTATATATATCTCCTCAGCCAAGTCGCCATGAAGAAATACATTTTTAACATCAGGCTAATGGAGAGTCCAAACATGGTGGGCTGCAAGAGAGAACTAGAGAGAATGTATTATCATAATTAACTCCATAGGTCTGGGTGTAACCTTTTGCAATCAGACGTGCCTTGAGACACTCAACAAAACCATATGGTTGAAACTTCTCTGTGAAAACCCAATGACACCCCACAGCCTGTTTACCATCAGATAATGGTGTAAGCTGCCACGTCCCATTATCTTGTAGCGCCTTCATTTCATCCTCCATAACCCGTCGCCAACCTGGATGGGTAAGAGCCTGTGCAACAATACTTGGCACTGACACAGATGAAGAAGCAACAAACGAGGAATATATAGGAGAAAGACAATCGTAAGATAAAAACTGAGAAAGAGGGTGACAAGTATTTGTACAACTAGACAAACTAGTTTATGGAGCAAATCGAGAATTGGGTTGACCAGCGCAAGAACATGTACCTTTGCAATGCAATAGGAATATCAGCAGCAGAATCGGGCTTAGAAGAAATTGGCGGATCAGAGTCTAGGAAATGAACTGGTGGAGAAGCATGCATGTCCAATGCAGATGACGACTATACTACCTCATGTTGAACAGGAAGATGTCGTTGATAAGACTGATAGAATGATTGAAAACTGAGCGACTTTTTAGGCACCCCTGTTAAGGGGATAGGCGGTAGAGTTGCATTGCCGAGGACAAAATATCTTCAGAAGGAGTCACCGGTTGGTCAGCAGAGGAGTAATATGACCGATCCTAAAAACAGGTAATATCTATCGAGACATACAACCGCCGATTAACCAGACTATAATACTTGTACCCTTTCTGAATTCGAGAATACCCAAGAAAAACACATTTGTCAGCCCGTGGATCGAGCTTATCATGACTAGGACCAAAACGATGCACAAAACAAACAGATCCAAACACATGGAGTGATAAACAAAAAAGCGGACTCGTAGGATGGACAATAGAAAAAGGTATGCCTCTATGAAGCACAGAGATGAAAGACGATTTATGAGATAGCATGCTGTAAGAATAGCATGTCTCCAGAATATCTTGGGAAGATTCATACGAAAAAGAAGACAACGAGCAACATCCAAGAGATGGCGATTTTTTCGTTCCGCCACCCCATTTTGCTAGGGGGGTTATATGGACAAGATTCTAATGCAGGATCCCATGAGATGTCGGAAATGATTGAAAACCAGAGGAAATAGCCATATATTCTTTGGCATTATTAGAGTGTAGACATTTAACAGAAACATGATATTGGTTGAGAATCTCAAAGTAAAACATACAAAAATAAGACAACTTTAGTTCGATCTTTTATTAAATATAACCACGTCATGCGAGAATAATCATCCACAAATGTAACAAAATACTCGTAACCAGACATATCTTTGGCACGACATGGTCCCTTAACATCATAATGGACCAACTTAAAGGGACTCGACACATAACTCTGAACGCGGGAAGGGAAAGATACCCAATGATGTTTGCCAATTGACAAGCATCGCATTGGATAAGACCCACAGACTCTAAAACATGAGAGAAATGGTGAATTATGTCAGATGGTGGATAACCCCATGCGACAATGCAATTGAAAGAAGTTGGAGGTGGTGCTCTTCTGAACAACAGCAACGATAAGATCTTTGTTCAGATAGTACATCCCATTAGACTCATGCCCTTCACCAATCATCCGTCCGGTCCTCGAATCTTGAAAGACACAGCGAGTAAAGGTAAATGTCACCGAATAGTTTAAATCTTTAGTAAGGGAACTAACAAAAAGCAAGTTACATGAAAAAATTGGTAAATGGTAAACAAATGTGAGAGAGTGAGAGTGAGAGTGAGAAAGAGAGAGAGAGAGAGAGAGAGAGAGAGAGAGAGAGAGAGAGAGAGAGAGAGATAGACCTAATGTTACATCCCATTGACCAGTAATATGAGACTGTGAACCATCAGCAAGTGTAACAGAACTAGGAGACATAGAGGTAATACTAGACAATAAGTTAGAATTATCGATCATATGATTGATGACACCTGAATCTACGACCCATGAAGTAGGCGCAGCAGAGAGTAAACAAGATGAAATACCTAAAGAAGTCAGTGCCAAAGTAGTAGTAGGTGTAGAGGAATCCACCACTTGGTAAGGCAGCTTTCGTGCCTGATCAAGAGCCTTCTGCACTAGAGACTCAATAGCATCGACATAAGCAGCCTGTGGTCGAAGCTCAGGATGAAGAATATAACAATAAGCCTCAGATGGCTAGCTCGCTGACAATGGTGGCAATAATGAGAATTTCCATCACCCCTAGCTCCATCACAATCATGACTAGGAGAGAAACACGATCTACCACGACTACGATGACCACCCCCTTGGCCTCCACAACTACCAGATGACTGAAAAATCATAGCACTTGCTACAGGTGCGGCAGAGGGTACAGATGAGTTAGGTGTGCACTGAAGGACTCGAGAGAATACCTCATCAACTAATGGAAGAGTACCTTGAGAAGTAATATGCTATCGAAGTGAAGAATGAGTAGGACCAAGCCATCGGAGAAATAACATAACTCTCATATCATCCTAACGCTTGACCAACTCTCTAATATCATTAGTGGTAGGTAAATAGGTGTCTAGTCTCTCACAAAGAGTGGTAAACCTAGAATAATAATCTGATATAGACATGTCTCCTATGCATAGATCAAATAACTACTCCCAAACATCACAAACACGGGTCATATTATCTCGACTAGAAAATATAAGAGTACACTTATCCCAAATGGTATTGGCTGATGTACATTGCATAAATTGTGGACAAATCTTGGAATCCATGGTATTCCACAATAGTATCTGAATGGCTGCATCACCAAAACACCAATCATCCATCTTCGTTTTATCATGTGAGGCTCATTTTGTGAGGCGCATTCCGTGGCTATTTAAAAGTGACAAATTAGTCACTTGGCACTTCGCTGCAACTCGGCTCCAGGCAACTTGCGCTCTCTTCCACCTCGGAACCCTACGTTCGAGACTACAATGGAATTGGCTTTGCAGCAATTCACCCACCAATCGACTTCCTATCGCCTCCACCGAAGCACCTTAAAAGTACCAGAGCACTCGCAACCTCGAAAGACTTCTCATTCCTTAAGTGGGACATGTTGTTTCTTCACTAGAGAAAGCCGAAGCTGGACTCCCCTGTCTACGCGACTTCGAACGACGCCAAATCTGTGCTTCGTTGGCCTAGGCGAAGATGAATAATGATAGGTTTAGGCTTCGCCAGCCTAGACAACGTCCAATGACTTCAGGTCAAGGCTCAATGGGTTTGAGCGACACCGGATCCGGCGCGCCAAACCTGGGCAATGCTGGATCTAACTCGCCTAGCTTGGACGACGCCTTATCTAAGAATTCTAGCCAAGATTATTGACTGCGACGAGGATTCTGGGGGGTGAAGATCGACGATGGTGGCTGGAGGTCAATGGTGGTGAGTGATTATTTAGGGTTTAAAGATCAACGGTGGTGGCTCTGATACCATGTAAGCGAAAGGAGATAACTTTTGTTATTTCATAGTAAGGGATTACATCAGTATATATAGTGGGAATTAGAGCTCACTAATAAAGAAGACTAAAATACCCTTACTAACAATAAGCCCAAATAATTGACATTTCAACACAAGGCAAGACTTTGAATGAGATCCATGGCATCAGTAGCTAAAATAGCAAAATGGCTTGAAATTTTCATGTGAAAAGAATAGGAAAGGAGGATAAACAGTCCATGCAACTTTTTCTCGATTGCTTACTGATCTTGTTATATTTTAGAAGGTATTACAGCTCAATATGGTCACTAGGTATGGATGTTACAATGATACATGAAGTTGTTTGGTTGGCCAATGGCTTCTACAATCTGACTTAGATCTCCGTTTTTCAGTATTTTTCTTTTCTCCTTTCTTTTGCGGCACTTTTGACTATATTGATGCAACTTCATCTGGAGCGATTTGTCCTTTCAGTTTAATAATGTATTACTAAGCTAGTTAGTAGTTGAAACTTATGAGCATCCAGGTTGCTTTCTTTTCCTATTCACACACAAGCATCTAACTCAATCTTGTATTCCTGTCCACAGGCGCACTTCACGACTAGTGATATTCGCTAATAAAAGCGTATAAACAAATGGTTTCGACAATGTATATGAACAAGGGGGCTCAAAAAAATATGAAAAACAGATGATTGTGTACAGATGTCGAGACAGGTAATGTAGAAGAATAGTAAAATGCAGTGAAAGAACTGGACTCTTCATTACAATAATCTCCTACTTCTGGAAGTAGAGCGAAACCAATCACATCTGACCAGTACATTCCCCCAGTAAATAGCACATTATTCTAATAGGATGTCACGCCCCGCACCCTAGTCACGAGCGCGCGACTCCCTTCAAGTTGACACTCGAGTCTCAGGAGTCACTTATAGAAAGATGCATAATATAAAGAAGTATGCGAAAGCGACAACATGTATAACACCTCCGAACATAAATCAAAGGGAACCTGGGTAACGAGAACATCACATATATATCATAACATCACAAGTTCATACAAAAGTGCAAGTGAGCTAGTCCTGCTGATGGGTCGGGCATCGGGACCTAATCAAAAGACGAACCATACTAAGTCCCCAAAAGAAAACCGATCGACGAGGCCATCACCAAAAGACTACACAGTAAGTCAGGAAACCCCTAGGTCGACCTGCTGGAATCGTTCATCGGCTCGGCATCCTCCTTAGGCTCGTAGTCCAAAAATGTCTCGGAGCGTACATCTACAGCTTCCTCCATCGTCTCGTCCTCCAGCTCATCCTCTGAAGCATCAATCTCTATCACCTCAGCTGTGTCCTATAGGGTTGGGGTCCTCTTAGGCTTGTTCCTCGAACCAGCAGCATACATCTCTACCTCTACAGAATCCCGAGTGGGATGACACTAGTTAAGAATAGCTCCACAAGGTACTTCCATAGACTTCAGCGGACCAGTAGTAGCCTCGCCTACCTTAAGGAACCAAGCCTCAAATCTATGCGATTTCCAGTCTTTATCGCCCTCATCAACCCAAATCACTGTACACTTTCTAACATACACGGTGCCCCGACCTTCCAGGAACTAATCAAAATACACAGTTATTTCTTTCGGGTAGCCTAATCGAGCCGACAACATCTTCAAGGCTTAGGGTCTGAAAAAAAAAATATGGTCTCACGACAGGGTGAGATTGACATCTCAGTAAGATAAGTCCTAACCCTAGTTCAGGCTGACAGTACACCTAGATGAGTGCAAATAATGATCAAGAACATATAATTAATAATATAAGATACTCATCAGTCGTAAAATGCCACAAGGATGCAAGCGATTACCAATTACGCAGTCATGGCCTTATATCTTATCAATCAAGTTGGGCATAAAATACAAAGTCAAGTCACACATTCCACCCTTTCTAACTTTCTCATGATTCATGCTCGCGTTTAAAACGCCTCAGGCTTAGTCTGCATCATTACGCTTCAGACTATCAGATTGATAAACCCGCGTAAACGCAGGTTTTCAAATGTCATTCCAAGCCTATGTTGACACATAATCAATCTCGTCCTGTGTTTCAACGCATCAGGACATTAATTCTCAGAGCCCTGCATCTCAACATATTAGGGTACCAACCATTACAACCCCGCGCCTCAATGCCTCGGGGTATCACAAGTTCTCGAGCATGCCAAAATTCATTTCAAATCAAGACTTCATGATCAAGTACAAGCTCATGTATTGAGCTAACAGTCTATAGCATGCGAGGCAATCAATTTCATCACTCAAAAGTGACAATCAACTCATGGCGTAAGCATTTAGCAAGCATTCAAGTCATCATAAATTCACAATGACGGACATTGGACAATCATACAATAACTCATGAAAATTAACCCAATCCATATACAATTCATCCAGTCGAGTTCAATCCTCCTAGCTAAGGTTTAGAGACTCCTTACCTTGTGCTTAATTCAACAAAAATCTCCTTTGAAGCACTTCAAAGGTTCGGCCCAAGCGATCCCAAAACAGGGCAGCCTCGCACCTAAGAGAATTCAACTAATTTCATCAATTCTTCTTGTCCAATCTTTGAACCACGAAGCATAAACCTCAATGACACATCAATCGACATTCTAGTATGTCTCTACGATGAATTTAGAGCTCGGCGACACCCCTAAACAGCCCCTAAGGTTTGGTTTGCACAAAATCGAAACAGGACATTTTCGGTTATGTTTAGTACCCAACTAATCAGCTCATAAACTATCCTTAAACCTCAATTTATCAACTAAACTACTAGCTAACATATATTTCTAGATGTTAGAGAGTCTCACCGAGAATTTGAAGGCAAGGCGACACCCGAAAGTACCCAAACAGGTCCGGTTTCTCTCGGTCCAGTGCTGGTCGGTTTCTGCCCTTCAAAAATAGCATCATTCCAGCATCAAAACTCCATCAAACTTAGCCAAACTTTTCACCACAGCTCAGTACACAAGTACCCTAGATGTCTACGAAAATTGACTTGAAATTTGAGGCAAATCGAGGTCTTGTGGAGGTCAAACGACAACTTACCTCCAGCTGCGACGAAATCCGTCGACTTTCGGGGGAAACGGTTGGCCGGAGCTCCTCAGGTGGCCAAATGTCGTGATTCCACTTGGAGCTAGTGGGAAAGAGGTGGGGCTTGGTGTTGGTGGCCAGCGCGAGGTCAGACTGCAGCTGGAAGTGGCGCTCGACGGCGGCGAAAGAGGTGGCAGCGGCTGGTCGGGCTCTCGACGTGAAGAAGAAGAAGAAGAAGAAGAAGATGGCAAGGAGGATAGGGTCTTCGGCTGAAGCTTGGGGGAGAGAAAGGAATATACTTCAATCACACTTGGTCAACTCCCTTAGAATGGTAGATTTAAAGTTAAACCATTAATACCATCACCCCATCCATTGACACTTGTCCACCTAGTCATCATTTATGTGATCCAATGACCATTACTTTCTCTAATTTTCGGAAGCCAAGGGGTGGAGTTAATGGCCAAAATGCCCTCATCCATTTATGGATACAAGGCCAAGACTTGATGGGCAAAATGGTAATTTCACCTCGACTTCCGGAAAGTCATTTTTCTAATTCAAATTTTCTTCGATAAGGCAACGTCCAATATAATTGTAATGTTGGGAATCTTGATTCTCTATTTTTCAATTTCGAGACTCATCTCTGGGTTTTTTCTCTGTTGAATAAAATTTCTAATTATCTCGAATTGACGGGGGCCTTTTGCAGACGTTACGCGTATCGACTCTGTGATTCTCATCACACTTAGGGCTCGTCAATTCATGACAATCTTGGTTGTCATGTAATTGCGAGGGTATATTACTAGTTTCGACGGTATCGATCGTTATCGTTTGATTTACGAAAATTTTACAAATTATACATTAGTTAAGCGACATCACTCACGTTCCAATCGTATAATGCTAGCAATGCATTTCTTAATCGTTCTTAGATTGGCCTTTAATATTTCTAAATATTTCCTTGGCAATCCTTATCGTCAAAGTGTCATTTCCTATTTAAGTTCCCTAGGTCCACATACCTTGTCTCGCGTTAGACTTTCCCTTTTAGTCAGTTAACTCGAGATTGATCAGATCCGAGCAACATATGACTAAAATATATCATTAGATATATTCTCATTGATAAGTCTCGAAATGACAGGGACAATCAGAATGTCACATAGAAGATGTTAACACCCATATCACGTTTGGGAATAATTTTAACTTCAGTTTCTTGATTTGATTTTGTAGAGGAACTTGGTTTCCCCAACAATATATGCTAACAGAGCTTTTTGCTCCGTTTCCAAGTCCTTAACATCCATTGCCCTTAGCTCTAGCTGCATCATACCACAACAAACGACGATGTTAAGACATAAGTACAACCAAGGAAAATAAATAAAAAGTCCTGGACCTGTACTTCAAAGATCCACTTTAGAACTGAGCTCAGCAGACAAGCCAAACCACAGTAATAGGACTTTAAATTACCTACATGTTTAATGATTTGGTTCACTAAAACCAATTTGTCATTGTACATAGGTATTGCATGGAATATAAGTATTGTGATGATCGAGCATAATGCGTGCTCGATAGCTGATCCATGGTAGTATTCTCCTAGATTTAAAATTTGAAATGGAACATGCTTCATTCAGAAACATTAATTGGTATGCTCTGTTTTTAGGTGTTCATCTCTCCATATGAGCTTTGCAATGCTTATTATCACATATTAGCCCTAAGCTTTGGAAAGTAGCAAAAGTCAATTTGACCAGACAAATGAATCAATATATTGTGGAATTTAGATATAGACTCCTTTATTACAGAATTTCCAGCAGCTAGCTTAGCTTTTTATTCTTCTAATCTCATCAAGTTTCGCTGTCGCAAAATCCACACCAAAGATCAGTTCTTGCGTGCTTCATTGTTCTGTAAGTTTAACCATTAAGTATTTGCTCCGCTCAATGAACAATTTTTTTTTTTTAGTTTTTCATCCGAGTATCATGTTATCAATGACCGGGTGATTGGAAAGCTTGCGTCTTCCTGCAAAGGTATCAGCATCAGATATCAGAGAAAGTAAACTGCAATTGAATTTTCTATAACGCGTAACCTCACAGTGCACAATACATGGAGCACAGCTCCTAATTGTATCCGCTTATTGGTGCTTATATGTAGGTTGATAAGTTTTCTTGGTGTGGATCACGCCTTAAGTTGAAACATCAGATCACGATGACCAGATGAAGCAAAAAATGGCACAAAGGACTAGACTAGTAATATCACTTTCATTACAGATAAAATTGGGTTATTGACTACTTCTGCTTTTCTAGGGACACTGATAGTGCTTTAGTAAAAATAAGGAAAGATTGACAAAGACTCAACAGTTATTGTTGAAGGAGAGAAAACTAATAAATGTATTCACTTAAGTTAAAAGTTCCAATCATCCCCCATTTTTACACATCAGGAACCTACTAAGAGATAAGATCTAATTAATAGGTAGTTGGCAGCTAACAATTAACGCTAATTAATAGTTGTGGCTAACTCTAACTAACAGTAATTAATAGTTCTATACATTCCAACGTGATGCTACACATTCCAACACCCCCTCAAGCTGGCTTGAAGATATCTTCCATAGATAGCTTGCTCACTATATGGTCAAATTGCCTTCTATGCAATACCTTGGTCAAAATATCAGCAGCCTGCTCATCACTTGAAATATATGGCATACAAATCAATCTACTGTCAAGTTTTTCTTTGATGAAATGTTTATCAACTTCCACATGCTTTGTCCGTTCATGCAATACAGAATTATGAGCAATTGCAATTGCTGCCTTATTATCACAATACACTTTCATTGGTGTGGAACTCGGGATTCGTAGTTCATCCAATATACCTTTAATCCACATGATCTCGCAGACACCATGTGCTACTGATCGAAACTCAGCTTCAACACTGCTTCTTGCCACAACACTCTACTTTTTACTTTTCCAAGTAACTAAATTTCCACCAATAAATGTGCAGTAGCCTAAAGTAGATCTCCTATCCATAATGCTTCTAGCCCAATCTGCATTAGCGAACACCTCAATTTCCAAATATACATGTTTCTCAAATAGTAAACCCTTACCAAGACTTCCCTTCAGGTAGCGTAGAATTCTATATATTGCTTCAAAATGCCTTGGCCCTGGTGAGTGCATGAACTGGCTTACCATACTTACAGCAAACTCTATGTCAAATTGAGTATGAGATAAATAAATAAGTCGACCGACAAGCCTTTGATACCTTTATTGGTCTCTCACTTCTTCAGCCTTGGCTGGTTCAAGCTTTAAATTCGGCTCCACGGGTGTCTCTGCTGCTTGCATCCTAATAAACCTATCTCTTTGAGCAAATCAAGCACGTATTTGCATTGGTTTACGAATATGCCCTTCTTGGACCTCGCAAATTCTGTTCCAAGGAAATACTTCAAGGCACCCAAATCCTTAACCTCAAACTCCTCAGCTAGGTTCTCTTGCAAGTTTTCCAACTCCACTCTATCATCACCAATCAGAATTATATCATCAACATAGACAATTAGAATAGAACGCTTACCTTCCTTTGAGTGTTTATTGAATAGAATGTGATCCCCTTGACTTTGTTGATAGCCGAACCTCTTAACCACCTTCCCGAACCGTTCAAACCACGCTCTTGGAGATTGTTTAAGTCCATACAAAGCCTCTTTTAACCTACAGACTTTACCTTCATTTTCTATGAAACCTGGTGGCAAGCTCATAAACACTTCTTCCTCCAAGTCACCATTCAAGAACGCATTCTTCATGCCTAACTGGTGTAAGGGCCAATCAAAAACAATAGCCAAAGATAGCAAAATCCGAACATAGTTTATCTTGGCAACTGGAGCAAAAGTCTCCTGATAGTCAACTCCATAAGTCTGAGTGAATCCCTTCGCCACTAGACTTGCTTTATATCGCTCAACACTCCCATTAGGTTTGCATTTGACAGTAAATACCCATTTATAGCCAATAATCTTTTTTCCTTCTGGTGCATCAACCAATTCCTAGGTGTCATTCTTCATAAGTGTTCACATTTCATCCTTAACAACCATCTCCCACTATGGATTCTTCAAAGCTTCCTGGATATTTCTAGGAATAGTTATGTGAGATAGGTTTGACACAAACGCTTTATGATGATGAGACAACTTTTGGTATGACAATGTTTTGATATAGGATATTTAGTACATGATCTGACCCATTTTCTAAGAGCTATAGGCATATCAAGATGAGAAGTATTAGTATTGGAATTTGAGCTTGGAATGGAGGGAAAAAAAGTAGTACTATTAGGATCACCTGATGATGAAGGCAACAAATCATCTCCCAGGGCTGCAGACAGATGAGGCTCCAAGATAAAGTTCTAATCCACGTCCTTTTGAAGAGTTTTTCTTCTAGTATAAACCTGAAGATCGGGATTGTTGATCACATTATGATCTTGAACTTTTTCTCCCCGTCTTTGACAAAACAAGATTCAGCAAAGGTGTTTTCGAAGACTCAAATAAAGGAGTCGGAAGGACATGAGAGTTTGAGTGCTACAAAATCTCTTCACTAACTTCGGCATTCTCCTCCTGAAGAGATTTGTTGAAAAAAAAACAATTGTGACTCTATGAATGTGACCTCCATAGTGATATGAGTTTTGCTAGTATGAGGATTGTAGCAGTTGTAACCTCCTTGGTTAGGTGCATACCCAATAAACACGTACTTTTCAGCCCGAGGATCTAATTTGGCTCGGTACTGACTTGGGCGGTGGACAAATGCAATGCAACCAAACATCCTTAGAGGAACATCAGAAAAAATACGAGCTGTGGGGTACACTTATTTGAAACAATCTAAGGGAGTAATGTAGTTTAGCACCCGAGTGGGCAACCTATTGATTAGATAAGATGCCGTCAACACAACTTCCCCCCATAAGTTTTTGGTACATGCATTGAAAAACTGAGGGCATGGGATACTTCAAGGAGATGGCGATTTTTGTGTTCAGCAATGCCATTCCGTTGGGGTGTAATTTGCCAAGTTGATTGGCAAAGGATGCCTTTTGCCCCCAAAAAAATCCCCAAATACTGATTATAATATTCATTACCATTATCGGTACGAAGAATATTAATAGTAGTGCCGAATTGGGCCACAACCATTTGATAAAAGTTTTGAACATGAACTCAACTTCAGAATTGGCACTCATCAAGTATGTCCAACATAAATGGGTATGATCATCTATAAAGGTGACAAACCAGCGTTTCCCGATTTTTGTTGGCACGGGTGAAGGACCCCAAACATCACTATGGATCAAATAAAATGGTGATGACGCACGATACACTTTTGGGATATAGTGAGTACAATGACTTTTAGAAAAAGGCTGTTTTCACAATGTAGGGAATAAACATCCACACATTTGAACAAATGAGGAAATAGATGTTTCAAGTATCCAAAGATAGGATGACCTAATCTATGCTGCCAAATACATCAGGTGAATCCTAGTTTCAAGAGGTAAGAATATATTATACCACAGACACTTGTACAACCCAAGAACAGACATAGTGAGTCTTAATAAACAATCTACAGACACTCGCATCATGTCCACACAAATTTCGCTTTCTCAAACGACTATTTCTCAATCATCAACTAATCAGATAACAATGAATTTCATAATACATCAATCTTCTTACAATCTATTTCCACAAAGAAAACATCATGATTTCTCGCAAATTCCAAACACTTCAGTGACAGAGAAATGGTTTATTTAAACCTTGCCATGAGAAAGAGGAGGTTTGCATACCTGGTTCTATTTGATGACATTGACATACACGACAAGTTTATCGTACTTTCATGTCTCTTCAAAGGCATTTTTGGACGTGCTACATGCTCGGTAATTTCCCACGATAAATCGCTCATGTATATGCGATACTTGTCCTTCACCATCTCTGAGTCCTCGTTCAATTCCGACATCGGTGATAGTAGCGACACTTCTAAGTTGTGAATCCATAAGGCAACTAACCTTAAGATTGCTGGAAAAATATTAGATTATATATAAAAATAACAACTGGAGGAAATATATTGAAAAAGACGAGAAAATAGGAATAAATGTCTAAGGGGTGCAAGCATCGTCCTTAAGGATAATTCCGGCCCTTGGAGTACGAAACTTGATGCGTAAGGCTTCTAGCGGCTATCCACCCAAGATACAACAGACCTTCTTCTATACTCCACAGTGAATATCAGAAGAAACAGGAACAATATTATGTGTATAACCTAGCGAAAAAGACAAAGGAATGGAAACACTCTCTTGTAGAATACTAAAGTTCTCAAAATATTGTTTCTTGGTATTCAATATATATAAAAATGAAATAGAGTCATTAGGAAATAACCGTTAACAAAACTGTTACAAACTGTTATAAGACCATTAGTAGATAGTTAGAAAAGTAAACATTATATGACCGTTAGAAAACCAACCATTGAAAATATGGATGGCTACTCATCATCATCATAATTTATTCAAAATTATTGTAAAATAATATTTCACAATCCTTACCAAAAAAAAATAATAATATTTCACAACTATTGAAATACCCAAAACAACTATCGCTGGTCGATGTCGCAATCAAAAGAATTTCAGTTCAATAGGCGACTTAGCTTGAAGCCCATTGTGCTCTTGACATTCCGTTTGATTCTTTGTTGTATGGATGATCTCGGGCACGTGCACTATTCCTGATGCAACAATCTACTGAGAGATTGATTACACTAATGATCAAAGGGTCGCCAAGTTGAGCCCAACATGTAAAATTGAGTGGCTCTTGGTACGTGGAAGAGACGGTGCATTGAGAAGTTGCCAATTGCCATTTGATGGCTCTTTCGATAAAAAGGAAAATATCACGAACGATTCTTGAAATTTGGCTCAACGTGTAACGTGAACCTCGAAATTTTGTTCAATATGCATTGTCGTCCTTAAACTTTTAAATTGTTCAATTTGACCTTTGAACTTTTGGTGCATGTTCAATTTAATCATTATATTATATGAAAACAATCAATGTTTGTTCTGAACTTGAATTAATGGAAAGACAACATTTAATATTTTCATATAAAACTGCACGTCGAACAAATTAAAAGTTCAAGGATCACCATACATTAGAGAAAAATGTAAGGATTATATTGAAAAAATTAAAATTTTAGATATCACATTATATATTAAATCAAGTTCATGAACTATTTATGTTATTATTCCTTCATCGAACTCGTGTTTTTAATCTTTTGTGACACTTTGTCGGATGCTTTTTGTTGGATTTGCGACCACACGCACAAACAAATTACTGGGCCGGGTTCCATGGAGAAGCTCTAATCTATGGGAAACGGCCCAACTAGTTAGAAACTTATATGTTCATCAAGCAAGTTCATGAGTCAGTGAACAACTTAAGGTGTGTTTTTTTCCGAGAAAATTATTTTCGAAAAAGTGTTTTCCGGACTTTTATTCAATTGGTTCGTAGAAAATAATTTGGTCAATGAAAATTAATCTCATATCAACAAAAATTTAATTTAGTAAATTAAGAATGTGAATTCCCAAAATAAGAAATTGAAAACAATTTCTCAAATTTCATTCTCTCTCCTTTCTATCGAGATTAGTGAGGGGCTGAGGCGGCTGTGGGGCTTGACGGCGGACGAGCTGGGGTTCGGACTCAGGACAACGAGGACAGAGGAAACCAGGGCCAAGCTCGCCGGATCTAGGTCATGGGGGGCTTAGGCGGTTTTCGGCTGGATGTGGGTCGACTGGAGGCGGTAGGTGGGTGGCAACGGAACGGCGATGCGACGGCGACGAGATGGCTAGAGGAGTGATGAGGAATGAAGGGGAAAGTTGCAGGTGGCTCGGGGTTGAGTCGGGCGGCTATAGAACAGACGCGGATGACGTCGGGCTGTGGATCTTTGATCGTCGTCGTGGAGGAGGTCGGGTCAGCCTTGGCACAGCTGGATGACGACAACGGACGCGGTGATTGGTGGCGTCGTGACGATGTGAAGGGGAGCCGATGTCAGGGAGGAGCTGCCCAAAAAAGAAAAGAAAGGAGAAGGAGATGGAGGAAAAAGAAGATTAATAGTCTCGAGGGAGAAGGAGGAAAGAGAGAGAGAGAGAGAGAAAGAGAGAGAGAGGGGGGAGGTGATGGTGAGGGCGGAGGAAAAAAGAAGAGGAGAATAAAATAAATAATTAACAATTAATAAAGAATAATATAACACAAAAATAACATAAACATCTTGTGTTAATAAAATAATATTTTTTTACTTAATACTCATGAAATTGAAATCATTTTTTAAATGAGAACCAAACATCTAAAAATATTTTCGATAACATATTACCAAACAAAGGAAGACAAATCGTTTTAGGGGAAAATGGTTTCTGGAAAATCACTTTACGAAAAGCGAATTTTTGAAAATCAATTTCCTTGAAACAAACGCACCATAAAGATTTTCTCATTAGGCTTTCTTTTTCCCAACTCTCTAAATTAAGGCGTCTGTCCACCTGGTCCATTAGGGGTTGCATGAAAACAAATCAAAAACGGTCTCTGGAACATATTTCTATTTCTGGAATAAGTTTGGAACAGAAACTCATTTAGTAACGCAATTCTAAGAAACTATTTTTGAAACAACTTTAAGAAACAGAATAGATTTGAAGCAGAAATGAGAAATATTAAAAAGTTACTTCTCCGAAAAATAGAAATAGAAATCTCAGTCGACGACCAATCACGTCGGTCGCATCCCATTCGCTGCTACCTACCCCCGATCATCGTCATCCCCCGGTTGCTTCCGGCGGCCGGTCGCCACTGCCACCCCGTGACCACCACATATCACCTCTGGTCACCAGTAGCCACCGCCGCCCGTCGGTCGCCGCCGCAGCCACTGGTCACCCAACGCCTCTGTTGGTTGCTGGTCCTCGCCCGCCTGCCACGGTCGATCGCTAGCCGCCGCAGCTGGCCACCACGGTAAACAAATTTATATTCTAAAATCAAAAATTTTATGCCGTTATCAAACGCATATTTTTGCTCAAAAACTCATCTAGAAATAGAAATGTTGTTATGCGCGTCCTTAGCATACATTTCCGTCTTGGGTTTGACTTTCATTCCAAGGCTTAGAATAGAACAATCGTTTTAGGAGGTTACCTCATCTAATTTTAAGGTGTTGCAACTTTGAAAACTTATATCACCAAACAACACGGAAAAGTGTTGAAAAAGTCCTAAACATATTGCATTAGTGCCAATTAAGTTCTAAACCCTTTTTTGGTGTCAATTAAGTCCTAAACATTTTGCATTGGTGCAAATTAAGTCCTAAATCTTTTATTGGTGCCAATTAAGTCTTAAACCTTTTGTATTTGTGCTAATTCAGTCCTAAATATTTTGTATTTATTTCAATTGAGTTAATTCGGCCAATTTTGGCTGAAAATAATTGGCATGAACGTCAATTGTCCTACGTGGCACGATTGGTACTAACGTGGATATTTTTAAATATTTTTTTGATATTTTAAATATTAAAAAAAACAAAATAATGCTTTAAAAATTATTTAAAATATTAGAATATTACGAAAAAAAGTCCAAATCAACGCCAACTGTGTCACGTAGGATAATCAACATTCATGTCAACGATTTTCGATCAAAATTGATTGGATTAACTCAATTGACATAAATACAAAATATTTATGACTAAATTGGCACAACTGCAAAAGGTTTATGCCTTAATGGACACTAATGTAAAGGTATAAGATTGAATTGACATCACAAAAAGGTTAAGGACTTAATTGACACAAATGCTATAGCTTTAGGACTTTTTTTTTACACTTATCCCGCTAACAACAGTTCAATCACGACAACACCAAACGAGTTTTGGTAGCCCGTTATCCAATCGTGCTACGTAAGAAAGAAGAGGGAAATGATTACATTCCACGATTCAAGATGGCATCGCACAATTATTGTTCCATTAGTATGCATTTCCGCCTTTGGCTGACTTTCAATCCAAGGCCTGAAATAAAACAATCATTGGTTACACTTGTTGTCCACTAAGAGGATAAAAGTTCGTATATTAAGATTGTTATCACCTATAAGTGGAGCTTGATGTTCGTATAGAAAATTAAGTTGATAAACAAACCTGAAATCAATTTCAAACGAGTAATCTGAATGTAAATGAATGACTCGAGCCCAACAAATTCATGTTGAGTCCTTAAGTAAAATTTGTCCCCCTCAACTAGTACCTAAGGTTTTTGGACAATCGCCTTTTAGGATAGAACGAATCGTTTGTCCTCTAAAGCAATACTTGTTTCAGAGGAAACCTTCGAACACAACTTGGTGAAATAATTGCACACACTAATGAATATGAAGAATGAATGACTAAAATGGAAATAGTATTATGCGACGATCAATGCTTTACATTTATAGAGAGTGAAATGAAGAGTCACGAAGTCATATGGTTTTCTCGGAAGGGTTGGTCGATGAAAAGACATGATTTCGTCGAAAGAATTCGATGAAATATCACGAAGTCGTACAGTTTCGTCAATGAATGGTTACGAACTGAAACAACTCTTCATTTCTCATTCAATTTTTTTATGGGACTTTGAAACCAAAGTTCCAACAATCCCCCTTATGAATAAGAAGCTCAGACAACATGGCTATTCATGTATGCATCAGATGCAATGTGCGAATATTCTATGAGAAAACGTTGCATCGAGATAAGTGGTCTAAGACTTTGAACTTTCCCTAGTGAGATCTATCGGACTTACTCGGTCAATCAGTAAACCTGATGTCTTTGAACTGTCGACTTTTTGTGTAAGCTTAGACAATAGAAATCACACAACTATCTCTCGAACAAAGTTGGTTCTCACTGTTGTGTTCTTTTTTGCCATGAACGCCGTCTGGTCTCATGAGTGCTATAGAGAATTCGGCCTTTCAAATTCTCACAGAAGTGGCCATCACTTCACACTCACATAGATGATTTCTGAATATGTGGCATATCATATACTCGATTCAGAATCATTAAAAGTTTACGCTTAACCTCCATATATTAGTACTGTCTCTATACGGGAATGAGTAAGAATTTACAGTACTTTACACAGTCTTCATAACTTGGTTGTCCCTTTGAACCTAGATCTTGAGATCTCCAGTCCACTAGGAAGGGTTTCTGTTATGATGACTTATTTATGGCCTTAAACCCATTCTCCTGGATATTTTCACAACCATCTCTCTAGTTAGGTCTTTTGTTAATGGATCTACGACATTATCCTTTGACTTCACATAATCAATCGTGATAATTTCACTAGAAAATAGTTGTCTTATAGTATCATGTCTTCGACGTAGATGTCGAGATTTATCGTTATACATAACATTTCTCGCCCCCACACTTTGAGATAATTCCTGAAATCTTTTCAAGATGATGGTAATATTTCAATAAGAGCAACCATTTGAAGTGATTCACTTAGAACCATACCTTTAGCATGAATGTCATGCATGAGCACTTGAAGTTCCTGAACTTCACTTAAGACAGTTGTGAAATCAATCATCTTGAAATCTAGAAATTTGTCAAATTCAAAGTCGTGAGATAGAACAATTTCTTATGTTGTCATCTCTTGAAATTAGTCCAATTGAACTTTTCTGTATTCTTTCCATGAGTCGAAACGCAATAGGCGTCATCGATGTTGAATTCATTTTCGAAACTGAATGAAAAAACCCAAAATACCCTTGAAAAATACACGTACATAGGGTTTCATATGTTTTTTTCATCCACAAAAGCCTTAAACATGTAATATTATTATACCACAATATAGAGAATCTTTATACGAACTCAACGCCATAGACCACGCTCCAATAGGAGATAAAAAGCGCCCTCACGTGCCGCTGCGTCGGTCGGCTCATGAGACGCGTACGCTACATGTGCTTAGCACATGCATGAGGCTCGGCTGGTTTAAAAAAATGGTCTGATCGGTTGACCGGTCCAACTTCTAACCGGTCGATCGGTCGATCGGTCAATACGGTCCGACCATATGTCGGTCCAATCGGTCCACCCCCGATCCGCTTGACCGATCAACGATCATCCGGGTTGGGTCAACGGACGGGTCAGTCAACAGTCAAACGGCGGTTGGGTCTAATCCAGATCATGGTTTGATGATGCCATCTGATGACGTCATCAATAACCGACGAACACAACGCTTTACGAGTCAGGCGCGTGAAGCCCACACGCGTGCTCATCGTCGGTACGTGCGCTGCCTTCCAGCGACCTCCGGCAACCGTCTACAAATCCAAATGCTCGTCTTGACGAGCCCTATCTAACTACATGATTATTTGAAAATTTTACTAAACAAAAAACACGAAAAAATGGCCTGAACAGTAACAATCGTCTGTGAGCGTCGTGCACAGCCATCGCCGAGGTGCATATAGAAGCGTGCAAAGGTTTCCGGCGTCCCCTTAGTGCATGCGACCACTCATTTTTCTCGTATCCAAATCTTGTTCCACCATCCAGGCTCTCTCATAGATATCGTTGTAGTCCTTCAGATAGAGAGGTACCAGTCAACTCCAAATCTCAGATCATATTCCGTCCTTAAAACTTCTCACCTTATCCTCTGACTTTGCTACTATCCTCGGTGCATACTTAGAAAGCTCGGCGAACTTGGCCTCATACTGATCTACAATTAGTTGTTTCTGGCGTAGGCAAAAGAACTCAGCCATCTTCTGTTCCCTCGCAGTATGCGAGAAGTACTTGTCATTAAAAGCTTCCACGAAGGCACCCCACGTCTAGGCCGTGCCCTCGGGAAAAACTTTATTTTTTGAAGCTCTCCACCAAAAGCTCGCATTCCCTTGCAACTGATAGACAGCTAGAGTGATTCTTTCCTCCTCGGTATACCTCAGAAGGACGAACTCTTTTTCCAACTCTTCGATCAACGAGGTTGCATCTTCGGGATCTCCGCTTCCATTGAACTTAGGCGGCTGCATCTCAAGGAACTGTTCCACTAACCATTAAGCTTGACGCCCTTCAATCCTATCCCTAGCATGAGGGTTCACAAGTGGAGCTTCAACAGCGGCGATGGTAGTAGCGTTTAGATTATTAACCTGTTGTCCCATGAGATTCCTAATGGTTCTAAGTGCTAGCATAACTTGAGCCATCGTCGCCTACTGCCCAACTGGTTCAGCAGCTGCGGGTGCTCTTCCATCGCCTGCAATCTCAACAATCGGCCGGACAGGTCTCGTAGTGGCGCTTGAGGTGCTCTCCTGTCGCATTTGTTCATTTAGTAGGTTGCCACGTTTGCTCATTAAGCGGATGAGATATGGAGTCCTCCTTACCCAAAGCGAAACACGGTCAGAAGGCAGCACAACAATTTAAAACACAAATAGCAATCACAAGCATAGAGCTCATAAATCTACTAACTATCCCATTTTCCCAACGCTCCTTATTACTCCAGGCCAATAATCGGACGGATTAGGCCGACCTTGCTCTGATACTACCTTGGGCGGGGATGTCACGCTCCAACTCTCAAGCCCGCGGCATCCCTTATCAAATTGCTACTAGGTCACGAAGGATAACGTCTCAAGTGGACTATCAACCTACAAATGTACTGCGCATGCGGAATATACATAACTTTCAAACAACAAGATCAGCATGGGATAGAGAAGCGGGAAAAACCAAACAGTTAAAGCACAAGCATAACATTGATGAGAATAGATAATCCTTAACCTTACAAGCTACCATCTAAATATACAACCACATGCTTCGAGGCGGCTCTCGAGAACTCTCAAAAAGATACATAAGTCGAGTATAGTTAACTTTCATCTACTCCAAAAGGGTACTCCCACAAAAGACATCACCAGCTCCCCAACCACAAAAGAAGATGCAACCCTCTAAGGGTTAAAAACAGCACCCGGATCATTGTAACCAATCGGGGGAGTAGGGTCATTGGGGTCATTAGCTGAACTTTGACTAGAATGTACAGAAGGTTCTATGGACAGCTCGGGCTTGGGCTGCATGCCGGGTTCGGGATCCACTACTTCCTTATCTGGCTTGTCAATGTCCATCGAGTTCCAGGCGGGGCTATTAGCGAACCCCTGAATAGGTGGTCCCTCAAACTGTCACGAAAATGCCAGGCCATAAAGAGATGTTCCACCAAATGTGGCATCCCCTCATCGACTCAGATAGTCGTGACGTGGCGTTCCTAGACCTGATTCGTACCTAACACCAGATAGGGCGTGATATCATGTGACTAGTGAGTAAGGGTATCGAATTGCACATGTCGTTCTATTACTTTGGACCTGAAATATTATTCCACGACGGGGTGAGAAATAAATCTCAGTGAATCAAGACTAAGCTCAGTTAGGACACTGATTTGCCCATAATATTCTAAGCACAACAACCACAACACTATATAATCACATAAATCAATAAAGTACAGTCAGACAATAACAATCATCCAATCAAGGCACCACAACTCAAGTATGTACAAGACACCACAAAAATCCATTTATTCACGATGACCCACGCGACTGGCGTGATCGACTATCACAATTAACACGATTCAACACATTAGTGCGATCTAGCGTTCTTCTAGCAAGACCGGGCTACGTCCCTTTTTCCTTTCGGCAACAGCTACTACAAGCGGTATATCCAGTGCACTCAACACAGCACGGCAGGTAGGCATTTCTTAAAAAGGCGTTTCGGTCCATTACAAGCTGCGACCGACATTTGACAATCCCTTAAAACTGTACGACTGGCACGGTGCTTGAATTATCGTGCTTCTGGCAAGTCGTATGGTTCCATACAATAGGTACAATGTGTGTACGATTAGTACAAAATGAACTTGCCAAGTAATCATTATATGTTCTTCATATGACCACGTAGTTCACACTCGACAATCAATCCATTAATTATCTTCAATTAATGTCGAATGTTCACGCAAACATGCTAACAGACTCAGCTCAAGGCCATTCAGGCCACTCATTCAATCATGTTAGCGAGGCGACCAAATCAATAAGGCCAATAACTCAATCACGAACAATCAACCGAATCAGGCAATATCAAGCTCAATTAGTGTCATATTTTTTATTAATCAAATCGATTTAAAACATCGATCGCTTGCTCGTCTCTAACCCATCGCTCGCTCGCAATCGAACCATAATTCAACCAATCAATTGATATTTTACCACAAATAGCCACAGATAATTTAATCAATCCGACTAACCTAATCAATCGGTCATTTAACCTAAACCTCACTTCTATCTAAATCGGCCCCGATTGCGTACTTAAATTTTCTAATCGATTAACTCTAGGCGCAATTAGCGCCCTAATCAAGGATTAGGGTCAACTCACAACTAAGTAAGTTCGGACGGTCTCAACGAACAGCGGTGGCGAACTCGATGGCGGCGACGGTGGTTCTCGATGAACTCGCGGCTAACACATGGCAACTCGACTCAACAGCAATTGAGGGGCGTAGCGAGGTCCGGCAGAGGTCACCGGGACGAGTGGTCGCCAACGGAGCTCCGATGAGCGGCGGTCGGCGGTTGGAATAGAACCGATCAGTGGCGAAAAACAGGGGAAACAAGCTGGTCGGTAGAGATTATCGGCCTCAATGGCTAAGGTAAGGTTGGCAAGGGTTAAGGCACCCACCTAGAGGTCGGAGGGAGTGATGACGGTAGCTTAACGGCGGCCGGAGGTGGCTGAACAATAGCCGAACAGAATCGGCAAAAATAGGAGAATGCGCGGCCGAAACAGGAGAGGCGATCGAGGGCTGTTTTCGAGTTCCACAGGCGACGACGATCTTCCACTAGCTCAAGGGAGTAAGAGAGAGGTTCGAAGAGGTCGTCGAAGGTGGAGGTGAGCGGCGGTGGCGTCGGGTTTGGGCCAAAACAGAGCCAAACTGCGCCAAACTCTAAAATAGAGTACAATTGGTTCTGAGGTGGTTTACTGCGATTCCAGCGTTTGTCCGGTGGTGAGGCTGGTTCGGGGTGGTCATGAGGAGGCAGGTGAGGGACAGTGAGGCAGTGAGAGGCATTGGTGGCGACGAAAATGATCAGAGGAGAGGGAGTGGAGGTTCGGGTCAAGGGCGCGAAAAACAAAGTCGGGCACACCACAGCCTCCTCATGGCCGTCCGGTGGTTGACGACGACTGAGACTGGGTCAAGGCAACAGTAGGAGGAGGCTGGAAGTCTGTGGTGGCGTGCAAAAACTGACGGAGGAAGAGGTGGTGTGTGCTCAATTGGGGGGGGGGTGTCCACCTAACGAAGGAAGAAGAAGAGAGAGAGAAACGAGCGTGAGGGAGGAGAGAGAGAAAGAAACGGCTGATGGGAGAGTTTGCATGGGAAGAGGGGTTTAATGGGGTCCACTAGAAGACTTTCTTCCCCCTTGTTTTTGTCTCACATGAACTTTGATTAAACTTTGTCTCATATGAATAAAGGTAAGGGCAAAATGGTCATTTGACAAATCGGGATTGAAATGAAATTGTGGTACACTGGATGAAGTGAAATTTTGATAATTTTGCAGGCTAGGCTAGATTTGGATTAGGCTCGGGCGCGAAAATTGAAATCCTAATTTGCAACGGCTAAGAATTTCAAAACCTGATCGAAGATAACCGAAACTTCAAAATTCATCCAATTATCATCTTTTTAGTCCTTACAGTCCAAAATATTTTACCGATTGGAATTCAATTTAATTTAATTTTTATTGAATTCAGGCACTTACAAGAGTCGAATTTCCAAGGCGTTACAACCACGGTCGGCGGTGGCGGCGAGAAATGTGTTTTTTTTTTTTAACTTACCAAACGTGTTTCTGTTCCCAAAAATCGTAGCCAAGAATGGAAACACAAAAAAATATTTCTGTTCCAAAAACGTTCTCAGGAACAGAAACTTTACCAAATGAAACAAGTGATCCAAAAAAAATATCGGCACCAAAATGAACACCATACGCAAATGTTGACACTCCAAGTGTCTTGTTGCCCTTGAAAAATTTTATAAGAAGCAAGTTATTTTATATTGGATTATATATATATATGTGTGTGTGTGTGTGCGCGCGCGCGCGCGCGTGCGCGTGCGTGCGTGCGTGTGTTTTAATATGAGTCATTATGAGGCAGGAAATTTATAGTGCGCATAAACGGGTTAATGGTTCAATTAAGGTTGAACCATTTATGACCCGATCTAAAACCGACTTGTTTGAGAGGTCTAGTTGTATGAATGACCTCAGGAACATGCTTATTCCTGATTATCGCGACCTAAAATTAGGCTAATGGATTATTAGGTCAATTAAATTAACTAATCTAACTCAAACCTTCCTAAGTCTTACCAAATCACAACTTAGGTTTATTTACGAAAAAAAAGTTCAATTGGAGCCGCCACTAATCATTTGCGGTAGGTTGATTACAGTAAAAAAAAAAACAAGTTTTTAGCTACGAAATTTGCGACGAAAATTTGGGCAAAATTCGTCGCTAAACAACTTTGCGACGAAAAAAAATTCGTCGCTAATACTGCGTCGCAAATTTTACGTTTTCGTTGCAAATTTGCTACGAAGAAGCTTTTGTCACAAATTTACTACGAATAGGGCCGTTCGTCGCAAATTTAGCGACAAAAATTAAATGTTCGTCGCTAAATTTGCGACGCCGAATTGGCGACGAGTTTTATTTTCATCGCAAAACCAGTTAGCGACGAATTTTGCCAAAATTTTCGTCGCAAATTTGCAAAGAACATTTTTTTTTTGGCTACGAATTGTTATTTTTTTGTGGCAACGAATCGTCCAAAGATGAATTTAGGGATAAATCATCCAATGATAAAATAATTTCCTTTAATTTTTAATTTTAAATCTAATTAAAAGAAAAATAAATTTCTAGGATTTGTGTTGAACATTGATAAAAGGAAGATCCAAATATTATAATCCATAACACTTCAAAATACCTACAAGTATCAAAATTGGCTAATATCACATAAAAAGACGAGTCTCCCCTTGATGACCCCCCGTCGGCTACTAGTGAGTGGTGGCCTTGTGATTGGAGCAACATGATCATGATTTTCCTTCAAACTGGATGAATCTCTAGAATTCGGAGGTGTAGACATTCACCGCTTGCTCCAATGCAGCTAACTCTTCCTAGAAAAGCACTTCTGTCCCTTCAAATCCTGCAAAGAAAGCAAATCTAGGTCTTTCGTATGTCCTTCAATGAATACGGCTATTCGGTACCTATCGGTACCTCATCCACGGCTATTCCCTCCACATAATTAACAAGTCCTTTGATTAATTCAAAGAAAGCACTTATCGGTACCTCATCCACTGCTATTCCCTCCACATCATTAACAAGTCCTTCGATTAATTCAAACAACACCTCAACCTACAAAACCACGTTTGGAACTTAGTCACAAAATCATAATACAAAAACATAAAGTGAAAGGGTGATACAGACCTTATCAGCCTCCTTGATGCAGGTGTAATTCTTCATGATGCTTTGAATTATAACCATTGCCATTTGTTTGTTTGTCGAACTATCAAGGTACTCCATGACGCGTGGATAATTAGGAAGTGTCAAGGCTTTGACAACATAAAAAGATCTGAATGAAACCATTTTACATCAAACAAATTAAGCAAACAGGAGAAATACATTCACAGGCAAGGGCAGATGAGCAACTTGCTTGAATATGTGTGGCCTAAAAGAGTAGTTGCTCACGGGGAGGTCTTCGAACTACATCCCTAACAGGGTATGACAGATCATTGTCGAAGCTAAGCAGGCACTACCAAGTGCCAAGGATAAGCCATGAAGCCGAAAAGAATGGTTAAGAATTTTATTAATGAAACCCCCTAAAATGCAAAAGCGTGGCAGCCAAACGGAAAGCGAGTCCTGATCTTCCAAGAAAGCTCTAGCAATAGTCAGCTTTGAGGGCTCAGCTTTGTAACTGATAAATGTTTCTTCAAAGTGCTGAGAGTAAATCCTAGAGATTATGGTCTGAAGACTCATTGGGAACTTTGACAGATCCAGAAATTTCTGTCTGACCTTGACTAAGTATTCCTATTTCAAGATAACTGAACCGTTCTATCCAGAAGAAAAAATAGGGAAGCCGGATCTCTCCAGATACAAAACCATTTCAATCCACATTGATAAACTCAGTTAACAGCACTGCCAAGCAGAATGCTTTCTCATGTGAGCCACATATGTGGTTCTCACCAAGTTAGATAGGTGAATCTCGTTAGGGATGTGCATTTTATCGACACCTAATGGTGCGAAAAGTTGTATGGTTAATGGTGCATACCAGGGTTTTTCATGGTCTCTGAAGTTGGCAATGCAGGAAGTGACATATCTGCAAGGTCAAACACAAAACCAATGCAGCCATCAAAATCAAGTACGGGCAGAGAAAAGTAAGATGACAAAAAGAAGGTAAAGATGGAGGAGAACAAATGATCAACATGATTAGCTATCAGGTTACCAGGAGCACATAGTGAAAGAGATGAAACTGATGACGATGAAGGCCATGGAGCTACAATGTTGTCAGTCGGGTCACATGTGAAGCTGTACCCTGTCGTGTTGTCAAATATCACACCTGCAGGCAATCTACACAGTAGGCAACCTGCTACTAAAAGAAAGCAAGAATCCAGTTATTATCTAGGGGCTGAATACATCCATTAGAAGACAATTCAGCATTAAGTTCTTTTCAGCATGCGCAGGAATGACACCCACTTCATTTGTGAAAAGAGTGTCATTTTCGAATTCCTATTTGCCTTCTCCAACAAAATCAATTCCAGTACTTTATTCGACTAGCCAATAACAATTTATAGCAAGAAAAGATGTCGACCTTGTGCAAGAAGTAATGGATTTCCGAAGAATGAAACTTTATAGAGTGAGTTACTCGGAAGATATTTTACATATGAAAAATTATCAAACAACAAAAAGCAGAGAACTAGGAAAGAAGTTGATAAAAGGCCACATTAGTGGAGAAAAAACTAACCATGTTGTCCATATGCTGCGTCCTCTCCAAGTATGTTAGAAATGAACGGAAATTAAGTCAGTAATTATAAATTATGAATGACAAACAGCCTCAAAAAACATAAAAAGCCATATAAAATATGCTACCTTGAATACTAAAATCTTTCAAGTCAACGTCACAAAGCTCATATTTATTTGTCATGACCCCTCCTTTTCGAAGCATCGAACCGAACACTGTTGCACATATTATTGCCTGTTTATTCGTAATCGACATGTCTCTGAATCCCCACAATATATGCATTCAGCGAGCTACAACTGGAAGGGCAAGGAGCAGCTACATTACGGCATGCAGTGATTACTTCCGAAGGCTGCTTAAATTGTAAAGGGCATACTGCAAAGAATTTTGACATGAGTGAGCCAAACATTCGAAAGATACCTCATATCTAATCCAAATGGTGTCTGGAGAGGGTCAGTGGGACTCAAGATCAATAGATGTCGGCCAGAAACTAGCAGAAAATAAACAAGAACATTAGCCCCATCGGAAAATTGGGTTTATAAGACACACTGATGTATATACACATACCCAAGCCTTATCATCTAAGATTTCCATGAAAATGGAATGCTTTCCCAATAGAAAGTCAGCATGATACTCTTCTCTCATATCAACATCAATAAAGAGGAGAGGTACCAAAAGTTTCCCAGTACACCTGATTGTCCATGCATGTACTACCTTATCAGAGCTGAAACTGTAAAATCCTGGAATATGTGGACAAGGCTACTGAACTGTGGACAACATATCACGTTTCCTACAAGCATTGCCATGGGTTGTGAACAATCAGAGGCGAGAACACCACAGCAACACTGTATCACGCGCATAAAGAAGCAAAGAACACCGATTCCGCGAATCGACGAACGAGGATCAAATCAAACCTCACAATGCACATCCCTAGCGGTTTCCACTCGATTAGAAAATCCCACAGGCTCGGACAGTTATAATCTAGAGAGAGGGAGAGGGGTAATTACTGGGAGAGCTTGGCAAGAGAGAGGACGTTGGACGGGCGGAGGTTGGTGCGGATCCAGTCGAGGAGTACTGGAAAGGCCACTCGAAGCTATCGGGGTCGAGCGAGTGGGCGCCATCGTACCCCGCTCTCCGAGCAATGCGCAGAGTCTCGCTCCGCTCATCCTGCTCTTGTTCTTCTCCACATCAGAGGATTCCTACCGAGTTTTCGTTTTCGAATGTTAGACGATGCGCAGAAAGAGAGAGGGAGGAGGACGTCGGGTTCAGGAAAGAGACGGAGAGAGGCAACCGAGGAGCGAAAGAGGAGGGAGTCGACGCGCGGGGAAAAGAATGGGGAGGGAAAGGGAAAATTAAAATACGGGTAAAATTTAGGTGAAAATTAGCGACGAACCATGTTCGTCGCTAATTGGGGTAGGATTTTGCGACGAAAAACGATTTTCGTCGCTAATTAGCGACGATAGTGACAATTCGTCGCTAATTTTGATTTTTTTTTTGCTTTTAACTTTTATTTATATCTTATTAGCGACGAAATTTGCATTTTGCCGCTAATTAATTTTAAAAAAATAACAGTTAGCGACGAAATATGAAGTTTGTCACTATTGTTTCGTCGCTAATTTGATGAAAATAAAAAATATAAAAAAAGATGTAATTATGACTTATGAAAAACAATAGAATTAGAAACACTATTTTGGCCACCAAATTTTCGCGGCTAAATCCCATCTTTTAACAATAAACTAAAAAAGAAAAATGGATCTTCGTAAAACTAACCAAGCCAAGAAAATGTACAACGTTTCTAATTAAATTT
Source organism: Rhodomyrtus tomentosa (assembly GCA_028455895.1). Classification (NCBI taxonomy): domain Eukaryota; kingdom Viridiplantae; phylum Streptophyta; class Magnoliopsida; order Myrtales; family Myrtaceae; genus Rhodomyrtus; species Rhodomyrtus tomentosa. Next base: position 35,705,536 of record JAPCWY010000001.1, on the reverse strand, counting down.
TCAGTCATACAATTTTCGAGCATTTTAAATGAGTAAAATACAATGATCTTAAGAACAAAGCAACTAATCTACATTTCAAAATTGGGATATCATTTGTAATCTAAATTACGCACAATCTAAATTAGTACTAATGTTAAAATGTTTAGAATAGATTTGCCAAAATCGAAAGTTTTCTATTTATCTCTTGATTATTATAACTAATGAATGGAATCATTTTTTAATCAAAAATATTCAAAAGAATTCGAATTTAGAATTCTATCCTATTTGTAATTTCATTGCAAATTAGTGACGGATCACTTTTTCATCTCTAATTTTTCATGACTAAAATCTTTTTTTTTTTGTAGTGAATAATAATAACATTAAAAATTATAATAATGAATCATTATCTTGATTTATTAGAAATTGATAGATAAGGAAATTTCTCGTTGAGTTACGCACTTATGTAAAAACGAATAAGTCTCAATTTCAAGAAATTATATCTTATGTTAAAGAATTCACTGAAGAAGCAGAAGCCATTTTGAAATAAGCTATCCAGAAACAAAAAGAATGCTTTCTAATTCAGGAATAAGAATAATAGAAATAAATAAATTGATCGCTCTTCATTTATCCTTATTGATAATAACAATATTCATAATAATAATAATAATAATAATGGCAACAAGAGCAACATATGTTGCAAACTATTAAAAAAATACTAATCGCAGACTATAAGAAAACGACCATCAGCAGGAATGAGCACAAGCACTATCTTATTATATAGCAGCATAGAAATTGACCAAGATAATTAAGAATAGAGAACGATTTGTAATTAAGATCAATAGCAACAATGTAATCGAGAATGATTTGTAACTCGAAGCAAAGTCTAGAAACTGTTTCAACCCAGTACGAAATTCATCGACAAATCCTCGACGCTCAGGTGAGATCTTATCATACATCCAAGCCCTATTATTTTGCATTGTGCCTGCATACAAATTAAAGATTTTGTAAAATATGAAAGTAATCATATCCAATGTTTAATATTCTTAATTAAAATCATAAATTTTGATGAGAGTTGTAAATTTCGTTGTTAATTGTATAAATAAATGAATAAAAGATGCTGGTGGACTTTAGCAACGAACAACTTTTGCACGAAACAATCAAAACATCGAACAAACAATAAAATTCGAATTCATTCTGAATCTAAAAAAAATAAAAATAATCAGATCCAATAAGAATATTAAAATTTTTAGATAAAAAAAGGTAATTGGAGTAGACTACCTCTTCTCGCTTACGTTATCCATTAGAAAATAAATTGTTTATATTTCTATCATATTAGCGAAGAAAACCATGATTCTTCGCTAAAATTGTTTCTTTTTACTTTTATTTCTATCAATTAGCGATCCAAATTCTAAGTCGTCGATAATTTTTTTTATTTCTACCAAATTAGAGACGAATTAGTTATATTGTCACTAAATTAATTTTTTTAAAATAATGATTTTACGACTTAAAATATAATTTGTCGATACATTTGTGACGAATTCCGTATTTCGTCCCAAAATTTGAGAAATTTAAAACAAAAATAAATATTTAACGAAAAATTCGATATTTTGTCGCTAAATCAATTTAAAGATTTTGCGACAAAAAACAATATACTTTGCAAAATTTGAGACAAAATCCATGTTTTGTTGAAAAATTTGAGAAAAATATTTAGTAACGAATTCACTATTTCGTCGCTGAATTAAGATTTTGCGACAACAAACCAGATTTGTAGACAAATTTGAGAAATTTATAAATATTTAGCGACGAAATCAAGAATTCGTCGCTAAATCAATTAATTTAAATTAAATATTTTGCGATGAAAAACAAGATTTGTCGCAAAATTTGCTTCGAAATCCATATTTCGTCCCAAAATTTGAGAAATTTTAAATAAAATTAAATATTTAATGACGAATTCATTATTTCATCACTAATTTATTAAATATTTTGGAACTAAAAACAAAATTAGTCACAAAATTTGTGAAATTTAAAATAAAAATAAAAAGTTAGCGACGAATTCGTTATGTCATCGCTAAATTATTTAATTTAAAATAATTATTTTGTGACAAAAAATGGAATTCATCGCACAATTTGAGAAAGTTAAAATAAAAATAAAAATCTAGCGACGAATTCGTTATTTCGTCGCTAATTAATTTAAATTAAAAAATATATTTTGTGATGAAAAACAATATTCGTCGCAAAATTTGGGAAATATAAAATAAAAATAGAAAGTTAGCAACGAATTCGTAATTTCATCGCTAAATTATTTAATTTAAAATAATGATTTTGCAAAGAAAAATATAACTCATCGCAAAATTTGAAAATTTGAAAATAAAAATAAAATGTTAGTGTCGAATTCGATATTTCAAAGCTAAATTAATTTAATATAAAATAATTGTTTTGCGACGAAATATAGATTTTGTTGCAAATTTTGAGAAATTATCAAATAAAAATAATTATTTAGCAAAAAATTATTTCTTTCGTCGCTAAATTATTTTAATTAAAAATATGATTTAGCGACGGATGTTGAATTTTGTCGTAAAATTTAATAAATTTCAATTAAATATAAATATTTAGCGACGAATTCTTGATTTCGTCGTTAAATTAATTTAATAAAAATAAAGATTTAGTGACGAAACACATTTTTTGTCGCTAAATGTGCAACGAACTTGTGTTTTCATCGCTAATTTCGTAGCTAATTTATTACGAATGTTGTTTTTGTCGCTAATAAGCCACGAATTCTGTTCGTGGCTAATTTCGTCGCTAATTAGCTACGAATATTTTTTGTCGCAAATGGCAACAAATTTGTTTTTCCATCGCTAAATCGGTGTCTTTTTGTAGTGTTAGAAACCTATATAAAATAGTGAGATAACTATTTTATATCTACGAATCAAAGAAATTGAGTTCGGGGACTTGGTTATATTAATTTAAAACTAATGCCCCTTCGGTACCCAATTTTCATGAAAAATCCATAGTGTGATGACTTGAATTGTTTTGGGTTTTCTTTTATTAAATGCAATGCTAATGCAATCTAATTATATGACATGAGTAATGACATGGCAAAGATGTACGACATGGCATAATGACATGGTAAAAATGCATGACATGGAAAATATGACAATGCAAACTAAACTATATGCTATGCAAAATGAATTGACATTTTTTGGGTATTTTTTTGTATTTTTGAATTTATGAAATTGAAGTAAAAACACTGTCCTAAAGTCAAAGGAAACATGATCTAACTTGAGAAAAGCATGGAATTTTTTGATATTTTTCAGGAATTTATTTAAACATGAAAACAGTGCAAATTTGAACAAAAATAAATAATTTTGCCCATAAAATACCTTTAAGTCCGAGATTCCGATTTTATTCACAACATCTCTCGAGATTAGGATTAGCAAGTAATTATACTATAGAATAACCATCGTCCCTATATACATAGGGTAAACCTTAAAATTCTCTTCAAGAATTAGTAATCCACTCCTTAAGATCGAGGATTTGACGTCTAATTCACACATACGAGCACGATCGTACTTTGAGATCGAAGTCATATGTTGAATTTAATGTGTGTTTTTCAAAGGGCAAGGCACAAATGGGAGCATGTGTTATGAGAAATATTGTTTATTAAAGTGCAAGCTTTATAAACAAAGCAAAACAAGTAATCACAAGGAAAATAAAGATGAAAAGATAAAGTCCATTGAGCTTTGAATCTTTGAAAATTTAGGGAGGGGTGGCCGAAGATATGAGACCTTTCCTCATCCGAATTTTATTCAATTCGATTTGAGAAAATTTTTCTTAAGTTTAGATGTGGGGTTCGGCCAAATCATGAAAAAACTGAATCTCTTAGAAAAAGTCAGAACTTTATGCAACAAAAGATTTAACCGTTCTTCTATAGGCAAAGGTTTGAATCTTTCAGTTTTAATTGCAAAATCAATGTGTCCAAAAATATTTAAGAACAAGAATGCAAGTTACCAAATTAACAAGCATAGATTTGCAATCAAAAGTTAAGAAATCGTACCTTTCTCAAGCCAAATTTTCAGCAAGCACTTGAGCTGTGATCTTCGCCCAAAATTGAAACTTCTCAAGTCCGATTCTCTCGAAACTAGTCCAAAACTGTCGCACCCCGGGCACAAACTCGCGACTCCCTATAAGCATAAACTCTTCTCTCGAGGCCCTAGGATTTTCATAGGTCCAGAGATATAACACATAGAAAGCACACGGAAGCGATAATAAACAAACTCCTCCGTACAATAATAAAAAGGGACTTGGGTAACGAGGATACTAAAAGATGCATAAGTTCCCAAACGTTCATACAAGAGTATGGCAAACTAGACCTGCTGGTCAGAAGGGGTGACAGAGTAAGTGCAAAAGAGGGCCATCATCATCTCAAAAAGAAACGGGCATCGAGGTCACCATCAAAATATTAGACCAGAAACAGAAACTCCTATATCGAGCTACTGGAGTCGTCAGTCTCCTCCTCAGCCTCCTCAGTGGGCTCGTACTCCGAGACGCTCTCTGAGCAAACCTCCACGGTGTCCTCCATCGTCTCGTCAGCTGATTGCTCCACTTGGTCATCCTCGGTGGTCTCGATCGCAATAACCTTATCGGTGTCCTCCAGGGTTGGGGTCCTTTCAAATTCATTCCTCGAGCCAGCGACTGACCCCTCGACCTCCACTGAATTTCGTGCGGGATGGCACCAACTAGGGATCACCCCACGGGGTACCTCAGTGGGCTTCAGTGGCCTCGTGGAAATGTCCCCTATAGTCCTGAACTAGGCCTCATATCTATTAGGCTTCCAGCTACTGCCACCCTCATCTACCCAGACAACCGTGCACTTCCTAACATAAACGATCTCCTGTCCATCAGGGAACTCCTCAAAATATGCTGACATCTCCTTTGGATCACCAAACCTGATTGGCCACATTCTCAAAGCCTAGGATCTGAAAAAATGGGGTCCCATAACAGGGTGAGATTTACATCTCAGTAAGGTAGGTCCTAGTACTAAGTTAGGCTGACCGTACACTCAGGCAAATGCAACCACAACCAATTTGTACAAATAATCACATGAGGCACTCAACTGTCAATAAATAACATACGAATGTCAAGCATGTAGTCGTGGCGTCATTTCACATCATTAGAATTAAGTACACATTGCCATGCCAAGTCACACCTCCCACTCTTCCGGTCTCCCTCACTTTCATGCCCGTGTTTAGAACGTCTCAAGCTCGATTTGCGTAAACACATCAGACCGTCTCATTGACAAACCTACGTAAACGCATCAGGTTTTCAATCTCAATCCAGGCTTGTGTCGACACATCTCAACTTCGTCCCGCGTTTCAACGCATCAGAACTATGGCCTTCTCAACCCCACGCCTCGTACGCCTCGGGGTGCCATTCAATTCAAACCTCGCGCCTCAGCGCCTCAGGGTATCCATTCACACAACCCCGCGTCTCAACGCATCAGGGTGTCACAACTTCTCAGCCATGCCATAAGTTCATTTCATTTCATAGTACAAGTTCGAATGCAAACTCATGCGACGAGCGACACATCCATGGCATACGAGACAATTAAATTTAACATACAAATGCGACAATCAATTCATGGCACAAGCATTGTCAAACAATCCAGTCCTCTATATCTTTCTAGGATATACATTAGACAATCACCTTATGAACCTCCAAGAATCGATCAATTCGCACACAATTTACCCAATCGAGTCCAATCCTTCTATCAAAGGTTTAGAATCGCCTTACCTTGTGCTAAAACCAACAAAAATCTCTTCCCAAGCACTCCAAGGATTCGGTCCAAATAGCTCAAGAACAACTCAGCCGCGCAACCTAAGAAAATTCCTCCAATCGTCAATTTTCCTTGCCCAATTCATCAATCCATGAAACACGAACCTCCTATACCTATCTATTAACATTCTAATATGTCTCAACAATGAATTTGGAACCCATTTCCATCACCAATAGCCTCTCATATAACCGGTATGCACAGAACTGAAACAGGGCATTTTTGGTTCTATGTATAAATCAACTAATCAGCCCTTAAACTAATTTAAATCTTCAATTTGATCACTAATCTACTTGCTAACATGTAGTTCTAAGGGTTGGGAAGCCTCACCAAAAATTTGAAGCCAAGGCGACACCGAAAAGTCCTTGAACGGCTCCAGTTCATCCGGGTCTTCAACTGGTCAGTTTTGGCCCTTCAAACACAAGACCCCATTTGGGGTCAAAACTTCATCAAATTCCTTCAAAATTTTTACCACAGCTCATTCTACAAGTTCCCTAGATTTTCATAAAATTTGGTCAAAAAATTCAAAGGTTTCGAGGTTCTACGAAGCCTAAACCGTGGCTTACCTCCAGATGCGACGGTTTCCATCAACTTTCAGGAGATTGGCCGGCCAGAGCTCCTCACTAAGTCAAATGGCTTGCTTCCACTTGGATAACGTTGGCAAGAGGATGAGGAAGGGGTTGGTGTTCAGCTCGAGTCCAGGCGATGGCCGGAGGCGGCGGTCGATGGCGGCGAACGGAGGCGGCAGAATCGTTCGAGCGGTAGGCTTCCCGGCAGCAAGGAAGAAGAAGAAGAAGAAGAAGAAGAAGAAGAAGAAGAAGAAGAAAATGGCAAAGAAAAATGGGGCTTTTGGCCAAGAGAGAGAGAGGGTGAGGTTTATACTTCAATTTCAAGAGTCAACTTAGTTGAATGGTGGATTAAAAGGTGACTCCATCACATCATAGCTTAATCCTTTGACACTTGTCCATGTGTCAATCAATTGCTCATCCAATGTCTCTCATTTTCTTCAATTTTCGGCAGCCTTGGGGTGTGGTTAATGACCAAAATACCCTCATCCAATTATATAGGTAAGGTTAGGGCTTGAGGGGGAAAATGGTAATTTTACCTCCGACGTCCGGAACGTTGTTTTTCTAATCCCAATTTACTTCGATAAGGCGACGGCCAATCCGGTTATAAAGTTGGTTTTCTTGATTTTTCATTTTCTAATTATGAGACTCGTTTCTGAATCATTTCTCTATCAGACGTGGTTCCAGCCTATCTCGAATTGACGGGCGGCTTTTGCAGACGTTACGCATATCAACCATGTGATTCATATCATAATTAGGGCTCATTAATTCATGGTGACTTTGGTTGTCATGTAATTGTGAGGGTCTATTACTAGTTTCGATGATCTCGATCTTCACTGTTCGATTTAGAAAAATTTTACAAATTATATATATTGGTTAAGCGACATCACCCGCGCTCCAATCATATAACACTAGCAATGCATTCCTTAATCGTTCTTAGATCGGCATTTTATGGCTCTAAATGTCCCCTCAACAATCCTTATGGTCAAAGCGTCATTTCTTACGAGTTTCCTAGGTCCATGTACCTTTCTCGTGTTAGCCTTTCCCTCTTAGTCAATCAACTCAAGATTGATCAGATCCGAGCGAGATACGACTGAAATACATCGCTAGATACTTTCTCATTAAAGAGTTTTGAAATGATAGGAAAATCAGGAAGTCACAACTCTCCCCCCTTACAAAAATTTCGTCTCCGAAATTTACATTAAACCCCTTACTCAAACAAATGGGGGTATTGACGCCTCATCATTTCTTCGCTTTCCCACGTAGCGCCTTCTGTTCCATGGTGCTCCCAAACAACTTTGACCAATGGAATCGTTTTATTCGTCAGAATTTGCTCCTTTCGGTCTTTGATCCTAATTGGCTTTTCCATATAGGATACTCTGTCATCTATTTCTATGACGTCGTGGTTCAACACAAACGTCGGGTCCGGTTCGTACTTCCATAGCATGGACACATAGAAGACATTGTGCACTTGGGATAGATTAGGCGGTAAAGCCAGTCTGTAGGCTAATGTCCCAATTCGCTTCAGAATTTCAAATGGACCTACGTACCTTGGGCTTAGTTTTCCTTTCTTTCCAAACCAAGATAATCCTCTCGTTGGCGATACCTTAAAGAAAATATGATTGCCTACTTGAAACTCCAAAAGCTTACGCCGTTTATCCGCATAACTCTTTTGACGATTCTGTGCCGTCTTCAGTCTATTTCGAATTATCTTTACTGCTTCCACCGATTGCTCTACTAACTATGGGCCTATGATACTTCTTTCTCCAATCTCGTCCCAGCAAATTGGGGTTCCGCAAGCTCTTCCATAAAGCGTTTCAAACGGTGCCATTTGAATGCTTTGCTGGTAGCTGTTATTATATGCAAACTCCACCAAATGCAGTTGATCCTCTCATCCACCTTTAAAGTCTATTACGCACGCTCGCAATATGTCCTCGAGTGTCTAAATCGTCCTCTCCGATTATTCGTCCGTTTGTGGATGGTATGCCGTACTAAATTGCAGTCGAGTCCCATGGCATATTGAAGACTTTTCCAGAAGTTTGCTGTGAACTTGTTGTCTCTGTCTGATGTGATTGTCACGGATACTCCATGTAGTCTCATTATCTGCAGCATATACGACTCGGCATATCTATCCATCGCAAAATCCTTTCGCACTGGAAGGAAGTGTGTAGACTTGGTTAACTTGTCCACGACTACCCAAATAGAGTCGTGGCCTCTCAACTCCTTGGGAGTCCCATCACAAAGTCCCTCGTCACATGCTGCTATTTCCATTCGGGAATCTCTAACGGTTGTAATAATCCACCAAGCTTATAGTGTTGTGCCTTCACCTGCTGGCATGTTAAGCACCTTGCTACGTATTTGGCTACATCCACCTTCATCCCGTTCCACCAGTAATGTTGACGCAAGTTCTGATACATCTTCGTGCTTTATGGGTGGATACTATAATTGTTCCTATGAGCCTCTAATAAAATCATTTCTCTAAGCTCTTCGTCCTTTGGCACGCATAGACGCCCTCAAAATTTCAGAATTCCATCCTCCAATACTTGGAACTCTAGTTTCCTTTTTGTCGCGTCCATTTCCAGGATTTTCTGAATTTCTGGGTCCGTATGCTGCAAGGCTTTTATCCTTTTCTGGATCTCAAGTTCTATTCTCAGTATGGCTATCAAACTAGATAACTGACAGACTTCTAATCTGAACTCAGAATCCCTCAAGTTCTCGAATAACGACCACCCTTTCACCAATAGACAGACGATGCTCGATTTTCGATTGAGTGCATCTATGACTCGATTCACTTTCCCAGGGTGATATAGTATGTCGCAATCATAATCCTTAAGCAGTTACATCCATCGACACTGCCTCATATTCAGTTCCTTCTGGGAAAATAGATACTTTAAGCTCTGGTGGTAAGTGTAAATTTGGAACTTCTCGCCACACAAATAATGCCTCCAGATTTTCAGAGCAAAGATGATCGCTGCTAATTCCAGATCATGGGTTGGGTATTTCATCTCATGCGATCTCCGCTGTCGGGACGCGTAGGCAACCACTTTTTCATGTTGCATTATCACACAACCAAACCCCTTTATTGAAGCATCGTTATATATTTCATAGCCTCCAGGTCCTGATAGAATCGTCAACACCGGTGCGGTTGTCAATCGATGCTTGAGCTCTTGAAAACTCCTTTCACACTTATCCGTCCATTCGAATTTCGTCTCTTTCTTAGTCAACCTCATCAATGGAATGGCTATAGATGAAAACTTCTTCACGAAACGTCTGTAATATCATGTCAATCCTAAGAAACTTCAAATTTTCGTGACCGTAGTAGGCCTAGGCCAATTCGTTACAGCTTCAATCTTCGCAGGATCCACCGTAATCCCTTCTCCAGACACCACATGGCCAAGAAATGCCACTTTATTCAACCAAAATTCACATTTGCTAAACTTAGCATAGAGCAAGTGCTCCTTCAAGGTCTGCAATATAATCCTCAAGTGTTCTTCGTGTTCCTCGTTACTCCTTGAGTAAATTAGGATATCATCAATAAAGACTATGACGAATCTATCCAAGAATTCCTTGAACACCCGATGCGTCAAGTCCATAAATGCGACTGGAACATTGGTCAATTCAAAAGACATCACAGTGAATTCATAATGACCATACCTTGTCCTAAAAGCAGTCTTAGGTATGTCTTCCTTCTTCATTCTCAACGGGTGATACTTGGTTCTCAGGTCAATCTTAGAGAATACCGCAGCTCCTCGCAATTGGTCAAATAAATCATCAATCCTCGGCGGTGGGTAGCAGTGGGTACTTATTCTTCATTGTCACTTGGTTCAACTGTCTATAGTCGGTGCATAGACGCAAGGACCCATCCTTTTTCCTTACAAACAACATCGACACTCCCCACGGTGAAGCACTCGGTCGGATAAATCCCTTATCCAGTAATTCTTACATCTGCACCTTTAACTATTTCAGTTCTGATAAGGACATTCTATAGGATGCCTTTGAGATCGGCTCTGTTCCGGGAGCTAACTCAATCACGAACTCTATTTCTCGCTCTGGTGGCAACCTTGGTAACTCCTGGAGAAAAATGTCAGGAAACTCGCGCACTACCGGGATACTTTCTAATTTAGGCTCCTCGGCAGTCGTGTCCGCAACTGCGACTAAATACGCCTGACATCTTTCAGTCATCAACTTCATCACTTCAATAGACAAGATTAAAGGAATCAAAGTTCCTCCTCGACTTCCCACAAATTCAAAACTCGGACGGCCTTCCAGATATAACCGGATTATCTTACTACCACAATCAACTATCGCCATTCGATTACCCAACCAATCCATTCCTATGATCATATCGAAATCATACATGGGCAACACACCTAAATCAACACTTTCTTTACTACCACCAATTATGATCCTACAGTCAGCACAGCCCAACGAAATCAGCACATTATCTTTCAACGAGATGACAACATGCAGAATCACACTCAACGGTTTTAACTTCATATCAACCAAATCAGCAAATCGAGCAGATACAAACGAGTGTGTTGCGCTAGGATCAAACAAAGCATACGCAGCTTGGTCACACAAATAAACCGTACCTGTGACCACGCCTAGCGTTTCTTCTGCCTTTTTGCGGGCTATTGCATAAACTCTCTCCTGAGCTGGGGGTCGATTCTGATCAATTTGGGGAGTGGCAGCCGACGGTCCAGCCTGTGGTCGCTGCCCTTGAGGTCTATTCGTTGGAGCTTGATTAAGGCAAGTCCTTATCTAGTGGCCCATTTCACCACATTTGAAGCACGCTCCAGTTCTTGCCGGGCATGGTCTATTACCATGCCTTCTACCACAGAGGCGACAGCTCCAGTTCATGGGGTTCGGCGGCTTGACAATGTTCTTTCTTATCGGAGGGACAAAGCGTCTATTGCTAGTCATTGGTCTCTTACCGATCTGGCGATTGTCTCTAAACGAATTAAACCGCGATCCAGATGCAGCATTCCTCTCTTTCAGGTCCCTCTCTATCATTTATCCCCGTTTATAGATTTCTTTGTAGGTCCTCAGATTCAGGACTATCATCTAACTATGAAGCCCAGGCCTCAGTCCATCTCGAAATATCCGCACCTTCTCCAGGGGATCGTCTACCGATCGAGTTGCATACCTTGACAGCTTAGAGAACTCCGCTTCATACTGATCCACGGTCAGCTTATTCTGACGCAGCTGTAAGAATTCCACTTGCTTCCTTTCCCGGGCTACCTCCGAGAAATACTTGTCATTGAATGCCATAGTGAAGGCATTCCAGGTTAAGGCCATTCCTTCTGAAAAAACTCCATTCTTGGTGGCAGCCCACCAGTCATTTGCGGTACATTCTAGTTGATACACCGCCAGCAGCACCTTTTACTCATCTGTGCACCTCAGCACTCCAAAAGCCTTTTCCAGTTTCTCGATCCATCTCAATGCTAGTTCGGGATCTCCAATCCCATCGAACTGGATTGGCTTCAGGTTGATGAACTACTAAGACCAGTTGGCCCATCTGTCTAGCCACAACAATTTCTTCCTGGGCATTCACTGCCTCATTGCCCTGGTTGTGGTCGCCATTATTTTCATTGCCCCCATTATTGGCGTTGACGGCAGTTATCGTGGCTCACACCGCTTGGGCTATAACAGCATCCCTATCCTGGGCCTACCTGTCTATAAGGTCGCCAATTCTTTCGAGCGCTCTCGGTACTCCGTCCATCCTCGGGTCTTCCGCTACCGATGGCCTCGAACTGGAGGCTCCGCCCCTAGGCCTTCCAAGTCTCCTAGATGGATTACTCATCCTTGTATGCTTATATTGAACCTGGACCACCATAATTTCATCAAGGAGTTAGTAACTCATTCATCCAACCAAGTTCAGAGCTGCTAAACTATGCCTTAATAGGAACGGTCATAACATAACGACCTTCCATACAACAAATTTCAGAGGCACCTCAATAAGCAATTTATGGCTATTCTTCAATTCCATCACTCCAACGGTTCACCAAAACTAGCCATGCTCATTCACTTAACATACCAGAATCCGGAAATGACTTTCAGCGCTAAACATGAAACTTCATCCTCGTATATCACCACAATCCTGCCCAGTCCAAATGCCAATCACATGCGCCAAGTCATATGCCATGCATCTCGTGCCTTATTCTAGTAAGTCTTCTAAGGTCTCGCTACCCGTCCTTGTCCCAACTTAATTCTCCTTATCACTCCAATCCTCAATCAATTTTGAATCGAACTGACTTTGCTCTGATACCAATCGAGTCGGGATGTCACGCCCCGCGCCCCGTGCCCCGAGCAAGAGCTCGCGACTCCCTGCAAGCATAAATTCTTCTCTCGAGGTCCCAAGATTTTCATAGGTCGAGAGATATGACACATAGAAAGCACGCGGAAGCGATAATAAACAAACTCCTCTGTATAATAAAAAAAAAAAGGGACCTAAGTAACAAGGATACTAAAAGATGCATAAGTTCCCAAACGTTCATACAAGAGCATGGCAAGCTAGACCTGCTGGTCAAAAGGGGTGATAGGGTAAGTGCAAAAGAGGGCCATCATCATCTCAAAAAGAAACGGGTATCGAGGTCACCATCAAAATATTAGACCAGAAACAGAAACTCCTAGGTGGGCTCGTACTCCGAGTAGGTCTCCTCCTCAGCCTCCTTAGTGGGCTCGTACTCCGAGAAGGTCTCCGAGCAAACCTCCACGGTGTCCTCCATCGTCTCGTCAGCTGATGGCTCCACTTGGTCATCATCGGTGGCCTCGATCACTATAACCTCATCGGTGTCCTCCAAGGTCGAGGTCTTCTCAAGACCATTCCTCGAGCTAGCAACTGACCCCTCGGCCTCCACTAAATCCCGTGCGGGATTGCACCAACTAGGGATCACCCCATAGGGTACCTCAGTGGGCTTCAGTGGCCCCATGAAAACGTTCCCTATCTTTCTGAACCACGCCTCATATCTATGAAGCTTCCAGCTATTGCCACCCTCATCTACCTAAACGACCGTGCACTTCCTAACATAAAGGGTCCCCTGTCCGTCAGAGAACTCCTCAAAATATGCTGACATCTCCTTTGACCAAACCTGATTGGCCACATTCTCAAGGCCTAGGATCTGAAAAATAAGGTCCCACAACGAGGTGAGATTTACATCTTAGTAAGGTAGGTCCCTAAGTTAGGCTAACCGTACACTCAGGCAAATGCAACTACAACCAATTTGTACAAATAATCACATGAGGCACTCAACTGTCAAAAAATAACATACGAATGTCAAGCATGCGGTCGTAGCGTCATTCCACATCGTTAGAATTAAGTACACATTGCCATGCCAAGTCACACCTCTCACTCTTCCAGTCTGCCTCACTTTCATGCCCACGTTTAGAACGCCTCAGGCTCGGTTTCCGTAAACGCATCAGACCGTCTCATTGACAAACCTGCGTAAACGCATCAGGTTTTTAATCTCAATCTAGGCCTGTGTCGACACATCTCAACTCCGTCCCGTGTTTCAACACATCAAGACTATGGCCTTCTCAATCTCGCGTCTCGTACGCCTCAGGGTGTCATTCAATTTAAATCCCTCGCCTCAAAGCCTCAGGGTATCCATTCACACAACCCCACGACTCAACGCATTAGGTTATTACAACTTCTCAAACATGCCATAAGTTCATTTCATTTCATAGTACAGGTTCGAATGCAAACTCATGCGACGAACGACACATCCATGGCATGCGAGACAATTAAATTTAACATGCAAATGTGACAATCAATTCATGGCACAAGCATTGTCAAACAATCAAGTCCTTTATATCATGTTATGAACCTCCAAGAATCGATCAATTCGCACATAATTCACCCAATTGAGTCCAATACTCCTATCAAAGGTTTAGAATCCCCTTACCTTGTGCTAAAACCAACAAAAATCTCTTCCCAAGCACTCCAAGGATTCGGTCCAAATAGCTTAGGAACAACTTAGCCGCGCAACCTAAGGAAATCCCTCCATTCGTCAATTTTCCTTGCCCAATTCATCAATCCATGAAACATGAACCTCATGGACCTATCTATTAACATTCTAATAGGTCTCAACAATGAATTTGGAACCCATTTCCATCACCAATAGCCTCCCACAGAATCGGTATGCACAGAACCGAATCAGGGCATTTTCGGTTCTGTGTATATCCCAACTAATCAGCCCTTAAACTAACTTAAATCCTCAATTTAATCAATAATCTACTTGCTAACATATATTTCTAAGGGTTGGGAAGCCTCACCGAAAATTTGAAGCCAAGGCAATGCCGGAAAGTCTTTGAACGGCGCCGGTTCCTCCGGGTCTTCAACTGGTCAATTCTAGCCCTTCAAACACAAGACTCATTTGGGGTAAAAAAATCCATCAAATTTCTCCAAACTTTTTACCACAGCTCATTCTACAAGTCCCCTAGATGTCCACAAAATTTGGTCAAAAAAGTCAAAGGTTTCGGGGTTCTACGAAGCCTAGACCGTGGCTTACCTCCAGCCGCGACGGTTTTCGTCGACTTTCGGGAGATTGGCCGACCGGAGCTCCTCACTGAGTCAAATGGCTTGCTTCCACTTAGAGAACGTCAGCAAGAGCATGGGGAAGGGGCTGGTCATCGGCTCGAGTCCAAGCGGTGGCCGGAGGCGGCGGTCGATGGCGGCGAACGGCGGCTGCAAAACCAATTGGGCGACAGGCTTCTCGGCAGCAAGGAAGAAGAAGAAGAAGAAAATGGCAAAGGAAAAATGGGGGTTTCGGCCAAGAGAGATAGAGGGTGAGGTTTATACTTTAATTTCAAGAGTCAACTTAGTTGAATGGTAGGTTAAAAGGCGACTCCATCACATCATAGCTTAATCCTTTGACACTTGTCCATGTGTCAAACAATTGCTCATCCAGTGGCTCTCATTTTCTTCAATTTTCGACAGCCTTCGGGTGTGATTAATGACCAACATGCCCTCATCCAATTATATAGGTAAGGTTAGGGCTTGAGGGACAAAATGGTAATTTACTCCCGACATCCGGAACGTTATTTTTCTAATCTCAATTTTCTTCGATAAGGCGACGGCCAATCCAGTTATAAAGTTGGTTTTCTTGATTCTCTATTTTCTAATTTCGAGACTCGTTTCTGAATTATTTTTCTATCAGACATGGTTCTAGCCTATCTCGAACTGACGGGCGTTTTTTGCAGATGTTACGCATATCGACCCTGTGATTCATATCACAATTAGGGCTCATCAATTCATAGTGACTTTGGTTGTCATGTAATTGTGAGGGTCTATTACTAGTTTCGATGGTCTCGATCGTCACTGTTCGATTTAGAAAAATTTTACAAATTATACATATTGGTTAAGCGGCATCACCCGCGCTCCAATCATATAACGCTAGCAATGCATGCCTTAATCGTTCTTAGATCGGCTTTTTATGGCTCTAAATGTCCCCTCGATAATCCTTATAGTCAAAGCGACATTTCTTATTCGATTTTCCTAGATCCACGTACCTTGTCTCGCATTAGCCTTTTCCTCTTGGTCAGTCAACTCAAGATTGATAAGATCCGAGCGAGATACGACTGAAATATATCGTTAGATACTTTCTCATTTATGATTCTTAAAATGACAGGAAAATCAAGATGTCACACAAACAATCTAGCACAAAACTGGCCTAAAAACAATGCTGAAGAGCGAGCGGGTAGTAGCTCAAAACTGGCAGATCTGCAGGTTGAACCGATCAGCAAGAACAGCGAATTCAAAGGCTTGGACGGGAAGCTTCTAGTATCGGATCAAGGAGCCATTGGTGGCTGGTGATAGATCGTCGAATGCTGAATATTTTGATACTTGGCTCAAGTTGGTCAAATCATGGATGGCAACGCACGATTAATTGGCGCGAAATTGTCCTGACTGTCGATGGGCTGGAAAGTCGTGACTTCAAAGGATTGGAAGGGGAGCTTTCAAAATTGGATTGAGACGCTGTCAGTGGTCGGTGATAGGTCGTCGAAAGATGAATGTTTTGATACCTAAAATGTACCAATCGGATAATGGACAGCGACGTACGGTCAATTGGCGCGAAACTGCTCCAAGCTGCCAACGGGATTGAACTTCGACCGAGACTCCCTCCTTCTCTCAAAATTTCTTTGGACTTTCTAAACATGTGGAACTCATAAAAATGCCCACCCCTAAATTTGAATCGAACCCTTGTATATATAGAGCTTGGTCCTTAAAGTCCTAATTGAAACAAGACTCTTTGACAACCGTCAAATCGAGAATCCTAACTAGAACAGGATTCAATAATGGACAATAGATTTAGAGGAGTCCTAATCCATCAAAACTCTCTCTTATTAGCTGCATAATGATAGAGTTCTAATATCTTAGAACACCTCTTAAGATAACGCTCCTGAATCGAATGAAAATTCATGACCAAATCACATCCTGAAAAAGTCCTAATCCCCTAGGATACTATCGATTTTTGGCCAAATGGAGTAATGATGAGAGAAATGGCCGAAAATGGCCTCTTTTGTGAGTTTAGAATACAATTCTGGGCCCTATTGGATTTTAGATAATTAATGGGTAATTAATTAGGACTTTACTCAATTAAAAGAGTCGAATGTTCTTATTTGGGCTTGAATTAAGGTCTAAACCCATTAAAAAGTTCGGCACACATATGTTGGCCTTCATCAATTTTCGGCACACCCACCCTTCTATAATCCTAATCGAAAATCATACAGTGAATTTGGTCCAGCCGCATGTTAATTAAAGCTCAATTGACTCGCCTTTAGCTTAAATGAAATGACATACACTTGATACATGAAAATTTATTTTTGGTGAGAATCACGACTAACCCTCATTTTATGTTTAAATGAATGATTTTTTAAAAATCAAAATTTAGGTGTCACCGCTGATAAGTAAGAGATTCTTGGTCTGCACAATTTACTAGGAGACTTACATTAGTGATCAAAGGGTCGCAAGTTGAGCCAAACATGTGAAATTGAGTGGCTTTTGGTACGGGGAACAGCGCGCATTGAGAAGTTGCCAACAGCCATTTCGATGGCTCTTTTAATGAAAAGGAAACCGATATGAATGGTACTTGAATTTTGATCCGATATGTAATGTGGTTTATGAAATTTAGTTCAATTTGCAATGTTGTCTATGAACCTTTAAGCTGTTCAATGTGATCTTTAGACTTTTAGCACTTATTCAATTTAGTCCTTGAATTATGTGAAATCCCTAAACTTGAATGTGTGTCGTGCAAAACACCTTACAATCGCAGCTCCTTCAAAACCACATCAGTGTATAGAAACTTTTAAGAGGCTATCTCATCCAATTTTAGGATGTTGAAACTATAAAAAAAGCATATCACTGAATACAGAATTCACAATGCATAGCAAAGCTAAGCACAACAACTTGTCCTAATGGAGACGAGTGTTTTTCGTTTTGTCATTTCCTTAAGAAACTGTCTTGTGAATCAAACTTCTTGTTTTTGGCATTTCTTATGCTACAGCATGTGTAAACTGCAGAATATGCTAACGGAAGCCAGGTCTCAAGGGAAGGTGATGCCTATAATTACAGCGTCCTCTTGTTAGAGATGTTCACAGGATTGAGTCCCACTAGCGACATGTTCAGAGATAACTTGAATCTTCATAATTATGTTGCTGAGGCTCTACCTCAGCAAGCTATGGAGATTACCGATCCCGTGTTGCTTTACGAAGGAGAGAGCCACAGAAGTTCCCAAACTTCGCTTCACGAAAGAAACCTCATATTTTAGGACTGTCTGGAAACGATATATCGAATTGGGCTCGCTTGCTCGGTGGAGGATCCTAGAGAACGCATGAGCATCGACAAAGTTGCAACCCAGCTGCACTCGATCAGGATGAAACTTTTTGCAACTTCTTTACTTGGATAGACGAGATCCGAATAGGTGACATCGTAAGTAGCAAGTTCTTCATTTACTGTAATGAATCTCTCTAGTGCTCTTTGCGAATGAAAATGGAAAGGACGAATGTCTGACTTCCCTAAATTTTCTTGCGAATCTAAAGAAAGAGTATCGTCTCGACATTCCTACTTTAAACGATTAGCCATCAATTCACACTTTCTAACATTTCTTTTTTTCAGAATGACATTTCTTGATAAATTAATGGGATGAAAAGCCAAAATATATGAACCAAAACTGACCTGTAATTACGGATTCAATATACAAGAAATGGGACAAGTACTCGTCTGAGATCTACAAGGCTGTTTTCTCGGTATGGCTCCATTGCTATTAGGGCGTCATCATGCTTTGATGATTGATTCTGGTCTGTAGGTCTACCAGAAAAATAATGATAAGTATCATATACTTGAAAAGTTATACTGCAACTTGTTAATGTCTATCCGCCCACTTAAAATCAAGCTAATTCCCTAAAAAAAAAATTTAACTTTAGGTCCAATGACGATTTTGATCCAAACTTTTTTCAATCCTATGAAAAAACACAAACCTTAACTCGAGTCTCAAAACCGACACCCTTAATCTGGAAGTTGTCCAACGTGACAACTTCATATTATCAATAAATCCTTGTGGCTTGCTGATGTGGATTAAAAGGATCGTTTTCTTAGCATAGAATTTGAAGTTGTTCATCAGCTTCACATCTGATACAATTTGAATGATGATGATTAACCTATTCACGATTTCCTTCACTTCATCCGCTCACTTCATCCGCAAACATTAGCTGTCTAACTAAAATCCAAAGTTGTGTATTACCACCCTTGGAGAGACGCCATGGACAAGATCCACTAAGCTCATGACTAAAGCCTTCTTTTTCCAATAAGCCTAGCATCATCTCTTCTCGAAGAGGATGAACAACTTCATATTCCATGCAAATATGACGACGAATAGTATCTTAAATTCATGTCAACAAACCATATGAATTTACTGATGACATAGAATTGTCATGTTGGACAACTAATGATTCCAAATAAAAAGAAGTTGAATTTGGGACTCGAGTTAAGATTTGTGATTTTTCATGAGATGGAAAAAAATTAGGCCCATAATTGTCATTGAATCTAAAGGTGGTGCTTTTTTATGAGGGAAAAAAAAGTTCATATCAAAATTGCCATCATATCTAAAGTTGGTGCTTTTAAAAGGAAATTAGCCCCTTAAAATCTAAGTTGCAATATGTTTTACATAAATGTGGCGTCCCTCTTAACAATTCCAATATTTGAGGTACCTCAAGCGTCACATTTGAGCAAAAAAACTTGTTTTAGTTCTGACTGCAAGCAATGGTACGCATCAGAGGCTGATTACTAAATCTTGAAGTTTGGGATTTGATTGATATTGTTGCCAAGCGCTTTTATATAATTGCTGTTGTCTTCGTTTCTGTCTTCAAAGTCCACAGCTAGTCCATTATCCGGAGGGTTGACCGGAACACACAATGTTGAAAGAACAGGGAAAGGTGGAGAAATAGTTCATACAGCTTTTTCATGATGACTAACTGTCCTTGTTATATTTTGAAAGTATTTTGGCTTAATATGGTCACAAGTATGGATGATACAATGAAGCAGTAAGGTGTTTAATTGGGCAGTGGCCTCCATAATTCGACTGGATCTCTGTCTTCCATTAGTTTTCCTTCCTTTCTTTTTCACTCTTTGTTATATTAATGCAAATTCCTCTAGAGCGAATTGTCATTCCAGTTTAGTGTCGTATTACTAGGCTAATTAGTAGTTAAAACTACAAGTATCGGATGTTCTGGGTGCTTTCTTTTCCTGTTCACAAACAAGCATCTAAATCTATCTTGTACTCCTGTCCGCAGGCGCACTTCACGAGCTGTGATATTCCCTGTTAAGAGCAGAAAAACAAACGAATGATTCCAGCAATACATGTGTGAGGGTACTAAGAAAATTTCTAAACAGAAGGGTGTCTTTATCATTCCTGAGTTGACACAGCATATATCGAAGAACAGTAAAAAAATCCACAGAAGAAACTAGAACCAGTAGAAAAACAATCTCCCACTTCTGGAAGATAAAAAAGGTAGGAAGCAGAGTAAAACCAATCCCGTTTTGTGGACACTCCCCAGTTAACAGCACATTATTCAAATACAATATTGTTAACACCCATTTGACGTGTTTTCTTTTTTAAGTGAAAATCGAAGTTTTGGAGTAATTTCACCTTCAGTTTCTCGATTTGATTCTGCAGAGACTGCAGGAACTCCGTTTCCCCAACAATATCTGCTAAAAGAGCATTTTGTTCCTTTTCCAAGGTCTTAACATCCATTACCCTTAGCTCTTCCTGCATCATACCGCAGCAAACAAAGTTGTGGAGTCTTAACTACAACCAAGTATCCTGGACCTGTACTTCAAGGATCCATTTTAGATCCAAGTTCAGCAGATAAACCGGACCACATTAATATAACTTAAAGGTACCAATATCTGTAATGATTTGGTTCATTAAAACCAAATGAAGACATTCTGCATAACATAGGTATTGCATGAACTGCAAGTATTACGGTGATTGAGTATATACATGCTTGACAATACCTATTGCCGCATACTCACCTGAAACTCATTTGACTGGCTTTTCATTTGCTCAACTCGTTGCTTCATCTGCGATAATAGTTGTACTGGCACCATTAGTGTTCATGAAGAGATGATGACGAGCTGCAGATCGAGGACATTAGCTCCTGGTGTTTAGTAGCCTCTTGACAAGTTTGCTTCTATATTTCATCATTACAATAATGGCTTCTATATTCAAAGTGATTAGAAACTAGACATCACACCTGTGCCAAAAGGCAAAATTAACAGATAAAAATGGAAGCATAAATACCCAATCAAAGCTGAAACCCCCCTAGAGGTATAAGGTTAGGCGATTGGGCATGTCATTTGAATCGAGCTGCTCTATGGCAGTTTTCTGCAAGATTATAAAATTGAAATGGGAAATGCTTCATTCAGGACCATGAGTTGGTATGCTCTGTTTTCTGGTGCTCATCTCCCAGGGTGAGCATTGTAGTGCATATTATAACGTATCCGCTCGAAGCTTTGACAATCAATGAAATCATTTTAACCAGAGAAGTGAAATCAACACAAGGGGAAATTTAGATATGGACTACTTAACAGCAGAATTTTCTGCAGCTAGCTTGGCTTTAGTTCTTTCGATCTCGTCAAGTTTTGCTGTCGCAGAATCCACACCGAAGATCAGTTCCTTGCTTGCTTCATTTTTCTGTCAGTCCAAGCATTAAATTTAAGTAACTATTCCATTCAATGAACCTAATTCTTTTGTTTTTAGTTCTTCATCTGTAAGTACCATGTTGTCAGTAAGCAGGTGAATGGAAAGTTTGCCTCTTGCTGCAAAGGCATCAGCATTAGATATCAAAGTAAAACGCACAGGAAATTTTTGTAACACATAACCTCATGGTGCACAGTACAAGGAGCATGACTCCCAAATCTATCTGCTTACTGGCGCTTACATGTAGGTGATAAGTTTTCCTGTTGTAGATCCTGCCTTAAGTTATAACATCAGATTACAATGGCCAGATGAAGCAACAAATGGCCCAAAAACACTAAGGGCTAGATTAGTGATATGGCTTTCGAGACGAACGCGATTGAGTTGCTGACGACCTCTGCTTTACCAGGTACAATGACAGTGCTCCAGCAAAAGTAAGGAAAGGTTGACAGAGACTCAGCAGTTACTAAAGGGAATTGACAAACTTATCTCTATGATATATTTGTCAAACAAGACTTATATCAGTGGGAAGGAAAAAGGAACGGTTCTTGTTTGAAGTGCATGGCCAAATGACGATCTATCTTAAGAAATAGCTGCACATGCTGCTAAAAAGCAAGATACATCATAACGACATAAAAATAGAAACTCTAAAGAAGATCACATGTTAGCAACACATGCCTTCATTGGCCTCTAGTTCAAACTTGAAAAAGTTAAATACTCATACCTCCAGCTGCAACCTTTTCTTCATCCATTATTTCCTTGACCTGCCAATATTCTGGTTATCAAAGCATAGCTATGATCTTAGAAGCACATTACTAACCATTTGGTTTCTGAAACACCCCCAACCCAAAAAAAAGAATGTTGGTTGCAAGGTAATAGCCAAGACAGAAGGGCATAAGAGAATTCAAGGAGGATAACAAACTCTTTCCTAGAAGGGGAACCATTATATAGTAAATACTAGAGTTCCCATCATTAAATTCAGCCTTCAGATCACAAAACAAAAAAAAAAAGTTCAGCTTTGAAGACTACTATTGAGGATCTACAAGAGGGAAAAATTGACTGAAGAAATGCAAACCAAGATGATTGTACATTCTTGTGGGCGCATGTATTAAAAAAATTTCATATATGGTTGGAGCATAACAAAGGATGATCTTCCTCCATATGACAAATTTAAAATCTAACGGTAAAACCAAGTCCAAATGTTGAATAAACAAGGAGTACCAAGTCACACACTTCCATGTCTGAGCTTGATATGTGACAGTTAATCCATCCCTAAAAGAACAGGATAAACAGACTGTCAGCTTGGTGGACATTCTGAAGTTGAGAGGTCAAATCTTGTGAAATATTACTTGTAGCTGCTGGAATTTGACATCGATATCCTCAGCAACCTTGGCATAATATGTGCTGAAAGTCCAAGAAATTCAGTGAAGAGCTGAAGAACACAGCACCCTTTTGGGTTCAAAGGACATAAAAAATTTAGATACTTGAGAACAGGCCAGTAACCTTTTCTCAACTAGTTTGGCCGATAAGCTTACTCTTTCTTGGTGAACTAGCTCCAAAGCCTGCACAGAACTCCAACAAATGTTCACGGTAAGATAAAATTACCCAAGTTTCTTTATTAAGCATAATCAATCACGTGGCTTAATCATTTAGAAGTTTAGAAAGCCTCGCACTCCAACATTATATCATCCTCCACCATTTCAGATCCAATTCAATTTCCTTAAATAAAAACAATAAACACAAGGTATCATGGTGTAGAAATCTAACCCTATTTAAGTTTAAAAGTGTCAAAATAAAAACTTATTAATGCTCTGCCATATCGACAAGTACGAATTTGAAAATCAACACAAATTATTGAAAAAATACCTATCTTGACACATTTGGGATAGTACATATTCGAGTATTAGCTGCTTCGATGCCAAGTATCCAAGCAGATAGCACTTTAGTACACATTATGTCTCTGAGGGAACTCTTCAAAGGCTCCAGGAAAAAGATATTTATGAATTTCATCACTGGTCTGACTGCGCTTTAGCTTTTCAGCTCGTATCAGATAAACATCTATGTCTAATTAATTGAAAGACAAATTCGAAAGTCTCCATCCTCACTTTCTGCTATTGATCCAAATCTAAAATTCATGTTGGTCTCAGAGTTCTGCTCGACATGCCAAGCGATGCACAAACCATACAAAGCAGCCACACCATAAGCTTCAAACTATTCTCTGCACCTTTGGTGATATATTAGTTTCTGATACGGTGTCTGACTCTTCGAAATTATTTTGAGATGCATGATCATCTCCATTCCCACAACATATTACAGTGGTTTTATGCACTAACATGATTATCAGAAAAGCCATTCCTCACAAGATAATCAAGAAAACAATAAAGCTCAAAGCTTCGCTTTATCCAATATCTCTCTATCTCGGAGTGGACTAAGGCATGAACCTGAACGAGAAGTCACGGATTTTCTAAAATATCACGAAGCTAGCAGCATCAACAAATTATTCACATTAATACAAGTGAAAGACCAATCAACCAATACAGAGACATAAGAATCAGTCTGTAATTTGAAAAGAAAGTTATGGAGGACACAGCAAACTATTTTTGTTCAATCCGATGCTTAGTTGAGTTTCAACATGATGGAATGGTGCGAAAGATTCTTCCAAGTTCCATCCAATACATATCAGCAAAAATGTATCTCTGGAGTCAATGAGTAAGGCGAGTAGAATAACATCTTATCAAGGGAACACCATGAAGGACAGATATCATAGTTCAGTATATCGGATATAAGGCTGTAGACCACTTCTTCAGAACCCAACAGGCGATCGTGTTCTTCTTTTCCTCTCTTTTGGTGGAGTTCATGCAACCCGTCGCAATCAATTAAATCACACATATGTAAATTAGGAGGAGCTCTACCTGTGTCAGTGTGTGACAATCAGATTCCAAAGAAGCGGCCTTCCTCTGTTTGTCCAATATCTGAGAGCATATTTGTCCTTTTGCAGTCATCATCTGCTCTGTTTCTTCTTTAAGTTTCTGAATTTCGGATTTTGCTGGACAAACAATGTTTGACATAATAAAAAAAAGAAAGTTTAGTACCTCAAGGAAAAAACAAAAAACATTGTTTGCTTTTAACAATTCTCTAAAGTAGCATACACAAAAAACCTACCCGAAAGCAATCATGATTGAAATACAAGGATCAAAAGATTTAGCTGAACTAACAAAAACTTGCACGAATTGATTGAGTAAATACTTTCAAGGAGATATTGAAGAAAATTAAGGCTTAAATTCAAAACTGTAACATTCACACACAAAGTCAAGAAGAATCAAGCAGCTCTCAAATCACTCCAGCGAGCAGATGAAGTATTCTCACGGAAGGTACTTCACACCTAGAACGAGGTCCACATATCGCATCAAATGATGCTGACAAGGAGAACACCGATTTAGGGTTAGGAAGATGCTCTTTGAAACAACTAGAAATAATCAACAATTCGCATCTAACGTTGGGGTCCGCTCATCTACAAATAGAGCAAGTAAGCACGCGCCTCTTTGTTTAAACATTGTGCAGCTCCAACTCTGCATCATGATTCAACTTAACATCAACTTCATCCTAATATGTAAAGTTGAAAAGATAGTCAACACGAATATGATAAAAGACTGACATTTAGCGTATTAGTGCTAGCTAGAAATGACTGATATTGAGAGTTAAAGTAATGTAAGCTTAATTATAAATGAAGCATTCACACTCATGAAAAGCTTTGCATGAATATTTTGGCTTGAATTTAAATTTCCAACAGTAATTTAGCCAATGAGTCTAGAGAAACCATTACATATTATACTGAGCTCTTGCAGAAACTTATCGCGGTTTTAGTATGTAATCCAAAGGTTGATAAGCAAAAGCGTATAAAGTAAGCACCAGTAGAAACAATTGTCATCTATAACCGAGAGTATTACTAAGAAAAATCATGGTCATTGGGTGATCCACTAGGAAACAGGTAAGATGCCGTAAGCGAAGCTAACAATCACCTCAAAGACAAACAGGCGGGGACAAACTAATGCAAGCGCACAGATATGTAGATCATGCAATACATACGTTCACAGATGCATCTATCCTGCCATAATCATGTGTGCCTGTGCGTGCTCCTGTGTATAAGAGAAGAAGTAGTGAATAAGAGAGAGAAACCAAACCAGAAGTGAGGTCGGTTTCCAGAGACTGAATGGTAGTAGTCCGCATTTGCTCCTCGACTGAGATCTTGGCCGCCTGATCCTCCACATCTTCCAACTCACAATTGCAATTCAGCAACATTTTTTAACATAAGGTGTACGTGTTTTACTTCGAAAGAATGACAGAGAGCTATGTACCGTTCATTTGACATCGCAGAGTCTTCATGTACTGCAAGTATTCCTCCATCTTCAAACTGCACATACATTCAGATCACGTGCCACGCTATGCACAAAGCGGAAAATAATCAAACGAAGGTTCTTTTCCCTAAAAATTTCTGTCCGGGAATACTGCGTTGTAAAACTCAGATCTAGTGAGAACACGAGCTTAAATTTCCGATTATGAACTACCATCTCCAACTCCGTCGTCAACAGAGCCGTGAGCTGAGACAGACCGAGTAAGAACTGGAAATATCGGAACCCTCTGCATCACGCGACATGGAAAATGAGAAGCTCTAGTGCAACGATAACTAATATCGCAACAAAATCACAGAACGCGTCATTCGGCTCCGACCGCTAGGTGACCGGACGAAGCGCGCTCAAGTTTTCCGAAGTGGCAGAACTGCGTGCAGAGACGCACTAGCAATGGTGTCGTTAGATCGTGATCGCGGCGCTACGAGCTGGATGTCACTGACGATCGCGCTGAATCGGCGCTAGCGACGGTGTTGTAAGCTCGTGATCGCGGCGATTCCTAGACGATGAAGAACGGAGACGCACCTGAACGAGAGAGATGACCTGCGACCTGGCTTTCACGAGACGGCGATCGGAAGAGAGAGAGAGAGAGAGGTGGAGGTGGGTGGCGTGTGAAAAATTGGGCGCCAAAGAGACGGCGATTTCTAGCCTTACCCAATCCCATACCCGCCTAAACGGAACGCAGAAAATAAAATAAAAAATTTTGAAAAAGAAGGAGGAGGAGGGGGAAGTAACGCTAATTTTGATCAAGATCGGTGCGCCGGGTAGGCCGGTACGAACTTCATTAAATTTACGTACCTTTTTT
Source organism: Rhodomyrtus tomentosa (assembly GCA_028455895.1). NCBI lineage: Eukaryota > Viridiplantae > Streptophyta > Magnoliopsida > Myrtales > Myrtaceae > Rhodomyrtus > Rhodomyrtus tomentosa. Next base: position 35,678,756 of record JAPCWY010000001.1, on the reverse strand, counting down.
TTTTTTTTTCGAGCAACATAGAGACGGTTGGGTAATTCCTAATTTATCATAAAAATCTCATGCTCAGAATAAAATGTTATATTTGAGCCATAAAAATAAATTTATCACTAGCTCCTCGATCTAGTTCCGGTGGAGCAAAGCTATTTATTTCGTTAGGAAAAGGGAATCTAACGAAGCTCGATGGAAAGCTTAGAATCCTTGTTCTGTCATTGGGTCCTTTTCCTCGTTCGAGAATCTCCAGGCAAAAAAAGGCCATAAACTCCCCGACTTGGAGATAAGTCGTGAAAAGCAGCAAAGTTTTGCGACATTTCTGAAGATATAGTTTTCCAATCACTTGCAGGTTTCCTCGTAGAATGCATTTTTTCTTTGGCCTGTGAGGAGAGAGCCTTGCAATACGGAAATTGTTGCCCAAATATCGGACAAAACACTTCTATAAAAGCGAAATTGATTGAGGTCCTGGATTTTTTTGGTAAATTCCTCGTTTGCCAAATCCAAGATTCATCATTTGATCATGAATTTTGAGCCCCAACATTTAGGTGGCTGTCATGTTTGCACTCCTGTGGAATCAAAGAATCGCCAATTTGAATTCAAATGGGGGTAAGGAGGTACTTCTATCATTGTCGGTTAGGATAGCCCAACTATTGCGAACCGAAAAGCACGTGATCAAATTAAGTAATCATGGATAATTTCTTGGGGACCAAATTGAATGACGGCTAAGAAGTCGGGGACCACGTTGATAATATTGCCAAAAGCAAAGGATAAAAGAGGGAAGACGAATTTATTAGTTCTCGAGTAGAACTGACAGCTCCGGGGGTATGACACAGGTTCCTCAAGATTGAAAGCAAACGTGTCTGCAAGCTATAGCTAGCTGCGAAGCAACCTCGCGATTCGAAGAGCGATTGAAGTGCGAGTCTCTGCGCAACCGAATTCGATTCGGAGAGCTCGGGTTCAAGCTTTGCATTCGCGTCTGAATCTCGAGGGATCGGGAGAGTAGATGACGATGAGGATTCCGGGAACTGGACTGATGCCTTGGTTACACGGCAAGGTCGTCGATCCCCTTCTCCAGATCCTCCGCAAGTACTCTCTCTCTCTCTCTCTCGATCGATCGATCGAGCGGCTTCACAGCTTCTCTGTGCTTGCACGTGGTTTACTTGACAGGATCTCCTTTTGTTCGTCCGTTTTGGGGACCAAACGTTTGATGTTGTTCTGTTTCGTTCGCTACCGGCTTTGCGGTTGTGATTTTGACGTGGGTTGCAATCTATAGAAGAAGCGGTTGCTCGGGCAACTGAGTTCCTGTGTCGATTGGAACGCGAGATTTAGATCTCCATCGTCATTGCGATGCTTTGGTTGCCGAGTTCGGATGTCTAGAAACATGCTGTTCCGATCCTGGGTCCATTTGTGTTGCATTTGTTGTGTGTGAAGACACTCTCGTAATGAAGAATGATTAGCGTGCTCGAGGATGACAGAGGATTTACGTTTTTTCTGAATTTTGAACTCTCAGGGGTGCAGAACCAAAGCAGCTGGCATTTTCTTCGGCTCTTGGCATTACCCTCGGCGTATTTCCAATTTGCGGTAGGTTTGTTTTTCTTTTTGGGTACTGAACTTATACTTTCAAGACGAAAATGCTGCATTTGGCACCCATTTGAGCTGCCTTGGTAGTTTTCAGTCCCGGTACACAGTTCTGGATTTGAGCTTTTGGAGCTATGAGTTGAAGATTTATCCTCTTCCTTATTAATTCAGCCTACTAGAAGCTTGCTGGTACTCTAATAAGAGTCTTTCCATTAAAATTGTGGAAATATGTGAAGTTGGCATGCATCATCCCATTTTAGGAGCAGGTCATGCTAGTCTGGCACTAATTCCGCAGTTGAAGAAAGAGCAATGAGCTCATTGCTTGTTCACTTCCATAGACGGTTCTACCAAAAGAGGGACCAGCTGCATTACAATAGAACAGCGTGCTGCATCAAGCTTTTCAAATGCAAGTTGATGGGATCTTTTTCTCTTTTTTTTTTTTTTTTTGACAGGTGTCACTGTGTTTCTTTGTGGGGTGGCCATTGCCTTGCTTGGATCCCGATGTCATTCCCCAAGTGTGATGCTGTTTAATTTCTTGGCTACTCCTTTAGAATTGAGGTAAGCAATTTTTCCACCAGCACCTTGCTTCTTGCCTTGAATAATTGAAATAGGACAAGATTATATCTAGAAGCTGCTGACTTCTGTTAATAGTCCTCATTTAGTTTTCACAGATAATCGGATGTCCAATGGACCAAAAGCATGAGGTTCTAGAACATGACTTCTCATTATTAAATGAATGGATAACCAGGGGTTATGTTTTCGATACTTGGCTGATGTTAACAGAAAGTACGTAAATATGCTATCTTTCAGAAAATTGATACTGCTTTAGGTGCCACAAAAAGAATATGTCGTGCTAATACTTGAAATCTGAAACCATTTATCTCCCCAAAGAGCCTCATGACCTTAACTGGTAAGTTTAAGATGAGGGCCAAAAGAGAGTCAATAGTGTGGGAATGATGCTTTCAGTGTGGACGCAAGTGAGGAACGGGTGTACTTCTGGAGAGTCATAAAGCAATTATTCACTTTTTAGTCACATATATTGTCTCTTCTTATTTCAAAGCCATTGTTGCTACATTTGTCATACTAAGAGCTTAGACCATGGCAAAACTATAACTAGCCAAGTAGTGTACGCCGAAAAAGAAAGTTGTCTCAACCATTTCTCATTCAATGTTATGGTTATGTGTCGTTGATGCTTGAAGTTGCAATTAAATTTAGACCATTAGGTAGATGCAATCCTTGAATTAGTTTGCCAAATTCGAGGAGACAACAACTGAAGGCCTTTCTGCAAAGTCAATGTGTCATTGAATTTATAGAAGGCTTTGATCTCCATTGTAAGCTCAGTGCTGAATGAGAGATCACATTCACTATCATTTCAGTCTTTGTTTTACAGTAGATTTAGTTTCTAAGCCTATATGCTATTAGCATGGTACTTATTTGTGAGTTATCCTTCCATATTCAGCTTGCCAGCAACTTAGTTCATTTTAATTTGTTTCTTGGAACATGTTTGTTTGGCCTTTGAAGTCTGGTGCTTCCATTTCTGCGCTTTGGTGAGTTCATATTAGGTGGGCCTCATTTTCCACTTACAACTGATGCCTTGAAGAAGGTGTTGATGGGTCAAGCTTCTCATGAAGTCTTACTGAGTATATGTCATGCGGTAAGTGTGGTCACCTCTCACTGGATTGTCTTTTTTCTTCCCCTCTTTTGTCTATTTTTATGTGGAAAGGCAAATTCACTGCATGTACTCTCGTTTTTTGGCAAGACAATTTCCATGTTTTTCCAGAAATTTCTGATTGTTCGGGTGTATACTCCAAATTAAGACTAAATGCTACAATCAAAACACCAACCAAAACTAGGCCTAACTAAATGGGGTTGGCTGTGTTAGACCTTGTACGTGATCACATTTGAATTGTAGTCACTCCTATATGATCTTTGTGCTCGATGCCTTGCCTTATTGTTTTCTTCAATGTCTTTTCAAGTTCTTGCGGACCCTTTTGCCCTGGATCTCCGTCCTATATTGACATCTCACAGCAGCATAATGGCGTCATTATGATCGCGCAAATCATCTCGAACTAGTTTTGCTCATTTTATCCTTTTGTGGGACCCAAATTGCCTCAAGTACACTTTTTTAATACTTTTCTTTGTTGAGGGTTTGGGCCACCTTTTGGTTTGTTGGGGGTTCAGGTCACCATATGGTTGTAGGAAAGTCTTCATTTTTTTTTTTTTCATGTGCCCTTATTGAAGTCATAGCTAGTCATACGTTTCTCTTGTAGCTCGTATATTTCGAAAACATGCTCCTTTCTGCTTTGGAAATCTTTCAAAGATATTTGCATTTTCAAATCTGTGGTCATCATATGTGTTGCATAAACAATTGATCGAATAATAAAATAAAAAGAACAAGAAAATAAATATATTACGTGGTTTGGTCGATGTGACCTACATTCACGGGAAGTGCAGCAATAAATTTCATTATAGATCAAGCGAGACAACGGAGATTACAATCACACTCAAGTCACTCAAGTCACTCAAACTCTTAATGTTTCACAGCTTTCAATTACATCTAATAACTCACATAGTGTTTAATTCCACAATTTCTCACTAAAATATCTTTTAATCTCATTTCAACCAACATCAACGTCAACAACTCCTTTATCCCAAACTAGTTGGGGTCGACGATCGATGAACCCCAAAAATTCATAAAAAAATAAAAGCAAAATCAGTCGAGGGAAAAAAAATAAATATGTAAAAATAAATAAACAATATACACACGCACTACCCCTCCATAATACTAATAGCTTTTCTCCACTCCGTTATAATGCAAACCGTACGCCAACCTATTTCGTCCTCTATTAAATCTTGTTTTACTACTTTCCCCTAAGTAAATTTCGGCCGACCTCTTTCTTTCTTCGTGTTATGCTCTCGATAGCAAACTTCTGTTTGTACCGAAACATCTAGGGGCCTTCGAAAAATATGTCCAAACCATCTCAATCTATGTTTTCTTTTTTACCACCGGTTCTACTTCAACTTTGCGTCGAATATCTTCATTTCTTATCTTATCCATTTTTGTATGACCACTCATCCCCTTAACATCCTCATTTCTGCTACTCTTATTTTATGCTCATGTTTCCTCTGTACTGACCAACATTCAACTCCGTATAGCATGGCAGATCTCACTGTTCTATAAAAATTTTCTTTTAACCTAAAAGGGATTTTGCGATCACACAAAAATCCTGATGCATTACGCCATATCATCCAACCTGCTCTGATTCTATGGCTTACATCCTCATCAATCTCTCCCTCCTTTTGCAATGTTGATCCCAGATATCTAAAAGTATCTTTTTTGGGTACTTCCTGTCCCAGCATATTTACGGCTTCTTGATCCACTCTTCTTGTTGTGTCGAACTCACACTTCAAGTATTCCGTCTTACTTTGATTTAACGTAAATCCTTTAGACTCCATCGTGCTTCTCCATAATTCTAATGTAGCGTTAACTCCAGTACTGGTCTCATCAATAAGCACAATATCGTCTGCAAATAGCATACACCACGGCACCTCATTTTGTATATATTTTGTTAGCTCATCCATAACTTGGGCAATAAGATAAAGACTCAAAGCAGAACCATGGTGTAAGCCTACTGTGATTGGAAAATAACTTGATGTGCCATTACAAGCCTTCACACATGTAGTAAACACTGTCATATATATCCTTAATTGCCTCTACATATTTTGAAGTTACTTTTTTTCTTCTCAAGAACCCATCACATAACTTTTCTTGAAACCTTATTATACGCTTTCTCGAGATCAATAAACACTATATAGAGGTCCTTTCTTTCTCGATATATCTCTATCAATTGTCGTATCAAGAAAATAGCCTCAACGGTAAATCTTTCTGCAATAACTCCAAATTGATTGACAGAAGCTTTGGTCTATTTTCAAATGATGTTCAATAACTCCCTCCCACAACTTCATTGTGTGGCTCATAAACTTAATGCCTCTATAGTTGAAATAATTCTGGATATTCCTTCTTATTCTTGTAGATAGGCACAAGTATACTCTCTCTCCATTAATCTCATTTCATCCAAAAAAAAAAAAAACAAAATTGATCTCACGAACAAATTCACAAATCTTACCACCAAGATTTAATTGGTTTCTTGGTGTAATTCTTCAAACGAAATCTCTACTCATGAAGTCTACGAAGAAGCTCTCTTTGCACGTATTCATGCTCTCTTTGCACGTATTCATCAATAATAGCCGCCCAAAGTACCCTCAACTTGTGTGTGTGCGCGCGCGCGCGCGTGTGTGTTAGAAGCCGACTTTAATATGAATTAGGAAATTGTGTGATTCCGTCAACAAGTCCAAGTTTGGACTTTCTTCTTTTGACTTTTCTTTGGCTAATCCAATTCTGAAAAGTAAAGTTGCTATATTCTGCTTTGCGTGATTTCGGACATCCGTAAAATGTCCTAATTTCTTTATTTTAATTGATCGGGCTTTCTTGCAATTCATCTTGAGCCGGATTTCGTTCACGGGCTCAAACTTGAGACATAATTTTAATATTATGCTGATCGTCTTGTTTGTTCTTATGCCTTTACACCTGTATTCTATTGCCTTCCTGAATCCTTTGGTATCTTAAAATTAATACCATGAAAAATCCCAAACCGGTATACTTGTGATAAGTTTACCCCAAATTATTTTTTTAACCATGAAAAACTTCAAACTGCTACAATTGTAACAAATTTACCCCAAATTATTTTTTTGACCACCAAAAACCCTAAATTGGTATGCCTGTCATAGATTTACCTTAAAATAATTTTTTTGACAACGAAAAACGCCAAACTAGTATACTTGTGCAAGTTTTCCCTTCGTTAAATTGAGTTAATGCCACAAAATTTCAAATTGATGCAATTGTGACAAACAGAGGATAAAAATTTCAAACTGGTAACTCGTCTATTATCACGTGTTATAAACTTAACACTTTAACGGTGAGATTTAATGAAAGCTAATAGAGGGTAAATTTGTCACAGATGTACCGGTTTGGGATAAAATTGTCATAAGTGTACCAGTTTGGAATTTTTTGTGGTTAAAAAAATAGTTTGGGTGTAAATTTTTCACAGGCGTACTAGTTTGGGATTTTCTGTAGTATTACCCCGGTATCTTATGCAATTTCTTTGATCTTACACACTGGAGAAGTTATAAAAGATTATTGTTCTGCCAAGTCAACTGAGGCTTCCTGGCTTTATCATATATCGTTATGCCTGGTTTATCATTATGTTGGGCAACGGAAGTCTTATGGTATTATGATGTCTTTATGTCTTGGATTTGTGAGAGCTAAAAATCCTTTTGCAGTTATTGGGATGGCTTGTTGCTGCGCCGCTTATTTTCTCCTTCCTCTGTATATTAGCTCTACCATGTTTCAACCTTTTGGTAAGCAAGTTCAAATCTGGTTCGTCAAGCCCTAAGAAGACCGTCCATTCGCCAAGAGATGTCAGTATAAAGGTAAGAGATGTCTGATGGCCGATAACTCTTGCAACCCTTGTGTATATAGGACTATTTTCCGCTTTGTATAATGCTCTGCCGTCATCATATTCAATGCTGTCAGAGAGCAACCTGTGGATGTTATGATCACGGTGAGAAATGGATCGAAATCTCTAACTGAATATGTCATCCGCTCGAATGTGCAGTGGATTCAATGTAATTTGTTCATTCATGGTTATATGAAATTCATTCTGCCGTATTGTTGTCGGCAAAGAAGCAGCTAAAATCACTTGGTTTACTTTTGACGCTACCGTAGGAAAACAATAGCTCAAGGAGCACCAGTGTTTCCTCTCAAAAATATATTCGCCGGCTGTCAGAATCCTCATTTATTTTTCTCGACGATTGTGCTTGAAGGCTGATCTCTGGTATGACTCTGTCCCTTGAGAATGGTTATTGCTACTTCGACAAGACATTTTACCAGGACAGATCATGAGAAATTCGTGGAAAGGGCAGGGGGAGAGTCAAACTTGCATCGTATTATACTCGAGGCAAGTAATAAAGTGAGGCATCCCTTGTCATTCCTCGGCCAATAGCAAGGTTTCACTCGAAGAATCCAACTGAATCACTCTTGAAGTACCGTAGAGAGAATTGAGGAAGTAGAAGCAACTTCTATAGGAACTTGGGACCGCCACTGAAAACGAGACCTAACACTTATCCTCTTTCGATCAGAAACTACTGCAAAATAGGCAGATCTTAACAGGAAAAGAAATAGAAAGAGGGATGAGACCACGGTCCTTAAGCTCAAGGTTTGTTGCATTCAATCGAATAGCGAAAGAATATAAAGGCACAGTGCGACATGAAATCACCAGAAACTGTGAGAGCTATCGAACGGACAAGGAAATAAGGATACCCGGTTTTACTTTTTGTCACGAGGTACTAATTCCATGATATTCCGGTTCAATTGTGGTTCGCATTGTTTTAGGGATGCTGGAACGGAATGGAAAGGAACAGAATGCCTGCGCATGTACCGATGATTCGATAACTTTGTTTGTTGAACTGTAGGAATGGAGATACGAGATAATGTTTGATTGTAAAGAAGCAATGTGGTGGGAGTGGGATTGAATGAGAATTCTCTCATGAATTTAAATTACACTGAAGGTGCATTGATATAGTGAAGTGATACTTCTTAAAACTAATTTAGAAATTTTAATTATTTATTAATCACTCATATAGTTCATTAATTATAATCTTTGACTATAATTAGAATTATTGTCTATAATTTGACTAATTGGTAGTTAATATTTCGTGGATATAATCTGGAACTATAAAAAAAAAAAATTAAATCATATTGTTCATCAACAATATGAGTTATAATTAATCATAATGACACTCATAAAACCAATTATTTACTAAACTATTTGGTTATGCTTTATAATGTGGTGACTTATCAAATTATTTAGATTCATAAAGAAAGAAGAAACAATATAATTAGAATAATTATCTACTAATTGACATCGATTAATTAAGTGGGTGGGACTGGAATCACCAGCGCCGGAGGTATGCTCTTGAATGATAATCCCAACTCTACAAGGATTGCTCTTGGGATGGCAGGAAAATGGACACTCAAGCAATTTGGACAAGGAATCCTGGGCATTCGATCAAACCAAATGAGACCGAACAAAACAAACCGATCGTAATAGATCATTTAACTTTTGCTCGAGATTTGAATGGGATGGCAGGAAAATTGCCAAGATCAAATTTAGATAACCCCTGTACCGATGGGGTTAAACTACAAAAGTCAACAGTGTTTTAGGATTGCATTACACTCTCCTAATACTTCAAAGGACCAAATCCGAGAAATTTTAAAATGAGATAGACCCACAATTTCGCCAAACATGTGATAGACATCTGTCATTTTTGGTCCATTAACTAACTCGATTTCTCTTCGCACGATTTCCTCCTAGGGTCCAAGCATAAGCCCAGGTTCGGAAAGAACGAGAATGCTCTCACTCTCTTCTGCTTCCTCCCATTTCTGCTCTCCCTTTCTTTATGGTTTTTCATTCCTTCGAGCGACTAAGAGTTACGAAGATTATCCATCGTTCAACAAAAATTATGTCAATCAATTTTTCAGGAGAATCGCCTCTGCCCGATCCACATAAGAGTCGGGAAGAGAAGATGAAAAAAAAAAAGCCCCATGCATGATCTTATGTAGGATTTTTTCAATCCACGTCGGTTCATTTCATATGGTGATTGAATAACGAAAAGGAGTACGAATATAGATCGGAACCACCGGGTGGTTTTCGTTTGCGTAGATCAGCGCATTTTCGTGTGCCAACTGCACTGCATAGCTAATCTCGAGATAGAACAATCAATATACAAATCTAAAGTTGAATTTTTCACACCTCCCCCAAATAACTTTGGCCTAGTATTAAATTTTGTGATCTCTCTCTCTCCATTCCGACATTGGCCGGTGACCTTGTTCGCATCAGAGATTTCTCCTCCGCGCCGACACAACTCGCCCCATCCGGGTCCCTCTTGGCGATTTTGCATTGTCGTCTCTCTCCCGGAACTTCTCGGGATATATTTTCATCCATTCGGACCGACCTTTTTCCTTTTCTCTGTTTTAAAGGAGTTCATGTCGCTGTCCTCTGTGTAAGCTGGTCGTTGGGAGATCTTGATCTTTGCCAAATGACAGTCGGGGCGGTGGAAGATGTCCTTCGAGACTGATACCAGTTCGAGCCCGGACCCTCCTCCGGAGCGCTTCAGCTTGACTGAGCTGAAGCTGTACCAGGCCGTCATCTTCTCTGTCCCCATCGTCTTCACTTTCGTCCTTCTCTTCTCCTTCTACTTGTTGTACCTCCGCCGCCGAAGGGCCGATTGGGTCTCCCTTCGCATGCGCGCTTCCCGACCGATCGGTGGGCAAAACAGCGACGTCCCTAGAGTAAGAGACCGTTGGGTCCCACGGTTCCCCCCCCCCCCCCCCCCCCTTCCAAAAAAAAAAAAAAGTTTGGATCTTGTTCTGGTACTGTTGCTGACTGATCGATTTCCCATTGGCAGCCTGAAGCGGGCCTGACGAAAGAACTGAGAGAGATGCTTCCCGTCATTGTGTATAAAGAGAGCTTCTCGGTCAAGGACTCACAGTGAGTACATAGTGCACCGGCCCTTTAACTGTAATGTTGCCTTGCTTGTTGCTTTGTCTCCGGATGATCCAATCAGTTTCTTGATCTCCTCTGTTGGTGAAATGAAATTATCCTAGAGGCTACAGGAGGTCAATTCGTATTAGCTGATTGAACTGGACATAGATGCTGTACATTCGGACAATTTAATCATTCTTCATGGGGTAATTTGGACGTTCTCTGCATCTAAAGAAAGCATAGTCTCCCGGCATTTCAACTTTTGGATTCAGAAGGACTTTTGCTTATCACAAACTTCAGCTTTGTGACTCAATGGAAAGTTTAGAAGGCGAATACATAGCAAAGTTTGAGAGTAAATTGCTGAAGAAAAGATAGTTGCCTCGCGGAGATTGTGTTGGCTTGTTTTTTTTTTTTTTTGTTTGGTCATCTTATTCACTGGGCAATTCTTTATGGTCTTATCTTTTGCACGACAAGTGTTCAACAGACAACAAGAAGAAAATTATGCACATTTGACATGTATATAAGTGGCGGACACAAGAATTCAGGGCTTTAGAAAGGGTGATTCTGGGGAAAATCTTGTTATCTAGCTTTGGCAAAGGGGGAACTTGATTCTGGTGGAACAGGACGATGGGAAAACCTCTTAGACAAAGTTAAGTGGGTACCTTTAGGTGGGAAGTGAAGTGATGAAGTAACTTATCCACCACCCACGGAGCTCAAAATAGAAACTTCCTTAGTAGTGGTCTTCTTTTTTGGTACATGGCAGAATCAGCGAAAGATCCTACTCATAAACTTTAAGGGTAAGGCATTTACATGCATTCACAAAATTACTCTGGATTAAGTGCCTCATGTCAGTTCCTTTTTTTTATTTTTCTTTTCCTCTTTCTGTTTTCATATGAGACTGTTGGTACTACATTGAAGTAAGCGGGTCCTGCGGGGTCATGCATATAAATGTTACAAGGGAAATATGTTGAGTATTCTTTGGCCTCTTTAGACGGGAATAAATCGGGGAGAATCAAATAGAAATAGTTTTCCCTGGGAATGGCACTTTGCCGTTACAGGTGCTGCTTGTGATTTCTTTTTTCTTTTCTTTTTTTTTTCAATTTATCTCATTTGTTCTATTCAAAGTTTTTCCTTAGCCAATCAGCATACGTACTGGTCCATCGTGAGAAGTGTCTGGTTTAGCTATCCATTGAACAGTGGTTTTGGGGCCTTTGGAAGCATGCTATTATCACACTGAATCTCTTTTTGGTGGTTTGGTCATTTACAAATTGTGTGGACTCCGGGTGATAAATATGCGAGAGAGAAATTGGGTTTGCAGCTTTTGGGAGGTGCCGGATGCATGCTTATTCGTTATTTCCTGACTGCTTGGCATTGCTGCTCAGCCTTATGGCAGGCAATTGCCTGTTGAAGGTGATAGTGTCAATTAATGGGAGTGTACTAGAGAAACATTCCTTGAGGAAATCCGAAGAGATGAAGTTGCAGATCTTAGACATAAAAACAATGACCTGATCTTTTAATTGTCTGTCTTTCATAATTTGAGAACTCTGTGTCTGCAGATGTTCGGTGTGTCTCGGGGACTATGAGGCCGAGGATAGGCTTCAACAGGTACCGGCATGTGGTCATACTTTTCACATGGGTTGCATTGACCATTGGCTTGCCACCCACACAACATGCCCCCTTTGCCGTGTCTCTCTTCTCGCTCCTACAAATGGGCCCGTTGAGGTCCAGACAGAAGCAGGATGTGGATCTTCTGATCAAGATGTTATGCAGGTTTGTGAAGAAACAGATACTATGCAATCTCGGCAGGAAAATGGTGTTCTAAACGAGGACACAGACTTTCAACCCCGTTGTTCTTGAAACAGAACAGCATCCTTGAATGGCTTGAGGATGGTTAAACCATTCCTATGCGGTCAGAACTTCATCTCCCGCTCTTCTCATTGAACACTTAATTTTATTCATGAATCCAATTTCAAAAATTAGTTATTAGCTGCATTGTAAGATTAGCTGAGATCCCTGATTTGAGCAATAATTAGTGTGCCTTGGTCAATCTAGAATTTCTACTGACTACAGGATTCAATTAGATTGAGTTGTCTCTTTGCTTCTGTTCTGTCTCTGAAGTACCTCACGAAGCATTTGTAATGGGCTTGTACTGGGATTAGACCCCTGCACTTGTATTTCTGACAGTCTATGATGCAAATTCTTTGCTCGCCACCGACATTACCGGCTTCTTTGTATCGGCTTGTCGGAGCTTTTATCTTCCCTGTTGTACTGGTAGCTGTTGATTTTTCTTTCAAGTTTTCTGTAAGCGATAATGTTGCCATCTGTTCATTTAGTTAGCAAATTGTCTGATATTTCGCACCGACAGCAACGGAACTCGTGATAGGTCTTGCAACCGAAGCTTTAAGGTTTCCTGTAGAGAACCACCATGTTTCTACTGAAAATTCTCTTGGTGCAGTAGTGATCACTTCACTTCTATTTTCTTCGCCGGAACATCTTGGAGTTCTTTTCTATGAGCAGAGGTTTTGCCAACAGGATCAAACAAGTTGATCATTTGAGGCACTTAGGAGTTCTAAGGCCGTTATCTCGACGTCGCCGTCTCGTCAGAAGCTGCGAATTTTTTTGTATAGTGATGGCTTGTATAATTTGAAATAATTGGACAGTAAAAATATTTGAATTATATTCATTATTAATAAATATATATTTTTTATTCATTTATTGTTGTAATCGATATGATAAACTATTTTTAGAAACGTTGATACTTGACGGTGGAGCTCCTATCAATTGGCGATGGTGATTGATCGATGGCGGGTTTTATTAGGGCGATCATTACTAATAATAACGTGTAAAGGTCTTTTTCGATCGCTTATAGTTGCTAAAATATTCTCGGAGTACAATTATCATTAGCAAAGGGTCTATCAACTTTAATTACGTTTTCTCTCTAAACTTAACGCACGATTGTCGTGGAAATACGAGTTTGACCCAATAAAAAAAAATTAATAGCATCAGCCCTAAAGACAAACCGGATTATTGATTATTTGAAAAAAAGTTGTTTTTTTTTATAGAAATTAATACACTTGTTTTCCGATTCGCATCATTTTGCGGTAATAAGTTTTTTTTAGGCTCTATTTATTTTGCAAAAAATGAGTGATATGAAAAATACATTATTGTCCGTAATCAAAATATTTTTTATTGATTAGTTATTTCAAGCGATATATATAGTTATTTTTAAAAATATATATAATTTTTAAATTACTTTTTTTTCGTGAAATAAACGGAACTTTACGTTAATTTCTTACTTGATGTGTTAATATTAAGGGCAGGTGATAACGTCTATGCATTTTTTAAATTATTGGTGAATTATTTATAGTTCATTTAATTACAAAAAAAAGAAAATTCAATGGGGGTTGGACAAAATCATTTCTTTATGAAATTTCTTGCGGCCTGCGTATTGATGACCTGTGGGTTTGAGAGCGAGACATAGTCAATTACCATCCGATGCGCGTGAGCTTTACCTGGTCGCTAATGAAACTCGGCCCAAGCTCATCTTCGAACTGGGGAAGCTCCTCAGATCCTTAGCAGTCTTGATCGAGTCAAGGTCGAGGGGAAGAAGATGGGAACAATGTTTGACTCGCGGAATTCTTGATCCAGTCCTCCTCCTCCTCTTCTTCTTCTTCTTCGTTTATCCGTCCACTTTCTTGTAAGTATCTTCGCTCTTTTGTTTCCCTTTCTCGATCGTTGGTTCTGGATCTGTTTTTTTTGACTTCTATCGTGGTTTTCTTGTTAATTTATGAAGGGGTTATTTCACTAGATTTCTTTCATTCTCGGAGACACTGGTTGCACCCTCTTCCATGCATTGAAATCGGATTTTCAATGGTTATCAGGGGTCGATTACTTAATGAGAGCTATCTGAAGGAAGTGACCATATTCGTTCAGTACTTGTTTTGATTACTGAGCTGAAGGACCTTGTGACTCTTTTGTTGAAGAGGGTTTTTTAGGGTTGTGTCTAAGATCTGAGTTCTCACAAGCCGATAGGGGTGCTTCAATTCTGAATCTATCTTGGCTAGTGACCGCCAAACAATCTTTCCGTCATCATGGGTACTATCCCAAATACGGTTCACTATTGTTCCGTGTCAAGGGGAAACAGAATACTTTATGCTTATAATGGGGGTAACCCTGAACTAGATAATTTGGGCGCCTTGTGCTTGGAAAACACCCCTGCTTTCCATAGATGGTACTTTGAGACTGTGGGTAAGAGGACCTTCGGATTTCTGAACGAAGATGGTTACATCTATTTCGCAATTCTTGATGAGGGTCTCAAGGACCGGGGCATCCTACAGTTCCTAGAGCGTGTGAGGGACGAGTTCAAGAAGATTGCTAGAAAGGGCTCGAGGGGAAGTTTGTTGAGTATTAACTCAGTCATAGTACAGGAAAAGCTAGTACCTATAATACAGTGCTTGATAACTTCGTTGGAGCAAGTTCCTCAGGGTGGTGATGACTGGCCAATTGAAATTGCTGCATTGGATCAGGCAGGATTGTCCCCGTCGCCAAGTAACATGAATGGGATAAATGGAATTGGTACCTCCACAAAAGCCCCTTTGTTGGGCAAGATCGGTGTGCAAGAGAAGAAGAAGACCAAGGATCATGTTGTTGTGATGCGGGATATTGAATTGGAGGAGCACCGGAGGTCATCCGACAGAGGAGTCAAAGTTGATTCTGCTGGCCTGGACTCTACCAACCTAAGCAGATCAGGTTCTTCCGTCTCAACGCAGAAGGAATATGGTTCCATGAGGAATAGATCAGTTTCACAAAACATTAGAAAGAGATGGTGCCGCCTAGTTCGCATTGTTCTTGCCATTGATGCTGCAGTCTGTGGAGTTCTCTTTTCCATTTGGTTGATGATTTGTCTCCGAACTGAATGCATGCGCTGAGGAGTTTTCTCCCCTGTGATGCTGCAATTTTTTTGAAGACAGTTAATGGAGGGTTCAAGTTCATGCTCTTTTGATCACTACAACTCGGCTTCCAATTTCACATATCAAAGCAGCTGGCTTCTTGGCCATTTTGAGATCATGAAGTGGACTTTTTTCAAGGAAGGATCTGAGTGGGATGTTCTTGATATTGTTGACTTGTCCCATAATCCTCTTGGAGGTAATGATTTACATTGTATCTGTGATACAGTGAAAGTCATTGGATCTAGGGTCCACAATGCAAAGGGAAAGAGCATTAAGATGACAAGAAATCATAGGCATCTTGGTTGGAGGGTGTATACCATACTTGCATTGGTGACAGTTGTAATTATTTTACATATTGAAAATGCAAGTCTCCCTTTTCCATCTGTTGTTGCACCTCTTTTGTGTCGAAAACATGTTGTGAATCTTGCAGTTTTTTACCTACATGGTTGAACCCTTTGTAGTCCATATCATGCTACAATACTAATTAAGCTTTTTTTTTATTGTTCTGGTTCTTCACTTTGGAATTATTTAAAGACAGCGATGCTAATATTGACATGGAAAAATTAGTATCTTTACAGTGGTAGTCATAATTGCTGATTTTGATACGATAAAATAAATTTAAGTAGGCCTGTAAAAGATTGAATCATAGTTTGTTTAGGGTGGTTTACTCTTTTAGTTGAAACCTTTGGCTTTAAAGTGACTCTAGTGTTTGGCTTTAGTAATGACTTAAATAGAGATTTGTTGGGAAGGTTCAACTTCTGAAGCTGTTATTTACACGGGTTTTACCAAAAACATAGGAGTATAGACATATAGGAAATTACTCTTATTTTGAAGAGTAATTCTTGAGGGCTATGGATATCATTTACTATTAAACATGTGTCAGTGGTCACTTGCTCTGCCTTATCAATGGATCCACCAACTGGCGTATTCAACATGATATTTCCTGGAAGAAGTTATGATTGATGGGAGAGTGAATACTATAGTGAAAGTCAAAAGCATAAACCACGAATCCCTGAGGAAAGAGCAGGGGGAGGAGCTTCTGGCGTATCTTGTTTTCAGCTTTTACTGATTGTGCTTTGATACCAAATGATCGTTTAGAAATCTTTGTTTTCACATTAATCAGAATCTACTTCCTGAGCTTTCTGTATAGGCCAAGAAGAATGAACTTTGGTATTCTGTACTTTGAGGCACAGTGTGTGTGTGTGGTATTCTGTACTTTGAGGCCGTCTGTCTCTGTGTGTGTGTGGGCGCGCGCGCACATATATCATCCATCATCCTTCATGATGTTCTAGATGTTGTAATTGTCGACATGGATAATTTTCTTTTACATCACGTGCTAGGATTATCATGACAAGGCATCTGAGTTGGATCTTATGCTTTGAAGTCTAGGTTCTATTAGAAGATAGAAATATGAGATGGATATAAATGCTGGATGGAAGGAATTGGTAGATGCTGATAATGTTTATATAGCAGGGAATACCCAGACACACGTTTGATGTTTTACATGAGTTTCTTGTCAAGTAAGACAGCGCAGAAATGGAGTGTGTTTATGAGCATAAAAAATAAGTGCAAGTAATGATTGAGGAGCTCAGGTATAGAGAGGAGAAATAGCTTTTATGGAGAGGAGATCATATCGACCCCTGTGTTGGTTTTTGCCTATTGCAGAGACAAGACAGTGGCGAGCCTTGGAGAAAACAAGGCATCTATATGAATTCTTGCGCTGTATATTTAGGACGTAGATTCTGGTTTAGTAAACTGCATTTTACAAATGTGGAAGTTGCCATAAACTGCCACAGACCCCTCCATGATGTTTATTACTAGTAAATTTTGCTTCTAATCTATAGGGGCAAAAAACCTGCAAGTAGTGACTTGCTGGATTCATTAGGTTCCATGTTCTGATGCTGATATCGTCCGCAGTATGTTAAAAGATGCATAGGTTGAAGGTTAGATTTAACGTGATCAAGGAAGAAATTATTTAAACTTGACATCAGAAATGATAAATGTTGCTCAATGCTCAATTGGAGCTTCATTTTTTTTGGGTCAACCTTCATTATCAAGATGCTATTCATACATGTAATGCTTATAGAGTATGTAAGGATCAGTGGAATGTACTTTATCAGTGTGTCTTTATTGATGGCGTCGATGCCTTAGCAGAGTCGGTAAGATACTCCATGCACTTTGCAGCGACTACATACTATGCTGAAGTGAAGCGTCAGGGTTGGTAATTATATAGTTTGATTCAGAGTTCTTCACTTATTCCATATGTTTCTCTCCTCATGTTCGCACTCCAAGTGTTCCTTCAATTCTGACTTCCCTTTCTAGTAATCCCCGCTTGTTTACCACGCATTCTTGCTTGCTGATGGAAAACTTTTCGCAGTTCCTTCACCTCTGCCTCTTCTTCATCTGAAGTCAATTATTTCTGGTCCAAACGGTTTTAGTTGATGCTACAAAGTTCTTGCTCGTTCTTTCCTTTGAAAGGGATGAATTATAGGTTTCAAAGAACCGAGGCCATCAGTTCCTTCAGTTGGCAAAACTCTTCCATGAATTAAGCATAGAGTAGCTGAGGACTATGACGGACGAAGGTTTGGGACTTGCGGCTCCAATAGGATTTGACTTGATTTGACTTTAAGCCTTGTTAGGCCGTTAGAGTGGTTTCTTTCTGTCTTCGCCCGTAGAGGGTTAAGATGGTTCTAATGACTTGTCAAGAAGTAAAGTAAATCACACTCACATGTGAAACTGCATGCATCAAATTGAAATATCACTTGTGAATGCTTGAATTCTTGTGCTATTGAAGTCAGCTGCTCCCTTAATGACATGCGCGATCGAGTTGCATGATGTGATGCAACAAATGTGGACGAAGAATTTGAATGTGATGATATTAGCTGGGCAAATATTCACCGTAAGATAGACCCCTACACGGTAACTTTGACAGCACTTGCATAGATGAGATCCGCATTCACGTTTTGAGCACTTGCTTTTTGACAAATATGACGACGTTCTATCATTCTTCTCTTTGTTTAACACGGCTCATCAAGTTAGCCTTCAGGTTTATCTTCTATCTCATGGTTTTTCCATTGACCGTGTATGGTCGAAGGATGACGTTCATGCTATGACTAGATCGTTGTGTGAGCGATCGATACTCATTATGAGTTGCCTCCATTTTAGACTACTCCCGAGAACGAGACATTCGACACCCATTTGACGTTGATATGCCCAGAACTGAGTGTGGATGGATTTGTGAAATCAAAAGAATGCAATGATCAGGTGTACGAAAGAAACAATATAATACACATGAAAGTCTCGATTCAAGGCAATAAACGTAGGAAAGGAGCAGCTGATTCATCCTCATCCAACCTTAGGACGATGGATAAACCGCTCATATCCAACATAGCATGCTAGCTAACATTACAATCCAAGAAGTCTCGTAAATACATCAACGACATTATCAAAGGTCCACAGAGAATTAACAACGGCAGTTTGCAGAGAGAGAGAGAGAGGGAGAGGGAGAGAGAGCTGAGGCGATGGGGAAGATCAGGGGAAGAGAGACGAGGAGGGAGAGTAGGGAGTGTGAAAGGCGGGAGCTTCAATGAGAAAGGATGACGAGACTGACGGCGACGACTTAAAGTCCTAACCATGGTCGAAACTTGAAAGGGGTGTCAGTGGAGGAGAAAGAACCCAAGGGAAACAAAATATATCCCAATCTGGGTTGCATGCAAAATGCTTTGAGCTCCATCTTCCATTAATGGAGACCTCAAAGTTATGGTCAGTTATTACAAACCCTAAATGCAAAAGGTGAGAAAAATTCCTAATCTAGTCCTTCTACTCGTCTCTATTTTGATGGGGGCTTGACCTCCCATGGTTCAACCCCCATTAGTGCTACTGAAAAAAAAAAAAAACCAACAAAGGATGACTATGTTCCCTTACCCTAAGGGATGATGGTCAATTAGTAGATAGACTGTGTGAACTCACCATTGATGATGAGGTGTTTAAACAAATGCCCGGCTAACTCCTATTGCTAATTACAGATGTTCAAGACAGGAGGACTACTACATGTTAAGACAACCAAAATTTGGGGCCCACCTGGCCCTAAATTTCTTTTTTCCTAAAACTAACCCTTCATTTTGAGAGGAGATTAGTTTCGAGTAATTTGGAGGGATTAGCCAGTTTCCTAGCCTAGCCTAAGACTAGTCAAACTTCCAAAAGTGAGGATGGGCTTGCCATTTGTTTTCTTTTGGTTGGTGAAAAATTTACGGACTTTTTAGCTAACCATTTTTGAAGGGTTTCTTACCTTTTTTTCCTTTTTCTCTTATTAGCCTCTTTCCCAAGGGCTAAAATGAACCTTCTCATCAGTCAAAGGCTCCCCCAAAGAGCCAAGACTTTGAAAAAAAAAAGAAAGGTACCATTTTTTTTTCTTCCTCCCAACTCTGGGCTATTTCCATAGCATAGCTTTGAGTTGGTCATGATGAATCCTTGTTCGCAAAAAAAATGCAAGGAGATGATGATGATGATGCATGAAACACACTCCAATTCTCTCGGAGGTGATTTTTTTGGCCCCTACAGAGGGCTTGGCATGAATGAGATGGCCCGAGAACGCCAAAGGCATGGGCTCATGAGTGTTAGAGAGAGAGATAGAAAGAGAGAGACAGAACCATGGTTAGGCTTTAAGGTCTTTGAGGCTTCAGAGAAGGCTGAGCAAAAATGGAAAGAAGACTTGGGACCAAGACAATGACGAGTCCGGTCTAGCGATGTGGTATCGGGGCAGGCAGAGCCATCGTCACGCCTGTGGCACAGCAAAACACACTGTCATAGATATTAGTACCTTTTGTCGACCTAAAGAAATGAGAATTATGAAGCTTGAACAGTTATTTAAGTCGTCAAGAGAGATTTTTTGGTCAGTAGCAACAAGCAAATAAAGTGATTTCAGTTGCCTTTAGATGGGCAGGAGTTCGGTTACGAATGTGGTACTAACCTGAGTGAAGAGCAGGAGTGGGCGCGAGCGACACGGGGGCCGCATAGTGCTGTGCCGGGTAGCCCGAGGTCGAGTTGATGGCCGAGTAGTGGAAGAGGTGGTGCGGGTACTGGACTCCGTAGTTCTGGGCCGAACTGTAGCCCGACCCTCCGCTGCTCCCTTCTCCGGCGAGATGCAGGTACGGGTAAAACGCCGTTGCCGCGCCATTCATGAGCCCGCTCGGCCCGGTCCCGTACATCGGGTACTGGGCAGCAGCTCCTCCATAAACGCTATAGTAGCTCTGGACCTTTTTTGCACAAACTCCGATGTGTTACTGCTTCATTCTTGCACATGTTTGCCACTCTTCATGCAACTGTAAAAGTCTTGTGGGCACGTGACATGCAACTCTTTTATCTTTCACGACATAGTTTTTCGTTTTTTTTTTTTGTTTTCTTTTCTCTTTTTTAGGGCTTTGCTCCCAAATAATTTGTCACATAGTATAGTAGCATGTGCGTGAGGCTAAGGGACAACAGATGCATCAGACATACCCAACAACTTAGGTCAAACCGCACTTTCGTTTCACAAATCGCTGATGGCAAAACTATAGTTCGAAAACCTACTCAAAGAGTCCGTCAAATAGCGGAGCCAACATCATGTGATTCACCACTAAGAACTTACCACATTGTTGCTACAAACCCTACAGTAAGCTGTTTAGTTAGTGTCATATATCATTTAACTTTCACCCTGGAGCTCTCAGAGAAGATAAAACGAGACCGACAAAAGGAACAGTCCGAGCCGTGGCAAACAACTTTTTATTATTATTATTTCCTCATTTAATGGTTTATGATCCAGAACAGTAGGCGCAACGTTTCGCCAAAAAGAACCGAAGGGTTAAGAATCACGTTATCTGTCTGAAATGTAATAACGAACACAATGACTGAGTAAAGGTGAGGGAAATTAACAAAGTGATTGTCTCCAGAAAAGATGGTAGCGCTGGTTCAAAAGCTAAAAAGAAGAAGAAGAATCCTATGTAGTTTAGCGTTCAAAACCAGGTAACAAAAGAGAGGAAAAGGGAGAAGCTCCTACGAACCGTGGGGTAAGTGTAGTCTGGTGAATAGGAGGAGTACCTGAAACCCACAAAGCAAAACACAGTTAAGAGGAATATATGCCCCCCCCCCCCCCCCCCCCAAAAAAAAGAATAGAATATATGACACGTCACGACTCAGCCATTGCAGTTCTAATACGCTGCATGGCAATGCTAGAATACGTATATTATGTCTGGAAAGGAACCATAGTTTAAGATAAGAGATAGCAAAGAAGAAACTGATGAGTCGGGTTCGAGAACAAGAACATGGGTTGTGTTTCTCTGCAATGCATGCAGATGTGGGGGGGGGGGGGGGGGGGGGGGGGGGGGGGGGGGGGGGGGGAGGGGGTGGTGTGGTTTGAACATGAACTGTCGCTCGGAGCATGTGTGCATGTCGAAAGCAGACGCTGTCGTGCGACTCGTACGTAAAGACATCTTAAAAGAGGAACAACCGAAACACGCTTTGAGAGAGAGAGAGAGAGAGAGAGAGATGAGTGGTTACAGGCAATGATGGAATGGAATAAATTTGAGGGTGGTTCCTATTCTTCTGAGTTTGACTGGGGGGATGAGAGAGAAAAAGAGAACGCAATGAAGGATTACTTGACGTGGACCCTTCATCTCGCAAGAAGCTTCTCTCGATATCTCGATCCATCTCGACAGCCATACCTACGATCGAGATCGACTGAAACCCCAAAAGGAGCAACTTTACAAGGTCCAGGATCTTCATCCTGAGACCTGCAACTACTAGTTCTTATGGAGAGAGGGAGAGAGAGATACCCAGCGTATAGACTATATGGGAAGCCTTGTTGGAGCGCATAATGGGGGAAGGTTGCTGCTGAAGCAAAAGCTGTTCCCACTCCTCCATGAAACCCTCCTGTCTGGAACCCGCTCATTCCCCTCATATTCCTCCCTCCTCCACCTGCTCACCATCCACCACCATCATCATCATCACCGCCATCAACCAACCCCACCATTTTTACTTCACATCAGAGTTTTAAATTAATCTGATCAACAGTTACCATTCGCTTTCCATAGCTAAGAACAGCATGCAATAACTTAGGAAATAATAAACATGTTAATGTGGGTTTCTTAGAAGTTGGTTGATAAAGAACTTTGGGATTGCATGGCATATACCGAGAGAGTAAAAACGACTCATTCCCTCTCGTTTGAACAGCTCTCCCTCCTCTCCTTTTTGGTTATTTAGTTGGGGAATTTCTTACAATGCTTTTGTCTTTGTCTTCTCTCGCTTTTCTCTCGCCAAAACAGCTAAAAGCAAAACCCAAAAGAAAGCAAAAGAAAAGCCCCCTTAATGCATCTTCTAAATATATGGATCAGAATGTAAATAGCTTTGGCATTACTGATAGGCCCCAAAAGAATAAGAAGAAAGATGGAAAATTCCTGATCACTAGAGCATGGACTAGAAGCAATCATAAAACCCTTAACAAGGGAAAAAGTGGGTCAACAGTGAAAACCCTCATTAAACTTTGGCTAGATCTGACGGAAACCCTCAATGTGTGTAGATGTACCGGTTTTGGGGGTGGACGGCTTGGATCTTTGGAGGCCAAGGCAAGCAAGATTGCAGTTAGCTCTCCTCCCATCTATCACCGGCGACGCATCGACGCACGCTCTCATCGCAGCGTCTGGCTCTCGAAACGTCACCTGCAAAAAAAAAAAAACTTCGTAAAAATGGAAAAGAGAAGAGAAGATGTACAAGTAAACAGACAATCCCCGGAAGTCATCCATGTTTAAAAACCCCGGGACTCAAAAGGACTCGTGGAACCATCTATTTCGATAACGAATGAAGGGTCAAGGACCGGATCTTTCCATCTGTTTCAACTGTTCCAAGATCCAGATAACAGAGAGAGAGAGAGAGAGAGAGAGAGAAAGGAGATGATGAAGAAGTAGGAGAAAGAGACATACGAAGCCGTATCCTTTGGACCTGCCGGTGGCCTTATCAGTGATGACGACGGCCTCCAGAATCTCCCCGAACTGTTCAAAGTACTTCTTCATGGTGTCCTTCTGCGTCTCCCAAGCCAGCCCTCCCACAAACACCTTGGTGTACGTGGTGTCCCCGAACTGCCCTGTCAAATTCACCGGAGTCATCTTCTTCCTTCTTCTACAAGGATCTCTATGTGTGCACTAGCCCGCGAAGAAAGGTCAGCAAACAGAGAACACTCAGGGTTTCTCCGGCTGTGTCAACACACTTCTACTGGTTCAGATCTACGACAGAGAGAGCCCTAATAGATCTCGAGGGATCTTCTCTTTGGATATGAAGGGTGGTGGTACGATCGTGGTGGTGCCGATACAGATCAGATGATTAGGTCAGATATCAGAGACAAGAAGATGTGTGTGTGTGAGAGAGAGAGAGAGAGAGAGAGAGAGAGAGAGAAAATGAGAGGGAAGAGAAAGCAAAAGATGGAGGGAGGAAAATAAGAAATAAAGAAACGGAAAAAAAAGAAAAAGGAAAGACCATGTCATTTATGAATTATATACACCGCAGCAGCCCCCACTCCCTTTTACATCCTGGACATCACGTTCTCCCGCCCAGCCCACGCCCCTACCTCGAGCGTGGGCGCACGCCGTCGGGCACCAGACCCGGTTCGGCGGCTCACGCGCCGGGACACGCGTGGGGATGGGTGTCGGGGCCGAATTATTATGTCCGTCACTCGTTTGCCAACTTTGTATTATTTCTAGGGTGGGGCCTTCCCGAGCGGATTTACCGCTTCACCCTCGCCCCTTTTCGCGAAATTACCAGGCGGCACCGCGGGAAACGCTGTTTCCCCATCAGTGGCGGATACGGGACGGGGCGAGGGAGCGATTTTCTCGTTACTTTTTAACATTTTTCTCTTGTATTTGGGGGAGCGAGAAAGTCAAAGGTCAACCCCTCGACCGGTAGAGTTCCCTGGATTCTTCCGAGCCACTGACACCGTGGTCAAAGATGCTGTTTGCATTTTCATGCGATGAACAAGCTATCGGCCTCAACATTATGAAAATTACGATATCTTATCCATGGTCGGATATACCCTTTTTTTTTATATAGTTAGCGTACAAGAATAAGAACCCAAAAATTGTTACATATAATTTTAATCGGGTGGGTTTTCAGATATAAGTTTAAATGACGTCATCGATTTGAATGGCGAGCATTTATCGGGACATATTCCATGGAGTCCTAATCCGCGGCGACATATAAAAAAGGGAAAAAAAAAAGAAGCAAAATCGGATTGGCTGCTTTGGACCGGGGAAATCGAAATGGTTTGTTTGGGGGGAGTTTAAAGATTGTCGTGGTCGTGGTCGTATCAGAGGATTCAAAAACGGCGACGTTGTCGGCGAAGACGGCGGTGGTGGGGTGCTGAGATTCGTTTGTTGACCGTGTCGGGGAGAGAGCTACATTCCCTGCGAAACACCATTATGAAACCCAACTCTTTTTTAACTGTTAATGTCTTCATGGGTTCTTGTGCAAGCTTGTTCTTTCTTTAATTGGGGAAAGTGAATATATGCCCGGCACGTTACTGGATCTTGTCGTTTTGACCGCCGGGCGCATATTCGATTCGACTGAGACCGGGTCTCCGTGGTGGCTAACTGGGTCCTGCCCCGTCGGGCCAAAGCCCAGTCCACCAAACGAGTAAGGAGATGTTCGAAGGCTATACTATTATTGGATAGGGGTCCAAAGAGAGAGAGAGTGCTCTCTCTCTCTCTCTCTCTCTCTCTCCGGGGCTAACCTGAATTGATATTTGCCTGTTGAATGGGACCCGGCCGACGATTCTAGAATATTGAATGTGCAGGACCGATCCTCGGAGAGGATCCTTTCTTCGGTCGGATAACCCGTAATGAGCTGCTCTTTGCCAGCAAACGTGGCTTTTTGATGCAACAGTCGGTGATGCAGGGACCAAGGGATATGTACACAAACCATCTTTAAACTTTCGTTCAATTATTGCAACGCGATCAATGAACTCTTAATCTGTTCGATTGCGGTCCCTATAAGGTGTAACTCGACATGCGGTGTGGTCCCCGGTCATTGAACATCTTGGTGTGATATAAGGACTAAATTGAACATGCACCAAAAGTCGAAAAGGAAATTACATTGAATACACTAAGAGTTTTAGAAGAGATATTATCATATTGAGCAAGTTAAGAATAATATTAAACTAAAATTGGAGGAGGATTGGCGTCACTTTCCTACAATGTCACCAGAGCAGAGCGCACCACATATGAGGATAAAAGATTGGTGAGTTAGTAATAGTATTGCAGTAAATGGTTAAGAGCGAGTCGGCCAAAGGGCTGCACGTGCACCTGCACGTGGTGTGGGGTGTGTGTGTGTGTGGGGTCGTGCACGCCTAGTTGTCTCTGCAGCCTTAACAATAATTATTATTCAGCAGAAGAGAGAGAGAGAGAGGATGAATGAATGAAAATCCACGTCGCTTTCTCTGGTCCAAAAAAAAAAAAAAACAAGGACGAGGAGACCAAGTGCGGTTGGAGACAGCTCTGCCTCGCGTTCCCAACTTTGCCTCAGTCTTCCTCCCCATCTTGCCGAAGATAAAAGGGCAAAAAAATGGGGGTGTCCGCTCGATCAGATCATCTACGCTTCACCGACGGACGGACGGACGGACGGCTGCTGTTCCACGGGTCGGATTACGGTTATTCCTTCATTAGACCTGGACCAGTCCCATCCCCGTTAGTGTCCATTTGGTCGTGACCTGGGTTCAAAATCACCGTGATTCGCGCGATGTGTGTGGGGATGGCGGTGTTGGAGTTGGCGATCATTTCAAGTTCCTTCATCGACACACGGAAAGAAATCACCTCAGTTTGCCCCCCCCCCCCCCCCTATAGATTAGATGCGGATGATGACGTTATAGTCTTTGAGAATTTTTGCTTCTTGTTTTTTTGAGGAACTCAAATCGAATTTGCCGAACATGATCAATTAAGATTGAAGAGGAGAGATATATCTGGTAGGGTTACCTTCACGTGCCCAGTCTGCAGCCCTTTTGACGCTGCCCTCCCCCCTTCTCAAACTAAAGAAAAGCAAAGGAGATCACATCATCCATCCCATCTTTCATCTTTCCGATATTGCCCTTCACGCACCACCATTTCTTCCGAACTGCCAACTCCGTCCTGATTGGATCCGGGCTTTTTGCTCTTCTTTCGCTTTCGTTCTGTGGGCCAAAGCCCACTGTTTTCTTCAAATGTTTAGCAATGGAACGGCCGGTCGGACGGATATTAGGGGTGGATGACGATTTTTCCGACCTACGAGGTTGCAGACTTACTCCCGACTTATGTTCTTTCATTTCTCAATTTTTGCTAATGTTCTTCACCTCTGTTTAGCAACATAGCCTGTACTTTTATCGTACATACAGTCCATGCGCTTTGCGTACGTGATTTTCAAAATGCCACACAAAACCTTTTAGCACTTTGAGCCGTGAGAACTAATTCGGAAGATCCTACACAAAAACCAATAAATCCATGTCGAGATAGACAGATAGATAGATAGAATGAACTCACTACCACAACTCAACCCTTGTGCACAACACCTGGAAAATTGTCCCCCAAAAAAAAAATCCTAAACCTTTCACACTTTTACCCATTCAATTCTAAATCTTTTCACTTCGTACCAATTCAGTCCTATTCACCGAAGATCGCTGACGTAAACATGGGCCGTCCTATGTTGCATTTTTAATATTTTAAAAAACTTGATTTTTTTTTTTTTACTTTTAATTTTGGTTTGACTTTTAATGTGGTTGACCCCTGTCGACCCTAATTCGGTGAGGGCCGCCAAACCCTGGGCAATGACCGACGGGCACCATCAGTACCTAGGCAAGAGTCGACGAGGGCCGAGGCGAGAGCCGCAAATCCCTCGTGGCTGAAGGCGACGGGTTGCAACCCTCACCCTCGGCGTGGCTAGATCTAGGCCAGCAGGGGTCGCCATGGCCAGATCTGGCCATGGCGAGGGTGGGAGAGGGCCGCAATGCTCTCGTCGTGGCCCGCGAGGGCGAGGGTCGCAACCTCTTGCAATTGGCAATGAGGGGTTCGTGGCCCTTGCCCAAGGGCCGACGAACCCTGCCGGCCCTAATCCAACGAGGGTCACCGGCCTTAAAGTTAGCAAAGGTAAAAATAGAAAATAAAAATAAAAATAAAAATAGATCTTTCAAATAAAAAATTATTAAATATTATCCACGTTAGCGCTAGCAGTGCCACGTAGGATGGCCCACGCCATGTCAGCAATCTCCAACGAATAAGACTAAATAGCACAAAGTGAAAAAGTTTATGATTGAATTGGCAAAAATGTGATAGATTTGAGACTTTTTTAACAATTTTGCCACGACAACAGCAATCTGGGTGGTGACAGGTAACGTGACAAGATGCAACTCACAAATATTTTACCTTGCTCAGAAAAAGCCCCGACCGCAGCTCTACCCCATAAGAAATCGGCAATCAGAAGCATTAGTGACTTCAGCTAACATACTTCGATTTTCTTTGACAGACAACTCTCCGTGTTGCTACATAATACATACTACATCACACATCCCGCACGATCGAACAACGTTAACATGAGATTGCTGCATTAAAGTTAACCGACCACCTAACCTAGGAAATCTGCTTAGACGCATATAGAAAATAATGCTTTAACAAAACATGTACCAAAATGCTCCTTTCTTCCAAACATCACGGAATCTATACCCGGAGTGCGGCCCATCTAACTGACAAAAAATAACTGATGAACCCCCCTCCATCCATAGCAACAAAGGAGCAAGAAAGTTGCACGTACCATAGAAACAAGCTCATCACAGCATATCTTCATGATACAAATGTAGCCCAAGGCCAAAGCGCGCGCAAGCTCGACGAAAGGCCATAGCTTCCGCCTTTTGCACAGGATCTCCATAGCCAGCATCGTCCACTGAAGCAGTACCAATTGACTCCCTGTAAATCTGTCCTTACAAAGTAAAAGCAGAGACAAAGAAAGAACACAAAAGTCAGCTTCACTCTTCTCATACATGACATCTGCATCCAGATTCCTGTTAGAGTCCATGAAAATGATGCATAGACAGTAAAAATTTGTTTTATCGACCAAACAAAATACAGGAATGACAGAACGTGGGAAATGTCCCCCATATCGCGTTTCTTAGTCCAAATGGCACAGGAAGGCCATGTAGCAACTTTAAATATGAAATAGAAAACGATACCAAGTTCAAGCAACCTTAAACGTTCTATTCAATCAATGTGTATTATGCAAAAAGTAGACATTTAAGCACTTCAAAGTACATAAACTGGGAAAACTGAATGATGACCAAAAATTATTAGAACCAACATTGACAGCCGACTAGCTCTATCAGGATAGTCCACACAGATAACTGCTTCCTCAGCGACAACCATATCAGCAGCAACAATCATCTGTGGGGTGGATATGACGCTTAGCATTTTGCTTTAATGTTAAATTTTTGACATGTATATGTAGACTTCTTTAGTCCCAACAAAGCTAATTACAGGAGTACCATCACAATTCCGGAGCTGACCTGAAATCACTAGATTCAAATAAAAAAGTGGTAGAAATTTTCTCCAAGTTGCACTCAAATAAATGTCGTTAAATCATAAATCAACACATTTGCATGATTTGACTTAGCAAGATCCTTACATACAGAATCACAGAATAAAACAGATAATCCAACTGTAAAACATGAAAGGTGTGATATGCTTGACAAAAGACAGTTTAAGAGAGCGAACACACTGACACGGTACGTTTGCTTTCCACCCCGAGCCAAGATTATTTTCATCCATGCAATCTACTTCAGGAATTATGAGCCACTTGATTATATAATGGTTTCCAACATTTCCAGCACGATCACGATGCTATTATACCCAGAAATGACAAAATTATACCGACCTTTAAAAGCCCGGGACAGTTATCTATCTGGGAAGAGTCATTTCCTTATCACATCTAACTTGAATAGCCAGTTTTCTCCCCCTCCTCGGTAACTTACATGATCATTAAGCCACAAATTGGCAGAAAATGCTAGTGTTTAAAATTAACTTTCCATTGAAGACAACAGTTATTTTGATCCAAATTAAATAACCCACAAGAAACCTTCTTTACTTTGAACGAGGTTCCTTCAATCAAGTTGGAAACATCGTTGGTGGTGTTATTTTGGCCATCGTTTAGGAGTTTCATCTTGAGGGAAGCTTCAAAGAGTTTTTCTTTTACCCAAACCTGCTGCACAAATCCAAGATCCTGTTGTATAGTTTAACCTTTTGCGTATAATGTGAGGTCGGTGGGATGAAACAAGGAAGAAGCAGAAATTATGCACTAAAAAGATTTAGAAGTCAAAAGGGCTTTTTGCAAAGGTGAAAATGGGAGGATATAGATATGGAGTACAACTTTGGTAAAGGAAGAAGAATGACTGAACCCATCATGAGAAATGAATGCAAGAAGAACCAAAAAAGGGTACCTAGGTCTAATTTTGCTGAACAATGGGAAGTCACTTGCACAACACAAGCAAAATGAAAGAAAGTGGATCTTATAAACAACAGCAAAGCACTG
Organism: Rhodomyrtus tomentosa; assembly: GCA_028455895.1. NCBI lineage: Eukaryota > Viridiplantae > Streptophyta > Magnoliopsida > Myrtales > Myrtaceae > Rhodomyrtus > Rhodomyrtus tomentosa. The sequence continues at coordinate 35,649,076 of JAPCWY010000001.1, read as the reverse complement.
CTTAAATTTAAGAGTAAATTAAGCAAAACTGCGACAAAGATGGCTGCATTGCTTAGATCAGAATCCATCAGCAAGAGAAATTGGGGCAGAAGTGTTGGCATTCAATAACGGACCGAAATAGAAATGAAATCAACAAAAGAAGTTGGGGTAGCCCTCGGGAGGATAATATGAGAAGAGAGAAAGCCGGTTGAGGTGGCTTGCCCTCTTGTAGCGATGACCAGGAGAAATTTTAAGTCAGGAGATGTGATTCTGTGAAAGGAGAGAAGGCCAAAACAGGGTGTAGAAGACAAAATAGACAGATACAATACCATAAAGGACCTTGATAGAACTTCCCAGAGATCTATATATGACTGACCCTACTTATTGAGAAAAGGCTTTATCACTATTGTGGTTATTGTTGAGAAATGTCCCAAAAATTCCCAATGAATGCAGACTGCTATTAGATTGTACTTTCTGTAAGAATAACTTGACCATTACATAAAAAATTTTAACTGAAATAATGGGTCCATAGAGCAATATACAAGCTCCAAGCGAATGGCGGTGGAATACATTCTGTCAGGGAGGAAGCAAGATTAAGCTGACGATGGTAAGCCTATGACATGACCTGAGAATATGAAGAAACTCATTTTCACAATAATGTCGTGGCGCTAGCGCGATAGATGACGATGCCTTCTAGCGCTAGCCCTAGCTTCTACAAACATATATGCACAGGGCATGGCTGGAGAAACGAAATGGAGTGAAGTCACCCAAGGGAGCACATCTACGCACCCCGGGTACATTTCCAAAGGGTGGTAAACAAGCTCCAAATGTGGTAAATGTGATTGCGTTGGTTAATTCTTGGTGAAATGCGTTAAATCCAACAGAAAAGATCAAGTTAACCACATTTAGGCAGGTGGAGGTGTGGTGCACCCTAGAAAAGTGGCACACAACATTAACAATCTTTGAAGGTCATCGGCTCATTGCCATTAACGTGAAATACAGGAAGTGGCAAAAGTACCTCCGCATCAGTCCCGTAAAGCGTCACACGGTAAACAACAGAGACGGACTTGCCATCAGCTGAATAACTTATGCTCCGAACCTCACCAGACCACTCTGCAACATGCGAAGCACATTCAAAATAACAAGCAGGAAAGCATAGAACTTTGATATGCAACACCCGCCTAAACGATAGAAGGAGATTGAAATGACAGGTCTTCCGCTTACCCGGCGCGTGTAAGTTCATGATTCTATTAACGATATGCCTGCAAAGAAACGCAAAGAAGGACCGTGAGCCCACTAACCAAATCGATTCCGTTGCACTCCATTCCAAACCAGTTGGGAAAAACAAAAAAGCATTTCCGGGAGTAAATTTCCACAAATCACAACGAAAACAAGAACCGATTTCACTTATCGGAGAGAGAGAGAGAGAGAGAGAGACCAAGGGATGTATTTGATGGAGATGCCATCTTCGAGGCGGACTCTAACGAGAGAATCCGGGACTCGCTTGTTGAGTTCTTTGAGTATCTCGGAGAGGGGCCTGCCGATTCCGGAGGTGGGTACGGCGTCATTGTACTCCTCGACTCTCTCGGTCTCTACCTCTCTGTCTCGGTTAGAAGAAGACGAAGACTTGGCCGCAAATGTGCGGGAACAAGCTCGAAGTTGCTGCGGAATGAGGGGTTTTAAGGGAGAAGAGTAACGAAGTGAGTTTCTAAGCGATCTCATCATAAAACCGGCCATGGTCAAACGCATTCACGCAGGGAGACAGAGAGAGCTTTTCCGAGGTTTATGCCATGGTTGAGGGACGGACTCTGAAGGCTGTCTGAGAATGAAAATAAGGACAAGACCGTTCCAATTTTCCTTTTCTTTTTTTCAAGAATTCCAAGGGGGATGTTGGAAATTAATTTTTTTAGGACATCCACGTCAGACTCTATAAATTTCTGAAATTCAATTAATTTGATCGGATTTTTTTTTTTTCCTATCACATGTCTAACTCTCCGCTGCCTGACTTTTTCTCCGCGTCGTTGCGGACACCGCAGCCCACACCTATGATATTAGTATTCCCGCTCCCAATCCATTTTACCCTGTTCGCGTTTTCTAGACTTGCATGTAAAATAAGGGCCTACGCGACAAAAATAGAAAAAAAAATTACTGAAAATTTGAGTGGTAGATTTTGAATGCTTTGATGATTTTCGCCGCAGAAAATCAAAACTAAAACTTTTCCGTTTGGCGATTACTTGAATGTCATTAATTTACTTGCCTAACATGGAGGTGTGAACATAATTGATAGATTTTAGCAGTAGAATTAGAGACATTCCGAATGTCATTGTGGATTATTCAGTACTAAACTGAATCAAGTAACACACTTTTTTTTTTCCCCTTGTTGGTCAGGTGGATCTTCGACTTTTCTTCATCGATTATGCCAAAACTCGTTGATTTTATCGAATTTCTCATTTTACAAATTGATCATGAGCGAGGCATAAATGCATTTATCTTGATGATTTAGATTATTGGTTCTTTCGCCAAAATAAATAGAATCCCGTCATATGGAATGATTCATTGTCTAATATGGGGAACGTGTCAGGTTGAATAGTTGAGTCCAATGAATGTTACGGATGAGCGTACAAAAATACATGCGGGATAATCTCACGAGGCAATCCATCGATCTTCAATTTTCCGTAAATAGCATTCTCTAATTTCGATTTATTTTTTTTTATAACCGAGGTTTTTCATGTGCAATCAATAGACTAAATACTTGAGGTGGTCGGTACAAGACCAATGTCACCAATTAAGTGCCCCCAAGACACGATCGGAAAGATTTGAACATTTGACATCAGTTTAACTGTATAAGGCGGAGGAATCTCACCGACTCAGCTAACGTCCCATTGGTAATTTGTTTAATCTATGTAATCTCTCAAAAACTTGGAAGTTTTTTTTTTTTTTTTGGTTAAATTAAATAAATTTTTGGTTAAAAAACTTGGAAGTTCCTTGCAGGACAAGCGTAAAACTGCAATGCTGGAACCAGATGATTACTCGATGTCGTGCGCTTCAGGGGATATGGATTTTCTGTCGCCAACAGTGAACATGTGTTGATCTAACCAAAGAGTATTGGCGTTTTGAGTTTGAGGAAACCACCACAGATTTGCACATATGCTAAGCAAAGAGAGCGCGCGCACAAGCAGAGAACCCAGAAAGCCAAACGAGCTGCACTAGAGCAGAGCCATTTGCTGGATGTTGATCGGGTAAGAGTCCGACGGCGGACCGTAGAAGGCCCTCTGGGCAAGCACCGAAGTAGCAGCCTGCGTCAGGTGATACGCATCCCAGAACACGTGCTGACTCCGGTCGGTGCACGGCGCGATCAGTGGAGTGCACGTTATTTCGCCTCGGTTCCTTCCTATTCCACAGCATGCCCTGTCGACAACGCTGAACCCTGTGCATTCACAGACATTCCCGTATGAAATCGATCCGAGGATGAAGATGGTGCTGGTTCAGAGAAACCGCGAGGGTCGTGTAAGAGATGTTTTCAGTGGCTCTTACCGAATGTGGCGGGATTGTTTAGGATGTCGCCCAAGGCGCTGTAAGTGTTCCCATAGACAAAGATTGAGCCAGGGTGGTTGCTGTTCAGCTGCTGCACGAGCGCCCTGAGCCCCTCATTGAAGGTCCCGAGCATCTGGTTCACGGAGTCGACGCATCGGTCTGGGGGGGCTTGGCCACTGGCCCTCTGGTTCGGGATGCAGCCGAGCGGTGGGATTCCTGCTAGGAAGAACTTCCTTAGTCCTACACTGTTGAGTGCCTGCGAGAATTAGAAACACAAAACATTGGCCATGTGACTTCTCATCTAACATCCTGATGGAAACATAGACAATCAGATTAAGCAAGAGCTACCAGAATCTGTCGAGCGTAACGGTTGAGAAGGAGGTTGGCGAACTGCGGGGGAGTGTAAGTATAGCTGGAAGAGTACATGGGAGGCAAGAGGAAGTTGTTGATGTAGTCGTTGCTTCCGATGACCACGACGGCGATGGATCTAGCGAGGTATTGGCTCAAAGCCGTTCCGGGCAGCAGGGTCCTCAGTTGATTCAAGGTGTTCTCAAAGTTCAGGACTTGCTGGCTCAGGCTGTACCTCTCTCCCTGCATTTCGCATGTGAAAAGAAACGGATCCAGTCAAACGGAAGGAAGTACATCCAATGAAAATGGAAGAGTTCTTCTCCTGCGTTTATGATGAAGATGGAAGCAGGAACATCCACAAATCTTTCGTTTTTCTGTCCGAATTGGAATGACAACTAAGTAGAATCCCTTTGAGTTCGCTAATAATCTTGACATAAAGGGTCATGATATAAGAAAGCCGTCATGAAATAGACCGCGAAGAGCCTAATTAAAAGTTAAAACATACCCTGCAAAATTCTTTCTCTGCACTAGCCATTAGCATATAGGTCCTGTATTTCTGGAGATCTTTGCTTATTCTATTCGACTATTAACAGACAATACCGCGCATACGATGTTAAAAAATGGAAATTTGTTACGTAGTGTTGGCCTGTCTCATCGAGTATGCCTGCTGCCGCAGATGCATAATTTACTCCCCCTAGGATTTTCGCCCCAGTTGTCGATGGATCGGCATAAGCCGGAGGACTCGGCAAACCCAGCAGGTCTCCTGTCAAATAGGACTCGGTTAGAGAAGAAAATACATATGAATCTTTCTCAATCGAGAAAAAGCATACGATTCATTAGACATAGTGGTTCTGCCTCTGCATTGCTATGCATTTGGAATATACTGATCCATCTGTACAAGCGCAAAAGGTCGAGAGAGATGCAGAGAGGTGTTTACCGAGCATGTCGACGATGTTCTTCCCATTGGAAAATCTGCCAGAAGGTCCTCCAGGGTAATCAATACCATAAGGAGGGTAATTGCATTTGGCATAGGAGCTGAGGTAGTTGTTGTTCCCGACATCAACTACGGAGTCTCCGAAGACATGCATCGCCGGCACTTGCTGCGATCCTAGAGCCACATTCACGCACATCCCGATCGAAACCATCAGCAGCGCCACAACAAGCCATGGTCTCTCGCTGAACCCCATAGTTTTCTTTCTCTTTTCCTTGCCGTGAAAACTGTGATGTTTAGGGAACTTTTAAAAGATGGACACAGGAGATAATGATGGCGAAGAACAGGAGATAACAACAGCACCAAAATTTATTGAGCACCATAACGGCAGTGCTTGTTAGCGTGTCTTTTTTGTGCGAGCCAAAGCCTTGTGATGTTGCTTTTGGTCACGCCTTCTGTGCAGGATTTGGGCTGCACTTCCTTACCGGCCGTTTGTCCTGGTTCCGTCTTCTTAATTGCGGCTCTCATCAGCAACTTTGGTTTCTTTTTATCTTCTGTGTCCTAAACCAGGTATAGGAGTGAATGTTGATTCAGATACAAGAATGCAAACTGAAACTTACTGGCCAAGTCGGTCGAGGGGTGGTCACCCGTTCAAATCTCACAAACCGTGTGACGACGACCGTTGCTAGGAGTTTCGCGAGTCTTCAAGTAGCGGGGTTTCCACATCCGTGTCTCTAGATTAACAAAAAAAAAAAATTTGACACAAATCGGGATGTCCTTTTCCCAACATAGAGATGCAACGGATCAGAACTTTAGATTATGTTGGAACAAATTTCTTCTTCCTTCATTTGGTAGATCATATCAGGGCGGCACGGCCTACTTAGGTTCAGGTCGAGTGCTGGGCTTAATAGCCCTGGCCTAAGCCCGCGCGCCCCCAAACCACCCCCCACAATGTTTTTGATCTTTCTGTTGTTTCTTCCTTAGTATGATGGGCTTGAGCAAAGCCTAAGCTAGGCGGAAACTGCTCTTTCAAGGCAGTAGACTGTAGTTTGTGCATGCCTCTTGGTTGTTTAGCGATAAAGTTATTTTGGTAAGCAGAAAAGGAGGACTGTTAAATGGATAGGTCGGATTGGATCATAAATGATCCCATCCAAATTAGCACATTAACCAATTTATATGCAGTGCAAATTTTTTTATTCGTATTGGACACATATTACTAAGACACTTTCATATTTAATCCAATCGAAGAAAACTTATTTTGTGTAAATGTTGCATACGTTATATTACAAAATCATTGCGGACGATTTTTATAATTCCAAAAAATATGATTTTCTATTTTAGATTACTTTTAAAAAAATTGGGATTTTTTTTAATTTTTTTTATAATCCAGAGAACCCCCGCACGGCCGACAACCGGGGAGTAAACCATGAGGGTTTTATTGTTTTTAAAATCTAATTTTTCTGTTTTTAATTTTTTTCCTTCTAAGAAAGGCGAGCGCAACCCTCACCAAGGGGGCCACTGGGCGAGGGCCACGGCCTTCGATAGCTTCGTAGGAAAAATAAAGTAAAAGAAAGAAAAGCTAAAAAAATTATAGAAAATATTAAAAGAGTTGTAAATGGGTTTAAACTTTAAATACATCTCATTGACGCAATTAATAACATTGATAAGCTAAATGGGTTGTAAATGGGTTTTTTTCAATCTACAAATCCTCTTCGAGATATCTTAACTCGAACGGTCCGGACACCCGGTTATTTGCTTGAAGGAAGATCTCGATCATGTAAATTCGCACGCTCCTCGGACAGGCTGAAAGCACATCATAAAAAAAGCCATAGCTTCGTCGTATCATCTGATGCCTCTCTTTTTCCTTTCCTTTAACCTTGAGGAAGAGAAAAGGCAGTGACTGGTCCTAAAAGAGACAGAAGGCATGGACCAGACATCTCTTAGCGGGGACGCAAGAAGCCTATTTACCCAAGTAAAATAAAGATGGCAGCATTTTCCAAGCCATACTTTCCAACCTTGTGGAATTTGATTAGTTTAATTGGGACATTTCAATCCAGGGGCGACAGAATGCTCACAAGCAAAACATCACGTGCCACATTGATCCATGACCCAACATCATGATCAACATTAGATTCGCCCTCAAAGTCAAAAGGGTCCCCTTTTAGGACACTGTGAAAAGGCACAAGCAAAGCACAAACCCTCACCACTCGACCTGCCCTGCTTTTTCACCCAAAGAGAGACAATGACAACAGCAGAGGCATATATATAAACATACTGGTCATAAAGACACGGTGCTAGCTTGGTGAATGCATTGAACCATGATGGTATTTTGTATTGTGGGATTAGACCTAACTTCCTTGCAATCGCGTCGCCGACATGGGGGACCCCTCGTGTCTGCCACACTCGGTGCATTTTTTTAATTTTCGGGATGAAAAAAGAAAGAACGAAAGAAAGAAAGGAAGGCATGGAAATTGGGTGGTCATTTATCTATCCAGGTAGTGCCATAGATCCCAAAAACAGAAACAGTCACTCTGCATTGCTGGCTCTCATTAAGTGATCAGTAAGATATCTAGTCAACTGGATCGACAAAGTTAATCGCAGTCCCGGGCCTAATTGGAGCAATATATGATCAGGACCTTTCGCGTTCAGATGGGTTGATCAGGCCTCGGTCTTTCTACATCGTCTCCTCCAATATGGGATTTGGTTGGTGATGTGGAAGATGATGGAGATGGATTGTGAGAGTGCCACGAAGAGCAAAGGAGATAGTTGAGGAAGTTGATGAAGCTTAGGGCAGCCAATAGCCAGTAAAAGAGGTCGAGCCTGTCCTTGTTGAGGTCATTGTCACCGAGCCACCCGCCAACAGAGGATGATGAAGTCGAGGTGACCTTGTTGACGACCGAGACCAGGAGTGAGCTCAGATAAAAACCGAATGAGTAGGAGCAGTAAGTCATGGCGGTCAAGAAGGATTGCATCCCCTCGACTGACTGCTTGTAGAAGAACTCGATAAGCCCGACCGCAGTGAACATCTCCGAGAGCCCGAATATGAGGAACTGCGGGGTTATCCAGAATATGGAGAGAGTCTCGTGACGCTGCACTTGCGAGTCCCTCCTCTTCTTCTCAACCAGGGCTGCCGAGACCATTGAGAAGCTCGCGAGGAAGAGCCCAATCCCAACTCTCTGGAGCGGGGAGATCCCTGAGTCCCTCCCGGTCAGGCTACGGGCGATTGGGACGAACACGGTCTCATACAGCGGGACGACCACTATGAGCATGAGGTAAGGTATGCCCTGCAGGGACGCCGGAGGCACGTGGAAGTGGTCCGTGATTCTGGTGTCCATGGCACTCCCCTGTTGGACCGAGAACGTCTGGAGCTGCGCTAGGATGGTGTTGAAGATGATGGTGCAGGCGAAGATCGGGATGACCAAGATTATGATCTTCACCTGCTCTACTTGCCCGACGGTGCAGAGTTTCCATGGGCTCTCGCTGTCCTTAGCTCCATCCTGAATTCTGATGCAGGCCTTGTCTAGGAATCTGCAGTTCGATCATGGTTACAAACTGCTTTGTATGCACTCTTTCAAAGTGAAATATGTGGCAAAAGCAGGTTCCATTAGAATGCGGTTTGAACAGTTTGAGCGCTACCTGAACTTTTCAGTGTGGCTGAGATTGCTGCTCTCGCAAGCAGCAGAGGGATCCTGATGGTTAGATTCAGCGATTTTGTTCCCATGAAGCATGCCTGCATTTGAAGGACAGATTTGTTTTCTCTTTGTGACTGCAGCCACAAAAACCTGACCACAGGCCACGACATATGCACAGAATTTACGCACATTCATCCAAAATTAGTAACAAGTGAAAGGCGAAAGCGAAAGACTGCTACTCACTTGGGCTATCGGGATGAAGATGCTTCCGCGAGGAGGCGTGTTCTTGTAAAACGTTGCTCCCGATATCAGGCTGACCAGCCCGACCACCATGGCGGCGGCGGACACGCCGAATCCGACGTCCATCCCAGAGTACGTCTGGACCCAGACAAGGACAGTGAGGGCGACCAGCTCCCCGGTGCAGAATGCGAAGTAAGCGGCGTTGAAGTAGGTGGAGAGCCTCCTGGACTGCTTGGAGTCCTCCCTCCTGAACTGGTCAGCACCATGGGAGATGATGTTGGGCTTCAAGCAGCCACTCCCAAGCGCCACCAAGCAGAGGGACACGTAGAAGATGAGAGCCCCGTAGCCGCTCGCCTCCTCACAACGGGACCCTTGGGTGTCATTCATGTTGCATCTTGGTGGCCTCAGGGGCTGGAGATGTGCTTGGATGGACATTAGTATGAAGCCCTGCATATCCAATTCAGAAAACCTTTTTGTTTTTCACTTTCATTCGTCGGGGTTGACCTTCACTTTTCAGAATATTTCTAATCCGTAGCATAGTCTTTATTCAGGTTTATTAAAGAATTGGGAAAATTTCTGAGTGTAAGGTCGTCATTGAATGAGATAATTATGCATAATTCCACACTAATCGCGAATTTTCCCGCAGTTAGTGGGCTGTTCCTTCAAAAGTAATTTTCTTTCCTAAGCAAAGAGGTTGATGTCCAACGTGCGTCGTGCCGTGGATAGAATAAGAGTTGCTAAAGCACAAATTTTTCCCTGTTACATAAGCTAAAACCTTGGGCTGGAAAAAGAAGCAATAGCCCAAAAATGGAAGTGCAGTAGGCACTGAGATTTTTGCATCTGAATAGGATCTGGACACCGGGAACGCAGAAGAAAGACATACAGGAATGAAAATGGATGACCCTGGGAGAGAGAAACAATTGAGTTCATGGAAAGAGGATCGACTCACGGAGAGCTCGACGAAGCTGAAGACTAGCATGGTCCAGAAGCTTCCAAGGTAGGAGTCGGAGAGGAAGCCACCGAGGAGGGAGAGGAGGAACACGGTGCCGATGAAGTTGGTGACGATGTTGGCGGATTTGGACAGAGGGAAGTGCATGTCGTTGAACACATACGTTATCAGATTGTTCCCAACCCCGGCAATCGCCATCATCTCGAACGCTTGGAGACCTGTGTGTGATCATCAACCACGCACCATAGCCAACCAACAAAACTATTTCAAACTATCCAACATGATTCATGCTTATAAACTTTGTTCAAAGGAAGTGAATGAAACCCCACTAGCTTATTTGGTAACAAAAGGAAGTGATCACTTCTAAATTCAACAGCAATAACTTTGCTTCCATTCCCAACACCTTATATAGTGGCTTGAGAGCAAAAAGCTCATGAAAAACAGAGGTTAGCATAAACAAGGCAGAGGATGTAATCTTTGAAGCTACATGAGAGAGAGCAAGACCGAGAACGAAAACAGCGGCAGTCATTCCGCCGTGCCTGGTGACTCGGCGAGGTCGACCTCTCCAATCCACAGACACCTGACGATGGGGAATCTGATCACCATCTCCGATTTCAGACGTCAAATTTACACCCAACTTCCTGCTTGTCTTCTCCATCACTTACCCTCGCTGTCTCAGGACTCTCTTTGTGCCAAGCTTATGTTTCTCTCCGTCTGTCTGTCTGTCTCTCTGTCTAAGTGTGTGCGCGAGTGTTACATATATATATAGCTTGGCAAGCAAATACTGCTTTATGGAGTTTCTTCAACACACGATGAGGATCACTAGGCCAATCTTATAAAGCGTACCAAAAGCTGGAGAACTCATACCTATCTTTTTCTTTTGTGAAATGGAGGGGCAATGTCACAACACAAGTGGCATACTGGCCCTCCATTTTATAATGCATTCTACTGTTAAAAACACCCTCCTCTTCTTTTCCTTTTCCTCCTTTTGCTCCTGAGCTGTGTGGTAAAATTCAAAATGGGTTCGGTCTTTTTCCCAAGCGTAGGTAATTGCCACTCGTCCTGTTGACCCCATTAATGGATCAAAGTGGTGGACCTGCCCCATTTCCCTCCCAAATTTTAATCTTTCTGCCTCTCATCTCTTCCATTTCTATGCTACCATGAAGCGCTCTCTCTCTCTCTCTCTCTCTCTCTCTCTCTCTCTATGTAGATTGGGGGCTCCGGGAGGCAGGGACCGTAGATGTCGCCGATCGCGAGCCATTCATCGAATCCTAAGGTCGTCTCTTCCTCTCTTTGAGTGGGGGGTGATGAGTACACATGATGAGATTGATGAAGCCATTGATCCACCCCCACCATCGAGATTGATGGGCTCTTTGGATTACGAATCAGCTCATGTCCCTCGTATAAAGTCGAGTTGGTCGCTTCTCTGTCTCCTTAGTTTTCTTTTAGTCCTTTATTTCAAAAGTCAATGGCACACGGAATTAGCGCACTTGGCGTGTAGACATGATCTCTAATCACTACGCTCTTGATCACGGATTACTCTGTTTTTTGTTTTTTCTCAAAGAGTACAGAGATCTTGATATGATCGAGCCATCTGACCAGCTGATACCGGACCGAGACGGCGGCATGTTCGAACTTCATTTGGCCCGAAGCATATCGAACCCAGAAAATCGAAACACGAGAGCTCTCCTAAACGGGGGAGAGCAAGATTTCTACTCGTGGGATGAACAAGATTAAGTGCTTCTGTACTGTTGTCCCCACGAGAATGATGAAAACTCTTCGACATTTGGAAAGGAATACTGTTTGATGTGTCCTGATGTGATTGTCGAACGAGGGTATGACTAGTGGAACATAAGTCAAAAGTCTTGTCCACACCCCTACTAAAGCCTGAATCATGGTAGGACCCAGGATTTGAATTTGCAAATATCAGCTCATACTTTCTCAGCTACTCTCTCTCTCTCTCTCTCTCTCTCTCTCTCTCTCTCCTGATTCTTCAGAACTGATGGTCTTCTTTTCTTTTCTTTTCCCTGCAATTCTTTGCTTTGACTTTTGAGAGTTTTAATTTGGCAAAATAACATAAATAATCCTTAAATTTTGACAAAACGTGTAATCTAGCCCCTGCACTTTTAATTGTTCAATTTAATCTATGAACTTTGACAGAATATGCAATTTGATCTCTAAACTTTTGACTTGTTTAATTTAATTCCTAAACTTTTAGTAAATGTTCAATTTAGTCTCCGGACTATATGAAAATATCCAACGTTGTCCCTTATCTTAAATTAACAAAAGGACTATACTGAACATTTAATAAAAGTTCATGGATTAAATTAAACAAGTCAAAAGTTTAGGGATCAAATTACACATTTTGCCAAAGTTCATGGACTAAATTGAATAAAGTAAAAGTTTATGGACCAAATTTCACATTTTGCCAAAGTTCAGGGACTATATATGTAAATATCCCTTTTGTTTTTGGTCGAAGAGTTAAATATGTGAAAGCTTTTATTTTCTTGATTTCTTTTCAGGGTGTGTTATACCTTTTGAACGAAAATAAATTTCCATGATTGTATGGACAGAAAGGATTTATTAGTGTGTTAGAATAAAATTTGAAATCTCAATTAGTGGGCATAATGAAGTTGAATTAATTTAAGTCCCTGAAATATACAAGTCTAATTAGGATTTGATAATCACACACACAAATACTTAAATATTAAGTTGTTTACTTATTAGGGAAAATTTTAAATAAGAGCTCGAAGTGTATAATTTTCTATAAAGAAAAAAAAGAAAAAAAAGGGGAGGGCTCAGAGAAAATTTTAAAGGAAAGTTTTCAAATAAGGGCATAAGGTGCTTCATTTTGTCAAATAAGAGCCTGAAATGAATTTTGTTTTAAATAAGATACTTAAGTACTATCATTTTCTTAAATAAGAGGTTGAAGTGGACTTTGTTAAGACCATAAAATAGTCATATCAGTCTAAAACAAGCTTGACATTGCTGAATGATTAATGGCATTTTCGTCCTTTACTTTTTTTTTAATTTTTTTTTATTTTCATCTAAGCTCGGATTTAAAAAAAAAATACGGGCGTGTGGCCACCGCCCCACTATAGGTGGGGCATTGGCGATGGCCAACAGGGGCATTGACGCTAGCCCTCCCAGAAATGGGAGAGGGCCGGACCCTCTCCTAGATATAGATGAGGGTCAATGGCGGTGGGGCAACAGCCATAGGTGAAAGTGCTTCCCTCCCTCATGTATTTTCTTTTTAGTACTTTGAGCTTTTTAAATTTTAGATTTTGAGAAAATAATGACACTTCGGGCTTTTATTTGGATTTTTCCTTATCCAACTAAGTGTTTGAAGTGGCCAAATTGTCTTAAATAATAACCTAACCTCGCTATCCGGCAAGCATGCGACTATTCTGATTGCCAGAAAAAGGGTATTTTACTAAAAAAAAAAATTAGATTGTTTTTTTATTTATCTTTTTTACTTTTTTTGTCTTTTCTTGCTCCCTTCCCTAGTAGAGGCCACCAGATCTGGCGAGGGCAACCGTCGACTTGGGCCTCGTCGTTCGGGGTTGGAATGTGTGGCTGCTTCGCTTGATGGAAGACGTCGAGCAAAATAGGGATTATGTGGCTGTTGATAATCAAGACGGTTAAGCATTGGTTTCGAGGACATTTAGGCGGGAGAGATCCGTGTCGGAAGCCAACAACACATGGCCGCCGAGGAGCGACGAGGAGTGAGTGAGGGGATCCAACGTGAGAAAAAAACAGAGAGGTAAAGCCATCGTCAAGCTTCTTCCATGGCGCGAAGCAGACCCCAATAGCAGCTCCCTCCCTCCCTCCCTCCCGCACACCATTTCTTCTCCATCTCGTCACCCTATCAAGAACCAAAATTTGAGTGCTATAAGCAACGCAGGCTAGGGCAACCCTCGCCCTTGCCTAATACCCGACCTCCGCTGGCTATCGACGAGGCTTCGCGATGGCCTGGGAGTGAAAAAGAAAAAAAAATCAACAAATGTACGCAGATTCTTTTTAAAAACTAAAGTACACCTTTTCTGCAAATCGAAATAGTCACATGCGATTGGCCAAAAGATCCTTATTTGAGACAATTTGAATAATTTGGGCCCTTATTTGAGATGATTTGACCATCTATGATCTTATTTGAGACGAGATCCACTTTAGGCCCTTCTTTCATAAAATAGTTTCAATTTTGGCCCTTATGTGAAGTTTTCCTTACTTATTATGGCCATAAAATCTAGATATGATCAGAAATTTTTTGAAAATTGTAAAGGTTATTCATGTCAGCACTGACCATATTGACCGTGCCTCGTAGAGTGATCAGTGTTCACATGAGAGATTTTCGATAGACGTGAGCCGGAAGGACTACTTTAGTAAATTGCGAAGAGGTTTTGATTAAATTTGCTAAATTGAAAAGTTTACGACTAAATTGACATCCGTGTAATAGATACGAATCTTTATTGGTAATTTTTCCCTGATTTGGTATGTTGTATCTTTGTTGTACAACTTATCTCCAATGGGATTCTTTGTATGGCTTCTCCTTATATATTACCTGTATGTTGTACCATATTTTTGTGGCGATTGTGTGTATTCAAATTTAGTTATCAAGTTCTCTCGTACATCCTATATTGGTAATAGAGTTAGTCGACGCATGTTGCGCAATCACACTCATGCATCATCGATGTCGCTTCAACTTGCATATCAACGCGCGAAACTTGGCTCGAGCTCAGTCGACGGCTGTTGATTTTCTTGATCGAACTTCGCTCGAGATTAGGACCTTGCGCGTCGTATAGTTCCAATTTTCTTAAATAATGAAAGTTACAACTAGGTTTGTGATCCTATGAAGCTCCCGCTCGAGGAAATGCTCAAGTAGCTCGAATTCAAGTTCGTTTAAGATTTGACGAGCCGATCTCGATTAGTTATGGAACCAAACTCGGCTTCGGCCCCGATTCGCGGAGGACTTCTCCGTTCAATTTCTTGCAAGTATTGCCCTTTTTTCCCTTCTCCAATCATCTCAACGATGGGAGGATATCCTTACTACGTCCTACATCTTCCATGGAAAACACGAAATTATAGGCGACATGTTAACGGGAAAATCATCAAATGAATTATAGACCTATTATAGCTGTGCCAGTTCGGTCTTTAACCTTTCAATTTAATCAATTAGTTGTTAACCTTTTGATGATTTTGTAATTTTGGCTAAAAATCGCTGATATGGGTAATTTTTTATTTTTTTATTTTTTTTACTTTTTCTGAGTTTTTTATTGCTTTTTTTCTTTTATTTTCCCTTATTTTCTTTCCTTTTTTTTTATTTTATCCCTGGGATGTCGAGGTTGTCGGTCGACAGACCTCGCCTAGATTTGGGCATAGCAGATTCTCTCCCAAGAGTGTGATCCACGTTAACGTCGCGCCGGCCATATTGCATAGACTGGACTGATTTAGCCAAATTTAAAAGTTCAAAACCAAATTTGCTTTCCATTCCCTTTTTTGGATTAACCTTCGTGAAAGTTAATTTCGAGTAGCGTGATGGTAGACATTTATTCTTTCTGGAATGTTCCTTTATTTAGCCTTTCCCTAGCATGTAGTCATGTACTCATTACCGTATGGACTATTGGTATTAACGCTCAAAAGCCAAAAGGGCATGCATGTAGCCATACGCTAGGATCTAAACATAAGGAAATAAGTAACTATTACAAGAAAAATGATTGTGTGACGGTACTTAGTCCACTATGAGATTAAAAGATTTTTGTTTTTTTTTTGCTAAAAAAATAATTAAAATCATCGTGAGGTCCATTCCTTGGAGAATTTGTAGCCCACGACATATTGTTACTCTCTCAGTCACCCAGAGAGATTATTATACTAGCAAAAACATATTATGAATCCCTAGGCTCATCACAGACAACCTATCTTTGACTAGACCAAGACGGCAAATATAACCGTGCTTAAGAAGACTGTGCAAAGGTATCGCGTGACCCGAAGCAAGGGGTTCTTCTCACTCTTATAATCCTTGGTTGCGATGTATCAACAGATCTTCATGTGTCTACTAATGAATAAAGCCAGCATATATGAATAATTCTTACAACACATGTATAACGTGAATAAGAACTATGGAGTGAATACGATGAACCGTGGGATTCTTGAGAGAAAGAGAGAGAGAGAGAGGCATCCACCATCACCTCTTTCTTTCTCAACCTCCACCCCCACCCACTTTTAAGGGCTATACAAAGCACTAATCAAGTTGGGGATGTGGTGCAACAGAAGAGGTCACTAAAAGCCTATGGCCGAAAGCTCCCCTTCCATAATCACATATATTATCTTCCCCGACCCCCACACGCACTGGTAAAAAAATGCTAGGCCAAAGGCCAAATGACGTTAGGATCGCCCATAAAAAAAAATTGTAAAATAGCGTGTAGTAGAAGTCCGATACCATCACCCTAAAGAGATCGTCAAGAGGAAGCTTCATATATTCACATTCAATCAAAAACTTAAACCAATAAGTTATGAATCAATTATGATATATTAACTTCTACATGCTACATCAATATTTTGATTTGAGGTTTCTCTAACACAAATCACACATGTGCATCTCAATAACCCATTATTCCGTACGAGACGAAAGTCTGGCCTAATCTTTAAATTCGTCACTACTCCTCTTGCACAAGCTTGGTTTGATAAAATAAGAGGGCTCAATACTGAACAAAAGATACCTCGAATCTGGTATCATGTAAAATTTCGGCGTACATGCTATAAATTTTTCAACAACAGCTCAAGACCGCCAGCCGAGGCTCGATATGTATGGAAAAAAAAAAGTGCAAATTTCTAATGTCTTTCAACCTATAAATTCAACTTTTGATGGGATAATTTCTAGGAAAAGCTTCTCTTTTTTTTCGATTGTGGTGTTGGTTGGTCAGAAGACACTTTTCATAAGCAGTTAATTTTCATTGGATGTGCAGATTCTACGTGGGTCGAATCTATTGGTCCTTTGGCGATGCGGGTGCTGGGACGTTGGGAGACAAGGGACAGCCATTGATCCTTTGTCCCCGACATCGACTTGATGTGGACTGGTGCTCCTATGATCGAATGTTTCTCCGGCATTAACCTGCTTAATTCCATTGTCAAGTCATCATTTGATGAATGTTATGACCGGATGAAGCAAAGGGTTTCTTATTCTTCTTTTTTCTTTTTAATTTGGACAATTTTTATAAGGAAAATGCTAAGCTGACCGTCCAGCCAATTTTCAGCCGTAAACTTGTTCTTATTTTGCATAATACATTTGTGGCTGAAAGCTGACCATCCCACCGTCAATTTATGGGGACAGTCAACTCGATATTTTCTTTTTTAGAATCCATGTTCACGCTTTCTAGGGCTTTGCGTTGGTTGTGATTTTCTAAATTTACGATGGTAATTATCGAGGATGTAACTTTTTTTGGATGAAGTACATATTGTTATATATATTGTGTATAGGACTTAGGTATTTCTCCTTTGTTATATGTATTCACGTTGATACCCTTTTTAATATTTTGATTTATATTAGCCTTGCGCCTAATGGTAAATCAAGTATTCCAATGTCTTTTTCCTCAATTCCTAACACAGATTCGGTCCTTTAAATTTCAATATTTATTAGTTACGGCGCTCTAACTTTTATTCTGTTGAATCAAGCCCTCTAACTTTTGATATTTGCGCAGTTTACGCCTCTATCTTTCTTTTTTTACAATTGAAACCCCGTCGCAAATCTTAGAAGTCAAAGAATTTGCGTGCACAAAATAAAACTTAAAGAACCAGATCACACAAAAGCGAGCCCAGGCAGGGTCGAGCCCGAACCTCCTGAGGTATTGCCCAAGCCCGCCCAAGGTAAAATGCATGGCAGGGCCAGGCCCGCTGGTGTATAAAATCTTTAAATATCGTGGGGCACGGCACGGCACCAAGTTATCCCCCGACCATATTTGCAGCCACCTTCATAAGATTTTGCAGCCATTACCTAACAAGAGGTAAATTCCAGAAAAAAGAAAGAAAGAAAGAAAGAAAGAAAGAAGAAAGAAAGAAAAATTGTAAAGATCTAGGCCTACTACTAGTAAGATATTGTCTACTTTGGAGTGCAGTACAAGGTTCGCCAAACTCATCACGATTTTGTTCCTCTAAGAGTCACCCATATGACTTCGAAAAATGCGTCTCGCAAGTTTAAAGGTACCTAGACCATATAAAGCATCTCAAGGCCTACTCCCTAGGCAATGTGGGACAAGAATGTCACAAAAATCATGTACATTCAAATTTAAAGAGGCTAATAATTAATGGCCTCAAATATAATATAAGCATCATTTTGCACCATGAACAACGGCCAGAAAAATTTGAAATCCCTTTGAGAATTAGACTTAACAACAATGCGAAAACATATAATTATCATGATTCCCCTCGTATTCGACTAACCGAGGGCCGCGGTGGGGGTCATTACCCTCGCGTGGTGGCCGTCGAGATTTTGCTGCCCTCGCACTAGGCTGGCGAGCCCTCACTGAGGCGGCCTAGAGGACTCGACTACAATGAGGTCTTGCCAGCTAAGTATGAGGGCTTGCAAGCCCTCGTGCAATGGCTGGAAAAGGTCATCAGTCGCCTCCAACCAACCATTAAAAAAAATAGAAAAATTTAAAAAAAAATCGCATCAACGTTGGCAATACCATGCAGGACAGTCGTCATTCATGTTATTAATTTTCAGTCAAAAATGATCGGAATGACTAAATTGACACAAATGCAAAAGGTTTAGAACTTCATTGACCAAAAAAAAAACTTAACTTTGATTTGGCACGGTTGCTATAAATTTAGGACATTTTTGATAATTTTGCCCCCAAATTCGAGTGGACAAATCACACGCTAGTAGCTCTAAGAAGTTAATGAATGACCTAAAATAACTTACGATTGAAAATAGATTGTTTCCTAAGCCCTCCACTAAATCTACGCGTTATTAACGCAGCCCCACCTATCTTTTCCCAAGGACTTAGGCATGTGGATCACTTTGGGGATTTCTTTTATAACGAGGAAAGACAACTTTATGAAGACTTCCCGTCTTCTAGCACCCATCTTTTGATCCTGTTGGGTCGCATTTACAAACGTGGATGTTGACATATGAGTCGCTCCCCATCCAAAATTTCTGTCCAGTGCTCTATTTTACGCTGGTGAATATCGCACGACTCGTTGCAATGTTTGGCGAGGTTTCTGTCCAAAATAGACCCATATCCGCAAGTTCCTCGTTTCCTAAACTTGACTCCTAGAAAAATCCCATGCCACTGTACGTGCCGTGTGATACGTCTCCCTCGAATGCTCGAACGCGATCCGATCGAAAACGAGGTCCCTCCGACACTCGAAACGCCCATCGTCGTGATTAGGCGACCGATGAGTGACTCCCGGGTTGTATTCGCAATCGCGAGCTGACCTCTCTCCCTCTCTCTCTCTCTTTGAAAGTAGGACAATCGACGGTCGAACTTTTACGACATATCGCAGTCTTGCTGGATGACGCAAGCTCGAATCCTAGTGGCGTGGGAACTGGAACCGGAACAATCGCTTCGCACTACAATTTCGTGTCTATCTTATAATAAAAGTAAGAAAATTCATCAGGGGATCTATGTGCTTCTAACTCTGGCCTTTGAATTCGAATCTGCCAAAGCTAATTTTACTAGCTCTAAAGAGAAGAGCGAGGACTCAAGCTTGGTGGACATAGCGTGCATCAACGAGAAGCAATGTGTGTAATCCTGGTGACATGAGGAGTCAGGTTTGTTGAGCCATGAAGAACACATGATTGATCCTCCAAACAGAGCCGTCCTTCTAATTGTTCAGTGTTGAACCATTGCCTAAATAATAAGAGCCTTGACATTCTTCTTACCCTTATAAAATCGAATGGTAGACGTGCCCGGAATGTCACACCACAGCAAGCATTTAGACGCGCCGGATCGCCGCGACCCCTGGATCTCTCGGTTGTCCTATTCGAGGTAATCACTTCGCATGGCTTGTTCTCGTGAGGATATGACATCGGGTTGTGCGTGTGCATGGCAAGTTTTTTGGCGTTAGAGAAATCTCTTTTGAGTAAAGTTCTCGGTGATTTATCAACTCGGCGATGCAGATCGTTCAACATGTCCGTCTTGCATCCGTGCATGGTTGAGATGGAGAATTGCGTGTGGATTTACATTGTTCGTCGTGAACGAAAGCTCGCGGGTTTAGGTCGACTATGCGGTTCGGCTGATTTGCCTTGCCTAAAGTCATTTATTTCTTAGTCCTAGATCTTAGCTTTCTGCAAATAACATCATCTTATCCGCTTGGGTAGCTCAAAATAGAGCGGGATTTGCCATCAAACTTCACATTCCTGTCACTTTCAGTAATCCGATTCTCGCCTCACATGACACGCTATGACACCATCCTTCCGCGCGGTGGCTCGAGGGCTATCTGAATCGTCGAACGATTATGCTTTGCGTTTACGTAGAGATCGCTCGAACTGGGAGAGAGTAACTACGATCACGTATATCTCCAAGGAGCTAGAGCAATTCCGCACTATAAATACCATCCTGTGCCCAGGAACTTAAGAGTACTACCCCGAGTAACAAGAATATCTGGTCATATTCTCCTTATTTTCCAGGAAACATTTGGCTGAGGCGCCTTTGTTGCGGAAGGAACTGATCGAGGGGTTGCGGTGACTCGTGCTCAAGGTTTGGCCGGTGCATCCCGAGAACGAGCTCAAGAAAATGCGGGGGAAGCCGCTTCCCGGGAGATTCATACTCGCGCTGTGCATCTCGAGCTTCCTGGCAGGATCGCTCTTCACGAGCCGAACATGGATGACTCAGCCTTCCCCCAACACCGACGGGCAAATGCCGACCATTAGGGATGAGGAGCCAACGCAGGATTGCGACCACAAGCGCGTAAGCTTCGACTTTCCGTTCATCAATGGCGAGGTATTGTCACATGAACTGATTTTATTTCCGTTCTTTCCAGAAACTTGTTGAGGAACAATCTGGAGATATGGTGGTGGAAGTCACCAAGACCCACCAAGCCATCAAGTGAGTCCGACCTGCAAATACGCAAGCTTCTACATTTCAGCTTTGACAGCATCTGATCTTTTGCCCGGCCATTGGTATGTTTATTAATGTCGGTGATCGGACAATTTAAGCACAGGTCTCTGGACAGAACAATGACTAAACTGGAGATGGACTTGGCCGGGGTTCGCACAAGCCGGCTCCATGGCCGTGCTTCTTCAGAACTCGGAGCGTCCTCATCTAACCATAGTCTCGTGAAGGCCTTCGTTGTTGTCGGGATCAATACGGCATTTAGCAGCAAACGGAGGCGAGATTCGCTCCGGCAAACATGGTTACCTAGAGGTTTTTTTTTGCTCTCTTTCCTAGTGATTTGCACATGCAACCTTAGGAAAATTTACTTACATAAGTTGCATTTATGGGCAGGAGAGAAGCTGAAGAAGCTGGAGAAAGAGAAAGGGATGGTGGTGAGGTTCGTGATCGGGCACACTGCCACGCCGGACGGGGTCCTGGACCAGGCGATCGAAGCGGAGGACGCGAAGCACCATGACTTCCTCAGGCTGGACCACGTCGAGGGCTACCACGAGCTCTCTTCCAAGACCCGCCTCTACTTCTCCACGGCCTTCTCGATCTGGGACGCCGACTTCTACGTCAAGGTGGACGACGACGTCCACCTGAACCTGGGTCAGTTAAATTTCACCCCACACGCTCGCCAGCCGTTCTTCCATTCATTTTTCTGCTCTTCCGGGCCTAAATTTATGAAGACTAATGTTGTGCGACGTAGGCACGTTGGTGAGCACGCTAGCGACGTACCGGTCCAAGCCACGGATCTACATCGGGTGCATGAAGTCCGGCCCGGTTCTGTCCCTAAAGTAAGCAGCGACCGAGTCAAACGTTAATTTCATCATTTAATATAATTTGGAGTTACAGAAAAATTAATTACTTGCATAATTAGTATTTTTTTTTGTTTCTTCTCAATTTTTGCAAATTACCGTATAAAACGACAGGGGGGAAAAGTACCACGAGCCGGAGTTTTGGAAATTCGGGGAAGAAGGGAACAAATATTTCAGGCACGCCACTGGCCAGCTTTATGCCATCTCCAAGGACCTTGCTTCCTATATTTCCACTAACTCGTGAGTTGACTCGTCCCCGACGCGGACTATCTTCACTTAATTTCTTTTTTTTTTTTTTTGTGCCTGCTATCTTTATGTTTTGATTTCGAGTTATTCATTTAATTTTCGATTTTTTTTTTGGGGGGGGGGGGGGGGGGGGTGTTGCGGAAAAAATTTGGGGTCAGGCCGATATTGCACAGATACGCAAACGAGGACGTTTCGGTGGGAGCCTGGTTCATCGGCCTGGAAGTTGACCACGTTGACGAGCGGTCCATGTGCTGTGGGACCCCTCCAGGTTTATTTATCTAGATTTAATTCGAATATCGAAATATACATAAGTTAAATTGAAGGATTTGAATTTTTTTTTTAAATAATTCTTTCGTACTTCTTTTGTGTTTGTTTTATTTTATTTTCTTGGGCAGACTGCGCGCTGAAGGCGGAGGCCGGGAACGTGTGCGTGGCGGCGTTCGATTGGTCGTGCAGCGGCATTTGCAAATCGGTGGAGAGGATGGAGGAGATTCACAGTCTGTGCGGGGAAGGAGATAGCGCTCTTTGGGATATTCATATGTGACCTCGGAAGTTTGCTTAAATTACGTATACAACCTCCCGAAAAAAAAAGAAAAAAAAAAAAAAGAAAGAGGAGGAGGAGGAGGAGGAGGTGTTAGTCTTATGTATTAGGTCTGTATGTTCGGGACTATTTAGCGCGACGGCTAATACGTCCTCGGTTCATTTCATGAACATGCATTGCTAGTGTTTGTTTCTGAATTCGGGACAGGAAATTTGCGTTTGTCATTTTTTTTTTCCCCATCTTTGGCTTGCCAAATTAGATTAGTCGCCGTACTTCGGCGAGGTAAAAAAAAAAAAATACCCATTGTCGACACTAAAATAATAACGAGCACAAATATCGAGTGGGCATCTTCATCACTTTGTCACGAATTTGGTAAATCAGGAACTATGAATCACTTCCCGACGTTCAATAAGTTGACTGAAATGCCGAAAATGGCAAGAAGGCTAAACCCGATATCGGGAGTCCCAAAGTTCGGTAGGTTATGCATGACTTGGAAAAAAAAAATCGAAAGCCACAAAAATTAGTAACTGAAGGGTAAAGGCATATGATGGATCGTGAGTTACCCAAGTTAATCACTACAATGGGGCAACAACGAACAATGTTGGTTACGAGCAAAAAGAGAAAGTAGTGGGTACGAGCATATCGTGAGAAGTTACTTGGAAAATTTCAAATTTGAAGTCATTTTGACAGTAGAAAAATGAATTTTTGGGTGGACAAAACATGGGCAAAAGGAAAGTCATTGAGGGTGTCAAGATTCAAAATTTGAAAATAAGAGGATAACCGATGGGGCGGTTACGAAACGCAATAAGATACAAGTATCTAGGAGAGAAAAAGAGGAATACAAATCAACAACATATGCAAAAAGCACTCAATTACTTCTGCAATTTAGCTTTCGTCGCATTTTATTTTTCCTTCACTTTCATTTTCAGCAACCCAATTTGTTTCCTAGTCATTTATTGCTTTCCTGGGAGTATTATAACTAATTCAAACCTTTGTTGATCTCAAATCCACATTTGATCCATCCATTTCCACACTTTTCAACACTTCTGTGTTGTTCCTTGTTTTTCATCAAAAACCGCCTCGAGAATTAAACCACAAAATCTTCTTAATAAAAATCAAAGTACGAATTTCGTTCAAAGATATTCCTTGTTGCAAAACAAGCTAATTAGACATGGCCATTTGGAACTGCTGACCCAGAATCAGCTAATTGACTGGACTCGCGGTGGAGGCCGGTTCCAGTTCTTAATTTTTCGGAATCGACCCGTAACCGAAAGGTTCCGGGTCA
Source organism: Rhodomyrtus tomentosa (assembly GCA_028455895.1). Lineage (NCBI taxonomy): Eukaryota > Viridiplantae > Streptophyta > Magnoliopsida > Myrtales > Myrtaceae > Rhodomyrtus > Rhodomyrtus tomentosa. The sequence continues at coordinate 35,625,486 of JAPCWY010000001.1, read as the reverse complement.
GTTCCAAACTGAAAAATAAAAAAGTAAAAGGGGTGGGGCCCCCAAAAGAGCCAAACGGCTCTTCTCGATCCCCCTGCCAGGCGGGCGGGGGGCTCTTCCCCAAGGCCCAACGGTCCGATGGGCGTTGCAATTTTCTTAAAATAAATTTATAAAAAAATTTCAATCTCTCTTCATTTTTCTCACAATTTCTCTCAATTATCTCCAATACTCTCAAGTCTCAATCTCTCAAATTTTGTCAAATTCTCTCAATCCGTTATTCTTTTTTAATTTCATCTTAATTCTTTGAATCAATTTTCCGATCAATTCTCTTAAAAAATGGCAAGTTGAAGTAGAAATATTAGTATGGGAAAGAGCCCGATGGGAGAATCCAAATATCTTGCTCGTGAATATGCATGTTGGGAAGACGATGATGTTTCCCATCCTAAAGTCGAGCACGTCCCAACGCAAGAAAGTGTTTATCCTTCTCCTAGTATCGGAGAAACGTCGATAGCAAAAAAGCCAGGACAGAAGAGCCGAAAATCTGACTTATGGCTACACTTTAAAAAAGTATGGAATGAAAATGAAAGTGAGTTTGATATAAGCTGTAAATATTATCCGCAAACATACAAACTTGGTAAAGGAGATGGTTATGGAACATTTCGTCGGCATCTGACGAAAAAACATCCAACGCAAGTGGAGATCGACACTAGCCAACAATAAATTTTCGAGTTCGCCAATGCTAACCATCATCCTTTATTCCGTTTCACTAATGCACTTTATAAACAAACATTAGATGAATATGTTGCCCTTGAACATGCTTCGTTCAACATTGGTGAAAATTTAAATTTTAGATATTTGGTAAACACTGCGCTGGCTTCGCAAGTACCATCTGTTCCGAAAACTACTCTTAGACGCGAGCTTAAACAAGCTTATAAAAAACGAAAAAAATAATTTGATAAGTTTTTTTTTAGAATTCAATGGATGTGTACATATAGATAGTGATATTTGGAGCGATGCTTGAAATATTAATTCTTATATGGATGTCACATGCCATTGGATAGGTGATGATTGGGTTATTCAAAAAAGACTTATTGCATTTCGAGTTTTTCCTGAAAGTCATACGGCCCATAATATTTATAGACTAATTAGAAAAATTTTAGAAGAATATGATTTGATTAATAAAGTTTTTTCAATTGGTTTTGATAATGCTGCCGCAAATACTGCTTCCATTCCCGAGTTAAAAAAAATTGTAAACCCTCTTTTGGCGGATAATTTTTTCACATTAGATGTGTCTGTCATATTTTGAATTTATGTGTACAAAATGGTTTACGATATCTTGTAACTTATCCCCTCCAATCAATAGTGCAATTAAATTTTTATGGAGCCATCCTCATCTTATGAAAAAGTGGGGAAAATTTTGTAAATAAAATGGAACAACTGCAAAAAGGTTTTCAAAAGATATTCCGACTAGTTTAAATTCTACCCGCAAGATGCTTCTACAAACTTTTGATTACAAAAATTTATTATGTTCATTATTTTAAATACCGTTCCCGATATTGCTTTACTCCCGCAACACTGGGATGTTTGCAAAAAAAATTTAGATTTTTTGAAAGTTTTTAATGATGCTATTAATACTTTATCCGGTATTTATTATCCCACTACGCATTTATTTTTCAAGTATTTTAGTAATGCGAGAAAAATGGTTGCATTATTATTTGAATATTCCTCTTGTCTATTTAGTTGATATTATTTTTTATCCACGTACTAAATTAGAAGGTTTATTAGATTATCTTAATGCTTATTATTATGATTATTTACATTTGAATGAAGCAACAAATATTTCAATTATACAAGCAGAGGTTAAACAAGCTATAGTAGCATTATATAATAAATTTCTAGTAAATATTATTTAAGTAACAATGGATGTGGATTTGCCCAACATAGTGTCTCACAAAACGATGCGGATATTTCACTTAGTAAAAGGTATAAAATACTCATGAGTAGGCAAAAAAAACATAAATGGACATCAACAGGTAATATTTCTGAATTAGAAAATTATTTAACAATTGCTTTTGAGTTTAATGATTCCGAACACAGCACAGATTTCAAGATTCTTGAATGGTGAAATAACTATTCAACTCAATTTTCAGTTCTCTTCCTCATTGCGAAACAAATATTAGTTACTCATTCTTCAATAGTGGCAGTTGAACAATCATTTAGCATTGAAGGATTAATTTTGAACCCCGCCGTTCAAGATTAAGTCCGAAAAGTGTTGATATTCAAGCTTGTGTCGATAATTGGACAAAGTCTAAATTTCGACAACAAGAGCTGGATCGAGAATACGAATTTTTCAATGATGACTGTGGATATACTGCCGCCACCACAATAACGGGTAGCGATGATTGACGATAAGGTAAGTTGGGGGTTACCGAAAGTAATAGAACTACATAGGTTTTGATTCTTCTATCTCCAAGAAAATATGTAAGCGCTTAATGATAATTCATTAAGTTCAAGCCTATTCTCCCTCTTTTTTTTCTCAAATTTTATTACAATGTACAATTTGATTAATGATTATAATTTATAATTAATAATTTATTTATTTAAAATAAAAAATAAAAATTTAAAATCGGAACTGGGAACCGACTCGGAACTAGAGCCAACATCTCTTGCGATGAGACTTGGAAGAAATGGGGAGAACCAAAAATCAATTAGAAGGAGCATGATCCTTGGATTGGCCGACAGAACTTGAGTCCATGAAACCACGATCGAGTGGCCAAGTTGGTAATGAAATAACTGGGGGCACACAGAAATCTTCCATCTTCATTTTTCAAGAAATAGAACCACAACCTCTCGTTGAACATTTTCAATAAGTAATCTACGAAACCCAACCTCTCTATGGAGTTCAGGGCCACTCAAGTCATTTGTGTTATGAGAAATCCAAGCTGTGCAAAATCTAACCAAAATCACATTAGCATTCGAAAAAAATGATACTATTAAATCGATGTTGGATGGGTCTTAAACAAAAACATCAAGATAAATATTATGCATATCATCAATTGGCTCTTGGCCCATTACAAATTGTTCTTGGTCCATTATAAAATTCATGTAAGATGGGTCTTCGTTGTTCAATAACAGCTTTGACATCTTTGCTAGTGCATCAACATTAAAATTTGCACATCTTTAGAGCATGCTCCAGTAAAACAAAAGCCCGCCGGAGGCACTAAAGTAGGGACAGGAGCCGTCGAAGCCACCGAAGCCGCCGTGTTTGAGGGACTAAAAACATATTCGACCTATTTTCATGCACCTCTCTATCACCCGAGGGATAGCTGCATGAAATATAATATCAGGATTTGCATTCGGTAGCCCTATTCCAATCAAGTGTTATTCTGTGTGTATAGTGATAAAAATGGCATTCCCACCTATTGTCGGGAGCTAAATCCATTTCGTTCTAAGTAGGGTCCAACATCTACAAGTTAAGAAAGTGCTCACCTTTTTGTTGTTTTTATTGAGATAGGACACATCAGCCAAGTATTTACCTTTTTATTACTTTGTGGAGATGGAGGATACCCTAGTAAGAAATACCGCTCCGAGAAGTAAACGGCGCAGTGTGGTCGGAAGAAAGAAATAAGAAGAAAGAGAAAAAGAATGGAAGATGAAGAGCGAGAGAAGAGAAAGAAGAAGGAAATGAAGATGGAAGGTTGAGGATGAAGAGTGTGTTTGTCGCAAATCCAAATGGGACAGAAATTTTGGCCATGTCCTCAACTCAATAAAAATAATAATAATAAAAAGGTATAAACTTTCTCGACTTGTAGATGGCAAATCGTAGCTAGAACGAGTGCATATGGTGCTTGTTTATAGGTGGTGATGTCATTTTTGTAACAATACATACAATATAATGCATTTATCCATGGGAAGGATTAGAAGCCACTTGATTATAGGGCCTTGTATCTTCAGTTTTGATTACTGTTTGGAGTTGGACATACTATGAATTTTGTAGCACATTGAATTAGCTTCATTTGGACTATAAAATCACTTAAAATGGAGTTTAGTGAAGGAAGTTATGATCTTAATAATTTCGGCGCGCAATCTGTCGACAGCAGACAGTAATGTATATCTGCTATTGGCAAACTTCCATTGATACATAGTTGTCATTCTATCGTTAAATAAGTATAGTTTAGTTAAGTCAAAATTCTCTCTGTGCACTCTTTAATTACATTTCACCGAATCTCTTTACTCCAAAAGTATTTGCATTTTTCTAAAGACATTTCCCTAAAATTAAACTAAATTGGTCAAGATTTTCAATTTAAAGCAAAATACATATTTTTTTGGCCGGTAAGCTCTTCAAACTCCGCTGCTTGCTGTGTCCATAGAAACCCTCTACCTTCGTTTACTAAGAAATAGAGCCAGAATCTCTCGTTGAACATCCACATTAAGTTATTTAAGAAGCCCAGCCTCTCTCTTGGGTTCAGGGCCACTTGAACCATTTGTGATCTGAGAAACCCAAGCTGTGCAAAATCTAAACTAAAATAACATCAGCATTCGAAAAATGATTGATGTTGGATGGGTCTTGAACAAAAACATTAAGATGAATATTATGCATACCATCAATTGGCTCTTAACCTATTACAAATGGATCCTAGCCCGTTACAAAATCCATATTGGGTAGGTCTTCTTCGTTCAGCAGCAGTTCTGCCAGCTTTGCCAATGCATCGACATCAAAATTATCATCTCTCTAGAGTATGCTCCAATGGAACTGGAGCCTCCTGAGCCACTAGAGCAAGGACAGGAGCCGCCGGAGCCATCGAAACCGCCGCCTAAGGGACTAAAAACATACTCGATTTATTCTGATACACTTCTTTATTTGTCGGGGGATAGCTGCACAAAAAGTAATTCCAAGATTTGCACTAACCGGCTCTATCCTAGTCAAGTGGATTCTGATTCTGCCAAAGGATGAAAGTGTTATATGTGTTGTGATAAAAACGACATCCCTATCTATTAACGAGCATTAAATCCACCTCGTTCTAGTTAGGATTCTTCATCAAATGTCGCGATCTAAAATCAGGCGAATAGATTATCAGATTAATTAAATTAACTAACATAATGCGGATCCTCTCAAATCCTACCAAATCGTAATTTAGGTTTAATTTATAGAAAATATTCAATTGAAACAGCAACTAATCATTTACAGTTTGTTGATTAGAAATCTATATAAAATAGTAGGATGACTATTTTATCTTTATGAACTAGAGAAATTGAGTTTGGGAACTTGGTTACATTAATTTAGAAAAATTAATGCCCTTTCGGTACTAATTTCACGAAAAATCCCTTTTCGATTGATTGATGTGAATTGATTTTAATTTTCTTTTAAAAAAATGTGACACGAAAACAAAGTATGACCGAGCTTAGCGATGCTCAAGGAGTAAAACGAACACGATAAATGCGAGAATGATCAAGTAAAAGGCGAATCGCCATTGATGCACAATAAGAAACTTGAAACTGCGTCTCACCTTTTTTCGTGATTTCAGAGTGCGCAGCCGGCGGCGATCGGATCCTGGATCTTTAGGCAAGCTTCCAATGGTCTTCTTTGGCTTCGGTCTGGCCGAAAACGGCCTAACCAGCGCTCTGCAATCGAGCTCAAATTCTCGACGACGGGAGTCGGAGAATGAGCTCTCTCTCACTCTCTCTCTTCTGTTTTTCCTCATGAACAGAATGAACCAATCTCTTCGTTCTAGAAAGCCTTCCATGGCTATATTCAATTTCCAAATTCCCGCTTGATCGGTGGACACTCACCAGCACCAAAACGGCACATGATCGTGCGTACCATTTGGTTCAAATGGCGATGGAGATGCTGGGTATTCCGTCCAGCTCCGTTTGATTCTCCGATAAGTCCAATTCCACGCGAATTTGGCATGGATTTGGTCTGCATTTGACAAATGTTGACTTTTGAAGGTCTGTGACCTTGACCAGTTAATTCTGTTCGTTCTCGGCGACCATTGGCGACGAGATCGGTCTCAATTGACTCGTCTTGAAGTGAGGAACCAAACACCCTCCCTAATCCCTTCTATTATGTCGGTCGCTCCTCCAATTTTGCAGTTGAAATTCAGCTTCTAAACCTGCAAAAATGATGCTAGCGAGAGGAAGGGGATGATACTGTTCAGACTAGTTACATATCCGACGTAATTTTTCCCAAAATTAACCCTAATTTGTGGGGAATTATTACAATTAAGCCTCAAAATTGAACTTAGGGGATGAAAATTGTCCAAAAATATGATTTTGCCCAAAATTTCGTGTCAATTTATATGAAAACCCCAAATTTGTCCTTAATTACAATTAGAAAAATTGTGAAATTGAGGGTCAAACGGTTAAATTGGACCAAATCACCAATATCAATCGATTTAGAGCGGTGAAAGTAGTTACAATTTGTGATGGAGGTCCTTGAATTAAAAATAATTTCAATTATGCCCAAATTTAATGACTAAATTGCAATTAAGTATGCAATTTTACTCAATTCATGCAATTGGTTAATTTACACAAATAGTTGGATTAAATTACAATGAAGGACAATCAGATTGAATGACAAGACTCTTAAAAATGCCAAAATTACAAATTAAAAGACTCAATTGATATTTTTTTACCAAATTCAACTATATGCGTAACAAAGGAACATATAAAATTGAACTTAAATTTGGATATTTTATGAGGTCAAGAAGACAAGGGAATTAAAAGAAAAATATTAATCATTTTTTCATATTTTTGTGACTCATATGTTATTTTTCTTGATTTTTCATGTATTTTCCAAATATACCAAAAAATGATATATATATATATATGAAAAATTATTTTTTGGTTAAAAAAATGGTTCATTGGGCTTGACCAAGGCCACCAAAGTTGATTTTTTTAATTTTTTTTTAACTTTTTATGATTTTTTTATGAATTTTCTAAAAATTAAATTGAAAAGACTAATCGAAAATTCTGTGTCAACAACTATTAAATCAATGTTGGGTAGGTCCTGAATAAGAACATCAAGATGAATGTTATGCATATTAGGTGGGTCTTCGTCGTTCAGCGGCAGCTCTGCCGGCTCTGCTATTTCATCGACATTAAAATTAGTAAAATAGGAGCCACTAGAGTCGTCGCCTGAGTGACTAAACACATTCAACCTATATTGATACACTTCTCTATCTACTGAGGGATAGCTGGACTAAATATGATTTCAGGATTTGCATTCAGCAATCCTATCCCAGTCAAGTGGGTTATAATTCTTCCCAAAAATGAATACGTTGTACTGTATATATTGTCATAAAAACGGCCTGCTCACCTATTGACGAGCACCAATTCCACCTCATTCTAGGTAGGATCCGCCATCTACAAGCTAAGAAAGTTCTTACTTTTTTTTTTATATATTTTTATTGAAATTGATATTCTCTTTTTCTGATTTGCTCCACCATGTATATACAAAAATAGAAAAGATGGTCAGAACCACAAGACCAAAATTTATGCCCAATTTGGATTCGCAATAAACATACTCTCCATCTTCAACCCTCCCTCTTTATTTTCTTATTCTTTCTCTTCTCTCGCTCTTCATTTTCAGTTCTTTTTCTCTCCCTTCTCATTACTTTCCCCCAATCACACTGCGTCATTTACTTCTTGGAGCGACATTTTCCACTAGGGTATACTCTACCACCACAAAAATAACAAAAAAGTAAGTACTTATCTAGTGTGTTCTCATCTCAATAAAATAATAATAAAAAAGATAATAACTTTCTCGACTTGTACATGACGGATCCTAATTGAAACGAGTTGAATTTGGTGCCCATTAATAGGTAGAGATGTCATTTTTGTAACAATACATACAATATAACACATTCGTCCCTGTGAAAAATTATAACCCACTTGGTTCTGAGGGCTTGTATCTTTGGTTTTGATTGTCGTTTGGGGTTGGACACATTATGACTTTCGTAGTACGTCGAATTAGCTACCTTTAGACTATAAGATTACTTAAAACGGAGCTCGGTGGAGTAAGCTATCGTCTTAATAATTTCGACGTGCGATCTGTTTGTGTATTTGCATTTTTCTCAAAATATTTCCCTAAAGCTGAACTAAAGTGGTCAAGATATTGAATTTAAATGAAAATGCATATTTATATGATCAATCATCTTTTCAAACTCCGCCTACTACGCCCGCAGAAATCCTCTACCTTCGTTCGTCAAGAAATAAAGTCAGAATCTCTCTCGTGGAGTACCCATAATAAATTATCTAAGAGGCCCAGTTTCTCTTGGGTTCATGGCCACTTGAGCCATTTGTGCGTTGAGAATTCAAGTTGTGTAAAATCTGAACCAAAATCATGTCAGCATTCAGAAAAATAATACTATTAAATCGATGTTGGGTGGGTCCTAAACAAAAACATCAAGATGAATGAATTAGCTCTTGGCCCATTACAAAATTCATATGGGGTAGGTTTTTGTCGGTCAGCAACAGCTCTAACAACTTTGTTATTGTATCGACATCAAAATTAGTAAATTAGAAGCCACCAGAGCCACTAGAGCTGCTGCTTGAGGGACTAAAAAAAAATATTCCGTCTATTTTGATACACTTCTCTATCTATCGGGGGATAACTAGATAAAATATAATTTCAGGATTTGCATTCGGCAGCCCTATCTCCGTCAAATGGGTTCTGATTCTTCCTAGTAATGAATGCGTTATACTGTATATATTATTATAAAACTGACATCCGCACCTATTGACGGGCATCAAATCCACCTCATTCTACGTATGATCCTACAAATTAAGAAAGTTTTTACTTTTTTTGTTGTTTTTTTTCCTTACCCAAAAAAAAGAAAGATATATCTTGTTTTCCTAATTTGTTCCATCATGTTTATACAAAAAAAAAAAAAAAAAGATGATCAAAACCACGAGGCCAAAATTTATGCCCTATTTGAATTTGCGACAAGCATACTCTCTCTCTTCATTTCATTCTCATGTCTCTTCTCTCGCTCTTCATCTTCAATTTTTTTTTTGTTGTCTCCCTTCTTATTTCTTTCTCCCAACCACACTGCACCGATTACTTCTTAGAGCGGTATTTTCCACTAGGGTATACTCCATCTCCACAAAAATAACAAAAAGTTAAGTACTTGGCTGATGTGTCATCATCTCAATAAATAATGAAAAAGTTAAAAACTTTCTCAACTTGTAGATGACGGATCCTATTTAAAACGAGGTGGATTTGGTGCTCGTCGGTAGGTGAGGATGTCATTTTTATAACAATACATACATTATGACACATTTATTCTCTGAAAGAATTACAAGCCACTTGATTGTGGAGGCTTGTATCTTTTATTTTACATATTATGACTTTTGTAGTACGTCGAATTAGCTTCATTTGGATTGTAAGATCGAGTAAAACAGAGCTATGTGGAGTAAGTTATGGCTTTAACAATTTCGACGCGTAATCTGTCCACAACGGACAAAAAGGTATATCCGCTATGGGCGAGCTTCCATTGACACGCAGTTGTCGTTCTATCGTTAAATAAGTATGGTTTAGTTAAATCGAAGTTGCATCCCAATGCACTATTCAATTACATTTCACCAAATCTCTTTGCTCCAAAAATATTTGCATTTTTCTAAAACATTTCCATGAAGCTGAATTAAATTGGTCAAGATTTTCAATTTAACTGAAAATGCATATTTATTGGGCCTGTCAACTCTTCAAACTCTGCTGTTTGTTGAGAAACCCTCTGCCATTTGACAAGAAATAGAGCTGGAATCTTTGTTGAACATCCACAATAAGTTATTTTTGTAGAAATGGAGAATACCCTAGTGAGAAATGCCACTCCAAGAAGCAAACGATGCACTGTTGTTGGGAGAAAGAAATGAGAAGGGAGAGAAAAAGAACTGAAGATGAAGAGTGAGAGAAGACAAAGATGAAGGAAATGAAGAGAGAGAGAGAGAGAGAGAGTTGAGAATGGGAAGTGTGTTTGACGCAAATCCAAATGGGACAGAATTTTTGTAGTGACCCGAAACTCCGATCATCCCGCTCCAATATCACCTGTGGTGGTCCGACCTTAAATCTCGACTCTAATAACTTAAAATGCATGTCACTTACCTAAAAAAAAATGTTAACGGAGAGGAGTTATATAAAAATCTCAGTAAGTTGAACCCCTAAAATTCTGACCAGTCAAATCAATATAGGTTTTGAGCAATAACAAGACCAGAAAGTATGACTCAGTCGGACATGATATAGACTAAGCCCTCTAAGATCGTTGTATGTCGTTAACTCCGAATAAGTAATAATGTGATGTGATGAAATGTGATGTGACGAAATATGATGAAATGGAAATAATGCACATGGTCCCTTAACACTTGCGAATGAATTACTCATTTATATCGTTACATCATCGTCTCGTTCCGTTCCAAACATATTTTAGGACCACCCCGTCACACAGCAGAGCCTTCCTATATCTTCATGGGGCATGATTCACCGACACACTACTTGTGTCACCACATTTTACTTGATGCAAAGCCTCACAATGAATGCATGCGTCGTATAGAATGCCATGCTATAAAATTTACCAACCAGAATCTCAATTTTATAGGCCAACTTAGTCAGGCGTTGCTTACAAACCACTTCCCTAAAAACACTATGTACAACCGATGAACACCCATCCAAGCTTCCCTCTCTCCAGAACCGCACCAAAAGAATTTGTGCAACTCCTCTGTCAATTCTTTTCTTTTATTCTATATTTTATTATATTTGTATATATTTTAAAAGTTTTCGGGTTTTCACCCATTGCTTGCACATAATATGCTCCCTCACCCCCATTTTTCATTCGCATAATCGCCTCCCATCAACTTCTCTGGAGCAACGATTATATCCTGTTTTACCGGATTGTGCAAACCATTTCCTGAACCCACAACGCCAACTCAAGTTGTCCGACACCCACGATGACACCCAATTAGCTCCAAAACTCCCAAAACGTGACAATATAGACTCGTTGGAGCTAAATATTCAACCAAAATTTCAGATTCCCTTCTTGAACCCACGGCCCACAACCCAATTTCTCCAAGTCGGGACCCCGCGCGTTCCCGACTTCCAATCTATCTTACTCTACACCTTCACCCAACATGCACGGGGATCATTTTCAGTTTCGCCGTCCCCCACGTCGACGACCCATCCAGACCTGAGCATCCTCTCCCGGTTCACCACGCCCCCACATTGCCGAGACTAGGAAGAGGTTTAGAGGTCGACTCACCTGGTTTTGTTGCCTCGCTTTTGGTCCTTCGCCGGTGGAAATTGCGTCGGGGCGTCGGAAGCACGGCTAGTTGGGTGAATAAGCCGAAGCGTCGCCAAAGAGAAGGGCGTTGGCATCGAGGGAAGCACGAGCAGAATTAGGAAACGAAAATCTGATCGCTCTTTCTCTCGTAATTTTCCAAAGAATGGGCTGGAAATTCTATTTCCAGGTCAAGCCAAACATTACAGTACATGGAGTCCTTTGGGTCTGGGTCGCGCCGTTAGTGATCTGCCCTAACAACCAATTAAGGTTGATAATCTAACGTTAATTGTGGATAAGGTTGTGTCGGAAAAATCGACATTCACTATGTTTAGGTATTTGTAATGTCTTGCTAGATACCGCTTATGACTTGTGGGCCAAAAGAGTTTTGAGCACACTGCTAATGTCTAGTGAACTGCACACAATAGCGAACTGATTTAATATTTTCTCTGCGCTTTAATCTACTTAATAAGCAGATCTCAATTTATTATCATATTATGAATATCTATATGGTTGTGCACGTTATGAGATAACGATTAAATGTACGGTTGAGTGTACGGTTTATAGGACGTCATGAGGCTAGGTTGTTAAGTCGTGGGGCCCAAACCGCCATACGTGGGTTAAAAGAAATAACCTTAGAGACGCCTCATATATATATATATATATATATAATATTAATCCCGAAGGGAGATATAGAGAATAGTTCTATGTTCAGGCGATTGCGAGAGATACTCCAATATCTGAAATCCATCACTTAGATCATTAGAGAATTTAGTACTTGTGTATATATACCGATAGAGGCGCAACACTTGGGACGTTAATCCAGACATAACCGACCGTTAATTTGTGGCCGACCACAAAAATTACGTCTTGAACCTATTTTGATTTCGATATACACATGAATCTTGTTTAGTGTTTCGTTCCGCTGCGTTTTATGAATTTAGAAAACATTACACACGCGACCCATTGCTGAAGTAAAATGAAACTTGCGAGCCGACTCTCCTCCTTTGGAGCCCAAAGGCGCTGGACGAGTGGTCCCACTTGCCCGACCCATGCGCCCGAGTGAATGATGCGAACTCGTCCGGTCCAACTCGGCTAAGATGAGTGCGACCGGTACGACGGTCGTTCTTCTTCTTCTTCATTATTATTATTTTACTATTATTATTTTGCTGTGAATTCTCTTCGTAGAATCACCGTCTTTCATTTGACTGTTACCTAGATCAGTGACCATGTTCGAGATCCTCACCATTCATACGAATCATCTTCAAAACCCATTTCATCGGATTTCCATTTATTAAGAACTATCAAAACGGGGTGATACAACTTTTGGTCATGTCCTCATCTCAATAAAAATAATAAAAAGGTAGTATCTTTCTCAATTTTTAGATGACACATCCTACCTAGAACAAATGGATTTGGTCACTGATCAATGCCGCTCGTCGTTGCCACCATTGGTCGCCTGTCGCCGCCGCCTGTCTCCATCGCCGTTGGCCGTCGATCCTTGCCGGCCGTCGTCGCCGCCGCCAAAGATTTTATTAATAATGTTTTAAAAATAGAAATTTTTAACCATTAACAAACGAATTTCTCCCATCAAAAGTCAATCCGGAGTAGAAATATAAAAACAAACTTCTACTTTTGAGGAGAAATTGAAAAATCAACTTCTTGCTATAAGTCATTCAAGTTGAGAAGTGTTTTCATGCGCAACCTTAGAGGATGAATGATAACCATTATGTTTCAGAAGTATATTTTTGACTATAAATATTTTTTTCTATTTCTATTTATGGATACATTTTTTAGTAAAAAAATGTGTTTGATAACAGTATAAAATTTCTGATCATAGAATATAGATTTGCTTTACAACATATGAAAACTTTTACTTCTAGAAAATGCAATCACCGGCGATGGCGGCAGCGGCAGGCAGCAGGCGTCGGGTGGTGGTCAGCGACGATGGGTATTTGAGAAAAAAAGATATTTCTATTCCTGTTTCTCAGAGAAGTAGAAAATTATTCTTATTTTATTTCTCCTTCAAATTTATTTATGGAATAACTTTTTGTTTCCAGAAATAGAAAAATAGAATTGCTTTGCCAAACGAGTTTTTAATCCATATCTATTTCTGAAACATTATCATGCATCCCCCCTATTGCTTTTCTAGAAGTATTGTAACGTAATTCAGGCATTTGTTGACCTCAAATCTAATCCTTTTCTACACATCTGGATTGCTCCTTGTTTTCCACCAAAAACCTCCTTAAAAATTAAGCTATAGAATCTTTTTAATATAAATCGAAATACAAATTTCGATAAAAGATATTGATTGTGGCAAAACGAGCCACCACCCACATCTGTTATGATTGATGTTGGGCTTGACTTTCGAGTGAGAGCACGAAATTGAAAGGAAAAATGCTAAGCATGTCTAAAAACTAAAAAAAAAAAAATGGAAAAGGAAAAGGTGATTGGGAAAATCACTATGAAAAGGCCGGTAAGAGGAGGAGGAGGAGGAGGAACCTTGCGAAAGGATTGGAGGATCTGTCGCTTTCGTCCCCGCCTATTCCCGCGCTTTTGCAGTTAGGTCAACATGATTTTTCCCGCTAAAACTTTCTTCCCCCCACCCAAAAGAAAACCCCCCTAATTTTCCAATATTTTGTGCTTAATCCTTTGGAGACAAATAATAACAAAAGATGGAAAAAAAAAAAACTCGATCCCTTTCGCCATGTCATTTGAAATCCTCTGTCCCGACGATCAATCTCAACTCGGGATTAGCCTATCCATTACTTCGCACATCAATTCAAGATAATTCTTTTACGTATAATTCGTAATAATTGCACATAGGTCAATACGCTAGTATATATTTAAAAGGATGACACGCATTTGAATTTGAATTTGATACGTGGGACATCTATGGCATGACACGATGGTTATCTCGAGAACGTGTTAGATAACGACTTTGTTTGCCAGGCGCCAAATGATAATGCGATATTTCTTGAGAATTTACCGTAGCGGTCTTCCTAAAATGATCATAACTCTGATCTTATCCAAATAAATTTTAGATACTCCATATAACACTTTTTTTTTCCCTCTTCATTGTTTATTTGTTTTCATTTTTTACACGTGTTCACGTGTACGTGGCACCTTTTTCTTTTTCTTTTTTCACGTACTGTTTCGGGCCTTTTTGGCCTTTAATAAAGCAAATCCAACCTAAAATTGTTATAGAAAAAGCAAAATAGTCTCATGCCGAAATTAAAGTTAATTACACATCCATTCGCAATATTGCATTTAATGAGAAAATATTTAACAGATTTTTTTTTTCCAAAGTGCAAGTTCCTTTCTTTACCTATAATTTGATTTCTATGCATACCAATTTTATTTAAACACTGATCTGGATGATAATCCCTTTGAAGTCGAAAATCGACAATTCAGACATCGGGTCTACCTTGAGGAACTAGGGATCGGACCCATGATCTCCAAAATCGGACCTGGTTCGATTTGGTCCAGGCGATTTCCCGTACTGTCTAGGTCCATGTCCGAGCAATCATCTTGCTCACCCCTAGATTTGTATATATCTCTTCTTTTATTCTTTTTAATAGCTGGAATGACATTATTAAGTTGGAATCCAAAAGGTGTGCCACCTTAATTTGAATGCATTAAATGCTCAAAAGCCTATTTTAGTATAATGAATCAGATGATTCTTAATTACTATTGATAACAAAATTTCGGTAAATAGTTCAGATTTTCCTATTATTCTTGGGCCCAATCAAAGATGAAACGGGTGCGTTCCATTCGCAATAGGCAATACTAGATAGATAAAAGAAGAAAACTAGAAAACAAAAAAAAAATCAAAATCTTAATTTGAAACAATAGAATTGCAGAAAAGGCAAGACAAAAGCAAATTCAGGAATAGAGAGAACCGCCAATGACGGAACCGAACCGAACCGAAAACAAATAATAAATAAGAGTGGGGAAAAGTAAAACCCTAATCCCACTCCGCCTTCTCCTCCTCCTCCTTTCACCGCCTCTTTCCAACAGTCTCCTTCGCCTGCGACTCCTCGGATTCCGGCTGGATAAATACGAAACAAACACCAACCCTTCGTCAATCGGATTTAACCGAAACGAGGGTCGCTCTCAGATCCTGCGCCCGAGCTCTCCGCTTTCGTTCGTTCCTTCCTTCCGTCCGTCCGTCCCCTCAATGCCCTCCGCCATGGGAGTCAACGACTGCGGGAGACCTTACAAGCGCCTCAAGAGGAGAGTGACCGCCGACCTCGCCGACTTCCTCTCCTTCTCCTCCTCCCCCTCCGGCGTCGGAGAGTCCTCTGGCGGGCCCTTCCGGTCGAGGGTCACCGAGTTCCTGAGCGCCCGTTGCCGCCCCACCTTCCTGCCGTCTCCCTTCTCGTCCCTGGCCGCGTGGAGGGTCCTCTTCCGCGTCGGCAACCTGGACTCGTCCAAAGTGGTGGTCCCGCTGGACGTCGTCGAGGAGGACGTCACGAGGTCCAGATCCGTGTACTGCGACCAGTGCCGTGTCGTTGGTGAGTCTTGACTCAGTGAGTCGGGACGAGTTTCGCTCTCTTTTAGGCGGGGGGGGGGGGGGGGGCCTTCTTTTCCCTTTTCGCTCTTTCTTTTTAGCTTTTTGTTTAGCTACACGAGGAGCTAGGCTGAATTTCAAAATTACGAAACGGGTCTTTGCTAATACAGAATTACAAGCCTCTTCAAAAACTCAAGAAGCGACAAAAGATAATATTTTACAAAAATTTTAATGCAAAAAGACTATTTTGTGAGATTTGACCTCAACCACAAAAAGAAAAATTGAAAGTAGGAAGTCTTGAAAATGACGGACCTCGGGTCTCTGTCGAAAAAACATGTAGCGCACTATCCTTCTGGGGTTGTTGAATCGAGTCGACTCACGAGTGGTGATGACACGCGCACCGAGTTAGAACATGCGGCTTTTTTCTTCTTTCTTCTTGCTCGCCCCCCCCCCCCCCCCCCCCCCCACCCCCCGGGAAAAAGTGACGATACGGAACTACTACTCGAATTTTGGTTTTTGTATTATAATGGATGAAGACGATATTGATGCGTGTCTTTTTTCGTTTTTGGGTCAATCGATGGGTGGTGGTGAGAAAAGGGTGGAGTGGACATCCGGTGTGTAGGAAGCGGTACCATTTCATCATAAGGAGGTCCGACGAGACCTGTCTCTCCCAAGGCAAATGCCGCAAGTCTTGCTCCAGATGTGGCAACACCTTCCTCTTGTCCGATTCCAGGTGCAAAGCCTTCCCTGATTCTGTATCTCGTCGTGGTCTTTTCTTGATTTCCCTTTTGAGGTTGAGATTGTCATGTTTGACTGAACGTGTGTGATTGATTTGATTGATTGGTGGGGGAGCAGGTGCAAATGGTGCGACTGCGAGATAACGTTGGAGGACGTGGAGGAGTGGGTGTACTCGCAGCTGGAGAGCAACACCCATCTCTTGCACGGGGTCATCCACTCCAATGGCTTCGGCCACTTGCTCTCCCTCAACGGCCGAGAGGGCGGCTCCACCGTCCTCTCCGGGCGCGAGATCATGAACTTCTGGGACGGCCTATGCACTACGCTCTGTGTCAGGTTTGTATCCTCTGGAAATCGGAGCTTTCGCAATCTAATGTGCATACGTGAGTATTCATCTCTTCGACTCCATGGACAGGAAGGTCAGCGTGATGGATGTGTCCATGAAATATGGGATGGAGTGGCGACTGCTGCATTCACTCGCTCACGGTCGCTCTTGGTATGGCAACTGGGGCTACGAGTTCAGTGCAGGAAGCTACGCGTTAACGCTCGATGCGTACAAAAGAGCCATTGGCACCCTCTCGAGCATGCCCTTGTCGCCCCTCCTGTTCCACAGCCGGAAGCCCCGGACTTCCTTGCAGAGAGTTATTGCCTTCTACCTAGCCATAGCCGAAACCGAACTCCTAACGCTGCAAGACCTCTTCTCCTTCATGTTGGGTCTGATCCGCGAACACGGAGGGGTTTCTAATGAACCCTCCAAGAAGAAACCTCGACCTTCGAACGTGTTATGCGCTTGGTCTCGGGACGAGGTTGAGCGTGTGGAACAGGCTATGGTGAGAGTTCTATTAGCCGCGGTTGGTGAGGCTGGCTGGGTGAAAAGGTGTGCTCTTAAAGGTGCCCTGTATAGGTCTACTTCTCCTGAGCTTCTTGATTATTGCCTCAAACACCTGGGAGGGAAATCGACGGCCAATGGCATGGTCGTCCGGACCCGTTTCAACCCCACTACAAGTGCTGTTGAATTCAGGTAAGTTAGGCGACGATTAGGCTTTTATCTTTTATCTTCGGCGGTTTGCAGTATGTGCTTTCTAAATGAGGTGCCATGTCAGGCTCGAGACTCCGATTCCGATACTTGGATACGATGGATCACGCTCCCAACTTAACCATCCATCGAGAGAGCATGTGATTCGCGACCTGAAGTTCATGTACAGTTCTTTGATTTTTCCAGAAACAATGGTATATTATAGATCTCTTGCGACAAGAGAGTGTGTGCGAGATTCGGCCGCAAAGCTTCTTGACTGCAAGCAGTTTATGAAGGATTACACATTCGACGAAGAGAGAGTTAAATCCCCACGAAACATTCACCTTTGGTGTCATGTGGAGCTCTCAGACCATTCTAAGGACGAATTGCTCCTCCCCCGGGAACTAATTGTGTTGCCCTTTAATGCAACTGTGGCCGACCTTAAAGCTGAGGTTACAAAGACTTTCCAAGATGTGTATGCCATGTTTAAGCGGTTTCAGGCAGTTGGTTTTCCGGAGTATGGCCATATTGAGGATTCTCTCTCTGTTAAGCTTTTGACTGGTTTGAATGGGTCTGTTCGGGTTCAGGGTAAGTGCCTTTCGATGCATGGGCTCAACCGCTTTCGGATGGAGAGGGGGATAGAGAACTGGACGGTGGATTGTGTCTGTGGGGCCAAGGATGATGATGGAGAGAGGATGTTGGCTTGCGACACGTGCGGGGTTTGGCAGCATACCAGGTGTGCCGGAATTGACAATTCAGACTCAGTCCATTCGAAATATGTTTGCAAGAGCTGTTTGGACTCGTCCACTCAAGTTAGGAAGGCATCGGGTTATGGTGGTAACACCACCAATATGGATTTTTCTATTCCAGCTGCTACTTGCAGGGTTCAAGCAGTGCTAACCGATGATCACAAAGTCGGAAGCAATGTAAATATGTCGTTTGGTGTACCCTGAGTGTAGATTCATGTTGTGTATTTATGCAGTCATGCAGTTTTGCCACCCCCTGAATCAGCAATATGAGCCTGCTGTGATGAATGGCCTCATGATTCAAACATTTTTGTAAAGAATGAACAGATGTAAAGAGTGTTTAGCAAGTGGTGTTTTATCCTGTGATCCGTGAACGATTTATGATTGGCAACAAAATTGCGTAGTACAATGGCAAAGAAGAGTCCGATACCTCCCTGATAAACCGCTAAAAAGCTTTTGGTACATTATTCACCTCCTCCTTCGACGCTTTTTTTGTCTTTTCGAATGCTTATCTGAGATGGCTGGGCAAACAATCTACCGGTTCCCTCCAAATGATGAAATTCCGGTTTTGACAAGGAGAGCTGCCTAAATGCCTCATTTAGATGTGTGTACTTGTTGACTACATCCTTGTATATGCTTAGCAGCCTTTCAACATCTCCAACTGTAAGTTCATCAGCTTTTGCTTCCATGAATGGATAAGTTGAACGCCCTGTAAAGGTTATAAGCAGCTCATAAGTAATTGAATTAAGTTGCAAACCAAGCGGTGATGAGCCTCTATAAGATAAGTTGTCAAGGAAAATAGAATGCGATTAACTCAGGATATGCAGAATTAAATAGCACAATAGGAACATGAAAAGTACCTACTAATCCCTTCAGAAAAACTCCTTCAAATGGAACAAGAAATACCATTCGACGCAGAGCTTACCTTTCATAATTCTTTCTTTATCACTCATTGTAAAGGAAGGACCGTGGTTGCCCTGTCTTCTCCTGACAGCGATCTCCTCAACTGCAGGGTCAGGCTCGTCATGTGCAAGTTTATTGGCTCCTCTAGCTGCTTGCATGTTTTCCTCGAATTCAATTTCATTGATAGATAGAGATCTGGCATTTAAGTCGGCGATAAATGACTTTGCTGAGATCAGATTTGTGAGATAGTAAGCTGCTTCAGAGACAAGTTTCGACTGTCTTCGATATAGTTGAATGAATTTGAGGTTGGAATGCAGCTGTGGGGGATTAGCCTGTCCATGAGCAGTTGTTGGCATGAATACAGGCAAAGGCGTCACTTCGAAAGCAAAAAGAGAGGATTTTAACCACAATATATGATCTTTTATCTAATCATGTAGACCAACTACTAAGTATCTTCTATCTCTTCTAGGATGACTGAAGTTACAGAATCATTCTAAGAGCAACAATACGATAAGTCAATCCGAGTAACTCCATCTCAGTCTAACAACAGAATCTATGAGGACCACCAAGAACCAATGGGGCAGTCATTAAGTGGTAGCATGACATAAATACTCAGGATATCTTATTCATTTGCTTGGGTGAGATCTAGGACAATATCTAGGAAGATACAGGCTAGATGTTAGGCCGCCTACACCTCAATATGATATTTCTTAAGGGGAGGAAAATCTAAGGCAGTTCATCCGTAACCAGCAACAGCTTAGAAGGTGGTTACATTCAACTGGAACCATTTATCTTATGTAAGGCGGCCTGCTAACATTTTCTAGCAGCCTTTTGGATTTGGCTTCGAGTCCACTCTGCAAGTTTTTCAGAAGACAGACATCACAACCACTAAAGATTCTATTCTGGAGTAACTTGAAAAATATGCTAAAATCTAGACTTCCAAATTGGATTTCATTAAAACCTGATGAACCGAGAGAAGAATGTACTGCCCTACAATGACAAGAATGGGAACATATGAACCAGTTGACAACTTTTTTTGTTCCAGCATATTTCTACAGGCAAACACTTAGTTTCAGCCATAGAAGTTTCATGTCAGATTCTAATGCCTCCATATGCCAAGTTATTGGTAAAAATAATCATTTAAGTCGGGAAAGTTAACTAAATTATGAAAGCTGGTCCTTCAAGTTTTGACAGCATATGGAGGTAATCTTTCAATTTTTCAATCCAATCTGTCATGATTTGATTGGGCTACTTGAAAGCATCACAAAAAGTAGGTAAGATTATAATCACAATAACAGTAAGACTGACAAAAACAAAAGTTATCAATTGAAAGAAAAGCTTCTAAAAGTCTGACTGTGAGGCAAGACTGTCTTTCTGATTATTTCACAGCACCTCAATTGATAAAACCATAATAATCAACATTATTGAACAAGCGTGCTTCCCTTTTAATTAATGTCATTAAACAAGCAATACTGCTTCCCTTCTGAAACTCGTCCTTGAATCAAGGAAAAGAAAAAGCTTATATGAAGTGACCAACTGCATTCATGTTTACCAGGCATTTAGATAAGAATCCTTCCATTTTAGTCATACACACATACTTTTTTGTTTTTGGTCAGAATCATACACACATACTTGACATATAAGTACATGTATATAAATTAATATATATACTGTCAGAATATATTACCAATAAGAGCTTGCCTTGATCGTGACGTATATAAGAACCGGAAGAAAGTCATCAGCCCCAGCTAGTACATGATCTTCTGATATTGATGCATTGAGCAACAAATTGTTGATGACCCTACAGCAATTCATAATGCACAGAAGCTTCTCTCGGGGAGCTTTGAAGCTATTCATCTTTTGCAGCTCCTTCTCAGCAAGCTGGAAAGTACAAAATTATACCACTAGAAGTATTATCGAAGCAAACACAGCTGTAATGATGAGCAGTCTAAGATCTGGTACACGTGGATTTAACACATCGATTTAGCACGTGCTAAATAACGGCAATGTCGAAGCCTTCGCTGTAATAACCATAAAAAAAAAGGCATTGGCTGAAAGGCGGTTTAAAAAAGACAGGCTTAGGAGGGATTCATGCTGTTCAATGCATTATTAAAGCCTCGAACAGCGCAACAATGGTGTGCTTTTTCTATCCTTAAAACGGTCTGTGTTGTTGCGGAGCGTAGAAACCAATGCAATCTAAATTGTTCAACAGGCAACTGAAAATAACACCAAGCATTTAAGTTTCCATGCAATTATTATCGTCATGCTATTTCAACTAGAGCACGTTGAAACAATAAAATCAATTAACACGTACTGGAATAGTCATGCAAATCAGAAAACTAAAGTAGTTTCAGCTTCATTTTAGTTTTTTAGAGAATATAATAAAGGAAAAACTAAGGCAGGTAGTTTACAAAAAGAGGAAAACCACAAAACAACTAAGATCTTCTAGGTTCCATGGAGCATCTACAACGAAACACTCAGGGTTCCTTCTAATACTGTGTCTTGAGCAACACGCATACAAAATTTGCAAGCAAAGAGCAGTAGCATCACACATACCAGCCAGGACGCTTCATTTCGGAGAATAGCCGGTATATCTAAATGCTCAGGCCTCAGGAAGGTCTGCAATAGTGATATTTTCTCTGCAATCTCCCTGTCAGCTTTTGAATCCTCTGGAGAACAAGCAAACGTCCGAGAGAACAGCTTTGTCATGACATATTTTTCCAATCCCTGCATAGTACACAAGAGTGGAGGTTAAAAAAAAAAAGGAAAGAAAGAAAGAACATCAACTACAGAAGTGAACAAAATGTATTTGTTTTCAGAGGACATATAATTGAACATGGTACGCCTCCAAGTTTCAAAATTATAAGCACCAAACTCATCTATCTGTGTAATAATACGTGGAAGACATTCAACTTCCTTTCACAAACAAATTGTCAACACAACAACTTGTGGTATGACAAAATGAACTTTGCGATCAAGCTCTAAAGCTAAAATGAAGTTAATCCTAACAGAACAGTGACAATGGACTTTTGAACTCAACTATCCATATAAAATGACCCAAAGTTTTAAATAGATGGTGTCATAATATCTTTTGATCAACAACAAAAAGAAAAAAGAGGAGAGAACTAAAATACATTACCTCCATTGCACAGTCGATCTCTTTGTCAGAAGCGCCAGCCCAGAGAGGATGATCCCTTAGCGCACCTTCCATCGTCATAAAGAAGTCTTGCACTTTTTTGCCATCATTTTCAGGATTTGCAGGATAAAACGAGAAGGATACAATGAAGCTGCAAAAAAAAAACACTCAATGTAGTAAAAGATTTAGCAAATTTTGGACGAAGTCGCTCAAGGGAGTAAGTCTATCTGGAATAAACAATAACCGTCAAATACAGGAGCCAAATCCATTGAAGGCATGTTCCGTTCCAATATACCCTTAACAGTACCCCCAAGGATGACACTGTGGAAGCACTAAAAAAATGAATGCTTCAAAATTAAGGTAAGAAGTACATTGATGCTAGAAAGAAGCTTTCATCATGCCATTCTCTCAACTCTAGTCCTATGAACGACGGACACCAGAAATCCAAAACTGAAGTTAAGCTAGTTGATGTACCAGAAACTATCTTTTTTAGATTTAAGAAGACCATTGAACTGGACAAGGTAACACGGATGTTTTCTTTGAAGGTGATTAACCTTCTTCTAACGTCTCTGTATTTCAATATCCATGTGGCTAATATCAGTCCTCCCTTAATGCTTTCTTTGAACAAAAAGCCTCAGTCAAGTACGGTCGGGTTGAACTTTGGGTTAAAGTAGCACAAAGTATAGGCAAGTTGCAATGCTAGTTTACTCTAGATGCAACACGTATATTCCTTCTAGCCTGTCCGACAGTGAAAAGATTAAAAACACCCAAAAAAAAAAAAAACACTCTGAACCGAGAAGTACAAGGAGCTACATTACAGGTATCAGAGAATAGGTTCCTGTCAAAAAATAGGCCCCCCAAATCCCCTAAGATAGTTCAGCTTGAGCTAGGAACAGGAAACATTATTCACAGAAAATTCACAGGCTTCTCCAGTGCTCCTAATCAATCTGTCTTCCGCAATTCTATCACAAACCACAGAGCCACGAGCAGTGGAATATGCTAAACTTAGCATTTTGCTAAGTTAGTCCAGATATACGGTAAATCAAGATACAGAAGGAAAATTTTTCCAAAAATCAAAGGCTTCCGATTTTGTCGGCTTTTAACTGGTGCAATTACTTAAAACTCATGACGAACACTATGCTTTCCCGCACGAACTAATAACCACAAGTACCAGAAAAATACAAACAAAAGGAATCAAGAAGTACGGGAAAAATTAAATTGAAAAAAATCAAGCATGCTTCCACAAAATCAACTTCGGATAAAACGAGCGGATTGTGCAAGTGTAGATTGAGCTGAAACTTCTTTGGAATCGACACAGAGGAGGGCGAACCTCTTAATTGATCGAACGAGATCGAGAGAAGCAGGGTTGCGCATCCTGTCGAGGAAATCGTAGAACTCCATCGAGGATGGAGACGCTAGCGACGACGGCGACGACGGCGACGACGGAGACGGCGGAGTCGTCTCCATGTCTCAACCTCACAGCTCCGAAGCCAGGAAAGAAAAAGGAAAGAACAACGCCGAGGCTTCCAAATTCACTGCTTCAGAAAGCGAGAATCACGCGGAAAGCAGGAGCTCCAATCGCTCTTCCTCTCCGCCTCCGCCATCAAAGTCGGCACTCGCGATTGTGGTTTTAATCAGACTCTGTGCAGAAGGAAAGAGCACGGTTGAGACCGAGGACAAGAGCAAGACTGTTAGGTTCGGCACGTGACCTGAGTCCCTCGCCTCGTGCCTTTTTGAAGTCACGAAAAGGAGAGGCTTTTATTGACTTTTACATTTAGCTCCAAAATTTTTTGTTTTGACTCTATAAACACCATATGATAATTTCGCTATATTCTTGACGAATTATATTTTCTCAAATTATCAGAGATCAAGGCTCCGTTTATTTAGTAATAAATTAATAAAATATTATTTTAAAAATAATAACTTGTACCGCTTGAAATAATAAATCAACAAAAAAATATTTTCATTATCAACAACAATTGATATCTAAACATCTTCGTGAACGATGAATTTTTTTTTTCTCTCTTTCATCTATATAAGCGATTTTTTGTTGTTGTTACTCACGATGGACCGACCTTGTGGATGCATAATCAAACTAGGCATGAAACCCGCGTTGTACACCGCACTTTATTATGCATGAATATCGACATAAAGATTTTTTTTGTCGGAAATAAATTAAGCTGGTAGTTATATAAAATCATATGAAATTCGGTAACTAACTCAAATAAAAATAGGATTTTACGCAAGACTAGTTGGTAGTTCTGGGGATAAATTGCCTTAACCTTTAACAGGCTCTCAAGAAAGACAAACAAGAATTGACTACTCAATAAAATGTAGGTAATTTTTTTTTAAAAACAACGTGACTTTGGTGAGCAACTTAACGAGACTTGGTAAACCGAAGCTAGTTAAGTAACCTAATAAGACCGAAGTCGGTAAGCCCAACCTATACAGGTTGGACATATAAGAGTTCATAAAAATAAGGTCCATACTTGTAAAAAAGACAAAACAAAAAGTTTATGTACAATGTTAAATGTTGATAAATAAATTTAAAAAAAAAAAACTCAAAGGAATATTGTCAAGTAATTCAAATGCGAGTCGTCAACACAAAATCGGCCGGGAATATAATTGAAAAATAGTCGATAAGTCATTCTTATCAAGATTGGTAAATTTATAGAAGAATCGGTAAATTTAAAGAGTTTATAAAAAGATAACTAAATATCGATAAAGATTAAAAAGTTGGTAACTCACAATCGTAAAAAAAAAAAAAAATGTTTGTAGTTTCATGAAAGTATCAATAAGTTACGAACAAGTCATACCGAAAATGAGGTGAGTGGTAAATTTTTTTTTTTTTACTAGCAATGTTTTGCCACTTATCAATTGGTTTCAGAAATCTACTGAAAGGGGAAAATTTGTCCTTTCTTTTCTATCCATCTGTATCTAATACAGCAGGCCCTTGTCGTTGTAGTTCAGCAAGAAACGTCAAGCATTGTGAACGATGCTGTTGATGAACCTCAGCGAGAATCTTCCCAGGGCGCTCTCAGTTCTGAAACCATTGCGGATTGTGGAGTTTTATACTACTCAACCACATGTTCGAGGAACAGTACTGTCATTGCACACATCAACCATTTTCGCATCTGAGAGGCTGATCCGACCCGAGCAACGTCTTCCTCGAGATCAAGGCCGTGTTCTTCCCACTTGAAACCGGGTATCCTAGGATAAAAAATGCAGCAAAGCTGGATGGTTCATCGCCCCGACATGCTCACGGAACACAGGTCGAAGAATGAATGAATTCCTCCTGGAATCACAAGTCAATATACGGCACACAAGCTTGGAATGTGCAGTCCATGAGGTCTCTCTTTGCCAAAGGGCTATTCCCAATCACTAGACCCACAATGCAATGACGGGAAGCTCAGGGGTCATCTGGGTTAAGACTAAACGATCCCATCCATGCCAATCTACTTTGCTACTTTCTGTTTCCAACACTCTGCCGAGGTTGTCCAGATCGATCGATCACAGAGCTACTTGGACAGCAACGACATCAGGTGACAGGGCTGTTCGAATCCTCCGGGAGGAACGAATCCGCCTTGCCCTCAGCACGAAGGGCTACATCAAATGGCCACGCAATTTGGGGTAGCGGGGATTCAAGGCATGGACGCAAACTGTTGCATCTCATCAAGTCAACTGATCGAAGTTCCAACATACAATACTATAATTCTGTCCGGCCCTTCTTCCGTAACAGCTCCATGCAATGAGGCTCTCATCGTGGTCATGTCGGTGTGGTTGGTATCTCGTTAGCACGTGAAAGTTTGAAATAGCGACCTCTCGATCGCTTCACAAGCCGGTAAAACTGCGAACCTGGGGTTGCTTCAAAAGGTGATTTTAGATGGGGGTTTGACCTTCGAACTTAAATGAATTGAAATTCGGAAAAAACTAACTGTGTTGAATAATTCTTTGCTTGTCTCGTCAGGTCAATGATGAGCATGAATGCTTCATTTGGAATTCATCCCAACCTTAGACGCCACGCGTGAACCTCCCCCGTTCCGTTGTGTAACGAATGATGTGATCAATGGGAGAAGGTCATGAGGCGAGGCCGTCCCCGTCCCGACCCGATCGATACCCCTACCTGTGCCTCGCCATTTCTCGCCGCCCGTGCAAGCCGGGGCCTTTGCGTGGTGGAGGAGCTCCGCTCCGCTCCACTGCCCTTCTCCGTATGCAATGCATTAGTGCATTCTGGAAGGAAACCTATTTAAACCAAATTTTTAATGGACAATGTTTTCCTGGATAATACAATTTCAACTATGAAACCACATTATCGCCATGTGTTTTGCGTAACACTTATTGATTAGAGATCGTATGGTCAGAAATAACTGTCAGTACTGTTAAGTTATCAGGCTAGCAGCTCCCTTTTCCGATTAGTAGGTTACAAAATATGGATATCACTTAATTTTATATTTTTGTAAATCCACATGTGGTTACGCTCATAGGTTATAATCCACCAATTAAAGACATCGTGGAAGGAAGTCTCATCTGCTAAGAGATGGAGAGAAATAGTGTCCCTTTATGATTTTGGTTGTTTCCCAAAAAATAAATGATCTAAAAAATATTTTCTTAAAAATGATCACTTGTACGATTATAAAATTGAATGCACGAAAACTATTCTCATTTTCACGAAAATATTGATACACAAATTGTTACGATAATGAAAATATTTTATATTGGCGAATTATTTCGAGTAGTGCTGTTGACACCCAAAAATGACGAACTTTTGATTATTATAAGCAATTATCGGATTTAGCCGATAAGATCATAGTTTGATCAATAAAGAATAGAGTAACTAGCAACTAGGAGGGAATCGATAACTTGCCGGTGAAGTCCTAGACAACACAATGCGAAGTTATCAATGAGAGTCTCGAAGTCTCTCATAAGGTCATCAGTATCAACGGTGAGCAACCAACATAAACATGATCGATGGTCAGTTGTGTCTAATCCATTCGTGAAGTAACTTTTGGTAATCACCCCCACCGAAAGGGATTTATTCTTTTCAATTTAGTAATCGCCATGTGTAACTACCGTTTGTGAGGATTATAAAAACCCCAAGTGAACTCTTTGTAAATCCCCTTCAATTATTGAGAGAACTCAATGTTATTTACTTTCCGCAATTTGTCTTTCCTGCAACTTTACATTTCTATATCTTTCAATTCCTGCACTTTAGACATAATTTTAGATATTTTGTCATTGATTAAATTCCAACATTGAATCTCTTCATCATCTCACTTTGTCATGATTAAATTTCGGCAAAGTGTTTTGTACTTCATCGTCGGTTAAATTCCGACGAAGTATGTGGTTCCTTGTGATTCATTGGTGCTCATGTCCAGAATCGCCACATGACCTGATTCATTCTACAAACCAAAGATCAAACCTCTGGGGAAAGACCTTTCGTCGCGGACCATTTCCGACAAAACATGTACAAGTTATTATTTTTTGGACAATATTTTTAAAAAATTTTCATTTTCTAACGAGAGAAACGGAGTAAAAGACAGGTATCATCCATAATATTCTTAACAACAATTATTTTGCTATTTACCAGCACAGAAGGCTTTTCATCGTGAATGCCTTCCGAATTACAACTTGCTGCCAGTGGTAGGCGAATAATTTATAATCGATTGTCTTGCAAGCACGACAAATATACCGCGTGGCTAACATTTGGGACTCCGAAGCTACCAAAACGTCGTGTTCCCCTTCATTCCTGCGGGAAGAAACCGGTCTTCTAATTGATGGGTCATATGAAATTATGCATGGAAATTTAACCGAATGTACGGTTCTTCTTCCGATTGGCCTCCCTCCGCACCTTGCCTCATCATCGAGACTTGCCGCCTCTGGCCTCGTTACCGAGCCTGTAGCGACTACCCGCTGTCGGCCCGACGCTCGATCTCCGTTGCCACACTATCCTACACCTGTGTGATTGTGTGTTTTATGTGACGTGAAATAGGTTGCCCATGATTTCCTAAAGCAAATTCATCATTGAAAGGCTAAATCAGCCGAGCATTAATTAGGGCATGGCAGCATTCTAGGGACCAAGCCATGTGGGGAGACAGGCAAAGCCCACATTTTACAAAGAGGGAAGACCCTAATCCCACCACAACCCTAACAACTCCTACAAAATCAACTCCGCGAGATCATGGGAACCTTCAAATCATAGGATATATTATGGTAACATAATGTCTAATATATTATCACCCAAGAACTAGGACGCGTGCTATTGAATCAAATGTACCAATGCCAAGGTCATGCAACATGTGCAAAAGCTCAAGCTGTGGCGATTGCATCTCCAGCTGTTCATGAGATGTGTCCGGTCTCGTAGGCCGCGTGAACATTCACTCGATTACAAGAACAATCGATCAAACTATATTTTTTTTCTCCACGTGAATATTTACTGGTTCTAGATTCGATTTCTCAAATGAGCACCTGTGATTTAAGTGGATGATCATGGCGGTGGGTTGCTATACTAGACTTTTCCTGAGGAATAGTCAAGGTGCGCACAACCTGATCCGGACACCTTAATTATAAAAAAAAGAAAAAGTTCATAATACTTGGTCTGCTCTGCGGTCGATCAGCGCTACTGCCATGCTAAATCTCCAAAAGGAACTTTTAGGGGCTGCATGGTAACACTTCTCTCCTTCTCCATTTCTCTGTCAAAAGTCAATCTGGCAGAGAAATCCATTTGATAAAAATCCCGGCGAAGTAAAAATCTGTTTAGTAAAAAAATTAATTTCTAGTAGGATTTTCAATTTCTGATTGGGTTTTTTGCCAACTTCGAAAAGTGAAAATTTTTTAATTCTCGGCTCTAGAATCACATTTTCGACCGCACCAGCTTTCGCCGACCATCGCTGCCGTAGCCACCGCCCACTGTCACCCGTTGCCACCCCTACCATCCGCTGTCGTCGTTGTTGCTCGCTGCCGACGTCGAAGATTTTGTTAATAATATTTTAAAAATAAAAATTTACTAAACGAATTTACCTGATCAAAATTAAAAAGATAAGCTTTCGCTTTTGAGAGGAAGTGGAAAAATTAAATTGTGATCTTGATTTATGATTGATAAGCTGTACCATGCGCGCCCTTAGGTAGCATGAACGATCGGAATTTGATATCCACGCACGATAACGTCGGCCGTCTGTTCGAACGCGAGGATCCCAAGGAGGTATAGTAGCTGTTTTTTTTTTTTTTTCTCCAAAGGTTGCTTTGAGGACAATCAAATATACCCCGTAATTGAATTCCCTTCTTTATTATACTGCCTCGGGATCGTTCACGGGGTTTAATATTATTCCGTTCGACTCGTTCGTTGCACTTCGGCAATGGACGTCTCCAAGTTTCTTATGGGGGCGCGTGGATTGCACGTACTTTTTCTTAACTTGCTGACGTACATTTGACTTCATGAAGTATTTTCTTTTTCTTTTTCTTTTTCTGTTTATTGCCAATTTTGCGGGTGCATATTTTTACCGCGGGCGGCTCTTAATGCGAGGCAGAAGCCGCTAAGATCGTTACTTTTCACAGCATTGTCACCATACACATGCGCTCGACAGATAGTTATGTGATTGTTATTAATTCAAAAATTGTTGATCCACAAAATGCTATTTACTCTCGCATCACCCAAATATTATTATATCAATAAAATTCGATGTGGTTATACGCACCAGGTAAAGAAAATCAGGAATTCATACCACCCTTCTCCCAACTTGACAAATGCGCCCTTGACGTCCGTGTGTGTGTGTGTCTCTCTCTCTAACGTTTAGCATAATTATCTCGTGTTAGTATTAGTTGTCTGAAGCCCCGATGCGCAACATCAAAGTTTTGCATGAGGCGCGCGAGTAAGCCTTTACATAAGTTTGGCTAGGACTTTGTCTTAAAATATATTTCATGTAGTTGTGATATCGGTGCGCCAGATATTTCTGATCTACTAACACCGAGTGTGTAATTCCCTGTCAAAATTTCAATGGATATGCAAAGATGTAAAATACATTTTGTGCTACTGTCTATTTATTTTGTTGAAGTATTATCTCACATCACTTGACAACAAATCATAAACTCTCTTTATATTCATGTGATATTCTTTTACCTATCAGCTTAAGTTTTTGACTTGTACCATTTTATTATGATTTCAGTCTAGTGACAATCGTTTTTGTGAATGTGTGTCCACTCTCGACTAGTCAAATTCCACTTCCTTTTGCGAGTGTGCGTCCACCCTAAATTAAAATTTTCACGTGCCGCTCATAATTTGATTTGTAAAGAGAGGAAGTATTAAAATATTGTCCCATATCGCTTGATAATACATCAAAAATGCTATTTATATTAAAAAATAGATTTTCACCTAACAATTTAAACTTTTGAATTACACTCTCTAACAAGCTGCTCGAAAGATCGACATTTTTTTGGACAGTCACGAAACCCATTCCCACGGATTTGTTGAAAGTGAATACGCTTCCTCAATTCCCAGCTTGATGCAGGAGAATGACGTAAAAACATCTTGTTTTGGGGTCAAGTCGAGAAGAAGTACCCTTCTTGAAGCCAAACATGGATGGATTCCGAGGTTTGTACTTGTAGGGAGTGCCGAGACAATCATTAACCAGATCGAATGTAAAAATGGCAGCAAACAACGTGTTGTGCTGAGCTGACATATGATTAGCGTAACTTAGTTAGGACGATAACCCAACCTTAGGGGACGACATTGGGGATCCCTGCGAGCGTCCACGCACGCTCCACTGGAGGCGAGTGAAGGAGAGGGGAAAGGAATTGTCCCGGTGGATCCATAACTGCAGCCAGACAGAAAATTTCTTCGTCACCGCTCATCAAGCCCTAGGGAGACTTGCCTTTCACGATATCTTTAGCCATTACCATTCCCGCCGGCGCAGTCACCGGCCGTCAACACTTTCTTTTGCCTCGTCCAACATATATAAATTTATAAACCCCCTTCTCTTACGTGCAACTGACATTGCTTCCTCTTGCTAACATTCTCGTTCCCGTTTCATTTCACCAGAACTCATTAGCAGCAACTATCCCCCCCCACCCCCCTCTCTCTGCAGAGAGGTATATTGAGGAGGTTCGCCCGATCGGTTTTGTTTGCTGCGGGGGTTCGGGTCGATGGCTTCATCCGGTGGCGGCGTGCCTCCGGGGTTCCGGTTCCACCCGACAGACGAGGAGCTCCTCCAGTACTACCTGAAGAAGAAGGTCTCGTTCCAGAAGTTCGACATGGAGGTGATTAGGGAGGTTGACCTGAACAAGATGGAGCCTTGGGAGCTTCAAGGTAATTCAATTAGAAATTAGTTTAATTAACTTGGATTGGTTGTTGCTAGACTCAGGTTTTCATTTCTCTTTTCCGAGCTAGAACCAAATCATCGAGCGATACCGAACCATATCGTTTTAGAAAATTCGACTCGAATCATATATTATTTGAGCGCCAAACCGTATAATAGTATCTGTTTGAGGCTCCAATTCTATGGAACATCCGATACTCCTCCCAATAAAGCTAACCCGTCGCCTTAGTTTAATTCCTATTTGGTAATGAACATGTCGCTCATTTAGTCTCTCGAAGGATTCTTACTTGACAGAGGCAAACTCATCGTATATCTCGTAATTCATGTGATTTGCAGAACACCATTTTCGTTAACAGGACAAAAGCCACGTGAATATTTCGCTTACAGTGCCCTAAAATCATGCAAGATTTTCTTGAGACCTCACATGAGTTTGGCTGTTGCGAATACACAGCAAGGGCAACTCCTCGCTTGCATGAATTTAGGGCTTAATTACGGACCGCCTGATTCGATCCTTTTTTTTTCTAGGGCATACATTATTATTGACGAGGAAGAATATAGCTTTCGTAATATAGTTTCCAATTTACGAGAGCACCTCGAAGTCAAAGTACAGTAGAAGTCAGCTTAAACTGTGCATGGGCACTCCACAAGATTTGGAGTTGCGGGGAAGACATTCGTTCTTTAACTAGTGGAATGGCTGATTTCCAAGCGCTTAGATTACTATTCCCATAATCAAACTAGAAAATATTGGTTTTCAGTCGAACATTTATTAGATACATTTCAAATTTCAGAATAAGATGAAAGATTATGTGTAAACTCGCATGTCAACATTTGAGCAAATTGTGAAATTCTCGCGAAGTGTTGGATTTTACAGAAAAGAAAAACGTAAAGTCAAATTTAGATTTAGAGAAAAAGTCAAATTTAGATGGGATTTTTGCATCTTCTTGGAAATGCATGAACAGATTTAATCAGCCAGTGTTTGACCAAGAACGCCCAAAAAGATTAGAACCATGTTGACCCAGATACTTCTCATACCTTTGATTATCGTCTACGAATTTTGAGAGTGAAAATCTTCCGGTCCCGTTGCATGTAAGTACCTTTCAATTATCGTAGCAGTTATATCATACGATGAAGGGGAGTATATATATTTTCCCATTGACCACCATATAGGACAAGCTATAGCCTAACATATTCTCAAAGACGATACTCCATAACTTGAGGTTGCGCCCTATAGAACGATGCAGGATCGGATCGACGCCTCAGAACGAGTGGTACTTCTTCAGCCACAAGGACAGGAAGTACCCGACCGGCTCGAGGACGAACAGAGCGACAAATGCAGGGTTCTGGAAGGCGACAGGGAGGGACAAATGCATAAGGAACGCCCACAAGAAGATCGGGATGAGGAAGACCCTCGTCTTCTACAGGGGACGGGCTCCCCACGGCCAGAAGACCGACTGGATCATGCACGAATACCGGCTTGAGGACGGCGATGACCCACAAGGAAACCCTAATGTGAGTTCCCACTTCCTTAACTCTCTCTCTGTCGCTCTCTCTCTCTCTCGGCATGCAGAAATAACTCATACATTCATCCTAAGATCATGTGCGATAAGAGCTAGTTAAGATGAAATGGAACTCTTTCGCATGTTAAATTTGTTATCTCCGGGATGCTCCATTGCCAGGAAGACGGATGGGTGGTGTGCAGGGTGTTTAAGAAGAAGAACCTCTTCAAGATAGCCGGTAATGACAGCGGAGGTCACACCAGCGTCAGCTCCGACCAAAATCACCGCCACCACCAGCAACTCAGCATCAACAGCACGTCCAACACAACCACCCATCAACCTCGCTCCTTCATTCACCGAGACAACAGCCTCTACCTCCACTCCAACCACCTCAGCCCGTCGACTGCCTTCGAGCTCAGCAAGCCCGACCTTGGCCTCCACTACTCCTCCTCCCACCACCTCCCACAGTATTCCCTCTTCCCTTCCTCACAGGCTCTGATCCCCGTCCCGAAGCCGATCGGGTACCACGACTACACGGCCCTTCATTCCGCGGACGCAGTGGCGCCGCCCTTGATGGTGAAGCAGCTCATGACGAGCAATGCGAGGGATCAGTGCGAGAGCGGGAGCGACAGCTTCAGGTACCAGAACTGCGACCAGGGTCTCGAAGTCGGGACGTGCGAGGGGACGCAGGAACAGATGGTCGGAGCGAGAGACGAAGCGGGCATGAGCGATTGGGGCATGCTCAGCGTCTCTAGCGGCGCTCATAATCAGATGGGAAACCATAATGAAGACGATTCCCGTTCGAAGGGTGTGAGGTTTGAGGACGGGACGGCCGCTAATTCTCTGCACCCGATCAACCATCTCTCCCTGAGGGGCGAGATGGACTTCTGGGGTTACGGCAAGTGATCGTTTCTAAATCTGCATGGTGCTACTGAAGAAGATTAACAAATTTAATAGAAAAAACATGGATTCAAAGAACCAATTATGTCCACGATGGTTCTCACTTCTCAGCACGTCTAGGTTTATGCCACCACCCAAATTGGGTAGGCAAGCATTAATCATTTGTTGCATTTCACCGTTTCTTGTTGGTTTCATCATGCTTGTGATACTGATAAAGTGAAGATTGTTGTACTACTGTATTGGAACTTCCCTGAAGATTCGTTCACCCGGCCGACTGATATCCTCACGTGTGTCGGTACGTTCAGACAATTGAGCCGCACGTCATAATACTTCGTCGCGCACAGTAGAGCCTGCGGGAGAAGCAGATAAAGTTTCCTGTTAAAACTAATTTAAGAAACGCCAAATCCTCGACCTGACCCGAAATGGCAACGGGGGATCACCAAGAATTTCCCATTGAACTAATCAAGCACTTTAGGGTTAATCGAGGGAGGATAAGTAGATTTGAGGTGAAAGACTACAGATTGGTAGGGATTTTGCGGAAGCGTGTGTGCAAGTGTTTGTATTTGGGTATGAAATATAAAGAAATAATGACAAGAAGACTAGCAAGATAAAAAAGATATTTGATATGAAACTTAATAAGTAAAAAGACTTACAATGGAATCTCTCATCAGAGGGTTTTTCTTTTACATAGAAGCATATATAAATGGAAGAGTCACAACCTATATTTATAGACTTACATGGCCGACTTACTCTACTGCCTTATTATTTAATTAATTTTTTTTGTGGTTTTCACGGCCAGTGACAAAAATAGATCACACTCTTGAACATTCCTCCTTAATTCATTTCTGTGATACTCCGAGCATGCTTCTCAATGTCTCAAATTTTGTTCTTGGTTAAATTTTAGTGAGTATATCAGCAATTTGATCTTCAGTCTTGTAATATTTTAGCTCAATTTCTCTATTGGTTTGTACTTCATACTGTGAAATGATATTTGATATCAATATGCTTTGTTTTTTCATGAAAGACTGGATTTCTCGAGATTGCAACCGTGGATCTGTTGTCACATAATATCGGAGTCGGTTCTATCTGTGTTTCTCCAATGTCTTCTCGAATTCTTCTAAGTCATATTGCAAGACTAGTCGTCATAACGGTTGCGATATATTCAACCTCTATAGTAGATTGTGCTATTGAGTCTTGTTTTTTGGATCCCCACGAGCATATTCCAAACCCCAATGTGAACGCATAGCTAGTAGTGCTCATCCTATTATCAGTTGAACCTGCCCAGTCACTGTCCGTATAACCAATGAGCTTAGCCATTGCACTTGGCTGATATCAGATGCCATAACCCGTAGTTCCTCATAAGTATCTTAGAATTCTCTTGGCCGCTCTAAAATGAATTTGCCTTGGACTCTGCATTAAATATGATAGTAGACTGGTAGCACACATAAATATCTGGTCGTGTAGCTAAAAGATATAATAAACCGCCAATATGACTTATGTAGAGCGAATCATCTACTTGCTCTGCTCCATTTGTTTTTAATAGTTTCTCATTTTATCACTAGTGGCATCACTGTCGCGACCCTCAAGGATCTTTGGCGAATCGATATCGAGGGTTAATGGACCGTCCTATCTGGTCTAACACAGGCCTCTCTCAAGACCCGTTACCCAAGTCGCAACAGAGGTATATGTAGTTGACATTCAATGTGGTCTAGTGACATGTGATGCGTGTACATGCCAAGGAGTCGCCATTAATGTTTCGTGGAGGGTACGATTGGGAACCTTATCGAATAGTTAGGAACTTTTATTCGATTTTGTGATAATCAGAGAAATGGGATCAGGAACGTTATGCCAACTATCAGAGTTGACGCCCTTTCAGTATCTAAGTTGACTGAATTATCTAACCCTAAGATTTCATGCAGATGAGTGGGGTATGAATCCTAAATCTAGGAGTTCATGTAGATAGAAGCGACTACCCTAGTACTCATAATCAATAAAGAAGGTACGCAAATCAATGATCCAAGACATGCGGATAAATCACATGAATACAGTGTGACATCCTTAGTAAGGCCCTATTGGCCTAGAGAAGTGTCAATCATGGCTTAAGAGTGATTTGAACATGATTTACCCATGATGCGCAAAATCGTAATTTTAAAGAAGTTTGTGACAATTTGCCCAAAAAATGGCAAAAATGTCCTTTCAAAAGAAATCTGAAGTTGATAGGGGTTGGAAATAGGATTGATCATCGAATCGATCCATTTCCCATTTTGCGGTAATTTTTAGAATTTTCTGAAATTTTAGAGAGCGATTTACCCTTTGATGGGCAAAATCGTCATTTCAGAATATGACGAGATATGAAAATCTCAAACTGAAGGATTGGTCAACTATTAGACCCAAATCCTAATTCTAAGCGATTTCCATAATTTTGGAATAGAAAACACGGTTTACCCATTAAAGGGTAAAATCATCATTTTAAGAAAAAGGATGAGATTAAAAATTCAAACAGAAGAATTGGCCACCTAACTGACCCAAATCCTTATCTTGGCATTTTCGACCTATCTCATATGCAAAGTAGGGTTGAATTACTCCTAAACGGCAAAATCGTCATTTCCAAAAGAATGGAGGATAAGTCCTAAAAATAGGATTAACATATTGTCTGTAGTCATTCCTTAATTTTTGAAAATTTCTAAAGTGTTTAGGAATTTTTTAGAATTTTCCTAATTTTTTTGGATTTTCTAGGCTTTTCTAACATTTTTTTAGAATTTTCTAGAATTTTTTTTGATTTTTTTAAAATCATTTTAAAATTTTTTATTAGAAAAAAAATATTTAGACCTGGTCAACCCGATACACACGGATTGGATACACAGCCTAGACCCGGACCCGTGCATGCATTATTCCAAAACGACGCCGTTCTTGATTTTTTTTTTATTCTCAGCCTGATCCTACGATCACCAATGGACCACGTGGTTATTCCACGGCCACTAGATCGATTGACTAAAACCTACGGCTCAGATCAAAAGCCCATTATTCCTCAACCGTCAGATCTGATTAATGAGATCTACTGTGACGATCGAACCGCTTGGCTAATCCTCGACCGTCCGATCTACCAAATTATTTTTTATTTCGAAAAATTGATTTGTCATTAGTCAGAAAATTTGAAATTGATCCGACAGTCACTAGGCCAACACATGGCCGAACCTAGACCGTTGGATCGTCTAACAGATTAATTTTCGAACGTAACGACCTGGCTGACGTGGATTGGTCCCTGCCAACCAAAGAGCGCCAGCTCACGTGTTGACTCATTAACAAGTCCACGTCAGCTTCGTCTTCTTCGCGAGAACGAGGACTGAACGGACAGTTGGGGTTTCTCCGCCATTGATCGGCGACAAAACTTCAACCAAAAGACTCAAGTTTCACATATGTCAGAAGCAGAGCATTTCATTAGTAAAATTAAACATATGCAAGCTCGAACCAAGTCGGCTATGGCGACCTCAAACGCGCGATTCAGGACATAACAAGCAAATTCATTCATAGATAATGTTATACTAGAGTTCATAACACTTACCTCAAGCTCTGATTAAGCTCGTTTGACCTCGATTTGGCTAGGTGAATTCGAATAATGTTTGACAATAGAGGTTGAGTTTGGAGACTCGATTTGATGTATTTTAGTAAAGTCAATGCAAAATGAAGACACGACGATGGTCAGGGTAGCTCAAGGAATAAAATGTCCACTTAAACTCAAAGAATGATGGCCTGATGTGAAATCCGTCATTGATGCACAGTATGAAAGCTCAAAAATTGAACTCACCTTATTTCGGGATTATAAGCGGCCTGACCGGTGAAGATCGACTCCTGCTACCCCAGGCGAGCTTCCGGTGGCCTTATCTGGCTTCGTTTTGGCCGTGTGCCTTGGTTCGAGCTCCAATCCTCGACGACCAGGGTAGGAGAATAAGCTCTCCTTCTCTGTCTCTCACTCTCTCTCTCTCTCTCAATTATGTTGCCCTCGTGAACAGAATGAACCAACCTCTCTCTTCTTGAAAGCCTTCCATGGCTATATTCAATTCCCAAATTCCCACTCGATCGGTGGACACTCACCGACACCAAAACGGCATGTGATCGTGCGTGCCATTTGGTTTAAACGGCGACGGAGATACTTGGTATTCCATCTAGCTCCGTTTGGTACTCCGACAAATCTAATTCCATGAGAATTTGACATGAATTTGATCTCTGTTTGATAAATGTTGACTTTTGCAGGTCTGCAACCTTGATCGTCCAATTTCGCCCATCTCCGGCGATGTCGTATGCTGCCGCCGATATTGATCGACGGGGGACGATGAGAGGAACAGAACGCCCACCATTTCCCGCTCAATTGCTCGCGAATTGCCCTTCAATTTTAGGATTAAAATTGGCTTGGGAATTGTCCATCTGCACGGCCGACTTGAGATTGAAGATGAGACATTGGTCGGTGGAAAAAAAGAAAAGAAAAGAAATTTTCATTCTAGAAAAAGAAGGCACCACCCGGGTGCGTCCCAAATTTACTATATCGTGGAATCAGGGAGATCCCAAACATTATAGTCATGCGCCCTCGCTTCGTCGTCACGTGCAAAGTAGTTCGCGCGGACTAGAATTAGACACGCTCACGCGACCGATCCTGACACGTGGGCACATCCAATTGGAGGCATCCACACCAACCCATGAGTGGGGGCTTCAAGGACCGATCACCATCGTATCATTTCCGACGTCCCGGTAAAAGTACGATGATGAAAAAGACATCTAATCGTTTTGAAAACATTACTCATAGTAGAATTATCTGACCAAAAAAATATATATAGTAGAATTAAAATAAATTCCAAAAAAGTGGACTCATGTATCCTCATTATTTCAGGATCTGAAGTGGCGTTTTTGTTTTAAATAAAGTACTAATCGAGAGATTTTTTGTCATTTTTTAATTTATTTTTTCCTTTTTTTCTTTTTTCTTTTTATGTTTTCTCATTTCTTTTCGAAACATGTGAGGTTTAGGGCTGAATTGATATATTAAGAAAAAGTATAAGATTGAATTGACATAATTGTAATAAATTTAAGACTTTTTTGATAATTTTTTTCATATTTTTGTGATAAGTTTTAAACCTCACATGCTTCGAAAAGAAAATAGAAAGAAAGAGAGGACGGGCTAGTGGAGCATCGACAGATAGGGAAACGGGAGCATAAAAAACTGGTCGAGCATTAGTGGTGACCAAAAGCAACCATCAGCATTGACCGGTGATCAGTGACCCCTGACACAACAAATGATGTCGATGGAAGCCAAGTGAAAATTAAGTAAGTTGCACTTGGGCCGTGCCACCCCAGGGGTCGCCTTGTTTGGGGTTGCGCCACCCAGACTCAACAACACCACGGTCACGCAATATCAGCAAGGTGACACTGTGAAGCTAAGCATTGCCTAGGTGTCCGCGTTGGGGGTGTTCAAATCTGTAACGCCGGAGCTTCATCGACGACATCCATCCTGAGAACCATTTGACGGAGATTCACCAACAAACCATATCGGCAACTTGGAAAAGATGAACAGGTACTTATGAGGGCAAAAAAAAATATTGGAAAATAACTAAAAAAGTCTTGAAATTATTGTAATTGTATCAATTCAGTCAAAAAAACTCATTTTTTGTCGATTCAATCTTAAACCTTTTATAATTGTGTCAAGTTAATCATAAATCCCTCCGTTTTTTTGTCCATTCAGTCCTAAGCCTTTTGTAATTATCAATTCAATCAATCTGGTAAATTTTGGGCGGCCAACACTGACATGGGGGCTAGCCAGCCGGCGATATAATATTTTAATAATTTTTAATTTTTCTTTTCTTTTTATTTCCCTTCCCCTTCCTTGTTCTACCTTCAGTCGGTCACTGGACCTCAACGATCGGCTAGGGGACAGGCGGGGAGACTGACTTGGCCAGCCCAGATCTGGCGCGAACAACCGAGCCTTACCTAGCGATGACAGTAGATATAGGACTGAATCGGCAAAAAAAAAAAGAATTTAAGATTGAACTCACACGATTGCAATAGATTTAATACGTTCTTTTATAATTTTCCCAAAAGAATGTATTAACCCTTTAGACGTGGCCTTCCGCACGCACTGAAGTCTAGTTTTACCAAGGTCAGCATTTCCAAAGCAGTCGCAAAAATTTTTGCCGAACGCCTTATCATTTATCCCACGATCGTTAAAGCTCCAAAGCCTATTTCCCCAAGGATCTCTACATGTCGGCGTGATCATAGTCGCAATTTCGCGTTGATCTCCTATTAAATGACTGAGTAACAAGGAAAAGTTACACTAATTCAGTGAATTGGGTGAGCAAACGTCGTGTTACGGGGGGAGGGGGTACTCAGGTTTTGAAACTATGAATCGTCCTTGGTCTAATATTTCGTGGACAATAGACAGGGTTCTCTCCGGCGTCGAACACCGTCAGCCCCCATTATTGCTTTCGTACCGCATTGGTCGACGGCAGGTTGGACCAAATTCGTATTTCTGGGCCGTGATTTATTTCGCGAAAAACGAATAATTAAACATCAACGATCCAACGGTAGAGAGAGGGAAAAAGAGAGAAGAAAACGGTACCAAAGAGCATTCAAGGTTCGCTCCAAAGGCAACGGTGAACCGTGTGTGAGGGTGGAGAAACCAATTTGGTCAAGAAAAAGAAGGCCATCTGAGGGCATCGATGAGGTCCGGTGAAGCGAGGGGCTTTGCTTCTTCTGGCGTGAGCTCCCCCGACCGTGGCGCTTGCCCCCCGCCCGGTGCCATGCATTGGTATTGCCCGTGCGACACCGTGCTGCGTTACAGCAATGATACACTAACGCGTATCAGTTGGCGTTTCATGGAGATCTTTACGACGTTCTGAAGATCTCTCCGAGTGTTAAATGTTTCTATGTGTTCAAAGATCTGTCACGAACTCGGATTTGAAAGGCTTGAAGCCGGAAAACCCCGAAGTAGTTTCTCTTGGAAGGTAGCAGGCCCACTCAAGTCATCAAATTCGGTCGGACTCTTCTTTGGAACTGATATGGCGGTAACAAGATCAATCATAACTGCATCCATGGCGGACAGCCACATATTCGAGGTCGTCACCCTTGATTTGTGGCAACTCCAAGGGCGTTACTGAATTTGAGCAATCTTAGTTTCATGGATGATGAGTACTTCAATCAGGTCGTGACAGTAGAAGTGACAAACAATCGCGCATTAGTGTGCTGTAGAAGATTTTGCACATAAGACGTTACAGTCTCCATGGCCAAGTTGATCAAGCCCCTCTAATATAGATCACAAGAGAGAAAGTTCCAAGTGGAAATTCTGATTAATGCCTTAAGCTGTCTCGATGAGATGTACAACTCATTCCCATACTCGAGAGGTTGATCTCAAGAAACTAAAATCACAGGGTAGGAGCTCTTTCCGCCGTCCCCGCAATCACGGTGAGCAAGTTGTTTCCGAACGGGTCACTGAGGTGCTTCGCGAGATTCTCGACGGGTCCCTCACCGGTAACGTAGGCTTGCAAGAAGAATCCGAGCATGGCGAACATGGCAAGGCGGCCGTTCTTTATCTCCTTCACCTTGAGGATAGCAGCCTGGTCCGGGTCCTTAGCGAGACCCAACGGGTCAAATGGACCACCGGGGTGGAGTTTGTCCTCGAAATCCTAACAAGAGAACAGAGAGCGAATTAGGGAGAAGAGAGAACCATGAGATGTTAAGGACCAAATGGTGTGTTTCAGCTGCTGTATTTGTAATCTAACCTCAACGAATTCACAGCACAACATTGATGGATTTTTCTATCGACTGACGGCAAAAACTGGTCTGACTTTCTATATTTGATAACTTAAAGCTTGTGATGGTTAAAGATGAAAATCATTTGAGAATATGATCTAAGTTATGTCATATTGGCATCACCAACACAACTATGACTGCAAAATTTATGCTTAAATTCACTGGTCAAGACTCGACTGCTGATCTAGATCCAGCTAGCTAGTGCAAGGCATTGTCTTCCTGCCTGTGGCTACTCTTACAATCAACAGGGCGGCGTTCAATATACATGCACTTGCCAGCAGATATGGTCTCACTCGAAACGCCAAAAAACAGTCATCAGACAGAGATTCGGTATCCCTACTCAATTATAGTTCACGACACATATAGCATGTTGAAAGCCAGATAATTGGCATAATAACGTTTGACCTACCAAGCCATTAGTAAGTCTGTAGTACTCGGCGCCGCCCAGAAGGACAACCTCAGCAATGACAGCAACAACTAGATTGATGGGAATGTTCTTCCCAAAGTAGTTTAATGTGTTCCCGTCCAGGAGGAGGGCTCCAGTCTGTATCGACAGCCAGAGTATGGCATCACATACATGTCAAATGGGAAAAAACAGAACGGCGAAATTCTACGCCTACTCTGGAACAGAACAAAACGACTGAATATGCGAACCTTGAACCAGACAGCTTCAGGGCCACAGTTGGCGCCGAATTTGTTGAAGGCCTCGGGGATAATGAAGCCGGCAGCTCCGAGCATGGCCCATCTAGCGTGGATCAACTCATAGGCCTGGTATCTGCAGACAGTATCTCATCGGTTCGAGATGCTGGTTCATTCTGGATATATATTCGCCAAGAGAAAAGGGCGACAAGAAGATAAAAAGGCAGGCCAACTCACTTGCTGAAGTTTTCTGGCTTCTTGCTGAGGCCAAAAGGATCATAGCCATAGCTGCATGAACATGCACCAGAATTAGCACCACTATCATGTCGCCATGAATCTAAGAATTGCACTTTTGGAATAGATTCCATTTTCAGAGAGTTGAAAAAGCACTGTATCATTGAAAGATTCTACACATCTGTCACAATGCATTTTTTTAAGACAGACTCAGTTTTTTACTCGTTTCAGATGGTAAAAATTTCTCAGAACATGGAGTGTGAATCAAACCTGATCTTCAATCGGGTTATTCTATTCCAACCCTTAGAAAGAAAATAATTTAAATCCCTTATTACTAGTAGTACCCCTTGCCATCCACGTGCATCCCGAGAATTTTGTGCTAGCTGAGTTTATCCCACTAATTTCAGCTGCAACAGATCTCTATGATATTTACTGCTATCAAAGAGGAAGAAGCGAAAGGGAACTTACTCTCCAGGCACCTCTCCAGTCAAGTACTCGGGGATCTCGGACCGGTCCAAGAGACCATCAGGCAAGAAGATCCTTCTGTCAGGACCTGAAAAGTGAACCACACGCGCACACATCCAGATGACGACCACTCCCAAAAGTTCCTAAGGAAACTCCATGCAAAGAATAGCTTTCGCAATGTCCAGCAGGAGGTTTGGACTGCAACCATAGGCGATTGGCACTCACCGTACCACTTGGCGAGCTCCTCGTCAGCTGGAGAGACGGCAGCGGGCTTGGCCTTGGCCGGCGGGGCGGGCTTCTTCCTGGAGAAAAGGGCCACGGTCTTGAAGGTGGCGGGGCTGGAGGCGGTCGGGGCCGACCTGGCTGCGCTGCTGAAGTTGAGGGGGTTTCCCAGCATTTCGGAGACTCCGAGAGAGGCCATCACTCGGTGGTGCTCGGACCGGTGGCGCCGGTGGCGAGAGACTGATGGTGTGCGTAATGAGAGGAGGTGGAAGAAAGGTGGAGAATATAATAGATGGTCTGGTGGATGTGGACGTGCCACATTGGATTTGTCATCCTGGGCGTTTGATTGGTGTTGCATGGCGAATTGAAGATGCGTAATCCAATCCAGTCATGCCATAGGTCGCCTGAAGTGGCGTGGCAGATGATAGGCTGACGTGGCAAATTGCTGAATCAGTGGATTGGTCTGTTTTGGATAACGTGTCCTATCCTCTGTTTTTCTCTCCGCACCCACGAATCAAGATCCTCAGTCACGACTTCCTTGGTGACGGACTATAAATTTACTCCAGCCGAAATTTCATTAACAAAAAAATCATTTCAAAACCAATTTATGCATCTATTCAAAACCAACCCAATATCACCAGTTAAAGGGGTGCTGAATCTCTTATGATAAAGGATTAAAGAAGAATTATAAGGTGCAATTTGAAGCATATAGCAGAATGTTGCTCTCGGCTATTTCAGATTTTCAAACGTGATTTCATCCTCTGAAAACGAATCCCAGAATGATCTCCACTAGAATCAGACATCAATTCATCTTGCCAATGCTATGTTCAGGTCTGAAATCCGACCAAAAACCATGCCCATGACATAATAGTCGAGTAAAACATCAGGAGGAGAACAAAAAGTTACATCGAAAAACTGCAATTGGTGAGTGGTCCTGGAATGCTGCATACGCAGCTGACCGTTACATACAATCGATACAATGTCTGCCGGATACATGGATTCAACAGCTTCGAACAGAAACATAGTTCGGATAAAACATGTTGATGCTATACAGCCATATCCCAGATTGACTGCATGA
This sequence comes from Rhodomyrtus tomentosa, assembly GCA_028455895.1. NCBI lineage: Eukaryota > Viridiplantae > Streptophyta > Magnoliopsida > Myrtales > Myrtaceae > Rhodomyrtus > Rhodomyrtus tomentosa. The sequence goes on along the minus strand of JAPCWY010000001.1, from coordinate 35,581,059 downwards.
ACTTAATGAACTGAAATCATCTCCTCCACTTGTCAATTTCTCTCGAAGTTGCACTGATGAGTTTCTTCGTGTTGATTATTAGATCATCAACAAGTGCACCAATTTCATCCCTGTGAAAGCCAAGAGATGTCAAGAACCAAGTACCTTGAAAATCCTTCATATGACCCTCATACATTATTCCGCTTCTCCCAAAACCAGTGACTCATACGTGTCACAAATTTGGCAAATTGTCAATTCAAAGGAAACAGAGAATGTACCGAGAGGACACTTACTCAGCAGGAAGACTCCCTGGACGATGAAAGACATTTCCCACATTTGAGTATCTACGATTATCATCTTGGGCGATCCCCCGTCCAATGCCATAACCAAATCCCACACCAACGCCACATCCAGCCCCTATTCCAAAGCCAAGCTGCAAACCAGGAATTCCAGGACCAAAGCCTAGTCCTGCAATGTGCCAAAGAACTCACTATCACAACTCCAAGCATTAAAATAGCTGTTGAACATCAGGTCGACAACACAGAACTTTAAAACCTGGTCCGTGACTAGGAAAAGTTGCAAGATAAAGCAAACACTTATGCATAATTTAGAATGCTAAAAGAGATAATCCCACGAGACAAAATCCCAACGAATGTTGATACTTTACACTATCTCAGAATTAACACCAACTGAATCATCTTGCTGAGAAAGATGGCCCCTTCTCGCTGAAAACCAAATAAATCATGTCCTCACCCCTGCACCCCATCCGGATAGAGGCTAGAGTAACACATTGAGCACATAAACAGATCATTCTCTATTTGTGAGCTGCGAAACTTGCAATCTATGAAAGCCTGAAGAAGGAGATTGGTTTTGCAGAAATATTCAACTCCCAATATATTAAAGCGAAGAAGGAGGTGAACAGAAAATATAAGCCAAGAGGTAAAAGCTTGCTTCTCTAACATGAGATCTCAAGTGCTTCCTGTCTGCCGCCTCCAGCCAAGCACCCTCTCTTCAACCACTTTCAATTTGGTTATCGCACCAAATAGAAGTGGCAATACCGACAAACTCAACATTGGCAGCTATTTCCCACATAAATTAGCTTTTAAGACAAGGGAAACTTTACGGCATGGCGACAACTAGGTAAGTCCTGAAGATAACTCAAAGGAAAAGCAAGCAATCCACAGATATTGTTTGCTCGCTTTCATGTCACAGGCCGAACCAGTTGAATGCCCCTGGTCGAAAGAACACTACTTTCTCGTCCAACACAGGATGGACCATCAAGGTGGAAGCATCAAATGTCTGCTACAGATTCATCAAAGAGCGGCTAAACTACCCTAACAGAAAATTATTAATTGGGCACATGCTTCCTCTTCAAAGTTGAGAGCTATACAGCTCGTTTTCTCGCCAACTTCCGTGCCGCTTACTCTTTTTTGCGTCAAAAGAGGAAGAAAGCCATTATTCAGCTGCTTTTTCCACACCTGCTTTCTATCCCACTTTGCGGACATAAGTGCTACTCTTGCCTTCTAACGATCCGGACTCTACTACACTTGTCAACAACCAGCACTCGAGAAGTGACAACTACTAGTACCTTAAGCCTTTGATACTCGAGTTAAACAGAGTACGCATCTAAACCTGGCGTTTGTGTAGAACCTTAACGACAGCGACGGGTAGCTTGGATTCAGGAACTTCGAGGAAGAGAAGCGAGACAGCATGAAACAATGAAGGCCATTCTACTTAGAGCTCCTCCCTTGCCAGTCGTAAAGAAGAAACCCTAAATCGCCGAAGAATCGAGAGAGAGAGAGAGAGAGGAGGAGGAATTTTACCGCCCATGAGGCCGAGGCCGAGGCCGAGGCCGCAGCCAGCGCCGACGCCGAAGGCGGGGCCCAACTTGCCGAGCTGCCTCGATCGGACCGCCGGGAGCTTCCACAGAAGCCCCTTGTCGTCTTCTCCTCCTCCATCCCGCGGCCCGCTCCTCCCGCCGTTCATGCTTCCGCAGACTTCGACTTCGTAGGGAAGCCAAAGCAACCACCAGCTCCCACTCACAGCTCGTCTCAGTTCTCCCTCCGTGCGACCTCATGGAGAGTTAAGTCAAGACGGCCTGGCCTGTCTGATTTTTACTTTTCATTTGTTTTATGTTTTTGGAAAGTTTAAAAAAAAAAGTACGTAATAAAATTTGCGAACAAATGAAGATAAAGTCATAAAGATAACAATAGATAGACTTCCCAATTATGCTCTAATACTGATTAAGATACATTGGGACTCGTTACTTTGACTTAAAAAGCAATAAAATCCATATGATGGATGGATAAAAATATGAGTAATTTTTGTTGAAATGAAAGTGTGAGAGCTTTTGAAATTTGTCCAAACAATTTAAATATTCATTTAGTACATCGAAAATAAAATATTGATGGCATGTATTGGATCGAAATCATTAAAAAAAAATTGCACAACATCCGTTCCTACGTTTCTATCTCGAATAAGAAAATTTTAATTTTTTTCGCAAATGAAATTTTTTTCTATATGTTGACAATTTGTTCTGCCTTAATTTTTCTGATAACTATATCAACACAAGCCATTAAAAATTTTGAATATTTGAATTCTAACTAACAAAATTGTAGCTTACCTATGAAAAAATGACATAAATGGTCATCAAACTTTGATTCAATATGTAATGTCATACTTGAACTTTAAATTTACTTGATGTAGTCATGAACTTTGATACATGTTTAATTTATTCCCTAGAATTTATAAAAATGCTTGATGTTGTGCTTCCATTAACTCAAGCTCAGGAACAATATTAAACATTTTTATTTAGTTTAGGGGTTAAATTAAACATAAATCAAACCGCAATAAACAAATTAAAATTTTAGAAAAGACAATACGCATTGGAAGAAAGTTTAGGAACCACACTAAATAAATTAAAAGTTCATGAATGATTTTACACATTAGGTAAAGTTCGAAATCCCTTTATGCCATTATCTATTTTTGTTTATAGTGCCCCCATAATGAAATTGGGGCTCCACTGACCGTATAATATTTTTTTTTTCCCAAAAAAGTACATGGTCCACCTAGGAAATTAATATACAAGACAATCTTGAATTTTGAAGCAATACACATATTTAATGACGTTAGGGGTAAACATGGTTCTAAGGTAGAATCTGGAGCCGATTATGTTTCAAGTTATAGATTATGCACGATACCGTTTACGTTTCAAAAATTGAGAAATCAGTAACATGGACGGAACCTGAAACAAGCCTTTGTATTTTCCCATTCTATATTTTTGCGTGATCTTGTAATATTCTATAACGCTCGATGATAAATATGTAATTTGAAATTACTAGCCTAAACTTTCAATTTGGGCAATATGAATTATTAAAGTTTTTATTTTGTTAATATTTCATATATTTTGATTATCTAAATATGATTTGTGATTAATAGATTGTAACAATAAATAATAGATATTAGAGGCGATGATTTACTACGACCATTCAATTAAAGATATAAATATAATATGAAAAGACTCCGAAATCGATCCTTGAGATTTAGTATAGTTATATCAAGTAGCTTTCACGTTCAAAACACTGAAAACTCTTTTCAACGGACAAGTTTTAGGTTTCCGGTGGAGCTAATCGGGAACCGCCCGACGCTCACCCCTAGTCGGTGTTACCTCATTGAGTCATTCTATGACGAGTTCTAGAGGGACGTTATAAATCCGTAGATTTTGAAATATTGTTGAATTTGGTCCGTGCCGGACACTCTTGTAATGAAATGAAACGTGATTTTATCCTTCCTTCCTTCAACTTGACGTGAGCAGGGGGATGAGAAATGGAGGAGAGTGACGGCGATGTCTAGGCCCTGCGAAGCCCGGCGGCTATGGAGCTCGCCGTCGCTCCTACCCGCTTCGCTCCTCAAGCCTCGATGCGAGAGAAGCCGCTCCTTCAGCCTCTTCGGCTTCGACCGTCGTCCCGCGACGAGCCGCCGTCCCCGAAGGCCGCGTCTCTCCGCGACCTTCCGTGTCTCGGCGTGCGGCAGCGCTGGTTCTCACTTCACGGTCGAGGACAATCTCGATGCATTATTGCAGGTCTCATCCCTTCCCTTTCTCCGCCGAATAATCTTACCGTAATCGCCGGGTGCATCCAGTCGTCCGCAATTGCTCGTTTCCTGCCACCGTTCTCTTATCCATGCAGTTTTGCAATTTGCTGCGAGTGTGGCTATATTCGGTGTTTTGCGTTGGGATTCTCTGTGTTTATACGGGGTAAGAGGGTTTCTCCGTAATTGTCAGTTGCTTTGTTGTAATGTCTCTGTCATAGATCACGAAGTAGATGAACTGGTGAACTGAGCAATGCTTGCACTTCCTCCATTTTCTTCGCAGTAGAACAAGAGCTGCAGTATCACCCAAAAAAAAAGAATTCAAAAGTATTTTCACTGACACTCAATTCGCCCATTAACATATATGAATATGTTATAACAAAGCCTTCTCTATGTATTTCCTCCAAGCGTGCCACCTACAGTCGAAGATTATCAAAATTGAACACTCTTGCAATTTCCCCGTAGAAGCATCAAACATGTACACTATTATATACTGCCATTTTTCTCCTTTATCTTCATAATTTTGCTAGTGAACTGTTACCTGTTTGTATTTAAGAAAGATATTCTATTTTAGCATAATAACGTATAAATTTTTTCTATACTAGTCAGCAGACAGAAGCTTCTACTTGTTTATATGCATCTCAGAGATAGCATAATATTTACGGTAATATAATACCCTATATTGTGTTTGTGGATTTTTATTTTTTTATGCTAATTAGTTGCTTTGTACTTTGAAAATTTAGTTTCGCGTGCACCTTTCATGTCTAATGATACGTTAAAGTAATGTTGTGTTTATGCTAAGATGTTCCGTACTCCGTGTTAATTGTATGTCTGCGAGACAATCCACTCAATGCGCAGGTAAATGTAAAATTTTAGTATGTACTCGACTAGTCCCCTAATTGCTTCTTCAAAGTGGGACCTTTACTACTATAAGTTGATGTTTTCACCTCTGTCATTGTTGAACCTCTTTGCATTCTCATGCTTGTATCTGTATGATATGTCATTCTAGTGGGAAATAATTGAAGTTCTGTTTGCACTATGTAAAGTTTCAGAAGTTCTGTTTTTGGAAACTTATTGTAGTAGAATGTCGTTGGTTGGAAGGCCAGGGCGAGCAAATTTTTCGTTTCTTTTCTAGGTTCAATCATTTTTTAACACAAGACTCGTGTGCGCATGAAATTCCTGTCACAATAACCATATCGTGCTATTATTGAGTGAATGCCTTTTTCTGCTTCACAGGTTCTTCCAAGCGACTTGCATGATGATCTGATGAGTGAACCTGGTCGATCTCAACTCGTAGAGGTTACATTCCATTAAACCTGTGCTGCTATCACTTATATCGGTAGTCTATGGAATAAACAATTTTGGTCTTATCTTGCTACTTGCTCATTAGACATACTGCACTGTTTGTGCTGTGGAGTAGGTGGGGCACAATTCTTATTGTCCTGCATATTGTATCATGTACTATGTGCCTCACATTCTATTGAGCATAGGTGGCAGATTTTTGTATGCTTCATTACATTCATGAGGTACTGGAACATTTTTTTTTATAAAAATGAAAAATAAAAGTATCTTTTACATAAGAAAAGAAGCATGTAGCATTCACAATAGTTTGGGAATAACGTTATTTTGCCGTGGCAGAAATTCTATTGTTTGTTACTGTGGTGACACATTATAGAGCAAATTCGAGAAGACCGAGACATGGAGAAGCTTTTTGTAATAGCTGAAAGCATGACTCTTTGAAAATCCTTAGTTGGAACGACGATAATCTAAGGTTCTTTGGAAAAAAACTATAAGAAATAGATGTTGGTTTCCTTATTTGTCGAATATTCTGTGTGTACTGACTTTAGTATGCAGATAAAAAGGTAGATGCGAATAATTACTGAAATGATGATTTTTTTCATTGTAAATTGCAATGACACGAAACAATGAGAATAAGTGACTAATCGGGATGCTTGCTGTCTAAGTCACAAATGGAGCTGTTGTGTATCTGGGTTCCGATACACCAGCCTTTCAACCTGGAAGGCTGGAATAAGTGTTTGAGGTTTACGAGTAGGTTAGCATTAGAAAGTAACTAGATTTAGTATATGCTTGGGGCTGTTAATACTTCTTGTCATATCTCTCTGTGCTGTCTATAAAAAATGGCCGACGGATATCTTATATTACTCTAGAGCTTTTAAAGCATTAAAGATATTATGAAAGAAGGCACTTTTTGATGTAACAGAGAATGGCCGACTGATATCTTATACCACTCTAGAGCTTTTAAAGCGTTCAAGATGTTATGAAAGAAGAAACTTTTTGATGTAACAGAGATAGCCCCCCCTCCAATCAAAGCTCCAGAAGCATGTACAGTAGTTCCTAGAATTTAGTTGTGAAGTGTTGTGACTTTGCGGGTCTTGTGCTCATATGTGTTGCTGAACACCTTAAAAGAATGAATAACTTGAAAAAGGTGACTTTTTGTTGATAAGGACTCACTGATGCCACCTACTGCCATGCATTATGCTTTTTCTTCTTGCTTTTGAATTTTGAACAATGAAAACTGGCTTTTCCAAATGTGTAACGTTTTTCAGTTCATTCGGCAATGTTTTCCTTCCAAAATCATTTGACTGAAATGAGTGCTTTTTCAGGACAGTTTTTTTATTGTTTGGACATTCTCTAAGACTTAATCAGAGAAATATAAACTTTCATCCTTCATTATTTCTCTTAAATTGCATTTTTTCTTTTGGCAGATTTTAGGCTTGATTAAATGCTCCTCTGTCATTTTAATTTTATCTTTGAAGTTCCATTCATCAATGAGTATTTTATGCTGGCCTTCAGGTTTATAGGATTAAAAGCATTAGCATGATGGAGGTTGTTCAAATTACGTCGTGTAAAACTCAGTGAAGCAATCTTGGATATTCGACAGTTTTACTCCTCCAAAGAAAAAGAATTATGTGGATAATCCCTTTGGCTATCTCGTGGATAGCCTGGAGATAAAGAAGGAGAGGAATTTAGTGCACACATAGCTGCTCGTTTTGTATTTGGATAGTCATGGCTTGTTATTCGGAATTCTACTGCTCAGATGCCACATGAGTATGGATGTGAACTGAGAACGATTTAGTTATGCCTTTCTGCTAAAATGATTTTTCACTAGGGATTGCTCTTTTTAAGGATCACATTATCTTGCAATGAGGGAAGTATTGTTTCATTCCGGGATCTTTTTGCACAAAACTTGCTGATTAGTTTTTGTCTATGATTTCCTTTCCTGCCTAGATAATCTAAAAAGGTAACAGCTGTCTTCTGCTTTCCGAATAGGTGATCCTAGATTTGGGCCGTTTGCCTGAAGCACGTTATCAAAGTGAAATTGGTGGAAAACACTTGAGGCAAACTGAGGTGATCAGTTGTTTACATTTGAACTTGCTTGAGCAACTTCTTTACGGAATGAGTTCAAACTTATCGACTTTTTTCTCCCTTCATATGTTTGTACTAACTGATTCCTTTTCATTGTCTGATAAGTGAAAAACATTCCATTGTGCTTTGACAAAAAAAAAAGGAGGAGAAATCTAGATCTAAGAGAGCACTTCAGCGAAATCTATGACGTAGCTTGTGGTCGGAATTAGATTTACAGTTATTTAGTCACTTTCCTGACCCAACATCGTGATCTAGGTTACAGTGAAAGATTTGGAGTATGCTTTAGATGCTGTTGGAGAATTTGTAGACAATAGAGCTGGCATGGCAGGGACCTTGCATCGGATATCTGCCATCAAGAACAAAGAGGGGGCCGTGGTTGGTTTAACCTGCCGAGTTGGCAGGGCAGTCACTGGTCATGGTGACATGATCTGTGATTTACTTCGATACGGGAAGAGCATCCTGTTTATTGGAAGGTGAGCATATTTACCAATGTTAAAGGAAAGAAGAATGTGGATTGGGGGTCATCCCTGCTCCAGTGATTAACGATTTGCATGTGATGTTGTGCTTCTTTTGTATTGTGCATTTTTCCTTCTAGGCTATTTCCTATAAGGTTCCTTGAGTCTCAAATTCTACATGCCGTCTATATTTAGGCTTATCTGGCTCTACACATTGAACATGTCATTGTCGAATGCTGAATATGAGATTATCTTATCGACCTTATATGGTCCACAAAATGCATTATAATTGGTGGCGCTTCCTCGTCCATGAATAATGCATATTGTGTTTTTCCCAGATCATGTGAAATGAATTGTCAAACTAATGATAGTGCTTAAGAAACGTTTAGGATTTCTTTTCTGATTTAAGGTCATTTTATATCTATACTTTATATGGACAACAGAACACAGTATGTTTTTCTTCTGTCTCCTAATACCGTATGACCCAATATACGAGCTTCCAGTGCAGCCACAAGAAAATCACTTTAATGAGATTTAATTATTGATTATATCCTTCTTTCTGATAAATTCTGGCCTAGATATTCTTTTTGTGAGAGGGACTGTTTAATAGGTATATTCTTTTTTGGTTTTTCAAGAATTTCTTGTAACTTATAATCATATTGTACTAGTACTTCTTGCCAAACTGGACATTGCTGCTGGAAAGAAATAGCACTTTTAAATTGCAGGCTAACAGGGGCCAATGGTGATGTAAAACCTATGTATGGGTAGCTCTGCTACATTTAAGAGGCCAGGCCAACTCAAAAAGGGCCCCGGGTCTATACTTATTTCTTCTTTAGCAACTAGGCCCTTCAATTATGCTTTGGAAATCTGCTCTGATGTACTTTCTTATATTGGAAAGGCCAGGTGTTGGTAAGACAACTGCAATGCGAGATCTAGCTCGTGTATTGTCTGATGAACTTTGCAAAAGAGTGGTAAGTTGAGCTTCAGTATATATATAAATATATATTAAATAATAAAATGGATAATTAAATTAATGAGACTTATTCTTCTTTATCTTTCTACATGAAATATACGTATGATTTGCAATTCTTTCTCATCTTTGATTCTACTGTCTTATCTACCGCCACGTCTTTGTTTCCCCTGAAAGAATAGAAAAACCTCTGAACTCACTTCACCTGATATAGGTGATTGTTGATACGAACAATGAAATAGGTGGATATGGAGATGTTCCACATGCAGCTATAGGAAGTGCCCGAAGATTGCAGGTTCCAGAACCATTATTGCAGCACAAGGTCATGATCGAGGCGGTAGAGAATCACTTGCCTGAAGTGATCATTGTGGATGAAATTAGCACTAAGGCTGAGGCTTTTGCTTGTCAGTCAATCGCTGAAAGAGGTGTCATGCTTATTGGGACAGCACATGGTGAAGCCCTTACGAACATGCTAAAGAACCCTAATCTTTCTGACCTGGTGCGTTTGAATTTCTGAGGGTTTTATCTAGAAAACTTGCTAATTGTTTGCTCAATTTTCTCTTTGATTTTACCTTGCACCTTGCGCCACGATAATTGGAAAAGTCAAGACCTATGAATTGCAAGATGTGATCCAGCATGACGTGGTAATTTAAGATGAAAGTCCATTTCAAAAGTTCAACATCAACAACACCTTTATCCCTTTCAAAAGTTCATTGAGGAAAATTGAGATGATGTATTTTCCAACTATATTAATTTCCAAAGCTCTTACAATCAATAAGTTAGTCATGTTCTAAGATGTAATGGCAAGTTTCTTATCACCTCTTAGTATCATATGCTTACTGACAACCGCTACTGCTGGGAACTCATTGAAGTAGGTTCACCCTGTGCAAAGCAGATGCCCCGTTTCTTTGGTTTAAGATGGGAGAGAACAGTTTTCAGAGCTATTGAAACATCTCAATTAGAAAAGAGCCATAGAGATTCTCAATCTTGAGTGTGATTCCTCAATAACAGAACTCTCATCATGCGAAGGGTCTTGTTAATGAATGTCTACAGGGCACTTGTAAACATACTTATTAAGGAATGTTTTGATTTCTATGCATTAATTACACAAGAATGAGAAATGCAACTGTAAAATATTTTTATTTGGCTACTTAACCACTTCCGTTAAGCCACTCATCAACGGAATTCTTATGAGCTTTCATGCTTGAATCAATTTCTGCTTTTGAGGAGTCAACATCAACATCGACATCACCTTTATCCCAAACTATTGGAGTCGGCGGTCGATGAACCCAAAAATAAATAAAATAGAAGCAAGATCGATTGAGGAAAAAAATAATTATATAAAAATAAATAAATAAAAATATATAAATATTGGATTTGAGGAGTAAACATTGGATTTTGTTTAAATCTTAGATATTGAACTTCTGTGCTGGGATGAGAGCTGCTATCACATTTATTGTGTACTTCGTTGATAATTTAAATTAAGTGTTGATATTTATAGTGTTTTGATCGATCATTGTGACTTTAATATATGCCCAGGTTGGGGGAGTAAGAGCTGTTACTTTAGGCGATGATGAAGCTCGACTAAGAAGATCTCGAAAGATTGTACTTGAGAGAAAAGCTCCTCCAACATTTCCTTTTGTGGTAGAGATGAGGAAGAGATGCTCTTGGGTGATGCATCGGGTACGTACTTCTGCTGTTCACTCCCTCTTGGCTGAATCAGTGAAGCAATTCTTTTTCTGTTTTCACTGCACACTTAGTTTGAACGAGAGTCTCTTTCTATTGGCTATACGAAAATAGATAAGTATGTCAGTTGTTGGGAAATATTAATTCTCGACATAGAGCATTGAGGCTGTTCTTAAGCTTTTGGGAAAAGGATTGCACATGAGTGGTTTTGAATCCCGGCACCTTTTCTCTTGGTCACTTTGTTTTTCACTCCTAGTGGATTCTTGATACAAATTCTACATTTATTTTGTCCATCAGTAATAGCAATGAAACAACCAAAAAGCTATTAAACTTATAATTCATTCTTAACATACTGCAATTTCTTGACATCATTAGATGCTTCCAGAAAACATTCTAATATTCGTATAAAATTGTAACTAGAGATATATTCAAGTCACAGAAGTTAATTTCTGATTTATGATATTTGTGTTGACGTTTTAAATACACATGCTTCCTATAACTGCTCTATGCTATTGTGCGTCTACTATGCTTGAGACTGCTTCTCTGACCATAACCACAATTTAAAACTTGCTTGACATAGTGTTGAATGACTGCTGATGTAATGTCGTTGGATATTTGACTTATGTTCGAATTCTTGGTGGTTACGACTGTTATTTTTTTTGCCTTCTCTGTTATTGTGTATATGTACCTCGTTTGGATTCCACTTGCTATTTGTATATAGTATGGTCCATCTGGTACTTGCTAGTTGATACTGATGAAATACATAGACATCTGGCTTTGGTTTCTAAGAAGAAATCACCTAACAATGGGGGGCGTAAAGTATCCACTCAATTATGCTTTCAGATTAATGTTCTTCCCCTTGTTCTGCAGACAGAAAAAAGTGTGGATATGTTGCTTCATGGGAAATTACCTCTGGTTGAGGTAATGGTTTCAACCTATGCAACTCTTTTTGCCAGAGAACCTAGTGGAATAACAATCTAGTGGCATAGAACTTTAAGTGGAGTATACTCTCTTGCCTTTGCTGGTGCCTGATTTGTGATTAACTGTCAGAATAAGATTTGACCTAGAATACAGCGAATCTTTATTTCTTCTGTTTCCCAGTTACACTGCTCTGAAGCTCCTTGGTTTTTCAGGTCAGGAGTCGAGATGACCAGTTCAGGGTTGCGATAGAGAGGTGGAAGACTTACGACAAATATATGTGAATAATTTTTCCCCTTTTGTTTGCTAATTTCTCGAGACAAACTTGGCCTCTTCATCCAACTTATTTTGAAGCACGTCTTTGTGCTAGGATGTTACAACCACTGCATGATTGTATTTTTTCAAAATATTAACATGCCTGACATGGTTACGCAGGGTCCCGTTTTACCATTGTTGATGCAATTCTACATCTTTCGCAGTGCTCCGGTTGATGATTCTAGACCACGAGCAATAATATGGCCTCTGGCTAGAAATAGGGCGTTTAGTTTACAATTTCACCGCATCGTGTGTATTCTAACAGCCGTTCTAGTAAAAGGAGGAGTCTATTCCTCTTTCCTTTCACTCGATTCATCTCTATGCCGTATGGCAAGATCTACAATTGCAAAGGGCCTTCACAGAGAAGGCATTATTAGCACATAAACCGGTAGAACAGAAATGCCTTTCCGAAGCTAATGGCTTTTTGAATACCTGAGCGCAGATTACAAACTCGTAAGTCTCCCCATGCGCGCGCACGCGCTGAGTTAGGATCAAAGTGCCATCCTTTTATCTAGTTTCTGTTTGCCTCGCAAGCTGACATGAAAGTCCTACCGCGATGAAGATTGATAATGGTTAATGGATATGTCTGCGCACGTATGATTCCTCCGGTCGTCATAAAATACATCTAACGGCTACAGAAACAATTTTGATATGCTATGTATGGCAAGTAAACTCGGCTAGGACGCTCGTCCAGACATGTCATGTGCAGACACTTGTCAAGTGGCTGCCTGAATCGACATCTCTTTGGCGGTGTATAAAATTTGCACGGCAAGTGCTGACATCGTCTATAAGTTACGCAGTCAGGACAAATTGCTACAAGTTAACTCTCTGCTCCGGCGAGATGCGAGAGAGAGGTCAAGCCAAGGAGAGCAGTCTGGTTCAGCCATCTGGGTTGACGGTGATAGAAGGAGTGCGTTTGTAGACCCCACTTGACGTTACGTTAATTAAGGCCGGTGATTCAAGAACTCCTCGCCCTGTCTGTCTTTGGATCACCCAATTGGCCGTGAAAGTACCTGCCAAAGAGAATTGATTTAAGCATGAAGATGAAGGTGCGTTCTTAGTCATCTTTTCTTCTGAAAGAGACCCAACAAGGCGTGATCCGACCGCAGAGGTTGTCTCGCTCTTCTTGTAATAAAAACCAAGAGCCGTCAAAATTGTTTATTGGGTGACGTCAACTCAATGTTCTGGCCTGGATGGAGATGTGGGTTACCTCCACATACTAACGGAAGAGCAGAAAGGCACAAGCGACTCGTACTCTATGATTGGCCGGCATTAGCTCCCGCTCCATTCTAGTTTCATGTAACCTGGAGCATCAGTTCTGTGAATTTGGCTCTTCTTTGTTTGTTCTCCTTGACATTTTGCTGAATATGAACGCATGTTCGGCGGAACACCGTGTGGCGGAACATATTCGACCACTGTCGTTATAGGCTCTCAGTTACATGAAGAAACTCGACCGATTCGCGATTTGGGAAAAGTTTGGCCGATTGTACATAAAGAATTCATGGACTGTTGCATGTTTTCAGACCTTGATAGGTATTGCAACCGGTTTTTGTCACCATGCAATGGGAGTTTGAGCCCCATTAAATACGCAAGACAGGGGCTTCAACTTCGGTAAACTACTGCAAGAATCTAAAAGAGACGGCCGGCCACGTATGTGTACACTACTAGCTTCATTAGCCGGTCTGTTTGTCTTCGATGAAGAAGATGATTCTCCACTTTTTCCATTAAAGCCACTCCTTTTGCTTCGCCCCTCCTCCTCAATCCCAAAGCACGGTGGTGGTGGTGGTGGTGATGATGAGCTCCATCAAGTGCTGCTTCATTTGCTGTGTGCTCGTTTCCATGTCTCTTTCCACTCCTGCTCTCTGCTCAAACATCGCTTCCTGTTTGTCCCGACACGGCATAAACAACTTCACCACTTTCCCCACCACCGAAAACGAGTCGACACAGTACTATGAGCTGCTCAACTCCTCCATCCATAATCTAAGGTTCTCGGGCCCTGCTGTCCCCAAGCCAGTTGCCATTATCTTCCCGGATGGTGTCGAGCAGCTCAGGAGCAGCGTCGTGTGCTGTAGGGAAGGCGCTTGGGAAATCAGAGTGCGGTGCGGCGGGCATAGCTACGAAGGGACTTCATGGGTGACCACCGACGGAGCCCCGTTCGTGGTCATTGACATGATGAATCTAAACCGGGTCAGCGTGAACCTTGCCACCGAGACTGCATGGGTCGAAGGCGGGGCCACGCTGGGAGACACCTACTACGCCATTGCAGAAGCGAGCGACGTCCACGGGTTTTCGGCAGGGTCGTGCCCAACCGTGGGAGTAGGTGGACATATCAGCGGCGGCGGATTCGGCCTGCTGTCCAGAAAATACGGACTAGCAGCCGATAATGTAGTGGACGCCCTCCTTGTAGACTCAGGGGGGCAGCTGTTGGACCGCAAAGCGATGGGGGAAGACGTGTTTTGGGCAATCCGGGGCGGCGGTGGCGGCCTCTGGGGGATCATCTATGCCTGGAAGATCAAGTTGTTAAATGTGCCACAAAAGGTGACAGGCTTCATAGTCTCCAGGCCAGGAACGAAACACCAAGTAGCGAAGTTGGTGGAGAAGTGGCAACACACTGCACCTGACTTAGAAGATGACTTCTATTTATCAGCATTCGTAGGTGCTGGTTTGCCAGAGACGAAGACAGCAGCAGGGATTTCAGCTACTTTCAAGGGCTTCTTTCAGGGTCCTAGAAATGAAGCTCTCTCTCTCATAAGCCGAAAGTTTCCGGAGCTCGGCATCGAGGAAGAAGACTGCAAGGAAATGAGCTGGATCGAGTCTGTCATGTTCTTCTCGGGGCTCGGGGATGAAAGCTCCATTTCGGACTTGAAAAACCGGTTCATAGACTACAAGTACTTCAAAGGCAAATCGGACTATGTGAGGTCTCCAATATCCTCGAGTGGGATCATGGAAGCCCTGGACATACTCGAGGCAGAGCCCAAAGGTTATGTGATCCTGGACCCTTATGGAGGAATCATGCGCAACATAAGCGGCAAATCCATCGCTTTCCCGCACCGGGAAGGCAATTTGTTCACGATCCAGTACCTCGTCGAGTGGCACGAGAACGACAACAAGGGAAGAGATGGGTACCTGAAATGGATCAGAGGGCTGCACGACTCGATGACGCCCCATGTCTCGAGCGGTCCGAGGGCAGCTTATATCAATTACATGGACCTCGACCTTGGAGTGATGGGGCTTATTGATCCTAGCGCTGGTAATGACGATGCGGTGGAGATGGCCAGGGTCTGGGGTGAGAAGTACTTCCTGGGGAACTATGAGAGGCTTGTGCGAGCCAAAACGAAGATCGACCCTCTCAACGTGTTCAGCAACCAGCAGGGGATTCCTCCCATGTCTTCCGGCGGCAGTACCCGGGCGGGACGTCTCGACGTGGCGAAATGAGGTCGGTAACATTGTTGGAGGCGAAGGAGAAGAGGAGGGACATGAAGGGATTTTGTCAATGGTGATCTGCTGCATTGCACATGCGTTTATTACGAGGGATAGGAGTTTTCTGTGTGCATGAGGTTTGAGTCTCGCGGGTGGTGGCTGCTGGCTGCTATGCTACGAGTCTTCCGTGGTTTGAACATGAAGAGAAAAACGAAACCACCTAATGTGTCGAAGCTATAGTAAATATGATCTATGGTACAGCTCACACAGCTCAAATTACGCATTAGCTCCCTTTATCAGAATTGTTAAATTGAATATATCACAACTCACTCCCTTTCGATAAATAATATGTACGGTACTTACATCATACGTATTGACGTATTTTCAAACGCCCTTATTGAATCTTAAACAACAATAAACACGATCTTCTATAAGAGAAAAATTCGTAATTTATTTGACGCGTCGCATGATCAAGAATCACTTGAATTCAGCTTTCAAGAGATATTACACATGTAAGGTCGATGGCCGCAAGCCGTGCTCCATGGTCGCCGTCTGGGCCGATGGCCGTGAATTGTGGCTTTTACCATTCGAGCGTCTGATGGAGACACTTGGACAGGTGGTGCATCGGCTGTCACATGGAACCTAAGCTGCTTATGGGATCACAAACGAGTGGCAACCAACGAAGCTCCGTCCAACATATATAAACGGCGGAAGGGAGGGAGAGGAGGCAATTCGATTTAAGAAGGAAAAAGATAAAGATAAAGAGAAATGGCATGTTCTTCTTGTGCGACCAGCGATGGCTTATTAACGAACCAGTCCCTCCTGCTAAAATCCCCGAGTCACCGTTCAAAGAGAACAACTTTAGCATTCACATCGATCAGAGCATCGAATGAGACCATGAGCAGCACGGTGGAGAAGCTGGGCATCAAGGTCGAGAGGAACCCTCCCGAGTCTAAGCTCGCTGAGCTCGGCGTTCGCAAATGGCCCAAGTACATTTCTTGTTCTTCTCTTCTTTGGTTCAGCATCTAGATTTTCCTCCTGTCGTTCTTCTTTGTGGCGCTTGTCTTCTCTGACTCTCTGGTTCGAATTCGTATGTGTGTGTCTGAATTTATGTTTCTGTTCCTTCTGGGACCATACCATTTTGTCGGCGACGATCGGTAGCCCAGAAATTCGACGCTGCTCGAACGTAAATTTGTGTTGGCAAGCGATGAAATCGGTCCTTTCTAGTTCAAAAACATGTGTTAGTGGAATTGGGGGTAGGCCCTTGGAAGGTTTTAGCTTGGAACTGTATTCAAGGTAGATGCTAGTGAACAAAGGATGGAACCATCTTGCTCTAAGATCATTCTGATGTGCCTTAATTTTCGTCGTTTCAAGATCTGCTTAATTTCACAATTGAAAGGTTCTTTAGGGTCACCATATTTTTGTCCCACGATAGTTAATCGATCTTTCGTCAGATGGGTTCGTGATGAATCATTTGAAGCATTACTCATCATAGAATAAAGAAAGCGAAGTTATCAAAGAGTTGGCTGATATATCAGAGCAATTGTATGCTGGAACATATAGCGCTTCAATCCTATAAGCAAAATACTGGTCCCTGGACGGGGTAGCTCCAAGAACATGGTGCTTTATGAATTCTTCCATGGCTGTATGGGTTGTTGTGAGAAGAGGTGATTTTGGTGCTTTATACTTATGTTTCAGCCAATAGATCTGTCTGATAGAGTAGACCAGGTGGTTTATGGGTTGACAATGGATTGCGTTTGTCTTAAGTTGCTCGTGATGTCCTGTTTGCTGCGAATTCCTTAGTATAATTTTCGCATTTAGTCGAATTGTCTTGATTGATTGGATATTGCATGACTTCATTTTCGCTGTTCTATCTGTGTTAAGACTGAACTGGCAGCCGGAGCTCACTGGCATTGTCATGGCACTTTTATCTCTTTGTTTTTTGCAACTAATTAGCATGGAGATCCCTATTTGCTAGTCGTATATAATGTGAGCTCTAATGACAAAAATAGGGGATTCTACTTCGTTTCTTGTTTGCATATCAACATTAGCTTTTATGTATGTGTATTCAAATGACTCGAAGAAATTTGTAAATGAGGCAAACTTCAGCAAATTCATGGTTCAGGAAAAACCTTGTTCTGGCATGGAGCAGGTAGTTCTCTCCTTCTCAGTACCAAAACAAATTCAGACAAAACATAATCTATCTCCTTTTTATGCGAAATGGGTAAAATGAAATAATTCCTGTTAGAATGAATCTCAATCAGGTAATAGTATGACAAGAATCCCTAACCTCTACCCTCCACCCCATATGGAAGTGAAAATGAGAAGAGGGTGGTGTACTGAGCTTTGAGGTCTAAAGGAATGCTTGGTGGGGACTGAGGGCACATACACTAAACTATGGAAATCATGCTTTTCAAAATTGCTGGATACAAAGGATTCAAAAGGGTCATGGTTCGGCCTAATATGGAACATTTTGATGTCTAAAAGATCCAAAGATGTCCAGCCCCGTGAAGTATCTCAGGGACAGTTCACTGCTTTTAATCTGTACAGAAATTTTGTGCGCGTTATGTCTCCCTGCTCATTCTTGCCCAAGGAAGCAAGCATGTGTTTCCACTTTTATTTTAGGGAATTGTGGCTTTTATAAATGGCCTGGCCTGTCCACGTACTTTTATAAGAAGCTCGTCTCTTTGAAGTCATAGGTATCGCGCTCATAACATGCCGTTTAATCTGACCTATGTTTTCTTTTGGTCGGGCCAATAGGTGGGGTTGCCCTCCGAGCAAATTCCCATGGACATATTCCTCCAAGGAGACTTGCTATCTTCTAGAGGGCAAGGTGAAGGTCACTCCAGAAGGAGCAAACGAGGCTGTCGAGATTGCCGCAGGTGATCTGGTTGTGTTCCCAAAGGGAATGAGCTGTACTTGGGATGTCTTGGTCGGCGTCGACAAGCACTATAACTTTGAGTAGGTCTACCGTTTTGATGGAGCATCCTTTCCCCCTTCTTAGAAGAGTTCCATGTAGTGCCGTTTCCGAGATTTGGCTCAGAGGAACTCCATGAAGTTGTTACACAGTTATGTTCTTCTATGCGGTCTCTATGTTTTTATGGCACCTTAGCATGTTAACTGATACGTTTATCTCAAAATCTTCTACCTTTGCTCTGACTTTCAAAAATTCTTCCCTTCATGTTGGGAAATTTCATGTTTGGTGAACGTTTCGAGAATATCTCTGTACATCATCTTTGTTGAACCAAACTGTTTGTCCCTTGTGGGTGGGAGGTTTGGCTATCATCATCATCGAGTCGGGGTCACCTCAACAATATAATCTAAGAAATGGTGAAGACAGAGACGGGGTTGGGCGGCGGCACCATTATTCACCTGCAAGAATTTTAAAACCTCACCCGCTTGGTGCGCAAATCAAAACCCGATCGCAATAGCCAGAGGTTTCGTGCACAAATGGTTACCCTCGATAGCCAGAGAAGGCACCGCCGCCCTCTCCGATAGCTAATGATGCCATGCCGCCCCGCCCCTCCTGATCATTAGTAGGGGAACCAGAGAGAGAGAGAGAGAGCTCAAGAGGGGCGGTGATAGCATGGGGTGGCAGCTCCTTCGGCGATGGTCAGGGATTGATTTTGAACCAAATGACCGGTACAGGAGGAGGGTCTTGAATGTTCTCTCTAGCTAAAAGCTCTTAAGTAATAGCAGCATCGATGACTTTATATGCAGACATCGGTGAAATCCGTTACCAAAACTATCCAAGCATGAACTTGGATTTCAATTAAGGGTGAGCAAAAAAAAATCATGAACCATTCAAATCGGATCGGATCGTACTTAACCGACTGATTTTGGATGAAAATCGGCAAATACGATTCAATTTATTATGGCTCCAATGTTATGGAACTGACGAGTACGGTTCGGTTCCCGATTTTGGATGAAACCATCCAATCGAGGTTATATATGTTCTTTTAATTAAATTTCTCCTTAAGGCTCATTTTGTTCACACTGTGATAATGTGTTAGTTGCAAAACTAAAAGACACATTTACATATCGTCTGATTCAAGTGAATGTACTTAATTCATCTATGAACAAACATTCATCTCCCCATCTTCACATTCTTTTTTTTTTCTATGAATAAACATTCATCTACCTACCTTCACATTCGTAACTGGAAATTGAACGGAATCAATGATTTGATTGATTTACGATTCGTGTATTTTGCACAATTTATTTCTAACGGATGATATTTTATTTTAAAATTGAAATCATCGAAATGGATCACCGTAGTTTTAATCCATCGTTCTTTCGAACCAAGTGCAAGAAGTGTGAGCACGATTTCGAATTTCAAGCAAAATAATAAAGGATTTTGTTAATACATTGCTTTTGTCAGAGATGCTTTACGGACCAATCATTCACAAAAGTCCTGAACGTTACAGTAAGCAAGCATTTGTACGTTCGGAATCAAAAAGGAGATCTCTTGTGATTTGCTTGTCGCCACCTTCCTAAATAACAATAATATAAACTATTTCTGAATTTTAACTTAATACGTAATTTGATATTTAAAAATTTTATTTATTAAATTCGATCGCTAAATTTTAATTTAATATATAATGTGATTTATGAATTAATATGATTTACTCAGTATTACCTTTTAAATTTTTGTATATGTTTAATTATAGTTTCTAAAATATTTTCACATAATTTAAAATTAAATTAAACACATATTAAAAAAAAAATCAAGAATCATGACAAACGAATTAACAGTTGAAATAGCACCTTTCATGTTCAACCAAAGTTGAAGCACTGTTTCCGTCACTATCCTAAAAAGAATAAAGAAAGGAGCCAAGTGCGCGAGCGATTCTGTCCGAGGAGCGCCTCCCTTAATGGCGTCGTGCTATTTCCCCTCCAAATTCCACCCTCTTTTACTGCTTGCTCTTTCGGCTGTGCTCCTCTCCTGCTTGGTTCTCTCACTGCCCAGGTCGAAGAAAGTGGCCATGTCCAAATCGGGAGCGGAAGAAGAAGCTAGGCTGGTGACGGAGATTCATGGTGTTAAGGTAGAGAAGAACCCCCCTCAGTCCAAACTCGATGAGCTTGGCGTCGCCAACTGGCCCAAGTGCGCTTTCTTTTCTCTTCTCTTGTTTTCTGAACTTTCGTTGATCTCTAAGTGTTAACTGCTGAGATTGTGTCTGCGTGGAAAATTTCTGGGCACCTCGTTGGGTTTCGTGTTGTCGGTTCCTGTTCGGGCTTTTTCGTCCTCTTCTTCTTGATTTCCTTGTCATTCTGGTTTTCAGTCAATTCGGAGAAATGTATTTCAGTAGTTAATATGCAGTGATGTTGCGATGAAGAAGCTGCTTTGGAGTTTTGCCCTGTTTCTTTCGTCTCCTTTGCTCATTGTTTTATGAAGAAAGCCCCCCCCCCCCCCCCCCCCCCCCCCCTTTTTTTTTTGTTGCCCACGACCCGATTATCTTGCTGGACTCTGTGATTGAAAGAGGTGGTGGCAAAAGCAAGAAGCATGAGTTATCATACTCTACATTCTCTCCGTGAACGAAGCATTTACGCCATGCTGTGATCTTAGCCCATCGCAGATGGAGGACTTAAATTTTAGGGTTTTCAAACATTTTTTTAAGGATGAACATGTCATATCACAACATTATGAGTAACATAGAGTTTTTCTTTCTCATCTTTGGATAAACCATCGAGCACATGAGCAACATTATGAATAACCCAGTTTCCCTTTGTTGTACTTCTTAGTCCTGAGTTTGTGGTAGCTCTCAATCAAACAGAAAACTTGCCCTGCTCAATGCAGAACCAGTGGACTGTTGCCCCTGGCTTGTGTTTCATATAATTCTCGACCCATAAGTGTTCAGCTCTAGTGATAAAATATATGAATGACGTTGCACTGCAGAACAAGATACCTCACTGCAGAACAAGATACCTCCTTTTTGCCCGCCTCAGTCTAGCTCAATACTTTCTACTCAAACATTATACTCTGGTAAATTCAGGAAATAAAAAATGGAAGGACTAGAAGTTTTAGCTACATTAGTTCAGAATCATATCTTGACGATTATGATGATGACTCCTCATACATCCAGGAAGATTTCCTTTGTCTTTTCTCAGACTTCTAGTTCTAGGAGTAGTTGCAGATCCAAATCCATTGTAATTGCTATATTCAGGATCTGCCCTATCTAGTTATTGCAAGGGCTTTTGCTACTAATTTGAAGTGTGGGACATTGGCCATTAATCTTTGGTACAAATGCCCCTCCTCAAAGGTTCAAATTTCATAAGACTAGGGTAGCGAGTTAGGCAAACCTAGGTTTGAGTTCTTCCTTAGGTACCTTGGTGTCATGGCTTAACCTGATCAATACTTGTGCTTAGTCAACTATATCATTACATACTCATTATCAAAACTCAATGTACGTTACCTTATGCTTCACATTTGGAATTTGTTGTCTTTATTTTGGGAGACCAACTGAACTTTTCATGTATTTGTCTCGATCTGTGCACTTGTCCACAAGCAAATATCATAAACACCTACTTCGGTGATTGGACATGAGGAGCACAAATAGTTAGGGTTTGTGTCTGATCTTTTGCCTATGAAAAGTTAGCTTCAGCCGATTTAATAACATATCAAACTTAAAACTAGAAGTGCAACTTCGAAGTGCAATATGAGGAAATAATTATATTCGGACATGCTTGACTTAAAATAGTATGAAGAAGAAACTTCTGGTCATCATGTCTCATGTATAAATGAAGTTAATGCTTGAGTCTGAAGTGATCTGCATTTTCTTGAGTACTCTGTACCCCTTTTTTCTTCTCTTTTGCCAGCAGGAGAAGTGGCTGGAAAAGCTCAATTGCTTGTCCTTGTTTTTAAGTTATTTTGAAGAAGAAAATAGTGTTCTTGAAAACTAAAGAACCTTAGAATTTGTTTTTCTTGTTCTTCAATTAATTGTTTTAAACCTCAGTGACCATGAAAACTAAAGTGGTTTTTCGAAGCTGGACATTTCCAAAGCCAGCTTCCTTTAGTGAACCAAAAGACCAGAATTCGAATTTCTGTCCGCTTGCAGCGTTCATCCAGTTAATTTGGTCTACTTTCTTGCGCAAGATCTGCCAATGCTGGGTTGGTTATAAGAGAGGCGACACATTAGCAAGATATGAAAATTCTTGTGCTGTTGTTATTTGACATATGAAAGAAGTGTCAGCAGTTATAAAACTGTGAATCAAATTTTATTTCGTCTGTTTGTATTGTTACAATGGCTTATGAAACGAAGTCTTGTATAATGCCGAAGATAAAGAGTATTAGAGGGCAGAGAGTTAATTTTCGCATTAAACATATTGGCGCGTGATTATATCAGTTGCTTACTATGATGCTGTAATATAACCAGGTGGGGATGCGGTCCGAGTAAGTTCCCATGGACCTTCGAATCCACGGAGACAATGTACTTGCTGGAAGGGAAAGTGATAGTGTATATTGATGGGCACGATGGTTCTTTCGAAATCGGAGGCGGGGATCTGGTTGTATTCCCTAAAGGTATGAAGATTGTTTGGGATGTCGTCAAAGCTGTGAACAAACACTACAGCTTGGAAAAGAACTGAGGAATTGGGAACTCTGCTTGTAACTTCATCTGTCCGCTAATCTGATAACTCCTTACGAGGAGGCACGAACTTCAACTGCTGTCAACTGAAGGAGGAACATATCGCTACGAAAGATTTATAGCATCATCTTGTATTTAAACTGTGGGCAGGTCTTCGCTTCTTTCTAAACATGGTTCTTCCTGAGCGTTTTTTGCAGGGGAAAAAAATATTTTATTCTTCTGTTAACTATGTTGTTTCTTAGGGGAGGTTGCTTAGATGATGCTTTGCCACATTAAGAGATGATATTGTCAAATTCAGGTTCGCTGTTGCGTTCAAGAGAAGATTGTATGCGAGGTTCTATGACAATCCGGTGACCGACATTAATCGCCGCACAAAGCCAGAGTTAATTTAGCCGTCAAGGTCCAGTGCTGTCGTGCTGGCATCAAATTTTGTTTTGGCCATAGGTTGACCATAAATGGTGAAAAGGTAAAACTTTTACGTGTTGTGTCAAATAAATGAAATATTGGGCCCTGGTAAGAGATCAGAGGACAATCCTTATGAAACTACCAAGCAGAAACACACCACTCCAGTAAAAACACGGCCAGATTCTTCCTCCAGTTAAACCCCTTTAATTGCGATTAAAAGTTTTATACAAGGAGCTGCTCAATTAACGGCGCTCAAAGATTTGCTCTTCACTAAATTCCTATTTCCTATTGAAATTGAACTGAGCTATACGTTGTCTACAGTGGTATAATTACACCCAATTATCTCGAAACAGCAATGCATTTTACAGCCACATTTTTTATTTGCGGTAATAACCTCACAAGCTCACGGCCCTTGATGATACATCTGATTCACTGTCCTGCATCTCGCCTTCGGCTGCATCTACATTTGCCTGCAACAAGCAAACGGGAATGAGAAATGATTTGGGCATATCAAAAACGTCGTATCCAAGAAACAAATCCAGTAAAAAGTTTGTTGAAATATATAAATATTAAACCACGCCTTCTTTTAATAGCTTAAGTTTTTTGAACAGTTGGTTGTGATCCCACAAAATCGTTCATGGTATTAAAGTAGGAGGTCCTGAGTTCAAATCTTTCCAGACCCCTATTTGCCTCCCCATTGAATTTGTACACGCTTAGTACTAGGCAAAAGACCAGACTAAGCGTGAGGGGAAATGTTGGAATATATAAATATTAAACCACGCCTTCTTCTAATAACTTAAGCTTTCAGAGTAGTTGGCAAGTGGTCTTACAAAATCTTTCAAAGTCGACTGGACGAAAGAATTAGATTTGATAAAATCAGGCAGCTTGATGAAAAATTGTCAAGCACACTCAAGTTAAGACAATGCTCTTACGCTAAAATTTAGGCAAAAATTGCGACTACCTATGAGTTTTTCCCATAGGATACCATGTAGGCACGTACAAGATGCACTAGAAGTCGATGCAGGGAAGGTATAGCACACAAGTTCAACGAGATAACAAAAGGAAATTGACGTAGCGACAATTTCAATCAAAAGTCGCAGATAATTACAGGGCAGACCACAAATCTGTAGAACCATACCGCTGAATTTTGAAATTTTGCTTCAGCAAGATAACGCAACAATGCACCGTCTCCCCGAAGAATCTTTCCTCCACATCCTGGGTCTTCAATGGAACCTACAGATTCCTCATCTATGACAACTGCATCTATTCTCTCATTTCCCGTCTTCATGTCTGGGATCTGAAACATATGAAAGGCCAATGGCTAAGAAACAGCATAACTAGAACAGATGCCCATGACTGCCATGTTAACTCATTGGTATACCTCATACATTGCTTCTGTCAAAATGCTTTCAAGGATGGCCCTTAGACCTCTGGCGCCAGTATTTTTCACCATTGCTTTCTTAGCAATCAATCTCAGAGCCTTTTCTGTAAAATGTAGCTTGACCTGAAATTTGGTAAGAATATAAGAGGAGAAATGGCATTCAAATTACTCATATCGCTGTATCTACTAGATTTATCTCCAAGTTTTCTTTTCTTCGACTTTATAAGAATGTCCATTGTGTGTGCACACATGCCAGTGTGCTTGGCTGAGGAGAAGGGGGTTCAAATAAAGATGAATGAGAGGAAGACTCACATTATTCATGCTGAACAATTTCTTGTATTGCTTGCCAAGAGCATTTCTTGGTTCTGTGAGGACCTATAAACAAAACCATTTTGAAGACGAAGCAACATGACTAGAAGTTCATGTCGTTACATTCCTAAAGCTAAACTAGATCACTGAAATACTTCATATAAAGAGCAGACTCCAATTAGGATGCAAATATCGTGGCCGATAAAAATACTCAAATCTGCAGAAAGTGCCACAATCTTTCAGCTCAAGTGGTTTTCTAAAGTCAATAAAAAAAAAAAATGGTTAGCCTCCAAATGTGTACCATAATAAAGTAGTCCTGCGAATGGTTTTGCCTAGAGCGGCCAGTTATTCACCCAACATCAGTACAATTTGAAATGAAACAAGTAATTGAGAAAATAGTATATACCTTCAATTTAATCATGGCCAACTGAAAAGTATAAAATTACTTTATTCATAAACATGATTTTCTGAACTTGTTTAACGTAGACAATCATTTTGATATTACACTGGTAAAATATAATCATTAGCATGCAACTTTATGTATTTGACAGTACTATTTTTCCTCCCACTTTCCATCTTAATTGGTAGTTTTCTTATACTTTTCAGTTTTCACCTTCAAATATCTTATAAGGAAATCGACAAGCTGATTTAACTGGATGCAACCCATCCATCAAACGGGACGGCTTTGACCAATTTTCTACAAGCTGATTTTCCCATTGGCATACATCATTCATCCAGCGTCGTTCCCAGCAAAGACGCTCTAGTTACATAAAACTATGGCAACACAATTCATTAACAGAAAGATCTGAATCTGTCTTATTAATGGGGTAATGCCGTTTAAAACTAAGGTATGGCAAGGTTTTCATCCCATTATACAGATGCTACCTAATCGTACTTCAATATAGCTTGCTAGGCAGATTTTACCTATCACGAGTTTGCACTACAATGTACTAACATAATTAACATTCGAATTACTCAAGCTTAGTCTGAAGTATCGTCAATGAGGGTTATCATTTCCTTTGAAATCCGTGAACAGGTTAGCACAAAGGACTTCAAAATAGTAATAACCAAGGAAGACATCAATCCAAATCTACAAATTGAGAAAATAGTATTATGGTCCAGGTTATGAAAGTTGAAAATGGTTAAACACATTTCGCAAGTATAAAAAAGATTACCTGAACAAGTTGATCTTCTGTTAGAGCTGACAAACTGACTAAGATTGGAAAGCGCCCAATAAACTCTGGGATGAGGCCATATGCAATGAGGTCAGCACTTTCCACCTGAAAACACAACAGAAAAATCTCAAGAGACTATTAAGATTGAGGGAATTAGCAAGATCGTGAAAACTCATTCAAGAGATAGAATGGAGTGCAGATCCATTTTCTGCAAAGAAGAAAATGAGACGGTGCTTTGCCATACTGATTCAAGTAAAGATGATGTCACTGCAGCGTTCGTTACTCCACCAGCTCTCATCTTAGCACGAACAGGTGCTCCGAAACCAATGGAAGAATCTTGCCGCCTGGTAAAGCATTATGTAGTTAAATACTGCCATCAACATGGAGACTGATTTAATTCACCAAAGGAATGATGTCAAAAGTTATTACCTTTCTGAAATGGTTTTTTCTAAATCAACAAATGCACCACCACAGATGAAAAGGATATCTTTTGTGTCGATCTGAACATAAGCAAGTCTTTCAGTTAGTTTGCAAATGAGTTGGCTGTCACATGATGCCTACTTTTGAAATCTGTACTCTGAGCTTTGTGTTCATTTCACAACAGGAAACTTTGATATGAAGATATTTCCAATGAAGTCGAATTCAACCACAGAAAACACAGCAGCCTTCACAAATAGTGAACCTTATCAAGGGTCAGAAAAGTATAAACGCTGACCGCAAGACATGAAAAGCCTGAAAGCACAACCAGGAGATGAAGCAAAAATATATCACAGAGAAGGGCATATTCACAGAAGAATACCTGTATGTTATCACCTCGGGGATGCTTCCTCGCACCCTTCTCAGGAACATTTACTATCTGGAGAACAAAAACAGTTGTTAAAAACAGGAAGAGGTGGATAAGCTCCGTTTTGCCTCTGAAGTAACTTGGATAGCTTAGGCATACAAAAATGGCAACTTGAATCTTGAACAAGTGCCTAATATGATGAAATTTAAGTCTCAGGCTTCGATGGGTATCCAGATCCTTCAACAGTATAAATTTTCTGGTGACACTCCATCAAGTAGAGTAGGATTCTCATCAGTTTCTATAAGGATTCTAATGGTTTGAGAGCTAATATACCACAACATAGACGATTAACCAGGTATTCAGAGTACTCATTTGAGTTCCGTGCAAAAAAGAAAAAGAGTTCTCATTTGTGTTCTTCAAATGCCGATAGGATGTTCTGGCAGTGACATATGTTATCTCTCAATGTAACCTTGACCACAAAGAAGTATGACAATAAAGGAGAATTTTCAAAATAATTGTGTCTATTAGCACACTTATCATTTGCAACTAAAACACATCTTTCGTGCTAATATTTTTAGCGCACTCAAATACTTACCAGGGCCTCTTTGGATGGTTTTATGTAGCTTTTGCCCGTTGCCTTCTCGATTTAACTGAGGCTTTTCACTTTTATTTCAACTACTACTACATTCTGGGGGTTATGATCATCAAGATTCTTTAATTTTTTGGCATTTCCCAAAATGATTCGAATGTAAACCAAAGTATGCTTCAGCAAAGCAAAAGCACTAGCCAGAAGATGGGAGGAGGAACTTCTGCATCCAGCCTTAACAAAGTTTACTTATAGCAATCAGTAAGTTGGATGGATACCCAAAAGCACAAAGGATATTTGAGGAACCAACACTGCGTCCAGCTTTAACAAAGTTTATTTATGGCAATCAGTAAATTGGATGGATATCCAAAAGCACAAAGGATATTTGAGGAACCAACACTTACAGCAATCTTTTTCGGTATTACTTTCACCACATATCCACCCATATAGATGATATGCAATTATTTCAAAAGATTTAAGGGGGTAAATTCATTCTCAAAAAA
The DNA here is from genome assembly GCA_028455895.1 of Rhodomyrtus tomentosa. Taxonomy (NCBI): domain Eukaryota; kingdom Viridiplantae; phylum Streptophyta; class Magnoliopsida; order Myrtales; family Myrtaceae; genus Rhodomyrtus; species Rhodomyrtus tomentosa. The sequence goes on along the minus strand of JAPCWY010000001.1, from coordinate 35,553,114 downwards.
AAGAAATGCAATTTGCAGACCTTGTTGGGATTCAAGGATGTTCCTTGGCAATGTACCGCAGGATACAAGCAACTACTATTCTACAAGAAAGCATCATGTGACTTACTGTTCCTTCCAGCATCTTAAGCAAAGCCTGTTGAACCCCCTCACCAGAAACATCTCTGCTGATATTTAAACTTTCAGCCTGCAATTGGACTTCACAGTAAAGACAGATGGCTTGCAAAGTAGAACTAAATGAAATAGTCATGAAATATGCCAGAAACCTTCTTTGTTATCTTGTCAACTTCATCAATGTACACCATTCCTTGCTGAGCTGCTTGTACATTGAACTCAGCTGCCTAGAGGAATATTCCAAAACATAATAAATGACAACTTCATTCATAATTTCACTAAAGGAAACTGACAGATGCAAGACCATTATAAGTACAGATTTAACAGGAAAAACTGCTCGTTATGGAAGCTCTGACACAACAACCTATATCAGATAATGAAAACTCAACTTCCAATGGCCCAAAAAAATATAGAACGAAACTTGCTGTATACACAGCTAAGTGATCACAAATCCCTAGGCCAGAATTACCATCTGCCCCTTCATTAGATCCTTTTAAGCATTGCAAACTATTTTATTGACGCCAGTCGTATCCAAGTTGGTTATTGCTATAAAACAGAAGAAAATGAGACATAAACTGACATCACATGAAGTAAGCAGCTATGCCTACACTGAGACAGTGAACATGATGCCACCAGATTGGAAGAGCTGATGAAGGAATTGAAAGAAATGAAGTGCAATAAGCCCAGCAATTTAACTATTAATCTTGAAGGATAGATAAATGCACTCACCGTTAGCAGCTTATACAGTATTGACTCCACATCTTCTCCAACATAACCAGCCTGCAAAAGTAATCCCATATTGTATCGAGTAAAAAATATAGAGTCTAGACCTAAAGCGGCACAGAAAAGCAAGTCCAATCTCAATATCAGTAGCTAATGTTGTTACACGAAGGATGTCCCAACTTTACCTGTGTGAGAGTTGTCGCATCAGCAATGACAAAAGGCACATTCACAAAACGAGCAAGTGTTTTTGCCAATAATGTCTTCCCTATTCAGGAGTACGCAAGTCAGAAGCGCGCAGTGGAAGAGGTAATGACAAACAACATAAATTGACACAGAGCACGCACTCATTGCATGCCCAGACCAGAGGCGCACTATTCAACAGAAGCTATCATACCCGAGCCTGTAGGGCCCATCAGAAGGACATTGCTTTTCTCTAACTCCACGTTTTCATCATCATCTAATGCTTCTGGAACTCCTGACTCTGCTCCTGACCTAGTAATAAAATCACTAGATCAATTTCCAATCACTATGAACAAGGCAGTATGACAGAAACTGAAGCCAGAAATAGAGCTCTCAACAGTTTAGACATGCGATTTTCACTATGCTTATTGTCCGTAGATTTAGTCAAGCCAGTATCAACAAAGATTCGTGCAACAAACTAGATGACGTAGGTAGTGATGTCACAGTGATCAAGGGTTATATATTGCAGGATCAGCATTTCCTAAAAAGATATTGATGTGCCAACCCATAAACCCCGCCTAACAGAAGAAATTGAGATTCAAATTTTGTTATGAAATTGCTTGAAGGAAATAGATGCCACCAGCACTAGAAAGGACTTAAAAAGTGTCTGAAGGAGAGAGGTCCAAGAATAGCTAACCCTTTTTGGGAGGCATGGTATACTCTTTTGTAGTGGTTATAAACAGCCACAGAGAGTACCTGCAGCATAGGTACAGAAGATCTCATTAGCTTCTAACAGAATACAAGGTTCACTATATGAGTCCAGAGAGTTATTAGTGAGAATATCTTAAACCATATCTTTTACCTGCGAATAACACTTCATATCAAAGACAAAGCATTCAAAAACACGTGTGTAAACTGAATTACTCTTCTCCTTGCTCCAGTTAATGATTTGCTTATTGAAAACTAACAGAGGAAAACCATTTTCAATCCATCGTTCTATAAGACATCCTATTAGTACAGACCAAGGCCAGCTACATAGTTCGCTCAATGACTAATTTTGATTAGCTTAACTAATACAACCATGACCATAATAACGTCATCAGTGAAGATTACTAACTCACATCAAGCTGCCAAGTAACAGCTGCTAATATTTTAGGAGAACTAGGAGGAAATGACATATACACTGTATCAGTAATCGAAATGAAGAATCCATCTGAGGTGTTCAATAGAACATCCATATAAAATTAGCAAGAGGGAGGAAGAGTCATCGAGATATCTAGTTCTACCTGCAATTCGAAGGACTGTCCCTCTGTTGGCTAGGGTCACTTAAGATATGCAGCGAATCTAAAACAGATGGAAGAGGATTAAATACGAGAACCGGAATATGATGTCCCACCAGATCAAAGACGTTCGATATTTGCCTGAAACTAAAATGTTGTCCAAATGCATATCATGGATAGCTAATCGAACAAGTTGTAACACCATGGTCCGTATATTGTTGAATGTCCCTAAACTCTAAACTAAAACAACGGCAACTCAAGAATGGCATTATCAGAAACTGAAATCATGATAACATGTAAGAGTAATAAGACATAACATTATAATGCTTCAACTTTGGCATCAACAAAACATTTCTCACCTTTTTGGCTCTTTCTTGGCCAATAACAAACTTGTCAAGGCCCTTGCAAATTTCCTTTGGCGTGGGCAAATCCTTGCCCAAATTCGCCCCGCCCCATCCGTTCTTCTCCCCACCATTTCCACCAGCAGCACTTCCTTTGCCGCCCCCAGAGCCACCTCCACCAGGGCCAGCAGCCCGGATCACATTGACCCCAGGCGCAAACGGTGGCCCCGGTGGGGTATGCACGGCCAACCCATTCCCAGCAGGAGGGCCAGGAGCAGGCGGCCAATTCTCCGGCGGGTCCCCACTGTAGGACCTGAGAGTCTCCCAAAAGGAGAACCGCAGCTTACTATTCACAAAATCATTGTACCCACCAGCACTCCTATTGTCCTCATCAGAGCTAACGACAGCACTACTACTAGTATTCCGAGGACCGCCATTCTTGTTCCTCTTTTCGACGCCGTTATTGGTCTTGTTCGTGGTCACCACCCTCCCAATCTCGACAAAGCTGCCCTGGAGAGGGGCAATCCGGTAGGGGTGGAAGTAGTAAGCAGTCTTACAATTGGGGCATAAATTGACGGCCTGATAACCACCAGACGCGGCTTTCCCAACGTCGCCGCCGTTGTTGCTATTGTTCTGGGCGAAATTCTGGTCGAGATTAGGCGAGAAGTGACGATTGGAGAAGAGGAGATCCATACTCTTGGAGCATCGGGGGCAATTAGCCTCGGCCCGGATCTTGCGGTGGCGGAGGTCGTCGGAGCCGCCGTGGTCCCACTTGTAGCGCTCCTGGACGCCGATAAGGGACTCGCGGCGGCGGTGGGAGGCGAGGTTGAGGTAGTTCAGGTGGGTGGAGATGGCGGAGACCTGCATGTAACGGTGGTGTTGCTGCGAGGAGGAAGAGGAAGAAGACAAAGAAGGGCGGTTCAAGCATTTCGAACCCACCAATCCTTTGAGCTTCCTCCATCTCCAAATCGTCGGAGACATAATAAGATTGCAGAAAGCCTTTCTGGGTCGCTGTTACCGAGAGAGATAGCGGGAGAGAGAGAGAGAGAGAGAGGGAGGGAAAAGATAGAGAGGATTGGGATCTGGAGAGTGCTTTTGGGTATCATACAAAACGAGAAGTTACGGAGAACGAACAAAGTAAAATAAGCTATATTTTATATGGAGTCCATGGACTGTGGATGAAGCAAGCGACAAGGAAGCGTAGGAGAGAATCGCAATCGCGTGGACAAAGAAATGTTTCTTAAGAAAGATGAGAGAAAGAGAGAGACAGTGGAACCGAACAGGAGAAACTGAATACAGCTCCGTGCTCGAAGTTATGGTTTTCGGAGAGGCGAAACGAACGACAGGACCGAGAAAAAATGAAACCGACCGAATAAAAACCCTGCACACACGTCCCTCGAAGCATCGCCATTGCCTCTCTCTCCCTCTCTCTCTCCCCTCTCTTCACCCAATCCACAACTTCCCCTACAAAAAATGGCGTCCTCAATGCTTTGTCGGGAGGGAGCGAGCGTGCGTGCGTGCGTGCGTGCGTTTCCGTTCACCAGGTTTTCCTCGGTTTTGACTGCATCGCTTGTTCATCTGCCTTGTCTTTTCACCTCTCTCGTTCCACCTACTCCCGATCCCGATCCCGACGCCTCCCACCCTCGACTTCAACCCCAAGACAAAGGACTTCCGCCGTGATTAGGTCTCCACTACTAGATTTTGAGACGTGAGGAACCTGCACGAAACACATGCCAAAGTGGCCAGGGGCGCACTCCCGTAACTTATAGTGTAGAATTTCTGCTCCAAAATGCTTTTAGAGCAAAAATTCATTAGTTGCACAATTTCATTTTTCTATTTTTACATTTAAAGAAGTAAGAGAAAATTACTTATATTTGAAAGTTGATTTATAAAGTAGAAGTGTTGTCATACGCACCTTTAAATTATCGGTTATAATCAATCGTGTTTCGCTCTTTTCACATTTGGAGAAAGATTTCAACAAATTCTTGTGATATAATCTCTTTGTCTCAATCAATTCAGTAAAGATTCTCCGGTTCATCTCGACTTTAGTTTAGAATCCCAGTTGTGATTTTTAAGTTAATAGGTATTGAACCTCGTGACATTACATGATTAAACAGCTATATTTTTTCTTCGACAAAGGTTTTACAACGAGATGAATTTCATGTCATTGTGTGTTTAAAAGTGTAAAAAATATCATTGGTCACATACAACTAAGCGCGGTTTGGCAAAGTGGTAGCATTATAGTTACTGTGTATAATCTAAAATAGACTCTGAATTGCCGTGGTTTAGTTTAGTGATCAAATAGTTGATCCGGCATAGGGGGAGAGGTGCACGAAACGTTTAACTCTCATTTGTCGTCCATCCAAATTATGATGTTGACATGTACTCATAGACATAAACTTCGATCCCAAATGGTCTTGTGTGACATAATAAAGACCCTCTTTCAAGTTAAATCTCGATCTGGCTAGTCGATTTGGTCTGGCCGCCAAGTGGCACTGAAATTCATAAGGATATACACGAGCGAAACTGTTCATGAGCTACTCAAGACCGGCCGCGCACGCCACTCAAACTCAGCACGAATCTCTCCAAGTTTGATGCAGGCCAGATTGATGATGCCGCCCGCATCGAAGACGAGATCACACAACCGAGGAGAACAACCCGCATCTGAGCTCGACAAGCCGCTCGACAAGACTTGTCGAAGTCGGAAGGACGAAAGTCGAAGACCGAGAGTCTCCTTCTGGAATCCGCACATCCACACCACAATAAAGACTTTGCCATCCTCTACGCATTTGAAGTCTAAAAGATACCTTGGGATGTGCCTAAGCAATTTAATGGTTACGATTTCTAGGTTCTTTAATAATCTTTAGTATCTTCATTTTCTTGAGTCTTTTTATTTTATTTTCCTTGGCTATAAAAGTACATCCACTTTATGTATTCGGGTGACGATTTTTTATAAATGAAAATTTACCTTGTGCAATTATCCCGAACCTTGAAGAGTTCAACCCTTAAAAACCTAAAAGAGTTTAAACTTCATCCTTGAAGAGTTGAAACTTTTCAAAATCTGCGTCTTTGAAGAGTTGCAGTCAACGATCTAAAAGAATCGTTGCCATATCCAATTCCTTGGAAGCCTGGAAGAGCATCCATCGAAGTGTCTATCTATCCTTTACTCTATCTACCCTCATCCATCCATTTTCACCTATATTCCGCCCACCTTCCATCGTCGTAGTTACTCTCCCGATCCTTTTGTTCAAGTAGCCTACAACTAGACTGCATCAAGGTTCTAATCGAGTTTGAATATAGCTTAAGTAGTTAATTAAACAAACTTAGGAATACCTGGCTCAAGTAGCTCATAAGGGCAACTGGATGAGACAAGACACCACAACGGAATTCTCACTTATTCGCAAAAACAAGATTGTGTGTTCACATAGACACATGCAAACATTATCGATTCAAAAAAAGTTTCAAGTATCAAATCGTTGACTCCCTATAAACAACCTTCGATGTCACCAAAAAGAAAAAAAGAAAAAAAGAAGTTAATAAGCAATTGATGCCATTAACTATACATCGACGGTGTCTACTGATTTGAGCTAATGTCGATAAAAGACTCATAAGAGAGTGCTAAGACCTGCAGAGTCGGCCACTCAAACAAGTCAAGGCCGGCTGTGAGTATTCACTAAGCAGTAGAGCACGTTGGCCGTCTACGAGGGATGGAGTAGATGCTACTTTTCACCGGCTCGCGTAATTTAAGATTTTAGTGAATATAACCGAGGATCAAACGCCATTGTTGATCGCCCTCAATAGTTGAGTTGAGATATGTGTTAGGAGATCCTAATTGAAGATTGATTGAAGACATTATTGAACTGATTGAAGATTATGATCGGAGATTAACATTGATTGATCATCTATTTTAGAAAGATAAAATCATGTACATTTATTTCCCTTTATTTTCTCTTGTCAATGTTATAAACGTACAACCGTTACAATGCATGATATAGAATACAAATATACTTTTCCTGAGTCTTTATTCTTGTTCATCATCTTTCATGGCGTCGAAGCTTCAATTCCCGACCTAACTTCCGCTATTCGTCTTCTTGATTTCTTTTTCTTTTTTGTTTGCGGTCCCTTGTTGCTGCAGTCCACCTGCAAAACAGAGTTAGAAATACATGCGAAAAATTTCTTTATCTTCCCTTTTCCGTGGAGAACAAGCAACAACTCACCGAGATCATCCATCCTGGAGTGGAGCGGAGGATGCGCCTCCCAAAATTCCTCAAAATGCTGCTGTTGAAAGCGGTCACGTCACTCAGCCTAGCCAAGCTATCCCATTCAGGCTCAGCTTGTTCGGTGGCAGCATTTTTGGGCCAACTAGGGGCAACTAAATCCAGGCGAGCCCACCTAGTTTTTGCACATGCCAACTTCATCAGTCCCATGGTACTATGGGCTACTCAGCCCACTATTTTTGGGTCATCATTGTCATCATCAATTGAAGAATCACAGGGATGTACACAGACTGAGGGAGGCTCACCAGCCGGATATGGGGCAAACGCAATCCCCGGGCCCAACTTTTCTTATGTGGGCCAAAAACCCGAACCAGGTATGGCGACAGGTTTTGGAACGGATCCATATCCGATCCCTCCAGCCGGCTGCCAAGTTGTATTTCCATACCCAGTTGAGATCAGCGACAGCTGGCCAGAGATCGGAGATCCATTGTACACATCATCGGCCGACGAATCGAAATTGTGACTAATCGGCCTCTAATAGGCTAGGCCCGGGCATTATTCCGCCTACGCGAAGGATTTCCGGCGAGCATTAGTCACAAAGGGCAAATATTATTTTCTCGACGGCACAATCTCAATTTCAACAGATGAATGACAGAGACGTTACTGGTGCTGGTGCAATCAGTTAGTATGACGATGGATCATAAATTGCCTTGCGGTCGAGGTGGCCATCGAACTACCACCAACCGGGGACGCGAAGACCATGTGGTCGAATATACTAGAAATTTACGGAAAGCTCGATCGAGCAAAAAAAAAAATTCACTTACGCGGGCTCTATTAGAACTTAGGCAATGAAATCAATCAGTAACAAGAGTTTTCAACCACTTATCAGCACTATGGAACGACATCAAAGCAGCCGAAGAAACCCTTGTCAGCCTAGAAGAAACCCTCTAGCAATGCCGAGTGATATGTGACTGAGAGAAAGTTACAAGTTTTTTACTAGTACTAAAAGAAGAGGACCTACCTTTTCAAACTCAGATCCTTGTGATAGAGCCACCATCGACCCTTAGCCGAATTTTCCAACTAGATGTTCAAGAGAAAAGCCAACGATCGACAATGGGGACGGGAACGCTACATGGTGAGGGAGTAGCCCTCTTGGCCATCTCACCCCACTGTGTTCAGACTACTCGGGGACGATTTACGAGGCTTCGTCGTGCTAGCTACGTCTTAGGATCAAGGTAGAAAAAGGATCGAGAGCACAGGGTTCTTATCTGCAGCAACGCACAAGGAATACCCAAATTATTTAGGGTTGGATGGCCAAGATCTGAAGCCATCATCCGACGGCTCATAGATGACCAATAGATGAGGTGGATCGAGCGGCTTTGATTCGGCCACGTCAACACGCGGATCTGGTGGTTCTCAAGCTACTACGTCAGATAACTGGTAATTTTTTAGTCCAAAAATAAATATTGTGATTATTGCAAAAAACCATATCACATCATAGAGACATGCTGAAAATTACATGGACGCCCAAGTAACCGCGAAAGGAAGTACATGGAGATATCTGCCTATAAAGTTTCAGCACAAAAGGCAGATGGGATCCACAACACTATTACACAGGATCAGTATCAAACTATTATAAACATGTTGAACCAGTTGAAGAATAATGATAAGAGTGCAGGTTTTTTAGTTACCTTTCTATCCAAAAAAAAAATCTATTTTGTTCAATGTATGGATAATCGATTCAGGTGCCAGCAATCACATAATGCACTGAGAAGTTATTTTTCCATATTAATGAACGACCTCAATTTTCTCTGTTAGTGCGACTATCAAATGGGAACACTACTAAAATAACTAAAACTAGCACTGTTCAGCTTGGAAAAAATTTCTTCGTTCGTGATGTTTTATATATCCCAAGTTCAAATTCAATCTTCTCTCTGTCTCGAAAATTTATTGAGATATTTCCTGCAATGTCATATTCAATTTCGACAATTGCTTGTTTCAGGGCCATACGACTGGCAAAGTGATGGGCTTGGGTAGAGTTGAAGATGTGTTATTTTTCTGGATTAAATTTCTTGGAGATACAAATTCGTTGAATAAAATCATTTCTTGTAATGCTGCTACTAGTAATAAAAATCTCCTTTATCATCGGCATCTGAGTCATAGTGCAAAATTTTCTCCTCTGAAATGTTCAATATGTCATCTAGCTAAGCATTCCAGACAATATTTTCCATTAATACATCTCGAGCCACTCGTCCTTTTTTTACTAATACATCTTGATATTCGTGATCCTTACCACAAAGCTCATCTTAATGGTTCCCGTTTTTTCCTCACAATCGTTGATGACTTTTCACATGCCATTTAGATCTTCCTCATGCAATCTAAAATTTTGACTATTTCAAAATCATCAAAAATTTTCTCAATGATCAAAACTCAATTCGATACATTTGTTCAAAAAATTTGGATAGACAACGGACGTGAATTACTTTCTAACGATTGTCAATCCCTCCTTACTTTCTCATGGTATACTTCATGAGACTTTATGTATCTATATCTCACAACAAAATGGAATTGTAGAACACAAACATAGACATCTCTTAGAGGTTGTAAGAGCTCTCAAATACCAAACTTTTATTCTTGATCAATTCTGGGTTATTATGTCGTCACTGCTACTTATTTGATTAATCGCATGTCGAGTAGAGTCCTCAATGGTAGTACTCCTTACGAATTACTTTATGAAATATTACCTTCGATTGATCATCTGCAGACATTTGGATGCTTATGTTATGCGACGAATATGGAGCTCGGACTAAGATGGATTCTCGTGCCACCCTATGTGTTTCCATGGGATACTCCACTCCACAAGTTATCGAGTTATGAAAATATCTACCGATATTTGTTCATTAGCAGGGATGTTATATTTCACGAAGGCATTTTCCCTTTTCAAGATGGATTTTTTTTCATCTTTGGAAGCTCCAGATCGCCCAAATTTCTTAGAAGAGGATATCTCAGTCTCTTCTCTTTCATATTTTGTTGCTCTACCAGGACCAATTGCATCAATTCCAAGAGAACGTACGAAAGCAACATCTCCAATATCGAAATCATCTCCTGCGAATGATCCCTCCTCACTTGTTACTGAATCTTCATCATCGCCAGTGGCTTCTTCACCAATTCTTTCACCGATATTTCTTCACCAGATTCGTCTCTGGTTCCTCCAGAGCAGTCACGACATTCTGGGCACACTATTCGGTCGCCTACATGGACTAAAGATTATATTTGTTACGTATCTGAAGCTTTAGATAGTCACTATCTAGTACCATCTTATGTCTCTTTCAGTCGTCTTTCTCCCACATATATGTGCAGCATTAGCTGGATTTTTGAGGAACATGAACCCTCCTCAAACTAGGAAGTTGCACGAGATCCCCAATGGCAAAAGGCGATGGAAGCTGAACTCAATGCACTCATTGAAAATCACACATGGGATGTTATTCCTTTACCTAAACATCGAAAGCCTATTGGATGCAAATGGATATATAAGACCAAATTCAAGACTGATGGATCTGTTGAACATATAACGCTCGTTTAGTGGCACAATGCTTCACTTAAAGGGAGGGTTTCAATTACCACGAAACATTCTCATCGGTTGCGAAGGAGGTTATTATTTGCATTGTCTTCTCAATTGCGGCCATTCGCCACTGGTCCTTTCATCAGATGGATGTCAACAATGCTTTCCTTCATAGAGACCACAATGAAGAAATTTACATGAATCTCCCATCGGGATTACGTAGATAGAGGAAATCTCATGTATGTCGTCTTCGCAAATCCCTATATGATATCAAATAGGCTTCCAGACAATGGTATGCCGAATTTACAGACGTTCTAACAAGAGCGGGGTTCGAACACTCAAAACATGATTATGCCTTATTCATAAGGACCTCAGTTAATGCGCCCATTTATTTGCTGATTTATGTTAATGACATACCTGTCATTGTAAATGATGAGTCCATCATTGAAAAGTTCAAGAGATATTTGCATTCTACATTCCATATCAAGGATTTGGGGGCACCAAAATTTTTCCTTGGGATTGAGATTGCACGTTCTGACAAAGGAATCAACCTCAGTCAACGAAAATTCGCTTTGGAAATTGTGTCTGAAGCATGTTTATCAAGATGTAAACCTGTCGTTATACCCATAAAACAAAATATCAAGATGACAAGCCATGAATATGATTTCGGGACTTCTGAATCCACTGATGATTCACTAATCAAGGATCCATCGGGATATCAGAGACTTATAGGAAAATTGATATATCTTACTATGACAAGATCTTATATGTGCTATGCAATTCAGATATTAAGCCAGTTCATGTACCAACCAAAACAATCTCAAATGAACGCAACACTAAAAGAAGTGAGGTATCTGAAGGGATGTCCAGGGATCTTATCTCGCGACTGCAACATGAAAATGACAGCTTTTTGTGACACTAATTATGCCACCTGTCCAATGATTAGAAGATATATTATTGGCTTTTGCGTAAAGTTGGGAAAGGCCTTGATCTCATGGAAAACCAAGAAGCAAACAACAGTCTCCTTGTTATCTGCAGAAGCAGAAGATCATGCCATGGCAAAAACTGTCTGTGAGATAGTCTGGTTACGAGGATTACTCTCTGATCTCAAGGTGCAAGTAGAGGTACCAACTGAATTATTTTGTGATAATGATGCAACACTCAAGCTGACAGCAAACTCGATTTTTTCATGAAAGAACGAAGCACATTGAGGTTGATTATCACTTCACTCAAGATAAAATTTGAGAAAGAGTTCTAGTCGCTAGAGGACTGCAGATATGTTCACCAACCCTTTATGTCAAAGGTCCTAAGCAAGCTTGGCGCCCTGGATATATATATAGGCCGTCAGATTGAGGGGGAGTGTTGGAGATCCTAATTGAAGATTACGAACAGAGATTAACATTGATTGATTCTGTATTTTAGGAAGATAAAAATTATGTGCATTTATTTCCCTTTATTTTTTCTTGTCAATATTATAAGTGTACAATCATTACGAGGCATAATATAGAATACAAATATATTTTTCTCGAGTCTTGTTCTCGTTCATTATCTTGCAAGATATCGATCAAGTCGAAAAGCATCGACATGACTTGTGATGTTTTAGTTCAAATCAAATCAACTTGAAGGAACAAAAGGGAGAAAACAACTGTTGCAGTAGATCACTTTAAGGGTTATGAGTGTGATTGTAGTCGGGCAATCGAGTCAATCAGTTATTATCTCGGGCGTCTCAGCTTAGAATTGTTACAGCATTAGAGGAAAAAAGACATTCAATCGATGCGCATTACATCTGCAAAACACACTTTTACTCTGTTTGGCTCTTGTGATCCGATGGAAGTAGGCCGTCAAAGGATGAGGGAGCCGGTTTGCCATTTTCCCCACCAAATTATTTCCGGTTGTTTATTTTCAGCGGTCGATCGAAAACCTGCAAAAAAAAAAAATTGGTCATATGCGGATTCATTTTATCAATTTCCGATGCAAGTTCTTGGTTCTTTATTACCGCACAACAGTCTGTCAATTCCAAGTACAAAGGACCGTTATTTATTTTCGATTCTAAAAGCAGCAAATTGTTGGAGTGGGGATAATTTTTGCCGGCGGATGGGCGGTTCGAATGAGGTGATGCGAGTATGTTTTCAAAATTGAGCCTCGAGGCCGAGTTCGAGTTTCATCCAAGTGCACACACGAAAGAAAATGTCCAGCGATAGAATCGAGTTCGCGCTTCCTGGAAATTCATTTGAGTCTGGTACGAGCTCTACAAATCGAGTCGATCCAGCTCTGAGTCGGGTATTGATTGGGCATGGTGCAGTCGAGCTTAAATGTTAAATTATGGACGACTCGATTCGATTGGACCGTTGCTCACCGGTTCTTTCCGTTTATTGGGTGGGGCGGGGTGGGGAGTACGCGTAAAGACCGGTTTGAGCGGACAGCAACCTGGCGTGAAAATTGCTCTGTCCGCATTGCGAGTACTGGCTTGCAGAGACAAACATGCTCTCTGCGACGAACCTAGCCGAACATGTCTTGACGGCCCTTCGTCGATCCACCCACATCAACCACCTCAAGCAGCTCCAAGCCTTTCTCATCGCCCTCGGCCATTCCCGCACCCAGTTCTTGGTTTTCAAGCTCGTCCGCTTCTGCACCCTCGATCTCGCCAACCTCGACTACGCTCGCCGCATCTTCGACCACCTCCGCTCTCCGAACATCTACCTCTGGACCGCCATGGTCACTGCATACGCCGCTCGCCCGGACCACGCCCCGGAGGCGTTCGCCTTGTACCGCGGCATGGTCCGCCGCGGACTCCCTCGACCCAACCACTTCATATACCCCCACGTCTTGAAGTCGTGCCCCGAGCTCTCGGAGTCTCTTGGCACGAAGCTGGTGCATACCCAGGTCTTGAAATCGGGGTTTGGGGGATACCCAGTTGTGCAAACGGCTCTTGTGGACGCGTACGCGAGGTCTTGTTGTGACCTTGGCACTGCGCGACATTTGTTTGATGAGATGCCTGAGAAAAGCGTTGTTTCGTGGACGGCAATGATCTCTGGTTATACTAGACTTGGGCAGATTGAAAATGCCTTGTTACTATTTGATAACATGCCGGAGAGAGATGTTCCGTCTTGGAATGCTCTTATTGCTGGCTGCACACAAAATGGTCTCTTCTCTGAGGCAATGTCCATCCTAAGGAGAATGATAAACTTCTCCGTAGAGACGCAATATAAAGAGAACAGGCCTAATCAGGTAACAATCGTCTGTGCACTCTCTGCATGTGGCCACACTGGCATGCTTCAACTTGGTAAAGGTATCCATGGCTATGCATGTAGAATTGGTTTAGGTCTCGATTCATTTATCTCAAATTCTCTTGTGGACATGTATGGTAAATGCGGGAGCTTAAAGGAGGCCAGACGAATATTTGAAACAACTGCTAAGAGGAGCTTGACATCGTGGAATTCCATGATTAATTGTCTTGCCCTCCATGGCCAAACTGAGAGCGCAGTTTGTGTATATGAAGAGATGATGCAGTCTGGAGATGACGTAATCCCAGATGAGGTGACTTTTATTGGCTTGTTGAATGCTTGTACTCACGGAGGGTTGGTTGAAAGAGGGCATGCTTATTTCAACATGATGACTAGGAATTATGGCATTGAACCTAGGATCGAGCACTATGGATGCTTAATTGATCTCCTTGGCCGAGCTGGTAGGTTTGATGAAGCTTTACAAGTTGTCAGGGAAATGAAGATGCGACCCGATGAGGTTGTGTGGGGTTCTTTGCTTAATGGATGCAAAATACATGGATGCACAAATTTGGCAGAATTTGCATTGGAAAAGCTTATTGAATTAGACCCAAGTAATGGTGGTTATGGTGCAATGTTGGCAAACTTATATGTAGAGCTTGGGAAGTGGGATGAGGTCCGCCGCGTAAGAAAGATGCTGAAGGAACGGGATGCATATAAGACTCCTGGTTGCAGTTGGGTTGAGGTCAACAGCCAGCTCCATCAGTTTTATTCTGTTGACTTATCACATCCACAGACGGTGGATATACACAATGTCCTGGAGAGTCTGTTTTCTGTGGGGTATATGAACATAAGTCGAATTCTTTTTATCTGACGCCTAGTCTCAAGCTAATGTAGAGTAATATATGTTGTTAAGACCCAATATCAGCTTCCGATTTTGCATATCTGTCCGCTTGGCCTTTTGGGTTCTCTAGGCAGTCTTGATTGTATGTCTTTGCTAATTCCATTCTATGCACTGCATGTCTAACTTGATTGATTTGAATGCAGTGGTGAGCCCAGATGCTAATCTCCTATATCTGTTGTTTTTAACTAAAGGAGCAAGTATAAGATCCGAGGAACGGTGAAAAGTAACTGTCTCGAGATTGAGCACAGTTTCAACTGGATGGCGTTTCTGTCGCTTTTGAGTGACACAGCTCTGGATAAGCAGACGTAGCTAGGGGTTGAGAGCTAATTAAACTTATCCACTGATTGTTTCTGGGAGGAAAGGAGCGGCAATAGCAAACTATGGTTTATTATGATGCTCAGGTATGTTCTTTCTGTGGAGACGTTGCTTGTGTTGCTTATAACTTATAAGCCAAGAAATAGTTATTAGCCACCACAAGAAACTATGGCTTCAGTGATTGCCGAGTATTTATTAATTTCCGCCATTGTCAATTTGCAGTGGAAAATCTCAAGTCATCAAAGGAGGACGTACCGGGAAAGAATGAAGCCAAGTGGCTTTCTTGGCTATAATTGGACCCCAAATGTTATAGGTTGACCCAGCTTCAGCTCAATAACTTTAGTTTCGACATCTCATTGAGAAATTTCTCATGCTGCCCTGTGAACTTGGTTGTTCAGCAACCCCCATTTCACCTGCTTAGTGGCAACGTGAGAAATCTCCTATACAAGTTTTTCGGCGGCGGTTAAGGTAAGCGTACATGGCAAGGTTGTTTGGCATATCTTGACATGTTCTGATATTGCGTCCTAGTTATTGTCTGTTTCCAAGCACCTGCAGGCAATTGCTATAGCAGAAGCTTCATAGTTGTAAACTAGCCTCGAGGATGTTGACAAGGAGGCTTCTATAGGGAAACAAGTACCTTTGAATATCCATTTCCGAGACGCTGGATAATGAAGCATTTCATTTCGAATAGTGGCTTGGCTGACTAATTTAAGAGAGCTCTATGTTGAAGACGGCAATGGGAATGTACGCTTGAGAGGATGGGTTCGTGTAAAACAGAGAGGTTCTACAGAGATGTGTAGAATGGTTGCCCCTAACCATCGCCAGGACATGGAGTATGTTTGTCGTGGCACCTTTTCAGCTCAAGATGCTCAAAATTACTCAACATATCTTCTTGGTGCAGTCCAGAAAAGCATTTTCTTCCTCTGCTTTAGCCTTCTGTAAACCAGGCCAGGATTACTCTCTCCTTTTCCTCTTGTGGATTGGGGAGAAGGGATGGGGTTTGAATTGATGAAGCAATTTTTGCTGTGCATATTGTGGAAAGGTGACGAAATCCATAGCAACATCCTACTTAATCTATTCTCGGGTTAGTCTTATCACGTGTATAGATCGGTTATGTCGATCCAAATCAATCCCGTATCAAGGAAGAGCAAGTACGATTGATTGGACTCTAGAAAACCTTTTAAGTTAAAACCAAAATCGGACAATTTCGCAAGCTCCACACATTATCGTATGCTTCAGAGGACGTTTGATAGGATAAAAGCACAGACATCATAACTCTTTATTACAGCTCCATGCATACGGCGCTCGTGGAAGCTCAGCAAGCGAGATTTGATTTACGCCGTACACAACGTTTCACAACAAAAAAGGAAAACGTGCTCATTCTCTCACAGTTCTTGCTTGGCGTCGCTCTTGATCTTGGGTGGCTCTGCTCCCGCTTCTCCTTCGATGCCGACCACCCTCGGACCCTTGATCTTCTCGGGGGCCAACTTGGCCATCGTCACCGTCAGCACGCCGTCCTCGAGCTTCGCCCTCACCGAGTCCAAGTCCACGTTCTCCGGCAGCCTGAACTGCCTCCAGAACCTGCCGTACGACCTCTCCACCCGATGCCAGTGATCCCCTTCCCTCTCTTCCTCCTCTCTCTTCCTCTCGCCGCTCACTCGCAGAACCCGGTTCTCCTCCACCTCGATCTTGATCTCATCCCTCTTCAGCCCAGGCACGTCCATCCTTATCACGTGCCCTTCCGGCGTCTCCTTCCAGTCCACCCTCGCCGGCGCCGGAGCCTCTGCTGCGTCCCTGAGGAGGCGGTCCGCCCCGAACGGGACCTGCTCCAGGACCCGGAACGGGTCCGCCCAGAAGGGATCGTTTAGGAGGCTGCCTACGAGACCGCCCGGTCGGGCCGTCCCCTCCATGAAGGGCAAGAGCGAGCCTTTCGAGCTCGATACCACGACGAAGAGCAGAGACAGTACCAGAAGCAACTTTGGCGTGCGGTTTGCCATTTCCGCGCTTGTTCAGGATTGATTTCGGTCGAGTGAAGAGCGTGATCTCCTTCGGGTTGGGCTTCAGATGAGCTTTACTCAATGAGGGGAACTGAGCGGGATGTGTTTAAATAGACGACGACGCCGACGTGGCGAGATGCTGGTGAGGGGTTGTTCCACTTCTTGAAGGTTCACTTAGGCGCTCGATGGTTGACGAATGTTCGGGAGAAACAATAAACAGTGACGATTAGCCACCGTAGATTAAGATATCGATGAAAGATGTCTAGCTTTTTCATCGAACGTTGTCTACGAATTACGGAAAATTTGTTAAAAAAATAAATTAAAATTATTTCATTTGTGACTTAGTCTTAAACATTAAATATAATCAATTTTTTACCGGGAATATAATCACTTTAGTATTAAATATTTTGATAATTTATCAATATCGTCCACCCTATCAATATTTTGAATGGAGAAAAATGACGCGAACGCTATTCATCCTAATCAGTGCCACCAACGCTAGCGCAAATAATTTTTTCAATTTTTTTTAAATTATTTATTTATTTTCTTGGTCTCGAGAGGGAGGGATCTGCCCCTCCCTAGCCAACACCTGTGGCTGGTCTATGGCAAAAATAAAAGATAAAAATGAAAAATAAGAAGAAAGGGATAAAAAAAATATCAAGATAAAATTTTAAAAAATTATCCATGTCAACGCGATGACGCCACATAGGACGTCCGGCGGTAATTGAACCGCATCATTTTTCGGTCAAAATTGACAGAAACGAATATATTATTTAAATTATCAAAAAAAATTATGACTAAATTTGTATAATTGAAAGATCAAAGACTGAATTAATATAAACGCAATTGATTTAGAACCCCTTTTTTTATAATTATACGAATTACCTCCTTAGAAATCAAATCTAATCCGTCACAAATTCCAATGACTATTTCATATTTTCAGACCAGTTTAATTCACTATAGCTTTACTCTTGACGGTCAAAACTCGAAAGGATGGAGCTGAAGAGGGAGGATGCAGCAGGCGTCTTCCAGTTGCTTCCTCGCCTTCCACTTTAGCCTCTCTCCGGAGCCTTCCAAGAATTATATTCTGATAATGCAAACAGTAAAACACGACAGAAAGCCAGGAGTGATGCGTCCTCGAGTGAGGCGAATGAGGCCCGTGGTCATAAGGGCCCAAACGATTAGATTCAGTGTTCCTCCACCGAAAAAGACATGGGCCGATCCATTAGGGCCCATGTGCTTCACCTGGGTCGGGACTGGGACAAGCCCGATCGTGTCGGGTTGTGCTGTGCTTGGATCAGCACGGCCCATGGGCCAGTGATACTACCACCTTTCCCCTCGCCTCTCCGGATCGGAGACCCTCATCGGTATCTCAATACATACGATCCTTCCTCGTGTAGCCATCATTTTGAGAGCAAGCAAGCCCTCGTCAATTGTCACGGTCCGACATTTTCCAATCCCAAGAAAAAGGCATGGAAATGAGGTTTGTAATTTGGAGAGAAATACGAGGGATGCGATAGGAACGCTACAACTTGAATCAATTACAGTGATGTCAGAGAGTTTGGATTAGAAATTTTCTAGAAGAAAGAAATATGATGTGGAAGGCATCCGAAGGTGGGTCAGGTTGATCATTTGTGCAAAAGTTGATTGGGTGCCAATGCCGCTTTCATGCTGATGAGCATGACATGTCAATGTCGGTTGTTTTGTTGAATTGAGACGAAAGTCCAATTCGAAACGATAAGATATCCAAATTGATTAAAGATATGTAATGGGTAATTACAATGAGAACTTCTTCTATACAAATCACGTGAACAATCCTTAGAAAGAGAGACGAGCGTGACACGAGGAGCCGCACCGCCAGATAATCGAGGCCAATCAGCCCGGACCATGAGACCAGTGGCGGCATGACGTCTTGTTGCGTTTTTTACGGCCTAATATGCAAAAAAATCTCTGTATTAATTATATCCAAAATGCTACGCGCCATCCGTCCACTCGTTCCAGGAAAAGATCTTGGAACATTCGGTTCCACAAATGTTCTTTGTTCAGTGTGGTCATGGCAGGAAGAAGAAGAAGAACACTCGTCGTCGTCCTCCTCCTCTAATCCAATCCAACCTTCGCCTATAATGGGCACTGCGGTGACGTCTCATCTCGGGTCGCTAGGCCTTCCGTCGCCCGCGCTCGCGTCGTCACGGAAGCCACACAACCTCAAAACCTCCTCCTCCTTCGCTCCTCGAGACACTGGGAGAAGAAGTGGCAGAAGACCAAGGCTCGTCGCCGTCCGTTGCGGCGACTCCGCGACCATAGCCCCTTCGGCTGCGAGTCCGAGCGACGGCGGTGTGCTGGAGGCGAGCGTGGTAATGGCCAAATGCCGAAAGTGGCAGTGGCAGGGGCAGTACTCCATCAACTACTTCGTCTCCGATTCGGATCCCTCGGCTTCGCCTCCCGGTTCGAAGCCTCCCCTGCTGCTCGTCCACGGCTTCGGCGCCTCTATTCCTCACTGGCGCAGGTCTTTCTACAATTCCCAATCCCGACTTACATTCAATAATTTTGTCTGCGCTTTAGGATGAGGGCGATTGCAATTCCAAGTCGCCACTGACGGGTGAGCTTGTGTGCGTTTGGCGATTTCATTGTGTTTCAGTAACCATTTTGTCATTTTGAAGTACGGGCGTTTCGCAATCTTAGGCAGAAAGAGTTCATTGCATGAGGAAGCAATCTATTGTCATTTTTGATATGTTCTCCAAATTTAAGCATCTTCCAGGAATATTAGCATACTGGCCCGAAATTACACTGTCTATGCCATTGATCTTCTTGGATTTGGTGCTTCAGACAAGCCAGCCGGTTTTAGATATACAATGGAAACATGGGCTCAGGTACGAACTATGTTGTCTTGGCTTCAAATTCAGATGTGCTTCCTGTCCGTCTCGTTCACGACCATGGCTTGTTTCCGACAGCTGATACTGGATTTCTTGGAAGATGTTGTTGGAAGGCCAACTGTTCTGGTGGGAAATTCTGTTGGAAGTCTGGCTTGTGTAATTGCTGCCTCGGGTATGATTTATGGTTTAGCAGTGTGGAAACGGCCTTCTTTTGCTTGCAGAATCCACTGAACTTCATTAATGGGAAGGGATTATTGAAGCGGTAATCTGTTCAAGACTCTTAAAGCTTATGTGGCTTGTTTGTCTGTCAGAATGCAGAAAAAACCTGGTCCGAGGACTTGTCCTGCTGAACTGTGCTGGTGGCATGAACAACAAGGCCATTGTAGACGATTGGAGGATAAAACTGCTCTTACCACTGCTTTGGTTCGTTGACTTTTTATTGAAGCAACGAGGAATTGCTTCTGCAATTTTTGGGCGTGTCAAAGAGAAGTAAGATATCTTTTAGACTGCAGAAATCTGTTTTTTCTAAGCCTCCATGTAAGGCAAAAACACTCCATTTCTTTTGGCCTATACAGGGATAACCTGAGGAATATTCTACTGTCTGTATATGGAAATAAGGAATCCGTGGATGACGAATTGATTCAGGTAAGTGGAATTTCCTTATTGATCGAGTCATCTTTAACTGTCTGGAGATATTTGATCAAGATGCTTCTCTTCACACTGGACTGAAGATAATTAAGGAACCAGCAGACGACGATGGGGCTCTGGATGCTTTTGTCTCCATTGTGACGGGCCCTCCTGGACCAAATCCGGTGCAACTGATGCCGAACATCTCGTTGCCTGTTCTTGTCCTGTGGGGCGACGAAGACCCCTTTACTCCGATGGATGGGCCTGTTGGTAAATACTTCTCCACTTTGCCTTCTAAACTTTCTAATGTTAGCCTCGTTCTTTTGGAAGGGGTAGGACACTGTCCTCATGATGACAGACCCGATTTAGTTCACGACAAATTGCTTCCGTGGTTGGATTCCCTTTCTTCCTCATGAGTGATTGCTTTAATGGCAATCGCTCCCCTCTTTGCAGCAGATGGTTGCATTTTTTGCACACAATAACTTCTGTCTATTTTAGAACGAGCAATCGCGTTAGCTCCTCTCTGTGTCCTCTATCTTATCTTCTGTGGTTGACTTGTCCTGAAGGAAGGAGAACTATCGTATCTTTCCGGAAAAGAACATAGGTTTTCACTCCCTCTTAAACCTGGTGAGACTTGTAGATCATGACTAGTCAGCCTATGTCACGCGATTAATTTTCCCGTGGATTGCTGGAAATGTAACGTGTGTTTCATTGTGTATATATTCTCAAGTGTACATTTTTACTGTAACTTTGGCTGAATGAACGGAAAATTTATAGCTTGTGAAGATCTGTCTCTATGTTTCATACACAGCAATAGTATCAACCACAAAAGATTTTATCTAGTTTTGTCTTTTTTGAGCTTTTCTCTTGATCCTAAAAGATTGGTTTCTTTCTTTCTATGGATGAATGTGATAGCATGTCAATTTGCATTAACGTGGGATCTTGGTTTCCTTGACTCTGCGATATGATAGTACAACCTAAGAATTTTGCGATAGTTGCGATGTTGGTTTTCTTTTTTCTCATGCTATTTTGTGCTACAGATGATTACTTTTTGAGAACAAACTCTCTCATTTTCAGAGAATCTATTCTGCAATTCTTGTAGTGTTGTTGTGCTAAATCAATTGTTTGGAAGGGAGGTTATGGATTGCCTTATGGATTGGTTATAGGAAGCTGGCACGAATCTGATGTGCATCGATTATTCACTCCTATGAGCTCCTACAAGAAGTGAAGCAGTACTGACCTATTCATGTCACCGTTTACGTTGATTTTAGGGAAAACCCCACTTCAAGTGCGGTTATTTTTCAAATAACAGCATGAAATGGAACTTGCTTTAAATAACCGCCTAAAATGACTTCGTCGTTTCAAAGATGGGTCTGATTGGCCACCTGACCATTAAAAAGGGGGGAAGGAAAAAAGAAAATAAAAATTAAAAAAAGAAAAAATTAAAAAGAGGTAAATGATGTAAATGCCCTTGGTTAGGAGCTTTTTTTTTTAACAACGAATGCATTTCAGATTTTTATTTAGAAGTTTCCTTTGATTTTATTGCAACGTCACTGACTCTTCTCTGAACTCACTAGAATAACGATCCATCAAGAATACTCCACACATTTAGGGGCGGTCGATTCTCAGTCCGGTCCGATTTCTGTCAAAAATCAAGAACGGGACCAGTGGTCCCGGTTCTTAATGTTTCGAAACGGTCCGGTTCTAGAGGACCCTAGAAAAATAAATTCAATTGGTCTAATCCGGGCAATCTGGTCCTAGAGGACCTTAGAATCGAAAATGGGACTGCTTCTTTTAGAATCGGGAACCGGACCACCGGTCTTGTCCGGGTGGTCCTAGTCCAATCCGGTTCCTCTCAAAAATCGACAACCAGATCAGTGGTCTCGGTTCTCAATTTTCTGGAACGGTTCGGTCCTAAAGGACTCTAGAAAAATAAATTTGATCGGTCCAGTCAAGGTGGTCCTGTCCTAGAGGACCCTAGAACCAAAAATCGGACCACTTCTTCTAGAACCGAACTACCGGTTCGGTCCGGATGGTCCCGGTCTGGATGGTCTGATTTGCTCACCCCTACACACACTGTCCTAAAAATCCATATTGAGCATATCCTACTACGAGCCTACTTAGTTATGGGTTTGATTGCGAACAAGACGACCGTTGGCAGGGACCAATGACGGGTTGTCAATGATCTTCTCGCCCGGGATCGCCTTTTTTATTTTGAACGAGCAGCTCGAGTCTCATGCTCGTCTCCGGGCACATGTGAGGACCTCCTTCGTATTACCTATTATCTAGTCGTAACTGTGATGTTGTGAGGTCTATGTTTCGTTTTTATTTATTTCTTTTTTTTCTTTCTTTTCTTTTCTGTTAAAAATGAGGGCAGAAGTTGAGGACATGCATGACAACCATTCTAGTTCTCTAATTCTATTTCACGTAAGAGAAAAAGATGAAAACACTGTTTGATAATATGAATGATTCTGATTTTGTTTTCAAAATCAATTTTAGAGCAAAAACAAAGGCAAAAAAAAGGTGATTCTAGACAAAAGAATCACTTTTGAGAATATTCTTTTGTCCAGAATCACAAAACAAAATGAATTCACTTTTCCTCAACCTAAATTTGGGCATAAATTCGAAAAAAAAAATTGGAAAATTTCTAAAAAAATCACAAAAAAATTGGAAAATCATGAGCATAAAAATAGAAGAAACTTAGATTATGTTAGTTTGACTTTATTTTCATAAATTTGGGCATAAATTTTCTAGATTTAATAGATTTTTTCTTTTTTAGAAAAAATATAAGTATTTTTGAAATTAAACTTGAACTACATTTTTCTAAGCCCTTAGGATTTCGTTAGGGTTTTATGATGCGATTCATCAATGTCATGATTCCTTGATTGTGTACTTGATTTCATTGATTGTGATTTGTGTAGGTATATATACTTTAGACTTAGTCTAGTTTTACAAAATTCTAAAAAAATACATTTAGCAAGCTCTCGTTCTTAAGTTTTAGATGGTTAAGATTAAGATTTGATTTTCTTGAACAAAAAAAGCACGGCAATGCAAGATAGTGCAGTGCATTTTCCTCGCAAGTACAAAGGTGTCACTTGTGTTAGCTATCCACTCACTCAAAAAAGTTAGATGAAACCTCATAATAAATAGCGAAAATGACTTGTGATGATATCTTGATATTTATTTTTACATTTTAATATGCAATATATTATATAAGAAAATCAATAAGAATTAATATTCGATTAATTCGAAATGTAGGATAAAATTTTATGAACTAACTATGTAATTATTTGACTTAAATAACGAAAATTGAGAAAAATAATTGTTCTCGGGAACATAAATTATGTGCATTTACCAATACATTTTTGTTCCATAAATAAAAATTTTATACAGTTATCAAACGCATTTTGATTCTCTAAAACTCATTTAGGAAATAGATTCAGAAAAAACCATTTTAATCGTAATCAATTTTTCAGATGATAATGATTGCCGAGCTCGCCCTGAATGACCGAGTTCGTGCAGATGTGACGATGAAAATGACATGGAGATAAAAATGACAAGAACGCATCCTTAGCCACCCTGTGTAGTCTTCGATTGGCGTTCTTGTTCAATATTTTGGATAAACGTCATGCCGTTGCACCCGTTTTAATTTTCTAATGCCGTTCTAAGATTTGACTATCTTTTTCTACCGGACATGCTCAATTAGGGTATGTTTGGTAACGATTCAAATTCTCTTATTCTTATTCTTTTGTCCATGAGAACAAAAAAAAATAGAAATATGTTTGATAATGCCAGTTACTATTTTTGTTCCTGAAAGCAAAAATTGCTCTTGAAAACAAATTTATAACAAAAACAAGAAGCACAAAAAAAGTAACTTCTTTATTTTCGAGAACAAAACGAGAAATAATGTCATTTAAAAATGAAAATTTTCAAATAAAATCCTGAAGTGTTCTAATTTTCTCAAATAATTACATGAAGTGCCCTTCTTGTGTTAAAGAAGGGCATGATGAAGGATATTTTTGTCTTTTATCATTTTAATTATTTTTCTTTTCTTTTTTTCGTTTTACAAGAACCATCCACGTTGCCTCGAGAGTCGCCTCGAGTGAGGGTCGGCATCACCGACCCTCACCTAAGGCCGGCATCAGACGACGTCAAACTAGGCGAGGGTCGCTAGACCGAAGAGGCAATCTTCGCCAAATGCCAGACCGGGCAAGGGTTGCCTAATGGTAGGGTGGGCAGCCCTCGCCTGAGGCAAGCGTTGGCCGAGAAAGGGGAAAGAAAAAGGAAAAAAAAAGAAAGGAAAATAAGAAAAGAATAAAATTAGAAAATTAAAACGGTAAAAGATGAAAATGCACTTCGATCGAGCCCTTTTTGAAACAAAGAGGGCTCTTCAGGCCTTTGTTTGAAGCAAAATTCGCTTCAGACCCATATTTGAAAAAATCAAAGAGGCCTTTTTTTAAAAAAATTTCTTTTAAAAAAAATTTGGTGTAGTTTAATACTCTTCTTTACAACTTCTGTTACACCGACACGCTATTTCAATTTTTTTTGTCGTGTCGGACTCAGGCACGCATTCGACATGGATGGACACGGATGTTCTTTTTTTTTTTGCTCTGGACAATAAAAATAATGAAAAAAACTTAATTTTTGAACTAATTTCTAACTCCTCCCTCTGGTGAACTTTATTTTTTCATTTTTCTCGATTCTATGGATACTGTGGTTGGTAATAATTGAAGTTTTATGGTTATGAAATCGTGTATATATAAAAATATACATATAATAAACAACGTGTCCTAACGAGTCAGAATTCTCTATTTTTTTAGAACGATCGTGTCTACGTATCGTGTCGTGTCGTATCGCGAGTTGTGTACTGTATCCATGTAACGTAGTTTACAAACATGAGTCTACCGTCCCCGCCCCACCAACCGCCACGCCGATTTTCGATCTCTAATCATCACTGTCAATAGTCCCTGCCGCCTCTACTAACATTCTTATAATTAATTAAAAGAAATTGAGAATATAAATTTTCTAGGGTTATCAAAAGCATTTCTCGATTTTTTTTTTAATTTCGGGAATAGAAATTTTGTACAGTTTTTAAACATGTTTTTTTGCTCGGAAACTGTTTTTCGAAAACAAAACCAAAAAAATTATTTCTATTTAGGAGATAACAGAAACGTTATCAAATAATCCTTCAGTGACGAATGACCATCCTCGATGCATGTCTAGTCAAATATCTGAACAACCAAGAAAACACTTGAATATCTGTGAATTTCCACTGCAAACTATGGTCGACTCAATGATGTATAGTCAAATATCCAGAAAATCTAGAAAACTTGAGAATGTCTGTGAAGTTCTACTGACCAGACGTATGCTCTGAAGAAAATAAATTTCTAAGGAAAAGAATACCTTCTTCTTCTCATTGCAATGACTTATCAAAGATACATATACAAGTTTACCCTAAACTTCCTCCTACAAATATGGTAACGGGATATTCACAAATAACAAAATGATTCCTTCTAATATGGTGCTAATATATTCCTAAAATACAACAATTAACAAATTGACAGCTCACGCCGACACTCTCCCAAGTGGGTGAAAAATGTACTTGATACCCAACTTGAAAAGTGAGCTTTTGAAATCCCTCCCAGACACAGCTTTAGTTAGCTTGTCTGCCAGTTGATCACTTGATCTAATGAGCGGGATTTGAATGACTCCTTCTTCCAGCTTCTCTTTGATGAAATTACGATTAGTCTCCACATGTTTAGTTCAGTCATGTTGCACTGGATTTTTAGAGATACTTATAGTTGCCTTATTGTCACAAAAGAGTCTCATTCCTGTTCTTGGAGGGTAACTCAATTCAGTCATCAACCTTTTTAACCAAAGCAGTTCACATATCCCTTTTATAACTCCTTTGAACTTAGTTTCTTCGCTCGAAAGTGACATGATTTTTTGCTTCTTGCTTCTCCATGTAACAAGATTTCCTCTCATCAAAGTAAGATAATCAGAAGTTGACCGCCTATCAGTAACATTTCCTGCCCAATCTGCATCACTATACCCTTCTACATCTAAGTAACCATGCTTTCCGAAAAACAAACCTTTTTCCTGAGGCTGCCTTTAAATATTGCAAGATTCGAACAACCGCATCCACGTGATCCTTTTTAGGAGCGTGCATGAATTTACTTACCATACTGACAACGTATGCAATGTCAGGCCTGGTATGAGATACATAAATTAGTCTTCCTACAAGACGTTGGTACCGATCTAGATCTGCATGAGTTTGATCTGGACCGTCGTGAAGTTTATGATTTCGTATTATCGGAGTATCAGCTGGTTTGCACTCCAGCATTCCGACTTCAGAGAGAAGATCTAGCACGTATTTTCGTTGAGACAAGAAAATTCCTTCATTCGATCTTGCTACTTCAATTCTTATGAAACATTTTAACTCTCCAAGATTCTTCATTTCAAAGTCACCATTCAATCTAGACATGAGTCTTGTACTCTCCACATGATCATTGCCTGTAATGATGATATCATCAACATATATAATGAGAAGAGTTACCTTCTTATTTCACCATCTCAAAAACAAGGTATGATCGATATTACTCTACTCATATCCATACCGCTTCATAGCTAAACAAAATATTCCAAACCATACACGGGGGGATTATTTCAGTCCATACAGTGACCGTTCCAATCTGCACACAACATTTGGGTTGCCATCACACCTACATCCAGGTGACACTGTCATGTAAATTTCTTCTTTCAAATTTCCATGAAGAAATGTGTTTTTTACATCAAGCTGATGTAAGGCCAATTTAAATTAGCTGCTAAAGACAAAAAACTCTCACTGTGTTTAATTTTGCTACTAGAGAGAATGCTTCTTTATAATCAACTTCATATGTCTGTATACCCCTTTGCCACGAGTCGTACCTTATATCTCTCAACGGACCCATCCACCTTATATTTTATCATGAAAACCCACTTGCAACCCACTGCCTATTTCCCTGTTAAAAGAGTTACTAGTCTCCAAGTTCCATTCTTTTTTAAAGTTTCCATCTCCTCCTTCATGGCTGTCATCCATTTAGGATCCTTCATAGCATACTCCACTCTCTTGGGAACAGGCTTAGCTGAGACATTGGCAATAAAAGCTTTATATGTTTCTGATAATCTTCTTGTTAACACATAGTTGGCTATAGGATACTTGGATCTTCGATTTTTGACTTTGGGAGAGTATCTATCAGGTGCCTTCCCCCTGTTGTGCCTATCAGGAAGAACATATGTCTTGCAACTATTTAAATTATCACAGAGTGGAGAAGAAATGGGTACCTTAGGATCATTCACAGGAGCTTGATCGGATACTAAAAAGGGATATGGATGAATAGAAATTTGTTCAATAGCATCATTATGGTCTTTTCCCAAATCAACTTGTTCTGAAACCTCCTAAAATTCTGCTTGAACCCCACCACTACCTGATTCTGTCTATTCGTCAATTGTAAGGGGCAGTACTTCCACCGTTGGCTATGCTAGTATACTTCTCCCCATTGTAGGCTACGATATTGATTATAGGATGTTTACCATAGGCAACGGTATATTGGGAATATCCCA
The DNA here is from genome assembly GCA_028455895.1 of Rhodomyrtus tomentosa. NCBI lineage: Eukaryota > Viridiplantae > Streptophyta > Magnoliopsida > Myrtales > Myrtaceae > Rhodomyrtus > Rhodomyrtus tomentosa. Next base: position 35,525,161 of record JAPCWY010000001.1, on the reverse strand, counting down.
TCAATTTTTATCCAACTCTTCTCCCTCGGTACTAATACTCAATTGTGATGCTGAATAAAAGAACTCAGATTCAATAAAAGTAACATCAAGTGAGACATGGACCTTCTTGGTGCTGGGGTTGTAACATCGGTATCCTTTCTGGTTTGATCCGTATCCAATAAACACACACCTTTCTGCACATGAATCCAGTTTGGTCCATTGATTTTTATGCAAGTGAATAAGAGCCACACATCCAAAGACTTTCGAAGGTAGAGTCAAAACACCAGGAAGCTTCATATGGTTGGCAAGGCTTTACAATGGAGTTCAGAAATTTAACATCCTCGAGGGCATTCGGTTCATTAGATACACTGAAGTTACTACAGCAGAACCTCTTCGGAACATGACTCCCTATGAGAAGAGCTCTTGCAGTCTCAAGAATATGTCGGTTCTTTCACTCGGCTACTCCATTCTGTTGTGGTGTTTGAGCACAAGAGGTTTCATGAATGATGTTGTGCCAATAAAAATACGCATCAAGCTTGTTGTTCACATATTCCCCCCATTATCTGTTCGAAGTACTTGAATCTTTCCATCAAACTATGTTTTAATCATTACATAGAATTTTTCAGCTATAGCAGTAACCTCATCCTTGTGCTTCATTAGATATAGCCAAGTCATCCTAGTGCAATCGTCCATAAATGTAACAAACCGTCTAAAACAAGAAACTGTAGAGATTGGAGACAGCCCCCACACATCAAAATGAATCAAAGCAAATGGTTTTATTCTTTTATTGATACTAAGAGCAAAACTAACACAATGACTTTTTGCCCGAATACAAGTTTCACATGTTAATGACTCTGAAAAATGACGAAATAATTCAGGAAATAAAATCTTCAAGTACCCAAAGGAAGGATGCCCAAGTTGACGATGCGATAACCAAGCCAAGCTTCTTTCTCTATCAAGATTACCCTGAGTATGTAAAACATGATCTAACTTCGACCCAAAATCATCTAAGAAATATAATTCATCCCTCTTAGCATCACGTCCAATAATCTCCTTCGTGCGAATGTCCTAAAAAAGACACAAATGATGATACATCAGAACACAACACTGTAAATCTTTGGTAAGTTGTCCTACAGACAATAACTTATTTGATAAAGAGAGCACTAGCAATGTATTTGAAAGAGACACAGATTTAGAGAGTGTAACATCCCCTGCTCCAGTTACACTGAAACTGTGACCATTTGCATTTGTAATCCAGTCCCGCATTGGAGAAATTGTTCTTGCTAGATCTTGAGAGTCAAAGGTCATGTAATCGATCGCCCCCGGAGTCAATAATCCATCCAATATTATTATCCATGTGAGAGACAGAAAGAGCACAACTTGAATTACCTTAAGCGTCTTCAATTGATTTTTGATCTAGCACTAACGAAAAATCAGTACCTCCGAAGACTAAAGTTGCCTGAGCACTTCCTTTTCCTACCTTCTTCCTTTACTGTAATTCTTCCCACCACTCAGGATACCCGTGGAGTTTAAAACAAGTATCCTTCGTGTATCGTGAATTCCTATAGTGAGAACATCCTCCAGAGATAGTGTTAGGTTGTTGTGCACCTCCTTTTTGTTGAACATCTCGATTTGGTGTTCCTCTTGTCGTCAAACAGAATCGAGAATCTGCCCCCTCACGTTGAGAGATCATAGCCCCACTCAAGATTCCATGTTCCCCAAATAAGAGCATCACCGTTTATCGAACATCCTCCCGTCTCACTCGAGCATATGCTTGCTCTATAGTGGGAAATGGTTGCATTTGTAGTACATCAACTTTAATTTTGTCGAGTCGATCATCCATACCATCAAGGAAGCGATATACTCGATCTTCTTGAACTGTCAAGTTATATCTCGCAATATCATCAGCACACAACATGGGTCTTGGTCTGTGAAAATCAATCTATCTCCAGAGAGCCTGAAAATTGTTATAGAAGGTTTCGATTGGTCCTCCATTCTGCTTCAATCGCGACACTTGCCACTTTAGATCATATACTTGGGATGTATCAGTCCCATCAAAATAGGTTGTTGCCACCAACTCCCATACTGCTTTTGTCGTTGGGAATCTTATAAAATTTCTGATCAACGTGGGTTTCATTGAATTTATGAGCCAACCTTTCACGGTGGCATCTTCAATGTTCCACTTTCTTAGAGCAAGGTCAGTCGGGGCCGATTGTGGGATGTCACCAGTCAAGTATCCCAATTTGTCTTTGCCGAAGATGTACAGCTCGACAACTTGGGACCACAAGCCATAATTCCTGTCGTTGAACTTAATGGCGATTGTAGGGACATAATTTTCTGTTGATAATGGTGTACTCTGTTGTGCTGCAAGTTGCTTCATCGCAGGCGTAAGACTTTCAAGGATCGTTGTGCCGTTGATCCTTCCTTGGATTGTGTTGTTACTATTTCCTTTCCCTCCATGGCATATAGCAGCGAGACCGTCGTAGTCGATGATTGACGTACAGTACCACAAGGATCAAACCCTAGGGCTCTGATACTATGAAGAAAAGAAATTTCTAAGGAAAATAATACGTTCTTCTTCTCATTGCAACGACTTATCGAAGATACATATACAAGTTTGGCCTAAACTTCCTCCTACAAATATGGTAACAGGATATTCACAAATAACAAAACGACTCCTTCAAATATGGTGCTAATATATTCCTAAAAGTAAATTGACAGCTCACGCCAACATGCTCCACTCCTTTTTTATTTCCAGCGACCAACCATTTCTTCAGTACTCAAAACTAGGGGTGTCAAAAAGGCCCGTGCCGGGCGCATCGGCCCGGCCCAGCCCGACCCTAATCGAAAATTTACTTAATTTTTGAGTCGGGTCTTGGCACTCGGGCTGTGCTGGCCCCATCACCTGACTTTTTTTAACATCAATATTTTCTTTTTAATTTAATTTATTTTTTATTTTTCTTTTTATATTCTTTTATTTGATGGGTTTGCTAATTGATTTTGATTCAAAAAAAGAAAAAAAAAATCGGGCCCAAATCCGGTCCTGCCCGACCCATCCTAGCCCGAGTCGCCGGCCCGAGCTTGGTACCCCTTAATTTCGGGCCTGGCCGAGACCCGGCCCAACCCGGCCTGTTGACACCCGTACTCAAAACCCAAGCCAAGCGAAAATCACTTTCTCTAGAGCCATAGAATTTTCAAGGATCATCATTCATCAGTGCCTGTATAATTATATGAACATATCCTCTGGTAAGGTAGATAGCTTTGACCTTCATCTTCTTTTTCTTCTTTTTTGTTGGGGGCGATCAACAGACTATTTTAGTTGGTCGAGTTGTTCCGCTAGCTACAAGACCGACACATTCAAAAATAAAGGCAAACATACTCCACAAGTTAGAACAGATCAAAAGGATATCGTGATAATTAATAGAATTTTAAGACTCTACAACCACTCGAATCATCAATATAAGTAGGCTAACTTAACTTCTAACATCTCTGAACACTGCGTGCGCATCATGGATGACGTCTGCGAGTCATGAAGTCCGGCATTCCAGATTTTGCCAAAACCTTCTAACTACGTGAATACCAAATAAGTGAATGATTTCTCTTTCGAACATAGGTTTACCTCCCGAGAAGAACACGTTCATCCCAGTCTTCTCTGTCCTAATAAGACATTAGGCTCCTATGCTTTTTAAATAACAAGGGGAGAAAAAAAGCACAAGCAAAGAATGAATGGCCTCCATACTTGAAGAATAAGCCATTCGAAGGACGGCAGAGGTGTCAAATTGGTAGATTGAATTGGATCTAATATGATATAACCCATATTGACACATTCAATTCGTTTTGATCGATTTTCATACTGTACAAAGTAACAACCCATTTAAACCCCCAAAAAGAAATTAACGACCCATATTCAAATCAATCCGTACTCGATCAGGATTACTTAAATACTTCTATATTTAATCAAAATATGAATATTTTTAATAATTTATTAAGAAAAACGATATTTTCAAAACACCTTCATGCAATTGAAATTTTTTAAATCTTTCTAAAAAAATCTAAAAACATTTTTTACTTTTTTGTAAAAATATATTTTTTTTATTTCTCGCGGCCCTCCGCCCCCGCTCTCCACATCCACAAACTCTCCATCCACGTCCCCTTTCCCACCTATCCAACGATTGCTCTCCAGAGTGATCGATGTACTTGGAAAGGCCACGAGCTCGTCGAGGTGCTTAGCAGCCAAGATCAAGAGCGAGATCCCGGCATCCGCCGTCCATGGCTGCGTTCAACCACTGGTTCACATCAAGGCTGACCCGGTCAAATATAGCAGGGTCCTCGTGCCCGGTCCACCACTCGGAGTCCGTGAAGACTTTGACGCCAAAGTGGAGGAACATGATGATCTCCCGCTGTTGACGTTTGAGCTGCGAGTAGGACGGCAGAGGGAGGATTGGCAGTGGGGGAGTCGGGACTCACTCTCTCGTCGAAATGGCCAATGCGAACAACTAAGAGCAAGACTAGTGTGGCTAGGCACGAAGGACGTAAGGGCTTAACCATGATGGAATAAAGTGTGTTTGGTCTATGCTTTGTGATGATTAACGTGGGGACTTTATAGGCAAATGTATTGAGCAGAGAGGAGAGATGAGTCGGGCCAAAACAGAAGTTGCAGGCGGCTGCGGTGGGAAGAGGTGGTGGGCTGCGGGCAGTGGCGGACAGGCAGCCGTGCGTTTCAAAACTTATTTTTATTTTTTCTTTCTTTCTTCTACTTATAGAAAAGTAAAAAATAATAAATATAAAATATATAAAATGTTAATACCATAAAAAAAAACCCAAAATTGATATACATATGATAAATTTACCCCAAATTATTTTTTTGAGTACCAAAAACCCTATATCGATACAACTGTAACTAGAGGAGTTGAATGAGTGGGTTGGGTCGGGTCGAATATGGTCGATCCATATTGACCCATACCCGACCCGACCCGTTTTAACCTATATTATCAAAATATAATAATATTTTAAAAAAATAACATTAATAAAATACTTCTATACAATAAAAAAAAAATCTAGTGCAATTTTTTAAGCGACCGAAACCGGGACCAAAAAAAATCTAGTGCAATTTTTTAAGCGACCGAAATGAAACCTTGCATGTGATGTTGGAGGTGGTAGATCGTCGTTACCTTGTTGGTTACCTTTGATCGTTCTCTTCAGCTAAAACCCGAACAAAATTTATCTTCTGTTCTCGCCTCCTCGCTTCCGTAATGAGCCAGAATAGAGTGAAGAAATGATTTAATTGAGGCATGCAAATGTTCTTGGGGTGTTTGAGCGAGTAGGGTGACACTTGGGAAAGATTTGGTGTTGCAATCACCACTTGGGAAGAATTTGAAGAAAAGAATCGACACTTGGTTTCCATGCATCTATAAGGTGTCTTAATTTATGATTTTTTTCCCTAATACCCCTCAACTCACCACCTCTCATCTTGCACGCTCCCTTTACTTATAATGGTGTCCTCTTCCTCCATATTACAAATATCACGGCCATAGGCCATGAATAATCTCCCACGCAAAAGACCAGCCCACTTAATATTTGTGGACACATCTTAAGGTCACATAAAGCTCATAATTGTCAAGGTAGTGTCCTGTACAACCATTCTCCTTGTGTCTCATGTTCTCATAAAAAAAATCTTCATGATCAAATCCCCATGCACGACATGTTAGACACGGCAATTCACGTCCACTGCCTCTACAATTAGAAATTTTAATATGAAGCTACCCCATTTTAACATATCTATTCGCCCAACACATGCTCGAGGTCTCTGTTCTGTAAATCTTGGTCCATTATGTGCAGACTTTTAGGACAATATTTCAATAAAATGGATCATCATTATCGTCTAATCAATCGTTACATCGCACTACTTTCAATCGGTTGAAACCTTTTATGACTTACTGCGAATACTTCTCCCAATATAACCAAAATGACCTTCATTTGGGGAGCTGGTTTCCCGGGATGCTACATTGGGGATCAAGGCTAAGACGAGGATCGAGACCGTAGCTGGGGACGGCAACAGGGACAATGCCTAGACCCCGGTCTCGATCTCAACCCCGGCCCCAAACCCGGCCCCGACCATGGTCCTAGTCCTGGCCTCGGCACCGGTCTCGGTCCGTTACCCTGCCCCAGCTCCAAGCCCGGTCGTGATCTCGGCCTCGGCTCTCGACCCAGTCCCGATCCCGACCCCAAGCCCTACCTCAACCCCTGCCCCGATACCAACCCCGGTCGCCGACCCCAGTCACCAGCTCCGATCCCGATCGTCGGCTTTGGTCCCAGTCGTCGGCCCCGGTCCCGGCTCCAACATGTTCGTGGTCCCAATCCCGATCCCAGTCCCCGGCCCCAATCTGGGTCCCCTGCCCCGGTCCTTATCCTAGCTACCATCCCGTCCCCCAACCCGAACCACCTGCCTCAGTCCTGGCTCTCGGCCTCTACCTCGGTCCCGACCCCAGCTCTCGGCTCGATCGCAGTCCTGGGCCCGGTCCTCGGTCATTAGTCCTCAGTCCCAGTCTCGGCCCCGGCTCCTGGCCCCGACCCCGGGCCTACCCCCCAACCTGGTATCGGCCCCGGCCCCAACTCCGATCGCCGGCCCCAGTTGCGGACCCTAGTCCCCGGCCCCGATCCCGACCTCATTCCTTGGCCCCGGCACAGTCGCAGTCCCAATCCCGGTCCCGGTACCCAACCCTGGTCGCGATCCCCAGCCCCAATCTGGATCCCCTGCACCAATCTCGACCCTAGTCCCTAGCCCCAGCACGGTCGCTATTGTAGTCCCGATATCCAGCCCAGGTCGCGATCCTCGAACCCAATCTAGGTCCTCTACTCGATCCCTGGCCCTAGCACGGTTGCGATCCATGTCCCCGGTCTTGGTACTCAGCCCCAGTTGCGGTCCCCAACCCCAATCTGGGTCCCCTACCCCAATCCCAATCTTGGCCCCCATCCCGATCTCGATCCCCATTCCAGCCCCGGCCCCAATCCCATCCCCAGCCCTGATCCCTATCCCCTGCCCCCGGTCCCCGACGCCCGTCCCAATCCCGTCCTCAGCCCTCATCTCGATCTCAGTCCCTATCCCCTGCCCCGGCTCCCATCCCAATCTCGACCCTTGATCTCGGCCCAAATCTCGGCTCGATCCCAACCCAGGCCCCATTCGCCGATCGCCGGCCTCGGTCCTGATCACAAGCCCCGGCCCCGACTTCGGTCTCGTCCTAGTCGTCGACCTCGATCCCGAACTGAGACCGGAGCCCCGACAAGGGCCGGGGCTTGGGACCGGCAACCATGACCATATACAACTTATATGTCGAAAACGGGTTCAAGTGTTGACCGATTGTTGAGCCATTTAATTTCGCTTCAACCTGTTGAACTTATTTGTAGAGAGTCATTTAAAAATTAATAACTCATATTGACAGCTCTAGTTGTGATAAATTTATCCTAAATTAATTTTTTTTTACTATAAAAAAATCCCAAACTATTATACTTGTAACAAATTTAGTCAAACGACCCCTATCGAAACCTCTAATGAACAGTAAGCAGAAATGAGAAGAGACCATTTCCTAGAACGATTATGAGTTCAGCTAACAAAGCACTGCCGACCGCCGACTGCCGAGAAATACATGGATTAGCTTAAAAGCATACTTCGTTCCGAAACACAAGAAGTCACTGATTGGTCATACTAATAATAACCATTCCCCGTGTTTTGTTTTTAAATGTAACGGTACGTCTTGTATATGTTGGTCCTGTATAATGTTGTCCATATATTACGTGCTTCAGACAGAAAGTTGGATTACAAGCCCCGTGTGTCGAACTTTACGTGTTCCCCTGTCCCCTAGCGCTGCTGTAAATTGTTTTTCACTGGTTAGAGTTTTTTTCCAGTCTGAACTTATACAATGAAATAACTTGATAAGCTTCATCACTCTCTCATCTCAGCTTGCTATCGATCTATTTATCTACACGCGAGGGGGACACGACTCAAGTATGGCAACAATACCTTGTATGTATAAAAGTAGTAGAACTCCTGAATCATTGTGCCTAGTCATTCGTGGAGACGTTCCATAGACGAGCAATTCAGATTCATATCCTAAATTCTGATATGACTAGTTCCATACTAAGGTGCAATGGAGTTTACTACATTAAAACCAGCAACAAATTCCTCTGGCTCGCGGGTTCTCTTCAACTAAAGGCAGTTCCGTCATTAGCTGAAAATCACTTGATACTACAAAGCAAGAGTTGACAATGGAAAGAATATATGACAAATGATTTTGTGTGCAACGGTAACACACGGTAGAAAGGGGAGTCTATCTACGATCATCCTTCTATGGGAGTATCATGTAAGGCCCTGGACGAAAGTGGTACCTAAATGGCCAAAGAGGAGCGCGTGGCTCTGCAAATTTGCCGGCTCGAAAAGTCCATGAGCTTTTCTGCAATTCCTTTGAGAATCTCTAACCACCTTCTTTACTAGCTGGTCCAAATTTCCACGGATGCATTAGACTTTCTAAGAACCTCCATGACGGGAATAAAGTACAGAACGATATAGAGCAGACACATGGAGGAAGCAAATGAGGACTATAATCAGATCATCCAAGTAGCCGATAATGGGATTTATTGCTGAGGCAAACCGCAGAACAGCACGTTAGTTTCCAAGACACTCCAAACCATACTAAGAAAGCTCAAATAGCCTGGAGCAAAATACCTTCAGGAATGAAGTCCACAGGGCTTAGTACGTAGATTGCACTTAGAATCATCTGTAAAAGTAAACAACATAAGATTTCATCTACAGGTATAGCAGAAAAGCAAAGAGAATAATCATCTGAACATGATTAAGGCGTGCCTGAAACATTCTCCCCAGCCAAGTGATTATGGAAGCACATGTTTTAACCTAACGACCTTTCCGGTTTCAAGTTTCCATCACTTTGATAGTTCTTTGCTGTAGTTATACATCAGAAGTAACTAATATTACAACTCTAGAGCAACGGATATCGGTGTCTTGAATCCCCATTGCTTAACTATCCGCATCCCCACACACAGAAGAAGGTTGTCAGACATAAAAAATGGAAGCAATTTCAAGGTACTACATGACAGGCAAACAAACGAAAGGAAGCATCCCCTGGCCCCACTTAACTTTTCCCAGTTTCCTGATACCTCATGTCCACGTTGGAGAAGAATAGAAGACACAGTTGCATACAGCATAATCTATGCAAGCATAGTACTTGACCATCTAAGAACTGGATTTTCCCGATAACCACCCAACCCTTCTCTTTTCTCATGTTATTGATTTTCCGTTCACGTAGCAATGCCCCTGATTACAGACCCCAACTAGTTTGGGATAAAGGTTTTGTTGATGTTGTTAATATAGCAATGCCCTTGATTCTTTCATCCACTCCCTCCCTCCCTCCCTCTCCACACATAAAACAAAAAATCAATAAGCTTTAATTTCAGCGGAAGTCCTATAATTTCAGCGGAAGTCCTAGCTGATTTGCTCCCAAAAGAGCCATCACTTTGTCACAACTGAAAGTTCAGACTTTCAATTAGACAAAGCATGGTTGCCCGTTGGATATATTGTCAAGAAGCAAATTGGGTGCTTGCCGTGACAATTGAGGATCTCTAGTGACAATGTGAATTGAGCTTAAGATAACCGATACATCCCTTAAAAACCAGAACGAAAAAATTCTTCCGTAAGAACACACCACGGAATAGTTTGGAGTGATGGGAAGCAACCTTAGTCTTGTGTCCTCGGCCACTTCTCGCTGCTTCCTTCGATATACAGCAGAATTTGGCTGTGGCAACTTGCCTATTTGTGGGCGGATAGCTTTTATTTTGCATTGGTGAAAGGGTGGTTGGTCGTGTTCCCAGCTCTAACAGATCTAGCAACAGGCACTTACATTTTTGAATGTGCTTCAACTTTGGCTTTTACAGTTATGGTCAATATATATGTCATTGATGAGAATAATGAGTACTAATACAGCATACCAGACTATTAACTCAAGCACGAACTTCTTCATAGAGTTTTCACTCAAATTGAAGAGACTTGGTCTGATATACCATAGAAGGCTCGGCATGCCCCGTGAAAGGCTCAAATCAGATTTCCAATCAGTTTAAACAGTACATCAACATGTCCTGGTTGTTGTTCATACTCCCCATCCACAAGAGAGCATGGGCCCCTGAATAGCTACTGCTTACATTATCTCTTTCTCTTGTGATTGAGGAATGTAACAGAAAGGTGTGAGGTTCCAACTATAATAAAGTCATCTGCTAAATGTAGCCTTAGTTTAAGGGTAAACCCAGATAAACCTTTGCATCTCGATTTCTCTTTCTCACTACTTTTTGTTTTCGTTGTAATTGTGTACCGAATCTTAACAATATGTACAGATCCTATAGATTTCAGTTTAAGACTCTGCAAGAGAGAGACATTTAAAAAAACACACGAGAATCACAGTGAGTAAGGAATGCCAGCTTTCCAGGCCAAAAACTCGAGAAAATTTTTCAAAGCATTTATGGACTTTTGTTATGTGAAGAAAATTTCAGCAGACATTAGAGATATCGCCAATGAAATTAGAACCTTCACTTACTGAAATATATACACGTGCCCTGATTATGAAAGGAAGAGATCTTTCAGGTTCCATCAGTTCTCGTGCCAGCCTTCTCAAGAAGAAAGGAAGGTCTTGCATCCTCTATAGGGAAAAAAACAGAACATACTCCAATTACAATTGATGTCTTTAACCATAAAGACTGAATGTAAGTCAATCACACGGAAGGCACAGATTCAACCATGAAAGTCTGCAACCAAATAACAATTAAGAACACAAACGGCAAAATTTTTTTTATTATGGACATCATGATATTCAAAGATAGATTATGTTAAACATAAATGGAAAGAAAAGGTAAACAAACGAAAGGTTGAAGAAATACATTAACCACTCGAGTTTCTTATGCCTATCTGAATAAATCGAGAATAAAATTCATTATCCCAAACAAAAGATCACTAGGATGAACCTAAATTCAAAGCAGCATTCATTTGCTAACTCACGCTCATGATCATGCACCCAAGTACCTGTGCTTACTAACATCCAATTCAGTAAATGCCGTTTGGTTTCTTTCTTCTTCCATGTCCTCCCCATAGCACATGCAAGTATGCCATTCAAAAAGATCGCCAATGATTACAGCGATCACATGGCACAAAAATATGACACTCAAAAAATGACTAGGCCTTGTAGACACTAAGACCGGAAATTGCATATACAACAGGAATGAGAGTATAAGATAAGTCGGTCCTTATTTTCCTTCTAATGATTGCTCCTTTGACAGAACACATAAGATGATAACTGTGCCAAATTTAGGTCTAGAGAAGCACCAGTGATAAAATTATGAGTAGTAATAAGCATATGAGGTAGAAACAAACATGCATCCCGACCAACCCTTAATTCCTTCAATTCAGCCCTAAACTTGAACCATACAGCAGAACTGGAAAGTGAAATCAATCCTCCTCCAGATTCACCGACATCATTACAAAGGAAATGAGATGCCACAGGCAGGTAGGCACTCAACATTCCATAATTTTCTGCACAAGAGGACACTTTAGCAAGGTATGTAGACGAACATTGTCTAGTATCTCTCCTGCCAACAAACTTCCAAGCTTCATTCATTGTACAGAACCTGACCTAAAACATCCTAATAGGTCGCAAACACTCCGTAATCGTCACACCAAACGGGCAAGGGAAAAGATAAAGCCATTCAACACCTAGAAATTAACCGACCGATCAGATGCAGATGTGTGCCCTTCCAGACGTAATTACCTGGATCAAACCATCACTCCTTCCGCCAAAAGAACGATTGTATGTTTCAACCTTGCGCAGAATTTCGGAAGCACTGGGGTCTTCACGCTGCTGCAACGAAGCCTCGGCAGGAACCAACAGAGTAATGTTGCGGCGACACAAGGGGCACTTGCAGGGCTGAAGCGCCGAACCATGGTGCCACACGAGCATGATGCAATCTCCTGTGATACCACCGAAAAGCAACGAAACACGAGTCATCCCAGCGAAAATCGTAACCCTAACTACATTCAAAAGCATACAAAGCCACAGTCCAAAAATCAAAAAAGGCGGGGCCAGCACGAGAACGAACTGGAAAATCAACAAACGAAACCACAGTGTTAATCAGCAGAAGCTCAACTCAGCATCAGAAAACCGAATTCGCAAACTACACCTCCGGGTGAGCATAGCGATCGAACGAGCAGTCGAGCCCATGAGAAATGAGGCAAACTGAGAGAGCGACAGAGAGGGAAGAGGGGCGAACCGCAAAACCAGTGGGAGCAATTGGCCTGACAAGGAACGCGGAAGACTCCATGGCAGACGGAGCAGAAGTCGTTCTCCGGAGGTCCCTCCATTTTTCACATCATAAGAAGCCCTTTCGCCTTCGTTCTCCGTCGTCACTCTCCGATCAATCGGATCGCATCGCCTTCTTCGATTCGATGTTGGCCTGTGATCGCAATCGCTTGAACAAATGATTGGGGCGAACGAACGAAGATGAGCCGACGGAATCTACGAAAAAAACCGCGAAACTCTTGGGGTTACGTCGGCTAAAAGCCTTCACCTGTTAAGGCAAATGGGAGCACACACCGCGCGGCGGTCTCATTTCGCTCAACGTCCACCGTAAATTCTTCCGCTCAATTTTAATCGATAATTGCTGACGTAAACGCTGCCACGTGGCACGAAATAAAAGTATTAATTTGAAGTGAGTTTAATACAGAACAATTTATTGACCGCTAAATGTTGTTGGACAGTGGACACGGTATGCTCGTGCATCAACGAAGTCGTTGATAAGGAAAAGATTAGAACAGATAAAGATCGGCCATGATACGGTCACACAATTAAATCATTAATGATTAATCACACACTTTGCATAAATATTAAATGGTATATGTATGTATGTACGTACGTAGGTACTTACGTACCTGAATTTTTTTTTTTTGGTAAGGAAACTTACGTACCTGAATTTATCCATCCAAAAAACAACTTTTAGTCCATATTTCGATTGGAATAATTTGCCCTTAGCAATTCATCCTCAATCTCTACGAGGATTCTTGCAAATCAATAAAAAGAATATACACTCTAACAAATTGAGCAAATAATCATATAAATATAAATTTAGTGATTTTTTTTCTTTCCTTTATATTTAAAAAACAAACTCGATTTTTCTTTTAATAGGTGTGTTTGTCTCATTGAAAATTTTATGATATAACCAAATTTTTTTTAATGAAATGATCGGTTTTCATTTATTTGATAGTTTAGTGAAAGTCATATCCTTCTTGCCAGAAGGGTAAGTCTCTTTTCCCCAATCTAAATTATATTGTTTTAGAATTTGGAAAACATTTTATGTAGGTCAATCAGTTGACTGCCATCCAAATATTGAAAAGTCGCAAAAAGATTTCCATGAAAAATATTTCCTGTTATGTTGAAATTTTCACAAATGCTTTGGTCCATTCGTTTAAAGGAAATCTATTTTTCAAGGAAATCATTTTTAAGGAAAATGGTTTTTTTTTTCATTTCTTTTGCTGATTTAGGAAAAGTAACTTCCTCATTGTCAAAAAGGAAATTCATTTTTTCCTAATCTAAGTTTGTTGTTTTCAGCCCATGAAAAACATTTCTGTAGATCAATCACCGGAAAGTCGAAAAACAATTACGGGGCAACAATTTTATTCAAACGAACGAATCCTAAATGTTGTTTCCTTATTTCATTTGTTTTGGTAGTTTTGTTTTTTTACACTCGTTCAGTAATTACCTCTGTCTTATTCTATCTAAAATTGGAGAAACACATAAAAGATATATATATATATATATATATATATATATATATATATATATATATATATAATAGTTTCTATATATCTACTAAATTATTCTTGGATAAAATTGCTTATTTAGAAAATAAATTATAGTTACGCAATTACGGAATTCTCTTTATTGAGCAAGAGATCGAATGTACAATTAGACTTTTTTTTTTCTGTAATTAGAATTATTGCTTACCCCCTTTTTTTTTCTAACCGCAGAAGGGACACCTGTGTTTCCCTCCATATAAACAAGAGCTAACGCGCGCTACGCGTTTTGATGGTTTTACGCTTTTAGCCTTTGTAATTTTATTTATTTTTAACAAGAAGAGCAAATCAGAAGATAATGCAAGGGTAAGTACGTAAATGACTTCTAAGCACGTGACTAAACACAGGATGAGAGACCTCCAGACTCTAAGGGTCTGCATGGTAATCATTCTCATTCTGATCCTCAAAATTGATTTTGGTTAAATTAATTTTTTTTATTCTGTTTCTGGATAAGTTTTAGAGAATCAAAACCTGTTTGATAATTGCACAAAATTTATATTTCAAAAAACTATTTATTTTCCTTTTTCTTATTTAAGTCAAATAACTATGTAGTTCATTTGTAAAATTTCATCATAAATTGAAGACTAATTTTCAATGCACATAAAATAATTTAAAATACATTATTTTTTAGCATGTTATGAATGAAACATAAAATTTAATACATGATGTTTGAAGTTTGACGAATCATGGACATGTTTCCATATTAAGGACTTATTTTTATTTAAATGTTGCGTTATCTAAATACATAGAAAGATGTTGGATACCCTCATCTTCTATAATATTTGTTGTAAGAGAGTGAAATTTATAAAATCTATTAAATTTAGATCCAGATTTATAAAAATAAGATCAAACTAACATAATCTAAGCTTTTTATATTTTTCGAGATTTTTTTTATTTTTAAAATTTTTTTAAAAAAATTCTATTTTTATTTTATTTTTATTAGTTAGAGTGAAAATTGACGAGAAAACTAAAAAGTAAAATTAATAGATATGAGATTCTTCATATTTTGTTGTTTTCAAAAGTGATTCTCTTTTCGGAACCTACTTTTTTTTGCTTTTAGATTTTAATCTAAAACTTATTTTAATTGTCTAAAACTGATTCTGAGAACAGAATCAGAATAATTTACATTACCAAACAGCATTATCATTTTTTACTGTTTTGAGATGAAAATCAGATAATCAGAATGGTTATCATATAGATCCTAAATCTAAAGCCTCTCAATCCTAATTACCAAACGTGTCCTCGAAGAAAAAGGTAATGTGAGCCTCGCCCCCCCCCACCCCCCCCCCCCAAACTGAAGGGCCTTTCCAAATTTCATACATTCGGGCCGGTTCAAGAAAAGCTACTGCTTAGCATGCGTTGGATCCATGTTGTGCTCCGACCACAGCCGACAACTTCAAAGACGTCTCTCACCGCCAGTGCGGATAATGAAGAAGAAGAAGAAGTCAATTTACAAGGAGGGATATCCCCTGGTCACGGCCGTGATGGTCGCTGTACGAAGAGTCAATTCGCAAGAGGGCGGGCCTCGTTCACTGGATGTCTGACCGCACACCATCCTCCGGGAACCCATACGCTTCTCTAATAAATTTCGAGCCAGTCCAAGAACCAACGAAAGTGATGTCCCCCAGCCGAACGCCAACGTCGAAAACGACCCCATTGTTGTCCCACCGTCCAAATTGACGCTACATTATCTGCCCTTGTTGGGGGTTTACCTTTCGTTAACGATAAATTAATTCTAGTTATCGGGGTTATCATCCAACTTCCGACTCTATAACCGTTGTTTTATGTTTCCCCCAATTATAAATTGCCGGATTACACGCTACAAGACGCCCGGACTTGATTTTTAAATTTGGTCAGCGGGGACGTCTCACCATCGGGAACTCGGGGAATCTCCGTCACGGATGATCATCTTCGCAGGTTTCTTCCCTTGGTTCTCAAAGCATCCTAACTGCTCGAGTACTTAAAATTATACTGGTCAGCTCTTGTACTATGATGGTGGATGAAACGATCAAGATGACAACTCTAATTAAGAAAAGGATCTAATGTTAACAGAGCATCCAAAGACACTTAAGACCTTAGCCCCCCACGAGGCTAAATACTGTCTTCGTCCTCCTTCCAAGGTGCTTATCAACAAGGCGGGCTCTAGTTGTGAACCACTATTCTATGTCGGGTTGGTGGAAGAACGATGGATTTTTATTGCTCTCTGTGATCATCAGGAGCGGTTTGCAGGATCACATCCCGTGCAGACGCTTCGTACCCCTTACGAAGACAAAAATCATCAATCGATCAGGACAATCTGGAGCGCCGGCCCCGCCCGGCCCCGCCCTCCATTCACCACCTGTATAATTTTATAACCTGCGGCTGGCGGTGGAAGTAATCAGTCAGATTCCAGCAGATGGGAATCCCAGGATTTCCAAACCAAGGTGCCCCCCCTTTTTGTCAAAACACCAACACCTTGCCTTCGCCACCCAGAGATTCCTGAGCTTCGAAGGGAGACAACATTGGACAGCACACAGAGATGACACGGCTCAAAACGAAGAGACCCATCAAATTTACACCATTTATACACAGAGTATCATGAACAAGAACAGAGTCTATTCACAGCCAACAAAACATTACCATCCCTTTACACAAATGACGACACAAAACCTCAAATGCTCCCCCAATTCAGCAGGAAGGTATGTGCATTCCAAATACCAAAAACCACCAAATCCCCAAAAGCTAGAACCTTAAAACGTATGGAATAAATAAGGAAGTTTGGAAGAAGAGAAAAAAAAAATCCCCAGACACGAAATATAGGAAATTAAATTATGGTTTCAGACAAAGTGAATGACCATGAAAGGACTGATTTGATAAGAAAGGACCCCCAATCCCCTTCTTTTTCCCCTGCAGTTCTAGATGATTGATTGAGCATGCGAATTCATTTTCAATCTGCAGTTCAGTCAGAGTAGGCTTTTGTCTTGGACCTGTAGAGCAGCTTCTTCTTCTTGGAGGATTGGTTATCAATGGTGAGAACAATCTTGCCGGCCTCTCCCCCTTTGAAGGTCTCGCTGATTATTGTTTCGTCAGCAGGGGCGACCTTCCTTGTCTTCTGCACAATCACAGTGTAAGCGCCTTCTGTGCCCGGCACGAACTCAGCTCCATAAATGACGTCCCAACCGACGACCCGTACTTCCCAAACGAGAAGACATTTCTGCACAATTAAGAAAATTCTCGGTCAATGCAAATTCTTTCCACGAAGATGAGGATGAATCTTAGGGATATATGTCTATGTACCTCAGTGACTGGGAACTCAATGGTGTGCTTAGAGTATGGCTTGATAGTGACATCAGGGGCGGCATCAGCGGTAGTGAATTCATGCTCGCCCTCCCTACTCAGCCCCCCATACTGGACCGGGACTTGTTCGGGAGCTATGTATCTGTTCCATGTTAAATGGAAGAAACGAATTACAATCGCAACGAATTTGAATTGCAAACAGTAGCCCGTTACGACCCAAAGACACTCACAGGTGACATGTTTTACCAGTACGACTCCAACAACAAATCAAAGACAAGAACTCTCTAATTCAGGTCACGCACCTGTCGTTGATGTCCACGATACAGGAAAAAGTAATGTTCTTTAGATATTACAGACTCGCCGTCAAAACGGTCACAAGGAATGAGAAATCGAGGCAACAAATGATCAAGCAAATTTGTCACAGGGAATCATCAAAAATATCTCTGGGGCTTAGTCAAAAGGATATATCAAATAATTGAACCAGCAAAAAGACGGCGAAAGGAACACAATAATCGAGTAGCTACGAGATAACAGGGTGAGGAGGGGGGGGGGGGGGGGGGGGGGGGGGGGCGGCGCAGGACTGGATTGGAACAAGGAGTACTATCGATGGAGCATGAAGCAAGATGGGCAAAGCAAAGAATCCAGGGGAGCAATTAATACTCACTTGAAAAGGACCTCAGCAGATCTGGAAACCACAAACTTGCTCTTGGTTCTCTGAGTCAGGAAGGGACTGATCATCCTGTTGAAGACCAAATACCACCATGGAACATTTATGAATACCTGCAGAAAAGACCACAATAACCCAGCGATAAGAACTCCGCTTCCCAATCCCAGAAAGGAAAAACTTTTTTCACCTCCCTTCAAAGAAAGAACCAAAGAATTCCAACAAGAGCAGAGGTGAATGTTCCGGGTACCTGTTTGGCCACGAACTCAGGGTAATTGTCCTGAAGCAAGTGGAGGGCTTGGCTGGTGGCCTGCCTGAGCTCCCTCTTAGCAGGTCCAGGCGAATTCTTGAGATCGTTCACTTGGAAAATAGTGCAAACACCTGTGGGGCCAAAGTCGAGCTTCCTGATGCTCTTCTCCAGGAACTGAATCCTCCACTTCAAGAACTTCTTGCGCTTCTCTTCATCCGCGAAAGTGCTCTGGTACAGGTCCTTGTTCTGGAACTCCCCGTACACGTTGTAGCAGACCGGGTGGCCCTCGGTATCGAACCCGTGCGTGAACACGACCTTGTCGAGCTCGGCTCCGAGATCTTCTTCGAGGAGCGCCTCGATCCCGAACTCCTTCCGCCAGCGGGCCGCGTTCTTGATCATCGCGAAGGCGTCCTTCACCTTGAAGTCCCTGGCCCTCAAGAACTTGAGCAGGATCACGTCGCTCCTCTCGTCCGCCAGGAGGGGAATTCCCCAGATGGACACTTCCTCTGGCGGAGGCGGCGGGGTCGAATCGGCTTCCTGCTCGGGCGGCTCGGCCGCCTCCGAAGAGGGCTCTGCTTCCTTGACAGGCTCCGGCTCGGCCACAGGAGCGGCAGCGGCAACTTCCACGATCGTCTCCTTGTCGACCTCAACGGTCTTGGCACCGTCCTCGTCGACCTCCGCCCTCAATTTCTCCACCACCTCCTCGACGACCACCGCCATATCTTCAGCCGGAGACGCTGCCGCCTCTTCTACCTTCTCTTCAACCGCAGGCGGGGGCGGCGCCTCCGCCTCGGGCTCGGGCTTGGGCTTGGGAGGCTCTTCGGCAGGAGCCGCCGGCTCCGGCTGCTTCTCTTCGGTCTTGGGCTCTTCAACTTCCTTCTGCTCTTCCTCGGCCGGCTTCTCCTCTTCCTTGGCCGCGGGCGCAGGAGGCGGAGGAGGAGGAGCGGTGAACTCGTGCTTGTTAAGAGCTTCCTGGATCAGCTGCTTGAGCTCGTCGAGAGCCTTCTTGTGGGGCTCGGGGAGCTCCGAGTAGACGTTGGTTTCCTCCTTGTAGGACACGGACTCGGTGATCTTCTCAGCGACCTTCTCCTCCTCGACCGCCTTGGCCTTCTCCTCCGCGGCCGGCTCCTCGGCGGCGGCGGCGGCGGCGGCGGGCTTCTCGGGAGCCTCCTCGGGCTCGGGCTCGGGCGCGGGAGGGAGCTCTTTCTCGGCGGAGGGCTTCTCGGCAGGAGGCACGTCGGGGACGACCACGACCTCCTCGGCCGCGGGGGCCTCAGCAGCAGGCTTCTGAGTCTCTTCGGCCATGGATGAAGGACGAAGGTAATACAGAGAACAAATAGAATATGACGAATATCAGAGAGAGAGAGAGAGAGAGAGAGGAGGGTTTGGATACGTTCGATGAAGAAATCGGAGGTTTTTTCTAGGGACGCGAGAGCGAGAGCGAGAGCGAGAGAGAGGGGGAGGAGGGTTTGAGAGTTGAGGTTCGGAGGTGTGGAGTTGGTGGTGTGTTTGTAGGATTGAAGAGAGAGAGAGAGAGAGAGAGAGAGAGAGAGAGAAGAAGGAGGAGAAGAACAGACTGTCAGAGCGAGATTGCCAGCTAGTACGCCACTTTCGTTTAGCTCGGGCCCCACTCCCCGCACGTCTCTCCAAGAAAAAAAAAACCGCTCTCCTGCATTATTCCCTCTTCTTCTTCTTTTTTCAAAAATCATAATAATCACGAAAGCCCCAAATTCTCCGCCTTTGTGGATGGAATGGTAATGTCGTCCGTTTTTTTCCACGTTACTCGACCGGACTGCACTCACTTAAAAAACAAAATTTAAAAAAAAAAATACAAAGAATTTCAATCCCTACGAAAATTTCGAAAAAAAAATAATGTAATTCCACACGCCCGCATTTTACATACCTTGAAAATTTCGAGTTAAACAATAGTCGATTCATCGAAACTCTCGATTCGAACTCGTGCCTAGCTGTTACAAAGTGACATATAATTTCACGAATGCGTTATTTCCCACAATCTTTTTGTAAGATAATTCGTATTTTCATTTCCGCTTTTGGAAGTGAAAGTCAAAAGCTGTCGATCTGATCGATTGCAAAAGAGACATATATTGCGTCGAAGATATATATTATCTTATTAAGGTAGAGTAAAAGGCCGTGCAAATATGTTCTAGACGATTGCTCTTGCAATCCCCCAATCCGCAAAGCGATCGTATAATCTATTGGATATTGTCTTAATTTCTTCTGTCTTTTTTTTCCCGCCTTCGCGAGCAAGTTTAGTGTTTTGATTACGCATTGTTGGAGAATCAAGCTTGGGACAAAACTTTGAAGCGCGAGTTAGTTCACTCAACTCAACCACATGCCATTAGCTCCAATCGTAAGTTTCCCAAATCCGTGGCATTAGGTGCCTAAAATTAATGCATTGACAGTTTCGCCGTGATAACCGATAAGGATGCTGTAAGAATGACGATGCGTACCCGATGCACTAAGAGTCTCTCTGATGTCTAAGTTAAAAATAACGTGGAATATATATATATATATATATATATATATATATATATATGCAGATGAGTGCGTGGAATCTATTTTTAGGCTTTATCTGAATACTGACTAAAATATTTTTAGAAAGAAATATAATCGATCAAAAATATGCAATATTAAATAAGAAGTGCATTTTCGACCCAAAAAAAAGATGAGATATATGCATAATCATGCTTAATCGACTAAATATCCTAATGCCACTAACGTTCCCCTGGGTTGGAACAAATCGACTTCAAGTCTGAAAAAATAATCCGAAGATACGATCGATTACTCGATTTTCCAATACTAAACTAAAGGCTCACTATCGCCCGTGATTTTATTACATTATTGCGCAAATCAGTCTTTATCATCGTAGCATTACTCTATTCCCGAAGGATATGGATACAAATGAAGTTTTTCGAGACAACATCGATCAAAGTTCTGCCGCTTATGACCTGTTTTACAATATTGACACGCGTTCATTTGAGCATCGATTTTTTTCACGGTACAATCTTTCTCCTTAATTTGGGTTTTTAGACTCTTTTGTCATCCGTGCTAGTCTGGAGTTTTTTCTCTTTCTTTTTGGATATACGTGTATTAACTCAATATAACGAAAATTAATAAATGATAAATTTATCACGAGTCATCAGTTTAAAATTTCTATTGTTCAAAAAATAAATTCGAGATAAATTTATCATAAGTTAAATATATCATTTTGAGTTTTTTTTTCGTAGTATAAAAATTAATTCGAAATAAATTCATCATGAATATATCAATTTGAAGTTTTTAGCAATATATATTTTTATACTTAAATCTAAACTATCAAGCCCCGATCAATCACAGAAGAAAAATCACGTGGGGCTCGCTTCGATTGATTCGGGCCCGGCTAGGATTTAGGAATGTTTAAACTTTAGGTAAATATCGCATGTTACCCGCCTGTCACTTTGACTTGAGAGCACGACCCTTTTGAGCAGTTTCTCGTGTCCGCAAAGCGCCGCCCTGCTTTAGGATAAAATTGAAGAGAGAGAGAGAGATATGCAAATGTTCTCTTCTTCCTTTTTTCCCTCGAAAAAGACAAAAATCCTCCCAAAAAAAAAAAAACGCCCGACTTCATAGCGGCATCCGGATTGAGAATGTCTTCTGAACACCCTGTCGCACGATCATTTTCTCGTGCCAATGAATTGGAAAAATACCCCCCAGAAAAAATAAGAAATATAAAAAGAAAATAATTCCTTTTTTTTTTAATTTTGGCCGAAAAAAATAATTCCGTTTAAGATAGCATGATTAAAAATAAAAAGGAAAATGGATTTCACGACGACCACCTCGACATCATCGAGAGAGCTTGGGAGGGCCGGCCAGCAACAGATAACTGTCGGGGTTGGGGGGGGGGAGTTGGGCCCACCCGCCAGGTCGTGGGGCCCGCGAAGCTCGGCTTTCTTGCCCCGCAAAGCAACCTAAAGCTGTTGGCTGGTTTTTCCTTGCTGTCTCTTTCTTTCGCCCCTTTCAAAAAAGTCGAAAATTTCTTTCTTTTTTTGCTGGATTTTTTTTTAAAATTATTCCTTTCTTGGGTCCAATAACAAATCCAATAACAATCGGAAGCAGCCTATAGCCCGCCTTTTCCAGTAATCTTTCGGTGTAGCAAACAACGAAAGCAGCTACGGTCAAAACTTTGAACGGTCCAACAAACGGACACCTGCGCACGACGTCGTTTCGAGAAAGCATCGCTCCCCGCGGATCCTTATCTCGTAGTCTGTAGCTAATGCGGAGTTGCCTTACTTTCCGAAAAGTCATATGGTAATCTGATGTCTCGAATTTGACGTTTTTCCTAATTCGAGAGGAGGTAATCTCATCCGGTGTATCCTGCTAAGACGGCGATGGCCCTCTTGACTTGAGGGGCCAAGGACTGGGATTATCATCTGGCCACCTGGCTTAATCCTCTTGGGCCCACCCTTTTTTTTTATTTTCTTTTTTTCAAACGAGAGGTCACGAGTAGCGCATAAACGGTCCATGCTCGTAAAAGTCGTTATCATGCGCGCATAGAGCTGTGGAGAGTATCAACACATCTCGAAGGTCCAATAACATTCAGTTCGCCGGAGCGAATTGATTGAGCAAGTTGCCGGATATCCGGTTGAGTGTATTGGATGGGATTGATTGGGTGAGATTGAATCACATGGAGTAAACGACTCAGATAACTCGAGGGCTAAGTGCGCACTTACGAATGAACGAGATAAAAACCCGGATGCACGACTCAACTATGGAAATTCGGATTAAGATTAGCTTTCTTTAAACTTCCCCCCTTCTAGAACACCCAAAAAAAAAAGGGATGGAAGACAATAGTGGGATTAAATTTATAATTTTGCATTGTTAAAGAAAAAACATTGATTGGTTTGCAATTGCGGCGGGTGTCAACTGTTAAGGAAGGCACTTTTCTGGTGTAGCGGCCGATCGGACAATTTCTGTCTTTTTTTTATTTATTTTATCTTAATTCAATTTTACATCTGTTTGTTTTTTTTTTGCTGTTGAAAAGGGGAAGCAGCTTTCGTTAACGCCATTGTTTATCATTTGATGCGAACAGGAAACAACTTTGGCCGTGCACTTCAGTGTCCGTGGGGACCTTCTCTGGCTAGCCGTTTGATGAATCCTCTATGGGTGGTCCGTAACAGATCTGGATCCTCTGTCCTAAGGGCAGAAGATCCTGCAAATTTGGGGGCGTTGGATCTCACTTTGTATAGAGAGAAAAATGGGGGATCCGACGGCCCAAATTGCAGGGATCCTGGTAAGGAATCTCATTCCGGTCCGTAGCATTTTTATTTTATTTTTTGATTCGTTAATTTGAACGAAAGATATATGATAGAAAAACTACAGATAAACCATGTGAGAATCGACACTACGAATTTAAAGTCAAACTAACACAGATTATGACCACGTCAACTAAAAGTGTTAGAAATTTTTAACTGAAGGGCTACAACAACTGAACTTTCGAAAGTTCAAGGAGTAGTTTTTTTTTTTTTTTGTGGTTAGAATCAAGGACTAGGTTGAACAAAGAACGGGATAGTATTATTATCAAGGATGCTAAGCCTCGGGTTGGCACAATCAATCAAGGAGTTTGAGAATTTCTAACTCAGAGAATCGGAGAGGGCATTCATTCAAATCACACTAATTGTGTGCAAACTATTCTAAATCAGGACTGCCAGTGCACATGCCGAAAAGCTTCGACCTTCGCTTGTTTACGAGAGGATTGATAAGGTGCTTCGTGAATCTCTAAATAGCCGGGTGTCTGACGTGGGTGTGCCTCGTGCACGTTCTTAACGTATCAATTCAAGGACAGAAGGCCGAGAGCCGTTCCCATGCCAAACCTCGCGAATGTCATGATGTTGGAATCTTTCTACGGGTCGAAATTCGCACGTTTCACCAAGTGCAAAACCGTAATTATAGGCGAAGGCGAGGGGGGGGAAGTGAACGCGCGATCCCCCAAAAAATGGCAAAAAATTATTGCGTCATTATTGGGGCCTACGAGGCTGGCTAAGGTAAGGTAAGGTAAGGTTGCGATTGCAAGAAGCCGCCAACAATTTTTCCAAAACGCACGCAAATTGTTCCATCATGATTGACGAATGGACTACACCCTGTGCCCTACCACGTGCCCCTCCCAACGGCACTATTATTCAAATGTCATCCGTTCTTGGCCCCATAAGTTTTTTTTAGCCCCTTCTTTTTAATTGGGGCCTCGAACGCAACCACGTCGGTCGTTCGTTCGAAACTTAACTCGGGGAAGAGAAATGTGTTCCTACGGAGGAACTTGAAATGGATCAACGGTCTTGGCCGTTGCCGTCATCAATCATCATGGTAATTGATTGATCTGGCTACTAGGGCATCCCATTTGGGTCGGTTATGAATGTAGTTTTAAGACGCATCTTTTGTGTCGTTTGTTCTGTGCCAATCGAAGAGCACGTAACCCTCTAGGAAGGATTTTTCGAAAATAGCTAGGTTGCCCATCATTCCGGTCCGGCAGGACTTTACCTTTTCCATACTACGGTCCTTTGTCAAAAAGAATGTATGTGGATTTTGAGGTCCCGAGTTCGTCTATTTGCGGCTTCTAATCAGACAAAATCAATTATGTCGACCCATCGATTTGATCGCTGTTTCGATCCCATGTTTTAGGCCCCGATCGGCCTCCTATTCCCACCTACACCAGTGATAGTCTATTCGTTCCGTGCGTGTGTTGAATAGTTGGTCGAAGTTTACAAATCTGTACTTCAAGGTAGCCTGGAAAGAATGCCAAAGTTTCACTTGAACAAACACAAATGGAGGGGTGGTAAATCGGAAA
Organism: Rhodomyrtus tomentosa; assembly: GCA_028455895.1. Classification (NCBI taxonomy): domain Eukaryota; kingdom Viridiplantae; phylum Streptophyta; class Magnoliopsida; order Myrtales; family Myrtaceae; genus Rhodomyrtus; species Rhodomyrtus tomentosa. The sequence goes on along the minus strand of JAPCWY010000001.1, from coordinate 35,500,257 downwards.
GGAGATGCTGTTCATCTCCTAGGGTTTCTTTGAAGCCGCCGCCCATCCGTCTTCACTGAAGCAGACGTGCCTTAGTGAGGGAGGGACTCCTCCCTCCCCTACATTCCCCCTCTCCGTTTTTTTTTTCTCTATCTTTTAGGTACTCGTATGATAACGTTTATGTTTCTTTATTTTTTTTTCGGGTTTTTTGTTTTAGTATATAGGTTCAAACAATTGCGTTTGGTAATGCAATTGAATTATTCTATTCTGGGCCAAATTTTTTGCTCATAAATAGTTTTGGATGAGAAATGAGAAGTAAAAGAAAGTCTCTTTTTGTTTGTTTCTGAAACAAAAACTAGAAACAAATTCCTCCTCTCTCCTCAGTGTCGATCGCCACCCACCGCCTCACCACCGACCGCTGCCACCCACCGCCAATCGTCGCCCAACGCCGGCGACCTCCGCTGCCCACCGATCGCCACCACTAGTCGCCCACCGTCGATTGCCCCCTGCCTCACCACCGACGACCTCTACCGCCCGTTGTCACCCCCGCCTCATCGCTGCTCGCCACCGTTGCCGTCGGAGTAAAATATAAATAATATTTTTTGCTTTGAAATAGTAAAATAATATAAATTTTGCATTGCTATCAAATGAATTTATGTTCCGAAAATAGAAATTTTGTATCGTTGTTAAACATGTTTCTTAGCTGAGATTCTTTGACCATAAATATAGCTAGGGAATAGAATGGCCATCATGCGCGCCCTTAGCTTCTTCGTTGATTTCGTGGACGACAACATCGACATTTTCCAGAAAGTGAGCTCTGAAGATTGAAGCGTGAGCGTTTCATAAGAATCTCTTTCATCCGAATCTGCTTGCTCGCTTCGCGGCTCTAGGTACTTGGTCCAGATAGTTGAATACTTCGCAAGTCTACGGGATTCGCTTGCTATTGTTTCAATAGCCGACTTATCTGAAAGTGATTTAGTGATCAATTGATATCGCTATTGGAATCTTTCTCTCCTAATTTGGAGTAAGGTCCAGATTTGGGTGTTTCTTTCATCTCAATCGAGATATAGATCTTGGAATTATAAGACGTTTTATGTGTTCTTTTAATATATTTGTGTCGCTAGTCTTTATACGGTGATGGTGCTGGGAATGCCGAACCAAAGCGTACACCGCCTTTTGGCACAACTGTAGTTATTAGAGTAGAATTTCTTGACGTGTGCTCATCACCGATAATAACGCAATATTCGGTGACCAATTGTCCTTTTAGCCTTGATCTTATTATAAACCCGTATTTATGGAATTGAATGATCTTTGCAATTGGTATCAAGTTGATTTACTTGTTGGATTTACTTTTACCTTATTTTGTGGAAATTGCATTGACTTTATCCGTGCCCAAATGCTTTTTGGTGACTCATGAAAAATGCTCCTATTGAAAACCCAATTGAACTTCCCCATCTTATCCATGTATTCTTGATATCTTCTCGTTGTCACTCCCAAAAAAATGCTTGCTACTTATTTGTAATATATATATACACACACATATAGATGTGTGTGTTTGTGTTTGTGCATCTATCTATACAAGGTTGGAGGGCAAGCAGGTAACCCACTAAACCTTCAGTATAAATGCAATAATATCTTAAAACTTTCATTTGGTTACGCTTAGGCTTGTGCTATTTCCACCCTTTATGAGCTCCAGACATCTTTTATATATATATAATGCGTGTGTGTGTTTGTGCATCTATCTATATAGGGTTGGAGGACAGGGGCGTAGCGCACTAAACCTTGTGTATAAATGCAATAAAATCCTAAAATTTTCATTTGGTTATGCTTAGGCTTGTGCTATTTCCACCATTTATGGGCTCCTAATATATATATATCTAGAATTTTTTCTGGGGATAAGTGTCGAGGAAGTTCTAAGTATATTGTATTGGTGCCAATTAAATACTACACCTTTGATTGATGTGAATTCTGTCCTAAACATTTTGTATTGTTGAAATTTCAATCATAAATATTTTGTATTTATAGTAATTGAGTTAATTCGGTCAAATTTTGGCCGAAAATTCCTGACGTGAACGTTGATTGTTTTACGTGCACGACTAGTGCTGACATGAACATTTTTTCATATTATTATGATAATTTAAATAAAATTTTAAGTATTTTTTGGTTTTTAAAATATTTTTTACAATTATTTAAAATATTACAAAATATTTTTTACAATTATTTAAAATATTACAAAATATTTTAAAAAAATATCAATGTCAGTGTAAGTCGTGCCATGTAAGACAATTAACGCCAACACTAGCGATTTTTTGCCCAAATTAATTGAATTGACTCAATTGACATAAATAAAAAAGATTCAAGACTAACTTGAGACAATGCAAAAGATTTAAGACTGAATTGGCAACAATGCAAAAAATATAGTACTGAATTGACATCAATGCAAAAAGTATAGGACTGAATTGCCATTAAAAAAAGGTTCATGACTAAATTGACACTTATGCAATAGGTCTAGCACTTTTTTGATAATTTTATCATTTTGTTGTCTCGTAAAAAATCATAAACTTTTACTTTTGTCCCAATTTTACCACTTTCTTCCATAATCACCGTTAGTTAATTCTACGTGGCTCGAATTTTCTCGTTGAAATTACCGAAAATCTTCAAAATTTGAAAACAATAGGCTTTTAGGCACAATGAGATTTGAGATCATTCATTCAAATAATCATATCTCTATGTCTAGTCATTTTTTGTGCTATTGAGTGCAGGAGAGAATTCGAAACGTACCTTTGAGTGGTTCTGTATCTCCTGACAATGTGTAGGAAAGTAGACAACATAAAGTTCGGGGCATTTTTCTTGTTAGCTATACTGAGGTATAATTCATTAACAATGTGAAAATATCATGTAAGATTAATCAGCAGATTATGGATGGAAAGCTAATGGTAGTAAAACTGAGACAAAAAAATTGAGGAATTTTTATGAAAAAAAAAGAAGTTTTCGATATAATTGGGATATGTATTGTAGTTGATTTTTTTTTAGTACTATGATGGTAGAATCTGGACAAAAGTAAAAATTGAAGCCTTTTGGGTACTAATTGATAGAATTGGTACAAAAGTAAAAATTATAAGGCAAAAAGTTTTGAATATAATTGGGATAAATGCTAAAGTTTGAGGTGTTTTTTTTTTTTTTTTTTGTATTAGTCCCATTGAATTGACTACATTATTATTCGCTGGTCCTACTCTTGATTTAATATCATTTCTTAAATTTTTTTCTTACTTTTCTTCTATTTCAATTTTACTAAAAGACAAAACTATTCATATCCCTTTCATATAACTTTCTTTCACCTTAAGCGCTTCTTCCACACCCATTACATCTCAACATTTCTTTCATATTTGTTTGCTTATGAACTTATCCGCCATCGTTAGAATCTGAGCAAGCACTGGTTACATATCGGAGTAAAGAAATGTTAGTATTGTGTGCAATTTACTTACTATATTTTTCTAGGTCATTCTCGCATTTGTTAATTTTTGGACCTCTATTTTTGATATAAATTTATGAGACTTTGCTCAAAGATTTAAATACTGTGCCTGATGAATGCATTATACACAATTTAGTCATCGTTGATTGTATTGTTTTTTTCGTTGTAGTCACAATGGAAGACAATATTGAAGAGAACAGAAATTGCTTAAATGTTTATATAGATGATGAACTGCGAAGGGAGAACACCATTTAATTATTTCGACCATTTCATTTGAAACTTTACCAAGTAATTTTGTTATGTTAGAAGACCTTTTGAAAAGCGTGCTGACGCATATTGTTACTCAGGATTATGTTGTCTTTCGACCATATATATATATATATATATATATATATATATATATATATATATATATATATATATATATATATATATCATGTTTATAGAAAGGCCGAAGAGAGGTTAAGCATCCGACAATTCAACCTGAAAGAAGTTTTTATTCTTTGGTTGAAACTTCTCACACTATAACATTGATAATTATTCCTTGATACATACTTATTTAAAGTAAAGAACGACTCTCTTATTGATGTAACTGAAAATTATTATTTTAGGATTCAGGTAAAATATTATTTGTGAGAGTGTGACTTTTTTAAGTGGAGCCAAATAGGTGAATGAACAATATCTTTCGTTAAGTTGCATATGAAGCTTGTTATCATTGTAGTACATATGTACTTCAAAGATAATTTTCTATGGTTTTGTGAAGATTCTAATGCACCTAGTATTTATAAAAGTAATATGCGTTTGCAAATGGTTGGAATAGGTTGTCTTGCAATGCGATTACAATTGTCAGAATTTATTCTCAATAGCTAATTGTACCATGTAATGAAGGCAAATATAGTATTCTATGTAATAATGTGTTAGGGAGCATTTTCTTTTGCGCTTGCATGATGCTAATTAGAACTTAATTTTTTTTTTATGAATTTAACTTTATCATATTTGAGAGTTTTTTTTTTTGAAAGCATCTTTTAAAACATCGTGAAATGATGACATGAAAATAAATAAAAATTAAACTATTTGATTTTAAGGAATACAATGAAAAGCTTTAAAATACATGGACTTCAATGTGAAAGGCACAAACAAAGTTTATAACCAAACGAATATGTACGAAACCTGAAAAATGGTAATTTTTGAACTCGCTTGTGCTTGGGTTATTTTTTGAATAATAGCTTCCAAGTATAAAAAAGAAGAACTATACACCAAATTTGTTCAAAATGGAGAAAAAAAGAAGAAAAAAAACCAATAAAAAATAAAAGAAGTTGATAAATAATTTTAAATCAAGCGTGAGCCCCTCATCTAATTTTAATATACTTGAGAGGGGAATGGTTAGTTTAGTCCCTAGCAAAAATTGAAACAAACAAAATAAGAAAAGCATAAGAAATAATCTTGAATTGAGAGTGAGACCTGCAATAACGTAATAGGAGATTGTTGGGAGCGAATAAATGAGTGGAAATAACTCGAGCTTAAATTTACAAAAAAAAAACACGCACACACGCACACATTTTTACGTTGGAATTTAAAATTTCCAACTTATTACGCAAGAGTATATATACATATACACAAAAATATCTATGGGTTTACTTTTTGAGTCAATACTACGAAAAATTTCACACTTGTACACCCGTGACGAATTTATCGTAAATTATTTTTTATTTCAAAATTTTCAAAATTAGCATACCTATGATAAATTTATCCTAAATTATTTTTTTGATAAGTTTACTTTCCATTAAATTAGATTAATACCACGAAAAATCTCAAATCGATACACGTGTGACAAATAGACGGCAAAAATTCTAAACCGGTACATTCACAAATCGCCACGTATCATTAAACTCAGTAAATTAAGTGTAAAATTTAGCGATAACTAGTGAAGGGTAAATTTGCAACAAGTATACCGAGTTGAAATTCTTGATGGTAAAAAAATTAGTTTTGAGTAAACTTTTCATAAGTGCACTAGTTTGGGGCTTTTAGTATTTTTTTTTTTGGTAAAAGGATTTTTGGTGATTAAAAATATAACTCGGGGTAAATTTATTGCATGTATACTAGTTTAGAATTTTTTGCGGTGAAAAAATAAATTGAGATAAATTTATTAGAGATGTATTAGTTTAAGATTTCTCATGATATTAATCTTTATTCATTGCGAAAGGTTCACGCATTTAGGGTAAAATAAGACAAATTCCAGATAATTTCAAATAAATCAATTGTCGAGTCATCATCATGAATTTACTTTGTCTTTTGTTTTTTTTTTTGTTTTCAGCATGTCCCGGTGTAGAAATTGGACCCCGAGCAAATTCAAACGTCGTGGTCAGGGAACGGTTCGTCCCTCGAAGCTGATCCTTTTCAGCTATCGTGACGAACCCCCTTCGGGGTTGAACACTCTAATGAAATGGATTGGTGGTCCAGAGGATTAGATGATTAAGATCCCATCCCATCCCCTTCTTAAGTCGCACGCTGACTTTTCTTTATCTAGAAGCATTCAAATGGCGGGGGCGAAAATTTTTTAGAAACCGTGGGACTAAGTCGCTGATTTCGGAATTATGTCATTAGTATTCCTCGATCGCGACTTGTGATAAACAGTGGTAGTTTGCACGTGATCCAAATTAAGGAAAATATTGCCGGTCGCTTGTTTGAATACCCAAAGGTTTTTTTTTGTTGTTGTTGAAAGATTCGTCAATTAGACATGTAATTGTGTGTTGATTATCTTACGCTGTTACGTTATGTACCGAAATTAGTACTTTGTGTTGTGAGACTACTTATTAACGGAATTTAAGGGTGTGCATGGTAACACTTCTGCTTCGGAAATGCAAACAGAAGTTGATTTTTCAACTTCTTCATCAAAATCAAAAGTTGATCAAAGAAAGATGTTTGATAAAATTTATACTTCTGAAATTTCTATTTTTGAAACATTATTAACAAAATCTCCGATGATGGTGGTCGGTAGAAATCGGTGTCAACGGCACCGGTGAACAGCAACTGAAGGTCGGTAGTCGGCGATTGGCAGCGGTGGCTGGCGATCGGCAGCCGTAGAAGGGGACGATTGACGGTCGGGGGCGTTGGTCGGCGAAGACCGATGTAGTTGAAGAAGTGATTTCTAAAACTGAGAAGTTACACTTTTTAACTTCTCAAAACTGACCAAAAATCTAACTAGAAGTATAAATTTCTTCTAGAAGTGAAAAATCTTAATATTTTTACCAAACGGATTTTTGATTCAGAAGCACTTCTAAAATCAAAATTCTGATTCTGAAGCGTTATTATGCGCGCCCTAAGAAGATTAAAAAGAAGACGAAGGACATGTTTAATTAAAGAGATAAATGGATCTCGAAGAAGATTTTTTTTCCTTTTTTTTTTTTTTATCGAACTCGAAAGATTTTTGAACTTAGCAATTCATGTTCTGAAAGGGACCTGAAATCTTTGCAAGATCGCTGCTCGTGTTCTAAAAGTTTTAAGCACTCTCTGACCCAAGGTTGGGCGGAGCCGGACAGGTGGCGCGATCCCCATTAAGAGCTGGCGCGTTAATCATGAGAGATTAGATTTTGAGAAAGTCAATTAACGCGAGGCCAAAGTCGGGGGTTGGGGGGGAAACGAAAGAGGCCAAGCGCCAGCTTTCGAAAGGGGCATCGTTAATGGAGGACCGGACAACGACCTTAAACATTAATTTCGCTACGGACATCGCCGTTGATGTTCCTCCGTCGTCCCGCGAGTTACGGCATCTCGTTTTTTTTTTTTTTTTTTTTTTCCGAACGTTTTTTCGCTTGTCGCCTTTGCTCCGTTTCGTCGTCGCCGTTGCTTTTTGTTCGGATTGTAACTCGTTTTTTTTTGCTTTTAGTTTTGCCTTTTTCTGGCCCATGTTCGTGGGACAGCAGAAGACGGCTTGTTAATGCCAGCGAAGTCGTTCCATTTTTGCTTTTTTTTTTTTGGTTAATTCCCTATATCAACATGCTCCAGAATCGATTTTGGAGCATATTCTATTTTTTCGATCCGGTTTTATGGTCTATCCAAGAATCTATTTATTTTATTCCTTTTTACAACAAAATAATATGAGCGGCAAACCAGTTCAAAGTAAAAGTTGAATAAACGAGAACGAGTGAACAAAGACGAGTAGAGAGAGAGAGAGAGAGAGAGATGAAGTTGACAACCTTGATTTTCAGGGGAGTCTGATTAGATTTTCAGGTAAAATTGGTCCGTTGGCACAACAGTAACATTGATAATCTCGAAGAAAATAGTGGTGATTTTTCACATGTGGGCAGAATTGAGAATAAAACGAAAGTCGAAGGTGGTTGTTGCTAGATTAAAAAAAAAAAAAAGAAGGTCCAGAACATAATTGAAATTTAATTTAAAGTCGGATCTCTTTTTAATTTTATTTTAATAAGAAATCGAGTTTAAATAAAAATGCCTTGTGAAAATCATATGCTTTAGCTTTAGCTATAAAATTACTTTTGGTAAGTTGCACTCGGGGTCCATGCTATAAGCTTTTTGCTCTCTCTGGGAATACTGACGCCCGTGCGTGGGGTCCTCCGATTCTGTCAAAGACCCCCTCTCAAAAAAAAAAAATCAATGAAAAAGAAACATAGAAAAAAAAAGAGAATAGTGGGGGCCCCAGCATGGACAGTTGGGCCAATGAAGAGCAGAAGGAGGAATCTCCCACCTAATTAGCAAAGAAACTAATCAGTTTTGACAACAATCCCAATCCTACTTTTAAAGAGCAAAAACAGCGGATGGGAATTCATGATTGTCTCCGTTTGTGGACAGGGCAGAGCGTGATGAAGAAGCAACCTCAGCAATGATTAAGGGGGGAGGGGTGGGGAATTGGCCGATAATCCGGGATTAGGTGTCCCTGCTTCCCCCTCCTGGACAGCTGTTCCCCAACGAATTTAAACCCAATGTCTCGAGATTCCGTTTCGAAATTAATTTGGTCGTTTTCGTCCCTAATTTTTGTCCGTATCAACGTCCCATTTTCCGCCTGTACTTCCCGTTAACAAACGTGATACGCGGAACTGGGGAAAAACAAAAACCCAGTCTACTCTACATACCATACCATAAAGAGAGTTGACGGCGCGTTTAGGGTTTCGCCTTTGCGCCGGCTGCCCATTGGGCGAGCCCCGTCGTCATCGCGGCCTTAATCGGTTGCCGATGGAAGGAAAGCCCGTCACCTGCTGCTGAAGTCCAAGCCCCATCCTTATCGGACCGAGGCGTGTGATCTTACCAACCAGATTTCGGACCACTTGACCAATTACTCGCTTGCCAGTTTATTTTTCAATCAAAATATAGCGAGCGCGCTTTTGGCCTTTTCATACTCTGGAGTATAACATTCACATATAATTCTTTGCGTTTTTTTTAACAAAAATTTGGATGATGGTTTAAATTTTGGCGGTAAGCAAAGATTGCTCTTGAGTTTGTTTTTTTTTTTTTTTTTTGGGGGGGGGGGGTGTGGGTTGAAAGGTTGCTCTTGACTTCATCCGATTAATTTTAACCAAAATTTGTTGACGTAGACGCCGATCGTCCTACGTAGTACAACCATACAACCAACGGTGACGTTAAAATTTTTGAACATTTTTTTTAATATCTTAATAAATTCTATATATTTTCCCTTTCTTCTTGTTTTTTTTTCCTATCCTCTTCTGTGTTGCACGTGGCCGGCTACTAGCTAGCCAAACATCAGGACAACTGGCTTTGCTAGCCCAAGGGTGAGCCTCGCGATGGCCAACCCTTGCCCAGGCCAAGGCGGCCTTGGTCGGCATTGCCCGGTGAGGTCTTGTTAGCCTAGACGAGGCTCACCGAGACCAAATCTGGCGACACCGACACATGTGACCTCCATTGCCATCGCCAACACCAATCCACGACCTTCGCGAATGGTGATAGACACAATGGAGGGACGACAAAGACAACTCAAGTGGTGAGGGGCTGGTGTTTGACGACGGTGGGAGGCACGATGACGACGTATCATTGTGGCCTCGATCCGGCAAGGACAGCTTCGGTCAAGTGAGGATAGTCTCACCAGGCCTTCGAATGAGGCCACCCTGCATGGGAAGGGTCAACTGTGACAAGGATCAACCTCAGCCCAACGAGGCTAGCCATCCCGATGTGTGGCATGCGGTAGGCCGGTGGCTAGCCCCTCACAATGTAGAAGAGGGAAGAAAAAAAAATGAAGAAGAAAGAAAAATCGTAAAATATTAAAAAAATAAAAAATATATTTGAAAATGCTCTCATTAGCACCGGCAGTGCCATTTGGATCGGGCAGCCTCCATGTCATCGAATTCTTATGACTTTTTTTTTTTGAGACTTTTTCCATGCCATTGTACATTTATATATATATATGTGTGTGTGTAAGGATTTTGGAGTTCGGTTTAACGAGTTCTCATATGAACGGATAATCAAACTGGGCTTTGCCTGATCATGTTTGGTACGGGCTTTTGATTCGGCGTAGGATCAATCCGGAGCAGATCAAGGCATATTGAAGAAAAACTATTCCCGACATTAACGGTGAATTTACCGTCCGCCTATTTTGCAAAAAATAATAGACGTTTATTTTTTGGTAAATTTTTTATATATAAAACATTTACCTAAAACGATAATTATAAAAATGAATAATTAGAAAAAAATTACCCATATTCACAAACATATTTAGACAATCATTGTTAATAATAAAAACTGTTTTCATTTAATAAAATATTTCGAAAAAATATTTATAAATTATTTATTTTTCACAAAATAAATGGAAGCGAAGGGTTTCAAATGGTACATAAAATACAATTTGTGTTATTAAAAATCCAAAAATATGCCCACTATAACACCAATATTGCATGCAAATATTTATACGTGTTACTAAATATCTTTTGTGTTATTAAAATCTCTAAATTATATCCACGGACCACCACGACCTAACATCTCAAAATTTTGTCACAATGGTACAAATTTGAATAGAGATGACAAAAAAAGGTTTGTGTCAAGCGATAGCACAGTGGGAAAAATTTATGTTTCTTTTATGATGGATAAGAAAGTACTTTTTTTATATCGTACTTCTACATGTTTGGTGCTTTTGTAATATGAAAAAGATTGCAAAATTAACGTCACAAATGACATAGTCGAATATTTTTCACGGTATTTAATAAAGGGGTTGGCTAAGACACCTTTTTCTTCACTTAAATGGCTGAAATACCCTCCTTTCTCTTGTCAACTTATTGTTTCTTATTTTATCAAGTTAACAAAAAAATTACTTTTATTTCTATCATCTTTCTTGTAAGTTGCACCATACAAATGCTCCACTATATTCAATAAGTAACATCTTGCCTTGCATCATAATATCACTTTACCTAATGAAAGTTGTTAAGTTTAATTTATGGTTTCACATTTTGTTTCATAAAAGGCAACACAGAATATTAGAATTATATATATATATATATATATATATATATATATATATATATGGCGATTTTTAAGCACACAATTATTTGCGTTGAGACTATATTTCAAAGTTGAAAATTAAAATTCAATCTAATTATCTAGCCGATCTTAATCAATAATGAAAAAGAAAAAAATTGATAAAAAAAATTGAAATGGTAAATTTATTAGAAACATAATCAAATGTTAAACATAAAAAGAAAAAAAAAAGGGGGAGCTTCTCCTACCACGAAGAGAGCAATAAATACCAATAATAGATTTAACCTCATAGCCAATGGATAAAAAATTTAACATATTCTTGAAAATTTCATCTGAAACAATTTGATGTTAACTTGAAAATGAAGAACGTGTAACAAGATTCTCATTCTCCATCATGTAATTCATTAAAATGTGAAAAACGCAAAAGTAATCATAAACTAAACAATGTTTAATTTTAAGAATCCACAAATTTATTCCCGGAAAACACCTCAGGGTCAAGATTAGCTAGATGGATAGATTGAATTCAAAATTTTAACTCTGGATAAAGTTCCGATGAGATTATTTGATAATAAAAAAAAAGACAATTAATTATGGGTCGATAAGCCCTATAGACATCGTAAATAGAAATCTATGATAAATTATGTAGCTTTTCCAATTGAAAACTTGGCCACTAATCTTGAGCAACTTGGAACCGGGCTTGATACATTAAAACTAAACAACTGGTAAAGCGACAACACGATGCAAAATAAGATGATCTGTTATGAAACCAACAAGAGAAATGATAAATACGATTTTGTCGGAAAAAGAAAAATTAATTGAAGAGAGAAATGGGCGTATTTTGATTGTTTAAATTAAAATAAATAAATAAATAGAGTGTCTTAATCAAAAAGTTCGAAGTTCGTATCACTGGAATAGACTTAAATCTTTTAGAGAAGCCTGTCTCGAAGCACGTAGCCTCAATAAAAAGAAGAAAATCTGTTCTGCATGGCAACCACACCACACTGAGCAGCAAAAGCACTTAAATAGAGGCGGCACGTCCAACCAACCTAAGAATCGTCGGCAATAAGACCTAATGATATGATGGTCAAAACACAAAAGCAGTTGGTCTCTGTTTCCAAGCCAAAGCCGAACTATGTACAGAGGCGTACGTACTTGTACACAGATGAACCAGAAGCAAGCAAAGAGGACTCCCTACTGCACTGCAACACCATTCATCAAAATCTTCCCCCAAGTCCCCGGTGCGCATCATCGGCACGGCGCCGAGATGCGCTGGGCCAGATAGACCAGATGCCAAGTGAGGGCCATCAGCGTCGCCGCGTTGAGGAGCGACGAATACGAGTTCAGCTTCCTCAGCCTCTCGTTCAACCTCGAGACCCGGGATCGGATGGCGTCTCCTTCCCTGTCCTCCCGCGCCCGCGCTGCACCCTCGTCTGGCGGCGGGCGCCTTGGTTCGGTCTCCTCGGCGTCGCCCTGGTGCTGTCTCCCTCTCCCCTCTTCCTTCTCCAGCTTCATCCTCTCGAACATTATCTGGAATGAATCACGAGGAAGAGCTCGGTTATAACATCATCTAAGAGTACAGACAATCACGTGGAGAAACAATGTGAACGGATGAGTTGAGTCGAACGTAAAAAAAAAAAAAAAAGTGATCCGAGAAAAATAAACTTTGTCGTACCTTAGTGGCACGAGGCTCCAAGTAGAGCATGTTGGCCAGGACCAAAGGGAGTGAGGCCAGCAAGTTCAAGGCCTGCAACATCTCCGGCCTGCTCGAGAAGACGTGCCTCCCCTGGCCCAACAAATGCCCCACCAGGCTCAGGGCGACGCTGGAAAACATAGCCCTAAAGTACACCGGGTACATCTTGCTCTGCACCCTCCCGAACTGCTGCCACGGCAGCGCCCCCGCCAGCACGTAGCTCGACACGAACGTCACCCACGCGCACGTCCCGTACGCCGTCGCGATCCCCAGCAGGTGCACTAGCCCCGCCAGCGTCCTCCTGTCGAACCGCGAGGCGGCGTGCCTCCTCGCCGTCTCCCCGAGCCTGCGCAGCCACGAGCCCACGCCGCTTGCCGCCTCTTTCGCTTCCTCCGCCTTCTCCTTGGCCCGCTCCCTGGCTGCCCTGGCTGCCTCCGACACGTTCGTCTGGACGTCCTCGACCATCGTCTTCCCTTCCTCCTTGGCGGTCTGCACGGCGCCCCGCGTGCTCTCGAGGGTCTCCCTCGCCTTCTCCCCGGCCTCTTGCGCCGCCTCCCTCGCCATCTCCTTGGCCTCGCCTGCCTTCCGCGTCACCGCCTCCCTGGCCCTCCGCAGCTTGTCCTCCGCCGCATCTTTCGCCTTCCTCGCGTCTTCCTCGACCTCATGGACCTTCTCCGTCACCTCCTCCTTGGCCTTCTCGAGACTGCTCGCGATCCTGTGCTTGCACTTGCCCAAGGCGTCACATATCAGCTCCTTCACGCCGGTGTACCCGTGGTCGCCACCGTCTTCCTTCCGCTCCGGAGTCATCGACGGGGCCGCCTCCTTCACCTTATCCTTGGAGCGTTCGAGGACGTCCTTGGCGCCTTGGTAGAGGTTGCCCTCGAAGTTGGAGACAGAGGCGGGCTTGATGGGGATGTGGCCGTGCTCCGGCGAGATGGAGACCTTAGTGTTAGCGTGGCCGTCCTGGTCGTACTCGACGACGACGACTCGGTGGCCCTCCTTCAAGATCACGTCGTCGTTCTTTCGGTCGCTGCCCTGCTTCTCCGGGCCCGGAGACAAGACTCCGGCCGCCGCGAGCGACGTCACTACGAGGCAAATGGCCACGGCGTTCATCATCCTCACGAAATTCTCTCTCTCTCTCCCTCCCCCTCTCTTCTCTCGGGGAAGTTCGACTAGAACAGTGAGGTTGGACATGTGGGGAAGTCGCCGGAAGGAGAAAAGGGGTGGCTTTCCAGTTGTAACTGACACGCGTGGAAGGACGGAGGTTCCACCTGGGACCGAACGTGTGCATCTTAATGCCACGTGCGTGTCTGGATAGACGTGGAAGCCAGAAAAAGTTCCTCGGCGCGGTAAAACCAAAAGAGGAATGAAACCGCTTCTTACTTCTGATTGATTTCTACATATCCAACTCACTCTTGATCTATTTCCGATCCGGCTCGATTAAACTTTCCTCATAAATTTAGTAACCTAACTTTATAGTTCGGATTGTTCATTTTTTGACGGATGATCCATATTTTCGATTTTTAGGAACTAATTTTTTTAATTATATATATATTTGTTAGTTATAATCTGAATCATCCATTCATAAGTAAAGATTAGACGATCTCTTTTCACTCAGTGCACCCTCTGAGACGAGTGTAGTGCACCGACTGAATCGGGAACGTCCGAATCGAACATAATGAGCCGATTCAATCCAATTTTCAGGGATTCTTGTTTGGTACCTAATTTCATAAAAAATTTAAATTAATAATTAGTCCGATTCCCAGTTTCATCAGGCCGCTAGATCTTGATGAATTAATTTTTTTATTTAAAATTTTCTAATGGTAAACCTAAATCCATTTTAGGATACTTAATATAATGTTCAAATCTAGCGATAACGCGATGCAAATAACTAAAGGCAGTTCGGTGAATACGACAAAATTTAGAGACAAATCATAAAAAAAAAAATGCGACCGGTCCAATAATTGGACCACCCAAGAACCGCACCGAACCATTCAGTTTGATTCCCAGTCCTTAAAATGAGGAACTGATTTAGACCAAAAAATAAAATAAAATTGGGAACTAGTCCTCCTAATCTGGTTCTCGATTTCAGGGTAAGATCATATTGGATCTAAAACCGATCACTCCTATAATATTAGACCGGATTGAAGAAAAAATGGAAATGCTTTTTCATTTCTGAAAAATTTAAATAATTTACAAAATATATTCTAAAGAAGATCGTTTTTAGTTTTTGAAATAATCGATCAATAAGAATTATGCACAAGCATTTTTCCTCAATGATGAAAAGTCATTAATTTATTTTTGCACATAAGCTATCTTTTGTAGAAAATAAATTTTAAATTATTCATTTTTCACAACGTATCCAAAAAAAAAAGCGTGCTCATTTTCCCATATACATATTTTGTAAAGATTCATTTATGACGTGACACCATTCAACTTTCACGACCCAATTAGATAAAAGCTAACCCGTTTAAATCAACGTTACATGCTACCAAGCCGAGTATCGACATCGCGAGACTTTTTAATTAGTAAACTCAAGCGAGATGATATGAGGATGGATTATGGCTTGTTTTGGTTCGCAACATCAACGTGCTGAAATATGTTAGGCTGTTAGCTATGTCACCATGCATTAGGATACACAGTTTCATAATTGGTCTAAATTTTACGTGAAACTTGAAACCTACAATTTGAAATCAATTCCCAAGTTTTTGGAATCTCGAATCTACATTGCGTATTATGAAATCTGGAACGTACGCTTTCGCAAGTTTCAGGATTTACTCGAGAACCGGTCAATTTCCTTTTATTTATTTATTTCATTTTCGACTAAGCTGATTTAATAGTCTACAGTATGCTCTATCATAAACACACATAGGAAACGCTAAAGATCAATAAAAACATGCATATGGCATACAATAGAGCACAACTTCTCAATAGAATGAGACCACATAATGTGATACCAATAATAAAAAAGAAAAGCAGACTCAAAAACACATTTGTTTGGCCACTGCCTCACGGCCCTCGTCAATGCCGTAGGTGGTTTGGCTCCCGGTACGAACCGCATATTGGTTCCAAAAAATATGGAACCTAGAACCGGATCATATGTCGCTACAAATTGGAATTGGATTGGTTCTCGCATGTCTCATTCTTCGATTTTCGATTTTATCCAGAAACTTTGCTCACTCCTGTCTTGTGTATTGTGTCTAAATATGAATTCATGTCTTAACTTAAATAATACTTAGGCTGCGTATGGTAACACTCCATAAACACTCCATGAAAATTGTTTACGTTCCGAAAGTACTTTTCTTCATACGCCCAGAAGTCTCATGCTTTCCGTTGGTCAACAACTAATCAAAGCTTTATCTAATTCTTTTCCGGAACACTTTTGGAAGAGAAACGCTTATGGTAAAAAATTGTTTCAGAGAACGCTTTTGTTATGGAGAACACTATTGAAGAAACGGAAAAAAAAATTACTTCTGGATTTTGGAACCACCACCCATAGCCACTGACGTGGCCACCACCAGCCGTTCACCGTCACCGCCGCCGTTCGCTGGTGGCAAGGGAAGAAGCATTTTTTTTATACTTACCAAACGCGTTTATGTTCACAGAAATCGTAGCCGGGAACAGAAACACAAAAAAATATTTCTGTTCGAAACATGTTCATAGGAATAGAAACGTTATCATACGCAACTTTAGGATGCGCACGAAAGTTATTCATGTCAAGAAATATATATTTTTTATTTTGTTTATGGATGAGTTTTTGAGGAAAAAAATATGTTTGATAACGACATAAAATTTTTAATTCTAGAATAAAAATTTATTTAACAACGGTTGAAAATTTTTACTTCTGAAAAATACGGCGGTTGGGGGGCGGCCGTGGCCAGCGGTTGGGGGGTGGCGGCAGCCAACGGGGTGCAACTGGCGGGGTTGGTCATCGACGGAGATTTCTATTTTTATATCTCAGAGAAACGACTTTTTTTTTTTCTCATTTCTGCTTCAAATCTACTTCTGTTTCTCGAAGTTGTTCCAGAAGTAGAAAAATAAAATTGTGTTACCAAATGAGTTTCTGTTCCAAACCTATTTCAGAAATAGGTTTTAATTTTAAAAATAATTTCTAGATGGTTTCATGCGCACCCTTGTCAAACATGATTTAGTGTTTGGTGGTTTCGTGTGTGTATGTGTGAGTTGTTTCGTTAAATGCGCAGATAAAGTTGGACATTTTATTAAATATGTCGCTATTTGGATTGGTTGTATTTTTACGATGCTCTTATTTCGATACCACACCATCGATGGACGCACGAAAATATTATTGATCATTGAAAACTGAAGGCTCAAATTTGTGCATAAAAGGGAGACCTTGTTCAAGTTAGGGCTGAGCATAACAAAGCGACTGAATGGAGACGGAACCAAACTGGTTGGTTTGGTCCGATTCTGAGTTCTAGTCCGATACTCAGCTCATAAAATTAGAATCATTTGTTTCCGATATGGTTCCCGGTTCCAGGGGGTTTTGAATTTCCTAAATGTAAACGTAAATTACTTAAGATGCTTAGTATAACTTCTAGGTTTAGCAATAACGTGGTGCAATTAATCAGATATGGTCCTGTGAATATATTGTTAACGAGAAAAATTCAATAACAAATCACAAAAAAAGAATGTGACCGGTTTAACGATTGAACCGCTCGAGAACCAGACCGGACTGATCGGTTCGGTTCTCAATTTCAAAGTGAGATTGGATCATATTGAGAACCAATCACTTCTATTTTTTTTTTTTGGGGGTCAGACGATCACCTCTAATTGAAGTTATATGATGTGGGTGCAGGGTGGAGCACAAGGATCCAACGCATGCGATGGCTTTCTGGCTGGAACGAATGGTGAAAACAACAGGCCCATCAGTTAAGAGGGGAAAAGACCAAGGTGTATTGCCGCCCCCGATGAGCCCGCTAAGAATTGCACACCTTCAACAATGACATGTTCTGGCCCAAAAGGGAAATGGACGAAAGAGACTCGACCGGGGCCCACCCCCATGATCTCTTTTTCGACCAAAAAAAAAAACTCCATGATCTCTCTCCAAGTACATCCGTGCATGTATCGTGACACGTTGGAAATTACCAAACCAACCTTAAATCGATGTTAATTCAGTCATAATTTTTTTTAAAAAAATATTGCCAATATAATCCTGCACAGTTGCTTGAGATTCCAATGTAGACCTTTCGATCAATCGTTGTTGATAGTGATGGCCACGGTTCGGAACCGATAGTCCCAATTCGTGGCCATCGATGAACCGAAACCTTGAGAGGTGATTTTGGTTCCAGTATTAAACCGGTTCCTGTTCAAAATAAAAAATGAAACTAACGGTTCCGATTTCGATTTTTAAATTTAATTTTTATATAATGAAAACAATAAATTATCAAATATATATTGTAATCAAATTTAGGAAAAAGAATGGAGGGGAAAGGGATTTGAACTTAATGAATTATCATTAAGCACCTATATATCTTTTTGAAAATAGAAGAATCAAAGCCCATATAATTCTTTTACCTTTGATAACCCTATACTTATCTCATCATCAATTGTTGCTACCAGTTCCAGTATCGATATCCGTGGCGGTGGTATCTCCATAATCGAAGAATTCGGCTTCATTGCTACGATCTGCCTATTGTTGTCAATGTTGAGCCTTTGTCCAATCATCAACGTACACTTGAGCTCCTAACTAATCTTAAATGTTGATCATCCAAAATGTTGCCTTGAGCGCTAAATGATTATTCAACCGCAACTGTTGAACAAAGAATTGCTAAAACTAGTCTTGCGATGAGAGCGATAATTGAAAATTGGGTTGAATGCCTCTTTCACCACTTTATAATTTTGAAATCTGTGATGCTTTCGGATTCATCAAATTCAAAAACAATGTTTAAATAGGTCTATATTTCGAAAATATTTCCTGTCGCTCCCTTTTGTCTTTTTTGCCTATTCACCAATATTTTGTACCCACTAGTAATTTTACCTGCTTTATACGTCACTAGGTTGTGAATATTCACTATCACGTAGATTACATCTACTATAAAATTCACTATCCATTTCTACTATTGTGTTTTTAACTAGTGTTTGTGTAGCTCTAACATTTATCGTTTCAGTCAAATGTAAATAGTCATAATATGTATTTAAATAATCACTTAAACCTTCTAATTTGGTACGTGGATCGAAAAACTCAAGCAACCAAATAAATAAGAGAAATTTCAATATAATAATGCAGTTATTTTGTTTGCATTGCTATAATGTCGGACCTAACTGATCATTTTCTTAATTTCTTAAAAAACACTAGCGATATTAACACACTCTATTAAAAATAAATGTATAGAAGGATAATAAAAATAGGATGAAGTATAAGTTGCATCATTAAATTTTTTTTTAAAATGTTTTTTTTTTGCAAATATGCCACGATTGTGGGATCAAAACAATTTGAGAAAACATTATTCGAAATAAACGTACATAATAAATATTTATATGCAAAAAATTGACTAAGAAACTTGTATGTATAATTCCAACGAGTTGGAACATCTTTTGAATTTTTTTTTGGTCTTCTTCTATTTGCTTTACAAAATCTGTCCCATTCTTTCATGATTTGAGGATGACTCCATAAAAATCAAATTGTTGTTTTTATTGGGCTGAGAAAAATATTTAAAATTTGTAAGCCATCTTGTATGCATAAATCTGAAATGTGGCAAATACATATAATTTGAAAAAATTATCTACAAAAAGCAAATTTACAAATATTTTCTAACTCGGGAATGGAAGAAGTATTTATCGCGACATTATCAAAACCAATTGAAAAAATGTTATTAACAAAAAAATATTCTTCTAAAAATTGATTAATTATTCTATAAATATTATTTGTCATATGCCTATCATCAAAAACTCGAAATACAATAACTTTTTTTTTTTTAATGTTTCAATCATCGTTTAATACCCATATAAGAATGAGTTTGCCAAGTGTCGCTACCTATATGCACTTGTCCATTTAAATTCATAAAAAAAGTTTTTCAAATATTCTTTTCCTCTTTTATAAATAAAAAAAATTGGCGTTCAGGCGTATTTCTCGAGACGAATTTTGCTCGCGGAGTACATGCAGGTTCATAAAATGATTAAAATAAAAAAATTTCATCAAAATTAAATGATAAATGTTCAAGAACAGTAAATCTAGCTAATTCTTCTTTATAAACTTTGTCATTGTAACGAAATAAAGGAAGAATGTTAGGATAGGCGTACCCGAAAATCTATTGTTCATTGGTGTCAAACCTCGCTTGCGTTGGATGTTTCGACCTCATATGTTGTGTAAAAGTTTCATAGTTGCCTCCACTTGTAAATTTGTATGTTGCCCCACAATATTTACATTTTACCTCATACTTATTTGCACATAAATGTTCATTCGTGAAGTGTTCCCATATGTTGGATGTATCATCCCGTTCCAGCTTCTTTGTTGTCGACATTTCTTCGATACCGGTAAAATGATGAAGAATTTCTTGCGGTGTTACGTGCTCAACGTTGCGAACAATGCTCCCAAATATATAAAATCACGAATATCGTGAGAATAATTGAATTCCCCCGTTGGGTTCTTTCTTCTGTTACTAGTTTTGTTCCACTTGCCAATTTTTGAAAGAATTGAGTGGAAAGTGGATTCAGAAAATTGAGAGAATTGAGTGGATTGAAAGAATTGAGAGAATTTGAGAAAAAATGTGAGAGAAAATAAAAGATGGAAAGAGATATTTATAATATTTATGATATATTTAATAAATTAATTAAAAAAAGAGGGGACAAATTGCCGTTGCCGTTGCCTAGCAACGGTCGGGAAAGAGCGGCTCTTTTTCATATTAATTAATTATTATTATTTATAGCCGTTGGGCATATAAGCCGGTTTACCATCCGAGAGGCCCATAATCGGCTTGTGACCATCACTAGTTGCCGAAAATCACTAACGTGCCGATCCACAAGTTTTCTACATAATTACGTGAGAGCTTTACATGAGATGTTAATTAATGACCTTACTCTTGCGGGTGAGCACAATTTTAGGGTAGAATCTGAAGCGTGGAATCGAACCGATGGGAAAACGCCCAGGACAACTGTTGTTGAAAGCGCAACTTGTTTCTTACATTAGCGATGGACTAGATGAAAGTCCGACCGGCAATATCCAAGACGAGAAAAAGGTGAGATTGTAACCAAAAGTAGTTTTACTACGATTTTTTAATATATGAAATGAGCTGAACACGACTATAGACAGGAACCGTTTTTCCCATTCAGTGTTATATACAAATAAGAAAATCATTTCTTTGTTTGACCCGAAATTGAAAAGGGCTTAAGCCACCAATAAAATATTCGGTTTCCTCACCCGTCTCCTATTTGGATCCGGAAACCCGAAAGTGACGGAGGCATCCAATGGATTTTCACGGCTAATACTCCAAAAAAAAAAAAAAAAAACCATGGACGCCAACTAACTTTGTGAGATTTTGGGATCTTTTTTTGTTCATTAAAGAAACTAATTCACTTCCTTTCCTCCCGTACACCGTGGCATTACGATCTCGATGTGACGGCCGGGTCTTGTGATCTATAATTGCCGAAATGATACAATCGAGAGGCCATGCCTGTAATTCTTTTTCTTGGATAAGGATTCCCATCATTCGCGCGGTTTGATTGATTGATGATGATAGCGATATTGATCCGGTTCAAGACATCTAGCGGCTAAGCTATGCTTCCTGATGTCAGTTCATTTTGATGTGATTTTAAGTTTGGATCATCTTTAACGCATGCTCGAGACTTTTAGATCGAGAGTTGAGATCAAATTTGTCTGGACATAAGCTTTTCCGGTTTGTTGTCAAATTAGTCAATACGTGGACTTCTTGAATTAATCTAGTGAGAATTATTTATTTATTTATTTAAAAAATCATGTTATCAATCGCAATGCCCAAAACCTCTTTTCTTTTCTTCTCTTCTATACAGTTTGCAGGCACAACTGTAATGCAGCTAACTACCTTAAGTAGGGATGAGTAAATTGGGAACCACCCGAGGTGAACGGAACTGACTGATTTAGTCCAATTTTCGATACGGTTCCAAAAGGAGATCGGAACGGATTATTATTATTATTATTTCTTAAATGTAAACCTAATTATTTATTGGTTATTTTTCTTTTTTCTTAAATGCATGCCTCATTTTTATTAATATATTAAAATTAAAGTCCGTGTTGCTCACTCATATTGTTAATCCACTTGTGACATGCGACAGAATGGGAGCAGAAATTGAGAACCCACCATCACGATCAGGTTTTCGCTTCTTGAGTGGGACCAAATCGGACCGGAAAACCAATCGGCGCAAACCTCCACGGAAACAGGCACGGCAACTTATCACCGCGTTTCCTCGCTCAAATCCGAGTTCCTCGTTGCAAGAATCACACCCACAACTATCTGACTCCCGTGCAGTTGGCATGGGTGCGCTTTCACTGCCAGATCAATCCTCTATCTCTTCGAAAGCCGAGAATCTAGAGTTCCCTCTCCAATCTGCGCACGACAACGAACAAAATGACAACTTTTGTCGCTCGGCCTGGAATCACCATCCAGTGCAATCCACGCAAGAGACAGACAGAACACAACTAAAGAGGAACCAAACGCATCTGCCGCAAGCACAGAGGTGTCCCCAAAGAAGATAATGGTCAATGAGATTACCATTCCCCCGCCCCCATCAAGAACAGGGGCGCTGTGAAAAGCACTCGGAGCCGGATCTCTGCTCGATCTTCGTCGCGAATGCTTCTTCATGGGTCTGTAACCACAGACAGAGAGCAAAGACGCCGTGTGACCTCCTTCAGTGGGTATGCTTTTGGGGCACCTTCACTTTTGCATCTTTCTTTTGCTTTTGATGTTTGTTTGATTTGGGGGGTAGGCGAGAGGATCTTCTTTCCTGGGTAGACAAAGCGAGAATCAATCAAGATGCTGACCGACCTTTTAGGACCACGACTTTGACGTCTACCTCCACCGTGGTGGTGGATCAATAATGGATCCATCCCTGGACGTACCCTTTGGAGAAAATGAGGCAGGAAAATTTTTCTTTTTCACTGTAATTTTTTTTTTTGGGGCAGAAAGGCGGGGGGGAAATGTTCTTGGAAAAAAGAGAGGGATATACACTGCTTTTTAACAAAACAGAGACATTTCAGCGCTTCAAGAAGCCTGCCCTGTTTCCACATCAAAGAATTCCCCTCTCAATTCTCTCTCTCTCTCTCTCTCTCTCTACCTAAAGCATTAATCTTTCTTTATCATAATCACAACCCCCCCACCCCCACACGTAGATTAGGATGGAACCCCACTAAGAAATCAACTCTCTCTCTCTCTCTCGGTCTGATTGTCTGACATAAGAATCCACCAGAATCTCTCTCTACAAAACATCTGTAACTTCCAGGGGCCACCTCACACCTCCAGACAAAACCCCTCTCTCTCTCTCTCTCTAATGATTTTCCTGCCTTCGTACTCCAAATGACCATCCCATCTTTTCTTTACCACCAGCTGCTCATCTCTTATGTTGCGAATTCTATCTTCTCCTCTTCCTTTTGGCTCTGTGTCCTGTCCAAGAACTGTTATCTCCACCCACCATTCTAGATCGAACCTACAAGCTCCTTCTCTCAACACTTGGGGGCGATCCTTGAGGAAGAACCCCAGTTACCCACCATGCCAAACCTCGTCGTGGAAGTCCTCGACGCGAGCGATCTGAAGCCCAAGGATGGGCAAGGCTCCGCGAGCCCGTACGTGGAGGTGGAGCTGGACGAGCAGCGGCAGAGGACGCAGACCAAGCACAGAGACCTCAACCCCCAGTGGAACGAGAAGCTCGTCTTCAACACCGGCGACCCGAGGAGCCTACACGACAAGACGATCCATGTCATGGTGTACAATGACACCAAAGCAGATCATCACAAGCAGTTCCTCGGCCGGGTAAGGATCTCTGGTGCTTCGGTCCCTTTGTCTGAATCGGAGGCCTCGGTCCAAAGATACCCGCTTGATAAGCGCGGCCTGTTTTCGCATATCAGTGGCGATATTTCGCTTAGGATTTATGTCGCTCATGATGGTTTTGGTGCTCACATGTCACCGCCCCCGAATGTTGGTCCTAACGATAGTGCTGAAGCTGCAGAGGCACCTCTGGAAGAGTCCGATTTTGAAGGTAACAACAAGCTTGGTAATGACCTCGTTGGTGTTGATCATCATGATCATCATGATCATCATCATGTCGATTTCGATGAGAGGAAGAAAAAGAAAAAGAACAAGGACCCGGAAGTAAGGACTTTCCACTCCATTGGAGCTTCTGCTCCAGCCGGCGCTTCTCCGGCGTCGAGTTTTTTCTCGGGTCCCGGGGTTGAAGCCCATTTCATGAAGGAGAAGGCGTCGAGCGTCGAGACCAGGACCGATTTCGCTCGCGCAGGCCCGGCTTCCCTAATGCAAATGCGGATGGCAGGCCAGAACCCGGAATTTGCTTTGCAGGAGACTCGTCCGCCAGTGGCGGCACACTTGCGTTACCGGGGAGGCGATAAGACCACGACTACTTATGATCTCGTCGAGCAGATGCGGTATCTGTACGTGAATGTGGTCAAGGCCAAAGATCTTCCTGCAATGGATGTTTCCGGGAGCCTGGATCCCTATGTGGAAGTGAAGGTTGGGAACTACAGAGGAATCACAAAACACTTGGAGAAGAACCAGAACCCTGTGTGGCGTCAGATATTCGCGTTTGCGAAGGAGCGGTTGCAGTCGAATTTCCTCGAGGTGATTGTGATGGACAAGGATCTTGTTTCGAAGGACGATTTCGTGGGGAGGGTCATGCTCGACATTTCAGAGGTGCCTACTCGAGTTCCTCCGGACAGCCCTCTGGCTCCTCAGTGGTATAAGTTGGAGAACAAGAAAGGAGAGAAATTCAGAGGCGAGATCATGCTCGCCGTGTGGATCGGGACGCAAGCCGACGAGTCATTCCCTGAGGCCTGGCATTCCGATGCGCACAACATTAGCCACACGAACTTGCAGAATACACGATCCAAGGTCTATTTCTCGCCGAAGCTCTATTACCTTCGAGTTCTCGTCATCGAAGCTCAGGATCTTGTTCCCACCGAGGGTGGTCGACCGGTCGATACATACGTTAAGATTCAGCTAGGGAACCAGGGAAGGGTAACTAGACCTTCCCAGGTGAAGACTGTTAATCCCGTGTGGCAAGACGAGCTAATGTTTGTGGCGTCTGAGCCGTTTGAAGATCTTATAATTGTGTCGGTCCACGAACGTGTAGGTTCCGGAAAGGAGGAGGTCTTAGGCAGGTTGTTAATCCCAGTTAGGAACATTCAGCAGAGAGGCGACACCGCCAAGCTGCCTGATCCTCAGTGGTTTAACCTCCACAAACCATCTATTATCGAAGAGGGAGAGAAGAAGAAGGAATCGAAATTCTCGAGCAAGATTTACATCCGGTTCTGCCTGGAAGGTGGATACCATGTTCTCGACGAGTCCACACTTTTCAGCAGCGATCTTCAGCCATCGTCGAAGATCTTAAGGAAGCAGAGCATTGGGATTCTCGAGCTCGGGATCCTGAGCGCTCGAAACTTACTTCCCATGAAGGGGCACGAAGGCCGGGCTACCGACGCCTATTGCGTTGCCAAGTACGGGAACAAATGGGTTAGGACCAGGACTCTCCTAGACACCCTGGCTCCGCGGTGGAACGAGCAGTACACTTGGGAAGTATACGACTTGTGCACCGTGATCACGATCGGAGTTTTCGACAACTGCCACATCAACGGAAAAGACGAGGCTCGAGATCAGAGAGTCGGGAAAGTAAGAGTTCGCCTTTCGACTTTAGAAGCTGAACGAGTGTACACTCACTACTATCCCCTCCTCATCCTGCGACCCAACGGCTTGAAGAAGCAAGGGGAGCTCCATTTGGCTCTACGGTTTACTTGCACGGCGTGGGTTAACATGGTGGCTCAATACGGCAGGCCTTTGCTTCCGAAAATGCACTACATCCAGCCCATATCTGTTCGGCACATTGATTGGCTCCGGCACCAAGCCATGCAGATCGTGGCGGCGCGGCTGGCCCGGGCTGAGCCACCGCTCAGGCGTGAAGTTGTGGAATACATGTTAGATGTGGATGCCCACATGTTCAGCTTGAGGAGGAGCAAAGCCAATTTCAACCGGATCATGTACCTCTTTTCGGGCATCACCGCCGTTTGCAGATGGTTCGACAGCATTTGCCACTGGAGGAACCCCCTGACCACCTGTCTCGTTCACATACTGTTTTTTATACTCGTTTGCTACCCGGAGTTGATCTTGCCTACGATTTTCCTGTACCTCTTCGCGGTAGGTATTTGGAATTACCGATTCAGGATGAGGCACCCACCTCATATGGATGCCCGGCTGTCGCATGCGGAGAATGCCCATCCGGATGAGCTCGACGAGGAATTCGACTCATTTCCCACATCCAGGCCTGCGGACACCGTGAGGATGAGGTACGATCGGCTGCGGAGCATTGCAGGCAGGGTCCAGACCGTGATTGGGGATTTAGCCACGCAAGGCGAACGAGCTCAAGCGATATTGAATTGGCGGGACCCGAGGGCCACCGCGATCTTCATCATCTTCGCATTGATATGGGCAGTCATCATTTATATCACTCCACTCCAGGTTATTGCCGTGCTTGTCGGTCTGTACCTGCTGAGGCATCCACGGTTCCGGGGCAAGCTGCCTCCCGTGCCGGTCAATTTCTTCAAGAGATTGCCGGCCAAGTCAGACATGCTACTATAAGGTAGAGCTCATATATACACGAATTAACTTCATATGAGTCCTGTCCTATTGATTCAATATATATAAGACAATGGGTCGTCAATAAACCTGAAGATGTGGTACATCAGAGCAATAAAATGCCAGCAACTTGCTGTTTCTAGTAGTGATTGCTGCTGAAACTGTAGTCTGTAGTATCCATCGTATAGTTCTCTTTGTAAGATAAAAAGATATTGAATGAATCAGGCTCTACGTATTAATTTCCTGATATCTTTATCAAATACCCCCTGAATATTATGAATGAGGATTTTCGAAACTCCCTCGGTTTCGAAATGATCCCGGCTCCAGATCGCGCGGCACTGGACTGTAAATGCAAGGATTTGCAAATATGGTGGTGATAAGATCTTTTCCGAAATCTATGTAGTTTGAGACTGACCGACGTCTCGGTTTAACCTGTACTTAAAGACGTCCACGGTATGCCCCTAAATGGGACACAACCATAAAAATTTGAGTTGATCATTCTAGTCAAGCGAAGAAAACGACATCATATACATCTTTCAGTTACCGTCGGATCCCCACGGTCTGGTCCTGGAGGGGTTGCTACATCGGTTGCCACTTGCCACTCTTTGAAGTTAAATGAAATTGATTATCTATACGGCGATGTTTACTGCATAAACGGTTAGCGACGAAAAGTGGCGTAATTTCCTCGGCTGATCACCGTTCACTCGATCGTAGGCTCTCTTTCTTCCCATGCATGGCAGGTCGCTTGAATTCAATTGTAAGTTTTTCCTTCTTGATTTCACTGCAGATAGATCCAAAGTAAAAAGAGATGGTTTGCAAGAGATTGATGACCCTTTGAGTCTTAGGGAGAGCTTTCTAAATGAGCTTGAACTGCACAGAGCGGTTGTCTTCTAGATTGGATCCATCCAGGAAATCCTCTTCCGCGAGCTATGCAATCCAGATTTGCTTGCGATTCTCCACTTACATGTCCAGAATCTGGCCCGGCTCCCACAAATTTTCAACGTGATATCTCCCTGGCGAGATGCGAGGCCTCGGTTCTGCAACCTAGCTTCCGCTCACATGATTGGAGTAGAAACCACAAAATGCATCACCATTTCACGCAGGTTTCCAGGTTACAGAGGCAGCCGATTTACTTGACCAGAAGCACTAGAGCTCGCCGACTTCAGGGTTTATCCGGAGAATGACAAACTCAAAAACCTCACTCAGCCTTTTTCCTAGGACTAACTATTTTAGAGACATACTACTCTACAATCACACTGAGCAAGAATTCTATCTTAAGTGACATAGTTGCGCCACAAGTTGAACCAATTAGTCTGTATCTCCAATATATTGCCTTTTGACCAATAAAGTGCAAAATATTCTGACAGGTCTGACAAAGAATATTACAAATACTAGGGGGAAAATTTTTCTGTGCCTTCGGCAAAAGTAGCTCTCAGCTATTTCTAACTCGACCGTATTGGTATAGAGGTAATGCCGTTGCAAACCACCACCTCTGTATATTGCCTATCCACTAAAGAGAGAGCAAACCTGAAAAACAATCGGAAGTAGCCACAGATTCAATCAGCAGGCACCGTACAAAGCAAGCTATGTCCAGGACCATGCTCCAAAGGATACATAGTTGTCCCTCTAACATATCTTTTATGGTCTATGGCCGATTTTCTGAGGCTGGGGAGTCCACTAGAGCTCCTTTTAATTTGCTTTTTGATAATTGAACAAGCTGCCAGAGGGTCCAAAGATGCAGCTCCAGCCCTCCTGCAGTCATACAGAAAAACAATCAACCAGACTCCAAATAAAAATCAACACCCAAAAATCTGTTTACTTAGGAGCAGACTTCTACCACGTCAGTCCGTCAACTAGTAGTGATTAGGCTTTTACCTTTTGTAGAGATCAACATCAACATCAACATCAACATCAATATCAACATCAATATCAATCAACTTTATCCCAAACTAGTTGGGATCGACGGTTGATGAACCCCAAAAATAAGATAAATATGTAAAAACAAACAAACAAACAAACAAATAAATAAATAAATAAATAAATATATATATATATATATATATATATAAAACTTTTTGTAGAGATAAACACAAAAATCATGATGATGACACTAAGTTTCAGCAATGTAAGACTCACTCCATCTAGTTTTGTTTTTACCAAATTTTCAGTCTAGATCAGCAGGCAAAGATCATTGGAAGCAAAGTTGACTACAGGTTTATTTTGCAAGAGAGGAAAATACATTTATATCACTTGAGTTCTCGCTATCATATTGAAGGTCAGGAATAGCCTATCAATCCAACTATGCCTGGAAAAAATCAAGCGATTCAAGTCTTGAAACACTATTTTGGAACTCATTCGAGGGTATGAGCATGGAGATACATACAAAGCTATCAATTACAATCAAGAATATGGACAAATGGGAAGCGTCACCTTAACACTTTCTCTGATGCAATTCTAGCAGCTCTGATTATGCTATGGCTTGGCAACCACTTCACAACACGGTTTGGAGTAGCACGCATTGGAGAATGGATCTTAATGAGCTTTACAAGACGATGAAAAAATGACATTAGATGATGTTGATTACTAAAACTGAAAGGTGAGCAATCTACCTTGCAGTGGGATAGAATACAATGATGATACATTTCAGAAGTACAAATTACAAAGATAGGATAAAAAACTGAAACAAATTAAGAATGGATTCAACTCTCAAGCAATAATTGCATTCGACTGTCATGTAAATGACATGGTAAAGAATTAATTTGTCTAGATGCTTTTTTCTTGGGTTGAACATCTAGATGCTTCACCAGCTTGATGTAAAACCAAATCCTATTGCCACAGTCTTCCTACTTTATTATAGAAAAATTTAAAGGTTTGACTGAAAAAAGTATATAAACTCTTCACATACCCCCAGGCACTCCATCATCTGATAGTAAGCCCGACCATGAAGAGGTGTATGACCCTGTCGAGATTCTGAAAAGTACCTAGTCCTGAGAGAACACTTATGAAGGACACATGATTAGGAAAACCAGAGATCCGCAGTAAAAACATGAAAGAGGTCATATAATACATGCAAATTACTAAATTTATACCATTCTTTATAACCAGGATCCACAGTGAAACCATACATATCTACTGATTCACAGATAGATAGAGCAAATTCAAGAGCCTTGAGCCCAGTTCCTTTAGCAGCAGATCCAAAGGATGCCCCTAGCATAAGGTACACAGGATTTCTTATAGGAAGTTCCTGCAAAAGGCAAGTCTCGTGCCACGTAAGGAGGATACTCCAAACACGCCTATGAGACAGACTAAGAGAAAAAGGAGACTTACGGACCCTTATCATCTTGCTCATGATGTCATGGATTGTTGTTTTTATGATCAGAGCTTCCTTCCTTGTTTCTGCAGAAAAGCGCCGTTACTATATCTCCAGTGGAGTCAGAAAACATGATAAGTAAGGTGCCACACATACCATCTAACTCAACAACCTTGTCAAGAGCTTTTGCAGATCCTCTATTAAGAAGACGAAATGAGCTTTTCCTTCCCACATAATCCGTGTAATTCTGGTAGAGGCAGATAGTCAGGAGCAGGCAAAGTAGAGTGGAAATGAAATTTGCACATGCAGTATGAAATTTGACCTTGATAGGTGCGCCGTTTTCCCGGATAACAACATCATAATCATCTATCTCCTTTCCAAACCTTGTTTTTAGAAGATCTCCAGAGTTACCAATGACAGCACAGCGGTCAAACTGCCGTGGAAAGTATGGGGGGGTTTCAGGAAGTACCAGAGAAAGTTTCTCCTTGCATAGAGTCTTATTTTCGCATCGGTTGCTGGAATGCAAAAATATACCTCGTCAGATTACTTGTGTGCAATCTTTCTGCAGCTCACTCTAGTTAGCTATACAAATTTCATATAACAACTCCCTAAGGTGACTGAAACTTTGGAAGAACATAACCAAGGGAAGAGAATGGACGCTACTAATTTCATTTGCAAAGCAAACTTCATGTACATGAACAGTTGGAACTGACTGTATGCAAGAACGAAAGTTCCTATATTTTGAAGATACGTCAATAAATTCGATCCTACAAACTACCTCAAAATGTTTCTTTCTTTTCTTTACCATTATGGCATTCTCTAGCCAAGCAAGGGCCAAATCGAACTATAGACAACATTGAGAGAAATTTACATAGTACTTACAGTTGTATTCCTTTGTTAATCCTCCGCCAGGCGTAGTCTTCCCACCCATTTGGTAAAGCATCAAGGAACTCCCTGGTAAGTATAGTGGTACTATTCCTCACCTGTGGCAATCAACTTACTACGTAATAAATCAATCGCATAGTGTATCTGATTTCTCAGGAACCAAGTTCTATGGAAAAAGGGAAGGGAGGGAGGGGGGAGGGACGGAGGAAGGGCGGGGGTTTGAGATTAAGGCCACATTTACTATATCCTATCTTCAATATTTCAATATTTGCCGACCCTAGGCTCACCTGTTCCCATGTGGCCACAGCTTCACAAAGATTGAAATCGAAAGACAAACCTTCAAGTTCTCCAGATTTGGGATCTTTCTGTCAAACAAGACCCATTTTACACTTTAAAAAAAAAATCAAAGAGAAACCCAACGGCCCAAGGACAACGAATTGCCGCAATTGGCAAGAAGATACCAATCACCCACCCATTTGGAAACAGTGTCAGGAGGGAAGCTCATGGCGACTTCACAGATACTCTTCCCACCGACAGCTTCTAATCCCAATCCATTCGCCTTCTGCACGAACAGCAAGATGCAAATCATAACTGCTCCCACCACACGATCGATCCGAAAAAGAGGAGAGAAGAAAAGGGAGGGAAGCGACTGACCACGCACTTTTGGAACTGGCTCTGCAGAGACAGCAGAGCGTCCAAATCTTCGTCGGAGAGCCGATAGCCACCGTCTGCGACACACGAGCAAAGACACAGAATACGGCAGGTCAATAATCACAATGCCTTTGATTGCGGGCGACCAAACGAGCGAAGAGAAAATCGCGAATCGAGAGCGGGAGGGATACAGAAATCGGAGACGCCGGTGATATAGATGCAGAGCGCGAGGAGTCCGGAGGCGAGCGCGAGCAAGAGGCCAAGCCGCAACACCCTCATACCGGTCGTCTTCTTCCTCGAGTCGCGGGAGAAGAAGAAGAAGAGAAGCTTGAGTCACAGATTCGAACTCTTGCTGCGATGGCAAGACAACGGATGCAAAACTCTCTAGCACGCGGGATCTAGAGCAGAAAAAGAAAAGTTGCAGCTGAAGTCGGAGGGCCGGGGAAAGGTGAGCCGAGCCGGGTCGACGCGGCAACGCAGTCTAGGAATGTCGGGTGAGGCGGGTACTGTTAGAAATTTCCTGGGTATTTTTCGACTAGAATTTCTGAAAAAAGTAAAATTAAATATTAAAATTTACAAAAAAATAATTAATTTTTAAAATTTATTAAATTAATTCAATTGACTCTTCATTAATGCCGTCAATTTATCTAATGAAAATTGTTGACATGATATTTTTAAATTAATTTTTAAAAAAATCTAATTAAGAAACTGCTCTGATTTTTTTAAGTAAGGCTTGATTTGATTTCTTTATTTAAAACATGACATATTTTACTTTCTCTATTTTAATATGTTTTTCTTTTCCTTTTTTCTTTTCTCTCCCCAGCCATAGCCGGCCTCAGGCAGAGGGCTGCCTGCGCTGTCATTGGGCATCACTGGTTGTGATCGCCTCCACGATTGAGTTCCACTGGCAATGTGTCACGAACTCCCCCATCATTCCGTGATTGAGAATCAGCACCTGAGGAGTCCGGCCCCTGATGATGAGGCCCTTGTTTCGGATTCTTGATTCATACCCATCGAGCAACCACTCTTCTCTGCCTTCCTCCACATTTAGATCCTTACTCACCACCTAGATGAACTGTTGCCCTGATGCTTCCAGTTCGACTGCGATCTCGTGAAGTTGAGCAGCATTGAAACTCGCCATGCTTCTGAAGCAAGTGTAAATCACTGAGTTTGGTTGCTTGGAATCAAGCTACTTGAGGCACTCGTGCTGGTCAATGGATGCTTGGTTGCCCGTCTGCTTTGTCCTCAATCTCCTTGTTGCGCAGCAAGAACGGGCTGACGAACCAGGATCGTCTCCCGAGGAAACTACTGTAAAGTTCAGCGTGAGTCGGCTCAAGCTCGTAGAAGCTGTTCATGATGACTCCAAAGCTCGTCTTCTCCGATTCCTCCCCCACGTTGTGAATTTGGTTAACTCGGTCTCCTCCCTGACAAATTCCGACAGTTGCATCTTGGACAACGTGATTTCTCCGGGCATACACATGGTTAACCGAATCCGGAATTGGCCCGTTGACCAGGCTTACGATTCCGAATCGGAACCGGACTTTAAAGGCCGGTTTCGATTTCATATTTTTCGGAATCAGATTTTATTATATTATAATTTATAATAATTTATAAAATTTAAAGTTAGGAATCGGATTTTATTACATTATAATTTCTAATAATTTATAAGATTGCATTAAAATAATAATTAAAAGCCCATTCATCTCCTCGTTTTTTTCAAATTTTATTACAATGCACAATTTGATTATAATTTATAATTTAATAATTTTATTTTTATTATTTATTATTTAAAAAATAAAAAATAAAAGTTCGGAACTGAAACCGAAACCGGTCAAGTCTACCGGGGAAGTTGAGGAAGACAAGGGGGTCTAAATCACTGGCCACATTCTTTTGAACTTAGTCAAAAGGGCTGGCGAATCGAAGGCAACCCTCGCTCGACAGTAGCATGGGCGGCACTCGCCTGAGGCCATCGTTCGCTGGGGAAGGGAAAGGGGAAAGGAAAAAGAAAATAAAAAGAAAAAAGAAAGAAAGGTAGGAAAACAAAAAAAAGATAGAAAAAGAAAATAATTTTAAACGATAAAAGACGAAAATGCCCTTTAGCTAGGTCATTCTTTTAAACATAGAGAGTATTTCAAGTCATTCTTTGAAATATGATTCACTTCAAGACATTTTTTTAGAAAATCAAAGCATTGAGGCCTTTAATTGGAATTTTTTCTTAATTTTATTTCAATTTTAAAAATCATTTTTAAATTGAATTTAAAATTGAAAAAAGCTAAAAAATTATTTGAAGAAAATGGAAAAGAAGGAGCAGGGCCTCATCACATTGTCAGAGGGGGCTGGCGGAGGTCGCCAGCTCTCACCGGCCGCAGGTGAGGACTGACTACCACTAACGAACGACCGAAAAACCAAAGCAACACCAAGACTCATTCATGGACACCAATCAACACTCAACCATGACGCGATGACATAAGAGCCGCTTCATTAAGTACGTATCGTTGGAAGCAAGTTACAGCGAAATCGAGCATCGGTTCCGTTCATTGTCAAAGAGAGAGAAATGCGAAGACAGAAAGAGAATGCGTAGAGGGAAGAAGCTCCGACAGCTGAAACTCGTGAATCGAAAGGGAAGATGAAACGATCATACGAGGAAGTTGAGGCGCGAGTGGAGCGAGAGAGAGAGCAGAGCAAACCACCATCCAACTCAGTGATTGATGGCTTCCAGCATCATCTTGTTCCCTTCATCATCTTGTTCGGGGGAACCATCCTACAAGTCTAAAAAATTTATCGACGATGAAAACATTTTTCGTTGATTAATTTTTCTAAACGATATAAGCGATTACGTTTCGAAAAATGTTTTTAAAATCGCTCATTTTTCGTGAAACAAACGAAGCCTAAGGTAGGATATTATTTCCCTACTTAGCCCGGTGCATGCACAACACTACCATCCCAATCACATGCAACATAGCTATGAGAAACAATTTAATAATGTATGCATTAATTTACAAGATTATTCACTCAAATGCAAGCAAATAACATGACATATTGTGATCAATAATTAGGCTCGGGAATATGCATTGTCTCTTTATACTTAGACTTAAAATTTTCTAAACATAAATTATTATTGATGATAAAAAAATAATATTCCATCGATCAATTATTTCAAGCGATACGAGCTATATAAGCTATCAATTTTTAGAAAAATATTCTCCAAATCATTCAATTTTCACAAAATGAATGAAGCATTATAAAATATGTACGTACTTTATGCTTTTGTCACTTTGTAGTCTCTGTTATTTTTTTTTCCAACCAAACCTTATTTCATCTCAATTCACAAGTTTCTCGTCTGCTTTACAATGAAGAAACACAGCAATAAATGTCAAATTCGTTAAATGTAACAACGGGAAAAATGGCAAAAAGAAGTATCGCCGAAATCTTACGTGGCATCTAATGGCTCACTGGAGGATCCTAATCAGCAACAAAAAAATCAAAAATTAATAAAAAAAATTCCACATGATATTAATAAAATTAAAATAAGATAAAAACTAAAAAAATAAAAAAAATAATTAAAAAGTTGCTAAAAAAGCATTAGGACTTCAGCATTTGTATATGAAAAATTTTAATTGATCTCCATCACTTTTACTTGCAAAAACATCAAAATTTACTCCCTCATTTGTACTAAAAAAATTAGAAATTAGAAATTAAGCTAAAATAACTAAAAACAAAAAAAGTAAAAAAAAAAATTAAAGAAAAGATGGCAGCGTCGAAGACTTGCACAGCCCCTAGCCGCTGCCATTGGATATTTACTTTTTTAAGCTATTTTTAATTTTAAGAGTGAATTTTTGAATAAAATCGTCACGTGAACCTTTTTTTTTAAATAAAATTTCTATGTGGACTGATTTTTATTAAAAAAATTGGCAGGTGGACTTATACATGACGTGGCACCAAAATTTTTTAAATAAAAATGTCATGTATATATTTTAGCTGAAATTTCTCGATTTTCGCACTATAGTAGTTGTTTTTTTCTCTGATTTGGCTCTTAAGTGATTCAAAAAAATTATTGCTATTAAAGTGAGCAAAGTATATAAATATTAATACTCCAGGTGTTATTTTGCCGGGGAAAAATTATACATAGAAAAAAACTCTTGAAAAACAAAGTACATAAAAGGCCGCTAAATATCGCTTTTGGATTGTTGAAGCCAATACGACGGCTCTCTCTCTCTTTAGAGAATCTGTCAAACATGTTGTTGGAATGAAAGGAGCTGATCTCGGCAAGAATGTCGGAGAACATGTTGTTGTCTCATGCACTTAGAATTCTTTCTTTCCCATCAATCGCTGCACGTTACGAGTCTCGATTTGCCATTGCCACTCTCAGGTTTTTTCCTACTCGCGTTCATCTTCTTATCGCGACTTCGATCTGTCTTCACTTCGTTAGTTATCGAGCTTCGTCCGGCAACGTCGTGTGGATTTCTGATGGATTCCATGAAGGGACAAGGCGGGATTCAGATGCTGTTGACCGCAGAACAGGAGGCTCAACAGATCATTTCAAGCGCCAAGAATCGTAAGGATTGAGCAGCAAATTACGTTTCTGTAACTTGTTTAAGATTTCGTGTACGTTAATGTTCCCGTTTCGGAAGAACAAGTTTATCTTGTGGGCGAGAGAATTTCCTCCAGTCATATGTTTTCGTCGCTCTTAGCAGTCGATTGGTTCGGCTTTTCCTTTTGTTCGATTCAACAGTGAAGATCGCGAGATTGAAACAAGCGAAGGAAGAAGCGGAAAAGGATGTTGCGACATATCGATCACATCTAGAGACTGAGTACCAGAAGAGTATTGCCGAGGTAGTCTCTGCTTATTTTGCAGCCGAAAAGAACCTTCTCTTCTCGGTTAATTTGTGTAGTCGTCCGTGTGCGCTAATGCTCGCCGTTTGTAACTCGTAGACGGGCGGGGCGTCCGGAGCGAATGTACAGAGGCTCGAAGAAGAAACAGCCGCGAAGATCCAGAACTTGAAAGAATCGGCTTTGAAAGTCTCGGAGGACATAACCGGGATGTTGATCAAGCATGTTACGACAGTGAAGGTGTGAAGACCGATTGCATTGCTTCCATTTGGAGAAGAATTTGCAATTATGCTTTACTTCGGCTTAGAAGCGGATCAGCGCTTCTTTCCATTTCATTCATGTAACGATATTGGCGTAGCCTATGTTCGTATGTTTAGTTTGCTCTCCACCTCTTGGGCTTTTCCCGCTCAATTTTGCATGGCTAATGATATATGAAATGCTTAATTTCACTTAAACCTACACGCGATGATAAGAATCCTAAGTGCACATAAAATTCGGAGTCTACGATGATTAAGAATGATTTTGAAAACAAGATTGTCGTGATAATGCAACGAACTCATGAAATGGTTTTGGTTTTCAAGTACTATGTTATGGTATCCATCCTCACCGTCTGGCGGCCTTCGTTTTCGCCGTTAATTAATTCTTCCTGTTACATCATCTTATCTTCCCTACCTTCCAGTCCTGCCGATCAAATCCACCATCCCCGCATCAAACATCGTCTCCTTCCTACTTCATCCTCGATTGTCAATTTCGCATTCCATTCCGATTCTCACTTTGGAATGCTAGACCAAGGCTAAAACATTTTCTTAGAAATGCTGTAATGAGGCTTGGGAACCTCTCTAAAAGAAGGGTGAGACCTAACCCTCTATACCCCTTCTGTGATGAAGTTAAATTCACTTAGCACATGTTTTTCGAATGCAGTGAATGGAGATGTATCTCGTTCGGAGGTGCTGACGTTAAAGCGCAAAGAGAGCAATATTTTTTTCTTTTCTAGGATGAATGATTGGTTGCTCGCTTTTAACTGATGGAAAGGAACTATCCGAAGAGAGTAATAAGGTCACGTCATTATTTTACCCCGGAATCATATATTTTTCTCTCTTTTGTTTGGATATTCGGGAATCACGTTTTCCATCGAAGTTTCGGCTGCTTTTCGTGATCAAAAGTTCCGAAAGTGAGGGAAGTTTTTGACAATGTGACGCATCTATATTAGTAACGAGAAATGTTTTTACTGTCAGGAACGGTACATTCTCAATCGTAGATCTACACACCATCATCGCATGGTTTGCATAAATCATTTGTTGATTAGAATATCGTGTAGTTAGAAATAACTGAGAGTATTGTCTGACTGTCAGGATAACAGTTTCCATTAGAAATTTCGGAGAGCTCTTTGATTTTCATCTGAATTATATCCCCTGTCAGGGTAGAGCCTATTGATTAGTGACTAAACTGGGTCCGGCCGGCAAAATGACACTTTCAAAGTCAATCACTCATATCATAAAGCTAAAAGAAAAGTTTAGTAGTGAATCTATCAAAATGGGAAAGACCAAAGCTTTACATACATAGCTCGTGTAATCTTCTTTTTTCACACAAATCGCGTCTATTGTTATTGATTTGGATATTTGGTCGAACTTCTTTTTCGAACTATGATCCACAATCCATGGCGATGAAAGTGGGTTGCGTATGCAGAAAAAGGAGCGCACATGTTATGTTGAATATTGTTGTTTTTGAGAATGTAAGAATCGAAAGGGAGATACGTTTTTTCATAGCTGAATCGAACCAAACTCTTCTAGGTATCGCATGCATTATACTGAAGACAAATTTGGTTACCATTCGACCACCAGTCAATTTGTTTTTAAGCGAGTCGTCTGGCACAATTGAGTTTCCATCCTCGTGAGTTTACGAACTAGTCAAGAACATGCATGGACTTTGGGGCAAGACGATTCCTTCATGATCAACAACTTAAAAGGAGTCATCTAGTCTGTAAAACATGAGGAAGATGATCACCGGGAAGTTTTAACGTATGCACAATCGCGAGACTGAACAATGAGTATAACTCGCTCAGTTGCACTCCCCATTTGCAAACCAACGCACAAGATTTCAAGACGTGTACGATTAGCAAAACATGTTCCATAGAGTGGGTTACGTGATGACTTTTAAATGATAAATGCACCTAACTATGCCACTATGCATATAGACCTATCAAGCGGGTGGATAGGGTCATGTTATAAATTATCCGATCGAAATCGACCCATATTATAATCTGTTTGTAACACATTTATTGCAATGTAAATTTCTCGAACCATACCTAATCCATATTGTTAAAACACTTCCATATTTTTTTTATATCAAATCTAAGAAAACTTGGCTCTTATAAGTTTTTGAAAAAATTATGTTGTTAAAAAATCGTGGACAATTTTCATAATCTAAAATAATAATTTTTTATTCTAAGACTGGCGAGGGCAGCCTAACCCTCGTCGACCATAGACAAGAGCCGGCGACCTTTGCTGATTTTGTAAAAGGAAAAAAGAAAGAAAGAATAAATAAATAAAATTAAATATATAAAAAAATAGAAAATTAAAAATAAGAAAATATTTTATGACTTACTTAAAATAGTTAGATAACGTATTTATTACCCATGTAAAGCTCATTTAACACCCGTTAAGTTGTTAAATAACTCATTTATGATCCATTTAAGCTTTTTTTTTTTTTAGCTTAAGACAACACATTATGACCCACATCCTTAACTACTGGTTAAAATGTTGATGTTAGACCCATTTTGCCACCTCTAGGTGTGCATACAATGACCATCAAACTTTTAATGGAGAATACGAAGAAGACTGACCCGTTACCGACCTTTTGATTTGCGAGCTAATTCCCACCATCACATGCTACTTTACAAGTCATAGGATCCCTGGACTTAAGAAGCATGTGATCCAGTGTAAATCTGGAATCAAACCCTAGGTTTGAAACCTGCCTGCCTCCATCCTAAGAAGTATAAGGCCCTCAGAGCTTCCAAGTGAATGTATTGACATAGTAACTTCTCTCTTTTGCACGCAGGTACTAAGTCTGGATATGAAATCAGCAAAGGCAACAGTAGCAGCCCTCTCCAAATATATGGAATCTGCTACTTCCTCTAGCTGTCTTACTATATAGAATCCCCTGGTAACCAAGAAAAACCATGTAGCATCCAATCTAACTGTCCTTTCTACTTAAATATCTCGTTTTTTATTTACACTTGGTAATTCCAATACTTCAAGCAGCTTCGTATCAGTCAATTACAAGTTAATGCATGGGGAAGAAGCCCTCATTTGCATCATCAGATTGTTATGTGCACAATCAAAGTATAGACAGGGATAACTCAGATTATATTATGGTGATTTGGGTGCGCTACTTGTAAAATGATTTAGCCCGAATGCCGCCTAGCTAATTGAGAACAAGCCCTTCAAAAGTTCTTGAAAACCCATGTCTGGTAGGATTGAAAGCCTCCTCCTTGTGCACACATCAGAAACATGAATTACACAATTCTTCGTCCAAGAGGACTGATGATAACGGAAATCTGAAAAGAATAAGGAAGCTGTTCATAGCAATCAATTAGCAGAGAACTATGTATCTCACTTAGTAGTCCGCAAGCACTTCGTCAAGTTTCGATTGCAGCTGAGCTATATCGAGGCACCCGGCATGGCAAACCTGAGAAAGATGACGAGAAAATAAGGGGATAAATTTTTAGCACTTAGGTCATTTTTCATTGAACTAAATTAACACATAAACCCTAATTCTACAGCACTTCTACATGAGAGTTATACCTCGGCTTGGATGGTGTGGATGAATGTCATTTCACTAATTCTAGTGGAAACACAACTTGCTACACTAATTCCTTCTTCAAGTAGGAGTTGCACCGCCTTCGACAATGGAAAATTATGGTCATGGTCACTGGAACTAGCACTTTGAATGACTATTTCCACTCCATCCAGACAAGGCCTTACACTCGAAGCTCTCACTGAACGATTACTGCTCTTCACTCCATCTCTTCTATTTTCCAGCTCTTTGATCTTCCTCTCGAGATGGTTTATGTAATTTACAGCCCCGCCTATATGATCCGACGTCGCTGGCTTCCCCTAAAACTCCCATGCACAAAAACCTTAATTTGGGGGACAACATCAGGAAAACAAAAAAGACAATTTCTCTGAGAGATTACCTTAATATATGCGAGAGGGATTAATGATCTGAGAGACGCGCCAAGGGTTCTCATCTCTTGCCGCCTCCCCCGTTCGACCTCTCGATGCATCTTCTTCTGTTGATCCCAATCTTCATCCCTTTTGCTGCTTCCGTTGCAGGATATGAGTGCAGACTTGCCCACTCCCTTGTCCTTGTCCTTTTTGTCGGTGGCGCGAAGGCCACAAAGATCTTCATCATCATGGATGATCCGATCCTCTGGGATCGGGTAGTCATTCAGTGGGAGATGGAGCAGATCGTTGTTGGGTTGTAAAGGAAACATGCTGCTCAAGAAAGTATAAACTAATGGACGAGCTCTAAGCTTTGAGCTGGAATAGAAATGGAGAGCAAAGAAGATGAACAGTTTATTAATCATTTCAGGTTGTGTGTGAATACTATCTTCTGCTTTTGATGGGCCTCAAGTGTCGGGAGATTCTTGAAAATCTCCTCGAATCAGTATAAACGCTTTAATTAAAGCTTAGGTCTGGTTTGCATATGGTATCATGCTATTAATGCACACCATCACGCAGCGTTCAGCGAAATAAACAATCAAATATTACTTTGAGAGTAAAATCACAAATTCAATAAAAAAAAAATATTCTGTTTGCTCAAACATCATAAAACACCTTTTTTATATGAGATGTTAGACCTAAACCTACAAGGATTTTGGATACAAAACTCAAAATTATAATATTGGCACTATTAATAAAATTTAATCCGAAAAATACTAATAAATTAAAAAAATCCATGTAAAATATCCCAAATTGCCGAAATCCATCGCAGTTCATTGCCAAGAGGCGATGAGTACTGATTAGAATGCCGTTTCGCTTCAACCGATAGAATTTAAGTTTAATACGATGTTGCCGCCCGAGTCCGCCGGTTCTAGTGGCACCATATTTTCGCCTTTCGATTGAATTTTTGCTGGTCAGTCTAAAAACACATTACTAATAGCTTCCGCATCACACCAGACCTTGTCCACCTTGTTATACACATTACATATTAATGGGCTTTGTATAATACGATGATTCCACCACGTTACCGGTAAAGAAACAAATTTTCAATTGATTTTGATATGGTCTTGGAATAAAAATGAGGAAAATGATGAAAACAATCTCAAATTTTTGTCCCATATAACCGTCGTCACTTGTCCGATGAAGAAAAAAAAACAATGAAAACCATCTCATTTTCAATCGAACAAATAAATCAAAACCAAATGCATGATGTATTTCAGCTCCAAGAGAAAAGATTAAGTATTAGGATTCGTTTATTTCATTGAAAAACATCTCTCACGATAAAGATTTTCGGATTTTCCGGCGTTTGGTTCATAGAAAATAAACTAGTCAAAGTAGAGAGAAATCATTCTCCCTCTTTCCTCCCTACGTTCTTTCACTTTTTTTTAAAAAAGTTATTTTCTATTTTCTATTTTATTTTATTTTTTGTCTTTCCTTTTTTCTTTTGATTTTTTTATTCCATATCCAAATATTTTTTTTCTTTATTTCGCCCTATGCTGGTTGTCGGCCAAAGCGACAGCTGACGACCAATGAGGTGAGGCAAGGCCTCGCCCAAGTACAATGAGCTCGTCCATTGTTCGTGTTTGGTTGTTGGCCATCGACATTGTCGGTGGATGGCAGAGTAAGAAAGAAAAGAAAAAAGAAAGAAGAAAATATAAAATATAAAAGAGTTGTTAAAAATTTTAAAAGTTGTTAAAAAATGTGAACTTTTTTGTTCCATAATAGCGTAGGCTGTGCCATGTAAAATGATCGAGTCTACGTTAGCAATTTCCGGTGAAACGACGATACTGAAAATCAAATGAGATTTTCCTTACCATATGATGAAAAAAAAAATTCTAATTCATTTTCAGACCTCAACCAAACATAGTAAAATATTGTCATTTCTCTAGAAAATGACTTTCTTGAAAACATTTGCACAAAACGTCACATAGGAGCCTTGAATTCAAAACTCCTTAAGATGTCGATTTATGGATATGATTGGTCGTCCAAATAAAAATCAGGATATTTTATTTTATTCTGTATTTGGTAGATGTACAAGGTAGGATACAGTAACATAGTTCGGATGAATAAATCCTAGGGAGGATACTCCTTCATTTTCTTCACGGCGCCACTCATCTCACGTGGCTTTTTTTGTTGTTGTTGTTGAGGAAAACAGTCGAAGAAGGTCTACTCTGCGCTACTATGATAAATTCAAGCTTCACCCGAGTTCGAGCTTCAATTTGGAAAATTTCGTCGTTCTAACATGTGTTTTAAATTTCCGGAACACTCGCCATTCGAGGCCTCTCATTCACTCATTAACCAGGTAGGATCGAATCTCATAAACAACTCTTTTTTACGGAAAAAAAAGCTGAGGAATTGTGAGTTTGCTAGGATTGAATTCTGCTATGCACTTAACCTATCCGATGAAATGTCCACGAGAATTCTCTTTTCCCTGGTGTTTCAGTTTAAGCAGAGCAATCCGGGATACTTCTTAAGGTACATTGCTAGCTCCCCTTAACGGAAGATCTTTATCTGATTTAGCTCTACTGTGGTTTACAGGTGTACTACTGGGAGTTGAGGCTGGAGAGAGAAGGGGAGACAGATAGGTAATCGCTTTGGCTCCCCATGCTTTTGCACGCCAGCCAATGCTCCGGCTTCCATAACTCAAAAGATCGGCCGTTGTACACAGGTGTGTCGAGGTAGGCCGTGGATGGTTTACAGGTGTACTATGTGTGTGGATTTATGCTGTTTGTCTTCCTAATTCTCATCATTGGTCCTATGTGTGACGAGGTTGATCCACAAACCAAGGACTGCTGAGTTAGTTGAGATTGCTGGTGCTTCTCGGCTCCTTCTCAGAAAAAGCTAACGGCAGGATGGAGATGCTAAAGAAGGCCCAGCCCAAAAGAACTCCGGACCCGTGTTTTAGGTTTTCCGGTTCAAAACCCGAGATGGGTGAAATGACTCCGAACCCGGTCCGGACCCGGGCTTATGCCTTCTTTGCCAACAAGAAACCTCTCGGAAGCTTTAATCGCGCAGAGGAAGGCTTTCACAGAAGCAGCGGACGCTACCTCAGTCAATTCTCACATTTCCCCTTCCTCGCGCGCTTCTGAGCTTGTGATCACGATCCTGATCGTCTTCGTCTCTCTCGCTCGAGGCCGAGATCTGGTGATCTCTCTCTCTCGCTCTCGCCCTCTGTTTGTGTGCGTGTGTGTAAGTCCGATTGATAGCAATTGATGGATCTATTGCTAGTTCTTCTCTGGCTTCCGAGTGACGGGCTTCCTCCCTTTTGCCTCACAGATTCGCTTATTCGCAATGGGAGACAGTCAGTACTCTTTCTCGCTCACCACCTTCAGGTGTGTCCCTGTAGCCGGTGAAGCCAGAACTCCTAGTCACCACTGGTTTTCTTTTTGTTGCACTTGGTTGTGTCTTTCGCTGTTTTTTCGTCGAATTTGATTCAGTTCTGTGTTGCGATGGAGCAGCCCTTCCGGCAAGCTCGTACAGATTGAGCACGCCCTGACG
Organism: Rhodomyrtus tomentosa; assembly: GCA_028455895.1. Taxonomy (NCBI): domain Eukaryota; kingdom Viridiplantae; phylum Streptophyta; class Magnoliopsida; order Myrtales; family Myrtaceae; genus Rhodomyrtus; species Rhodomyrtus tomentosa. The sequence goes on along the minus strand of JAPCWY010000001.1, from coordinate 35,456,498 downwards.
GCGGTGGGTTCTGGTCAGACGTCTCTCGGAATTAAAGGTGAGTTCCCCAGGTCCTCATCTTTGTCGTGTAGGTTGATCTCTTTTTCTTCGGTGTGTGAGAATCTTTTTCCGTAGGAATTTAAGCATTGTGAGCAGGCCCACACGGAGTCTAGGGAAGCTTTCTAGCTAGGGTTCTGCTAGACTCACTTTGGTTCAGCTGTAACACCATTGGGTTTGATTAGTTATGTAGTGTCCCAAGAGAAAACTGTAAATGCCACTTGGCTGTTCGTGGACGTCAGTAAACAAGTTGCCACATTTAGGTATTGCATTGAAGAATTTATAATGTATTGTTTGTGCAATATTCACTGGGACAAAGATCCAATGATGTTGAATTTTGCATTTTAGATAGGCTATTTGACCAATATTCACGTGATTGATCAATTCAAGATAGGCCATTTGACCTGAAGAGTGGGGGCTATAAATAGTTCTCGGCAGTCGATAGCACCGGAAGGATCGAGTTGTTTAAGATTCATTCTATCTCTCGTTCCCTTCTATGGCCGAAATCTGTGGATGTTTTCATTTTTCATTTTTAAATCCTGCAATGTAATAATTTAATGGCCTTAATCTGATTTACTGGATTGCAGCTGCTAATGGTGTTGTCATCGCGACAGAGAAGAAGCTTCCCTCTATATTGGTTGATGAAACTTCCGTAAGTGACTCTTAGCACGCCTTTTGTATTCTTTTTGTTTCTTTTGAAGGACTGAATTTTGATCCAAGAAATATCTGTATCATGCCTGTTTATGTTTGGACTTGTCTCCGTTTTCTTCTTGGTTTTATGTACCGCCGATGAAATCTGCCTATTTGAATGGTTGTAATAGGTCCTTGCAAATTTTCTGATCAATAAGTTGGTAGCTAAAGAGCTTTCTTGAAGATACAGAATCTATGCGAAGAAGTTGCAGACGGGTTTCAAGGCTTTCGAATACTATAGAGTGATAATTGGTCCCAACTCCTATGGACTTAATTATAGATTTAGTTTATCTGATTATGCAAGGCACTAGAATCTATGTCCTGCATTTGGTTAATGTCTCCTCTCTGTGGATGGCTTCCCCTCTAATGCTTTACTTATGAAGGGCTTGTCTTCTTGGCACCTTTGATAATGTGAATTTTATATATTTTGTTCTTGTCACTGTTGTAATTGCTATTATGGCCTTACTTGATTCTTTAACTCCGAACCTCACATTCTTTAAGTCAATTCTATATAGTTGTTGTCTAACCATTTTTCTATCTTTTCTGCTAAATGTTATCAATTTTACTCTTTCCAGGTTCAAAAGATACAGTGCCTGACGCCAAATATCGGAGTTGTTTACAGGTTTTTTTCCCTATTCTTTTACATTATTGCAAGCTTACTTTTGTGGGCCCTATTTCTGATGGGACTATCACCATTGGGCATCCGGTTCCATGGCAATATGAGTCTTTTCCTTAAAGTGGAAGGGGCAATATGAGAATTAGTTTTTTAGCGTGAAAGTCATACCCATGTAAAGCTCAGGGACTGTAATCTCTCAAGTTACGCTTGTATTGTTTTTTATGAAGATTAATAAATGGAATGGTACATTTTGACTTTTCCGCGAAGATACTTAATCCGCTAAAAGATCTTTGAGCCTTCCAGTTCTGCTCTGGAAAGCAGATTTGGCCGCTCTTCTCTGGTACGTTGGAGAAAATATAGTGTATGACATGTTTTTACAATGAAAGAAAAGAAGATACAATACAGTGAAGAAATGTGGGTTTTTGGAAGATAAAAATGCCAGAATTGCACTGTTTCCCTTCTTTGTTAATGTAATTGAAAATTAGTGTAGATCTGAATTTTACAACTCCAGTCAAGTAACACTTGGAAATTATTTTTCACTATTCTTTTTACTACTAGACATGCTCTTCATGTTACTCTCTTTGGTCATTTATTTATGGTCTTTTCATCACGATTCATGTTGCAGTGGCATGGGTCCAGATTTTAGAGTCTTAGTTCGGAAAAGCAGGAAACAGGCAGAACAGTATCACAGGTTATATAAGGTACCTCTTTGCATTCTGACCAGCGATCTTCTTTTGATGGATCTGTATAGTTGGCAAGCCAGCCATTCTCGTGTTGAGACCAAAGCTGTTCTGACCTATGTTTGGTTCATAGGTAATCTAAGCAAGTATAGTGTGGTTTCATAGAAGGACAGTCCACATTTCACACGAAATCTAAGGATCATAATATCATAGGAGGACATTCTTGTTTTTTGTTAGTTGGTTATTCGTCTTTTATTCTTTTTGTGGGGTTACACATAAGAGAGAATAATCAGTATTTATTGTGGAACTGTACATTTGTGTAGTTGTCTTAATTATTGCCGAAAATATATCAGTATAATCTTGCAAACACAATTATGGTACCTTTTAATTCACAAGATAGAAAATTATTATCGAGCTGCTTCTTGAGAATTATTAATCGAACGTTTCTGCTTTTGTTTTGTGAATGTATTTAACTGCTTCAGTTTTATGTGCCTTCTGCTTTTGCAAGTTCATCGGCAGCAGTATTGTCACTGCTGTAACTTTTCAAAGTATGATTGTAAAGCACTCCTCAATAGATATCCGTGGAAAAGATAAGTTTTTGTTGCAATGTTAAGCTATCACAGGCCATTCTTATTTTACTGTAGGAACCCATACCCGTCACGCAACTAGTGAGGGAGACTGCAGCTGTCATGCAGGAGTTTACTCAGTCGGGGTAAATGAGCTTTTATAGAGTGATGCTGTATTTGTTATTTTTCATATTTGTTTTCGTTTAATGGAAGGTTTAGTCAAGCCTAACATGATGTACATACCGTAAAAGAGTGTGTGTTGATTTTATAATGGAAATCAACCTTGCAAAGTTTTCACTGCTCTTTTTTATCTTGAATGCCATTTCTTACGTGGCCTTTCTTTTCATCTCTCCTCTTTGAAGTGGTGTGAGGCCTTTTGGAGTATCTCTTCTGGTTGCTGGATTTGATGATAATGGTCCTCAATTGTATCAGGTATTTTGTCTACTCTTACGAGATTCTGCAGCGTTTTAATGATGGCTATATATTTAGTTAATCTGCTTTATAGTGTTCGAATGGGAAAGTGGATGTGTGAATACCCCCTTAATATGATGGATGAACACCTCTCATCATTGATCCACCTCTAATTAACGTGTGAGTCAAGTTTAATATGTTGTAATGAGGGTCTAGGTTGACATTCTGTTCATGACAAGATTGGCAGTGTTCTGTATTTTTCTTACATCAAACAATAATTCTGAAGGTGTTACTTTAATTAGAATACCTCAAAGAACTTCTCCATACATGGTGGCGATTTTGTTTTCAAGTATGTACTGGGTTTTGGATCCTGTGTTTTTTCAGTATCTTATCTATACTGGAGTTCAACGTGATTGCAGTAAACTCTGGAGAGAGAGAGAGAGAGAGAGGGAGGGAGAGGGGGAGACGAAGGGAGGGAGATTAGGGTTTGGTGAACCGTGTTGTTTTGGCCATATTTCCTCTCTGATTTGTTATGTTGGATCTTTATTTATACAGGACATGTTTGTTATTAAATAAGTCCCAAGTAGAATTTCCAGTGAGCCAAGTTGCTGGAGTAACTTTAATGGTCAAATTTTAAAAGTTATAGTACCAAAGTGATCGGTGGAAAATTGTTAGTACTAACGTGAGCATTGCATAATAGTTTTGACAATCCTAGTGTATTTCCTTCCATAATATTCTACCAATCTTGGGAGCTTTGTACCACTTCTTTAACTTCAAAACAGCCATTGTTGAAATATGGATATCCCAACAATCACAGTTAGAAGCATAAAAGAATGCTGAATTTACCCTCTGACCTTATTTGTTTTAAACCAAAAGAACAGTCTTTTTTCACATTGTATGTGGATAATTAGAACTGTCCTGAAGTACTTGTTGCTGTACATTTATAGGTCGACCCATCGGGTTCATATTTCTCGTGGAAAGCTTCAGCAATGGGAAAGAATGTTTCGAATGCAAAGACATTTCTTGAGAAGAGGTAATAAAAATTTGGTAGCTGTTGGAATGTCTTGTGACTTCTTCTTACTTTTTGTTTGATTATTTAATGTCATAGAATTGCACACTGGAAGAAACAGCAAATAGTCTTCATTCGTCATGCAACTCTTGATATTTAGCTAAGCTTTATATTACTGCATGAACAATGCAAAAATGAGATCTTTGCACTGTGGCATGGAGAGGTAGAAGGTTGAAAAGATCTGTTTATCGTTATCTATTTTCTTCTAACTTAAACTTCCATGATTGACATGATTTAAGTCAAGAGGAATACAACTCTTGCCCACTCCCCTCCGCATGTGCTTATTTAATGTCTGTTTTCTGTTCCATGAGTCATGTAACAACTGTTTTTTGTCTGAATCCTGATAGGTTATTCTGATTGCTTCATCTCTTCCTTCATATATTCTGAACTAATTTGCTTTGAATGGCCATCAAGAGGCAGACGAAGGTTCCCTTTGTGTGGTTTTAGATAAATGTTTTGGCTCATGGCTGAAGATGTCAACTGATATTAATATTTCCTTCTTCCTGTTAAAATATCAGCTTGCTACTGTAGTTGGTAAGTTGAGGAGGAATTCTAAAGAGATTCTGTCAAAAGCTTATTGAAATAGAGTGGCACGCAGCAGTGATGTATGAGGAGATGGTATCAACAGTCTGGATTATTATCGAGTGAATCTTGCTTTCGTTCCCAACAATAGATTCTAGTAAATCATGTCCACTGATCAGTATACTATCTTGGAAATTGATTATGCGGTTGAAAGTTTCACTTTCAGAAACTTTTGGACCACTCAATGTATAACTTTTGAAGGAACAACGTCTTATTGTGTTGTCGCTCCTGTTTTTCTGAATAAGTACGCTGTAAGTGCCGCATTTTGCAAAAGTGTGGTCGTTTCACATCCCTCTTTGGTACTAATTTAAAGGACTTGTGAATGTCCTGATGAGGATTCTTTTCTTTCTTGAAATTATACCTCACAAGATCTGTTTTCTGATGACGTCACTTTATTATTTGGACTCCCTTGATGACAAGAGTAAGCTCCTTCTCGTGTATTGTAGGTACACTGATGATATGGAACTTGATGATGCCGTTCACACAGCTATACTTACACTGAAGGAAGGGTAAGTGATTTTCTTTTTTCCTTTACCTTGAGGCTTTGTTTAACTGCAATCTCTTATGATTCTAGAGATAGTGTTCTGTGTGTATACTTTGTGGGGAATGTTTCTGTTGAATTCTGCTTGTCACTTCCAATTTCCTTGATGGCTGTTGTTTTCATGTCTTTCTGCTCGATTCCTTTGGCTAGGATTCATTTGATTGGTTACTCGATTCCTTTGGCTAGGATTCATTTGATTGGTTAAGGTCGACAATGGGATTCTTTTCACTGTTAAGGCATTTAGATGTGCTGATCTAATTATTTCTTGGTTTCATCCGGTCCTTTTATGTTACTGGAGACTATAAAACCTATGGAGCTTCACAGACTAATGTTTACGAGAATGAGAGAAATTGCGGAAATACTCCTCTTTCTTTACCACTGCATTCATTGTGCATTAGTGGAAATTTAGAGGTGGGCTTGCAAGAGGCCTCTCTGTCGAATTACATAAGTCCTCCCTATCATGTGGCTGCGAGTTTTTAAGGGGCTTTAATAGTTGATTTGCAGATAGCTTAGTGATGCCTTTGTTACTTTGTCGGTGACTGATGCAGTCTATATCTATGCTGGCAAATGCCCCTCTGCCCCTCTGCAACGTGTTGCAGTTATGCAGTTGCTGGGCCTAACTTGTTGCATCTGTAAGCTGGAATTTAGGGACTTTGGAACTTCACTTCATTGGCTAGGTTGGGATTACAACTTTAGAATGAGAAAAGCCGCATTTGCATTCTTTTATGTTCTTTAGAATTTGAAAAGCTGCATTTGGACAACCAGCTTAATATTCAACTAGAATAAAGCGTATCCACAATCTTGCAGTCAGAAATGCTCCGGTTGGAGAAGTAAACTTGTTAGGAATCAAATATATCCATTCATGGCGGGACTTTTTCTTTTGCTAAACAATGAGTGCAGGTACTGATTATGACCTATGTATGAGTTGTTTGATTGTGCAATGGCGGTGTTTTTGGTTGAATATTTAGAAAACGCCATGAAATATGGCATCTTTTTGCCATGTATGCTTTGATTGTCAGTAGATGGTTCCGGACTCTGGCCATTTGCGTTTACTTTGGTAGGCACCTGTAAACTTGGGCTTGCATGGCAAGTACCAAAATAAATTTGGTGTGTGATGAGATGTTTAATTGTTAATTGTTTAACCTGGACATACGTTAAAGCCAAGTGGATGGTTATCTTTTGGTTTACATGAAGCCAGGAAGGAGCTGTGACAATTATTGTTATTCCCTCTGGTTTTGGCTTCCTTTATTCTATTCTGCTACTTCTGCTCGACTACTTGGGCTTGCTTGTTAACTTTTTCCTTCTGCTTGAAATTCCGAGTCATTATTGTTGGATGGATTGCAGGTTCTTCTGTTCCACCTTGCTTCTCGTGATCCATACATAGCTGACGTAACTTTACTTGCAAATGCTGATATTACACATAAAACAACATTTATTGTGGATTGCAGATTTGAAGGTCAAATTTCAGGAAAGAACATTGAAATTGGAATAATTGGTACTGACAAGAAGTTCAGGTAACATCACATTAGTGAACTTCTCTGTAATATTTGGGGGGAAATCTTAAATTTTTCTGAAATTTTGTTGGTGAATAAGTTTCTTCATGATTGCCTAGACTTTTTGGTACGTTTAACTATTGCGGATGTGAAGCAGTACGAACTTAAAACATTCTTGAAGAAAAGTCGTTTCACTCATCTTTGAAAGATCCTAGTTAGATTTTCTTGATTGAATCCAAGCTCAAAGAGTTTTAGTTATATTGGGTAGGTGGCATGTTTTCTAATTGAATTGAGTTTTGGAAGTATAATACCAAAAGTTTTCTCTTGGCATACAATCATCAGTAACTTTGCACAACATCTGAACATTTGCCAACTTTTACAATAAAATGCCACAAAATTTCTCGTTGAATATGCTGTTTTTTCTTTCACAAGCATGTAGTGATTTCTGTAGTACAACATTGGTGCAGATGGGTCAAGTAAGATTTTCAGGCAAACATAGACATTAATATTGGAAGCTGAACCTGTCACTAGAGTTTGAAATGCTAGAAGAGGCATAGCATTGAGAATTCTGTAACCAGTAAATCAACATTTCTTTGAAAGAAAATGATGACTATTTTGTGATTTGATGTGAAAATATTAATGCTTATGCCTTATACACAACAAAATGAAGTTTATCGCATGCTTGAGTTATTGATCTCCTGATGCTTCCATTTGATTCTTAACCATTGAGAAAAAAATATGGACAACAAATTCTGTTTTTCTATAATATGCATGGACATTGTTTATTACATTTCGTGACATGCTTCTCATGCTGCAAAAGAGGGGACAAATCTAGGCAGTCAAATCTCTCTCCTATCAGATGTCCAAAATCAAAGATATCCAGAATTTGTTTTTAACAAAAAGATAATCTTTGTCTCCTTGTCGATAATAACATAATCTATTGGCACAATACTTGCTTAAAATGTTTCCAATTGCTGCCTATGTTTAATGAGGTATAGAACTCCAGATTTATGTTTTCCATGCATAGGTAACTTGAGCACAAATTCAGAGATTATCTAGACAGTCAAATCTCTCTCCTATCAGATGTCCAAAATCAAAGATATCCAGAATTTGTTTTTAACAAAAAGATAATCTTTGTCTCCTTGTCGATAATAACATAATCTAGTGGCACAATACTTGCTTAAAATGTTTCCAAGATTGGGATTGCTGCCTATGTTTAATGAGGTATAGAACTCCAGATTTCTGTTTTCCATGCATAGGTAACTTGAGCACAAATTCTCCCATGCAGGGTGCTGACTTCAGCCGAAATTGATGATTATTTGGCAGAAGTGGAGTAACGTGGGTCATTCTTATATACCAGTGGATGAGGTCCGGGTACATCCTATGGGCGCTTCTGTGCATTTAGCATGGCAAGTACTGTAGCCTGGACATTTAGGTTTTGACAAGTCAGAAAACCCTAATTGTATTGGACAGAAGGTGGATTTGTGTTCCAGTTTGAACGATCGCAGCAAATTATGAGCATTAAATCCTTTGTTTCTTTGGCCAGAGCGCGAAATCCACACTTTTTTAAGTAATGAAAACGTGCTGCTTATGTTTGGATCTTGCTGAACTCTTTTGAGTGTTGTATTTTAGGCCCTTTATCCTTATTAGGCTATGATGGGGCAGAAGTTATTTGATTCAAAGGCGTTCAATCCATAGGGGCTTGCGACTAACTAGGATGATCTCTTTTGATCAGTATCGCTATCTGATTTCACTTTTGTTTTTACTATCAAGGAAGACTGCACGTACGAACTAGGTGCCGGGAATGAGAATTTCATTACCTGCAGTGCCCAACGAATAGTATGAGAATGGAATTCTGCACATGATTCAGGGCTACATTTTTGCCTCGTGCCTTATTCTTGGTGAATCAGGCTTTCATGAGAGGGCTTCTCAGATTCATGAGAAAGAAGAAACTGTGTTACTCTATGCAATCGCCTATGGGACTTCTCCTCGTGTTCACTTGTGGTCAAAAGTATTAAATTCAGCCCTTTCCATACTAGAGGGAGATGTTGCGAGGCACCGTTTCTCTTCACAAAAGTAGGTAGGCGTTTACAATGTACGTGACTTACATCACCTTATGAATCATTAGTAGGTATAAGGCGCATCATCCCAACAAAGGTAGTAGTTTGAATGTTCATTGGCGTTGCTACTCTGTAATCCTGGTCAATTCTCGTCCATAGCTTCTGTAACATAGTTGAAGCGAATGCATCTCAGCCGTCGCCGATAGTGGAAGACATTCGCTTCGAGATGTGCTTTTTGTGGATTTAATTTCCGAATGCATCTCAGCCGTTGCCAATAATGGAAGACATTTTCTTCAAGATGTGTTTTTGTGGATTTAATTTCCTGCCTCTAATTCCTCTCTGGAATTTCTCCATGCGTCGTCGTGTAACTAAGAGATGCCGGCCATTCGTCTGATTCTTAGGTCAGTGCAAACTGAACGTGGTCTTAGGACTTGAATACTGGCTCACGACCTGGATTCTATTTACTGTCCGTCTTCATAAGCTTTCTGCGCGTATAACAGCATCACCCAATTCAGTATCACAAGTCGGCACACGTTATAGTGCTCCCGTTACCGAGAATTTAGACTTATGCACCTGCCCTTTGCCGCATTTGACGGGTACCCTCCATGCTAGGGTCGATCGGGTTTTTGATTGCTTCGTTACGACGATAGGCCCCTGGAAGTCCGGCGGAGTCATCAACATATATGCTGAAGATCACGAAATTGAGGAGTAGCCCGGCGGTTTTAGATATATCCACTGGCCGTATGCCTGGTGAAATTCCTAGACAGAGTTGTTAATGGAGAAAACTGCAGTTGGCCCCTGCTTTTTTCGGACGATTGTCACATGGGAATATGGGATAATATATTAGGCGTCGTTTTCATGTTGCGACAAGCACATGAGACACCGCAAGTTCCCATGTGAGAAGCTCAATCCCACCCATCATGACAAAAGACAGCGACACCACTCCCCTAAAAGATGAAAAGACCAAAATAACAATAATAATAATAATAAACCGACACCACCACCCCTCTTCCTTTTGGTTCACAAGATGGACTGACTTCACATAGGACACACCAGAGCTGGAAGCACACCCTACTTATACAGAAATACCACGGTGTACATGAAGGAAGGATCATCAGTAAAACAACATAGCTAGAACTCGAATTGCTAAACCATGGAACTACTGACTACTGATCATCACCGTGACCACCTGATTATGCTCGACTGATTCCGCGCCGAAACAGATCGGAAGATGCTCTGTTCGATCCCACGACGTAGACCACAGAGTCTGAAACCGCGCAGGTCTGCTTGCAAGAAGCGAGATTAACAAGCCCCAAGCCATCGGTTATCCTCCTCGAGACATTGGCCACAGCCCGGAGATTCCCGGTCATTTCTCGGCCGCCGTCGTCCTTCGAGCACTTGACGAAGGCCAAAACGAAAGGGTCTCTCTTGCTGCTGCATCTCGAGGCGGAGGCCGTTCTGCTGTGCCAGTGCTTCTTGGAGGACAGAGAAGAAGCAGCGGAGGCGGCGGCGGGAGGTAAGGGAAGGAGGGGGCTGGTGGACGGAGATCGCGCCTCCGTCTTCCAGGACAATTGGCTCTTGGGGATTCCCGGGATCTTCTCCCAGGAGAAGGGAACGCGGGAGGAGGCGACGGGAGAGAGGGGGTAGAATGGAGATAGCGAGCCGTGACGGAGTTCAGGGAAGTCTGAAGGTTCAAGAAGAGAAGAAGAAGAAGACGACGACGACGAAAGTGAGGATGTTAAGGGAGAAAGTGAAGGAGTTCTGCGAGAAGATGAACACCTTAGTGTTACCAGAGAAGCTGAGAAATCCATCGTGTTCATTCATGGGAGGGGGAGAGAGAGAGAGAGGGAGAGAGATCTTCGTTGATCTCTGCTGTGTGTATATATAGACGAGCTCAGCCTGAGCCGGTGGATGTTGTCATCTCTCAGGCGTTTGGATAGGGAAAAAAAGAAGAAGGAAGAATTGGAGAAAAATAGACGAGGGAGGAGACGTTATATTTAACTAACAAAACGACCCCCCTCCAGCCTTTATGACAGTTAGCAAAAATTAGGTAGGTGGATCCGAAAATCTCCGGTGTAGGGAGCAGCAGGTCATCTTCCGATGATTGCCGAGGGATTTGGTCTTATCGAGTCTATCTGAAATGTCCGAAAGGTCTTTACCAAAATAACTACAAGATGTCGAGAAATCGTGTCGTGTCGTGTCGTGTCGTGTCGTGTCCTACATACATACATACATACATACATACATATTTGGGACAACCTCTTTGTAGCAACGCTAACTGTGGGGTGATTTGATTTTAGCAAGGTACTTGTAATATCCTTGGATTTGAAAAAGAATTGTTGGATTGTGAGGATGGGAATATGTATTAGTTCTCGAAATTAATTAGGAGTCATCTCCGTTATAGGTAAAGTCCTATCAAGCGATACTTTTAGGGCGTGCAGGGAATGACACTTCTCATGTATTAGGAATATAAGATTTCTGATATTTCATCCATGAAAAAGTTGTTACAATAGAGTTACGTTTGTTCTGCAGAAAATAAATTTTAAAAAAATATTTCTTGAATTTTCAGGCGTTTGGATCGCTGAAAATAAGCTAATTAAGGAAAATATTTTTTTACCCATTAAAAAAACTTTTTCAAAAATGAGGAAAATATTTTCCTCATCTTTCCTTCCTCCCTTCCTTCACATGTCCTTAGTTTTTATTTTTTTAACTTTCTTTTCATTTTTTATTTATTTTTAAAATTCATAACTTTCTTTTATTTTTTAATTTTTTCCTTTTTATATTCACTTCTTGTTCGACCAATGACTGGCCACAGGCAAGCGAGGCCAGGCTCGCCGACTTGTGGTGAGGCTTGAGCAAAAAGTAAAAAATAAAATTTTAAAAATTCGATTATCAATAGAAGATAAAGAATTATAAGATAAAATACAATTAAATAATTATTAAAATGAGTGAAAATCAAATCAAGTTTTCCACAATGAAAAATATTTTCTAGTACAATTTCATATTTTAGCCAAACATTGAAAAATATGTCATTTTCTCATAAAATAACTTGCATAAAATATTTTCTAGAAATGCTACACTTTTTGTGAAATAAACGTAACTTAAGAAAAAACTCTCATTTATATCCCGTTAAAAGATTATATGCTATGATTAGCAGAGTCTATTTTATTTATCATGCCCATATCAAATCGAGTTAAGAATTATTGTTGTTGTTGTTATTATTATTATTATTATGTACGTGCGGCGGTACATCTAAATCTTTCCACGTTGGCGAAGGAGCACGAGCACGGGAATTCTATGCCAAGGAAATGTTAAGACAAAAGAGGCTTTCGCATCGCTAATGCTCGGTAGAGCCGGTGACGTCGTGCAACGTCCCCGCGAGCCCCGTGCACGTGACTGAGGCTTTTTGTCTGCTACTCGCACGTGAAACTCATTGGGTCCCACCTCTTTTGTCTTTCCCATGACGGCTGCTGACGTCACTTCTACAATAAAATATTTTCGAGTTACTGTCTTTGTTACGCTGAAAATACAAGATTCTAACCAATACTTCCTCCTCAAAATGAACGGGCGCAAATTATTCTCACCCCGTTCGTGAAAATATTTGAGGCTCAAATTGTCGTCGATAATAAGAGCAATTGTGATTGGCCAATTCTTTCAATTCATTCCGGCGATTGTTTTCGAAGAAATTATCATTCATTTTTTCACGGACCAAATGGATAGGATTATGGGGATGTCCATGTTTAATACACACATGTCTTGTTTAATTAGGCCCGCTAATGAAGTTTAGCCATATAATGAGCCTCTTGTGGCCGTGATCTAGCGCAATTAAAAATCAAGCCATTTAGTCCAACATAGGTCCCCTCCCCACCTAACAACAATCTAGTCTTGTCGAATTCTCGCTCCAATCGAACGTCTTTGAGAATCTAGATCTTCTATGGGAGATCACGTGCAAGTTTTTTATGTTGTTTCACTTTCACTCGAACCTCTCCAACGTTCGAAAAATGAGTGCAAGTGTTACCTTAATTGCATACCCATTGCCGTAGACAAGATTGCATGACGAGGATTAAAATCTAAGTCACTTGCTGCCATTTGACACAGATTATGCCTTTCGGATTGATAATGCGATAACCATGGTCGGAACAAGGCCTGTTTCCTTGAAATTGGCTAGCCGTGTAATATCACGTGGCTGATCACGTGCACGCTTCGACTGTTAAAAAAAATATATTTAATAATTAGTCCTAAAAAGAGCGTGTTCCCGACAATTGAAACAAATAGGATGAGGTGACGACTTACCGTGAAACTAAAGAGCCGTGATCGGCTTCTATTGTCGCGGGGTCGTCGTCTCTTGATCTCAACAAATAAGTAACTCTTGCATTCGCCGCAGCTCCTATGATCCTTGAATCGATTAAGCATAAGCCATTTTAGCTTTCTTCCCGAAGTTCAAAGTACCATCTTAAAGTACCATCTTAAATTTGAAGAAGAAGAAGCACAGTAGCAGCTATATATAGATCAGGCAGTGTAAGATAACGTTTATATTCCTTGGAACATTTTTGGAATAGAAACATTTTTCTATATTTCTGTTCCTAGCTACGTTTCTTGAGAACAGAAACGCGTTTGGTAATTACATAAAATTTTTGTTCCTGAAACCAAAAGAAAAAAAAAACTTATTTGGTTACTACAAAAAACTTGTTCGTATTTTTTCATTTAATTAAGGGGATTATATAAAAAAAAAATTAAGATGTCTTTATCTTTTTAACTTACTAAATCAAATTAAATCTCATTCGTTCAATTTATCAAATCAAATTAGATCAACGTATGTATAAATAATTTATGCATAATTTATCAAATTACAATATGGATGAGATCAATTATAAAAAAATAATATGAAAGATAATGCGAATTGCAATTGGACAATGAGAATATCAAAATATGTTTTCTATAGATAGTAAAAAAAGATACAATTATAAGTCACATATAAATGTTCTTGAATAGTTAAAAATATGATTACCTTGAAGCGAGGACTCGTAAAAAAATATTAATTGCACTTTGAGTGAAGCCGGAGACTAAAATAAAAATAAAAATATTTGTGCATTTAGGTACTTTTAGTCCAATTGTACAATTTTGTCAAACATAAGGGCTGAAATGAGATGCAACGTATCAAAGTTTGATGTTATGACTCTAAAGTAAATTTTTTTGCCTAAAATGATTTAACATGAAATTTTTTAGTCAATTTAGGATTAGATTCAATGCAAAGACATGTGGTCATAAACTGAATTTTTATAAATTTAAGACTCCAAAATGAAAAGTGAATTAAAATAAAAATATAGACTATTTTTGCGCATTTTTTGACCACAAATACTATTTTTCCTGGTTTTTGACTATTTTTATAATTCAAATAAATCTGAAAAATGTAAAAAATTAAGAAATGAATTTTGTTCAAAATTGGTTCCTAAGGCTCGGCCAAAGTTTTCAAGATTGATTTTGTAATTTAATGAATTATTTTGATATTTTTAATTAATATTTTTTTAAATAAAATAATCAAAAAATTGGGTGTCAACATCGTGCAAGAGCAAAATAGAAGATAGTGTGTTCAAAAATAAAAAAATTTCTCAATTGTTTCTAAAAAATGTTCCTAATGTATTTTTAAAATTTGTTTCAGAAATACAAAATCAAGTTTTTTTTTTACTCTAAAAGCGTTTATGTTTATCAAAAGTGTTCCTGGAACACTTTTTTACAATTGCATTTATGTTTCAAAAGTGTTCCGGGGACACTTTCGAAACATAAACACTTTCCAGGAAGTGTTACCATATAAACCCTTAACGTCTGCCATAGTTGCACGATATGTTTGACGTCTAACAATGGTCAAAATATGAGTTGTCTTAAGATGTAAATTAAGGAAAGAAAATTTATTATGGACTTAATTTAATATTATAATTTGCTAGTATAACAATTTTCTGATGATCGTGAAAATAACAATATACTGTGAATTATAAGGCTGCGTTTGGAAACGTTTCTGTTCTTGCGTACAGTTTTTGAACAAAAATATTTTTTTTGTGTTTTTGTTTCTGACTACAATTTTTGAAAACAGATTCGCGTATGGTAAGTTAAAAAAAAGCACTTTTTTTCGCTATCGCTGTTGAATGCTGGCGACGGCGGCGACCGGCGACGATAGACGGCGGGTAGCGACCAGCGAGGGGCGACAACCGACGGGAGGCGACGATCGGCGACAACGGTGGCCGACAGATGGTGGCCGCGTTGGCAGCGGTGTATGGTGATTCCAAAAATATTCCAAAAATGTGTTCCAAAACCTAAAAGCACGTTTTTTTTTTGTTTATTCAAAAACGTTCACCGGCACAAAATTGTTCTGCGAAGCACTTTTGAAATATTTTTGAACTATACGCGTTTCTGTTTCAAAAGTGTTTCGGGAACACTTTTGGAACAGAAACACTTTTTCTAGAGCGATTTTGAAGTGTTACCAAACGCAGTCTAAATTCTTGAAAAATGAATCCCATAATAATAATTTAATTAATTATTATTTATTTTTTGTGGTAAAAAATAGACCTTTAGCATAATAGTTAGTTCAAAAAACCATTACATAATGAATTCCCATTATCATTTGAGAACGCTTGGTGTTTATGTGATTTTCATAAAGAAGCTGATGCGTTTGATTTTTTTTTGGTCAGATGTGTTTTTTTTTTTCATAAAGAAGCTGATGCGTTTGAATTATTTATATATATATATGCATATTTTTTTTTCTTAATTGATCTTGCTTTTATTTTATGTATCTTTGAGTGTTTATCGATCGCTGATTTCAACTAATTTGAGATAAATAAGTTGTTGATTTTTAATTTAAAAGAATTTGTTCTGTTTGAATTGGCCCGGCTCGGTACGTAGGGCCAACGCTTTTGACACCTCTTCTTGATTTTGTTTTATGCGATTTCTACTTTTGGACATGTTCCGCCCGTGGTACCACTGTACCTTTATCCCGCGTTTGGAGAACGTGGAAAGATAGCGAGGAAGGAAAATTAGAGTGGAAAAAGATGCAAATTTTCAAGAGTCCATATTTCTAAAAAATGTTCTTCATGAAGTCATTTTTCACAAGAATGACAATATTTTTTAGTGTTTTTCCTGAAAATGAATTGGACATTATCTTTCGTCGTTTATATGAAAAATCTAATTTGAATTTTTAAATAGATGTACACTACTTGGGCGCTGATAAATTGCGCATGGCCAACCCGAAACAGGGTAAGGATACTAGAGTCCCAAGTCTAGCCTTGACGAACTTCGGCCAAGGGTGTCAAGGGTCAAGGCACAAGCACCTAGGTCCCGGGTCCGGCCTCAATGAACTAGCGTTGGTATTTCTGTGCCAAAAGCGTAGAGTTTCGAGTCAAGCATTAATAACTAGCCATATTTTGGAATGATTTCCGATTTATTAAAGAGTAAATCATTTTTCCGAATTTATGCGTAGATTTTTCATTGGCTAGAAAAATATTTTCCCTTGACTCTTTCCTAAGTAAACTAAATACCTAAAAATTGTGATAATGTTTTTTTTTTTCGAAATTCGCAAAATAAATGGAGATTAAAATTCTGTGAGGAAAAAGAAGAAGAAGAGGAATTTCGTTTACATTTTCCTTCCCGGGTGTTTTCGAAACACCCAAACGTAGCCTTTAGCGCTACGATTTTGTGCTTGTGTTATACCGTAGCGTTCTGTACGGTACCATGTAATTGCGGTGCCCCCCCCTCCCCCCCCTCCAGATGCTAATTCTAGCTCATCCTATCTTTTGGAAAAATTTGACAAGCTCTAGGAAGGCCGGCGCATTCCATAACCGAAACTGAAAGGTTTGCTCCATCTTAGATTTTGGGTACAAATCTAGTCTAGGGTTGTGCAATCTGTCTAATTCAGTTCAGGGACAGAATTGTATAGGTCATAGAAATCGATTTCTGGCTCCAAAAAAATTTGAAATCAATATTGTGCGGGTAGGTTTCAGGTTCTGGATGCGGCGCCCACTTTGGGGACCGGTTGAAACTTGTTTTGTGGCGTTTGAAGAAAATGATTTATCCTTTTTAAATGATCTTAACTTCCGCACTACTTTATATTCTGTATGTTTTGTGTCGATATTTTACTTTGAGCCATTTTGCTGATCATGCTACTTTGCCATAACTGCTGTTTATCTTGCCTTTTTTTTAAACCCAAAAAAAAAAAAAACGAAGCAAAAAAGAAAAAGAGATACTGGTTTCCTAATATGCTGTGTGACCAGGCTGGAGAAAGATAGGTTCCACGGTAAATAGGATGTTACAAGTTCCAATATCTGAAAGCCAATTCTGATAAGGTAGGGTTTCAAAAATTAGAATCTACCAACCCCGAAACCGATTATCTATTATCGAGGCCTTTTAAGGAAGTTGATATGACTAAAAAGACATGAATGTTGTAATTTGCCTCACTTTGTATATCGATTTTGGAAAGCAATCTTCATATTTTTAGTGGTATTGAAGTCTATCTTCTGATTTAAAATCGCGGTGTAGAGTGTATCTTCGTATTTTGCCACATACGCGAGATGACCGCGATGAGCATAAATCTCACTCACTAGCTTTCCTTTTTTTTTTTTATTAAGGAGGTCAGCCGCAGATAAATTTTTCATTTGATCAATCAGAAATCTTCTAGTTGCGTATTTATGGAATTATTGTAGCAAGTTGGTCTAGGTAATTTTCGGAAGTGGTGTTTCGAGTGGTGAACGGATGAGTAATACGTCCGATAGAGGGATTTTTTATTTATTTATGATTTTCTTCTTCAGTCTACAATCATTCACGATTGGAGGATAAATATTCTTATTTTCTTTATCTTGATCTTGTCTTTCACGGGTCATTCTTAGTACCTTTTGCAAAGTCTCCCCCTTATTGATGAATTACATCCAGCCTGCCTTTTTTTTCATTTTTTTTTATTTCAGATTAAAAAATAAAAAAGTATACTATAATCTGATTGAATTCATATTTATATTATCAACCAGAAAAATCTATAGAATAGTTTATGGTTCGACCAAATTAGTCCAACTTTCTACCTATCCGGCATAAACGGTATATCTCAAAGAGGTTGTATTTCTTTGGATGGGTAGTAATGGAACGTTTTCATTATGTAAAATGAAGAACAAATATGCTACTTTTCGTAGCAGCACACCGCTTGTATTGCTCTTCCACTTTATGCTTTAGTTATGGGGGTGGCGATCCCGCTTATGGAGTCAAATCACTACGTATTTCGCCACGATGAAATTGGTAAACACGTTGTTATTACTTATTACCATTATCTCATAGTTTTTTCCAAAAGTTTTTCTTTACAAAGAACTTTTTTTTATTCCTAAGATTGCATTCGTTCATCAATATCACTAAGAATATATTAAATATGTGGCCTTCCATTAGCTTGCTACCTTTATATCGTACGATCATGAAATTGGCCGATTGGACCAATTTAAGAGTGGATCGGTTCAGGCCGTGAACTCCTCTAAACGACGTGACCAAAGTATATACCAAAATCATTTGATTTTTAAGATAAGCGAATTAGAATTTCAAAAATTTATTACGAAATTATAATTAATTTTTAAAAATTTCAAAATTGCAATTCATTTCTAAATCTTATTGCCTACTCAAGTCCTAAAACTTTCAAAATATGCAATCAAATATAAAAATTTATCACAATGGAATTCCCAAACTTTCGAAAAAATGCACTCAACATAAGACTTGAATTTGCTAATTTGACAAGTTTTAAAATTTGGTTATACTTGTTACAAATTTTATTCGCAATTTAGATAAAATTTTAGAATGGAATTGTATTCACATAATGAATTACAAGGCTTCCAACGCACTCGGTCAGAACTCCTCCTCGGTTGAATCCCTTTGCGAGGGAGAGAGAAGATTTCTGGTACGTTCTGGCGAGCTCCATGAAGACAGATCGAGCAACTCTGCTATGGACGACATAGCTAAGACCGGCTCCCTTGAAGACTTGACGCGTTGTTACTTTCGCGACGGATAGGAGAATAGATAGAGGATGGAAGGATCGCCACCGCCGCCGCCGCCGCCCTGTGAAGGCTCGAGAGAGCTTCAGTGCGTGGGCAAACTGGAGATTGTCAACCCCAAGCCCGTCGGCTTTCTCTGCGGCTCCATACCCGTCCTGACCGACAATGCCTTCCACGCCTTCAACTCTGCTCTCGTCCCTTCGCGCCAAACGTATTCGGTTCTTTTCCCTTGTTCATCCCTAATCGCGTCTGTGATCGTATTCGTCGTCTTGTTCGTTTGGAATTCGGGAGCTGCCGGTTCTTGTTGGCTGATGATTCCCATCTTACTTGATTCAGGGTGAGTGCTCCACGATATCAAATGCTTCCGACGGAGACCGACCTCAACAGGCCTCCTGTTGCTCCGCATTTTTCCGAGAAGTTGCTTCCTACGGGTGCACTGTTGTCGAGGATGGCCGCCGGAGGTAATTTTGGGATTGCGTTAAATGCTGGAATAAGATGCACATGTAAATATGTAGTTAATATTGTTTTCGCAGTGTTATGGACATTGTACTTCTTAATTATTCTTCTGAATGGATTGATTGGCGTTTGCCATCCATGTATTCTCCCTGCATTCTACAATTTCAGGGAATTCATCGTGTATGTTCATTGGCTGTCTCAGTACATGATGATTGAGGCAGCAGATTATGAAATTACTCGATGATTGTATGGACTGAGTTGTCCTGTGTGCATGCAACATTCATTTCTGCTGTGACCTTGGGAGTTCTTAGAGCAGTCGTAGGGTTCGCATAGAAAGTATTGAATCTTCAGTGTGCTTATTCTGGCTCTCTCATCATGATTTTTACTAGGACTACTTTAGGTATCTGCTCAGAATATTAGGGTCCATGCATTGCAGGATTTGATGTTACGATTAAAAAAAAAAAAGTTGGTTTTATTTAGTTAGTAACTAGAACTTGATTGAACAATTTGTTACTGTAGGGCGTTTAAGGCAAGTCTTTACTCATTTGAAGAATGAAGCTCTGCTGGGAAATGAATTTGGTGTTTTAATACTGATCACGATGATGTTTGGTGAGAGGAGATAGTAGAATTTCGTCTTGAAGGAGAGTGTAGGTTTCAAACAACAAAGGAGGCCCTGAGCGGCAGTTTATGAGAAGGACGGAGTTGGTTGTGGGTACTTCAACTCAGTTGACACTCAAGTTGGGAATGGGAGGAGAACACTACTGGTCATGACCTGCTATCTCAAATGAACCTCTAAAGAATTGATTCCTTAATACCGTGTTCCTAGGAGCAAAGAGGCTTCAGCAGCATCTATTATGTGCATTATGATGACAAGATGTCTGGTTCCTTTTCTTTCCAAGCAAAGCCCAAGATAGGGAGTTGGAACCCTTCTATAACTTTTGCATAGAAATATATCCGAGTTACTTTAGCAGGAAAAACAAAATATGCCGTTCATGGCCTATGGCTTATATCGTGTTAACATTCTAATGATATTGTAGATCTCGCGAAATATTTATTAGGGTTAATACCACAAAATATTTATTAGGGTTAATACCCCAAATTGGTACACTTGTGATAAATTTACCCCAAATTATTTTTTTGACCATGAAAAACCGCAAACTGGTACAACTGTGACAAATTTATCCTATATTAGTTTTCATTAAATTTTACCATCAAATTACTGAGTTGGATAACATGTGGCAATTGTCGGGTGTACACGTTACCCTATGTTTGCTACATCTGTATCAGTTTGGAATTTTTGTGGCATTAACTCAATTTAATGGAAATCAACGGGGGGTAAATTTGTCATATGTGCACCAGTTTGGGATTTTTTGTGGTAAAAAGAGGCAAATTTGTTACAGTTGTACCAGTTTGGTGTTTTTGGTGGTCAAAAAATTAGTTTGGGGTAAATTTGTCATAAGTGTACTAGTTCGGGTTTTTGGTGGTCAAAAAAATAGTTTGAGGTAAATTTGTCACAGGTATACTAGTTTGGGATTTTTCGTGGTATTAACCCTATTTATTATCAGTAATGGGAACAATAGGCTCCACCGGGAGATGATTTGGAAAAGAAATGTCTTAGGAAAAGTATATTCCTCTTTGTTTAGGAAAGCCTAGAGGTGGAGGTATAAATCAACGCTTTCATGCTATCGTGCTAGAAAGAAGAAAACATGTTGCTCACATCTTTCTACACAACATATGGATGTGGCACACTTGGTCAACTGTTTGTGCACAGAGATGGCTTGGGCCATAATATGATTATTACAGCAAGTTATTTGGGCTTGGTACAGATTAAGAGTCTTGTCAATAAGAGAAAGTTGTAAGTTTTGTACGTTAGCACATATTTGTTAGTTTTGATTTGGAAAGAGAGGAACGAAAGGCCTTTCAATGGAAAGTATTTTCATCCTTTAGATCGAAACTTCGTAATTTTGGTGTTGTATGAAGTGCTTCAACTGGCATTGAAGTTTCTGTTTCTGGCGAAAGAGCTTATGATTCGCACTCCCTTGGTGTCTATTTGATTAAAGTTATAGTAACTAAAAACTTAGCAATATTTTTATTCCAAATAAAAAAATAATAACTTGTTGAAAACCTGTACTTAATGGGAAAAGAGAAAATAGAAATATGCGCCCTGAAGGTGTGGAGAGTACAATAAGAAAATGAGCAGGGAATTTGTTGAGGGAATGCCTCATATAACAGAAAATTATCTAAAAGGGCCTCACAAGCAAAGAGCGCTCTTCCCAAACCTTTAGGCTAGGAAAGAGCTGAACTTCCAACTCTGTTCGCACCGAAATGAACTTTCATAAATAGTGTTAAAGAGTAAAGGGTATAATGGTCTTTGTGTTTTGGTAGTTTACCTAGTTTGTATATGTACGTCTTTTTTCATCAAATAAAGAGATATGTTTTTAGTGCTCACATAGTATCAAAGCCTCTCAAATCAACATCAACATCAACAACACCTTTATCCTAAACTAGTTGGGGTCGGCGGTCGATGAACCCCAAAGAATTATAAAAATAAAAGTAGAATCAAGCGAGGGAAAAGAGATAAATGTGTAAAAATAAATAAATAAATATATATATATATCTATCTATGCACTATCTCTCCACAACACTAATAGCCTTCTTCCACTCCGTCCTTAGACAAACCGTACGCCAATCTATTTCCCACTCCATTAAATTTTGTTTTACTGCTTTCTCTCAAATAAGTTTTGGCCGACCTCTTACTTTCTTCATGTTATGCTCTTGATAACAAACTTCTGTTCGTACCGGTGCATCTAAGGGCTTTCGGAGGATATGCTTAAAACATCTCAATCTATGCTCTCTCATCTTTTCTGCCATCGGTTCTACTCTAACTTTTCGTCAAATCGTTTTATTCCTTTTCTTATCCATCCTTGTATGACCACACATCCACCTTAACATTCTCATTTCCGCTACTCCTATTTTATGCTCATGTTTACTTTGTGCTGGCCGGCTATCAGAGCCTCTCTAATCTTAAACCGCTAACCTCCATCGACCACTCATTGTCGACCGCTGTAGACTTGCCGTCGACTCCTCCTCCACCGGTGACTCCAGCCTCCGCGGGGTTTCACCTCAACTCGTCGGGAACCCGAGATCTGAGGTCACCCAGGGTATGAGAAGCAAAATCGGAGTTCGTCCCGGGCCGGCGAAGTCAGATCTGAGGTCACCTAGGCCCGGCGACCTCAAGGCGACCCCATCTCCGGCTTCGATTGAGGTCGCCCAGGCCCGACGACCCCATTTCCGGCACCGGCTAGAGCTGCCTAGGCCCGGCGACCCCATCTCCGGCGTCGACTGAAGCCACTGGTCGAGGAGTGACCTCCTCTTGTGGTTGCTGGTGAGGTCGCAAGACTGATGGTTGATGTTTGAAGCTGTTCGAGGCACTTTAAAGATTTTATGAAGTGAATAGGTACTCTGGAAGTTAGGTGTGGCTAAGCAAAGTCAGAGTAATATCGCATACGTTGTCCCCTTGTGTTGATGCTGATCTGTGGTTGATAATGTGGTGATTCATGGTTGTTGGTTGGAAATTATTATTTGGTGATTCAATCCTGGCTTTTGTTGGTGCTCTTTTGTGGATGTCTGTTGAGAGTATTGGATTGTGGGGACCTCAGTTGTTGATTTTGGAGTCCTCGCTATTGGTTGTCGGTGTTGGGTATTTTGATTTATGCGAAGTTGCAGGTAATTAGTGGTGTTGTGATAGTTTGTGGAGCTTTGGAAGTTCTTTGATTTCTAATTTACTATTCATAAGATTGTCCTGAAGTGTGTTATGGCAGAGGGAAAAGGAGTAGTGACTGAGGTCATTTGATAGAGGAAAAGTTAGCTGGTGTCACAAATTTCCAGCGTTGGAGGAGAACTGTGATGGTGGTATTGACCGGAAGAGAGCAACATCATCATCTGACAGGTGCAAAAACAGAGACCGATACAAAATGGGGCACCATAGATGCCAGAATTATAGGCCAAATATGGAATTATATGGAATCTCATGTGACTGCTTTGGTTACACCCGTCACCACAGTTAAGGAGTTGTGGGATTACTTGAATGTTCTCTATTCTGGAGAAAATAATCTGTCAAGAATCTATGAAGTTTCCCAGGATTTCTTTGGAGCTGATAGAAAGGGTCGGCCTCTTAGTCAATTCTTTGCAGATTTTAAACAAATGTATGAGGAACTTAATCATCTTTTGCCAATTACATTTGATCTTAAGAAGATACAGGAGCAACGATAACAATTGGTGGTTATGGGATTTTTGGAAGCATTAGGACCGGAGTTTGAGGGAGTCCGTTCACAAATTCTCGGAGGAGACACCGCGGCCTCATTGACGGAGACCTTTTCTCGGGTCTTGCAGGTTTCACGAGAATCATCTAAAGATGTTTCTCCTACAGGTGATAGTTCTGCCTTGGCAATCCAAGGGAACCAAGGTGGTGGTCGAGGTCGTGGTGGTCGAAGTGGTCGTGGCTTTAATAGTGGTGGTAGTGGTTGTGGATTCAGTAGAGGCCAATCACTGTCATATGGTAGCATCTCTGGTGACACAGGCAGTAATACTGGACTTGCACGTACATGTCATTATTGTGGTATACCCGAACATATACAGCGTTTCTGTTATAAACTTCATGGAAAGGCCCTCATTAGCTACTCTCAGTCCTCTGAGGGAGGAACATTGATCAGAATGTCAGATGGGGAACTTGCTCGGTACAATCAGTTTCAGCTTTCTCAGCCAGTTTCCTCCTCTACTGTTAACTTTTCTTAGACAAGTAATGCAAAAGCATGTCTCTCATCTACCTCTCGCTCCTGGATCATTGATTTAGGTGCTATGGATCCTATGATTGGATCTTCAGGTATATTTTCCACCTTTCATGAGTCTATTTCCACTGTTACTTTAGCCGATGGCTCTTTATCCACAGTAAAAGGGCTAGGCACAGTTCCCTTGATATCCTCCATATCTTTATTTTTTGTCATGTATCTCCCAAACTTTCCATCAAACCTTTTGTCTGTCAGTCATCTTATCAAAGAATATAACTGTTCTGTAACCTTCTATCTTGATTTATGCGTTTTTCAGGATTTGAAGACGAAGAAGACGATTGGTAGAGGACACATGTCGGGGGGGACTATATGTGTTTGATGATAATCCCAGTGTTGCTTGTTCAGCAGTTTCTCCACATCAAATTCATTGTCGGTTAGGACATCCCTCTGTGGGAAGTTTGAAGAAGTTAGATTCCAGTTTTTATTCTCTGTCTCGTATTGAGTGTGAGTCACGTCAGTTTGGGAAATTGCATCGTACTAGTTAGTCCAAGAGTCAATAAAAAGGCTTCTCAGCCATTTGCGCTAGTTCATTCTGATGTTTGGGGTCCATGTCTTATCACATCAAAGTTGGGTTTCAAGTACATCGTTACTTTTGTAGATGACTATTCAAGAGCCACTTGGCCATATCAAATGAAAAGTCGTTCTGAGTTCTCTATTTTTCGTGCATTTGTTAACGAAATAGATACTCAATTTTCTACTATTATTTGTATTCTTCGAAGTGATAATGCCAAAGAGTACTTTTGTAAGACTTTCTCCGACTTCATGTCTCAAAGGGGCGCTCTTCATCAATCTTCTTGTTCAGATACACCATAACAAAATGGCGTCGCTGAAAGAAAGAATCGTCATTTGTTAGAAGTTACTCGTTCTTTGATGTTTGAGATGAAGGTAGATGAATCCTTTTGGGCTGATGCTGTTATGACTACATGTTCTCTTATCAATCGCATGCCGTCCTCAATTCTTAAGGATGCAATTCCTCTCTTTTCTTTTTCCTTCCGACTTCTTATTCCATTTGCCACCTTGTATATTTGGTTGTGTTTGTTATATTCGTGATCATCGTCCAGGACTCTCTAAACTTGATCCTTGAGCTTTTAAATGCATTTTTGTTGGGTGCTCTTGTACATAGAAGGGTTATCAGTGCTACTGTCCCTCCTGGCAGAAGTATTTTACCACTGCAGATGTCTCATTTTTTGAGTATGCTGCCTATTCTGACCGTCCAATGGAGCCTCCTACAGTGGATGATGATTCCTTAACATATGTTGTTAGAAATATAAAAAGGGTATAATGGTCTTTTGGTTATATAGGGTTTATTTTGTATATATATTGAGTTTATCAATAAGAATTAGTGTGTTCTCTTCTCTACTTTCTACATGGTATTAGAGCACACGATCTTCATCTATCACGTATCACGTCGTCTCTTTTCCATCTTCATCCCTTCACGATCTGTTGCGATTTATTACTGTCATCGTCGCAGATCAGACGCGATCCACATCTAGTGGTCGCAGCGCGATCTCTCTCTGGCGGCCGCCAATCCCACGCGACCCACCCTAGATGGTCGCGAGTGAAGGCGTGACCTTCTTGGTCGCTGGAGGCTGAAGGCGCGATCCAGCCATTGGTGGCTGAAGGCGCGACCCTCCTGGTTGCTGGAGGCTGAAGGTGCGATCTGATCTCTAGAGGCTGAAGGCTCGATCCTTGGTGGTCGCAGTTGAAGGCACGACTGATTGCTGGTGGCTGAAGGCTCAGTTGTCGCTGGTGGTTGAGGCGCGACAAATTGCTGGTGGTTGACGCGCGACCTGTGCTGGTCGCTGGTTAAGGTGAGATCCTCTCGTGGATGTGAATGGGTGATCGCTGGATTTGAGTTGGATGTGTCCTGCGTTACTCTGCGATGTGCGACCCCCTCCTTATTGAATCTGCTGATTGTGCTACTGTGTTAAGGATTTCGTTGGACGAGCGAACTTGCTGAGTTGAGTTGCTGCTGATTGTGGTATTGGAAAGGATCGAATTTGGTGGTGTTGGCTTTATTTGAATTTGATGTACTAATTGTGATATTTGGGGGTATTTCGTGGCTGTAGCATTTTGGTGGAGCTTTGCTGATCTCGTGATGCATTAAATTATCGAGTTGATCTAAAGTGATTATCAGTTATAATGGCTGATCCTGAGAAGAGTGAGTAGTGTAACAATGTGACGACTGAGGTAATTTCCTCTTCGTCTTCTCGAATTACTGATAAGAAACTTGAGGGTATGTCTAATTTTCAACAATGGAAGAAGATTGTTAAGTTTGTTTTGACAGGTAGAAATCAGCACATTCATTTGACTAGAACTAAACCTGCTGATGATGTAAATTGGGAAGTTATTGATACCGTCAAAGAATTGTGGGAGTATTTGGATGTATTGTATTCTAGCCAGAACAATATTTCTAGAATATATGAGCTATCCCAGGAGTTTCACCGTTGTGAGAGCAAGGGCGTTCCATTGATCAGTATTTTGCTGATTTTAATCGTATGTATGAAGATTTGAATGCTCTTCTTCCTATTTCTTGTAATGCTGAACAAATGCGACATCAAAGAGAGCAATTGGCTGTGATGAATTTTCTAGGAGGTCTTGGTTCAGCATATGATGTTGTCAAGTCTCAGATTCTTGGAGGAGAGACTATTGGATCACTTCGGGATACATATGCCCGAGTTCTTCGAGCATCTCGTGGTTCTTCTCAAAGCACCACATCTGTTGTTGATGGTTCAGCTCTTGTCTCTCAATCTAGAGCTGGTGGAGGTAGGGGTGATGAAGGAACTCGAGGATATAGTGGTCGCGGTGGTCGCGGTGGCAGAAGTACGGGAACAGGAAGAGGCCACGGACAAAGATAGCTTTATGGACAGTGTCAAACCTCTACTGAGAGTTCTGGTGCTATATGGACTTGTCATTATTGTGGAAGGCCTGGTCATATTCAGAAATTTTGTTACAAACTACATGGTAGACCAGGACAACAACAACAGTTTGCCAATGCTGCATCTGGCATTGATTCTTTGTCCCTACCACAATGTTCCCAGGGCAATGTAGTGGTTATGTCTAATGAGGAATTTGCACGTTACAACCAGTCTCTAGTTTCACAGCCTCCTTCTTCCACTGCTACTCTAGTCCAGACAGGTAATGCTACTGCATGCATTTCAGCTAATTCTCGTCCTTGGGTCATTGATTCCGGGGCATCCGATCATATGTCAGGTCTTTCAGGTATATTTTCCTCTCTCACTTCTTCATCGTCCACTGTTACTTTAGCTAATGGTTCATCTTCTCAAGCTCAGGGAGTTGGTACAGTTCATCCAACTCCTTCTTTGTCATTATCCTCAGTACTTTATATTCCAAAATTTCCTTTCAATCTCATGTCTGTTAGTAAATTGACCAAACACTTTCAGTGTTCTGTGACTTTTTACCCCGATTCATGTATTTTTCAGGATCTGGCTACGAAGAAGACGATTGGTAGAGGACGAGAGACAGGGGGGCTATATGTGCTTGAAGATGCTCCTTCCATTGCTTGCCCTAGTATTACCACTCTACATCGGATTCATTGTCATCTTGGACGCCCGTCACTACAGAGTTTTCAGAAATTGGATTCTAGTTTTCAGTCTCTTTCTACTTTAGAGTGTGAATCATGCCAACTTGGCAAATTGCATCGTGTCAGTTACCCGCCTCGAGTTAATAAAAGAGCAGAGTCTCCTTTTTCATTAGTTCATTCAGATATATGGGGTCCTTGTCATTTGGTTTTTAATTTGGGTTTTACATACTTTGTTACTTTCGTTGACGATTATTCTCGAGTTACTTGGTTATATTTAATGAAAAGTCGTTCGGAATTATTTTCTATATTTCGAGGCTTCATTTCTGAAATTTATACCCAGTTTGGTGTGCAAGTCAAAATTTTGCGTTCTGATAACGCTAAAGAGTACTTTTCTGCACCCTTTTTTGACTTTATGACTCAACATGGTATGATTCATGAATCTTCTTGTTCTTATACACCTCAACAAAATGATGTAGCTGAAAGAAAGAATAAACAGTTATTAGAAGTCACCAGGTTCATGTTATTTGAGATGAAGGTTTCTAAAACCTTTTGAGCTCATGCTGTTCTTACTGCATGTTATCTTATTAATCGTATGCCTTCTTCTGTTTTACGAGGAAGTATTCCTTTCTCCACTTTGTTTCCCAATCAGCCTTTATTTGCCTTGCCACCTTGTACCTTTGGTTGTGTCTGCTTTGTTCGTGATCATCGACCTGGAATATCAAAACTTGATCCTCGATCCATTAAATGTATGTTTTTGGGCTATTCTCGTATTCAAAAAGACTATCGTTGCTATTCCCCAACATTGAGGAAATACTTTATAATTGCTGATGCTTCGTTCTTTGATTCTACTTCTTATCATGAAGTTCCACTCACTGTTTCTGAGATGGATGAAGATTTATATGTGACTATTATTCGGTCGCCTACTTCAATTGTTTCATCAGTGTCTACACAAGAATCTCCTTCTCTCAAGGTTTATACACGGCGTCCTCGTCCAGCCACTGATCCCCCCAATGCTCCCGTCACTACTGCGTCATCTTCATCTCCAGATCTACCTTTAGTTAATCCTCAGGTAATATCTGATCTTGATCTCCCTATTGCTCACCGTAAAGGTACACGTGCTTGCACTCAACACTCAATTGCAAACTTTGTCTCATACACTTCTGTCTCTTCCTCTTTTCGATCCTGTCTATCCACTGTTGATCAATATCCTGTCCCCAAGTCTGTAGCTGAGGCATTACAAAGCCCTGGTTGGAGGTCAGCTATGGAAGAAGAATTGGAGGCATTAGAGGTTAATGAAACTTGGGACTTGGTGCCTCTTCCATCAGGCAAAACAGCTATTGGTTGTCGTTGGGTGTATACTGTGAAGGTTAATCCCGATGGTTCTCTTGCTCGCCTGAAAGCAAGACTTGTTGCGAAAGGATATGCTCAGGTTTATGGGGTTAATTATCTGGATACTTTTTCTCCCGTTGCTAAACTCACATATGTTCGTATTTTGATCTCTCTTGCTGCCACATATAACTGGTCTTTGTTTTAGCTTGATGTAAAGAATGCTTTCTTGCATGGTACTCTTGATGAGGAAGTATATGTAGAGCAACCTCCCGGATTTGTTGCTCAGGGGGAGTCTGGTGGATTGGTTTGTAAGTTAAAGAAATCATTGTATGGCTTGAAGCAGTATCCATGAGCATGGTTTGGAAGATTTTCTGAAGTTTTACTTTCATTTGGATTGTCTAGATGCGAAAGTGATCATTCTTGCTTTTATAAACATTCGGGAAGAGGCAAGATTTTCTTGATTGCATATGTTGATGATATTATCATTACAGGAGATGACTCGACTGGTATAGATGAATTAAAAATCTACCTCAAGCAACAATTTCAGACCAAGGACTTAGGAAAGTTGAAGTATTTCCTAGGAATTGAGGTGGCACAGTCAAAGAAAGGTATTGTATTGTCACAGCGGAAGTATGTCCTGGATTTGCTCACTGAGACAAGTATGTTGGGATCAAGGCCTCTTGATTCACCTATGGAACAAGGAGTTAAATTGGTAGCTGATGCAGGAGAAATTTTAGATAATCCTGAGAGGTATAGAAGACTGGTAGGTAAACTGAATTATTTGACTCGACCAGATATTGCCTTTCCAGTTAGTGTGGTAAGTCAGTTTCTATCTTCCCCTCGTACATCTCATTGGGATGCAGTTATTCGAATTTTGAGATACTTGAAGAAGGCTCCAGGGAAAGGAATTGTTTATCAAAATCATGGTCACAGTAGAGTCAAAGGATTCTCTGATGCAGATTGGGCAGGGTCTCCAGATGATAGGAGATCAACTACTGGTTATTGTACTTTAGTCGGAGGAAATCTAGTATCGTGGAAGAGCAAGAAACAGAGTGTTGTTGCCCATTCCAGCGCTGAGTCAGAATATAGAGCTATGGCACAAGTGACATGTGAATTAATGTGGATTCAGCAGCTTCTGACTGAATTAAGCTTTAAAGCTTCGGCTCCTATGATTTTATGGTGTGATAACAAGGCAGCAATATATATATATATAGCTTCTAATCCTGTGTTTCATGAAATAACAAAACACATCGAGGTCGACTGCCACTTTATTCGAGAGAAGCTCCAGAGTGGAATGATTCTTCCTACTTATGTTAGGACTGGTGAACAATTTGCAGATATTTTTACTAAACCTTTAGGTAATGGGAGGATGGGATATATTTGTAACAAGCTGGGCATGATTGATATTTATGCTCCGGCATGAGGGGGAGTGTTAGAAATATAAAAAGGGTATAATGGTCTTTTGGTTATGTAGGGTTTATTTTGTATATATATTGAGTTTATCAATAAGAATTAGTGTGTTCTCTTCTCTACTTTCTACATATGTTATTATGGAATCAGCACCCTCTTCGGAACCATCAGTTCCTCCACCTATCCAATATGTTTACAGTAGACGTCCTTGTTAGCATGTGGCGCTCCCTGCCGATGAATCTGAGCCTATCTCGTCTTCTTCGTCTTCTGAACCTGAGGTAAGTCAGTCACATATTGATTTTGATATTCCTATTGCACATCGTAAAGGAGCTCGTAGTTGTACAAACCACCCTATTGCACAGTTGTCTCCTATTCTGGTTTATTTGCCTCTTGTCGGGCTAGTGTAATGACCATTGATACACATCCTATTCCTAAAATTGTTGCTGAAGCATTATCTAGTCCAGGCTGGAGGAAAGCTATGGAAGAGGAACTATTGGCATTGGACCACAACCAAACTTGGGATCTTGTCTCTCTACCTGTAGGGAAGACGACCATTGGATGTAAGTGGGTATTTACTGTCAAGGTTAATCCTGATGGTTCTCTTGCTCATCTCAAGGCCAGATTGGTTGCTAAAGGGTATGCACAGGTTTATGGAGTCGATTATGGTGATACCTTTTCCCCAGTTGCTAAGATATCCTTTGTTCGTCTTTTACTTTCTTTGGCTGCTTCTGCTAATTGGCCTCTGTTTCAGCTTGATGTTAAAAATGTCTTTCTTCATGGAGATTTAAAGGAAGTGGTGTATATTGAGCAACCACCTAGGTTTGTTGCTCAGGGGGAGTTTGGTCATGTTTGTCGCTTAAAAAAATCTTTATATGGTTTGAAACAATCTCCCAGAGCATGGTTTGGGAAGTTTTCTGAGGCGGTACTCCAGTTTGGAATAAGTAGATGTACTGGAGATCATTCAATGTTTTATCGAGTTTCCGAGGATGGTCGAATATTTCTTATAGTTTATGTTGATGATATTGTTATAACTGGAGATGATTCTGCGGGAATTAAAGAGCTGAAATTGTATTTGCAGCAGCAGTTTCATACAAAAGATTTGGGATCGCTTAGATATTTCTTGGGTATCAAAGTGGCACGAGTGAAGAAAGTTATTTATATTTCACAACGAAAGTATGTTCTGGATTTGCTTACTGAGACAGGGATGTTAGGAGCTAAACCACTAGATATACCGATGGAAGTGGGCCTGAAATTGATGGCAGAGGATGGTGAACTATTAGATGATCCAGAAAAGAATCGAAGACTTGTTGGAAGGCTAAATTATCTAACTATCACTCGACCTGATATTTCTTTTCCGGTGAGTGTTGTGAGTCAATTTATGTCTTCCCCCCGTACTTCACATTGAGATGCCATAATTAGAATTCTGAGATACTTAAAGAAAGCCACAGGTCGTGGTCTTGTTTATAGGGATCATGGTCACAGAAGGGTAGAAGCTTTCTCGGATGCTGATTGGGCAGGATCTCCTATAAATAGAAGATCGACATTAGGTTATTGCACCTTTGTGGGAGGAAACCTAGTATCGTGGAAGAGTAAGAAGCAAACTGTTGTGGCTAGATCAAGCGTAGATTCAGAATATAGAGTTATGGCTCAAGTTACTTGTGAGTTAATCTGGATGCGTCAACCATTAGTTGAACTTGGATTCAAAGATCCCGCACCAATGGAGTTGTGGTGCGATAATCAAGCGGCTGTCCATATTGCTTCTAATCCTGTATTCTATGAGCGTACCAAGCATATTGAAATTGATTATCATTTTGTTCGTGAGAAACTTCAAGCTAGAGTTATCTCTACTAGTTATGTTAGGACCAGCGAACAACTGGCTGATATCTTTACCAAATCTCTAGGGAATAGTAGGGTTGAGTATATTTGTAACAAGCTGGGTATGTTCGATATCCATACTCCAGCTTGAGGGGGAGTGTTAAAGAGTAAAGGGTATAATGGCCTTTGTGTGTTTTGGTAGTTTACCTAGTTTGTATATGTACGTCTTTTTTCATCAAATAAAGAGATATGTTATTACCGCTCACAAATAGAAAGATTTGCAGTTTAAGAACTATTAAAATGCTTATTCGTGGAATTGATTGGTGTACAATATGGCTCTTCTTTTGTCCTTTCAGAGCATACTTATCTGGTGGATGCATTGTAACATTTACTAATACGTGATGCTGTCAAGTTGTCAGTTACAAAAACTGATCCTTCAGTTCAACTTGATTAGATAATTCTTTCCTTCTGTTATTTTCATCTTAAAGATCCTTTTCTGAAGATGTTTCTGTGGTATTTGTATTGACAGATTTACCTTGGGAAGACTGTGCTATCACATCAAACTTTAGTAGGAAATGTGAGGCGCTTGCCGTATCTGGCTTGGTGGAGTACGGTGATGAGATTGACGTGATCGCTCCTGCAGATATATTGAAGCAGATATTTAAAATGCCTTACTCAAAAGCTCGTTTGTCCATTGCTGTCCATCGTATCGGGCAAACTCTTGTTCTGAATATGGGGTCTGTTTCAGAACCAACTGCATTGGCTTAACATTGCTTCTAGACTTCTAATCTTATGTTTCCGATGTGACGCAGGCCTGATGTGGAAGAGGGAGAGAAGTTGATTAAAAGACATAGTCAATCACAATGTGCAGAGCAGGCATTATTTCTTAATTTTGCCATGCATTCTGTTAGAGTGGAGGCTTGTGATTGTCCACCAACACATAATGCTGCATCATCGAAGGACCAATCGTGTTCCTCTGTTCTTCCTGGAATAGATATTTCGAACTCTTTCGGTCTGCATGACGACGTTACTGAGAAAGAGCAATTAAGACAATGCTCAGAGTATCCGCAAATAAAACAGACTGGTTTCTTATGGGAAAGTAAGTCCAAGAGGAATAAAAGGTGTGAGCCTGTCAAAAAGACAACACAAGTTAGTGAAAAGAAACGGAATGTGATGCAAGAGTCTGACAGGCATAGAAGAGTTGCCAATGATGGATTTTTGAGGGTCTTGCTTTGGCAATTTCACAATTTCCGTATGCTTCTGGGCAGTGACTTGCTTCTCTTTAGTAATGAAAAATATGTTGCTGTGAGTCTGCATCTATGGGACATTACAAGACAGGTTCAGCTAATAAATCATTTTTCTTCTCAGTTATAAGAAATCCCTAGTTTCTGACACTGGTATAACCATATTTTTCGCTATATTTCTATACTATATAGGTCACTCCATTGACTTGGCTTGAAGCCTGGCTTGATAACATCATGACTAGTGCACCAGAACTGGCTATTTGTTATCATCAGAATGGAGTGGTTCAGGGCTATGAGCTTCTTAAGACAGAAGACATATTTCTATTGAAAGGCATCTCTGAGGATGGCACTCCTGCTTTTAACCCTCATGTTGTCCAGCAAAATGGCCTTTCTGTATTGAGGTTCCTTCAAGATAATTGCAAGCAAGATCCTGGGGCATACTGGGTAAGTTTTTATTAAAAATCTCATCTGGGTAACATTACAAATCAGTATTTTAAAATTTTCTTGTGAAAATTGTAGGTGTTAATTTTTTCTCCTCCTTATTATTATTTTTTTGGGCATGCTCTGTAACAGCTATACAAAGGTGCTGGCGAAGATGTAATTCAGCTTTTTGATCTTGCTGTTATCCCTAAGAATCACTCTTCGGACAATAGTGACGATAGCTCAAGTTCTTTGCCTTCTCCAATGCATAGAGGAAGAAGTGACTCTTTGTTTTCACTGGGCACTCTGCTTTACCGCATTGCTCATAGACTTTCCTTATCAGTGGTCAGAACTTTCTTGTTAGAACTGCGTAGCAACTTTTCTTTTTTGCCCTATTAGCTACAATCTTTTGATGACAATATATGATTTTACCGCAGACTCCAAAAGATAAGGCAAAATGCGCAAGCTTCATTAGGAAGTGCTTGGAATTACTGGATGAGCCAGATCAGCTTGTATGAGTTATTAATTTGTTTTCAATCCCATTTTTTTAGTACTATTTGTTTTCACTTTTGTGTTGTTTTATTATATTAGGTTGTACGCGCTCTTGCTCATGAACAATATGCCCGACTTATTTTGAACAATGATGATGAAGATGTTGATTTGGCATCTGAATCTGTCCCGAAAGAATGTGAAGTTAAAGTCACCGACGCTGAAGAAGAATCTCTCGATTTTTGGAGAAGCATTTCTGACTCTAATGTCCAGGATGATGATCCCTCTGTTGTTTTGAAAACAGAAAAGTCCAGTGAAGTGCAAAAGGGTCTTCAAGATTTAGCATCAGAAGCATCATTGAATATGTCTTTAGCGGCTAGTATATCTGCTTCCAGAAAATTGATAACATCATCTGACATTGAGAAGACAGTTTCAGAAGGAGGTGTCTCTAGTTCTGGATGTGATGGTCATTTTGCAATCTGCAAAAGGTCCCCTGTATCTACACAAGTAATTCAAACTGTTGCAGATCCTATCTCCTCCAAGCTGGCTGCAATTCATCATGTTTCTCAAGCTATTAAATCACTGAGATGGATGCGCCAATTGCAAAGTAATGAGGCAGAGCTGGTTGACTGTGGCACTGGAGCTGCTGATGGAGCACCATTGCCAATGAAGTTCGCTGTTTGTGCATGTGGTGATGCTGACTGTATTGAAGTTTGTGATATTCGTGAATGGCTGCCTACATCAAAATTGGATCATAAGCTGTGGAAACTTATTCTGTTGCTTGGAGAATCTTACTTGGCACTTGCACAAGCATATAAAGAGGAAGGTGAGTTGTTTCAAGCATTGAAGGTTGTAGAATTAGCTTGTTCTGTCTATGGATCAATGCCCCAACATCTTAAAGATACACGATTTATTTCCTCAATGGTTAGCTGTGCAACACCCTTTTCAATGCTAAACAACACAAATGGAAGGAAAAAATCAAAGTTTGATGCTGGTGAAGATGTTATATCCGCCGCAGATGATGATCATTTTACTTCTGAGCAGTTCTCTTTCACTTACCTCTTTTGGGCCAAGGCCTGGACTTTGGTTGGAGATGTTTATGTTGAGTTTCATATGATAAAGGGCAAAGAGGTTTCAATTCAAATGGCTGAGAAGCGATCCATGAAAGAGCTGAGAATTTCATCTGAGGTTGTGAAGGAAGTCAAAAGGCTAAAGAAGAAGTTGGGACAACTTAAGCAGAACTGCAGTTTGTGCTCCCTGGTGAATTGCAGCTGTCAAAATGATAGGGCTAGCAGTGGTAGCAGCGCAAGCAGTAGCACTGGGGATTCACATGTCATTGCTCATAGCAGAAGACAGGGTAGAAAGTCGCATAGTAGGCGAAGTTCTTTGTCAAATTTTGCAGACACTGAAGATGAAAGCACTGTCAAGAAAGTGGACAAGGGTAGGAGGAAAAAGAAAACTACTGGCACTGTACCAGAAACTTTTGATATAACTAGAGGAATTGCGGATTTGGATTCATCAGCTGCTGCTATTCCTAACAATGGTGAAGATTCTTCCGAAAAGCATGCTGTTGCATCCAAAGGGGTTTCTGAAACAGGTTCATCTTGGAAAGAAGTACCTAAAAAGACTGGTGGAATATTTAGATACGTCGTGGGTGCTGCAGCTGAAGACACAGACTGCAATCTTTTTTCTGCTCTAAGCTGCTATGAAGAAGCTAGAAAGGCATTAGGTGGAGTTCCTGTGGGCTCAGCAGAACTTCAATCTATTATGAAAAAGAAAGGATGGGTTTGCAATGAAATTGGTAGAAACATGCTGGAGAGGAAGGAGTTGAGTGAAGCTGAGGTTGCTTTTGCTGGTGCTATAAATGCATTTAGAGAAGTCTCTGACCACACCAACATTATATTAATTAATTGCAATATGGGTCATGGGAGACGGGCATTAGCCGAGGAGATGGTTGCCAAAATTGGACATCTTAAATCACATCCAGCTTTTCATGACTCATATAAGCAGGCATTGGTAACTGCAAAGCTTGAATATTGTGAAGCTCTTAAATTTTACGGGGCAGCAAAGTCAGAGCTCAGGGTTGTGGAGGAAGATGAAGATTCTGTTTCCGAGAGCTTGAAAAATGAGGTTTATACACAGTATGCCCACACTCATCTGAGGCTTGGTATGTTTTTGGCTGAAGAAGATACAACTGCTGATGTGTATGAAAATGCAGCCTTGGAAGAAATATCACTTGCTCGCTCTAGTTATAGTCCTAGAAGAGTTAAAGATTTGTTCTTGAGAAAGCATGAAATCACAGCGAATGAGGCCATCAGAGAGGCATTGTCTGTGTATGAATCATTGGGTGAGTTGCGTAAACAGGAGGCTGCATATGCATATTTCCAGCTTGCTTGCTACCAGAGAGATTGCAGTGTGAAATTTCAGAATTCAAATCATAAGAAAGGATTCTCTAAAGGTGAGAATAGCATTCTCCAGCGAGTGAAACAGTATGCTTCATTGGCTGAGCGGAACTGGCAGAAAGCAGCAGATTTTTATGGCCCCCAGAGCCATCCAGCCATGTACCTCACCATACTGATGGAGAGATCAGATCTTTCATCGGCCCTCTCAAGTTCATTGCACTCAAATGCGGTATGTCTTTGGAAATATGTTTCCACCAGTTCATTAACCTCTTTAGCTACCATAAGACGATATATGTGGTCATCTTATCAAGCCAGATCGCTTTGTTTACCCTTGGTCATGACTACATACTTCTGTTTTGATACATGTATACATGTTTGTCAGGGTCGGGATCTTAAGTACGACCGTTCTGAGTCTCTGAGGATCAGATCAAGGTTCATAAGATCCTACTTTTTTACACAATTGAGACTTGAGTTGTGCAATTTTTCCCTTGGCATACATAATTAAATACATAGTAACTTCAAAAGAGAGAAATGAAGCTCAATATATGCTATAGAGAAGGTCAGGGTTTGAACTCTAGCATTCGACAGAGAATAGAACAGCGTCTGAGAATACAATGTAAAGTAACCATGTTAGAAACAGAAATGAGTTCCATAGAAGCAATTAGCAAACGTCCACTAACATCATTATTTAAAAGAAACTACTAGAACAGGTAATTTATGCAATTCAGTTATCATTATTAATAGTTTACGGGCACCTAGACCATATACTGCAAAAAGGAAAGCAATCTGAGAGTGAAAATGAAGAAAGAAAATATTCCTTCACCAAATTGAGATAGCACCCAAAAAAGGGGCTAGAAACGAGAGTATTAGAAATATAAAGACAAAATAACAGAACATAGATGGCATGACCAATACAGTTTGACGTGAAAAGGTTGGAAAATGTAAAGTTGAAGCCTAAATATGTGTCGATCGAGTGGGTTGATGAAGAAATGGAAAAAAGAAAGAGAGAAAAAGCAAGAGAAGATGGCGTTTAGGCAACATGCTGATGTAGAAGTTGGGGTCTTCTGAAAAAAGGTCAATTGCCATAGCTCAGCCTCACCCGTGGGGATTTTGTCATTCTCCATGCCCTAGTCTTTCGAATGGACCTAAAAGTAGGCTTAAAGAAGAAAGTGGGTCTTTTCTGGGAGGAATGTGGCGCGATCTTGTCTTTCTTGTGGCTGAAAAGATTAATTCCCAAGCAAGTTTGGATCACTATGATCGGCTGTGGGATCCCGCAATCCTGACAGAAAGCGATTTTTAATGCAGTCCTGATCATTTGATGCATTTTGGATCGAAGAATTGTGTAATCCTTGGCCTAAGAACCCTCATGTACTTATGAAGTATGTGAAACAGGCCTTTGTGAGTATTTGTAGCGTCTTTTATCATGCATATCATTGTGCTTCTTTTTATTTAATATAAGTTTACAGTGTTCACATAATTTTGGATTGGGCAAATATTATTTGTTTTCGTTCATCTCTCCAAGTCTTTTTACTGATGCATAAAGAAGGGGTTGTTTCAATTTGAAACTACTCTTTATGCTACAATCAACGTCAACATCAACAACACCTTTATCCCAAATTAGTTGGGGTTGGCGGTCGATGAACCCCAAAAAATCATAAAAATAAAAGCAGAATCAAGGGAGGGAAAAGAGATAAAAATAAGTATATATATATATCTATCTATACACTATCCCTCCACAATACTAATAGCCTTCCTTCACTCCGTCTCAAGATAAACCGTATGCCAATCTATTTTCCACTCCATTAAATCTTGTTTTACTACTTTCCCCCAATTAAGTTTCGGCCCACTTCTTGCTTTCTTCGTGTTATGCTCTCGATATCAAACATCTGTTTGTACCGGTGCGTCTAAGGGCCTTCGGAGGATATGCCCAAACCATCTTAATCTATGCTCTCTCATGTTTTCCGCCACTGGTTCTACTCCAACTTTTCGTCGAATCTCTTCATTCCTTATCTTATCAATCCTTATATGACCACACATCTACCTTAACATCCTCATTTCCGCTACTCCCATTTTATGCTTATGTTTCCTTTGTTCTGGCCAATATTCAGCTCCGTACAACATGGCAGGTCTGACTGCTGTTTTATAAAATTTTCCTTTTAACCTAAGAGGAATTTTGCGATCACACAAAAATCCCGATGCACTGCGCCATTTCATCTAACCTGTTCTGATTCTATGGCTTACATCCTCATCAATCTCTCCCTCCTTTTGCAATATTGATCCCAGATGTCTAAATGTATCTTTCTTGGGTACCTCTTGTCCAAGCATATTTACGGCTTCTTGATCCTCTCTTCCTGCCGTGTCAAACTCACACTTCAAGTATTCCGTCTTACTTCGACTTAGCGTAAATCGTTTAGACTCTAATGTGCTTCTCTATACTTCTAACTTAGCATTAACCCCAGCCCTGGTCTTATCAATAAGCACGATATCGTCTGCAAATAGCATACACCATGGCACCTCATCTTGAATATATTTTGTTAGCTCATCCATAACCAGGGCAAAAAGGTAAGGCCTCAAAGCAGAACCTTGGTGTAAGCCTACTGTGATTGGAAAATAACTTGATGTGCCATTACAAGCCTTCACACATGTAGTAGCACCATCATACGTGTCCTTGATTGCCTCGACATACTTTGAAGGTACTT
Source organism: Rhodomyrtus tomentosa (assembly GCA_028455895.1). Classification (NCBI taxonomy): domain Eukaryota; kingdom Viridiplantae; phylum Streptophyta; class Magnoliopsida; order Myrtales; family Myrtaceae; genus Rhodomyrtus; species Rhodomyrtus tomentosa. The sequence continues at coordinate 35,417,095 of JAPCWY010000001.1, read as the reverse complement.
TTTTTCTTCTCAGGAATCCACTACAAAACCTTTCTTGGAATCCTATCATATGCCTTCTCAAGATCAATAAACACCATATGGAGGTCCTTCTTTCTTTCTCGATATCTCTCCATCAATTGTCGTATTAAGAAAATAGTTTCCATGGTAGATCTTCCTGGCATAAATCCAAATTGATTAACAGAAACCTTGGTCTCTATTCTCAAACGACGCTCAATAACTCTCTCCCACAGCTTCATTGCATGGCTCATAAGCTTGATGCCTCTATAGTTAGAATAATTCTGGATATCCCATTTGTTCTTGTATATAGGCACAAGTATACTCTTCCTCCATTCATCACGCATCTTATTAGTACGAAGTATCTTGTTAAAAAGGCTAGTCAACCAACTTATTGCTACATCCCCTAAGCATCTCCACACTTCAATAAGAATACCATCGGGTCCCAAGGCTTTACTAGTCTTCATCTTTTTTAATGACTCCCTAACTTCTCATGTTTTAACTCTACGCACAAACCTTCTATTTGAATCATCAGAAGCATCTTCCAGATCCACCTCACTTTTATCGCTCTCCCCATTAAAAAGTTTGTTAAAATAACTCATCCACCTGCCCTTGACGTCTTCATCTCTTATCAAGAGTGTTTGATTTTCATCCTTGATACATTAACTTGCGTCAAGTCTTTACTTTTCTTGTCTCTTGACTTTGCAAGTCTATAGATGGCTTTTTCTCCTTCTTTGCTCCCAAGTTTGTTGTACATATCGGTGAAAACCTTGCCTCTGGCCTCTCGTACAGCTTTCTTGGTATTTTTTTTCGCCAATCTAAATTTTTGCAAATTCTCTTCGTTGGGACATTTATGTAGGCATCTGAAACACTACTTCTTCTGCTTAATTGACTCCTGCACCTCTTCATTCTACCACCGGGTTTCCTTTATTTGATGTCCATTCTCTCTACTTTCCCCTAACTCCTCTTTTGCCACTGTCTGGATACAGTTCAACATGTACTTCCACATCATATTTACTTCGCACTCCAGTCGCCACAGTCCTTCCTGTAATATTCTTTCCTTGAATTATGTTTGTTTCTCCTCATGTAATTTCCACCATCTTACTCTGGGGTGCTGCGCACTTTTCTTTATCTTCTGTATTTTGTTATACCGAACTTCTAAGACCACTAACTTATATTGTGTAACTACACATTCATCAGGGTATACCTTACAATCTACATACAAAGCTTTATCCTCTCTTCTGGCAAGAAAGAAATCAATCTGGTTACAATTTTGACCGCTGTGAAAAGTGATCAGATGTGATTCTATTTTCCTAAAAAAGGTGTTTGCCAACATCAAATCATAAGCTAATGCCACACTCAAGATGTATTCCCCAGCCTCATTTCTAGTCCCATATCCAAAACCTCCATGAACTCTGTCAAAATCTCCATTACTCTGACCGATATGTCCATTTAGATCTACTCCTATGAATACCTTCTCCTCGTGTGGTATCCGCCTTAAAATCTCTTCCTGCTCTTCCCAAATTTTATGCTACAATCAAATTGCATAATTTTTTTTTCTTGATATTACCCAGTTTAGGTTTAGATAATTAAGTTGGATAAATTTACTGTACAGGAAGTGATTATGAATACACCGAGTCACCATTTCTTTTAGGTCACTCGTTATGCAATTGATTCATTCTATTGGTTTAGTTATTTATTTTTTCTTGTTCCATTTTCACGATCAAAATTGCAGCATTTATCCGTTTTTGTTACTCTCAATTTAGCTCTTAGATTATCAAGTCGAACAAATGTACACCGAGCGAAGCCATAGGGAATGTACTGAATCACAATTATCTTTAGATAACTTAACATGCAAGATTCATCGCTTCTTGCTGCTCTTGATTTTTGTTTTTTGAATCACAATTATCTTTAGATAACTTAACATGCAAGATTCATCTCTTCTTTGCTTCTCTTGCTTTTTGTTTGATCAACATAAGTGTGGTGTTTCTATTTGTACAAACACAATATCCTACAGATTTAGACAAAGTTTATGCAGATTCATTGTTAGGACATCGAATTGATTATTTTGTTTTCATCGGGCTTGAGTTAAGACTCAGTATGGTGCTTTTGTTTGGTGGAAAATGCTACGTGATTGGGTGCATTCAGTAGATAATGTGGGGAATGATGTGGGAATGACGATTATGTATGCGAGATTAAAGAAATTAAGATCAAGAACAGTTGGGATTTTCTTGCCTGCAGTGACTATATTAAAAGCACTCTTGGTCCTTCTTATAGTGTGTACAAATTTGCTCGAGTCTCAGTGCACTGTGAAGACTGTTAGCAAGATTTTTCACTTGAAAGGAGTGTGTAGCTTGGATCACAGTTATACCAGGATTCATGCTCTTGACTCATTAGTATGATCTGACTTCTTAAACAGCTATGACTGTTGACTTGGTTAAGAATTGTTAAATTCAACACCCCGTAATTCCGGATATATTATTCACCTGAACTTGTGACAACAGTCCTTGAGTCCTTTTCAGTTTTCATGATAAAAGGCAAGTCAGCAACTGATCCAGATTGATTATTCTTGTTGCAGATGCTGGAAGCATCCCTGTCTCGTCTGCTAGATGGCCGTTGCATATCCGAAACAACCTCAAATGCTCTAAAGGCCAGTCATCCTGGAATTCATGCCAAATTTTGGGGGCAATTGCGGATGCTTTTGAAGAATATGCTGGCGTCAACACTTGCTGCAAGTGGCAGCAAGTCTCCCACGCATGCAGTTACCGGCAAGCCTGGAGATGCTGTGAAGCTCAAAGAACTATATAAGATGTCTTTGAAGTCTACTGAGTTCAGTCAGCTGCATGTCATGCACTCCTTGTGGACATCTTGAGTTGACCTGAATCTGCATTTCTGAATACTTTCAATAGACACGTGCATCTAAACAGGTATCGTATGAAATGGACTGGTTCTTGGATATCTTGCGTATATGTAATCGAAACCCTTGAATTAATCTGTGGTTGAATCGTGGCACAAGTCCTACATGGTGGCTCCGTCCGAACTTGAATACGAGAGAGCAGAAGTTCATTGATATTCATTTCTTTTTCCTGTGCTGGTTTTACCTCTATGGAAAAGGATGTGTTGGTGTGTTTTAGCGAGTTCTGGTTCTTATCTATATTATGCTATCAGGAGAGGCCTAAACCATGAATAATGTGAGTGCTTCACTGCTTGGCATCAACATCGCCCAGAAAAGAACACAACCCTCTAGCCTCTTCTGCAGAGAAGATTGGGGATGCATCCATGGGGGTGAAACCTGGAATCAACCTTTTTGAACAATCTGGAATCAACCTTGAAGGGGCTGGTTCTTGAAATTCTGAACGAAGGGTTTCTATGATCAATCGAAGAATTGATCCCCTGTCCTATATTGCATCTTAGTTCGTGTACAAAATGTAATAAAGCACGAGCACCCAAACAGAATTTTGCAATGAACGACCATAAGGAATTATCCTGTGAATCAACCGTCGCAAATCCCCGAGGATCCTCGAGATTTGTAGAAATGACCGTCTGAACAGGAAGTGAACCAGTCTCGATTTTTATGGTCTCTTCGATCTTTTTAACCAATCACAAGATGCTTTCTTCATGAGAAAGTACGATTTTCGGGAGTGGTTGACATTATCAACACACCATAAGACATGTTAAAACATCTTTTTTCTTCCTAGTATCTTGCTGAATAAACAAACTCTTTATTAAAAAGAAACAGAATTCGTCCGATAATAATACACCCAGGACCTAGAGGAAGTTCCTTTGGAAATTTCCAGAGGAAAACCTAGAAGTCAATCCCTGAGCCATATTTTCGGAGTCGAGGTTTACACTCTGGCGCCCAGCGACTAGGTCCTTCTCCCTATCCCACGGTTTCCATGGATGTTTCCCCAGCCAATCTTCTTTCTCCTGTGGTTGCTGCTTCTGCTTCTTCTTTGAACGGCTCGTAGACTCTTCCTGGTGCTTTTGAACCAATGATTTCGATCTTTTGGCCTTGTTGTACGTGTCCACCAAGTCCGCGTCTGCTTTGACCCTCTTCTTTTCCTCTTCATTTGAAGCAAGTGCCGTAGCCTCGTTGTATGCCTCCAGATAACTGCCATGTCGAAAGTAAATTGTATGGCTGAGCAGAATGAAAACAGCAAAGCTGGAGTTTCCAATTTTTTTTTAAAAACAAGGCACATACGTCATCTTAGCTTTCTGTGCTCTGTCTGATGGCGTATCAGTCCAAACGCTGGTGTCCCCACGGCCTTCTTTCGAGCCCTTGCTAAATTTTGTGGATTGCATAGACACACCGGCCTGGCAACAAAAAGAAGCTGGATGAAATTATCTAAAAGAAAAGGTAGCGCTGTTTAACTCTCTTGAGAGGTGATTTAGATTATTGTGGGCCTTCCTATCATTAGAGGAATGATTGCGAAGTGTGAAAAATCACCCTTTGCTTGATGTGCATCTTACTTTTTACCGTAGCTTAGTTAAAATGAATCACATGGCATAGATTAACTGCCATATGATCAGACAAGCTCAATGACTGTCGGAGGCCGTAGCAACTCTCCTATATATGACGTGCCTCTCCAGGGTCTTCCACTATTCAGGGGTAAATAGATGAAAATCCACTAATCATGCACCAGTTCTCAAACCGTAGGTATGATTTTTCAGCATTGCCCGACTAATCAAGTTGGCAACGAGAGATGCATCAGAACATTACAGACTGCTCACTCAAATATTTAATCACCTTCCTGTAACCACTGTTAACCAATAAATTCTATTTGTTCCAGGGGACTAAAATTTATGTGGCACTGAGAACTAACATAAGAGTAGACATAAAATGCAACTGTGAAATTTTAGTAAGATCAAGAAAGGATGAGGTTTCTTACTTTCCTTTCTGGAGGTAGAGTTGTCATCCACTCATCTCTTTTGGGCATCTCTTTAACCTGTATGTCCACTAAGAGCTCATCATCACCTTCCATGGATATACCTGACAAAACAACTAATAATTAATAATAGACCAGCGAGTATTTGCTTTACTTCTTCCAATGAAAGTAATTCTGACATCAGTTCACTCGTGCCCACACACTTACAAGTTAAATAGTTACATGACGATGCAGAACGTCAGGACACCTCCAATTGAATAAGAATATAATCAAATGTTTTCAATTCTTTTCACAAGACTCACTAGATACAGAAAATTAGAATGTTCAGGACTCTAATTCCTGGTTGATCATTTTCCATATAAAAGTGACACATAAAAAGATTGATAAAAGAAACAAGAAGACTATATGTCAATGTGCCAAGGGATTTGTACATAACAATAAGTGGTAGTTGATCGAGGATGATCAGCTACCCTGGGACTGAGACACGACTCAGACTCTTATGGTGACAGCAGTCTCCCATTGGTGACAGTTAAAGATCCTTGTCAGCATTGCACCCCACAACATTTATTGGCAAGTGATTGGGGGCGCTATAGCCACAACTGACTAAATATGGTTGGTGGTAGTAGTTGGCGAAAATGCAGTACAAAAAGACAATACTGAAAGTGAGGCATACACCGAAAAAAAAAAAATTGTTTCATATTTCTCTACCATCAACAAAACGTGCTGACTCGTCAAGGCATTAAACTAGTGTATTTTTCTTCTATCTTCTTTTCCAAAGAAAAGAATTTGGACCATATTATCCATCTCATTCTACCTAAGGCAATCCATAGTAGTATAAGTCTCAACTGAGCATCAGAGACTTCAGGGAAAAGGATTAACAGCATATAAGCAGAAATAGCGTACCCTGCAATCTCCTCCACTGGGCAGCCTCACGCATTGCTTTCAATTCAATCTAAGGTAAAAGAAACTCCTTCAGTCTCATGGCCAGTGAGGTATATTCCTCATCTATTGCCTCAATGATACTGATCCATAACAAAGTGCTCACCTTAAATGCCTCTTGTTCCTCCTTCAGTTTGATTTTGTCATCCAATACTTTTCGCTGGACAAAGAAGATAAAAAATTTTAATCGAAAAAGGCAGATAGAACTCCAGAGTGGTCTCCAGTGTTCCTCCACTTGCTCTTTTAACGACATATATGCACATGGGCTAACATCTTTGCACACAACTCTAATTTTAAAGACACTCCCTACTATTGGGAAGGACCAGTAGTCCAAAAAAGTCTGAGAACAAAGATTTGAATACAGATTTGAAATTTAAGCTCTCTATTTGATAAGAAGACCACATGTACAGGCAAAGATAATGTTATTAGGAGCAAGTATATGTCTTGAGTGTTGCTTCTGCCCAACGTAAGAAACCGATAACCAAGGTAGTGTCTATTAAATGTATCTTCAACACTGGTACCTTCATTAAGAGAAGGATCCATTTCAAAAGGACCAGAGCAACCTCAGATATACTACTTAGAACAAAGCACTATTGGTAAAGGCAGAAAAATAAGTAAATGTCAATCCAATGACTAGAAAGAGCAGCCGACTGCTACTCCTTTGCACTCTCTACTGAGACAAATCAATGTGATGTCATCCCTCTGCAGCGTACTCAAGGCATTAAAACACTGGTTTCAATGGAACCAAACAAACCCCCCCCCCCCCCCCCCCCCAAAAAAAAAAAAAAAAAAAAAAACCCAAAAACCCCCCACATATATATATATATATATATATATATATAGAGAGAGAGAGAGAGAGAGAGAGAGAGCAAAAGCATATAAAGTACTTTAATCGTGTTTTTAAATTTATCTCACCTTATCTGGATCTTGTAAATCCTTAAATGCTTTGTTCAGTTTGATAAATGCTTGGTGAGCTTGTGGATGAGAGCATTTGTCCGGATGCACCAAAAGAGACAACCTCCAGTACCTATAATGATTTTAACATGTGACAAAAAAGATTTCAGAATATGCAGACACCTGTCAAATACATAGCCTATAAACAACTCAAAATATATTGAACCTACTATAATTTTGAAAACGAGATTAGGTTGTTGACTGTAATTCTCTCCACAATTAGGGGATACATGGCAATTAGACCTCAGGATAGTAGAGTGATTATAAGCATAGATTCGGTTTTACTTCGCAGTAATTAACAAATAGAATGGAAACAGGGAGAAAGTAAGACTATAGCACCTGGAGAAGGGAGACATAAATAACGTATCTAGGTTCATTCAGGCTAAAATGCCAGCAATCATTGATGAGGTTTGAAAGACCATAAAGTCCCAAAGAGTAAATGCAAATCTATATGTTTGCAAGACAGAGTAAGAGTACAAGCAAAATGCGTGTAGTGGAGAAGTTTATCTAGTGTTATGTGCAGCTGTTGGATGCCAGTTACAACATCAACATCAACATCAACATCAACATCAACAACATCTTTATCCCAAACTAGTTGGGGTCGGCGGTCAATGAACCCCAAAGAATCATAAAAAATAAAATCAGAATCAAGTGAGGTAAAAGAGAAAAATGTGTAAATATATATGTAAATATCTATCTATCTAACCGTACGCCAATCTATTTCCCACTCCATTAAATCTTGTTTTACTGCTTTCCCCCAAGTAAGTTTCGGCCGACCTCTTGCTTTCTTTGTGTTATGCTCTCGATAGCAAACTTCTGTTCGTACTGGTGCATCTAAGGGCCTTCGGAGGATATGCCCAAGCCATCTCAATCTATGCTCTCTCATCTTTTCCGCCACCGGTTCTACTCTAACTTTTCGTCGAATCTCTTCATTCCTTATCTTATTCATCATTGTATGACCACACATCCACCTTAACATACTCATTTCCGCTACTCCCATTTTATGCTCATGTTTCCTTTGTGCCGATCAATATTCAGCTCCGTATAACATGGCAGCTCCGTATAACATGACAGGTCTGACTGCTGTTCTATAAAATTTTTCTTTTAACCTAAGAGGAATTTTACGATCACACAAAAATCCCGATGCACTGCACCATTTCATCCAATCTGCTTTGATTCCATGGCTTACATCCTCATTAATCTCTCCCTTCTTTTTCAATATTGATCCCAGATATCTAAATGTATCTTTCTTGGATACCTCCTGTCCAAGTATATGTACAGCTTCTTGATCCCCTCTTTCTACAGTGTCAAACTTACACTTCAAATATTCCGTCTTACTTTGACTTAGTGTAAATCCTTTAGACTCTAACGTGCTTCTCCATACTTCTAATTTAGCGTTAACCCCAGCCCTGGTCTCATCAATAAGCACGATATCGTCTGCAAATAGCATACACCGCGACACCTTATCTTGAATATCTTTTATTAGCTCATCCATAACCAGGGTAAAAAGGTAAGGTCTTAAAGCAGAATCTTGGTGTAAAACTCTGTGATTGAAAAATAGCTTGATGTGCCATTACAAGCCTTTACACATGTAGCAGCATCATCATACATGTCCTTGATTGTCTCGACATACTTTCAACAACATCAACATCAACAACACCTTTATCCCAAACTAGTTTGGGTCGGCGGTCGATGAACCCCAAAGAATCGCAAAAATAAAAGCAGAATCAAGGGAGGGAAAAGAGATAAATGTGTAAAAATAAATAAGTATATATATATATCTATCTATACACTACCCCTTCACAATACTAATAGACTCCCTCCACTCCGTCCTAAGACAAACTGTACGCCAATTTATTTCTCACTCCATTAAATCTTGTTTTACTGCTTTTCCCCAAGTAAGTTTCGGCCGACCTCTTGTTTTCTTCGTGTTATGCTCTCGATAGCAAACATCTGTTCGTACCGGTGCATTTAAGGGTCTTCGGAAAATATGCCCAAATCATCTCAATCTATGCTCTCATCTTTTCCGCCACCGGTTCTACTCCAACTTTTCGTCGAATCTCTTTATTCCTTATCTTATCCATCCTTGTATAACCACACATCCACCTTAACATCCTCATTTCCGCTACTTCCATTTTATGCTCATGTTTCCTTTATGGTGGCCAACATTCAGTTCTTTATAATATGGCAGGTCTGACTGCTGTTCTATAAAATTTTCCTTTTAACCTAAGAGGAATTTTGCGATCACACAAAAATCCCGATGCACTGTGCCATTTCATCCAACCTGCTCTGATTCTATGGCTTACATCCTCATCAATCTCTCACTTCTTTTGCAATATTGATCCCAGATATCTAAATGTATCTTTTTTGGGTACCTCCTGTCCGAGCATATTTACGGCTTCTTGATCCCCTCTTTTTGCCGTATCAAACTCACACTTTAAGTATTCCGTCTTACTTCGACTTAGCGTAAATTCTTTAGACTCCAACGTGCTTCTCCATACTTCTAACTTAGCGTTAACTCCAGCCCTGATCTCATCAATAAGCACGATGTCGTCTGCAAATAGCATACACCACGGCACCTCATCTTGAATATATTTTGTTAGCTCATCCATAACCAGGGCAAAAAGATAAGGGCTCAAAACAAAACCTTGGTGTAAGCCTACTGTGATTGGAAAATAACTTGATGTGCCATTACAAGTCTTCGCACATGTAGTAGCATCGTTATACATATCCTTGATTGCCTCAACATACTTTAAAGGTACTTTTTTCTTATCAAGAATCCACCACAAAACCTTTCTTGGAACCCTATCATACGCCTTCTCGAGATCAATAAACACCATATGGATGTACTTTTTTCTTTCTCGATATCTTTTCATCAATTGTCGTATTAAGAAAATAGCCTCCTTGGTAGATTTTTCTAGCATAAATCCAAATTGATTGACAGAAATACTTTGAAGGTACTTTTTTCTTCTCAAGAATCTACCACAAAACCTTTCTTGGAACCATATCATATGCCTTCTCAAGATCAATAAACACCATATGGAGGTCTTTCTTTCTTTCTCGATATCTCTCCATCAATTGTCGTATTAAGAAAATAGCCTCCATGGTAGATCTTCCCGGCATAAATCCAAATTGATTGATAGAAACCTTGATCTCTATTCTCAAACGATGCTCAATCACAGCTTCATTGTATGGCTCATATGCTTGATGCCTCTATAGTTAGAACAATTCTGGATATCCCCCTTGTTCTTGTATATAGGCACAAATATACTCTTCCTCCATTCATCAGGCATCTTATTAGTATGGAGTATTTTGTTAAAAAGGCTAGTCAACCAACTTATTGCTACATCCCCTAAGCATCTCCACACTTCAATAAGAATACCATCGAGTCCTAAGGCTTTACTAGTCTTCATTTTTTTTAATGCCTTCCTAATTTCACATGCTTTAACTCTATGTACAAACCTTCTGTTTGAATCATCAGAAGCATTTTCCAAATCCACCTCACTTCTATCGCTCTCCCCATTAAAAAGTTTGTTAAAATAACTCATCCACCTGCCATCAATGTCTTCATCTCTTATCAAGAGTGTTTGATTTTCATCCTTGATACATCTAACCTGTGTCAAGTTTTTACTTTTCTTGTTCCTTGAATTTGCAAGTCTATAGATGTTTTTTTCTCCTCCTTTGCTCCCAAGTTTGTTGTACATATCGGTGAAAACCTTGCCTTTGGCCTCTCGCACAGCTTTCTTGGCACTTTTTCTTGTCAATCTAAATTTTTGTAAATTCTCTTCTTTAGGACATTTATGTAGGCATCTGAAACACTCCTTCTGCTTAATTGCCTCCTGCACCTCTTCATTCCACCACCAGGTTTTCTTTGTTTGATGTCTATTCCCTCTACTTTCCCCTAACACTCCTTTTGCCACTGTCTGGATGCAGTTAAACATCTCCTTCCACATCATATTTACTTCGTCCTCCCGTGGCCACGGTCCTTCCTGTAGCATTATTTCCTTGAATTCTGTTTGTTTCTCCTCATGCAACTTCCACCATCTTACTCGGGGGTGCTGCACACTTCTCTTCATCTTCTGTATTTTGTTTTACTGAACTTCTAAGACCACCAACTTATGTTGTGTAGCTATACATTCACCAGGGTATACCTTATAATTTACATACGAGGCTTTATCCTCTCTTCTGGCAAGAAAGAAATCAATCTGGCTACAAATTTGACTGCTGCGAAAAGTGATCAAATGTGACTTTTCCTAAAAAAATTGTTTGCCAACATCAAATCATAAGCTAATGCCACACTCAAGATGTCTTCGCCAGCCTCATTTTCAGTCCCATATCCAAAACCTCCATGAACTCTGTCAAAACCTCCACTATTTTGACTGACATGTCCATTTAGATCTCCTCCTATGAATACCTTCTCCTCGTGTGGTATCTGCCTTAAAATTTCTTACAAATCTTCCCAAAATCTGCTCTTCTCGGACGATTGCAGTTCAACTTGAGGGGCATACACGCTAAGTATATTCAAAATCAAATCCCCCACTACTAGCTTAACTAAAATAATTCCATCTCTTATTCTTTTAACATTAACAACTCTATCCTTGAAATTTTTATCGATCAGAATCCCAACTCCATTTATACAAATTGTTGTTTCTGTATACCATAGCTTGAATCCGGTGCCATCCACTTCCTTAGCCTTAGTTAAGCGGATGAAAAAGTTCCATAGGATGACAATTAAGAACAACATGCTTTATGGCACGAAGTGTCATGAGAACATTCGGAATGAGTGTAGGATGTGCGAGCACACAAGGAAAGACAGAATTAGAAATGAAATTATTTGACGAAAAGTGCATGTGGCTAATAATTGAGTATAGTGACAAGAAAGGCTTGTACTAGATGACTTGGTCACAATAAATGAACACCTTCTGCACTCCACTGAGAAGTGATCAGTGGATCATGGACTCGGGTTTAAAGGAGCAAAGGGAAAAACCCAAAAGGATGTGCAAAGAGATAATAAGAAGATATATGGAGCATTTAGACATTACACAATACATCAGATGAAGTTGAACGCAATGGCATAGTAACATTTATCTAACCAACCTTGGTTAGGAGGAGGAGACTAGTTTACTGTTGCTGGTTATGTCGTCAATAAGTCAAGAGAAATTCACTATTAAACATCAATGAGGTGCAAAAAAATTTATCTCAGCTACTATAACTCCCATTATATTTTATTGCTTCCATTCTTGAATTGTATCCACGGACAAAAACATAGAAGTTCTACAAATTTCACTGATACATATTTATCACAACTCCTCTCAAAACCCCCATCCAAAGTTTCTTGACACGTTTACATCTATAACATAGAGAGACGTACCGCTGGTTTACTATATTGACTTTAAACAAGGCGAAGCCCAAAAAAAAAAAAAAGGTCAAACGATCTAGCAGTTTACTTTTCATTTTTCACAAGCAAGATTTCGAATATTTATGAATCAATGTCCAGGTCTCAAAATTGTTCCAAAGAGAGGAGATGATCCACGCACAGGCAAGTAGTTTACCTTTTCTTCACCTTATCTGTGGACATGTTGTGGTTCACGCCCACTACATCATAAGGGTTATCAACCTCAGCTCCCATGATTCTTGTCACCTGAATAAATAAAGGAAAAAATGGAAATTGAGTAGCTGATGAGATATTTGAATATCCAAGTGACCAAAAAAAACATATCTTAACACACATTAACAGATCCTCATAACAATTACGTGAGAAGTTGAAAAATACTCAGCTCTCCTGTCAGTGGCTGTCTGAGTAGTAAACCATACGTGCTGCTTTTTGATATCTTATTACACCGTATAACTTCTTCAACAGAATAAATTATGTACGCAGGTTTATTTTATGTTAAAAGAATTTATCTCAGAATAAATATTAAGTCTTTCATTGATCAAGAAGAACAAGGAGGTACCGATACACAAAATAAAATCAACCAGCTACAAAGGAAAAAAAAATACTACAATCAAGAGATCTACATCCAAATCTAATACACGCTTTTCATAAAAAGTTTTGCCATTATACACAACTATTCAAAGTCCGCAACTACCTCCCAGGAAACAAAAAGTAACAAATTCAATTCTTAAAAAGGCCCTTCTCTTCCTCTCCATAAACGATTGAAAATGGAAGGGAACTCCTGCCACGAACCAATTGAGTCCAACAGAGCAAGAGATGGCCAAAGGTACCCAAATGAAAATGCAGCAGGTGATGGTTAGCAGTTTCTTGGTCAGGCTTCAATGGGAGTCGCAAGCAAATATTGTTGAGAATCTCATTGATAGCCTTTAAGTACAACTCACACCTTCTAAGAGCTAGACACGCCTCAAGTTATCAGTTGATTTGCCCTATAGTCCTCGTTGCATACCATGCTCACTGCCACAATGGTTTTCAAATGCAAGCATCCTCTTAGTCAAATGGTAAGCCAGATATATTCCTCATATTGACAAGAGTTCTATGTCATCCTTATTATGCTTACTACCTTTGTCATTTTACAATGCCATGGTTAGTAAAAGAGCGAGTCTATATGACATATTCCATAATCCAGCATGACTGATATGCGACAATGTACATTAACCATGGTGCATAGAAGAATAACAAACCTCTTCAAAACGCTCTGCTTCATTTGCAGATTCAGCTTCAGCAACCACAGCTGGTGGTGCAGGTCCAATGAATAATTCAGTATCTTCCTCCAATTCAGCATCCCTAAGAATATACAAGGGTCCATACACAGTATTACATAAGACTATACACATGAACACATATATACTCACAAGTAATGACCTAAAACTAGGAAATAAACATTGCTCCTAAACATGAGCCTAAATAGAGCACTGCTGCAGACCACATGGAGTTAGAGGGAAAAAGGAACACCTGAGCTCAGCCTGTGCTTCGGTTAATTTAGCTGCAGCAGCCAACAACTCAGCTGATGGCATTTCTGGACCAATGACCCTGCAATATCCGCAGTTACAATCAGAGAGCACTTACATGAATAAGCTTCAAAATGCAAAACAAGTACAAACACAAGAACATGGCAATAATCAATTAGGCCATTCCTATCAGGATTCATGCCTGACTACATTAGGGTGCAGCTTGAATGTCGTCCTTGTAAAAAGTCTGAGGCAGCACAATTTTATACAAAGGTCAGTTCCACCAATCTTTCATTGGAAATATGTCCCTTTGAGCTTCATAACAATTTCCTATTCATTTGTCAATCAGTCTTATTTCTTTGTTTGGACAATGAATTGTCCTGTCCTATACCAAAGAGCTTCTATACAAAATAAGAACTTTGACAAATCACTCCACCTATAGAGACAAAGCTTTTAACATCCTGCAATTTTTCTAAAACAATTCTATCTTGAGCTCTTAAACATTCTTCTCCTCAACCTTTGCTAATGTGAGGCTACATAGTCTCTAAGAAGAGTATTCGGCAAGCAAGAATTATGTCTAAAGACAGCTCAGATCTTTAGCTCCCGATCAACTTGTGACGTCCTCACGGTATTTCCATTTTGAGCACTAAGAGAATGTATTTATCTTGAAGATTTGATCCAAGCAGCTTCACAATGTTCAATGATGTCAAGAAGAGTGAGTGTGGTATTAATTACTCCCGGCCCAGCTTAAAATCCTGTTGAAAACTGAAATCCATTCTAAAATAGCTTCATTCAGCACTTTTTGATAATGTTCCAACCATATTGGCACTTGGCAGACAAATGGATAATCTTATTCAATATTAGGTCAGAAGAGCCTTCTGGACTATTAACCAAAAGCAAAGGTAGGAGATAACTGCATTCACGTGTACTCGAAAAAAACCATAACGGGGAAAAATTTATAATAAACCACATTTACCAAAAATTTACACAAACATATTTCAGCAATCTACTGTTTATCTGGGTAGCAGCAGTTAAATTTACAAAAGAAGAATGGAACTACCTGTGCAATATCAACTTCAAATGTTTGGATTTCGGAGATGATACTGGGGTAGTGTCAAATTAAAAGTCAAACAATATATTTCATTTTTTTTTCATTTACTATCCAGTCAAACAGATCAAAACACATAATACCTTCTACGAGCGGAAGAACCTTCCTCCGGAACATCACCGCTTATGCCCTCCCGATGGTTAGACTCCAGCTGTGGGTTCTTCACAACTTCAGACTGTTTAGGATGATCTTCTTTATGCTCCATATGAGATTCAATCATGGGTCCAACAACCTGCAGAACTGGACGGCTACTTGGTGGCAATAAGAATACTCCATCTTTTTCCTCAAGGTCAAGTGAACGGAAGAGCTGCTTCAAATGCCTAACCAACAATCTTTCGGATATGCCATTGATGTCAACTGCTTGTCCACTATCAATCATTTGCAGAAGCTATTGGAGAAGACGGAAAAGGAATCAATAGCTTAACAGATGAGGTTCGTCCAAAATAAGCTATGTAAGGAGCGCAATAACCAACAGTGTGACCACATTCGTATTCCCGGGACATAAAACATGTGAAAAGATGATGGAACAAATAGCTACCACAACTCAAAATGCCCACAGTTCTTCAGGAGGTACCTGTGCGACAGCTTAGATTCTAAAAAGGACAACTGACCTTCGCTGTACAGATAAGGGACAAAAGTTTCATATCCAATGATCGCTTCAAAGAAACGAGATTTTCCAGAACTTGTGCTGATAATTTCAGTCTGTTGCGATTCTTTTTTCAACTATTCTCATTTCAAAACTCAGAACCCATCAAAGCAGAGCTATAGACAAGAACTATTCAGACAGGATCACATTCCACTAAACAGAACCAGCAAAAGAAAATTTTTTTACCTTCTTCAAGTCACTCGCCACACTAGGGAACTCCAACAACATATTCCTCAGAACCGATTCCGGATCAACACGAACTCTCTCCGTCTCCTCATCCGAACCGCCAGAAGATCCATCGCGAGCGCTCCTCCTGCTGCTCCTCTTCTCATCCTTCCTCGACCTCTTCCGCTCCTTCTCTCTATCCACGCGTCCCCTCTCTTTCTTCCTACCGCTACTACCGCCACCACTCCTCTCTCTTTTCTTATCTCTCTCTCTCCTAGAACTGCTCCGCTCCCTCCGGCGCCGGTGTCGCCGCCTCCCGGAGGAATCTTCCGAGCCATCAGAGCTTGACGGAGACGGAGACGGCGACGACGATTCCGTCCCCGTGTCCGCCTCCGAGTCCGAGCGCCGCGATAATTTCCTCCTCCGCTTTGCCATACTTTTTGGGGGCGGGAGAGAAGGAAAGATGCAAACCCGGCCGATGGCCACCAGTTGACACCGGCTGTTGTCGCGCGCACGATCGGGAAAAGCCACCAGCTTTGGGCCAAAGAAAAGATTCTCTACGTTTCGGGTTACTCATATGAATTACAAAGCCCGAGTTTTGAAAGGCCCAACAGATTTCGTATCAATCCCCCAGGCTTTAACTTCATCAATGAAGCCGCCATTAATCACCTCAAGCTCCTTCAATCCGATCCCACAACAAAGAGAGGTATCCCACTTAATGATTCCGGCCATCGATCATCTCAACCTCAAGTTAGAATTGGCCCAGCAAGTAATGATACCGGACATCAACCATATTCGACTACCTTTGTTCGTGCGGATTTCAATATTCGCCGTAACATCTCAATACTTACGTCAAATAAAATATGGTTTGTGAAAAAACGAGACTTGTTCTTAGATTATCGCCGCTTGAGCATTCGCGAAGAAATAGAAGCCATGCATGCAAGGTCGATCGAAACAAGGAATGGAATCAAGTTTTTCCTTTCTTTTTTCATCTATACCCTACTAAAGAAGGAAGCTTACGATCTAGACATTGATGGATTATTTAATCTTTTGTTGCATATAACATCCATACAAAATTCTGCCAGGAAATTCAAGATACACTTGCGATTAATCAAAGACCTCAACTAACTAGTGCGAAAGGTCTCTTACTGTGAAATGTACTCGACCTTTGCTTTCTTCCCACACACGTGCATGAAATGCATGCATTACATCTAGATTTCAGACAAGACATGAGCGCAGGTACATCGGGACACACAGCGCAGCACAGATTATTACATCCAATGTCCGCGTTGAACTTCGAGATGTCCAATGTGATCTAGGGACATTTGTGGCGGCCGCCGTGGGTGGTCATGTTGGCGTAGCAAGGGCAGACGTCCTCGTTCCCGGAAGTGCCGGGGGGCACGCAGTTGCATCTCTGGCAGCACGTGTTGCACGCCCTCATGCACATCTTGTGCCTCGACGACTTGCTGCACCTGTAGTTGCACCTGGACTCGCAATCTGCATAGGATCACCAGAAGTGGCAAAATCAACAATGTAGTCATCTACCATACGTTGGGAGGTCGAAAGTGCGCGCGTAGCTTCGCCGATCAAAATCTGCAGACGACCTTACCAATTTTTTGAGCTTCCGCTAGGAATTGTTCTCCACCCAAAACCAGCAGCTGACATTGCAAAAGCCAAACAAGAAAAAAGACAGAAACTTTGAGTCAAGACTTTCACTCTCAACGAATCTCTTTCAACCCCTCCAAGAACTGAATTTGGATCTGTTTAGAACCGTCTAAAACGATGCTGGGTACGAAACGCTTAAGAAGCACGGTACATGTACATGTGAGCGTACCTCATGTACCAAAACGAGGCAGAGGATTGCGAAGAGGATGCTCGTTTTCGAACTCGCCATAATCCTTTCCCACGAGCACACGAATGCGCGACGACCGTAGATCTCGGAGAGAGAGAGAGAGATGAGCAGAATGCATGAATCTCTGAGAGCTCGCGAGAGTATTTATAGTGGGAGGAGGCTCTTGATGGGGAGAGTTTCCCGCGCAACGCATAATGTGACTCCATTGAATACCACGTATTTCGTCAAACTTACTTGCCGTGAATGACCGAGTAACGCATGAAGCTTCAATTTGCCGGCATTAATATGTGGCGAAATCGAAATCCCATGAATTAGATCAGGTCGCCGTTTTTTTCTTTTGGGCTTTTTTTTTTTTGGGAGGGGGCACTCCTCCTTGCTGCACGCTTCTTTACAGACAATATCGAGACGTCGCCACACATCTTGCCATCGACATATGTTGTACGTTCTGCTCTGGCTTGCGAGAGAATGCCGTGAGCTGTCTTTGTGACCCCCTATACCTCACCCACCTCCATTCTCTCGGCAATTTTGAAGGCGGATTCCGCTATGCACATGCAGTTCGGATGGTATCCTTGATTGTTGCGCATCATATCGGTTGGTGGCGTGAGATACGACCGTAGCTGTTTGATTTTTTTATGACATTTGGCTAGTCCTGGCTCCTGATGTGGGTATTTTAAAATAACATTTTTATACAAAAATTGAATTCAGAATTATCTTTTCTTTTTCTCTTTCTATTTATTTTTCATTTCATTTTGGCTGTCCATGGTCACCTCGCCCAGAGCTGGTGGGGCCACGAAGGCCCTGGGTGACGGCCCTCGGCGAGGTAGCGCCAAATCTGGCTAGGGGATTCACGGCCTAGCTCAGGGTCGACGAGGTGGTTCTTGCCTAGATCTGATAAGCACATTTCCAGTCACGCTCTACCAGAGTGAAAAGAAAGAAAAATAACAATTTAAAAAAAATTATTGAAAAATGTCCATGTTAACAACAGTCGAACTGCATACGATGGTTGGCGTCTTCACAGCGATTTTCAACCAAAATTGACAGTATGAACTAAATTGGCACAAATGCAAAATATTTATGACTGAATTGACAATAATGCAATAGATTTATGACTTTTTTTTATAGTTTTTTTAAAACAATATCTTGTCATTACATCAATGAGAAACTTCCAAATAAGGCTTGAAATGCTATCATTTTCTCAAATAAGAGGTTGAAGAGGATATTATTTCAAAGAATGCCCTGACCAATGTCATTTTCATTATTATTTATTATTTCTTCCTTTTTTATTTAGTTTTTCTCCATTTTTTTCCCTTCATTTTCGCCGGTGGCCAGTCTCATGGCTAACCATTGGAGGGGCTGGGTGGCCTCGCCTGGGGCTGTCAAGAAGGCGATTTTTTTTTCCTTTTTTTTCTTTTCTTCCTTTTTTTCTTTCTTTTTTCCTTTGTTTTTTCACTTCATTTCGCTGGTGGCCAGTCTCAGTGGCTGGCCACCGATGAGGGCTAGGCAGCCTCACCTTGCCTAAGTGAGAGTTGCCTTGTTGGCGGCGGCCGAAGGCTCACCTTGCCCGGACGGGGCCATCCCTCGTGACTGTTGAGGGCGGCCCTGCCGCAACGGCCCGTCCTCGCCTAGGTAGGGTGAGGCCGCCCAGCCCTCGCCGGTGACCAGCTATGAGACCGGTCATCGACGAAAATAAAGCGAAATAAACAAAGAAAAAAATGATAAAAATACCCTTAATCAGACCATTTTTTGAAATAAGGAGGGCACTTTAGGCCCTTGAGAAAATAATGGCACTTTATCCTTTATTTGAAATTTTTGCTTACATCATTTAGCAAGAGTCGATAAAATGTCTTAATATCTCTATCATCGCTCGAGATTAATTTGCAATGTCTATATCCTATGTGACAAACAAACTACATCACCAACAAATTGGGTGTTATTGTTTATTGCACTCCGAACAAGATGTCAAGCATAGCTTGAAAGCGTGAACACACTTGATTCAATGGAAATACAGAGTCAACATACTACATGATGTGGCCTCGACTGATATATGAAATTTACATGGAACAAAAACCACCTCGCCATGCTTGAAATAACATTATGGGTGGAAATGAAAAGATTGACTTCTTTCTCATTGAAACGTCTGCAAAATTAACTTTAAAATTCCAGTTCAAATGGCAATTATACTGTTGATGATACGGATGCACAAAATCGGTTGAAACCCTTTAGAATATGTTGTGGTTTCCCTCGATTTGTTTACACCTATAATTGAGGTAATCTTAGTCCTATTCTATCTTATAGCTTCTGCCACTGTACACCATCTTCCCTACAAGCCTACGAAAAACCAGCCTTCTCATGCATTTCACATCCCACGAATGAACAACTTGCCCTGATTTGGAGACGTTTCATCTTCTTAGCTGAATGTGACGTGCGCGTCTCGCGAAAGAAGGCCTCGGATTTTAAATTTGCATCTTTACAAGGGCATCTCAGCAAATTTCTTGAGGGGAGGAAACTGAGACAGTGATTCAAAGCGGTCATCAGGTGGAAAGTTTTCTTTCCAGGTGAGGTCTTGGGACATGGCATGCGGACTCACAACCACATAGTCACAGGATCACAGCCGAAAGGGCAACTTTTCATTAACAGGGCAGCAGCTTTACAGAACATAAGTGATGATACATACCCTTTCTTCCTGTTCTTCTTGTACGTTTCCGCCGATATCCAGCATGTTATCACGACGCGAGCAGCAAATGCTGGTCGCGACACGGGTTTCGATGGAGTGCAAGTGGTCTGCGAGCCGCTGCTCGATTGGTTAAGGATTGATACCGAACTGTTGCTGTGTTTGAGAATCTTTCGGGATGCGATTGCCACGACAGATGACGGTAAGGACTCCAACCTTCTTATATTTACCTCCTTGCTAGTAACATAAGATTTTCAGTCATATTGATACATTAACTGTAAGAGATTGACTGTCCTTTTTTCTTATGTATAGATATATGCGTCAAGTCCGTTTAAGTCCTGCCATGCATCCCGACAAAATGCGGATTCAATTGGCAGCGCAAGTCCTGAACTTTGTGCACTCCAGTGAAGCAATGTGATAGGAAAACGAAACCTTGTCATAGACGAAGACTTTATGGAACCAAAACTGCATGGACCATTACGACATCAAAGAATCGACGATTACTTTGTCATCTAGCTTTGTCCATCACCTACATTTATCCTTGGATGGATGTTCGATTTCCTGGTCACCCATTTGGTTAACGACGGCAAAGAATTGAATGCTATACTATGAAGGATTCTTTTCTGTGTTGTCGCTCGTATGCAGTTGGCAACTTGGCAGTACCTATGGATCTGTTTACCAACCCTAAAGTTTAGCCTCTTTATCAGAAACTTTAGGTTACATTTTCTTTGATTCAATTAGCTGTAAATGGTTTCAGATCTTGAAGAGGATAAGGATTAGCCTCATTGGGTCATATGAGTGATGTCATATGATGTTTAATGGCACCAACCACTACGGCAATGGAAGGAAACAGCTTTTGTACTCTCTGTGAAATTATTATTATTATTATTTTTATTGGGGTCAATGTGGAGTGAATCTGTTGCCTGAGAATACCAAAGATTCATAGATGAGATTGACTAAGAATCGCTTAGCCGAGTTCTGTTAGATTGCCCACAAGTACGTCGCAAGGTTTCTGATAGTTTGTTTACAGAGGGGCATAATATTTTACGTAGGAAAGATTAGAACAAAGGAACGTCCTTTACAAGCTTTCTGATTATTATCATTTAAAAGTTACACAAGTATGAAGTGCTATGCTTCATTCGACATATGTAAAAGACTATCTAACCTACATACAAAAGAACCACAGCAAAGTTATAGAGGCGTCGTGCTGGAGGAATTATCTTCAACAGCTTAAAATCGAACCCAGCATCTGGTGCACTGTGCCATACAGTCTCCCTTGCAATCAATGTTATAACCCAGGACTTTCGGATTTCGGAGCAGAAGATTGCGTAGAGACTTGCCCTTTATCCCCCAATCCTTTTCCAGGACTTTGACATTGTTCTTCACTTCGTCTTCAAGTTCGCATCCAAGAATCTCAGGGAACTTCTTGAGCAGCTTGCAAAGGTCGTCGTCCGAGAGGGTTAAACTCCTCAAATAATCTAAAGTTTCACTTAGAGCTTCGTAGGTAGGGACTTCCTTTTTACGTTCTTCACCCCAGTAAGGGGAATGAATTTGGCCAAATGCTTTAGCAAGTATCTTGTCCTCCTCCTCGTTGCTGAAATTGAACACAGAAAGAGCATCTCTACATCTTTCCCATGTCTTCTTCTCTTCTTCGCTTAAATCGACAGTTACAGCACTTGCACGTACTACCCATTTCTTAGGAGAGAGACTTGGCGGCCAAGCTAAGCTGGTCAATTTAGATGTGGCCAAATTGGAGAAAGATGTGCTTGGAGCAGCACTAGCAAGTGCAACGGTCACCGTATCACTCTGCAAGAGAATTCACATAGTCGATGCGATTACTGAATATTTCAAAAGAAAAGGAAAGTCCAAGATCTGAAGTATGAATTACATTGACTTGTCATAGATAACTCTGCTTTTAATGCTGTCCAATTCAATTGAGCGGTAGCAATGAACAAAGCCAATGTCAAGCACAAAAGATGTCAGCCAAGGAAATTAAACTGCAGAAGCGGGAAGCAAATTATGTCTGAGCCATATATACAACATCACGACTCTTGTTGTGCTCAAAGAAGTGACATCAAATCCTTATGCCTTTCATTCCTTGAACAATTGATCCTACCTGCCACAAGTTTCCTATTTCCCCTAAAGAGATGCATCCGAGAGTCAGATGTCTCGACACACTTCAGATAGTAAATTAAAACATGACAATGAGATTTCAAGTACACTCGCAATGTCCTAAAGAAGTCTTGCTCCAAGACTTTGGGATGTGAATTCTGATATTCCATTCAGGTTCTAAGTATGCGAAGTCCTCCCAAAAACCAAGATGATCCCAAATGTTCATTGTTTCTCCCTAAATCAGGGAAATGAGAGAAGCTTAGTTATGTATATAATAGTCCACAATATTTTGAATTTACTTATCTGACCTTCGGAAGATAGTCATTAGGATGATCCAGAGGAGCCAGTTTCAAACTGTACAAAGTACTCCAGTAACCAAGACTAGACAATCTGATATCTTAGTTCTCAATTTCTCAGTTAGGATGAGAAAAAATTCATCAAGCGCAATTCGAAGCATGTGTTCTTTACTAGAAATATGTTATATGACTGCAAAATAGTAAGACCCCAACAACAGAATGAACCTGTTTTAAGAATTTCTCGAGAATAACAATGCAATGTGCACTAGCTGCAGTGCTGCCGATAACATATTTACCATGTGTTGCAGAAGCTCTTCTGGAACACATGCCTACAACAAGCTTTTCACTTGTTGATAATACAGACATAGTTACATATTTACCATTTGTTACAGAATAGTAACAGAAATAAACACTAAAGTATAACGAGTGTTTAACTAACATAGGAAAACACCGTCAAATGCAGACAATAGTTTAAACAAAACTCACCTGCAAAGTACTTGGCCTAATTTATAACACAGTTTAGCCAGCAAGGACAAACAAAACCCACCTGCTCTGTAACTTAATGTAATTTCCAACAAAGGTTAGCCAGCAAGAACAAAAAGTTAAAGGATCTCTAGGACTGTAATTTGCAGGCATTAATTACTATCAAAGGGGTTCCATAGAATATTGAGATTGCTTGGCTTAGCCCACAAAGATTCAATGGCGAAAAAAAGATCAATTCACCAATTTGTAAAATGCAGCATGATTAGGAGATGGAAAATAAGGGTCACGACAGGTTGAACAGGTTGTGCATGCATGGAATTTCTTTGTTTCACTTAAGTTTTATAGTTCCTCCAGCACACGATACCGCAACTGTTACTAGAAGTTTGAGTGATATC
Source organism: Rhodomyrtus tomentosa (assembly GCA_028455895.1). Classification (NCBI taxonomy): domain Eukaryota; kingdom Viridiplantae; phylum Streptophyta; class Magnoliopsida; order Myrtales; family Myrtaceae; genus Rhodomyrtus; species Rhodomyrtus tomentosa. Next base: position 35,393,691 of record JAPCWY010000001.1, on the reverse strand, counting down.
TTGGATTTCACTACCTTCTCCACTTGCCAATCCAACTCTTAAATCATGCTCATGTGCAGGAATGTTGTTTCTTAATAAGTTCAATCAACAAAGCTTAATTTGTTAGCAAAGGAGATATCATCAAGATACTTTGAGGTTATATAATTGCAAAAGTTCAATCTTAAATACGTGAGAAGTATTATTTCGTAAGCTACTCTGCTAATGGGATGAGGACAACAATGGCATAGCCTTATCCTATCCTATCCTGAGATCGGCCATATATCTTTTCTTGCCATTGTGCCCTATTACTCACATCTTTCCGTATTTATTCATTCGTGTCTTTTTAGATCTTCCTTTAACCTTTAACTTGTATCTTCATCCTATAATACCACCTTCTCATTAGAGCATCTACATGTAAAATAAGGATGTTTTCCTAGTTCTTCTGCAAGTATCTTTTACAGCCAGGTAGGCTGTTGAAAAGCAATAAGCCGTAAAAAGAACCAAACATCACCAAAATAATTGTCCTGCATTTGTTCCATCTCGAGTTGGAAGAGAGGGGGGAGATGTTAGGTGGCTTTTCTTTAGTGCGGACAGGTCAAGAATACTAAGCCACATATCAAGGAGACTTACCCTGCGAACCTGCTTCTCTCATCTCTCTTCACAGGTTCTTCAATCCATAAATTTTTGAATGTTTTGTTTTTTCTTTAGGTGTTCTGAAAAACCGTATACATTAAGTGAGACGGGAGTTAAGTGAATTGTAGGTGTAAGGTATGCCTGAAGAAGGGAACAAGGCGGTAGACAGGAAAGCAGGATGCGATTAAAGATGGGTAGGAGAAGATTACCAACCCTTCCTTAGTATCCATTCTTGTAGGGGACGACCTAAGTAGCAGCTTCGAATAACTTTATGTGTTCCCAAGAATCTGCAACCTAGGTGAACCCCAAAGAATAATAGAACTCTCGTTGTTAGAAAGTCCAACCCAAAAGCTTAAGCTGTTTGGTGAAGGGAGACCACATGAATATAAAGACGTCAAGTGATGTGGGACAACAAACAACTTCAACACCCCCTCTAATGTGCAAGCTGAAATATGAGCAGCACGTGGAATTAGAGTAATGCGCAGACAACACTGGCTCTGATATCATGACAGAAAGTCCAATTCAAAAGCTTAAGTTGTTAGGTGGAGGGAGACCACATGAATATAAAGAGCATGTAAGACTCGTTGTCAAGCGATGTGAAACAACAACTTCAACACCCGTGATAATCTCTAAATCTGGTCACCCTCACTCTTGTTTTCACCTTCAGAATAAAGTGAATCGCAATAATCAAGTCACAAGATACAAATTAATCAGCATCTTAAATGAAGAAGCCGTGAATCTAATGGCAGGACATTGGAGCTTGGAGAGATTGATAACTGGATATCAATCAACCCCTTGTATATGTCCAATTTTTTGTAAGAGAAACGTTCCATTCACAAAACTGCAAGGTGTATCCACAAGTAAAAGGTCCCTCTTCTACTTATATATAATATAACGTTTCACAAGAAACTCAGAAAAATTCAGGTATATCCTCAGCAATGTGTGTTTGAAAGAATTCATTGGCTGGTCAGGTGAATAAAATAGTGGTTTTGTATTTCGGGGAAATTCATGAAAGTAATACATTTCTTCATATCACTTTCTGGTGGTTACAAACCAATGAAAGACCTCCTCGCAGTTTATATAGTGAAAGTAAATTCACAGAAGGCAGTTAATCTTGAAGCACACACATGTGCTTCCCAATGCCAAAGAAGAAAAGGAAAGGCACTTTGATTTTCGTCCATATGCCCAAAATTTGATACAGACAAGGAACAAAGATTTAACTTACAGGTATAAGGTAGAGCAGAGGTGAAGCCAAGGAATTCCCAACCATCCCTACATTTAGAGATAGGGAAAAAAAACAGCCATTTAAAGGATAGCCATCACAGAATACAAAGAAGAATTGCAATAATAAAATAAAAAATAAATAAAAATAGAAATTGATCCAACAACTATTTTATTGTCAATCCCAGGTAAATCCTACACGCAAAACATGTTCTACAAAGGTAATTACGCAGAGCAACTACTTCATTTTTTTGTAAAACCAGCATTGCTTCCATTTTCTTAGGCGAAAATATTATCATCTCAAGAAGAGACCTTTGAATCTCGCTTAGCTTTTCCTCATATTTCGATACAAACACCCTAGCTGCTATAGGCCAAATCTAAACAAGGGTCGTCCTCCTTTTCCCAACAATTGGTCTCAAGTATCGAGTTCCTAAAGCGAACTTAACCAGTGACGTCAGTGACCTAAAGAACGACTCTGAACATCTAAAAATGTATAAGCATCGATCTGGGTTTGCTTTAACTCTTCAGTGTCAGACAAAACAGCACGAAATCTAGTGTTAATCCGACAGAAACCATGGCTTCTTGTAATGTCGGAGAAACTGTAATGAGGAAAAGACCAGAAACATTACCAGAATCCAAGGGTCACTCCGCTCAGAAGCTCTGGGGGAAGAGAGAGAGGGGGGGGGGGGGGGGGGGGGGCGAGACCACCCATGGTTGGACCATGGATTTTGCGACTCCTGGCTTGCAGGAGGGGGAGCCAAAGATGGGGCGAAGGTGGGACCTACTGCACATGTAAGGTCCATATAATATTGAACTATTTTCATAAATATTAGGAATTTTATTAGTTCCGCACCGATTTCAAAAATATCATTTTCAGTTTTTAATTGATAATTTTAGGAATATTTACATAAATGGTCCCTGAATTTTGACATAAATTGCAATCTGATTCCCGAACTTTTAATTTATTCAATTTAATACATGAACTTTAGCAAAATGTGTAATTTGGTTCCTAAACTTTTAACTTGTTCAATTTAGTCCATAAACTTTTAATGCATGTTCAATCTAGTTCTTAAATTATAGGAAAATGTTCAATATAGTCTTTTTGTTAATTTAAGATCATGGATAATTTTAAATATTTTCATATAATCTAAGGATTAAATTGAACATTTACTAAAAGTTCAGAGACTGAATTGAACAAGTCAAAAATTTATGGATCAAATTGCACATTTTGCCAAAGTTCAGGGACTATTGAACAAATTAAAAATTCATGAACCAGATTGAACATTATGCCAAATTTTATAAACTATTTGTGTCATTTTGTCATAATTTAATTTAAATACACGTGTCATCTATCTAATAATGGAAAAAAGCCACCAAAAACCCCAAACTATACTCGTTGTAACGGATTTATCATAAATTTTTTGTTGTGATGTCAAAAACCCCAAGCTTTCACCGGTGTGACATATTTACCTTAAATTATTTTTAGTGACACCAAAAACTCTAAACTTTTACTCGCAAGACAAATTTACCCTGCCTTATAATTTCATTAAAAAAATTCTATTAAAAATCCTACATGGCTACTGAGGTGGACGATGAATGTGTGAATAGAGCTGATGTGGCGCCACGTGGATCAAATAAGGGTGAAATTTTCTCTTATTTCAAAATTATTTACATCTTCTATCAGGAAAAAAAAAAAAAATCAGACTCCAGTTTCCTCTCTCTCTCTCTCTCGCGTGAACAAAACCATAGCCCCAAATTCTACCGTTCTTCACGCGAAGGGCGTGGACACCATTGCGTGCATCTCGGTGAATGACGCCTTCGTGATGCGAGCATGGAAGGAGAACCTGGGGATCGGCAACGCGGTCGTGCTGCTGTTGGACGGGAGCAGGAATTTCACGAGGACGATCGGGTGCGAGCTAGACCTGAGCAACCAGCCGGTGGGGCTCGGGGTGCGGTCGCGGCGTTATGCGCTACTCGCGGAGAACGGCATTGTGAAGGTGCTAAACCTAGAGGAAGGTGGTGCCTTCACCTTCAGTGGTTCCTAGGATATGCTCAAAGTCCTGTAGATGTTTTCTGGTTTTCCTCTCCTTTTTTTGGCTGTTGCTGAGGGGTTGAGGTTCTTCTTGGGTTCTGAGTTTGATATAGTTCCGACTTGTGGCTAATAAATTGCGATGGAATTACAACTGCGGTTTAATGGAGAGACTCAAACAGGGATTTTCCCTTCTGGGATTTCCAAGATTTTGCCCTTTTTCCTCTTCTTGTTGTGGTTGGTTTGTTGTTCTGTCTGCTGGGAATCACATTGCAAATTACAGTTCACGGTCATGGAGATTCCGCTTCTCGTTGGATAGAGGAGCCGAGAGAGAGCAAACCGCAATTGAAATTTTGACACAAAGAGAAAGCATGAAGAACCCTAGAGTTTGGGGCAATGTTTTTGTGCACGGGAGAGAGAGAGAGGAAACTGGAGTCCGATTTGTTTTTTCTGATCGAAGACGTAAAAAATTTTGAAATAAAAGAAAAACTTATCCTTGCTTGATCCATGTGGCGTCACATCAGCTTTGTTTACACCCTTTTCGTCCACCTCAGTAGCCGTGTAGGATTTTTAATGGAATTATAAGATATGGTAAATTTGTCAAGCTAGCAAAAGTTTAGGATTTTTGGTGTCATAAAAAAAAAATTAGGATAAATATGTCACAAGAGTAAAAATTTTGAGTTTTTGATGTCACAAAAAAAGAGTTTAGGATAAATATATCACAATGTACATAGTTTGGGGTTTTTGGTGGCTTCTTGCCTCTAATAATTAATATGTATGATATCTTTTATACTAGTACTGAATCTAATAATCCTAATCATCGATAATGTCAAGAGATGAACATCGATTCGAGATCGGACTAAATCGACCGATTCTTTTTTTATTTTTATTTTTGTAGGATGCCAATTTTCAAATTAATCGAGTAGGTTCTTTGGTGTAAAACCTTGAAATCCGTCATTGCTGATTCGATTCTTAAGTTAATATTTTTAATTGCCAATTTTATCTAGCCGATTTTATTTAAACCGTTTAACACCTTTTATATATAAGAAGAAGTTACAAAGTTGAGTAAGAAGTTACAAAGTTGAGGAGTAGATCCAGGCATGGCCACGGGCCGATTTGAGCTCGGAACAAGCCTGTGGACTAATCGAAATCGACCTGTAGATCGAGTTCGCCGGTTCCAAACAGGAATTGGCCCGGCCCTCACGAGCAGGTTACGATTCTACAAATATTCAGAACCAACGATTACAGACCAATTTAGAACCGCTTAATAGCCGTTGGGTTAGGTTTTTTTTTTTAAAATAAAAAAAATGGCTCTTTCCCTTAGGCCTTCAACGGCCTAAATGGCCGTTGCAATTGCAACAGTCAAAATTTGACCATTACAATTGCAACGAATACCCCCCAAACACTCCTTCAACGATTTTCATTTAATTCATTATAATCATTTCATTTTCTCCCCATCTATAAATGCCTCTCCTCCCTTTCATTTTTTATCACAAATTCTCTCAAGTCTCAATTGTCTCAATCCGCTCAATTGTCTTAATCCCGACTCAATTTTCTCAATTCTCTGAATCGATTTTCCCCTCAATTCTATCAAAAATGGCAAGTGTAAGCAAAAACACTGGAAAGAATCCGATGGTGATGGAGGAATCCGATTATCCTCATGAATATGATTCTCGCGAGTATGTATACTGGGTAGATGATGACTATAATATCAACGTTATTCCTAATATCGAGCATGTTACGCCCCGCGTTCTCGAGCATGAACATGCAACTTCCTTTCACAGTACTCTCGAGACCCAAGACATACTTGTCGAGAGATGCATAATATAAATAAACATGCGGAAACAAAAATTAACAACTCATCTGTACTTAAATCGATGGGAACTTGGATAACGAGAACATCAATATATACGTCATCATGAGTTCATACAAAAGAGCAAGTAAGCTAACCTTGCTAACAGGTCGGGGCAATCGGGACTCAGCCAAAAGACAACAAAGTTCTAAGTCCCCAAAAGATTACGAACCATCGAGTGTCTTCATCAAAAGACTACTAAGTAAAGCCAGAAAACCCCTAGGTCGAACCGCTAGATCCGTCAGTCTCGCTCGCATCCTCGTCTGACTCAAAGTCTGAGAAGGTCTCAAAGCGCACATCCACTGTGTCGTCCATCATGGCATACTCCAACTCATCCTCAGAGGCGTCGATCTCTATTACCTCATCAGTGTCCTTCAAGGTTCGGGTCTTCTCAGGTATATTCTTCGAATTAGTTACGGACACCTCTACCTTCACAGAATCCCGAGTGAGATGACACCAGCTAGGAATGACTCCTCGAAGCACCTCTGTGGACTTCAACAGACCGGTAGTGACCTCACCTATCCTACGGAATCATGCAACGAATCTATGCGGTTTCCAGTTCTTACCTCCCTCGTCAACCCATACAACTGTACACTTCCTCACATAAACGATACCCCGACCATTAGAAAACTCATCAAAATAGGCGATCATTTCTTTCGGATCGCCTAAACATGTCAGTAGCATCCTCAGGTTTTGGGGTCTGAAAAAGTAAGTCCTACGACGGGGTAAGATTTACATCTCAGTAAGATGAGCCCTAACTCTAGGTCAGGCTGATAGTACACCCAAATGAATATAGACAATGAGCAAGAACACACTCAATAATATAAGGTACACAGCAGACATAATATGCCATATGAAGGCAAACGGCGGATAATCGTGCAAACATATCAACATAAGTTATCACTCAAGTCAGTCATGGAAACACAAGTTGAGTTGTACATTCCATTCTCCAAAATTGTCTCATAATTCACGCCCGCGTCAAAACGCCTAAGGCTCGGTCCGCGTCATTACATCTCAGACCATCATAAACGTAAACCCGCGTTAAATGCATCAGGTTTTCATCGACATTCCAAGCCTGTGTCGACACATATACAATCTCATCCCGCGTCTCAACGCATCATGACATTAACCATCACAATCCCGTGTCTCGACGCATTAGGGTGCCAAGAGTTTCCAAGCATGTCAAATTCCTTTTCAATTTAAGATTTCATGATCGAGTACAAGCTCATGCATTGAGCTAAGAGTTTACGACATGCGAGGCAATCAAATTCATCACTCATAAAATGGCATTCGATACAAGGCATATGCATTTAGCAAGCATACTCGCATTCACCAATCCACAATGATAGATATTGAACAACCACACAATAAATTCACGAAAATTCAATTCATCCAATTCACAACCAAATCATCCAATTGAGGCCTATCCTCCTAGCCAAGGTTCGGGGACTCTTTACCTTAGGCTTAATTTAGCAAAATCTCCTTCCAAAGCACTCCAAGGATTCGGCCCAAGTGTCCAAAAATAGGGTAGCCGTGTACCCTAAGAGAATTCAACCAATTTTATCAATTTTCTCGCTCAATCGTCGAACTACTAAGCATATACCTCAAAAACATATCAATTGACATCCTAGTATGTCATAACGACGAAATTAGCACTTGGCGATACCCCGAGCAACCCTCAATAACTCAGATTGCACAAATCGAAACAGGGTATTTTCGATTTTGCTCCAAATCCGACTAATCAGTCCATAATCTAACATTAAGCCTCAATTTATGTGACATTCTGATTTTCAATCAACTTCAGACTCTGTAATGAGAAGTTTATTTATATCAAGCGATGTATTTCAGTTGTATTCCACTCAAATCTGATCAATTTGAGCAGACTGACCAAAAGGGAAAGGCTAACGCAAGACGAGATACGTGGACCTAGGCGACTCGAATAGGAAATGGCACTTTGACCATAAAGATTGTCGAGGAGATATTTAGGACCGCAAAAAGGCCGATCTAAGAACGATTAAGGATTACCATGCGAGCGTCGTGCGGTTGGAGCGCGAGTGATGCCGCTTAACCAACGTACGATTTGTAAAATTATCCTAAATCGGACTATGACGATCGAGACCACAGGGACTAGCGATAAGCCCTCGCGATTACATGACAACCAAGGCCGCTATGAATTGACGAGCTCTAAACGTGACGAGAATCACGGGGTCGATACGCGTATAGTCTGCAGAAGCCACCCGTCGGTTCGAAATAGGTTGGAATCACGTCTGGTAGAAGGAACGATCAGAATTGAGTCCTGAAAAGTTTGAAAAAGGAAAATCATGAATTCCAACATCAATTGGATTGGCCGTCGCCCTATCGAAGAAGTCAGAAACGAGAAAAACGACGTTCCGAACATTGGAGGTAAAAAGATCAAAATGGCCCTCAAGCTTAGGACTTTGTCTTTATAATTGAAGAAAGGGCAAAATGGACATTTCTCCTCCCCCAAGCTGCTGCAAATTGAAGAGCAATTGATGGCCATTGGATGCCCTTGAGAAGAACAATGGACAAGTGTTAAGCATCCAAGGGTAGTAGATCATTTCACCAATTAATGCCTACCTACCAATCACCTCAATTAATTTAAATTGTTTTGGGATAATAAACAGCTCCCTCTCTCTCCTCAAACCCCCCATTTGGCCATTTTTGTTCCCTCAAAGACCAGACCAAGCTTCTTCTTCTTCTTCTTCTTCTTCTTCTTCTCCAGTTTCTGCTCCACCCGACCCCGCCGGACGCCGCCGTTCGGTCCGTACGACCGCCACCTCCGACAATCCCCTGCTGCCGGCCAACTATCCAGACGTAGCCCACGTTTTTCCGATGTCCTCCAACTGGAATCAGGTCATTTGGAGCTCTGAGGAATTCGGGACAAGCATTCTCCCACAGGTCGACGGAATATGTTTCAGTTTGAGGTAGGTTCGGTTCTGAACCCTTTAGACAGTCGAAAACTTGGAATCTTTGGCTCAAATTTTGTGGAGATCAAGTAGACATATAGATGGTTCTGTGGTAAAAATTTAGGATTTATTTGATAATTTTTTGACCATGAACAACCCTTGTACATTATGCCTAGAATCTGCCGGTATTCTGTGTGTGAGTGCTCCGACAACTTCCGACGACTTTCCGGCAACCGCGCGACTTGAAACTCACGGTGAGACTTCCAAACTCTTAGGTAGACATTATAAGAGGTAGAATGGTGTATATTTGATGGATTTGAGATAGATTAAGGCTGGTTGGACCCGACATGAACAGAACCGAATGGAACCGGTTCAATGCTGGGCTAAACCAGCTCTGTGGAGGGATGAATAGGCTGGGATTGTGTTGTAATTTGGTGTGTATAATGTGTTGTGATGATGAGGAGTATCTAATGGATGATTTGGATGGATGAATGGAGGGATTAAACTTGAAATTTGACAAAATCGATTGATTATCCTAGGTTGTGCGACGGATTGACCTTGGACTTGAGTTGGCCGAACCTTAGGAGGTGCAAGGAGGAGTAATTTGCATTATTAAGCGGAGGTAAGGAATTTCCTAAACCGAGGCTAGGGGGATTGGACTCGATTGGGTAAGTCGAGGGCCGAACGGAACGATTTATGAGAAAATTCTCGCATGTAATAGCTTGATGCGCCCTTGGACATTATAGAATGATTGTTTGACCTAGCCTATGTGTGAATGGTCTGAGTGCCTGAGTACTATTAGAAATGAATTGCATGTCACGAAATTTATTAAACATATTATCATGCGCATTGGCCATTGATTATGAAATTTGATTTTTAAAAATCAAGTTAATTGATATGATGTGGCATGAGACATGATTGTGACATTGCATGGCATGGCCCTGAGGCGTATGAGACGTGGAGCGGAGGTTGAGACCCTAATGCGACGAGGTCGCGGGGTGGATTATGAAAAGGTGGCGCCCTGATGCGACGGAGTCGCGGGGTTGAGATAGCCACAGCCCTGATGCGATATAATCGCGGGACAGAATACGAGCTCATAGACTCTGCCTGGAAATTGAACCGGGGTCTGATGCGTTTACGCGGGCCGAGCTTGATGCGATCTAATTGCGGGCTAGAGAATAAGGCAGACAGAGGTTGATTGGTGTGGTGAAGTGACAGGCCGAGCATATACGTGCAACTGTGTGTGACATGAGAATATAAATGCATGTCTGTCCTCTATGCATTATTGTTTATTGAATTATGACTATCATGCCCGCGTGAGTTCATGAGTTGGATAGGTTGAGTGACTTGACTGCCTGAGTGGACGGTTAACCTGACCTAGGGTTAGGTTTTTCTTACTGAGATGTGTATCTCACCCCTTTTGGGGAAATTCTACTTTACAGATCCTAGGCAATAGCAATATGACCTATTAGATTCGGGGACCCGCAGGAGATGACGGCGTATTACGATGAGTTCCTCGATAGGCAGGGTAATATATACATAAGGAAATGTATAGTAGTTTGGGTAGATGAGGGTGAACCAGACTGGAAGCCTCATCGGTTTGAGGCTTGGTTTAGACAGGACGGGGATAGGAAGGTCGGGCCGCTGAAGCACCATGAGGTTCCAGAGGGTGTCATACTTCCTTGGAGTCAGACGATAGCAGAACAGGAGTTTCCCGAGGGCTCAGTGGTTAGTTCGAGGAACGGCCCGGAGCGGACGCCGACAGCTGAGCTTCCCGTGCCACCGCCAGAGGATGAGGTCATCGTGGTGGAGCCGTCCGAGAGAGATCCATCCGAGTTGGACCAGGAGGCGATCGTGGAGGGAGACCGGGCTGAGCAGTCGCAGGAAGCGACCATGGAAGACTCTGTGGAGGTTCCATCAGAGACTTTCTCCGAGTACGAGCCGTCAGAGGAGAGCGAGGACACCGGAGATTTCAGCAGTTCTTCCTAGGCGACTTCGGATGATGACCTGACTTTTTGACTGGTGACCTGATCCCCTTTCCCTATTGAATTTTGTGGACATCTTTTGACATGTTTACCCGTCGCCTTGGTGTATAGTGGTCTGTAGTAGATGTGACCAGTTGATGTTGATGTACGACCTTTTGATGCTATCCAGTCCTGCTTAATCTTGGGATATATATATATATATTCATGTGGTACGGGGAGTTGTTGGGAAACGCTTCCGTGTGCTTAATGTAAATTATTTCATCTCTCAATCTTCCTTTATATATAAGTGGATCCTTGGGACCGCCGAGAGATTGTTGTGGTTTTGCTTGCAGGGATGATTGCGTGCTCGCGATGGGGCGCGGGGCGTGACAATTTATCACTCAAATCTCTTGTTAACATATAGTTCTATGTGTTAAAGAGTCTCACCGAAAATTTGAGAGTGGGTCGACACCGGAAAGTCCAAGAACAGTCTCGGTTCTCATTCGCCTACCGCCGGTCAAATTCTGCCCTACGGAAACAATACCATTTCATAATCAAATCTCCATCAAATTTAGCCAAACGTTTTTCCTCAGCTCAATATATAAGAGTACCATATGTCTATAAAGTTTCGCCGATAGATTGAAGCACTTCGAGGTCCTATGGAGGTCGAACGAAGACTTACCCCCTGCTGCGTTGGAATCTATCCGCTTTCGGAAAAATGGTTGGCCGGAGCTCTATCGGTGTCCAAATGCCGAGCTACTATTGAAGGTGGTCGGCAAGAGGTGTGACTAGGAGCTGATGGTCGGTGCGAGCGGCAGTGGTCGCCGGAGGTGGACGTCGGAACGAGCAAAACGGCAGGTGGCATCTGGTTGGGCTGGGCAGCGTGACGAAGAAGAAGAAGGGGATGGTAGGGGGTTCGGCTGAAGCAAAGGGAAGAGAGAGAGAGAGCTACACACTAAGTTTAGAGAGTCAAATAAGAAGAATGGTAGGTTAAAAGTTGAGTAATTAATATCAACTCACCATCCATTGACACTTGTTCTTATGTCCATCATTTGATCATCCAATGGCTCTTATTCCACCTCATTTTCAGCAGCCTTGGGGGTGGTCAATGACCAAAATATCTCTCTTCATGTATTAAGACAAAGTCAAGCCTTGAGGGGCAAAACGGCAATTTGGCTCTCGTCGCTCGGAACGTCGTTTCTCTAATTCAAATTTCCTTCTATAAAGCTACGTCCAATTCGATTAAAATTTTGGAATTCTTGATTTTTCATTTTTCAATTTCAATACTCGTCTCTAGGCCATTTCTCTGTCGTATGTAATTGCAAACTATCCCGAACTAACGGGCAGCTTTTGCAAACGTTATGCGTATCAACTCTGTGATTCTCATCATACTTAGGGCTCGTCAGTTCATGACGACTTTGGTTGTCATGTAATTGCGATGGTCTATTACTAGCTCCGACGGTATCGATCGTCATCGTTCAATTTAGAAAAATTTTGCAAATTATACATTGGTTAAGCGGCATCACATGCGCTCCAATCAATAGCGCTAGCAATGCATTCCTTAATTGTTCTTAGATCGACCTTTACTGGTTCTAAACATTCCCTCGACAATCCTTATGGTTAAAGTGTCATTTCCTAATCGAGTTCCCTAGGCCCACATACCTTGTCTTGCGTTAGCCCTTCCCTTTTAGTCAATTAACTCAAGATTGATCAGATCTGAGCGAGATAATACTGAAATATATCGTTAGATACATTCTCATTGATAAGTTTCGAAATGACAGGAAACCAGAATGTCACAACTCTTCCCCCCTCACAAAAATTTCATCCTCGAAATTTACAATAAGTCCAGCTATTCAAATAAATGGAGGTATTGATGCCTCATCATTTCTTCGCTTTCCCACGTAGCGCCCTCGGTTCCATGGTGCTCCCAAATTACTTTGACTAGTGGAATCATCTTGTTTATCAGAACTTGCTCTTTTCAATCTTCGATCCTGACTAGCTTTTCCACGTAAGACACTCTGTCGTCAACTTCGATAGTTTCATAGTCTAATACGTGCATCAGGTCTGGCTCGTACTTCCTCAGCATCGATACGTGGAAGACGTTGTGCACTTGAGATAAACTAAGCGGTAAGACAAGTCTGTATGCTAGAGTTCCAATCTGTTTCAGAATTTCAAATGAACCTACGTGCCTTGTACTTAGTTTTACTTTCTTTCCAAATCGATATAGTCCTCGCATTGGTGAAACTTTAAGAAAAACATGGTCACCAACTTCAAATTCCAGAGGTTTGCGTCGTTTGTCGGCATAATATTTCTGGCGACTCTGTGCCGTCTTCAGTCTATGCTGTATTATCGTTACGGTTTCTACCGATTGCTCTACTAACTATGGGCCTGTAATACTTCTTTCTCCAACTTCGTCCTAGCAAATCGAGGTCCTACAGGCTCTTCCATACAACGCTTCAAAAGATGTCATTTGAATGCTTTGCTGATAACTATTGTTATACGCGAACTCCACCAAATGTAACTGATCCTTCCATCCACCTTTGAAGTCTATAACACACGCTTGTAACATATCCTCGAGCGTCTGAATTGTTCTTTCCGATTGCCCGTTCGTTTGCGAATGATATGCCGTACTGAACTGCAGTCAAGTTCCCATAGCATCCTGAAGGCTCTTCCAGAAGTTCACCGTGAACTTAGGATCTCGATCTGATATAATCGTTACGAGTACTCCATACAGTCGTACTATGTGACGCATATACAACTCGGCATACCTATCCATCGCAAAGTCCTTTCGCACCAGGATGAAATGCGCAGACTTGGTCAGTCTGTCCACGACTACCCAAATAGAATCGTGACCTCTTTGGCTCTTTGTCAATTCCATTACAAAATCCATAGTCACGTGCTCCCACTTTCATTCGGAAATTTCTAAGGGCTGTAGCAATCCACCGGGGTTACAGTGTCATGCCTTCACCTATAGACACGTCAAATACTTTGCCACATATTTTGCTACGTCTACCTTCATCGCGTTTCACCAGTAATGTTGACGCGGGTTCTGGTACATTTTCGTGCTGCCTGGATGGATATTGTAATTGCTTCTGTGAGCTTCTGATAAAATCTTTTCTCTAAACTATACGTCCTTGGGCATGCATAGACGCTCTCGAAATTTTAAAACTCCGTCCTCTAGCACTTGGAATTCTTGCTTTCTTTTCGTTCGTCCATTTCGAGAATCTTATGAATTTCTGGGTTCGTAGGCTGCAAGGCTTTTATCCTTTCTTGGGTCTCAGGTTCTATTCTCAAAATTGCTATTAAACTGGACAGTTGGCAAACTTCCAACTTGAATTCAGAATCCCTTAATTCCTCGAGTAACGTCCATCCTTTAACTAGCGGACAAGCGACACTTGACTTCCGACTGAGTGCATCCGCGACTCTGTTCGCTTTTCCAGTATGATACAAGATATCATAGTCGTAGTCCTTAAGTAGCTCCATCCATCGATGTTGCCTCATATTTAATTCCTTCTAGGAAAAGAGATATTTCAGATTTGTATAAATCTGAAACTTTTTGCCATACAAATACTGCCTCCAGATCTTAAAGGCGAAGATGATTGCAGCCAATTCCAAGTCATGAGTTGGATAGTTCATCTCGTGCGGTCTTAATTGTCACGACGTGTAAGCAACCACTCTTTCATGTTACATCAGTACACAACCCAGTCCTTTTAGCGAAGCATTGCTATATATCTCATAGCCTCGGGGTCCTGATGGAATCGTCAATACTGGTGTGGTCGTCAACCGATGCTTAAACTCTTAAAAGCTCATTTCACACTTATCCATCCACACAAACTTAGTTTCCTTCTTAGTCAACCTCGTCAATGAAATGGCTATGGATGAAAACTTCTCCACAAAGCATCGGTAATACCTTGCCAATCCTAGAAAACTTCGGACTTATGTAACCGTAGTAGGTCTAGGCCAATTCATAACGGCTTCAATCTTCGCAGGGTCCACAGCAATTCCTTCTCCATATAACACATGACCAAGAAATGCTACTTTATTAAGCCAGAACTCGCATTTGCTAAACTTAGCGTACAACGAGTGCTCTCTCAAGGTCTGCAAAACAATCCTTAGATGCCATTCATGCTCTTCGTTACTCTTTGAGTAAATCAGGATATCATCAATAAAGACTATGACAAATCTATCCAATAAATCCTTGAACACTCGATGCATTAAATCCATAAATGCAGCTGGAACATTGGTCAATCCAAAAGGCATAACAGTGAGCTCGTAGTGACCATACCTTGTCCTAAAAGCTGTCTTCGGTATGTCATCTTTCTTAATTCTCAACTGATGATACATGGTCCTCAAGTCTATCTTGGAGAACACAGAAGCTCCTTGCAGTTGATCTAACAAATCATCAATCCTCGGCAGTGGGTACTTATTCTTTACAGTTACTTGATTCAACTGTCTATAATCGATGCATAAGCACAAACAACACTGGCGCTCCCCACGGCGAAGCACTCGATTGAATAAACCCCTTATCTAACAATTCTTGCATTTGCACCTTTAACTCCTTCAACTTCGACAAGGACATCTTGTAGGGTGCCTTCGAAATCGGCTCCGTTCCGGGGACTAACTCGATCACGAATTCAATCTCTCGCTCCGATGGCAATCTTGGCAATTCTTGGGGAAAGACGTCACAAAATTCACACACCACTAGTATACTTTCTAACTTAGGTTCCACGACAGTCATATCCATAAGCGCGGCTAAGTAAGCTTGACATCTTTCGGTCATCAGCTTTGTCGCTTTCAGCGGTGAGACTAAAGGAATCGAGGTTCCTCCTCGATTTCCTACAAATTCAAAATTAGGGCGCCCATCTGGATAAAAATGGATTACTTTGCTACCACAATCGACTACCGCCCTTTGTTTGCCCAACCAGTCATCCCAATAATCACATCAAAGTCATACATGGGCAATACAGCCAAATTTATACTCTCTTCGCTACCACCGATTACTATCCTACAGTCTGTACAACCCAATGAGACCAACACATTATCCTTTAACGAGGTAGCAACATGCAGTATCACACTCAACGGTTTCAACTTCATATTGACCAAATCAACAAATTGAGCGGACACCAAAAAAATGCGAAGTGTCAGGATCAAATAACGCATAAGCAGCTTGGTCACATAAATAAATCATACATGCGACCACGCCAAGAGCTTCTTCCACTTCCCTGCGTGCCACAATATATACTCTTTTCTGAGTTGAGGGTCGATTTTGATCATTCTAGGGAACTGTAGTTGATGGTCCTACCTGTGATCGTTGCCCTTGATGTCTGGTCACTGGAGCTTGATTGGGGCAAGTTCTCATCTGATGGCCCATTTAACCACACTTAAAACACGCTCTGGTTCTAGCAGGACGGGGTCCGTTACCGTGCCTCCTCCTGCAAAGGCGGCAGTTCCAGTTCACTTGATGCGGTGGTTTCTCTATATTCTTCCTTACTGGAGGGACAAAGCGTCTGTCGCCAGCCATAGGTCTTTTACCAGTCCGACGATTATCTCGGAACGAGCTAAACCGTGATACAGATGTATCCGTCCTCTCTTTCATGTCCCTTTCTATCATCTGTCCCCATTCATATATTTTCTTGTAAGTTCTCAAATTCAAAGCCACCATCTGACTGCGAAGCTCAGGTCGTAATCCATCTCGAAATCTCCGCGCCTTTTCCAGCGGATCCTCTACTAATATGGGAGCATACCTCGACAATTTGGCGAATTCAACTTCATATTGATCCACCGTTAGATGATCTTGGCGCAGATGTAGAAATTTCACTTGCTTCCTCTTGCGGGCCGTCTCCGAAAAATACTTTACATTAAATGCCATGGTAAAGGCATTCCAGGTCAAGACAGTCCCTTCCGGAAACACTCCATTCTTAGTCTCACTCCACCAGTCGTTAGCAGTACCTTCTAGTTGGTACACCGCCAGTAACACCTTTTCTTAGTCGATACATCTTAGAACTCCAAAAGCCTTTTCAAGCTTTTCTATCTATCTTGGCGCCAATTGAGGGTCTCCAGTCTCATCAAACTGGGTTGGCTTCAGTTTAATAAACTGTTCGACAAGTTGTCCTATTTTCCTAGCTACAACTCCCTCTTCCTGAGCATTGTCTGCTTCATTGTCTTGATCATTATCACCGTTGTACTCATTACCTCATTGTTGTCATTATTGGCGTTAACAGCAGCTATGGCAGCTCCTACGGCTTGAGTTATGGCAGCATCCCTGTCTTGGGTCTACCTGTCAATAAGATCGCCAATTCTTTCTAGTGCTCTCAGCACTCCATCCATCCTTGGATCCTTCGCCATAGGCAACCTTAAGTTAGAAGCTCCGCTCTTCGGTCTTTTAGGTCTTCTGGGCGGATTACTCATTCTTATGTAATCTCACTACAACTGGACCACTATAATTCCACCACGAAATTAGAGACTTAATCATCTAGCCAAGTCCAGCGATACCAAATTATATCTTAAAAGAAGCAGTCACAACAAAACAGCCCTCCACACAGTTCCTTCCAAGGACATGTCAATCAAAAAGCCACAACTACAATTCAATTCCACTCACTTCAGCGGTTCATCAAAACCAGCTATCCTCATTTACTCAACAAGCCAATTTCAGGAATGACTTCCAATGTTAGGCACAAGGCTTGACCTTCGCCGAACTACACAATCATGCTAATGTCATACGTCAACCACATGCGCCAATTCATATATCATGCATTTCGTGCCTGACCCTAACGAGTCTCATAAGATCTCGCTACCCAATCAGTCCCAACTCATTCCTCCTTATTACTTCAATCCTCAATTAACATGAATCGAGCTGACCTTGCTCTGATATCCAACAAGCGGAGATGTCACGCCCCGCGCTCTCGAGCGCGAACGCGCAACTTCCTTTCATTGTACTCTCGAGGCTCAGGACATACTTGACGAGAGATGCATAATATAAATAAACATGCGGAAACAAAAATGAACAACTCCTTCGTACATAAATCGATGTGAACTTGGATAATGAGAACATCAATATATACGTCATCATGAGTTCATATAAAAGAGCAGGTAAGCTAACCTTGCTAACAGGTTGGGGCAGTCAAGACTCAGCCAAAACACAACAAAATTCTAAGTCCTCAAAAGATTACGAACCATCGAGGGTCATCATCAAAAGACTACTAAGTAAAGCCAAGAAACCCCTAGGTCGAACCGCTAAATCCGTTAGTCTTGTCCGCATCATTGTCTGGCTCATAGTCTGAGAAGGTCTCAGAGCACACATCCACTGTGTCGTCCATCGTGGCATCCTCCAGTTCATCCTCAGAGGCGTCAATCTCTATCACCTCATCAGTGTCCTCCAAGATTGGGGTCTTCTCAGGTATATTCTTCGAACCAGCTACGGATACCTCTACCTCCACAAAATCTCGAGTGGGATGACACCAGCTAGAAATGACTCCTCGAGGCACCTCCGTGGAATTCAACGAACCAGTAGTAACCTCACCTACCATACGGAACCAGGCCTCGAACCTATGTTGTTTTCAGTCCTTACCTCCCTCGTCAACTCATACAACTGTACACTTTCTCACATAAACAGTACCCCGACCATTAGGAAACTCATTAAAATAGATAATCATTTCTTTCGAATCGCCTAAACGTGTCAGTAGCATCCTCAGATTTCGGGGTCTGAAAAAGTAAGTCCCACGACGGGGTGAGATTTACATCCCAGTAAGATGAGCCCTAACTCTAGGTCAGGCTGACAGTACACCCAGATGAATATAGACAATGAGCAAGAACACACTCAACAATATAAGGTACACAATAGACATAATATGCCATATGAAGACAAACGGCGGATAATTGTGCCAACATATCAACATGACTTATCACTCAAGTCAGGCGTGGAAACACAAGGTTGAGCCATACATTCCATCCTCTAAAATTGTCTCATAATTCACGCTCGCGTCAAAACGCCTCAGGCTCGATCTGCGTCATTACGCCTCAGACCATCATAAACATAAATCCATGTTAAACGCATCAGGTTTACATCACCATTCCAGGCTTGTGTCGATACGTATATAATCTCATCCCGCGTCTCAATGTATCAGGACATTAATCATCGCAACCACATGTCTCGACGCATCAAGGTGCTAAGAGTTTCTAAGCATGCCAAATTCCTTTCTAATTCAAGACTTCATAATCGAGCACAAACCCAAGCATTGAGCTAAGAGTTTACGGCATGCGGGGCAATCAAATTCATCACTCATAAAATGACATTCGATATAAGGCATATCCATTTAGCAAGCATACTCGCATTCACCAATCCACAATGATAGACATTGAACAACTACACAATAAATTCACGAAAATTCATCCAATTCACAACCAAATCATCCAGTCGAGACCTATCCTCCTAGTCAAGGTTTAGGGACTCCTTACCTTAGGCTTAATTTAGCAAAATCTCCCTTCAAAGCACTCCAAGGATTCGGCCCAAGTGTCCAAAAACAAGGCATCCGTGTACCCTAAGAGAATTCAACCAATTTCATTAATTTTCTCGTTCAATCGTTGAACCACTAAGCATATACCTCAATAACATATCAATTGACATCCTAGTACGTCTCAACGACGAAATTAACACTTGGCGATACCCCAAACAGCCCTCAATAACTCAGATTGTACAAACCGAAAAAGAGTATTTTCGATTCTGCTCCAAATCCGACTAATCGATCCATAATCCAATATTACGCCTCAATTTATCACTCAAATCTCTTGCTAACATATAGTTCAATTGTTAAGAGCCTCACCGAAAATTTGAGGGTGAGTCGACGCTGGAAAGTCCAAGAACAGCCCCGGTTCTCACACGCCTACCGCCGGTCAGATTATGTCCTTCGAAAATAACACCATTTCATCATCCAATCTCCATCAAATTTAGCCAAACTTTTTACCTCAGCTCAGTATACAAGAGTACTATATGTCTACAAAGTTTCGCTGCAAGATTGAAGCAATTCGAGGTCTTATGGAGGCCAAACAAAGACTTACCCCCTGCTGCATTAGAATTTGTCCACCTTCAGGAAAATGGTTGGCTAGAGCTCTACAGATGTCCAAATGACGAGCTACCACTTGGAGGTGGTCGGCAAAAGGTGGGGCTAGGAGCTGGCGGTCAACGCGAGCGGCGGTGGTCACCGGAGGTGGCCGTCGGAATGAGCGAAGCGGCAGGTGGCGTCCGGTCGGGCTAGGCAACGTAAGGAAGAGGAAGAAGAAGAAGAAGAAGAAGAAGGGGATGGTAGGGGGTTCGGCTGAAGCAATGGGAAGAGAGAGAGAGCTATGCACCAAGTCTGGAGAGTCAAATAAGAAGAAAGGTAGGTTAAAAGTTGAGTAATTAATGTCACACCATCCATTGACACTTGTCCAAATGTCCATCATTTGATCATCCAATGGCTCTTATTCCACCTCATTTTCAGCAGCCTTGGAGGGTGGTCAATGACCAAAATATCCCTATTCATTTATTAAGACAAAGCCAAGCCTTGAAGAGCAAAACGGTAATTTGGCTCTCGTAGTCTAAAACGTCATTTTTCTAATTCAAATTTCCTTCTATAAGGCGACGTCCAATTCGATTAAAATGTTGGAATTCTTGATTTTTTATTTTTCAATTTCGATACTCGTCTATGGGTCATTTCTCTATCAAATGTAATTTCAGACTATCATGAACTAACGGGCATCTTTTGCAAACGTAACGCATATCGACTTTGTGATTCTCATCATACTTAGGGCTTGTCAGTTCATGGCGACTTTGGTTGTCATGTATTTGCGAGGGTCTATTACTAGCTTCGACGGTCTCGATCGTCATTGTTCGATTTAGAAAAATTTTGCAAATTATACATTGGTTAAGCGGCATCACTCGAGCTCCAATCGTATAACACTAGCAATGCATTCCTTAATCATTTTTAGATCGGCCTTTACTGGTTCTAAACAATCCCTTGACAATCCTTATGGTCAAAGTGTCATTTCCTATTTGAGTTTCCTAAATCCACGTACCATGTCTTGCATTAGCCTTTCCCTTTTGGTCAGTTAACTCGAGATTGATCAGATCTGAGCGAGATAAGACTGAAATACAACATTAGATACATTATCATTGATAAGTCACGAAATAACAGAAAAATCAGAATGTCACAGAGCAAGTCCTAACGAAAGACCAGTGCTGAAGATATGTCGATAGCTAATGGGTCGGCACGAGAGGGTACATCCAATATGACGGCACTTCGAGAAGGAACATTTAGGTGGAAACAAGTTTAATGTAAAATGTAAATATTGCACGACTACATACAATTTTCCAACTGGAGGCAACTATAGAACATATACTCGACTCTGAGAAATAAATATTCAATCCAAGCGGGGATCAACACCACGCAATAAAAAATTTTCAGGTACGTCAATTCTAATACTTTTCTTTTATTTCATTACAATGATCAAGCTTATAAAGAAACATTAGCCCAATATATTGCCATTGACCATTTACCGTTTAATATTGATGAAAATTTTGATTTTATTTTTTTATAAACATTGCATGTATTCCGCAAGCAAAAACCTATTTCAAGAAATAATCTTAAATGCGAACTTTTTCGGCTTTACAAAAAAGGAAAAAAAGGCAATGACAAACTTTTTTACAATTTCAATGAACGTGTATATAAAGGTAGCGAAATTTGGAGTGATCCTCGGCAAACTTATTCTTATATGTATATCACATGTCATTGGATAGATGACGATTAGAACATTCTTAAAAGAATTATTGCATTTTGAGTGTTTGATGAGAGGCATATGGTCAATAATATTTATAAAGTAATTTGACATGTTTTAGAAGAATATAATTTGATTAATAAAAATTTTTCAGTTGGTTTTAATAATGCCCGCGACAAATACCGCTTCTATTCCTAAATTAGAAAATGTTTGTAAACCCTCTTTTGGCAAATAATTTTTCACAGTAGATATGCTTGCCATATTTTAAATTTATGTGCATAAGATGATTTTCGAGCTCTTGACTCTTCTCACCCCAATAAAAAGAGCAATTCAATTTTTATGGAGTCATCCCCAACTTATGAAAGAATGGAGAAAATTTTGTAAACAACATGGAAGAACAAAAAAAAGATTTCCAAAATATGTTCCGACTCGTTAGAATTCTACCTACGAGGTTCTTAATCAATCTTTTGCTTATAAAGATTTATTATGTGTGTTTATTTTAGATAATGTTTTCAAAATTGGTTTATTGCCGCAAGAGTGAGATATTTGCCAAAAAAATTTAATTTTTTTAAAATTTTGTAATGATGCAACTTATGCTTTATCTGGTGTTTATTATCCTACTACGCATTTATTTTTTATAGAGTGTGTTAATATTGCTGTTGTTTTTGAAGAATATGAAAAAAAAATGACGATTTAGCTTCGACTGTTACGGCAATGCGAGCAAAATGACGGCATTGTTACTGAAATTCCTCTTGTTTATTTGCTTGCTTTTGTTTTTGATCCACGTATCAAATTAGATGGTTTAGGTGATTATCTGAATATGTATTATCAATGTTTACAATTGAACGAGTTCATAAAAGTTAGAACCGTACAATAAACGATTAAAGACACTTGAGTAGAATTAATGAATTTTGTAGTACATAGTCTAGTTGATAGTGAATCTTCCCAACATAGTGACATATAAAGTGGAGAGAGTAGTAGAATTAGTATAGGGTATCAAATGCTGAAGACATTGAAGAGTGGGCAAAAAAGACATAAGGGAACAACAAGTAATATTTGCAAATAGAAAATTATTTAATCATTGCTATTGAGTTTGGTGATTCCGAAGACTACAGAAATTTCAAAATTCTGGAGTGGTGGCAAAGACATTCAACCCAATTCTCAATTCTTGCTATCATCGCAAGACATATTTTAGCCCCTTGTTCAGTAGTTGTGGTTGAACAAGCATTTAACACTAGAAGATTAATTTTGGACGACCACCATTCAAAATTACATCTGGATTATGTGGAGGCTCAAGCTTGTGTCGATAATTGGACGAAAGCTAAATTTCGACAACAATAGCTAGATCAAAGCATTGAAGCCGAATTCTTCAATAATGATGACGGAGATACTATTGTTACAGGTACCGGAACGGGGAGCGACGATTAACGATGAGATAAATTGGGGTTATCAAAGGTAAAAAATTACATGATTTTTGATTCTTCTATCTCAAGAAAGATATGTAGGCGCTTAATTCATTAAGCTCAAGCCATTTCCCCTCCCTTTCCCCCCTAAATTTGACTACAATGTACAATTTGATTATAATTTATAATTAATAATTTATTTTTTAATTCATAATGTTTTTATTTTTTAAATTACCAATTTTTTTATTCAAAAAGTGTTTTAAAAAATTGACGGTTCCTTAAACCAGAACCGGCCCTTGAACCATCGGTTCCGAACCGAAACTGCCGTTTAAAAGGCCGGTTCCGGCTCAGCCCTGGCCATGAACCGGAATCGTCGGTTCATGAACCGGAATCGTCGGTTCATGAACCGGAATCAACAGTTCCTGAACCATGGCCATGACTAAGTAGATCCCAGGAAGATATGAAATCATAGTGCATTTTGATTAAAATAACCAAAGACCACTTGACACTATCTAAGAAAGCATACACAATATGAATAATTTGATTTAGCTAGATAGGGCTGTTTGAACTGTAAAACGATCCAACCGATCATCATGTTAAAGGTTTACCGAGAGTTTGTACATTTTTAAACTCCGTTTGACCACTAGATCACTTCAATTACTTGTTAGATCGAATCATAGAGGTAGATCGACTTTTAATGCTTTTAATTTAAGGACTAAATGCATTGAAAGTCTTAAAATTTGTCACGAGTGTGCAATTGAATCCTAAAACTTATAAAAAGTAACATCAAGTCCTAAAATATGTCAAATTGATGCAATTGAGTTCTTCTGTTAATTCCGTCAATTTAGACTAACAGAAAATGTTGACGTAGCTTTTTAAATATTTTCCTCTTGTACATGGTGATGGCGTGGCTAAAAAATTAACATAAGGTTAGAACGATGTTATTTTAGCTTAAATTATCATTTTTAAACCAAAATTTCAATTAAACGAAATTAAAATTTTAATTTTTTAATAAAAGCACAAGAAAGGGGGGAAAAAAAGTCAAGGCAGTGAGAGGCCCTTGCCACCAATGCCTCCATCACCAAAAAGGACAGATGAGGGCTTGACCAGTGCCGACGACCCCTGCTGACCTCGCCCAATTTCGAGTGATGGGCCACGGCCCTACGATCGGCAAGGTTTGCCAACCTTCACCTAGTCCCCAGCACCGAGGGTGGTGGAGGTAAGAGGCCTGCCACTACCTTTGACTTTTTTTTATGTATTTTTGAAAAATTTTCTAACTGTTATAATTTTATTTTGATTAAAAATTATAATTTAGGTATAGCCTTATGTTTATTTTTAGGCTACGTTATTGTCATGTAGGAGAGATAAAATATTTAAAAAATTATGTCCTTATTTTCTGTTAGTCTAAATTGCCATAGTTAATGAAAAGATTAGATTGCACTAATTTGATAAGTTTTAGGATTTAATTACTTTTTTTTGTAAGTTTTATAACTCAATTACACTATGGTGATAAATTTTAGAACTTTCAATGCACTTGTCCCTTAATTTAATGAGATGAGTCTTTCTTTTTCCAAAGATAAAAGTTTAAAATTTTTGTAATCAGTAAAGAGACTTTAGCACATTTAACACATTTAACTTTGAGGAGAGTAGCATGTTTTCTGCAAATGAAATTTCAGATTTTGTTAAGTGAGGGTGAAAATCGTAGGATATCTTCTAAACTCTCAATATAATTACAAATATTTTTATTGGATTATATACTTTGAATTGTAAAATGAACTAGGAACAACAGTTATCCATAGAAAATATTATTTCGAAATATCGATAAATCCATGGCGATTTATAAAATATGTGCACTAAAGATTTCATTAAATTATGCAAAATGGAAAAGTGATATTTTCATTGGCGTGGATGTGCGAGAGTAAAAAATAAAAAAGTTAATACCACATAAAATCTCAAATTGGTAGGCATAATCACGGGCCGGTTTGGGCCCTAATTCGATCTGAAACCGTCCCGGGTCAAACCTGTAACATTCTGATTTTCCTATCATTTCAAGACTTATCAATGAAGATATATCTATCAATGTATTTCAGTCTTATCTCATTCGGATCTGATCAATCTCGAATTAACTAACCAAAAGGGAAAGGCTAACGTGAGACAAGGTACGTGGACCTAGGGAACTCAAATAGAAAAATACACTTTGACCATAAGGCTTGCCAAAGGAGTATTTAGAATCATTAAAGGCCGATCTAAGAACAAATAAGGAAAATATTGCTAGCGTTATACGATTGGAACGCGAGTGATGCCGCTTATAATTTGTAAAATTTTCCTAAATCAAACAATGACGATCGAGACCGTCTAAGCTAGTAATAGACCCGCGCAATTACAAGACAATCAAAGTCGCCATGTACTGACAAGCCCTAAGTATGATGAGAATCACAGAGTCGATACGCGTAACGTTTGCAAAAGTGGCTCGTTAGTTCGAGATATCCCGAAATTTTCAATTTGACAAAGAATTGACCAAGTGATGGGTCTCGAAATTGAGAAATTGAAAACAAAGAATTTCAACATTCTAATCGAGTTGGACGCCGTCTCATCGAAGGTAATTTGAATTGGAAAAACAACGTTTTGCATGACGAAACCAAAATTTACCATTCTTCCCCTCAAGGATTGACTTTGTCTTAACAATTAAAGAAAGGCAAATTAGTCAATTCCCAATTTCTCTAGCAGCCGAAAATGAAGGGTGCAAAATAGTCTTTGGAGCCTTGATATTATGCATAAGGAGACAAGTGTCATTATTTGGGAGAATATCAATTAATGCATACCGTTTAACCTACTATTCTTGGAGTTGATCAAGTGAAATTTTGTGAGAAGCCACCCTTCTTCCTCATTCAGCCGAACCCTCCCTCTCCCTCTCTTTCTCAATTTTTTCGTCTTTCTTCCTCCTTCTTCACTGCTCCACTCAACCAGCTCTGTCCGCCAGTTTCACCGTCCACGACCGCCGCCTCCGACGGCCATTTCACCTCGCGCCGACCACCAACTAAATCCTCAGCCTCTTTCCGACAAGTTTCAGGTGGTAGCTTGGCCATTGGACGTCGGAGGAGCTCCGACCAGCCACAATTCCAAAACCGGACAAATTTGGACTCAACCGAGGGTAAGTCTTCGTTCGATCACTTCAAGACTTTGTTTTGCCTCCAATTTTCGGTGAGACCTTGTAGACTTAATGTACTCATGTATGTTGAGCTAAGGTAGCAAGTTTGGCTGAGTTTCGTTGGAGTTTCATAGTTGAAATGGAGCGATTTATGTTGAACAAAATCTGGCCGCCGGTAGACTGAAGAGAACCGGGGCTGTTTGGGAACTTTCGAACGTCAACTCTCTCTAAAATCTTTGGTGAGGCTCTTGTAGACATAGAACCACGTGTTAGCATGTAGATTATGTGATAAATTAAGGGTTAAAGTGGAATTATGGGCTGTTTTGTGAGCTAGAGGGCAGAACCGAAATCTGCCCTGTTTCGGTTTGTACAAACCGAATCCTTAAGGGTTGTTTGGGGTGTCGCCTTGATTTAATTTCTTCGTTGAGACATATTAGGATGTTAATTGAGATGTTATTGAGGTGTATGCCTCGTGAATTGGCGAATTGGAAGAGAAAAATTGATTAATCGGGCGAATTTCTCTAGGTACGTGGCTGCCCTATTTTGGACCCCTAAAATCGAATTCTTGGAGGTGCTTTAGGAGGAATTTTTGCTGATTAAAGTTTAAGGTAAGGAGTTCCTAAACCTTGGTTAGGAAGATAGGCCTCTACTGGACGAATTGGGATTTGTTTGGATGGATTTTGTGGAGTTATTATATTGAACGTTCATTGTCGATTGAGGTGATCAAGTGCGAGTCATGTGAGCTCCTTACGATGAGAAACTGTTATTCTCATAACTGTGGTTGCAATAGTTCTCAATTAATGTATATGCTTCATGTTTGATAGAGCCTGATGAGTGGCCAATCCTATCGTCCCATCTGTCATAGATTCATTTTGAGATGGATCATATTGTACTCGATTATGAAGTCTTGAAGGGGAGGT
This sequence comes from Rhodomyrtus tomentosa, assembly GCA_028455895.1. Classification (NCBI taxonomy): domain Eukaryota; kingdom Viridiplantae; phylum Streptophyta; class Magnoliopsida; order Myrtales; family Myrtaceae; genus Rhodomyrtus; species Rhodomyrtus tomentosa. The sequence goes on along the minus strand of JAPCWY010000001.1, from coordinate 35,366,866 downwards.
TAAACTGGTATGCTTATGAACTGTGGCACCCTGATATGTTGACACGCGTAGTCAAATTGACTGATATCCTAAGGCGTCGAGATGCAGGATAAGTTGTACATATGTCAACACAAGCCTTGAATGGCATTGAGAACCTGAGGCGTTTTGACGCGGGTTAGTGGTTGACATGGTCTGAGGATTTTGATGCGGGTTAGTGATTGATATGGTCTTAGGCATTTTGACACGGACCGAGCCTAAGACGTTTTGACGTGGGCGAAGATAATGAAATGAATTATGGTGATAGAACATAGAGCTTAATCTTGTATGCTCATGCCTGTCTTGATTTGTGAAATTTGATGATATACCTTGCTGTTTGTCAATCACAAGTTTTTCTATAGTACGTTTTGATGATTATTTGCCTTACACTGTTGTTGGTGTGTCGTTGCTCATTGTTTGCATTTATGTCTAGGTGTACTGTCGACCTAACGTAGATTTAGGACTTAGCTTATTGAAATGTATATCTCACCCTATCGTGGGACCTTACTTTTTCAGACCCCAAGTCTTGAAGTACGTTTCCGACTTGTCTAGGCGATCCAAAGGAGATGACCGCCTATTTTGTCGAGTTCCCTGATGGTCGGGGTACTGTATACGTTAGGAAATGTACTGTAATTTGGGTCGATGAGAGAGGAAAGATTGGAAGCCCCATAGGTACGAGGCGTGGTTTCGTAGAGTCGGTGAGAATACTACAGGTCCCTTGAAGCCCATAGAAGTGCCTCGAGATGTAGTACCCAGTTGGTGTCATCCCAGTTGCGATGAGGTAGAATTAGAAGTGTCTGTAGTAAGATCGCGGAACGTGCCGGAGAATACCCATTCCCTTGAGGAAGTTGATGAGGTGATAGAGATTTCGGCATCAGAGGATCAGCTAGAGGATGCCATGGAGGATGATTCTGTGGAGGTGCACACTGAGACTTTTTTTTAGTACGACCCAGCCGAGGATGAGGATGAAGATGCGGATGAAGCTAGTAGTTCATCTTAGGGGTTTTTTGATCTTTTTTTTTTTTGGGGGGGGGGGGGGTTGTCTTTTGGAGTTGACTTTTGATGACATGTGATAATTTGGGGACCTAGGATTTTGTTGTCTTTTGGTTGGTCCCCAACCTTCCCTGACCCACCTGAGGGTTGTAGTTTGATCCTGGATTTTGTGTATAAACCGTACTTATGTTATGTTCATGTACATTTTCGTTACCCCAAGCCCCCTTTTTATTCATGTGCGGAGGCGTATGTTCATTTTGTTCATGTAGGTGCATATGATAGCACGCGTACCGCCGGTGGCGTGCCCTGGGCCTATAGTGGTTAGTTGGGCCTATAGTGGTTAGTCTGTGTATGTTGCAAACTCGTGCAAAAAGGGCACGGGGAGTGACAAAACCCATAACCGGCCCATTGATCGGGCCTGCGGTTCAAACCGAAACCGGCCCGTGCCAAACAATCGTGGGTTGCGGTTCCTCCCAAGATTGAACAAGGACCAAAAAAATATTAAAAAAAGGCTTTCCCCATGGCAACGATCACTCCCCTCTCTTTTATTAATTTTTAATTTCTAAGTTTCTAATTCTAACCATTATAAATATCCCTTCATCTTTCATTTTTTCCTCACAATTTCTTTCAAAGTCTCTCAATTTATTTTCCGCTCAATTCTCTCAAAAAATGATAAGTGGAAGTAGAACTAGTGACAAAAGCAAGATTAAGATCAGTGAATCCGATTATCCTCTTGATCCTCGTGATTATGCAGATTGGAGAGTCGATGTTGATGATGAAATCAACATTATTCCCAGTATGGAGCACGTCCAAAAGCAAAAACATCTTCATCCTCTTACCGGTATCAAAGAAATGTCAACAACAAAGGAGCAGGAGTAGGATTTTACATTCAACGTATGACTACTTCACGAAGGCGGAAAGATTTGATTTAGGTTCAAAAAGGTATGATGTAATTTATAGACATTATGGGGTAATATATAAATATATAGGTGGAGCCGGTTATGGAATATTCAAACGGCATCTTAAGGCAAAACATCCAACCCTAGCGGGAATTGACACTAGACAATAACAAATTTTTTGGTACACCAATCCTAACATTCCTCCTTCATTTCGTTATAATGAAAAAAAAATTATAAAAAAGAATTATGTAAATTTATTTCCATTGAACATTTATCATTTAGTTTTGGTGAAAGATTTGGTTTTGATCAATTTGTACAAAATGCTTGTTGTACAAGCAAAACGTGTTCCTAGAAATACACTTAAACACATAGTTAAATATCTTTATAAAAAAGGAAAAAAAGAGTTGAATAGATGATGATTGGAATATTCAAAAAAGAGTTATTGCATTTAGAGTTTTTGATGATAGACATACAAAAAATAATATTTATAGATTAATTAGATAAATTTTAGAAGAATATCATTCACTTGATAAATTTTTTAATTGATTTTGATAATGCCGCTGCAAATGCCGTTTCAATTGTTGATTTAGAAAAGATTTGTAGACCCGTTTTTTGTGGACAATTTTTTCATGTTAGATGTGCGTGTTTTGTTTTTTAATTTTATGTGTGCAAGATAGTTTAAAAACTTTTGATATTTTTATCAACCCAATAAAAGTAACAATTTAATTTTTATGGAAACATTCCCAAAAAATGAAAGAAAGTTTAAAATTTTGTAAAATTAATGGAAAAAGACCAAAAATATTTTCAAGAGATGTTCCAAATCGATGGAATTCTACTTACAAGTTCCTTAACGAATCTTTTGCACATAAAGATTTATTATGTGCATTTATTTAGGATAATATAACTCAAATTAATTTATACCCATAAGAGTAGAACATTTGCAAAAAAAAAAGATATTTTAAAAGTTTTTAATGATGCAACTTATACTTTCTTCGATGTTTATTATCATGCTACGCATTTATTTTTAATAGAGCGCATTAACATTATTGGAGTTTTTAAAGAAAATGAAAATGACGATAAATTACGTGATATTATTTTAGCAATGCAAACAAAATGGCAATATTACTATAGTGAAATTCCTATTATTTATTTAGTAGCTTGTGTTTTCTATTCACGTTGCAAATTAGATGGTTTAGATGATCATTTTGAATACGTATTTTGAATGTTTGCATTTAATTGAAAAGGTAAATATTAGAACTATACAAACAATGATTAAAAACGCAATAATAGAATTATATAATAATTTCATAGTAAATATAATCTAGATGATAGTGGATCTTCTGAACCTAGTAACATACAAAGTGGGAACATAGGTAAAATGATAGAGGGTACCAACTTCTGTTGCATTGGCAAAAAAAAGCAAAAGGGTGTAATAGTAAATATTTATAAAATAGAGAGCTATCTAACCGTCTCTTTTGAGTTTGATGAATTCGAAGGCAACACATATTTTACAATATTGGATTGGTGAAAGAAGCATTCAACCCAATACCAAATTCTTGCTCTCATTGCAAAACAAATTTTACCAACCCCATGTTCGACCTTTGTGGTAGAACAAACATTTAGCATTGGAGACAATATATTGTACGAACGACGCTCCAAATTAGTTCAGGATTTGGTAGAGGTTCAACCTTGTGTCGACGATTGGACAAAGGTTCAATATAGACAACAAGAGATACATCGCAATAATGAAGTCGAATTCTTAGATTCGAAGATACCATCGACATGGGTACCAATACGGAAACGGGTAGCGATGATTGATAATGAGGTAAATATGGGTTATCAAAGGTAAAAAAAAACTAAATGGGATTTAATTATTCTATCCTCAAGAAGATATGTAAGCGCTTAATGATAATTTATTAAGTTCATATTCCCTATCCCTATCTTTTTTTCCCCCAAATTTGATTATAATTTATATTTGATAATTCATTATTTCATAATTCATTATTTTATTTTATTTTATAATTCATTATTTGATAATTTGATTATAGTTTTATTACAAAATTCAGTACAATTTAATTTTCAAATTAAAAAGTCGAAACTGAAATCGTTGGCTCCATTTTCTATTTTGAACTGAAACCTGGCCCGAAACCAACCCGGAATTGCCAGTTCAAAATCGAAACTAGAGCCGCCCCTTAAAGGCTCAGTTCCGGCTCCCCCATGGCCACGAACCGAAATCGGCGGTTCCTAGTCTGTGGCCATGTCTACAAATTGGTACACTTGTTGCACATTTATCTCAAACTAATTTTTTGACCCATAAAAATTTCAAATTGGTATATATGTGATAAATTTACGCAAAACTAATTTTTTCAACATCAAAACTCCAAATTGTACACTTGTGACAATTTTACCCTCCCTTAGTTTCTATTAATTTGGCCAATACCACAAAAAAAATAACACAAATTGATACTCATGTGATAAATGGAGGATAAAAATCTCAAATTGGTATATGCGTAAACTCCTATGTGTCATTCACATCGGCAATTTGACGGTAAAATATAACGAAAATTAATGGATGATAAATTTTCGTAAGTGTACAATTTGAATTTTTTGTTGGTCAAAAAATTGGTTTATCATAAATTTGTCATCAGTGTATCATTTTAGGGTTTGTTTTTTATTTTAATAACAAAATATTTTTGTTATTTTATTTTGTTCTCAAATGTGCTAAAGAAACATATTGGTATAACGAGTTGGCTTCTGATATTAGCTGTAAAGTAAGTTTACACAGATTTTTTTAATTATGTCAAGTCTTTTTATGGAAGTAGTAATTCATTCATATAATTTGATAATGTGCATTGTGCATATATGTTACCTTCATCTAGGGGTGAGCATGGGCCGGGTGGGCCGTGTCCAGGCCTAGACCCTAAAAATGACCCTATTATAACCGGATCCCAATTTTTGGAACTGAGACCCGACCATATTTTTCTTGGAACCTGTTTTGGAACCGACCCTATTTTTCGGTCCCGTGTTTTGGATTTGACCCTATTTTTCTTGCAAAAGTGTCGATAGATGAAGTCTATTTAATTACTACAAAATCGAAGTTTCCACAAATGAAGTCTATGTACCAATAATAACGTCTTCGGCAAGACAATCCATATCTGAAGACCAAAAAAGACTTGGGTAATATACTCATTCAATAGTTTTTTTTAAGTAACTAAAAACCGGACACCTCGGTATAAAAAAAAAAACCCGATTCTAAAATCGATCCGGGTGGACCTTCACCTAGAACCAGTACCCGGATCGATTTCAACCAGTTCCCAAAAATTGAAATCGATACCCGGACCAGTTTCAGCCTCAGTTCCCGACCCTATTTTTCAAATGGGCCGATCCGAATTCCGGGTCGATCCGATCCGGTTGCACTCCGCTACCTTCATCTATCCGACCTGTCGATGCACTTCATTACGTTAAGGCTTTGACTTATCCATTAAGGATATCTTTTTTCGAAATTAGTTACCATTTTATTTTTTGAATATAAGCTCATGCTGATTATTCTTAATGTACATGTGATAAATTTATTTCAAATTATTATTATTTTTTGGTAAGGATCTCAAATTATTTTTTTAACCACAAAAAATCCAAAACCGGTACAATTATGATAAATTTACTCCAAAACTCATACACTTGTGATAAATAATCTAATTGTCAAATTGTCGAGTCGGATGACACATGGCAATTGACGACAGTACCAGTTTGAGATGTTTAACTTTTGTTTGTCACAAGTGTATCAATTTGAGTTTTTCGTAGTATTAACCCAATTTAATGGAGGGTAAATTTGTCACAGGTGGGCCTACCAGTTTGAGATTTTTTGTGATTACAAAAGTTAGTTTAGGTTAAATTTGTCATATATGTACTAAGGGTCTTGGTGGTAAAAAAAAATAGTTTGGAGTAAATTTATCATGAGTGCACCTTGCGGTTTTTAATTATTTAAAATATAGCTTGGGGCAAATTTGTTATAGGTGTGTAAGTTTGAGGGTGTTTGTGGTATTAACCCTTTCTCAAAAGAGTGCTTATAGTGAATATTATTCAAATAAGAGCTTGAACTGGCCAAGTCACACAAAAATTATTTGCTTACCCCAAAAGCGAGAAGGAATGAAAAGAGTGCATGAAATAGCTGCCACAATGCACCAAGATCAGCCGTAACGACGATAAGAGACAAACATGGATTGTCTGACTTTTCAGATTAAATATACTCCAAATGCCATAAGTTATGTACGGCGCTCACTTTAGTGTCAAAACTTTAAAATCGATCACTTTAGTGCCAAGTTTTTATAACTTCGATCAATTAAGTGACAACTTCTTTTTGAAATAATCACTTTAGTGCCAACTCCGATTTAAGCCGACGTGGCTCGCAAAAAATCCAACAAGTGGTTTTTTTAATATTATTTGAGTTGACGTGGCTCATTCCACTTGACACTGAAGTGATCGTTTTTAAAAGATGTTGGCACTTAAGTGATTGAAGCTACAAAAACTTAGCACTAAAGTAATCGATTTGAAAGTTTTGGCACTGAAGTGATTGAAGTTACAAAAACTTAGCACTAAAATGTTTAATTTGAAAGTTTTAGCACTAAAGTGAGCACAATACAGAACTTAGGCACATTAAGTGTGCTTAACCCGACTTTTTTCTCTAAAATCTAAGCAGCTAGATGTTAGAATAATTTTTGCCGGCATTTTTGCTCTAGTTTACTGGGATGGAGAAAACATAAACTGCAAAGCTTTTCGAGGGCATGATCTGATCCCAGTAACAAAACAATCATTCTGGACCAAACAAAACAAAAGTCAGTCTTAGGAACAATCGCGTGACAAAACTTTCTACCTTAAAGCACAGAAAGAAGTTGCAAATCTTGACATTTCTGTCTGCTGGTGATGATTCTTGCCATGCCTGGCAAGTTGTCAACTGGACCGTCCCCTGATTTTTCCACAATGATTACAAGATAGAGATTGAATACCGAAAGATAAAGCCCGGAAGAGAAAAAATGAAAGCTGGTATTCATTGTGGTAAGCAAATCAAATGGGATGCTAATGTATGAGAAGCAATTGACAGATCTCATCTCTGTAATGAAGAAAATGCATCTAATAGAGAGCCCAATACCCAAAAAAAACTCCAACTTCAGTATTTATGACAATTATATTCAAAACTTTTTTTTGTCTCATAAAAAACCTCAAACTGTTACTTTTATCACAATTCTATCCAAAACTTTTATTTTTGTCCCAATTTTACTGGCCTAGTACCAAAAAAATCCTCAACTTTTACTTTTGTCCCAATTATATCCAAAACTTTTACTTTTGTCCCAATTTTATTGGCATAGTACCAAAAAAATCCTCAACTTTTATTTTTGTCGCAATTTTACCAACCCTTAACTTTTACTTTTGTCTCAATTTTACCACTATTACCTTTCCATCTCTAATCATGTTAGTTAATCTTACGTGGCATTATTACGTTATTAATGAATTACACCTCGGCAAACCTAACATGAAAGAATTTTGAAATTCTCTTCTGTTTTGCTACCCCTATATACTGCTGAGAGATATATAGTCACCAAATACGGCGCATTTCGTATTCTTTTCGGCACTCAATAACCCAAAGAACGGTTAGACATGGAGATATTATGACAAACTTTTTAAAATCTCGTCATCGCTAAAACCTATTGCTCCTAAATTTCGAAAATTCATTGGTAAATTCGGTAATAAAATTCGAGTCATGTAGAATTAACTAACGGTAATTATGAGCAAAAGGTTGATGGTGATAGAATTAAGATGAAAGTAAAAATTGAAGATTTTTTTGTGTTATGCCAGTAAAATTGGGCCAAAAGTAAAAGTTTTGGGTAAAATTGAGTCAAAATTAAAAGTTGAGGATTTTTTGATATTAGGTCGGTAAAATTGGGACAAAATTAAAAGTTTGGGGTTCTTATGAGAAAAAAAAAGTTTTAGATATAATTGATATAAAAACTAAGGCTTCGTATGGTAACACTCTAGAAACACTCCAGGGAAAGTGTTTCCGGAATGCTCTCGAAACAGAAACGCGTATGGTAAAACATTGTTCCAAAAGTGTTTCGGAGAGCACTTTTGTTTCGGGAAACACTTTTGAAGAAACAAAAAAAACACTTGCTACTGAGTTTTGAAAAATTTTTAGAAACACCACCGGCTGGCCGCCGCCAGTCGCCACCTTTGCCAATAGCCGGCCGCCGTTGGTCGTCGACCTACCGCCACTTGCTGGCTGGCACTGCCTCTGCCGGTGAAAAAAATATATTTTTTTTACCTACCAAACGCGTTTCTATTCCTAAAAATCGTAACCGGGAACAAAAATAGAAATATAAAAGAAATGTTTATGTTCTAAATATATTTCCAAAAACAGAAACCCAAAAGTTAGTGTTTTTTTTTTTTTTTTTTTGGTATTAATCCTTTGACAGAGAAGGAAAAAGGGGCATTTTTCCTGACGAAGACTGGTTCCCACGTGATATGGACTCGAACTGAATGCACCGGATTGGTGTAAAATACGAAAGGCGGCGACCGAATGGATGAAGTCACGCCACTCTTTGTTAGGATTTTTCCTTTTGACAAGTCATACCGCCCTTTCAAAGGTGTTGAATTGTCAGACGATAATTCCAAATCCGTGAGACTGCTGGTTAAGAAGAAAATGAGCACTGCCCAAGGATCTTGAAAGAAACGGGGCCGACGACTATTGACCGAGAAATTTTGGTCTGTTCCCATCAGAGCAAAGACGGACAAGAAGACAGACATGCGGATTAGTCCTGTGCGACGATGACTTCGCTTTTCGATAATCAGAAAGTTTCAAATGAGATGCCAAATCAAGAAGAAGTCATTGATCTCAAGTTACTGAAGTTTTGACGAGACCTGGAAAGATTTACTTGAAATTGTACGCAAATATCAGAGAGAGAGGGAGGGAGAGATCAACCCAGGAAGAGCAATGTGTTGGCTAATGGCGATTAACTTGTCAACAATCATCGTGGACTCATCAACCATGAAAGCTTCAGACAGGTGGGCATAAAATTGCTGGTCAATTTTCTCATGCTGAATTGAGCAGCAAATCAATGCTCCCGTTGATTTCAACAGAACAGACGAAAACGATTATCGTCGATAATCGGAAGGATGAGAGAAAGCCTCCGAACACATCACAAACCATTATAAAAGCAGCCATAACTTCAATGACCAAGGAATCCAACAAACGGTCTGAACGTTTGGAGCAAAAGCACTTGGTCCCATTTGGCTTGACTAGCAAAGCAGCACCAAGTCTATTATTCAACAAGTAAGCGTCTTTAACAAGTGAAGAATTCATGCAACTTTTTTTACTCTGTGTTTAGATCACAGTGTGTCTCATGGAGTCGCCAATTATTGCATCACAGGTAGACCTTGGTTGGTGTTTCTTGAAAGCTAGGCAAAGTTTTCTCTCCAAGTCAAAAGAAAGATGAATGGAGCTGAAGAGAGAGACATTGTGATTGTTGGTGGGGGCATTTGTGGCCTTGCCACCGCTCTTGCGCTACACAGGTCAGTTTTTTCTGTGCTTTTCCAGAGTTTTAAGTTCATGCGAAAAGCTCTGAGATCATTTGAATCAGTGACACCAGGGTAGTTTATGAGATGGCATTCTTCTAAGGATGGTTTTACAGGAAGGGCATTAGGAGTTTGGTCTTAGAGAGATCGGAGTGTTTGCGTGCAACCGGAGCGGCCATGACCATTCGAGCCAATGGATGGCATGCCTTGGACCATCTTGGAATAGGATCAGTGCTCCGAAAAGACTCGGTCCATCTTGATGGGTTCTCTCTCTCTCACTCAATTGCATAATTATTTTCATGAATCAGATTAGTCTAGGAAGTGGATTCTATTGGAATATCGCATGTTTCCTTTAGATAAGCCAATGTTTTTGTTATGCTTGATCAATATGCAAACTGCTCTAAACTTGCCATGTCATGCTTGATCAAACGAGAAGAAAATGGAGAGATACTCTGGTTGGTCACAGATCATTGTCTCCCCATGAGCTCTTCTACTACTCGTCATCGGCTTGATCACGATGGCCAAAACTATGGAAATGAAGTTGATTTTGGCCTAGTAGTTTTCTGCAGTCGATGTTCCATTTTGACAAACTTCTGTTGACAAATCATTCTTCCTTCATATTTGAAATATCTGTTCTTGATGAATTTCGCCTCCCCTGCTCTTGCCCCATTAGAAGGAAAGCAGTAACATGGTCACAGGCGTAGTCATTTTTGTCACGGCCACCTTTTATAATAGTTACCAATGACAGAATCGGAAACATGAAGCTTGATCAAGGAACAAAGCTGGTAAAATCGCCACTAAGGTCCGGAATAAATCCTTTGCAAACTCTCAGTGAAACTCAAAGCAACTGATAGTGTTTGACATTTTTAGGCGCGTTTCGCAGCAAGGGGGAAGCACGATGCATAAAACGGAGTGATCTTGTTGAAGCTTTGGCCAAGTATCTGCCTCAAGGCACAGTTCGCTTCGGATGCCAGGTGATCTCAGTGAAATTGGACCCGGTGACTTCTTATGCAGTTCTAGAACTTCACAACGGGATTGTCATAAAGGCCAAGGTACCATATGTATCTCGTTTTTCATCACATGCTATACAATTGGCGACGGCAATGCTGCACATGAAGTGGATAATTTCCCCAAACAGAAATCCCGATGCGAACTGAATTTGGACATATACTTGATCTGCATATGGTCACTCCTAAGATAATATGTACGTAAACTGGGGTCAATATTTTGTACATGTTAACAAGTTTCTTCTATAGAGTTTGTTCCTCTGTTAATCCAGGAAAACCAAGAGTTCCATTCTTCTTTCCCAGGTCTTGAGAGTTTCCCTTTCTCCCCCTTATTTGACAGGTTCTGATAGGATGTGACGGGGCGAATTCCGTCGTTTTGAAATATCTTCCCATGAACCCAACAAAGTTTTCCGCTACATCTGCAATTCGAGGTTTCACGAGCTACCCAGAAGGTCATGAATTCGAAAACCTCTTTATGCTCGAAAGAAGAGAGCAAGTTTTGCTTGGAAGAGTACCGGTCAACGACACATTGGTCTATTGGTTCATAACTCGCCTTTGGAAATCTATAGGTAGTCTTTCTATGTCCGCAAATCTTGCTTATTTTCGCTAGCAAAATCTGAATTTGACAAAAGAGGAAAGAAAAGGAAAACAAACTGAGGAAAATAAGCAGTAATTAACAGACTAGGAACTCATCTAGAATGCTGAAAAGAATACGTCAATCTTTCTAGGACCGTATGCTTGCTTGAGTTACTGTCATGTGCATCCCGCAGATTCGGAGATATCAAATAACCAAGAGTCGATTAAAATGTCGAGCCTCGAAACAATCAAGGATTTCCCAGAAGAGATGAAAGAGATGATAAAGAACAGCGACCTAAGTTCGTTATCTTGCTTGAGATTCAGATACCGTGCCCCTTGGGATTTAATGATAGGAAGCTTCAGAAAAGGAACTGTAACGGTAGCAGGCGATGCATTGCACGCTATGAGTCCATTCATAGGCCAAGGCGGCTCGGCTAGTCTAGAAGATGCAGTAGTCATTGCAAGATGTTTGGCGCAGAAAATTTCGGAATCCGATGGAAACACGATATCTGAAAAGTGTACAATGGAGAAATACGAGGAGGCGCTCAACCGATACGGGAAGGAAAGAAGATTGAGGCTAATCAAACTATCCACACAATCTTATCTTCAGAACAAGATGTTTGAAACTTCGTCCATGGTTGTCAAGCTCTTTTGCGTTGTGTTCATGGCCGTCTTCTTCAGGGATCCAGCAGGTCACACTCGGTTCGACTGTGGCCACCTTTAAGGTCTATCTGACCGGTCACATCACAGCTCGTGTCTTCAGTCTAAGTTACAAGAGGGACCTGGATTGACATCCGAATGAAGAACGGACCACAGTGCAATAACAACAATGCCTCCATGATTTACTCTTGTCTTCCGCAATTTGAGTGAAGCAAAATGGAAGGAGTCAAGGATAGTAGGAAGCGCGATATTGGCTACACTTTTCTTTTGTGAACTAGTGTTTGCAGCAAATTGCAATACCGAGACTCCGCGCAACGTAGAGATTCTCTGTAAGTTCATCTTTTATAATCAGGGTGTAAAAATAAATGTGGCACGTATGATTTTATAATAATAGTTTAATAATTATTTCATGTTATAATTATTTTATATTGATTACGAAAATATATAATTGAAAATGTGTGAATCTGATGTGCTTCGACCAAAAAAAAAAAAAATCTAATGTGCTTTAATGAAAGACACCTGTTGAAATGCTTTAATGAAAGTCACGTGTTGAGGAGTCACCGTTTGGATAACTTTCTTTTTAAAATGAAGTTTGGTCATCTCTCTAACCCAATAAATAGACATTATTTACGTAACATAAATTGTCTCTCTCCATCAGGATAAATGTCCATAGGGTTAAGTCGAAGAAATCAAATCTACATCTTTTCTGCATCAATCCTTCTTGAAGTGGATAAAGGTATGTTTTCATCCTATCGATCGTGAAAATCATGAAGATCGAAAATCCGTCTATAAATGAATTTTCGCATGAAGTTTATGTTAATCACTAATAGTTGGGTATGAGAGCATATAGTTTACGATCTCATGATTTTTGGGTAATATGCCTGTATGAAGTTTCGCCTATATGAAGTTTCCGTACTTATGGATCGAGGCTCGATAAATCTTCGCGGTTTAGATGTAATCGTGGGGCATGTGAATTCACGCCCGCGTTTTTATTTGTGGATGAATTTTTTGGGGCTTGTGAAGGTTTTAAAATGTCGGGCAATTTTCGGATTTTGAAAGAGAACGCCAATTCCGATCAAATTACGGCAACCCATCACCCGAAATTTGTATAGTAGGGTCGCATCTCCATGGATAGCAAAAACCCTAAGTCCATTTTTTTTTTTTTTGGCATTATGTGATGGCCGGGGGCGAATTAGGCGGGAGAATTTTCGGGGTTTAGGGTTTTGCGTCCAAGGTTCTTTGCCTGATTCCGGCCTATTTATTGACCATTTTTGCAATTAATTGGATCTTTGTGTTCGCACCGTCGTAGTATCGGAAATAGATGCATCAATTTAGTATGATATTAGCATTAGGAGAAGACCCATTGAGTGGGAAATCGCGCTAGAAACGGCGATGGGGGGATGAGCAGGCGCGAGAAAAAGGAAGAACTCGCGTTGGAGAAGGAGATGCGCGTGATTTCCACGCGCTTGGCCAGTGGATCACACCCGCAAGTCAGCTTACACATCACGCACCAAGGGAAATTGTTTTGTCTTTTTCCGCGAGTGATATTCCAATTCTGCCCCTTTTTCGTTCTTTTCCTTATTTTTTCTTCTTGCAAAAGTAAATATGTATTGCCTGTGAAATTTAATTACAGTTTTGCCCGTAATACTTTTGGGTTATTTATGTTTTTGTCCCTGGGCATAAATTTACTATTTTACCTTTAAATACTGAGTTTACCTTTTTGCCCTTACACGCGTGAATTTAACAAAGATTGGGAAATTAATGATTTGTTAGTCGTCAAAGTAGTCAAACCTTAAGTTTATTGAGTTTTTGAAATTCACAAAATTTTGTTCAATTATCCATTATTGTTTTATGCTATGATTGGAATTGATATATTAAAATATCTTTATTGATATCGTGGTTATATTGGAGTTCATTTATTATAAAAACTTAGGGATTAACCCAAACGTTAATTAATTTCTTATAATTCATTAACATAATAGTTGGCAATTCAAATGTCTTATTAGATTTATTTGTATATCCGAAGATAACAAATAAACTTTAATGAAATATATTTGTAATTGCTAAATAAAAGTTATTAGCATCATTATGTTTAGTATGTTTGTGTATCACAGAATCTCCCAAAGGAGAACTATGATATACATGTACTATTTTAATTTGAATCTGATAATGTGATATTATTAAAACGTTAATGTATGAGTATTTGCTTGCATACTTGCATTTGTACTTATTTTTCTTCATTCACACGCTTCTTTTGTTTCATTATTCAATGGAACGAGTTTCTCTGATTGGAGTGAGCAAGTCCAATTTTACTTAGTTGTCTTGGATCTTGATTTAGCACTTTAGGTTGAGATACCGGCTGTTATTATGAATGTAACAAAGATGAAATGTCTTTCCATAAAACTTGAGAAAGATCGAACAGACTATGCTTAATGTTCATGGAGTGACATTAGCGAATAATTTGAAGACCACTCTTCCCAAAATTGACAGTTTGAAGGAATTTATGAAATTTGTTGAAGAGAGTTTGCAAACTGCTGTCAGCACTTGCTAGTATAATTATGAGCACTTTGACCACCATGAAATATGATGGTTTACGTACCATACATGAACATGTACTCGAGACGAAAAATCTAGCCGCAAAGTTAAAGAATTTGTGAATGAACGTGGATGAGTACTTTTTAGCTCAGTTTATACTGAATTCCTTATCTAATGAACAATATAGGTCATTTCAAATGAATTACAATACTATATAAAATAAGTGGAATATAAATGAATTGACCTGTGTGCATGTTCGAAAGGAAATAAGGATAAAGAATCAAAATGGTCATTATATTTATCAAGAGCCTAAAAAGAATTCCAAGTGAAAAGGTGGAAAAGGTAAAAAGAGCAAGAAAAAAGGATTACGCATCCTAAACAACTAAGGCTTCTCAAATTCAAAAAAGGATTATAGCATGCCGTTATTGTACACAATATGGTATTCATTAAACCATGAAAGGAAACTCATATTAGCCAAGTGGGAGAATGTAAAAATAAATATGGCTCATATGATGTTATAATAGTGATTTAATAATGATTTCACGTTATAATTATTTTATATTAGTTACGAAAATATAAAATTGAAAAAGTATGAATCTGATGTGCTTTGATGAAAAGCACATCTTGAAGAGACACCTCTTGGATAAGATTCCTTTAAGTTTGGTACTCTTTCCAACCGAACGAACGTAAATTGTCTTTCTCTCCATTAGAAACAACGTAAAGTAAAGAGGGGTAAGGGAGAAAAATCAAGTCTCATCTTTTCTGCATCAATCCTTCTTGAAGCATTACAATGGATAAATGTATGTCTTCATCCTATTGATCTATTTATGAATGAACTTCCGCATGAAGTTTATGTTAATAGCTAACACAGGGAGGTACTGTAATAAGTACAGACAATCAGGCGAGTAGTTGCTTGTCATCCACACGAAAGCATTGGCAAGTCTGGTGTTCGGGGCACTCTCTAGGATCAATTCAAAATGAACAAGAAAGAGATCAAAAAGCTAATCATTGTTCCATAGGAAACCCCGTTTCCTTTGACTCTGTTTTCCGGCAAACTTTATTTATCAGTACTCTTCATGGAAAGAAGTACTACTCTTGGAGGCCGCGCTGGCCACCTTAGATTCTCATCCGACACATGCGAACGAGATGATTTGCGCATATCTATAGAGATTGATCAAAGATAATAACGTCTTTTTTCCTTTCGGTGTATCAAGGAGTGCTGCTCCAAACAAGCATATAGGACAGGACGATTATCACTATTCTCACTTGTCCGTTATCTTTAGCTAAGTGGTCGAACCTTTAGTTTATTGAGTTTTTGAAATTCACACAATTTTATTCAATTATCCATTATTATTTTATGCTATGATTGAAATTGATATATCAAAATATCTTTATTGATATCGTGGATATATTATATTTCATTTATTATAAAAACTTAGGGATTAACCCAAAAGTTAATTAATTTCTTATAATTCATGAACATAATATTTGGTAATTCAAATGTCTTATTAGATTTATTTGTATATCCTAAGATAACAAATAAACTTTAATGAAATATATTCGTAATTGCTAAATAAAAGTTATTAGCATCATTATGGTTAATGTGTTTGTATATCACAATATCTCTCAAAGGAGAATTATGATATACATGTATTGTTTTAATTTGAATATGATAATGTGATATTCTCAAAACGTTAATGCATGAGTATTTGCTTGCATACTTGCATTTGTACTTATTTTTCTTCATCCGCACGCTTCTTCTGTTTCATTATTCAATTGAATGAGTTTCTCTGATGGGAGGAAACAAGTCCAATTTTATTTAGGATGCGTTTGGAAAGATTTTTGAGGAAAGTCATTGGGGGAATGCAAATGTCTTTAATCTGAAAGGGTTTGGTGAAATGCAAAAAATATTTGGTAATTTGTAACTTAAAAATTCATTGCAAAGTAACTTTGGATAAAATAGGTTTGGAAAAATTATACTCGTGAGGCACTCCTTTTCACTTTTTGTCTAACAAAAAAGTTGAAACCCTTTGCCGACCGGCAAAGGGCACGTGTCTGGCTAGCAATGGGCACGTGGCCATCGGCCGCCGGAAACCGAAAGAAAAGCAACCGAGAGAGGATGGCGGCCGTCGTTTGAGGTCGGGCGGCCGTCGACGAGGGCCGCCTCAAGTCGAGCGACCCTCGTTGAGGGTCGCGAACCCAGGCGAACAAAGCGGAAGAAGCAACAGAAACACAGCCACGCACCGAGCATTATTTTCGAGGTCGGCTCATCGCCGGCGGAGAGAGCTCGACTTCCTGCAGGAGCTGTTGGACCTGTGTGAGCCGAGAGGGGGCCTTCCGACCCGGCGCAGCGTATCCGGGTGAAGCCAATCCCTCGTTGTGCGTGCCGCGCCGTGGCACGGAAGCAGGGCAACGAAGGGTGAATCCTCCGGATGGCTAGCAGCGGAAAGAGGGGCTGAGCGAACATTTCTCGGAGGACCATGGCCGTCGTCGTCCTGATGACCGCCATCTCCGGCTCCGAAGAGGAACCTTATCGGAGCGAGCAAGTGCGGGCTCGCCTGGGTTTGGCGATGGCGATCTAGATCTGACCACCGACGAGGCCGCCTCGCCTGGGTTTCGCGCGGACAGCGTCGCCTAAGGTTGTGCGACCCCTCGCGGCGGTCGTGCGAATCCGTGCGACGAGCCATGGTCTCCTTATCTGGACCACCACGAGGCCGCCTCGCCTGGGTTTGGCGATGGCGACCCAGATCTGACCACCGACGAGGCCGCCTCGCTTGGGTTTCGCGCGAACAGCGTCCCCTGAGGTCGTGCGACCCCTCGCGGTGGTCGTGCGAACCCGTGCGACGAGCCATGGTCGCCTTATCTGGACCACCACGAGGCCGCCTCGCCTGGGTTTCGCGCGGACAGCGTCGCCTGAGGTCGTGCCACCCCTCGCGGTGGTCGTGCGAACCCGTGCGACGGTCGCCGGGTTGCACAACAACGCCCGCCCTCCTCCGGCCAGTCACCGTCCCCTCACGACAGGTGCATGCGAAGAAGAATATGAATAGTGTCAAATGAGGCTAGAACCGGAAAATCAAAAAATAGTTGAGGGTAGTTTCGGGTGAATATTTTTTACTTGAACCGTACCTTTGGCCTTCCGAAAATGCTGAAATGCCAAGGCACCCTTGGACTTGCCTTGGGCTTTTAGCCTTCCTCACTTTGAGCCGAAGATGTTTAAAAAATTTTGCCAAACTCCTCATTCTTGGCCCAAAGGACTTTGAGTTTTCAAAGTCACTTGGAAAAACTGTTTTCAAACACACCCTTAGTTGTCTTGGATCTTGATTTAGCACTTCAAGTTGAGATACCAGTTGCTATTACTAATGAAAGTAGCAAAGATGAAATGTCTTCCCATAAAACTTGAGAAAGATCGAACAAACTAAGCTTAATGTTCATGCGCGTGACAATAGCAAACAATTTGAAGACCACTCTTCCCAAAATTGACGGTGTGAAGGAATTTATGAAATTTATGGAAGAGAGTTTGCAAACTGCTGTCAGCACTTACTGGTATAATGATGAGCACTTTGACCACCATGAAATATGATAGTTTACGTATCATACACGAACATGTACTTGAGATGAAAAATCTAGCCGCAAAGTTAAAGAATTTGGAAATGAACGTGGATGAGTAATTTTTAGCTCAGTTTATACTGAATTCATTATCTCATGAACAATATGGATCATTTCAGATGAATTGCAACACTATAAAAAATAAGTTGAATATAAATGAATTGACCTGTGTGCATATTCGAGAGGAAATAAGGATAAATAATCAAAAGTCTCATTATATTCATCTCATAAGTTATCAAGAGTCTAAAAAGAATTCCAAATGGAAAGGTGAGAAAGATAGAAAGAGCAAGAAAAAAGGATTACATATACTAAACGACTAGGGCTTCTCAAATTCAAAAAAGGATATGTGCACATTATGGTATTTATTAAACCATGAAAGGAAACTCGTATCAACCAAGTGGGAGAATGTAAAAATAAATGTGGCTCATATGAAGTTATAATAGTGATTTAATAATGATTTCATGTTATAATTATTTTATATTGATTACGAAAAGATATAATTGAAAAGGTATGAATATGATGTGCTTTGATGAAAAACACATCTTGAAGAGGCACCTCTTGGATAAGGTTCCTTTAAGTTTGGTACTCTCTCCAACCCAACGAAAGTAAATTGGGGCAAATTTTCAAAATAAAATTTTAAAAAAATATTTACCAAATTAATATAAAAAAATAAATAAATACCACATTGGGCGCCACTCGGTATATGGGCCGCCGAGCGAGGCCCAATGGCACCGCTCGGAGGCCCATTTGCCGAGTGGGGCACGGCACCACCCCTGCTCTGCATTTGGGCCACCGAGCGGGGCCCAAGCCCCTGGTCGGGCCCCGCTCAGCTGCCCAAATGTCAAGCGGGGCGTTGGCCCGCCCCCAACGGGCAAATGGGCCGCTCGGCCCATTCAATTTTTATTTAAGTTTATTTTGTATAAATTAATTAAAGTGTAAATAATATTGTCTTTCCCACATTTTTACCTTGTTAGTTTTCATTTGGGCAAAATGCTTTGGTGGTCTTGGGTTCAATTCCTAGTTTACTCACTTTCTTTCGTTTTTGTTTTTTTTTTCTTTTTCCATCTTCACTTGAAAAAAAAACTTAGTAATTTAAAATAAAATAAACTTTTTTATTTTTATTTTTTATTTAATTGATAATTTATTTTATGAATACTAATTTTTTACATAATTCCGATACACTTTATTATCTAAAGCATTCATAAAATAAATTATTATGTAAATAATAAATTATAATGTTTATTTTATTTATAATTTTTTAAAATTATCAATTAGATAATAAAGTATATTGGAATTATGTAAAAAATTATTATTCATAAAATAAATTATCAATTAAATAATAAATTTTAAACTTTTATTTTATTTTAAATTACTCAATTTTTTCAGGTGAAATTGGAAAAAAAAAACAAAAACGAAATAAAGTGAGCAAACTAGGAATTGAACCCATGACAACCAAAGCATTTTGCCCAAATGAAAACCAACAAGGTAAAAATATGGAAATGACAATATTATTTACACTTTAATTATTTTTTACAAAAAAACTTTTAAAAAAAATTAAATGGGCTGCCAAGCGGCACATTTTCCATTGGGGCGTATTCCCTGCTCGGTATTTGGGCCGCTGAACAAGACCCAAGCCCGGGTTGGGCCCCGCTCGGTGGCCCAAATGCCGAGCAGGGGCGGGGCCATGCCCTGCTCGGCAAATGGGCCGTCGAACGGGGCCCAACTCCAACCATTGGGTGCCGCTCGACGGCCCATATGTCGAGCGACACCCAATGCGATATTTTTTTAATTTTTTATATTAATTTGATAAATATTTTTTAAAATCTTATTTTGAAAAATTGCCGCGTAAATTGCCTCTCTCTCCATAAAAAACAACGTAAAGTAGAGATGATTAAGGGAGAGAAATCAAGTCTTCATTTTTTTTGCATTAATCCTTCTTGAAGCATCGCAATGGATAAATGTATGTCTTCATCCTACTGATCGTGAAAATCACGAAGATCGAAGATCTGCCTATGAGTGAATTTCCGCATGAAGTTTATGGTAATCACTAACACAGGGACGTGGGTTAGGCGACGACTGTAATAAGTACAGACAATCAGGCGAGTAGTTGCTTGTCATCCACACGACATCATTGGCAAGTCTGGCGTCGGGGACACTCTCTACTCTCCAGGATCAATTCAGAATGAACAAGAAAGAGATCAGAAAGCTAATCGTCGTTCCCTAGGAAACTCTGTTTCCTTTGACTCTGTTTTCCGGCAAACTTTATTTTTCAGTACTCTTCATGGAAAGAATTACTACTCTTGGAGGCCGCGCTGGCCACCTTAGATTCTCACCCGACGCATGCGAACAAGATGATTTGCGCGTATCCATAGAGATTGATCAAAGATAAGAACGTCCTTTTCCTTTCGGTGTATCGTCGAGTGCCGCTCCAAACAAAAGCATATAGGACAGGACGATTATCACTATTCTCGCTTGTCCATTAGCTTTAGCTAAGGGCGACACATAACCTGTCGAAGTTGAGCACAGTCAAAGGTCTCTTCGTACTCGACCGAAAAAAAAGGTCGCTTTGTTTACAAATATTGTCCGGATTCGAGACATCCAAGAAGAGGCCGGCCAAAATGAAAGGGGAAAAAAATCAAGAAATTAATCATAATAAAAAAAAAGAACAAAAAGTATGTAAAAAAAATCAAGAAATTATTACAATATTATTAGAGAAATGTCCCTAAGGAAATATTAACTTCTAAAGCGAGTGTATTGGGCCAGCGCACAGAAGCCCGATGGCTTCATTAGGGGAGATCGTCAAGAGGTAGCCAAGCCTATACTCGTCAACATATTTAGTTGGACCCACTTTCACTCAAAAGTTTAAAGCAATGACTTATGGGCCAACGAGAATAAACTAACTGTTCAATACCATGCCACTTATCCAATGTAGAATTTCTCTAAAACAACTCATACGTACATCCCTACACGTAGCACCTAAGATGGTGTACGTCCACATAAGCTATTTCTAGTCAAATTGACCGAATGTACTAAATTGACACAAATGCAAAATATTTAAAATTGAATTGACATCAATACAACATGTTTAGAAATTTTTTTGGTACTTTTTTCCTGTTTTGTGTGCTCCAGCCGTTCTTCTTACGGCAGCAAAACAACAACTACAATATATATATATATATATATACATATGTATGCATAAATGTATCTATTTATTGACCATTCCTTTTTAGATCATGCATCGATATGTTTAACCATTCCTCTTTGGCCAATAGCTTGCACCTTGAAAGGTTCTAGCTCTCTTCAAAGCTGGAATCTGTAATTTAATGTTCTTGACCAAAGCCAATCAGGACCAAAGTCCAACTCGGTCTTTCCTTGCTTTCTTATATTAGGTGTCGAACCCAACAGGTTAGTTCGCCGAAAGCTAGCCGAAGTTTTTCACTGCAAGTCACAGTAAAGATGAATGCTGAAGAGAGAGACATTGTGATTGTGGGTGGGGGCATTTGTGGCCTTGCCACGGCTCTTGCTCTACACAGGTCAGTTCTTTGTGTTCTTTTCCAAGGTTATAAGTTCAGGCGAAAAGTTTCGAGATCATTTGGAGCAGTGACACCAGGGAAGTTTATGATATGGCGTTCTTCTGAGGATGGTTTTACAGGAAGGGCATCAGGAGTTTGGTCTTGGAGAGATCAGAGTGTTTGCGAGCAACCGGAGCAGCCATAACCATTCGAGCCAATGGATGGCACGCCTTGGACCATCTTGGACTAGGATCAGTGCTCCGAAAAGACTCGTTTCATATTGATGGGTTCTCTCTCTCTCTCTCACTCACTCAATGGCATTATTCTGTTCATGAGTGATATCAGTCTAGGAAATATGGCATGTTTCCTGTAGATGAACAAATGTTTATGTTATGCATGAGCAATATGCAAACTACTCTGAACTTGTTATATCATGCTTGATCAAGTGAGAGGAGAATGGAGAGATAATCTCTGGTAGGTCACAGATCATTGCCTCCTCATGAGCTCTTGTACTGAACTTCGGTTAATCACGATGGCAAATCATCGAAATGAAGTTGAATTTGTCCTAACATTTTTCACCAGTCGATGCTCCCTTTTGGACAGACTTCTATTGACTAGCCATTCTTTCTTGATATTTGAAATATTTACTTCTTGATCAATTTCGCCTATCCCGCCTTTGAGCCATAACGAAAAATCATGACCAGTGTCAGCTCACTTTCAAGGAAGCTGTAGCATGGCAATGGGTGTAGTCATTTTTGTCACCTTTTACAATTGTTCCTAATGACAGGTGCGGAATCATGAAGGTCGATGGAGGAACAAGGCTGGAAAATTGGCCACTAAGGTACGGAATAAACCATTTGCAAATACTCGGTGAAACTTGAAGCAATCCGTAGTGTTGATTTTACGGGCATTTCACAGCAAGGGAGAAGCACGGTGCATAAAACGAAGTGATCTTGTTGAAGCTTTGGCCAAGGATCTCCCTCAAGGAACGGTTCGCTTCAGATGCCATGTGATCTCGGTGAAATCGGACTCGGTGACTTCTCATGCAGTTCTAGAACTTCACAATGGGTTTGTCATAAAGGCCAAGGTACTATATGGATCTCAATTTTCATTACATGCGATATAATTGGTGTCGGCAATGCTGCAAATGAGGTCGATAATCTTGCTAAACTAAAATCCTGATGCGAATTGAATGTCCATATACTCGATCTGCATGTGGTAACTCCTAAGATAAACTATGTCACTATTTTGTACATGTTAACAAGTTTCCTCATCGATATAGTCCCACTGTTAATTCAAGAAAACCAAGAGTTCCATTCTTTTTTCCCAGTCTTGAAGAGTTTCTCTTTCTCCCCCTTATTTGACAGGTTCTGATAGGATGTGATGGGGCAAATTCCGCTGTTTTGAAATATCTTCACATGAACCCAACAAAGTTTTCCGATACATCTGCGATTCGAGGTTTCACGAGCTATCCAGAAGGTCAGGAATTCGGAAACCTCTTTATAATTGCAAGAAAAGAGCAAGTGTTGCTTGGACGAGTACCAGTCAACAACACATTGGTCTATTGGTTTGTGACTCGCCTTTGCACATCTATAGGTACAGTCTTTCTATGTCAGATCTTGCTTATGTTCGCTAGCAAAATCTGAATTCAATAAACAAGGAAAGAAAAAGGAAATAACTGCGGAAAATAAGCAGTAATTAACAGGCTAGGAACTCACCTAGAATGGTGAAAAGAATACGTCAATCTTTATAGGACAGCATGCTCACTGGAGTTACTGTCATATGCATCGTGCAGATTCAAAGATATCAAAGAACCAAGAGTTGATTAAACTGTCAAGCCTCGAAACCATCAAGGATTTCCCAGAAGAGATGAAAGAGATGATAAAGAACAGCGACCAAAGTTCGTTATCTTGCTCGAGATTCAGATACCGCGCCCCATGGGATTTAATGCTAGGAAGCTTCAGAAAAGGAACCGTAACGGTAGCAGGTGATGCATTACATGCTATGAGTCCGTTCATAGGCCAAGGCGGCTCGGCAAGTCTAGAAGATGCGGTAGTCCTTGCAAGATGTTTGGCACAGAAAATTCCGGAATCCGACAGGAACACAATATCTGAAAAGTGTCTTATGGACAAATATGAGGAGGCGCTCAATCAATACGGAAAGGAAAGGAGAATGAGGCTAATCAAACTGTCCACGCAATCTTATCTTCAGAACAAGATGTTCGAAACATCTTCCCTGGTTGTAAAGCTCTTCTGCATTTTGGTTATGGCCGTCTTCTTCAGGGATTCAGCAGGTCATACTCAGTTCGACTGTGGCCACCTTTGACAGTATAGGGCCGGACAGAGCTCGTGTTTCAGTCTGAGTTACAAGAGGAACCAGTTGATTTAGTGGACAAGTTGTCGATGTCGATTTTATGGTTGATGATTTAGAAGTTTGACGTCAATTAAGCTGCCCAGGATGGTGAATGAATTTGATGAATCGTGAGTATATTGTAAATTTCAAGAGTCAAAGTTCGTGTTTCAAGGTCTAGTTTAATGCTTGATTTATATATACGAGTCATTTACGAGTAAGAGCAAAAGTCATATATAAGCCTAAATGTAAGTCTCGTGATCATTTATTTAAGGTGAAATCAAAAGGCCTCTGCGTCTCATTTTCTTCATTAAGTTATGTGAATTGTAAGTGTTTCACCTTCAGATTATTCTATCGAATTGGTTTCAGAGCTTATGGTTTGTAATTATGGCCTCCACAAAGAATCAACTTCCGCTGCAAAACCTCGTCTTACCTAAGAACATTATGGTAATTGGGTTGTTAGAATGAAAGTGCTACTTGGCGCCTACGGTGTACGAGAACTTGTCAACACATGCTATGATAAGCCAGAGAATGAAGACACCTTGAGTCAAAATCAGAATACTACCTTGGAAAAGGTTCAACCAAAAGATCAGTATGCCCTGTTAATCATCTATCAAGCTTTAGATGGTTCTAAGTTCAAGAGGGTTTCAAACGCTACTACTCCTAAGGAGGAAGGGGAGATTCTTTACAATACACACCGATGGGTAAAAAAGTTTAGAAGATTCGGCTTCAAACTTTAAAAGGAAAATTCGAATAATCTATATGAAAGGATCTGAATCAATTGCTTGTCATTGCACCAGTGTTTTGGTGATTGTTAGCCAAATGAAAAAAAAAAAATGGTGAAGATGTTCCAGGGGTTTGAGTAATTGAGAAGATTCTTCGGTCCTTAGACAAGAAGTACGATCACATTGGCGTTGCAATCAAAGAGTCCAAGATGTGGATGCAATGATGATGAATGAGCTTCAGGGTTCATAAGCACGCCCGTGAAGAAACATTTAGAAGAAACAAACATGAAACAATGGTGGAAGTACTCAAAACTATTTTCACAATTTGAAATGAGAAGGACCAAAGTAGGGATTCCATGCAAGTTCCAGGGGCTAATCAAGATCGTGTCGAGATTGCTTTCAAGGTAGAGGTCATGGACGAAGCAGAGGAGATATTGCTCGAAATGACAGTAGGTACCATAATCAAAGAGGTGTTTGTGAAAGAGAAAAGAAACTCAAGAGGCAAATGGTATGGTAAATCTCTAAAATTTAGCGTTATCATTGTCATAAACTTGGCCATTATGCTTCAGAGTATTGGTATTAAGAAAGTAATGGAGGAGATGAAAACGCAAATTTGGTTAATGATCCAGAGCAAGTTCTTTTATTGGCATCAAAGAAGATGAAAGTGGACAATGTGATGTGTGATACTTGGACACTGGTGCAAGCAATCGCACATGCTGGCGAAAGGAGATGTTTGCTAAATTACATGAGACGAACAAGAGAAAAGTCTCGTGTGGTGATAATTTCAAAATTCATGTCGAAGTAAAATGTATAATTCTGATTCGTTTGAAGGGTAGTGTCTATCAATTTATTAGTAATGTTTATTATGTATCAAAAATGTCAAGTAATATCTTGAGTTTGGGACAGCTTTTGAAGAAAGGATTTATTGTCCACATGAAAGATCTTAGTCTTATGCTAAGAGACCAAAATATTTAACTAATTACAACTCTGAAGATGTCAAAAAACGTGATGTTTACTCTCCATTTAACAAATTGGAATGACTTTATGCTTGAAGACATATGGGGATGATCCGTCATGGTTGTGGCATTTGAGGTTCAGCCACCTCAATTTTTGTGCATGCAATTTGCTTTTCCGAAAGAAAATGGTTTATGGATGAGCACATATTGATCATCTTGATCAGTTATGGGAATGACGTGTTCTTAACAAGCATTCCAAAACTAGATTGAAACCTAGATTATCAAATGAAGCAACTTATCAAGCAAATAAGCCACTTGAGTGATTCCTTCTGATGTGTGCGGCCAATCACTCGTTAGTCATATATTAATCATCGATACTTTGTTACTCTTTTTTTTTATGACCAAATCGATACTTTTTTACTTTTCTTGATGATTTCAATCATAAAACTTGTGTGTATTTTTTTAAAGAAAAGTCAAAAGCTATTGATACTTTCAAGCAATTCAAAAACTTATCTGAAAAGGTGGCTGTTTTTTTTTATTTTTATCAAAGCTATGAGAACATATTGTAAAGGAGAACTCACTTCAACCACATTCAACAAATTCTATGAGAATAAAAATTATTTGACATTTCTTGACGCCTCCGTAGTCTCCTCAACAAAATAGCATGACTGAATGAACAAAACATAGTCATTCTTGACAAGATTCAAAGCACATTGATAAAAAAAAAAATTTGCCTAAGGAGCTTTGGGATAAAGCAGTCATGTGAGCGGATTTATCGACAAAATAGATATACCACGTATGGACTTGAAAGCATAACTCCACTAAAAGAAGAGGGAGAAGTGGACACCTTATGTTTTGCATTTGAGAATTTTCGGAATCATTGCCTATGCTCGTCCCGAACCAAAACAATACCAAAGTCGGAAGACGACCAAAAAGCTCATTTTTATCGGGGCATGACTCTTCTTCCAATGCCTATAAATTATTTGATCCCCACACTTTCCAAGTGTATAAAGGCAAAGATGTCAATCTCGATGAGAAAGGAAAGTGAGAAGACGCAAGCAAAACTTGAAGTGAATGGTGATTCCAGCAGGAATGGATTTGAAAGATCACACTCCCTACCTTCTTCTCCAGTATCTTCTTTGAGTCCATCTCCACTTACTTCTTCAAGTGGTCTTCTTGTCGACCATACAACCGTACTTTTGCCCATAGATCTCTTCTCCAATCACTATGCTTAGCAAGTGGTCTTAGAGCTAACTTAACTTTGAACCGAGCTAGACAAAGGGAATGCGAATTGAACAAGTAAACTAAAAAAGGAAGGCACCTTTAGACATTGCCAAAGGGAACTAGAAGCCTTTCTTGGTACCACACTACTTAATCCTGTTTCTTTGCTCTGTTTTCCTGCAAAAATTATGTTTAGATACTCTTCACGGAAAGAAGTACGAATCTTGGAAGGGACATCCGACACCTTAGAGTCTTATCTGACGCACGTGCACGAGATGATTTGCGAATATCCGCGGAGGTTAATCAAGATGAAACGTCTTTTTTCCTTACGAACTTCATGAATTCGCTTCTGCTTTTGTTTGTTTGTAGTGCTGCTCCAAAGCCAGCATATAGGACAGGATGATTCTGATTCTCGTAGCTGATCTGTTCACAATTGTCCATTAGCTTAGCTAAGGGTTACAAATAATCTGCTGAGGTTGAGCACTGTGGAAGCTCTCTTTCTATAGATGTTGTCCAGGAGTCCAGACATGGAACAACAACTTATGTGCAGAAGAAGCTGGAAAAACCTCCAAAAAGTAAATTCCGAGAATTCCTGCCATTTTGGGGAAGTTAAAAGTTTTAACCTAAGTCTAGATCATAAAACATTATTCATGAATTCTGGGATTGATCTTATGAATATAATGTCCAAAGGGGGGGGGGGGGGGGGTGGGGAATGCAGATCTGAAGAATCTTCATGTGCAAACAACGCACGTTGATTGCTTTGTCTGGTGCTCCTTTTTGGGCAGCCTTAAAATATACACGAAGTTAATTAACAAATTAGCTCCCTCTATTTAACATTGGAGGAGACAAAATTACAAGGTAAAAAGAAAAAGAAAAAACCGGAATTGAATTATTCAATCCAGAGGAATCTTCATCGGGATCACCATGGGCATGGCTTCTTCATGGAACCAGGCGTGTTGTGACTGTGATGCAGCGAGAAGAGCCTCTTCAACACCCTGATCAGCACCACCACACCCGGGGGCGGTGTCCTCCTAGCGGACACCAATGCGACATTAGCCCTGGACATTACCCGTGCCGAGGCACACGATGACATCGAGGCCGATGCCGACGCCGACGACCACGATGACGACATGTCGGGATGCCCACGGCTCCTCGACAACTCCTCGTTAAAGTCCTCCCACAACATGTCCATCTTGTCTTCCTCCTCCTCTTCACGCAGACCACCAGCCTCACCGCCCACCACGTCGCCGAGGAATCCCTCGTCCGAGCCCTCCGAGGACGATCTGTCTCGTAGAGGAGGCGCTGGAGGGGGTGAAACGGGCCAAAGTGGGGGCGAGCAGATCGAGCAGGCCGACGGGTCTGGGATTCCGGGAAAGCTGAATCCTTCCTCTGCCATGAGTTGAGATGATTCTTGGTATGGGATGTGGAAAACAAAGAGAGGACTAGAAGGAGAATGATGGAGGGTATTTGGGTTTGGTGGGCTAATTGGCAATGAGATCATGAAATTGTAGACGTAGCTCAACTGCCACTAAGTTTTAATTTCTTAGTTTAGTAGTGGGGGGGAATCTTGTTGGCTATTTAATCAAGCAATTTACGAGCGAGAGCAACTAATTAGACACCTCTGAAATTGCTATTAGGAAGACAAATGGATGGCTACCTTCTAACCAACGACACGCGTAGACGGGTGACTGCACCAAAATTCGTTTAAATGGTGGGAAAAAAGAGAGAGAGAGAGAGAGAGGAAAAAGATGTAAAAACAAATCACATCTTATCCACCGCCGGATCGGCAGGGATGATTATACTCTGATATTGATCGTTTACGTGATTTCATTTAGTGAAAGTCAAAAAAAAAAAGATAAAAAAAGGTACTTTGTGTGTGCCTTGGCCCTTGGGTCGATCACGTCTCCACCGAGAAAGCGACGGCCTCGAAGTGTTACTTACTCCCGAGACTTGCAAAGTGGACTTTTTGGATTGGTTACTAAAGATCGTGTCGTCATATGACGGTCATATGCAGACTTGTTTCGCGTCATTGTTCATTGTCGGATGATCGGAAGGTCGGGAGATTGCTCGGACTCGGCAGTGAAACGCCTTCCTTAAACCGATCCATCGGGACATGAACAATCATCGCCATGTAAACGTGAACCGGATCGATCATAGCCGATATACAGCCGATCCTTCGGACCCCACCCGATCTATTCGAAGCTGTTTCACCAAATTGAAGCGCCACGCGCATAATTTGTAACAAAGGACATGTACAGGAGGGCAGAAAAACCAAAAGCCAACTACGAATCAACATCGAGACAGAAGGAGCATTTTGAAGGTCTCTTCAATCTCACGCGTCGTATTATTCTTAAATTAACGGCGTGGCATTTAGGCTACGGTTAGGAGCTCTTTCCAACATGCCGCATAGAAAGCGTAGTAGACAGCAGCTCATATCACAGGATGGGGTCCAGTCTTTGACACACAAGATACTGTGGAATTGAACATAAGTCGAAATCCAGGTCTTCTGATAGAATTGAACTTTCAAATGGGCTATAAAAAAAAAACCTAAAGAAAGAACAAATGTATGCTTAAGGCCTGACTTCAGAAGTCCAGAAACAGGAACTAAAACGCAATGTAGCATCTGCAGCATCGCAAGCATTATGGGCTTCATTAGTCAAATGCTACCCTTAGCACCAGCAGTGGCTGTTCGACATCTATTTCCTCGGAAAGGCTCATCAATATAGACAATACTCCTGTCATCCGACAGTCGACCCAAAAAAAAAATCTAGTTGATAAAAGTCAATCAAGACAATTCCACTTTCTCTGCAAATTTGAGCTGGAAATACAAGTGTACAAGAACTCTGTGCGTGCTATTACAATGCGAATGATGTTTCCAGTAACAGCATCATGTGGAAGCTTTTTAAGGATCATGACCCGCTGCCATGTGAAACTTCATTGTATTGACTGGACCCTCGACAAAGAATTTCTTCTTTCTTGGCCATCATTGGAATCAAATGGAGGGTCATCCAAAAAATGGACGAAAACAGAGGACGGCCTTATATTCTTACCCAAAATGTGTTCAACTCCAGGGTAAACAGCTATGACGATCTCAAGGACTCAGCTGAGCGTAGTGGAATGCCTTCTATGTCAAACTTCTCATCTTCCACCATCTTGGAATGCCGTGAGCTTAAAGATGGTGAGCCTGCAAAATAAGCAGCACAACATTAGCCTCCGTTACTTTCTGTTTGAGAAACATTCCAAAGCTTCTAAAAAAATTGATGAGGGCGCACCATCCACCATGTCCTTTGTTCTGTGGAGAAGAAAAGTACCACCAAGGATTGTCACAAAACCACACATCTCCGTAACTATCTGAGTTGGATTTTGCCGGTCCCAGTCCTGTTGTAGATTTTTTATATAGAATTAATTAGTGCAAGGACTGACGTTTAAGTAAAGCAAAAGCGTCTGACAAAAAAAAAATAGTTAAAGCAAAAGCCTGATATCAAGGTAACTAACCCTATGATGAAGTACCTGAAAAACAAACCATCCAAAGTCCAGCAAGTCATACTACTTAACGTCAATGCTTAAAATGACATTCAACTAGCAAGGAGATTCTTTCCTCAGTGAAAGTCGTCTCTTCACAGAATGACAACAGAGCCTAGAAACTTCTTCTTATATTGACCAAGATTTAATATATACTCTCCAATGGTCTCATAAGAATCAAAATACACCACGAAAACATCATCTATGAAACATAGATAATAAAATGGTTAATATAGACCGCTTAATATTGGAATCTGTCCAACACGATTCCAAAGATATCTCACATGATCCTTTTCATATATGGCCACCATTGAAGCCAAGTTGATGACTAAAAGGATCCATCAACACAGTTATGCAAGCATCAAATGTCATGATGCAAACAACAGATACGCAGAGAAGATAACCCAATGTTTTACCTTAAACATAATAACGCTAGCCAAAATAGTTAGTGACGTAAACATCACATAGTATATTGGTGATACAACAGCAGTATTGAATGTATCAAGAGCCTGCAATGATAAAAGAACTAAGTAAGGTTAGTCTTTCCAAGTAAGGTTAGTCTTTCCCAATTAAAAAAGTCAAACCAAGTCCATGAACAGTTAAATATTAAGCTATCCGATTGGGTGGTATGCAATAAGAGAAAAGAATTTAAACTAAAAACTGGTGTATGAACTATTTATCATAGCAAGGATCAAATGTAAGCATATAACAAGATAGAGATCGAAACAAAATCTAGCAAGATTTGGAGCATTAAGTATGAAAAGAAAAAGACAATTTAAGTACAATCATGACTCCTAATATTCTGTATTTCTCCACCACCTCAAACAGAAATTATATTAAAAGCTGCAAGCAAAAAGGTAGCATGTCAACAAGGCAAGATTCGACCCCAGGAAAAAAGAAGGAAGGAAAGATTCATGTTTCCGAATTTGAACAATTGCATGAGCTCTAGATCTGCATTACCTTGTTCAGATAGTTCATTTGAGTGATCACACAGGTACCCACAACCATGATAAAGGCCCATGTTTGAGGATATACTAGCTGATTCATTCCTGAGAATGTTAACTTCAAAGCTATTCCAAGCGCTTTAACGCTCATGACCTGCAATTAGCATAATACTGTTGAACAAATAGTAGCAAAGAAAATAAAATATGAAATTTGAACTTGGAACACAGAAGAAAACAGCAGGCTACATACTGAGAGCGACCCCACAAGTGAACACACACCAATATAGACCATCACATGTGTTTGTCCATACTGCGGTACAAAATGGACAACGAGTATGAAGACTGCTGCAATTACCAAAGCCGCATACAGTAGAAAGGCTGCAATAGATTAATTTTCAAGCATGAAATAAAGCAATTGATTGATATACAAAGAAACTCACAACTAGATAGTTTTACAAACTGACAAAGTAAAACTGAAAACGCAATCTGTTTGTATACCTGGCTCTGTAGCGAGACCCCACACTTCCGCAACAGACTCAATTTCCCGCTCTGGAGGAGCATGAAGTACAATCGTTGTTGATCCAACAACACATAATATACAACCAAGAACCCCAAAGATATGTAGCTTTTCTCTTAATATAATATGTGCAAGTGCAGCACTGCAAAAGAAGTCTGAATTAGCATTCAACAGAGTTTCAAGAGCTTGGTTCTCGATAAAGCCTACTTGCCTAATTATGATACTCAGTGCCCCAAGAGGAGTAACAAGGATTGCCGGCGCAAATGCATAAGCTGCAAAATTCGCAATTTCTCCCACAACCACTGCATTGAAATCATCAACAGTTTAAATTGGCTGCACCTATCAACTGAATGTATTCAAAGAGGTTTCCGACGAAAGAAAGATCAAAGAAGAAAAGTTGTGCCAAATAACATAAAAGAGTCGAAGAGTATACCATTTAATCCAATAAACAAGAGATTTAAGGGAAAAAAATTAGATAGGTAGACCATAACAACTTTGTTATGACGATTTTCTGCAAGATATTAACAAGTCAATTGGGAGATCTAACCTATGAATGAGCAACCCAAATTCCTGGGCCCGAGAATTTTGATCTATTAGGAAACTACTGAGTACTAGTTCCAACTAGGGCAATCACCGATAAGTTTGACCAGGACGTGGGTACTTATGCTCATAAACTATTGTCCTCTAGTGTCCCCATCCTGAAGCCACACTAACCTGTAGTTGGATAATAACGACTAATAAGCACTTGGTAATTGGAGAGGTTCATCTACATTCATCTTCAATGAAATGAAAATTGGGTCGACGGATTCAGAATGTTCCTAAAGTTGTAGAGAGCAGAGACAAAAAAAAAAAAAAAAGCTAGATACATTTCATATGAAATTGCATAAAGGAGCCCAGTGAAAGTATGCCGACAGACAGCATTTTATCTAAGATGTACCCAGTAAGGAATTCATTCTTAGATTCTTCTACAATAGGTGTCTCTGAGTGCCATGGATATAAAAGCCGACTGGGCTTTTTAAGGGGCCTATACATCTGAATTGCATCTTCTTCGGTACAATAAGACCTAGCAAAGCATGTTTGTCGTCCTGATAGACTAGAGATTCCACTTATTTTTTCCCCAGAACTAAACTTCTTTATTGGAGCTCTGTCACGAAAATTTGATTACCTTCATGCATGATGTCAAAGGTCTTCTCATTCATCAGAAGCGTCAGACTCGCTACAATGCACAGTCAACTAAAAAAGCCCAACCAAATTGACCAAGTGAAGTTCTATGCAGACCATACCACAAGAAAGCAGCAACATCGGTTCAACTTATAAGGATACCAAACAGATTAATGCACTTCCATGGTAATTAAAGGGCAAGTTATCAGTTTGTTTGGCTCCAAGATACATTGTCAGTTGTTACGAGTAGAAGTTTCTGAAAAATTATTTTTTCCTTGAATATTTGACTTCCTTGAAAAGTATTTGCTACAATGTTGTCAATATGCAAACTCATGCCTTTCATTGTTCTCATCCTAACTATGATTCAAAATAAATGAAACACATAAACTATTTCAGCTTTCTTCAAATTCGATTTAAAAGCCACTCAATGAAGCCTAGTGTTATTATCAGTTATTTTCACACCCAAAGTTGATTTAGAAAATTGTATTTGAAGCTGGAGGCTTAAGCCAAAGTGGGCAAAAGGAGGAGCAAAAAGCCACTTAAAGAGGCACTCAATTTCCACGTTCACAGCTCCTTGCACTCTATAGGATTCTTACCAAATTCATTCCAAAATGAGGCCTTGAGAATCCTACTGTGAGAAGAGGATCCTAACTGAACCATGGAGATATTATCCATACAGGGCAAGCTTGCAATCACCAAGATCATCTAACAAAGCTAAAACGATCTTAACTCTCATGTACCATACATTCAAGTTACTATTTCCAACCGCTTCCTTTTAGGCAAAGTACAAGTTGCTCTACAAAGTAAGATGGAGGTGCCTGCCAACCGATGCTTCAAGAAACCTTCTGAAGCCCACATTATCCAACAAATTTCCACATGAAAACCAGAATTTGTAAGAATTAAAAAAAAAATATCAGAAAGGTAGGAGCATCATATAAATATATTTTCACCGATGAAGTTCATGACAGCAATCCTAATACATGTCAGGGAGTACAAAAAAAAAATATCAGCGCATGGACCACAATTTGATGGTGCAAACGTAATTCTTCCAGCACTATGTTTTCAACCAACAGAGATCAAGAAAAGCTCACTTGTAATCATGCCGACCCACCAAAGAGGCTCATACAGATAAGAATAACCTCCAACGCCTGCAACAGATAACTCTCTGTTAAATCTAAATTAGCCAATAATTCACATATAGCACATCCTTTTGACAGAGTGAGAAATGTTTCAGAAACTACATCTGCGTGCATATTCGTACAATTGAAACAAATAATTAGTAAGAAAATACATGGAAAAAAACACATTATCCTGCAGTTGAAATGTAAAGAGGAATACTATTCCTCTTCAAACTGTAATAGATTTAAAATCTCCCGTTGCTAAGACAACTTGTAGCTGAATCATGCCCTCTATAGTAAGTGTCAAAGTCCATTTCAATTTCCCGCAAACAAGATTACAAA
This sequence comes from Rhodomyrtus tomentosa, assembly GCA_028455895.1. Classification (NCBI taxonomy): domain Eukaryota; kingdom Viridiplantae; phylum Streptophyta; class Magnoliopsida; order Myrtales; family Myrtaceae; genus Rhodomyrtus; species Rhodomyrtus tomentosa. The sequence goes on along the minus strand of JAPCWY010000001.1, from coordinate 35,332,645 downwards.
GCTAAACTTCTTTATGAGACCAACCAGAGATCATAGATCATAAAGTGTTGATCTAGCAATGTCGACTGCTAGTAAATGATTTTTGAGCTCGTGAATGGTGAATTTTCTCCACTAGTTTCTGTCCTCTCCTTTACCGTACTCGTGGCAATTTATCCCTCAAAAAGCTATTTCTTCGAATCTTTTACCAAACTCTGCTTTCCTATTTTGTTTTTTTTTGGTAAGGCTGCTTTCCTATTTTGTTTCTTTCCTATAAAACCCGAAAAACTAATTTGGGCCAATCAGATCGCTTCAGGTTCGATTCAGCAAGGAGCAAATCTTCCAACAGAGAAACGTCATTGAATCCATATTACGACTCCAACTATGCGATTAAAGCATTAAAAATATGTGTTTTCCAACACTTGAAAAACAGAGGGCCATTTGAGAAAGAGAATAAAGGTATTAACCAACAGGATAGCTGTGAGCAAACTAACAAATCTGCTTTGCGGTAAGAACAATTTCGAAGATTTTAGCCAAAATAATAATCGAAGATCGACGTAGAATTTGTGATAATAATCTGCTTCCTAGGAACTGGAGCTTTCTTAAGAGCATTCACGATCACCTAAAGCGTACACAATCTCCATGAGTCATCCATACCGTTTATAGTTCACACCTCCAGGCTTCAGCATATAATAGCAGACTCTTCCATAAAAATTAGAACAGTCAAGAAACAGGCAATGCGCTGAAGATGGATCTCCTTCCCACTTATTTGTATAACAAAGAAGGTACTAAAATGAGTCGTCCTCCCTGACAAAAGTCGGAGTGACGCGAATATAACTTTCAAGTTTCAAGAAAAATTTGATCGCTACAGACCAATTGTGAAATGGAATCACAATACCAAAAAGAGGGTGTTAAGAGAAAAAAGAAGCCATAGGCTCAGCTTAAAAAAATTCCAGAAATGGCTTCCACAGGGAGATTATAGAAGGAAGGATACCCATCCACTTTATGGCCAAACAAACAGGAGTTTAAACTCCAAGAAGGGAATACCTTCAATTTAGCAAAACTAACACTTGAACAAAAATAAATGGTGCAAGAAGCAACCTCTGCACTCAACTATTGCCAGTATTATGTGAAATGTCATAGAATTGCCTAAGGGCTTGAATAACAACTGAATCAGGAACGCCATGTAACACACGAAGTATCCAAATGCAAAGCACTAATAACTCCAGAGAACACAGCCTGTATCCCCAATTGGACGGGGTCAGTAACATCTGCACATTGGCAGATCTAAGCAATTGACCTTCACAAAAGGCCTCATTCTTCTTTTTCTTTTTTAAAAGTGCCATAATTTCCTTTCCATCCCAGGACATTGGACACGGAAACTATCTTTCAGGGACAGTCTTTTGCAGTCCAACGCGGGAGATCACACCTAGCTCATTCTTATTCAACGTAATACAGGAGTTGCTTCCTCCATCTTTCAATATTTGTGAGGTTTCAATAAAACAACCTTCCAATATGTTTCTAAATTTTGTCACCTCAAAAGACATCCTGCAAGATAGTCACTTATGAACATCACCAGCAACACGAAAGCCAACACCATAAACATACTCTCTTCCAACCACAGCTGGAGAACCATCATATGCATTTGACCACCTCCAAATCCCTGTACAAGATGCCAGAAGACTTAGAACCAAATTCCTTCAGCAGCAGCCCCAACTTTCTAGAACCAAATTTCTTCAGCAGCAGCCCCAATTGCCTTACTGACCTAACCCACCCCCACCCGCATCCCACGTAAAGCAGGAAGATAACCAACGAGTGATAAACTAACACAAAAAATATATCCTGTATTCAAATCACATTTCCTCTGGTACAGAAGCGTGTAGATAGAACTATAAGTAAAAAGCTTTTCAAACAACGCTGGAATAAGTAGCTTTTCAGCAGCTGCCACAGCACAAGAAATGAGCAGACTCAGATGAAAAAAAAAAGAGCAAACTTCTGGCACCTGTGGCAGGCTCAAGCCATTTGAGAAGCCGCCCTCATCAAAAGACAGAACAGCAACTAGAAAAGAGCAAGGAAGAAAAAAAGAAAGAACTAGCTTTGTTCCTTAAGTTCAATGGCAGCCTTTGCAAGATGCAATCCATACAAGAGCTCAGATCAACAAATGATTTGTCAATTAACTTAATCGGTAAAAGCGACGTAAAAAACGAATGTGCTCCATAGCATAACCAGTAGGAGAATTGCTTCCCCAGTTTTAGGGCCATAAAGTTCACAGCAACCTTACACATCTTAACCGAACGGAGATCCCATAAAGAACTATCAAATCATCCACTCAATTCACACACATATCGAAATCCCCTGTAAGCATGCCACTTAATTTTCATGCAAAACCCCATGAAGTAATAAAAACCCTAGAGTGCCAAAGATGAACAATACTCAAGTAAATCCACATCTGCACACCACATTGCAAACAAAGAGCTACCGCAACGAATCACATCCCAATCGAAACCGAACTCAAAAGCCCTCCACCTCAGAACCCAAGCCAAATCGATGGATCTTACCTGCCCTAACACCAGAAGCCCCAGCTTTCTTCAAGCCCTTCTTCTTGACAATGAAGCTGGCCCCGATGAACAAACTGGAGGAGAGGGCCAACACCAGACCCTTGATGTTGTCCGAAGACATCCCCTTGTACGAGTCCATGCCTGAACGAACGCCAAAGCCCCCGAAATCCCGCCGAAACCCCGCAACCCTAGCAGTTCCATGCCCCGAGATCCATGCAAGTGCAACCCATTCTCACTCTCTTCTTATCAACATCGTATTAACGCGCGCCCAATCGTGCCCTCCCGGTACTCCAGTAAAGGGCGTTCGCGAGCGAGACACAGAGAGAGAGGGAGATGCAATGTTGTGAGATCTGAAGAAGGGAAGATACCAAGCGAAGAGAAGGAAGCAAATGAGCTCTTCCGAGCTGCTAAAAGCTCTTTCCTTTTGAGATCCCGATGTGGAGAGAGACGGCGAAAAGAAAAGAAAAACACAGTGGTCGCTGGGAAATCGACTCTTGTTTATAAATCGGTGGAAGAGGGACAGAAGAAAATGGAAAGAGACAGATACGAACTGCAGGAGATAACCCCGGAATTTGGTCCCTTTTTTTTTTAATGTATAAATTAATTGGGATAAAATCCAAAGCCCTGCCCCCCCCCCCCCCCCCCCCCCCCCCCACTCGGAGCAACCCGTATCCGATCTGGCGACCCGCCTCGTCCCGGGATCACGAGGTCAAACTTTCCTCTCCCATCTTTCCCATCGACCAAAACAGAAATCGCAAACAAATTCTATAGGATCCCCACGATGAACCAAAACCATTAAAATCTCTTCGCTGGGTTCGTCGCCCTACTTTCTCGATCAAAAGGCAACCTAGAGACTCGGGTAAGACTTGTTTCTTCAGTCCTTGAATGATGTATGCGCGTTGAAAAAAAAAAAAAAAGGGAAAGGCAAATTACTAAATCGTCCTTTAGCTAATGTAAAAACATTAAATACCCGAAGCGATAGCTAAAGGCCAAAGGAGGGCCGGATCGCATGATTGCCTCGTATTTTTATAGGTCCAAAACTGTGGGTTTGTCAATGAATCGGGTTATCCATGATACCTCCCTCGACGAACCTAAATGAAACCGTGCTCGACCCGACCCAATACACCGAAATGCCAGCCCCCCACCCCCCCACCCCCCTTCGAACCATGTCAACCCGAAACCCGTGATCCAACACCGATATAGAATTGGGACAGTTCAAGTACTTAATGGAAATTACGTTTGTCAAGCAACAGAGTTACACGTGAGTTGCTGCATGTTCTTGTTGGGTCACTTTCTATGTGCCTCTGCTGAAGGCTGTTTCAGATGCGACGATCAAATTCTGGGACAAAACATTTCACCAAGCTCGTTCATCGAAAATGCTGTCGGTTATCGCGGAAATTACTTTTGTTGAGCTCCTGTTTCGGTTTTTTTTTTGTTTTTTTTTTCAACTAACCCTACCAAGAAACGCAGAGATCCGAATGGGCATTGGGCACTCTTCGAATCTTCGGCTCTTGGCTTTTGCTCATGTTTGGCAATCCAAACCTTGCTAATCCATCTCGAGATAAAAAAAGTACCAAAACCACCCCCCCCCCCCCAAAAAAAAAAAAAATCTAGCGGGCATGGGAAAAGGGTAATTTCAATTGAGGAATTATTTTTTTTTACTTATATCATAGTATAATGTCGTGAAAGGAAACAAAAAAAAAAGTAAAAGTGCCCATCGTTGCTACTAATCAGAAGAGGATTCGACCCTAAAAAAAGAAAAAAAGAAAAAAAAGAGGCTTCAAATCTCTCTACGTCTTCTCTTCTTCTTCTTCTTCTTCTTTTTTGCATTTGTATTTTTCGAACCTTTTTTTATCGAAAGTGCGAGCGCGACTTTCTCTTGCAAGCGTCTGCAAAACTTGGTTATTAACCTCGATCAGTCAAAGATGAATTGTGGTTAAGTTCCGGGGAAAAAAAAAAAGACTTCAAGTATCATCATTTTCTCGAATAAAAGCCTTTATTTCAAATAAGGCCATGACCATGGGAGTTTTCATCTTTTTACGTTATCTAAATTTTTTTCCTTTTTCTTTTTCTTCTTTTTTTTCCATCTTCCACCCTCCCCCCCCCCCGCGGTTGCCATCGTCTAACATCTTTCTTCTCTCTTGAACATTTAGACTTCTTGAACTCTATCGCGGATTGGTATCTCCATTCTTGCCAACCTCACTCATGTCGTCTCATCCGACATTCCCTTCTCCTGGGAAAAATATCCCTAGAATTCCTAAGGACCAACTGTCTCAACAGCGCGATCTCCATCCGCCTCGCTAGACGACCTCATCGACCGTAGGCGAGAGCTCGCCTCGCCCAGTCCAGGCAAGGATCGGCCCCGCGGCCATCGACGAGGGGAGCCCTCGCCAAATTGAGGGAATTCTCCTTCATGGAACATGATGAAAACATTTTTAACTGGTGGTAATAAAAACCGAAGCTCCTAACATGTAATGAGCATCGTATCCCGGGACATGATGGCAGCAGAAGAGAGCCGCTCTTATGATAACCACTTCAACAATAGCAAGTGACGATGTTGCTAGAACTACGACCCTAACCCGGTTTGGGTTCCTGGCTCCGAGCTCGTTTGAGACCCGAGTACCGCAAAAAATTGAAAAATTATGTCTTTTCAACACTTAAAACATACTCGTATCACATTCTTTTGACATCATATTACAGGGGACTGAGGGAAACGTGAGTTTTACCTGGCGGCATCTCTAAAACGTTAATACCACAAAAAAAAAAAAATCTAAACTGGTACACTTGTGACAATTTTACTTCAAATTATTTTTTTAACCATGAAAAATACCAAACTGGTACATTTGTGATAAATTTACCCCAAACTGATACGGTCCTGACAAATTTAATCTCCGTTAGTTTTCGTTAAATTTTACCATCAAATTGCTAAGTTGAATGACACATAACTATTATCGGGTGTACATGTTACCTAATGTTTGATATAGGTGTATCAATTTGAAATTTTTTGTGTTATTGACTCAATTTAACGAAAATTAATAAAGGGCAAATTTATCATACATGTACCATTTTGGAATTTTTTTATGGTAAAAAAAGTAATTTTGGGTAAATTTATAACAATTATACTAGTTTAGGGTTTTTTATGGTTAAAAAATAGTTTTGGATAAATTTGTCACAAGTATACAAGTTTGAGATTTTTGGAGATAAAAAAATAGTTTAGGGTAAATTTGTCACGGGTGTACCAGTTTGAGATTTTTCGCGTTATTAATCCTTTGAAATAAAGATGATACTTCAGGCTATTATTTGAAATAAAATTCATTCTAGGCTTTTATTCAAGAAAATGAGGGCATTCGAAGTATTGGTGGTTTATTTGTAAAAATAAACTAAGAGGTGTTTTGTCTCACATTGAGAAGATGTGATTGCGCACATGGACTACATTTGGCACTATCAACAATAACCATTACATCCTATTAGTGCGACCGTTTATAAAAGGCTCTTACAATATTTGAAGAGGTGCGCCTGAATTGTATTTGTTCGGATATAACTACTTAACCTTTCGAAATGTTGTGTCTATTCGGATAAAACTTCTTAACCTTTCAAAAGTTGCGTCTGTTCGGACATAATTTCTTAATCTTTGAAAAATCGTGTCTCTCCAAATAATTTCTCTAGAAATTACTAATCGCTTATATTCAATTCAGAACTACTTCTTATTCCATTAGTTGTTTCTTTCAAAACGAGAGGCACAACCATTATTTTCAATTGTTTCCTGAAGAGATCCCGGAAAAATATTAAAATTGCTATTTGCTATTCTCATTGAGCCTTTGTTGTATCATGGAGGGTATTTGTCAGAAACCATCAACAACGTTGTGGGATAAATAAATCTTTAAAGAAAGTGTTATCGAGCCTCAAAAGTCTGATTCTACTATTCATCTCATTTGATGAAATTTTTCAACACGATGCCATTTTTTGGAATTTTTCCCAAGTTGTATTCTGCGCATCCTTTTAATTGCCAAACGAAGATGCTGGAGAATCGCGCAAAGAATTCGGATCCCCGTTTCTTTCGCAGAAAATTTTGATGCTTTTGAAAAATCCTTTTCAAGAGACGTCGTTTATCAAAGGAAAATAATGGTATTTATTCGGTGCGTTCCTTGAAAATGAGTTGGGAAATCCTTTTCCACCGTCTGAAGAGGGGGAAATGGCTTTTTCTTCCCAACCGAGTCCGACGGACTGACACTGACGCCGATGGTGGGTTTGAAATCCGACTCGCAATTTCGTATTTTCGTCTTCCTCGTATCGTTTCCTTCGTCGTCCACAGTGAAGCCGAACCCCTCGAGTCCTGTCGCAACTCATCCCCGATGGCCATGGGATTTTGCTTGGATGGGCGTTTCCGGCCACGTCTGAGGCGACTAAAGGATTAGTTTCTAGGTCCAGCGTCAAAGTTGCCGTTGCCCTTGGCCACCAGGTCGGCGGCGGTGGCAGAAGCAGCGGGCACCGATTGTTGGGCGGTCATTTCAAACCTCAGTCGGTGACGAACGTGCGTCGAATGAAACGTTTCCACCGATAATTCTAACACTGTCGAGAAATTGAATCCTCACGGACGAAGTAATGACCGCACCAACCAAGTTTTGCTCGGAAAACAAATGTAGACGAGAGAAACATGCGTTTTCGAAGTTGAAAAAGATTGCATAGGTTTCGATTTTGGCGTCGCGGTAGAAATAAAGTTCGAAGGTTCCGCAATCGTACATCAAATGAAACCTCGAACCACATGGCGACAAGAATGGACATGACTTTAAGATAGTGATCAAGACATGAGGTTTGAGCGAGTTGAGAAATCGAACAAAAACAGCCCGGCTTGGGATGATCTCTTCTATGTTCTATACCTTATTAGGGAAATATCTCGATATGATCGAGATTCATATCTGTTAGGTCAATCACAATTTTCGATCCGGCGAGTTCCACGAATCAAACATCTCGTCCGCGATGGGCTCGAAGCAAGAAGTGTTGACTTACTCTATGGACTTTCAACTTTTCCTTATTTGAACTTTGAACGTGGTATTTGATTTTTTATTTTTTTTTTGAGCTCAATGCTATCCTTCCATTCAGTGTACTGCCGGTTCATACGTCATTTTCTTCGGTTTGTTTGGTCACATTAATAACTTGAATTGTTGGGTCGTTTTTCGAATTCAACCAGATTTTTTCCCTTTTCTTTTTGGGCGGTTACCGCAACGGCAATGATGAAAGACATAACTCCGGAGTCATATGAACGATACGTGACGAATCTTACGACCCTCCCTAACGAAATTTACGGCCGTTATAAATTAGCTTCGTTAAAAACTTCAATCGAAGGAGCTCATTGCGTGAATTGTAAAAAAGTTTAAGAACCCAATTAAAAGAAAAGTTGGCGAATTGTATCAAACGTGGAAAGAATGCTCAGCAACAATTTATATCGCTCGTTATCCGGGATTATCACGTGGTCGGATTTTGGAGGGCCGGAGCCGGCGGCCTGTCAATTTCCGCCCGGCGAACAAAGACGGGGGATACACGGGGTGAAGAGAGAGTCAAGAATGGGGTCCACGAGGGGGGTGACCCGACGCATCGGTGTCGCCTGACCGGCCACACTTCATAAAGTGGGTCGTCGGCGAAGTGTGCTTTACGGTGAAGAGTCAAACAAAGCGAAGAAAATGAACAACTGTTCTCAGTCAAAGTCTCTCCTTTTGCAGCATCAGTCAACTCCACATTCCCAAACCCAAAACCTACGCCATTAAAGCGCTTTCTCTCTCTTGCTTTTCTTCTGTTTTCTCGTTCCTGATAGGCTTCCATTTTCTTGTTCTCGACCCCTCTCTCTCTTTCCCCGCTCCTTCTTCCGCTTCCTCTTCTCCTTTTCCCACTATCTGAATCGGATATTGGGTTCTCTTTATATACGTGCTCTTGGGTTTTCGATTCTAGCTGCGGACATCTCTCCTGCGCCATTCTGGCTTTTACCATTGCGGAAAGAAACCGAAAGATGGGCTGGTGCGCACCTAGCAATCCTTTGCTCGTCCCGCTTCTGTTCTTCTTCTCCTCCTCCTTCTACCCTTTGGCCTTCTCTAAGTTGTCTTCACCTCAAACAGCAGTCATGATCGATCTCTCCCATAGAATCCCGACTTCTGACTTGCCGGGGAACAGCACCGGAGAGCCCGACCCCTGTAATTGGAAATGGGTCACATGTAGTCCGGATAACTCCTCCGTGATCGCACTCTCTCTCTCTGGGCTCTCTCTCAATTCCTCCGGTTTTTTGCCTGTGATTTGCCAGATTGGTTCTTTGCAGGTTCTTGATCTATCCAACAACCAATTGACCTCGCTCCCTGATGAGTTCATCACTTATTGTGGGAAAATTGGTGGGCTCCAGCGGTTGAACTTCAGCAGGAATGCGTTGGTAGGTCCTTTGCCTTCTTTTACTGGTTTTCCTGGGTTGGAGTTCTTGGACTTGTCTTATAATCATATATGGGGAAGCATTGGCTCAGAATTAGATGGGTTAGTCAAGTTGAGGAGTTTGAACCTTATTGTGAATAACTTCAATGGGTCAGTTCCAGTTAACCTGTCCAGGGTTTTGGAGGAGCTCGAGCTTTCGGTGAATGGCTTCGACGGTGGAATCCCTGAGGGACTCGCAGATTATCAGAGTTTGACCCTGGTTGATCTTAGCGAGAACCGTCTTTCAGGCTCTGTCCCCGACAGACTAGGGAAGCTCCCAAAGTTGGAAGTGCTGGTTCTGTCTTCCAACCATCTCAGTGGGAAAATCCCGGATAGTCTAGCTAATATCAAAACACTTTCCCGGTTCTCTGCAAATCAAAATTACTTCAGTGGCCCAATTCCCAGAATGTTAACGAGGTTTCTCAAAAGTCTGGATCTTAGCTACAATAAGCTGAGTGGGTCTATTCCGCCCGACCTTTTGTCCCAGCCATATTTGCAGTCTGTGGATTTGTCTTACAATCGGCTGGAGGGCCCGATACCTAACAATCTGTCGTCTAGCATGTTCAGGTTGAGACTGGGTAGCAATTTGCTTAATGGTACAATCCCTTCTCATTCGCTGGGAAGCCTCGAGAAATTGACTTACTTAGAACTGGAAAATAATAACTTGACAGGATCAGTCCCTCCTGAACTGGGCAAATGTCAAAGTTTGGCTCTGTTGAATTTGGCGCAGAATAAACTGAATGGTCCCTTACCACCAGAGTTGGGAAATCTCGGCAGTATTCAAGTCATGAAGCTTCAGTTAAACAAGATTGACGGGAGCATCCCAGGCCAAATTACACAGTTAGCGAGTTTAGAGCAGTTGAATATAAGTTGGAACCTCCTGAGTGGTTCCATTCCATCTTCCCTTCCAAACTTGCGAAACCTTTCTATCTTGAATTTGCAGCACAACAGTCTGAGTGGCCCAATACCCATTGCAATTTGGAGATTAGATGGTTTGTTGGAACTCCAGCTGGGGAAAAATAAACTCAGTGGGGATATACCAATCATGCCACTGAGTTTGCAGATTGTTTTAAACCTCAGTAATAATCTTTTCGATGTGCCTATCCCGGATACTTTTTCTCAGCTAAACAACCTAGAGATTTTGGATCTTTCAAATAACCACTTTTCAGGTTCCATTCCCACGTCATTTGTTCAGATGGCGGCCCTGACACAGATCATACTTTCCAATAATAACCTGTCGGGTGTTATTCCGAAGTTTAAGCAAATGGTCAAAGTGGAATACAGTGGAAACAAGAACCTCATTAATGAGACAGCACCGAGCCCTCCTGTCATACGGAAAGGAAACTCTGTTGCTGTGGGAGTTCTTACTGCACTGGCATCTGCTGTTTTTGCTGTGTTAGTTGTTTCAGTGGTTGTTATGTCCGTATCAAAACGCTTTTACCGCGTCAACGATGAGCACTTGCAATTAGGTGAGAGCCTTCCTCTTCCTCAAGTCATCGACAGCGGCTTGTTGACTTCAAATGGCATCCACAGATCAAGTATAGACTTCGCCAAAGCCATGGAAGAAGTTTCCAATCCAACGAAAATCGTTTTGAAGACCAGGTTTTCAACCTACTACAAAGCAACCATGCCATCTGGAACAAGCTACTACATCAAGAAGCTTAACTGGAGTGACAAGATATTCCAATTGGGTAGCCACAACAAGTTTGGACAAGAGCTAGAAGTCCTGGGAAAGTTAAACAACTCGAATGTCATGACCCCTTTAGCCTACGTCTTGACTCTTGATAGTGGGTATCTCTTTTACGAGTACGCGCAAAAGGGTACTCTCTTCGACGTTTTGCATGACAGCTCAAATGAATTGGATTGGGCGAGCCGTTACAGTATTGCCGTTGGAGTGGCTCAGGGTCTTGCGTTTCTGCATGATTGTTCCTCTGGTCCAATTCTCCTGCTCGACCTCTCGAGTAGGAGCATTCTGCTCAAGTCCTTGAAGGAACCTCAGGTGGGAGATATTGAGTTCTGTAAGGTAATCGATCCATCAAAGAGCACAGGCAGTCTATCTACTGTTGCAGGATCTATTGGCTACATACCTCCAGGTGATTTACTCTGAATACTTGGTTCTTTAGACATTACTTTCAGGAATCAGCAATTTGCTATACCTTCTCAAGGTGACCGCGTTTTCTCGATAAAGTTACACATCATTAAGGATTATAAAAAGAAAATATTCGGCATCTTTTTTTCTCTCTACTGTGCTGGATTTGCTTGATTGTGCTCATTAAGCTATTCTTACCGATAGTTTATCCATTGTCAATCTGGTTCATGCCGTGCCATGGTTGCCTTTTGGCCTCTAGGCTAACCATTCGTTGTTCTCATCTGGTGGCTTGCAGAGTATGCTTATACAATGAGAATAACGATGGCTGGGAATGTGTATAGCTTTGGGGTCATGCTGCTGGAAATGCTCACTGGGAAGCCAGCATGTAGCCAGGGAAACGAGTTAACGAAGTGGGTGTCGGCCAACACTATGAAGCAAGAGAAGTGGGACCACATCCTCGATTTCAGTGTGAGTAGAACATCCCTCACTGTGAGGAGCCAGATGCTTGCAGTTCTAAGAGTTGCTCTGGCATGTGTCAGCATATCTCCTGATTCAAGGCCGAAAATGAAGAGTGTACTCCGCATGCTTCTCAATGCAAGGTAAATATTTGTCTAGTTAATATACTACTGCTTATGTCAACGAGGTGACCAAAAGAAGCATGGCCTTTTAATCTCATTTTTGTTGTAAACCAATAAGTTCTGTCCTGTGTGATAAGGTTTGTAATAGAGAAGAATTAGATGGAAGTATGGTTTCTCTTGCAGCTACATACCTGTTCTAATGTAAACCCGTCATGTCATGTAAAAAGTTATAGGGCGTTCTCATGGAAGACAAAGGCAAATTTTGGTGTTGTAGTTGATGATATTTACAGCTTATTAAGGTGATTTTAGCCTTCTTCAGCCTTCTCTATCTTATGGGAGAGCTTAAAGAAGTGTTTCAGTTCTGTTTTCTCAGCATCATGTGTAGCATCAAGGCTGTTTCCATGAAAATTACACGACAGAATTTCGTTGCTGATTGTCTGTGTAATCGAATTCTTGATGAACGACGCTCTGTTGGAGAGTTCTGCTTGCAGCATTCACCATTACATGCTAGTGTCACGGACCGACCGATTCTTGTCCGTGGAATAGCCCATGCGGTAGCCTGGGAAGTCGAGAACACTATGCAACCCTTTCTTTTATAGTTGTTCCTAAGAAGAGCATGACGAATATCCTCGTGTTGAATCATATCCCGCCTAGCTTAGCTTGGGTATCTAGTCCCTCGAGCGAGATACTGGCATCACCTCCCGATTAGTTTATGCATAGGAGGTCAATCCCGTTTTGAGAGCTTCTTAGTGTTATAATCGTTTTAACTCTAGAACTCCTAGCTCAAATATCTCGATGCATAAGTTGTATTTGTCCCTTCTACATTGCTCACTCTTCACACCGAAACGACAAAGCGCCGCTCATAAGGGTATGTGAATATGGGAGAGTTCGGTCTGCAACACTATGCTCTAAGGTACACTAGCCGCATTAGTAGGAATGCTTTGAGTAAATCCCTTATGAAATGAAATCGACATCAGTTCTAACAGCAAATGATACTCTGGCATCGGGTAACAAAGACGGTTGCATCCACCCTTAAAGAAATTGTTACAAACTCGCTAGAATGAATGCAAAAGTTGATTGATTGCTACGAGCTCTCTCCGAGTCTGTCTGTTTCCCCGAACTTGTTCTTCGGTTGGACAATGCTTATTCTTGGAAAACAGTTTACAAAACTATGTTCCTATTTTTCTATTTAGCATGTATATAGTGGAGAAATCACCGAGGTTTTAAAAGAAATATAGTTCATAAATAAAGGCAGGCTGACACCAGCTCAAATTCGGCTGCTTAGGGTCCCTGCGGCTGGCCATCGGCTCCTCAGTCCAGCCTCGAATGTCTCGAGTCAGCTGGCCAACAACCCGGGTCGGGTCCCCCCAAAAACGTAGGTCGGTACGGCCTTTGGATTCAATGTGCGTCTGACCGCGGGGGTCCGTTGTTCTGCTCCCGCTGGTGGCAACAGAACATGCGGAATTTGGGTTCTTTTTTTTTTTTTTAACAAAAGTGGAGGTCATTGTTATTGGCCCAAAACTTTTGGGATTCAATTCACAATTGCTTGTTGACTACGAAACAAATTTCCCGCCGACTTGACTAAAACCGTGCCAAACACGGAGATGGTTCATGTAGCTTGTTTGCACTTTCTCGCACGAGTTCCCCTTAGTTTCAAAACATCATAGTCACAAGCCCTACCTTAAAAGGACCGAACTCATTTTGCACGTTGCAATGGTTTCTGACGAGTGACGGAGGATTTCTCCAAGTAATAATGTGTGGACCATACACATTTTGCTACACAATACGACGAGGATTTAGGACCTTCTTCCATTCCAGTGTTATGTCCATCCTATTCATCACAAATAAGTGGGTCTCTATAGGAAAGAAGCGCTCCGAGATGGCTGTCTAGCTCGGAGAAGTTCTGCCTTGATAGAAACTCGAGCAAATACATATTTTATGTTTCCCGGAAACATGTTTCTGCACAGTTGCCACATATATATAGCGATATGCATCATCTTAGAATTCAGATGCAGGTCTCATATGCCATTATGTCAACCTTAACCAGTCTGCAACGTAAACCTAAGACAGGGCTCATTGAGCAGCATACCGGAATGAGCGCAACTAATTGTGAAATTTATTCATTGAGACAGCAATTGAAGAAGCATGACTTGATCAAAAGCGTGTTCAACACATCCAAGTGACACAACTTCATACGCCGTTGCTCCAGGGGAATCTACTTCAATCAAGCAGTTAGCCTCACCTTCCGCATGAATTGATTCAGTTGATGCCAAAAACTTGATAAACCAAAGGAGGACAAAACTAGTTTCCAGGGCAACCAACATTCTCTTGAGAAAATTGGATGAGACAACATAGAGCCCTTGTTTTTTTAAATTATGTTCAATCAAAGGGTAAGATCCTTTGGGTCCTCGATAATCTTGGCCAGAGTTCGCAAAAACTGAGCCAAGTCAGCACCGTATATTACCCGATGATCTGCTGTGACGTTTACCTGATGTCATTTATTTTTGCTCAATGTTAGAAATACTGCATGAAGCTAGAAGAACTCACACATGAACATCCATTCATAAGAATAATAAGCAGATGTCTGCTTTACCTGCATCTGATTCTTCATGCCAATCCGACCATCCTTTGTGCCCACAACTGTGGGCTGGGACGCACCAACTGCCATTATTGCTCCCTGCATAGATGCATGTATCAATTGTTTAAACTGTTCAATGCATTTCCTGCAGAGCCAGAGGGGTTTAAGGTACAGTACTTACAGTTCCAGGGGGTAGAATGGCATCGAACCGATCAACACCAAACATTCCAAGGTTAGATAGAGTAAAGGTCCCTGTCAACAAAACCAACAATGATAAGAAACAGATCACAAAGATAGAACGCTAAGCAGGCCATTGACCAAGAGTAATTGTGGAGGGCCTGGCATGAAAGAGGGTGCAAAGAAGTTAAAAACTTTTTGGGGAAATATGGAAACTCAGCCCACTCAGTTTGCACAAGCATACTGCAGTCTGGCGGTGAAACAGTTCCGCTGACACCACAGAGACTAGAAAATAAATCAGAGGTAAACAAGCGATGTGACTACTTAAGTTGGGGGTCATGGCATAACCCACGTTCAAGTCGGAGTACAAAACATAAAAAAGAGGAAAACTTGGAATGTGGAATGCTCCAAGCCTGAGCTAGCCAAGAGACAAAAAGGACCTTCTGGGAATCAGAACAGGCACAGACCACCAAAAATAAGCTGAGTCCATAGATACCGGAATCATAAAGACAATCACAGACTTTTCTCAGCCGCTAAGGTAATCAAGACATACAATTAAACAGACCCTAATCTCAGAAAAACTGCCAATCAAGCTAACAAATATCAGTATCTGTTCTATTTGTTCTTGCCTCTTTCTCATTGTGTCCTACTAGGGCCAAAGCAAGTGAATAAGTACATGAGAAAAACTTATAATCAAGCACACAGAAGCAAGCAAAACAGAATTCTCATCATTTGTTCTTACCCCTTTCTCATTGTATGGTCCTACTAGGGCCGAAGCAAGTGCAACAGCACATGAGAACAACTTATGACCAAGCACGCAAAGGCAAGCAAAAGAGAATCCTCAATACCTTAATTATGCCATTAGACCAATGCAACAATCATCTATCCTCTCTATGAGATGCATTTTATGATTAATAAAACCCTTCAATGTGGAACACTGATATAGTGAGGTGCCACAACACTCTTTATCATGGTGGGGGAATGAATACCCTCTTATTGTGCAAATGAAACAATTATTCACCACGAAATTCATCTAGTAACATCAACCATATCCTGATCTCCAGAAGTATTAAAGAAATCAATTCTTTCATCACAAATGCTTTTTTCAATATTTGGTAAAACTTGAAAAATGCTGGAGTAGGCATTATTCTACAAAATAAGCTAAAATAGCAGGAAAAACTTGTTGATATGAGCTGAACTCCTGAATGCTTCTATAATAGCACATCCATGCTTATATAAGTTGATTATCATGCAGCATAATTTGTCAATGCATCTTTCTGGGTATTGGGACTACTATTTAGATTTGTCTTTAGTCTAATATGCAGTCTGAGTTAATAAGCACGCCATTAAAATATTTAGCTCTTTATCATGTTAAAGACAAATTAAGATCAGTGGAGCTGTCAGCCGAATTTTAGATTTTGGAACTTACTTTAATCCAACAATAAAAGAAACACTCAGACGAGTCAGATCCCTATCCATCTATCTGACTACATCCCAGCATGAAAAATCTCTCCGGAATAGTTGTTGTGCAGGTCATTTCATTATGGCCACTGCCCTAAACAACTTAGCTCAATAATTGAAGCCTTTGGCTTCAACAACACTTCAATTACTAAAAATTTATCTCAAATCAAGAAACTCAAACATTCTAAAAGTTTGAAGATCCAACTGGATTAGCAGGCACTACGACTAAAGAAAAAATCATCCACGTAAACAACGGAAAGATAAGATGATGCATGGAAGGAATGATTTGTGTTCTCACCAGTATTATATTCATGAGGTTGCAGTTGCTTGGCTCTGGCCTTGTCAACTAACTCCTTCCACTTTCTTGACAAAGAGTAGATATCCACCTAAACCAGTACATTACCATAAGCTCTCCCAAAATTTCCAGCAATTCAATAATAAAAAAGAAAACCACTGATAATAGCATATAGCAAGTACTTTATCTGCATCCTGAAGCACAGGTGTGATCAGACCCCCATCTATAGCAACAGCAACTGCAATGTTGATGCTACTGTTGTATGTAAAGCTGTTCCCATCTCTACAGCTAGAATTGATGACCGGGTGTTTAATCAATGCAAGTGCCGTTGCCTTGGCAAGCAATGCTGACATTGTGACTCCCTTTGACTTGATCTAGAAGACAAACAACATGACAACATCATCATCAATCACACATGTATCTATTGGCAAACAATACCAAAATAGACCACTCAAAACAAGAGAAACCGTGTAATCATCCATCAAGTTACATTAGCACTTCACCTGCTATATACCAGCTAGGCACAAGGCACCATACTACAAGTAATGTGACACTGCATAAATAAGATTAGCTCAGGTAGAATCATGAATTTAATCCAAAAATTTGCTCCAGCCATCTGAATAGTCATTCCAAGATCAACTCAGGTCATGCAGAAAAATGCTTAATTTGTCAAACTAACTGTCAACGGCAATCCAAAATGAATGGCTTAGCAGATTATCACTATCATAGACATAACATTACCTTCTTGTAAAGAGCATCAAGCGCATCTGTAGTGATAGTGTACCCAACTCTAAAAGTAGGCACGCTCAAACTCTCCACCATATTCCTACTCACTGCGCCCTGCATCGTTGTGAATGGAACTACCGTGCCCAATTCAATTGCAGAACTCTTCTCTGGAGCAGCCACTGGTGCAGCCACCGCAGCACCAGATGTGGCCGTACTTGCTGCATCCGCAGCCACGTTCGCAGCCGCTTCCACATCTTTAGCCACAATCCTTCCCATGGGACCACTGCCCACTAACATTCCCAAATCAACCTTCAACTCTTTCGCCAATTTCTTCGCATACGGCGATGCCACAACGCGCTTGCCCCCTTCGGAAGCCGGGTGCACGGCCGAACCAACAGCCGCAGCCACTGTCGCGGCTGCCTTTACGACAGGAGCAGCAGGGGACGCGGTCTCGACCTGCGGCGCCGGAGCTGGAGCTGGAGCAGTGGAAGGCTCAGGCGGCACCGATGACGAGTCATCCTCTGCTCTCGACTTGGCCTCG
The DNA here is from genome assembly GCA_028455895.1 of Rhodomyrtus tomentosa. NCBI lineage: Eukaryota > Viridiplantae > Streptophyta > Magnoliopsida > Myrtales > Myrtaceae > Rhodomyrtus > Rhodomyrtus tomentosa. The sequence goes on along the minus strand of JAPCWY010000001.1, from coordinate 35,315,219 downwards.
GCGATCTCGTCCTCGGTCTCGGCCAAGAGGGCGATGGCGGAGCCGACAGCGGCGACCCCGCCTTCCTCCACCATGATGGCGGCCAAGTAACCGTCGTAGAAGGTCTCGACGTCCATGTCGGCCTTGTCGGACTCGACGACGACGACGCTCTCGCCCTTGGCGAGCTTGTCGCCCTCGGATTTGACCCAGGAGACGATCTTGCCCTCCGTCATCGTGGAGCTGAGGGCGGGCATGAAGATCTCCCGGATCTTGGACTGAATTGGGGCGGTTCTGGGTCCATTGCGGGGGTGGCCGGGGAGGGAGCTCTTGCGGGCGATGTATAGGGACGGCGAAGAAGGTAAGAATGTGGTTTGGAGAAGGCGAGCCATTCGAAGAAATGCGTCAGTGAAAGGTGAGTCTTTTCGCCCTCCGTTCGCGAGAGAAAGAGAGAGAGAGAGAGAGAGAGAGAGAGAGAGAGAGAGATGGAAAGAGGGTGTGTGCGCGCGCGCGATGGGAGTGAGCGAAGTGGGTCTTATGTCCAGAGTCGTCGTGTCGTGGCTGTCATCGAAAGCATCGAAAACGGGCGAAGGTTTCAACAACCTTACCGGTGAAAGTGATGATGATGATGGGGGGTGGTCTGGTCTTCATGTTTGGTTTGTCCCCTCTACCCTTTTTCTTTTTCCACACCACCAGATTCTCTCATTTTCTAATATTAAATTTATGTAACTCGCTCGTTGTGTTAACTGTTCACAAGGGATCCCGCTAAGTTCTTATATTAAACAGCCGTCCGGATATTTTTTTTAACACCTAGTTTTGCATAATATTCTTTGAGTTTTTTTCGAAAATAATATTAAAAAATAAATATTTACAAAATTAATTTTAAAAAAAATATTTAATTTTTTAGGTCTCCCCCGACAATTGAATTGTCGAGGGAGACCTGGGGGGCCCCACTCGCGGGCCCCCCCACCCTCCCACGTCAATTCAATTGCCGAAGGAGGGGACCTCCCCGCCCTTACATCTTTTTTTAAATAATATAAAAATAAAAAATATTTATAATATTAGATTAAAAAATAAATTATTTAAAATTTTGGATCTTGTATCTTTAATTTGTTTGCTTTATTCGGTAGTTGAACTGTCAAGCAAAGCATTTTAATTTTTTAATTTATGTAAATATTTTTTCGACACTGTCTCGTCGCTTTACGATCCTGTCATCAAAAAATATTTACGCACTTCGACTCCAAGAAAAGCGAGCGAACGAGCGAGACGGCGGTATTTGCTCGCAGGGCCGCAAAGCGATCATATTTACGTAAAAAAAAATATTTACACGCTTCGACTCTGAGAAAAGCGAGCGAGGCGACAGTGTTTGCTCGCGGAGCGATCATATTTATGTAAAAAAAATATTTACTTGTCTCAATTCTGAAAAAAATGAACAAATGAGTGAGGCGGTGACGTTTGCTCGCGGGATTGCAAATCGATCATATTTATGTAAAATAAATATTTGCTTGCCTCGACTTCGAGAAAAAAACGAGCGAGGCTATAGCATTTGCTCGCGGGGCCAAGGAGCGATCATATTTATGTAAAACAAATATTTACACACACCGACTTCAAGAAAAGCGAGCGAATGAGCGAGGCAACATCGTTCGCTCATGGGACCACGAAGCGATCATGTTTAGGTAAAAAAATATTTACGTGCCTCGACCTTGAGAAAAGCGAACGAACGAGCAAGCCAATGACGTTCGCTCGCGGAGCCGCGAAGTGATCATATTTATGATGGAATTGCATAGCGACGAGGCGGCGTCAAAAAAATATTTACATAAATTTTTAAAAAATCAAAATGCATTGCTCGACTGTTAACCAAATCAAACAAATTAAAAAGACAAGATACAAAATTATAAATAATTTATTTTTAATTTAATAGTATAATTTTTTTATATTATTAAAAAGGGTAATAGCGAGTGGGGCCCCCCCACTCCTCCCACGGCAATGCCGTGGAATGGAGCGGGAGGGGGGCTCCCACAACAATTCCCCTAAAATAGTAATTTTTTTATATTAATTTTGTAAATGTTAATTTTTTAATATAATTTTCGAAAAAAACATAATATTCTTCTCATTAATTTTCGATTTTCTTTTTTTTTAATTTTTTTTAAATAAAACCCAACAAAGGACATTTTCGTCAATTTCTTTTTATTTTTTTTCCTTGTTTCCTTTTTTTTTCCCTAACTTCTTGCCGGCGTGAACCTAGTGATGATGTCCTTCACCTCGTCGAGGGGAGACCCTTGCAAGATATGGCCAGTGAGGGAGGGCAGCCCTCGGTTGGCGAGGCTCTCACAGGCCTCGATGGCAACCTTGCTACTCCTGTCCAGGCGAGGCCGGTCAACGACAAACAATGGGGACAAAAAAAAGAAGGAAACAAGAAAAAAAGAAAGGGAGAAAAAGCAAAGAAAAATAACAAAAATGTTTTTGATTAGGCATTTATTTTTGTAAATAATAAGAGTATTTCAGGCTTTTATTTAAAATAATATCAACTCCAATTCAAGCATTTATTTGGATTTTTTTTTTGTTATGTCCCTCTTGAAGTCTTGAAATCGGTTGCACTGTGTCCTTTGGGCCCGATCATTTTTCCAATTGGAGATCTGTTCACGTGCTTGTCCCGTGACTAATTAGCTTTCTTATGAATGGTAAATCTGTGTTGGAGCACATGGTGAATTACACTTTACCGTCGGGTTTTGGCACATGTAGCAAATTGCCGCCAATTTTTCAAATTTTTTTTTGAGTTAAAAATCCTAAAATTTATCGTGAAAATGCAACTGAGTCCTAAAACTTTCGAAAATTGCAATCAAGTCCTAAAATTTATTTCGAAATTACAATTAAGTCCTAAAACTTGCTAAGATTTGAAAACTTTAGGACTCGATTACTTTTTCGTGGTAAATTTTAATATTCGATTGCACTTAATATTCCCCCTAGAATATTGTTTTATATGTATTTTGTTCACACAATAACTCTAAGATATACTTCAAAGTTTGGTACTTTTAATAACGACTCTTTAGTCTGTGCCCATCAGTGCAACAATATAGTGATACTCGCGTTTGTTTCTCATAAACGATGGTAAAATTGAAGCATTTGTATCTTCTATCTGACAAGAAAGAGAATTGTCTTACGTAGGCAACACTTTAATTTGTGCCAATGAATAAAATTTGGAGATTGTATAGTGTCATGCGATGTTAGGATTGTTCTTAGTTTCTCTCTATTTGCTTTTTATGTTACCCTACATTGCAAATTGTAAAGAGGTCGTCTTCTAAAATGACGCATGATTTTGGATGATTACATGGTAATTTCGAAAGCTAGACAGAGTTTGGACGCCACAGTCGAAACAAATTTCAAAGTTTGGTTATTCGATAGATCATTTTTTAAAGTGTGAGCTAAATTTGAAAACTTATTCAAAGGTGCCTTTTACAGAATTTGGCCAAAGTCAACACTAGGGAGGGCAATTGCAAAAATAAAAAGGGTTAATACCACATAAAATTTCAAATTTGTACACATATGCTTATTTTATCTCAATTTATTTTTTTGATCATAAAAAATTCTAAACTGGTACAACTATGATAAATTTATCGCAAACTAATTTTTTCATCACAAAAATTTTTAAATTGAAACACAAGTGACAAATTTACTATTATTAGTTTTTCATTAAATCGAATTAATACCACGAAAATCCCAAATTAATATACCTATAACAAATAGAGAGTAACATGTACACTCGAAAATTATCATGTGTCATCCAACTCAGCAATTTGACGGTAAAATTTAACAAAAACTAATATAGGGTAGATTTATCACATTTGTATCAATTTGAGATTTTTGGTGGTCAAAAAATAATTTTGGGTATGTGTATCAGTTTGGAGTTTTTTGTGGTATTAATCCAAATTAAAAAAAAAAGGGAAGTACCAACTTATTACAAGTGTAGAAACTTTAGGGGCCAAAATGCAATTCACTTTTATCGTTGGATAAATTTATTGTTTGTAAAAGGAGCTATTTGGTCACGTGGCAAAGCACAGCGGAGCTCCGGTTGAAAAATGGCAAAAGTCAACATTAGGGGAACTGCAACTGAATCGCAGAAATTGAAAAAGTCAGGAGATAATTTCTAATAAGTGCCAAAATATGGGGGCCAAAATGTAAAATAACCGTTAGAATGGAGAATTTCTTGTAGCGGTTGTACGCATTTGTGCTTCCGTTCTGAAGTGACACGGCTCAGCGTGCTTGAGCTGAAAGATGATGGAGATGATGCAGGTGAGGCCCCGACCGAGGGTGACGCTATGGCCATCGTCTTTACCCTTCTCCGCGAGCCTGAAGATCAGAGCAGATGCAACCAACGCTCCGACAAAGGCGAGCAAGACGCGAAGCATCGAAGCGACCTTTTCTCCTTCAGTGTCATTCCGTCGAACAGCTGATGAGCAATCTTCCTCGAGAGGCGAACCCAGGAGCGTTGGTGACGGGACGAGAGGCGAGAGGAAGAAAAAGGTGAAGGCGACCAAGAAGAGGGTCTTCTTCTTGGACGTGAACCCTTTGTGCTACGAGGGAAGCACTCCCAGCTTGCACTCCTTCGTTCGCTGGATCTCTCTCTTCTTCTCTCAAGTCAGCCATAGCGACCCTGTTGTTGCTGTGAGCCACCAGTCTCTGTCTCCCCCTCTATCTAACTCTTGCATCAATCCCAACTTTGATTGAAGTTGTTGGTCTGCAGGTTCTTGATGGGGAAAGGGGCAGTGAGCATCGAAGACGGTTATTGCCTTCGTACAAAGCGCAAAGGAGGAAATTCTCAAGGCACGTACCACCTTTGCTGAGATCTTCACGGAGATCAGTGGAAAGATCTCATCAAGTCGTCATAAATTTTCTTAAGGAATGCAATGTGCCGGTTTGTAAAGCCTTAGAACCTATTTTTGTCATCTGAATTGTAGCAATAACTGTTGAAACTATTGCAACCATTGTATGTCCAGATAATACTGAATTAGTATTGGGGGAGAATGACTTTGACGGGAATGTTTTTGTAAAGCAACTGTTATGTTGGATCCCATATCCATGATAGGTTGATGATCTATATGTGAAGAGAAAACGAGCTATCTGCTCGATGTGTTAAACCTACAGCGACCACATTTCAAAAATTTATCCACCCATGGTTACCAAAGTAGAATATTCCAGTCTCTGGAATTTCTTTTTCTGATTGGGTGATTCCTTCTGGACCAAAAGGAACAAACTTGAAACTGTTCATTGAACATTGAAGTGTTTGCATTCCTTGTGGAATTTAGCAATGTTCACTTTATTTTTTGATGGACTTGTACAAAGATCCTGATGAATTCAGGTCGCCTGTTTCATTTTTTTAAAGTTAATATCATCAACTTATTAGAGCACTAATCTTGTGTGGGATTGATTATCTAATTATGACAAACCGAATATAGTCTTATTTGGTAATCAGAAGGCATTAGTGCCAGAGATGTCAAGCACTGCCTTTTTTGTTTCACTGGGCTGTCTCCTGATCACCTGAATAGTTTCTAATATTTTCTTGAGTAAATAATGTTTCAGTAATTCAGTTGGTGATAACATGAAGTCTTTCAGGTCGTTAAGATTGAAGACCACGAAGCAGATGATGTCGTAGCTACTCTCACGGGGCAAGCTCTTCAAAAAGAGTATCGGGTAGTCATTGCCTCTCCCGATAAAGATTTTAAGCAGCTGATTTCTGAAGATGTCCAAATTGTTATGCCTGTGGATGAGTTACATCGCTGGTCCTTTTACACTCTGAAACACTATGTCGAGCAGTATAACTGTGATCCGGATTCCGATCTGAGCCTTAGTAAGTATGTGCGGCATCACTGTTTTTAGAAGCCAAAGTCGATGACTAATTTCTGCTTTAAAAATATGGAAACAAGCAGGCATTGAGTTTAAGATAATCAACCGTGAATCAAACTTCTTTTCTGCAGCTTTTTTTCTTCTTCTTCTTCTTCTTCTTTTTTTTTTTTTTTTGGTGTTTAAGTATAGAATCGGATCACTAGTCATCCTTCAGTACAGGTGATAACACTATGATCTTAGATGAATGGTTATATTCTACTGAGTAAACAACAATGGGATCCATAATATCCGCACAGCCATTCCGTTTAACGCGGCCTATTTTTATTTCCCGGGCTTCTGGAAACTTATTATTGGAAAAAACTTCTTAGGATGCATCCTGGGTGATGATGTTGATGGTGTTCCTGGAATCCAACACTTAGTTCCAGCATTTGGTCGGAAAACTGCGGTCAAGCTGCTAAAGAAACATGGATCATTGGATAATTTACTAGATGCAGCAGCAGTTAGAACTGTGGGGAAACAATATGCACAAGAAGCCCTTACAAAGTATGCAAATTATCTACGAAGAAATTATGAAGTTCTGGCTCTGAGGAGGTAAACTTTTTCTTGCGCTTTCTGTTCCTCTTCCATGTCTTCAGTATTTCATTTCAGGTTATTATGCTCCTGGATGTGAAAACGATATTTTGCACAGGGATGTCAATGTTTTTCTCCAAGATGAGTGGTTGGTTGAAAGAAATTCAGCTGGTGATTCAAAAAATTTATCTACCTTCCTCACATTGCTGGGAGAGGCGAAGCTCAATCATCACAGCAGACATAATCCTCCAAAGAATTTAACCTCAGAAGGTGAGCACCTCTCTAGGAGAGTTACTCTATAACCTTTTTTGCAGATTTGGCCTATTCTTTGATGATGTTTCATTGTAGATTGGAGACTTGTTTGGTGCTTTGATTAGCAATATAACTCATAAAACCTTCAATTTCAAGATTCTATTGCTACTAAAGACTGATTTTCTTTACGTGTCATTTGAACAAGACGTCGCAATCAATCTATCTTAGTCCAGACTTCAAGTCAGTCAGCCCCATTGCATTAGCTAATAAAGGTGGAACAAGACATCTCTTCTGCAAATTATTAATACCGAGACGGGAGCCATATGGTCTGTTTCTAGATAAAAGGGATACCAGCAATCCTCTTGTTTTCATACCAATGAACTCGTGTATGCATGTATCAAGACGTGCCAGTTAACGAGTCGTCAAATTCTAGTCAATTAACTTAGCAATATCAAGTTTCCATCTCTTCAATGATATTCAGTTCATATCTAGATTTGCAGCTTCAGTGCTTAATTTCTTCCTTTTTGTCATTATACTTCCTTCAGATAGAGGATGTTGAGGCTGAGAATTGCGGAACATCTTGTTCGCGACTTGGCATAATGGAAGACGGTTTGTTCAAGGGAGAGATTGAAGTAGAAGATGAATTTGGTGGAGCAATCTGGTTCCGAAGTACACTGCAGTCAAACTCCACTTATCCAACCAAAAGAGGTATAAGGGGAATTTTTTTTGTTCCTGCCATCGCCTTCCTCATGAGGCTAGTATACACCTTTCCGTGGAGGAGCAACTAGTTTTTGACAGATGAGAGTCATGTAGTTCAGTTAATTTCATCTGGTTCAAGTGACTTCTATCGTGGTCCAGTTGATCTTGTGCTGTCGAATGGTGCATGTGTTACCGAGGAACAGGAAGGTGAGCTTCATATTCAGTATAATTAAAAGCTACTGACGGTAGTTAGATATAGATGTGAAGTATCTCTTCTTTCCTACTAACTTGTTTTCAACCGTCTTCTTTCCGGTCGTAACAAGAAATCTATGGCCACATTAATATGCGTATCTCAGCGCGTTTTCCTGTTTCTTCACTCCGGTTTAGCCCAAAGGAAACCATGTTCATGTTTGGGAGCAGCCCTTTATTTATGTCTAGCGCGAGGACAGCCGTGTATCTTATCACTCCCTTCTCTTCGCATGTTCTTTTATTATCCTCTCTCTTTTTTCACCTGTAAAGATATTCGCTTTGGCGACGCTATCATTGAGGCCTCAGAAAATGATGAGAACTGGGGCATGCGCGATACGGAATTTTACGTTGGTTACGATGACTATATACATTGAAAGGCGGTTGAAGCATGCGAATCAGGTATAATTTCCGGGTCGAAAGATACCGGCTGAACATGTACTAGTAGGCGTATCGCATGCTCTTACAAAGCAATACACGATACCTTCCACATGATGAACATAAAACACTCGCAAGTTGCCCTTGAGACCGTATAAAGCAGCATACATATTGTCCTCGCATCCTCAGGTTTGTAAATCACAAAAAAGAATATCACCCACATGTACATTTAATAAGTAAAAACGTGCATGTATCTCCATATATAATATATATAATACACAATAAAAAGATTGATTGACGGAAGTTTTATCTGATTATGATCCTTAAATAGCTGTCTAAACCAGAAGTGCACTAACAGCTCCTCGTTTCGAGACCCGAAGAAATTGACATAACCATGACCTTAGTGTTTGACCGCAATGAATGAAAATATGGGGGCAATTAATACCACACTTGAAGTTTCGTTCAACATGCTCACCATCAAGTTTTCAGAGTTTGAAACTTCACCGCCACATAAGTCATGTTTTCACGGCGTCGATAGTCAGGCTGATAACAGCTGTTGTTTGACAATGAAAAGAAAAAGAACGCACTAGAAGCAGTAAATGACCCGTTTGCCTCCCACAACATTCATAAATTTCGCCAAAATGCACCATTGTATAAGTAAAACCATACACAAGGTCACGTGAAAAGCAAAGAACCGCGATTAAGCTCGAGATAAGAGACATATATCCTCATTATATTATTCCCAAAATGTAGTAGTTCCGGCACAGCTATTTAGGTGCAATGCTTGACAGCACTGATAAAGACACCATGTGAGCACAAAACTTTTCAAATTAGGATGTTATAATATCCAAAACCGAATGAGATCCAAGTATACAAAGCTTTGACCAAGACTAACTCCGCATGAAGAGAACCTCAGACGGAGGTTTGTGATAAAAGATTCACTCCCATATGTTAGGATCATAAGTCATGCACGTCGAGCATTGGGGGTGCTTGAGCTGTATGGCGAGATCGGAGGAGACTGATGGTTCATGCCATGAATTACCTCAGTAACTACCGCAGAACAAAAAAGTCAGTCCTGCTTATCACGAGAAAGCCTTGCTCTATGTCTCAGCTCAGCCTTTTTCCACCGAACAATCAGATGGCACAACGAAAAAAGCGTATTTACCTGCAATATATAAGTAAAATTTTGATCAGACAGATGCAGCTGCCACAAGAATCATATAATACTTGTGTAGGAGGGAAATGATGTGTAGACATGTACCAAGATCATGATTGCAATAACCAGCAGAGGCCCTGACCAGAGTGTTGAAAGAAATAGACCATGCGGATCAAAATAGTTCTGGGTTGCAAAGCTCTTCCAGTTGTCTCCCAAAAATTTATTCAGCCTCTCCGCAAGATAAACGCCACTCACTACACAGGATCAGTGACAGACTTAGTACGGGATTAACTACAGGAGTCATATCTTTTCTTCCACCGCGACACATAATAACAGCTGCACAAGCATAAAATGAGCATCTCATTTTTAAAAAAATGTACCAAGTAGATAGTCTTATAGAGTAATTTACAAATGTGGACAGCTTTCTGAGGATGAAGATTTTAAGGCATTGAAAAGATGAATGGAAATATGGTCAGATTAAATCGCAGCTTTAACCATGATAAAACAGTTTAAGATTATGGAGGAGATGGGTTACTATGTTTTTCAGAAAAGTTTCATTGAGAAAAGTGCTCAGTGAATACGGGAAAGAGATTTGGCACCTCATACATATGAATACTGCTCGCATGACATTGATAATTGTGCCAATGATGAAGAAAATGAGCAGATGAGTCATGCTGTCAAGTTGGAGGCAGGCTTGGGCAAGAAATGCACGTTTCAAAGTACCAAATTAGGTTTATGTAGGAAGATCAGCAATGGAAGGATGTCAACATATATATGGTGAAAGCATATATCAGGGTTTCAAGAGAACTTCTACAAAAGATTCTAGAAGAGAGGAAAAAGAGTTGCTCCCGCACAACCTATAAAGAAGTTGTGTGACGAAGGTGTTACTTCACTTAGACACGTTAAAAAGAAATACATCAAGTAGCATCTTTAGGTTCATTAGTCCGTACTTCGCATAATGGCAAAGCTTACGAATATTAAGGACGGAATCCCTCATAAGAACAGAAAGATAAGCGCCAGCCCTACTTATGTTACTATCATTCAGCCATAACAGGAAACAGGAGATACATGAAATACGTGCAAAGATTTCAAGCCTGCAGAAGCCGTTGAACAATTAAAGAAGTTCAGAATATGCTACCCTTGACGTGGATTATAAGAGGAGCAACAATAGCATGGACAGTTGGCCTCTAGAATGAACTAACAGAATCTATGCATTTCCATTCCAACAAATATTCCTGTGGTGTAGAGAATATGGTCAGGATTATTCCAAATTTGGTAAAGCCAGGGCCAGTTGTTTCAGACCAGACCAAGAACATACTGGTAAGGAGCGTTGTGATTTCTGTCTTTGCAGATTCTATACCAGGACAAAGCTGACCTAAAAAATTAGTTTTCGAAAGAGCATTGACCGTTTTACAATCCCATGCAAATCATATTCTTACCAATGTCGATGCCATTTATTCACTGCTTTGCGATGTATAAGAACCCCACGTTGAAAGGAAAGAAGGTACATTAACATCAACTTATGGCAAAAAGTTCAGAAAATTAAGAATCAAAGTACACTTGATGCTGATCATTCATATTATAGCACAAAAGTGCTGATAAAACTCATAGGTGGTTAGAACACTCACATGTCAGGAGAAATAAACACATTTGGAAGTTGACACTCTTCCTTGAGATGATTACTATTATCAGCAACACTATATGGAATGAGAGTAAGCAAATTAACCAAGGTTCCTGAAAAAAATGACAAAGTTTAACCATCAAAACCGAGTGAACTACAACAATATTCCACAAATAAACATTGACAGAAGTGAATTTTAGGCACGACCATAACGACAAAAATTGTATCAAGAGCACTCCGCCCGAGCAAATTCACATGCTCTATATCGTTAGCAACATATAGAAGGTCTAACACCATCTATACAGATTGACATATCATATAAAAATGCCTTAATCACCAACTTTGGCCGAATATTAGCTCATCAAAGATGAAGTAAATCAATTGCTTTAAGCGCTCAATATGTTAGGGCCAATATGTGGTGTCGTGTCCAACATTTCTAAGATAGCATAGCTGGATATCCACAAGAACATATGTTGTTCAGGCTATGGGAAACAAAAGTTTTCACCAAATTGTCTACTAGATATACACTAATCCCATAATAAAACCAGTGACCATCCTCCAGACCAGTAGTATTATTAAAAATAGAAATGTAATTTGCCACTTAAACTCAGCTAGATAGAGGTTGCCTGTACAAGTGATAAAAGGGAAATACGCAGCTTGCCACCTAAAATTTGCACTCCACATTAGTTTGCCTCCTACAGTTCTTCCGGACAGTTATAGCCATTTCATCTCCAAAGCTATATGTCACAGTCTAATTTGCTCAAGAGGAATTGAATTCGGCCTTTATAAAATTGCTCACATTATGGATTATAGCAAATTGACATAGGTTGTGAATGCCCAGGAGGCAAGATGACACAAAAGTATAAGTTGCCTGTGATTAAAAAAAAATCAACATCAACAACACCTTTATCCCAAACTAGTTGGGGTCGGCGGTCGATGAACCCCAAAGAATCATTAAAATAAAAGCAAAATCAAGGAAGAGAATAGATAAATGTGTAAAAATAAATAAGTAAATATATATATATATACCTATCTATAGACCACTCCTCCACAATACTAATAGCCTTTCTCCACTCCGTCCTAAGACAAACCGTACGCCAATCTATTTCCCACTCCATTAAATCTTGTTTTACTGTTTTTCCCCAAGTAAGTTTCAGCCGACCTCTTGCTTTCTTCGTGTTATGCTCTCGATAGCAAACTTCTGTTCGTACCGGTGCGTCTAAAGGCCTTCAGAGTATATGCCCAAACTATCTCAATCTATGTTCTCTTATCTTTTCCGCCACCGATTCTACTCCAACTTTTCGTCTAATTTCTTCATTCCTTATCTTATCCATCCTTGTATGACCACACATCCACCTTAACATCCTCATTTCCGTTACTCGCATTTTATGCTCATGTTTCCTTTGTGCTGGCCAACATTCCGCTTCGTATAACATGGCAGGTCTGGCTGCTGTTTTATAAAATTTTCCTTTTAACCTAAGAGGAATTTTACGATCACACAAAAATCTCGATGCACTGCGTCATTTCATCCAACTTGCTCTGATTCTATGGCACCTACATCAACCTGCTCTGATTCTGCGCCATTTTATGCTCATGTTTACTTTTTTATTTATTTGATTAAAAAAATCAAATAAAGAGCTAGGTAAAGGAAGAGGGTTACGTCAGGCGTAGTGAGCCGATTATAAAAAAAGACCTACCTTTATGAGATGAACCCTATTGATATTTCGTTGGAGCGTCCCCTTCTTAGCGATGCGTTGCATCGGCTCCCGGGTGTAGCGAAAAATGAGCAAGGATTTTTGCACCAAAATAGGTAGGTGCAAGGAGTAAGGAAGCTAGCCTTGGGCCATCATTCCCAAAGTGATGCGCCACATGGGTGCCTGGATGTGGTGATAAATGAGCAAGGGTCCTCACACTTCCGTGAGCGAGTATGGGGGGCAAGAAAAGTCTAGAGGGTAGGGATTAGATTGGGGAGTTGGAATGTAGGAACCTTAACGGGTAAATTGTGGGAATTGACAGATACTTTTGCTAAAAGAAAAGTGAATATTGCTTACCTACAAGAAACTAAATGGAAAGGAGAGAAGGCCAAGAAAGTGGATGGCACCGGATTCAAGCTATGGTATACAGGCACAACAAAGAGCATAAATGGAGTTGGAATTCTGATCGATAAAAATTTCAAGAATAGAGTTGTTAAAATTAAAAGAATAGGAGATGAGATTATTTTAGTTAAGCTAGTAGTGGGGGATTTGATTCTGAATATCCTTAATGTGTATGCCTCTCAAGTTGGACTGCAAGCGTCCGAGAAGAGCATATTTTGGGAAGAGCTGGAAGAGATTCTAAGGCGGATACCACACGAGGAGAAGGTATTCATAGGAGGAGATCTAAATGGACATGTCGGTCAGAGTAGTAGAGGTTTTCACAGAGTTCATGGAGGTTTTGGATATGAGACTAGAAATGAGGCTGGCGAAGACATCTTGAGTATGGTATTAGCTTATGATTTGATGTTGGCAAACACCTTTTTTAGAAAAAGAGAATCACATCTGATCACTTTTCGCAGTGATCAAATTGTAGCCAGATTGATTTCTTTCTTGCCAGAAGAGAGTATAAAGCTTCGTATATAGATTGTAAGATATACCCTGGTGAATGTGTAGTTACACAACATAAGTTGGTGGCCTTAGAAGTTCGGTATAACAAAATATAGAAGATGAAAAAAAGTGCACAGCACCCCAGAATAAGATGGTGGAAGTTACATGAGGAGAAACAAACAGAATTCAAGGAAAGAATGCTACAGGAAGGACTGTAGCGATTGAAGGGCGAAACAAATATGATGTGGAAGGAGATGTCTAATTGCATTTAGACTGTGGCAAAAGGGGTGTTAGGGGAAAGTAGAGGGAATGGATATCAAATAAAGGAAACCTGGTGGTGGAATGAAGAGGTGCAGGAGGTAATTAAGCAGAAGGAGTGTTTCAGATGCTTACATAAATGTCCTAATGAAGAATTTGCAAAAGTTTAGATTGGCGAGAAAAAGTACCAAGAAAGCTTTACGAGAGGCCAAAGGCAGGGTTTTCACCGATATGTACAACAAATTTGGGAGCAAAGAAGGAAAAAAAGGCATCTATAGACTTGCAAAGTCAAGAGACAAGAAAAGTAAAGACTTGACGCAGGTTAGATGTATCAACGATGAAAATCAAACACTCTTGATAAGAAATGAAGACGTCAAGGGCAGATGTATGAGTTATTTTAACAAACTTTTTAATGGGGAGAGCGATAGAAGTGAGGTGGATCTGGAAGATAATTCTGATGATTTAAATAGAAGGCTTGTGCGTAGAGTTAAAGCACGAGAAGTTAGGGAGGCATTAAAAAAGATGAAGACTAGCAAAGTCTTGGGACCCGATGGTATTCCTATTGAAGTGTGGAAATACTTAGGGGATGTAGCAATAGGTTGGTTGATTAGTCTTTTTAACAAAATACTCCATACTAATAAAATGCCTGATGAATGGAGGAAGAGTATACTTGTACCTATATACAAGAACAATGGGGATATCCAGAATTGTTATAACTATAGAGGCATCAAGCTTATGAGCCATACAATGAAGCTGTGGAAGAGAGTTATTGAGTATCGTTTGAGAATAGAGACCAAGGTTTCTGTCAATCAATTTGGATTTATGCCAGGAAGATCTACCATGGAGGCTATTTTCTTAATACGACAATTGATGGAAAGATATCGAGAAAGAAAGAAGGACCTCCATATAGTGTTCATTGATCTCAAGAAGGCATGATAGGGTTCCAAGAAAGGTTTTGTGGTGGATTCTTGAGAAGAAAAAAATACCTTCAAAATATGTCGAGGCAATCAAGGACATGTATGACAGTGCTACTACATGTGTGAAGTCTTGTAATGGCACATCAAGTTATTTTCCAATCACAGTAGGCTTACACTAAGGTTCTGCTTTGAGCCCTTACCTTTTTGCCCTAGTTATAGATGAGCTAACAAAAGATATTCAAGATGAAGTGCCATGGTGTATGCTATTTGCAGACGATATCGTGCTTATTGATGAGACAAGGGCTGGGGTTAACGTTAAGTTAGAAGTATGGAAAAGCACGTTAGAGTCTAAAGGATTTACGCTAAGTCGAAGTAAGACGGAATACTTGAAGTGTGAGCTTGACACGGTAGGAAGAAAGGATCAAAAAGCCGTAAATATGCTCAGACAGGAGGTATCCAAGAAAGATACATTTAGATATCTGGGATCAATATTGCCAAAGGAGGGAGAGATTGATGAGGATATAAGCTATAGAATCAGAGCAGGTTGGATGAAATGGCGCAGTGCATCGGGATTTTTGTGTGATCGCAAAATTCCTCTTAAGTTAAAAGGAAAATTTTGTAAAACAACAATCAGATCTGCCATGTTATACGGAGCTGAATGTTGGCCAGCACAAAGTAAACATGAGCATAAAATGGGAGTAGCGAAAATGAGGATGTTAAGATGAATGTGTGGCTATACAAGGATGGATAAGATATGGAATGAAGAGATTCAACAAAAAGTTGGAGTAAAATCAGTGGCGAAAAAGATGAGAGAGCATAGATTGAGATGGTTTGAGCATATACTCTGAAGTCCCTTAGACGCATCGGTACGAACAGATGTTTGCTATCGAGAACATAACACGAAGAAAGTAAGAGATCGGTCGAAAATTACTAGGGGAAAAGCAGTAAAACAAGATTTAATGGAGTGGGAAATAGATTGGCGTACGATTTATCTTAGAATGGAGTGGAGAAAATTTATTAGTATTGTGGAGGTATAGTGTATAGATAGATATATATATATATATATATATATATATATATACTTATTTATTTTTACACATTTAACTCTTTTCCATTTCTTGATTCTGCTTTTATTTTTATGATTCTTTGGGTTCATCGACCGTCGAATCCAACTAATTTGGGATAAAGGTGTTGTTGATGTTGACGTTGATTAAAAAAAATCAAATAAATAAAATAAATAAAAATAAAAAGCACCTACATCAACAATATACGAAGACCCATGATCTTAAATTGACAAAAGTAAATCAGAAACAGAAAATGTAATTCCTTTCAGTCTCTGCAATACAACTACAAATGGCTGCACGAAT
This sequence comes from Rhodomyrtus tomentosa, assembly GCA_028455895.1. Taxonomy (NCBI): domain Eukaryota; kingdom Viridiplantae; phylum Streptophyta; class Magnoliopsida; order Myrtales; family Myrtaceae; genus Rhodomyrtus; species Rhodomyrtus tomentosa. The sequence goes on along the minus strand of JAPCWY010000001.1, from coordinate 35,299,356 downwards.
TCACCACTGTGTCGGTCGATCAGAATCATAATGGTTTTTTTATTCAAGTGAGTAATGCAAATGACTGGGAAAATAGGGAAAAAGAAGCAGAAACCGAAACCTTCCAATCAATCGCATGGAAAAATCCAAGTAAGTTATCGTATGCAGGTCCAAGTCCAGATCGAAGGTCAGCCGAGATTTTCTGGAGGAGATCCGCCATTTGGTCCATGTGCTGGTCCATAGCCTTACTTAGTTCTTCCATCTGTCCCTCCACTCTCTTCTCCTCCCACACTCAAAACGACGCGACGCCCGGTTCGCCGGGGGGCACCAGGGGTAGGAAGCTTCTTCGAGAGCGCCCGACAATGCAACAAGTGGCTGAGACGCAGAGGAATGCACAGTCAAAATACCGAAGTGAGATTGTACTGCACGCACGACTTCATCACCATCACAGTTCGATTACGTAGCACCGATCTCGGAGGTTAACAAGACGATTTTGCTCGTGCCTGAAGCTCCCAAATACACGAGAGAGAGAGAGAGAAAAGATTACCGGCGAAAATGGCGATGGCCCGTGGAGGTTCTCGAAGCAGCAGATCGATGCCGCAGGAGAGAGAGAGTTCAAGTTAGTAGCGGCAGATGAAACCTCCAAGTACCGTTTTTCGTTAGATCCAGACGGACCCGGTGGAGCTCGTGGGCCAAGAAAAAAGAATAATAAGGCCCAACTCTAGGGCCCGGTCCGTATTATGTATGAACCCTTTTTTTTCCGGTCTGGCTTAATTTGGTTTATAATTTAGCCAAGGGACTTTGAGTAAATATAATACCTTTGGGCTGAATTTTTTTTTTCAAAATACAAGTAGGGTTAGGCAAAGTGTTTATAAAAACACATTAGAAAGCAACTTGTAAAGTATTTTCATTTTTTTTTTAAAAGTGGTAGTCGACAATAAATTGGTAGGCGGGCTACGGTCGGCGATGGCGGTCAACGGATGGCGGGCGGCATAGCGGCGGGCGATGGTGATCATCGAAGGTAGTCGGCTGTTGGTGGCGATCATCGGAGGTCGGTGGCGATCAGCGAAGGTCGACAATGATCGGCAGCGGTCAGCGATCGGCAGCAGTGATCGAAGGACGGCAACGGGAGGTGGTTGAAAGCTGCGGCTGCAACGGTTGGTGGCGGATAGATGGAGGTGACAAAGTTAAAAGAAAAAAATTAGTTGCATTTGAGATGTAACTTTCCAAAGTAACTTCAAAGCTATTTTGGGTTAAAGTACTTTAAAGAACATTCAACATGCAATCACATCTTCCTAAATTGAGCCAAAAAACGAACCAAACGCTATTTGTATTTGGTCAAGAGACTTTAGAATCCCAATACTCATCCCCAATGCTGAAATAAATAAGGCCAAGGATTAGGATGAACTGAACCACTGAATTACATCGAGAAGGTGTCTCTAGCCAGTTTGTGTCGCTAGAAAACATTTTCTCCAATTTTTGGCATTTTGAGTCATAAAATACGCAGTCAAGGGAAATATTTTTCTATCAACAAAAAATTTCCTTTTAAAATTGATAAAAATGATTTCCTTTTAGAGAAAGGGAAATCACTTTTCCCTTTATCTCATGCTTATTTCTCGCGTGTAACTTTCTGAAACAGAGAAAATCTTCCTCTCTCCTTCTTCCTCCATCCCTTTTCTCTCTCCTCACAAATTTCGATTGCCAATCTAATAACAGTTCGATAAGCAGCTCACTCAGATCATCGCGTCGATCGATCAAAGAAAAAGTTTCACTTCCAGTAAACCCCAGTGGGAACAAAGACTGTATCAGAGAACGAGATTGGAGGATGGAGAAAGAGTAACCACAAGCTTCGATAGCAAGGGCGAGAAACGTCTGTGAGATGAAGGCGTTGGGTTGGGGGAGAGTCGCCTACTCGGCTGTTGAATCCCCCATAGCAGCATCGTCTCTGCCGCCGCCAAAACAACCTCACCTTCCCTTTGTGCGATCCCAATCCCACCACCATTTTGCCATCGTCGTCATCTTGTTCGAGCTCCTCCATACGCACTTTGCTCGCCAAATCTGGCGAGGTTGTGGGTCGCCTTGCCACCTTGAGCTCGGCCGAGCCTCGTGGCCTCGCCGACTACCTCGCTCGGAGCTGGCGAGGCGAGACTTGAGTTTATCGACAAGTGACGAGGCTCGGCGGTCACACGCCAGCTGAAGAAGAAAGAAAATAGATAAAAAAAGATAAAAGAAAAATAAAAGAGAAAAAGGTTAAAACAAAATAATTTAAAATCGATAACAAAACAATATATATTAAAAGACGTATACATTGAAAATTGATTGTTTATCAAACGGCGAAAGATATTTTTCAATTTGTTTTCAAATTTCAGTCTAACGCCAAAAAAATATTATCATATCCTGGAAAAAGAATTTTTAGAATATATTTTCTAGAAATGCAACATTTTCGTCGAATCAAATAGAGCCTTAAGAATTGACTTGTATTAAATATGATTCAAGCTAAACATTTCTCGCGGCACATGAAACTAGAGCCATTACTATGGGTCAATGACCCATTTTCATATTTGGTACAAATGAGTTGTATATGGATTCTAAGTTTGTAAATGGTTGAATGAAAATGGGTCTAAAATATTTAAGTTGAATCAGATAGACCAAAAATGAGTTTAAGTGAGTCACAAACTAAAACCCATTTTCGATCCATATTGAACCCATTTTTGACCTATGAGGACAGTTTCCTTTCATAAGTTGCAAAAAGAGGACTCAAAGGCTTTGTTATTATTATTTTTTTAAGTGAATGAAATAAATCAGGAAAGAAAAATATAGTTAAAAATATAAAAACTGTCGCCCTTTGTTGCCGATCACTGCCACCTCCCTTCACCGTCCACCATTGATGATCATCACCGATCGCCGGAGAAAAATGAAAACAAAATAAAATAAAAAGTAATTTTTTAAAAATAAAAAATATTTTGTAAAAAATTAAAAGATAATTTTTAATAATATTTTTTTAAATAAAAGACATTTTTCAATAATAAAATATTTTTTAAAAATTAAAAATTCGAAAAAATAGAAAAAAAGCTTAAAATTTTTTAAAAAGGAAAATTTTCACTAGATTTTTTATTGCATGGAAGTATTTAATAAGAATCATTTTCTTAGAATATTAGTGTGATTGGGTAATATGGGTCAAAACGGGTTGGGCCAGGTATGAGTAATTAAATATGGATTAAAACGAGTTAGGCGGGTGGGTCAATACGGATCGGATCATGTTTGACCTGACTCAAACTTGATTTGATCCACCTATTTGACACATCTACGTGCAACCATTATGGTAACGCTCTAGGGGATATTGTGTTGGTCGTCTCTCCATGCCTTTTTGCAACCTCTCTTATTTATATAAAAAAATAAGTATTTTGAGTTAGGCGATCGGTGAGCACAAAAAACTTTGCATCGCAACGATCACTTTGCATTAGAAAAGCGCGATGTGTGCAAATTGAGAGGAAGATGCACGAGTAGAGATCGGCGAGAACGCCAAGATGTGATTCGCGTGATAATCGCGAAACTGATGAGAAAGCAAATCAAAGAAAGTGTTTAGAGAATTACGCTACGTTGATGGTGGGTGGTTAGTAGAGGTGCGGACGAGGGTTGAACTATTTAGGTGTTTTACCCCTGCGGCTTATAAATGAACCTCTTCTGTACTCATTCAGAACAATTAAGTGAATCTAAAATTCCGTTTGTTTCGCGAAAATATAAACGATTTTGAAAAATATTTCTCTAAAAAGATCGGTTATGTCGGTGATGAAATTAACGAGTGGATGATACTTTCATCGTTAGGCAAAAATTATTTAGACATTCATTATATTTGGTTGTAGACACCGAAAATCGGGTTGCGCCTCAATTGGTCAAGGAGCTCACGGGAAGCCACAAGGCCCAGTAAGGCACACACATTTGTAGCCAAGATACAGCATACAGACTCTCGGTCGGGAAGGAATTCGAGCAGACAAATGCTCGGTTGAAGGAAAGCGTCGGCGACACTATTATGGCGGCATGTGACGCACACGGCTATGAACTAATGGGGAGCAGTTAAATACGTTTTTAAACCATTTAGAAGAAAAGAAGAGCAGTTACCGAGGCATAATGGAGATTTTTGGGGATAATTTGCATGTGTAGAAACACGGTTTTATCATGTACTAGTCAATAAATAGTCGGAGATAGCTCTTTGCTAAGGACCGATCAATCAACAATCGAACACTTACCAATTTGCTCTGCAATTTATCCTATCAAGCATTTACTTTCCTGCGCTTTACTTTATCGTCTTGTTTATAGGTTTTTGCCATTTATGTCCGGAATCGCTACAAGAGTCCGTTTAAAATAATAAATCCGAAAGCTCGACGCTTCTCGATGAAAGATCTTTCGTCGCGGATCATTTTGGGCGAAACATTGGTAATGAAAATCATTTTTTTATTGATTAATCATTTAAAGCGATAGAACCGACCATTTTTAGGATACTATTTTTCAAATCATTCATTTTCCACAAAACAAATAGAGCCTAATATCTATTGTCCTAAGCCGTCCTATTTTCTTAGTGAACCCTCGTACTTTTGTTTCACAAGAAAACTCAAGAATTGGAAAACATTTTCTAAAAAATGATTAGTTATATCGCTTACAAGAATCAATCAATGAAAAATGTTTTCATTACCAACATCAATGTCTTACATAACTATTTCAGTAGATGATGAAAATGTTTTCGTATCATTTGTTGTTTGAACGACATGATCAGTTAATATTGTGGAAAATGTTTCCCAAGTCTTTTAACTTTCCGTGAAATAAACACATCCTTAACTTAGGGAATGGGAGCAACTGATGTGAAAATAAAAACGCCAGGAGTCCTTGAACCAGTTGATGGGCTTACAGAGCCGGTTAAAAGGAAACTCATGTAGGCTCATCTAGCTCTCTATATGTATAAGCAATATGCAAACGATGAGTCTAGGGATAAAGAAGCAGCCCGACTTCTTTTCTTGACTAGCATCCATCAGTCTTGCACCAAGGTAGAAATCCTGCACACCCTTTGGGATGGTGGACGAGGTGGCGCTGATTTCGGTGGCCGGCCGGCCAACCCACCCACGCACGAAGTTCGGTTCCATCCTCGCGCATCTTCTTGGCATTATCCAACAGCAGGGGGGGTAGCCCCGTCCCGTGGGAGTTTAGCTGCGGCAACCAGCCCAAATGAAGAGGGCGCTAGTTCTCCCTACTTTCAAAATAAGTCATTCTCACAACGCCATTGCTTCTGTATTGCATTCTTCCATATATGATGGAAGGACCCCCCCTATTTAGCATTCAATGCTTGTGAGTGGAGAGCTCAAAGATGGCGATAACATTTTTTCGCCGCCTTCACCAACATGATCAAAGCCATGTTTTTTTATCTTTCAAAAAAATTGATATTTTAAATTTCTTTATTTCTTCTTTGGCGGGCGACCGGTCGGCAAGGCTCGAATTCACCAGATTACACTGCAAAGCCTCGCCTGGCCGCCTCAATGGCCTCGGAGAAGAAGGGAGAAGTTAGTTAGGCCTGCAGCGGCCTGCAAGGGCCACCCCATCCCTCGGCAATTTGTCGAGGGAGTAGGGAGGGGGCCCCCTGGGCCTGCAGCGCCCCTCCTCCCTCGGCAATTACCGAGGGAGGAAAGTGGGGGCGGGCTCCCCTGGCCTGCAGCACAGGCCCCCTCGGCAAATTGGGGGAGGGGGGTGGGGCGCCGGTGGGCACCACCTCTCTCTCGGCAAATCAACTGCCGAGGTAGAGGGGAGGGGGCTCGTGGGTGGGCCTCAACATGCCGAGGGAAACTTAAATTTGTAAAAAAAAAAATATTATTTTTGTAAATATATATATAGTTATTTTTGAAAAAATCCCAAGGAAATATGATGAAGAAGAAAGTATTTGTTCACTTTTGAAGGAGTTTTTCCAAATCATATGCCCCAAAATCTCAAAAATATTTTAATGCCTTAAGCAAGATCTTCCTGAAACGAACCAGGGCGGCAACAAAGTCATATTTAAGAAGGTATAAAAAGGGTGTAGACCACTTACAGGAGAAGAAGAAGAAGAATCATTTGCTAGGCCAGGGATCAAGAAGATCACAAGGAAAGCTTCAATTTCTTCACAGATGATGCTACTCTTCGCAAGAGTGATAACCATGGAAACTTTTTTTTTAAAAAGAGATTTATCGTTCCAAAGAGCTTCCTGGTGCAATTCACCTCTTCCAGAAAGGTGAACTTTTTTGGTGAATTTCCCGGCCAGGATTGTCGGAACGATGAAAACCAATGACATAAATATCAGAGCAAGGCAGTCACCACCACCATGAAAGATGCTAAAGACTGAAATTCTTACACTGGTGCTTGACAGAACAAGGAAAGATCAGAGAGTAGTGTTTTCTTCAGCAGAATAGAAACGACACTAACATGAAACACTCGCCCCACAAGTCTCTAGCGTAAAAGGAAGAAGAGAGAAGCAGTAACCACTCGATAGTGATTGTAATGGCATTAACGGGAATACTTGATAGCAAGATATGAATTTCTCGGAATGAGACTGAGAATATATATATATATACACACACACACACACAACATCCTAGAGAGAGTTGTAAGAACAAAATAGATACTAACGCTCCAAATCGGCTTATGTTTTTTCTGCTGGACGGACCCCAATCTTGACATTTAACTTCTAGCGAGAAGCATGAGTAGGTAGGCAAAAAGGCCAAAAAGGACAATAGCGAACTTTATGGTACACTAATTAACTTTTACGTTAATTTTTATGGGTTGTCATTTTGTGAAAATAAGTCAAAACCCTAAGTCGGCTGCTTCGCACGAGTCCTTTCTAGCAAGTGCAGTCGCGTGGCGTCGATCTCTTGTATCAGTGCCGTGGTGCGTATCATGTACGAAAAGCTTTGACAATTACAAACTTTATATTTAGACAGTACAATCAGGAGAGAATATTGGACACTTATGACATCATTTCATGTTCGCATGTTCTCTCTTTTTTTTTTTTGAATTTATTACAGAATTCGGGAAAATACGAGAGAGAAAAAAAAACTAAACCGCAGCGGCAGACTTCATTTTGGATCGAGAAATAGGGTGCTGAAGCCGGGTGAAGACGCAGGAACAGTGCGAGCATGCGAGGCTGCTAAGGGGGGAGAGATCGAGAGAAAGCTACGTAAAAGACGCTTCAGTTTCGGATCAATGTCCTCCACCAGCCATGAGGGCGGGGACGGAAGCCTGTGGGGGCGGGTTCGGCAGCACGAACAGAGCCATGAGGGTGCTCACCAAAGCCGCAATGCCGCCCATGACAAACGCCGGCAGGTTCCCACCTCCAAACGCCTGGTCGAGCCTCCCACTTACCGCGGCCACAATCATCTACAAAGCCAAATTAGCACAAAAAGGACGAGCAAACCGACGTGTCGATTGATTAATCTTCCGAGGCATCTAATCGAATGGAACCGAATCAAGCAATGCAGGTCGAGATTTGATTGGGTTTGTTATATTACCTGGGGGACGCAGACCGCAATGTTGACAATACCCAAAGAAAGACCTGCAAGATAGATTGATGATCATGATCAGTTCCAAACCTAGCTGCAGAAGTCGGGTAAAAAAAGAAGATAAAAAATATTTTACCTTGGCCAGCGCCAGCAGCGGATGAGTAGATTGATGCCAAAGCAAATGGAACACTGAATGTGACCTACACAACATTGGGTGGAAGATTAAGCGACCTGGTTGCTCCTGTTCGATCTCATTTGCTAATGAACAAGTGCAAATAGAATTAAAAAAAAGAAAAAAAGGAATGCTCACCGAGAGTGGGATACCGAGGACGGAGAAGATGCCGAGAGCGCCGGCCTTGATGCTGGCGGCAGGCGGGACCAGACCGTGGGCTGCCCTGTAAGCCTCGGCCTTCCTCGTGACGGGGATGGTGCAGAACAAGCCGATGGCTAGGACGATGTTGACGATGCCCCACCACCTCTTGATGCCCCCCACCAGCTTACCCAAGGGTTCAATCAGTAGGGAGCCGAAAGCGAGGACCACCGCATTGAGCATTAAGCCCAAGGCGCCAGCGTGAACACCGAGGTCGTACACCCGCTTCTCTTCTCTCGTCCCCTGCGCCTTCCCGCCGTACACGTCGCGGCCCATCCAGTCGGTGTCGTAGAGAAGGAACGGGAACCACGCGATCCAGTTGAGAGCGGTCATGAGGTAGAGCAGCCACATGGGCTTCGACAGGTTCTTGAACGCAGCGGCCAACTCCTTGCCGAACGGAGTCTTCGGCGTGGCATCGCCGTTGGCCAGCTCCTTCTGCGACGGGAGCACGGTCTCCTTCACCAAAGTGACAGCGGTGATCGTGACCACCATCAGGAGGACCACGTCGATTAGGAAGCTCGTCTTGAGGTTGGCGCAGAATATGTCGCAGGCCACCGTGGTGGTGAAGGGCAGGAACTTGTGGAGGTTGTCGACGGAGCCCACCGCGTAGCCGGCCACGTTGCCGACGGCCATGAAGAAGGAAAAGAAAGCGTTGGCGATGCGCATCCGCTTGTGGTTGTCGCCGGAGAGGTCGGCGAGGAAAGCACGGCAGGGTCCCTGGAGCATGTTGTTGGCCACGTCCAGGACCCAGAACCCGATCACGAAGATGGCCACGGCCCGGGGCTTCACCACCGCGTGGAGTTCGTCGCCGGCCATGTGGCCGAAGTCGGCGGCGAAGCCGATGAGGAAGACGGCGATGGCGACGAACCCTGCGCCGGCGATGATGAAAGGGCGGCGGCGACCGAACCGGTTGGTGGTGCGGTCGCTGAGATAGCCGACGGTGGGCTGGACCAGGAGGCCGGAGATGGGGCCGCAGAACCAAATGAAGGACGACCACGAGTGCGGGACGCCTAGCTGCTGCGAGTACGGGGTCAGCAGGGAGAGCTGCAGTGCCCACCCGAACTGAATCCCGGCCGCGATGGACGCAACCACGATGATCTTCCACAGAGGCGCCATGGCCTCGCCATTACCGCCCTGCTCCATCGCTCGCTACCTAACGCGGGTGGTTCGCCGGAGTCGTCTCGCTGGTCACTATCTTCTTCTTCGTTGTCGTCGTCGTGGGCGCCACGGCCAACATAAACAGCGGAGGTATAGTCCTCCCTGAACTTCGGCTTTAGTATTGGTATCCTTCCTCCGTGGCTGGACAGCGAGATCCTCCCACCCCACAAAAACCTTTATGCAGCGCTGGAAGTCGAACTTAAGGGGATTCGCTTCCTATGGAAACCAGCTTTTTTTTATAGAGGCAAGGAATTGAAGATAGATGTCGGGGGTACCACCGCCATTGATTGTGGTCTATTTAATCCCATTGCGCTAATTTTGGAAGGCCATCTCCCAGAGGGGATAAGGACCAACTCCGCCGCTGGCGTTCAAATCACTCCTGGCCATCTTTGGCACTTTAGGATTCGCACCCCCCTCTCAGTGGAAATTGCTGCTGTTTAGGGAGGCATTTTCGCCGTCCCAATTCCGTCCCAATTATCCTTCTTTTGCGTGTCTAGTTCAGTTCAGTTGTCGCATGAATCAGACAGTCCTTGTCAGATGACTGAGAAAGTTGTCGGGCATGGGCATTAAGCCCAAAAGATGACAATTTGCAGAATCCCACCAAAGAAATAAAACGTCCCGCGCGTGTAATTTCGGTGACTGTCGTCATTGGCCTTAGGGTCCCACCTAAGAATCGAGAGCCGGATTAGAAGGACCGGTTCCCGAATAAACCCGACCAGATGGTCCTAGGACGAGATCGTTGCAGACCGACTTGGGTGGTACAATGAAACCGACGGTTTATTATTAAGGGGTGAATAAAGCAGGCTTTCATTTTAACGTATTAGTCAAAATTAGAAAATGTAAATATAATTTTTAAAAATACATATTATAAAAATATCCACGTCAACGCCAATCGTGCCACGAAAGACAATCAGTGTCCACATTAGAGATTTCGCGTTAGAATTGGCCGGACGGACTCGATTGGTATAAATAGAAAATGTTTATGATTGAATTTGCATCAATATTTAACGATTTTTTCAATTGATAGTGATTATCGGAAAATGAAACAAATTTATCTAGCATTGCCAAAAATGGATGAATTAGCTGAAACCATGAAAGGAAAAAGGTAACGCCCCTATGCATTTTATGTTAATTTGCCGGGGCATTAATTAATCAATTTCGGGCTAATTAAACGAGCCACGTGCTTAGTAATCAGATGAGATGATAACAAAACACGTACCAAGTCAGGTTAGATAAGATCATTAAAAAAAAAAAAACCGAAACGAGAAGGTAAAGGCTAAATGTGTCGATTTCCAAATGGATTTGATTCCGTCTCCGGCTGACCTTAATCCCCTTCCTTTGCCGCCAACTTTCCAATTTGAAATTGGGGACCAAAAAAAACTTATGCAGCGTCCATCCCATGTTTCATGTGCACGTCAGTCCAAATCCAAATAACTTGCCTTTTTTGCCCTCGTTTTTACTATGGTAATAAGTTGTGATTTGAGCGACATGGTTCTTTCTATTTTAGTTTGGTTCAATCTTATCTTGATTACGAAAAGATTAAGGCTACGTTTGGCAATTATGATATAAGATAGGATAAGATAAAATTTATCATATCATGTGTTTGGTTCCTATTCAAGATAGGATATAGCAGAATATAAGGAAATATAGTTTGGGTATAATTATTCTAGGGGGAGGTAGGATAAATGTGGATATGATTTCTTTTGTTTATGGTATAAAATTTATTTTTCTGAATAACAAAGTTCTTATATAATAAAATAAAAATAATAATTATTTTTAAATAAATTTGAATTCTAATGTTAGAAAGAAAATTCAAAATATATTTTTATATTTTTTATAGATTATATTTATAGTTTGATTTCTTTCTTCTTTATAATGTATAGTTTGTATGTGTATACACACATGCACTTAGTATCTATATCATTAAATATTTTAAATATAATAGTACAATTTGTTATTAAATAGAAAATTTTATTAAGAAACGATGGAAGGGAGTCAAAATAATGATAAAAAAGATATTTATAATTAAAAATAAATAAAAAATGAAAGAGAATAAACTAGATTTTAAGTAAATATATTCAAACTTGAAAATGATTTTTCTAATTTTTAAAGAGAAGGGGTAATGAAATTTCTAAAAAAACTAGCATCTCCATTTATGTCTTTTCTATCTCTAGTTCATGTAGAAGTTTCAGATTACTTTGTAATTTTATAATTTATTATAAAACTTTACGAAAATAGCAAGATAATTAAAAATTACTCTCATTTTTAGCTTTTTGGTTCGCATCAAAAGTCTAAAAAAAGCGAAAATATAGTCAAAACCCCTTCTCCTCTATAACCTTGTGTTTCATATTGATGTTTAATGAATATCGCACAAAAAGGTAAAACTTTTTAGTAAAAGTTAAATGTTTATATATAAATATATTTTTTACTAGATTCAAATGTGAATTACCAGAGATTCTTATATTTTTCGCTTATGCTTTTTCAAATTCATTTTATATTGATATATCGTATATACTAAATAATGAATATAATATGATATGAACATATTCGGTTCTATTACTTCGATTCACCAAACAAAAGATATGATATGGCAAAATCCCTGAATTTCATATACTAAACCTATCCCATCCCATCCAATCCCGACTAAAAATACGGGCGATCAAACGCAGCCTAAGGGATTGGAGGCGTTGTTTCTCGTGTGATGTGAACTTAACCTAATTCTTCTTTCCATGTAATTTACACCCACAATTGTATCAGTGTGATAAAAATTTATGGCATTGTTGCGACAAGGGGCATAATTTAGGGATCTTGACGGCCCAAAACTAGTTGGGAGGTGTTAATGGCACTCTAGGCATAGTTTTAGGGTCTTGGTGATGAGAAAAAAAAACAATATTAACTTCATAATGGACATAATTTATTGCCTGTCCTGGTATTAATCCAAAACGAAAATACCCATTTCGTTCATCATTCAATTGTCTTAGTGGGTGCATCGAGTCCAACGAATGTGTCCGTCCGTTATCCTTAATCCACGGGTCATAAATTATGGGTCAAATGAACTTCGTCGTCATCATCATCTAATGAAAGATGGTCAAGAGAAATCGGCATTACTAGCATTTAACTTTCCCAGAAAGCTATGGTCAAAGGGAGTAGGAAAGTCATAATCTCATTGGTCATTTTCTTTCTTTTTTTCCAGCATTCTTAAGGTCTCCGAATATTTCATCCTCAATCTATCAAAAAAAGAAAAAGAAAAATTGATCTCGAAATGGTTGACTGGTGTCTTGAAACAGCAATGGCACGTGTGAACGAGTGGAGTGCCAAATGTCAGTGACGGGTTTCTAGTCAATGCCCTCGAGACCCTTTGAAGATTATTTTCCATCTTTTCAAATTAACTCAATATGTCAACCCATTTATTGATTTTTTTATTTTTTATTTTTTATTTGGGGACAATGGCTTCTCTTTCTTGCATCGTCCCGCTTAACACGGAAAAGATTTTATGACAAAGGATAAGCATGTTTTTTTTTTTTTTGGAGTCAAACAAAGGATAAGCATGTTGACCGACCCATCACTGAATAGGATTCTCCACCCCTCCTATTCTCATTAATTGGATTCCAAAACCTGCTAGATACATAATTGAATTCTAGATAACAGTCCTGACATCAACATGCGTTAATATTTCCAACAAAATGAAAACATGCATTAATATCATGTATTAAGATTTTAGCAGTTATCTTCCTATGAGGTCGAATGATATCGGTCATGTGTTTGGGAGTGTCCATAGGAATTTGTTAAAACATGTTTCCTTCAATCTAAAGATGGATTTTTTTTTAATCTCAAAATTTTACACCAGAATTTCATGGAAAATGATTTAGTGACATAAATATAGAGGTGACATTAAATTTGGGCTGTCCAATTCAAAATGAACGTTCCAAATCAATTAATAATTTTTTTAATGAAAAATGATGTGGACTGACCTGGACCGTTTCTTTGAAATGGACGTCTCAGATCGACCATGGTAGGAAATGATAGAAAATTTTCAATGTTAGGAAATTTATATCCGAATTTCATGTGTGTCTAGATCTTGAGATGCCTTTCATATCTTTTTAATAAATAATGGATAAATATCATGATTTAAATCGACCGAAGCAAATCCGATGCGATCTTTGAATCTCTTGTACAGTCTTGACTTTGATCTATATCTCTCGTTTTATGAAAAAACTAGATTTATCTTTCCAAATCAGATGAAAATCTTGAAAAAAAAAACACAATCTTTTCCATACTTTATTTAATTTGTTTTTGCTATGAGCTTTTTTATATTTTTATTTTCAGTACTTAACAAGAAGCTTCGCATTTTAAAAATAGCGAGTACGCATGTCACAAGAAAAGTTATTAGCGCATCGAAAAATTATTGTGTTCCCTTATTTTCTTTTGCTAAGTAACAAGAACCCTAAAGCCCGTGCTTAATAACATCACTAATGAATTCGCAAGAGTGGATTTTGGTCATGTAATTGTTGCATATTATCCTGGTGTTCAAGAGATTGTTGCATGCTTCATGGATTAATTCTTAACAAAAGAAATGTATTGAACCATGGAATTAACCCTCCTTTCGGGGGGGAAAATCAGATGACACTCCTACCCAGCATAGTGTTTAAAAATGATTTGGGACTTTTCAATAGAATCAATGCAAATTATAGAAGATTGATTTGCTCTATCAATAGGTTGGACGCAAATCATAAAAGATTGGATCAATTAATGAAATCAACACAAATCATGGAGGATTTGCTTTATCATGATTTGTTTTATCACACCCCCACAAGCAAAACGGTGGCTGTGTCACTGTGAGCTTCTCACGCATAATAAGAAACCTGGATATTAATAGAGGTTTTGTCATGATATCGGCCATTTGCACCTGTGTAGGAATGAAGCGAACTTCCAACTTCTTCTTAAATCACGAACAAAATGATAGTCAATTTTCACGTGCTTAGTCCATGCATGGAAGATGAGGTTTGCGGCCAGATATATTGCCTTGACATTATCACAAAGAATAAGTGGTGATCGATGAAGAGTGTATCCAAGATCTTGGAGTAGATGTAATAATCATAACAATTCAAACACTGCATTAGCCATCCCTTTGTACTTTAATTCAGTACTAGATCGAGCAACAATTAGTTTCTTTTTAAAGCTCCAAGAGACCAAGTTGGGACCAAAATAAATACAATAGCCACTTGTGGGCTTTCGATCATCAGAACAACTAGCCTAGTCAGCATCTGTAAACACAGTGAGGGTAAATTGATGCATAGTCTTGAAGGTAATCCCATGATGAATAAGCTTTGAGGTAGCGTAAAATTCGTTGACGTCTGACCAATGATCTGTAGTTGGACAATGCATAAATCAACACACTTCTATTGACAACAAAGGATATATTTGGTCAGGTAAGAACGAGATATTGCAGTGCCCCAACCATACTCTGATATATGGAGGCATCAGTTAGTGGTTCACTACTTTTCTTATACAATTTAGAAGCCGAGGTAGCCATAGGCAATGAGCAAGGTTTTGCATCGGCCATTCATGTGCGAGTGAGAAGAGCAGTAGCATACTTGAATTGAGTAAGAGACAACCCAGTAGAGTATCTGTGGGCTTCAATGCCAAGAACATAGGATAGATTTCCCAAATTAGTGATTGCAAACTCAGTGCCAAGTTGAGTGCTTGAGTCGGTGACAGAGGAAGTAGAGCTCCCAGTAACGATGATATCGTCAACATAGATGAGAAGAATTAAAATATGATCAGATTTGCGTTGAATGTATAATGAAGAGTCGGCAGTAAAGGCTATAAATCTGATAGATAATAAATATGAACTTAGTCTAGAAAATCAAGCTCTTGGAGCTTGTTTTAGCCCGTATAGAGCTTTTCGAAGATGACATACATGGCCAGGAGGATAACGCAAATTAACAAATCCTTGGGGTTGCTTCATGTAGACTTTTTCTTTAATGGTTCCATGGAGAAATGCATTCTTGATGTCCAATTGGCGTAGAGGCTAGTTACATGTAACAACTAGAGAGAGAACAACTCGAATCGTTGTCGATTTTATAACTGGACTGAAAGTTTCATCATAGTCCAAGCCAGCCTATTGAGTAAAGCCCTTCATAGCAAGTAGTGCTTTGCATCAATCAATTGAGACATCGGCCTAGTTAGGTTCTTTATTTGCAATGGAAAAACAGGTGGGTTCACTTGATATCATGCTTGAGTGAAAACAATAACACGGTGGGTGCTTCGTAGTGAGAAAAACCTTTGGTTTACGGATGTTATTTTTTAGACGAGTCACCATTGGGTGGGTAGAAATTGATGGTTGAGGCTTGGAAGATGGTAAGTGTGGAGCTTCTGGAGAAGAGGATCCACAAGGAACTATGGAAGTAGAGGATGGATGAAGTTGTGATAAGGAGTTGTCCATGATATTAAATGGACTTAGTGGAATTGATGTAGTAGTGGACACCCCCTGAAGCTGTGAAGGCTCAGTAGAGGAATAACCAATGCAAACAGGGTTACCTGGCAATGGTGATGACGATTGACCAGATTGTGATATAGCAAATGAGAACAAGTCTCCTGGAAAACCACATGGCGAGAGACATATATTCAGCCGCTGCTACGATGGAGGCAACGATATCCACGGTGATGAGGAGAATAGCCAATAAAGATACATTGCCTTGTTTTATCATCAAGTTTATGGCGGGTATAAGGGCACAGCCAAGGGTAGCTGGCACATCCAAAAACACGCAACTGTAGATAATCGGGTTTCTAGTCAGATAATTTCTCATAAGGAGACAATCCACCTAACACTGTTGTAGGCATGCGATTAATCAGAAATAGCGCGATGAGGAAAACATCAATCCAATATAGACGAGGAACATAAACTCGAGTAAGCAATGTAATGCCAGTTTCTATAATGTGACGGTGCTTACGCTCCGCCCGACCATTTTTTTCCTGTGTGTGCGGACATGAAAGACGGTGCAGGATGCCATGAAGACAAAGATAAGGATCAAATTTCTTATACTCACCCCCTCCATCAGTTTGAAGGGCCTTGATCTTACAGTTAAAATATTTTTCCACTTGGGATCTAAATTGCACAAAAGTAGAGAGAGCATCAGATTTCATAGTAAGCAAAAAAAGCCATGTGCATCCACTGTAGGCATCAATAAAAATGATGTAATAATGTAAATCATTCAACGACGTAACTAGAGAAGTTCCCCATATATCAGAATAAATTACTTCCAAAGGAGCATTACAAGTGGTAACTGATCTTGTAAAGGGAAGAGGATACGACTTGCCCAAGTGACATGACTCACAGAAACTAAATGATGATGAAGCAGCTACTGGCAGGTCATGCTTTGAAATAACTGAAGAAGTAACGCGAGCAGTTGGATGACCCGAGCGCTCATGCCAAGTAGAAGCAGAAACTCGTTCACCGATGAAGCAAGATGAAGCTGGTGGTGATTTATTTGACTGCAGAGGTACTTTATTAATGGCACGTGCATTAGTAAAACGATGGAGTCCATTCTTACTCTGGCCTTTGAGCAGGAGATTCCTCGAGGACCAATCCTTGACACAACAGAAGGTAGGATGAAATTCAAATACCACGTCATTGTCCTTAGCAAATTGCGAAACAGATAGAAGGTTCTTCTTGACAGATGGAACATGATAAATATTTCGTAGATTAAAAGAAGTGGTAGGAGAATGCAAGATGGAAGAACCAATATGTGATATTTACAAACCTGATCCATTTGCAGTGCGAATTTGATCGACGCCAGAGTAATCATTTCGAATGTTCACATTTTCCATGTCAGCCATAAGGTGATGAGTGGCACCAAAGTCTGGGTACCAGTATGGGTCGAACGAATCACTAGTTGAAAATGCATACATTGCAGATGAAGAGCCAAAATTGGCTTTATAACCCGGATTAAACCGTTGGTAGCATTGGAGAGCTAAGCAACTTGCACGACCACATACCTGACAGATGATTCGAGAATTAGAATAAGTTCCATCATAAAAATTACGACCACGGCCTCGGTCACATCCTCGTCCTCGGCTACGACCTCGACCATTAGAGGTAGTATTTCGAGCATCAGTTGATTTGATTGCCACATTCACAACTGGAGAAGATTCAATTGGAGAGTCAGTGGTGCGGCTTTGAAGAATAACCTCTTGATTGTAAAGAAGGCCAAGGGAGTCATCAATAAGTAGTGGTTCGAGACGAGATGTAACTGAGGCAACAAATGCATCATACTCCGACCTCAGGCCACTGAGGATGCTGAGAACTAATTGAGAATCGGAGATCGGATGAGCAGCCGCAACAAGATTATCTGCAATACTCTTAGCCTTTTGAACAAAGGCCTCAATGGAAAGAAACCCCTTCTTTAGAGATCGAAGCTCATACTCCAATTGCATTATGCGAGTTTGAGATTGAGGAGCATAAAGTTTCTCAAGCAAAGTACAGACATCATGAGAAATCTTAAGACCGACAATGTGTGAGAAAACTGATTCGGTAAAACTAGAAAAGATATAACAGAGGATGAGTTGAACTTGATAATGCCAGGCAGTATGATCCGGGTTGACGGTCGTAGTACCATAAACAGTAGTGATAGTAGGTGTCGGACAAGGATATAAGCCATCAACAAAACGAAGATAAGCATGAAGATTAAATAAATGAAGCAATTGCGCTCGCCACAGAAGATAATTATTGCAATCTAGTTTGATCTGGAGAACATGAGATATACTGCCGAGAGCAAAGAATGGTTGGGAGGGAGCCAACAAGGATGGAGAGTTAGCAGAGATGGTAGGGGTAATGGTGTTGGACGATGCTAAAGAAGAAGAGAGATAAGACGGATTTTTTTTTTTTGAGAAGACTTTGATACCATGAAAGAATTTGAACATGAATTAATCGCACACACAATTGATGTGGCAATTTGTATTATATTTAAAACATGTACAAAAGATTTTACAAAAGGTAAGAATATACAATATCATTGTAACTCGTGGATGATTTGTTCTATCAATGTAATCAATGCAAATTATAGAAGATTGATTTGCTCTATCAATAAGATCAACGCGAATCATAGGCGATTGACTAAATTAATGAAATCATCACAAATCATGGAGGATTTGCTTTATCATGTTTGCTTTATCAGTTTCTGTATAAATGTTGTTCTAGTGCTTCAAAGCTCCAAAAGGAAAAGGAGGAGTGGATGAGACAAAAAGAAGTAAGCCAAACAAAAGGGAAAATAAGAAGACAAAGTCCCACTTAAAATTGCTTTCTTAAATGAACATTTAGATGAGAAATTTACATGAAACAACTAGAGAAATTTATTCTTCCTGAAAATGAGAGGAAAGTATGTCAACATCAACATCAACAACACCTTTATCCCAAACTAGTTGAAGTCGACGATCGATGAACCCCAAAGATTCATAAAATAAAATAAAATAAAAATAAAAGTGGGACCAATCGAGGGAAGAGAGACAAATATGTAAAAGTAAATATATATATATATAACGACTAAAAAATACAGTCATGATATGATAATTCTGCCTATTCACAATACTAATAGCCTTCTTCCACTCCGTCCTAAGACAAACCATACATTAATTTATTTTTCACTCCTTTAAATTTTATTTTACTACTTTCCTCTAAGTAAGTTTCGGTCGATCTATTCCTTTCTTCGTGTTATGCTCTCGATAACAAACTTATGTTCTTATCAGAACATATAGGGGCTTCCGAAGAATATGATCTCAATCTATGTTCTCTTACCTTTTCTGCCATCGGTTCTACTGTAACTTTTTGTCGAATATCTTCATTTCTTATCTTATTCATCCTTATATGACCACACATCCACATTAAAATCTTCATTTCCGTTGCTCTCATTTTATGTTCATGTTGCCTCTGTGCGACCAACATTCAATTCTGTATAGCATGGTAGGTCTTACTACTGAGTCTGCTGTTCTATAAAATTTTCCTTTTAACCTAAGAGAAATTTTGCGATCACACAAAAATCCTAATGTACTGTACCATTTCATCAAACCAGCTCCGATTTTGTGGATTACATCCTCATCAATCTTTCTCTTTTTCTGCAATATTGATCTCAGATATCTTTTCACAGGCTTAAGCAAGCACCGAAGTAGTGGGCACGAGAAATTTGATTCCGTCATATTATATAATGGTTTTAAGCATAATAGTGTTGATAAGTGTATTTATTCTAAATTCACTGAAGATTATGGTGTTTTAGTTTGCTTATACGTTGATGATATGCTTATCTTTAGAACTAATATGATTGAACTCATTGAGACTAATACGTATCTAACTTCAAATTTTAAAGCGAAAGATTTGAGCGAAATAGATACTATCTTAAGTGTTAAAGTTAAATGGTATAGTGGGGTTATTCTTTGAGCCAAATTCATTACGTCGAGAAAATGTTAAATAAATTTAAATATCTTGATTTCAAAAAAATGAGTATTCCGTCTGATCCCAATATTAAATTGAATTGCAATACTGGTAGATAAATAACACAACTTGAATATGCTAGTGTTATAGTGTGTTTGATGTATGTGATGCGTTGTACTAGACCTGATATTATTTTTTCGTATGTAAGTTGAGTGGATACACCAGCAATCCAAGTATAGAACGTTGAAGTGCCATTTCCATTAATTTTTGTTATCTTGAGAGAATAAAAAAATTGAGATTGTTCTGTAACAATTATCCAACTATAATAGAAGGATACACAGATACTAGTTGGATTTCTAGTGTAAGAGATAATATCTCACCTGGATGGATCTTCACATTGGGTGGATATGTTGTATCTTAGACGAGTAATAAACAAATATGCATAACTCACTCAACAATAGAAACAAAATTCATTACTTTAGCAACAATTTGAGAAGAGGATGAGTGGATTAGAAATTTGTTGTTGGACATTAAATTATGGCCTCGTCTTATGCCTCATAGTTTTGTTCATTGTGATAGCCCTGTTACTTTAGCAAGAGTTTATAGTAGCATTTATAGTGAAAAGACTGGACATATCAGGCTTAGATATGAGTATGTGAAATGATTGATTCAGGATGGTATAATAACAATTGTTTATATGAGGTCAAGCAAGAATTTGGTCAATCCCTTTACAAAGGATCTTTCGAGAGATGTAGCAAATATGACCTCAAAAGAAATGGGGTTGAAACCCTTTAATAAAAATCACCAGTAGCATATCGCTAGTTATAAAGTTTAATGGGTAATTTTGTTGAAAGTGATTGTTTAATACTAACATTAGCCCGGACAATAAAGTATAATACGATTTAGTTGCGTGTATATTAGTAACAGAAACGCGTGGTAGTGAAGTAATGTCATTTCTTACGAAAGTTGAGATTACTTTCTAGATAGCTCATGAAACATGAACAAACATAAGGCCATAATAGTGCTGAGTAATTATGAACTTATCACTGAAACAATAAGTTATTATATGTATGAGATGTCTGATTCTATTATCTAGAGTAACGAGTTTAAGGCTGAGCTACGTGTAACTTTGATAGAGTTTTGAGATACGTGCACTAATTCGAAAGAAACCTTTATGTATGTATGTTAATCTCATGGAAATGTTGGCTGTATTTACTTTGATAGAGTTTTGAGATACGTGCACTAATAAGGCGAACAAGCTGAAAATACAATATGGTAGTTTCAAGAAGTTTCTTTCACAATCTGGATTTGGTTGGGATAATGTCAATAAAAGAGTGACCGTCGATGATCCAAGCATATGGGAACTTCACGTGAAGGTATCATTTTGTCATTTTAGACCATGTTTGATTATGTTATTAATGTACGCTGTTTATTGTGAAAATTGCAGGATAATAGAGAGTGGGCGAAGTTCAAGAAGGATGGGCTTCCTCTTTATCCCGACCTGTGCATGTGTTTGCTGATGCATATGCTACTGGGGAGCGAGCAATAGGAAGTGGTCAAAATTTGACATTGTCGGATGATGAGGACAATTTTGAAGATGATGGTAATGAATTTCTGGAGGATTTTGGTGATCACCATCTTGATGAGGAAGGCTTCACACTTGGCAATCTTAGTACTCCAGTTCATGATAAACACAACTTGGATAGGACTCCGAATGCTAAAAGAAGAAGAAAGAGTAGCCAGTATAATTTAACCACAAGCTGCAAAGCCATTGAAGATATGATCAAGTCCTCCTTGGCTACCTCAGAGCCACCTGTGAACTCATATTCTGTAGCTGTTGTGGTTAAGATTCTACTTGCCATATTTGAGTTGGATGATGGTCTTTATACCAAAGGAGTGGATAAAACATGTGTTAGTGCTGAATGGAGGGAGGCTTTCATCACAAGCACCTCTAAAAAGAGGAATGCTCCGCCGAAATCTTTAGTAGTTGTTGGGAAATGTATTGTGGATTATGTGGTATTCGGTTTAATTTCATTTTGTGACTTGTCTCCTTGGTTATTGTTTGGTTTTAAGGATATTAATGTTGATACTCTTATGCTTGTATTTGCTATGACTATTGTGGATTGTGTTAAATTTGTGTTTTTTTTTCCAAGTATATACATTAATGTCATTATATCT
The DNA here is from genome assembly GCA_028455895.1 of Rhodomyrtus tomentosa. NCBI lineage: Eukaryota > Viridiplantae > Streptophyta > Magnoliopsida > Myrtales > Myrtaceae > Rhodomyrtus > Rhodomyrtus tomentosa. Next base: position 35,277,734 of record JAPCWY010000001.1, on the reverse strand, counting down.
GTATGATGGTATAGGTATAATGGAAGAGGAATCAAGTATTGTGTCTACTGGACAGTTAGCTCCAATTGGAACATGCTTGAAAGAGTTTCATATTAAGATAATACGTGCATGGATCTACATTCAGATTTTGGATAAATGCTTGCACGTGAAAGAACCACGTAGGAATGGTAAACTATTGGGAGCCGAATGGGTAAGTGAGATTATTCATGGATATTTGGATAGAATATACAAGGCCTTTAGGTTGGAAAGACATGTTTTTCTGAATCTATGTGATTTAATGATAGAAAAGGGTTGGTTGAAAGATGGTATGTTAAGGTAAATGAACAACTCGGTATCTTCTTATTGATGGTTGGTCATAAGAGCTCTATGCAAACTTTAGCCGAGAGATTCCAATGTTCCCCAGATACAGTTAGCAAGTACTTTACTGAAGTGCTGCAAGCAATGATCAAATTTTCAAATGAAGTTATCAAAGCAACTTCCTTTAATATTGTACCGGAGGATATTATGCTCGATCCTAACCACTTGCGCTACTTTAAGGTATGTTTTCCATATTAATTATACATCATCAAATACTTGTAATTGATAATCTTGTATAACACTATAATTTTGTAAAATCACAGGGTTGCATAGGTGCTATTGATGGTACGCACATTAGTGTTGTTGTGCCTGTGTCGGAGCAGGTCCCATATAGAAATAGGAAATGGACCACCACTCAGAATGTGCTATGTGCTTGTTCCTTTGATATGAAATTTACATTTTTTTATGCTGGATGAGAAGGATCATGCAACAATTGTCGAGTGCTCTCAACAGCACTCGAGGATCTCGAACAAAACTTTCCTCGACCACCACCAGATACTTTCATTGTCTATTGGTAATATTTTGCTTATAATCATATTGCAGTTGCATATCATAAAAAATCTATATTGTACCTTGTTGTAGACAAATACTACGTGGTAGATTCCGGTTATGCAGCACTTCCAGGATTTTTAATGCCGTTTAAAGGTAAACGGTATTATTTGAATGATTATAGAGGAAGAGGGAGATGGGCTACAACAGTAAGAGAAATGTTCAACCATAAGCACTCTTCACTTTGGAACGTAATTGAGAGATCATTTGGGACGTTGAAGAAACGGTTCTTTATATTGCAACACATGCCTCCCTTTCCAATTTGGAAGCAAGCCTTCATTGTGATTGCATGTTGTGCTCTTCATAATTATATTCGCGATCAAGATAGGATGGATAGAAATTTTTCCGAATATGGTAATCCTGACAACGCATATGGGTCTACAGAAGAAGAGGTTGCTCATGATGTGTTGGATGTGCAAGGAATTGAGATGAACAATATTAGGAAACGTATTGCAAATAAAATGGCAAGTGACTACAATATGCCTGCAATTCCATGACTTTGTATTTTTCAATTATGTAATCATATTTTTAATTAGTTGGGAACATTTATGTATGTCTCATAATTGTAATTTTATCTATCTATGGAAAACAAATCTATATTGTATGTTCTCATTGTTTAATTTCATATTCGTCTTCTGTTTTACTTTTTTTTTTTTTATAGTTGATCTCGCTCATATTGTAATTTGATAAATCGTGGAACAAATTTGATTTAGTAAATTGAACAAATGATAGGTAATTTAATTTTAATATATATATTTATTTAGTCGCTTTAATTAAATTCGGGAAATTAGGAACATATTTTTTTTTTGCAGTTACCATATGCGTTTCTGTTTTTTTTTTGTTCTAGGAACAGAATTTTTTGGCAGTTACCAAACGCGTTTCTATTCCCAAAAATTGTAGCCGGGAACAGAATTAGGAAAAATTGTTTTTGTTCAAAAAAAATTATTTCGGGAACAGAAACGTTACTGTATGCACCCTTAATGACCCACTTTGGCGATCTAGAGAATTTCAATGATTTTTCACTCGGTTCCGAAATTAGCTCGGACCGATCACTGTACCTATTCTCAAAATATGATCTGCAATCACAGAAGAAGTTTGCGTTTTTATTCGTTACTAGTACTCATTAATATTTTGTTTTTGAAGAAAAAAATAATCAACTATAAATTGACTTTTTGATCCATTAGAAACGGCATAGGGTCGACTGTCACATGATAGAGAACTGAATATTGGAGCTATATCAGGTAAAATTCGTATAGTATTTTATCGAACTATTATTTTTTTTTAACTATAGTCGTGACTCATTCGATCCTAAGATAGATCTTGTAATTTTTTAGGTCCTTGCACATCTTCTTATATGAGATTTGAATGAGCAAGGTAATTTTTTCTTTTACTAATTCATTATTCACCTTTTCGTTTTCTTTGTTTCATATGTTATTACACATAATGTTACCGGTCTTAATTCTAGTCACTCGAGAGTATACCTGTCAAAATGGGTTTAAAATCCATTTTATTTAAATATGTAATTAATGGGTCACCCTTATTTCTCTTACCAACCATAAATGGGTTTTACAACAAGAAATCAAAAATAAATGGGCCTTTATGGGTTTGGACTAAACCCATTTACGACCCATTTAATTCAATCTTTTCTTCTTCCCTCAATAGTCGGGGACCGGAGACGAGGCTGGGACTGGGACTAGGGTCGGGGCTAGAGACTGGGGCAGGGGCCGGGGTCGGGGATGAGGACTGGGGCCTGTTGACACCTAAATTTTGACTATCTTTATAGTCATTAATTTTGCAATAAAAATTAGGAGTTAATTTTAATTCCTACAAAAAATAATCAGAACATTTTTCACATTTATTTTTAGCATTCATGCATTGCATTAGCATTGTTTTGGGTCGGCGTGTCGAAATAAACTTAAATTAACAAGTGGTTTGGATTAGAACTCATCACAAATTTTCGTCAATCTAGAGGAATATGTGTCAAAATTTTTAGAGAAAAATTAAATTAATTTCATGCAATTTAGCCATTTGGGAGTTAATTCGAATCACATATTGGGTCCGGGTTTATTTTGCAAAAATTAAGAAACTTTAGGCCTTAAACTTGCAATAGTTTTATCTATAAATACGTTTGAGGGAGGCCACATAATTGTAAAATACGGCAAGAAAAGGAGGCCACGGATTGAAAAGCAACGTATCCATGGCGACATTGAGGAGACCAGAAGCATTCTTCAAGAAAGAAAGTGGATGTCGTGGAGATTGGGGATCAAAAGGGAGTGTTCTCGTCTTTGATTTTTCTTTCTGCGTTAATCCTCACAGATCACCATTCAAAGTGATTCACGTTGAGGCCATTCATTCACTGATTCACGGCTAAAAGATGAAGTTCACCATTTAAAGGTTCCTTCGGCATCGTCTGTGAAGAGCTCTCGGATTCTTCAAAGCATATTGGACGTTCACAAGCCCAGCAACAAACCTTCAGTGGTATTAGTTGCCTGTTTCGACCATGCAATAGAGGGTTTTATGTTGGAGGATTCATGCAGCAGGTCATTCACGCACAAGTGCACTCACTCTTCACCAATATTTTAATGTTATTAGTGCATCCATCTTTCAAAGAAAAGTATTTTCAAGCACAAGAACAGAGACGAAGACCACGACTTTCGGATTGCATGTTTAATTGATTGCCAGAATAAATTAGATTAGATTCCATTCTAGGTTAGAATATGCATGTTTAGACAGATAATTATGCCTAAAATTGATTATTTAGTGGGTTAGGGTTTAGATCAATTTAAATCCTAAAATATGTAAGATGGCTATCTTTTAGGCATGGTTTATTTTAGAGCCATAATTAAATCCGAAAATAAGAAAATTAATCTTTGTCATGTCATGATGCATTACGTGTCACATTTGCCATGCCATTTAGAGTTGCATGTTTAGGTTAATTAATTCATCATGTAGATTGCATGCTAGGATTGATTTTAATCTCATATTATATAGAATAGTCATGTAGTTTAATTAAAGTCATATGCATTCTTAGGTTAGTTTTCATTTATCTATGTCATTGCATTTGTATTATAATTTGGTTTCATTTAAAAATGAAAATTCAAAAAAGAGAGATTGTTTGGCGCATGCTTCTTGCATATTTATCTTGAGTTCTAGATGCTTATTTAATTGATTGCGTACCTGCATGATAACCTATGCTAGTGGCGTTAAAATCAATTAAAGTTGCTTGATCAATTTTTTTTCTTCATGAAATAAAATGGTATCGTAAGGGCATTAGAATAATCTAGCGTAACATGTCTCCGTATCCAAAATCTCCAGTTTGTAAAAATAAAATGGTACTCCCGTTATTTTATTTAGGTTCCTAATCAACCTACCATAAATGGTTAGTGGTGACTCCTATTAAAATTTTGACATGTTAATAATTAAACATTAAGTTGTGAATTGGTAGAGTTTAGGAGAACACGAGCTAGATTAGTTACTTTAATTAACTTAGTAATCAATTAACCTAATTTTAAGTTGTGACAGGGCCGAGGTCGGGAAACTGGGCCAGAAATGGGGACCAGGGCCGGGGACAGGGGCTAGGTCTGCAACGGGGGATCGGGGACCGAGGTCGAGGTTGGGGCCAAGGATTGGGGTTGAGGACCAGGGGTTGAGGACCAAGGATTGGCGCCGGGGACTGGGGGCCAGGGCCGGGGATTTGGGCCTGGTGTGGGATCGAAACTTGGACCGAGGCTGGGGCCGGAGCCGAGGTCGGGGCTAGGACCGAGGATTGGGGCTGGGGTATAAGGCCGCGGTCGGGGCTAGGGCCAGGTACCCGACCCGGGGCCCGGGACCAAGGACTAGGGCTGGGTCTGCGACCGGGACCGGGTCTGTGATCGACGCCGGGGCTGGGGACCTGTGCCGGGGACAGGGGCTAGGTTTGCAACCGGGGATCGGGGACCGGGATTGAGGATCGAAGACTGGGGTTGGGGGCTGAGGCTAGGGGCGAGGGACCGGGGCCTGGTGCAGGATCGGCATCGGGACAGGGATCGGGACCGGAACCGGGACTTGGGCCGGGGTTGGGGTCTAGGGCCGGGGCTGAGGCTAGGACCGAGGGCCGGGGCTAGGGCTAGGACCGAGGGCCGGGGTCTAAGGCCGGGGCCAGGGCTAGGACCAAGTACCTGGGCCGGGACTAAGGACTAGGGCCAGGTTCGCGACGGAACCGGGGCCGGGTCCACGACCGACTCCGGGGCCGGGGACCGATGCCTTGGCCAGGGATCGGGGTTCAGGATTGGGACCACGGTCCGGGCCGGGTCAGGGATCGGGATCAGGAACCGAGGCAGGGATCGGGGCCGGGGACTGGGACTGACTGGGGCAAGGTCCCGGGGTCGGGTATGGGGTGACCCGTATCTACTAAAAATGTCTATTTGTATTTAATGAATATATTTCATCAATATAAATTTATTAAACAATCATAAGAAATAAATTTTCTAAGATTAAATTAAATATAGAATTATTTTCTTAAATGGGTTGGGTCGGATATGGGTTGGGTATGAGCCAAAAAATTTATATTGTGCATAAACGGGTTAATGAGTCAATATGGATCAGACCATTTATAACCTGACCCAAACCACCCATTTGTCACCCCTACTCGAGTCATCCAAAGAAATTGGTTTAAGTGAAAGAATGAGGAACCCTTTTAAATGCACAATGATTTCATTATTATTCGTCAATATTTCTTGTGTTTTCTAATCTTTGAACTTGAGTTAACATTTTGACCCAAAAAAAAAGAGTTTATATTTATAATGACATTGACTCTTTTTTTTTTGCTAGAGAAAATATTGTTTTGCTTGTCATTATTACATTTTGATATTTAATTTATTCTAAAAACTTAGCAATACATTCATTTTATTTCTCATGTTCTTGTATTATGAAATCTCCCGGGATTTTAGAGAAAGCACCTAGTGTGAGATTTTCCAAATAAGGGTGAGCAATATTTTCTCCCGAGGCCATGGCCTTCAAATCGCTTTGGCCACATTTGGCATGTTGGGGTTCAGACCATTTCATCCTATTTTCACGTGTGCATGGGAATGTTTTGTTAGAATCTCTAAATACTGAATATCCCGATTACATATGAATGAACAAAAACCGTGTGTAATCAGGATCAAGTGCGAAAAGCGCGAAGAAATCTGTATTTATCTCTGGCTATTGATGAAATCGATTAACAAATCGGAGTTCGCAGGACGTTGAACACGAACAGGTGCCTCTAGCCAATTAATCGCTCTCAAAACTTTCAATGATGTATTTTCCGAACAGAGAGAAGTTGGCTTAGAAGACCTTTATACATATACACACGTTCCATTCGCACTCCTTCATGTAACGTCTTTCATCAAGACTTTATTGGGCTTAATGGATAGTTATCACGCAACTTATAATGTGGGCAACATAACGTCAGTGGCACTATAAAAGTAGGCAGTAATCTGAACGTGGGATCACATTATCGAAATTATAATGACATGTTTAACGGTCCATTTTTATTAATCAGATGATTAAACAACTGGCCTATTCGCTAAACTTGTACCGCACGTGCCTGGCTCTACGATCTGCGAGCTGAACGTGAGCCCCAATTGCCTTGGGACACTCGTCGACAGTGGTCGGGCATTCGGATCCATCGTCGTGCGTGATTTGTCCAATGCAAGTCGAGCTCGGCTAGGACCACGGAGATTATAGTAGTGGCTGCAGGCGTTGGACGCCATCTCGAATCGCCATATAAGTAGTAAATTCTATTAGATTACCTGGAGTCGAGAATCAACCCCAATATCTTGGTTAATATAAAGGAGAACAAACAAATACAACTTTACTGGACAAATGCCTAATTTAATATATGATGTCCCATGATCCTGTTGCAAATTAAAGGTAAAGAACAAAGGGAAAATCTTACATGACAGTCTGACTGTTAATTATTTCTGATTGTAAATTTACACACAAGCACAACGTATTTTGCATAAAGTACTAATTAATTGAAAACTCGTGGAGATAGAAATAATGACAGTACTATCATACTATCACGATAGCAAAGTCCGGGAACAAATGTGTCCCCGTCCAAATGGATTTGATTCTGTCCTTTGGTTGATCTCCTTGGCTGCCAACTTTCCAATTTAAAATTGGGGGACAAAAAGCTAGCGCTCAAAATACTACGTTTTATGGGAGAAATTCAACTAAGAGTCTAAGATGGGATTGATTTTTTTTCAAAGAGATATAATAATAGACGTAATCTCAAATAAGGGCACAAAGTGGCTAACTGAGTCTCAAATAAAGGGCCAAAGAATGATCTTTTTTTTTTTTCCCGAAGGACGGCTCGAAATCGATATTTTCTCATATAAGAGTTTGAAGTGATAAATTTAGTCTCGAATAAGAATCCAAGCTCACAGACCGGGCAAATTTTCATCAATCGAGTCGCACGTGGGATGCACTCACGTGCTTATTCTGTCAACAACGTGACAGCACCGGAGGCAAAAAAATTTCTAAGTTTTCTGCTCTGCTCAATTTGAAGAAGCCACAAATTGATATTAAGTTTCTTGGAGGGTTCTTCTGAGAGCAATTTTCCTCTTAATGTTACTGATGTAACTTACCTGTTTTGATCGTGTCTATCGTTCTTGGCTCCCCAAAGTTGCTGCCGGCATATGAACATGAGTCACACGTGTAACAGCGTAAGCCGATGGAATGACGAAGATTTGGCCGGCATGTGACTTTGGACATTTATTTCTAGACTAAATTGACCACAACATATCCTTATTTGAGATAATATTTACTCAATGCTCTTTATATATATATAAAGAACTACTATTCAACTATTGTTTTAAGACTAACTTGACCACTTTACATTCTTATTTGAAGCATGATCTACATATTAACTTGTAAGAGAAATCGCAATCACCAAAATCTAAACTTGTAGCAGGACAAAATATCCTCCATCTACTACCAAAACCCTAAGTTTTGCCCCCTATACCATTAGTTCAGTGAACATTTATATTCAATATGATCAATACCCCAAACTTCCACCAGTGTTGAGAAGATAGTGTACGGATTGTAGTGACACGAAAAAAAAAATGTATTGACGTCATAATGAGCATATTTGTGATTTTTTTCGTGCAATCCGAAATGATGAAAAAAAAAAAACCTATGTCGTTCATCAACTTTGAAAAATGGGTGCATGCATCCGACGTTTCTGTCATCCGTTATCTTTAATCTCTGTGTCCTAAATCGTGGGCCAATTGAACTCGTCATAATCATCTGCAGTCAAAATGGTCACGAAAGATTGGTATTTTTTTTTTTTTGGTAAGGTACGTATGAACGAAAGATTGGTATTACTAGCTTCTAACTTTGGAAAATGATATAATTGATTCCTGAATTTTAATTCGATGTGCCATGTGATCCGTGACTTATAATTTATTCAATGTAATCTCTAAATTATAGCCTAATGAGCAATTTATTCAATATGATCTTGAACTTTTGATAAATATTTAATTTAGTCCTTAAATTATAAAAAGTATTCAATACTATCCCTAAACTTGAATTAACGAAATGACAACATTGGAAACTTTCATAAAATTCAGGGAATAAGTTAAATATGTACAAAAAAATTTAGGGACCACATTACATAAATTTTTAAAAAAATTTTTGTCGAAATCACAAATTGAAAGTTCATGGATTACATTGCACATTGAGTTATAGTTTAGGAATCACATAGAACAAATTATAAGTTCATAGATCAAATTGTATTTTGAGTTAAAGTTCATGGATTATCTAAAAGCTGTCGATAAGAGAGTAGGAAAGACAATAATTTTGACGAAAATTCTAATTTTTTTTTCTGCTTTATCAGGTATCCAAATATCTCATTCTAAATTTATTCGCCTCAAACAAAGCACTTTCTGATCTCGAAATCAGGGAGGAGTAAAGATAGCTTTCCACCGTTCCAATTGGAAGCTGCTTGAAAATGTTCTTTTAAATGCGGGAAATTTAGCACTAGGAAAATGGTTTTGGCTCTTCCGTGTTTCAATCGGACCTTTCAAATGAGTTATGAGACATTTTTCTTTTTTATAACTTACCAACTTCTCTATCGTTTATGATTCTAATTGTTCAAATAAAAAAAAATCTAATTTATTCTAGATTTGTCATTGCTTGGGATTCTAACTTTAAAATCTTTCCTCAATTGATAACGTGGTGACGAGTACTGAATAATATTATTTCTATATCGATATATCAATCAAACGGCCGTAAAGGAGCAAGCTTTATATATATATATATATATATATATATATATATATATATATATATGATGTTAAGTTGGCATTTTAAAAAGTATCTAATAAATTATGAGTTCTTGATACGTTCTTTCTCATAAAGATGCATATTTTCCTCGCTAGTTATCGGACGATTACTTATTCAAGATTTCGGATTGTGCTAATGGCTTTCAAATCACGTACTATGAAAGACCCTTTTCGTAGCTCTTAGCACTATCTCTATACCTAGAAGGGGAATTTTAGCGATGGGATGTTTCGTCAATTACCTAGCAGACGAATTTTTATATTCATCATTGCAGTATTTCTTAACAAGCTCTTGAATAAGAAGCTATGCCCCTCGTTTTGGCATATAGTTTAAAATCGACGGTTGGACCTCTTGGCCGAATTCTTGTGAGAAAGAGAAGGAAGTTCAACTGAAAAGTCAGATAAGCTCCTATATTTTGATAATACATAGAAGAGATTTTACCACGCCTTTGAAAATAAGTTTCTACGGTCGAGAGTAACTTTAAAAAATCAACGAAAGAGAATTTCATTTTTATTGCGGAAGCACGCATTTCACAAGCGAGAAGTATTATGTTTAGCCTTATCGTCACTTTCTAATTTTAAGAGTAAATTTTAACAAAAAAGATATTTTATAAAATTCCTAAGTAAACTAGAAGCTATGACATCAAATTTCACGTTGAAGTGTAATTCCTTGATTATAAAAGTCGGATGTTGTTATTAGTGACTAGTAATTTTAACGAGCGGTTAATAACTTCTTTACGAAAGTACCTCACATTTACTAGTTCATCGAACGGTGCTCCATCTTTTTTTTTGTTTTGGTTATTGAATGGTTGGGGTTACCAAACAGAAATTTTGATAAGGAACCACCGAAGCCCACAATAGAAAACCGGAATACCGACCTGCCTCTTCAAACCAAAGAAAAAGGAGCCGTTGCTCCCCTGAAGTCAACGATAGAGGAGCAAGTGTTCTTGAATTTGCATCAGGGAAAGATAAAATGACGAAGACCAAACCCTCAAGTTCAGCTCCTCCTCCGATCACTTCCTCCACCAGAACGACCCCATCCACGATGAGCACGACTACCCGGTCCCCAATTCTCTCGCAGGTAGGTTTCTGAAGCCCGATCACCCGCTGTGCACAGGCTGTCATGAACAAAACATACGAATGTGATTATCAGTACCAACGTGACAAACATCATCTATTTCCTTTTTGGATTACGCCTGCGGGGGCTCCGCTCTTTAGTCAGGTGTAGTCCTGTTTCAAACCAAATTCAGATTCCGGTGGAAAGATTTGCTTGGATATATTAAAGAGGTAGTATCACATGACATACTATCTTAGGTCACAGCACGACTATCGAGTAAAAATAAGCCGAGAGATCACATACAGTCCCAGCTCAAGCGCTAAGCTAACACTTACATATCCTGCGAATGATCCATCTTGAGCACTGACTCGTACACTAGGGCTTGCTGAAGCAAAATGTCGGACCAAATCGAGCGGGTTTATTATTGTTGGACTTGACGGGAGTGAGGCCCTCCTCATTGAGACGGACCTTGACAATATCGTGAACATCGGGGTGCTTGAGGAGGAAGAGCTCATGAGCAAGGGCGAGGTGAGGCTGCCGAGAACCTTCTTCACGTTCCATGCACTTCATTTCAAGATATATTAATCTCGGCAATTGAAAGCAAATCCACTTCGCTGGCTCTCGTGTTCACTATTTCTTGAGGAGATTCTTTTGAGCACACGACTCCTACTTTTAGTACAGAGACCAAAAATTTGATTTTTCTTGCTCGCTGAATATGCCGAAATAGGAATCGCAAATGTCTTCTGACTTCTTCTAAGACCGCTTGGAGGATCAAGTTGTCCACAGCACCGGGGCACAATCAGGCAATGCCATCTTAGCCATAGTACTTTCAAGCTCACCATGGTACTTTCTGAGGATTAATCTAGAAAAGGAAACAAAATCTTAGCATTCTTGAAGCTGATGGTCTTTCTCAGCAAAAGAAGAAACAGAAGTGAACTTATACAGTATACTATTTTACACTATTTTCTCCTTCATTAACATAGTACGATAAGAAAACAGAGCAATGACCAAAAGACAGAGCAAGGGAAAACAAGACGGGGATTTCCACAGAACAACAGCTTTATTACCAACTAAACAGGAATGGCTCCTTCGAGTAGTTGTAGGCCCTAATAATCAAGCTGTCATTAATGACCGCACTAACCGGAGGCCCTGGAAACTGGCCATTGATAAAAAAAAAATTCCATCCACCAGTCCCAAACTAAAGTCCAGTTCTTCGATAAATTTAAGCATAATTGTATAGCATTCTTGGAAAAACAAAAGAACATGTGAATTTCTCTTGCTTTCGACAGAACGAACACGGAGAGAAAATTAAAGAAAAGAAAACCACTTCGTTGACTCAAAATCTACAACATCACATCCCACAAGAATTCCAAAGTTAGTCCAGTCCATCAACTTACTTAAGTATATATTTATTTCGTCATTGTCCAAACAAAATTAAAAAACTTTCCTGAAAAGACCACAAAGAAAGGTCAAAAAATAAAGCAAACAGTCAACCTTGTCTTCTCAAAAGCAATCAGTCAGCCATTGATTAACTATGGTCAACATGCAAGTAGGAAAAGAAGACAGCAATCACTAGATGTCTGCTACATTATGAAGTACATTCGCAAAAAAAAAAAAAAAAAAAACTGGTTTAACAAGTACCAAGCTCCAACTTTGTCAATCGTCAAGAGAAACCAACATCGAGTTTGGCTCCATGGTCGTACTTGACAACTCTGCATTGAATTCATGATGAAAATGAGAACTAAAGTATATATTGTAACATAGAAGGGCATAAATATTCTACTGCAAAAAAATTTCATCTGACTCAAAATTTTCGAATTCTCCTAAGCCCTCTTCAATCGAAAGTGAAAGTGGTGTTGATTGTAGCCAATCTTGAGCACATATTAGAGCTTCCACCAAACTTGGAGTCAAGGAGATACGAAACACGTCAAGCACACGACCTATTGTGCTAAATGCGGCTTCTGATGCTATAGTCGAGACAAGCAAGGCCAAAATATCAGGAGCAATGGAAGAGAGAATAGGATATCTCGAAGAATTCACTTTCCACCAACCTAAGATATCAAAGTCGGGGCTGTAATGTCCACATTCTTCTTCTAAATATTTGTCCAATTCCGATTTTTCTTCCAAATATTGTTGCCCCCTTTGTCTAAGATACTTTGCAGTAAAATGTCAGCATCGACTACAGGAAACTTTGACGCACTTATCGTCTCTATGCTCCTTAACCTCATGTTGCCTTCTGGGCATACACCAGTGCGGTATTGTTCGAACAATGACATCAGATATGTTCTTCCTTTGTCTCGCAAGGTTTTTTTTTTTTTTTTGGGTAAGATTTGTCTCGCAAGGTTTCCGCTTGCTTACTTTTATAAACATCATTAATCAACCATTTCGCATATTCCCACTTATGTCGAGGGTCAAGGATGCAAGCAATAAACAAAGAAATATTGATGTTATTCACATTGCCAAAATACTTATTGAATTTGGTCTTCATTCTCCTGGCCATTTCCTACAATCTTTTGTCCATTGTCACAATATCCATCAATATAGTATAAACCCCATAGACATGCTTCACCATATCATTACTAGTGACATAGGAAGAACCCAAAATTGTCAAAGTCGTATTAAAGAACAACTTTAGGAAAGGAAGAAATTGACGGGCATACTCCCAATCATCACTAGCGGGCAACTCTTTTGCCTTGGAGAGCTCTCTAACATATTTTCCATCTTGAATTTCCAATAAGCCAAAAGCTTTTTGTAACTTCAAAGCTACTTCCAACATCATGTATGTTGAGTTCCAACGAGTCTCCACATCTAAATATACAAGACTCTTGGACTCTCAATATTCTCTTGCTCAATGCAACTCTTAAACCGTTCTAGCCTCACAGGGGAAGACCTCACATAACGCACGGCCGAACGTATTCTAACAACATAATCATCAATGTCTTTCAACCCCTCTCTTACAATCAAACTGAATATATGAGCACAACACCTCACGTGGAGTAACTCACCTCTCAGTACTAGAGAATTCCAAGAGCTAAGTTTCTTTTTCATGAATTGGATTCCCAAGTCATTTGAGCTTGCATTATCGATAGTGATTGAAAAAAACCTTTTGAATCTCCCAACCGTTCAAGCATTTCTCAACTGCTTTTCCTATCATGTCAGAAGAATGACTTGGGATTTGACAAAAACTCAGTATTTTCTTCTGCAGCTTCCAATCCACATCTACAAAATGAGCAGTGAGACACAAATAACTCAAGTTTTGACAAGAAGTCCATGTGTCGGTGGTAAGACAAACTCTAGGAGATGTATCGGAAAAAGATTTCTTCAATTTGCTTCTTTCCTCCATGTTTAACTCATAACAATCATGCCTCAAAGCGTCACGTGACGGGATTAAGAACTTCGGTTGGATTCTATTCACAAATCCTTGAAATCCCTCATGTTCTACAAACTTGAAAGGTAATTCACCAAGAATAAACATGATTGCTAGTTCTTTTTTACTAGCATTTTGGTCAAATTTCCATGAACTAGATGAACTACCAATCCCAATGGGCTGACCAGAGGCAACTTTTCGCCTTTTCTCCACCTTTCCATATGGGTATTCTTTACATCTAGCTAAATGATGATGCATTCACTGGTCCCATGACCACTAACACAGCCAATTCTGACCCCACAATATAAACATTTGGCCTTTTCTTGGCCCTTGTCTACGCAAGGAATCCTTTGAAAGTGTTCCCACACAACAGATCTCGTCCTTCTATTTCTATCTATGAGACTAAGATCCCTTGTCGAAGACATCTAGCAATCCTCATATATATAATTATTAGAACCTGCAATTATTATAGCAATCAGATATAATGTGCCTGATCAATACTCCTTTACAATCACATAAAAAAAAGAAGTATGTCACATCTAAGCTGCAGTCCTCTACATATTCCTGACAAATAACAAGAGGTTCACATTCATAGAAAATGTTGTACAACATCAACATTCATACACCCAAAATACTCCCCTTTACTTATGAACAAGACATTACTGAATGAGCAGCACATACACATAACACAATCACAAACAGAATCATGATCCATGATGTAAATGCAAAAATCTGAATGAAGTCGGGAGATTAAGCAAGGAGAAAATCATATTAACTAATATTACAGCTCTATCAGCAAACAAGATATGCCAAAAAAATCCATAGATCAGCTCATACAAGGCACCAATGTCTCATGTATGGATGTTCATCCGTAAAAAATTTCACCCTGAACTGATTCTGTTTCCAAGTGGCTACATCAAAATATCAACACCTCTGTATCACAAGCAAATACTGATCACAGACTATAAAAAAAATGACCATCAGCATAAAAATAGAAACGAGCACAAGCGCACAATCATGCAGATTTGAAAAACAAAACCAAGGGACTAAAAGTTCCTCGCAAAAACACCAAATTGACATTCCAAAAGACACAGAGCAACCTAGAAAGAGGCGGATCCACCAGCAAAAGTGGCAGAAAACTAGAACAAACACCGAGAAAATAAGAACCCTAGCTCTCTTTAACAAACAATAGAAAAATCGAAATTTTTGAAATCGAAGAAACACGAGAAGGAAGAATATATCAAACCTCTCGAGAGAAGTTCGGGAGAAAGTTTCAGAGAAGGCTGCGAGCGAACGCGGACACGAACAGATTGATACGAGCGAGAGCGTGTACGACGATGGGCTCGCCTACGAAGAGGGAGACCGGCGAGCGGAGCAACTGAAATCGGGGCCGACGGGAGACCACGACGGGCGGAAGAGACGGATCCTTTGAGCAGAGAGGAGAAAATGGGTATAGGCAGGGTTTAGCTTGTCCCGAACCAAACAAAGAACTATCATGATGCCCGACCCTGATCTTGAGGCATTTATCCGAACCGGAAAAGATCCGAATCGAAAAGACCCGTTCGGTTCGAGTCGGATTAGGTCGGGCATTTTCTTTCTTTTTTTTTTGGTCGGGGGGCATTTTCTTTTTAAACAGTCCTTTTATTATTATTACAACTGTTTTTTTTTTGGTCGAATTTCTTTTCGCCATATTAAACAAAGGGCTTTCTTTTAACTATTGGACCTTTTACATCCATACGCCCTCCCTGCTGATACTAAAAAAAATCGATATTTATTTTGTTAAATATCCACGTGTTAAAGTTACTAAGTTATATATCAAATTGCAAACTGTAATTTGACTAATTTACCAACGTACGTTGCATTAAATATCAGCGACTTACTTGTCTTGCTTAATTCTGAAAAATACACATATTTCTTTATATAGTGAAAACCACCAAGCACCAACTATCATAATAAGCAATCGATAATTTTTTTTTTTTTGCGACTTATCAAGTATTTTTTGTTAGAATGTGACTAAAATACCAAAAATCATTATAATCGGATACGCACTAATTTTAGATTTCCTTCGAAATTTTTATCTTGCTTTGTTTCAAAAAACCAACATTTTTCTTTATATTTACTAGAATCACTAAATACTCCAATACACAAACAAACATTTATTTTTGTGGCATGTTATTGAAGTTACTGACATTACTGAGAAAGCATGAATTTGAAACGGGTTTTGTCGGGAACCTAACATAGCAACTAGACAACATCATAAGTCAGGTTTAAGAACCTGGTCGCAAGAATATGAAATACCCGGTTCAATATGGTAGCCCCATATCTTATACCCTATGTGCTTCTGTGAAGAAAACACTCCAAATAACATTAAGATTAGTAAGGACATAAGTCTAACTTGTTGAAAAGCATAGCACAAGAAATTTTCGACGCGATCTTTACAAATCAGAAGATATTTGACTTATATAATGCCGTTCAGAAGAACTTTCATCGTACCCGTAAAAAATCGAGAATTGTTCAATCTGCAAGAGCAAAATTATTTCATTCCGATCAGTAAAGCTGATTAAACATCGCTAGTTGATAAGATGTTGGAACATTTCACAGTAAGGAGCTAGTGTCAATAGCTTGAGTTTCAAGACTATGAAATCATGTGAGCAGAAAAGGCCCCATAAGTAATCAATCTTTCTAAGAGAGTCTCCATGAGAAAATAAAGGATCAAACCATTCCTGGCGTTCAAACTAGTCATTGATGGTGCTAAGGCTGCAAGCCAAACCCAATCCTTAAACCTAACATGTAGGTTCTAATGATAATGCATTGAAGAGAAAAGACCATGTCTGGGTGTCTCTCAAAGCAGATGTGCACGGGAAATGGTTGACAAACTTACAGAAGGAAGAACTGGAGCGTCAGGGTGCTTGCTTGCCATCACTTTAGTTCACTGCAGAAGGCATTGGAAAATTAGCACAAATAGTCCTTGAAATTTGACAGAATATGCAATATGATCCATAAATTTTTAGTTTATTTAATATAGTCCCTGAACTTTAGTCAAATATGCGATTTGATTCATAAACTTTTGACTTGTTCAATTTAGTCCCCGAACTTTTAATACTTGTTCAATTTAGTTTTTGAATCATACAAAAATGTTCATTATTATCCTCAATCTTAAATTAATAAAAGGACTACATTGAACATTTCTCTATAGTTCAGCGACTATATTGAATATGTAGCAAAAATTTAGGGACCACATTGAATAAATTAAAAGTTCATGAATCATATTAAATATTATATTAAAGTTCAAGGACCAAATTGAACAAATTAAAAGTTCAGGAATCACATTACACATTCTGCCAAAATCTATGAATCATTTATATCATTATCCCGAAAGCATTTGCAACAAAATTTATCTGCTACATAATATCGTTTTTCATTAACATTCTTCTTGATGATCTATTGAGCATTGGAATTCGCACAACATATCAAACTCGATACCACGGCCCATCAAAGTGTATCCGTGAAGAAAGAATTCTCTTAATTGGATGATTCGCACATGCTCGCTTATGCAACTCTTCTTTCCTATTAGACTACCGGGCAGCAACTTTTGAACAGCCAATGCCTAACCCGAAACTTTATGGAAGTGCTTTTGTCATAACCCAACCTAAGACCCGAGCCACATTAACCTGAATTAAGATCGAGGTTCGGGTCTGGGTCTTCAGGTTTTCCTTCTTCCTCTTTTTTTTTTTTTTTTTTTTTTTTTTGGGAGGGGGGACTGAAAATACTGAGGTGAAGTCGAAAATGATTTTCATAGATCCAAAAATCACACAGACTAATCAACGAAGTTGCGAGCTCACGTATAAGCAACGGATAAAAACTCAACCAGCTTCAGGGAAGTAAAGGGTTTTGGAGATTCAAAATTTTGAAACTCGATGTTCCTTCAATGTCAATATCGAAGCTGGCTCCACCATGCAGGGATCTGTGTTATCTGTTAAAACACTAAAGGTGATTATGGGATTGAGGTGGCAAAAGCAAGACAATAACATGAAATGCTATCTTAGGTTACAGCAAGACGATTACATATAGGACTAGTAAACACAATCCGAGAGATCTAATTGAAAAGACGCACATTCCCAGCTCAAGCGCTAAGCTAACACTTAGATACCCTACGAATGTCTGACATTAAATGGAACAAATTTTAAAGCCCCCGATCCACCTCCAGGACCGACTCGTCCACTAGGGCTTGATGAAGAGAAATGTTGGAGCAAAGCAAGCGGAGTTATTATTGTCAGACTTGATGGGAGCGAGGCCCTCCTCATTGTGACAGACGTTGTCAATATCCTGAACATCGGGATGCTTGAGGAGGGTGAGCTTGTGAGCAAAGACGAGGTGAGGATGCTGAGAACTTTCTTCGCATTACATGCACTTCATTCCAAGATATAGTCATCTCGGATTGAAAGCAAATCCACTTCAACGGCTCTTGTGTTCACCATTTCTTGAGGAGATTCTTCTAACCAAAAAATCGATTTTGCTTGCTCGCTGGCCGAAATAGGAATTGCAAATGTCTACTGTTTCTTCCAAGACCGCTTGGAGGATCAAGTGGTCCACAACAACAGGAAACAATCAGCCAATGCCATCTTAGCCATAGTACTTTCAAGCTCGCCATGGTACTTTCTGAGGATTAATCTAGACAGGGAAAGAATATCTTAGCCATTCTTCAAATTGATGGTCTCTCTCAGTAAGCAAACAAAGAGACAGAAAGGAACTTATACGTTATACTATTTCACACTATTTTCTCCAGCATTTACATATTAAATATTAATATGAGAAAACAGAGCAACGACCAAAAGACAGAAAGGGGAAATAATGACGGACTTCTACAGAAGCAACATATTTGTTACCAAAATAAACAGGAATCGCTCCTTCAAGTAGTTGTAGACACAAATAATCAAGTTGTCATTAGTGATCGCATTATCTTGAGGCCCTGGAAACTGCCCATTGATCAAAATTCTGTGCACCAGTCCCCAACTCAAGTCTAGTTCGTTGAGAAATTTAAGCATAGTTGTATAGCATTCTTAGAAAATCAAAAGAACGTGTGAAGTTTTTCTTGCTTTCAACAGAACAAACCCAGCGAGAAAATTAAAGAAAAGAAAACCACTTCTTTGACTCAAAAGCTACAAAATCACACCCAACAAGAATCCCAAAGTTAGTCCAGTCTGACGACATATTTAAGTACATATTTAATCAGCATTGTCCAAACAAAAGAACAATTCTTGCAAAGACCACAAAGAAAGGGGGGGAAAAGCAAACAATCAACCTTTTCTTCACAAAAGCAATTAGTCAACCTTTGCTCAACTAAGGTCAAGATGCAATTAGGAAATGAACATAGCAATCACTAAATGTCTACACATTATGAAGCAAATTCGCAATAAAAAATGTTTGGATTAACAAATACCAAGCTCCAACTTCATCAATCATCGAGAGAAGCCAACATTGAGTTCGGCTCCGTGGTCATAGTTGACAACTCTGCATTACATTCACAATGAAAATGAGAACCGAAGAATCCATTATAACATAGAAGGGCATAAATATTCTACCAAAAAAAAAAATCACCTGACTCAAAATTTTCGAGTTCTTCTAAGTCCTCTTCAACAGAAAATGAAAGTGGAGTGGATCGTAGCCAATCTTGAGCACATATCATAGCCTCCACCATACTTGGAGTCAAGGAGCTACGAAACATGTCAAGCACACGACCTACCGTGCTAAATGCGCCCTCTAATGCTATAGTCGAGACGGGCACAGCCAAAATATCTCGAGCAATGGAAGAGAGGATAGGATATCTCAAAGCATTCACTTTCCACCAAGTTAAGATATCAAAGTCGGGGCTATAACGTTCACATTCCTCCTCCAAATACTTATCCAATTCGGATTTTTCTTCCAAATATTGTTGTCCCGTTTGCTTAAGGTACTTTGCAGTCAAAATGTCAGCATCAACTACGGGAAACTTTGACACAGTTATCGTCCCTATACTCTTTAACCTCGAGTTGCCTTCGGCACACACACCAGTGCGGTATTGTTCAAACAATGACGTCAAAGACGTTCTTACTTTATCTCGCAAAGTTTCTGCCTGCTTGCTTTTATAAACATCATTAATCAACCATTTCACATATTCCCACTTATGTCGAGGATCAAGTATGCAAGCAATGAACAAAGAAAGATTGACGTTGTTCACATTGCCAAAATACTTATTGAATCTAGTCTTCATTCTCTTGGCCATTTCCTGCAATCTTTTGTCTTGATTCTCACAATACGCATCAATCATCATATAAACCCCGTAGACATGCTTCACCATATCATTACTAGTGACATAAGAAGAACCCGAAATTGTTAAAGCCGTATCAAAGAACAACTTTAGGAAAGGGAGAAATTGACGGGCATACTCCCAATCATCACTAGTAGGCAACACTTTTGCCTTGGAGAGCTCTCTAACATATTCGCTATCCTGAATTTCCAATAAGCAAAAAGATCTTTGTAACTTCAAAGCCGCTTCCAACATCATGTATGTTGAGTTCCAACGAGTCTCCACATCTAAATATACAAGACTCTTGGACTCAATATTCTCTTCCTCAATGCAACTCTTAAACCGCTCTAGCCTCATAGGGGAAGACCTCACATAACGCACGGCTGAACGTATTCTAACAATAGAGTCATCAATATCTTTCAACCCCTCTCTTACAATCAAGCTCAACATATGAGCGCAACACCTCATATGGAGTAACTCGCCTCTCAATACTAAAGAATCCCTAGAGCTAAGTTTCTTTTTCAAGTATTGAATTCCCAAGTCATTTGAACTCGCATTGTCCACAGTAATAGAAAAAACCTTTTGAATCTCCCAACTAGTCAAGCATTTCTCAACTGCTTTTCCTATTATCTCGGAAGAATGACTCGGGATTTGACAAAAATTCAAGATTTTCTTCTGCAACTTCCAATCCGCATCTACAAAATGAGCAGTGAGACACATATAACTCAAGTTTTGACAAGAGGTCCATGTGTCGGTGGTAATACAAACTCTAGGAGAAGTATCGGAAAAGTATTTCTTCAATTTGTTTCTTTCCTCCACATATAACTCATAACAGTCATGCCTCAAACCATCACGCGATGGGATTAAAAACTTTGGTTGAAGTCTACTCACGAATCGCTGAAATGCCTCATGTTCTACAAACTTGAAAGGTAATTCACCAAGAATAAACATGATCGCTAGTTCCTTTTTACTAGCATTTTGGTCAAATTTCCACAGACTAGATGAACTACCAATCGCAACAGGTTGACTTGAGGCGACTTTTTGCCTTTTCTCCACTTTCGCATATGGGTATCCCTTACATCTAGCTAAATGATGATGCATGGAACTGGTCCCTTGATTACTAGAACAACCAATTATGGCCCCACAATACATACATTCAGCCTTTTCTTGGCCCTTGTCTGCAGAAGGAATCCTTTGAAAGTGTTCCCACACAACGGATCTCGTCTTTCTATCTCTATCTATAAGATTTAGGTCGCTTGTCGAAGACATCTAGCAACCCCTTCTGTATATAAATCTTAGAACCTGCAAATTATTATTATGATCAGATATAATGTGTCGGACTAATTTTTCTCTACAATCACATAGAAAAGAAGTATGTCACATATAAGCTGTGCCCCTCTACATATTCCTGACAAATAACTGGAGGATCACATTCAGAAAGTGTTGTACGACATCTACATTCATAAACCCAAAATACAGCTTTCTATCAGCAAACGATATATGCCAAATTCCTTAACAGAAAATGCATAGATCAGCTCATAAACGGCAGAAAATTTTCACCCTGAACTGATTCTAATTCTGTTTCCAAGTGGCTACATCAAGTTATCAACACCACTATCACAAGCAAATACCGAGAGCAGACTATCAGAAAATGGCCATCCGCATAGAAATAGAAACAGGCACAAGCGCACAATCATGCAGATCTAAAAAACAAAAACCATCAACTAGAAGTTCCTACAAAAACATGGCAAATGGTAAAAACTGAGCAAATTCACGGAGATGTCAAGGCATACTTACAGAACTATCAGATCGACATTTCAAATGCACAGATCAACCAATAAAGAGGCGAATTCACCAGTAATTAATCCAAAAGAGCGGGAAAAAGGAACAAACACAGAAAATAGGAACCCTTGTCCACTAGAACAGGCAACGTAAAAAATGAAACCCTTTCTATGAAATCAAAACTGAAACATGCGAAGACTAAGAGAGGCGAGAAGGAAGAAGCGATCAAACCTCGAGAGAAATCGCGGGAGAAATTTTCAGAGAAGGCTGCTAGCGAACGCAGACACGAACAGATTGATACGAGCGAGAGCGTGTACGCCGATGGGATCGTCTACGAAGAGGGAGACCGGCCAGCGGAGTTGCTGAATCGGGGCTGACGGGAGACCACGACGGGCGGAAGAGACGGATCCTTCGAGCAGAGAGGCGGCGATCGGTCCAACTAGGGTTTAAACGGCTTGTCCCGAACCAAACAAGAACTGTCACGATACCCGACCCGGATCTTGAGGCATTTATCCGAACTGAAGAAGATCGAAAAGACCCATCCAGTTCGAGTCGGATCTGGTCGGGCATTTGTTTTTGGAGAGCCATTTTTGCCATGGAAAGAGATCGTTTAAGTGAGTCCTTAATTTTGCAATCTAAGACATTTATATTATAAATGCATGTTTCAGATTATAACTAATAAATATATAAATATAATTTTAAAAATTACCTCCTGAAAATCAAAAATTTGGATCATCCGTAAAAAAAAATGAACAGCTCGAATTGTAAGATTATGTTTCTAAACTTCTGAAGAAATTTTAGGCCATCTGAATTTTTTGCGATGTCAAATAGACAATTTTCTTTTTTCCTATAGGTGATACTCACAAAAAAAAACCAATACTTATTTGGTGAATTATCCACGTATTTAAGTTACTGAGTTCGATATCAAATTGCAAACTTTAATTTGACTGATTTATATGACGTTTGTTGCATTAAATACCATCTTATTTTAGATACTTACTTATTTTGACTTAATTCTGAAAAATACACATATTTCTTTATATGGCGAAAATTACCAAATCAATCGACAAATTTTTTCATGACTTACTAAGTATCTTTTATTCAAAATATCAACTTTAATTTGACTAGCGTACCAAAATTCATTATATTAGGATACCCAATAATATTAGATTCCTTCAAACGTGTTATCTTTTTTTGTTTTAAAAAGTAACAACGGTTTTTTTTTCAGACTTCTAGAATTACTAACTACTTCGAGATTAAAATAAACATTTATTCTTTGCAGCTTGTTATTGAAGTTACTAACTTTAATATGAACTCACTAATATTAATTTGACTGATTTACCAACATTCGTGAATTAAGTTATTGAATTATTTTAGTCGCTTACCAACATTTTTATTTTGCTTGGTAGTGAAAAGTACAAACATTTATTTATATTTTAAAAGTTACCAAACTTGTTAGATAATTGGTGATTTGCCTATTATTAATTTGAACCATTCCTGCTATTATTTTGTCTGAAGTGACTGTAGGATTGTACGTGTCTATTATTATCTTCATCATTTGTCAAGTGCATGACCTTAATTCTATCATTCTAAAGTACTTATTCCATTGTTATTTTGTTTGAAGAATTTATTCCATTTGATTATTTACCATTTCATGAAGTCTTCTTTTTACGACAGAAGCGTAATAACTCTTTGTCAATCATTTCAATCATATTCAAATAAGAAGATCATATCGCAGATCATTGAGTTATGATAAATTTTCGAAAAAAGCAAGGGGGTTGCAAGAATCTTGATGCATAGCAACTAAAATTAACATCATAGGGTGGATTTTCGAAAGTTGAAGAATTAAATTGAAAAAGAAAAACAATTTAAGTGAATAATTGCGACTGATGAAAAAACACAGAAGAAAATACATGGAATCCGAGTCGCTGCATTAACATGGTGTCACGGTTCGGGCTCATCAAAGAACAATTGCGACCGAAAGAGAGACACGTGGACAGTAAGGCTGCCGTTTGATGAACCTGGTCCAACTTTTAAAAATTATTGATGTGAATATCCGCGTAAATGAACGTGGGGCCCACGCGGAAGTTTCCCTCCAAGTCAGGCTCGCGACCGTTTCCCCGGACGACGGAGAGAGTCAATAAGCTCGGGTTGACTTCGAACTTCAAAAAGCCAAGTCGGGAAACGAACTGGTTTCCTTCTCGCTCGGTCCATACGGACTCCGATCCCTCTCCACCTCCCATGGTGTTTAACTTGACTTTCGTCTTCGATGATGATTCCCTCAACACAAGCCCCGGCTCGCCGCCGGCCTTCTTCCCTTCGCCGTCGGTGGCTTCTCCTCGAGCTTGTAATGGCTGCATCGGAGTCATCAGCAGATTCGACGAGTCGCAACTTCGGGGTCGGCTCGAGTACGGTCCCTCTCGGTCCCTCTCGGTCGTTATTGCTAGAAAACCTAATCATCGTCCCTGATTCTGACTTGAAATCGTCTGATTCCCTGCGAAAACTCACGTTTTATATCGATTTTGTGTGCCAGAGACAGAGGAGATGCGGAGGAGATGCAGGACGAGGATTCCGGAGGAAGGAACGGTTTGGCAGGAAAAGCGAACCGAATTGCTAAGAAGCAGGTTAGGTCTTCGAGCTGTCCTTGCGATTAACGGGTCCTTCAATTTTCTCGATTGTTCTGAATTATTAAATCAGTCTCCGAGTGGCAATTCATTAGCATAGCAGGTGCTGTTGGTAGCTTCTGTCCTTTCACTTTGAGGTCTCACATAAAAATCTAAGCTTTATGTGAGCCAGGAGTGAAGGCGGAGCTGAAAGCAGTATATGAGTCAATCATCTTCTCCGGAAGTCCCAGTTCTCTTTCCTTTTCTCTAACTTTTTTAATTCTTTGTAGGTTTTCCCCCTAAATGTTTTTTTTTTGTGTGTGTGTGTGTTTTTTTTTTCCTAATGGTGCTCTTTTGCAGTGCTTCAAGATGATTTCAATGGTAAAAGCTTATGTTGTATAAAATGGTCTACAAACTTCCAATTTGGTATTAGAGCAGAGGGATGTCTACATGAAAATTGAAACTTTGAGGCCCTTTCATTTCTCTCCCTTTTAAAATTTTATTTCCTTCCTGCAAGCATGGGTCCACATTCAGCACCTGCGCCCCAAACGTCTATATAAAGGATTGCGCATGGGCAATATTGAAGCCGTCTTTTCCAGTAGCATTGCTGCTGTTTTTTTTTTTTTTTTAAATTTTTTTTATTTTGCAGCGTTTGTTGTTGCTGGAATTATGTGGTATGGTTCAGCAACTACCCCTAGAGTAAGTTGATGGAAGCTAACTCCATGTCATAATATCAGTTTTTCCATTAACCGCTGAACTTTAATGACCATGAATGTATGCGAGCGGCTGCTAAAGGAAGATCACTTTGTTCATATTATAATCTTCATGGGACTTTCTCCTAATGAAATCATTGTTACTCTCTTTGTTCTTTTTGTAAAATAACGTTAAGGAGTTCAGAATTGCAGTCATCTGTTTGTCCACTCTTCAGAGACGCATTTTATGAGCCTACAGATTGAACTTTGAATTGCAAAAATCATACTAGATCTGAAATTTTATCATTTTACTGTGAATTTGATCCTAGAACTCTAGTGGTCTTTCTGCGTGGTGGATGTTTAATCTTAATAATGTGGAATCCAATGGGTAGTCGGGTAGTGGGAATGTGGGGAGGTTGGGAAGTCGGGAGGGTCTGCCTAAAATCTTGTTGTCATCATGCTTCTGCATGCCTTTACCCTCATGACTTGTTTGTCCTACTTTTTTCCTTGTACTTTAATAAATGTTGGATCTCATTATGCTATCACTTTAACTGAGCTTTTACCAGCTAGAAGAGCAAAGGCAACTGCATCGCAAACAGGATTCCGTGCCCATTACACAAGTCCTCAATTCTTGTGGATAATGTGGAGGGATAACCTGCATTTTGTCTTTTGTTGGTCTTGTTGACTTTTGACTGAATGCACTTCTAAAGAGCTGCTATCAACATCAACATCAATAACACCTTTATCCCAAACTAGTTGGGGTTGGCGGTCAATGAACCCAAAGAATCATAAAAATAAAAGCAGAATTAAGGGAAGTAAAAGAGATAAATGTGTAAAAATAAATAAGTATATATATATATCTATCTATCTATACACTATCCCTCCGCAACATTAATAGCATTTCTCCACTCCGTCCTAAGATAAACCGTACGCCAATCTATTTTCCACTCCATTAAATCTTGTTTTACTACTTTCCCTCAAGTAAGTTTCGGCCGACCTCTTGCTTTCTTCGTGTTATGCTCTCGATAGCAAATATCTATTCGTACCGGTGTGTCTAAGGGCCTTCGGAGTATATGCCCAAACCATCTCAATTTATGCTCTTTCATCTTTTCCGCCACCGGTTCTACTCCAACTTTTTGTCGAATTTCTTCATTCATTATCTTATCCATCCTTGTATGACCACACATCCACCTTAACATCCTCATTTCCGCTACTCCCATTTTATGCTCATGTTTCCTTTGTGCTGGCCAACATTCAACTCCGTACAACATGGCAGGTCTGACTGCTGTTTTATAAAATTTTCCTTTTAATCTAAGAGGAATTTTGCGATCACACAAAAATTCCGATGCACTGCGCCATTTCATCCAACCTGCTCTGATTCTATGGCTTGCATCCTCATCAATCTCTCCCTCTTTTTGCAATATTGATCCCAGATATCTAAATGTATCTTTCTTGGGTACCTCCTGTCCGGGCATATTTACGGCTTCTTAATCATCTCTTATTTCCGTGTCAAACTCACACTTCAAGTATTTCGTCTTACTTCGACTTAGCGTAAATCCTTTAGACTCTAACGTGCTTCTCCATACTTCTAACTTAGCGTTAACCCCAGCCCTGTTCTCATTAATAAGCACGATATCGTCTGTAAATAGCATACACCACGACACCTCATCTTGAATATCTTTTGTTAGCTTATCCATAACCAAGGCAAAAAGATAAGGGCTCAAAGCAGAATCTTGGTGTAAGCCTACTGTGATCGGAAAATAACTTGGTATGCCATTACAAGCCTTCACACATGTAGTAGCACCGTCATGCATGTCCTTAATTGCCTCGACATACTTTGAATGTACTTTTTTCTTCTCAAGTATCTACCACAAAACCTTTCTTGGAACCCTATCATACGCCTTTTCGAGATCAATAAACACCATATGGAGGATCTTCTTTCTTTCTCGATATCTCTCCATCAATTGTCGTATTAAGAAAATAGTCTCCATGATAGATCTTCCTGGCATAAATCCAAATTGATTGACAGAAATCTTGGTTTCTATTCTCAAACGATGCTTAATAATTCTCTCCCACAGCTTCATTGTATGGCTCATAAGCTTGATGCCTCTATAGTTAGAACAATTCTGGATATCCCCTTTGTTTTTGTATATAGGCACAAGTATACTCTTCCTCTATTCATCATGCATCTTATTAGTATGGAGTATCTTGTTAAAAAGACTAGTCAACCAACTTATTGCTATATCCTCTAAGCATCTCCACACTTCAATAGGAATACCATTGGGTCCCAAGGCTTTACTAGTCTTCATTTTTTTTAATGCCTCCCTAACTTCCCGTGCTTTAAATCTATACACAAACTTTCTATTTGAATAATCAGAACCATCTTTCAGATCCACCTCACTTTTATCGCTCTCCCCATTAAAAAGTTTGTTAAAATAACTCATCCACCTGCCCTTGACGTCTTCATCTCTTATCAAGAGTGTTTGATTTTCATCCTTAATACATCTAACCTGCGTCAAATCTTTACTTTTCTTATCTCTTGACCTTGCAAGTCTATAGATGCCTTTTGCTCCTTCTTTGCTCCCAAGTTTATTGTACATATTGGTGAAAACCTTGACTTTGACCTCTCGTACAGCTTTCTTGGTACTTTTTCTCGCCAATCTAAACTTTTGCAAATTCTCTTCGTTAGAACATTTATGTAGGCATCTAAAACACTCATTCTTCTGCTTAATTGCCTCCTGCACCTCTTCATTCCACCACCAGGTTTCCTTTGTTTGATGTCCATTCCCTCTACTTTCCCCTAACACCCTTTTGCCATTGTCTGGATGCAGTTAGACATCTACTTCCACATCATATTTACTTCGCCCTCCAGTCGCCACGGTCCTTCCTATAGCATTCTTTCCTTGAATTCTGTTTATTTCTCCTCATGTAACTTCCACCATCTTACTCTGGGGTGCTGTGCACTTCTCTTCATCTTCTGTATTTTATTATACAGTACTTCTAAGACCACCAATTTATGTTGTGTAACTACACATTCATCAGGGTATACCTTACAATCTACATACAAAGCTCTATCCTTACTTCTGGCAAGAAAGAAATCAATCTGGCTACAATTTTGACCGCCGCAAAAAGTTATCAGACGTGATTCTCTTTTCCTAAAAAAGGTGTTTGCCAACATCAAATCATAAGCTAATGCCATACTCAAGATGTCTTCGCTAGCCTCATTTCTAGTCCCATATCCAAAACCTCCATGAACTCTGTCAAAACCTCCACTACTCTAAACGACATGTCCATTTAGATCTCCTCCTATGAATACCTCTTCCTCGTGTGGTATCCGCCTTAAAATCTATTCCAGCTCTTCCCAAAATCTGCTCTTCTCGGACTCTTGCAGTCCAACTTGAGGGGCATACACACTAAGGATATTCATAATCAAATCCCTCACTACTAGCTTAACTAAAATAATCCCATCTCCTGTTCTTTTAACATCAACAACTCTATCCTTGAAATTTTTATTGATCAGAATCCCAACTCCATTTATGCTCTTTGTTGTGCCTGTATACCATAGTTTGAATCCGATGCCATCCACTTCCTTAGCCTTCTCTCCTTTCCATTTAGTCTCTTGTAGGCAAGCAATATTCACTTTTCTTTTAGCAAAAGTATCTGTCAATTCCCTCAATTTACCCGTTAAGGTTCCTACATTCCAACTCCCCAATCTAATCCCTACCCCCTGGGCTTTTCTTGCCCCCCACACTCACCCACGGAAGTGTGAGGACCCTTGCTCATTTATCACCACATCCAGGCACCGATGTGGCGCATCACTCTAGGAATGATGGCCCAAGGCTAGCTTCCTTACCCCTTGCACCCACCTATCTTGGTGCAAAGACCCTTGCTCATTTTTCGCTACACCCGGGTGCCGATGCAACACGTCGCTAAAAAGGGTACGCTCCAACGATATATCAATAGGGTTCATCTCATAAAAGTAGCTCTTTTTTTTATAATCGGCTCGCTACGCCTGACGTAACTCTCCTCCTTTACCTGGCTTGGGACAGGCTATGTAGACTACAGAGGCGGAGTTAGACTACATAGACATAACCCTCCTTCTTAAGAGCTCCTATATATAGGAAAATTGTATGTCCACAACACTGAAGTTAAG
The DNA here is from genome assembly GCA_028455895.1 of Rhodomyrtus tomentosa. Lineage (NCBI taxonomy): Eukaryota > Viridiplantae > Streptophyta > Magnoliopsida > Myrtales > Myrtaceae > Rhodomyrtus > Rhodomyrtus tomentosa. The sequence continues at coordinate 35,248,585 of JAPCWY010000001.1, read as the reverse complement.
TAAAATGGAGTGATTTTTTTTATGTTAAAGCAAGAAATACATGGTCCCAGATGATCAGCAATCTACATTTCCAAAGCACGTCTTGTAGCTTAAAAAGTGCCGTAATCCCTCATGGTTTTCTTGTGATTTTGTTGTAAACATCCCAGAGATTCTCTTAAGGTATTGATGATGTCAGGACATGGCATAGTTCCTTTTTGAAGTTTCAAAAAACCTGTTAATTTTGTTGTTTAATGTAGTTTATTTGTCGGACAGGTCAAGGAAGTCAGCCTTTTAGGCAAGGCAGTTAAAGTTCTGAATGCAATAGGTGGTAGTATGACAAACTTGAACATGAACAGCAGTATCATGTCAAGAAGTACAGCAAACAAGATATCAATATTGGCCTTTGAAGTTGCAAATACTATCACAAAGGGTGCCAACCTTATGCAATCTCTCGCGGAACAAAACATTGTATATTTGAAAGAAGAAGTGTTTCCATCAGAATGTGTGCAATGCCTAGTATCAACGGATATGGATGAACTACTGAGAATTGCTGCTGCTGACCAGAGGTGGTCAACACAGGATTACTACTTTTTTTCCTTTAAGCTATACATGAGAAAATGCGCTACTTTAAATTAGGATGCATGGAACTTTACTATCTTGCTTTCTGACAGGAAAGAATTGCGATTGTTTACAAAAGAGGTGGTGCGGTTAGGGAATCAATGTAAAGATAATCGATTCCACAATTTGGACCGTTATTTCAATAGGTAAGCAATTGAGTTTTTTTTATTACCGCTTCTTCCTAAACACAGCTTTCTAAGTAATAACTGATCTTGCACCTGCTTCTCCCTCTATTGTCTCATAGGATGGAGTCGAGACCTGCATCAGGGACAACGTTAAGGAAAGACACATGGGCAGTAATGCTGCCATTAATGAATCTGGTTCGGCCTACAGCTGTGAGTATTTATAACTGATGTCGAAGCGCGATAGAAAATAAGCTAAACATAATAACTTGAATAGATACGAGGAACAATTTGTTCAATCAGTTGTGATTTATTAATATCAGCGAAATATCAAAAGTCTGTAAAGTCTAAGTCTTCCACGAACCCTAAACACCCTAATATAAGGTGCTAAACCTAATTAACTTAGGAAACACAATATTACGAAAATATCACTAAAATCACGAAATTGCCTAAAATCTTAAAATTACGCAATATTACAGAGATCGCCAACTTTATTTGCATCAGTAACCTGGCCATGCATTATACTTTGGTTAAGAGAGTGGCTATGGCATCTTAGTTAATGTCTTTCTATTGCAAATCTGGAGGTAATTTTCACCTTATGGCAAAGTTTCTTGCTGAGAAATCACGTTCTGTTTTGTTTGGGTGATTATCTAGAGCCATTAAGGTGGAGGGAATTGTCTTGTTTTGATATTTCATCCTCTAGGAGAAGGAGGATATTTTAGTGATTTTTTTTGTTTGTTTCTCTCTTATTTTAGTCTTTCAAAGATTGTTCTATCTTATTGCTGTCTCATTTTACCCTTTAGATGAACTTTCAGTAATTTCTCCTGTCTTCACATCATATTCATGTATCGTTTTATGTAAGAAATTACCACCTGTAATCAAAACAAAAAATCATGCCTTCAATAAAAGGTAACCCCACCCTATCTGCCAAAATTCATTTCCATGCATCTGGAAATCTCGATTGCTTAAGAAGGCCTTCTGCCGAAGTAGTTTGGGAACTTCGTTCTGATGACTTTTGCAATCAGGGTTGTTCTTGAAACTGCATATAGATTCCTACTTATTAGGTCCTCAAGACATCACTTCTGCAAGGCATTATTCAATGGTGCTAGTAGAGATAGCTCTCAGGATTCATTCAGCTATTGTCAGTGAGGAAGGGCAGCACAGAAATTCAGGACCTAAGCATTCATTAATTAAAAACCTCAGTAATAAGTCAGGAGGTGTCTCATCAATGTGACTGGCCACTTGCATTATTCTCTGTCTCGCAATCTTCCATACCAGTAACATTATTAACACGGGAGCTACTTCTAAATTTTCTACTCTGCATATGTAACCCTTTGTGTTAGTCAAGATACTCAATAATCTCAAACTTTGGAGGCTTTACTTAAGGTACTCATCAGTAGGAGGACAACGCAAATTTAGAAATAAAAAGAGGTGTATCTGGACATCTTCCAAAAAATGACACTAGCTGACTACAATCTTGCATACATTTGGACACCCGCCAGTGAAATTCCATAATGTAAAATCAAGAACAAGTAGATGCAAGTAACACTACTGTATCTGGTAACGACATATGGTGGTCCTAAAATTATTCATCCTCCCATGTTTGTAGCAGAATGTAGCGCAAGTTTCCTCTTTTCTGTTTTGTCATATCTGTGAAATCTAATTGTCCATCCTGAAAGGGAATTTTGAATTCGAAGTAGAAAGGAACCTCTACCAGTTCACCTAATTTGGTGTCGCCTAGTTAGAACGATGTTGGATTTTGGGTGGTGTTGGCTTAGATGACGTTGGACGACGTCATATCTGAGGATTCTGATGTCCGGTCTGGTGTTGAGTGGTCGACGATTGGTAATCTATGGCAACAGTTGATGGTGGAGCGTTTAGGTTTTAGTCTGCTTTGATACCATGTTTGATTTAAGAGAAAGACAATATATTATTTCATTAGCAAAGGATTACAAGTATATATAAAAGCCTCTTAACACCAAATGACTACTCTACCCTTATCCTTAACAACGTCATTAACACCAAAAGTACAAGCGGTGCGGTCACCTTATCGGAAAAGGATGAAAATCGTGATTATTTATGACTGAAAGAAAGAGTGTAATGAATACATTCAATGACTAGCCACTATTTTTTTTTTCACCACCAGCGTGTTTGGAATATCAGGTTCTTTCATTGAAGTAATGACAACTAGTCTTTATTAATGACAGGAGTTATATCACGAATTACATGCCTTGGACAGATGTGAGCAAGAGTATTGGCATAAGCTGCAAGACATTGTTAGCCTTGATGCCAAAGATAAAGATGGTGAGTTCTCAGACATGATGTCTTGGTTACAGACTATGGGACTTTTTCACAGCTTCCAAGTTGTTTGCGTCAGTATCTCCTTGGATAGTGACTCTATATGCTAAAGAGATAATTTCCTTGACACAGTTACTCATTGGATTGTTTTGGAGTCCAAGCATTTTCATATACGATGCGACTAGTGTATCATTGTTCGGGCCTTGATGATCTTGAGTCTTTTTTATTGGTTTCTACTGGTTGTTTTATCTTTCATCCTTGTGGTGATTCAAAGTCTGCACCTTGTTTCCTTTATACATGGATTGGACCATGTTAGAAAGTCCAACCCTATCAGAGCCAGTATTATTCATTTCTGCTTATGTGGGCCCACCCTCATTAGTCAATTTCCATGTGCCGCTCGTAATCTGGCTTGCACGTGAGAGGAGTTGTTAAAGTTATTGTTGCTGTTGTTGTCCCACATCGATTGTGAATGAGTCTTGTTTGCTCTTTATATTCATGTGGTCTCCCTCTACCTATCAATTTAAGCTTTTGGGTTAAGACTTTCTAACAAACCAGTCTAACCTAATTTTAGTTGCTCAAACAAAGTGAGAAAGAAAAGGAGAGCCCTAATGATTTGGAGTCACTACAGTGATTTTGCGACTCTAATCTTAGTTTGAGGTTGGCGCGTTTGTGGTTGTATTAGAAAACATGTATCCAGGGACGGGGACCCAAGCGGACACTGCAACTCCTCATGTTCTACAGAATGTGTTTAATTAATTTTTTCCTTGTATAGTTTTCATATTGATGGAGAGATATCGAGAAAGAAAGAAGGACATCCATATGGTGTTTATTGATCTCGAGAAGGCGTATGATAGGGTTCCAAGAAAGGTTTTGTGGTGGATTCTTGAGAAGAAAAAAGTACCTTCAAAGTATGTCAAGGTAATCAAGGACATGTATGACGGTGCTACTACATGTGTGAAGGCTTGTAATGGCACATCAAGTTATTTTCCAATCACAGTAGGCTTACACCAAGGTTCTGCTTTGAACCCTTACCTTTTTGCCTTGGTTATGGATGAGCTAACAAAAGATATTCAAGATGAGGTGCCGTGGTGTATGCTATTTGCAGACGATATCGTGCTTATTGATGAGAACAGGGCTGGGGTTAATACTAAGTTAGAAGTATGGAGAAGCACGTTAGAGTCTAAAGGATTTACGCTAAGTCGAAATAAGACGGAATACTTGAAGTGTGAGTTTGACATAGAAGGAAGAGAGGATCAAGAAGCCGTAAATATGCTCGGACAGGAGGTACCCAAGAAAGATATATTTAGATATCTAGGATCAATATTGCAAAAGGAGGGAGAGATTGATAAGGATGTAAGCCATAGAATCAGAGCAGGTTGGATGAAATGGCGCAATGCATCGGGATTTTTGTGTGATCGCAAAATTCCTCTTAGGTTAAAAGGAAAATTTTATAAAACAACAGTCAGACCTGCCATATTGTACGGAGCTGAATGTTGGTCAGCACAAAGGAAACATGAGCATAAAATGGGAGTAGCGAAAATGAGAATGTTAAGGTGGATGTGTGGTCATACAAAGATGGATAAGATAAGGAATGAAGAAATTCGACGAAAAGTTGGAGTAGAACCGGTGGCGGAAAAAATGAGAGAGTATAAATTGAGATGGTTTGGGCATATCCTCCGAAGGCCCTTAGACGCACCGGTACGAATAGATGTTTGCTATCGAGAGTATAACACGAAGAAAGCAAGAGGTCGGCCGAAATTTACTTGGGGGAAAGTAGTAAAACAAGATTTAATAGAGTGGGAAATAGATTGGCGTACGGTTTGTCTTAGGACGGAGTGGAGGAAGGCTATTAGTGTTGTAGAGGGATAATGTATAGATAGATAGATATATATATATACTTATTTATTTTTACACATTTATCTCTTTTTCCTCCCTTAATTCTGCTTTTATTTTTATGATTCTTTGGGGTTTATCGACCACCAACCCTAACTAGTTTGGGATAAAGGTGTTGTTGATGTTAATGTATAGTTTTCATATTTTGCAAAAAGCTTGTCCTTATTGTTCACTTTGATGGGTGAAAGAGAGCCTTCCAATTCTGAGGTCGGAGCTAAGGAGTCAGAGGAGGCATGTGTTAAGTTTTAAGAAGAAATCACTCTGGTCAAGGGCTCTGGAAGAGGTACCTAGTTAATTTTGTTCTTTCAGCTTTTCCTAGACTTTATTCATGTCTATAGATTCTCAATTGCGTAGACTTACAAATTGTATAAATTTAGGAGGAAATAGAAAGAGCTTTTCCCCGAAAAATCTCTTTATGTTCTATTCAATAAGCTTTGACCAGAAACTTTGAGATAATTTCATCTTTTATATTAAAAAAAAGGAAAAAGAAATAGAAATCTTTTCCCTGTCTAATATTTACTGCAGTTTTTGCAGACTTAATCTACATTTGATGCAAAAATACTCTAGAAGTAAATTCTGCTTTAGTTGGGAAAACTGCAGTGGATAATATTTCTTGCAGAACTTTAACGGAAATAAGATTAAAGATAAAAGTGTACTACCAAAAACTGGTAAATTAACAAAATGACAAGCCGTTAGGCGAGTTCACCCACTACATTATTTCAGTACTTATAATGCCCAGCTTATAAGCAGTTAGTCTCTTATCAAGTATAATTGAAACAATTGCTGATACGACATGTTTACTATTTGCTCTCTAGGTGGTGGAGAAACTTGTGGATATTATCCTTTGCCTCCAATTGGACGTGCTTAAAGCCTTTGGTAGTGCTGGTATGCTTTGTGAAATGCAAAGATCCTTTTCCCCTTAAAATCTGTCTTCATGCTGGAAAGAAGAAATTTGAACTATACGAACAAGAATTCAGAATAAGATGTGCTGAAATGACTGAAGTGTTGCTATTATTTTGCTGCATAAGTTTTTGAGCTTATGAATGAACTTTTATCAAGTCCCTTGTCGTCCACCACATTTACTTGGTTGATCATTCATCATATCTATTTATCCTCCTATTGACGATTAATTTATTGAAGTTCATGAATGGAATATCGGTCTGTTCATTGAAACCTTTGTAACATTTTTTATCTTTGACCATACAGATTTTGATAGGGAAGCAGGAGGTTCCGCCAGCAATGGTAGCAAATTGGGATCTTCTGGCATGGCTTTGCACTATGCAAGCACTATAACTCTTATTGACGATATTGTGAGTCCATATATGTCTGATTTTGACTCTTCCGGAGTTCTCTTTTCCTAGTCTATTTTTTCCTTTCCATTTTGATTCAATTTTGTGCATCCCCATTTTGGTTTTGAACTAATCATGATAGAAAAAGCCCGTGTAGTAGCTGTGGAATACTTCATTACCTATCACTCTTAAAACACTAAAATTGCAGTCTGCGTCCATCCGCTCTGGATCAGATATCTTGTACTGTGGACTGACCTGGAAAATTCACAGACCAATTTATGCATGCATAGTTTAAAAATAAACATAAAGAAGACGTTATTTGCTTACCAGAATCCTAAAGTTCTCAACCTGAATTCAATGTGGACTAGAACAGGAAAGTGGCTTGAAAATTTTGTGCAGTTATATACCACCACGAAACCGTTCTTAAATGCAGATCAATATATGGCAACTGGCAAGCAGGCCGCCAGCCATCCAAAGCTCTCTCAAGTTTTGACTAGAACATACCCGTGTTAACTTTATATATGTAAAAGACATCATTTGCTTACCAGAATCCTAAAGTTCTCAACCTGAAACCACCATAGAGAAGAATGGGAAAGTGACTCGAAGCTGTTGAATCTGTCATTGAGTACTTGGCGTTTGTTATAGCTTTCCATGTGATCTCTTGAGCTTTCTATCAATTATATTCTTTTTATTTGGAGTCTGGCCTCTGTTATAAAGCGACCATAAAGATCTTCTAATATTTATTCAAATTGTTAATTGTTGAAACAGTAAGGAACATTCATGTGACTAAAAACTACTGCATACTGATACTGGTACTTAGCCTCAAGAGAATAATCTGGTTGCCTTCCTGAAACTTGTTGAGATGATCTAATGTCCTTTATTAGTCTCTTTTCGCATTAAAATTCCATTTTCTCAATGGCATAAGAGTTCTGCGATTGGGAAAACTGTAAAATGGCTTGATGATATGAAGCCTATGATCACAAGTTCTTAGACATGAAGATAAGACTTTTTAAATGTGGTTACAAGCTGTCATTTATCAACTCAAAGTAGCTCACATAGAATGACAATGGACTGTGTGCTATTGGTGAAATAGAAAGAAAAGCGTGAGAGGAATCCATCACTAATTCCCTATTGATGCTAAAGATGGAATTTTTGTTTTTTCGGTGAAAGCTAATACGTGGACTTGATATGGTCTTTTTTTACCCATTTAACATCTATTCCAATTAGGTGGCTCATTCGGGCTATGTACGTCCAACAATGACAAATGCATTGTACCAAAGTCTGCCACCAGGTATAAAGTCAGCTCTGCACTTTCGGCTGAGACAAGTTCAGATTCAGGAAGAGGTATTTATGTTTATTACGTAATCGTTTTAACAGAACGCAACTAAATATTTTTACGTATTTATTGCGACGGATCAGTTCTTAAGCAGAATATATTTCATCATCTGGGGTATCCATTATGTTGGTGACTGTGCAGCCTACAATTCCAATTATTAAAGCTAAAATGGAGGAGACACTGTCGTGGCTTGCTCCTGTTGCTGCTAACACAATGAAGTAAGTTGCGAATTATCTGCAGGTCTATGACAAACTGTGATATAAACTTGAGAAATGATGTGCTTTTACCATTGGTTGTCATCTCACACCACTTGTTTACAAGGTTTATCATGTGTTTGTATGCACGTAGTCTCCCTTCATCAAACAGTTTTAGCCTTTGGTTGGACGTCTAATGCGAATAATTCTGCCTCTCATACTATTTGCTTTTTGAAGTTTCGACTCATGTTTAACACATATTGCTTAGCTCTGTTTTTAATTTGTTTGAACTAGAGCACACTATGGCTTTGCGAGACTGGGAGAATGGCCAAATATGAGGTACTTAAGCGTAGATCTTCATGTGCCGACCTTCGATGTTTCTTGCCTTTAAACATCATTAAGATTACTAAGTGATGTTCTTTTTCAGGTCCAGAGTAAACCAGAGATGCACCGGCAAGGATGACTTTGTCAGATTTAATACTCTATATCACGCTGATAAGGAGAAAACTGACTCCTACGTCGTTGAACTGTTGTTCTGGCTTCACCAACTGGTCGGCAAAAGAAGGGCTATAAACAATGAAGTCATCGGTTCACTTGATTCGATGATTTTTTCTCTAAGCGATGAAGAGATTAGATCGTCTTCTCACAGTTTGCTTAATGATGTAGATAAGAGGAAGCTGATGCCAAGATCAAGGGAGAATCTTGAGTCTGAAACAGAAATTCCCTATTCATGCTATTACCATCTACCGTGTATGGGTATTTGTGATTCTTCCACCAACAGAAGTCCAGGGATTTCCGTTCCCATTCTGAAAACATTATCTATGCATTTTGGCATAGACATGATGGCTGCATTGGATGTCATCGATGGCATTACCGCCCCTTGAAGTTTTCTAGCAATGACTATGATAAAAGCAATAGCTTCGGTTTGATACAATAAGAAGGGTACGGCTACCCTTGGATATTGGAGCTGCAAGTGAGATAGAGGACCGTAAGACACCGTTCGGGTACGTAGCGGATGCCAGAACGATATATCACAAAGCCTGTTCGTGCTGATACCATTAGACGAGTATCTAAGGTGCTGTCTTACAAGGCCATGTGAATGCCCATGTTGCAGCTGGTCAAAAGTGAACGAGTCTAAGTTGGATATTCATGGACGACCGTCTATTTCGCTTTGCTTTTACGGGTCGCCCTGTTTGGGGAAAGTGTATGATCAAGGTCAACCGTTCGGGCGATGATTTTTAGGATGTATATGCAATGTCAAATCTTGTTGTCATCTGTACATAGTGACTGTACGTAATGGCTTCTACCGTGGCAAACTGTTCCCATGAACCTCAGAGATCGACGGTTTGGAGAGATCGTTCATAATGCAATGTCCTGTGCATCGAGAAATGGAAAGCGTCACGTGATTTGTTATTGTCCCCCATCGAGTTCAACCTCGTTGGATTAATATAAATAGTTGGTAGCAAAGACAATGGTAACATCAATAGCAATTCAGGCTTAAAGCCAAGAATGAGGACACAATTTAAGTATGACAGGCATGCTTTTGACTCATTTTCGAAGGATACGTCATCTTCCTCCCTCTATTGCGACTTGCGAGTAGACAACTTATTGCTTAGACACTGGCCTTGCCCAAGAGAAACTTGAAAGCAGAAGTTCCCCGTCACGTATTTCACATTTCCCTTACATTGTGAAAATAAATAAATAAATTAGAGTATATTTTTTTAAAAACAAGAACTTATTTATAGCACTTGAAATAATTACTCATTGAAAATATTATCATTATCCACAAAAATCTATATCTATACATTTTTTTTGGAGTTGAATAATGTTTTCGTTGAAGCATTTTTTTTATGGTAACCATTTAATTTCTGTCCCTCATTTCGAAAAAAAAATGATTATAAGTCATGATCCATGACAATGCATGGTAAAAAGAATTGTTGGATCTTACATGGAATTTGTAATCCCAAAAAGTACACAGCTAGGATTGCCTTGATTTACTTTGGCTGTAATATGGACATTCATGTCAGAATACTAAAAAATTGGAGGTCCCATAACTTTGCGTCTCTAAATTGATACTTTAAAGATTAGTAAGTCCAAGGTGCGTTTGATTCAACTTTTTCAAAAAGTTTTGGGAAAATGCAAAGTAATGTAGCCTTAAGTCTTTGGGGAAATGCAAATATTGTTTGGTAAAATTTGCTTTGAGAAGCAATTTTGAGAGAAAATCTTTTTGATAGAAGCACAATTGGAGAGTTCTTTCGAGTAATTAATTTAAGCATTTTAATTCTTAATTGGTTTAAAAAATGAAAAAAATGTCTGCAACTTTTCAAATTTAAATATTGACAACAATGTTAAAGAGATTACTTTTTTTTGGTTAAACAATTCAATTGAAAAAAATTCACTTAAAAAATTTACTATTTCTCAATTTTTTTTTAAAAAAGAATACTTTCACATAATAAACCTTGTAACATGAGCTCGAGGAAAGAAATTTATTATCCTTAAAAATTACAAACATTCCTAAAAGTTTCCTAAACTTATATAACTATTTGATCACGTAAACGTGCCACATTATTTGAACCACTACCCTCCTCATTTACATAATTGTAATCCACTATATACAAATTAGGATCCAGGTCTACTCTTGCAAAATGTGCATATCCACGGCATTTTTTGCTATCACAATTTTCACTTGCTTTTAATATGGATAACTTGGTGCGCTCTTTAGAATCTTCCACTTCTTTTTCAATACGACAAAGGCCCGCCTAATTTTCGATCATAGTGAGGAGTGGGCACGGTTGAGCATTTCTTTTTAACTTATAGGTCCATAACCTCATTGAAACTCAAACGAATGATATATAATTGTGGAATTTGGATGTGCAACATTTATTAAATAATATTTACCTACACAAAAATAACGTGCATTTGATCAACATATACCACATACATGAATTATTACATTAAAAAAAGTAATAAACGAACCTTTTGGAGTATGAGGAAATTGTAAATCATATTAATATACTAGTGATGTGAACAAATTCAAACGAACACGAATTTGCTAAGCAACGCCTATTAACTCTTCTAAAGTCCCGAAACAAAAAACTAAACATAAGCATAAGAGAGAATCTCAGCTAAGCATGGAATAAGCTTGCAGTATGTTCTAGTGAGTTTCAACAATATTCCAGCATGTTTTGACAAAATTCAGGTTGTTCCCACAAGGCTCCAGTATGTTCTAATAGTGAGTTTCAACAATTCTGAACAAATTACAGCAATCTCAAGTAAACTTCAGTGAATTCTAGCAATCTATAATAAACTCCCGGAATCGACCTAAAAATGCGACCCTCTCCTCCCTTTTCGTCGTCAAGGTCAAGTCGCTGACCACGGCCTCTCATGGATAATGTCGAATTTAATGATTGTGCAGACGCGAATTTTGCATTCACTCCAAAAGGAAAATATGTTTAGATGCATCGGATGTGCGTGATCCCCGTGCACCACGGCGGTTGATTTTGGCATATGATCGTGCATGATGTAGGCCGGAATGCGCTGAGCTCGTGTGCACCCATCATGCTCGGAGACGGCCTTGATCGCTCAAGATAAAATTAGAGTCTCTGCAATGCTTGGACTGAATCATATTTGACCACAAAAACGAGCCAAATACCAAGTGTGGTTATATAACTCACATTTTTCATTAACCATTTGATTAGGAAGGAGAGTTTCAAAGAAGCCTCGCAACACGGGCACGTCCGCTATTCAACTTATTACTAACTTCGATATGGAATTACCGATCTTGATTTGACTGAATTACCAGCCTTTGTTAACTCGCGTACAATTCGTACGCAAGTGGACAAGCTGACATGATGTCATCAGCCTATCGTCAGAATTTCTCAAACTCATGCATAACCGCGTAGACAATTGCCATCGTCGCTGCCGCACGGAACGAGAAGGACAATATACCGGATGGGTTTCTAGAGACAGACACGTGGACGGTGATGCCGCCATTGTTTTTTTGAAAATATTCATTCGTTCGTGTGCGCGCGCGCGCGCGCGCGCGTATAACATACACACGTGGGGCCAGGTGGAAGTTTCCCTCCACAATCCCGCTAACTGTTCGAATCCAGTTTTCCACGACGACCCCGTTCCCCAGTTTTCCAGTTGACTTCGCCACTTCAGAAAGCCAAGGCACGAAACGAACGAGTTCCCTCCTCTCGCTCGATTCATCTAAGTCCAATCCGATGGTGTTCAAGTTCTATACTTTCATCATCGACGATGATTTCCTCAACACTCGACCCGGCTCACCGCCGGCCTTCTTGCCTTCGCCGTCGTCTGTGGCTTCTCCTCGAGCTTGTAGCAGTTGCATCGGCGTCGTCAGTAGATTCAACGATTCGCAACTTCGGGATCGATTGAGGTACGATCCTTGTCAGTCGTCATACCAAGTCCGGTTGCTAGAAACCTGACCATCGCCCCTAATTCTGCTTGAAATCGTCGATTTTCGAATTTACATTTCATGTCGATTGCGTGAGTCAGAGACGGAGAAGCTGTGAACGAGATGCCGGACGAGAGTTCCGGAGCAAGCAAAGGTTCGGCTGGAAAAGTGACCCGAAGTGCTAAGAAGCAGGTTAGGACTTCGAGCTGCAGTGGGGATTCACGTGTACTCCATTATTAAATCATCCAACTTCTTCATTTCAGTTTCTGATAATACAAGCCTAATATGGATGTAAATGTTGCTTATACGTTCTTCCTGCACTTCTGACCTGTAATATTTCCTGCAACTAGTAACTGCTGTCCCTGCGCTTTGAGGTCTCACATATAAATCTGTCTAACTCAAAACTGTAATTAAGGTAATCGATTCTCCAGAATCCTCTGCTCTTATCTTTTCCCCAACTTATTTTATTCTCTTTAGGTTTTTCCCCTTGATGGTTCTGATTTGCAGTGCCTCTAGAGGATTTGCATAGTAAGAGCTTTTGTGTTAAGTAATATGATGTTAAGTAATATGAAGTTGCTTCAGAATTGCGGTCTTCAGACTGGGATTTTATGAGGCTACAGGTTAACCCTTGAATTGCAGAAATCATACTCGATTTGAAATTTTCTCTCTTTTTTAGTGTGAATTTGATCCTTGAACTCTAGTGGTCCTTCTTTGTAATGGGATATTAACGATGAGCAATGAACAGAAATGGCAACGTGCTGGCCAATGGGTGGCCGGGTAGTGAAAGTCTGGCGAGAGTTGGGATTGAAGGGATAATTGATCAGCCTCAATTATCGTCGTCATCATGCTTCTGCATGCCTTCCTCTTGACCTGTTTGACCTACTTTTTTCCCCATAATGTAATAAATATTGGTTCTTCATTATGCTGTCAATTTAACCGAGCTTTCATCAGCTAAAAAAGAGAAGGTGAGTAGATTTGCAAACAGAATATTGTGTCCGATGGCCAAGTCCTCAATTTGTTATGGACAGTGTGGAGGGCTAACCAGCATTTTGTTTTATGATTGTCTTATGGACTGATGCCTGAAAGGCTCTTCTTAAGAACCGCTATACATAGGTAAATTGTATTTGCACAACACTGAAGTTGAGTAAAATGGAGTGATTTCTCATGTCAAGAGCAATAATTAAATGGTGCTAGAAGATCTGCATTCTACATTTCCAAAGCACATACTTGTAGCTTAGAAAGTGCCGTAAGGGCATTCCTCAATATTTTCTTGTGCTTTTATGATATGCAATCTAGATAAGGACCTGTTAATTATGTTGTTAAATGTAGTTTTCTGTTCGGATAGGTCAAGGAAGTCTGCCTTTTAGGCAAGGCAGTTGAAGTTTTGGATGCAATTGGCGGTAGTATGACAAACTTGAACATGAACAGCAGTCTCATGTCAAGGAGTGCAATAAAAGAGCCGATTATAAGCATTTTAGCCTTTGAAGTTGCAACCACTATAACAAAGGGTGTCAACCTTATGCAATCACTCTCGAAACAAAACATTGTTTATTTGAAAGAAGAAGTGCTTCAATCAGAAGGTGTGCAATGCCTAGTATCAACAAATATGGATGAACTATGGAGAATTGCTGCCACTGATTACAGGTAGTCAATACAGTACCATTTGTTTCTTTAAGCTGTTCATGAGGAAATGTGCTAATTTAAATTAAAATGTGTGGAACTTTACTGTCTTGCTGTGCAACCTGACAGGAAAGAATTGAAATCTTTTACAAAAGAGGTAGCGCGGTTTGGAAATCGTTGTAGAGATCCTCAATGGCACAATTTGGACTATTTTTTAAGGTTGTAAGCCATTTGTTACTGCTTCTGCTTGAACGCAGCTTTCCAGGTAATTACTGATCATGCCCCTCCTACTCTTTCTGTTGTCTTATAGGATGGAATTGGAACGTGCGCCAGGGTTACTTTCACCATTAAGGAAAGACGCATGGGCAGTAATGCTGCCATTAATGAATCTGGTACCCTTTACAGCTGTGAGTACTTCTAAGCTAGCCATGCATTATTGCTCTGGTTAAGACAGTGGCTCTGTCATGTCTTGGTTAATTTTCTTCATATTGCAAATCTGGAGTTAATTTGTACCTTATAACAAAATATTGTTTCTGACAAGTCACTTTTGGTGTTGTATGGGCGATTATGCAGAGCCATAAAGCCTAAGGTGGAGGAAATTACCGTTTATTTTTTGTCCTCCAGAGGACATTCCGATCATTTTTTTGTGGAAAAATTTCCAATTGAGGGTTCAAAATGACTTCATTTTATCGAATAAGGACTTGAGATGAATTTTGTTTCAAATAAGGGCCTAAATCACTCAAATTGTTTCAAAGAACGGCATGACCGGAGGGCACCTTCATCCTTTACTTTATTGAATTTTTTTTATTTTTTTTTATTTTTTCATTTTTACCTATTCTTTTTATTTTTCTCCCCTCCCCTCCCCTCTCCTCGGCCGACGCCGGCGATGATTACCCACGTCCGCCCAGGCATCATTCAATCTGTCAATCTCTTGTTTCTCTAACCTCCATGGATGACCTCAACCTTCATCAGAGACCTGAGCCCTCTTTCTGTGGGAACGAGCCACCATGGGGGACTTCCATCTAACGTTTTCCATGCCCAGAACGAGACCCGCGACCTCTCTTGCTCCTTGTTGCGAACTTCACGAAGGTCGTTTAAGCGGGAACAGATAGGTTGCGAAATCACCTAGCGTCTGCACCCGTCCAGGCGAGGACTCTCCTCTCGCGAGGGCTACTCTCGCTTGCATAGGTGAGGGCTGCCGTCATACTTGCTTCGGCTAGCAAGGCTGCCCTCGCCCGACATCAGCCCGAGCAAGGGTAGCTCGATGCTGGTTCGGCAAGTGAGGCTGGCTTTGGCCTTGGGAGGGGGAGGGAAGAACAAAGAAAAAGAAAAGGAAAAAAGAAAAGAAAGAAATGAAAAACAGAAAAAAATTAAAAAAGTAAAGGACAAAAATATACTTCTGTAAGTCAATTTTAGTACTTCGGGCAATTTAGGTCTCTATTTGAAATAAAATCCATTTCAAATCTTTATTTGAGGAAATGAGGTCATTTTGAGTGAAATTTTCCCTTCTTTGGTTTTGTTTCTCTTTCTTATTCAATTTTTCAAAGATTAATCTATCTTATTGCTGTCTTTTTTGACCATTTAGATGAACTTACATGAATTTTTCTTTGTCTTCACATTATATTCGTTTATAGTTATTGTATCATGTCAGAAATTACAACCTGTAAATCAAATGAAAAATCATGCCTTGAAAGTCTAAATACATGCAATCTTATGATTCTTACCCTAGCCGCCAAAACTAATTTCCATGCATCTGAAAATTTCTATTCAGTAAGAAGGCCTCCTGGCGGAGTAGTTTGGAAACTTTGTTTGAACTTCTGCAATTAGGGTTGGTCTTGAACCAGGCAGATAGCTCCCTACTTATTAGGTCCTCAAATTATCGCTTCTGCAAGGCATTATACATTGATGCTAGTAGAGCTATTGCTCAGGTTCATTCAAGATATTGTCAGTGAGCAAGGGCAGCACAGTATAGGATCAAAGCCTTCACGGATGAAAGATCTCACTAATAAGTCAGGAGGTTTCTCATCAATGTGACTTACATATAATTCTCTGTCCTGAATCTTCCGTACCAGTAAAACCATTAACACATGAGATATTTGTATAGTTTTCTATGCTGCCTATGTAACCCAGTGGAGGCATTAATCATTAACCTCCGACTTTATGTTGGTCAAATATGAAGAGGGAATAGAGCACCACATAGACTCACCAGGCGTATAATGGATGATCAGAAGTAAAAAGAGTGTTGTGGGACATCTCCCAAAAAATTGAAGTTAGTTAACTACAAGCTTGCCAAAATGTTGGATACCCACCAGTGAAATTTCCAAAGAAGCCTCGAAGATCAAAAACCAAGAGATGGAAGTAATTTTATTGTATCTAGTAACGTTGTGTCATTAAAAATATGTCGTCTCATGTCGTAGCAGAATGTAATCATCTTGTGAGATCTGATATTCAATTGCTATTCCTAAAGCAGGATTTTGATTTGAATGGAAACTCTAACAGTTTGCCTGTCATTACGTCATTAACAACAAAAGTGCAAACAGTGCTGTCACTTTATTGGGAAATGTGTATTGCATCCATATTCTTTCAGTCAATTCAACTATGTAGTAAGATGGTGAATGAAATCGTGATTAGTCATGACTGAAAGAAAGAATGTAATGAGTATTTTCTTCCACCGCCAGCTTGTCTAGAATATCAGGTTCTTTCATCGAAGTAATGGTTTGTAGTTTTGTAGTTGTTGAATTATTGTCCCACGTCGCTTGACAAATCTAAATGCTCTTTGTATTCATCTTGTATTCCTTCACTTATTAACTTAAGTTTTTGGATTGAACTTTCTAACATGATATCAGAATTAGTGCTATCCCTTTCGCGAATGTGAGTAGTCAAATTAAATTACACGTGCTGCTCGTAATCCCACTTACACGTGAGAGGGAATATTGAGCATCTTCCCGCATCGCTTAACAACGGGTCCTAACCTATCAACTTAAACCTTTTTATTGGACTTTCTAACAATAGTTTTTATCAATGATAGGAGTTGTATCACAAGTTATGTGCCTTGGAAAGATGCCAGATAGATTACGAGCATCAGCTGCAAGAATATATCAGCCTTGATGCCAAAGATAAGAACTGTGAGTTCTCAAGACATAATGTCTTGGCTACAGACTGTTACTTTGTCACAGCTTCTATAATGCTTGCTTCAATATATCCTTGAGTCTTTTTTTATTGGTTTCTACTGCTCGTTTCATCTATCGTATGATTCTAGATTTTGCACCTTGTTTCCACTGTTCATGGACTGATTTAGCGTATTTTTAGTTATTATTGTTATTATTTTTTGGTAAGGCAAGTATATATAAAATTTTTCAATGCGCCAACTACGAAAAACCTTGTACTCATCACGACACTTGGACGTGTTCTAAAGGGTGCAAAGGTGTAGCGGTTTGCAAGATACAAGGGAGCCAATTTAGTTACTAGTTGAGCACTAGCACTTCTCATAATTTTTCACCTCTAGTCTTGCTAGTTGGCGTGTTAGTGCTTTGATTTGAAAAATATTTATACTAGGATGGGGACCCAAAAGAAAACTGTAACTCTCCATGTTTTCCACAGGGTGCGTCTAATTAGCTTTTTCCTCGTATAGTCCATTATATCCAGCAAAGAGTTTCGATTCTGAGGTCAGAGGTAAGGAGTCATAGGAGGCAGGCGAGAAGTTTGAAGAAGAAATCACTTTGGTCAAGGGTCCCGGGAGAGGTACCTAGCTAATTCTGCTCTTTCAGCTTTCCCTAGACTTTGTTCATGTCAATATATTGCCAACTGCGTAGAATAACAAAATTTTCAAATTTAGGATAAAAAAGAAAGAGCTTTCGCAAAAAAATCTCTGTATAACCACAAAATTATACTCAATTAAGCTTTGAACGGAAACAACTTTGAGATAATGTCGTCTTCTGAAGCCACGAAAAAACCTCTTTGCTGTCCAATATCTACTGTGGTTTTGCGGACTTAATCTGCATATGATGCAAAATTACTCTTAATAACTTCTGCTTTAGTTAGTTAAACTCAGCCTCAAGGATGATAATTCTTGCATAAAATTTAAGATAAAAATGATTCGAGAAAACTGGAAAATTAACAACATGAGACAAGCTATTATGCGGAGTTCACCCATTATTTTGTTTCAGGACTAAGATTGCCTAGCTTATAGGCATTTTGTCTTCTTGTCTAATATGATAGAAACAATTTCTGATAGATATTCTTACTACTTGCTTTTTAGGTGGTGGAGAAGCTTGTGGATATTGTCCTTTTCCTCCACTTGGACGTTCTTGAAGCCTTTGGTAGTGCTGGTATGCTTTTTGATACGCAAAGATCCTCTTCCCCTTAAAATCTGTCTTCTACTGGAAAGAAGAAATATGGACAGACGAAATCAGAATAAGATGCGCTGAAGTGACTGAAGATTTGTTATTATTTTGCTTCTTATAGAGAGCTTGCACATGCAATATCATCAAGTCCCTTGTCATCCACCACATTTTACTTGGTTGATCTTTCATCATATCTATTTGTTTTCCAGTTGATGATTTATTTATTGAAGTCCATGCATGGAATATTGGTCTTTTGGTTTCTTCATTGAAACCCTTGAGACATTTTCCATCTTTGACCGTACAGACCATGAAAGAGCACCAGGAGTTTCTCCCAGCAATGGTAGAACATTGGGATCTTCTGACCTGGATTTGCAATATGCAAGCATTATAACTCTAATTGACACTATTGTAAGTTAATATGTTATCTGATTTTGACTCCTGGAGTTCTCTTTTCCTTGTCTATTTTTTCCTTTCCATTTTCGTTCAGTTGTGTGCTTTCATATTTGGGTTGAACTAGTCATGACAGAAAAAAGGACATCTATAGTAGCCGCAGGATGCTTCATTATCCGTCACTTCAAAACACTAAAATTGCGCTCTGCTTCCTTTCACTCTGGACTAGATATTTTGTGCTGAGGAATGATCTGGAAAATGCAAAGACCAATTTATGCATGCATAATTTAACAATAAATATACAGAAGACATCATTTGCATACCAAAGATCCTAAAGTTCTCAACCTGAAATCCGTACAGACAAGATCAGGAAAGTGACTTGAAACTTTTGCAGGGTTGTATATCATTAAGAGACCTTTCTTTAATAGAGGTTGATCTACGTCAAGCAGGCTGACCAGCCATGCAAAGCTCTCTCAAGTATTGACTAGATCCTACCTGTATTACCTATAAATATGAAGACATAATTTTTTTTCCAGAAATATTAAGTTCTCATTGAAACCAACATGGACATGAACAGGAAAGTGACTCAAAGTTGTTGAATCTGTCGTTGAGTACATCTAATATGGTTTCTATACATGCATCTACCAATGCACTGGCATTACTTATAATTTTCCACTTGATCTCTTGAGCTTTTAATCAATCACGTCTTTTTCTTTTCTGTTTTTGGAGTTTGGCATCTGCTATAAGTATCTACCGCGTGCGATATCTTGTTATAGTTTATTCAATTTGTTAATTCTTAAAACAGCAAGGAACTCCGGCCTAAATTAACCAATAATAATAATAATAATAATAATAAAAAGAAGAACCAGTGAGGAATTTTCGTATGATTAACAACTATCGCATACCAGTACTTAGCCTCTATAGAATAATCTGATTATCTTCCTGAAACTTGTTGAGATGATTTAGTATGCTTATTAATTTCTTTTCCCAATGAGCTTCCGTTAGTAGCATAAGAGTACTATGACTGGGAAAACTGTCCAATGGCTCGATCATATGAAGTGTCTGATCGCAAGTTCTTAGACATGAAGACAAAATTTACCATTTTTCCTGGCTTGATCATTTGAAGTGCAAGATAAAAAATGAAGATATTCGACAGAAAGTTGGAGTAGAACCAGTGACAGAAAAGATGAGAGAACATAGACTGAGATGGTTTGGGCATATTTTTTGAAGACCCCTAGATGCTCCAATAAGAACAGAAGTTTGTTACCGGGAGCATGATATGAAGAAAATAAGAGGTCGACCGAAACTAACTTGGGGGAAAGTAGCCAAACAAGATTTAAGGATGTGGAAAATAGATTGGCGTATATTTTGTTTTAGGACGAAATGAAGGGAATCTATTAGTATTAGAGGGGTATATTTCCTATGTTCCAGGCTGACCTTTTTAGTCCTTAGCCCTTTTTCTCTATTTTTATTTAAATTTTATTCTTTTTTCTTCATTTGATCTTTGCTTTTTATTTTTGTTATATTCTATTTTATTCTATTTTTCTTTTTTGGTTCATCAACCGCCGAACCCAACTAGTTTGGGATAAAATTGTTGTTGATGTTGATGTTGTTTACAAGCTGTTATTTACCAACTCTATATAGCTCAATAAAATGACAATGGACTATTATGTACTGCTGCACAGAAAATCTTGCTGAAATGGTGTTGAGAGAAAAACTGAACTGAATGCTTGGTT
Source organism: Rhodomyrtus tomentosa (assembly GCA_028455895.1). Classification (NCBI taxonomy): domain Eukaryota; kingdom Viridiplantae; phylum Streptophyta; class Magnoliopsida; order Myrtales; family Myrtaceae; genus Rhodomyrtus; species Rhodomyrtus tomentosa. Next base: position 35,228,350 of record JAPCWY010000001.1, on the reverse strand, counting down.
AGGTCAATGTGACCCCAAGCTATCTATTTATTATTTTTTTTTTGGGTAAGGTAAAGCTATCTATTTATAATAAAGCCAAAAGGCCAAAAATTACAATATTGCCCTTATTGCTACTATTCATAAAATAATAAAGAAATTACACAAATAAGCCCTCATCGGCCAAGTACTCTCAACACTCCCCCTCAAATTGGAGCATAAATACCACACATGCCCAACTTGACTAAAATAGGATGAAACGATTTATTCCCTAATCCTTTAGTGAACACATCAGCAAATTGATCACTGGATTGAACAAGGGGCATATAAATTAATCCACTCTCCAACTTCTCCTTGATAAATTGTCTGTCAATCTCCACGTGTTTTGTACGGTCATGTTGTACAGGATTGTGAGCAATACCGATAGCAGCCTTATTATCACAATATAGCATCATAGGAAGATGAATGGACACACTGAGATCTTCAAGTAATCCTTTAAGCCATAACAACTCACAAACTCCCTATGCCATCGCACGAAACTTTGCTTTAGCACTAGACCGAGCAACCACATTATGCTTTTTGCTGCACTAAGTCACAAGATTCCCTCCTAAGAAAGTACAATACCCAGAAATAGACTTCCGATCTGGAGATCCAGCCAAATCAGCACATGTTTAAAGCTTCAATCTTCAAGCCATCATGAGGAGATAAAAGAATGACTTTCCCTGGAGTAGATTTCAAATACCGAAGAATTTGAAGAACAACATTCATATGTGTAGAGTATGGATCGTGCATAGACTGACTAACCAAGCTCACAGCAAAAGCAATATCAGGTCGGGTGTGGGACAAATAAATCAACTTGCCTACTGACCGTTTATAACGGCCCTTATCCACTGGATCACCATCTTTTTTCTCGAAGATGAGTATTGGGCTCAATAGGCATATCAGAGGGATGATATCCCAATAACCCAACTTCTGTCAAAAGATCAAGGACATACTTCCTTTGGGATAGAAATATACCCTTTGAAGATCGGGCAACTTCAATCCCAAGAAAGTGCCGAAGCTTTCCAAGGTCTTTTATCTCGAACTCTTGGCCGAGATATTTCTTCAACCGGCTAATCTCTTCGTGATCATTCCCTGTGACAACGATGTCATCTACATATACAATGAGAATAGTAATTTTAGTACCTGATTTCTTCACAAACAAGGTGTGATTGGCGTTGCTCTGTTTATACCCACCAGAGACCATAGTTCTCTGAAACCTACCAAACCAAGCTTGAGGTGACTGCTTTAAACCATAAAGTGCACGTTTTAGCTTGCCCACTTTACCTTGAGTTTTGTCACAAGAAAAACCTAGAGAAATCTCCATATACACCTCTTCTTTTAACTCCCCATGAAGAAATGCATTCTTCACATCTAGCTGCTGAAGATCCCATCATCGATTAACAGCACACGAAAGTAGTACTCGAACAGTATTCAACTTGGCAATAGGAGCAAAATTTTCTTGATAATCAATCCCAAAAGTTTGAGTAAATCCCTTTGCCACTAATCGTGCTTTATATCTATCCACAGTACCATCCATCTTTTGTTTGACTACAAACACCCACTTACATCCTACCGATTGTTTCCCAGGAGGAAGAACAATAAGATCCCACGTGTCATTTTTCTTCAAAGCATACATCTCCTCCACCATTGCTGCCTTCCACTTCTCATTTGCAAAAGCAGCCAATTTTGCGGAATAGAAACAGAAGCTAGAAAAGACACAAAAGTACAATAAGAGCTAGACAAAGAGTCATATGAGACGAACTGGGATATAGGGTGTTGTGTACAAGTTCTAGTACCCTTTCGAAGTGCAATAAGAAGATCAGAAGAAGAAACCATACCAGGAGTAGTAGAATCCAGATCCGGAAATGATGATTGAACAGGCAATGTATCAGTGGTCTCAACCTGCTTGTTAGTAGTGGGCTCTCTACGACGATATGTCTTCAATGTCTTGCTTCTATCGGCAGTGTGACTATCAGAATTGGAAGTAGACTCCCCCTGAAGTGCTTGCTTTGTTATCTCCCATTGTGGCATTGTATTATCCTCTTCTTGTGTTGCATTATTCTCCTTTGGGGAAGGGGTAGAACCTGTGTTCTCCTCTTGAGAAAGAGGAGAACACTCCTGGGAAGGTAGAGAATCATTAGAGACTATTGGAGAAAAAGGGTAAGTAATATCCAAAGTGGGGAACACCTCTACACTAGGACACTCCCCCTAAAGAGGTGGAGCCGAATAATAGGAATAAGACTCGTGAAAAACCACATCCATAGATACAATGGTGCGCCTAGAAGGAGGATGATAACACTTATAACCCTTTTGAGTAGGTGAATACCCAAGGAAAATGCAACGGAGACCACGGGGTTCCAACTTACTCTTTGAGGTAGTGTTACGAGCATAACAAACACAACCAAAAATTTTTGGGTTAAGAATAAAAGTCGATGATCCCTGAAAGCATCAATAGGTGTGCGAAAATCAAGAATTCTCATAGGCATACGATTTATTAAATAGACAGCAGTTAAGATAGCATCACTCCAATACTGAGCTAGGACATGACGGGAAAACATAAGAGACCTAGCGGCCTCTAACAAATGTCGGTTCTTTCTTTCGGCAACGCCATTTTGTGCAGGGGTATCAACACAACTGGTTTGATGAATAATGCCATGATCATAGAGATACTGTTGAAACTGACTTTTAGTGTATTTAGTGCCATTGTCATTGCGAAGAATTTTCAAAGTGGCATTAAACTGAGTTTGGATCATTTTGTGAAAATTTTGAAAACATTGAAAACCGTCACTCTTATATTTCAACAAATAAACCCGTGTTGTACAAGAATGACAATCGATAAAAGTGACAAACCATCGATTACCAGAAATAGAAGTGTACTGGGAAGGACCCCACACATCAGTATGAATCACATGAAAAGGGAAACGACTTATATTTTTTGAAGATGAATATATTGAACAAGTTTGTTTAACCAAAACATAGGCTTCACAAAAAAAATCATCTTTATTACAAGCTGAAACGAGACTAGAAAAAACTTTTTCTAAAGTTCCTAAAGGGGATGACCTAATCTGCAGTGCCACTGATGAAGATTTGTCAATGCTGAATTAACTTGACGAGGCGTAGAAGACAAAGTTGAAGTAGAAACCCCACTACCCTCGAGCATATAAAGACCACCACCCGATCTACCATGTCCAATCTCCTTCTCCGTTACCAGATCCTGGAAAACACAATAAGAAGGAAAAAAAAGGTTACTTTACATTTTAAGTTTCGAGCCAGACTACGGATAGAAAGGAGATTAGTATAGAATGATGGAATATGTAAAACAGAAGTTAATGAAAGAGTAGGAGAGCAACTGATAGACCCTTTTCCAGCAATGGAACAGAGGGTTCCATCAGCTACGCGAACTTTTTCTCTACCGAAAGTAGGGGTATATTGCTGAAAGAGATTAGAAGAACCTGTCATGTAATTCGTAGCCCTTGTATCAATGATCCAGTGGTTGGAAACAACTAAGGTATTAAACCCCCCAAAGAAGATACCTGAAGTGGCTAGGTTTGAAGCAAAAGAAGAAGATGAATTGGCAACCGTGGGGGAGGCAGCAACAGCAGAAGCTTTCAATAGACGTCGAAATGCCTAAAGTTCTTCTTGGGGTAAATCGATATCAGTAGTAGGTGCAGCAGGAACAATTTCAGTATGGTTTGCCATGTTTTTTTTACTTCTTTTGTGCCCTTTTTGCCTCAAAATCTGCAGGTTTTCCATGTTACTTCCAACAGGTAGCCTTAGTGTGATACAGCCTATGATAGTGTTCACACTTCACAACCTCCTTAGAGGTATCAGACCGACAGGACGAACCAGATTTGGCAATAGTGCCAGCACTGATTTGTAAAGCAGATCGATCAACAGTAGAGGGATGAAGCATTGCTGTCCTACGGCTTTCTTCAGAGTGAACTAGAGTATAGGACTGTTCCAGAGTAGGGAATGGAGATCGGCTAAGGACTTGAACTCGTATCTGATCATATTCAACATTTAATCTTGCCAAGAAACCAAAAACTCCAATCTTGTCCACATGTCTCTTGTAGGCAGCAATGTTCACATCATTGGTTGGGTGATAATTGGTATAATGATCTAGCTCTTGCCACAAACTCCGAAGCTCAGCGTAATATTGGGGTATAGTCATCTCCTTCTGAGTAGAAGGAGATGACTAGGTATCAGAGCAAGGGCCAAAAATTTCAATATTACCCTTATTGCTACTATTCATAAAATAATGAAGAAAATAGACAAATAAGCCCTCATCAGCCAAATACTCTCAACAAATGGCAATAAAAGTGCTTGAGGAATTCATTACTGATTACTTTGGTGCCATATAACTTCTGTTCCAATTAGGTGGCTCATTCGGGCTCTGTGCCTCCAACAATGGTAAATGCACTGTACCAAAGCCTGACACCAGGTATAAAGTCAGCTCTGTACTTTTGGCTGCGGCAAGTTCAGATTCAGGAAGAGGTAGTTAATGTGTGTTATGTGATTGTTTTTACAATATATATCTGTGTGTATCGCCGCAGACCAGATCTTAAGCAGAATATGATTTCCTCATCTGGAGTATCCATCATGTGTGGTGTTTGTGCAGCCTACAATTCCAGTTATTAAAGCTAAAATGGAGAAGACACTGTCGTGGCTTGCTCCGATTGCTGCTAACACAATCAAGTAAGTTGCTAAAACATCTGCAGGTCGATGACACTTTGTGGTCAACATGATTAGTGCCCTTTTCACCGCATCTGCTGCTACAAATTTTGATATACTTGAGAGATGACGTCTCTTTACCATTGATTATGCTTGAATTTTAGAGTGTCAGCTCACATTGCTTATTTGTAGGGTTTATCATGGGCTCATATGCATGTAGTCCCCTAAATTGAACTGTTTTAGCCCTTTGGTTGGACTTCAAATGCAAATCATTCTAGCCTCTCATACTATTTGTGTTTCAATATTTCGAAGCATGATTAACAGATATTGCATTACTCCTTTCCTATTTTGTTTGAACTAGAGCACGTCATGACTTTGCAAGACTGGGAATATGGGCAAATATCAGGTGCTCAAGCTTAAAACTTCATGTGCTCACCTTTGATGTTCTCTTGCCTTTCAACATAGTCATAATTACTAACTGATTCCTTTTCAGGTTCAGTGTGAACCAGAGACCTGCTGGCAAGGGTGACTTCATCAGACTCAATACTCTATACCACGCTGATAAGGAGAAAACTGACTCCTACATTGTTGAACTGTTGTTCTGGCTTCACCAAATGGTCTACAAAAAAAGGGCAATGAGTGATGGAGTCACTTGTTCTCTGGACTCGACAGTTTGTTCTCTAAGTGGTGAAGGGATTCAATTATCTTCTCACAGTTCACGTAAGGATGCAAGTAACAAGAAATTGATGCCAAGAAAAAGTGAGACATTGGGATATGAAACAGAAAATCTCCACTCATGCTATGACCATCTACCGAGCTCGGGTATTTGTGATTCTCCCACCAATGGAAGTCCAGGGGTTTCAGTGCTAATTTTGAAAATATTATCTATGGACTTCGGCATAGACATGATGACTGCATTGGATGTCATTGATGGCATTACCGCCCCTTGAAGTTTACGGGCAATGACCATGGGAAAAGCGATAATTACAGTTTGTACAATAATACGTGTACATCCAACCTTGTATACCGGAACTTGAAGTGAGATAGTGGACAGTAAGACATTATTTGGCGTAGCGGATGCTAATTTGATATATCATATTGCCTGTTCGTCTTCTGACACAGTTAGAAGAGTCCTATAGTCTTGCAAGACCATGTAAATATCCGTGTTGCAGATGATCAAAAGTGAATGTGTGAATTCAAATATTTATGTCCGGCTAGCTACCATGCTTTGCTTTTGCAGCTCGCCTGATTTGGGGAAAGTGCACTATCAAGGTAGAGGTGTCAAAAGGGTGGACTGGATCGAATCGGGTCGATTATGATCCGATTCATATTAATTCATATAACATGTTTTGATCCATTTTTACACAATATAAATCTAATGACCCGTATCCAACTCAATCCCTGTACGACCCGTATTTCTTAAATATTTGTATATTTAACTAAATCATATTGTACATATTCTAATAATTTGGTTAAAAAAATGATATTGTTAATTTAGTAATTTTTTTAAAGATTTTTATTTTTTGATTTTTCCTCCTCCGCGTCTGCTATTCCTCCTTCGGTCGCGGGTTGCAGGGCTCCGACGACCAGCTAAAACCTACTTGGAACAGAAATATCATCATGAATCATCAAGAAACAACTCAGATTCTCAATCATTTATACATGAGTGACACGAACGAATCCCCTGTTTACGTCTCACAGAAACCACACAAAACAACGGAGAATGAAATTACCTAATTACAAAAGAATAGAGGTGACAATAGATTGGCAACAAGAGCATCGGTTATCACCGATGCCCAACCACAGGCTCGATGTCTCGTCATTTCAAGGTTTCTCAGTTTCGAAACAGAGTAAAAGCAGAGCATCTTCCACCCACGGTTTCTTAAGTACAGTACCAGCGATGGTGAGCATCGACGACCGGTGACCATCGGCAACAAATAGCGACGAGCGAAGATGAGGATAATCGGAATCGGTATCCAAAAGCGATCTTGGATTAAGATTCACGAAGCACTCAGTCACGGCAAGGCAAAAGAACACTTGTGATGCTCCACAAGAACCAATGACGGCAATAATGATGGAAGGCCGGTCTTCATCGTCGGCGGATTTGACGGGCGGCTGAGAGGAGGAGAAAGGAAGGAAGGAGCAGTGGCGCATCGTCACCATCGCTGCTTCCTCGACGCTCCAAGGCAACTGCCATGAGGAGGAGAAAGTACGGCTGAGTTACGGTGGGTCTGGCACTGTAGGTTTGAAAAATGGGTTAAAATATGGGAATTATTTAAGTGACCCATATTCTAACCTAATTTTTGGACGTCAGTTTTTTTCAACACATTTTAAGCCATTTAAAAAAACAAATGAATTACCCATGTAGAATAGGGCCTTCTCAAACTGAGTTATAGGGTTTAAGTAAACCCAGATGCCCAAGTATCATAAATTATGTACGATACTTATTTTAGTGCCAAAACTTTCAAATGGTCAATTTAGTACTGATGAAAATCAGAATCAGATTTTTTAATTAGCAGCTGATCGTGTCGTAGTATGCCAAAAAATAAACCTTAATTACTAACTATAGATAGTGATAAGAAAGGGGTTGAACCACAGAGAAAAATAAGGACGATTTGAGTTTTTTTTTTTACTAAGTAATTTAGTTTAATGCTAAAATTCAGTTAATTAAAATAAAGTGTAAACAATCACGAGAAAATTATCGCCTATGAGTCTCGAATACACGATATGTTCTTATTTGATTGGCCTTTCTGTTTGCACTATCGGACCTAACAAGCTACAATCTTGATATAGTCACGAATAATTCACAACCTAACCTTGTTATAACTTATATTGTCGATCACTATTGTTTTTCGCTTTCCAAGCTTAGCACACATAGTTGATCATATATAGATTATCATCAGCCTTGATCATATATTGCAATTAAAACTATTGCTTGGATATGAAATTAGAATCACGAAAACTAAAATCATAAACTTGATTTAACGATAAAATTCTTGAATAGAATAGATCAACACATAATCTCTCCCAAACAATCAAGCGCAGTACCAAAAACTAAATATAGAATTTAGAATCCAAACAAGAAGTATCGTTTCATCTACACTCAAAGACGATATAATAAATTTAGCTATTCATGGAGATGAATGACATAGAAGAAATTGAAGAAAAACTCGGAGAAGAAGCCATGGCCGAAGTGAATTCTTTGCACGTTGCTTCTTTGCTTCCTGACGCGTCTTGTTTCCCTCTCCTTTTCACGTTAGTTTTCTCTTTTCTTTTTTCAAATATGCCATCATTCTCCTTTTGCTATCTTCAAAGATATCCTCGTGATTTTCATTTTCTTGATTTTTGGAATATGCTCTCTATTAATCGAAAGTTCATGGAAATTTAAAACTACCAAGGATAAGATTTTACAAAAATTCATTAAAGATCTCGGATATTAGAAGATATCATGTTCAATCAAATCTTTTTCGATAATCAAAATACTAGACAAGTGAACTAATTTAATTAATAATATCTATTTGAAACCCATAAATTAGATACACCTTTTAGGCATAAAATATAGACCGATCACACTCCCCAACTTAGGCTTTTGCTCATCCTCGAGTAAAAAGAAAAAATCACACCATACTCAAAAACCCAATCAAATCAAGAAAAAACATCTTCTACCCTTCTTTAGCTTGATACATTAGTAAAGTCCATCCATATGTCAAAAGGCAAGACACAAATCAACTATTAATCAAACCATGTTATGCGAAGATCAGAATAATAAATTCCTCTCGTTCACCAATAAGTTATCACTGACATTTAGCATACTTCATTGAGAATTACACAAGTCATGGGATTATATAAACACCATCCTGAATGTTTTTTCTTGTTTTCTTTTTTTTTTTTTTTCGTTCTTTCTTTTATGCACATAACTACATAGATTCTTTAGTCTGTGCAATGTTTTGACCGCTTAAGTTTTCTAGATGGTCTATATAACGAGCTTTAGGTCAGTTACTCTAAAATCGCAAAATGGGTTTAAGGAGCTAGGTGAAACACCCCTCGGACTTACTTGCTCTAACAAAAAAAGCTTCAAGTCAAAACAAGACCAGAGAATTCATAGCATCATTAGGAATTTGTTTGGCTAAGCTTACAACCGTTTGACGCGAAACTTCATGATTGTAACACAAAGCCCTGGTTACTAGGAAGAAACCGTTATCACTTAAGCCATATAACACCTCAACCGTTTAACGCGAAACTTCATGTTTGTGACACAAAGCCCTAGTTACTAGGAAGAAGTGTCTATCAATCAATGCTTGCAAATATTCCCGTACATACCAGTGTTTACCAATAATGAAGATGCTCATATGTCAATAAAAACCTATTAATAGAGAATGTACTAAAGCTTATACAAAGATTAACACAACATAATCCAGTTAATAAATGACGTGTATCCAGCCTAAAAATAATTAATGGACTAAACTAATGCATCCGACATATAAAAAAAAAATAGAAAGACATCAACCTTGCATGAAAAGAGAATACTGGATGGTGTAATTCAAATAATTTGAATTTTTTTTGGGAATTCAAGCAAAAACTAAACTATCTTACTATTCATACTCCCCAACTTAATTGACATTGTCCTCAATGGCACAATGTCATGAAGAATTAAAGAACAAGAAACAACAATACAACATGGAGAAAAGTAAACTTGAATCCACATGTGAAAATCTGAAGAGAAGATAACACCTCGATTTGCATAAGCCTTGTGTAGATGAAACCTTAAAAAAACACGTAATAAAAGAAAAGCTGAAATAATATGAAAATAAATACTCAAACTATGGGTTGCCTCCCAAAAGCGCTAAATTTATTGTCTTCAGCCAGACATGGATGGGATCACTCCTCATACATAGGCTCCACCAAGGATGTGGATTCAATAAGTTGATCATCAGCAAGGCCATCAATATAAGGTTTTAAGCGCTGTCCATTCACCTTAAGAATTTGTACCATGCTAATATTTTGAATTTCTATAGCACCATAGGGAGAAATTTGAAGAACATTGTAAGGTCCATCCCAACGAGAGCAAAGCTTGCCTGGAAATAGACGAAACTTGGAGTTAAAGAGCCAAACCTTTTGATTAGGTTCAAAGGTCTTGCGGACAATGTGATTGTCATGGAAGGTTTTAGTTCGCTCTTTATAAAGTTTAGCACTATCATAGGCATCATTGCGCAGCTCCTCTAATTCCACAAGTTGAAGGCGGTGGTGAGAACCAGCTTGAGTCATGTCAAAGTTGAATTGCTTGATTGCCCACATGGCTCGATGCTTCAACTCCACTGGTAAGTGATAAACTTTCCCAAATACCAATCGATACGGAGACATGCCAATAGGAGTCTTGTAAGCGGTACGGTATGCCCATAATGCATCATCCAAACGTAAGGACCAATCCTTGCAATCTGGTCGAACTGTCCTTTCGAGGATTTTCTTGATTTCTCGGTTTGAAACCTCCACTTGACCACTTGTTTGAGGGTGGTATGGTGTAGCTACTTTATGATTAACTCCATACTTCTTTAGAAGAAGCCCAAAGTTCTTATGAACAAAGTGAGAACCTCCATCGCTAATAAGAGCTCGAGGGAATCCAAACCTACCAAAAATGTTATGCTGCACAAATTTCATCATAACTTTATGGTCATTAGTACGAGTAGCAACTGCTTCAACCCATTTAGAAACATAATCAACAGCTACTAATATATACTCTAGACCATAAGAATGTGTGAATGGTCCCATAAGATCAATTCCCCATACATCAAATATCTCAACAATAAGAATTGGGGTAAGAGGCAACATATCACGCTTACTCAAGTTACCTGTTTGCTGACATTTTAAACATTGTGAACAAAATTTAGATGCATCACGAAAAAGAGTAGACCAATATAAACCACATTGCAATGCCTTCAATGCCGTTTTCTTACCCCTAAAATGTCCTCCACACGCATGGGAGTGACAAAAAGCAAGGACACTAGCAAACTCAATGTCGGGTACACATCTACGCACAATTGATCAGAACATTGTCGAAATAAGTCAGGGTCCTCTCAAAAGTATAATTTGATTTTGAGAAAAGAACCGATCTTTCTATTACGTACTCCATCCATTAGGGAGTTGACTTGTAGCCAAATAATTAATAATGTGAGCAAACCAGGGAGATGGAGAGCCAGAAACAACAAATAATTGCTCATCCGGAAAAACATCATGAATTGGGATAGTAGTGGATTGATCAACAATAATTCGTGATAAGTGATCTGCCACCACATTTGAAGAGCCCTTTTTGTCTTGGATCTCGAAGTCGAATTCTTGTAGCAAAAGAATCCACCAAATCAGTCGGGGCTTAGTGTCTTTCTTCGCTAACAAGTGTCTTAAGGCTGCATGATCAGTATCAATTATCACTTTAGATCTCAATAAATGAGAGCGAAATTTATCTATGGCAAAAACAACAGCTAACAACTCTTTTTCAGTAGTGGTGTAATTAATTTGAGCTGTTGAAAGAGTTTTGCTAGCATAATATATAACAGTAAGCTTCCTGTCTAGCCTTTGACCTAAAACAGCCCCTACTGCATAATTCGAAGCATCACACATAATCTCAAAAGGTAAAGACCAATTAAGTGGTTGAATCATAGGTGCTTGTGTCAAAAGTGAGCGAAGTGTATTAAAAGCACTCAAACAGGCATCATAAAAAATAAACAGAGCATCCTTTCCAAGCAAATTACTCAAAGGTCTAGTAATATTACTAAAAGAAGGAATGAATCGCCTGTAAAATCCAGCATGCCCAAGGAAAGATCTTACCTGTTTCACCGAATTAGGTAGTGGCATTTTTTTAATAAGTTCAGTTTTCGTATGATCCACTTCAATACCATGCTGTGACACTATGTGTCCTAAAACAATACCTTGGTGCACCATAAAATGGGTCTCCTCACAACTAAGGATGAGATTCGCTTTTATGCACCGCTGCAATACTTTCTCAAATTTTGCAAACAATCATGAAAAGAAGATCAAAAAATAGAAAAATCATCCATAAAAACCTCCATACACTCACCAACCATGTCTGAAAAAATTGCCATCATGCAACGCTGAAAAGTGGCTAGGGCATTACATAGCCCAAAAGGCATTCGTCGAAATGCAAAAATACCAAAAGTACATGTAAAAATGGTCTTTCCTTGATCTTCTAGACATATCGAAACTTGATTGTAACTTGAATAACCATCAAGGAAACAAAAATAGCTTCGCTCTGCCAATTTCTCAAGAATTTGGTCAATAAAAGGAAAGGGAAAATGATCTTTCTTAGTAGCAGCATTCAACTTACGATAATCAATATAAACCCTCCACCCCGTAGTAGTATGAGTTGGGATCATATCTCCTTTTTCATTGGGAATCACAGTAATACCACCTTTATTCGGAACTACTTGTGTAGGACTGACCCACTCGCTATCAGAAATAGGGTGGATAATACCTGCATCAAGCCATTTGATCACTTCCTTTTTCACCACTTCACGCATGTTTGGATTTAGCTTTCGTTGTGCATCACGGAATGGCTTTTCCGCATCATCTGTATAAATGCGATGCATGCAAACAGATGGACTAATTCCCTTAAGATCTGCAACCAACCATCCAATAGTTGCTTTATGTTCCTGAAGCACCGCAATCAATTGACTTTCTTGCTCATTGGTCAGATTAGAAGCAATAATAACGGGAAAATTGCCGCCTGGACCCAGAAAGACATATTTCAAATTGCAAGGAAGAGATTTCAATTCTAAAATAGGAGGTATATCAAGAGAGCATAGAAGAGATGTGGATGACAAGATTGGAAGTGGTTCATATTTAGGCATCTAAATATTCAAATTACTTGCCTCTTCTTCAACGTCATCTGCTTCAGCGATTCTTGGCTCATCTGACAGCCACTAGGACATGTAATCCTCCACCTCTGCATCAACAACATCTATCAAAAAACAATCCCCATCCTTTTAAGGTCTAATGGTTGCATTAAAAATATTTAGGCGGAGCTTTTTATTTCCAAAAGAGACGTCCATAACCCCTGACCTACAGTTAATACAAGCATTAGCAGTATTCAAGAATCGCTGACCCAAGATAATAGGAGGTTGTTTACTTGAGATTGATTCCATGTCAAGCACTAAAAAATCAACAGGAAAATACAAATCATCAATCTTGACTAGAACATCCTCTAACACACCCCTAGGTTCTTTCATAGATCTATCAGCAAGTTGCAATATCACAGTAATTTTTTTCAACTCACCCCAACCAAAAGTATCGTACACAGAACTAAGCAGAATATTCACACTTTCTCCCAAATCAAGTAAAGCTCTTTCAATCTCAACATTTCTAATGAGACAAGAAATGATTGGTGTACCTGGGTCTTTAAGTTCAGGAGGAAGTATTCTAGAAAGTATAGCACTAACCTGTGCCGGCAAGCGAACTGTTTGTGCGTTGATGATGTTCAACTTACGCTTATGGGTGCACAAATCTTTTAAAAATTTTGCATATGCCGGAACTTGTTTGATTGCATCAAGGAGATGTAAATTAATCTATAACTGCTTGAAGAGATTCATCATCTCCCCCATCTTCGTTCCTTTCTTGTCTCCTCCCACCAAATTTGGTGCCTTCAAAACTGCTGGAAACGTCGCTTTTGGTACATAAGTATTTGGCTCATCTTCCCATCTAAGCATCTTCTCTTTCTTTTTTTGTTGGGTTAAATTTTCTTTCAATGTCTTGGCATCATCAATTCTCTATTTTTCAGTCCGTGTATCTCTTTTTCATTGTTCAAAGTTATGATTGATTTTGCTTGCTTATGATGCACATGACCACCGGATTGGTTATTAGGGTTACCAACCACTTGACTCGGTAACTTTCCTTCTTCTCTTTGATTGATCGCTGATGCTAGATGGCCCATCTGCGTCTCCAACTTTACAATGGATTGAGTGTGTGAATGGGGAAGTTGATTTGAGGCTTCAAATCCTTGCAAAGCTTGCGGTACCTTCTCTTCAAAAGATTGTGCATTCGGTGTTGGTTGAGGAGCTTGTAGGGCCTGCACATTAAAAGGACCACGATTAGTAAAATTACTTGCTTGAGGTCTAAAAGAGTTACCTTGTTGTTGCGTTGGTTGCCTCCAAGAAAAGTTGGGATGGTCTCTCCAACCGGGGTTGTAAGTATTCGAGTAAGGATTGTGACCGGCCTTATTAAAACCTTAAGCTACTTGAACTTGCTCTTGTGCAAAAACCGCTCCTTGCGATGAACCTTCACTTGAATATGTTGAATCTAAAGCACATACCTCATGTTGGGGTTTCTGTCCTTGAAGTAATAATTGGTCAAATCGCCGGGTCAAGGTATCAGTCTTGGAGTCCACACTTGCAACCATGGCGTTCACCTCAATAAATTGACCTACTTCGAACAAGGACTCCCTTTTTGTAGTTCCTGAGTGGCTATGCTTCCTTGATGAAGAGACATGGTGCATAAAATTCTCACTTAGCATCTCAAACAGTTGCCATGCCTCGTCTTCATTCTTGTGCAAAAAGGTGCCTCCACAAGATGCATCCACCATCTGTCTATGCCTCTCATGGAATCTATCATAAAAGCTCTGTACTAGTTGCCACTTGGGAACTGCATGATGTGGACAAGAACGCATCAAATCTTTGAATCTCTCCCATGTCTCGTGAAATTGCTCACCATCATGTTGACTAAAGCTTGTGATTGCCCTTCTAATCTCAGTAGTACACCCAATGGGAAAGTATTTCTTCAAGAATAGGCGTTGCAAATCTACCCAGGTAGTGACCACTGTATCGAAAGAATTAAGCCAATGTTTGGCTTTATCTTTTAATGAAAAAGGAAACAAAATAAGCTTCAACGCCTCATCAGAAAAGTTCGGCAACTTTACAGTAGAGCAAATCTCCAAAAACTCATCTAAGTGCTTGTAAGGTTCTTCATTACTGAGACCTTGGAATGAGGATAGCATCTGAATGGCACTCGACTTAATTTCATACTGTGCTACTGCAATTGTTGGGACTCGTACCTGCGAATTAGATGTGTATGTAGGAGGAGTGAAGTGATCACTCAAAGGTCTCTGTTCGGCCATTGACGAAGTGTTGTTTTCTACTAACTCAACCTCCTCTGCCTTCAAAATTTGTTCTTTCGTAATTTCTTAGTCCAAATCTGTCAGAGTTGGATGTACCGAGTGACGTCCATGCATAACCTAGCTAAAAAAAATATATAGCAACAATAAAACAACGTAAACAACAAAAGTTAAATAGTAAAACTAAAATTGAAGAACCGTGACTTAAAATACTAAAAAAATAAGAAAGAAAAGCAACAAAAAAAAACTTAAAAAAAGTGACGTAAGTAGCACAAAAAAATACCAAAAAAATTAAAACAGTAAACTAAACTACTCATTTAAAAATTAAAAAATAAATAAATAAAATAAAATAAAGAACCGTGCCTTGAGTTTCCCCGGCAACGGCACCAAAATTTGATCGTGTCGTAGTATAACAAAAAATAAAGCCTAATTATTAACTATAGATAGTAACAAGAAAGTGGTCGAACAATAGGGAAAAATAAGGACGATTTGAGTTTTTTTTACTAAGTAATTTAATCTAATGCTAGAATTCAATTAACTAAAATAAAGTGTAAACCATAACGAGAAAACTTTCGCCTTTAAGTCTCGAATCCACGATACGTTCTTATTTGATTTTGTTTGCACTATCAAACCTAACAAGCCACAAGCTTGATATAATCACGAAAATAATTCACGACCTAACCTTGTTATAACCTATCTTGTCAATCAATATGTCTTTCGCTTTCCAAGCTTTGCACACATAGTTTGATCAGATATAGATTATCCATAATTACAATTAAAACTATTGCTTGAGTATGAAATTAGAATCACAAAAACTTAAACCATAAACTTGATTTAACAATAAAATTCTTGAATAGAATAGATGAACACGCAGTCTCTCCCAAACAATCAAGCGCAATACCAAAAACTAAATAGAGAGTTTAGAATCCAAACAAGAAGTATAGTTTCATCTACACTCAAAGACGACGGAATAAATTTAGCTACTCATGGAGAAGAATGACAGAGAAGAAATTGAAGAAGAACTCGGAGAAGAAGCCATGGCTGAAGTGAATTCTTTGCACGTTGCTTCCTTTGCTTCCTGATGCGTCTTCTTTCCCTCTCCTTTTCACATTCGTTTTCTCTTTTCTTTTTTTAAATATGTCGTCGTCCTCCTTTTGCTGTCTTCAAAGATATCCTCGTGATTTTACTTTTCTTGATTTTTGGAATATGCTCTCTATTAATCAAGAGCTCATGGAAATTTAAACCTGCCAAAGATAAAATTTCACAAAAATTCATTGAAGATCTCGGATATTAGAAGATATCATGTTCAATCAAATCGTTTTCGATAATCAAAATATTAGACAAGTAAACTAATTTAATTAATAATATTTATTTGAAATCCATAAATTAGATGCACTTTTTAGGCATAAAATATTGACCGATCAGCAACAGTTCGGTTATTTTATTTCCAAATCTTCAGGATTTTGTTTGTTAGCTTTTAGGAATTTATTTCCTAAGTTTTAAGGTGCTATTATTATTATTATTTTTGTTTCAAATAGCAGATACTAACCAGATTTATGGCTAGTATATTTGGTTTTTTGTTTCGGTAGTTAGCACAAATAATTAGCTGGACAAGCAACTATAAAAGGCTGGAGGCCTCATGTAATTTTGTAGTCTATTCTGGAGAATTAACTCAGAACAATTTCTCCTAAATTTTTTCATGGTATCAGAACTCGATCTGAACCATTCTCTTCTACCATATCTTTGATTGTTTTCACCATGACAAAATACCCTAGAGCCACCATGGCAAGCGAGGTTGAGAGTGAAACCTCGGACCCTAAAGTTCAGACCTCTCCTCTGATTACCCAACCTATTAGTGTATCTGAAGGTGGAGCTCTTCTCATCACCGGTCATAAACTTACCGGTCACAACTTCAATCAATGGTCTCATTCTGTCATGATTTTCGTTTGCGGAAAAGGTAAAGAAGATTACCTAACTGAAGCTGCCTCCAAACTTGAGGAGACGAGCCCAAACTATCGAACATGGAAGGTGGAAAATGACATGGTGATGTCCTGATTGCTGAATTCAATGATGAATGAAACATGGGAGAATTTCATGTACTACAAGATAACGAAGGAGATTTGGGATGTTGTTCATCAAACTTATTCAAGCAAAGATAACACCTCAACCATCTTCGAGATCAAGGGCATTCTTCATGATCTAAGGCAAGGGGTATCTTCGGTCACCGATTATTTTAACCAACTCATACGCCGTTGGCAGCAACTTGACATGCTAGAAGATATGATGTGGAGTTGTCCCGAAGATAGTAAGCGGTACAAGCAGATTCAAGATCGAGAACGCATCTACAAATTTTTGTTTGGCTTGAATCAAAAGCTTGATGAAGTACGTGGACGAATTCTGAGCATAAAGCCCCTACCTAGTATACGAGAAGTTTTTTCGGAGGTCAGGAGAGAAGAGACTGGACGAAAGGTGATGCTTGGTTCTTCAAACAACCAGACCAATCTAGAAAATTCTGCCTTAATAGCTCGAGGATCTCAACCATCCTACAGTCGAGGCACTCAATCAAACAACAACAACCAACGAAGGGGTGGTCGTCCGTGGTGTGATCATTGCAAACAGACAGGTCACACAACAGACACATGCTGGAAACTTCATGGTCGGTCAGATAATTGGAAGCCATCAGCCTCATGTCCTACTCAAGATCGGGAGCAGAAGTAACATAGTCCAAACTGAAACAAACGTTTCGGTAGATTCGAGTCCCTTCAACAAAGAGCAGCCGGAGATGCTAAAAAAGTTGCTATAGGAATCATTTCAAAAGGCAACCCGTCAAGAAGGGGTTAGTACATCAACGATAGCTCAACGAGGTAATTCTCTAAATGCCTTTAGTGCTAAACAGGAGAAAATTACCTCTTGGGTTGAAGATTCAGAAGCATCTGACCACATGATCGGAGATATCACGGTGTTCAACGAGTACAATCCATGTCAAAATGGCACTAGTGTTCGAATTGCTGATGGTTCTTGCTCAAAGGTGGCTAGTGTTGGATCAGTGGTTATTTCAAAAGATATAACACTGAATTCAGTATTATTTGTTCCCAACTCAGCTATAATCTTCTCTCCATCAGCAAGTTAACCCAAGATTTAGGCTGCATTACTAAATTTTTCCCGCACTCATGTGAATTTCAAGTTTTGAACTCGAGGATGACGATTGACAGTGCTGAGATGGATGCGGGCCTCTACCTTTTGCGAGTTAATGCTTCGGAATGTAAAAACAAGAAGATGTCATGTGTAGCATCTCGTGTTAAGGAAGAGAGTGACATAAGATTGTGGCACTATAGGTTAGGTCATCCAAATCTCTCATACTTAAAAAGGTTGCTACTTTCTTTGTTCAATAAAGATTCAATAAAATTTCAATGTGAGGTGTGTCAATTATCCAAACATACTCGCAATTCATACCCTTTGCAACCTTATAAGTCTTCTCATCCATTTCACATGATTCATAGCGATGTTTGGGGACCTTCTCGTGTCAATAATATTTCTAATTCTAGGTGGTTTGTTACCTTCATTGATGGTCACACAAGACTCACTTGGCTTTTTCTAATGAAAGAAAAAAAGTCAGATGCTGGCCGAATTTTTCAAACCTTCGACCTAATGATCCAAACCCAATTCAGCCCAAAAATCCAAGTTTTCAAAATGGATAATGGGAGAGAATACTTTCACTCACAGCTCAGGTCATATCTAAATAGCCATGGTATCATACATATTAGCTCTTGTGTAGATACTTCACAACAAAATGGAGTAGCGGAGAGGAAAAATAGGCATCTTTTGGAAGTCGCCTGTTCTCTTATGTTAGCCACTCATGTTCCTAAACATTTTTGGGGAGAAGCAGTTTTAGTAGCTACATATCTCATCAATCGTATGCCTTCCCGTGTCCTAGATTTCCAAACACCATTTCAAAGGCTAATTCATACTTGCCCACATATTCGTTTTGCCTCACATATCCCACTCGAAGTATTCGGCTGTACAACATTTGTTCATATAAATCAGCAACATCGCAGCAAACTCGATCCTAAGTCCCTCAAATGCGCGTTTCTAGGATACGCTCCAAATCAAAGTGGATATAAGTGTTATTGCCCATAAACAAAGCATTTTTACACCACCATGGATGTTACCTTCTTTGAGCACCAGCCCTTTCACTCCAACAATGCCATTTAGGGGGAGAGTTGTAAGGAATATCATTTTTGAGACACTTCTCATTCACTCGGGTCACAACAAACAAATTCTGCTTGCCTTCCGTGTCTACCCATTCCAACATCCGAGAGTCATCCAACATCCGAAAATCTTTCGTGTCTACCCATTCAAGATGCTACACAAGACAAAAATAAAGAGGTAATTGTCTACTCTAGGCGAAAAACTCAAAAGGAGTTGGAGGACCGTACTACATCAAGGT
This sequence comes from Rhodomyrtus tomentosa, assembly GCA_028455895.1. NCBI lineage: Eukaryota > Viridiplantae > Streptophyta > Magnoliopsida > Myrtales > Myrtaceae > Rhodomyrtus > Rhodomyrtus tomentosa. Next base: position 35,209,100 of record JAPCWY010000001.1, on the reverse strand, counting down.
CGGCTCAAGAGACATATCCGAGTTCAAGACCCACAGTCGATGAAGGTAATGCTCCTATAAATTCAAAAAATTCTATTGTACTCGATGATCTTGATCAGCCTATTGCTCTTAGGAAAGGGAAGAGACAGTGCACTCGACATCCCATTAACAATTTTGTGTCTTACGAAAAGTTGTTTCTGAAATACAAGACATTTGTTTCGACGTTGACCGACATTCCAATTCCCAAGAATATCCAGGAGGCACTTGCTCAATCCGAGTGAAAAAGAGCGGTTCTTAAGGAAATTCATGCACTCGAGAAGAATAAGACTTGGGAATATACAAAATTGCCAGCTAGGAAGAAATTTGTGGGATGTAAGTAGGTATTTACAGTTAAGCACAACCCCGATGGTAGTGTTGATTGTTTCAAGGCAAGACTGGCTGCTAAGGGCTTCACACAATCATATGGTATAGACTACGAAGAAACCTTCTGATGGCCAGATTAAACTCCATTTGAGTGTTGCTCTCCTTTGCAGCTAACTTGGACTGGCCCCTACAACAATTAAACATAAAGAATGCCTTCTTAAATGGGGACTTGGAGGAAGAATTCTTTATGGAGGTCCCATCGGAAATTGACGCTAAAGAGAGCTTCAACAAGGTGTGCAAACTCAAGAAATCCCTTTACGGCCTAAAGCAATCGCCTCGTACTTGGTTCGAGAGGTTAACAAGGGTCGTTAAGAAGTTGAATTTCATTCAATGTCAAATGGATCATACAATGTTTGTCAAGAAGTCAGTTGAAGGTAAAAGAGTAATAATGATTGTATACGTCGATGATATAATCCTAACTAGTGACAATCTGGAGGAGATTGGAAAACTGAAAAATATCTTGGTGCAAGAATTCGAGGTTAAAGACCTAGGTCAACTCAAATACTTCCTAGTATAGAGGTAGCTCGGTCATGGAAAGGGATTGCAATTTCCCAACGCAAGTATTCTCTTGATCTCTTGTAGGAAACCATTATACTTGGGTGCAAACCAGCTAACACCCCCATGGATTTTACAAATAAAACTGAGATGGAAGAAGAAGGACCATTAACGGACAAAGGAAGGTATCAAAGATTAGTTGGCAAGCTAATCTATCTCTCACATACTTGGCCAGACATTGGTTTCGTAGTAAGTATGGTTAGTAGATACATGAACCAACCAATAGAGAAACACCTCCAGGCCGTTTTTCGAATCTTACAGTACCTGAAGAGAAGTCCTAGAAGAGGGCTTTACTTTAAGAAAATAGAGGAGAGAAACGTACAGATTTTCATGAATGCATATTGAGCTGGATCTCTCACGGACTAAAGGTTGACAAAGGGGTATTGTATCGTTGTGTGGGGCAACATGGCTACTTGGAGAAGCAAGAAGCAACCCGTTGTTGCTAGGAGCTGCGCTGAAGCGGAGTTTAGAGCAATGTGTAAGGAATATGTGAAGGCATGTGGCTGAGAAGAGTCTTAAATGAACTAGGATTCACTAATCCCATTCATATATTATTATTTTGTGACAACAAAGCTGTTATTCACTAATACCAATCCCGGTTCATCATGATAGAACAAAACATGTGGAGATTGATCGACATTTCATCAAAGAACAACTCGATGAAGGAATATTGAAGCTCTTGTATGTTCCAACAAATCATCAAACAATGGATATACTGACCAAGGCCCTATTCAGAAATAGTTTGAGACTCTAACGTGCAAGCTGGGTATGATATACATTCATAACCCAGCTTGAGGGGGAGTGTTGAAAATCAAAATCGAATTTTCTAGCTAGTAGCAGAAACTCGGTTATTTTGTTTCAAATCTTCAGAATTTGTTAGCTTTTAGGAATTTGTTTCTTAAGTTTTAGGGTGTTGTTATTTTTTTTTCTTGTTTCAATCAACAAATACTAACTAGATTTATGGCTAGTATTTTTTATTTTTTATTTCGGTAGTTAGCACAAATAATTAGCTAGACAAGCAACTATAAAAGGCTGGAGGCCTCATGTAATTTTGTAGTTCATTCTGGAGAATTAACTCATAACAATTTCTCCTAAATTTCTTCAAGTGCTAAGTTTTTGTAACTTCAATCACTTCAGTTCTATGTGCGTACGTGGCCGTCAGAAAGTCTACGTGGCTTACATAAAAAAAAGGAGGGTGATGTGGCTCGTTGGAGTCTGACTCAGGGATTGAAAGAGCAAAACGACGTCATTGAAGTAGATTTTGCCCAAACAAAAACCTTAAATCCCCAAATTGAGCCTCAAATCAAAACCAACATCAACCCGCCGCGGCCTCCTTCTCTCTTCCATTCCAGGCAAAATGAGGGCGCTAATTAGGGGTGAGTAAATCGGACCGTTCGGACCGGACCAGGACCGATGGTCCAATTTCAGGTTTTATAAAGAGTGATTTGGTTCCTGATTCTAGGGTCTTAGGACCAGACCGTCCATGTCGAACTGATCAAAGTGGCCTTCAGTGGTAAAAGAGACAATAATCATAAAGCGATCAAATTTTGACCATTGACAAAAGGCAAGATGGATTCAATCCCAATGACAATTACCAAAAAGAAAATGGAGAAGATGATCAAGAAGAGTGGCTAAATTTGAGCCTGGGAACAAATTCAGCCTCAACAGCTTGACAATTTCCAGTTTATTTATGCTCCTATCTTTAGGCAGCAACGTAATTTTTTTTTACATGTGTCCGGTTCAATGGAACCTCTCGGGAATTGGACTCGACCGGTGGTCTGGTTTCCCAGTTCCAAAAAATTGAGGATCGAAACCATCAATCCGGTTCTCGGTTCTTGACGAAAGTCGAACCGGGCCGGAAACCGATCACTCCTGGCGCTAATCATCTGGAGGAAACTCTGATCGCTCTTACTCACTTGCACGCCCACCATCGAGTTCTTCTTGTCGCCTTCTTGGGCTCTCACCAACGATAGCCCCGATGGCTTGCCGCAGCTTCGGTGGGTTCTTTGCTGGAACGCGGTGGAGCATAGCGCCATCGCCGCCCGTGGTGGAGGAGGGACCTTGTTGGCGACCAGGGTCGAAGGTGAAGATGTCAATGCTGAAGCTATTGTCGGATGAACAACAAAGCAAGCAATAGCAGAAGACGCGAAAATGGAGATCCTTGGATTCTATGTTTTCGTACTATATCGGAAGCTAAAGAGCACGAGGAAGGTTGCAAGGGAATATATATATATATATATATATATATATATATATATATATAGAGAGAGAGAGAGAGAGAGAGAGAGAGAGAGAGAGAGAGAGAAGGAGAGTGAAGAGAGATGACGAAGGATTGAGAGGTTTCTAGAGCCATTGAGAGGAGGATGAAAGAGCTGTCACCGGTCAAATCATCATGTACTGGGCGACAATGGCGATCAATCGATTGCTCTTGCTCCTTTCGGACAGGTCGATCCCCATTGCTTCAGCGACGAATAGTGCCATCGCATTTGCATGTTCATCCCTTTTTTCGCCTTCTTCATATTCCAAACGAGTCACTGAAATTTTCACTATTTTTAGATTTGTTTGGCCTCGAATCAGGTTGGGAGCTAGGATGGGAGCGAAGGCGAAATTGAAAATGAAGTTGCAAAGAGTATGGCTTGGGATGAGGGAAGGGTGGTCGGTGAGGGGGTAGATGCGATGGCCAAAGTTGAGCCACTGCTGAATGGAGGAGCGGTCAAAGGTGTGGCCGGAAGACAGGATCACAAAAGACGTGATTTTTTTATTTTTTATTTTTTGCTCTTGTTCAACCCATGTTGGATTTCCACCTTGGCAGCCACTTCTAAAAATTTTTCACGTAAGATAATAAAAATCAATTATAAAATCCACGTAATTACTTTCATCGGACTTTGGCCGGATTTTGATCGGAATGGTACTGAAATGCACGATTTTTCCTGAAATTAGCACTGAAGTAATCGAAGTTACGAAAACTTAGTACTAAGTGATCGATTTGGAAGTTTTGATACTAAAATAAGTTTCATATGTAACTTATAAAACTTAAGGTGAACTTAATCCGAGTTTTAAAATGATTACTTTACCCATATTGCCAGTTATAGATGACCCGTATAACCCAAAAGACGCAATCAACTTGTACGAATTCAACAAATTTGATATCACTCTCGCCATGAGAACCTTCCCTACCTTTTGGTAGCTTACCCAGAACCCTAAACCCCCTTGAAAGCCCTCGGCTTCTGCTATGGATTGTAAATCAGATCCTGGTGAGTACTCTGCTATACTACCTGAATCCACAATTTGACCTCTCAACCCGACCTAATCTACGACCTTTCCATTAAACCCTACTACTACATTACATCATTTACTTCCACAAGCCTAAACCCTCAAACCTGTTCTTGTTCTGAAACCATTACAAGGTACATCCTCTGATAAACCACCATTACCATAAATCCTCCATCGAGCCCATCTATCACCCAACCATGGCGAGTTGAAGCAAACCTAAACATATCTCCAAGCCGTATACCCAGATTTGAGGTTTTCTCTGCGACTTCTTGGATCTCTTGTTGCCACTCCTCTAAGCCCGACTACTCTCCCTCCCTGCAAATCATGGAAGTCGGCCAAGACCTGAGAATGAATGCTCTTTGTAAACGTCTGGGACATCTCTGGTTCAGAACAAAAAAAAGCTGTGGTAGATGAGGTAGTCATAGAAGCTAGCCTTAAAGAGGGAGAACGGACAGCTTTCGAGCGACTTTTTGGTAGCCCTGAGGTGAACTTCCAGGCCTTCCAAGCCACAATGAGAAAGGCTTGGAAATCAGAAAAGGTAGTATGCACCCATCTTGAACTTGGCATCTTCTCCTTCGTTTTTTATAGTGAAGAGGAAAAGAGAAGAATTTTGGAGTCTGGTCCTTGGTCATTCTCACGCAACCTACTGGTCTTAATACCTTAGGAACCCAATTTCTTTCTCCAGTGCCCCCCTTTGATTCGTGTGGTTTTTGTTCATTTCGTTGGGCTTCCTGTTGAGGGCATGTAAAAGGAGGTGATTAGTAGTGTAGCAGAATAGATTGGGAAAGTAGTGGATATTAAAATAGAATCGAGGGGTTATGCAGCGGTGACAGTTTGCAACGCAAAAGTTGTTCTCAACCTGTTGTCCCTTTGGAGCCAGGAATGATATACAACTACAAAGGAATTAAACACTGGATTGACTTCCGCTACGAAAGGTTACCCACATTTTGCTACTCGTGTGTAAAATTGGGCATTATGCTCAAAACTATATTGAAGTCCAGTACGAGGAGGAGAGATTTGCAACTAATGGGGACAGTTTGTATGGGTCATGGCTGAAAACTGAAGCTAATTCTTTTAGTCCCTTTCGGAAAGCTTTCTACGAGGCAAAAACTACTGAGGACATGGAGTAGGAGGTAATCCCAGAAACTCCTGTTATGTCTGATGCTTCTCACTCAACTCAGGAAAAGGATGGAGACAAAGAGAGAAGGAATCGGTCGAGAGAGGAAAGGGGAAAAAGGAAGATGAGTGAATTAGAAACTACAAACCCAAGCCGGGGTTTGCAAGTAGTCAAGCCCATCGCATTAGAACTCCCTTCATTCCGGCCTGGTAGTGAGCCCTTGGGAAGAAATAAACATAAACAAGTCAGTAGGCAGACAAAGAAAGTCACAAAGCTAACTTCGATAGAACACCAGTATATGCAGATCTACTTTTTGGATGAAGACAACCTTCTTGAAACACAAGTATGTTCTGTTGAAGAACTGATTGTTCGGGCATTGATGGCTTGGCCTAATAAGCCACCGGGTCACAAATGAGCATCCTAGTTTGGAACTGTCAAGGGCTGGGTAATCCTTTGACAGTTCAAGATTTAAGAGCCATGTCAGCTCAAGACAGGCCCAGTTTAATATTTCTATGTGAAACAAAAAATCAAGAGGGGGTGGTACATCGCTTGAGGAAGAGACTGAAATTCCAAAATATGTTTATGGTGAATTCGACTGGTACAGGAGGTGGATTGGCTTTGTTATGGAAGGATGACGTTAAAGTGGAAGTCTTCTCTGCTACAAGTCAACTTATAGATATGCAATATGATGACCCAACTCAGGAGATCCCATTTGGACCGACCTGCATTTATACTCCAGCTGCCTACCAAGACAGATGTAGAACTTGGGACCAGATTAAACAAATGAAGTCAACAAACAGTATCCTGTGAGTATGGATTTGAGACTTCAATGAGACACTTTACTACTGGAAGAAAGTGGGAAGGAGAGAATCTGAAAATTTTCGAATGCAATCCTTTAAAGACCTTTTGGAAAGCTGTGAAATGATGGATATTGAAAGGAAGGGCTGTGCTTTTGCTTGGTCAACTAAGAGAGAAGGGGATAGTGCCGTTAAGAAAAGACTGGATAGTGCTATCCGTAACCTTGTATGGAGAGTAGCCTTCCTATTGGCGGAGGCTTTTGCATTGCCGGCTATTGGATGAGACCATAGCCCTATCTTGCTGACTGTGAAAAGAAAGAGAGAATTCATATTTGAATCCTTTTGGTTAGAAAATAAGGATTGTGGTAGTATTATCAAGGAGAAATGGAGTTCGAAAGGGAAGGGGCTTATCTGGTGGAAAAACTAATGGTCGTATCTGTAGCATTAGATATCTGGAGCAAAAAGGAATTCCCAAATAGCCTAAACCAGATTCCAAAGCTAAAGAAGGAGATTCAAAGGCTTACAAATAGCCAAAACCCACCCAATGACATAACCACCCAGGAAAAGATCGTGACCCATATTGAAAATCTGTGGCGTAGAGAAGACATGTATTGGGGCCTGCGGTCAAGAGTGAATTGGCTGAAGTGGGGGAATAAAAATACCATATTCTTTCATGCTAAAACCATCCAAAGGAGACAACGAAACAGAATATCAATGCTAAAACCGATAGGCCAGGATGTCTGGATAAGAAGCCTATCAACTCTGAAGGAATGACCTCGGATTTCCATTATGATCTTTATCAATCAGCTGGCTCTCGAAACTTCTATCCAGTACTTGACCAATGCCCTTCCTTAGTATCAACAGAGATGAATGCAAACTTAACAGTGTAAGTGACTATGGAGGAAGTTTGGAAGGCGGTGTTCCATATGGGTTCTAATAAAGCCCCCGGCCCCAATGGGATAAATGGTTTGTTCTATCGGTAGAATTGGGAAAATATCAAAGGGGGAGTTTTTGAGGAGGTGAGGAGTTCCTTTGAAACTGGGATGTTGAACCCTAAGCTGAACAAAGCACACATAACCCTTGTTCCCAAGGTGAAGAATCCCGATAGTCTTGATCAGTTTAGGCCCATTAGTTTTTGTAATTTTGCCTACAAGATCATTTCAAAAACCATAGCAAATAGATTAAAAAGCTGGCTGCCCGAGATTATTGCTGAAGAGCAAAGTGCTTCTGTGGGAGAAAGGCAAATTCAAGATAATATTCTGATTGTTCAAGAAGTCCTGCACCAGTTGAGAATTCGAAAGTGGAAGAAGAGATGTCTTGCCATCCTTAAACTAGATATGAAGAAGTCATATGACAGAGTCGAATGGGACTTTTTAGAAGATGCCTTCTTAAGATGGGCTTCTGTTCCTTATGGGTGAGCAAAATAATGACATGTGTTACTTCAGCAACGTTAAGCGTAAAGTTTAGTGGCGAACCCCTACCTATCTTTCAACCTTCGAGGGGTATCAGAGAAGGGGACCCCATATCCCGTACCTATTCATCATTACGGCGAATACCCTTTCAATGTTAACGAGGAAGGCCATGAATGAAAGAGACCATCAAGGGCGTGAAGCTTAACATACACTTGTTAACGCCTGATTTTTGATCAATATTTTTCAGTTTTATTTTAAAAAATCATAAAAAAAAATTTATAAAAAGTTGAAAAATTGCAAAATCAACTTTGGTAACCTTGACCAAGCCCAAAGAACCGTTTTTGAATAAAAAATAATTTTTCTTATTTTTTAGTATTTTCGAAAAATAGGAAAATAGATGAAAAATCAGTAAAAATAGCATTCGTCTCAAAAATATAGAAAAGTATTCTATATTTTTCTTTTAATTCCCTTGTCATGTTGACCTCATCAAAAGTCGAAATTCAAGTTTAATTTTGTGTGTTTCTTTGTAACACATAGGATTGAATTTGCCAAAAAATATATTTTGAGTCTTTTAATTAGCAAATTTGGCATTTTAAGAGTTTTGACATTCAATCCAATTGTCCTGAATTACAATTTATCCCAATTGTTCATCAAAATTGCTCAATTGCGTGAATTGGGCAAAATTGCATACTCTTATTGCAATTTAGTCTCCGGATTTGAAAAAAATGAAATTACTTTTAATCTGGGGGCTATCATGCATGAATGAACGCTGACCCATAGGTTTTTAACATCTCCGAATCCATTGATGGGTTAATTTGACTCGATTTTGTCATTTAGGGCCTTAATCGAACAGATTTCATATTTGGGTCAAACTAAAGATTTGGGACTTTTGCACAAATTAAAATCAATTCAGCCTCATTTTCACATTCCTAAATGAATTCCATGTCATAGAAGATGATTTTAAAGTCAATTTCATGGTTTTTTGGATATTTAGGCACCCAATTTGAAGGAAAATACAAAATCGGGTCGACTGGGTCGGGTTGACTCGATCCAATCAACCCAATTGACTCAGTTACAGAACAGAAGCTCTTGTTCATTTCTTCATTTTCGCGCAACAAGAAAGACAGAGGAGAGGAGAGGAGTGAAAAATTGAATCTAAAACGGACACACCCATGCGCTAAAAGTAGCCCCGATGCGTTCACTGGATGGAACTCGACGCCGACATGCCAAAATGCACATGTCTCCAGCACGTGATGGGAACTCCATGAGGTCGTCCGAAGGTCGTTCGGCCATAACAGAAACAAAGAGGTCAGCTGTAGGAGGGGGAGTTCATTCTGTTTTGAGGGGGAGAGAGAGAGAGAGAGAGAGAGAGAGAGAGAGAGAGAGAGGGCGATCGGTTGCCATAATTGCCGAGCTCGGCCAAAAACTTCCAAGTCTTCGTCGCTGCATCCAGGGCAAAACCAAAGTCGGCAAATCATCCTCGAGTTTGGTGACCTCCTGAGGAAGCTTGTAGACCCGTCGGATCCGCCCGAAATGGCCTAGAAAGGTGCGGACCTCTCTCGAACTCTATCTTGGCCTCTCATGGCAACTTCATATTCTGTGGATCATTTTACGCGATATCAGTTCCGATCTGTTCCTCATGCTTTGCTGACCATTTTCCAACTCATTTTGTGCATTTTCATTGAGTATTTTCTCCAGTCGACCTCCAACTCTCTCCAATCGGTCGCGAGCTCCACGGCTCGCTTTGGACCAAACCGAAGCTCATCGACGGCCAAGTTAGTCTCTCAACCCTCTGTGATGCTTCCTAATCGGTTTGTTTAGCCAAGTAACGCTAGAAATGGCTAAGATGAGTAGTCGCCGAAGCTTACCTTCAGTCGGAGATAGCACGTGGATGAGATGTGGTTCTACTATGTCAAGTTTTCGGTATGTTGTAGGAGTTTCGTGTAAGTCGAATGGCATTGATTTCATGCGATTAGATGATCTATAGACTGAGATATCGTCCTCCGACGAGGCGCCAGCGAGAGAGTGCCGGCGCCAATCGTCTTCTTCGGCGAGGCATTGACTAGTTAACGCCTCGATGGCGATGACGTGGAGCCCACGTAGCATCCACGTCATCCCGATCTGTTATAACTGAATAACAAAAACTCGATCCGATAGTGGAGCATTAGCCACGTGTCGCGATCTTGCAATTTTCAAAATAAAAAATGATTTTCAGAAATAAAAAATGCGGTAGATCAAACAGTCATGGTTCAACCTAGATTTTCAATCATGGCCATTGATTCTTTGTGCAACATCGGGCCGTTCGAATGTCGACACATGGTGCAATCCAGACCCTAGATTCAATTTTGGTCGGGAGTTTGAAAATTAAGCGAGTATTCAAGATACGTCGTCGTTTCGGCGCGGGCCCGGATCCGAGATCGGGTCTGCTGCCCGTGGGTTGTAGGCCAGGTCACCCGATCTGGTCCGAATTATATTTTCTTAATTAAATAAAAATTCAAAATGATTTTTTAAATAAAAAAAAATAAAAAAATCATAGAAAATCCTAAAAACATGTTAGAAAATTCTAGAAAATAAAAAAAAATTACAAAAAAATTATGAAAAATTCCTAGGCATTCTAGAAATTTTCAAAAATTGAGAATTGGCTACAGACAACTGGTCGATCCTATTTTTGAGATTTATTGTATATTCTTCTGAGAATTGACGACATTACCATTTAGGGGTAAATCACATCTAATTAGTATTTGAGATAGGTCTAGCATGCCAAGATAAGAATTAGGTTCAGTCAGGTGACCGATTCTTATGCTTAAGTTCTCGAATCTCATACTTTTTCTAGAAATGACGATTTTGCCCTTCCAAGGGTAAATTGTCTTTCTTATTCCGATCGAGCCGTGAAAATTACTCAAAATTAGGATTTGGGTTTGGAGGTCGACCAATCCTTATGTTTGAGATTTTCACCTCTCATCAACTTCTGTAATGACGATTTTACCCCTCATAGGGTAAATTACTTCTAAAATTTCAGAAAAAAATTGAAAAATTTCCCAAAAATAGGAAATGGATTGGTTTGATGACCAATCATATTTTCACAATCTTTTGACTCCATATTTCACCTGAAATGATAAATTTGCCCTTTTTTGGGCAAATTATCCCAAAACTCTTCAAAATCCCGATTTTGTCCCTCAATGGCAAATCATGTCAAAAATACTCATGAGCCTTTGATTGACATTTCTCTAGGCTAATAGGGCCTTATTAAGGATGCTACGGTGCGTTCATGTGATTTATCCAAATATTTTGGATTCTCGATTTGCGCACTTATTTTGATGATTGTGTTTGTTAGGATAGTCACTCATATTTGCATGAACTCCTAGTTTTAGAAATCACACCTTACTCATCTGCATGAAATCTCAAGTTAAATAAATCATTCAACTCAGGTACTAAAAGGGTGTCAACTTTGACAGTTGGCATAACAAAGTCCTCGATCTCATTTCTCTTATTATCGCAGAATCGAATAGAATGCTCACAACTGTTCGATAGGGTTTCCAATCGTACCCTCCACAAAGCGATTGGTGGCGACTTATTGGCATGTACACGTATCACATGTCACCAGACCACACCGAAGGTTGACCACGTATATCGCCGTTGCGACTTAGGTAACGGGCCTTGAGAAAGACCCGCGTTGGACCAGACGGGATGGCCCATTAACCCGCTGAGACAGACATCTCGAGGGTTGAGACAGTATTGTCCCTCATTATCTCATTTACTCTTTGCTGATGACTCAATCTTTTTTCTAGATGAAAAATTAGTTGAGTGCCAAAATTTGGCGATGATCCTAAACCAATACTATTACGCATCAGGCCAAGAAATCAACTTGAACAAATTAGGAATTTTTATGGGTTCAAACTATCCACAAGAGCTCAAGAACAACCTAGCTAATGCACTCAGGGTTCCAATTTTGGAGAAAACAGGGAAATACTTGAGAATTCCTTCGGACTGGGGGGAAACTAAAAAGTAGATGTTTCAATGGATAAATACCAGAGTGACGAAATTGGAAGGGTGGAAGAAGAATCTTTTCTCAAAAGCAGGGAAGGAGATTATGATCAAATCAGTGGTTCAAGCCATCCCTCAATATGCCATGTCGATCTTCAGAATTCCAATTTCAATTTGCAAATCAATTGAAAGAAGGATAGCATCCTTTGGTGGAAGAACAGTGACTCTAAATCAGGGTTACATTGGCGTAGGTGGGGGTTGTTAAAGTCAAGAAAAAACTCTGGGGGGGGGGGGGTGCTGGAATTTAGAGATATGGCCACTTTTAACAAAGCTCTACTGGGCAAATAAGCCTAGAGACTTTCGCAGAACCAAGAGTCACTATGAAGCAGAGTTGTTAAAGGAATGTACTTCTCCAATAGGAATTTCTTTCAAGCCGAAAGAGGTTCCAAACCATCATGGGGATGGCAGAGTCTACTTTATGGAAGAGAGTCCATCTCTAGATCGGTGAGATGGTCCATTGGCACAGGAGACACAGTGAATATCAGGAATGACTATTGGCTTAAGAGAGGAATAATCGGAGGACCAGTGAATAAATCTAATCTATTGAAGGTGTCTGAATTAATCCAGAAAGAGAAAATGGAGTGGGACACTTAGGAAATTAGTCTCCTGTTCGATGAGGAGTTAGCAAAGGAAATCCTTTCCATCCCAACAAGCCCCATCCCCATCAAAGAGAAGTTGATTTGGACTGGAAATCAAATAGGGCATTTCCTTGTCAAAAGTGCCTACAACCTCCTTAGAGTAGATCTGCAGAAACAGAGCATAGACGAGGCCTCCACTTCCTTTCAACCATCTAGAAAACTCTGGAATGTCATATGGAAATCCCACGTACCCCCAAAAGTCTGGATCTTTCTATGGAGTATATGTCAAAATGCCCTACTGTGACATTCCGAATTCCGACTCTCTCGAGACTATTAAATGGAAGTAAGTCGATTGAGTTTGGACATGAATTGGACTTCGAGATTGGACGTTGGGTATTCAAGGATTCCAATGTTAATAAATTGGATGTCACCTCATTGAGGGCAACTAAGGTTAGGGTACACCTTATAGGAATTAGAAAAGTGAAATTTTAGACTGAGAATTGGAAATTACCTTTTTACCCTTCGATTAATGCTCATTCTTTTGGATTAAGTCAATGACAAATTAGTCTTTACCCCTTTCCCCCACTTCAGCTGAAATTAAGAGGGACATTATTGCCCATAGTGGTCTTGCAATGATTCACTAAAGACAAGAGAGTGAAATAGTCAAAACCCCTTGACTAACTCTCTTACACATAGTCATTCCTTGCTACTATTCACTTCAAATCAACGTCATAACCCCATGAACCACTGTCACCATCTCTTACAATTGGAATTAGAGTATATCACCCTCTCTTTCTCTCATTCGGCAGAACCCCCACAAAAAACACTCTCTCACTCATTTTGCTCCCTTTATCTCTCCCCCTCTCTTGTTGGCAGCCCGTCGCCGCCCACTCTTCCGGCCATATCTCCGTCGTCCGTCTTCGGTTGCTGGCGAGCCACCTATCGTTAGAAAGCTCTTTCTCTTGCCGTTCCAACAAGGTATTATGAGCCTAAATCCACCCAGTCAGTTGTCCTGTAGAGCCGTTTGAAGCAGCAAGGGTCACTGACCAATCTGACCTGAACCCGAGAATTTCAATGTTAGATTCTTGAGCTCATTTCACCCCAATGTCTTGGTAATATACTTCTAAGACTTAGTTGGGATGTGTAGCAACATGTTTATGAGGTTAAAGTTAGATTATGAAAGGATTTAATTAGCTAACTTGTGGTGTTTCTTTTCGGAACCAACTCAATGTCACTGACCAGCGGAGACCGTGACTTTGGTGGCTGTTCTTGAGGTCTCATTTGACTTGCTTTAGTCATTTGAAGAATAAGTGACTTCTACTGCCTAGCCTAGTGTGCTAAGAAGTTAGTTGGTATAATTAAGAGTGATTCTTATGGATTTTCATAGTTGATTTCATGTGAACTTTAAGGGGGGCCGAATCAGTTTTGCCGACCAGCTTGAGCCGTGATCTTGTTCCGCTTATTTCGTGGAATTACTTGACCTAATCTCGTGGTAAGTTACTCTTAAACCTTATCTAAGACTTTAGGCTACTAATAGACGTGTTTAATGGTGGATTTGATGGTGATCAAAGGTAGTTTGAGGGCTGTGAATGTTGAGTATATCTTGCTTCTGAACTTTGCTTCTGCTTCTGAACGTTGCTTTTGAAGGTTACTTTTGAGTGTGCTTCTGAGCATTCCTTCTGAACGTTGCTTGTGAACACTGCTTCTAAGCGTTCTTTCTGAACGTTACTTTTAACGTTGCTTCTGAGTGTGCTTCTGAGCAATCCTTCTGAACGTTACTTCTAACGCTGCTTCTGAACATTGCTTCTAAGCGTTCCTTCTGAGCATTGCTTCTGAACGTTGTTTCTGAGTGTTGCTTCTGAACGTTGCTTCTGAGTGTTGTTTTTAAACGTTGCTTTTGAGCGTTCCTCAAGTCAATCCCGCGCCTGACGCCTCAAGATATATTCAAACCTCACGCATAACGCATCAAGGCATAATATGCACATAAGTTTATAACTCAATCAATAAATGGCCAATCAAAGCGAGTTACAGAATTCATCAATCAAGAGCACCATTCAGAAGCAAGCATTCAGAAGCAACGTCAGAAGCAACGTTCAGAAGGAATGCTCAGAAGTAACTTTCAGAAGCAACATCAGATGCAACGTTCAGAAGGAATGTTCAGAAGCAACCGGGGGGGGGGGGATGCTGGGATTTAGAGATATGGCCTCTTTTAACAAAGCTCTACTGGGCAAATAAGCCTAGAGACTTTCGCAGAACCAAGAGTCACTATGAAGCAGAGTTGTTAAAGGAATGTACTTCTCCAATAGGAATTTCTTTCAAGCCGAAAGAGGTTCCAGACCATCATGGGGATGGCAGAGTCTACTTTATGGAAGAGAGTCCATCTCTAGATCGGTGAGATGGTCCATTGGCACAGGAGACACAGTGAATATCAGGAATGACTATTGGCTCAAGAGAGGAATAATCGGAGGACCAGTGAATAAATCTAATCTATTGAAGGTGTCTGAATTAATCCAGAAAGAGAAAATGGAGTGGGACACTCAGAAAATTAGTCTCCTGTTCGATGAGGAGTTAGCAAAGGAAATCCTTTCCATCCCAACAAGCCCCATCCCCATCAAAGACAAGTTTATTTGGACTGGAAATCAAACATGGCATTTCCTTGTCAAAAGTGCCTACAACCTCCTTAGAGTAGATCTGCAGAAACAGAGCATAGACGAGGCCTCCACTTCCTTTCAACCATCCAGAAAACTCTGGAACGACATATGGAAATCCCACATATCCCCAAAAGTCTGGATCTTTCTATGGAGTATATGTCAAAATGCCCTACTGTGACATTCCGAATTCCGACTCTCTCGAGACTATTAAATGGAAGTAAGTCGATTGAGTTTGGACATGAATTGGACTTCGAGACTGGACGTTGGGTATTCAAGGATTTCAATATTAATAAATTGGATGTCACCTCATTGAGGGCAACTAAGGTTAGGGTACACCTTATAGGAATTGAAAAAGTAAAATTTTATAATGAGAATTGGAAATTACCTTTTTACCCCCCGATTAATGCTCATTCCTTTGGATTAAGTCAATGACAAATTGGTCTTTAGCCCTTCCCCCACTTCAACTGAAATTAAGAGGGACATTATTGCCCATAGTGGTCTTGCAATGATTCACTAAAGACAAGAGAGTGAAATAGTCAAAACCCCTTGACTAACTCTCTTACACATAGTCATTCATTGCTACTATTCACTTCAAATAAACGTCATAACCCCATGAACCACTGTCACCATCTCTTACAATTGGAATTAGAGTATATCACCCTTTCTTTCCCTCATTCGGCAAAACCCCCACAAAAAACACTCTCTCACTCATTTTGCTCCCTTTATCTCTCCCCCTCTCTCGTTGGCAGCCCGTCGCCGCCCACACTTCCGGTCATATCTCTGTCGTCCGTCTTCAGTTGCTGGCGAGCCACCTATCGTTAGAAAGCTCTTTCTCTTGCCGTTCCAACAAGGTATTATGAGCCTAAATCCACCCAGTCAGTTGTCCTGTAGAGTCGTTTGAAGCAGCAAGGATCACTGACCAATCTGACCTGAACCCGAGAATTTCAATGTTGGATTCTTGAGCTCATTTCACCCCCAATGTCTTGGTAATATACTTCTAAGACTTAGTTGGGATGTGTTGCAACATGTTTATGAGATTAAAGTTAAATTATGAAAGGATTTAATTAGCTGACTTGTGGTGTTTCTTTTCGAAACCAACTCAATGTCACTGAACAGCGGAGACCGTGACTTTGGTGGCTGTTCTTGAGGTCTCGCTCGACTTGCTTTAGTCATTTGAAGAGTAAGTGACTTCTACTGCCTAGCCTAGTGTGCTAAGAAGTTAGTTGATAGAATTAAGAGTGATTCTAATGAATTTTCATAGCTGATTTCATGTAAACTTTAAGGGGGGCCGAATCAGTTTTGACGACCAGCTTGAGCCGTGATCTTGTTCCGCTTATTTCGTGGAATTACTTGACCTAATCTCGTGGTAAGTTACTCTTAAACCTTATCTAAGACTTTAGGCTACTAATAGACGTGTTTAATGGTGGATTTGATGGTAATAAAAGGTAGTTTAAGAGCTGTGAATGTTGAGTATATCTTGCTTCTGAACTTTGCTTCTGCTTTTGAACATTGCTTTGGAAGGTAACTTTTGAGTGTGCTTCTGAGCATTCCTTCTAAACGTTGCTTTTGAACGCTGCTTCTAAGCGTTTTTTCTGAACGTTGCTTTTAACGTTGCTTCTGAGTGTGCTTCTGAGCAATCCTTCTGAACGTTACTTCTAATGCTGCTTCTGAACGTTGCTTCTAAGCGTTACTTCTAAGCATTGCTTCTGAACGTTGCTTCTGAGCGTTCCTTCTAAAAGTTGCTTTTGACGTTGCTTCTGAGTATTACTTCTGAACGTTGCTTCTGAGTGTTGCTTCTGAGTATTGCTTCTGAACGTGCTTCTGAACATTCATTCTGAACGCTCCTTCTGAACGTTGCTTCTAAGTGTGCTTTTGAGCGTTCCTTCTGAACGTTGCTTCTGAACATTCCTTCTAAACGTTGCATCTGATGTTGCTTCTGAAGGTTACTTCTGAGCATTCATTTTGAAAGTTGCTTCTAACGTTGATTCTAAACGTTGCTTCTGAATGCTTGCTTCTGAATGGTGCTCTTGATTGATGAATTCTGTAGCTCGCTTTGATTGGCCATTTATTGATTGAGTTATAAACTTGTGTGCACATTATGCCTTGATGCGTTATACGTGAGGTTTGAATATATCCTGAGGCGTCAGACGCGGGATTGACTTGAGGCGTGCTAACGCGAGTCTTAGAATGGCATTGTAACCTGAGACTTATTAACGCGGGTACAACAATTACTTAAACTTGAGGCGTTAATGCGAGGGCCTGGCCATTGAAAGTTGGAACCACAATGAGTAGTATGATATCCTATAAGTTTATGAGCTATCGAATGCTTAAATACGAAGTTTGATCTTAAATTGTATTTCATGACTTAATTTGTGAACTTCTGAGTTCGAGATTGCAACGTATCCTTGCTTTTTGCCTGGTTTAGCGAATCGTCTCTTTGGATTAGAGGACATGATAAGAAATGATTTAAAGAACGGCCTCGATGGATAGAATCGTTTGATAGGAATCGTTTTGAAGAACGACCTTGATAATTAGAATGGCATGATATGATATGATTTGATGTTGGCCTATAGTATGAGAACTACATGTTTAGGATTTGTCTGGAGATACTATTGGCCTAGTCTAGATTTGAGAGTTTACTTGCTGAGATTTATTTAGGATATCGAATGATAAAATCTAGAGGATGTTAGTGATTGGCTTTGAAAACGTATTTTGAAGTAAATGGAGGTTTAACTTTAATTGGTTGTATCTCCTTTGTGAACTTGATTTGTGAAAGGTGTATTTTGAACCACGGTTATAGTTTTTGAAATCAATTTTGAGGTTGTAATAATATTTTTGATACAAGTATAAATTTGTCTCTTCCCATCATGAGTTATCTTGTTTTAAATGGTATGGAGTTTGGGTTGATTCCGTATGTGCATTTCATTCCGCAATTGTATTGATCGTACTTCGAATCTTGGATAAGCGCGATGGAAGTTCTAAATAAGGTATGTTCGCGCGCAGGTAAAACCGTGGGACATGATACACACAAAAGATAATCTTTTTAGGATAAATATAATCTCCCAACCCCTTTGCTCTATATGCTGCCAACAACCAGAAACCATTGAGCATATTTTCCTGTTCTGTTTGTGAATGGATCAGACCTGGGAGAGATACAACAGTATTCACAAGAGGCCCCAACCCCCATCTCGTATGATGCTTGGCTCGAGAACATATTGGAGGAACCAAGCTACCCACTCACCTTTGACTTGACTGTTATGATTCTCTGGTGCATCTGGAAAACAAGAAACAACTTAGTCTTCCGCGGATTAGAACCAAAAGCAGCAGCCCTATGCGAGGAAGCAAAGGTAATCCTTACCAGTTATCGCAAGTGGAACTCAAAAGGTTCAAGCTTTGCTTCGAAGGAATTGAAGTCACCTCCCAATTGGATCCCCCCTTCAAACCCAGATCGGAAATTGAATGTCGATTCCTCAGTTGGTGATATCGGAACAGATGGTGCGATTGCGGGAGTCCTTCGCGACTCTACAGGAGTTCTTCTAGATGGCTTCACCCAGAAAATCTTTCCTACTTTGATCTTGCTGGCTAAAGGTCGAGCTTTGGTGGCCGGTTTGAAGCTACTAGAAGCGAAGAGAGAGGTGAGAGAGAAGAAAGATATGTGTATCCATTGAGTCTGATTCACTTACTTTAGTTCGTGCGGTCAAAAGGGAGTCAGAAGTGAGTTGGGTGGCCAAAGTCCTTATTCGTGAGGCTCAGTTTATTTTTGCCCAACTATCGACCATTACGGTGGCCCATTGCAATAGGAAAGCCAATCAAGTGTCCGATTGGATCGCCAAAGAGCACCGTTCGAACTCTATACCGGCTTTTTGGACTTCTTCCCCTCCCTAACCCCTTTGGGATTTACTTATTGTTGATGCCCCTCGATTGGGACTTTTTGTTAGAACCTTCAATTATCAGCTATGAAATTATGCTTTTCGACCCCCCCCCCCCAAAAAAAAAAAAAAACAGTTGGGGTGATGATTTTTAGGATATCTAGGTAATTTCGCATTTTGTTGTAATCTATGCTATGATCGCACATGATTTCTGACTTGATATCTAACAATGTTTAAAGTCTAAATTCGCTTCCTATGGTCTCTAAATAATTCAATGCTTGTACATCTCATTTTGAACATAATTGCAGGTAAGTTTTATCTGTTTTCATGCTTTGTAGTAACATAATGGCTCCTACCGCGTTGGGCAGTTCTCGTGCACCTTTAGACATACATGATACAACTGCTTCTCTTCCCCATTACGACTGAAGATGTCTCGAAAGCGACCGTTCTTAATCCAATGGCCTGTCTATTGAGAAATGGAAAGCATCCCATGATGCGATATTGTTTCCCACGAGTTCAACCCCATTTCGGACTCATGTTTGAAGGAAACGACAGCCTCTTCCCTTTCTTGCAACTAGCGAGTAGACATGGCTTGAACAGGAAAAACCTGAAAGAAGAAGTATTTGTAGTTAGCTTAGGACACGTTCCAAGTTCGCTAATTGGCAAATCCTGATCGGCAGTTGTCTTAGAACGACATAATCATTTTTGTTCCCTGCTCTAAAAGGAACCTTATATCATCATCGACGATAATTTTGCTACCCCTGCTTGAATAAACAAATCCCACCAAAAAAAAAAAAAAAAGAGTCTCTAGGTGTTTACCCCTGCAGCCATGCCTCGTCTTTTAGTTTTAGATGGAGAAATAGATTCAATCGAACCTTGATGGATGTCCTGGTGAAAAATTATAAAAAAATAAATTCTAAATCTATTGTAATTGAGTCAATTCAATTCTAAACCTTCTTTTATTTTATTTTCTCCCAATTGAGTCAAGATGGCATAGACATACCCTGCAAAACAATAGCAATGGTAAACTCACTTGATTTTCCAAAATTCTCTTCACACTCGCTGCACATCCCCCACAAAGTCATACCCTGCAGAGACGAAACAGAGA
The DNA here is from genome assembly GCA_028455895.1 of Rhodomyrtus tomentosa. Lineage (NCBI taxonomy): Eukaryota > Viridiplantae > Streptophyta > Magnoliopsida > Myrtales > Myrtaceae > Rhodomyrtus > Rhodomyrtus tomentosa. The sequence continues at coordinate 35,189,294 of JAPCWY010000001.1, read as the reverse complement.
CACTCAAAGTGACCGTACAGAGAAAACATGGCAGGCACCACGGAATAACATCTTCAGGAATGTAATCCCATGCAAGGAAAGTTGGACATGCATAGAAAAAATCGAAGCTTTAGCTTGTACAATCACATGAAGTGCGAGAGACATAGAGAGGCTGAGAATTATGACATCAGAGGAGACACCTGACGCTATCAACTCCATCCACGACCGATTTCTCCTTCCCATCCTCACTGTCAGATCCGCCACCAGCACCGACATTGACACCGACACCTCCTCCTCTCTGCTGCCATGTCCGCCAAAGGTGCCAAAAGGAGCTGTGGAGCTCGTGTTAGGAATAGAAAAATTGATTTTTAAGTTGGAAAGGACCAAGGCGGTAGTGTGTGGCGATAGATTTAAAGGAGCCTATGGTGAAGAACCTGGGATTTTGTTTCTTGAACCTCCAATGAAGAAGTGAAGTCAAGGTAAGTCCATATGAAGGGGAAATACTGCCAACGATCTTTGACCTCTTGAAGTCAGAGTAAAAGTTGAACTTTGCTTCTCGAATGGCGTGGAGTCTTTGGCTGTAGAAAGTGCTCTGTATTTATGAACACTTGTCATAAGCCTTAATGTTGAGAGCCTTTTCACATAGAGAGAGAGGGTTAAGCTTGTAGCAAAAAAAAAAAAACTCCTAATACGGGGATTGTTAGGATGTAACGATTATGATATTCTTATTCTGTTTCCCGAAAAGCAAAAATACAAAAAAAATTGATTCTAAAAAAAACGAAGAATCATTTTTTAGAATCTCAAAAAGACAAAAGTCTTAGTTCTTTTAAAATTTAGATTTGAAAATTCACTAACACTTAATTTTTTTAATATATAATCAAATTTAATTAATGAGCTTTAAAATTTAACATAAATTATTAAAAAAATTAAAAAAAATGGGTTGATTAAAAATTCAAAAAAAAAGGATTTTTTAAAAAAATTAAAATAAAAAATGATTGGAATCTAAAAAATTTAAAAAAGTTGAAATTTTAAAAAAAATTTAAAAAAAGTGTTTAAGAAAAAAAAGCTACTCCAAAATTGGCCTGGTTCCAAGATATAGAATCTATGTTGAATCACTATATAGCAAAGCTACTAGGCCTTGGGTCTCTTTCTTGGGCGGGGCATATATACGTACGAATTAACCAATTTCTAAATGTTGGAGTAGATCCTAAAGAGGTCACACTTCCTAATAAATTTATCTTGAATCAAGATGTTTTGGCTCAACTTTATCCTAGTTTTTTGAGGGAGCAACTCCATTTTTTACATTGCATTGTTCAAAATATGCGGAATTTCTTACTTTTTGTAGAGGATTAGATCCATTAACTGAGGGTCTATGGATGAGTGATATCGCTCGTCATTATTTAGCTATTGTAATTCTTTTCTTGATAGCAAGTCACATGTATAGGACTAGCTGGGGCATTGGTCACGATATAAAAGATATTTTAGAGGCTCATAAAGTTCCATTTATAGATCAAGGCCACAAAGGCCTATACGAGATCCTAACAATGTCATGGCATGCTCAATTATCTGTCAACCTATCTATGTTAGGCTCTTTAACCATTATTGTAGCTCACCATATGTATTCCATACCCTTTTATCCATTTCTAGCTACTGACTATATCGTTCACCTCCTTTACATTCATTGACATTCCTTTCTTTTAGAAAAATCTAAAAATATATGAAAATTAAAAAAGAAGAAGAAGAAGAAGAATTCTCACCACATCGTTGTTCTCGAAAATAGAATCCATTCCGAGAACATAAATTTTATACAGTTACTAAACGTGTTCTGATTTTTTAAAAATCATTTAAGGAACGGAATTAGAAAATATGATCCTAATCAGAATTACCTTTTTGGATTTGCTAGATATGCCCTTAGTAGCTTCTTGAGTTGACCATTGGCAATCTCGAACTTGACTCAAAAGAAACTCAAGTTGCTTGAGTTTGACAACAAATCAGACTAGTCGTATACGAGTAATTAATCGATGAGTGGAGTTCAAATTACTTGAAAATAGCTTGACTTAATTTCATAGTAATGGAAGAGCACATCGCCATGGTCGTGAATCTCTCATGCTTCATACTTTGAGAGGAATGGAGAGGAATGGTGACCCCCTCGTCGTGACTCTTTCGCGAACTAGATGGCCGCGAATCTCTCAGTTCTCTAGGTTTTTTCCAGCTTGTTAACTGCAAATGTGTTTTTTTGATTAAAAAATCAAAAAAACACATTTTAACTTTTAAAAGTTCAACGGAGTACGTTGAACTTTTAATTTGTTCAACGTAGTCCGTGAACTTTAGCTCAAGATCCCATTTGCTCTCTAAACTTTTAATTTATTTAATATAACCCATGAACTTTTAATATATGTTCAATTTAGTTCCTTGACCATATGAAAATATTTATTATTGTCCTTGATCTTAAATTAATGGAAAGACTATATGAAATATTTTCATATAGTTCAGGAACTGCATTGAACATGTAGCAAAAGTCGAGAGACCACATTAAACAAACTAAAAGTTCATGGACCATATTAAACATTAGACTAAAGGTTCAATGACCACACTGAACAAATTTAAAAGTTCAATGACCATAATGCACATTAGATCAAAGTTCAGGGTCATTTATGTCATTTATCTCTTTATTTTTCAAACCGAGAGAGAGGATCATGTTGCAGCAGTTATGGCTTTAGAGAGGGGGGAGGATCTGTTACAGTTTTGGTTATCACCGCCCGACCGTGGATGAGTTTCGGATGAGTTGGTTTCGAAACACAAACTGAGGGAGTGGTTTGCTGTCGGTTTTGCCGCCCATGAGCCCAACCCTCGCTGCATTTCTTCTTTCTTATGTCACTCGCCATGAGAATCCGCCATGAGACCAGGGAACTGAGGGAAGAAACATTCTGATATTTAGCAGAGGACTAGAAAAGCATTGCTATAGTCTCTCGTTTTTCTCTTTCTTCTTTTTAGTTTCAACGTACATACCATGCATGTTTCAACATAAAGTTATTGATTGTAGGCGAAGTTTTCCATGGATAGTGAGATTACCATTACTGGATAAAGGAAGGGTAGAGCAACCCTTATATTTCCATTATTGTATAATGAAAGGTACACAATCAATTCATGAATTTTGACTTAATGTGCAATGTGGTCCGTGAACTTTAAATTTGTTTAATAGAATCATTGAACTTCAACTCTATGTGTAATATCGTCCCTGAATTTTTAATTTGTTCATTGTGGCTCATGAACTTTTGGTGCATGTTCAATTCAGTCCCTGAATAGTATGAATAAGTTCAATGTTAAATTTAGAGACAAAATTGAACATTTTCTTACAGTACAAGGATTAAATTGAACATGTACTAAAAATCCATAGATCAAATTCAACGAATTAAAAGTTCAGGGATGACCTTGCATATTGGATCAAAATTTAGGGATCGTATTACATAATGGATCACAGCTCATGGATCATTTTTTGTCATTTACCCACAATGAAACGGGACAGTGTATGACTTTTGATTGCCAAGCTCTGGCACAAGGTTGACCTTGACCTCTAATTTTACCTAATGTTTTACATGTCGCTCGACTAAAATACGGTCGTAATAACGTTATGTGGTGATTAATACTTTGACTTGGTGGCATGACGTGCTATCGCATGTAAGTGTGAGACTTTTTTATAGTACCGGTGAGCCAGATGACCGCAACAATAGAATCTGCGACGATTGATGCATGTGAGTAGGCAGGAAATACTTAGTGCTGGGAATATAAATGGTACGAGGCTTGGGCGAGAGAGGAATCTAGGAGGCCCAGATATCGCATGATGTTGTTTTCGATTTGTCATTCTATGAATCTCGTGTTTTGCAAAAGATATCGACGGACCATATTGTTTTACTCGTCCCGAGGGAATGTCATTTGCACGATCAACCCAAAAAAGGGTCATAGTGACGTCATGCGGTGATAAAGTGCTTTGGCTTTCTGTTTTTCGATTCGCCATGGCTTGAATTTTGTGATTTTGAAAAAACACGACAGACTAGACTACGGACAGAAGCTCGTAGGTTTTCATGTTCCAATTGTCAATGATATTGTTTATTTTGGGCCGAAGCCCACACGATTTTGTTCTTCTGGGCTTCGCCTAGAAAAGGCCTCGTTACCAACTCATTATAAATTAAGAATAAAAACTGCACATATATAGCACTTCACCTCATTACACCTAAGCAAGCAATGTGAGATTCCGTTCATTCCTATCCCCATCACCATCCTAGAAGCCTGTCAGGACGCTCTCCATGTCCAGGTACTCTAGTTCCAGCGACCACTCTTAGTCCTCATCGGACCGGATCGTTATACGTGATGGCTAATTTCAAGCCATGTTCAATCTTAACAAATCTATATCATACTTAAGTAAACCAATTTTCATATGTAATCAAGCACTAACCAATTCGAAGGGAAAGTAAAATGGGTTCATACCACATTTTTTTTGGCCCAAATTTTCCGTTGCATTCATAAATTTGTGGATATATTATGTCTTTTAAGGATTTTCAGATCTACATGTTTTATTTAAATTATGTTTAAAAATAATAAAAATTTAACTAGGCTTAGTAGTTTCTTGAGTTGACCATGGCAGCCCGGAGCTTCACTCGAAAGAAACTTCAGTCTCTTGAGGTTGACTGCAGATTAACTAGTGTTTACGGGTAATTCATGAGTGGAGTCCAAATTACTTGTAAGCAGCTTGGCTTAATAGCACAGTAATGGAAGAGCAAGCACATCGAGATGGTCGTGAATCTCTCATGCCTCGTACTTTGAGAGGAATCGCGACCATCTCTTCGCAATTGTGATTATTTCCCCCTTCTTTTCTCTCTCTCTCTCTCTGAGATCTATATGCACGACGTGGTGGCAGCCACGGCGAGGCGGTCACCGCACTCTAGCTAAGGCGATGCCAACCCTTGTGAACTTTCACTTCCAGTTTGATCAAATCTACTTGAAATTTGCTAATTTATCTACCAGAGAGAGGATCACGTCGCAGCAGTTATGGCTCAGGGAGAGGATCCGTTTCAGTTTTGGTCTGTTTCGCCGCCCATGAGCCGAACCCTCGCTGCGTTTCTTCTGTCACTCGGCCATGAGAATCCGGCATGAGACCGGGGAAGATGCATTCTGATATTCAGCAGAGGACTAGAAAAGCATTTGCTACAGTCTCTCTCCTTTTCTCTTCCCTTTTTTTTTTTTTTTTTCAGTTTCAACGAAGTTTTTTATTCGACAGTGACACTATTGATGGAACGCATGGAAGCCATTATTGGATAATGGAAGGGTAGAGTAACCCTTAATACATCCATTATTGGATAATGAAAGTAACAATGACACAAATAATCACCCAATTTTGACTCGACGTGTAATGTGGTCCATTGTTCAATATAATCCATGAACTTCAACATTATGTACAAATGTAGTCCCCGAACTTTTAATTTGTTAAACGTAGTTCCCGATTTTTATTTTTAATTTTTTTGCAAGTGTTCAATTCAGTGTCCCTGAACATTATGAAAAAATATTTAATTCTAGGTTGACGGATGACATTGAACATTTTCTTACGGTACATGGACTAGATTGAAAATGTACCATAAGCATAGGATTCACATTCAACGAGTTAACAATTCAGGGATGATATTATCCATTAGATTAAAGTTCGGAAATTACATTATATATTGGACCAAATTTCAAATATCATTTGTGTCATTTACCCACGATGAAACAGGAGAAAGTGTACGAATCTCATTTGCCAAGCTCTGGCACAAGGTTGACCTTGACCTTGATCTTGACCTAATGTTTTATTGAATGCTCGACTAAAATACGGTCGTAGTAACATCATGTGATGATTAATACTTTGACTTGGTGGCATGAAGTGATATTGCTGGTTTGTCGATTCGGCATTGTTTGAAGCTCGTCAAAAGATACTGACGGACCATGTTGTTTTGTTCGTGCCGATGGAATGTCATTTGCACGCGGAGTCTCCGGACGTAACGCTCGTAGGTCCACGAACACACATTATCTTCTGAGTACTGCCAGGCTAACTGTCGCTGTAATTATGAGAATAACGGCAAATGTCCACCCATATTTACCAAATTTAGCAAGAGGGGCAATCAATAGGTCAAGTTTGATCCTTTTTCACCATCAAATAGGCCAATTGAAGCTTGCCTGCTGTAATCAATCACGTCGAAATGTTCAATCCATCGGGCGGCGACCATCGAAATGCGACAATCCGGTCGCCAACTCCATCAAACTTCAGTGAACCCCGTGACGGAGTCGATCCGAATCGAATTGAACGTTCATTCTTTCCAACCTAGTCACGGAAAGAAGCATCCTCGAGCTCTGCCCGCGTCAGTTTTGCTTCCTTTCTCCTGCAAAAGATGAGGAGGGGCGGTGGGAACTGGTGAAACCGAGAGAGAGAGAGGGAGGGGGGAAAGCGGTTGCCTACCACATTTTCCTCTCCACCCTCACCCTCCTCCTCCTCCCTTTTCCTCGTCAAGCTCAAGTTTGCCGATCAAGGTCCTTGTGGATAATGTCGAATTTAATGAACATGCCACGCAAATATTTACTGTCTCTCCCAAAGGGAAACGAAAAATATAATACTTAGATGCATCGGATGCGTGTGACTCCTTTATGTGTCTTTACCGCGGTCGATTTCGGTATGTGATCGTACGTGATCTCGGCCGGGATGCGATAACCTCGCATGACACACATTATTAAGGGTGATCGGTTCCCGATCCGGTTCGGTTCTCCTTAAGAACCGGAAATCGGACCAGTAGTCTTGATTCCTATTTTTCGGAACCGTGGACCGGACTGGCCACCTCCGGGAGCGGGAACCGGACCGGACCGACGGTTCCAAGAACCGAATATGACAAATTTCTATGAATCTTAGACTTGAAAATTTTCTATTTATTTCTTTTTCATTTCAATATTTTTTGCTCAGGATCTTGTTTACAATAAAATTTACTTGTGCATATGTGTTCGTCTAGGAGTATTCATCTTTGATAGATGAAGATGGGTCATCTACAATTTGTTATGAAACTTATTTTGCCAATGATTAGAGTTGCTTTTTAAAAAAAATTAAAAAAATTGACATGTCTGGCCCGGTTCGGGCGATCCTGTCCGGTCCTTTATCCTTGAAATCGGAAATCGAACCGTCCAGTCACTGGTTTCAATTTTAGGAACCGAAAACCCGACTATGCGTCTTTAGAATCGGGAACCAAACCACCGGTCCCGATCCCGGTCCGGTCCAGATGATCTTAATTTGGGCGGCATCATTTGCTCACCCGCTACACATTGTGTTCGGCGACGGACTCAATCGCTTGAGATAAAATTAGAGCCGCGACACGTTCCTATGGAATTGTGGCGCGGCAAACCAAATACCGAGGGGTTCATGCAGCCATTTAGAGCTTATAAATATGAGTAGAATCAGGAAGGAAAATGTCAAAGGGAGCGCCGCAACGAGGACCTGATAAGTAACCGGCTCTCTCAAACCTTGACTTTTTTCCGCCTTCATATGTAACCAATAATTTGAAGGCACAGCTATCGAGCAATAGGTATATCTTATAAGCATATGAAGGCACGCGTCGACGGTTCCTCCATGAGAAATTGTCAAGTTATTCATGAAGTTTCTTATGAAGAACCATACATGTCTATGACAAAATACCCACGTAGATGTAGAGATCCTGGTGTAACAATCTCCGTGTGCAATGTAGTTTTTAAGGTTAATATCACGAAAAATTTTAAATTAATATGATAATTTTACCCTAAATTATCTTTTTGACCACCAAAAACTTCAAACTGATACATTTGTGATAAATTTACCTCAAATTATTCTTTTAACCACCAAAAACCCTTAAATTTATCTCAAATTAATTTTTTTAACAATAAAAATCTCAAAATGGTACACATATGATAAATTTATCCTCTGTTAGTTTTCGTTAAATTGAGTTAATACCACGAAAAATTTTAAATTGACACACCAGTAGTAAATATATGATAACGTGTACACTCGACAATTGCCATAATCATCCAATTCAGCAATTCGACGGCAAAATTTAAGGAAAACTAAGGAAGAAAAAATTTGCCATAGTTATACCAATTCGATATAAATTATTATCACATGTGTATCAGTTTGGGATTTTTGGTAGTATTAATCCTAATTTTTACTAATGCCATGTGCGTGAACTTTAGTTTAAACTTTGACCTATTTCACTGTCTCTACTTGTGACGTAATATCATTTAATCTTCCGAAGGTCAAATTTCGCCTCTCTCTCTCTCTCTCTCTCTCTCTCTCTCTCTCTCTCTCTCTCTCTTTTGATAAGCCGAAAGGGACGAGCGCATTGATGTATGCCTTATCTTATACCTTATTACGAGCAGTGGGAAGTTATAAATGGGGGTGAGTTTTGGTGTAGAGAGAGAGAGAGCTTGACTGGAGTGTGTCGTTTCATTAATGGCGATCCTCTTACACTTGGAAGAGCAGCTTCATCTCACCTCCACACCTGTCAAGACAACGTCGTACTCGGTGAGACCAGACGCGACTTCTGCAACGGAGCATCATTTTGAAAACCCCCAGTAAAAAGAGCCAAGATGACAACATTCTGGATAAGGCTGAGAGCAGAGGGTAAAAGGGTTTGACGCCGGTTGCTGGTCGGCTCCACCCACCCTCCCTCCCCTCCCCTCCCCTGCCTCCCCCTATAAAAACCCCCCCAACCCCCATGCAAGCAGAGCCAAGCAACGCAAAGGGAATAAAGAAAGTGAGGAAGAAAGGTTTAGAGAGAGAGAGAGAGAGAGAGAGAGAGAGTCGTACGAGACAATGGAGGTGGAAGCAGCGAACAAAGAGGAGCAACCGCAGCAGCAGCCGCGGGGGCGGCGTCCCAGTCCGATGAGGAAGATGGTTACGGTGGCGGCCATCGCGGCCGGGGTGCAGTTTGGGTGGGCGCTGCAGCTGTCGCTGTTGACGCCGTACGTGCAGCTGCTCGGCATCCGCCACAAGTGGGCTGCCTTCATCTGGCTGTGCGGGCCCATCTCCGGGATGATCGTCCAGCCCGTCGCCGGCTACCACAGCGACCGCTGCACCTCCCGCTTCGGGCGTCGCCGCCCCTTCATCGCCGGCGGCGCCTCCCTTGTAGCCCTCGCGGTCCTCCTCATCGGCTACGCCGCCGATCTCGGCCACCTCTTCGGCGACGGCCGCAACCGTACCCTGAAGCCCCGTGCCATCGGGGTGTTCGTCCTTGGGTTTTGGATCCTCGACGTGGCCAACAACCTGCTGCAGGTGAATACGCCTCCTCCTTCCACATCTTCAATTGTAAATGTCTTCATGTGAACATCGTATTTTGTTAATCAGAAATGTGACACATATACATGAGCCATGAAGAAACCTGTCGGAGAATATAGCTATCCTTGAAGAAACCTGAATCGTATTGCAAAGTCAAAATATTTTCTTATATAATATGCTTCACGAAGCACTTCTTAATAAGACCATTTTTCAATATAAACTAATAGCGTTAACTGATCCACAGGGACCATGCCGAGCGCTGTTGGCCGACCTCTCGGCGGGCAGCCAGAAGAAGACCCGGGCGGCCAACGCCTTGTTCTCCTTCTTTATGGCGGTCGGCAACATCCTCGGCTACGCCGCCGGCTCCTACCCCAACCTCCACCACCTCCTCCCCTTCACCAAGACCACCGCCTGTGACGTTTACTGCGCCAACCTCAAAACTTGCTTTCTCATCTCCATCGCCCTCGTCCTTTCCCTCACCGCCCTCGCCCTCGCCACTGTCCACGATCCCCCCTTGTCGGAGCTCCGCGCCGACACGGCCAGCGAGCCGGCGGGCAGTGTGCGGCGTCGTGGACCGTTCCTAAAGGAAATATTCGGGGCGCTGCGAAGTATGAAGAGGCCAATGTGGACGCTACTCATCGTGACGTGCCTCAACTGGGTCGCATGGTTTCCTTTCCTGCTGTTCGACACGGATTGGATGGGACGGGAAATCTATGGAGGGACGGTCAACGAGGGGCGGTTGTACGGGATGGGGGTGAGGGCTGGCGCGCTGGGGTTGATGCTGAACTCCGTCGTTGCGGGGTTGATGTCGCTGGCCATTGAGCACTTGGCCCGCGGGGCTGGCGGCGTGAAGAGGCTCTGGGGGCTGGTGAATTTGCTGTTGGCCTTGTGCTTGTGCTTGACCATTTTGGTCGCCAAGCTGGCCGAGAGGCAGCGTAGGTTCGCTCCCGACATGGCCGGAGGAGGCAGCGGCAGCGGCTTGCATGGCGAAGCCTTGCCTCCGTGCTCGATTAGCGAAGCCTTGCCTCCGGCCGTCAGGGTGAAGGCTGCTGCATTGGTGCTTTTCGCAGCGATGGGCATTCCGCTCGCTGTAAGTTGTTTCATCTCATTAATTCTTTTCTTGCATTTTACATCAGTTGGATCAATTGGACAAGAAATAATCATAGCATCTACCGTCATTAGTGGCTAAAGTTTTGAGCGAGTGCCAGAAAAAAAAAAAAAAAAAAAAAAAGAGTATACGTAAGTACCCAATAGATAGACGATCACTCTACAGAATATGTAAGCCTTTAAAAGCTAGATCTTGGACATGTCATGGGATTTCACACTCGAACTCTGAGCACGAAAACTACCACGCACAGCCGGATCAAACCGGGTCGAGTCTAACTTGTTGCCAGAACTCGCACAAATATCATGCGCAATTCTTCAAGCCGGTCTAGGCTTTTCTAGCTCAATTGCCCAGATATCGATGATGGCACAGTTGGATCGAGCCTAATCAAGGAGTCGCGGCGGTTTTGAAATTGCAGGTCACTTGCAGCGTTCCTTTTGCTCTGGCATCTATATTCTCCAATACTTCCGGCACAGGTCAAGGTACAGAATCATGCGCCGTGACCCGATTATAGATAATCCTAAGTCATACATGCTTTGAATCTGATAGGGAAGTTGACATATGGTGAACAATTTCAGGGCTATCTTTGGGGGTGCTAAATCTCGCCATTGTGATGCCACAGGTATGGTTTGAACTTTGAAGCTCCTAGTATCACTAGTTGGAAGAAACCAACTTCATTTATTGGACAGTGGACACCATCCTCGTGAAGAACTTGAAATCTAATAATTTCCATGGGAACCCAACTTCGTTTTGAACTCGCTATGTTGGAATTCAGAGACGAGAGCACTTCAGTTACTACTAGGAATGATTGGATTGCTTGTCTTTGAGTTGCTCAACAGATGCTGATATCGGTAACGAGCGGACCATTAGATGAACTCCTCGGGGGAGGCAACTTGCCGGCGTTCGTGGTCGGAGCGGTGGCTGCGGCTGCGAGCGGCATTCTTGCCCTGACTCTGCTTCCATCTCCACCTCCCGACGTCTCTCCACCACCCACATCTGCAAATGTCTCTGCAAATGTCGAGAATGTCAAATGATGTTTACATTTAGCATATCCCTCTCTCTCTCATATGTAAGAAACCCTCTCGGATGATAATGAGTCTCGGTCGTGGGACAAAAGGGATGGCCGCAATAGGTCACTTTTGAGGCCACACTAGAGTCAATTGCAAATGAAATTAACTTGTTCCATCCGTTGAAATCAATATAAACTTTGTCCCTAGTTAAAACCAATTCTTTTTTTTTTTTTGGGTGATGGATTGAAGTTGTGATGGCTTGAATTTCGCGCATCTAATTAACGGATATAATTGGATTATTTTGGCGATAATTGTTGAGAAAGTATTATTTGGAGTCTTTAATAAATGACGCGAAAAATTATTATCGGGAGAATGAGGACTTAGAGCGCGCATGGTAATCATTTTTTTCCTTGGCTCTATTTCTGGCTAGAAATAATTTTTTGTATTTCTACTCCTTGTTCAAGAAATATGTTTGATAACGATATAAAATTTTTATTTTTGAAATAGAAATTTATTTGATAACATCATTAAAATTTTTATTATTTTATTATTTAAAATTTATTATTTCAAAATAAAAAATATTATATATATTTTACTCCTGCAGCGGTCGGTGGCCGGTGATGAGGCGGGGGGCACGACAAGAGGCAAAGGTTGGTGGAGGGGCAGAGGCTGGTGGAGTTTGATGGCGAAAAGCGGCCAGCGGTGAGGAGAGAGGAGTAGGAAGGAGGAACTTGCTTTTAGTTTTTGTTTTAGAAACAAAAAAGCAAATTTTTTTTATTTTTCGTCCAAAATTATTTTTGAGCCAAAAATTTAGCTCGAAAATAGAAAAATTCAATTGCAGTGTCAAACACATGTTTATTTCAAAAAATTTCCCGAAATAAATAATAATAATAATAATAATAATAATAATAATAATAATAATAATAATAATAAGAAGGAAATAGAAATGTTATCATGCAATCTTATTATATTTAATTTTCATTTCAATAGAGCTCAGTTATGTAAAAATTGAAGAAATTAGCGAAAATTACACATGATGGGCCGAAGGACATGTGGGGCCACGCATGCTCAACACGTGGCGGAATGCATGAATCCACCCCACCCCTCGATAAGCCACTTTCTATCTCCGCTCATTTTGCAAGAAAACTCGAGAAGATCTCTCTTCTCTTCCTCCTTTTCGGCCGAAACTCCATCAATCTTTCGCTCACCTCCCTCTCGCCGCGACGGCTCTCGTTCTTGTCCATGTAAAGGAGGAAGGCAAAGGTCGAGCTTGCGGCGTGGCGGTCAGGGCTCGTTTTCGTGCACGATTTTGAGGCAAGTTTACCTCTAATCCATCGACTCTGAAATTACGTTACCGTCCAATGTTGCATGTCGCTGCTGTTGGTTTGATAGACTTCTCACAAGATTTGAGTTGTGATCATCGAAATGAACAGCGAATGATGGGCGACCGTGTAGGGGTCTCGCGATTTCCTTTGCATATTCGTTCGGATAGTGTAATTGACGGCCTCGAGGGTGGGATTTCTGAACTTGATGAATGGATTGTTGAAGAGGAGTGGTCAATAGTTGCGGCCGAGAGAGTACAGGTTTGGTTTGGGTGTGTAGTGGACTGAAGTATCTTGTGCGTTGTTCCTGTCAGCGCGATTAACATCCTGGAGTGTTGGGTTAATGAAGTTGGGGGACGGATCGTCGAATTGGCCGGCGAAGTGACGATTGCCGTGTGCGAGGTGACGTTAGTGCGCGACGTGTCTTGGAGTAGTCGCATGTCACAAATTTGGATTGTGTTTTCATCCTTGAGGGCCGAATGAGCTTAGAGTCGTGGATTGATACTCGCGAAAGACGACGGATTGAGGTTTGGCCTGGGTGACCGAGATGAAGGCTTGGGCGTGGAAAATATGAATTCCTTGCATGTCTCAAATTCTTGATTGATTTCCGACCATATATATATATATATATTCTTGATTGATGATGTGCTGTTGGTGAGTTCAAATTGATATTTACCTGGCTGTTACCCAATTTATGACTTCTTTATCATGTGGATGATGCGTTTCCTTGTCAACGTGTTAGATTTGTACTTGCTAAGCTTCGGCTCACTGTCATTTGTTGTCCTCTTTTCAGATTCTTAGACAGTGCTATGGGTAAACATCGCGGTAACGGTGGCGGTGTCCATGGACACATTGGATAGTGGTGCTAGTTAGACGGGGAGTAGTAACATTTTAATTTGCTTCCCTGATAATGTTTCTTTTGGTTAAAAGATGTAACAAATTGTCTATAATATATAAAAGTATGTGATTTCACAATTTCTTGAATGATCTTGGCCATGCCCTGTAAGCGCGTCTATCCCTTGATTGCACTTGTATGATGGCCTGATCTTTATTAGTCTTCTGCATGCGTCATGTGCTATAAGTAATAAAAGATTAAAGAAGAGTACGTACTTAGGTGGCGACCTGAGACGTCACAGAAGTCCAAAAAAAAAAAAAAAATTGGGGATCTTACGCAGCATTTCTCTCGGCTAAGTTTTTTTGAAATTAAACTCCGAAACGTGAGTGAAGTTAGGTGGTCTGCAAATGGGGAATCATCTAAAGGTGAGTGAGCAAACGGATAAGGCTTAACAAAGATCAATGCGAAAATGACGACGTGGCCCAATCACTCGTTTTCCGGAACATATCCCCCAAAAAAAATTAATTAATAAACAATAATATAGGTCTAAACACGTCGCGGACGAAGCAAACGAAGTATAAAATTCGCAGACGATTTCCTTTTTCGAGGTCAAGAAGTTAATCTTGAGATCACGTCGGACTAAGTGCGCACCGTTTTGGTCAGGTCCGGTCAAAAAGAAGACCATTCAGGTTGGAAGAATTAAGGGAATTCGCAAAGAAAAATATACTTCTTTGCGACCTGACCATACCCTGAATCAAATACTTGTTAGTAATGATAGATCAGAAGCTCTAAACATCACCAAATACGAACCAGGTAGGGTCTTCATCCAAGCATTATTTCGGTCTAAGAGGGCAACTTTTTGGTCCTTTTTGCACATCTCTGTTTGGGAGAAAGGAAAAAAAAAGGAAAAGGAAGCATTGCGCATGTCGTTTTTTCAACTAAATCATGGTTACCGTCTCTTTTGTTTTATAAACATCTACTTGCATTTTTTATTTTTATTTTCGGGCAAGTAACATCTACTTTCATTTTCCACTCCTCAAACCATGAAACCTATCCACAGAGACGTGGTGTACTACCGCTTGTCTAGGATAGAAATGGATCAACTTGATTTCGGTGGAAAATGGAAAACAATGGAAGAATTGGTTCTAGGATCCCGGAACCCATATGACGACATCGGAACAAAAGTATAAGAGGACTAACAAGCACCAAACAACACACTTGGAGGACTTAAAATGGTCGTAACCCTGCTTCTGATTTTCATATCCACAACAATAAGCCATTGGCTCTCAAAGTCCGCACCTTTGGTACAGTACCAGCTGAGCACACCCCAGGGACCACTGAAGTAACAGAAACATGCACATGCACGATGAATATGCTGCATAATACAGCAAAATCTAACTCACAGCAGACAACAACGCAGTAATTCTAATATCTACCAGGAAGTTAGTACAACATAACAATGCAACCAACGAGTTATCGCCACTACCTTCATACGATTAATGACCAAGGGACCATGACAAAGGAATGAAAATGGCTCTACTCCCGGGGGATAGTGCTTCAAACCATTCGAGAGCAGACTGGGAAAAATGTAAACCTGAATTGCCTTCAACTTCTCAAAAAAAGCAACAAGCAGTTGACCATCTTCCGGGTGACTCTCTCCGAAAAGCAAATTGAAGAATCTAGACAATAACAAAAATTATTAAACAATGCTAATGAACAATTGGGTAAAAAATCAATCTGGAATATTCTGTAAATGAAAATTTTGGTGAAGAACACAAACTTATGACATGTAAGTCAGGCATACCACTTTCAGCTTCTTGTAGTTGACCTAGGAGATCAAATCTTCCAATTCATCAATGATAGCTTTGTAGCAGAACACGTATTGCTCCTAAAATTAAAGCAAATACACCACATGATCAACCAAAATGAGATGTCCAACCATAAAAAAGAGGAATGAAGAAATAAAATCCCTTTCTCATTGAGATAAACACAAGATTGCCTATAAATTAATAAGAAAATAAAGCAGAAAGAATTGCTTTCATGGTGGTAGTGTCAATCAGAAACAATTTCATTATTGCAGGAACTAAGTGAGTATATAAAGCTTGAAATTTGTCTTTACTTGCTTTCTCAGTCAACTCAGCACAACTTGAGCTTTGGACACAAATAGGTGTACGATAACTAATGAGGGATTAATACAGGACTTAAAGCAGAACACCAGCTTACGTACAAAGCGTAAAAGATGATAAGAGCTCAGAGTCAAGTTGAATAATTTACCAGCGTTTGAACCATTCCAATTCGCTGAGACCTAAAAATGGTTATGGTATTGACTAGATCTAAAGAAGACACGTCGCCAACAAGAATTCTTTGCATAGTATTGTGAATTGTGCAGTATGTTCCAGTCCTCCCTATGCCTGCACTGAGAAAAGAAAAAAAAGGGAGGAAGATTGGATCAGAGAAGGGCAGCTATTGAAAATGGAGTACTCTGGATCAAATATGACCGCAACCTGCAGTGCACGGCTATTGGGCCAATATCTGGTGATATCTCATTTATTCTCTTAAAAATTTCACGAACAGCGATCGTATCTGCCGGAACTCCATGATCCGGCCAATCAGGGTATAGAATATGAAGAACAGACATAGGTGGTTCCTCGGTCTACAACAAATTATAACACCAAAACGTAGAAGACATTAGAACCAAACGGGAGATCACTCCAAAAAATAGAGTATAGACGTGCTGTTACTGTGGTCCTGATAATAGCAAAAGAACAGGCGTACCAAGGAAAACAATTGTTCATTGAAAGAATTGTTTGTTCCTTTCAAAGGTACAAAACAACATTAGTTTCCATTTATCAGCTCTATTTAACATGAATAATGAGCTTATTTTATAAAAAGTTGAGAGTTGAACATTAATTAAACAAGAATGGTACCATGTGGCCTACTAAGCTGTATAGACCTAATATCTGAACCAACCTTACACAATAATAACCAAGAGAATTCCCAGTCGGACAGACCCAAAAGCCATCAGATATAACACACTTTTAAGTAATCTAAGACAAGTGCCAAACTTGGTAACATGGGCTTGACTCAAGTAACAGTTGAAGGTCATTGGAAGCTTGGACCAAGGCCCTTCCATAGTTATTGACTTTATGTATCCTCTGACAATACTAAAAGTGACCCTAACCACCATGTGTTAGTTTTATGCCCAACATCCAATGGTCATGGATAGACTAACCAAAAATAAAAACAGAAGTAGTGATCTCAGCTACAATATTCAATAAGATGAAACCTACCAGTGGTGTAGGTAGTAAAAAACAGAGCAGACTGCCATCAAAACAAAGGCTCGTGAAAAAGCTGTCATAAATAGGGTATTTATGCCCAAAATGGAACTAAACTTCGAAAAAATTTATCAGGACTTGAAAAGCAACACAATACTGGATCATAGCGTAGTCCCACCACCGTGGCATGACTTGATCATCAACTCAAATTGGTTCAGCAAATTCATTCAAACAATTTTTCCTACCTCTTTGTAATTCACCTCAAAATGACGCAACACCAATGAAGTATCAATGTTCTTTATCCATTTAGTTGCGATACAAATATTTCCAAAGTCTCTCGGACCATCTTCCGCCTGAAAATAATCTCCACATTTGACCATCTGTAAATTGAGTTAAAACAAAGGTTACCCTATATCAGAATAAGATGATGTTTGCAAAACCATGCTACCCATCACAAGAAGTTATTAAAAAGAAAGGCCAGTCATATGATTTACAACTTTCAATATGATAAGACGCATGCATTAGCATTATGAATGTCACCTGAAAAACGGAATTCAGGAGTCACATGCAGAAGCCTTTCCTTTTTTATTTTTTTTATCTTTGCCAAAACAAGCCTTCCCCATTTGCCACAACAGAAAGGCTAAAAATAACATATCTTTAGTAAAACTACTTTTCTTACACTTTATTAATGAACATTCTAAAAATATATGCATTGAAACAAGGTCTGGTAATTGTTTGTCAGTTATGTTTCATATCAACCATAGTACTATAATAAGCACAAGCAATTATGATCATCCAGACTACACTCCAAATCGATCAATCAACGTTCCAAATTATTTCTTGAAAGAAATGAAGCAGACTGCCATTAAAGTATCCCAATTCGCTTGTCTATGGGGTTTCAGACTTTCGGTAGGCCTTATATCCACGTGGTCCCCCTTTAGCTAATAATTTAAGCTCTTGGATTAGCCACTCTAAAGTAGTGTCAGAGCTAGATTCCACCCTGATTTAGCTTGCATATGCGGGCTCTCGTTTGTCAATTTCACAAATCCTTACTTATCTGACTCGTACATAAGAGGGTTTGTTACAATACCCACATTGCATGTCCATAGGATTTCAGTAGACATTACATTCACAGTCTTCCTACACCTATTAACTTATGTTTTTGAGTCAGACAATTCTAACAAATACATCAACTCTAAAGTACGTTTGACCTGAAAGTATTCAAATGTCACCGCATGGAAAGGTTTTTGGAATTGCACATTCTTGAATTTGTTTTTAGGATGGTTGTTAACTAACAGAAGCCAACAGTAGATTAGAATCATCTCTGTTGAGTAATACTTCATTGTTACCCCTCCCTTGCATAATCATACTCTTTTGACTTTTCAACTCCATGATATGTCACGTACTTGCATCAACAGTCGTCAAGAGAACTTGAACATGCACATATGGATATAGGGTGGATCGGGGTGCGAGCAAGCTAAGGAAGTGATTGACAAAATGGAAAATAGCTGTGGTCCCTAAAGTTTAGCCCATGAGGCTTTAGTCCCTTATACTTTGTGATCATGGTCCCTAGTTTGCATCGACTCCAGACTATGGGGCATAAACTCAGCATTTGCCCTAAATTTCTAGTGTCCTTTAGGGTCACATTCGTACTCTCTCAATTATTTAGCTAGGGAATTGGACCCAGAACGCAGAGAAATGAAAACTTAGGCTCTGGAGCCTTGAATTTGTAAGCTCATTGACTAAACTAAAAGATCGTTTAGACTTTTTGGGACCGTGTGCAATCTTCCTGAAATTAAATATAAAGCACCATTATGGCTGGACAAATCAATGGAAAAATCCAAAAACAAGATAGATTAGCTCATTTCTGTCTTATATCATAACTTCATTCTTAAAAAATGAACATGAACCTTAAATGTCTTTTGCAATTGCAAAAGGCATGGTTAACTTTTATGGCTAATGGATTAAAGGCCTCTCAAAAGTAGATAAAACGAGTACACATGATACACATAAAGAACATAAGAAAAGCAATGAGTGCACAGCTAGCATAGCAAAACCAAACTACCTTGACACCTGCGGAATTAAATGCCTTGTAGCTGTCAACCAACCGAGTAAGCATGACAATTGCCGGGCAACGATGCTGGAGTATCATCTCCCAAAAGTCCTCATAGGTATGTGGCAATGGGCCTTGTGTGGCTATGAATCGACTAACATTTTCGTTCGATGAAGCCTGATACGAGGATCCATAAAAATATGAATATGAAAAGACTATTCAATCATGCTGATGGACTTTCCTTAACACCAACTCACCGTGATGAAGCTCGCATTAATGTAACCCCTCGCAGCAGGTCTGTAATCTTTACATGGGTCCAGAACAACTCTATTCTTGTCAACTGAAATCAGTACACCAGAGAGCAACATAAAAACCTTAACACGTTGCAAAGGACATGCAATAAATCCACGACTGGGTATTAAGATCAAAAGGTTGATACTTGCATGGGACAACGTCTGTGTAGCGATTTTTGCTCAAATTGACGTCATCCAGAGCGACGGTACAGTTCCTCATCATCTCAGATGGCCTTATTCTGTTTGCCTGCCGCCAACAATTACATGAATCGCTCGAGCAAACGCATAACAAGCTCAACAATCAGCTTCGGGAAATAAATAAACAACTTTAGTTTGCAAGGACACATACAACAGAGCCACATTCGGAACCGCTAAATTAGTTCAGCTGGAAAATTTCCAGAAAGCGCATAACATAGCCATACAAACTGGAAATCGCAACCGAAGAGTCTTTCGGTTCGACAGTTCTCTAACATTCCTCATCCCAAGCAAGAGGAATCTGATGAAATAAGACGACGATGACGACGAAAGAAAGAAAAAAGAAGTAGAAATGGAACCTGCAATTGACCGAACTCCTGCTTGATCCTCTCGGGCGTCTGGAGTTTCTCTTTGAGCGCTCTCAGGGCCTCAGCGCAGAACTTGTACTGATCGGGCGAGAGAGCAGGCTTCGGGGGCGAATCGGGCGAGAAATCGGGAGGCCTGCGGGAGGAGACCGCGGCGGAGGGCTCGGCCATGGCGGGCTGCCGGCGGCGGCGAGAGCGGCGAGAGACGGAGTTCCCCAGTTGCGCGTGGTGGAGTGGGCCGGATCGATTTCAACTTTACTTTTTGCCCGATTCGTGATTGAGGCTTTGATTGGGTAGATTGGGTGTTTGTTGATTGGCAAATGGTTCTGGCTTCAGCTTCGTACGGACGGGATTCGATTCGGTTGTTGAGATCGTGAATTGGGTTTGTTGAACTCCAAGCAATTATGGGTTAGTGATGTCGTTTCTTTATATCCGAGCCAGCTGGGAGATGTCGTTTTATGCTGCTTCTTTTTTGTTTAAAAAAAAAAAAAAAGCTCCGCGCACTCGTTAATCATGCCTATTTAATTTAAGAAACCATTTCCTTTTCAATGCAACGATTATAATAATTAACACGCGCCAAATAAAACGATAAACTTTTTAAAATCATATAATTTAACGAAGTGCTCTTGACTTTTTGCGGCTTAAGATGTGGGTTTAAGGTAATTTCCCAGTTAAATAATATTCCTTTACCCACTTTGCTTGAAATTAGAAGGGTTGGTCCATAATAAGTTTAACACATTTTAATTTCCACTAGTGATTCGAATCAACACGTTCTCTTGAAGAGCATGAACAGACCGGTCCATATAAACTGACGCTTAACCTCGTAATCTTGGCGTGATTTGCCCCTAGGAAATTCATCAGCAGATTTTGGAGATGGTGGAAGGTGGTCTCTCAGCCTCCATAGCTCCCTCAAGCATCTGCACCACTCTTCCCATCCTTGGCCTCAACGAAGGTTGTTCTTGAACGCACCAGAAGCTCACCCCGGCGACTCTTCTCGCTTGGTCAAAATCCGCCGCGTTCCAATCTTCCTCCAGGAGCCTCTCGTCTATGATTCCTCTCACGTTGCCCTTCCCGTGCTCCCCGCGAGCCCATTCCGAGAACTTCCTCCCGTCCGTTCCCGCCAAGACTTCAAAGTTCCTCTTGCCGCCCACTATCTCCAACAGCACCAATCCGAAGCTGTAGACGTCCGACTTCGGCGTTGCGGGCTGTTTGGCGAGCTGTTCAGGGGCTAAGTAGCCTCTCGTCCCTCCGACGCTGGGTGAAGCCAGGCCGGTGCCGTCGCCATGACTCAAAAACTTTGCGAGGCCAAAATCCGTTACCCTGGCATTGTAGCTCTCGTCCAGAAGGATGTTCTCCGGCTTTATATCGCCGTGAATTACAGGTTCTTGGCACTCCTCGTGAAGGTACCTGATTCCCTTCGCGACGCCGACGGCGATGCCGAATCTCTGATTCCAACTCAGTAGCTTGCCTGGATTTCCCTTTGCAATAAAAAGGAAGCTATCAAGGGAACCATTTTTCATGAACTCATATACCAGGAGTCTATTAGTCCTCTCGGAGCAAAACCCAATCAATCTGACCAAATTCAAATGGTGGGTACAACAGATTTTTGTGGCCTCAACCCGGAACTTATTCTCGCCCTGCCCGATTCCTTCGAGCCGCTTCACCGCGGCAACCGTCCCGTTAGCCAGAGTCCCTTTGTAGTAAACACCAAATCCTCCTGCTGCTGCTCCTATTCTGTCCTTGAAACCGTTTGTCGATCTCCGTATCTCCTTGAACGAAAATTGCACCGGCGCGCTCGACACGTACTCCAGAAGAGCATGACGGGGCAATGGCCGCCCAAACTCGGCACCATTACTGCGACACCAAAGCCATAATCCACCTTGGAGCATAAGGAGCCCAACAAGGGAAGCCGAAACGAGAAGAATCAAAACACTCGCGGACAATCTCGAGTAATCGCTCTTGCCGCTATTCGGTGAGTTCCAGAGCACGGGTCCACGAACCTTGAGGTACGATGTGCTTGGGAGCATCGAAGCACGGTCCCCGCTGCCGAGGAAGCCGAGCGATTTGGTGTAACAGTCGCGCGTTCCATCTTTCATGGAAGTCGATGCCACGCAAGAATTGCTTCCAAGACAATGCATCCGGCAAGAAAATGAGCTAGCCGCAAAAGCTTCTTGCGATCCTCTCGCTTCCGCAGGATCCCGAGCAGGGTACTGCAGGAACTGGGTGTGGTTCAGCTCCAGCATAGTGTAATTGCCAGGACAATCTCGAATCTCCACCTTCCTCTTGCACCCTTTTCTGCTATCATTTTCGTCGACCAGCTCGAAATTCTTAGATGGGCACTCACAGGAAGGCTCGTAGTCGTATTCCCTGTAATAGCAAATCCCCATATGTCCACAATAACCAAACACTTGACATCGATCGGACACGGCCGCCCAGGTCATGGTGGCTGTTCCACTCCCTCTGGCAGAGCTATAAATCCTCAAGTTTCCATCCCCATCCAGCCTCAGAAACCTGAACATGTCGCTTCCTTCTACATAGTCACTGCTATAAGCCATAATCGCGGGACTCTCGAGCATCGGATCGGAAACCGACAGGATCCCTATCGATTGCAGTCCCAAATTAGGCGAACTCAAATTGACAGAGAAATTCAGAACCTGCCTCGGGTTCGATATCTTCCACGGGTCTCCGTCGACCGACGAGTTCACGCCGCGGTTCCAGTACACCGTGCTGTCGTTCCACGTCAGGGTGAGATTGCCGGTCCCGAGGAGAGCGAAAGAGTAGGACCCAGATCTCAGAACCATGCCCGCCGAGAAGTTCTGCCCCGGGAGGACGGTGTCAGTGGGATTTTGGAAGGAGGACCAGACGGAGACGTCGCCGGCTTTGAGGGAGAAGCTCCCGAAATCATCGAGGGACGCAGAGGAGACTCCGTGGTCGGCTGTGTTGGACTCCCAAATGACGATTCCCGAGCCATTGACGAGGCAGAGATTACCCGAGGGAAGGAATTGGAGGGACCCCGCGGAGTCCACGGTGGCGCCATGGCCTGCAGACCAGACAATCACTCCCCCAGAGTACGCGATGGCCGCAACGAATGTCAGGGGATTGGTCGTGGGTTTGGTAGGTGCGAAGCCAAGAGAGAAGGTGCTGGTCGGCGACGACCAGGCTCGAGCTGGTTCGGATGCATGGAGAGCAGATCCCGGCAGTATATCCGATGAGGCAACTGTGATGGAGCAGAGAAAGATGAGAGCTTGGAGTTGCATCTGCTTGATATGCTCTGTTTCCATGTCCATGTAATCTCTCTCTCTACTATCCCTATATGCGGTTTGGGCGACTTTATGAAAGGAAATCTCAGGGCAATCGGGCAGGAAACTGGGAAAACAGAGAGAGAGAGAGAGAGAGAGCGCAAAATCAGACGGAAAGAGCCTTTGAACGTTGAATTCGCGACGTGAGGACCGATTTTCTCTCTGTCTCTGTTGCTTGCTATAAGGCGTGTGCTTGTTTGGAGTGTGACCGTAGATACGAATTTAATGTGGAGGTTGGTTCTTATTCGACTGGAAGGGGCCCCTCCGCGGCGGGGTCGCGTTCATTTTGTACTTTATCGTATATCTAATTAGTTCTTCTTCTTCTTTTCCGGAAAAAAGCTAGTATTATTTTATTTTATTTTTGATCGTGAAAGCTAGTATTATTAAACAAAAATTGAACTAACATCAACATCAACAATATTAAACCCAAACTAGTTGGAGCCGACGATCGATATATTCTAAAAAATCATAAAAATAAAAGCAGAAGGGAAAAAAGATAAATGTGTAAAAATAAATATATATATATCTATATCATCTATATATTTATACAATACTTATCCACAACACTAATAGACTTCCTCCATCCCGTCTTAAGATAAATCGTATGTCAATCTATTTCTCACTCCATTAAATCTTGTTTTGCTACTCTCCCTGAGTAAATTTCAGCCCACCCTTACTTTCTTCGTGTTATGATATCAATAGCAAACTTCTATGATCTTAAATTCGACTCTCAATGAGAGCAATTTGACTTCCCTTTTAAAGCTCGCCTATGTAGTCTACATAGTATGTTCTAATCCAGATAAAGGAGGTGAGTTACGTCAAACATAGCAAGCCGGTTATAAAAAAAGAGCTACTTTTATGAGATAAACTCTATTTATAAACGAAAATTGAACTAAAGGTTGAGAAAATTTTTAGACCTTTAGGATACGATAGGTTTGGTTAGTGGCACTAGCCTAAGGACATTTTAGGGAAAATTTATGAAAATTTTGTGTTATTTGATTTCCTTTTTATTTAGTTATATAAGAAATCATAAAATATTTATGTTGGCTTCTTGTGTTCCGTGAAAAATAGGTAATTTAAAAAAACTAATTATTTAAAACAATCATTTCTATAACTTAAAATATTGTTCGTTATCAATATTCGTTTTTTATAATTGATGCATGTGATCAATATTTTTATGAAAACATATTTTTAATTTTTAATTAATTTATTTTTTTTTCGCGAAACCAACTAAGTCATTCGTGTTTGCTTTCTCGAGGAAATTCTCGTTGTGGGAAAAATAAGCGCCGGTCATTATTATCGTCATCTATTATTATTATGTTATTGGTCGAAATCATCATTTATTATTAAGGCGCTGCAATTTGCAGGCGATTGACGTGGTAAGACATGATTGGCCCAGTACGACCAATCCCCCATCGCAGTACGTGGAACTCTTTCTCCTTCCCCTGTTCCGCGCCCAGAGAATCATAGCTCTCTCTCTCTCAATTCCTTTTAATATTTCTTGACCCGAAAAAGTAAAAAAAAAAAAAAAAATCTGTTTATTTATGAACAAAGTGAAATTGAAACTCTCTCCCACTCGTTCCTGTGATGCTGTAATTGAGGAGGTTCAGTTCAGAGAGCTCACTTCCGCAGATCCTCTTTCAACGGATCATGAATCCGAGCAACTGAGCCCACCATCATCCGCTCAGTCGAAGTCGCACCGCATCGAGTTGAGGATCGCTAGCGTAAGTATTCTCTTCCCCCCCGGCCGCCGCTCAGATCTCTGTCTCCGGTTCTTTGTTTCCCAGATTACTCCCGTGTTCTGGATTCGTACCGGCGGTTGTGGACGCCGTCATGCAACCCAAATGGTTTCCTTAATTTTGCTACTCTCTGATTATCTGTCCGTAAACTTGCTGAAGATGTGGAATGGTGGGAGAGGCCATTTCTGCTCCCAACCGACTCTCGAAAAGGATATGTAGAGGGTTAGATTACAATGCCTGTAATTTTGGGCTTGAGCGTATGGGTGGGTAAGATACCGACAAATTCCAATGGCGGACTTTTGGTTGGGCAGTCTCCTTGAAGTGCATCTATCTTAGGAAGGGCTACCCTAGACTACCTTAGAATTACTGGTGGGCTTCGGAAGAGGGAAACGACTACGTTAGGGTCGAACCTTTGAGTGCATTGATAAGATCTTGCGATCTCTCATCCTAATGACTAGTTTGTAGTGGTGAGTTCTCCCAAGACGTGTTTCAGATTGCGCGAATTTCCTGTGCATTACACAAATCATTTTGGATATCCATGATTTGGAAAGCACTAGTCTGAACGTCAAGCCACAAAACGACGGATATGTTTGCTTATGCCCATCGGAATGGGATAGTGTTTGTAGCTTTTGCTTGGCTGGCTTTCTTTTGGCTTTATGGTGCTGAAGCTTTTAGGAACTGAGGTTTGTGCCAAATCTTAGAGTGTTTGAATTGGCTTTTATGCAGATAATTTGTTCATGTATAAACAGATGGCAAAATTTAATACGTCTAATACTATGGGAGTAATATTGACATGCCCCCCCCCCCCCCTCTCCTCTTCCTTGTTTTGGCCCATGATCTAAAGCTGAACTCAAGACTACACCGACTTTTAGAGGTTTCCAACTTTTCAGTTTTTGTTCCAGTCAAACAATTTGCCAACAAACAAAAGCAAAAGCTTAGAAGAAGTTGAAGGGGACAGGGACAACCAACAGCCCATGGGGTCTTCTTTTTTATAACTCAAATGTTGAAACTTTACCAGGTTGTGTCTGCGATTGAACATCTCTTTCCAACAACAAACAAAAGATAAAAACATGGGACCCGGTGCTATTTAAATAAGTTGATGTTCGTTGTGTAAAGTCCGCGAGAATTTGTTTCTATTGGCAATGACCTCTTCATATAGTTGGTTCTTATTACTTCTCCTTTGCTTGGCATGCAATACTCTGTGGAGTTCAATGAGCATTATGTTGATGAAGTACTACCTATCTAGCCTGTTGAGAATAGTTGTTTTATCGTAGAATTTTTCTTCGAAATAATCAAGGTTTCCAGTTCTATCAGGGCTGTTTTCCTTCTTTTTTGGCCAGCGAAATCATAGGGCTGTTTGCCTTGTCCATTTCAGTTCTTGTTGTCATCCTTCTCTGTTTGATGCTTGAGTTGTCTAATCCTCAGGGCTTGCTGTTTGGGTCGGGCTGTTACATGTATGAATGTGCATTCCGCCTTAGGACATTCTGTTGGATAGAAATAAGATCTGGAGGTACTGTTTCTGGCTGTGAACACCATTGAACAGTAGAGGGGTAAATATTTGATGGATCAATTCTGGGAGTTCATCAAAGTGTTTGGAAAAGGTTGCCTGAAGGTATCTGAGATGGAGTAAGGCAATTTTGAGGAATTAAAGTTAAAATCTTTACTCTCATTCCGAAAGCTTCCTTATGTGTAAGGACTTTTCTCTGCATCACAGTAATGTCGTTGGACTGTATGATCTCTAAATTAATTTCCTCATGTGTGCATTGTTTGTGATGTTGTTCTGCCTCAGGTTCCAGATTCTCATCTTGTATTTTATATGTTGATTAGATCATTGCCAACATGGCAGTACAGGAGGAAAGTCTATTTAGTTGAGTTAGTTTTTTCAAGCAAGTGGAATTTTTTATCTTAAATGATGCATGACTCAGACTAGCATACATTTATATTAGTTCTTCTTAAGCGCAACATGTTGCAGTTCTTGGATCTTAAACTTTTTGCTTAGACCAAATAAGAATTTTCAGTGAGCAAGGGGTTAGTCATCATTCGCATGAAATCACCGAAGACATTCAACCGTCTCCATAAGGTAGAGGGAACAGTATTAACAATGCTCAACATGACTTCTTCTTTGATAGGCATTGCGAGTAACTAGGAATTCAACTTTTTTACGCAAGACAAGTGTAAGATTTTGTAAGACCACAACCAACTGCTCTAAAAGCTTAAGCTATTAGAAGAATGTGTGATTTAATATTTATATATTCCAACACTTCTCCTCATGCTTGGTCTGGTCTTTTGCCTAGATCTAAGCGTGGACAAATTTATTGGGTAGGCAAATAGGGGCCTGGAAAGATTTGAACTCAGGACCTCCTGCTCTGATACCATGTAAGATTTTGTAAGACCACAACCAACTGCTCTAAAAGCTTAAGCTATTAGAAGAAGACATGATTTAATATTTATATATTCCAACAACAAGGTAAGATGGAACTTCAAATATTGTTTGTAGGATATGAAGAGAAGCTTTTGCTTCTTCTAACCATAATGTCTTAACCTTTTGACATTCGTCTTCTACAAAACATCTGCTTGTAGTCTCCCATTATTTTCTGGCCTCTTCTTGCTTCTAATCATAATGTCTCAACTTTTTAATATCTTCTATCCTACGAATATCTGCTTGTCAGTCTTTCATTCTCTCTCTCTCTCTCTCTCTCTCTCTCTCTCTCTCTCTCTCTCTCTCATGTTTCTGTGTGCAAAAGAGTGATTTTCGTCTATCTGTTATATGTACACGTATCTTTTATTGGTATATACTCGTATCTTGACTTTTTACAACAGCAGTAATTTTTTCAGGTTTTGCTACTGCTGCAACTCCCAAGTATGAGTCTGGCATGCCTTGTGTGCCACAGTTCTGAAAGTCCGTCTCATTCTTTTAGGAGTTATTCTGTTTCTAGTTCAGAAAATGATGGAAGGTGCCCTGCGATTGCCAACTGTTTGACCATGAAGTCATCTCTTCCTTTGCCTCCAAGAAGATCTGCTATACCGACATCCAAAGTGACACCTCAGCCAAATATGCCTGCTGGAATTACTGGTGCACCACGGCTTGTACGGAGTCATGCCGTTAGAAGGGATATTGTGAGGGACTGGAACTTTGACGAGGTCGTGACAAGGATGGAACGCTAGACATTTCGCGTCAATGTCAGGATAGCAGGTGCTCTTTATCTTGGAACTGTGTTATACTACTTGTTTTCCACGTAGATTAGCTACGGACATCTAAAGTGAAATTTCTTTTGGGGAGGGTCTTCAGATTTGCTAGTTGTAACGTTGTGACAGAAGTAAATGCCCAACTTTATCTACATTTCCTGGCTTTCCTGTCTGGATAGGTTTAACTGTGATTAATAGTATTCATATTTTCCGAGAATTGCTTCTGTAGATGTCTCAAAATAGTTGCAGACAAGTAATTGTCATGGGGATTAAAAAATCAGCCTTCATAGGACTATTCGTCCCGTGGGTATGGTAGTTTTCGAGCTAATGACGCCTGAGAATTTGCCTTTTGTATTGTATATATTCATGAACTTGCTGTTTTCTTGGGTCTAATTGACCAATTCATATTTTAAGATGACAAATACACATTGAACAGAGCTTACAGACTAGCAGTGTCATCATCCCTAAAAGTTTCCCTAATTCTCTTTGGTTCCCTGCGGCTTCAGAGCAGTTCCTTGTGGATTCTACGCGTGCGTGCGTGCGTGCGAGTGTGCTTATTTCAGGTTCAAAATGGGATCGGCGTATCTGTCAGATCGTGTTATTTTGTTACCAGGGACTCAGATTCTTCAGGCTTCTTTAGTTAAGAATTTGCCAACTCTTTCCATTGTCTTTCTGTTTAGGTGGTATTGGATCGGTAACTTTGCTTGAGGATGTCTGGTTGATCGACAGTTCTTGGCCTCGACTGTTAAGCGCAACTCCCAAGGACTCGTATTCTCTAGGAAAAGGTGCAGGGTACAAAATGAGCCTTGAAATTTGTCGGAAGTTGAGTGAGTTTTTCACGTCACTTGAATCCTCGGTGTTTGAGACACGGGCGTCGATGCCGAGGTCTAACTATGAGTGTTGGGGTTGCTCAAAGAATGGATATGATCAATTTCAGAGTGGGATGGTTTTCACATTGGAATCGATAACTGGTCGTATCTCTTGTTTTTGCCCTCTCCCATGTAAGACTGCAAGTGTAGTTACATAGTTTAGTTTAAATTATTACATGAGTAATTTTGATAGAACAACCTCGTGACAAGTTAAATATAATCATCATCTCCATGAACATTTGTTCTAATTATCATCAACAACTAAGTCCGTGAGTCTGCCACAAAGTTTGCGAGAGGCGTCAAGCCACGAGAGAGTCATGAGTACGGCGTGACTAAGACTGAGAAAAGTGAGAGGCGAGAGGAACGAGCATGATTGAGTCTAACTAAGACTAAGACTAGCGGAAAAAAGAAGAAGTGAGAATTAAGATTTTGAAAATATGACATAAAAATGAAAAAACGATCCTGGCCAATTGATCCGAGTGACTGAATCCATACCTGAAATCGGGAAGAGGATCTATCCATCAATTTCAACTTTTAGGAATTGGGATCCGCCCAAAATCGATTGGTTATATCCGATTCCTTTACTCAAAACTTGCCAAAGCCATTCGAAAATGAAAAATCCACGTGGTAACTCCTTATCCCACGCAGACAAAATTGGCTCTCGCTCCTCCCTCCTCCTCCACCAATATTTTTCTACAACGAAGAAGATAAGATGAATTCGATTCCCTCGCTCTCCCCAAACCCCCCCCCCCCCCCCACCCCCCTCCCTCTCTTCAAAACCCCAATCCACTCCTTCCTCTCCCTCTCCCTCTCCCTCTCCATCTCCTCCTCCTCCTCCCCCCACCAAATCGCCTCTCTCCTTCGCTCCCTAGAGCAGCAAACGACAATGGCGGCTCTGCAACAGATACCCATCTCTCTCCAGTCCAAAATCCCGTCCCCAAAGACCCAATTCATCCATAAACCCTCCAATCTCTCCTTCTCCGCGACCTTCCCCTCCCTCAAACTCGCCCCAGCCCGCCTCGGCCTCCGCCCCTCCTCTTCTGCCGCCGGCGCCCGCATGTCCGCCACGGCGGCCGCGAGCTACGCGGCTGCTCTCGCCGACGTGGCCAAGTCGAACAACACCCTGGACGCCACGAGCGCCGACGTGGAGAAGGTCGAGAAGATCTTCTCGGAGGCGGGCGTGTTCGAGTTCTTCTCGAACCCGACGGTGGGGCTGGAGAAGAAGCGAGAGGTCGTGGACGAGATATCGGCCTCGTCGGAGCTGCAGCCGCACACGGCCAACTTCCTGAACATCCTGATCGAGGCGAAGCGGATCGACCTGATAAAGGACATCGTGAAGGAGTTCGAGACGGTGTACAACAGGCTGACGGAGACGGAGCTGGCGGTGGTGAGCTCGGTGGTGAAGCTGGACTCGCAGCACCTGGCGCAGATCGCGAAGCAGGTGCAGAAGCTGACCGGGGCGAAGAACGTGAGGATCAAGACGGTGATCGACCCGAGCCTCGTCGCCGGGTTCACGATCCGGTACGGCAGCTCCGGGTCGAAGCTGATCGACATGAGCGTGAAGAAGCAGCTCGAGGACATCGCCGCTCAGCTCGATTTGGGGGACATCCAATTGACCGTATGACGACGAGACGACGACGACGTCGATGGTATTTTTCATATTTTCAAATTATTATTTTCTTTTTATATAATTTGTCGTCGAATTTTTGTTCTTGTTTTTCCCCTCATTTCTTGGTTTCGGTTTTTAATTCTTAGGTATGTGACTGATGTTGGGAAATTGGAAATGGGTGCACTTAATTCTCCGAACGGACAAAGAGTTAATTAAATACCTATCTATGCCGATATATGATATTGTTTTAGTTGTTTAAATCGAGGAGCTTCTAAGTTTTCTATTTACATGTCTTTTTTCTTTTTCTTTTTCTTTTTTTAAGCTCTAATTGTCCACGTTAGTAACTTAGTATCCGGGTGAGTATCGACCAGTTAGGTTCATGGTTTCCATGATCAACCAGTTCGGTTCTAGATTTTAGGTTAGGAACAAATTTGGCTCTAACATTCAACTTAGCATTGTGAAAGCAATTTAATTGAAAATTTGACAGTCAGAGAACGGAATTGAATTTCGAGCGTGAATAGAGGCATGACATTATCTGTTACTTTTAATCATGCCGAAAATTTGCTAAAGGTTCGGAACAACCTCGAAACTTGTATAGAGTCTTTGCCGTCGGTCTTCGGACCGTTTTTTCACCGCTAGTTTCGCCTGAGAAGCAAACATAACCCGTCCGGGGGATTTCGGACCGGGTTGGCTAGAAAGATCCCACCTAACTCACTTCCGGTTCCGATCACACTTTTGGATGGACGGTCTCGGAACATGTTTTTAGTACACGCTGCAATCAGAAACAGCAAAGTCACAGGGTTGCTTCTCTTTCAGTTTTCCTGGAAAGTTGAGAGAAGAAGGAATATGCTTGCTCCTCTTTGAGTGCATAGCCGTTGCGACTTAGATCGATCAGGTATAATTGCAATGACTGTGTTAAGCTTTGGACCAACACGACTGATTTGGAAGATGAGTGGTGGAACGACGTGGTCCACATCCTTATCGCCATCTAATTTGGAGCTTTCTTGCAGAATTGACTCCATTTTAATTTCCGATATTGTGTTCGTGATCTCGATACAACCGGCCCTTTTTTTCCGAATATATATATATATATATATATATATATATATATAAATTTATCATCAATTCGGCCTTAAATATATTTTTTTGTCAATTCAGTTCTAAATCTTTTGCATTTGTGTAAATTCAGTCCATTTGGTCGGTTGACACTGACGTTGCCAATTTTTCATAATATCTTTATATTTTTCTTTGAATTTTTCTATTTAGACCATTTGACTAATTAACGTTGACACGAGGCTGCCGGTTGGATGGAGGAGGAAGTAAATAAAAAGAAATAGAAAGAAAATAAATAAATATAAAAAAATTAAAGAAAATATTAAAATATTATTTGAAATTAGCTACAGCTATGCCAACCAACCATATGGATTGAATTAGCAAAAAAAAAAAAATTTGACTAAATTGACACTTATGTTACACGAACACGTCTCTAAAGCCATTTTTCGCGTGTCCGACACATGTTGGTGTTGGACACGCACCGACACACTGAGACAAGGTCGAACATGCGGTCAATGCTTGTCCTAATTTCTGACACGTGGTTAATAAACATGACAAGCTTAGACTCGCGAGTCCAAAGTTTAATATAGCCAAATTTCATCCTTCAAAACCCAAATTTGCACTAGGCCTGTGAGACTTTCTGATGGCCCCCACATCAAGCCCGTCCAGCCCAGTAGTTTGCAACAATGACTAAACCGCCTTTTTATAGGATATTGTCTCTCTTTTTATCTAGTTATTGTACGATGTGAGAATTTTGTGCTGGTCATGATCCAAATAACAGCACCAATCTCCTTTTTTGCCTTGGACGTTTTTTTGCAAGAAATACGCTCTAATCTCCTTATTTTTAGTGTAAATTTATTTTAAGGCTTTTATTATTATTAGTTATTTATTTGTGAGACCATAAATATAATAATTTATCATATATATAAATATAATATATAATATATAACATGTCTCAACGTGTCAAAATTCTCTATTTGTTTAGAAATTATATGATAGCATGTCATGTCGGTGCAATATAGATTGACATAATTGCGATATGTTTATGGATTTTTTTGGTAATTCTCCCTCCTTTTTCTTCTCTGGCAACTTTGGTATATCTAAATATGCGAACCGTTACATCATGATTCATCGATGAATCTATGAACTGAGTAAGTGCACATATTCTGGCTAAATATGAATAAGATAATTCGATCTAGTAGCTAGCGAATCTCGATGCTCAATATCTTAAATGACATCTATTGATTTAGGACTAACTTCACGTTTGGATCAGCGAGACTATCAAACAATTTTGACTCGACAATATCCATCTCTTCTCATGAATATAGTTACAGAGTCCCTCTCACAAACATGAGTAAAAGTACACATTTAGTGCAAAAAATTATATACGGAAATCACTTTAGCGCCAAATGTTTCAAACAGATAACTAGTAACTTAAAAAAAAAAACGATCACTTAAGTTAAGTGTCAAATTCTTTTAAAAACGATCACTTCAGTGCTAACTCTGATTTAAGTTGACATGGCTCGCCGAAAATCCTACACGTGTCATTTTTATTATTGTTTAAGCTGACATGGTACATCAGAGTTGGCACTAAAGTGATTATTTATAAAAGAAGTTAGCACTTGAGTGATATTTTTTAAAAAACATTAGAACTAAAGTGATCCGTTTGAAACTTTTGACACTAAATTGATCCTTTTATCTCCAACTTGGTACTGAATTGATCCATTTGAAACTTTTGGCACTAAAGTGATCTCCATACATAATGTTTGGCACTAAAATTGTACTTTTCCCCACAAACATGGATACCGAATCGAGATAACGTTCAACCTTAATACCCACAAAAAGTCAACTCTTAATATGAAATTGTTGATTCATGTTTTTTTTAGCTGAGTAATACGATCTACACCAGTTTCAGCAACAACAATGTCATTTAAATAGTGTTAAGATGCATGTATGAATTGTGTTTGAGAAGTCTCATATCAGATAATTGGTGTGGTGTTGAGCAATTAATATATCATAGTTGTTTCATAACTCATTGGCTTAAACTTTTAAGTGAATGTGGGTTCAACGGGATATGTTGACGTACTTGGACTTAGGCTCTCTCTTGGCAATCTCTTGTGCGAAAGGTATCAAACTTATATTGTAAGCTTTCAACAAATAGTATCAGAGTCAATGATTGATCGGTGGACCTCCACTGTTGTTATGGCGAAAAGTGACTATGAAGATACAAGATAGAGACTATGGGTAATGTAATCCCAAGTCAACAGTTAATGTTGGTTGGTTGTAGTGCATATTTACTGGTGCATTGCAATGACATGGAAATTCAACTTGAGATAATTTAATGCTAAATGATACTTGGATCGAAGGAGAATAAATCTAATATTGGTACTCACACGTGAGAGGGAGATTCGTATGAGTTGTGTTGAAGAATACCCACATCGGATATTTGATATCGTGTTGAGCAGTTAATACATCACAATTGGCCCAAAAATCGTTGACTTAAGTTTTTTAGTGAAGGTAGATCTAATGAGCTATGTTGACGGGTTCGGACTTGAGCTGTCTCTTGGCAATCTTCTAGAATCAAAGGTAAGTACTGAGCTTTTGCTCTGCTGCGAGCTCTCAACAAGTGGCAGAGAGGAGTACTAGAAATACTAAAACATATAAGCCTCTCTAAATCGGGTGAGAAGAAGTAGCTCCTGTTCATCGGCATTTAGACGATGTTAGTAGATAAACTAGATTCTGACCATTCGAAAAATCATACGAGCCTCCGAAAAAATCTCATCAGCTTAGGAGGCCTCGAGAACTTTTAGAAGGAATCGAGCAGCAACAGTCAAAACTGCAGATATTTTTGAAAAAGGAATTTTTGTTGGAGTTGGCAGAGAAAACATCGGTTGAACCGGAAATGATTGAACCATAAGAACTTGCAAATTGCCTCTTTACCTAATTGAAACAACATAACCATGTCATTAATGAAAAACTTGCGCAATGCAGCAACGAACTGTGATATCGCATGCTTCTTAATGTAGTCGAATTCTAGGTCGCGCGTCATTTCTTTTTTCAGCCAAAAGTGTCTTTCTTGTTTTTGCCAAATGTATGAATCATGCAACTCCTGAATCCTGATCAAATCTTTTGGTAGGATTGTTGTAATTAGGGTCCGTTTGTTTGAAGGAAAATCATTCTCCGAAAATTATTCTTCGAGTTTTAAATGTTTGGACAACAAAATACTGATTGATCTACATGAAACTGTCTTTTTTTTTTTTTCCTGATGCGAAACAGCAAGTTTAGATTGGGATGAAATGACTTTTTCTTCTCGCAAGGAAAAATAAAAACAACAAGTTTAGATTGGGATGAAAACACTTCTTCTTCTCGTGAGGAAAAATACTTTCCTCACACCACCAAACAAATTAAAACGGAAATATTTTTCTTTGAAAATGATTTATACGACAAATATTTTAATTTATCCTGAATTATTCAGTGAAACAAATACATCGCTAATCATCACCGAGACTCACTTAGGATGCATATGTTTCATTGAAAATTTCATGACAAAGGAAAATATTTTCCATGCGCCTTCAAGGAAAATGGTTAGTTTTAATTTATTTATTTTTCCCCCTTGAAAAAGCGACCTCCTCCGTGTCAAAAAAAAGGAAGGTGCTTTTTTCCAATCAAAACTTATTTTTTTTTTCAGTTTACGGAAAAATATTTTTCATGAATCAATTAATTTTCCGTCATCCTAATAACGAAAATTCGAGAAATAATTTTTCGAAAAGCATCTTTCCACGGACTCTAAAAATCTTCGCTCTGGTAAAAAGCCAAAACAATTCTGACTTTCGGACAAGACCCCATGAAGTTGCCATGCGTAGCGCAGCCACGTAACCTTTGCCTTCATCACCGAATCATCTTGCCGACATCCAAAGTGCTTTCGCTTCGCGATCTTCGTCGCCCACCCACTTCAACTTCTTAGCACGATGTGCGTATCTATCTAATCCACCTTGAACCTTGAGCATGATATTGGGGATTGTTCTTCCTGTTGACCAGCTCGGAATTTCGACTCAGTCGCTTGTTGGTGCCATTTATTAGTCGCATTAGGGTCCGTAAGTCCGTTAAACTTCCGGTGATTACCCCACTCGACATGTGTGTTACGATGAGACGTGGTCGTTATTCCGCTAATGGGGAGGTCACCAAGGCCGGTGCATTTTCCTAGCTTCATAGGTATGGATGAAATCTACGTCTCTACCGTCTTGAAATTGCCAAATGTTCCGAAAAGTTAAATGATTAGATATATTTGCGTGATGTAACATTTTAGTTTTTCCAATGCGTTCCTTCAAACCAAACCTTGGATTAGGCCTGAACCGAGAAACAATATGCTTGGAGCGATTTAGGCACTGAATCTCCTAATACAATGAAAGATTACGGTATAACTTACGTCTCTATATAATTATGCGCGAGCTGGCTTAACACCAAGCATAAAACTTCTGGTAAAAATTTTCTCATGATTAAAATAACTCCCAAATTCTATAATCCAAAATTAATGAGGCCGGGTGAGCCAGGGATGAACCAAGCGCAAGAAACGAATTGCTCGTCCAGGCCTGTCGCTATCGACTCTTTGGGCCGATCGATCTTGGGCGGGCGCAGTAGACCTTTGAGTCCATCATCACTCCTACTAGCCGCACGGCTCCGAAATCTAGAACTTCAATGGATGATGATTCGCTACGCCTCAAATATGATTGAGCATATGCCGAGTCGAGTACCTTATTGTGGATTAACACGGGGTTGATTCATTATGACTCAAATCAGACATTCTACGATGTACCAAATGCCTCCGTAGAGATTTTGTACGGACCGTCATAAGATAAGAATACGTTAGTAACTGTACCCACCCCATCCGCTAATTCAGTGGAGAAAAACCGAAGTAAAATAAACGGCCAAATTAAACCAAAGAAGCAGCCAGATTTTCTTTTATGGCTTCTTGCCGTCGCACTGCGCTCCGTAATGGATCGAGTTCATAAGTCCCAATCCGAAAGTCCCAAAGCCTACGCACGGACCCTCCAGAGGAACCTTCTTGCATAAGGAAACTGGCGCGTTGCGCGTCCATTTAGCGTGGCAGGTTTCGTCGTTTCTTGCTCTCTCGTCTTCCTTCTCCCTTCTTTTTAATTGATTGATTGTGCTCCCGCGTCGGTCGAGATGGCTTGATTCTGGGTATCTTATAAGTAGCAGGCTATTAGAGATTTTCCCCACTTTCTTGCGTATCTTGGTTGAATTCTTTTCTGGGTCTGCAGTGATCTTGGTTTTTAACCATGTCGATGCTGGATTCCTTCTTCGCGAAGGGCTTCAAAGCTGCAAAATGGTAATTCGATCTCTCAAGCTGGTTCAATTTTTCTCCTCTAGTGTTCATGTAACTGGGTTGTGAGCTATGGTCTTCGATCTTGCTTCTGTTTTCTTTTTTCCATTGGATGGGTATGTTTGTTTCTTCTATTGCTCGGAACTTTGCATTCGAGTGGGTTAAATGGGATTTGTGTTCAGTTGATTTGAAATTCGGATGCCGACTCCTGTTTCTCTTTGGCTGATATCCTCATCTGCCCTCTATGCTGCCGAGTGCGAAGATTCTATCGATGTGGAGACATGTTTTTGGTTCATAGCCTTTTGGCATTGAATAGTTTATTGATGTTTGTACTTCGTGCTGTGTTTTGCAGTAAAACCCTTTTGAAGTTGACCATTCCTCGGATAAAGTTGCTGAGGAACAGGAGGGAGATTCAGATAAGGCAGATGCGCCGTGACATTGCGAAGCTGCTTGAAACCGGTCAAGAAGCTACTGCTCGTATTAGGGTATTTTCTTGCTTTGCTAAACCTGCGACTTTCAGTTAGTGGACTCTTGATCCTAATTTGGGGATACGCCTGTTGTCTGCAGATGGAAAGACTTTGAAGGTTCTGTTCGTACTTGAAATTTCATCTTTTCTCTTTTTGTAATTTTTCAGGTGGAGCATATCATAAGAGAAGAGAAAATGATGGCAGCTCAAGAGATCCTAGAGCTCTTCTGCGAGCTCATTTCCGTTCGCCTTCCAATCATTGAGGCACAGAGGTTGTGATGTTAAAAAATTGTTCTCTTTTAGTATGTTCAGACTGATTAGAATGAAATGGCTAAGCCTAGTAATCTCTAAACTATCTGGGGAAGCTTCACTTATGGTTAAAATCTTTTGCTGTGTGAAAGATGACATATTGAAGATAATGTCTAAAGTTTAACCTTTAAGAAAGTATAGTCCATTGGCAAAATTCATGTAGTTGCTTAAGCTTCATGAAACTTCGTGTGGTTCGGCTTGGTCGTTCCTCACTTCATGCGTAGCTTGGTGTGGGGAATGATGGCAATGGTTGACTAAGTTAAAATGTTCAGTTAGCTTACTGGAGTGTAGAATCAAAGTGTGTATTGCTCATTAGTAGGTCTCCAATAAAAACAAATGTGCCGGAGGATGTTTTTGTGGCTTCTGCTTGTCTCCTTTTTACTTTATTTCTAAAGCCCTCTCAACGCAACCCAACCCCATGAGATATATGTATGGCCAGTATAGAATTTGATTATCAATCTTTTGCAACATGAATTGAATGGAACACTCGATGCTTCAAGTTCCAAAAGTCAGTATATTTTTGCTTTGGTCTTTCCTTGTTTTAGTTGGTGGTTCACTATTAACTTTGGATCTTTCAAGTGCATTTTCATTAGCCCTTACATTTTCTTGTAGCTTGTTCTGTAACTGGCCATGCAGTAGTGTTATAAATAGAGTAGCATCTATGGGCCTACCTGATCGTTTTCTCTTTTGGCCAACCGGCCCTAACTGATCTTTGAATTTGGTCTTTTTACAGGGAATGTCCTATTGACCTAAAAGAAGCAATATCCAGTGTGTGCTTTGCTGCCCCTAGATGTGCCGATCTAACCGAGCTGCTACAGGTTCAGATGTTATTTGCAACAAAGTATGGGAAAGAATTTGTGGCAGCTGCTACTGAACTTATGCCAGATTGTGGTGTTAATCGACAGGTTCTTTAAAGTTTCAGTTTATTTTGCTACTTGCGAATAATCTGTTGCTTTTTCAGTTGGTTAATCTTGAAATACATTATCTTTTACTGTAGTTAATTGAGATGCTATCAGTTCGAGCCCCTTCCCCTGAAGCCAAACTAAAGCTTCTTAAAGAAATTGCTGAAGAGCATGGGTTAGAATGGGATCCTGCTGCCTCAGAAGCTGAGCTTTTCAAAACCCATGAAGATTTGCTGGTGAATAGCGTTCTTCCTTTTTTCAATTTTTTCTTGGCATTGCTTACATTAGCTTGGCGTCACATAAGTAACCTCTCTATTGCAGAATGGGTCCACACAGTTTGGAAGTGGATCTAAATTACCCCTGCCTAAAGAGAAGCATGATGATTCACTGTACTCAACACCAGATCATGCCCTTAATGAACAGCCCGATTCTGATACAGGCTTTGATTCATTGGATTTTCCTGAGGTTCCCAAGATTTCAGCACTGCCAAATTCAATTGCAGCCTCAGCACCAGAGATTATTCCACCCAATCCAGTTGCTGCGAGCCCTGCCGACCACAAAGTTGGTGATGAATCTTCACAGCTCTCTGGAACTGTGGAAACTTTGTCCCTTCAGAAGCATTTGGATCCCAATGATGTAGTGGAAGAGAATCTTAGAGACCGCAAACATGAAACTGCTAACAGTTCTGTTGATGTCAAGGAAGATAGACAGTTCCTGCCATTTATTTCTCCCCCATCACTTTCATCTGCATCGTTCTGTGCAAGAGAAAGTACTCCTCCATCCTCTCTTCCAAGGACAGAGAGCAACGCACAGGATGTGGATTTTCAAGATGTGCTTGCTGCTGCTCAAGCTGCTGCTGAAACTGCTGAGCGTGCAGCAGCTGCTGCCCGTTCTGCAGCTAGCCTTGCACAAGTCAGAATCACTGAGCTCACCAGGAAAAAATCGGTCCTGGATGATTCTGATAACCCATTTTATGTGGCCACACCTGAGTCTGCTAATGCGCCAACTCCTGAACTCGAACACAAGAGATCTTTGGAGCATTCTGACCAGAGCTTCAATTCATCGGATGATCAAGTGGTTCATAAAGACCTGGAGGAGTCTGGTGTGTCAAATCAGCCACCGCCTGAGGAGGTTAAGTTTGATACTGAGTCGTTAGTGTCCAATCAAAAGGTTCACGAGCATAACTCTGAATATCACCAGCCTGAGAGATCAACCTCGATGGATGAACCATATTTTTCGTACCCAAACTTGTTCTCATCGCAGAGCATCAATGTTGGATCCGGTTCCCATTCATTCAAGGATAGTTCCCGGCCAAAATATGATCCGTGAGTGAATTTATGTGTAAAAAGTTTGGTGAGATATTACTATATGCTACTGTTGAGTTCACTCATTGTTGCATATTCTTTCACTGTTTGGTCTTTTGTATAGGGAAGTACTTGAGGATTGTAAAAATTGTTGCTGTATGATGATAATTGCTCCTTTAAACTCATCCATGCAGACTGGTTTTTGAGGTATTCTGTATAGGAGCATCCAGTAGCGGGAGTACTTGACGATAACAATTGGTTTAAGCCATGTAAATTGAATGTCGTTGGGAATCACACGACTTTTGATACGCATGCTCATCTTACTCGCGGTGTTTCGCATAGCAGGGTTGAGTGCTAACTAATGATTGGATAAATCCTTGTCGAGGGGACCAAGGTGGTGTCGCCCCCCTTCTTGCTTGAATCAGCTGCTTGTTACCTAAGTATTGTTAGTTATGGCTGATGCTATTGGATTTCCATCGTTCTTCGACTCGGCCAAATCAATGCCAAAGATTTGAAGGGTCATGATGAACAAAAAGCTGTCTTGAGCTCTTGTACTCCTTGATTTTTGACTGCACAAAGCGCGCGGATGTGCAAGCCAGGTTCATGCCGAATCTCTTTAATTGGTACTACTTTTCACCATTTATGTTTTGCTTTTACCGGACTCCTTTGCATATTGACGACCCACGAGTACCAATAGCCTTCTACAAATACTTTAAAGCTGGTGACTCATTGCAACCATCCTAGATTGGCTCTTCTAAAATGTCATCCTTGAAACCCAGAATCTGATTGCACGATCTTCTCCTGGTGTCATTAGAGAACCAGAGGGGTTACACCACTCGCCAGCTGGTTCTACAACTAGTGGGAAGAAAGTCTCATTCACAGCTTCAAAAGTTGATACTACTTTTACTTAATCATGTGACAGCACGAAAGTTCATATCTTTTGCCCAAGTAATGATGCGGGGCGGTCGACCCGTTGTTCAAAATGTCGCCGACATGAAATTTTCGAGTAACTTCTTTGAATCCATTTAGGTGTTATGACGTTTCTTCATCCCTATGAGACATAAATTCGTACGACTATCCACACTTTAGACCCAGGAAATAGTGCTGGCATGGGATGATATCGTGCTCAATCGCAGTCGGCGACATTCTAGAATCCCGGAAGCTGCTTTACCCAGAGAAGGTAAGTTGAGTGTCTGAAATGTTATCTTGAGCAATTCTTTAATGATTGCTACACTTTGCTGCCTTTGAGAAGTAACACATATCAATGAAGCAAAGCTCGGGAAAACATCTTAAGAGGAAGGATAGATCTTGTTCCAATGAGGGACCTCCTCTGATCCATAGCTGGAAGAAGCTATCGATTTCCCAAATCCAAGTTAGGCAACTTTGCCAAGTTCTAAGTGTGATTCTAAGTGTGATTCTAAGTAGAAATTAGGACCCACCCTCCCTCCCTCCCTCTCTCACCCTCGCACTTACGCCGCCATCCCAACCATGTGAATATAGGAGTTCGACCAGTCTTCCAAATGGCAAAACTGCTCGTGTAGATCAAAATCACATCAGCAGAGCAGCAGCAGATGAGATGATACAAATGCACCTCAAACAAGATAAGCTCATATGCACAAGTTTTGTAATGAATACAACGCCCCTGGGCTTACACAGACAAATCAGCATATGGTCGTTAAGCAGGAAAAAGAAAAACTTTCAAACTGAAAAAAAATTAATAAAGTAGTAAGTAATTGCCTTCTTTACTTGAACTATGCAGGGGTCACCTTGGACCAGACAACTCAACCGCATGTAGATTCTCTGTTGAGTCAATGATCCAGTCAGAACTAGGGTGCGGAGCCAAATCCACTTCCTGACGAAGGACTTCCACCTTTTGCCACTCATCCCACTTCTCGGCCAAGCCGTCACCTTCAAGCATCCTTACCACTTCAGACATCTTGGGGCGGTCGCCAGGAGAGCCTTGTGTGCATAGAAGAGCAACCTGGATT
The DNA here is from genome assembly GCA_028455895.1 of Rhodomyrtus tomentosa. Classification (NCBI taxonomy): domain Eukaryota; kingdom Viridiplantae; phylum Streptophyta; class Magnoliopsida; order Myrtales; family Myrtaceae; genus Rhodomyrtus; species Rhodomyrtus tomentosa. Next base: position 35,147,484 of record JAPCWY010000001.1, on the reverse strand, counting down.
AATTGTTCCACCTCCGATTCCACGTAGTTGTTCTGGAGATCAGGATCGACCAGCATCTCTAACTTCTTCTCTTTGAGAAGCCCTTTCACCTGGAGGGATCATCAAACTTTTAAGGATGGAAGGCTGAAAAAGACAGCAGAGACAAAACAAAAAGGAATGGCTCAAAGAGAACCAACAAATGCTTCAAGCATTTGGAGGTGTTGTACTAGAACCTTGCTTAAGTCAAAAGAGATTCAGGAATTAAATACACAATGAAAGCATGTGAGAAGATCCTTTTAACTAATTGAAACTCTATAACGCTCGGAGGTACTATATTGGAACTTTGCTTCTATAGCAAAGTCAACAGATTTTAGGGATATACACAGTTAAAAAGCAAATCATTCTAATCAGCTCTTGAGAATTGGTTACTATTGCTAAATCTAAGCAACATAATTCATCTAGCATCAATTTGCGTAGTGAAGGACATGCCTAGTTCGATAACATAAATCGCGGTCCAGATAGAAAATAATCAATCAACAGCGTCACTTATGTACCCTTTACAGGAAATGGCAACGCAAATCTAAATCAGTATGTGGATTTGTTAGTTCATCTATATATAATAAGGAAATATTGCTACATCCATTTATATTCATAACATCATCATCATCAACATCACCTTTATCCCAAACTAGTTGGGCCATTTATATTCATAACAGAAAGAGGAAAAAGAAAATTCCCTGTTTCTCCACATAACAAATTAAAGAAGCTGATATAACAATCATAAAGGTCTCATTCGTTCAAGGAGTGCAGCTAACTTTAGCTTCCATAGGTCCTTTGAAGTTGAAAAAAGAGGACATCTCTCTAAACAGGATGTTATTTAAGAGAAGTTCAATGTAGCAAAATTGAAAAAGAAAGATTATAACACTGTTGGCCACTAGGAAAAAGATAACCAACACATACCCAATCAAGCAACATGACGTCATCATCATTTGCAAGCCGAGCAAGATCAAATGCCCTCTGCCCTGTGATCAGCTCTAGAAGCATGATACCATAACCGAAGACATCAGTTTTCTCTGAAGACTTCCCTGTAGAGAGGTACTCAGGAGCTATATGTCCTATAGTTCCACGGACTGCAGTTGTAACATGGGTGTCCTTGTAGTCCATAAGTTTAGCTAACCCAAAGTCACCTACCACAGCCTCAAACTCCTCATCCAGCAAGATATTGGCAGCTTTTACATCACGATGGATGATCTTAGGGTCGCAATGATCATGCAAATATGAAAGACCCCTTGCAGATCCCAATGCTATTCGCTTACGAGTTTTCCAATCAAGGGGTGGCTGAGATGGAGGCCGTTCTACAAAGAAATAAACGAAAGTAACATTGACATTGTTCGAGTTGTCCAATTAACTGCAGTCTGTGATGACAAATCATCCTAACGCAATATATGTAAGACTGCAGATAAGGCACTTCGTGGCAATACCCTACATTCTGAAGGTCTACAAGGAAAAAAACTTTAAACTAGGACATGCAGTATCTGCCCTTAGATGTTTTAAGAATGTTTTATGAATGCTACCTCTTAAACACGATGCAACGCTTCCATTAGCCATGTAGGGATAAACAAGAAGTCTCTCAGTAGGAGTCATGCAAAACCCACGCAACCGCAGGAGATTACGATGGACTGCCATACTAATCATCTCTACTTCTGTTTGAAACTGCAACTCTCCCCCAGGTGTCCGCTCTTCCTTCAGCCGTTTTACAGCCACAAGAGAACCATCAGCCAGACGTCCTTTGTAAACCTTACCAAATCCGCCACGGCCTAGGATGTTTTTGTTACTAAAGCTATCTGTCGCGACTTGCAGTTCTCGTAGTGAAAATCTTTTTAGTTGTCCTAAATGGACTTCTGGATCCTCTTCAGCTGTTAAAAGAAAATTCAAAGGCAAGTAATGAGAACCCTGCACATCCATTAAAAGGAAAATACTAACCTCCTTCCGAATCACTAACCTGGTACATCGAAGAAAAATTCTTGGGGCTTCCTTCGGCGCCACCATGCAAAGGCAATTGCTGGAGCGGCGAAGAGTAAGGCAGCACCCGCAGCAACTCCCCCGGCAATTGCTCCAGTTGCACTGTTCCCTCCTGCAGCATTCTAAGAATATGAGTATTACCATTCAAAGCATGTATATCTCATTAAGCAATGCCAAACAAATAAACAATTCCCCAATTAAGATAATCAAATATCATATTCCAGAGGAACCTATTCTCCCATCCAGGATTCAACATTCTTGGATTAGGCTGCCTGGTTTGAGCTTCTTTATCAGCTTGAGCAACCCATTGTATTGAGATGCCTCCCCCGAGAACTACCTTGGGAAAAGAAGAACTGAAGCCCTACTCACAGCTTTTTCGATCTATCTAAGCTACTACGTTCATTTGTGATTTGATCGATGCTATAATAAGGTACACTAAACAATACTGCATACCCATCCGGAGTCAAATTAATAGTAAGAAGATAAGTCAAACAAGGAACAAGCTATTAAATGAAAATTCATATGGCAATTGAATTGGTAACTTTGCACCACTAAATTGATTCACCGTAGCTCTGAGAGAAGCCGACTACACTCAACATCAACATCACCTTTATCCCAACATAGTTGGAATTGGCAAAAGCCGACTATACTATTATGGGAATATCCAGAACAAGCTGCAGCTATACAATTAAAATGGGCTTCATGATTTGAAAGAAATTGGAAGAAACAATAACACGACAATCACCTGGTGAAGAAACTGGTGGTGGTTGTATAAATGGAGGAGGAGGAGAGAATGGAGGAGAGCCCGGACAAGGGTGCCCAGTAACTGGCCCACATAAGTTCAAATTATTGGCAAAACTGCATAAACAAAATCAAGTTCAAAGTGGATTTCTTAGATAATCATTATAACAGCTCAGATCAAATTTCATTCAATAACCTGATAGGAGTGAACAAGGAGAAGGAACCATTATCTGGAACTTCTCCCGACAGATGGTTGTTTGATAGATCCCTACAATGAGTCCAAAAAGACGCGTCATTTTTCAGTGCATGTCTAGCATTCTTCGCGCTACTGATTCACAAGTATTAAGATCACTTACAGCACTTGCAGGGTAGAGATATTAGTCAAAGACATCGGAATTGGACCTGTCAGGCTGTTGTTGTTAAGCCGCCTATCATTCCACAAAATTCTTCTCAGCACATTGTTAAATCCAGAAAAAGAAACCTTTAAATAAAATCAGAAAAAACAAATAACAGATCATTGAGTCCAAGATGTGCTCTTCATTGTAGAAAGCATTAAAGCAAGAAAACCAGTTATCACATAGTCCACATGATTGGAGCTCACTTAGCAACCAAGTAGATTTTAAGGTCGCATTGCTCAGTTCAATCACTTTTCACTTTTCTATTTTCAAGTAAAAGATACAATGTGCAATCTTCCGAAATACCACTAGTTATACCCGAATAGAATAAGGTATTTCCTTTCCTGATGCCTCACTATGGTTTTCTTAAAGATCAGAATACAGTTGGAAAATAATAGTCAAGAAAATGTAAAGCTACAAAGGCAACTGCCTTGATAGAGGTAGATAGAATTGAGTACTATGTCAAATGCAAATCCTTTGTCATTTTATTAGAGGTGAGAGGAAAACTATATAGCACAGTTCTATATCAATCTAACTCATAGTAAAGTTCTGACAAGTTTTTTGTTAGAAAGGGTTGTCCTGGCCAATATACATACGTACCCCGTTGGACCTATTCTCTTAAGATTTAGAGTGACTCCTCCTACATGGCATCTGGCCCAAATTTCAATTCCTTCGACCCCCTTCAAAAAGTCCATCTGCTTGCATGTTGCTTTTACCCAAAATAGCTTAAACTTTTGGATTCTAATCATTTAACAGGCATTACTTCCTCCATAAAAAACAGAAAATTCTTTTCATCACCTAGCAATTCAATCCCCCGGTCGGCCAGTAGCATATAAAACAAAATTCAACAAGAATAAAGTAAGAGTTAACAAGAGTAAAAGCACAAAATATATTAGGGCGTTTAGACTCAGTAGCTAATGATCTTTTGTTGCTTCTATACTTCAGAAAGTTGGGGGGAGGAGATGAAAACTCACAAGAAGCGCAGCTTGGATAACTTGCCCAATGTATCTGGGATGGGACCAGTAAAACTGTTCATGTAAAGATCCAAACTCACCAAGCTGGTCAAATTACCAAGGTCACTAGGAATAGGTCCACTCAAATTATTGCTGTAGAGTTCCCTGTCAAAAGCAATTGGATTGGTGATCAGATGTTCAACGTATCTAGGTAGCACAAGTACAAAAGGCAGTGAAGTGCAAATGGAAGAGTTTTTATGAGACTCTTGTCCTTGATAGCATGGAAACCCAGGCCCAAACGCTTTCAGATTAATATTTTTGTTTGCTACTTGTGAAAAGCATCTAGGCTATAGGAAAGTTTGCAGTTACATCAGAAATGACCATCAAATTATCGCTTATACAGGAAATTTATCTCAAGAAAGTTCTGTTAAGCACTCATAGCATGTTTCAGTTGTACAATGACCTACAGCAACCATACAACAACATGCTAAACAGGCAGTCAACAACTAGGAAAACGAGCAAGGAGTGAAAAACATCAAACAAATTAATGAAAAACAAATTCCTAACATTTTTTTTAGTAAAGGCTGTAGGAACTTCAGGTGTAAAATTTAATCTTTCAAAGTTCAAACAAACTTACAAGTACTGCAAATTCTTAAGAAGACCGAGCTGAGGGACTAGCTGACCAGATAAAGCTGCATTTCCAAGATCACTGTCAAAATGAATAAACCTCATTAATAAATCCCCAGTGAATAAAGCTTTAACAATTACACCACCAGTATGCATGACAAGCCCTTTGAAAAGATCAACATCACCTTTATCCCAATCTAATTGGGGTCGGCGGTCGATGAACCCAAAAATAAATAAAATAAAAGTAAGACCGATTGAGGGGAAAAGTAGCAATTATATCAAGCCCTCTCAAAAGATAAAAAAAGAAAATAAATAAAAGAATAGGAGAGAACTTACACTCTTATAACACTATTGTCATTGTTACATGTGACATGAAACCATGTGCAAGGGTTGACAAGGGTGGGATCCCAACTTTGCAGGACATTGCTGGGATCTTCTAAACTTGTCCTCAGGCTATGCAAAGCATCACCTGTCAATCAATATCAGACAGTCACCATTAGTATTAATTTTTTTTTTTAGCAAAAGGGTATTTCCTTTCCAATTTCCAAGACCACTGTAATGAAAAGTAGGCAGCTCACAGATATCCACGGAAGAGGGAACCATGCAATGTGAAGTGAATAGCATACCAAACCTCACAAAAGGTAATAAGAATACCCCAGAAAACAACTTCTTCATTACTTGCACTAGTTCATGAATCATGTCAACCCGAATTCATCTAACGTCTGTTGACTTACTGGCAGAGGCTGGCTGGCCTCATTCTACTTTTGACACAACAAGACCTGAAATTATCCCCCTAGACATGCAACCGGCATTATAAAGAGAAGGCATTCCGTAATAGCAGTGCTTCAAGTGGCCTTTCTAGACATTACCGAAAGTGCATCAACTAAATGAGGGCAACAAAACCAAAAAGAGAATAACAAGCCACCAAACTCATTCAATTTAAGTCCACGAGTAAAAGGTTAGTCATGGAAAAACTTAACAAGAGTAGAAAAAAGCATAACCACGGCTCTTACAGTTTTGGAATATCCTCAACAGTGACCACTTAGTGGTCGCTCTACTCATTTGCAACCCACAAAATCTTAGAAGCGTGAGATTGAACCCCCCACCCAAAAAAAAAAAAATGAAAAAGCCACAAACATTATCACGAAATAACCCAAACGAACGTGACAAAGATCAAAGTTTCTTGCAGCACAAAAAATTGAGCTAAAACAGCAGAGAGGTACAAACAGACCTTCCATGTTGGCGTGCACCATCCATGACGAACAAAGCACCAAGAAGAGCGAAATGCAAAAATCTCTCTCCATTTTCAGAACTAACACCGAAGCGATCTTCCCAGATCCAAGAAACAAACCCGCGTCCAACACACCATCACCAAGAACAACCCAAAAAGCTCCACCACCAACTCGAATCTCGCACCGAACTGCTTGGAATCACTCGCAGAAAGCACCCATCGCCGAAAAGCAGAGAACCCACGAAAATCCCCAGACAAAACTTCGATCCAGAAGCATCACATTACAGCCAGAAGCACTGCCGAGGCCAAAAAAAGGGAGGGGGGGGGGGTGCTAAGACTGAAAATTTCACTGAACAAAATTCAGAAAAATCGCGTTTTTTTAACTTTCCATTTCAAATAAACCCTTTCCCTTTTCGATTCCACTCTTTTCTTCTCCGCTCTCTTCCTCTCGCCGTGCCACTTTTTCACCTGCGCGATAAGTGTTCTTGTGGGGAAGAGAGTCTCTCGCTGTGCTGTGTTATCTTTTGTTTAAGAACCTTTTTCTCTCTCTCTCTCTCTCGCTTTTTCTTCTTTTCTTTTTTTTTCGAGTGTGTGTTGAAGGCGTGCTTGGGGGAGAGACTGCCCGAAGCGGAGCCCTGCCCGTTGCCCGAACGCAGTCAAAACGCCTCTGCGCGCTATGTCGTGGAAAGTGACGTGACCGTGAGAGATGAACCCCGTTTTCCGGTCAAGGGTGGGGGCCTACCGGTGGCCATGTCAGAATCGGCCGGAAAGCGAATTTATATCTCATCTCCTCCCGCAATGAAAATAAAATTCCTCTCCCTCGTTTTTGGGCTTTTTTTGCCTCTTTTTTTTTTAAGAAGCCATAGCCATCATCCAAATCACTACCAATCCTTCACCTTGTGTCAAATTCACATAGGAAAAACAAACGAAATATTTGTTGTCTTCTATCGAAAACTTTTTTCGTAAAATCCGCCGGACGGAAAGCACAATATACGGGATAAGTAGAAGATATTGTAATAGTTGGCTCCGTTCATGATCCGAAAGTGAGGATTCAAGAAATGCATCTACCCTAAAGACCCATAAGATTAATCGTGGATCTAACGCAACAAACAAGAACAAACAATATATATATATATATGAGATAGATAGAATAAATAGAATCTTCTATTAACCCAATCTTTTACCGCAAACGCAATATAAAATCAAGGAAAAAAATTCAAAAAAAAAGGCATGAATTACTCTTATTTTCTCAAATAAGGACCTTAAGTAAACTTGTTTAGGGCATTTTCGTCGTTTCACATTTTAATTTTTTGTTCATTTTTCTCTATTTTTCCCTTTTTTTGATTTTTAATAATTAAAAAAAGGAAGAAAAAAAGGGCTACACAGGCAAGAGGGCTGGATGCCGTCCCATCACTAATGGGAGGTCAGTGGGAGTGGCGAAAGCGGCGGATCTAGGGGCCCCACTGACCAGAGGCGAGGGCAGTGGCTGCTGGCCCTCACCCAAATCTGGGAGAGGGCGGCCCTCTCTCGGATCTGGGCGAGGGCGGGGACCCTCTCTTGATTTCTGCAAGGGCCAGAGGCCCTTGTCTCTGGTTAGTGGCGGTCACCAGATTTGTTAACGACGCCACCGACCTTTGTCTCCCTCACCGACCACCCTCTGGCGGTGGGGCGGCGGCCACAGGTGTGTATGTGTGTATATGGTGTTTTTTTTTTAACTTATGTGAAAACAAATAAAAAAAGTGTAGTAAAAAAGAAAAATCAAATAAGTAAAAAGACGAGAATGTCCTTAAAATCAAACTTTTTTTTAGATTTTATGGTTACTTCATGCCTTTATTTTAAACAATATTCACTTCAGGCCCTTAATTAAGAAAATGACATCGTTTCAAGCCTTCATTTAAAACGGAACTTACTTAGTGCCATTATTTGAGAAAAAAAGATGACTTCAAATCCTTTTTTGAATTTTTCCCTAAAACCAACCCCTAGGGTTAAAATATTTCAGGCATTATCGGGCGCAGCACCGCTAGAGGCTTCCATGAATGTATGTGAACCAATTTTGTAAGAGAAGTTCCGGAAATTTATGGATTATCAGATTCTTTACTTCTGGTGAATGTTATATAGCGGGATAAATCAGCTTAACCCAATGTTGTAGATTGAAGTGAAAATTTCTTACTTTTTAAACCGTAGTATCGATGTATGTCTTGGATGCTACATAAATATATTTTGTGAAATATAAAATGGGAGATGAAGTTGTTGAATGAAGTCGTGACTTAATATTTAATTATTCTAACGTAAAAATTAATCATAGTATATATCGCTAAATATTTTTATGATATCATATCTATTGACCAAAATCCTCTCCTTATTTAATAATAATAAGCACGCATGGACTCAATATATGATGATGCGCTCTCATTTAATAAATACAAATAATATGGATGAGGTCGATTTTGGCTTTAACCTTTGGGTTGGATATAAAACTAGAAGTTCCATGTTCACACTATACGCGAGTTCATAATACTCTCAATCACAACACTTCTAACGAATTCGTCCCAATTTGAACACGAATGACCAAACATAATCATAAGATCTACCAGGATAATCTGTAGAAAGCGACCACTCACTTTTTTTTTTTGCCATCAACAGCGTATCTGGGCACTTTTAAGGTTCCGTTTATTTCACGAAAAATTAATATTTTAGCAGATATTTTAAAAAGAAATTATAACTTGTATCTCGTAGAAAAATAAATGGACGGAAAACATTTCCGCTGTCTACGAAAATATTTGACATAAATTGTTGTCAATAAGGAAAAACGCTTTCTATTGACTAATAATATAAAGGAATTACAAGCGGTCGTTTGTAGGACAAAAAATATTTTTCAAATTATTTATTTTCCACGAAAACAAAACAAAACCTAAAAGCGACGAGGTACTATTAACAATAGCAAAAGTACATTTTTAGTGTCAAAATTTGTGTATGGATACCACTTTGGTGCCAAAAATTTCATCGGATCATTTTAGTACCAAGGTGGAGAAAAAAGAATCACTTTGATGACTCCGGCCAAATATTCTGGCCAAATTGCCACTTGGCATTTTTAATTAATTTTTAAATTTAATTGGTATTTTTTTAAAGAAAAAGAGGTCCACGTTGGTTCCACGTGGACTTCAAAATTCATAAAAATAAAAAATTACAAATTACAAATAAATTTTTTTAAAAATAAAACCTTTATATAAAATAAACTGAAAAATAAGAAAAAAAAACATGTGATGAGGATTGCTGGAACCCTCGCCGCCGCCGCCGCCGCCGCCCCGCCATCCTGCCGACCTCAGGCAAGAGTTATCGGCCCTCTGCCCTTGCTCAGGTCTAGCGGAGGGCCTCCACCAATGTCGACCATGCTAATAGGATGATCAACGTCCATATCAGCGATTTTTAATCAAAATTAGCAAGACGAACTAAATTGGAACAAATATAAAAGGTTTAGATTAAATTGATAGAATTAAAAGGTTTTGGACTTAATGAGTATAAACAATAGATTTTAGACTTTTTTTGACACTTTTCTCTTCATTTTTTTTCCCTTTGAGAGTTCTTTGGGAAATATCAAAACTGTTGTATGATATTCTCAGTTCAAGACTTAGTTGTATCATGGAGAAATTTTTTCAATAATCATTAGCAACGTTGTGAGGCAAGTAATTCTTTGAAGAGAGTGTTATGACGCCTCAAAATATGATTTCGTTTCTTCCTGTTCGTTCATCATATTTTCGAGCAGCAACTTTGTAGCAATAAACACAAAGTAATTGGTCATCAAAAGAGGGTCATGATTCATGGAATACGACATAGGAAGTTCTTAGTTTACATCATATTTTTACTCGTCAAAATGATAGGAATAACATCGACATGCTGGGTAGTCTTAGATTTTTCTCATCTCAAAAGTTGAAACTTTTCATCATACTTGTAAATAGACCATCAGCTCTTCCACAATCGATGTAGGATAACCCCAACAATCTCATCCTCATATATTGAGCCATGGATCAGAGGCAGCGACAATCCGTATCTTTTCCGTGTGACTGTTGGATTCAGACTTATTAGTAATCCGAGCTCCGATAAGTGTTGCGTGGTATTGAGCCTCTCTCATCCCAAAAGCTAGCTCAAAGGTCAAGACTTACCCTCACACTTATAAACCAACCACTAGCCTTTTCCACAGCCGATGTGAGACAACCTCAATAATCTTCCCCTCACACATCAGGCCATGGGTCGAAGGTAGCGACAATCTGTATCTCTCTCGAAGTTCGATTAGAACTTGTAAGTGTAGAGATCCCTCGGGCACACATAGTGAGTTACCTCGAAAAAGATAACCATTAAAATGTGATTATTGGATCCAGATTTATTAGTAACCTGGACTCTCTCATCTCAAAAGCTAACTCAAAGATTGAAACTTTACTTCACACTTATAAAACGACCACTAGCTCCTTCCACAATCGATGTGGAACAACCACAACGATCTTCTCCTCACACATCAAGCCATAGGTTGGAGGCAGCGACAATCCGTATCTTTCCCGTGTTACTGTTGGGTCTAGACTTGTTGGTAACCTAGCCTCTCTCATCTCAAAGTTAACTCAAAGATTGAGACTTTCTCTTACACTTATAAATCGACCACCAGCCCATTCTACAATCGATGTGGGACAACCCCAACAATATGTATCAGAGCCGATGGTCGATTGATAGCCTACTCTCAATATGTATCGGTGTTTGGTGAACATCTCAAGGAAGGAATCTGGTGGTCAATGCGGTTTCCAGGCCGGTGGGCGTGATGGTGTAACAGCGCGGTTCGATGGGCGCTGATGGAGATTCAAGTTGAGATGGATATTAAAAAAGGAATCTTGTGGCCAACGCGGTTCTTGGGCCACTGGATGTTGTTCAATGGGCGAGCAAACCTAACATTGAAACTCGCACGTGAGGGGGAGAGCAATTAATATATCTAAGTTGTCTCATAACTTATTGATTTAAGATTTTGAGTGAAAGTGGGTCCAATTGAATATGTTGACATGCTCGGACTTGGAGTTCCTCTTGACGATCTCCCTATGTAAAAGTATTGGATTTCTGCCGCATGATCCCAACACGACATGCAGGAAAAAAGGATGATGTAACCCGCCCAAGCATGGTAGCACCACTGAACTCAGGCGACGAACCGTTAGTCGGCCGATGATTCTTCAATGGCGAAATGGTTGAATTCATGTGCAGCGGGAACTTACCGTCAAAGATGTTACTTATTTCATTTCATTGGTACCCACTCAAACTCGGGTCCTTTCTTGTTAGAGGCAAAGGAGGACGGATCCTTCAGATTTTAGTAGGAATGAGAGCGACAATGAGTTTTTGTATCTTGAAATCGGATTTATTCTCTTCTTTTGCTTCGGTCAAAGCCTACTTTTATTTTACCAACCGAAATACTTTTCATAGTTCCTGAGCCAGTACAGAATCTTTCAGTTCTCCCCTTTGGCTCTGGCACATAGAATCCCGCTCTCTCAACAACATTATAATTTCTTCCTTTTGCAAATCATTATTTCCAGTTAAAAACCAACTTTCCTTTTCAAGCTCATAATATTTTTTTCCCCTCCACCTGTCTTGAGCATTTCATGCCTTTTATGGCATATAAGTTCAGAATTTACGGGCATGTTTGGTTCAACATTTGGTTAAGAGACTTTGAAAAAAGTCAAATATCTTTGGGTTAAATTACTTTTGTAAGATACAAGTAGTGTTTGGTAATGTGTATTTTAAAAACACATTGAAAAGCAACATTGACGTAAGTAATGTTTAGTGAAAAATGAACTTTGTAAAGTTTTTTTACTTAAAAAAAAAAAGGGCCGCGGCCGCCGACGAGGTGTGGCAGGTGGCAATGGGCGGCGATGGCGAATGTGGCAAAGTTAAAAAAAAAAATAGTTGCATTTCGCAAAAAGGTACTTTAGAGTCCAAATGCTCATCTGTAATGCTAAATCAAACGTGGCATGCCTTGTGTTCCCTCTACGCCCGCTTCTGCCACGAAACGGATATTTGCTTAATTTATATATCCTTGTAACTGGATTTGCATGTTTACACACAAAAAAAAAAAAGAAAAGACCGATTCTTTATAATTGGCATGAGGTCGATTTGGCCGAGTAATGCGAGAGCCACCGGCGGCCATATAATGCAATTATCGGCATATGGTAAGATTCATCGATGACCGTGAGAAATGATTATCAATGACCATGAAACACGTCTATCGACACACGGTGGTGAAAGGTCGACAAACATATCGATTCAATGATAAAACCAACATGGCCAATGTCATAGTGAATTTGGCTAAGTGCTAGATGCGGGGAAATGAAGAAAGGGGACAAAGTGAAGATGCCGATTGAAGACAAACATACCAACCTTAAGTCCTGTGGTACTCAAGGAGTTGTGACCACTCAACGATAAAGTTGGCGTGTGATCATGGGGCCTGAAATTGTGGCATTGCAATTGCAATCACATGCATAATTTAAATCATTTATAGGCAGCTATTTTTAGTAGATTATAAAGTGTAATGAAAAATTCCGAATAAACGCCCGAAGTACGATTGTTTTCTCAAATAAGATTACGAAATGAGCATTGTTTAAATAAAAGCCTGAATCACCCTTATTGTTTTAAATAAGAGTATGAAATGGCTTTATCAATCTTAAAAAAAAAAAACTCTCAGTAGTTGGTTAGGGGCATTTTCGTCATTTTCTTTTAATTTTTTTTCTTTGGTTATTTCTCTATCTGTTTTCTAATTTTTTTTTAAAGAAATAAAGAAAATAAGCACAAGTAAGAGGCAGCTTGCGGACATCGTGGCCGTCCTTGGACCTAGGCGAGGGCTGGTGACCCTGATGGCTACCGCCGCCGCCACTTGTGTTTCCTCTGTTTTTCATTTTTTAAATGCATTTTGATTTTTGATTTTTTAATTCTTTTATTTTAATCTAAACAAGAAACAGATTAAAATTATATTTTTACGAAAATGCCCTTGACTGGCGAGAATATTTAGTCGACAAGGCGATGTTAAGCCCTTATTTGAAACATGCATAACCACTTCAGGCTTTTATTTAAAACAAATACGGCACTTCAAGTCTTTATTTGGAATTTTTCCTAAAACGTAGAGCGTAATTATCGTCCAAAGGATGCACCATAAAATCAAGATTTATGAAGAACAAGTTCTCCATGTATACCCGATTTATTAATACATTTTCAAATTTTCGGTATTCGTAGCTCTTCTCCTATAAATTTACCGTTCTTCGTCGTTGCCACGCGGTTCAATCCCCGTCCGAATCGTCACCGAACCGGCACCGAAAAACCAAAGATCAACCTTTAGCGAAAAATCTTTCACTATTTGGGTCAACACTTTAGTGAGACATCTACAGATTTTGCACTATCCCTTTTCAACAAAGGGCGCTCCAGTTTTGACGCAAATACTTTGGCTAGACTCCCTTTTGTTGAATGCCTCTCTTTCCTTTGTAATTATTATATGAATTATTTAATTTTTTTTTTGCATTTTTTTGGGGGACGAGTATACTACAAATCTTAGAACTTGCTACGAAAATGCAATTAAGCTCTAATTTTTTTTTAAAATTACAATTATATCCTGAAATTTGTCAAATTTGTGCAACCGACTCATTCCGTTGAATTCATCTAACTCGGTAAACGAAAAATGTCGATTTTTCTTTTCGTTTTATCTTTTTTTGTCCTTCCTATTCTTACATGTGCTGGCCTCGTACGTGCCCCTTTTATTGCATTGTCCAGTCAATAACTTATCACCAAAAAAAAAAAAAAACACACCATTTTATCCTTAAAGAAAAATTTAGTCATTGCCAGCCCAAGCTGCCGTCTGCAGATTCCCATTCTCGCATAAAATGATTGCGGTGTTTCTCATGTTGGCTTTTGGTCGAGCTCCCCACGTAAGCCCTCAAACAGGATTTTCACAAAAAACAAAAAGGCGACAAATTCGAGATGTACGTCTTGGAAATACTCATTATCTTAAGTATCGCGACAATTCACGATTACTTATTCTAGTTATATTTGTTTTTATAATTGATGCATACCGCAGTTGGTTATGAATGCTGATTATCACCGCAAGGTTATTTCGTTTCGTGGGAAGTCGAAACATTGGATCGAGAGGTTAAGTAATCGAAAACAATATAATTTTCATTTCGAAAAATTAGGGATGCGCTGTTTCAGGTTTTGTACAGATTCCATTTGAAAATCTGAAATCTGCCAATTGGCATAGGGTTTTCATTTTTTTTTTTATAACTTGGAATCTACCCTGCCATAGGTTTCAGGGTCTATTCAAGTTTCACTATTATTTTTGGTTGAACGGTTGTACTGAATCATCACATTCCATTTGTTTTTACAATCCACTTACCACAACTTATATTTAAACACACGAATACATATAAAATATTAGCAAAGTAAAAATCTCAGTTATAACTGTTGCTAGAAATGGAAAATCAGACTAGTAGTTTAAGATAAAACTTGTTACAGATTTCAGATTTAGTAGGTTTCAGGAAATCCACTCGTTTGTCATAACAGATTTCTCAATTTTTATAACCTAGTTGCTTGTGAAAAGCATAACCTACTTTCCTTTTCAAAGGTGGGGGCGACCATTGGCATGTCCAATTCCTCGCACACGTGCGTTTCCATGTCCCCAGGAATCAAATACTGATGGTTATGCATAAACAGAAATTACGAAAAAAAATGGCGTATTTCAATTTCAATACCAATCTAGACACACACACAAAAAACAAAAGAGAGAGGAAATTTCAATACCAATAAAAAAAATTCCAATACACCAATCAAACCGATATTTTTTTTGTTCTACTCTTTTTTTGTTTTTTCTTTTTTACATATTTATTCTATATGTAGCACGGAAAAAATGCGACGAGGTTTTATCCTAGAACCATCGTTCATATGGTAATTTTTCGTCATCGATAATAAATTCTGTCCAAATATATTTATAAACGACGGAAATACGTTCCATTTATACGACATCTTGCGTCATCGATAAAAAATAAATTAATTAAATTTGTCGAATTGTTTCTCGCGAAATAGACGCACCCTTTGCATTTGCTTTTCTCTTTATCTACTACGTTCGAGTTAATTACAGGTACAAGAGATTGCTAGGAGACAATTTAGCAGATACTGGGCACCCTCTGATATTTATGGCACCATATACAGATATTTCTATTTGATTGGGTGGTGGAGGGATGTATCTTTGGGGGGTGTCATTTGCTCTAAAGGTCCATCACAAACTTTTAATTGGGGGGAAACATTCAAAGAAGACAAGGAACAAAAACATCACGATCCTCACACATTGGGCGGAGGGACCCGATTGAAAAGCTAATGGCCTTTTTGCAATGATGAGAAGTTGATAAAAATGAAAAAAAAAATTTGTGGGAAAGTGGCATTTTCTTTGGGTCAAACAAATGCTTTATGCATGTGCACCAATCTCGCCGTTGCCGGGCTACAACTCCTCAGGCGCACTGTGTTGACTTGACCGGTGTCCTTCGTGCGGTGGAAAATGCAAAGTGTTTTTCTGATTTTTCTAGAAGGAATAAGAATGTTTTGGGTGGATTTTCGCTTTCGTTTCTGACATGATTTTTATTTTTATTTTTAAGTAAGTCCCTCGCTTCGATTTTGGTTACGAGATTGGACCCCCCAACGTTCAGGCATGCTTTTCATTTTGACCCCTGGCAAGTGGAAATAGAGGGGAACTCAATCAAAAGCCCATCACCCTTTTTTTTTTTTTTTTTTTAAAAAAAATATGTATTAATTTTTGCCCCCTCCCTCTCCCCTCTTGAAGAATAACATATTGGGAGTAATAAAGTCTACCGTTACAATGCAACTGATGTCTCTTTCCACCAGAGTCCAAGGTTAGGGCGACGAGGGGCCTGAGGCGAGGTGTCAAAACTCGTTTGCAATAGCCATCGACCTAGTACATGACGGATGATGACCCGGAGAGTTTTTTTTTCCAAAATAATACAAAAAATAAAAATAAAAATTTACAAAATTAATTTTTAAAAAAATATTAATCATTTTAGATCTCCCTCGACAATTTAATTGTCGAGAAAAACCTGGGGGCCCGCCCGTGGGCCTCCCTCCTAAGCAAAGAAGTGTTGCGGCTCCCCACGTGGAAGCCGCAACACTACTCCCTCGGCAAATTAATTGCCGAGGGAGGGATTTTGTTTTGTTTTTTTAATTTAAAAATAAAAAAATTATAATATGGCGATGTCATTCACTGAAAAGCCGAGGAGCGATCATATTTAAGGGAAAAAATGTTTACACGCCTCGACTCCGAGGAAAGCGAGTGAACGAGCGAGTCGACGGCATTGACTTTTGCTCGCGAGGTCACGAAGCGATCATATCTCGCTTCGAGAAAAACGAAGCGCGTAAATATTTTTTTACGTAAATATGATCGCTTCGCGACCCCGCGAGCAAACATTGTCGTCTCGCTAGTTTTTCTTAAAGTGGAGGCGTGTAAATAATTTTTTGACGACGAGATCGCGAACCGACGAGACAACGTCGAAAAAATATTTATGTAAACTAAAATAATTAAAATACTTTACTTCAAAGTTTAAAAATGCAAGACCCAAAATTTTAGATAATTTATTTTTTAATCTAATGTTATAATTTTTTTTGCATTTTTAATTTAAAAAAAAAACAAAACCCCTTCCTCGGCAATTAATTTGCCGAGGGAGAGGAAGTGTTGCGGTTCCCAAGTGTGGAGCCAGCCACAACACTCCTTTCCTCTGGAGGGGGGCAATTGCCGAGTGAGGGGGAGAGGGGCTCGCCCGTGGGCCCCGGGTTTCCTTCGGTAATTAAATTGTTGAGGGAGGCATAAAATGGTTAATATTTTTTTTTAAAAAAAATAAATTTGTAAATTTTAATTTTTTTTGGTATTATTTTGGAAAAAAAAAAAAAACTCTGACTCGGATATCATTCACGACCTGTCCCGTCAAAAAAGACCAGGTGCCACTTCAATATCAGAACTCCCATGGACCTGTTTAGCAATTTCTCAGGGAACTGTGAGCTTTGGCTGCGGAGTGCCTTGACAGGCTGCGGAGTCGGCCCTTCAGATCTAGCCTTGTTCTGCACAATCACAAACATCACCAACTCAAAGACCAGCAAACGATGCAGAATCGATTTAGTTACCGGGCATTGAACCTTTTCTTAACCCCGCTCTACCAGACTGGAACTGTTTTCAAGAGATCAATGGCATGCAAAAGCATATTAAATTGACACCAGATGGCTCGTCTTAAAGTGGAGAAACCCGTTGTTAGGGATGATCAGTTTAAACACCCACCGTTCTCCTCCCAGCAAGGTTTGGCAAGCCTCCTAAATGATATCTCTTTGATCCACCTAAATAAATACAAAGAAGAAGCCAGCAAGCTGTCAGTGTTTGAACTTGGATTATAATGCGTTTATTTGACGGTATGCTCAATACGAATGCAAACGATTGTACTAATATTAGCAGCCCTGATCATGCGACTTCAACCCAGAATCTAAAAAGAAAACTATGTAACCTTCACAAAATTGTGCCGAAGAACCCATTTGAAGTTTAAAGATTACCAGAGCAACCCCATAAAAAGAATTTAACAGCCCAAGAGAATGAAGTTACTAGTCAAAGAATAGGGGACTATACCACCCGTTATAAAAGGATTGAAAAGCAATTTTCCTGGAGCCACCTCATGCGTTCGCGTGACATGAGATTGCATCATTTACGGAAGATCATGAGTCATTAAAGAACTGGAGTAAAAGGCTCCGCATCAAACAGAACTTCTTTCATTTGCTCTGTGAAGCATCTAACAGGATCAAAGAAAACATAGCCCCATCAGACATTATCAGACAAAAACTTGACATTTATGCCATCGCATGTTCTTATCATAAGCAAAATGAGACAAACACGCACCCAGATTGAAGCAGGTACGACCAGTTCACAACATAGACTCGGGTATAACTGTGTACGCAGCATCGAGCACAGGTGGTTGATGGAAACAAGGCTGTCGATTGTGCAAAGAACCAATAATCAGATGAAAAATTAAGCATGAATGCGACTGCACCATTCGAAGAATTACCCATACTGGGGAAGACAAGATGAATCACAGTTGTGATATTATGGCTGATTATAATAGTTTAGATGATACAATCAAGGAACAGTGCAGTTACACCATTAAGAATAAAAAATTAATAGCAGCGCAAATTTGTCTAGAACTAACAAAGCTCATTGATCATTATATTTAAAAGAAACTTATAGTCCTGATCCAACAGCATCCCATGAGATCAAACTAACATCACAGTGGATAGGCAGCAGCAACTGTAAACCCTTTGCTTACTTATACTTCGAAGGTAAATCACATTACAAAGTATCTACTCAACACAGCACCCTCTACTTACCTGAAATGAATGCGCATTTCTGTAGTTTTCTTTAGTAAATAGAGCAAGTGTTATGGGCATTTTTGGTGATGTGCTCTACTCATTTCATTATTCTGCAGCAGTTTTAGTATCAATCTGTGTAATACTTCCATTAGCAACTTTCTTACCAAAGCAGCTTCCCGCAGCAAGTTCCCAGCATCCTCCTCATGAGTAACGGTGCTTGATTTTAAAAATCTTCCTTCAGCACAGGACTAACAAATTGGCCTGTCACCATCTTAAAGAAACTCTGACCTTTTTGAAAGACACAAATGCTCAAAAGTTTTATAGCTATCAATGTGGAATACACAGTTTCAGGTAACGTACGAAATATACGTACACAAAGACTTAAGATGCTCATCTACCCAAGGCCAGCTTTGCTGGTATAACAAGGCATTTTCCAAAGAGACAGTGCACAACTAAGATACAAATTGGATATAACTTCCTTCCAGAGCTCATTCCGTCTTTTAAAAATGATCACGTGCTATTGATTGGTTCACTTTGAATCTGAGTTAAGATGGGATGAAGATGCCTTCTCCATATCTCTCCCTGAAGCAACAGGCGAAACTCCAGAAGTTTGGAGAGACGAAGATGAAGGAGGAGGAGCTGAAGCTGCGAATGTCGAGAGCGCGCTTATATTGCTACTGACATTGGTGCTGCTTCTGCTATGGGAACCATCAACTGCTGCCTTCGGAGGAGGTGGCCTCTCAATCTCTGTAATCCCTTCAAGCATCTGCACAATTCTTCCCATAGTCGGCCTATACGATGGTTGTTCCTGGATGCACCAGAAACCAATCTGGATTGCCCTCATTACTTGCTCCATGTTTAAATCTTGATCAGCACCAAACAGCCTCTTGTCTATAATGTTCTCGCCATTGCTCTTCTCAAACTCCTCGTAAGCCCACATGGAGAATTTCTTATTGTTGGTTTCGACAGAAATATCAAAATTCCTCCTCCCACTCACTATTTCCAACAAGACCATCCCATAACTATAGATGTCTGATTTGGAAGTTATCGGGAGATTTGCAAGCCACTCAGGCGCCAAATACCCTCTTGTGCCCCTCACGCTCGTCAAGGTGCGGTGCCGGTGATCTTTGGGGTTTACGAGCTTTGCGAGGCCGAAATCCGACACTTTGGCATTGTAATTTTCATCCAAAAGAATATTCTCAGGTTTTATGTCACAATGAACAATGCAGTCTCGACATTCTTCATGAAGATATGTGATTCCCCTTGCAGTCCCAAGGGCAATATTAAATCGCTGCTCCCAATTCAACAACTTGCCCGAATTTTCTTCACTAGCAAAGAGGAAATCATCCAGAGAACCATTTTTCATGAACTCATAGACTAAGAGCCTGTGACGTCCCTCAGAGCAAAAGCCGATCAACCGCACCAAATTCAAATGGTGCGTGCTACTTATGGTTGCCACCTCCATCCTGAATTGCTTCTCCCCTTGTTCAATTCCCTCTAGCTGCTTAACCGCAACGACCGTTCTATTAGTAAGGACTCCCCTATAAACAGCCCCAAATCCTCCAGCACCCAGTTTCTCCTTGAACCCTTTCGTTGCTCTTTGAAGCTCCTTGTATGTGAACTGGACTGGAGCCCCGGAGGCATACTCGAGGAGTTGATACTGAGATGACAATGCACCAAACTTGGTACTATTTCTGAAACATGACCACCACAGACCACCCTCCAAGAGGATTAAACCAAAAGCTGTGGACAAAACAACCACCACTACCACCCAAGCATGTAGTCTCCATCCCTTGTTTTTGCCGGCTCCCTCCAGTGATGATGGGTTCAGAACTACTGGTCCGCAAACTTTGACATATGACGTGCTCGGCAATGCCGGATTCTCATAACCACTGACAAAATTCACAGATTTCAAGTAACACAGCCCTGTCCCATCAGACAATGAAGTTGAAGCCATACAAGAACTGCTCACAAGACAATTCAACCTACATGCAGATATACCCACAAAGAAAACTTGTGAGGACAGCTCAGGCGGGTAGGTCAAGAACAAAGCATGATCCAGTTCCAACATCGTCGCACTTCCCGGACAATCCTCTATGTTTACTTTCCTCTTACACCCTTTTGTGCTATCGTACGGATCGACTGGCTCAAAATTCTGGCTCGGGCACCCGCACATCGGGCTTGAGTCGTTATAACTGCAAATACCCAGATTCCCACAGTACCCAAAGACATTGCACTGATCAAGAGCTTCCCACCTCAAGGTCATAATCCCACTATTCCTCGCCGAGCTAAAAATCTTCAAATTCCCATCGGAATCCAACCGCAGAAACCTCAAGATGTCGCTCCCTTCCGCGTAGTCATTACTGTAAGCCATGATTGCATAACTACTCAAAGAAGGGTCAGATATGTACAGAATCCCTACAGACTGCAATCCAAGGGTGGGATGAGTCAGATTCGCCTGGATCGACGAATTCAACCCTTGATTCCAATACTCGATACTATTATTCCACCAAAGTGTCAAATTACCAGAGCTCGAAAGATTAAAGGAGTACAGCCCACTTCGCAGGGTCTGACCGACTGCGAAATTCTGCGAGGGGACGATCGTATCGGTCGGGTGATCGAACGACGACCAGACCGAAGCCGTGCGGTTCCGGAGCATCAAGTTGCCGGTATCATCAATAACGGCTGAGGTCACTCCCTTGCCGGTCGTGTTGGACTCCCAGACGGTGGAATCCGACCCATTGACGAGCCGGAGGTTGCCGGTGGAGAGGAACTGGAGGGAGCCGGAGGAGTCGACGGCGGAGCCGATGGACCAGATGACGACGGCGGAGCCGCCGGCGTAGGTGATGGCGGCGAGGAAGGATGAAGGGTCCGTGGCGGCTGGAACGAAGCCCAGAGAAAAGGTCCCGTTCGTGGAGGACCAGGACTGGGTTTGGTTGGAGGCGTAGAGGGTCGAGCCAGGGGGGATTTGAGCAGAGGCCGACGAACAGAGGAAGAGGAGCGGGAGGAAGAGGAGGAGGGAACGGGTTCCGATGGTGGAGGAGATCATTTGCTGCAATTCGTTCATCAGTGGGGATGATGGAGAAGCACGCAAGTCGTCTTTTTGGCGGAGCATTTGAGAGAGGAGTGAGCGAGAATTCGTGTTCGACAGTGGTGGGTGGTCGTCTCCGTTCGCCTGTGGAAGGAAGACATTGGACGAGGAAGATAGAAACAGAGGAAGAGGTCAAACATTGTTTGCTGTTCGTCAGTCAGTTAGTCAGTCGCGGCACGAGAAAAGTCCACCGGCGACTTCTGTATGCTCTTTTTTTCTTTTTCCCCTGCCTTTGCTGGTTTACTTCTTTATTTACCCAGAAAAAGTGGATGAGCAAAAGCTTCTCAGATAAATTAAATTTGCTATTTCATTGATTCTGATTGGAGCCGATTTATTTTTTTCATTCCGTTCTCTAAATGAATTTTAAAGAATCATAATGTATTTAGTAACTAAATTTCTATTCTCGAAACAGAAACGCATATAATAATTACATAAAATTGTAATCTGAGAAATAATTTATATTCTCGATTTGTCATTTAAATCAAATAATTATATAATTACATTTGATACCATATGAATGGTAGACCTGAACAACTGACACTGATATATCATGGTATTTCGATAATAAATCAGTGAAGGCTTAGAAAAAAAAGATAAAATCACTAAATTTATGATTGGTTAGTTGAATATACTCATTTCTTACATTTTAATTTTTTTTTTGAAAAAAATTAAGTTTTTTTTAATGATTTCCCTACAAAAGTCAAAATCGTCGTCTGGAAGAAATCAAAAGGGAAAACTGTCAAAAATAGGATTGATAAGTTGAAATAATCCATATCCTAAGTTTTGAGAATTTTTTTTTGTTATTTTTT
The DNA here is from genome assembly GCA_028455895.1 of Rhodomyrtus tomentosa. NCBI lineage: Eukaryota > Viridiplantae > Streptophyta > Magnoliopsida > Myrtales > Myrtaceae > Rhodomyrtus > Rhodomyrtus tomentosa. Next base: position 35,125,225 of record JAPCWY010000001.1, on the reverse strand, counting down.
GAATTTTTCTGATTTTTTTTAATTTTCCATTTTTGGGATTTTTAATCATTTTCTGATTTTTTAAATTATTTTTTGAATATCTTATTAAAAAATTTATCCGAACTAAGTCGGCTGACTCTATCCACGCTTTGAGGGTGTCGACAAAAGTGAAAGAAAATTATAGTTACTTTTTTTATACTCAAAAGTGTTTTTTTTATTTTTTTAAAAATGACTTTTTTTTTCTTATTTTAGATCTAAAAGTGTTTTCGATAACAAAATCAGAATCATAGTTATTTGCGTTACCAAGCATGTTTCTGATTATTTTTTGTTTCGGGAAACATAAACAGAGGAATAAAGACATGTCAAAACATGTCCTAAATTTTGTCTCGCACTATTTGTTAAACCAACGCCAAGTATTATGTATGTCATATTTCTCCAAGAAATCAGGATTTAAATTTTACTAGGGAAGATATGCAAGTTCACTATTATGACTTTGTTTCTCAGTAATTAATTTTTATGATTTGGATTTTAAAAAATATGTTTTTAAAAATAATTGCTTGTGTCTTTTAAAAATAATTAGATACTAAAAAGTGACTAAAAAGAATTTCTCTATAAACAACAATTCATTTAGGTTGTAAGAATCCTAAAATCCATGCAATCGTATCACTTTTTTTTACTTCCTTTTCATTTTTTTTATCTCGTTCTTTAATTTATGCAGGTGTATTATGTGTTTATTGTGCTTTTTTCATATATAAATATTAATGTAAAAATGTGCTTCCTTGTTTATTATAATTAGCTGATATTTTTATTTAACCATACAGTTTGAGTGAAAAGTATTAAGGAGCAATAAAATGAAAAGTTAACTACTAGTTATATCTTTGACCCCCGCCCCAACACCCAAAAAAAAAAAAAAAAAAAACCAAACCTCCCCCCCCCTCCCCCCCAAAAAAAAGAGAGAAAAAGAAAAACTACTAGTAATATCTGACAAACGTGCTTTAATGATTGTTATTAGCTACGGTTAAAACATTCTTTTAATTAATAAACTGAAAACATCTTTAATAATATTATCAATTGTAAATGAAAATAAAATTAAACTATATCTAAACTCCAGCCAAACGAATTTATTTCACGAGAAATAAAATAATATAAAGAAACAAATTTTGAAAAATAATACATCCCTTTGGACAAAAGAAACAAAAGCGCTGCTTATGGTTCACGGGCATGAATTATTATCGACTAACTAATTATTTTAAACAGTAACTTACAAAAGTATATTTATATAATAACTTATTTTCCGTAAAACAAATTTACTTATTTTCACTAAAACAATTTTCATTGTTTCGCACAGTGTAAAATAATAAAAACATGAACCGGAGAATTTTCTTCTTCCCGTATCTTCCCTGAAACCGCAAGTCTCCTGCAAAATCCCAATCTTTCCCCGTTCAAACCGGCACGCAAGTCCTCAGATCCAAACTCGCTTCACTTCACCGGGAAGATTCAACGTCGTCTTGAGGATCACCATTGTTGTTCGGACTTTGGTTGCTCTGAAGGACCCGCAGGCCGCAACCACTCTCGTATTTCATGGTAAATCTTCTCATTTTCCTGTCTCTTGCTGGAAGAATGGCGAGGTTCCGGCGACGGTTGGTCGGCCGTTTGGTTGCGATTCCAGAGCTGTAGCTGAGCTTCGCGTCACTGTTCAGTCCTCAGGGGATTGATCGACGAAGATGATGGCCGAAGATCTGGGCGTGGAAGCCAAGGAAGCTTCCGTCCGTGAGGTCGCCAAGCTGTTGCCGCTTCCCGAGCTCTTGCAGTCCATCGCCTCGATCAAAGCCGATTACATCGCGCGGCAACAGGTTATTAGCAAATTCGAAGTGTCCGAATCCAAATCCGAATTGGAACTACTTGTTCAATTTGGGTGGTGATTTCGTCCCTTTTGAAATCCTTTTGTCAACGCGAGAAAGTTGGTTTCGTTGTTTGCTGTATAATGTTCTTGTCTTCCACATTGCTAGGCAAATGATGCGCAGCTCAGTACGATGGTTGCCGAGCAGGTACATTCCTCATATACGGAATTTGGTCTCACTTTGGTTACCTCATGTTGTTTTCTGTTGTCATTGGGGATCTTAATATGGTCGTGGTGTAGTTGAGCATATGCTGATTATGCTCCACCCATTGATTACAGGTTGAACAGGCGCAGTCTGGGCTTGAGTCTCTTTCTTTATCTCAGAAGACTATAGGCCAGCTGAGGGAGAACTTCGTTTCTATTGAACAGTATGAAGTCTCTTTTTGCCGATAGAACAGATCGTCTATTAATATAAATAAAGCAGAGATTTGGCGGTCTTTCTGGGAGAAGTTTTGCTGTCTGTTATCTGCTAGTTCATCCTATTTTCAGTGTATCTTTAGCTTCAAACCTTTGGTTGTTGGCCTCTCGTCTCAGGTTATGTCAAGAATGTCAAAATTTGATTGAGAATCACGATCAAATAAAGATTCTGAGCAATACCAGGAACAACTTAACTACAACCCTGAAGGTCAGTCCTTTTCTTGGCATTACAATGATCAGATCATCAATCGTTGTCATTTTTGGACTCAGGCAGCCACCATGCTGATTCTTGTTTTCCTTCCCGGACTCCAAGGTCTGACGAGAGTGAAGTCATGAATGCCAAAAGACTTTCTTCTTCCCTTGCTTTACCAGTTAAAAGACTAAGTTTAGCCCGTGTCACAACTATTAGATCATGTCTTCATGGAACATTTTTAGCTTCTCAGCATGTTGTAGTGGCCTTACAAATATTTTTGGGTATCGGAGTAAGGGGACCTGAGTTCATCTTTTGAGGCTTTTTGTTTGGTTCCCTAATTTTATATTTCCATGCTTCAATCTCCCGCCAAAGTCCAGCCTCTGCATGGAGTGTTGCAACATTTACACACTAAATCATGCATCCATCTAGCAACTTATGCTTTCATGTCAGTTGGTCATGGTTTTACACAATTTTTACTGCCTTATATTCCTACTTGCCATCTCAGTGCTGAAAGGATCCGGCTACCTAACTAGCTTAAAAGATATTTTTTTAGAAGGCTGTTGTCCAATGGTGTGTGTGCTTGAGCTACTCCTATACAAGCTTTACTATGGAAAGCTTATAGTCTCTATAAATAAATATTTATTGCTGCTACATTAACCTGTATGTGAGATTGGATAAAGAAGACCATTAAATATCCATCTAGAATACAAGGATGTCTACTGTCCTAGAACCAGAATACCGTCAATCTTTATCAATTTGCATTTTTTGTTGTCTTTGGACCTTTGTCCATCCTTCAATAGTTATTGGCTAACTGATGTAGTTGTTGGTCTAATGCAGGATATAGAAGGCATGATGTCTATTTCTGTTGAAGCAGCTGAGGCACGGGATTCTTTGAGTGATGATAAAGAGCTGATTAATACTTATGAAGTTAGTGTTTTTCAATAAATTACAATTGCAATGACTTGTTTTTATGTGAAAATGTACTTACATGCTCAGTTATACTTTCAAGAGGTTAACTGCTTTAGATGGGAAGCGAAGGTTCGCATTAGCTGCGGCAGCATCACATAGAGATGAGGTTGGCAGACTGAGGTTGTCTTTCATTCTCTTGTTCATCATGGTTTTTTAAGATAAATACAGGAAATACTAGTCAAAAGCATCAAGTTCAGAAGTCTTTTCTACTCTGGATTTTTTTTTTTTAAATGATCATTTCTATTGGGAATGAGGATCAAGTAGTTCAATCTTCTTTGTCATTCCATTGCTTTTTGCGAACACAGAAAGAAGTTATAGCTGCCAATATAGTCAGATATTGAAAATAGGGAAGCTGCTTACTTTCTGTTAAATGGTGGCATGGGCATTTCAAAGCAATCAATTTAAGAAGTTTTTTCTTTTTTTTTTTTTGGTATTTCAAAGCAATCAATTTAAGAAGTTGATGATCTCTATAATTTGTTATTCAATACTGCCACACTCTTGATGATTGCTATTATGTTAAGGGTTCTCTAAGTTATGCTGATTGCAAGAAAATATTTCTAAGTTAATTTTGGTCCGTGAGAAAAGGATTGAATCTCTTCATCTCAGCTTTTGCTTGTGAATGACTTTCTTATGATGCAATGATTTTTTGATTTCCTCTTGCAATACCAGAGAATATTTTGAAGATGTTGATCGCACATGGGAGACATTTGAGAAGACATTATGGGGCCATATTTCTAACTTCTATAAACTTTCGAAAGAGAGGTGGGTTTCTATTAGTTAAAGATTAGAAAGACCTCTTATGCTGTGTGGATAGTCTATTGTCCTAGATACTGGGGGTTATTCACGCATTTGGTGCTCATGCTCATGATTTATATAAATTGTGCTAAGCTAATACTTAAGTTACCCTATGTCAGTTGTGGATTGCACTTGAGAGTTTGTGTGTTGCCTGATATATTATGGGCTTAATGGAATTTACTATCATTCCATTTGGTTTGCCATTTGACTACGACCAGGAGTTCGACATCCAATAGTGTAATGAACATTGTGTTGAATGAGACATTTAAGAGTTCTTGGTCTGGGCGGTTGCGGAGAGTTTCCTCCTACTCTTGGCTGAATGAGATAAACGATGATGTTTCTGCTTCGTTTTTTTCCCCACTTCTGCTCGATAGGCACATATGTTCCCATTCTGGCTAGGCTAATGGAGGAGATGAACTTGATTGATGCGGGATTCTAATCAGAGAAACTTATGATATGATGCAAAATACTATTGTAGTTTGGCTTTCCTGTAATAACTGGAAAGATGTTTTGGTTGGTGATAAATAATGGAATAATTCTAGATGACTTTCAATTTTAATGATTATGTGCCTCAAAGGATTTGTGGAGTTTGTATTATATAAAAGTAACACGTGTTAAAACCAGAACTTACTCCAAAGATACTGTTGATCTTTAGGTCATTCAAATAGCAAAATATGGTCGGTAGTAGTAAAAAGAGATGTCATCCCTGGAGGTATTATAAGATTGCATTTATGTAGCATTTACATGAATTACAATGGAGAATATGGTTTTACATATTTGGAATATAGTTGCATATTAGCTACTTTTCATATTGTTAATTGCCTCAAGAGAGAAAGAAGGATAACAAGGAGGCCTTTTCTGTGATTCTATAATTCTATTACCTCCTTGAGGACATTTTTGTAAATGCTACCTAGATTTTGAATACTATCTTAAGATACCTTTGCGGACAACTTACTGCGTGCCTCATGAGTTTCATGACTTTCAATGTTATAAGGAGTTTGTGTTAAAGGTCCCACATGCTAAAAGTAAAACTTAAAAGCTAAAAGCTAAAATGAGAACTCACTCCAAATATATTGTTGATCTTTAGGTCAGTCAAATACGAAAAAATATTAAAGATATCATCCCTGGAGGTTTCGCAAGATTGCATTAATGTTACCCCTACATGAATATTTGGGCTTTCCATATTTGGAAGATAGTATGATATTGTCTGCTTGATGTATTGATAATTGCCTCAAGCGAGAAAGATGGATAACAAAGAGGCGTTTTCTGTGTTTGCGGCCTTGAAGTCATTTTGCATATGAGACCTAGGAATAGGTGCCTTTGCTGACAAATTACTGCTTGCATTCCTCAGCTTTAAAAAACTGAACATATATACATTGCATCCTATATCTCTTTGATCTAGAATTAACCACGTACTTATTGTCTTTTGCAGCCCACAAACTCTGGTCCGTGCTTTGAGGTATGTCCCGGGAGGGCATGCTTTATCAATGTCTTTGATCTGAGGCTGTTGCCTCCCATTTTATCACTTCTGTAATCCTTTTCTGTCATGTACTTTGGTGGCAAGACTGCTTTGACTTGTTGCATATCTAAGATAGGCAGTTCAGCATGGGTCTATGATAACCCGAAAGTAATTTGTTGGCAAGATTTGGCAGTCAGTTATAATCGATAGTAACGTGAAACTGACCAATCTGATATGATTGCGAAGAAGAAAGCTGGCCAATCTAATGCAATATGCAAATAGAAATTGGTAGGTGCACCTGAAGCAGGTTCTTGTGCAACATGTTGCCGACATAAAAGTTCTTGAGCAAGAGCAATGAGCTGCGATTCTCTCCAATTTTTTACGCAATTTATCCCTACATACGAAGCCAATGATATTTCACCGATGTATGTCACATAGGGTAGTGGAAATGCAAGAGATCCTCGACGAACAACTTGCTGAGGAAGCAGCCGAGGCTGAGGGTGGTGGAGCGATGGCATCAATTGCAAATCCACGCAGAAGTGCCAAGTAACTTTTTTTACATGATATTATCTGTGTTTTACTTCCAGTATTCATTTTTTGTTCTTCTTAAAACAGCATTGGCTCTTTGATTTATCAAGTTAGATGCATTTTAACTTGATTCAACAGGAACTTGTACTCTTGTAACAATTATGGTGATTAGTAACATTTGGGTATCTGGTTCCTCATTGCTTGCAGAAAATCTACCAATTCAATGGCTTCCTCCCGAAACCTTACACAGCAGAAGTTGAAGGTTCAAGGAAAAGGGTATAAGGATAAATGCTATGAGCAGATTAGAAAAACGGTGGAAGAACGTTTCAACAAGCTTCTGACAGTGGTACTTCAAAGATGCCTGTATTTTGTCATAAGAACGTAGAGATGTTCAAATATTTCAGCTGTGCAATGTCTTATTGTGTCGTTTAATGTCCATCAGCTTGTGTTTGAGGACTTGAAAGCAGCACTGGAAGAAGCTCGTATGGTATGCTAAACTGATCTGCTCAATCAAAGAACTGATAATTATTTAATGTGTTTCGTAATTAGGTTCATCTTATGACATGGTCTTTAGCTAATATTTGCTTATCTCAGCATTGGAGTTGGTTAAACTAATGAGATCAGACTTGATAAGGGCCTTTTGGCCAAACAAGTGTCCTTGTTCACTTGATTATTACTTAGATCATTTGTGATGTTTGTAGCCTTCTTATAATGTTGCCATGCTCGGATGATAAGTGTTCTTTCTGTTCTTTTTCCTACTTGAGTTGGTTTTTATTTATTAATTTGACGCTCCCTTTTCACGTGGAGATTGGAGAAGAGCTGGGGGATATATATGACTATGTGGCTCCCTGTTTTCCTCCAAGGTTTGTGTTCTAACAATTTAGCTATCAGTATTGTGGTTGATCCTATTTCGATGATTATGTTAAGACATCTTTTCAATCGTAAAGTTTGTGCATATTGGGGTATGGATCTCGGCCTGACTTGTCTATGTATCAAGATAAGGATAAATGGTCTTGTTGTATAAATCTAGAAAACTTGGCAGAGCTTTATTCTTTTCATGTTTCTTGGCTAGCTGTAGCATTTTATTATATTATATCTTGAGGTGAAGTGTTTGGGATAAAGGTGTTGTTGATGTTGATGTTGGTATCTTGAGGTGAAGTGCATTTTCACTAGCAAAACTTGCACAGTTCTGCAATAGGACATGGACTTGCAGTTGTTGAGCTTGAGATTTAGTGTCCCATGCACACACCTACACTATGTCCTGTCCAATAGACTTGAGTACTCCCCTTTAATATACGAGTTGGAGTACCAGATCATTGTAAGTACGAATAAAAGATTTGAAATCTTTTGCTTAGTTATGAAATGTCAGCTATCATGTATGTTAACTTAACTTTCCTCGTGTAATGTTTCTTTGTTGAGATTACAATGTTTCTTCTTGGAGATCACCTCATGTTTTTTTTCATGGCCAACTAACCAATATAAAGATTGCAATATATAAGTTTAACTTGATCCTGTTTTAACTGTTCGGGTTCGATTTTTATGTAAAATGAATATTATAGGTACAAAGATGCATTTGGCATACCTAACATTACTCAATTGTCATTTGATGGATGAAGTAGACATTTACACGCGACCTGTTTTCTTCACCAGAAATCTTTTAATCTCTCTGATCAGATAATAGGTGCAAGATTCAGCTGCTAGATTTTAATTTTGCTTTCTTGTGTATTAGGCCATTGGTTGCAAAGTTATGATTCATGTGCTTGGTGCTTATAAATGAATTTTGGCACCTTTTTGCATGTGACCCCACACGCATAAGTATCATCTTATCATGTTGGTTATAGGTTTTAATGCTGGTGCTATTTATGTTCACCGAGCCTCAAAACCAATCTATCCATGTGCGAAACTGCCTTTTTCCCCCTTGCTTGGAAGACTAGTTCTGCACACATCAATTGATTCTCTATAATGCGTTTCAAACTTTCAACTGCAAGTCTGTTGTGTTTTCTCTTTCCGTGATGTCTTTCTATGGAGACAAATTGTCATTATTTTCTTCTTATGGGCAGATATGAAATATTCCAGCTCATGGTGAATTTGTACACTGAGCGGTTCATTCAGATGCTTAGATTGCTCAGTGACCGGGCAAATGAATTAACAAATATAGAGATATTAAAGGTACTCTTTTCTCAAACAAGACGACATAATCATATGCATGTTCCTTAGTTTTTATAGTCAAGACAGGACAGAACAATTTGCCTTAAATTGAACTTTTTTCATCCCCACGAGTCTGCGAAAAAGCTTCATTTTTCCGGTTATTCATATATTCTCTGCAAAAAGATCAATCACATGCTTTTCTGTTAGCATCAAATTATCATCTTTTGCTTAAGAATCACAGGAAATTGACATTTTCTGGAGTTCTAGTTGCCCCCCCTCCTCCCCCCCCCCCCCACAAAAAAAAATAAAAATAAAAACCGCCCAAAAAAAAATACACAGGTATGACAAACATGCTTAATCGAAAGTCTTTTATCTTTTTTGTTGTCGTTTTGGTATGATAAACGTCTTTTGCTTGTTCCAGAAATAGAAAAATAGAATTGCGTTACCAAACGAGTTTCTGTTCCAAATCTATTCTAGAAATAGGTTTTTGTTCCAGAAACTATTTCTGGATGGTTTTCATGCGCACCCTAAGGAATCTCCAGCATCATCTTCAGTTTGTGATGGTGGTAGGTTAAATATGAAGTGCTGCCTTTTTGGCACTCTTTTTGGGGAAAGCAATTGCACAATAGCAATATGTCAATGTACTAAAAATTGGTGTAACCAATCTGTAACAAACGCATAATCTTTTCCAGCAACCTCCGTAAAATCAAACTCCCGAAGAAGTTAATATACTTGCCTCATCCCTGGACTCCCAAGAACACATAAGAGGTAGATGTGATATTCTACTTGGAAATAAATGCTTCCATTCAGTTGAAACACTTGTTTGTAATTTCATGCAGGAAATTAGTGGCAATTTTCTGGTAGCGACACTTGATTAATACATTACATAGTGGGAAGGGTAGTTCGGTCCCACATAGGGGGTCATATTATTGCACCTTTGGTTACTTACGAGTTCAATGCAAGTAACGTTCTTTTTGGAGAGACTGTGATATGACTTGTATGGACAAATCACCTGTCATTCTTTCATTATTGATTGCGATGCTGATAAAGTGCTTCTAGGTAACTGGTTGGGTAGTTGAATTCCAAGATAATATGATTGGGCTTGGTGTTGATGAGTCCCTGGCACAAGTTTGTTCTGAGAGTGGTTCCATGGATCCCCTTATGAACTCATATGTTGAAAGAATGCAAGCTACTACACGGGTGAGTTTACGTCTGACACTCCTTATTTTTGGATTGTGGACTAGTCTTTTTAACTTATGGGAGCCACACCATCTTTGAAATATTTTTTACTTCATGATTTTTTCCAGAAATGGTATATGAATATTCTCGAGGCCGATAAGAAGCATCCACCAAAGAAAACTGAAGATGGGAAGTTGTATACACCAGCTGCTGTTGATTTGTTCAGGATTCTAGGAGAGCAAGTTCAAATTGTCCGAGACAATAGCACTGATCTGATGCTATACAGAATTGCTTTGGCCGTTATTCAGGCAAGTTTGGCTGAAATGTTTTTAAATAGGTTTCTTTAGTGTCATTTCTTTGCAGTTTCTTTCTACAGCCCATGTTGGACAAGACAGTCTAAAGAAAGATATTGAATTTGTACAACTGCATAAATAAGTGATTATATATGTAAATGTTCAACCACAGTATGATTTGTCTCTCTTTTTGGGTCATCATCTCAAACGATCTCTAGTTGAGACATCATAGTAAAGCATGCATAACTAAGCAATTTTCATTCCATTTGGACCATTTAAACTTGTGATAATTTTAGACTACGAGGTGTGTGCGCTCTCTTTGTCTACACCTTGAGATAGACATCATTAAGTGAAGCTGTTACTCTTGTAGGACTAAAGCATGATAATTGGTGGTTCAGAGAGATAAATTGAAGTCAATAGAACTATGTGGGCCTATTAGAAGCTGGCATAGATATGCAATAGTGTCATTAGGTATATTGACCTCCTTGCAACTAGGAATTAGGGAGATCAAATAGGAGACTCTTGTGTACATGGGATATTGTCAGGTGATGTCTTTTGTGCTATGCCTACTCTCTAAAACCATGTGAACTTCCATAATGTTGGACAGGAACCTGCTATTGTTGCATATCATATTTCATCTGGTCTCAATGGTTTGTTCACCTCAATGTTTATGCCATTAAGTTTATCACCAAAATGATTCCTATCCTGTATTCAATCTTGGATTCTTTTCTGTTCCTTCATATGGTTTTATAGTGTTTTGCCATGTAAGTTAGCTGATCATCTTTGTTGACTTATAGATGTTGCAAATGTTGTCTTCTCTATCTCTTACTGCAGGTTATGATTGATTTTCAAGCAGCAGAAAGACAAAGACTTGAGGAACCGGCTTCTGAAATTGGCTTGGAATCACTGTGTGCGATGGTTGGTCCCCTTTAAGGCAATTTGGCTTTTCTCCTCTCTCCGGATGTTGTTACATCAGCTTATAGTTCCCCTTCCTCTCTAACAGATAAACAACAATTTGCGCTGCTATGACCTTGCAATGGAGCTAAGCAACAGCACTTTGGAAGCGCTCCCACAAAATTATGCAGAGCAGGTTGGCCTTCATCTCCATGCTGCATGTTTTAACCCAATATTAGGGATAATGTAGGTTTTATGCTTTGATGTCGTTCCAATGGTCATTACAACTCCAGGTTGATGCCAATCTTCCAAAAATGTTAGCACATTGGCTGCATATATCTTTGTATCAGAAGTCGGGGGAAAAAGTGCTTTATATACATTGTAAGCAGATCAACTTGTGCATGTATAAAATATAAAGCTTGATAGATTGTTGCTTGTCGTAGCACATGCCTAGAAGGTTGTATTGCTAGATGCAATGCGAAAAAATTGAACATAAGACAGGCGATCAATCCTTTAGCATTTCTACTATGATAGTCATTACATGAGCCAGCTCACCAGCAAAATTATGAAGTGCGTATAATGAGATAATCCAGTATGAGTACATTGAAAGGAACTGATCGTGTGCCAATCTTCTGAAGAATCGTAGATCCATTCCAAGTATAACATTACCTGATTAATCTTGGCACTGTGGTAATATGCACCCACAATGAAATGTGCTTGCCTCCATATTAGTTTGTGCATTAAAGATGTATTGTATTTGATTGTTATATTCTCTGGTAATTACTAACCTTTTCATTGCATGGACAGGTCAATTTTGAGGACACATGCAAGGGTTTCTTGGAGGTAGCAAAGGTATACTGATGCTCATGAATATTATTAGCCCGACACTTCTGTTGAGGTCACATACCATGTCATATGGCATGAGTTTGCAGTTGCATACAAAACACTTCACCTTGAACTCGCACTTACCACTATTACATCCTAGTGCAAAACATTTACCACCCCAAACCATCATAATATTAATATCGTGGAAATAATTATTAAATAAGAAGGAAAACTAGAATATGGCCTGCAATGTATAAATATTCACCCCTATATTACAACTTAGAAAAAGTATGGTTGATGTTTGTGCTGCATTAGTATATAATTGATTCTGATACTTGGCTTGACAGATTCTTTTATTTCACTCTGCATATCTTAGAATAAATTTATTGTATGGTTCATTTCCCTGCTACTATGGGTATAGTAGCAATTTGTGATGCATCTTTCTGGACTTCTGAAGCCGCCAACTGAAGGCTTGTATTTAATGTCAGGAAGCTGTCCATCAAACTGTTAGTGTTATTTTTGAAGATCCCGGAGTGCAAGAGCTGCTTGTTAAGCTTTATCAGAGGGGTAAAATGAATATATCAGCTTGTTTATGTACTTTAAGAACTGTTTACTTGCAGCATAACTGTATTTTTGGAGTGAGTTTTGCTTTTAACCTTTTCTTGTAGCATTTCAGGTTGCATGTTATTTAGCATTGAACACTCTAGCTCTTCGAAATTATCTTGTTAACTGTATATCTACTGTTTACTATTGACAGCTAGAATTACTTTGTAATTATTCCATTAGTTTTAAAAGAACTACTTTTGTGGATAGAACAAAAGCAACTTTTGGAAGATCAAAACACACCCTAGAAATTCTCAGTGCAGAAGAGCATTGCCAGCGTACCATAACATAGGTGTTACTCCATTCCTGTACATCATGGAGTATCTTGTGGGGCTACTTGATTTTCTTTTTCTTTTGGGGATGAGAGATTGTGTAGGTGACTTGTCTGGCAATTTTTAATGTTAGGCAACATAAATTGGGAACTTCTACCTATTATCTTGAAATTTTCTGAAAGCTTTCAATATACTTTTATGTTGTCTAAGCTTTTTTCTCTCTTTGTTTTTTCTTTTGCGTAATTATTCGGTCACTATATTAAGCTTCTGGTGTGAAAAGTAGTTGCACCATCATAATGAATCAATCAAATGTTACTTTTTTTAAATTAAGCACTTGAAATTGGTTTTCGCTATTTTTCTTTTTTCAAATCATGTCATGTAACAAATTTTACTTGTCAGAGTTACTTTCTCCATTTTGAAAATAAAGTTTTCACTTGTTATTAGTTTCAGCAGGCCTTACTTGCATTTTGCTTGGCGATCACTGTGAATTTGAGTTTCCTATCTTGACGGACTCTCTAAATGGTTTTGTGTTGTAGCAGCTTATCAATTCAATTTACTCCAACAGGGGTCTTATATCCATTGTAATAATTTTTTTCTCAATTTGCTTCTTGTGTGTTTTTCACCATTTTCCTCTTGGTGCAGTTCAAACCCTTAGCTTTGTTCAGGTGCTTCTTTTTTTTTTGGTGAATTTAAGTCTCAGTTTTCGTGATCCTAATTTCTAGACTAGCTGTAGATGCTCCGAGCCTTGTCATCATTTGTTATCTCTCAATCATCTCTTCGTGCAGCAGCTATCCATTTAAAGTATTCGTTTCTTCTGCATTTGAATTTCGTCGCTGCCACTGTCGTCCCATTAACTGTGTGACTGGCCAAACCGTTGCTCTGTAATACTTATTGTAATTAGCTTTATTATTGTTCTGGTATTTTTGGGAGATCTGATGCTTTTTCTACTGATAATTATATCCCTGTTGACGTATCCTTCAAATTATATGGCTTATGATTTCATATTTACGTGTGCTCTCATGATTGTGTTTCAGAGTGGTATGAAGGACAGGTTACCGAGTATTTAGTGGCCACATTTGGTGATTATTTCACGGATGTAAAGATGTAAGTTCTTTCAGTTTGAGCTTGCCTGAAATTATTTGTTTCATAGGTCATTAGAAATATTCTTATACTACAAATATGTAATGATAAATGCACTAGATTATGGGATTAGATGGACTAGAACAAGCTAATGTTATTATTCTCTATTTGCGGATGCATATATAGTGGATAACCCAAAATGCACAAAAAAATTGGTTTTCCTAGCCCAATTTGACTCTTCTTGAGAGCCAATAGGTCAATATGATTCAGTGAGCTTATTCCAACATTGTCTAAGTAAGTAGTTCTTATCTTGTCTGGGCCGCAACAGCAACAGCAAAGCGGTAATTGTTTCTTCTCTTCTTTGAAAAAGAAAAGGATGCAACAAACATTATCTACGTGAAGTGAGCTATTCAAATACTTTTATGCCACTGAATTCTATGAACATCGTGTCTTTTGCGAGATCGCTGCTGATTGTGATAGTGGAGTTGCATTTAGCTGGGATATAAGCAGCACCTAGTTTGCTCTAGCTGATTTTGTTCTCAATTCGTGATTGTTATTTGCACGAGTGTCCAACATAAAGCTTAAGCCAATATGTTGAGCGAGACAAGCACAAATATAAGGCCTGACGGAATAATTCAATATTAAATTATGCCTTCGTTTAACAGCTTAACTTTTAGAACAGTTGGCAGTGATTTCACATAACCTCACATGGTATTAGGGTCTGTTCGGTTCGGCATTTGGTTAAGAGACTATGAGAAAATGCAAATGCCTTTGGTCTAAAGGTCTTTTGCAAAATGCAAGTAGTGTTCGGTAAAGTGTATTTTAAAAGCACATTGGAAAGCAACATTGACGTAAATACTGTTTGGTGAAAAATGAACTTTATAAAGTATTTTTACTTAAAAAAAAAAAACGGCGGTGGCGGCGGTTCGGCGGCCGTCACAGGTTGCCACTGACCGGCAATCAGCGGCGGCGGTAGGCGGCGATCGGTGGCTGCCGGCGGTGACCAGCAGTGGTGATCGTCAGCTATGGCTGTGGCGACCGTCGGCGACCAGCGCGGCGGTGACTAGACCGGCTACGGTCGGCGGGGTGTGGCAGCGGCGACGAAGGTGACAAAGTTAAAAAAAAAAAAAAAAATTAGTTGCATCTCGTAAAAGTCCCTTAGCCCAAAGTACCTCTATTTTGGGCTAAGGTACTTTAGAGAGGATTTAAGATGTAAGTGCATCTGGCCAAATTGAGCAAAAAATTGAACCAAACAACATTTGCATTTGGCCAGGGGACTTTAGAGCCCAAATGCTCATTTGCAATGCTGAACCAAACAGGCCCTTAAAGCATAAAGTCCTGAGTTCAAGTTTTTCCACGCTCCATTTGCCTCCCCAATCAAATATCCACAGTTAGGACTAGGCAAAAAAGCGTGAGGAGTGATAGAATAGTTAAATATTAAATCATGCCTTCATCAAACAACTTAAGCCTTTAGAACAGTTGGCAATGGTTTCACATGGTCTCACAAGGCCCATAGAAACAACATAGGGAAGCTTGTGGGATATTTTAACACCCGTTCTCACCCGCAAACAGTTTGCCAATGGTACGTCAAACAGATGAATGGGTAGCCTTACCCGCGAAATAAACCTGGGGCGAAACTTGGCTCGAATAACATGTTAGAATGTCTAAATCAAAATCTTAACCCAATAACCGGATAGAGACAACATAAAAATAAGGCTCATTATAAACCCCATAGACAAACGATGTGGGATACTTTAATAGCAAATATGCATGAGGCTAGTCGGCTTAGTTTTCTATGCTGGAACAGACGACGTTTGTGCGTTGAATTCATGCAAGCGGCCCTTAGAAATCTAAGAACAGCCATTCTACTTATTTGTAGGGTCCCATTGGCGTGCATCCAGTATTGGTGCTTGACTTTACATAATGCCAATGCAGTGCAGTATTAAGAGGAGTTTCTTCTCATCAAATTTTTATCCACAGGTCTCATGACCTGAGCTTGTGCGGCTATAAGGTTTTTCTTTTCTTTAAACTACTTAGGTTTCGCTATGCTTTAAGCATTCTTGGATGCTTCAAGCATTGTTGGGGCATCATGCTTATACTAGCATGAGATCCCACACAATACTGCGGAGAAAGTTAATTTGTCATCAATACACTTTTGAGTTATGTGATTGCCAATTATGTGACAATCAAAAATGCTTTTGAGTGTTAAGGTGATGAAACATTGAAAGATAATGCACACATCATCCATCTCACAATTTTTTTTATTGAAACGAATAGAATATGTTGTGGATTTATTTATATAGGCTTTTATAAACCACATGGGTTTACAAGATGCAAGAAAAAATTGTCCAGTTGTGGCAGCTGATCAACAATGTGCTGTTATTTTGTCAAATATATTCACTGCTTTCTCTCTGCACAATAAATTATTGTTTTATCTTCAAGTAAAGAATGTTTGGTTGAAATTGTGGGTTTCAAAAGTTACAAGATGTTACTTGATAACTAATAAATTCAAAGAGAATCTGTTAGTCCATAAAAATTGTTGAAGAAATAAGAAAATAGAAAGACAAACTTAAACAAATAACGATAATACTAAGTTATTTTCTTCTTTATTATGAGTGCTCATTATTTAATTGATCAATGACTGAAATATCATACTATATCTTTAACATCTGCTCGTTTGACATCATGCTGCCACTAACCACCCATCTTCCTTCCTTCAATTGTACTGAGTTATTCCTACTCAGAGTTCACTCTGTTAAGATCAAATTCGCTTCAATCAGAATAACTAATTTCCTTTTGTCCATGCTTCTTTCTTGTTTCGTTTTACTAATGGAAAAAGAGACAATGGTGACATAAATGTCAAGTTCTTGTCTGGTGATGTCCAATGGCATTTCTCTTTGCTTGAATGCACCGGCGATATATGAGAAGCGTTTTTCTTCGGTTCCTTAATGTCATAGTCTTGGTAAGACAGATGAATGATCATTTAGTCTGATGCAGAAACATTAGATGCTCCAAATTGAAGATTCTTTGCTTTTCTGTCAAGTAAGCATAGTACATCGCCACTAATCTCAATATGTTTGGATAAATGATGAATACTTCGATGGGTTTGCTGTGTTGTTTAAAAACTTTTGATGAATTGTCTGCTCGGTTGTAAGTGTTCTGATGGCTGCCTATCTTGGTCATGTTACTTTACAAACAATTACTTGTCATTCGTATCTACAAAATCATCACGTGATGTGGCCTGAGTTTCCAAGGCTGACCTTGTACTGGATTGTCGCTCTATTTACTCAAGGTACATTGAAGAGAGATCTTTTAGGAGGTTTGTTGAATCTTGCTTGGAGGAAACAATGGTTCTTTATGTGGACCATCTTTTAACACAGGTTGGGCATTGACTCTTTCTTATGATAATATGCTTTTCCATGGAACTAATCTAGGTAATAAAATTCCTGTCTGATGGAGCTGTTTCCTGGAAAGGTTCATGGGCATTGTCCATAGATCATTTTTGCGTATCAGCAATGCTTCTGGTGTGCTTTCCTTGTAGTCTGACGAATTGGGAATGGTTGTGATTGTAGAGAAATTATATCAAGGAAGAAACCATCGAACGGATGAGGCTGGATGAAGAGGTTCTGATGGACTTCTTTAGGGAGTACATAAATGTTTCAGTAAGTATATCTTCAATCTTGTCAAATGCATCTATAATTCCTGTAGTGTAGTTGCGTTTGCATTTTATTATTTTGTTCACTAATGCTTCCATCCTGTGATGTCTTTGAAATTTGTGACAGAAAGTTGAGAACAGAGTCAGAATACTGAGTGATTTGAGAGAACTTGCATCTGCTGAAAGCCTTGATACTTTCACTCTCATCTACACCAATATTCTCGAACATCAACCTGACTGTCCGGTATGTTGCTTCGACATATGTTCTATTTTGGCGTAATTGGAGAACCCAGTTTGATTTTTATTACTTAATGCGAAGCTTTATGAAGAGATATTAGAACAGGACTTGCTGATTTGCTTCTTGTCTGCAATGATGTGTATTGAACTTGCTGAATTTGTATGTGCAATGTTCTTATTCCTTAATGACAGCCGGAGGTGGTGGAGAAGCTTGTTGGTCTCCGAGAAGGGATACCAAGAAAGGATGCTAAGGAGGTATGCCCAGATTTTCAGTTAATTTGTCTTGAGATATTAGGGGACATTGATTGTTGATTTCTTTGTCTTGGTTAAGTTTTCTAGAGTAGACATCTAGTAAGAATGGACGAACTACTAGACTTACACTATTCACCATTAACCTGATGTGAATAATCTGAGGAAGTGAACTAATTAATTGCCATCAGTTTGCAACTTCAAGTGGTCAAAGTTCCTTGCATAGAATTACCTACCTTAGAAGAATAGGACAGTATAAAGACAGGAAGAGTTGCAACCTGAAAAGGAAAATTGCAAATCCTCTGGAACTTATCTTCATTCATTTCTCATTCTTCTACTCTCGACTTTATGTCCTTGTGAAGTGATCCCTGTACTATTTTTTGGCAGATTAGTCCCTTGTTTTACCAGAGTTGTTTAGAGAGGCTCCTCTGCTTGGTCTCTGTCCATATTTTGTCATAATCAAATCTACAAGATCATCATGGCTTCTCTTTACCCTATGTAATCACCTGTAGTGGTTGTTATACAAATGCATATGAAATAGTGAAAAAGAAAGGGCGAATGGTGATAACTAAGAGATATTTAGCTTTATATTAGGAACTCAAGCTGCAATCATGTAAATAAATATAAAACAATATAGTTGGTGTAGAACTTTTTTTTTTGGTTGAAAGGCGGTGTAGAACTTGAAAATGTCGATTTTAAAAGAATGTGAATCTAAAATTAGCGAAGTCTCACCAATTCTGGAAGTGATTGGAATGCAAACAGAGTGCCACTGGTTACTATACAAATAAGGCAAAGTACAGAGGATGTGCTTTCAAAATAATTCTATGGATGGTCATCCAATTATGAACACGAGAGAATAGAAAAGTGGTTAGGCAGATATTGAAATCTATCACTCCTCTTGTGTTATGGGTAAGTGGCATGCCAAATTATTTTGGACAGTTGGAAGCTTTCCTTCCAATGATCCATTCTTCGGTAGCTGTTGCATAGTTGAATAGCACCATTGTAAACAACTTTGACGGCAGACTGTTGCATCAGAAGCTATTTGTTTTTTTTTTTTGGTAAGGAAATCAGAAGCTTTTTGTTGCTTTTGTGCCTCGGGGAAAAAGTGGAAACTAGCTTATTCTGGTGGAAGGGCGAGGGGGCTCATCTAAGAATGGGACATGGATTCTACCACCATGTTCAGGAGAAGAGAAGAAAGATCAAAGAGAGAAAAGGGGAGGAATTTTGATTTTCTTTGTAGTAGGCAGCAAATGGAGGAGAGAGAGAAGAAAAATAACTCTCTCATGGGGAACCTATCATCAAACCTCCCAAAGTTACTACATAGCCCGCACTTTTCCTTCTCTACTTTAGAAAGTTGGAGCTAAATGTTAATATTATATACTTTCAAAAAGTATTCTTTCCATTCATTTTCCTCCTTTTCACAAACAATCTAAAGCGCAATTCTCTCTTCTTTATCTTCTTTTCCTTTCTTTCCAAATAGGAAGGAAGACAAATTTCTTCGCTTGCACTTTCACTCTTCATTTTCCGTCAACTGTAATTTTTTTCCCAAAAACGCAGTGCGAGTTCCCATTTTCCAGCTGAGTTATGGGTTGGGGCAGTAGTGCCGGCTGCTGATATAGGGTTCTTGAATGTGTTCTTTCAAATGCAATTGGTTTTTATTCTTTAAGTCCTTGGAAAGCTAATAATTTGGAGGGTTCAGTTCTTGATCTTCTGGTCTTCAGCAGCACAGATTCTTGATCATTATACCGTTATAACGGTAATACTGAATGCATCTAATTCGTGCATGTGAGCTTCACCAATCACCATTATTGTGTTCCATAAAGTTTCTCCTTAATGGACAAGCTACACGATTGGTCCGTGGTTGTGTGAATAACCAAAAGAAGAATGTCATAGCAGTAGAGTTTGCATGCATGTGTTGTTGTTAGGTTATATCCGCGAAAAACAATTAACTTGCTGGTTCAGAAGTTTGTCTTCGGTCGTCCTTTCTTCGCTTTATTGGAGGAAAATCATAGGAAGCTAGGGAAACTTTTAAGATTCAATATTTGAGCATCTAATCGAACTTCTTTCCAATCCGCAGATTTTGTTTAGTTCTGGTTTTACATGACGCTAAATTTATGCATGAAAACTTCCTGTGGCGTGATCCAATGAGTATTTTCTTGTGGAGCAGGTTGTTCAAGAGTGTAAAGAGATTTATGAGAATTCACTCGTTGATGGGAACCCCCCCAAGGCAGGTTTTCTTTTCCCCAAGGTGAAGTCCTTAGCATCTTCTAAGGGTTCTTTGTGGAGAAAGTTGACTTAGTCCTGGTGGAATCTGCATTTTGTATCTATTGGACATAGCTCCTGCTAGTAATTTAGTGCTTTACACTAGTCATCGAATGTAATTCTTTTAACTATATTTTCGTAGGTTATCCTAATTTTTTTTTTTTGTGTATCATTTTTTCTTTAATTTTTTTATTTTTGAATGGTATTGGATTATCATAAGTTGTAAATTGTGTAACTAGTGGCAACTGAAAGTTCTTGCGATTGCGACTTCTTACCGCACCGTGGGAGCTCTTCTTTCCCTTTGGAATGCAGTAGTGGTAGAATTTGGATTCTTTGCAGCTTTTCTGAACTCTGGATAAGTAACGTGTGTAGCAGAATTTCTTTTTTTTTTTTTTTTCCTGTTTGGTTGAAGAACTTCCCCGCAAAAATACGGGGTGGATGAAAAAAGGGGATTTTCTTGACGTTAAAATTTACTTGAGATCTCTTTTGTTTTTCCCTTATATGGATGTAACGCCTTATTGGCCCTAAACTTATGTGTCCAATTTTCCTCAGAAATTGTTGACGTGACAATTCAATTATCACCGGCTGCCGATCCACATGGGATATTGTCATGTGGCCAAAAAGACTACTTTATTGTCACGTGGCCAAAAAGACCACATTGAATATTTCACGCAAAGGTTTAGGAGTTAATTAGTAAAATTGAAAATTTATAATTGAATTAACATTCGTATAATATGTTAGAACTGGCTAGGCAATTGTCGCGACCCACTCTCGAGAGATTTGGGGTTCTCAAGTTGTCGAGGGTTAATGGGTTGTCCTATCTGATCGGACGCGGGACTCAAATCACAATGGAAGTTTACATGGTCGGCCTTCAGTGTTGTAACGTCTTGTTAGCCTTAAACTCATGTGGTCAAAAATACGGGGTGGATGAAAAAAGGGAGAAAGGGGATTTTCTTGACGTTAAAATTTACTTGAGATCTCTTTTTTTCCCCCTTATATGGATGTAACGTCTTGTTAGCCTTAAACTCATGTGTCCAGTTTTCCTCGGAATTGTTGATGTGACAATTCAATCATCACCGGCCGCCGATCCACATGGCATATTGTTACATGGCCAAAAAGACTACGTTGAAAATTTCACGCAAAGATTTTGAGTTAATTAGTAATAGATATTTGTCACAAAAATACGTAGCGGGACTTTTTTTTTTCCTGTTTGGTTGAAGAACTTTTCCACAAAAATGCGGGGTGGATGAAAGAAAGGGATTTTCTTGATGTTAAAATTTACTTGAGATTTTTTTTTTTACTTTTTTGAAGGTTATATGGATGTAACGCCTTGTTAGCCTTAAACTCATGTGGTTAATTTTCCTCGGAAATTATTAATGTGGCAATTTAATCATCATCAACCGATCTATATGGCATATCGTCACTTCAGAGATTTCCTGTGAGAATTGGCCAAAAAGACTGCATTGAAAATTTCAAGCAATTAGTAAAATTGAAAAATTTATGATTGAATTGGCATGTGCATAATATGTTTAGAAATGACTACGTAATTTTTTCAATTTTAGAGTACGTGTTTTTCAAATGACATTGTGCTAATTTTCGGGTTCAATTCTCTTTTTCTCTCTTCCATGTGCAAACAAGTAATGTGTACAAAATCTTCCACTTGTTAGAAATGGAACTAATTTAAAGACTTGTGGTAGGATAAGTTCTTCAGTGAGAGTTTTTATTCATTGCGAAATGTTTATAAAAGAAAAAAAAATTAAGGATTAGAAGTTTGTGTTTCCTGATTACACTTATGTAAAGAACACTCAATAAACAGTCATATATAATTCTGATATATAACGCATGACTAGGACGTGAATGAAGCCACCTAATTGAATATGATGTCAATGGTTAATGAATTAATTGAAAAAAATTAAAAGCATGGTGACCTATATTCAATTAAAGGCGAATTAAAGGCGAATTTAGACATGTACATTATTAAAGGCAATTTTCCAAATCTTTCAATAGTCATTTGATTATGTTCCACACATACAAAGATAATAATCGAAGCAATGCGAAGACAAAGCCTACAATCTCCAAACATAAAAACAAAATTCAATATTCGCAGAAAGAGCATGACCACTTCTAGTAAATGTTTGGTACGTGGACTATTATAGGTCAATATCTGATTCGATGAAGTGATCCATGAGATTGGAAAGTTTAGACGATGCTAGATATTTAGAAAACTTTTATGATGACGGAAGGGTTATAATAAGACTGCATCACATTTCGAATCAGTGGCAGTATCACTAGCTAGTGTGGCTCAACAACGACGAGGATGTCAGTTAAGTGGGGGAGACTGTAACGTCCCAAATATCACATACTTGATGGGATTGGTTTTGTAAAGTGGTTCTGTGAAGTCCTGGAAATTCAATCTTTGTAAGCGCCGGAAGTCAATTAAATGATATGAATGTATAGTCATAGTCGACATCTATTTTGGACTATAAGGACTGAAGAGACGAAAATTTGGACGAATTCCGAACTTTAGATTATTTTGAATTGGGTTTCGAAATTAATCCGCGGCGATTTTTGAATTGCCGTTTTCGCAAACGAGCTTAACTCTGACCGAGCTTGGCCAGTGAAATTACCGAAATTACCCTCTCGAGAGATTTGGGGTTCTCAAGTTGTCGAGGGTTAATGGGCCGTCCCATCTGATCGGACGCGGGACTCAAATTACAATGGAAGTTTACGTGGTCGGCCTTCAGTGTTGTCTAGTGATGTGATTTGTGTATATGACAAGGAGTCGCTATCAATCGTTATTTGGAGAGTACGATTGGAAACCCTATCGAATAATTGGGAGCTTCTATTCGATTCTGCGAGAACTAGAGAAGTGTGATCGAGGACTTAGTTATGCCAACTGTCGGACTCAATGCCATTTCGGTTCTTAAGTTGATTGAATTATCTAACCCTAAGATTTCATGCAAGTGAGTGGGGGTATGAACCCTAAATTTAGGAATTTATGCAGATATGAGTAACAACCCTAACACTCACAATCAATAATGAAGGTGCGCAGATCAATGATCTAAGACATGCGGATAAATCACATGACCACAGCATGACATCCCTAATAAGGCCCTATTAGCTTAGAGAAGTGTCAATCACGGCTCAAGAATGATTTGGACAAGATTTGCCAATGAGGGGCAAAATCATAATTACAAAGAAAATTGAGACGATTTGCCTGAAAAGGGCAAAATTGTCCTTTTAGAAGAAATCTGAAGTCGATAGGGGTTGGAAATAGGATTAATCATCGAATTGATCAATTTCCCATTTTTCGGCAATTTTTAGAGTTTTCTGAGATTTTAGAGATGATTTCAGAAGAGGACATGAAGTGAAAATCTCAAACAGAAGGATTGACGAACCACTAGACCCAAATCCTAATTCTGAGCAGTTTTCACAATTTTTGGAATATGTAAGACGATTTATCCTTTGAGGGGCAAAATTATTATTTCAAGAAAAGGTATGAGATTCAAAAACTCAAGCAGAAGTATTGACCACCTAACTGACCCTGATCCTTATTTTGTTATTTTCGACCTATCTCATGTACGAAGCAAGGTCGAATTCCCCCTTCAGGGTAAAATCGTCATTTTTTGGAAGATAGGAGGAGAAATCCCAAAAATAGGATTAACTAGTTGTTTGTGGTCATTCCTTAATTTTTGGGAATTTCTGGAGAGTTTAGGAATTTTGCTACAATTTTTCCTAATTTGTTTTGGGTTTTTTAGGATTTTCTAGCATTTGTTTAGAATTTTCTAAGAATTTTTTGATTTTTTTATTTTAAAATCATTTTGGGATTCTTTTAAAAAAACATTATTTGGATAAAGTCGACTCGACCCACACGGATTGGATGCCCGCCTTAGACCCGGACCCTCGTGGCGACCCACTTTAAAATGACGCCGTTTTGCCTTTTATTATTATTATTTTATTTGTTTATTCTGGTTTAATCCACCGGTCACCAATAAACCACGTGGCCACTCCACGACCGCTGGATCGACCGATTGAAACCTACGGCCCAGATCGATAGTCAACTAAATTTCATCCATCAGATTTGATTACCTAAACCTACGGCCACGATTAAAAGACTAGACTCGATCTAGACAGTTCATCTTCACTAACCTAAACGACGTCGTTCGACTACTAATCTAAACGACACCGTTTTCATATTTTTGATTTTCCGATTATAAACCGATTTCATAATATTTCTAATTACTAATCGGGCGGCCATTAAAAATAGGACTCGATTAACCCCAGCCGTTAGATCAAGTCTGACTCAGCTTAACAGATTAACGGTCGAGTTGACTCGACAACCACGTGGATCAATCACTCGCCGCCACCTAAAACGCTGACTCGTTAACCTGCAACATCAGCTTCGTCTTCAACCTCTCGACAGTAACTAAACGGATGGCTGAGACTTCTCCAGCACCAATGGATGACTAAACCTAGATCGACTGACACGAAACTAGTACCATTCGACTCATCTTGCTTTCTGGTTTAACATATCTAGGAATCCAAGCATCTCATCCACAGAATCACATGCAACAAAATGCCGAGTGTGGCCATGGTAGTTTAATCGCAAGATCAAGAGCATTTTAGGCCAATTGATTCACAAAGAAGCTTGATGTGAAGTCCAAGAGACTTATCTCGAGCTTCGATTGGGCTCGCACGGCTTAGATTTGGCTAGACGGAACCGAGCAATGCTCGGTTATGGCGAAGAGGTTCAGAGGCTCAGATAGGGTTTATTATGCAAAATCGAGACACAAATGAAGTGCGATCATGGTTAGAATAGTTCAGGGAACAAAACGCACACTCGAAATGCAAGGATCGAGACCATAGGCGAGTCCGCCATTGATGCACAGTACAAAGTTCGAAGAAGAGAACTACTTTATTTCGAGGTCTGCTAAGGCGAGGCCAGTGGCGATCGCTTCCTTGGAGCTCGGATCATCTTTTGGTAACACTCAGAAGCTTCGGTTTGGCCTAATAAAGCCTAACCAGTGCTCCACATATTTGAGCTCCAACCTTCGACAATAACGATGGAAGGTGAGCTCTCTCTCTCTCTCTATTTTGTTCTTCGTTTGAACATAATCAACCTCCCTTTTTTTCTAGAAAGCCACCCAAAACTACATATTCCTCTTCAAAATTCTGGCGCCGAGTGGGGAATATCATCTTAGACCTCTCACATGATCTCATGTGCTCTTCGACTGTCGGGCGGTGACGGAATTAGTTGGGCTTCCGTTTGGCTCTCCGACATTCCCCATTTGGTGCGATTTGACACATATTTGATTTTGTTGACTTTTGTAGGCCCCGCGGGATTGACCAACCAATTACTCTTTACTCTGGCGACGTCGAACGGTGTCACCGGGGTCGAACAACTCGATGACATGAAGATCTATATCTATGACTTCAGGGAAGCAAGTTTGTCCTTCAATCATTTATTCGCAGTGGCCAACTTTGACATAGTTCCCTCGACTTGCTCCAACTTCCACTTAAGCTCCTCCTTCTCTGCCCGATGAGTGTTTGTAACTGATGCTGTAGGAATCTCCGGTCGGATTGCCTTGGCAATTGCGTGCTTCTTGATGTAAAGGGCCGTAGCGTTATATTCTTTCTCGTTGCCTGATAAGACTTTTGTCGGTAGCTCGAGCTTGGTCGGTCAGCAGAAATCCTATAAGGAACGAACAGTGATTATTGCTTGCTCATGCTCTGGGATACTCTGAGTAAAATGGAGCTAGACCTGATCGGCATCAAGAGGCGGTGGCAATGTCTGAACCACTCCATACTGGCGGGCTACACGAATAGGATACTCAGTCGCTCTAGTAAACCTGAGTAAAGGGATGGATTTTCGGCCCCCGCTCGCCAATCTAGCTTTTTGTACTTGGAACCAATTTGCTTGCCCTCGGAACCCCCTTGGATGCGGATCCATTACAAGCAATACCCAATTCGAAAAAGGATAATCCGAAATTTCCTTTTTGTTTGTTTTTAAAAACAGTAATGGGGTGGGAAAAATTTCAGATTTTCTCAACTGAGATGCTTACGGGCCTGATATGTGATAAAAACAAAATAAGTAAGACTATGACTGCAAAATTCTCCCTTTTTCTTGCTTGAATTTTGTGAGGGATATAAAAGTTTCTTCTAAAATATAATGGACTAAGTTTCTCCCATCACAGATTTGTTGAACAATAAAAGCAATGCGAGGATTGAGGAACTTATGAAAATATGGAAAAATGACCATTCCAAAGAAAGCCAATTGAAAAATTCTGCCCTTTTGAATAGGCGATGCTTGATTGAAATATTCTTTCAAAAAAGAAAATGGGCAATTCCCACGACAAGCTTTTAAAACCTTATGGATTTCTTCTTCTTTGATTCTCAAAAAATTGGCTAATGCCATAGCAGGTTCTAATCCAATAGGCCGATTAATCAATTCCGCATCCATAGGTTTTCCGACAAGCATGCTATGTTCTTCCAGAGTAGGGGTGAGTTCGTGCTTACCAAAGATAAACGTCGAGGTCTCGGGGCTCCATAAATGCGTGAATGCGTGAATGATTCCCACATGAGTCTTGATATCTAATATTGACATCAGTCCCCCGACTTTGGACTCCACATGTGCACGGGCGGTATGGTCGAGCTGGGTCAGCCACTCACTCAAGTCTGACTTTGGCAAGTCAATAATCCAGATGTTCTTAGGATTTTCCTTGCTTCCCATTATCAAGATGGAGACACAATAACCCTAATTGCCATGGACCAACCCAAAATATAAATAAATAAATAAATAAAGTGAAGAATTTGCTATGAAGAAATACAATCACAATCACATGCGCATGGATGCAAGTTAATTAATTGTATTGACAAAATAAATTTCAAAAACGGACCGTACCAAAGGGGTTTAGTTATGTCTAGTTTCCAAAATTTTGGCTATAGTCAAGATTCTGCTCGTGCCATGGGGGTATAGCCAGGAGAGAAATCTCTAACACGAAGAAAATTATCGGGATCGAGGGACCGGTCCACCGTACCTTGGGGGTAAAGTCAGGTTGATACCCACGTGATACCATCTTAATTACTAGCAATTCGAGTTTGATTGCGGTGAAAATGAAATGCAATATATACATGCGGACACATGGCATAATATACAGTCAGGAATAAAATTAAACTATACTACCCTGCAAAACAAAGATTAGTAACATTTAAATTTACCCTGCAAAAACATATAATACCTAAAAAGTTCAATGAATTGAAGCCAATCAAAGGAAAATCAACACGAGAATTCGGCCTAAGTCCACTTAAAATACAATGAAACTTCTGAAAATTCAAAAGTCAAACATTAAGACCATTTTTTTTTTTGAAAATTTCAAGTTTAAATACTCAGCAGAGTCGCCAAGTTATTGTGACCTAAAATTCAAATTGTGTTTTGTATTAGATTAATTAGATGAATTAACTAATCTAATACGGACTCTCCTAAGCTCTACTAATTCGTAACTTAGGTTTCATTCGAATGATTTTTAATTTAGGTGCCGCCACTAATTTTTTTGGATAGGTAGATTAGATATTTAAATAAAGTGTGGGAGAATACTTTACTTTTTGCTAACCAGAGATTTTAGTTCGGAAACTTGATTATGTTTATTTTTCAATTAACACTCTTTCGATAACATTCTTATGAAAAATTTTCTTGAGTGACAAATTCCATTGATTTTGGTGAATGAATTAAGGTGCAATTTTTTTGGGTTTTTTGTTTAAATGAATGTTTTGAAAATGTAACTAGTTGACATGCAAAAATATGAATGCAAATGTGACATGGAATAATGCACGACTTAAAAAAAAAACCATGCATGATGACTTTAGAAAATCAAATTTCAATGCAAGAAAAATATAAAATTTAAATTAAATGACACGTGACATGAATTAATGAACCTAGATGACATGGCGTAATAATGCATGAATGACGGGTAATATGCATGAAATGCGAAAATTATGACTACCCTAAATGACATGGAATAATGCATGAACGACATGGAAAAATGCATGATATATTTTGAAAATTGAATTTTGATGCATGGGAAACATGAGTCCAATTCACATGCCATGCAAAAATAAATGAACTTTGCTAATGACATAATAAACATGCATGAAAAATTAAACTATATGAAATGCAAATGAAATGTCATGATCTATAATGAATTTTTGATTTTTTCATGAAGAATTCGTTTGACAATTCACACAAATTTGATTAAAATCGAATTTATATTAAGAGTCATCTTTGAATGTAATTTTTGAAATTCCAATTAAGACTATGGCAAGATGATTTTTTTTTAATGATTTTTGTGGAAAAAGAATCCAATAAAGATATAATAAACCTTAAGTATAATACACCCTATATTCCGAATTTTTTGATGAATCCGCTTTGTATCCCGAGGGTCGAGTCAGAAGGTAATTTATTCACGTCGTACCCTAGGGTAGGGTTAGATAGTGAATTATTAAACTTTTCGGTCCGGTCCCAAAGTTATGGGATATGTTAGACAATTTCATGTGCGGATGAAATCTTACTTTGGGGGTGAAGTCAGATAGTCATTATATTGCACAAAATTCTGAGGGACAAAGCACAGGTAACATGTATTATGCTTAAGGTAGATTATAAAATATTTGAATTAAATGAATTATCGACCAACTAAGTATAGGTACCAAAATTTCAAAGGGGATAAGCTCATATCCACAAAGTATTTGCATATATTTTAGAATTAGAAAATTATCCCTAGAGATTTGAAATGAATTTCTAGATAATTTTCCAGATTTTAAAGATATGTTTGGAACTTTCAATTGGATTTAAATCTTATCCAAAATATTATGATTTTCGAAAGATTCAAATTTGATCATCATCAAATTATACACAATCAGTTAAGATAAGGATCAGGATTCAGGTTATCTCAAGTTCGAACTACAAGATACTCAAATATCTAGAGACCTATCACAAATCCGAATAATGTGCAAGACATGCACATTTATCCATCAAATTATTGACAATTTAGATTAGGCAACTAAATCCTTCAATATCCTAGAATTCAACAAAACATATGCAATATTCACAAGATAACTCCAAATTTCGGGAATTACTTAATTAGACCATCAAAAGATTACTCCATCCAATGGACAATCAAATCAAGCAAATAATCTTCAGAATTTTAAAGGATTAGGAAGTTACCTAATTTGAACCTTAGGAGTCGAATTGCACACCAAGCTTCAAGCGACGGACCGAACGAGTAAGGGAATCTATGCTCACGATTAGGATGAGAAAGACGAAATCACAGCAGCTATTTCGCACCTTAAACATTACTGAGCACAAAACAAGCTCCAATCAGCAATGAAGATTGATATGAACGGGGGCTGATTTAGTTGCAAGGCAGAGGCTGGGCTGTGGTTGTTGCGGGCTGCTTTAGAGCTCTGGATGGGAGGCTTCTGAGATTAGATTGACACGCCATTAGTGGTTTGTGATAGATTGTTGAATGCTGAACATTTTGATACTTGGTTTAAGTCAATCGGAGCACGGATGGCGACACATAGTCAATTGGCGCGAAATTGCTCTTGGCTATCGACGAGCTAAAAAGTCGTGATTTCAAAGGATTGGAAGGGAGGCTTCCGACGTCGGATCGAGGTGCTGTCAATGGCTGGTGATAGATTGTTGAATGTTGAGCGTTTTAATACCTATGTGTCGATCAGATAATGTATGGCAACACACGGTCAATTGACGCCAAACTCCTTCACGCTGCTGACGAGATGGAATTCTCGACCAAGTCTATCCCTTTCCCTCTTGAATCTTCTGAGTGTCTGGACCTTCTACATTGCCAACCCCCAAATCTAAGCATAATGGAGGGATATGTAGAGCATATTAGGGTAAGCTGTAAGATTAAATCCGAGCCGTCGAATTAGGAACTTCATACAAAATAATAGCTGTAGGATTTGAAAATCTAAAAACCAAGAGTCCTATCTCTTAAAAATTATTAAAATTTTCAGGCATAGAGAAAGAGATATGGGTCAGCTGAAAATTGCTCTTTCGTGGACTCATGCGTGCAAATTCTGGCTCAAGTCGGATTTTAAATAAATAAATAAATAAATAATTAAAAGACTTTAACAATTGGATGAGCAAAAATGGGATGATTTAAAAATCGAGAATAGGTCCGATCCCATGAAAATATTTCGGCACACTCCCTAGCCTAAGTCGAAATTCTTGGACTATGTTTGGTCTAATCGCTGTCAAATTAAGCTCAAATAACTCACCTCTGATCCTAAATGCAAATCACATGACTGAATAAATATACAATGCATGAGAAATTATTTTTGCGAGAATTATGACCGACTCTCATTTTGTGTTTAATAAATGATTTTTCTAAAAATCAAAATTTAAGTGTCAACAATCATATAACGAAAATACTACTTTGAAACATACACGATGTAAATTATTGTTAAAATGGAAAATTTGTTTCTATTTGAATATATTGCCTTGAAGGGAAAATTGTCCAAAAAGTCCAAAGCATACCGCACTTTTGTTAATTCAGTTCATTTTGCTAAGTCAATCATGTGCATTTTCACGTTTAGCCAGTTGAGTTCGTTCAATCAATTTTGACCAAAAATCGCTGAGGTGGATGCCAGCGTCCTACATAGCACGACCGGCGTTGACATTGATAATTTTCACCAATTATCTATTATTTTATAGATGTTTTTAATTTTTCTATTTTCCTTTTTACTTTTTTTTTTACTTTTTCCCCTTCATCGCCCACCGAGCCTTGTCAATGGCTGATGGAAGTCATTGGCAACCCTCGCCTGATCCGGCGAAGGGCTACCCTTGGTGGCCCCAGGCGAGGGTTGCCATCGCTTGATCTAGTGAAGTGCTGCCCTCGCTTAAGCCAATCCCTTGCTTGAGGCTAGCATGGTTGGTGGAGGGAAAAAGGGAAAAATAATATAATTTTTTAAAAAATATTATTTAAACTTATTGACGTAATTGTCGGCTATGCCATGTAGGATTGTTGGCATCCACGTTAGCGATTTCTAGTGGTAATTGATTAGGTGGATTCAATTGATAAAACATGAAAATATTTAGGATTGAATTGGCATAAATACAATATGTTTATGACTTTTTTGAAAAATTTTACTATGGAGAAGGGTGTATTCTTTCTTGGATCTGGATCCCCTACCATGATGGTAGGGAAGCCATGATTAATCTGGGCTGTCTAATTCAAAATGGACAGTCCAGATCAGTTCACGTTATTTTTCACTAAAAAACTATTAACTGATCTGGACCATCTATTTTGAATTGGACGGTCTAAATTTAATGATTTTTCTACCTTTATGGTATGAAATCCACTCCCTTCTTTCAAAGGCTAATATGTGAAGAGTGCAATTCCGAATAACTTTTTTTTTTTTTTTCCATGCATTAACATAAGTCCATGGTGCCGATAGATGGGGGCTATAACACAAGGAATTGAATTCGCAGGAATATGGTACGTCATTTGGAAAGATATATGAGTTGGGGAATGGGCACTGTGCTCGTCGTGAAGAATGGCAACACCATGGCGACCCGCATGTGGCCGCCGCCTCATTATATGCCTCCTTGTCATTAGTCTCCATCTAAGGAAATGCCGTCACTTTTATCTTCATTTAACATTTTTGAACGCCAAATTATAAATTTTCATGTAATATGATCCCTATTAAGTGTTTTCTTGCGTATGAAATGATTAAGATTGGCTCAGTGATCCTTACCAAAAAAAAAAAAAAAAAAGATTGGCTCGGTGAATGGTGGATCCTCTAGGGATGAATATGGACTGTCAACCGCTGTTTTACTTAATTGTTGAAATTGTCAACTTTGGAAGTGACAAGTTAAAGATTGCTGGTTTACCCCTCTACATGAGTAAAGATCTAAATCAGTAAATCTAAGTTGGTACTTTGTGCAACGGTGGCATTCGATGTCATTGTATTTAAGGGTAGTGTGCTCTTCTAGCTAGACCTTGATAATGATGGGCCTATCAATATGGCCCAAAGCACAAGTTGGGCCAATACACGCAGGCAGCTTCCTTCTTGGGCTCGGGATGGTCCATAGAGAATTGATTGGCCAGCCAAAGCACGATCATTTCGCTAATCTATATAGATTAAAAGGGTATATCTGCACTCTTTTGCTATGCTTAGGTACCTACCTAAGATGGCAATACTGCGGGGATGAATTTCTGCGCTCTATTGATTCCACAAGATTGGCACGACGTTCCATTCGTTGTTTTCATCCATTTAAGTAGAGCCGTTTTTAGCTTGAACTCGTAACCATAATCATATCGCCGTTCAAGATAATGAACTAAAATGATGCTAATCGCGCTTAAATGTCACAACAGGGCTCGTTCCAATCCTTGTCCAGTGTTTGTGACAACGACACATCATATATCGATTCTGCGATCTCCATCATGGGGTCCACAGTTTTAAGAGCACGTGCGAATAGCCAAGACAGGAAAGATGCTAATTCATCGGCGGAAGAAAGGGAAGTGGGGCGGGCTCATCTGTCGGTCAAGCATTCCACAAAGTTACTGCGAGGCTGTCCCCTTCTTGCGTTTGCTATGGGCGTCTCCCCTCTTTTCTTCTCTTTTTCTTTTCTTTTCTTTTTTCCCGCTTGTTCAACTAGAGGAAGAGGAGAAACTTCAGTAAAGCATAGAGATTTTAGGTGGTTGGACCTGAGTAAACTCATTACACTGCTTCATTTTAACTTTATGACATAAAAATTCGGAAGTATTCTCTGAGATAAAGGGAAGAAAAAATATTTTCTCTCAACATAAATGGTTGATAGTGGGAACGGTAGACTCCACGTCATCTTTGAATAGCTACCGCCGGGTAGGATCATATAGTAGCGTCCCGTGCTTAGAGTGAACCATCGGGCTTAGGCTCCCGTGTTGTCGACTTGTGCTTCGCATAGTGTCTTTGAACCGACTTGTCGGCGACGTATCCCCGGTTCAAAGACATTGTGCGAAGAGATTTTAGGTGAACACTTCTTTTCTTTTTTCTTTTTTTCATGGTTTTTCTGGAAGGCTATGAAAATGATATACTATCTCCACAACGTGACCATCTTTTGTTTAGGTGTGGAAAAATATTCTATCTGATGTGTTGGAGTGGACCACGATACTTATTGTTTGATTATTATTTATTCACACTAGGTTTGTTTCGCGCAAAAAAGAAATTTTTGGAAAATATTTTCTAAAATTAATTGTTTGAAATAACTAATCAATCTATTCATTACTGGTAATAATTCGCTTGTATCACTTGAATTAATTGCTCAAATGAAAATATTTTCTTGCATGAAGTATAATTTTTCTTTTTACCTTGACAGATTCTGACTCTACATCGATCGCTTATAAAAAGAGTGGGATCCTCTAAACTTAAATAATAAATTCACACCTTCAAATTATCATCTTGAGAAGTGGTTATATCAGCAAACCTGAAAATGCAAGGGCCGTGTTTTGTGCTCTATTATGTGTTTAGGGTTCTCCTGACGATTGATACTTGCAAGTATAAACATCACCATTTGAAAAATGGCCCCTCTTTTATCCGACCAAAAAAAAAAATGCCCCTCTTTTGAAATAGGATGAATGACATAAATGATCCATGAACTTTAGTTTAATGTGCAATGTAGTCAATAAACTTTAAACTTATTTAAATGTGGTCCCTGAATTTTGATCTGATGTTCAACGTAGTTCATAAATCTTCATTTTATTTAGTGTAGTACATGGACTGTATGAAAATACTTAATATTATCTCTGAACTTGAATTAATAGAAGGACCACAAAGCATATTTTTGTGTTATCGAGGGATAAAATTGAACATACACCGAAATTTTAAGGACCACGCGAACAAGTTTAAAGTTCATATACCACACGACATATTAGATTAAAATTCATAGATTACTTGTGTCTTACCCTTTGAATTACGTTGTTTCTCAATTTTCTAAAGCCGTTAGTATGCATTATCTCTATTATTAGTGATTTTATATATTAGAGAGAGAGAGAGAGAGAGAGAGAGAGAGAGAGAGAGATTTTTGAGTTATAAAGGGGCGAGCGAGCGTGCCGCTTCTGTCAATGGCATTGCTCGAAACCATTTGAAAGAACAGCGGCCGAAACAAAGCGGGGGCGGCCCAAAATGGGTTCTTCTCTGTGCAATCTCCGATGGCTTCTGGCTCTACTGGGCGGACTGTTGTCGCTTCTTCCTCTGGCTCAAGGCGAGGACCATTACTACACTTTCGTCGTAAGTTTTCGCATGCCGCTTATCTTTCTCTCCTCCGTTTTCAGCTCGTTTTCGATGCCATCGTTGCCATTTGCTCCGGTTTCTGTCATTCGGGGCGGCTTAATGGATGTTTGTGACTCTGCGTGGGTGTAGCTGCGAGAGACCAACTTCACGAGGCTGTGCGAGACGAAGAGCATGTTGACGGTGAACGAAAGCTTCCCGGGGCCGGTACTGTACGTCCATAAGGGAGACACGGCCTACGTCAATGTCATCAATCAAGGGTACTACGGAGTCACCATTCACTGGTAAGCCAAGCCCTCAGGCATTGTTCTGTTTTCACAAGTCAAATGCAAATAGAGTTGAAAGTTTGGGTTACGCGTGATAACAATTTCACTTCAGAATGACTTTTGATAAGAATTTGATTTTTCAAATTTTTCTTAAAAGTAGAAGTTGATTTTTCTACTTCTACGTCAGATTGACTTTTGATCAGAGAAATTTGTTTGGTAATGGTTGGAAATTTCTATTTTTGAAACATTATTAACAAAATCTTTAGCAGTGACGGCCGTGGTCGGCGAAGGCAAGAAATACTTTTGGTGGCGAGAAATAATTTTTTTACTTTTCGAAGTTGGCCAAAAATCTTGCCAAAATTTGAAAATACTACCATAAATAGAAAATCCTTACAGAAGTCAAATTTTTTTTTTTTTATCAAACGGCTTTCGACTTTAGAATGGATTTTATCAAATGGATTTTCTTGCTAGATTGACTTATGGCAGGGAAATCAAGAAATGAAAGTGTTACCATGCAGCACCTTGGTGAGCGAGGGAGTTTTTGTGCTGATCTAGTGAGCTAATTTTTAGGATGAGAAATGTTTAAGATCATCGGCGTCTTCCGCATTCTAATATGAGCAAGGAGTATTTGAACATTAGCACACGAAAGATCATCTGATCATTTTACATGTTGTTGGTATTATAGATAGTAGTAAAAGTTTAGGATCTGTCACAGTAAATGAAGGTATTTTTGTTATAACGATACAAGTTTGGGCTATGTCAAATGCACAAAATAAAAGTTTGAGGTATCAGTGTATTACGATAGATAAAACTTTGCGATGTTGTTTTTGCTACACTGATACAAGCTTAGGAGCTTTTGACGACACGAAAAAAATAATTGGAATAGCAGCGTCACGATAGTTACGGTTCCCAATTTTATTTTATTTTATGGTACTTTGTATTATAGTGTCGGGGTTGTTATGCCCAAGCATGGGAAGGATAGAGGTTTATGAAAGCAGCTCTAAAAAAGTTAGGTGCCGTGGATTTTCTGGCGGCTGTTGGACCGCACTTCTAGTTCTACATCCTTACATCTCAGCCGACTGTCTAACCTTTCCACTTAATTCCATTTCCAGTATAATATTATTGGACCCATTATAATGCCTTTTTTAACTAATAAATTTCACTTAATAAGTAATTTTTAATGTACCAAATTAACATCTCTAGAATAGTTACAAAACCAGGCGTGTTTCTTTACCCGCTCGAATCAAATGGAGCTCAACATGTAATATTCAATTGCGAGAAATCGATCGTCAATATTGGCGATTCTGCTAACACAGCCCTCGTCTTCCCAAAATCGCAGGCACGGCATCAGACAGCCAAGGAACCCGTGGTTCGACGGCCCTGAATACATTACGCAGTGCCCGATCCCTCCGGGGACCAACTTCACTTACCAAGTTCTGTTCACTTCGGAGGAGGGCACCCTTTGGTGGCATGCGCACAGCGACTGGACCCGCGCCACCGTCCACGGCGCGATCGTGATAAAGCCTGCCCTCGGCACGACTTATCCTTTCCCCGAACCCGACGATGAAAAGGTCCTCGTCTTTGGTATGTCCCCCGTTTAGTACGGTGAAATAATGAAGTCATATGATGGTCGTCTTCTTGTGCATCTGCGAAGCACTTAGCACCGTAAAATTCTTGCTGGCAGCATCGTGGTACGAGGAGGACGTGATGGAGCTGATGAAAGAGGCACTGTCCGAAGGTGGATTGACGACATTATCAAGTGCTTTCTGCATCAACGGCCAGCCTGGTGATTTTTATAACTGTTCCAGAGGTAAAACTTATTCAGATTCGTATGAGTTAGCCATTGATTTGGTCAATGGAGAGGAAATTTTTTAGTGTGTAAATCCATCCTACAATTAGGCGGTTGTCATCAAATATAAGTCTCGAGTTGATTCTAATTTGTCGCAGACAGCACGCATAGAATATCCGTTGATTATGGCAACACCTATCTTCTCCGTCTGGTCAGCTCGGTCCAGGACACCAACATGTACTTCGCCATCGCGAACCACACCCTGACGGTGGTCGGATGGGACGGAGCCTACGTCAAGCCCCTGGTCACAAGTTGCATCATGATAACTCCCGGTCAGGCGATGGACATTTTGGTCACGGCCGACCAGCCACTAGGGGAGTACTACATCCTCCTCTCGCCTTTCTACGACGGTGAAGCGGACGATTTCGACCACAGCATCGCCAGCGCAATCTTCCAGTACAACGGCAACTACTCTTACACTGGATTGCCGGTGTACCCAAGCGATTTACCTGGATGGGAGGATGTGGAGCCCGCGACTTCCTTCGTCAAGCGACTGAAAAGCTTGAACTCGGCGGAGCACCCCATCGACGTGCCCGGGGACGACGAGATCACGACCAGGATGTTCATTACCATCTCGGTCAATGAGATGCGATGTCCGAACGCCTCGTGTGAGGGTCCGGGCGGAAATCGCCTTGCGTCCGCGTTGAACAACATTTCTTTTGCAAACCCTGACTTGGATGTGCTCCAAGCATACTACAGGTTCAGATTGAGAATTCTGATGTTGCTACTTTCTTCCCCTGCTATTTGCACAAATTAATATAGATAATATATGATTAACCATCTTTAATTCCTTATCTTCAATTTCTCGCAGCAATGTCTCCGGGTATTACACGGCGGATTTCCCTGATTTGCCGCCTACGTTTTTCAACTTCACGTCCGACGACCTAACAACAGACAACGTGATCATGACGGAAAGAGGAACGAGGGTCAAGGTACTGAACTACAACGAGACGGTCGAGATAATCTTCCAGGGGACCAACGTGATGAACACGAGCGAGACTCACCCGATGCACCTGCACGGGTTTCGGTTCTACGTGGTCGGACTGGGCGGGGGCAATTTCGACAACGAGACCGATCCGGAAACCTACAACCTGTACGATCCGCCCGAAGCGAATACTGTCCCAGTGCGTAAGGACGGGTGGACTGTCATCAGATTCAGGGCAGACAATCCCGGTAAGCTCACCAGTCGACGCGATTGCCATCTTGCACATGAATTCGACCATACCAACATCAGAATAGAGAGAAGAAGGGATCGATTGTTCCTAACTCGAATTTGTTCCCGGCAGGCGTATGGTACATGCACTGTCATTTCGATCGGCACATGACGTGGGGCATGGACACCGCGTTCATAGTAAAGAACGGGACCACGGCCGAGACAAGCATCCGGGAGCCTCCGGCGTACATGCCTCCTTGCGAGACGGACTCGTCGCTATTGAGCGCCCTTCATTCTTACTTACAGAAGCAGGCTTAATTAATTTTCTTTACAACGGTGAAGTTGTCCTAGGAAGTTTGTTGGAAATTCAACTAAATTCATGAATGTTGAGACTATCAAGATGTCGATTTGATGATAAGTTGTCGATTGGTTACCAATATATGTTCGACTCACAAGACGCATACATGAATCAAGATTTGTCTTTATTATTATGTAATTTTCAAGAGTTATTATTAGTTGAGTGTTTAAAGAGTCGGTTCATAATCTGATGTGCAGTAAATACTATGTATGTATATGCGTCTATTCATGTATCTTGAGTAGTTCAAGAGTCATGTTTCAAACCTATGAATAGACGTGTTTTTACGGTGAATACAGAATGTTGAAAAGCCATCTTCGGTCTCCTCTTCCTTTGAGAGTAAAGTTGAGTTGTATGTGTTTGTGGAGCGCCCCACTTTCAATTTATCCCATCAAATTGGTATCAAAGCTATCGGTTCATGATCATGACCTCAACAAGCAATCAACTTCATTTTCAATATCTAAGCCTTACCAAAGAAAACTATGACAACTGGGCTTCTAGAATGAAAGCCATACTCGGTGCCCATGGTGTATGGGATCTTGTCAATACTGGCTATGATGAGCTAGATGAAGAAGCCGTGTTGAATAAGACTCAGAGGAATACTTTAGAGAAGACTCGAACGAAAGATCAACTTGCGTTATCTATCATCTATCAAGCCTTAGATGATTCTATGTTCGAGAAAGCATCAAATGTTGCTATGTCGAAGGAGGCATGAGAGATACTTCAAACTACGCACCAAGATGTAGAGAAAGTGAAGAAGATTCGCCTTCAAACTCTGAGAGGCGAGTTCGAGGTAATTCGTAGGAAAGAATTTGAGTCAATTTCTGACTATTTCATAAGAGTTTTAGCGATCGTGAATTAGATGAAAAGGAATGGCGAAGACGTTCCTGATGTTCGTGTTGTTGAAACAATTCTGCGATTTTTGGAAAAGAAATTTGACACTCATCATTGTCACTATCGAGGAGTC
This sequence comes from Rhodomyrtus tomentosa, assembly GCA_028455895.1. Taxonomy (NCBI): domain Eukaryota; kingdom Viridiplantae; phylum Streptophyta; class Magnoliopsida; order Myrtales; family Myrtaceae; genus Rhodomyrtus; species Rhodomyrtus tomentosa. Next base: position 35,086,415 of record JAPCWY010000001.1, on the reverse strand, counting down.
TAAAGATCTCGATATCATGAAGATCGATGAACTTTTGGGATCTTTGCAACCTCATGAAGAAAGGCTCAAAGAAACAAATTTGAGCCGATGGAGGAAGTACTCCAAACTCGATTGACTATCCGAGAAGACAAAGGCCAAGGAAGAGACCCTATGCAAACTTGATGGGTCAATCACGATCGTGATTAAGGTCGCCGTAGAGGTCATTTCCAAGGAAGAGATCGTGGGCAAAGAGGAGGAGATATCACTCGAAGTAATGGGTGTTACTAGAATCGAAGAAGTGCTCGTGGAAGAGTAAGGAACACAAATGGCCTGTATAATCAATAAAAAATTCGATGTTATAATTGTAATAAAGTTGGCCATGATGTTTCTAAGTGTTGGTAGAAAGAAAGTACTACTACGGGTGAAAAGGCGAACTTGGTGAATGATGCCGATCAAGTTCTTTCATTGAAATTTGAAGAAAATGTAGATGAGAAGAATGATACGTGGTACTTGGACACTATAGCAAGCAACCACATGTGCGGCCGAAAGGAGAAGTTTGTCGAATTGAATGAGATGGTCAAAGAAAAAGTCTCATTCATGATAATTCCTAAATTCTTGTTGAAGGGAAAGGTACGATTCCGATTCATCTGAAGAACAGGGCACATCAATTTGTTACTAATGTGTATTATATGTTGAAAATGTCAAGCAATATTTTGAGCTTGGGATAGCTCCTAGAGAAAGGTTATACTGTTCACATGAAGAATCTTTATCTTATTTTGAGAGATCACAATAATAAATTGATTGCGAATTTGAAGATGTCGAGAAATAGGATGTTCACTCTCAACATAAAAAATGAAACGTTTAGATGCCTTCAAGCATGTGTAGACGATCCTTCATGGTTATGGCTCTTGAGGTTCGAGCATCTCAACTTCGGTGGTCTCAATTTGTTATCTCACAAGAAGATAGTGTATGGTTTACTAAATATTGATCTTCCTGATCAATTATGTGAAGGGTGTGTAATCGGTAACCAGTCTCGAACAAGCTTTCCGAAGAAATCAACTTACCGAGCAAAGAAGCCACTAAAGTTGGTTCATTTTGATTTATGTGGCTCGATCACTCCTCAGTCTTAGGGGAATCATCGATACTTTGTTACTTTTTTTTGTTGATGATTTTACTCGAAAGACTTGGGTATATTTTTCAAAAGAGAAATCATAAGTGTTTGTTACTATTAAGCACTTCAAGAAAATGGTTGAAAAGGAGAGTGATGATTTTATCAAGTCTTTGAGAACTGATCGTGAAGGAGAATTCATTTCTGGAAAATTTAACAAATTCTGTGATTATCATGGCATTTGACGCTTCTTGACGGTGCCATACTCCCACAACAAAATGGCGTTGCTGAACGAAAAAATAGAACTTTTCTTGACATGGTTCGCAATATGCTGAAAAGCAAAAATCTGTCGAGGAGCTTTGGGGCGAGGCTGTCATGTGTGCAGTTTATGTACAAAATCGGTGTCCCACGCAAGGACTCGATGGTGTGACTCCACAAGTAGCATGAAGTGAGAACAAACATACTGTTTCTCACTTGAGAATTTTTGGGAGCATTGCATATGCTCATATACCCGACCACAAAAGATCAAAACTAGAAGACAAAAGCAAAAAGCTCATTTTTATCTAGTATGATTTCTCATTGAAAGCTTACAAATTGTTTGATCCTACTTTGAAAGTGTACGTACAGAGATGTCAAATTCGACAAGAAAGCTTGTGGGAGGACAGTCGACAAGTTGATGCGACCATTTGCAATGATTTTATTCAAATGGAGATAGAAAATCACTCGTCACTTCCTTCTCCATTATCCTTTCCATCATCATCAACTTCCTCGTCAAATGGTGTCGAAGAGCTACCAGTACCGAAATCAAGGAGATTATCAGAAATTTATGAGGCTACCGATGAGGTTCACCTTGTATGTCTTCTTGCAGATTGTGAACCACTTGTTTTCGATGAAACCACCAAAGGAGAAAAATGGATAAAAGCCATGGATGAAGAAATTGAAGCCATCAAGAAGAATCAAACATGGGAACTTGCTAATCTTTTGAAGAACAAAAAAACAATCGGTGTTAAGTGGGTGTACAAGGCCAATAAAAACCAGAAAGGAGAAGTCACTCGTTATATGGCCAGGCTTGTCGCAAAGGGATAAAACAAAAGACATGAATCGACTATGATGAGGTATTTTCCATTGTAGCTCAAAATTGATGGCCTATCTATCAAATGGATGTCAAATCTACATTTTTGAATGGCGTTCTTGAAGAAGAAATTTATGTCGAGCAACTCGAGGGGTTTGTTATAAAAGATCATAAAGATAAAGTGTTGTGGCTAAATAAAGCTCTGTATGGGCTTAAACTAGCGCCAAGAGTTTGGAACTCTAGAAGCGATGCTTATCTCAAAGCAAATGGTTTCATACAATGTCCGCACGAGCATGCATTCTATTTGAAGCAAGAAAAAGGTGATGTTGTATTGGCATGTTTATATATTGATGATGTTGTCTTTATCAAAAATAACTCTGCATTGGTCGTTACTTTTAAAGCATCGATGATGAAAGAATTTGAGGTGACTGACAACGGTTTAATGAGTTATTTTCTCGACATTGAAGTAAAGCAAAGTGGAGATGAGATTTTTATTTCCCAAAAAGGATATGCTGAAAATATATCTCAAAGCAGCAAAGAGTATACTCCGGTACATCGAAGGTACTATCTATCTTGGTTTACATTATTATCAGTTTGAATCATTTTAGCTTAGAGGTTACTCAGACAATGATTATGGTGGAGATGTCGGTGATTGGAAAAGCACTACGAGCTTTGTATTTTTTGGGCGAGACTGCTTTTACGTGATTATCAAAGAAGCAACTCAGTGTTACTCTATTGACATGCGGAGCTCAATATGTGGTTGCATCGTCATGTGTTTGTCACGCATGCTCAAAGAAATCCATATGGAGCAGAAGAATGCGATGGAGATTTGTGCCGATAATGTTTCAGCCATTGCTTTGGTGAAAAATCCAATTTTTCATGAAAGGAGCAAACACATTGATTTTCGATAACATTTTATTCGCGAACAAGTCAGAGACAAATAAATCGAAGAAACACACGTGAAGACAGGAGATCAGGTTGCAGATATTTTTACGAAACCTCTTAACATCGATGTGTTTCAGAAATTCAGAAGTCTACTTGGATTGAGCGATGGAAGATAATTTGGTTTAAAGGGAGTGTTGGAAATTAAACTAAATTCATAAATGTTGAGACTATCAAGGTGTCGATTTGATGAACAAGGTATCGATCAGTTATCAATGTATGTTCGACTCACAAGACGCATTCACGAATCAAGACTTGCCTTTATTATTATGTAATTTTCAAGAGTTATTATTAGTCGAGTGTTTCAAGAGTCAGTTCATATTTCGACGTGTAGTAAATGCTATGTATGTACATGCGTTTGTTCATGTATCTAGAGTAGTCCAAAAGTCAAGTTTCAGATCTATAAATACCCGTATCTTGTAACCATTTTGATATGGATGAATCGATTGTGAATGCAAAATATTGAAAAGCCATCTTAGGTCTCCTCTTCCTTCGAGAGTATCACTTTCTATTCATCCCATTAAAGTTTTCATTCGGAAAGAGAGGGAACGCATTTTAGTGAAGGGTACCTGTCGATTCTTTTTTTTCCCTTGCTTGATTTTTTTGGAAGGAAAGAAAATTATAATGAACCCCACTCAGCTTATGGTGCTAAATAAAAAAGTGCCTTTACAATGTTAGATGATGGGCTTCATAGTTACAACGATCTTCGGACAGAGTGAAATCAACTTGTTGTAAATCAAACAAAGTTCAATAGAAAATGTGAGATTGACATGTTATCGCCTGCCCGGGCCGTTGTTTCGATTCAAAGGACCATGGCGGTGTGTACTATACTCGGTCACGACTATTACACCAGCCAATTCAATGACGTAATAATCCAACGGTAAGATGCATGCATAGTCTACAAGATCGTTTGTAAGATGTTATTCAGTTGTATCAATGAGTTGAACTCCTCAAGTGGTTTACAAACATTATGTATTCTAACATGAGTAGATATTGCTGGTGCGAGATGTCCACATCATATTCCCAGTTAACTCTGATCAATCCTAAAGTGAAAAATTACGTGTCTACATGGGGCTTATGTGTCCTCTTGTCTTAGATTGGGCTGTTGCTGTTGAATGTTAAGCTACAAAGAAGTTTATCATCAAGCAATGGATTTCTAAAGTAAAGGACCCTATGGTTAGACATGGTCACGGTTTAGAAATCGCCGATTCCAGTACATGAATTGGTAGCTTTGGCTCGTGGCCATGGATGAACCAGAACTGATCCTTTGAAAGGCGGTTCCGGGCCGATTCAAGGGATTGTTCTGGTTCACGTGTTCGTCGATTTTGACATTTAAATTTAATTTTTAAATAATAAAATGTGAAATTTTAAAAATAATAAATAATAAATTATAATCAAATTATACATTGTAATCAAATTTGGGAGGGAAGGAGAGGGGAAATGGGGTTGAACTTAATGAATTATCATTAAACGCCTGCATATTTTCTTGGGGATAGAAGAATCAAAGCCCAATTTGTTATTTTACCTTTGATAACCCCAACTTACCTCATCATCAATTGTCACTACCCGTTTCGGTACCCATGGCAGTGGTATATCTGTCATCATCATTGAAGAATTCAGCTTCAATGCTTCGATCCAGCTCTTGTTGTCGAAATTTATAGCCTTCGCCCAATCATTGACACAAGCATAAACCTCTACAGAATCTAAATGTAATCTTGAATATTGATCATCCAAAATTAATCCTCCAGTGCTAAATGCTTGTTCAACCGCAACTGTTGAACAAGTGGTTGCTAAAACCTGTCTTGCGATGAGAAGGAGAACTGAGAATTGGGTTGAATGCATCTGCCACCACTCCATAATTTTGAAATCTCTGTTGTTTTTGGAATTACCAAACTCAAAAGTAATGGTTAAATAGTTTTCTATTTCAAAAATATTACATATTGCTCCCTTTTATCTTTTTTGCATACTCTTCAGCATTTGGTACCCTTGGAAGATTCACCATCAACTAAATCATATCTACTATAAAATTTATTGTATAATTCTACTATAGCATCTTTAATCATTTTTTACACAGTTCTAACATTGACGAACTCGTTCAAATATAAACATTAATAGTACATATTCAGATAATCACCTAAACTATCTAATTTGGTATGTGTATCGAAAATGAAAGCAACCAAATAAACAAGAGAAATTTCGGTATAATAATGCAGCCATTTTGCTCGCATTGCTATAATAGTTGGAGCTAATTGATCATCTTTTTCATATTCTTCAAAAACAACAGCAGTATTAACACGCTCTATTAAAAATAAATGTGTGGTAGGGTAATAAACACCAAATAAAGTATAAGTTGTATCATTAAAAATTTTTAAATTCTTTTTTTGGAAAATATCCTACTCTTGCGGCAATAAACTAATTTCAAAAAAATTATTTGAAATGAACGCACATAATAAATCTTTATAAGAAAAAGATTGATTAAGCAACTCGTAGGTAGAATTCCAACGAGTTGGAACATTTTTTGGAATTCTTTTTTGTACTCTTCCATGTGGTTTACAAAATCCGCTCCATTTTTCATAAGTCGGGGATGACTCCATAGAAATTGAATTGTTCTTTTTATTGAGATGAGAAAAGCATCAAGAGCTCGTAAATCATCTTGTACACATAAATTTAAAATATTGCAAGCATATCTACTGTGAAAAAGTTATACACTGAAAGAGGGTTTGTAAACTTTTTCTAATTCAGAAATGGAAGAGGTATTTTCCGCGACATTATTAAAACCAACTGAAAATATTTTAGTAATCAAATTATATTATTCTAAAACTTACTCTATAAATATTATTGGCTGTATGCTTCTCATCAAATACTTGAAATGCAATAATTCTTTTTTGAATATTCCAATCGCCATCTATCTAATGACATGTGATATCCATATAAGAATAAGTTTGCTAAGGATCATTTCAAATATCGCTACTTATATGCACATGTCCATTGAATTTCGTTAAAAAAAATTCAAATCTTTTTATTTCCTTTTTTTGTAAAGTTGAAAAAGTTCGCTTTTAAGAGTATTTATCGGAACAAATTTTGCTTACGGAGTACATGCGGTGTTTCTAAAAAAATATTTCCTTACTCAGATGTAAGTATTCTTTATGTTCTTTTAACTACTTGAGTTGGTTTTTAATTATTAAATTGACGCTTCCATTTCATGTGGATATTAAAGAAGAGCTATGGGATACATATGACTATGTGGCTCCCAGTTTTCCTCTAAGGTTTGTCTTTATCAGTATTGTCACGTCTTGACTCTCGAGCCCACGATTTCCCTTGTCAAATCGCCAATAGATCACGAAGATAGCGTCCCAGGCACACTATCAGCTATTACTTAATTACGCATGCGGAAACGTCTTAGCTCCCTCACAAGAAAATCAACATGGCATAGAGAAATAGGAAGCCACGATAGTCATTCACAAAAGACAATTACATTCATTAATCATAAGAAGAAGAGTTTTGACCCTACTGTGTTACAACTGGCATATACAACCCCACACTTTGGGGCGGCTCACTAGGACTTTAAAAAGATCTATGGTCGGCTAAGGTTAAAGGTTCATCTGTTCCAAAAGACTACTCCCACATCCATGCTTCAACTGCTTGAAGCTCCAAAAGAGGGCTGTCACACCTAAGCCATAGAACCATCATCAGAGGGGGCTTTATCTCCATATTAGACTTGGGATCCTCCACCTCCCCGTCGAGAGTATCTAACTCCATCAAATCCCAAACGGGGGTATGGACAGCCGGGTTATGTGGCCCCTCAAACCCACGAAGAAGGCCGTGGAGTTCATCGCTGTCATGAAGATACTAGGCCTTGAAGCGGTACGCCACAAGTTGTGGCGCCCCTTCATCGACCCAGATGATTGTGACATGATGTTCCTAGATTCGCCCTGTGCCAGCGATTGGATGAGACGTGATACTAAACGACTGGTTAGTGGGTACGTCGAACCTAGTGGACTTCGCTATCATTTGGGACCTGCAAATGTTAGCCCGCGATGAGGCGAGAAATAAATCTTAATGAATCAAGCCTAATCCTAGCTAGGACGTTGATTCCCATAGAATATCTTAAGCACATGTATCAAACACATAGAATCTCAATCCATAATCCAACCGCATGCATACTTACCAATCTTCGGCCGCACATAATGTAATGTTTGACTAGACTCAGCAGTCATATCAGTCAAGTACTCAAACAAAGCATCACATCCATAAATATGCACAGAACACCATACAAATCAATTTATTAATGAGGATGTACGCGATTGGCATGATCAACTCTCACAATTAGTACGATCCCACACTATTCATATCAGTGTGATCCCGCTCTCTTTCGGCAGAACAAGATTGCGGTCCTTTTCCTTCTCGGCAAGGGCTACTACAAGCGGTATATCCAATATGCCCAGCACGACAAGACAAGTAGGCACTCCTTTACGGAGCGTCAATCCATCACAAGTTACGACCGACATTCGACAATCCCTTAAAACCGTCATTCCTAGCATGGGCCTTAAATTATCGTGCTTTTAGCAAGTCATGTGGTTCCATACGATTGTTATGGTACGTACGATTGGTACAATACGAACTTGCCAGAAAAACCCATCAACGTTCCCTCAAATGACCATATAGTATAGATCCGGCAATTAATTCATTTTATTATCTTTGATTGAGGCTGGATAATCATACACACGTGCTCAAAGACTTGGCCCAAGATCATTTTCATGCTAAAATATATTTTTTTATATTCCGCACTTAGTCATATGCATATGCAGACTACCTAATAGTCACTACAGTCACAAACGAGGTAATCAACCTCTAAACAAACGTCCAATCAACCAAGGAAAGTTCAAAGCATCCAATCAAACACATCGACGAGGCGATCAACCTAACAAAGCCATCAATTCAATCATGAACAATCAAGTCCAATTAGGCAAATAAAGCTCAATTCGTGCAATGGTCCTTATTAATCAATTCCATTTAAATCGTCGATTGCTCATTCGTCTCTAAACTATCGCTCGCTCGCCTTTAACCTATCGCTCACTCGTGATCAAATCATAATGAACATTTAATCAACCAATCAATCAATTTGGTCTAACAACAATTAGCCACAAACAGTCTAATTATAGAACCTAATTTAATCGATCGCGAACATTTATCCTAAACTCAATTTCTATCTATACCGACCGCGATCACATTACTTGAACACCCTAATCGACTAATCCTAGGCACAATTAGCACTCTAACCAAGGATTAAGATCAACTCACAATCTAGCCAGCTCGACAGTCATGGCGGTGACGACACGGCGGTTCTCTATTTTCCTTTGAACTCTCGGGTACATTGGCCTTACACGCGGTGACACGACGTAGAGGTTTGGCAAGGTCGTCGAGACTGGTGGCTGGAGACTGGAGCTTCGATGAGCGATGATCGGTGGATGAAACAGAACTAGTTAGCCAAGAAAAATAAGGAAATCATGGCTGTTTTGTGAAGGCCTCGACTTCAAGGGTTGAGGTGAGGCAGGGGATGACTAGGGAGCTCACCAGGTGACTGAGCGTGACTGTCAGGACCGACGAAGGGCGAAAGAGGGCGGTTGATGGCTGCAAACAACAGCTCGAGCAAAACAGGGGATCCGACGTCGAGAAACAAGAGAGGACGGCCAGAGGATTTTCGTGGTTCCACAGGCAACAATGGCCTTTCACGAGCTTCAAGGGTGAGATGAGAGTCTGAATTGGTCGTCAGAGGTGGTAATGAGTGGCAAAGGCGGCGGGTTTGGCCGGAGTAATGACAAACCAACTCTAAACCCCAAAATAAGGAACCACAGCTTTTGGGGTGGTCAGCGGCAGCTCCGGTGCTCGATGGGCGGTGAGGCTAGGTTAAGGCATGGTGGTGAGGTTGGTGGATGTCGATGAAGTGGCTAGGGGTGTTGGCGGCGTCGCGCAAGGCCAAAGAAGGAGGGAGGAGCTCTCGGGTCAAGAGGCCGAAACAGGCAAGAGACTCTCTAGAGCTTCCTTACAGCCGTCCGACGGTTGGTGGTGGTTGATTGGTGGTGGTAGGACGGCAGCGAGGCAATGAGGAGTGGAGGTGTTGGCCTGCGATAGAAAACGAGAGGCAGAAGGAGGGGATGAGGCCTTCGGTCGGGTCTTCTTCCAAGAGGGGAGCAAAGAACAGAGAGAGAATGAGAGAGAGAGAGAGTGAGCGAGAGAGAAGAGAGAGGAGAGAGAGAGGGTGAAATAAGGGATTTGACATAGAGGTGATGGGTTGGGGGGAGTTGATAGGCGAGGCCCACCTTTGGGGTTTGAATTTTTTTGTTTTCTTGTGGGTAATTGAAGGACATTATGGTCTTTGAATGAATCAACACTAAACGAATATTTGGTATACCGGATGAAGGGTAATTTTGGTCCTTCACAGGCTAGGCTTGGTCAAGATTAGGCTCGGGCACAAGGATTTAAATCCTATATCGCGACAATTAAAATTTTCGAATTCTAATCTAAACCGACTGGCGTTTCAGGAAATCGTCCAATTATTGTCTTGATCCAAAATATTTTATAGATTGAAATTCAATTTAACTTCGTTTATTGAATTCAGGCACTTTACAAGAGGTGAATTTTTAGGGCGTTACAAGTATTATGGTTGATCCTATTTTGATGATTATGTTAAGACATATTTTCATTCATAAAGTTTGAACATATTGGGGTATAGATCTCGGCCTGACTTGTCTATGTATCAAGATGAGGATAAGTGGTCTTGTTGTATAAATCTAGAAAACTTGGGGGAACTTTGTTCTTTTTTTCTTTTTTTTGCCAGCGGTAGCAATTTATTACATTATATCTTAAGGCTAAGTGCATTTTCACTAGCAAAACTTGGACAGTTCTGCAATAGGACATGGACTTGCAATTGTTGAGCTTGAGATGTAGTGTCCCATGCGCACACCTACACCATCCTGTCCAGTAGACTTGAGTACTCCCCTTTAATAAAAGAGTTGGAGTACCAGAACATTGTAAGTACGAATAAAAGATCTGAAATCTTTTGCTTAGTTATGAAATGTCAGGTATCATGTATGCTGAGTTAACTTTCCTCGTATAATGTTTCTTTGTTGAGATTACAATGGCTCTTCCTGGAGATCACCTCCTATTTTGTTTGTGACCAACCAACCAATATAAAGATTGCGATTTATAAGTTTAACTTGATCCTGTTTTGACTGTTGGGGTTCGATTTTTATGTAAAATGAATATTATAGGTACAAAGATGCATTGGCATACATAACATTACTCAATCGTCATTTGCCGGATGAAGTAGACATTTACAAGCGACATATTTTCTTTACCAGAAATCTTTTAATCTCTCTGTGTTAGTATATATTCTTTTTGTAAACATTCAATTGTGGGCTTTATTAATTGTTACAGTAATTATTAATTGATCTAATAAAGGTAAGATATATACAGTTTCATATTCTAGTCGGATATGAGGCTAAATAGTATGGGCTGAAATAAACATAACCTTTGATGATGAGATATGTTTCATTCTCTATAAATAGAGCTCAAGTACATCCTCTAAACGCTAATGTCCATATAACCTCACGTATAGAATTGTTTGAAGCGATAGTGAGGGGCCGTCTCATTGAAATCAGTGCTAAAGGGGGTTCATAGAGGAGAAACTCTTGAGCATCAGATTCTAACAATTCCGCATCAAGAACGATGAATCCGAAACAAGGTGCGTTAATTCTTTAATTCTATGGATTAGTGATTCGTGTATCTGTACGTGTGTATCTTGGGTCGCTGCATACGGATGAAATGCGCAGCTTACATGTGGTATCAGAGCCTACACGTATTAGATCTCGAATCACATTTTGGATATTTGTTCAAAAAAAATAATTTATTTGGTAAGAATATTGGCGATATGAGCACCCTCTATGGCCACCGTTGTTACGATGCAAATAATGAAAGCTCTTCGTGGGCTGCAAGTTTGTTATTTGGCGTTTTCTGCATGTCCATCCATCCAAGTGGGCGTGGGATAGAATTCGATTTTAGGTTGAAAAATCTTTGAGCAAAATATGTTTTTTTTCCCTTTTTTGTTGTATAATTTTGTATCAACAAGGGTGGCGCATTGATGGTGGACCCGATGATTGGGATACTTGGCGAGATGGCATATGTGAGGGTGTTTGGGAACTCCATAACGAACAAGTAAACGTACCCAAATTCGTGTCATCTCACCGAAAATTGCTGCTCCATGTTAAGGACGGCATGTTTGTGCATATATGTGTGTGTGTGTGTATATATATATATATATATATGTTTAGATTGTGTGGAGCGCGCCAGTTATCCCCACGCAAGTTAGACTTGGGCCCGCAAGTGCGCAGCATGTGTAGGCTGACATCAACGTCACTCAAGCCCGGGTGACTTGACCCGACTTGGTGACCCGATTCGACTTGTGAACTTGACCCGACCGATTGACTATTGACTCGGGCCAGCCGATCGAAACGGTCGTTGACCGTTCTGGCCGGATTGACCGTTTTGACCGGATTACATGACCTAGTTCGCTGGTCGGTTAAGGAGGAGATGGTTAGATCGGATAAACCAGTCGAACCGATTTTCAGTACTAGCTGAGATCAAACAAGTGCGATGCACGTGTTAGCGCATGGGGAACTTGTGTAGAAAGTGAAAGACGCACATATGATGTGTTCAAGGTATTTTAGGTATCGATATGCTCATATGCTCATGCTCTACAGAGTGATATTTATTTTACATGTTTGACACTTTTATGGATGGAAAATACTTATGGAACTCCAAATATGTGTATGTTTTGTGGTAGTTTTGCGTATTTTCAGGTATTTCTCTATGATTTTATGAAATACAGGTGCAAAGGTCACATGTAAATACCACATATGGATATGTGGGCCATGATTTATTAATTACATATTTATGATTTGACATGAATTATTAAGGTATCAATGAAAATTAGCGAGGCGTGTAATTTTGAGATGATTGCCCCTAATTTTTGAAATTGCATGCATACGGTAAATGTGAAATATAAAGTTGTATCCTAATTTCAGGTAAATTCAGTTGGGTTGTGATCGTCAAAGCGACACGCTTGATTGAGTTTAGTAAAGAACATGTTTTATTATATTGGGATGTCTCCTGTTTTTAAGCATACTTATACTCCCAAAGGAGGTGTTGCGTATTGATGCATGGAGGGTTACATGTATAAAAATATGGTTGAGAATTGATTAGTCTAAGTGCTGTCATACGCCCAAAGGTAGTGATCAACAAAGATTGAAATAAATTCTCATGACCACTGTAATGTGGGGAGTATATAACTGCATGTCATGTTTTCTGCCCAAAGATGATTATATGATGATGTATGTATCTATCAGGGTGAAATTTTACATTATGCTAATTAAAAATATTAGGTATTTTTCAATCACCTTTTCTGTGAACGGCAACTCCATAGCTATTGAGATTCTTACTGGTAGTAATTTTAAGAAGTGAAGAGATGATTTTTTATGTGGTATGGAACTGGTGTATGTTCATATTGCTCTTAATGAAGATAGACCAATAGCTCTTACTGATGAGAGTACAGATGCCCAAAAGACACTTTTTGCTCCTTGGAAAAAGAGCAATAGGATTTGCTTACTATCAATGAAGCGGTCTATACAGGAACATCTTAGAAGTAATTTAGCTGCTGACATCACTGCTAGACAAATGATGGAAGCCTTGGTGGCTAGAAATCGCGACTCTCCTAATGCTGGGGTTGGGACACATATGTCAGGATTATTCAGTTTGAAGTATGATGGTTCTGCTGGTGTTAGGGATTATGTCATAAGGATGGTAGATCTGCAATCAAAGCTCAAGGGGCTTAATGTTCCAATTCCTGATGCTTGTATCATAAATCTTGCGCTTAATTCTCTTCCACCTGAGTTTGGTATTATCCAAACACAATATAACACCGCTGATCAGGCATGGACAATCAACGACTTGATTATAAGGGTGGTGTCAGAAAAGACCAAGCTGAAGAAAAGTAACCCGTATATGGTTATGTATGTTGCTTCCAGTTCCGGTACCAAGAAAGGCATGGGCAACAAGAATCGTAAAGGAACTCATTCATCTGTTGGTCAACATGACAACTTGGGTCCAAAGAAACCGATCTTTAAAAGGGACGGTAATACTAGTAAAGATGGTTTTTATTTTTTCTGTAAGAAGGGAGGACACGTAAAGAAAGATTGCGTTAAATATAAGAATTGGTTATCTAAGTGTAAGCCTAAAGGTAATGGTTCTTTGGCGTTGATTTGTGAATCTAATCTATTAGAAGCCCCATCTTGTTCATGGTGGCTAGATAGCGGTGCAACTAAACATGTTGCGTTTACTATACAGGGATTCATAAACCGGAGGAAGCCAAATAAGGATGAATCAAAGCTCATCATAGGAAACAACAATAAAGCTGATGTCGAGTTCGTGAGAGATGTCATTTTAATTCTAGATTTTGATTTTAATTTGATGTTAAAGAATACATTTTATGTACCTTCTTTTAGACGGAATTTAATTTCCGTATCAAGTTTGGACATGTGTGGTTACTCTTTTGAGATTTCAAGCTCTGCAATTTCTATTTCTTTTAATTCAAATAAAATTGGGTATTGTACTATGTTCAATGGATTGTACAGATTATGTTTGTCTCCCAATGAAATATACGTTGCTTATACAGCTGAAAATGTTTTTTCCAAAAGGCCTCTACCTAAGGAACAGTCCTACGCAATATGGCACAAACGTCTTGGTCATATCTATAAAGAAAGAGTGGAAAGACTGATAAAGGCCTCCATTCTACCCACTCTTATAAGTAACCTATACACATGCGTAGACTGCTATCGAGGTAAGATGACTAGAATAAAGAAGAAAACTGCAGTTCGTAGTTCTCAATTGTTAGAGATCATCCATACAGACATACGTAGACCATATATAGCAACGTTGTGTAGAAATTTTTATTTCATCACATTTATAGATGATTATTCCAGATATTGTTATCTGCACTCGATTAAGGAAAAGTCTGAATCTCTCGATAAGTTCAAGATTTTCCGGACTGAAGTCGAGAAACAGCTAGGGAAGGTCATAAAAATTCTCAGATTTGACCGTGGTGGTGAGTACTATGGTCGACATGGCGATGTTGGACAACTTAAGGGGCTAATCGCCAAGTATTTGGAGAATTCTGTAATTGTGGCTCAGTTTACTATGCCCGATAGTGCTAAACAGAACGGTGTAGCTGAAAGGCGTAATCATACTCTTATGAATATGGTGAGGAGTATGATCGGCATATCTAATTTACTTGTTTTTTTTATGGGGTGGGGCCTTGAAAACGACACTTTATGTATTGAATCGTGTTCCTACTAAATCTGTGGAACTTATTTCTTTTGAATTGTGGACTGGACGGAAGTCAAGTTTGAATCATATGAAGGTTTGGGGATGCCCTGCAGAAGTAAAATTGTATAATCCAATTTTGAGCAAGTTGGACTCCAAAACTACTCGTTGTTATTTTGTGTCTTATCCAGATCATTCAAAGGGATATCAATTTTATAATCACAATGGAGGAACGAGAATTGTGGATTCACAGATAGGGAAGTTCCTGGAGCTTGATGTGGCAGAAAATGGTGATTGCTCATAGACTGTTGAGGATAACAGTACGGTGAGTACTCCTATGTCGTTTTTTATACCTATATAGACAATTGTGGAAGTTCCAATACCACAGATTAAACCTGTTGAGGCTCAGGAACCTGTTATTGAAGCAGTTTCTAATGAAGTTTCTCAAGCCTCTCAAGAACAGAAGGATGTAGAAGATGCTCCTCTAAGGAGATCTGTTAGGCAGAAACGATCACCTATACCATTAGAATATATAGTCTATCTGGGAGAATAGGATTATGATATAGGTTGTGTTGTTGATCCAATGACTTATACATAAGCTATTTCTTATTCTCAATCTAATTTATTGTTAGATGCAATGAAAGATGAGATGTTGTCTATGAAACATAATGATATTTGGAAACTTGTTAAATTACTTGAAGATCGTAAACCTATTGGTTGTAAATGGGTTTTTAAGACCAAGAAAGACTCCGTAGAAAATATTGAAAAATTTAAAGCTAGACTAGTAGTTGAGGGATTTACTCAGAGAGAAGGAATATATTATGAGTCAACCATTTCTTCAGTTTCTTTTAAAGACTCTTTTAGAGTGATTATGGCCTTAGTATCTCATTTTGATATGGAGTTTCATCAAATAGATGTTAAAACTGCTTTTTTGAATGGAGATATAGATGACCAAGTTTTTATGGCACAACCAGAAGGTTTTGCAACATATGGCACAGGTAATCTAGTTTGTAGATTAAAAAAAATCTATATATGATTTGAAGCAAGCTTCCAGACAAAGGTACTTGAAATTTCATAGTGTTGTTACTTCTTTTGATTTTGTTGAGAACAAGCTAGATCAATGCATATATTGCAAGGTCAATGGGAGAAAATTTATTTTTCTCGTTCTTTATGTTGATGACATCTTACTTGCTAGTAGTGATATTACATTGATGCATGAGACAAAAAAGTATATTGTCACAAAATTGTGATATGAAATATCTTGGTGAAGCTTCTTTTGTCCTTGGTATTGAGATCCATTTGGATCGTTCTCGCCGCATATTAAGCCTATCTCAGAGGGCTTATATTGATCGTATTTTGAAAAGATTCAATATGCAAGAGTGCAAGTTAGGGATTGCTCCAGTCTGCAAAGGTGATAAATTGAGTATTTCACAATGCTCTCATTCAAATATTGAGAAAACACAAATGAAGAATGTACCTTATGCTAGCGCACTTGGTAGTATCATGTATGCTCAAGTTTGTACTAGGCCAGACATTGTTTTTGCAATGGGACTTTTAGGCAGGTATCAATCGAATTCAGGATACGATTACTGGATTGCTGCCAAGAAGGTTTTGAGATACTTAAAAAGAACTACATACAATATGCTGATTTATAGATGTGTTCAGAACTTGTAGCTAGTGGAGTATTCAGATTTAGATTATGCTGGTTGTCAGGATGACAAGAAGTCGACAATAGGGTATATCTTTATGCTAGCAGGTGGTGCAATATCATGGAAAAGTGAGAAACAGAAAACGATATCATCCTCTACTATGCAAGCGGAGTTCATAGCATGCTTCGCAGCTGCTACTCAGGCTATTTGGTTCCGGAATCTCATTAGGGAGTTGACCGTGTTTGATTTTGTTGATAGACCCATACAGTTGTATTGCGACAATAGCTCTGCAGTATTGTTTATTAACAACAACAGAGGTCTCAAGGGGTTTAAACATATGAAGGTCAAGTTTTTGACCATAAAAAAATCTGTGCAGAATGGTGACGTTGCAGTAGAGCATATAACTACAGATGCTATAATTGTTGATTCACTGACGAAAGGTCTACACCCTTGTGTATTTGAACGACATGTCATTAACACGGGCTTAGAAGCATCATGGGATGCCATTGTTTAGTGGGAGCTTTCTAGTTTTGCTCTAACAAAGTTTACAGTGTTATGTTACTTTTACTAATGATTCTGATATGTATTAAACTTTTACATTCTTTGAAGCATTTTTGAATGTAATATTGTTATTGAATGCATATCTGTTGAAAATCTCAAGGAATTGTGTAAACCTTGAGTGATGGCTGGGGTATTTATTTTAGCCAAAAAACTTATGTCTTGTTACATGTAAAGTATAGTTAACTATAAAGGTGAGACATATGTTGGTTCGTTGGAACCGTACAGATACTTTCTTGTGACGCATCCGGTTTCGTGACACATAAAGTGAGAGAATGATGACTGACAATGAGTATGACATATAAGGTGTATCTATTATTTGAGATGTTATCCGTTTGCCATGCTATCATATCAAATCCATATCAGTAAAGTTAAGAGTATTCGTGATCATGGATGGCTCTGTGTCTTCTGATGTAGCTACTAGCATGGTTCGGTACTTGGATTTTATGAGATCGGATTGACTTTTGGGAATTATCTATAGATCAATATAAAGATGTGCATATACAATACAGTTACAATTAATTTAGCCCAAGTGAGATAATGTTAGAATATATTCGTTTTGGATATATTCAATTGTGGGCATTATTAATTGTTACTGTAATTATTAATGGTCTAATATAGGTAAGATATATACAGTTTTCTATTCTAGTAGGATATGGGGCTGGATAGTATGGACTGAAATAAACCTAATCTTTGATGAGGAGATATGTTTCATTCTCTATAAATATAGCCCAAGTCCCTCCTCTAAATCCTAATATCCATATAACTTCACGTATAGAATTATCTGAAGCGATACTGAGGGGTCGTCTCATTGAAGCCAGTGATAAAGGGGTTTCATAGAGGAGAAGCTCTCGAGTATCGGATTCTCACAATTCCGCATCAAGAACGATGAATTCGAAACAAGGTGCGTTAATTCTTTAACTCTATGGATTAGTGATTCGTGTATCTGCACGTGTATATCTTGGGTCGCTGCATACGGATGAAATACGCAGCTTACACTCTGATCAGATAACATGTGCAAGATTCAGCCGCTAGATTTTAATTTTGCTTTCTTGTGTATTAGGCCATTGGTTGCAGAGTTATGATTCATGTGCTTGGTGCTTATAAATGACTTTTGGCACCTTTTTGCATGTGACCCCACACGCATAAATATCATCTTATCATGTTGGTTATAGATTCAATTGCTGGTGCTATTGATATTCACCGAGCCTCAAAACCAATCTATCCATGTGCAAAACTGCCTTTTCCCCCTTGCTTGGAAGGCTAGTTCTGCACAACTACAAGTCTGTTGTGTTTCTCTTTTCGTGATGTCTTTCTATGGAGACAAATTGTCATTATTTTCTTCTTATGGGCAGATATGAAATACTCCAGCTCATGGTGAATTTGTACACTGAGCGGTTCATTCAGATGCTTAGATTGCTCAGCAACCGGGCCAATGAATTAACAAATATAGAGATATTAATGGTACTCTTTTCTCATGCACGACGACATAATCATATGCATGTTCCTTAGTTTTCATGGTCAATACAGGAGAGAACAATTTGCCTTAAATTGAACTTTTTTCATCCCCATGAGTCCGCGAAAAATATTCATTTTTCCAGTTATTCATATATTCTCTGCAAAAAGATCAATCACATGCTTTTCTGTTAGCATCAAATTATCGTCTTTTGCTAAAGAAACACAGAAAATTAACATTTTCTGGAGTTCTAGTTGTCCCACCTCCAAACCCCCCCGCCCCCCAAGAAAAAATACACTTGTATGACAAACATGCTTATTAATCGAACAGTCTTTTATCATTTTTGTCATCGTTTTGGTATGATAAACGTCTTTTGCTTGTTGGGTCATCCACAGCCTATGCCCTAAAATATGGGAGTTGTAGCAGTATGCCCCTAAAGTTTGGGATGTGGCCATAGATTATTGCATTGTTTGAAAAGCATTGAACAAGTGAGACTGAACATAATGAATTCAAGAATTTGTTTTTTTTTGTTCGATCTTCTTCAAAGAAGGGAAGAATAACTGAAATTTGATATGACTAGATCGTCGAATTCCAAATCTCATTTATATTGCTCTATCTATTTAGCAAACAGTTTTAGTTTTGAAAAAGAGTATCTCGATCAGCACTTAATGTTATTACCTATCCTTAAGATTTTGGCCTCAGTGAACACGAGCTACCGCCATACAGTTATTTTCAGTACTTATTTTTTTTCAACAACACTTTCAACAGATTAAGAAATCTCTAGCAACAACTTCAGTTTGTGATGGTGGTTGGTTAAATATGAAGTGCTGTCTTTTTGTCACTCTTTTTGGGGAAAGATATTGCACTATAGCGATATGTCAATGTACTAAAAATCGATGTAATCAATCTGTAAAAACTCATAGCGGACAGTCTTCGGACTCCCAAGAAGTTACTGTACTTGCCTCATCTTTGGACTCCCAAGAACACATAAGAGGTAGATGTGATAGTCTACTTGGAAATACATGCTTCCATTCATTTGAAACACTTAGTTTGTAATTTCATGCAGGAAATTAGCAGCAATTTTCTGGTAGCTACACTTGCTTAATACGCTACATGGTGGGTAGGGTAGTTCAGTGCAAGTAACGTTCTTTTTGGAGAGACTGTGATATGACTTGTATGGACAAATCACCTGTTATTCTTTCATTAGTCGATTGTGATGCTCATAAAGTGCTTCTAGGTAACTGGTTGGGTAGTTGAATTCCAAGATAATATGATTGGGCTCGGTGTTGATGAGTCCCTGGCACAAATTTTTTCTGAGAGTGGTTCCATGGATCCTCCCTTATAAACTCATATGTTGAAAGAATGCAAGCTATACACGAGTGAGTTTACGTCTGGCACTCTTTACTTTTGGATTGTGGACTAATTTTTTTAACTTATAGGAGCCACGCCATCTTTGAAATATGTTTTACTTTATGATTTTTTCCAGAAATGGTGTGAAAACTGAAGATGGGAAGTTGTATACACCAGCTGCTGTTGATTTGTTCAGGATTCTAGGAGAGCAAGTTCGAATTGTCCGAGACAATAGCACTGATCTAATGTTATACAGAATAGCTTTGGCTGTTATTCAGGCAAGTTTGGCCGAAATGTTTTTAAATAGGTTGTTTTAGTGTCGTTTCTTTGCAGTTTCTTTCTACAGCCCATGTTGCAGAAGACAGAGTCTAAAGAAAGCTATTGAATTTGTGCAACTGCATAACTAAATGATTATATATGTAATTGTGCAACCACGGTGTGATTTGGCTCTCTTTTTGGGTCATCATCTCAAACAATCTCTAGTTGAGACATCATAGGAGAGCATGCATAACTAAGCAAGTTTCGTTCCATTTGGACCATTAAACATGTGATAATTTTTAGGCTACGAGGTGTGCGCGCTTTCTATGTCTACTCCTTGAGACAGACCTCACTAAGTGAAGCTGTTGCTCTTGCAGACCTACGGCATGATAATTGGTGGTTCAGAGAGATAAATTAAAGTCAATAAAACTATGTGGGCCTAATAGGAGCTAGCATAGATATGCAGTGGTGTCATGAGGTATATTGACTTTCTTGCAACTAGGAAGCAAGGAGAAAAAATAGGAGACCCTTACGTACACAGGATAACGTCAGTCGATGTCTTGTCGAAAATTAAACCAAATTCTCGAGACTCATAAAAAATTCAATCTTGGATTCTTTTCTGTTCCTTCATATGGTTCTATAGTATTTTGCCATGTGAGTTAGCTAATCATCTTTGTTGACTTATAGATGTTGCAAACGTTATCTTCTTTATTTCTTACTGCAGGTTATGATTGATTTTCAAGCAGCAGAAAAACAAAGACTTGAGGAACCAGCTTCTGAAATTGGCTTGGAATCACTATGTGCGATGTTTGGTCCCCTTTAAGGCAATTAGGCTTTTCTCCTCTCTCCAGTTGTTGTTACAACAACTTTATGGTGTAATAATTTAATGGCCCAATAACTCAGCCCATCTTTTCTTAGCCCAGCCTTGCCTCTATTAGACTTAACTCCCTTTGACCTCGTTTCCTTCGGATGAAGAGGTCTCGACAGACGAGCGAAGAAAAAGGAGAGGCCGAGAGATGCTCGCGAGAAGAGAGAGACAGAGAGAAGGAGAGAGAGATTTGCAAGCTTTCACTTCGAAGAAGAATCAACGCTAGTTTGCAAAACCGGGCAAGCATTCTGCGCTTTCTGCCACCTTTTTGAAGTTGCATTCAACAGCTAGGGCAGAATTCAAATTTTGGCAGATTTTGAGTTTGTTGGGTTGATTGAGGATTCGATTGGCTGCATTTTTGTATGTTAATGAAACTTTAGAATGTCCAGACGTGGATTCGACGGATCTTGATTTGATATTGTGATTTGTCTAGAGCAATTTTTTAAAATCCGGTGCGCCTAGTGAAGCTTGAACGAGGGAGTTAATTTTCGAATAGATTTTAGACAAACCGTATTAGGATTTTTATTATATGTTAAAAGACCTTTCTTTGGACTACAAGCTCGTTTTAATTGAGGCTTGAACGAGGGAGTTATATCCCGTTTAAGTTTATCGCGCAACTTATGCATAGCAGACAGCATGCGTATCCGCTATTAGCAAGTGTTTTGTTGATGTATATGTATCGTCTTAATGATAAATATGCGTTTTTCAAATGAGTCATGCTCTAGGGTAGCCTATTACTTAGATTTTGATCCGTTTATTATACTTTAAATAGGGTTTTGAACGTGTCGATCTGAGCAAGCTTTGTAGTTTGATTTTGATGTCATCAGGTGATGATACTATTTATTCTATGTTTTTATAAAATACATATTTTAAAAGAGATAGTACTCTTTGTGTTATGATTTGATAAAATGACATATTTGATGCATGAAACAGGATTGAACCTTTACTACTGTTTTTGTATATTTGATACGATTGATTGTGATATATATATGTATATAAAGGAGTATGTAGTTATTGATAATGTGGTGCTCAATATAGCTGTGAATCCGATCGAGGGATTTGTGAGTATACGCATACTAATTAATATATTCTAGTTGTGACGTATTATAAATTCGACTTCTGTAAAATGTCTGAATTTAATAAAATGAATAATATTGAATTTCAATTTGTATGAAATTTTGGATAACAAGACGTAAGTTACGATAATAGGACGATTCTCGCAGCGTCGATCAGGTTAAACTATGTTTTGCAAATATTAGTCGTCGTTGTTTACAATTTAAATCCTCTCTTTGAGCCTAATCAGAGCCTGAGCTGTGAAGATACCAAAATAATCTTCTTCGTTCGGTGCGTTAAATATCCGCTCAGTCCCGAATTGTGAATTTGATTTTTTGCCCCTGGGGGCAAAAAGAATTCAAATCATCACTCTCCCTCATGTCACCTCTTACCTTTTTCATTTTCTTTTGTACTTTTCTTTCTTTCTTTTTTCTTTTGTCTCTCTCTCCCCTTCCTTTTCAGTCGGCTGTGGACACATTCCCCTATCTTCTCACCCGACAACGCCAATATCCTCCTCCCTTGCGACGCCGAGCAGCCACCACCTTCACCCTCCGTCGCTGCTTCGTCCACCAGTCGCCAGCTCGCCGCCGTGCCACTACCCTCTCTCGATACAGCCAGCCTCGCGATCGCCAACTCTTCTTCCTTTCTCCTCTTCATCTCATCTTCAGCTCCTCCTCTCCTCCTTGTGGATTTTTTCTCGACACCACCCTCCAACGCCACTCCACCCCTTGTACGACCACCATCGATCCCTCCGACGCCATCGCCAGCCACTGTGAGCCGCTGAAGAGCCACTAAACGACCCCGACGCCTCCTGCCCTGTTTCGATTTTCCTTTGGGTTCCCTCGACGACAGCCCCTCGACGCCACTCCCGACCACCACAGCCTCCTCGCCGTCCTCCTCCCATCAGTCTCAGGCCCGCGCACCGCCCATATCAATAGACTCGAAGCCGGAGGAGCCCAGGAAACCTGAAACCGTCTGTTTCAATCACGTCTGCCCTTTTCTTGGTCCCAAGACTCCTCTGTCACTTCCAGCCGCCGTCCGGCGCTACCAGGCCACCTCCAGCGACGTCATTCAACCCGTCATCGTCTCTCGAAGCTATTAGAGGCCGATCGGTACCGGTAGAACCCCAAGACAGCTTGAGAACTCCTTCCCTATTTTGGCATCGCCCCTGCTCTGCTCTCTTCTTCACAACTCCGCCACCCTCGCGGCTACTGCGCCACCGTCTGGCATCGCCACTCCCTCTGACCACCTCGTTGACTCCCGACTCTGGCCAACCTCCCCCAACTCGTGACCCGCACAAGAACCCCGCAAATAGCCCCGACGCCGTCGTTTCCCTATTTCCGATGCCATCCTATGCATTGCTCCGCTCTGTTCATGGCTGTACCGAGCCGCCACCCCTTCGATCCCCGTGTCGCTGTTCCGACGTGTCGTCACCTCCCTGTACCGCCATTGGCCGAGTCTTGAAGCTCGAGGATTCGAGTTTAGCCGTGATCGTCGGGGAGTCGATGAGTTTGTGGATCGTCACCGCCCGTGTCGTGACTGCCCCAGCTTGACAAATTGGTAAGTTAGCCCCTAACTCTTGGTTAAGACTCTAATTGCGTTCAGATTAGGTTAAATAGCTTGTTAGGGTGTTTAGGCAGTTTAATTACGGTTTGTTAGAAATATGATTTAGGGTAAATGACCATAATTAGTTCAGCTAATTGGATTAGGCATTGATTGATTGGGCCTTTGTTAGCCATTGTCTGATTGCGAGCGAACATAGGTTAGATATGAGCGTACGATTAAGTGTTGTTTGGAATTGGAAATCATAACGAGATTGATTAGCTTCGATCGATTGATCGTCCCTTGAAATGCTTGATTTGAATGCCTTGGTCGGCTGTGGATGGTGATTGCTTGGAGGCTAATGACCTCGTGTCTCTTGAATTGTTAGTCGGTTGCATTGTGCATTCATGTGACCATGTGTGAGATCTAATAGCATATTTTAGCATGAAAATGTCTTTTGGCCAAGTCTTTGAGTATGCATATGAGCATTTGACTAAATCTAAAGATATGAAATGGCTGGATGTCGAATGTGCTTGGAGTGGTCACATGATTGTTATCGTCGGTCCGGGGATATCAAGCGACGATACTCAATATACTTAATATATCCGTCTCAGGGACCAAGGGATTATTATCGTGAGGCCGGGGGCACTAGCGGGCGATACTCAATATAGCTAAACCTCCAGAGACAATACTCAATATACTTAATATATTCGTTTCGAGGGTACCAAGGGGATTATTATTGTCGGCCCGGGATACCAGGGACGATACCCAAAATATTTTATATGGGGATACCAGGGGGTTATTATCGTTGGCTCGGGGGTACGAGGAGATGATACCTGCTATGTCGTCTTGAGGGTACTAGGGAGGCTATCAATCATCATTATTGAAGCAATGAAACAATACTTGGTCTTACCAAGAGAGCACCAACTGAATAGATTGCTAGGCTTGGTGATTGAGTTGTTAATAAATGGATCTCATGTGGTGCTTAGTGTATTCAAGCTGATGTGATACTTTGTCACCGGTTGGTAGACTGGCTGTCATGTAGTGTTTGCATAGCATTATGTGTGGCTTCTTGGTGGTAAGCTTGCATGTGGTTGAAATATGTATTCTGGGATGATGCGATTGTTCAGTAATATCCTATTTTGAACGAATCAACGCTCTAGCCAAGCTTAGGTGTTGACTCGCTGATATTTATTCTCATCCCGTTGTAGAAAATCACTTTTGGGTCCCAAGTGATGGAGCCTTGGAATGCCAAGGTGTGGCCGTTGAAGTAGACTTTTTGGAATAAATGTGGAGTTAAAATTATCCTGACCATTTTTTAGCTCTTTTGAGATCTTAGAGTGGCGCCCCGAAGAATGACATTACATGTTGTTAGCTCTATAGGTTTAATGAACGTCTGCCTTTGTTGACACAAAAATTTTGATTTTTAGGAAATTCATTTATTTCACAAATGAGATTTAAACTTAATTCTCACAAAAAAATAAATTCTCATGCATTATATATATTTTTTTCTATCATACATCGGCAGTCAGTTGAAGTCGAGTCGGACGAGCTTAATGGCCAATGGGACCAAGATCAATTTGGGAATTTTTCGACCATGAAAAGGAAAATTGCCGAAGATAATATGGGGGCCTAATTCAAATCCAATTTGGTCCATTTTTAATGCTTTTAAATGAAAAGGCTTTTAATTAATTACTTATTTAATTAATTAAAGCCCAATTAAGCTCTAAATTCACACGATTAATCGCATCATTAGAGGAATTTCGGCCAAGACCCCTGTACCCATAGTGGCCGAATTTTGTGAGGTATCCTAGCCCAAATAGGATATCTCGAATCAAAGATTACAGTCCCGCGTCCATTTTTCCATCTGAAAATTTTTAACAGCCATGATTCAATCTCGGAGGTTACCCAATATTTAATATATATATATTCCATTATCCCTAGGGTAATAGGGGACGACAAAATTTTCTGCACGCTTAAACTCTTTCTTTCTCACTCGGCTGCCTCTCCCACGCCACTGCCCCTCTGTCTCTACCGTCTCTATCGCTGCTCCATCCCGCCGCTCGAAGATCGCCACCGTCCGTCTTTGTTCCCTGTTGCACATCGTCGCTGCCCTCTGCCTGTTGCTCCATCACGCCGTTGCCGCCGCTACTCACCGCCGAGCCACCAATGATCCAGTCGCACGTCGCAGCCGTCACTGCTGCCGCCGTTCTGGCCGAGAACCACCACGCCATCGCTGACGCTGCCTTACTTCTGCTCGGCACTGCTCTTGCTCGTTTTGCCTTCGGTTTCGTTGCTTCCATGCTCCTATCGCTGCCCGTTTCTGTTGCGCTATTGACGTTGCTGTCCGGTGAAGTTCTCGCATCCAAATCGGCCCAGTTTTCGTCCTGCGTATTAAGGTAACACCCTATGCTTTAAGGATTAGTTTGAACATGCTCGTGAAGTGTCTTACCTATGTTTGCTCACTATTTTGGCGTTATTAGCATGTTGTTATTGTCCGTAGTTAAGATATGTTCGCATGATTTCTAATGCCTTGTCAAAGCAAACCGCAAACCTTTTTTTCAGAAATTCAAAGAACGACCCTTTTTTTTTTTCTAAACTGCCGAAACCTAATTTTGTCACAAATTTGGGATTTAGTCGATATAATCTATTGTCGTTTATGTCCGATTTGCTATCTTTAAAAGCGTAATTTTTAATTGGGAATGTTCAATTTTCGGAAAAAATTACAAAGGGAATAGTAGTCGTAATTTTGTTGGGTTATTTCCTTATCTCGCCGTGATTGTGGTTGTTGGAATGATATCTTGATTGATTTTTATGGAGATTTTAAGAAAATAAATCAAGACAAATAAATCAATATATTCCTTTGGTGGCCGAAAGTTTTAAAGGAAATAGCAAAGAAAATAAAATATCATTCACGCATATCTTGCATATCTCATATAGTTTAGGATAGTGTATATTCAATCTCATGCATATATCGTTTTATTTCGCACATATTTCATTAATTAGGATAGCTTTTTACTTCAGTTTTCTTTTATATATATATATATATATATATATATATATATATATATATATGAATTCAAAAATGCATAAAAAATAAAAAACGTCATTCGATTATATAATATATAGTTCCATGTCATGCATTTTACCATGTCATTTTGTCATATCATTCATGCATTTTACCATGTCATCCTTCATGTCATTGCATCGTTGCCATGTCATATGGTTAAGTCGCATTTGCATTGCATATAAAAAGAAAATCCAAAAATAAATTCAAGCCACATAAACCAATCAAAATATATTTGCATGAAATTGGTACCGCAAGGGCATTAGTTTAAATCAAACTAGTGTAATCAAGTCCCCGAATCCATAATCTCTGATTCGTAGAAGTAAAATGATTATCCCGTTGTTTTACTTAGGTACCTAATCATTCTACCAAAAAATGATTAGTGGCGACTCCTAAATTAAAAAAATTAGTGAACCTAAGTTGCGAATTGGTAGGGCTTGGGAGAGTCCGTATTAGATTAGTTAATCCACGTGATTTACTTAATAATCAATTAACCTAATTTTTAGGTCGCGACAACCTTTGGTTAATAGAATGAAATCGTCTGTCGACTGAATGATTAAGTGGCTTTCCTACTGTATTATCCATGTTGATCTTGTTATTTGGGAGTTTTGTACGTTCCGCATGCGTAATACGTTGTAGGTCGATAGTGTGCCTGAGGCTCTATTGTTCGTGACCTAAGGGTGATTTGGTAGGAATGACGTGAACACGAGAGTGGAGGCGTGACGTCCCCACGTAAGGTGGTATCGGAGCAAGATCATCCTGATTCATCTTGTCATTGGCCTGAAGTAATAAGTAGCGTTGATTAGTGAGATAGTTAGTAGGACCTTAAGCTTTGTGCATGTAATTGTTATATATGTTTTAGGTTATTGTGTTGACTTCTAATTGTGTTTTGCTATGGGTGAGCAGGACTTCGTAATATACCTACGAGATGAGCGAACGTGGTAGAAGAACACCTTGGGGTAGGACAGGCAAGATCTAAGGATAGCCAGAATCTTAGAAGCGTTAGGGACAATAGAAGATATGGTGGGGCAGCATGTAAAGAATCAGAATGCCGCTGCCGCCGTTGCTGTGGAAGCTCCACCTGTGAGTCCGCTAGCTAGATGAGAATGAAGGGTGCTAGGCACAGAGGCTAGTGGAGCAATTCCTTAAAATGAAACCCCCTAGGTTTGTTGGAAGTGGAGATCCCGAAACTGCCACCTCGTGGATTGAGGAAATGTAGAATGTATTCGTCTTACTAAGGTGCACTAATGAAGAAAGAGTTACCTTGGCTACCTATTAGTTGTAAGGGAATGCCAGTTCATGGTGGAGAGCCTCCAAGGACAGAGTCTTTCTCGAGGGCACGGTTCCGACGTGGAATGCCTTCGTGGAATCCTACAATGGCAAGTACTTCTCGAACACTGTGAGAGAACAGAAGAAGGCTGAGTTCCTTCGTCTGCACCTGAATCAGTTGACGGTAGATCAGTATGAGTCCAAGTTCGTTGAGCTCCCCATGTACGCACCGAGGATGGAACTTGAGGATAAGGCAAGAAGGTTTAGAGACAGGTTGAAGCTCGAAATTAGGAGTGTATTAGTGTCGTTCAATCTAAAGGACTTCAACGATCTTTATGAGAGAGCCTAGATGACAGAGTGAGATCTTTCTAAAGGAGCTGCCTCATCTAGATCGCGGTTTTCCCCTTGAATCGATTTGAGAGGAAGCAAGGAAAGAAGCCAATGTATGGCAACATACACCACGTTCCACACAGTCGCTGAGGAGCGATTAGCAAGACGACACACTACCCCATTAGTGAGTGACGATTCTGTAAGTAGAGGCATGGAACAGCTTCGTGCCCTTTCAGGATGGGAGCTTGCTTTGGATGTGGCCAGTAGACTCACCAAGTGAAAGACTTCCTGCAAAGGCAGCATGCCAGGACGCAGGAAAGCCAACTTAGAGGGAACGCACCACAAAACTTTCAGAATCAACCTCAGGTGCAAGGAAGTGTGTTTGCTATCACTTGAGACAAGGCAAAGGATTCGCCAACCATTGCAGGTATGGCCCCTTTGCATAAATAAGTAGCTTATACTTTGTTTGACCAAGGTGCTACGCACTCGATTGTCGTGAATCAGTTTGTTAAGCTATCTGAGTTGAGTTTTGTGTCATGAGACTTGTTTTCAAGGTGTCTACAACTTTAAAGGATAGTGTGATAGCTGCAGTAGGCTGTCTTGATTGTAGGTTGATTGTGGATGGTCACGAGAGTAAGATAGATCTGACTGTGCTAGAGGTGTATGATTTTGATATGATCATGAGAATAAATTGGTCGAGGAAGTAAATGGCCATGATGAATTGATATCGTAAGTCGATTGTTGACACCTAAATTTTATTTATTTTTTAATTATTAATTTTTCAAAAAATGAGAATTAGCCTTGATTTTCACCAAAAAATTATTTTCACGAGAGTAAGATAGATCTGATTGTGCTAAAGATGTATGATTTTGATATGATCATGAGAATAAATTGGTCGACGAAGTAAATGGCCATGATGAATTGATATCGTAAGGCGATTGTTGACACCTAAATTTTAATTTTTTTTAATTATTAATTTTTCAAAAAATGAGAATTAGCCTTGATTTTCACCAAAAAATTAATTTTCATGCGTAGCATATTTAATTTAAGAATGCATAGCATTTATAGTATTTTGCATCGATTATGGGTTTTGGGTTTGAATTGACACACGGGACACCGAAACTCACAATGCACAATTCGGCCATCACAAGGGAGCAAATGCCGAAAATCTCAAGGCCTTGGGGCCTAATTTGAGTTTTCCATCCCACTAAATTTTAATCCCAGAAAAGGCTTTCAAATTAAAGTTTATTAATCGAAATAAAGCCAAAGTTTAAGCCCCCATTATCAGAGTTTTGACCTAGATTTACACTATATAAATGTCTCTAGGTTAGACGAGAAGAGGAGGTCACACATTGAATACACGGCAGATTTTTGGAGACCATTCAATGGTTATATGCGGCCACAAGAAATCAGAGGCTCCTCTGATCTCTTTCCTTTAGGCCACAAAAATTTCAATACATGTCCACTGGGGAATTTTCTCACAGGACAACTCGTGAATAATTCTCTGATGCTTAGAGAAGGAAACAAGGCCAAAGGAGAAGATTCATGGAAGAAAAGACGAAGTGGTAGCTGTGACTTCAAAAATCACATGAAGACAAAAGGAAAGTCCATGCAGGAATGTCCAAGAGAGGCACACATGATGAAAAGTTTTTCCTTTCTTCGATTGTTTTCTTTTTCTTTGATACTTAGTTGTGCAAACCCTTCCGGAAAGGATTTTTCTTTTGATCTTTATTTGCAATGTCCATGAAAGGGACAACTCGGGACTTTCAAAGCTCTTTGAGAGAGTGTATACGAGAGACGATCGGATGAGAAACGGGAGTCCTAGCTTGCATCTGATACATAACGAAGCACAATCCTTCGCGGTCCCTTTCCATTGATGCTCAACGTCCTCCAACAGCCGGTGGTCCAGCTCGAGCATGACTGTACATCTGACGACCAACCATACCTCGACGGCGGCAACTTCATCTACGAGTCTCCCCTGACGAGTATCCGTGCTTTCCCCGATGACTTCAACTCCAACTCCATCTACGATGATGAATCTACGTAGGCGGTTGTGGATCACTTGTGGCGGTGTTTCCTCTTCGTCAACGGATGATCATAGAGGAAGGGACATACACGAAGGGTCAAGCATACTAACTTATCTGAAGAAGCAATAAAATTCCAGGAAGCTACACATCTCGAAGACAACTTCTCTGAAAAATTGCTTTTGATCCCACAATCGTTTGATTACTCTTTCTTCTTGTTGCTATAGGTTCAGCCTTGATCATTGTTAAACAAGCAACAATCCCAACAGATTCCAAACTAGTGAGTACCCTCCAGTGGTCCAGTAGAAGCAGCATCTTCGTGGTCCAATGAGCATGGTGGATTCTCCTATGATGAGTCCACAAAGAGCAATATATGAAAGTTTGGTCTACATTCACGGCAAAAAAATTGATTTTAATTTTGCATGTTATCATCCATCACATCTAGCCGAGATTGTGGATATTCACTGTAGCCATCATCGATCCCCGCTAAAGCCATCAGCGAACATGCTGCTCCCAATCCAAGATTCACTCAAATCTAAAGCCGATTCAAATTCAGAATGGTTATTTTCAATTTTAGGTAACAATCTTTGTCTGACAATATTCTTAATATATGTTGCCTATTTTGAATTATTTGTTATCATTCCATATCTCACACATTTGTCTTGCAGATATTATTGCCTAATTTCGAAAGGATGTAAATCCTTATTGATTGGGTAATATTACGTTAGAAATAACACAATATTACCCTATCGTTACATTCGACACATTATCTATAGTTATTTTATTTGAATTGCATCGTATCATATCACTATATTGATTTTTTTGTCATGATATAATTTGCACATTAGTAAACAATCTTGTCCATAACACATGCTCACTAAATGTGTCTTGTCTCTCGAAAAACGTACATTAAAGCAACATATGGCTTTGATCTCGAAGTACGATTGTTCCCGTACGTATGAATTATATATCAAATTCTCGATCTTGATGAGCAGATTGCTAATTCCTAAATAGAATTTCAAGGTTTGCCCTTATGTATATAGGAACGACGGTAATTCTATGATGTAATCACTTGCTAACCCTAACCTTATGGGATGTTGTGAATAAAAATTAGAATTTCGAATTTAAAAATGTTTTATGGGAAATATTGTTTTTTTTTTTCAAATTTCATCTTTTTCATGATTTAAATAAATTTCCAAAAAAATCCAAAAATAGATGTCGCATTTTCTTAAGTTCAAATCTTGTTTTCTTGTACCTTTGCATGTGAGATAACCCCTAGTAAAGTTTAAGACCTTGATAAATCAATTTCTTTGAATTCAATTAGGCGTTATATCACTTTACGATAAATTTTTACCTCTATTTTTTGGCAGAAATACACTTTTAATGCCAAAAGTTATGTATGGAGATCACTTGAGTGCTAAAAGTTTCAATCGGATCAATAGAGTGCCAAAAGTTATAAAAATGGATCACTTTGGTGTCAAGTCTGATTTGATTAACCGAAATTCTAACATGGTAATTTTTTTATTAATATTTTCGACTGACGTGGCTCACCGGCGGTCCATGGGGCATTATTTTTAAAATTTGAATTCTTTATTTAACATAATTTAATAAACAGACTGAAAAATTAAAAAAATCAAAAAAATTATATAAAAAAAAGGCAGTCAGCAAGGGTTGATGGAACCCTCACCCTCGTCACCCTACCATCACCAGCGGTGGCTGGCGAGAGTATGACAACTCCCGGCCTATCACGCCCCGACTCTCGAGCTCGCGACATCTCTTACCAAATCGCTACGAGGTCATAGAAATAGCGTTCTAGGCACACTATCGACCTACCACTTACTTACGCATGTAGAAACATTTTAACTCTCTGTCAGCATAATCAAATAGAGATAAAATAGCAGGAGTCAATTACAACAGCAATTCACCAAAAGATAATAATAAACAATCATACATAACAATAGACAGGTCTTAACCCTACCGAGTTACTAACGTACGAGCATAATCTTATACTTCGGGGCGAGTAAACAAGATCTCAATCGGTTACTTTGTCGGGTAAGGTTAACTTTTCATCTACATCAAACTGACTAATCCAAAAAGTCAATACTTGGCGTTCACGAGGCTTTATCACTTAGTGACCTGAAAATGTTATCTCACAATAGACAGGTAAGATCATCATGTTGTGGTAAAATAACAGTAGAACCTAAGAAAATACCACTCTCACTTTGTTGTGCTCTGACCAACTCATCATATTCTGCACAAATCAAGTGTACCATACTCTGTCCATAAGAGGATCCAGGGGAAGGAGTCCAAGGCTCAGTATTAACAGAGGCACGTAGACTCCGCAGCTCAAGATAAAGATCTTAACAATAATGAATAGTATGTTCAGAAAGTTGGCAATGAGTACAAAAACAGTTCGCTCAACCACCACCATGAATGACACCTCGACCTTGAAAACCATTACCACGACAACAACCACGATAATAGCTGTCATAACTCTAATGTCCACCACTAGCCCTTTGACCTTCACGAGCTACCATATCACTACTGTCTAACATTATTGAAGTCTTGGGACTGGAGGTGTAACAAGTAACTTGAGAATACACATCTTTAATGGGAACTTAACCCATATGTAATAAAATAACATACACCACTTACTATATGATTGTTGCGACCTAAATTCAATTTTCAATTTCGGGTTAATGGATTACCAGATTAATTAAATAAATTAACTAACCTAGTCCGAGCTCTCCCAAACTCCTCCAATTCACAATTTAGATTTGAATGATTTTTCTTATTTATGAGCCGCCACTAATCTTTTTTGGTAGGTAGATTAGATATCTAAATAAAATATGGAAGAACACTTTATTTTATGTTAATCAGTGATTTTGGTTCGGGGACTTGATTATGTTAATTTTTCAATTAACACAATTTCAGTACAATTCTTGTGAAAATTTTCTTGATTGACAAATTCGATTTATTTCACTTGGGGATTAAGATGCAATTTTTTTTTTTGGGATTTTCTTAATTAAATGAATGTTATGCAAAATGCAACAATATGACATGCGACTATATGACACGAAAATGGTCATGCATGATGATTTTGGAAAAATCAAATTTTAATGCAATAAAGAATATTGGTTAGGGCGCACTTGAGATTGTGTGGTTAGGCGCACTGGTCCTAGGTTCGATTCCCTAGATAAGCACTTGTGATTTAAGTGGGGGGCTATGGCGGTGGGTTGCTGTGCTAGTTTCTCTCGAGGAATAGTTGAGGTGCACGCAAGCTGGCCTGGATACTTTGATTATAAAAAAAAAAAGAATGTAAATTCTAACTTAAATGACATGTGAGATGATAATGCATGAGCCTAGATGACATAATATAATAATTTATGAATGACGGGTAATATGCATGAAATGTGAAAATTATGACTCTCCTAAATGACATGGAATAATGCATGAATGACATGGAAAAATGCATGATATATTTTGAAAATTAAATTTTAATGCACGAGAAATATGAGTCTAATTCACATGTCATGCAGAAATAGATGAACTATGCTAATGACATAATAAAATTGCATGACAAATTAAACTATATGAAATGCAAATGAAATGTCATGACCTTTAATGAATTTTCGGTTTTTGATGAATTGTTTCGACAATTAACACAAATTGATTAATTAAAATCCAATTTATATTAAGAGTCATCTTTGAATGTAATCTCCAAAAAGAATTCACTTAAAGTCATACATGATGATTTTTATAATTTTTATAAAAAAATGAATCAAATAAAGATATAATAAACATTTAGCATAATGTTCCGAATTTTCTGATGAATTCGCTTCAAACCCTGGGGGTTGGGTCAAAAGGTTATTTATTCACGTCATACCCCGGGGTGTGGTCAGATAGTGAATTATGAAATTTGTCGGTCTAGTCCCAAAGTTATGTGATAGGTTAGACAATTTCATGTGCAGATGATATCGTACTTCGGAGATGAAGTCAGATATTTATCATATTGCGTAAAATTTCGAGGTACAAGGCATAGGGGAGTATGTATTATACTCAATGTAGATTAAAAAAATATTTTAGTTAAAATGAATCGTTGGCCAACTAGGGATAGGTGCCGAAACTTAAAAGGACATAATGTCCTATCCTCAAAGGATCAACATGTCTTTTAAATTAAGAAGGATTATCTCTTGAAATTTTCAAAGAATATTAGATAAGCTTCTAGATTTTAAAGATATGTTCAATATTTCTGAATCTTAAATTAGACCAAAGATATGCTTAAATTCAAAAATATGCCAATATCTTATCGGATATGATTAAGATTGTTTAAAAAATCAAATTGCCATAAGATATGCCAAGAATCTGAAAAAAAAAAAAATAAGCATGATATTTCAAGATTTATTCAGAAATTTCAAACATGCAAGATTAGGCAACAAACTTTCTTGTGGATATGATCTGAAAATATGCACAATGATACGATTGAAGTTCAGATTATTTCAAACTCGAATCACAAGACATGCCAAATACATCCAATGCCAGAAGTATGTTCAAAATTTCATGAATTCGTCTCATAACCCAAACCTCAAACTCGGTAATTACCACATATGAACCAGCCTACCCGAAAATCGATGTCATTAATTAATCGCTCAAATCATGCAATAGATTTTCTGAAAAATTAAGGATATTACCTGAGTTGAAGTTGAACCAAATTTTTGTACCCCACGCTAGCTACTTGGATCAAACCGTGAGGGAAAACATGCAAGCCCTGGACAATCAGACAAAGAGAAGACTTGCAGCAATTAGATTGCACCTTTGGTGGGACAGAATGTGCAAGAAACTTTCGCCAAAAGTGGCGACATTTTACTTCGAACGACGAGCAAACAAATCCTGCACTGATTAGTGATAAAACCACCACAAAAAAACAAAAAAAGGGGGCTGTTCCAAGACTCGAACAGCAGTAAAAATATCCACGATCAGTAGCTGGATCACCTCTCAAACTAGAACATGAACTTGCTTAGGCAACGCCTCAAGAACTTTTCCGAGCCGCGACGAAGCTTGACTAAATAGCGGCACAATCTCAGTAGCTTGAACACCGATGGATCAAGGATGGCTGGTGGACGGTCAGGCGGCGGCGTCGAGGGCTGATGTAGGCAACAATGGAGGCTACCAGACAACGGTAGTGAGTCGTGTAGATGGTGAAGTTTGGTCGTGCGTATGGTTGAGCCAAGGCGTACGAACGATGGGACAACGACACGCCAAGGAGCACCTTCCTTTTTCTTTTTTGTCAAATTCGAGGCAGAGTCCAGAAGGCAACAAAATCCACCACCCCGCACAATCTCACACCTTTGGTTCGAATTGTTGACTCATCTCTACTTTTCCTGCAGCAACAGAAAAATAAAAGATGATAAAACAACGAAATTTAGTAGCAGAATAGCTTTGGGCCCGTTTTAGCAAATATCCTTGAATCGGTGATGCAGCAGGATGGACTCATTGACGAATGGACTGCATCGTGACTGAAAAACCATGGGAATTACGCATCGTCGATGGCTTCGTCTCGGCCGAGGAATCTTCTTCCCCGTTCACCTTCTCTAGTTCACGTTTCTCTGTTTTCTATCAAATTTCTGGCCTCCATAATGCGCACGTGTGTGAAAATTCTGTGTGCTCCTCTCTTTTTCCTCTAATGGCCGTATATTATGATTGTGTGGCCCTCCCCTCGTAGTTACGTGACCTAGAAGTGTTTATATAGAGAACGCGTAGCTCAAACGGTCCTAAGTTTCAGGCTTATTTCGATTAATAAGCTTTAATTTAAAGGAATTTTCTTGAATTAAGATTTAGTGGGCTGAATTAAATAATAATAAAAAAATCCAAGCCCGCTTGAATTTTGACGCAAGCCTCATGCCTTAGCCGAATTTCTCATGCTATATCGATTACTTGTCAAATTATGGGCTCGCTTCCACTGCCAGTTCAATGCAAAATGTAATGCATGAATGTATAAAATAAACTATCAAATGATTTAGTTATTTTTTGTAGGAACTAAAATTTAATTCCTAATTTTTATATGAAAAATAAATGACTAAAAGGAAAAGTCAAAATTTAGGTGTCAACAATAAATTTTTTGAATATCCACCGGCCTCAATCTCTACAAATGTCACTCCAAGTTTAAAACCCCAAATTAAAAAAAAAATGATGCATCTCACTCCAAATTGACTCAAAACTCACACCTTCTGACATCACAATCAAACAACACCAAATTAGCCAAAAAAACAGCACCAGCGACATCACTCAACAATACCCAAAGCAAAGACTCAAGCATCCCCTCCAAATTTAGACACCATTCAGAACACTACTCAGTCTCACATCTAAGTCCCAGCAACCTCAGTTATGTAAACTCCTCCAAAGGAAATCTCAAATCCCCGACAAATTTAACTCCTCAAATCACTTCCGAACTTCCGGTAATCACACAAGTAACTTTCCACTAACTTAACCAATTCAATTCAACCACGCCGAACCTAAGACCACTATTCACACCTTACTAGTTCAGCCACTCCAAATTCAGCCACTAGCCACACCAAACTCAGATCTCTCTTCACACAATTCGAAACACCATTCACCCTTTCACTTTATCAAATAACAACATTAATATCAACCAACATATCAGTAAATACCGATGAAACCTCAGAAATCGACTACCATTTGCGAAGAACTGCTACTGAACAACACTGATGTTGCTGATTTCTGGGCTCCACGAGCTAGATATCCTTCACCAACACCACAGCTAAACTCGCTGGCCTAGAAAACAACAGATGTGGAGTCGCTGGAACTGGATCAGTCAGGTGAACACTTCAGGTGGCGCCGAATCTGGGGTCATCGGCCCTAGGGAGGTCAGGTGACGTCGTCGTCGACCCGGGGGAGGTCAGGCGACGTCGGCCTTGGCTTCGCCTGACCTGGGCGACTTCAGACTGAGGTCGCCCGGCCTAGGCGATGTCGGCTTGAGGTCGCCTGGCTTGGGCGACACCTGGTTGGGGTCGCCAGACCTTGGGTAGCACTTGGCTGGGTCGGATCGGGAGTCTACTGGTCTGGGTGACCCAAGACCTAGGCTCACCCACGAGATCTACAGTGATTACGATGGCGGTTAGATGTGGTGGCTAGTCGTTGTTGATGATGAGTGTAAACTTTAGGGTTTAGGTTTTAATTATGGCTCTCATACCATGTTATTTGATAAAAGAGCAATCTGTTTTATTTCTAAGGTAAAAATGAGTACTTATAGAGTTAGGGTTAGGCCTAGTACAATTATACAAATACCCCCGGCTTGCTAATACTATAAATTAATAAACTCAACAGTTATCATTCATTAATGACAGCCGGAGGTGGTGGAGAAGCTTGTCGGTTTCCGAGAAGGGATACCAAGAAAGGATGCTAAGGAGGTATTCCCAGATTTTCAGTTAATTTGTCTTGTGATATTAGGGGACATTGATTGTTGATTCTTTGTCTTGGTTAAGTTTTCTAGAGTAGAAATCTAGTAAGAATGGATGAACTACTAGACTTACACTATTCACCATTAACCTGGTGTGAATAATCTGATGAAGTGAACTAATTAATTGCCGTCAGTTTGTAACTTCAAGTGA
Organism: Rhodomyrtus tomentosa; assembly: GCA_028455895.1. Classification (NCBI taxonomy): domain Eukaryota; kingdom Viridiplantae; phylum Streptophyta; class Magnoliopsida; order Myrtales; family Myrtaceae; genus Rhodomyrtus; species Rhodomyrtus tomentosa. The sequence continues at coordinate 35,048,886 of JAPCWY010000001.1, read as the reverse complement.
TCAAAGTTCCTCGCATAGAATTACCTACCTTAGAAAAATAGGACAGTGTATAAAGATAGGAAGAGCTGCAACTTGAAAAGGAAAATTGCAAATCCTTTGGAACTTATCTTCATTCATTTCTCAATCTTAATATATATTGGCATGTTGTGCCTTAACTCTCGACTTTATGTTCTTGTGAAGTGATCCCCGTACTGTTTTTTGGCAGATTAGTCCCTTGTTTAACCAGAGTTGTTAAGAGAGGCTCCTCTTCTTGGTCTCTGTCCATATTTTGTCATAATCAAATCTACAAAATCATCATGGCTTCTCTGTACCGTATGCAATCACCTGTAGTGGTTGTCGTACAAATGCATATGAAATAGTGAAAAAGAAAGGGCAAATGGCGAAAGATAACTAAGAGATATTTAGCTTCATATAAGGAACTCAAGCTGCAATCATGTAAATAAATATAGGTCAATATAGTTGGTGTAGAACTTTTTTTTTTTTTGGTCGAAAGGCGGGGTAGAACTTGAAAATGTCGATTTTAAAAGAATGTGAATCTAAAATTAGCGGAGCCTCACCAATTCTGGAAGTGATTGGAATGCAAACAGAGCGCCACTGGCTACTATACAAATAAGGCAAAGTACAGAGGATGTGCTTTCAAAATAATTCTATGGATGGTCATCCAATTATGAACACGAGAGAATAGAAAAGCGGTTGGGCAGACATTGAAATCTATCACTGCTCTTGTGTCTACGGGTAAGCGGCGGTGCCAAATTATTTTGGACGGTTGGAAGCTTTCCTTCCAATGATCTAATCGTCAGTAGCTGTTGCATAGTTGAATAGCACCATTGTAAACAACTTTGACGGCAGACTGTTGCATCAGAAGCTATTTGTTGCTTCTGTGCCTTTGGGAAAAAAAGTTGAAACTGGCTTATTCTGGTGGAAGGGCGAGGGGGCTCATCTAAGAATGGGACATGGATTCTACCACCATGTTCAGGAGAAGAGAAGAAAGATCAAAGAGAGAAAAGGGGAGCAAATGGAGGAGAGAGAGAGAAAAAAAACAACTCTCTCATGGGGAACCTCTCATCAAACCTCCCAAAGTTACCACATTACCCGCACTTTTCACTTTTCCTTGTCTGCTTTAGCAAGTTGGAGCTAAATGCTAATATTATATACTTTCAAAAAGTATTCTTTCCATTCGTTTTCCTCCTTTTCATAAACAATCGAAAGCGCAATTCTCTCTTCTTTGTCTTTGTTAATTATGACTCGAGTTTTCTTTTCTAGTAATTTGAGTTGGTACAAGAAGACAAATAAGGGGAGCTATACTGCTGATGTAATCGTGCCAAAAATAAGGGGGGCACCAGAATTCTTTACATAATATATCACTTATATATTATATGGTGGGTTCATGGAGTAAAAGAAAAAGGAAAGTTTCCTTTGCCCTGCACCAGCGTACAAAAGGGTAAAAAGTAGAAGACTTTTGTGCCACTCTTCCGAAAACCGAGACGAGCCGCACGAGACAAGAAAACGTGGGTTTTCTTTTGCAGAGAGTATCCGAGCCGCACAAATCAGACTGTAGAAGCTGTAAACACAGTAGCCGAGACCAAAACCGCACAATAGAAGTCGCGAGTGAATAAGAGAAGAATTGTACACGACGATCTGGTATATTTCTCCTCGATCGCACGGGCTAGGCATTAATAGACGATTTGTGTTCGTGAGTTTTTTCTTTTGTTTTACCCAATAGAATGTTTATTTGTAAACACCGGATTTTGGAATAATCTAGGTGCGGGAAACACGAGCGTATTGAGCGATTGTAAATCCGATTCTCCGATTATAGTGGATTGTTTTTGCTTGCTCTTCCATGGATGTAGGTACTAATATTCGGACCGAACCACGTTATGTCTTATCCTTTATCGTTCATCGTTATTATTTCTGAGCTTTCGCGTTGACTATTTGCGAGATCCTGGTAATTTTCGCATTAATATTTCAACAATTGGTATCAAAGGTTGATGATTAGATAATTTGGATTGTGATTTGGAGCTTTTGCTTGTTTGATTATTATCTGGATATTTGTGATTGCAATTATGTATGGGGTGAAAGCTGAAATTGAGAAGTTTAACGGGAGGAACAACTTTGGGTTATGGAGCCAGAAGATGGAGGCGTTATTGACGACCCAAAGTTTAGAAGAAGCATTGGAGGGCAAGGCTAAGTTGCCCGATACAATGAAAGAAAATGACAAGGATGTATTGATGAGGAAGGCTAGGAGTCTTATTATGTTGAATTTATCGGATGAAGTGTTGATAGAGTTAGGCGAAGAAAAAGATACCGTAGTATTGCGTGCAAAACTTCAGTCACTCTATGTAAAGAAAGGTTTGAGCAATCGCTTGTACATGTTAAAGAGGATGTTCCAGTTCAGATATACTAAAGACACGTCTACCAGAACCCAACTAGATGATTTTAATAAACTCATGATGGATCTGAAGAACGTCGGTAAGACTCTTGAAGATGAAGAGTAGGGCATGATATTGTTGGCTTCTTTACCGGAGTCATGAGAGCATTTTACTGATTCTCTATTGCAGGGACGTACTACGATCACCTCAGAATAGGTAAAGTTCGCATTGTTTTCTAAGGAGTGGCAGAGGAAGTTACGAGATGACAGTCTGGTGGAGGATGTAGCGCGGTGACTAGTGATTTGGGATAGAGAGCAAAAGCGGGGGTCCAGCAGTAGTAGAGGTAAAAGCAGGTCTAAATCACGCCATAGAAAATTCAAGGGATGAGTGAAGTGCTTTGAATGTCACGAGGAGGGGCACATCAGGATAGATTGTCCTAAGTTGAGAAATAGAGGTGTTAAGCAGAAAGCCACAAGTAGTGTGGCAAATATTGCTGAGGAGAGCACTAGTGATGTAGAGGCTGTTTTGTATGTGATTACAGGTTCGTCAAGAGACGAATGTGTGCTAGATTCGAGATGTTCTTATCATATGACGCCTCAAAGGAACTGGTTTACTACTTACCAGATTGCAGATGGTGGTAGAGTTCTATTGGGGAATAACGCAGCTTGCAAGGTTGTGGGGATATGAACAGTTCGTATTCAGATGCATGATGGTGTAGTTCGCACATTGACAGATGTGAGGCATGTACCAGAGCTCAAAAAGAACCTTATTTCTCTAGGGACACTCGATGATATCGGGTGTAAGTACATCACTAAAGGTGTAGTGCTGAAGATCTCTCGAGGTGCTATGGCACTGATGAAAGGGGAGAAAGTGAATTCTCTCTATCATCTATTAGGAGAGACCGTGACAGGAGCTGCTGTAGTTTCATCAGGTGAGTCAGATTCTAATTTAACTCGTTTAGGGCACATGAGTGAGGCATATATGATAATGCTGAGTGATAGGAGTTGTTAAAAGGTCAAAAGACAAGTAAGTTAGACTTATGTATGCATTGTATTTTTGGGAAGCAGCGCAAGATTAAGTTACTACAGGTATTCATTCGACCGAGCAATATGTTGAGTATATTCATTTAGATATTTGGGGCCCGTCTCCAGTTCCTTCGAAAGGAGTTGTCCGTTATATGCTTATATTTATCGACGATTATTCCAGGAAGGTAAGGGTATACTTTCTAAAGCACAAATCCGATGTGTTTGATCTGTTCAAGAAATTTAAGGCATTGATTGAGAAGCAGTCAGATAAACAAATCAAGCGCCTGAGAACTGATAACGGCATGGAGTTCTGTGGTAAAGATTTTATCGAGTTCTATGAGAGAGAAGGTATTGTTAGACACTACACAGTACCTAGTACACCACAGTAGAATGGCGTGATAGAATGGAATAACAGAACTTTACTTGAGCGGGCTCGGAGCATGTTATCGCATGCTGGAATAGGCAAGGAATTTTGGGCCGAAGCAGTGAACATGACATGTTACTTGATTAATAAATCTCCATCATCTGCTATTGAGTGGAAAACTCCAAAGGAAGTATTATCGGGAAAAACTGTTGATTACTCCGGATTACGAGTATTTGGATGTCTTGCGTATGCTCATGTTAGTGATGGTAAGCTTGAGCCGAGGTCGAAGAAGTGCATATTTCTGGGTTATGTACATGGGGGCTACTGGCTGTGGTGCACTGATCCCAGATCATTCGGTTTTCTAATTAGCAGAGATGTAATCTTCGATTAAACTGCAATGCTTCGACAGAGGAGTCCTAAGATACTACCAGTAGAGCAGACAGATCATGGTGTCAGTAGTGAGGTGGAGCTTCAGGTGGAGACTCCGGAGACCTCAAATGTAACAGATGTTGAGACTATAGATGAAGCCGCAGTTCCTGAAGTTGGTGATAGTGAACAATTAGTATAGCCGCAGCACACTCTAGCTGAGGGCAGGTAACGAAGGCAAATAAAACCACCAGTATGTTATGATTATACAGATATTGCTTATGCTTTGACTGTAGGTGACGATGTGGAGATAGATGAGCCTTCATCTTACTCTAAGGTGATGGCTAGTTCTGAGCCGTCGCAGTGGCTAAGGGCTATGAGTGAAGAGATGGAATCACTCTATCGAAATCAGGCATGGGAACTAGTTAAAGTAACTAAGAGCCAGATGATTGTTAGAAGCAAATGGATTTACAAATGGAAAGAGGGCATTTCCGGTGTCGAGGCAGCGAGGTATAAGGCGAGACTTGTGGCGAAGGGGTTTACACAGCGGGAGGGCATTGACTACAATGAAATGTTTTTGCTTATGGTAAGCCATACTTCTATTCGTATTTTACTTATTTTAGTTGCTGCACAGGATCTCGAGTTGAAGCAGCTTGATGTGAAAACAACGTTTCTTTACAGTGAGTTGGAGAAGCAGATTTACATGAGGCAGCTAGAGGAATTTTGTATTATGGGTAAGGAATACCATGTTTGTTTGTTAAAGAAATCTTTATATGAGCTGAAACAGTCTCCTAGGTAGTGGTATAAGCGCTTTGATGCTTCCATGGCTAGTCAGGACTATTCTAAGAGTCAGATGGACAACTATGTTTATTTTAGAAAACTGGATGATGGGTCTTTAATATATTTGCTGCTATATGTTGATGATATGTTGATAGCAGTTAAGAATATGTCTAATATTGATGTGCTGAAAAGGCAGTCGAGTGCTGAGTTTGAGATAAAAGATTTAGGTGCTGCAAAGAAAATATTGGATATGGAGATTTTGCATTATAGGAATGCAGGATTACTACGTTTGTCTCAAAAGAAATATATTAAGAAGATTGTAGCACGTTTTAATATGTAGTCAGCGAAATCTGTAAGTACACCATTAGCGAAGCACTTTAAACTTTTAGTTAAATTATCATCGCAGAATGAGGAGGAGGAGGAACATATGTCTCGTGTTCCATATTCTAGTGTAGTGGGTAGTATTATGTATGATATGGTATGCACTAGGCTTGATATTTCACAAGTTGTCAGTGTGATTAGTCGTTTTATGAAGCGTTCCAATAAAACTCATTGGGAAGCTGTGAAATGGATCCTTAGATATTTGAAGGGGACAACATACGTTGACATAGTGTATCGAAGGAACAGTAATTGATGTGAAACCACTAGTTTTGTGGATTTTGATCACGCAGGTGACTTGTATAAGTGCAGGTCTTTAGCAGGATACTTATTTATGCTTGCAGCTGGTGCAGTTAGTTGGAAATCGTCATTACAGGACCACGTGGCCTTGTTTTCGACTGAGGCGGAGTACATGGCACTAACCTTTGTAGCGAAAGAGGCGATATGGTTGCAGGGTTTGCTTTTGGACTTTAGGTTAGATCATAGAAGTGTTGCTATACACTGTGACAATCAAGGTGCGATATTTCTGGCATATAATCCGATTTATCACGAGCGGATGAAGCATATCAATATCAGGTACCACTTCATTCGAAATGTCTTAACGAAGGGTAAGATTGTTGTGAAAAAGATTGTGACAGCGGAGAATCTGGCGAACATGATGACTAAGCATGTTCCTTTAGCGAAATTCAAACTCTACTATTGGCGTCTGTAGAGAGTGATCGCCTTTCGAGACGATGGGAGAGCAGCATGGATAACGAATACTATAAGTTGGCTTCAAACTTCGAGTCAAGATGGAGAATTGTTAATTATGAATCGAGTTTTCTTTTTCAGTAATTTGAGTTGATACAAGAATACAAATAAGGGAAGCTCTACTGCTGACCTAATCGTGTAAAAAGAAGGGGGCACCAGATTTCTTTACATAATATATCACTTATATATTATATGATGGGTCCATGGAGTAAAGGAAAAAGGGCCCTGCACCAGCGTACAAAAGGGTAAAAAGTAGAAGACTTTTGTGCCATTGTTTTGAAAACCGAGACGAGCCGCATGAGACAAAAGAAAACGTGGGTTTTCTTTTGCAGAGAGTAGCCGAGCCGCACAAATCAGACTGTAGAAGCCGCAAACACAGTAGCCGAGACCAAAACCGCACAATAGAAGCGCGAGTGAAGAAGAGAAGAATTGTACACGACGATCTGGTATATTTCTCTTCGGTCGCATAGGCTGGGCATTAATAAACGATTTGTGTTCGTGAGTTTTTTCTTTTGTTTTATCCAATAGAGTGTTTATTTGTAAATGCTGGGTTTGGGTATAATCTAGGTGTGGGAAACACGAGCGTACTGAGCGATTGTAAATCCGATTCTCCAATTATAATGGATTGTTTTTGCTGGCTCTCCTCGTGGACGTAGTTATCGATATTCGGACCGAACCACGTTATATCTGGTGTCATTTATCGTTCCTCGTTATTATTTCTGAGTTTTTACGTTGACGTATTTGCAAGATCCCGATAGTTTCCGTGTCAATATTTCAACAATCTTCTTTTCATTTCTTTCCAAATAGGAAGGAGGACAAATTTCTCCGCTTGCACTACCACTCTTCATTTTCCGTCTAACTGTAATTTGCAAGATCCTGGAAGGAAGGCAGGTTTTCTTTTCCCCAAGGTGAAGTCCTTAGCATCTTCTAAGGGTTCTTTATGGAGAAAGTTGACTTAGTCCTGGTGGAATCTGCATTTTGTATCTATTGGACATAGCTCCTGCTAGTAATTTAGTGCTTTACACTAGTCATCGAATGTAATTCTTTTAACTATATTTTCGTAGGTTATCCTAATTTTTTTTTTTGTGTATCATTTTTTCTTTAATTTTTTTTATTTTTTGAATGGTATTGGATTATCATAAGTTGTAAATTGTGTAACTAGTGGCAACTGAAAGTTCTTGCGATTGCGACTTCTTACCGCACCGTGGGAGCTCTTCTTTCCCTTTGGAATGCAGTAGTGGTAGAATTTGGATTCTTTGCAGCTTTTTTGAACTCTGGATAAGTAACGTGTGTAGCGGAATTTCTTTTTTCTTTTTTTTTTTCCTGTTTGGTTGAAGAACTTCCCCGCAAAAATACGGGGTGGATGAAAAAAGGGAGAAAAGGAGATTTTCTTAACGTTAAAATTTGCTTGAGATCTCTTTTTCTCCCCCTTATATGGATGTAACGTCTTGTTAGCCTTAAACTCACGTGTCCAATTTTCCTCGGAAATTGTTAATGTGGCAATTCAATTACCACCGGCTGCCGATCCACATGGCATATTGTCACATGGCCAAAAAGACTACATTGAAAATTTCACGCAAAGATTTAGGAGTTAATTAGTAATAGATACTTGTCACAAAAATACGTAGCGGCACTTTTTTTTTTTTCCTGTTTGGTTGAAGAACTTTTCCACAAAAATGCGGGGTGGATGAAAGAAAGGGATTTTCTTGATGTTAAAATTCACTTGAGATTTTTTTTTTTAACTTTTTTGAAGGTTATATGGATGTAACGCCTTGTTAGCCTAAAACTCATGTGGTCAATTTTCCTCAGAAATTATTAATGTGGCAATTTAATCATCATCAGCCGATCTATATGGCATATCGTCACTTCAGAGATTTCCTGTGAGAATTGGCCAAAAAGACTGCATTGAAAATTTCAAGCAATTAGTAAAATTGAAAAATTTATGATTGAATTGGCATGTGCATAATATGTTTAGAAATGACTAGGTAATTTCTTCAATTTTAGAGTATGTGTTTTTCAAATGACATTGTGCTAATTTTCGGGTTCAATTCTCTTTTTCTCTCTTCCATGTGCAAACAAGTAATGTGTACAAAATCTTCCACTTGTTAGAAATGGAACTAATTTAAAGACTTGTGGTAGGATAAGTTCTTCAGTGAGAGTTTTTATTCATTGCGAAATGTTTATAAAAGAAAAAAAAAATTAAGGATTAGAAGTTTGTGTTTCCTGATTACACTTACGTAAAGAACACTCAATAAACAGTCATATATAATTCTGATATATAACGCATGACTAGGACGTGAATGAAGCCACCTAATTGAATATGATGTCGATGGTTAATGAATTAACTGAAAAAAATTAAAAGTATGGTGACCTATATTCAATTAAAGGCGAATTTAGACATGTACATTATTAAAGGCAATTTTCCAAATCTTTCAATAGTCATTTGATTATGTTCCACACATACAAAGATAATAATCGAAGCAATGCGAAGACAAAGCCTACAATCTCCAAACATAAAAACAAAATTCAATATTCGCATAAAGAGCATGACCACTTCTAGTAAATGTTTGGTACGTGGACTATTATAGGTCAATATCTGATTCGATGAAGTGATCCATGAGATTGGAAAGTTTAGACGATGCTAGATATTTAGAAAACTTTTATGATGATGGAAGGGTTATAATAAGACTGCATCACATTTCGAATCAGTGGCAGTATCACTAGCTAGTGTGGCTCAACAACGACGAGGATGTCAGTTAAGTGGGGGAGACTGTAACGTCCCAAATATCACATACTTGATGGGATTAGTTTTGTAAAGTGGTTCATGACTATGAACCGTAGTCAGATGGTCACCTTCAAGTGGGGAGCATGTAACATCCCAAAATCCCAAATCGGATGTAAAAGACTTTACTAAAGTGATTCATACCTAAGGCGCATCACCAAATGGTCAACTTTAGGTGATGGGTACTTGAAGTATTCTTTTTAGAAGCTTTGCCCAAGTGAATCAAGTCTGATTGTTGTAACGTCATTCTTGTTCTTGTCCTAATAAACGCGAAAAATTCTTGTTGGAGTGTCTTCACCACTCCAAATTGCCATGGGAGAAGGTTTATGGAACAATTATTTGTTATTATATGAAAATCGCTTCGACCTTCTCTTGAATTCTCATAACGGTTGAATCTAATCCAAAAAGATTTCTTTTTAGTGAGTTAAACAGGATCAAAACCTTATGTAGACACAAGAAAGAAGCGAGGGGATATAGCTCAGTTGGTAGAGCTCCGCTCGTTCGCCTACTCCAAATACGGAAACCCCTCGAGTAGAATGTATTGATTCATTTCTTAAGACAAGGATCTAGGGTTAGTTGGAACAACTTTGTAAGTGTTAATCTACTTTCAATTCTAAATCGAAAGGACCCAATTCGAGCAAGTTTCAAATTCAAACGAGTCAATGATGACCCTTCATGGATTCTCCTATATAAGCCGCCCCTAAGGTTTCAAAAAATAGGAGCTTCTGAACCCAGGTCATGTACTGAAGCCGACATATCCAATTAGTTTAATGACTTGCGTATGTTGATACTTCACCGACTTCACCGTGATAGCTCTCTCAAGAACCTAAGCAAGTGGATTCATAATGAAGAACCCCACCGTTTTGGAGACGACAGCTTTCTCGGAAAACTATATGAAAGTGGCTTCTCATGTTTGACACAACAATCACAAGTGCCTCGTCTCGCCAAGCCAAAGGCAATCAGCGCAAGAAGAAAATAATCGCGTCGGTAGCTTCTCTCTCACGCGATGACTCGGAGACAGTTCATTTTTTGCCGAGAGGATCTGCTGGACATTCGACAGATACATACGTTCGAAGATGTCTCTTCTGCGTTCGCCAACTGAACCCAGCATTCGGTCGCGTGGCTTCCTTAGAGAGGATCACGGGCCAAAAGCTAACGTTAGTTTTATACGAAAAGCTAGGTCCCATGATGGCCCAATCTGGCATTTAACTACGCGAAGTCGACAAGTGCGGTGCCGCATATGAATAACACAAGTCTTGCGTAATTTACTCTATTCAAATGGCATGCGACTGTTCTTTTACGTCATCGACTGGTAATCTTTTTCGGGTCGGTCTCCTTTTGATTACCTGGGTTCGCAAGTGTTCTTGAACACGATCTGATCAAGTAAACCACCTTTCGTTTTCAGCTTTATCGTCAACCCAACAATGGAATTCAAGAGAGTATAGGAATGCCCTAGTACATGTTAAAGTCAAACCCCAGTCATGCAAGCTCCGCGATAAGTCAAGATTCCCTTGATTTTGCAGCTGAACTTTGTGTTAACCACAAAAGTGTGAGGAGTTCTTTGGCAAGAAGAGTAAGTGACGGTCAGAATCTGAGTGAAATGCCATCGAGTTCCCACCTTTCTTGCTTGGATAAATTTCCCTTCACAGCATGCATTAGCTTGCTGGGGATAAGCAAAGTTAACTCTATTTCTCAATGACATGACGTTCATTTGTATCCTCTTCAAGTCACCTTCAAGTTAATTTGAATTAGACCAAAAATGCACCACAAAAACCTTGCCCCCCTCTCTCTCCCTCTCTCTACACACAGACACGCACGAACACTAATTAAGGTTGATGATGGTCGTTAATTTGGTCAAATGTAAGATTAGGGGTCGACTATCTCAAATCTCTAAGGAGGGAAAGAGAGAGATAAAGAGATTGTGTGTGGCGTCGGCTTAGGTGCGGTTGCCTATGATTCTGCGAAAATTTTTACAGAGACATCACAAATACAATATTATCTAATTGAGGTGTTGCAGATGTCAGAAAAATAATAAGTTTTTATGTCATCGTTATACACGTAAATTAAAACGTGACTTGTAATTAATCCATGAGGATCACGGCACAACCAATACTGCCACGCGGAAGCAAAGCTTAAGTAGAACTCTTGCCAAGTGAGAGATGGAATGACAGCTTTTCCTGTGGATTCGAAAGTGGCTGAAGGGTCCCGCAAGTTGGAACGTGGCTGCAGCTCCTGCTCCAGTCCTTTCCTGCCACTTTCTTCTAGGTAAAAAGGTTCCTTGAAATAGACGCAACAGCACTATGAAAAACAACATGGCTCGAATGGTTTCAAGCTCAAAGTCGATCGAGATCGAGATCGAAATGGCGTCGCAGGAGAGGCTTATCATCTTAATTTGCTTGGTTCTAGCAAGCGGACAGCTCCTTGGCATGGCTCAAGGCAAGGTCCACTATTATGATTTCGTGGTCAGTCTCGATCTCTCTCACATTTCTTTCTGCTCTTTCTTTGATGTTTGGGCTTATCTCAATAATCACAATCAGGAATAAAGATGATTTTGAAAAATGTGATCTCTGTGGAGATGGGGTCGTCTAGATTAGTGTATTCTACTTAACCAATCTGAACACTACAAGTACGCGTGCTGTATCGAAATAGGACAATACCGGTGATACGAGGATTGATTTGAAAATTGATTTCATCGTGCTTTAATGCACCTCATTGGTCGGTAAACTGTTGAAGTATCTGTAAGTTTTCAAATTGTCGGTTTATGCCCCCCCAATTCAATTTCTGTGATGTCCTTTGAAACCCTAATTGTTGCTCTACGGGATGGAAAAACGTGTAGATGAAGGAGGCCAACTTCACGAGGCTGTGTAGCACGAAGAGCATGTTGACGATCAACGGCAGCTTCCCCGGCTCAGAGATTCGAGTTCACCGGGGAGACACAGCCTTCGTCCATGTTCACAACCATGGCCAATACGGTGTCACCATTCATTGGTACGTGAAATCGACTCATTGATTATACCAAACTAAGTATCGGTCACACACAAAACCATTCATGAGTCAAACTAATTGATTATGGATGACTTTTAACCTATCTCTTCTCTATCCTCTTGGTTCGGACCCACCCCGTGACCTGACTTTTTTTATTTTGAGCTTGATTTCGACATCAGCCCATGAATCAATTCCTGTCTTTCGTCTGGAATTTTTGCATTTATTTCGCCGCATAGAAAGTCCTAGCGCATACTTGGGCTGTGCCCCAGCTTAGATAATATAAATTCAAGTAGGATGCACTTGATTCGAGGGTTTGGCCATAATGGGATTACATGCATATGATGCGTTCAGTAGTGCTTTATAGACAATTACTTAAAAAAGTCACCATATATGCATGAAGCGGAATTTTAATGTTCGGATAAATTGGCTCAATCAATGTTTTTCTATGGGATATCCACTGGGATTCCTTGGAATCGAGACCAAACAAATTTGGACAGACAGTTTGATTCAATGTTAGCTATGACTACAAATGGATGAATTCTATGTACATGAATTAAAGGTTGCGTTTCTCTAACTTTGAATTCTAGGCATGGAGTTAGAGAACCGAGAAATCCTTGGTCAGATGGACCAGAAAACATCACGCAGTGCCTATTCCACCTGGGACTAGCTTTCTGCAGGAAATCGATTTTACGACTGAAGAAGGAACACTGCGGTGGCATGCTCACAGCGACTGGTCGTGAGCCACCGTCCATGGCGCCATCATCATTTTGCCGGCTATCGGTACCACTTATCAGTATCCTAGGCCTCATGCTGAAGATACCACAGTTCTTGGTATTAACCCTCTTAACTTATTCTCTCCTTCACAACGTTGTCTATATCTACCACAGAAGTTAACACTCAAATCCATGTTCGAATCACGAGTAGATAGATGATCATAGTACTTTGGGGGCAAATACCCAATAGAAAGCTTCAATGTATTGGTAATAGAAATTGTAGTTTAGTGATCCTAACATACATCGACATAACCTACGACGCAAGTCACCTCGTTCAAGTTTCATTTTCTTAATTATTACAGTTAGTGAATGGTTGCAGCATCCTGGTCCAATGGAGATGTCATGGCCATAATCAACGAGGCCCTCGCATCTGGCGGCGATCCTAACGCGTCGGACGCTTTCACCATCAATGGCCAACCTGGAGATCTCTATAATTGTTCCAGTAGCAAGAAATCATTGCGAATAGATTTCTCCAAGTGTTGTTGGCTCGGTTTTTCTCTTGAAGATGAACTGAAGTGGTTGCTATAGTTACATAGCGAGTCCTTTTCTTGATTTGTAGACTGTACATATCATCTAATAGTCGACCATGGCAAGACCTATCTCCTCTGGATAATCAATGCCGTCATGAACGAAGAGATGTTCTTCGGGATCGCCAACCACAGCCTCACGGTGGTCGGGATAGACGCCGCGTACTTGAAGCCCTTGAAGACTAGCCACATTATGATCACTCCGGGGCAAACGATGGACATCCTAGTGACGGCGGACCAGGCACAGAGCCACTACTACATGGCCGGAAGCCCATTTGCCGACGCGACCGCCCCATTCGACAACACCACGACCACGGCGATTCTCCAATACAGAGGCAACTACACGCCCCACCGTTGCCTTCTTTTCCCGCACTTCCCGTCTACAACGACAAGTACGCCGCCAAGAACTTCACCGTCCGGCTCCGAAGCCTCACGAGCCGAGCTCATCCGGCCGACATCCCGAAGAAGATTGACAAGACAATTTTCATTACCGTGTCCGTGAATCAGATATTTTGACCGAATGAATCGTGTGCTGGACCTGACGGTAACAGACTAGCTGCAAGCTTGAATAACATAAGTTTCCAAACACCAAAGATCGACATACTTCAAGCCTACTGCAGGTATTGACTAACTTGACTAGGGCTAATTATGCTTGTCTTTTCACAGAGTTAAGCCATTTCTGAAGGGCGAAATTGCGGTTGTCTTTGGACAATAACTAAATGTCGAGCAGGAGCTTGCCCGGAGTTTACAAGGCTACCTTCCCGGACAAACCGCCTTACTTCTTCAATTTCACGGGAGACGTCGGGAACAACACGTTGTACCCGAGCCTGGGAACGAAGGTGAAGAAGATAAAGTACGGTGACGCTGTCGAAATAATATTCCAAGGGACCAATGTCGGCGCCGCCGAGAACCATCCGATGCATCAGCACAGCTATAGCTTCCACGTGGTCGGGATGGGATGGGGGAATTTCGACAGTGAGACCGATCCGAAGGCATATAACTTAGTAGACCCGCCTGAGGTGAACACGTTCGGAGTTCCTAAAAATGGATGGCTCATGATTAGATTCATCGCAGACAATCCAGGTAAGCTCATGATCCTGTCTGTGTAGTAGACTGTTCCATTATCTCGAGAAGATATTTTTGCCTATGAGAGACATGCTTTAAGGTAAGGGTGATCGTGGTGAAGTTAACGTGGTTTGTGTGGTATATGCATCTTAAAAAGAAGACGAAAATGCCAATCATATAACGAAAATACTAGTTTGAAACAAACAAGATGTAAATTATTGTTAAAATGCAAAATTTGTGTCAATTCAAATATATTATATTAAAGGGAAATTTGTCCAAAAAGTCCCAAACATACTGCACTTTTGTCAATTCAGTTCATTTTGCTAATTCAATCATATGCATTTTGACGTTTAACCATTTGAGTCCGTTCGGTCAATTTTGGTCGAAAGTCGATGACGTGGATACTGACCGTCCTACATGGCACGTCTGACGCTGTCATTGATAATTGTTAGCAATTATCTAATATTTTGTCGATGTTTTTTATTTTTTTATTTTCCTTTTTACTTTTTTTCCCTTTTCCCTTCACCGGCCATTGTCGAGCCTCGTCAATGGCCGGCGGAGGTCATCGGCCTTAGGCAAGGGTGAGGGCAACCCTCGCCTGATCCGGCGAAGGGCTACCCTCCGCGGCCCCAGGTGAGGGTTGCTCTCGCCTGATCTAGTGAAGTGTTGCCCTTGCTTAACCCAGTCCCTTGCCTGAGGTTGGTAATGAAAGGAAAAAGGAAAAAATAGTATAAAATTTTAAAAATATTAAAATATAATTAAAAATTATTTACATTATATCGACTGTGCCATGTAGGATTGTCGGTGCCCACGTGAGCGATTTCTAATCGCAATTGATTAGATGGATTCAACTGACAAAACATGAAAATGTTTAGGATTGAATTGACATAAGTGCAATAGGCTTATGACTTTTTGGACAATTTTCCTATAGAGAATTGCGTATTCTTTCAAAGCCTACTATTTGAAGAGTGCAATTCCGAATAATTTTTGTGTGTGTTTTCATGCATTAACATAAGTCTATGGCGCCGATAGATGGGAGCTATAACGTGAGGAATTGAATTCGCAGGAGTATGGTACCAACACTGTCATTTGGAAAGACATACGAGTTGGGGGATGGACACTGTGCTCATCGTGAAGAATGGCAACACCATGGCGACCCACATGCGGCCGAGGCCTCATTATATGCCTCCTTGTCGCTAGTCTCCATATAAGGAAATGCCGTCACTTTGTATCTTCACTTAAGATTTTTGAACGCCACTTATAATATGATCCCTGGTAAGTATTTCCTTGTGTACGAAATAGTTAAGATTGGCTCAGCGAATGTGGCGCATCCTCCATGGATGAATATGGACTCAACCGCCGTTTCATTTAATTGTTGAAATTATCAAGAAGTGACAAGTTAAAGATTGCCGTTCTACCCCCTACATGAGGAAGATCTAAATCAGTAAATCTAAGTAAGATCTAAATCAGTAAATCTAAGTTGGTCCTTTGTGCAATGGTGGCATTCGATGTTATTGTATTTAAGGGTAGTGTCTACTGTGCTCTTCTAGCTAGACCTTGATAATAATGGGCCTACCAATATGGCCCAAAGCACAAGTTGGGCTAATTCACCCATGCAATTTCCTTCTTGGGCTCGGAATGGTCCATAAAGAATTGATTTGCCCGCCCAAGCACGATCATTTTACTAATCTATATAGATCAAAAAGGGTATATATGTACTCTTTTTCTACGCTTGGGTAGCTACATAAGATGGCAATACATTGCGGATGAATTTCTGCGCTCTATTGATTCCACAAGATTGGCATGGCGTTCCATCCATTGTTTTCATCGATTTAAGTAGAGCCGTTTCTAACCTGAACTAATAAGCATAATCATATCTCGCCGTCAGGGATAAGGAATTAAAACGATGCTAAGCGCGCTTAAATGTCACAACATGGCTCGTTCCAACCTCGACCAATGTCTATGACATTGACACACATGTCGGTTCTATACATCTGCTAAGGGTTTTCCCATGACTGCAAAACAACTTCAACTCTCTTACTAATTAAGACACTTAAAAAGAAGGGGAATTGATAGAAAGTTCTACGATCTCCATTATGAAGTCCACAGTTTTAAGAGCACGTGCAAATAGCCGAGACGGGAAAGATGTTGTTTCATAGGTGGAAGAAAGGGAAGTGGGGGGCCGATCTGTAAATTGTTCATCTGTCGGTCAAGCATTCGACAAAGTTAGTGCGAGGGTCTCCCCTTCTGCATTTTCTAGGGGCGTCTCTCTTCTCTTTTCTTTTCGTTTTTTCCTTTTTCTTTTTTCCGCTTGTTCAACCAGAGGAAGAGAAGAAACTTCAGTAAAGCATAGAGATTTTAGGTGGTTGGATCTGAGTAAAGTCATTATGCTGCTTCATTTGAACTTAGAAGGTGATGGTGGGGAAGGTAAACTCCACGTCATCTTTGGATGGCTACAGTCGGGTAGGGTCGTATAGTAGCGTCTCGCGCTTGGAGTGAACCATCGGAGCTTAGGCTCTTGTATCGTCGAGTCGTCGACCTGTGGTTCTCATGGTGCCTTTGAATCCACTTGTCGGACATGTACCCTTGAATCAAAGACAATGTGTGAAGAAATTTTAGGTGGAGACCTTCTTTCTTTTTTCATGGGTTTTCCAGAAGGTTATCAAATTGATAATACTATCTCCACAACGTGACGATCTTTTGTTTAGGTGGGGAAGAATATTCTAACTGATGTGTGGAAGTGGACCACGATACTTATTGTTTGATTATTATTTATTCACACTCGGTTTGTTTCGCGCGAAAAAGGAAATTTTGGAAAATATTTTCTAAAACTAATTATTTGAAATAACTTGTCAATGTAAAATGTTTTCATTACTAGTAACACTTTGCTCGCGCCACTTGAAATAATTGATCAAATGAAAATATTTTCTTGAACGAAGTAGAAATTTTTCTTTTTACCTTGAAAGATTCTGACTCTACATCGTTCGCGTACAAACGATTGAGATCCTCTAAACTTAAATAGTAAATTCACACCTTCAAGTTATTCATCTTGAGAAGTGGCTATGTCAGCAAACCTGAAAATGCAATGGCCGTGTTTTGTGCTCTATCATGTGTTTAAGGCTCTCCTGACGTTTGATATTTGCAAAGTATAAACATTGCCATTTGAAATATGCCCCTATTTTGAAATAGGATAAATGACGTAAATGATCCATGAACTTTGGTTTACAGTGTAATGTGGTCAATGAACTTTAAACTTATTTAATATAGTCTCTGATCCATTTTGTTCAGTGTGGTATATGGACGGTAAGAAAATACTCAATATTCTAACTGAACTTGTATTAATAGAAGTAAAAAATTGCATATTTTCATGCATACTAGGGATCGCATTAACAAATTAAACATGTACCGAAAGTTCGGAGATCACGTTGAATAAGTTAAAGTTCGGAGATCACATTACACATTGGATCAAGGTTCGTAGACTATTTGTATCTAACCCCTTTGAATTACGTTATTCCTCAAATTTTTAAACCCATTAGTATGCATTATCACTATTTTTAGTGATCTTATCTTGTGCTCCGGGGTCAAATTTTGTGAATATGATCCTCGAATGCACTTGAGGACTAGCCTTGCTCAGTTATGGAAATGGTTTTTGTATTACTGTTATCATTATTATATTATTGTGTGTCGCGTGCAATTAGTACCAAGTTCTGAATATTGAACTTTACCCCTGGAAAATGTGGCATAGAATTTGAAAGAATAGGACAAAACAGGGGCACCAAGAGTTCAACATTCCTTCCTCACTTTCTTCGAAGCCAAGCATTAAGTTGTACCTAAAGGTCTTGAGCCCCCTCAACCGTGCCATGCATGCCACTAAAGACAACCACGTGAGCTCCCTTTGCCCTTATCTAACACACACTGCTATTATAAGTTGTAACCATACGTCAAATCTCCCACCCTCGCCATGGAGATATCTGCACCAGTAGAGAGAGGGAGAGAGAGAGAGAGATTTTTGAGTTATAAAGGAGCGAGCAAGCCGCTTCTGTCAATGGCATTATTCGAAACCAGTTGAAGGAACAGCGGCCGAAACAACGCGGGGCGGCCGAAAATGCGTTCTTCTCCGTGCGATCTCCGATGGCTTCTTGCTCTACTGGGCGGACTGTTGTCACTCCTCCCTCTGGCTCAAGGCGAGGTCCATTACTACACTTTCGTCGTAAGTTTTCGCATTTCGCTTATCTTCCTCTCCTCCGTTTTCAGCTCGTTTTCGACGCCATCGTTGCCATTTGCTCCGGTTTCTGTCATTCGGGGGCGTAATGGATTTTTGTGACTCTGCGTGGGTGTAGCTGCGAGAGACCAACTTCACGAGGCTGTGCGCGACGAAGAGCATGTTGACGGTGAACGAAAGCTTCCCGGGGCCGGTACTGTACGTCCGCAAGGGAGACACGGCCTACGTTAATGTCATCAACCAAGGGTACTACGGAGTCACCATTCACTGGTAAGCCAAGACCTCAGCCATTGTTCTGATTTCACAAGTCAAATGCAAATAGAGTTGAAAGTCTGGTGGCCGACCGAGTTTCCGTGCTAGTCTAGTGAGCTAATTTTTAGGATGAGAGATGTTTAAGATCGTCGGCCTCTTCCACATTCTAACATGAGCAAGGAGTATTTGAATGTTAGCACACGAAAGATTATCTGATCATTTTGCATGTTGTTGGTAATATAGTAGTCAAAGTTTAAGATCTATCATAGAAAATGAAGGTATTTTTGTTATAACGAGACAAGTTTGGGCTACATCAAATGGACAAAATAAAAATTTGAGGTATCAGTATTACGACAGACAAAATTTTAAAGTTTGGGATGTTGTTTTTGCTACACTGATACAAGTTTGGGAGACATGTTTTTTTTTTTTTTTTGGAATAGCAGCGTCACGATGGTTATGGTGCCGGAATTTTTCTTTTATGGTACTTTGTATTGTTATGTCGGGGTTGTGGGGGCCAAGCATGGGAAGGACAGAGGTTTTCTGAAGGGCAGTTCAAAAAAGTTCGGTAGGATTTTCTGACGGCCATTGGACCACAATTTTATATCCTTGCATCTCAACCGACTGTCTAGCCTTTCGACCTTAGTAATTCCTTCTCCAGTAATTTTTAATGTACGAAATTAACATCTATAGAATATTTACAAAGCCAGGCGTGTTTCTTTACCGACTCGAATAAAATGGAGCTTAACATGTATTATTCAATTGCGAGAAATCAATGGTCAATATTCGCGAATCTGCTCATAACAGCCCTCTTTTTCCCATAAGCGCAGGCACGGCATCAAACAGCCGAGGAACCCGTGGTTCGACGGCCCCGAATACGTTACCCAGTGCCCGATCCCTCCAGGGACCAACTTCACTTACCAAGTTCTGTTCACTACGGAGGAGGGCACCCTCTGGTGGCACGCGCACAGCGACTGGACCCGCGCCACCGTCCACGGCGCGATTGTCATAAAGCCCGCCCTCGGCACGACTTATCCTTTTCCTGAGCCCGATGACGAAAAGGTCCTAGTCTTTGGTATGTCCCCCGTTTAGTACGGTGAAATAATGAAGTCATACGATGGTCATTTTGTTGTGCATTCGGGAAGCACTTAGCATTGTGAAACTGGCAGCATCGTGGTACGAGGAGGACGTGATGGAGCTGATGAAAGAGGCACTGTCCGAAGGTGGATTGACGACATTATCAAGTGCTTACTGCATCAACGGCCAGCCTGGTGATTTTTATAACTGCTCCAGAGGTAAAGCTTATTCAGATACGTAGGCATATTTTACCATCATGCCTTGCTATGGAGAGGAAATCTTTTGTAGTGTAAATCGATTCTAGAATCAAATCTAAGTCTCGGAATTGATTCTGATTTGTCACAGACAGCACGCATAGGATATCCGTTGACTATGGTAAGACCTATCTTCTCCGTCTAGTCAACTCGGTGCAGAACACTGACATGTACTTCGCCATCGCGAACCACACCCTGGCGGTGGTCGGATGGGACGGAGCCTACGTCAAGCCCGTGGTCACAAGTTGCATCATGATAACCCCCGGTCAGGCGATGGACATTTTGGTCACGGCCGACCAGCCGCTCGGGGAGTACTACGT
Organism: Rhodomyrtus tomentosa; assembly: GCA_028455895.1. Lineage (NCBI taxonomy): Eukaryota > Viridiplantae > Streptophyta > Magnoliopsida > Myrtales > Myrtaceae > Rhodomyrtus > Rhodomyrtus tomentosa. The sequence continues at coordinate 35,028,600 of JAPCWY010000001.1, read as the reverse complement.
CCTCCTCTCACCTTTCTTCGACGGTCAAGCGGACGACTTCGACCACAGCATTGCCAGCGCGATCTTCCAGTACAACGGCAACTACTCTTACGCCGGATTGCCGGCGTATCCGAGCGATTTACCTGGATGGGAGGATGTGGAGCCCGCGACTTCCTTCGTCAAGCGACTGAAAAGCTTGAACTCGGCGGAGCACCCCATCGACGTGCCCAGGGACGACGAGATCACGACCAGGATGTTCATCACCGTCTCGATCAGCATGATGCGATGTCCGAACGCCTCGTGTGAGGGGCCGGACGGAAATCGCCTTGCGTCCGCGTTGAACAACATTTCTTTTGCAAACCCAGACTTGGATGTGCTCCAAGCATACTACAGGTTACAACTTGTTGCTACTCTCTTCCCCTGCCATTTGCACAAATTAATATAGATAATATATAATTGACCGTCTTTAATTCCTTGTCTTTGATTCCTTGCAGCAATATCGCCGGGTATTACACGGCGGATTTCCCTGATCGACCCCCGACGTTGTTCAACTTCACGTCCGAAGACCTATTGACTGACAACGTGACGCTATCGGACCAAGGAACGAGGGTCAAGGTACTGAAATACAATGAGACGGTCGAGATAATCTTCCAGGGGACCAACGTGATGAACTCAGGCGAGACTCACCCGATGCACCTGCACGGGTTCCGGTTCTATGTGGTCGGACTGGGCGGGGGCAATTTCGACAACGAGACTGATCCGGAAACCTACAACCTGTATGACCCGCCCGAAGCGAACACTGTCCCGGTGCCTAAGGACGGGTGGGCTGTCATCAGATTCAGGGCAGACAATCCCGGTAAGTTCACTGGCCGACCCAAATGCGATATAGCACGTGAATGAATTCGATCATACAAAAATCAGAATAGAGAGAAGAAGAGATCAATCGTTCCTAACTCAAATTTGTTTCCGGCAGGCGTATGGTACATGCACTGTCATTTCGATCGGCACATGACGTGGGGCATGGACACCGTGTTCATAGTCCAGAACGGGACCACGGCCGAGACAAGCGTCCGGGAGCCTCCGGCGTACATGCCTCCTTGCGAGACGGACTCGTCGCTATTGAGCGCCCTATATTCTTACTTACAGCAGCAGGCTTAATCAATTTTCACTACATGGTGTAGTTGTCCTGGGAAGTTTTCATTCGTAAACAGAGAGACCGCATTTTAGTGCAGGGTACCTGCCGATTCTTTTTTTTCCCCCTCGCTTGATGTCTTTTGGAAGGAAAGAAAATTATAGCCCCCACTCAGCTTATGGTGCTGAATAATGATCTCCGGACAGAATGAAATTAACTTGTTGTACATCAAACAAATGTTTAATGAAAAATGTGAGACTGACATGTTGTCGCCCGCCCGGGCCGTTGGCTCAATTCAAAGGACCGTGCGGTGTGTGCTGTACTCGGTCACAAGTATTACACCGGCCGATTCAAGCACGTAATAATCCGATGGTAAGACGCATGGGCGGTCAGCAAGATCGTTTGTAAGATGTTAATTCAGTTGTATCAATGAATAGTACAGTGAGTATAAGGACTTGAACGCCTCAAGAGGTTTCCAAGAATCTAGAGTTCAGGAATTGAAGGCTTCGTCTATTGCTGATACATGGTTCACAGTCCCATCATCATATTGGTAGGGTTTGGTTGCTGTATGATGACTACTATTTCGTATCACAATCGTTTCAGCACGCTCTTAGTTAATTCATTGCTCTATTATCAAGGGTGATATTTGTTTCTTTGCTACATTGCTATATGCATCTAATGCTGTTCTTGAAAGAAAGTCTTTCTATACGGGAATCTCTCTCTAGTCTTGCTGCTGCTGTTACTTCTCTTGGTGTTATCTTTGCGGGTCTCCAATTCTATTAGACGTTCTTTTCCGAAGCAAGCAATTTTGATGATGCTTATGTACCTGATATGGTTGACTTCGATACTACATTGATTCAATCTGGTTTCTCCGACATAAGTTAGACTGGTTGCTCTTTACTTGGACCAATTGTAGGCTTGATGTCCTTTTGTAGGAAGATGGATATAGTTCTGGTAAACGGTGCCTGGCTTGATGTTCATTTGTACCATTATGCAGAGTTTGTGCCCTCTGATATATCTGATCGTCGCACGGCGCTTGTATGGTTTATGGAGCCTGAGTTGTCATTTCTTGAACTTTTCAACTTCTTTAAGATTTGGTGACATTTTCTATTTTAGCAGGTTGTGAGGAAGGCTTGGCACAGTGATGAACAGGGAGTGCCTCTCTATATGTATGTCTTTCACTCCAAACTGGCTTAGGTGAAGGTTGCTTTGGAGATGCTTAACCAGGAACGTTCTAATCAGGGAAATAATGAGCTTTTTCCTCTTTGCAGCAGAGTACTCTGTTGTACGTCCTCTCGAGATCTGGAAGGTGAGTTTATTTCTTATAGCTAAATGCTGGAAACTTCAGGAGGTTGAGGAATCTTTCCTCTGGGAATAGAGGATGGTTCTAAGATTGAGGAACATTGCAGCTGAGGCTATTTTATATTATGAGGGTCTTCTTTGATTACCCTGATACTGGCCTTTAATGGTATTGATTTGACTTCCCTGAGGAACACTGCAGTTGCTACCTTCTATTGGGATGCATGCTCTTCTTACAAAGCCACATACTTATGATGAGACTGAGGAGGTGTTGGGGTCTAAGAAGTAAGAAGAACAGGGAAAATGCCCCAGTGTCATAGGACTTTTTCAGCCTTTTTCCTTCACTTCAGCATGTATTAACTTTGGCTGTGATTGTGAAGCTGTTTAATTCTTTTTTAATTTTCTAAGTTGCTTAAGAGAATCAATGCTAATGCCACTTCTTCTGTGCCTAAGGCAGCTGATCTTCGACGAGCTTTTGATCCTCTTAGTCGGGAATTTATAATCGAGATCTCGCAGGCAATTGGAGCTCTCCATGTTTTTGTTTCTTGGATTTCAGCATGAATTGCTACCCCTGGATCTTTGGAAGTTTTCTCTGCTGGGAAGCAAAGCGGTAAGACAGGGAGATCCCTTGTCCCCTTCTCTGTTTCTTCTTGCTATGGAGGTGCTTTCAAGACTACCGAAATTGTATAGCTCTGGAGAGAAAGCATCAAATACCACCCGGCCTTATTCCAGCAAATATCAACCACAACTAGTGAATATTGGGCTGAAAGCCGAAGACACAGCAGAATACCAACCCCCGCAATTCTTACGTGGAAGACCCAATACAGGAAAAATCACAAGGCCACTCAAAAGCAAGATACACAATAATTCATCTCTAGATACATAGTTAGAAGCTCAACACATCTCATCACCATAAATGTGGATTTAATGCAAATAAGTAGGAAAAATTTAACCACAAGAGACGATTTGGAGAAGGATTTTTAACAGACAAACTAATCTCGCAAACAACATTCTAAAACTTAAGTCAATTTCGGGAAAATTTCACTATCGAATATGGGGCAGATCTGCCTCTTCTCCTCTGAACGCACGGTCTCCTGGTTGGATAACTAGGGCGAGTCTTTTTTCTTCCCTTGGCCATCACGATTGAACCTTTAGTCAAGTTCATTTGCCATCACAAAAAGAATTGCACCAGCCAATATCATCTAAAGGCACCACCGGAGATCAGATGAATACTAACGTCCGGAACATGTCTCACATTTTTTAATAGCAAATTTCATCGAACATCACTTTCTAAATGAACATTTCCCACGACAGTAATCTGAAAAACACCACTATTGCCCACCCTAATACAAATGAAATCACCGTTGTGATAGGATGTGAAAGTTGTGGCTCCGTGAGGTGACATGAATTGGAGTTTTTTTTCGAAAATAATATTAAAAAAATAAATATTTACAAAATTAATATTAAAAAATAAATACTTACATTTTTAGATCTCCCCCGGCAATTCACCTAGGGCTCGCCTGTGGGGCCCCTCCCTACTATGGCAATTCAATTGCCGTGGGAAAGGGAGGGGGAGCAGGCCCCCACGTGTGGGGCCCCACCCCCACTTTCCCACGGCAATTCAGTTGTCGTGGGAATGTGTTCTTCATCTTCTTCTTTTTTTCAAATTTTTCCTTTTTTATGATTTTTTAATCATTATTTATCAAAATTTATATTTTCTTATTTTTCATTTTTGGAATTTTAAGATTATTAAAAAAATTTGGATCAGCTCAAACTTGACCCACGCTTTTCAAGACATCTGACCACTTATGTTTTTATTTTTTTCAAAAATTTATCGATGATCGTTATAAAACAAAAATCACAGGACACATTATTTTTAAATTCTTCGGTGATCGTTTTTGCCAAAAACACACCCCAAAAATACATATTATTTTTAATATTATGAAAATCACCAGATCGCAACACGTAATTATTTTATATTAAGGAAACTGTAAAAAAATAACCACAACGAAATTTACGTCAAACGATCGAGAAAAACAATAATATGTTGCTATCCGGTGATTTTCATAATATTAAAAAAATATGAACTTTTGGGGTGTGCTTTAAGCAAAAACGATCGCCGGCGAATTTAAAAATAATATGTCCTGTGATTTTTGTTTTAAAACGAACATCGATGAATTTTTGAAAAAAATAAAAACACGAGTGGTCAGATGTCTTGAAAAGCGCGAGCCGAGTTTGAAGAGATCCAATTTTTTTTTTAATTTTTTTAAAATTTCGAAACATGAAAAATCAGAAAATATGAAATTGATAAATAATGGTAAAAATATCATAAAAAATAAGAAAAATTTGAAAAAAAATCTGAAAAAATAAGACAAATTCCCACAACAATTCAATTACATGCTGTGGTTTTTTTTTTTTTTGCAGCTTCCTTAGTATAAATATGTTGCGATCCGGTGATTTTCATAATATTAAAAATAATATGAAATTTTGGAGTGTGTTTTTGACAAAAACGATCGCCAAAGAATTTAAAAATAATATGTCATGTGATTTTTGTTTTACAACGATCATCAATAAAGTTTTGACAAAAATAAAAACACAGGTGGTCGGATGTCTTAGAAAGCACAGGTCGAGTTTGAGCCGACCCAAATTTTTTTAATAATTTTAAAATTCAAAAATATGAAAAATCAGAAAATATAAAATTTGATAAATAATGATTAAAAAATCATAAAAAAGGACAACTTTTTTTTTTTTTAAAAAAAAGACATTCCCACAGCAACTAAATTGCTGTGGGAAAGTGGGGGTGGGGACTTCCACATGGGGATATGCATCCTCTCCCTTTCCCACGGCAATTCAATTGTCGTGGGAGACCTAAAAATGTAAATACTTTTTTTAACATTAATTTTTATAAATATTTATTTTTTTAATATTATTTTCAGAAAAAACTCCATGGACTGAGGTGGTGAAGTCAACAAGCTAATTAGAATCTTGGCATGTAAGTTTCATGCAAGTATCGTCACAAATGAATAGAATATCCCCATGCGAAGCACCTGTGGTTGCATCTTGTTTCTCTTCTTTCGGTCTATTTTGAAATCTATCTCTCTTTGCTAACCTGTTTAGCATAATGTTGCATCAATCGCCAATGTATATGGGCAAGGGGTTCCAGGTAGAATTTGAAATCTATCAATTGGAATAGGTTCACTATTTTATTCTATTTTTGACTTGAGACTTACCCCGCATACCCTAGAATTTACCCTGCCACATGCTAGGGTCGATTTTAGATTCTCTCCAGGTTCCATATTTACTAATAATTGAATGATTACAGTGAATTATCACATCTAATAATCATCATTTGCTGCTATAATTCACTAATTATAATTCATATTTAGACACACGAAAAACATGAAATATTAACAAAATAAAAATCTCAATCATGAATATCGCCAGAAATGAAAGTTTATATTCATGGTTTCAGATTACACACTCATCATCGGACGTCGTGGAATATTGCATGATCGCTAAAAAATGTAGAATAAGAAAAACACAAACTTATTCTAGGTTCCAGGTTCTAGACCTGAAACCTATCTGTCAGAATCGGTTTCCCAATTTTCATGCCTAGAACCTAAAACCTGCCTATCAGAATTGGTTTCCCAATTTTCAGAATGTGAAAACTACCGTGTATACCCTAAAATCTGGAACATACCCTGTTTTGCATGTTCAGGTTTTCGATTATCTTTCTACCCTAGGAGCTATGCTCACCCTTATCATTATAGCATTTTTCACATTCCTCATTGGCCTCCATTTAGAACATTCTCTTAGCTTACCTTTTTCATCATAATTCAGGAAATTTTCTAATTGAGACTTCATTATGTTTTATAATTCTTAAAAGTGATTCTTTTTTCTAAAATCAACTTTTTTTGGATTCTGGATTTTGCTCTAAAACTGATTGTGATTATCAAAAACTGATTTTGAGAATAAAATTAGAATTAGAATTATTTACGTTAGCAAACAGGGTTCTCATCGTTTTTTGTTTCCAGAATCAGATAATGAGAATGGTTACCATGTAGGCTCTAAGCGTTTGGACTGATGATCACAGGTATCAACCGAATATGCAGTTTTTAGAAGATTCGGAATTGTATCTTTGGATGTCAATCAATGATCGTGCAATCAGTTTGATTAATTTGGGATGGTAGTTTTCTATTTTATGTATTTTCTTTTTTGTTAGTAAATCTTCTAGAATGTACTCTTGGTTCCGGTGAAATTAATCTAACACAGTTTGCAGCGACAGCTTTCAAGAGAGACCAGATGAACAGGTTCCGATATTTGGATTGCGGAATGAATAAGATGGTGACAGTATCTCTGCATACCCTGAGGTTTTGACACTTCCTCGTTGCCCCTCTTTCGGACTCCCTTTATGATGTAATGAAAGAGCACCGTTTCATTCGAACAGCTTCGCGAAATGATTAAAAAAAGATGCAGCCAGTGCCTTTGGTTAGAACAGTTTCGGTCTGAAAGGTTGACCGGAAGCTGAATAAGACGCGTGTGATCGCAGCTTTCAGCTTTAGGGGGACGACCGTTTGGGTTGGTTCATTATGATCGGGTTGGGGCTATAAATAATAGACACGATGGTCCCAACTCTCTCTCTCTCCACGTAGAAAAGCAAAGAAAAGAGTCCCTTGTTGTCGTTGCGACCCACCGAAAATGGCTTTGTTAAGCGCTCATAAGACATTGCCCTTCTTATCTTCGGCTATCCTCGTCGCCCAGTTGCTTTGCATGGCTCGGGCAGACGTCCATTCCTACGACTTCATGGTGAGTTTTCAATCCCGATTGTTGCCGCCGTTTCATGCACGGGGAATGTGCTTCGGGCCGAGTTGCACATCGTCATTTCTTCTCTCAAGTGGGGTGCAGTTGAAGGAGACGAACGTGACGAAGCTGTGCGCAACGAAGAGCATCATGACGGTGAACGACAGCTTCCCGGGGCCAGCGATTAAAGTGCACAAAGGGGACACGGTGTACGTGAACGTTCATAACCACGGAGATTACGGTGTCACGCTTCACTGGTAAAAGTCTTTCTTCCTTTGCGTTGCTTCTTTTATAATCCAGTACTTTGGTGGTGGTTTCATCGTGATTATGATGCAGGTAACGATAAACAGGAAAACAATTCCAAAGCAATACTAAAATTCAATTGATATGGTCTGAATATTACAAAAAGAGTACGTCTATATATATAAGACTCCAAAAGGAACGCGGATAATTAAAATAACATTAATCAACTCAACTCAAATCAAATCAAATCTAAAAGGAATCAAATCAAAATCTTAAAAATTATGCGAAAATTCAAAACTACCAAAATAGAAAAACTGCCAAAAAGTGGTCTAAACGACTCCGAAATACTAAAATATATCGTATCTCACAGGAAGAGGTGACTTTGAATTAGATGGTCGTTTCACTTCAACGGACCAATTTGAGCGCAATCCGAGATCATCTGACCCAAGATTAGAATTTTCGATAAAGTCGCGGACTTTTGGCGATCAATTTGTCAAGATAATCGCATGCCAACTGTTCTACATCAGATTAGCTTTGTTTCTCTTTTAATTTTCTCTTCATCGAAGTCCAAGTATGGCTTAATCATGTCTGCACTTTTTAGTCGGCTATATTGCTTACTCAGTGCAGTCACTTGGATCCATCCTTGGTCAGATCAGATAGATAGGTGGGCGAAGACAGTCTTGACCCTAAGGATTTGTTCACCTTTGCATTTCATTTTCAAATTGTTTGGTGGCGCAGTTGCATTGCACTGACTGTAATAGGAGAAAAGAGTCGAGCAACTTAGATTCTTACTCGATTTGAAAGATTGCCGTGGGTGAAACACAGAGTCTTCCATCTGCTAAGAAATTCTGTTGATAAAAAGGTTAGGTGCAAAACCCAAGAGTAATAACACCACCCGATGGTCAACTTAATTGGGGTAGACTTCATTTGAGTGGTGGAGCTATATATTTGAAACGAACCATGCAATTTCAAATAGGACCGAGCGGTTGTAAATTCTATATATACTGCTGGTGAAACGTGAAACCTATCCGTGAAACATGTTTCTCGTTTTTTTGGAACTTGAAAATTACCATGCATATCACAAGTTTCAAAGTCGATTCCAAGGTCTACTAAGGTTCCACTTGTATTCTTAATTAAATAATTATAGTGAATCATCAATTTTAAAGACCACCACTTGTTGCTACAATTCAATGATCACAACGCATATTTAGACATACGAATACTAACAAAGTAAAAATTTCAATCATACGTATCACCGAAAATAAAAATCCAAACTAGTGATTCCAGATTACGCACTCATTATCGGACGTTAAAAAGTACCGCAGTATCGCGCGAAAAAAAATATCAAGAAAAACACAAAAACTTGTTATGATTTTTTCGGGTGGTTTTAAGTTTACCCTTCCAGAAATCTAGATTCTACCCACTGGAATAGTTTCCCAATTTTCAGAACTTGGAACCTACATTGCAAACCACGGAACTTGGAACCAGATAGTTTCCCCATTGTGTCGGGTTCACGTTCAGGTTCTACCATGAAATCATGCTGATCCCTAGTTCCAAAATCCAAACTAGGATTATGTAGGAAATTTTGAAAAGAGAGAGAGACCAAATGAAGCTTAGTAATTGACACGTGGCCATTAATTTAAGATTTCCACTGAAATTCAGTCGAACAAGATATCTTTTAACGCTCCATTTATTTTGCAAAAATTGAATAATTTGATAAATATTTTCTTAACATTGATAGCTTACATCGCTTAAAATAATGAGCTAATGAAGAAAATATCTTCACTATCAATAACAATTTATGTCTAAACATTTTGTGAAAGATAGAAAATATCTTTCATTCGTCCACTCATTCGTGTAAATGATATAAATTATCACTTTTACGATTTTTTTTTCTAAATTATTAATTTCCCGCGAAAGTGGAATTACCCTTTCAAACTTCCAATACGAGGTGCCGAGCTCCCACAATCACTTGTCATTCTATGCTTTTAGTACCTATAGAGCATCCGAGGGTCCCTGAATTACATCTGAGATCTTTCGATTTAATTCAACAACGATTGCATCTACTAGTGCATTAATAATTTTCTCGACGGTCAAGTCAACAACAAGCAACAAAATCTCATGTTGTTCGTTATTTGGTCTGTCGAAAGTTGGGCAAGTCTATTGCTAAAAATGCCCATTTGACAGGTTGATGGAGTATCGATTCGATGGAAATGGTCCCTGGACTACACAGTGTGCATACTTTGAGACATCTCGCCATTTTGTTTAATAGCCATGTTTTGATGCAGGCATGGGGTAAAGCAGCCAAGGAACTCGTGGTCGGATGGACCGGAATTCATCACTCAATGTGCGATAGGACCCAGAACAAACTTCACGTATGAAGTAATATTCTCCGATGAGGAAGGAACTCTCTGGTGGCATGCTCACAGCAGTTGGACACGAGCTACGGTTCATGGTGCTATTATTATCTCACCGGAATCGGGAAAATCATATCCCTTCTCAAAGCCCGATGAGGACAAGGTCATCATCATCGGTATGTGAGTTGAGATCCTAAGCTCTACATGCTCTAGTTATGGATAGACAAGAAAAATAACTATGTCATGCATAAAATTTATTGGTGTGTAATGTTTAAAAGAATTCCGTAATGTTTAAGCTGGCTAGCCTCAATGGACGTGAAATTTATTGGTGTGTAGTTCATAATCCCTGCAATAGGAAAATACATGGGTCTCGCTAAGCAAGTGGAAGCTCAGGAGAGTTGCCTCAATGAGTGTCTCAAATGAGCAGCACACCTTGGATGCCAGAGGGTTTTTACGATTTAAGCCCGCAATTTTTTATTAGTAGTTTGGGCTTAGACTCATAAATATGTATTATTATATATACTATTTTTCGTTTGTAATTGAGTGATATAACGAGTGGTGCGATACGCTAATTTTAGTGGAATACTCTGCTGTGTGTAACCCTAGTTTAAGGGTAAACTAAAATAAAATCTCATGTCTCAATTTTTTCTTTCTTGCTCGTTTTACTTCACTTTGATTGTGCGTCGATCCTGACAAGGTAAAAGAAAGTGCGGTATCCTCTCTTTCGCGCGTAAATTGGACTTTTACCTAAGTCTAAAGCGTGAAAAATACGTGACTTAAGTGGGGGTTGCGGCTGGTGGTTGTCGTGCTAGTCCCATCGAGGAATAGTAGAGGTGCGCGCAAACTGGTCCGGACACCCCGGTCATAAAAAAAAAACATACATATTTTTGAGAGGCAATTAGGGGGCTGAATAGTATTTGAACTTAGAGTCACCTACTCTGATACTAAGCAGATTTTTGTGATAAATGAATACATGATTCAATATTTAATTGTTCTATGCTTCCACATAAAGGCTATAGTTATCTTAAAAAGTGATATTTCGCGTATGGCTAATATATCGTTACCGGTTGGCCAAATGAATAGCTGCTTGGTACGCGGGGGACTTGAAGGAATTGGTGGACGAGGCAATGAAAGATGGAAGCGATTTGCCACATTCAGATGGCTACACCATAAATGGCGAGCTTGGGGATTTCTGCAATTGCTCCCAAGGTACTTCCACCAACCTTAACAAGTCTTCTTTAGATTGCCCCGTCAAAACAATATTCACCAGAAAGCATTGCGATTTTCAAATAATTGATCACGCACAACATTAAAAAAAAATGGTACATTGAAAATTACAGATGTTTATTTTATTTTATCTCTAGACATTTTTTTTTTGGTTAATAATGTCTTTTGACTTAATCGTATTCAAGTTGATTTTAGATTGGGTTACCTATAGTGGGAGAAAAAAAAGGTGACATTTCGAGTGAGTTTGATACAAGATTGTTAGGAAGCAAGAACCTTCCAGGCTTCCACACATAGGTGAGATATGAAGCCAATCAACCAAGGCAACATTGAACAACCACAATAACACAACCGAAGCAATAACAAGGGATTCAAAGAACATGGTGAATACAAAGATTTACATGGAAATTCTTTCTACTTAATAAGTGAAAAGTACTATGAGGTGATGGAATTCGCTTACCAGTTTGAATTAAGAGGATAAAGGGTTCTAAATTAGGCCGAGAACTACAAAGACTCAATCTTCCCCTTCTACAAGAACTACACCCTAAACTCCAAATTACAAAGCGTGTACTATCACTCTCCAGTGGGAAATATACCAAAAAAAAAAACATCTTAGATCTATTGCCTTGGTACCAAGTTGATCCTAAACCTTTTAGTTGGACTAATTTAGTCCTACTTTTTTTTTATTTGTGTCAATTTAGTCCATTCAACTAATTTTGGCCAAAAATCACTAACATAGATTTGGGCGAGAGCTCGACATCGTCGGCTGGATCTTGGCAAGGGCCTCACCGTGGCCAACGAGGGTGTTCGTCCTCAACCGGATAGAGGTAAGGGCGTGACGGCCTTGCCCAGACTAGGCGAGGGTCATTGGCCCTCGCCGGCCAAAGCTGTAAAAAAAATGAAGAAAAGAAAAGAAAATTATTAATAAATTCCAGGAAATATATTTAAAATTCAAAAAATACAATGAAAATTGTAATATTTGTCCACACATCACCATCATGAAATATATTTACAGTTCAAAAAAATATATTGAAAATTGTAATACTTGCCTACGTTAGTGCCAATCATGCCACGTAAGCCAACGTCCATGTCAACAATTGCCGGCCAAAATTGCTCGAATGTAATGAGAGGTCCAAATGTTAAAAAATAATTTTAGGTCAATTGAAATGTTTAGGATTGAACTAAAATTACCACAATGAATTTAAGGCTTTTTTTTTTTTGTACTTTTCCCCCTCTCTAGGAGGAAAGACAATATAATTGAAGCTTGGTACAACCTTATACAAGAGTGGTGAATACAACCTAACTCTTTTGTCTTCAATTTGAATGCAACCTTGGATGTATAAGAAACACTAACTCCTCTTTTATCTCCTCTCTCTCTCTCTCTCGCAAATTTTGCAATACTACATTTTAGGACGAGCAAGAATCCATCTTATAAACAGACACACTATAACACCATGGGCTTAAGTTACAACTCATGGGTCTAGCCCATTCAGCACGCACGCACACCCTCTCTTAGCCCAACACATATGTTCTTAGAAAAAAAGAGTAACTTCAGAGACATGAATCTCAATTTATGAAATCAATTTAAAAGTGGGTGACCAAATTGAAGATCAAGCACCTGATAAGAATGTGTCACATAATAAATCAATTATGTAGACCCCCATTTGATACCGTCTTTTCTCTGTGAGGTTACAACTCCCGTGGAACTGATAAAATTAGGGTTAATGTTGTTCTCCCATCGTTATGTGCGCGAGCAATTTATGTATAACCTCGCTTTTGACATAGAGTTGACAGAACAAATTTAATTTCGGCATGACCAAGGAATAATGCATGGACATAGTTCATCGAAATTTTTGCTGCAGAAACAACGCATCACTGGTACGTTGATTATGGGAAGGCATACCTCTTTCGAATAGTCAACGCAGCCGTGAATGCTGAGCTCTTCTTCGCCATCGCCGACCACAACCTGATGGTTGTCGGGATGGATGGAGGATACGTAAAGCCGATTGTCACGACTTACATCATGATAAGTCCGGGACAGACCATGGACGTGCTACTCACGGCTAACCAACCTCTGGGAAGGTACTATATTGCCACGAGGCAATACTCTAGCGAAGATGCCGAAGTCACTGGCTTCGACCATAGCATCGGATCTGCCATTTTGCAATATAGAGGGAAGTATAGCTTGCCATCGCCACCGGTCTTCCCGAACGCTACACTCCCTCTCTATTTGGACTTCGGAGCCGCATTGCGATTTACGAATCAGCTGAGAAGCTTGGCGAGTGAGGATCATCCGGTTGATGTTCCAGGAGGTGTAAGTACTAGGATGTTCATAACCGTGTCCATGGGTGAGATTTATTGTCCCAATAGCTCTTGCACTTCGGTGAGTGGCAACAAACTTGGCTCAAGCTTGAACAACATAAGTTGGGTCAACCCATCCCTGGATGTGCTATCGGCCTACTATAGGTAACATCATCCCCTCCCTCTTTCTTCTCTCCAAGGATCAAACCCTCTATACTAATGAGTGAATGTACTTGGGATTCTCATCAATGGGTTTCATTTTCCTGGGCAGAAATCTTAGTGGAAGTTATACAGCGGATTTCCCGGATTGGCCTCCATCTATGTATAATTTCACGGGAGATGATTTGCCGGATAGCGTTGATATGACGTACCAAGGAACAAAAGTAAAAGTGTTGAATTACAATGAGACGGTGGAGATTGTTTTCCAAGGTACAAACGTGTTGAAAGGCTCCGTGAACCATCCCATGCACTTTCATGGTCACAACTTCTACGTCGTCGGAACAGGTCACGGGAACTTCAACAACGAGACGGATCCCGAGACGTACAACATGGTTGACCCGCCCCACGTGAACACGTTCGGGGTCCCTAAGAACGGTTGGCTAGCGATAAGATTTACTGCTAATAATCCCGGTGCGTATGTCTTCTATCTCTCAGGCATCATCTGTTAGAAGCGTTGGTTTGGAACCGCATCAATTAACGTTAATCTTATGGTTTTGATTTGGACAGGCGTGTGGTTTTGGCATTGTCATCTGGACCGACACATGAGCTGGGGTATGGACACGGCCTTCATTGTGAAGGATGGAGGGACTTTGGAGACGAGTCTCCGACCACCACCTGCTTACATGCCGCCATGCATGGACACGGGATCTTACGACATATCAATGCAAACATCGAGCACTGATCGTGTAGAAATGCAACAGCTGTGAAGTGACTTGATTGGATAAACAGAACTCTTATGTGCTGAAAAATCAAGGACAACCTGAAATTTGGAGGGCAAAAGCTCGAATTTTCTTTTTGCAAGCTAGTTTTATTAAAGAATCGATTGACTTGGTCGTTTCTCATGTTCGGAATTTTCTTCTGTGCTGGCGGTCGAATCGCGTATTTTTCTCTTCTGGACATCAACAGAAAAGAAAACGAAAGAAAAAGAAAACCGCAAACACCATTCTCGATGTACATGGACGATTGTTAGAGCCAAATGCTCTCTTAAGGTTATCTCATCTGGGATCCTTGTAGAAGAGGATCAAGTTGGACTTTGCGAACCTGGCCAAATCTATTGATGGTCAAGGGGAAATTTACGCTTCTGAATCTCGATTAATTAAATCTCCCACTCCAAGTATTAATTCAAGACCCATTTTCAAAACTTATAAGAAAATTAATTATGTAACAGTTTTTGAGTGACTATAAGACTAATTGTCTATTTCGAGCTAAAAAAACATAACAAATAATTAAAATTAATTGCCGGATCTATTTTTTTAAGAATTTATTGTACACAATATATTACTTTTTATCGAAAAAAATATCAAAAAAGTCCTAAACCTATTGCATTAGTACCAATTAAGTCATATACCTATTTTTTGTGCCAATTCAGTCCTAAACCTTTTGCATTGGTGCCAATTAAGTCATAAACATTTTATTGGTGTCAATTAAGTCTTGAGCCTTTTGCATTGAGTCAATTAAGTCCTAAATATTTTATATTTATGTCAATCGAGTTAATTCGGCCAATTTTGTGTAAAATAACTAGCGTGAATATCAATTGTCCTACGTGGCACGGATGGCACTAACGTATATATTTTTTTAATATTTTAAATAATTTTAAAAAAATTCATAAAAACCAAAAAATGCTTAGAAAATTATTTAAAATAATAGAATAATATAAAAAAAAATATCTGAATCGGTGCTAGCTGTGCCACGTAGGACAATCAACGTCCACGTTAGCGACTTTCGGCTAAAATTGATCGAATTAAATCAATTGGCGTAAATACAAAATATTTAGGACTTAATTGGCATCTATGCAAAAGGTTTAGGACTTAATTGACGCGAATAAAATGTTAAGACTTAATTGACATAAATGCAAAAGGTTATGACTGAATTGATATCGAAAGAAGGTTTAGGACTTAAATGACACCAATGCAATAGGTTTAAGACTTTTTCGACACTTCTTCCATTTTTTATCACAGTCACCTAAAAAATGTTATGCTAGCAATAACCAATCTATAATTATCATTCTCACGTTTTCTATTTGATTTTTGATTTCAAGTTGCACATGCCGCCTAATCATGATTTGCAAATTGTCACTTTCTTTTCCAAATTTATCCCCGCCCAAAAACAAAAAATTAAATCTTTATTTTCGTCCAACTAGATTCAGCATAGTTGGTAAACAAGGATCAATTTTTTTTCAAATTTATCGCAAAAGAGGGGAAATCAGGCACTCTTTCATTAATGTATTGTATCTCGACTAAGGAAAACGAGTGTTGTCTATTTACCAGGCCGTCTGCCAAAAGCAGAGGCAGTTATTGATGCTCTGATAAAACATCATTAGAAAGTAACTAAAAAAATCTATGAAAATCGCATTAGGTCTCAAGAAGAAAACCGATCTTTTATTATCAATGACAAGTTTCAGATTGGACACAGCACTAATTTTGTTCGATGCAAATCGAATAACCTTGTCAAGGCTTCACATGCCATGAATCTCCTTGGAACAGAGATGTTCCTTCGGAGATGCAGACATTGGTCGTCTTGACGTTGACCATCATCCTCTACCAATCACCACTCACCCGACAAGCTCAAACCCACAGGACCAACAGTTCCTCTCAACCATGCATGCTGCCTACGCTCCTCCGAAAGGTGTCATGACCGCTACCAACCGTAAGAATTGAGGTCGGCGACAGTGATTGTGTGGCTCGGGTCCAGATCGCAGCGGGCAACCATAGCAGGGCTTTGTCACAGAGGCTAGCATAGGGGGTGAAGGTCAAGAGCGTGGGTGGCGGGATTGGCACCTGATGCGGAAGCTATTAGTAATGCGTTTTTGGACCGATTTGACCTGCAAAAATTCAATTGAAAGGTGAAAAGATGGTGCGATTAGAACCGGCGGACTCGGGGGATGACATCGGATTGAGCTTAAATTCTATCGGTTGAAGTGAAACGGCATTCTAATCAGTGCTCATTGCCTTTTGGCAATGAAATGCAATGGATTTCGGCGATCCGAGATTGTTTAGATGGATTTTTCAATTTTTTAGTATTTTTCGGATTAAATTTTATTATTAGTGACAATATTATAAATTTGGGTTTTGTATCCGGAATCCTAGTAGGGTTAGGTTTAACACCCCATATTAAAGTATTTTATGATGTTTGAGCAAATAGAATATATTTTTTTGATATCGAATTCGTGATTTTCCTCTCAAAGCAAGAATTGCTTGTTTCTTTCACTGAACGCTGCGTCAGGTAGTATCAGAGCCTATGGCAACTGGCGGTGGTCTTCATGACGATAATCAGGAGACTGGAGCCCCTATCCTTGGGGACGAAGCGCTGCAACGTTTGGAGCAGCGTTTAATGGAACGCATAGATCAACGAATTAATCTCGAACTTCATCACATCGAGCACCGGTTTTGAAAAATTGGCTTATCGATTTGAAGGTCCTGCCGTTGATGTGAAATGGAATCGGCGAAATAAAAGAAGGCCGGGTGCAGATCTTGCTCGCGGTGACCCTGTCACTAGGTCTGTTCCTGTCCGCAGGCAAAATAACCCTTTGTTCTCGGAGAGTTCGGAAGAAGAAGAAGAAGAGCACGAGTTTTCTGATGAAAGACGTGTTGATTATGAAGATAGAGATCGTAATTGAGGAATTCGAAGGGGACATTATGATGATCGCAATAGAACAAATGGTAGACAACGTTACGACGATCGTGAAGCAAACGACTTTAAACTAAAAGTTGATATCTCTTATTTTAATGGGAGTCTAGGAATAAAAGAATTTCTAGATTGGATTGCTGATGTAGATAGATTCTTCGATTATATGGGAACCCCTAGCGAGAAAAAGGTGCAATTAGTAGCATGTAGTTTGAAAGTGGGTGCGTCTGCATGTTGGGAGAGACTGCAAAATAGGAGGGTGCGAGAAGGAAAAGAGAGGGTACGAACATGGAATAGAATGAGGAGGTTGCTGAAGCAGGAGTTATTTCCGCCTGATTATGAGCAAATCATGTTCCAGGAATACAAGCGTTGCCAATAGGGCAATCGAACTGTACATGAATATATGGCAAAATTCATGAGATTGGCAAAGTGAAACAATCTATCGGAAACAGAGGGACAGCAGGTGGCCAGATATCTCTATGGGTTGAAGCCCTTCATTCGGGATAAAATTGGGGTACAGTTTTTGCGGAATCTAACTGAAACTAAAAACATGACTAGAAAGGCAAAATTGATGCCGCAAGAATGAAGTAAAAGAGGCTTAAAAAATTATAGGGGTAGTAGCTCAGGCAGTTCCATGAAGAAGAACGGCTTCAATAATCGCTTTAACGCAGAGCGAAATCAAGGGGATAAAGCGATAGAAAAGCGCCCTCTGAACGAAGCAAGAGACAGGGGGTCGCAATCTCAGAAAACTATGAACCCGAATCCTTATGTTAAACCAGCAGCGATTAAGTGCTACAAGTGTAATCAGCCTGGGCACCGCTCCAATAGTGCCCTCAGAGAAAAACAGTAAACGTGGCAACAAGAGAAAAAGAGGAAGAAGACAGATTTTGCTGCGAACCAAATGGTGAGGAAGAAGATTTTCAAGATGAGGAAGATGAAGAGATAAATTGCGTGGTACGCAGGATAATGTTAGCCCTAAAACGGGAGGATGATTCACAACGCCATCAGCTATTCCAAATCAGATACACTATTCTGGGGAAGATCTTTGCTGTGATCATTGATAGTGGGAGTGTGGAAAATATCATTGGGAATGATGCAGTGAAGAAGCTGGGGATATCTGTAGAGAAACATCCTAACCCCTACACGTTAGGATGGATTAAATCTGGAGCAGAAAGCATTCAGGTAACTGAACGTTGCAAATTCCATTCTCCATTGGTAAGTATCACGATGAGCAGTATTGTGATGTGGTAGATATGGATGTATGGCACGTGTTGTTTAGGAGGCCGTGGCAATTTGATGTGAATGCTCAGCATTCGGGGAGGAGCAACCAGTATAATCTGGTGAAAGATGAGGTGAAGTATACGTTGTTGCACCTAAAGAATAAAGAAAAACAAGTTGCAGATAATAATTTCCTTACTCTTACAAGTAAATTTGAATCTGGAATTAAGAAGACTAGGGAAATTCATGTGCTGGTAGTGAAATAAGCGATTGAGACAGAAATTGAACTGCAAGTGGAGGAGCACCCTGAAGTAGTTAGACCTTTATTGCAAGAATTTAGTGAGCTAATGCTTGAAGAGATCCCAAATAGGTTACCTCCTATGCGTGATATTCAGCACTATATCGACTTAATTTCATGCTAGTCTGCCTAATTTACCGCACTACAGGATGAGTCCTAAAAAGAGTGATATTCTAAAGAAGAAGGTGGAAGAATTGCTGGAAAAAAGGGGCACCTTCAAGATAGCATGAGCCCATGTGTTGTTCCTGCCTTACTAACTCCTAAAAAAGACGGAAGCTGGAGGATGTGTGTGGACAGCAGAGCCGTTAATAAGATAACTGTGGGTTACAAGTTCCCAATTCCTAAGTTGGATGACATGATGGATAGACTGCATAGAGCTAAGTGGTTTACGAAGCTGGATTTGAAGAATGGCTACCATCAGATTCGTATTCGGCTTGGTTTCAAGACAAAGGAGGGGTTGTACGAATGGTTGGTGACGTCGTTTGGGCTTTTTAATGCTCCAAGCACTTTCATGAGACTTACAAATCAGGTTTTGAAATCTTTTATTGGAAAATTCGTCGTAGTTTATTTTGATGATATCCTGATTTATAGTAAGACTGAGGAGGATCATTTGATGCACTTGAGGGAAGTATTGACAGCTTTACAGACTAGTAAGCTGTATGTGAATCTTAAGAAGTGCAGTTTTCTGACTAATAAACTGTTTTTCTTGGGGTTTATTATTACTGCTGAGGAAATAGAGGTGCATGAGACAAAGGTGAAAGCCATCAGAGAGTGGCCTACTCCAAGGACAGTTTCTAAAGTTAGGAGTTTTCATGGGTTGGCTACATTTTATAGGCAATTTACTAGGAATTTTAGCACTATCGCAACCCCAATTACAGAGTTTATGAAGAAAGGTAGACTTCTGTGGAGAGAGGAAGCCAAAAATAGTTTTGTTATTCTAAAGGAGAAGTTGTGTACTACACCTGTTCTGGCTCTACCTAATTTTAATAAGTTGTTTGAGGTAGATTGTGATGCCAGTGGAGTGGGTATAGGAGCTGTTTTGTCTCAAGAGCACAAGCCAATTTGTTTTTTCAGTGAGAAGCTCAGTGATGTAAGACAAAAATGGAGCACTTATGATAAAAAATTCCATTCTGTCGTAAGGGCTTTGAAGACATGGGAGCATTATCTCATTTGGAAAGAATTCATGCTTTATTCTGACCATAAAGCTTTGAAGATCTTAAATAGTCAGAAGAGGATCAGTAAACATATGTATGCGCGTTGGTGTCATTTTTTACAAAAATTTCCTTTCAGATTGCACCACAATATGGTGTGCATAATGTCGTAATAGATGTGTTGAGCAGGAGAGCTGGCTTGCTGATTACATTGCGCCAGGACATTCTGGGGTTCGAGCAGTTGAAAGAGTGTTATGCAGGCGATGAAGATTTTGGGCAAATTTAGGATACGTGTGCTGTCGATCAACCTATGCAGGAGTTCTGTATTTTGGATGGTTATCTAATGCATGGCAATCAACTTTGCCTTCCTCGAACATCATTACGAGAGAAGGTAGTTCATGATTTGCATGATGGTGGATTGACTGCACATCTAGGTCAAGAAAAAACTATTGCTGCAGTTAGGGAGCGATTTTGCTGGCCCCAATTGCATAAAAACATCAGCAAGTATATGTTGAAATGTTATGTTTCTTACACCGCTAAGAGGCAATCTAAGAATACGGGTTTATATATGCCTTTACCTATTTCTGACAATATATGGGAGAATCTGCCCATGGATTTTGTGCTGGGTTTACCAAGAACTCAAAGAGGCGTAGATTCAGTTTTTGTTGTAGTTGACAGATTTTTCAAAATGGCACACTTCATTCCTTATAGGAAGACTTCTAATGCAGAAAGTGTGGCCAAATTATTTTTTAAAGAAGTAGTTCGTTTGCACGGAGTTCCTAAGTGTATTACTTCATATAGGGATAGCAAATTTATGGGACATTTTTGGCACATTTTGTGGAAATTGTTTGACTCATCCCTGAATTTCAACAGCACAGCCCGCCCTCAAACTGATGCACAAACAGAGGTGGTCAATAGAACTTTGGGCAACTTGATTAGAAGTCTTTGTGGAGATAATCCGAAGCAGTGGGATGTTGTTTTACCGCAGGCGGAGTTTGCTTATAATAATGCTGTTCATAATTCTATTGACAGGTTGTATTTTTCTGTTGTCTATACAAAGGCGCCTCAGCGCACTCTGAATTTGATTCACTTGTCCAAGAAAGCAGACAAGAGTGTTGCTGCGGATCATATGGCTAAGCAGATTGTCGAGGTACATCAGTAAGTGAAGCAGAAGTTGAAAGAGGCTAATCAAAAGTACAAGGCTGCGGCAGATAAACACAGGCGCAAGCAGATGTTTGCTGTAGGCGATCAAGTCATAGTCTTTCTTCGTAAAGAGCAGTTACCAGCTGGATCTTACAGCAAATTGCAGCCGAAGAAAAACAGGCCTTTCATTGTCAGCAGGAAGATAAATAATAATGCATACGTTATCGACCTTCCACAAAGCATGTGCATATCTAACATCTTCAATATTGCTGATTGGTCACTATTTCTTGAGTCCTCTAAGCCTATGTATTCAGATTTTAATTCTCACTCGATGACGAGTTCTTCTCAAGTGGAGGAGAATGATGCGGAAGCTATTTGTAATGCATTTTTGGACCGATTGGACTGACGAAAATTCAATCGGAAGGTGAAAAGATGGTGCGACTAGAACCGGCGGACTCGGACGACGATATCGGATTGAGCTTAAATTCTATCGGTTGAAGTGAAACGGCATTCTAATTAGTACTTATTGCCTTTTGGCTATGAACTGCGATGGATTTCGGCGATCCGGAATTATTTAGATGGATTTTTCAATTTTTTAGTATTTTTCGGATCAAATTTTATTATTAGTGGTAATATTGTAATTTTGGATTTTGTATTCAGAATCCTAGTAGGGTTAGGTCTAACACCTCATATAAAAGGTTTTTATGATGTTTGAGCAGACAAAATATATATTTTTTATATCAAATTCATCATTTTCCTCTCAAAGTAAGATTTATTTGTTTCTTTCACTGAACGTTGCGTTAGCACCGGACGGTGTGGCTCGTTGTTATTAGGGTGGCTGGCTCAATACCCGGCTGTGTAGAGGAGTATAGATAGCAGGAGACCTTTGCTGGTCAAAGCGTGTTCATGGATATATTGAAAGACTCTTAACACTTGCTCTATCTTGCCTAAAAATTGTCCTTAGATGCTAAATGATAATGCTTACATTCGTTCATCCGCGATGGAGAACAGATTGAACGCTAGCCAATGTTTGACCAAAAAAGAAGAAACAGTAACGAAGGGGTAAAAGTTAAGGCAAAAACAAAGGGTGCTTTAGGTCGGCATTCAATCATAGGATAATGATATAAGTAATATCTGAATTTTGTCCTAATGTGCAATGCGATTCATGAACTTTCAATTTGTTCAAAATTGAAAACAATAACGTGGAAGAAGAAATGGGGAATTCTCGGGGTAATTCAAGTTATCACAATGTACGTTACATCACCGTATTTATAGGCTTTATAATATATCACTATCAAAGACAATATATATCAAACAAGATACACATAATCAAAGATTTGTGCGCAATCTTGAGATATACAGAAAATCAACAGAAATATTTCTGAATAAGAAATTATCTTAGAGAATCCCTAATTATCTCTAACATTCAATGTGTCACTAAACTTTAACCCAATGGCAATGTGGTCTTTGACCTTTTAAATTGTTCAACATGGTCCCTCCACTTTTGAAATATGTTTAATTTAGTCTCATAATTATTAGAAAATGTTCAACGTTAATATTGAATATTTTTATATAGTTGAGGGACTAAATTGAACATGTAATAAAAATCCTGAGACCACTCTGAAGTTCAGCAATGACACTTCATATTGTGCTACAGTTCATGGATTTTATTGAACAATTTATAAGTTCAGAAGAAGATTGACTTAAAATTCAAGAATCATTTGTGTCATTTTTCCTAGAATAATAGAAATCATATGTCATACACGGTTGCACATTTCACTGAAATTCCGTCTCTGGGGAGGGAAACTTATCCTATAAATAACACTTTCAAAAGATCAGAAAGGGGTACTGAGGGGGCACAACAGGCTTTGTTGATGAAGATATATACTTTGAAGAAACAACGGAGTGGATTGTATGTGGCTTCCAACAAATTTAACAGGTTACGTGGAGTAGACGCAGTCTGGACCAACCCAAAATATGACCGATGGTGGTGGACACAGATACGCGGAATAAATAGAATAGACTCTGATATCATATTAGAAATTTTTATCTATATAAATTTAAACTGATAGGAGAAAAATATACCACATGTATATAAAAATATATATATGACTCATTGTCAAGTGAGGTGAGGTAATATTTCAATGTCTTCGTTTAGAGTGCATGATCCACTTTCATGCTACCTTACAGACACGGGAAAATTTAAAAAAATTCTTGAATTTATTATACATATTAATTCAATCATAAACCTTTTGACAATCTGTTAATTTAGTCTTTCTGGCCAATTTTAGCCGGAAATTGATGCCCTATATATTGGTAGTGTCATGTAGAATGGTCTGCACTAACATTGATAATTTTGTAATTTTTTTATAAAAAATTTTATGAAAAATTTTATTTATTTTATTTTTTCTTTTTCATTGACGACCCTCGTTGGCCACTTAGTGAGAGCTTGCAAGCCCTCACCTACCATGGCCTCCTAGCCCAAATCTAGCAAGGGCCTTCACGTCCTTGCGAGCGGCCGGTGAGAGCCTAGGCAAGGGTCCCTGGTCATAGTGACAAAGAAAAAAGAATAACATAATATTTTAACAAATCAAAATTTTGTAAAAAAAAAAAAACAAGTCAGTCTTTATCGAGCCACATAATACAGACAGGGTTCACATCAATAATGCTCAGCCAAAATTGATTGGAACGACTAAATTGTCAAAAGGTTAATAACTAAATTGATAAAATTAAAACGTTTAGAATTGAATTGGCATCTGTAATATTTTTTTAGGACTATTTTTTATTGTCTACCTTGAGGTAGGGGTGTGCAACCAGACCAGTTCTACGCAAGAACCGGACCGAACCACCCTAAAAACAGGTCTGGGTTCAGTTCTAGATTTTCGAAATTGGTTGGAACATGTCTAGTTTTCGATTTTGAGTGAATATCCATTGGGGAACCAAACCGCTTATGGAACCGATTTCAGAATCGGTTTCATGACGTAAAATGCTGAAAACTAATGTGTTTTTTAAATATTAAATATTAAAAAAAAAGGAAGAGGAAGAAAAGAAAAATATTAAATATTAAATTATTATTTAAAATTATTTGCATTAGCTTGAATGAACGAACTGAATTGACATAAATACAAAAAATTAAAATTTGAATTAACACAAAAAGAATATAATTTGTAATTGAATTCACATAATTATAATGAGTAAAGATTTTTTTTTTTTAATTCTGTCGTCATCAAAACATGGACCAATATGTTTATTTGCACGAGTGGGCAAGCAACGATGGGACCACACGTAATTATTGAACAATGCCATCTTTATCGTAAGGCCCGTGGAATTCCACATGATTGGTGACTCGACCTTAAGTCACATCCAGGCTTTTTCTAGATTTATTGAGCAAGTTGGAGGCAAACTGAGATGAAGTTAGATTGGCCTTATGCGTTATTACTTCAATCTCGATGCTGTTAACTAAGTACAATCACCAAACAGTTATTTATACCGGAGTTCCCAGCTTATTATCCAACACGTTGAGGAAATTATTCAGTAAAATACTTTCATACTTAATCCAACGTATAAAAACTAGTACACAAATTGAAGTAAAAATACAACGTAAGTGAGCTCGAAATCAAGTGAGTGTAAAAGAGAATGAAGAGAGAGCCATTAAGGTGCGTTGGGGTCTAAATAAATTGTAAACCTATTTATGACTTATTTAACACTCATATTAGACTTAAAGCTATTTATAATTCATTTATTGAATATAAATTATCAATATAATAATTCAGCTCATCATATATTGATTAATGAATGGGTTTATGACCCATTTTGACATATCTAAATGAGAAGTAGAATAATATGCAGTTACTGTGATATGCATTCTTGAAAATGAGAAATCTATGGATTGAACCGACGGCCGCAAGCCTGGAGTTGACATGCTTCGACCTACGTCTGAGGTTTATTCACAAAAGGATTACTCAGATTTGTTCTTGCACTCTTGCACTCGAGATTGGCAGATATCAGTGTTTTTCTGATTAAGGGAAGTTGGCATAATCTTCTTAAAGGCCTAGTACAAGTAATGTTGGAACTTTGATTTCAAAGTCCCATATGAAGTTAAATGAAAGATGAAGAGTTGTTTTGATTCGCAATAGAAATGAAGTTGTTTCGTTTCGTCGAATCTTTTTCGATGAAACCGTGCTACTTCGTGTTGTTTCATCGAATTCTTTCGACGAAATCGTGCATTTTTGTCAACAAACCCTTTCGACGAAGTCATATGTTTTCGTAACTCTTTGCTTCACTCTCTATAAATAAAGCATCGACCATCGCATTAAAAATGAGTATCAAACACGAGTATTAGATATAATTGTTATTTTCGTCATTCATTCATCACCATTATTTTTGTACGACTATTCCGCAAAGTTATGTTTTAAGGTTTCCTTTTAAAGAAGTACTAGTTTCAAGGAAAGGCGATCTGTTCTACCCTGGGAGGCTATTGTCCAAAACCTTGGGTACCGGTTAAGAGGATAAATTTGTCTTAAGGACACAACGTTATTTCGTTGGGCTCGAATCATTTATCTGCATTCAGATTACTTATTTGCAATTGGTTTCAGGTTTGTCTATTCACCTATTTTTTATATACGAACTATAAGTCATGTTTATATGCGACAACAATCTTAATATATGAACCACTAACCCTTTTAGTAGACAACAATCTTAATCCAAATTTTGGATTTCATGTGCTTAGTTCGTATAATTATTTTTGTTGTACGCATTCTGTTATGGTGTTAGTAAAATGTTTAAAATTCTAACATTAGTATCAAAGCTAGGTTAGAATCTCTGTCTTGTTTCCATCGAGTTTTGGATTGGTCGATACGATGAACTGCAATACATGAATACGAATTGTCAATATAATGAGTCTCGAGAGAATATATTGTTCATAGTGTTTCGAGATTATTATGGTCCATAAAATTTATTTTTGAACGAATGATCAGACTCGTCTCGACGAGACGAGAAGAATGAGCGGTTGCATGTCCCCAGAGAAGGTCGTATGAGGCCACATGTGCTACACGTGCCACGACGCCGTCGGCCCAAGGGTCCGCAACGAAATGTCGCGTGTACGCAAAAATTTATCCAATGAAAGTTGATTTTGATCATACCATTGGATTCGTCTTGTCAATACGAGAAAAAATAGTGGCCGCCGGCCTTAAACGGCCGCCGAATTCAGCCACATGCTCCCCCACAGATCGTGATGGCTTCTGCACGTGGGATTCATGTGTTGATCTAAAAAGCCGCAACTTGGCCCGACCCGTTGACCCGGTTCCGACTCGACCCGCTTACCTGGTTCCGACCCGACTCTCCAATCCGAATCTGACCCGACCCATTTTGACTTTGACCCGACCCGGATACCAATTCGTTAACCTAGCTGACCGTTGACCATTGACTAGTCAATCTCAACCGTTGACTTTTTTTTTATCAATTTTTGAAAATTTCATTTTGGTCCTTGAATTTTTTTCAAAATTGTAATTTTGTCCCCCAAAAAAAAATTTCTTTTTCAGAAATTTCAATTTAATCCCTAAGTTTTCGAAAATTGCGCTTTATGAAATTTTTGGAAATTGCATTTCGACCCCGTTTACCGTTGTTGACCAGTCAAAACAGAAACTTTGACTGGCTCGCACGAACGCGTACGAACTCCGATTGGGACATTCTTGGTATCATTGTGTTCGTCTCGAAATTATATTCATTTTGATATACTATTTGAATATATTTGATGCATATAAAATTATTAGAATGCATATGAATTATATGTACATGTATTTTTCAAGGGTATGTTGGGATATTTTTATGGCTTCGACATCGATGACGTCTATTGTGTCTATCACAACTCTTGAAGAAAAACCAGAAAACTTAAATGGTCTGATTTTTAAGAGATGACAATAGAAGATATTGTTTTATGTCATGACATTGAATTTGACAAGGTTCCTTAATAAGGATGTTCCTAAGTAAGCTGGATAAAGAAGAGACAAATATGGAAAGGATTGTTGCTGTAGATGTGTAGAAGCACTTTGACTTCCTGTGTCGCAACTAAATTCTAAATGATCTGGACAATTCTCTCTATAATGTTTATAGCCGCTAAAATGGCTAAGGAATTTTAAGAAAGTTTGGACGAGAAATACAAAACACAATATGATGGATTGAAAACATTCATCATTGACATGTTTCTGGACTTAAAGATGGTTGATTTCATAACCGTCCTAAAGCAATTCCTGAAAACTCCAAGAGATTATGCATAACATTTATACCAAAGATATGGTTCTAAGCGAATCATTTCAAATGTCTGCTTTCATTGAAAGCGTATCACTGTCTTAAAAAGATTTCAAGAATTATCTCAAAGTGTGGAGACAATAAATGTTATGTATATTGGTAAGACAACTTCTCTATAATGAAATATCACAATTGACTATGTGAAATCAAAGGATAATATTGCGGATTCATTAACAAAAGGCCTAACTAGAGATATGGTTGTGGAAATATCAAGGGGAATGAGTTTTTAAGGTCATAAATGAGTTACCATAGCGGAAACCCTACTTAGTTAACTGGAGATCCTAAGATATAGGTTTAAAAATGACAGCCAAGTTGTGAAGGCTGTGTAGAGTACTGTGAATTTTTCTATTCATTCATGTATATAGACAGTACTAATATGTGAAGGTTAAGTATAAACTTTTAATGATTCCGAATTGAGTATGTGATATACTGCACATTCAGAAATCACTTATATGAGTGGGAAGTGAGTACCGCTTCTGTGAAAATTGAAAAGGTCGAATTCTCTAAAGCACTCATGAGACCAAGCAGTGTTCATGGCCAAAACGAACACAACAGTGAAAACCAACTTTGTTCGAAGGAAAGTTGTGTGTTTCCTATTATCGAGGCTTACACCAAAGATCGACAGTTCAAAGATATCGAGTCTATTGATTGACCGAGTAAGTCCGATAAGTCTCTACTAGGGTAAGTTCAAAGTCTCAGAGTACTTATCTCGATGCAACGATCTCTCATTGAATATTCGTACATTGTATGTCATGCATTCATAGAGAGATTTGATAGTTGAAATTCTCATTCATGTGGGAGATTGTTGGAACTTTGATTTCAAAGTCCCATATGAAGTTGAATGAAAAATGAAGAGTTGTTTCGGTTCATAATAGAAATGAAGAGTTGTTTCGTTCGTCTCGTCGAATATTTTCGATGAAACTGTGCGGCTTTATGACGTTTCATCGAATCCTTTCAATGAAATCATGCCTTTTCGTCAACAAACCTTTTCGACGAAGCCATATATTTTCGTAACTTTTCGCTTCACTCTATATAAATAGAGCATCGACCATCGTATTAAAAACGAGTATCAGACACGAGTATTATATATAATTGTTATGTTTGTCATTCATTCATCATCATCATTTTTGTGCGACTATTCCGCGAAATTGGGTTTGGAGGTTTCCTTTGAAACAAGTACTAGTTTCGAGGAAAAGCGATTCGTTCTATCCTTGGATATAATTGTCCAAAAACCTTGGGTACCGATTGAGGAGACAAATTTATCTTAAGGACACAGCGCTATTTCATTGGGCTCGGATCAGTTATATGTATTCAGATAACTTGCTTGCGATTGATTTGAGGTTTGTCTATTCACCTATTTTTCATATACAAATTATAAATTATGTTTATATGCAACAATAATCTTAATATATGTATCCCTCCTCTCTTAGTGGACAACAAGTAACACGTGATGTGTAAGTACTAGATTTAGCGGTCATGGCTTCCATAATCGACAGTACTTTAAGTTAATGCGGAATCCAAGTGGTCTATATACACGAGTAAACTGTTAATATGCACGTGGGAGGTTGTTAGGCTAAAGACCCGCGTCGAATAATTCATCATTCATACTTTTCTAACTGTACACTTTAGATGGGCCTGGTCACCTGACTTTGGTTGCGTCTTCAATGTGAACAAAAGAAACATCATTGCACGGGCCGTTTCGATAGAAGTGCCATCCCCAAGCTAACCCACGGCGTGCGATTCGAACCGGAAATTTTCCGCTCCAATTGAGCGTGCTGACCGTGGGCTAAATTTATCACCGTGGAAGGCGAGATGACAAGACGACGGCAGTCTAACCCGCTTTGCTGCAAAACGTTTCGCCCGCTCTGTACTTGAACGGGTCGACTTGACCGGGGGATAGCAAATGCTGACGAATCTGCATCAGATCTCCCGAGTCACTACCAATAGGTCCAATGGCCAACAAGATATAGAGCTGCGGCACAAGGCCAAAAGATCCACCAAGATAGCGACACGGATCGGGTTCTCGTACGACCGGGACTGTGCACAGCCCAGGAAATAACAACGGAATTGCGCCATTTAACTCTTTGCTTTGGCCCCCATCCCCCTACCCACCAAGGCCCTCTACTCAAATATTTGAGCTCCCTAGGGTGGGGATTGAAAATTAGAAATTTGGCAACGCCCTTATCACTAGGGCGATTTCGGAGTAAGGTCTTGTTTATCCCGCGCTTAGAATTTTCCGCAAAGATAACGCCGAAATGGCTTTATCTATTACAAATGAGTTGCAATCACCACAATTTACCTCAATTGCGCGCCACGTTCTTCTAGATCCGTCCTTGCACTGTGAAAAATCCTGCGGTCACTAATCATCATTATTTTAAATTGGAGAACTCGTCTAGATTACAATTAATTCGCGATTAGCTAATGTCTTTAAATGCTTGGAAATAATATCTACAGTTGTTTGTCTGTTTGGACTTTGGAGCGACGTCTTTTACTTTTGATTTTTTTTTTTTTTTTGGAATCCCGCGGCATGCACACTTGGATTGATTTTAATGTCCTAAGCTTCCAAGGTTTAAGATGGTACTATACAAAAATGTAGATTGATACAATATTTTCTCATACTTTTGTTTGAAATTTGGAGGATATTCTAAGTTTTGATGAGAAAGTCGCAAAAAGACATTCATTTGACTCCTGCGAGAGGCTCGCATATCGACACTTCAACAAACTTTCTTGCTGCATGAAAAGCATTTGAGCGAACGCTTGTTCTGCTTTACCTAAGATTCGTGTGGGTGCACTGGTCCTTTTGATTTGATGAAAAAAAAAAAAAGCAAGAAAAACAAACAAACAGACAAACAAACCTGGTTCGTGAACAGTGTCCACGACGAGGACCGATCCTGACTTCATTAAAAGTGTCGTTAGCAGTGTCCGCTCGTCCCAGATTTGGGCACCTAGCTTCGGGGGTACTGCCGTCGTCCACCGTTCTGATCTTTCCTCGGAATAATGTCTTTATATCCATCCTTTAATCAACCTGTACGCTCGAATAAATAATCAAAAGATCCGGATCCGTTTATCAAGACCCTGCCCTTTTTAATAAATAAGAAAAAAGGGAGGAAAGTGCTAGGAGGCAGCATTGTTTCTGGGTAAAACTTGGAGCCGAAACCTGAAATCTGAAATAAGCCTTTTGTGTTGTTTATTGTTCCGTGTTCTCGCGCAATCCTATGATATGTGTCGTAAGTTCCATGTTCCAAAAATTAGGGAGCCAATCTAAAATATGAAATCTGAAACAAGTCATTGTGTTTTTCTTCTATGTTTTTGTGCGATCTAGCGATTTTCTTTGACGTGTGCTAATGAGTGTGTAATCTAAAATTAATTGAGCTTCCATTTCTTGTGATATCAATCACCGTGATTTTTAATTTTGTTAATATTTTTTTTTGTGCGTATAATTACAATTTATAGTCAAGGTGATAATTCACTGGCAATCGCTTAAAGAATACAGGTGGAGCTTGGGTAGACCCTGAAACCAGCCCTCGAACTTGGAATTGATAAATTTTAGGTTTTATGGTATGCAGAGTATGTTTCAGGTTCAAAAAAAATGGAGAACCAGTTTCGACGGGTTAGTCTCAGGTTCCAAGTAGAATTTGAAAGGAACCTAGAATTGTTTACGCTTATGAGGTGTGCGACCCTTCTTGAATGTTATTACAAGAGTTTCGTTCACGCGACAAGATGATTGTTTAGGGTCATGAATAATGTATGTTATCGCTGTCCCACCACAGTCCTGATAAGAGTAGAGCGAGGGTTATCTTATGCCCACTTCATGGTTGAACTTATGCCGCGAAGGAACCGACACTTTCTAAGGTCGAGAAACGACTAGGCGGTTTTCGGAACCATGATTAAGGAAAAAAACTTTGAGTGATTATGAAGATAGTGAGGATGATTATGCAAGTATATGTCTCATGGAAGAGTCAGGTTCAGAGTAAACTCAGATTCATGACAAGATATTGAGATATGACTTTTGAAATACCAGATAAGATAAGATTGCATAGTATTTTGATGAATTATGCAAAAATTACAAAGAGGCTATTAAAAAGGTTTCTATTTAAAAAAAAAAAAAAAGAGGAAGTTTTCTCCTTGAAACAACAAGATGTTTCTCAAAAAAGATAAGATTGAATACTTGCAGAAGGAATTTCATCATATCAAGGAAAATCGTGTATTTGATTTCAAAAGAAAATGATCCTTTGAAAATAGAAATTGAAACTATTTCAAAAATATTTTTCCAGAGTTCAAAAACCTTGAAAATTATTATTTTCAAACATATATCATTCAACGGCAATCTGATTTGGGTCTCAAAAATAGATTTTCAAAGCAAACGATTGGATTTTGCAAAAACCTTCCAGAACCGCATATGGACATCATTTCATAAGTAATTCACAAGGTCTTATCTGAGACAACCTTGTGTTATCTGTGGGGATTTTAATCATAGTAAAAAATATTGTATGAAAGTCTGGAAACCGGTCAATAGAAAGTTATCAAGTGCGATTAACTCAAATGGACCCAAGAAAGTCCAGGTACCAAAAAAATGGTGAATTACTTTTTACTTGCAAGTACCGAAGGAGAGAGAACTACTCTAAAGAATCAAAGGCACGCATTGCTTACAATGAGTTCCCACTGAAGCATATTGTAATGCACAAGATTGTTATTGAGCGTCTGAGACCCTAGGCTGCATTGAAAATTGATATTTCAAAGTATGGCCCAAGATGATGTGGGTCTGTTGACAGGATACAAGTTCTCTCTGGCACAAACTGTTCTTCTCCACTTGTACAAAACTGTTCAAAAGTAGAAAGGACAATTACCCTTTGTAGGGTTGAGCTTCCACAATGTCAAGATCCCTGCTGAACTCATTAAGAACGAGGCTCAAGTATGGTTGCTGGAGAGTCAATGATTCAGAAAATGGGATTCAATTATAGTGCCAATAGGTGGCTAAATAAGAACAAACATGTTGTTCTTGTAAAGCTTGAGGAGAAGATTGCAGAGAGATCAACCAAGAGAAGAAAGACTCTTGTAGGAAAAGCCAAAGTTGTTAAGTCCTCGGAAAAAGAGAATATTGAAGAAGAAGAAGAAGAAGAAGAAGTTGAATGAGAAGATTCAGACTCTGAAGGCACTCCATCAATCTCAATTACATATGCACCTGAAGTTCAAATAGATGATGTCGATAAGGTTGCATCAAATGTTGTTGGAAATGCTGAGGGTACATATGAGCAGGAAGATCCTAAGGACAAAGAAGACGACCTCCGTAAGACTCATGAACAGAGCAAGAATGTTGACGAAGAGTAAACTTTTGCTGAGAGAGCAGAAAAAGAAAGGAAGAATGCCTAAGAAGAGTACATTCAGATGTGGACAAAGGATATTGCAAACGAAGACAAATCTGCAGAAGGAAAGGAAGATGAGTTCCTTCGGGCACAGCATGAGGAGTTAGGCGTTGCTTAGAGGAAAGAGATTGAACATGCCACAAATTGTACTAAGCCTATCTCTTGTCCGAGGATTTTAGAGGATAATATGCAGGTTGACAAGCCTGAAGGATTTCTCCTAAAGGGAATGAAAGTTGCCGCAGTGATTCCAGATCAGACAGCAGAGATTCAAGAAGAGAAGAGAATAGAATCTGAAGCCTCCAATGATGGCCAAAAGCAGGATGAGTCTGCTGCTCAAAAGGAGCACACTGCTGTTCAGAGTTTGCAACCCACAAAAGATAATGCAACTGCTCAGGGGGAGTAAAACTTATTGAAGGAATCAATTGCTATTGTCAAAGAAACGATCTCGAAAGAGAAGGAACCAGTTGTAGTTGAGTTTGAAAAAGTTTCAAATGAACACCCTATTTAGATTCAGGGAGAGTTTGATCTACAAAAGGTTCTAAACTTTTCAGGCAAAGGCAAGGCACCGGTTATTGAGAAAGGGACTAATACAACTACTGCATATGCCTTAATTATGATCTACTAGACACAAAGTCCTTACAGGGCGTAATTCAGAAGGATCTGGAGAAGTTGCAGACATTGATAACTCAGAGATGGATGCATCGGAGAATCTGGTTGAAAGGAGGTTGAACAAGTTCTAGAAAATGCTTGCTCAATGTTGCCGCCTCTTCTATTTAGAGATGTCAATCCTGAACACTTACACACTCATTCGTAATGATAAAATCACTCAGGAGTTCCCTCACCTGCAGCCTTCCAAGACTATGCTCTTAAAGTTGCAAAGGACTATGAGGAAGAGCTTGCAAAAGGTGCTAAAGACTGTGACAAAGAGCATGTGGATGTTCCCTCTTCTTCATCAAAACCATCTTCACCTCCGTTTGTTTGACATTGAATTTCAACAGCCTATGTTAGAGTTGTTTTGTTCTTGATTTGAACATCCTTGATTTATTTTGACGTCCTTATTATGAGCTGATAGTTCTGCTTAATTAAAGTCTGGATTGAATGTTATATCATTTGTTTATCTCTCTTGCTGATGACCAAAAGAGGGAGAAATGGCTTGTAAGTAGCTAGTATTTACTGCATGTAGCTAATCTTTATTGTGGAACTGCAGGATCATATCGCAGAATGGTGGATTGTGAAGTACTTTATATGAATTCACTTGAAGAATTTACGTGCATTATTGATTAGTGACTTCGGGTATATTGTTTACTATATGCATTTTGTTCAGATGCTTTTTTTCTTTTTGAAAAGATTCACTCAAATTAAAAGTTTATACTATTGTGAAATCTTTTCTGAGCTTATCTCTCTATCCTAAAATTATTTCAAAAGTTACTTTCATTGAGGTTTTGTCATCATTAAAAAGAGTGAGATCGTTGACAAAATCATCATTCATAATATTTTGATTCTTACAAAACTATCGTTATTCTGAAATAATCCGTTTAATGCTTGTAAACTTGTTATTGCATGATGAACATATGAACAAAGCTCATATTGATCCAAACATAACGTTTAGACTCAATAGTAGTTGTCATATTTTTGCTTTTGAAGTCGTTCAATTGGAAAAGGTTATTGACTTTGAAGACTTATTCTTCTAAAGACTTATATGACACGTCGGCAAGGAATTTATTGATGGTCAGAGTCACTGTTCAAAAGTCTATTCATATTCAGAGAGTCTCTACTTCTGAAAACTGCTTCTGAATAATGTTCAAATTCTGCAATATTTTTTTGACAAATTATGAAGATCCATGTTGCGAGGTTTCCTATATTGGCGATTTTTCCTATGGAAGTTTGTAATCTTTGATTTACAAAATCGTTTTCCAATCAGATTAGGAGAATATCTTCAATTGGAAATTACCTTCCAGGAATAAGGTTTATTGCATATTTGAATTAATTTTACTTATAAAAACTGAAAATTTAGTTATATGGGCGACTGAATCTAGAGAGTTCAGACTTTACTCCAACGAATATTATATCTTCCCAAATATAGTCTCGTTCAATTACAATTGATGACGTCCAATCAATGATTGAAGAGCAATCCCTTAAAGAACTATCCAATGGCTAGTTTGGAAGCAAAATAATATAAAAAGAAGATCGATGGTGCCCACCAAGGGTGTCAAGAATATACTATTCCAAAGTACTCGAGTCATTGAGATTCTTATACTTATTCCAAGAGAGCGACACTTGCCTAAGACGTTTTGTAAGAATGATTGAGAGTGATATATATTACAACCTGCTTTGATTCATATAGTGGAATTCAGTCAATCGATTGTCATCATGAAAGAGTGGACTTAGGTTTGCTAAACTGAATGACTATAAACGCTGCGTGCAATTTTTCTCTTCCCTAAACTCTTATTACGGTGTTTATTTCAAACTGCACATTATATTACTGATTCAATTCAGATTATGCTTTGAAGCTGTCATTAATTTTGTATTAAGTTTCAAAATTATTTAGAATCACTTATTCACCCCCTCAGGGTGATATTGCTAGATACAACAGACTCAACTTTGTTAGGCCAGCCATCATATCAATTAATTCAGGGGAATTCATGAAGAAATTCCTAGTTTCTTTCACAACATCCCCACCCGCCCCGCCTCCGATTGTTTGCCACTATCTTGCATGCCCTGCTAATAAGTGGCCTTAGACATCAATGTTAGCTTCATTAAATAGATGGGCCAGGTCATGTTTGGGTCATGTCATAAATAGTCCTATCCAAATAGATCTATTCAAACTGTTTATGATCCTTCTGTTTTAATGCAAATCCAGTGACTCATACCTAACACATACCTGACCAGACCCATATTTCTAAAACACTTTCATATTTAATCAAATCTAGAAAAACTTATACCCAAAATAAAGTGACAAAGCGAAGTCAGTAAAGGTGAGAGAAGTGAGTTGGTTCTAAGTAAATTGTAAACCCCTTTATAACTCATTTGAACCCATTTATTACATATAACAAGTCCATATAACAACTCAATTCCATCATAAATGATTTTTTATTATAAAAAAAGGTCTATGACCCATTTTGATAAGTCTAACCAATACGAAAAATGATGGTATAAGTACACCAGGAGTGCCAATATTTGTGTACGACGCTCACTTTAGTGCCAATATTTTTTTTTGAATCATTTAAATGTCAATTTTTTTTGAAAAAAATGATCATTTAAGTATCAACTCCGGTGAGATCGCCAGAATTGACACTAAAATGATCCTTTTTTCTCCGATTTGACACTAAATTGATCATTTTTCTCTAATTTGGCACTAAATTGATCGTTTTTTAATCGTTTAATTGCTAATTTTTAAAAAAAAAAACGATCATTTAAGTGCCAATTCCGGTAAGGTTGCCGAAATTTATTACCGTTGACACTTACGCGACCATTTTTTTTTTCGATTTGGCACTTAATTAAGTAATCCAAAAAAAATATTAACACTAAATTGAGCAACATACACAGATATCGACACTCCAACTATAATTTTGCCGAAAAATTATTGCTATATTTATGCACCACCACCCTCGTGCTACTTGCGTCGGTAATTTTCACTTTGGGTTCGGCACAGTTGAGTTACCCAAAATAAGAAAACGCGATTTTCAAAGAAGCAAAAGAAACACACACATTTTTCAAAGACGATGGCATGTTTCCTTCAAACTGAAAACTCTATGCAATTTCCTTTCCTAAAAAGCATGTGCAAAAAGTGCGCGTCTTAGATTCGGCGAGACGGACCGTCACGCTCACGTGATGCGCAACGAGATATTAAAAACTCTTTGCGCTCTCTCTCTCTATCCCTGAACGTACCTTTGACGGGGGATGAATGCTGGAGCCACAAAATTCCACTGCCATCAATGCGTCGTCCCCTTCCTCATCTAAACTTCTCTAACCAGAAGTCATCCCCCACGTGCCAGACACGCCGAAGCAGAAGGAGTCCCTCCCGTACTGGCTTTGAAATGGCGATTCCAGCACCTCCGCCTCCCTGTATTTACATCAACCTCCCCCTTGCCCCCGTACCCATCAACATCTTCTTCGACTCTCGAAGGCCCTCTGTCTTTAACGTTGTCACTCTCTTCCCTCGTCCCCCCACGACCACAGGAAACAGGAGAGAGATCCCATGAAGATAGAGAGCCGCGGTGCTGGCGCCGCCTCGGCCCTGCTCTCTCTCCTCGTCGTTGCCGCCTTCCTCCTCCGCGCCGCCCACGCCAAAGTCCACTACTACGATTTCGTCGTAAGCAGCATTCCCGGATTTTGCATGCATGCGCCATTGTATCCACGTTTCTGAACTGAGAGCATTGACCACTCTGTTTTTTCTTACCCTGTTTTTAATTTTTTTTGTGCTCTGTTCTTCGTGCCTTAAGTTCACCGTCGAAAGATAACGCGATCGTTTGTTTGTTTTGTCCGTGGGGGCGTGTTGTTGAACTGTGTAGCTGAGAGAGAAGAACTACACGAGGCTGTGCAGCACGAAGAGCATGTTGGTGGTGAACGACAGCTTTCCGGGGCCAGTGATACGAGTCCAGAAAGGGGACACTGTGTTCGTGAATGTGCACAACCAGGGCTACTATGGGGTCACCATCCATTGGTAAGCACCTTCAGCTGATCTCGTTCTATGCTTAGGATCTCGTTTTCATCG
The DNA here is from genome assembly GCA_028455895.1 of Rhodomyrtus tomentosa. NCBI lineage: Eukaryota > Viridiplantae > Streptophyta > Magnoliopsida > Myrtales > Myrtaceae > Rhodomyrtus > Rhodomyrtus tomentosa. The sequence continues at coordinate 34,991,229 of JAPCWY010000001.1, read as the reverse complement.
AGTTAAATGCGCTGTCTCGGGTCTCTATCCGCCTCTTCTTCTTCCTCATCGTCGGCTCTAGCCGTCGATTCTTCGTCATCCTCTCTCGTTTATGGAGCCCTGGACATTTTTGGTGGTCAAAAGGATCATCGTTAGGACAGAGCTTGGGTTCGATTCGGTCATTGAATCTGCATTAACTGAAGTGTATTGGCTCCTAAGAGCTTGGGAACTGGACCCACTTATGTCTGATTAACGGGTCATTTCAATGCAAGTCCCCAATTGAATCCGACCCGCTTTTTGTTTGTTTGTTTGTTTTGTGTGTTTTTTCTTTTGGAGGTAAAATTTAGTCGATTGTTTCCATTGGTCAATTGGCCATGCATCAAAAGATACTTACCACTAAAAAGAAAAACATAATATTTTCTAATTACTGATTTGGTGCGGTCTTGATGGTTGGACTTGGCTCCAAAGAAACTAAGATCAGCGGACCATGCTGCTCCTAACATGGGTTGTTTTGATGTGATTCGGATATCGAATCAAACGGCAAGCCAGGATGCCTGGTTCGGTCGCTCGACAGATACATTATCCGTTTGCGAAATGTTATTATCCATTTGATTTGGGATTTGGATATGTGCTATATCAATTTCCCTAGTCATGGCATTGACTCCATGTAGCCCAAAAGTAAGCACGTGCAACTCTGATGATGAATATACGGGTTCAATAGTTGACGATTGATACCATAGAGTTTATTTTTATCCTTCATTTTCGAGGGGATCGACCAACATTCCAAAATTATTCATATATATGTGTCTGTATATAATGAGTATTTTCCATTGGGAACCGCAAAGGGCAATTTATTAACCAAAAAAAAAAAAGGGGGGGGGGGGGGGGGGGTGTTGCTCCTTATTGAATAAAAGCATAGTATCAACCATCGAAATTAACTATTACAGGAAACGTTTCAGCATTAAATGAAAGCACAATGTCAATCATTGAAATTGAGTATCAAACGATGAAATTTTAGATGGAGACGCCCAACCGTTAGTCAGACCAACTTAAGATCGTTGACCAACAATTGAACACTTCGCGACATTAACGTCGGTGATGACCAACTGATGTCAATTTACGACGTGGGAGACCGGGAAACACTGATTTCCGGGACTCAACAAACGTATATTCCATTTATGACGTACTCGAATACAAATAATTCGTTGGATCCATTAGTAGCTGACGTCATTGAGTGGTTTGTTATGTCTGATGTATGTGAGACGATTTCACTTTATTAAATGGAAGTAATGACGTCAGCCTTTTTCATGTTTTAACTCAAAATTTTTCCCTATCAACTGTAGTAATTTGCACTTAATCAAATTGTTTTATAGGCACGGCGTGAAGCAACCCAGGAATCCATGGTCAGATGGTCCGGAATACATCACCCAATGTCCAATACAGCCCGGGACTAACTTCACGTACGAGGTCATATTCTCAAAGGAAGAAGGAACTCTATGGTGGCATGCGCACAGTGATTGGACCCGATCGAGCGTCCATGGAGCCATAGTTATCTATCCAAGTGACGAAACCTCCTATCCATATCCAGCGCCCGATGATGAAGAGATCATCGTTCTTGGTGAGTCGACTTAGAGTTATCGAAAAAGTTTGAGATATCTCAACTTATGAATCTTTCTTGCATTCTCAATCTGAATTGTGAATCCTCTTTGTCCTTGTCTGCAATCCCGGACGTCTCTCAGGATCATGGTACAAGATCAATGTTAACCAAGAAGTCGCCGAGGACATGGCAACCGGGGCAGACACTCCTCGTTCCGTTTCCTATGTGATCAACGGTCAACCCGGGGATTTTGTCGACTGCTCAAGAAGTAAGCCATGAAATCGAACTCGAAATGTCCTAATAGATTGCCACGAGGGCACTTGATCGGAAACCAAACTAAGCTAACAATCGGCTGTTTTTTGCTGGCTCGCAGATTCGACTTACCGCAGGGTGGTTGATTACGGAAAGACCTACCTCGTCCGCATCGTGAACGCAGACATGAACGCAGAACTCTTCCTGGCAATCGCCGAGCACAACATGACCGTTGTGGGATTGGACAGCAATTATGTCAAGCCCGTGACGGTCGACTTCATCGTGATAAGCCCCGGGCAGACCATGGACGTGCTGGTCACGATGAACCAGACCCCGGGCCACTATTACCTTGCCATCAGACAGTACGACTCTGCCCGGCCGGACGTCACGGACTACGACATGACCAACGTCACCGCCATTTTCATGTACAGCGGCAACTACACTGCCCCGGCCAATCCCGTCTTCCCTCGTAGCTTGCCCATGTACGAGGACTTCATAGCGGCGGACATATTTTTGGGAAAGCTAAGGAGCCTAGCCAGCCCGGAGCACCCCGTAGACGTGCCGATGAACGTGACCACGAAAATGTACATCTCGGTCGAGATGAATCAGATCATCTGCCCGAACGCATCGTGCGAAGGGATTAACGGGAATCGGCTTTCGTCAAGCTTGAACAACATAAGTTTTCTGAACCCCTCAACTGATGTACTTCTTGCCTACTACAGGTATGCATACACTGTTACTCGAACTTCAATTTCTTTCCTTCCAATTTCTCGATGGTGGATCCTATAAAACTATGAATCATCAACAAAATGAACCAGGAACTTGAGCGGATACTACACCCCGGATTTCCCCAACTGGCCTCCGACGATGTTCAACTTCACGCAATCGGATCTGCCCTTCAACACGACAGTACCGATACAGGCGACGAAGGTGAAGATGCTGGAGTACAACGAGGAAGTGGAGATGACATTCCAAGGGACTGAGGTGTTGAACGCGTCAGAAAACCATCCGATGCACCTCCACGGGTACAGCTTCTACGTCATGGGATCGGGCTACGGGAACTTCGACAACATCACCGACCCGTTGACATATAACTACGACGACCCGTTGGAAGTGAACACGATCGGAGTACCCAAGAACGGATGGGTTACCATCAGATTCAAAGCAAGCAACCCAGGTGAGCTCATCTCGCGGCATTTCTCGCCAGTAGAAAACTGAAGTATCAAACGGAGATGCTAAAGTTTTTTTTCTTAATGAAATGCGACAGGAGTATGGTTTTGGCATTGCCATTTGGATCGACACCTGAGTTGGGGCATGAGCACGGTGATGATAGTGAAGAACGGGGGGACTCCGGAGACGAGCATCCGGAGCCCTCCTCCAAATATGCCGGCTTGCGAGGCCTCTTTCGCTACTTATTTAGAGCCCTTCGACTACCAAACGGATCAGATCAGGCTCTTCTCCGATTAAGTTTCTAACACCCATCGGCCCCGTGCATCAGTAGTTACTAACACCCATCGGCCCCGTGCATCAGTAGTTACTAGATCATCTTGGTAGGCTGTGTGCATCGAGTGTTTCGTTGTTCTACGATAGCCCGGTGACCCGGAATTAGTCTCTCTTTGTGCTAAGAATGAGGATGCGATTATCAGATTTTTAGTGTCGAAAGGGGATAGCGGGACTCCAGCGTGAACGAGACATCTTTCTCTCGGCCAGTTGAATCGCTGGTTGGATTGTCGATGTGCAGTCTGAAGTGGGCATTCATCGAATTTCTAAATAAAGGCCCTTAAGCCCTAATTCATATCCTTTCTAACTTTCAAAAAAAATGTTTTTCTAATTTTTTGGTGTTTGATGTGCAAAAATAAGCTACTCAAGAAAAATATTTTCTATCCATTAAAAAAAAAACTCCTTAAAAAACTAGGAAAATATTGTCGACTAGCTACAGCGGCTCGTCTGCTGTGAGTGAAACTCGAATGAGCTGGACCTCGCCAAATCTCGTGAGGCCAACTTGAGCCTCGCTCAAAAATGTCGACACTTGAGGCATCGCCAGATCAATGAGGCTCAAGACTCCACCTCACCTGGGACCAATCGCCCTAGCTGGCAATCGGCCAAAGAAGAAGGAAATCGAAAAAGAAAGAAAGGAAAAAGAGAAAAAAAAATAAAAATTGCAAATAATTAAAATTTCTTGATTTTCAAATAAAAATATAAAAAATTATTAAAGTGAATGACATCAGGCAGAAAATATTTTTTAGTTCATTTTCAGATTTTAACAAACTCCAAGAAACTTTGTCATTTAATGACAATAAGAAAAATGACGTGCTAGAAAGCATTTTTAGAAACACGATATTTTTCGCGAAATAAACGGAGTCTAAATGAGTCGATGAATGTTTTTCATTTTATATATTGGGTTTTCATTTTAGGCTCCGTTCATGTCACGAAAAAAAAAACATTTTCTTCAATTTCTAGCTTTTGGGAGGTGGAAAATATAAGATCAAAGAAAATATTTTTCAATCAATAAAATATGTCCTTCTAAAACCCGAGAAATGAATTCTAGTGGATTCGCTTTGTGGGGCAGAACCACTCGAGATATTGAATGCGTCATTTCTTTCGAGACTTTTTTATTCTGATTTCTGATGTATTCTGTTGTCCAGGAAGGATTTGAACTTAAATTTCTCCAGGGAAGCTATTTTTTCAAAGAGCGAAAAATATTTTTCTATTCATTTTAGTGTTCTAGTTAAACACCATAAAATCTGATTATTTTCTTAAAAAACAGCTTCCAATAAATATTTTTCAAAAAAATATATTTTTTTCGCGAAATAAATAAATAGATGCTTAATCGAAGAATAAATATCCTTGATGGTGTTTGGATACACTTTAGAACTCCATGTCGACAACAATATCCAGAATAGCAAGACTGAGATAGTCTTGAGCACGCGCAAGTACAATGTACGAGGATCTTGCGCTAGTAGCCTTATATAAAAGGGGTAGTACGAGTACCAGAGCTTGAAAAGATGAAAGTACAAAGCTGTCAAATATCGAATAATAGATAACCGAATCTGATAAATTGACTTAAGACTGAGATTTGCTCTAATGCCCTGTTGAACTCCTGCGAAATTGAAGGGAGCAAATTCACACGCAGGCTTGATTTCCCATGACCGGTGAAAGAACGAGTTCAGATTCCGACATTACCCTGTATGCTCCGCCTGAACTTTGAACATGTCGTCCGAGATCACCTATGTACCTGCAATCGGAGTTCGTGACAAAACATGACAATAATCATAAGAACAGCAAATGGGTTTGGGAATCTTGTGATCTCAGCACGGGACGCCTTACTTCGGATCTACAGCGTTAGATCGAAAAAGCGAGTAATTTGCCGAACTCAATCTAACCCGCAGGAACCGGCCCGGAAAACGGTCCGACACGAAGAGAGAAAAAAAAAAAAAAAAACTGGAGCCTTCTATACAAACCAGCAACAGCAACCCAGGATGCTGAACTTCTGATTCTGAAGAGGGAAAGATGGCAAGTTCGTGCAAGGCTCAAGGCAATGTCCATTGCATGAAACGAAACGCTAAGAAGAGACAGAGCTCGTGTAATGGACATGCCCCTGAGCCTTGCGCAGACCCTGCCAACGCGAAAGAACTCCTTCCAGGCTTCATTATAAGGCTGTGTAGATAGATCGGGTCAAACGTGATCTGTACTGGGAAAGAGATTGCAGATTTACACTTATAGAGGGTTGGCCATTGTACTACCGGTGCGAGGTTCGGTACTGTCATTTTGGAGGGGGACTGTGTACTGCGCTCGACTCTTGACTGGATCCGAAGCGTCGGGATTCCATAGCACAGGACAAAGGTGTCGACAGCGAGCGTAGTAAGTACTTTCTTTTTGACTTGCACCTTGCGGTACAGATCTGCTGCATTTTTTTAGAGTGGATATTTCGGAATTTTCGAGGGGCTTTCAATCCCAAAATCTTTTGAGAAAATATAGTTTGGTTCAATTTTAGATCGCTTGGGAGGCATTTAGCCAAATGCTAAAACCTTTTTTTTTCCCCTTTCAAAACTACCTTCACTAATTTCTTAATTTTCCAATTTTACCCCTCTTAGTTACTGTCCATCTTCTTTGAAATTGAGGAGGGAGATCTGGCCAACAAGGGTTTGGCGAGGAGATAGCAACAGACCGGCAATGGGCTGGCCACCCAAGCGACGCCCCCTAGGTTGCACGACTCTTGACGAGGGCAGTCCGAGATCAGGCAACCTTAGATGAAGGTAGCTAACGCTAGCTCTAGCTCGCCAGTGGCCTGAAAACTTCGGCAATCCGGCAATGTTGGAGAATTTTTTAATGAAAGGGTAATTACATTCAAAGCCCATTCGCAAAATTATTTTTATCAAATACCATTTAACCCAAAGCCCGTTTTCAAATGAATTTTTGCTAAACGCGATTAGCATTTTTTTTAAACTTTATAGGTTGAAGGTATTAGCATTTTTTCGAAACCCATTTGAAATGCTAAACCAAAACCACTTGCGGGGTACCGCATGTCCCCCTCTCGCTCAAATTACTCTTTTGCACATTAAAGAAATGAGGGGGAGGGGGGGGGAATCTCAAATTAAGGTCTGGAATGTTCTAATTATCTAGGAGCTGAAACTTATTTCAAAAAAGGTCCAGAATATTCTCAATAAAGCTCTAAAGTGGTCAAATCGTCTAAAAAAACTAAAGGACGAAAATGCCCTTCTATCGGTGAAGTCATACCATTCTTTGAGTTTGATATGGCTAGTTTTGACTTTTATTTGAAATAAAGTCAAGTTCATTATTTAAGAAAATGTGGACATTTAATGTCAAATATGGTTCATTTTATATTTTTATTTGCCGAAAATAAGGCATTTTAAGTTCTTATTTGATATTTTGTCAAGAAATTGGGTCCCACATGCGCGTTAACTGCATTTTTTTCTTTTGTGAGGCGGAAAGGGATTACCTAACCTTTCCTCAGAAGGTTAGGTTCTACTCTTGAAATCTGGGCCGTCCGTGATATAAGTGGATAGCCCAGATTATTATAAACAAAAAAAATATATAGAAAATTCAAAAAATTTCCTTCTAAAAATAAAATTCGTTTGTCCGAAAAACGAACGGCCCGAATCGCAAAAGCAAGTACCTAACTTTCTGAAGAAAAGTTAGTCGATCCGGATCCGAAACTTCGAATTAATGGTGGACTTATCGGAGTAAAAGCAAGGGCGCTATACTGAGCCCTTTACAATTGGCTATGACGGGCTAGCGCCACGTTTCACTTGGGTGTATAGGTGGCCCGTGGGATGATGGGCACAGAAACCAGACAAGCTCTGTTCTTCTAGCCGTTATCCTAAAAGGAGTCTGTCTCGGTGCATAAAACGCGAGGAAGAGGGGGAGGTGATTCGTCGATCATCCACGTTCCCATTGATTGGCTCGGACCTCAAATTACATGCTCAGAATCTGTTTTTCACTTGGCTGATCTTCCCGGCATCCTCTCTCTTTCTCTGTGTTAGATCACTTTCTGGGTCATTTTTTTGTCGTTGTAATTGATAATGTCAGTTGTGATCTTTGAATGATCCCTTAAACTACGCACGTTCAAGCATGCTCGCATGAGGTGATTCGAATCTCAACGATGTCTTTTATGCAACTCTACATGTTCTACAATGCATGGGAATTGATGGATTGATGAGGGAGAGAGAGGCGAGTGCGATCGGGTGCCTGGTGGGGTTGTGCTCGCTGGTGTCCCCCTCCTGCGATTTCGCAAGATCGTTGTTGGCCATGATCCACAGATCGTCATGGTGGAACAACAGATGCCATGGTAAAAGCGAAGAAAGAGGAGGAAGATCGCAACAATCCTCTGAACATTGAGCTGCGGAACACCCTTCTTTTGATAGGTTTAAGTGATCTTAATGATCGTAGATTGGTTCGAGTAAGCCACGAAAAATATTTGAAGAAGAACAAGTGTGTCCTGCTTTGATCATGTTCGATGCTGCTCATGAATTGGCATCTTGGGAGAATCCATGCCTCCTTTCAGGCCTTTTCGCAGCTGCTTCTCCTCTCCCTCTTTCTGCGGCCAAAGCTGTTTGTTTAGATTTCAATCTGTGATAGATGAAAATCGAAACGGACTTACGACCTGTGCTAACATAGACATTGCGGGAGAGTCGAAGGCGGCAAGGGAGTTTAACCACCACCTCGCTGGGGGTCGTTTGCCGGGCCCTTGCTATGTTTAGATTGCATCGTCAGATCCATGTTGGGGAAAGCAAGGAGGTCTCACGGCTAGCCAACATATTCTTCAGGAGAGACATGAAAAGCCAAGGAGGAGAAAGCGCGTTGGCCAGTCTAATTCGGTGGTGATGGGGGCGACGCATTTGTACGTGCTTGCATTAAATTTAGGAACTACAGAAGAGCAACCACAATCCATTGTGAGGCGCTGCAAAGGATGGCAAAGTGATTGCTTGGTCGCTAGTAGTGCGCGTGATCCCAGGGTGGAATCGGTCTGCCGATTACCAATCCGGTTTCAAGTTTTGATGAGCCAGGGCCCGCTTCTCAGCTTCAAATGTTTTAGGAACTGCCGGTTCCTGGTTCAGTTCCACCGGAACCGGCACCGGGAAAATAGAACTTATTGTCGAGGACACCCAACCAAGCACGCAGCTTGTGGGAGCTGACAACATGTAAATGCTAGGGATAATAGAAACGGACACCAAGAAGCAAGCAGAAGCTGGCAAGAGACGTAAAGAGCGAGGACGAAGCACCTGGTCAAGGAATGTTCTCTTCTCGTTAAGTCCTGTAGGGTAAAGGGACGTCAAGCTGCAGTTGTCATTGCTCTGCATTGGAGCGTTTTGTCCCCTCGCGAGGGCAGAGGCGCACGACATACAGAGCTCGCAAAGGGCCTTAGAGTTTGAACCAAGATGACCTGATTCACGGCCCATGATGGATTGTTGTTGTTGGGCTTCAATGTTGGACCAAATTGCCCACAGGTCGAGCTTCATGATCATTGATATTGCATTATGGCCTTTTGTTTGGGTCACTACTTATTGGGGATGATGTTTTTCCAAGTTATTCTGGCCGTTATTAAGATTTTATGATTTTACAATCCGCTTTTACGAGCCCCTCAGCGATTGCTGTGTTGTCTCTCATTTTGCTTAACTAGAACTGAAAAACTAAGTTGGCAAATTTTCAAATATCCTAAAACCTGTCACGAGGATAAGTTTCAAGTTTTAGGGTATGACGGGTGATTTCTGAGTTTCAAAAAAATGAGTAATTTATTTTGTTCCAAGTTGAATAGAGGCACTACTCACCCCTATTGGTCGCTAGTGCCTAAAGATAGAGGTAGTGGTTGGCCTCCCATTTGACTTCGGACCACAAAATGGAGAGGTTTAGGGGTGAATAATGGCTCAATTAAAATCGAGCAGAATTGGCCTTACTATTTGGGAGCCAACCTTGATCGATTCGGTTCTTGAGTAGGACCAATTTAAATTGATTCGAGGATAGTTCTCTAATGGTAGGAGTGAGCATGATTCCATGGTAAAGACTAAAAGCTAGAACCAAAATGATGGAGTACCAATTGATGGGTTATATCTTAACCAAATCAGATGATCACACAAAAAATAGAAGAAATATATAAGTACGAGTTTACCCAGGTTCATCTCACAATATGATTACGTCCTGCAAAAAGATTTCACTTTGATTTAAATTTATAGCTGCACAACTCCTTACAATGACCTCTCACTTGAATACAATATATATGACATAAAATGCGTCCAAAACCTAAACTTATTCAAATCCCTTTGATCCCACAACAAATGGGCCAACTTAAACACAAGCCCAAACCTGCCCATTGACCAGACAGCGGGACACCTGTTTTGGGGCACTGCCCCCGAACCCCCGCATTCCTTGTGCACGAGTCACATGATCATATTTCATTTTTCCTAAACTAACGTGGGCATGCCCCATATGAAAAAAAAAAAAAAAGAAGAGTCCCAGAAGCATTTTCTAACTCCAACACTGGTCAGGTTCTATGTTCTAAAATATACAAAGTAAGTCTCAAGTTTTAAAAATTGAGAAACATATTCTGATGAACAGGCTCTTAAGTAACCTGTAATAATTTTTTTTTTTTGTATTTTTCTAGGATCTAGATTCCACAAGAACTTGGAACCTAAAACCAATAATAAATTTTTGTGTTTTTCTTGGTATATGTCTTTGCGCGATTTGACGGTATTTATGGCATTCGATGATGAGTGTGAAATCATAAATCACTTGTATGAGCTTTCATTTCCGGCAATATTTTGCAATATGGGCTTTACTTTGTTATTGTTTTATATTTATTCTTGCATCTAAATAAGAGTTGTGATTAGTGGATTGTAATAGTAAAATTGTGGTCAATAAAAGTAATGATGTACTACAATCGTTCAATTAAGAATACATGTGGAAATTGAGTAAACTCTAAAACTTGCAATATTCCAAGATATGCATGGTAGTTTCAAGTATATATAAAAAAAAAACTTATCTCGTTGGGTAAATTCCAGATTCTAGCTGTATGGAACTTGAAACCGCTCATCCATATATAGTAAAACTGATTTTGAAATGACTAAAAACAAATTATAAATCTCTTATAACACTATCTGCATTCATTTGTTGAAGTGCTATAATTACTGAGCATTATGTTTATTTTTCTTATCAAAATTCCAAACTTTACTTGACTCCAAGAGGATACAGAAAAAAAAAAAAAAAGGTAGAATGGTTCCACGTGGACCTTCAAATATGCCTACAATTGGCAAGTTTCGAGATGGACTGATTCGGACCTTGTATCCAAAAATCGAAAAATCGATTATGATATGCTAAGGTAAAAAAAATTATTCGAAACATATCCACTATGGAATTGACCACCACTAGTGAGACTCGTACCCTTGTCATTGTATTAAGCGAGGGATGATGACCATTTCTAGGTCAAGACAAGTGACGGCATCATTGACAACCTTCTCTCTCGAGAAAGTATTGGATGGTCCAAGGCCACAACGTCACTGTGCGCCTTGGCCAATTAAATTCGTCCATTTAAGCTAAGTGGGCCCTGCCGACTGACATGTAAAAAAGCAATGGCCAATCACGTCGGTCCACGTCAGTCGAGTGGGCTCCGCCTGCTTTTCTGCACGTCAGCCGATGGAGCCCACTCGACTGACGTGGATAAATTTAATAGGTCGAGATGCACAGTGATGTGGTAGCTCTAGCCCACCTAATATTTTTTACTCTCTCACACACATGAACATAAAATCGAAGAGATTGTGCGCAACATTACTTGAGCTTGGGGTGAGCTTGCTAGACCCCCTCTCTCTTCATCTCTCGGTCTCGATTTTATGAGTCATTTTATTTCTTCTTATGATTTTTAAAATCATGTTAGCCGATTCTTTTGATGAATATTGACGTAAGAAATTCACTTTTGTATTTCAATTCTTACTATAATTAAAAGGATGAACTAAAAAGATCCAATAGAGGGGAAAAAAAAAAGAAGTTCGGAAATTTTTTTATTATCCTTCAGAAAGTTGATTTTATCTCTACTCAAACAATCAAAAAAATTGGAAATCGAGCCGATGATCTCGATTCTCATTTTTCGGAACTGCAGACCGAACCGATCACCCTCGGAACCGAGAACCGAACTGAACATCGGTCCGATCCGGTTCTCGAGCCGTTCCAAGAAACTGGTGTTCTCGAAAAAAAAATCATAGATGTTTAATTTTGATTCGGTCAAATTTAAACCCAAACTTATTAGCTACGTCCATCACAAGAATCGAAAAATGGGTTTACGAAGTAGAAACGCGAAAGACAAGAAAAAAGGTCTTAGAAAAAAGAGGCAAGAAATAGATATGCGAAGCAAACCTATGCCTAAACAAGTAAATATTAAATTTATTTTAAAAAAACTTAATAAAAAAAAGTCCGATCCTGCCGGTCCGGTCCAGTCCAGTTCGGTTCGATCCTAGGCCTAGAATCGAGAATCGGACCATCGGGTCATCGGTTCCAGAAATCGGACCGAATCTCTCTGAAATCGGGAATCGAATCATCGGTCCCGATCTAACCCGAATTATCCTGATTCGAGCAGTATTTTTTGCTCACCCTAATAACAACTGCTTACCACTGTGGGGAAATTGGAGGTTCTTCTCATTTTGAGAACATTTGTTTTTATTTATGAAAAGGTAAAGAAAAAACAAAAGGAAAAGGTCAATCTCGCACTTCCCTTCCTCCTGCATATATGACCGGCCTACGAAAGCGACGAAGCAACAACATAAAACGATGGACGACTCCGACGAGGCGAAGGTGACCGGAGAGATCGAGACCGCATCGCCCCCGAACCCGACACCCACGAATAGGAGCGTCCGGACGAAGGTGCCGGAGATCGAGATCCACCTGTACCGGCAGGGCAAAGGTCCCGTCGACGTCTTCAAGGCCAGCTTGGGCGGGTGGGACCAGGACCAGCTCGAGGTCCGAGACATCCTCGACAAATACGGCCTCAAGTCCATCTTCGCCTTCAATCCCGGGTCGGGTCGCGGCGTCCCCATCCGGTTCAACCCCAGGAACGGCCGCTCCATGCTGCCCTACAAGGACGGTGCCGTCATCTACGTCGACGGAGAGCCCCAGGTGAGGTCACCCGTGTTTCTTGATTTGCTGTTGTTTATGTGTCTCTGTTTCTGTGGAATCTTGGGTGTTCCTTGTTTTTCTCGAATTGGCTTTCAATTTCGGGTCGGTTTGGAGGAATTTGAACGATGGGAATGTGGATGCTGTAATTGTGTGACGTTCTGTCATTTCAATTGTGATGTCTGTACTTGGAATTGTTTGAAGAAAGGAAAAAGGAACTATGCAATGATTCCACCAGACTTACTAGGAAAAGTCTGGGACTTGACTTTAACTTCACTGTCTTGCTTATGTCAATTGCAACAGAGTACTGTTTGATGATTATCTCTAGCTATAAGTGGACGTCTCGTTGTTTCTGTTTAAGCAGAGATCGAATTCGGCTGATTGTTTTGTTCAGGTGGGGGTGAAAATTGAAGTTTTGATTACTCTGCAGAGGGATTGATATCTTATGCTTTCAAGGTTTAAAGGGTCCCATCCCATGCACCACACACTGTCGGAATAGGATATGTCCTTTGTTATTCACTATCCTTTCCCAAACAGAGCATAGCATGTAACCAGTCTAGGGTTTTTCTTATCCTATCCTAACAGGAATTGACATTCCGGCTACCAAATGCAGCCCTAGAGTTTTACTCGAGATCTTTGGAAAGTTTAAAAAATGTTGGAGTCGTGTGAAATGTCATGAACTAACCGATGGTTGAAGTTTGGACAACTGATCCTTGCAGGTGGCCAGATGATATTATCCCAATGATTGGAAAACTTTTTTTGTTCTTCTCTCAACCTTAATATCTGGTGATGGGAATAAAGTTTTTGCTAGAAATGGAAAGAATGAGCTTCGTGTGTTTCCACCTACCCACCATGTACACATTTTCATTTGAAAGTACTGTTTCCATGGCTTATTTTTGGTGCAGAATGCAAACTGATTGAGGAGTTTTCTTATCATATTGTCCTTTAGTTATGTATGCATCATTTCTGCCTCAAAAGCACGTACTGAAGTTATTTATGATGCTAGATCGCTATATCCAGTTTCCCTGCGAGTGAATGATCCTCCATGTAGTGCGTCAGGATCAAGGCAGGTGACTTGACGCATCCCGGCCGCCCAAAACCCTCTCTCCCATATCAAGGGGGGAAGTGGGCGGCCGGGAGGCAGGGAATCCGGATCCCCATGTAGTTTGTACAAGCTATTTCCCATGTATTGGTTTGACCGCTGCACTAACTTATGTAAGATATTCACGTAATGATACTACTTGTGATCCAATTGTAGGACTCTATGGTCAAGCCCATTACCAAGATCTTGGTTGGCATAGCAGTCACGGCTCTCTTGATATCATTAGTTTCCAAAGAAAATCCAGAGTGGCTCCGCAAGTTGAACATCTTTGGCGGTAACTTCCCTCCATGGATCCTAGCATGTGTAGTCATTGTTTTCACTCGCATGAGGAAGAGAACTAAGGACTTGCTGAAAAAGTATGGTTGGTGAAGCAACACAACTCCGGCATTCAAATGCTGGTTTTGTTTTCGCCAATGTCCTCGAGTCTCGTTCAAAATATATGCCGGTGACTGATTTATTTTGACATTTGTTCCTGTAGTGAAGTGAGCAATAACGGGTAGTAAACAAATCCTTTTTGGAAGTGAACTAAATTTTGCGGGCAAAAGATGTGCTACTCATACACAGTTCGGATGCACCATGTAACACAGGAATGTTTAAAGTACGATCGTGTGCGATATCCCTATGTTTTTCTACGACTGTTTTACACATGGTCACGGCGATTTTTTTTTTTTTTGTGTAAAGTCATGGCGATTGTTCGTAATGTCCTAAATCAAAATTAGGACATCTTACGATGCTCGTGTACTTAATTACGACTGCTTGTCATTATGCTGTATTTGCACATGAGGTTGTGTAGATAAGGTGCATGATCATGAGGTTATCCCATTCCCTCTTCGTCGGAATAATTTGGACTTATAAGTTGTGCATGTAGATAGCTCCTTATAATGTCTGCCCTCAATATATTTCCGTGATTCCTTGTTTTATTTCCCCGCAAAATACAGAGTATTCTACTGATTGCTACTAGAATATGTTTTTTTGGATGATTAAACAATTGGTGCAAGAAAAAACAGACTGCATCGAAGATTTTGTGCTTCCTGGACACCCTCGGTAAGAACTGTTAGGTGTTTAGGCAGTGAGATAGGAATCTACCGTACCTCAAGCAAACAGAGAGATCTGAAAAAGGGTTTAGCTAATGGAGACATTAACTGATCCCTTTTGAGAACCAGTAACGTGTAAACCATGTCAAGCCAAGACCGATGAATATACGAATGGTACGGATTTGAACCTCTTTTAGAACAGTTTCCGGTGCAAAATGAGGTTAGCATTTTAATGAACCACCCGCCCCGTCCGGCACTTCTACATGGATGGCTGTTCTTATATCAGCTGAGAATGGAGTGGCTTAAGGGATTCTATTTATTAGCCGAGGAGAGAACAGCACGACGTAGCGCAAGACTCGTAATCCAAATCCTTCCAACAGCTTCCTAAGCTTTAACATATCCGTCATTGATTTTCTTTTTCTTTTTACTCTGAATCGTCCTGCATAACGTGTTTATACATGCAGAACGACCTTCTTTACTTATCAATTGAACTATCTTCATGAGCTTATACAACTTAAGTCTTACTCTATTGGAGTGGCTCCCGGGCTACTGGAGTCTCTGTTCCTTGTAAAGCTGTCGCTGCGACTCCCGCCTGGTGGAGGCTGACCCTTCGAAAGTTCGAAATTGTCAAATGTATATTAGATTATCAAAAAAAGTCCTTTTTTTTGTGCTAATTGAGTCCTACATTTTTTTTATAATTATGTTAATTCAATTTATTTTGCCAGCCAATACTAATGTGGCTACGCTGGTGCTTCTGTGACAATTTTCTTTTTAATTTATTTGTCTTTTTCTTTGCTTTCTTTTCTCGACCCTCGTTAAGCGTTAGGGTCGCAATCCCTTGCCCAGCCACCAGCGACCTCCCCTGGCCCAAATAAAACAGAAAAGAACAGCAAAACAATTAAATAAAGATCCAAAAGATATTGAAGATATTCCTAAAAATTTGCCACTTCAATATCGGCTATGCCACGTCAACATGACCCACCTAATGGACTGAATCGTGCCAAGAAATTTAGGACTCAATTAGCCAAAACATAAAGTCTAATACTCAATCGGCACCCTTGCAATAAATCTAAGAATTTTTTTCTGGTAATTTTCATGTTAAATTCATGCAGTTTTGCATATCAATATCCTCTAGCATTTCACATCGGATAAAACTGAAATGGAAGTTCTGCGAGATTTGCAACAAGAAATCAGACCGAACTAGTTTCTCCCTCAGTTCTGACGTAATCCTTTTGTGCAATATCAGCAGCCAGCATCAAACAATTTCTGTTCATGTATACCTAACGAGTGCACATGACCGATAATCTCATCATATCAGGCATAGAATACAATTCAATAATGATTTCCCATTGAATCAAAAGGCATCTCGATGGCAAAAAAGGGTTAAACCAATACACCAAATTCAAACACACTGTTTTCAATTGCAACCAAAAAGAACAAGCAGCCGAAATTCTACACATTTTGGAATCAAAAGCTAGGGCGTCTAATGCAGGACATCTTGGTCAAGAAAATTAGTTGCCAAGGGCGTGGAATGACAGGGGATATCAACAGAATCCCAAAAAATGAAGAAATTCTGCTATCACAGAAAATTTATAATATTCTTTTCAAGTCATTCTTGATCAGCATGCACATCCGCCTCTTTGCTCCGAGTCTGAAACAGCATCAGGGATGCCCTGGAAATATCTGCAAGCAATTTGAAGAATCACCACAAAGCAAAGAGAGTTGATGATACAACGTTGCGGCATCAGCCTTGTCAGAACAACTTTAATTTTCATAGAAATCAACCAATATTTAATAATAGATGAGAGAGTATATGCATCCCATGTAAATGGGTAAGGGAAAATCATAAACATAACATTCTCATAGAAGATTCCCTTTAACTCAGCACTTTCAAGCAACTTGTTCAACAAATTAAGAAAAGTTACGAACGGATCTTTCAAATTGCGCACTATCATGCTACGCTTTCCATAACATCCTTTCAAAGAATTTTGATCTCCTTGCGTTGTCATGATAGCACCTAAATGGCGCCTGCATGCATGTTTAATTGCATTGATGGACATATGATGATATCTTCCATCACATGCATCATCTTGTCTTGCGTCCTATACCTAAAAATTGCTCTTGTTTCACCTCACAGCTCAAAAAGAAATTTCGTTTTGATTAATTGATTAAACTCAAATTGACCTTGTAAAAACAATTACACCTGTACAGTGCCATCAATAATACTCCAATTATTTGAAAAACCAGATTGTGTTTGCAGACCATAGAAACTCTTTTAACATTTGCAGAGTCGAGAAAAAGAAATCCTGGAAAAGGACAGTGAATCAGAGAATCAAACTAAATACATGGTACAAAGTAAGTATAACACATAAGTACCTAGTAACCTAGTACATATTACAAAGAGAGCGGAGAAATATGAATTGGAGAAAAATGATAAAAACTTGAAGATTGACGAATACTCCAAACTTTTATCCGTAATGACAATCACACAATGTACAGCTCTTTCACATTAACTATCTACAGTCCAAGTTGCACTCTGTATTCATATCATAAATGGAAGGACAATTCCTTATCATTCAGTAAGATGTCCACGCCATAGATTACTGCATCTACAAGTCATATGATTGCAATTCCAATGACAAGGCAAAAAAAAGAAAAAGAAAAAAAAGGTCAATTTACCTTATTAGAGAAATCCCCCTTAAGATTTCTTTAAAAATCCAAAGCCTAACATATTTATGACGATATACCGTATATGACATATCTTACCTATGTATTTCCATTAGCCAAACAAAAGTGGCCCAAGGCTGTAGCAGCAATTAGAAGATTTAAATCATAAGCGTACCTTGAAATTACATCTGTCTATCATTTCAAGATTGTATGTATTTCAGTGAAATTGACAAAGCTATCAGATTACCTACATGCTTCTCCTCCCCTAAGAACAGGGAAGACAAGTTTTGTAGTTCCTCACCAAGCTTTTCTCCTTTCCACTTAATTTCATATATTTAACAATAAGAACATCACAAGGTTTTCGTGCTTATTGGTGCCCAAAAAAATCAAATGGTGATTTCCTGGATCTTTTGTTACAGTCATTGTTCTCCAATGTAATAATATCACATTGAATGAATCTGAAGTGATAGATGACCATAGAAACTAGAATTAATCAATTGCATATGAAATGACTTACATGTCATGTTCATGATCGTTAGCAAGAGCAGCTTTAGCAATACACAAAAATGAGGCATCAACGTTGTAGTCCTCCTTAGCAGATGTCTCATAGTAAGGTATGTTCCCTTTCGACGCACACCAATCCCTCGCTTTCTTCTCGGAAACCTACAGAAGCTATCTTTGAGCAAAGGAGCGGGAAGCAGATGAATTCAGCCAGAAGTGAAACTACAAGTGCTTACCACACGACTATTGCCACCATCTATGTCAATCTTATTTCCTAGTAATATGAAAGGGAAAGTCCTCGGGTCTGCTGGGTTTGCCTGATATGATAATAGTAATAAAAAGCATGTTATCTCCACTGCGTAATCTCAGAGAGCACGATTTCAAATAGAAAGTCATATAGCGGAGTTCTTCAGGTGAGGGAAAATAGCATGCAAGGGGAAAAGAGAAGAACGTGATCTAAGCTTTTATTGCTTGAAATGAGTGAAATGACCCTCTCCAAGATTCAAAATGGAAAACTTTGCCACGAACCTGCTTCAAAAACTCATCATGCCAGTTATCAAGAGTGTCAAACGACTTCATTACATTCACATCATAAACTAAGACACAGCAGTCTGCCCCTCTGTAAAATGCAACCCCGAGGCTCTGAAATCTTTCCTGTCCGGCCGTGTCCCATATCTACAATTGCAAAACACCCCGCATATGTTAAAGATATGTATCAGCTGTGACTAACTCATTGGTGATGAAACAACCATTTGAACTTGAAACTCACTTGCAGAGTGACCAGCTTATCATCAATCTGGAGTTCTTTGGTAACAAAATCAGCACCTATTGTAGCTTTATACTGCTGACTGAACTTCTTGTGCACATATCTGCGTAAACAGTCAAAGAATATCGCGCAATGCACTACAGTGTAAATAAAAAAGTCAATGTCCCCGTCCATCACTCCTCGACTGGAAACAAACCAGAGTTTCTGATTGAAAAGATGGCAAAGTTAAAACCAAAAGCGAAAGGAGATAGTAGGTAGTAGCTCCACAATGTCCACAGAAATTCAAACATGCTAAACACAACAAAAAACGCTGATTGGTGGATTGAAAAGACCAACCACAAAGCGACTAGGGGGAAAACACGAGCAACCCGCAACACACGGACTTCCAAAGTGGCTGAATCTCACAGTTTCATCAGAAAAACAAGAAAAACAAAGAGATTCCACAAATCCACCATTCACCACCGACGACACGTCGGGACCAACAAAAGGATACTGGTTCATCAACGACGTCTTGCCAACCCTAAAACCAAGAGCAAAAATCGAAGTCATCAGACGCAAAACCAAGCCGCCAGCCCAACACGGGAAACGAAGAAAGCGCAAAAGAAAAAAGAAAGGTAAACGGGGAGAGATCGGAGGAAACCCTAGAAGCGCACCCGCTGTCGCCGAGAACGATGACCTTCAGCAAGGTCCGCCTTCGTAATGACATCGGAGGATTTCCAATCGAGGGTCGTGTCGCCGGGGGGAAAAATGATCAATCGAACCCCAAGGAAGAATCGATCGAAAGAAGCCTCCTTTCTTCGAAACCCAAATCTGGAGATGGAGAAGGAGAAGATCGCGACAGGCGAGCCCGGGGAAGAGCCGGTTAAGAACGAGACAGCTACAAAGAAGCGCCAATTTCTCCCTCTCTCCACTGTGATTTTTCAGTGAAGTGTGAGGCGATTCTCTCTTTTATATAATTGAAAGTCGGCCACATTGATGACGACGACGATGGGGCAAAAGAAAGTACGGCGTCATGCTCATCAACGCGCCGACGTGGAATTATCGAATCTGTTTTTTTGAAAAATAAATTAATATTTTACTTTTCGAACGCGTGCTTTTTTTTTTTTTCCTGTGATATGTACATACGATAATTTCCTTGGAATATTACCAAAAAAGAAGAATGTCCGTGAATTCCTTTTAAGACATCTATCAGCGCCATTCTAACCAAACACATGAGACCTCCAAACCGGAGCAGGACGGACACCGACACCTCCTTGGGGTTATTTTGGCTCATTTCTCTCGGGCAATGAGCTCCGGTATGCTCGCGCGACGCTTCGACACGATTATTCAATTAGCCGATCAGACGGCTCCGACTCCTGATTGTGCTTCTTATGCTAATCCCTTCATCTGTCCATTCGACAAATTGATAATCGTCGTACGATTCCGTAATTCTTTGAGCTGCATCTACACCTCATGTTGTCTCAACAATCGTTCACTGTGATATTCTGATTTTCAGTCAATTTCAGACTTATTAATAAGAAATTTATATATATCAAGCGATGTGTTTCGGTTACATTTCGCTCAAATCTGATCAATTTGAGTAAGATGACCAAACGAGAAAGGTTAACACTAGTCGAGGTACGTGGACCTAGGCGACTCGGATAGAAAATGACGCTTTGATCATAAGTATTGTCGATGGGATATTTTGAACCACTAAAAAGTCGATCTAAGAACGATTAAGGATTGCCTTGCCAGTGTCATACGATTGGAGCGTGAGTGATACCGCT
The DNA here is from genome assembly GCA_028455895.1 of Rhodomyrtus tomentosa. Taxonomy (NCBI): domain Eukaryota; kingdom Viridiplantae; phylum Streptophyta; class Magnoliopsida; order Myrtales; family Myrtaceae; genus Rhodomyrtus; species Rhodomyrtus tomentosa. The sequence goes on along the minus strand of JAPCWY010000001.1, from coordinate 34,970,951 downwards.
TAAACAACGTATGATTTGCAAATTTCTAAATCGGACCATGACGATCGAGATCATAGGGACTAGTGATAAATCCTTACAATTACATGACAACCAAAGCCGCCATGAATTAACGAGCCCTAAACGTGATATGAATCACGGGGTCGACACGCCTAATGTTTGAAAAGACGCCCGTTGGTTAGGGATAGGTTGGAACTATGTCTGATAGAGAAAACCATCAGAAATGAATCTTGAAATTTGAAAATGGAGAATCAAAAATTTCAACATCACATTCGAATTGGCCGTCGCCCTATTGAAGAATTTTGAAGCGAGAAAAATGACGTTCTGAACGTCGGAAGTAAAATTACCTTTTTGCCCCTCAAGCTTAGAACCTTACCCATGCATTAGAAGAAGGGCTATTGGTCATTAAACCCTCCCCTTAGCTGCCGAAAAAGTGGATAAATGAGAGCCATTAGATCACCTTGAAATTAAAAGTAGACAAGTGTCGAATGATGGCTTAAAGAGGGGTCATATCCACTATTGGCTACCTAATATTCAAAACATTGACCAAGAGCTTGTATATAGTCTTTCCACTCTCTCTCCTCCCCACTTTAGCCGGCCATTTCCACCCCGAGCCACCGAACACTCTCCATCTTCTTCTCTCTTCTTTCTGCCGCCGAAGACAGATTCTAAAGCCGCCCTTCGCCGCCCACAACGCCACTTTTCGGCCATCGCCTGACTGCCGGTCGACCATACCAACTTAGATCTACGTCTTGCCGACCTCCTCGAACAAAAATCGAGCCATTTGGAGCACCGAGAAACTCCGGCCAAGGGTTTTTTCGAGAGCCGACAGAATCTGCTTCAACCTGAGATAAGTCCGGTTTCTGACCCTTTTGAAGGCCGAAATGTTGGAGTTTTGAGGTCAAATTTTGTGGAGGTCTAGAAGACACATATATGAATCTGTGGTAAAAATTTGGGTCCAATTTGATGAAGTTTTGACCTCGAATTGATCTTGTAAATCTTGGACATAATCTGCCAGAAAACTGATTTGAGGAATCCGACGACTTCTGAAGGGATTCCGACGACCAATCGACCTCAAACTCACGGTGAGCCTCAAGAACCCTTAGATAGACATGTTAAGAGGTAGGATAAGGATTAAATGATGGATTTAGAGTTGAATTAGGACTGGACAAGTTGGGATTGCACAAAACCGAGAGGAATCTGTTCGGTTCTGTGCATGGCCGAACCTTGGAGGGCTGTTGGCGTTGGATTTTGAGTTTCAAATTGATTATTTAGGTATGTTTAGATGATGAGGGTTAGATTACGGATGATTGGGGTTCATGAATTGAGGAATTGAGTATGGAAAATTGACGAATCGATTGAAATTCCTAGGTTGCGCGATGAATTGAGCCTTGGACCCTCGGAGCCGAAAGTTGTGGGTGGATTCAAGAAGAAGTTTGTGTAATCAAACGCAAGGTAAGCGAATCCTAAACTTAGGATAGGGAGATTGGACTCAATTGAGTGAGTCGAGGATTGAATTGATCGGTTTATGATAATTTACCAAAGGGATAAATCTTATTATATCCTAAAATGTTATAGGATGATTGTGTGTGACATTGTTTAGGCCTGAATCGTTTGCCATGTCCGGATATCATTTGACTTGTTTTGCATGCCACGGGATTTACGATTTGCACTTGAATTTGTACTTGGCATTGTGTGTGCAAATGAATTGAAAACATGGCATGAATTATGATTGTGGCATGAGCATAACATGGCAAGACCCTGAGGCATATGAGACGCGGGGCGGGAGGTGGATAACCTGATGCGACGAGATCAAGGGGTGGAGTTGATGTTGTGTAGCTCCCTGATGCGATAAAATTGCGGGGTTGAGATGGCCACGGTCCTGATGCGAACTATTCGCGGGATGAAGGTATGAGATGATGATATTGGCCTGAAGATTCATCAGAATCTGATGCGTTTACGCGGGTTGCCGATGACGGTCTGATGCGTTTACGCGGATCGAGCCTAATGCGATCTAATCGCGGGCTAGAGATTGAGGCAGGCAGGCAGGAAGAGGTGGTTGTGGTGAGATGGCAGGATGGATTGTGCATTATCATCTAAGTGTGACATGTTGTCATAGTTGCATGCCTGTCATATGTATGTTGTCATTTTATTGATTTGTGCTTGATATACCTGTGAGTGGAATTATTGGGGTGTACGACTACCTGAGTGGATGGTCGACCTAACCTAGGGTTAGGACTCTTTTACTGAGATATATATCTCACTCCTTTGGGAACCCCTATTTTTACAGATCCTAGGCCTTAAGTATGTGGCCTATTCGTTTTAGAGATTCCAAGGATATGACGGCATATTTTGACGAGTTCACGGATAGGTAGGGGAACATTTATATGAGAAAGTGTACAGTTGTATGGGTCGACGAGAGTAGCCCGGACTGGAAGCTTCATAGATTCGAGACATGGTTTAAGAAGGTCGAAGACGAATCGATTGGACCGTTGAAGCCCCACGAGATACCCCGGGGAGTGATATCTGACTGGTGCCAGACCGCTGAAGAACAGGAGCAGCTAGAAGGATCCGTTGTCGATTCTCGAAATAGACCGGAGAAGACCCCGACTCTGGACTTTACTGTGGAGGAGGACAAGGTCATTGTCTTGGAGGCGACCGATGAGGACCTTGCGGAGCCGTCGCACGAGGAGACCATGGAGTACACCGTTGAGGTTCTATCAGAGACCTTCTCCGAGTATGAACCGATGGAGGATGCCGAGGACACTGAGGATTCCAGTAGTTCGTCTTAGGAGTCATAGTCTATTTGCTCGATCTTATGACGACGACCCCCGACCATGGCTATTTTGGATATCGATGATGGTCATACTTTTGATGTGCTTACATCGTCGCCCTTACCTAGCGAATTGTAGTAGCTATGTATTTGTACGAATAATAGGTTATGATGTATGACAGATATTATGCTATCTAGATCTCACTTAATTTATATTTTGTACGGTGATTTATTTGAATATCGCTTTCGCATGTTTAATGTTTATATATTATATCTCGACTTGTTCGTGAATCTTGAGATTACGAGATATGTGTTATTTGATTGCAAGAATGTTTACGTGCTCGATGAATTCGAGACGTGACATTCAATATCTCGTAACTAGCGTTGATCAGGCACGTAAAGCAATCGCACCGCGAAAGACGCCCACGACAAACCGCATGGTTGTAGAAAACGTGGCCCGGTTCGCTTAGATTGATTTGAGCGCGACAGTTGTAGTAGTTGTATTGGGGGAAATATCGTGTGTAACCGTAGTGCCACGTTGTTATTTTACAAAAGCTAATTTGGGTGAGCTCCGCATGTCGATGCTGTCAGAAAGTCTCTTTCCTTTCGTGTGCAGAGCGAGCACTTGCATCATTTCGAGCAAGCTCAGAACTAGAGCCATGACGGCGTCTATGGTTGCCTCGGCTCGGGAGGTGTCCACGCGGACACGGTGGAGTACACCAGCTCGACGGCGCAGTCGGTGCAGCCGAGGCAAAGGGCGAGCTGGTAGGGGCGAAAGTGGCGCTAGGTGGCAAGGGAAGGAAGGTGAGGGAGCGAAGAAGGACAGTGTAGGCGGAATCTGGTGCGGTCGGAGGAGGCAAGGCAGCTGAGGGGGAGAACGGGCCACTGTTGCGGCAGTGGCGGTGGCGAACAAAGCATGGACAATCATTACAGAGCAAAGAAAAGAGGATTGATGTACGGCAAAGAGACCTATGGGTCTCGGGCTAGGTTACAACGAATTGCAAACATATGCAGCTTTAATACGAGAATTCGACAGTAATTAATAAACATTAAACGACCTCAATAACACTACAAGAATTTCAATGCAACACCAACTTGCAGTTATGTAATTGACAAACAACTCGGCATCCCCGTGGTCACGGTCTTTTATGTCGTATTCATCCTCCATTCACTCGATGAATTGATGACGCTCATTCTACAGTCTTTGAGCTGCACCTGCACCCCAGTATTTCGTGGGGTAATCATTTATGATCTTGTCCGTGGCACTTTGCAGGCACTTGTCGCAAATCAGAACGTGAAAAGCGCCCGTCACAAGCCGCGTGGCCACAGCAACCTTGGCCCCAGGCCATAGACCGAGTGGTAAAGGTTGTAGCCACTAGCCATCAATTGATGTTTCGACTGCCAGGTCATTAACGACAGGAGCCACTTGTTGCTAGTGGGGGTAAGTAGTCCTATTGCAAATTCTGTACACTAAGGTCGTGTCGGACAAACAGTGTACGTTGAACCGTATGCAAAAGAGCCAGATTCCTATTGCTTTTAATTCCCCGGAAAACAGCCATTTTGTGCCGGTGTGTAGTCCCTAAATTTTCTCTAAGCTTGCTATGTAAAGAGCTGGCTCATGAAAATCACCGTTAATTAATTGCGTCTCCTTCTAGTTTCTATTGCCGTATAAAGAGGTGGTCCATGGAGATTATCATTGTTCCCGATGAACGTAAGGCATTACAGCTTTCAATGTCATATGCCATTGCTTCGATGTCTGAGCATTATATGCTGAGCATTCACTTCCATGTCCGGCAAAGACAATTCTTCCATCCCTGTGTTTTTCATTTTCGGCTTTGGAGTTCTTGGTATTACAGATCAGTTTATCTTTGCTTTCTGATCACATTGCCTTATCTAATTTTTTTTCCGATCTGGTTTCACCTGATAAAATCTGTGCTTATGCCACTAATAATCCTCTGTCTGTTTCATTCAACGAATTGATAATCCTCGTACTTGATTATGTAATTCTTGAGCTATATCTACGCCCAATATTGTATGGACCATTGTCCATTGTTTCATAATAAGAGCTTATCATGTACAAAAAGTAATCATACTGCAAAATACGCGGAAACATTGTTAAAAAAAAAGTCCTAAACCTAATGCGTTTTTGCCAATTCAATTATAAACTTTTTAATTTTGCTAATTTAGTCATAAACATTTTGTATTTGTGTCGATTCAATCCTAAACCTTTTAAGTTTGACTATTCAATCCTAAACCTTTCGTATTTGTGCCAATTCGGTCTATCCTGTCAACTTTGGCCAGCGGCGTTTAGGTGAACTTGATCGGCGCTAACGGGATAGTTTTTAATGATATTTTAATAATATTTTAGTATTTATTTCTTTTCTTATTTATTGTTCTTCTTTTTCCTAGTGATGCCGCTTCCTAAGCCTTCGTCTGCGCCTGCTTGCATCACTGCCAGCCTCCATCCTTGGCCGACGTAGGCCACCGCGAGGGCCGACAAGCCTCGACCTCGCTGGCCCGCTGTCACTAGAGAAGCTCGGCCTCGCCTACGCATGGGGTGGATAAGTTTCTTTCACTTTTTTTCGTATCTTGAATTTGAAAGGGAGGCAACCCACTTTCTCGTGCAAGCTCCTAAATCTGTTTCTCATTTTCTGATGGAGGTTAGACTCCAATTTTTTGTGCTTAATGTCTTTTACCTTGTTTTGTTCTAGGATTTGGAGAGCCAGTTCCAGAATGCTGCAACTGAAGGTAACAGTGGATCTTTGGGCATGCATCATCTGTCTTTGGTGAAATCGATTTTTTTTCTCACAAGAAGAAGAAGATGAATAGAAAAAAAAAGTTAAAAAAATTAAATATTATTAAAAATTATCCTGTCAGTGCGATCATTCAAAGTTGGCCGGATAGACTGAATTGACATAAATGCAAAAGGCTTAGGACTGAACTCGTACAAATGTAAAATATTTATGACTGAATTGACAAAATTAAAAGGTTTAGGGCTGAATTGATAAAAGTGCAATAGGTTTATTACATTTTTGACAATTTATACACAAAACTCCCACGTGGTAGTAGAAATCTTGGCGCGACTCTCTAAGTTGAGTGTAATAGTCGATCTAATTTGGTCTTATCTACCAAGTCATCGATAACATCTTGCACCTCCTTGTTGTAACTCGCTCGCAAGTCGTACCAGACCAACCCCCCCCCCCCCCATGTATTGGACATCAGCGTCATGTCGGTCCGAGCTTTTACGCCGGTGCAAATGTCCAAGAAATAAAACTTCGACGGCCACGGTTCATCGGAGAGCTACCATCGCATGTCCCTCTCCAGTTCCTTTTTTCTGGCCAGAACTAAAGAAAGGTTGTTCACGAACGTCATGTACAATCCATTCTCTTTCTGTAGACCCTTTTGTACCAAGCAACCTAAATCGCCAAATATCCACCTCGATAAACGGGTGGTTCGTGCAAATCGCCACGCCCTATGATCCTCCGTCGTGGTAGATCCGTAGAAGTGCTACTATGTAACTCTTGACCATTGTTTTACATAATGTCCCCTTTTTCAGAAAGGAAGCTGCAATTTTTATTTTCTAAAATTAATTTTCTCTGTCATATTTCCTGCAATTTTAAGAAATCAACATGAATGAGAAAATCACTAAAAAAGTCCTAAGGGCTTACATGGCAACGATTTTAATTTTCTGATTTGTTCCCCCGAACAAAAAAGGATGAGAAACGTGTTTTATAATATAAATTATTCTGATTTTAATTATGTTCTTGGGAACAGTTTTGGAGTAAAAATAGAAATAAAAATAAAAACAGTTAATTTTGAAAAAAAGAATTAATTTTCAGAAATATAAAACAGCATAAAGTCTCACACCTCTCACTTTCCCTTTCGGTTCTCTCGTCACTTTCTCTCGACCTATAACAAACAGTATGAATCAGAAATTGTCTTTTGCGTTTTAATGCACGGATTGAACATGCTAAGACCACATATAATCAATGTCCTGTTTAAGTTCTATACTGTAATTAACCTATTCATTGTAGCCACATTCAACAACGGATCATTGTACCATACTAAAATTACTTATGAGAGCCTAAAATTTATTTGGAAAGTGAGAATTAAAAGGTAACTAACTAAACTAATATGAAATCACACACTAACCTAACATGGTCTCTCCTTTAAGCTTAAAATGACTCATTAAACGGAAAGAAAATCAGACGGAATAGCACGAATGTTATACGCAACATGTTGTTTAAGAGGGTCAATATGAATTAATCTTCAATTAATATGAAATGTATGATGAAATTTCACAAAGTAACTATGTAATTATTTGACTTGAATGACAAAAATTAGGAGGAGAAATTGTTACCAAATATGTTCTGATTCTCTAAAACTAATATAGGGAATATAATCAAAACAAATCAATTCCCATCAAAATCGTCTTTTCAGGTCAGAATCGTTCATTTGAGCCGCTTAGCTAGTGGTGTTTAGTTTTTAGAATTGCACACGAAGACTAGAGCCTGAAAAACACTAAACATATTGTAATTGTGTCAATTAGTCCTAATTTTTTTTCTTTTGGTCAATTCAGTCCTAAATATTTTACGTTTGTGCCAATTCAATCCATCGGACCAACTTTGACTGGTCGACTCTGACATGGATGCCGACAATGACGGGGTAATTTTCAATAATATTTTGATATTTTTAGAATTATATTGTTCTTTTTTCTTCTTCTTCCTCCATCTAAGGAAAAAGAGGAAAAAAAGAAAACTTAAAAATTAATTTTTTTGAAAAAAATATTAAAATATTATTAAGAATTGCCACGTCAGCGCTAGTCGGTCAAAATTGGTTGGATGAACTAAATTGACACAAATGCAAATAGTTTAATACTGAATTGATACAAATACAAAAGGTTTAGGATTAAATTAACAAAAAAAAATTAGATCTAAATTGGCATAGTTACAATAGGTTTGTGGCTCTTTTGGTTATTTTTCCCGACGTGAATATACGATGAAAAAATCCGTACATAATATTCCAGAGATTTGGCATATATATATATATATGTGTGTGTGTGTGTATATATAAGGGATATAAAGCCTCAAAGAAAGCACGGACACATTGTAGCTTAAGTACGAGGATTCAACGGTAACTAATAACACTGAACGATCTTGACAATACCATACGAGCGTTATTGCCCCGCCATCGAGACAGAATCCCGGGGGCGCTCGTTTCGCTGCATCGATCTTCCATTCACTCAGTGAATTGATAATTGTCGTACCTCATTCTGCAATCTTTGAGATGCAAATGCGACCCAGTATTTGACGGGCACCCATTTACGAGGTCGCCCCTCGCGCTTTGCAAGCACAAATTGCAGTCAGAACGCGAAAGGCGCCCATCACAAGTTGCGTGGCCAGAGCAACCTCGGCCCGAGTCCACAGATTGAGTGTAAAGGTTATAGCCATTAACCGATGTTTACACTACTAGCCCATTAACAACACTATCCATTTCTTGGGATAACGAGTCCTATAGGAGAACCGGATCCAATTTCAAATTTTGGATACGACGGTCGCGTCGAGCAAACGATATAAGTTGACCCGGATGCAAAAGAACTAAATTCCGGTTGCTAGGATTCCGTGGGAAACAGCCATTTCCAGTATATAGTCCCTAAATTGGCTCTTAGCTTGCTATGTAAAGAGGTGGCCGACGATTATTTGCTATATAAAGAGTAGGTTTATGGAGGTCATCATAGTTCTCGATAGACATGGACCATTACAGCTTACAATGTCATCCTCGATTATTATGTTTTTCTTTGTGTTTCTCCTAGTAGTTATGCTTAAACCAAGACTCTGTATGGTTGCTTCGACTATGTCAAGTTGAGGGACAATTTGTGTTATTTTCCTTACCATTTCAATCTCGGTATAATGAGTCATCAACAAGCCAATGCCGACATACAATTGTCAAATGATTTTTTTAATTATTAATTATTTTGAGCCTTTTATTTATTCCGGGGTCATTGCTTTAAATTACGAGTGTCTACATCCGTAATTTTTAAATTTTGATTAACAAATACTGAAACGAACTCTTCGACCGTTATGTACAGTCAAAGCTGCGGTTAATTTATCTAGAAATTATACTTTTTATGCTACTAATATACTCTTAGCGATATTAAGATATCTACTTAATTCTACACACCTATTACGATTGTACATATATCTCCTTTGATAGGGCATATCTTTGATTGAGTATATTTGGTATTATGTTTATCTTATTACTTTAGCTAGTCTTGTAATAAACCCTAGTCATGTTATAAAGCCTATAAATAGATTTCTTCAAGTATTTCCTATTCACACCCAAATATACAAGAATTCTACTCTTTCGCTTTACATTCCTTAACTCTCAATGAACTAATAATCCTTGTACCTGATTCTACAATCCTTGAGTGCAACAATCTTTTGTTGTGAAATCAAGCGATCAAATAGTAAATTAAAGATGACAAGAAATTATATGAATACCAGATTTATGTGGTTCGGACATGACAAGAAATTAGATGGACATCGGATTTATGTGGTTCAGTTCGGGTGACCTACACTGTAGTGGCCTGGACCCACCACGCTCACAAGATATTATCTGCTTTGGAGTGCAACATAAGGCTCGCCAGCTCCTCATGATTTTTTTTCTCCGATGGCCGCCCATACAACCCCCGAAAAACGCGTCTCGCAAGTTTAAGGGGACCCAAGTGATTTAAGTTGGCCTAATGTTGTCACGTCCCGACTCTCGAACTCACGACATCCATTGTCAAATCGCCACTGGGTTATAAAGGATAGCGTCCCAAGCAACTACTATTGACCTAAGAATGTACTGCATATGCGGAATGTGCAAACTTCCATACAATAAAATCAACATGGGATATATAAGCAGAAAAGCCAGAAAACTAAGCATAAATATAAGACTGATGAGAATAGATGATCTATAACCTTACAAAGCTAACAACTAATATATACAACCTCATGCTTCGGGGCAGCCCTCTATGACTCTAAAAAAGATACACGAGTCAAGTAAGGTTAACTCTCATCTACTCCAAACTCCCACAAAATATTCTCTCAACGACCCTAGAAGATCACGGCGAAGGCCAATGATTACCATAGCCCGGCGGAGGAGCCGGGTCGCTGGGGTTATCAGCAGAACTCTGGCTAGAATATACAGAGGGTGATGCAGACTGCTCGGGCTTGGGTTGCATACTAGGTTCGGGATCCACTACTTTATGAATAGGTTGCCCTTCAAACCCTCTGAGCGGCCCGAAGAGATCTACCTCATCACGTAGATACCGGGCCTTGAAGAGATGCTCCACCAGTTGTGGCATCTCTTCATCGACCTATACAGTTGTGACGTGGCATTCCCACATCTAGTCCGTACCTAGCACCGGGTGGAGCGTGATATCATCCGAGTAGGTGTGACATTCCGAATTTTCGCCCCCTCGAAGCTTAAGATATGAAATGAAATCTCAAAATTGAAAAATTAAAAATAAAGATTCCAACGTTCTAATCGAATTAGACGTCGCCTCATCGAAGGTAATTTGAATTGGAAAAATGAAATTTCGGACGACAAGAGCAAAATTACCATTTTGCCCCTAAAAAATTTGCCTTATTTTAACAATTGAAGAAGGGCAATTTAGGCAATTCCAAGATCCTAGTGGCTGCCGAAAATATGAAAGCATATTGGTCAATGGAAGTCAATGTTAGCCATAGCCTTATTTAGATAAAGACAACTGGAGTTATGTGATTGGTTAGCAATTAATGCAAGCTTTTAACCTACCATTCAAAGGAGTTGACCAAGTGAGATCAAGTCTAATCCCTTATTCTTCCTCATTTTCGTGGACCACCCTTCCCCTCTCTTCCTCTCATTTTTTCTCTTTCTTTCTCCTTCACCAGAGCTGTTTCTGCCTAACCAGTCCCAACCTGTCTCACTATTCCGGCCATAACTCCGTCATTCGATACCGGATCGAGGTAAAACCACCTCCAAATAAAAGTTTATTGTCTTATCTTTCCATATACATATTATAAGCTCAATTTTTCCCAGTAAATCTTCCCGTAGCTCGATTGGAGTGGACAAAGGTCCAGACAGGGCAGATTCTGACCAAGTTGGAAGAAGGTCTTCGTTTAGCCACTTCGAGGCTTTAAATTGCTTCAAATTGCTTCAAATTTTTGGTGAGAATCTCTTAACTCATAGTACTTGTATTAGCTTAGCTGAAATTATAAATTTGATTGAGTTAAGAGAAGTAACCATGGCTGTTTTGTGGCGACATTTTCAGAACAGATTCTGACCATTGAAAGACTTAGGGGAATCGTGGCTGTTCGTGGCTCTTTGTGATGTCGATTTGCTCTAAAACTCTCGGTAAGGCCTCTATATACATAATATGAGATGTTAGCAAGTTGAATTAGTGGTAAATCAAAGTTTAGAGTTGAATTATGGACGGATTGGGGAGGCGAAGGGCAGAACCGAATTCTGCCTTGTTTTGATTTGGATAAATCAGAACTTTGAGGGTTGTTTGGGATGTCGTCGTGCCTTGAATTGGTCGTTAGGACGTACTAGAATGTTAATCGATATGTTAATGAGGTGTATACTCCGTGAATTAGTGATTGGAGTAGAAAAATTGATCGTTTGATGAACTTTGGATTAGGTCGCACGGGTATCCATTTTGGGATCAAGGGAATCGAATCTTTGGAGGAGTCTTGGAGGAAATTTTATGGATTAAATTGAAAGGTAAGTGACTCCTAAACCTTTGCTAGGAAGTTAGGACACTACTGGATGCGTTTGGATGACATATTGATGAATTTGGGAGTCTATTGCATTGATTGTTCATGATTGACTGAGATAATTGAGGTGCGAGTCGTGTGTACTCCTGATGATGAGAAATTATAACTCTCATGGCTAAATTGTTGTTGTGTGCATTCGATTGACATGGATACTGGTATGGCTATGTGATATTTGGCCTTGAATGGCGACTATTTGAGAAATATGAATGAGTTGATAAGAGAACAAACCGTTGGATTGACTGTCTTGCTGTGTATTTGATATCACCTTATGGGCAATTGGCCTTGACGTCTCGCATGATAATGATTCATTACTTGGCTGATAAAAATTGTACTCGATTATGAAGTTCCTTAAGAGGGGAGTTTGATTTGTGAGTCAAAGGGCTTGTGGCACCCTGATGTGTTGAGACGCGGGGATTATGATGGCTAGTACCCTAATGCGTTGAGACGTGAGGTTGTGGTGGCTAATATCCTGATGCGTTGAGACGCGGGACGAAATTGATTATGTGTCGACACAGACTAAGAATGGCATTGAAAACCTGATGCGTTTAACGCAGGTTTATCAATTCGATGGTCTGAGGCGTAATGACACGGACCGAGCCTGATGCGTATTGACGCGGACATAGCTATTGAAAAGAGAATTGATATCTTGATGCGTCAAAACGCGGGATAGCCTTGATACGTGTCGACACAAGTATCGAAATGGCCTTTGGAACCTGATGCGTCAGAACGCGGGTTGCCAATCGAGACCTTGATTAGTCTGAGACGTATTGACGCGGGCTTAGCCATTGGGATTAAATTTGTGATTAAATTTGTGATTAGCCTGATACGTATTGACGCGGGCTTGGCCATTGAAATTGAAAGTGGTGATGAAATTGAGAATACACCTTTGCTTATGAACTTAAGGTTGCGCTAGTATGAAGCTTAGTTGTGATGATATGATTGTCCTTGAATCGTGATTGCGTTATACCAGACGTATCGAGGTGCCTTGATGTTTTATTGTCATGTGTTGTTTTATCAATGAATCATTGTCTATTGTTTTATTGCATAATCTGGGAGGACTAATGGCCTGGTCTAGGTTTAGGGTGAACTTGCTAAGATTTATATCTCACCCCGTCGTGGGATTAACTTTTTCAAGTCCTAGGCGATGGAAATCTGTGCTTGCTAATGATCGATATTTGAAGAAGTAATTATAGGAAATGGATTTGCACTTTTGTGACTTTAGAAATTTCATGTTATCTTGAAATTAGAATTGTATCCTCTGAACCTATAGTCAGCGTTTATAAGAAGACGTACCCTATATCCTGAGTCATCTTAAGTTTGAATTGTATGGAGAAGTTTCATCGCTTCTGTATGTTTGTATCAATTAGAATTTTTAAATTGTTGGTCGACGGATCCTGTGTACCATTGAGACAAGACATTCCTCGTGGGATTTTGCGTGCCTGATGGGTTCGGGACATGACAATAGGGGTGCCGAATCTCACAGGCCGTTCCATTACTTCAGAACTGAAAATTTATCCCACGACGGGGTGAGAAATAAATCTTAGTAAATCAAAACTATGCTCGGTTAGGACATTGATTCGCTCAGGATATCCTAAGGGTTGAAGTGGCTTAGGTTCCGGGAGCCGAAACGGGGCATGGCTTCCCGAGCTTCTCCCGAGGCTTTCGACAGAGGGGCTGGGTCCAGGCGACGGCAAGAGGAGGCTGGAGACGGTGCCGGTCGGCCGGTTGCACAAAAACAATCCAGGATGAGGAGGAACGGAGGTGGTGAAGCTCGTCGGCCGTGCAATATACGACAAACGAAAAAAAAAACGAAGAAGAAGAAAAAATTGAAGGAAGGGAGGAGAGAGAAGAAGAGGGGGCAGCTGACGTGTGGGGATTATGGGGAAGAGAAATTTTGGTGGGGCCCACAAGACTTTTGAGGCTAATTTGTCTCATATGCTCCAATTATTAAACTTGTCTTATATGCATAAAAAGGGCAAAATGGTTTTTTGCCAAATCGGGACTGAGACAAAATTTTGGTACATAGGTGAAGGAAAAATTTTGGTAATTTCCCAGGCCAGGCTCGGTCGGGATTAGGCTCAAGTGCGAAAATTGAAATCCTAATTCGCTGCTGTTAAAAAAAATTCGAAACCTAATATAAAATAACCGAAGCTTTAGAATTCGTCCAAATTTTATCTCTTCAATCCTTACAGTCCAAAATATCTGTTGATTGTGACTAAATTTTAATATCATTTTTAGTGAATTCTGGCGCTAAGAAAAGTTAAATTTTCAGGACGTCACAACTCTCCCTCATTTAGGAAATTTCGTCCTTGAAATTACAGCACAGTCCTAACTATTCAAAGAGATAAGGATAGTTACTCTTCATGACTTCCTCGTTCTCCCATGTAGCTTCTTCGGTACCATGGTGTTGCCAGATTACCTTGACCAACGGAATCGTCTTGGTCCGGAGCACTTGTTCTTTCCTATCCACGATCCTAACTGGTCGCTCCACGTACAACGTCCGTTCATCCCGATCAATCTTCTCATAACTCATAACATGAGCAGGGTCCGGCTCGTACTTCCTCAGCATCAACATGCGGAAGACGTTATGTACTTGAGCAAGTCTGGGTGGCAACGCAAAACGATAAGCCAAAATTCCAATTCGTTCTAGGATTTCAAAAGGTCCAACCTACCTCGGGCTCAATTTTCATTTCCTGCCAAAGCGGGATGTCTCTCTCATAGACAACACTTTCATAAAGACATGATCGCCTACTTGAAACTCCAAAGGTCTGCACCTTTTATCAGCATAACTTTTATGGCAGCTTTGAGCTGTCTTTAATCTATCTTTAATCACTTTAATAGCTTCCATCGACTGCTCCACTAACCCAGGATCGGTGATCTTTCTTTCGCCAACTTCATTCCAACATACTATCGCTCTACAAGCTCTGTCATACAATGCCTCGAAAGGCACCATCTTAATACTCTACTGATAATCGTTATTGTAGGCAAATTCAACCAAATGCAACTATTCCTCCCAGCTACCTTTGAAATCCAGAACACATGCTCTCAACATGTCATCCAAGGTCTGAATCGTTCTTTCAGACTGGCCATCTGTCTGTTGGTGATAAGCTGTACTAAATTGCAGCTTTGATCTTAAAGCAGTTTGCAGACTCTTCCAAAATGTAGTAGTGAACTTGGGATCCCGATCAGAAGTGATCGTTACTGGCACACCATGCAATCTTACAATATGTCTCACATACAGTTCTGCATATCTGTCCAAGGCGAAGTCCTTTCTTACTGGAATGAAGTGTGCTGACTTCATCAACCTGTCTAGCATAACCCAGATTGAATCATACCATCTCTGACTCCTTGACAAACCCATCACGAAGTCCATCGTGATATGCTCCCATTTCCACTCTGAAATTTCCAAAGGTTGCAACAGTCCTCCAAGTTTGCAGTGCTGCACCTTAACCTGCTGACAGGTCAAATGCTTAGCCACGTATTTGGCTATGTCTGTTTTCATGTCGTTCCACTAGTGGTGCTATTTCAAATTTTGATACATCTTCATACTCCTGGGGTGGATGCTATAACTGCTACGATGTGCCTCTGATAAAATTTCCTCCCTTAAACATTCATCGACAGACACAACCAAACGTCCTCTGAACTTCAGTATTCCATCCTCCGCTACGTGAAAGTCGATCCTTCGCTTAACTGAGTCCTCTTGGAGAATTTTCTGAATGAAGGGGTCTGTAGATTGTAGGGTCTTAATTTTAACTTGCACTTTCGACTCGATTCTCAAAATAGCCACAAGACTCGACAATTGACTTATCTCCAACTTAAAGTCTGAGTCTCTCACTTGCTCAAGTAAACGCCACTCATGCACTTGTAATTGAGCAATCACTAATTTTCTACTCAGAGCATCAACAACCTTATTCGCCTTACTCAAATGATGTAGGATCTCGCAGTCATAATCTTTAAGTAATTACATCCATCGGCACTGCCTCATGTTCAGCTCCTTCTGAGAGAACAGGTACTTCAGACTTTGATGATCGGTATACACCTGAAAATTTTCTCCGATCAAATAATGTCTCCAAATCTTCAAAGCAAACACGACCGTAGCTAACTCCAGATTGTGTGTGGGATAATTCAACTCATGCGACCTTAATTGACGAGATGCATACGCTGCCACCCTGCCATGCTGCATTAAAACACAACTCAGTTCTCTAAGCGAAGGATCTCTATAAATCCCATAACCATTGGGACCAGACAAAATTGTCAGAACAGGAGCCACAGTTAGCCTATGTTTAAGCTCTTGAAAACTACGATCGCACTTGTCTGTCCATTCAAACGTCGTGTCCTTCTTCAACAATTTAGTCAAAGGCGAGGTTATAGCTGAGAACCTTTCCACGAATCGTTTATAATAATCTGCCAAACCCAAGAAGCTTCTAATCTCTATGGCAGTCGTTGGTCTTGGCCAATCTATAACTGTCTCAATCTTAGTCGGTTCCACCGCAATACCTTCACCAGAAATCACATGGCCTAAGAATGCCACGCGACCTAGCCAAAACCGCATTTGCTGAACTTGACATGCAACTGATGCACTCTTAGAGTTTCCAGAACCACTCTCAAGTGTTGTCCCTAATCTTCAAAATTCTTCGAGTACACTAGAATATCATCAATAAATACAATCACAAAGTGATCCAAGAATTCCTTGAACACTCTATTCATCAAATTCATAAAAGCAGCAAGAACATTCGTCAAACCAAACGGCATCATAATGAACTCATAATGTCAATAACGTGTCATAAATGCCGATTTCGGTATATCCTCTTTTTTGATTCTCAACTAATGGTATCCCGTCCATAGATCGATCTTAGAAAATATCGATTCTCCCTGCAGTTGATCAAACAAGTCGTCAATCCTTGGTAGTGGGTACTTATTATTGATCGTCACCAGATTCAACTGCTTGTAGTCGATACACAATTTCAAAGACCCATCCTTTTTCTTGAAGAACAAAACAGGTGTTCCCCAAAGCGATGCACTAGTACGGATAAACCCTTTATCTAACAACTTCTACATCTGAACCTTGAGTTCCTTCAACTCTGACAATGTCATTCTATACGACGCCTTAGAGATCGGCTCTGTCCTAAGAGCTAACTCTATCACAAACTCAATTTCTCTTTCTAGTGGAAAACTAGGTAATTCCTGATGGAAAACATCTGGAAACTCACATACAATCGCAATATCCTCCAACTTCAATTCTTCAGCAAACGTATCCACCATAGAAGCCAAATAACCTTGGTACCCATTCTCCAACAATCGAGTCGCCTCTAATGACGATATCATCACAATCGAGGTTCCTCCTAGATTACCCAAAAATTCAAAACTAACACCATCAATTGGATTAAACCGAATCACCTTATTAAAGCAGTCCATCATGGCCCTTTACTTCGTCAGCCAATCCATTTCCACAATTAAGTCAAAATCGTACATCTCTAGCACAATCGAATATATCTTACTTTCGTGACCATCTACCACTAGTCTACAATCAGGACAACTTACTGTAGTCATTACATTATCCTTTAACGACGTACACACTTTAAACACAATATCTAAAGGCCTCAAGTTCAACTCAGATAATTTAACAAATTGATCCGCAATAAACGAATGCGTGGCACCCGGGTCAAACAAAACATATGCTAGAAGGCCGTACTTGTAACGATCGGCGAATCCTTCGCTGCTTCCTGAATGACAGCAAAAACCTTTCCTTGTACCGGCAGACGATTTTGGAAGTTTAGCGGCACAGCTCCTCTAGGCGGTCCTTCCTGCTGTGGCGGCACTTGCCTGCCCTGCCTCTGCGGGCAATCATTCACCTGATGACCCAACTAGCCACAACAAAAATAGGCACCACCTCTAAATGAGCACGGGCTAGGCCCATGCCTCTGTCGGCACAAATTGCGCATCTCACTCTAACGAAACATTAGCTTGTTGATTGCCCCTTGGCGATTAGGTGGAATGTGGTTCCTATTGCTAACATGAGTTTCTTCCCTTGCTTCCTATCAAATATGTTTGAGGACATGAATCGCGATCCAGACGCGGTAGTCCTTTTAGCCAAGTCTTGCTCCAGTATCGGCACCCTCACGTAGATATTGTCATAGTCCTAGAGATTAAGCGGTGCCAGCGCACTCTTAATCTCGGGCTTCAGTCCGTCCTTAAACCTTTTACCTCTGTCTTCAGGATCCTCAATCATTCTCGGAGCATACTTGGACAGTTCAGAAAAATTTACCTCATATTGGTCAACGGTCATCTAGTTCTGACGGAGGCGGAAGAACTCAGCCATCTTTTGCTCTAACTGTCTTCGAGAAATGTTTATTATTAAAAATCTCCACAAAATTATTTCATACCAGAATTGTACCTTTAGGGAAGGTCCTACCCTTGACAGCTCTCCACCAAGTACTGGTGTTTCCTTCAAGTTGATAACGGCCAGAGTAACTTTATCCCCATCTGAACATTTCAGCAAGTCGAACGCCTTTTCCTTCCCTTCAACCCATCGGGTAGCAGTTTCAAGTTCCCCATTTCCAGTAAACTGAGGTGGCTTCAACTTGAGGAACTGTTCCACCGGCTTTTGAGCCATGCGCTCCTCACTGCCGATGCAGGTGATGAATTTACTGGCGAAACTGCAGGTGGGATCACAGATGAAGTCCCAGCAACAGCAACTGTAGTTGCAGTTTGATTCCTTGCTTGCTACCCCATCAAATCTCCAATAGCCCCTAAGGTTTGCATAACTTCAGCCATAGTCGGCTCCCATCCAGTAGGTCCAGTAAGTTCAGCAGCAGAAACTGTGGTAGGGGGTGCAATTGGGGACACCACAGGCGGTGTTCTTCCAACATCAACTAATGCTTCCACTAACCTCACAGGCCTCCTTCGTGGTGCTCGGGGTACTCTTTTACCGTGTCCGCTCATTTTGTAAAAAAGATACGGAGTCGTACTTACCCTATAGCAAAATACGGTCAGAAGGCAACCCCAAAATCTTACCACACAATTAACAATCACAGGCATAGTAATAAAAATCCTACTAACTATCACATTTCTCAACGCTCCTTATTACTCTAGGCCAATGACCAGACTGATCAGGCTGACCTTGCTCTGATACCACCTTGGGTGGGGATGTCACGTTTCAATTCTCGAACCCGCGACATCCCTTGCTAAATCGCCACCGGGTCATAAAAGATAGCATCCCAGACAACTGCTATCGACCTAAGAATGTAATGCGCATGCAAAATGTGCAAACTTTCATATAGTAAAATCAACATGGGATAAATAAGTAGAAAAGCCAGACAACCAAGCACAAATATAAGACTGATGAGAATAGATGATCTATAACCTTACAGAGCTAACAGCTAATATATACAACCCCATGTTTCGGGGCGGCCTTCTATAACTCTAAAAAAGATACACGAGTCAGGTAAATTTAACTCTCATCTACTCCAAAGGGGTATTGCCACAAAAGATTCTCTCGGCGACCACAGAAGATCATGGTGAAGGCTAGTGATTACCATAGCCCGGCGGAAGGGCCGGGTTGCTGGGGTCATCAGTAGAACTCTGGCTAGAATGTACAGAGGGGTTGCGGACTGCTCAGGCTCAGGCTGCATACCAGGTTCGAAATCCACTACTTCCCCATCAGGGGTATCAAGGCCCATCGGATCCCAGGAGGGGGCATTAAGGACCCCATGAATAGGTATCCCCTCAAACCCTCTGAGCGGACAGAAGAGATCTACCCCATCATGAAGATGCCAGGCCTTGAAGAGATGCTCAACCAGTTATGGCATCCCTTCATCGACCCATATAGTCGTGACGCGGCGTTCCCACATCTGGTTCGTACCTGGTACCGGGCGGAGCATAATATCATGTGACGAGTAAGTAGGGGTGCCGAATCTCACAGGCCGTTCTATTACTTCAGACCTGAAAAGTTATCCCACGACGGGGTGAGAAATAAATATCAGTAAATCAAGTTTAAGCTCGGTTAGGACACTGATTCGCCCAGGATATCCTAAGCACAATAGTGAACAGTCAACATCAGGCATAATCACATATATCAATAAAATATGGCCACCAAATAAACAATCAATCAAGGTATTACCACTGAGGCGTACACGGGACACCACACAAACCCATTTATTAACAATGACCTACGCGACTAGCATGATAAAAATATAAATAGTGCGATCTCGTACTCATCTGGCAGGACCAAGCTACGTCCACTTTTACCCTCTCAGCGACGGCTACTACAAGCGATATATCCAGTACACCCGACGCGGCACGACGAGTAGGCATCCCTTAAAAAGGAGCTTCGGTCCGTCACAAGCTGTGAGCGGCATCCGATAATCCCTTGAGATCGTACGCTAGTACGAGGCATAAGGCCACGCAATTTACACTCGGCAATCAATCCATTATTTATCTTCGATTAATACCAAAATTTGTACAGAAATGCAACAGACTCGCCCAAGGCCAACAAGACTTTCAGTCAGGCATTTCAGCGAGTCGACCAAATCAATAAGGTAAATAATTCACTCACGAGCAGTCAATCCAATCAGTCAATTTTGAGCTCAATTCATGCTACAACTTTTATTAATCAGTCGATTTATAACCTCAAATCGTTCACTCGTCTCTAACCTGTCGCTCGCTTGCAAATCAACACAAATCAACCAATCAGCTAATAATTTATCACAAATGGCCACAGGCAATATAATCAACCAAACTAACCTAATCGATCGGCCATTTAACCTAATCATAGTTTCTATCTAAACTGGCCCCGATCGCATACCTAATTTTCAAAATTGACTAATTAACTAATTCTAGACGCAATTAGCACCCTAACCAAGGTTTAGGGTGAACTCATAAAGTGAGTTAGCTCGGGTAGCCTCAATGAACGGCAGCGGCGAACTCAGCGGCGGCGACGGCGAACTTAGGGTTTATCGAGCAGCGACTCGAACCTAAACTTTGGTGACACCACAGGGAAGTCCGGCGAGGTCGCCGGAATAGGTGGCCGGCGACGAAGCTCCGACAGACGGCTGCCGGCGGTGAAAACAGAACCTGTTCGGCCAACAAAACAGGGTATTAAGGTTGTTTTATGGGGTTTCTCGATGTCACAGTCCGAGACAAGGTCGACCAAGGCTCGGGAACTCACCCAAGGGTCGGAGGGGATCGTTTGAGGCTGGTGGAAGGCGGTGAAAGGCGGCCGGAAGCGACGAAATAGCCTCGAACAGAACCGGCTAAAATAGGGTCTTCTCAGCGCTGAAACATGAGAGGCGATCAACAGCGATTTTCGGGCCCCACGAGCTCTGCCTGGCGACAACGAGCTCCGAGGGGGTAGATCGAGGTCTTTGGAGGTGATCGATGACGGCGGTGAGTAATGGTGGCGACCAGTTTGGCCGGATGGAAGATCAAACCGAACCGGCCTCAAAACAAGGCAATCGTAGGTTCAGGGCGGTTTGCAGCGGCTCTGGCTAGCGTCGGGCAGAGCGGCTGAGTCAGGATGGCCGGGAAGAGGGTGGTGGTCGGTTGTAGGGTGGTGGTTGGCGTCGATGGCTTGAGTTTGGCGGGGAAAAGGCTAAAGTGGCTCGGGTTTCGGGAGCCGAAATAGGGCATGGCTTCCCGAGATGTTCCCGCAGCTTCTGGCGGCCGACGGCGGCGGGGGTTGGGTCCAGGTGACGACAAGAGGAGGCTGGAGATGATGGCAGTCTGCTGGTTGCACAAAAAAAATCTAGGATGAGAGGAACGGAGGTGGTAAAGCTCGATCGTGCAATATACAACAAGCGAAAAAAAAAAAACCGAAGAAGAAGAAAAAACAGAAGAAAGGGAGGAGAGAGAAGAATAGGGGGCGGCTGACGTGAGGGAATTATGGGGAAGAGAAATTTTGGTGGGGCCCTCAAGACTTTTGAGGCTAATTTGTCTCATATGCTCCAATTATTAAACTTTTTTTATATGCATAACAAGGGCAAAATGGTCTTTTGCCAAATTGGGACTGAGACAAAATTTTGGTACACAGGTGAAGGAAAAATTTTGGTAATTTCGCAGGTCAGGCTCGATTGGGATTAGGCTCGAGTGCGAAAATTGAAATCCTAATTCGCAGCGGCTAAAAAAAAAATTCGAAACCTAATCTAAAATAACCGAAACTTCAGAATTCGTCCAAATTTTCTCTTCAGTCCTTACGGTCTAAAATATCTGTTGATTGTGACTAAATTTTAATATCCTTTTTATTGAATTCCGGCGCTTATAAAAGTTGAATTTCCAAGACGTCACAAATGTCTTCCTCCCAAGCAATGTGGGACGGGATGTGACATACACCCCCAGCTGCACAATGTCCCTATTATGCCCTTAGCGGTACCAATGAGCGCCTACTGCGGCCCACATATTGTCGCGAGATGGCTCTGATACCAACTGTAATGGTCTGGACCCAACATGCTTGCAAGATGTTGTCCTCTTTGGAGTGCAACACAAGGCTCGCCAGTTCCTCACGATTTTGTTTCTCCAATGGCCGCCCATACAACCCTTGAAAAACGCGTCTCGCAAGTCTAAGAGGGCCCAAGTCATTTAAGTTGGCCTAAGGTCTTCCTCCTAAGCAATGTGGGACGGGATGTGGCATAAACTCCATGAGGAGAGCAGCAATGAGTTTCACGATAGATCAAGCGATACAATGGAGATTGCAATCACATTCGAGTCACTCAAGCACTTGAGCTCTCATTACATCTAATAATTCACACAACGTGTAGCTTATAATTTCTCAATCAATCTTATGAAAAAAAATTATACAAATCTCATCGCAAGATTTAATTAGATATCAAACACTCACCAGGATGCAACTATCTTTGCAATTGAATGCAACATGCATGACTCATGAATAGAGGTGTCAATATGGGACTTTGACCCACTTTTTAACCCACTTTTATTTATTTGGGTCAAATATGGGTTCAACAAATTTTAAAAATGGGTCAAATTTGGGTTTAGGCTAATAAAGCCTATTCAAATATGGGTTTTGACTCAACCCACTTTTTACCTATTTTCGACCCATCACCTATGCCCCACTTTTATTCACTTCTAAACCAACACTTAATGCCAGCACATCGTTGACTCCCACCGCCTGCCCGCCCCATAACCCACTGCCACCGCCCCCATCGCCCATCCGCCCGCCTGCCACGTAGCTCCAGTAGTCATCACCGCACGCCACCAACCGCAACTGGCCACTCTTCCTTCGGTTCCATGTTTCTCTCTCACCACCATCACAAAATCTCGGCCTCAGCCATCACCCCGTCCTGTTTGGACTCCCATCACTCTTCATCAGAGGTAGTAACCGTGCACAGTTGCTCTGTTTTAGCTCGACAACATACCATGGGGCTGGTTTTTCGTAGCGTGTCACAGGGCTCTGTTTCACGTTCGTGTCTGCTTTTAGTTTCATTTGATGGGTTAAACAATCAATTTGCTTAGTCCAACGTACTATTTATCGATTTTCGATGAGCTTTTGTGCCATAAGCATGGCATGATGTCGATTTTCTTCTCTGAGTTGGGGCTTGGCTGGGTCAGCAGAGTCTGCGCCACTAAAACTAAAAGTGGCATCCATTCAACCCACTGGAATTCCCAAGCCTTTGGAGCTACCAAAAATGGACCCAAAAAAAAAACAAGAAAAATCAGGTCCGAAAGCTTGGCTGCGGTCGGCGGGTGGGTAACGACGAGCGAGCGAGTGAGTGGCGATGGAATGGTGGCGGCCGCCGAGCGGCTACAGTGGGTGGGCCGCTTTAGCGGGTGAGCCGCGGCGGCAGGCAAGTCCTGGTGGCGGTGGCGGTGGCGGTGGCGGTGACGGTGGCGGGCGGGTACGCCAAGGTAGAGGCGGCAATGGGCGATGGTTGGCCACGGCGATCAATGAAAACAGTTTTTACATTTTTTAAATTTATGAAACAAATATTTCATGATTTGATTAAATATTTAAGTATTTAAATTATATGGGTTGGGTCGGCTACGGGTTGAATCGGGTATGAGTCATAAAATTTGTGTTATATGAAAATGAGTCAAAATGGTTAAATTGGTCAATATGGATCGGATCATATTCGACCCGACCCAAACGAGACCCGATCTATCCGTTTTACATGTCTATTCATTAAAAATGCAACTTTGCACATCAACTCTAACTTCAATATATTTCCTTTCCTATTTTTTGTTGGGCGAAGTGCTCCCTTTTTCTCTTCTAATTTCCTAATTTAGATATCCATTAGATAACGACCAAGTATCTCAGAGTAGGAAATCTGTCGTGTAAACTCGAGATATATTTTAACACAATCATTATCAATTACGCATTAGCATTTATCAGGCATAGAAAGTAACTGTTGTGCGAAAGACACCTGTCGTAGGTTGCAGGCCATAGCAACCTTGGCCCAACTGCGTAAACTGATTGTAATATTCGTAGTGATTAGATTCGATCTAATGTACTACCTCGTGATTATACGTCCCGTAGAGTTCGTACTTGAGACCCTTTTGACAGTTCTTGAATGTCGGGGCAATGTCGGGCCAAGCTTTTACGCCGATGCGAATGCAAAAGAATCAAACTCTGATGGCCACGGTTCTTTGTAGAACTTCCATCGTAAGACCCTCTTGAGTTCCTTCTTTCAGGCTAGAATTAAAGAGCGGTTTATGAACATCAACATCGTTTTTGGCAAGCTGATAATTGGTAATTAGGCAGCTACAAGAACGGCTGGTTTCCTGCAAATTGCCACATAACCCTTCGTCTCGGTAGTCAATAGAATGTTAATATGTAATTCTTAACTATTATTCACTTTAGCGTGTTTTCCTCCTAGCACTTATCCCATAAACCAAAGATGAAATGGACAGACACAATTTTTTTTTTTATGAAATACGGACAAATTATTCGGCTGATTTTTATTTTATTTTTTTGCTTTTTAGCATTTTATGTTGAGGGTTCTTGAGGAATTTGCCCTATAAATATACTATTTATGCAAATGAATTCTTGGTATTTAAGGCTAGCTATGTTGCCTTCTCACCCCCACATGTATTACATATATGTACATAAAAAAAAATTACAATGCTGCACTCAATTCGAATTTTGGCCCAAAAAAAAAAGAAAAGAAAATCCAAACCCAATGTCTTTCGATGACAAACCTTATAGCTTTCCCATATTCAACCGGTAAATTTTCTTCAAATTTTCCAATATGAAATGCTTTTCCACACTCATATATTACGAACTCTATCAAGGATGTGATGTCTGAACCTTTTGAT
Source organism: Rhodomyrtus tomentosa (assembly GCA_028455895.1). NCBI lineage: Eukaryota > Viridiplantae > Streptophyta > Magnoliopsida > Myrtales > Myrtaceae > Rhodomyrtus > Rhodomyrtus tomentosa. The sequence goes on along the minus strand of JAPCWY010000001.1, from coordinate 34,946,117 downwards.
GGATGAATCCCCAAGGATCTGTTTGCGTGTTTTTGCAACAAAGACTATCTTTCACCAAAATCCGTTCTTCGATTTTGATTACAATGGTTATGTGACTCAATCCTCAAAGAAATTTTTGGCGAAAAACAGATCACGAGGAGCGTATCTAGAAATGAATGGATTATAGATAGCTTTGGGATCAACAAAGGGTTTGACTTACATTATAATACTCCTAAGAAAGTTGTAAATGACTTGGAAGAAACTTGTTTGCGAGAATTGAAGGTGCAGGAATCTTATAGTACAATGTACACTAAATTGCAGAGGAAATTGAGTGTTTTTGCATGTGTTGGTGATCAACTCTCCCCTTCTTCCTTCCGAATATTTATATCTCTTTACACTTTGCAACTGTTCAGACGATTATCTTTGTATTTTCAATTCTTGAATTTTGGTGCCTTCAAAAACCAATCCTCCTTGCCACGTTCTTCATTACTTTATTCCGCCAAAATTAATCTTCAACTGCCACGATGACTTTGGATTTGAATATTTTGAGCAACTTCCCATAATCTCCTTGTGCCTATTACTTTCGCTTCCCGCTCATAAATTCCCACTGATGTGGCTAACTTAGTAGATCCATTGCATGTTTGTGACCCCTCTTCATTGACTTTTGTATTTTTTTTAGGAAGTTACTGATTCATGACTACTTATCGATCTTCAAGAATGAATAGCTTTACTACCCATTTCCCGAATATTGGGTTCTTACGATTCTCAGTGCGCCGCGGCCAACTTGTCGAATCTTCGGTAAATGATTTTCCATTCTTCACTTTACCGAATCGGGATCGAATCGGGATTCACTGACCTTGATACCCGCTCGATACTTGTGTTTATTTTTTGGTATCAACAGGATGAATGCAATTGCTCTGATCTGCATGCATCAGGTAAAACTCCATATTATAAGATTGCTGATAAATTATATGATTTTTTTTTTGCAACACATCAACCATGCCAAACATTTCAGAATCCCAGTCACACTATTTATGCTACATTGATCTTCCACTGTGACACCCCAAAACTTAGGGCTAATTCAAATTTAGGGTTCAGACTAATCACAAATAGCGGTCAAGGGTTGAGATAGCCACCACGGATTAAAGATTGCCTTCGATATGGATCATGGCTCAGTGAACCAATTGGCTATGCTTTTGATTGAGTGTCGACTATGTGGCAACCATAAATCAAATGTGGATCGATTATGATCGACTTTGCTTAGCTGTGAAACAATCATAGGATCACCCTAAAGTCGACCAACGATTGATCCGTGAGACAATTTGCAAGCTAACAACTCTCGACAACGAAACTAGCTATGGATTCGACGAATGTCGATTTGTATCAGACCCCGTACTGGCCACACACTAGTCAAGGATTAGCTATCATGGACTACGTGCTGTGCTGCTAAAGGATTACAAATCAAGACAAACCAATCATGCATCAATCTGAATTGGTTATGAGAGGTGAGCTCGATAGTGCTCAATTATGTCATTGGTTCAGGAACGGATGATTCTAACCCTCAATCAAGATAAATTTGGATAGCTCTCGACTCGATGGGCAACCAGACACGTACTGGAGTGTGTCAAAACATAAAATGGGCAATGCCTCTGAACATGTTTAAATGTGAACCAATTTTATTCTTCAAAATAGATAGTCTGACCTTTAGCTTGTTAGGCGCCCAAAATAGAGGAATTTCCTGGACGTCTTGAGAGTTTGATAGGTGGTATTTTTAATGTCTTTGAGTAATGAATAAGAGGTTGATTAATAGACAACCCTACCCATTTGAATAGAATGCCTAAACTTCCATTAGTGTTATTTATGGATGGCATCTGTAAAGTTGTGTTTAATCCTTTGTGGGTGAGTAGGAGTTGTTGACCTTTCGTAGGCAAATGAGAATTATGGATAGCCCTTCATGGGCGAGTGGGAGATGTTGAAAAGCAAGTGCTCATAGGAAGAACCGTGGTCCACCCATGTATAATATCATAGCCTTTGCTCATTTTATAGATAAACTGCCAAAAGACAGTTATCCCTTTTAAGACATCAGATGTCGTTTAGATGTTCTTCCAATAAAGAACAGATAGTTCTACAGAGAAGAGAGACGGCGACGATGATGATAACAAATCTCTCCCGAACGTCAATTGGAGAACAACTCTCTCGAGACTATAATAGTAACTTTTAATCTGTGGAAATTATGCTACTTCCTCGTGTGATGTACTCGTTTATGATCAGTGACTCAAGATGATCCTAGGGCTTGTTAATTCCGCTATAATCCGCTGCGTATGTAATCGGGATACGTTCCCTTCACTGAGGAAATGCATATCGTTCCTTCGAGCGAGAGTGAGCTTAATCGGTTGAAAGTTCTGTTGAAGTTTATTTGAAAAACAAACAAAATATTGTTTTTTTTTGGCATCCCATATAGGATGAAAGGTAAAGAGCAATTTATTTTATTAGTTAGAAGGCTAGTAGTAACTTTCAAAGAAAGAAATGAGCAAGTGGGCTACACCCCACTATAGCCTCGTGCGGGTGCACGACTTTGACGCACCTGGCGCATGCGCTGCATAAGTTTTTATTTCAAAATAATTTTTTAAGTTCAGGGATATTCGTGACTCATTGGAATAGTGCGACTGTTCATGTATATAAGACTCTACATCTTTTGGAAGGTTTATGTCTATTTGGACATAACCACCAAACGAATATCTTTGTAATATTTGAAGTGTTTGTGTTTGTTCGAAAATAACTATTGGTTCAAATATGAAAATATGTAATTGGATGTATAATTTCAAACATGAAGAGGTATGTCTGAACTATCCGTTATTGGATGGGAAGAGTTACAATTTTCATACAAAAAATAAACTGTTCTGAACACGAAGAGTTACGTGAGAATTAACTACTTTTCGGACGTGAAAAGGTGTGTTCATTTCTCATTATATATTCAAATGTTCTGCTCATTTTCAGAATCTTCAACTTCACTTTTAATTTTCATTCTTAAACACGAGAAATACAGCTTCCTTTGTTTCCCAGAGAGTTCTTGGAGAATTATTAGAATTGTTATCTAATAACTCACTTGAGACTCTGTTGTATCTAGGAAGATCTTTCCCGGTAATAATTAGCAACGTTGTGTGGGAAAATAATTCCCTTAAAGAGAGTGTTATCACGCCTCAGAGTTTGATTCCTTTGTTCATCCCTTTCGACCATATGTTACTAGCAGATTCTTCAGAGCCCTAAATGGAAGACGAACCAGCAAGACTGTTCCTTCGACCATTTGAGATCAGTGGAACAAGAGAATGTGAAGATCCAAGGAAACGCAGATCGTTCCTTCAAGCAAATCAGCAAGAATCGAGCTCTAAATTCTCGAGGAAAACGGTGGTTGTAACTTGTAGGATGACAACCCTATTTTCTACTAAAATTCGATGGCCACGAGCACAAACCACGTTGAGAGAGATCGCACACAAGGAAGAGAGGGGGAGCGAGGTTCGTCGGCAACGAACTTTGCCTGCGAGTGCAACGAACTTTGCCTGCGAGTACACCGAACGTCGGTTGTGGCATATGGTGAGGGGTCAGTTTGGTTTGAGAATGAAAATGGGTTGGTGATGTTTTCTTTGATAAAAGTTTTTTTTTTTGAATCGTGGTGTGTTTGTTTTGGAGAAATTATTTTCATGGAAAGTGTTTTCCGGACTTTTGTCCATTTGGTTAGCGAAAAATGATTTGGTCAGTAAAAACTACTCTTCAGTCAACAAAAATTTTGTACGAAAGTGAATTCCTCAAAATAAAAAGGTGAAAACACTTTCTAAAATTTGAGTCTCTCACTTTCTTTGAAAACAGGGTTGGGATTCGATCTCGGGGCCGAGGCCGATAATCGAGAGCAAGGCCAGGGTCGGGGCTAGGGATCGGAGATCGGGACCGAGGGCCGGAGTTGGTGACTAGGGCCAAGGCTAGGGACCGAGGATCAAGGCTGGGACCGGGATAGGGGCCGGGAATCAGAGCGGGGGCTGGGACCGGGGACTTGTGTCGGGGCCGGGGATCAGGACCGGGGCCGAGGCCAGGGATCGGAGCAGGGGACCGAGAGTAGGGCTGGGGCCAGGGCCGGAGCCGAGGCAGGCGATCGGGTCTGGGGACCGAGAATGAGGCCGAGGACCGGGGAACGAGGCTGGGGACTGGGGATCAAGACTTGGGACTAGGGCCGGGGCTGGCGACCGAGGACAGGGGCAAGGACCGGGGCTGGCAATCAGAGCTAGGGCCAGTGTCGAGGTGGGGACCGATGTTGGGCTGAATCGCGACTGGGGCCAAGGCTGCAAACGGGGCCGGGGATGGGGATCGGGACCTGGGCCCGTGTCAAGGCCGGGATGGGGGCGAGGACCAAGACTGATGACCGTGGCCGGCGACCAAGGCCCGGGCCAGGGGACCAGCGACCGGGGCCAGGGATCGAGATCGAGACCTGGACCGGGGCCTGGGCTGGGGATCGGGATCGGGACCGGGATCGAGGCCGGGGATCGGGATTAGGCCGGGGACCAGGGATCGAGATCAGGGGTCGACGACCGAGGCAGAAGCCGGGGATCAGAGATCGGGGCCGGGACCAGGACTGGAGCGGAGGATCGAGACCAAGGCCGGGACTGACAACTGGGGTCAATTCACGTCAGTATCAATGACAGTCCCATTGACGAGATTGAAATCGTTTTCTAAATGAGAACCAAACACTTTCCAAAATTTGAGTCTCTCACTTTCTTTGAAAATAGGGTTGGGGTCTGATCCCGAGGCCGAGGTCGGTAACCGAGACCAGGGACCAAGAGCGGGGCCAGGGCCGGGGACTGAGAACGAGGCCAGGGCTAGGGATCGGAGATTGGGACCGAGGGCCGGAGTCAGTGACTAGGGCCAAGGCTAGGGACCGAGGATCAAGGCTGGGATCGGGACAGTGGTCGGGAATCAGGGCTGGGGCTGGGACCGAGGCTGGTGTTAGGATCGAGGACTTGTGTTGGGGCCGGGGACCGGGACCGGGGCCAAGGCCGAGGATCGGGGCAGGGGATCGAAAGTAGGGCTGGGGCCGGGGCCAGAACCAACAGCTAGGGCCGGGGCAGGCGATCGGGTCCGGGGACCGAGAATGAGGCCGGGGACCGGGGATCGAGGCCGAGGCTGGCGATCGAGAATCGGGGCAGGGACCGGGGCCGGCAATCGGAGCTGGGGCCAGTGTTGAGGAGGGAATTGGTGTTGGGCGGAATCGGGACTGGGGTCAAGGCGGCAAACGGGGCCGGGGATCGGGATCGGGACCTGGGCCCGTGTCAGGGCTGGGACGGGGGCGAGGACCGGGACTGATGATCGTGGCCGGCAACCAAGGCCCAGGACCGGGGATCGGCGACCGGGGCCAGGGATCGAAATTGGGACCTGGATCGAGGCCTGGGCCGAGGATCGGGACCGGGGCCGAGATCAAGGCTGGGGATCGGGATTAGGCCAGGGATCGGGGATCGGGATCAGGGGTTGGCGACCGGGGCAGAAGCTGGGGATCGAGGCCGGGACTGGAGCCGAGGATCGGGACCAAGGCTGGGACTGACGACTAAGGTCAATTCACGTCAGTATCAATGACAGTGCCATTGATGAGATTGAAATCGTTTTTTATATGAGAACAAAACACGGAAAAATATTTTCGGTAACATATTACCAAACATAGGAAAACAAATCGTTTTCCGAGAAAATGATTTCTAGGAAATCAATTTCCAGAAAATGAATTCCCGAAAATCATTTTTCTTGAAACAAACAGACCCTAAATTAGATTTTTTTCAAGATCCTTAAATCCACGCAAGCAAGCGATGCGAATTAAATGTACATGTGGAATTGCCGTGTCTAACTATAACATTAACTAAGTATCACATGGACACTGGACAGACACATCATTTGACTGATTAGCTTTGGAGCATTTCACGTTGAGGTTTCTTTGAGGAATCCCCATCACGAACGCGCGCCTCATCCTCCTCAATTGAATGAGCACTTTATATAGTCTATTTTTCTTCCAAGGAATCCGCAATTTACTATACCGTTTATGTTTATTTCGTGAAAAATGAATGATTTGAATAATATTTTTCTAAAAATGATCATTTTTAGCGCTAAAAAAAATGATTGAACGAATTTTTTTTCATCAACTACGAAAATGTTTAAATATAGAGTATTGTCGACAATGAGATTATTTTTCATTGACATATCATTCTAAGTAATACAAGTAATCACTTTCAGGAAAAATATTCTGTGAAATAAACGGAGGAGCCTGAGCGTTTAATTTACTCCGTTGATAATGAGAGAAAATCAGTGATATCGTGGGTATACCATGAAAAGTTCCTAACATGATCTCCCAAAACTCGCTCGTTGCGAAAGATCCGAAGAAAGGCTCCATCCCATAAGATCACTGGTACAGTCCCTACTAGGCTACGCTGAGTTGCAAACATGGAAGCTGAATTACGGGATTTCAATAAATTTGAGTTTTTCCCGTATCCACGGGTGGCCTTCAGGAGTGGTAGACGCGGAGCCTTATGGCCCTTCTCCGCGGGTGATGAACATTTCCGAAACTGGGCAAGCTTTGAAATTGCTACTGCATTGATTTCGCTCAGTCCTTCATCTTACTGACCTGTGCATATTCACTCATGGCATCCAAGTTGAGAGAGACTAAAGAAATGGATTAAGAAAAGGGGGACTTTTTCTGCCGCTGGGGAAAGACGGCGAGGAACGAGTGACCACAAGCTCCGACATCATCACAGCCCGCTTGCTTCTCTCGACTGCTCTACATTCAGCCGCGCCTAGAGTTTTGGCTTTCTCCTTTCCAGTAATTACCTACATAAAGGATCTCAATAACACCATAAGATTTTTATTGCAGCACCAACCACTCGATTGCCAAACAAACTCACAATCTCGGTCGCCCCCTTTGTACCGCATTGATCTTCCACTCACTCAGTAAACTTATAATTCTCATACGTCATTCTACAATATTTTGAGCTGCTCCTGCGCCCCGGAATTTTGCGGGCACCCATTTGTGACGTCGTACCTCGTATTTACCAAGCACAGACGGCAATCGAAACTCGAAAGGTGTCCAACACAGGCCGCGTGGCCATACCAACCTTGGCCCGAGTCTGGAGATTGAGTGTAATAATTGTAGCCATTGTTTGTCGTTTCCTCGACCAGGTCATTAACAACATTATCCACTTCACGGTCGTAAGCACTCCCGTAGGAGAACTTGATCCCATTGCAAATCCTGTACACTACGGTGGTGTCGGGCAGACGGTAAACGTCGACGCAGAAGCAAAAGAACCAGACTCCAATGGCTAGGATTCTTCGGAAATCAGCCATTGGTTGACTGTCTATAGACCCTTAATTTGCTATAAGATTGTATGTAAAGAATTGGCTCATTGAAAAATGCGTTTCTTTCAAGTGCTTTATAAAGAGGTGGTTCATGGAGATCATCATAACTATCATATTTCCCGATGAACGTAGGATGTTACAGCTTATAATGTCAGTCTCGATGATTATGTTTTTTTGGTGTGTTTCTCCTAGTTGTTATCACTTCAAGAAAGATCCAATGTCACCCTTTTGGATTCACTTCCATTTCCGGCATGAGAAATCTTCCATCTACTTGTTTTAATGTTTTTGGCCTTCCGAATTCTTGGTATCCAAGACCTGTCTATGTTAGCCTTCTAATCACATGTTCTCTAATCTAATTTAAATCGTTTAGATTCCACCTCTTATCCGCATGTGTATGCGCACACATGCGTGATAAAATTATTATCGATTTCGAATTTTACAATTTATAATAATGAAGCATCTCTTTAAGAAAGGACATGACGCGTGATTTCATTTTCGATATTAGTTCTCATAATTAGTGAGGAAATTAGTTTTTACGGGGCGGTGTTGAAAATATGAGATGAGCAACATCAAAATCCTAACATAATAATCTCGCAAAAATGGTTCCAATGCCTTCCATCTTCTTCACTGGTTATGCATTGGCTTAAATGGGTTACCAGTTGTACTTAGAACCTTATTATCTTTTCAGAGGTGATTATTTAAACTTTTGAAAGTACATTTCCCGCAAGTTATAAATTTTACTAATCAAATCATGAAAGGAAATCTTCGACTATGTAATAGAGTTAAAGCGGGGTAAATACAATTACAAGTCCCATAACTTTCATATGATGCTTACTTGAGCGCCATTGGAAATATTATAAAAAAAAGGCTTTAAAGTATTGTATTTGTATCAATTAAATCTATATATAACATTTTGATTTGGCCAACTAAGTCCTAAATCTTCGACTAAAAAAAAAACTAAGTCCTAAATCTTTTGACAATTTGTCAACATAATCAATTCTAACATGGACGTCGGCCGATGAATGTGACACTCGACATTGACAAGCTTTTGCAATTTTTTAAAGTTCTTTTTTTTTTTCAATTTTCATATTTAATTTTAAATTTCTATTTTCGTTTTTCCCCTTTAATGTATTGCGGCTGGTTAGGGACCTGGCGACCCTTGCCTAGGCTCAAGCAAGGCCATCCCACACCCGTGGCCAGCAAGAGCTGTCCTTACCAGATCGAGCGGTGGCAACCCTCATCCAGCCCTCTTCGGAAATCTCCTGAGACCGACCACCAACAAAAAGGAACAAAACATTAGCAAGATTGAAAAGTTAGAATTGATGTAAGGCAAAGAGGCCCGTCAAAATACTGAAGCTGATGCAGTAACCCCACGATAAACGCATTGGGAAATCACCTATTCACCATCGGTTACAATTTTACACAACGAATTTCCGCAAAAAGCTTCTCAGACAATTCAAGCCCCAAAATGCCTTAACACAAATCATGACATTTTTGGAATTTCTATATATATAAGATCTTTTCATACAGTCCAAGTCCTAACATACCCCCAGTGCGCAGGGAAGATCGATTATAATAAAGTCCATCCAATATTCATAGGTTCCCTTGGGAGCCTATGTCTTTCAACAACATACGCTATTTCTCATATTTAATATACTACAAACTCCCTAACTTTTGGGATTTGAACCTTTTGACATGCTACAATCTTTGAGCTGAACTGCTCCTGCGACCCGGTATTTTCCTGCACCCATTTATGACGTCATACCGAGTATTTACCAAGCACATGTGTTAATCGAAACGGGAAAGATGCCCGGCACAAGCCGCGTGGCCATAGCAACCTTGGCCTGAGTCCGGAGAGTGAGTGTAATAGTTGTACTCTTGGTCTGTCGTTTACTAGACCGGATCATTAACAACATGATCCACTTCATGGTCATGGCACTCCTGTAGTGGTACTTGATCCCATTGCACATCTTGTACACTATGGTGGCGTCGAGCAGACAGTAAAATGTCTGACGCAGAAGCAAAAGAAGCAGGCTCCGATGGTTAGGGTTCTTCGGAAATCAGCCATTGTGTGACTGCCTGTAGTCCCCTAATTTGTTCTAAGATTGTATGTAAAGAGTTGGCTCAATGAAAAATGCGTTTCTTTCTGGTGCTATATAAAGAGGTGGTTTCATGGGGATCATAATAGTTCCCGATGAACGTAGGAGGTCACAGCTTATAATGTCATTCTCGGTGATTATGTTTTTTAGTGTGTTGCTCCTGGTAGTTATCAATGAAAGAAAGATCCATTTGCCGCTGTTTTGGAGTCACTTCCTTTTCTGGCAAGAGGAATCTTCCATCTACGTGTTTTAATGTCCTTGGGCTTCCAAGTTCTTGGTATCTAAGACCTCTTTGTGTTTGCCTTCTAATCACATAGTTTCTAATCTAATTTGAATCGTTTAGATTCCTCGCTTGACGGGTTCTCCCAAATCCTTATCTCGCGACATTGGGAAGTCCGTTTGATTGACCTAACAATTAAGTTTTATTTTATTTGTGAGTTGCCACTAATTTAAGGCAATCTAAGAGACAAGTGAAGACATGAGATAACTCACTTTCAACTAGCAACCACAGATTTGACTTCGGGGACTTACACTAATTCCGGTATCTTAACTTGATCGATTATCAACCGTATGTCACATGCGGTCCTTTTTTTCGGGTAATTTTCCCTAGGAAAATTAATTCCTTACAAATCGGCGAAAAATATTTTTCAATTCATTTTCGGGCCAGCCAAACACCATAAAACTATTATCATTTTCTTGAAAAACGACTTGACATAAAATATTTTTTGCAAACATCACATTTTTCACTAAAAAAACGGAGCCTAAAAGCAATTCGACTAAATCTATTCATAGAACCTAACCTCATTTTTCGATTTATTTTTAATATTTTCGTTATTTTTAATTCGTGTTTGTCCCTCTTCTGTTATTTGGTTTTTCATATATTCCCACAGCCACGAACTCTGAACCATTTTCTTGTTCCTTCTTCCTTACGAACACTCGAAGATCTTAACTCAGATCTGGAAAATAACATAGACACTTGCTCTTAGCCATATCTCGGAGACATATGAAAAAACAGGTAACGTGCGTTCGACTGGGGAATGAGATGAAGCATAATTAACTCGAACTTTCAGGACCAGGTTTCATACGAAGACAGTTCAGGACATATGTAAACAACGAAATGAACTCTATAACGTGATCCGATTTGATCTTGATAGAGAAGATGAGATCTTGGGTTTCCTCCTTCATGGAACAGATTAGATATGTTACCTGGTCAAAGAAGCTAAGTGAAGCCGCAGAGCGGCGACCGGATCGATGACAGAATCTTCCGTGATCGATGCTGATTGAAACCAGGACCGGGCACCTCGAGCGAAATCCGAACGATCGGGCGCGAAACAGAGCGTGAAAGGGGAGCGGTCAGCGAAGCTTGGAGGCGGGCTAATGACGTCGCCAACTGCGATGTCGTATCCCATTAATTTCTCCCCCCAATAAAAAGGGATTTCAGGGGATCCCCTGCCTAGAGCAGGGATCCGGCTTCATGAAAATGTGGGGTGGAGATTGGAGGGAATCCCCTGCCCTAGGGCAGGTTCCGGATCCAAGGCAATGACATGTGGAGGATCGCCTAAGGAAAGCATATCCCCGCCCTAGGGCGGGGGATCCTTGCGATCCCCACCATCAATTCTCTCCTTTTTTTTCCCCCCACAAAAGTGGGGGAGAATCCGATGGCCCAAATGGCCGGGATCGTCTGCCCTCAGGGCAAACGATATGGATCCTCTCCGGAGGGTGGTATCCCCTGCCATTATGGCAAGGATCCTGATCCCTCCTGTTGTGATGGGCCTGATTTCTTTGAACAAGTTCAACTGGACCCAGTTTGAGTGTGGATTGGGGCCTGTTCATGCTCGGGCAGCGCCCGATGGGCCGATGTCCCTTCCTTTATTTGTTCAGCTGTTTATTATTACCATTATCATTGTTATTATCATGGGCATAAATAGTATAAACGATAGTTGCTGTTTTTTTTCTTATTCTCGCCGAAAATGTCCACTTGATTTGTCCGAAAAAATTCAGGTAACCATAACTTACGTACGAGATTTCAACCGTATTTTATAGCACTTAAGCATCATAGCAACCCTACATGATATTATTCCAACGCCAACCCATAATTATTCAATTGCCAGGCAACTTGGAACCCTGGTTCTCTTTTAAGCTTTATCGATCCTCCTCCAGTCACTCCCTGGATTCGTAGTTCTCGTGTCTCATTCTACAATCTTTGACCTGCTCTTGCGCCCCGGTACTTTGCGGGCACCCACTTCTGAGGTCGGACGCGACATTTACCAAGCACAGATGGCAATCGAAACTCGAGAGGTGCACAGCACAAGCCGCGTGGCCATAACAATCTGGGGGGGCCCGTGGTCGGCGCTTGAGTGTAATAGTTGTAGCCATGAGCTGTCGTCACTTCTTCTAGCTCGTCAATGACACGATCCACATCAAAGCCATAACCACTAATGTGGGGAATCTTGTTGTCATTGCAAATTCTGTACATTAAAGTCGTGTTGGGTAAACAGTCGTGGATGCAGATGCAAAATAACCATATTTCGATTACTAGGATTCACCATAAGACAGCCATCGTTTGTCTATGTATAGTTACTAGTAATATGCTCCAAGGAGCTGGAATGACCAATCACTGCGTCTCTCTCCATGCTACATAAAGAGATGGTCCATGCAGATAGTCACAGTTCCCGACGGACATAGACGTTTTGTCGGCTCCAACGTTCCTGAAATTGAATTATTATGTTTGCCATGTGTGTGTCTCCTTGGAGTTTTCTCTTAAATCAAGATTCTGTGTGGCTGCTTTGGTTACGAGCATTATATGATGAGGATTCACTTCCATGTCCGGCAAGAGGAATGTTCTATCTGCCTATTTACCATTTTCGGTTTGGACACTCTTTGGTATTTAAGACACGTTGGCGATCACACGCAGTGAGCATTGATGTCCGTCTTAATTGGCATCATTTTAGATTCCACATCCTCCCCACGGGTGTACACACATGCATGCGTACTATAATTAGTCATTTTCTAATTTCTATGTGATGAGTTCACTTTCAATTATGAGTTTTTCTCTAATGATAATTAATGGGGAAATCAGTTCTTACGGGCAGGATTAAGATTGAGATGAGCAACATCGAAATCCAACACCATAATATCCCCAAAAACTGCTTTCAAAGCCTTCATTCATCTTCTTCATCATCTTCTCCACGTTCTACAAGGCGGCACAAATAACGGACAGCTGCTGCATCAAGCTCGTGAAGATGGGCAAGCTCTGCGGCATCGGGATGTCTTTCGCGAGCTCTCAAAGGTCAAGAAGTTCCGGCCTTGGAGAGACCACATCTTTCGACTAGACCCGCAAGGCTTTAAACAAATGCACGAAGAGAAATGGAGCTCCCGTGCCCCCCTAGACTAGATTTCGTCTCTTGCTTAGATTAGAGTACTCCTCCAGTTGACTTACTCAGTTCTAGTCAAAGCTTCTTCCAGCAATCCTATAATGGAAACTTTTGTTATAAAAAAAAATGGTCTGATTAGCCATCAATTCGAGTCCATGTCACTTTTAGTTCTTCAATTTCATGCATGAAGTACATCAGTTTGGCCGGATTGAAGTGTTCAATGGTCTACTTGATCCCCATTTTAAATCAAATGGACAATCTCTTCAACGAGAAGCGGGGGGATGCAGTAGAATCAGCGTCTGTCATCTCTTGGTTTTACAGATGACCTGATGGGTATATTCAAAGGGGTGACCTGGACGACGAACTTGCTTAGACGTCTTCAATGGTTCTATACTCCATCGTGACTCAAATAGAATTCCTAGATAGAAACTGCACTTTGCAGACTCGCCTGCAGATGAGATCGATCAGATGCAGCAAGTTAATTGCTTTATTTCCTAAGCGTTGCCTGTTAAAAAAACCCGTCATAAACCTTTACATGCTGGTGAAAGTACAGATAAAGCAAGCAGACCACCGACAAGTAATTTTCTAGCTGGCGTTCGTAGCTGACAACCAAAATGTTTTCCATTTGTAAACCCGAAATATCGCCTAAGATTTGGAAGCCAAACTTCCATTGGGTGATCAAGAATCTTGAGAAAAAGCTGTTGATTTTAGTCCTCAGGCTGCTAAATAGGAAACGCATGTCGCTCTACATCTCAGCATAGTAAAATCTTCAAATAGGTGATACTACTATGTGTTTTGCATGCAAATGAGGCAGGCACGACACATGGTGGAAGCAACAGGGGAAGCAACAGGAGGGAGCGTATGTAATATTTCCTCCCATCTTCCTTCTCAATTAACTCATCTGAAAGACAACAAACAAATCGTCCCATCTTTGGGAAACAGGTTCAACGCTGATATTTAAACAGCACACTACATATAAGTCTAGAGAGTCATCACAGGCAAACACTCCATTACTAAGAACGTTGCCTATGACCGCCACAGTGAATTGTTACCTTGAAGAGGACAAAAATACACTATCTTTTGAAATTTGATCCACAATTCAAAGCTAGGGTCGGGTATATCATTGAAATGACGCCACTTCATCAAGCAAGACCAGATAGAGAACGTAGATTACCAACTATCGAGTCAATCCGAGTATGAGAGCCTCCAGTGGCTGCAAATGGAAGATGTTTGGGCGCCTGTGCTCTATCGAAATAGAATGCACCAGAAACCAATTTGTCTTTCGGCTGTAAAGCCAACCAAATAATTGTGTCCGCACCTTCCTCTTTAGTTCTAAGCTTTCCCGAAAGCCTTATCAAACAATAAGAATGATACATAATCAGATAAAAAATAAAGCCACATAAATAGGAGGTCTTGAACTAAGAAAGTAACCGCCAATAAAATGATTGCCCTACGATTTAGAGAAACCAGGCAAGCTATTGGCAACACCCGGCGTCTCAGCCCAACCAGGGTGCATCGAGTAGAAGCCGATCCCTCTTTCCTTGTGTACCTCAGCCCACTCTTCTGTTAGCGCTACCTGATAGAACAGATAAAAGTTAACAATGACTATGAACAGCAACTTCGTCTGGATGACGCTTCATGCGGGAAGCACAACCTCCTTCAAATATTTTGGCAATTCACAACCATGTCTTTTTTCCAAAACAGCAGCCTATCCACTGTTGTATGTTCAAAAGTTTGCATAAAATTTAAGAATTTGTTTCGTGCTTGAATCTGTTGAAACTTGTCGGCTCAGATTCCTTACTAAGATCACTAGCATCTGAGTCAAATGGAACTCTAGTAAAGTCTTAGAAACCAAAAAATTAATTCCTAGAACGTGCCTCTATCCTGAAGAGGAGGACCAGAGCAGAAGGGCGAGACTCTGTAAGTATGGCGACCAGAGCAAACGTCCTTGGCTACGGAAAAACAACACAGGAAGATACTTGCCTGGGTTTGTGTGACTAAAGAAGTAGAGTTCTCTTATAAGTTTCCTTTCACACTCATATATCTGAGGCTTTGACACCCCTTATCATATTTTCAAGAACTACTCTTAGTAAGTTTCTGAAATAAAGATAGAAAAATTAAGAATAAGTGGTTGTTGAATATACAGATGATGTTTGAGTAGCTTATGCAATGAATATGAGCAACTCTGAAGGCAATGAATATGAGCAACTCTGGAGGGCTTACAGAGTAATATATGAAAACAACGAAGGTCCCCAAGTAACTTGATGAAAACTCGAAGATGTCAACATAATTTACCAATAGAAATAACACAGAATCTTATAAAATGACGAGGAACTATTGCAAACCCCTACCCTAATAAGGGATTTTCACAAGCGCCGGTATTTATCATGGAGGGTTGCTCCCATACACCTCAAGGGATGGCCAATACTTAACCTCAACTATTTCGGACACAGTCATGAACTGGGTGGAACTCACCAAAGAACGGTCTGAAGCCAATACGTTCATATTAGGCCATTCAATTAGGAAACAATTAGATAACAGAATATTGGTTCACAAGAGAGAGTAGGTGGTTCATCACTAGAAGATTTTCTACTAACAAAAGATTTTGACGTGCTGATGAGAAAACAGTGACTATATTCCCCAAATAGCCCACTTAGGTGTTCTGAAAGAGTACGCCGAAAAAAGAAAAAAGAAAAGAAAAAAATCACACAAAATAAAAAAGAATGGACCAGTGAGTAGGTGACACTGCTAACCTGGACTCTCTTGTTTCGAGCATATTGCTCCACCCCATCAAAGTTGGCACCACTATACTGCAGATAAAACACTTACAATTAGGACAACAAATAGGAAATTTAAATAATTTTCCAAGTGCTCAAAAGATGCTGAGTTGCTGACCTCCAGATCAGTGGTCAAGGGACTTGTATACATTCCACCAGAAGAAACAGTGATGACTCGAGCATCAGGTGATGCTTTACCAAGCAAAGGCAACATTAATTCTGTCATTGCAAAAGTTCCTAATACATTCACCGCAAAGTTCAACTCCAACCTGAACTTCCAAACAATGTAGGAAACAAAATAAGTCTTCTAAAAGAGGCCACAACATAAATTCATCAACTCTGACAAAGAAAAAGCTTGGAAATGCACCCTTCTGGCGTGGTGATCCGCTTATTCTCAAGCAAGCCAGCATTGTTGACCTGATCATGACATTAGACATATCGGTCTTTATTGACAAAATTGAGGAAGAATTAGCCAAGACAACTTGCACTATATTTATGCTTGATTTAGCACGAGTTGGAATCACCACACTTATGCATTCTCTTAGGGCTACACCCAGAAGCGCAGACCTATGTATCTCGGGTAATTATCCCGTATGTGTAAAGCGGGAGGACTACCACACTAGATGGGGATTATCGAAAGCTCAAAGAGACCCGGACACCCCATCGATGTGAAAATGAAAAGGTAAAAGAACTCGCCAAGTAATTCACATGGTGCTTTCTCATTGCATATCAACTAGGCTAATTGAAAAGAACACGCAAGGGAAAAAATCAAACAATTGAGAAACCCTAAGTAACAAAGCACCAAGGGGCCAGTGTGCAGGCAGACACGACTATCTGTACATTTTCTTACCAATCACCTATGTGTATATAAACACTCATGTATATGAACGCAAGAGCGTTATAGTGGGAGATTGAAAACCAATTGGAGACTTACCAAGACATGAAGAGGCAAATCCTTTGAAGAGAATCTGGACGCAAATGACTTGATCTCGTTGACAGAGGAAAGATCACATACCTGCACCACTAGATTAGTAAGGCATCAACTCACAAGCAATCAGATGTATATGTAACCGGTGATCTACTCGATCATCCAGAAGTATGACTTCTAAAGACCTACAACAGGAAGACATAAAAAATCCTTCCATAAGAGTATCTCAAGACAAACAAAAAATAACAAACGGAAACTACTACATACCTCCAAATGCACATTGGGGTTTCCCGTTGTAGATTTTATTGAAGAGAGGGCAGCTTCTCCTCTCTCCTTGTTGCGGCAAATCATATAAACAGTAGCCCCACTGAAAGAAAAAATTGATCTCAAGATTAATTGCTGATTTAAGATAAAATCTGAAGTTCCCCTTAGACATTGTTGAACCTGCATTCGCATGAGAAAGCAAACACATGAACAACACAGTTGAAAACAAATACCGCGAAGCAAGACCCTCAGCAGTAGCATAACCAAGTCCAGAATTAGCTCCTGTAACTATGCAATTCTTCCCTTCTATTGTAGCCTCCATCTCTTCTGACTTGAACCTCTTTGCATGTTCGCTGTTGGAGCAAGTCAATCAATGAGATAAAGAGGGATTTCACAGAAAAGGTGTAGATCAATTGACAATGTCCATGTGGAGACTCTTTCTACATAAGGAACTGCGAGTATGTTCGGCGCAAATTACGTTAGGTGATTTCTATATTCCGAGGCAGTTCCCCCAACATTTCTCTGTCTCGCACCGGTATAAACATCTGACAAAATTGTCTATTTTTCACCTCACTCCTCCTTAGTCTAAGATTCTGCGAGACGACAAACGAAATTGCACAACATCTCCCTCCCGCGTCTCCAAAACGATGAAACGAATAAAGCCCAGAAAACCAAAATCAAAGCATGAAATTGGCGCGATAGTACTCACACGAAGCCGGGCTTGGTGAAATTGAGGTACCCATATACCCCGAAAGCCGTCGATCTCCATGCCTGCCCGTGCAAAAGACGACCAGAAAGAAGAAGAAGAAAAGCTCAAGCCTTTGAACAATACACGAGCGCAGCAGTTTCTAGAGGAAGAAGAGGATGGTGATGGGTGGTGAAGAAAGTACCTTGAGGAGGAACATCGCGAGTGAAGTGAGAGAGATGTGTAGTCGAATTTGCAGCGCTCCCATGAACCTGGGGCGTACGCTCCATTGCCACTGCGCAACCGTCGGAAGCTTAAAGCGTTTCGCCGTCCGCCACGTTGGGTGCAATCCCACCACTCCTTTGTGTCGTACGTGGTGATGGTCTGGCTTGGTTCTACGAATATGTCGAACTTGACGCAAAAATGTCGAAACATTCAAAAGTTGAGAGCCATCTCTAATTTTATAGTCAAGGAATTTATTTATTTTTATGCGAATTTTGTTTTGTCCTGATTTGCATTTCTGAATGGTTCATATTTCTTTTCGGATTTAAATTAGTCATAAGTCGTAGGCGATTCAATTAATTCATGTGCAAATCAATTTATGACTTTATTCTACTTATATAAGATTGCCCAATAATTAGAGATGAATTGTCTTAAGAGATCATGTAACGAGAGAAGAGCCGAGGTGATATAACCTTATTAACAAAAGTCTACTCGATCGAGGGATTTTCATAGCCGTGTGCATATCATTTCCAAAGCGGCACTTCTTTTTAATTAGTGAGAGAATATCGTCAAAACATTCATATAAAGTGACACATTTAATTTTTTGTCCTAAATATCCTCATAAGAGAAATTAATGGTCTGGTTCCGTGTTTTAGAACGTTAATTCAAGTCAGTAACATAAGTATTGCGCATCGAGCGATGCCAAGTCTAAATTTTATCCAAGTAAAATTAGGAGAGAAAATTATTTTGTGTCCAAAATGAAACTCCATCTTTTCGATTCTGAATAGTTTCCTTAGGCCTCTTTTATTATTTCTATTATTTGATTTTGTTCTATATGCGGAGGTAAATTTTATTTGATCGTGTTTATAAACGATTGATGATCGGCTTGCAAATTTATCCTGCGTTCAAATTGTCAATATTACTTATCGTTAGCTAAGTTCCGTTTGGGCTACTTACCAACAACCAGTAAATGGTTTAAAGCCAACCAAGGTCATCATCTAATTTTGAAGCCTGCGCGAAATATATTGCTGGAAATTCAATAATGTTACCATATTTATTTTGAGAGAATTCCCCGACTGGGGATGTTAATAATGTTACACGACATACTTGGTGGGATCAATAAGAGCAAAGTTCGTGCTCATGTTGAACCTACATTTGGCAAAGAGAGTAGTAGTTCTCTTGCTTATTAGACACACTCACACTCACACACCAGCAAGCCAACAAGGAAGGAGGAGTTACAGAGATATTTGGTCGAGTGCAACGTCATTAACGTGCGTCCTTTCCACTCGCTTGAGGATTTTCCATCCCTATTATTGCCCAAGTTTGGCGGTGAAATTGGCCCGGGCGGCATCGTCTTCCCACTCTAAGTTGGCCCACCAGTCCGCGTCCGCACTGACCGATTTCAAGCTTCCCCGCGCGCTGCTCGAGTCCACCGGCAACTTTTTAAGACGAGGGCACCCCGTTATACCAAGTGAGCCCAGCTGAGGAAAGGGTAGAGTCTGGTGACAAATGCTCGTGAGGTTTGGAAGACGGGTCAAATCTAGGTGGTCGAGACATGAGAATAGTCCTGAAGCAGCCAATTCATCCGGTGCGATTCCATCCCTAATGATTTTCTCCATTGAATTGCAATCATCGATCCACAATTTCCGGAGTTTGGGAGCATGCATGAGCCACGACAAGTCCGGAAGCCCGCAGCTGTGGACGGAAACCACAACGAGATTGGGAAAGCAAGAGCGGTCGGGCGCTCTTCTTCCGACTCCTCGTGTAATCTCGATCTCCTTCAGCATGGCACAGCCTATTAGATGAAGGTCCTCTAGATGAGGGAAACCGCCGCCGCCACCCGTGGGAAAGCAACTTATTGGGATGCGGGTCAAGTCCGGGCAAACGATGGCCGCTATCCTTATGCTTCTCTGTAAACACGGGGATTGGAATATTTTCAGGGCAGAGCCAGACTTGAACACTTCAATAGATAAGTCGGTGAGATGCTGCATACGTTCTAGTTCCGCTACAATCTCTTCCTCCTCCACTAGACCCGAATGTCGAATTAACTCACTCCACAGGCTGAACACATTCAATGGCAAGCTTGCAATTGCCCCTGTCGGAATTAGGAAGGGGACGGGTGTATCGTCTAACAGCAACCACCGTAAATGAGTTAATTTATTGATTTCCATGGGCAACTCACGGATACGAGTGTTCGACAGGTTCAAGTACCGTAAGCTGAGGAGACCGCAAATCTCTTTCGGGAATAACTCCATATAGGTATTGTCAGACATGTCTAGGACCGTCAAACGAGCCGTCATTGAGTCGAAAAATCCTCTTGGCACGAGCTCCACATTAGTTTCCCTTACAAACACAGTTTCGAGCCAAGAACACTCGGGTGGTGTTTGCTTGATACTCCCAATCCGCCTACCCCATAGAGATACTTTCTCTGCTTCCTCCCATTTGGAGATCATCTCCGCAGACATGTCTTCTTCCTTCTCTATCACTTGCAACTTGTTCTCCTTTTTACCCTTGTCACAAGCGATCCAGGTCGCCATGTCGCGGATGACATCATGCATTTTTACAGTCTCTGCCCCGCTCTCCAATAGACAAGCCAACTTTAAACTCCCCAAGACATACTCTCCCTTATCCCGCAGACTGTATACATCATTATTATCTCCTAGAAAGCCCTCTCCAATCCAGAGTCTGATAAGGTCTTGTGCTAGTATGGAGTAATCCTCAGGGAAGAGACAACAGTAAAGGAAGCAACGCTGAATGGTAGAGTCGTTTAAGGTATCATAACTAAACTCTAGTATGTGGTACATTTCTTCCATCGTACCTGACAATTTGTATGGATTGTTTCTGAGCGTCGTTAGCGCATGCCTCCACTCATGGGGATTCTTTCTGCTAGCCATGGCTTTCCCGACGGTAACAAGGGCAAGAGGCAACCCTTTGCACTCTCCAGCAATGTCCTTTGCAAGCTTTGGAATTTCTGGATGAGAATGTACAATCGGTCTGCCGACATTGTTCTCAAATAATTCCTGGGCTTCCTCAGGATTCAGGCATTGTACTTCGAAAGTTTCATCGGCTCCCATTTGGTCGCATACTTGCTTTGACCGAGTTGTGAATATTACTTTGGATCCGTTCCCGAGACCAGGATGAGGAACTCCGATTTCCGAAAGCTTCAGCATCGCCCATACATCATCAATCAACAAAACAAACTTCTTCTTGGTCAAAACTCCCCGTAGGCGATGGACCTTCTCATCACGAGACCATTGATCCCACGTCTCATCTGGAATGTGCAGCCTTTTCCTTATGGTATCTCGAATGCTTTCTTCGTCCACTTTCTTGGACACCACTACCCAAATAACAACTTCGAATCCATGATTTGTGTGGAAAAGTTTCTCGTTGATCCTGTTCATGAGGGTGGTCTTTCCCACACCGCCTGTTCCGTACAACCCGATCAATCCTACTCGTTTTTCCTCCACGAGCCATTTCCACACTTTAAGATTGGAAATGTCAACCCCCACGGTCTTGTCCATAGGCATCTCGAGCACTGGAGGAGGAGGCAACGGCAACGTCACGGCACCGAATTCTCCTTCCTTAGGTTGGTTCCCTCTTGCTTCATTGAGCATTTGGCAGACTTTCTTCCCTAATTTATAACTGGAACAGCAGTTCGGCGGAAGACAACGGCCGAGACATTTGATTCGGTCCCGTTCCTCGGCTTCTCGAAGAACTCGATCTACTCGATCAAGAAATTTTTGCACCGTGTCTAACCAGTTCGCCACTTCATCCGTGCGCCGCAGGCCTCCTCCTCCTTCTTCAAGCTCCACCCTTGCCAGCACATCTTTGCTCTTGGCCTTCAGCTTGTCAGTTTCGTTCCGCAACGACTGAACATTATCTTTCAGATTACAAATGTAGCCCAAAGGTTTGCTGGCCAAGCCCCCTAACTCTCTGCCGATTTCTAACAGGGAAGTTGCGAGCTCCATGGATTGTTTTCCAGGACAAGAGATCGAAGGATGGACTGTTTACATGGCCGGAAAGCCAGCGAACTGGGTGGAGTTCGATAAGCTCTGCTATATTTGTCTCGATTATTCTGGCTAGTAGACGAAGGAAAGGACGTAAGAACCTTTTCTTTTACTTCAAGAGCAGAAATGGAACATCTTCTTCTTCTTCTTCTTCTTCTTCTTCTTCTTCTTCGCTCTTCGCCGGGGTCGAGCCGCACAGAATCTTATCATTCAGAAAATGAAATCCGAGAATCGCTTGAGCCAAGAAAGAAGGAAGGTATCACGATTAGTCTCTCCTAGAAGCACCATATGGACGAAGGCAAAGAATATCGGTCAGCTATATTGCTTTGATTCAAGGCAATGCTCATCTTCTTCTTCATTCTTCTTCATTCTTTTGTGGATAGACTGCGTAGAATGTGATCTATGGGTGTGTGCAGGAAGCGAAGAACTATTGTTATCTTTTA
The DNA here is from genome assembly GCA_028455895.1 of Rhodomyrtus tomentosa. Taxonomy (NCBI): domain Eukaryota; kingdom Viridiplantae; phylum Streptophyta; class Magnoliopsida; order Myrtales; family Myrtaceae; genus Rhodomyrtus; species Rhodomyrtus tomentosa. The sequence goes on along the minus strand of JAPCWY010000001.1, from coordinate 34,923,962 downwards.
TTGAAGCAAAGAACCATTCGATTAGCCGATTAGAATTTACTTTTTGCCTTAATGAAAATTTTGCAGCGTACCCGAATTCACGTTTTGCAATATAAAATGGTTGAATCCACAGGCATAGTTTAGTTCTATATTTAAAAATAAAAGGAAAGATCACTAGTGACATATATAGTCGTAAGGTTCGCTCTCGCAACGGTTGGCATAATAGATAGCATCCTAAAGTTTAATCACCCTGGCCGGTTCAAATTGCTTGAAAGGACATTTTAGTTCCTAAAAGCGAGCCGACGTCTCACCGGCACTTCATGCCAAAACTTTAGGAGTTTGTATACCGGGGTCATGCACCGCGAGACACGAAGAAGTTATAGTCATGGTGCTGAAACTTGTGCTCCTTCAACCAGAACCAGGCAGCACGCTGGTACGAGAACATTGTCTCGCGATCGAGCGTCCTCGGATCAACCCAGAATGCTCCGTGCATCTTGTACGTACTCATCGCGAATGGAGGAAGCCTGATTTCATACGTCTTAGAGTCGCCGCTTTTCGGAGCTTTGGATCCGGTTTTTGGCGGGACGATGCATTCAAGTCTCTGATTGCCTTCTGGTACGACATTCTCCAAACCTATGCATCATCAAAGAAATTGTCAAATCACATTCCTTCCGTAGAGCTTGTAAGAAGAACTCCGCAAGTTATCGTATAGTACACCTTTTGCAATACCACGAAAAATTCGCACAGATACTATAACTGGAAATCGACATGAACTGTTACAAAATACCACAGCACCGGTATACGGACATAAAAGTGGAACTTGTAACCTTTGAAAAAGAGTACAGTGAGGTTACGCACATCTAACTTCGACAAAGACAATCGATTCAAATACTTCTGTAGACAAATGCTAGATACAATTGATCCAATCGTACTTATCAAATGATGTTGGAAGTGAGCCCCATATATTGATCGATAAGCCTGTTTAAGCACACAATTCGAAATTGTCACATCATCTGATGAAAACATGCCTAGTCCGAGCTATCGGAGGGGCATTTGTCATATCTTTAAGCTAGGACGACTCGAAAGCAAACATTCGAGAGGACAAAGCGCTACGGATTTTGTCACCAGTATCTGAATAATCAAACTGATTATAAACATAACAATGAGAGTGAGAGGACACAAACCCTGAGTAGACCATGACAACAGGTGATAAGTGAGGAAAGATGCAGACAACTCCTTTTGGTTCCTCATCACCGGTATCTGAATGATCGGGTACCTGAAAACATAAAAGGACCGCACAATACATAATCAGTTCATTAACCAATTCTTCTTTGTATCTCGACACTAGATTAGTAGTTGCTAATTCGTGACCCTCGCGAGTTAATTAAGAGACGAATAACGATAAGTACCAAGCGACGGCCACCCAACTATATGGAGTGAGGTCCGTGCTCTCGAAAGTCGTCAAGCCGGGATACTTCTTTGCCAGCTCCTTAATCTAATCATCATTTGGAAAAATTATATTGAAATTATGACCAAATAACAATGTTAATTCATGGATTTTTAGCATATCCAAAGGTTTACTCACCTTTTTAGTGAGGGGAACTCTAGCATATGGATTCAGCACCTCATTGTGTTGAAAATATAGCTCCCCGTGACGACACTCCCGCATTTCCTCCAACTCCGACCCTTCTTGCATCCCAAAATCAATGTCTGAAGATGCCCAACAAAAATTTAAACCCCCGCCCAAAAGGTAAAAAAAAAAACACTTCTTTGGACCAACCAACAAAAAAAAATTAAATTTAAAAATAAAACCCATCAGCAAGAAAGTGAATAGGGATTTTGCCATGAAGGAGATTTTTGTCGAAGGAGTCGGTGCTCAGCACTTCTGAGGATCCGCTCCTGTTGCTCCCATCGCTCATAGCATCATTCTCAGACTCCATTGAAGAGCCCTCCCCAGAAAACCTTCGTGCATTAAGCATTCGACGTAAATTTTAATCCACGATAAAGGATTATTCGCGACCCTTCTCGAAAAATCTCTGCGTTAGATCTATCTAAACTAATTTTTAATTTACTAAGGCGAATGTGAAAGAAAGGTCGCGTTCAAAGAGATTTAGCTGCGAGTAAGTATCGACAGAGACCCAAGCGCGGTCGGAAACTTCTGGTACGTGAACACTTGAATGGCTGACAGGGAAGGGAAATAGTATTGCATCACCGATTCGCCGCAAGGCAGTACTATCGGGACGCCCGCCCCGTACGCGCTCCACTTCTCATAAGCTTGCCAAAGATCGCCGAGCCGAAACGAGTCCACCGGGTCTTTCTCATCCGATTCGCTCGTATCCTCCCTGTGGCCCGGCTGTGGAGAAAACAATTGCTTCATTAGGATTTGTTTCTCTAGGTTTCTGATCACATCCAACACAACATAAGACATGTAGGGTCTCGTCATGATAGTGTCGCAATCTTAGGAAATTCGGGGACCGTCGTGCGAAAATACGCGACAAGCTTATCACTGCATTTCAAAACAATTAGCTGCGTCGAGTCCAGGCTTTGCGCGACGTAATCTCTTAATTTTGGAGTTCTGAATCGAAGCATTTCTCTATTTCGCTAAAACAAACGAAAGAGGCCAATCGAAGCACGTTCTTAATGCCCACCAAGTTCACGACGAGATCATAGTGAATAAACCCAAACAAGTAAATTGAATGGACTATAATAAGCACATGAGAACTGTTCTGGATATAAATCTTTGAAAATCACCTAGAGAAAGGAATCCCGGTTTTGTAGCCTTTTCATTCAAAATTGATTTTTACCATTTTGGCACCAATTTCATTCTTTTAGTATTATCTTTTTGGTCCATGCCAGAATTTATAATAAATGGTGGTGGGGTTTGCTTTTTAAAAAGACAATGGCTGTGTTTATGTTGCGAAAAATAAATAATTTAAAAAATATTATCCTACGACCAACTGATCGGACCGTTTATAAAGAAATGAAGAAACAAAAAATATATTATATAACAAAAATATTTTTCATTAACTAATTACTTTAAGCTATACAAGCAATCATTTTTTTAAAAAATATTTTCTGAATTATTTATTGTTCGTGAAATAAGGCATCGCAAATTTTAATTAATTAAAGTTTGAGTTTATGAGAACATGATTATTTCAAACAAGACATTCTTCCATCAATCTATCTACATTAGAGAGACACAAAAAAAAAAAATCACTGTCTGGGAAATTAAAAAAAAAAAAAAAAACTACAACTGTACTATTCAACAAAGAAAAGAACAGAAAAGAAAATGGAGAGAGAGCGATACCCTAGGGACCTCCTTGACTGGAACAGTGGGTATCACTGATAAAGGAAGACACTCCATGTTCGTCCGATCCTTCAAATCTGGAACCAGTCTCAAGTCCCAGCTTGTTGGCGCCATTGTTATCAACCTCAACCCCTCTCTCTCTCCTCTTTCCCTCAAACCGATAGAGAGAGAGGCTGTAAAAGCGAAGCTGCCCTTCTCCTCTTCAATCCTTCGAAATGGTGACTGGTGTCTGCAACAGCAATGACACGTGTGAACAAGGGGAGTCCCAAAAGTCGGGGAGTGGGCTTTTAGTCAATGCCCTCGAGACCCATTGAAGATTATTTTCCATCTTTCGAAACTCGATATCTCAACCCATTTATTGATTTTCTTCAAACTTTTTTTGGGATGATGCCTTCTTTTTTCTTGCATCTCCCTTAATCCGGAAAAGAATTTATAGCAAAGGATAAGCATGTTGACCAACCCATCACTCAACAGGATTTCCCCCTCTCCAATTCTCATTAATTGCTTTCCGAAATCTGCTAGATACCCATAATTAAATTCTAGATACAATCCCAGTATCAACATGCATTACTCTTTGGAACAAAAAAAAAAAAAGAATATGCATTAATATCATATATGTCAACCATTATTTGCATATGGTGTCGAATGATATCGGTTGTGTTTGCGAGTGTCCATGGCAATTTGTTAAACATGTCTCCTTCAATCTAAACATGGATTTTTTATATGTCCAATGTTTACACCAAAATTTCATGCATGCCCGATTCTCAAGGCGATTTTTATTGCTTTTTTAATAAACAATGAATAATATCGTGATTTTAAAATCAACTGAAGTAATTATGACGCGATCTTTAAATCTCTTGTGCATTCTTAAAATTGTTATATATCTCTTGTTTTATAATAATTAGATTTGTCTTTTTCCAGATCAGATGAAATCATGAAAAACTCGATCATTCGATACCTTACCTTTTCTTTTTCTTTTTCTGCTATGAGTTTTGGATGATGTTCTTAATATTTAAATAGTAACTTCGATTTTTCAAAATAATGAATTCACATGTCATGAAAAAAGATAGTGCATCGAAAATTATTACGTTTCCTTATTTTAATTGGTCAAGGACATGAACCCCAAAGGCCATCTTTAATAAGATCAATAGTGAATTAGATATGCAATTGTTGCATATTTAATAACATTGTGTTTAGGATATTATTGCATGCTCCATGAATTAATTTCTACAAAATAATGTATTCAACCATGGATTTTTTTTTTTTTGGTAAAGTGTATTCAACCATGGAGTTAATCCTCCTACTGGGAAAAAAATCAGATGACACTCCTATCCAACAGTAGGGATGAGCGGTTCTTGATCCAGTCGGGTTCCCATCAAAAATCAAGAACCATACCGGTGGTCCCAATTTCCATTTTTTGCAACTGTGGACTGGACCGGCCACCCTCGGAACTAGGAACCAGATCGGACCAATCAAGAATTTGGTGTTCGCGAAAAAAAATCGCGAATGTTTAGTTTTGGTCCGATCAAATTTAAATCCCAAACTTATCACCTACGTCCATCACAAGAACCAAAAAGTGAGTTCACGAAATAGGAACACTAAAGGCAAGAAAAAATGTCTCTAAGAAAAAACATATGAGAATTAACCCTAAGCCTAAACAAGTAAACATTAGGTTTACTTAAAAAAATTAAAAAGAAAAGACACCCAGCTGGTACGGTCCTAGGCCTATAATCAAAAATTGGACCGTCCTGTCACCGATTTCAATTTATGGAATTGGGAACAGGACCGGATCCCTCTAAACTAGGAACCGGACCATAAGTCCCAATCCGGCCCAAACGATCCCAGTCCGGACGGTCTTTTTTGCTCACTCCTACCTAGCAATGTCGCATAAGTCCGGTGAATGGATGGTGCACAGGTCAATAGAGAATGTCGTCATAATAGTGTTTATACTAAACAAGACTTACAATAAGATATTTTTTTCTTATTTTGTTTTAGAAAAAGAGTTTTAGAAAAAGAGTTGTTTCCTTCTAAATTCCGATAACGAGAAAAAGGAACTTCAAGAAAATATCGAAAAAGATTATATACCGGGATAATTTTTTTTTTTCTGCCTCCTTAGAAGGAAATTAAATTGCGCGAGATTTGAAAAGGAAAGATCGAAAAACACTTGGACGACAGCTTATTTTTTTTTCTTCGTGAATATCAGTTATTTAACTTGTTTTAATATTTGTTCACTTTGTTCAGGCAAAAAAACATAAAACATAAAACATAAAATTTTGCACGGGTAAGTTTGACGAGACATGTCTCCGTTATATATTGTGCTTATATAGCCGAGACAATGTTCCCTGTACCGGCCATCGTTGTCACGTGGCATAACACAGCAATCGACGTTTTGAAAATTGAAGCTTGATCGGTTACAATCCAGTTTGACTTGAAACATTCAATTGAATTCCAAAATATATCCCGCTTGCCTCGAAACATTCACGCGCATTCCAAAATCACTTGATTAGTTTAAGTAAAGACTCATTCAAAGGAAAAATGAAATAGGCAATTAGAAATTTGCCAAGTTTGCGTTTAAAACTTACTAATAGTGCTCAAAATTCTAAATTTGGCAGGAAAATAATATTAATGGGTGCTTAATATTCGACCATTATCAAATACCTTTTTTTTAATTTAATTTCTGTACACTTAAAATTCTGCACTTGGTTTCCAGTTCTATCCAACGAGTTCATAGCGTTGTGCATACGCCTTTTTAAGTGGCTTTCCGCGCCAGAACAAAACCTGGCGTGTTCTCCGGGGACGGGGATGCTGCACAGCAAAACCATTGGAGCGAAACCCTAAAAAGAAAGAACTAGAGAACATTTTAGCTATCTTCCAAAATGTAACGGAATGGAAAAAAAATGAAATAAATGATTTTTAAACTTTAGTCGGATGTGTAATGCGGTTCATGTGATTTTAATTTGTTCGATGCGATCTTTCAATTTTAGCTCAATATTAATTTATTTAATATAATAAATTTTAAATTTTAATTCGCCTAATATGATTCATAAAATTTTCGTAAATATTTAATAAAATTTCAAAATTTTATGAGAATTCGTTCCAATAGTCAGCAATGATCGACAGGATAGTGACATATGCGGTGTTATCCATAACAGAGGATGGTGCACCGTTCAGGTTTATCGATCAAAGCACACATCTCAATCCTCAATTTCAAGAGGCAACTCCTTCTCGAGCACACAAATTTCCTCCATAGAATCTAAACGAAATTCTTTCGCGACTTTATGAGTGCACAGGGAGTTCTTACTTCTCTGGGCCAATTTCTACAAACCGCAAAAACAAGGCCCCAAACGATGCTTGTTTTTCATTTTAGGGTGCGGTTGTTTCACGAAAAATTCATGACAAAGGAAAATAATTTCTTTCCAGGAAACCATTTGTTTTCCAGATCGGTGATATATGACCGACGAGTTCTAGTTCTCATGACTTCATCTTAGGCCGAAAAATAAAATAAAATATTAATTTTTAAATTTTTCTTTTTCTTTTCTTTTCTTCTACCGCTCCGGTCGTCAGGCCATGGCGAGTCCAGGCCAAGCCTCGCAGAGCAACCTCAAAGCCAAGACTCGCTAGCGAGGTTGAGCCTCTGGCCCACACCTGTGGCCAGTCACCCATCATTGATGAGGCCTGGCAATTGACTAAGGAGATAAAATAAAAAGATAAAATAAAAATATTTAAAATATTAAAAGTGCAAGATAATATACTAAAAAAAATCAAGAGAAACAATTTCGAAAAAAATATTTTCGCCTCTTCATATTGAGGAATTCATTTTCTTGATTTCATGCATGAATATTTACGTTGATCGGAAAGTGATTTCGGATTAGTTGTCATTTTCGGCGAAGGCAACGCGCAAAAGTTCGGAAAACGAATCCCCTAAAAGCACTTACCCTCAAACAAACACGCCAAGCTTCAGCTCAAGATAGTCCACCTTATTCTGTTCCAAAGGACCACATCCTTAATATTCAGCAGCCATTATCAAACACCTTTTTATTTTCATTTCCCTACACTCAAAATTCTCTACTTGGTTTTTCTAATTCTATGATAGAACTTCTATCCGAGGAGTCCATAGCGTTGTGCATGCACGCTTTTTATGTGGCTTTTTCTGAGGTAGAGCAAAGCTTGCGTGTTATCCGCGAGCGGAGATGCTGCACGGCAAAAACCATCAAATCAAAAGAAAGGATTAGACAACATTTTCATCCGAAATGCAACGGAGCCTACAAAACGACGCAAATGATTCTTAAATTATGCGGTCCCTCAACTTTAATTCAATTTGCAATTTTGCCCCTAAATTTTTAATTTATTCAATATGCAATGTCATTCTTGAACTTTTAGTGCATGTTCACTCTCGTCCTTAAACTACATGAAAATATTCGATGCCTTTAAAGCCCCACGTAATATATGGACTACATCAAATATGTACAAAAAGTTTAGGAACCGCGTGAACAAATTAAAATGACATTTCATATTGAACTAAAGTTCATAGACCACATTGAAAAACTTACGTTATATTGGGTCAAAGTTCAAGGACTAGTTGTCTAATTATCCACAACAGAGGCTGGTTTGTCTATCAGACGCATTTCAATCATCAATTTCAATAGGCAACTCCTCCTCCAGCACACAAATTTCCTCCTCCAGAGCATCTAAACGAAATTCTTCCGCGTCTTCACGAGTGCACAGAGTTCTTGCTTCTTTGAGGTGTAACATTGAAGCAATACAGAATGAAAGGATTAGAGGACGTTCTATAGCTACCAGCAGAGGCCAAATTTATCAATCAAATACATCTCAATCGTCAATTTCGCTCGATCATTGTCTCATACGACGAGATCAAGATCGCTTTTGCTTGCAGAGAGAGAAGTGGATATATAGGCAAGTTTTTGTCTAGCAAGTGGAAGTTCAAACCTGATTTCAGGTAATAAAGAACCCAGAAATTGCCAAGAGGTCTCTTTTGCAAAAAGTTGGAATGGCAGAGAACAAGATGTCACAGAAACATTAGCACAAACAAACCAGCAAAAACCATTGCTCTTATATATTGAAGTCAAATACCAAATACACCACCTGCGAAAAAAATCGAGGCTTTCCTAACATACATTCTATATTCATTCCACAAGTAGCAAACCGACTACACATTTCCAACATCAACCTATACGCAAGACTCTGGTGAAGCAACCATCATGTGTCAGCCCTTATTCGGTCGAGCTTCTTCATCTCTGCCTATATCTATTCACTGCAAATACGGCCCGCGCCCTGGAGAGCAGGCTTTCTCAGCCAGTATTGCCTAAATCTTTGCCTCGCGTATTCCTTGTAGTCAAAGTCGATGTCGTTCACATAGCCCTGCAAGTGAACAAGAGACTCAGCACTCCTTTTTGAATTCCACCCATGAAATCTAGATGAATTAAAATGCCTTTAGGAAAAAGAAAATGTATAGAGAACTGCAAACGTACCGAAATTATACCCCACAAACCCCACAGGAGATGGTTTGCAAGAGTGTACTTCTCTGCATCTTCAACAAGCTGGTTTATTTCAGCGTCGTTGGGCTGGTCGCCTGCAAAGAGTACAAACCAATTTGATTGAAGATGAAGGCATTTTGGTCTAATCTTAAAATGTACCTTAACGAAGCATAGTTGTAAAAGAGATTGATAGATTTATATCGATACTTTGAAAAAGTCTTGCAATTTATATTGATAGATGTTCTGTTAAGTAAATCAGCACAATCTGCGCTCGATACAGATTACAATCAATTAAAAGATTTCACGGGCCTATACACATATCAAACCAAAAGCATGATTTACTTCAGAGTTAGAATATAAGGTGGCCCAAAGAGTGTAGGTAGATTCAACAGGTATAATAAGCAATGGATAAGCAAATGCAGATCAAATATCAACCAGGTACAAATCAAGCTCTAGAAAGATGAGCAAGAAGAAAAAAGGCACTAACCTCCAGAGCTCAGGTAATTGTGCACAAATCTCTTGCGCTCCTCCAAGCCTGTTGACAAATTCATGCATAAATAGAGAAGTTTAGTCCTCGTGACGAACACGTGCCACCTATTTTTATGATACGCGGTTGGACCGATAATATACAACGAGAGTGATGCAGATAGATACACAGAACCATCCTATTACCAGGGTGTGACGTTCAGCGGTTTAAAAACGGAAAGCGACAATCACCTGGATATGCGCTGAAGTTCAAAATATGAGGTGTTTCGGTGTGATAATTTGCTGTCATCTCACAGAAATGATTCGCTATGTCATATGCAATAGGGTTGTAAGTCGAATACTCGTAATCCTGTAAAACAAATAGATAATGTTTTAATCACTGTTCTTATTCGATGCAATCAACTGCAAGAATGTGAAGTCATCCATCATTCCTTATAAATACCAATACAAGGGCGAGTACTTTTGGTACAGATCATGTTCTATCTGTAATTACGATATGCCTTCCTCATAACCAGAATATTGTTTGTCCAGTGCAGAGTCTTATGGTTGCAGTATTCAGTATTCGCCCATTTAACCAAGAAGGATTAATCACCGCACAGAGACAGATGGTTCTAGGAATAACTAAAACAGGGCAGGAAACTTACAATAATGGTGATCAATCTCGTCTCTTCATCCATCATTATGTTTCCATATTGCAGATCGTTGTGGCAGAAGCCAAGGGCTTGGTCATCCCGCGACAACTCCTTCTCGAGCACACAAATTTCCTCCTCCAGAGCATCTAAACGAAATTCTTTCACGTCTTTATGGGTGCACAGAGTTCTTGCTTCTTTGAGCCAATTTCTGGGAACAGCAAAAAACGAGGCATTAAGGATGTTTGTTTTTCATTTTACCTTCTACTAATGTCAAAACTTATCTAGATAGTCACCTCATTCTGTCCCAAAGGACCACATTCTTCGAACCAGGCATCTCGAGATTGTGGAACTCTCTCAGTTTGCTTGCTATTAGAGCAGAAACATCCGGATCGCGGAGATCAGCAGCCGAGAGAGTCTGAAACACAACAAAATCCCCATTAATAACATTGAAAAATGCGTTCAATCGTGTCTCAACCAATGAATCTGTGGATTGCAAAGTGTTCTCGAGAAACTGTTCTGATAAACCGAGAGATAATAAAGAACAGATTTCAGTTGTCTTTACTCATCAGAGACAGAACTACGTCCCCTAAATTCAAAGAGTCTGAGAAGTCTCGTGGTACATTAGAAACAATCAATACTATTAACTTTCTAATTATGCGCCTGTCATGCAATTACGATACTTGAGGAAAATTTTCTCTAAAGGTGCTTTCAAAGATCTTAACATTGGAGAAAATTGCATACCCTCGCATGGATGAACTCCTCCACCCTTCCTTCGGCGAACCGGCCGAGCAAACGAGGCCCTTGCCCATGCTTCGATATGTATTCAAACGTCCGCACTTCATCGTCCCGGTTGAAGAAGAGCTCGACTCCATCACCGTAAATCCTAACCAAAACCTTTCTGACGACATCGCGTTTATCATTCAACGGCCAATTTATCTGGTACACCTCATTAGTCATGGCCCCCTTCAGAGGGATCATCTGAATCGAGTCCATGTCGTCGATCACATCCCCCAATTCGGAAGCCACCGACCGAAGCACCTTCTTCAATTCCTCCGGCAAACAACCTTCCAGGAATCCGTTCGTTATCACCGTCATCCTGTCTCTCAGACTATAATCAGCACAAGATTGTACTTGCGAACACAACAATGAAAGCTTGATGCAAGTCCTCGCCTCCATATATAGAAACAGAGGAGGGTCGGAGCAATTAGCGCGATCGCAAGTTCAGATTGGTCCCACCAAAAGCACTCGTCAAACATTTATGGAGGGACCCAATTCAAAAGAAAGGTGAAAAATCGAATACCCAGAAGATATATTTTTTTTAATCAATCTTCGATCAAATAAAGTAGGGAAATGAATCGATTGACCCAAACAGGAACCAGAGAAGACCACCTGGTGCAAACGAAAGTTGACAGATGCCCGAAGATAAACAATTCAGGGGAGAGCACACAACCCCAAAGAACCAATCTGGCAAAGAAAGCAGACAAGAATCAAAGACCCACAGAAGGATTCTTCAACCGACGATCGTCAAATAAAGAAGAGCAAAAGGAAACAAACCTCAACCGAGAACCACAGAGAATGACCAGCAAAGAAGAAAAAGCTAAGACCCGAAAGAGATGCACCCACCCAAAGAACTGAAGCGAAATGATTACTCTGCCGATTGTTGCTATCTCGAGATCATACAAATACTGGGAAACCCAGAATCGACCGCTAGCAAAGAGCAAGCAATAAATTCTAGGATTTGCCTTTTGCCCCCGAATTCTTTTTGTTTTTTTTTTTTAATTTCAGAAGAGAAACAGAGAAAAGGATTGGAAAAAATCCCCCGCGTAAGCCAACCAGATCTTTTGCGGAACGCGCCAACACACCCAATGGGATTTCGACACGTGTCGACGCGGAAGAGCGGCTAGCTGAATCTTGCCAGAGATTCCGTGAGGGCGAGAAAAAGGGGAAATTTTCAACGGATTGCTTAGTGTAAAAGGTTTACGGGATCGGCGATCTAGCCAAGTAAGACTCTGAAAAATCTAAACAGAGAGAGAGAGAGCAAGGCCAAAAGTCAACGGGGTCTTTCGCCATCAGCGAGAGAGAGAGCGCCACGTGTGATTTCCTGGTCCCCAAGAGGAGAGGGACTCCGATGTCCACGTCAGCGGTGGGAAATATTTTCCCGACGGAGAATGGTTTGTCGTGGAGTCGCGATGGGGAACGGGGGGAGACACGTCACCAATAATTGAGAGATGATTTTTTTTTTTTTCATTACTAAAGTAGAGCGTTTTGACAGGTTCAAGCTGCACTCACTGCGCCCACTTGGACTTTTCCGACCGTGGAAAAAGGGTGGGAGAGGGGGTTCGGTTCGTTATCTTCGCACGTTTTGAGGGGGCGTTGAAATCGCGTTCAGCGTTTCGGATTTGTCAACGTTGTCGGCTGAGCATCGGTGCGGTAATTGACTCTCGGAGGCTTATCATCTGCGCGCACGACCGACTACGGTGTTTCTGATCGGGAAGCGAGATGTGCGGGGGGGAAGCCAAAGTGGAGATCGAGAGAAAAAACGCGGCGATCCACAGAGAGCAAAATTTTCTTTTTTGGGTCGGGAAAACAAATTTGTTTTCGAAATGATATATAAAGCCCAGATTAGTACAAAACAAAGTCAAATCCAGAAAATAAGGAGGATCAACAGAGCATCGATTGAGCGCACGCGCGTTGCACGAGAACAAACCTGTCGAGCAAAATGATGGGCAGGCTGATCATTAAATTTCGTTTCTTTGCCAGTGATGAGTACACGTCGAAATTAGAGACAACTAAATCAGGTTGAACAAACACAAATTTAATATTCAGAAGAGCAATTCTTCGTGGTAGCGAGAAGCCATAGCTCTTTCGATCACCATTGAAACTAGAAGTAGAGGATATGTGCATGTGCACAAACAGAGCATAGGAGTATGGGACCCCAAAAACATATTTATCGCGGTTCCAAAATTGGGAGAGGAAACCACATCGGGAGAATTCAAACTCTCGCATCTTGAACTAGAGCGGGAGGAGATAGTTCCCAATCCAGATGGGAACAGAAAATTAAGAAAATTCAAACAAAAGCAACAAAATAGGTAGGAAAGAGTGAGACTAGCTCAAACGCTGCTCCCCATGACTGGCTTGAGATTGAAGAAAATGATGGAGAAAAAAGTGAGAAAAAACTTTCAAAACTTTTTCAATTTTATGGAGGGCAAATTCAATTGGAACTGCTTTACCCAAAAAAAAAAAATCATTTGGAACGAAATAAATGTCACATTTTGGTACACTTCAAAAGCATCATCCAGTAGTAGTGAGCATGATTTCAAGATAGAACCTGAAACTTGAAATCAAATTGGTAAGGAACTGGTCCGGTTCTAGATTTCAATATATACAGGGTAGATTTCGTGTTCTAAAAATTGGGAAACCTGTTGCGATAAGTAGATATCCTGGAACCTGCAACTTGTAAAAAGTTTTTGTGATTTTATCGTTTTATGTCTCTCCATAATCCCGCGACATTAGTGTGTAATTTAGAACCATTAGTCTAAACTTCATTTTCAGCGATATTTATGATTGACACTTTTAATTTATTAATGCTTCATTTTTATTTTTGTGTTTGAATATGACTTGTGATCTATGAAGTATGGTAGCTAATGGTGATCATTAACCGTCACAATTCACCGCAAAAGTTTACTTAAGAATAAGGGGGAACTATCTATACCTTAAAATCGATTCTAGAACTTGTAATAGGTAGGTTCCGGATTTAAGGGTATGCACATAGGTTATAGGTTTCAAAATATACATTAGAGGGTAGGTTTCAAGTTCCAAACAATGAGAAACTACTTCCAACAAATAGCTTATAAGTTCTATCTATTTTTAATGAACCTGAAATCGCTCACTCATATTGTCTAACCTTGTTCCAAATTAAATTTTGGGAAACGTTAACTAAAGGTCGTAAAACTTGTCATCATTTGCAAAAAGTGCAATCGAGTCATATCATTAACTATGTCCAGTTTGATTAACGAAAATTGTTGATGTTGTTTTTTTTAGTACTTTTTCTCTCAAACGTGGTGATGACATGGCTAAAAAATGACATGGTTTTGGTCCAAATATGATATTTAATATATTTTTTATTTAATTGATTAAAAAATAAGGTAAATTACCCACACACAAAAAAAGAAGAAGAAAAAACATAACAAGTGTCACAAAACGAATTCGTTTGGTCACATCACCACCATGTATGAGAGAGAAAATATTAAAAAGATCGCGTCATCATTATCTTTCAGTCAAGCTAGACGAAGTTAACAGAATGACTCGATTGCATCAATTTAACGAGTTTCAAGACTCGATTGCACTTTTTATAATTTTTAGAACTCGATTGTACTTTCGTTACAAGTTTTAGAACTTCCGGTGAAAATCTCCATCGACTTTTTTGCTTTCTTTACGATCTGTCTTTGTTTGGGAAGAGCGGAAGGAAGGGTTCTCTGCGTTTTGTTGATCTTCTTCCAAATACCTCATCTTTCCCAAGTTAGGAAAATATGACACAGTTTTCTATTTCTCGAAATTCGATAAGATTCTTCGAGCAGTAATTTGGTCGCTCCCGGAGATGACTGCTCGGGATTACTGTGGAGAAATTCTTTGTCAAATATTTGGTCTTCCAATTTTGGGGTAGTCATTAGAAGTGTGTTCCATTGATTCATTTTCCTTGAATCTAGGAAAAAAAAAACATAAGAATTTAAGGTTGGAATGAGCATGGGGAAAAAAAAAAAACAAGTCTTAGAATTTCTCGGGAAATCTTCATTTTGTAAGTTGAATAGTCCACGTGAACGTCATGTGGACGCCATCTGGACTATTTTTTTTTAAAAAAAATTCCACATAATATGAAAAATTAATAAAAAAAATTTCACGTGTATGGTTTGGCCGGAATTGACATTCAAATAATTATTTTTTGACCGAATTGGCGCCTAAGTGATAATTTTTTCTCTGATTTGGCACTTAAATAAACCGGCAAAAAAAATTAAAATTAAAGTGAGCGCCGTATGTAAATATTGACATTTCTAGTGTTATTCTGACAAATAAAATGCCATCACGGCCAATTAGCAAATAAATACACAATCTAAATAAGGACCAAATATTTGACCCCCAAAAAAAAAGGAGGACCAAAAAAATTGCCAGGGCCCATAATTGGTCATGGATTTGGGGGGATTGAGAACCCAATTTAACCAGACTATATGGGCCGATCCGAACCGACCCGACCGTCACGGACGCAGAGCAGCCCCTCTTCCGAGACAAGCCGAGCGATCATAAAGGCTCCACCTTTTCAGCTGTTTCCCGCTTCAATTCAAGTTCACGATCACGCGGCGGTTCGACATCAATCCGTCTCGTATCAGCTCGAAGTCCATTCAATCTCAGCTCGAAATCGCCTGCGAATTCATGGATTCTTTTGATGCCAAAAGCTCAACGAAGGCCTCTGCTAAACACGGTAAGCTAATCGTCTTTTTTGGGGGAAAAAAAAGTCCTTGTTTCGGGGACTTCATTTGCTGTTGAGATCAGTCAAAACATCGCTTTTGCTCTCGCTGGCATGAGCTCGTGTTATCTGAATGGCATTGTGGTTTTATGCGAATGTTGGGCGGTTTTGGTGTGGGACTAAACATGCTCATTCTGAGTTGTGCTTGTGCGATTCGATGATTTGAATAAATGCCTTTTGTAACAGATGGGGTGGACAGCCATTTGAGCAAATGCCAGAAAAGGAAGTCTCTGCAAGTTAGTGTCCGGGAAGACCGGCCTTTGGATTTTTGGCGTATAGTATATGGTATGTCCCATTTATTCATTCGACCCAAATCTGAATTAATTTTTTTGGACCAAGTTTTTCTTTTGATTTATTTTCTCTCACTACCTCCTTCCGCTGTAGCAGCATAAATGGTAAAGAATGACTCTTTTACGGTCATTTTGATCAATTTTCTCCCTTCTTATGTGCACTTCCTCTTCTTTTTCTATTATTGCATTTAGTGAAAGACATCACACTCTCTGTGTGTTTTTCTTGACCTTAGAAAGACATTTCCTCCTGTTATATTTGCTGGTAAAAATTGCACGTCATTCAATTTAAAGAACGTCGATTGAATTGCTAGTAAATCTCGCAGAAGGGAAGAAGAATTTTCTTTGATCGTCCGATTGTGTTTCATTGACTCTGCAGAGGGTGTTGTTGCTGGAGGTACTGCTGGTGTTGTTGTTGAAGCAGCACTTTACCCAATCGACACCATCAAAACTAGACTTCAGGCAAGATTAAATCCTTCGGTGGTCAACCAACTCTTTTGTTTGCCTGTCCTCCAATCGTCACCCTGCACAAAAATTCGAGTGCAAATTGGAAGTTGGGAGGCTGTTGCAACAAATAGTGTTGTTTAGCTCATATTGCTGCAATTCTAGCGACTTGAAGTTAATTTTCTTTTGATGAATATTGGGCTGTTTTTGCTGCCACTGACCAAGGAGCATATGTTTATCTGGAATACTGCCTTTTTATTGCGGTTGTTCTCCCTATTTTACTTTTTTTAGCTTCACATAAATGCGATTTATTTCGTTTGAATACAGCTGCTCGCTTCAAATTCTCTTGAAACCTTTCCTTGTCAATAGTCTCAACAGAAACAGCTAGAAGATAAGCTGACACCTTTTGAAGCGATGGAAAGTTACAATCCCCTGTATTTTTGGCAAACCTTATAGATGACCTTTTTGACTGAAAAATATATGCTTCGTCCTTGTTAAAGCTATCAATGCATGAAGTTTGTGATTCATCTTGTTTTGGAACATATATGAGCTAATGTTTGGCACCACAACTGAATGTGAACTGAATGTTGGCCAGCACAAAGGAAACATGAGCATAAAATGGGAGTAGCGGAAATGAGGATATTAAGGTGGATGTGTGGTCATACAATGATGGATAAGATAAGGAATGAAGAGATTCGACGAAAAGTTGGAGTAGAACCGGTGGCGGAAAAGATGAGAGAGCATAGATTGAGATGGTTTGGGCATATCCTCCGAAGGCCCTTAGACGCACCGGTACGAACAGATGTTTGCTATCGAGAGTATAATATGAAGAAAGCAAGAGGTCGGCCGAAACTTACTTGGGGGAAAGCAGTAAAACAAGATTTAATAGAGTGGGAAATAGATTGGCGTACAGTTTGTCTTAGGATGGAGCAGAGGAAGGCTATTAGTGTTGTGGAGGGATAATGTATAGATAGATAGATAGATATATATATATATACTTATTTATTTTTACACATTTATCTCTTTTCCCTCCTTGATTCTGCTTTTATTTTTATGATTCTTTGGGGTTCATCGACCGCCGACCCCAATTAGTTTGGGATAAAGGTGTTGTTGATGTTGATGTTTGGCCCCATAACTCCATTGTCTATTACAGATAGAGAATCTGTATATGCAAAACTCAACACTTGATTATTTAAAAGTTTGACATTTGGCAAATTCTAGGTGTTTTAGCCGGAAGAGTTGTTTGGAAGATGTAGGTTGGATTGCAACTTTTACTTTATTTATATCATTGCATATGCTTTTCTTCTTGTATTGGTCATTACTTTACCGTAATAGCTTAACTTTGGTTCTTTGCATTACACTGATTGGCAACAAATGACTCTGATGTTAAGGCAGCTCATGGTGGTGGGAAAATCGTATGGAAGGGCCTGTACTCTGGCCTGGCTGGAAATCTTGCTGGTGTTTTACCGTAAGTGATCATAGTTGTAATAGTGCCTTAGAATATTCTTGGAGGAGGACAGTGCATTTATGTGACCATTGCCTCCTTTATTTTCTCGTCATTTGGCTATGTAGTAATAAATGATGGAAGCAACATTTTCCTTATCAAATTATATTGACAGGCAATGCTGACCTTCTGAAGCTGCATATCAAAGGAAACAACAATCCTATAACGGAAGCTATGGTAGAAAATGGGCCATTATATCCACGCTGAGACACAGTAAAATTACATCGCTGAGATCAAGAGTCAAATGCAGGAAAACTTATGTTAAAAAATGTAATATTGTCCTTCTAAAACTGCAGAGAAATATTAGTTGCTAACCTGTAGGTAACCCATTAGGAGATGGGGTTAAAGAGCATGGCTTTTCTGCACTCGAAATCCTTTGATAAGCATTTCTGAGTTGCACATATTACTGAATCATAATGACATTTATTATGGGAAGCAGATGGAAGGAAAATTTTAGTTTTTCAGTAATTTCGTTCTCTACCCTTAATTCTCCTCCCCTCCTTAGTTTCGAAACAACACATTAGGCTTTACAAGGGGTTGATCACTCATAAAGGATGTTCTGAAGAGATTAGGCCACCCCACTAGTGGGTTGAGCTTTATTATGTTATTGCTGCAGTAAGTTATTTTCTTGCATATGCTTCATGTGAAGTTTGAAATTTATTATAGGTGCTCCATAACTTTGAACTGTGTTTGCACTTTCAAATAAATGTAAATTGTACCTTCCTAGATCATAAACATGAAAAATGAGTTCTCTCTCTCACACACATATACCCCCCGGAATTGAGAGAAAATTGACCTGAGAAATCCTGGAGCAATTAATCTAGATTGATGTCCTTTTGGTTATGCTCAGCCAGCTGAGTATGAGATGAAAAATTTTCACCGGATTGCTCGGCTTCTAATCTTTTACCTTCCGATTGGCAGCTGCAGACATGGCCTTCTTTGGCTTCTGGATATTAAAAAACCTTCAGTTACTCTTGACCCAAGACCCTTGCAATCATTGTCCTTTAGTTTTCAGATGGAAGATACATAGTATTCAGAGTACTCTTTATTGTTGGTAAAGTTGTTTCAAAAGAAATTAGGGCATGCCCTCGGAGTTTATCACTTGTACAATTGTATGTGGCATTTTTTCTCTGCATTTTATTCATAAAAGGATACGTATTGTTTCACGCACTTTCTCTTATGTTAGTGATTATCCTATATGATAGAACATTTGGCCGAAAAGTTGGTCAAAAGATGAGCTTGTTACATAGCTTTGCTTGTTTTTTATTTTATTTTATTTTATTTTTTTGATCGAAATGTAGCTAAACTTGTTTGCTGACTGCATTGCAGGAGCTGCTTATGTGAGTCTCATATGTGTCCTATTCATATGATGAGTGACAGAATGCTTCCTTTTTTCCTTCTTTACTTATATGATGGATTAGGGGGCATTTTTAGTGTGTCATATTTAGGCAGCAAAACAGGCTTGTACATAAAAAAAGGCAGAAGTTGTCCTGGTTTATGTACACCCACTTTACAGCATAAGATATTTCCATCTTCTTTGACAGTATATTGGCAGCTTTACATTTTTCTACTGGCTGTCTTTGAAGTCATGTATTTTACAGTAACTGATGATCTGTGCAGGGCTTCTGCAATATTTGTTGGTGTCTATGAACCAACGAAACAGAAATTGCTAAGGGCCTTTCCAGATAACTTAAGTGCCCTTGCTCATTTGGTAATTGTTGAAACCCTTCATTGATTATTCCTCTTCCAATTTGAGCTTTTCTCAAACATTTTCCTCATTAATAGGTTCCTCAATTTCGTTACATTATAGTTCGTTGTTTATGCATGGGAGTTTCTTAGATTTGCTTTCATTGCACCGCAACCAACCCCCCAAAAAATACCCAAGTAAAAAAGGAAAAAAAGAAAAGAAAAAGAAAGAGAGGAAATTACCAAAAAGAGCACACAGTTTCCTTGATGCACATGTCTTGGTATATTCTAGTTCTTTTCCATTGCCAGGCAACAACAATTTTACCTCCTTTTTGGCAAGTTATATATGCCATGCCTGTCATCTACAAACTTTGGGTTCCTCTTGGTTTGGCCACAAATTTTCTGTAGATAGGATATATTTTCGGGTTTGATGCATTCATCATAACCTTCTTTTTATAAAGGTTATAAACTTTATCTCGGGTATCTAGATAAGGCTGTATATGTTGTATTGAGATGTCCTTGATTCAGACTGCAGGTGCTCTTGGAGGGCTTGCTTCTTCTCTTGTTCGTGTACCCACTGAGGTATAAATAGTTTTTGACATTTTCATTTCAGATCCTTCTGAGTTGGTGTTTATAACTGTGTATTTCCAGGTGGTTAAACAAAGGATGCAAACTCGGGAATTTGCTTCTGCTCCTAGCGCTGTCCGTATCATTATTGCCAGAGAGGGTTTTAAGGGCTTTTACGCAGTATGTAGACCGCAATGTATTTTGGAAGATCATTAAAATTTCTGACTATTTGTCACTTATTCGTCATTATCGATAATGTAGTCTTCCATCTTCAGCTTTACTCCCTTAGTATTATTTGAAATGAAACAAACAAAGCATTAGGGCTGGGCGCACTTTGATGCGATGTTGTATCTTACAAACGGTTTACCGTTGAACCCTCTTTGGCACTTAACGGTGCCAACGATGGTTTATGGTTTTTGTGTCTGGTTCCAATCTTGTACCTAGCATTTTGAAAAGTCAATACATATCCCCACCCCCCCCCCCCCCCCAAAAAAAAAAAAAAAAAAAAAAAAAACAGGCAAAGCATAGTAATTTTGCCTGTACAAAAATATAGGTGAGCTGAAAAGCTTGTAATTTCTGAGGTCTGGGAAAGATCTTTTTTTAGTTTGTCTTTAAGATGATAAATATTACATTTTCATTCCCAACGTAGGGATATGGGTCCTTTTTATTGCGAGATTTGCCATTTGACGCCATGCAGTTTTGCATTTATGAGCAACTTCGCATAGGCTACAGGCTTGTGGTAAGTTGAGCTCTTTCTCTGTAGTTTATAGCATACCATTAGTTTCAGCTATTTACTTATGGAGAGTTCTAGTTTAATTAAGGTCTACGACCAGACTACCCAAGTTAATATATAATTCACCAATTTATTGTCATCCTTGGTTTACAAGTTCTCCTTTTGTATCACAAGCAAGCGAATGAGGAA
Source organism: Rhodomyrtus tomentosa (assembly GCA_028455895.1). Lineage (NCBI taxonomy): Eukaryota > Viridiplantae > Streptophyta > Magnoliopsida > Myrtales > Myrtaceae > Rhodomyrtus > Rhodomyrtus tomentosa. The sequence goes on along the minus strand of JAPCWY010000001.1, from coordinate 34,903,135 downwards.
AATGTTTTCTTGTTATTAGCTAGCAATAAATGAAATGTCTGTATGTCTCATTAAAGAGCAGTTTGTTATTGTCATCATGCATTCATAGGACATTCTATGGCTCTGGATGTTCTAATATTCTCATTCAAGGAAAACCAAGTTTTACTTGCTTTGAATTGATAAAACATGTCAGAAACCAAATAAATCTCTCGTACATGGGCAACAAATTGTTCTCGTGATGTCGTAATTCTTTTGGTTCATTGCAGGCCAAGAGAGAATTGAAAGATCATGAAAATGCTATCATTGGTGCTTTTGCTGGTAAAGTTTTCACCTGCGCATGTTTTTTTTTGGGGGGCCAAATACCTGATATACTTGACTATTAATCGATATCTTTTTCATTCTCATAGACTGAGTTGCAATCTGGCTGATTTCATTTGAAAACTTTGATTGTAAAGTTAAGCTGCATATGCAGAATGCAAGTGCAAACTATTATCATGGTAAAAAATGAGAACACCACGCTTATACAAGGTTATCTACAGATAAACGCACATTGCCACAAATTGAAAAAGTAGAACGTTTTGGTTGTTAATAAGTGGTTACTGTCGCTTACCATAAAAAATCAAATCGATATACAAGAGAGATGTATCTAAAAGGTTGAAATGATGAAACCTCAATACTGTTGATATAAGTGGTAATGTCTTTTGATCGGGAGGGATGAAAAAGAGGAGTACTCCCTCCATCAGAATTACTGGGATTCCAGATTTCAGAATTACTGCGACGTCAGGGAATATACCAAAAGTAGGTTTACCATCTACTAGGTTTATACTCGACTATAGATTTAAAATGGGTCCTGCATCTGTTTCTACCCCGATACTGCTACTTATTAATTTATATCGATAGTCTAAAATTCAGATATTCTGTTGGAGCTGCTTTCCATCTGTTATGCATGACTAGCTGCTACTGTGATCACTGTAATCACTGTCCTAAAATATCACAACACCTGGCAAAATATCTGCTATTTACTTTCAGTAGAAAAGTACCGCTGCTTTGTTAGTAACACCTCCTCTTGGTTTCAGTTCCAAACTTTTTGGTAAAATTCAGGTTCGTCCTATTAGCTGAGAAGCTAACTGCGATACGAAGATATCTTAAGTCATAAACTGCATCGATTGGGGCCTGCCCCAGGGCATTACCATCGAGTATCTCTCCCTCCTTAGCTCGCCTAAATTTTAGATTAATTGTTAATAAAATTCTGGTTAAGATAGCTGGATGATTAGGTGGATGACAACTTTTCTCTCAATGTACACTTCTTAATTGAAATTGTGGTGCTTGTAGGTGCAATTACTGGAGCTATAACAACTCCTCTTGATGTGATAAAAACTAGATTAATGGTTCAGGTAGGGGGCGTGTTCGTATTTACTTCTTTGTTTAGGTTCCTTTTGTTGCGGAATACCTGCATTTTGGTCCTCAGTCATTCCTGATGTTTCTTTTATTTCTCCTTTGAGCATATAGGGAGCAACAAAACAATACAGAAGTATTTCCCACTGTGTCAAGAACATTGTCCAAGAAGAAGGACCTGCTGCTCTCATGAAGGTTTGATTATTTTACATGAGTGCATTCGCATCATAGAATTAGTTACTGGCTTCTTCAGGTCTTATGCTAGCTTGAGTGTCCATTGGGAATACTTTAATGGACAGTCACATGTCCAAAAGTTAATATTTTCTTCTTTCCTGGTTGATTCATCTATTTTCCATGTGGTTGAGGGTTTCATTGTGTCTCACCACTCGCTTCAGGCCATTTGAGCTTCTGAGGTATTGCCTATTCTCCTGTTAATATAAGGAATTATCTGAAGCAATTTAGATAATACCCGCACTAGCCTTGTGTAAGCGACTCCTTTTTGAATTCATCGAATCATGCAATCCCAGCATTTCCAAGCTCCGCTAGCATGTCTTAAATTCCAAAGAAGCTACTCTAACATGAAGGCGAATCAAATTTGAATCGGGGCAGGGATAGATGAACTATCATGTAGTCTTGTATACCAGTTGAGGTTATATGAGATGTCTGGACATAACTAAGTCCGAGTGTGGATTTATGAACTTGTTGAGGTAATCAGAAGTTTATGTGCTGCAGGGAATCGGACCGAGGGTACTGTGGATCGGTATTGGAGGTTCAATATTCTTTGGTATACTTGAAAGAACAAAGCAGATAATAGCTGATAGGCACTCTTAAAGTCTCAATAGTCATCATCTTTGTTGTATTTTATGATCCTATTCCTTGCAACGCGAGACTAGTTTTGGAAATTTAGGCCATCTATTTTGACACGTATTTTTATTAATATAACTGATCGAGTTGGGAGAATGTGACGGCCATTGCCTTGTTGAGCGAGGCGATATCAATTAGCATTCAGTCCCTTTTTTGGTCATGGAGATCTAATATCAACACTAGATTATTTTCTCTCGTGTATTTGCATTTGAAGTTTTACATGCAAATGCACGTGCGTCCATCTATAGACGTACATTAACGAGTTCATATAATCTGTAAGCTTACCATTCCATTTGATTTTGTACCGTTTCTGTGCATTGTCGAATCATTTCGTTCGATGACAGACTCGTGCGCCACCAAGGCCGATACACAGGCCCTCGTTTTGAGCTTCTTAGGAACAAGGACGTGAATTTTTTTTTTTTTACACGGGCTCGTACATTGAACACAATAATGAAAAATATTTGTGATTGATCATATTTCACGTTTACACGTGAATTTAAATGAACTGTCACGGGCAGCACTGCTTCAGAATGTATCTGAAATGTGAGGAAATTTGCATTAACATTTAGCGCAATATCACCATTCATCACGGATTCTAAAAGTTCAAGTTTGGAAGGATGATGAAGGAACCCCAACATGCCATCCAGAGTCGCTCCATCTTAAGTACCGATATCTTTTCCTAGCATGGATATTCAAGACAACAAATTTAATAACTAAACCAAAGTTTTTAGACTATTAGTTTATATTCGTTGCATTTTGGTTTGATTGTTGCCAGGCCACGTACCCAGCCAATAGATCTAATGGCTATGCATTCCTTGCGTCGGATTAAAAAAATTCTATAGCCAACAGATAGGATTCATAATATAATTTTTTACTTTTTAATACATATTTCAATGTAAAACTACACAAATCTGATTCATGCCAGATAACACCTTCATGATTCTGAAATCGCACAAGTGCTGAAACGAAGCCAGACTGTCCATCTTTAGTTGAGTCTTTCAAAACCAGAAAGTAGAAAGCAATCAAAACATAGAAACTTAGAAAGCACACACCCAATTAACACGTATGAGAGCCTCTTTTCCCCCCAAATCCACATTGATATGAACTAAACCATATCATAAAAGGATTAGACTGCAAGTCTATACCCCCTAAACATCCAAATGAAAGAAGCAACAAATCATGCCACATGAGATTCTATTGGAAGCACACTAGGTGAGTACATTTGGGCCTTAGGTTTTCAATGCAATCAGGACTACCGTATTTTGTGCTTTCCAGTGAATTGACATGACAGCACAGCTTTCAAAATGTCAATATTCCAAGCTTGTTTGAAAGGAGTAGTGGCACGCAAAGAACAGTCAAGGTAAAAGTATGAAAAGAATAACAATACTTGAGGAAAGGACAAGGCAAGGCATCCGGGACTAGCCGTGAAAATGTCTTGCGGGTAATGCAGATCATTTAAACTTCACATGCCGGGTATTGGTCCCTATCCAATAAACCATTGACAATCAGACCGCAATTACAAAATTCTTGCTAGATAGGTGCACGAGACACATGCGCACTTCACCAAAATAGTTCCCAAGCCTAAGTATGAAACAGAGAGCATCATGTCCTATGGTGTCGATCAGTTCTGTCAAACTGCCATGCCCATTTAGCTCCCTCAAATTGATGTGCTTCACCATACATGCTGAAACATCATTGCAAAGAAAAGTTCGCTTATCAGCTCTTTATTCATTGATTTGATTGCAACAGAGGACGAAATCAATTTATGCTCTGTAAAGTTCAGTATTCTCTTTTGCACTATCCACGCTCAGGCCATAATCAACACAAGAACTTTCACAGAAGTACCATAAGAATCTCCTAAAAGCAAAAGTGGAGAAGATATCCCGACTAGAGGTAAATGAAAGTAGGTGATTAATGACAGGAAATTCAGAAACTAGAAAAAATGCATGAGACAAGATCCAGAAAAAGGAGAGCCGACCCTCCATACACGATGGTACATTATTGCTGGGCTATGAGAGAGAGAGAGAGAGAGAGAGAGAGAGATTCTAAGGATCGGACTATTGGTTTACCTTTTGCAGAGCATAGTTACATAACGTGAAGTGTTGTAAAGCATGAACCACAGCAAGACAATAACCAGAGTATCTGTGGATGTTTAGGAAATCCCAAGATGAACATGAAGAAAGGGTAAACCATACCATATTTCTCAAAAATGACTTATATAATAAACTTCAAGAGAAAGGAAATTCACAATCATGACTAAACCCACATGCTTGCCTTGACAATGACAATGAAAGAACACGATTCATTTGAAAAGCCCAGAATTCCCGATGAAGCACAGGATGGAAGTCATTGCAAGCAACAAAATTCTTGTATCAATCCCGATGGGTACCGGAAAGGCAGAGTCCTACTTAAGCCTAATATAGAACTCCAGGACTTTGTTAATGAACTAATTGTATAACAGCGTGAGAGAACATTGACTGCATTCACAGACAAAGAAAAAGACAAGGAACAGCACGTTTGATCGAGGAAAAGGAAATTATGAATTAGGATACTGAACAAATAGCGTTCCCACCAATCCAACATGTAGAGCCCAAAGGTGACATTATAAAGGTAGATTTTACGTTGAATCCAATTCATTGCTTCTACCTGCCACAGAAACGATATAACAAAACATAGCCATCAGCAAGGTATTCATATAGTCTAACACTGGTCATCAAACAAGGAATATTTTACTAAATTCCCTACAAAATAGGAAAAACAAAACTATGAATAGAAGAGCAAAATGCCATCTCCCAAACAAAGAATCGTTTTGGATCTGTAGGTAACTCTCTCGTCAAATGATAAAGAAGTGGTTTGCGAAATAGATCGAGCCCCGGCTTAGCCGAAAACTGAATGATGAGATCAGATCATCGTATAATATTCGAGATTTCACGAGCTGCCCATAATTTGAAAATTGAGAAAGACCAAGAAATTTTAGAATGTTGGCATCCCAGTCAGAATGAGACCAAACGATCACAAGACAACCGCGAATACAGAACAAGAATTAACGCGTCCACAAGTACCGAAGTACAATTTCAGAGACGGAATGCCCCCGCCATTTCGTAATCAATGTAAGAACTGAATCACGATTGAGGAAAATGAGCTGGCGAACAGACGCCGGCGATCTTGAATCGCGAGTCAGCCAGCAATCTGGAAGGAGAAGAAAGATCAAGGGGATGGACCAACCGCAAGAGATCTTACCAAGAACCAATTACTCGCTTCGACTTCGACGCAGCAAATGAAGCAAAAACCATAAACGAGGGCGCTCGGCGGCTGCTCGTCGCCGGCGCGGTGGGTGCTGGTCGTCGATTCGATCAGACCCGATTTAAGAGAGAGAGAGAGAGAGAGAGAGAGAGAGAGGATGAGGCACGGCAGGTGAGTGTCAGAAAACGAACAGCAGCTTCTCCGGGGTTTAATTTCTTAATTGATTTTTTTTTAAATATAGTTTTCTATTAAAATTTCAGTTTAAAACAAAAATGGGCTTTCGAAATTTCTTCATCTCTAAACAGAGGCCCACAACAGTCAACCCATTGGGTTGGCAAGCCCATACCAATTGTCGGTCTAAGGAATTTTTTTTTTTTTTGGTGATTTCCGACGATTTATTCTTATTTGCGCATATATTCAAACAATGATTCTTTACTTCTTGTGCTATACATCTGATCAATTATTTTGATCATACTTTTTCTTTTCGGTCGATTTTTTTTTTTTTATAATCATGATTCAGGTATTATTTTTTCATTTAAAATTTTGAAGTCGTTCCCACTTCTTCCATTTTAATAAGTTAATTTCAAATTAAGTGAATTTCGCCGTATTAACAAGAGCCTAAAGTATCGCACAGTGTAAGCAACGGGAAAATATTTACAGCGTGCGTTTCATTATGGCCGTGGAATCTGAATCTAGTTGATTAGGAGATCGGATTTTCTTGCAATGAAATTTTCTTCATCGAAGAAAAAGGCCTCCCAAAAAAAAAAAAAAAAAAAAGAGGAAAAGGAAAATGGACACCCCATCGGAAAAGATAAGAGATCCAAAGAAGTCCACTGCTCAATTATTGAGCACCAACCAAGAATTGAAAGCTTGAGCTTCACGAAAAGATATGGTATTCTATTCTCCTCTTTTAACTTTTATTAAATGCTTTCGATTCTGGAAGCCGTTCTCAAGGTCAACGGACGGGAGTACTGAGCAAAAACCGTGCTCTTGTTTGCTCACGTGAAGTTCGCGAGGGCATATCCCCGTCCGTCCGTGGCCGTCGTTGTAGAGAATGAATTCGTGGGATTCTGCAAAATCGACTTATATCGCACTTGCGTGGGAAATAGATCGTCTAAACTTTCCTTAGAATTTCAGGTCCTAACTTTCCAATCTGTACTGTTTATGAATGTATGTCTCAGATTATAACTAATAAAAATATTTATAAATTTTAGAAAGTTAGGGAACCAACTCCTGGTGAGATTTTGCCTCAATCCTTGAACTTATGTCCAACGTGTGGAGTGAAGGGATATGACAACAGATCAATATGAATGTATGGAGATTTGTCAGCATTGATACTTTCAAAGTATGCACTGAGTTTCAGTCAACAAGTGTCACACAGCTCTTGTCTGAAATCTAGCTTAGTAATGCCCTCTAGAATCTTATAGACATATAGTTAGAAGAGGGTTCTTTCTCATGTTATGCATCAGCAAAGCTGTAAAACCACCAGCATGACTTATAATTCACTTTAGCCAAATTCCTAGGAGTGTCAGATGTGAATTTTCTCTTCATTGAGATATATACTTTTCACAAGTTGATGAGCATTTATGGCAGCTTATGCATGGCCGAAATGCGAGAGGGAGGAAGACAGGAACTGCATTGAGATCCTAAATGCGGCCAAAATCATCAGTAGAGGAGGGAGCATCTACCACGACGACGAGAGATATGTGAGGCTCAGTCATTAGGACCGGCGACGATTTCGATGACTTGATAAGCCGACTAGAGAGGCTAGTCTCTGGGGAAGATGGAGCCAGACCCATGTGATCGTGAACAAAGGATGACGGTCAATCTCGTGTTGATCTGTGATTTCTGGTCCTGGACAAGGCGATTAAAATCACGGGATCTGTATGTACATGTCCTGTGTACTACAGCAAGGGTCATGACTTCTATTGACCTCGTTAAGCAAGATGTTATAGGCCTTTAACTCAAAAGTGTACTGCAGACATTTGGTTTATAGCAGGCAATAAAGCAAGACCGTATGCATGTTCCTTTTTATGACAATGTCTGATCAAGTCTTAGAACGAGCGAAATCCTCATTTTGGTGTCGCCGAGACATGCGCTTAAAGGAACAAGTCTGGTTCTGCTAGAGCTCTCCTTGAGAGAGTAGATGCTCTTCAGTTAGAACACTGCAATAACGGACAGCATATTAGATTCGAACTACTGCGCTTGATGATCTTCCTCCTCGAGATGTATGGTCTGCTCGAACTGTCATGCTACCGAAGTTGAGCATCCAAACTGCGTTCGCTCTGCCCTTGTAAGCACTCTGTAACTCTCTGCTCTGTTCCCTGATAATTGCTCAAACGACTTTTATCTTTCTGGCCATAGATTGCCGGCACGACCTACCTATCTACCCTTTTGATCAAAAAGTACAATAAAGTTGAAAATGAGTTGGAAACCATGAGTGAACATCACAGCAGAACGCTTTAGTTCTAAATCTATCAATTATGTCAATTAATCTTAATTTTTTTTTATGATTTGCCAATTTGGACTTAATTCTTTTAATAGGACCATTATATATTTGTGATTTTTTATGTTTTATTTTTTCCTATGTATTAAAACTACGTTTCTTTTTCTTCTTATATGAGATTAATTACTGGGATCATAATTCAGGGATACTCTTTTTATAAAAAAAAAAATTGCATCAGTTCGATTTCTCTTATTTTATTTTAATTTCAACTTAAATAGATTTATTCACTCGGTCATCTTTTACTCTTTTTTTTTTTGTACCATTCATTTGCCAGGTTCATTTGTCATCTTATGCCTAAATATCACGATATGTCAGTAATAAGAAATCCTATGGCCAGCAGTATTTTTATAGCCATGGGATCTGAATCTTGTTCATCTAAAAAAGGAAAGGCAATGGAATCCATTTCGCTAAAGATAGAAAAAAAAAACAAAGGAAAAAGGAAGAATGTGTCGCCTTCGTGTCATTTTCTCAAGCTTTGAATATTTCCATAAGTTGGCAAACACGATGCCGTTATTGCTCCGGTGTCTTGATAGCTGAATTATTATTATTATTATTATTATTATTAAAGGGTCGATTTCGCGCACCTCAGCAAGAAAATACAATTTCCACTAAATTTAAAGCGAAAGCCGACTCTACCAAGCCTTAAAAACTTATTGAGAAAAGCAAAGGAATAAACAAATGAACTCGGGCAAGTCTAACTTAAATAATTGAGTCAAAGAAGGAGCAATTTAGAGAGTCATTTGGGCTGCGTATGGTAACGTTTCTATTACTTGGAGCATTTTTTTGAACAGAAATATATTTTTGTGTTTCTATTTCCGGCTACGATTTTTCGAAACAAAATCGCTTTTGATAAGTAAAAAAAAAAAATACTTTTTTTCAGCGGCCGCGGGTGTTACCCGCATCGGCGGCGACGGGTAGTGGTTACAAAAGTGTTCCAGCAAAACAATTTTGAAATATTTTTGAACTATATACGTTTATATTCAAAAAATGTTCCCGAAACGCTTTTGGAATAGAAATAATTGCCCTAGAGAGTTTTCAGATCCTTGGGGACTTTCCATTTTTTATCTTCTCCTTTTGATTTACTTCTTACTTGTCATTTCGTTAAAAAAAAATTAATCGAAAAAATCAACGATTAGTGTAGACTTTCTTCTGAGCCAAACATTATGTTGGAATTTCTTTTTGTTTTGATGCCAAAAGAAAAGTCATAACCTGTCGACCATCATTCTCAACTCCATCGTCATCGAAGAAATAAGGGATCAACGAAGTCTATCCTCGACTTTTCAGCATCAACTGCTCGTCACCAATCAGCTTTGCAGAAGGAACGATATTCTATTGTTTAAACTCTTCTGACTTTGATCCAGTGATTTCCATTTTTTTTTTCGCGGTTTTGCAAGGTCGGGCGATGTGATCGATTGCAGTTGAACTGTTCTATCGTTTGCTCATGGGAAAAAGAGAGAGAGAGAGAGAGAGAGATCTATGAGCACAAATCCGATCGATCCGCCGTGGGTGTAGAGGATCGATCCGTGGATTTTATACATGGAAAGGCCCTAATTTGTGCAGAAAATCCAAAAGAAACTAAATAGAAAAAGTGAAAAAAGTGAATTGACATCCGTACACGGTACACGTATGTCATGATGTAATGGCATACGAAAAAATCTTGGATGGTGCCTTTTGTTCTTATTTTTAGGCGCAAATTGAATCTTCTTGCGAAAGTCAGGGGGCCCGGCGGTTGGGGTGTGTCATGCGTGGGCGTGGGGGAGGAATCAATTATTCATGGAGTGGTCCACGTGGGCGCTCTCCCCTTTGATCCAGAGGCGGAGCTTGGAACCTCATTGAGCGTCAGGTGGAAGAATCCGTCACCTTCATGTCATTTTCTGTGCTTTTCATTTCACCAACTCTATGCTCTGTTCTTATCTGCTTGATTCCCTCGTTCCCTGTTTTCACTGTTCACGACAGAACAAGCTCTCTCTCTCTCTCTCTCTCTTGTTGGTAGGAGATACAGAGAGAGGGAGGGATTGGGGACTGGAGCATGGCCAGATCAGAGATCGCAATCCATAAGTTGTGCTTGGTGGGTTCCCTGATTGTGAATCTCTTCCTTGGGGTGGATCTTTATGTGGGTCGTCGTGCCGGGTGGAAGCGGAGCAGTGATGAGGTGAATATCCGAGGCTCACTGAGTTGGAGCGGGAGAGCGGCGGCGGAGGCCGAGTCGGCGGCAGCGGAGGAGTGCTCGGGCCACGGGAGGGCGTATCTCGACGGGATGGTGGTCGACGGGAGGCCGGCCTGCGAGTGCAACACTTGCTACGGCGGTCCAGACTGCTCCCTCTTCTTGCCATCTTGCTCTGCCAATGCCGACGGGTTAGTCTCTGCGTCTCAATCAATCCCGAACAGACAGTTAAACTAATCTCGTCGACCCACGACAGCTAACCTCTTAAGGAAGAACACACTGACAATCTCAATTGTTTGTTTTTCTGAGTTGAACTCATATCGATCATTTACCACAGGACATGAAATCCCTTTTGTTTTCCTTTCATAAGTTGTTAGAACATGCACGCAAGTTACTGAATTCGCTACTGTAATAAGGATAGTCGATTGTCTCGTCCCAAATTAGGCTCGAAATAAAAGTTTTTCCTAAGGAATTCACAGAATCAGTATTGCTATTGGCCCTTTGAAACATTCTCTGTCGTTCTCGTAATGCCAACGAGATGGATGGGGACTTCATTAGATTCTTGTTTTTTCTATTCTGGGGGATTACAATTCCGGCACGAAACTCCACCATTTTTCTCCTTTTTTGAAGGGGATAAAAGAGAGAGACCGATTTTTTATATCCTTTATTATGGTAGCTGTGCTTCTTTAAGGATACGCATACAGTAGGACTCTGTAACTTTTGATTAATATGTCTTCCGCAGATGGATGTTAGGTGCGTACGTGTAACATTGCACCCAGTTTATCATTCGAGTTGTGAAATTTGACGTGTTCCACCTATGCACAGCATCGCCATCTTCAATGCGATATTCAAGTTATAGGCCTTGAGCGTGATTCTTTGTTTCTTTCCACATTTTGCAAAAATTCATGGATCAGTGGTGCGCCTACCGTGTCCCTTATGGATCGGAACCGTTCTCCCACTCGGCTCGTATTGGAGTTTTATGTTTCAGGCTTTCATGGTCCTGTCGGGCTATAAATCACCTTGTGCGCTCGTAACAGTTTTAAGGTTTTAGATCAAGGAGCAGCATTTTCCACTCTTTCGAGAATTCCTTAATTCAGTCTATAAAGTTCATTCTTTCTTTTTTGGTTTGGTTGCAGGGGAGATCCATTGTTCTTGGAGCCATTCTGGAAGCAGCATGCAGAGAGCAGTGCAGTAGTGGTGGCTGGGTGGCACAGGATGAGCTACTCCTTCAGTGACCAGACCACCTTGTCCAAAGAGCTAGAGTCTCTCCTCAGGAAGCTCCACTCCCAGGTTGGGAATGCCATCACAGACGGCAAACAGATCTTGTTTGGTGCTGGCTCTACCCAACTCCTCACTGCCGCTGTCCATGCTCTCTCTCCTCACAACTCTTCACTCCCTGCTTCAGTTGTGGCCTCAATCCCCTACTATGCGGTTAGCAATTTTCCTTTTGTGAGCTTGTTGTGATTCATCCTGCTCCATCCTTTTGCTCGATTTCGATGTAATTTCGCCTTCCGGGTGTGTCGCTGTTTTTCTTTCTTCTTCGCAGCTTTATCAAATGCAAACAGAGTACTTCGACTCGGCAGGCTGCAGCTTTCGGGGAGACACAGAGCGATGGAAGAACGCGACCAACACCACCGGGGACATCGTTGAGTTCGTGACTGCACCGAACAATCCCGATGGACAGTTGAATGAGGCCGTTCTCCGTGGCCCTAATGTCAAAACAATTCACGACCGTGCTTACTACTGGCCGCATTTCACAGGGATTCCTTCCCCGGCAGATGAGGACCTCACCATCTTCACCATCTCTAAGCTCACTGGTCATGCCGGTAGCAGATTCGGGTAAATATGCCAAAACCCTTAACTTTTTTCCCCCAGGTTCTGATGTGTCCCGCTATACATTCACGGTTCAAATGGTACTTTGATGTTGCTGATTTAGCTGACTGCACCACAGCTCTAAGTAAGACCTTCTAGCTTACCCAGTGGAGATTATTTCTTTCATTGTTAACATTGGCTAAAAACAGATGGGCATTCATAAGGAATGAAGAGGTGTACCAAAGGATGTACCGGTACCTCGAATTGAACACGATGGGCGTGTCGAGGGACACTCAGTTAAGAGCTCTGAAGCTTCTGAAAGTGCTCGTCGAAGATGGAGGGAGGGAAATATTCGAGTTTGGATACAAGACGATGACCAAACGTTGGGAGAGATTGAGGAAGACAATATCCGTGTCGAACAGATTCTCTTTCCAGAAAATTCCACCTGAAAACTGTACCTTCTTCCAGAAAGTCAGGGATCCAACTCCAGGTGAGATTTTGCCACAATCCTAGAACTTATTCGTAACTGTCAGGCCAAGCCCCATTAATTGATCATACCGGTATAATGGAAATGCCGCACCAACCCATATATATGTGTGTGTGTGTGAAAAGAAAGAGAATCACCTTGATACTAAACCGGATCGAGCCTGGGATCTTCTAGAAAATGGGAAGATCTAGGAGTGAAGGTGATATGACAACAGATCGGTATAAACATATGAGGACTTGTAAGAAAAATTCTTTTCGAAATATGCAGTTTCTATCAGCTTTTGACTGCAGAATTGCTTAGTAATGCCCTCTGCAATCATATTGACACGTATTTAGGAGAAAATCGTTCTTAACTTCTTATGTACTGTAAAACCACCAGCCTGACCTATATCCTTGCACTTCACCCGAATTCCTAAGAGTATCTATGTGAGTTCTCCCTCTTTTGTTTCTTTTTATTTTTTTTTCCCTCCGTGTATATTCTTTTTCGACTAGTTAACTCGAGCATTTATGGCAGCTTATGCATGGGTGAAATGTGAGAGGGAGGAAGATAGGAACTGCCTTGAGATCCTAAATGCGGCCAAAATCCTTGGTAGAGGAGGGAGCATGTTCCACGACGACGAGAGATACGTGAGGCTTAGCGTCATCAGGAGTGACGACGATTTCGATTTGTTGATAAGCCGTTTAGAGAAGCTAATCTCCGGGGAAGACGGAGCCAAAACCATGTGATTGTGAAGAAAGAAAAAGTGGTTCAATCTTGCGTTGATCTGCGATTCTGGATAAAAGTGAATAAATAATGGGATCTGCATGTACAGTTCCTGTGCACTAGAGTGAAGAGGGTCATGGTTATTGACCTCTTTTAAGAATGACTAGATTGGTAGATCTTAAATTTGTAGCTTGTTACAGACATTTGTGAAGTACCTGCCAATAAAGCAAGGCAATTCATTTTCCTTTCTATCTGTAGAACTCATGTGCTGCACTTGATGATCATCCTCCTCGAGATAGTATGGTTCACTCAAAACTGTCATCCTCCTGAAGATGTGCATCCACACTACATTCACTCTGCCGATGCACTATATTCACCGTTCAAATGGTACTTTGATGTTGCTGATTTAGCTGACTGCACCACAGCTCTAACTACAACCTTTCTGGCTTGCCCAGTGGAGATTATTTCTTTCATCGTTAACATTGGCTAAAAATAGATGGGCATACATAAGGAATGAAGAGGTGTACCAAAGGATGTACAGGTACCTCGAATTGAACACCATGGGCGCGTCGAGGGACACTCAGTTAAGAGCTCTGAAGCTTCTGAAAGTGCTCGTTGAAGATGGAGGACGGGGTATATTCGAGTTTGGATTCAGAACGATGAACAAACGTTGGGACGGACTGAGGAAGACACTGTCCATGTCAAACAGATTCTCTCTCCAGAAAATCCCACTTGAGAACTGTACCTTCTTCCAGAAAGTAAGGGAACCGACTACAGGTGAGATTTTGCCACAGTCCTGCGACTTATTTTTACAACACGAGGAGTCAGACAACAGATCCGAGCATAAACGTATGAACTAACTGAGCTTCTATCAACAAGTGCCACGCAGCTTTTGTCTGGAAAATAGCTTAGAAATGCCCTTTGCAATCTATAGACATGTAGTTACAAGAGGTTCTCTTATGTTATGCATCAGCACAACTGTAGAACCACCAGCCCGACTTAATATTTCACAAGCTGACGAGCATTTGTGGGCAGCTTATCCATGGGTGAAATGTGAGGGAGGAAGACAGTAACTGCGTGCCAAAATCCTCGGTAGAGGAGGGAGCTTCTTCCATGACGACGACGGATATGCGCGGCTCAGCCTCGTTCGGAGCGAGGACGATTTCGATGCGTTGATAAGCCGATTAGAGAGGCTAGTCTCCGGGGAAGATGGAGCCAAAACCGTGTGGTTGCGAAGAAAGAAAAGTTGAATCCAATTCATTGCTTCCACCTGCCACGGGGAGAGACCATATGCCAAAACAGAGCCATCGGCAATGTACTCATATGTTCCAACCCTGGTCATTGTACAAGAAAACTTGTATTAACACTCCCCCACAAAATTGGAAAGACAAAACTGTGAACCCAATATTTGATTTTCCACTTTAAATAATAAATGGGCTTTCTGAATTTTTTCGGCTTTCAACAGAGGCACAGCCAATTGGGTTTGCTCAATATAAGCCCATACCAATGGTCGATTTAAGGACCATTGATTTTTTCTTTTTTGTGATTTTTTGATGTTTTATTTTCTTACATGTAATACAAGTACGTTTCTTTTCTTGACTATTGACCTCTTTAAGAAAGAGTTGTATGGCAGATTTTAAATTTGTAGCGTATTGCGGACATTTGTAAAATACCCGCTGATAAAGCAAGTCTGTACACATTTTTCTTTTCGTGAAGAGCCGCTTTTAGTTGTAGCTTTCTGCATCTGTAGAAATCATACGCTGCGCTTGACCATCGTCCTCCTGGAGATGCATGGATTGCTCAAAACTGTCATCCCCCTGAAGATGTGCATCCACACTGCATTCATTCACTCTGCCCTTGTATGCACTCTGTAACTCTGTTCTGTTCCTCGTTAACTGCTCAGACAACTTTTTTTTTTTTTGGCCATAGATTGCGAAACAACTGAACTATCTACCCTTTGCTCGAAAAGTACCATAAAGAAACCATGAGTGCACAGCACAGCAAAGCGCTCCCACGTCCAGACAGTAAAGAGCCCTGTGCTTTATGGCGCCATGGTGCAACCCTAAACGGAAGAGGCATATGAGTTTCACATCAACATGGGACAAGATAATAAATCCAATTCGAACTCACGAATGCATGCGAAGCCAGCACACGCAATGGTGAGGAGTTTTTCTATAGGTTCAACTGTTTATAAATGACAAATTATATTAAAAAGAAACAGAGAATGCCTACCATAGTGCCAAGATCTGAAGTGAAATAATACTCAAAACTGTGAACTTTCTTATTCATGTAAAACTGTGTAACGTGTTGACTCTTACTGTCCTCAACATAATTTAGCATTAGCAATGCTCATTTGTCCGAAGACAATGTTACAAAATCAGGGACACTCCGCAAATGGGCCTTTTTCACCTTCTTCCACCTCCTCCACTGTTTCTGCATTTTTTTTTTTCATCTTCATTACATCTATGAGAACCATCAGATTAGACCTTTGCTGTGCTCACTAACAGGATTGTCCCAGATGGTCTGATATATTTAGCTTCCGTAGGAAATTCAGAGCTGATGAATAAAATACAGAGCAAAATTTGCTTCTGATCAACTAATTCCAGAAGCCCTATACAACAACCGACTTCTTCGGTACTCCAGTTTGTCTATGCTTTAAAACAGGCATTCTCCGCCTAAAGAGAATGCAGATAAATGCAAGGACAATAATAATTAAAAGAAAGTACACTCCCAAGTGAGCATTCCAGACAAAGCCCATTAATTCAATACTGCTCCTGCCGCTGCAGCTACAATCACATATACTTTTTAGCTGATTTTCCACCAGTGTAGCTACGGGATCCAGAATAAAATCCACAGTCATAGCTTCCTCTTCCAACCAGATGATCGTGGTCTTCGGCTTGTACCCAGGCATAGATGCCACAACTGCAGTGAAGATAATTTAAGTCACAATGAGTGATTATTCTAACCGGAGTACTGACAAGAGCATTGATATAACCAACAAGCGCATGATGTAGTCGAAAAATGCTTTTCCTTGTTGTTAAGAGTTAAATACTTTCTAGTAAGATCACTAGATACTCATAACAACACAACAGCAAATAATGAAGTACCTTCATATTTTGCTCCAGGGGCAAGTATCCTATGGTAATCAGCAAGTCCTCTACTAGCTTTAATCTGCTAAGTAAATTAAAAGCATGTAGCATCTTAGAAAGGAAAACTAAATGAAACTACCAATACAACTATATAATCCCAATAGAGAGAATCACCGAAACTTCAAACAGTCTATAAAGTCACGGAGATCTCTCCTAGATGGTGATCATAAATGAACAAGACAACAAACGGCTTCTGCACGCAAACAAATTTGGACTGAAACAAATGCAGGGACATACAGTGCTATTTATTCCCCTGATCAGGACGAAGCCAGGCAATGGTCTTCCACTATCCGAAGAGTAGATTCTTCCATGAACTCCAGTCTGCAAGAAGTTATAGGGAAAAACGATTACACAACTTTGCATAGCTTTTTATTATATGTAAAATGATATTTTTTTTGTCAGGGTTGGGTTTTCCCCCCCTCTCCTACTTCTCGCTAAAGATGTCTGCATAAAATATGAAACTATGAACAGGCCACTAACCTTAATAACACTGGCAACAAGATTAAGCATGCTCATTTTGTTGTACTCCCACAGAGTGGGAAGCTGCAAATTTACACAAACAGAAAGCTCAAGTAAAATGATCACTTCCCGAATACAAGAATGAATAGATTAGCTCATGCCAGTAATGAGTCAAAGCCATGTGATATTATATATATATATATATATAGAGGTCAGTTTCAGCATTGCATCTGGCTCTCTTATTCTGACTAGAAAGCAGTTAAGGGTCGAAACACCGGAACAAGATCCATACTGTAATTAGAATCTCTCCGGATTGCACATGTTCTTAAATCAATTATCTAAGTTACAAGATTTGGTTAAAAATGCTGATCTGTTTTCTGGAGAAATTATTTGGCAGAGTGAAGAAGATTATATCAACAGACAACAGCAAAATGCAAGTTCCAAACCACTAAATGATGGTTGCGATAAGTAAAGCATACACATTGACACTTTTGGGAGCAAACCTCACTAGCATTTGGCCATTTATTGTCACTAATTTCCAATGTCAATTCGAAACAGCCACCATGGATATAGTTCCAGTCTTGCATGCCACCATATATCGGATACCTAGAGCAAGTTAAGCAATATCATTAATGAAACTTCTTTAAAAAGTCAAATGCCAGGTGACATACTTTCTCCTTCGCAAAGTCCAGTGGTTCACTCCACAGATGTATAAGATTAAAACACTGGAAAAGATCAGCACTTCCTATATTATGAGCTACAATGGATAAACCTCAAAAATGTCATACCAAGCTGCTCCATTCGTTATTCCTCCTTCAAATTCTCTACTCAATGACATGTTACGGTGAGAGCGACTGTATATACTTGACATGAACCGAAAGGCTTCATCATCAGGGCTGGCAAAGTAATGTCTCCTGTAATTTAATATTGTCAACAGTGATTGAGAATACAAGATATGAAAAAAAAGCATAAAATACTGCAGTAATTTATGAAAAGTTATCCACAACAAATCAAGTACAGCGATAAAAGATCACATGAAAAAATTTGATTAATGTGCAGCACCCATCTATCTTCTTCTGTCCCTCTAAAACTAAATGATTTCAACTTTTCCATTACTATAGAAGGACGACTTAACCTAACATAGGAGTAATACAGAAAAGGTTCGGTACACACTGCAAAATGTAGATCAAAACAGAACCTACATATTATCTGGAGATTTAATTCACAAACATAGTGAAAAGAAAGACCAATCAATGAAATACATAATAGCGCCTAGCGCATCTGGCAAAGAAGATGCAGGACGACACAGATCAAAGTGACAATAGGCAAATTCCCAAGATATGTGACCCACGAATTCAACATGTGATCCAGAATATCGGACAATCACCTCTTGTCCTCTGTTCCATCCCATGGATAATTTGCAACCAGTGCACCCTGAGAAATCATAAGAGGATGCACATTGTTACATTCATTGTGCAATTGAATCTTCATATATAAAATTTTGATCACAGAACAAATGGGAGGGGATTATGCATCGATAAATGAGTATAAATTATGCATCATCATCAAAGTCCCTCCCAGCATGACAGAATCTATTACGAAAAAAAGAAGAGCTGAATTTAGTACCCCATGCAAGGAAGCAGATGCTGTGAAATGAATCTCTCTCAACCATCTCATAATTGCCCTTGTTTCTGGCTGTCGTGAACTTATGTCTTCATTCATTGGAAAGAACTGCCCTTTCATAAAAAAACATACAGCATAAGATAATACAACAAAACTAAAAGGAAAGGAGAAATTGATCATCAATCATGGAAGGAGAGAAATCTTGTCTTTACACATAATATGCAAGAAGGAAATTGCTTTGCTAACAACTGCAAAAATGCAAGAATAATATCCAAATAAGTGACAAATCCTCAAAGGAAGAAAGCATACATGATAAGATCTTCCCCACAAGGAAAACACACACATACACACACAAAAGAGAAAAGGAGAATATTTGTTAAATTCCACCATGAGCCATCATATAGATCTTCAATCAACGCAAGCCATCAAAGTTGGATTCAATTGCAAGACTTGAATCATTGCAAGACCCGAAGACTTGTTCCACTATTGAGCTTATAGATGGAAGAAGCAATTATTACCATTATTTGACTAGGACAACAAGACATTAGAGAAACAATCATTGGACATGAGTGATTATGATGAAAGCAAAGACACCTCAGAAAATGTCTGATCAGGAGTAATGATTCAGGAAAGGTGAAAAGAGCAATACCCAGGGAAAGCTCCAGAATTCCGATATTGAGTTTTTCACAATATCCTCCATGGGCAAACTACTCCCCATCCTTCTTTTAAATGCCTACTATCCTCTTTAAAATTCTAGGAACAAATCTTTATGATGCTCCTCGAGTTCCCAATTTGTAAATTTTTCCAGTTATCATCTTTCAGTTCTTAGTTCCATCTAACTAGATGGTTGATACGTTCATGTAAATGCACGTTATATTCGCTCTTTTTACAATGAAAAGGGAGTCCACTTTATACAAGCAAACCTGGTCCATGGATAAACTTGTTTCTTGTGGATGAACTACAGAGACAACTTTCTTCCTTAACACTAAGCACATGCATGGTGCTAGAGCACATTATAATCTTTACAAACATACAGATTGCAGCAGTAATAAACTACCTGATCAGGAAAATCTCGATTTAAATCAATGTTATTGGCATTTCCACGGCTTCTAAGTGTGAAACCATCTGGGTTCATGGATGGAAGTAAATGAAGGTGAACATTCTCCACAATCATTTTTGCCTGCAGACACCAATACTGGAAGATAAGACATCAGGAATGCTTAATTATATCTACACCTGAATGAACAAGACTGTAATGAGCAGAATGTTACTTTTTAAGGTACATTACCAGACGGAAGATTCAAACAGCGTACCATCCGTACAAATGCACAGATATAGATTGGACAGTTAGGGGCCAAACATAACCAACGATGCAAGTCATAAGAAGAAGCTACAAACCAATCAAGTCATGTTGTTGTCTGGTATGTTTTTAGTGAATATAGAGTTCCTCGATATGAATGGATATGCAGGGATGCTGATGATTAGCTTAATGAATACCGTGGAAGAATGATGAAGCCAATCCTCTACATTGATGATCTTAAGGAAAGAAAGAGAGAGAGAGAAAGGAGGGGGGAAATACCAACGGATCCTTCAAGTAATTATCACAAATCCAATTCGCTAGATGCATCAGAAGCTCACGACCAACAGGTTCATCCCCGTGCACATTTCCTATGAACTGTAAAAATTTCACAAAATGGGAAATTTCCAATTTATTTCAGTTTGTGGCTAAACAGTGAAAGATATTGCAAGATCAAGAAGGGTGATCTCAATTCACCTTGAGAGAAGGAAACTAAGAGCAAAAGCCATTTTTCGCAAAGAAAACACAAATCACAGAAAACATCTACAAGTTATCTATGAATTAGTCAAAAGATGAGTCTCCCAGGAAGTAAAACGTTATCAGTTCTGGATTCAACCTTCAGACACTAAGTTCTGACCTCTGAAGCAGAGAAAAAGATGGTAAGTCATGAAATGCATGTGTCCCAAGGGTCTGGGTCTCCTGATTGTAAACAACATGCATCTTCAACATGAAAGTGCCAGAAGAGAATAGCATCCAACTAATTGACTTACCCGAGCACAGTGCAACATTAAACAATAGAGAAATTTTGATAAAGAAGCAATCATCAAGCAGCTGATTCCATGAAGCTAAAAAAGAACCCTTAAAGAATGAGGAAGGTTGTAATGAGTGATGAGAATGGTGCATAGTTCCTCAAGAACCTTCAAAAAAATGATATAGATAAATGTCAGACAGAGACACATTTAGTTGGCCTAGGCCTTTCCAGGGCAAACCAAGATGTACAGCAACTTGGAAGGAACTTACTCCTAAGAAGAAAGTGATAACATAATGAGTGGCATGAATGAAAAGGAGAACTTAAAGGAAGATTAATGCTTTAATTAATGTACTGGTACGAAATGATAAACGTCAAAAGGATTCATGTAGTGGAGACCATTACACTCATAGTGATGCATCGGTGAATCTCACCATCTTTCAGCTGAACATATCAGAACCCATTGGTAAATTCTGTCCATCCGAGTTAAATAAGATTGCAGGAACAAAGGGTAAGTCAAATAATTGTTCCGCACCAATGCTGTATACAACACACTTAAAACCTTTGTTTAAGGATGAAATTAAGAAAAACAGGGAGAAGAGATTTACTTTAAATGCAGGTTCAGCCTCTTCTATTCCGGGCTTGTCGGATATCTCTATAACCCACTGTGGCCAGTTTATCAGAAAGCCCAGTTTAGCAATCAGTCAGAGAGCCGTGTGAAAAAAGAAAAAATACATCACACGCTAAAACTGACAATCAATACCAGGGGCACTCCATTAACACTTTTCCCAATACTGATGTCCATCACAACGAATCCCTCAAAGAGAGAAGCAAATAACGAGTCAGCATCACCACATACAGTCTGAATTTTGATTATGAGAGAGATCATGCGATGCACCGATATAACCACAAGAAAGCATCAACGGAAATTCAAAGAATCACCTGTATGTCCTAGAAATATTGCCACATCTCCGGCCAAAAGCTTTCACAGCCTTTTCAAGATCAGAATTGGTCATATATCCACGAGCCACATCGGAACTGCGAAAAGAAATTACAAAGTGAAACAAAGATTGATACTTTTAGACTTTGGACGTCTAACAGCTGACTATAGAGAAGAGAAATATTACACAAGCCAAAAAGCAGAAAGCCCCAGAGATCGCATACCTCACTGCCGGCCGCTCCCCGAACAAATGCCTCGCGACCCCAGCATAACCACCAGTCGCAAAGCCTGCGAGCATCAATAACCAAAGCGAAGCGAACCCAGATAAGAAAAAACCCGTCCCACGCGAAAATTCGTAGCGAGGAAGTCATGTGAAGCGAAAGGGACCTGATGAAGAGAGGGATCGACTCTCGCCGCCTCTGGCCCCCGCATGACCGAACAACGAAGAGAGAACAAGATGGAGGAGGTAAAAACAGAAGACGAGCTTCATCTTGTCCTCACTTCGCGGGTTGATGGTGATCGTTCTTCTCTGGAACGAATTGCGTAATAAGGTCCCGGATCAGATTCATTCGAGTGGGGACGACGCTGGGTGGTTGTGTTTCAGCTGAAGGAGCGTCCGTTTCGCATTATCGTGCAGAGAGGGAGAGAGAGACGGGGAAAACTGAAGCTGAAAGTAACGCGTCGCACGCAGATTATCGATCATCGATCAGGCAGGGAGAATTCAAGAATCCGTTGACTTGGGTCCAAAAGCCCAAGCGGCCTTTTCGTGCTGTGCTCGGATCTTCTCTTCTCATAGGATCTACCGAACAGTAAGCTAGAATCTTGAGTGTGTTAATGGTGGCCAGTTTCATCAAGTTCCATTGCAAGAGAGAGAAGAAGTAAAATTTTCTTGGTTAGGTCCGTCCACGTATTATATTTAGGCAACTTTTTGTTTGAATAAATAGCGATTCTTTTCCCTTTTGCGAGATGTAAATATTAATGGCGTTGACAATTTTCATGTAGAATGTTCATGATATAAACTATCTTCTTAAAAATAATTTCCTCACCTATGTGAACATTACGCGTAGATGAATTTGTGTAAAACACGCGTGGCGGCGCTGTGGCTAGTTACTTTTCTATTGATTGAAGATTAAAAAAATAAGAAAAAATTTTAAATAAATGATGCGCTCATTTTCTCAAATAATATATCTGAAACGGGATTTTATTTCAGACAAAAATATTAAATGCATTCATTTTCTTAAATAAGAGCTTGAAATGATTATTTCAATCCAAAAAAATGGCCAATAGCATCTTCATTTTTCTATTTTTTTTTGTCGATGGTTAATGCCACTGAAGAAGCCTAAACAAGGGCCACCCTTACCGGCCACAAGCGAGCCTCGGGCAAGGCTACCTTCGAAAGCCATAGGTGAGACTAACCCTAAAAAAATCTATGGTCCGACGGTTGCCTTTCCCAAATCTGGCGAGGGCTTGGGTGAGAGTCGCGACCCTCACCAGCAGCTAGTGAGAGCTTGTAGGCCTTCACTAGTTTTTTTTTTTTTTATAACTAAAGTATCCCGATCAGCTTGCGCGCACCTTGACTATAGCACAACAATCCACTACCATGGCCCCCCACTTAAATCACAGGTACTCATTTGAGAATCGAACTCGAAACTAGTACGCCCTAACCAACTGAGCTACCTATGGGTGGGTGGCCTTCACTAGTTGTTGGCCACAACAAAAAGGAAAAAAATGAGAAAAAAAGAAAATAAAAATGATTTATAATTAAAATTATCTTTGGACGAAAATGTCCTTAATCGATCAAAATATTTAGGGGGCGCATGACAGCATTTCTACTCGAGAATGAATTTCTGAAATAGATACAGTTTTCTCTATTTTCTGTTTCTGGATGAGTTTTTGAATAAAATAATGCGTTTGATAACGGCATAAAATTCCTGATTCTAGAATAAAAATTTGTTGGGTGGGCCGACGATCGACGATTGACAGTGGGCTGCGATCGACGATCCATGGGGCAAAGTTTGTCATAAAAAAAAAGAATTTTATTTTTATTTTTATTTCTATTTCTCGGAGAAGTAACTTTTTTTGTTTCTCTTTTTTACTTCAAATCTATTTATGAAATAACTATTTGTTCCATATATAATTTAGTATAATTGCGTTACCAAACGAATTTCTGTTCTAAACTTATTCCGTAAATAGGTTTTCGTTGTAGAAACAGTTTCTGGAGTGTTGTCATGCACCCCTTTAAGAGACTTATGTGGGACCTTTATTTGAAAATGTCATAGCCACTTCAGGCCCTTATTTAAAACTAAATGACTACTTCAAATTCTTATTTGAAATTCTTATTTGAAATGAGTACTATTTCAAGCTTTTATTTAAGAAAACAAGGGCGCTTCATGCCTTTTTTTAATTACTCCCAAAACAATAAGATGATTATGGTTTATCGGTTCTAGAGAGAAATTCAAAAAATGACCCTTCTTGGAAAATTTCCAAACTCGATTGATGTAGAGACTTTGGAAGAAAAGAAATGAAATGAAATGTGGAGGCCATATTGTTATCCAAGCATTAATTATTTATCATAACTGAAATTGAAAAAAAAAAACTCATTTTCGTTGCATTCGATTTTCAAGGCTATCGTTTTGCTGCACTCCACTTCGATTTTTTAAAAAGTGCGGCAATTTCTACTCCCAATATGCATTAACTTTTTTATTTCTCTCCTTATAATGAACATCAATAGTAATTATCATGAATTCACTTCTAGTGAGTTGCAACAGCAAACCTATATATTAATCACGACAATAAAAGTCAGCCAAGTTTCAAAAGACTTGGACATTTGATAAATTCACATGATTTAATTAGACAAATATGAATATTCGGTAACATGTCATCTATAACTTGATATGGTATTATCGATAATTTTTTTGTGCAAGTGAAAATTAACATGCTATAAGATTATGAAATTTGGAAACATAGATGAAATTATGAAAAAGTCTAAAACACTTTCAATCGATCATTTCAACATAAGAGAGTACCATGTTCTACTTGGGGGGGTGTTCCGATTAATGGTTTAATACATGAGGCTATCCAGATGGTTGGTGAAGTTTAAAATCGGGTCGGGTCGGGTCGGGTCGGGTCGGGTCAAAGGAATATTGGTGAAACACCAGGGGAGGGCAAAAACGTCATTGCGCGTGGCTGAAGGCCGTATATAAGATTGCTCCAAACCCTAGTTCTCTGCACTGGCCCGCGAAAGAGTAAGAGTCTCGCGTCGCCTCCCGCGCCTCCGAAGCCCGTGTCAAACGCGATGGTAAGAACTGGCGGCCCCTCCGTCTAGCTTGATTCTCTGCTCTCTTTTTTTTCTCCCTCGTAGTTTCGAGTGGTTTGACGATCGAAGTGTGTGTCCGTGATTCTTGCGGTGTGTTCGAAAATGGGCAGTCGCTGGTGGCGAACGAGGATTTCCAACACATCCTGCGTGTGCTGAACACCAACGTCGATGGGAAGCAGAAGATCTTGTTCGCCCTCACCTCCATCAAGGGTATTGGCCGCCGCTTCGCGAACATCGTCTGCAAGAAGGCCGACGTCGACATGAACAAAAGGTTCGGTCCCTCTTTTTGCTCCTGTGTTAAACGTTATTTGTTTTTTTTTGGTAAGGAGTGTTAACCGTTATTGTTCGTATGACTAATGTCGAAGTATCGTTGAGATCCGCATTTAATCGTGGTGCTAACTTGCACTCCTTTTGGAGAATCGAGTATGATACATACGCGAGTTTGGTAGTTTGAAAAAAATTGTCGCTTTATTCGTTGACGCCAGGAGAATCTTCTGAGTAGATGTCTATTGATCTATTAGAGTAGACAAAGGAAAGTTTCGTGTTTCCTAGATGTGTTGAGGTTCAAGTTTTATGCCTCCTCTCACACAGGCACCTGGATTTGATAGTTTCAGTCTTATTATGGAGGTCATTTTCTAGTCATCATCATTATATGAGTTGGTCTTTGGAGATATTGAAACAGTCTTTTTGTGGTTGGCAACTGCCAAACTGTTTGGGTTTTTGGTCTAAGGCGATGTGAATTAGCTACTAACTTGTAGTCATTGCCACTTATATGGATGATGTGAGAAACATGATGTATTGGAGCGTTTTGTCGTGCAAACTGAGCAGGAATTGGGAAGATTGGTGGTCATTGTATCTTTTTCTAAACTGAACTACTGGACTGGAAGATGGTGGAGATGATTAGTTTAATCTTCTGCTGAGTATGTGATTTGTTATAAACTTTCCAACAGTGCATCTACTGGTTTAAGAAATTTCTAGTTCTAGCATTTGATATACGTGTCCAGTGAATGATTTCTTTCTGAAATCCTTGCAAAATGATTGACATTTCTGCTGTATGTTGGGCCTAATGCGGGGAGTCTCTTTTGCTGCCAGGGCTGGTGAATTGACTGCTGCTGAGCTAGACAACCTCATGGTCATTGTTGCCAACCCCCGTCAGTTTAATATTCCAGACTGGTTTTTGAACAGAAAGAAGGATTACAAAGATGGAAAGTACTCTCAGGTTGTCTCAAATGCGCTGGACATGAAGCTGAGGGATGATTTGGAGAGGTTGAAGAAGATCAGGTGACTCCAACATATGCTCATTTTTCTTTGCTCTGTATTGGTTTACAGTGCTGTCCCATTATTAAGAAATTTTTTCTCTCATTTGGCACAAGTATGTGGTGGGGGAGACCTTTGTGTGCGTCGCCACCCTTAAACATGTCCTTGTAAATTGATTCTTCCCTGGTTGCAACTGTGGGAGCTAGTAACTGGCTTTGCTAGTAATTGTCTCTGCTAGTTTGGTTTGACATAACTTTATTCCAAGCATCATCTCTCTAAGTAACAGGAATCTGAACATGATGATGTACATAGCTGACATTAACACTGCAATGTAGGAACCACCGTGGTTTGAGGCACTACTGGGGCCTGCGTGTTCGTGGCCAGCACACAAAGACTACTGGCCGTAGAGGAAAAACTGTTGGTGTCTCCAAGAAGCGTTGAGTTTTGTTTGTTTCAATTATTGGCACTAAGATGGAAGGCCTTTGGAGTAGGTCTTCCGTTTGAACTCTGAGTTTAAGTTCCATGCCTGGACTTAGTAGGTCTTCCGTTTGAACTCTGAGTTTAAGTTCCATGCCTGGACTTAGTAGATTTATAACTCAAGTATTTTTCCCTTTTAGTTGTATGATGTGTTTTGCCCGGTTTTGCTGAAATGGTAGTGCAATTACATGAATCAAATTTTTGAGAGAAAGCGGTTTCTCATAATGCCTGCGGTTTTTATTTTGAATTGCAAATGATCATTTGAGTTGATATGTGGTCTGTGCTGAATTCATCGAGGATGTGATGACTACATGGGCTTCTGGTGCTAGTTGTGACCCTTGGCAAGCTAGGGCATTTGAATTAATGGGTACATTTGGCAAGAGCTGCTGAATCATATACTATACCTAACGGTGTCATGGACTTGCCATATGACTTGTAAATGAATTAGCAACTTGTGCTATCATTTTAGGAAAAATTTCAAATGAGAATATGAAGTGGCATCATTTTTTCAAAAAAAGGGTTTGAAGTGGATTTTGTCATTTCAATTTCAAAGAGTATGATCAAATAATGGTTTGAAATGGATTTTGTCGTTTCAATCTCAAAAATCTTGGTCTTCCAGTTGGTCGAGGGTGTTGTTATCCTTTATATTTTGAATTGTTTTTCCTTGTTATTTTTGCTTTTTACCGGTGGCTGATTTCAGGCTCTGGCTGGCTATTGGCGATGCCTAAAGAGGGTCGCCTTGCTCGCGGCCAGCCAGAGCTTGATAGCAACAAAGAAAAGGAAAAGAAATGAGAAAATAAAAAATAAAAAAATTAAAATAAAATTATCTTTGAGCATCAGGATTAGAGGACTAGGGCAAAGAGCGGTCTTGGCAGATTTTTAGGATGATGAGGGAGGCAAGAACGAACTAAATGATGTATCAACTAGAGGAAGAGTGAGCGATTTTAAAATATATATATATATATATGTGAAAATTGGAATTAGCAAATGGATGTGACTTTTGACGCAACGATGATATTTAGCTTTGAAACTCTAAAATTCTTGCGCAGGCAAAAACATTTCCAAGATGGTGACCTTGTGGGAAGGTGCCCAGGCCAAAGGACTACGGGTTAATTCAGTGCGCCACGTGAACAAAAATGCCATTCACGAGTCCGAATATTTAGTCGCTTGTTATATTAACTTAGATGTGATGGTACGTGAGATGTTGCCATCAACATTCTGCTGTCACCAAAATTCCGCTATCATTCAGGTACATGAAACTTTTAGAATAAGTAGATAAATGTTCTCTATTCGGAAGTTTAATATAACGTTGATGTATAAAGTGGACTTGTAAAGCCTTAAACTACTTAGCATTGGAGTCAATGGGGGCATTGGCTGAGCTGGTAAGGTCGCTGGGCCTTAAATAATTAACTTGATGAGGTATCAGGTTTAAATCT
This sequence comes from Rhodomyrtus tomentosa, assembly GCA_028455895.1. NCBI lineage: Eukaryota > Viridiplantae > Streptophyta > Magnoliopsida > Myrtales > Myrtaceae > Rhodomyrtus > Rhodomyrtus tomentosa. Next base: position 34,875,281 of record JAPCWY010000001.1, on the reverse strand, counting down.
TCTCGATCGCGTTTTGGGGGACTTAACCGGTGGCATTGACACTCATACTCCTATCATCTCGAGTAATAGTTCATCGCATATGAAAAATCTTGATTACAAAAAAAAAAACAACAACTTAATGCTGGACACTAGTACTTCAAATCGTGGGGGAAACAGACACTGATTGTTTAAGCGTTTTGCTGTGGAGAGGGGCTCCATCTTCTTTCCCTCTTTTACTCGTTTCATGAAAGGCGAAGAGACGTCACCTTTGATAGAAATCGACAATTCCAACATTTTTATACTTCGTGTTGGGAGCGCGCAGCGGAAATTCGATATTTTTCACTTAGAGAGATCGCTAAGAGGGAGCTCAAGTCTGAGCCCGTCAATATATCCAGTTGGACCAACCTTCACTTAAAAGTTTAAGCCAATAAGTTATGAGCCAACTTTGGTATATTTAATGCTCAATACCACATCAATTCTCCGATGTGGGACTTTTCTAACACAACTTACACGTGCATCTTAACAATCTTCCCCTCACGTGTGAGCTCCAGTGTTAGGTTTGTTCCCTCTTAATCCAAACATCCCTCCGCATCAATATATCTCAACTTAAATCTCCATCAATGCCCATTGGGCTCATTGCTACACCACAATGTCCACTGGCCGGAAATCGCGTTGGCTCCATCTCAATCTGAATCTCCATCAACGTCCATTGGGTCTTGTTGACACCTAAATTTTGATTTTTAGAAATTCATTCATTTCACAAAATGAGATTTAACCATAATTCTCATAAAAAGAATTTTTCATGCATTACATATTTTATTTTGCAGCGGTAGTTAGTCGTATGCGAGTCAATTGAGCTTGATTTTAACGGGCGATGAAACCGAAAATCAATTTGGGAATTTTTTATCATAAAAGGGGAATTGCCGAAATTTAATGGACAAGCTCAATTTAAATTCATTTCAATCCATTTTAATTAATTACCAGTTTCATTAATTAAAGCCCGTTAAGCCTTAAATTCGCGCAAATAAGCTCATTAACAGTGAAATTTTCGGCCAAGCCTATATCCCTGTCCATGGTGGCCGAATATTTGGATATCCTAGCCCAATAGGATTCCTTAAAAATCAGAATTTCTAATCCTATGGTCAATATCTTGTTATAACTCTCAATAGCTAGGATTAAATCTCAAGGCATTACCCTGATTTTCATTACATATGTCTCATTATGTTTAGGGTTATAGGGGACGACATAATTTTCTGACAGATTTTCTCACTCTCTGTCTCCCACGCCTCTCTCTCTCACGCCTCTCTTGGTCGCCCACCACCACCGCACGTCACCACCTTCGCCGTGCTGCTTCGTCGACAATGTTGCCTCGCCGCTCGATGCCGCGCCATCGCTAGTCCGCCCGCCTCTCTCTCTCTCTCTCTCTTGGTTCCTCTCTCATGCCGCTCTTGTTGCCGTGGTTCTCCTCCCACCTCACTGTCGTCGCCGTTGTCGCAGCCCTGCTCTCGTTGATGACCTTCATTGTCGCCACCGTTCTACTGCCGATCGACCATGGTTGCCGCCGCTGCTTCTACTTGCCCCCGTCACTCGATTTTCGCTGCTGGAAAAGGCGGCCTTCGTGGTTGTTTTCATACGAATTCCTTTGCAAGTTGAAGTACGTTTTTCCGACAAGTTTCGGGTCAAAAGGAGGCTGTTTTTAGGCTAACACTCGGGTGCGGAATTTTCAGTTTGCAAAAGGTAAAATCCTTTGGCTTTTTGATTGGAAATCCATGCTAACTTGCAATTGGAATTCGAATAAATTGAATCTTTTCCATCAAGTTCGTGCTAGAACCGAAAATCAATCAATGGCACGTAGAAATTTTCTAGTCTTGATTAGATTCATTGTTGGGAACGGATTTTTTTTTTTTATGGCACGAGTTTCTTAAGGTTGACTCGCATGCTAGATCATTTTTAAAGATGAATCTTTGAATGTTCTAGCATTGTTCTGCATGATGTCGATGTTAAGCGAAGTGCAAACTTTTTTTTAGAAATTCAAGATAACGGTTTTTTTATCATAACCTTTGGAACATAATTTTATCAAAGAAAATCTCGGATATAGCTAATTTGACCTATCACCATTTAGGTCTGATTTGCTATCTCCGAAAAGCCAATCTTTAATTCAAGATGTGGAATTTTTTGAAAAAATTCGAAAAAGAATAGATGACGGTCGCGATTTTGTTTGAATTTTGGTTGGAAGATTGTTATTTTGATTGATTGATTGATTGACTTTTGTCATATCCAGAAGATTTCTAAAAAGTTAGTAAGATATGGTTTCTTATAAATCATGTCTGATTGATTTTTTTAGGAAGATGAGGTTTCCTAGAAACCTTATCTAATCAATTAAGCAAATAAATTAGAGATATCATTAATCTTTAAAATTGAATCTATCATGGCCGAAATTTTTGAAGAGAAAGGAGCAAGGATCACATTCATGCATATCTTTAACATATTTCACATTTTCCATGCATATCTTTAGCATATTCCATACATATCTTTTGCATATTCCATGTATATTGTCTATCTTAGTGCATTTTCGTGATATATATTTGAGTACCATCCATTGCATCCCATATTTTTTAAACATCCATGCATATTTTTAAGTCATCTTTTCATCATTGCCGAAAATAATAATAATAAAAAGACAAAAAAATATGCTCACCATCACTTATGATTTTCGAAAACTATACGCATGCATCATTCATAATTTTTGAAAATTACATGCATCGCACTATCATTAGTATGTCTCATCGTCGCATGTCTATATTGCACGCCCATGCTTTAATTAACTGAATGTTCACAATTGGACTTTAAGATAAAAGGATGGATTCACCAAGCTTGACTGAGAGTTCTAGAGTGTCCGATCGTCGAGTCGAAGTTAAGATGAACATGGCCAAGGAAAATAATTTTGAAACCCTTCTTAAGTTAAAGAAAAAGCGACGAGCGATCAAGACTATCCCAAAGAATTCGCCGGCCAAGAAGATGGATGCCTTGAAGAAAGGACAAGCGACTCATGAATGGCGTCGTGCTACGGGCCTGGAGAACGAAGGCGTAAGCGACAACTTCGATTTTCTTAGATTAGTTTTCGACTAGGTTTAGGTTCGATTTAAGATTTTTCTCAGGTTCTTCCCGTATCCATGTAAGACATAAATTGAAATGAAGTAAAGTTTCGATTGTCATTTGTCTCACATTGCGTAATACATAATCGCATGACACATTTCCCATGTAATTCACGCATTGCATATAAACAAAAAAAAAAATATGTTGCATCACATATCATATAACTTAGTTTGCATAATTGTTTTGCCCCATGTCATGCATTCTTGCTACGTCATTATGCCATGTCATACATTTCTACCATGCCAATAAGCCATATCATGCATCAATGCCATGTTATATTATTTCACATGTCATATAGTTAGGTTGCATTAACATTTCATTTAATAAAAAATAAATAAAATAAAAATTTCAAGTCACATAGACCAATCAAAAGATTTTTTTTTTCATGAAATTAGAACCGAAAGGGAATTAATTTTTTAATTAATGTAACCAAGTCCTCAAATCCACAATCTCTGATTTGTAGAAGTAAAATGGTTCTCCCGCCATTTTACTTAGGTTTCTAATCAACCTACAATAATGATTAATGACGACTTCAATTTATAAATCATTTCAGTGAAATTTAAGTTGCGAATTGATAGGGTTTGGGAGAGTCCGTATTAGGTTAGTTAATTCAATTGACCTAATAATCTATTAGCCTAATTTTTTTAGGTTGCGACAGGTCTGCGCTGCTATACCACAATGCCCACCGGCCTGGAAACCACTTTGGCGCCAGATTCCTTCTTGAGACGCAATCACCAGATTCTTTCTTGAGATATTCACCGGAACGGATTGGAGGCCCTTCAATCAACCATTGACTCTGATACCATTTGGGTGCATGCAGTGGAAGTCCGATATATTCACCTGGGGAGATCGCCAAGAGGGAGCCCAAGTCCAAGCACGTCAATATATTCAATTGGACCCACCTTCACTCAAAAGCTTTTCAATTGGATTGAGTTATGCCAGTCAAATAAAGACAAATAAATAAATAAATAAATAAAAGGAAAGTCCAATCCATGTCGACTGATATATTCATGCAGATTTGGCGATGGACTCCTTCGTGAAAAGATAACAACTTGGATTAGGAAACTTGACGTTTGGGTGTTTACCAAGAGTTCACATGTATATATATCTATTCTGCTTGTTAGACGAAGGTGATCGAAGCGTGGGTCTTCGCGTCGTTCCAGAAGTGCTGTTCGTCGAGTGCTTGGCATTGAGACTTCGTTTTGTTTGCAGAATTTCATCAAGAATTCAAATTTCTTAGCCGATTAAATCTTGATGTTAGATGTGTTTAATTCCTTTGCGAGATTGAGAGATTATTTCGCTAGGAATTGAGGGCTAAGCACTGTGTGCATTCTTGAATGTAATTAGGGCTGAGAAACACCAATAGTCTATTTGTATAACTCGAGTGATCTGTAATGTTCGTGTATCGCTTGATCTATAGTGGAATTCATTGATGCTCTTCTCGTGAACGTAGGTCTTTACGACCGAACCACGTACATCTGGCGTTCGATTTATTTTACCCATTTTGTCTATTTTATTTGATCGATCGCTTGGTTCCGCGCAACAATTGGTATCAGAGCTAGGTTTGCTTGAGTTGAAGCAAATCGATGGCGACAGATGAAGTTAAAGGGAAAATCGACAGATTTGAGGGGAAGTACTTTTGTTGCTAGAAGATGCAAATAGAAAATTATTTTTATCAGATGAAGCTGTACGAGCCCTTGTTTGGGAAGAAACAAGAAATGATGAAGCAAGTCGATTGAGAATTGCTGGATAGACGAGCGATGGGTGTTATTCGATTGACGTTGACTTGTAACTTCGCATTTAACATTGTTAAAGAGAAGACCACTGCGGGTTTGATGAAAGTCCTGTCGGACATGTACGAGAAGCCCTCTGCGATTAACAAAGTCTATTTGATGTGACGTCTGTTTAATTTGAAGATGAGCGAAGGTGCGTCAGTTACAAATCATATCAATGAATTCAATGTGATCGTTAGTATATTGAGTACAGTTGAGATTAACTTTGAAGATTAGGTACGTGCTTTGATTCTATTATTCTCATTGCCTGATAGTTGAAATACTACTGTTACTGCTGTTAGTAATTCCTCTAGGTCGACAAGTTTGACGTTTGATGGGATTCGAGATTTAATTCTGTGTGAGAATAACCGTAGAAGAGAATCTGACGAATTTGTATATACTGCTTTAATAGATGAAAGAGGAAGAGCGAGTATGCATGTTAGCAGAAGTAGTATAAACATGAATAGACGCAATCAGTCTAGGATTGGCGATGCAGTCTGTTGAAACTGTGGCAAGAGGGGGTATCTCAGAAGAAATTGCTTAAAGCTGAAAAATGAAACGGGTAAGGGAATTAGAGTTGAATCTGCAGATGATGTTGCAGTCACTGAGGATTCATCATTTGACGGATGTATTATGAATTCTGGTTGTTCTTTTCATGCTACACCAAATAGGAACCGATTTAATTCTTATCAATGCATGGATAGTAGTAAAGTGCAGTTGGGAAACAAAGCTGAATGCGATGTTATAGGTATTGGTAATATTAAAATTAGAATGCGTGATGGTATTGTGAGTACATTGACTGGAGTACGACATGTTCTAGAATTGAAAAAGAACTTAATTTTCTTGGGTGTCCTAGATTCAGCTGGATGCATGTATTCTTCACAAGGTGGAGTTTTGAAAATTGTTCGAAGTGCCCTGGTGATAATGAAGGGAATCAAGCATGGTGGCTTGTATAAACTTCAAGGTGAGACGTTGGTAAATTTCGCTTCTAAGACGTCAACATCTGTTCGAGAGTCTAATGGCTACTCGAAGAAGGTTTGATGTTGTTGTCAAGAACACGCAGTCAAGAGCTTTGATCGGAATGGAGACTAGTAAGTCGATCAAGCAAGTGCGAACTGACAGTAGCGTAGAGTTCTGCTTGAAGCTGACAAATAAATTCTGCATGAAAAAGAGCATAGTGAAACACCGCACTAGTGCTAGTAAATCACAACACTTTGCAGAATTGATGAGCAGAACATTACTAGAGATAGCCCGTAAAAATATCTCTAGTGCTGGTATGGTTAGGAGAATTCCAACGGATGTACTTAGTATGATGAACTACATGGTAAATAGATCCTCATCAACTGCGATTGGATATTGGACTCCCGAAGAAGTGTGGTCAGATAATGTTGTTGATGATTCTATTTTTAGAATGGTTAGTTGCCCATGTGATTATCGAGTCAGTGATGGCAAGCTCGATGTGAGGATAATGTGCATATTTCATGGCTATGCACGAGGTGAGCGGGGCTATCAGTTGTAGTGCCCGAGTATAAATTCATCTGGTTGCAGTAGAAAAGTTACATTTAACAAGTTTCCAGTATTTCTGGCTATGAGTGATTATAGCAGTGTTCATACGGATCTGGACGGTGTTTAGCTTGAGGTGGAGTTGCAACCAAAAACTCGTGAGGTAGTATATACTAGCGAGGTAATCGACATAGAAGGTGCTTACAGCGAGGTGAAGCATGTAGAGCCAGCAGTTGCTGTAACTGCTGATATTGACAATGTATGTTTTCAGTTTCTTGACATATATGGATGTAACAGAGGTTTTGCTTTATCTTTGGTTAAGGATATTGTGTCAGAAATTCATTGTGGAGTAATTAAAGGTGCACGTGCAATTGGTGTTTGGATGAGGTCCACGGTTATGGCGAAGTTCAAGCGTGGCTTGGACTTGGATGATATCAATGTTGGTTGAACCCATTAGGGCTATTGGAAGAGTAGCAGATAATGTTTGGATTATAGCGAAGCGACTGTGACTAGACTCAAACCTCGAGTCAAGGTGGAGATTGTTAAAATATGTCTCTATTTTAAGCTCACGAACAAAACCCACTTGAGATTTAATTATATGGAAGCTGACTAATTAAAGGACAACAAATATGTTGAATATTTGGCGGATATCCGAATTCTAGCAAGGGATATTTGAATATACGTTTGAACGGAACAATATTCTTATACGAGGAGATTTTTTTGTCAAAAAATCTGAAAAGTACAACTTTCAGTATTGACGGTGAATTTTGAAGACCTGGTGAGCAAAAGGATAAGAAACATGAACTTTAAACGTATACTTGAATTGGATTGAATTATGCCAGCCAAATAAAGACAACATCAACATCAACAATACCTTTATTCCAAACTAGTTGGGGTCGGCGGTCGATGAACCCCAAAGAATCATAAAAATAAAAGCAGAATCAAAGGAGGGAAAAGAGATAAATGTGTAAAAATAAATAAGTATATATTTATCTATCTATCTATATACTACCCCTCCACAATACTAATAGCCTTCCTCCACTCCGTCCTAAGACAAATCGTACACCAATCTATTTCTCACTCCATTAAATATTGTTTTACTGCTTTCCTCCAAGTAAGTTTCGACCGACCTCTTGCTTTTTTCGTGTTATGCTCTCGATAGCAAATTTCTGTTCGTACCGGTGCATCTAAGATTCTTCGGAGAATATGCCCAAACCATCTCAATCTATGCTCTCTCATCTTTTCCGCCACCGGTTCTACTCCAACTTTTCGTCGAATCTCTTCCTTCCTTATCTTATCCATCCTTGTATGACCACACATCTACCTTAACATCCTCATTTTCGCTACTCCCATTTTATGCTCATGTTTCCTTTGGACTGGCCAACATTCAGCTCCATATAACATGGCAGATCTGACTACTGTTCTATAAAATTTTCCTTTTAACCTAAGAAGAATTTTGCGATCACACAAAAATCCTTATGCACTGCGCCATTTCATCCAACCTACTTTGATTCTATGGCTTACATCCTCATCAATCTCTCCATCCTTTTGCAATATTGATCCCAGATATCTAAATGTTTCTTTTTTGGGTACCTCCTGTCCGAGCATATTTACGGCTTCTTGATCCCCTATTCCTGCCGTGTCAAATTCACACTTCAAGTATTCCGTCTTACTTCAACTTAGCGTAAATCCTTTAGACTCCAACGTGCTTCTCCATACTTCTAACTTAGCGTTAACCCCAGCCCTGGTCTCATCAATAAGCACGATATCGTCTGCAAATAGCATACACCATGGCACTTCATCTTGAATATTTTTTGTTAGCTCATCCATAACTAGGGCAAAAAGGTAAGGGCTCAAAGCAGAACCTTGGTGTAAGCCTACTGTGATTGAAAAAAAACTTGATGTGCCATTACAAGCCTTTACACATGTAGTAGCACCGTTATACATGTCCTTAATTGCCTCGACATATATTGAATGTACTTTTTTCTTCTCAAGAATCCACCACAAAACCTTTCTTGAAATCCTATCATACGCCTTCTCGAGATCAATAAACACCATATGGAGGTCCTTTTTTCTTTCTCGATATCTTTCCATCAATTGCCATATTAAGAAAATAGCTTTCATGATAGATTGTCCTGGCATAAATTCAAATTGATTGACAGAAACCTTGGTCTCTATTCTTAAACGATGCTCAATAACTCTTTCCCACAGTTTAATTGTATGGCTTATAAACTTGATGCCTCTATAATTAGAACAATTCTGGATATCCCCCTTGTTATTGTATATAGGCACAATTATACTCTTCCTCCATTCATCAGGCATCTTATTAGTATGGAGGATCTTGTTAAAAAAACTAGTCAACCAACTTATTGCTACATCTCCTAAGCACATCCACACTTCAATAGGAATACCATCGGGTCCTAAGGCTTTACTAGTCTTCATCTTTTTTAATGCCTCCATAACTTCTCGTGCTTTAACTCTATACGCAAACCTTCTATTCTTCCAAATCCACCTCACTTCTATCGCTCTCCCCATTAAAAAGTTTGTTAAAATAACTCATCCACCTGCCCTTGACGTCTTCATCTCTTATCAAGAGTGTTTGATTTTCATCCTTGATACATCTAACCTGTGTCAAGTCTTTACTTTTCTTGTCTCTTGATTTTGCAAGTCTATAGATGTCTTTTTCTCCTTCTTTGCTCCCAAGTTTGTCGTACATATCGGTGAAAACCTTGCCTCTGGCCTCTCGTATAGCTTTCTTGGCACTTTTTCTTGCCAATCTAAACTTTTGCAAATTCTCTTCATTAGGACATTTATGTAGGCATCTGAAACACTCTTTCTTCTGCTTAATTGCCTCCTGCACCTCTTCATTCCACCACCAGGTTTCTTTTGTTTGATGTCCATTCCCTCTACTTTCCCCTAACACCCCTTTTGCCACTATCTGGATGCAGTTAGACATCTCTTTCCACATCATATTTACTTCGCCCTCTAGTTGCCACGGTCCTTTCTGTAGCATTCTTTCCTTGAATTCTGTTTGTTTCTCCTCATGTAACTTTCACCATCTTACTCTGGGGTGCTGCGCACTTCTCTTCATCTTCTGTACTTTGTTATATCGAACTTCTAAGACCACCAACTCATATTGTGTAACTACACATTCACCAGGGTATACCTTACAATCTACATACGAAACTCTATCCTCTCTCCTGGCAAGAAAGAAATCAATCTGGTTACAATTTTGACCGCTGCGAAAAGTGATCAGATGTGATTCTCTTTTTCTAACAAAAGTGTTTGCCAACATCAAATCATAAGCTATTGCCACACTCAAGATGTCTTCGCTAGCCTCATTTCTAGTCCCATATCCAAAACCTCCATGAACTCTGTCAAAATCTCCACTACTCTGACCGACATGTCCATTTAGATCTCCTCCTATGAATACCTTCTTCTCGTGTGGTATCCGCCTTAAAATCTCTTCCGGATCTTCCCAAAATCTGCTCTTCTCGGACACTTGCAGTCCAACTTGAGGGGCATACACACTAATGATATTCAAAATTAAATCCCCCACTAATAGCTTAACTAAATAAATCCTATCTTATATTCTTTTAATATCAACCACTCTATCCTTGAAATTTTTATCGATCAGAATCCCAACTCCATTTATACTCTTTGTTGTGCCTGTATACCATAGCTTGAATCCGGTGCCATCCACTTCCTTAGCCTTCTCTCCTTTCCATTTAATCTCTTGCAGGCAAGCAATATTCACTTTTCTTCTAGCAAAAGTATCTGTCAATTCTCTCAATTTACCCTTTGAGGTTCCTACATTCCAATTCCCCAATCTAATTCCTACCCCCTGGGCTTTTCTTGCCCTCAACACTCGCCCACGGAAGTGTGAGACCCTTACTCATTTATCAACCGATGTGGCGCATCACTTTGAAAATGATGGCTCAAGGCTAGCTTCCTTATCCCTTGCACCCACCTATTTTGGTGCAAAGACCTTTGCTCATTTTTTGCTACACCCGAGCACAGATGCAACGCGTCGTTAAGAAGGGTACGCTCCAACGAAATATCAATAGGGTTCATCTCATAAAGGTAGCTCTTTTTTTATAACAGGCTCGCTACGCCTGATGTAACCCTCCTCCTTTACCTGGCTTGGGACAGGCTATGTAGACTACATAGGTGGAGTTCAGCCAAATAAAGACAAAAATAAATAAATAAATAAAAGGAAAGTTCAATCCATGTCGACCGATATATTCATGCAGATTTGGCAATGGACTCCTTCATGAAAAGATAACAACTTGGATTAGGAAACTTGATGTTTGGGCGTTTACCAAGAGTTAACATGTATGTATATATCTATTTTGCTTGTTAGACGAAGGTGATCGAAGTGGGGGTCTTCGCGTCGTTCCGGAAGCGCCGTTCGTCGAGTGCTTGGCATTGAGACTACGTTTTGTTTGCAGAATTTCATCAAGAATTCAAATTTCTTAGACGATTAAATATTAAGGTTATATTTGTGTTTAATTCTTTTGCGAGATTGAAAAATTATTTCGTTAGGAATTGGGGGCTAAACACTGTGTGCATTCTTAATGTAATTGGGGCTGGGAAACACCAAGAATGTGGTTGTGTAACTCGAGTGATATGTAATGTTCGTATATAGCTTGATTTATAGTGAAATTCGTTGATGCTCTTTCCGTGAACGTAGGTCTTTACGACCGAACCACATATATCTGACGTTCGATTTACTTTACCCATTTTGTCTCCGCGCAACACTTCGGACTCCATTAATGAGGTGACATTCCCTGATACGAATTCTTAGCATACCAGATGATATTTTCCGATGCCTGGTTGTGCACGACAATGGTCCAACTTCGAATCTTTCATCGTCGGAGTTGCCATGAAGGGTGCACACTGATAGTCCAGCGTCTCGTCTCATTTAACTACATATTTGCACCGCGAGCTGATTAGGGTACATTCACCTTCCTTAGCTCATGACACCCTTTTCTTTTTTCTCTTTTACCCCCCAAGTATGTCTTTCTCAGGTTAGCAAACGAATCAGGGTAATTATTTGAGCTCCATTTGGAGAGATGCTATTGTTTTTTCAGCCTCTGCTCTCTGAATCTTGGTCCCGGGTGTTGAGGAATCGATTCCCACTCTTCTATGACCATCTCATCGAATTAAAGAAAAAAGTAAGTCTCACCTGTTAATTGCAAAACTTTACCAATTTGTGGCTTACAAGAGTTGCGGAAAAACCAAGGAGCCAACCATCCGTTATGATCCATCAATATCATCCCCTTAAAACGGACTAATAGGACTGCCACTCGGATCCATCATGCGTCGTCGGAACTTGCATACGTCTATGCTCAAACGAGGGGATACAGACTGCGTGAATTTGATCAATTCTACGCGAGACGAGATATTCTCACGCTACTTCCAGGCAAGATGAAAATCCTCCTCTTCCCCTTTATTTTTACCCTTTGCAACAACTGAGATTTACGACCTTTTAAACTTTGCATCCGGGACGTGAAAAGAGGGAGAGAAAAAAAATCGAGCCTGTACTTGACATTCAAGGATGAAAACAAATTTAGGAAAATAATTATGAAAATAACAGGTGAAAAGTATTAATTTTTTTTTTTACCAGAAAATGTGCAATGCAAAGCGTCGGAGTTCAAAGTATTAGAGTGCAAAGTGTAGGTTTTAAAATTAGAAGATGCAAAGTGTAATTGACTCAGAAAATTTGAAGATAGATTTTTATAATTTCTTGATAACGCTTGACCCTTTACTTAATAAGTCCAGTACTTCTGATAATTACTTTGCTTTCAATGCACATCAGTTCATTACCAAGCAATTGTGAGGCAACTCAGAATAGTGATCGATGATCTCACAATAAAAAGTCAGTTCACCTAAGTAGGAACACTTAATTGGCCGGGACTAAAAGGGGCAGCATACATTAAGCGCTGCCTTTAAGCCAAAGAACTTACAATAGCCTCAAGCCAAAGAACACACAATAGTCTGGACAAGCTTAAAAGACAAACTTTTAAAAAAACTTTCTAGCAAAAAAAAAAAAAAAAGGCTTAAAAGACGAGAATGAAGAAACCAAACTTTTTTTATAATTATGAATCAGCAACAGTTCCATTACTATAACTTATATGATCAACCAGGGAAAATTTTTGAAGCGCAGCTAACCCTATTCAGCAAGATCCGTTCCCTTGGAGTCGCTTGGGGACAACAAAGAATAACTGAATGAGGAAAAACAATGGAGAAGAAAAGGAACGCTGGTTTTCTAATCTCAGATGATAAATTGGAATGCGGAATCAGCTATCTCGTATGTCTGCTCATTGGTGACCACTAATTTAAACTTTCCCATCCATTTCGGTGGATTCCGACAAACTACTGTGTTTATGTTGTCTGCTGGTAGGAAGCGAATGGCTTCGGCGCTCCTTCCCCCCAGGCTTAGATGATGCGTTGCCATACCAGATCATTCCAACTACAGCTATGACCATGCCGATGACTACTTGCAGATTGAGACCCTCCTTCCCAAAGAAGAGGAAGCCCATGATCAAGACAAGGATTGTCTTCATATGGCCAATTACTTGAAAAGAAACAGCAGTAAATCTACCGATGCAGATAAACTGGCTGAGATTAGTCCCCACAGCAATTGTGCAGGATAGAACAATAAACATCTGCAAAATCCAACATGAAAAGCAAGCATTGAGTAACTCCTTGTGATTAGAACTAACTGAGAAGAAGAAGCTTTAATAGAGTCAACTGCCCATGCTTATGTAATCATTCAACACAACCTGGAGTCTTTTATGTTTCCCTACTACGAAACTTCAATTTTCTGCGGCTAGTAAACCCAAAGATGAAGTAAAATCAAAGAAGCAATATCAAAATCCTATATATTAAGTGCATGCGTGATATCCGCGACACCTATACTGGTCATGAAAGTTAGCTGCTCCCTGGTAAATAAAACTGGAAGGCACATGTGGTTCATCAAAAGGTCAAATATAGGTGAGGGCACTCCTAGAATGTCCAATAAATCAGAGTAAACACTGTCAGAAAATACCTCAAGACAGTGCTAGCCTCGTCCACGAATCTAACTGAGCAAGGAAATTGCACTTTTACATATATTGCTTGTAGCACAAGATTCAGAGAGCAGACGCTCAGTCCATTGCAGTGCTGACAACTAAAATGTTACTTTTTTTTTCTTTTTCTTTTTTGTGGTTGGACGAAAATTTACTCTAAAGACTGAGTATGTCAGCTTACCACCGCAACTGGGTTATAGTCGTAAGCGTCAACTCTCTTGTGTGTCATCCAATAGTCCAGAAATGGGCCTAACAAGAGCAGTGAACCAGCCTGGGCAGGAGCAGTATGTCCCAACAAGTTGAAGGAACTTAATGAATACTTTCTCTGAAGGTAATGTACGTACTGCACAAGGAAAAGACAAGGTTACCCAATGCTGAACTCAGGCAGCTATTCCATACATCTACAAGAAGTGTGAACATCAACCGAAGGCACATAAAAGGCATACTGAGCCACGAAACATACATGTAGATTTTAGGATACTTGACTTTGCATCCCTAAGAAATACTTGAAATAGGGTAAATCATCTGACTAACATTAAGTAAAACGAAGATTACTTACATATTGTTGAAGCGAAGTGCTCCACACTGCAATCAGAGCAGCAATGAACCCTTTAGTATTAACACTCACATCGGTGACAGTACAAACACCAACTCCTAAAAGAACAACTCCTATGCTCAGCTTTGTATCTCTGGAGTACCGCATTTTGTCCAACACCACTTCCAAAAAGCAGGAAACAGGGATCATGCTCAGCTTTGCAATCTGATAGGTGATTAAGCATACGCGTAAATTGTGAAGCATCTCACAAAATTATTTGCCAAATTGAAGAGTCAGATGTACCTGATAGAATCCCACTGAGTTCCACATTAGACTGACATTCATTCCGACGATAGAAAAATTCGCAAAAAAAACGAATTTCAGAAGCTCATGGAAAGGCAGATGAGAGGATTGGATGTATCCCAACCACCTTAGTATGGCTGTCATCAAGGTCGTGGTAACAAAATGTAAACCAGTCAATGTTGTAGCTGCGAAGGAGAGAGAACTAATGTCAGGAATAAGGGAACATCATCGTTAATTATCAACAGCTTCATATTACAATTAGGTAGTCATTTAAGTTTCCTCAAAAGTTCAACATTGGCATAACTAGTATGAGCTAGTCTATGGTGCCATAATTTTGCAGAAGCTTTAGAGTGACTTGAAGTAAGAGCAGCAGCAAAAAGAGCTTGAACTTCCTCACTTTCCACGCTTCTTTATTCAAAACAAAAAGAACACCTCCACGTGATTGATGAGTGGGTAGGTGGGTTAGGTGCACCGTTTTTTGCTCCTTCTATTGAGAAATCAAAGGCCCCCGGAAAGGTACGAAGTTGGACTAATTTGGAAACAAGAAATGCTGTTTCAACTCAATCTCTGTCAAGTAGCCGACCTAATCAATCTGCTCTTAGGAGACCCGGCCAACTCAGTCAATCTCCAGGTCCCTAACGAACGAGTCATTCACTTTTGTTTGATCAACCAATGGCTATAAATTGCAGAACTGAGGAAGAAGGGCGGTTCATCGATCTGGACTGTAGTACTTTGGAATGGGAAACCCACGTAACTAACATGGCCGTCTTGAGCAAAACAAACTCAGCACAAAAACGCCGGGATGCAGGCTCCCGATCACTGTAGCAAACCCTCCCTTTACTCAATGGAGTTGGGAGCGAAGGAACTGACAGTCTTCCCGGTTCTGCCTCATCTTGGGCGAGTAGTCTCGAGAGATCTTGACGCGCTCGAAGATATATTCGGCCGGATCTTGAGGATAGGTATGGACAGTTCGGGTGTTTAGTACCCTTACTCGGATTGGTAGTGCTGGATTCCGAAAAGAATTTTGCCGAAAAAGTAAGCTATTTAAGGATGAATGCCTTGGGACTAAGAGTCGATTGAGCAACATCCAACAGCTCCAGTCCTTCTGGTTTGCAAGATCTTTTCACTTCCGTTCCTGTAGTGGACCCATTCAGTCTCCTTTTCGGACTTCAGGAGCCCAATGGCTATAATGACCTTCGCGAATTGCTGACGTCAATCGAGATCGATCGGATTGAAGCTCTAGCATCTGACTTGAATTGGAAACCCTTGTTGGAGCCCTTTCTGCCGGAGGAGATGGGGCCTGGAGCCCAACCCCCAACGATCAACGAGAAAGAGGCCCTATTAACTATAAACGACTCGTCGTCGAAGCGATAGCTTCTTACCTATCTCCGCAAATAACAGTACTGGTTCAAGAAAAAGCCATTGTCCTCATACCTCAAGAATGCTACTAATTCTATCCAAGTACTCCATAGATCATACATTTGTGGGGAAATCCATATGAGATAAATTATCATGTTCACTTTCTTCTCATGATTGTAGAGATCTATTTAGTTATAGTGGACTTTCGTTTCAAAGTTCTTATCTGAAAATGAGGCTGTTCAAGAAGAAGGAACCAAACAACTCCTGTGAACCAAATCTTCCAGATAGAAGGCAAGGAACAAGGAATTCAAGACTACTCAGCACTCCAATCTAGTAAATTTAGAGTTCTTCAGCTTCCTGGCAGGGGGCGTCATTGTTTGGGCTCATAGGGATTACTGAAATAAGAGACCAGTCAAATATAGTATTTCTAGGTAATCATAAAGATTAACTGAGCCATTCAAAATCTTCCGATAAATGCAAAAATTGGTTTTAATGGTATCCTAACGTCAAACTCCGTGAATTAGATTCGTTTTTGGCCATGCAGAAACTCCACTCATTCTCTGCAATTTTAACTACTTAAAATTTTCAATCTCTATTCAATTGCTTCACCTTTCCTTTGACTTCTGTAATTAATGGCCCTCAGCAACTACTCTTATCTGTCCCCACCTTACTGATGACAGGTATAAGGCTTAAGATCGAGATCTTTAACCCCGTATGTTGAACAAACTACTGGAGGAAATCAACCACGTGATGATCATAGAGCTAGGACTTTATCGCTCAAGTATTAAGTTCTATGCTAGGTCAAAGTAAGACAAAATGATACTTCAAGAATAATAAAGCATTTCAACAGAATTTGGTCAAGTAGCTTACCAAAGCTGAAACCGTACGTAGCCATCAAGGCTTTGTTGATGATGATAATACCAACTGAAGTGACAACATTGAACATCCATGCAGCTGCATCTACTGCTGCCTTTTGATCAGCCTTGCTAGATAGAGCCATCTTTCAATTTCGTCAAATCTTCTCCCTAAAGTCTATTTTTCAGTCTCCATATAGAAAGTTGAGGAAGAAGACCCAACGGGGAGTTACTGGCCAACACAAGCTTCTACAGAGATATCACAACAACAAAGTTAAGTTAGAAAAGTCTGATTCAATAAGCTCGCATCTCAAACATCAAATCTGTAGTGTCTATAAATTACACAACCAAATTGTACCACGCACAAATTATTAAATAAGAACCTCTAGGATACTCAGAAGCCAAATTGAGAGTCAACCTCCATCAAGGCGAAAAATTTTAACGTTGAAGCAAGGATTATACTATATCACTTCTTTCTGTAAAGACTTTAATTAAAATGATGAACAAATCCTATGAAGAATCTGAACTAGCATCTGAAGATCAATAGTTAACGAGCTTTGCTCTGAAAAAATTGAACTTTGTTAAAGCGCCATTAGAGTATGCCCGAACCAACATTTGGAGATATGTAGAAATCGTTTCAAGCTCAAAGTCATATATATATATATATATATATAAAAATTAATCACCTATCAATTGTTAACAAACTTATTCTTCTCCTTGTTAAACTAGAATTTGTTTCCATAAGCAATAAAGGTCAACATGGACTTGATAAGTGTGTGTATGAATCACAATGCTTCCTGTTTCATTTTTATTTTTTGGTCGAAACAATTCTTCCTATTCATTGAGTTGTGTTTCGGCAATTCTTTACCTTTGAATTTGTGCTGCTTAAGGACCCCAACTCTAATGTAAAGGAAATTTTGGCACAATTAGCTGCTTCAAGGGCATTTTCCCATACTCACACATAATGTGAACCAACAATCTACTCTGTGAATCCTATCCTAGCGATTTCCCTTTCCGATTCCATCCAAAACTTTACTTCCTGATGTGCATTCATGCATCAAAGTCGGTGTATTAAATTTATCTACTACAAGCACAGAATTCTTGGTGATTCTCCATAAAATTCTTTCCTGGTAAATGGGTAATGTTGTACGGCTTTTCCTAAATTTGGAATTATGTAAAAGCTTTTCCAGCCAAGATGGCAGAATGATTTAAAGATCGTTGTGGCACTTAGCAGAACATCTCATATCCAAGTTATTACGGAAATCAAGTTATCTCTACCCTACTGGCGCATACTTTTTCCATGGAAAAGATGCCACAGTTCTACAGAGTGTCCATACAATCAAAACCAAAACCAGATCACTAGGTATGTCTCCCTCCGCCCCCAAAACCAAGATGCGATAGTATTCCAAACTTTAGCGAGCACAACAAAAGACACTCTGCACAACAATTGCTAACAAAACAGCTAAGCCAGCCTTGATCAAGCTCCGAGTTTCGAAAGCACGAAACCAGGGAGCTCGAGCATGAGCTCGCCTCAAAACGGCTGATGACTAGACCGAACTCAAGCTTCGAGATTATCGATCTAAGCAGCATAATAAGGAGGAAAACGCACGGAAACCGAGCGACTCCCAGCCGAGGTAGACCAGAACCGAAATGGAACAGATCACGAGAAGCCGATCCAGAAAGTAACTCAACTGCCGGATGCGACGATCGAAGTCCGATGAGCTCAGAGAACGAGTGAGAGATGCAACACACAACACTAATCTAGCCAGCCGCGCGAAAATGTACCTCGCGAAAACCCTAGATCCGATCCGGGCGAGTTCGCTGGACAGGCAAGGGAGAGATCGCCGAGTGGAAGCGGGTACCTGGAGATGCAAAGAGATTCGAGATCGGCGATTGGATGCGGGGAGAGAGAGAGAGAGAGAGAGAGAGAGAACCAGGCGAGGCAGAATAACGAACCGGGATGACAGAGCCGCCAAGTTCGCACCTTCTTAAAAAGCTTAATTAGCTTACGTTGCTATAATTAATCTGCAATTGTAGCTTCACTCACAATGAGCAGCGAGCAGGACAGGTTTTTTTTATTTTTATTTTTATTTTTAGTTTTTGCCATTTTATTCCACAATCACTACGCATTTATTTTATTAATATCCGATTTTCATTGGCGCAAATACGTCTTCGTCTTCTTCGTCATTTTGTGCAGACGAAATGATACAAATAAAGTGGGACCCCGCACGCACATATCCTAATCTGACAACCAGGACATGGGCCTGTTTGCCTGAACTTCAAAAGGAAAAACTAAGGTTGAATTCACGTATCGAATTTCAGTAAATCATCGGGGAATTCTATGTGAATCCATGTGGTCGCAGTTTAGCGTTATGAGGTGTCTCAAGGATGAGTTCGGTTCGGATTTGGCCTTTGAGGGCAAGTTTTTTTTTTTTTTGGGGGGGGGGGGGGGGGGGGGAAATGGCAAATACATTTGGGATTAGATGAGTTATTCGAAATGCAATAATATTTGGTAAAAATTCATTTTTAAAGCAATTTTGGATTAGTCTTGCGCAGGACTTTAACTGCCCTTTTTTTTTTTTTTCAAAATCAAACCCTTCGCCAAAGCCGGCAAAGTGCTCAGGCCTCTGGCGCACCACATCTTGCGTCAGCGGCCGTCCTCAGAGGTCACATGACCTCGGGCAGCCCCCGGCAAGGGTCCTGCAACCTCAAGCGATCATGCCCTCGGTCAAGCATCTTGTCGGCCCTTCACAATCAGGTATGGCATCGCCGGCCGCCCTTGCTAAAAAAAGATGAACAATAACAACGAGGGCAAAATTAGAAAATGAAAAATTAGCGAGGGTAATTTTGAGAAAAAAGAATATTTAACCCTAAGAATAGCTTTTAGCTTAAGTTGAAAGCCCAAGCCATGTCTTGGGCAGCATTTGGCCAAAGGGATTGCCAATTTTATTTTATTTTTTGCCAAACACCACAATCCGCATATTTTCCTCAAGAGGCTTTGGAGGCTTAAAACTGCTTTCTAGAGCTGAACTAGCCGCATCCTGAGACCACATGACCTTGGATTGAGGTGAGGCAATCAGAGGATACCTCGATCGAGGTTGTTTATAGTGGGCTCGACCTCATATCTAGATCACCGATGAGCATCAATGACCTCATACCACCCTTAATAGTCAACGACCTCGTCGTGGTCGTTCCAACAATGTACGACATTGGTGTTGAGAGAGAGATGTCGAGGCTGAGTGTGGTGAGCTGATAGGGAGGCCCGAGATAGCTTGGAGAGGCAACATCGGTCGGAGGCACCAAGAAGGGACGGTGGCTGGAGCGGCTTTGTGCAACAAAGGGTGGCATTAGAAGATGGTAGTGGGCGATCGAGATATATCGAGTGATCGGATATAGGGATCGAGAGGCATTCAGGATTTGGTTTTTGGACGCAGTTAATTTGTTCAGTGCTATTCATGGTACGTATTAAAAAAATTCGTCATATAACATATGATATAATCAATTTTTATCTGCATTAATCTTCAAAAGGAGGTGGGCCGTTCATTCTAAATGAGGGAGCATTCCACCAAACAAGGTTAGTGGCCATTCCATGGCTCCATCAATGGAAATGGACATTCCGTTTTCAAATAAAAAATATTAAGAACAAATATTGCGGACAATTATTTGAGATTTACCATTATTTTTTTCCCTCACGAATGACATATTTTGATGAAAAGAAATCCACTGAAAAAATTAACAAAACAAGTCTTAAATCAATTATACAGATGTCAATGCAGTTTTGAAAATTTGGAAAATTATTAGTCATAAATATTTTGACATTTTTTTATATCAATTTTGGCAAGAAAAATGCTGACGTGGATTTCGGCCGTTCTTTCGTGCAACTATCGGCGCTAGCATTGGCGACTTTTTACAATTTTTATTTTTTAAAAAAGTTTCTCTCTTTGATTTTCTTTTTTTTTTCTTTTCATGGTGGTTGGCCACAATCAAAAGAAATAAATAAAATTAAAAATGTAAAAATTGCTCATGTTAGCAGCGTCCCTACCACATTCGCAAATTGTAAAAAAATTAAGAATAAATTGACCAAACTAAAGGTTCCGGCTTGAATTACTAATTGTACAATAGATTTAAGGTTTTTTTCGGTAATTTTCACTTAAAACAACTTCTATTTCTGCCTTATTACTTCGTAACGGACCAACACAAGAATTGTGATGCTTATTCCATTGTGCCGTATCAAGCACAGCGCAATCGAATGTGGAATCCTTCAATCTGTCATCGCTGACTTGCACAGTCACCTTCCGAGTTATATTAACTTTACTACCCATTCAAAATAACAATTTACACATTCTCATAAATTACTAACACTTCATAATATTTGGTTCCAAGACCGACTTCAAATATACATATCACTCGTCTTAAGATAAATGGACAAGTACTTTTAAGCAACACTCAATGTTTCTATACAAATTTTTGTGATGTACAAATGTTCTGTCTTTCCTTTTATACAAACATATAGGGAGTCCTAAGATTTCCATTCGTGTACTTGAATCCTAAAAATCGTCACGGTCTTGTACTTTAGTCCTTCGATTAATTAATTGAGCTTTTCTTGAACGGAGAGATCTATGCAATTGCCATTCCTTTATGGCGTAGAGGTGATGTCAAAATTGATGTCATACCAAAACTGGAATACAAGTGAAAAAAATGAGGGGACTAAAATAGAAAAAGTGCTCTCCAGCAATGGTGGCTGTAAGGGGCGTGTATCGTGTTGCATGAAAGCAGATGCCATACCCCCATCCTCACCCTTCATTTGAATTTTCCCCTATATGGAGGGTGCGGATGCTATGGATCCCCCGACACTATAGGGGATTTGGATCCAGTTATAAGCCCCGTGTCTATTTTCCCCTATATGGAGGGTGGGGATGCTATGGATCCCCAGACATTATGTCAGGAGATTTGGATCCGATTGTAAGCCCCTTATCTGCCCATTGTTTTATTTTTAATGTTCCTTTCAATTTTCATGCATGATTTTTTAGTTTATTCAACTCTGAATTTATCTATTCTCGATTTCCTTTTGGATAATCCGACATAGCATGGCGGAATGACGTCATTGTCCGTTCGATGAAGCTTGGTCAAGATACAGAAGATCAGGGCGAGACTAGAAAAATGATTGAAAAAGCCATATACGACCAGCGAAGCGACTTCAACGCATCAAAATTTCAAATTTTAGGGGGGAGGGGGGGGGGGACGAAGACTTCATGACTCACATGAGCCAACATCTGTAAAGTTTCAGGATTTATAGAACACATCTTAGGCTTCGTTTATTTTGGGAAATTTTTCATATTTTTTGGCATTTGGATCATTTAGAAGAATGAGTCCTGGAAATATCTTCCTAGGCAACGAAATACCAAAATTAGATAATGGAAAATGATTTCCTTTTTTAAAAAGTGATTATGATTAGGTATCAACGCTTGAGCCAGAACTTTATGTTTGAGCATAGAAACCCAAATGCTTGCTCACAAGCCCTTGGTAGTGGGGCAAGGTCTAGAAGTTGAGGTCATGTCTACTAGGTCCCATCGAGGCAGGGCCCATGACCCCTTCCTGTAACGAACTCGAACCTCCTATCCTCCTGCTCCGATACTAACCAAGGTAGAGCCGTCAAGTCTTTTGATCTGGAAAAAAAAAAATAGTCCCACAACGTGGGTTAGCTCGACGGCTAGCAAAGAAAACGTTCAATCCCATCATAGGCTACCTAGGACATCCCATCCAAAGCCATTTATGAGTACATTTACTATCAAATAACAAGAAAATACACGTCAAAGTAACATGCATCAAAGTGCAATTGAATAGGCGAAGATGTCAATGCATGAAGACACGTTCTTCAATCATCACACCATTGCAAAGTCATTCGACTTGCAATCCCCTACTCTGGGGTAGACATGGCCAAACGGAATAGTAGACCCGGAACAGGCCTTCAAGGGCCAGTTCAAGGGCCAGTTCCGGTGCCAAATTTTTCGGAACCAGCTGTTTTAGGCCGGTTCTGAAACGTAAAAAAAGAAAGAAAGGGGGGACTAGGAAGCGGGGCCACAGGGCCTACTCGCCCCTCGGGAAGAGCCGTTGGCTCTTTCCAGTAGGCCTTCGGGCTGTTACAATTTTCTTTTTAAAAAAAATAAAAATAAAAGAACCAAAAATTCTATAAAAACCTCTCATCCCCTCTTTATTTTTTCTCATAATTCTCTCAAATACTCTCAAGTCTCAAATTATGTCAAATTCTCTCAATCCTCTATTCTCTTTCAGTTCCATCTTAAATCTATGAATCAACTTTCCGATCAATTCTCTCAAAAAATGGCAAGTGGAAGTAGAAATACTGGAAAGGGAAAGAGCCCAATGGGAAAATCCGATTATCCTCTTCGTGAATATAATCATTGTGAATATGCATGTTGGGAATGTGACGATGTTTTCAATCTCAACGTCAAGTACATCCCAATGTAATAAAGTCTTTATCCTTCTACTGATGTCGAAGAAACGACGATAGTAAAGGAACCTGAACGGAAGAGTCGAGAATCCGATTTATAGCTACACTTCAATAAAGTATGGAACGAAAATGAACGTAAGTTTGATATAAGCCGTAAATATTATCCGCAAACATACAAATTGGTAAAGGAGATGGTTACGGAACATTTCGTCGACATCTAACGAAAAAACATCCAACGCAAGCGGGGATCGACACTAGCCAACAATAAGTTTTCGGGTTCGTCAATCCTAACCCTCATCCTTTATTCCGTTTCACTAATGCACTTTATAAACAAACATTAGCTAAATATGTTGTCCTTGATCATGCTCTGTTTAATACTGATGAAAATTTTAATTTTAAATATTTGGTAAATACCGCGCTCGCTCTGCAAGCACCATATGTTTCGAAAACTACTCTTAGGAGCGAACTTAAACAAGTTTATACAAAACAAAAAAAGGATTTGAATTTTTTTTTTGAGAATTCAATGGACGTGTACATATAGGTAGTGATATTTGGAGTGATTCTTAGAATATTATTTATTATATGGGTGTCACATGCCATTGGATAGGTGATGATTTGATTATTTAAAAAAGACTTCTTGCATTTCTAGTTTTCTTGAAAGGCATACGGCCCATAATATTTATAGACTAATTAAGCAAGTTTTAGAAAAATATGATTTGATTAATAAAAAATTTTCAATTAGTTTTGATAATGATGCCGCAAATACTACTTCCATTCCCGAGTTAGAAAACTTGTAAACCATCTTTTGGCGGATAATTTTTTCACATTAGAGGTGCTTGCCATGTTTTGAATTTATGTGGACAAGATGGTTTACGAGTTCTTATGACTTCTCTCCACCCAATAAATAGTACAATTAGATTTTTATGGAGCTGTCCTCATCTTATGAAAGAGTTGAAAAAATTTTGTAAACAAAATCGGAGAAAGGCAAAAATATTTCCAAAAAATATCTCGACTCATTGGAATTCTACCTACGAGATGCTGCTATAAAATTTTAATTACAAAGATTTATTATGCTCCTTTGTTTCGAATACTGTTCCCGATATTGCTTTACTCCCGCAACATGAGACTTTTGCAAAAAAAAAAAGTTAGATTTTTTGAAAGTTTGTAATGATGCTACTAATACTTTGTCTTGTATTTATTATCTTATTACGTATTTATTTTTAATAGAACGTGTTAATATTACTAGTGTTTATAAGAATATGAAAAGGATACTAAATTAGTTTCGAGTATTTTAGTAATGCGAGAAAAATGGTTGCATTATTATTTGAACATTCCTCTTGTCTATTTAGTTGGTATTATTTTTCATCCAAGTACTAAATTAGATGGTTTATTATATTATCTGAATGCTTATTATTATGATTATTTACATTTGAATGAAGTAATAAATATTTCAATTATACAAGTAGAGATTAAAGAAGTTATAGTAGCATTATATAATGAATTTTGTAGTAGATATGATTTAAGCGATAGTAGACGTGGATCTGGCCAACATAGTGTCTCATAAAGCGATGCGAGTATTTCACTTGGCAGAGGGTATAAAATACTCATGAGTAGGGCAAAAAAAAACAGAAAGGGACAACATGTAGTATTTTCAAATTAGAAAACTATTTAACAATTATTTTTAAGCTTAATGATTCCGAACATAGCTCAAATTTTAAGATTCTTGAGTAGTGGAAGAATCATTCAACTCAATTTCCAGTTCTCTCTCTCATCGCAAGATAAATATTGTCGATCTCTTCTTCAACAGAGGCAGTTAAACAAGTATTTAGCGCTGGAGGATTAATTTTGGAATAAGTCCGAAAACTGTGGAGATTCAAGCTTGTGTCGATGATTGGACAAAGGCTAAATTTCGACAACAAGAGCTGGATTAAGAACACGAATTCTTCAGTGATGACTGTGGCGATACTACCGCCACCACAACAACAAGTAGCGACAATTGGCGATGAGATAAGTTGGGGGTTAGTAAAGGTGAGAGAACTACATGAGCTTTAATTCTTCTATCTCCAAGAAGATATGTAGGCGCTTAATAATAATTCATTAAGTTCAAGTTCATTCCTCCTCTCTTTTGTTTTCAAATTTTATTATAATGTATAATTTGATTATAATTTATAATTTATTTATTTTATTTTATTATTGTAAAAATAAATTAAAGGTTCAAAACCGGGAACCGGTCCGGAACTGCCCATGTCTACTCTGGGGCTTCAGGACTCAAGGTACGACTCTTTTCGGCACTTAGCTCAGGATCCTCAAGCCGCACAAATCCCTGCACACAGTCCGGGGTGTCCAAACTCGATTCAATGCATAGGAAATAACTTTGACCACAACAATCATTCAGTTCAAGTATCATGACATGCTGGTCGAGCAACTTATGCTGCACTTTCATTCCCTGCAACAGTTTCACAATGTGATGCCAATGCAAAGCCATTCGTAACCACATATACATGTACGTGGGTAAACAATGTCCTCAACGATATTTATGGCCACCATTGATAGGCATACACGAGACATGTAACTCTAACCTTGTGCTATTTAGACCACTTTTATCTTTTAATTGCTCTCTTGCTCTCGGGTCAATGAGGTATTCACCTCATAAGTTTCAATTCCACATTAAACATTCATTAATTCCTAGTCTGTGAGCTACACAACGAACCCCCAATGTCAAGTTAAGTTGCCATTTCTCTTGCCCCTCCTCTCACTATCAGGTCAATGAGGATCTTGCCTCTTAACTCACGGATCTAGTATGAGCATTCGTGAAGGCCTTGCTTAAGAGTCGAAATCCTCTGATTCAGTTTAGCCTCACATTGACTTCATTCATAACACATTATCCTAACTGTTCCTTTCCTTTTCTATCTCTTCCATTAGGTCGCTAGTTCACCTATCCTCTTATGTTGCCATCTTGAATTTAGAACCAAGTTTAGGGTTACATCTCGACCCGATCAGAATGTCCTTAGCTCTAAAACTATCCACTGAAAGTCCCCCATCAATCGGCTTTAACCTTACTTGGCGTAGCACATAATGGAACTCGCATGCAAGAAATCTTTCTTCAAAATGCAACCTGTCTCATATTTCCTCTTCCTCTAATCCATCACAACGGACCTCCACCCTCATTAGGTTGAGTTCCTCAGGTCGACCCTCACAATAGCCCGGATCAAATCTGTACCTTGACCAATTGTGAGGTAATTCACCCTAACCAGACTGAGCATTAACCACATTCTCGTTCATTTCCTTCACAAAAGTCTAATCTGAACTTCTTAAACAAACCAACAAAGTACAAACCTCTATCCTACAACGGAATTGAAAGAATCCCTTGCCTTTACTTTGATTTGAGTTGCGGTTGTCTTCCTTTGCGTCGCCTGTCGCGACCCTCTCGCGATTTCGAGGGCTAATGGGCTGTCCCGTCTGGTCGGACGCGGGCCTCTTCCAAAGCTCGTTACCCAAGTCATAACGACAGTATATGTGGTCAACCTTTGGTGTGGTCTGGTGACATGTGATGCATGTATATGCCATGGAGTCACCACCAATCGTTCTGTGGAGGGTACAATTGGAAACCCTATCGAATAGTTGGGAGCATTCTATTTAATTCTGCGAAAACCAGAGAAATGAGATCGGGGACTTTGCTACGCCAACCGTCAGAGTTGACGCCCTTTCGGTACCTAAGTTGAATGATTTGTCTAACCTAAGACTTCATGTAGATGAGTAAGGTGCGAATCCTAAATCTAAGAGTTCATGCAGATAGGAATAACTATCCTAGCAAACACAATCAATAAAATGAGCGCACAAATCAAGAACCCAAAATGTGCGGATAAATCACATGAAAGCAACGTGATATCCCTAGTAAGGCCCTATTAACATAGAGAAATGTCAATCAAGGTTTAGGAGTATTTTTGACATGATTTGCCCTTAAGAGGCAAAATCGTAATTTTGAAGAATTTTGGGACAATTTGCCATAAAATGGTAAATTTATCATTTCAGATGGAATATAGAGTCAAAAGATGGAGGAAATAGGATTGGTTACCAAACCAATCCATTTCCTGTTTTTCGAGAATTTTCAGAATTTTTCTAAAAATTTAGAAGTGATTTATCTTTTGAGGGGCAAAATAGTCATTTTAAAAAGTGAAGAGAAGTGAAAATCCCAAACAGAAGGATTGATCGACCACCAGACCCAAATCCTTATTTTGAGCAATTTCCACGGCTCGATTGGAATAGGAAAGATGATTTACCCTTAGAAGGGTAGAATCGTCATTTCCAGAAAAAAGACGAGATTCAAGAATCCAAGCATAAGAATTGGTCGCCTAGCCGGCTCTAATTTTTACCTTGGCATTCTCGACCTATCTCATATACCAAGTAGAAGTGATTTACCCCTAAAGGGTAATATCGTCAATTTTCAAAAAAATATATAAGAAATCCCAAAAATAGGATCGACCAATTGCCTGTGGTAAATCCTTAATTTTTGGAAATTTCTGGAATGTATAAGAATTTTTCACAATTTTTGTACATTTTTTAGGATTTTCTAACATTTCTTAGAATTTTCTAGGATTTTTCTAATTTTTTATTATTTAAAAAAGATTTTATTAATTTTTTATTAATAAAAATGATTCGGACAGGGTCGACCCGACCCACTCTGGTCGGATACCCAGCCCCAACCCGGACCCGCGAGACCTACTCCCGAAATGACGTCGTTCCGCTTTTTTATTATTATTTTATGATTATTTGAATTTAATCCGACGGTTCTTATTGAACCACGTGGCTACTCCATGGCCTTAGAATTGGTTAGCCAGGACCTACAATTCAGATCAAAAGCATACTACGCCTTAGCCGTCAGATCTGATTACCTGATTCTACGGTTGCGATCGAACGACTCAGCTAATTCTCAACCGTCCGATCTGCCGATTTATTTTTTTTATTAAATCGAAAATTTAAAATTGATCTAATGGTCACCAAGCCCACACGTGGCATAATCTAGACCATTAGATCGACTAACAGATTCAAACTGAACTCTAAAGGCTCAACTGACGTGACATGCCACGTCAGCGCCATGTCAGCACCTTTGACCGGTCTGACCGTTACGTCATCGTATTTTTCGCAGGACATCTCCCATCTGTAATGAACGGCCGAAAGCTTCCAGTAACGATCCAACGGTGAAATCTCGATGAAATCGAGCAGGACCGACGCCAATCGACTCGTCTCAACGTCGCACATGACATATCTCATAATCAAACGCGATTATTCACAAGAGCTAAACTAATCAAGCTTTAACCAGTTCAGCCATAGATACTCTAATCAAGCAATAGAGAACATATTGGGCTAATTCCTTCACATGATCGCTTCTAAATGAGTTCAGAAGACTTACCTACAGGTCAGATTGACCCGGTAAGGTCTAAGATAACCTAGACAAGCTTCGACTAAATCGGCAATGGCAACGAGGTTCGAATGCGAGGTTTGACTCGATTTCAATGCAATCAAAATGCAAAGCCATGCTTAGTGATGTCTTAGAGGTATTTCGCACACATCAATTATGAAGATTGAAACCGAAACGAAGATTCGTCATTGAAGGTCAAAGATGGAGCTCGAAGGTTGACTCACTTGTTCTCGCGATTTTAGGCGACGCAGCCGACGACGATTGCTTCCTGGAACTTCAAGCAAGCTTCCCGCGTTCTTTTTAGGCTTCTGTTTGGCCGGAGACAGCCTAATCAGCGCTTTGCAGTCGAGCTCAAGTTCTCGACGACGGAACCGAGAGAACGAGTTCTCTTTTGCCTTCTCTCTCTCTCTCTCTCTCTCTCTCTCTCTCTCGATTCTATTAATTCTCAGCAAAAAAATGAACTCCTCTTGTCCCCCCAAGCCTTTTCAAGCTATATACCCTTTTTTGAATTTTGGTGCCAAACGGTAAGGTGTATACCGGCCTAAATTGCACGTGAGGCCACGTGCTTTTCGATCCAAACAGCGTTAAGGATGATGGGCATTCCCTCCCACTCAGTTTGATTCTCCGGCAAGCTCAATCTCATGCCAATTTGGCACAAATTTGGGATGTTATTGAGAATGTTGACTTTTGTAGGTTCCGCGATGTTGACCGGCCAATTGCTTTCTATTCCGGCGATGTCGAGCGATGCTGCCGGTGTCAATCGACAAGGAATGGTACGGGCGACAACACGCCCACCATTGCTCGTCTGATTATCCACGAATTGGTCTTCAATTTGAGGATCAAAATCGCCCTGAGGACTGTTCATCTGTGTGGAAGCTTAAGAAAGAAGACGATATTATAGTGAACCGGTTCGACCGGTCAGAACTGATTCTGACTTATTTTTTCAAAATTAACCCTAATTCGCGTGAGATTTTTGTAAATTAAACCTCAGAATCGAACTTAGGGCATGCATATTATCTAAAAATATGATTTTACCCAAAAGTTTATGTCAATTTCTATAAAATTCTCAAATTTATCCTTAATTGCAATTCGGGAAATTATGAAATTGAAGGCTTTAACAGTCAAATTGGACCAAACCACCTATACCAATCGACTCAGAATGATGAAAAACATTGGGTAATGGCTTCAATTGGTAAAGGTAGCCCTTGAATTGAAAGTAATTTCAATTATACCTAAATTGAAGGACTAAATTGCAATAAAGCATGCAATTTTGCCCAATTCATGCAATTGAACAATTTGTGCATATAATTGGACTAAATTGTAATAAAGGACAATTATATTGAATGTCAAGACCATAAAAATTCTGAAATTGCAAATTAAAAGACTCAATTGATATTTTTTTACCAAATTCAATCATACGTGTAACAAAGGAACATATAAAATTGAACTTGAATTTGGATTTTTTATGAGGTCAAAAATAAAAGGGAATTAAAATAAAAATATTGACAACTTTTTTATATTTTTTTGACATCAAATGCTATTTTTTTTGAATTTTTCAGTATTTTGCTATTTTCAAAAAATACTAAAAAATATGAAAAATTATTTTTTGATCAAAAATGGTTCCTTGAGTTTGGCCAAGGCCACCGAAGTTAATTTTGCAATTTTTTTTGACTTTTTCTGGATTTTTTTATAATTTTTTAAAAATAAATTAAAAAAACTAATAAAAAAATTCAGGTGACAACGTTGCGGAATTGGCTTGCTCCAACTCCTGTTCTGTTCAGCCGAGTTTGGGTGAGAAGGAAGTGAAACGTTTTCTTCTCTTGCTCCTAACGTCACATATATATAATTGAGGTAAGGTATGATTGACACCTAACACTATATGACAAGTGGCGGTCAGCTTATAGGAGTTCTTGTGGATTTAGACCAAGTGCCTCATTGTATGTTTAATCTCCTTGGATTAGCGCCACATGTCCGAAATCTTGGTGTCCAAATTTAAGGGTAATACATCTTGTGATCAAGAGTATGTTAGTTCTCATCTAGCCGACCATCTTTCCTCTCATCTAGCTGACCATCTGCTATGTCCTCCAAATTAATTTAAATTGTGATCAAGCCATTCACGACCATGTCCATGTATACCCATTCCTTGGGCATCCATTACCAACACTGGGTCCCCACGTCCAGATATATTCCCAGAAAAATTGACAAAATTACATTTACCTTTTTAGTGATCAAATCTTAGATTCATATTCCTCGTGATCTTATGATCGTGTGTGAGAAAACAAAACTCAATTTGACTTCCAAACGACTTCGAAGGAGCCAATTTACTATCGACGCGCGCTGACAATCGAAAATGCGGGCTCTCGGGTTGTGTGACTTTTTGCGCGAATTGACATCCTAATGAAGGCCAACAAACTTCTTTTGACTAATCACGTATAATATAAGATTGTGATGACATTTTTCATCTTTTAATCCGCTTGAATGCAGAATCTAACCATCCGTACTTGAAGGACTTATCGACTTCGTCTCAGTCCTCACATATAAACACTTTCCAAAGTTTGATAGGGTCTTACATTACTTCCTTAAACCCGCCGAGGGATACCCTTGCAAGGCGAAACTTGTCCAATTCAAGATGTATAGTGATCACACATTGGTTCCTTATTCACATGGTCGAGACATCACTAATGTACTCATGTTCTCGACCATTCCTGACTTGGCATAGTAACTCATTTCACTCATTTTCCCTTCTAAGTCGGCTTTCCCATATCAATTTTCCTTTACTGTTGACGGCCACTAAAAACGGGATGTTACACTTACCATGCTCGAATCTTCGATCGGACCCATAATCTAAGGTACCCATATGAAACGAAGACTGCACCCAAGCCCAGGACTGAGGCGTTTGGGGTTAGGTCCATCAAGGCTAGTCACACGACTTCGGCACCCCGAATTAGGTCCATTTAGGCTGGGCTAAAGTACAACAAGGCGGGGCCTATACTCTAGTATTCGTGCTCGAGACCTCGA
Source organism: Rhodomyrtus tomentosa (assembly GCA_028455895.1). Classification (NCBI taxonomy): domain Eukaryota; kingdom Viridiplantae; phylum Streptophyta; class Magnoliopsida; order Myrtales; family Myrtaceae; genus Rhodomyrtus; species Rhodomyrtus tomentosa. The sequence goes on along the minus strand of JAPCWY010000001.1, from coordinate 34,843,841 downwards.
CGCCAGCACCCGGTTCCATCAAAGCCAGGGTCTAATACCCCAACGCTAAGGCTTGGGTCCATTATGGTCTGGCCCAAGTTCATTGAGGCTAGACTTGGGACCTCAACAGTTGTGATCAGGTATATCACTAGCCTCATGATCTCGGGGCTTGCACACCATCCATCTAGATGGCGCTTAAGACGCCATGTCATTACCCAGATCCATCAAGGCCTGGGGACTGAGTCCATAATTCCGGGACTTGAGTCTATTGAGGTCTTGCACAGGACCTCGACACTCACGATTGGGTGTATCGAGTTTACACCTAGGTCTTCGATGCCCTCGCCCATGCTCGAGTCCATTAAGGCCAGACCCAGGCGCCGATCCCAAGAAAGGTTGGGTTTAAAACTGTTTGATTTTTCACTAAATAGAAATTCAAGTTGAATAGTATTCACAGGGCTCGGGATATTAATAATTATGAATTGGGGATTTAAAATAGTTGGTTCGGTGGATTATGAAGTTCAAAATTGTTGTTGAGCACTATGTCTCAAGCGAACTGTTGGTATTCGTTTGAATGTCAGTCTGAAGTTGATCTGAAGCGAAATTGGTTCACTATTTTAGCGCGGCACCCATAAGGTAAGTCGATCCCTCTTCTATATAAACCCCATCCACTTATTCTCTCCCCCCTTCCTCCTTCTCGCCCTCACCCGCACGGATGCACCTCGGCCTCTCTTCCTTGTGTGATCCGCCGAGACCCACGCCATGCGACCTCTGCTCGTTCGAACTTCCTATCTGCCCGATGACGCTTTTTCCTAGACGGTGACCCACACGGCAGCAGCAGCACGACGACCTCAATCCCTCAAGCACGCTTGTACGTGGACCTCTAACTCGATGAACCCACGCGACCAAGGAAAGGATGGCGATCCGCTCTCGTATCGACGCAATTCGACTCTTGTTTCCTTCGTACTCGGACTCCTAGCAAGTACTACTTCTATCCTAGCTTCTAGCCTGCCCAACGACGATATTCGTTGCTTTGGAAATGGGCATAGAACGGGAGAGTTTTGCGTGCATGGAAAAGAAAATGCTCTTGTACGAACGATCCGTTGCTTGAGTTAGCACCTTTGGATTATGAGTAGTTGGAATCTGATTACTGATCATCTTTTTTCCCATCGATTTGAATTGAATTAAACTCGAAATCCAAGAGTCGGAATTCAGCCTTAAGCATGGAATTAGGGGTTAATTGCTGAATCGTTATTTGATTTGGTATCCTTGAGTCGTGGGTGAGCTGAATATGAGGGCGGATCGTTTAGATTGTCGTTGATTTGTAAGGAATCAAAGCAGATCCTGAAATGTTGGGTTGGACGTGGACCTTGGCAGGCGAGGTTGCATGTGGCGGAGTACGGGAGTCTATCGTCTTGATTGTCGGAGGAACTAGATGAATTGAAGTGGAATCCCACAAAAAAAAAAAAAAAGGTTCGGTCTTGAGGTTTGCTGGAAAGGATTGATGGAGTTTTGTGCTTGCGAGTTCATTTTGTCTAATGGACCATGATTGTCTTGTGACCCTTCGTACTTATGTTCTGATGCGGCTTCTGGTCGGTACCGCATTCCGTTGATTTTTGCTTGTGAGCTGTGCTTTTGAATGGATGATGTATGGATTGCCTAAGTCATTAGGTTGGATGTTTTACTTGTCGCGTTTCGGCTCACTCTATCGTCGTTCGTTCTTTTCCCAGATATCCAGTGCCAGCGGCTTTGCGGACAGTGATGGCGTCAGACTACGTTCTTGGTGTTGGTACTCGGGAGTAGATATTTAGCTTTGTAATCTTCCCAGTGGATTCTCGTGTTTTTTCTTTTTAAATAAAGAAATATGTAATTAAATAGTTATGTAATGTATGGTAACACTCTAGAAAAATTATTTCTGTTTTCAAAATTTTTCCGTAACACTTTAGGAACAGAAACACATATAGTAAAAAAGCGTTCTTAAATGTTTTAAGAATAATTTTGATAAATAAAAATACTTTTGAAATATAAATAAAATTTTTTATAAAAACTTACTTTTAGGTTCCACAATGCTTTTTAAAATCACCTCAGGGGCGAGCTCGTGCGAGCCACCACATTCCCACCGTCACTTCATTGACCGCAAGCCCCTCTTTGACTACCTCCAGCGCAAGATCTCCTCCACAGACACCATCTAGGTCTTCCCTTTCGGCTCCAACGTCGCCATGCCCGACCTCGCCGCCACCTCCGCCTTCCTTGCCCAGCTCAAGGGCGAGGCAGAAGAGGATGCGGCGGCCATTGATGTGATGGCTCTGACCCAAGTGGTTGAGTGGCCACTGAAGGACCGTGAGGCGATTCTGGAGTGCAAGAATCGGGACTTCTAATCCTTCTAATCCGTCCTCATCACCTCGACACGGCGCGAGGAAGAACGGCAAAAGATTGAGTCGTGGTAGCGGAATGATAGGTTGGTGGTAAAGAGATCCTTGATGGGCGCAGAGGACAGGGGCTGGGTTTGGCAAGGAGCTAGGGTTTGGGGACTTTGCAATTAAGCCAAAATTGAACCTCAAAGGGAGCAAGATCAAGGAAGGTATGTCGATAATCCTCGTGTCTAATGCTTTCTAGACGTTGGACGAAGAGAGAGACCATGAACTCGCCACCCTCTTCCCTTTCATGGACCAAGAACCCTTTGACTATACGCCTCTTCCTCCTCTCTCTCTTTCTTGGTGCGTACTCTCCTCCTCGCCAAGACCACTAGCGACGCAGTTAACATCCTCCATTATCGCGCTCTGGATGGGTTTGACCCCATGAGCCTTGACAAACGAAGTGCAAGCACCATCAAGTCTCGGAGGGTTGCAAAGGTCGTAAGTCTGTTCGAGAGAGGGCGGGAATTGTAGATTTAGGGGATTTCGGCAAAGCCCTCTCTCCCCCTCCTCTTTTTTTTTTTTTGCATTTACCAAATGCATTTCTCTTTCCAGAAATTATTGCCGGGAATAGAAACAGAAAAAAATATTTCTGTTCTAAAAGTGTTCCTAAGAACAGAAACATTACTATACGCAGCCTTATTACGTGAACGCATATGTTTTTAAAACGCTTAATTCGTGCATGCTTTTTATTGCATGCTATACCGATTAGAAAATCGTACGAGTAAGGCCATACCCTATTATACGTGCCTGCCATTTGTGTTTTGGATGCAATTGTGATTACGTGGGTGCTGATTATTTTTAGTTTATCTAGCTTCCGAATGCGTCTTTGTACTATATTTATAATAACATATTAAAATAAAGCTTGTAAGCAAGGGGGATGCCCGTCCATATTCATTACATGGACTTTAGTGCTTGTGCCTAGATATGGTCCTCGAGGATCCAAGCTTGGCCTTCCAAGTCCACGAAGCCCAACCTCGATAGACATGAGCCCAGCTAACCTAGGAGCAAGTGCGAACGCCGATGTCTAATCTCAACCTCCATGGATCGAGTCTAGGTATAAGTGCTAGTGATGGGGACTTGGTCATGAGGCTTGGCCTCGATGAACCAGAGTGCGAGCACCTAGAACATGAACACCAGTAAAGGTGATCGGATCCTAGACTCCAAAGGTCCTTGGAATCAGTATGGACCGATCGATTTAGTCTGATTTTCAAGCAATTCAATGAAACCGGTCGCATGTGCTTGAAACATATATTCATATTTCAAATGTATAAAATTACCCTTAATAATTTGTGAATTTAAATAATTTTCTCAAATATTTTTAAGGAATATAATCAAAACTACAAAAAAAAAAATGGTTGGTTGGTCCGATCTGAACAATTTGGGTGGGCAATTCCACCTTGAAATCATGAATCAGACCAACAATTACCAGTTTCGATTTTATGGAACCGGACAAAAATGACACCCCCGAAAGTCGAATCAAAGCAGCTAGTATAATCGGTTCTTTTTTATCACCTCAATACTTTGGGATCCGAGCCAAGTCTTGGAATCAACCTTGATGCTTTTGGGTCATGGCGCTAGGGTCTTGAGCATGGGCAACAAGGGTACTGAGCTCAACCTCGATGTATTGAGGCCGAGGTGCGACCGCCCTCGATGGACCTCAACCCCATGGAGTTGGTCACTGGCATCGGTTTCTCGGGCTTTGGTTCAGTGGACCCAGGACCGCGCCCCTTGGTCGAGCCCGAGAATCGAGGGATCCGAGCTTGGCTCCTATGTTATCCCTGCTGAAATTAGTATCGCTCAAATAATGTATGTCGATTCAGAAAAACAAATCAAGCTTTCCTCATCAAATGATGAAAAATACAAAAAAAAAGTCCACTTTCAAATCTCAATCGAACATTATAAATTATTTTCCAGAAAAATCAATTTTTTGCTACGTTTGTCTCGTAAAAGACGAATGATCAGAAAAATATTTTTCTGAAAATTGAACGGAAAAATATTATCATCGTCCGCAAAAAATTAGACCAGAATTATACTTTAATTAATTAATTATTTTTTTTGGGGGGAGTCGAATTATTAATCAATTAATTTAAGTGATATGAATCTCTATGATTTTTTACAAAAAATGTTTTTCTTAATTGTATATTCTACGAAATAAACGGGGCCTTTTGGGAAGAGAGACAATGGGTATGTTTGATTCAGCAGTTGATCGAGGGATTTTGAGTAAATGTAAATACCTTTGGGTAAAAGGCATTTTCTAAAATGTAAGTAGTGTTTAGCATAATTTTTTTTTAAACACTTTTAAAAGAAATTTTGACGTAAATGTCGTTTGGTGAAAAATAAACTTTGTAAAGTATTTGGGTGGCGGCGGGGATCAGTGATGGGTGGCGGGCGGCGACTAACGGCGGGTGGGGGCGGCGACCGGCGAAGGGTGACGATCGGCAAGTGAATGTGAGAATTTTTTTTAAAAAAAATTAGTTATATTTGAGATGTAACTTCTCAAAATAACTCTAAGTCTAAAGGCATTTAAAGATCATTTGAAATGTAATTGTACTTGTCTAAAATGAGTCAAAAAAATAAATCAAACAGTATTTATATTTGATTAAAGGATATTAGAGCCTTAATGCTCATATCACATGCCGACCCAAACGGGGCCAATTTTCCTCGGGGGATCGATCGGAAGGGAGGGAAGAGAAGAGAAGGAGGGAGAGAGAAGAGAGACAATATATTCCCTTGGAAAACAAATAAAATGCAGGGACAACAAGATGTGGTCCCGTCGCTATCATGCGCCATTTCAATCACTGTCTCTGTCCCTCCCTCCTTTTTAAATAATTCCTATCCATATATACTCTTCCACTATTCCTCCTCTGCCCTTTTTCTCCTCCTCCTCCCCCTCTCCCTCGCCCTCCCCTCTCTCTCTCCGAAATTCCTCGGCGATCTTCCGTAGTAGTCGCGGAGCTCGTCGCGCCGGCGCCGCCGATTCCGTCCCCCAATCCTCGCCGCGTGCTGAGCCCGAAGGAGATCTCTCTCTCTTCGGCGATCCGTCTGTCTCTCTTCAGGTGCTTGTTCCGCTCCCGTTTGATCTGACTTTTTGCTGTTTGTTGCTTCGTTGTTCCGGAGGGTGGGAAAGTGGGGGGATAGATGAGCGCGGGGTGCTTGATTTGAGGTCGCCCGAGTCGTCTTGTTTTCCGCATCATTTTTTTAAAGTTTGATTATCTGCGGAGGTGAGGATGCTCTGTGAAAAAAAAAATTTGGAATGCTGTCACTTTTATACTCGAGCTCAGATATGTCGTTTTGTGCTGCGCGTGGGAACTTGCGATAGAAGTGAAATTAGACGAGACTATCGTCTTCGTGTCCCCTCGCTAATTGCGATGACGACAGAAACTTAGTTCAGCTCAAATCGGTTGCTTAATTTGAATGTTATCGGTATCCACTCCTCTTTCCTTTGCTCGATTTAGAGAATTTTAATGAACTTTGGAACCACCTGCTAAAATTGGAATTGGAAACGCTTTCTCTGTGTTACATGTTAGTTTGGCTGGATTGGCTGGGAGAGCAATTCTAATCTTTTAAGGCATTGGAGCTCTGAGGATCGTTGAATCTAGTGGTGATACATCGGTTGTCCCTGAGGGGTTTTTTTTTTTTTTTTTAATGTTTGTTTCTGTTGGCTGTACAGACGAAGCTCTTGTGTTCTGTTTAAGACTAAAGAGGCTAATATTGCATGTCTGGAGCAGCCTTTTATCACATTGAGTGTAGTTCACACTTAGGAGCCATTAAATAATTCTGTAATAGTAGTAAGAGCAAAAGTAGCAATCATACTAAGAGCTGAACAATAGCACTCCTTTAGTTTAGTCTGTTTTAATTGCCGTCCTGAAGATGGGCATCGATTTTCTATCGTCCTGTACTCTTTGTGCATCCTCACAGTTCTCTTATTCCTATAAGTTCACCAAAAAGAGAATTTAAAGAAAAATGCTATGTAGAGTGGAATGTAGCAATCAAACATCCATATCACATTGAGAATGGACAGTTGGAGATCATGATTATAATTCAGTTTCAACTTCATTACTTCTGTTTTATTCATTTTTTCCATCAACAATTTGACTTTTTGATATTCCTGACAATTAATAGTTTTCTGGTGGAATTTCTTTTTCTGTAAATATTTACTTGCTGAGAATATTTCTCTTTTGTTCCTTACACAATGTTGCCATGAGCCGATCTGTTTTGGTGCATTTACTTTTATCTTGTTTCTCTCAATGCTTTTAATGGTGTATGAGCAGTCTTATAATGATCGATGTTATGGATGAAGGGCTACTGGCCTCATTCTTGGAGGAGAAGGCAGTACTCTCAAAATTGATTGATGGTGCACAAATGAGCAGGACTAATGTTATTGGCAGTGGAAGGAGGAGGATTCTTCTCTGCTTCAGCTTCTGGGTATAGCAAAGGCCTGACCCTTCTTCTCTTGGGTCAGAAGAACGAAGACAAACAGATGAGAGTATCCCCGTATAATCATTACCAGTTGGTGGACCAAGAACCTGACACCGACCTCCAGCTGGCTTCCACAAAGAACCGGCTTTCCCGCGGTTGCGCTTCCTTTATTTGCTTTGGTCGCGCCTCCGCAGGGCTTGACACACCATCCCCACTTAAAGTGGGCCCAACCCAACCGCAGGAAATAGTGCCAGATCCATTAGTTTCTGGTAAAAGCAAGGATCAGTCAATCGTTGTTGAAGATGACGATTCTCAAAAGTTTGCTTTACGTAGTAGCTTGAAGAAGCCATTGACTTCTAGTACAGTTCCAGTTGGGAATATGAATGAAAATCAGGCTGTTAATGAAGATGGAAAAGATACCCATGGTCTAGTGGAAAGACGAAGAGTTCAATGGACAGATGCTTGTGGCAGTGAGCTTGTGGAAATCAAGGAATTTGAACCCAGGTATGGAGCTTAAATTGTTTTGTCAGATGTGTATGGCGATGAATTGCTTGTCCTATTCAACCCTTTATGCATGATTCTGGTGCATGTATACCATTCTGCATTCGTACTAAACCAATTTCATAAACACGTTGTCCTCTCTCAGTTCTGTAAATTTAATTCTATATTATGCTTTTGAAAGCTTCCCATTTGCCGGTTACTAACTAGTACTCTCCGCTAATTGTCCTAATAACCAAAAAGTTCATGCAATGTGAATCATGCTTTTGTTTGTCCAAACAAGAATGGTATGAGTTCTGCTGAGCCCAGGTAATCTTTTTGTTGTGGGTGTAATAATTTTTCATAGTGTAGTTGTGCTTGATGGAGCCAGGTCAAGTGAACATGTTCGACTCTAACACCACATCAAGTACTCGTTACTTTTGTTAATGCAATAAAGTCCATTACTTTAATGATCACTTGATGGCTAATGCTAATTGTTTATTGTTGGTAGAGTGATGTGACAGATTCTGCTTTCCACCTTTTGAGATTATGATTCCTGGATGAATGTGTGATGTCTATTGTCCCATAGACATGTTTTTGCATTGAATAAATGTGCGTGAGGCAGAGTTTTGTTCAATTGATTGTGAGAATTGCTGAGTTTTTTCGGAGAAGAAATTGTAATGCAAGTCTTCAAGCTCTTGAGCTTTGAAGGAAGAGATGCCTGACATGTGATAACTCCTGACTGAGAAAATTGCTGTAAATGGACCAAATTTTTTCTTTTTCTTTTCATTGTTGACTGAAGTTTGACTTTATTTTTCAATAGTACCTGCTGAGTTAGAGATTATACATCCATTTCCTAATTCTTATTGTAAATGGAATTGTCAAGGAAAGCTAGGAGGCATTTTATCATTACATGATCCCAATACATGAACTTGGATTGATGAAAGTCATTTATCAAGGATTTAACAGCAAATGGTTTGTTTACCTTTGTGTGGTGACTTACTGAGTTGCCGTCCTTATTCTCATTAAAATTTTTGGCATAAGGTGGGGAAGCAGTTTATCAAGCTGTCTTGTATAGTTAATCTTTATTTATTGGATTCTCCCATGCATATTATAGGACGTGCTTTAGGCATCAATCATCATGTTCTCAGATTTTTTGCACCAACAGCAGTTCCTGGCATGAGGAGATCTTTTAGGCAACTGTTTACACTTATCGAAGTCTAGACAACGTGGCTTTGTGGGGGCAGACTTAAACTACCCCTTCGTGAATATAAACAAGAGGAAGCTAAAAGTCGGTTGGAGCCTATCTGTACCACTTCTCCCTTTTAATCATGATTTTTTAATCTAATAATCGCAAGGAGTCAGCTAAATTAATCTGATAATGGCAATGAGTCAGCAAAAACGAATAATAATGATATTAATTATGAAGAGAAGTGATTCATGTTCTCAGCTTTCTACAATGACCTACTTTCAGGCCGTCACATTCCACCGATCTTAATACCTTCAAATGGAAAATCAAGGATGGATGTTAAGGTTGTCCTATTAGTACATCGTTTACACTCCCTTACTTGCTCGCACAGAGGGCTGAATAGACTAATACTTGCTGCCCTTTTCTTTAGGCCAAAGGAAAAGCTCCTTAGACTTCATTATCTTTTGTTTCTTTTATGAGCGTAATGTGCCCAAAGTCCCAAATCCTTTAGCTCTGCAAGGCAATAAAAGGTGGGCTAGCTGAAATTATAGGAAAAGGGTGTAAAGTACTTACTTTTCTTGAAAAGGTCAGCGTGTGTACAATTGTTGTAAACCCATTGATGCTTATCCATTTGTAAATGGAGCGTCGAGTCAATCTTTCGTTCTGATTTCAGATTCGCAGAAAAGGGTGTATTTTTGAATGGAAATACACAGGTGGGTAGGTGGAGAATACCTAGGGACGCAAGTGGAAGTAGGAAAATTAAGTTGCTATCGAATATCAGTTGAATTTTTTTGCTATGACACTTTTGATGCACATAGTATGTGTGTAAGACAAGTCAGATGATGTGTCCCCAGACACATGTCAATAGTTTGATTCTTATAGCAAGTCTCAATGTCTAATATATATTTTTCAAGTCAGACACTCGAGAATCTCCTGTATCTGACTTGTACTGACAGCTCTTCTAATAACCATTTCTTTTTGCGCGATCATACAAAAAATACATACCAAGTGTCCATGTTTTCGTTTTCTTTTTTTCTTTTCCTTCTAGTAGATACCAACTATGGCCTGTTTTGGTCCTTTTCTTTAAGAATGTTTCCATTCAACTCACATTTCCACATTTGTGTTTTGCATATGACTGACATATCGTTTTTTTCCAGGTACTTGCATTTCTATACCAGTAGCTTTGTGGGTGCATGTTTGTTATATATTTGTTTGAATTAAGTTTGGAAATGTAATGAGAGAAAATGATGGGAAATGTCCTCTGGTGTTAATCCTTCTATACAACTGTTAACCTTTTAGTGAACTTATTTAAATAGCTTTTTTTAATGATCTATGTAGGAATTTTTGGCCCAGTTATTAAAATATATTTGGCGCTAGAAAAAGCCTCAGTTCTGGTCTTCACTCTTTTGACATTTAATTGGAGGGGGCTGAATATTGCTGAGAACACTAGAATATAGATCTTGTGAAAAATTTGAATGTGGTTTCTTCAGTTGTCACTGGTAATCAATTTGTGTGCTCCTTCATTTGCTTCGTCTTGCATCTCACTTCCTTTTCTCATTTTGCCTTTTGTAATATTCTTTAAGATGGAATTTTTGAACCAATTGCAGTGAAACTGGCGGATCTGATGATGAGTTGGACAATGGTAATGAAAGAAGCTGTTCTTGTTCCATCATGTAGTGGTTTGGCCTAAGATGGCAGGTTCAACTTGTAAAGAGACGTAATCGAGGATCAGGCTAAGCATGGACTAAAGAGGGCGGAGACGATCGACTGACTCCTGAATAGAGGAAGTTAATGGTGATTTCGAGTCCCTTGTGAGGATCCCGCCGGTCGTGAAATCTGCCACCATATTCTCTCCTATGCTTGTTGCGCCGATGCTTTGTCTATAACTGATCGACACGGGGTTTCAGTTTTGTGGTTTCGGGTGTTGCTTTGTCAGGTTTATTATCTTCATTGTAGTGTTGTGACTGCACATCATCCATTCATAATTAATGTGTTATTGTTGTACGACCCTTGGACTTTTCATAATTTTTTTGTTCTTTTTGCTTCTTCCATGGACGATCGATACCTAGGAGGAAGTTTTGCCGTGGGTGTAGTCTCTTCCGCATCTCTTCCTCTTTACCGGAACGATATGAGAAGCGGTGAAGGTAATGTTTTTCGTTCTCAGATCGGGTCGGGTCCAAGCCGAGAATTTGGAACTCCGAAATAATGAGAAAATTTAGAACGTGGTATGAACCCGAAGTTCAAATTAGATGATGTCGTAAATACTAATAATCCCAAATTCCCAATAATAGTGGAGGAGACTGAGAGAGAGCGAGAGAGAGAGAGAGAGAGCAAATCGAACGCGCACCTGTGAAGTTAAAGCTCTCAAGAACGAAACTTGGCCACGTCTTATCCACACACGCGAGCACCCGACCTGCCTCCCTCCCTCTCGCTCGCTCGCTCGTTGTTGATCATGTCCGAGAGAAACACCACGCCCATCCCAACCAAGAAAATCCAATAACTACACAAAGGAGCAGAAGGCGAAGCGACCCAGTCATGTGTGTTTCATCCTCCGCCCCGTGCCTCAAAATCCCACCTTCCTCCTCCACCCCATTCAGATTCTCCGCCGCGAAGCCTCCCAAGCCCGGCGTCGTCAGCGTCGCCACCATCCGGGGCTCTCAGACCGAGGGCCCCTTGCGGCGGCCCGTAGCTCCTCCCCTCAGGCCCGTCCCCCCTTCTCCCCCCTCGCCTCCCTCGCCGCCCTCCTCTCCGTCGTCCGCGGTCGCCCCGCCGCCCCAGCAGCCCAAGCCTCCGATCCCTGCGCCGGCGCCGGCTGTAGAGGACGGCGGCGTGATAACGTTGGAGTTCCAGCGGCAGAAGGCCAAAGAGCTGCAGGAGTATTTCAAGCAGAAGAAGCTCGAGGAGTCCAATCAAGGCCCTGTCTTTGGGTTCATCAGCAAGAATGAAATCGCCAATGGAAGGTGACCTATACTTCTTTCTTTTGTTAAACAACTTCGTTTTGATTAATCTTGCATTTTTTATGCTTTATTTCTTGGATTTTACTGGGTGTATATTCATATGTTTCGTTACCCTTGGTTGGTTTGGAGCTAGAATCCAAAATCAAGAGGTGATACCGAGGATGGTGCTTGTTGTGCACTGAGAATCAAATTCAGGGTGCTTTTAGGAGTTAGCTTAAGGACATTAGATCAGTTTGTTGCTAGTGACACATTTAGCTGGATTGGTCTTCTTTAGGGATCAATTGAATCAAAGGATCGGCGTTTCTTGGGATGCATCGCAAGCTTTTGCGATTCAGTATCTCTTGTTAGCCGATCTTTTCCATTGTGCTTGCCTGTGAATGCGGGACGAACTCAACCATAGTAGAAGCTGTCAACGGTGGTGTGCTGTTAAATATTTTGTGGGATTGACGTGGTCTCCTGCCCGGTTCCTCACATTCCCCTATTTTATCCCCATTCTTTTGATGCTATGTTTCAACCATTCCTTTGTCCAAGTGTATGAAGGTTGCATAGTTCATTCTTTTGTCATCTTACTTGCTTTCATGTAAGTGCAGTTGCGCTTTTTTCAGAGTAATCAGCTCTGTGATCACTTTAATAGTATTATCACGTGCCCTTTGGCTTCTTGACAATCCCAAAAGCTAAAAATGTTTTCAAGGCCTTCAATCTACGTAATCAGTTCTGGTTTGCCCTTGTCATGATTGTTCAAAGGGGCTCTGTTTGATACGAGGGACAGTTTTCCTTCACCAGCACTGCTCATTTCCCATGCTCAAATGTGCAGAGTCAGGACAAGTAGACAGTTTAGGTCAAACATTGATTCTAGCTCATGCTCCTCATTGTCTGCATTGTCTGAACATATTATCGTGTTATCTTTATGCACCGAAACCTTTTCACTTAAAAACGATTCAGTTGTGATGCGACAACAGGTCTCGTCTTATCAGAAGAATTCCTTAGATCCCCATGTAATTGTTGAATGTACCCATCTTCAAGCTACATGTGCGAACAGAGTGTAAGAATAGACTCTACTGGTTAGAGCTTTTTCATATCATGCCTTGGTCTTATTCTTTTTTACTCGTAGATTTCATCTAAATCCTTGCCTCTGCAATTGGCTATTGTTTATCCAAAAGTAACATTGCCTCTTGACTCGGTTGCAAAGTTTTAATTTCTTAAATGGGTGTTGCGATCTTGTTTAAACAGATGGGCAATGTTTGGTTTCGCCGTTGGGATGCTGACAGAGTATGCCACGGGCTCGGACTTTGTTGATCAAGTGAAAATACTTCTCTCTAACTTTGGAATAGTCGATCTGGAATGACTTCTCCTCCTTTAGGCTCCCCATAGCATCGACTCTTTTTGGTGTATGTAATTCGGTTCAAAGTCAGTAATATTTCCGATGTATAATGTTTTCCTTGTGATCTTCATTTGCTTGCGAATGAATGATGCCCTCAATTGTTTCCTCAATTTTTCATACAGGTAAGCTGTTCTCTTGAGTTCATGCTTGGACTTGAATTGGATCGGTAGTCATTTCTTTTAGCTTCGTTTATTGGATTAACAAGGCAACGATACCCTGCTAAGTACCAAGGGTTTTGTCGACCAGCGCCTTGGCTCTGTTGGTTAAAGCAACTATACATTTCCAAGACATTAGAAGGAGTATGCTGCAATAAAGAATTTTCATGACAGAAATATTGGACATGTAAAACTATATCAAGAAAATCCTAAAATTCCGGCAATTGAAATCATGAACTTTGTCAAAGTATCCATAACTTTCAGGAGCCGATGGTTATTTTCATATTTATTAGGAATTTCATGTTGGTGACCCCATTATTTCATCACTCTCTATACAGTAAAGCATTGATCTGAAGAATCTTCCATCTTATTATAGTTTCAAACTGTTGTTAAAAATCTCGATCTAGATGTTATCCTTCCATCTGAACCTAAACAAGCTTTGCTACTTTGTTAACTAAGGACCTTGCATAGCCTGTACTGATCTTCAAGAATTCGTATTATAGTTGGTTAAACCTCCCAAACATGTGTATTTGGCATATGGGTCAACTTTAGTTTTAGGGACGATATAAGCAATTTTGGAGTGTGTCGATCCTGTCAAAAGGACAACTAGTCGACTTCAAAGGAAGTTTGTCTTATGTATCCTTCTTGAGATGCCTAGGAATTGAGTAGATCTTGCTGTCTGATCTCCAGATGCTCTCGATGATCTTATAGTAGGATCCGATTTTTTGTCAACTTGATTCCCGATACCGTGACCGTAGATTAACAAGTATCCTGAGAGCGCTTGTCAAATGAAATCTTGCCTCCATAATACAAACGAAGAATATTCGGCTCTTGCCAGGGTAAGAGTATATACAATAGATCTTATTTCTAATTACGGGTGAGCATTGGCCGGGTGAGTCGATTCTAGACCTATACCCTGTAACCGACCCTGTTATGACCGGTTTTCACTTTTTGGAACCGGGAACCTGTTTTGGATACAACCCCATTTTTCGATCTGGTTTCAAGGTTCACCCTATTTACCCTGTTTTCCTTTCTTTTTTTTTTCTTTTTTTTTTATCAAAACGAGAAAAATAAAGCCTCCGATTTCAGGGTTCATCCTGTTTACTCTGCCTCATGACAGGTTTTGAATGGAAATTTGATCCTCTTTCTTGTATTTGGACCCCATTTCCATAAAGTTCATCTTTCAATTCACGCGCACCTGCTGCATTTTATGAACTTGAGAGATGGGCTCGCAGCAACAATGAGTTCCAACTATAGAGGTAGAGTCGAGAGTGAAGCACCTGCTAGGCAACGAACACAGGTTTCACATACTTTACATGTTGAGCATGCCATACACGTCAAGACAGCGAAGTGCGAATGCAAAAAAAAAAAAAAATCGCTACAAAATACCTAAATTGAGGCAAATTATCGACAAACTGAGGTGGAGAACTCCTCCTACCTTGTAAATTGGACTAAAACCGTCACGACCGAGCTAGTTCAATTTAGAGAAGAAGTTAGTAGCGCCCTCGAGCGTCCGGAGATCGAAGAAGAGGTTGGAAGGCTTGTGTTCGTGGGGACTTAGGGAAGGGCCGAGATATGAAGAAGAAGAAGAATGAGAGGAGGCGGGGTGCCAAGCGAGGGCCGTGAGGCTTGAGCAATGAGGAGGAGCACGAGCGACAACGACAACACCACGGGAGTTAGGATTAGGTTTTTTTTTAAGCTTCCAAATCTGAAACGAGAGAGGGGTCAACAACTCACAGTCTGCATTTACGGCACAAAGTTAAGAATTAGGTTTTTTATTTTAAAATAGTAACTACAAAATCGGTTCTATAAACCGGTCCGGGTGGGCCTTTACTTAGACCCTAAACTCGGACCGGTTTCAATACGTTCCCAAAATTTGAAACCGGTACCCGGATAGGTTTGAGCAGGAACCGGTTCCCGACCTTATTTTTCGAGTGGGCCGATTCGGGTTCCGGGTCAACCCGGTCCAGTTACACACCCCTACTTCTGATGGGAGTGATTAGTGATTAACTATTATGGAGTTACAACCATGCATTGAGTTATCTCTTACTTTATCCTAATTCATGTGTGCTGCAAGTTTGAAAGCAATCTTCTTCCGGTTCAAAAGTTCACAACCTAGCTATTGCTAATCTTTATCGGAAAAATTACCACAAAAGTCATAAACCTATTGTACAACGGCCAATCCAATTTTAAGCTTTTTAATTATGTCAATTTAGTCTTAAACTCTTTGACGATTTGCCAATCTACTCCTAAATTTTTCAATGGATCAATTTAATTCTAAATCTATTATTTGAGTAATTAATCAGAAGGACTAAATTGACAATTTGTTAAAAAGTTTAAGGACTAGTTTGGAAAATCATCAAAAAGTTCAAGACTAAATTAAGGTTTACGATTGAATTGACAATTTGTCAAAAAGTTTAGGACTGAATTGGCTACCATATAATAGGTTTGGACAATTTTCCTTGTCTTAATGCATATGTATGGTTTGATTTGCTAGTGCTTTGTGTAAACGGTGGAACATCCTTGTGGAGGTATCATGCTCACATACTTTACTTCTACCTCAAGAAATGTCATATATAGAAATTCATAATATCGCGCTGAAGGAATTAGCAAGGTTAACGAACAAAGTTGGCTAATGTAACTAAGCAACCGTTTCGCGTGCACCTGTCGCATGCACAATTCAAGGTGGATCTCCCCTTGCAATTAAGTAGAATCAAATTTGTATTCGGTTCGCCCCGCCCGGAATTTAGCTCAAGCCGGTCAATGATCCAAGAACCTTTATGAACCCGAGATTTATTCAAGATGGAATTTCATGCCATTGTAGAGATAGGGCTAAAGAAAGGTGAGTAAGAAAGCAAAGATTATCTAGGAGGCCGTAAGAGGGAAGGCAGGAAAGTGGATGGAGATCATAATTAGCATGTCATGAGTGTGTATTTGAGTGAAACTTAAGTAAGGTAAGCTACATTATTATCTTTGCATCCATGAGGTTTTTCTCCCCCCAAAAGCTTATACCTTGAGAGTTGAATTGCTCACTTTCTAATTTTTTGGGCACATTCCCTTTGTTGCTTGAACTCATATTCTTAAATTCGCCTATATTTCTAAGTACCCCTTCCCGGATTACTTGCTATTGTTCATCCTTGCGAAAATTACTTCTTCTTTTTTAAGCCACTGAAAATGATTTAAATAAGGTTGGGTTCAACCTCACTCGTCACTGGCACGTTTGGTTTAAGGCACTAATGAAGCTCCAATTGTCCATGTCCATTATAGCATTGAACCTGTGATCTTCGTATCTCAAACCAAATCTTGGAATCACTCGACCAATCACAATGTTGGTGTCTCTATAATTAGACTAATCAACAGTCATTGATCGTCGATTCAATGGCGGTGGAGATTAGTGACGAGTCAACTCCACTTTTCCATTCAGATGAACGGTTACTGTCTGTTAATAGTAACTACATGCTCTTTTTTTTTTTTGAAACACGCACGTTAAGTAGGTAATAAAACATAATGTGGTAGTGATAGAATTCACTTTTACACTAACTAAAGTTACAATCATCACATTTTCAGTTGTAACGACCGATCTTAGTCACATATCGAAGAATTCGAAGCGAACTAAAACTGGCATTTGGCAAAGGGAAAAGATGAAGTCGCACAACATAGCCAGAGACTAAAATCCAAGTCGAGCAGCTGATGCCGCGAAAGGTTGGGTCGTGTACTTGTTGGCCGATCACCATCTTGGCATTGACTGGCTCTACCGTATCGAGCCGAACCGAACCGAACTGTTCATGCGTCCTTCTTGCAGATGATGTTCCTCAAGCGATGCTCGAACTCATCCTCTGTCTCTCTCCCATTCCATCGTGGATCACAAAGGGGAGAAGAAACGTTGAACGTAGAAGCAAGAACGTGAGACGACATTAAAATAATGAAGTACGTACTGCGCCGCATCCTCTGTTCTCTACATTTCCCTGCATATTCCAAATACTGCCGGCCCAGGACGGCCTCTGCAGATTGAGTTACTATGTCCTCTTTCCCCATCTCTCTCTGAAGCTCCACCAAATGTCCTCTTCTTGTACGTCTTCTCCATTTCCTTCTTCCGCCGTAACACTGTTTGCAATCGTTTATATCACCAGGAAAAGCCGAGCAACGATAATTCATTAGGCAGCTCGCCAGACGGGAGACGATCGATGGGTTGTGTCCAGGCCAAGCCATCCCAGAACTCGCCGCCTAAAGGGTTGGAGAAGCTGAAGCAGCAGAATGGGTACGTCCCGAGCGGCGGAGGGAGAGCAAGCCACCAGAGGTCGACCAGCCAGAGATATTCACAAGAAAGCCAGGGCGGGTCGCGCAGGCCCGAGTTGAGAAAAAGCCACAGCGGGCGCTTATCAGGTGGTGTTGGCAGCGGTGGGAGTGATGGCCGTGGCGCCGGAGATGTGAAGTTTGGGAGCAAGAATGGGAGCGGTGGGATTGGAGGTAAGTTGGAGGAGGATGGTGCGTTGAGGAGGAAGGCTGAAGGGTCAGGAGATGATCAAGTTGATCTTGTGGATGGTTGGCCTAAATGGCTCATTGATAACATTCCCAAACGCGCGTTGAGAGGTTTGGTCCCAAAGAGCGCCGACTCCTACGACAAGATCGATAAGGTAATTCAAACTTCATTTTATTCGTTCTTCTTCGATCTATCAAATTACTGTCCGGCGCCGACACAAGTAAGACTCATGGAGCTTTTGCTAGTCCTAACACGTGCGCTGTCGAAAGAATGAGATTGATGTCTGTTTGAGTTGAGTCTACGATGACTCATATAATCAGTTTGAACTTGATCTGTCCGAATGTTCTCGAAAATCTCTCCTCAATGAGTGGAGTTCTCCATTTCTTTGGTGCCCAAGCTGTTGAAGTTAAGCAATTAGGGGAAATACAGGACTCAAAGCTCTAATGTGGCTCTTAATATAATAAGAACTGTTGGATGTGAATATCTTAGTAGTTTGCAGATTCACGATCATTTGATTCATCAGGATTGAAAGTTTCGTCGGAAAAGGCATTCAGAATGCGATTTTGGATATTCCAGGTTGGCCAAGGGACTTACAGTAATGTCTACAAAGCATGGGACAGAGACACCGGAAAACTTGTTGCCCTGAAGAAGGTTCGGTTCGACACATCAGAACCAGAGAGCATAAAATTCATGGCGCGGGAGATCATGATCCTGAGAGAGTTGGACCATCCCAATGTAGTCAAGCTCGAAGGGCTGGCGACATCGAGAATGCAGTTCAGCCTTTATCTAGTCTTTGATTTCATGGTGTCAGACTTGCAGAGGATCATCACTCGTCCAGAGGGAGGACTAACTGAACCACAGGTACGCATACAAAACTGCACATTGAATGCATCTGCCAGAGAGCCGCGTAACATTTTCGTTAAATTCTAATGAACTTCTTGTGATGAGCTCATCGGCAAATCCTAGTGACCTGAGTTGAGGCCGATTGGGGAGCAGACGAATGTAGCGTCTGTATGAGGTTTTCATGTAAATGTCATAAGGAAGTTCCTAGTGACCTATAAATATCGACTTATGCAGGTGAAGTCTTATATGCATCAGCTTCTTTCGGGGTTGCAACACTGCCACGACAAAGGAATTCTTCACCGCGACATAAAGGGATCAAACCTGCTGATAGACAAAACAGGCATGCTAAAGATTGCAGATTTTGGGCTTGCGAATTATTACCGACCTCGAGATAGGCGTCCTCTAACGAACCGGGTGGTGACCCTTTGGTATAGATCTCCTGAACTACTGTTAGGTGCAACCGACTATGGAGTCGGTATCGATCTTTGGAGTGCCGGATGCCTGCTGGCTGAAATGTTTGCGGGACGCCCAATAATGCCTGGCCGGAATGAGGTAATGAAGTTTAAAAATAAGATAATTGTTTCTCCATGTATCCCTCATCATAGTGACCGGATTAGGCGCTTTCATTTATACTTTTAGGTAAAAATCTTCTCCTTATTCTTGACCTAGAAATACTCGGGATACAGAACATACTGACAGACACTTCGAGTTTTCTTAGTTGTGGGACGAGGTTCAATCATCTCAATGCCTGTTTTCGGGGATCGGTATGTTTAAATCCGATTAGTTCTACTAGTGCCCTGAAGTCTTTAAACATTATAAATTGATCTCCACCAAATTGATGAAAACATGTTAGGCTCTCCCCAAATCAAAACATTGCGATGTTTCTTCTCCATTCGTCAATCAAAACACTAACAGGAGCTTGTTTTTCATTTATGTCTTCAGGTAGAGCAACTCCACAAGATTTTCAAACTCTGCGGAACGCCACCAGAGGATTACTGGAAAAAGATGAAGCTACCCACGACCTTCAGACCGAGGCAGTTGTACAAGTCGAATCTCACAGATATCTTCAGGGAATTCCCCGACTCCTCAGTCCGTCTTCTTAGTTCTCTTCTCGCTTTGGACCCTGCATCTCGTGGCAGCGCTTCTTTAGCCTTACAACATGAAGTAAGTACTAGCCAGTAAGACTAAGTTTTCACATTTGCCAGAAACACCATCGGACCGTGTTGTTGTCCTTTCATGACATTTTTGCAGTTCTTAGTTTTGAGCTCCCAAAAATGGGGAAAAAAAGAGTTCATATTTTGATGTTTGAGTCTACTTACTGACCTTATTCCTGCGCAATGCCTTTCTCTCGCAGTTCTTCTACACTATCCCATTAGCGTGCGACCTTTCTGGTCTTCCTATAATCTACCGGGAAGAGGATGAATTTATTAAGATCAACGAACAGAAAATGTATGTTGCCTTTCTTCTACTGTTACAATTACAGCCATTCCCGCACCGCTGTGGAACTCTTCAGGCACTTACTTCTCATTTGTTCTCGTCATCATTTCCCATGGTGCTCTTTAATTCATTGATTGTCACTTTCTTTCTCTCAGGCGCCGGAAGGCTAAAAGACGGACTAGATCACAGCGCGAACGGAGGAGGAAGGACTCTCTCGCCGAGAATGCAACTGGTAATGGCGAATCGACCAAAGAGGTGAGGCTCATCACTTTATTTGCATCCATTCATTCGATCCTTCAAGAGGGACAAACATACGCCTTATGCATTTTAATGTGCTTTATCTCGATTTAAGTAGTCAGGCGATCTTTGTATATAGCCTTCGATACTTCGAAATTCCGCACTTCCTTGAAGTCATTCCTTTGACACTTCATCCCGCTTCGAATGCTATACCTGGTTAACATCCGTGGTGACACAAACTTAAACTTTGATTGTAATGTGATCACAACTCGAATGTTCTATCTTGAATACGCATGGTCGAAATAAATACAGGGGCAAGAGCAGAGGCAACTGGTGCAAACTAATAACCAAAAGCGAGAAACCGGGAGCAGCACAAGTAGCAGCTCATCAGGGCTAAAGGACGCCCAACCCGAGCAAAGTGCACCACCTGTCTTGCTATATCCAGGCCTCGTCAATCAATCTTTCAATAAGTCTGCGGAAATAGACTTGAGCCCCGATGTTGGCGAAAACGGAGACCTTCCTCAACAGCTGCTACTGAAACCACGCATCTCGGATTACAGAAGAGAGAAAGATGGCCTGTACAGTTTGAATCAGGTCGGTAGGTCTACTTCGACGAGGGAATTTAGAAGTGTGAACAATCAAAGGAAAAACTTGGGGCGGTTTGCCGTCGAGGATTAGGACTGCCTTACAAGGTACTCGATGAGATTCTTTTCTTGCCATAGTATTGGTCTATACTTGCTTCTTGTAAGTGGGTTTTGTTAACCATTGAACGTACATAAACGAAATCGAAACTCAGTAGCATATTATGCTGAGTACTGCATAATGGCATTGCTCCCGATTTTAGGAATCTCGTTTGGAAAGGAGTCATTTGAACCTGGTCGAATTCGAAATCTATAAGCTCTCGACTAATCGAAGTAAGCGAGACCAGTGCCGTTCAGTGCGGTTCGTGCAAAAAAAAACGCGTCAAGCCTTTGAGCGATCACTACATTAGTTCTGCAATGCAAATTCCCAAGCAGTAGGCTCGGGCGCAACATCCTGCCAACTGACAGAAATTTTGAGCTTCTGCTGATTACATATTCTTGACATACTCATAAACAGCTGATGCAATTTATTAGACGCTGTCACAGTCTATAAACAAGCAAGCAAAAGGAGCAAAAGTTGCAGATCCTAGCAAAGACAAAGTTCACTCCCGCTGATACACACTTAAAAAGGGGTCACATCATTTCAATTCAGCATAGCTCTCCAGGTCCTCTTCCACCACGGATGCCAAGAGATCGGGGTTTTCGGAATTCCTGACTGAGCAGTTAGCTCGTATTTCTCCTTTCGTCCCCGTCAACACCTCGAGTTGCCCCATCTTCGTCATACCGAGGACGAACTTCTCGAAGAACAATTCCTTGTCCTCGGCGAAGCTAGTGACAATGTCCCTCGTCGTGCGGTCCTCGTACAGATCTTGGTCGGAGGTGAACAGGCCTTCGCGGTTCACCAGATTGACAAAGTACTTGTTGTCGAACAGGTTGGGCGATCGGATGTCCAGGACCGTGGTGTTGGTGGAGTTTGTGGTGGGGCACACGCCCTTGAGATCAGTGGCAAAGGTCTCATCCATGGTGGGGTCTTGGGTCGGGTAGAGCCGTCCCTGAAAGGCGGCGCAGTGCCCGCGCCCAATGGTGTGGCCTCCGGAGAGGGCCACCACGTCGGTGGCGTCCAGGTGTTTCTTGGCTAGGGCGGCGAGAATTTCGCTGGCGTTCTCAGTTGGTGCAGGTAAATTCTCTAAGACCACGTTTATAGTCGCGGGTGTGAGTCCATCCCGCCTTCCCAACGGCACGTCATACTCAGGTCCGCCCGACTGCACACGACGACAACGAGAACAACAAAATTAGAATCCAGAGCTTGGGAAACCTCTGTTGATGCTCGTTGACATGATAGACCAAATCGATCTAGGACATGAAGCCAACAGAGCACTGTGCTATCTTCTTCACGTTTTAGTGACTATCTGCAATTCAAATCTCACAAAACTAGAAGCTAGTTGGGATTAGATGATCATTACAAAAATCTGTCCACTTATGATTTCATTTCATCCGCAGTTTCCAAGAACTTCGTGAGCACAAGTTTACAGGACCATGTTGAAATGGTCAGAAAACAATTCAAGTTGGAGTAGCTAATCCAGAAATTTAGGTTTGACCTGAGAGTTGTTGGGACCTGAAAAAACGGAGATTCTTAACCTTTACAATCAGATATAAACAACGATGATGTCTAACTTTTGACGATTGGAATTTGCTATAAACCGTACTTTTTAACTTTGAAAAAACAATGTTAATAAACTCTAGTTTTCTTACATGTGCATCTGCTGCTTCTCACAAGATATTAAGAACAGGTACATGAATGTAAATCTAGTTTAGCTGATATCGGTTTACACTAGCGACCCTGCTTTCTCTGTGATTTATGACTCCTTCTATGAAGCACATTAAACATGTCCATAGAGAGAGCGATAAAGTACTCGCTTACCGCCACAACTAATGAGCATTATCCAGCCCGCGACCGAAAAAAGAGGGTGGTTAAACAACTATTGTCGTCGCATGGCCACATGACGGGATAAAAGTTGCAGCACCATGCTGATGAGGTCCAAATTCCGTCACGTTTGGTCTATTTTATACATCAACTCGATTACCAAACAGCTGATTATTGGGAGTGGTTGAATGTTCAATTGAGGGGGGAACAATTCATACTATAAATCTGCGAAAATACTATGAAAACGTATAACATACAATATCCGATTAGTTCGATAATTCAGTTAATCCCCCGAAAATAAATCTAATTGGGTCCTGCCTGCATTTATCAATTTGACAACACATAACTACCACAACTATCTAGGAAGCTAGCTAATTGACCAGTACTGTATTCCGCTTTAGCTCTACTTTGAAAGCTTATGATCACAATTGCCTTCACACCGCCAAATGCGAATTGTATCATTCAAAGCTCCAAATTAGTGTGTGACGATAGGGACGAGCACGCTCAGCAAGAATCTCCATTTCTATCCAACATCCAGAAGTACGGGCACGAGCATGCTTAAAATGGTTTGCATCCGGCAAGCATTGGAATCAAGACTCTGTTTCATTGTGCCAATGATCTGTAGTGATGACGAAATGATCAGGGAAGGAGTTTACCAGGAAAACGGAATCTCGAGCGGCAAGGGCGGCGATGTCAGCGCAAGAGACTACTCGGCCGCACTTCTTGTCCACGAGCTCACGGAGGTCGCCGATGATCTTGAACGCTGTCCGTCTCAAGCTCTGGTTCGGGGGAGCGTCCTGCTCGCTCGGTGAATTCGCCGTACCGTCCAGCAACACCGAACCATCACATCCCTGAATCGCTCATCAGATGTCAAAGCATGTGGTTATTCACATAACAGGAAAAAACAAATCAAAAATAATCTGGCGTCCTTGGAGACTAGAAAGAACAGGTGCTGTTATTTCAGCCAACAAAATCATCTCATGAGGACAATTTATCAGAAACGATTGATGCGGTTCTTTCTACAACCTGAACATGGCAACTGTCTCAAAGGCTCAAAAAGAATCCTCCGAAACTTCTACGAGTGTTCACTAACAAGACAGTAAGATTTGTGTGCTAAAAGACGAATTCACGATGGCTTTAGCCATCCGTTTGACTTCGTAATCCACCCAGCATTGGGAAAAATAACAATGTCAAGGCAAAAAAAAAGTTCAAATCTTGCAGCTGCTAACGCAGGCCACCAGCTCAAGAAGACCCTTTTTTTTTCTCTCTCTTTTCTTGGTCTCTTCTCCATTTTCCTGACGAAGAAGATGACCACAGATCTAGCCAACAGGGTGTGTAAAGGTTCAAACATCAGCTTACACACCATACACAAGGAGATGTGGCGAGCAAATCGAGACACGACTTCCAAGAAAATCCCCAAATCTCTTCGCCCGCTACATTGGCTGCAGATCGTGACAGAGCTCGTTGGGTACGTACCTGAACAAAGCAGTCATGGAAGTGAAGACGCAGTAGCCCGGCAGCTTGGCCAATGTCCTCCTCGAACACCTTCTTGAGATGTTTCCTGATGATGGACTCCACCTTCGGGCAGCTGTTCTCGTAGAAGGACCATTTGAGCCCCTTCACCAAGTGAACAGAGCTCGAAACACGAACGTGCGACGAAGCTATCACGAGGCAAGAAAGCAAAACGAAAGAACTGAAACGGGAAGCCATGGATGCGATCTGGGTCCTGGTTTAAGGTTTCTTGTACGAGGCGAGCTGAACCCAGCAAGGGTCCTTCTTTATAGGCAGATAAACTGTATGGGCTTGAATTTAATCAACGGAGGTAGCTTGTTCCAATTGTTAATGGCGATCATCAGGAGCATTGACGAAGTGGGAGAACAAGACTTTTGGAGGGCATGTGGAGTTGAAACTTCAAAATGCCACGTGAACTGAACAACAACATCAACGTAGTCTCGCTCGTTTTTTATTTTTTTCCCTTGCTCATGACGACGGTGATTGGACATAGGACGTATACGGCTCCTCCAAACAAGAATCTCATCCACCTCATTTTTCTTTGTGGCTATCTAACAAAGCACAACGATGCCTTACGTTTGGCAAGTGGGATATCATGTCTTGACAGAATCCAACCAGTTCAGTTTCGCGTTTGGAGCTATCCTTGGACAGGACTGAGTTAGGATAAAGTCGGATATATATCGGATAAAATTATTCTAATTAATTTGGGCGGTACATGAAATACAAAATAAAAATTAGACAGGAGAATAAAAGGAAAAGTAGAGGGCGGACGATAAAGAGGAGCTTGACGGACTACAGTATGAAGGAGAGAATCGATCGGCCAACCAGTTACCACCATTGATGGCAACAATGGAGGTGGTTACATTCGTGGCAGGGTCAGCATGATTTTAGAGTGGAACCGAGAATTGAAGAAGTGGAGAAGTGGACAAGTAGGAACCGATCCGATTCAAGACTATGGAGTATCAACGTAGGTTCCAGATTCTAAAAGTTAATAAACCGGTTTCGATTGGTAAGTTTAGGCTTTGAAATTTGTAACAAGTATTATGTTTTTTCTTGTTTTATATCTTCACGTGATTCTACGAGATTACATGACGTCCAAAGATGATTATGTAATCTGAAACCACTAGTTTGAGTGTTCTTTTTGAAAATCTACGTCACCAAGACTTTTACTTTATTAATACTTTATATTCTTGATGTGTCTAAATATGAGTTGTGGTTGTAGATGATAGTAGCAAATGGGGGTCATCAAAGGTGATCATTCACTCTAATTATTTGATTAAAAATATGTGGAACTTTTTATTTATTTAAAAGAATCGAGGAGGAAGCGGATCTTTTAGATGCTCTGACTTTAGATATTCTGAGCTCCATCCTTAACACGTGGGAAGGGCTTACTCTACTTGTGTCTCAGGGAAAAATTGTCAAAAAAGTCATAAACCTATTGCATTAGTACCAATTCAGTCCTAAACCTTTTTTTGGTGCCAATTCAGTCTTAAACCTTTTACATTAGTATCAATTTAATCCTAAACATTTTATTGATGCCAATTCAATCATAAATCTTTTGCATTAGTGTCAATTTAATTCTAAATATTGTGCATTTATGTCAATTGAGTCAATTCGATCAATTTTGATCAAAAAATATTTGCGCGAACATTAATTGTCCTAAATGTCACGGCTTGAACTAATGTGGATTTTTTTTTTAATATTTTAAATAATGTTTAACAATATTTTTTGGAAAAAAATAAAAAAAAATACTTAAAATTTATTTAAAATTATAAAATAATATTAAAAAATCCAAGTCAGCATTTGTAGTGCCATGTAGTATAATCGATGTTCAAGTTAGCCATTTTCAGCCAAAATTAGTCGGATTAACTCAATCAACATCAATACAAAAAATTTAGGAGTGAATTGACATCAATGCAAAAAGTTTAGGACTGAATCAGCACAATAAAAGGTTTAGCACTTAATTGGCACCAATGAAAAAGGTTTAGGACTGAATTGGCATAAAAAAAGGCTTAGAACTAAATTGACATTAATGCAATAGGTTTAGGACTTTTTGACACTTCTCTCAGTGGCTCGCCTTTGAGTCCGGAGATGGTTATGTTCTATCTCGGGATTACCTGGTCCTTAGATAGGCACCTAATTCCAATACGATAGGGCTCTATCAATGCAAGTCCTCTGACATTTTTACCGATGTGATGGGGAGATAGGTTTCAACGTATGTATGGCAGTTTTTAGATTCCAAAAATTAGCAAACCGATTGCAACATGTGACTTTTGAGTTCTAGGTGAAACCTGAATCGACCCAAAAATCACTCGAACCAAATTTTCGGGTTATCATTTATATATATATCACACACACATCGCCAAATTTGACCATCTTGTGACGGCAATCCAGATTGCCTTGGCAACAGCAGTAATCATCTCGATGTGTAGGACTAAAATAGGATGTTGCCTATATTTATCATGATACTGTTTCGTCGAAATTTCCCTACGACAAAAGGTCATTCACCGAAATATGTTCTGCAATATTTAAATATTGTAAAGGTTCATTGGCGATTTTGGATAGGAGTGATCCAGATAATCCACAAATTAACACGTAGATTATGCAAAGATTTTAAATAAAATTACGCCAATGAGAACCAAGCCGGAGTTTAATTCTATCCCCAATACTGATTTATCGCAAATCCATCGTAATAATCGTCAAGTTCACGAATAATTCATAGAATGTAAGAACGCAGGGATACCTTAAATTACACGATGCTATTATATCATATATGATGAGAGTTTCTAAACAATCAATTCCATTAGGGATAAGTGTACTAGATGTCCTGAAACTTGTAATGTAAGTGCAAATGAGTCCTAAAATCTTAAAAAAGTTTAATCAAGTTATAAAACTTGTCACGAAATAGCATTCGAGTCCTAAAACTTTCAAAAAAAAAATGTAATGAAGTCCTAAAATCAGTCACTAAAGTGCAATCGAGTTCTAAAATTTTCAAAAAGGTACCACCAATGGAAAAACTTCATTGAACTATATGTCAAGTTTTAGGACTTGATTGCACTTCTTGAAAGTTTCAAGATTCGAATGTACTTTTATGATAAGTTTTAGGACTTTCAATACACTTTTCATATTCCATTATATACAGATAAATCCCAAAATTTTCATATTGAATGATATGTAAACATCAATTCAGCATTGTTTTCCATCACGCAAAATTTTTAAACTAGATGATATCGCGTTCTCTAACAGTTATCAAGAAAAATAGGGTTATGCATCCGGTCCGGTTTAACTAGCCTTGTTAGTTTAGTAAAAGCGGTTTGATTCTCGGTTCGGAAATCAAGAATCAGTCTAGATCGGTTTGGTTCCTAACTTCAAGGCTGGAATCGTGGATTTTCCTATGAAGAAGAGAAGGGGTAAAAAAAAAAAAAGGTTGGAATAATGATATCGGTTACCACGAAACACACCAATAACTACCATGAGAGGCCCATCACCACGTGAACGGAGCTCGAGGTATGGACATGCGACGAAGCTATCACAAGACAAGAAACCGCAACGAAAGAACTGAAACGGGACGCCATGGATATGACCTGGGTAAGGGTTGAAGGTTTATTGGACAAGGTGAGCTGTCTGAATGAACCCAGCACCAGATAAATTGACTTTGATGCCAAAGCAATTTTGAATTACCAACTCGTTCGAGGTTGAACACCATTCGAGGATGGTAGCTTGTTCAAATCTTTAATGTTGATCGATGCGAGCATTGACGAAGAGGGTGATCGAGACTTTTGGAGCGCTTGTGGAGTTTTGAAACTTCAAAATACTGTGTGAACTGGACAACATCAACGTAATCTCCCTCGGCCTTTTTTTTTTTTTTGCTCATGATGACGATGATTGGACTTTAGGACATATGATGCTCCTCCAAATAGAACCTTGTGGGGGAAGTAAAATTAATCATTGTTCATGTACGAGCTTTTCTCGTACAAAATGAGCCATTTTCAACTAGTTCTTGTTTCGCATCAGGTCCGATTTTACAGGTGAAACAATCTGAAATAGCCTTGTTATTTGAGTAAAACTGATTTGATCCTGGGTTGGAAATCAAGAACCAGTATAGATCAGTTTGATTTTTAATTCCAAGGTTGGAACGGTCGATTCTCCCATAAAGAGAGAAAGGAAAAAAAAAACACACTCATTAGATTTAAATCGTGATATCGATCACGAAAAAAAAAAAACGTACCCAAACTACCTTACCAAAATTATTTTTTTCCTTGTTAAAAAGACGCATAATTTGATGTTTTACAATAACTTCTAAAGTTTTTGCCTCACAAAAGAAAAGTGACTTGCTCTCGAGACCGACGTGTTCAAATTAATCGGTTCGGTTCCCAGTTCCAATAATAACATTGGTTCTCGGTTCTATGCCCAGTAATGATTTATCCAAATCCACTCACCTCTATAAAAATCGGGAATGATGTGGATCAATATTTATTTGTCGAGTTTAGTCGGTCTTTCGAAAGAATGAAACAAACACTTCTTTGCAAAAGTTGGAAATTTATTGTATTTTTCAAGAGAAGCAAGATTCTCCCCCGTGCTAAATTTGGTGGTCGTCATCAATTAACACTCTCACCTCAAAGTCCTGCTAACCAGCCGATCCTGCGGTCGTCGCATTATTGCAATAAAAAGCGCTCTGAAGAAAAGTCTATGCACTGTGTTATTTGAATTTATGTGCGAAAAAGCAAATCCATTGCTTTGTGCTTCTGTCGGAATTGTTATCCTTTGTTTTTACCCCAAAAAAAAAAACAAAAACAAATGATTTAAAAAAATATTTTCCTGAAAAATCATCACTTTCTATCGTTCAGAATAATTAATCGATAAAAAATATTTATTATTGAAAATAATTCATGCCCGAAATTTTCGTGGATGGTGAAAAAAAAAATCATTCTTTTCTTTATGTAATTGCGAAACAAACCAATTCGTAAAGCATCTCAGTTTTGGAAAAAGAAAAAAAAAACATCTTTAGTTTCATTTTCTTGTGCTCGGATTCACTCAACGTACTATATATAATAAATAAAGGAAAAAACCCTTCTAAGCGACATATCGTGTAACCAGCCCGCTCACAGATTACTATGTCGATGCATTTGCAACCCACAATTCTTTGTGCTACACGTCTTATGCTCTCCGCTTTTGAAATTACATTTTGTCATGAGAAATCACGCTTACAACTCAGAATTCAACATGGGACGACAAAGCGAAATTGAAGATGTTCCCCCTCGGCAATTTTCCAAATTAATATTTTTAAATATATATATTTATCAAATTGGTAATAAAAAAAAAATGTTTACTGTATTAGGTGATGCTCGGCAATTGGGCAGTCGAGCGGCACCCAATTGAGGCGATTTGGGCCCCGCTCGGCGGCCCAATTGCAGAGCGGGGACGCGATTAATTTTTTTCATATTTTTTTGGAAAAATAAAAAGAAATAAAAATTTTAGAGATGGAGCATGCCGGAAATGCAACCCACAACCACCAAAGCACTTCATTTATCAATTACTGCGGTTTTAATCTTTCGCCGCGATTTTAAATAATTACATAAATATAAATTATTTTTTTAATTAATGATTGATGATTATCTTATAAAAAAAATAAGCTTCAAAAGATAAATAATTATAAATAAAATAATTACAATAACTATCAATGATTTTTTATTTTTCCAATAAAATCAAAAATCAAAAATAAAAAATCAAATTGTGGCCTCGCTCGGCGCCCAAATTGCCGAGCGGCACCTAATACGGTAAATATTAATTTGAAAAAAAAAGCCCCTCTCCCCCTCTTTTTTTTTTCCTAAATTAGATGGTACGAAATGGTAATTACAAGATTAGGTAAGTTGGGAAATTATTGTTATAGCACTGGGTCTAAAACTCGAAAGGCTTGGGGGCGTAAGCTAAGGGTGGTCGGTCGCCGCCAGGAGAATTACATAGTCCATACCGGCAACTTGTGTTGAATGGTCCAATGTCTTATCTTATCTTTACTTTAATACGTGGATCCAGATTTCGCAATCTCCGGACCTCTTTTCTATCCTTGGTTTTTATTCATGGATCGTAGAAAAGGGCAACTTTTTTTTTTTGTTGTTGCAAATTCATTAGTTATGATTAACCTTTTGTTAGGCTCTTTCGTCGTTTAAGATACGATCAGTAATTAGGTTGGGGGAATGTTTTTATGACGAAAAGCATGAGAAGCTAAGGTTTACTTGAAGTGATACCAATTTGAACTTCAGCGATTTCAAATTGACTAGGCGTTTGGTTTGGCCTAAACTGACATAGAACAAGCTACAAGACGCATTTGGAATTAGGTTACGTTAGCAAATATGCACATTATCCGGTTGCAAATTCGCCTAAAACTCAATACAGTGTCGAAGAAAATGTTGCGCTGCCCCTCTTTTCTAAAATTTTAGAACCTTTTAAAGAGCTTTGTTCTTATTCTAATACTTTTTTCTTAAGATAAGAGGGCCCAAAATTTTGTGAGCAATGCGGACTCCAAGTTCTAACCCAACAGTTTAAGAGGATCCGAATCACCTGCCCTCTCCACAAAAGGGCAGGTGCCTGCTATTGAAATTCGGGCCGTCCGTAAATGGCAACTTTTTAATTTTTTTTTTGTATAATGATCCGAGCCGTCCATTCATAGTACGGACAATCCGAATCCCAAAGACAGGACCTACCCTTCTGAGGAAAAGTCAGGCGATCCCTTTCCGTTTTAAGAAGGAAAGTGTGGCTAGATATTTCTAGGAAGATGCTTATAATGTTTCTAGCGGATATTTAGAAAACATGTTTCTCTGGGTATATCTAGGATATTTATCTAGTTAGAAAGATCTAGGATATTTATTTGGAAACATCTATACATATTAGGAGGTGAAACCACCTCCTTAGGCTTGTAAATAGCCAAACACTCCCGGTTTGTTAATTGAGCTAGACGTTCATGTAAGAGTATATGAAGAGCTTAGTTCCCAAGAAGTAAGTGTGAGCATTTGGCTCCTAGTTATGTATGTGCAATAGGTTCTCCCAACCAATATCTAGAGCGTTCCAAACCATAAGAGTTGTGTCTCCTCATGGACAGTGTTGTGCCCCTCCCACCAAGCGATACCAAAGTCACACTTCCGCGCGGCTCCACTTCTTGGGGGAAGATTATGAAACAAATCTCAAAACTACTGCAATTGCATCAATTCCATCGTAACCCTTTCGATTGTACAGTTAAGTCTTGAACATTTTAATAATTTGTCAATGTAGTTCATTCGTCCAATTTTGGTTGAAAATTACTGACATAGATGTCAGCCGTCTTATATGGCATGAACGGTAACGTGGACATTGCAATTTTTTAAATTTATTTTCTTTTTTCTTGTTTTTCTTCTTTTCTTTTCTTTTCTTTCTTTTTTGCACCCAACTTTGGGCCGACGACCTCGTTGGCCAACCCTCATTGGTCATTTCGACCCTTGCTCAGTCTGGACGAGGGATGCAATGTCCTTGTCTAGATCTAGGTGAGGGTCGGTCGGCAATCTCGCCGGCTCAGAGTTGTAAAAATAGAAAAGAGCAAATAATGACTATGTTCAATGTCAGCACTAATCGTGTTCCATAAGATGGATGAAAGCGACAACATCAACGATTATCAATCAAATTTGACCAATTGAACTACATTGGCAAATTTCCAAAAGATTTAGGATTTATTGGCATAATTAAAAGTTTTAAGGTTAAATTAGTACAAGTATAATAGATCTAATACATTTTTAAGCGTTTTTTCCTAAACTTTCGGTATCAACATGCGGGTTTCGTCGTATTTATTAAAGTTATAAATACTATTTATAACTTTATGGGCCAGAGATGCGAAAAACTGTGCAGAGGAACGTACAGGTTTGGGCCCCAATCTGGAGTGTCGTAATAGTACACTTCTTCTTATACTTTCCCCATTTTCCCGATCTAATTCCCTTAATAACTTTTTTTAAAATTATTCAAAAATTCATAAATATACTGCAATTTTGTCAATTCATCCCTTTAGGGTTGAACTGCCACTTGAACCCAAACCTAAATTTTATCGATTAAGTTCTAAATCTTTTAATGTCTTATGTGGTACAACCGACGATGTGGATAATTTTTTAAAATTTTTATTTATTTTTTCTTCTTTATCCTTTACTTCTTCTTCTTCTTCTTCTTCTTTTCTTCTTTATGTTTGTTCTTCCCTTTAACCCTTTGTCATCCACTAACGAGCCCAGTAGAAGTCGTCGACCCCACGCAAGGGCTACCCTCATCGATTCGGGCAAGGGAAGTCCTCACTTGGGTTGCCCGCGCTAGGCCTGGCGAGCGTCACCCTCACCTGGGCTAGAGAGGGCGACCCTTCATCAGATCAGGCAAGGACGACCGACGTCCTCCCAAGCAAGGGCAACCCTTGCCCAATTCAAGGAGGGCGGCCCTCGCATGAGGTTGTGAAGAGAAGAAGGGAAATAAAAAAAAATCCACGTTAGCTACAACCGTATCACGTGGAATAGTCGGTGTCTGCGTTAGCGATTTCCAATCAAAATTGGCTATGTTGACTTAATTGAAAAAAATGAAAATTTTTAGAATTCAATTGACAAAATTAAAATATTTAAAATTGAATTTGTAAAAATGCAATAGATTTAGGACTTTTCGGACAAATTTTCCTTGTTTTTTGGTCTCAAAGTCTCAAATCTGCCCACACTTCCAAAAATCGCGATTAATTTTTCACGAATTTATCAACATCAGAGCCAGTTTAGAGGTGAGGACCGCATCGTCATCAACATGTGGAACAGCAACAACAGCCCCCCTTGAGGTGAATACACTCTTGAAGAAACTACTAACTAATGGCGATTTTCGGATGCGCGGTTAGATTTGGGATTATGACAGTGAAAAATTGAGAATTTTCAAATAAATTCTTAAAGAGAAGTTATTCTTATAAAAATGTGGGCCCAAAATTAGAATGGGGTGGGCAGTCACTAGGGGTGTCAATGGGCCGGGTCTCGGCCCAGCCCGAGATGACCCAAACTGAGCAGTGCTATGCTCGGGCTATTCCGAATCGGGCCGGGTCGGGTTGGGCCGGGCAGGATTTGGGATGAATGGTTTTTTCTTTTTTCTTTTGAATTTTTTAATCAAAATCAATTAACAAACCATCAAATGAAAAAATATATAAAAAGTATAAAAATAAATTAAATTTAAAAGAAAAAATGGGTATTTAAAAAGTTTGGCGCTTGGCCGATCAGGCCAAAGTACCAGACCCGGCCCCAAACCGGCCCGAAAATGCAAAAAAAATTTAGCCCGGGCCGTCTGGTGTGAGCCTATTTGACGTCCTTAGCGGTCACTGCAAAGACAATGGCATACAATGAATCCCTGACTTGTGTTGACATGTCTTGTCTATTTCCTCCTTAGTTGGAGGACTTCACAATTTTTTTGCGGATCCGGATCGTCAGGTGCTTGTCCTTGGATACGATTCGTCTGTTTTTAGACGGACAACCAGATCTCTTATTTTTAGGAAGTAATTTTTTAAATTTTTTAGTAATGATCGAAATTTCAATAGCAGCATCTATATTTGTGAGAAAAGGACAAACGACCCATTCATTTCTTTTTTTTTTCTTTTTTCTTTTTTCTTTTTTTGCATCGCCCGCGCCTCACCTCACCTCACCTCTTTTGCATCAATATCATCGTACAACTAGATAACAAAGGTGCAAAAGTACTTCACTTCACTGTGACTTTTTCTTTTTGTTTTTTCATTTTACTTTTCACCTTCTCCTTTTAATTTCCATGCTTACCACATTTTTTCCCTTTTTTTTTTTTTTTTTTTGCCCCTTGCGATTCCCTGGTCTTCCATTCCTTATAGAGTGGAGGCCAGCTTTGCAAATTCATTTTAGTCATGATTTTAAACATTTTATTGAGCTTTTTTCCACATTAGATGCCATAGATGTTTGGGGGGTTGGGGGGGGAGAAGAAATTTGGTTTTCATTAGTAAGCATGCGAAGTTTCGGTTTTCTTCACTAGAAATCCCAAACAACGGCAACGGAAATCTGGGCGAGTGCAGATTGAGCGGGTGATTGGTTTGGCCCAAACTAAACATTAAGCACACTATTAAACGCTCTTGGAATCGGGCTACGATCATTATTGTTGTGGAAGCAAATGATCAAAGAGTAAAATAGATTTACTTACCCAAAAAAAATAGTAAAATAGATGCAATAAGGAAGCAAAAAAAAAAACATACATCAGATTTATGTGATCCGGTGGGTGTGACTTCTATCCACGAAAATAGCAACACGAAATTCAACTATAGATCAAATGATATAAGGTACATTATAATTACACTTGTGTAAATCAAGCATTCTTATTGTTTCTTAGGCCCCAATTACACCCTCCCAAAAAAAAAAAACTCGCCATTAGCACTCACGATCTAATCAATTTCACAAAAGGAATTACACAAAATTTTAACACAAGATTTTCCAAAGCTCCAAGCACTCGAGATAAATTCATGAGTGCACGGGGTGATCGGCTTTTTAGTGGGCCGGTTTCCACCCTGACACCAGAATCAGACCATAAGGGCCGATTCTCAGATTGTGGAACCGGAAATTGGCCCGCCTGATCCTGAACTGGACCAGCCGTTCATGCTTTAGCGACAAATTTGAGTGCAGAGACTAGATCACATAATTACCTTTTTTTTTTACCCGCAGCACAGCACTAATAGATGAAATCCAAGCAAAATATTCGGGTCATCTCTTCGAACCAAGGAACATAATGGGGGGCCTTCTCACAGCGCAATTCCTCGTGTAGACCACTCCAACAGGGTACTTTTGTGTCCGATCGGAGGGAAGCCGTGGGACAGAGGGTGGCGTCGAGCCACGAGCGAGAAGATCTGAGGTTTGCATCGAGCCGCGAGCGACAGGGTCAGAAAGTGGTGTCGAGCCGCGAGCGAGAAGGATTGAGGACAATAACGAGGGAGGCTTAAGAGTGGCGTGACTCGTGAGACTGAAAGTGAGTGTCGCCATCGCGAGCAAGAGGCGCGGCTGAGAGCGAGGATGCTGCGACTGCGAGAGACGTCATTAAGAGTGAGCGATGAGCTTCGTGAGCGAGGTTGCGACGGGCGTCACTAAGAGTTCTAAGAGCGAGCGAGCGAGCGAGAGAGAGAGAGGAGTGACTAGGATCTTTACTTTTCAGCGCGACCGAGAGTGAACTGTGAACAATTGGCAATTAGCAATTATGATTTTTCATTTTTGGAGTAATAAGACAAAAAAAATATATGGGTTCAGTCTGGGTAGGTGTGTCCATATGTCGATTCGGAGATCGAACCCATATTCAAATGATTTAACCGGCTCTTTTGCTCATCTCTAATGAGCACAACTGCACAAGCTTGTTTTGGATGCTCTCCACGAAGAAGAAGAGGAAGCTGAATTCCTATATAGAAATGTTGGGGTTGTGGATTGGGCTGATGATCGATTTATAAGTTAGAAGTAAAACCTCAACCTTTGAACTAATTTTTGAGTTGAGAGAGGCGCAACACCATCCAACACTGATATTAAAGTCCATGTTATCAACAAATCTAAACGCGACAGTCACACAGAAGAGACACGGGTTGTCGCGGCCTCTGACCTATAGCCCATGTGAGAAAAAGAGATTTTTGGAATTGTCCCATATCAATTGTAGAAGGGATTGGTGGTCGATTTGTAAAAGCGAGTAAAAGGCTCAATCTTTGAGCTAGCTTTTGCCCAAGACCACCCAACAAGAAAAGACTTCCATCCTAAATAAGAAACCTACTTGAGTTGGAAGATCTTTATTAGGAGTAAGTAAAAAAGATCGCTTGGACCAAAAAAGATCGCCTGAAGATCTTTATTAGGAGTGATGCATTTCCCGATTTCTAAAGTTGGAACAGGTGATCAGGCGATTCGATTCTCAAGGAAATAGGTGATGCAGTCGAAAAGATTTTACAAGAAAACGTTACAAGTTCCCGATTTCTAAAGTTGGAACCGGTGATCAGGCGATCCGATTCCCAAGGAAATAGGTGATGCAATTGAAAAGATTTTACAAGAAAACGCCACATTTGGAGAAATTCAGCAGGCTGTGGCCATTGAAAATCATCATACGGACAAAGCTTGTTATCGTCCAGAACTCAAAATCAAATCTTCTAGAGATTGCAATGATCCATCTTGTTCGGGTCATAAAAAGAAATGTCATTTTAAGAAGTTCTCCTTTGGAAAACATAAGTATCACAAAGGCAAATGGAAATTTCTTAAAAAGAAAGGACGCCATTCCAGGTCCAATAAGAAGAAGTCAGACATATGTTATATCTGCAACAAAAAGGGCTATTATGCAAAGAAATGTCCCCACGCGAAACACCAAGAAAATTATATGATTCAAAAGATCTCTCAAAGCACATGTATTCCTCTCGATGATGAATATATCAAGTCAGTTTTCTCGATTGAGGAAGAACCATCAGTTGAAACTCTTTGTGCCATTCAAGAATATATTTCTGATTCAAATGAATCTCCAGGTGACATCTTTACCTTTTTTCCCATTGAAACTTCTGATGTGTTGCATCTTAAACCCTCAATCTTCCATTCTCCGTATATTCTTGTTCATTTAATCGCCTCCAAATTCTCAAAACCCATCCAAGTGATAGCACTCATAGATACCGATACTGCTACATCCCTTATAGATGTAAAAATACTCCTAGAAGAATTTTGGACACCTTACATCAAATATTTCACATCTGCTTCTGGAGACACTTTTGCTATCAAGCTTCGCAGTAAGCCAATAACACTTGAAGTGTTCCATCAATGTACTATCACTACCAAAATTCTTGGTTATTCACTTAATAAAGATCTTATTATTGATTGGGATATCCTTTCCCAACTACCTCAGCTCAAGATTGTCCTAGATGGTCTGACATTTGAAAATCAGTTCAAAGAATTCATGGCCATTCAAAGACTCTTTATCATACAACCAGAAATACTTGATCACATCGCTCAGTCATTGTTATCATGTTGTGCTGATTCTCATTCTCAGTTTTCTCATGTTTGTTCCAATCCACTTTGAAAAAATCCCGATTTCTTTGTTCGGCTACCATTCAAAAAAAGTGAAAATGTTAATCCCACAAAGGCCAGCCACTCTAGTATGAATCCTGAACATCTTGCTCTCGCTCAAAAGGAGTGTGTTGAACTCCTAGCCCAAGGACTGATTGAGCCTTCAAACTCCCAATGGGCTTGCGAAGCCTTTTATGTCAACAAAAGGGCTGACCAAAATCGAGGAAAACTTAGATTTGTTATCAATTACCAACCTTTGAACAAATTTCTTCAAGATGATAAGTTTCCTCTTCCTCATAAAAATTCCCTTTTCTCCCGTCTTGTTCAAGCAAAAACCTATTCCAAATTTGATTTGAAAGCAGGATTTTGGCAACTGGGGATTCATCCGGATGATCGTCCCAAAACGGGATTTTGTATTCGAAATCAACACTTCCAATGGACTGTTGTTCCATTTGGACTCAAGACTGCACCATCTCTTTTCCGGAAAGCTATGTGTCGGATCTTTCAGCCTCTTTTAGCTCATGCTCATATCTATATAGATGACATTTTTCTATATAACCCTGATGAAGACTCCCATTGTCAGTTTCTCAAACAGTTTACTGGAATTGTCCAAAATCATGGCATCATGTTTTCTCGGGAAAAAAAAATGACCATTGCCCAAAAGAAGATTGGAATCTTGGGTATGCACCTCAAAGAAGGGACGTACTGGCCCGTTCCCCATTTTGCTTAAGAACTTTAGAAATATCCAGACAAAAATTTCATTGTTCACCAAGTGCAATCCTTCTTGGGTGTTGTCAATTATCTTAGGGATTTTGTCCCAAAGATATCGAAAGCTCTTCACCCACTCCAGAAGATGAACCTGACCGGACTGGATCGATTTTTTTATTATAGTTTTTTTAAAAGTAAATATAATGTTTACTTGTTTAGGCGTAGGTTTGATTCACATATCTCTTTTTTTCGGAGACATTTTTCTTGCCTTTCGTGTTCTTACTTCAAGAACCCACTTTTCGATTTTTGTGATGAACGTAGGTGATAAGTTTGAGATTTAAACTTAATCGGACCAAAACTAAACATCTGCGATTATTATTTTTTTTTTTGTGAATATCGATTCCTTGGAACCGCTCGAGAACCGGTCCGGTTCCCGATTTCGAGGGTGGCCGGTCTAGTCCACGGTTCCGAAAAATTGAAACCAGGATCACCAGTCCGATTTTCGATTTTTTATGGGAACTGGACCGGATCGGAACCCGCTCACCCCTAATCTTCATGCTCTAACTCGAAACATATTATTAAACACAAAGCAAACTAATTCCAAACTCAACCAAAAGTAAATGTGAACGACGACCGTGTTCTCAACTTGCCGGTCGGGTTGTGAGTTGTGACTTCTGAATTGTGCGGACAGGAACGTTCAAAGCTGGAGAACCATAACCGTGTGTCCTTTTTTCTTTAAAGAAGCCTAGGACTAGACTGCTGAACATTCCACACGGTAGCATGACCATAACCTTGTCGTATATCTTTTGAACTTCGAAAGGGCCCATGAGATCACCTTAACCCACAAAACACGGAAGGCCCGCGACATCAGCCGACTCAGTGTTGATGTGCATGTGCATGTGCATCGTGCAGCCCCCGTCAACTCTTCGGCCCTGATAATCTGGTTTTGGTTCAGGCGTATCCATCGTCGAATTAATGACATTTACAAGGACATTCCCGTTTAGGACGCGAATCACAACCATTCTTTTTTTTTTTTTTTGGCTCTATTTAGGGCAGATATAGATTTTTAAAAAATAATTCTATTCTCTAGAAGAGTTTTTATGCAGAGACGCGCGCTTAATAACGACACCAAATTTATGTTCTTGAAAAATAAATTAGTTTGATAACATCATAAAATTTCTATTGATGTTGGCCACTGTGTCCCGGAGATCAGTGGATGGCGAAGGGCAAATGGGAGCCGCGAACTAAGGACCCGTGAGCGGCGATCGGCGAGCAATGAAAGGTGACTGACGGCAGGGTCGCGAGATAGAGGGAAACCGCATGCGAGAGAGAGGAAGTGAGTAATGAAAAGAATTCTTGTTTATGTTTCTATTTCAGAAATTGAAAAGTTTTCCTACTTCATATTTATATTCCAAATCTATTTTTCAGCTAAAAAATTATCCCTAAAAATAGAAATGTGAGATTGCAATACCAAATGAATTTCTATTCCAAACATCTTTTCCGAAAAAAAGAAAAAGAAAATAGAAACGTTGTCATGGACGCCCTTAGACTTTAGGTCTGAGATGGATAAAAGGGCCAGCATCGATTTTACATGCATGTAGAGGTGGCAAAGGGTCTCGAACCATATATGACTCATATTTCATGATAGTAGATCATAAATATGTTTCTTTAAGTTTAGAATTTCGGATTATAAATGGGTTAACTAAGAATAATATAAAAAATAGTAATATATATAAGAAATAATTTTCTCCAGATTTTAATATTAAAGTGTTTTAATAATATCAATCGAGTCGAGTATGAATTGAACTCGAATCGGATATGACATGAAAATAGGACAAAACGATTTAAATGGATCAATATAGATTGCATCATGATAGACCCGATCCACCAATTTGACACCTCTACATGCATGTTTTGGGATCACGCGCACTCTTAAATCGGGTGGGGTGGGTTTAAAATCCGGTTCGCATGCTCTTGGAACAAGCAAGATTTTGTATCCCGTGATCGGTTAAGACGATGGATGACGCCATGCCATCCTTTGGGAAGATCTCAAAACCCACTTGCCGGGACGGCAAAGACTAAAAGGTCTCCACATTGCTTCGTACGACAACGAGAAGCGTCTCCACAGAAGACTAGGTCTCTAAAGACCAGACCAGACACGCTCGGGACACTTCTCTGCCGGCGATTAGCAACGATAAAACAAGGGCTGGTCCCTGGAAAATGCAGGATATACATAAGACAAAAACAGCTCGTGTTTCACACGGAAGTTCACGGGTTTAGCAATTACTCCGAAAAACTAATAACCCCGTCAGAACGACATCGCTTTTATCAAATCCTTCGCGCAGGCGCATGCTTCGAGTTTCGCCGTGTCACTCGAATTCATCGGACATAGTTTTCGATAAGTTTTTGGAGCAGTGCTCTTAACCGATTCAAGCCCAGATAAGGAGGGAGAGAGATCAAAAACAGACTTGGAGAAAACACACCCTAGTGTGGGATCGATTGGGACCTGCACGTAATGACCTTGAAATTATGTAATATAATAAAGTTCGAACCGAAACTCAATCTCCACCTTTCGCTCTATAATCATAGGCGAACTGACAGTGCCGGCTGGGACATCAATTGACTCTGTAATGAGGAGGTTTCCGGGGAACCATATTGGAGGTGAGATGAGATTGACATGATGCAGACACCAAGAAGAAGATCCTTGCGTTAGCATGTGAAGATAGCAAGGAAACCAGTCTCTCTGTTTCAATCCATCTCAAACAGTAGACCTTCAATTCCAGCAAATCCGGATTCGCAATAGGCATCAAGCGCAATCGACAGAGTCTTGCAATAGCCATTAACAATTACAGGAGCTGCATCTGCAGGTCATTACTTGCTTCAGACCTCAATCAACTCTACAACCCTATTCACATTTTCTCATTTGAGGCAAAAAAAAAAAAAAAAAACAGAGTAACCTCTGGCCTCTAATTGCCACCAGAACTAGACCGTTGCCTAACAAGCTTGACCTTGATTATTTCTCTTTCCGGGTAATTTTATGTTGGCGCGGAAAACTTCCATGAATTCCACCGTTTTTCATCCGAATGCAGGCTCCAATAACTCGAGAACTCGGCTCATTCCCGGCCTTTGCCTGGCGTGCTCGCGAGTGCACAAACACGCAATGTCGAAGCACGCCATCACACTCGCTTCGACCAGACCGTCCCTGGAAACGGCCGGGTCGACCATCTCCATCTGCCGCTTCTCATCCACCATGTTCCGAGCCCAAACAACCAGCCCGACCTCCTTTCTCTCCTTATCCATCACCGGCAAATTGGGCCTCCGACCCGTCGCGATCTCGAACATCAGAATCCCGAAGCTGTACACATCGGCCTTCACCGTCGCGGCCGTGAACCCTTCCTTATACTCCGGCGGCATATACCCCAAGGTCCCGGCGAATTGCGTGGACACATGGGATTGGGAGGCCTCGATTGCCCTCGCCAGCCCAAAATCAGCGATGTGCGCCTCGAAATCAGCATCCAGTAGCACATTGCTCGCCTTAATGTCTCGGTGAATGATCGGCGTCGGTAATCCGTGCATATACGCTAATCCACTGGCCACACCCCTGATTATCTTCATCCTAGTGTCCCAGGACAGGGGCAACCTCTCGGCCGAGGGCCTCGACAACGAGACGTCTCCGTTCTCCGACGAGGACGTTGTGTCGTACAGCCACTGGTCGAGGCTCCCTCTCTGTATGAACTCATAGACCAAAACCCTATCCGAATCCGACATACAGTAGCCGAGGATTTTGACGATGTTCGGGTGCTGAAGCTTACCTAATGTTTCCATCTCGGCCCGGAACTCGCGGAACCCCTGGAAGGCGTCGGGCTCGAGCTTCTTGACGGCGACGGTGAGGCCGTTGGCGAGGCGGGCCTTGAAGACGAGGCCGAAGCCGCCGTCACCGATGATCCGCTGGGGGTCGAAGTTCTTGGTGGCCCTCCGGAGCTCCTCCATGGAGATCCTGAGCTTGGGGTCGAAGGAGGCGCTCTCATCGACGGCGATGGACGAGAGCTCCCCCGGTTTCGAGATCGCGCGGGTCTGGACCCGGACCCCGCGGCCTCGGTTCCGCTTGCGGCGGCTGCAGGCGAAGGCGAGGAAGACGAAGAAGAGGGAGAGGCCGATGAAGCTCGCAGCCGCGGCGAAGACTGCTTGGAAGTTGCGGTTCATATCAGGGAGTTTGGTTAGACGACGGAGGCGAGCCTGAGGAGGAGGAGGAGGAAGACGACTGCCGAGCGTTGAGAAGAGCGAGAGCCGCCGCCAACGGGGGTTGCTTCATGTAAGATGAGTCGTTCCAGTCGGACTGGACGAGCTCGTCAACGGTCGTCCACATCTACCGCACGTTTGATTAATGGACGATGGAATTTCCTCTATCTTTTTTTCTTTTTCCCCTTAAAACTCCCCTTTTTGGTGAAATTACAAAAATACCAAGCTTGGAGTAATTTTTTGCATTTGGT
Organism: Rhodomyrtus tomentosa; assembly: GCA_028455895.1. Classification (NCBI taxonomy): domain Eukaryota; kingdom Viridiplantae; phylum Streptophyta; class Magnoliopsida; order Myrtales; family Myrtaceae; genus Rhodomyrtus; species Rhodomyrtus tomentosa. The sequence continues at coordinate 34,801,615 of JAPCWY010000001.1, read as the reverse complement.
TTGAAGACTTAAAAAGTTTTTTCCCTGGGGCCCGCAACCACGTCTTCTCACTAGTGCCGTCACCGTTCACCAAGGATCTGGATTATCTAAACTTACTTTAGAAATTTTAGGCACCTAACATTGCAATCTGCGCCGTCTATTTTTTAACGGACGGCCCAGATTTTTAATTTTTATGAGATAATTTTTTAAAGTTTTTATATAATTTTTTATTAGTTATAATCTGAAACATATATTCATAACACGAACGGCCCAGATTGCAAGGTTAGGGCATAATCTTCTGAGGAAATGTTAGACGATCTATTTCCGTTCAACCGGATCCAAATCGTCTAACCTTCCCTTAAAATATTAGGCATCCAGCCTTGCAATTTGCGTCGTCTATTTTTGAACGGACAACCCAGATCTTCGATTTTTATGGGGTAATTTTTAAAATTTTTATATATATTTTTATTAGTTATAATCCGATACATCCATTTATAACACGAACGGTCCGGATTGCAAGGTTAAGACCTAACCTTCTAAAAAAAGGTTAGACGATCTCTTTCCATTCAACGGATCCGGATCGTCTAATATTCCCTTAGAAGGTTAGGTACCTAATCTTGCAATTTGCGCGGTCCATTTTTGAACGGATGGCTCAGATCTTCTATTTTTATGAGGTATTTTTTTAAAATTTTTTATATATTTTTTATTATTTATGATTTGGGACATATATTCATAATACGAACGGCCCAAATTACAAAATTAATGCCTAACCTTCTAAGAAAATGTTAGACAATATATTTCCATTCACCAATGCGTGTTTCGTCTTGAAACCTTTCTTCAGATTTTTAAATTATATATAAAAGTTATAATATGAGACATTCATTCATAACACGAACGGCCTGAATTGCAAGATTAGAACTTAAACTTATAATAAAACGTTAGACGATCTATTTCCGAAAAAATACGATCTCGTTTTTAGTTGTGGCCCGATGAATGAATTTCTTAATTTCCAGACAACATCCAAGGAACAGAGTCAGCGTCAATGTCCAACTGTCCCGCCGGGTCGTACCGGGGAAGGGTGGCGGTGATTCGTGTTTGCAAGCTTGTGGTCCTTTGACCAGATGCGTAATATCGTTGGTAATTTTTTAAATTATTTAAATCAATTTTTAAAGTTCTAGTAAAATGTTCGATATAAGCTTTCGATTTGCTCCGAACGGTTCGAAAGTGAAGAATTAGGCGTGTTCATCTTTTTTACAATTATAATGTCGTCATAGTCACTTGATTACATAAATTATATTTATAATTACTAAGTTGCATTTCTTACATGGGCAATTCATGCGTAATCTTTTTTTTTTCTCCACAACATTCAAACTTAACGGATTGGAAGTTGTATCGGCGAATTTCGTCGATTGGAATTAGCATAATGATGAGATTGAACATTTATCAATGATCAAATTAAACAAATTAAAAGTTCGAAAATGACATTGCATATCAAATTAAAGTCCATGAATTAGCTATGTCGTTTTTCTTATAAAACTTTATCGCAAACCAGATCAATTTTAGATGTGATATGTGTCGACTTGCTCGACACAAGTACAATCCAAAAAAAAGTTATGCATGTTAACGAATAGTATATTATGATCAAAACGATGGATTGATGAATCAACTCAATTGCATGACCCGTCGTGACTTGAAATCAACCTGCCAACACAAAGTAGAAACCTCTTTAGTTTTCCGCGAAGTTTAATTACAATTGGCAATAACCGACAACACATCATGAAATCAAATTTAAAAAAAAAAATGGATATCATCAATTTAAAATATCAATAAAAAAAAAACACGGAACAAAAGAAATATTTAACTAATAGTATAACAAAAGGTCACATAACTGCAGTGGCGATACTAACTCGTTAATTTGAACGGTAATAAGGAACGATTTCGTCTCTGGCTAGTTGGGCGAAACCCGACACGATCATTGATCGTGTCTCGCAAATTGACACATAATTGACCCGGACACGGTTAGTCTCAATTTCGTGACTTTTTTCTATTTATTATTATTTTTTTGTCGAAATTTTTTGTGACTTTCGAATCTTGCTATCTGGAAATCGCCACTTCTAGTTCTAAATTAGTCAAACCACAGTAGCCTAGCTAGTCCCGCGAATACCAGGGATCGGCGCACATCGGAAGTGGAAGTACTTATCGCGGGTGGGTCGGGTCGAATATGGTCCGACCCATATTGACCCATCTAACCTGTTTTGACACATACACGACCCGACCCACGATCGACTTATACCCAACCTGACCCACTTTGATTCATATTACCAAATCACACTAATATTCTAAGAAAACCTATATAACTCATTTAGCTTATTTTAAGCTCTTTACATATATATGTTATCAGATAAAAAATTTACATCAAATAAAAAAATAAATTAAATAATCAAAAAATATTTAAAAAATAAAAAATAATATTATTAAAGCGATTTCATGCAATAAAACATCTTGTGAATTTTTTTTTCCTTTTTAGGAAAAACTTTATTATTATAAATATTTTTTTAATTTTTTTAAAAATTATTTTTATTTTTTTTCTTTCATTTATCTTTGGCACCGGCGATCGTTGGTGGTGGATGGCAATCGATGGTGGTAGTGAACGATGGTAGATCAACGGATAGCGACGATTGGCGGCGGCGGTCGATAGCAATTTTTATATTTTTTAATTGTATTTTATATTTTTTAATTTCTTTAATTAAGTTACAAAATTGATTTTTTTCAAATGATAATAACCAAATTGAGCTTTTGAGGCCTTAGGCTCATTTGCAACTTGTGATAACTATTCTCATGGGTCAAAAATTGGTCCAATATGGATCGAAAATGAGTTTAAGTATGTAATTTTTTTTTGATTCATCGGATTTAACTTAAATCTTTTGGATCTATTTTCATTTAGGATTTTAAAAAAATTAAAATTCATGTACAATCTATTTGTCTCAAATATGGGTCAATGACCCATGTTGGCGTCTCTATAGCACAACCTCATAAACTCTTTGAAATTTGCTTTGCTTTTATGCTTTTTTTTTTTTGTAGTATTTTATGTCTTATGTCTAGTTGTCGCTGGTCTGAAATAAAGTTCTCTTTGACCAAAAAAATAATAATTATGTCGGGAAATTGCACCAGACCTGCTGCGATTTCCCCTTTGGTTGGAAATCAAACAAGCCTTGTACCCTCTCTTGCAGTTGGTTCGAAGCTCAAAAGCTGCGCAATCATTCTGAGATTCTACTTTGTTTTATTGGATTTATATGTCCGTTCATATCAACAGGGTTAAGATAGACTTAACAATTATGCATCATGTACGATGAATTACTTTAACGTAAGGGTATGCAACTGGACAGGGTATAATCGAAAATTAGATCGAATTATCCAAAAAATTGATCTAATTTTCGATTTTAAATTTTTGAAACAGGATTAAATAGGTCCGATTCCCTGTTCCTAGTTACAAGTGAAGGTTCGATTCCCTGTTTTCAGTTCCAAGTGAAGACCTATATGAGAATCAAATTGATTTTGGAACCGGTTGTTAATTACCTAAACAAAAATAAAATTTCTCTAAGTTGAGTTTAACTCTATTTAGCTTCATTTTTTTCCCCCCGTTCTTTGTGCCTCTCCTCTCTCTCTCTCTCTCTTTATATATATATAGCAATATTTTTATGGATGAATGGAGTATGGAGTTTAAAATTTTATTTTGATGAATGCGGAATTGATTTTTTAAAAATTGTGTTTTATGTTATGTGTTTGAATTTTTTTATTGTTTATAATTATACATAGCTACGTGTTTGAAATTTTCATCTTTTATAGCTGTACGTGACCGCATGATTGGTCGGATAGAGATTTATGTTGGATAATCTTTTACGCCTAGCCTTCTTGTTGCTAGTGTTATTTTATCGTAACAAGTGATTTTTTTTTATTATAAAAAAATGGAAAAAATAGGTCCTCAGGTTGAGCCTGAAATTAGAATCTGCCAACCCCCGAAATCAACCACCCTTACTCTACAGATTGAAATGAAGGAGGAGTCAATTGCGCTGCGCGCTTTGACATAAAATCAGGGGATTGGAAATGGAATATGATTCAAAATTTTCCTGGATCCCCAGTTTTCCAAAGACGTCGGCTCATGGAGTTTGAATTCACGCGCTTCTCCAGACTTGAATAACGATTCCGGCATTTATCGAACATGCTATAGTTGTTAATATTACGATGAAGTATTTTAATCAAACAAAACAATTTTATATTATAAGGCTTCAATGTTTTTTTTTTTTTTTTGTTCCCCTATCTAGAAGCCGCGTAACTGTAATCACCATTCTCAACTTAAAACCTTCGCCGATCAGATGTATTTTATAGTTTGACGACTCGAAAATGAGTAGGAAGTGGAATATTTTGCTAATGAGAAATGTTTCATTTTCTTTTAGGGATAATACCACGAAAATTTCTGAACCGGTGCGTTTATGATAAATTTACTCAAAATTATTTTTTTGATTAAAAAAAACCGTAAACCGATACACTTGTGACAAATTTGCCCCAAATCGGTACACTTGTAACGAATTAATATTTTCGTTAATTTTCGTTACATCTAACGGTCAAATTGCTAAATCGAATGGCACGTGTAGTTTATGGATATATCAATTTGGAATTTTAATCCTAAATTTGTTCACATTTGTGTCAATTCGAGATTTTTCGTGGCATTAATTCTATTTGACTAAGGGTAAATTTATCACAGGTGTGCCGATTTAGGGTTTTTCATGATAAAAATAATTAAGTCATGATAAATTTTTCACAGATGTATCGGGTTGAAATTTTTGGTGGTAAAAAAAAATATTTTGTGGCAAATTTGTCGCACATGTACCCAGTCTGAGATTTTTCTTGATCAGAAAAATAGTTTTGAATAAATTTATCACATGTGTACCAATTTGAGATTTTTCGTGGTGTTAAATCTATTTTTATAAAGTTAATTACTAAAATAATGTATTAAAGTTCACGCTTTTTTTTGGGGGGGGGGGGGGGGGTTCTATGTTTATTTAATCGTTGATCAGTGCCCTCTAATATTCCTTAAAAAAAATATTTCTTAACAAGGGAGGATTATTCCGACCCCAAAAAAAAAAAACAAGAGAGGATTACCATTACAATATTAAAAGGGGAAGGCAAAAAAAAAAAACAGAAAATAGAAAGTAATGAGCTGGATACTTTAATTTTTCTTCTTTTCCGTCGTTTGAAAATTTTGGAGCACAGTCCTCTCGATTTCAGAGCAGTACCGTCACTTGCTCCTCCTCCCCGATCTCTCTCTCTCTCTCTCTCTCTCCCGTCTTCTTCCTTTTTCGAAATCCCAGAAATCTCACCATCTCTCTAGCACCATAAAGCGAAGAATCACCTCTCTCTCTCTCTCTCTGCGGACTGCTTCACTGTGGACTGGCGCTTTTGGATTTGAGGGGCTGGAATTCGAATTGCCAATCGGAGGATGACCACCCGCGAGCTCGGCATCTGCACTCCCTCGCTGTCCTACTAAAGGTGCTGGACGAGAGCCATTCCCTCTTGCCTCTTCCATGGCCAAGCGCGTGCACGAAGCCTGGAAAGGAAGCAACGTGAGTCCTTTTGCCAACCTTTTCCCGTTCGCGGGCTCTTCCCGCTCTCTCTCTCTCTCTCTCTTTTCTTCTCTGGGTTTTGTCCTGTGCTTGAATTAGGCCGGAATTCGCATGTCTTTTTTCAATCGGTGCCGGTGGCGTTGTTTCTGGGTGCGTGCGGATTTGAGAAACTAGGTCTTCGTGCGTTGTTTCGGGTCTGTTTGTTGCGGGAGTGCTTGCGTCCTTGATTTTTTTCCCCTATTTGGAAAATGACGGGTAGTGTTTCATTTTTTGCTTTGTGGTGGCTGAATGGTTCCGGTAGTTCTCTTTTTGTCGTGTGGTGCTTTGAAGATGCTGCTCCGAAAAACAGTGAGGGAACTCTGGGTACTGATGTGACTTGTCTTAGTTGTAATGGGATTAGTTCGTTTTAGCTGAGAATTGGAGGGAAGAGGAAGAGACAGAGCGTCCTGGTCCCTAGTTCTTTGAGATAATGACGAATGGATATGGGGTTCTTCATTCCTTTTTGCTTCTGGCTATGTCTTGTTCCAGTAGCTGAATTGTTATTGAGATGATGCCTGTGTAGTGCTGGTATGGTTTTGCTGGATGGAGAGCATGAAGTGGGGCAATTGATGTAGCTCCTTAGTAGTACATGGGATCTTGCTAATATCACTTGTGTAGCTAGGTTGGGATCGTGTTTCAGAAGTAAAAGGTGATTGGCACTTGATTCAAGCATTCTTAAATGCTTCTTACTAGTTTCCCTGAAACAATTTCCTGTTGTCTTCCTGTGTTTTTCCATTCCTTTCTCCTCTTGTAATGCCCCGGGTAACTTAAACAAAGCTGCATGCATATCTGGAGCTTTCTTCTTAACCTACTCTAGATTAGGAGCCTTAGTCAGGACATGGTTGGCTCCAATCTTAGAAAAGGTGCGCCCTCTTTACCAGAACCAAACACTTTTTATTTGCGAGGGACCTCCTTATGAGTTATCTGCTGTTACTTTGTGCCAGTATTGATTTATTAATCTGAAAAAAGAACCTGCATACCAGGGTATGGCGAGGACTCTGTTGCTGGTGGTCTGTAATTTATGTGACATGGAGGAAGTGGTCAGCTGTAATTTTGCAGTATATGGGATTCTGAAGCCTGTTAATAAAAGCGTGGTTTTTCAATTATCTGTTAAAAGTTGGCCAGGACAAGAGGACGATTCAGACTGACCTCACCATTGTGATCAACAAAGCATCTTGAGCTTCGGAAGTTGTTTTTTCCGAGAGTCCTTTCAAAATAGTAGTTACGTGTAGACATGCATCGTCATCCAAACTTAACTAATGTGTGTGTGTGTTTTTTTTTTCGTTTTTAAAAATTAGGAGGGAAAGCAATCAGTAAGAATCAAAATTTCCCTAAAGCCAATATTGTTTAGTTACCTTTTTCATTATTCTGAAGAGGGATCTTCTTGAGAGTATTAGTCGACTCGTGGAGAGTGCTGTAAACTTAACAGGGTTTTCTTTTGCTCTAGACTTCAGATTGTTGATGGTAATGTTCAATGGGAAGACGAGGTTGGCGCAAATCAGTGAATGTCCTTTGTAAATTGATAATAAGCAAAAAAGTTATGCACAGATGCCTGAAAGAACTAATATAATTGGAAAATATTTGGGGCATCCATATACATTAATCTAGCTTCATGAACTTCATGTGGTTCTCAAAATCGTTGCGCAATCCCCTAGAGTTTGCTTGTCTTTTCTTCTCCTTCCACAGTCATCCATGCTGGAGATTGATACACTTTTAATTGGAAAACCATGTGTAATGTTACTGCTACGAAGTTTGGCCAGTTGCCAACCGTTGGCTTTCATATAGCCACCACCTAGCGGGGCCTCGTTCATCCCTAATTGTTGCGTAGAATGGAGTTTTGTGAAATTCAGGACTTGTAATTACGTGGAGAGGCTGACTAATCCTAGTATTTTATCAAGATCACAGATGTTTATTACTAATATGGAAGGGCAAACAAGTGTCCCCCCTGAAACTTCAATTCTGCAGGAGTTTGGGATGTCTTGATTGTGTTTACCGATGGTTGCTTTAGCACCTATGAATCAGACCAAACTTTTTCACTTTGATTAGCCTTTGTGGTTGTAAGTGTTGTATTAGCCCTCTAAGTGGCGGGTTGCCACCAAGGCCATGATTTCTTTCTGCTTTAACTGTCAGGTGCATGTTATAGTTTGATAATGCAAGCTTATCATCAGTTGGCAGAGATTCTTTAAGCGCATTGGCGGCGAAAATTAAGCATCAAATATTGGTTAGGATTAGTATCTTTTCTCTATGTGAACATTGGCTAATTAGAGGAAGCGTCTCTACACTTTTAGTGTATGAAATCAATGTTCAAGTTTTTTCGCTGCTATATCTCCTGTCTGTATGGGTAACATATTTCAAATTCAATTCTTCCTTAATTACATGGTTGAGTTGTAATTGACAGGCTAAGTTGTGCTCCAAGAGAGATCGGTTGCACCAATTGGTGTTACTATCGTTCAAAAAATTCAGGGCAATTGATGATACCATGCTATGTTTTTATCGTATGAATTCTAAAATGTCGTTATCTTGCTATTACTATAGAAATAGGGTTACTTGTTCCCCTCTGCCCCCATCGCTCATCATCAACCACCCCCCTCCCCCCACCCCCCCCCCAAAAAAAAAAAAAAAAAAAACCAACAACAAACCAAAAAAGGAAAAAAGAAAAGAAAAAGAATACATGAAAAATGAGTAGTTTGCCTATTTGTGGTGTGCACAGACACTTGCCAGTGTTACTCCCTACAAGTTGGCAGCAGAATGTCAGATTTATGTAGCTCAACAACTGAAACGTTTCTCCTTGTTCATGTCCTCCTTGTGTGATTTTTTTATTACCACTACTCTTGTTAAATTGAGGTGCAAGCTTTCATTCTTGAGCCATTTTGTTGATGTTGCTGGATTTTATAGTACTCATGTCATGTCATTTTGTTGCTTTGGAAGATCTTCTGTTGATATTTGGTGTTTTCCTTTCGTCGTCTCTTCTGGGTTTTGCAGAAGTTCATTCTTGGTGGGAGGTTGATATTTGGACCAGATGCGAGGTCATTGATTGTGACATTAGCACTTATCATAGCTCCAATGGTCATCTTTTGCATATTTGTTGCAAGGCATCTTCGCCATGAATTTTCTTCAGACAATGCTGGATATGCAGTGCTGGTGGTAGCAATTGGCTTTACGATCTATGTGAGTCCCTCTGCCCGAATCTGGCCCTTTAGATTAAAGAAACGACCCATCTGATTCTTTCATATGCGTTAGTATTTTTTATGTTGACCATGAGTGGAGAATGAGACTACTCAGAAGATGTCTCCTGCCCAGTTTTTGGGTGGCAAGCCTACTTTACTTTCTTTGAATGCAGTCTTGATGGTCATTGTTACACTCAGACTTTTAATTCTCTTTTATCATGAATCAGATATTTGTAGTTCAGTAAAATAGTGACAACTTGTGACGAGATTATATAGCTACGAAAGGAGAAAATATAACACATCCTTCCTCTTGTTTTCATCATCTATTTGAAAAGGGCTTTATTAATGCATGTTTTTACCTCTGTATCCTTTGATGTTTCTCAATTCTTATAGGTGCTTAAGAGTTCTTCTGTTAATAATTTTTTTACGCCTATCATTGTTAGATGAGACATTTCTTATTGTAATTGCAAAGTTGATTTTGATAGGTGTTGCTGCTTCTTTTTCTTACCTCAGCCCGGGATCCTGGTATTGTCCCACGGAATGCACATCCACCAGAAGAAGTATTGCGCTTTGACTCCTCAGCATCAGTTGAAATTGGGGGAAGACAAACTCCTAGCCTTCAGTTTCCTCGCACTAAAGATGTTACGGTTCATGGTGTTACTGTGAGAGTGAAGTATTGTGATACGTGCATGCTGTATCGACCTCCTCGTTGTTCTCATTGCTCTATCTGTAACAACTGCGTTGAGCGTTTTGATCACCATTGCCCATGGGTGGGTCAATGCATTGGAATGGTATGCTATTGTGTACACGACGCTTTTGTATTTCTTCATTTGCCTATTGGTAGTGGTTAAGGCTGTCAATCAGTCACAATTTTGGAAATTATGCTTGCCTACATGATTGTTGCTTTTTTGCTGCTGCAGCGGAACTACCGTTTCTTCTTCATGTTTGTATCTTCAGCCACTCTTCTGTGTATCTATGTTTTCGCGATGTCTGCTTTCTACATCAAGGTTCTGATGGATGAGCATCGAGGTACAGTTTGGAAGGCAATGAAGGAGTCACCTGCCTCTGTCGTACTTATGGCTTATTGTTTTATTTCTCTATGGTTTGTCGGTGGACTCACAGGCTTCCATTTGTATCTTATAGGAACAAATCAAGTAAGTCTCATGCACCATTCACCCAACGTGAGAGGGATCATGTTATTTTATTGGTTGTCTTTTGCACATTGTTTTTTAGCTCCTTCACTTCCATGTTGGACTGAATTGATGCTGTTAAAGTTTCCTTAAATGTTGCTTCATTCGCTATCATTCCTCATGTTTGCTCTAATCTTATGTCTCCGTTCTGTTTACACCCTGTTCGACTCTCTCGCATTTTAGCTGGGATAGTACCTTTCTTGGTTTTGTTATATGGAAAAGTACCCTGTAAGTAATGGCTTTTGTTTGAATGTGACTATAATAGACTAGCAAATCTGTGAATCATGAAAAGAAATTCTTGTATTGTCATTTTCTAATCATAGAGGGGTTGAGAAGTCATTCCACTTTGTAAGTGTTGGATAGTTTATCTGCTCTAGAATTTGAAACTCTGAAGGTTCAACAGAGTGTTAGGGTTTTCTTAGTGATTTATTTCATGGTGAATATCTGCTGCCCATCATTCACGATATTAGGAAGGATTTGATATTTTTGATGATGTGATGGATTAAAAATCCTTAGCCACACCTTACCCAAAAAAAAAAAAAATCCTTAGCCACTAGCCTGAACGAGATTTTGGTGCATATTTTCCGTTGCAATGAAGGGTCTGACTGATCTTTTCTTACGAGCACTTTGATGCATCCTTTGGTCTTTCTTTGCATTTCTTTACCACGGCCTTTCTCTGTTTCTGACAAGGATTTCTTGGCCATTTGCTTGTAAATTAAGATGTCTAGCTTCGTTCACATTGCGAATGTGCGTTCAGCTTCTAAGTAGTGCTACCTTCTGATTTGAGACAAACAACACTTGATTTTACAGACAACATACGAGAACTTCCGGTACAGAGCAGAGAATAGGTTAAATGCTTATGATCGGGGGTGCTTTAGTAATTTTTATGAAGTGTTCTGCACGGAGGTAAAGCCGTCAAAGAACAATTTCCGAGCTTTTGTCCAAGAAGAGGTGCAGAGACCTGTTTTACCAAGCGAACGAGGAGCAGAATCAGAGATGGAAGATTTATGTGCAAATCCACGCTCAAAGGTGGAGGATGATTTGGACATTGGTGAAGATCTTTTGAAAATCTCCCAGCGTCGGAATATTGAAATTGATCAAGATGTTCAAAGTAGAGGAAGCAATGGAACTCCAGAAAATAGTATGATGGTGGACTCCCCTATGGCTTCAGGTCATCGAGCTCCAACCATTAAATCTGAAAATCGACACTCAAGTTATGTGAGAAGTGGGAGTTGGGAAATTGCACCTGAGGTCCTCGTGAATTCCACGTTCGCGGAGCGAAGTTACACCCCCTCAAGCGAAACACGCTTGTAAATGGGTGTATATGGTTGGCGTGCAAATCAACATGAAACTCTGGCCTCAAGTTGAAATTTGGCGTCTATCAGGAGCAGTCATTTTTGCCCATTTCAGGTCTGAATTCTGATGTTGGCTCCCTTTGTTTCTGTTCTTTTTGTGTGCTATATGAGCATTAAAATAGGAATGTTTGAATAGTGTCTCTCAATTTGTTGCTTTCTCCTGGCACATTTGTCTGCTCCCACGCATTAAATTTGTATTGCTGGCTATATTGTTTCTGTATATATCCAGTATCCTAGGCGTTTGAGATCTGTCTCTTCTATTTGTTCAGACTGATTAGTTGCATTCCCCTTATTCATCCTATGCCAAACTTGATTTGCACTCTCTTGCTGCTGTTGCTTTGAAGTTAAAAGGCTGGGCAAAGGTCTTCGTGAAATTTAGAACTGAGAGGCCATCTTTTAACTCGCATTGCCCATGGATCAACTTTGGAATGTTCAAATTTGTCTTTGCATGAAGTCAGTCAAGATTCTTTTAGACCCATACCTTTGATCATATGATGGAAAGGTTGCGGAAGCAAATCGCTTCATACAGTGAATGTTGCTTTTCGATCTCTTTAGTTGGTGAGTGCCGGGTTTGGGTGGAATTCTTCAAAGAACTGGTATTTTCATGTTCTCTTTAGGTCTTGCTTTGATATTTGGCAATACCGCGATAATATGTTGAACGATGCCACGTGTTATAGCAAAATGTGGAATTCTTGGTTTGATTCCGAGAGAGCTTATTCATTCCATGAGGCTTACAGATTTGGTAAGTTTATTCAGAGGGGAAGGAAAGGAAAGAAAAGAACTGTTGTTGCTTACCTGGTTGGTGCAGTTTTTGCATTTGAAGTTTCGGTGCTACGCCAATAGAGATTTTTTCTTCCTTCGCATGCTATATACACTAGTAAAATTACACATCACAGCGTTAGTATGAAATTGTATCTCCTGTGCACTAATCCAGGAAAATATTTAGGCGCATTCTGTAAAGCACATATGAAATCTGACTCATGGCATGCATAATATTGGTCAGCGTCGCGTATTCAATGAATCATCTCAAAGATGGATTGACAGGTTGCGTTGATATTGCACCTTTGATTCAGTGGGGAAAAAAAAAATCTGCAAAAGCAGTTTAAGAGTAATGGGAAAAAAGATCACGGTTCGTTCGGTTTGTGCCTTGTTTGTGCATTGATGTAGCCTAAAAATGAAAAAAAAGAAAAAGAAAAAAAGAAAAGGAAATTTAAAATGTATTATCGGACCTCGATTTTTTCAGATGCCTTGCACGGTTGCACCTCTCTGAAAGGACACGTGAGAATGAAACTCTGCTCCTGTATCTGGTAACTCCGAAATTATGTGAAAATCCGACGAATTTCTTATCCGATTCAATCTTATGGTATTCAATTTCGTTTTGGCTACCATGTCCGACCTAAGTGCTGGACTCTGAAGCATGACAAGCTTGTTATATTGGTGACAGGTTGAGCTAAAAATAGGTACAGTCAAATATTGTTTAACACCTAGAGCTAGGCGCTGGAGACCCAATTCCCCATCCCCAAATTGGCAAACCTTTTCTTTGCTGGAGTTAGGCTGTGGTCATTTCTCATATAATCCAACCGAGGCATGACCACCTAAAGATTCTGCCTCCTTTTTCTCATATATTTTGGAAGTTGTCATCTTTGGTTTCCCCAGGCGTAGCATTACCGTGACCTGACCAACCTCTATCGTCGACCTAGCTCCTATCCACTCGGCGTCATTGGGCGCTTTCCTAGGCCGCAATTGTAGTGCTTCGATGATGAAGTGATTTATCCTTTAAATGTCGGAAGATCAAAATAGATAAACAATATGTTATCGGGTGGCGTGTACCCTTTTCATATCTCGATGACAATCTTCAAGATCCATATCTTTCGGCGAACGAGGTGTTTAGCACCTAAGTGGCATCGAGACGACACAACAAGCCAAAGTGTCGTTTCATCTGTATGATTGCTTCAATCAAGTTAATTTGATCCAAGTTTAAGCTTTACTACATAGAAAGAACTCTTTTTTTCCAAGGATGCATAGGCATGTATAATATAAAAGGAGTCTAGAATGAATTTACACTAAAAACATTAATCTTCATTTGTTGGTATCATTCATTGTTTCAAGTTAGACAAATTCAACTACATTTCATTATAATAATCCAACATTTGTTGGTGGAGGATTTTTGTTGTTGTTGAGAATATTATATTTTTATAGATTTACATTTTTGCCCCTAAAAAATTAGAAAATTTCCAAAATCGATTTGCGGATTTTGTGTGTCGAGATGTTTGGCACGCGTGTCAAAAGAGTTAACCGTGTGTCGGCCCTGTGTCGGACACCCGACACAACACGAAACCTCTTGAAGAGTGTTGGTGCTACATAGCTTATCATCCGCCCAGGCTTCATCATCTTCATAATGTGCCACACGAAACCTTCTGGAGAGTGTCAGTGCTACATAACTCAAGCATCCGCCTAGACTTCATCATCTTCATAATGTACCACATGGGCCCAATATATATCCGCTCCAAAGTCGAGCCGTATCATCTACGTCCCACAAAAGCGTAATCAGAAGCACTTTCCGATAATTGAAACTACCGAGCGCGCTACGTGACCACAAAACTCGGCCATCGATTTCCGCATACCGAGTCAAAGCCCCGTCGAAATTAACACCACAAAGCAAACGACCAAGTCACAAAGCACGCGAGGGTCCCCCACCTTACCTGAAAAGGTAGGTAAACCACCTCATTGACCGACCACGACCCTTTTCCTTTTGGTCGATCCTAACGAGCGATCTGAAAAGAAATTTCATCCGTCTTTCGGGGAGTCGCAAGATGAACAGTTTTTGAGCACGTGTTTAAATTGATGTCCCGGCATTGTCCGAACCCACAAGAGCTTGACAGCTCAACTCAAAAATGCCTTTGCGCGATCACATTAACATGGGAGTTTGCCTAACTTCTTAAATGTCTTTCGGGCCAGCCAGCCGTAGATTCTGACAACTGCCGTTTGTTACTAGTAATAGCATAAACAAAGACGAATTAGCTATAGTCCTACACGTGGCGATGACCTAGTCCCTAGGCCAACGTAGGCTTCACTTCTAGATGCGTCTCCACGTGGCACCGGATCATGGCGACAGAGTGGCCGTACGTTTTTGGGGGACGGGAAAGGGTCAAAGGAAGGGGCAGTTGGGTTGGGCCTTCTTCAGTATTCAAACTTCAAATCATTTCAATTCCTTCTTCTTTTTCCCCTAAGAAATTTAATGGGGGCACGTAAATCAACAAGGAAAAAAAGTATGTGGTGCGCTTATAGGGGTTATGGATAGACAGTATTGGAAGCATATTACATGCAAATTGCACGAAAGTAAGGTTGTATCATGAGATTAGTATAGCATTTCGGGAATTTACCTACTTAAATAAATGCCGTATTGGCATAATTGAACGAGTTATTTTCATGATCGTGCCGATCTTACATAAATTGACCCGCTTAGTCTGTTTAGATCAAAATTGACCCAGATTAAGGTATCGGTATGCCATCTTTAAATACAATGCCACTGAGCTGAACATGTTTTAAAATCCTTAATATTGGCACCGTATGAATATTACCCAATAGAGTTATGTAGTATAGTGCGCACACTAAGAAGAAAACAAGGAAAAAAAAAGTCGAAACATATTCGAGGACACAAAAGTGTGTAACATCATAGTCAAGAAAAAAAAGCTCTAGTGTTATGTTTTATGTTTTGATGTGGAAGATAACTTATGTCTCCATTTCATTTTGAAGTAATCAATGTGCACAGAAGGAAAAAATGTGAACACATAGCAGTGTGTTGTGTGTCAGTGGAAATGGCGTACAATCGTGTTAAAATGTGCCCCTATTTTGATCATATCATTAAGACACAACTTGAATTGCCAAATCAAGTGCCATGAATGCTAACGATCTCTACTCTTCCTCATACTTAGGACTCCCTTATTGTAGATTAAAAATAATCACCTCTACGATACTTTTAAGTTTTGTATTTTGGGTACAGTCAGAGCCTCTGTACAATTGATGGTTGTAAAATTTTATAAATTACTGCCGACTGTTGTAGAGATATAAACCGCTTGATTACAGCATAGTTCAAGATTTAAAAATTCTGACAAAAGTAAACTTGTATTGACAAGGTGTATATGCCATTATCAACGCCCGACAAAACTCCATCTGATTAGGTTAGTCTCCCTATCTCACACAAATTAGATGAGGGAAAATGGCACATGGTAATTAAACTTTGATGTAATGTGCAATGTGACTCATAAATTTTTTAATTTGTTTAGTATGATCCTGGCACTTTAGCCCGATGAAAAAGGTGGTACCTAAATTTTTAATTTGTTTATTGTGATCCCTTGAATTTTTGTACGTATTCAATGTAATCCTCAAACTATATGAAAATATCTAATATCGTTCTTGAGCTTGAATTGATGGAAGTACAATATTGGATTTTTTTTTTTTGCATATAATTCAGGGGCTACATCGAACATGTGCCAAAAGTGAAATAATCATATTGAATAAATTAAAAATTTTAAAAATCACATTCCGTACTAATATAAAGCTCATAAATCCAAATTGAATAAATTAAAAATTTCGAAGTAACACGACACAGAATCACACGTGCCAGTTATTCCATCGGAGAAGTACAGGAGGCATACAGGTTCGCGCTCTTGGAAGTGGTGGGCCCAAATCCTCTGACATTTTTATTTTAAAAAAGAAAGAAAGGAAAAAGGACCAAAGTGCTTGAAAAATAGAGAGAGACACGTGGTGTGAACAGGACAAGCATCGCCTTTGCTGCTAAACAAAGCTCTTCTCTCCTCGGACAAAAAGCAGGCAGGTTGCCACACGTTTCTCATTTGCTAATTGGTAAAGGCCACTCTGATCCCTCTTTTTCGTTCCTCCTCTTTCTTCCCCCTTCTTCTTTTAAAAAGTTCAATACCGACATGATCGCTCAAATCGATCTTGGAAGACGGGCGACATTCAGTGCTAAAAAAATCCACGTGGGGTCTAAAGTTGCAGTGGAGAATTCAATTCATAGCTTTGTCCAAAGGTCCGACCTCACGTTACATCGTCACCAGTCCCATTTTCATAAGCACATATGTCATTCTCCTCATGCACGACTTTTGAGTCTTGCTTGAGTGCCTTCTGATTTTATGATGTTACCCGCTTCATTCTCGACTGTACACAAACGGGTCGCTATCGGAAGAAGCCGACCATGGGATCCGTACCATCTAGCGGCCTGTGTACGAGTCGAGCTCGGAATCATCGGATGTTCCTAACGCTCCCTTTAAAAATAGATCCTAAGAAGCTCAGCATGGCATCACTCGTGAGTGCACGGCTTGTTGAGCGGGACTAATGGCAAGTGATCAGATTTATGTTCATGGACGTGAATAAATGGGGGTATGACTGCCTTGCAAGGTTCGATAATTGCCACAAGACCATGGTCAGCGAGAATTAATCATTGGGGATATATTGTTAATACAGAGAAGAAACGTTATTCCTATATTTTCTGTATATCTCATTCATATCTTTCACAATGACCTAGAAATATATATAAAAAGGAAATAATCCTAAAATGTATATCCTCTAATTTAGTTAATTATTATCCTGTAATTTCGCTAATTACAATTTTTACACATTTCTTTTACAGCTCATTCTCACACTTCCCTTCGAGTTGGTGCATATATGTCGTAAATGCCTAACTTGCCAACTGAGTTGTAAAAGATCCTACTTGATACAGCCTTTGTCAATGCCAAATGATCTTCATATCGTACAAATGGAAATCAAATCACTTTGTTGTCCAAGTTTTGCTTGATACCACTTCAACATGTTTGGTACGGTCATGCCGAACTGAATTACGAGAGATGTCAATTGCTGCTTTATTATCTGGCTTATAATACTCGTCGCATATGCAATGTTAGGATGGGTATGTGATAGGTAAATTAGTTTGCCAACTAACCTTTGATATTTTTCTTTATTTGTTGGCATTTAAAGTCTATGATTCTGAACAATTGGTGTGTTTGCAGGTTTGCAGTCCAACATTCCCACTTCTGTCAATAGATCTAGCACATACTTTCTTTGTGAGAGAAATATTTTCCCTGTCGACCTCGCTACTTCAATACCTAGAAAATATTTCAACCCTCCAAGATTTTTCATATAAAACTCCTCAAAAAGTTTCTTTTGGAGCTTAGATATTTCTATCAGATCATATCTAGTAATAATTATATCATCAACATAGATAATAAACATTATTACCTTCCCTTGATGTTGTTTCAGAAACAATATGTGATCTGAGTCACTTTGAAAATACTCATATCTCTTCATCGCCGAAGTGAATCGGCCAAATTATGCTCGTAGAGATTGCTTCAGACCATACAATAATCTTTTTAATTTACATACCGCCTTTGGTTGTAAATGTGAATTATAACCTAGTAGAACATCCATATAAATCTATTCTTCAAGATCACCATGAAGAAATGCATTCTTGATATCATACTAGCATAATGGCTAATTTAAATTACCTGCAAGAGACAACAAGATCCGAATAATATTAAGTTTAGCAACAGGATAAAATGTCACCTGATTGTCAATCCCGTAAGTTTGCGTATAAGCCTTCGCTACCAGTCATTGCCTTGTACTTTTTAATAGATCCATCTACTTTGTACTTCACAGAAAAGACCCACTTATATTCCAGAGTCTTCTTCCCTTTAGGCAAATTCACTAGCTTCCAAGTCTCGTTTTTCTCCATGCAACAATCTCCTTCTCCATTGCTTGAACCCACTTGGTATCTTTCATAGCATCATGTACTCCTTTTGGAATACGAACTGCAGACACGCTCGACACAAATGTCTTTACTGGTCTGACAATCTTTTGATTGACACATAATTTACAATAGGATATATAGATCTATTCTATTCAGCATCTGGTAAATGTCTATTTGAGTGCTTGCCTTGATTGTGCCTAGTAGGTAGTTTATATCTCACAAAAATATTAAGTTCATCAAAGACACAAGGAGGGGCAAGAGAGGTTACCTCATGAATATTTTCAAGAGTTGAGTTGGATACTAAAGAAGAGAGAAGCTGTTCTTCGTGATTTTGCTCTTGCAGAAGTTGGATTTGCACAACATCAGACGATATCTCCTTAGAAGATGCCTTCTTAGATGATGCCCCCTCAGACGATGCCTTTTCCACTCGCTCAGATGATGGCTCCTCCTTAGACGATGCCTTCTACACTCCCTCAGATGATGGTCCCCCCCTCAGATGATGCCTTCTCCATTCCCTCAGATTATAGCTCCCTCTCAGACGATGCCTTCTCCATTTCTCCGGACAATATACTGCCATAAAACTCCCACCAATTGGCCAATTTTACCTGGGTCTCCTTCTGAAAGAAAGAATTGGAATTCGAATAAAAAGATCCGGCTTCAACAAACGATACATCCATAGTCACATAAGTTCGCCGTGTAGAAGGATTATAGCAGCGATACCCATTCTGGTGTGTACCAGACCCTAATAACAGAAATCGCAGTGCACATGGAACAAGTTTTGTCCGTGGATTCTTCTGGATGTGAACAAATGCAACACAACCAGACACCTGAGGAGGAATGATTAGGATAGATGATAAAGGAACATATGTAGACAAGGTTTGTAGTGGTATCTAAAAGTTCAACACCTTAGACGGTATCTGATTGAGGAGATGGACATCTGTAGTCACACTATTGTCCCAAAATTTTTGAGGTACATAACTCTTAATCAACAAAGCTCGAGCCGTCTCAAGGATATGCCTAGTCATTTTTTCTGCGACATCATTATGATGAGGTGTTTGAGAGCACAATGACTCATGGATCATGCCATGTAGTTAAAAGTTCTCCTTAAAATATTTATTCATGTACTCCTCACCATTATTATTTTTTAAAATCTAGATCTAGCTACTAAATTGGGTCTGCAACATAGTATGAAAGTTTTTAAATATCTTGGTTAGCTAAGAAACATATGTGGACAAGGTTTGTAGTGGTGTCAAAAAGTTCAGCATCCGATTGAGGAGATGGACAACTGTAGTCACACTATTGTCTCAAAATCTTTGAGATACATGACTTTCAATCAACAAAACTCGAACTCTCTCAAGGATATGCCTATTCTTTCTTTCTGCGACACCATTATGCTGAGGTGTTTGAAAGCAAAATGACTCATGGATCATGCCGTGTAGTTAAAAGTACTTCTTAAAATATTCATTCATGTACTTCCCACTATTATCACTTTTTAAAATTTAGATCTGGCCACTAAATTGGGTTTGCAACATAGTATGAAAGTTTTTAAATATCTTGGTTACCTCATGTCATCCTAGTACAGTCGTCAACAAATATCACAAATCACCTACAACCCCAAATAACAATATCAAGAGATGGACTCCAAACATTCGAATATATCAAAGAAAAATGAGTTTCTCTTTCATTCAAACTTATAGAAAAAGGAACTCTATGGGTCTTAGCCAATATGCAAGTATGACATTGAAAATCTGAATCCTTTAGATTAAAAAAAATCAAGAAATAAATGCTTCAAATAACCAAATGACGGATGTCCTCATCGTCGATGCCAAAGCCATATCTATTTCTCCCTCCTGATGGCTGTGCCTCGAGTATTATTTGCACTCCCGGAGCTGAAATCATCAATGTAATACAGCCCCCCCTCTCTTAGTAGTTAGTACCATGTCCAATTATCTCTTTCATGAGAATATCCTGAAATAAACAAAAGTGGGGATACATTATAATAGTGCAATGCAAATTCTCAGCAACTTGTTCAACCGAAATTAATTTGGTCGATAATGAAGGGACAAGCAAAGTGTTAGGGAGAGAAAATGCATGAAAAATCACAACAATTCCAGCCCCAATCACCGGATAGATAAATCTATTAGCGTTTGAGATACTATCACTTTTTAGTTCTAAAATACGAACAAATTCATCAGGAGTAAAAATCATGTGATCCGTGGCTCTCGAATCAATGATCTAATGATTGCAATCGGCCTGATTGCAACTAGCCAAGGCACTTCCATGGTTACCTTCTGACATCAAACTATTCGGATCAATATGACGTATTAATGACAACTGAGGCTTTGCGATCACTAGAGGTGTGCATGAAATCACTTCAATTTTTTCATTTCCCTGCCAGAAGTGATTGACTTCTGGCAGGGAAATTCGTTTGGTAAAATTAATTCCGAAGCAGAAATGTGTTTGGTAAAAAAATGACTTATGGTAGGACTTTCTACTTTTGGTTGGATTTTTAGCCAACTTTCAAAAAATAAACATTTTTACTTCTCAGTACTAGAATCATTTGTTCGATCACAAGTCTCGACTGACCACCATCGCCGATCACAACTGTCACTGCTTGTCGCTGGCGGCTACCTGCGGCGGGCGGCGGCCAATGTTTCAAAAATAAAAATTTTCAACTATTACTAAATGAATTTATTTGATTAGAAATCAATCTAGAGTAGAAAAAGAAAATCAACTTTTGCTTTTGAGAAGAAGCAGAAAAATAAATTTCTGGTCATAAGTTGAGAAGTTGGACATAAATGTTATCATGCAGGGGCTAGAGAAGCTCTCCCATTTCCTTCTTCTTGCTTTCGGGCCTTCAACTTCTTCTATCAATTTGGATACTCATAAAATTTAAAGCACGTCTCCCCAATATGTTTAGAATTGCCACAATTTGTGCAGCCTCCCTTAATTGAAATTCTCTGGCGTGGTGCTGAGCCAGACCTTCCTCCTTCCTACGCAACTCCTGGCTTAACTATCTGCAACAAGAGTTCTTGATTTGCTTTGACATTCGCCTTATTCCCCAGAGATATCATGGCTGTTGTATCATGGATAGTGTCACTGTTAGTCAGCATTATAGTTTGTCTCATGTCTTTCCGTCGGACACGCGTATAGGTTAGTTTAACCATAGGAAACGGTCGCAGACCCTGTCAAAGCGGTCATCCAACCCATCAAGAAATATATATACTCGATCTTCTTGTATAACCATATTGTATCTTTCAATATCTTCAGGACACCGCATTGGGTTCGGGCAGCGATACTCGATTTCTCTCCATAGGCCTTGAAGGTTATTGTAGTACACCTCAATTGGTCCTCCTCCATATCGCATCCGAGCCATAGCCTCTTCAAATCATAATCCGAGAGGCATCTGTTTCGTCAAAAAAGAATGTTACAACTATATCCCCGACAGATTTCGCTGTTGGAAGTCGAAAAAAATTGCCAATCAACATTGAATCCATGAAGTTGATAAGCCATTCTTTTACAGTTGAGTCCTCGGTTTTCCACTTCCAAATGCCAGGATCTGTGGGCAATGGTTGAAGGAGGTCTTCGTTAATATATCACAGTTTGTCTTTGCCTGTGATGTATATCTCGATAGCTTGAGACCATAATCCATAGTTGGCTCTATTCAATTTAATTGAAATATGAGATGGAGTCGAATCATTCTGCGTCGTTGGTGCTGGAAGAGGAAGAGGGGCGTGGTTCTGATTTAGAATTTGATTTAATCGGGTAGTCAGATTCTCCAAAAGAGCTTTCGTGATCGAATTTTCCCTTGATTTTGGTGGGGAATCACTACTCCCATGGGTTTTGATCAGCCATGGATCCAAGATCGATCACGAGAAAGATGAAGAAGATTGGATAGGACGAAGTCGGCTGGTGCGAGATGGTGACACAATAAAGAAAATGAACCAAACAAAAAAAAAATCGAGGGCAATGCGCTCACTGGCGAGCGAGATCGCCGTAATCGGAAATTAACGTACAATATTCCCAAGAAACAAACCCTATGGCTATGATACCATGTTAACATAGGAAGATTTGAAGGAAGAAACGTTATTCCTTTATTTTCTATATATCTTCTTCATATCTTTTATAATGATCTAGAGATGTATATGAAAGGAAAGAATCCTAATAGGTATATACTCAAATTTAGCTAATTAATATCCTTCAATCTCACTAATTACAACTCATCCATATCTTTTACGGGTCACCCTCATACATATAGACCGGTAAAAGAGCTCCAGCCACGGATACGATTCTTAATCAGTAAGATCAAAATATAGCTATTGGTAAAAAAACATATTTCGTGGCTCAGGCAGTGAATCCTCTCTAGTACAGTGGGAGCTGTGGAATCCACTATTGTGGTAGCTGAAATGACAGATTCCCCAGATACGTCACAATGGACTTCGCCGCACATTTTATATTTTTGTGATCGACAAGCTTTAATAATTTATGATGATATCTCCAAACAAGCGCACGTGTGTACAAATATAAGCACCAAGGTATACTTTAATCTGAGCAAGACCAATAAGTACAGTGTATTATAAAGAACAAGAAAAGAGAGCACTAATTGAAACTAGTACAAAAGACGAAAGAAGTGTCGAATGTAAAAGCAGTATCCATGTTAAAAAAAAAATCATCCTCGTCCCAAAATAGTGCAAAACAATGCTCTGGAAAAACCAGAACTCCCCCAAAAAGAATGATTCTAACAAGGGAACAAATAAAAAAAAAAAAAATCAAAAGAGAGCTACGTTTCAACTAGTTGATGATGGGAAATGACTTGAGTCCGATGACGGTGGCGGATCAAAGTCTTCCTCGCCGCTTCCCTGGTCTTGAGGGGGCGGCAGCGGCGGCCGGAAGTATCCGAATTGGGGCTGCTGAGGGAAGAACAGAGGAAATGAAGAAGAAATTGAAGAAGCACCAACAAAACCAGATGATGACGAAGACCCATACAAATCTGATGATGGAAAAGGCGGCGGCGGCAGAGACGGAGAGGGCAATGATAACGAGGACTGTAAAGAAGCCATTTGCGACGGAGACATCATGTGCTCCACCAATCTCGCGGGTTGATGATGCCCTTGAAGAATCTGAGAGTAGTCCCAAAAGTCTCTCAAATTGACGCCTTCAGCTCCTCCCGGATAGGTTGGCATCACCCCCCCAGGCGGAGGAGCTAGCAGACCCGCCGCTGCCGCGGCCGGCGGAGCGGAACTAACAGCGAGGATCGCGGCGGCGGCAGTGGAGCTGTAATTCGGGACGTTGGGCGGGATGATACGGACGTTTTCGGGGAAGTTGAGCTTGGCGCGGTTGCCGCGGAACCGGAGGGCGGCGTCGTCGTAGGCCCGGGCGGCTGCTTCCGCCGTGTCGAAGGTTCCTAACCAGACCCTTGCGGCTTTTTGCGGGTCGCGAATCTCCGCCGCCCATTTCCCCCAGGGCCTCTGCCTCACTCCCCTGTATCTCCTCCTCCTCTCTCCGCGTTCAAAGGGCGGTGCGCCTGCTCCAGAAGGTGCCGGCCGGACGGTGGAGGTGGCCGCGACAGCCGTTGCTTGTAGTCCTGCATAGAGAAAGGACATACACGTTTTTGCTAGTAGCATTCGTCGGAAGCTCACGTCCCACGTGAGATGCAACATTCAAGACACAATTTTTCCAAATAAAAACAAATAGAAACATGGAAATATTTATCTAATGGTAGAAGACATTATTAAATAAATAAAGATATACATTCTTCATTACCTTAATTTTTTTTAAAATATCGCCAATGTAGGAAATAATGGTTAGTATCATATGTATATACACTGAACTACCAATTTGTTTTCTTATCATATTGTCGCATGTTGACATTTCTATTAATCATGACATTAATTATCTTGTAACTCAATCTCACATTCAAAGTAAAGAGGAGAACTCGACGCTCTTTAATTCTTATTCCTCGTTCCGAAAAATACATGAGCCCTCGAAATGCATCGGCGCGACTCAAAATGTATGAACGAACAAAGATAAAAAGGCTATCAAGCTATTGGCATTTCTGGTAATGATAATATTACTTATCTTGTAGTTCAATCTCACGTTCAAAGTAAAGAATGAGCACTCGACTCGATTTAATTCTTATTCATCATCCTGAAATATAGATGCGGTCCATCAAAGTCTATAAGCGAACAAAGATTAAAATAATAATAATAATAAAAGCTATCCAACTGCGTTGGAGTAGCGTTAATCTATTTAGAAGTCTTCAAATTTACTGCGCCCACGAAGATAATTTACTGTCCCAATTTTTATAATATCAATGTACTGTCTCATCGATATGGAAAGTAATGTAGTACTGTTTTATCGACGCCACGTCTTTCTCAATCTAAATAAGTGAATGGCTGCAAGAAGTGGATGACCATTGACCATGACTAGCCAATGCATACAAAGTTAGATGACCTAGATATGATCTTCATGGCTCATCACAAGAAAAGAGGGTTGAATCAAAACGAAATTATCGCTTCAGATAAAACAAAATAATCGCTTCATACCATACTAATAATACAATAAGTAGGTCCATATAAATACGTTATGGAAGTAGAGAAAAACATTAGCCTCTTAGCATATGTTGAGATTTAGGTTTAGGAAATCGACGAAAAACCAAGATTCACGTAAACCCTCGCACTGAAAAGACAAAATATGAACGAAAAGCAATAGAAAGAAAGAAAGAAAGGAAAGAAGAACAAGTGATTAGTATTATATATACATTTTACTCTTATTATGTCTAAATGTACAATTGAGATTTTAATCTTATTACATATACATTTTCAAATGCGCACATGACCTAAATCTTAACATTGAATGTGAAAACAGTTTTTCTGGATTAATGGTGGATATATAAGTAATGACTTTTATCTATCTCTTTATTTCTTTCTTTTTCAATTTTTTTTTTTA
The DNA here is from genome assembly GCA_028455895.1 of Rhodomyrtus tomentosa. Lineage (NCBI taxonomy): Eukaryota > Viridiplantae > Streptophyta > Magnoliopsida > Myrtales > Myrtaceae > Rhodomyrtus > Rhodomyrtus tomentosa. The sequence goes on along the minus strand of JAPCWY010000001.1, from coordinate 34,776,553 downwards.
AATCTTGAAATGATAAGAATGATATCATTTGTTAGGCACTTATTAAGAAAATGAAAGATTAGATGGAGAAAGAGGGAAAATAGGGTTAGAAACTTACCGGCTAAGGAAGCAGAAATGGTAGATGGCTCTCTTAATGCAACACCGCCACCATAGACCCCGTAGTAATCTCTTTGACTCGAAGGAGACTCGGCCAAGAACTGCGATGAGCTCCCCGCTTCGTCACGTTCTCTCTTTTGCCCAATATAGTTCCATGGGAGCTGTGACAAACTCCCGGCCGCTACTCCTCCGTGTTGACCTCCCCTTGTCCCCGAGACGACATGCGTCAGAGCCGAAACTATCGCTGACATCTCTCCCGGTCGACCGTAAGCCGAGTACATAGGCATGACGGCCTCGTCCATCGGCTGCTGGTTCGGAAGTGGGTGCTGCGCGGGGGGTCGTCGCTCCTGCTCCTCCTCCTCCTCCTCCTCATCGCCTGCGGGAGGATAGTCCACGTACTTGCCTGCGCTCCGACGGTCCGCCACCTTTATAATAACGCGCGCATGAACACGCAACGCTCTCTCCAAAAAAAAAAAAGAAAAAGGATCGAATTATGAATGAAAAGAGAGAGGGTTGCTTGGTTTCCACAGATACCGCTCTTTATCCCTACAAAATGTAGAGAGAAAACCCTTTTTTTCCTTCTTAGGTCTTGGGAAGCGAAACTTTTCTTTATATCAAAGGGCTTTGTCGGTTTCAATCAGCCGCCATTGATGCAGTGGCGCATCCTTTAAAAATATATAAAAATCATGCATGCGTGCCCCTCCGCCTCTCTCTCTCCTCGCTTTTCGTGGGATGCAGAGGGGGCTTAAAACCGGCCAAAGCAAAGATCAGAAAGATGCCGTCTCCGATTAGCGTTCACACCGGTTTGACCGGGTTTGGGCCCGAAAGCGAATGAACATTGTAGGGCTATCGAGGGCATGGATGGAAATTTTCTCTCTCTCTTTTTATTATTATTATTTTTTTAAGTGAGTCCGCTCGTCCGTTACTTATCGTGTGTTATGGATTCTCTCATCTTCTTTAATCCGTCGAGAGTTTTTAACGGTATAAGTTTTCCAAAACTGTTAGAGATTTTATGCGCAAAGGGTTCAATCGTATAATTGTCAGATATGGAGGAGCAATTTGTGTTCAAATTGACCTCTTTTCCGGACAGGGACGAGTAGAATGCGAATTGTCACACGGCTCATCCTCTGGGCTAGTTGTGTTTGTGTGTGCGTACTTGGTTGGGGGGAGTCCACCCTGTTGTGAAAAAAATGGGCTGGCGGACGAGAAGTAAAGAAAGTACGACTTGGGCTCTCATAAAATTATATGTCATTTCACACTCACCAATTTCCAAACAATCCCGACCAAAAAAAAAAAGGGTTAAGTTAGGGCTTAGTTTAATCTGCATTTTACGTTCGCGCTTAGCACATGCTTGCGTTTTTGTTATGGTGATTATGAAATTAAACTAAGCGGATTGCATGTTTCACCATAGTCTAATTATATTATATTATATTATATTATTCCTTTCTATTCTTTCTTTTCTTATGTTGATGTTTGTTGACTTACCTAAAGCTACTTCAAATAAATAAAGACTTTTAAGTTAGTTGAGTGTAAAACCTTTTTAGCACAAGAACGATCCAATCTTTCTGATTCTGAGGCAACTGCAGAATGTTTTGGTACATTTCGTCTTGGTGGTTTTTCTATTGGGCGGAATTTTCTTTCGAACGAATTGAAATAGTGGAAGCTGCCGCGAGTCAGCCCAAGGTAGAATTAAATACGTTGTTAGTAAATCAAAAGAAGCCCAATCTTTTCACGTGGTTGACCTACTCCTCTGAGCTTCTTTCTATGCCGTACGCCGTACGGCAGGTATATCTATCATGGGGGATCATATAATACCATTGAGACAAATGGAAATATTGTCCGAAAATCCTTAAATCTAACACACTTTTGTTCCATTGGTGTTGATTGAGTACTAAATCATTTCGCATTTTGTCAATTGATTATATCCAAATAATTTTGGCGAAAAATTGTTGATGCAGACTTCGGCCATCCCACTTGTTAGATTCGGGGCTGACGTGAATATTTTTTTTTAATATTTTTTTTCTTTTTTCTTTTCTTTTCTTTATTTTTTGCTAAGTGCCAACGAGGGTCGCCTTGGTAGGCTACAAACGAGGCGCGAGGCAAGGTGACCCTCGTCCAAGCGAGCTCAGCCCTAACCTAATCGTGGCCATCAACCGCCCAGGCGAGGGTTTCATCGCCTGTGGCCGATGAGGGCTATCTCACCTAGCCCTCTCTAGCCATCACTTGAGACCGACCACCAGCAAAAAGCAAAGAGGAAAAGAAAAAATCTTAGAAATTTTTAAAAGTTCTACGTAAGCGTTGCTATGTTATATAGGATGATCAGCACTGGGGTTGACTAGGCCGCCGCATCAGCGATTTTGGTCAAAATTTGCCGGATGAACTCAATTGACAAAATATGAAAAGGCTTAGGGACCAAAAGAATTATGATTGAATTGGCCAAAGTACAATTTGTTTAGGACTTTTTCAGCAATTTTCACAGGAAAAGTGTAGTCAAAGTCTTGCCGATGAAATTAATCTACCGCGAAAATGAATAGCACCCATAGACAACAGTAAAAATCGATATGGTCTAGTTCAACATTTCTGTTTTTTTCTCGCTTCATACGTAAATGATCAGTAAAACCTGGGTAACCTTTTTAGTGGAAATTTAATATAAAAGTCGAAAACCAATTGCATGTATGCCAATTCTTTATCCTTTCAATTTGGCAAATTAATCCAAACTATTTTGAAGATTACTCAATATAGTCATGAAACTTCCAATTATGCTATTTTAGTTCGAAACCTTTTTACAATTTGTCAATTTAGGGTGCGTATGGTAACGTTTCTATTTCTAGGCACATTTTTTGAACAGAAACATTTTTTGTGTTTACGTTCCCAGCTAAGATTTATGGGAACATAAACGCGTTCGGTAAGTAAAAAAAAATACTTTTTTTCGCCGCTGGTCGGCGGCCACCGACAGTGGATGGTGGACGATGGCCGCCGTGGCGGCGGCGGTGGGTAGTGATTCCAAAAGTATTCCAAAAAAGTTTTAAAATCTAGAAGCAATTTTTTTTTATTTCTTCAAAAGTGTTCCCGTCACAAAAGTGTTCCGCAGAACACTCTTGAAATATTTTTTAACCATACGCATTTCTGTTCAAAAAGTGTTCCAGGAACACTTTTGAAATAGAAACGCTTTCCCTGGAGCGTTTCTGTAGTGTTACCATACGTAGCCTTAGTCTTTTTGGCCAATTTGATCGAAAATCGTTGACATAAAGATCTAGACAATACTGACTTATCACGTGGCATGATTGACACTAACATGATTAACTTTTTAATTTTTACAAAAAAATAGAAGATTTTTTTTATTTCTTTTATTTCTTTTTTTCCCCCTAACCCTAGTCCGAGGAGGTTTGCGGCCAATCATTGTCGGCAACAGGTGAGGCGCCAAAGACTCTTGCTTGGTCGAGGCCAAGGCATCGCGACCCTTGCAGCCACGAGTGAGGTCCTCAGCATCCTCGCCCAAACCAGGTGAGGATGTCGGGCAAGGGTTTAAAAAAGAAAGGAGAAAAATAATCCAAGTCAGTGATTTCTTGTCAAAATTGATCGAAATGATTAAATTGACAAATCGTTAAATATTTAGGACTAAATTAGCGCAATTGAAAGGTTTATTACTGGCAAATCCTAAAAAAGTGTAAGGCTAAATCGATCAAATTACAAAGTTGAAGACTGAATTGACACAAATACAATGTAATTAATTTTTTATTTTTGTGGTGATTTTTTCCCTTTTTTCGCATATTCGAAACACGTTAACATTTGAAGACTTTGAAAATTATAAGGCAAATTTCTTTGATATTTTTGCAACGTTTCGATGAATCGAAACTCTTTCAATATTGAACCGAAGTCAAGAAGTCAAAATCCAAGAAGCAGACACCTGTTCAAATAAAATACAAACGGAAAAAAAAAAATCGGTTCAACTAGACGACCAAAAAACAAAAACACTACGAGTCGCCTGGCAATGCAGACAAAAGTAGACGCATGAATAGGGCATTTGAATGTAAGCATTATTACTCAAGGAATATTCAATCAGAGCCTTAAATGGCAAGAGTCAGGATGCACGACATAATCCTAGTCCAAAATTCCGACCCACCAAAATGAATGAAATTCTAGCCGACGACATGTGAAGCGACTATCCTGAAGATTGATCATGATAATTGATCGGACGGGTCTAAATCGGACCCACATGCATCTCGTTTTAATTCCCACTCCTGCCAAGCACGTGCTGTGAACATAACCTCAGGCGGCATGCGCCGTTCGATCGATCAACCGATCATGGGAGCTAGGTCCCCCGCCTCGCCCCAAATGGCTGCCGCCGCTCCCAAGCATGATCAAGAGACAGGATCGTCCACATCGAGGTGGAGATGTATTCTTGTTAAGTATTAGGGTTCCCGTGGAATCTGCATAATTTTTCCCCGTTATTCGTGGAAACCCTATTGCAGGCGACCTTAGCAGCCGTAAGCTAGAAAAGACATCGGATGAGGACGAGCCTGGTGGACCCACTTTTGGTCAACGGGACAATCTGAGGCTCGTCGTGATAAAAACAATTTAATTGCTAGGGGCACGACGACCAACAGAGGTTAGGACAAAGGACAACGTGTAATGTAATGTCGCAAAATCGAGTCGTGTCCCCCCCCTTCTCTTGCGACTTTTCCTTTCAAACTTCCGGATAAAAGTTGCATTTTTTTCCTCGCAAAATCCCAAGGGTTGACGACGACACACGCGCCTGCCCGCCTACCCCCCCTCTTTTCTTTTTTTTTACACTTACTATTCTCAGTATTCTATTGCTCCTATTTTGACTGTCTAATGTTGGACAATCGGCTGAACGAATGGACTGAATTAACACAAATACAAAAGATTTATGATTGAATTATCAAAGCAAAATATTTTCGACTGAATTGATACAATTATAATAAATTTAGGATTTTTTTTGTTGTTGTTAATTCTCCCTATTAGAAAAAATGGGGAAATTTCTAGCCATCTTGGGTATTTATTGTCATATCAAATATCCTCGTGAGAGCTCTTGAAAATCGACAATTTAGCGTCTTGAAAGTTCCGGAGCTTTATTTCTATTGCATCTTGCCCCGTGCTCATTCATTTTATTTTATTTTTCGCGAAACAAAAGGGGGATCATCTCAACTCCTTGGATTATTGGCGTTGTGCCAAATTAAATTCTGTCCGATTAGAAATTCTCTGCTCGGAGTTTTGGACCTGCTTTACCTTTCTACTTCGCTTCTCTCTTCATTTTTTTTTTTTTTGGTATCATGCAGAGCACTCCCGTCGACGAAGGATTTGGGTCGACTTGATTTGTACCACCTAAAGACGAAATTCGACCCGATCTTCGGGTTTGATCTTTGAAAAAAATATCAAAAGTCGAAAACGTACTGCAGAAAGATATTGGCATCCATGGTTTGATTCGCTTAATCTGAATATTCTTCTTCTTCTTCTTTTTTCCGAGTAAGGTTATCTCTATTGTCATTTTGAATATTGCGTCGACGCCACGTGCATGCTCTAACCTATTTTTTTTTTTGGTTTCTTTTCTTTTCTTTTTCCATCGGAGAAATGAGTTTTTGAGTTCGCCTTGGATAACACTGCACTGTTTATATCTCGATCGATACAAAAAGATTATAAAAAAATCATAAGTTTATTGTAATTGTGCTGATTCAATCATAAATAGTTTTTTTTAAATTGAATTATAAACATTTTGTATTTGTGCTAATTCGTTCCACCCAACCAACTTTAATTGGTTGGTGCTCACGTGAATAATTTTTAATTATAATTTTTTTTCCTTTTTTTCCCCTTCCCTTCTTTTTTCTTCCTCTAGCCGATTGCCGGATCTCCCTAGGCCTCCCCTTTGATCAGTCGCCAAGGTCCGGCGACCTGTTGGTGGAAGGAGATAGGGAAAAGAAAAAAAAAAGAGAAAGAAAAAAAAATATTAAAATTACATTAAAAATTATCCGCTTCAATAAATAAATAAATAAATATATATATATATATATATATATATATTTGCTAAAATTAGTTAGGTGGACTTGAATATCACAAACGCAATAGATTTATAACTCGATTGAAAAGAAATAAAGATTTAGTATTGAATCGGCGCAACTGCAATTGGTTTAGGAATTTTTTGATAAATTATCCGGATAAACAATACGTGTCTGATGATGTCTCGTGAGCATTGATAGGAACCGGCCGAAATACATGGGCGAATCGGAAGCAAAGCTTAGCGACGAGATTATTCGAGTAATGTTTGATTTGGAATGCGAATGTTGTGGCGGGCCTAGCGATGTTCATCCGTCGAAAGCCAAGTCAAAAAGGTGTTCGTGGCGCGTTTAGAGAAGCCCTGATAATTAAAAAGGAGGATGACCTGCGCATGTGAAGTTAAGGCGAGTTTGGATAACGATGGACGTAACGCAACTTTACCTGAAGCTTCCCTTAGCCCTAAGGCCACGAGGGACAAAAGGGCGTGGGGACAGGTCAAGCTTTTAAATTAAGACCCGCTCGTGGGAATGATTTTCATCCTTTAAATAGAATCCACGATAACAATGCCAGACGTACGTTGGATTAGATTGATCGTCTAGTAGTCAGGAGGGGCAGGTAGAAGATAAAGTTAGGACATTAAAAGAAAAAAAAAAGTAAAGGAAAAGCTGGAGACATATTTTCCACGATGTGGAATTTGTATTAATACCCTTTTTTTTTCGTTTTTTTATTTATTTATTGTTTTTGTCGTTGTTTGATCTTTTTGTCTGGACGATTCCATTTTCCTCTTTACAAGTAATTTGGGATTCGCGGTAGAGAGTGATTCTGATCAGTTTTTTGGTATCTCATCCTGTCTATTTCACCTGCCTTAAGGCACGTAACTTAGTGGCCATCTCATCGCCCATTAAATCATCCACTATATCAAGAGGGGATGGACCCTTCTATTTCCGGTCAAGGGAAAAAAAAAAAAAAGGAGAGAGAATAATATGTGGAAAAAGAAGTTGGAATCCAAACATTGGGTTAGAATTTGAAATCGTCTTTTTCCGTTAGTTTTCGAATTGGAATTCCTTGCCTATTTCTCAATAAACTACTCCTTATCTCTTTTGTCTCTTTTGAATCTGGCTGGACAAGCTGATGCCAGATACAAAGCATCCGAGGTTGGCAAATTGTTCTCTTTCCTCCTTAATTTTCATGGGAACGCTATGGAGGGCACCACTGCACATAGTTTCAATTGCAGGGCAATGTCCAGCTCTAACTATACACAATCAGAAATGTGTGGTGAGTGTACTTTATATGTAGCCCGAAGGGCTCCATGATTAGATTTGAATCCGATCGTCAACCCGACGATTGCGTGATTCGGACATGGCCGTTCATCAAATGAGCGAGCTTGGACAACAAGTTTAGGCTCTCCGAGCTCGGGGCAATCGTGAATCGATCCCCTATTTTGTACAAGACTTGTGGCTCGTTAAGTCCCGCCGAAAGTTTGTAGGAGTGCGTTCAGTTCGGCTGTAGAAATGAGCCTTTAGAGAGGGTAGATAAAGACCCTTGGTTCAAGGGGTCTTTAGGAAAATGCGAGCAAATTGCGTTTGGTTAAAAAAAAAATTCATTGTAAAGTTGGCTTTGAATTAAGCATTGTTTGGTATAAAAATAAAAATTTTGCAAAGGACTTTAGCCACAAATTTTATTTTTTAATTAAATAAAGAAAACAAATAGCATAGAGCCACGCAACTCGAGTGGCCATTGCTTTTCATCTCGTGATCTCGCCGGCCTTTCTCTGGCCAGATCCATCCGCGCCAGCCCTTGCCAATCACCCTAGCTCGAGGAAGATGAACAACAACAACAACGGGCAGCTTGGGGTTTTACTTTTTAAAAGGAAAAAATTTTGAATTTTTAGTGAGGTTTTGAGGGCAAAATAAGCAATCCATAAATGCTCCGAATTTTCCTCAACGGACTTCTAGAAAATGTGGAACCAAAGGCATCCTTAGCCGACCAACAGGATTTTTCATTCATTCGTGACCGCAGGCTTTTGTTGAAGTTTCGTCAAGCCTAGCGTAGCCCGGTCGAGCGTCCCCCGAACCCAGTGATCACCTTCTAGTTCTAACCATACTGTAGTACAAGGAGATTAAGCGATTAAGGCTGACCGTCAGTACCGCTCTTTCGGGAGATGGATTCGCCCGCGCTTTCAGATGACGGCGGGCCGGGCGGGACCACTTTTCCACCGACTCACCAAGAAACGGACCAAAGGCCATAGAAAAACAAAATTGCGGCTGCGATCGCCATCAAAGAGATTCGCAGGCTTCAGCAATCTTCTCCAGGACATGTGATTATCGTTCTCGGAAATTCCGATGCAAGGAGCCCCAGAGCGCGCCGCATGGACGGGATCGAGATGGTGCGGGCTGGGGAGTTTCTTGAATCGAATTGTGGGCCATAAGTCATCCTCAGACTTTCTTTGTTGGGATCTATTTCGTGCACAGCGTTGCGCAGACTCGTGCGTCGGCCTTCGTTTTTGAGTTTCATGTCTATGCGTCTTCTAGTCTTCGGGAGCTCCTGCCGAAAGTCGAAACGATGCTTAATTCGGTCAAGCCCCCGATGTTTAATCCGGTCAAATCCGCCGCTAGACCGACCTGCGTAGGCAACGGCCCTCGCTTGCCCTGGCTTTGGCCGACGAGGGCCCAGGGGAGGGTCACCAACCCCCCCCCCCCCCCGCCCCCCCGGCCTAACCTCGACATATTTATCAGTGGCCCGTTGGCCCTTTGAACAGAAAAATAGTAAAATAAAATTGAAAATAAAAAATAAATGAATAAAATAAATTCAAAACGGTAGTTGAGTATTACTTGAAATTGTCCACGTCAGCGCTATTAGTGCCACTCAGGACGGTTGGTGTCAACGTTGCCGATTTTCAGTCAAAATTAGCCCGTGGGCACCATTGCAAAGATATTAAAAGATTTAGGGATTAATCGGCAATTTTCCTAAATTCATTTAGTTTCCTATTCTATGCTGACCGTTTCCTTCATAGCATAGGTTAAAAAACACACACACACACACCGGTAGGATAAATGTTGGCCAGATGAAGTAAGGAATTGAAGAGAGAGATCGATGGATCGACCGATCGATCTTCACCTTCGATGGAGATCTACAAAGGTTGTGGCCATTAACAGATGACAGCAATAAGAGAAGGAAGGTCCGAGGGAATGGGATTTCATTCCCGGGACGGGACCGCCTCGTCTATGTACTTGGTTGCGGCGAGGGCACAGCCCCCCGCAGCTTGCAAATTCTCAGCAATTTTTTTTTTTTCGGGTGGCGACTCTTTATCTATCTCTAGAATCAGTCGAAAAATATAACTATCGAAAAGATATTTCATAAAATCGGTGGATTATATCGCTTGAAATAATTGTTCAACGAGAAAAAAGCGGCGTTTCTATCTCCGCATTTGATCTAATCAACACGAGCTCGTCGATGCTGGTGCATCTCTTTCCTCAAAATCTCACGCGCGGAGCCGAGGACGAATGATCGAAGCCTCCATTTCCGATAGAGCTTTTGCCAATTTTCTTTTGCTTCTCATGGGAATCATCAGGGGGTTGCCACAGATCCAGGATACGCTCTAACCTCCCTTCACCATTTCTCCGGAGCCACTTCAAATTGGCATGTAATAACGGTGGCACTCTCCTCTCTTTCCCATCTAGCGGTTCCTCCTCTCCAGGAAGCTCAACCAAATACCAGTCCCCCTGCCATACGACTCCCAGGCTTTCAGTACGAATAGATGGAATGGATTCAAATAAGCGATTAGTAACATGAGATTCAGTGAATGAATTGTGTGAAAAGGCGCCGGGGGAACTCGGATGATTTTGTAAAGGAATGTGCACTAAACAAACGAAGCTGATCGATTGAAAGGGTTGATGTAACAGTGACGAGGAAACAAGGCTACAAAAAATGCAACAGCGGGCGAATGGAGAAGGTTAGAGATGTCCAAAGTTTCTGGCTTGTAATCAAAGATGGCACAAGAGAAAGAAATGGGGATGATCAGAAGTCACAGGATCGAAAGATGGGACAAATCCACTTCTAAACCGAGCGCCAAGCGTGCTATGCCTCGAATCGAATTTCATTCTCTATGCGCTTCTTTCGCTATTCTATAGACTTTGAAACCTTGAAACATATTCATACGATTCCTGCCCGAAATATCCCATTGCAGGAGGTGTATTTCAGTAGATTATCAGATTCAATCGCGATCTAGCGATTGGCCTGCGAACTGACCTGACCTGACTTCAGGTCATGATTTATCTGTAATAATTGCGGTACGCATGAATAGAAAGGAATGAAAAGTTCCAACTTCCATTTCCCACGCCCACAAAAGAAGACCATGAAGCGAATCGAACTTGTGCGCATTTTTATAGTTGATCTGATGATTTAGGCTTGACGATCAACCCTTCAATCGGTCAAAAGCCGATCTTGGATGATTAGTAGTAGGCTGATTTAAGATACGATGAGGTTGAACCTGTAAGAACCAACACTAACAGAGACTTTCCAAGGTTCTTAGTGTCTAGTTTTCTTAATCATCATTCCTTTTCTGGTATATATATCCTTGTAAAATTTCGCATATTCGAGGCTTGCTTTTGTCCCTCTTCAACAAGCTAAAGAATCTTTGAAGGTACGCAAGTTCTAATCTAATCATTTGATGTGTACGGCACACGAATTTGACGAGTGTTGTCTGCCTCCGAACTTTCTTGGCACTCAAAGCTATGAACTGAGCATGTATTCTCATCGAGAAATATCACCATAAGAGTTGTAAACACCCTTCTTAGAACGAAATCAACGCGAATTGGTCGATCAGGTTAAACTAGACAAGCGAATAGATTGGCATCGGGAAACCATTAAAGAATGCCACATAGCGTATGTGTTTCATTTTCCCTCTAGCAACAGAGGAAGGCAATCCCCATCTGGGATTGCAACAGTGACAAAGAACTGCAATTTCTGATCCTGGACACTGACAGAGAGTAATCAAAGAGTGCCAAGACTGGGTAAAGAAGAAGTAAGAAAACGGAGAACAAGAACTTCTATTGTCAGGTAAGATGTTCATTCCTGGACTTGGTGAAGAAAGCCTTCCTTTTTTGGGGACCAATCCAACAAAAAATGGGTCTCTCACACAAGTTTGTAGTAGCACTTGTTACCAGAGATCAGAATCTGGAATCCCTTTCCGCAGGTGCAACCGAGATCAATGCACAAGCAATCGCCGACCACCTCCACGCTCACAGTTTCTTGATTCTCCTGCTTGGCTTCGAGCTCCACCAGCTGCGCAATCCACAAGTCGAAACAAAGCAAGGAAAAGATCAGGGCAACAAATCTTTCCTCCAAATTGCGGGATGTTTCATGATCAACAGTACAAATGCAAAATCCATGCACATCAGATCAAACCTCTGTGCTCCGGGTGTTGTCTTGTGTGTAAGGCCCGTCCTCTGCGGCTTCACACATCACGTGGTCCCACCACTTGCCCATTTCATTAAGGCAATGCTTCATCCTCTTCAGTCTCTGCATTGGCTCAAAAAGAAAACCGGCAGTAAAGAAAAATGATGAGTTCCAAGTCAACAAATCAGAACACGCGAGATAACAGACGAATTCGATTGCTCTCTGTCACTTTGAGATCTTTACTTCATTCTGTTCCCCTCAAGATTCGAGGCCCTAGTGAGCAAAACTTGTAGAATATGTTCTCTGTTCCTACTATTGCACAACACAAGAAAAGTTCCAAATATGACAAAAATCAGAGGGAAGAAAACAACTTTCATTCATCAGAAGACTGCAAAAACCAATCTCCACAAAAGAAACTTGAATGATTGACGAGCGTACAGTAGATATCAAGAAGAAAAATTGTATCTTGATGGTCAGAGAGGTCATTCAAGAACCAGAAAATAATGAATCAAAATTCCCAGCAGTTGTGTAACATTCATATGTGATCGTAACGGAATGAAATTTTTCATTTTTTTCACCAAATATTGACGTCAAGAGGATAGGAAAAGACCGACCATGGAATTAGGACTATCCTCTGTGCTGCCACGACCGCCGCTGGAGCTCGAGCCGCTGGAGAACGAGTTGATCGGCCCCGGGAAATGGTGCGGGGTTGGGTCCGACACAGTCCTCTGTAGCGGAGGCCTGGGCGGAAGCGAGGACGGCGACGAGCTTGCCCTCCCCAGCAAAGGAGTCGTGGCCATTACCGGATTGACTCCAAACACAAGCTTCTGTGGCGACGTATAGACTGCGCCGTCAACCCCCACACCTTCGCGATCGCCGCTCGGAGCTGCAAGAAACCCATTCACGCTCTTGTGAGCGCTGAGAGAGACCGGATCGGAGCTAGTACGCTGGAGATTGGAGGGAAGCGAGGGGAGGGTGATACTGCTAAAGCCACGAAGTGTGTAGTCGATGTCCTCCCGGTCCAGGAGGGAGCAGGAGGCCCTCTTTTTGGGGTTTGAGGCCGGCGGCGAAGGATAAGAGAAGGGAAGCTTCCTCCGCTTCGTGGGGTTGGGGCTGCCGCCGCCGCCACAGCAGAGGACGCGGAATTGAGGCAACAGGCGCTCGGGGCACGCCTCGTCGCGCTCATCTTCTTCTTCTTCAGATCGTTCTCGAACAGAGGGTTGTTCTCCTTCCGGTGGCTCTTGATGGTGGTCGTGATGAGCAAGAAAGCTCATCGTGCGTCTCCGGCTGCTCTTTTTTGCTCTGTATTTACTTGTTTGTGGTGCGACTTCTGAGTATGGAGATGGATTTGGGAAGACATAAAGAGGGAGAGAGAGAGAGAGAGAGAGAGAGAGAGACGGAGGTTTATAAGCTCGAGCAGGTTCTTGTTTTGGCGCCAAATTTGTGGCGGTGAGAGGTAGTTAGTTATTTAAGTTGTTATTCGGGAATATAACATATAAGACGAAACTTTTAAAAATGTATTATGATTTTTTTTTATGATGGTTTTTTTCAAAAAAAAAATTAAATAATTGTCCTATTGATTTTGTAATACTCATTTATCTACAAAAGACAAAGCTACGATTCTTTAGCGACGGATTATTTTATTGATTCTCTGATGTCATTAATTTATCAAATAAATGATAACATGTTATATGAATCTTTTGCTAAATAAACCTCTAACATCATATCTCTATGGAATATGCACTATCATACCATGGAATCTTTTCAAGTAATCCTTTTCTTCAATATAATATTTACGCTCATGGCTAATTCATTTATTGGTTTTGTCGATCTCCATCTACAAGTAAAAAATACGTGTCGTCGTCTAATTTAGATTAGGTCTACACCATTCGTATGTTAACTATATGGTTTACCACTTGATGTCATTTTTCTCAATTGTTTAATATACTTCTATTACAAAAAGGGGACAAATGGATTGAAGATATGTGTTTTCATACGCCATTCGACTTACTTTGTTCTTATCAATCGTAAAATGACACGACCGTTACCAAAATGAGGAGTTTGTCCTCATCAACTATAGATCAATTGAAGTTTTCACCGGATGTAGGGTTTTTACTCATAAGAGTCATCGACGATTATGCACCTTAGTCATATTTATTTATCGAACATGCACAATGGTATTATAATCCATAACTCTTTCTCTATTGATTTGCTATTGATTGTTTTCTCATTTTTTTTGTAAATATTCTTTATTTGTAAAGCACGTATTGTAATTTCTTTTAGTATGGTGATACCTTCTTTTAATCCTCTAATGTCATTTATTTGTTAAATATAGACTAAATGTCATAAAAGATATTTCTTTTAGCCATATTACGTTTGTTCAATCATTAGTAAGCATCTTATTCAGCACGGATGTAGTTTATATTCGTACCATTAATATGTTAAATATGGGCTACGATGTTACGTAACTTTTTCCAGTGAAGGACAGGAAAATATTGTGCCATAATCGGTTTCTATACTACGACTTTTAAAATTAAAAGTCGCCACTTATTATACTCTTAGCTTTCACTCATGTCGTGCCTGATTTTCTAAATTCGTCACTTATTATCCCTAACTTTTTAAATATACACTACGGTCCCGGTAATGAACCCTCTGGAAATATATGGTTTTTTTTTTTTTTAACGTTATAGCAACCTTTTACCTCAATTCAAGATGTTAAAAGAGATATGCTAAAGCGATCTTGATAACTAATTTGCTATAGTTCAAAAATAGAATCAACATCTCCATAAATAATATTAGAACCAAGTATTATTTATATCTTATCCATGCTAGATATTAAATCACGCATTCACTTAGAAATTTTAAAAATATTAAAATAATTGACAGCAGTAAGCTAAAACCCTACGTCAACACCATGAATCAGAATCACTGATTTCACGGAAGATGTCGCTCCCTTCCTAATTGGGTGTTCAAGGGATGCAGGTAAAAATGGACGGAAGTTTTAGGAAATAGAAGACGACAAGAAGTTCAATAATCTCCAAATGCAAAGGTTGCCACAATCTCCATCTGCTTTTTATCATCTACATGAAAGCAAATGCCCAAGAAATACAAAGAACCCATCTGGTCATCTCCAAAAGATGCTATGGCCGTATTGACTTTTTAGCTCGCCAAAGCAGGATTACGTACGCAAATCTCCTCAGTATCTTAAGGTAAGAATAAAAGAGCTCGGCTAGGAAAATATCCTAAATCGAAGAAGTAAAATTCAACAGTGGTTGGAGACTGGCACGAATACAGGAATGAAAATGATGGTACAAGTACAAGAGCAGACAAGAATTTCGACCGAGCCATCATCAGGAAGAGCAACCTCCTATGCAAGAAACCATTAAATTCTCATCACGTGATTGAGCCTTAACAGATCCTCTAAACAAAGGGTCCTAAGAAAACTAAGCCCGATCCAAACATCGTCATCATCACTTCGAACCACTGTTTTCCCTTTATATAGCTTGCAACTGAGAGAAGGAAATTCGGATTATCGACCCTGCCACAGAGCTGGCGTGCTTGCACACAAGGGCTTCGGTGGCTTGCTCCTCAGTTTCAAACATAACTAGGGCTTGCTTCTTCCCGTTCATCTCAAAAACCTTGGTACTAACAATGGTGCCGTGCTCCTCCAGAAGTGTCACAATCTCCTCTTCCGTAATCTCCTGGGGAAGAGTGGAGAGGTGGATCATCTTCGTAGGAGAGCAACAATACCGGTAATTCTTTGCCGCGTTACGATTGAAGCGGTTAAGATTCGAATTGCCATACTCGTGTGTTTCAGCACCAGGAGTTATGTTTGGATGCTTCGAGAAATTAACCTCCAATCGCTTCCCAAAAAGCATGGCCCCCTATAGCTCACATAATAGCTCCCAGATTATTGACAAACTTCTATAATTAACTGATGAAAAAATGAGAAAGTATAATGGAAATGATTCACCTCAAAAGAGAGTGCTCTCAATCAAATTCAAGCAAACAAAATTTAATTAAATTAAACAATCATGTGATGTCGCACAGCATTTCTTGTTAGCCACAGATATAGGTTAAAGCCCGTTTCGAGACCAGGTAGATCAACTCAGAAGCAACTAATACTCACTCTGGCAAAAAGAAAAGGAGAAGTGTTCGAATATTCTCTGTACTTAGTTATTATTAATAACACTACTTGACGTAAAAATGTACCAAAAACAAGTTCTGCAGAGCCATAAAACATGAGCAGCAGACCATAACACTGAAGAGAACTCAAATTCTTTACAAACCCACTCCGTGGCCAAAACTTGGTTGATCTACCAAGTCTTATTTATGACAAAGAAACTCAATGTGGACCATTGACTACTTGTGAGAGTACAAATTACCGACATACTGACATACTTCCACCGGACAAAAGTTCATCAATCTGTGAAATTATAGAGGTATCTTAGCTTGAGGCTTAAGTGCACAACATCAAATAGGCTTCTTAGGTGGTGATATTATAGATGCGATATACTCAATAGAACGAAATCTATCAAGTGCATGAGTTTCTGTGATTCTGAGACCTGAAGGTGAAATGAACGTCATCGTTTGAGACTGTTTTACATATTCTATATGCACCAGAGCCCAAAGTCAACAAACCTCACTATCCAGTCGCATAGCAGCAGGGAAGAAAAATGTGTCCTTTGTCCGAGCAAAAAAAGCAAATAAAAAAGACTCCATCAATTACTTCGAAAGAGTATATAGTTTCCAATTAAGATTATGGAAGGAAAAGATTTTCTACATTAACCACGTGGAGAAAGATACGACTATTAAGAATCAAGGAGAAGTAATTTGCTCTATCCTATAAGTGGGGAGGGTTCTAGAAAAGAATTTTATCAACAGCACAAGTGCAGTTGATAAGTTTTTTCAGATCTAACCTTTAGAAAGTGTACTGCTAATTCAGCCTGGAAGCCGTCACCCATCTGAACAAGTGCATGATCTGGCTTATTTCGAAGAAGTTTAATCCTGACAATATTTCCATAAAGAGAGAAAAGGTTGAAAAGCTTGTCCTCGTCTATTCCCTGAAACATAAAAAATCGTGTTTTTAATGGTCCAACAGTTAAATCACTTTACAAGCTACCAAAGACAGGAAATAAAATCAGAAAACTACTTACATCAGGATTAAGATTGGAGACGAGGACAGTACACCTTTCGTTTGTGCCACTAATTCCAGGGGGTAAGCCTCCTGCAAAGGCGGCTGCAATTGCTGCAGCATTGGGCACCTAGATGAGATGAATAGGAGAAAAAGTCAGTGCATCACCAAAGATTTCTAGTAGCACAAAATGCAGAGAGAACATCAGAAGAGAGATCAGACAATGTCACAACAACATGATGAGGATGCTGCGGGCCATCATTCCAGTGCTTCCAAGACAAAAACCTATTTTGTTCCTGGCTTTTGTTTTTACTCCATGGAACCCCAACCCACTCTGAACTCAGTCCTTTTTAATGATTGGGAGAGTGTTCTAACAACTGAGAAACTTCAAAACAAAGATACTCGACTCGTGAATAGATGTTTTCTGTGTAAGATGCTTTTGTCAGTCGAGTGCATGGTGAAAACACATTTTTTACGTGTCATGCCAAGAATTTATTGAGTGAGGATAGTGGCAAAAGAAAAACAAACATACAAAGATTTTAGAATCATGCTCCAGCAATTGTAGACGACTACCATGAACAGAAAGTTATCTAGCATGCAGATCATAGCTCACCTGTGGAAATGCAACTGGAGGACCAAGAGAAGAGCCAAAAAGACAGAAGAAAGAAAGCTTCTGTTAGCAAATGGCAGGCATCAGCACATATGAAGAATAGATCTAACTGACCCTAAATTCCTAGAAAAGTTTACCTGTACTGGCTCCAGGAGCTTGAAAAGCATACATACCACCAGCATCACCATATCCAGCTTGCTGCACCATGACCAAAGAAATATTTTCAGTATCACAAGAGCTTCAGACAAAAAGAGCAAATATTAATGGCAGGACCACAACCAGACATACTTGTGATGATCTGCCTCTCTGTTCTGCAGGCAGATTCGGATTTGTAAAATCCCTGTGGAAAAGATGAACCGCAAATGATGAAAACGGAAAATATGTAAAATTAACACTTCCCTATGCTACTAAGTTACCTTGACCGTTCATTGTTGAAGTTCACTTGCAACTCATCAAGGCTGCAAAACGGAAATGTCTAAATTAATATTCAGAAGTCAAGGGAAAACAATCATGAGCAACTAATAGCCTGTTGGCCAGAAATGGGCTTGAACTAAGGATTTGGACATACTTAGAGTATTGGATATCCAGCTGACAACAACCATCATAAATATTACGTCCCTGTGGTATCAGGAATTAATTCTCCTGTCAGAAGCAATTATGGGAAGTGCCAAATGATGCCCCTTACCAAAGGACTGCCACAAGAGGGGACATATAGATACCTGAAGAGCTGTTATGGCTGAAACAGCACTCTGTCGTGATTGATACTGGATAAGGGCTTGAAAACCTAAGAATATAAAGCGACATATTTATCTCTCTCTATATATATATATTTCGACACATTCATATACTGTCAATTATAAGCGGGTGACATAGATAATATGCCTTCTTTACGGCTAAATGCATTGCAAATGCGCATGAAGAATAGCAGACAAAGTGGGACAAACAAACACGTCACTTGGAAAACTCAAATAGGGTTGTTAAGTACTGTTTATTGCCCAAAAAGAAAGCTCAGGCGTAACCCACCTAGATAAGTATCATCCATCCAACTAAAGTACAACGTGCTAGGAGAAAAGAATGCACAGAGAGAGAGAGAGAGAGAGAGAGAGAGAGAGAGAGAGAGGGAGAGAGAGAGAGAAACTTGTAGAAGCTGACCAGCTGACTTCTGAAAGGTGACAATCTTCTCTACAAATCCATAAGGAGAAAACACTTGATGCAGCACTTCCACCGTTATAGGGTATAGCATGTGATGTATAGTTACTAAGAGAATTCGATTTGGCTGTGCATCCGAAGTGTGCCCAAGAGTAGACCAACATAGAGAAAGAAGAGAGAGAAGAGAATAAATAGAAAAGAATAGTAGAGAAAAGAAGCAGCACCACAAAAGATTATTTATGAATGTGCTACACGAAACATTGTTCGTCACAAGCACTCTACGGAAAGTATTGTTCTTAACAAGCTCTCTATCGAAAGCATTTATGACAGATTTTGGAAAGATGAGAAATGCGGGATGGAGCAAGTATCTCCTCTCTTTCCTCCATATTGAACTTTCCCTGGGAATATTAAATAAATGCCAATGTACCCCAGCCACTCCAGCAACTGGACTGAAAATGAATCAGGTTCGACTTCCCAAAGAAGACTACTAAATCTTTTCATTTCATCTTTAATGAGCTGAGTTTCTACTTTCATAAAGCAATGAAAGAATAAGGCTCCGACATATGCAAAGAATGCAGTTTTTCTTGAAAACTGCATATATTTGTGGTTATCAAATTCGAAATTTCGGCATGGCGGAACACTAGAAACAAATTCATCAGATATTCTCATTCGATCTGGAGTTATGCTAAGCAGAAACCAAGAAAACTACCATGTGGTCAGCGAAATCGTCACCGATATTTAAGTTCCCGAAGTCACTATAGTTGCACCGCTCCTCAAACAAATTCCATAGGAATCTTTATAGCTTACATATCTTGCCAGTTCAATTAAGAAACTTAATCCTCTATATGCATTCAGTCAGCAGAATATTCCTAGAAGTCTTCAACAACGAAGTTATTAAAATTATGTATATACCTAAGTTTATTTATTTTAAGAAGGATTCGAGACTACAAATTATCGTAGTATCACTGAAATCACAAGATTCCAGTCACAAAGGTGACGATGCCCAAGAAACGTGAGGAGTGATAAGCAAGGAAGAAAACAAAAAAAGCATGGCATATAGTACAATGTCCAACGATTACCTAACAATATTTTATACCAGCTCTACCCTGAAATGTGCTCTACTATGTGATACGATAGCTAGTTCATAATAATCCAATAGAGTCAGCATAGTTTCAAAGGAAGGCCGGAAATAAATTATACTGCCAATTGATGCCACAATTCACCCTTAATCTGCCCATTAACTATGAAGCTACATGGAAAAGAGTAATTTCAGTCGATGAGGGAAAGGACAAAAATTTCCACCAAATTCAGTTCCTTTCCCAAAGAAATCGGTCCTAGGGTCCCACCCTCCAGGAATAAATAATTAATAAGTATTAACTATTACCAACTAGAGATGTATAAATCATCAAACACCATCCTGGAAGACAATGATGTTATCAAGGAGTTTTCCCATAATAACCCTTCACATAAGGCAACTCCTTGTTTTCAACATATTATTCACTTTGTGCTTATTTACTATTAATTTGTGTAGCAGCTTTTCATGTTTGAACTCTTTGCAGCTGGTTATTAATCTAAATGTATAGCTTCACCAGTCCATCTATCTTTTTCCCTTAATCATCCCTCGATCTATCTAAAAGTTGATCCGGCACATCCAAGTCCTCCATACAAAGGTGAACGCACTTCCTACCCAAGAGACCGTAAACCTAGGGACAGTTGACAGCTTCTCCACTTGCCAATCGCACTGAAGAAATTGTTGCAGTGTTTTAATAAGAAATATGATCTTTTTGTCAATCAACTAAATGAATGATTAAGTTTTACAACGCCACAATTATGCTACTCCAGAATTTGTGTTCCACTTACAAAATTGGTTCTTCAGAAAAATTTGATTTTCACAGGCAAGAAGTTAGGGGATAACAAATTGATTTTTCTCCATCCGATAGATAGACGCAGATAGTGTAGACCCAGAAAGATCTCAAAAGATAAAATGCGGAATTCTCTCAAGTACAGCTGTACTGATGTTTGCCATCCTACTCTGCTTCCAATAACAACTCTAAGCCCACAAAAAATGATGTCGCCATCAATTAATAACCAAAGGGCACAATAAACTCCAAAAGGAAAAAACAAAAAAGCCACTGACCTCGTCTCCTCGACCCTGAGTGTTCTGATCCACGGTAGTCAATTCTTGATGGGATGAAAATTGGACATATACATTCCTACCCCTAAATTAAAGAAAACATAGCACTTCAAACTGCTTATTACAAATAAGAAAAAAAGCCATATCATTGAAAAAAAGGGAAAACGAGGTTTCCCTCAATAATCAGCAGCAGAGAGAAGTTCGTATGTTGGGAAAAAAAGTCGCACGATACGAGAATTGCCATACCTGATTGTTGGCTGAACATTGGTGTAAACCTGCATAGCATTGATAGCAGATGGTACATCCTGCATTTGGAGGAGAGCCTGCAGAAACCAACGGTCAGCAGTTGCATCTTTTTAGCTTTAAAGGAAAATGGATAATTCCCAGAGCCATATCTGACAGTAGTCAGACCTGATTCTTGGCACGGAGCATCACAAGTTTAGTAATGACTCCAAACGGCTGAAATAGCTGAAGCAAATCGTTCTGGAGGTAAACAGCAATACATTAGCACTCGATGCATTTTTTTTTTCATATATACAAGTATCTACCACAAATCTTAAAAAATTGCCAGGCACCCCCTTTTCAACAAATTCCTGATAAAAACTTAACAGCAGATATCAAGACACCCATTAGTCAAACGTCAAAATACAAGCAGATATATAACCTAAAACTACTGAGCGAAAAATGTCTCCTCTATATTCATACCCTTCTTAAAGAGCAAGAAAAACATCCTTGACTTGACCGCCATTAAGTGTCAGACGTACAGTTTAGGTGCTTGAACATGATTACGCTTCAGACACCCCCAATAACACCGTGAAAAAATAAACCTTTCATGCGTGTCTATAGTGAGAAAGCAGATACCTCAGAAATCTCATGACCAACGTTGCGAATGTGAATAACCTTGGAAGGCTCGGCCATCTTTTCACCCACCTGAAACAAACCCACCACGCACAAGAACGCCAACGAAGCAATAACAAGATCAAAACGCCTCCCTAACCAAGACAAAAACGATAAGGGGCCACCACCACAGTGAAGACTCGATTTCATGAACAGTGCAGGCAATTCACGTGAAGGTAAAAAAAAGATCGTGTAGACACCAGAGCGATTAGACGACCCCGTGTTCGGACCGGGCAGAAGCAAAATTAAAAGTCCACAAGGGAATCAGAACAAGCCGGCGACGCGCGCAAGATTGAACGAACGATGCAAAAATGCAGGTGGCTGACACGATCCGCGAAGCAGCAGCTACTTACTCGCGATTTCCGAGCAGCCTCGATGGAAATGCAAAGGCGCCCGCGCGCGACAGGGAGAGAGAGAGAGAGAGAGAGGGGATCGAGCAGCTGAGCTAGGCGCTGGTCACGCACGGCTTGGCTTGCGTCGTGGTGGGAGAGCGAGCCCTCTTTCGGAAGAAGCAGATGACATTAGAGTGAAGTAAGCCCTAAAGTCGCCATTTTTAACGGTCCTTCGCTTCACGCTTGATTTGTTTTCGGATAATTAGCTGAATTATTATTTTCTTTTTCTAGTCGTGATGATTTCGCTTTTAATTTCTTCTCGTCCTTTTTTAAAAAAAATTGAGTTCGAAAATAGAACTTTTTCAAATATTACGTATATCAAATCTGAATTGTTCGTATATTTCTTTTGTCAAAAAATTATTCGTAATGATGCATTATTATGCATTAAAATAAAGTATTTGCTCTTGCTTTTGTTGGGAAACTTGATTTCATGAAAGTAATTACTTATTAACTAAAGAGAACTCGGGTCACATGCGTGAAATAATTAATAAATTGGTGCATCCCGTGTTATTTTTGGATTTTTTTTTACTTGTTAATAACGGTATATTTGGTTACTTATTCTGCATTCGTCCATTTACTTGTGAGAATACATATAAAATATCAAAATGAAAGCAATTTGAATTCATATTTTCACGTTGAGATGTTTGGTTTCCCCCTTTTCAGTGTAAATTACCAAACAAAGGATTGTTTGGTGATCCTTGACGAGTCTCATCAACCAACCTATAGTCTCTAAGAGGCTGGATGACCTCGCAATATTTCACCATTTGATTAAAATTTAGAAGATATTCATAATTTAATATATTTCGATACAATCAAATTTATAGGCCAAATTTGCAATCACATGTTGGACGATCATGGCTTTCCTTTTCAAGCACTTCATAGATTTCTATTCCAATTTTGCACAGTCACACAATTACGATATAATTTGTGTTCATCGACACTAGATCAGCAAATTTTTTTATTATTTCTTTGCAACAACAAGAAAGCCATTTGTTACTCATGACTTTTCGTGGATATTTTATAAATTTGCACTATATATCTCAAGAGATGACAAACACAAAATATGAAAACTTTGATTATCTTCTTGAATAAAAAAAAATTGATGGCATCGACTTTGAACGGATTGTATAATTATGTGATCAAGTTACTATTTTTCTTTCACCTAATGAAAATTATTTTCGATGTTTTCACTTATTTTTCCTGTTACCCTCCTTAACTTGTGCCGTGATACTAGTTGCCGGTTAAATAAAAACCGATTAAATGCGAACCTTACCCCCAAAATCACAATATCGTTCCTTAATTCAAGGGCACCGCTTAGAGACCTTTCTATCTTGAATTTTTGTACCGAAAATGAAAATGTGGGGCTCTTTTAGGGAAAATCCGGGAATAATGTCTTTTTGAGGGATGCGAAAAGGGGAAAAGTGAAAGTTCAAGGACGCGTTTGAAAAATTCTCTTTCGAGGAAATCGCCCTCATGTGAGCGAGCGCCAATCTGCCAGATTTTCCTGATTTTAAACCCTTGCGAGTTCGTGAGCACTGAGCAGAGTGGACGAGAGAGAGCGAGAAATGGCGCCCGATCACCACCATCACCATCCGTCGACCGATCAGCTGGTCAGTCTCTTCCACAAATCTCACCACGGTCTCACCGTGGTTCATCACCGGCTCGAGAGGGAGTTTCAACAGATTTATCCCGACAACGTATGGAATTCGGCCTATCTTTTTCCTTCGATGGTCGTATCTTCGTTTTCGAGCTCATTGATTGATGAACAGAGCTTCAATTTCACTTTCATACGTTGAATAAACCGATCGATTTGATGCTCACTTGTTTTTTTTTTTTTCCATCTTTGGAATAAACGTACAAACGACAGCATGATTCTAGACTAAGTGTTTGGTCTGGATTTTCGGAGATTGAAGTCACTGGATAGTTGTTATTGTGAATCGGAAAACTTAGTTCTGTTTTTTAGGTTTTGTCTGGATATGAACATCAAATTGAATTTCCCTTACCCAAAAAAAAAACATCAAATTGAATTCCTTACCAAAAAAAAAAAACATCAAATTGAAGTTGCTTTTGTGTTGTGCAGGCAAATCCGTTGAAGCTGGTTTCCAGGATCAAGAAGGTGCTGGATGATGTGTCATCCTTGAAAGATCATTGCCAGGAACTTCTGGCAGCCAAACAGGTGCATTCCTTTGTTTTTTATTTCGGAATGTTTTTGAATTCCAATCTTATTTTGACATGCTCTGGTTTGGGTACACAAAGTCGACTCCAACAGCTATTCCCCAGTTTGTTTGCTAAGGATCTACAATTTAAATGTCAAGTTATCTGCATGGTTGTAACTTTGTAATGTTGGCTTTAATAAATACTGCTGATGGAACAATGCACGTAAAAGCACCTTTATGATATCATCTAGTTATAACTGGATTTAGTTTTTGACTATGGTGGCTCTTCTATCTGAAATTTTGTCAGATGCCAGGCATTTCACATCTGAGGGTATCGTATAGACGCCGAACCAGCCACTGCCTATCTGATGATTAGTTGATATTGCATGGGCTCTTACCTTTGGTTTTGGTAATTACCAATGCATGTCAAGTCTAGTGG
Organism: Rhodomyrtus tomentosa; assembly: GCA_028455895.1. Taxonomy (NCBI): domain Eukaryota; kingdom Viridiplantae; phylum Streptophyta; class Magnoliopsida; order Myrtales; family Myrtaceae; genus Rhodomyrtus; species Rhodomyrtus tomentosa. Next base: position 34,752,137 of record JAPCWY010000001.1, on the reverse strand, counting down.
ACAAGTTTGTGGATTTAAGCCTGGGAGTGAAATTTTCAGCTGAATCATAGATAAGAAGTCATTGGAGGTAAAAGACAGGTTGGACTGTAGCACATCACTCTTCTGTACCCGTAAGATTCCAGGTTCCAGACCATTTGAGGACCTTGAAATGGAGAAGGAAGTTGATTTGGGATCATCTTTCCATTCTCCAAACCTGTCCTAGGTTATGGAGGAGAGCTGGATGCACTGCGTCACCTATAACAAGTGTTCCATGGTGCAGCTGCTTTTGAATGCCAACTGATAATAAGTATCTTTTAGTCTAGTGGGACTTTTGAATTCAAAATTTCCCATGATAAATTTCCTCTGGATCAGGGCAGAAAAGGAAAAGATCACAGCTGCAAAATTAAAAATTAACGGGAGAACTCTTCGATTTCATAGATACAAACAACAATAGCTGAGCCTTATGCCACTGAGCGGTGTTAGATGTGTGGATCCTCTCATGAAATTCCACTTTGAGTTGTCGTTAAGCAAACTAATATTGGTGCACACATCTGTCATTTTTGCTGTTGCCCTCGTTATGATTTTGTTTTTCATCTTCTAACTGATCATTTTCATAACAACTATACCTGAGCCATATAGGACAATATTCGTTGGGCTGACATTGGCACCCCACCAAATACGAATAGTGACGATTTGGACAAGCCCCCACCTCAATCTCTTTGTTTTTGTGTGTTTGAGAGAGAGAGAGAGAGAGAGAGGTGCGTCATATGTGCTCTTCTTACTTCACATCATTCATTTGAACTTGCAGGACTTAATTGACCAGGCACGGACAACTCTTGTTGGAAATAGAAGCTTACTCAGGAAGATGCAAGCATCTTCGTCCATTCCCTTGACAAGTGATTCTGAAGATTCTGCATATGCCAACTTTAACCAGGTTTCCATCATTCTTATGATGCTCTGGAAGATTTACTCAGTTTTAAGCTCTAATGAAGGATAAACTATTTACTGATAAAAAGTCCAGAAAATTCAGATAGAAGGTATACGCTACTTTATGAATGATGAAGGATTGGGGATGTGGATGTCACATATTCCATTATTTCTTCCCAGACATCACCATCCCACGCATTTAAAAAAAATGGTGCTTAATATTTCTATTCGATGTTTCTATGTTTCCGAAAACTTCTGGAGCTCAAGGGTCCAAAATTTGATTCCAGGTGGCTTGATGCTGTGGCCAATTATCTTTCTCTCAGCATATTTAAGTGAAAGAAGCTAAATTGAGAGAGAGTCAATGTTGGTCTGATTGACCAAAATGGTTGTCTCAAATAAAATTGAGGATACTGACTGTCCCGTTAGATCATGCTATGTGCTGCATTCCACTGCTTATATTCAATGGCTGGAAGAAAACTCTAATTGCTGGTTTTATTGAATTTTTTTTCTGCGATATTCTATAATCGATCATACTGTCACTATGAGTTTACAGTCTTCATTGCTTGATTCCATTTCCAAGAGGCCAAGAGTTCTTGATTGTGAATAAACTGCTTTAGCAAAGACGCTTACCACAATGGTTGTCTATTTCCAAGTGGAGTCTGAAGTGGGCGCTCCATTTGCCAGCAAGCAACCAATACTAAGTGATTGGCAAGATTTTGATCTAGTAACCCATGGAAAGAAATACATGGGCAGTTTATTTCTGTCAATATATGCAGCTTGCCACATAAATTGTTTCATCACCAGATTTCCTCACTCCAAAACAAGCATCAATGAATCCATAATTATGGGTATATAAGGCCGGAGACTGATGATTCCATTTATCCTCAACTCTTGCAGATTATTGACGAGTGGACAAAGCAAGTCCAATCAGCATCAGGTAACATCCTGCTGCTCTCAAGTTTACGACTGAATGTTCTTTGTTTGACATAGTTGATCTTGGTGAAGAATATGGCTGCCTAAGTGCCATGACTGTTTTCATGAGATGGAACGGCCCAATCTGACTGTGTTATCTTTGATAAGTTTGGAAACCGTAGAAGGGAAAGTAGGTTCATGAAAATCTCCTGTTTATGCGAAACTGTGGCTGATGGATGGACCATCGTTCAAATTGATTATACCAAAATAAGTTCTCTATGGATCAGTCCTTCGCAGCAATTACCTTCACCTTTTTATTTGAATATTAATTAACCACAATGACGTTTCATAACATCTATACATCACATGGCCATAGAAATAATTCATCTTGAGTGTTATGGAGGAGGAAAATCTGTAGAAGCAGCAAAGTCAACCTTAGTAAGTTGGATGACTGTTCACTTCTTGTACCACCCAACCAATGGATGCCTTCTCTCATCCTCTCTTCCCAGTACACTAGCCTCATCTTGTCCTTACGAAGGCCATCTTCGTGGTGTTCTTTGGCTGTGAGTTTGATAAAATTGATGCAGCTCTTTGCTTCTGAGTGTACATTGGCCGCAAAAGCCACATCTACAAAAGAATTGTCAATATTGTGGTATGAAGGCTCTACCAGATGTCATTTATTCCTGCACTAAGCTGCCATTTGTTTCTCTGGCCAAAGGAAATCCGCCTTTCATCTGGAATGGCCTTCGCTGCTCACTCTTCGACTTTGTTGTAGTTTGACGTATTTTCTTTTAGCATGAGCATAAGTTTACAAAATCCTCATCAGTGGTGCATCAAGGTTGTTGCAGCACCTTGCAGGCCATGCAAGTTAAAATGTATTGCATGTGTATGTTTTTAATGAAAGCTTATTGTCACTGTGTTGGACAATGTGGCACAGTTCTCTTTGAAATTTATGACAGTGAAAAATGCATCGGAAAATGATTGCATTTTACAACCCAACAAAAAAAATGGTTGCATTCTCCTTATATGTTTTTTAAGTTGGTGGTGACAAGTAATTAGCTGCTCATAAAGTACATTTGATTACTTATTAAACTGTTCATCACTTCAGTTGGTTGTTCAGATTCGGAGTGCATGTGTAAATAAAACCCAAGTTTACTTAGCTTTAGAAGTGGAGGACTGCTGTTTGGACTTGTGACTGCTAGAACCGTGATTATGTAGGCGACTTGCCTTTCATCATCTCTTAAAGCTGCAAAGAAATGAAATTGCGCATAGCACATTGAGTTTGGCAGCGAATTTTGGCTGAATATGGAAGCAAGTGAAATGGCTGGTGAGAACAACATTATGAGCAAACATCTCAAGCGGTTTCCTACCATTCATGCAGCGGGCGAGGAGCATGTAGCAGACGCCGAGGACCTAAACAAGTTGCTTTTCTCGGCCATAGTGCGGAATAGCTGAAACAGAGAGAGCTTCTCTGGAAAGGTTCCCTGTCTCCATATGCGGAGAAGCTTTCGAGGGATTTTATTGAGATGTCTTTCTTGGAAGTTAGTGTCATTCAATTGTACAAAGGGCTTTGGAACGCTAGTCATGCCGACCTCTCTCCATGTCTCTAATTTCGTTCAATTTCAACCAAGTCGATCCTAGTCTTTGCAATCTTGATGGAGATTCCAGAAATGTATGACTTTTCTGTTCTTTCTTTCTTTTTCTTTTTTTGTTCGAGAAATGTATGACTCAGAAAAGTAGCTTTTGAGTGAAAAAAATCAAAATTTATATCATCACATGCACGAGCTAAGTTCCCTTCCACGGAATTATTTCGCAATCAGTTTTATTTTTCAGTTTTAAGCTTTTAAGATTGCTCTAGTACGTCAGCTGGTCATTTTCATGTACATATTTGAGGGTGCTTTTGCCGGTGCGTTTCTCGTCTTGATCGTTCCGTCATTTTTAGTTGTTCGTAGTTACCATGGTCGGATTCGTCCCCCTCGGTTTGTCCTAGAGGCCTGAAATATGGTTTGCTCCTTAGATTTACAACTTTGATTTTGCATTCGTGCTTCTACCTCAAGTTCTTAAATTCGGAATCGAGGTTAAATTGATTTTAGACTCTTTCTATATAAAAAAAATAAAGATTAAAAAACATTTCCAGATCATCACGGTCCCAAATCAATTAAAATGTAATCCTGCTGTTTTTCCCTTCAAAACTTTAAAAACAGTGTTTAAGGAATGCTCGCGAATTTTTTCAATTGCTGTCGAGTCCTCTTAATTTGCACAATTTGTAAACCGGACCTCCCGATCGTGCTGCTGAATCGATGTTTCCGAGATTCGACCATCTTCGTATCTCGTGCAAAATCGGATTTTGATCAACGGCTTCACACGTTAACAAAAAAGATTTAAACGAAGGAAGAAGAAAAACGAAAGTGCAGAGCAGAGAACATACGCACGGAAAAAGCCAGCCACCAGCTCTGCTCACTTGCTCTCTACCTCGATCCCTAATCTCCCAAATCGGGCTTGCTCTCCTCTGCTCTCGATATTCTCTTCGATCGCAATGCTCAACGACAACAGCAACGTGTCCATCTCCGTCTCCGACGACGAGCCCGACGAGCCCGGCCGGATGCGAGTCCGGGTCAGGAGGAAGCGCAAGAAACCTGGCCTCCGCGTCCGGACGGAGCTCACTCCCCGCCTCGTCCGGTTCCTGGTGAAGTACTGGATCCTCTTGATCCTCGTCGCGGCCGCCGGGCTGCTCCTGTTCGAGGCGTCCAGTATCGGCGGGAAATCCGGGGCCGGGGGGATGGGGACGAAGGGACTGAGCGACGGATTCTATTCGCGAGCCGTTAAGAAGCCGAGCTCGGAAGGCAACTTGAATCGCTTGGATCCGACGACTCGAGTCGTGGGCGGTGTCAGAGAACGTAAGTGATGGTGGCAGCTGCGTCTTGTGTGTTCGTTTTCGTGGTTTCATGAAGCTCCAGCTTTTGCAATTTCCACTGCTCAAGTTTAGGAGGATGATTGAGTTCGATGCTGGCCGACAACTGTCTTAAGAATGCGCAAATGAGCTCGTTGTAGACTTTTAGTCTCATAAGTTGCCTATGCTATTGAGTAGGTGGAAATCTTTCCCGCATTGGCAGCTTTTTAGGGATTCTTCTTCTGGCGGGATCAGTGTTGCCGATATCATTGCCTAATATCTTTTGCAGTTTTCTCTCTTGTACAGTAGCTCATTTAGCACGCACTATAAATTGACAATATTGACCATCTCAGGTTGCTTGAAGCTCCTACCTCTCGAAGAACTTCAACAGTTGGATATTCCTGTGGCAGAAGCGTCCAGTAGCCCCTTAAAGAACGTGATATACTTGTCGGAAAGCTCTCCTTCCGATCGAGAGCTTACTTCATTCTCTCGGCAGCAAGCAGCACAGACGAGATTTAATCTATTCACCGGAAACCAGACTCTTGATCAGAGGGAGGAAAGTTTTCAGGTCGGGAGTTTTATCTCCGTGATGCTTATTGAATTAGCTAGAGGTCAATTCGGAGTTTCTTTACTGCAAAGCATGTTCAATGCCGTAGCTTATTTCAGAATCTCTTTTTTCTGGCAGGTGAAAGAAACTGTTAAAGTGCATTGTGGATTTTACAGCGACAGTGGAGGGTTTAAGATTTCTGAAAAGGACCAGACCTACTTGCAAAGTTGCAAGGTTGCGGTGGCTACTTGTGCGTTTGGCGGAGGTGATGATCTTTATCAACCTATAGGAATGACTGAGTCATCAATTAAAAGGGTCAGCATTTGCTCTACAAATGTATTGTGTCTTTCTTTAGGTTCTTGGGTGTAATGACATGGATGCTGCAGGTTTGCTATACCGCGTTCTGGGATGAAATCACTCTTGCAGCTCAAGAACAAGAGGGGCATAGAGTTGGTGAGGATGGATACATCGGAAAATGGCGTGTGGTGGTTGTCAGGAATCTCCCATTCATTGACCAAAGATTGAATGGTAAAATTCCAAAGGTACCCGCATAACTCATAAATTGGTGTCATTTTCTGCACTGTACTATTAGTGTTATAAGTTATTTTATTATTCATCATTATGTGTGGGAATGCCTACCGTATTACTATGTAACCTCTTCATTATTTTAAATATGAGAGCATGCTATTTTAGAGGGTTAGACAATTCATTCATATCATTCTTCTCTTTTAGTCTTCTTCAAATATGGTATCAGAGCCAATCCTAGTCGCCCCAACCTAAACCCTATCCAATACCCACTGTCAGCGTAACCACCATCTAGCACTTGCTTCTCTCTAATCTACTCTCTCGGCCAGCTTTGTCAACCACGTCCTAGGCTTTCGGCAAGGGATCTCGGCCAACTTGACCGGCCACGTCCCTGGAATCTCGGCCAGATTGGCCGACCACGTCCCAGGTATCTCGGCCATTTGGCTAGCCATGTCCCAAGTATCTCGACCATATTGGCCGGACACGCCGGCCACATCACAGGGCTTTCGGCTATTTTGGCCGGCCACGACCCAGGGCACTCGGCCAACTTGGCCGGACATGTCCCAGGCCGTTCGGATTTGATTTACATGCCGAGGTCTGATTAAATCTAATCAGATCCATGAAACGGTGGAGCTTGTGAATTTCTGATTAATCTAGTGTCTAAATTAAGTATTCGTCGTGAGTAATACAGACACTCAAATAGCTGCTGCTAAATGGTGAGACTGGATTAGCCATGAATAGATCTGGTGTAACTGAATCTGATATGCTGCGATCACAAGCTTCGACTTTTATATCTACTGCATCTAAGCTCGTCGAACGTGTTTTGACGGTACAGTCTGCATACACACTTTGGAAGAAGAATGTCTTTAAGAATTTGCACGGACAACAGCTATCTCATCATCTTACTCAGCTTACTCCGAGCGAGGATGACCCAACTTATGATGAATGGTACACTGTTGATTGTCGTATTTATAGTCAATTGTTGAATGATATGGATATTTCTGTTCAGACTGTTGTTGGTAATACTGATACTGTTAAGGAGTTATGGGATGCTTCGGCATATTTATACTCCTCTCTGATGATTTTTTGCAACTCTATGATGTCGTTTGTGGGTTATTGAAGCCAGCTCCTGTTGGTTGGCCTCTGAATGGATATAATGAGGAATTTAAATCCTTTGCTGATGAGTTTGATCGGTTGGTCCCGTTTACATCTAATCGGGCTACTTTTCAAGAACAACGAAATCAGTTTCTGGTTACTTGCTATCTTAATGGAGTGGGAGCTCAGTTTGATATTGCTCGATCACAAATTCTTTCAGATACTCGAGTACCTTCTCTTGGAGAAGTTCATCGCCGTGTTCTTCATACCGAAAGTCGTGAGGAAGTTAGATCTGCTCCTTCAGAAGTTGGTGAACAGGCTGATGCTTTATATATGAACAGAGTAGTTGGTCGTGGTAGCGAAGGTTGTGACCAAGGGGGAGGTCGTGGTAGCATTGCTGATCATGATCGGGAGACTCGTACTTGCAATTATTGTGATATTGTTAGACATCTTCGCAGCTATTGTCGAAAGTTACAAGCTGTATAGACAGCTTTTGGTTCACGTACCACACATGCTCATGTTGCATCTGAAATTGTGCCTATAGACGAAAAAGTTATCACAATGAGTCCAGAGGAGTATGCTCGATACTTGGAGTTTCAGACCTCAGGAAGTGGAACAACATCTGCCTCTGTTGCGAAACTACAGCAGTCATCTGATTATTCATTTACCTCAGCATGTGCAGCTCTTCCTTCCGCTGATTGGATTATTGATTCTGGAACGGGTGCTCACATGACGGGTAATAGAGGTATTCTTACTGCATATAAGTCCACGTCTTCGTTACGCCATATTACTATTGTGAACGGGTCATATACGGAGCTGCACGACCTTCCAACGAGGTCTCCTTATTTTCTGTTTTATATACTCCTGGCATGCCATTTAATTTGTTATCTGTTGGTCGTATTACACGGAATTTGAATTGCTCTGTTACTTTCTATCCTGATTATTGTGGTTTTGCGGCTTATGGTCATGCTCGCATGGAGTGTTATACTGATGCTGATTGGGCTGGTTGCCCTATTGATAGGCGGTCTACCTCTGGATATGCTGTGTATGTTGATGGTAATTTAGTTTCCTGGAAGAGTAAGAAATGGAATATTGTGGCAAGGAGTAGTGCTGAACCAGAGTATCGAGCAATTGCTACAGCTACTGCAGAGATTATGTGGACTAGACATTTTCTGAATGAGATTGGATATGGATCGAGTGGCCCCACATCGTTATGGTGTGATACTAGTTCAGCAATTCACATTGCTTCAAATCCCGTCTTTCATGAGAGAACAAAGCATATCGAGATTGATTGTCATTTTGTTCGGCAAGAACTTACACGTGGTGGTCTCACTTTCTCATACATCTGCACTGGAGATCAGCTGGCAGATGTGTTTACTAAACCTTTAGCTGGGCAACGGGTTTGTTTTATATGTAACAAGCTGGGCATGGTCGATATCTATGCCTTAGCTTGAGGGAGAGTGTTATAAGTTATTTTATTATTCATCATCATGTGTGGAAATGTCCACCGTATTACTATGTACCCTCTTCATTATTATAAATATGAGAGCATGCTAACCTATAGGATTAGACAATTCATTCATATCATTCTCCTCTTTTCTTCTTCTTCAGACAATTAGTTCATACTCTGTCAGCATAAGATTCTTTATCTGAATGTTTCTTTGATTTTAATCTGATTGCTATTATTCTTTAGCATTTCAATTAAAGTTTAATGGTGATAAGTGGGGGACATATAGAGTACGGAGTTAAATTCAAATAGAAGCATGACCTGCTTCCACTTCATGCTTTTAACCAAATACTAAAGCACCCGAAGACCCTCTTTCTTTCCCAAACAGGAAAGAATGATTAATGCAAACTAGCAAGGCATGCACTTCTTATGACTGCGCAAATGCAGGGCATAACTGTGGCAGTTAATCTTCATAAAAGATCCTTTTATTAGATCATGCTATCGATTTTAGTCACTTTAGTGCTTGTGTGATCATTTGTCACAAGATGTGAATTGCGCTAGAGTGTGCATGCATAAAAACATATCAACGCTTTAAACTCATGTAATTGTCAACAGATGTTGGGCCACCGTCTGTTTCCCAATGCAAAGCACTCTGTATGGGTTGACTCAAAGTCCCAATTTAGGAGGGATCCTTTAGGGGTGCTAGAGGCGCTACTTTGGCGGTCAAATTCAGTTCTTGCAATTTCTGAGCACGGAGCTCGTAGTAGTGTGTATGATGAGGCTAAGGCAGTTGTTAAGAAGAATAAGGCCACTCCAGAAGAAGTCGAGGTGCAGTTGACTCAATATCGCCGTGATGGCCTTCCAGAGGACAAGAGATTTAACGGGAAGAAAGGTATGTTATGCTGTTAATTTCATAATTTCATCAGATGGAATTATCAAAACCAATAATTTGAGTGGGAGGAGGGTATGAAGCATTTTATAACTCGGTTCCTGTCTTCTTATGGTACCTTTGATGCCAAGTTCCAATTTGGTTTCGTGTCTCTAGTACTATTAATTGCTTAAATGCTCCACTTGTCTCCTGTTAAATTTACTACTTTTTATTTGGAATTTGGGCCCCGTGTCTCCAAATGTTATATTCATTAGGATTGCCTCTGATTTATATATCTCACCTCGTGTAGTATCATCATTCCGGGAAGAGCTGTTTTTTCCTCTTTCCCTTCCCGATTGGGGTCGGTGGCATGAAAGTGAGGTAAAATGAGCCTTAGGGTAGGTGTCAACACTGAAACTCAATACTTCCCACGGAAATGGCATGCTATATTGGCAAGAGATGCAAACTTAGGAAGAAGACTTAAGCTTTTGACCTGGTCTAGGCAATGTGTAGCTTGAATTTCCAATGATGCTTTGAAATTCTAAATGACGGAGTTGCCGATCTGTGCAGCATTAGCTGAAGCATCTGTGATTGTGAGGGAGCATACACCATTGACTAATCTATTCATGTGCCTATGGTTCAATGAGGTCGTGCGGTTCACATCGAGGGATCAGCTAAGCTTCCCTTATGTACTTTGGCGGTTAAAGGTACTCAAAAACATCCACATTTTCCCTGTATGCACCCGCAAAGATCTTGTCAACAGCATGGGCCATATACGCAAGGCCAAGCCCTTGGTTAGTTGATATGGATACTCTTTGACAGGTCCGAGCTTCAATTCTTAGAAAGGAAGTTTTAGAAGAACATTTTTCAAATATCTTGATATGCTTTTTGTTTATTTAGGATCAGGATAGATTTATTCTATTGATGGAATTGTACATTATGACAGGCATTCAACCTTTCCATCCCCTTCTTTTTAGATTTATTGATTTAACGAATTTTATTTATTTGATTCGTGTTATGGATTGTTTACTCTGGAATTTCCGAGCTCCATGAGCTGGAGAGGCAAATCTTGAATAAAGCTATTAGTCCTTACAAACTGATCAGATGATTATGTACCAAGAAAAGGAACACGGTCTTGGTAAGTGGCTTCTTGAGCCGTGCCGAGGCGGAATTTGCGTTGACGGCAGGGAATTGGGAATTGAAGTACGAGTGCAGTGAAAAAGTTGAGTGACAAACTATAACTTAGAAATACTAGTTATAATGTACAATACAGGATTCATCTGCGTTCTTTCCTCTCTCTACCTTGCTTTCTGTATTTTGAAATTTAGATGTAGTTAATTAGCACAAATTACACTAATTGACCATGCCTTAAAAGCTCGATTCTAGATTTTTTATGTGATTGATTCCGCCTAATTCACTGCTTAGGCTGACTCTCTGGTTGTTCATTTTCAGCTTTGACATTAACCCGCTCGCTTGCTTTCATCTAAAAGAGCTAGCCTTAAATTCTTTGATTCCGCGAGAGGCTATAATGGATGGCATCAACACAGAGAGCACCCTGGATGTTGAACAACATTCAAAAGAGCATGCCTGCTCAACCTTGTTGAAGCCTTTCCAAAAAGACGCACTTGCTAATCTAGCTCTTAATACCATTTGCTTGCTGCACTGTTTCGGACTTAAGCTAACAATAATAGTTTCTTTCGCCAACAATCTTCGTTAAGCAACGTCCATTTCTTGTCTGGCTGCAAAACATTTGTCTGTTGCTCCCTAGCTACTCTTGCTTGCACACTTGCCCAGCTTGGAATATGCATTGTGCTTAGTACCCAGCTTGGAATATGCATTGTGTTTAGTCGATAACCTTACAGGTCTTTTGACTTTAATCCTTTTTTCATACAACCAAGCGGGGCATGGCATCGCCTGATGCCACACAATTGTAAGGCTATCTTAATTAGTGCCTTCTTGCCCATCCTGCTTTCGTCATAGTTGATGCAAATCACGTCGTTTCAGGACTTGCAACAGCTCTGGTGTAATATTTGCATTGACCTTTCCAATGATGAGAGCAAATAGGGCGGTTCCGACAAAACTAACGCTCAAAAGAGTGCTCAGGCGTGGGAAGTTCCGACCCAATAAAAAAAAAAAGATAAATGCACTAAAAGACCTAAAACTTATAATGTAAGTATAAATAAGTCATCAAATCTTTAAAAAGTTAAATCAAGTTTTAAAACTTGTCACAAAAGAAAGTGCAATCGAGTTTTAAAATTTTTCAAAAAGTACAACCAATGAAAAATTCATTGAACTAATGTGCCAAGTTTTAATAATTGATTTCACTTCTTGAAAGTTTTCGGGTTCAAATGCACGTTAGTGATAAATTTTAAGATTTAATTGCACTTTTTAAAAATTTTAGAGCTTGAAAGCATTTTCTTGATAAGTTTTAGGACTTTCGATTCACTTTTTTTCACAAAAAAAAAATAATAAACTCGAGCATAGGATGCAATAGGTGACGACATTACTAAAAGTGAATGGAGTAATTTTTTCATAGATACCTATCATCACATTTTAATTTGATAAACAAAAACATTTCTAAGAATCAACAGGAAAGTATAGAGTCGAATACACAGGTGCGACAACATTAGATACGGTCCACACCCCCCAACGCATTACCAATAGACAAGCACATGAGCCATACTCATTTCTTGCATTTCCATCCATGCATGAAGTCCAAGATAATGTTAAATGTAAACATCATGTGAAATTGCATAAAAAGAGATCACGAAGCGGCAATTACCATTTAAAACAAAATGTCCTCCCAACCCAAATTTGGGAGGACATTGCATAAAAAGACAATGTTAAATGTAAACATCATGTGAAATTGCATAAAAGGAGATCACGAAGGAGCAATTACCATTTAAAACAAAATGTCCTCCAAACCCAAAATTTGACTACTAGATAAGAATGTTCAAAATCGAAGGGACTTCAAATTCAATCAGAAAAATAAAAAACAAAAACAAAAAACAATGTCGCAACATTCAAGTCCAAATGCAATGGAACTAAAGGTACTCGAACTTTAACGACGCAAAATGACAGGGTAGTTTGGCGTGAACTACGCCTTCAGGCGTCCGTAATACTTCTGCTTCTCCTGTGTTGTCTGGAATCGCCCATGTCCAAATTTTGATGAAGTGTCGATGAACTTGAGCTTGATATCTTCAAGAGCGACACGAGATGTCTGCTTGAGCAAGGACTGACGCAGCGTGACAACCCTTTTCTTAGGTCCAACACAGCCACCTTTGATCATAAGATAATCATCTTTCACAACACCATAGTGAGGGAAGCCACCCATGGGGGTTATGTCTTTCTCGGTCCTAACAAAGAACACACAACATCAGATTCTTTGAAGTAACCTCCTGGAACATATATCTGTATTGTATGGAATATGTCCCAAAGTTCTCACCTGTCAAACTCCGTAAGTGCTGTGTGAGATTCCTGGCCAGTCTTGCCAACCTTGTAAACTTTCTTGTTCATTTCAGTGCGGTGATGGTAGCCATTCTGACCAGCTCTAGCAACTGTGAAGGAAACTCTGGCAGGATGCCAAGCACCAATACAAGCCACCTTCCGCAAACCTCTGTGAGTCTTACGGGGAAGACGAGTGACGCCCCAGCGGGTCACAACACCTTCATAACCCTTACCTTTAGTCACACCAATGATATCGATCATCTCATCCTTCTGGAAAACAGCATCAACAGGAATATGCTTCTCAAAGAATCCATATGCATAGTCCACCTTTTGAGCAACAGTACCACCATTAACCTGAATCTCCATTAGGTGGGCCTTCTTCTGCTTCAATCCTTTCATCTTTGTAATCTGTCAAGCATTAACCAAAAAAATAAGTGCACAATTGTATCAGAATGATTTAATGCATAACAACCAATCTCTAGCTGGGATATGCATCAATGTGTCTATCACCAATTTAGGCTACCTAAAATGCTCCATACCTGGGTGTGAGCCAAAACCCTGATCACAGAAGCATACTTCTTCATCTTTTCAAGCTGAGCTTGGATATTCTTCTTTCCTTCTTCAGTCTCATACTGCTTTGAGTATTTGGTAAATGCCTTCTTCTTGGACTTGCACCAATTCTTGTAGAACCTACGTCTCACTTCCTCACTCAAATGCTGAGCCCAGACTGTGCTCAGTGTACGCAGGCCACGTGGAGTTTTAACATAACCCACAACACCAACCACCACCATGGGAGGTGTCTCGATCACAGTCACAGCTTCACATGTTTCCTTCTTGTGAAGCTCTAGAAGGAAAAAATGGATCTTTAGTCCAACCAAAAATATAATTTGCAACCTCATTGAGAATTATGCAATTGAAGTTCCAGGGTAAATGTGACTAAAGAATGAGTGACCAACAAACTTATTTGAATCAATGTAATGGCAACCTACAAGTGAAAATAGATGAATAAATCACCAGAAAAGGCCACCAAAATGCATTATTCTAGGTGGCATACTGACCATTCACATAGAACAACAGCCATCTGACTGATATGTGACTGGCTAATTGACCACCATCAACAAACAAAAGGAGAGCTATAACCAAGATGGGAAAACACGCAAAAGTGACTTTTCAAGCGAGTAGATGTGTTAGCCTACATCCATGCAATACGATCTGCTGCAAAGTAATAAGACTACGGAAGCAGATAAGTGAGTGGAAGGACGGCATAGAGATAGACACAAGTAATGGACATTGAAGCAGACATTAGGAACACAGATCTGCACTAGCACCAAAATTTATCCTCAAAAAGACTACTGATTTCTAGTAAATCAATGAACTCTACCCTTTGGAAAAACTAACAGAATAGCAAGTAATATCCACTCTTTGATCAATAATCCCTCTGTCAAGCAATCTATGTCCAAAGTCATTGCCCATGTATCTACTTGATTTTGGGCTTACGCACAAGCAAGAATTGGGATACTCAACATGTGACTAGGAAAAGAACAAGGGAAACGAAAAGGTGAAAGCTAAACATTGCTCACTTGATCCAGGCTTTTCTACTTCTCTGACAATATGGGTCATCCCTGCCTTGTAGCCCAGGAACGCAGTCAGCCTAGGGGGCTTGCTAGGATCATCCTTTGGAAAAGCCTTCACTGAATAGTCAATCAAGAAAATGAACTGGTCAGTATGGAACAAGATGAAAGTGAAAAGTACAGTAATCTTTCACCATGTAAGAAAACACCACATTACAATGGGTAGATGCATGAACCCCAAGGAACAGTTAATACATCACTACACCTTATGATTGATATTCTGGAAAAAATTAACCTTCCAATTCTAAACATCACGTCATTGCCAAAAGTTGGCCAGGCAACAAAAAAAGATGAAGTCTGCCAACAAGCAACTACCACGTTAACAAACTGGCAGTATTGGTCAAAGTCTGAACATGCAACTTGATCTTGGTCTATGATAAAGACAACATTGCTATACATTCGGTGCAGCGTTATTTACAATCCAGACTCCAAGATGGCCATCTTCCAATGACTTCCGTGCGCATGATGTGTAGCATGTGCACTTCACTATGTAGGCGCACACAATATGTGTGAATGCATAGCTAATTCTGTAGATAAATGTAGCAATTGGCCGGCCATTTACGAAATTACCTTTTCCCCTGTGACGAGCAGCCCTCTTCCTTGGCAGAAATCCAAGGGATCCATGCCTAGGATGCTCAAACTTCCGGTGAGACATTCTTCACCTCCTACAAAGAACCAAAACAAAAATTAATCACTACACATCAAATATTACTTTTGTATTATCCTGTCGCAGCCATCCTACAACACAAATATCTCGACAGGCCACTTGAAATTTAGTATCTTTGCTAAATCATCATCGCATCACAAGGAACGCGGAAAGTATTGAAATCCCATCCGATCTAAACCATTTGCCAATTCAATAAGCTCTCAGCTTAATGTAACATTTCTCGTCCAGAGACGAAGAGATCTAACCCTTTATGCAGGACAACGCGCAAAAGAACTGAAGGTGCTACCGAAAATCTCATGAGCGTTATTCAAGCGTACAGCAGGAAAGCCCAAGCAGCTTATCCTGGGCTACCTGTCACACACTTCGGACTCGCCAACAGTGTCGAGAACAAGAACATGTGTAGAAGACGATCACAATGATAAGATGCCGGGTAAACTACAATAAACCAACAAAAGGTCCAATTTTTTTCCTCCTCGAATGTGGCAGATGAAACCCATTCGCCAAGCTCGTCTCGAGGGCAATGAAGTGCGCGTGAGAATCGTTTGATAGGATTGAACAAATGCAAATTTTCGAGAGATCGAGAGAGAGAGAGAGAGAGAGAGAGAGAGTACCGAAAGTGGCCGTGCAACACAGAGATGCGGGAGAGAGGCGGGACGGATGACCCCAGCGGCGAGTTATAAAGTCCCTGCAGGAGAGGACGTGCTCTAAAACCCTAGCTGCTGGTACTTATAAAGAACTTTGAAATTACAGAATGCTCCCATCAGTTTTGTTAATTTCACAATGACCCCAGCCGAGATTCATAATTATTCATCAATTTTGCTTGGAAAGAAATCCGATCACTACAACTCCCTCCCCAATTTTATTTTTTGGTCGGAAACCCTCGACCATTAGTCGGTTGCAATTAGCCTCGCATTTATTTCTTCTTTTTGGAATTAGTCCTCCAAACTTTCAATTTGCTTACCAAAGGCCATAAGCAACCTAGATTTAAAAATGGAAAAATGACACAAATTTATCGTGAACTTTGATTTAATGTGTAACGTAATCCCCAAACTTTTAATTCATTCAATATTGTCCTGAAACTGTAGTTCCTAAACTTTTAACTTGTTCGGTGTCATTCTTAAAATTTGACTCAATATGCAATATAATATCTAATATTTTAATATATTAAATGAAGTACATCAATGAACATGAACCAAAATTTCATGAATCATATTGAGCACATTAAAATTCATGGATGATATTACATATTCAATTAAAGTCCAAGAGCAACATTGCATATTGAACCAAAATTTAATGACCATTTATATTTATTTTTTCCCTAAGAAGGAATCATTTGTGTATTCATTCATTGAAGAATACCACAGATGTGATATGACCTTGACATTTTCTTGGATATAGGCCCATCAAGTAGCAAGAGGTGGCAAATTAGACATTTACCCTTAAATTTTTGCAATAATCGCCTTGACCTTTATGGTTAATGAAATTGTTCAATAAATTAGTGTGATGTGCTCCACGTTTTATATTGGGTGAGAGTTATGGTTAGGAATGATAGAGGGGTGGCTCTCGGATAACACCCCCAAAAATTATTGAATACAGTCTCCAAGTTTTATTGATTAAATACATTGGAAGTCGAGCTTATATTTTTTGAATGGAATTTTTTGGGACAAAAATAACAAACGAGTCATGTTTATAAAAAATGGTTGGATTTTCAAAATATTAATCACATCGTAATATCAAAAAATCGATGTACTAAATTATAAAATTTCTTTATTTTGTCATTAAACAAATGCCTAATGGACGCTTTTAACAAAATCCAAGAAAAAAACAAAAATGGATCGCTAGCTCATTGCCCAATTGCCCATGCATGAAGTCTATATTTTTTATTTATTACTTTGAAGATAGTTCTACCGATAAATCATCATTTTAATGAGTTCACTAGTATTGTAAGCCTAAATGGATTTTGTCATTAAAGGGTCCGTTTGTTTCGGATAACTGAAGATTTGAAAAACATTTTTCGAAGAGTGACGGATTATATCACTTACAAAAATAAACTAATGCAAAAAAAATTCATCACCCGCGAAAATTATTAGGCATTAATTGTCATCAATCATGAAAAAAAAAGTTTGACAAAATTTGCAAAAGAGATATAACTAATCATTCTTCGAAAATATTTTTTAAATATTGAGTACGTAATATGTATTGTTTATGTGGTTCGAATACCACATAAACAGACCAAAATACCCTTATCTTTCTTTCGTTTATTGTTTGTTCTTTGAGAAATTTTAAAAAAAGGGCCCAAAGTCATCTTCTTTCCTCAAATAATGGCTCCAAGTGGATCTTGTTTCAAATAAATACCTAAAATGACGTAGTATGTTATAATTAAGAGATCAAAGTGACATAGTATGTTACAGTAAAGGACCCGAAGTGACCACAATATTTCAAAAAATGGTTTGGTCTTAAGGGTATTTTCGTCATTTCACTCTTTGGTTTTTTTCAAATTTTCTCTCCTTTTTTTTTCCTTTTTTTTACTTATAAAAATTTTTTTAAAAAAAAAGAAGAAAAAAACAGCCACACAAGCTGGAGGGCTGTGGCCGTCGGCCCACCACTGGTGGGGGGTCGGTTAGGGCGGCGAAGGTCGACGGGGTCGTTGGTGCCTCAGTGAGGGCTAACAGGGTCATTGGGGCCTCGACGAGGGTCGACGACCCCATTGGCCAGAGGCGAGGGCCTAAAATTCCTAATAATAAACCAAAATCGCCTACACAATTCATTACAAAGGCTTTTTGACAAGCAGTCGCCGCACTAAGTCGTGTGAACCAAAAACCTATTAATATATAATAACACATTTCAACAAATTCCCAAAAAATATAAATTTGTATCAAATTCGATCCAGTAACTAATCCCAACGTGGAAGTATTGAAAGTCCTCTAGCCCTCGCGAAAAATCGAATCCAAGAGTGCCTCATCCTCGTCTTCTTCTTCTTCAGGCTTCATCTACAACTCCGACTCACTGTATTGCGAGGAGTTCATCCCAGCCCTTGCCAACGAGGACAGGCTCGTGCAAAATCAGATCTACTTCATGCTCCCAAGTCGAAGCTCCAGCAACGCCCGATGCTATCAGACATGGCGGCCCTCACCATGAAGGCGAGTGTCGCGATGCAGAAGGCGTCATCGCCAATCGGACCCAATCCTTTACTCGGTGATTGAATCACCAAAATTTCAATCGTACTCACGCGGCCCACGTAGAGGTCGCTCGTGAGGAGACACCACATAGCATCTCCCCTGCTCAAATTCAGCCTCCACACGGCAGGGATGTTGTGTTTGTTGAAGCAGGTGAGCCTGAATCTATTGCAGTAGGTGAGGTCGCTCGTCAATTTGTGACGCAACAAACATCCCCGTCATTGGCTCGCGAGTACTCCTCCAACTTCTTCGAATTCGACAAACTTAGCTCGGTTTCGCTAGCGCCATCCCCGCCGCTAACGTCGCTATTCTCGGAGCTGCTGTTGTTCAAATCTGGCCAGCAAGGGCAGCCCTCGCCGACCTCGACTCGCCCGGGCGAGGCCGGCGAGGGCCGCCCTCTGCTCGGCCCGGCGAGGAATGCCTTTAACTAGCCCGGGCGAGGCCGCTGCCGCCCCCTGCTCGCCACGGCGAGTGCTGCCGAGGCTGTTGCCACCCTCATCAGTGGCCGGCCACTAGTGAGCTAGGGTAGAAATAAAAACGAAAAAAGGAAAAATGTTTAAAAAAATAAAATGATTCAAATACTCATATTTAGTCACTTCTTTGAAACAATAAGAGACAGGACTTTAATTAAAATAATATCTACTTCGAGTTATTATTTGAGAAAACGAAGATACTTCAAGCCTTAAACGAAATTTTCCCTTCTTTTTTTATCATACTAACCAGCATAAATGACTTCCGTTCTAATTTCTCTTAAATTATCAATTTGACAATTAATTACACCCAATAAAATATTATATTATGATGCATCATTATCATTTTATCACTTTGCCTAGAGAAGATTGTTAGTTTTAATTTATGGTCTCATTTTTTTAATTACAAAAGTTATATAATAGGTTAGAAACTTTTAATTACAGCGAATTATGAACACACAATTAATTGTCCTTTTTTTTTGTGAAATAGGTTGAGGAAAACTTTGTTTCAAAGTTAAAAATTATAGCTCAATCTGATTATCTATTAGATTTATACATTTTGAGTGATTTTTTGTAATAAATTTATAGGTTTATAATATTAAACATCGCCAAATTATGCTTCTTTTTAAGCTTTTCACATTTTAATCCAAATTGCAAGATGGGATTGAAAATTTATTTACATATTATGCACTTTCAAACTCGTATATGATTATTTAGGGGAAAGTTTTAAGCATTTTTTTAAGTTTTGATCCATTTATTAGGAAACTGAATTTACAATTGATATTAATCACTTTATTTGTAAAATAAGAAGTTTCATTCTTTATTTTTTTTATTTATACATTTATCATTTTTTAATATATATATATGGTCAAAATATAAATATATTTGGCATTTGAGCATCCTTTAACAAATTAACCTTTTTGATATTTTGATCGCTCTTTATTCTTCATTTTTTTAAATCAAGATCGGCTAAGTAATTGGATTGAATCTTGATTTTTGACTTTGAAATATAGTTTACTCATACTATTTAGACAAAAAGCACTTAATTGTATGTTCATATTCCACAAATACAAATTTCTTGTGAATAAGAATATGAGATCGTAAATTAAAATCGACAACATTCTCTAAGAGAAATAATAAGATTTGGTTAATTGATATCTTCATGGGCTTAACATGACGTTTATATTGTGAAATTAATAAGAGATGATATAAATAATGAGAGTTTTTGTGGATTAACGTGATAAAAAGGAAACGATAAATTGAAGAGAGAGACAGAAAAAGAGGGTGTTTTGGTAAGTTAGCTAGATAAAAGGAGTGTCTTAGTCACAACGGGAATGGAAATAGCATCGCTCTTTTGTGAATGACCAAACACACGATAATCACTATTGATACTTGATTTTCGATAAATTTTTTTAGTTTATTTTTAGAAAATTCAAAAAAAAATCATAAAAAGTTGAAAATTTACAAAATCAACTTTGGTAGCCTTGGCTAAGCCTAATGAACCATTTTTTACCAAAAAATAATTTTTTATATTTTTTAATATTTTTGGAAAATAGAAAAATACATAAAAGAATCAAGAAGAATAGCATTTGAGGTCACAAAAATATATAAAAATAGTCAATATTTTTCTTTTAATTCCTTTGTCTTATTGACCTCATAAAAAGTCAAAATTCAAGTTCAGTTTTATGTGTTTTTTTGTTACACATATGATTAAATTAGGTAAAAAATATTAATTGAGTCTTTTAATTTGTAGTTTTTGGTATTTTGAGAGTCTTGTCATTCAATCTGATTGTACTTCATTGCAATTTAGTTCAATTATTTGCACAAATTGCTCAATTACATGAATTGAACAAAATTGCATACTTAATTGCAATTTAGTCTTTGAATTCGGGCATAATCGAAATTAATTTTAATTCAAGGACCTCCATCACAAATTGAAACCACTACCCTGTGTTTTTCATAATTCTGAATCGATTGACATAGTTGGTTTGGTCTAATTTGACTATTTAAGCCTTCAATTTCATAATTTCTCGAATTGCAATTAGGGGTAAATTTTGGGCTTTTGTATAAATTGACATAAACTTTCGGGCAAAACCACGTTTCTAGACAATATTCATGTCCTAAGTTCGATTATGAGCCTTAATTGTGAAAATTCCCTACCAATTTTGCCTAATTTTGGGAAAAATCAAGTTGAACCGGTTCTGACCGATCGAATCAGTCCAAACTATGCCTTCTTCTTCCCCAAACTCGCGCCATTTTTGG
Source organism: Rhodomyrtus tomentosa (assembly GCA_028455895.1). Lineage (NCBI taxonomy): Eukaryota > Viridiplantae > Streptophyta > Magnoliopsida > Myrtales > Myrtaceae > Rhodomyrtus > Rhodomyrtus tomentosa. The sequence continues at coordinate 34,731,294 of JAPCWY010000001.1, read as the reverse complement.
AGGTTTGACTGACTGGATTTTGATCGAGAAATTGAAGCCCCAATCGATCATAATTGAAAGAGCTATGGGAGGCGTTTTGTCCCTCACTTCAAGAAGCGTCGAACGTGACTAACCTCATCACCAATGATCACCGGAGTAGGGTGAAATAGATTGGTCAACGCCGCGGCTGCCATGGAAGTCAACTTTCACGGAATGGCCAAATTGGACATCCATTCGCGCATATCGGATGGCCATTTGGACTCGACGGAATTGCCCACCCTCTCCGTCGCCATTTGGACCAAATGGCATGCATGATCACGTGCCATTTCAAGTTGGCAGACACCCCCGATCGGCGCCAAAAATTTTCGAAGGGCAATATAGCCTTTGAAGGCTTTCTAGAAGATGGGGGTTCACGGATTCTGTTAAAGAAGGATAATAGAATCGAGAGATCGAGAGATCGAGATCGAGAGAGAGAGAGAGAGAGAGAGAGAGAGAGAGGGAGGACGAAGAGAGCTCGCTCTTCGATTGTCATTGTTGAGAGCTTGAGTTCGAAGAACACGGCACTTGTTAGGTCATTATAGGCTAGACCGAAGCCAAAGATCGTCACCAAGAGTTCACTGAAGTACATGGAAAGCGATCGTGACCGATGGCGCCGCGTGTAACGCCGAAAAACAGGTAAGTTGAACTTCAAGCTCAACTTCTGTTCATTAATGGCAGATCTTTGTTTCAGCATTAATCCTTATAATTGATGCGTGCGAATTACATTTGAGACATCGCTAAGCACCTCTATGCGTTTTGATTGTATTGAAATCAAGTCAAACTTTGCATTTAAACCCCATCGCCATCGCCAGTTCAGTTGAAGCCTGTCTAGGTTATCCTAGACCTAACCAAGTCAATATGATATGCAAGTAAGTATTCTGAACTTCATTCGAAATTTATCTATGAAGTAATTGGCATGACACGTTCTGAATTGCATGATTGAACCGCTATGCCTATATAATGTGTTAGCTTCATTGTTTGTTTTTTTTTTTGCTTGTAAAATTGCGTGATTCTTCGATATGTTGTAGGCGATATGTAGACGAGTCGATTGGTATAGTATTCGAGTCGATTGGTGAAGGTTTTGCGACCGATCAACGGCGGGAAAATCTCGGCCGTCCATTTTGTGGTATACGTCGAGAGATTAAAGATGATGACGTGGCAAGTCAGAGAGTTAGTGGTCTTAGGTGGCAGCATGTGATTGGTCCACGTGGGCGTCGAGTTGGCTCGACCGTTAGTCTATTAGACTGAGTTATATTTGATCTAATGGCTGTGGTTAATAGAATTCTAGTTTTAATGGCCGTTTGATTAGTAATTAGGATATTGGCTTATAATCGGAAAATAAAAAAATACGGAAACGACGCCGTTTGGTTAAGTGAGTAGGCGACGTCGTTTAGATTGGTGAAAATGAACGGTCTAAATCGAGTCAAGTTTGTTAATCGTGACCGTAGATATAGGTAATCAAATTTGACGGTTAATGTTTAGTTGGCTTTTAATATGGGTTGTAGGTTTTAGTCGACCGATCCAATGGCCGTGTAGTAGCCACATGGTTCAATATGAACTGTTGGATTTAGTTTGAATAATTGAAAAAAAAAAAGGAACGACGCCGTTTCAAGGTTTAGTTCGCGTGGGTCCGGGTCTGGGCTGGGTATTTGATCTGTGTGGAACGGGTCGACCCGGTCCGAATAATTTTTTTTAATAAAAAATTCGAACATGATTTTAAAAAATCAAAAAAATCAAAAAAATTCTAGAAAACTTTAATTTTTTTTAGAAAAGCGTAGAAAATAAAAAAATAGAAAAAATTGTAGAAAATTCCTAAACACTCTAGAAATTCTCAAAAATTGAGGAATGATCACAAACAACTAGTCAATTGTATTTTTGCGATTTCTCCTCAATTCTTTTGGAAAATGACGATTTTACCTTTTAGAGGTAATTCAACCCCGCTTCGTACATGAGATAGGTCAAAAATGCTAATATGAGAATTAGGGTCAGTCCAATTATTCTGCTTGGATTTTCGAATCTCATATTTTTTCGAGAATAACGGTATTACCCCTCAAAGGGTAAATCGTCTTTCCAATTTCAAAAATTGTGGAAATCGCTTAGAATTAAGATTTGGGTCTAGTGGTTGACCATTCCTTATGTTTGAGATTTTCACTTCTCGTCATCTTTTGAAATGACGATTTTACCCCTCAAAGGGTAAACCGCTCTCTAAAATTCTAGAAAATTCTGAAAATTGTTGAAAAATAGGAAATGAATCAATTCGATGATCAATCCTATTTCCAACCCCTATCGACTTAAGATTTCTTCTAAAAGGATAATTTTGTCCTTTTTTGGGCAAATTGTCTCATATTTCTTCAAAATTACGATTTTGCCTCTCATTAGCAAATCTTGTCTAAATCTCTCCTGAACCGTGATTAACACTTCTTTAGGCTAATAGGGCCATACTAGGGATGCAATGCTGTATTCATGTGATTTATCCCCATGTCTTGGGTCATTGATTTGTACACCTTCTTTTATTGATCGTGAGTAATAGGGTAGTCACTCCTAGATTTAGGGTTTATACCTTACTTATCTGTTTGAAATTTTAGAGTTAGATAATTCATTTAACCTTGGTACCGAAAGGGCGTCAACTCTGATAGTTAGCGTAACTAAGTCCCCGATTTAATTTATCTGGTTCTTGCAGAATCGAATAGAAGCTCCCGACTATTCGATAAGGTTTCCAATCGTACCTTTCACGAAACGATTGGTGGCGACTCCTTGACATGTACACGTACCACATGTCATAAGACCACGCTAAAAGTCGACCACGTAAACCTCTGTTGCGATTTGGGTAACGGGCCTTGGGAGAGGCCCACGTTCGATCCAGACGGGACGACCCATTAACCCTTCTCGGGCGAGCGAGCGAGGGTGGGTTGCGACAACCATCTCCTAAAAGTTCATGCTAATTAATTTGTACCTTCCATACGAATTAGCAAATTATCTTCTAAAAGTTCGTTCTCCTGCTAGAGAGGATTAGGCGCGTCTAATATTTCACCGGTCATGCTAATTATTGTTTCAACTACATAATACATTTCGTATAGCATAAACTACTTAACCATTGTGGACTTTTTTTTTCTTTCTCGTTTTCTATTCCTTATATATTGATCCATATATTATTAGTCCATTCTCCTACAAATTATCTTGTTCACTAATGTTTAAATAGTTTTTTTGTACCTTTTTCTACAACATAATGTGTCATGCTTAATAGAGTCAAATTCACTTAGATATAAACATGAATATTTCACGGAGTTAATTTCACTAATCCGTAATTTAAATAGAATTAAGCATATACAATATCTGACTATGTTTACACCTTGCAATATTCTTCTCTTAAAATTTTCTTCTTAGAGAGAGACTTCTATCTATCACATAATAGGCATGGACGATCTGTTCCACTAAATACATAGAGCATTACGATACAATTAATACTTATACTCATATTGCAATTTATAAGAAAATTTCGATTGCATAACTATTAAATGAAATTTTCACTCTAGTCAAGACATAAAGTCACGTCTATCGGTCTATGTATATATATATATATTGTTTATATTTTATAGTTTATATGATAATATCAAATTTCCATTGCATAAATGCATAAAATAACTTTTTCCACGCGTCGATTCCCTGTAATAATTCTCTGACGGAAATGCCCTTTTTCTTTTTGAGGGGGACCATTTTCAGAAGGCGGGAAAAGCCGTTCCATTCGAATTTTGAAAAACGGAACAACCCACTTCGAGGGAAACCTCAAAAGCAACCGTCTTTCTCGGGAAGCAATCCACGGCGAAACAGTGGAAGTGGAAACTCGGGTCCTTTCTTCATCAGCTGAGTCCGCACCGGTATGGATCCCTAATTTATCAGCGGCTTCGTCCGTTCCGATCCTTCAATTTCTGGGTAAGAGATCGGGAATGGAGTTTCGTAGCATGAAACGGAAAGAACTGCAGGCGCTGTGCAAGAAGCATGGCGTGCCTGCTAACTTGACGAACCGTGAAATGGCAGATCAGTTGAGTTTGATCTTTGAGGTGGGTGTTAATTTTCTCTACACATACTATGGATATATCGTATTTTTTGCGAATGGCCTAAGTTTCTGCTACAAGTCCTGTTGTTGGATGCAAGCCACATTTGACATTACTATATCGAGAGGGGGCATGGGTATTTTTTTTTTTATGTAATTTTCTTTGTTTTATTTTTTGGGATTCGATTTGCTCCTTGACTCCTCGATTGGGCTGACTCTAGATGATTAGCGGCCGTTCTTTTAGAGTTCCGCGGTCTTGGTTTTCGTTGACTGATTTTGTTCATGGCAGTAGTTCCTTTTTCCTGTTTATTCTGGATGAGATACAAATTAGAGATGAAAGTTTGGAAAAGGCGTCGCTCAATTGTTTGTCTTTACTCAGCAGGAGGCCGAGAAGTCTGTTGTCCAGTGGAAGTGTAACTCTGATGATTCAGTAGAACCAATGCGTGAAACCGCTGGTAAGGCCGCGCGGCAGAATGTGAAGAAAGTGAGGTTTAGCCCTGTCGATGAAACGTTTGTGTTCGTCAGTTCAAATTTGAAATGTACTTCGAGACAGAAACGAGCTAATGCAAGGGGGTCTAGCTCTAGATGGAGTTTGGCTGTCGGAAAATCTTGCAGGAGGGTAGTTTCTGTAGGATCCATGCAGAATCTGGTTAGAGCAACAAGGACGAGGGCGCGAAAAGTAGTTGGTAAGGATGTAGTCCAAGTTTTTTCGCCTGGTATTAGGAAGAAGAGCAGGCGAGGAGAGGTGAAGGTCAACAATAATGAAATTCAGAGCATTGACGCTGGTGATGCGAGTCCTGAACTGAGTGACAGCACTAATTGTGAGAATCCTCAGGTTGAAGTTACGGCCCCACTTCGATGGCACTTGAGAAGCAGGAGAGTGGGAGCTGAGAAAGATAGCAAAGTCGAGGGCACAACTATAGAGAATACGAGGAAGAACGTAAGACCGTCAGATGCCAAGAAGAGGAACAGAAATGATACTGAAGGGCATTTGCATTCAGAAGACAAACCTGAAGATGGTTCCCCAGCATTTGTGAGGGCACAAAAAAGGAAGACTACTAGGCATTCGAAGCGCATGGAAAGAGGGGAGAAAGATTCAAAGTTGTTGAGCGAGGAATCAGAGTCAGTCAAATCTGTAGGGAGAATAACACGGTCCAGGGCTCCGAGAGGGGAGCGCGATTCTACTGTTATAGCACTAAATGAAATTGTGGAAGTTCAGGGAGAGATTGAGGTTGTCAAACTTGGTCAACCGCCAAGAAGGACGCGAAAATCAACTGCTCAAGACGAAAATCCACCAAGTGAGAATGATGGTCCAGAGGGTAAAAAATCTGATATTTTCACAGGAAGGAGTGTGGAGAGGAGGAAGACTAAAAGAACGAAGCGCAATGCAGCGGCAGGTTCAAAATCTCTAGTGGATGCTGACGTCGCTGGTGTTAAATTGTGTTCTCAAAAGAAGTCCAGCCTTGATGCTTCTACCATTGAAGCTGAAAATAGGAAATCTGAGGTTTTAGAGGAACTTGAAGAGGTCGATTGCCTCAAACACATATCAAATGGTTCCGGCCAAAGTGTTTTGAGGGGAAAGCATTCTCCTGTTCATATGGGTAAAGAGCAAAATGTACTCGTTCTTGGGAACAAGACAAGAAGACGAAGCAAAGACACGTGTCACAAGTTAGGGGCTTCAGAGTTTGGGGTTGCTGTTGACCCTGTCAATGTTCTTCCCCTTAGAAGATCCAGAAGGAAAGCTATTCCATCTGCCATCCTTACTGATAAAGAGTTCACTGCCCAACCAACTGACAGGAAGAATGTGCGTCAGAGCCCGTACAATACCGTATCAGAAGTAGAAACTTCTGCAAAAGAGCAGTCATTGAAGAAATTGATGATTAATGCCCTTGTACACAATTCAAGGATGTCCTCAGATGCACCTGCTAAGCAAAAGGGGGGAAAAGCCTCGAACGGAGATATGGAATATTCTGAACCTCTAATTGAAGGACCCAGGACCGGCAGACAGTCTAAAAGAGGTACCTATAAATTTAAACATGGTGCATCCATGAAAAGTATTGTTAAAGCTGACGCCAAGAGGCAAACAGGCAGTGCAACAATCCCAGCAAAGTCAGGTGCAAGAGCTAAAAGTGCTGAGATGATGGACGAGACTTTGAATATTTATGTCTACTTGGATGTGCCGGCAGTTCTGGAACATGAAGATGGGTTGGAAAAGAATGGCAAAATAGATAAAGCTGAGTGCTCAAAGAACAAGGGATCAGATGGCAAGGCTGGAGACATAACAGGAGCTAGTACTTGTGAATTTTATGCAGTAAACATTTGTGAAAAAGATGACCTTGCAGCACAGTCGGGCAATGATCTGGTTTCAGCAGCTGAGAAGTCACAAGAGGTTGATGTGAAGTGTGGCTTAGAGGAACTCCCAACCGATTCTGTCGTTATAGGTGAGAAGCCAACAGTTCTAATTGAGGACGACAGAGGGAAAGCCCAGGATTCTGTCAATCAGTCATGTCAAGCTTTGAGCAGAGCAGAAGATAGCATTCCAGAGCAATTATCTTCAAGAGCTCAAATTGAGGATGTGAATGCTGTCTCCCACCAAGATGCATCTCTCACTCGGAACTCAGATAGCATGGGTAAGTGTTGTTCCCATTTAATTTTGTAGAACATACCACGTCTTTCTGTAGATGGCTTATTGACTCCCCAGTTTTGCAGATGAACCTTCTGATGCTCCGTTCTGCTTGGAGAATAAACCAGAAACAGAACACTTATATATTGGAGAAGATGCTTATCCAAGAATTGTTGAGGTACCAATTTTACACCTGTATCTGATTTTTTTTTTTTTAGTCAAACACCTGTATCTGATTGATAGCGGTATTTTTTTGGGAGTTGGCAATAACTAACATGACTAGAAAACCTAAGCTAGGATTTTCTTTGCTTGATCAGGAATTAGGTCTCAAGGATCATATGGATGAGCGTGGGCAAAGAGGAATCACAGAAAGAGGTCCTGTAGATGCCGATGAGCACACTCATCAAATTGTTCTTCTTGATGCTAGCACTAATGAAGAACAGAATCAAGCATACGAGGCCAGTGAATTGCATGACAAAAACTTAAGGCCACAAGTTGGTACTTTCAAAACTGCTACAGAAGATGTCGTGGCCATTCAGTCGCACAACAGCTGCTCTAGCGTGCCACGAACTCCAGAAATGCTTGCATTAGGATGTGGAGGTGCATTGAGAGACGTCTTAAAGTTTGCATCTTTTTTTGTTTTTTCCCCTTGGTCTCCTCTATGACTAACTCTGATGAGATTACTCACAATTCATATATTCTTCTGTTGCCAAAAGCTACAGTCTGTCTGCTTTGCTATTTTTTCCTTTTTTGAATGACAGATGGGTAATCTACTCCGCTTTCTTTACATTGTGCAGAGGCCAATCAAATAATAACTATCAGTTCGGTTATCTCATCACTTCAAAGCGATGGTCCTTTTGGAGGAGATAGACACACAAGCCATGAGACTGAATTTTCAAGTGAAAGAGAACGACCAGAGCAGACAATAATGGATGCAGAGGATGGCTTATGCACTTCCGAAAAAACTCCAGAAGAACCGGGGATAAAGGAAAGGGAAAGCGAAGAGCCACTGGAAAGTGCGGAAGCAACACTGGAAGCTTGTGAGATGACTATAGACAAGGTTGTCGAAGGAAATCTATCTGCTGATGTGAGTTTCTCACTTTCAAACCCGATAGATGGTCAAATTAACAGAGAAAAAATACGAGAAGTTGAGGAAGGAAGCTCTGATAGTGCTTCTGAAAAGCCTTTGGGTAATTTCACTCGAGAGTCTTCTGGAAAAGATCTCAGCATGATCCCACGATGTGACAGTAAGTTAAAAATATATTTGCTTCCATTTAGCTTTTGTTTGAACCTAGGCTGAGTTTCCTTTTTGCAGCTCCTGTTGCTAAGAAATGTGTTCTCTCTCACGAGCACCCTCTTCAAAAGGAGTCAGAAAAGAAAGGAAAAGGTTGGTTTTATCTGCAATCTTCTTTTTCCTGGATCTTCTTCCAGCACAAATATATGGATGATTTATCAATTTACTGCAGACGAACTTGATCCTACCCCAAAAACAAAAAAACCTTTATCCTACCTGCATATGACCAAAAAAAAAAAAAATTGATCCTACTTCCCGGGACATTCTTTTACTTCTGTTGCAGTTATCAAATGCTCAGTTAGTTATATAGAGTACAAAACTGGAATTTTTTGATTTGTTGACAAAGATTTCAGGTTTTTAGCTAAATCTTTTCCTTGGCTTGATCTCTTAAAGATGTTAAAGGGCAATGTCCATTGGTAGAAGAATGTTTCCGGACCTTTGGGGAGAAAATTTCTGACAAACCAGTTTTCAAAAGTGAAAGTGACCTCAGCAGTATGGAGGTTGGAATGGATATCAAAGAGAAAATTCAAGAGGACTCTACCACAGAGGAGGACAATGGAGTCCATTTTCGAACAGATTTAATAAATGCACATGATGATGATTTGAAAGACAAGCTGCAAGTGGATTGTACAGGTACATGCCCAGATGAGCCAGGCCCTGATACTGATGAGCATAGAAAAAATGGTCTGATGATGCGAAGCTTTGAATCTGGTCTTGATGAAACTGGCAAATCACGCATGAAAACAGTTAGTGCCCAAGCAGTTGACTTGATTACTTCAGTAGAGGGGAGCAGTGCTGAAGACAAAGGCATCCCCAGTGAAATGGTTGCTCTGCATTGTAAGGGACATAATATGTCATCATTTTGTTACAATCTTTTATCTAAAGATAGCCCTGATCTTTCTTCTTCACTTTTACTGATGTATTTACGTATTGCAGCTCCCAATACTTTCGACCATGAGATGTCATCCTGCACAAATGATGTCTCTAAGGGTAATAATGGATATGAAGGTGAATTCAGCATTTTTTCCCCATTCTCAAGAATTATGTGCGAGCTTTAACTTCAGTTTGAATTCACGGAAGAAACTTGTTCTCTAAAATGCTAACAGTTCTCATTATATTTGATAATTATGATGTAAGAGATGCTTTAGTTACTGATCTTTTATTGTTCAATGTGCAGCTGGGGGAAATCTTGAAGATGAGATTCTTTCACCAGTAAATGACGGAAATTCTCTAAGTCACAGATTTCTAGATGTCAATTCAGAAGAGAACAGTTTAGAGGTGGAAAAAACAAGCTTCCCTACCTCTTGCGATATGAACAATATCACGAGGCCAGCAGCTAAAACAGAGGTATTGACTGAATCAATTCTGCAAGTAATTTCAAGCAGAAAGGATCAGGTCTTAGACATGAAAGAAGTCATGAATGATGGTTCCAGTCACCAACTTTGTGGAAATTTAAATGCTGAAAAAGGTCCAGACACCGATACCATTACTAGTAGAGTTGTCTGTGAAAATTTTCATTCGGATGAATCAAATGCACTGAGAAGTTGTCATATGAAAGTACTTAGTGAAATCAAAAATGTTCTCAACGTATCCTGTACTGCAGAGGCCATTGCTTTCCATGAATGCTTGAGAGAACAGAATCTTGAACAGTGCAATTGTATTGTTGAAGAGGGAGATTCGCACCTTAGCCTGGACCAACCAGCTGATAAGGATGATCATGAGGAGACAGTTGCACATCTAAATTGCGGTCCTGAAGGACTTGTTGCTTTGGAAAAAAACAGTGTTGATCTTACACAAGGTTTCAATTTTGAATTTGCACATTTTGAGTCCCCGGAGAAGAAAGGAACTGTGAGTTCTCTTTCTTCGAGCTCATATGGCCATAAGCAGGAGGAATTGGATGATGGTGGTCAGCAGGAGGAGATGGGGAATAAAGTGGACAAGATGGAGTTGACTGCATCATCTAATCCAAACTTTTCAGCCATTCAATCTGCAAACCATTCTGAAAACCTTGAAGTACTTGAAGAAGGAAATTCTGATGTTATTGAAGTAAGCAATTGCCATTTGCCGCGTGCTGGTGGGGAGGAGTTGAATGCACGAAAGGAAGCTCTAAACTTCCATCAAAATAACAAAGGGAGCATCTGCAAAGTTTATGAAGTTGAAGGGGAAGCTTCTTCTGCAACTGTGACCATCAAGACTGTGGATAAACTTAACAAGGAAGAAGATGGGAACACATCAGTTTTTCTCCAAGATTGTGTTCAATTTCGTGGAGACGAGTCTACAAAGATCGATCTTGACACTACAATTACTCCAGGAGTGGCTGCTGAAGATCCTAAGTGTAACTTCAATGAAGTCTTGGGAACCATGCTACACTCTGATGAGCAGATGACTGATCTTCGTGATGGTCAAAGAGGAAATTATTTGCGGCCAGACCAAAAGGTGCCATCGACATTAGAATATCCTGTCCCCTTAGAACCTATATCTGCATATGTCAGCATATATGTTGGAACAACGGAAAGCGCACTCATCCCAAAGGATATCATGACAGATGTTGTCCAATTTGATGATGATAAATTACCAAAGAGAAGTCCTTTGTATGAGGTCAGCAGTCACACGAAAGAAGCTGCTCCCAATGTCAATGGTCACGTTGAGATAGTGAATAATTCTCATGAAGATATCATACCTACAGAATATGAAGCTAGCGCATTGATTATGCCAGAAAATTCAGAAACTTTTAATCTTGAGGATGGCTCTATGCCAGCTGGAAAAACCACAATGTCTCTGCATGGCATGGGAATTGGCTATGAATGGGATAAGACGGATTCTGTAGGCGAACGTTTAGTTGTACATCCAGGTGATGAACCAAATAAGGCTTCAGATTCTTCCGCTGCACCTCCTCTGACTGTTATGCCATTTCCTGGTGAGGATCCTTGCAAGGGAAGTTCGACTTTTGAATTCTTGCGTAGTGCTAAAGTAGTAGATCTTCTAGCTGTGCGAAAGACACGTTGAGGTTCATTTTGCTTTAATGATATCATGCACATCTCGTTTAAAATGCAGGGGAAGACCCATCTAAAGAACACAATGTGGACATCGGCACCAATGTCAAAGAGAAGAGCGATGGGGACAGAGGTTAGTGTAGGTTTGCCATGTTTGTACTTACACATATAAAGCCAGCATTCAATCAGGATATTGTTAGATGAAATCTCCACTAACACGGCTTTCCTTTTGAAGAGGAAGTCATGATGCAGGAAGCTCAGGAGCCTCAAGAGGACCAGGCTGTCTTGGGAAATGCCGGCAACTCTAACCATAGCTCAGGAGCTTGCAGAGAAGTTGGTAAAGAGTACGTCAGAGAGGATGAAGTTGCCTCTGTGCAAACTGATCCTATTGTGTGCGAATCTTCTTCTACGAAAGGTGAAAGGATTGTTAGACACAATGAAGAAACACATGGTTCTGGAAGGCTTGATAAGCCTGCCGCAGAATCCACCCAACTTTCTGCAAATGCTGACTCTAGCAGTGATTTCTATCTGATTTCATCAAATGGAGATCCATCAATTCTTGGTGAGTACTTATTTGCTTCTTCATTTTATGATGTAAGTAGACTTCTTTCGTACTTTCTCTTTGATTGTTGATGCTAGAGAAGTTGTCTGTTTCCTAATGTAGAAAACAAATTTTTGGAGAGTCAAGTGGAGTCGCAGACATTTACTAGTCGGGAAATGAGCTTCGTGTTCGGGGACAACTCACAAGACAGTGTAGGAAAATTGGATGCAGACGCTGGGGAAGAGAGACAGAGAAATGGAAACGCCAAGAACGTTGACAATGTAGAGGTAAGGATCGCCAAGTTGGAAGAAAAGGCTCCAGTAGTTACTGTAGAAGATTCGAAAGATCACGTGGATCGTTTTGCTGCTCAAATTACTCTATTAAATGAGATTTTCTTGAAGAACCAAGAAAACAAGGAAGATATGATCGGAGTCACTGATGATGAGCATTCTAAGGACGGGGCCACATTCGAATACTCCTGTGATTTGGAACATGAAAAGAAAGATGTGACAGAGGACCATTGCGGTAATTGCCCGGGCTCAGAGGAGCTTACCATTAAGAATGAAAAAGACTCAACGGAGCAAGAAGTCTCTGCCATGATTCGAGAGTATATGGATCGCGAGAAGTTGGAAGATGGGAGTACTGAGGTTAAGGTTTCCTGTGTTGATAGCAGAGAGAAAGAACTTGCTCATGTTAATGCAAGTGGCCGTGCCCCTTCAGATATATGCCCACTGCAACATGCTCCCAGTGAGTTAAGAAAGGAGCGTTTGTCATTTTCAAGTTATGCCAACGAACGTGTTGAATTAAGAATAAAACAGGAGAAAGAGACATTAATTCCAAATTCAGGCAACCATAGTCCGGCATCTGCCAATATGTCTGCAAGAACAGGTATCAGGACATCGGTTTTCCAACAGGAATAGCTTCTTGTAACTTAAGTTTGCGTCTACATAGATAAGTACTCCTTCTCATTTATATTTCTCTGCAGGTGTAGCTGAAAAAGTCAGAATGCAGCAGCTGAACCAGATATCGCCTCTGACCAAGAGTTTGGACGTAAAAATGGAGGAATCCGGGAAGCTTGTCAATTCCTTATTGGTGGGAAGGACAAGAGCCAGGAGCAATTTCATTGAGAAAACGCCAAAGAAGTTGCTTGTAACTTCAGATATGAAAGAGAATATGCCAAGCACTAAATGGGAGCAAGTCGGCAGCGTCACAGATTCCAAAACAACGAAAATCAGGAGGGTCTTGGAGGATCTACAGAGGAAACGGATATAGGAATTCTGTAGCCGGTTGGTCTTTCACGTTTCTGGGAAAGCACTCAGCGTAACTCGTGCCAGTGCCCACGAAACATGATGTACCATTGAAACTAACTTAATTCTCATTCTGTAGTTTGATTTCTGAAGCTTTTTTAAAGGCAAAACAGCCAATTGTTTTGTGCTAGGCGAATATGGGTAACGGCACGAATCAACTGAATTCTTGGTTTGATTCAGAGAATTGAGTTGTGTCATTGCAAAGCTGAAAATTTAAAATGTAGGTGAGTGGCTGAAGATAGCATGTTGCTTGGTTGTCAAAAGTTGATTAGTCTTTAGACCGCCTACTTTAAAGTTGTCGAAGGTCATTTTTTTTTTCAAGCACAACATTGAGAATCAGATCTAAAGGAGTGGACTTTTTACAGTTTGGCTACTAAAAAAAAAAAAAGTGAGAGTGGCGAGCGGTAACGATACGAGACACTCTCTCCCGTCATCTCTCCACGCCCGAGTCGATCTGTTAAAGCGTTGATCTTCTTCGAGACAAATCAATCTCTCCAAGCATGCGAACCATTTCAGCAACAGCGAAACGCGTGGCCTCGTTTCCTCCTTCGCGCCCTGGCCATTCGACGCCCATAGCTTCGCACGGCCCGACGTGCCCATCGTCCTCGTCGTCGCTTCTCGACGAGTTCGCCGGGCACTGCCATCGGAGAGACCTTCCCAGAGCCATGAAGGCTATGCACGCCATGCAAAGGCAGGGTATTTGGGCCGACGTCATCACCTACTCCGAGCTCGTCAAGTGTTGCGTGGCCAGGGGTGCTGTCGAAGAAGGTAAATCGGTCCACAAGCACGTTTTCTCTAGTGGATATCAGCCCAAGACCTTCTTACTCAACGTCCTTCTCAACATGTACGTCAGGTTCAACCTATTGGAAGATGCGGAGGGCCTGTTTGACGAAATGCTCGATAGAAACGTTGTTTCCTGGACGACGCTGATATCGGCTTACGTGACTAAGGGCATGAATGATAGGGCCTTGGAGTTTCTGATTTTGATGCTGAGGCAAGGAGTCCAACCTAATATGTACACTTATTCGTCGGTTTTGAGGGCCTGTGTGGACTTGGGGGTGCTTAGACAACTTCACAGTGGCATAATTAAGGTTGGCATGGAGTCTGATGTCTTTGTGCGTAGTTCTTTGATTGATAATTACTCGAAACGGGGTGAGCTCCAAGATGCCTTGGACGTGTTCAATGAGATGGTGACAAAGGATTTGGGTGTTTGGAATTCTATTATTGGGGGTTTTGCACAAAATAGCAATGGTGACAAAGCTCTCAACTTGTATAAATGCATGAAGAGAGCGGGTTTTGCACCTGATCAAGCGACTTTAACTAGTATTTTGAGAGCTTCTACTGCCTTAGCATTGTTAGAAGTGGGGAGACAAGTGCATGTTCATGTACTAAAGTTCGATCGAGATCTTATCCTCAATAATGCGCTTCTTGATATGTATTGCAAATGTGGCGGTTTGGAGGGTGCAAACTCTGTCTTTAGCAGAATGGTGGAAAGGGATGTTATATCCTGGAGCACCATGATTGCCGGATTGGCCCAAAATGGTTGCAGTCTAGAGGCAATGAGGCTGTTCGAACAAATGAAACTTTCTGGTACAAAACCAAACTATATTACTATTGTAGGTGTTCTCTTTGCATGCAGCCATGCTGGGCTTGTTGAAGATGGTTTGCAATATTTCCGATCAATGAAAAGGAGTTTTGGGGTTGATCCTGGTAGAGAGCACTATGGTTGCATGGTTGATCTTCTAGGAAGGGCAGGAAAGCTGGATGAAGCTGTTAAGTTGATTAATGAAATGGAATGTGAACCAGATGCTGTTACTTGGAGAACCTTACTTAGTGCCTGCAGAGTTCATCGAAATTCAGATCTGGCCATATATGCTGCGAAACAGGTAGTAAAAATGGATCCGGATGATGCGGGTACCTACATACTCCTGTCAAATATTTATGCGAATAACCAGAGGTGGGAAGAGGTCACAGAGGTTAGAAGGTCCATGCGAGTAAGAGGAATCACAAAAGAGCCAGGATGCAGCTGGATTGAAGTAAATAAGAAGATACATGCTTTCATCTTAGGGGATGACTCACATCCGCATATAGACGAGATCAATAGACATTTGAAACAGATTGTCCAGAGGTTAATGTCGATTGGTTATGTCCCAGACACAAATTTTGTTTTGCAGGACCTTGAAGATGAACAGAGGGAGGCTTCACTTCAATACCACAGCGAAAAACTCGCGATTGCATATGGAATCATGAGCTCACCGAGAGAGAAGACAATAATGATCAGAAAAAATCTGAGGATTTGTGGAGACTGTCATACTTTTACAAAACTTCTGGCCAAGATGGAGCAGAGGATTATTGTGATAAGAGATCCTGTCCGTTATCATCATTTTAGGGATGGAGCTTGCTCTTGTGTTGATTTTTGGTGACAGAAGATGTTGAAAAAATATGCAAAGCTTCTGTTTGCTGAACACAAGAAAGGAGGTTCTGCTGGGTGGATATCAGTGCGGGGTGGTGGCAATTTGTTTCCTGCTCTACGTGAGTCCTTGTCCTTGAAGCTGGCCCTTAAGATTACAGGACCATCCCATCTGATTGCTGAGCATACCTTTCTATCTTTAATTTACACCATGAGCGAGAATGTTCAGAAGGTTGTCCTGCCTAATTGTCAGATGGCGAATCAGGTGTTCATTTCGCTTTGTATGCTGTGTTGATGGCCATTGTGATATTAAGCATGAAATGAAATTAATCTACTTCAAATCAACTCAATGTTAGAATAGATTAAATCTTTCGTGTTTCAGCAGTAGCCCATTGTTCCGTGGAGCCAAGGTCCAACGTAGGGAAGAAAAAGAGGAGAATTCCTTAATTCCCTCTGGTCAGAGATTCATCGATTCACGGTTAGCACTTCTGCACATCTTCATTTCACAATGTAAACTCTTAATTCATACATTCTCTTTGTTGATGATATTGGATTAGCGTTTTGTTCCCAATGCAGAAAACAAGTCTTTGGAGAATTGAGCGGAGTATTTAATAGTTGGGAAATGAGCTGTCTTTGCGGACAATTCAGAAAGCGAAAGAAATGGATGCAGACACCTAGGAAGCGGGACTCAGTAACTGAAATGGAACAAATGCCGACAGTGTAAGGGTAAGGAGCACAAAGTTGGAAGAAAATGCTCCAGTAGTTGCTGTAGAAGATTTGAAGGATCACGAGGATCATCCTGTAGAGCAAACTGCTGAATTCAAGGACGGTCAAATTATTTTTTAAGCAAGTCTACATTGAAAACCAATGGAGACGGAAGATATCCTCAGAGTCACCGATGGCGAGCGTCCTGAGGACGTGGCTACGTCAGAATTCTCCCATGCTATGGAACATGAAGGGATGGATGCACCAGAGGACCATTTCATTGACTTCCCGGCCATAAATGAGCTTTACATTCAAGGGCGAGAAAGAGTCAACGGAGCGAGAAGTCTCTGCTTTGACTGCAGAGGATAAAGGTCCCGAGAAGTTGGAAGATGGGAGTGCTGGGGTTAAGTTGTCCTGCCTTGATACAATTGAGAACTGAGTTGCTAAAATTTATGCAATTGATAGTGCTCCGTCGCATGAATTTCAATGTCATTCCTAGTTCTCAAGGGGATGGCAATGGAAATATTGAATTAGGAATTGAACGGGAGAGAGAGACATGCATTCCTGTTTAAACTTTGCTAGACCATAATGAGCTATTATGAAAAGCTTAATCTTTTAAATGAAGTCATAATTTAATATTTTAGTACTGTTAACACTTTCGTCACGTGTAGGTTAAATTTTGACTTAAGACTAAAGTAGGAGAGGCAAACTTGGACAATATATATATGAACTCAGCACCTCTAGTTTTGATATTATAAGAAAAAGTTTACAAGATTGGTCAAACGTCAAATTTTTAGGAAAAAACCTGGTTTAATATTGAATTACAATCTAAATTTAGCAACCAACCGTACTTCGACCCCTATCAATTTGTCTGCAAGGATTGGCATCAAGAGTTCAGTTTTCAATTGCCATTGTTTCTTGTAACGTAAGCTTGTGCTTATAGAGATTAGTAATTCCTTGACATGTGTATTCTTTCGCGGATATTGTGGCTGAAAATGCCGGAATGCCGCCGCCAAAGCTGAAACTGCCTCCAGCCAAGGGTTCCTTGCGTTAAAATCGGTGGGAATTGAGCAATCCTGGAGGGGTGTTGATTGCTTGACAAACGGAAGGATAGGGAGGAGCAATTTCATTGAAAGAGCACTGAAGAAGCTGGGTTGTAACTCCAGATGGGAAATACAATAAAACTTGGGAGCAAGTTGGGTGCACCACAGCTTCTAAAACCATGAAAAAACAAAGAGAGCTTTATGGATTCACAGGGGAAACAGATTTAGCAACTATGGTTACAATCTCTCTTTATTAGTAGACTGATTCTTAGAAAAGGACTCGGCATAGATCGTCCTCATGAAACAGGATCGTACCGCTGAAACAACTTAATACGATATATTTCCATTTCCCCGAGTCAATCTGCACCTGTAAGACGAAGCTTATTCGGAAAACAGCCAATTCTGTGTGCTATGCGAATTCTGAGTCGTGGTTCCAAATAATTGAATTCGCTCAATGGAGTTTTAATCAGGCTGAACGTCCTAGAAGCAAGCAAGCTTATGTGAGATTCCTGGCACGAAACCCTTCGTTAACGTAAAACAGCATGAGCTCCAACTGCTGTCATCTCTGTTTTTGCGTGAAGATATTAGTGCGTGGACGTGGAACATAAAATCAAAATCTTCAATCTAAATTCTATATAAATGGGGGAAAACCTTCATAGCTTGACAAACAAACTATCTTGTTTCATTCACCCCTATTGCAGCCAAACTCACTAAACACGCTGAAAGAATCAAGAGGATTTTGCACAACTCAAAGACCACATCTGCCAAAAATCGTACTTTTCCTTTCTTCTTTTCCAGTTCTTTCTTTGAACATACACCATTCAGGGGAGCCTTCTCCTTGATGAATCCCATTGCAAATCGCCAAAGGGTGCCCTCCGCTTCGTGTCGTCAACCAATGAGCACATTCAATTGTAAACTACAGTAACAAAATTTCTACAGATAAAGCTTTAGGCTACTAAAACATTCCTAGCTCACCTAATCCTAGTTGCAATCCAACCCACACACCTCTAGTACAATGCCGTCCTTGGAAACGAACGGATTTATTCGGACCCATAAGAGAGTTAATATCGAGGCAAGAAGAATTGCCCAAACAATTATGATTGTAGGTACCTGATCCTGTTTTCCGATGAATCCCTTGAGGAAGGGATACATATGAACAATGACCCACAAAGCAAAGAATAGTTTACCAAACAGTGGACCCCAAGATTCGTAGCCATTGTTGATGGCATCCGAAATGCCGACGATGACTCCAATTATGTTTAGGACGAGCAGAGTCAAGGGAGGGATTAACAGGGATGTCCACTTGAAGAGGTATAACTCGGAGAACTCTCCGTCATCTCCGGCTTTGGACGTGACCGTGAAGTTTGTGTTGACGCCGGCCAAGACTTTTAGTAGACCCTGGAAGAGTGCAAACAGGTGAGATGAGACCCCTCCAATTACCCAGAACTGCTCGTTTCTCCACCAGTTATGGATGCCGACGCCACCCCACTGCATCTCGAGGATGCCTGTAGCCGCGATGGACATGAAGAGTGCCACGAAAATGAGACTAGCATAGTTGCTTATCTGCAACAATGTTGAATAGAAATAGTCAGAATTGGTCCTGTTGCAAAGAGCAAAATCAATCGCTCGAGCAAGCACAGAACTCCTGGAAGTGTGATGGAACTTACCTCAGGGACAATAAACTTTCCTGTTAGCAGACAAACAGCTGGAAGAGTACAGTATGCGATCAAGGGAATGGAAGTCAAAGGATAGACGACTGAGTTGATGTAAGAAAACCGCTCTAACCATTTTAAGCCACAGCCATATCCGTACCATATCGGACAATGCCTGCTCAGAAGGATCTCAACCGATCCAAGAGCCCAGCGGAGAACCTGATGCAGGCGATCTGAGAGGTTTATTGGAGCTGAACCCTTGAAAGCAGGCTTCTTAGGCGTGCAGTATACAGATCGCCAGCCGTGACAGTGCATCTTGAAGCCTGTTAAGATGTCCTCTGTAACGGAGCCATATATCCAGCCCACCTAAGGGTAGTTACAAGTAGACAATAAGCGCAATGCCAAACTAGATATTCTTGATGCAGTATCAAAAGCAGTGACTTAGCTGAAATTGTAAGATCTTTGACCTCTTTTCCCCATTCTGTTTTGTCCTCATAACCACAGCTAATGACATGAATGGCTTCTTTCAAAAGTGATGCAGTAGTGGCTCCCTTTGGGACACCACCTGCTTCCATCAGGGTTGTAGCTATGAAAACTGGGGATTGACCGAATTTCTTCTCGAACTTTACTAGGGACATTAGTGATGACTTTTCATTGTCGACACCTGAAATGGAGTCCCGAAAAGTATGCATCATTTTGCATCTATCCATTTCTATACCGAGAAAGATGCTCTCTGAATCAGAAATTCCTAGGGAAAATAACAAGAGACTACTATGTGAAATCACAGTGGGAGAAACGAAAGCAGCGTAAAAAATGAAGACAAAGCAGATATTTGGAATATCAACTACTTCGTGCAAGTGGAACAACATGCAAGTCCACCGATTCATTTAGATAGAAAATGGGCACCTTCAATTCCCTCTTCAATATTTTCCAGTGCATGAATCTGCTTTGAAGCCTCCCTGTTCCCCATCGTCTTCTTTCGCTCATTAGACTTCATTCTCCTATCCCTTTTTCTAGATCCACAGCACAAGCAGCACCATTTTGGCCAACAGTTACAGGTTTTCCTTGGAGGTTTCTTTTTTATTGGGGCATCGTATCCATACAAAGCCTGCCTCCGGAAGACACAACCAGTTCCAACATAAATTGGTCCTTGTATACCATCCAAACCCTTCATGTTTATCTGGATTCAATAGTAGAAGCATCAGTATATATGAATGATTTGCCTTCTTCCAGAAAAAGGAAAGGAAGCGCCTTACGATGATGAGGCCTGTTTATTTGGTTACTTACGTCAAAAAATACTACATTACGATTTGAGTATCTATCATGATGATCTATCCCGTCAAATCTCTGCGGAAATTGCACGTAACATATCTTCTTGCCCGAAATTGGATCCATCATGAAGCACATGGCTTCTCGAAGAGCCTTGCTGTTGTTTATATAGTGATCACAATCCACGTTCAGCATATAAGGGGCATTTGTGATGACTGCTGAGACCCGCACCTAGATTAACGGCTCACAAAGTAGGTAGTTCAGCGAATTGAGAGAGATGATATAAACAGCTGAGAAGTATGACCAAACTTTGAAAGGTCCTGAGGGGAGATGGGGTCTCATACCAGAGCGTTCATGGCTCCAGCTTTCTTGTGATGATCAAAACCAGGTCTCTTCTCACGAGAGACATAAACTAGCTGAGGTAACTCATTTCCTTCAACATCATGAACACCATTTTGGCCAAGGAAAACCTGCATGAAGATGATTAAATAAAAGACAATTTTTAACTCTCCGAGCGTAGGCCAACCTCACAAATCTCGTGCCATAAATCATATACAAATTCCTGAATGCAGCATCCACCTGGATCATTCCAGGATGATCTCTGACGTTGTTCCCAGGCCACGGAGTGCCGTCCTGCATTGTCCAACCCTCTTCAGGAACTTTTTGTGCCATTGCCACCAACCCATTTATCCGAACTTTGAACTCTTCATATTCTCTCTGCAACATTAAAGGTGAGAGAGACGATATAAGACATCTTGAAACAAACAGCCTCCTTGATTGTGTAAAAGGCAAAATGCCACATTGGCTTCCACACGCAAGAGTAGATAAAAGTCACACAACAATCTTTGAAAGGTTAACAGCTGAAGACCTTCATGGTGCGGCGTTCTCTCACGAACTCTGGATTCACTTTGTCCTTCAAATAGTCAACCTTTTGAGAAAAATACCACTCTGGGGCCCTAGGCTCAATATTGAATCTCTTACAGAATGGGACCCACTTCGTTGCAAACTCTGATGTCTCAGAAAGGGCTTCAAAGGTGAGCATCGCTGCCCCGTCATCTGAGACATAGCATGCTACTTTGTCGACTGGGTAATCTACAGCAAGTATGGACAGAACAGTGTTTGCAGTTATAAGAGGAGGCTCTTTCATGGGATCCACTGTACTCACAAATATGTCTATATCAGCTAATTTGGAGGGCATTTCTTCCTTTTCATACCTGAAAGGAAATCTCTGTTTAGTACCTGCTGAGTAAAGAGAATAATCATAATGAATCTGGAAAGGTGCAATACCTCAGTGACAAGCGGTCAAGGTATGTTTCTCGTTCAATTGGGTACCATTTTGGAAACTGATCCAGTATCCATGACAAAGCAAACCAGATTTCGCATATCACTGATGTAAGCCACAAACCATATGCATCATTCACAGGGTGAAGAATCCGATAGTGAAAGAACAATCCAAGGATCACAAGCCGCAGAACAATTATTAATCTGTAAGGACTGATCTTGCTGGAAGAAATTGGTAACTTCCTTGAAAGAGGCTGTCTTCCCTCGTCCATCCTGCCAATGGAATAAAAGTTATGTCTTGGTCACCAAAACAATGGGAAAGGAATCGCAGGACATATTTGATTGTCTAATTTTTTCTTAGCATCGAGCTGTTTGACAAATAAGTATTTCATAGATAATACATTTGGATGGACATTGGAAATTTCATTTAACAATAGATGAGTACCATCTTTTTGATCAACCTGTCCAGCAAGCTAAACATGATCAGGCGAATCTCTGTAATATATAAACTATGATCCATGGGATTTCTCTGCTGGAGCACTAACAGTAAGTTTCACACAGACGTAATAATGGCCACTGCAGAATACAGCATCAACACCTCCCTCTTTGGTTTTGAGAATGAGCATCCATTAGCAAATGAACTTGGTTACAGATGTTTGAGACACTAAATTCTGTACAACCAATGTTGCTGTGTCACGGAGAGACGTAAGAATGGCTTATGTTAATACGTAGCTTATTGTAGCCTAGTTTGGACTGTTGGAACTCGTTCACATATTGAAAATGGAATGTAGATTTCATGTGCATGTCAAACTAAGCAAAAGATGACGCAGCAGATTCCCAAAAGCTTAAGGCAGATTTGTAAATGCAAAAACATGAATAGAAGCACACATTGAAAAAGAAAGTACATGGGGAAATCGGGATCATCTGGTTCTTGTCCATCACTTCCTCTTTCATGCTTAGCAACCTGAAGTCTTTCATTTT
This sequence comes from Rhodomyrtus tomentosa, assembly GCA_028455895.1. NCBI lineage: Eukaryota > Viridiplantae > Streptophyta > Magnoliopsida > Myrtales > Myrtaceae > Rhodomyrtus > Rhodomyrtus tomentosa. The sequence goes on along the minus strand of JAPCWY010000001.1, from coordinate 34,709,126 downwards.
GCTTCTTCTTCCACTCTTCCATCCGTTCCTTCCATGCCATGGTTCCATATCCATAGACTGCCGAATCTTTCTTTGGATCCAAAGCTCTTGGTGGCACTGAAACAAAGCGTCAGCTCCACGTTAAGGAGGAAGAAACCAGCCCGGAAAACATCATGAGCTGCAAATGAACAAGAACTTCTGCCAATAAATTGGAAGAAGAGCAAATTACATGGCACAGAAGAATCAGAATTTGACATTGGATGAATCTGTCTTCCTCGAACCGTAAATGGCGGAATAATCAAAGCATGCTTGTCAGAGGAAATCCCAACATCCTGCAGAAACATGCAGCAACTCTTAGATCAAAAGACACACATAATGAAGAAGAAAACCAAGTTTATCACTGTCATTCACCTCTTGACCATAGGTTAATAATGGAATTTCAGGAACAGCAGCAGATGCGTCCAGCTCTGATGGCGTAGTGACGCCAGGAGCATGGGTTTGCAAGTCGGGTGCAAAGTTAAGGCGAGTGGACAGCATGCCCTCAGCCGCGCTGCGCAGGTTCCCACTCCCACTGTCTCCAATCTCGAACTCACACTCCAAATCATCTGTATTTTCTTCTTCTTCGTCACCCTCGACTCTCGGACTCCCTGATTTGGCAATTGCCATAAATATGTTCATTGAAATATCTATACCAAAAATAAGGAACATCAAGCTAAAACATAAGGTAGAGCTTGTTAAGCAGATACAAATCTTTCCATGGTGGTGGTAGAACTGGGATTGAAATAGCGTAGACTAGCCATAGAAATGAGAGGGGGAGGTGGCAACCTTTAATACGCTTATATCGAGTTTTGCAATGAGGGCATGCTTGAGTTCCCTCACTCCTTTCATACTCATAGCAATGTCTACAAACAGGGAATGCACATTCATTGCAAGCAACAAATGGCTCTCCATCCCCTATTATTTCTATCTTTTCCGCACAGATCTGGCAAACTTCCCCAGTTAGATGTTTAACGCAAGTGTCCTGCACATGGCATGATAAGAAAAGTTGAGAACCTGAGCTGCCTCAGCAAATCTATTCAATGGATTGGTGGACGGAAGCTCCACATATACGTGACCATGCAGAAATTTTCCGAAGCTGTAGTGAGATATAGTCTGTGGGTATACATTCACACAACAACCAGACCGGGGAAATCAAGAAAAAAAATGCAGGGTATATGTCTCAGTAGCTGTTACTGAGCCCAAACTTGTAGAAGGAAGCAATACAGGAACAAATGAAGAAGACAAGGAAAACAAATGCAGATGCAAAAGAAGAAATCTCTTAGGGAATTACGTGTCCAACTTCATCAGCATTGATGAGAACAAACTCGTTTCTGTTGTGAGAACCAGCCACAAGCCTTCCTGTATCCATAAGCGCAACTCACCCCCAACTCACAAAAAGCCCACAGCTTGGAAATCCAAGAGCTTCACTTTTGCTTGGGCATTATAAAACCTATTGCCTCTTCCCTCCGTTCATCACTCAAAACACCTTAAAAAATCCCAGCTTTTAGCTCTCTCTCTCTCACACCGAGTCACCCGTTACAAGAAGCTACAACCCCACATTATATAAAGGCCCCAGAAATGGGGGTGGTTTTGGAATTAAAATAGTATAAGAAATGGTGGTTTTGGAATGTTAACGAGGGTTTGCGTACGTTTGTTTAGTAAATATATTCTGAAAATCTAAAAGTGAGTGAGTTTATCAAAGATGCGGAATAATAGCAGATGAGAGATTCTTGTCTTTAAGAGAGAGAAGGGGCAGGACAGGTTTAAGGACCAACGTACAAATGGGCTTTCCTCTGCAATCTCAGTGGTCTCGACCAGTGACGTGAGCGTGAAGTTGATGGAGAGGAGGAGGGAGAATCAAACCGCAACTTCAAAAAGGCGGAGGGAAATTGAAAATTCAACGCATGACATGACGAGGACGAGATAAGGACAGAGACAAACAAGAGGGGAGAGAGGGAGAGGGAGAGAGAGAGAGAGCTGTGCGACTGTAATCTAGTGCAGTCATGTCCAGTTTTTCGCTCTTCTGGTATTAACGACCGTATCGTTTGTCTGAATCTTACATGCACTTGTGTGCTTTGTTCGCGCTTCGAAGTTCGGAATGTTTGTTGTACTTCCGGTGGGGGACCACAAGAGTTTACTGTAGTGCGGGCGGCAGCCGCGGTCCATCCGCCATGCCCGAGCAGCAGCACCTCGTGGCGTGGCGGCGGCGGCTCGAAAGAATGACGTCCGGAAACTTTCTTTTTCTGCTATTATAATAAACACCTTGGACGACAAAACAAAGTCGAATAAAAGTTACCTCAACATCCCGATGATTTGTCCGTAAAAATTCGAAATTTATTGTCTTTTCCGAACATGAGATGTTGCTCGTGCATTGACCAATCAAGTCGGGGAACCCAATTTGAGGTCTCACTTCTGATTGGAAAACGAAAAATGGACCTCAAAGGATATGAACGGCAACGTGCTATAGAAGTGGCGAACTGGAGGACAATCACAGTTCCCAAGCAGACGTTGATTGATAGTTTACATATGACGAATATTGACCACGTACGAATAATTCTAGCGTGAAGCATTATTCGTTCCTGTAACTCACGAATCGATTGTATTGTTCGGAAGAAAACATAGTCCAAGCACATAAATGAAGCTTTGGCTTTCTATACAGGTTACCTTACCGATCAGAGTATCTATTTTCTTTTGACGGATGATGATCTCCTATCTTATTATGTTTTCGTGTCAGGAAGCCTATTGCTCGTGCAAAAAGTGTAAAGCCTGTTTCATTGGTTGGACATGATAAGGAAAATTCATCATTTACATTCACGAGACATCCCAACACATATTTTATATGTAAAATGCGTAAGATTTACATTCACAAGCCAACTCTTTTTTTTTTTGTTTAAGGCGGTTATCTGTGTTATTTAAGCCATGTCTATTGTCCTTTCATTTGGCTTTTAGTTTTAATTTTAAACTTCTAATTTGAGAACACTAAGATTGAAAAAGAAGCTCAATGAGAAATTGAGAGCTTCTTCGTAGGCTAGTGCACGGAATTGCAAGGTAGGGAAATCCACCTGGATTCTTTCATAAGGAAAAATAATGAGCCACGATTGAATGTCTCCCGCTGGTGACACGTGGCAAATTCCCACTCGCATGAGCCCCCCAAATAAAAAAAAAATCCAGAAAATAATTTTAAAAAAAAATGCAATTACGATGTCGTTCTCGTCAAGCAACCGGGATTATCTATTAAAAAAAAGGCCAAAAATAGGGAAAGGAAAAAAAACAAGGACATCAATTACTGAATATTGAAATCAATCACACACTCAATTTTCACAAGGACCAATGGGTTGATTTGGCTTAGCATCCAAGAGAGAATGAACCACCGTAAACAACAAGAAAAGCTTTTGGACCTTGTGACACGTGAACATAAATCAAGATTAGGGACCAAAATCATGCCTTAGCCCGACTTGTCTAATCTGCTTAACCACCCTTTAATGTTTTCCTCGTGAAACCCAAAACCCTAGATTCGCCAGATTAAATAAACTAGAGATAGGCACACTCCTTAGTCCGGTTAATTTCATTTATTGTGTTGGATTTAACAAACCCTAATGATTCTCTTAGCCCAATCATGGCACGGCTCAAAATAACGCTAGAACATATCCTTTTGTGTAATTTGTAGAGAGGAACTCCCCTCATCCACATTCATTATTTTTCTATTAATTATTTCTCTAACCCATTTACGAACGGGTTTTGTCGGGAAAAGAGTTCGATCCAATGTAATCTTGGATTTGCGAGAAATGTTCCTTGTTAGGGTTTCCTACGGAGTTACTTGACTCGACGTACCCCGAGATTGGCACCCAGTGATGTTTTTCTTTAAGTCATGCACGAACTGAGATTGCCGAAGAAAAATACAGAGCTCTGCTTAATTTTTCATTCAAAATCAGCTTGTTTGATTTAAATGCAAGGAGGGAGCAATATTATGTAGAATATGTGTCCTAACCATTCGTTCATGAGCATAAGAGACTATGTCTACACTGATAAATAGTCAGACCTATGCTGCAAAAATTCAAACCAAAAATAAAAAAACCTGCGACTATTCGGGAGCGACCTGAAATGTGGCTGGCGGCCAAATTACTTTCTCCCTTTTATTTTCTATTTATCGGTCAAGGATTTTTTTTTTTGGGGATGGAAAAATTCATAACTTTTATTAAAAGCTTGAAGTTTCCACAGTCATAACATAACGAGGATCGAAGCTAAAAAAAAAATAAATAAAGAAAAATTGAAAACAGAAGAAGAAATTCGTGAGTTCGGTTGGCCCAAAAGCATATATTCTTATTACATTTACTAACAAAAAATTTCTTCAGCCCATGGGCCGGCCAATAGTCGAAAGACTCAAAACTACCAACCAAAAGGGAAGAAATTGAAGGGATTTCCCTTCAAGTTTTTCACCATCACGGTACAAATTTCTCAAAAATAAAATTTTAATGGAAGCCACTGGCTTGACAATTTGACAGTACTGTTATTATTTTTGACCCTCACGATTTTTCAATTAATAAGTGATTTATTCAAAACACGCTGTGGTGGAGTGTGGATTTACGGTCAGAAATAACTGAAAGCACTGCTAAATTGTTAAGGAAGTATTTTCCATTTTTAATCATCTGAAAAGAAAACTCTTTCATTATTTCCATGTCAATATTCAATTCAACACTCACAATGTGGCCGCTTGAATCACTCATTGACGCTTCTTCTCAATTCTCCCGCCTTTTTGCTAAAAACACATGATGCTAATTCTGTCGCTTTTTTATTCATCGGTGTAAAATTTCATCTCTCGATAGGTTCACCAGACTCTTGCTACTGTTTCACCTGTTACGATCAATAAAGAGTTTGAACATTTTATGCATTTCCGGTAGGTTTTCTCTTTGTAGCTATGTAAGAGCGAGAAATTGCTTTTTCGATGACTGATTGTGAACTAAATTTGCTATTACTTCTATTCACATGTAGATTTTGTGTCCAACATGATTTATTAAGATTTTTTTTGGAAGTTGCTACCCTGACAGTCTGACAGTATTGTGAGTATTTTTGACCCACGATTGTTTCATTAACGAGTTCTTTATGAAAACGCACGGTGATAGAGTGTGGATCTACGGTCAGAATTAACTGACAGTACTGTTTTACTGTTAGAGAAGCATTTTCCTTTCTTTTTTTACATACTTAACATCTTCTGGCGGGCAATGCATTTTAACTATTAATCCTATCAGTAGACCCATCCTACTTGCATTTATCTTCTTCGAGATGGAAAATTTTCAAAGAAAATTGGTTTTTGCTCCAGCGTGACAATGTCATCAGTTTATAATCCTAATTATGACACAATGTTGTCTCATCAGCTTTCCCCATAATTATGTCAATAATTTCACGAGCCCTTTTGCTTTCCATGCAAAGTAACATCTCCGTGCAACGTACGCCTATAAATACCTCAACTCCTCCAAAAGTATTATTCATACACACATTCGCTTCTCTCCACTCGATAGGCAAATTAGTCGGGCAAAAATGTCACCGATGCCCAAGCTTTTCATCTTCCTACTTGTCATCGTGTCTTCATACTTGGCCAGTACGATCGAAGCTGGTCGAGCCATCCCGGAACACCAGTTGGCGAGCCTCGCAGCGCGGCTGAAGGTGGCAGAGAACGGGTCCGACTCGTCAAACTGCTGGGAATCGATGTTCCAGCTACAAGCCTGTACCGGTGAGGTGATCATGTTCTTCCTCAACGGAGAGACTTACTTGGGCCCTAGCTGTTGCCAAGCCATTAGGACAATCGAGCACGATTGCTGGCCCAACTTGTTGGCTTCGCTAGGGTACACGACCGAAGAGGGTGACATACTCGAAGGCTACTGCGATGCCACAGCCACCGTGCCGCCGTTGTTGGTGGCGCCTCACAAGGATGTTCCAAACATTGGGGGGTGATGGTCATTTGATTTTGGGACAAGCTATTTGGGTCATTATGGAGTTATGTCTCGTAAATAATGTGGTGTGTTGGGCTTTGGGGTCCGTTTTCAAGAAGTTTGAGTTTGTTGGGTCGGAAGTAATCAAAAGTGTCCCATATTGTCTGCTTGTTTTCTTGTGGGTCGAGGCTTGGTTTGCTTAGGTGGAGTACAAAGTCAAGGTCAGAGTCCAAGAGAAAGGTAGTCCCGCATGTTTATAGAAGGGAATAAGATATGTTTAGGCATTGTATATATCCATGCTATCCCCGTTTGTTGTGTCAATTGCTTGGATCATTCTCTTCTCCATTTACATTAGGAAAATGATTACATGACCGTGTGATCTTGTTATCTTTACGACAAAAAATTTCACAACTTTTTTTTTTTTTATGTTATGTGCCAATCATAAATTCTTTTGTGATTGATATTGGATGACTGATGGACGGTCAGCCTAGCAAGGCCCTTTATGTTAATTTACAAAAGTTGCATTTCACCTAGGAACCAAGAATATGTTAAATCTACAAAAGTTGCATTCACCTAGGAACCAAGAAGAAGATTGCAAGACATAAACCAAGGACACATTCCTACTCGGCGACACTGTCGGTTTTCTTCTTCCATCTCGATAAACCCTAACAAAAAAGTACCAAAGTTACTCTATGATTGACCACAGTCGCGAATCTTATGGCTCAAGTACCCGTCGAAACGACCCTTTGATGGGATTAAAATTAAATCATGGTGGGGTGCCACCGATTGAAGAAGTGGTTCAACCACCCACGGAGTCATTGTCCATGGAATTTGACAGCATTATGAAAACTTTCCATTTTTGATTCAATCAGCACTTGGGTACCCTGCTCGATCTGAGCCGTTCGTTTTTGAATGGACGGCCCAGATTTCTTACAATAAGAGGTCATTATTATTATTTGTGTTTTTTTGGGAACCGGACGACCCTGATCTTGATCAAGGCACCCCCGCAGGGCCGGGGATCTATTTCCACTTTCCAACTTCTTTCCATGCGAAACTGAAATTTTCTGTCACTTTCCTTTTCTTTTGCATTTTCGTTTTGGGTTTCGTCTTTCTCTCAAGGCTGTCCAAATACATAAGTGCTTTGAGCATTGTATCTCTTGGGGAAAGATAATTAACGACAACCAGGCTTGGCTTTGTGTTTCTTCCTCTCGAAAATGAATGGAAATAAACTGAAATATTTTAGCCCCCACTAGAATAAAAGAATCACACAAACAAAATCGCCCATGTTAGTGAAAACAAGCGCTTGCAACTAACGATAGAGGAAGCGACTTTCTTTGTTTGCTTGTATAAAATGATCGAAGCCCTGAAAAAAGCCCAGATCGCAAAGACGCGCTTCAGTTCAGCGTTCATTTTCTATGCTCGCGTGTTCATATTGAAGCCGCGATTGTGCGGTTGCGATGCATGACTTGTAAGAATTTGCAGATTTGAAAAAGTCATTAGCGAGCGTTAGGGTTTTTACACCTGTGACAAGGACTGCCAAGAAGTTTGCTCCTATTTTGGACATATATTTTGGGGCCGACGTGTTTGTCTAGCCGCTTAGTCTATGGCTTGATCGCTCATCAAACTGTTTATTATCTTTGCTCATCTAATTAGCGCTTTAATACGTGTAGTATTTTTTAAGCAGGCACGTTCTTACGAGAAAAGCCAAGTAAACGAAGTCGGATAATCTTATAGGAAGTGGACATATCGTGTTCTTTCCGGCATCGAACAACCAGTCACTTTCCACAGTGATGTTCGTGATCATCGCGGAATCACAGTAGCTAGGGAACAGAATACTTTTCCGTGAGATTCAACTAACATTCTCTGCGCCATAACCTGCCATTCAAGCTAACGAAAAGCTCTCGCGATCATGCTCTCCGATCCATGCCGATCGGGGTGGGGTCTTAGAATAAGTTCTCGTACATCAATAATGTTGGGAGCATTTGCGTTTGCTTTGATGTTTGCACATAGTTATCAGTAGTTGCTAGCGGTTTCGATTGCTGGAATGGAGCGTCCAAATATGATAAAATAAGTCGAAAAAGTAGCAATGACCCACTTAAATCCGGTGCTACATCTCACATAATTTAATCGTAAAGGCCTAACTAGAGCGGGGTAATCGCATTATTGTCTTACCAAGATCACGTCTTACTTTGATTCCATCCCCCACCATACTAGAGAACTTAAAAAAACTTGTGATTCTTAAAGAATATTTAGGGTTGCCGACGCTCTTTCCGTTTCTTCGGACAGCAACGTAGAAACAACTTCCGCAAATTCACGCAGTTCGTCTTGGTAACGTAAGAACAACTTCCACAAGTTCATGCTGTTCGTCTCCTTCATTGAATAACCGAAGTAAGAGGAGTTGTGCGACCTCAGTGATTCCTCAGTCTCTCGATCAGCAATTAATAACGGATTTTTTTCCCTTTTAATCTATTGCGATATCAATGATATTACGAGAAATTGTCATGTCCAAACTTACCCTTGAAAGGATCACGTTGCGATCGTGATCGGATTTCCAGGCGAGGAAAGTCCCCACATTCTTCCAACTTGACTAATTCTTTTCATAAGTAATCAAAGATCATTCAGACTAGTTAGGGCGCGCATGGTAACACTCCGACCAATCTTATACCCATCATAAAGTAAAAATATATAGAAAAATTAAGCAGCTAAGTCACATATAAAAAACAAAAAAATTTCAAGTAAGGTTATGAAGTACCATCATTTTTCCAAATAAGAGTATGAAATGGATGTTGTTTCAAATGTAAGCCGGGAGTGCTCAAATTGTTTCAAGAAGGGCGTTGCTTAAAGGCATTTTTTCGTCTTTTACTTTTTTTGATTTTTTTTACTTTTTATATTTTTCTTCGTCCCATTTCTTTTCTTTTTTCTCCCCTCCCCGGCACTTCCCTGGCCATCGCTAGCCTTAGACGAGGGCATCCCTTGACCTCCCAGATCCAGCGAGGGCTTCCCTAGGTCCTTGCTTGAGGCCGACAATGGTCTTGGGTTGGGGGAAGCGGTGGAAAAAGGAAAAGAAAAGAAAAGAAAAGATAAAAAGAAAAAGGAAAAAAAAAAGAAACGGAGAAGACTAAAAAAAGAAAAAGAAAAAGAAAAAGAAAAAGAAAAAGAAATAAAAAAATAAGGACGAAAGTGTTCTTCGATCAGGCATTTCTTTGAAACAATTTGAGCACTTCATATATGGCACTTAAGACTTTCATTTGAAATTTTTTCAAGGAAAAGGAGCTAAGTCCTTCAAATGATAATACCATTATTGACAATTAAATGTGGTGTGGGAGGCATTACTTTTGCGGAATTGAAGACACTTTATTGAAATTTTTTTCAGGACATATAAACGGGTGGATCATCATATGCGTTACACCGTTGATTTAGGACAATCATAGATGATTAACTATGTCATTTTTGATTTTTCATTTCAGACTGAAACCGCGTTTAATTGACTCGAACCATACTTGAACAAATGAAAAAGAAAACTGAGTCTTGTATGAGATCATGTCTCGCATGACCCGGTGTTTGATTGAGCAAGAAATCACAAATAATGGATAGATGATGATAACGACATGCACCCACGCCTTTCAATGCAGGTCCCCCCCCCCCGTGATCCCCACCAGGTTAGTGGACAATGTCAATGTGCATAGTGGGGTCGCAATGAAGATATCGGTGTAGACCATAGTTGGATAAAGTTTTCCGATTTATACGTGTCCCCGTGTCGTAGACTCGAAATACATCAAATTCTAAGAAAATGGAAGGTACACTTGCACATTTTATTTCTTATAATCTAGTTTACACTGCGATTAGGTGATATTCTAGATCCCATGCTACCGCGTTTTTAGCGAGTTTTAACATTCATTAACGGGGTGGATCCATCTTATGCGGAGACTCTGAGCTGAATAGGTTTTGAAAAATAAAATTGACTATAGTCTTCGTACCTAAAATAATACGTTGAAAGGTAAATGCAAGAAATATCAGATCGTCAGAAGATAATATTATTAAGACACCCAGATGCAACCGGTACAAGACAAAGCCCAAATCACACGCATGCTCCGCTCTCTCGGGAAGCATTAACAAGCAGCAGATCCAAGATTCAAGAACAGCCCGACGACTGTGCAGGGCGGTCTCTTAGATTGGCGGATACTTGGTTAGAGAAAGCAAAATTACATAAACCAGACAACAAAGCAGGAAGAGAGAGAAAGAGAGACGGAGATCCATCCATGGTTTAGAAGAGATGGTGGTGCTTCTTGCCATGAGCCTCTTCATCTTCTTTCTTGGCCTCCTTCTTCTCGTGGTGCTCATGGAAGGCGAACCCCCCGGCCCCGACCGCGGCAGCGGCGGCTACTTCCTCCTCTATCTTGTGCCTGTGGGCGTGCTCTGGGTCCTTCTTGGCCTCATGCTTCTCATACTGCAGTTTGCGCATCAATAATTAGGAGTCGTGTGAATGAAACAAAATGAGATAAGGCAAAGCAAAAAAAAGAAAAAGAAAAAAGGAGTTCTCTAATAAACGTTTACTTTTTTCATGTGGTATAAGTTCAACAAAATGATTGATTTATTCACTTCGAGCAGACGTTTTTGATCATGTAGATACTGTTATGGAGTGCATCTATGTTTTCTGTTTAATCCAATTGTGGGGAAATCTTATTCCTCCAGTTGAACGGCGAAGGAAATTGACTGAATTTAGACTATTGTTCATTTATGAGGTTGATCCATTCTTGCATGGAATGCCATCATCATGTCCAGTAGAAATATGCGGGTCTAATCGAGATCCTTCGCTCCCAATGCTTGTGATCAAGCTGACGGTTCAGGTCAAAAGGTGTAGATGCGAACCCCACATATAAAATGGGAAAAAAAAAATTACAAGACTTGAGAATTAAGATAATTATTATTACCAAAGCATAAGCGCCAGCTGCGGCGGTACCGAGCTCGCCGAGTTGCTCGAGGTGCTTGTGGTGCTTCTCTTCCTTCTTGTAATCAGGCTGCTCGACCACCTCGGTGGTCTCGGCATAAGCACCGCCGGGGCCACTGCCATAGGCGGTCTCAGAGTAGACGGCGGCCTCGACCGGTGGCTCATCCTCCTTCTTGTGGTGGAAGAGGTGGTGGTGGTGTCCTTCGGCCATGGTTTGGTGGTTGTTTTTTTGGTGGGATACTAGGATTGACAATGAAGCAGGGAAAGGAGTATAGCTGGAGTCGTATGGTATGTGTTGTGAGATTGTTTAAGAGGGGAGGGGTGTATTTATAGGGAGAGTTGGCACACGCAAAGTCTCACATCCAATCGGGCCACGTGAGAGGCCTTAAAGGCGTGATGGACGGTCAGGATAGGTTGGTGTGGTCCAATTGATGCATCTTTATCTTCTTTCAATAAAGCAGTTGTTTGTATGTCAAGCCTAAAAAGAGAAATTAGGGGATAAACTTTTTTTTTTGGTCCCAGTTGGGGCACGTTTTGGGTGGACGAATATTTATCTGGGCAAATAATTTTTAGTATGAAAAGGGCAGACGGTAAAATTTTGCGGACATTCCAATTTTGTGTGGATATGTTAAATAATATGCTGAGAATATGCTGTGAGATTGAGCCCACAAAACCCGATTCAAGTAAGTATGGATGATATTTCTAAGTTGAGTAACTTTCCCAAAAGGGCTTTCGCATTTTTGGTAGAATATATTCGGCTGAGGATTTCTTCATGAGTTGAAAATGTTGAGAACATACCAATCTTCTAGATATTTGATTTAACATATTGCGAATATGTCTCGAGTTTGATCTCGTAAAGGAAACCAAATCAAAGTAAGTTTCTTAATTTGAGTTATTTCCTAGTTTGATTGGTTTCTTAGGGCCTTTTTGGTTCAACATTTGATAAAGGGACTTTGAGAAAATATAAATATTTTTGGGCTAAAGGCCTTTTTCAAAATGCAAATAATGTTTGGTAAATTGTATTTTAAACATACATTAGAAACAACTTTGATTTGAATACTGTTTGGTGAAAATTTTACTTTGTAAAATATTTTTACTTTTAGAAAAAAAAGTGGCGATCGACGGCCGGCGGAGGTACCAATTGGAGGAAAAAGGCAGCGGGTGGCGACGGTGGTCAAAGGCGACGGTGGTTGTCGACGGCGGCAATGGTCGGTGGGCGATGGTCGGTGAGCAACGGTCAGTAGTGGCGGCGGTCGGTGAGCGGTGTCGGTTGGCAAAGCGGTGGTGGTCGATGGGTGGTGATGAGTGGCAGCAAGTTAAAAAAATAGTTGCATTTCGAAAATAAAACTTTTCAAAGCACCTCTAGAGGTATTTTGGCCAAAGGCCTTTAAGTGTATTTGGAAATGCAATCACATTTTCTCAAATTTGAGTAAAAAATGAACCAAACTTTATATGCATTTGGCCAAAGTACTTTAGAGTCTCAAAGTTCTTTACAAATGTTGAACCAAACAATCCTTTAATTTGAGTACCTTTTCTAAAAAAGGATTCTTATCTTAGATACAAATTAATTTGGCAGACGATTTTTTCGAGTTAAAATGGAAAACAGCGAAATCTAGAGAATATTCAAATTTTGTGAATATTTAATGTAAATATTAAGTTTGACAAAAAAAATGAAAAGTATTAAGAATATGCTTTGAGTTCGAGCTCTTAAAGGAATTTCGAATCTTGCAGATTTCCTAGATTGAGTAGGTTACCTTAATTCGTGTGATTTCTTAGTTTGATTTGTTTACTAATTTAAGTAGAAGTGATTTCCTATTTTCCTTACAAATTATTTGGCTGGACAATATTTATGAGTTTTTTTTTTTGGAAAAGTAAAAGTGCCAACTACAGGGATGACGGTTTTGAATCAATAAAAAAAAAAAAAATGTGCGTTGCGCGTGGTCCATGATTTCATAGCAATTTAATTTTCATTTTGGCGAAAGTGATTATTTCTTTTAAGATGCTTCAAGAATAAGAGAGCACGTTAGGTTTTCCATCAACCCACCTCCAAATTTTTTTTTTCCTTCTTTTTTTCATTTCGTGCTATACTCTTAGATTGTTTGTAAGACACACGACAGCTTCGTATCCATATAAATTTTCTGTGAGGAGGTATCATTTTTCCGAAGTTATGGAACTATTTTACCGAGTTTCTTAGAGAGAGTTGTCTTGTGTTTCTGGATCTTTTCTACACAAAAAAATCAGGCTTGGAAAAAAATCTTTTCTTTTCTTTATCTCTCTTTATTATTTTTTTACTATATTAATATTATGAGAAAATATCAACGACTATTGTCTTATTTTTCAAAGAAAAATAGAATACGTCATAAAAATTTATTTAGTGGGCTGAATTTTCGGGAATAAAAAACTTATTAATTGAAAGAGGAACAAATACGTAGCTTGCCTCTTTTTTAGTGTAAAGTAATGTCAAAACATAAATATCCAACAAGCATTAGCCCCTAATATAATGTTCCTAGTGAAAGTAATGATATTTCTTGATCTTGAAGCACTATCAATTGTCTCGTTCAGTGTTTACTCGACGTATCTGCTTTTTATTCAATTATGTCGATGGGCCTCTTAAGTTTATTTGCTTTAAGTATTTAACTAAATCAGCTCACATATCTGTTTATGTCATTGAATTCTTCGAGACAGTTCAGGCGCGTATGACAATGTTACTAAAGCAAAAATTTATTTGGTTATGTAATTTTATTTTTCTACTTCATGAATATTTTTTTTTGTTTGTTTTAGAAGAAGTTTTAGAGCAATTTGAAGAAATTAAAAAAAAATCTAAATAAAAAAATCAATTTTTAAGCAAGAAATTGATTTGGAGAGCAGAATTGTTGCGATAAGTGCCCTCGGTACCTGTGAACAGTTTGATGCCCTTTGTTCAGGCAATTATTAGGTGCCGACACTATTGATTTTATTTTATTTAATTTTGGTTGAACCCCTTTATTTTGAGAAGACAATATGTAAACAGATTATTACATCCCAAGATCCCATTGTAATGGGGTCCCACTTATCTATTTGGAAAGGAATGGCCCCCCTCCTATTTTGTTTGGTTGATTGGATCAGTGGCCGACCCCACTGGCCAGACATCTCAATTTTTGTGGCTACCGTTTGCGAAAGTGGGATAAATTACAGTGCAAGTGTCAAAAGTCAGTGGGCTAAATTACATAGCAAGTATCAAAAACTGTGTACGCCATGTATTTTAGTGCCAAAATTTTTAAATCGTTTACTTTAGTACTAATTTTTTTTTTCAAATTATGCACTTTAGTGCGAAAACTTTCAAATCGTCTACTTTCGTGGCAACTTTTTTAAAAATGATCACTTATGTGCTAATTTTTTTAAAAAAAAATTATTTACTTTAGTGCCAATTTCGATAAGCCACGTTAGCACAACTAATAATTAAAAATGCCACATGTCAGATTTTCGGTGAGCTACGTCAGTTTTGGCATTGAAGTGAACGATTTTAAAAGAATTGACACTTAAGTGATCAATTTTAAAAAAAGTTGACACTAAAGTGAACGATTTGAAAGTTTTGGCACTAAAGTGCACGCTGTACGAAAATTTTGACACTTGCGATGTACTTTAACCGCGGATGTGGATCCTCTGCCCTAGAGCAGCGGATCCCTCACCGTCCATTCATTTGTTGCCTATTGCAAACGAGGAAGAAAGCGAATAGTGAGAACAGACCACGTTTTGAAGGATCCGGATCCCCTACTCATATTTTTTTATGTCCAGGGGGATCCCCATCCTTCACATGGGGGCCATCCCAATGAATGGTAGGGATCACCACGCCTATAAAAAACAATGGGCACGGATCCACGCTCCGTTTTGGATCCCTATACTTTAGGAGATTTCATGATAGGCTACTTTTATTTTATTTTGTTTTGTTTTAGACTCTATTTCTCATGCTACTCTCTAACCACAGTTTAAGGCATTTCAACATATTTGTCGTTCAAAATATGACAGACGAACATATTCGATTCCGCACTCGCCATCGACATATGGTACTTATATGTAAAAATCATTGTGACATTCAAATCTTATGTCGTTAACTTTAGTTGACTACCTTATATGGTGAATGAAATAAAGCTTCCTCCACCTCAACTGTGGTTGGTTTAGTGGTGTAGGGCTTATCCCAAATGGGACGATACCCTCAAGTTATATGTTCGAATTCCATGTTCTCTCCTTGACGTCGGCAACCTTTGTTTCTTTGCAGGATTGGTCCGACCATGATATAGGATAATCCCAATGCAGATCTAACTGGCACCGTAATGGGGATGGAGTTGAAGGATTGAATAAGAATTATATGGCTTAAATCGAACATCGTGTCGCGTGCATGGAATCACTATAATAACATCTAAAGAGTCGCTGACCAACACTGGTTAATTATTTCAAATAAAAGCATCAAAGTCAGTAGTTATTCCTCGCTCAACAATTTCGTTCATACTTTCAATGTGACTACAACGAAAAAAAAAAAAACAAAAAAACACATATAGTCAGCTAATCATTTTAAGAGTTAATACCACAAAAAATTTTAAACCGGTACACTTGTGAAAATTTTACCCCATACTCTTTTTTTGACCACAAAAAATTCTAAACTGGGATACCTTTGATAAATTTACCATAAACTGATAAATCTGTGATAAATTTACTCTTTGTTAGTTTTCGTTAAATTTTATAGTCAAATTGCTGAATTGAATGACACACGACAATTGTTGGATATATACGTTTGTGGTTTTTAACTTCTATTTGTCACAGGTTTATCAATTTAAAATTTTTTGTGGTATTAATTTAATTTAACAAAAATAAACAGAAGTTAAATTTTTCACATGTGTATCGATTTGGAGTGTTTGATGATTAAAATAATTAGTTTATGATAAATTTGTCATAGATGTATCGGTTTGTTATTTTTGGTGGTTAAAAAAATAATTTTGGATAAATTTATCACATATATATCAATTTAGATTTTTTGTGATTAAAAAAATAATTTAAAATAATTTATTACATGTGTGTCGATTTAGAATTTTTAGTGACATTAATCCTCGTTTTAGACATATTACTTGTCTTGACAACTTGTGGAAGATCAATTCTCAAAGTGTCGTCAACTCCCTTGGATCCATCCACGTAGCACGTATGACCAGTCACTTCAACTCTCCATCAAATTGGAAAAATGGAGTTCATTATTCGATGCCCAAAAAATAAATAAATGAATTTACACCTCGAATTTTTAAGAAAATGAGGTACCCTTGTAGGTGTTATTTCTTATTTCATACGTCTTTCGACTTATAGATGAACATACACTGCGATCAGGTGATATTCTAGATATCAGGCTACCGCGTTTTGAGTGAATTAACATTACTTGTTGGACCTACTCGATGAGGAGACTCTGGACCGAATACGTTTTGGAAAATAAAATTGAATATAGCGTCCGTCCCTAAAATAATACGTTGAAAGGTAAACGCAAGAAATATCAGATCATATTATTAAGACACCCCAGATACAACCGGTACAAGACAAAACCCAAACACACGCATACTCTTCTCTCTCAGGAAGCATCAACAAGCAGCAGGTCCAAGATTCAAGAACCACCCTTCTGCGAAAGGGCGACGACTATGGAGGGCGGTCTCTTAGCTCGAAGGATACTTGGTTAGAGAAGTAAAAATTACATAAACAAGACAACAAAGCAGGAAGAGAGAGGCGGAGATCCATCCATGGTTTAGAAGAGATGGTGGTGCTTCTTACCATGAGCCTCTTCATATTCTTTCTTGGCCTCCTTCTTCTCGTGGTGCTCATGGAAGGCGAACCCCCCGGCCCCGACAGCAGCGGCAGCGGCTACTTCCTCCTCTATCTTGTGCCTGTGGGCGTGCTCTGGGTCCTTCTTGGCCTTATGCTTCTCATGCTGCGGTTTGCACATCAATAATTAGGAGTCGTGTGAATGAAACAAAATGAGATAAGGTAAAGGGGAAAAGAAAAAAGAGTTAATGTGTACTTTTTTCATATGGTATGACTTAAGTTCAAACAAAAAGATTGATTTATTCACTTTGAGCAGAAGCTTTGATCTTGTAGATACTGTTATGGAGTGCATCTATGTTTTCTGTTTAATCCAATTGTGGGGAAATCTTATTCCTCTAGTTAAACGGCAAAGGAAATTGACTGAATTTAGATTATTGTTCATTTACGAGGTTGATCCATTCTTGCATGGAATGCCGTCATCATGTCCAGAAGAAAATATGCAGGTCTAATCGAGATCCTTCGCTCCCAGTGCTTGTGATCAAGCTAATGGTTCAGGTCAATGAGGTGTAGAAATGAATCCACGTATAAAATGGGAAGTAATTGCAAGAAATGAGAAGAAGATAATAATTATTACCAAAGCATAAGCACCGGCAGCAGCGGCACCGAGCTCGCCGAGTTGCTCGAGGTGCTTGTGGTGCTTCTCTTCCTTCCTGTAATCGGGCTCCTCAACCACCTCGGTGGTCACGGCATAAGCGCCGCCAGGGCCGGTACCATAGGCGGTCTCAGAGTAGACGGCAGCCTCGACCGGTGGCGCATCCTCCTTCTTGTGGTGGAAGAGGTGGTGATGGTGGTGTCCTTCGGCCATGGTTTGGTGGTTGTTTTTTAGGTGGGATACTAGGATTGAAAATGAAGCAGGGAAAGGAGTATAGCTGGAGTCGTATGGTATGTGTTGTGAGATTGTTTAAGAGGGGAGGGGTGTATTTATAGGGAGAGTTGGCACACGCAAAGTCTCGCATCCAATCGGGCTCCAACGTGAGCGGCCTTAAAGGCGTGATAGACGGTCAGGATAGGCTGGTGTGGTCCGATTGGTGCATCTTTATCTTCTTTCAAGAAAGCAGTTGTTTGTATGTCAAGCCTAAAAAATAGAAATTAGGGGGTAAACTTTTCTTCTTTTTTTCGCCCACAGTTGGGGCATGTTTTGGGTGGACTCGTATTTATCTGGCAAATAATTTTTGGTAGTTGAAAAGGGGAGACGGTAAAAATATTGAGGACATTCCAATTTTGTGAGGATATGTTAAATAATATGCTGAGAATATGCTGTGAGATTGAGCCCATAAAACCCGATTCAAGTAAGTATGGATGATATTTCTAAGTTGAATAACTTTCCCAAAAGGGGTTTCCTATTATTGGTTGAATATCTTTGGCTGAGGATTTCTTATTAAGAACATACCAATCTTCTGGATATTTGATTTAACATATGGCGAACATGTCTCGAGTTTGACCCCGCAAAGGAAACCAGATCAAAGTAATTTTTATTAATTTAAGTTGTTTCCTAGTTTGATTGGTTTCTTAGGATCTTTTTGGTTCAACATCTGGCAAAAGTACTTTGAGAAAATATAAATATTTTTAAGCTAAAGGACTTTTTCAAAATGCAAAGAGTGTTTGGTAAATCGTATTTTAAAATTACATTAGAAAACAACTTTGATGTAAATGATGTTTGATGAAAAATACACTTTGTAAAGTATTTTTACTTTTAGAAAAAAAAAAAAGTGACGGACGACAACGGGCGACGACAGCAGTCGGTGGCAATGGGTAGTGGGTGGCCATGGTGGTCGTCGTCGGAGGCGATGGTCGATGAGCAGCGGTCAACAGTGGCGGCGGTCGAAGGTCGACTTACTGTGGACGGCGGTAGTTGGCAAAACGGTGGCGGTTGATAGGCGGCAATGAGTGGCAACAAGTGGATATGACAAAGTTTAAAAAAAGGTTACATTTCGAAAATGCAACTTTTCAAAATACATCTAAAGGTATTTGGCCAAAGGCCTTTAAGGGTCTTTGGAAATACAATCACATTTTCTCAAATTTGAGCAAAAAACGAACCAAAAGCTATATGCATTTGGGCAAAGGACTTTAGAGACTTCAAGTTCTTTGCAATTATTAAACCAAATAGGCATTTAATTTGAGTAGCTTTCCTAAAAAAGGATTCTTATCTTAGATACAAATTAATTTGGAAGACGATTTTTTTGAGTTAAAATGGAAATAAGTGAAATCTAGAGAATATTCAAATCTTGTGAATATTTAATGTAAATATTAAGTTTGACAAAAAAAAATTGAAAAGTATTAAGAATATGCTTTGAGTTTGAGCTCTAAAGCAATTTCGATTCTTGCAAATTTCCTAGATTGAGTAGGTTACCTAATTCGAGTGATTTCTTAGTTTGATTTGTTTCCTAATTTAAGTAAATATGATTTCCTATTTTCAGTACAAATTATTGGCTGGACAATATTTATGAGTTTTTTTTTAGAAAAGTAAGTATGTATATATCTTTCCAAAACGCCAACTACAAAGAAGAGGTCGAACACAAAAACCTTGTATCCATCACGGCACCTAACGGTGTCCTAGAGGGTACATAGGTGTAGCGGCCTTGCAAGATACATCAGAGACAAGAGCATAACCCAAGCAGGTCAAGTAATGACAAA
This sequence comes from Rhodomyrtus tomentosa, assembly GCA_028455895.1. NCBI lineage: Eukaryota > Viridiplantae > Streptophyta > Magnoliopsida > Myrtales > Myrtaceae > Rhodomyrtus > Rhodomyrtus tomentosa. The sequence goes on along the minus strand of JAPCWY010000001.1, from coordinate 34,689,767 downwards.
AAATAATGGCCAATAGAAGTGGACCGAAGCGGCCACAAGAGTAAAAGAAGAAACAAAGAGCCAAACAAGTCGGCAAAAAGCAAGAAGTACAATTGGAGAGAACCAGAGAAAGAAGACTAGGCAGCATCGAGCCGATTTTCAAATATAGAGGTGGAGATACCCCAATTAATTTGCAAATGCCTATTGCGGGCATTGTTTTAAATGTGATGAAAAGTGAGGCCTTTGTCCCTAACGACCTTAACAAGATGTAAGAGGAGAGTCGGCACGAATAACAACTTGTTCCTGAAGAGGATGTGGTTCCTCTCAATCCAAATCATATGATAAAAGGCTCCAAAAGAGAATTGAACTAATCGGTAAGGGAAAGACTAACCACTAAAGTGTTGCATGGCCCAACGAATAATATCCTGTCAATACCTATTTTGCCAAGCTAGATTGCACTTGGAGGCCCAAACAACCACTAGATACCTCCAAGACATCTAAAGAACAAATGATCTATAGTCGAGCGTACTTTGACAAAAAGCGCAAGCACCATCTAAAATTTTGTGATGGTTAAGAAGCATAACCTGAGTAGGGAGTCGGTTAAGTGTGACAAGCCAAAGAATAAATCTATGCCTAGGGGCAATAGATCGGTCCCAAATAAAGGAGGACCGAGAGGCATTATGGAGTACCACGCCAATGACACCGAAAAAAGTACTAGAGGAGTGTCCTTGCCAACTCAATAGGTCCTCCCTCTCTTTCACAAAGGCCGCGGCTGCATCCGGCCAAGAAGTAAAAGAAGTCAACAAGGTCGAAGGTTGTCATTCCGAAGAGAAGAAGGCACGAACTGAGAAGTCTCGTGGAATGCGAGAGCAGTGTACATCCCAATAAGAGAAAATCTTGTACAATGGGCCTCTAGAGTGCCACACATCAAACCATAATGATACAGAATGACCATTCCCAATCCTCCAAATGAAGCTAAAATGGAAATCAGAGCGAAGATCCATGATCTTCTTCTAAGTCCAAGAACAGACAGCGGGTCTTCTCACCACCTAGAAGGTTTTTTTCTTGAGAAATGTGGAATGAATCCACTTGTACCACAACGATCCTTATAAATGAATAAGACCCAGATATGCTTGAGTGTTGCCGCCTTATTACAACTAAGAAGTTTGAGGATCCCTAGAGCCCCCCTCTTCCTTAGGGAGGCATACATTGGCCCAAGAGACCTTTGCCCCACCTACATCCAAATTTAGACTCTTCCGAAGGAACTGTTTAGTAATACACTCAATTCGAGAAAACACTGACATCGAAAAGGCAAAAACACTCTCCCAATAGATATGGATAGCATGCAATTCAGACTTAATAAGTTGCGGTTGACCAGCAAAAGAAAGAAACCTTTGGGACCAAGAGCGAGCTCTAGCAGTAATGTACATAACAAGAGCATTACAATCCGTCTTGCTAAGTCTACCGGCAATGATAGGCACACCAAGATATCAGAAAGGGAGAGTACCTTTCTGAAAACCCATGGAATGCCGAATGTGCTCCCAAAGTCCAGGCGAGCCACCCGAAATGAAGATCTCACTCTTGTTGGCTTTTGGTTGCAGTTTAGACCATCTAGAGAATAAGTCAATGCCTTCCTTCAGAAGTGTGATGGAGGCTGTGTTTGCCTCGGCAAAGAGGAGTACATCATCGGCAAAGAAAAGGTGCATCAACTGTGAAGGTTTGCAGTTCCAATAGTACTTGAAACCCAACATAGTTGTCTTGGCATTTAGTATGCCGGAGAATACTTCCATCACCAAAGTAAAGAGATAAGGAGACATGGGATCATCTTGCCGGATACCACTTGCACTTGGGAAGAAACAGTGGAGCTCTCCATTAATTGCAGCTGAGAACCTTAGTGAAGAGATACATCCCATAACCAACTTGATAAACATATTCGGGAAGCCAAAAGCTTGCAAGGTCGCCTCAAGAAATCCCCATTAAACCGTGTCATAGGCTTTTTGGAATCAACCTTGATGGCACACTTAGGCAAATATGGTTCATGATAAAAACCGATAAATAATTCTTGGGAAGCGTAATGTTATCATTAATCATCCGGTCCCTAATAAAAGCACTATGGGAGAACTTATAATCGAGGGTAAAACACTAGCAATACGGTTGGCAAGAATCTTCGTGATTCACTTATAAACCGTGTTGCGACAAACTATAGGTCGAAAATCAGTCATGGCCGAAGTATTAGGGACTTTCGGCACTAGAGTAACAATGGTGGTGTTTGTCTTCTTGAGTAACATGCCAATTTTAAAGAAATTCCTCATAGCCAATGTGACAGAATACCCAATAATATCCTAAGAAGCTACAAAGAAATCCACATTGAAACCATCAGGAACCAAGGCCTTACCTTTAGCAAGGGAGAATAATGTGCTACGGATCTCCATATCCGTCACTTGCCGAGAAAGAAATTGGATTTGATCCCTATCCAAGTCACATCTAATAGACTCACGAATCACATCAACCCCCTGGCCAAATAGGATGGGAGCTCCCATTGAGAAGGGATTCAAAATTGCCTATGATATGTTGCCGAACTAGAATAGGTTCGATGATGACAGCCTTGATCGAGTCTACCAGAGGTGTGCAACCAGACCGGATTGACCCGGAACCCCGATCAGCCCACCTGAAAAATGGGGTCGAGAACCGGTTTCAGTTGAAACTGGTCCAGGTATTGGTTCCAATTTTTGGGAACCTGTTGAAAACGGTCTGGGTACCGATTCTAGGTGAAGGCCCACCCGGATCGATTTTAGAACTGATTTTTTTGTATATCGAGGTGTCCGATTTTTAGTTACTTAAAAAAAAAACTATTGAATGAGTATATTACCCAAGTCTTTCTTGATTTTTAGATATAGATTGTCTTACCAAAGACATTATCATTGGTAAATAGACTTCATTATATGGAAACTAAGATTTTGTGGTAATTAAATAAACTTCATCGTTCAACCAAAAAAAAAAAAATTTCATCGATTGGCACTTTTGCAAGAAAAATAGGGTTGGGTCCGGTCCAAAACAGGGTTAGGACCGAAAAAAGGGTTGGTTTCAAAACAGGTTCCAAGAAAAATAGAGTCGGATCTAAGTTTCAAAAAGTGAGAATAAATTATAACAGGGTCGGTTTCAGGGTCTAGGTCTGGACCCTGCCCACCCGGCCCATGCTCACCCCTAGAGTCTATAACTGAGAGGATACGGCTACGTAGTTGTCTTTTGTTGACGAAGTGATGGAAGTATTTAGTATTATGATCCTTTTCCTTTAGCCAACGAATCTTGGATTTCTTTTTAAAGAAAGATTCCTCTTGTATTTTGAGATCGGAGAATACCCGACGTTGTTCCTTCTCTAGGTCCGCAAGAGTCAAGTTTCGAGGATCCAAAACAAGAGCATCTTGGGTATTAGTGAGAGCTACCCTGGCCTGAACAATGTGGGATGAGATGTCACAAAAAGAATCCCGATTAAGTTGATTAAAATCATTCCTTGAGAAGTTTAAGTTTGCGACATAGCACATACATCGGTGTCTCCTCAACCTGAGAGTCTCACACCTGAGATACAATATCCTTAAACGACGGGTGAGTCATCCAGTAATTGAAGCACTTGAACGGCTTTCTGGATAGACATGGAGGCACAATTTTAATGAGCATTGGGGTGTGATCCGACACTCTAGGGGCAAAAAAGGATTCCTTAGAGAAAGAGAAAACCCTACTCCATGATCATTAATAAGGACTAGATCTATTTTTCGCTGTTTACGAGACTCTCCAGAGAAAGCAGACCAAGTAAATCTGTTTCCGTCATACCTCAGATCATTGAGCCTCTCCTGCATGAGATATTCCCCAAATTCATCAAAGGCTGAAATCCAAGCATTGGAGGTACCTACTCAATTAGAGTTGTCCCTAATGGCATTAAAGTCACCGGCCACTACCCATAGCTTACCATATCAATATTTATGAGTTGATATGGTAAGCTGGTGAGAATCTTGAGTACATTCCAGTCTTGTGGATATTCATCACAATACGTTCAGTATTTTTTTGAGACTGAACTCGTAAAGAAAACTTGTTCCAAGTATGTTTTAGTAGTTTTCTAGTTTGAGTAGCTTTCTCAAAATGGATTTTGTATTCATGCAACAAATTATTTGGCAGAAAATTTCTCCTACGAGTTCAAAAGGAAACACTGAAAATCTTGAGGATAGTTTGAAGTAGCATGTTGAGAAAATATGTTAAATTTGAGCCCACGAAGGAAATTCCATCCAAGTAAATTTCTTAATTTTAGTGATTTCCTAGTTTAAGTAACTCTCCTAAAAGGGCTCCCCATCTTGGATACAAATTATTTGGACTTTCCCAAGTTGAAATGGAAACCGTGAAAATCTAGAGAACATTCCAATCTTGTGGATATTTGATGCATTTTGTCAAGATTATATCTCGAATTTGAGCCCGTAAAGGAATATGTGTCAAGAACATTTCAATCTTGTGGTTTCCTAGTTTGAGTAGCTCTCCTAACAAGGGTTTTCTATCTAGGATACGAATAATTTGGCAGACCATTGTCCCAAGTTGAAAAAGGAAAATAAATAAATAAATGAAAATCTAGATAGTATTCCAATCTCGTGGATATTAGAAGTAACCTGTCGAAAATGTGTGTTGAATTTCAAGAAGTGGTTTCTTATTTTGAATACGATTTATTAAACAGACGATTTTTGCGAGATGAAATCGAAAACTATTAAAATCTTGAGAACACTGTGTTTTGCTAGAAATGTCCGCGACGATTAAGAGGTTTCAGATTTGATGATTAAACAATTTCTTGTGACGATTCCAGATAGGAAGTGAAAACAAATGGCTGGAAGATAAATTGAACGATAAATACAAAGTACGATAAGGTAATGTACTGATAAAGTAAATTGCAAGTGGGATCAATTGCAGAGCAAAAGAAAAGTGTTATTCATTGTTGGATGATTGAAAATCCTTTACAAAGATTCGATTCTGACCATATATAGCCCAGTGAAAAATATGAAAATTACCAAAAAATAAAAATAAAAATTACTAAACTTATTGTAATTATGTCGATTTAATCCTAATTTTTTTTTCGATTTAATTCTAAATCTTTTACAATTATGCCATCTTAGTACATTCGACGAATTTTAGCAGATCGGCGCTAACGTGAACTCTGGCCGATCAAAAATCGAATATTTTAATATATTTTTTTGAATTTTTCAAATAATTTTCATAATTTTTATGTTTTTTTTTTCTTTTTTCTTTTCCGCCATCCCTGCGATCCCCTGCCCCATTGCACGCCACCCCACCAGCCGTTCGCCGGAGGCGCGGCCGGAGAGGCTGAGCCCCGCAAGCCCAAATCTGGGCCGTCGAGGTGAAGCCTCGCGCAGCCATGGCGAGCTCGACCTCGCGAGGCCGTCGATCGTCTTCATCATCTTCGAATCAGTTTCGTGTGCGTAGGCCTCCACTCATCTCTTCTTGCCGCAAGGCAAAAAGATCGGGGTCGCGAGGCGACGACGACGACTCCCGCCATGGCCGGGCGAGGCTCGACCTCGCAAAGTCCAGATCTGGGCCGTCGAGGTCAAGCCTCGCACAGCTATGGCGGGTTTGAACTCGCGAGGTGTTCGATCGTCTTTTTCATCTTCGCGAGGTGGTCGTCGGGTTTGATCTCACGATTGAGCTCTGGGTTGCGAAGGAGGGAGGCGAAATTGAGCGATTGCCTGTTGAGCACAGAGAGTAGTGGGACCTGATGGAGAAGCATGGAGGGAAAATGAACTCGCTTGGAGCGATTGAGGGAGATGCTTCTTCGAGCGGTGAAGAGAAAGTCCGATCGAGCGAGCTTCGCCAAGCGAGCTTCCCGCCCTCCCTCTCTCTAAGTTCTGCTTCGTTTCCGCCCAGATCTAGGCTTGCAAGGTTTGGCCTCGCCCGGCCATGGCGGAACCTGACCTCGTCTTTGCCGGGTGAGGCAGCGACGACGAGTTCAACTCTCGCCATGGTCGGACGAGGCTCGGCCGCGCCTCTGGTGAACGGCTGCAGGTGGGTTGGCGTGGGATGGGCTCGGGGATGGCAGGGGAAGGAAAAAAAGTGGAAAAGGAAAATGAAAAAATAAAGAAAAAGAAGAAAAAACATAAAAAAATTGAAAAAAGTATTAAAATATTCGATTGCCGACCAGCCGACGTTCAAGTAAGTGTCGATCGGTTAAAATTCGCTGGAATTACTGAAATGACATAATTGTAAAAATTTTTAATAATGAATTGATAAAAAAAAATTTAATATTGAATCGGCACAATTTTAATAAATTTAATATTTTTTTTGATAATTTTACCAGGTGAAAAACATAACCTTCGGTTACAGTTACATCCGACACTCTATTACTGAATGTCGGGTTGGTTTCGATAACCGCTCCCTTTATCCTTCGGGCGGTTTATAGTACGAACTTGTGTGCTTCATTTATCTATCGGCATGATATACCGACTTTGCAGCGTCGAAGACATTTTGCTAATCAGGCGTCGGTTCGCCATTTCACTGGCAACCGATGTGCGCTCCCTTCTGGGTCTTTAATACAGCGTACGATTTCCATGGAATTTCGGCTATTTGCTGCCCGGGCTGACTTTTGGTGTCAACGCACTGCAATCTTGTTCTTGTGAATAATTCTGGACGGGGGATCGCTCCTGCTCATGTGCACGCTCATAGATAAGTTCTTCTCGTTGCCTTCCTTGGCCCTCTTGCTGCTTAGAGCATCGACAGCCAGCCGCCACTCCAGTGCATCCTCCGCGGAAACGTGACGGAGTTAGAGGCGATGGTGAAAGCATAAGGTGAAAGCAGGAAGAAGACGATCAGGTGAACGAAATAAGATGAATAGAGAAAAAAGAAATACGTGGACGAAAATATCTTCGTTATGGAGACATGTGAGATGCACATGCTTTTTTAGGATCTTAATCGAAACGAGATTGTCACTTGAGATCATTGTTTGAGATAAAATTCACCGCGGACCTTCTTTCGAGAAATTAAGCTCACTTGATACCTTTAATTGAAATTTACCCTGATTACATCTTCTTACCGTCTTAAAATTGAACTGCAAGATTCGTTAACTTAATAATATAGAGGGTCTAGAGTTCGAGATGAGATGAGGGTTTATGGTGTCGGTGGGGGCGGCTTTGACTTATTGATTAAGGAACCCCATCTCATGAATGTGCTCCGCTTATTATATTAATTGAAGATCAATGATGATGGTTCTGAATCAATAAAAAAAAAAAATGTGCTTTGCGCGTGGTCCACGATTTCCTAGCCACTTAATTTTCATTTTCGCGAAAAGTAATTATTTCTTTTAAGATGTGTTATCAGATATGCGTGGCCATCAATCACACAGATTGTGATCAATTACGAATTGATTGCAATATTGAAAAATCAATCACAATCCCAAATTGATATTATGTAAATCATTGTATCTTTCCTTTTCTATATACACACTTTGTATTACAAATAGGGCATACAATTGTAACGTTTGTATTAAACAGAATATATTAGGATTGCATTCCCCAAATTCTTCTTCTTCTTTACCTTGTGACATGGTATCACAGCGTCCGATCTAATAGCTAAACTTCCGCAAAACCTTTTTTCGAGTTGCTGATTCTTTCAAACTGTTGCTGCAGAAACTTGTCCTGCAAAACTGTGATTAGAACTTAGGCAAGGATTCAACTTTTTTTAATATTTTTTTCTACCCATCGATACCATGGCCACCCCAAATTTGCCCACAATAGAAGGGAATCCAAATTCAGGAGAGATTAACCTGGAGGATGTCCCACTCACAGAGCAGATGGAAGAATCGGTGCATGCTGAACCTGCACAGAATACCCATTCTGGGTTTCAACAATTTATACTATGGATACCAGTTCAAGGAGCTTACCATCCATGGGGATATGCAATGCCGCAGCTGATCTATCTAGGGGTTACATCACCTAGATATAGAGCTTACCATCTATGGGTATCGGACTAACTCAATTAGCATAAATACAAAATATTTAGGACTGAATTGGCACTAATGAAAAAAGTTCAGGATTGAATTAGCGTCAATAAAATATTTAGGACTTAATTGGCAACAATGAAAAAGGTTTAGGACTGAATTGACACAAAAAAGATTTAAAACTAAATTGGCACTAATGCAATAAGTTTAAGAATTTTTTAACACTTGTCCCGTGCTTTTTATTTATTTATTTATGCCGATGGACCTCTAAATTTATTTGCCTTTAATATAAAACTGAATCGGCTAAAATATATGCCAATGCTGTTGAATTCTTCAAGGCGGTTAGGGTGCGTATGACAGTACTTCTGGAGCAAAAAAACGTTTGGTTACACAGCTTCAATTTTCTACTTCTGGATCATTATTTTGTTTCAAAATTATTTTTGGAGTCAATTGAAAAAATAAAAAAAATTCAAATAAAAAAATTAATTTCTAACTAGAAATGGATTTGGAGAGCTGAAGTGTTGCCATGAGCCTCGTTATAGGCTTCTAGCTCCCTCGCATGTGAACAGTTTTGTGCCCTTTGTTCCGGCGGTTATTTAGGTGCCGACCCGACACCATTGATTTTATTTGATTTTATTTTGGTTGAACCCCCTCAATTTGAGATTAGTATATCCCAAGATCCCATTGTAATGGGGTCCCACTTATCTATTTGGAAAGTACTGGGGCCCCTTCTATTTTTATTTTTATTTTTTTTGGTTTGTGGCCGACCCGACTGGACAGATATCTCAATTTTTGGGGCTATGCTTTGCTACTTATTGCGAACGAGGAAGAAAAGAGAATAGTGTGAAGAGACCACATTTTGGATCCCCATACTTCAGGAGATTTCGTGGTAGGCTCCTTTTATTTTGTTTTGTTTTAGACTCTCATTCTCATGCTATTTTCTAACCACAGTTTCAAGTCATATCAACATATTTTCCGTTCAAAATATGACGATCAACATATTTGATTCCGCATTTGTCGTCAGATAGATAGTACTTATATGTAAAAATCATCGTGACGCTTCAATCTTTTGTCGTCGACTATAGTGGACTATCTTATATGGTGAACTAAAGCTTCCTCCAACTCATCTGTGGTTGGTTTAGTGGTGTAGGGCTTATCCCAAATGGTATGAGACCCTTAAGTTATGTGTTCGATTTCCACGTTCTCTCCTTGACCTCAGCAACCTCTGTTTCTTTGCAGGATTGGTTCGACCATGATATAGGATAATCCCTATTCATATCTAACTAGCACCGTAGTGGGGATGGAGTTGAAGGATTGAATGAGAATTATGACGTAAATCCAACATCCTGTCCCGGGCGAATAACATCTAAAGAGTTGCTGATCAAAACTGGCTAATTATTTTAAATATAGTCATCAAAGTCAGTAGTTATCCCTCACTCATCAAATTCTTTCAGACTTTCAATGTGACTTTAACGAAAATAAACAAAACACATATGGTCAGGTAATTATTTTAAGGGTTAATATCACGAAAACCTCAAATTGGTACATTTGTGACAACTTTACCCCGAATTCCTTTTTTGACCACCAAAAACTTTAAATTGGTAAACTTGTTATACATTTAACCTCCGTTAGTTTTCGTTAAATTTTATTGCCAAATTGTTAAGTTGGATGACATGCGATAATTGTCGGATGTATACGTTTGGGGTTTTAATTTGAAATTTTTCGTAATATTAATTCAATTTAACGAAAATTAACGGAGTATAAGTTTTTAACACGTGCACCATTTTAGGATTTTTGATGATTAAAATAATTAGTTTGGGATAAATTTATCATAAATGTACCCGTTTGAGATTTTTGGTGGTTAAAAAAATAATTTTGGGTACCAATTTGGGTTTTTTATGTTAATTTATCATACATGTATCAATTTAGGGTTTTTCGTGATATTAATACTTATTTTAAACATAGTATTTGTGGGAGATCAATTCTCAAAGTGTTGTCAAATGCCCCTTGGATCCATCCACGTAGCATGTTTGATCAGTCGCTTCTACTCTCCATCAAATTGGAAAAATGGTGTTCACTATTCGATGCCCCAAAAAATAAATACATGAATTTACACCTCGACTGTTTAAGAAAATCGAGGGTACCCTTGTAGGCGTTATTTCTTATTTCACACGTCTTTTGAATTATAGTTGAATATACATTGCGATAAGGTGATATTCTAGATATCATGCTACCGCGTTTGGGGTGAATTAACGTTCTCTAACTTGTTGGACCAATTCTATGCGGAGACTCCGAGCTGAATAGGTCTTGGAAAATAAAATTGAACAGTCTCCGACCCTAAAATAGTACATTGAAAGGTAAACGCAAAAAATATCAGATCATATTATTAAGACACCACAGATACAATCGGTACAAGACAAAACCCATATACACACGCATACTCTTCTCTCTAAGGAAGCATTAACAAGCAGCAGGTCCAAGATTCAAGAACCGCCCTCTGCAAAAGTGCGACGACAATGGAGGGCGGTCTCTTAGCTTGGAGGATACTTGGTTAGAGAAAGCAAAATTACGTAAACAAGACAACAAAGCAGGAAGAGAGACGGAGATCCATCCATGGTTTAGAAGAGATGGTGGTGCTTCTTGCCATGAGCCTTTTCGTATTCTTTCTTGGCCTCCTTCTTCTTGTGGTGCTCATGGAAGGCGAACCCCCCGGCCCCAACAGCGGCAGCGGCGGCTATTTCCTCCTCTATCTTGTGCCTGTGGGCGTGCTCTGGGTCCTTCTTGGCCTTATGCTTCTCATGCTGCGGTTTGCACATCAACAATTAGGAGTCGTGTGAATGAAACAAAATGAGATAAGGTAAAGGGGAAAAGAAAAGGAGTTAATATGCACTTTTTTCGTATGGTATAACTTATAAGTTCAAACAAAATGATTGAATTATTCACTTTGAGCAGAAGTTTGGATCTTGCAGATACTGTTATGGAATGCATCTATGTTTTCTGTTTAAGCCAGTTGTGGGAAAATCTTATTCCTCTAGTCGATCGGTGAAGGAAATTGATTGAATTTAGACTATCGTTCATTTATGAGGTTGATCCATTCTTGCATGGCATGCCGTCATCATGTCCAGTAGTAATATGCGGGTCTAATCGAGATACTTCGCTCCCAATGCTTGTGATCAACCTGATGGTTCTTGTCAATAAGGCATAGAAGCGAGTCCACGTATAAAATGGTAAGTAATTGCAAGAAATGAGAATAAGATAATAATTATTACCAAAGCATAAGCACCGGCAGCGGCGGCACCGAGCTCACCGAGTTGCTCGAGGTGCTTGTGGTGCTTCTCCTCCTTCTAGTAATCAACTGCGGTCCCAGAGTAGACGGCGACCCCGACGGTTGGCTCATCCTTCTTCTGGTGGTGGTGGCGGTGGTGGTGGTGGTGGTGGTGTCCTTCGGCCATGGTTGGCGGTTGTTTTTGGTGGGATACTAGAATTGAAAATGAATCAGGGAAAGTATAGCTGAAGTCGTATGGAATGTCTTGTGAGATTGTTTGAGGAGGAGGGGTGTATTTATAGGGAGAGTTGGCACACGCAAAGTTCCCCGTCCAATCGGCCAACGCGGAGGTCAGGATAGGTTGCCGCGGTCCAATTCGACGCGTCTTTATCTTCTTTCAATAAAGCGGTTGTTTTATGTCAAGCCCAAAACGAGAAATTAGGGGATCATTTTTTTTTTTTTGTCCTAGTTAGTTTGTGGGTGGACGACTATCAATTTGGCAAATAGTTTTTATGAGTTGAAAAGGGGAAACAGTAAAAATATTGAGGACGTTCCAATTTTATTTGGATATTGTCCACGTCGAAATCCCTTAGCGGCCGTGCTAAGCAAGTTGTTTCGCCTAAATGGCTGCTGACATAGAAATCTTTTATCCACCATAAATAGTTCATTTTCCAATAAGGAATTCCAGATCAATATTAGACTGAGAGTGTCAAATGCAATGGATAGATATATTGATACTGATCAACAGCTAGTGTAATGGACCCCTTTGATATGCTGATACTTAGGACACAACACTGAAATTTAATTGACAATGTTGGACAGGGTATATGACACAATGTCAGAATTTAATCGATGACACTGGACATTGTAGGGCACAATGCTAGAATTTAATCGACGACACTGGACAATGGGAAGACACCGGAATTTAATTGGCGACATCAACCCAGGATATGAAACACGCCGGAATTAAATCAACTATGAAACTACAGTTAAGTTAAGTGCTAAAAGTGAAAGATAAAGACTTGTTTTGGTGATTTGTGCAGTGGACTATACGTTGGACGACTCAAGGTATTTATATATGTGCTTTGGTAACTGTCGATCGGTTACTACTCTTGGCTTTTATCTTTTGCTCCACTTCATCATGTCGTCCTATCCTTCGACGGTTTACACTTTTTGTGACTGATGGCACCATCGACAGTTTCTTATTTTACGCGCCACTTTTCTTCCACTTTGAGAATTGCCACCCATCTTTGCAACTATTTTGGTCATAATCCTTTCGTGCGGCCCTGTTCTTGTGCTTTATGGGAATGCCACCAAGGCACCCTTAGGTTTAGTCAGACTCTGATTTCAGTATATCCGCTCGCAGCCGATCATGATTTCCTTACGTGCCCAACATGTGACCTTTCGAGCAACTTTTGGTGTCAACATATGCCCTCTTTTTAAAAGAAGTAAATCAGAGATTTATTTCTTTTAAAAGATATCACTTGATTTGACCGTGATCGGTTATGATTTAATGATTATACCTTCATGTCTTCGGATATCCTTTCTCAAAGTGTGGTCACTTCAAATCTCTTACTTTTGTTTATTTCGATATGCTAACCAACTTTCCTCATTCTATACACCCTTGTTCCTCCATGGCTTCTCGCATCTCCCATATAGATGGATAGAAAATTTTCAAATATTTTTCGTTAATTGATTGCTGTAGTTCTTTTCCATTAATATCTATCATTCGATACTCGTTCCTAGGAAGAACATCGATGATTTGGTATGGTCCTTCCCATTTCGACGACCATTTGTCGAACTTTTCATTGTCAAGGCTTGTGAGCAAAATGATCTTCCATACGAAATCACCAATGTCGAAGCACTTTATCTTCACGTGTTTATTGTAGGCTTTGGCAACGCCTCATTTCTTGGTTATTAATCTCTCCAGCGTCGTGGCTCGACTTTCTCCTAGTTTATCGATGTTTGCACACATCGTTTCGTCTTATTCTTCTCTTGTCATGCTATGTTGCAGTTTCACTCTTAACGATTGTACCATGATCTCGAACGAGAGTACAATTTCTTGTCGGTATGTTAACATGTAAGGGCTAACTCCAGTGCTTGACCTTTTCGACGTTCAATAAGCCTATAACATTGTCGATAATAACGAATCTCATTCTCTTGGGTTATCCTTCAGGTGCTTCTTTATCAAATCAATAACCACTTTATCAAATCGCAACAGATTACAGTAAATTATGAAATAGGGACGAGGTTCAGTTGAGTAGCCACTCCAAGACCAGTCAGGTTATGAATTGCCCCTTAACTAGTCTCCCGTTGACACCTCAATTTTGATTTTAGAAAAACATTCATTTAAAAAATAAAATGAGAATTAGTTATCATTCTCACAAAAAAAATAATTAATGCATTGCATATTTAATTGAGTTTTTCATGGACTACTGTGACATTTTGAATTCCGACTCTATCTCAAAACTTATTAATGAATGAATGCCTATCGATGTATTTCAGTAAATCTCACTCAGAATTGATTACTCTTGAGTCGACTAACCAAAGGGGAATGGCTAATTAGGATTTAAGTATGTGGACTAAAGAACTCAACCATGAACCGATATTTTGACCATAAGGAGTGTTGGGAGAATATTTTGGGCCAATAAAGGCCGATCTAAGAACGGCTCTAGAACAATTTGCTAGCGTTATGCAATTGATTCACGTGTATCAGTCCAACCATGCAATTTGACACTTAAATTTAAAGAATGCCAGGAGGATTAATTTGTCACATGTGTATCAGTTTGAGGTTATTTGTCACAATTGTACCCGTTTGGAGTTTTTTGTGGTAAAAAAATAGTTCAGGGATAAATTTATCACATGTGTATCGATTTGGGATTTTCCAAAATGGGTTCCTTATCAACTAATCACCCAAGTCCAATTATTTGACAATTTATTTGCCCGTCCTTAAATGTTTGAGGCCATCAAATATCCTAACTTGTGTCGTTTCAATTTTGAATAGTTTCCTAATTTTAGTATCTTTTCTAAAAGGGACAAATGTTCTAACGGAACCAGGTATATCTCTGATGTTCTTGCCGTTCTCCGTTGATTTTTTTTAAAAAATAATTTCTTCGCCCCTCCTTAAGCTTGAGCCACAAGATTTAGAAATCTAAAGTTCAAGAGGAGGCTTTATACTGTAAGTGGGTGGTTTTGACTTATTGATTAAGGAATCCCATCACATGAACGGGCTTTACGGACACTATTAATTGAAGATAAATGATTAAGGGCTTCAAATCGAGACAATTTCATAACGACTTAATTTTCATTTTCGCAAAAGTAATTTTCTCTTTCTAGATGCTTTACGGATAAGATATTAAGTTAATTTTTCCATCACCACAATTTCATTTTTTTTTTAAATTTTCTTTTCCTGCTATACTCTTAGATTGTTTGTAAAACGCGTTCATCAACTCCGTGAAGTCTTCATTAGCGCTGACTGCACCATTCGGGACGATGAGCATCTATGTCATTGATTTTCAGGCAAAATTGATCAAATGAATTGAATTGGTAAAATTATAAAACATTTTGGGCTCAATTGGAAAAAAGAAAAATTTCCAAATAAAGATCCAAAGTGTTCTAATTTTCTCAAATAACGATCTGGAATGCTATGATAGTTTCAAATAAGGGCATCAAATAATCATGGATGTTTCAAATAATGGCCTGACCTAGAAGGCCGGTTAAATATTTCGGTTGATTTAGAGTATTTTCATCAAAATACAATTTTAACCAAAGTTTTTGTTAAATTAAATTAAAAATTTTGATATACTAAAGTTTAAAAAAAGAAAAGAAAAGGGAAACAAAGCACCTTTGGCCATTGCCCCGCCACCTCAACGAGGGCCAGCAACCTCGCCGACCAGAAATGAGGACCCGTTGACCCTTGCCAAAACTAGGAGAGGGCTATGACCCTTGACGAACTAGGGCGAGGGTCAGCAAGCCCTTGCCTCATGTGTTTCTTTCTTTTTTTTTTTATATAGTTTTTTGGTTAATTTTAAATATATAAAAAGAAAAACATAAAAATAAATGACGAAAATACCCCTAACCAACTTGTGAGTCCCGCTCTTATTTGAAATAATATTAAGTTAATGCCCTTATTTGAGACAATGAGAGCATTTTAGACTTTATTTGAAATAACTTTCATTTTTAAGTCATTATTTGAGAAAATAAGGGCACTTTGGAGCCTTATTTGGATTTTTCTATAAAAAAATATTTAGGATCGACACAATTACAATATGTTTAATTTTTTTGTTGTTGCCAATTTTACCTTTTATATCCATCTTAATTTCTCAAGGGGGCCAACCCCTAACTAACATCTTGTCTACTTAAACTAACATGTGGTATAGAAGAAAAATGTTCCTAGTTAACATAACTACATTTTTTGGCAGTATGATGCCATTATTGGTTCATGATTTTTGTGTTCGGTTCTTTTGTACCTAGTTTTTGAAAAGTTAATACACACTTACCTTACAAAAAAAAAATGACATTTTGTGGTTGAGGCACAGTTGATTACTCATACGTACGTGTGGCTTTTTTTATTATTATTATGCCAACGGACCTCTAAATTTATTTGCTTTTAATATTTATTGGTCTAGCACAAAACTAATAAATCAGCTCAAGTATCAGTCCATACCATTGAACTCTTCGTGACCCTCACCGGGACGGCTCCCCTCGTCTCCCACCCGTTTACTGTAGAGCGGGACCTATCTGGCTTTCTATCAATGGTGAGTATGAACCACACCCTAATAGGCTGCAAAGACAAGGAAGTTATGGTGCGCAACAGATTAAAATAGGGTTAGGGCTCATTGATAAAATTTGCTTAGGGTGGTTGCTTTTCCTGATGTGTCTTTTCCAATTTTGTGTAATTTCTTATGCTCCTTTTATTTTGCAAAATTTGAATTTTTTGAAAAATGTTTTTTGAAAATTGATCTTCTATATCCCATAAAATAATTAGCCAATGAAAAATATTTCTTGTATTGGCAACAATTTAATTATTTTCTCGGACAACTAAAATATTTTCAGTTTGTTTATCTTCGTAAGGGACATAAGCCATATTTTTAGAAAAATATTTTATAAATTATAAATTTTTCGGAAAACAAGCACAACCCTAATTAGAGTAACCTTTCTAGAAGCGGCCAATGCACCGACGGAACCACGTATGTCTTTGGTGTTCTTATCGTTTCCTGTTTGATTTCTCTGATAATATCTTCTTCTCGCCTTAAACTTGAACAGCAAGATTCATCAACTTAATAATATAAATGTAGGAGCCTAAAGTTCAAGACGAGACCTTATAGTGTCGGTGGGGATGGTTTTGACTTTCTGATTAAGGAACCCCATCTCATGATTGTGCTCCGCGCACAAACTGAAGATCAACGATAAGGTTTCTGAATCGAGAAAAACATTTGATTTACGCGTGGTCCATGGTTTCATAACGATTTAATTTTCATTTTCACAAAAAGTGATTATTTCTTTTAAAATGCTTTAACAATAAGAGAATACGATATATTTTCCATCAACACACTTCCAGTTTTTTTTTTTTTTTTTCCAAATATATTCTTTTCCTGCTATACTCTTAGATTGTTTGTAAAACGCATCGGGCTTATATCCAAATTAATTTTCCCAGGGACGAACCCCTAATTCAATGTTCCACGTAATGCCATTTCATGATCTCGAAGCACGATCAGTTGCCCCGTTCACATTTTAATCAACAGATCTGTTTTTTCTTGTTTCTTAATGCCGACGGACCTCTGGATTTATTTGCTTTGAATATTCATTGGTCCAGCACAAATCTATATCCCTTTCACGTGAAAATTTTTATGCCCTTCGTTCTGGTGATTATTGGATGCCGACGCCATTGATTCTTTTTATATATTTATGCAATTTGGTTGAACCCCTTCGTTTCAGATCTGGCAACACCTATGTGGCTATAAAATCAATGGGCTGAAATTATCAGGTGGTGCTCCGAAGGTGGACATCTATAAAACATATATAAATGAATAAATAAACAAATGAATATATATGTGTATGTGTGTGTGTTAATTAATCGTAAAGAAAGGTAGGTTTTCTTCTATACGAGGACCATTCCCTCCCCCCCCCCAAATAAAAATAAAAATAACAATAAAAAATAAAATAGAGCGGCATGTAATTAAGAAGACATTAGGTAAACAGATTAGTATATCCCAAGATCTAATTACAATGGGGTCCCACTTCTATATTTCGAAAGAAATGGGCCCCTCTTATTTTGTGTTCAGTTGATTGCATCACTGGCCGACTGGGACAGATATCTCAATTATTGAGGCTATCCTTCCTTGTATTTGCGGAGTGGGGAACTATATACCTTTCTTATATATTTGCAACTTTATTGCAAACGAAGAAGAAAAGAAAACAACGTAAAGAAACCACATTTTGAATCCCCACACTTTAAAGAGCTTCTTTTATTTTATTTTGTCTAAGATCCTAATTCTCATGCTATTCTCTAGCCAGAGTTTAAGTCATTTCAACATGTTTTCATTCAAAATATGGTGACGAACATATTTGTTTCGGCATCCGCCATCGACAAATTGTACCTGTGTGTAAAAATCTTTGTGACGAATTAGCTCTTTTGCCATAAACTTTAATTGACTACCTTGTATGGTGAAATAAAGATTCATCCACCACAACCGTGGTTGGTCTGGTGGTATAGGGTTTACTCCCAAATGGTACGAGACCCTCTGGTTATATGCTTGAATTCCACGATCTCTTCTTGGCCTCAGGAAACCTTGGTTCCTTTGCAGCATTGGCTCCGCCATGGCATCGGATAATCCCTATTCGGATTTCACTGGCATCGTAATGGAGATGGAGGCAATGGATTTGCTCAAAATGATAAGAATTACGGCTTCAATTGAACACTCTTTCGCGGGATTGGAACCCCTATAATAAACACCTAGAGAGTCGCCGACCAACTCTGGTTGATCATTTCGGACATAGGCATCAGGTCGGTAGCTATTCCTGACTCAACAAATTCTTTTGAACTTTCCATGTGACTTTCTAAGAAGACGGAAGTTACCCTTCTTAAGTGTTATTTCATATTTCATGTTTATTTTTTTTAATTATCGTTGAATATACATTGACAAAGAAATCGTCTAATTTTTCTTTAGAAGTTTAGGCCCTAACCTTGCAATCCGGACCGTTCGTGTAGGCCCTAACCTTTATTCTTTGTATTTAAAATAATATGTTGAAAGCTAAATGCAAGAAATATCAGATTATCAAAACATAATATTACTAGACACCACGATACAACTGGTACAAGATAAAGCCCAAATACACACACATGCTCCACTCTCTCGGGAAGCATTGACAAGCAGCAGATCCAAGACTCAAGGACCACCCCTCTGCATAAGTGCGACGACTATGGAGAGGGGGGAACTCGCAACTTGGACGATACTTGGGTAGAGAAGTAAAAATTACATAAACAATACCGCAAAGCAAGAAGAGAGAGACGGAGATCCATCCATGGTTTAGAAGAGATGGTGGTGCTTCTTGCCATGAGCCTCTTCATCTTCTTCCTTACTCTCCTTCTTCTCGTGGTGCTCATGGAAGGCGAACCCGCCAGCCCCGACGGCAGCGGCGGCGGCTACTTCCTCCTCTATCTTGTGCCTGTGGGCGTGCTCTGGGTCCTTCTTGGCCTCATGCTTCTCATACTGCAGTTTGCACATCAATAATTAGGAATTGTGTGAATGAAACAAAATGAGATAAGGTAAAAGTAAAACAGAGAGTTCTCTACTATGTATATTTTTTTATACATACTCTGATCATGGTATAAGTTGAACAAAAAAAATACTACTAACTTTGAGCAGAAGTTTTTGATCATACAACTAAGTTTTTTTAAACCAATTGTGGGGAAATCTTATTTCTCTAGTTGATCGGCGAAGGAAATTGATTGAACTCTAACTGTGGTTCATTTATAAGGATTGTCCATTCTTGCATGGCATCCCGTCATCATGTTCAGTTGAAATAGATCCTTCTCATGGAGTGCTTGTGATCAAGCTGATGGTTCAAGTAAGTAAGATGGAGGCGCGAATTTTATACATATACATGACGGGAAAAAATTGGAAGAAATGAGAAAAAGATGATAATTTTTACCAAGGCATAAGCACCGGCTGCAGCGGCGCCGAGCCCACCAAGTTCCTCGAGGTGCTTGTGGTGCTTCTCCTCCTTCTTGTAATCGACCTCAGGCTCGGTGACCGTGGTCACCTCGGTGGTTTCGGCATAATCACTGCCGTAGGCAGTCTTGCCGCCGCCAGTGCCACTACCGTAGGCGGTCTCGCCATAAGCACTGTCAGCGCCGCTCCCGTAGGTGGTCTTGGTGCTGTCAGGGCCACCACCGTAGGCAGTATCGCCATAAGCGCTGTCACCACCGCCCCCGTAGGCAGTCCGGGTGCCATCAGGGCCACTGCCGTAGGCGGTGTCGCCATAAGCGCCGTCAGGGCCACTACCGTAAGAGGTCTTGGTACTGTCAGGGCCACTACCATAGGCGGTCTCGCCATAAGTGCTATCCGGGCCGCTGCCGTAGGTGGTCTCAGAGTAGGCGGCGGCCTCGACGGGTGGCTCTTCCTCCTTCTTGTGGTGGAAGAGGTGGTGGCGGTGTCCTTCGGCCATGATGGGATGCTAGAATTGACAATGAATGAAGGAAAGGAGTATAGCTGAGGTGTATGGTATGTGTTGTGAGATTGTTTATGAGGGGGAGGGGCGTATTTGTAGGGAGAGTTGGCTCTCGCAAAGTCTCAAAAATCGACTCGTGCCGACGTGGGAGGCCTTAAATGTGTGATGGACAGTCAGGATAGGTTGGTGGGATCCAATTCGATGCATCTTTATCTTCTTTCGATAAAGCAGTTGTTTGTATGTCAAGCCAACACAAAGAAATTAGGGATAAACTTTTCTTTTTTTTGGTTCTAGTTGGGGGGATATTTTGGGTGGACGAGTATTTATTTGGCAAATAATCATTATGAGCTGAAACGGGGAAATACTAAAAAGTTTTTCCAATTTTGTGTGGATATGTAAAGTAAGATGTTGAGAATATGTTTTGAGATTGAGCCCATCAAGAAAATCCCATCTAATTAGGTTGGAATGATTTTTCTATTTTGAGTAGCTTTCCCAAAAGGGATTTCCTATCGTTGGTAGAACATATTTGGCTGACGATTTCTTTATGAGTTGAAAAAGGAAGCAATGAGAATCTTAAAAACATACCAATTTTGTGGATATTTAAATTGATATGTTAAAAAATATGTCTCGAGTTTGAACTCCAAAGAAAATCCGATCGAAATTAGTGTACTAACTTGATTATGTTTCCAAATTTGAGCGGTTTCTTTAGTTTGATTGGTTTTTACTTTTGAGTAGCTTTCCTAAAAGGGTTTCTTATCTTGGATACGAATTGTTTGGTAGACTATTTTCCTGAATTGAAATGAAAAAAAGGTGAAAATCTAAATGAAAAAATCTTGTGAATATTTAATGTAATGGGTCAAGAACATGTCTCGAGTTTGATTGATTTTCTAATTTGATTTGTTTCCTAATTTAGGTAACTTTTTTAGGAGTGGTTTCTATTTTGAATACTTTTCCCAGTTCGACATGGAAAATCGAATTTGATTTTCCTCTATACACTCTTTTTAATATTTTTTTCTTTTCTATTTCTTTATTTTTATTTTTCAATTCTAATTTTTATTTTGTCACTCGTAATTTTTTTTTTCTATTTTGTCCCCTCTCCTTTGGCTGGTGATTTCTTTTTATTTTATTTATTTTCATTTCGAAATTTAAATCAAAGAGATTTTTTCATTTAAAGATTGTAAATAAGGATTAGTTTTTTTAGCAAGGTACAAAATGTGTAATGCTCACGCATAAAGGGTATTCGTGCTTGGATGGTGGCTTGAGATCAGCAGGCCACGATGATGGCCGGAGGCAAGCTCGAGCTCGCGAGCATAGGATGAGGTCTTGCCTAGCCTCGCTTGCTTGTGGTCGATCGCCAGCCTTGACCGTGGCCCATGCCCAGTCGAAGAAGAAGGGAAACTAAAAAAGGAAAAAATAAATTCAATAAAAATAAAAAGAAAAGAGAAAAGTAGAAATTAAAAAAATTAAAAAGAAAAGGAATGTGAAAAATTGGAAAAGTGAAAGATGAGGAAAAATATTTTTCTCTTCTCATTTCTTGACTCGTTTATTTTCCGTGAAGAGTGGAAAAATCAGGAAAATATTTTCTTGAAAATTGTTTTCTGCAAAACGAACGAAACATAACACGTGGAATAGCAGAAAAATGTCCATAGTGTAACATAACAACATTCCGTAATCAGCACGATCAGTTGTCTCCTTAATATTTTACTTGACAGATCCGTTTTTTATTTTTATTTTTATGCCGCCGGACCTCTAAATTTATTTGCTTTTAATATTTAGTGGTCTAGCACAAATCTAAATCAGCTCAAATAACCGTCCGTGCCATTGAATTCTTCGGGACTTATTAGCTCCCTCGCACGTGAACAGTTTTATGACCTTTCTTCCGGCTATTATTAGATGCCGACACCATTAATTTTTATTTTATTTTATTTGGTTGACCTTCATTTTAGAACTGGTAACCCTTACGTGCATAGAAAATCAATGGGTTGAAATTATCTGGTGGGTCTCCGAAGGTGGACATCAATAAAGCATAAATAAATGGATAAATAAGCAATCAATAAATACCAATTAATGCCTATCCATAAGTACCTCAGTTGGTTAGGGAATACTTGAGATTGTATTGTTAAGCGCACTGATCTTAATTTCAATTCCCTATATGAGCACCTGCGATTTAAGTGGGGGGCCATAATGGTGGGTTACTGTGCTAGCCTCCCCTGAGGAATAGTCGATGTGCGCGCAAACTGACCCGAATACTTTGGTTATAATAACTAAATAAATAAATAAGAATTAATGGCGAAAAAGGTACGTTTTCTTGGACCATGTCCAAAAAAAAAAAGTGACAATACATTTATTTCATGAAAAACTCAAGATTTAAAAAATATTGTTCAAAAATGATCGTTTGTATCGCTTATAAAAATAAACATATACAAATTAGCATTATCACCACGAAAATAATTAATCATAAATTATTGTCCTTAATAAAAACGTATTCTGTTGACTAATTTTTTTAAGAGATGTAATCAATTATTCTTCGAAAAATATTTTTAAAATTTTGAACTTTTCGTGGAATAAACGCACCTTAAATTATATATTATGGAAACAACGTGCCAAGATCCCATTACAATGAGGTCCCGCTTATCTATTTCAGAATTAAAGGGCCCCTCCTATTTTATGCTTGGTTGATTGGGTCAGTGGCCGATTGGACAAATATCTCAACTTTTGTGGCTATCCTTGCAAACTGTCTAATGGTCCAACTCTATTGTTTTCTTAAATATTTGCTAGTTATTGCACAACTCGACGAAAGAAATGACGGAGAGAAGTGGGATAAATGGCCGATACTACCGGAAGGATTTCTTTTTGGATAATATTTACTGTAACTTGTATTTTTTTGCTCGGTTTAAATGATATTTTCTTTTATGGTTCGTACTTCGGATTGAGTTCATCTCCATAATAATCTACTAATAAGATAAACTTAGGTGGAGAAATAAAAGCTTCCTCGCCTTCTTAATTTAAGCTTTCATAATATTCTCTATATTTAAATACAAAATAAATAACTTTTCCCGATTTTGGAAAAAAAGAAGAAGCTTCATTTCATTTTTGCGAACGAGGAAGAAAAGAAAACAGTGTAAAGAGATTACCCTTTTGATCCCTACAATTTAAGAGATGATTTCATGATAGGTCCCTTTATTTTATTTTCTTTAAGTTCTACTTCTTATACTACTATTTCTTAACCACAGTTTAAGTCAGTTCATCCAACTTTCACTCAGAACATGGTGAAGAAAAATTTAGATTCAGTACTCGCGGTCGACTAATAGTGTCTATTTGTAACAATCTTTGTGACATTTAAATCTTTTGCCAATAACCTTGATTGACTGCCTTGTATAGTAAAATAAATTCCTCCGTCACAACGATGGTTGGTTTAGTGGTGTAGGGCTTATTCCCAGGTGGTTGACCCTATGATTATATGTTTGCATCCCATGGTTTCTCCACAGCCTCAGGCAACCTTGACTCCTTTGCAGCATTGGTTCGACCATGACAATGGTTCGACAATGATATAGGATATTCACTATTCAGATTTCATCTGATAGATTTAGAGAAGTGAATAATGGAATGCTTGATTTACCATTAAGCACATGACCAATATAAGTATACATGCAAGAATGGTATAAACGTAAATATGTACACTAAAGGAAAAACCCTAATCCTAATATATACAATACATCTAACACCTCCCTCAAACTCAAGGTGGGTCAACCAACGAGAGTTTGAAAAGAAAAGCAGCAAATTGTTGTGATGTAAGAGAGATTTGGTGAATAAGTTGGCAAGTTGGATTGTAGAGGCTACTAAAGGAAGAGAAATGATACGTGCTTAGAGCTGAAGACGTGTGATATGACAATCAATGTCGATGAGCTGGGTACGTTTATGAAAAATTGAATTTGTGGCAATGTGAATAACACTTTTGTTGTCGCAATGAAGAGGAATGGAAGTAGAGGAGGCAACATCAAGATTATCAAGGAGATGACGAAGTCAAATAATCTCAACTGTAGTGTCGGCCGTAATACGATACTCAGACTTAGTAGAAGAGCAAGACACGACATGCTGTTTTTTGGCACGCCAAGAAATTAGAGGATTACTTAGAAAGACACAAAATCCCGTAATAGACTTGCGGTCAGTAACATCCGAAGCCCAATCAACATCAGAGTAAACACAAAGAGCAAGTGATGAAGTCGATGGGAAAAAAACTGAGCATGTCAGAGTACCACAAAGATATCGCAGAATCCAGAGCACAACAATATAATGAACAGTATGAGGAGGAGCAGCTACAAACTAACTGGCAAGATGAACAACATAGGTGATATCAGGGTGAGTGGTTGTAAGATAGATAAGACTGCCAACAAATCGTAGCGAGTGACATCATACAGAGGCTCACCATCATTCAGAAAAAGCTGTAGATGAAGTTCAACAGGAATAACCGCAGTACGAGTATCAGATAACTCAACACGAGCCAGAATGCCAGTAATGTACTTTTGCTAGGAGAGAAAAATACCACGAAGAAGGCGAGCAACCTCATTACCGAGAAAATAATGTCAGAAACTCAGATCTTTAATAGCATACTGATGATGAAGATGTTGCTTAGTATAAGCAATATGAGCAAAGTCATCTCCAGTAATAATTATATCATCAACATAGAGTAGCAGAATAATACAACCAGCAGGAGAAGTGTGAGTGAACATAGCATGATTATTCTCACTTTGAACAAAATCAGCTGATCGATTACATCTGCAAAACGTTCAAACCAAGCTTGAAGAGCCTCTTTGAAACTATAAAGGGCCCGATAAAGACAACAAACCTGACCAGGAGAATGAGCCAAACCAGGAGGTGGCTGCATATAGAGTTCCTCCTGAAGGACCCTATGGAGAAAAGCATTCTTCACATCAAGCTGAAAAATGGGTCAATTACGAATAGAGACTACTGCAAGAAGAGTACGAACAGAAGTCATTTTGGCAACAAGAGCAAAATTCTCATCATAATCAATCCCATACTACTGGTCAAAACCATATGCGACAAGACACACTTTGTAGCACTCAATACTATCATCAGAGTGAGTTTTGATTTTATAGATCCAATGACAAGATATCAAAGACTTTCTCGATGGAAGAGGGACGAGATCCCACATATTAATGCGCTCAAGAGCAGACAATTCCTTAAACATAGCATCACGCTATTCAGCATGTTGTACGGCCATGCGATAATGTGATGTTCTTGTAAAATGTGGACAATAGCCATACAAGGAACCAAACTCATTAAGGTAATTCATAGTAGCCATGTACTAGCCGGAGGACGGTGAACTTGCGGAGGATTCCACTGAAGGATGATGGGCGAGAATCGTCAAGAGGCGTCGAAGTGGCAGGTGAAGTAGACAAAAAAGGAGACACAACATGAGAAGCTAGTGACAATGGGTCTTATGGAGAAGATATAATAGGAGGAATAAGGGATGACTCAAGAGGAAAATCCATAGAAACAGTTAGAGAGGACTGTGAAGAAGTAGAGGCGACGGAAAAGAACGATAAGTGTTCAAAGAATTGAACACTACGAGAGATACGAATACGCCGTAAAAAGGATCATAGCACCTGTAACTTTATGTTCTGTGCTGTAGCCCAAGAAAGTACATCAAACTAGCCTTGCAGAGAGTTTGATACACTCATGGGGTGGAAGAAGCAATACCACGTACAACCAAAAACACAAAATTGGTGATAAGTTGGTTGTTTCGAGAAAAGACGTTGACAAGTGGTGTCTTTAGAGAGGACAAGAGAAGGGAGTCGATTTATGAGATAGACAACAGTAGAAAGTGCTTTGGCCTAAAATTCAATAAGAACAGAATTGGACAATAGGAGAACACGAGTAGTATTTAGAATATGATGATATTTTCGCTCAGCAAGACCATTTTGAGTAGGAACACTGGGACATGATAACTAAGGTAAGCTTCTCTGAGAAGTTAAGAAAGAACGAAAAGCTATAACAAGATAATTTCAACCCGAATCAGAACAAAAAACTTCAATAGTTTTAGAGAATTGGGTAGAGATTATTGCCGTGAAGTTTTTATAGATAGAAAGAAATTCATCACCAGAGCGCATGAAATAAACTCAAGTATAACGAGAATAATCATCAATAAATGACACGTAATACCTGAAGTCACTTTTAGGAATTTGAGGGGTAGGACCCCAAACATCTGAATGTACTAAATTAAAACAAGAAGCGGAAATAGTAGAACTAACATAAAAAATAGGTGTAGATTGTTTAGCTAAAGGACAACTAGTACAATGACGCATAACAGTAGATGAAACATGCCCAAATACACCATGTTGACACAGAAAAGACAAACGAGAAGCATATATATGACCCAAACGCTGGTGTCGACAATCAAGGTCGAAGATCGCGAGAACATGTTGAGATGATGGAAGCTGGAGATGGTACATCATATATAATCCTCCATGTCTACTACTCCTTCCAATCGTTTGGCCACTCATATGATCCTGCACGACACAAAAATTAGTAGCAAATGTTACCATATAACCCGTATCAACAAGTTGCCCAACAGATGAAAGATTCAAAGCTAACTTCGGTATATGCAACACATTAGGCACATTAAAGCCGCCACAGATGGTAAGATGACCTTGCATAGTAGCAGTAATAGAGGATCCACTAGCTATAAAGGACCCTTCTGAATTTTTGAATACAGTCTGCTGAGTGAGATGATAAACAGAGGTAGGCATGTGATGAGCAACCTAGAGTCAAGAATCCAGGAAGAACTATCACTTGAGGATTGTGCAACAGTTGCAATAGCAACGGTGGAGGATGCACTAGAAGAACCAAGATGAAGCTGAGCCTCAATAGTAGCAAGACGATCATTTGAAGACGAAGCTAAAGTAGAATGATCTACAGATGGAGAAGAGATTGGTGCAATGAGCGCGAGGGTGCATCAGGAAGATCACACATTTTCTGAAAACATCGATTCTTAGTATGTCAATTTTGCTCACAGAAGTTACAATAAAAATGTGAATGTCGCTGAGAAGAGACATGCTAGGAACCAGACAAAACCATGTTGAGAACCACGTTGCGAACAACGCTGAAAATAGCCAGATTGGAGACCACGCTGAGATGAGGCAAATTGGAAACCACACTGAGAGTAGCCATACTGAAAATCAAGCTATGGAATAGCTAGTACAACAGAGGGATCTAATGATGAAGAAGCACCAAGAATTCCTCATCTAGTTTCCTTAACCTGAAGTTCTTTAACTGTATCAGAAAGAGATGGTGCAAGATAAAAATAGAGAATCTGACGTCCAACTCCCTCAAAATCTGATGAGAGTTGCATCAAGAATTTGTAAAGACGATTCTTGTTCTGATCTTTAAGTTTAAACGTAGCACAAGCAATGCAACCAGCATATGTGGGACATGCTGAATGAGCCAATATATCAAGCTGGAACCAAAGAGATGTCATATAATTATAAAATTCACGGATTGATAGTGTACCCTGAGTGGCGCAACGAAGTTCCTACATAAGCTGATAAACATGTACATAACCTCTTTGCGTAAACATATAAGTAATTTGATCCCATAATTGTTTCACACCAACAATATGAGTAAACTGATGGTGAAGATCAGGGCTAATAGAATCAAATAATATTGCCCATGCTTTCCGATCAGGAACATGCTAAATCCTAATTTCATATTTGCGGCGAGCAATCTGATCAGTACTAGGTTTAAGATTAGCATTATCAGACAAAGATGTAGAATAAGAACGACTACCATCAACATGCTTGTATAAATCACAATAAATGAGAGCAGCCATCACCGAAGGTTTCCAAATATCATAATTAGACCCACCCAACTTAACATCAATGCGATCAGTCCAACCACTATCAACCATTGATTATGAGATCAATAAATCAAAGTGGAAGCATATATATATATACATATGAGTGAAGAATATAGAACCCGAGATCAAGGCGAAAGACGAAGAAGATCGGACAAGACAAAGTCGGACAATAGCGAAGTCAAGCTACTGA
The DNA here is from genome assembly GCA_028455895.1 of Rhodomyrtus tomentosa. Taxonomy (NCBI): domain Eukaryota; kingdom Viridiplantae; phylum Streptophyta; class Magnoliopsida; order Myrtales; family Myrtaceae; genus Rhodomyrtus; species Rhodomyrtus tomentosa. The sequence continues at coordinate 34,661,806 of JAPCWY010000001.1, read as the reverse complement.
AGACAACGTCGAGGGGTCGGCGCGAGAGAGACGAAGGCGCAACGAAGAAATCAAGTTAACATTTTTTTTCTCGGGGGCGCTGCCTCGAACCCCCAGCCTGCTCATTGACGAGCGGGACTACCGTAGTCATGGATTGGTGTACAATGTTTTCAAGAAGCAAACTCTAACTTTGATAGCATGATAGATTTCGAGAAGTAAATAATGGAATACTTGATTTACCATTAAGCACACGGCCGATATAAAATATATATACAAAAGAATGGTATACATGTAAATATTATGCTAAAGGAAAAACCCTAGTCCTAGTATATATAATACATCTAACATCATCAACACCATAATGGGGATGGAGATAATAGATTTGCTCCTATAATAACACCCAGAGAATTTCTGACTAGCTTCGATTTATCATTTTAAATATAGGCATCACAGTCAGTATTTATTGGCTTAAGTACATTACAAGTGTTAAAACTTGTGTACGACGTTCAATTTAGCGTCAAAACTTAAACGATCACTTTAGCACTATTTTTTTTTTTGAAAAACGGTTACTTTAGTGCCAAAACTTTCAAAATGATTATTTAAGTGCCAACTTCTTTTAAAAATGATGGCTTCAGTGCCAACTCTAATGAGCCACGTTAGTTCAAATAATAATAAAAAATAAAACGTGTCAAATTTTCGGTGAGTCACGTCAGCTTAAATAAGAGTTAATACTGAAGTGATCATTTTTAAAAGAAGTTGACATTTAATTGATTGTTTTAAAAGTTTTGGCACGAAAGTGAGCACTGTACACAACTTATGACACTTGAGATGTACTTAAGCCGTATTTATTCTTCACTCAATAACAAATCTTAAGAACTTTAATGTGACTACAACGAAAAAAGGAAAAAAAAAATTATGACGAGTTAATCATTTCAAATATAGTTTTGTTGGCAGAAGTACACTAGAAAAACAAAAAATTATGTACGCCGCTCACTTTAATGCTAAAAATTCTCGTGGGATCACTTAAGTGCCTTTTTTTTTTTAAATAATCACTTGAGTGCCAACTTCGATCTACTTAGCCGAAAATCTAACTTGACATTTTTTTTATAAATATTTGAAGCCGATGTTGATTTTCGGAAATCGAATTAGCAACAAAAAAGATAAAAAGTTCAAAATATATTAAAAAATACAAAAAATTAATCAAGTTCAAATAATAAAAGTTTAAAAATAAGCCAATAATAATAATAAAAATAAATAAAGCAGCTGGCGGCGCTACCCTCGTCGTCTCCATCGACGTTAGATTAAATAATTAACTAAAAATGTCACGTAATTATTCTGGCTAGAGTTTCTCGCCGGAGACACTTAAGGTATTTTTTTTTTCTTTCTCGATTTGGCACTTTAAGTGATTCGAAAAGAAATTTTTATATCAAAGTCGGGGTCATGTACACAACTTTTGGGCACTTTTGGTGTACCTCCTCCATTTCTTTCTATTTGAGATATATTCCTAAATTGTTGTCAAATGGATGTTATAGATCACTTAAACATAAAGTATTGGGGGCCGTAGGGGATAAGTCTTGTAAAGTTTTGCCCCCTACATGGACCGAAGGCACTACTCTAACCTGCGCCCCCCTCCCCCTTGGATCCGTCGACATAGCATGGTGTATGACCAGTCACTTCTGGTCTCCATCAAAAGGTTTGGAAGATTGATGTTCACTATTCGATGCCCGAAAAATAAGTAGATCTAAACATCGACTTTCTCGCGGGTCGGTAAGAATTATAGCGGAGATCCGGGAAACACGAACTCGAATGCAACCGGGTTTTTGAACAGTGCGGTTGATATCGAGGGAGATATCAACTGGACAGGGAGTAACTTCGTTTTCAAGACTTTCGCATTCATTGGATATGTCAAAAGGACCCAGAAGAACTAAAGGGGCGAAGACCGGTCCTTTGCTTTTATGGGGACATAAAAGTGGACGGTGGACGGGCGGGTCCATTTGATCGGTCGTTGGGGTTTGAGCTTTGTGTCGGCAAGGAGCATATTCACCGGCCTCGGTATATTCTATTTCTTTTGTTGTTTTTGAGTTTCTTCTCAAGCGTAGAAGAGGGATTCTTGAGCAGTTTCTTCTTCACCTTTACGAAGATTAAGATGTGATTTGATATGACAAAATAACAAGTGTGGAGATCTGTGGCGTGGTGTGGTGTCTTGTCTTTTGTTTGATTAAGTTATCGACCATATGCTACGATGGATATAACCGACGCCAGATAAAAATTCAGGTTAGGTACTTCGCAAAAAAGAAAAGAAAATTGAAAAAGAAAACTAAGAGGAGAATGGAAACATGGACCGAGGTGAGGGGGTAAAAAAGGTGAAATCATAGACAATCACTTCAACGATGGTCACCCGAAATGTGCGACCTTAGCGACAAGCGACATAATTTCGGAATGCGTATGCATAGTATTCCGAACAAAAGCACGAAGTCTTATGGTTACGCTACAGCACACCGCAGCACAATCCAAATATGCCATGGAAATACCGAGTTGTCAGCCCTTCATCCAAGACTCACTCTTCTTGGCTCCTTTCACACGGAAAATTTTCCAACTGCGGGAGGGACACACGTACCCATCTTGCGGCCCCACACGAGACGCCGCACAATCCAACGCATGATGGGCCAATTGCACCTAGCGCATCCAGGAATTGAAACGCGTTTGATACGAGAATCGAAGGCACCACGTTTAATCCCCGAGTCGTTATCTTAGCTCTTAAGAAATGAACACTTGTATATAAGATTCTTCTATGCCGAAAATAATCGCGTAACTAACGTCATTGGGATATTGTGATGGGAAATAATTGACAGGGCGATTTTAATTTGGATGGGTTTAGCGGGCGGGACAAGACGATCATCAGCAGTTAAAACAATATCTCAGGTCAATTGTCGGTTTTTGTCGAAAAGTACAATGTGCCAAGTGTAAAATCTTCACGGTGGTTACGTGGCGCCGTCTCGACCTTCCATGTAATCCGCGTAAAGAAATATCAGCATGAATCGGTTGGAGGCAGTTGATCCCGCGAATCTTCTTCCGACGATGAGATTTAATGATTGTCGTTGGGTGCTGATCCCGTTGTCCCACGGCCTGCCCCGTATTTTTTTTTGACTATTTGGTGTACGCGTCCCACAATATGATAAAAGTAGGCACACACGCTTTACGGGAATAGGAGTGGGCTCATTCAACAATTGATAAATTAATTTCTATTGTAATTTGCTCCTTACAAAGATTGATGCAGTTTTTCTTTTTAAGGGGGAAAAAAAAAGCTATCAAAAATTCTAAACTACGCCCACTGTGACACATCTGTCCAATTTTTTTTTTTTGTGTCACAAAAATCCTCATGACACATGTGCCCTATGACACATGTGCCCTAAACTTGTACTAGAGTAACACATTTAACCCAAACTTTTCTTGTGACATAAAAAAAATTATAAATTTGTCTCCGTGTGATACATTCGTCTTAAAATTTGGGTTAAATGTGTCACATACCTATACGTTTGGGAGATTTGTGGTGTCACATAAATATTATTTTTGATAAATATGTCATAAGGATAAAAGTTTAGGATTTTTGTGTCAATAAAGAAAGTTTGGAGTAAATGTTTCACATGGGTATAAGTTTGAGGTGTTTAGTGTCCAAAAAAAAAGGGTTCAAGATAAACAAGTCATAGTGGACATAATCAAGGGTCTCCGGTACCTTTTTTTTTCTCTCTCTCTCTCTCTCTCTTTTTTTTTTTTAAAAAATCCGTTTGCATTTCATTTTCGTATCCCCTCTTTTCATTCTTGACCTTCTCTATGCGGGCGAGCTTGTGATCAAATTGGGCCGTGAGCCCGTGACATCCAATTCGAGGTCGCCTACCTCGGCCTGGGTCTGGAGGGCCACTACTGAAGTGAGTTTCCCTGGCCTTGTTGGCCCAGAGGTCACGGGGTCACAATTTTTCGTTTGGTTTCGGGAGGAATGAAGCAGAGTAAGAACATGTGACAATCTTGGGAACTAGGGCAACCTATAAAATCACTACATAAAATAGATGTTCGACAACCATTTTGTTCTCGATATGATGCCGTAATATTTGGAAGCCGCTCTCTTCCAACTTTAGTCGAGCTTGACATAATGTGATTAGAAGGAGAAATCTGCAACTTAGTTAAAACCAGAGCTAGCCAATAAAACCTTTAATCAGCTATTCATGTGTGTAAACATTGGGATGTGGTTTACTTACAAGTCACTCGACATGGCATCTCTCATCCGATGTGGGTACTCAGGATGCCACAAGCTCCTCCATCTACAAAATTGACTGCCTTCGTCAATGTTGGCTTGTATCACCTTTCGATTCCTCTATTTAATGTGTAGGTTAAACATCCATGCCCCTCTCGTCATCCTAAAAGCTCATCAACAGCTGCACTTTATTTGATCCATTTCATCTCGGCAAAAGCTCTCATTGGATATGATATGAGTCTAGTCCATTTAGCAGACTCAATATTTAACTTAAGAGAGATTTGCTATGATACCATCTATGACAACGTGAGTCCTAAAGAACAATCCACTTTATCCAGTGTGTTCGCCATTGTATCCATTGGGTTTTTCTCAAACTGTATACTTAATGTTCTCGAAATTTTTCAATTTTGTCCTCACAAATTCTTGTAGAGAAGTACCTATGGAAGCTATTGCTCTGCAATATTATTTCATTTTACCCCTTCATTTAGGAATCGCAGAAGACAATGCATTATCATGGAAAGATACTTCCACAAAAGCAAAATTTTTAATCAATATTACTTTATCAACCTCACTAGCTCTATACTAACGGCTTGAATCAATAGAATTCATGAACTTAATTAAGATTGCTTATTAAGTTTGCCCTGCTGTATGCAAAAAAATAAAAATAAAAATAAAAAAATAAAAAAATAAAAAAAAAATTCTAAATCCTTCTTCGCCTAGCTAGCCTGGATAGCGTCTTCAAAAAGAGTATTTTGAGTAAGTACACAAAGTGATAATTATCTGAGGGCGATCAAGTGTTTACTTACGATTCACTCAATGAAGCTTCTCTCTCGCAATGTGGGACTTTTGGGCGCCTTACGGATCATGTTCTCTCACATTGCTAGCTGAGAATCAATCATATCTGCACAGAATAAACGTAAAGACAAAGAAAGAAAGATTTAATAGACTTTTTCATGTGCATGAACAGTGAACATGGTCGGTGATGAGGCCAATTAGTCATGACTCATGATATACAATTTGTTCAATGGTGGACCAGCCGGGGAAGATCTCACCCAGCCCGCCGGCCATTCCAAATCCCAATACCATAAAAAGGTGCACTAAATTGTTTTCTTTTTTATAATATTTATTTAATCTATGAACACCCATTAACAATCAGCTAATTAAAAATAAAAAGAAAACAATATATTAGTATTAATTCAACTCAAAATCAATTTAATCTTAAATATTTTTACATTGTTATTAATTTAATCTATTTGTCCAATTTTGATCGGAAATCAATGATGTGAACGCCGGTGATTCCACGCAAGATGATGGACACTCGTATGGATATTATTTAATGGTAATTTTTTTTTTCTCTCAATCTTAGGGTTGGGATGATTGTCATCTTCCTCACCATCGTTAAATTTCTTGCCCAATCTCTGTAGCTCAAGAACGATAGAGACCAAGCTCGAGTCGACTCTGTCCTCCTCCGAGAAGACAAACCCAAATCCATGAATCCTTTTAGCGCCTCGAACTCGAGTTGTGGCAAGCTCTTGCTCAAGGCCCTCCTCTTTGCTCTTCCTCCCATTCGGCCCTTCTCGCGAGAACTCCGAGCGTCTTGGGTTGTTCGCATTGAGACCTCCTCCTCCTCCTTCTTCTTTCATCATCTCTTCTTCATAGATCATCCTGTGAATTGACGTCGTGCAAAGGACTGAATCGTGAGAGAGAAAGAGAGCTTGATTGGAAGCTTGCGAGGAGGATGCTCGTTTGATTGCTCATGGACCTCAAAAGAATGGACGGAGTCCGAGAAAGATTAATACATGCATTTTGTTTTCAGGTTTCCTCCTATGCTTTTTCGACCTGGTTCAGATGCGGAGATTGAAGGAGGCGATGTGTCTGGTTGTTTCTCGAAGATGTCGAGAAGTTTCAGAAAAAAATGAAAAAAAAATACTTTTTAAAAATTATTATTAAAATCCTCCTATGTGGCATTGCCTGATATCTAGCTAAACTATACACCTAGAGGGGGTGAACATGTGTTTATAATCAAACTTTGACAAATAATGCGGAATTGAAATTATCGAGTTCAATAGATGTACATGTATTAGTAGAACAACACAGTGCTTCTACCAGACAGTAAATAGATGCGAATTTAAAGAAGAATGTAGCGCACACAAAATTATAGTGGTTCGGTTTTAGGAACCACATTAACAGCCTACTGACTGGATTTCACTAAGTAATCAACTGAGAGATTACATAAAGATGTGATTGCTTGAACACAAACACTTCCAACATAAGTAAGCTATGCCTCTACCAAGCCTGTCCCACTCTACACGCTTGACCCTGTATAACACCTCTCACAAGATCTCAAGATGATGCGCTTATAGACAACAATGAAGCTATCTTTGAATAAGGCTCATGATTTCTTAGTCGTACACCGTTCTTTGAACTTCGTGCTCTTTATAGTCATCGTCTTCCAAGCTTCCCGTTGGACAGATTCACTCTGAGGATCAATTACCAATACTAATTGTTGGTTGATTGACAAAAGATTACTAGTCGTTTACGGTGAGATACACTAGAAATTTGGAACGATTTATTCACCTATACAAACAAATCTTAAAACCTTTATACAAAGAATCTAAATAAGATAGGTGTCTAAATTTTTTTCAATCAGTCAAGATCTCTCATTAAGGAAAGCCTTTATAAGATCTTATTGATTGAAAATAAAACAATATGACTTGGACACGAAATCCTGTCCAAATCATTGACTGTTAGTGGAGAAATCCAATCTGTCAAAAAACAAAGAAAGATTAAGTTTGATTTTGATACGGAGAATAAGTCACAAAATACATCTCAATTTGTCACCAGAGTTTTCTTCACGAGACTTGCCTACTTCTACCAAGATGGATACGCTAGAAACTAAAGGCAATAGAGATATGAATCCTCTGATTTCAAACAAAAGTCTTTCATCAAAGCATGATAGTTTTGTTTCCTTCAAAATAAAATATAATATTCCTAACAATCTCCCTCTATTTTGATTGAGACAAACCCATTCCAAAGAGTATGAAAAGAATTTTGTAAGATGAACTTACTACGTTAAAATATCTGGCGTGCTTTCTCCCTCTCAAAATATAAATAACATATATAGTGCAAAACAAACATCAATTTATTTAAGAATGCAGTTTATAGTACAATTGTACACTGCATTTGCTAGCATTCCAAGTAAGTAGAACCATAACCAGAACAACTTAAGATGCAACAAACGATGGTTAAAAAAAAAGTTCATTTTGGGGGGTGCGCAGAAGATGAGGGTCTGGAAGTGTCTATGTTGAAGGGTGCACGGACAAGATAGAAGGTGGACAAGTCACTTAGTCTCATGTCAAACACTTCTGTCAGATTCTTCAATTCTCTTGCCAACAAAACCTGATTCTGCTGAAACCTGACCAAATCTCCTGATACTTGATCTTGTGCTTTCTTGACCAATCTTCCAGGTTTTTCATCATTCGTTGAAGTGTTTCAATCTGCCTGAAGAGTTCTGCTCTGAGAATATTAACCTGCTTCTGTACCTTGTCCTGCTCTTGTTAAAGATTTGTCATAATCTTCATAAAATTCTCTAGGACTTTGAGCAATTTCTCCCCCTGAGCATTTGCTCCTTCAATGAGTCTTGCAAGGTTAACTTCTTCTATCTGAACAATATTCTCTCCAGACCGTCTTACTCTGTCACTTCTGGTGACAGCACAATGCTCTTATCAAATTTTTCTCTTTTCCTCCTGTCTTTCTTCTATGTTCCTATACTACTGCCAACTCTGCAGCTTTTCTCTTCTTCTCATCTTCGATCACCTTTTGAACAACTGCTGTTCCTTCTCTTTGTGGTTGTTCAATTCGTTCTTTCTCAGTCAGAACTTCAGCTTCCTCTTTCTCCTTCGCAGCAACTTTGGCTTTAGCTCTCGCTTCTTCGAGTGCTCTAGCATGTTCTTCAGCTTCTAATCGAGCCTTTGCTTTTACTTTAGCTCGAGCTTGTTCTCGTTCATGAGCATCGAATGCTCTGATTCTATCTTCAGTTTCCCTGATAGCATGCTCTTGTTCTTCTATCAAATTCTTCGCACTTTCCTTTAGTTGTACACTTCTTTCAATTAGAGTAGACTCTCTTCTTTCCATCGACTCTTCAATTCTCGCATCTAACTCAGCTTGATCAATTTGTTTGCTGAGAGGTAAGGCGTCACCACATATAGTGGTCTTAGAGTCAGATGATTTTCCAGATACAGAGTCCTTCTTGGACCTATTTCCCTTCTTCCTGGACTCAGCAGCTTTCATCAATGCCTTCCTCTTAGGTTTTCCTTTCAAATCAGTGTCTCAGCAATGATCTCTTTTGCCTTGTCATCAAGATCACAGCCCATCTTGATGACATTTCCTTCTTTATCTATCCAACCATCAGGTGTAACAGTAAAGTACATGTTAAACAGAGCCCCAACTGTCATACCTAGTAGGATCTTATTCTTCATCTTCAAAGGAGGCTTAACTTCCAAAGCTTGAAAAAGCTTTGTTATATGGGCTCTATAGGGAAGTTGTCTAGCTTTCTTCGTCATTGTTCTGTACATTTGAAAAATAATAGTGTGTGCCGAAGAAAAAGATTTACCTTTGACAATGGCAGCCACCAATCTAACCTCATATCTCGGCACATTTGTGGTTAAAGAAGCTTTTGGTTGAATACACCCAATGAGGATTTTATGCACAATCCTATACAGTAGAGGCATTGTGGCATAATTGATGTATGTCCCTATGCTTCTTTTGAAATCACTATCCTCAATAATCAACTTGTAAGCTTCATCAAACCATATCTCCATTTTCACAAACTCAGATGCCCTTACTCAAATAAGAGATGCCAAATGTTCAGCAGTCACACATACCAATAACCCCTAACTGTAAATGTCATCCTGTTAGGGTTCTTGGTGAAATGAAGATTTGAGTAGAACAGAGCCACCAACTCAGGATAGACAGTTTCAGATTCAGTGCAAAAGTTTACCAAGTCTAGTTTCTCAAACATGTCAGAAACTAAGGTACCATGACTGTCAAGATACTGAAAGTCAATTGTCTTGTGAGGCATCACTTTCCTCTTCATGAAACTATTGAAGGAATTAAGATGTTGTTGACATTTGAAAAGTTTTGGTCGAAATTTTATTTCTTCAGCAAAACCACCAAAATATCGAAAATTTTCAAACAACAAATCATCATCATCAGTAGCTCTTACTCTAGACTTAGTATCTTCCACACCTATAGCAGAATCATAGCTCTCATCTACTTCATTTACCACCTTTTCTTTTCCTTTCGAAGTACCAACATTCCTTTCTTCTATATCAGCATACCTAGAAAGTTTTTCTAACTTCTTAACTTCCTATTCAACGTCAAACTTAGAATCAAAACCAAAGTTATTCAAAAACTTTATAGCAGCATCGTCATCCATACCAGATTCACGCATTAAGTTAATTGATTTCTTAATCCCTTGATGGTTGGTCCGGTCCGAGCAGTGCCGATCCGGTCCGGTCCCAACACATGGAACCAGCATCAATATATAAATCTTTGTCGATTACTTTTTATAATAAATACAAGCGATTACTTTTGTAAAAAAAAATCATCTTTATTTGTAGCGAAATAAATGGAGTCTTGAGTATTTTTTGCCCCCACTCACAAATGCATGTGGCAAATTTTTTTTGCCAAACGTGAAATGATAGAATATTTACTTTTCTTTTCCTAGGAAAAGAAGAATATTCATTTTGAGTTTTGAGAGCAACGGGTTCTTTTGACATACCATTTTCCAGTAGAAAGGTGCGGAAAAAAAAGTTTGTGCATTAGAATTCAAGAATGGAGTGAGATTGGCCTCCGGTTAAAAGCATAAATATCTACCGGCACCAACACCAGAGGCCCACGGCAAAAGCCCAAATGAGAAGGAGTGGTCACTTGAGCAATTTCCAATCATTATATCATGGGTAGCTTATGTTTTCGAATCGCTAAAGCGCCGAGTATGGCCACAACATGGGTAGCTTATTTGACAAGCGTCGGTTAGAAAGTCTTCCTCTGGCCGGCCCCCTGAATAGAAGAAGTAAAGGAAAATAATAAGTGATCAAAGAGAGGAAAATAATATTTTATCTCTTTTTTGACAGTCATGGTACCTTAGTAAAGTCAATTGTCTTGTGAGGAAAGTGATGCCTCACAAGTCCTCACAAGACAATTGACTTTCATTATCTTGACAGTCATGGTACCTTAGTTTCTGACAGCAGAGGCATTGTGGCATAATTGATGTATATCTCTATGCTTCTTTTGAAATCACTATCCTCAGTAATCAACTTGTAAGCTTCATCAGATTGTATCTCTATTTTCACAAACTCAGATGCCCTTACTCCAATAAGAGATGCCAAATGTTCAGCAGTCACACATACCAATAACCCCCAACTGTAAATGTCATCCTGTGAAATGAAGATTTGAGTAGAACAAAGCCACCAACTCAGGATAGACAGTTTCAGATTCAGTGCAAAAGTTTACCAAGTCTAGTTTCTCAAACATGTCAGAAACTAAGGTACCATGATTGTCAAGATACTGAAAGTCAATTGTCTTGTGAGGCATCACTTTCCTCTTCATGAAACTATTGAAGGAATTAAGATGTTGTTGACATTTGAAAAGTTTTGGTCGAAATTTTATTTCTTCAGCAAAGCCACCAAAATATCAAAAATTTTCAAACTACAAATCATCATCATCGGTAGCTCTTACTCTAGACTTAGTATCTTCCACACCTATAACAGAATCATAGCTCTCATCTACTTCATTTACCACCTTTTCTTTTCCTTTCGAAGTACCAACATTCATTTCTTCTATATCAGCATACCTAGAAAGTTTTTCTAACTTCTTAACTTCCTATTCAATGTCAGACTTAGAATCAAAACCAAAGTTCTTCATAAACTTTACAGTAGCATCGTCATCCATATCAGATTCACACATCAAGTTAATTGATTTCTTAATCCCTTGAAGGGTTTTGTAAGGGGGAGAGAAAGTTGAAACTTCTGAACCTGAACTCAGACAAGTGTCAGAGGTTTTAAAAACTTGTAAAGTTCCTTCTTTTGGTGGTGAGTTTGCAGGACCACTCGACCTCGTTCCTCAAAGGATCTTGACATGCTGTCTGAATCTTCGTCCACTAGTGTCGCGCCCCGAACCCGACGAGCAGATGAACATCCAATCAGGCCGTTCTTCTAGTCGATAGTCTCCCAGGATTCCTTCGGCCCACAACCATACAGATATCCAAAGTCTATAAATATGCGAAAGCGACAAACATCTCCTTCTCATACTACAACGAGATGACTTAGGACAATGAATGTACATCTTTTTATTCGACCAAAGTCCAATACAAATCCAACACCAACAACAGATACAACGTCTATGGTCAAATCAAAAGGTTAAAATCTATTCTTCCAATGTTGTCTTCCAATGCCAACTCATGGAACGCTTAATTTATCGTCGCCAAGGACCTGAAAAAGGTAAGTCCCCACTGAGGTAAGATATAAATCTGAGCAAGTTCCCCCTAAACCTAGACTAGGCCATTAGTTCTCCCAAATTATGCAATAAAATAATAGATAAGGATTCAACGGTAAAACAGCACATGGCAATCAAACATCAAGGCACCTCAATATGTCTAGCATAACGCAATCACGATTCAAGGACAATCATGTCATCACAATCAAGCTTTGTACTAGCACGATATTAAATCCATAAGCGAGGGTGTATTATCAATTTATCGTAACATCCAATTTTAATGGCTAAGCCCACATTAATACGCATCAGGCTAATCATAAATCTCGATTGGCAACCTACGTTCTGACGCATCAGGTTTCAAAGGTCATTTTGATGCTTGTGTCGATACGCATTAAGACTATCTCGCGATTTGACGCATAAGGATATCAATTCTCATTTCAATAGCTATGCCCGCATCAATATGCCTTAGGCTCATCCCGCGTCAATACGCTTCAGACCATAAATTCACAAACCCGTGTTAAAACGCCTTAGGTTTCAAATGCCATAACAATGCTCGTGTCGATACATACTAAACTTATCCCGTGTTATAACGTATCAGGATATAAGCTGACCCCACGTTTTGACGCATCATGGTATAATTTCACTTGTAACCCCGCGTTCTGACGCATCAAGGTGCCACAAGCTTTTAGGCTCACAAATCAAACTCCCTTATTAAGGAACTTCATGATCGAGTATAATTTTTATCAGATAAGTAATGGATCACTATCATGCGAGACGTCAAGGCCAATCATCCATAAGGTGATATCAAATACACCGCAAGACAGTCAATTTAAAGATTTGTTCTCTTGTCAACTCATTCATATTTCTCAAACAGTCATCATTCAAGGCCAAATATCACCTAACCATACCAACATCCATGTCAATCGAATGCACACAATAACAACTTAGCCATGAGAGTTATAATTTCTCATTATCAAGAGCACACACGACTCGCACCTCAGTTATCTCAGTCGATCATGAACAATCAATGCAATAGACTCCCAAATTTATCAATGTATCATCCAAACCCATCCAGTAGTGTTCTAACTTCCTAGTGAAGATTTAGGAGTCACTTACCTTTCAATTTAATTCGTAAAATTTCCTCCAAGACTCCTCCAAAGATTCGGTTCCCTTGGTTGAAAACAGGGCAGCTGCATGACGTAAAGAAATTCATCCAATCGATCAATATTTCTATTCTAATCGTCAATCCACGGAGCATACACCTCATTGACATCTCAATTAACATTCTAGGATGTTCTAACGAAAAATTCAAGTCACGGTACACCCCCAACAACCCTCAAAGATCCGATTTATTCAAACCGAAATAGGCAGAATTCGGTTATGCCCTTCTCCTCCTCAATTCGTCCATAATTCAACTATAAACTTTGATTTACCACTAATTCAACTTGCTAACATGTCATAATATGTCTGTAGATGTCTTACCAAAAATTTTAGAGCGAGTCGATGTCAAAAAGGGCCACGAGTAGCCTCGAACCTCCTCGGCCTACCGGAGGATAGATTTTGTCCCAAAAATACCATCACAAAATAGCCACGATTGCGCCTCTAAACTCAATCAAATTCACCACTTCAGCTCATCCATCATAAGTACTATGAGTTAATAAATCCTCACCGAAAATTTGAAGTAATTTGAAGTCTTAAAGTGGCTAAACAAAGACCTTTCCTCAACTTGGTCAGAATTTACCTCGTCTAGACCTTTGTCCACTCAAATCGAGCTACAAGAAGATCTACTGGGTAAAAGTAAGCTCATAATACCTTCCTAGAATGACAAAATGATAATATTTTATTTGGAGGTGATTTTACCTCGATCTGATATCGGATGAAGGAGATATGACCAGAACAACGAGATAGGTTGGGTCGGGTCGGCTGGGAGCTCTCGGCTAAGAGGAAGAAAATGAAGAAGAAGAGTGGAGAGGGAGAGAGTGTGCCGAATTGAGTGAAGGGGAGAGAGAGAAAGTGATATAGCTTAATCTACTTGGTCAACCTCCATTGAATGATAGGTTAAAAGTGATCATTAATTGCTAACCAATCAAATAATTCCACTTGTCTTCATCTCAATTATGCCACTTGTCTTCATTTAACAATGTCTTGACTCTCATTGACTTTCATTGACCAAGACACCCTCTCATTTTCGGCAGCCCTAGGAGAATCAAATGACTAAATTGTCCTTCTATTATTTTTAAGGCAAAGGCAAGACTCGAGAGACGAAATGGTAATTTTACTTTCGTCGTCCGATACGTCGTTCTTCTAATTCGGATTACCTTCGACGAGGCGACGTCTAACTCAATTCAAATGCTTGAATTCCTCAATGTCCAATACCTAAATCTCGAGGTTCAATTTCATGTCGAACTCTCGTCGACTGTGATTCCAGTTTATCTCAAACTGACGAACAATTCTTGCAGGCGCTACGCGTATCGACCTTGGGATTTCTCATAAGCCGTGGCGACTTTGATTGTCATGTAATTGCGAGGATTTATTGTTCATTTCTTCGATCCTGATCATTAGAATCTAATTTAGGAAATTTTCGTAAATTACACATTGGTTAAGTGGAATCACTCACGTCCCAACTTATAACGCTAGCAAGACTTTCTATGATCGTCCTTAGATCGATCTCTGTCGGCCCAAGACATTCCCTTGACAATCCTTATGGTCAAAGTGTCATTTCTCATTCAAATTCCCTAGGTCCACGTACCTGGCTCCGCGTCAGTCTTTCCCTTTTGGTCAGTTAACTCGGGAGGAGTGGCCAACTCCGAGTGAGTTACAACTGAAACACATCGATCGATATCCTTCCATTCAATAGTCTCGAGAGGGTCGGAATTCTGAATATCACAACGAGGGTGATCTGCGATAGCCATCTTTTGAGAATCTAGCGGCAATGGCTGAGGCTCTTTGAGATCGGTGAACAGAGGTGGAGGATTTTTGTGGTTTGTCGGAGATGAGTTTGCGAGGCATTATAGGGAAGATGAACTGTTCTTCCGAAAAAAGTTTGAAACTTTTCGAAAGCGGTTGTATTTTGGAGGAGAAGAAACTGGTTTTTTATAGAGAGTAAAGGAGTGGTTTATTAAAGGCAGTTTTTAAGCGATTTTCAAAAATATCCGAGAGAATAGGGATTTTAAAAACTGGGTATTGGTAGTTTTTCTTGGAAAGTAAACATGCATGAAAATATGTAGACAACCAATCACAAAATATTTGAACAATAAAATAAAAAATTTGAGATCATATCTTTGCTTCTTACCTTTTGTTAGGAAGGTATTTAGTTTCCTTTTCTAAGTTTCTTCCTTTTTCTGCATCATTTAGAGCTTCATAAAAGGGTTAGTAATTCCAAGCCTTTCTTTAATAAAATTGAAACTATCTTTTCAAGAGGCTTTGTGAAGATATCAGCCAATTGATTTTTGGAATCAATAAACTGAATATGAACATGATTGTTTTGCACATGGCCTCGTATGAAGTGGTGCTTGATCTCTATGTGCTTGGTTCTTGAATGAAGAATAGGATTCTTTGTTAAGTTGATTGCACTTGTATTGTCGCACTTAATCTCATCGTTGGATTCTTCAATGCCAAAATCTTGGAGTTGTTGCTTCATCCACAAGATTTGAGCACAACAGCTTCCAAGAGCGGCATATTCTGCTTCTACTGTTGATAAAGCCACTGTATTCTGTTTCTTAGAATACCATGGAACTAAATACCATGAAACTAACATATTTCCCATTAGACCTTACAAAAAAAAACATATTTCCCATTAGTTGGCACGTTCCTGATGTACTCTTCCTATCAACATGACAGCCGGCATAGTCAACATCAGAATATCCAATAAGAGTAAAATTTGAGTCATTAGGATACCATAATCAAAGTGAAGAGTAAGTACTGATATATCTAATAATCCTTTTAACAGCAAGGAGGTGTGACTCTTTTGGATCAGATTAAAAGTGAGCACACATACAAACACTAAAACAGATATCTGGTCTAGATGCAGTAAGATAGAGTAATGATCCGATCATGCTTCTATAGAGTTTCCGATCAACCTTTTTACCATTTTTATCTTTGTTAAGTTTTGAAGAGTGAGACATTGGTGTCTTAGTTTTTTTACGCTTATCAAGCCCAAACCTTTTTGCTAGTTCCTTCGGATATTTTTCTTGATAGGTAAATATGCTGTCTTTTTCTTGCTTGACTTGTAGACCAATAAAAAAATTTAGCTCACCCATCATACTCATTTCAAACTTATTTGTCATAATCTGTGAGAAATTCTTGCACAAAGTTTCATCAGTAGATCCAAAAATAATATCATTAACATATATTTGAACAAGAATGATATTCTTACCGTCTCTTTGAACGAAGAGAGTAATATCTACCTTACCTTTTTCGAAACCATTTTTGATTAAAAAAAATATACTTAGCCACCATATAAGGCTTTGTTTAACTTGTAAACATGATCTGATTTTTTGGGGTCTTCGAAACCAGGTGGCTGATCTAAATACTCCTCTTTCTTGATATAGCCATTCAAGAATGCACTCTTGACATCCATTTGAAAAAGTTTGAAACCATAATAACATGCATATGCTAATGGTATTCTTATAGCTTCTAACCTGGCTACTGGCGCATAAATCTCGTCGTAGTCAATTCCTTCCTCTTGTAAGTATCCTCTTGTAACTAGTCTTGCCTTGTTTCTTATGACTTTGCTTTTGTCATCAAGTTTGTTTCGAATACCCATTTTGCACCGATGACTGGTCGATCTTTTGGTTTCGAAACCAAATTCCATACTTGATTTACTTTAAATTGCAACAGCTCTTCTTGCATTGCCTCTATCCAACTTTCATTCAAGAGTGCTTCTGTCAAGTCCTTTGGTTCAATTTCAGAAATAAGAGCAAAAGTACTAGTCATATCCTTGAAGGAGGCTCGAGTTTTGATTCCATCTTTCACATCTCTAAGAACAAGTTGTGGTGGATGGCTGAACTTGTGCTTCCAATTGTGGTCAAATTTGTCTTTCTGCGTTTCATCTATAGAACCAGACTGATCTTTGGTAGACCCAGAGTGAGTAGAGTCATCTTGGGATTTTGTCTGTTCTTCATCTTGAAAGGCAAAAGAACGTTGGATATCTTTTTCTACTTGGGTGATGTACAGAGAACTATTTTCGTCAAACTTCACATTCATTGATTTTTCCATAGTACGCGAATTTTTATTGAAAATCCTATAGGCTTTGCTTATAGTGGAATATCCAAGAAAGATTGCTTCGTCAGATTTCTCATCAAACTTACCTGTTCTGTCATTTACATTTTTTAGCACAAAACATTTGCAAGCAAACACTTTGAAATAAGAGATATTTGGTTTCCTACTTTTAAAGAGTTCATAAGGAGTTTGTATAGAAACGGTCTGAGAAATACACAATTTGAAATATAGTAGGCAGTTGAGATTGCCTTTACCCAAAAATATGAAGGAGTTTTACTTTCAATTAAAAGAGTTCTCGTCATTTCTTGTAAAGAACGATTTTTCCTTTCTACAACCCCATTTTGTTATGGAGTATAGGGAGTCGAAAAATTGTGTTGCAAACCTTTTCCAACACAATAAGATGAAAAATTTTGATTTTCAAATTCTCCACCACTATCGGTTTTAATGCAAGAAATAGTGTAGCCCTTTTCATTTTGAACTAATTTTGCAAAGCTTGAAAAACATGAAAATGCTTCATTTTTGTGAGCAAGAAAATATACCCAGGTAAAACAAGTATAATCATCTACGTTAACCAAACAGTATCTCTTACCACTAGACTTTGACTCCATATAGATCCAAATATATCCATATGTAGAACCTGCAAAGCTCAATTAATAGAAACAGTGTTGAAAGAACTCTTTACCTGTTTTCCGATAATAAAGGCTGTACATAATTCAGTTTTATCAAATCTGACTTTAGGTAGTCCTCTCACAAGCTTTTTGGAGGATAGCTTGACTACTTGTTTGTGACTAATGTGCCCAAATTTTCTATGCCACAAATCTGACTCTTCTTTGATAGAAACAACACACTTCTCTTCTTGTGAGTCTACATCTAGTAGATAGATATTCCCATGTCTTTTTCTAATGAAGAATTGAGTCTTATCATGGCTTTCACCTGTGCATAATTCTTCTTGAAAGTATATCTTGTAACCAATGTCACCCAATTGACTTACACTTAGTAAATTGCAGTTGAGTCCTTCTACTAAAGAAACACCTTTTATTGTTAACTTTCCAATCTTGATTGTGCCTCTACCGATGATCTTGCTTTTGCTGCCTCCAAACGACTCGCTTTTTCTATTTGCTTTGGACAGCTCTGTGAATTTACTTGAATCACCTGTCATATGCCTTGAACACCCACTGTCAAGGTACCATTTATTTTTCACCTTTGGTACCTACAACAAATAAGTAGATTCACGGTTTCTTTGGTACTCAAATTCTTTTGGGTCCACTTTCTTTAGTAGACTTTACCATTCTTTCTGTAATTCCTCTGGTTGGTCTCCAAAATTTAAGACACTCACTTTTGAAATGATTTTTATCTCCCCAGTTCGAACAATTGAAAAATTCGCGGCCAACAGATTTTACAAATTGTTTTTGAAAGTGATTTTTGTAAGAGTTCCTTGAAGGTCTCTGTTTTCGCCTTTCTTTGTAAATTGGAAAATCATTTTGTAAGATAGTTTCTTTTTCTAAACCAAGGCCATTGTAATAAGGAATTTGAAGGGAACAAATATGCTCTAAAGTTTTTTATCCTAAGGAAAATTTTTCACGAATAGCTAAGATATCTTGTTTATAAGAGTCATTTTCTTTTGAAAGAGATTTGTGCTTTTCTTGAGCAAGGAAAAAAATCTTTCTCGAGAAGATCTTGACTTTTCCGTATATTTGAAACTTCCTTTTTAACAAGATCATGATTTTGATTTAAAACAGAATATTCTTTTTGGAGAAACTCAATCTTTTCATTTTTAGAAAGGTCTTGTTGTTTTAATTTCAAATTCTCCTTTTTCAGCTCGGAAATCTTCTTAAGAGAAACTTTGTAGTCCAAACATAATTCATCACCTCTTTAGGAATATTTGAAAAACTAACCTCTTTGTCATCTTCTGAATTCGAGATAGCCATCATGCAGAAGTTTGCACAATCTTCATTGTCGCTTTTTTCACACTTAGTGTCACTCCACGTTTAAGCTTTCAAAGCCTTCTTTTTCTTTTCAAATTTTCCTCTCATCTTTTTCAGCAATGGACAATTTGGTTTTATATGTCCACTTTTTCCACATTCATAACAAGTTACTTCCTTACCTTCATCCTTTTCAGCAGAAGATTTTTCAGATTGTCCGAAATAGCGTTTTCCTTTGAAGTTTCTCCCTCTTCTAGCCATCTTCCTAAACTTTTTAACCATCAGTGCCAGCTCTTCATCGTCATCCTCAGCTTTTGATTTTGTATTGCTTGAATTAATCATCTTTGATCTCAAGGCAATTTCCTTTCTTCCCTTTGTTTCATCTTCATTTTTTTGACGTTCAGACTCGTAAGATGATAATGTCCCTACAAGCTCATCAACCATTAAAGGTGAGATTCTTGATGTTTCCCGAATGGTAGTTTTTATGTTGCTTCATTCCTTTGTTAATCATCTTAGAATTTTGTTGACTCTCTCAATTTGAGAGATCTGCTTGCCGTAGTAGTTCAATCTATTCACGATATCTATAAACCTGTTAATCATATTAGAAACAGATTCATCAGGTTTCATTTTGAAGGATTCATATTTCCCAAGAAGATTGTTTGTCTTTGCCTCCTTGACTCTATCAATCCCTTCATGAGTAACCTACAAACTTTTCCAGATTTCCTTTGCTGTTTCACATGAGCAAATACGATTATATTGAGATGGAGATAAAGCACAATAGAAAGAATAAATTGCTTTTGAATGCAAAGCTTCTCTTTTGGAAGTTTTTGTGGCATTAGGCTTTGGTTCCTCGATGCCCTTTTCTTTTGACAAAGATGTTGTAGGATTTGCTTCTTTTTGCACAACATCCCACTTTAGTGGATCTGTAGATTTGATGAATGCTTTCATCTTGTTCTTCCAGATGTTGTAGTTTTTTCATCAAAGTAAGGAGGTTGAGTGTTGCTTTGACCTTCCACAATGCTTGCTCCAAGAATGCTAGTCATTTAAGATTTTTACCTTAGAAATATACACTTCAAATAACAAGCCTTAGGCTCTAATATCAATTGATATTCCGGCTAAACTATACTCTTAGAGGGGGTGAATGTGTTTATAATCAAACTTTGATAAATAATGTGGAATTGAAAATATCGAGTTCGATAGATGCATAGGTATTAGCAGAACCACGCAGTGCTTCTGCCAGATAGTAAATAGATGCGAGTTTAGAAAAGAATGCAATGCACACAAGATTATAGTGGTTCGGCTTTAGTAAGCCTACGTCCACTCTCCCACACTAACAGCCTACTGTTTAGATTTCACTAAGTAATAAATTGAGAGGTTACAGAAAGATATGATTGCTTGAATACAAGCACTTCCAAAAGAAGTGAGCTCTGCCTCTACCAAGGCTGTTCCGCTCTACACACTTGACTATGTATAACACTTCTCACAAGATCTCAAGATGATGCGTTTATAGACAACAATGAAGCTCTCTTTGATCAAGGCTCATGATTTCTTAGCTGTGCATCGTTCTTTGAATTTTGTGCTCTTTATAGTCCTCGTCCTCCAAGCTTCCCGCTGGACAGATTCACTTCGAGATCAATCACAAATACTAGCCATTGGTTGATTGATAAAAGATCACTAATCGTTTATGGTGAGATACACTCGAAATTTGGAAAGATTTATTCATCCATACAAACAAATCTTAAAACCTTTATATAAAGAATCCAAATAAGGTAGGTGTCTAAAAGTTTTTAAATCAATCAAGATCTCTCATTAAGGAAAGCCTTTAGAATTTTTTTTTTGATTGAAAATAAAACAATATGACTTAGATACGAAATCCTGTCCAGATCATTGACCGTTAGTGGGGAAATCCAATCTGTCAAAAAACAAAGAAAGATTAAGTTTGATTTTGATACGGAGGATAAATCACAAAATACATCTCAATTTGTCACCAGAGTTTTCTTCACGAGACTCGCCTGCTTTTGCCAAGATGGATACGTTAGATACTAAAGGCAATAGAGATTTGAACCCTTTGATTTCAAACAAAAGTCTTTTCATCAAAGCATGATAGTTTTGTTTCCTTCAAAATCAAATATAATAGTCCTAACATCGCCGGCATTCACATCAACGATTTTCAGTTAAAATTGAATGGATTGACTAAATTGATACCAATAAAAAAGTTTTAGGACTAAATTGGTCAAATTGAAAGATTCAACGCTGAATTGGTACCAATACAATAGATTTACGGCTTTTTTGGTACTTTTCCCAAAGAAAACAATATCAAAGATTACACACTGAGCTTATTAATATTCATATGTGTGTTAAGTCAGGAAAATTGTCAAAAAAAAAATCTCAAACCTTTCGCAATTTTCTAATTCGGTCTTAAAATTTTTAAGCTTACCAATTCAGTCCTAATTGTTTTCACTTTTACAGATTTAGTTATATTGATCGAAAATGTGGACGCCGACTGTCTTAAGAGGCACCGTCAGCGTTGATGTATATAATTTTTAATTATTTCTTCATAACTTTTAATCTTTTTTCTTTCCTTTCTTTCCTTTTGGGTTCAGAGGTGCCTCTAAACCCGAAAGAAAAAAAAAATCAAACTTTCTAATAAAATTATTTATGTTGATGCCGCTAGTGCCATGTAGGACGGCCGACGTTCACGTCAGTAATTGTAGGCCAATAGGATTGAATTGACAAAAGATAAAGGTTTATGACTGAATCGGTAAAATTAAAATGTTTAGATTTTTTCAATAAAAAAGATTTGTGATTGAATTGGGAAAAATGTGAAACGTTTAGGATTTTTTTGACAATTTTTTTGTGTTAAGTCAGATTGTGTAATGCATTACCTCAAAGATATTACGATTTGACATACAATCACATCGAAAAAAAGTGCAAAAACGAGAAAGAGAAATCGATACATGAAATTTTATCTTGATTCACCCTTAAACTAGGGCTACGTCTAGCGGGACCAACGTGCTTTTCAGTTGTTGGGGAATATGAAATACTCCCCAATAAAAGATGCAAACTATGAAAAAGCAAAAAAAAAAGCCACATTATCCATCTTTTACATATTTTGAATTGCATTTGATCGTTCGGATAGATTTTAGATAGAATATAATAAGGCGAGATAAAATTCCCCCTACCGTGGAGAATCTCATCATGTTTTTTGCGCATTAAGGATAAGATAGATTGAAAAAAAAATACCAAAAAAGACCAGGTAAAAAAAAAAAATCCCTAAATTACGGCTGCAATCACCACCGCGACCATGGTGGTCAGAGTCAGAGCTACTACTAGAAGCAACGGCAGTCGCCGCCATAGCTTCGGTTTAGGGGAGACCAAAATGACTGAGATGGGAGAGGCTCACAACCACCGCAATGGTGGCTGCTTGAGGAGTTGCGACCGCCGCAAATGGTTGCTCATCGTGACGGCAGTCGCAATTCTCTATTTGTCCGAGACATGATTAATTAAATTTTGTGAACTTCACGTGGGACCTATAGAAATTCAACACATAATAGGTAATAGGTCAGCCGAGGCACCCAATACTTCTTCTAGATTTAGGAGTCTTAAAATGTCTCTCTTTACATAAGATTGTACGTATGTTTTAGTACTGTGTACTTTGGAGATGCTTTTGGATTTGCAACTCTAATTTTCATCTGTTATCAAACAATGCAAGCAACCCATCCACTTCATCATCTGTTCCTTTGTTACATACGATTATTAAAGCTACATTTGTTTTGCGAAAAAATAAGATATTTTTAAAACCTACTTTTCGAAAAATCATTTTTTGGGAAATTGATAATACTTTTCGGCTTTTCGCTACAACTTGAAAATGAATATGAAAATATTTTTTGTCAGTTTGGTATGAAAAATTTGACTTGATTTTTCCAGAGAAAATTACAAAAAAACAATTGAATTTTGAATTTTGGTGCTTGAATTTTGAATTTTTTCCTTTTCCTTTTTCTTTCTTCTTCTACCAGTCGCCGACCATAACTGAGGGAGCTTACTAATCATTTTTCTAAATTTTTTCAATTGGTGAAAAATGTGTTCCTCGACTATTTTATTTTTTCTTAACGAAACGTTGGAAAATTCGAAAAACTTTTCTTGAAAGTTGCTTTCCATGAAATAAATGGAGACTAGATTAAATGTAAATCATTTCATATTTGGACCATCCAACATGTTCTTGATTCTTAAGGTTTGTAGGTTATTAACGATTTCAAAATCTACGCAGTCAAAGTGTGCTTTCTCATCGTAAAAAGCGAGTATCAAAGACAATGGTTGATCTATCAAAACTAAACGTTTTACCCATAAGTTGCACGCGTTGTCATGCAGAAATATTACTAAAATGTCGCCTCATCTAGCATAAATACAACATTATGTAAACGTATCATTAGTTATAAAGGCACATGATGCGGAGCATATTAACAATGCGTTTTTGGATCGATTGGATAGACAGAAGTTCCAACGGAAGTCGATAAGATGCGTCTAAAATTTTTAGTTTCGGAGTCAACGATGTCAGAATGGGCTTAGATATAGTCGGTTAAAGCGAAACAACCGTCTAATCAATACACAATGCTTTTGGCATTGATTGATGATGGATTTTAGAGATCCAAAATCGTTTAGATAATCTTTTGAATTATTTTAATATTTTTCGGGTTTAATTTTATTTTTAGTGGTAATTTTATAATTTTGTTGGTTTTGGTATCATTAGGGTTAACACCATGTATAAACTTGTTTTACGATTTTTTGACGATAGATCATTATCATCAATATTGAATTTTTCGAGTTTTCTCTCTAAGTAAGGATTTAATTATTTTTTATCGCTGAACACTACGTCAGCACACAAAAAGCTAAATTATCAAAAAAAAAATCGATGAGTATAATAAACTTATTGTAATTATGCCAATATGGTCCTAAACTTTTGTTTTGCCAATTCAGTCTAAAACTTTTTGCAACTGTGCCAATTCAGTCTATCTAGTCAATTTTGACTGATGGTTGTTGACATGAACGCTGTTTGATGCCGGTCTTCCAATGGCACAATATTTTCAAATTATAATTTTCTTTCTTCCTTTTTTCCCCTCTCCTTCCTCTGGTCGGTTGCCGGCCTCGCCAACCTAGATTTGACAAGGCTCAACCTCGCTTGGCCTTGACTAGCGATGGCGAGCTCGCTCTTGCGAGCCCCTGACAAGGTCGACTTCGCCCGTTGGCCGTCACCTCTAGCTAGTTGCCAAGAAGAAGGGGGGAAGAAAAAAGGAAGGAAAAAAAAAGAAAAAAATCATAATAATATTAAAATATTATGCTGCCAGACAACCATCGCCAGTCGAACAAAATTTGCTAGATGAATTGAACTGGCATAATTACAATTTATTTAGGATTAAATAGGTAAAAAAAATTAAGAATGGATTGACACAATTGCAATGGATTTTTGGTAATTGTCCGGGTATTATATGTGGCAGACATACTATCTGTGAAATGTACATAAACAATAGAAGCTTTTGTCTATCAAGCAATATGGAATAGCCTTAAATTATGTTATTAAGCAAAACTAGACGGTATTTTCTTATACACAAATGTACAATAACCGAAAAGAGAGGAGAAGGATTTGCATGCATGTTTTGCTATTTTTGTGGAGAAAACACCAAAACCTTTTTGGCGCAACGAGAAGAGTTGAACTACAACAATCTATAATTCCAGGTGGCACGTTTAGAGGCAACACTAAGAAATCTTTGTCATAATATATATGCACAAAAACAAGGCAATAATACCCGCTCATTAAGAATTTCACTATATTTGGGAAGTAAGGCTAAGTGGTGATCACTATTTATCTTCACAATGTCATTATTAGGCAGGTATCTCTAATCTTGTTAATTTTTCCTCTCTTATGAGATATGGTACGTGTTTGATATGAGAATAGGCTAACATTAGCTTCATGAAATATGATCTTGTGACGATAGTTTAGTGGTTAAGAAATGCACACACGTACATTAATTATGCGCACGAAAAGAAAATAACATAATTGAAGAAAAAATTGCATACTTGTGCCACCCATTTGGATTTGACTCCTATTTTAAGCAAAAGCGAAAATGTATCTTTTTTTTTTTTTTTATATGGGTCTTCTAATCATGGTCGAACCGTGGCCTTGTCAAATTGAAATATTGAAATATTGAAATCCGAATGTAGGTCGAACACGTTCGACTCGCAAAAACTAATAATATTTGACCCCCATTTTTTTTACTCTGGACTTGTACAAGGCCGATTAGGGAAATTCCAACTGACAGATAAATTGATCTTTTAAATCAAGGAAAAATTCTAAAAAAGGGTTTAAAGTGCTCTCATTCTTTTAAATAAATGCCCGGAATAAACTTTGTTTCAAAAAATGGCATAGAGTGTCCTTATTATTTCAATAAAAGGCCTGAACAATAGGTATTTTTGCCCTTTACTTTTTAAAAATGTTGTCCTTTTTTTCTCCCTTTGCTTTTCTTCTTTTTCTTTTCCATTCCCCAAAGCCGCCGTTGGGCGGAGTGTTGTTTTAAACCTCACATTTATACAAAACATTGTTTTAAAATGAAACTGAAAGCTGACAGAACAACATTGTTTGGACAGGGATGACCAAAATATCCACTACGGGGGGTTCTCCTCATAAATCATCTGTGACGACTTGATCCTGTCCAGGAAGGATGATCCAATTTACGTGCGCGATTGCTCCCACTAAAGTTTTGCTCAAGCTCGAATCTTTTCGAGTTTCGCCTCGCAAATATTTTTAGACCAGTACAAATAGAACAGAAACTATTTGCAGACATCTAGGAATAACAACAGAAGATACATTAACTATGAAAACATAGATGAATTACTTTGCATTTTGAAACGTCATTCCGCTGATCATCCTCACTCATTCGGCTTTCACTAAGGTCGGAATTCCATTGTGGCCACCCGCATGGCCTTCTCTTTCATTTCACGGATCGCATCTCCAAATGCCTTTTCTCTCTTCAGTAAAGTGACCTTGGTGCAGGGGTCGTCCCACTCAAGCTTGGCCCACCAGTGCGCTTCCCCAGAGACCGAGAAGCTCCTTCCCCTCGCGCTGTTCGAGTCCAACGGCAACTTTCTGAGACCATGGCACTCGGCTATGCGGAAGCTTACCCCCTTAGGGAAAGACAGAGCCTGGCCGCAGATGCTCGTTAGAATCGGAAGATCCGAGAGGGACAGAACTTCGAGACATGAGAATAGTCCTGAAGCTGCTAATTCCTTTGACGTGAATCCATGCCCGATGATGTTCCCCATGGAACCGCACCCCTGGACAGTCAATTTCCGGAGTTTCGGAGCGTGCACGAGCCAGGACAAGTTTGAAAGCTCGCATCTGGAGACTTCGACTTCAAAGAGACTGGGGAAACAAGAGCAGCTGTGCGCTCGTCCTGTACCTTGAGTAATAATCTCCATCTCCCTCAGCCCGTAGCATCTCTGTAGGCAAAGCTTCTCTAGATGCGAGAAAGTGCCGCTGCCTGCTGGCGAGTGACTTATTTGGATGCGGGTCAAGTCCTTGCTATCAGTGATCCTCGCCCTCCTTATGCATCTCTCAAAATTATGGGATTGGAATATGTTCAAGGCACAGGAAGACTTGCACACAGTCAAAGATAAGTCGGCGAGATGTTGCATGTGCCCCAGTTCCTCTACCATCTCATCTTCCTTCACTTGGCCCGATCCCGTCCCACTCCACTTGCTGAACACATTCAATGGTAAGCTTGTGATTGCCCCAGTCGGAACTAGGTTGTCCTTGAATATTTCGTCCAGTAGCAAAAACCGTAAATGAGTCAAGTTCTTGATTTCCCTGGGCAACTTACGGATACCGGTGGCCGACATATTCAAGTACCGTAGATTAATTAGATTGCAAATCCCTTCGGGGAATGACTGCATATTTCTATTCCCGGACAGGTTAAGGAATGTCAAACAAGCCATCATCGAGTCGAAAAATCCTCTTCGCACGAGCCACACATTAGTCTCCCTTATAAACAAAGTTTTGAGCTGGGAACATTTGGGTGGTGTTCGCTCAATATTCCGAATCCGTTTTCCCCATAGACATACTTTCTCTGCTTCCTCCCATTTGGAGATCATCTCCATGGACATGTCCTCTTCGTTCTCTATCACTAGCAACTTGTTCTCTCTTTGCCCGCGGTCACGAGCGATCCAGGTCGCCATGTCGCGGATGACATCATGCACCTTCACATATTGTCCCTCACTAAAACCACGCTCACTTTCCAATAGACAAGCTGTATTTAAACTCCCCAAGACATACTCTCCCTTATCTCGCAAGCTGTATACATCATCAGTGTCTCCTAGCAAGCCCTCTCCAATCCAGAGTTCAATAAGCTCGTCTGGTTTTATGGGGTAATCCTCAGGGAAGAGACAACAGTAAAGGAAGCAAAGCTGAAGAGTAGGGTCATTTAAGCTATTATAACTGAACTCTAGTATGTGGTACACTTCCTCCACCATACCCGACAGCTTGTGCGGATTGTTCCTCAGAGTTGTTAGCTCATGCCTCCACTCACGGGGATTTTCTTTTCTGGCCATGGCTCGCCCGACAGTAATAAGGGCTAGTGGCAACCCTTTGCATTCATCGGCAATGTCATTTGCAAGGTCTTGAATTTCTTGATGACAATCTACAAGCGATTTGCCGACATTCTTTTCGAATAATTTTATAGCTTCTTCACGCATCAAGCACTGTACTTCCAAGGTTTTGTTGGCTCTCATTTGGTCGCATACATGCTTCAACCGAGTTGTGAACACTACTTTCGATCCGTTCTTGAGACTAGGAAGAGGAACTCCGATATGCGAAAGGTCCAGCCTTTGCCATACATCATCAATGAACAACACGAACTTCTTCTGGGTCAAAACATGGCACAGACGATGGACCCTCTCATCCTGGGACCATCGGTTCCAGCTCTCATCTTGAATGTGCAGCCTTTTCCTTAGGGCATCTCGAATGCTATCTTCGTTCACTTGCCTGGACACCACCACCCAAATAACAATTTCGAATCCATGATTTGAGCGAGCAAGCTCCTCGTTGATCCTTTTCATGAGGGTGGTCTTCCCCACACCGCCTGTTCCGTATAAGCCAATCACCCGTACTTGTTTTTCGTCCAGGAGCCATTTCCACACTTTATTAAGGCAAATGTCATGCCCCACGGTCTCATCCATAGGCATCTCGAGTACCGGAGGAGGAGGCAACGGCGATGTCAGAATGCCGAGTTTCCCTTCCTTAGTTTGAAGCTCTCTCACCTCATTGAGCATTTGTTCGACTCTTTTCCCCAATCGATAACTCGACCTGCAGTTCCATGGGAGGCAACGACTGAGACATTTGATTCGGTCACGCTCCCTGGCTTCTGCAAGAAGTTGATCTACTCCACCTACGAATTCTTGCACCTTGTTCAACCATTTCTCTACTTGTTTCGTGCGCTGCGCACCTCCTCCTCCTTCTTCACGTTCCACCCTTGCCTTCACATCTTCGCTCTTGGCCTTCAGGTCTTCAGTCTCGTTTCTCAACAGGTCCACATTATCTTTCCGATTATAAACGAAGCCCAAAGGTTTCCTGGTCAAACCCCATAAACACTTGACGAGTAGTGAAAGAGGACTCGCGAACTCCATGGTTTCTCTCAGAGATAAAGAGATGGAAAGATGGAGTATTCAGATGGATGGAGAGCGGGCGACTGGCAGGCAGGAGTTCGAAAGTAGTACTTGACCTTGCAAGATGCTTTGCAGACTCGACAGCAGAGGCCAATAGTAATGGACGAAGAGAGTACAATCACCAAGCCTAAAGCAAACAGCACAAAACATAACTTAGTGGGCTGAATTATCTCGCATCCCGACAACAACAAAATCAACAATCTGGCGAGACTACTTCCTAAATCAAAATGGGATGAATAGACCCGACATGCTCTGTTTGATGAACAAACTCCAATGAAATCCTCTCAATTCCGCTGAGGTCTGCATTAACGGAGGATAAGTTGGTATGGAACAATACTAGATCAAGGTCCTATACCGTCAAGAGTGGGTACATACAACAGATTCGGGGAGGAAACCAAGAAAAACATTGAAACTTCAGCTTCTACCTCGTATCAGACAAGCAATTCCAAAAACTCATATTCAGGTCTCTCATTAAGGACTTATTTTGAGAATTGAAGATTGGCTACTATATTTTCGTAAGTACCTCTCATTCTCCTTTGATCTACTCGCAGTGGTTCTCTGGTACATATGGAATGGTAGTACCAACCTTCATTTCTCCAAGTCAATCCCCAAGTCCGTAGCAACTCGTGAGCTCTGCTATGGCCATGTACCAGAATATCAGCCAATGGACTAAATCGGAGAAGAACGTCATCAGCTCAAAGGACCTGGATCTCGCTCGAGTTCAGAGGTGCTCATCCGATTTGCGGCGACCTCCAGAGAAGGGGACGCTAAAGTGGAACATCCACCGACCCTACACCCAAGGTTTGATGGACTAAATCGGAGAAGAACGTCATCAGCTCAAAGGACCTGGATCTCGCTCGAGTTCAGAGGTGCTCACCCAATTTGCGGCGACCTCCGGAGAAGGGGACGCTAAAGTGGAACATCCACCGATCCTACAACCAAGGTTCGATGGAAGGTTCCATCGCCAGTGTTTGCCGCTACCTCTAGGGCAGAATCGTGGATGGGTTCACTAAATTAGCGGTGGCCAAGTTCTGCCACGAACGTTGAAACTCTTGGTTGACTTGAATCTCCAAAGGCTCTTTATGCACCAAGGGAAAAAAAAGACACAGTCAAATACTTGTTGGAATCTGACAACTAGCATTTGGTTTATTGTCTTTTAGGCTCGGATGTTTCTCGCTGGCAAGTCAATTCGTTTATCACTGAATGCCGACTTACATTGTATTCTTTTGGTCCGCTGTAATAGAAAAGAAAATCAAGTGGCAGACTCAATAATTAAAGCCCAAAAAAGGTGCAACCCTTACCCTCTAATTGGGGCACTGTCATGTGCCGAAGACCATTATAGCTAGACATTGCCACGGGCCAGCCGAAGTTCCTTGTAGCTAGACATGGCCATGGGCTGGTTCCCGGTCCGTTGACCGGGCCGAGCCGATTCGAAACTGGCGGGCCAGATCAACGGGCTGGTTACGGTTCCATAAACATTCGGAACCGACTAGCCCAACCACAATTAGGCTTCTTAAAAAAAAAAAGGAGGAAAAGAGCCGTTGCTCTTTCCCCTGAGGCCCGAGCCCCATGGCCCAAGTACCGTCGCAATTGCAACGGGAAACATGGCACCCCCGCCCCATTTTTTTAAAATCATTATAATCCCCAATCTATAAATACCTCTCATCCCCTTTCATTTTTTCTCGCAAATTCTATAAAGTCTCAATTTTCTCAATCTGTTCAATTGTCCCAATATTGTCTCAATTTTCTCAATTCTTTCAATCGGCTTTTCGCTCAATTCTCTCAAAAAATGGCAAGTGGAAGCAGCAATATCGGAAAGAGCCCGATGGCGATGGGGGAATCCGATTATCCTTATGGATATCATCCTCGTGAGTATACATGCTGGGTAGATGAAGACGATAATATCAATGTTATTCCCAACATCGAGCAAGCCCCAACTCAAGAAAGTCTTCGTTATCCTACCAGTGTAGAAGAAATGTCGAAAGCAAATGAGCCGGCATGGGAGGGTACATCCAACATATGGCAACACTTCAAGAAGGAATTTAGGCGGTAAAATGTAAATATTGCACACACTTTTCCAACTGGGGGCGGCTATGGAACATATGCTCGGCATATGAAAAATAAACATTCAACGCAAGCGGGGATCAATACCAAGCAACAACAAATTTCCAGGTACGCCAATCCCAACACTTATCTTTTCTTTCGTTACAATGATCAAGTTTATAAAGAAACATTAGCCCAATATGCTGTCATTGACCATTTACTGTTTAATATTAGTGAAAGATATGGTTTTAATTTTTGTTATAAACATTGCATATACTCCACAAGCAAAACCTGCTTCGAGAAATACTCTTAAATGCGAACTTTTTCGGCTTTACAAAAAAGGAAAAAAAGGCTTTGACAAACTTTTTTTACCGGAATTCAATGGATGTGTGCATATAGGTAGCAACATTTGGAGTGATCTCTTGGCAAACTCATTCTTATATGGGTTATCATATGTCATTGGATAGATGACGATTGGAACATTAAAAAAAATTATTGCATTTCGAGTGTTTAATGAGAGGCATACGACTAATAATATTTATAGAGTAATTTGACAAGTTTTAGAAGAATATAATTTGATTAACAAAATTTTTTTCAGTTGGTTTTGATAATGTCGCGGCAAATACTCGTTTCTATTCCTGAATTAAAAAAAGTTTGTAAATTCTCTTTTGGTGGGTAATTTTTTCACAGTAGATGTGTTTATCATATTTTAAATTTATGTGTACAAGATGGTTTACGAGCTCTTGATGCTTTTATCATCCCAATAAAAAGAGCAATTCGATTTTTATGGAGTCGCCCCCGATTTATGAAAGAATGGAGAAATTTTTGTAAACAACATGAAAGAACACCAAAAAGATTTCCAAAACATATTCCAACTCATTAGAATTCTACCTACGAGTTGCTTAATCAATCTTTTGCTTATAAAGATTTATGATGTGCTTTTATTTCAGATAATGTTTTCGAAATTGGTTTATTGCCGCAAGAGTGAGATATTTGCAAAAAAATTAAAATTTTTAAAAGTTTGTAATGATGCAACTTATACTTTATTTGGTGTTTATTATCCTACTATGCTTTTATTTTAATAGAGTGTGTTAATATTGTTTCTATTTTTCAAGAATATGAAAAAGATTATGATTTAGCTCCAACTATTACAGCAATGCGAACAAAATGATTGAATTATTATAGCCCAATTCCCCCTATTTATTTGGTTGTTTTTATTTTCGATCCACGTACCAAATTAGAAGGTTTAGGTGGTTATCTGAATATGTATAATCTATGTTTACAATTGAGCGAGTCCCAAAATATTAGAACTATACAATAAACGGTTAAATACATTATAGTAGAATTATATCATGAATTTTGTAGTAGATATGATTTAATTGATAGTGTATCTTTACAACGTATTGACGAACAAGGCGGTGAGAGCAGTAGAATTAGTATAGGGCACCAAATGTTGAAGACATTATTGAAAAGTAGGCAAAAAAGACATAAGGCAACATATAATATTCGCGAAATAGAAAATTATTTAACCATTTCTTTTGAGTTTGGTGTTCCCAAAGACGACAGAGATTTCAAAATTTTGGAGTGGTGGCAAAAGCATTCAACCCAATTCCCAGTTCTCGCTCTCAATGCAAGACAGATTTTAGTAACCCCTTGTTCAACAGTTGCGGTTGAGCAAGCATTAAGGACTAATTTTGGACGACCATCGTTCAAGATTGCATCCGGACTATGTGGAGGCTCAAGCTTGTGTCGATGATTGGATGAATGCTAAATTTTGACAACGAGAGTTGGATTGAAGCATTGAAACTGAATTCTTCAATGATGACGACGGAGATACCACGGCCATGGATATTGGAATGGGTAGCGATGATTGACGATGAGGTAAGTTAGAGTTATCAAAGGTAAAAGAACTATGTTTTGATTCTTATATACCCAATAATATATGGAGGCGTTTGATAATAATTCATTAAGTTTAAGCTCATTCCTCCTCCCTTTTGTTTTCCCATAAATTTGATTATAATTGATAATTGATAATTTTTTATATTTTATATTTCAAATTTTATTATTTAATTTTTTTAAAATCTAAAATTGGCGGTTCCGTGAATCGGAACCGGCCCTTGAACCAGTTTAGCCCTGGCCACGAACCGGAACTGGCCGATTCCGAACCATGGCCACGTCTACTTATAGCAATCATCAGGCTCGTCCTTAATGAAATGAAATGGTTGGCTTAAAAAAAAGAGTCAATAATTCTCATGCAATTATTTTTTATCTTTATCTAGAAAGTAAGTTAGGGCACTAACGATAACCATTATGTTTCTCTATTTTTGTTCCAAAATAAGTTTGGAATAATAATACGTCTGGTATCGCAATTTCATTTTGTCGTATCTAGAATAAAAATGAAAAGTTAAAATTTTTAGCTTGTATATTTCATGAGAAATAATGATTCTTCTTATGACGCTTACTCCCTCTCTTGTATCCCAGTCGCCGGACGGCCGCTGTCCGCAACCTGATAAATATTATGTTATTATTAAACGAATTTCTGTTGTCGGAATAGAAACTTTGTGTCCTTATCAAACACACTTATTAGTTTAAAAACTCGTTTGGAAAAAAAAATATAAAATTTTATTTCTTGCCAGATATTGATTCCATAAATGGAATGATTATCATTCGTGACCTTCTATCAAGATATGCTAGTTTTCTGAGGAGAGGCCTCCCTTTCGATCTCCACTGTTCGCACAAAATGTTAGATATTTTCCTCATCAATGATACGAGCCTAGCTGGCTCATAGATCAAATATCTATTGAAAGGAATTTTGCTTTGATACCATCTGTGACAACCAAAGTCCTAAAGAACAATCCACTTTATGTAATGTTTATGCCACTGTCTCCACTGAGTTTTTCTCTAAATTATACACTCACGTTCTCAATTTTTTTTTTAATTATGCCCCCACAAATTTTTCAGAGAAGTACCTAAAGAAGCTATCGCTCTCAATTTTTTCTTCACTTAAGAATCGCAATAGACGATGCATTATTATGTAAAAGAGACATCTAGACAAACAAAATTTTTAATCACTACTACCTCATCAACCTCACTAGCTCTATAATAATGGTTTGAATCAATAAAATTCATGAACTTAAGATTGCTTATTAAGTTTGCCCCGCTGTAATTTTTTTATTTTAATAAATTCTTCCTGGCCTAGTTGACTTGGGCCACGTCTTAAAAAAAATGTTCTTTTGGAGTAACCGGGACGAAGTGATTATTATCTAAGAGCGAGTCGATTCCCTCAGTGGAGCTCCTTTCTCGCCATCTGGAACTTAATTGTGTAGATACAGATCTTGTTCTTTCGCATTGTGTAGAATGACGCGGAAGATAAGAATCGGGGAATTTATCCATATTTCGATGATATAGAAAAGAGTATACAAAGCCTATTTATTAGCTTTATTATAAGGCTAAACAAGGTAATAAGATAAAGACAATATCAAATCTAATTAATCAAGGATATGCACTATCAAGGTGTATGCATAAATCTGAAAGATATACCGAATCAACGAAATATTCTAATATTGCTAACATTTCCCTCAAACTCAAGGTGCATAGAAGATGTTAATTTGAGTTTGAATGCAAGCTAAACGTCCAAGAGATGTGGCATACTAGGTGGCGTCCAATGGCTGCTCCTGGAGAAACTTCTAGATCTAGCTAGTTTGAGAGTGGCAAGTATGATGGTAGCGTTGGCTTCTTGAGACAACACGTGAAAGGTCGAGAATCGGAGGGGAAACAATAAGCAACCGGTGCGGCTGGCTTGCGAAATAGTAATAGAACGATGCAGCCTATACGGCTAGTACATAGCATCAAGCAGCTTATACGACTAGCTTAGAAAAATAGTTACCAAGTTGAGATAATGCAAAACATATGAATTGGGGAAATTATGTATATTTCGATGTTATAGAAAAGAGTACATTGATTCTTTTTATGGACTTTATTAGAAGACCAACTAAGGTAATAACGTGCAACTGACCCGGACACCTTGATTATAAAAAAAACTAAGGTAATAAAATAAAAATAATATCAATTCTAATCAATCAATAATATGCACTATCAAATTAGGTATATGCATACATCTGAAAATATATACCTAAAAAATGAAATTATGATATTGTTAACATCTCCCTCAAATTTAAGGTGGATAGAATTGTTAACTTGAGTATGAATACAAATTTAATCAACGTCCAACAACTGCCACAACTGTTCATGGCGAAACTTTCAGATCTACCTAGTTTGAGGGTGGTAAGACTAGTGGCAGTGCTGGCTTCTTGAAACGACGCACAAAAGGTCGAGAATCAAAGAGGAAATAATAAGTGATTGATGCAGCTAGCTTGTGAAATAGTAAATGTCGCCTACCTATACGGGTAACATCCTGGCATTAACCGGCCTATATGGCTGGCTTGGAAAAATAGTTATCAAGTTGAGAATAACATGGAAAACAAGTTTTTATCATCCTAATGCCAAGCTATTTTTTCGCAAGACCTCTCTACATTATCGTCATAGTAGTAGAATTTAACCACCAAGTTCGGGATAGATTAATGTGGTTCCTCTATGCCTAGAATATCATAATATTGAACCATGAACGAAGATACCCATGAGAGAAAGCAAAATGCATTAGTCACAAACTAAAGCATAAGGGCAAATGGAGTGCACAAGCATCCAGCAAGCTAAGCCAACTTAAGAGACATCAAATTAGTGCACAATCCCCAGATGAGCACATGTGATTTAAGTAAGGGCCATGATAGTGGGTTGCTGTGCTGGCACGGTGGATTGTTGTACTAGTATTCCCGATGAATAGTCGAGGTGCGCGCAAGCTATCCCGTACACCTTGGTTATATATATATATATAAAAAATTAGTGCACTAACTGTAAGCGAAAGTCACATTGGTAGAAGAATATCTAAATTATGTAAAAAAGAGTACAAGAAGCCTTTTATAGGCTTTTCTATAGGCTTTATTAGAAGATTGATTAATAAGATTAAGGTAATATCAAATCTAATCAATTAAAGATATGCACTATCAAATTAGGTTTATGCATAAACCTAAAAGATATACCGAATCAACGAAATATTCTAGTGTTCCTAACATCCCATCAAACTCAAATGCATAGAAGCTGATAGCTTGAGTATGAACAACAAGTCTAAACATGGTCCTGCAGCTAAGATGTGGCGGATTACGCAGTGTCCAATGATTGTTCGTGGCAAAACTTCCAGATTTAGCTAGTTTCAGAGCGGCAAATCTGGTGGTGGTGTTGGCTTCTTAATTAAAACGATACGCGAAATGTCAGAATCGGAGAGGAAACAACAAGCGACCGATGTAGCGAGCTTGTGAAATAGTAACTAAGCAATGCGATCTAATAGTAACTGAGCAATGCCGTCTATACAACTGGCATCCTAGCATCAAGCGGCCTATACTGATGACTTGAGAAAATAGTTACTAGTTTGAGAATAAAACGGAAGATAAGAGTAGAGGAATTTTTATATATTTTGATGGTATAGAAAAGGGTACACGGAGGATATTTATAGGATTTATTAGAAGGCTAATTAAGGTTATAAGGTCAAGATAACATCAAATTTAATCAATCAATGATATGCGTTATCAAATTTGGCTTATGCATAAATCTAAAAGATATATCGAATCAACGGAATATTCTAACCTAACGTCCATGAAGATAAACTTAAAGAAATAAACAAGAAAGATCAAATAGACTTTTTCAGGCGCATTAAAATTGGACATGGTCAAAAGTGATATAGAATTTGTTCATACATGGTGGACCAGCCGGGGAAGGTAATCGCTAGCCGGCCATCCAAAATCTCTTCCATCCACAATTACTTTAAATGTACGAACTCTCATTGACAATCAGCCAATTGACCAAATTATATATATATATATATATATATATATATATATATATATAAAACGGAAATTTACTTTAGAGATCATATTCTGAACTAGTTAATTTTTATATATGTGCTAATACGGGTGCGTAATTCATTACGCAAGAAAATATTTAATCTATGATAGTCCAGTAATGATTTTAGAAATAGAATAGGGTAAGGTGAGATAAAACCGTGGAGAATCTCACCATGTTTTTGTGAATCAATGAAAAGAAAGATTGAAAAAAATAATAGAAATAATAAAAAAGGCAGAAAAAAAAAAAAAAACCGCAACCGGCACTCTTAACTCGCGATCGAAGCGAGAGACTTTCGCAGTGTAGGTACCATCTAAGAGGAGGTTCTCCTCGTAAATCATTTGTGATGACTTGATCCAATCCCAAAGAAGGATCCACTTTGCAAGCACCATTGCTCCCACTGAGAATTTCTGGAATTCAATTCTTTTCGATTTCAACCCCGCATTTATCTTTAGGGAGGGATAATAATTAGACCTGTCAAACAGTTGATCAGGTTTTAAATGATTCGATCCGAATTAATTCGTTAATTCATTTATGACCCGTTTATGCATAGTGCAAATTTATTGGCTCATACCCAACCTAATTATTACGCGACCCCACCTATATTAATAAATGCTTCCGTATTTTTAAAATTTATATAAATTTGGTGAATTTTTTCAATTTTTTTTAATTTTTTTATATCTTTAAAAATTATTTTCAGTTTTATTTTTTTTTCCTCCCCTCTTACGTCTATAACCTCCCTCTTCCCTTCTCTCGCAACTTTCTTCCTTCCTCCTGCCTCATCCATCTGCAACCTACCTCCTTTGTCTGCCGGTTGCGGGGCTTCGGCGATGACTGGAATCCCGGCAAGCTTTCGCATCCCGGCAAGCCCAGAACTCGCGCGAGGCCTGCAATTTTGAGGCTGCCTAGATCTGGCCTGGCAAGCTCGAGGTCAGATCCCGGCCAGCCTCGAGCTCGCCTAGGCTCGCCCGCGTAGGCCGAGCTCGGGCTCGCCTGAATCGGCCGAGCCTTGCGCTCCCCAGCGAGGTTCGGGACTACCTTGGCGAAAGAGAGAGAACAGACCCTTCCTTGACGAGTTTTGGGACATTCTTGACAACTAATCGGAAACAATCTTCGCAGCCGTACTTGGTGGCGGCGAAGGTGGTGGGGCACAGTGAGCGAGATCTATGCTGAATGAAGAATGAGGGGAAAAACTGAGGATGAAGAAGAAGATGTCCTATGTGGGGACGACATGAAACAAGGGAGCAAGTAAATGGGTTCCGATATGAACCCATCTAAGTCCCATTTATTTTAGCTCATTCATTTACAATTAGGAGTGAGCACGTAGGACTGCCCGAATCGGGACCGCCCGGATCTGATCGGGACCGCTCGGATCGAATCGAGATCAATGGTTCGATTCAGGGATTGGTCCGACTCTCGATTCTAGGATCCTAGGACCGGATTGGACCAATCAATTTGTTATTTTTATTTTTTATATTTAGTGAATGAAGCATATTGGTTTCACAATGCATTACTTTTTGCAGGCTTGCTTATTTACATGAGGCAATAGAACCAAAGTTGTTCACCGAGATATAAAGTTGAGTAACATTTTGATTGATGATGAATTTAATGAAAAGGTGTCGTACTTTGGACTAGCCAAGCTTCTGGGTTCATGAAATACATTGCAACTCAAGTAATGGGAAAGTTTGGGTGTGTGTTCCTGGACTGCTTTCCCTTGAGAATAATTGTTTACGGAGAAATTTTTTGATGTCTATCTCACAACATGGCTTCAGTTACGTGGCACCAGAGTATGCTAATATTGGCTTGTTGAATGAGAGGAGTGATTTCTAAGCTTCGGGGTCCTCCTTGAAGCTGTTACTGGAAGAGACCCTGTGTACTAAGGTTTGGGGTCTGAAAAGTTTGTCCCACTACGAGGTGAGATCGACATCTTATAAAGTAAAACCTAATCCTATACCTCAGTACTAGTCCTACCAAATCACACAAATGCGACTCAAAATACAAGACAACAAGCAATACAATGGAAAAAAGACATCACATGACAGCAACATCACTTCAACGAGCATGGACAATCAATAAAAACAATCATGCTCAATTATACTCCACTGACCCTCCTGCCACCTGACATCATCGTGGTCATCAGACCAAACGATGTCCACGTATCACTAGGGTCATCAGACCAATCAGTACTCTCCAGGCTTACAGCTACTCAATGCCGCTAGGTCATCAAACCAATTGGTATTCACATTATCATTTAATTTCACCACCCTCTGATACTGTCGGGGTCATCAAATCAATTGGTTTCATCAACAACTTTCTCATTACTATAACCATGCCATCATGACACACATGCGATTCAATTCATAAAAATTCGCCAGTCAACCATATCATTCAATTACTCATCCAGCAGTGTCCTGACATTTAGAGAAAGGATTAGGAAACACTTAGCTGATTAAATATCATAATATCACACCAAGCAAGTCTCCTTAAAGCCACAAGCATAAAATCCTCACGAATGCTTCGTCAACCTAACAAGATTAACCAATCTTGAGTCACGAATCATAGAATATTCACTTCCGTTAACTCAATCTTTCCCTCGCCATGTCATTGGCAATTCAAGACACCTTTTATAACAAATTGACACATGGCAACACTCACTTCGAACCCTTAATGTGTTCGGTTTACTCAGCCATACACATGGCAAGACACAATTTAGCGTTTCATGCACCGATTTTGCCATAAATCACTTTCAAATCTCAATCCTTTTCTCACACTTCCCATTGACACCTCTCATCATCTCATACAAGACATTATAGGTTAATTGAAATCTAAATATTCCTCATTCAACCCCTAAACAGAACCGGCCAGCATAGTTCATCCACCCAAAACAGAACCGGTTTCGATTTCCAATCGTTCAATCGAGCTATACTTCAATTCCAAGCCTAACTCTTTCCACAAATAACATACCAAGGTCTTTATTTACAAGTTTAGAAAGCTCACCATGAGATTTGAAGTCGATTGACACACCAAAGACGTCGGAACAGCCCGGTCTCCACTTGATCAGAATCTGTCCAATTTTGTACCACCCATAATTAGCCATATAAATCTTATTTAACATCATCTAATTGTAGCCACAAACCATATGAACATAGTACTAAATGTTATGAAGCTCTTCTAAAAAAAATTGAGGCCAATCGAAGTCTCTAAGAGGTAGAACGAAGACCTTATCCTAGCTCGCGAGGATTTCGTCTGGTTTTGGTCTAAAGGCTGGTTCAGAAAAACCGTCCAACAAAACCTCGATGTACCACTTGGAACGTGTCAAGGATACCTTTATCTAGCTCCCGGTGGTCGGAGCACAGTCAGACGACGCCGGGAAGGCCTGTTCGAGCACACCAAACAGAAGGGTCAGAAATTATTTTTTCTAGGCAGTTTCGGTTGAAGCCAAAATGGAGAGGAAATGCAAGGGAGTTGATGAAGATGGCATAAACAACTGAAGAGATCTTCAATAAGATTGTCTCACACATATTATTGGCCTAAAATTGATTAGACTTGGTTAGTTGAGGGCAATTAATGATTAAGGCATCAAATGGTTGACATGTGGCATTGTCTAATAATGAAACTCCAACTTTGACTCATCATTTGACTCCATGTATAGCAATTTCCGGCAGCCATAAGGGTAGGAGAAATGTCCATTTTGTCCTTCTTGACTTCTTAAGGCAATGGCAAATGGTCGAGGGGAAAAATGGTAGTTTGCACTTTCAGTCCAAACTTTGCTTTTCCAATTCGAAATTATTATTTGGCGAGAAGTCATCAAATTCCTATTCATAATTGAAATTCTCTATTTTCAAGTACCAATTTTG
Source organism: Rhodomyrtus tomentosa (assembly GCA_028455895.1). NCBI lineage: Eukaryota > Viridiplantae > Streptophyta > Magnoliopsida > Myrtales > Myrtaceae > Rhodomyrtus > Rhodomyrtus tomentosa. The sequence continues at coordinate 34,621,379 of JAPCWY010000001.1, read as the reverse complement.
AGCTTTCATTTCATGATCATTCGTCCGTTGATCATAATTCCAGTTCGTCTCGAACTAACGGGCGGCTTTTGCAAACGTTACGCGTATTAACTCTGTGATTCTTATCACACTGAGGATAACTCAAGTTATGATAGCTTTGGTTGTCATGTAATTATGAAGATTCATCGCTAGTTTCAACGGCTTCGATCGTCATAGTTCGATTTAGAAAAATTTACAAATTATACATTGGTTAAGCGGCATCACTCGCGATTCAATCGTATAACGCTAGCGTTGTATTCCTTAATCATTATCGGATCGACCTCATTGGCTCTAAATGTTCCCTCAACAATCCTAATGGTCAAAGCATCATTTCCTACCTCGAGTTTCCTAGGTCCACGTACCTTGTTATGCGTTAGCATTTCCCTTTTGGTCAGTTTAATCAAGATTGATCAAATCTGAGTGAGAAAAAATTGAAATACATCGTAAGGTACATTCACATTCAACTGCCTCAAAATGGCAGAAAATTCAGAATGTCACAAGTTCAGACTCTGAAGAGAGTCTCAGATGCAGCGTTCTATTTCTTCCATCATTTTGTAATGATTTTTTAAATGATTTGTAACGGTCAAATAATGCTTTTATAACGGCTTTATAAACAGCCATATAATGGCAGATTTATTGCTTGATTAAACTCCCCATTATTCTACAATATTTCATAACGGTTTCCTAACGGCTACCTTTTGATTGTTTATATATTGAATTTCAAGAAAAGGATCTTATATTAATTTTGAGATTTACACGAAAGTCTTTCTCTTCTTTCATCTTCCTATTTTGTTGGGTTATATACATAATGTTGTTCCTATTCCTTTTAATACTTAGTGCAGAGTATATGAGAAGGTCTGTTGTATCTTGAGAGGATAGCCGCTAGAAACTTTTCGTGACAAGTCTTGTACTCTAAGGGGTGAAATTTATCCTTAAGTACAATGCTTGCATACCTCAGACAATCCTCATTCCTTAGACGATTCTCATGTATCCATCATCTACACCAACAATCTTAAGGATAAATTATGGATACTTTAGTTAATGCCAATGATGATGCCTCTGTTACCGCCACCGCTGCTCGAGATGCGTTTATCACCGCCACTCCAGTTGTGCTGCCACATCAACCACAAATTTCCTATGCTAAACCATTTCCCGACATATCAAAGATTGAAGTTTTCAATGGCAACAACTTCAAAAGATGGCAAGAGAGAGTTTTCTCTATTCTAGATGTGCACGGCGTGGCTTTCGCACTTACAGAGGTCGAACCAATTGAAAATAATCTATGGAAGCAGTGGATACGTGTTAATAAGGTATGTAGGCACACGATTATCAGCACTCTTTCTAACGAATTGTTTGATGCCTACCATTCGTATAAGGAGCAAAACAAATATGGGAGTCCATGATTGCAAAGTATAATGTCGAAGATGTGGGCAGACAAAAGTTCATGATTGGAAATTATTATCGGTGGGAAATGGCTGGTGATAAGGAGATCAAAACGCAAATCAATGAATATCACAAGCCGGTAGAAGCCTTGAAGGCGGAGAATATCAATTTGCAAGAAGAATTTGTTGCTAGGTTGCTAATTGAAAAATTGCCTCAATTGTGGAACGACTACAAGCAACAACTCAAGCATAAAGATAAGCAATTGTCACTTGCTGTTCATATCATCTTTGAAGACACAACTCGCAAAGATATTAAAGCTACCAAAGCTAAGGAAATCACTTCAAGGGAAAATCTATTGCAATGCAAACCTCAACATCACCAAAATAGGTACAATAATAAAAGATCTGATTACAAACCCAAAGTTGATCACCACTTCAAAAGGAAAGGCTCTTGCTTTGTTTGTGGTAAACCAGGTCATCATGCAGCACAATGTAGAAAGCGCACAATGGGAAATGACAATCCTGTTAAGTCAAAAGTTAATTTGGTTGAAACATATGATCTCGAAAACATCATTGTTGCGGTCATTTTCCAAGCTAATGTTGTAGCCAATGTGAAAGAATGGGTGCTAGACTCTGGTGCTACCAGGCATGTTTGTGCAAACAAAAATGCCTTTTCCTCCTATACAATAGTAGGGAAAGGAGAAGAGATTATTTATCTAGGTGATTCAAGAACAACACAAGTTCTTGGTAAAGGGAAAGTCCTTCTCAAACTCACATCTGGTAAAACTTTGGCTCTGAATGATGTATTGCATGTCCCTAATATAAGGGCGAATTTGGTTTCGGTAGTTTTTTTGGGTAAGGCTAGGGTGAAGGTGTCATTTGAATCTGACAAAATTGCAATGACAAAGAATAATGCCTTTGTGGAAAAGGGTTATTGTAATCAAGGTCTTTTTATTCTTAACGTTTCCAATGTTATCAATGAAAATGTTTCTCCTTCGGGTTACTTGATTGAGTCTATTGATTTGTGGCATGGTGGATTAGGACACGTTAACTTTTCTTATCTTAAGAAAATGCAACAACAAGGTCTAATTTCTGCATTGGAAAATCAGAATTTTGATAAATGTACAATTTGTGCCGAGACAAAATTAACTAAGTGGCCTTTTGTTTCTATGAATAGAGAATATGAATTCTTAAGCTTAATTCATACCGATCTATGAGATTTCAAACAAACGATGACTAGAGGAGGTAAACAATATTACGTGACCTTCATCGATGATTATACAAGACTTACCAAAGTTTATCTTCTTAGACATAAAGATGAAGCTTTTGATATGTTTTTTTTTTATATAAAGCTGAGGTAGAAAATCAATTAGAAAAAAGGATAAAAAGACTTAGATCGGATAGAGGTAGAGAGTACGTTTTGCTTAGTGAATTTTGTGAAAATGAAGGAATAATCCATGAAACTACCCCTCCTCATTCTCTTGAATTAAATGGTATAGCAGAAAGGAAAAATAGAACATTAAAAGAAATGATGAATTCTATGCTTGTTAGTTCTAAAGCTCCTAGTAATTTATGGGGTGAAGCGATATTATCTGCTTGTCACATTCAAAACAGAATACCTCATAAGAAAACCGCTAAAACGTCTTATGAACTTTGGAAGGATTATTTTCCTAATTTGAAATATTTGAAAGTGTGGGGGTGTCTTGCTAAGGTAATGCTTCCGGATTCAAAAAAAGAAAAAGAAAAATAGGCTCTAAGTGTTCTGATTGTATGTTTATTGGTTATGCTGAACTTAGTGTTGCATATAGATTTCTTGTCTTAAAAAGTGATGTGCTTAATAGTAATACAATTGTTGAGACAAAGAATGCTGAATTTTTTTAGCATGTCTTTTCGTTATGAATTGATGTTGTCTTTCCTACATCTCCTCATAAGAATGATTTTGAAAATGCAAATGATGAATTGTTGAGGAGTAAAAGAGTAAGGAAAGAAACTAATTTTGGAAATGATTTTTATACTTATCTTGTTGATAATGATCCTTTGAGTTATTCTAAAGCCATATCTTCTAAAGCAAGCAAATTTTGGAAAGATGTCATAAAAGTTGAGATTGATTCCATTTTACAAAAAAAAATTGGGAATTGGTTGATTTACTGTCGGGAGCGAAACCGATTGGTTGTAAATATATTTTTAAGAAGAAAATGAATCCTAATGGCTCTATTGATAAGTGTAAAGCGAGGTTGGTTGCAAAAGGTTTTAGTTAAAAATAAAATATTGATTATTTTTTTACTTTTGCTCCGGTAACGAGAATTTCTTCTATTTGTGTTTTATTTGCATTTGCTTCGATTTACAAACTTGTTGTGCACCAAGTGGATGTCAAAACATCTTTTCCAAAAGGTGATTTAGAAGAAGAAATTTACATGGTGCAACATGAAGATTTTGTTCTTCCAGGTCAACAAAATAAAGTTTGTAAACTTCTTAAATCCTTACATGGATTGAAGCAAGCACCAAAACAATGGCATTAACAATTTGATCAAGTTCTTGTCAATAATGGATTTTTCTCTATTGGAGTTGATAAATGTGTGTACAAAAAATTATTGATGGTGAATGTGTAATTATTAGCTTACACGTTGAGGACATGCTTATTTTTGGTACGTGTATTGATGTTGTGAATGAAACAAAATGTTTCCTAATGTCTAAATTTGATATCAAGGATTTGGGAGAATCTCGTGTTATTTTGGGTGTTAGAATCATAAGAAGTGACCGTAGCCTAATGCTTACTCAACAACATTATGTGGAAAGGCTACTTGAGAAATATGAGCACTTTGATATCACACCGGTAGGTACTCCTTATGATCCTAATATTCAGTTATTGAAAAATAAAGAAGATAGTGTGGCTCAATTTGAGTACGCTCATAATATTGGGAGTATGATGCATTTGATGAACTATACTTGAACTCATATAGCATGCGCTATATGCAGACTGAGTAGATATACACACAATCCAAATTGTGATCATTGGACCGCTTTGAGCAGAGTAATGAAATATTTGAGAGGAACCATGAACTATGGTATTCTATATGGTGGATTTCCCGCTGTGTTTGAAGGATACAGTGATGCTAACTGGATTTCAGACTCAGATGAGACAAAATCCACTAGTGGTTATGTATTTGCTCTTGGTGGAGGCATTGTATCTTGGAAATCAGCCAAACAAACAATATTCGTTGAATCCACCGTGGAGTCAGAGTTTGTAGCTCTTGAATTGGCTGGTAATGAGATTGAATGGTTAAGAAACTTCTTAGCAGATATTCCTTTGGGAATGAAACCGACACCTTCGATGTCGATGCATTGTGATTGTCAAGCGGCAATAGCTATTGCAATAAGACTTTCAATGGTAAGAACAGACACATTCGGTTGAGGCATGATATGGTAAAGCAGCTGCTTGAGGATGGAATCATGTCCATCGATTATGTAAAGTCAGAAGTGAATTTGGCTGATCCTCTGACTAAATTGTTAGGAAGGAAATTTATTTTTGACACATTGATAGGAATGAGACTTAAGCTAGTTGAGGAAAATCAACGGTGATGGTAACCCAACCTATGTGATTGGCGATCCCATAAAGTAGGTTCATATGGGTAACAACAAGTCACTTGTTGATCTTGTGATGCACTATAAGTTTTGTCCCTCCTATGGTGTGAATAGTGCAAATGTGCAAGGAAAAGGAGGTTGAGCACCAAGCTCTCAATGAGTTCTATAGCCTTTATTGGTGGTGTATTGAGCTACATAATACACTTGATGGAATCACCTATATAAGTGTGGAGTGAGGCCGCTCTTATGAGATTTTTGGCGAAAATCTCTAGAGCACTTATGAATAAACCAAGCATGCGCACGGCCTATTAGCGCAAAACTGCATTGAACAACAAACCTTGGGCGATTGTAATGTGATTGGTGAAAATCATAATTCACAAAAGAGGAATTATTGGTTCATAAAAGTTTTATACTTCACCAATGATTTCGGGAGTTATATTTCATTTTTTTTAGGGTTAGTTCGTAGCCTAATCAGCACCAATTCCGAGGCATTATTCTCTAATAAGCTGGCTATATCTTGTTTTTAATCTTTCAAAAAAATTTGAAATATGTGGGGGATTGTTGGATGTTTCAGCGGTTTTGAAATATTCTTTTTGTCGATGCTCGGATGTAAGTGAGCTCAGACGTTGGCGAGCTCAGAAGCTGATGAGTTCAGACTCTGAGGAAAGTCTTGGATGCAGCGTTTTCTTTCCTCCATCATTTTAGAACGGTTCTTTAAATGATTTGTAACGGTCAAATAACGATTTTCTAACGGCTTTGTAAACAGCCATATAATGGTAGATTTATAGCTTGATTAAACTCTCTATTATTCTACAATTATTTCATAATAGTTCTTAACGGCTACATTTTGATTGTTTATATATTGAATTTCAAGAAAGGATCTTATGTTAATTTTGAGATTTACATGAAAGTCTTTCTCTTCTTTCATCTTCCTCTTTTGCTAGGTTATACACATAACGTTGTTACTTTTACTTCTAATACTCAGTGCGGAGTATAGAAGAAGGTATGTTGCATCTTGGGAGGATAACAGCTAGAAGCCTTTCGCACTAAGCCTTGTACTCCGAGGGGCAAAATTTATCATTAAGTATAGTGCTTGCACGCCTCAGACGATTTTGATTTATCCATCATCTACACCAACAGAAAATGCCTCCGAATATGGAAGCCTGTCCACCGTGCCTCCACATCTAGACAGCATTTGCAACGGAGAAGATGCTAAAGCTTCGAAAGAAAGCAAGCCAATATTACGGTTAAAAAGGAGAAATTTTGCAAATCAAAATATGAGGACGAAGAGATAATAAGACTCATGTCAAGTTAAAGAAAAAAGACGTGATCCTGATAATAAGACTCATCTGTGATTTTACGTGATGCCACTCCAAATGTCATTTCTTCCATGGGACTAGTATCATTCTTCTGGAAAGTGACCCGGGCGGCGGGATCCCGCTCAAACTTGGCCCACCATGCTGAGTCCCCTACGACAGAGAAGCTTCTTCCCCTCGCGGTGCTCGACTCCAACGGCAACTTTCTGAGACCGGGGCACCGAAATTTTTCGAAGCTTACCCTCGGAGGGAAAAATAGAGTCTGGTCACAAACGCTCTTCAGATTTGGAAGAATGTGGAGGTCTAAGATTTCGAGACGTGAGAATAGCCCCGAAGCAGCTGATGATTCCCCCTCCTGTCAATTCACCCCCAATGATTCTCTCCATCGAATTGCACCGCTCGACCGTCAATTCCCGGAGTTTCGGAGCGTGCACGAGCCAGGACAAGTCTGGAAGCCCGCAATAGTAGATACGAACTTCAAAGAGACTAGGGAAGCAAGCGCAGTTCGGCGGTCGTCCTATTCCTTGACTGATCTCCACCTTCACCAGCGCAAGGCAGTAGACTAGATGAAGCTCTTCTAAATGCGGGAAAACTGTCATTGCCCTTATTAGGATGCAGGTCAAGTCCATGCGACCCAACATTTTCACTCTCCAGAAGCTTCTCTGTAAATTTGGGGACTCGAATATTTTCAGGGCAGAGGATGTTTTGCGCACGATGATCGATAAGTCAGTGAGATGTTGCATGCACGCTAGTTCCTCTACTATCTCTTCCTCCTTTACTTGAACCCTTGCATGTGCCTACTGGCTAAACACACTCAAACGGTAAGCTTGTGATTGCCCCCATCGGAATTAGGATGTCATTGAACATATCATCTAGCAGCAACAACTGCAAACGAGTTAAATTCTTGATTTCCCGAGGCAATACACTGATGAAAGTGCTCGACAGGTTCAAGTACCGTAGACAAATCAGATTGCAAATCTCTTTTGGGAAGAATTCAATAGAAATATTCTTGGATAGGTCCAGGACCGTCAAACGAGCCTTCATCGAATTGAAAAATCCTCTTGGCACGAGCCTCACATTAGTTTCTATTACAAGCAAAGTTTCGAGCTGGGAGCACTGCGGTGGTGTTTGGTCGATACCCCGAATCCGTCTTCCCCATAAGGATACTTTCTCCCCGTCCCCCCATTTGGAGATCATCTCTGCGGACATGTCTTCTTGGTCCTCTATCACTAGCAACTTATTCTCCTTTTGCCCGCGGTCACGAGCGATCCAGGTCGCCATGTCGCGGATGACGTTGTGCATCTTTACATGTTGTTTTCCTTTATCATCACGCCCGCTCTCTAATAGGCAAGCCATCTTTAAACCATCCAAGACATGCTCCCCATTGTCCCGCATATTGTATACATCATTGATGTCTCCTAGCAAGCCCTCTCCAATCCAGAGAGTTCGATAAGGTTGTGCGGTCTTATGAGGTAATCCTCAGGGAAGAGACAACAGTAAAGGAAGCAACGCTGAGGGGTAGAGTCATTTAAGCTACTATAACTGAATTCTAGTATGTGATACACTTCCTCCACCATACCTGACAGCTTGTGCCGTTGTTAGCGCAAACCTCCACTCACGAGGATTCTTTCTGCCAGCCATGGCTCTCCCGCCGGTGATAAGGGCTAGTGGCAACCCTTTGCACTCTCTAGCAATGTCCTTGGCTAGCTCTTGAATTTCTGGATGAGAATGTACAATGGATTTGCCGACATTGTTTACGAATAATTCCAAGGCTTCTTCAGGTGTCAGACACTGTACTTCGAAAGTCCTATCGGCCCCATTTGATCGCATACTTGCTTCGACCGGGTTGTGAATACTACTTTGGATCCGTTCTTGAGAGCAAGACGAGGAACACCGATTTTTGAAAGGTCCAGTCTCCCCCATAGATCATCAAGCAACAACACAAACTTCATCCGGGTCAAACTTTCCCACAGATGATGGACCCTCTCATCCCAGGACCATCTGCTCCAGCGCTCATCCGGGTCAGTCTTTTCCTTATGGTGTCTTGAATTCTATCTGCATTTACTTGCCTGGACACCACCACCCAAATAACGACGAATCCATGATTTGCGCGAGCAAGCTCCTCGTTGATCCTTTTCATGAAGGTGGTCTTTCCTACACCGCCTGTTCCGTACAACCCAATCACTGCTACTTGTTTTTCGTCCACGAGCGATTTCCACACATTCTCAAACTTGGAAATGTCAAGCCCCACGATTTCGTCCATAGGCATCTCGAGTACTGGTGGAGGAGGCAACGGTGACGTCAAGATCTCGAATTTCTCTCCCTTAGTTTGGAGCTCTCTGGCTTCATCGAGCTTTTGATCCACTCTTCTCCCCAATTTATAATTCGACCTGCAGTTCCATGGAAGACATCGACCGAGGCATTTGATTCGGTCATGTTCCCGGGCTTCCCGAAGAACTTGATCTGCTCTACCCACGAATTCTTGCACCTCGCCTGGCCAGTTCACCACTTGTTTCGTGCGCTGCCGATTGTCTGCTTCTTCACGCTCCACCCTTGCTTTCACATCTTCCCTCTCGGCCTTCAGGTTCTCATTTGCTTTATCCAACGAGCGGACATTATCTTTCAGATTATGAATGTAGCCCAACGGCTTACTGGCCAAGCCCCATAAATCTTTGACGAGTTCTAAAAGAGGACTAGCGAAATCGATTGATCCTTTTTGGGGTAAGAGAACGAGAAGTCTGACAGTTTAGATGATTGGAAAGGGGGGGAATAGGTGGATTTGGATGAGCTCTGTGATAATTTGTCTTGATTGTTCTGGCTAATCCACGAAGGAACGAGTGTGGGAACCTTTGCTTTACTTCAAGAAGAGAAATGGAACTATTCTTCTCCTTCCTTCTTTGTTTATAAATGAACTCCCCGAACGTTTGAGCCAAGAGAAAAGGAAGGTATCATGGCTTGTCTCTCTTAATTAGAAGTTAGAAGCAGCCTGGTTGAGACGATACGTTCGTGATTGCTTAATGTGGACAAAGGCAAAGAATATCAGTGGCCTATATTTACTTTGATTCCAGGCAATGCTCATATTATTCTTCCTTTGATGTATAGAGTCTACAGACTGCGTGGAATGTGATCTAAGGTGTGAAGAAGCAAAGAATAATTACTTTTTTGACAGAAGCAAAGAACTATTACATTCCTTCTTAAGGTGCAAAATAATATAAGGGTCAATGCCCGTGAAAAACGCCAAATTAGTACACATATGATAAATATACCCCAAACTAATTTTTTTTACCACCAAAAAATCTCAAATTGATGCACCCGTGATAGTCACTCCAGATTTTATTTTTTACCAATAAAAACCCCAAACAGATACATATGTGATCAATTTACCCCTCCAAATTGAGTTAGTGCTAGAAAAAACCCCAAACTAATATATTTATGATAAACGGATGGTAAAAATCTTAAATTGGAACACTCATCAATATCACGTGTCATCCAGCTCAGCAATTTGAGAATAAAATTTAATGCAAACTAACGGAATGTAAATTTATCAAAGATATGCCAATATGAAATTTTCGATTGTCAAAAAAAATTAATTTGGCGAAAACTTATGACGTGTACACTATTTGGGGTTTTTGTGATATTAATTCTAATGAAAGAAGAGAATCGCTTGTAAGAGAGAGAATCGATATACATTTGCAAGAGTTTAAGAACTGAGAAGTCAAAGGTGTGCAAAGAAAGAAGAAGTAAGAGGGACCCCCAAGGACCAAAAAAAGAAAAGAAAAAAAATAAGAAGATAAAAAAAAAAATTGGGTAAAGAAGAAGAGTTAATTAAATAAAAAGGGGATCACTTTTGTAGAGTAGTGGGTCACACAAGAATAATGAAGTGTTTTAGCCAAAGAGAGGAGTGGAAAATGCACCTCCCCAAGATGCTTTATTTAGTTCCCCGATTCGACAATTTTGGAAACTCTGAAGCGAACCATTAAATTCCTTCTCTAGTAATGATTAGAATTAGAGTCCATCTGGTGTTTACGTTTTGCCTTTTTATAATCTTAAGGTGTAACCGGATTAACTTTTATTAACGTAAAATGCTTAAGACGTTTGAAAGTGATCTTACGTCGATATATATAGAATAGCGTATAATTTTCTTCAAAGCTTTTTTAAAAACATTTAACAAGAAAGCAAAAGAATGTAGGAATAAATGCATTGGAAGCCCTAAAACTTATGATGAAAGTGCAATTGGATTTTAAAACCTGAAAATGAAATTCAATTAAATACTTAAACTTTGTTAAATTTATGCAATCGAGTGAGTAATTCAGTTAACTTCATTTATTGTTTTCGCTATCCATGACTAAAACAACGTCATTGTGGTTTAAATCCCGAAACTCAATAGAAAAAAAATAGAAAGAAAAAAAAGCAGAAGGGTGAAGATCTAGATCTGAGCAATTCAGTGATTACTGTGGGTACGCGGTTGGGAAAGAACCGAAGGTGACCCAGATTTTAATAAAAACCTAATTTCAATTAAATTTTTAAAAAATAAAATCAATTAAAAAGGTGAGAAACCAGCTGATCAAAGCTGCAAGCAATCGCCATTGCCGCCCCAAGTCCCAGCAACTAGGGGTGTGCATGGTCCGGGCCGGTCCGGTCCCGACATGAAATCGGGGACCGGACCAGTAGTCTCAATTCTCATATTTTCGGGACCACGGACCAAATCAGGACCAGCGGTCCGATCCAGTCTCGATCCCGGTCCAGTAAGACCGCTAACTATAAACTCTTGCGACATTTTCAGCTCGATAAATTGATTATGGAAGTAAAATTTTCTTGTTTTTGAAATAATTTTTCAAGAATAACAAGGGACGAGCGAGGTTGAAGTATTTCCTACAGCAAACTGAGATTTTTCTTTTAAAAAAAACTATTGGTCTATTTTGTTTTCAAGTATTTTTACTTTCTTTCTCTCTCTCTCTCTCTCTCTCTCTATATATATATATATATATATATATATATATGATAGATGGTCCGGTCCGAGCCGAGCCGGTCCGGTTCGATTCGGTCCCAATACATGAAATCAGGAACCGAACCGCCCACCTCAAGGATCGGACTAACTCGATCGGTTCGAGCCGGTCTCGGTCCAGATCGGTCCGGTCCGGTCCCGACATGAAATCGGGGATCGAACCAGTAGTCTCAATCCCCATATTTTCGGGACCACGGACCAAATCAGGACCAGCGGTCCGATCCAGTCCCGATCCCGGTCCAGTAAGACCGCTAACTATAACCTCTTGCGGCATTTTCAGCTCAATAGATTGATTATGGAAGTAAAATTTTCTTGTTTTTGAAATAATTTTTCAAGAATAAGAAGGGACGAGAGAGGTTGAAGTATTTATTGGTCTATTTTGTTTTCAAGTATTCTTACTCTCTCTCTCTCTCTCTCTCTCTCTCTCTCTCTCTCTCTCTCTCTCTCTCTCTCTATATATATATATATATATATATATATATATATGATAGATGGTCCGGTCCGAGCCGAGCCGAGCCGGTCCGGTTCGATTCGGTCCCAATACATGAAACCGGGAATCGAACCGTCCACCTCAAGGATAGGACTAACCCGACCGGTTCAAGCCGGTCCCGGTCCAGATCGATCCGGTCCAATTTGCACACTCATGCCAACAACCCCTGCCAACCGTAGGAAAGTGCCTACACGCCCTTGCCACGAGGGCCTAAATTTGGATGAGGGTTACAGCCCTCAAACAGATCGAGCAAGGGCTGTCGGCCCTTGCCCAAGGCCATTAGTGGTGGGGTTCAAACGCCAATGGCGGCCATTGACCACATTGCCCTCGCTTGATCTCGATGAAGGAAAATGTTGATGTGGATCAAGTTGACAGAAAATACTAAAGGAAAATCATTGAAATATCCATAGTTTTGCAACAAATATGGGTGGCAGAAAAAAGCACGTCATCGACATCGCCTGCACATGCCCCGCGGCTAGCGAGGCTGCAACGCCTTCACTCAGGGTCATCGTGGCCACGCCGACCGCAAAAGAGGGCATGGATGCCCTCCTCAGATCTAGGCAAGGCCGCCTTACTTGCGGTTGGTAGGGCTAGGTGATGGCCCTCGCCTAGGGCCTTCGCTGCCCCGCCACCCTCCAGCAAGACCACCCTCACCGACATAGTGAAAAAGAATTGAAAAAAGCAAAAAAAAAAAGGAAAATTAAATTTTATATATATATATATATATATATATATATATATATATATATATATTAAAAGTTATCAACGCCAATACTAACTATTCTACAGCTATGCCACGTAGGAAATCCGACTTCCACGTCAGTAATTTTTTGTTAAAATTGCCGAATGAGCTTAATTAGCAAAATGTGAAAATATGTTTACGACTCAATTGAAAAATTTAGGACTGAATTGAAAAAAATATAATATATGTAGGAGTTTTTGGTAATTGCAGAAAAACGAAAAATGCCACTGGTAGGGGTACTGATGGGGCGACAATACAATCCGACCATTGGAGAGCAAGCGAAGAGGAGATTGGCGGCGGAGATAAGAGGCAAGGGAATGAAGGAACCACGAGGAGTAAGAGTTTGATATCAGGGGATTTGCGTGTAAATCCTTAAAGCATCAGCCATTCTAATCAGTTTAGAGTAACTCGATACGGTCTGATTACCCTCTTAACTGTAGTCTCTATCAACCGTTAATGATGATATTAACAATCCCCACATACTAGAAAATGGGAGATAGGGTGTGGTGCCAAAACTTGCTTTATTATCACCTCAGTCCGGTGGAAAGGGTGGGATCGGGTCAGAGATGCAGCCGGGTTTCATGCATCAGACCTGCGGTGCTCGTTAAACATTACCAATAAGAATAAAAAAAGGAAAACTTGCTCCAGAATCGTCTCAACCTTATCAAGACACAAGTTATAATGCAGTCTCTAAAGTGATATCGTACAACGAAGCCAAATCATTGCACGTATTTGAAGCAATGTTATCGCAATCTTCCCACATCAACATACCACCTTCTATAAGGAAAAGGGAAAGCCACCAAAGAATGACAGGATTAGGGATGTCTTGAACCGGATATCATATAGTACAAGACAAAGAGGGAATTTTGCAGGCATTGACGGTGAGCATGATAACTCTTGGATGATGGCATCACATGTCTATGCAACCACCAAAAAGAGCCTATGAACACAGCAATAAAAAACATGGAAGCGGATGAGAGTTTTTTCCCATACATACGATTAGACCCTAAATTAAAGCTAGAAAGTCGAGTGTTTGCGAAAGTTCATACAATCTAAAGTTTGAGGGAGACGCTACCAGTGTTTTAGAATGCATTGACCTTGGGTTCCTACCATCTATCTTTAATTTTCTCAGATACACCAGCTTTCCCTCCACAAGGACAAATAGACTCTTAGAAGAATTGTTATGATGTGATTTACTCATGCAAATTCCCTTAAATTTTAGGTCTGATTAGCCCAATCTACAGAGATGAACAATGTTATCATGAATCATGACCTCTTGGGAGAGACTGGCTGTTCATCGAAAGGGGAAAAACTGGAAACAGGAGAATAAATCTTCTTAGGCACGCTCGAAAGTTACATAACGAGGCTGAGGCCACCAATTATCTTTCTCAAATGAGAATTGCAACAATCTGTGCGCAAGGACAGTGTTCAAGACATATTTCTACAATGGAATTAATACCAAGAGAACAACTGGGGCTCACCAAGCTATTGCTTCACTTTCAGCGAATCCTCAATGCGCTGGATTAGTTGATCAGCTGTCAGAGCACCCTCCTGAAAATTGAAAATAGGCCAATTAAGAAAAGGGTAGCTGATGAGAAAACATCTCAAATAATAATCAGTTGGCAACCACGTCCTTCACAGAAGCAAAATGGGTATATCCTCTGCATTTTGCTAAAAATGGCATCGTTTTGTCCATTAACTATGCATGGATTGCAGCAACCTAGCAACAAGAGAAGCTGTGTTCTCCTGGATGGTCAAGCTCTGAAGAGGGAAGGCCTCCCATTGACTGCTGTTAAAGAGTCGTGCATTTATCTGGTATTATGTAGAAACATGTTGATGCTCCATCATGGTCTTGGTGCTGGTTTCATGTTTTGGTGCTGGTTTCATGTTTTGCAAAAGAATAATGATGATGTGGATGGAATACCCAATTCACAAAAAGTTTTGGGAGGAGACTGATGTGTAGTGATTAAAGGTCATCATTGATTTTTCATGCCACAAGAGGGGCCTAAGTGCTGATATACATTTCAAGAGGTGCCTGTGCTTTTTTGGCAAAATGCAATTACTCTATTCAGAGTTGACCCTGTACCATTCACATTATAGAAAATGTAAATGGTCAAGAAACTTGTGACCGCAGGTTTTCGTTCATAATTAGGACATCTAAGTCATCTCATCACAGTATCAAAAACTTTATGAGCCTTTATCAACATATACTACTATCCAATTATTATGAGGTGTCTCTGCTTTTTTGGCGATATGCGAGTGCTCTATTCAGAGTTCGCCCTGTATCATTCACATTATAGAAAATAATGTAAATGGTCAAGAAGCTTGTAACTGCAGGTTTTCGATCATATTAGGATAACTAAGGCATCTCATCATGGTATCAAAAACTTTATGAGCCTTTTATTAACATAAACTACTACTATGTAATGCTTACAAAACGCTCGAAGGGCTCCCCGTCTTTAAATATGATGAAGGTAGGTAATGCTTCTATCCTGTATTTATCAGCAATGCTGGGGTACTTCTCTGTATCAATCTTCACAACTTGAATTGTATCTTTAAGTCTAATGCTGACCTCATTAAGGATGGGAACCATAAATTGACAAGGACCACACCTGGCAGAAAAGTTCGACTTAATATCATTCCCAATCAAGTTGCTCAAGGATTTATTACAACAGGTATAGTAGCTTCAAATTTTTGGAGGATGAATATTACCAAGTAGCGTAAAAATCAACTAATACAGGTTTCTCAGATTTGGCCAACAAATCATCAAAAGAGTTATATGTCTGCTTCTTAGCTTCAACCTGTAAAACAAGGGATACCGATAAATATACAAAATAAAGATGAAAAACAATATCACCAAATAATCCAACAGACACAAGAGGAAGCACGCATATTTTCTTTGAACATTTTTTTCTAGTTGAAAAGAGCTAACTTATTAGAGAGGATCATAAAGCTGACTCCATAATATCAGAGGAAAGAGCCAACTATATAAAGACCAAATGCTGTTAACAGCAACAAGTACGAGGAGTGCCAAATATGTTTCAACCAAATCACAAGGGGAAAAATGCACTGAAAATTACAAGAAGAATCGTCTAGGATATCAACATGTGTATATATATACTTCCATATCAAAGGTTAAAGTCTATCATTGTCTATTGTTGTTTGTGATCACATGAACGAACCAACTCCTGCTAAGAGTTCGTTTGATATAGGTTACTGTTAACCCCCAGGCTTCCCCAAAGAAGCTTTACAAACCTCTAGTGGGGTCTTCTAGTCATTCTTACACCATCTTAGGCCTTACTCCTAAATTTCTAACACTGTAATGCATAATAGCTCCATACCACTTCCTTCATTATCTTACTAGATTCAAAGTCCTCCATTTGACATATCCAACCATCTCGAATGAGCTTCTGCAACCTCACCTATGACTAGGCCACACAATTCTTACCAAATAGTTTTAACTCTGATATTGTCTTTTCTCAGGTACCAAAGCACATAGATACACTTAATGATGATGTGTTATACATGCCAGTTTCCTTTCTCATACTATCAACAGAATTCTAAAGGTCAATAAAATTTTACACTTTGATCGTAGATCTTAACTACCAGCGGAAGCGCTAAAAGATAAAATTACTATTATGTGGTACAAACAAGATCTTTCAATGCTCAATTAGCACTATTTTTGAGCGCTTAGCTTAAATGATAGCTCAAAACAGAAAGAACAAGGCAAGCAAGTCAGTAGACCATATCATCTAGAGGGAAAAGAAAGAGTTAAAACATCTCGAATATGTTTTCAAATTATATTAAAAAAAAGTACAGCAATTACCCCAAAAATTGGCTCAAGAAAAGCAAGTATAACGATGCTGCGAAGTTCATTTCTACATAATGATAAAGGTAATGACCACTAGTGTGCAACCCTGGACTTGTAAATACAATACCTAATTAAAATTCCTGAAAAATATATATGTGAAGGAAATATGCGAGCATGTCAAAAATCAAACAATCTTGTACATGTGAGGCTCTTTCCAGTGATCTTGAAAAAATTGATGCGAATTCATTTGGAAATCGTAATGCTAGCCAAAGTCAGCACAGTCTAACAGTGGTACCCTTGAATAGAAGAATCTAAAATATCAAAACTTGATCTTTCTTTGCTATTATCTTTGACAACAGAAAGTTGGCAGCCTTTACTATAATTTGTATGACAATCATCTCACCTCAGTGCTGTCATTAAAATGTACAATTCCTCTACTATTGGAAGAACCAACTTCTCTAAAATCAGCAAAGTTCTGCAGCAGTATTGCCCAACTAAAGCATTGAACATTTTCCTTTACTAATATATCTTTTTGATATTTTAACCAGTATGGCAATATAAACCACAGAAGATTATATCAGACGAGATGGTAACATAAGAATGTTAAAGTTCCTCATACGTGAAATGACCAAACTCCTGATAGCACAGCATAAGATAGATTTCACCAGTTTATTTTCTTCTAGACAAATCATTATTATGAAATAGGTCAATACTAAAAACTTCTCCTTGCAATAACGAAATTCATCTCATTCAAGGAAAAGACATGAGACTGATGACCCAGCATGATGTCAACTTTTTAAAGATGAAGATCAAGAAAGAATGACATGACGTTGTCCATAGTTACCTCCTAAAGCACATTCATTGCATTTAGGAAAAAATAACTGTGGGTTTGGTAGGGAAAACCGTGGTAAGTGCAATGCCATTTAGCATGTAAATAGCAACATGAGCTGTTTAGATTGTCACATAACCTTTTTGGTTAAGCTGGATGCCATATCATGTTTCGTAAGCATGTAACCACAATAACCCATTCTATTCTTAATAAAAAAATATATTGATTGAATCAAATAATTGAATGAAGATGTAATACATAGTAATCAACCTGATAAAATTGAAGTTAAGTAGTCAATTGGAAAGTTTGCCCAACGTTGAATGACCGCTCATATGATTTACCGCTTCTATTGACCCAACAAAGCTCCACTGCACACTATGACCCGATGTCGATGCTCGTGGAAAATACACACCAGAGCATAATAAATCCACGAGCAACAGATGCTTTTAAGAAGAAAGGCAAGCCCCGGCCAAGCTAAATTAGATAAAGAGACGTCCAATTCCAGTCAAGCATTTCAACATCAAGTAAGCATCAGACAAGAAGGAGCTCACGCTCCGGGAAGCACGCCTTCAGCCACAACAGAGCAACACTGCAGAACAACGAATCGGAAAGAGCCATTACCACAAGAGAGAAGCTTCGAGGCTTCGAATTCACCGAGATTCTCCGGCTTCCACCGCCGAACCAACGAGAACTCGTCGGAAACCGGAGCCCGAGCGGCGACAGGGAGGAAGAAGCGCCGACCGAACCGACTGGATTCTCGCTCTTCAAGCAAGGAATCGAAGAGGGAGAGAGCGAAATCGCCATGGAAACGAGGTCGAATCCACGAAGGGAATGGAAGAACAACCACCACCGGCTCTCTTTTTTTCCTTTTAGGATAAATCGAAGAGGAGTGACGGAGGAGTATTATCTCCCACAGCTGCGTCGTCTGCGCGTGGATTCGCGGAGGGAGCGTTTTTCAGATTCTTCACGTGAGCGGGGGAATGCTATGGTGTGAATCGTGTGACGAGCCAACGATTTCCACCGGGGATGTCGTCCGTCTGATTATACATCGGAAGGTCAGAGATGGGATCACGATCTGTGATGCCACGATCCAACCGTCCTGATTTTTTGGTGGCGAAGTCGGGGTTGGAAGTGGGGACCACATCACGGAGACTGGACGTTGCCAACTAGTTTTCTCCTTAATAAGCCTCCGGTGTTATTGGAGGTTTTTGGTCGCAACAACCGTTTCAATTGTCGTTTCCTTTCTACGGATTTATATTTACCTCGGTGATATTCCACGCCGTCCGATGTTTTATAAATAGCAAATAAATCGAGGAAGTATCAGTACAAAGAGATGAAAAACTATTAACTATCATGTTCTTTCGAATTTCCATTGAGTTCCCAGAATGAGCAAGGGAAAAAAGTATTAATTTTTGCCGATCGTCTAACGATAAGCCGACATGCAAGTTACATCAGTTGATATTCACATCGGAATGATAATGTGGTAGCGTGGAAAAGTCCTATCAATGATGCAAGAGCTTGGTGAAGAAACGCCTCCTAAGTACCTAAAATATGGTTATTGATCAAATAAATATCTTTTTTACAATTTCAACGGAAAATCATTGCAGTGAGAAGGTTGAGGACATTAATATAGGTTCTACATTAGGTGATTTGCATTTTTAAATTTTTGGTTTCTTTATCTCTTATTGTCCGCAGTGAGTGTTTTGATTTAAGTTTTCAGTTCTTCCATACTTTTCTTGAGTATGGTTTTTACTGAAATCGATAGTGAATTGCATAGCTGACAATATTGTTTTACAAGAGCCAAATCGAGCTCAAAGCTTGCGCGCCTAGCCTAGTTAATTGGCTGATAAATGCTAGCTAAACATGCATTAATCTATATGTAATCGACCGATTAACAATACAACCGGGTCAATAGTCCTGCATCCTCTCCCTAAGTGGAAAAGAAAGGATTCAAAGTAGTTTTGCTTCTACAGGTAGCTACAGGCTACAGCAGCCATCGCAGAAGGTTGTACTTCCACGACTTCCAAGTTGAAAGCAATAACAATACAAGTTAGAAAAAAAGAAAGTTAACGAGCTCTTTTTCCCGATATATGCCCAGAGATGAGCTTCAAAGCATGACGACATTTACACTTGCAGGATCTTCCCTATGCAATTTGCAAGTCACTAGAAAGATCGTCTCCCCAATCATGGTAATGTCCCTGTTCAAATTTAAGGAATTTATAACTCATCCAGAAACGCATTCGCGTGTAAATGCCCAAAACATAATTTTGAGATTTCCACCTCCGTTGCCTACAGATTACATCCGACGAGTTACAAGAACTCAATGAAAATCATACAGCTAAGGGCTAAATGGTAAACGGGGATAGGTCAATGGTTGAACACTCAGCTTTAGCACAAAAAGGAAATACTGTTACATGGTATTACAATGTGAAATAACATTAATTCGTGGGAGCCAAGGAAAAGAACTCTGAAGCATGCCAACCAATCACCCGTCGCTTGTGTATGTGAAGGCCAAAAGAACAATGGTTAGTGCAGAAAAGATGGTGGCACAAGGAAACACCCACATAAGCCAGTTCGAGCTTCTGCCGGGACTCTTATCTTGGCTGCTCAACTCGACCTCCTTTAGCAGCTCTCTCACTTCGTCCATGTCAGAGTCCTTGGCAGCTTGAATTAGCCTGCTCTGGATTTTCTCGAGCTTAGAGAGCCTTCTGTCTCTACGTGCATCTTTGGGTGGCCAGATGCAACCTGTCATCTTCCATAGGAGGATACCCACGTAAATGGCAACGAAACAGTCTACAGTATAATGGTGGCGTTCCCTTATCTCTCTTTGCGCACTATGCATTACGAGCAGCCATACGAAGACCGAGCTGAGACCCCCATAAGCCTCCTGTAAGGATGAAAGATCCATGCAAGAGCAGACTTCAGAAACTTTCGTTCAAAGCAGGACGTTAAATGAAAGAGAACAGTTGAAACGGGGAGGTAAATTTCCCCTAACGTGTGTGCGTTTGTTTCGTAAAAAATAAATGATTTGAATTTTTTTTTTTCTGAAAACGATCGCTTGTATCACCACAAAAAAAAATGACTGAACAAGAAATATTTTCATTGTCCACAAAAATGTAGACATAAATTGTTGTCGATAATGAAAATTTTTTCCATTATTTTAAGCGACAAGAGCGGTCGGTCTTTAGAAAAATGTTTTTCAAATCAGTTGTTAGGATGCAAGTGTGAATGAGTTGTATAAATCAATTAATATATCCATGTTGGCCCATAACATATTGGCTTAAGATTTTGAGTAAATGTGGGTTTGACTGGAAATATTAATGGGCTCAAACATGAGCTCTCTGGACGAAAGTATCAAATTTCTGCTGTGCACTCCCATCAACTGGTATCAGAACCTAGCTTACTGGCAAGTCTGGCCCAACAATCACACAGGAAAGATATGGGTTATGATCAGTTTATAAGTGTGAGGGAAAACCTCATATTTTGATTTAGCTTTTGGAACAAGAGAGTCCCAAGACCACCCAACCTTTATTAGGAGCACGTAGCAGAAGTCCGATACTTCATTGGGGAGATCACCAACAGGGAGCTCAAGTCTGAGCCCGTTAACATATCAATTGAACCCACGTTCACTCAAAAAATTCAACCCATGAGTTATGAACCAACATGGATATATTAACTACTATACACCAATTCGATTCTTCGAGATGAGATTTTTTTAACCCAACTCATTCACACGTGCATCATAACACCAGTCATATTCCCCGAAACAAATGAGGCCCTTCCAATCACTCGTAAAACTGGAGCAAAAGTGAGGGACGCAGCTTCTTTTCTCTTCAAATTCTCATTTTTAACCTCAACACTCAATTCAGTAAGAAAATCCAAAAATTATTACATTGAAACAGCCAAAGAGATTGTGCTCTTCCTGACTTTTTTGTTTCTGTCTATTTTCCATTCCCTTAGCCCATCCGCCAAAGAATTCTTTTCTAAGCAGAGAGTTTTATATTGAAAGGAAGTGGATTTCTCTGTAAAAAATACAGAATTGACAACTAGAGTACAAAAGGGTACCGTCCAAGCCATAGCTGTAAGTACAGCAACAAGCATGTGGCCACTGTACATGAGGTCATTGCAACCGCCTCCAGCTTTCTTCAGCAGACTGAACCATGAAGACCCTTCTGAGGCAGTTGGTCGTAAAAAATCAATGAGGAAGCTCATTGACCCCCAATCAGGCCGGTATTCTCCAAGGTAATTGCCAGTAGTAGCTGTCAAACACAGAAAACTATGAGTCTGATTGCATGGGGTAAGGAAATTTACTTGTTCAAAACTCAGACTACAACAGTGAATTTCCTCCTTGATAAGCAATTCACTTACATTATTTATAAATTTTCCATCAAGAAATTACACTTGACCTAAACTCCATCTACATTACCTAAACTCCATTGACATTTAATTATTTCATGCTTTTTGTATTTCATATATATATTACACTGTGAATCCAATGATATGCTTAAAGCCTAAAAAGAAAACTATGCAAACTATTCAACTAAAATTGAAGAAGTCAAATATCTAAATTGAGCAGACAACTGCAGAAAATTGTTATTTCTAATCCGCTTTGATGGTCAGGGAAGAATATCCTCCTAGTCTGTACCATGAGACAATAAAAGAGCAAGAGAGACTATCACCAACACGTCATCAAAAAATTGAACATACCATATGCCGTATCCAAATTTATTATCTTGCGAATAGCATCAGCATCTGAGGCGTATGGTACATAATATTTTTGGGCCCAACGATGAGGATAAGCTGGGACTCTAAACCTTTGATAGGCACACCAGGGCCGAGCAGATGGTAGAATTGTAGAAGCGAAAGTTATAGCCCGAAGAAGTCGACCAATCGCCATGGTGAACATGTACCTAGCCCCTAGTCCAAGACCAGGAGCTTCTACAGAGTCGAACAACACAGAGAAAGCCAGCATCATGAACAGCATCAGGAAGTGATGAAGCCCAATAATTGGAGCTCTCAATATATCAACAATTGTCTGAGGAAATTTTTCATTTGCTGCTAGAAGCAGCCACTGGCCAGTATCAGGAAGAGGAGGTGTATCCCTGTCCAAAATGAATTTTGCATAAAATTTCCTTCTTGTAGCAGTTAAACTCTAACCTTGCAGGTTTACTACAATGGTGTGGGAGACTGAAATCATTGAAATCAAACTGCTGCATCATACATCAACAATACTATGTGATTTTCTGCCTAGATACAATCTGCGAATCATGATGGAACTTCCATGGCAGAAATAGAGCTATACATGTAGCCACCATAAACAGAAAGTGACACTTTTTTTTTACTTTCACAAACAATGGAGAATGATAATCAACTGCATTAACTTTCCAATAAATGTGCTAACTCCATGACCCACTATGAATATATCGAAATTTCATAAAGAGATTCCATGTGCATAGGCTATCCAGCCATCATCATCAATGTCCTCGTCATTATTGCATCGAGCGTATCAATGGATCACATTGCATCACATGATTTATTCAGTGAAGCAACAGTCATAGTGCTGGTATCTATCCTAGACTTGTAGATGCTTTCTGAGTACATAGATGTCATGAATTTCTGGAGCCATGCATCGTTAGAAATGTATTGTAATATGAAGTATAACCACGTAAGAAATTATACTTTGGTACATTCAGCAGAGGCAAAATGTAAATCTTGGAATTGTTTGATGTATACAAGCCCTGCAATTTCATCTTGAAATATTTTTCAACAGTAAAACTTTACTGTCAGATTGATCATTCTACAATTTCTTCCTGAATTTGTGCAGAGACAGCTAAAGAGTACGGAGGACACTGAAAACAAGTTTATGGAAAATGGTGGCAGTGTGGCACTTTGGATAGTGATATCTGCTCCAGGTCCAAAGTCCAAATCGAACTTACAAATAGAAACTTAATTTATCAATCGACAAGCACAAACACATGGATTGGTGACTAATGTTCACGGGGTAGAGTGCATGATACAATATCTTAGAGATCATACAATAAAATCGCATCTTGTAGAGTCCCCCATTGAAGACATCCACGAAATGAAACCACAATAAGATCCAAAAGCCCATGTTTTAGCTTTATTGTTTCATCTTATAATTTCGAAGGATTGCGTTGAATAATGAGTCCCGGATAAGCAAATTCAATAATGTGAGACCTCCAATGGAGTAGATTTAGTTCATGAAAGAATGTAAATAAAACATAATCACATATACCGGGCAGTATGGAAACTTTTTTGAGAAGCGGGATGATAAAAAACTTTGCATATATTGAGATAGATTGCAGGAACTAGTCCAGATTTTCTTGAGCTCCAGAACAAAAAGAATGCAAGTCCAACGTCTGGATCCCATCAACCCTGTATGGATTTTTCCCCATAATAGAGGAAGAGAGTTGAATAATTTCATTTATTGTTCAGAAAAAGTCTCATCATTACGTAATTTTGCTCATCTGAGTACTAATGGACTCATATAAATCATTCGAGGACATGCATGCATGCAAAAAAGGAAAGAGGTTGAGCGAGAACTTCTAACTTCAAAAAAAATCCGAATCCAATCTCATTCACAGAGAAAACTTTCCACTCAAAACAGCATTTAATTATAGTGAAAAAAAAACGTACTAATTAATGACCATGTATCAAATAAATAGATTCATTTAAATCTCAAGTTGCAATCGACGCGCAATTACCCTTCAATCGTCATCGAATTTTCACGACAAAGTCCATTATTTCGAATAGATCCAAAATGACTTGCAATTACACAAACTACTTCCCGTCGTCGACATCGTCACTGAATTGGAGTTCGGCAACAACATCAAACTCTAACTTCAAGCTGAAATCAAGCTTACTGAAGTTCAGGTAAACGCAATTCGAGCTAACAGAACTCCGATCCAGATACAATCGAACAAGAAAAGGGACGCGTCGTCAACTGACCTCAGCTAGAATTACCTGTGCCAGTCCAAGCCGAGCACGGCGGTGACGGAGCGCACGGATAGAGCTTCGAAGAGGAAAGCTAAGAGCATGAACACCATGGAGGCGACGAAAGGTAGGGCGGAGCGAAACTCAGCCGACCAGTGCCGGTAGTAGGGGACGCGAGAGACGGCGATGAGAGCGAGCATTGACCAAAGCGCTGGTTGCAGACGCGCGTGCCACGTGGGGGACAGGTGGCGGAGGTAGTCCACGGCGACGTAGGACATGGCGGCTACCCCGAGGCCGCCGGATCTCGACGGCGTCCGCCATCTCATGACGGCGCCGATGGTGGCGGGACAAAGTGAGCTCCGATCCAGTAATAGAAATGACCGAAGACTTGCTGCTCCTTCGCTCATCCTAAAAACAACTCTACTAATAATTGTCGAACTTTTTATTTACTTTCAATTTTTCTTTTTTTCTTTTTTCGAGATTTAGGTGGTGCACAGTAATAATTTTTTTTTCCATTTCCCTAGTAAATACGTTTGGAAAAATCCAATCTGAATTAGAAATCCATTTGATAAAAAAATTAACTTTTGATAAGATTTTCTACTCCTGGCAAAATTTTTGATCAATTTTGAGAAGTAAAAATTTTTTACTTCTCCATTTGAGAATTTATTCTCGCAAGGCCGCCATCGCCGCCAGTCCCCGATCGCCGTCCGCACCGGTCGCCGGTGGCAACCGGCCGCTCCCGTCAATTGCCGTTGCCGATGGCTACCGCCGGCCGCCCGCGCCGGTATCCGCCGGTCACCGGTCGCCGCCGCCGCCTCCGATCCGCTGCTCCCGATTGCCACCATCGAATATTTTTTTAATAATGTTTCAAATATTTTCTTTTTTAATCATTTTCAAATACATTTCTCTATCATAAATCAACTTTTGAAGTAAAAGCTGAAAATTCAACTTCTACTTCTACTTCAAATCAAAAGGTGAAAAATCCATTTCCTTGCCAAAATCAATTCTCTCCTTAGAAGTGTTATCATGCACGTCCTTAAATTTCCCCATTTGGTTGAGTTCACTTAATTATGTTTTTTCTATTGATAGATTATTAAATGGCTAAAAAAAATAGATTATTAAATGGCTAAAAAAAATTGAAGCAGTTTTCATATTTAAAATTTTTACTAGTGACTGGATAACACCGCACACACCGTTCAATAAATCAGCTCAGCTCGAGGTGATTAGTCGATAAATTCACGCTAAACTTGATTTAATATCAAACTCGAAATCAAATTTATAACGTGTAACATAACGTAAAATAATAATTTTCATGAAAAGAAAACCGCTAAAATAAATAAGGAAACTCCTTTTAAATTCAAACCAATTAATTGCCTTTAAATCTACAATAATTATATCTGCAAATTGTCTTATAATGCAAAGCCACAACTTTCTTGTCAATAGTTAATTATTCTATGTAAAAATGTCCCGGGTATTTTATTTTATTTTTTGTTAATTTGCATGATGATAATGGATGTTCAGGATTGTTAATGTGCTTGAACGCTATCATAGTGTTAATTTACGTCTAATATCTGTTAAAAATTCTTCTAGGGCTGACATCAAAGTTTATAACATTGGACTATTAAATCCAACGAAACGAAATGGAAAGTTAAGCAGGTAAAATATACCGACTATAACACAATGGCCTTACATTCTATAACATAATGGCCTTGTATTAAAATATTTCATAATAATTAAACGCGTTCGTTAAATATTTTTGATCTTGAGTAATTTTTAGAACAATAGTTTCCTAGTGCGATATATATGTAAAACACATCTCATAAACACAATAACTAGTTACTTAAATACGCTCTTTCTCTTAAAAGAGAGTCAAAAAACTTCCTCTCGAATGATAAATAAAATCCAAAAAAAAAAAAAAGGACAGGAACCCACAATAAAAAAATAAAAAAAAAAGTCAAGCTTAAATCAAGGGTGGGTCCCACGTTAGCCTTTAGTCTTCGTTATTTCAAGTTAGCCTCCTGAGCATCTCAAATGAAATACTTCTGAACATGCTTTCTGGTACTGAGACCTGTCGTTGATGAACGGCCATGCTACTACATAAACCAACCTTATCAGTCATGTCTCTGCGCTTCACTTGTCTTTTGTTTACTATGATGGAATCATGGGATCCTTCCCCAAGTAGTGTTTCCATTAGTTGTGGGATATGGACTAGGTTAATCGTGGATCGATTGTTAACTGCTAAACGCGTTCCCGTGAGAAAACTCAACGTGAATTCAGTTGGTTGTTGAGAAAGATGACAGATGATCAGCTCTGAGATGCTAAGCCCCGGGTCGAATTTTGTAGTAATGTTTCGCCGAAAAATTGTGGCTCAGATTCGGGAACCGGGGCATTCTGTAGCAGGAATTGTCATCTAAACAAAAGAGGGGGATCTTATTGCTAATGTCAGTGCTCATATTCATAGTAATCAGGATCATCAGACAAATCCTTAGGATTCTCAAAGACAACAATCACTCGGGACAGGGCTTATTCGCAAGCCAAATTTCGCGAACTTCACTTCTTGTAGATTTTGATGTCTCTCCATCTCGATTCCATGTAGTAGCTTATGTTGGACGGCGCCGCGTACACTCCGCACTTGAAGTACAGATCGCCCGGCCCTTTGTCTGCCGCTTGGAACATTTGATTCCCGTTGAGAAACACAGTCACTTTCCCTCCGTCGACGTCGTGAATTATGTTAAGCCTGAACCACCGGTCGTAGAGGCCTGTGGCGATAAGGTCCCCACTGTAGTACCGCATGTCCCCATCGTAGATCCTCAGTATGAGGGTAGTAGCTCCATGAGCTGCACCGTGTATTTGGGCTATCGTAGCGCCGGATGTCCCATTGGGCACGAAACCGTACCCTTCGAATTGCCAGACTCCCGACGAGTAGTCTAGACCCTGCCAAATGTGAAACCTTGGAGCTTACAAAAACAGGCTTCAAATTCCAGCAGAGAACAGGGAAATTGATGCAGAAGATGAGAAATAAAAAAAGCCGCTAATTCGATCGGTTTCGTGCTCAATCAATCACTACCAGAATGATAAACCATAGAAGGGTTCGAGAATTACCGTGATCCGAACTTCTGTGCGTGGCTGAGTATGACTGTTTGGATCATGGGACTTGTCGTCGGCGTAGACCCACAACTTGCGCACCCCGTCCACGAAGCTGTAGCGCTCCTCCAGAGGAATGTCGTAAGGCCTTTGCAGCTCAATGTTTGCATCTGTCAACGGTACCTCAGTGAAACCGTCCGTAGGATCAGCAGAACAGAACAGATCGGATTTCGGATTGCGACTCGAGACCAGGACAAAAAAGAACAACAGCACATGGCGAAAAGGTATCTCCATTTTTGTTTCTGGTCTGTCTGAGAAATTGTTGAGGAACCCGTGAAGGCAAAGCTTCTATATATAGGGACAACCATAAACAAAGCAGCAACCACCTATGATTTTGTCATCTTTACACAACAGGGCATATCTTTAGGTCTGCTTTCCTTGGACATACATGCTTGTCCTTTTGACAATGTGAACGACCTTGTCTCATCTACGCATTCTTATGTGCATATGCAAGTGATTCCCGACTTCTGAGGAGGTGTCTAACTGTCCAATTATTCCAATGGAAAATGGTTGGTTGTGTTGGAGGTTAGGGTTTGAGAGAATATAAAGGATTTTGTCTGCTTGAAGTATTACACCAAGAAACGTCAAGTTTGGAATGCTCAACAATGTTACCTCCAGCATAGTAAACCCTAGAGTTATATGCAAGTTATGGGCTCAAGTCCATATGGACACAAATAACCATGATTTCACATATTGGGCTTGTATGTGAACATATTATATGGATTATATTAACAATATATCCAACAATATCCTCTTTTGTTCACCATACATCACAATCTAATACGGTGGTCTCTGATGTTCAAACAAACATGAATCATCCACATTCAGTCCAAGACAGTCAACTTGGATTGATCCAAGAATTTTAACAGTAAAATGTTAAACTCAATCATCATTTGCAATCCATATAAGTGAATTATCCTTATCATGAATCTGTTCTGAGATCAGCACATCAAAATAAATCTCTAAATCAGTTCACAACCAATATATGCATAGCAGTAAAGTATAAGTAGGCCAATCAAAATAGTCTAAGGCCTTTTAAATACAACAGACAAGTATAATGATGTTCACAACACAGAGACAAAAAATATAAGTCTCAAGTAAATGGATTTTATCAAAATGGGCAATAGCAGGTGAACTGTCAAGTACCCACACGCACAAAATGATATATTCATCAATCAAGTAGGTCATCCTGATCAAGACCATGCTTATTAGGCTCTCCTCTATCTTTGTCATCCAATGTAGAATGTCAAATATAAATTTCATATTATCATGAATTCAATTATTTGAATAATCTACTAAAAGAACTTAGCACCATAACATCAGGTAAAGAGAAACTATATTGATGTCATAAAACATCATACTATCATGTTCAAAAGTATCAAGTCAATTTCATAAATTATAAACAAGGCCTAAACAGTTTGATTTACAAAAATCCATCAACCCAAGTTTATTCGTAAGAGAATAACCATTATCTAGTTTCAAATAACCGGACCAATAGTCAAGTCCCTTATAATAACTTAGTTATGAAATGTCAAGTTTCAATTAAGATTAAGACCGACAAGCTTCTTATGCAATCAACTATTTCTGTGTTCCAATTTGGAATGTCGCAATTACTAATTTCTTAAAGTCAAATAATCTCGCATCAAGTTTGAAATTGGATCATTTAACCAAAAGGATAGTCCAACCTAGTTGGATTGTATTATCAAGTTTGAAATGACACAAGCTTCCTTGATAGAACCTTTGAATTAGGTTAAAGTCATGTTCATCAAGTTTGGAATGAGACAACTTACCCTTTTCAATTCATCAGCAATCATGAACATCAATGAAACACATAAATTGTGCTCATCATTTTGGCCAACAAAAGAAGATTCGATAATTTAAAATCCACAATTAGAAAGTAAGTAATTGGCAATTCAGACTTGTCTACACAGTCTTTAACCCCATTTCCCCCACCGTTTTGAATAATCGATCTTTAGGAATGCCTTTTGTGAAAGCATCTGTCATGTTATCCTTCGATCTCACATTGATCAAGGTGATAACTCCTTATTTTCTCAAATAATTCAACAATGCATGTCTCAGTCTGACATGTCTTCTCTTTGAATTAAAGAGAGCATTATTGACGACCTGGACAACTGATTGATTATCACAGAACAGGCTTAAATAATTAATCTTTAATCAAGTTAAAGGAATATTCATAATCAAATTCTTTATCCACTCTGCCTCTTTGTTAGCTGAAGCTAAAGCAAAAAGTTCTGATTCCATAGACGACAATGCAATGCAAGTCTGTCTTTTGGATTTCCAAGTAATAGCAGCTCCACCCAAAGTGAATACATATTCACTTGTGGACTTACTATTTCCAATCTCTGAGCACCATGATGCATCAGAATATCCATCCACAGTTGGAGGACAAATCAGAGTAACATAGAGCATAATCTTTAGTACCTTTAAGGTATCTCATCAGCCTATTGAGTGTATCTCAATGCTCTTTACTAGGATTACTAGTTAAACGACTCAGTATGCCAATTGTAAAGGCTATGTCGGGTCTAGTGCAACTCATAACATATATGAAACTACTAATCAGTTTCGAGTACTTTAATTGATCCACGCTGGTCCCTTCATTGGGACTTAGTCTTTTATTATAATCACATGATATCTCACTCGATTTACACTCACTGTATCCCTAAGTAGAAAGTAGCTACTCAATATAATGAGTCTGGCTAAGGGAGATGAATTGCCTTTCAAAGCTTACTTTCATGCCAAGAATGGTATTAGCAATACCAAAATCTTTCATGTCAAACTCTTTAACTAAAGTAGCTTTTACGTCACTCAATACAGAATGATCAGAGCCAAGAATTAACATGTCATCAACATACAAGCAAATAATGATTATCTTATTTGACATAAAATAATGGTAAAGGCATTTATCTGAGTAACTAGACTGAAAGTCATTACTCTTTACCACTTTGTCAAACTTAAGATGCCACATCTTAGGTGCTTGTTTTAGACCATACAAAGATTTGTTCAATTTACAAACTTTGTCCTCAAGGCCTTTCATGACATACCCTTCCGGTTGTTCCATGTAGATTTCTTTATTTAATTCTCCATTGAGGAAGTTGCCTTTACATCCGTTTGATGTACTACAAAGTGTTCAATAGATGTTAAAGCAAGAAGAATTATTATAGTTGATAAATGACACACAGATGAATAAACGTCAAAATAATCTATTTCACTCTGTTGTTTATAGTTTTAATTACTAAACGTGTTTTGTATCAGGCTATTGATCCATCACTATTCAGTTTCTTCTTCAATACCCACTTACAGCCTATAGTCTTAGCCCCTTTTGGTAAATTGACTAGCTGTCAAGTGTGGTTCTGCAGCAAAGAGCTCATTTCATCATCTATGGCTTATGCGCACAATAGAGATTCCCTAAATCTCATTGCTTCTTGATAGGAGAATGGATCATCCTCTAAATTGTAAGTAACAAAGTTTTCACCAGAACTTTTGGGAACTCTCTCTCTCTTGTAGATACTTTAACCGAAAATGGTTCAACAGCCAACTGTGTGGAATTAGTGTCAGAAGGACCTGCTTCAAATTCTACATGATACTCTGAAATCATATATGTAGATCTAGAAACATTCAAGCCATGATCTTTGAGAAACTTGTTCTTTAAGAATTTTGCATCTCTAGATTCTATCACTGTGTTAGTAGATAGATTCAAAAATCTATTTGCAGCACTATCTTATGCACTACCTAGATATATAAAAGTAATTGTTCTAAGTCCCACCTTAAGTCTCTTAGGATCTTGTATTCTAACATAAGCAACACAGCCCCCCAAGTCCTAAGATTATCATATCTACAAAGATGCTTATGTCATATCTCATAAGGTGCCATAGGCAACTTAGAGTGCGACAACATGTTCAAAAACCTTATCTTTTGATTTCAACAAATAGACATAACAATATCTAGAAAAATCGTCTATGAATGTTATTAAATACTTCCGACCACCTCTAATAACGTAATTTTTAAAGTCACAAAGGTCAGAATGTATTCGCTTAAGAAGTTGTGCGCTTTTAGAAACCAACTTAAAAGGTTTTCTAGTAATCTTAGCATGTGCGCACACTTCACATTTGTCAAATCGAATAGAAGTATCTGATGAAATGTTGTGAGTTTTAACAAGATGTTGCATTTTCTTGTAGTTCATATGTCCAAATCTACTGTGTAACAACTTTGGATCAATCAAAGTAGAGCTCATATGTTTATGCTATTAGTATCTAAACTCAACCTCTACATACCATTAACCATGAATGCACAATCGAAATAACATAAGTTAATAGATAAAGTTACTATACCATTCATAGTTGAAAATGACATACCAACTTTATCAAGTAAACTCATAGATATCAAATTCTTTTTAAGTAAAGGTACTACTCTAACATGTTTCAGAGTTAGTAATTTACTTGAAGAAAGCATTAAATTTGCAGTTCCAGCATTAGTTACCTCTGCCTTACCACCATTGTAATTTTCTACAGTATCTTTCACTTCTGTGATCTCAGTGAGTAAGTTCTTATCATTTGTAGCATTACAAGTAGCGTCACTATTCAACTACCACTCAGAAGAGACACTGACATTTTCATTCTTTATCATTCCAATGAAGGCTTGAGGCTCAGACGTATTAACTAGCATATTAACCTCATTTTGTAGTGTGTCATTATTTGACTTCTTTGGTAGCTTACACCCTGCTGCCTAGTGACCCCACTTTTCACAGTTATGCACTCGTCGTTCTTCTTTCTTTTGGAAATAGTCTTTTTGGCCTCTAACTGTGAACAGAATTCCATTTTTTGTGATTTGGAGTTTTCTGAGGTTTATAATGTGACATTAAGTTAGCAACTGACTTTTGTTGTATTACTTGTTCCAAACTTTTCCTAGAAATATTTTGATCCTCAATGCGAATATACCTCTTTAGTCCATCAAGTCCCATCTTTCTTTCTATCTAGCATTTAGTCTTAAAAGAATTACATTCAGCAGGTAGCTTACTCAATACAAGACCAATAAAGATATTATCAAACATATCAAAGTTATCCTCTTTCAACTTGTTTCTCATGTTCTCAAATTCAATTAACTGAGAGGTAATGCTTGAAGTCATATTGAATTTAAAAACAAAGAACTTCTCCGCTAATAAAGTTTTAGAGAGCCCCTCTTACTTTTGGAACTGAGCGTACAAGTGATCCCACATCTCTTTCGCCGTCTTATACTCATTATAAGTCATAACTAAATGAGATTTAGAAAGGCCAACAAGTAATCTCTACAGAAATCTTCATCTTTGTTTCATTGATATCTATCCACATCTTTAGTGATAGATGCAAAATCACTTAATACAATATAGAATATTTTGCGTTCTTTCATGCCAAATTGAACGTGCAATTTCCAACCATGAAATTGAGCAACATCAAATGATTGCAGCTTTATAATATCATAGGAACTATGTTTTGCCATTTTAATCATAGCAAAGGGTTAGAAAGAGTGCACATTGAAGTCTTCGAAGCTCACAAAGTCAAATAACGCCTCTAACTTTGGTTAAACTACTCTATAGAGATGGAATTTACCAAAATAGACCCCCAAAATGAGTCTAGATCGCCTAGAATTTTAAGATGGATTGACTTTGTTGCTGGAAATTCTCCAAAAAAAGGTTGAAAATACTCCTAAATACGCTTGAAATATGCAGTAAATACGCTGGACACGGTGCTACAGTAACTCGTATGCTACAGTACCCGCGCGCGACAGTACCCGTACGTTACAGTAACAATGAAGTTTCGGCGGTCATATCTCCTTCGTCCGATCTCCGTTCGACGCGAATGACCACTCAAAACGTTCATATCGACGAGTAGAACGAAATCCAAGTGGTCTCGACCTCTGAAATTTGATATATTTGATGGGTTCTTGATTTAAAGATTTCGGCCACTCGAATTTCAAACTCAGATCCCGGACAAACCAACAATCGAAATTGAAAGTAACTTGTACCTGTGAGTTCGTCTCGACGATATCTTCAAGTAGACACCTTACTCGCTTAAATCCGACACACGAAGATTATACTTCAAGATTGTTGGAAGTTACGGTTTTAGACAATAGAGAGGATTTTGTCTGCTTGAAGTATTAACCAAAAGACGTCTAGTTTGGAACGCTCAATAGTATTATCTCCAGCGTAGGAAATCCTAAAGTTATATGCAAGTTATGGGCTCCAGCTCATATGGACCCAAATAATCATGATTTCACCTATTAGGCTTTGTATGTGAACATATTATATGGATTATATTAACAATATATCCAACAGGTTGATGCTCCATTTCTTGGCCTCTAGTGTAGCAGGTTTAGTCTGTTAATTGTTGTTTATGGATTCAAACGACAGATATGTCGTCTATTCTTTCGGAAGGTAGCTCTTCTTGCACTCCCCCAAATTGGTATTATCAATCCTTCCCGATTAATTGGCCTAATAAATGCGGACTTTGGTTTCTGTCTTTTCTAATAGACAAGGACGCATGGCAATATCATGCCGTATGTGCACTTTCCGATCCAATGTAAGTTGTTTCCATCGCCTCATCGCATTCTGCCGTAAGTTCATACAGAGAATCCGATGATCTCAGGAAGACACGCTTGGTATTGTTTCCTTCGGTTTTCTTGTTTAGTAAGATGATTACGCGGATTAAAATTTGCTGTGCGCGCTAATCGGGTGCCATTAGAATTTGGCTCCTTCTACTTGATGGAACTCTCAGTTCTAGATTCCGAAAAAAAGATTGGATAATTTACAGCTCAACGGCCTGATATATCTGAGTCGGAGATGTCAGATGACAAGGGGCGCTACGAAGGCCAATTATGAATATGATTAGGATGTAAACCGAGGGGTAAGTCGATGAACGTCAAGTGTTCCCATCCTTAATTATGCTAACTGATCTACAGGAAGAAGCTGAAAAATCATAGTCGCATGATTAATGACATAGCACATGAGCATGGACATGGACATGATCTTCTGCCGCTGCACCTGTTAGTTTGTGCACACAAAAAGAAAAACCTAACCGAAACCATAAGAGAGATTTACCAAAGGAAAAGTAGATTTGGCATGGAATTGTGCCATTTTTTCTTGAGCTATACAAGACCGGGAATGAGGGTGCTGATAAATTTGTGAGCTAGTTGATTAACACATGCATAGAAGCTCATCAATGGAGCTCGTGTCACATATGCAGAGACGGAGAAAGAAGCTCCGGCTCCGGGGAATTCATCTTTGAAAGCCAATCGCAGGTCGACAAATCCTGTCGATCGGCCCTGCCTTCCCTAGTTCGACCCAACAGCTTATTGTATAGTCAGCCCAAGCTTCATACTTGGAACTGACCACTATTTCCACTACGTTTCTGCAATAAGCTGACTTCCCAGGTCCCTTGTTTTGCATATCATAGCCTGAATTACTTCACATGAAAGGCAGCTTGGGATGCAACATCCTAATTCTTCCATTTGGTACGAAGCTCTCTCGTTTATTGATCAGTTAGAGAAATTAACTCTAATCCGAGCGCGCAACGGGGAAAAGTCAAAACAACCAGCTATCAAATAGAAAGCTGAAGGAAGAGTTTTGCTGGGCACAACAATCACTTCCTGTATATTTTGATGTCCTTCCACCTCGATTCCATATAATAGCTCACGTTCCGGGGCGCAGCATACACTCCACACTTGAAGTACAAGTCGCCGGGGCCGTGATCTTGTGTCATGAACTTTAGAGTCCCGTCAAGGTAAACCTCCACGACGCCTTGATCCCTGTTGTGGATCACGTTCACCCTGAACCACTTGTCGTAAAGATCGGTCGCGATCAGATCGCGAAGGTAGTATCGTAATCGTACATCGCCTTCGTACATCCTCAGTATCAGAGTAGTGGAGTGCCCCATGCCGCCATGGATCTGCACTATGATGGCTCCGGAAGTCCCGTTCGGCACGAAACTGTAGCCCTCAAATTGCCATACCCCGGATGAATAATCAAGCCCCTGAGAGAAAAGTAGGTTAGGATCAAGCTGATGATGAATTTTCGATGCGTTAGCACTCTAATGCAGGTATCCATATTGGAAAGAAAGATCCAAAATTCACAAAAACGGGGGATTGCGAGAGTACTGCTATGCGAATTTCCGTCCGGGGCATGGTATTACTGTCGGGTTCGTGCGGTTTATCATCTGCATAGACCCAAAGCCTCCTGATTCCGTCTGCGAAACTATACCTCTCCTCCAACAGCTTGTCGTACGGTTTCTGTATCTCGAAGTTCGACTCGGTCAGCGGCACAACAGTGAACCCATCAGTGGGATCGGTGCAGACACGACCTATTTCGATGCCGTGAACAAGGATGAGGCACAGGATCAGATGTGAAGCACGCATCTTCTCCAGGTCCTGGTCCAGTGAAGTCACAAGGAAACGTTGAGCTATGTACTGCTAGGATTAGCATCCGCATGAATCCGAGACGACAAAAAAATTAACCCTAGAAACCTTTTTGGACCAGAGTCGGTGTCTTGTTCCTTCAATTAAAAAAGCTCATACGTAGCACCTAACACTAAGAAGAGGCCAAATGCGATTTGGTTCAACCGTTGATGATTGAGGGTGACAAAGTTTGCTGGGTCACTGAACTAAATTATGTGCAGAAAGCTCCAAACTTGGGTCGAATGAAAGACTCCCTTCCTGGATTCAAGGCCATGTCCAGACTGTTGTGTTTATGTTGAATCGGCATCGGCTCTAAAATTTTTTGGAAAGGAGAGAGCTTTGGGTTATAATATGGTGTCATCTTTTGTTATCAGTAGTAATTCCTGGCACATCAATTTACATTAACTTTGTCTCGTGAAGAGACCCGTCTTATTGAAATTCAATGTGTTGATCGGAGATCTAAATATTTACAGCCAAACTAAGAAATACACCAGAGAACTTGGACTCTTCTGCCAGAATACCAAGTAAAGGATCAAGCCAATCTAGTCAAATCGGGAGAATTACCAAACAAGTCATATATCTATTGCAATTTGTGACAATTTAGTCCTAAAGCATTTTGTATCTGTGCCAATTCAACCCGTTCAGCCAACTTTAACCGGTTGGTGCCGTCGTGGCAATTGTTCAGAATATTTTAATATTTTTAAATTATTTTTTTCTTTCTTTTTTCCTTTTCTTTCTCCTTTGTTTCTTCTGTTCTTCCTCCACAGTCGCTTGCCACATCGATGGTCAATGACCAGCTACAAGCGACCTTGTCGAAAACTTGCGAGGGATGACATTGCCAGCCAAGCGAGGCTCGCCTCGCGGGGGGGATGTCACTTGAAGCTGGAGAGGTCACCTCATCGGCCTCGAGCGAAGCGTACCTTCCCTTCTTGCACAAATTTGTGCTTGGCCATCCTTGATGCATCTCAAGTGTTTGCGAAAAAAGCCTCCCTTACTTGCAACCCTTTGTCCTCCCATCTTCTGCTATATATAGTAGAGACATCGTCTCACTAGAGGCCGACCCTCCCCAGCTCGGGCGATCCTGCCCCTGCGAAACGAGCCTCGCTCGGCTGATGAGGTCGCCTCTCGCTTGTGGTTGGTCATCGTCCATCAGTGAGGGCGCGCTACAGTGGAAGAAGGGAAGAAAATGATAATAAAAAAATTAAAAATATATTCAAATATTATTAGAAATTACCAATGTTAGCGTCAACCATCGTCATGTGAGCGTCATGTGGTGTCCACGTCAACTCTAATTAAGGGTGAGTAAAAAATCCACGATCCAACCAAACCGGACCAAATCGTATCGAACCGGCTGATTTTGGATGGTAACCGGCGCATACGATTCAGTTCTCGGTTCCAAATTTCTAGAACCGGTGTGTACAAGTTCGGTTTACAATTTCGAGTACGAAACATCCCGCTGGTCCAACGAACTGACCACTTTAAGCAAATTGTAATTGTATTTGGTGCAAGAAATGGCATCATAGTGTTGTGTTTATATTTACAACTCATAAATGATGTTTTGTATTTCAACAGAGTAGATTAAATACTTGTGGCATGCATTTTCAACATTTTTTGTCCTTTTTGTGGTTATAAGGAAATTGTATTTGTGTTTGGTGCAAGAAATTACATCACAATGTTGTATTTCTCTTGATACTCTCACTTGTGAATAGAGTAACCACGGTCCAACTCGAGAACCGAACCGGACCGGTGGTTTGTTTTCAATTGGATTCATGAAATAAACGAGTGGTTGATGATTCGCATTTTGCGGAACCAGTCCTTAACGAAAGGGTCTCGATTCTAGGGTGGGAACTACCCATCCTGAAACAGATCACCCCTAACGCTAATAGGTCAAAGTTGGCCGGATGGAATGAATTGGCACATAATATACTTGGACATTCATCCCCTTCTATGGTCATCCTAGGAGCTAAACCCTTAAGAAAGACTTTTTATTGGGTCAATCACATGTCACCCATTAAAGGATTAAAACTCAAATGTCCCAAAAAAAAGTTTGTAACTGAATTTATACAATTTCACTAGTTTTAAAACTCTTTTAGTAATTCTCCTTGGTGAACGCCCATTGAAGACAAGCTCGATTTATCGCATAAAATATTAAAAGCACCAATGCCTCCGCCAATAAATCTAACCGAGCATACATCGGGCCCTCCCGAAGAAGGCCAGCGCATTACAAATGTGATGCTCTAATCTCTGAGCTAAGCGGCCGTTCGCAATGCTGGTGAATCCACCGGCAGGCAAGAAACAACCCATGAACTTCCATTTATTATGTACAAGAGTCCAAGAATTTAACTTAAAATGGTCTTACATTATCATTTCCTTTACGACCATATCCTTAGCCCATTTTATTGTTGCAAGACATAAATACAAGTGCTCTTCGAGCTCGTCCACTCGCTTCTGAAATGCGATGTTCCTCTTCTTGAGCTCGTTCGCCACTGGCCCAGAAGTTTCTCCCTCCCTCCTCATCAAACGTACATGAACCGTGGTGTTGTTATGCTCGATCTCGTCGCAAAGTCGTGATACTAGCCGCGTGATCATGTCGAAATCTCTATCCAAGACGTAGGTCCCTTTGGCCGCGGTATCCAATTGTTCTCCGACTTTCTCAAGAACCCGAGTCCGTGCAGATCCGAGTGTGTTGAACATTTTCCTCCTGAAGCGCTTCGGCGGAAAGCTAAGAATGGCCGGCCCCATAAGCAGCAGTGTGAGCGTACGCGCCGCCTTGTGAAGAAGTTGGATCAGCCGAATCTTTCTCGCCACCTTCTTTCTCCACGGCTTCAAGCAGTTTAGGATGGAACAGTACTCGTCGTGAATCGACTGGAAGTCGTGCTCGTTAGGGCTACCGACTGGACTAGTTTGAACAAGAGAGGGTTTGATAATTAGCTTGGAGGTGATCGTATTCACGCTGTTCCTCGAGCGTTCCTCTCTTCGCATTCTGCGGTCCATTGCTTTTATTTGCTGGATCCAGATGAGAAGGTCCACGCACATATCCGAGGCCGCAGCGATCACAGCAAAGTACCTCAACATGAGAAGCTTGAGCTCAGGTTGCTTCCAAAGAACGGCCGAATCGAGTAGAGACGACAAACTCAGCTCGCCGAGTTCATCCATAACATGAGATGGTCTTTCATGGGAGTGCAATGGAAAGGGCACTTGATGAGCATTTGCAAGAAATCGAGCTTGATCATGCAAATCGATGAACGATCTAGTTCGGAATGCGTTAAGGTGCTCCTCGTTCACGCCTAAGCTTTTCCGAGCGTCCTTCAGTTCTTCTCTATCTGCAGGATCTGCAGAATGCATTGAGAGGTCTGCATCATTAGGAAGCCAAACTGAAAATAAGATGAGATAAAATTGTTGTAAGTCGGTTTGTTATCCAATAACTTTGGTGGAAATACAAAGATGAGGGTGAACCTTTCGCTCCTTAATCAACCAATTTTCGGCACTTGAATGAATTGAGAATCGTCAAAAGCAAGCAGAAGTACATTACACTTTCAAAACCACGTGAAGTGCTATTCTTTTAATGTTCATGCTAAAAGATTTGACTAGTTTTGATTGTCATCGCCTTTGTTTTTCTCTTTATTTTTGCCTAGCAAAAGGTTCGGAAGGGCGACCGGTACTAAGGACCATTCCCTCCTCAAAGGTAGTTGGCATTAGGGGAGAGCAAAAAAACTGAGATTCACTCGAATTGAATCGGACCGTATCCAACTAGTAAGTTCTGGATGATTCCTTTCAGGTATCAAAATAATGGTTCCCGATTTCAATTTCCTGGAACCTGTGGGTACCGATCCGTTTTCCGGTTCTAGATGAAAAATACCCACCCAAATCAATTGAGCCAGACATATTTATAAAATACAGATATGCATATATTTTTTAATTCAAGTTATCGCCCTCAAATTCTCAATCACGTGATTCCCAAGCCCAGCTCACCTCAAAGCTTGAGAAGTTGATTTATTTTCGTGGCTCAAGAGTGGTCAATTGCTTGCTTACTCGTGCGAATGTGTGGCAAACTTATGTCCATGTGTGATATGTGACGTAAGACCGTGGATGAAGCTTCGGAATTTTGTGACAAACTCATTACTCATTAAAAGATATTTTGTGTTTTTCGTTGGTGGTGCACTTGCTGATTTTCTTTTTCTTTTTCTTTTTCTTTTTTGAATATGTCAAAGAAATCATCAAGTGCATCAAGAACGCTCATGCCTGTCTCTTTATCCACGGAAAATTGGTAACCGCTTCATTTGTTCATTTTCTTACGATCTTCTTTAATTAATTGATGTTGATACTTAAAAGGACCGGTTCCATGGACCCACCCAGGAACCAAATCAAACTAGTAGTTTGGTTATTAGGTGGGTCCATGAAACGAGTGGGTGATTCATATTTATTATTTTACGGAACTGGTCCCTAATGGGTGGTTCTCAATTCTAGGGTGGGAGACACTCATCCTGAAACCGATTACTTTTTAGTTTATATGACAAAAGGTGCATGCATCATGTAATAATCGGAGAAGACATACCTCTTCTAACCATTCTCGTGCGAAAATTTGTGCACATCGCTCGAGCTCTCTTGAAGATCAAACTCGACGTCATTTTCTGTATTCAAGTTTGGAACAATTCTAATCCACTATATATATAGAGGAATTGTGCGATGAAAATTATGCCAAAAATGAGCTTGGCCGACTTCTTAAGCCGTCAGGCAAAGAGGATGAAGGTTGCCTTATGAAGTGTCTATTTGCCTTGTGTTTTACGTTAATCTTAGACAAGCTCGTCTTTCCCATTCGCTTGCAAGCATTATAGGCCGCCACTGGAGTAATCTTCGCTTCATTGTTCATCCTCTTGTGCAATAATGGCCTTTTTAGTTTCTTTTTCTTTTCTTTTTTTCCTTCTATTTTGTGCATTTGGTCTGCCGCGATATATGTGTATCTAGTAGAACTATCAAAATAGGTCGTAATAATGGGCTGAGTTGTTATATGAATTTTTTTTTTGTTATATGGATTATTTGTATTTAATAAATTCATGAATGAGTTTAAACATAATATGAGTAATTAAATGGGTTACAAATAAGTCATCAATG
The DNA here is from genome assembly GCA_028455895.1 of Rhodomyrtus tomentosa. Lineage (NCBI taxonomy): Eukaryota > Viridiplantae > Streptophyta > Magnoliopsida > Myrtales > Myrtaceae > Rhodomyrtus > Rhodomyrtus tomentosa. The sequence continues at coordinate 34,580,552 of JAPCWY010000001.1, read as the reverse complement.
GGTTTACAACTTATCCGGACTCAACTCATCTTCGTAGCTATCTTTTCATTCTTTCTCACCATTATTCAATTTCGCCTTCACTCGCTATGCACTATCACTTCAATTCGAATATGAGTTTTTTCTAAGTTTTGTTAAATATGAAAGTATCTTGTGACTATCACTTCAATTCGAATATGAGTTTTTTCTAAGTTTTGTTAAATATGAAAGTATCTTGTGAATATGGGTCAGATCGAATATGGTTCACTAAATTTGCATTGCATGAAAATAGCTCAAAACGAGTTAAATGAATCTATTTTGGTCAAACTATTTTCGATCTATATCCAATTCGAGGTAACCATTTGATGGGTCTAGTGGCATATGTGGAGCATTGAATGAACCGGCAGATTGACTTATACCGAACATGTAGCACTTCACGCGAAGTAAATCAATTAAGCGTGTCGTCGTGTATGTTCGACACCTGCTACAACAGCTCCCAACATTGGCATGCATCGATTGCTTCTACACCAATGACTAACGAAGACATAAGGAAAGATGATGATTGCGAGGATGATATCCACTTTTGCCCCGCTAAGTAAAGGCACACGACTTGCCCATGCATTGTTTTGATGAACTTTGTTGCGTTAGCGTTCCAACTTTCCTTTTGGAATTTGAGCAAATGTAAATATTTTTAGATTAAGTGGTTTTGAAAAAATGTAAATGGCGGGGTTCAGTAAAAAAAAAAAAAATCTTTGAACTGCAAATTGGATTAAGTAGCATTTCGAAAAATAAAATTGCAAAGAGCTTTTGGTTGCATATTTTTTTTTTGTTTCTTTTGTTCTCGAAAAAAATCAAAATCCTTCATCAAACGGCGAAGGGTTCAGGCCGCCGTCGAGCCAGAAGACAAAATAGAATAATCTAGGGTTTCGCATTTGAAAAGGGGTAAAAATGAACTTTTAGTAAAGTTTTGAGGGCAATATAGATAACTCACTAATGCAAGTCCCTACCAGCAAACAACCCAGCATTTGACCAAGCAATTTAGAGGATTAAAGCCCTTTGGGAAAACTTAACCAAATGCACCCTTACAAGGTTGATGCTGGTCTTCATATCTCTTGTAGTTAGCAATTAATGCTCGTAAATCAATCATTCAAAAACATGAATCCCTATCCATACTCTGAAAAAATTATCAGTTTGCTCCTAAACCTATTCTACATATATTCATTCAGTCTTAAACTTTTCAACTTTGTCAATATAGTTCAAATTTTTTGTGTAAAATTTCAACATAATCTTCCTGGCTAGTTGTTGCTGAAAATCACTAACGTGGCACGAGTAAAATTGTCCATGTAAGATGGGTGGCAACAATTGGATGCTATGTCAGTAGTTTCCAGAAGAATTGCTTTGGAATTTCGCACAAAGGTTTGGACTAGAGGTGTCAAAAAAGCCTGCACCGGCCCGACTCGACCCAACCCAACCTGAAAATTCACCTAATTTTCGGGCCTTATCGAGCCAGGTTTGGTACTGTTGGCGTAAGGATCGGGCCAACTCAATTTCGGCTTTTTTTTGTGCCTATGTTTTCTTTTTAATTTAATTTACTTTTAATTTTATTTTTATTTTTTATATTCTTTCATTCGACAGGCTTGTCAAGTGATTTTGATTCACAAAATAAATAAAAAAGAAACCAAACCGTGCCAGTTGAGCTAGGTACTGTCAGTTTCGAGCTGACCCCTTGGCCCAACCCAACTCGGCCCATTGACAACCCTATATGAGACTATATTGGTAAAAATTGAATAGTTCGTGATCGAATTTGACATCCATACAATAGATTTAGGGTTGATTGGGTAAATAATCACCATAACCCAGAAAATACTCTCGGTATCGGGAATTAGGTAAACAATAGCGGAAAATCTGGATAGGCAGCTCTACACTAGGTGGTAGAGAGGTGTGTGCATCTGTAATGGGCATCAGGCGAAGGTAGTACCAACTATTATAGTAATGAGTTGGGTTTGAACTTCCCTTTTAGTTTTCTCCTCACGGAGGTATCTGAATTTCTTTTACATGTCCTAGTAAGTATGATTAGAGTTACGTTGGTAAGTGGCCATCTCTCAATACGGAGCGATTTCTTGTGAATATCTCAAAAAAAGAACCTCGTGATCAATATAATTGCTAAATAAAGATTGTGACCGTGATTAGTTTGATGGAAGACATTCGAGAAAAGTGTCAAAAGGAAAAAAAAAAACTTGCTGAGCATCAAAACTTACTTTAAAACTTTAATTACTTCGGAAATATCTTAAAAAAAAAAAAAAAGCTCCTCAACAACGATGTTATTATGATTTATTTTAGGTATCCAATTAATGAAGGGTCTCAAACTAGTTTATGAAGATGTAGAGAGCTGTGCTCGCGGTTTGTGAAAATATTTAGGGTCTCTAAGTAAACATTTTCGTTCACATTTAAAGGCCTAAAATTTTCTCAACATAAATGTCGATAAACGGCTACTTTTCCTTTCTTTTTTTCCCTTGTGTCCCCGGAAAGAAACCTTAAATTTATGCAAAAGCCTCTTCCTTCTTTCACGAGGAAACTTTGGGAGTGGCAAAATAGTACGAGAAATCTCTCGGATCATTATCAAGAGTATGAATTTATGTGTCGCAATAATCACTAGTGTGGTCAGATTGAAAAGACTCATACGTTGCGAGGATTAGTTGAGTGCTCGCGAGCCGGGATATCTTCAACCTGAAAAATAAGTTAATCGATGCCAACCTTGCACATCTCTCTCTCCACTCTACTCTACTCTTGAGAAATTATTTGAGTTATTTGCACTAGTGATCATTTAAAGTTTAGCACAATTTGTAGTCCAATCAATGAACCTTGATTTGAAAAGCCATATACATCGAACTTTCATTTATCTGTTGTTTCATGCATTTTTGGCCAATGACAAAATTAATCAATGGGAATGTTGCTCCAAACTATTGAGATATTATTTGAGTAAACCAAACTCTTGGTCATCAGAGTTTAGCTCATTTTGCAGCAGATCACTGAAATTTGATTCGAATAACCAATCACATTAAACTTCATTTCCCTACGGTTTGATTTTAGCAAAAACCGACCAATTTTTGACGAAATAGCCGACGCGATAATGACATGACATGTTTAAAATTGGCCATGTGACCACCACGTAGGGATTCATTAGAAAATCGATAGAGTTTATCCCAAAGTGCATAGAAAAACTAAACACTAGTCAATTTAGTGATTGAAATTAAAAATCCAATTATCGAATTGTAAATCCACTAAAATTATTAACAGAAGACATTTGCCCAAATTTCGAACCCCAGAAAAAGTATATATGTATGTAGAGGACTGGCCCTTTCTCTTTTGGGCTTCCCAAAGCAATATTTGGTACTATGCCTTTTGTTCTCTTCTTTCAAACCCCTATTATATCTGTCCTCCTCTTTTAAGGAAAGGGTACAAAAAAAAAAAAAACATGTTAGGCCCACATCGAAATTCACAAACATGTCGAAATTAAGGCTGTCACGGTTTCGCTAGCGGCCACCGCTTGAACATTCAACATCAGCACCAGAAGTAGAATCTCCCCTTCTTTCCATGAAAGCGAGGCTCGTCCCTTGAGGTTTTATAGCATCATGTCTAGGCTTGTGAAAAGGTTCTATCCACGAGAAACTTTAGGTCTACGCATGACTTTGAACCGCATTAGAAAATTAGGGTTCTTCATCTTGATAATGAACCTTGTTTGTTTTGAATCGAGGTAATCTGCTTGGAGGATCTTGGCGTCTTACATGTGGATTGATTCTCTAGTGCTTGTGTCTGGCACTAAGAACTTGGATTATCTTTAATACGATAACCCCTAAGTCTGTTCTCTACTCGTTTTTACAGTACGTTCATAGAAAAATTTAACGGAAACACTCGTCTTAATCTGCCTCAAATTCATTAGCTAAAGCAATTTGAGAAAGTTAATCTGATTGGCCTTACCGATGGTCGCTACTCGCCACAGTCCTTCTGTCCGCTGGTTCAAGGGATTATGTAGCTTGGTAATAAAAACCAACAGAGAACAATGTTGACCCGATTTAGTCGTTGCATGCGATTCGATCTAAGGATTTATAAAAAATGGACTGCGGGCGACGGGAGTTGTGGATTGAAATCAAATCTTAGAGCAGTCATAACTATTGCTTTATCAATTGGATCTTAGAAACTTCAAAAGGCTCGTAAAGATTTGAACTTGTGCGGTCGAGGGACACAAAATGCGCTCGGATCCATTTGACGCGGGAAAAAATTCCACAACATTTGGGCATTATTTTATATGTAGCATTTGTGTTTTTCAAATTAATTAAATCACCCGATTTCAACACATCACCCGATTGAATAACGAACAACTAGCATCTCCGATTCACTTACCATGGTGATGCTAAGAATATTGACGGGATGCTAATGGAATACCTTACAAATCTCATAAATCGGTTAAATTGACATACGCATGGCCTCTACAGATGGCCCTAAGCCTACGTAGTTTTCATGCGATTTATGGTTTCTGAAATTTGAACAGGCGACCTTAAAGCTGAATCATAAGTGTTGGATAATAATAATAAGTGGGGTCTACGGGGTTACGGTGTCGCTGCCGTCGCGAGCCCCGCCACGTGCGGCGCACGTGGTCTGCCCACGCGACTGACGTCAGCCACGCGCGACGCACGCGGCTCGGCCTGGTGGGCTGATGTCAACGAACTGGGTCCGGCCCGACCCGCGACGCAGCCCAGCCCAATTATTTTTTTAAAAAAAGGAAAAGATTCGACTCAATTTTCAGATATGTTCTGACCTAGCCCGCAGTAGATTTGACCCGAATCACGAGACCCGATCCGCTGACCCGACTGACCATTGAACCGTTGACCCAAAAAAAAAAAAGGTCGGTCATTTTATATAAGCTTGTTTGATGTCTTGTTTTGGTTATTATTTATTACGATATGTTCGTAATAATAATTACATAATTGATGGATTTTAGTAATCCATTTTGTACTGCATTCGTTGCAGGAACAATGCCCTCAAGAAAAGCACCTTGACATAAATGGAAGGTGCTAAAAGACAAGAAACCTCCAAAGCTAAGGAGACAAAGGCAAATACAAGCCCTTAATGAAAACATTGAAATATTGAACAATTATGAATGGGATAATGTATGTAACATTATAACCCATGTAACAAAAGTCAACAATATGATCTAAGAGATCATTTGGGTGGACGTATAGTGGAAGATCGAGAAGCATTTAACACACTTAAATATTCTATGCCCGAGGATTGGCATGATCAGCTCGACCGCACTTGGGATGAACAATGGTTATATAAGACATTTGTACTACATTTTTTACAAAAAGTTGTAAGAGTCGGGGCGGCGAAGACGTCATCATTTGGCATGAATGGATCGCGCAAGCACAGTGCACGCTCGCTAAAGATCAAGGATACTCAGAGCGGTTTTCCTAAGGCCGCAATATGGGCTCTTGATTTTGTCGAAAATCCCCCTAGAGAACTTGCGGATTCCCTACCTTATATAAGGAAAATTGCATGGGTCAATCGTCAAACCTTAGAGGAAATAACAACGCTTGATTATATTTAGAATATAGAAACATGCTGTTATTTGTAACTATTGTAAGTTCAGTTTATGTACATCGCATTTGTTAGATGTAACGATTTGTGTGTGTGTGTGTATTTATATTTATATATATATATATATATATATATTGTTAAATATGTTTTGAGTGGGAGTGTTCATGAGTTTTAGTAACTGTATGATGAGCACATATAGATGATTGTATTGATATAGGTTTTAGATTAGAACATCTGGATGATGATGATGATAGGGAGCTTAGTGAACCGTTGATTTTGGAATCTTTTTTGAAGTAATATATCAATATAATCTTAATGCATAAATAGAGTTACATTTGTTGCATACAAATAGACTTAAAATCCGTGCAAAATGTCTAATATTCAGATACAATGTCAACTGCTTCAAAGAACATTGTTGCTGAACTCAACAAGGGTGAGAAATTGAATGAAGAGAATTATGAAATTTGGAGTATGAAAATACATTATGTGTTAGAAAAGCTCGAGGCATTGGAAGCTCTTAACCTGATCGTGGCTGAACCAGAGGATGGTAACACTACACAATTTATAAGGGACAAGGAAGCCTTCGCTGCCTAGAAAAAAAAGAACTCAATTGCTCACATTACGCTGTTGAGCAATATGGATAATGATATAATGCGAGAGTTCAGGTAGAACGAGAATGCTAAAGACATGTGGGATGCCTCGAAAGTTAGATTTGGACGGACTTATATCACTAAGCTGAGACAACTTACTATCAGGTTTGATACATATAAGATGCCACATAGGCAGAATATGAGACAACATCTGAGGAATATGTCGAACATGATTAGCGAGCTGAAGAATGTTGGTCACATATTGTCTGATGAACAACAAGTGCGGACTATAATCCGCTCTTTGCCTAATAATTGGAAACACATAAAGGTTAACTTGACTCACAATGTGAATGTCACAACCTTCGAGGATGCTATGTGTCATCTGGAGTTAGAAGAGGATCGTCTTCTGGCGGCTAAAACACAATCCGATGTGTATTTTGTTGGCTCTAACTCACATGGAGCTTTGGGTTCCAAGCGTAAGCACCATGGTAGTTTCAAGAAGTAGAAAGGCAAAGGAGTGAAACCATCAAGTAAAAAATCAAAGTTTCAGAAGCATGAAAAAGGGAAGCATCCCGTAAAGAAAAATATTTCAAGAATGAAATGTTACAACTATGGCAAGAAGTGTCACTTCGCTCGCAATTATGGCGAGCCGAAAAAGGTAGAAACCCTGAACACTCTTAAAAGTGTTAATTTTGTATTCTGTTCTGTATTTTTGACTGAATCTCATCTTTTGTGGATTGTAGACTCAGGTGCCACAGACCGTATAGCCAGAGATAAAAGTACGTTTATGGAATTTCGACGAATTCCAAGTGGAGTAAGATGGATCTATGTAGAAAATAATTCTAGAGTGGAAGTGGAAGGAATTGGCACCTGTCAACTGATCATGCATGGTGAACGCACATTATTCCTACACGATGTCCTATATGCTCCAGAGATTCGTCGAAATCTAATTTCTATATTAGTTTTAGTCAAACTTGATTTTAGTATGAATTTCCATAATAATGGCGTAGATCTATTGTTAGGTACAACTTACTATGGTTTTGGGTATTTCGTGAATGGTTTTATTGTATTAGATATTGAACATGCTAATGTGAATATATGTTATTTCTTATTCGCATCTTTCAATTCTAGCGAAAATGATGTGAATGTTTGGCATGCTAGGCTTGGTCATATTGGCCAACAAAGAATGAATAGATTAGCCAAAAATGGCTTATTAGGTAATATTGAAAAAGTCGAATTGCTTGTTTGCGAGCATTGCCTAGTTGGAAAAACTATACGAAAGCCATTTAGAAAGGGCACTAGAGTTGAATTTTCTTTGCAATTAGTTCATACAGACATTTGTGGTCCAATGAACGTAAAAGCAAGGTATGGTTCTGTTTATTTCATCATATTTATTGACGATTATACTCAATATGGATATGTTTATCTGATTTCTCATAAGTCGGAAGTATTAAGTTGTTTCAAGAAATTTATGACCTTAGTGGAAAATCAGTTAGATAAGAAAATAAAAGCCTTAAGATCCAATCGAGGTCGAGAGTATTTATCTGATCAGTTTAGATATTTATGTGCTGAAAAGATAATAGATAGACAGTTATCCATTCCATATACTCCTCAACAAAATGAAGTGGCTGAAAGAAGAAATAGAACCTTATTAGAAATGGTTAGGTCCATGATGGCGCAAGCTAATTTACCAATCCCTTTTTGGGGTGATGCTTTATTAACTGCTGCCTATATACTTAACTGAGTGCCTTCCAAATCAGTCTCCTCCACCCCATATGAATTATGGATAGGTCGAAAACCTAATTTAAGCTTTCTTAAACCTTGGGGTTGTGCTGCCTATACTCATGAATACTCCCATAAATATAAAAAATTGGGACCAAGAGACAAAAAGAGTATCTTCATAAGATATTCAGAACACTCTAAGGGATAGGTATTCATAGGTGAGCAAAAGAATGGAAGCGTGACTGAATTTGAATCAGGAGATGTCACATTCTTAGAGAATGATTTTTCAAGAAATGACGAAATAGGTGAAGACTATTCCGTATTTGAGACCTTAGATCAGGATAATGGAACCGCTGGATATAATGATCTAAGTGGAAGCAATACGAGAAGTGGGGAGATGAGTGCAAACCAGTCTCAATTGCAACCACTTGATGAATCAATACTATTATCTTGTCCTAGTGGAGATATAATGGAGAATGAAGTACCCCAAGTACAATCTTCTCCACGACGAACAAGCCGCAAAAGCATTCATCGACGACGTTTTGAAATTGAAGGGGAAACTTTCATGATCGCTCCACTAGAAAAGGATGAGCCAAGAAATATAAATGATACTCTATCATGTCCTAATAAGAAAATGGATGAAAGCAATGGAAGAAGAAATGGAATCAATGAGATCAAATCACGTTTGAAAACTAGTTGATCTTCCAAAAGGACGCAGAGCCATTGGGAACAAATGGGTTCTCAAAATAAAGCGCAAGGCTGATGGTTCAATTGAAAGGCATAAGGCTTGCCTTGTGGCGAAAGGATATAACCAACATAAAGGAATTGATTATGAAGATACTTTTTCTCCTGTGGTAAGATTTACCTCAATTCGTCTTATTCTAGCTATAGTGGCTAGTTTGGATTTTGAGTTACATCAAATGGATGTTAAGACTGCTTTTCTCAATGGAAAATTAGATGAAGAGATCTATATGGAACAAACTTTAGGATTTGTTAAAAAAGGCCAAGAACAAAAGGTTTGTCGACTTCTGAGATCAATATATGGCCTTAAGCAGCCTTCTAAACAATGGAATATACGTTTTCATAATGCTATAGTGGCATATGATTTTGAAATGATCAATGAAGATAATTGAGTGTATGTTGATGACATACTGATTGCTGGAAGCAATATGGAGTTTGTCAAGACAGTTAAAAGTTGGCTATCTTCTAATTTCGAAATGAAAGATATGGGTGAAGCTATATACATTCTCGGAGTTAAGATTTCGAGAGATCGTTCGAAAAAGTTGTTGTCTCTTTCGCAAGAGACATATGTCAATAAAGTTCTTGAACGATTCTGTATGCAAGATTACAAACCAATTGATACTCCTATTGCAAAAGGTGAAGGGTTGAGTTGAAAAATGTGTCCTAAGACTCCACAAGAACAAGAACATATGAAAAACGTTCCATATGCCAGTGCTATTGGAAGTTTCATGCACGCTATGATGTGTACAAGACCTGACATATATTATGTAGTTAGACTGGTCAGTAGATGTCAATCCAATCCAAGTCAAGCACATTGGACTGTCGTTAAGAGAATCTTGAGGTATCTGAAAATAACTACCGATTATTCGCTGACGTATCAAGGAAGCGATCTGCACCTTGAGGGCTATACTGATGCTGACTGGGGAGGAGATTTGGATGAGAGTAAATCCACTTCTGGAAATGTATTCTTACTAAATAATAGTGCCACATCGTGGAGCAGTAAGAAACAACAGTGTATAACCTTATCCACTATTGAAGCCTAGTTCGTGGTATTATCAGCGGCAGCACAAGAGGGTGTTTGGCTTAGAAGATTTCTAGATCATTTTGGTGTTACTATAGATGCTGCAAACCCTATGAAGGTTTATTGTGATAGTCAGGCAGCAATAACTTGCACTAAAGATCCTAAGTTTCGTGGTAAAATCAAACACATAGACATTAAGTATAACTATGTCAAGGACATGGTAGCACGAAAGGAAATAAACTTACAGTATGTATCTATGCATAAAATGTTAGCAGATCTTATGACAAAGCCAATTCCTAGAAATGTCTTTCTTAGTCATATAAAGACTCTAGGATTGTGTAGAGGTTGATGTATTAAATATTTGTATTTTTTCCTTGAACATATATAATTGATGATGTTGTTTGTCAATATGGAAGTCGAAAAGTCTATTTGATATTTATGCATGTTAGTGCTTGGTGCATTATATTGAGAAGGTATGTCAGACAGATGAGAGATTAGCCCACTCACACGGGTAATCGCATCTATTTATTGTGTAATGAATGGAGATGAGGTAATTTTAAGTTATCTAGGTGATAATTGAGAGCTCAAAGTTTAAAATATTTTATGCCGTCTTAACAAGAATGTTAGGATGAGAACTTGAAGTTTATAAAGTTCAAAAGTAAAATGATCTACATATTTCACTTTACCTATCTTTGTTGCTAGATGAGAATTCTGATGGAAACTCTTAGCTGGAGTTGTTACGTGAACTCGAGTCAGACACTGAGTGTGTTAAAAATGATCATTTGTACGGTATTAAGATAAAAAGACATACGCTCCATGGGGAATGAGAAAATACCGTAATACATATTTCATTTACGTATGCATAGTCGACCAATGAGAGTTGGCAAAAGTTATGATATCAACTTTCTTAAGCCGTGTGAGACTCTAGAGGATAAAATTATCAATATTAGTACCCTCATGACTTTTCGTTATTCTCAAAATTTCTATTTAGTGTTTGCTATCTAAGAATATTGCCTATGATCATGGAATATTCGATTTGAAGGGACACTTCTAGAAAAGTGAGCTTAACTGAAATTGAGAGATCTAATGAAATAGGAAGATTGATTTGAAGTTTTAGTCACATTATGGACTATATTCACAGACCGGTCAATTATAGTTATTTAGTGTAATCATAATTGTGAATATAATGTATGCAATTATTAAATGAGATACAGTGAGAAATATAAATGTGACTGATCCATCTAGGGTACAGCATACTAAAATCTGTCTTTGATTATGTTTTTTTAGGGCTGTCATATACTCCCAATGGATATATGACAACGAGTTCTCAACATGTGCTGGTCGCACGGGCTATTTGCCAATATGAACTTTGCAAAGATATTAAGAGTTATGCTTAGTCTTTTGTGGGCGAATGGGAGTTGTTTGTCCTGCATGAGCGAGTAGGAGATATTGGATAATAATAATAATAAGTGGGGTCCACAGAGTTACGGTGTGCGCCCATGCGGGCAACTACACCCCCAACCGTTATCTGTTAAAGTTGAACGAAAGGATGCGTTCCTTCGTTATCTGTTAAGTTGAACGAAATGATACGTTCCTTCGTTCAACAGACGTTGCTTAAAAGAATGTCGTCCCCTCCAAACGATGGTTGTTAGAAACATTTCGACTTACTCACAAAATAGAGAACGTAGAATTCTCCTCCCTATCGACTGCCGATTGTCGTTTGTCAAAGCAATTTGGGGATCGCAAAGGGCTCTTAACCTGTGACAATTAAGGTATGTCATCGTGATATACTTTTATGATCAGTGATTCAAGTGATTCGTATAGGCATGTTTCCACAATCAGATATTGAATTTAGAATGGGTTTAGTACCCAACAATAAGGTTAAAAGAAAAAACATCATCTTACATAGGCTCGTTAGGGCCCAAGAGCCTGACCCAGCCCAAGCCAGAACCGAGCCTTCAGCTTGCCAACCTGTGCCTGGGCACAGCCGGTCGTGCTAGCCGGCTTGGTGGTCACCATTACCTTCAGATCTTGAGCTGGAAATTTTCTGACATGTTGATAAATTATGCCAATATGTCTTGAACTTCACTCATCACCCATTGTCATGCACCCATGATATCTTTGGTCCATAATCTCTTTACCCTAACAACTTCACCGTTCGATTGTCACCAACAAAACGTGATCCCTAGAGTGAAGTCCCCATCAATATAGAATTGCATTGATACTGATAGTGCACCAAACGTTGTCCCCATCAAATTCCCCCCAAAAATTCTCATCTGAAAAGCAAATAAAAGACAAGAAAAATTGCAGACAAAAATGGTAAACCAAGGCCACCTGCGAAATATCAGTTGTTCCTGTTCCTGTTCCTGACCAAAATCGAAACACAACTCAGTGATAGCCGTTAGGAAAATCAAAACTGGCCCATCCGCCCCATGCTTTGTGCATGAGCGTGAAGGGTGTGGTAGCTGGTGTTAAATGTCTCTGTTTCACGTGCAAGGCCTTACCTTTTGTCTCAGGTCCTAAAAGAAAATTTGCCTTTGCTACCTCCCAGGCTCCATAAATATCAATCCTTAATTGGAGAACCCAATTAGTTGATAATTATATTATAATGAAGCAAGAAAAAGGGGGGAACTTTACGTGGCATAATTACACCATTATACAAAAAAGCAACTGTAGCAATTATGAAATACAAAAAGGTTGCTGAGGATTCCTAAGAGGTAGTAAACTAGTAGTATGCATTTTCCACCTCCCAAGGATTTTGCAGTCTCTCTTCTCAGCATTGAAATTGAAGATGTTGCAGAGGGATCATGATAGCGCTAATCATTTTAGGATTAGCGTAATTCTTTTCACCCCCATCTCCCTTCTAATCTTGATTATTTAACTTTGAAATCTCTAGGTGGAATATTATTATTTTTTCCCCATTTTTATCTTGGTTAACTTTTTTGCAATAACGAGAAACACACACCATCCCCAACACCCATTTGTCTGTCATCCATTCAAAGCTCTTCCTGTGAAAAGCTCGGCACTTCTGACAGTCCCTGCACTTTCTCCCTCTCTCTCTCTCTCTCTCTCTCTCTCTCTCTCCCTCTCTATAGACACGCAGCGAAGAAAAAAAGTTGGGAAAAAAGAAGAAAAAAGAAAGCAAGGAAAAGGTTACCAGAGATAAATAAAGCTCGCTGTTAATCCCCCCTCCGATCGTCTCTCGGTCTCTGCTTGCACAGAAGGATACAAGAGCTGTTGGTGGTCATGATGAAGATCACAATGCTCGTGACATTTCTGTTCTTCTCTGTTTTCTCTCTTGTTTGCAAGGTGGGTCACTGTTCGACGGTGCTTGTGGATGGAGTTTCAGAGTGGAAGAACCCCACCGTTCATGTTGGAGATACCGTCGGTAAGTGACTTTCCCTTTTCTTTAGTTCTTCAGAGGGGAGGAGATCTTGCGAATGATATTCCCTGTTCAGTTTCAGATTTCAAGAACTCAAAATTGAGCTAACATTACCCTGTTTCTCTGTGTCTTCTCTCAGTTTTCAGACACAAGTATCAATACGACCTCTACATTTTCCAGAATCAACGAGCCTTCACTCTCTGCGACTTCACTCAAGCCACTCTTCTTACCAAGCCGGGCTCTAACACATTCACGGTATGCTCTCTCTCTCTCTCTCTCTCTCTCTCTCTCTGTGCAGTGTTGGGTCTCTACTTTTTCCGTTTCTTCTCTTTTTCTTAGATAAACACATTTATCAACTTGTAATTCGCTTGGATTTCACAAAAGCTGCTAAAAGCTTGGAGCTTTACTGCATTGTCATTTGAAAACTATGTTGCCAAGAAGCTCGCAAGCTGATATGAATTTTCTCTTCAAGCAAACCCAAAATTAAACGAAAAGAGATGTTACCATCAATCGGAAAGTTTCTTGAATCTGGAGTAATATCAGCAAAATCAAGCATTTTAACTTTTTTTTTCCTGACCATTTCTTTCTATGCTAATCTAGTGGCACCCATCACGGCCTGGATATTTCTACTTCACATTCAACAATGGCTCTCTCAATGCCTGCCAAGACACCCAAAAGTTTCCCGTTAAGGTCTCTTCCGAGTCACCGCCACCATCCCCAGGGAATCCAATTACCCTGTCAGAATCACCTCCAATGCCGGCTCCGGCCCCGACCACGGGAGGGACTGTGTCATCATCGCCGGCGTTTCCTTGGCCATACCGCCCTCGCGAGGAGCTCTCGCCAGGGCCTGCCCCCGCAGCGAGCTTGTTTCCAGACAAAGGCGGGATACCCTTTATTAATAGCAATCCCGCAGTTCCTCTGCCTACAGGGGAAGTGGACTCTGCCACAATAAGGCCTCTGCCTACTTCAGATCACCGAAAACAGGTACAAGACCAGTTCGATGATTCATCAAAGCCGTTACTTACAAGAATAATAACTCGGGAATGACTGTTATAGTGGTTATATTGAATGATTGAATCATGTCAGAGTTCATCTAATGGACCAATAGTGCATACTGCATTTGTCAGTGTTTGTTAAGCTTGGCTTGGTGTCGATAGAATCCACATTCAAGAGGTGACCAATTACAGACCTATTTAGCAGCATACCTGCTTCTGTGATATTTACCACTTTCATTAGAACTTGATGTACACGGTTGGCTCAGGACTCAACTCCAGGTGAGATAGTCTGAAGTTTTGCTGACAAATTGTTCCAGTTTTGATGTATCCAAGTGTTTTAAGTTCTAAATCCAAACTGGGGTGATCCCATTATCAGTTCTCATGACTTTGTTCTATAGCTGAAACAAGCAATTGATAACACTAGAGTGATAATCGTTGATCTTACTTTGCCCGCTTAAAACTGTGCCGCTACAATTGCTCTTTTGGTCTAATGTGTAATCTCTTTCACTTGCAATCCGAAATGGCTGGTAAATAAGCCAAATGTCAAATACAAAAAGAAATTGCTGAAGGCGTAGGAACCATTATGAAATTACTCTCGAGTCTTAACGTGGTCTTCATACTTGAACATCATATGAAGATCTGAAAAGATAGAGGAACTGTTGATTGGGATCTCAATTACAAATCCTTCTGTCCTTTGATTGCAGGAGGTGGTGGGGTTGCTTCAGCTGCAGATGGCTCTGCTTTGTGCAGTGTTCTTGATGCTGTGACCAAAGAAATGGAGCCAGAAAGAGGAAAAATTAAAAAGCTTAGGAGGCAACTGCAACTATTGTGTAAAGAATGTGAGTAGGCTAATGAGTGAGAGGTTATTTGGGGTCCTTAAAGTAGCTTTAGAGATTAAAATTAGACCATGTAACATGATGATGCTCCTTGCCTTGACCCTACCTTTGGAATCATTGGCAAGCTTTGGCCTTTAGTTTTGCTGTGTAATCAATTGCTCCCTCTTCTCTCTTTTCAACTTTCTTCTTTTGCCTTTATTTCCTTTTCACCCAATTTCATCATTCTTCAATCTTTACTTGTGAATTTTACCGTCGGTCGGAGGCATGCATCGGCTTTCTTTTCGTTTCGGCGGCATTATCTTTCAGTTGGAAAGCAATATGGTGTCGGATATTTTCTGAGCAGGCGAGAAAGCTGTAAAGAAAGCTTCAATAATTGTGGGATCTTTACTAGGTAAGAAAGGTCATTAATCTCAAGGATGTGCTCTCTTTGTTGGATGACGGAATTTGACTCGGTTTAGATGCATTAGAGCGATTTATCTGACAACCAGAAGGACGAGAACCGTTCCAATTACATTCACTTTAAACGGAAAGTCCATGGTTAAAGAAGTTCGAACCCGCAACAGCAAGTTTCGACGGTTGCCAGCAAATTTAAGTTGTTCTTTATTCATTGTGTCTCGGAGAATGTATACAACGAAGGAGCTCTGAGCCTGAGTTAACCCAGTCGGCATTCTAAGTCGAGAAAACTTACATGACATTGGAACAGAATCTCATGCAAGACCTGAATATGAAGACTCTGAAAGGTTCTTTAGCAGCAGGCAACATGGGGCATGCTGAGTTGAAGACTGTAGCAAGGCCTAGTGAAATGAGCTCAACATTGAGTTCCAGGAATTTTGAAAGCAGGTCATCGGTGATTAGTGCATGATCTGGGTGTGCCGATTCCGATCGCTTCATCTCGTGCTTGCCTACGCAATCTGCGACATTGACGATATAGCTCCAATTTCATCAGTATGCTTTTGAAACTCAAGTTTTAAGAAGAGAACAGCCAAGACATGTCGACTAGCGTCCTCTTTCCGGTAAACCAGTTACGGTTATATGTCGTAAATCTCCGAAAAATTTCTGGTTTCCATATCATGTAAGATCGTGTTACCGTGTGGTGTCCGAGAATCCTGAGTTTTTTCTGGAATGGTTTGCAAATTTTTCGTTGGTCTCTACCCACATGAACTCGTTTTGAATTATCAACGTCAAGGAAAGCTGGAATACATGACTATCTGGCGATGGAAAATGCAAAGGGGGCTTCGTTTATGCGTATAGCAGCTACTGCTTTCGTCCATGACGATGGATCCAATTCCCAAAAGGCTGAAAGTTTTGGGCCGAAACGTCGACAACTTAAGAAACCTCACAAACCAAGTCATAGGTGACGATTCAGATAGTCTTTTTGGGAAAAATTGTCTGGAAAATAAATCCTGCGTTTTTGTTAATTCAGTCAAAAAATCATCTTATTTTGCTAATTGAGTTTTAAACCTTTTTATATTTTGTAAATTCAGTCAATCTGACCAACGTTGGCCGGAAACCGCGGGCATGGAAAATTGTTAATAACATATTCATATTTTTCTAATTTGTTATTGTTTTCCGAATTTTTTTCTCTTTTGTTTTTCTTTTTTTTTCTCTAACTTCTGCCGGCGATCCTAGCCGACCATCATTAATAAACAAAACAAAGAAGAAAAAGAAAATACTAAAATTAATATATAAATAATTTTTAAAAATATTAAAATATTATTATAAATTATCTAAGTCAGTATCGGTCGTATCACGTAGGATGATCGACGTCCAAATCAACGATTTTTGGCCAAAATTAATCGGATAAACTCAATTGGCGAAACCTATGTGACGACTCAAACCTCCGATCCTCTTGTTCCGACATCACTTATAGCAGACCAGCCTTAAACCTCAGCTCCGACATCTCAGCAAAAACGCGTCACTTACCTAAAAATTGTCAACAATAATGTAGTGAAATCTCCAGCAAGTAAAGACTTCTAAGCTATCCACTAAACTAACCAATAAATGAGATAAGAATAAACACATAAAAAATAACTACTCGCGATACTACATGAACATTTCAATCAATTAAGGAACATTTGTCATCACATTATATCGAACCATGCAATGCACGTGGTACAGATGACACTCATGAACAAGAAATCTGGATATGCGACTCAATCCATTTGCCTCTCCCGCTGTTTATGACTTTTAGGTGTATCTCCTCATTTCGTCTCCGAGGCCGGCCAAAAAAACACACAGCAGGATCTTCCCATACACTACAGTCTTCATGGGGTACAATATAGAGTATCGACCACCACCAGGAACCACATCGGGTACTTTTTATTACATGAATGATAACTTATGCAATGTTCAAGACGATGCACACGACAATGAAATATATATCAAGCTTCGGCAATGCAAATATTTATGCTTTAAAACGTAAAGTAACATTTTGCTAGCACAGAGTTATCCGTCAACCTGGATAGAAGGTCACATTTCGTTACGTCCACAAAGAAAGATATTGTCTAAACACCCATTTCGACCAACTTCGGACACTGTACATTGCCATTAGACTCAACTCTTGAAGATTACTCAAGTTTTATTTCAATCCAACCAGCCGGCACAATGGCCTTGGATGATACGTCTTTCAATACCAACTTGTCTAAGAATTCTCTATTCATTGAGCACACTAGACTCCATCTTGGTTCGGGTGGTTTTATATCATCAATGAATTTTCGCCTGACAACCTAGCAATATCAACAATACCAAAAGTCCACCCACTCATTTATGCCCAATTACTCCATCAACTTTCCTTCTTTTACATCATTTCTTTATTCTCGACCACTAGGCTAGAATCTGTAGAAATTTTCTCCCTCGCATAACACCATCAGATACATGTTCTCTCTTTTTATCTTGGACAACTAAATATGAAACCAGCTTCCACCAAACCACCTCCATGATTTCACACCCAACCAGCCACAGAAGACCCAAAGAATATCTAGACAACCCATAGCAGTTTACCCCACCTCACTCTAATTCGATGCACTAGTCCCTCTTTGACGACTTATCTTACACAAATTCACACTGAGTCAAGCTCCACTTCGTCAACCTCCCAGTCGAAACCCATTTTCGGTCCTGCCCTTCACCATCGAACCATCACCCTATCAAAAACCGATTAGCCCTCGACGAAATCTGCCATTAAACACTTCGTGGGTCTCTTCTCAACCAAACTCAGTGACATGCAATCATTTTCGAACTTCGATCGAACATCCTCCCTACGCTCACCTTCCTAGTCATTCTCGTTTCGCTTTTCTTAGGCTAGAGGATAGGTTAGAAGAGTTACTTACCTTGTTTCGATCCCCCGTCGGGTCGAGGTCAACGGGTGAGGAGTTGCCGGAAGCGCGACGGACGGAGGAGCTATAGCCAGAAGTCGAAGCGTTGTCAGGGAAACAGGAGGCGTCGTTACGCGTGCGAGGAGAGAAGAGAAAAGGAAAACAGGCCAGCTTCCTCTTTTATTCATTTAGTACCTCTGTTGAAAAATATTTGGCCTAATTGTCCCCATCGTGGCCCAATGTGGAGGAGCTTCAAGACTAGCTAATTGGGCTTCAAATGGCCTTAATTCCTTGCCGACTCCACCTCAAATAGGCCAAGCTTTTAATTTTGACTTATGTCCATAACGAAATTAAAAGGGGTTGGCTGAAGACAAACCCAATAATTGGGCGACTGTTCTTGGCAGTTCTCGCTGACCGACGGCTTACAAGACCCAAGGCTCTCATACTTGAAAAAATAAATAATCGTTGCTTCTTTTTCTTTAAAAAAAAACTGGCTCAACCAAAATTGACTACGCCAAATAAGATTATAGCTACTTCCTTTGGCACAAGTCGGCCTTTAAATCATTTTCGTACTAGTGCCGCTTAATTAGAACTATCAAAACGGGGTGTCACAAACTCTTCCCCCTTAAAAAGTTTCATCCCGAAACTTGGAGTGTTACTTGTTCCTCTACTAGAGTCCTTTTATCGAGCCATTATATTTGCTCTCATTGTCGACTTTCAATTGAGAGCATCCACCATGTTATTCGCTTTCCCCCCGTGGCATAGGATCTCATAGTTTTAACCCTCTAATATTTGTGTCCATATTAATATCCCAACATCTCCAAAAACTTATTTCTAATTCTTTACGATAACAGCTTACCAATTGGATGTGTCCTCACTACGCTTCTGCTGAGCTACTCTGGTAAATCATCTTGAGGTCTCTAGATAATCATACTAGTATACAAAAATCTTCACTACTTTTCTTGATCTTACCATTTCCTCAAGTAGGCTCCTCGCTAGCATAACTCCAAAAGTTGCCATTGCCAACCAAGTATCACCGCCTAAAGATCACATTTTAGACTAGAATGATTATTATCTTGTAAATCACCAGGATAAAGGTTATACTTAAATCACGAAACTTTATAACTGCATAGTCACCCAATTGACCCACAATCTGATTAACTAGCCCCAACTTTTCAAATCATCAAAGACCATAACTAATCTATCATCTATCCAGTGTTCCTTAAGTTCTAAACCCAAGGGTTCATTAGTAAATTGTCAATTTTGATATCATTAAACCATTAAACGACCATGGCATACAAATATCGATTGCCTACAATTCATACTATTCTCTTTCTTCTGTATAAGGGGCCTGAGACCTCCACGCTTTTCCAATATGTCTAGTGGGTACACTCCTGATATTAAAGTATTCCCCGATTTGACGTCTCTTGAGATCATTATGTTAAATAGAGTAAATGAGGAGGAAAGTTCGCGACGTTCACAACAAAATGCTAGAAGAGCATTTCTTTCTTCAATTTCACATCTCTGCTTCTGCTCTTGAGTTTCGTCAAGGTTTTTTTTTTGGGGGGGTATGAAGATTCCTCTATTGAGTATTTTTATTTTCTCCATAAGACACCGCAATCTAATGCGTACCAGCATTAGTTATCGTAAAAGTTACGTTGTCTAACTAATTGGGGAGGGAGTCATTCTCCCAGCAGCCTCCCCAAAGACCTCGCTTCTCGTCGTGGCAGCCCAAACATTAAGAACGCCGACAAATACCTATTTAACAATTTCCCTTATTCAGTTACTGATGTTCTTTTGCGTTAGATACTTCCAATAGTACAGCTAGGAGGGGAGAATGGGAGCTTCGCGTTCGCACCCGCTGTACAATTTCTTGACATTATTTAACGATCTCCTCTCCTCTTTATTCGTCTTATTGACATCATCAGTTGGTGATACAGAACTGATAACTTTGCTGGCAGCTTCTCCAACTTAAGTTTTATTTAACCACAATAAATTGGATGATGAATCTTATTCTCGCAAAACTTTATATGCGCACACTAATGACTCTTTTGTCAATTGTGACTTTGGTATGAACCTCTCAAATCACCTAGAAATCCTCAATCATATGGTGACCAGTTTCCAACATCTGAGATAACATCACTAGTGAGTTCTCCAGCAGCCTTTTTTTTTTTTCCCTCTTCACTAGTGAGTTTGGCAATGTTTGTTGCTGAAGTACTTGGTACTCAGGTTCCATGTCAGGGATTATCTCAACAAGCCTTTGCATATCCGTCTTCATTTGAATTATCTTTGATGCTACGTCCATACCTTGTTTCAGTCTTATTTCACTAATTCCTTCTTTTTCTTTTCTTCTTTTTATTTCTCCTCATAGTTTTCTCAGTGTCATCAACTTTCTTGTGTAGAGAATTGATCAATCCCTTGAGGGTTTTTTTTTTCGCTCGAAAGCATCACCATCATGAGATGATCAATGACAGAAACCTCCTGCATAAAAGGAACTATCTCTGCTACTCTTTTTGCACCGTCCTACTCCCTTAAAAGTAACTCTTCGGTTTACTTGAATTGAAGTTTATGTCATTCAAAGCAGACTGTAGTTTTGCATTTCCTTGATCCTTTGACTCTTCCAAATCAGCTCTCATGCATTTCTCCAGTTGTAATCTCCATGTAAGTTCTTCCACATGCTTTTCTGATTTTTTTTTAATTTCATAGTCAAAAAGCCGATCATTGACAAACCGAAAAGTTTCAGGGCCTCCATGGCCATCGCAGACTCCAACATATGTTCCTTGAGGAACAGATTTAAGAGAGCTCATCGGTCCTGATTCAACTTGACTCTGGTCTTCCAGTAGGTTATTTACTTGAATTACCGCCATGAAAAAATTACCATTTACATGGTGTCCTGAATTTTTATACCATAACAAGCCATCGAGACGACCGCTCGCATCTTCACATTTTTTTTTCCTCGAGTCGTCGCCCTCGACCGAAGGTTTCCTACTGATTTGGATACCATAACTTATATGTTCTCACCTAAATGATCTAGCAATCAATGTACTCCCAAGGTAGTTTTCGAAAATAATATCGAAGCCTAATTTCTGCTCTGATTCCTTTGCAATTCTCAAAGCCACGTCACAAGTCCCAGAAGTTAGATTTGCACTGTTTATCACAGACACCATTAATCTTTGATCAATGGACCAAACGGTTCCTTGTGATTTCATCCAAGAAAGTCCTTTACTTTTTTTATCCTAAGGACTGTCAGTTTGTTTGTGCCATGTAGGATAACTATTTTTTTTCATTACCACTATCTAACTTGCTTCATGAAGAAACTCTTTCGTCACTTTGTAGTGAAAACCGCTCACCCACTGCAATCCAAAATTTTCATCTGCTTTATTCTGAGAACCGCCGGCTTGTTTGCCCCAACGAATCCTTATTCTTTCCTCCAAATGATGCAACGCCACTAGAGGTATCAAGACGACTTTTCGCCTTAAGATTGGCAATATACTTTTTCAGAAATTTATCAAACACAGGCCGTCCAACCTTGGGTTCAATTTTCCATAGAAATTGGAAACCTTTCTCGCCAGGAACTTGTGAATAGACATCATTTGTGTCCTCTCCTTCCTGCTTGATTTTGAGCTTAAAGAATCCCATATTATGGCTAAATATATCTATTTCCTCATTTAAGCCTCTCTAACAAATTATAATATTCAATGCAGACCTCTCTTCCTTTTAGACCACCACCACGGTTCTCCTCTCAGAACAAGTTGTAAGTCTCTTAGTTAGCTAAAAGTACTCATTAGTCTTGTTATAATCAGGTTCCCCCTCCATCCGTAAGCAAGCTCATGGGCCACGACCTGTTCTTTGTTCGCGTCCCCCTTAATTCACGGTCATACCATATGGAGTTCTCCATCACTCCATAAGGAAAACCTTGAGGCAACACCAACAAATCAAACCTCTTCCACTCATAATCTCCAAACAACCTCTCCCTTTTCCTTATCATGTCCTCTGTCTCGGCGAACTCGACCGCTGCGTCCAACACCGCAGGTGTCGCCTCAAAGTAAACTCTTGTCCTAAGCCCGACATCTGTGAGACTTAATTCCCCATCCGCAAATGCAAACAAATAAGATGAAATTGTCTGCTCCATCACAAATTCCTCTGTGTGGCTATTCCCAACGTAACTTGCAATAACTGCATTCTATGTCACCAAATTTCTACCAGGCACCTCTCGAAATAGCTGCTCTACAATTTCAGCCTTTCCAAATCCCATGTATCCATTAATCATGGCTGTCCAAAGCAAGTCACTAAATCTCAATGTATAACAACAAGTTTAAGCCCAACTTTTTATCTTCGCTCGCTTCCTTGCGAATATATGAACAATGATGTCATGTTTACATTCAAGGCCTTTAGATAAAATCGAGATCTACAACCATCGATACATTGATACAGATTCAAGCCCATACTTCTCGAGTATAATTCACTTTGTCCCCAAATCTACAAACATCATTCGCAATGAGGTAGCTTCATAACCCAAAGGCAGATATATCAGACTAACCACCAAATTTCACAATTCAAGCCTATCAACAGGTAATCATCCTTTCGACACACCGCCAAATCCCTTTTGACACACCGCCTAATCCAAATACCGATCCCTATTATATCCATAAAATACTGAGGTCATCAATTCCTTGCATAATGATCGACAAAAATGTTCACATTAAGTGGCATAAGCTACTGTCAATCCTGTAATAAACACAGTCACATGCACCTGTTAAAGCGTTCGTGCATGTCAATTACGTTAGCCACTAGGCGCCCCTTACCACTCCATTTAACCTAAGCTATAATACCACTTAATTTATGTGACGACCCGAACCTCCGATCCTCTTGCTCCGACATCACCTATAGCAGACCGGCCTTAAACCTCAACTTCGACATCTCGGCAAAAACATGTCACTTACCTAACAATTATCAACGATAATGGAGTGAGATCTCCAGCGAGTAAAGCCTTCTAAGCTGTCCACTAAACTAACTAATAAACGAGAGAAGAACGAACACATAAAGAATAACTACTCGCGATACTACAGGAACATTTGTCATCACATTCTATCGAACCATGCAATGCATGTAGTACAGATGACACTCATGAACAAGAAATCTAGATATGCGACTCAATCAATTTGCCTCTTCTGCAGTTTATAACTTTTAGATGTATCGCCTCATTCTACCTCTGAGGCCGGCCTAGAACACACAGCAAGTCCACTCAGAACACACAGCAAGGTCTTTCCATACACTATAGTCTCCATAGGGTACAATATAGAGTATCGACCACCACCAGGAACCACATTGGGTTCTTTTTATTACATGAATGACAACTTATGCAATGTTCAAGAAGATGCACGCGACAATGAAATATATACCAAGCTTCGGCAATGCAAATATTTATGCTTTAAAACGTAAAGTAACATTTTGCTAGCACAGAGTTATCCGTCAACCTGGATGGAAGTTCACATTTCATTACGTCCACAAAGAAATATATTGTCTAAACACCCATTTCGACCAACTTCGGATATTGTCCATTGCCATTAGACTAAACTCTTGAAGAGTACTCAAGTTTTATTTCAATCCAACCAGCCGGCACAATGGCCCTGGATAATACGTCTTTCAATACCAGCTTGCCTAAGAATTCTCTATTCATTGAGCACACTAGACTCCACCTTGGTTCGGGTGGTTTTATATCATCCATGAATTTTCGCCTGACAACCTAGTAATATCAACAGTACTAAAAGTCCACCCACTTATTTATCCCCAATTACTCCAGCAACTTTCCTTTTTTTACATCATTTCTTTATTCTCGACCATTAGGCTAGAATCTGTAGAAATTTTCTCCCTCGTATAACACATCAGATACAGGTTCTCTCTTTCTATCTGGGACAACTAAATAGGAAACCAGCTTCCACCAAACCACCTCCATGATTTCACACCCAACCAGCCACAAACGACGCGAAGAGCATCCAGACAACCTATAGCAGTTTACTCCACCTCACTCTAGTTCGATTCGCTAGTCCCTCTCCGGCGACTCGTCTTACACAAATTCACACCGAGTCAAGCTCCACTTCGTCAACCTCGCAGTCGAAACCCATTTTCAGTCCTGCCCTTCACCATCGAACCATCACCCTATCAAAAACTGATTAGCCCTCGACGAAATCTGCCATCAAACACTTCGTGGGTCTATTCTCAACCAAACTCAGTGACATGCAATCATTTTCGAACTTCGATCGAACATCCTCCCTACACTCACCTTCCCGCTCATTCTCGTTTCGCTTTGCTTAGGCTAGATGATAGGTTAAAAGAGTTACTTGCCTTGTTTCGATCGCCGGTCAGGTCAAGGTCAACGGGTGAGGAGTTGCCGGGAGTGCAACGAACGGAGTAGCTATAGCCAGAAGTCGAAGCGTCGTCGAGGAAACAGGAGGTGTCGTCGGACGTGTGAGCAGAGAAGAGAAAAGGAAAATGGTTCAGCTTCCTCTTTTATTCATTTAGTACCTTTGCTGAAAAATATTGGGCCTAATTGTCCCCATTCGTGGCCCAACGTGGAGGAGCTTCAAGACTGGCTAATTGGGCTTCAAATGGCCTTAATTCTTTGCCAACTCCACCTAAAATAGTCCAAGCTTTTAATTTTGACTTATGCCCAGAACGAAATTAAAAGGGGTTGCCTAAAGACAAACCCAATAATTGAGCGACTGTTCTTGGCAGTTCTCGCTGACCGACGGCTTATAAGCCCGAAGCTCCCATGCTTGAAAAAATAAATAATCACTACCTTTTTTTTCTTTTTTTTTAAAAAAAATTCAGCTCGACCAAAATCTACTATGCCAAGTAAGATTATAGCTACTTCCTTTGGCACAAGTCAGCTTTCCAATCATTTTCGTACTATTGCCGCTTAATTAGAACTATCAAAACGGGGTGTCGCAACCTAAAAAAGTTTATGACTCAATTGTCAAAATCAAAATGTTTAGGACCGAATTAATAAAAGTGCAATAGGTTTAGTATTTTTTGGATAATTTTCCAGAGTTTTATGTGCTTCTATAGTTACATACTTCTATCTATGCCAAACTTTGCCAAAAATAATTTCTTTTCTTTAAAGCAACGAAGAAACTAGTAACATTTGCAGATCGGTCAAGTGGAAAATACTTAGTAAATTCTCCATGATTCAAATTTGGGTGACTCTGCGTCGAAATACTAGTTCCCTCATCGTTTCGACAAGCTTAAGAACTTCAGGTTTTGACGTTTTATGTCGAAATTATTAAAATTGACAATATCTAACAAAAAGATTTCTTTTGCCGAAGAAAGGGATGTCGCAGCTATCAATGTGCTAACTGTTCTCACGACATGCACAATCGATATAAGTGTTTAACAAGTGCTCTCGAGACATTTCTTTCCATTAGACCCTTGTACAGTGGGTCTCCCCAGATCGCACTGCCGACTAATGCAATCATGTTGGTTGGGAGGGGCTATATCCTTGTGGGAGCCAAACTTGAGGCGTGCATGATCGATGCTCGACCCACTTCAGCTTTCGGACAGCATTCATCCAAGTGGGATTGAGATCGACCGGAGAGACTTCACATCGGATAAGATGATGAAGAAGACAAAAATCAGCTTTTTTATTTAGGTGTTATGTTGCCATCGGACAGCTAACGACCCTAATATCCTCGGGGAAGGTCCAGATCGGCATGGTTGGTACGTCTCCTCCTTCGCGGTCGAGAGAGGAAGAAGGTAAGGATGGCCATTTGACCCATTTTTCCGCATTTAATCCCTTTGCTTTTTTTGACATTGATTTGAAGGGTCACCAGCCACAGCCTCATCATGCATTTTCTCTAGCCCCACGAACGGAGACAGCTTATCGAGATGCAATTCGCCATCTCGAGCCACTCAAACACCCATCTAATCGATGCTTAGATCCTAGAATCGAAGTCGCATATTTGGTTTTGACAACCACGGTCTTCGAGCCGTTTCGATGAGGTTGAAGTCGAGCAGAGTCCAGACCTAGATGTAACTCCCCTTTTCCCTTATCTTACATGACATATTCATAATGTGCATTCTGACTAACCCATCCATCACAAGTTATTATTAAATTATTGGCTTACACCGACCTTCCAACCACATTAGTACCGTACCCGAAACGTGCTAATTAAGATCACTACCATATGATCGAATGACTATATATGGCGATCTAGCGCCGCCTTTTTTTATTTTATGAATTTTATAGTAACATGTCTTTTTTTTCCAAACTGAAATATCGTGAGGTCGATGCTAGCCAATGCTTGCAATAACTTCTAACGGTGATTTGATTGCGTCCATTTCATGACATATACGGTTGTTAGCATCTGAATAGTTTTGCACATCCTTTAGTTTAATTCGCCTTAATTAGACTTGTAATTGTGCGAATATCATGCTCGTTTTGGCTAACTCGTTTCGTCGTTTCGCAGCTCTCTTTGTCCTGAGGACAAAAGGTAGCTTTTGGAATTGAAAAAGTTAGAGACGACTTTAGCACACCCAACGACCTCACTTGCCGTCGAGAGAGATGGAAGGCCCCTCTGCAATTACTTCTACAAATGGGTGTGTATGGGTTGGCTGCTTGGAGTGATTATGGTCATATCCAAATCTAGTTGGTCACATATGACAACAATATATATACAATATACTATATGCATTATAAGGAATTTGATAAATTAACTCGTTATCTTATATTCTACGAACATTTGTAGAGTAATTAAAGAGGAATTTGAATTTGCTTCGGCAATATAACGATGAAGGAATTTAGTTCGAAATTGCTTCTCCTACTCTAACATTATTTGGTTTCGTGCAAATAATCACATCAAGCACGTCATTTTCATGAAAAAGATAAATCATACCTAACAGAGTAGTTTGGGTTGCCGTTTTCGGGTTAAACCGACCTAATTAGAGCTATTCAATTGAACAAGTCATGCAAATTATGGTCGGGCTACCGATTGTGAGCTCAATCATCCTCAGATTAAGATTATTCACACATAATAATGAGATTTCTAACACGATCGTTAAAATGAATTGTTCTTCAAACCGACACGGCCCGTGGAGGAATTGAGACTCCTCTGGCTCTAAGGAGAGAGAGGGAAAAAAAAAACTCCATTATCCCATTTAGATTGATTTTTTATTTTTTATTTTTGCTTAATCTAAATCTCGCTGCTTGCACATTAGATTTATTTAATTCAAGATTCCACGACACCTAAATATTGACAAGCAGATTCATATATAATTCTTCCTGATTTTGCAAAATTTAACTTTATTTTTTTTTCCAATTTGAATTGTGAACTAAACTGATTGAGAGATTGAAGACCGAAAAAGTAGATCATGACATCCGCAGACTCATATATATAAATTATCATTCAGACTGCAGACCCATGTTTCTTTCTTTATTGGCCGCAGTCACGCTGTCCCACTTACAATTCGAACGTTCCACCATGACGTTCCGAGACAGACACCTCCATCGGAGTTCAGACCCAAAGAATCGGTCAAAAGTCAAACGCAGGGACATTTGTCCTTTTCCTGAGGTCAGAGAGTCCAAATCTCCACCTTCCAAAGCTATAATTTTGACCGGCTGTGCCTCGAGACTTCAACCCAGCAATTCACTGAGCTGTCCAAGGTTGTAATGGAAGTCACGTTCCACCCCCAAGATCAATGACATTGGACTATATAATAGACAATTAAACTGAATGGCCCTGTACATAACATGGAAGATCACATGTGGTCAAGGTCAAAAATTGGCAGAACAATCTGGTATTGGCATTTATTTTATTTTTTTTTTTAAAAGCTTCAGTTCTTTCCAGTCTCCATGTTATCAGGCAAACAGAACTTTCTGAATCAAAGTTAAAAGATCCAGAAGGACAGAAAATAGCCATCTGGGACTTCAGATCCCAATGTTACAACTGCAGCTGGACCACAATTGGATTGAGAAGCCTAACGAAAAAAGCAAAACAGATGGTGCAAATTCCAACCAAGGCAACCCAGATGTGTAATGTATGGCCCAAAAAGAGAAAACCCAGTATGTGCAATGTATTAACAGAAGGACAAAAGGAAAGAGCAAATAGCAAAGAGCAAGAAACCCTGATTCTCCAAATGTCAAACACCAAAATTTACCCAAAACACAGGCAAGACATGCAATATACTTTGCTCCAAAACATATCAGATCATGAACAAGACAGTAAACGAAGCACAGAACCCAGTGAGGTTCTTCCCCTATGCTACATTCATATATTTCTTTACAAGAGTACTCTTCCTCCAGCGCCGACCGTCGAGACTCCTCTACTCTGAGTGGTTCGCGCTCCTGATGTAATCGAGCCCCTCAGTGCGGCTCCTCACGATCCGATGGAAGACCTCCCTCACTTGCTTCTCCAATGGATCCAACCCATCCTTCACAGCCTCAAACACATCCACCATGTCCTCCACTCTCTGCCTCACCTCCTCTTCCTTCTCAGCGGACAGTGGGAATTGAGCTGATTCCACCAATTCGCTCATTATCCTTGCACACCTCTCGATTTGATGGATCTCCCGCAACAATCCACATGCATTCCTCCTCTCCCTCTTCTTCGACTCCTCCACGATCCTCTCGTGGAGTGAGAGGACTGGCGCGGCCCAGGCGAACTGCCTGGGGATGGAGAAGTGCACTTGCAGCCCACGGTCCTGGCAGGGGATCGCCGCCACAAGGGCCCATGTCACGAAAAGGAGCACTGAGTTCATTGTGAAAACCGGCACAGCGAGGCCATTGGTCGCCACAATCTCGTTCCCCCTCGGGGCATACAAGTTATTTCCGATTGCCTGAAGCTGCTTCGCAGCGGACCACGACCTCGAGATGCTCCAGGAGAGTGACCTGAAATGGCCCAACGAGCGGTGGTCGCGGGTCAAATTGTTGCGGCCGAAGGACCGGTTCCTGTGCGCAGCCACCCCTGAGCCACCGGATTCCTTCTCATCGAGCATCCCAATGGCCAAATCAATCAGCGCCTTCTTGGCGCGACGGAATTGGCCCTCACTCAAGCTCTTCTGGTTGTCCAGCGCGCACAGGACAATCTCCAGGAGCTTCTGCCACTGCCTAATCTGCTCAATCCCGTCCCGGATCGCATTACAGACATCCAGGGCTTTAATGCTCCTCTCATGAAAGTCTGCAATCGATCTATCCAAGGGGGATTTCGACAATTGGGATTTGTGATTGAACAAAATCACCCTGAACTCCTCCTGGCAACAGAGGAACGCGTCGAGAAGCTTCCGAATCCACGGGAGCGAGAGCAACTCGTCCGGGCCGGCCGACGACAGATCAAGAAACCGATTGGTGACCTGCTTCTGGAAGGCCTCGAGCTCCAGCTCGGCGCTCGTCGCTTCGTGGCTCGATTCCACGGAATAGACGGCCTGGTCGCGCCTCAGGCTCAGGATCGACCGGCCAATGTAAGAGCCTTGATACTCCGTTGCTGGCATTTTCTTGGTTATACGAGGCCACAAAACGCAAACCCAGGTATGGAAATGGCAAAGTTCACGAATTTATCGAATTTCTCGACTGCGAAGAGCTTGAATGGAAATCCTAGCAACAACCCATCTGAATCTCAAGGCTTGATTTTGCAATTGCAGTTCATATAGCACAGAGAGAGAGGAGAGGTGGGGGTTGTGGGAAGGGGGGGGGGGGGTGTTGGTGGTGGAATGAACTGAACGATGAAACCCTAATGGGCGGTAGAGGATTTTATTGGGAGAGCAATTGGACCGCGTGTTGTGGTTGTTCGGAAAGAGAGTTGTCTCCGTGTGTTTGTGCGAGCGACAGAGAGAGAGAGGGATTTACCACAATTAGAAAGATTAAGAAATTAATTAACTTCCTGCCATAAATTACTCAAAAGATCACCTTTTTTACTCTCTAACGCGCCTCCAGACACGCAGTCGACACGTTTGGACCTCGACCGTTGATTTCCGACATCAGATTCTGGACCGTCCATCAGCAACACATTACTCGGTTAGCGTCATGGCAATTGGCATGTCTGTCCCGCGTACTGCTGCACTCCGCAGCACTGAATCCTTTTCGCGGGGGAGATGTCTGTTCGGTCGTTTTCTTAACTGCGCTACGGGCGCGAAGGGGCTGTGCTGCTGGGACGCGTGACAGGACAAGGTGGGCGCTCGCCGCTTGGTGCCGCGCACGTGAGGAAGTCTCGCAGAGGGTTCGGACAAGAGGCACGTGAGTGGGCATGTTGAGTGTTGACCACGTGGAGCAACGTGAATGGGTAGTGAAACGTGGACGGTTGATTAGGGGGGTATACAGGGAGGGTGAAGGGGAGAGGGCTTGGTCTTCGTTGGCGCGCAACGCTCCCGTTGTCTCCTTCTAGAAGGACGGGCATGAGGTGGTGGAAAGGGATCCTAATGGAATTTTTGGGGAAGAAAATGTCAATGCAAACACCACCTATGACTCTGTGAGGATCATGGAATGGCATTTTAGCAAAGGTGACATCTTTGCTCTTTTTCTCAGCTGAAGAACGAGAAGGAGCGACCACCGACTATTAGAGCGGCGCTATTATCATTCATATTTTGGTTAAAATACTCATTTTTTTTCTTGTTAACTTATTGAAAAACCCTCATATATATCTTCAATTTGTTGTTTCTTTTTGTTTTATCAGGCTAATCCAACAGATTGTCTTTATTTCTTTCATCATTCTCATTAATTTCATAGTACAAATGGGTCCATTGCACCCCATCAAGATATCAATTTACCATGTCTCATTACCGTTTTGCTTAGAAAATGTTGTCTATTTTAATTTATGATCTCATATTTTTATTCGCGAGAAATTTCTATTTTTGGCAACTTACAAATGCACAATTAATTCACTTTTTTCCCCAATAGTGTGAGTAAAACCATATTTCAAAGATGAAATTAAATTCAATCTAATTATTTAGCCATTCCTGATAAAAAAGATCGAAAAGAAAAATTGATCAAAGCATGGAAAAGGTTAGTTTGTTAAAAGCGTGATCGAATGTCAAATGTATTTTTTAGATCGTATCTAAACGTTAACAAAGGATAAATATAGATACACAAATGAAAAAAGATGAAACTTCTTGCTGTTCAACTTCTACGATTGTTTTCAACCGAAAAAAAGCCGCTACTATTAAGAAAGTAATTAATATCGATGGTTAATTCAATCTCACAGAGCAAAAATTTTAATTGCTTAAAACTTTCCCCTATAAAAAAAATCTTATGCAAGTTTGAAAGTGCAAAATTTGAAAATAAATTTTCAACCCCATCTTGAAAGTCATATCAAAATGTGAAAAGCAAAAAAAAAAAAAAACAAATCGACGGTGTTTAACTTTAGAAACCTACAATTCGACCGAAAAAAAAAAGTTTAGAAACCTACAAATTATTTTGAAAAATCAACCACAATGTCAAAATCTGCTAGATAATTAGATTGAATTTTAATTTTCAACTTTGATATAAAGTTTCCCTCAAAATATGTCATTAAAGGCGTTTATGTTAGATAGGTTTATAAAAACAAGAAACAATAAATTGAAAAAAAAAAGAAGGTATTTTTCGATTTGTTGTTTAAAAAATGAGTCAATTAATCAAAATGAGGATAGAAGTAGCGAGTGACCAGCAACAGGTGAGGGTCAACCTCACCGACCATGGCTTGGGTTGACCTCACCCAATAAGTGAGGCTCACCCTCGCAAGGGAGATGTCGCCCGATGTGGGTGAGGGCTGACCTCGCCGTTATGCGAGGAGCAACATTTTGTCATGCCTCGCTCAAAGATGGGGAGGCTGACCCTCGTTGGCCTCTGGCAAGGGTGAGCCTCGCTCGGTGGATGGGGCCAAAGGTAGAAGAAAAAAAAAGAAAAGGCATAAAAGAAAAGAAAAAATCATAAAGCAATTAAGTAAAAACTCAAGAAATCACATGAGCGCTGCCCGTGCCATGTATGATGGTGGCGTCAACGTTACTGATTTCCTATCAAAATTGGATGGATGAATTCAATTGGTAAAATATGAAAAGGTTTAGAATTGAATTGGTAGAATTACAATAGATTTGAATTTTTTTTGGTAATTTTTCAAAATAAGGCAAAACAAATTGACCCTATTTGTCCTAATCATGTGATAAAGTGCTAATCTACATGTTTATTAACTATTTTGTGGTGTAAAAAAAAAAACTATGCTTTTCTTCATGGTTTTCCTTTTTTAAAATATTAAGAATCGTCTTGTTTCTTTCCGTGGAGCCCAATGGCGCTTCACTAAATTACCCCTTTCGAAAGGAATTGGTCAACTTCCATCATGCACCCCAAGTTTTGCTACACGAGCAGCGGGCTTGACCTCAGAAAATGGACTTTTTCACAACTTTCGTGACGGGCCATAAAATAACGAATGAAAATAAACATCCGGACGCTCAACGGTCAGTTTTGGTAGGTCAATTATTGATGAGGATAATGATATATTGGATTAGAATGAGAATGGGCAAAGAGTGGGGTTAGGGTTTCTTGCGTAAGGACATCACGCAAAACCCTAGCCAGACGACTGATGTTCACAGGGAGAAATGTCACATGCACGAAGGGACAAGAAATATGCTCGAAGACAAAGAGGGATGCGACAGTGCAACGTCAATGTCTATATCTTATATATATATATATATATATATATATATATATATATATATATATATATATATATATATATAAATTTCCTAATTTAAATGGTGGTCTGACAATGTCGTGTGTGTACAGTTGAGTAGTTTATACGTCGTGCTTTCAACGAACCAGACTTCAAGAAGGGGAACAAACGAGCACGAGTTCTTTAATTGTTGTAGGCAGACGACTCGGGTAAGGACTGGCTTACGGTCGTGTTGGACGCATCGTTTTTGTCTGTTAAGACGGTTTTAAGAACTTCAATCCTTGCTTGAGATTGAATATTCAAACCTACGTATAGAGACGCATGCGACGAATTGAGCAGGGTATGTGAATGTGAGATGGGGGCTTCTTTCCATGTACCGATTATATCGTTTCGGCTTTCATGTTAGGCTTAGTGATGTCATGGACTAAATTAGCGTTGTGTTGCCACTTAAATATGATCAAATTTAGGTCGTAACACGAGATACAAGTAACTTTGTCGGGTTTGTTAAGTGTAATAGCACGTCGCTTAGTGTGATTACGACGCGCCTTAGGTAGATGATAGTCTCCTCTTCATATAACGATGTAAAACTTTTTTGGTTGAGCTCGTTGGCGTGAGTTGTCAATTAAGGCTCATTGGAGAAATCGTAGAGCCGATTAGTTGCTTTATTTATCTTTATACTGTCCTTATTTTGAGGATCAACCACATTCTTAGCCTGAGAAAGTGCATATTCTTCTTTGTATTATTTTGTGTGTGTGTGTATCTTTGTATTCATTCACAAAAGATAACGAGAAGAGAGCAAAAAAAAAAAAATACCTCATCATGGTATGAAAGAAGGTCGTCTAAGGTAATTAAGATCTTCTGTAATTCACTTGACAAAGTTAGGCACGGCGATATCGATGCGGCAACACGAGGGAAAGCGTTGTCGTGAGTTGTCAATTAAGCCTAATCGGAGAAATTGTGGGGCTGCTTAGTTGCATGATTTGTATGGTATAGTGTCGTTATTTTTTAGGATCAACCAGATTTTTAGCGTAAGATAGTGCGTAGCCTGGAGTAGCTTTGGTAGTTTTTTGTCTATGTACAGGTACAAACATATCTTTGGATTCATTCAAAAAAGATAATGAGGAGAGAGGAAAACATCTCTGCTCATCGAAACTTTCTAACATAATTTCAAGAAAGAGATCCCCTGTTCCAAAATCTGCAGATTGCACGAACAGCTTGTATTTTTCAAGAACAGCTTATATACACCTAAAGGCCAAGGCGACGTGCGTTGTTTTTTTTTTTTTTTTTTTTTTTTTTTTTAAGGTCAAAAGAAAGATTTCCGGTTCATATTAAAGATACGTGCATCACTTCAAAAAAATAAAAATGAAAATCCCAGAAAGCAAGGGGTTTTTTTTCCAAATTAATATTTTTTAAAAAAATATGTATCAAATTAATATTTTAAAAAAAATATTTATCATATTAGGTGCCGTTCGGCATTGGGCCGCCGAGCGGCACCTAATTTGCTAGTTGGACCCTGCTAGGTAGCCCAATTGCCGAGCGGGTGGCTTCCTTCCCCCAATCGGCAATTGGGCCGCGGATTGGGGGCCAAACCGAAATTTAATTTTTTTTGTTTTCTTTTTTTTCAATGTTTGAAAGAGCATATCTCATCGCTCGAGCGTCTGTTTAG
This sequence comes from Rhodomyrtus tomentosa, assembly GCA_028455895.1. Lineage (NCBI taxonomy): Eukaryota > Viridiplantae > Streptophyta > Magnoliopsida > Myrtales > Myrtaceae > Rhodomyrtus > Rhodomyrtus tomentosa. Next base: position 34,546,090 of record JAPCWY010000001.1, on the reverse strand, counting down.
GACTTTTTTTTTTATTTCGCGTAATTTTTCAAGATGAATCCAATGACAAAAAAATAAAAATAAATAAATTTCGGCCCTGCTCGACAATTAGGCCGCCAAGCGGGGCCCAAATCCTTGTTTTGGGCCCCAATCGACGGCCCAATTGCCGATTGGGGGGCGGGACAGCCACCCACTCGATAATTGGGCCGCCAAGCGGGGCCCACCTCGCGAATTGGGTGCCGCTAGGTAGCTCAATTGCGAGCGACATCCAATTTGATATATATGTTTTTTAAAATATAATTTGGTAAATATATTTTTTTTTAAATGCTAATTTGGAAAATTGCCCGAAATCAAGCAAATATGAAAAATGAATTAACTCAGTCCCGCTTTTAAAAACTTGATCATTCTTTAAGGACGGATCTAACAATGCATCTAATCACTATCGGTAGCTAATCACCAAATCTAGTATCATCATCAATGATGAGCGCACACATCGAAAAATCCATCTCTATAGCAATGGCTTCGGTGACGCAGAATCTGGGCGTGAAGCAAGCGCGTTTATCTTGAACAACTCTCGTGTTTTATCCACAATGGATTTGCGAGAATCGAATCTTGGGGGCCACCGGGACGAAGACGGGTAATAATTGGACCAGTTGAAAGTTTCAATTCTCGAGGCACACCGAGGGAGTTCGGGACCTCCAATTCCTTCATTAAATAAATACAAAAAAAAAAACCAAGTGGGAATTTTCAAATGAGGCAAAAAAGAAAAAGTAAAAATCAACCAGCTCTTGGAACATACAAGGAATCATCCACGCGTTCAATAATTGATCTTCGGAATAAAATGAATTGGTCCATGTTGATTGCTCGTTCTGTAGTTTTCGAATCTCTCTCTCTATATATCAATACATACGTACACACTCGGATATATTTGTTCTCTCTTAATAGGAATAAGTGTATTGAAAGTTCAAAACTTATTAATAAGATGCAATTTAATCTTAAAATATTTAAAAAATATAATTAGATCTCAAAACTTTCAAAATATTGCAATTGACTCCTAAAATTTGGCACGGAAGTATAATTAAGTCCTTCAACTTAAAAAAAAATACAATTAAATTTTAAAACTTGTTCAAATTGGTCCAATCAAATCCCTCAATTGATTTTCAATTATGAAAGTTTTAGAACTCAATTGCGCTTTGATGACAAGTTTTAGGATTCGATTGCACTTTAATGACAAGTTTAACCTCGATTACACTTATTAAAAGTTTTAAGATTCCATTGAAATTTTGTGATAACTTTTAAGACGTATAGTGCACTTGACTCTTTGCCAAACTAGGGCTTACGACGTGGAGTAACGCGGAAATGTATGAGTTTGTCTCTATCACACGTCTTTTATTTTTTATTTTTTTTGTGAAGCAAAAAAGAATACGTGGGCCCGAGAAGCAAGAAAACCCAACTTTGTCAGAAGAAGAAGTCAATGTAATTGCTTCGCGAGACCGAAAACATATTCGTACGTGGCCTTTTAACATTAAGTGGTGTTGTTTCCATTGTTTCTTTGTTAGGTAAAACGAAGATGAAATGGCATTGGACAACAATAATTGTGAGAGCCATTAGGCTCATGAGACCATTCAGCATTACGACTCATCAAGAAGCTTATCGGACATTGACCACTCCCGATTAAGGGAAAATTATCCAAAAAATCTTTAATTTATTATATTTTTTTTTCAATTCAATCTCAAATTTTTTAATTTCGCCAATTAAATCCTAAATCTTCTCACATTTTGCCAATCGAGTCAATCCGGTAAATTTTTGCCAAAATCGCTTACGTGAATGTTGGACGTCCTCTACGGCACTATCGATGTTGACGTAAATAACTTGTAATAATATTTAACATTTCTATCAATTTTTTATTAATTATTATTCACGTCGGCGGCCCACGGGAGTGATTTTCGGCTAAAATTAACCAAATCCACTCAATTGGCAAAACGCAAAAAAGTTTAAAATTTCATTGACAAAATCAAAAGTTTTTGGACTCATTTGAAAAAAATGCAAAATGTTTAATATTTTTTGGACAATTTCCATGACGACCAAGTCACAAGAATTAATGTATGGATATTGTATTTAAGAGTGCACTTGTTCGAGGAAATAGATTTAAAAAAGTACTTTCTTTAAAATCATTGCTCCTATTGATTGTGAAAATGAACGAACGAAAAATATATTTTTTATTATCGACAAAATATTTAAAATTAATATCTGATCATCTTTTCACGCAAATAAATTTTAGCTTGATTTTTCATTTTGATTTTTGAAGTGGGTTAGAGTTGGTGGGTATTAAAAATGCTCCCCCTTTAATGATCATGTGACTTACATTGATAATGCAACTCAAAGTGGAATTGCTGCCTTTTGCTGGCGTTGCATGCCATGGATACGTGTGGCAAAAAACCCACAAGACACCAAACTTCGATAAAAAGACCATTCTCACTCTCAAGAGTACACGTATCGATGTGCAAATCGTATTTAATTCCAATCCACTCTCTCTCTCTCTCTCTCTCGCGTCTTCGGTTCTTCTTGCTCTCCTGGCTTTTTGGTTTGGGAATATACTCAGGTAAGCTTAGTTTCTCCACTTGCTTCCTCATCATGAGCATCGGCCGTCTAAATTTCTTGATTGGTAACTAAGCCATGATTAGCTGGGAGTGGCGAAGGACACGTCCTTTTCAATTGGCATTTACTTAATGCTAGAACGATTATAAATGATAAAACCAAAGTTGTTTAAATGGCTAAGCACCCAGGCCCCGACGTGAATCCAATTGGCCCCAGAGATCCTACCTGCACCGTTTGTGCGCTTGAGGTTAGATTAATGGCTTACTCGCGTCGTGACTCGTGAGTATTATCCTGTTGATCTATTGGTATGGAACTTGCAGTTGGAGTTGAGGACCAATTGAGGGACTGACCAAAAGAGATTGGCAGGGAGAAAAAATGGGGTTCATGGTGATGGTGTCGCTGCCGGTGATACTGTTGTGTCTTGTGGTCGGGGCCTTGGTATGTTACTTGGGCGGAAGGGCATGGGGTCGGCGGCGGGCACAGTACTACGGGCCTCCCGCACCGCCGCTCCGCTCGCACCAGAGGCCAACAGAAGTCATATGAAGTTTTTGCATCCCTATACGTATGTCTACGCGGACTCGCACATACAGATTGTACAAATCTACGGGCTAAGTTGTGTAATATTTGAAGCCGCGAAGCGCCCTACGTCTGGAGAAGGCAAAATAAAAAGATGCATAGCTATTTCGTGTACTGCTCCGTTTGCAGTTTCTTTTTCTTTCTATATGCAGCTCTTATCTTGAGTCGGGATGGAGAGGAGTTGCTGGTGGAAGATCAAAGCTCCATATATGAAGTTGAATGAGAAATGAAGAGTTGTTTCGATTTGTAACCCTACATCGACGAAACCGTACAACTTCATAACGTTTTATCGAAACTGTACGGTTTCGTGACGTGTCATCGAATACTTTCGATGAAATCGTACCTTTTCGTCGAAGAACCCTTCGATGAATCAATATGTATTCATGACTTTTCGCTTCAATATTTATAAATAAAGCATTGATCATCGCATTAAAAATGAGTATCAGACACGAGCATTAGATACAATTGTTATGTTCGTCATTCATTCATCATCATCATCATTTTGTGCGATTATTTCGCGAAATTGAGTTCGAATGTTTCCTCTGAAATAAGTACCGATTTCGAGGAAATTTGATCCGTTCTATCTTAAAAGGCAATTGTCCAAGAACCTTGGTACAAGTTGAAGGGACAAATTTATCTTAAAGACACTACGTGAATTCGTTGGGTTCGAATCATTCATCTGCATTCATATTACTTATTTACGATTGAGTCTATCAACCTAATTTTCTATACAAACATCAAGTCCTGCTTACAGGCGACAACAATCTTAATATACGAACTTCTACCCTCTTAGTGGACAACAATTTTAAGACAAATTTTAGTTTTTTAGTGCTTGGTTCGTATAGCCATTTTTATTGTACGCATTCTATTCTGAGGTATTTTTATTAGTTTCATCCGATAAAAATTATATTTGATTGCATATCCAGATTCGCCTTGTCGATATGAGAAAAATGAGTGGTCGCTTGTTGCGAGGATACGTCGGGGCACGCCGCACACACAACAACGCAAGGGTTCTCGGGCAACTACGAAACATCGCTATTTTATGCTATGTCGCTCAGTAAAAATGACATTTGAATATACCATCAAGATCGTATCATCAATATGAGCATTTAGAGGGATCGATCACCATCGAAGAACACCGGAAACCACCACACGCGCCATCACCCGCGCCGAAGGTGGCGGCCTGCGACAATCGCTCGTGAACACTTTTGTTCGAGCCTATTTTGTGTTCTCGTTCAATGAATTTTAGTTTTGAATACATAGTCAGATAGGGTTCGTCGAGGCGAACGTTTTGAATGGTTGATGGTCGTCGGAGGCTTCACGACAGCGGTGCACGAGCATACACGCACCTAACCGGTGAAACGTTGCGTTCATTGACCATGTTTTGACTAGTGAAGTCAAAAATTTTGACTGGCTCGTAGAGTGCATATGAGCTCTGTTTGGGGCGTGCGAGGTACCATTGCGTTAGTCTCAAAATTTTTTCATTTTCATATATTATTTGAATATATTTAATGCATTTAAAATTATCAAAATGTATATAAAACTCTATGTGCGTGTATTTTTCAAAGGTATGTTGGGCTATTTTCATGACTTCGACATCGATAACAACTATCGCGTCTATCCCAACTCTTGGAGAAAAGCCAGAAAAGATCAATGGTCTGATTTTTAAGAGATGACAATAGAAGATGATTGTCCTGTGTGACAACATTGAATTTGGCAAAGTTTCTCAATAAAGATGCTCCTAAGTTGGATGAAGAAGAGACAAACATGGACATGATTGTTGCTGTAGATGCGTTGAAGTATTTTGACTTCTTGTGTCACAACTAAATCCTCAATGGTCTAAACAATTTCTTCTATAACGTTTATAAATGGTTAAAGAATTATGAAAAAGTCTGGACGGGAAATACAAAACAAAAGATAATGGGTTCAAGAGATTCATTGTTGGCAAGTTTCTGGACTTAAAGATGATTGATTTCATAACCGTCCTAAATCAAGTCCTGAAAACTCCAAGTGATTATGCATAACATTCATGCCGAAAATATGATTCTAAGTGAATCATTTCAAATGACTGCTTTCATTGAAAGACTACCATCGTCTTGAAAAGATTTCAAGAATTATCTCAAATTGTAGAGGCGAGAATGTTACGTATATCGATAAGTCTCGACATATACGTAGAAGACACGATATTGTAAGACAAATTATCTCTAGTATAATTATCACAATTAACTATGTAAAGTCAAAGGAAAATGTTGCAGATCCATCAACAAAAGGCCTAACTAGAAAAATAGTTGCGAAAACATCAAAGAGAATGGGTTTAAGGCCATAAATAAGTCATCATAGTGGAACCCCTACCTAGTTGACTAGAGATCCCAAGATCTAACTTCAAAGGGACAACCAAGTTATGAAAGTTATGTAGAGTACTGTAAATTATTATTCATTCTCGTATAGAGACGGTACTAATATGTGAAGTTTAAGCATAAGTTTTTAATGATTTTGAATCGAGTATGTGATATACTATATATTCAGAAAACATCTATGTAAGTGGGAAGTGAGAGCCGCTTCTGTGAGAATTGAAAAAACTGAATTCTCTAAAGCACTCATGAGACCAAGCGATGTTCATGGCCAAAACGAACACAACAGTGAGAACCAACTTTGTGCGAGGGAAAGTTGTGTGTTTCTTATTGTTTAGGTTTATATCAAAGGTCGATAGTTCAAAGACATTAAGTCTACTGATTGATCGAGTAAGTCCGATAGGTCTCCACTAGGGTAAGTTCAAAATCTCAGAATACTTATCTCGATGCAACAATTTCTCACAAAATATTCGCACATTGCATGTCATGCATTCATGGAGAGTTTTGATAGTTGAAATTCTCATTCATGTAAGGGATTGTTGGAACTTTGATTTCAAAGTCCCATATGAAGTTAAATAAGAAATGAAGAGTTATTTCGATTTGTAACCTTTCATTGACGAAACCATACAAATTCATAATGTTTCGTCGAAACTGTACAATTTCGTGACATTTCATCGAATCCTTTCGACGAAATCGTGCCTATTCGTCGAAGAATACTTTCGATGAAGGCATATGTGTTCATGATTTTTGTTTCGCTCTTTATAAATAAAATATTAACCATCGTATCATAAAAGAGTATCAGACACGAGCATTAGATACAATTGTTATGTTCATCATTCATTCATCATTATTATCATTTTGTGTGATTATTCCGTAAAGTTGTGCTCGAAGATTTCCTCTGAAATAAGTACCGATTTCGAAAAAAGACGATTTGTCCTATCCTGAAAGGTAATTGTCCAAAAATCTTAAATACCAATTGAGGGAACAAATTTATCCTAAGGACACAACGTAAATTCGTTGGGCTCGAATCATCCATCTACGTTCAGATTACTTATTTGCGATTGATTTCAAGTTTGTCTATCAACCTAATTTTCTATACAAATATTAAGTCATGCTTATAGGCGACAACAATCTTAACATACGAAATTCTACCCTCTTAATGAACAACATTTACTGCCCAAGGTTTCACAATTTTCCTGACTCATTTCTGTCGAGTGATCATATGGCAAGTCCAAGTCGTCGCGAGCTACTAATTTCTCGCGCTCATTAGTCAGTGTTTCCACAATCATAAGCTGCTGTAACTGTCGTATCTACTTTTGTAGTATCATTACCAACCGATCTAAACATCTGACTAATTGCATCAAGTTGTGGCTTGACATCGAAATGCTCTGACATTGCCTTCTCGGACGATAACTTTGCCATGTGTTCAGGTTGAAAAAGGGGTATAGGAGGGTGCTGAAATGAAATGGTTGTTCCGACCATCAAAATTATGAGAGCAGAGTAGTGAGAACTAGAAAATGTTGAATCCTCCACGGACTAGATACAACAGTAATTTCCTCGCGAACCAGATGGCTTGACTGGAAGCTTCATAAACTGCTATATAGCCCCCTGATATGCCAATCAAACACCCTTCTCTCCTACTTAAAGATATAAATATAAAATCTCAAAAAAGGGAGAAAAAGTATACCCAATTGAGGAAGTTCTCTGGCTTACTGCTTCTATAGCTTCAACCCACAACATCGGCAACAAAGATGCTACCTGAGTCGCACCAGCCACCTACGATGTCTCTGCCTGGGCACTGCAGCAGAAAAAGAGCAGATATTTGGGGTCACCGTGAAGAGAGTTTCATGATCAAGTACAGCAGCATAATGCCACAGTCTAAGCCAAGTCCAATCAGAGTGGCGTAAGGTCCAATTCACCCAATGTGTTGTAACAGCTATTAGACCTTTTGGGTCTCTTTAACACTGATTATTCAGACGAACCTCGTACTTAACCAAGGTTGGTCTATATAACAGAAACTCTTGATAATTGTATAGTTGAAGGTCGCCATATTGAAGTGCAACAACATACACGAATCAAGTTTTTGTTACCAGACAAATGAAATGCGCCGCATTGCCCTTTCATGTATAGGTACTTGGATAAGCAAAGATTGAGGATCTAGATGACATTACCTTATTAAACCCTAGCCAGTTTGAGTCTCCTCTAAATGTAAATACTTTCTCGCTCTTTTTCCACTGCCCACAAAAGACCTGCCCAAACAAAGGATTACAAGTTCAGACTAAATTTTTCAAAAGAAAGGAACTAAGACCAAATCTTAGGCATCAACAAAGGTAAGCTAGATTAGGAAGTGCCATATTTTAAATCAACTACAACCAAAATTTACTTTAACAAATTTCAGCATCCCCAGCACTAGAAACTACAAAAGAGCAATAACTGTATGAACGAATAAAAGCTTACAGGCACCTAGTCTACCATTTTAGCATGGCGGACACGCATGCACCTATACAATAATCTCTTAAAGCATTTTTTGCACGATGAAATGTTTTCATTGATAGCTACCTATTCTTCAAGTCATGCCATTTGCTACATCCATGTTAGATCATTCTCATCCAGTGCTCTATTTGCACATGCCCACTTGTTAAATCAACAAAAAAGTAATAATACAGTCCGATAAAATAATTACAACAAGAACAAACAAGCGAGAAGAAGCAAGCAGACAAAGTACATAAGAACTTCTCTGCCAACCTTACCTCATAATCCATTCCTTGTACGTACATATAATCAGAGTCTATTGATGAAAATGTAAGTCCAGTGATCTGTATAATGAAGCAGAAAAAATTTACTCTCACCAGCAGATTTTGACAGCAAAAGCCAGAGAGACTTGTACAGATATAGCTTCGTTTAAATAATGCGTATACTTAAGCTACTAATGCAAACCATGAGATTTCGCTGTCATATGATGGAATAAGACATGACGGTGGAAGTTCATTCCAGAGTCTGGAAAAATGAACCCAACTGATTGTAATGAGAGCAAAAAAGGAATTGGCCACAACTGATTAACTATATGAATGATAATTTAGACTGATAAGCCACTCTCTCATTTTCCTTATCATTTTTAGTTAAAGAAGCTTGCACTTTCCACAAAGTGAGAGTGAATTTGCTCGAGAGTGATTAATTGACACAGGAGTCCTTAATATAACTTGCACAGATAAATGAAGAGAGTGGTTAAGCATAATCACGAAAAGCAACTCATAAGCTGAGACCCCTATTTCTTCCAAAATAAAAATTGCGTTCAGGTGACAAGGATTTAGACAGTCAAAAGGAATAGGTGGTGACATCAGATATTTCAAAGCAAAAATGCACTTTCATCTGCCATATTCTATCACATGCAGTTAGAGAAGGCAGCTCCTGAGAAGTGTTGTACCTGGTCAACCTTTATTTCCATCAACCAGCCACTTATGTCTTCACATAAAAGCTAGGTTATCAACTTCCAACTCGTGACTTATGGCTCTTAGATACAGAGATGTTCAGCGATTCTCAAATTGACTCATGGTTACCCCAAACACGCACAACCCTTCATCTCTTGAATTGACTAAACTACTAGACCATGAAGAACTGTCAATATGTGTCTCACACTCATCATTGTGGAACAGTTTGCAACTGGCTCCACAATCAATGATATAAAGATTCCTTGCATGCAAAGAACTTTAAGTCTCCTTCCAAATCAAGTCTGAAGCAGAAACAATAGTAAAGAGGTTGGAAGCGGGCAATAGTTTACCTCATACTTTGAGCAATGCACCCATCGTGATAATGCTGACCATCTGTATTAGAAGTATAAAAACAATATTACATCTCTTTCTATGTATAAACAACAAAGAGAGTCCGTCATTCTTGCTTTCAGTTTTCTTCTCTTTAGTATTGTCAGAATTTACAAGAACAAAGAAGGCAATAGCTCACAGTTCTTCAGACTTGCATTTGCATGGGGTTGCCATCAACATTCAACACAGAAGACAGCAAGAAAGATAAGAGCATTGCTGCCTCATAGAGGAGGCATGAGGAGCCTATACTCAGAAAATGAAATGAGTATATTCAAGCTTTCTGCACTCGGTTTAGTGAGGTAGAATGAATTTATCGGGTAAAAATAACACTAATACGTACTTCTAGTTCTAGTTATTTTAGAGGAAGCTTAATGTCGAGTGGTTTAATGTATGCAGGAAAATGAATAATGAAATTGCTTTCCCATATCTATGAATCAATACCCATTTTACTATCAATCCTTCTTTTCAATCCATTTTAGAACTTGTCATTAGATCTTTGGATTCACGACCCCTCCAAGATGTGCAATTCAAAATTATAGAGTCGTTTGATCGAATCCATGCATCCCAACCTTTTATCTAGCAATAGCAAATTCTACACCCCTTTCGGGAGTAGTAATGAAGATTATCTAGGATATTACACATCTCATAAACATAAAAAGTCAAACCGACCTGACTAATTCAACGAGAGCAAATAATATAAGCCATGGACTTCTACATGTTAGGTTTGACTACTCATTCCGAGTAACTGCATTTACAGAAATTAACAATACGAAACCTGCGTGGATCATATACAGTTACTGTTCGATCAGCTCCACCGACTGCTATGTTGCTACTAGAAGAACTACAGACAGCATAGACGATGTCACCAAGAGAGCCAGAGATTCGATGGAGGCAACCACCATTTTCTTTCATCCTCAAATCCCATATACTCAGCTGTAACAATCCAAACATAAACTGAATTAAAGAGTAAATCCAACCATAATGTCTAAGACAATTTTTATCGGTGAAGCAAATACTGTACAGCCTTTCGTTAATGTCATTACTATACCTGACAACCTTCAGCGACAGCTAATATAAAGTTTCCATTCCCATTAGACATATTCTCTATGAAGTTCAGTGAAGATGGATACCACAGCCTGAAAGATGGTCTATAAGAACAACTTTTTCCTCAAGACTGCAAATATTACCATGTACCTATAGTTATCAAGCACTAAGAACATACGTCCTCAGAGTCCGAAGATGCATATCCTGATCATATATATCAACGCTTTTGCAAAAGCTCCGTGCAACAGCAGCCTGTGATATACACAACCAGTCAGGGAACACAGTAAGAAATATCATACAAGATATTAAGCATCTCTCAGAAGAAGTACAAGTAAATAAATACTAATTACTCATGCAGAATGAGGCAGTGATCTGCTCTCCAACGTTCAATGCACTTTCTTTAAATGACCAATTACAGGTTCCCTCAAAGTTTTGAACTCAAGAGGTTCTCGGACAATCTATTTTCTGCGTTCATGAGGGGGGGAGCACAAAAGGATAAACGCCAAGCACAGGTATGTCTAAGATTCGTCAAGTAAAAAGGCTAGTGTATGCTTCAATCAACACTCCAAAACCACTTGAGGAAAAAGAAAATGGGACACCATAGAAACTAAAGCATGCTGTATCAATAAAATCTCTATGCCACTGAGACTACTGCGTAGTGAAGACATGAAAGAGATGATGAGAACAGAAAAGACGTGTGCCACGAGATAACCTATTTATTCCATCCTCAACGATTCCAAATTTTAAATGGAAATTGAAAAACAGAAAATTTCATGGATGACTAGGTACCATAGACCATTGATTTGGACTGAAGCAAAGTCCTGCCCAACTAGCTTCTCCAATTCCACAATCTTGGGGCAATACTGAGTATGTAAGCTTGCCATCATCTGAAGATTCCATGGGAAGACATTATTACCCTATTGCTACGGCATTTGCGAATTGAAGACGGAGTCAACAAGGAAAGCAGGTAATACAAGGAGTTTTAGCAATCATCATGCAACTAGATCAGTTATATGATATGTATGTCCAGAAACCCGTCACATCTATAGTAAATATGGGTTAACTAATACTAATAGCTTCCATTGAGAAGCTATAACATAGATAAACTTCGCAGCGTGCTCTTGGTCAGACAAAAGTCAGTGAAAAGGTTGTGCAAAGAGTAATAGTTAACAGGACTAGCCCAGCCATGAAGGGCAGAACATTAAAACAAAAAATTATTGGACTCTTCTCTGTCAGGAGACCTTTTAGAAGCAAGGAGAGGAAACAAGACTAATGATGCAGAGGAGAGAGAACTATAGCATGGAAAGGACATAGGACATAGTAGAACCTTATTGAAAAGATTTATGATGAGGGGAAATTAGTTGAACAAACACATCTTCTACATCAGCGTATTACTCGATGCTTTCTTCTTTACATTGTAGGAGCCGACAAACTACCCTTCACACTCCCCCAAACCCCCCACCAAAAAAGGAAAATAATAATAATAATAATAATTAAAAAAAAAACCCGCCCCCAAAAAGAAAAAGAGAGAGGGAGATTGAGACTAAGCAAAGTGCAAAAGAACATGAATTTGATTTATGCTGGATGATAAACAAAGTTTTTGTCCTGCAAATTCAGACTGAGAAGAGGGGGAAAAAAGGAATTCAATGAGTATTTATGTCATTTCCTCCGAACAGAATTGACATCTAAAGATTTAAAATACTGCTCACAGCTACAGGGCAAGTTTTTTTTTTTTTCTATTCTTTATCGAAGAATAAAGACATTAGAGGTACATACTTGTTCTTGTTCCTTTTACAAAATAAACATTTCTAATTCTCCTGCCGAAAGACCCCATAAAGTTTAAAATACACTAGACAGTAACATACCTTTACCACCTATATCTAGCTTAGATACGATGAGGTGGCCACAGGAATCCACACTTCCTAGCATCAAGTAGCCAGTGTCTGCAATTGATCACAATACTATAAGCCAGTCCATCGACGTTGCCGTACAGCAACTAAAATTCGACAAGGAGAAGAGCAGATTTTCTTAAGCGAGAGTGAATCCTTAAGACAATCAAACCATCCACATCAAACTAGATGACAGTAAATAAAGCATTTAATATATAGAACATATCATTCCAACAGGCATGAAAGAATGACCAGACACAGCATGAAAGAACTGTTTAAGGAACTAGTGAAGGAATCACTCTTTCAATCATAATCACCATCATCTGTGTAGGACTGGCAGTATCCACAAATATAACCTGCTTGATATATGTCTTTCTGAAAGTAGCGCCTGTACAGCAATTCAAGCAACATTGCTTTTGGATAATGAAAGGTCCAACATTACTACTTTGAAATTAAACTTCAACTCTTCTTTGGCCCTACACTTAGTCTGGTGGTTGGACAAAACTCACGTGCATAGCTTTGAGTTCTAATAAATTAGAATCAGCTGCTCACATCACACATAACCAATGTGAAGTCACCCACTAAATGTAATTATAGACATGTAATTGGCCCAAAAGAAAGGGCAACAAATTTTTGTATAGAATGCAGTAGCTTGTCGTAGGCCAGCAGTTTTGCTGTGGTACTCACTGTTTCGAGCCAAACAGTCTTTGCAAATTAATTGAATGAGCTGACAACTCAAAAAAGTAGTTTAAGGAGCCGAGTTTTTATTTTTCATTATTTTTTTCTCTTTTTGTTTTTTGGCTTTTCGTAGTTGAATCAGCCAACGACCAGATATGTCTCAAGCATGACTAACTCAACATCATTCTTCAACAGTTTTCTTGAGAAATCAAATCTTTAGAAGCTTAAAAGAAAAGCCACTTACCGTCAGATTTAGTCAGCACTATACTCTGAATTTCGGATCGGTGTGGGCAACGGTCGACTAGCATAGAGTTTGTAACCTTCAAAAAGCAAGAACGTCACATTACAGAGGATCCATACAGAGGATGACGAAATGAAAACCAACCATGGAAATAGAACCCTTTTCTTCCAAAAGGAAAGCTAAGACCAGTTCATTACTGAAATTTGAGATACAGCACGCAAGGCATAGTGAGGGACATAGAAGTCCAAGTGAGCTTTACCTGTGCATGAGCAGGAATAAGAAGGCTTTCTTTTCCTTCACCGACCAATGTCCCCTCCAAGGGCACCTGAAATCATGAAAGGAAGAGATAGAGATGGGGAAAGAGATCAACCATCTGAAAGAGCATTTAGTTAGTGCTGTGAACCACAATTCTCTAGGCTGTCTAATTGCATAAGCAGATATCAAATAGATGAGTTTCAAATACCTCCAGCAAATGATGTACCCATTCATTTTATCAATTTGCTGAGAAATCTCCACAATGAGTAGTCTCAATAACAATAGTACAAAACGCGAGACCATTGGAGGTCAATAACTTAATTTTCTGGCGAGAGTGTTCTCTATAACCACCCCCACTTCATTCTTCCAAAACTGAGACAGCATCAAATTCCAGTCGAGCTCTACCATTCCCATTCCCCACCATCAACTAACAAGGAACCGCCAAACACTACTAACAACCACATATTGTAGGCTATGACGGAACCAACTATACGTATCCAAATATCATAATTCTTGCAAATTCCAGCTAAAAGTGGTGGTATAACCTGGACTCTGAAGATATGGCAACCGGAAGCAATGTAGACCCAACATGAAGATCCTTCCTCGTTAGCCTGACCAGAAAAGGACGCAAATTTAAACGCATTAGGTCTTAACATCGTCTAGAGGGAGGGAGGGAGGGAGGTATAGGGTTTTGGAGAGTCGAGCCACTACATGGAGAGCGAGGCGAGTAGACTGGAGATTTCCAGGAGAGGGATGGCGGATTAAAGTCGAAGGGACCAGTGCCTTCACCAGACTCTTCGCCTCCAACATTTTCTCTCTCTTTCGGCGGGAACTGCAAACTGAGCCGTTCTTCGTCGTCGCCCACCATCGTTCGATGAAGTAGACGGCGGAGCACAACGGCCGAGCGGTAAACTGCCAAAATAAAATTTGTGGAAATTACACTTTGCTCCTCTAAAATGGTACTCTGTTTCAATTAACTCCTCGTGTTTACGTTGCGTTTCTGGCCCTTCCAATTCTACTTGGTCCCAAAAAAAAAAAAGAAAAAAAAAATCATTCACCAATACGTACCAATTTGCCCCCCAAAAATCCCCGGCAGTGATTCTTTATTTTTAGGAAAATCACACATTGCCCCCCTCCCCTACTTTTAACTCGATCTCCTCTTTACCCATCTAATTTGATGCGACAGATTGTGACTACAAAATCCCATTTGTACCTTGGATCACACTCAGGCTTCATGACCTATATCGGATAGTTTGATCACGAGACTTGACAGACACTTTTACAAAAGACAGTTTGCCTTCAAAAAGCATCCAATTTTATTAATAATAGGTTTTGAGTTTCGTTTACTATTGAATGCTCTTCATGGCGTGACTGACCTAAAGATCATCTCACGTGCCGGATACAAGGTCAAATATTCCGGCAAGGTTGTGGGGCAACTTGCCTAAAAACAAAGAACGCGGACTTCAGGGACTAATGTGGCACAAATCAAGCTGAGAGGGGACAGAATTAAAATTAAGAAAAAGTTCAGTAGGCAACCCGTAGTTTCTGTCATTAAGTAACTCACAACTATAAGGTGACATACACAGTTTTTGCTAAAAGAGATGGACGTAGCCTTCTTGATCCTCTCAGCATATGAACTGTGCAGCATTGGAGAAGGAAATAGCCTTCTTTTCACCAATTGTTCCATGTGAACATTGGCCAGATGTCCACTCCTGACCTTATCTTTCGATATGCCCTTTTTTCAAAAACGCATCATTTAACATTGCTTGTGAATGTTAGGAGTGACATGATTGATTCAGACCGTCCAAATAAAAAATAGACGAACCAGATCAATCTACATAACTTTTTTTAAAAAAAAAATTCACATTTCTTGCCAAAAATTTCCCTCTCCGAAAAAAAATGATGTTGATTGATTTAGTTCATCCATTTTTTATTTGAGCGACCTAGATCAATCAATGTCACCCCTATCTTTATAATAGGGGATCCGAATACACCCTACCTTTTTTTCGGATCCGACCAGGAGAAAGACACACTCCTTTTTCCTTGAATTCCAATAAGGATGCTAGAGACATGTATGTTCCGAAGATCGTTTGATATAGTTTTCATGTAACAATTTCTATTGTAGTTTTCTTGGGCAATTAGAAAGGTTCTCTATTGCTAGAGATTTCTCGGCTGTTACGGATACATGCATATGCATCTAGATAAAAAGTTTCATACCCCCCCCCCCCCACTCCCCGTACTTGCACAAATTCAATTGCAATTCAGTTTCCGAACTTCATTTTCATTCGCTCAAACACATTAGATTTTGATTTCGCATCAACCGACGCGCTCACGAAATGCTGAGGTAACCACTGCTCGGTGCCAACACGATGTCTAGTCATCTCAAACTTAGAAAGAATCATACAAGTCCAAAATGCGAGATTTGCCCCTCCCATCAAGCAAAAGCCCAGACAAATCAAATCGGATATACCTAATCGGCTGTATGCATAGAGAACTCCTTTTGGTGGAGCACTAACAACTTGTTAAAAACTATAGTCATCCTCGAAAAAATACTAAAGTCAATGGTCGCACAAGAACGTTTGGCAATTGGACCCATTCTACATCAAATGCATCTTTTCCTTTTCCTTTTTTTTTTTTTTTGGTCTTTCAAGAAGGGATTACATTTAAAATTGAGGGTTCTCTATCTTGTTCGCTGGGCATTTAGGCATTGGTCATTGGGACTTTGACGGCTTGGCAATTAGTGTCTTGTAATTGCGTGCTTTGGAAAGTCGGAATATCTTAAACCATATGTCGGCCGAAAAGAGGCATCGCAGATTAGTGGATTTGGGTTGTCTTTTTCGTCAAAAGGATCATTATGGTTAATCGCTCTGATTAACTGATAAACCTATACACAATTACCAGCTAGCAAAGCATCGGTGCCTTGGTGAGAAGCTCGAGGGTTTTGATTACCGAGCTTCGGGTTGTACGATGTTTTTTGAACTGTTGCGGGTGCTTTTCTTCGTGACGAAGGAAATCTTGGGGGGATCAAATTGGGGATGATGGATAAAAAAAAAAAGAGAGAAAAAGATAAAAGCAGAGAAAAAAGCAAAAGATTGTGTGAAATGACACATGGAGGAAGAGAAAGATGTAACATTGAAATGACACGCCAAATCTCTAGCAATACCATTCGACGGGGAAATTTGATGGGGCCTAGATTTGGTATCAACCGAATGTCTATACATTTTTATTGAACAATAAAATTTCGGATCAGAATTGGAACCCAAATTAATGATGGTGTTTTCGCACGAGACACACAAAAAAAAAATATAGGTCGGAATTGAAATCTCACCTAAAATTATTTTATGAGACAAGAAAAAATCGGATCAAAGCAATCAAATTTTAGTAATTTTTAAGAGAATTATGCCAAAATTTCGATAAGAGAAAAAAATAAAAAAGAAGAAGAGAATTGTGCCAAAATGGACTGTAGGACCGTAAAATTTATCCTAATGATGATGCGTGATGACTAACTTTTGCGTCCGCTGAGTGTACATTTTGTCAAAAAAGTTACCAAAATGGAACCCACCATTTGTTTTTTAAAAAAAAGAAATTTCCTTTTGGAATATCGTTGAACAATTATTGACACTTTTTACGATTTTTTCAACTGCTAATAAGGGAATCAAGGAAGTGGGCCAATGTGACCAGAACCTCGTAAATAACGATTTTCTTAGGAACCTGTAGTAATACCGCAAACTTTGATTTGACGTTTGATTCCATCGACAAGATTTGGGCGTATTTGGCCATTTTCCTCGAAAATTTTGTCTTGCGATGGATGATTTTATTTGAGGTTTAATATTGTGAAAAATATCAAATTGATAATTTTGTAATAAATTTATTTTAAGTTATTTTATTAATCATAAAAAAAATTTAAATTAATATATTTATGATAAATTTATCTTAAATTATTTTTTTAATCACCAAAAATCCTAAACTGGTGTAATTATAACAAATTTATCTCGAAATACTTTTATTTACCATAAAAAATCCTAAGATAGTACACATATAACAAATCTACCCTCTGTTAATTTTCATTAAAGTGAGTTAATACCACAAAAAAATTCAAAAATCTATAGCAAACATAGGGTAATGTGTACACTCAACAATTGTCACATATCGTCAAATTCAGCAATTTTGCAATAAAATTTAATAAAAACTAACGAAAGGTAAATTTATTATTGATATACAGTTTAGGGTAAATTTATCATTGATGTACCAGTTGTAGGCTTTCATGGTCAAACAAATAATTTGAGTTAAAATTATCACGAGTGTACCATTTTGGGGTTTTTGGTGGTATTAACCATTTCTTTAAAGACATCGATATCATATGATTGTGAAATTTTATGCTTCGTCCGTCAAGTGAGGCAAATTACGAGTAAAGAGATCTTAAGCATATAAACCCTTCTTCGTTATTACGAAAATAACACAGATGTCCCTTAAATTTTGACTCATTGTACAATATCATTTTTGAAATTTTAATTTGTTTAATTTGATCCAATGAACTATTCCCAACAGTATTCCCAAAATATTCATTTTGTTTGATTTAATCTTTAAACTATTCATATTAAAGTCAAATCAGTCTTTCGATACTATGCGAGAATTATTTTATAATTAAGCTATTACCTAAAAATGGGGATGCGTCCAAGTTAAGAGAATATGAATACACCTTCTCTAAAAAGGAAACTAATTAGCTTAAGAGATTTCACCCATTAATACATTTCTTCACTTTCTTTTTGGCCTTTTTCTTCTCTCTTTTTTATTACATTTTTTTATTTTTTTTTATTCCATGCTAATTCTTCTTCCTCCTTTCCCTATGGGTAGCTCCTTCACCGCCGAGGTCGTCGTCATCACCCGCCAGCCATCGCCACCACACTCTTCGTCACAATAAATCCTAATGATAGCCATTGCTGCCAGTGCTCTCCCCCCCCCCCCCCCAAGGGCATATTTTGATCATGTTGGGGTAATTGTACATGATATAATCCTTCCATAAATTTAGTGGATCTCATAATCCTTGTAGATACAAAACAATATAATTCCCCATGCAAAGTCGAGTAGATTATCGCCCACTAATTTATTTTTCATGATACTGAGAAATCTCCTTTCTACTCTGATACTATCTACATGTGTTGATGATAACAAAATCATTTACAAGAAACACGATATCATTTGAGTGTTTTGGACGCAATCTTGTAGCACCAACACTATCATGCACGGCATCACGATACTGGAAGTGGAACCAATTTACACTTCGTGGATCAGGCAATGGGAAAATTTTAAACATATTACATCCTAAATCTTTTAATTATACCCATTGAGCCTTAAATTTTTTCACATTTTACCACTTAGTTTATCAGGCTAATTTTGAAAAAATAGTTGACATAAACGTGGCCATTCTACTTAACACAACTGGCACTAACGTGCATAATTTTTAATAAGATTTCAGTATTTTTTTTAAAATTAATTATTTTATTTTATTTTATTTTATTCTATTCTAATTTCCTTCTTTACTTTTTTTAAACTGTGGTTGGCAGTCTTGGGCGACCACAATATTTAAAAAAAAAGGAAAAGAGAAGAAAATAAAAAAGGAAAAAACAAAAGAAAATAAAAAGTTAATTGAAATTTGAAAAATATTTCAAAAAAAAATTCCTATCGGTTTATTAAAAACCGTAAAGCTCTTGAACGGTTGCCTTCATGAGATTTCAATGTAGAAAGAGAGAACATGAAAATACTTCATCATAACTTTGATTAGTCATACATAGACAAGTTTAGATGTCATTGCATTTAAAAGGATGGAATATACCTTGGGAAAAGGGGGACAAAGTTCATGAGGTGATGGCAACGTTGAACAATGGTCCATTTGGTGCCTCACAAGTACATTTTTGCCGTTGAAAATTAATTTGAGTATGTTGTTGTTCGACGGCCCAAACTTATATAATATAAAAAATAAAGGATTTGAATACGTAGGTTTAACCGAAGGAATCTCTAAAAGTAAAAAATAAAAGCTGGTCTCACTAATACACGATATAATAACTAATCCATTCTTTTCCGAACAAGAAACAACTTTAAGATTCTCGAGAGAGAGAGAGAGAGAGAGAGAGAGAGAGAGAGAGTCCAAAGAAAGGAATAAGAATCAAAGCAATGCAATGCAAAGTGACGTGATGACTGATGGCATCCACACACTGGTGTGATAATTGCACCCCATTTCGGGAATGAGATCATTGACTGTACCTTCCCCATTTGTCATTTGCTCCATTAATAATGCAAACCCTTTTCGTGTTCTTCTGCATTTCTTACTTCCTTTCGTTTTGAGTGGTGATGATGCTGCATATCTCTCTCTCTCTCTCTGAGACAGATATATAGTAATCTACATGGGTTTTCAACTTTCAACCAGTAGAGAGAGAGGGAGAGAGAGAGAGGGAGTTAAGTGCTTATCATCACCATCATTATCGTGCGTCTTCATGCTTGAAGGAGGGCATCATTCGCAGCTAGCTCAGGTAGAAGGAGACTCGTGTTTCAGCTTCAAGCCTCCATGACTAGGGCAAGAGAACCATGCTTTTCTCCTGGAGTTTCAAGTGCTCACTTCTCGCACTCTGTCAACCCACATCTATCTTCTTCTTCTTCTTCTCTCACTCTCCCTCTGTGGATCACAGCAAGTGAAATATGCATAAGTATTGGGACGCTTCTTCTTGTTATTCTATCTTTTATGGATATGTTGGTTAATTAGGGGGTTCTGTATTTGTCATTCACTGATTTTTTTTTTGTGCTGACTATCGCTTTGTGTAGATTATGATTATGGATAGACTTCCAATTCGAATCATATGAAAGACGTTTGTACAGGCTTCTTTTTGTTTTAAACTATTAGTTTGTTTCTTCTTCACTTATTCTTTTTTTCCTTTTATCTTGGGCGCATGTAGCAAGTACGGCAGGGAAGTCTAGATGATCTTTAAGGTAAACTACTGATGTTATTACTCAAAACTTATTTAGAGCACTCCGAGAATGAATATATGTAAATATATCTATTTCTTGGACAGTAAATACAAATATGTGGCAAGCAGGGTGTGTAGGGCCACCACCACCTGTTCACACCAGTAAAATGTTTGTATGAATTTATCTTTATGCAAGTTAAATCTATCACAATTCATTGGCCATGTCTCGTCACATATACTGAAGCTCAAAACCAAAATTTTGATATCGTTATGCTGATTGACTTTATTCACCACACATTGTTGAAAAGATTAACCCATACTCATGAATGCATAATTGATTAGGACTTCACGTTGATACGGCACATCGCATCATCAATGCGCTCTCTTTGTCGAAAAAAGTCCCGGTTCAAGCCTTCTGCAGCACCAGCAAATTTGCCCTAACATGTCACGGTGGCTCATTTGACATGCCATTAGTAAAACAGGTCATGCGTGAGTTAAAGAACTAGTATTTGAAACCCCTTCCGATAAGTAGAAAACTAATTTATCCCATCTTCATCTAATATGGAACAACTCATAAGAAAATTGCACTGGCCGGCTAAAACTAATGATTATCACCTCTCTTTTGGGAAAAGAAAAAGGCTGAAAAAAGAAGAACATGTCCACATTCACGAGGTGATTAAATTAATTGCAACAAACTTATCGTTCGAAGGAAAGTGATTAAGTGTGGAGGTGTTGACAGGTTACTTTTGCAGCAGCTGGAGGGGACCTTATGCTTTTAAGTTGTCTGTTCGATTATTTCGATTAGATTCAGGAAGTGGGGCTGGGACTGGCGCATGAGAACTTGAGCAATTTGACTCCACGTTTCTCTGCATAAACTAAAATTTAGTATATGTTTACATCGATGAAACTGCATCATCACCAACTGGGGAGGGAAAAAGTGAGACGGCTGCGTTTAAATGGACAGACAATTCACTCGTGACAAAGAAGTCATAAGGCATTTTACAAAGCCTGGTTTGCGAAGGACGAGAACAAATCTTGAGTCGGATATATGAACATATCTTGCTTATTTAAACGACCATCCCGACTTTCAAATTAGGTCAGTTCGATTCACATTCACTTCGCAAGCGAATCTTTGAGCGGCTCGTGTTGCGTCGCCCAACCACGGCATGCCTCATGTGGTCGCCACACCGTAGAGCATTTAAAATCATGTACTTGTAGGGAAGTCCCCTAAGATAAGTTTGGTAAAAAAAAAACAGTTACACTTCTATTAATAAAATTTGACCCGTCTTGGCAGCAAATTACCCCAACAATAACTTGCTCAAACCAATACCATCGGCACGTTCAGCCATATCAAGCTAATGACGCCTACCGTCGGGAAGACATAGGGGTCAGATCCGGTCCAATTTCCCTTTCTTTCCTTCCTCTTTCTTTATAGAGCGAAGGCATACAAATCTGACTAATTGGGCCAAAGGGAATTACACCGTTCAAGGGATATAAGTTCATTTGAGGAGCAATAAGATTTTCCAGTGGCGAATAAAAGGAAAGAGGGTATAAAGATCAGCTTCATCCGTCACTAATCTCCCAAATTCTGGAAAGTCAAGAGTTCAATTGTTAAGAGAGATCAATTGTCCTTTACAAAACTCGAAAATAGTCGCAACATAAGAGTAAAAGCACAAACATACACACAAGAAGATCCCCGGCAAAGCCAGCTTGAAAGAGGGATCAACGGGAGAGAAGAGAACTCCCAGCCCTCTTTATGCAAGCTTCTGCAGTTCCAAGGTCTAACTACCCTGCTTCTATATAGACAACACACACTCCTTCTAAAGCCTTCTCCCACATAATAGATAACTCTACTCCCTCCCCTCAATTTTCTAAAGTTTTGACTTTCTTGCTTATAACCTTACTTATCATCTACCGACTTTATTCACATGCCAATTTGGTGTCGAAGCTAGTTAAACAGATGGCAAAAGCTTGAAATGCAGATAAAGGATATCGGTAGTCCATGGTAAACATATCCTTTCCGACCTTACCAAACTGAAGAATGATCTTATCATGGTCGGAATGAGATGGCTGAGATGGCTGAGATGGTCGAGATGGCGTTGGTGCTCCGGCTGCCTGGTGGTTTGCAGCTATCAGCTGAAAATTCTTTACAGAGGCCACAGTCACTCTTCCACGGAAGTTAAGGCACCAACATTGCAACTGTTCATGCCACCTTGGCGCCTTATTTCGAAGGACCAAAGGTCTTTCCTTTCCCTCGTCTTCCTCTTCATTGGGGGCAATGATGTCCGAAAAACGGGAACTGCTGAATTCAGTTGAATTATCAATTGATCTTGAGAAAGAGATGCTACGGAATGAATCTTCTAGTGAGCGAGGAAGAATCTCTGGCTGACCCGGGACACTGCCACCTGCCTCGAGGGCTGAGGCAGGAATGGAGTGCATTGCGCAGTGCATTTTCCGCGGACCCCTGGTGCCCAGCACATTCAGCTCGTATGTGACCTGAGCTATGTCATAGCTGCCGGTGGGGACCTTAGGTGACACTTTTTTTGAGTAGAATCTGCGGCTCCGCCCAGGTGGAGAAAGCTGAGCATTGTTGTATGGAGGCTGTGTATCATAGATGATGAACTTGGTGCCCAGAAAATTAGATCTGAAACAAGAGGGAAGAATAACATATTGAGTAGTGTGAAATCTTTCATTTTCCAAATTTTAACCAGGAGTCTTTACTAAGACCTACTATTTCTAGCTTAAATGTTCCATGCTCAACAGCAAATGCACACATTGGATAACATCATACACCAAATAAAGCATCAGAACTGCACATTTCGTGGAGAATATTAGTTGATGGCACATTGAGATGCCAGTCATGAAATAATTATTAATCCTTCCGGACCACTTGTTAATCATACTTAACGAGGAAATTTTTTCATTTTCAATGAATTGATTATAAATAACAGGAGAAAAATGCATTGAAACTAACACTTTCTATATTGAGGTGTTTATCAAGTGGGAACTTAACAAAATAAACCGAAGCTCTACAATTCAAGTTGGCGCGAATGCTATCAACAATGGCAACAGCCTAAAATTCTGCAAGCCAGTTTCTCGTTTTGCCAACTCTGACGGTTCACCATATCCAGTTTTTTTTTATGAAGGTCCAATACCCGCTATAAAATGTTCAATTTGAGCCATAACATGTTTCTCACCACCCACGACCCAATGGTCAGAGGTTGGCCAGCCATCAACATAGCCCAACCAAGATGCTAGTAGCAACGAAAGTCTCTCCAATGAGGTAAGCCAAAGCCAGGCCTCCAAAACAAACCGTTCAGATGTTCGCTCATGATGTGAATCCCTCATGACCTCGTGGAAGATGGATGGCCACTTTACCACTAGGGCAACCACCTTAGTGGTTATTGTTCCCTGTTTCCTCTTCTCGTACCACTACCCAAAAAGTGAAACAAGAATTATTTGCACTCCTCTTTGGAAGTTTCCCTTGCATAATAATAAATAGAGCCATCTTATGTACTCTTTTATCAAGCCACCTTGGTGGTTAGAAGGTCAGCTTTAATTAAGGTAATTAGGGTTTTGCGTCTCTTATGCTCTCTAAACAAAGCCATCTTATCTACTCTTTTATCAAGCCCTTGAATAGAGCTGTAAACTCCGGTCTCTTTTCTCTCCCTCTCTCTTGAAAATCCTCGAATATTAACACAACCATTACAGCTATAAATACTTTCTTAAGAGAAACATAACACGAGAAAAGGCGGTACGAATTAGAAATATATCACTAATGCTTGTGTTGAAGAGTATTAGTTCATAGAATCTGTAACAAACTAACTACGAAGGCATGGCTAAAGAGATTGATTGGTTGGCCCAACCCAACAAATCCTAAATGACCATCAAAAGGAACAAACTTTTGAACAAAAAAATATTCCTTCTCCCTTGATACAAATCTTTAAGGGATGTAAATGTAGTATCTTTTTCTTTAAACAAAATGGGGAAGAAGATAAAAAAAGCCAACTGTTTTTCTCACCTCAATTTTCCAATATAGGTGTTACTTGATCTTGATACGTTATCTGCATCCATGGAGATCACATACTCAGTGCAAGTAGTTCTCCTTGTCCGTTTTGCAGAGAGAAGGAACTTGCCATTCTCAACCAGCAGAGCTGCAAAGAGAGAGGATCAACAGCCATGACAGCCTGTGCGTAACTAATAAGAAACAGGCAACTGATTCAAATAGGAGGCAATTATCTTTTGATAAGTGAGATGATAAGATGCCCCAAAAACAATTAATATGAGCCTTTAGGTACCAAACAGCAAACAACATACACGGGAAACTTCACAGGAAAAGGTCATTTATGAGACACTTTGTGCAAATAAATTCCCTGATCATGTAGTGATTTTAAATTTGACCGCCTAAAACAATGTAACTAAACAATTTTGTTTCTAAAGCAATTTTTTTTTTCCTGATAAAGCGTCCATTTGCCTTTAAGAAGTAATACCAAAATATGGAATGAAATCTGCACAATTTTGCATGGGATTAGTCGAATGGAGCTGGTTTGAAACAATTATAGATAGACAACTCTTAGCCAGAAGTGGCATGTACAAGCAGCTTGTGTATTTTGTGACCTAGTAAAAAAGAAACTATACGTTCATAAATCAATGTACAAACAAAACAGGTCGGAGGGCATGGAGAAAAATTTCCAAATGTCAAAGATTATGGACTTTTATGTAGAAGTGGGAACCCTTAGTACCATTTCAATCAAATTAGTCTTCTTCACTTATACAAATATACTAGCCAGAACTATCCAAGGAAATCAATGCTAACTGAATGGTTAAATTTTCTAAGTACAGATCACTAACCTGTCTGCTTTAATTTCCAGACGCCACAACTTTTATCATACATGACACTGAGAAAAGCTAAGCAACTGTTCACTTTTGGAATACCCAAGGATGCAAGACAAGCCAACACGCAATTCATTTTTAACATGTTTAGTGATTAAACTGGAAACTTACCAGGGCTAAGGCAGAGGAAGAGGCGGTAAGTCAAATTAGATTTGTCTCTTTTGATGAAACACTGAATACTTCCATCCCGAGGTCCTGGCTGTTCGGAGACAAGTGGGGAAACTTTCATCAACTCTTCCACCAGATAGTATAACAGACAGATAAGCTACAAATGACCCCAAGAATGAAATATTTAAGAAAAGTACCTGCTTCAGTGAGACAGGGAAAGTAATCTTGCCAGAAATTTCAGGACATCTAACAATTTCCTTGCACATCGCCCTCCATGATGTGCAAACTGCAGCACAGGCAACAACATGTTTCCGAGCAGGCCAAGTGGTCTCACTCGCCTCTAATCTCCTGATAACATCACGTAAAAGCTCAGGAGGAAGGCTTGCCCATCTGCTCGTTTGTATCACCAGAGATTGGTCGTGGAAATCTTGAGAACCATGTGATTTCCCTCTTTTGTGGCCAGGCAACCTAACCTCAAAACTTCGCCTGGATAAGCTTCCCAACCCATCCCTTATGTCACGCACTATGCTACGGAAAGACATTTGCTCCAGCTCGGTGACAGAATAGGAATGTTAGACTATATTCTAACGTGGCTGCCTCAGCTTGTCTCCGACTGAGTCAAACAAAAATTATGAACTGTAAAGTATACATACTACATCAGCTAAAACAAACTCATAACTAATGCTTCGCAACCACAAAAGACAATGCCATAAAGAAACATAGAGATGGAAGATCTCATTGCAAGATAAGGAGATTTTACCCTCAGAGTAGTAGCTAAAAATAAGAGAATTTGCCAGGGGTTACTTTTGGAGGGCTTTGAACCCCATTGGAAACCCAATTTGGCATTATATCTAATCAAGCTATGCCTACTCTGAGTGGAGAATCCACAAAGAGAATTCGTAAAAAATCAAAAATAAAGAAAAGCTAATCAGACTTATTCCCCCATTACAGAGCCACATAGAGATCCTAATACCACTATTATCCGAGTCAACACATTGCTTTACAGTAGAGCATCCATGATAATGTATAAAAATGACAATCTCCTGTGAGTATTAACTTCACATTTTTAACATTAGAAAACATTAGAAAAAAGGATATTCTTATCTTCAACATGTTCTTAAAGGTATAGAGCGGCCATGAAAGAATAGACAGAAAATCTTCAACTTATAATTATCTTTAAAACAAGTTTGCGATTACCTACGAGAAATACCATAAAGAATCAAATTCACGTCTCCTGAGGTCTCCAAAGTTTGATTCGAGCAACTGAAAGGCTTTATTGACATACGAGTTAGAAGAGAAATTCAAGTAGCAAACCTGCAAAAGCAGCTAAAAATGGCAGAAAATAATCCCGGCAAGTTCTAACTCAGATAAAATGCTCTTCATTCCAGCGGCAAGCCCACCACTTCCAGCGAGACCAACAAAGATCAGAGCTCGCAGAGACAATCCTCCGCGAAACGACGAGATGCTAACGAAATCTTCCTCTTCTGCTTCGGTTTAACACCGAGAAAGACGGTCAGAAGCACATCGAATCACTAGAGAAGCCCGAAAAAAATAAAAATAAAAAACCCACATGAAAAAAGCATCCCGAGAGAAATGACTGAAGAGAGCGGGAGCTTACGAGCTGAAAAGGAGCTGCGAATGCGCTAAAAGCGGGGGTTTCCAACTCGGAAGATCATGTTGTCTTTGGGAAAGCAGAACTCAAGAAAGGAAATGGAAGATCAATGGCGATCGGAAACTTCATGCTCGCTGATGGAGAAATTCACAACGAGAAGCTCACCTCCACCGAGATTTGCCTCCTCCGATCGTCCTCTTCAGTCTTCATCACTCTCTCTCTCTCTCTCTCTCTCTCTCTGACGCAAGCGATGGCGGACTGACGTGACTTTAGTCTCGTTACATAGAGTTCTGTTTTTTTTTTTTTATCAGAGTTAAATAGAATTTTCTTTTTCTTTTTTTATTTTTGGTCTGAAGAGTTAAATAGAATTGACGAACCAACATTTTCTTAACAATAGAGAGAAAAACTATACTCTTGTTTAAATTTAGGAATCTCCTTGACTTATAATGTACGACTTTACATTTGGTTTTCGGCTCGAGAAGACGTATTTTTTTTCCGTATCAATCACATGCAATGAAAATAAAAAGCATTACGCACAAAATAAAACAATGATAATTTCTCGATTTTTCATTGATTTGAATGATACGCTCGTATTTTTTTGTAGCCTACAAAAATTAAAATCTCCTGAATATGAAATTATAATTTGAAATATACAAAGTTGCTAATCACATTGAGAAAAAAAATTAAAATTATTAAATGACACGAAGAAGTTAAAAATAGAAACAATATTGTCTATTTATGTAGGGATTATGATTTTTCGCCAAATGATTGACTGCATGAAAAATGATGCGAATTATATTTTCATCATTTTAGTTCCTTGTTTTTAATTGAAAGTTATTAATTTCATGGAGGGGATACTAATTTTATTTATGCGTAGGGTTTTGCATGTGTAAGCTTCAGCATTTCTTTCCAATATTTTGCAAAAAACGAAAAATTATTTAACAATTATAATTTTTCAAAACTTTCTCAATGATAGTATTAATTTTTTTTTTTAGAAAAAAATTTCTCTACTCAATTCTCTCTCTTTGAGGTTGTGCCGACGTCGAGTTCGACATTTTGCACCCACGGATCTCCATCCACAACCTCCATGAAAGGAAATGGGGCGTGGAGGCTCGTGACCGCCACCGCCATGCAAAATAGAGACTCCAACATTATATCGGACCACTCTCGAGGTTACGAGTGGCTTGAACGGAGATTGACAACAGCACTAAGGTGGTTTTTTTTTTTATTCTTCTTTTTTTTCCGGTTCGTTGTGCTTGGCGGGTTGGGTAAGCAAATTTAGGACCGCGCGTAACAAAAACCTACGGCGCAAATAAAACTGAAGACATATCTCATTCGAGATGACACGTTTCGCAATGAATAATTCGCGTAGATTTAATATGTTAAGGAAACGATATACCTCATCCAAAGAGGCTAGTATTTCCAACGTCGGAGATATAAATTATAACCTTGTCAAAATAAAAGAAAGATGCAAAGTGTAATTTCGAAGCGAATGAATGCATCCGGCGAAAAAATGTTCGAGAAAAATAATAAATAAATGACCGTTGGCGATGGGTTATCTACAGGATCAGGAGAAACCTCAGACGAGGACAACAATTTATTCAAAAAAAAAAAACATTGTTAGGTCACCATAATATTTAATTAGTTTAATCGTCCACCGTAATCTAGAATTGGATTGTCCTAACGACACGTGTTCCTTTCATTTTTTCCCTTCTACTTTCATTTGTTCTTTTCCTGTAGAAATTGTCTGCTCTCGTTTTTCATGGAAATAATGCATAATCTCGAAAGTTAAAGTCAATGGTTAATCGCTAATTATAAACCAAGCTTCCATTTCTCATTCATCCTCCTATTTAGTATTTAGGTCCATTGCTAAAAAGAGGAAGCAGCAAATGGATATAGAAACTTAATTAAAACAAACAAATACCGAGCCAATGGAGTCGAAATTGATCCTGACCAGCAAGAAAGATCGTCCAAAATCAATTTCATAACTTAATCTCCATGTCGATCTGGATTACTTTTCAAAATTTTAACCGTATGATATTCGTCTAATTTGTGTAAGCTTGCAATTAAGTTATGATTTTCATACTCATATTGATTTTCGTGCGTATTAAGACACACATGGTATTGTTTTTCCGAAGATGTCTATCTTTCTTAGTATTCGAACAATAGGTAGGCAGACGATGAAATGAAAATTAGAAAGACGAAGACGACAACAACAACAGGAGGGGCGCCACGTGTGATCTGATTACGTTTCCTTAATCGCCCAGAAAAGTCCAGAGAATCCCACAAAGCTCACCACGAGATCAATCAACTTTTTTTTTAATTTAAATATAGAACGGACAGAGCAAACGAGAGCAGGTAAAATATCGTTTACAGGAATGCAAAATCGATACTCAACAGGAAAAAATAAAAATAAAAATAAAAAGGAGGACACAACATGACCTAAGAACTAGCATTAATTGGGGAGACTAATGTGATTTTGCAAGTGTCGTTCTTGACAAAATGTCGCCACTTGTACACAGAGTTAGGTACATAGAATAGACCACAAGCAAAATCAATTGGATGCTTGTGCTTTAGATATGGATTAATGATGACCAAACCTGAAGATTGTGTCTCCTCTTTTTTTATCCACGCTGTCTTAATTACTTACTGCTCGTCAGCTGCATAATCTTTAGTCGATCATAATAATCCTTGTTGCCTTCTTTGCCTATGTCCTCCACCGCAATTCCGGCATCGACTGCCGCGCTATTTGCTCACTTATCCACCTTGCCAATCCTTGCATCCTCAACCCGCCGTCATCGAGACCTTCGCGACCATTGTTTACTCTGGTGTGAAGGGGCACAAGACCAGCGAGGCATCGCTCGACTGCACCATGTGCCCGAACGATTTTGAAGACGAAGATCCAACCGACCATGATGAATTTGAGAGAGAGAGATGGGAAAGAGGAAGTTTTACCACATTTGGATTTGCAGATGGAGGAATCGTAGCTTAAAAGACGTGGCATTTTCATCTTCAGAACATTTGACGAGTCGCCTGACATTTAGTCGATTACCAACTTGACAAAGCCGTCGAAAATGTCTAATTCGTAGTCGAGGCTATTATTGCTATTGCCCGTACTTTGTCATCAATTGCTTCTCATTGCTCCACTTCAAAAAAAGTTCTGAACCATCTTCACCGGCCATATTGAGCTCGCATCGAAGTTAACCACTCCAACCCCCCCTCCTCCTCCTTAAGGAGGATCTTCTCTGGGCGTGCACAGTGCAAGAGAGAACAGAGAGTTACTGGGAGAATTTTTGCGTGAGAGCACGACCATTGAGATCGTCATTAGCGATAACGATCTAGTCAGGTGTCACGATGGCGGCGACGGCCGTTGACCCGACGACGTCCTGTACTCCGACGAGTGGAGCTCCCACCTGCACCTCCTGGGGACCGCCGCCATGTTCTCATTCGACGCGATCACCTCCTTGTCCATCTTGTGAAAGCTCCTCCACATCGGCGCCCTCGACTTTGTAGGAGTCGAACCCTCCTCTTTGTCACCATCATCAGCTGCTCCTTTATCGGCTCATGCACACTATCTCCGCAACTCGCGCCTGGGATCTGCCGGTGGAACAAGCAACAGAGAGAGAAGGAACGAAAAAAAAAAACGGCACAAAAAAACACTGGAGGGGACACAAAATGGGGCCCACATTTGACTTTAACAATTCGGTGTGACGTGCACAAAGGACAATATAGTCAAAAAAAGAATTTCAGCGAGTATGGAATATATACAAGCCAGAGTTCTCCAAAAGAAGTTGTTTTCAAGGAAAATGGTTTCAGTTTTCTATGTTAGGTTGAATTTTGCAAATAAAATGGAAGTCATTTTCCGACGTTTGTTAACAGACAAGTTCCGAAACACGCATTTGATAGAGTCCTTTAAGTTCAACCCGTGATTATATGGTTTCGATGTTTTGGACCCGGGCTCAGTTGTCAGGGTCCCAAGCTCGGCCGTCCCAATCCCAGACACAGGTGTCGGGGTCCTGGTCCTCATCTCTTGCGACATCGCTTGATTGCCGAGGACCCGGGCTATGCCTCGAGGACCCCGTCACAGGTATCGAGGACTTGGGTTCGACCTCGGGGGGGACTGGACAAAGGACCCGAGTAGGGATTTCGAGTAGCGGAGCTAGTCATACTTTGGAAAATAGTTTCTGATTTTTAAAATATTTTTTTAAATTTAAATGCGGGAATTCCAATGACCGTAAAAACATTTTCAGGTGTCTCGTTTTCTTTAACGATCGAAACGCTAATTTTTTTTTAAAAAAATATATTTTTTGCGATAAATTTCTGCGAAACAAGCAAGCATCTTCGGTCACTATTACGTGTCTGTGACTATGGGTACACATTTTACATACTCGCAATGGCGACACCGTAAACGGCAAAATCACTAAAAATTGACCTTACAAAATTGATGTAAGCAATTTACAGCATTAGCAAGAGACTTTGTAGTAATCAAACTAGATTGTTGGCTCCGATTCTATACTCCATCTTAGGCCGCAAGGTCTCTTTCTTTCTTTCTTTCTTTAAATCTGCAGATAATAAGGGTTCGAAATGTTACTGAATTAAATGTTTTTTTTTTTGCCAAAACTAAATTAAATGGTTAAGACTTGCGCAGAAACCACGGCGTTAATAGTCATTAATATAATATTTTGACCCAAAAAAAATCATTAATATAAGAAGCAGCAAGCAAAGCATGCATTAGCGCATCAAGGCTTTTAAGGCCATGAAGACCGTCTAATTCATAACCTTCTGAAGTTCAAAATATATATTCGACAAGCACATGGGACAATTTTTTTTTTTTGTGGGTGGGGGGGGGGGGGTACAATAAGGGGTACGTCTAATATGTCTTAAGTAGTGGCATTTTCTTTCGATAAAGGTATACTATACAAACATGCAGGGCAATATTGTAATTAATCATATCATCAACGTACAATTTCAACTTTTCTCTAAATTCCAACTTTTCCTTACCATTCAATTTCATATTATTATCAAACATGGACGAGATGTTTGTGGCCCAATAAAGGCCCAAAACTTAATAAGATGGGCTTTCTATTTCCTCAAAGGGAGTATACCTACGAGGCCAACCAACCTATGTTGACCGTGCTTGTGATTGGCGGTCATCATTTTGCCTTATTCCGTTTAAAATGCTTGATGCTGCTGAATTCGAGAAATTAACTCTCGCGTATGCCAATCAGTACACTAGGGACCAAGTGAAATTGGCGTATTGGCATGCTTATAGGCCAGTCACAACCTAAGAAAAATACATGTCGCTCTGCAGTGCCCCGTCTGTATAATCCCCTCTTGCTTTTTCTAAAGCCGCCTTTTCAATTCCCTTATTGAGTTGTCGAAGACATAATACAATGTGTTGGACAATACCATTATCAATTCGAATTGGGAATGCGGATGCGATGATGGTCTGATTCTTGATTTTCACATTCCAATAAGTCACAACTCGATTGAGTTCCTACGACAATCATCGGATTGTAAAGTGGGTTCGTGGTGTCCGTCTGAAGGGACATATCTATCTAACATTGTGCTAAGGAAAACAAAAGAAAAAAAAAACAGAACAGTTTCCATTGATATGGGTAAATTTATGAGAGAGTTTGTCAATGTCGAAAAAACTCGAGAAAATTATTGTGGAAATTCTAAACCTATTACACGGAGTGCAGTGAAGATCTAAAAGCTTCCAATTAAATTGATGTGGTCCTAAACCTCTTTACAAAAAAAAAAATGCATGCAAGTCCACATGGTAGAGGAGACTCTCTTACGTTGCTGATTTTTTATTTTTAGTTTTAGTTTTATTTTTATCGAAGTTAGTAAATTTGAAGCGGTAGCAAATTATGCGAGAATAAAAAAAAAGATAAGTGAGTTCATAAAATTGTTAACTTGTGGATTATTGAAGCGTCGGCAAATTACCAGTAACTCATCTGAAGAAAAATCACGGGTTTATTTTTTCAGATGATTTATTTATTAATTTATTTGCACTTGCTAGCATTTTACTGGAAACTGCATGTGTGACAGACAAGATCAATTTCTTTCGATCTCAGGAAATAGAAAATTCTCCAACTTTCCAGGAATGGAAAGATCTGAATGAACAACGTTCGGATTTGTGTTTACAATGTCATCCCCCATAATCAGACTTGTGCCATATACTTTTCCGGGCCCAAATGAAGCTCGCATTACCCGATACGACGTCATTTATTTCATGATTCCATCAACGATACAAAAAAAACAAAAAAACAAAAGACAAAAAAAGCAAAAAAACAAAAAACAAAAAAAACGAATCACAGAAAATGGAAGGTTCGAGTCAGTGTGTGTTTCAACTGCTCAAAGCAAAGTACGAGCCGTCCTATCGCGTTCTCCTTCAAATGGCCAGTCTGGCGGCAATGCGTGATGCTAACCGCTATGTAAGCTCAGCAATAATTTCTCAAGGTTGCAGCCGAAATTCAAAATCTAATCGTGGGAATCGGTTTCTTATGTTTGGAAGTTTGAAATTTACCTTGCGTACAGTGAAATATGGCTATGTTTTCACCGGTTCGGTTTTTCGGTTCTCGATTTTACCCTGAAATCATGCTCATTCCGATTCTGAGAAATTCTTATTTATCCTTTTGCACTTGGATTTTAAAAATCTCAGCGAGAAGGAGAAAAGGAGATGGGAGCACGGCCATTGATGGCGACAGCCGCGAAGAGTAAAGCCCTACATGCACTTGGTTGTTCGGTTGCTGTCATCTCCATGTTTATGAGCGCGACCAGTCGAGTTCGTGGGGGCAAACTTCTTCGCTGGACCACCCTTCATTGCCTTAACCTCTCAACGGCGGACACAATATGGCAGTGTATACCATCCAGGCAAGTGGAAGGAGATAGTAATTACGCACATATAAATACTGAACAATAACTCGAAATGAGCGAAATGTGACATATGTAGGTACGACTTGCAATAACGGCCGAGACCCAGAACCGACGAGATTGCAGTCCAGAGAGTGAAGCATAGACGTGATTACTGTTGCCAGAATGATCACATCTTTTATCCTACGAATGATTGTCCAAGAATTCCTCAACCTAGTGTGCGGCGGCCAATTCAGTCCTAGACATTTCAATCGTGCAAATTTAATCCTAAAGCTTTTAACGATTTATCATTTTAGTTATAAGTCTTTCGATTGTGTCGGTAAAGTTATCATTTTTTTTTTGAAGTTTTGCTTATTTAATCTTATACTTATTATTTAGATAATTGACTTATCAGACAACAATGATAAATTGTCAATAGATTTATAGTTAAATTAGCTAATCGTCAAAATATTTAAGACTAAAGTGATGTAATCGAAAGGTTTAGGACTGAATTGGCTGACGTAAAATAAATTGATGATTTTTTCACAATTTTCCCTTTGATTCCAATTGGAATTAAACAATTTTCTACTCAATACTACGTGATCTAGCTGAGTGAGAACGTGGCCTCTACATAAGGGTCAAAAACTAATGCGAGAGCATCCTTGAAATATGTGGTGCACAAGCCAATCATTGCCGAGATCATACATCTCTAGTATCATAGTCGAGTGGCATAATGTAGAGGGCCCAGGACGTATTTTATAAAGTCTTAAGGAGCTTTAGTGATAATATATTTGAAACTTTATATCACACCGGCGCCACCAATTGCGTTAGGCCTTAAATTGCTAGGGCATGATATATCTAAACTTAGCACAATGTTTTTTTTGGTAAATAACTTAGCACAATGTTGGATTTTACCATATATGTACCCAAATAAGTTACCAATCAAAAGTAGGTCAATGACTACTTTTCTTCATGTAAAGTTACTAATGCTGTAACAAAATTATTTTTTACTGAAGATGATATTCAATTTTTTAATATATGATAATTTATCAGCGACTGTGATTAGTAATTAAACCACTTCTTCATTTGCACCAAGAAATAATTAAACCTCCGCACGTGATTAGTCATTTCATTGTGGGAAAGTAACTATTTACTACGGTTAAATATATTCGATATAAGTAAGTTTTCTATCTATTGGTAATTAATGATCTTAACACGTGATATGTAAGCTTTGATAAGATAACTAACTTAATTTAGGATAATTAAAACCAAACATCATGACTCCCTGTCAAAACCTTGTTCATGCCAGAAAAGCAACAACAGACCCATATTTGCTATTAACCACATCATTTACACCAGAAATAAAATTCAATTCTGTTCTACATGTATCTTTATCCCCAGTGTGAAAATTCTTATTTCTTACCCCCCAAAAAAAAATTTGTTGATAAATTAGAAATGAACATAAAAGTCCGCTCACCTTTGTATGCTACAAGCCCATTTTTCTCTCTACTTCCGATCCACCAACGTCGTCCCGACGGAACCCGACCCGTTTATCAATCCGACGGACTATCGCAACCTGACCCGCTTAAACAGTGAGGAGCAGGACCGACGTGCGTACGCTCCGCAAATACTTACCCGGACCAAGGGAGTGATCCAAGTCTCACTCGGTTGCGCCCACTGAAGATGGTTTGGTCGCCACTATCTCGAACTCACTCCCGTCCTCGTCTCCGTCTTCATCCTCTCCCTCCTCCCGATCAATGCTGCGGTCGTCCTCGTCTTCTTGGTTTTCGCCGATGCGGTCCCCCTCCATCGCATCCATCTCTTGCTGGTGCTGCTGCTGCTGCTGCGGCAGAGGAGGAGGAGGAGGAGGAGGCGGCCACTGCTGTTCTGGGGCCACCATCAGCGGGGCCGCCGCGTTTATCACCGGACTGAACTGAGTAGTGCATGGGAACAGCGTCGAAGAGCCCGGGTCTCCGCTCTTGCCGGTCTTCTCTCTGTATATCTCGTCAAGCTGCTCGAAGTAGGGGCACGTCTTGGAGTCCTCGCGACGCTTCTTGTTGGATTCCTTGACCTTCTTGAAGTACTTGTTTATGTTTTCCCACTTCTCCTTGCACCGCTTCGCGCTCCGCTCATACCCGATCCTCCTCATCGCAGCCGATATGTCCTCCCAAAGCGGCCCCTTCGGCCCGTTCTCCTGGTACTTCGCCTCCAGATTGGTTCTCAACCTTATTAGCGCCTCAACCTCCACTTTGGGCCACCTAGAAGAGCTCGCCACCGGGCCTCCTCCCGAGGTTGCAAAATGCACTCCGTTGTCGGGCTTTGGGACTTCGATGCTCCTCATCTGAGATGGCAAGGCCCCCGCCGGCAGGGGCGGCGGTGGCGCGGATGCTTTTGGTGCAGCCGGGATTGGCACTTCCACCAGCTGTTGGGGCAGCGGGTTATTATTCTGGAGCGGCGACGACTTGCGGCTTTGCTGTTCCGCTATCTTCTGCAGGAGCGACATGACAGCCACATCTTTGGCTTCGGTGGCCAACCTCTCTTGGGCCAGGATCTCACGCTCCCTGGCGATCCTAGCCTTCTCTTGCATCCACCATGCCTCGTCCCGGGCAGCCCTCTCGCGTTCTCGCTTCTCCATCGTCTCCAGGAAGTTGCGGTGCAGCTCCTCTTGCTTGTCCAGCACATCCTTCGTCACCCTCTCGAAGAATTCCCTCCACCTTCTCTTCCTCTTGTTTGGACCTCCTCCTCGTGGCAACCCCTCATCTGAGAACGTTGACGACGAGGTCGAGTTGGAGGTGGGCTCTCCGAGCTGGCTGGCCCCCGGGAAACCAGAGTTAGGCGGAGGAGGAGGAATGACGACGGTAGGGTTTGAGGGTGGCGGCATGGAAGGCATCGTGAAGTTTAGGACCGCGGAGGAAGTGGCCAAGTTATTCTGTGGGATAATTCCAATGTTGTTGTGATGGTGGTTATTCATATGGGTTGTGGATGATGGAACGGCGGCGGTGGGGATATTGGGGATGATCTGAGGCCGGACCGCCGCCTGCATTGCCAGTGGCTGTGCTGCTGCCGGACCTGGAGGCTTCGGTGGTTGTGATGAGTGGAGGAGGGTGTGGTTCTCGAAGGCCTCCAATTGATCAAAGAAGCGGTAGGTCTTGCCCTCGTGCTTCCCGGTCCGACCGTCCTTGGTGCGCTTGTGGTATTTGTACACGTTCTCGAACTTCTCCTTGCATTTCTTGGCACTTCGATGATACCCAAGCTCGCTCAGCTTCCTGGTGGAAAACAACAGTTGGCCCGAATAAACAATCACACACTCACATCCACGCAACAAAAACAGGAGCAGCCTCAAAGCATCTTCCTCGGATTATCGAACAATAATCAGGATATTAACCTAGGAATAAGCAAACCGGACATAAACATCATACCGTCAAACACGAAAAAACAAGGCGAGAGAGAGAGAGAGAGAGAGAGAGAGAGAGAGGGAGGCAGGCACAAAGATAATTGAAAGGAACTCATCTGAACTAAGAGCTTAACAAAGATTTCTCCTGTTTACCTCGGCAGAAAATAAAGACAAGACAGGCACAAACAAATGAGTTACCTCGATCTGAACTCACTCCCCTCACTGAAATTTTTACCTTCATTTGAGCAACCCAACAAGAAAAATAAGACAAAAAATGAAGTACAAGGATGAGCAAAATCGTCATCCTAGACCCTAGAGAAATTCTTGAAACGTTCGGAAGTGGCGAGAGAATTTTCAAAAGAAGGCAGATCTGCTGCACCAGCAACTTCGGAGGAGCTCAAGTTTCCGCTGCAGATCGACACAAACAAGTCCAAAAAGGAAGAGCTGAGAAGATGATGAATCAAGAATCGAATTACCTGGAGACCTCCTCCCAAAGTGGACCCTTTGCACTCGAGTCCCGGAAGGCCACGTCCATGTCCGACCTTACTTTCAAGAGCGCCAACGTCTCTTGCCTCGGCCACCTGTTCCCGCTGCCCTCCTCCCTCCTCCTCCTCCTCCCTCCGTCTTCCTCGCCCGAATTCGAGGCGAAGCTGCTGACCTCGGCCGCCGCCAAAACGCCGGAGGCTCCCGGCGCGCCTGGCGTCTCCCCCAGCATAGGATCCTGTCTCTCTCTCTCTCTCTCCCTACTTCCCTCTGGCCGCTGAAACGGAAAACGAAATGGAGGGCAAAACTGAAAGACGAATCTACCGGAAGAGGAAAAAAGAAAACAGAGAAAAGGGTTAATAATCCAAACAAAAGGGTTTGTACGAGAGGGAGAGGATGATCAGTTTGTGGTGAATTCAGTAACTTTTTATATTTTTGGGTGGGGAGGATCTGCTTGTCAATCTCAAGAAGCTCAGCTAAAGATAGCCAAAATAAAACAAAATAAAATAATCTGAGCGTACGCTTTTTTTCTTTCTTTTCCTTTTAGCTGCGGAATCTGCATATTTAAAAATAATAATTTTTTTTGGGATAAATGGAAAAAAAAAAAACAAAAGGGAGGGGGAGAAATTATAGCCGCTTCTTCCCCCCCTCAGTAAACTATAAAAGCGCATAAAGGTAAGAATTTAAAATACGACGTGTTGCTGAAAATAAGATAAAAGGAAATAAATTTAAATGGATTTAAAAAAAAAATTACGTCAAAACAGCTGCATATGAAGACAATAGTGATGATAAGTTGGTTTTTTGTCTGTCCAGCTAAATTGAGTTAAAAGCTGGCCCATGTGGGCCACCCCCTATTCTCTCTCCCACTTTCTTTGTCTTCTTTTTTATATTTCATTTAGTTATGCCGATTCACTCCGATCCGATCCGATCTGTTAATCTTGAAAATTTAAATCTTAGGAGGAGTATTTCTTAAAATGTATTTGTAGGTCGCATCCGACTGGAAAGGAAATTGTACGTGCTGAATAGATCGGAGAAGGTAGGGCTCATGTACACACCATTTAAATTGGACACGAGAATCGGTCTCCCTTCGATATCATATCATGGAATTGCGAAACTAATGATTCGAAAAATAGTGCCGTTTCTCTTTTTTTCTTTTTCTTTTTTTTGTGTATGACATTCATCTTGTTAAATGAAGTAGCAAGGCGAATTATTTGAGCCACGATGACCGCCTCTTTTGATATGGACAAAATGAAATGTCCATTATCAAGTAGACAAGAAAAATTCAAACTCTTTTATTCAGTGAATATGTACTTTGTGAATACTTTTTGAAACTAAAATAAATTCATATTCGCGACGCAACCTGTATGAAAAGAGTAACACAAGTTATTCTAAATGCGCCGCGTCAAATTCATAAAGGTATTGCAAGCGACACGTATCACGTACCAAACACGACTAGGCGTAAATATTTCCTTGTACAAATTTCGGACCAGATAAAAGTCCGATTAAAACTGCAATTTCTTTCTCCCTTTTTTAGAAAAATGCAACGTGAAGACAACTCTCTAGAGTATAAATCTCGCCTGCATGATCCATCGAGGGATCTCATCTGATTGGCAATAATGAAATCCATGGTCGCATCATTTGAAGTTAAGCTAATCTAATTTTTTTTTTTTTTGTGCTTCGATAAACAAGGTTCTTTCTTTCTTTCTTTCAGAAATTCAAAAGCTGGCGGATCCAAGTGGGGATCCAAATGACTGTGCTAGGTGTTAGCCCTAACATGGATCCAATTAGGCACTTAATCATTGAAGCTAATTAAAGAACAAATAATACCGGATCGGCTTCAGCTGATTGCGATCCGAGTCCGTTTCTGCATCTTCCAGTAATTTATAGCTGGTAACTCCAAGTTCTACTGGCACAAAAAAAAAAATCATATAAAAAAATTGGGTTAATTATTACGTTATATAATTAATAAGAGGAGTGAGAATGTGATACTCTACTTGTGGGCACAGGGGTCTTACACTGATCATGACCCATGCAGCTTTGACAAGCATGATTATATTATATTACATATATATGTATATATTTTGTAATCGCGTGAAGAAGATAGACAAAAGGGCATATCATCATATGAGCAGCTGATCTTGCGGAAAGACATATTTTATTGTTAAAACAAAAGTGGGATCCACTTATTTGAAATTAAACTAGTTAGATGGTGGGTCAATTTTGTGAGGCCATGCCCCATTTATGAATGGAAGTGAAGAGTGGCCAATTTCAGTTAGGTCGTGACCTACCGTGGCATACGGTATTGAATTATTAAAAATGGCTTTTATGACACGATAATT
This sequence comes from Rhodomyrtus tomentosa, assembly GCA_028455895.1. Taxonomy (NCBI): domain Eukaryota; kingdom Viridiplantae; phylum Streptophyta; class Magnoliopsida; order Myrtales; family Myrtaceae; genus Rhodomyrtus; species Rhodomyrtus tomentosa. The sequence goes on along the minus strand of JAPCWY010000001.1, from coordinate 34,506,015 downwards.
ATTGAGAATTCCATGGCCATCAAACTAGCCCACTTGTGGAACGATCTGTGATGGGTAGTTATGCGTCGGAGAGACAGCAGAGGCAGAAAACCCAATTTCGGAAATTACTTTTCAAATCGAGGTAAAAAATTCTACAAAAATTTGTAAAAAGAAATGGATCGTGTTCAGACAATTAAATAATCTGACATCGTTAGCATTATTCATGAGTGATTGGGGGCATTTCTTTTTCTGTCATCATCTTGGAGAATAAAGGAGAGAGGGAGAGAGAGCGGTGGAAATTGCCGTTGGCGCAAGTTGCTGTACTTGTTTGTCAAAATTAACTCGGTTCCTTTATCCATGCACTTGCAATCGAAAACGACTCCTCGATATATATATTGTGGATCGAATTGAAGGCGGGAAAAATCTGAGAGCGATGACGTCACAAAGAAGTCCATCCCCGATCTTAACCAAGGTGAGAAATGGGGTCAAAAGGAAATTGGGAAATATATATATATATATATATATAGAGAGAGAGAGAGAGAGAGAGAGAGAGGATTGTCAGATTATTAGGGTTTCGTTATTATTTTTTGAAGGGTAAAGCGCAATGGGGATCATGTGGATCTTCGCTTGCAACGCAAGGCATAGCCATGCATCTCCATTTTCATCTTTCTTTCTTTTTTCCCTTCTTTTTGTGCTTTGTTGTCTCTGCGTGGTGCTTCGCTGTCGCAGGTCATTGAGGTGGAAGGAAGTGAAGTGTAACGGATGCCTTAATTCGTTTGGACGGCTCGAGCTTCCCCTTAGCTAGAGATAGAGAGAGATTACGAAACCCTAATTTTTTCTTCCACGGTCTAACAACTACAACAGGCGATCTGTCTCTCAAAACTGTATCTCACATCCTGGATTTTCAACGGTTTGTACTCACTGATGTTGATGATAACAATGAAGATTGTAATGTTTGCCATATGTTTTCCTCAATGAGAGCTGCTGCGATTATATTTCTAATCTCACGATTTTTCAGCTAAAGAGTGTTTTTTGCAAAACACGCGTTGATGGTACGTGGATTTACGATCATAAATAAATAACAGTACCGTCAGACTATCAGAAAATCATTTCCCTTCCTTACTTGGCTAAACATGGCTTGCTCGTTTAAATGTTGTCTTTGACGGTTTGCCTAATCATTCTGTGGAGAAAAATGCCTCGATTCGGTTCCTACCAGACCAAGTCACATGGGTTTCGCCCTACGACCCATGCATGACCGGCGGCTCTAATGAATTTGGTGTGGTGGACTCGGGTCTTGAACAAGATTTTGTCCAACTTCGCAAACCAGTCTAACATATCGGTCTTTTGCACCCTCATACATTAGTGCTCTTAGAATTCATAAGCTGGGACATTCCGCCGTTGTTTATAAGCTCCATGCTTTTTATTATTATTATTTTATTTTATGTCAGACTCCATTTATTTCATGGAAAATTAACGTTAGCGGAATTATTTTTTCAAAGGAACTTTTGTTTCATTTTCCTAAGTTTAGCTCCGTTTCGCATATGACATGAATGTCATTTAGTAAAATCTAGTACAAACAAATTATGCAACACACATTCGAGAAAATGAGGAAAACATTTTCGTAACAAGAATTTTATTGCGCAATAAATGGACCGACCCAGGACTATATTTTATTTAGGAAAACACAGCCTATTCAATAACCTAAAGCTTCTTTTAATCGATGAAACACTGCATCTTGAAGTAGCCATGGACTGAATATGCAAGATACCGCCAAGGCCTGAAGCATTTGATAGTATATAGCGACTATCGAACTTAAGCAGCTGTGTGTCTAAACTATATAAACAAACCTATTCCATGATCACTACATAAACCCTTCGCGATGGAGAACTATTTTTAATTAATCTTAACTTTTCACGACTATAATCACAAGATTCACAAGGTAATTGTTCTGTTAACCATAGGATTCTTTCCTCAAATCTCTCGTAAGAGCCAATAGTTCCAATACTTAACAGTTCCAAAATTGCATGTAACTGTGAATATAGTATTTCCTATGGGTACAAAATCATGTTATCACTCAAAGTTGGACACATTATCATTGCAATATTTTAGCATTTAAATTAGAAGGTTTCCATTGAAGTGTCCCCAAAAAGTCAAAGTACATTGGACCCCCATATGCTTCAAGGAGTAAAAAAAAACTTATCTGTAACCCGAACAACAAAAGCACGTGAGAATTCAGATCACTGGATGGATGCAGAGTAATGTATGGCACACAAATAATTAATTTTCATATCTTACCACAAGAATACAAGTGAATGTATTTGATCAATTACAGAGGTCCGTAATTTTCCGCGCATTAACTTTTCAGATAGAACAAATATATGCATATAAATATCGAGAATTATATTGATTTACATGAACTATGTCAGGTATTTATTCTTCTAAAGGCACTCGCCAATTTGGGATAGAAAACGGAGAAGGGTTATATAGAAAAATTTTATGTTTTGCCACTCCTCTCAGATTCATGGGAAAGATTTTGCTTTACTCAGACATCAAGTCTCGGGTTGCAGAAAAAAGGATTGATTAATGATCGTGGTGGTGTTGGAATCTGTCTGAAGATGTCTGGAAAATGTGCAGATTCACATGCGAAGGGTGGGTAACAACGTGGTTATTTAATGAGGAGGACTCTCTTCTCTGCATGTGGATCGCCAAAAATTTTTCTAACGTTTGCCATTAAACTACCTCGTTAATTAGTCCTCGGAGGCCGTACCAACTCATTCATCTTGCTTTGCCTCCAGCATTTCCCAAAATGCAATAATCTCAGGTTTTGCTCTCTCTCTCTCTTAAACTCTCTCATTAAAGATTAAAACAGATTTTTCTCATCCCCATGAAGAAATGATCAAGACCAGGTCTTTCTTTTTATGATTTTAATGTGTTTGTATCAAATTAGTGGAAAGATAAAATTGTCGAAGTAGTTCGGTCGCGAGATTTTTGATCGTAAGTACTGTAAAGGTTAATAATCCTATTTAGTTACGTTCACTCTCGCAAAAGTTGCAAATGAGCCAATGTTATTTAGGCTTGGTTCATTTCGCGTAGAATGAATAGTTTGATAAATATTTTCCTAAAAATGATTACTTGTGGATCACTTAAAATAATTAGTTAATGAAAAATATTTTCATTATCGAGAATATTTTCTATTTAAATATTTTTGTGATCGCTAGAAATATTTTTTGTTCATTTGTTTTTTTTTTGTAAGTGATACAAGTGATCGTTGTTAGAGAAATATTTTGTGGATTATTCAATTTTTTACGAAATAAACGGAGCCTTAATGGGCTGACAACATAAGTCTTATGCTGGAAAAATCACCAAAACAGTCCTAAACCTATTGCAACCGTGTCAATTCAGTCCTAAACTTTTTTTTTGCATCCTCAGTCTTAAACTTTTTATATTTATGTCAGTTTAGTTTATTTTGGCTGGTCGACATTAACATGTTGCTGTCGATACTGACGTGGCAAGTTAGTAATAATACTTCAATAATATTTTAATTATTTTAGAATTTTTTAGTTATTTTATTTTATTTTCTAATTTTTTCTCTTCCTTCTTTGTGTTCGGCGAGCTAGCCGGTGCCCTCATCCAGATCTGGGAAGCTATGGTGTATGACGGGCTTATTGTTTCTCATTGTCGAAGCGGTAGTGTGGACTCTAGAGCACATGTTGAACAATGACTTTCGTGGACCTGGCCTTATTCTTCCTTAGGGTCGCGCCTCTCGGTGGGTCGCCCAAATCTGACCAAGACCAGCCTCGCCCGTGGCTCGTTGGGCGCGGACAAAGTCCGTCATGGCCTTGTCAGCCGTGGGCACGACTGGCAACGTTGCCCTTGCCCAAGCCCTTGCGCGGCGCGCCTAGAATTGGGCGAGGGTGGGCGAGGGCGTCAGCCAGCTCGCCGGCGGCTAATGTGGGCTTAGCGGCCCTCGTCCAAAGGCTGGCAAGCCCCGACAACCTTTGCCGGCCACAAAAGAGGAAGAACAAAAAAAAAGGTAATTAATTTTTTTTGAAAAGATTGGAATATTAAGATATTATTAACGTATATTTAAAAATTTGCCACGTCAGTGCCGATCGGCCAAATAGACTGAATCGACATAGCTGCAAAAGGTTTAAGACTGAATCGATAAAAAAAATTAGGGTTGAATTAGCATAATTGCAGTAGATTTATTATTGCTTTGGTAATTTTCTTGTCTTATATTGTTTAGGGATGTGATTGATTCTGTGCAGCAATCCGTTGGTACCTTAAATTACGTTACTCTTGCCGAATTGAAATGACAAGCTAGGGAAGCAATGGTAGACTCCCCCGTGAGAAAATAGTGATGAGGATTTCAATTTCTTCTTCAAATAAATATACAAGCATTTATTTTTTTTTTCTAATCTTCACTAGATATTCTTATTTTTGAAGGAGCGTGTCTCTCTCTCTCTATATATATATATATATATATATATATATATATATATATATATATATATATATATATATATATATTTGCCACCTCTCCTTCTACAACTCCCGTCCCTCTTTTGCCCAAGCTAACTAGAAATGACGCGACAAGAAGTTATGTAAAGTTATATCCTTGTCCTGATAATTTCTTTTTTTGCTCTTTCTGAATAAATCGCCTCACGTGGACAAGATAACGAGAAAAAAGCCGCAATTTTTCTAGGGCATTCATTAAATACGTAAGCAATGACTTTTAATTTACTGGCCCAGATCGAAAAAGTTACATGCAATAATAGAGGATAACTATACTAAAAAAAAAATATACAATGATCATGATTATTTATATATGTGGCCAAAAAGGAGTTTACATCACATGGTGGCATGTGGGTCTGAATGAAACACTTGGGAAAAGGGCAATGTCCACCATGTGTGGATCTGGAACTATACAACCCCTTTACGATTTTTCATCTGTCGCAGACTTTAGCCACACCCCACGTGGATCCCTTTCTTCATCCCCATTTTAACCTTTTCGTTGTTTTTTTCCCCCCCCCCACAGAAACTATTACGATTTTCTTTCTTAATTACTTGACATATTGAGCTAAGGATTACAATTATAGGTACTATAAAATATTACTATTGCTGAGTCTTAATTATCTATAAATGTCGCGTAAAGATAGCAGAAAAAGAAATGCATATATAATTTACGCGAGAATTGTTCTAAGTAAAAGATGAGCTAATTTCATCTCGTACACCTTCGACGTAAAACGGCCGTGATTTTCTGGAGTGATTTCTAGGATTTGTGGCTTGTCCGAGGCAGGTCAACATTAAAAAGGGAAAAAAAGAAGAAGAAGCTAGGTACACGAAAATTTATTTGCTTTTTCTCGCGTGCAAATATAAATGATAAAATGTTTGGACGTTTTTTCCAACTCGATGTTTTACTTTATTCACGAGATTAGCTGAATGAATCTTAAATTTACAACTAATATGTTCTCTTTGTTATGGAAAAGAATAAAAGGTAAATACGGGCTCATTTTACAATAGGGTGAGATTTATCTCTCTGTCCTTAGATCTAATTGCTCTTATTTTTATATATTTTCCCATCTATTTATGGTTTTTCTTCGCTTAAAAATTAAGGTGATATAGAGTTACGCTTAAAATTTACGTATTTGATCCCTTAAATATACTGTTTCGAAAGGGCTAATACCCTAAAAAAAAACATCAATTTTAGGTTTAATGACGATTATAGCCTGAACTTTTTTTTGGTCTAATAAAAAAGCACCAACTTTAGGTCCAATGGCGATTCTAACCCAAACTTTTTTTCATTATTCCATGAAAAAGCATAAACTTTAATTCGAGTCTCAAATCTAACCCCCTTCAATTTGGAAGCATTAGTTGTCCAACGTGGCAATTTTATGTCATCAATAAATTCACGTGGCTTGTTGGTGTGGATTAAAAGCATGGTATTCTGAGCACAAAATTTGAAGTTGTTCATATATTTCACCTTGGCACAACTTGAAGGACGACGATTAACCTATTGATCGTCTCCATCATTTCACCAGCAAGTATCAACTGTCTAACTGGAATCCGAGGCTATGTATGACACCCATGGAGAGACGCCATGGACGAGATCCGCTAAACTCATGGCTAAAGCCTTGTTTTTTTTAACAAACCCAGCATTACCCCCACTCCGAAGAGGATGAACAACTTCATATTCCATGTCACTAAGACGATAAGTAATATCTTAAATCCATGTCTACAAACCACGTAAATTTATTGATGGCTCGAAATTATCATGTTGGACAACTAATATTCCAAATTAAGGGAGGGTGATTTAGGATTTGAGTTAAAGTTTGTGCTTTTTCATGGGATAAAAAAAGTTTGAGCTAGAACCGTCGTTAGACCTAAAGTTGATGCTTTTTTATGAGATAAAAAAAACGTTCGGACCAAAATCGTCATTACACCTAAAGTTGTGATTTTTTTAGGAAATTAGTCCATTTCGAAAAGTTGACGCATGGTACGAATTTTCTTTGGGTGGCCATATTTATCTTCCCTATCCTATTGTTTTCTTTTTCTTCTTCTTCTTTTTTCTCCCCTGTTTCCCTTTTTTTTTTTGGGTTGCACCTCGCCCTTCTCTCCCCCTTTACAATATGGCACCCCTTACCCAGATTACCCCGCCATTGTCACCTCGCCTGCTGCTGCTGCCACCAGTCTCTGTTGGAGCCGAACGACGCTGCCACCCGTGCGCAGCTCATCCCAGTCTCCCCACCTCACGCGAGCGGCACTTCCACGGTTGTTCCCATCTTTTAGTGCTGGGAGGCCACTTCAGACGCTGGACCACCACCACCACCACCACCACCACCCCCCCAAAAAAAAATACTCACTTCACAGAACTTCTCTCCGACCTTACTTACGTATTGTTGCTGCATCATAAAAAAGTTCAACATATCATAAGAAAGGATCATCCAAATTATGTCCTAAGTTCAACATACCTAGATTTGACATATTACAGAGTTGGAATTTTTTTTTTTAAAAAAAAAATAGTGGACCGGCCCCACTTGAGGCCCTATGTAGGAGAAAAAAGGTCAGCAGACATTGTGTTGGAGACACGTCAAAATTTGACATGACATGAGGCAAAAACAACAGCGGAATCTTATCAAGTTGGGCGCCTTGCAACACCTGCTACAATCATTGCATGTCTCTGTACAATACCTGAAAATAAGAGGAAAAACTCAATTTGGAGCCATGCCCAGATTTCCATATGCATTGAGCAAATGAAAGCAATTATCGAGATTTAATTTTTTTTAGATTAATACCTTAAAAAACCTTAAAATGATACATTTATACTAAATTTACTCAAAATTATTTTTTAACCATAAAAAATTACAAACTGAAACACATAAGATAAATTTACCATAAATTGATACACGTGTGACAAATTAACCCTCTATTAATTTTTATTAAATTTCAACGTTAAGTTGCTGAGTTAGATGTCACGTGACAGTTTATGGGTGTACCAATTTAAGATTTTACCTTCTATTTATCACAGATGTATCAATTTAAATTTTTTTGTAGTATTAACCGTATTTAATAAAGGGTGTCACAAGTGTACAATTTTGGGATTGTTTAGAGTAAATTTATCATAGATGTGCCAGTTTAGGGTTTTTTATAATAAAAAAATAATTTATGGTGAATTTATCATAAGTGTATCAATTTGAGGTTTTTCATAGTAAAAAAATAATTTGAAATAAATTCGTCATAATTATACTAATTTAAGATTTTTCATGATATTATCTTTTTTTTTAATGAGTGATCTATGTAATTTCCTCATCTGCACCAAATTTTTCTTAAGTAAGCTTCCTCCACAAGATTACATGGAACAACTACCATGTGCGTGTGCCAAGGGATCGCCCTTTTCTTTCATGTGAGTTTGGGGAGTAAAGTTGTCAAATGATTTAACTGCCATCGATTAGGGAAGATCCTTATTGGGAACATGGGGACATGTGCAAGTCCATTTCCCCAAGCAACATATGCGGATTTTCAATGTTTTATTAATTGCGTCTGTCCTTGATTCGATAAATTAGAGAAACCCTACTTCTGTCATCTCATTAAAAAAAAAAATTGGCACGATGAAGAAGTCACTTCAGGAACGCGCCTGCCAACACTCCTGATCTAAATACCAACTTCTAGCCATAATTTAATTTTTATACTTTGATTCTGAATAAAAATTGATTTGTTTTTTTGAAAGTAAATTTTTTTTACTTCTTATCACGCCCCACGCTTTCGAGCACGAGCACGCAACTCCATTTCAAGAAATGCATGATGTAATTAAGCATGCGGAAACAAAATAATTATAAACTCCGTACAAGTCCAAATAGGAAACACTGGGATAGCGAAACTTATAAGTATAAACATAGCGTAACCAAGAGTTTTTACAAAAGGTGCAGATAAATCACTCCTGCAGACGGGTCGGGATGATTTGGACTCAACCAATAGACAACAAAAATTCTAAGTCCTCAAACGATTACAAATCAACAAGGGTCAACAGCAACAAACTACTAAGTAAGGTCAGAAAACCCCTAAATCGAAGCTCCATTTGTCTCATCCTCGTCATCGTTGGGATCATAATCCAAAAAGGTCTCTGATCACACGTTCTCTGAATCGTCCACCATGGTGTTCTTTAGCTCATCCTTAGATTCCAAGATCTCTATCACCTTGTTAGTATCCTCCAAGGTAGGGGTCTTCTCGAGTATATTCCTTGATCCCATCACAGGGTTCTCCACCTCTACCTCGTCTCGGGTAGGATGACACCAACTAGGTATGACTCCTCGAGGTACTTTTGTGGGCTTCAACGGACCTATCATGACCTTACCTACTCTACGGAACTAGGCCTCGAACCTATGCAGTTTCCAATCCTTATCTCCCTTGTTAATCCAAACAACTGTACAATTCCGCACATAAACGGTACCCGGACCGTTAGGAAACTCATCAAAATAGGCGGTCATCTATTTCGGATTGTCTAAAAGGGTCGGAAACATCTTTAGGGTTTAGGATCTGAAAAGTAAGGTCCAACAACGGGATGAGATTTACATCTCATTAAGTTAAGTACTAATTCTAGGTTAGGCTAACAGTACATCCAGATAAATGCAGACAATGAACAAGTACACTCTCAACAATGTAAGGCAAACATCAATCATAGTATGTCATGTGGAAACAAAAGAGTGATAATCATGCAAGCATATCAACATAACTTATAACCCAAGTCAGGCATGAAAATACCAAACCAAGTTATACGTTCCATCACCATGATCTATCTCAATATTCACGCCTGCATCATAACACCTCAGGCTTAGTCTGCGTTATTACGCCTCAGACTATTATAAACATAAACCCGCGTTAAATGCCTCAGGTTCCCAATGCCATTCAAGGCCTGTGTCGACACATATATAACATTATCCCGCGTCTCGACGTATCAGAATATTAGCCAATACAACCCTACGTCTCGACGCATTAGGGTGTCAAAAGTTCTCAAGCATGCTAGATTCCCTTCCGCATCAAAACTTTATGATCAAATACAAGCTCATTCCTCGAGCTAAGAATTTATAGCATGCAGTTTAATGAGATTCATCACCCACAAGATAGCATTCAACACAAGTATGTGCATTAAGTAAGCACACCATGTCATTTCAATCCACAATGAGCAATATCAAACAATCACACAATAAACTTACAAGAATTCATCCAATTCAAACCCAATTCATCTAGTAGAGACCTATCCTCCTAGCCAAGATTTAGGGACTCCTTATCTTAGGCTTAATTCAGCAAAATCTCCTCCCAAGCACACCAATGATTTGGTGCTAATAGTCCAAAAATAGGGCAGTCGCGCAACCTACGAGAATCCATCCAATTCATCAATTTTCTAGTCCAATCGTCGAACCACGGAGCATGCACCTCAATAACATGTCAATTGACATACTAGTACACCTCAACGACGAAATTAGCACATGGCGACACCTCGAACAACCCCTTAAGAACTTGGTTTGCACAAACCGAAATAAGGGATTTTCGGTTCTGCCCTTGTCTCCTCTAAACAATCCTTAATTCGGCATTAAACCTCAATTTATCACTTCATTCACTTGCTAACATATAGTCTTATGTCTAATAGAGCCTTACCGAAAATTTAAGGGTGAGTCGACGTCCGGAAGCCCAAAAATAGCCCCGGTTCTCTCACGCCTACCGCCGGTTAGATTCTGCTCGTCGGAAACAACACCGTTTCAACATCAAAACTCCATCAAAGCCTAACCAACTTGTTACCTCAGCTCAGCATACAAGTGTACATTAAGTCTACAAAATCTTGTCGAAAGCTTGGAGCAAAACGAAGTCCTACGGAGGTCGAACGAAGACTTATCCTAAGTTGTGTCCGATTTTGTCCGCTTTTGAGAAAATGGCTGGCCGGAGCTCTTTCAGTGTTTAATGGCCGAGCTTCTACTTGGAGATTATCGGCAAGAGGCTGAGGTAGAAGTTGGTGGCTGGCGTGAGGTTAGTGGGTCGTCGGAATGGCGATCGTGGACGGCGAAGGAGGCGGTAGCGGCTGGTCAGGCGGAAAGGTTCTCGGCAAGGAAGAAGAAGAAGAAGAAGAAGAAGAAGAAGAAGGGGTGGTTTCGGCTGAGCATGGGGCATATGAAGCTATACACTAATTTAGCTTGGTCAACTAGTAAGAATGGTAGGTAAAAAGGTAAGTAATTAATGTCAAATCACTATCCAATGACACTTGTCCCCTTGCATATGATAACCCATCCTCAATGACCAATATACCCTCTAATTTTTCGAAAGCCATAGGGGTTTATTAAAGACCAAAATGCCGTTCTTCATTCATTAAGACCAAGCCAATCCTTGAGGGGTAAAATGATAATTTTGCTCTTGTCGTCCGGAACGTTATTTTCCAATCCTAATTTACTTCGATGAGGTGACGTCCAATTCCATTAGAACGTTGGAATTCTTTGTTTTTCATTTTCTAATTTCGAGACTCGTCCTTGGATTATTTCTCTGTCAGATGTAATTTCATATTATTCCGAACTAACAGGCGACTTTTGCAGACGTTACGCGTATCGACTCTGTAATTCTCATCACACTTAGGGCTCGTCAGATCTTGGCGACTTTGGTTGTCATGTAATTGCGAGGGTCTATTACTAGCTTCGACAGTCTCGATCGTCATCGTTCGATTTGGGAAAACTTTGCAAATCATACATTGGTTAAATGGTATCACCCGCGTTCCAATTGTATAACGTTAGCAATGCATTCCTTAATCGTTTTTAAATCGGCCTTTAATAGCTCTAAATTCTCCCTCGGCAATCATTATGGTCAAAGTGCCATTTCCTATTCTAGTTTCCTAGGTCCACATACATTGTCTTGCATTAGCCTTTCCCTTTTGGTCAGTTAACTCGAGATTGATCAGATCCGAGCGATATACGACTGAAATACATCGTTAGATGCATCCTCATTGATAAGTCTCGAAATGACAGTAAAATCAGAATGTCACACTTATTCAAGTAGCTTCAAAACTACTTTCATTAGAAATATAAAAAAAAAATGAAATTGCGCGACCGAACGGATTTTTACTCCAAAAGTTGCATTGCCAAAATGATTTCTGCTCTAAAAAAAAATTTATGAAGTGAAAATTCTACTATAGAAGTATTGCCATGCATGTCTTAACCCCTAAGTCCCCAATGGCAGGAAAAGTTAAAATCCATTCTACAAATCATCCCATTTCACGTTATCCAGCGTTTCGAATTCGTAATACTCGATGCATAGAAGCCGATGCGGATCGATGGGGAAGCTTTCATTTATTGTCGAGGGCTCGATCATGCGCGGTGCTTTGGACAAGAGCGATGATGCCACTATTGTAGGTCGAGCTACGTTTTTCTCCGGTCTTGATTGGAATAAATTTTGTCCAACCATCAATTCATTTGATTGGTCGGTGGTGCCCGCAACTTGTATTTTTATCCAATCAATCGAAAAGCTTAGCCATACGAATAACGATGGAGGAAAACACGACCCTTTATGGATTCCGTTGTCGGTTTATAAACCGATATTTTTATGTCAATGGTCATTTTCTCAGCGGCTTGTGGATTGATTTCTGGAATAATTTTTTTTTTTTTAAAAACTGTCGGGAAAATATACAGTTGGCAGTCAGTAAAATTTACCAACTCAGCGCAAGCAAAACTGCAAATGCAATTGACGTAGAGGGAGGTATTTCTTAAACAAATTAATTAATTGCTTAATTAGTTTCTAGTTAACTTGAAATTTAAGTTGGAATTCTAATTAATGGGGGTTATTCTGTCTGGTGTGTATGCATGAGTAGCGTTGGACTCACGAAAGATGACGGCGGCTATTTTTTTTTTTTTAAGGGAAGAAAAGGGAAACGTGTCGGAATAATCCTAAATTTATTGTATTAGTGTAAATTTAGTGTAAATTTAGTCATATACTTGAGCCAATTCAGTAATTCTGGCTAATTTTGATTGGATATTGATAACGTGGACTCCAACTGATGTACGTGGCATGGTCAACACTAACCTTAACATTTTTTAAATAATATTTTTATAATTATTCTCATTATTATTATTTCTTTCTATTTTCTGTCTTTTTTTTTTCTAGGTCCCCTCCAGTGGCCGACGAGGGTGGCTCTTGCCGCCACAAGCAACAGTTCGTCTTGTCAGGGTGAGACGAATGCCGACCTTGCCCAAGCCAGACCTTGCCCAAACGATGCCTGGCCCTCGTTGGCCATCGTAGGGGACCTGGAAAAAAAGATAAAAAAGAATAAAAAATAAAGCAAAAAATAAAAATTGTTAAGATATTATTTTAAAAAACCCACATCAGCATCAATTGGTCACGTCGGCATTGTCCACAGTAGCAATATCCGATCAAAGTTAGTTCAAAGGACTGAAATGACTATAGATCAAAATGTTTATGACTAAATCTACACCAATACAATAGGTTTATGATTTTTTTGACACTTTTCACGAAATAAAGGAAAGCTATCTAAAAGAGCAAATTGAAAATTCTAAACTGCTCTTCGAAATTGCACGGTGAAAGTAAAAAAAAGAAAAGAAAAAAAAAATACTTGCAAGAAGATCTAAAATCCTTAATTACAAAAATGAATGAATGAAAAGTATTTTTATTGTTCACGAAAATATTCATACGTAAGTTGTTATCAATAGTGGAAATATTTTTATTAGCTATTCATTTTAAGCAATACAAACTATTATTTTTAAGAAAATATTTTTCAAATCATTTATTTTTTACGAAACAAATAGAGCCTAGATCATCGGTTAACAAAGGCACGTGAGACAACAAAAAATGAGGTCCGGATCACATCACCACTACGTGCATGCATCACAAGCTTGTGTTACCATGGACACTATGTATACGATGATACATTTAAATTTCGTTTGTTTTGTGAAAAATGAATGATTTGAAAAATATCTTCCTAAAAACGATCGCTCGCATGACTTAAAATGATTAGTCAATAAAAATATTTTTTCTATCAACAACAATTTATGTCTTAAAATGTTTGCGGACGATGAAAAAACTTTCTTACCCTAATAATAATTTATCTCTAAAAATGTTCGTGGACGATTACTTGTTAATTTTTTGTAAGCAATACAATTGATATTTTTGCAGAAAACATATTTTCCAAACGATGTAAACGTCTACGGAGAACACAGTCCCAGAGAATATTGCCACTTTCTATGAATCGCATCTTGGTTGATTCTCAAGGCTTGTGACCCCAATTGGCATTGGAATTCATACACAAAGGAAAAGACAATTTCAATGCAAGCCTCAATGGCCTATGAGAAAAAACGCGAGATTATAGAAGTTACAACATCAATTTTGGTGGCACAATCCAATCTGATCACTCTTTTCGGTATATCAAAGATCGATAAGTCGTCGGACCGCTAACTTTCTCGATACATAGATGAACTGAAACCAGATACCTTGTAACCATTAGATGATAAAAGGTTTTGAGCTGTCTCATGATGCTGTCATATAAGAGCGTTCGACTCGTTCGGGTTCATACTTGAACGAAAAGGTTCATCTATGCAGAAGAATGCACACACGTCTCACGGTCACAAAATAGGGAAATGAAAGATGACAATACCCGATGTATGGCATTTCACGGCGACATTAAGCAGATACTCAATTTAGGCAGGCGAAATTCGACAATCCGTAAGAGCATCCTGGAGACGAGTCAAATCCAAGACATCATGTTATCAGATGAATGCTGTAAGATCTACCTATGCTTCTGTCGTGTCATCAGTGATCAGACTATCGTCAAGAAGAATTGACGGAGCAACAGATCTACAATCAAATTAACCTGCCACTAGATCACCAAATGCGATGGATGAATTGATAAATCCAGGAAAACAAGCAAAAAAAAAAAAAATGAAAACACAGAGAAGCTTGCTTGATGAACCATAATGTACGTACGGATAGCCATCGGATAGCCACCGACGCCAATTGGTTAAACCCAGAATCGGAACTTTGTCATCTAAAACTTGGGTCTTTCTTTCTTTCTGTCCACCTGCATACTACTCTATTTGATCTGCAGCCAAGCAATTCAATCGGTCATTGCCACCGAATTGTCCACTCGAACAACAAACAATCAGCTAGGCAGATCCTAGTGCTCTGCATTGGAGAAAATTCCTACCAAGGCAGTTTTTTCAGTTTGTCTTATGTCGGAAAGCTTTTCTGTTGAGATCATCTTCTGTTCATCTAATGGCAATTGCAAACACTGCTCAATATCTTATCAGGTTAAAACATAAAAACACCCCTATAGCTTAAGAACATGACCTCAATTACGCGCGTCCCTAAAAAACCATCTCATCAGAGAAAAGAAAAGTGAGAATTCTCATGAGAAATAACAACTAGAGAGGTATTGCAACAGTCGTCTGGCCTTGGAACTTTGAGAAGAAGAACTGGGTATTCGCATCTTTGGACGTCATAAGTCGCATCAATTTCCAGAAACACCGGCAACATAAAACGCCACTAATTTCCAGTTGTACCACAAATGCTTCTCTTTTGCGATTTAGATATTATTGGATTACAGAAATCCTCCATGGCCCGACTTGATGCTTCGTGAAGCAGATATATTTGATGAAGCAGCATACAAGCCATACGGTCCTGCAAAGAACAGCAGTAACTCTACCTAAGATAATTATACACTGCAAATAATGCAGGTTAGTTCACGAGTGCGAAAAACGCTTGACTTTTCGGAAATAAGATAACAGTCATTAAAATCTTTCAAGCGCAAATAGCCAAAGGTGCTGCAGCAACAATAGTCATGCCTATTTTTCTTTCCTTAAGGCTTCTGCCAACATCATTCTTTGCAGTAATCCCCGTTATAACAACACGGTCTAACAAAATCGTTTTGGGGTCATTGTCTCACATGATCAAACCAGCCTAAACAAACAAATTTCTGTCTCATTCTCCTCAGACGATATCACCTTTGCTCCATGACCTGCAAGTACGACTTTGTCTTCCTCGGTACGCCCCCGTCTAGCAATCATGTTCATCCATACTACAGCATTTGGCAAGCATGTTGACATTCAATTGTCCAACTCTTCCCAGCATAAGAGGCATAACCCACTTCATCCATCTTTGAGAATTTAAAGGCATTTCATTTCAGTCAATAGTTTCTATACTTCCAACCCTCGTTCTCCCATTTCTACCTATTTAAACTGACTTATGTTCGACATCTTCCTGTCACAATTCAAGATTCATTTGTTTCTCTCATTGAAGCTATATTATCAACAAAATATGAGGGAACAAAGCTATAAACTGTAAGCATGTGCCTCACTAGAGTGAAGCAGTAAGATTTGAAGCCAAACTCAACATATGTTTATCACCTAACTATTTCCTCATTGGGCCCTATTCCAATATAAATAGTTTCATGTGTAAGCTTATTTCTTCCGTTACTAACCTAATTAGATGGAATGAAAACAATACATGAAAATCATGTGCTTGTTACACTCAGCAAAAAGGCCCTCAATCTGGCTTATGATAATGTTATATTTTCGATTGCAATCCAATAACGACCCACCAAGTTCCATGACACCATTTCTAGCATCTGCTAACTAATTTCGGAGAAGAATTAAAAGGGCACTATGTCAGAGAATAGGAACCTATAATACTTCAAATGGGCTGCAATTCACATTTAATACAATCGGACACTGGTTATTCCTCATATCATTCGCAGACAGAGATAGCACTATTGCACCAATGTAGACATCAAAGAAAGTGTGGCACTTATTAGCATCCAAGATCATGGAAACAAATTGAGCTTGGATCCAGATTGAGGCAGGTATGAGCCCATGAATCAATATCGACACACTGACACATGAAACAAGAAAGTCCCATATTCAGATGATGACAACTACTAGCAAGCCTTTTTCTCCTATGTACTTCAGCAGTCAGCGACACAAATTATGCACAAGATCTTCCCCTACAGTTCCATAACATCATCTCAACATCACAGTTCAGCTCGAGCATCCGCTAACTAATTTAAGAGATGATTTTTTTTTTGGGTTGAGAATTTCAGTGATGAATTAGAAGGGCACTATATCAGAGAATAGGAACCTATAACACTTCAAATTGACTGCTATTCACATCTAAAACAATTACTCTCGTGATTGCTCATATCATTTGCAGACAAAGATAGAACTGTTGCATTAGTGTAGACATCAAGTAGACTGCAAAACTTATTAGCATCCAAGATCATAGAAACAAGTTGAGCTTGGATCCAGCTTGAGGCAGGCAAGAGCCCAAGAATCAATAGCGACACAATGACACGTAACAAGAAAGTCCCACACAATTTTAATTGTTCAGATGTCGACAACTACTACAAAACCTTTTTCTCCCATGTAGATCAGCAGTCAGCGACACAAATTATGCACACCATTATACATTGTTCTATATTAAGAATTCAATGAGATTCAGAAATTCAGGATCTTCCCTTACAGCTCCCAACCATAATATTTTATGCTTTCCCTATTCCTTTCAAAAGTACGCCCCCACAAAGCACTAGAGCTTCTAAAAGACATTTCATGTGTCCTGACCTCCTCAAACAAGCTTTTCTCATCCTACCCTTAATTGAGAAAACACCAATCTTTTCTCAACTATATTCGTTCAGGATGTTATCTTTTCTTGAGTACTAATAGAATCTTTTCTTGAGTACTAATAGAATCATCAACACATTTTCATCCTAGTGCCAATCTTTCTGTGTGTAAACTGGCAACTTGCGAAAAAAATAATTAGGGATCAATCCGCAAAATCTAGTTGAGTTCACACAAGGTTTACCAAAGATGCAACAAGAATAACACAATTCCCTGTACTCCTAGAAAAAAAATGCCAGTCACTTGAAAAAAAACTTTTGATGAGATCCAGCTTCCTAGACAAAGATTTAGCAAAAACTAAAACAATTTGAAAGTGGAAGGGATATTGTGCAGTAATGGAGGATCAAGAAAAGGCATCATCACTCTAACGTGCATAAACACATTTGTTTATAGCCATTTAACCTCGTATTCCACACAGTAGGCAGCTTGTGAAACAACATCCATGTCCAGCACACATACATATAAACCCTGGACTTATGGAAAGATTAGACAAGCCTATTGACTCAACTAGTTATCCATGATGTGAAGTATTAAACATGAATATTTCCCACTCTTGAACTTGCAGATGATCAGACAACAAGTAAGATAGAGGCAGCATGGAATTTGATACTTTCAAGCCATCAGTTTACCAGGAAGAATAATTAACACATACAACTTTCCCAAGTTAGAAGTTTTTGGAAGATTCGACAACTCTCGTGATTCAAAGCCAAGCACTGGGTGTCAAGGTGAATTGATCCTTGGCCTGGAACCGGAACTGACCCTATGGTTCCAGGTTCAAAAATTTTGGAACTAGAACTGGACCGATAAGGACCAGTCCGGTTCTCGGGAACTGAGACTAAGCATAGCTGTCCACCCTTTGTACTCTAAAGGGTTTAAAAGTAAACAAGGGCAGCAAGTTTTCTTCCTTGCAGTCCCACATCGATCGGCAAGAAGGAGACATGCTGCCTTTTTATTTTAAAGATAAAATGGAGCCAAAGTATGTGATCCCACATTGCCTAGTGGGAGTTTCTTATATTTTATGGATTATTATAATATATTAGGCTATTTGATTTAAAAAAAAACTAATGTGATAATTAGTGCCAGTTTGGTCCAGTTTGACACACGTACCAGGAACCGGACCCAACAGTGCAGGTTTCCAAAAATGGGAACCGGGAAGCAGTCCAGTTTCGACGAAAACCACCTAGACCTGGTCTGGTCCGGTTCCCGAGCTGCACTGGACCAATGCACACCCCCACCAAGCAATCTACGTAACGCTACCAACAACAATCTTGTACAAAAGATAATGCTGAAATATTCAAGAGAGATTTATGTGATGCAAGACTTACATCTTTGCTGATAGGGATTCAAACCCCAAGTTTTCCTATCAATAGTCAACGGAAAAATTACTAGATAAAAAAGAATCATGGGGCAATATTAGAGTTCTCCATTCGTGGAAAAGTCAAAACGATCGATGCATAGAGAATACAAAATTTAATCCGTAGGCAATAGCAACTCTACTAAGGACTTCCCATCTCCTGAATAATGAAAAGAGTCATTCCTCAACCGATCACAAGCTGGCAAGACAAAATATTCCCCCCCCCCCCCCCCCAACACACACACACACACTAAGAAGCAAAGTGTATGGGGTATGGGACTCACTCAATTGAAAGAATAGAAACAGATTTAATTCAAGGCCAGCTCTTTCCTAACTTACACTGCTAAGAAATCCAGAAAGTTGCACTATCAAATTATTGGTTGGCAGACAGGTGTTTGCTTGAACAGGACTCATACATTACAAAAGCCAAAATATGCAATGGAGGATTTGAACAGACTTAGAACAATTTAAGGAGAGAAGAAAAGGCACAAATCCTGTGGCTAAAGATATATCACAAGTTAAAACCAAGTACATGAGAGACATTACAAGATGAGGCTCAACAATAAGAAACAGACCATCATATGTCGCCACTCGCCTACTACTGGAATATTTTCTCTTTTTTGCAATAAACATCTACTACTGGAATTTGAGTCACACCGCTCCACTGATAATTAGTGGCGGCTACTAGTCACAGAAGGAAAGCTGCATTTCATGTTGATGGTATCAAAAAGGGCAAGACTGACCTGGCTATACGTCTAACTAAAGTCAACACCCATCTCCTTTCGTCTCAATTCTAAAGCCATACGTTCATTCTCAAGCTTCATCTTTTCATTTTCCATCTTCATCTTTTCTAATTCCCGGTCTCTTTTCCTGCAAAATCTCTCCCATTTGAAACGCTGTTTGTCCAACTCCAACATCTCATATTGAATTTGTAACTTCTGTTCTTCAAGTTGAAGTGAACGAGATTCATTCAACTGTTTCTGTAACCAACCCGTCCTATTCTCTGAAAGAGTTTGATTCATATCAGGATGTACAACATGAGAATGGGAATGGGAGCTTTTGTTGAACTCTTGAACATTCAAGGAAGTCCCAAAACTGAAATCTTCATGGCCTTGGACTTGCTTCGTCCTCTTCGCAGAACCCTTCGAAACCCTGCACATTGCCCTGTCATTGCCATGAAGAACATGATTCTCCTCATGTTCGTCATGATCATCAATATCCACATCTTGATCATCCTCATCAAAGTCATCATGGTTGTTTCTTCTGACATCATTATTTTCATGGTCATCTCTACTTCTGAGAGCCTGCTGCAGAGAGCGTTGTAAGGCTGGGTCATGAGGTAGATGTAGCCGATTGCTATTGTGGTAAGAGCACATCTCTTCATAAAACAAATGCTTTGAGCTTAAAATTTTCCTGACATCATCCTTCTCTTTCTCTTTAAGGAAATCTATCACATCCAAAAGTGCAGGATTCTCGACCACCTGGCAAGAGGTCCCCCGACCAAGCATATCATTGAGTTTCTTGTACCTCTTATTAAGGTCATTGAACTTATCCTCACACTGCTGAGGTGAGACATGGAAACCCCTCTCAGCCAAAACCTTCGAAATCGACTTCCATTTACCCTTTTTCTGTAGGACAGCAAACTTTCTTCGTCCCCCGCCCCCACAATCTGAACCCGAATCTTCACCAATATAGGAGACAGCAGTGATCAGAAGCCTAACCATCTTATCAGTCCATTTCACCCGTTGCCATGGTGACCCTTTTTTCCCTTTGCTTACATCATTATGACTATCAATACCATCTTCGGTAAAGCTTGGGTCATCGTCATCGCTCCCTGAGTTCTTGCACCTCTCCCCTTTGTTAAAATCTCCCACAGAGATCATCTGATCACAACCAGACAACGTTCCCATTGTAAGTGGGAAACCCTCATGGATCGAGGGGTGGACCCCAGTCGTTTGGTGAGGATGAGAGTGCTGGTGCTGATGAAGACAGTGTGATTGTTGCGCTTGACTGTGGATTTGAATCGATCTCGGCAAATCTAGACCTCCATATGCAGGATTACCTGGGATCATACCTCCTTGTGACATATTCCCTTCCATTGCTTTTCCTAAAAGACAATTAATCAAGAAACGGGAGCTTATCTCACTTAAAACCCTATTTTATAAACTTTTTAAGCGAGCATAGCCGTCTGCCAACGCAATTCATACACCCTGAGGGCCAAAATGAAGCGAACCCATCTCTTTTTTGACCCAGCTCAGGCAAATTCCACCCACTTTTTGGGATCCTTCTGACAGTTTTCAGATCCCCAAGCGAACATCTTTCACATCACAGAAACACCAATCCAACCATTATAACAAGCATCCCAGAAAATCACAGGGATCAAGCTTAACGCGACCAGTTGCAGCTAAACTCTCACGGTTTCCCAGTACTAAAACCACCACGAATTGAACCCAAAACACATCCAAGACGCAAACTTTGAAGATACAATCCAAAATGTTGTTCAGCGGAGAGGAGACAGTGACTTATCTGAGCAAAACCATGCACAAAGCTTCACAGCTTGTCAGCGGTAAGAGCTTCTCCAGAAAATCAGGCGACGAACCCAGAACGGACGCTCACAAAAGCCAGACCCACCTGGCCTCAGAGGCTCATAGGAAAGCTTTTGAGGAAAGAGAAACGTGTGCTCAAACACCAGGGCGTTATATTAACACAACTCCAAGACGGGTTTTTCGTTTTTTTTACCTTAGGAGTTTAGGACTATTAACTTTTTTCGATTGTCTTGTGTTGAGCATCAATGAATTTTCTGAAAGGCTCTTTCTGCAGGTTCAGTGAACGAGGAACGATCCGTTTGCGCCCACCCCCCCCCCTGTTGATGTCCCCATCAATCAATCAGAGATCGATACAAACTTCAAAGGCCATGCCACGTCAGACGAAACCGTATTCTATCGACAACCCTCAGCATTATAGTAATTGATTGACAACTGGGGAGTGAGAAAATTAAGGAATATGAACACTTTTTCACATAGTATTGGAACCACCCCCTCACAGTGATTAGCTGGGGAACGAGCAATTTGCAGTATATTAACATATTCTTATGTGGCAACTTGTCCTCCAAGTGGGGTTTCAAAATGTTCTATGATTAGTTGGTGCTTGAATAATAAACTTGGTTGGTCTGTACAAATGTATTGTTTAGCATTGTATTTCATGTTTAGCCAACTAGATATAAAAAATAATTGAAAAAAGCCACGTCAATTCTCATTACCCAAATTGAATTGAGTTAATTGAATGACTTGCTAGCAACCATTTGACAAGTTTTACAACGTGATTGCAAATTTTAGTAAATTCAAAGAATTAATTGTATTTTCGTGACAAATTTAGGACTTCAAATGCACCAGATTTTGCTTAAAAAAATCTGGATTTTGCATTAAAAATCCAGATTTTTTTAAGCAAAATCTGGATTTTTAATGCAAATTTATGTAAATTGTATTCAAAATAAGCAAAATTTTTTTAAAAAAGGAGGATACGAGCGAGGGCTATAACGCCTGCCTCATTGTGGTTGGAAAAGGGCAGATGACGATGCAGGAATGGTCGGTGAGGTCGTCGGGCTTCGGCTAGGGGCTAACAAC
This sequence comes from Rhodomyrtus tomentosa, assembly GCA_028455895.1. NCBI lineage: Eukaryota > Viridiplantae > Streptophyta > Magnoliopsida > Myrtales > Myrtaceae > Rhodomyrtus > Rhodomyrtus tomentosa. The sequence continues at coordinate 34,483,909 of JAPCWY010000001.1, read as the reverse complement.
CCTTGCCCATGTCTTGCCGATGATCGCCAATCGCTGCCACTAGCTGCCATCGCCTGTGACCAGTGAGGGTCGTCGATTCCTGCTTGAGGCCTGGCAATCCCTATTGACCATTCCGCTATTGCCGCTGGCCCTTTCTAGTAGAGGTGAGCAAATCGGGCTGTCCGAACCGGGAACCACCGGACCGGACCGGTGGTTCAGTTCCTGGTTCTAAATGGGTCCGGTCCGGTTCATAGTTCTTTATATTGAAACTGGTGGTCAGGGGATCTGATTCTCGATTTTAGGGGCATATGACTGGGCTGGTTGATTTTTTTTTTTTTTAAGTAACCGTTGGGTTTGCTTCTTTCTTTTATATTGTGCAGAGACATGTATACACAGTCTTTTCATGCACTTTTTCTCTCATCTAGATGAAAGCGTTCACTCTAAGTGCAATAACTTCTCTAATGTGTTTAGTAATGCGTTTGTCGCCCTTGTTAGCCCTTGGGAACAACAATCAAATGGATAATACAAGCTTACAAAATAAAATGATTTAAAATCTCTCAAGAATGTAATTTGATTTCTCTTGTTTTTGCCCTTTCTGGCTCTACAACTTATGGCCCAGTTGTGTCCAAATTATAGAGATCCAAATTCGAACGTCGCACTTGGATCATGTAGCTGTAATATCCATCTAATTCTCTGTAAAAAGATCATGTCAAAGTTCCTTGAAAGACACTTGAACAACCTTCCCTTACTCTGCAGTGTCGGCAAGATTTTCTGTTGACGGCAATTTTCTAGATAACAGATTTTGATCATACCCAGTCTGTTAGTCCGCTTGTAAGATTTTCTGTTTATTTGTTTAGGCTCGTACTGGACCGATTGTGTTATTGGTTCCTTGGAACCGACCGGGAATTGGATCGGACCGACGATCCTATCCAGTTCCCAGTCCCCAGTTTCAGAAAATGGGAATCGGTACCATCGATCTGGGATTGAGAACTGATCACCCCTACTTTCTGGCGATGATGGAGCGGCAGCAGAGAGTGCTGCACAAGCTGAAGATGGTGGATTCGCAATGGAGAGGAATGCAAGCATGCAACCTGTTGAGAAATTACAAAACGTTGAGAAATAATAAAAATGCCACCATAAGTATTTTCCATCAACCTAATTAGATGGAAAGTAATGTAAGGACTCAATCGCAACTTTTTACAAGTTTTACGATTTAATTGCACTTTCATGATAAGATTTCGGAATTTCGGTGCATATACCCATAAAATTACAAAACTCAAATCATACCAATAACTTTTGAGTTTGTTTGGTTTGGTTGGGTACGGTTCCAAATTGGTACGATTAACCGATTTGTAATAAAGAAATTCAACACATTCGTAGATTATCTGAACTTCAACACGCGATGGAATTTAACAAACTTGTTGAAAAAAAGGGAATGTAATCATAATTTTGATCCGATTAATTCATTAGAATATTGAGAAAACTTATTTAACTAAACAGAAAAAAAACCCAATTATCATATAAAACTCTTCGGTAAGTGTTACCTGATATTAGAAACAAATCAATAATGACTTTTTTTCCTTTGGTTGGAATAATAACTGACTTGAGAAGTAGAAATATTTTATTTAATATAATAGAAGGATCTTGTATAGGAAAAAGTTGCTTGGTTAGGCCAAATTCCAATTTCTATTAGACAAAAAAGAAGGAAAAAAAAATACATTGATTGAATTTATCGGTTAGATTCGATGTTCATCAGTTTCTATGATTATGAACACAATCCAACCTAATAAATCAAGAAGAAAAACCCTAAGCAAAAACCAAACCAATAAATAGCTCGATTGCACTTATCGATTTGGCTCGGCTCGGCTCGGCTCAGGTTGGCTCGATTGAGTTTTCCACAAAACACCCCTAGATACCGATGCTTTCCATGTTCATTTCGGCGGTCCATCCAGGCATGGTCGTGGAGTTGTATTCGAACGCCCGTGATCGCCCTTGTTAGCATTCTTTTGTCGGTTCATCAAGAAGGAAAAAAAAAAAAACAAAAAACCAAAAGAAAGGGCCTACTCTCATGGGGAAAGCTCATCTGAAAAGTTCATGCACGTGGTACAAAAAGTAGAGAATATTGAGATTGGGTCCACCATTACCCTTGTTTTTGGGGGGCTCCTTTACTTTAATTTTGTTTTCTCCCTGTCTAAGTATTGCTCCCGTTATTTCGGTAAACAAGTCTAAGAGCATGACGTGCGTTTCCCTTCTCTTTTTTGAAATTGGAAACAAGGAGCCGTACTCGAAAATGTAACATTGAGAGTCAAGTATCATGTGATTCAGAACAAGAGGTAAATTGCCCGAAAAGTAAGTTTGACCCAAGAAGTTACAATTACCACCGAAAGTTCACTAGTACTGCAACAAAAGAGATCAGCCTCTCGGGTGAACGTCAACTAACGACGCAAAGTACAAACGATCCGGCGGACTAGATTCAGTGTTCCTTATGAACAGTTCCCCGCGAGGCCGGAAGATTGGCTAGTTATCCACCAAGCTACACGTAAAATTAATGGTACATTGCGATTTAACCCCATAAAAGTTCAATATGTCCCGCCTTTCCCTTCAACTGCTGACAAGAAACAATTAGGGGATGAGAGAGAGACATCAGTACATGTAGTAAAGGAAAGCAATGGATATACTTGAGACCAAAAAAGAAAGTATTGAATATCCGGATTCAACAAGCCCAAACGATTTCCCTCATCTCGTCAATCAACATGTTGGCACAATCTTACACGCATTGCAGACAGCGTCCCCTGCTTTTTAGTTCCTATGAATCGCACGAGCCATGTCAAGCCAATTTGAAGGCTCAATTGGCCTTCACACGATACTTGGAGGATCCCCAACCCAGTTACAAACAGCACGAGGCCACCGAGTGCGTATGCAGTCCACAAGGGGTGCATGCTGAGGCGGCTCGTGTTTAGCCACTTCAGCATCCTTTGCGCTCGACTGATCCCCAACTGAACCAGAGGGCGCTGCCGCCATGAATTCTTCGGGTGTCCATCGTGGTGGGACAGAAACTCTCAGTTTAGTAAGTCTAGGCCTTTGAACTGGAGCCTCACTTCCTGAGTTCGCTTGGCCATTCAAATCCGACTTTGCAATTCCATTGAAATGGTAAAGATCAAACACCTTTTTGCCCATCAATCCTGAGGAGTCCTTTAGACCTCCCATACTGCTGTCTAGATCTAAAATGACCTGCCAAAATTCACTCCACACGATGAAGCCCGAGCTGCAAAGCTGATCGACTTTTTCAGGAGGAAGCCTGACGTCAGTTTCCCTTAACACTTGATGGAATCCTTCCACACCAATAAAACCACCCCCTCCACTCTGATCTTGTGCATCAAAAGCCCTCCGAATCTGTGATTCCCTTTCTTCTAGTTCGTTCTCTTCCTGAACAATGGTATCAAGAGCAAACAGAACTGTGTAGTGGGAGTCACTTCCCACAACCCATATAGGCCAGTTGGGGCACTTCAAATGCTGACCAACCTTGCAAAGGTTAAGCGATTCTAACAGTGTCAGAAACCCAACTTCCACGCATGTTGATACACCCTTTAGAAACATACCACCACCTAGATCCATCCTTCCATCGAAAACGTTGGGCACAGCCTGCCCACAAAGTAGCAAGTTTACAATTTCCTGCCCAAAAACAATTGTAAGTTTGCATCAAAATTTTCTCCACATCTTCACCATATAGCATTTGCACAGTAAAGAAAACCCAAGATATTTGTCAGAAGCATCATAACTGTTGAACCACCAAATGGAAAATTTTTAACGCAATGATAGTTACCTGGGATGCATGACCAAATGGTGCAGTTACCAGAGGAAGACTGGGATCGTCTCTGTCAGCTTGAACGGCATCCTGCAATTACAGAATGCCTCAACACTATTATTTCTTTTGTTTGTTCATCATCAAATACATATCCTTTCACATTAGTTTTCCAGTGGATCAAATTTCTTATTTTTTTCAGATTGTTGGTTATTATCCCAGTATCCTCTCTGTGGCCTAATAAGATAGCATGATTTGAAGTTTCAACTAATATAACTATTTGATCACTTCTGAGTTTTTCTGACTTTTGAGCAAGAAATAATAGTAGTAATAAAAATGAAAAACCATTCTGACTAAGGAGTTACTATCGCTTCGCAACAAATTCTAGTTTAAATAAATTCAAAGAAAAGGTTCGCGCCCTAGAATGCACCCACGAAAACTTTCTTTTGAAAGTGAGATCACCACTAGCTTGAAGAAGGGGTGAAAGATCACTACTAAATGCAACCGTTCTATGCTAATGGGAATGAAACATTGGCTGTGTCAGATACGTACCCCAATCTATGAAGATAAATTGTTAATATATTTTATCTCTCAAAGAAATAGTGAGATTTTAATAGCAACCAAAGTAAAAGGGAATATACATGAATATTTGTAGACTAATATTTGACAAGCTAGCCGGATAATTAGTAGGACGGAAAAGGTAGCATACCAGTCCCCGAGAAAGTAATGCGGAGATAAGAAATAGCAGAGCTCCCATTCGACTTTGGAAAAAGGGAAGTGTTGCTTCAAGCCTTTGGAAAACAGTAGCTTGCACACTATAAGTCTCAACTCTTAGAATTTTCTGCAAGTCAGAAGCCGATTCTATTGGAAGTCCCTCCAGAGCTTTGGTATTACCCTAAGAAGGAAAAACAATGGCAATTAGTATAATTTATTTGAAAAGAAACTTTCAAAAGCAAGTCAAACTGTAGAATCAAAACCTACTATTGCTGCCATTAAAGTACATGAAACACCAACCTATTGCCTACCTCATCCTTTGAACCATTCACAGGCCCCTCAAGTTCTTTACCAGTAACACCTAAAGTGGCGATAACAGCCCTTTTATTACTTCCACAGCGAAATAAAATCTCACTCATACTTCTTATCAGTGCCCTGTCATTGATAAAAGGGAAAAAGATATTGCTAGCTATATCAGTCAATGTCTATTCCAACTTGCATATCAAAGTAGCACAGCAAATAGAAACAGATCAAACAGAGAAAACAGCAACAAAACTGTGAGACAAACAACCTTCCAACCAACATCATACTGCATTTGACCATCTGAAGGCTTAGAAAATATTTGAAGTTGTTCCATTATTTCTCCTAGCTCATTTGCAGAGTAAAACAAGTTCACAAAACTGGATAATCTATCAAAAGCATTTGGTTTGCAGCGACTCAAAATCAGTCCTTGTCAGAAAATATTTGAAAATTTCGAGTACTGAAGGGACATCGGTCCACATCCAATAGATCATAATGACAGTAAACCTAGGAAAGAGGGAGTCTCCGAGCGATACCTTTTAACCTATTCATCATCAAAACCTATCTTTACCCTAGCCAACAAAGGGACATCTGCGTTGCAACAAGGAATAACAAATTGATCAAGTAATAGCAAAAGCATTTAGAAAATTGATATACATGTCGAGGTATTGCTATTATCACATGTTAATCAACCAACTTAGTTTACTATTATCACATGTCCAGGTCATGTTTGGGAGCAGAACCTAGCCTTTGCATTTCTCAATTTTTTCAAATTTTCAAAAGTTTTGACATTCTGTACATATTTCAATCAATCTACTCTAAAATATGATCAATAAGAGAACTGTAATAAAAAGAGACAGCCAATAGCTTAGAGAACTAAATGAATTGTCATATCACAATTTTCTCACCTTGGCTAAAGAACAATGACATTAATTATGTATCCACATATGGAGAAAAATCAACCAAACAAACTAAACATGATTGCTGATGAGGACGATGTACTCAACCCAACCAAAAAATAAAAAAAAATGAGGAAGTAATTATGGCTAACAGAAGCAGAAACAGCATTCCACTGACAGCAGGCAACACATCTAGGCAGAACCAAACCCAAAGGAAGGCAGTGATCAAGAAAACAATTAACTCTCTACAGATTAGTTACCTCAATTTTTCACTGTCTGCAAGGGAGGCAAAATTATCTGAACCTTGAAATTGTCTTTGAGACGATGCTTTTGGACCGAGGATTGGTGAGTTAGTCGATGCCCCTTTACGCAAATCGTCCGGAAAGAAAAGAAGATACTTGAGAACAAAAGCCTACATGAGGAAACTTTTATTATTGCAAACAACATTAGTAAAAGAATACAACACGATCATAAAAGTTGAAAATGAAACATAGGCACAAAAATGTTGACAAAGCCTTAAACCTGTCCCAGATACCATCACAAATAAGTCATTGCAAAATGCATCCGACATGCAACGCCACATCACCAGTATCAACCCGATACAGTAAATTTATTCACCACTAAAACCAACAGTCAATAAAATATTACAACTTGCGAATATGATGATGGATGCCGGACAGATTGAAACTTTGTTGAACTGCCAAATTGTAAGTTCAACATGTAGCCTACTGCATTCACTAGCAAAAGGATTGATTGTTCTTGTTGTCGTTATATTGCTGTTTGTTTGCTGTATTGCAAACTCAACAATAAGCTGTAGTGCCTGCCTGCCAAAAGATCATAGTGATGAAGGCTGCATTCAAGATATTTACCCACTTCCTAAATGAATTCAAGACATCATCTTTGACAATGTCCTAATATTCGAGGAAAAACCATATGTAACATCAGGATCCGGGCCTTTATTTACCCCGCATTCAGACATGGAATGTCATCCAGCGCTTTCCTTATCTAGAATGTGAAAGTAGGAAGATTTCTGAGGAGAATTATTCCAGAACTTCAAACAGCTCTGTCTCATTGATGCTTCATTATAACTAAAGTGAGGAAACAACTAACACTCTTAGGATCTGGCTCAATTTCCTTGAAAGGCACCTATTCTTGGTTAGGCCCCATTTTTGGCTCAATTTGTTTTCTCATAAAAAAGCCCCAACTTCAGGTCAGGTAGCCAATTTTGACTTGAACTTTTTGTCTGCTAAAAGAGCACCGACTTTGAGTTGGATCCCAATAACGACCTCAACGTTTTTTTCCTCATAAGATATCACAAACTTTCAGTCAATATCTAAATTTGGCCCCCTCAAGTTTCCATCCAATGATGCCATTAAAGATCCAATAAATCATTTCTCCATCTCTCTTTCTCTCTCTCCCTACACGTGAAATGACACGTCAGACCTGGAGTTTGTGATTTTTTATGAGCCAAAACTTTCAGGCCATAATTGGGATCAGACCTAAAGTAGGAGCTCTTTTATGAGACAAAAAAGGTTCGGATCAGAATTCAGACCTAACCTAAAGTTAACGTTTTTCTATGAGACCCAAAATAGTTCACGCCAGAATTAAGACCCGCCCTAAAGTTGAAGACATTTTAAGGAAATTGGGCCCTTAGGATCCCAATAGACATGCTTCAGATTTCTAGGAGTCAAACGCATAGAAGATTCTGAAAGGCATACTTGCTAAGAACTTATCAGCAGAATAGTTCATAAACCAATAGCCTTGTATCTCCACAAAATATGTTTGACATTTATAAGACATAAATGCAGCAATTAAAGTAGCAATCTGCAATGCTGAGAAGACAAGACATTACTTGTACAGCCGCTAAGACACCGCACGGCCCTCCTTCATGCTGCACTAAGCCCATGGATGTTTCTGGATCAGGGCTAAACCTGAAGTGAGGATTCGATGGTATTAGTCAGCTAGGTGTATAAGATAACTATAATAAATTACCAATATAAGTTTTACAAGCAGCATAGATGATGCAAATGCGGACATGAAAATCAATGAAAAACATACTTCTCTAGTGAAAAGAACATGGAAACCAATGAGACTCCGTACAGATATTAGAGCAGTCAATTTCACTAGGATCACTATATGGGGTAGTATTTTTCCCCCAATGGTTGTAGTACCAAGTAATTCTTGACGAGCTGTAATATGATCCAATTTATAAGTAAGCATCTCTTCTTGGAATAAATGAACTGGTCCCTAATTCATTCCACCACTTAATTGAAGAAGTAACTGGAAAATAAAACAACTCATCACTTGATTGCTCAGGCATAATCAACAAAAGAACATGGAAACTTGAAAAAAGTTGTTCCAGGGCCTGTTTAGTAATGTTTCTGTTCCTCGAAACAAAAAAGAATCAAAAACATGTTTGATAACGTAAATGATTTTGATTTTGATTCTGTTCTTGGGAACACTTTTGGACAAAAAATAAGAACAAAAAAAAGTTGGTTCTCCAGAAAAAGAACACTTTTGAGAATAAAAAAGGCAACGACAGTCTTCTCTCACTTATGTCGGGCACTAGCAAGGTGTGGGCCAGGTCAACCAGAACTGGTCCGAACAATATTTTTGAATAAAAATTTCAGAAATTAATAAAAAATAAAAAAATAAAATGATTAAATGGAAAATTCATAAAAATTCAAAAAAAAAAATCAGAAAAAATCAGAAAAAATTCCACAAATTCCAAAAAAAAAATCTAAAAAAATTAGGAGATGGGTCATTTCAACTTGCCAATCCTATTTTTGACAAATTTTCCTTTTGATTTCTCTCAAATGACAATTTTACTCTTTATGGACAAATCGTTCCGAAAAATCTTGAAAATAAAAAAAAAAAATCCAAAAAGTAGAAAATGGGTCCATTCAACTAGCCAATCCTATTTTGCTCCTCATGGACAAATCGTTCCGAAATATCCCAAAAATTTCAAAAAAAAAATCTCAGAAAGTATGAAATGGGTCAATTCAACTAGTCAATCCTATTTTTGGTGATTTCGCTTTTCGATTTTCCTAAGCCTTGCTTGATTTGTTGTCGGAGTACCATGCTGCATCACTCCCAATCCACATGACATCCAAGGGTAAAACTAAGTCGTTGATATGGCATAAATGGATTTTATTCATTTCGAGCAATAAAAGATAATCAAAGTCACCTCTTTTATCCTTGGTATATGTATAGCCTCAAAAGAAGCATGGAAAAACAACAATTTTAGCGTACTATCCTTGCAAGTAACAAATCCGAAGCATTCCTATTTTGGCCAAAAATATGTCATGAAGCAAGAGGATCGCAATTGTGGGTTTTGAGGAAAGTAATCAAATGTGATTATGTAATTATTAGATTTAAATGACAAATTGGGAAGAGAAATTATTTCCCATAATAGAAATTTTGTGCAGTTACCAAACGCGATTTTATTTCAAAAACAGAAATTTTATGCAGTTACAAAACGCATTCTGATTCTCTAAAACTCATCCAAGAAACAGAATAAAAAAATTGATTCTAAATCAGAATCATTTTTTTAGAACATAAATGTTACCAAACAGACCCTAAATATCTTCCCTTCCCTCCATATTTGCCAAAAGGAATTGTAAAACAAGATTTTAAAAAGCAGGTGGGCATATCAACATGGATTGCTAACTAGAGTCAACAATGCATTCCAACTTCAATTTACCACTATGATCTCTTTCTTCCAAAGATACATCTTAAAACTACCTCACTATACTTTTCATCGCCTTGACATCAAGTGAAGCACGAGCAGAGCAGATAACTTACAATCTAACACTGCAGCATGGAAGCAGCAATAAGAAAGCAATGCGGTCGACATCCAGCTTTTAAAAGATTATCCATCAGCATCTTTACTTATATATTCCATACTCAGCTCACAAACCGACTAGCGACATTCTTCTTTTCCTTCTATTGCTAAGTGAAAAAAAAAGACATGCAAAAAAAAGCAACAGAAATACAACTTTCAATTATTCAGAATGTGTTCCCGCGGAATCTTTAAAAGCACATTGCCTGAATTTTTTTTTAAACACAGAATTGATGAAGCATAATCAACATGAGGAGCTGTTCGAAGAAAATGATGAATGTGCACCAACTCAAGGGATATCATAACTTTTAAATTCACTTCCAATGCAATCACTATGATGCCTCTCTTACTTCTAAAGATATCACAAAACTCTCTTAGTCAACTTTATGTTTCCTTATTGACCTCAAAGGAAGAGAGAGCAGACAATAATCATTGACTCTGGCTACAAAGGAACTGCAAAGAGCTGTTGAACTTCCAAATTCTAAACAACTATTTAGTCGCACTTCTAATCATATGTTTACTCCATAATCAGCTCATAAACCAAATGCGAAACATATTTGCAAAAATTGACAAAGAAATCCAAATGAATGGAGTCCAATACCAATGCCATCTCTGTTATAAAACATTATTAGGATTTGAACAATACAGCTCGTTCAAAGTTCAAACACACAGATTTGTACTCATAGAACAAACACCATTCCTAAGTGCATCGAATCACGATAATTTTGTTATGGCTTCCTGGAATTAATTATGATTGATAGCACAAAACAATCAGAAAAGAAATTCAGCAAATTTCAGTCGCCGCATCCCATACCTTATTCCTTGATTACTCCACTGAGCGAGAATTCCTTTCGTAAAGTCGCCCCCAAAAACCATCGAGAACAACTGATGTGCTTCTTCACTCGACAGTTCTCTCCCAGTTCGACCATCTTCCACTCCGAATTCCCCCTCTCTTCTCGAGAGAGACTTAGGCTTCTCATTATTCGGAGTCGACACCGGCGATGGCGATGGCGATGGCGATGGCGACGGGGTAGGCGATGGCGACGGGGTAGGCGATGGCGCTCCGGCGCTCCTCGCAGCCAGAAACCTCTTCTCGGCCGCCGCGGCCATGAGCTCTCTCTGCTTCCGGCGGCTGTCTTCCGGCGACGAGGCTCCGGCGGCGTCCCTCGGCTTGCTGCGTTTGGGCTCCGGCGGCGAGTGCTGCATACTCAGGCGCAGCGCCATCTTCAGGTCCTCTTCCTCTTGATCCGCCATCTGACGACCGCCCGCGAAAGGGGATCTCGAAAGAGGGAGAAGTGATTAGGGTTTTCGAGCTCCCGCTACTCCATTAGCGTCATCGAGTCGACCGCGGCTGCGGAGAGCGACGAGAGATCGCGGGGAGGAAATGGTTGGAATTGAAGAGGATCGAAAGGTTCTGATGGAGGGACCTGGAATCGCCGATTTAAAACCTCTGCATCATCGGGGAAGAAAGGAATCGCAGCTTTCTGATTTCTCTCTGCGCCAGCCCCGGGAGAAACGATGTCGTTTCCGCCTGAGGCAACGGCACTGAGGAAGAAGTCGACAAGCTAACGTACAGTGGGGACTAGTAGCTCAAAAAATGGACCTACGCTTGTGAAAATGCAGACTTGATTATTTCTCTTTTCCGTAAAGATAAATGGAAAAACTGATTCACAGAATCTATAATCGATCATCTTAATCATTTAACTAATAATTCAAATTGTCGGGTTTCGAAAAATCAATCAGGTACGGGCACGCCGCCCGCCTGTTTGGAGGCTGATTATGAAAGAATAAACTTTTAAATTTTAAATGCATTAAATTCAATTTTAATAACTTCTCTGCAGAGAAATCAATATTAATAAGTAAGAATATTGAAATAACAGGCTGTTTCGCGTTTTGAATGCGCTAAGATTGACGGAATCATACGAAATCGATTTTAATTAGGGGCAAGTATTAGATTGGAATTAGCGAACGTCATCTGTTTTTTTTAATAAATAATTTTTGTGTAAATTTTATATTTTACAGATTTAATAGACCGATTCACAATTTGAATCTCATTTAAATTTTTATTTATTTTTTGCAAGTCGAAGTGACGAGGACATATGTTATGTTCGATCCCTTCACTCTAACCGGAGATTAAATCAAAAAGTAAAATTTGCTCCTTCAATCGAAAAGAAAATAGATGGATTGAAGCAAATATTTAAGTTCAGATTTTACCTCTTATAAAAGAGTAAACGGGATCCTTACCAAAAAAAAAAAGAGTAAACGGGATTCTTTTTTCTTTTTTTGGCTGGCTAAAAGGAAAATACACTAATTGTTTTTTTTTTAAATTTCGTCAATGATAGTGTCTTTTCTCTCGCGCTGTCTTTTCTGTTTTTTCCTTATTTTTCTTATTTATCGACCATTTTCCTTTTCCCCTTTCTTCTCCACTGCTTCCTTCTCTCCGCCATAGGCAGGGGCACAGCCGAACTCAATTCCGCTCGACGCCCAGATTTCTGCGTCACCCCAGCAGAACTTCGACGAATCTCCTCCTGATCTAATCAAGTCCGAGGGCGAGCAAGACCTTCCTCACTGCACTCGGATCGCTGGGATGTCGAGCGACAGCGAAGACCTCGACGAGGACGAGCTCCTCCAGATCGCCCTCAAGGAGCAAGCGCAGCGCGATGTCAACTACCAGAAGCCCGGCTCCAACCCTCGCAAGCCGGTCGCGAATTACGTCCAGCCGCCTTCCGCGCCCCACCAGCAGAGGAGCTCTGCTCCCGCCGCGCCCGCGAGGGCGGGCTACAGCAGCGGGCAGCGGCAGCGGCAGGGCGGCGGCGGCAAGAACAGGAGTAGCAGCAATGGGAATAGGAGGGTGGTTGACGATGATGACGATTCGGAGGTTGAGATGCTGAGTATATCGAGCGGGGACGAGGATTCTACTAAGGATCGCGCGGGGTCGAGGGCCAGAGGTAGTGTGAGTGGTGGTCCTAGGGCCGGGAGGGACGATGACAGAGCGTGGGATGGCGAGGAACCCGATTCCTGGAAGCGCGTGGATGAAGACGAGGTGAGTTCGAGACGGCAAAACCTTAATTGTCTTTTTTTTTTTCAATGACAATTGTATTCGCAGATGTCAAACGATTTCATTGGGTGTTTTTAACTGTGCGCAGCCTTAACTGAAAAATACTAAAGTATTGTTAGTATCTATCTTGGATAAATTCTATAGGCAATATTTGGTCTATGTTCTCATGTTTGCGCAATTCTCAATGATAGCAGAAGCTATTAAACTCAAGTGATGTCCAATATTACTTATTTTTTGTTTCTTGCGCTGTCGAGCGAAATGATTGTTTTGGGTCAAAATTTTTGTCCCTAACTGTCAAGGTTCAGAATTATAGAAATGATGACTCAGTCATCATTAGAATAAGTTGCTATTTTCCGACAGCTTGCTCGTAGGGTTCGTGAAATGCGGGAAACAAGGGCAGCACCTGTAGCTCCAAAACTGGAAAAGAAGGCATCAGTAGTGGGTAAAAAGGGGCTGAACACTTTGCAGTCATTCCCTCGTGGCATGGAATGTGTTGACCCTCTTGGCTTGGGGTAATTTTCTGCTCATTCTGTCTCTAATTTTTCTGGGGCCCTGAGGTAATTGGCATTGTGCTGGCTTTACTCTGGCCTGTTCCCCTGGTGCTTAGCTGTCAATATTATCTGATGTTAAGCGACTTGTTGTTGGTAAGACACTATTAAAGCTCTGCTCCTGTTTTGGAGCGAGCAAATTCTGTTTGTGTCACATTTAAAGGCGATTTGAACCTTCATGTTGTTGTTTTTATCTTTACTTATTTACAGTGGTATTAAGAATGACAAATCTATGTAGATATTGGCTATCCCATAATATAGATATTTGTGAAATAGACCTTTGATTGCTTTTCCTTTTGTTCATTTTTTTCTGACAGGATAATAGACAACAAATCATTACGGTTGATTACAGAAGCATCAGAAAGTTCTCCGTCAAAGAGTGGCAAAGAGAATGTTGATAACCTTCGTGGTATTATTTTATCATCTATCACCTTTTAACATGACTATCGGCTAAAACAAAATATATCAAGGACCTTGGCTTGTGCTGATAACTGATACATTAACGAGGGGAATGACAGAAGAGGTTCCCCATAGTTAACCTTGTTTAGCTTCTGGCCAGACCAAAGAGGAACCTGTTAGGGGAGTAATCCTTGGATGTAGGAAGACCTTATTTTCCAACATTGTTAGATCTTTAGTTTATTTCGAAGTCGTTATCATATGGCATCAACAGACCAACAGCAATTTGAGCGGGCTCCGAGCTTCTTTAGTAGGCCTAGTCCTATACACCCATCACATCGTCTGTGTTTATCTCCCTGGCAGAGATGTCCAGCAGAACTAGAAGTCTTATAAAAGTTAGAAGTGGCTTGGTGAATCATGCTTTCGTCCATAGTAAGTAAAGTATATCTTGAACCATGAATACGAGCTTGCATGTATTATATTCTTGAGCCCCTCAACATATTTTATATTTTCACGAGTTGCTTCTAGTAGAAGCAAAAAGGCCATTTCTAAAAAGGGAAGTCACATCATTAGGATTTGAGTTTAGTACAGAGTTTTGCGTTTATGGTAAATCTGCTTGTCAAACTTACAATGCTTCATTGCTTCACCTGATTGCCTTGTCATTGCACAGGTGATCCCGTATGTGTAAATATTTTGTGGACTCAGGAGTTTCTTTGATGTTCTATTGGCTATTTTCTGATTTTCTTGCATCATATCTTTGTTCTGGAATTTTCATCCATTGCTTCTTTTAAGTCTGAGCAACACTGGTGCTTTGGAGCTGTTTTTTGGATCTTAATTTAGTTGCCGTGATTGATTCCAACCCTTGCAGAGAAGCTGATGTACTTCTCGGAAAATTTTGATGCTAAGATTTTTTTATCCCGGATACACCAAGAGACAAGTGCAGCAGATTTAGAGGCTGGTGCTCTTGCTCTGAAAACTGATCTCAGAGGAAGGACTCAACAGAGAAAGCAATTGGTTAAAGAAAACTTCGATTGCTTTGTCTCGTGCAAAACTACAATTGATGGTATGCATCATCATGTAGAATCTGAGGGCCCATTTCTGATTCTGTCAAGTAACTAACTATTTTTTGCTGCGATGGGGGTTATATTACTTGTTAAGTAATTCTGCCTGCCAATTTCTTCAGTTTTTTTTTTATTTGACAAGTCAAATGTTGATTTTGTCAGACATTGAGTCGAAACTAAAACGGATTGAAGAAGACCCTGAAGGCACAGGAACTGCTCACCTATTTAAGACTATTCAAGATGTAAGCTCACTGGCTAGTCGAGCTTTGGAGCCTCTCTTTGAGAGACAGGTTAGTAGCATCAATTACTGCTCATGCTTTCTGCATGCATTCATTTGTTGCGAGAGGTACCATAAGTGATCAATGACTTGTTGAATTGGAATTTAGGCTCAAGCTGAGAAAATTCGTTCTGTCCAAGGAATGCTTCAAAGATTTCGAACTCTTTTCAACTTGCCTAGTACAATTCGTGGGAGCATCAGTAAGGGTGAGTATGACTTGGCAGTTAGGGAATACAAGAAGGCGAAGTCAATTGCTCTGCCATCTCATGTAAGATTTTTATGGAGCCTTGTTATTTTTCCTGGACTGATCTACTCTCTAGTTAGGTGGTCTTTTTGTAAAGTGCAAGGTCCACAATTAGGAAGAAATGTGTCTGGATCTGTACTTTTATCATTTAGCTGCACCAGTGTTGTGACATTCTTTGGAGAATGGTTCTCATGAAAGATTAAGGAAGAAATGTGAACATTATTATCAGAGCTCTGCTCTGCTGACTGAGAAGTTCTGAATTTAGAATTGATGCTGAAGCAGAGGGACAACATCTCCCCTAAGTATAAGTATAAGTTTTTGTCCCAGTAGGATGGCCTCAGTAGGTGGATATAAAATCAGTCTGGTCTAGTATTGTTATTTTTGTGTGGTACAAGCTGGATGATAAGAAAAGAAGTGTGTGCCACGCAATCATCAAGAGATAACCTAAAAGAACAAAATATAAGTTTGCCGTATCTGAAAGTGAGAGAGTCTATTTTTGTAATGGTTGAGTGAGGAACTCTTGAACTCGATTTTAGTTTCTCCCTTATAAAAATGTGCTTGTTTTCTGCCTAATAAGGATAAAATTGTAGTTGGGATTTAGATAATAAAGTACTTTGTGGTGTACTTTAGAAAAGTTCCATCCATGTGCATAAATATCTTGCTTGTTTATTTGTGCTACAACTTTTGACCAAGATCTCTCTACCCATCTTCCTTCCACCCTCCCTATATAATTCTTAATATTTAGTTTAAACTTGAAAGTGCTCTTGCAAGATGCTTTCTCTTTGTTTCCTTTTTTTTTTGGTTGACAAATAGCTGCTTCTCATCAGAAAGCGGCTTTTGTTGATTGTCTTAATGTGTATCCCCTAAGAGTCGTACATGCACCTTTTGATGCATACGCTTCAACAAAATATGCATAAAAAAAAAAAATTCAATATGTAGATTCCAGCCCTCTTTTTATCGAGGGTTCATCTTGTAAGACTTATCCGATCTTATCTATTGTTCAATTTTTTTTTTTGAATAAATCATGTCTAGAACAGAATTAAAGATCTCATTGAAAACTTACAGCAGCTTGCCAAGCTGAAGAAACTTATTCAATGGTCACTGCTAATCGCTTTTGGTCCCAAATCTTTGGGCTTGAATCCTCACGATTTTTAAAGTCGATGGATTTTCCTCGTACTATAAATTTCATTTTTGTTGGTGTTGACAACTTGGTTCTACGTCAATTAAAAAGATAAAAGGGGTAGAACAAGTCTTATCCAGAGTCCTGTGCATCAAACTGTTGATAGAGCCTGATTTTGAGACACGATGTTGTCTCCATCCATTATGCTTGTCTTGTTACCATCCTAGGATATATAGCACATAAACAGGACAGTATCGTAATGTGCTTGTATGACAAATAAATTGGCTACAAACCAGAAATATGCAGTTTTAGCCTATTTGACTTTTTCTTGTGTGGTCTTGAATGACTTGCTTTCCTTAATAAAACTGAACCATATCTCATCATTAATGCCTATAGGTGGGAATACTTAAACGTGTACTTGAAGAGGTTGAAAAAGTGATGCAGGAGTTCAAAGGGACACTGTACAAGTCTATGGAAGACCCTCACATTGATTTAGCAAATGTAAGTTCCTCTTCTGTTTTTATATTTTTCACTTTTATTTTTCCCAAGTAAAAAGCTGCAAACTCAATTGAGGATGGATAATGCTTAAACAACATGCATACTTGGCTTCTGCATTGAAAGTAAAAAAAGTTTTTTCCTTGTTGTTGCAGTTAGGAAATAGAGAAATTCAGCTCTTCTCAGATAAATGTGATTGGTGGAAAAAAAAATTTGGTCGGAAGAAAGGACAACTTCTGAACAAAGCCGTCTTTTTTTGGTATCAACACTATCAAATGACATACCAATCAGAAAATAACATAGTCAAATGACATACTAAAAAATTATATGTATTCCTTCATCAGGTACCATGGTCATATTGTCATTCACCTTGATAGGGAATGGCAATTTTGGCTTAAATATATGGCAGAATAGCTAAGTATATGACATCTAGTCTAGCCTGTTTGTATGGTAGTGAGCTTAGTTGAGTTGGATTATCATGGTAATTTCTACAGTTGTGAGACCATGGGTGTGAAATGATTAAGGATCTGGGAATGCAGTCGCAAGGCCAAGTTTGGCTGATGGTGCTCTCAGCTGTGAGATAATAGGATATTTTAGCTATTTCAATTGCCCCTTGTTTTAAGATTGGATGTGACTTTCCGGAGGTCATAGCAGGTTGTGTCCTCCCATCCCATGTGTCATATGAACCTGTGATTTCATTAAGGAAACTAGAAGACTCATGTGATTAACAGGTTGAAATTAGTGTTTTCAAATTTTTAGCTTGAAGTTGTCAACATAAATGATTAATTAAATGATCCACTTCATATAAACAGTATCGGGAAACTGTTGGTGCATCATTGTGGAATCACTATGTTTTAGTCTTAGAAACAATTAATCAATGTCATTCTTTTATTGTTTGCAGCCTGATGGTTTTGAATTTTGTCATGTAGGATGACATGCTTGTTTACCTTTTTTAAGAGCATGTGTTACTGACTAAACCAAAGATAACTCAGAGATAATTTTGTTGTATGGTGTGGATTCAATTTTAAATGGATGTTATTTTTCTATCCCTGAAAGACTGGATTCGAAGATATAAAGTGACAGAACAACAATAATTGAGTAATGTCTTTATGAGCGTCGAGTATTAATTCGAGTAAGAAAGAGTTCTGACTTTAAAAAGTTAGTGGGTAATGCTTATGCCACGGGGTGCAATCACATGAATACGTGACCTACTTGTATTTATTTTTGCTGTCATTTTATTAGTAGATTATATTAAGTAACAGATCACATATAATATGATTTTATTCTATTTGTAGATTACAATAAGTAAGGTAACAAATCACATATAATATGATTTTATTCTATTTGTAGATTGCAATAAGTAAGAAATTACATATTGCCATTTTGGAGTTCTTGCTGCGGCTTTTATCCACATATTTTGATTGAACAAGAAAAACACAATTTGTCCTAGCATGTCTTTTGCCATTGGGACCAGTAAAGAATTTGATATTAGCAATCATCAGCCAATACTTTTGAAACTTTTTCGGCTTGTCTTTTGCTGGTTTATGCAAATAATTCTGTTCTTTAAGGTGTTGGTCTCTTGATTGTTTGCTTGTGGCTGATGGCTTGTAATGTTTCTTGTAGCTTGAAAACACAGTGAGATTGTTGCTAGAGCTGGAACCCGAATCTGACCCTGTATGGCATTATTTGAATATCCAGGTTTGTATATTCATGTCCATGTCAGAATGTGATTTTCCTTTTGTGAAAACTGTAAGCATTTCCTGTTGACGATTGTCCTGTGACCTCATAGACTACTATTCAGTTTGACTTGCTGAGATCTAGAACTCTGGAGATTCTTTTTCCGTCCATCCTTAACGGTTTCTGCCAGCCATTTATCAACAGGCCTGATGAAACTTTTCAATCCCCTTATGTAGCGTGAACAAATTAATAAATGAAGAGCACGAATGGGGGAATCAACAATTGTGCACTTTCTGTTTAGATTTAGCCTTCTGTATCTCTAGAAAAGTGTACTCTTTTCCCTTGAACAGCATTGTTTCTGACTATTCTAGAATCAAAGAATTCGGGGTTTGCTAGAGAAGTGCTCTTTAGACCATGAAGCAAGGAGGGAGAATCTGCAAAATGAGCTGCGTGAAAGGGCTGTTTCTGATGCAAGATGGAGGCACATTCAGCAAAATATGAATGGGCCCGTAAGCTCACTATCTGAAGTACTAGACTAATCATGTTATGGCAGAGGGAGATTGTTCTTGTTGCTAATGATGTTTTCACTTCTTACAGTTAGATGACAATAGTCCCAATCCTGGCGACATCAACATGTTGGCAGATGCAGAGTCACTAGACTTGGCGGGTGAAGAAGTTGATGCTCTCAGAGGAAAATATATCCACAGGTTGACTTCTGTTATTGTCTACCATGTACCAGCATTCTGGAAAGTAGCACTTTCTGTTTTCAGCGGGAAATTTGCAAAGGTATTCCTTTTCTAATCTTCAGTTGAATTTTTGCGTCATTCTCAATTTAATAGTTTGTCTATACATCACTTGGCCTTTCAATTTCAGCATCGTGTCCTATACATATCCTCTGAGAAGACAAATTATACAGTTATGGATCTGTCACGTTATGGGATGACAATGTGTAACTGTGAGTTTCAGCATTTGTCTATATTTGCATATGCCAATGTTTAAGGGTTGCAAGAGAGGAGGTCTGAGAGAGATGACTAGACTATTCCTCAGATATAAGAGTACATAGCATGCTCTATGTAGAGAGTGAAAAATATAACTGACTACCTCGCTTAATACTTATTTACTGGCTGATGACTAATGCTATTAGACATACTTCAACAGTGTAACATTTGTCTGATAGAACCACTTACAGAATTTGTAAAATCTGGTAAGTGCATTGCTAGTTGCAGATAGCAGTGTGCTTAGGTGAAAGGGAATCCTTTCCTAGTAAGAAGAAGAGCCCCTTAACGAGCTACTTCAAGTTGTCAAAGTTTTATCCAAATGGAACATTTTCAGGTTGAATATCTCCCACCTACTTGGGTCAACCATGGGGTTGATCTTACCCTTTGCTGTTGAGGATTATTTACGGTTTCACTGCAAAGCACAATTAGATTATTTAATAAGATATTCATAATGGCTATGGCAATTTCTGTCTGTAATGACATTGCCTTCTGGTTTTCTCATTGCCGATGCTTACGTGGAATGGGCTGTTCAATTGAATGCTCATTTGTGTCTAGCATTATTTAGAACATTCTTGCAACATCTTCGGAGTTGGTTTAGAACTCTCACTTCAACTTGTTCAAGAACTCTTGGTTCAGGGAGTCCGTGGATAGCTAAATCCTGTAAGATCTTACGATTATTTCTCAGTAGTTGTGCTTTACAGCCAAAAGAGGAAATGAATTTTTCTTAGGAGTTATTATAGTTGCTCTTTCCCTCTCTTTGTATCTGTGGGTGCATGGTGGTTTGGGTGTGGAATTGACTCTGCAGTTGTAAAAATAGGCATGGGCCATGGTGCATCCATGTGCATGTCTGTGCATGTGCTCATCAATGTGATACAGGCATCTGCGTCAGCTTCCTTGTGTACTTGTTGGTTATTTATAATAGAAACTTTGTAATTTGTCTGTTTGAATTGACTTGAGAACTGACTTTATTATGGTTCCCAGTCTTCCCAAGTTTCTGCTGATTCAAACATAAACAGCACGGGAAATAAACCCGAGGAAAAAATTGGAGAAGGTAAATACTCAAGCCATTCTCTGGAGGAAGTTGCTTCCATGATACGGCAGACCTTATCAGCCTATGAAGCAAAGGTATTTCTTTTGCATTCTGATAGTGAATTTTTGGCAAGTTCCTGAACATTTTGGACAGACATCAGCTTTCTGTTCTCCTCTGTTCTGACTGTCATTTATTGCAATGAATATCACGTTTCAGACTACACTGATGTGTAGCTGATACTTTGATTGCAATCTTTGAATAAATAAAATATTTCCATGCGCCTTTCTAAATTCAAGGAACGATTCCTGGAATCTTTATTGAAAACTTTTTCAGGAAAGGACACTCGCTTTGTATGTTGTCTCAATGACTTTTTAGCTGATTTAGGTGCTATATTGCTTTACCAATTGGAGGTTGTAATCTTATTCTTATCATTGTTGAAAGTTGATTACTTCACGTAATTTCAAATTTGATATGCAGCTGACCGCTTGGATTTACATACTTTGTAATCTTTTATGAACAATCAATTCTGATAAACAATCTTTCATGTTCATCATAATGTACATACTTTATGTTAAGTTAAAAGTTATCTTCTTTCTCTGGGTTATATTGATATTTGAGTTTACTAAAAAAAGGAAAAATACTTATACTGTGCTTGTTTACCTCACAGCAGCTCATTAAGAATGAAAAGTTATTTTGTACGTGATAAAATATTTTTTGAGCAAGGACTGTTCCCCCATCTTCATTTGCATCATTGATAATGAGCTCACATCTAAAAAAAGAAGGAAATTATTTAGAACACCACGGTTCAATTTTAGTCTTTGAGGCTTGCAGCTTCATGTTAAGAGCTGGTCTCAAACGCGATACTGGAGAGTCAGATGTATAACTTTCTATTGAGGAATTCAATATACTTTGGATTGGGATTACAAGCCTCTGCTTTAATGAAGTATTAATGGTAAATTTTGCCACGAAAGCATCATTCTGGAAATCTCTAATATAGTCATTTGTGGCCATCTTTGGATTAAAAATCATATCACTGACAAGAGGTGACAATTTAGTTCAGTTGATGATAATTCTGATGATAAAGTAAGATCCTAAAGGAATCCTTTAGGATGAGGCTGGTAGATACGATCAGGTTCATTTCAATTTGTGGCATGAATGAGTTGCGATTTCCAATGATGACGGCATCACCTGTTAGTGGAGAGGGCATAGAAAAAAGTTTACTTTTATACTGATAGCATTTTGGTTTAACTATCTAATTGATATACGTAGATGCATGTGGACATTCAGTGCATGCTGAGAGTGCTGATGGAGGAGGTTCTTGTTTGATTACATGGACTGAACTCAAGGGAATGAGAACTTTCTCCTAAATTGTTTGGTCATCTCTAATTAATGGGAATGGCAGGTGAAGTTTGGGAATAAAAAGGGCTTTGTTACCGTGTTTTCAATGACATGGAGGGACATGGTTTAGGGCAGGACTTATTGAGTTGTAAACTCATAATAAGGAATGTACCAAATTCCAATTGAAATGAATTCTTTAGGAGAAATCAATGCAATTTTGGAGAAATGATTGAAAGGACATCAATTCAAATCTGGGATTTTCGAATTGAGACATTGGAGAGATATCAAGTGACAAACAGAATATCATACCATTTATAGATTGCTATCTAATTCTGGCGCTATACCAAACACGGTGATTCAGACATTACTTTCCATTTGAATTACTCAGATTCATTCCTATTTCTTTCAATCTATACTTTTTATTTCATTCTTGCTAATTGTTGCGAGGCTAATTAAAGAATCCGTAGTATATAGTCAAAAGACAAGAAGAAATAGAGAGGAGAGAAGAGAAGAAGAGAGGCGAAGGAGAGAGGGGAAGAGAGATGAGGTGAGGCAAGAAAGCATCGTAATCTTTTAGTAGAGAGATATCTGTGTATATATTACAGAAACCCTACCCATCGTTATAAGAGTTAAAATCTAATTGACCATAATACCCTTATTTAAGTTAAAAGAAATAAGTCTTGTAAAGAAACCCTAAAAGTAACGCAACACTCCCCCTCAAGCTGGAGCATATAGGTCACCCATGCCCAGCTTGGAACAGCCAACGACAAATGCAGGACGAAACAACGCTTTACTGAAGATATCAGCAAACTGATCTCTAGAGGCAACGTAAGGAGTAGCAATCAACTCCCGCTTCACAGCATCCCGAACAAAATGGCAGTCAACTTCTATATGCTTGGTGCGCTCATGAAAAACATGATTTCCAGCAATATAAATAGCTGCCTGATTATCACACATCATATCAATAGGTTGATTAATAGAAAATCCAAGCTCTTGAAGAAGGGATTTCAACCACAACAATTCATCCACAGTATGTGCTATAGCACGATATTCGGCCTCCTCACTAGATCTAGCAATAGTAGTTTGTTTCTTGCTTCTCCAAATAACCAAATTACCACCAAGAAAGGTGCAATAACCCGTCGTAGACCGCCGATCACATGCTGACTTGGCTCAATCAATATCAGAATAGCCAATTAGAGTGGAAGAACCGTTCGGCTTATAAATCAGTCCCTTACAAGGAGAGTTTTTGAGATATCGAAGAATTCGACAAACAACATCCCAATGAGCCTTCTTGGGTGACTCCATAAACTGACTCACTACATCAACAAGAAAGGAAATATCGGGACGTGTCACTGTAAGATAAATTAATTTCCCAACTAGACGTCGATATTGATGCTTATCTTCAATATCATCTCCATCATCAACTCCAAACTTTTGATTTGGATCCATAGGAGTATCAACCGGCTTGAAAGCTAGTGTACCAGTCTCACACAAAAGGTCAAGAACATACTTTCGTTGAGACAAATTAATACCTTTCTTACTTCGTAAGACCTCAATGCCCAGAAAATACCTAAGAGCTCCCAAGTCTTTAATTTGAAACTGCTGCTGAAGAAACAACTTGACCTCAGAAATGCCAATTACGTCACTACTAGAGACAATTATATCATCCACATACACAACAAGAATGACCACCCCTGACGCCTTCTCGCGAACAAAAATAGAATGGTCAGAAAAACATTGGTGAAAACCACACCTAGAAATCACTGAACTGAATTTTTCAAACCATGCTCTTGGGGACTGTTTCAACCCATAAATAGCCTTATGAAGCCGACATACTTTACTATGATTCTCCCCCTGAGCAACATACCCTGGAGGTTGCTCCGTATATACTTCCTCAGATAAATCATCGGAAAGAAAAGCATTTTTCACATCCAATTGATATAGTGACCAATCAAAATTCACAACAAGGGAAATAATAACACGAACATAATTAAGACGTGCCACGGGAGAAACGAGCCGGGCCTTAAGACGCTCAACTGAGCCATCTGGGTTGTACTTGATAGTGTACACCCACCGACACTTCATCACATCTTTCCCAGGAGGAGAATCAACCAAAGACCAGGTTTGGCGAAAAAATCAGAGCTTCCATTTCCACATCCATAGCTCTCTTCCACTCAAGACGAGATAAGGCCTCAGTGGTAGAAGTAGGAATTGTGTGAGTATGTAATGATAAAGCAAAATTTTTAATGAGGAAGGAAGATGTGAGAGAGAAACATAATGCTCGATAGGGTAAGCGAAAGAGGATTTCTGTTGACAAGAACGAGTACCTTTACGAAGGGCAACTGGAAGATCGTCTAGACCAGAAGACAAGGAGGAAGATTGGATAGATGGCATAGAAGAGCTGGAGACTGGCGGTGCCGTAGACTGCTTACGCCGTTGATACACCTGCAAGGGAGGAGATACAGGAGAAGGACTAATCGAGTCTAAGGGAATAAGTTGTGGGATAGGAGGATTAGCCACAGTGTCAGTTGTATACTCTTTACCCTCAGCAGAATAGTATGGTGTGCTCTCGAAGAAAGTAGCAT
Organism: Rhodomyrtus tomentosa; assembly: GCA_028455895.1. NCBI lineage: Eukaryota > Viridiplantae > Streptophyta > Magnoliopsida > Myrtales > Myrtaceae > Rhodomyrtus > Rhodomyrtus tomentosa. The sequence goes on along the minus strand of JAPCWY010000001.1, from coordinate 34,459,547 downwards.
CAACACTAACATATTAGGTACAAGTCATAGGATCATAACATCGATATCCTTTTTGAGTACGTGAATACCCGAGAAAAGCACATTTAGTGGCACGAGGGGATAATTTATCAGCATCGGAACGTAAATTATGGACAAAACAAACACACCCAAAGACACAAGGAGTTAGAGGAAATAATGGCTCGTCAGGGAACACAACACTGATTGGTGTCTGATTGTTAAGGACAGTAGAAGGCATACGATTTATGAGGTAACATGCAGTAAGGACAGCATCACTCCAAAAAGATTTCGGGACATTCATACCAATCAAGAGTGAACGAACAACTTCTAGAAGATGACGGTACTTTCTCTCGGCTACACCATTCTGCTGAGGGGTGTAAGTACAACTTGTTTGATCTATAATGCCCAAATTAGAACAAAACAAAGAAATTGATTTTTGTGAATCTTCTAGAGCATTATCAGTTCGCAAAATTTTAATGGAGGTATTAAATTGATTAGTAACTTCACGACGAAATAAATGATAAAAAGATAAAAATTCGGAACGATCGTGAAGCATATAGAGCCATATTAGACGAGAATAATCATCCACAAAAGTAACGAAATACTTAAAACCATTCCTACTAGCAGCACGTGAAAGTCCCCAAATATCTGAATGAATAAGTTCAAGTAAAGTAGATGCACGAGAATCACTACGTCTAGGAAAAGAACTGCAATGATGTTTCCCAAGTTCACAAGCCTCACACTCAAGAGTAGAAACTGATTTACACTCGGGAATTATTTGTTGTAACTTAAATAAAGATAAATGTCCTAAACGGGAATGCCATAATATAGGAGTAGTAGAACCAGTTGCTAGACCATTGGCATCAGCGGTAGAGACACCGTCCATATAGTAGAGTTCATCACGTTCATGCCCTCCACCAATCATTTTCTTTTTCCGGAGGTCCTGAAAAGTGCAAGAAGAGTGGTAAAATGTAACAGAACAACCAAGAGCTTTAGTTAACTGACTAACAAATAACAAATTCAGTGGAAGTTGGGGAACATGTAAGACAAAGGATAATGACAAGGAAGGTGTGAGTGAAATAGCCCTTGATCCAACCACCTGAGTAGAGGAACCATTAGCTAAAATTACTTCAGATACAAAACTAGAGTTGTGATGGGAAGATAATAGTTCTCGCTTACCCGTCATATGAGTCAATGACCCAAGTGCCAGGAGACAAAGTAGAGAGAAGAGCCATGTTACCTGTACGTGCAAGAGTGGCAGTGGATGAGGAATTGGAAGCCTCTAATTGCTGAACCTGCTTCATAAGTTGTGTAACCAAATCATCTCGAGACGAAGACTCGAATAAACTACTACCAGATGGGATAGATGAATTCATGTCGCCAGAAGACACTTGTAGCACTTCCTTCAGATGCAGCAACATTTGCAGTGGCTAATCGCTGAGCCCACTCAGGCTTGCCATGCTTAGCCCAACAAGAGTCAACATTATGACCCGATTTGCCACATTATGTACACTGACGGCTATCTCGATCATAACTCTGTCCACTATGTCCGCCAATACGATCGTGACCTCCCCATGAACTACGACCTCTATTAGAAAATCCACCACGACCACGACCACCACTAGTAGCCAAAAGTGCCGATCTGTCTCTAGATGATGTAGAAGATGGTGGAACAATGCGCTGAATCCGAAAAAATGCTTCATTCATAGAAGGAACTTGCTCTCCAGCAAGAAGCTGGCTCTTCACAGGCTACAAGTCAGTACTCAGCCCAGACAGAAACTTAGCCACTTGAAATTCAGCTCTTTGTGTCTTTAGTCTCTCAAGATCAGTAGTGATGAGCTGATAAAGATTAAGCTCTTCCCACATGCCTTTCAAAGCACTGTAATACTCTCCAAGAAACTTATCCCCTTGTTTAAAATTGAATATTTTCTCATACAATTCATAAACTCTAGATATATTTTTGTCTTGTGATTAGCTCTCTCTAAGATCATCTCACACTCCCTTGGCAGTTTTGTGAAACATGACATTAGCGGCAATGTGTGGTTCCATGCTATTCCATAACCATACTAAAAGAGTATCATTCTCTCTCATCCAGTTACTATAGCCTTTAGCATCTACATTAGGAGGGTTTCCCGTAAGATACGTAAGTTTCCCTTTGGCATTTATATAGACCTTGACCGCCTGAGCCCATAACAAGTAATTCGAGGCCCCATTTAACTTAATGGTGGTAATCTGAACATTGACACTGTCTGTAGAAGACTTCACATCACTCATGGTGATAATCTCGATAGAAGTATATACCACAAATCAAGAAGACTGAAACTTTAGTGCAAGGAAACAAACATCTCTAAGTTCCACATAATCAATACCGACGTATGATCAAAGCAATTTGCTCCATTAATTTCACGAAGCAAAAAGAAAAGAATGGTGCTGAAATCGATATACCGGATGCTGAAATCTCAGTCTACATAATCAACGAAACATTCTGATTCTTGATTCCGCGATCAATAAGTGTTGCAATCCATAGCCACAACCAGATTTTGATAGATTTGATATCTATTGGCAAGATTAGGAGAGAGAACAAGTAGAACTTACAGCTTTAGGTGGCTGCACACCAGAGTAGAAAAAAAGCTTACTTGGGGGACTCTCAAACCAGCAATTGGATGGAGGAATTACGTGATCAGATTAGCTCTGATACCATGTTGCGAGGCTGATTAAAGAATCCACAGTATATAGTCAAAAGAAAAGAATAAATAGAGAGGAGAGAAGAGAATAAGAGAGGCGAAGGAGAGAGGAGAATGAGAGACGAGGTGAGGCAAGAAAACATCGTAATCTTTTAGTAGAGAGATATCTGTGTATAAATTACAGAAACCCTACCCATCGTTATAAGACTTAAAACCTAATGGACCATAATACTCTTCAACATCAACATCAACATCAACAACACTTTTATCCCAAACTAGTTAGGGTCGGCGGTCGATGAACCCCAAATAATCATAAAAATAAAAGCAGAATCAAGGGAGGGAAAAGAGATATATGTGTAAAAATAAATAAGTATATATATATATATATATCTATCTATGTATACACTACCCCTCCACAACACTAATAGCTTCCCTCCACTCCGTCCTAAGATAAACCGTACGCCAATCTATTTCCCACTCCATTAAATCTTGTTTTACTGCTTTCCCCTAAGTAAGTTTCGGCCGACCTCTTGCTTTTTTCGTGTTATGCTCTCGATAGCAAACTTCTGTTCGTACCGGTGTATCTAAGAGTCTTCGGAGAATATGCCCAAAACATCTCAATCTGTGCTCTCTCATCTTTTCCGCCACCGGTTCTACTCCAACTTTTTGTCGAATCTCTTCATTCCTTATCTTATCCATCCTTGTATGACCATAATACCCTTATTTAAGTTAAAAGAAATAAGTCATGTAAATAAACCCTAAAAGGAACGCAACACTAATCAAACGGGGCCTCAATGTTTGATGGCTATAGTAAAAAAGCGTGGATTCCTTTATTCCAAAATAGTATTTTCAATTTATTGGTGGGACCTGTTTGGAAAAAATGTTGTTGTTTTGTCGCCTGATCATGTTCCTCAATCTTCTAATGGTACCAACTTTCAGATTTTACAAAAGGAATAGAGAGCTCTGCTTTTGGGCTTCTGCTCCTTTTGCTTTGTGTGATACTTATCAGAATTGTAATTTGCTTTTAGGTTTTACTGCTATCTCATTGGGAGCTTTTCAATAGAATTGAGCATTCACTGTCTATCCAGGTACATAACACCTTCCGGGAACTTGGAGAATCGAATATTCTCAGGTCGTACATGAGTGATGCTATAAATGAAATATCTAAAGCATGCCGAAGTTTTGAAGTTAAAGAATCAGCTCCTCCCAGTGCTGGTATATACTCTACTTCTGTAGCTTCATTTTGTTGACGTCTCCAGTGACTCTTGACAATCCTTGCTTCTTTGCAGTTTTAGCTCTTCGTGCATTGCATTCTGAGATCACGAAGATCTACATACTAAGGCTATGCTCATGGATGCGGTCGATGACAGAAGAGGCATCTCAGGAAGAAACTTGGGTTCCGGTGTCTATTCTTGAAAGAAATAAGTCTCCATACACGATCTCCTTCTTGCCTTTGGCATTCCGTGCTATTGTGAGTTCAGCAATGGATCAGATAAACATGTAAGTATTCCATTGCACTTCATATCATTGCTTTGGCTTATACGTAAGCACCTCAGCACTGGCCTACATAAGGACTCTCGAGTGCCTTCCTTTGATTTTGATGGAAGTTTATGGGTCTGTTTGAGGTGTTATTCCTCCTTTTCATTTGATAAAAGGAGAGGAATTCTCTTGAGGGGAGATCTTTATTATGCTCTATCCAGAAGGTGCTAAAGGAGAAAGAGAAGTTCATTGCAGAACTAGGAGCATCCGGCAGAACTAGGAACATCAATTATGAGGACTAACATTACTCGGACAACAACATACACAAATTGACAGAATAGTAGCCTTTTCGATTGATAACGACAAAGATTCTCCTCATCTCCATTTATATATTGCAAATCTTTACGTTGAAGCGTCTTAAATCAGCTCCCAGCTTTGCAATGTCTTTTAGTTATTTTGGGCAATCAGAATCTGATTTCCCGCAGCAGTCCACCGAATATAAAAGGGAAACTCATTCCTCCAGATCTGCTTTCGGACTAGTTGAATAGGTCTAGAATGAGCCATAGTTCTTTTTAGTTTGACTAAGAAGCACTCTCGGTGTTTTCATCCAATCTAAAACTTCACTGAGATTTATACATTTACTTTGCGCAAACAAAGTCCTAATAGAAACTTAAGCTTTCCTCTTACCAGTCTTCAGTGTTTTAAAACAGTGAGTCCACAGCATGTTGCAGTTTGAAACATCATCTACCATCTCTTGTTTTCAACAGCAATAGCAAACAAATCCTAGAGGGAAATTATTGTTTTCAGTACACACATCTTTACCTTTCTATTGTTTTTCTAGAAGCTTAACCAACCTTTCCCATCCACCTTTCATAATGCCATATGTGAGTGAGTCTAAGGGGAGCGTCTGAAAACCCTGTTGAGATGCCAGAATATCCATCTGCTCAACTTCTCCAAAAGAAATTCTTTGCAGATTCCATGATCTGTTGGGGAAGGATGTGGGGAATTGGACAATACTGGGAAGACTAAGTTTTTTGGTTTTCAAATGTAGAAACATAACGTGTTTCCAGAAATCATAATTACGAGAAAAGCGCACATTCAAGTTCATCTGTTTTGCTGATAATCTCTCCAAAAGTAGTTTAAAGAGAGTATTATGCCTGTGTGGCGGGAAATCTTTTGCTTTCATGCACCCATGGTAAACTGATTGCTACAAGCAGATAAATGCACGTGTCATTTTCTCGTATTTATTTAAATGCTTCCACATGTGCTCTAAAATATGTTTCTAATTTTGTGTTTGTGGCTTTCCTTTTCAGGATGACTCAGTCCATGAAGAGTGAGGCAACAAAATCGGAAAATATGCATCTACAGCTCCAAGAAATTCTAGAATCTGTTAGACTTGCGTTTCTGAACTGTTTTCTTGATTTTGCTGGTATGGTGGATTTAGTGGTCATTGCATCACTTTTCATACTCCAAAATGTACAAACATCCTAGTTGGTAATTATGATTCATTTGCATGCATCAACCAGGTCATCTAGAGCGCATTGGTGTTGAGCTAGCACGGAACAAATCAGGCAAAGAGAGTCCCTACTTGCAAAATGGCTACTCAAATGAACTGGAAGAAAATATCTTGACTGATCTCCTTGGAAATGCACATCAGCGGTTATTAATTGTCCTCAGTAATATTGGATATTGCAAGGATGAGCTTTCTTACGAGTTGTACGACAAATACAGACAAATCTGGCTTCAATTTACGTACGTCTTTTGCGTATTGAAATATAGTAGAACATGCTTGTCTGACGGGGCTGTCTTAAATTGCTTATGGCAATATGCGCAGCGTAAAACCAGAAACAAACTTAAGCCTGTTCTTAATTACCCAAAATAGCTCACACTCAAGTATTATTATGTTTAAACTTGGCCTATTGGTCGATTTCGAAAGGTACAGATCACATACTCTGGCACACTAGATTATAATTTACTTGTATCGAGAAATTATGATTTATATGGTGCTTTTTAAATTGGCACTTCATATCATCCTACTTTTGGAGTTCGGCTTCTTTCCATTTCCTTAGATGGAGAACAATATCCTGGCAATAAATTAGTCAATGCACAAAGCATTGCCCTTTTCTTGCATTCCTTTGTCTATTATAGAACTTCTCTTGCCTTCTTATAAATTTTTGAAATAGTTGTTCTATGGAAAATGCTTACCTAGTCTCGATTCAGGGTAAAGGACGAAGGGGACAGTGATATACAAGATTTGGTAATATCTTTCTCAGGGCTTGAAGAGAAAATTCTTGAGCAGTATACATTTGCGAAGGTACGGCTTCGCATTTACCCATGGTGAAGCTTTGGATCCATCCTCTAGAAGGGGTTTCTATCTGCATGTTTCTTCGTCTTACTTGGTCATAGGAACCTTTTTTTGTGTCAATGTTCATCACCAATGGGACTTCCTAAATGTGATATTGTAACGTCATGGAAGGGAGGTGATGTGCAAATCAAACATAACGTCATGAATTATGTGATAATTTTGCTTGGCATACTGCTTATCATGAAATTATTTTTTGATATGTTACTGAAAATTTTGGTGTCTGTGCAGGCAAATTTAATCAGAGAAGCTGCTGTGAGCTATTTGTTAGATTCTGGTGTTCACTGGGGATCAGCACCTGCGGTCAAAGTAAGGTTTTGAACTAATATAGGACAGCAACTTTTCTTGACATTTTTATATGTTGAGCTTCTGGTAAAGGTCCATGGTAATATTGGGGCGAAACCTTGTAGGGTGTGCGGGATGCAGCTGTGGAGTTAATGCACACTCTGGTAGCTGTTCATGCTGAGGTATGTTCTGCCTGTCGTATGATTGTATAATTCTAGTACTCCTTGTTCCCACCTACTACTTTTCATGGCTAGTGTTTATAGTCTCTGATCTCTTCTACTTCTTTTGTTCATAAGATGTGATCTCTATGGCTAGGATTTAACATGAATTGACAATCTGATCTTATCGTTTCTGGTACTTATTTATCTATGGTTGCTTCAATAAAGTTTTTTTCGTATTGTATTTTTCACAACAGGTTTATGCAGGGGCTAAGCCTCTGTTGGAAAAGATCCTAGGTGTTCTTGTGGAAGGTTTGGTTGATACGTTTCTTAGTCTATTTAATGAGAATACAGGCAAAGAACTTAAATCACTTGATGCAAATGGTTTCTGCCAGCTTATGCTCGAGGTATGATTGCAACTTTTTTACTTTAGGCTTGCTAGCTTTTTGTTCTAATTGGAATGGGAAAGTCGAGACATGGAGTTTGTCATGATGCATCAGTTTCTATTGTCCGTTTCACTGAAAAAGTTTTAAGGCAGATAAAACGCTGCTCTCCTTAACAGACTGTTGGTGACAGTCACCCCATGGATGTGCATGCGGTTGTGTCCAAATAGTTGGGTAGGAGGAGAATTGGAGTAAGAGGATAATGAAATAATGGAGATTATAATAAGAAGTATAATTCCAAAGCTTGTTCGTCTTCCTATTACTTGCTTTTGCATATGGCCCCTATACCTATGTCTGTAGCATCTTTTACTACCATTTGCTTAGTCCACTAGGACTTTGAAAGCAGATTGTGGTATGTTGTGTTTGTGCAGCTAACTGCAACGATAGCGATCCATTACCAGTATGCAAATTTGTTACATGATTTTTAACTCCTGTTACACTTGTCTTCATTCTCTCTCTGAGTCACGCACTAATTTTCCAATATCTGGTATTTCCTACACATCCGCCTGACCACTACTTCATGCCACCACCAGACTCACTTCAGCCGTCACCATCATCTCTCTTTCTTCAGCGTTTCCACCTCATTAATTCCTTGTTTCTTTGGCTTTCTGCATGCTGTGGCATTTTTTGTTGTATTCTTCTACACTAGATTTGCTGAACCAACCTATCTTACGTGTCTTCTGCAGCTTGAATATTTTGAGTTCGTGTTGAATCCATATTTTACGGCTGATGCAAGGGAGTCCTTGAAATCTTTACAAGGGGTGTTGTTGGAGAAAGCCACCGAGAGCATGTCGGAGGCTGCTGAGAATCCAGGCCACCACCGGCGCTCAACTCGTGGAAGTGAAGATGCGCTTGCAGATGAAAGGCAGCAGGGGATGGGTGTCTCACCAGATGATTTAATTGTAAGGAATAATAGTGGCCTGCTTATGTTTATCCACAAGGAGGATGTGGTTGTGTTTTTCTTTGGGTTTCTAATTATGTTTCATGCGGCTAATCTCCACCGAAGTTCCATGGAGCTATTTATGTGAGCCTTTTTCATGGATCAAATTTGAAAATCCATCTCGAAGTAAATTTCTGGGTCACATGAGAAGATCACAGAAGTTCTGATTAACATCTGATACTGTGACTTTACCTGTAAAGCCTGACTTTGCATGAAGGTCATATGAAGTGAATGTGAAACCAAAGTAGTGGGCTGAAATTTGGTGTAGAAGTTGAGAGTCATCATCTGTCTTACTAGGGTTGCAGAATAAATAATCGGTGGTGCAATTATATGGTTTTGGGTTTTGGGGTTTTAGGGATTTGGGGTCACTTTCCTGCTCGTTCACTTCATCTTTCTGAATTGCTGGTTTTTGAAGTGTTTGGTTGATACAAGCTTCCTCTCTGTTCTGTTTGAATGCTACAGGCTCTTGCACAGCAATATAGCTCCGAGTTACTACAAGGAGAGCTCGAGAGGACTCGGATAAACACGGCATGCTTTGTCGAATCAATCGCATTGAATTCAGTGCCTGAACCAGCCAGAGCTGCATACACTCCCTTTAGGGGGGCCGTGAATTCACCTAGCAGAAACTACAGAGGCACAGCTGTGGTTGGATCACCAAGTTTCTCCCGACAGAGGCGTAGATAAGTTCATAACAGCTACCCCAATTTTTCCTTTGGGGAGAGCTAAGACTTTGTTGTAATCTACTTCTTTTCCTATGTCTGTATATGGTTGGCAGATACCTTATTCTTTCATAAGCAGTCTTTCCCCTCGCCCGTTCCCATTTCTGTTCTGATTGATTTGTTTTTCTCGTTTGCTGCCAAGCGTCTGTTTTGCTGTTTATATTTAACTTAAAAGGACAGGCTAGAACAAGCCCTCATAGCTTGTACATTTCTGCAGTTCTTGTTTGGCCACACTCAACATAGCTTGTAAGGAAGTTGATTTTGATGCTCTCAATAGTCTTTCAGAGTGGTTGTCCACGTTCTCTTATTTAATGTGGCATTGTGCTCAATTCTCTGACTTCCCGCTGTCTCTTCTGGTTGCCCTAGCGAAGAGCTGTCCACTGATGACGGGTTGTGATAAGCGAATGTCATTACTTCGCGTCCAGCTTCGCCTTCTTTCTCGATGTTTGTTTTCGCTTTTCTCCCGCTTATTCTTCAAAATATTTGCTCGATAACCATCGGCTCAAAGGATATCTTCGGCTGGTTCTGAGGTTTTCTAACCCTAGGAACTGCAGTAAGGAGTTTGGCCTGCGCAAGTTGCAGAGGCCAAGTGGGATGAGGTTGGGTTGTGCAAATCCCAAGATATGAACCCGAAGGAGGCCATATTGACAAAGTTGAACTACACTTTCTTTGACCATGCAGTCCTGCAGCTTCTCATGAGGCTCTTCAAATCCGTGACATCTGGCTCCTAGAAGCTGTAAAGAGCTACACGAAAGAAAGAAAATACTAGCCTTTTCATTTTTGCTTGGGCAAATAACGGGGTTATACTCACCAAGAATAAATAATCTCTACTATCATTGCGTTCAACATGTGCCTATATTCTCCCCTCGAGAGCCCAAATTGCAAGGCTCTACTACTTGTCTATCCTCCTATGCTTAATTTAAAAAATGGCCTCACGTGATTCCCTTATCATAAGAATATTATGCGAGTCTCTCTCCATTGAATTCATCAATTTGCACGTGCCAACTCATGTCATCACGCACACTTTCACCATCGAACGAGTTAGATCACCACACTTGATGGTGGACACCGTCATCGGAGTATTTAATGATCTTCGCCGTTTCCTTTCCTTTCCTTTTCTTTTTTCCCAAATGAGAGCAAGGAAAATAAACAATATCAAGCAAACTATACAGCTCTGTCTATATATATATCTCGTGCGTCAGTTCCCAATGTTCATTGGTATGTTAGGGTGCGCATGACAACACTTCTACTTCAAAAATTAACTTATTGTCATAAGTTAGATTTTCTACTTCTACTCATAAGCATAAGTTGATTTTTCTACTTCTGCTCTAGAAATTGAGTTCTGATAAGAGAAATTCGTTTGGTAATGATTGAAATTTTTTAATTCTAAAACATTAATAATTAATACATAATATTATGTGAAATTATTTTCTATGACTTAAAAGTTTCTACTTCATTTTAAAACTTTTTAAATATCTTTAAAAAATAATTTTTACTATTAAAAATATTATTTACTTTTTGAGAAATAAAAAAATTAATTCCAGCGACCGGAGACAACAACTCGGCGGTAGCAGTGGTTGCGGTGGTGGTTAGTGGCGGCCGAGGCGGTGGCAGACAATTGGTGGCAGGGGATGGTCACGGGCAACGGTGGGTGGTGGTTGGCAAGGGCCGGCAGTGGACGGCGGCGGCAGTCAGTGATGGGCGGTAGACGGTGGTTGGTGGCAAGGGGAACGGGAGGCAGTGGTTAGCGATGGGCGGTGATAGAGTTTAGCGGCAGGCAAAGGCGGGTGCGGTTGAAAATAGGTTGAGGGCGTAATGAAAAGAGGGTGAGGCGAGAAGTATATCTTGAGTTGAGAAGTAATTTTTTTAAACTTCTCAAATTGGGGGAAAGAAAATTTTACAAGTCAAAATTTATTTTAAAAAATAAAAATTTCTACCAAACAGATTTATACTCCAAAAGCCCGCTTTGTTACTATGTGCACTATTACATGCTAAAAAGAATGAACTGTACAGCTCTCCTCCTTTTGGAGGCTACACTAGACATTGACTCCACCTGTTTTATGCGATTGCCCAATGGAGGAAAGAGAGCAGGCTTGGTGTTGAAGTGGAATTTTGTTATCTTTCATATCAAAATATACTTGTTATGAGAGTCCATGGACGGCAAACAAAATGACAAACGTAGATACAACCGATGGCCCTAAGATTAAGACGCCATCGCAAGTCAAGCACTTGAAGCCATTCTTTTATTTGCCTAGTGGTTTGCTTTAATATGGTAGCATATGGTAGCAAGATCAGGACAAGAATGTATGATCACCCAAGGAAACGAACAAGCACCGGACCGAAAACCGGCATCTTCCGCCTCGACAATAATGCTCGGAGCAACCGCTTGCCAATCGCTTCATGTCGTCGTTCATCACTAGGAGGAGTTAAGCCTCGTTCCCAGAATGTGCAAGGGACAATATACTGCCAAAATTCTCCATAACAACAAGGACAATGGAGAATATACCAAAGCAAGCACTTATCCTGATCGTTATAAAGTCCGCTCTGGCTCCTCTCTGACAATTGCAAGTGTTTTTTCTGCTCTAGGAAGGAGCTCCCAAAATTTGTAGCTATGGAGTTCAGCATCCTGGCAATGTTGGTGCTTCTGGTTGTGTTTGTAGTCTCAACAGTTTTTCTTCGATCGTGGAAATCACCAAAAGCCATGGAGGACATCCCGGGAACCTTGGGCTGGCCGATTGTCGGCGAAAGCTTCTCCTTCATATCCGATTTCTCAAGTCCATCTGGTATTTACAGCTTCATGAAGAATAGACAAGAGAGGTAATTAATCTAAGGACCGAGAGCGAGACCGCTTATCAAAGCTTCGAAATCAGAATACATAATATGATATGTGAACAGGTATGGGAAGGTATTCAAGTCCTTTGTCTTGGGAAGGTTCACCGTCTTCATGACCGGGAGAGAAGCGAGCAAGATTCTATTGACGGGAAAAGACGGGATGGTGAGTTTGAACCTCTTCTATACCGGGCAGCAGGTTCTCGGCCCCACGAGTCTTCTCCAGACAAATGGGGAAGAACACAAGCGGCTTCGACGGCTCATCGCGGAACCGCTGTCCATCGATGGCATGAAGAAGTACTTCGAGTTCATCAACTCCCAAGCTATAGAAACATTAGATCAGTGGCAGGGACGAAAAATTTTGGTTCTTGAGGAGGCTTCTACAGTTAAGTAACTTCAGAAATTCTGCTTTAATACCCCTGCTCTAGAACATAATAGTAAGATAAATTCTGTCTGCAGTTCACTCTCAAGGTAATTGGCCACATGATCATGAGCTTAGAACCGCATGGTGAAGAGCAGGAAAAATTCCGATCAAATTTCAAGATAATGTCCTCCTCATTCGCATCCTTGCCATTTAAAGTGCCAGGAACTGCATTTCATCGTGGACTTCAGGTAGCTTTTTTTTATCATGTACTCGGAATATACTCATGATAGAACGAAAGACTTCGTCTAGTTACTCCCCTAAAATGACGTTTTGACAAATTCAGGCTCGAGCAAGGATCGACAGCATGTTGGACAGCGTAATTTCTAGGAGGAGAGAAGGACAAGGCTTCCAAAATGATTTCCTGGAGTCCCTGATAATCAAGCACAGCAAAGCAGAAGATGGAGAAGCCAACAAAGAGAAGCTAACCGACAAGCAAATGAAGGACAATGTACTAACTCTTCTAGTTGCTGGTCATGACACCACCACTGCTGCTTTGACTTGGCTAATCAAATTTCTTGGAGAGAATCCTCAAGTTCTGCAAAGGCTCAGGGTACTCCCGTTTCGCGATGAACTCTGTTAAACTGAAATCCTTACCTAACAATATTGAAGAACAGGTTGTATGCTTCATATGCAGGAAGAACACATGGAAATTCAAGCGAGAGGCAAGGGCGGAGCGAATCTATCTTGGAGTGAAGTTAATAACATGCCTTATACCGCTAAAGTAAGCAAGACCTTAACTTCATGGCATTAATTAGCCTACTGAAAACTGGAAGATGTAGAATTTTTTTGACCTTTGGTATCTCAGGTATTAAGTGAAACTCTAAGGAGAGCCACAGTATTACCTTGGTTCTCAAGGAAAGCTGCTCAGGATTTTGAGATTGATGGTAGGCATCCTGATAAAAAGACCAAACATGCTAATCAGAAAAATGCAATCTCAAATGCTTACTAGCACTGGCTCTTGGTCTTTTACAGGATATAAGATCAAGAAAGGTTGGTCGGTGAATCTGGATGTTGTTTCTATTCACCATGACCCTGAAGTTTTCCCTCAACCAGAAGTTTTTAACCCTTCCAGATTTGAGGTCAGCATCTTTCCGTCGATTCGTCCTAGAGCCCACGTTTTTTTTCTTATTTCCAGCTGATTTTTTCTTTTAATTATTGATCTCAGGAACCTTTGAAGCCTTTCAGCTTCCTTGGATTCGGTAGTGGACCACGTATGTGCCCCGGGATCAATCTGGCAAAGATGGAGATCTCCATTTTCATTCATCACTTAGCCTGCAGATACAAGTAAGCACAGAACATGCTCATTTTGATAAACAGTCTCATCTTCCTGCTAGAACATTTTAGTTTCCATCTAACATGTCAACCAGTCAAGGGGACAAACTTTTGTAAGCTAGTCTTTTTGAAAAAATAAAGCAAAAAAAGAAAGAGAAAGGAAAAGGAATGATGAAATTTGATATGTTCATGTCTGAGACTACGCTTGATGAATTTTTGAAGCGTTTATCGTGAGTGAAGAACTTGTTCCGTCAATCTCGATCTTCTTGACAGGTGGACTCCTCTGGAGAGAGATGACTCAGTCCAGCCTACCCTAGTAAGGATGCCCAAGAACAAGTATCCAGTTCTCATTGAGCCACTGTAGATGTATTTGTTACTTCACCTGGAAATATGGCACAGAGCCATAGTAGCCGAGGAAAAAGAGCGGCATGGACCGATGATCAATGCGATACCAATATGCTAGAATGACAAACTCACTGGGTAATTGGTAGCCATAAGCGAACACTTGCCCAGGAGCGCAGTGTATGACAGAATATGAGAAATAAGAATGAATGAAGCAGTTTTTGTTCTTCTTGAGTTAGTCTATTTCTTCCCGAAAAACTATCTTTTGGCTACAATCCAATTACTCTGTTCCTGTAAATCAAACCAACAAATGCAACTCCAAACAGCTTAATCCAGATGCTAGATCCCTTCAAACGATAAAAATGCACCCAAGCAAGGGCTAATTCCATAAAAAAAAGCACCAACTTTAGCACTAACGACGATTTTGGCTCGAACTTTTTTTTGTTTCATAAAAAACATCAACTTTAGATCTAATGACGATTCTGACCCAAACATTTTTTCAACTCATGAAAAAGTACAAACTTTAACTTGAGTTCCAAATCCGGCCCCCTTAATTTGGAATTATTAGTTGTCCAACGTGACAATTTCATGTCATCAATAAATTCACGTGAATTGCTGATGTAGATTTAAGGCCTCGTCTTCTTAGCACGAAATTTGAAGTTGTTAATTTGCTTCGCCTCAGGCACAACTTGAAGGACGATGGTTAACTTATCCATCGTCTTCTTCACTTCACTCGCAAGCATTAGTTGTCTTACTGGAATCCAAAACTGTGTATTACTACCAATAGAGATACGACATGAACGAGATCCTTCAAGCTCACAATTAAAGACTTTTTTAACAAGCCTAGCCCTACCTTCTTTCCAAAGAGGATGAAAAACTTCATTTTTCATGCCAATAAGACGATGAATAGTATCTTAAATTCATGTCAACAAACTAGGTGGATTTGTTGATGACGTGGAATTGTCGTATTGGACAACTAATAGTTTCAAATTAAGGGGGCTAAATTTGAGACTCGAGTTAACGTTTGTGCTTTTCCATGGGATAAAAAAAAAGTTTAGGCTAGAATCGTCATTAGACCGAAAATTGTTGCTTTTTTATGAGACAAAAAAAAAAAGGTTCGGTCTTGAATCATCGCTAAACTTAAAGTTGGTGCTTTTTTTAGGGAATTAGCGCCCCAAGCAATCCAAAAGAGACCAGATTTGTACTATAACTGTCTCAACCTGTTGAGAATACAAGCAGTGTTCCATAGCTCCCCTGGCTTTAGTTGACATTGTTGAAACGGCTGGGATTTTATTCCCAAATCAGCTAGCAGCCTAATTAGTCATTAATTGATTTTTTGTATTTGATAGTTGTCCAATTAGTCATATTAGTTAACTATTATAATTGCAGCGATTGTGAGAATATTAGATTAGCCTAGTTTGGAGGAATAGTTGTCTATTTCCTTTTTCGTTGTATACTTCCTTTTCAACCTTGTTCATAACTCCTATAAGAAGGAGTCTGTAACCTATTGGAATGATAAAGAAAAATATATTTCCTCACTTACATCTTCATGGTGAAAAATATATCTCCTCACCTACATCTTCATGGTATTAGAGCTAGAAACTCCGGCCAACCTTCGTCATTCTTGCGCTCTTTGTTTCTACCTTATATTAACCATGTCTGATAAAACCTCTCGAAAATATTCCTACTTCCAGCAAAATGCAACCTTTAGAAAAAACTCTGACACACATTGAATCTCACCCAATTCAGATCACTATGATCAAGCTGAATGATGATAATTTTCCTTCGGTGCTCACGATCTGTTCGGATGTATATCAAGGGATAGGGAAGATGGGATATTTGATAGGTTATAAACCCGAACCAGCAAAAGTAGACCCAACTTGGGCTGCTTGGGATGCTGAGAATGCAATGGTGATGACGTGGTTGGTGAATTCCATGGAGGAAGCAATTGGAGTCAATTATGTGTGCTTTCCTATTGCCAAGGAATTGTGGGATAGCGTAAATAAAATGTTTTTTGATTTGGGGTTGGGAACCAATCCCAAATCGATGAGCTGAAGTTACAGCTCAGTGAGATTCGGCAAGGAGACGATATGGTCACAAAGTATTTCAATGTCCTAGGAAGGCTGTGGCAAGATCTTGATCTCTTCAACAATTATGAGTGGAGGTCCATTGAAGATTTCCAGCACTATAAGAAAGTAAGGCAAATCGTATTTTTAAGTTTCTTGCAGGCCTTCGTAATGAATTTGATGAAGTTAGAGGAAAGACACTTGGTAGATAGCCTTTCCCACCTAATGGTGAAGTCTTTTTTGAAGTTAGAAGAGAAGAAAGTAGAAGGAGCGTCATGCTTGGTAAACCCAATACTGAAGCAAAAATCTTTGCTGAGGGGCATTTTGATGCCTCGACTTTGGTTGATTCTGAAGCAAATGATGGCAAGTTGAGTTCCACTGCACGCAGGATAGATGAGAAGCCTCGTGTGTGGCGCGGTCACTATAATAGGCACCGATGTACTTGAGAAACATGCTGGAAAATCCATGGGAAACCAGCATGGTCTATGAGAGGCGGCAAAGTGGGAAGCAGAACCTATCCTTCGCCCAGTGAAGCTGAAATTAATCCATTCAGCAAGGAGCATATTGATCATCTCTTGTAACTACTAAAGTCTAACTCAATCCGGGGGAAACCAATAGCATCTATTGCCTAGAAAGGTAGTAATGCAAGTGTTTTTCTGGTTTCTCTACTGTTGCCCCTTGGATTATTGACTCGGGTGCCTCTGAGCACATGACAAGTTTTCACTATTTATTCAAATCCTATTCTCCTTGTCCTATAATAAAAAAATCCGAATAGCCGACGGTAGTTTCTCACCCATTTTAGGGAAAGACTATAAAAATATCAGATTCTATAGACCTTTTAAATGTCCTACATTTTCCTAAACTTGCTTGTAACCTTTTGTCCGTTGGAAAATTGTCTATATATTCTAATTATCGTGTCATTTCCTTTGACTCACATTGTGAATTTCAGGAGCAAATTTCGAGGAAGACGATTGGCAGTGTTAGAATGGTTGATGGTCTCTACTACTTTGATGAGTCTATCTTCGATAGAAAAAAAAAAAAAGCTCAAGCGTGTAGTACTTCCTGTTCATCTCCTGTCCAAAAATAGATTTTACTTTGGCAACATAGACTAGGACATCCTAGTTTTGAATATTTAAGACATTTGTTTCAGTCTTTATTATTATTTTTTTGGTTGAAAGTTTTCGTCTTTATTTAAGGGCATAGTTTTTTCATTACTTCATTGTGAAAGTTGTCTTCTTTTCAAAAGTACTCGAGTCTATTATACTACGAAACCCTATCATGCATCCAAACCTTTTTACTTAATTCTTAATGATGTTTGTGGTCCCTTACCTATCACTACTATGATTAAAAAAAATAGTTTATGACTCTCATTGATGATCACACACGCTTGAGTTGAGTCTATATGATGAGTGCTAAGTCTGAGATTGAAAATTGTTCAAAGATTTTTATTACATGCTTGCAAATCTCTTTCAAACTCAAATTAGTATTTTGCATATTGACAATGGCACATAGTTTTTCAATCAATGTTTGGAGACTTTTTTTGAGGGAAAAAGGTGTACAACGTCAATCCTCTTGTCGTGACACACCCCAACAAAATGGCATTACTGAAAGAAAAAAAAGGCATATTCTTGAAGTAGCTCATGCTCTATTATTTTATATGAATGTTCCTAAGTACTTGTGGGGTGAGGCTGTGTTGACTGCATCATATTTAATTAATCGGATGCCTACTCATGTTTTTCGATATATCACACCTTCAGAGCATTTCAAAAAGGAATTTCCAACAACATGTATTCATTCACATTTGGTTTTAAAGTCTTTGGTTGCATTGTTTTTGTTCATTTACCTGCTCCTTTCGATATCCAACCACAAGCAACTTACTTTCTAGGAAACCACACATAATGCGATGCAGACATGACATGACAATCAGACAGCCAAAACAAGGCAATTATCACATCACTCTACATACATGACGTCACACGTAGTCCATATTATTAAGAAGGATAGGACACGTCAGCCCAGGGCATGTTAGCTCGGCATACTAGTCAGTTGGAGCCTAGTACACTAGTCAGTTGGTACTCTTCTGGCAGCGCCAGACATCGTCCCTTACTTCCGGCGATTGCTTCCAGTAGTCTGTGTGATTCCGATCGTCACGGCACAGAGCTATCAGGAATTCCTTCCAGGGCTTCGGTCCGTCACAAGCTGCGACTAGCATCCATCAAACTGCCATCACAGAGTGACGTGCTTCTGGCAAGTCGTATTTTTCCAATCGTCACGGTACAATCTTGTCAGGAATCTCATTGTCCCATCATATGACCACACATGACACCCGACAATCAATTAATTTTTTCATATCTGATTTAGGCCGGATGCTCATACAAACGTGCTCAAAGACTCGGCCTAGGCCGGTTTTCATGCTAAATTATGTAGTTTGAGTTTACACAGGTCATATGAATACACAACCTCACCACTAGGCTTTCGCCCGATACGGACGATGAAATATTTAGAAACTCAATCATGTCACAATACAATCAATGAACTGCAATCAGTCAACCAGCCAAAACACGATCGATTAACCAATTCAATTAATCAAACAACATTGATTAATCCCTATTTCATTAAATTATTGATCGGTCACTCGGTTCTCATTTATCGCTCGCTCGCGAACAAACAACGACAATCGATGCCCAAATAGTCAATCAATCGATTCTAACAACCAACTAATCACATACGACCTAACTAAATCTATTAGCTTAATTAATTGCGACCATTTACCTTAAACCCGGTTTCTATCTAAACCGATCGCGATTATTCTAACTAACTATCCTAGTCGACTAAATAACTAATCCTAGGCGTAATTAGCGCCCTAACCAAGGATTATGGTTAACTCACTCCTAATCAAGCTCGGGCGACTCACTCCTAATCAAGCTTGGGTGACGACCACAATGCCGCGGCGTCAGCAAGACGGCTGCAACTACGATTCTCGATTTTCCTTGCTAACTTTCGAGTTTCTTTGCTAATCAAGTGGCAACAACACCCCACAGGGCTAGGATATGTTGTGGAGGCCCAGCAAAAGGTTGGCGGCGGCGGCAGAGCTCTGGTGACCGGTGGAGGGCTGAAAACAGAATCTGTTAACCACAAAACAGGGGAAATCGGACTGTTTGTGGTGGATCTCAGCCTCACAGACCGAGGCAAGACCGCGAAGGACTGGAGGGCTCACCAGCAGGTCGAGGAAAACCTTCGAGGCTAGCCAGGAGAGGCGGATGGCTGCCGAAGGCAGTGGTGACGGCCACGAACAGAGCCAGCGAACCTCGGGTGGAAAATAGGGGAGGTTTGGGTTGGGCTGAATCGGGCTCTACCGGTGGCTACAGCTCCCCTAAGTTTCAAGGGACATCGGTCAAAGGGGGTTGGTCGGGGTAGGTGGTGAGCGGTGGTGCCAGGGTGGAGGCGGCGGAGGAGACTCGAAGTAGGTTCGGCCCCAAAACAGGGCACTCGATAAAAATCTCGGTCCTCAGGGACCCCGCGATGGTTTTGGGCAGTAAAGGGCGGTCGAGGGGGTCGGGACGAGAGCCGAGGACGGTGAGACGACGGCTGATGGCGGCCGGAAGAGGAGGTCGACGGCCGGGACTCCTTAGGCCTGAAATAGGGCAGGCTGGACGTTGGGACTTTCAGCGGCTATTTCCGGTGCTCCGGACTACGTGCGACAGTCGAGCGAGAGTGGTGAGGTGGCGGAGGAGTGGCAAGCTGTTTGGGGTCGTGGGTAGTGGTGACCGGCAACAAAAATCCGAGAAGAAGGGAGGAGGTAGAGGCGTTCGGTGAGGGACGGGGTATACACGAGCAACAGTAGAGAGAGGGAGAGAGCAGACGTAAGGTAGATAGTGGGTGGGTTGACTAGTATGTGGGATGGGTAGTTGGGAAAATTGACTAAGGGCGGGGCGCACAAGTCATGTCGAATTTGAATTATTTATCCTATATGCATTGTGGGGATAAAATGGTTAATCAATAATGCGGGATTGGACAAAATTTGACTTGACTGAACGAAGGGTAAATTTGGTAATTTCACAAGCTAGGCTCGGCACAAGGATTTCGATTCTATTTCGTGGCGACTAAGAATTACGAAGCCTAATCTAACCAATTGATATTTCGGGAATCGTCCAAAATTCGCCTATTAATTCCTTACGGTCCAAAATTTTATGTCGACTGAAATTCAATTTCATTCCTTTTATCGAATTTATCGATTTACAAAAGGTGAATTTTCAGGGCGTCACAATTCTCTCCACCTTAGAAAATTTCGTCCCCGAAATTACAATACAGTCAAAACTATACAAAAAGGTCAGGGTAACTAGTCTTCATCACTTCCTCGTTCTCCCAAGTGGCTTCTTCGGTCTCATGGTGTTGCTAGACCACCTTGACTAATGGGACTATCTTGTGCTGAAGCACATGCTCTTTTCTGTCCACAATCTTGACTGGACGCTCCACGTATGATGTCGCTAGTCCAGTTCGATCTCTTCGTAACTTAGCATGTGAGCGGGATCTGGCTCGTACTTCCTCAACATCGATACATGAAATATGTTATGCACTTGAGCAAGTCTTGGCGGCAACGCGAGACGGTACGCCAGATTTTCAATTCGTTCCAGAATTTCAAACGGTCCGACATACCTCAGGCTTAACTTTCCTTTCTTACCTAAGTGAGATATCTCTCTCATAGGCGACACTTTCAAAAAGACATAATCTCCAACCTGAAATTCCAAAGGTCTGCGCCTCCTATCGGCATAGCTTTTCTGGCGACTCTGAGCTGTCTTTAGTTTGTCTCTGATAACTTTAACTACTTCCATCGACTGTTCCACTAACTCATGCCCTATAATCTTTCTTTCGCCAACCTCATCCCAACAAACTGTCGTCCTACAGGCTCTGCCATGTTAATGCTTTGTAGATAACTATTGTTGTAGGCAAACTCCACCAAATACAACTGTTCCTCCCAGCTGCCTTTAAAATTCATAACACATGCCCTCAATATGTCCTCCAAAGTCTGAATAGTCCTTTCAGACTAGCCATCTATCTATGGGTGATAGGCTGTACTAAACTGCAACTTTGTTCCCAATGCAGTTTGCATACTTTTCCAGAATGTGGCAGTAAACTTGGGATCACGATATGATGTGATCGTCACTGGCACTCCATGTAGTTTAACAATGCGCCTCACATACAAATGTGCATATCTGTCCAAAGCAAAGTCCTTTCTTACTGGGATGAAATGTGTTGACTTCGTCAACCTGTCGACTACAACCCAGATTGAATCATGCCCTCTTTGACTCCTTGGCAATCCGATCACAAAATTCACTGTGATATGCTTCAATTTCCACATCGGGATTTTCAATGGCTGTAGCAAACCTTCAAGCTTACAATGCTGCGCCTTGACCTGCTGACAGGTCAAACACTTCTCCACATGCTTGGTTATATCTGCTTTCATGCCGTTCCACCAGTAGTGCTGCTTCATATTCTGATACATCTTGGTACTTCCAAGATGGATACTATAGCTGCTACAATGCGCTTCCGATAGAATCTCCTCCCTTAATCCTTCATCGGCAGGCACAACCAAACGTCTTCTGAACTTCAGTATCCTATCCTTAGCTACTTGGAAGTTGACTCTTTGCTTAGCTGTGTCCTCTTGAAGTATCTTTTGAATGGCAGGGTCCATCGACTGCAGGGTCTTAACCCTCGCCTACACTTCCGACTTAATCCTCAGTGTAGCCACAAGGCTCGACAAACGACTTACCTCCAACTTGAAGTCGGAGTTTCTCACTTGTTCTAACAAATGCCATTCATAGACTTGTAATTGAGCAATCACTGATTTTCTACTTAGGGTATCTACAACCTTATTTGCCTTGCCCGGATGATACGAGATCTCGCAGTCATAATCTTTAAGCAACTCCATCCATCGGCGCTGTCTCATGTTCAACTCCTTTTGAGAGAACGGATACTTCAGGCTCTGGTGATCGATATACAACTGAAAACTTTTTCCAATCAAATAATGCCTCTAGATTTTTAAAGCAAACACGACGGCAACCAATTCTAGGTCATGAGTCGGATAGTTCAATTCATGCAGCCTCAACTGACGAGAAGCATATGCTACTACCTTTCCATGCTGCATTAAGACACAACCAAGTCCTCTAAGAGAAGCATTGCTATAGATCTCAAATCCTCCATGACCAGACGGAATTATCAGAACTGGAGCAGTTGTTAGCTTATGCTTAAGCTCTTGAAAACTACGCTTGCACTTGTCTGTCCATTCAAACTTCATGTCCTTCTTCAACAGCTTAGTCAAAGGCGAGGCTATAGTTGAGAATTTCTCCACGAAACGTCTATAATAGCCTGCCAAACCCAAGGAACTTCTGATCTCAATTACTGTCGTTAGTCTCGGCCAATCCATAAATGCTTCAATCTTAGACGGGTCCATGGCAATACCTTAACCAAACACCACATATCCTACGAATGCCACATGAGCTAGCCAAAACTTGCACTTGCTGAACTTGGTATACAACTGATGTATTCTAAGAGTTTCTAACATAATTATCAGGTGTTGTTGGACTTTTCGAGTATACCAAGATGTCGTCTATGAACACTATCACAAAGCAATCCAAGAACTCCTTGAATACTATATTCATAGGTCCATAAAAGCGGCAGGAGCATTCGTTAGACCAAACAGCATCACAGTGAACTTATAATGTCCATAACGTGTCCTAAATGCCCTTTTTGGTATATCTTTTTTCCTGAGCCTCAATTGATGATACCCCGTCCGTAGATCAATCTTGAAAAATACCGATGCTCTCTGCAGCTGATCGAATAAATCGTCAATCCTCAGCAATGGGTACTTATTCTTGATCGTCACTTGATTCAGCTGCCTATAGTCTATACAAAACGGCAACTATCCATCCTTTTTCCTCACAAACAATGCAGACGCTCCCCAAGGTGACGAACTAGGGCGAATAAACCCTTTATCCAGCAACTCCTACATCTAAACCTTGAGTTCTTTCAATTCCGACAGCGCCATCCTATACGGCGCCTTATAGATTGGCTCCGTCCCAAGAGCTAACTCTATCACAAATTCAATTTCTCTGGTGACAAGCCAGGTAACTCCTGGGGAAAGACATAAGGGAACTCATGTATCACATCAATATCTTCCAACTTAAGTTCCCTAACAGTTGTGTCAACTACCGTAGCCAAATAACCCCGGCATCCTTTTTCCAACAGACGGGTCGCCTTCAACGACGAGATCACTATAGTCGCCGGCTACCCACAAACTCATAACTAACCCCATTCAAAGGGTTAAATTGGATCGTTTTACGATAGCAATTCATTGTGGCCCTTTGCTTTGTTAGCCAATCCTTTCCCACAATCAGATCAAAATTGTACATCTCAAGCACAATAAGATCTATGTTACTTTCATGGTCATCTACAATAAGTCTATAACCAGGACAGCCTGCTGCAGCTATCACACTATCCTTCAAGGGTGTAGATACCTTGAAAGCAACATCTAATGGCACCAAATTCATTCCAAACAGCTTAACAAATTGATCGACAAAAAATGAATGCGTGGCACCCAGATCAAACAAGGCATAAGTTACTTGATTATGCAAAAAGACCGTACCTGTGACGGTTGACGAATCCTTCGCCTCTTCTCGGGTGACAGCAAACACACGTCCTTGTGCCAGTGGTCGGTTCTGAAAGTTTTGTGGCGCATTTTCTCTAGCTTGGCCTCCCTGCGGCCTAAATTGTTGCCTTGCGGGCAATCTCTCACTCGGTGACCCTTCTGGCCACAACCAAAACAAGCTCCATCGCCATATGGACATGAAGCAGAATCATGCTTTTGACGGCATAGACGGCACATGTCATCCCGACGATGCACCGGCTTGCTGATCGCCCCTTTTTGATTTAGTGGAATATGGTGTTTATCACCCGTTATCGGCTTCTTGCCTTTACAAGTGTCCTTCTTGTTCCAGGTCGTGAATCGCGATCTACTTGCAGCAGCTTTCTCCTTCAGATTTCTCTCAATTAGCTGAGCCCTCTCATAAATGTCATCGTAGTCCTTTAGGTTGAAAGACACCAAGATATCCTTTATCTCCAGCTTCAATCCGTCCCGGAATCTCTTATCTTTATCCAAAGGATCCTCAATCATCCTTGGGGCATACAACGACAATTCAACAAATTTCGCCTCATACTGATCTACAGTCATTTGATTCTGATACAGACGCATCGTTGACTTTTTGTTCTTTAACACAGTCTGAGAAATACTTGCCATTAAAGACTTCTACGAACGCAGTCCATCTCGGAACGGTCCCTTCAAGAAAGATTCTTCCGTTGGATGCATCCCACCAAGTCCTTGCATTTCCTTTTAGTTGAAAGACGGCCAAAGTGACCTTGTCCTCTTCGATGCACTTCAGCACCTCAAATACTTTCTCTAGCTCCTTGACCCACGAGGCAGCTGCCTCGGGATCTCCATCTAAGACAAACTTCGGTGGCATTAGCTTGAGAAATTGTTCCACCAGCTTATACTTCGATCGATCTCTATTCACATTTCCAACCACGGGATTTCCTCGAGGTGCCTAAACTGTAGCGACGACAACAGGAACACCCTGATTCCTTTCCTGTTGGTCCAGCCTATCTCCCAGCGCTTGAAGAACATCATCCATAGTCAGCCCTTGCCTAGTAGGCTCAGCAGCACGTGGTGTTCTTTCATCAGCTGCAATCTCCTCAACCGGCCTGACAGGCCTCTTTCGGGGTGCTCGGGGAGCACTTCTACCACGTCCGCTCATTTCGCGGGTGAGTTACAGAGTCCTACTCACCCCATGGCAAAACGCGGTCAGAAAGCAACCCAACTATTTAAGACAAAAGTAGCAATCACATGCACTAAGCTTATAAACCTACAAACTATCCTATTTCCCATCGCTCCTTATTACTCTAGGCCAGGCTGACCTTACTCTGATACCACCTTAAGCAGGGATGTCACGCCCCGATTCTCGAGCACGCGACATTCCTACCTTGACACCCTTAGATCACGAAGGATAACGTCCTAAGCTCACTATCGACCTATAATTGAAATGCGCATGTGGAACGTGCCAAACTCCCAGACAACAAGATCGACATGGGATAAATCAACGGAAACATTCATTCAATCAATTGGTCAAAAGCCAACTTTAAACCTTATGCAAAACAGATACTAATTAACCTTATAGAACTAACAATAAACGACCCCATTCTTCGGGGCGGCTCTCTAAAACCTCAAAAGGAACAATGGTCAGTAGGGTTAACTCCATATCTACTCCAAAAAGTTATGCCTCGGCGTCCACGAAACTCCGTCACTTGTGACCTGAAAAGGTTATCCCACGACGAGGTGATAAATAAATCTTAGTGAAGTCAACGCCTAAGCTTGGCTAGGACGTTGATTCACTCAGGATATCCTACCAAACAGACATGGCATGTCAACCAATACAGATATCCAACCACATGCAACATACCCTCTAGGAAGCCATACATAATGCGATGCAGACACGACATGACAGTTAGACAGCCAAAACAAGGCAAGCATTACATCACTTGATATACATGACGTCACACGTAGTCCTTTTTATTAAGAGGGATAGGGCATGTCAGCCTGGCACACTAGTCAGTTGGTGCATAATACACTAGTCAGTTGGTACTCTTCTGGTGGCGCCAGGCATCGTCTCTTACTTCCGGCAACTGCTTTCAATAGTCCGTGTGATTTCGATCGTCGAACAGAGCTACCAGGAATCCCTTCCAAGGCTTCGGTCGTCATAAGTTGCGATCGACATCCATCAAATTAACATCACAAAATGATGTGCTTCTGACAAGTCGTATTTTCCCGATCATCATGGTACAATCTTGTCAAGAATCTTATCGTCCCATCATATGACCATACATGACACCTGACAATCAATCAATTTTATCATATCTGATTTAGGCCGGATGCTCATACAAGCGTGCTCAAAGACTCGACCCAGGGCCGTTTTCATGCTAAATCATGCAGTTTGAGTTCACATAGGTCATATGAATGCACAACCTTACCACTAGGCTTTCGCCCGACACGGACGATGAAATATTCAGAAACTCAATCATGTCACAATACAATCAATCAACTGCAGTCAGTCAAGTAGTCAAAACATGATCGATTAACCAATTCAATTGATCAAATGGCATTGATTAATCCCCATTTCATTAAATTATCAATCGGTCGCTCGGTTCTCATCTATTGCTCGCTCGTGAACAGACAACGGCAATCGATGCCCAAACAGTCAATCAATCGATTCTAACAACCAACTAGCCACATACGACCTAACTAAATCTACTAGCTTAATTAATCGCGACCATTTACCCTAAACCCAGTTTCTATCTAAATCAACCTCTATTATTCTAATAAATACCTTAGTTGACTAAATAACTAATTCTAGGCGCAATTACCGCCCTAATTAAGGATTAGTGGTTAACTCACTCCTAATCAAGCTCGGACGGTGACCACAATGCCGCGGCGTCGACGAGACGACGACGATGACGGCTCTCAATTTTCCTTGCAAACTCTCGATTTTCTCGGCTAATCAAGCGGTGACAACACCCCACAGCGGCTAGGATATGTCGTGGAGGCCCGGCAAGAGGTCGGCGATGGCGGCGCTCGGGCGACCGGCGGAGGGCTGAAAAAAGAATCTGTTAGCCACAAAACAGGGGAAATCGGACTGTTTGGGGTGGATCTCGGCCTCAAAGACCAAGGCAAGACCGCGAAGGGCTAGGGGGCTCACCAGCAGGTCAAGGATAACCTTCGGGACCAACCAGGAGCGGCGAATAGCGGTCGGAGGCAGCGGTGACGGCCACGAACAGAACCGGCGAACCTTGGGCGGAAAATAGGGGAGGTTCGGGTTGGGTTGAATCGGGCTCTACCGGCGGCTACAGCTCCCTCAAGCTTCAGGGGACGTTGGAGGGGTCAAGAGGGGTCGGTCGAGGTAGGTGGTGAGCGGCAGTGCCGCGATGGAGGCGGCGGAGGAGACCCGAAGAAGGTTCGGCCCCAAACCAGGGCACCCGACGGAAATCTCTGTCCTCAGGACCCCGCGGTGGTTCTGGACGACGACGGGCAGTGAAGAGCGGTCGAGGTGGTCGGGGTGAGGGCCGAGGAATGTGAGACGACGGTTGGTGGCGGTCGGTGGCGGTCGGTGGAGGCGATCGACGGCCGGGACTCCTTAGGCCCAAAACAGGGCAGGCTGGACATCGGGACTTCCAGCGGCTATTTTCGACGCTCCGAACGGCGTGCGACGGTCGAGCGAGGGTGGCGGAGGAGCGGCAAGTGATCTGGGGCCTTGGGTGGCGGTGACCAGTAACAAAAATCCGAGAAGAAGGGAGGAGGTGGAAGCGTTCGGTGAGGGGGGGGGGGTATACACGGGCAACAATAGAGAGAGGGAGAGAGTAGCCGTGAGGTAGAGTGTGGGTGGGTTGACTGCTAGGTGGGATGGGTAGTTGGGGAAATTACCTCCTTTTCTTTGGTCTCTGTTATGTTTAGACCGCGGTTAAACAAATGTCGTCTCTTCAATTGATAAATGAAAGAATGAAGTTTTACCATTAAAAAAAAACAAAAAACCAAAAAGAACTGGTCAAAGAGTTATGGGACTGGGCCAGTAAACCTTTGGGCTACATTCATAATCTCAAAAATAATGTTCTCTCGTTGGAAGCAAATGAAGACCCAGAGGTACTTGTGGTGTTCTTATTCTAAACTGCAAATTATCACGAGTTTATTTTATGAAAAAGATATGTTATCTGTTATTTAATTTTCACAGATTTTTCTTGAACTAGCGATGAAATGAAGTTGTATTAGTCTACTTTCAATTTTCTGTTGTTCTTTCTATTTGTAAATTCAAACTTAATAAAGAAATAATTTAGTTCAAAATTTTTTGTTCTTGTCAATTTACAGTTCAAATGTAATGAGGAAACAATTCCACAATTAAAGTTGAAATGTTATCTTCTTAACTTCAGAGTTTAACTAAATCTAATTGTGCATTAGCGCTATTTTACTAATTATATTCTCCATAAGCTGTATATATTCAAAAACATTTTTATTATAAAACCCACGAGGCATTAAATTTACGGAGTAACAAATAAATAAAATAAAACATAGTAGCTGATTGCATGCAACTTATGTTTAGATTCTAACTATTTATGATAGAATAACTGTAAAATAATAACGATTCCGAAAAATGTTCGACAATTTTCTATAATTCAAGGAGATAAGTAAAAGTGACTAGTATCAAAAGGGTGACCGGGCAATTTTAAAGACATGGAGTTATATAATTGAAGTTTACAGAATGACGTTCAAATGAAGTGAGTTGTCTCTTGCAAATTGGGTAGCACCGATCCTGCAAATGGAAATTTTTAAATTTCGGAAACTTTATTGTATGCGAATCTATGTATCAAAGTAAGATGACTTCTAAAGGTATCAAGCTTTTTACAGAAATGAATTTGGTTATGCCGAAAGTTTTTTTTTTTTTTTTGGGTCAAAAGGGAACTTTCATCTCATTTAAAAGAAATGTACATGGCATCAAGACAAAACTAATCACAAAACGTTACAATCTAACGTAAATTTGAAAAAATAAATCAACTTAGCTACAACACCAAGAACATACTTGTCATAACATCATCCAGTGCCATCAAAATTTTAAAAAGTAAAAAAAAAACACTAAATCATCTCTTTTTTTAATTAGTATTAGACAAGGCCTTTTGCGGATCACTTCAGTAATTACCCAAATTGCAGAATTACGAATAATAAATGAACAGCTGATTAAATTTGATTACATTATTTTGCATCTTAAAAAGAAATAGAATAATCCTTTGCTTGTACCCAAAAAAAATAAAAAATTCTTTACTTCCGGACACCATTGATCACATTCCACGCAGTCTATAGACAAAAGCATGCAGAAGAACATGAGCATTGCCTCGTATCGAAGAGAAATAATAGGTGACTGATATTCTTTGCCTTACTTCATCCTCCTCTCATGATGCTTCTAAATGAGACTTGTCATTATACCTCCCTTATTCCTTGGCTCAAACTTTTTTCTGGATTGCATTTCTGAATGGTAATGTTCTTTGTGGCTTGATGCGGATGAAGAAAGAAGAAGAAGAGAAATAGTTCCATTTCTACTTCTTGAAATAAAGAAGAGGTTGCTGTGTTGTTTCCTTCGTCTACTAGCCAGAACAATCCATACTTATCGAACTCCACTCATTTGCCCTCTTTTCAACCATCTAAACAGTCGATTTTCCAAATCTGTTATCTCGGAAAGAATCCATGGAAATCGCAAGTTTTGTTTTGGAAATCGTCAAAGATTTACTGGGCTTGGCCAGTAACCTTTGGGCTACATTCCTAATCTGAACCATAATGTCCGCTCGTTGGATGAAGCAAACAAAGAATTGAAGGCCGCGAGCAATGATGTGAAGGCAAGGGTGGAACGTGAAGAAGAGGGAGGAGGTGTGCGGCGCACGAATCAAGTGGCGAACTGGTTTAGGAAGGTGCAAGAATTTGTCGCTGGAGTAGATCAAGTTCCTCAGGAAGCCGGGGAACATGACCAAATCAAATGTCTCAGTCGTTGTCTTACGCGGAGCTGCAGGTCGAGCTATAAATTGGGGAAAAGAGTGGATCAATTGCTCAATCAAGCGAGACACCTCCATCATGAGAAAGGTGAATTCAAAGATTTCACGTCACCGTTGCCTCCACCTCCCGTCCTCGAGTCGCCTATGGGCGAGATCGTGGGGCTTGATATTCCTCTTAGTAAAGTGTTGAAATGGGCTGTGGAGGCAAAACAAGTAAGAGTGATTGGGTCGTACGTAAAGGGCGGTGTGGGAGAGACCACCCTAATGGAAATGATCAACGCGGAGTTTTTGCACGCAAATCATGGATTCGATATCGTTATATGGGTGGTGGCGTCCAGACAAGTGAATGGATATAGCATTCGAGATGCCTTAAGGAAAGGCTGCACATTCAAAATGGGAGCTGGGTCTATGGTCCCAGGTTGAGAGAGTCCATCATCTCTGCGATGTTTTAACCCGGAAGAAGTTTGTGTAGTTGATTAACGATGTGTGGTGAAGGGTAGACCTTTTGAATATCCAAGTTCCTCATCATAGTCTTGAGAACGGATCCAAAGTAGTGTTCACAACTCGGTCGACGCGTGTATGGGACCAAATGGGAGCTGACAAAATCTGAGGCAGAGCTATTGACGCCCGAAGAAGCTTTGAAATTATTCGAGAAAAACGTCGGCAAATCACTTGTAAATTGTCATCAAGAAATTCAAGACCTCGCAAGGAATATTGCCAAAGAGTGCAAAGGGTAGCCACTAGCCCTTATTACTGTTGGGCGAGCCATGGCCAGAAAACTAGAAAAGATAACTTCTGCACAGATTAGATTTATACAGATTAAAAGTTTGGCTACCACGAGTGCAAAGTTGTGAATTGTCACACAAAATAACAGAAGTGTGCATATCCACACAAACTATTCACAAACAGATATGAAAAGATATTTTTCAATCTCACCAGTTCAGACAGGAGAGATGTCCGTGAAAGCTGAGAAAACAAGAAGAATATTAGAAGAGCCCAAACCAAAGATCAATCACAATGAGGGGCACTGAAGCATAGTTACCATCTCTCCTCAAGCATGCTGCTTAACCAATAAGACGATCAACAAAATCATCATCATCATCAGCAATCTCATCATCATTGTGCCGCTCATCATTGTGCCCATCATCCAATTGATTAGTGGGAGGAATGGGAGGAACCTATTGAGGTTGAGGTGTTGCAAGATCAGTTGTGTTTGACTCCAGAGATTTATATCGCTCATTGACCTCTCTGATTTCATCATCTTTCTGTGAATTGAGTGATTCATATTGTTGTTTGACCGCTCTTATTTCTTCGTCCTTCTCTACAAGTAAATCTTTCAGCTGGCTCAATACTTGGGTCATTTGCTCCTCATGTCATGTCCTCCTTGAAACTGCCCATATTGAAGGATGAAGTTGCAGCAGCCTTTGATGTGTATACCCTCGACAAGGATCCCATTCCAAATATTTTTCCTCTTTGCATCCCACCCGATGCCTCTACCCACGATGTGGCTCAGATGCAGCAACACCATCCCTACCACTAGCACGAGCCCTTAAAAGTTCATCATATCTTTCCTGCATTAACAATATAGATAAAAATAAAATAACTCAATATTAATTACCATAAATACTAAAAGCATTCATGAATTTCATTCTACTTTCCATAAGGTCTAAAGTATAACGTTACGTACCTTGACAGCTTTTGCTCGATTGCCGGTCCATGTCTTATCTTTTTTTTTAAATGTGCGTTCAAATACAGCTGCAATTGTCGGTTCCCTCCCCAATTCATCTGCCTACAAAATATAAACATAAATCAATAATTGAATTAAGTTAACTCACAACATGTTTAACACACTTACCATTCTTTTTCTGTGCTCGCCAACGTTGATAGAGCCCCCAGCATATGTGGAAAACCCTTCACTAGAAGCTCGATTCTTCCTATTCTGTTCACTCCTTTGCTTATTCTTCTCAGTTTCCCAGATTTTCTTCATTTCTGTCCAAGTGTCAGTTGTAATAAAATGTGGCTTTACTTGACTTCTTTTTGCCTTATTCATCACATTTCGTACGTGATCACCGGCTTTCTTCTTAAAAATTCTTCTAACTTCATCCTCTTCAGTTTCATCCCACCTGAACTTCCGCTGCAACAAATAGAAAAAATAACTGACTGAACTAAGTTTATGAGAAAATAGAAGGATAAAACTTACCTTGAACTCATTCCACCACAAATCCTTCATGTCTTTTGGAGCGCTGCTGTAACTAATCCACTGCCCCCTCCAATAGTTATTGACTATTTTATTAAGTTGCCTCACAACATACGTAGCGTCCGTGAATCTGCACATAGGTTAGAACGATATGGACAATGAAGTAGTCAAATGAAAAGGAGATGTAAGTAAATGCATATGGATAATTTGCAACATGGACAATTCAGTTGAAGAACGAGCCAAGCAGTGCAAGAACGCGCGGATATAGCAAGTAAGCAGCAAAGTTCAACATCCATATCTAAAACCCAAACGAAGGGATGACCCTAAATATGACATATACTTAGAAAAAAATGAAGTACTTACGAATCTCCATATGGGCATATGATGAATTGGCTATCTTCTTCACCTCCCTCATCATTCGAGTGTTGCACGGAAGGTGGAACGTCATCATTCGAGTCTTGCACGGAAGATGGAACTAAAGTAGATTCAGTTTGCATGTGTCCAAGTTGTTCCCCAATATGTTCTCGAGGGTCAGAGGAAGGGCCAATGTATCCATGTTGCCCATCAGCGTGTAGTTGTTGAGGGTTAGATGGAAGGGAAGGGGAAGGGGAAGAGGAAAGGGAGGGGGACGATGGAGGGGGAGGGGTTGGTCTTCTTTGTGAAACTGCACCATGCATGCGCCCTCCACGTTTATTCTGACAAGTAGGAAGATTGGAAAAATATCTTAAAAAATATGAACATGTATTAAGGACACATAATGACGTACATCACTAAACTTACCATTTTCTTTCAGAAAGCAAGAGATAAACAACTCAGAACAAAGGTAAAGACAGCCCTTTCTTCCTCCGTTGGCCAAGTCTACAGTTAAGGAAGAACAAAGTGAAAAACAGCACACAAACATTCCAGCAGAAAAATGCTCCCCAATGAAAGCAATAAAGAATAGCTGAATATCACGAATGGAATCAACCAGATTCATTGCAAAACTGTTATGTGAATAATCAACCCAGAAGCCCAAGGGATGGTCCTTTAACAAAGAGCAAATCCACATACCCATAGGTAAAGGTGCAAATTCAACAGATCTTCCTGCTAACGCACTTTAATTCCTTCCCACACATTTCCTCTAATATATTTTTAGAGTATCCTCCACTTCACGACAATAAAAGACATCAACATCAACATCAACAACAACTTTACCCCAAACTAGTTGGGGTTGGCGGTCGATAAACCCCAAAGGTTCATAAAAACAAAAGCAAAATCAATTGAGGGAACACGACAATAAAAGGCGAGTGAATTAAAAACAGTAGCATGTGACTGAGAAAAATAAAACTGCAATGGACAAAGTACTAGTCAGGAGAGAGGCATGCAACTGATTTTACATAATGCCATTAAAAACTAAACTGCACACATAATCGACTATGAGTTGCCACCTCCAAAAAGGAGGTGAACTGGTGAGACATGCAACTTATTAAATTATGAATATTACATCAAATAATATACTTGCCTATTTTTTGTCGGTTTCAATTTTCAAACCTAGATATAAGTAAAGGGGAGCATATTTCGCAATCAAAAGATAGAATCCTCTGTTCCAAATAAAGTAGGGCAGGCAGAATTTCGATCAACAAACTACAATACCAGATAACCTTGCGTTTATAAACAATAGACCGAAGAAGAGGTATGACTTCTCTTTCTCTGATGATCTCTTGCAAATTTATTGTGTATAACCTATTATTTTGCCTTTAATGATAATCGATGATGCAATTCAAATTCCTAAGATGACTACAGAAGTTGCATCCAAGCTGCTCCTAGGACATTTTGATAACAAGTGGAGTGCAGCCAAATCAGTCCGATATCTTAACTCACGAGGAGGCATCAGTTTAGACGGTCCACCTCTTAAGTACAAAAGTTGAAAAGGAGCCTAAACAGAGAGTGCTCCCGGCATTAAATCAAAAAAATTAACAGAGAAGAAAACCAATTCAGAGAAGCGGCATACCGACTAGAGCGGCCCTTGCGCAGATCGGCGAGGGACGCTCGTACGGGACAATGAACTGAAAGCTGAGAGAGAGCCGCGACAGCCGCGGACGGGAGAGTGAACCGAGAGCCGAAAGAGAGCTGGCGGGTCACCGGAGACGAAAAAAATCGAACGAGAAGCGAGAGCCAGCAGTCGCGCCGGAGCGACGAAGCTAGAGGTGATGTAGCGTCGATCAGAGACGGTCGGCTCAGCTGGTACTGGTGCGAAAGCTAAGAGGAAGATGATTCTTAGGGTTTCTGAAGAGGGGAAGGGAGTGATGCTGCGTGTTTCATTTTCTAAGACGAAGTGGATGATTCAGGGTTTCTCGAGACTTCACATTTTATGTTTTGCCCGCTATTCCGGTTTGCGGCGAATTCTCTTGCGCGGTAGTATTTGCCGCGAAAATTTGCAACGAAACAACTTTGTCGCGAATATTAGCGACGGGTGTTGTGACGAATGTATCATTTACGCCGAATTTTGCGACAAATGGTATATTTTCGTCGCAAAATTAACGATGAATTTCGTTTGTCGCCAATTAGCAACTATGAGATTTGATGGTACCACTTGCTAATTGTTTTAAAAGTTTAAACTGTTATAAGAATGCGTGATTTAATATTTATATATTTCAATACCCCCTCACGCTTAGTTTGGTCTTTTACCTAGTACTAAGCGTAGATAAATTTATTGGAGAGCCAAATATGGACATGGAAATATTTAAACTCAGAAACTCTTACTTTGATATCATGTTAGAAATTTTAACCCAAAAGTCCAACCCAAAAGCTAGATTTTAGATTGGACTTTCTAACATAGTATCAAAGACAGTTATCATTTCCTTCCGCTTATGTGGCCCACCTTCTATTAGTTAATTTACTCATGCAGATTGCTTGCAAGTGAGAGCGGATGTTGAAATTGTTGTTGTTGTTCCACATCGCTTGTGAATGAGTGTTGTATACTCTTTATATTAAAGTGGTCCCATCAACACTCCCCCTTACGCTTAGTTTGGTCTTTTGCCTAGTATTAAGCGTAGACAAATTCATTAGGGAGTCAAATATGAGCATGGAAAGATTTAAACTCATGACCTTTTGCTCTGATACCATGTTAGAAAGTTTAATTCAAAAGGCCAACCTAAAAGCTAGCTTTTAGATTGGAATTTTTAACATAATATCAGAGCCAATTGTCATTTACTTCCGCGTATGTGGCCTACCCTCTATTAGTTAATTTCCACATGCAGATTGCTTGCACGTGAGAGTGGATGTTGAAGTTGTTGTTGTTGTTCCACATTACTTGTGAATGAGTGTTGTATGATCTTTATATTAAAATGGTCTCATCAAATCTATCATGATATTAGAGCTAGATTTCTCACTCTTCCTCTATAGGCGACGTTCGTGCTCGGTGAATGGAATTCGTGCAACTTTGTGTAAACACTGAGATATATGTTCTTCTCAGTGATTGGATTTCGTGCAATTTTTTTTTCTTTGGTATTTTCAGTGGTTTGGCGTCTTCTGGTGAGACGTTGCCTTCTCACTTATTTCAGCAATTGTCCGATCAGCCCCTACTGGATTTTGGCGTCTTTTGCAAGTTGTTTCGTTCTTTTGTTCCTCTAGTAGATTTTGGCTTTCTTCTGCTCGTTCTATGGAAACCTAGTGAGGTTCACGTTGAGAATTTGGGGATTGTGTTTGAGGTTCACCTTGAGAATTGGACACTTTTCGGAGATTGTTTTGGATTTTAGGGAGATTCTGGTATATTTCACAAGGCCCCTGCGATTTTGCCTTATCGTTGGATTTTGGCTTATGTTCTTTTGCTGTTTGGTGCTGATTTGATCATTGTTTGTTCTCCGTTTAGCTGCTGTTCGGGACTGCAACAGTGCAATTTTAGTAGTTTTCTTTGCTGATTTAAGTGCGAATTATATTTACGGCTCGGGATTGAATACCTAGTATTTGGTATTGATAAAGGCATCGATTAGTTGCTATAGATTTGTTATTATTGACCGTCTAGGTGCGAGATCCCTTGGCCCATCAGTCCTAGCTAGGAGTGCAATTTTAGCATGGAGTTGCACTTGTCTCTTCTCCATCCATGGATCGTGTCACTTCATCCTCGTCTTTAGATGATCGTCTTGCTAATATTGAGGCTCAGCTTTCTCGTTTAGTTCAGTTTCATCTTGGTTTTTCTGGCACATCCTCCACTGTTGCTACAATAGTTGCTGCACAATGTTCAGGTGATAGTTCTTCTTGAATTCTTAACTCTGGGGCTGCTCATCACATGACTTCCTCTGTTCATCATCTTACTCAACAGACTGCACTCAAAAGTCCAGAAGTGTTCTTTACAGCTGATGGATCCTCTCTTACTGCTGATATGCAAGGCCATCTTATTATGCATGGCAGTTTTAATGTGTCCAATGTGTTGCATATACCGAACTTAGCCCTGAATCTTTTATCTGTTTGGCAACTTGCCGATATGGATTATATGGTGACATTTAATGCTGATTCTTGTGTTGTACAGGATCGTACGAGTGACTGGACGATTGGCAGGGGTAGTAGACATGGAGGATTGTATATGATGCATCATCTCCAGCTTCCTTCACCTCAACCTGTTCTTGCCATTTTCGATATTGACTGTTGGCACCAACGTCTAGGTCATATATCTGCTTCTCGATTGTCACATCCCGAACCCGACGAGCACGCGAACATCCCGCCCAACCGTTCATGTCTGAAAACTGCAGGATCCAATGGCCAATTTCCTTTGCTCTGAAAGAAACGTACCTGCGGAAGTGATGCCAACTCCAATCTCGAAATAAATACAACAACATACGATGACTTAGGACATAAGGGTACATCAAATTACCTTAACCAATTACTAAAGATTAAATTTCTAATTCGCCAATCTCAAGTACAATCCCAACATCACAAAAGCAAATCCATTTAAAATACAATTGGCCAACTATTTCTTCCAATGCCAATCCTTGGCAAGCTCGCACCTCCTCCGCCTGGAACCTAAAAAAGTAAGCCCCCACTGGGGTGAGATATAAATCTCAGTAAGGTGGGTCCTAATCCTAG
This sequence comes from Rhodomyrtus tomentosa, assembly GCA_028455895.1. NCBI lineage: Eukaryota > Viridiplantae > Streptophyta > Magnoliopsida > Myrtales > Myrtaceae > Rhodomyrtus > Rhodomyrtus tomentosa. The sequence continues at coordinate 34,422,657 of JAPCWY010000001.1, read as the reverse complement.
GTTAGGCCAACCGTCCACTCAAGCAGTCATCTATCCCAAAACATCAAACTCATAAACATACGGGAGCATCAAGCACAATCCATAATACCACAAAATGCAGACGACAGGCATGCATTAATGACCTCACGTCCCACTCAGATGATCATATCTACTCGGCTTGCCACTTCACCACATCCACTAATCTTCGCTTGCCTCAATCTCCAGCCAGCGATTATATCGCATTAGGCTTAGTCCGCGTAACCGCATCAGACCGTCATTGGCAACCTGCGTAAACGCATCAGGTTCCGATAAATCTCCAAGCAAAGCTCATTAACTCATACTCCGTCCTGCGATTAGATCGCATCAGGACCATGGCTATCTCAACCCCGTGACCTCGTCGCATCAGGGTGCCATTCAACCATAACTTCACCCTGCGATCTTGTTGCATTAGGGTATCAATTTCTGCCCTGCGTCTCGTACGCCTCAAGGCCTCTTCGTCCCTCAAATATCTTCGCATCAGGACCGTAGCTATCTCAACCCCGCGATCACATCGCATCAGGGCATCACATCACCTCAACTTCACCCCGCGATCTTGTCGCATCAGGGTATACATCTCCTACCTCGCGTCTCATACCCTTAAGGGCTTCTTCGTCCCATGATTAAATCGCATCAGAACCGTAGCCAACTCTATCCCACGAACTTGTCGTATCAAGGCGCCACACAACATCGCTTCCACCCTGCGATCTTATCACATCAAGGTATACGTCTCCTGCCCCGCGTCTCATACGTTTCAGGGTCTCTTCGTCCCGCGATTAAATCGCATCGGGACCGTGACTATTCAACCTCGCGATCACATTGCATCAGGGCGCCACATCACATCAACTTCACCCCGCGAACTCGTCGCATCAGGGTATATATCTCCTGCCTCGCATCTCATACGCTTCAGGGCTTCTTCGTCCCGCGATTAAATCGCATCAAGACAGTGGCTATCTCAACCCCGCGACTCCATCGCATCAGGACACCACTCAACAATAACTTCATCCCGCGAACTCGTTGCATCAGGGTATACATTCACTACCCCGCGTCTCATACGCTTCAAGGTCTCACCAAGTCGCTGCCCTGTGTTTCATACGCCTCAGGGCCTCACCATGCCACTCTTGTGCCATGATTTTCAAATAATTCTCCATACATGACGACATGTGCAATTCAAGAACAGCTCAAGATTCATGGCATCAAATCAATTGAAATCCGGACATGGCAAACGACTTAGGCATATACAATGGCACACACGTTCCTCCTATAATATCTTAGGATATAACAATGCCATACCTTTAGATAAATCCTCTTAATTCAGTCAATTCAATCCATGACTCACCCAATTGAGTCTAATCTTCCTAGCATAAAGTTAGGAATTCCCTTACCTTGGCTTGACAACACAAACTTCTCTTTCTTGAAGCCCCTAGGTCTTGGCCAACCAATGTCCACACCCGGACTCGTCGAGCAACCTAGAATTTCAACCAATTTCGTCAATTTCCGTACTCAATTTCTCAATCCATCAATCCCAATCACCCATAACACAACCCTCAACATCCCATCAATCGTAATCATCAATTTACAGCTCAAAATCGCCAATCTCAACCTTCAACAGAACCGGTCTTGCACAGAACCGAACCGGTTCATTTCGGTTCTATGCAAACCGCACACTTCCAGCCCTCAATCTACTCATAAATCCTTCATTTAATCACCAATCTATCTCTTAACATGTCTATTTAAGGATTTGGGAGGCTTATCGAATATTTGGAGTCAATTGGTCGTTGGAAACTCAACGAACGTCGCCGGTTCCTCCAAACACAGAATCCGGCAGTTTTTTTGGGCAACATTCACAAGGCCGGTTCGTGGTCAAAACTTAATTAAATCCATTTCAAATTTTTACCACACATTAATCTACAAGTCTACTAAGTCTCTGCGAAATTTGAGCTCAAAAATCCAAGATTTCGGCCACTAAACAGGTCAGAAACCGGACCTACCTCAGATTGGAGCAGATTCCGTCGACTCTTGGGAGAATCCTTGCTCCGGACTCCTCGGTGCTCCAAATGACCCGATTCCACTTCGAGGATGTCGGCAAGACATATATATTTGTTGGTGTAGCCGGCCAGCAGTCAAAAAGTGGCCGGAGGTGGCCGCTGGAATGACCGAACAGAAGCCCAGAAACTGGTCGCCAGGCAGCAGAATGAAGAAGGAAGAAGATGAAGGTGATGGTGCTCTCTCTTGGTGGTCTGGTTGAAAATTGCAGAATGGAGAGAGAGAGAGAGAGAGTTGTTTTATTTAATCCTTGAGTCAAAGATTTGAATGGTAGGTTTGGCATAGTAGATTGGACTATTCTTTACACCATCCATTGACACATGTTTATTTGTCTTCTCAAGGAGATCCAATGGCCACCATTTAATCTTGATTTTTGGCAGCTATTGGTGGGTTTATTGTCCAAAATGCCTTTCTTCATTTGCTTGGGCAAAGTTCTAAGCTTGAGGGGCAAAATGGTCATTTTACTCCCGACGTTCAAAACGTCGTTTTTCTCGTTCCGAAATTCTTCGATAGGGCGACGGCTAATCTGAATAACGTTGAAATTCTTGATTTTCCATTTTCAATCTTTCAAGACTTGTTTCTGATAGTTTTCTCTATCAAACGTGGTTCCAGCCTATCCCGAACCAACGGGCGACTTTTGCAGACATTACGCGTATCGACCCCATGATTCATATCACGTTTAGGGCTCGTCAATTCATGGTAGCTTTGGTTGTCATGTAATTGTGAGGGTCTATTACTAGTTCCCTCGACAACCCTTATGGCCAAAACGCCATTTCCTATTCGAGTTCCCCAAGTCCACGTACCTCGTCTTACGTTATCATTTTCCTTTTGGTCAGTCTACTCGAATTGATCAGGTTCAAATGAGATACGACTGAAATCCATCTCTAGATACTCACTTCTCATTACTGAGCCTCAAATCGACTGGAAATCAGAATGTCACATCGATTGTCTTTTCTGCGTCAGTAGAGTGCATTGGGGCATGTTTTGTCTACTGTTATGCGTCCTTATACTAGTTGTCCTTTAGCTAAGCAATCTGCATCTCCTTTCCCTATTAGTTCTTCTATTTACACTTCTTGTTTTGATTTAGTACATTCAGATGTTTGGGGTCCTGCTCCCCAAATTTCAAAAAGTGGATTCAAATATTATGTATCGTTCATTGATGATTATTCTTGTTATACATGGGTTTATTTTATGCGTTCTCATGATGAATTTCTCTCAATCTATAAAAACTTTACAGCTGTGATATTTACTCAATTTTTTAAAACTATTAAAGTTTTTCGTTTTGATTCTGATGGGGAGTATCTTTCTACAGCTTTTCATTCCTTCTTAACTTCTCAAGGAACCCTGCCTCAGTTGTCATATCCTGGTGTTCTTGCTCAAAATGGTCTTGCTGAGCGAAAATATTGTCATATTCTGGATACTACTCGTGCTCTTATGTTGTCCAATTTGGTTCCTACTGAATTTTGGGCTGAAGCAATAACTACTGCTGTCCATCTCATAAATTGACTTCTTTCTCTTGTCTTCTCCAAAGCAACCCATCACCAGCGTCTTTTCTCAAAACCACCTACTTATCATCAATTTCGTGTTTTTGGCTATACGTGTTATGTGCTTCTTCCACCCCATGAGCGTACCGAACTTTTTGCAAAATCAATTTGGTGTGCTTTTTTAGGTTACAATATAGAACACAAAGGTTATAGGTGTTATGATCCTTCTTCATGGCGTATTCGTATCTCTCGTAGTGTTTAGTTTTTTGAGCATCTACCGTTCTTTTTCACTGCTTCTTCTTCTTCACATTCTTCTCCATCTATATTTATGGATTTTCCTCTTGATCCATCTCCTGTTCGTCCTCTTATATTGTGACATTCAGATTTTCCTGTCTTCTTGAGACTTATTAATGAGAATGTATCTAACGATGTCTTTTAATGGTATCTCGCTCGGATCTGATCAACCTCGAGTTAATTAACTAAAAAGGAAAGGCTAACTCGAGATAAGGTACGTGGACCTAAGGAACTCAAATAGGAAATGTCACTTTAACCATAAGGATTGTCGAGGGGATATTTAGAGCCATGAAAAGCCGATCTAAGAACGATTAAGGAATGCATTGCTAGCATTATACAATTGGAGCGCGGGTGATGCCGCTTAATCAATGTATAATTTGTAAAATTTTCCTAAATTGAACAGTAACGATCGAGACCGTCGGAACTACTGATAGACCCTCATAATTCCATGACAAGAAAAGTCGTCATGAATTGACGAGCCCTCAGTGTGATATAAATCATAGAGTCGATACGCGTAACGTCTGCAAAAACCACCTGTCAGTTTGGGATAGGTTGGAATCACATTGGATAGAGAAATAATTCAAAAATGAGTCTCGAAATTAGAAAATGGAGAATCGAGAATTTTAATATTATAATTGGATTGGCCGTCGCCTTATCGAAGAAATTTAGAATCAGAAAATGACGTTCCGGATGTTGATGGTAAAATTATCATTTTGCCCCTCAAGTCTTAGTTTTGCATTTATAATTGAACAAGGGCATTTCGGTCATTAATACCCCACTATAGATGTTGAAAATTAGAGAAATTGGCAGCCATTGGATGAAACATTGAATGACATGAGGACAAGTGTCAAAGGATTAGGCATTGACAATGATGGAAACACTTTTAACCTACCATTCAACCTTGTTGACTCTCAAATTTGTTTATAGCTCACTCTCTCTCTCTCGCTCAGCCGAAGCCGAAACCCCCTCCGTTTTGCCATTTTCTTCTTCTTCTTCCTTCTTTTTCATTTGACCGAGAAGCTCCCCAGCCGACTAGGTTCTGCCGTCGGTTTCACTGCCGTCGAGCGCCACCTTTGGCCACCATTTGAGCTCGAGCCGATCACCAGCACCTTCCTGATCCTCTTGCCGACAATCTCTAAGTGGAATCAAGTCATTTGACCCACCGAGGAGCTCCGGCCAGCCATTCCCTCGAAAGTCGACAAAAATCATCACAGTTGGAGGTAAGCTACTGTTTAGACTCCGTAGGACCTCGAAACCTTTGAATCTTTCAGCTGGAGGTAAGCTGCTATTTAGACTCATTTTGCAGACCTTGAGGGAGCACTCGCTTTGCGATAAGTTTAGCAAATGCGAGTTCTGATTGAACAAAGTGTCATTTCTTGTTCAAGTGGTATCTGGAGAAGGAATTGCGGTGGATCCTGCGAAGATCGAAGCCGTTATGAATTGGCCTAGACCTACTACGGTCACAGAAGTCCGAAATTTCTTAGGATTGGCAGGATATTAAGATATTTTGTGGAGAAGTTTTCATCCATAGCCATTCCACTGACGAGATTGACTAAGAAAGAGACGAAGTTCGAATGGACGGACAAATGTGAAATGAGTTTCCAATAGTTCAAGCATCGGTTGACAATCGCACCGGTATTGACGATTCCATCAGCACCTGGAGGTTATGAAATATATAGCGATGCTTCGCTAAAGGGACTAGGTTGTGTGCTAATACAGCATGGAAGAGTAGTTGCCTGCGTATCTCGACAACTGAGACCGCATGAGATGAACTATCCAACTCACAATTTGGAATTGGCAGCAATCATCTTTGCTCTGAAGATCTGGAGGCATTATTTGTGTGGTGAAAAGTTTCAAATTTATACAGATCACCAGAGCCTGAAGTATCTATTTTTCCATAAGGAACTGAATATGAGGCAGCGTCGATGGATGGAGTTGCTTAAGGACTATGATTGCGACATATTATATCACCCTAAGAAGGCAAATAGAGTCGCGGATGCGTTCAGTTAGAAATTGAGTATTACCTTTCTACTATCAAAGGGTGGTCGTTATTTGAGAACTTAAGGGATTCTGAGTTCAGATTAGAGTTTGTCAACTATCCAGTTTGGTAGCCACACTGAGAGTAGAACATAAGATTCAAGAAAGGATAAAAGCCTTACAGTCTACGGACTCGAAAATTCAGAAAATCCTGAAAATGGATGCTACGAAGAGGAAACTGGAGTTTGAAGTGTTAGAGGATGGAATCTTGAAATTTCGAGGGTGATTATGCATACCAAAGGACGAAGAGCTCAAGGAAAGGATTTTATCAGAGGCTCACAGGAGCAATTATAGTATCTACCCAAGTAGCACAAGAATGTATCAGAACTTATGCCAACATTATTGGTGGAACGGGATGAAAGTAGATGTAGCGAAGTATGGGGGAAGTGCTTGACATGCCAGCAGGTGAAGGCACAACACTGTAAGCCTGACGGATTGCTACAGCCATTAGAGATACCTGAATGGAAATGGGAGCACATAACGATGGATTTTGTGATAGGACTACCAAGGAGCCAGAGAGGCCACAATTCTATTTGGGTAGTCGTAGACAGGTTGACCAAGTCTGCACACTTCATTCCTATGCGAAGAGACTTTGCGAATGATAAATATGCCGAATTGTACATACGACAGATAGTGAGACTACATGGGGTACCCGTGACGATTATATTGGACAGAGATCTCAAGTTTACAACGAACTTTTGGAAGAGCCTTCAAGATGCCATGGGAACTCGATTATAATTTAGTATGATATACCATCCACAAACGGAAGGACGATCGGAGAGGACAATTCAGACCCTCGAAGACATGTTACGAGCGTGTGTGATAGACTTCAAAGGTGGATGGAAGGATCAGCTACATTTGGTAGAGTTTGCATATAATAACAGCTATCAATAGAGCATTCGAATGGCACTATTTGAAGCACTTTACGGAAGAGCTTGTAGAACCCCGATTTGTTGGGACAAGGTTAAAGAAAGAAGTATTACGGGCCCAAAGTTGGTAGAGCAATCAGTAGAAGCGGTAAAGATAATTCGAGATAGACTGAAGACGACACAGAGTCGTCAGAAGAGTTATGCAGATAAACGACGCAAACCTTTGGAGTTTCAAGTAAGCGATCATGTTTTCCTTAAGGTGTCGCCGATGATAGGATTATCTCGATTTGGAAAGAAAGGAAAACTGAGTCCTAGGTATGTAGGACCTTTTGAGATTTTGGAACGGATTGAGACCTTAGCCTACAAGCTTGCCTTGTCGCCTAACTTGTCCCAAGTGCACAATGTCTTCCATGTGTCAATGCTACGTAAGCACGAACAAGACCCGACGCATGTACTGGATTACGAAGTTATAGAAGTGGATAACAGAGTATCCTATGTAGAGGAGCCAATGAGGATCGAAGATCGAAAGGAGTAGATTCTAAGGAATAAGACTATTCCATTGGTCAAAGTCGTTTGGGAGCACCATGGAATCGAAAGCGCTACATAGGAAAGCGAGGAAACGATAAGGCGTCAATACCCCCATCTGTTTGAGTAATTGGGTTTGTTGTAAATTTCGAGGACGAAATTTTTGTAAGGGGGAAGAGTTGTGACATTTTGATTTTCCTGTCATTTGGAGATTTATTAATGAGAATGTATCTAATGATGCCTTTTAGTTGTATCTCGCTCGGATCTGATCAATCTCGAGTTAATTGACCAAAAGGGAAAGGCTAACACGAGACAAGGTACGTGGACCTAGGAAATTTAATTAGGAAATGTCACTTTGACTATAAGGATTGTCGAGGGGACATTTAGAGCCATGAAAGGCCGATCTAAGAACGATTAAGGAATGCATTGCTAGCGTTATACGATTGGAGCGCGGGTGATACCTCTTAACCAATGTATAATTTGCAAAATTTTCCTAAATCGAATAGTGAGATTGAGACCGTTGGAACTAGTGATAGACCCTCACAATACATGACAGCCAAAGTTGTCATGAATTGGCGAGCCCTCAGTGTGATATAAATCATAGAGTCGATATGCGTAACGTCTGCAAAAGCCGTCCGTCAGTTTGGGATAGGCTGGAATCACATTGGATAGAGAAAGGATTAAGAAACGAGTCTTGAAATTAGAAAATGGAGAATCGAGAATTCCAACATTATAATTGGATTGGTCGTCACCTTATTGAAGTCTTCCATTTTCTTCTTCTTCTTCCTTCTTTTTCATTCGGCCGAGAAGCTCTCCAGTCGACCGGGGTTTGCCGCCTGTTTTGCCACGGTCGAGTGCCATCTCCGTTCACCATATGAGCTCGAGCTGACCACTAGCACTTTCATCATCCTCTTGCTGACAACCTCCAAGTGGAATCAAGTCATTCGACCCACCGAGGAGCTTCGGCCAGCCATTCTCCCGAAAGTCGACGGAAATCGTCGCAGCTAGAGGTAAGCTGTTGTTTAGACTCCGTAGGACCCCGAAACCTTTGAATCTTTCGACCAAATTTTGTGGACATCTAGAGGACTTGTAGAATGAGCTGTGGTAAAAATTTTGGATGAGTTTGATGGAGTTTTGACCCCAAATGGGTCTTGTGTTTGAAAGACAAAAACTGACCGGTTGAGGACTTAGAGGAACCGACGCCGTTCGAGGACTTTTCGGAGTTGCCTTGGCTTCAAATTTTCAGTGAGGCTTCCCAACTCCTAGAATTACATGTTAGCAAGTAGAATAGTGGATAAATTGAGGATTTAAGTTAGTTTAAGGGCTGATTGGTTGAGATATGCACAGAACCGAAAATGCCCTGTTTCGGTTCTGTGCATATCAAATATGTGGGGGGCTGTTGGTGATGGAATTGAGTTTCAAATTCATCATTGAGATGTATGAGAATGTCAATCGATATGTCAATGAGGTGTATGTTTAGTGAATTGACGAATTGAACGAGAAAATTGATGAATTGAATGAATTTCCTTAGGTTGCGCGATTGACTTGTTTTTGGACCATTAGGACCAAACTATTGAAGTGCTTGGAAGAAGATTTGTGTTGGTTTTAGCACAAGGTAAGAAGTTTCTAAACCTTGGCTAGTAGGATTGGACTTGATTGGGTGAATTGAGTGTGAATTAGATTGGTTCTTGGAGGTTTATGGTGTGATTGTCCATTGTGCGTCCTTGAGAGATTTAGATGGCTTGAATGCTTGACAATGCTTGTACCATGAACTAATTGTTACATTTGAGTATTGAATTTAATCGTCTCGCATGCCATAGATGAATTGCTCGTTGCATGAGTTTGCACTTGATCATGAGTCTGAATTGAAATGAGCATTTGACATGTCTGAGGAACTTGTGATATCCTGAGGCGTTGAGACGCGGGGTGGTGTGGATGGATACCCTGATGCGTTGAAGCGCGGGGTTTGTGTTGAATGATACCCTGAGGCGTACGAGACGCGGGGTTAAAATAGCCAATGTTCTAATGCGTTGAGACGCGAGACGGAATCTGAGATGTGTCGACATAAGCTTGGAATGAGATTGAAAACTTGATGCGTTTACGCAGGTTTGTCAATGTGATGGTCTGAGGCGTATTTATGTGAACCGAGCTTGAGGCGTTCTAAACGCGGGCGTGAATCAAATGGAGGCATGGAAGGGTGGAAGGTATAATCTAGCTTGATAATATGTGCTTGATTTCATTGATGTGACATGATGCCATGATTGCTTGATTAACACTCGTTTGTATTCGTATGTTATTTAATGACTGTGAAATGCCTCATGTGATTGCTTGTGCATTTTCTCTTGTGTTTGCATTCACCTGAGTGTACGGTCAGCCTAACTTAGGGTTAGGACCTATTTTACTGAGATGTAAATCTCACCCCTTTGTGGGACCATATTTTCAGATCCTAGGCCGTGAATATGTGGCCAATCAGATTTGGGGACCTGAAGAAAATGTCTGCTTATTTTGAGGAGTTCTCGAATGGACAGGGAACTGTATATATTGGGAAGTGCACGGTAATCTAGGTTGACGGGGGTGCAAAGAACTGGAAGTCTCGTAGGTTCGAGGCTTGGTTTAGGAAAGTAAGAGAAGTTACTACGGGGCCACTGAAGCCCACTAAAGTGCCCCGTGGGGTAATCCCTAGTTGGTGTCATCCCGCTCGGGATTTAATGGAGGCCGACGTGTCAGCAGCAGGCTCGAGAAATATTCCCGAGAGGACCCCAACCCTGGAAGACATCGACGAGGTCATCGAGATCGAGGCTACCGAGGACGACTTGGTGGAGCCGTAAGCTGACAACATGATGGAGGATACAGTGGACGTTTGCTCAGAGACTTTCTCGGAGTACGAGCCCACTAAGGATGCTGAGGAGACTGACGACTCCAGTAGCTCGACTTAGGGACTTCCGTTTTCTGGACTGATATGTTTTGATGATGGTCTCGATACCCCGTTTCTTGTGGAGATGATGATGACCCCTTTTTTGTACTGACCCTGTTACTCCTACCAATCAACAGCTTTAGTCTGCCAGTGCCTTGTATGAACAGTTGAGAGATTATGTTTATTTTATTAGCATTCTCGTTATCCTGGTCCCCTTTATTATCGCACGGATGAGTTTGTATATTGTCGCTTCCGCATGCTATTGATATAATGCATCTCTCAATATATGTGAATCTTGGGACATTCGAGAGATTTGTTGGTTGCAGGGAGTTGCGCGATCGTGCCCGAGGCGCGGGGTGTGACATATATCTTCTCCGTTAGATCTAGCATCACCACCTTCACCTATTATGCCTCCTCATTCGTCTACGTCACCTGCTACTTCGACGCCTCTTGATGATTTTCATTCACTACCCCCTAAAGCTTTTAGAAGAAGATGGGGTTTAATATTTATATATTCCAATAGTGACGACCTATGCAATTTAGCATAACAAACATCGTAAATGTTGTTGCTATTGTCGTCGAGTAGCGACGAAATTAGCGACAACCTATTCTATTAACAAATAATCAAATAAAAAATGTCGCAAATGTCATCGCTAATTTTGGGATGAATTATGTTTGTCGTCAATTAGCACGAAATTAGCGACGACAGATTCATCAAATAAAAAATGTCACAAATTTCGTCGTTGATTTTGCAACGATTTATGTTTGTTGCCAATTAGCTACTACCTATTATATTAATAATTGGGAAAATAAAAAATGACGCAAATGTCATTGTTAATTTTGCAATGAATTATGTTTATCACCAATTAACAACGACCCATTATATTAACAATTCATCAAATTAAAAAAATTGCAAATGTCGCCGCTAATTTTTCGATGAATTATGTTTGTTGATTGCTTCAGTCCATACAACGCTTTCTTTAGTCTACAAACTCTTTTTTTGCTGTCTTGTTCCTCAAAACCAGGTGGCATATTCATCAAGACTTCTTGTTTCAAGTCACCATTCAAAAGAGCATTCTTGACGTCCAACTGATGTAAAGGACAATCAAAATTAATAGCAGGATAATAAAATTTGAATAGAATTTACCTTTGCAACTGGAGCAAATGTATCATGATAATCAACTCCATAAGTTTGTGCGAATCCCCTTGCCACAAGTTTGGCCTTGTACTTTTCAATGCTTCCTCATGCTTTACTCTTCATTGTAAACACGCATTTGGAGCCAACTGTCGTTTTCCATTTGAGTAAATCAACTAAACTCCCAAGTGCCATTTTTCTCAAGTGCCCTTCTCTCTTCCTCTACTCCCAAATGCTAGAAATTTTATTTACAAAACTCCGTTTGTTGTTAGAGCTTCTTTTATTGGTCTTTTCCAAGATAATTGAAGGCTTCTGTCTGAGGATGTGAAGAATCTGTTGTTCTTTATTTGGAAAAACAAAATAAAATAATGCCTTTTTTTGTATCCCACATAGGATGGAAGGGAGATGGAAAGTCTCTTTATTAATTAGAAGGCTTATATAGCCTTTCAAATAAAGAGAAGTGGGCAAATGGGTTAGACCCCACCATACTCACGTGCATGTGCACGATTATTGGGTGCACTAATCAACAATAATTTTTTTTTATTTTTTATTTTCAAAATCATAATTAAAGTAAATTGTTCATTCCTAGCGAAACAGTGCGACTGTATACGTAGGAGTTGCAATTATTTTATTAAATTTATTTTCAAATTTAAATTATCTGTTTATGATCAAGAGTTGCAATCTTTTAGACAATGCAGTTTTTGGACAATGAAAAGTTGCGTTTGAATAAATAGATTTTGGATAATGAATAGTTGTGTTTGGATTAACTGTTCTTCAGACGTGAAATGTAGACGTGGTCGGTTTCACGGAACTGTCGGTTCCGGTTCCGGTTTCGATTTTTTAAATAATAAAATAAATAAATTATAAATTATAATCATTAATCAAATTGTACATTATAATAAAATTTGGGGAAAGAGAGAGAGAAGAAATGGGTTTGAACTTAATGAATTATCATTAAGCGCCTATATATCTTCTTGGGAATAAAAGAATCAAAGCCCATGTAGTTCTATTACTTTCGGTAACCCCAACTTACCTCATCGTTAATCATTGCTACTCGTTGTTGCGGTGGCAGTAGTATCTCCACAGTCATCACTGAAGAATTCGTGTTCTCGATCCAGCTCTTGTTGTCGAAATTTTGCCTTTGTCCAATTATTGATACAAGCTTGAATCTCCACCCTTTCAGGAATTAATCTTGAACGGCAGGGGTCTAAAATTAATTCTCCAGTGCTAAATGCTTGTTCAACTGCCACTGTTGAAGAAGGGGTAACTAATATTTGTTTCGCAATGATGGAGAGAACTAGAAATTGAGTTGAATGGTTCTTCCACCATTTAATAATCTTGAAATCTGCGCTGTGTTCGGAATCACTAAACTCAAAAGTAATTGTTAAATAATTTTTTAATTCACAAATACTATTTGATGTCCCTTTATATTTTTTTTTTGCTTACTCATGAGCATTTTATACCATATATTAAGTGAAATACTTGCATCGCTTTATGAGACACTATGTTGGGTTGATTCACATCCACTATCACTTAAACCATATCTACTAGAAAATTCATTATATAATACTACTATAACTTGTTTAATCTCTGCTTGTATAATTGAAATATTTATTACTTCATTCAAATGTAAACAATCATAATAATAAGCATTCATATAATCTAATAAACCATCTAATTTAGCACGTGGAAAAAAAATAATACCAACTAAATAGACAGGAGGAATGTTCAAATAATAATGCAACTATTTTTCTCGCATTACTAAACTACTTAAAGCTAATTCAGTATCATTTTCATTTTCATTAAAAACACTAGCAATGTTAACACACTCTATTAAAAATAAATGCGTAGTGAGATAATAAATACCAGATAAAGTATTAGTAACATCATTTAAAGCTTTCAAAAAATCTAATTTTTTTTTGCAAACGTCCCCATGTTGCGGGAGCAAAGCAATATCGGGAACGATATTCGAAATAAATGAACATAATAAATTTTTGTAATCAAAAGTTTGTATAAGCATCTCGTAGGTAGAATTCCAACGAGTTGCCTTCTCTCATTTTGTTTACAAAATTTTCCCCACTCTTTCATAAGATGAGGACGCCTCCATAAAAATCTGACTACTCTATTAATTGGATGGAGATAAGTCACAAGAGATCGTAAACCATCTCGTACTCATAAATTCAAAATATGGCAAGCACATCTAATGTGACAAAATTGTTCGCCAAAAGAGGGCTTACAATTTTTTTATAACTCAGAAATAGAAGCAATATTTGCAGCGATATTATCAAAACCAATTGAAAAAACTTTATTAATCAAATCATATTCTTCTAAAACTTTCCTAATTAGTCTATAAATACTATGGGCCGTATGTCTTTCAGGAAAAATTCGAAATGTAAGAAGTCTTTTTTGAATAACCCAATCATCACCTATCCAATGGCATGTGACACCCATATAAGAATTAAAATTCCAAGCATCGCTCCAAATATTACTACCTATATGTACACGTCCACTGAATTCTCTAAAAAAACTTATCAATTTATTTTTTTTTATAAGTTTATTTAAATTCGTGTCTAAGAGTAATTTTCGGAATAGATGGTGCTTGCGGAGCCAGCACAGTATTTACCAAAAATCTAAAATTAAAATTTTCACAAGTATTGAACGGAGCATGCTTAAGGGCAACATATTCAACTAATGTTTGTTTATAAAGTGCATTAGTGAAACGGAATAAAGGATGAGGGTTAGAATTGATGAACCTCGAAATTTGTTGTTTGCTAGTGTCGATCCCCGCTTGCGTTGGATGTTTTTTCGTCAGATGCCGACGACATGTTCCGTAACCATCTCCTTTACGAAGTTTTTATGTTTGTAGATAATATTTACAATTTATATCAAACTTATCTTCATTTTCATTCCATACTTTGTTGAAATGAAGCCATAAGTCAGATTCTCGGCTCTTCCATCTTGGTTCCTTTGCTATCGACGTTTTTTCGACACCAGTAGGAGTATAAAGACTTTCTTGCGTTGGGGCATGCTAGACGTTGGGAAGGGAAACATCGTCGTCTTGCCAACATGCATATTCACGAGGATCATATTCACAAGCAGGAGAATCGAATTCTCCCATCGGGCTCTTTCTAGTATTTCTGCTTTCACTTGCCATTTTTTGAGAAATTGATCGAAAAATTGATTTAAAGAATTTAGACGGAATTGAGAGAAAATAACGTATTGCGAGAATTTGAAAGAATTTGAGAGATTGAGACTTGAGATTTGAGAGTATTGGAGAGAATTGATAGAAATTGTGAGAAAAATGAAGAGGGATTGAGAGGTTTTTATAGAGTTTTTTTTTTTAATTTGCAATGGCCATAATGCCCAACGGCCTTTGGACAACGGTTCAAAGGCCGTTGGGCCGTGGTGGCCCGTTGGGGAAAAGCCCCAACGGCTCTTCCCCTAGGCTCTGCCTAGTAGGGCCTCGGGAAGAGCTAAACGGCTCTTCCCGAGGGTGGCGAGGGGTGGGGGCCCGTGGCCATTGCCCCTTTTTAATTTTTTTTTTTTGCTCGGTTCAGAACCGGCCCGGAATAGGCGGTTTCGGGCCGGTTCCGAAAAATTAAGAGCTGGAAATGGTCCTTGAAAGCTAGTTCCGATTCCGGTTCGGAACCGCGGGTCCGGTCAACGGGCCGGTTCCAGGCCGGCGGTTCCGAATGGCCATGTCTAGTGAAATGGTGTGTCCGAAAGTAACTATTCTTTAGACACGAATAGTTGTGATTGAATGATACCTTTTGAGAAATGAAAAGTTGTCTTCTTTCAAGTTTTATATATTGATTGGTTTTGTTCATTTTCAGACACTTCTTCTGAACTTCAATTTTCATTTTCTCATAAAGATAAATAGCCATTTGTTTTCAATTGTTTCCCTCAAGAGATCTTGGAGAAACATCAGAATTGTTATTTGCTATTCTCGTGAGACTTTGTTCTATCCTGAAGGATATTTGCCAAAACAATTAGCAATGTTATGAGGAAATAAATCCGTAACGAGAGTATATTACGCGTCTCAAAGTCTAATTCTGTTGTTCATCTCATTATACCATATATTTCCAACAGAATCTCTGTAGGAATTGACTAAGGAGCTATTGAGTTAGTCTAGGATGAAGGAAGGTCTTTATTGTTGCTTGGCTCCTGAATGGTCTTGGGACGTTCGTTTCAGCTGTTCATTGTTTTGTACACATGTACTTAGTCTTGTCTTCCCATATTGATGGAGTTTTGAATAGAAGATAATTTCCTTGGCGAAAAGGGAAAAAAAAAAATTGTTCTCAACCATGTTAATGCCATCTGGGGTTATAGACAAGTGAAAACAAAGGCCTTTTTCTGTCAGGGCTTTGTGGTTTGTCTCTCTGCCAAGAAGATCGTTCTACACTGACGATAAACGCTTCAGAAATATCATCAAGCGTAGTCTCAGACATGAACATATCAAATTTCATCATTCCTTTTCCTTTCACTTTCTTTTTTCGCTTTATTTTTTCAAAAAAGACTAGCTTACAAAAGTTTGTCCCCTTGGCTGACTGACACGTTAGATGGAAACTAAAATGTTCTAGCAGGAAGATGAGACTGTTTATCAAAATGAGCATGTTCTGTTCTTACTTGTATCTGCAGGCTAAGTGATGAATGAAAATGGAGATCTCCATCTTTGCCAGATTGATCCCGGGCCACGTACGTGGCCCGCTACCGAATCCAAGGAAGCTGAAAGGCTTCAAAGGCTGTTTAGATCAATAATGAGGAAAAAAAGACTTATTTTGTCTATGGACAGCGCGGCGTGGAATGTGATGGGCTCCAGAAGCAAAGAATGACTTATTTTTATTTGCTTTTGTCTATGGACCGCGTGGAATTTGAACATGAGTTGCATGCAATCATATCAACTACTTTGTTTTCCTTTAGTCATTTGTTACTCACATAAATTTAATGTCTCACAGATTTATATAAAAAAAGTGTTTTCAAATAAATTTGGCTTATAGAGATGAAATTAGTAATGTCACATAGATCCATTTAATTTACAATTAATTAATTAAAAATATAAATCTTAAGAAGATTACAATGCAATTTGAAGTGTGGAATTCTTTCTTCATTATTTTTATAGTTTAAATTGACAAGAACGAAAATGTTTGGACAAATTATTTCTTTATTTAAGTTCAAGTATACAAATAGAAAGAACAGGAAAAAAAATGAAAGCAAACAAATATAAATTTATTGCTAGTTCAAGAAGAATATTTGAAAATTAAATAATTAATATAATATATCTTGTTGATCAAATAAATTCGTTATAATTCGTAGTAGGGATATCGACATTCCAATTGTCATAACTTTTTTTTTCCCGACCACTTGAGGTCATGATTTCTGAAAAATATTTACTTTAGTGCCATATCTTTTTATCAATCTTTTGAACGCCATATCTTTCTATTGGTAGGAAATAAACTCAAAGTTTTAGAATGAATTTCACTTATCCTTAACACTAGGATAATGTTTGTATTTATAGAGTTCTAATTTAAAGTATTTTGAATTATCTGTTACAATATTAATTACAGAATATAAATATAATGGATTAATTCAAAATTAGTTCGTTACAATATTAAATACATATGTTACAGTATTAACTACAAAATATTGTTGCACTAATGGAGTCCGTTACATATTAGCTACATTCCTTAACAGGCCCCTGCAAGTTGAAGGTGGTCTTTTGGGTGGTTTTCAACTTGGATTTGAGCAGATTATGAGGACACTATGTAAAAGGCTTGGTGAAGATATTCGCTATTTGGTTACATGTGGATATGAAGCGAACCTCAAGTTTGCATTGTGACACTAAATGATGGACAAAGTGAAAATCAATCTCGATATGCTTTATTCTAGCATGGAAAAGTGGATTCATCGTAAGCTACATTGCTCCTAGGTTGTCACACCAAATAATAGGAGGTTTTGATTGAGAGATGCACAATTCTTGTAACAATGATTGTAGTGATACTACTTTTGTCGTGGCATTTGCTAATGCCCAATGCTTGGATTCAGTTGAGGAACGTGCAATGGTATGTTGCTTCTTAGCTGACCAAGAAATCTGATTTTGGCCCATATAAATTGCATAATCTCCTGTTGAGCGTTTGTCATTGGGGCAACCTGCTCAGATTGCATCACTGTATGCATGGAGTTTTGTGGAGGATCGAGAATTGATGAGCAGTTCATGCAAAATGATTTTCTTCAAGTTGTTGGGTTTCATAGATTCTTAAAACACAGCAAAATGAAAATTCTAGAACATGATCCATGTGTATATCAAAATCAGAAAAAATTCAAGATGTACCTTTTGCTACCGGTGACAAAAAGACAGTCGGTTGTGTCTGAATTAACGCCTCAAGTGTTACTCCTCTACCAGTATCCACACATATGAATTGAGAACTCCAACGATTCAAGTGCTAGCTTTCAGATCTCAAAGTTACTCTTGTGGATCACCTTTTCTTTTTGAGACTCTCTTGAACACCTCTCAACAGAAAATAATTCTCTGCCACTTTTGAGATCAGGATAATACTCTTTCGAGGTCAGATGCGTCTTTAGGGTTTTTACTCATAATTTATGTTTCACGGTTTGGGCCCTATGACTTAATGGCCTGGGCTCACGACGTCCTCTAAATCGTCCACTCGACCGTGCATTTAATCGTTATATCACAACACGCACAATCGTGTAGATATTTGTACTAGGATAATAAATTAAGTTCTACTTCTTAAGTAGACTAAGGCGTAGAGAAAATATTAAATCAATTCGCTATTGTGTGCGACCCTATATGTTCACTAGACATTAGCAACGCACTCAAAACTCTTTTGACCCACAAGTCATAAGTGGTCTCTAGCAAGGTATTATGACTACCTAAGTATAGTGAATGTGGGTTTTTCGACACAACCTGATCCACAATTAATGTTAGAGTATCTACCTTAATTGGTTTTTAGGACATACCACTAACATAAGTAGTGTAGAATGCGTTTCATCGCACTCCAATGATCTTCTGTTGCTTTTATTTATTGCATAAGAGATATCTGATCGAGTGAGGGTGGCATATTGAAGAGGCCCTACAGTGCTCCTATATAAACTAACATCCTCAAGTGATTCACCTAGATTGATTGAATTAGTATTTATAGCCATGGCCATGTGAACCGGTTTAACACCATCCATTCTGGTTATGTGAATGAGATATGTGACATACTTTTATTGTGACAAGATGAGCCAAGATGGATGTTTAAGCACCTCAATTCCCAGAAAATATTTATGGTCACCCAACTCCCGTATGGAGAACTCCTTATTCAAGCAGTCCATGGTATCCTGAATAAATGTCGAGTTTGATCCTATAATAACAATATCATCAATATAGATGAGCATGTAAATGGAAAAATTGGACCAATGTAGTATGAAGAGAGAAGTATCGATTTTTGATCCGATAAATCTCAATGTTTCTAAAAAGATGCTAAGCTGATGAAACTAAGCGCGTGGTGCTTGCTTCGATCCGTATAAGGATTTTTGTAGCTCGCATATGTGATTTGACTTTTCTTCTTCAACGAAGCCCTAAGGTTGGGCCATGTAGACTTCTTCAGTCAAGTTACCATTTAAAAATACATTGCTAACATCCAACTATCGAAGTTTCTAATTCTTTGTCACCGCCAATGAAATAACTATATAGATTGTGGTTGCTTTAACGACTGGACTAAACGCTCAATACCCTCTAGCTGATTATAGCCTTTGGCTACTAGACGGGCTTTATATCGGTCTATTGAGCCGTTTGCACGTGTCTTGACTCGATAAACCCATTTGAAGCCCACGACATTTGCTTTGGGATTAGGTGAAATCAAAATCCATGTTCCATTATGTAATAAAGCATTAAATTCTTGAAGCATCGCCTCCCTCCATTTTTCATGTTTATTAGCTTCGGTGAAGTATTGTCGCTCTATTTTAGAACTCATTTTAGTCAAGTTCACATCTGGTAATGGATATTTACTGTTGGGCTTTGGATTTTGATGCAGACGCATTGGATGGATCCTTGGTGCTTGATAAACAAGTTGTTGAGGTATCACATTAGCATGCTGCGAGGAGGTGTCTAAAATATTCTTATTGGAACCTGTACCAGTATTAGACGGACTAGAAATCAACCTGTTAGACGTAGAAGCAATATTAACACTTGATAATGTCGGTGATAGTTCTTAAAAGGTGGGTTGAGCAATGCTAGATGATGGAGGTAGAAGATATGATATTACCATTAACACCATGGTTCGCGTTGGAGGACACACCAGTCGTGGAGATCGTTAGCCAATGATGTGATGACGAAAGTGTTTCTAAAAGATGTGAACCAAGTGTGGCGAATGGAAAAATATTTTCAATAAAATTAGCATGTCTTGCAATGTACATGCATCTAGTTTTGTAATCTAAACAATGGTAACCAACGTGCAATGAGCTATATCTTAAGAATACACATTGAGTAGGATGGAGTGAAAATCTATGCGAATTCTATGGCCTTAATAAAGGAAAAAATCACAATCGAATATTTTCAAAAACTTGTAATTCAACTTTTGATTAAAAAGTATTTGAAAAGGTGAGATGCTGTTTAAAAGTGGTGTTGGTAATTTGTTTATAAGATAAATGATAGTTTTAAAAGCATAAGACCAATACTTAAGAGTAAGAGATGCATGAGCCAATAATATAAGACTGGTATCAACAATATGACGGTTTTTTTGCTTAGCTGCTTCGTTCTGCTCGTGAGTGTATGGACAAGCTATACGATGGACAATTTCATTATTTGAAAAAAAATTATTTAGGGTTCTGTATTCCCCACCCCCATCAGATTGTACAACTTTGATGGATTTTTCAAATTGTTTCTCAGCCATAGTCTTGAATTTTTCGAAAATTGAAGGGACCATAGACTGATTTTGAATATGATAATACCAAGTATATTTGGAAAAATCATCAACAAATATGATAAAATACTTATAAGTAGAAACAGAATCAATCGGAGCAGGTCCCCATACATCAGTAAATATTAAATCGAGATGTGCTTTACTATTGCTATGAGTAGGGGGTATGGATGTTTTATGAGATTTGCTTAACAAACAAGAAGCACACTTATTGAAATTAAATGCGGAACATGGCAAATTATTTGAATGAATCAATGAGCGAACTTTGCTTTGTTGGAGATGACCTATTCATGCATGCCAGGTAGTGGCAGTGGAAGAATCAAGTGAGATGGTGTTGGTAGATGGAGATGAGGCATGAAGACTTGACATTCGGTATAGTCCATCCTTAAGCGAACCTTGGAGCAATGGTACTTTGGTCGACAAATCCTTCACAACAAAGTGAAATGGATGAAACTCAAAGAAATAATTGTTATCATGCGTAAAATTGTGAACAGAAAGCAAATTACGTGTAATGGTAGGGACATGAAGGATATTGAAGAAATTAAAAGACTTGTTTATATGAATTTTAAGAGTGGAAGAGCCGACATTAAAAATGTTTAAACCTGCTCCATTACCTACACGAAGAGATTTGTTACCGTTATATGGTGCAGAGATCTGCAGATTAGCAATGCCAGGCGTCACATGGTGAGTAGCTGCAGTATTCGGAAACCAGTCTTGCTGTGATGGGGAAGGAAGAATTCTAGCCATATTAGCAATAAGCTGAAGAGCACTATTGTTAGACCGCGAATACCTGAAATAACATCTTGCAGCAGTATGATTATATTTCTGACAAATTTGGGATCGATCTTTTCTATTTTTAGATCAATTGCGTAGGTTCCCATAATTGCACTGGTTGCCTTGTCCATGATATTGAGGATTTTCAGTAGTAGATGTGACGTCTTGGAAATTCAATCTTTGTAAGCGCCGGAAGTCGATTATATGATATGAATGTATAGTCATAGTCGACGTCTATTTTGGACTATAAAGACTGAAGAGACGAAAATTTGGATGAATTCCGAACTTTAGATTATTTTGAATTGAGTTTCAAAATTAATCTGCGGCGATTTTTGAATTGCCGTTTTCGCAATCGAGCTTAACCCTGACCGAGCTTGGCTAGTGAAATTACCGAAATTACCCTTCGTTCAGTACACCAAAAATTTCATTTCAGTCCCGGCGCGCCAAAATTACCGTTTTACCTCCCCCCCCCCCCCCAATTATTTATGTGAGTAAGACAAAAAAATTTATTGTTTGCCTTGAAAGTCAAGGTGGGCCTCCATCTCTCTCTGCCCAATAAACCATCTCATCCATCTGCCGTTTCTTTTTTTTCTTTCTTCTTCTTTCTTCGTTCCTTCTTCTGCTTCTGTTCTTCATTGTTGACCGACGACTCCCCCTCCTTGCTGATCAATCCTTCCTCTTCTGTCGCCATTTTTCGCGACCACCGACCCACCACCGGCAACCACCGTCCTCAGCCACTCCCCGCCGTCGCTTTGACCTCGGCCGAGCCGCCGTCGCCGTCGATCAGCCGAAGGAAACCGCGGCCGAAGTCTCCCCTGTTTTCGGGTCAGAGGACCCGAGAACCCCGCGGCCTCCTCCGGCCACCGCGACCGCCACCAACGTCGACCACCGCCCCCCAGCTGACCCTCGACTTCCCCTCGACCGATCCAACTCCTCGTCGTCGACCGTCAGCCGCCGGAGTCGCCAGAATCAGGCCTTGAAGTTCCGGTGCCCTGTTTCGGGCCCGGTTCATTCTGGTCTTTGATCCGGCCGCCACAGCCACCGTCATGTCTCACCACCGCCGCTAGACGACTCACCTGAGTCCCCTCCACCGCTGCCTAGCTCACCTCCGCCGGTCGCCGCGCGTAACCACCGAAAACGGCCGCCGATCGAAACCCCTGTTTCGGTGCCGAACAGGGCAGCCACTAATCGTGGCTGTTTGCCATCGCCGGCCCCCTTCCGCCGTCGTCCACCTGTCCCGGCCGACCCCCACCGATCCCTGGGTGAGCCCCCGACCCTTGGCCGGCCTTGTCCAGGCCCGTGTCGCCGGAAAATGGCCAAAACAGTAGAATTTGCCAGTTGAGTATTCTGTTGGTTGTTGATTAGACAGATTTATTTGATTTATATATATCCCTATTGAAATCTTGTGACTTATTGTGGTGCTTAGGACGTTCTGGGCGAATCAATGTCCTAACCGAGATTAGGCTTGATTCACTGAGATTAATTTCTCACCCCGTCGTGGGATAATTTTTCAGGTCCGAAGTAATGGAGAGACCGGTGCGGTTCGGTACCCCCACCCACTCCTCACTTGATATCAGTCTTCATCCGGTACCAGGGACGGACTAGATGTGGGAACGTCACATCACGACGATATGGTTCAATGAGGGGATGCCACAGCTGGTGGCACACCTCTTCAAGGTCTGGTATCTTCGTGATGGGATGGATCTCTTTGGTTTGCTTAGAGGATTTGAGGGGCCACCTCTTCAGGGGGTCCCTAATATCCCCGCTTGGGACCCGATGGATATTGATACACCCGATGGGGAAGTGGTGGACCCCGCGCCAGGTATGCAGCCCGAGCTCGAGCCTGAGCAATCGGTAGCCCCCTCTATGCATTCTAGCCAGAGTTCCTGTGATGACCCGAACGATACGGCTCCCCCGGTTGGTTATGACCACCCAGATGTCAAGTTTACCCAGTAGAGGGTTAGGTTCCTTTTGTGGTCGGGGAACTGATGATGTTTTTGTGGGGGTACTGTTTTGGAGTAGATGAGAGTTAACCTTACCTGACTCCTGTATCTTTTTATGAGTCCTAGAGGGCCGCCCCGAAGCTTGGGGTTGTAATTATCAGTTGATGGCTCTGTAAGGTTATAGATCATCTATTATCATCAGCTTTTAGTGTTGTGATATCTGGCTTTACTTCCTATCTATCCCTTATGATTTTATTGGATGAAAGATTGTATGTTCCGCATGCGCAGTATAATTTTAGGTCGATAGCCATTGCCTGGGACGCTATCTATTATGACCTGGTGGCGATTTGGCAAGGAATGTCGCGGGTTTGAGAGTCGGGACGTGACAGTAGAAGGTTAAAAATTGGAACTCAGGTTGTGGTTGAATAAGAGGGATGAATGATGGAGGGGTGTAAGTGATAGCATTTGTCTCTATAGGCACCGTGGAAGACTTTATTCGAAGCTCATGATTGAGGAGCAATCGATGGAGTTTAGGAAATGTTATAAGATTAGGTATTGTAGCTAAGGCAACTACAACGTCAGAAACATCAGAGCCAAGATTATGGAAGACGATGGTATTTAATTCTTCATTCCCTAGAGGGCAAGTGGCATCAGCTAATTGATCTGAAATATACTTTACCTCGCGGATACAAATTGAGACAGATTTGTCACCTTTAGATGTATTCTGAAGCTGCATACGAAGTTGAAGAATGCTTGTGTGTGATAGAGATCTGAAGGCAGTTTGTAGAGCCTTCCAGACATGGGCTGCAGTATCTAATCCAACCATATATGGTAGGACATTAGGTGAAAGAGAAGATATCATCCAACTAAGAATAAGTTGGTCTTTTCAAATCCATTCATCATATGCAAGATTTGGTGCTGTAATAGTGGAATCCGTAGGGGTGATGATTGGATTGAGATAGATAATGATGCCGACAAGGTATCCCATTAAGGACTGGCTATGAAGCAATGGAAACAATTGAGTTTTTTCACAATAAAAAGTTATCACCGGAAAGTTTGAGGCTAAGGTGATGTTGCACAGCAGGAGTGGAGGTGGAAGATGACATCATGAGTACAAGAGGTGGAAAAATGATAGAGAAAGAATAAATATGCTTCAAGGATCCGACCAGTCATCTGATACCATGTAAGAAATATACTTAAGGTTTGAGAATGAATTTCGCTTATCCTTAACACAATGATATCGTTTTTATTTTGTATTTATAGAGTTTTTCTACAAGGACTAATTTAAAGTAGTTTGAATTGTTCGTTACAATATTAATTACATAATATAAATTTATTAATGGACTAATTCAAAATTAGCACGTTACAATATTAAATACAGACGTTATAGTAACTACAAGATATTGCTACACTAATGGACTAATATTAATTACAGACGTTACAGTATTAACGACAGAATATTGCCGTTATATATTAACTACATTCCTTAATACTATCAATCACTTGAGCACCATATCTTCTAAAGAAATATTTACTGAAGTGCTAAAAATTCAAGTTGGCATAGAATTTGTGGAAAGCATTTTTCAATAAGTTATGTTGCTCAAGTGATCGATTGAAAAATTATATGATACTCAAGTGAGCGTAGAACGAAAATCATGTCACCTGCGGTGTCCTTTTTCCTTTGTATTGTGATGAAAATCATAGTTACTATATCAATGTCTACGGCCTCCCTTACCAAGGCTTATCTCATGACCAAGTCTCATTTGATTCAAATTTACCAACTCTTAGGGAGAGTTTTAAACCTTCAACATGTGAACACTTGTCCCACTCTTAAGTGGGTTTGGTTGGGTTTGATTTGTAAGCAAAACTTCCATGCCATTCACTCTCAAACACACATGCTACACACATCAAACTACACTTGAATTTAGGATGGCTTTCTAAAATTGAAGGTCCCCACTCTCAAGTAACCTACGATTCCGAGGGTAGTTAAAATGACCAGATAATTGGATCGCGGTCGCAACCACCGCGCGGCTCTATATTGTTTGCGACAAACCGACCATTGAAGAGTGAGCGACGAGGAGATAGGCTGCAAAAATAAGGGGCAAGGGAGGGAGGGGTCAAGAGGGACAAAGAGTTAATTCCCATAGTAGACGACCACGTTCATGAAGCTTTCTAGTAGTAGTTTGATGAAAATGGACTCCAAGGAGCAGCCACCATCGGCAGCCAACCTTTTGCATGACACAAACGGTGTGGTGCGCGGCTTTGGCACGGGGTAGAAATGTTGGAGATTTTGTTGTAACATTTCATAAGAAGTGAATGAGAAAAAAAGGATGGAGATTCCCACATAAGAAAAAGAGAAGATCTTGGATGTGTTTAAATATTAAAAATTCACAAATGGGTTTGGGCCCTAAGGAGCACTCCACTTTTGTGGACGGGGGAGGAAGTACGCAAAACTAGATCGGCCCACGTATGGGCGCCGCCAACTACCGCTGGTCGGTTTGGTTCGGGTTGGGCCCGGGTTCGTGCATTTATTTATTTTTTACACACCATCATTTTGTTATTCTTTTTAAATTGAAGGGACACGACTTCTGGACATTCTTTTTCTTTCGAACAGATATGTCTATTCGGCGTTGAGCAAACAAGTTCGATTGTCGAACAAACATGATCGTTCGGATTAAAGCGAATGGACATGTTTGTTCGAAATAGAACTCTGTTCGATTCGCAATCTTTCGTCAACAGAAACGTTCGACTTTTTAACTCTTCATTTTCTATAAATACAAACTCCGTCACTTTTTTTAAAAAAAACTGAAATTTTTGTGTCTCACTATTCATCTTCATCATTTGTGCGATAGTTTTACAAAGTTACGTTCGCCAGAGTCCTTTGAAGAAGTACCGTTTCAGAGGAACGCGATCCGTTCTATCCTGGGAGACAATTGTCCAAGGTACTTGGGTACTGATTGAGGGGGCAAATCTGTCTTAAGGACACAACGTCAATTCATTGGGCTCGGATCAATATTCTGCTTACTCGTTTGCATTGGCTGCAGGTTAGTCTTTCAATTGCAATTTTGATTATACGAACTTAGGCAATAACAAGAAACCGTTGAGCGCCATGAGATAAGGAGGACGTCGAAACACTGGTTGCCTCATTGCAGACAAAAGATTTATATCACTAAGAAGGAATGATCGTTGTGGTGGCCTGAAGAATCCCCAACCTTCATCAATGTCAATGAAGAGGAGGAAACCATGAAAATGGGTATAATGACAAGTACCATAGTTCAGCAGATATGGACAAGCGCATATTTATTGTCTTCCCATCGCAAATTTTAGGAGGAGAATATGAGGCCATTCCGATATAGCTGTAGGAGCTTGTTATAGAAGGAAATATGCCTCGATCAAACTCGGCTAGAAAACCAAAAACATTTCCTTACAAGCACAGCAACATCGACGACAACCAAGGAACGACACTCTAAATTATAAAAGTCTGTCACTTAAGCAGAACACAACAACAATTCTCGGCCCCTACATCTACAGCGACACAAGTAGGCCGGACTGTTCCGTCTCTGTACCAAATCGACCGCTTCTCAATCAATTCCTTCACGAAATCGTCCAATTCCTAAAAACTAAAGGCAAGGCATCGCCACAACAAGAGCAATATTTCCCTCGCAAGCCAGTTGCCATCTGCGCACAAACTCTTCTTCTGAAGGCCGTTCGAATACAACCGTGCTGCTTAGCTTGTTTTGTACCTTTCTTTTGGAACCCTTAGTAACCTTTGCGATTGAGCGTGTACCAAAGAAAGATAGGAGCGTGGCCATTCCTGCTGCCCCATCATTGTCGCATCCCTGGAAGCAAGGTATTCCACATTCCTCGGCATAGCATTTATACGACCATCCTTGGAATTTGAACAACACGAGGCATTGGACATCCCACAAACTGGCGACTGGCAAGGGTGGCGCGAGTCTATCTTGGAGTGAAGTTCATAACATGCCTTATACCGCTAAAAGTAAGCAAGATATTAACTTTATCATGTTGATCACCCTACCGGAAACTGTAAGATGTAGAAATGTTTTTATCATTGGTATTTCAGTTAAAATTGGAACTCTAAGGAGAGCCACGGTTATTACCTCGGTTCTGCTGGTCAGGATTTTGATACTGATCAGAAAAATGCAATCTCAAGATGCATTGCTAATACTATAGCTCTTGGTCTTTTACAGGATATAAGATCAAGAAAGGTTCGTGGGTGAACCTGAATGTCGTTTCTACTCACCATGGTCCGGAAGTTTTCCCTCGACCAGAAGTTTTTAACCCTTCCAGATTTGATGTAAGCATGTTTTTGTCGCTTCGACCTAGAACCCAAGTTTGCATTTCTCATTTCCAGTTGAATTTTTTTTTTCCTCATTATTGATCTCAGTAGCCTTTGAAGCCTTGCAGCTTCCTTGGATTCGGCAGCGGACCACGTATGTGCCCCGGGATCAATCTGTCAAAGATGGAGATCTCCATTTTCATTTATCACTTAGCCTGCAGATACAAGTAAGAACAGAACATGCTCATTTTGATAAACAGTCTCATCTTCCTAACGTGTCAACCAGCCAAGGGGACAAACTTTTGTAAGCTAGTCTTTTTTGAAAAAATAAAGCGAAAAAAGAAAGTGACGACATTTGAGACATTTTTTATTTCATGAGTGCGTGGTCTCTAATTTCGTTGCTAATTGAGGACAAACATAATTTATCGCAAAATTAGCGACGACATTTGCGATATTTTTTATTTGATTAATTGTTAATAGAGTAGGCTGTCGCTAATTTCGTCATTACTCGGCGACAATAGCGATGGCATTTGAGCTGTTTGTTATGCTCAACTGTATAGGTCGTTGCGCATTGGTGACAAAGGGAATTTCTCGCAAAATTAGGGACGAAAACATACCGTTTGTCTCAAATTCCGTTGTAAATGATACATTCGTCACAACAGTCATCGCTAATATTCGCGACAAAGTTGTTTCATTGCAAACTTTCGCGGCAAACCGGAGCAGCGGGCAAAACACAAAATATGAAGTCTCGAGAAAACCGTAAGAATCATCCACTTCATCTTAGAAAAGGAACCACACAACATCACTCCCTTCCCCTCTTCAGAAACCCTAGGAATCATCTTCCTCTTAGCTTTCGCTCCAGTACCAGCTGAGCCAACCGTCGCTGATTGACGCTACATCACCTCCAGCTTCGTTGCTCCGGCGCGACTGCTCTGGCTCTTGCTTCTCGTTCGATTTTTTTCTAAGTATATGTGATATTTAGGGTAATCCCTTCGTTTGGGTTTTAGATATGGATGTCCAACCTAACTGCTTACTTGCTATATCCCCGCATTCTTGCACGGCTCGGCTCGTTCTTCAACTGAGTTATCCATGTTGCAAATTATCCATATGCATTTACTTACATCTCCTTTTCATTTGACTATTTCATTGTCCATATCATTCTAACCTATCTGCAGATTCAAGGATGCTACATATATTGTGAGGCAACTTAATAAAATAGTCAATAACTATTGGAGGGGGCAATGGATTAGTTACAACAGCGCTCCAAAAGAAGTGAAGGATTTGTGGTGGAATGAGTTCAAGGTAAGTTTTATATCCTTCTATTTTCTCACAAACTTAGTTCAGTTAGTTATTTTTTCTATTTTTTTGCAGCGGAAGTTCAAGTGGGATGAAATAGAAGAGGATGAAATCAGGAGGATTTTTAAGAAGAAAGCTGGTGATCACATACAAAATGTGATGAACAAGGCAAAAAGAAGTCAAGTAAAGCCAGCTTTTATCACAATTGACACTTGGACAGAAATGAAGAGAATCTGGGAAACTGAGAAGAATAAGTAAAGGAGTGAACAGAATAAGAAGAATCGAGCTTCTAGTGAAGGGTTTTCCACATATGCTGGGTGCTCTATCAATGTCGGCAAGCACAAAAAAAGAATGGTAAGTGTGTTAAACATGTTTTAAGTTAACTTAATTCAATTATTGATTTACGTTTATATTTTTTAGGCAGATGAATTGGGAGGGAACCGACATTTGCAGCTGTATTTGAACGCACATTTTTTTAAAAAAAAGATAAGACATGGACTGGCAATCGAGCAAAAGCTGTTAAGGTAGGCGACGTTATACTTTAGATCTTATGGAAAGTAGAATGAAATCCATGAATACTTTTAATATTTATGGTAATTATATATATTGAGTTATTTTATTTTCATCTATATTGTTAATGCAGGAAAAATATGATGTGAACTTTTAAGGGCTCGTGCTAGTGGTAGGGATGGTGTTGCTGCATCTGAGCCACGTCGTGGGTAGAGGCATCGGATGGGATGAAAAGAGGAAAAATATTTGGAATGGGATCCTTGTCAAGGGTACACACAAAAAAGGCCGCTGCAACTTCATCCTCCAATATGGGCTGTTTCAAAGAGGACATGACTTGAGCAAATGACCGAAGAATTGAGCCAGCTGAAAGATTTACTTGTAGAGAAGGACGAAGAAATAAGAGCGGTCAAACAACAATGTCAATCACTCAAGTCACACAAAGATGAAGAAATCAGAGAGGTCAATGAGCGATATAAATCTCTAGAGTCTCAAACACAATTGATCTTGCGACACCTAAACCTCAATCACGATCAGCTTCCTCCTGTACCTCCCACCAATAAATTAGATGATGGGCACGCTGATGAACGGCACAATGATGATGAGATTGCTGCTGCTGCCGATGATTTTGTTGGTCATCTTATTGGTTAAACAGCATGCTTGATGTGACGTCCTAGAAATTCAACCCTTGTAAGTGCCGGGAGTCGATTTAATGATATGAATGTATATTCATAGTCGACGCCATTTTGGACTATAAGGACTGAAAAGACGAAAATTTGGACGAATTCCGAACTTTAGATTATTTCGAATTGAGTTTCGAAATTAATCCGTGGCGATTTTTAAATTGCCGTTTTTGCAAACGAGCTTAACCCTGATCGAGCTTGACCAGTGAAATTGCCGAAATTACCCATCGATCAGTACACCAAAAATTTCGTTTCAGTCCCGGCGCGCCAAAATTACCATTTTGCCCTCCCAATAATTCATTCATATAAGACAAAAAAAATTAAAATGTGGCCTTCAAAGTCAAGGTGGTGGCCCTCCATTTCTCTGCCCAATACACGTCCATTCCGCCGCTGCTTCCTTCTTCTTCTTTCTGCTGTTGTCTTCTTCTCTTCTTCTTCTTTCTTTTTTTTTTTCCTCTTCTCTTGCCCGAGAGCTCCCTTGGCCGATCGACTCCTCCTCCATTCGTGGCCATTTTTCGCGACCACCACACCCCCACCGGCAGCCACCGTCCCCAACCACTCGCCGCCGTCGCCTGGACCCCGGCCGAGCCGCCGCCGCCGCCGCCGTTTCGCCGAAGTAAACCACCCGGTCGGGCGTCCCCTGTTTCGGGTCAGGGGAACCGAGGGCTCCGCGGCCTCCTCCGGCCGCCACGGCCGCCACCGACGCCGACCACCACCACCCAGCTAACCCCCGACTCCCCCTCGACCGATCCCACCCCTCGTCACCGACCGTCCGCCGCCGGAGTCGCCGGAATCCGGCCCGAAAGTCTCGGTACTCTGTTTTTGAACCGGGTTGTTCCGGTCTTCGTTTCGGCCGCCACCGTCGCCGCCGTACCACACCGCCACCGCCAGACGACTCCCCTGAGTCTCCTCTACCACCACCCAGCCCAGCTCCGCCGGTCGCCGCGCGTGGGCGCCGGAAATCGTCGCCGACCGAGAGCCCTGTTTCGGGCAACAGCAGGACAGCCACTGATCGCGGCTGTCCGCCGTCGCCGGCCGCCTTCCGCCGCCGCCCACCTGTCCCGGCCGACCCCCACTGACCCCTAGGTGAGCCCCCGACCCCTGGCCGGCCTTGTCCCGGCCCATGTCGCCGGAAAACGGCCAAAAATCGTGAATTGCCGGTTGAATACTCTGGTTTCTCACTGTTGCAGGCTGCCGGCCGCCGCTCGCCGGAGCTCCGCCGCCGGCCACCTGTTCCGGCGACCTCGCCGGACTCCCACGGGGTGTCGCCGAAGTTTGAGCCCAACCCGCCGCGCGATAAACCTTAGTTTTATCGCCGCCGCCGCCGCCGCCGTCGCCGATCGAGCTAACTCAAATTGTGAGTTGACTCTAAACCTTGGTTAGGGCGCTAATTGCGCTTAGGATTAGTCTGTTTTATTTATTTAGTTAATTAATTAATTAATTAATTATTATTTATTTATTTATAAAAAAAAAATATTTCGATCGGGACCGGTTTAGATAGAAATCATGGTTAGGATACATGGTCGATCGATTAATTGTCTGTGGCTATTTGTGGTAATTTAGTAATTAATTGATTGATTGAGTTGCTCGCGAGTGAGTGACAGGTTAGAGACGAGCGAACGATTGATTGCTATAATTTGACTGAGAATTAAGATTTCTAATATGAATTGAGCTTGAAATTGCCGGGTTAAGATGATTACTCGAGAGTGAGTGAATTGCTTGATTGGTTTGTTTGCCTGGCTGAAAAATTCAATTGGGAATCTTGTGGGCCTTGGGGCCGAGTTGATTGTATTTCTTGTGGATTTTGGCGTTAATCCAAGATAATCAATGAATTGATTGCCGAGTGCAATTTGTGTGGTCATTAAAAGGGTCAATGACGCTACCTGGCAAGTTCGCTTTGTACCGTGGGTACTTGTACCGTACAGATTGTATGGAAATTTGCGACTTGTCAGAAGCACGATAATCCATGCCCCGTGCCAGTCGTACGGTTTTAAGGGATTATCGGATGCCGGTCGCAGCTTGTGAAGGACCGAAGCTCCTTTTTAAGGAATGCCTACTCGCAGTGCCGTGCCGGGTGCACTGGATACACTGCTTGTAGTAGCCGTCGCTGAGAGGGTAAAGTGGACGTAGCCTGGTTTTGCCAAAAGAGTGCGGGATCGCACTATTGATGTATTTATCACGCCAGTCGCGTGGGTCATTGATTAATAATGAACTTGTGTATGCCTGAGTGGTTGTACTTCTGTTGGTGGTAGATTTGTCAGACTTGTTATGATTGATATATTTATATATATATCTGTTGTTATCTTGTGATACTTTGGACGTTCTAGGCGAATCATTGTCCTAACCGAGATTAAGCTTGATTCACTGAGATTCATTTCTCACCCCGTCGCGGGACAATTGTTTTTCAGGTCCGAAGTAATGGAAAGACCGGTGCGGTTCGGCACCCCCACTGACTCATCACTTGATATCAGTCTCCATCCGGTACCAGGTACGGACCAGATGTGGGAGCGTCACATCACGACGATATGGGTTGATGAAGGGATGCCACATCTGGTGGCACATCTCTTTAAAGCCTGGTATCTTCGTGATGGGATGGATCTCTTCGGTCCGCTTCGAGGATTTGAGGGGCCACCTCTACAGGGGGTCCCTAATATCCCCGCTTGGGACCCGATGGATATTGATACACCTGATGGGGAAGTGATGGACCCCGCGCCTGATATGGAGCTCGATCTCGAGCCTGAGCAATCGGTAGCCCCCTCTGTGCGTTCTAGCCAGAGTTCTTGTGATGACCCAAATGACCCGGCTCCCCCGTTTGATTATTACGACACGGATGTCGAGTCTTCCCAGTAGTGGGTTAGGGCCTTTTTGTAGTCAGGGAACTGTGGTTATTTTTGTGGGGATACTGTTTTGGGATAGATGAGAGTTAACCTTACCTGACTCCTGTATCTTTTTGTGAGTCCTAGAGGGCCACCCCGAAGCATGGGGTTGTATTTATCAGTTGATGGCTCTGTAAGGTTATGGATCATCTATTCTCATCAGCCTTTTGTATTTTGCAATCTGGCTTTACTTTCTATCTATCCCATGTGTTTTTATTGAATGGAAGATGGTACGTTCCGCTTGCGCAATATAAGCTTAGGTCGATAGCAATTGCCTGGGACGCTATCTTTTATGACCTGGTGGCGATTTGGCAAGGGATGTCGCGGGCTCGAGAGTCGGGACGTGACACTTGAGGAGAGATGGTAACTATACTTCAGTGCCCCTCATTTTGATTGACCTTTGGTTTGGGCTCTTCTAATATTCTTCTTGTTTTCTCAGCTTTCACGGAGATATCTCCTGTCTGAACTGGTAAGATTGGAAATATCTTTTCATATCTGTTTGCGAATAGTTTGAGTGGATATGCACTCTTGCTGTTATTTTGTGTGAAAATTAACAACTTTCCACTCGCGGTAGCCACAACTTTTAATCTGTATAAATCTAATCTGTGCAGAAGTTCTCTTATCCCATTTTTGCATTATTCTATCTAAATCTTGCTCACTTGAATATCTTCCATAACTGTGCTGTTCAAGTTTTGATCAGCTTGCTGTTCAAGGTGATGTGGTGTTTGCTCATCTTTTCTTGTCATTTTTTTTAATCCAAAGAAATGCCGCTTTCTGAAGCTCAAGTTTTGATCTTTTCGCTGTTTGGGCATGTGGGTGTTGCACAGTCTGGCGACGCTTCATTGCTTTCCTACTCGATGGAGGAGGGATCTCTCCGAGAACGAGTCAGGCAGGAGCTTTGGGATGAGCAACTTCAGGTAACTCGTTCTGACTTCTGTGGCATTTCTTACGTGCTGGATTTTTTGTGCTCTGGTTTTAGCATATTCTCTTGAGGAATACTTAATTGGAAGGATTTGTTTTGAAATATGGTACTTTAATCTTGTGCATACAGATGGACAAGTATCAAGAACAGGGTCAGCTTATAGAACCTTATTTGGAGAGCATAGTTTCACCCCAGAACAATCGAAGTAGGAGCATCTGATGAAATTCTCGATTTAATCAAGCCCGTGTGCGTAATCATATATTCCCTTGTCACTGTATGTGGTTACAAGGCTGTGTTCAAGTTCTTCCCACATCAAGTGTCTGATTTGGAATTTGCGGTATCTCTTTTGGAGAAGTGCCATGACACAAACTCGGTAACCTCACCGTGACAGGAAAGAACTGGTGAAATGGAAGCAAAATGTGGGATCCTTTTGTGGCTTTCCATTCTTGTCTTGGTTCCCTTTGACGTTGCTTCTGTTGACTCAAGTATTGCATGCAATAATGAGCGGGAAGAACTTGAGCCTGCCCCTTTGTTGTCAAGAGAACTGGGATTCTGTAAGGACTACCTTTCAAGTGCTGGTCCAATTCAAACCATATTTGGATTGCTGCTATCAAGACTTCTGACTCGTCCAGACATGCCAAAAGCATTTATCAGGTGACTCTCTTTGTGGTAATTCCGTTATTGCTGAATCAGGAATAGAAGGAAAAGAAAACTCCGAAATTCCTCTACTTCCTAAATGAAATTTCCTTTTCCTTTTGGAAAGTTCTTTGTGGAAGTGGGATTGCTTGAGGAAGTCTCTTCCCAGGTGCTTCTCTTCAAAATTGTCTCAATGTCCATTGATATGTCAAAGTTCAATTTTTAAGTGTGATTTGGCTCAAAGATATCTTCTTCTTTTTTTTTTCTTTTTTTTTTTTTTTCTGTTTTGTGTTATTTGTCTGTCAGTTTATATGCCCCTGCTTATTTCTTTCCATGTTCACCTTCAGATTTATTGACTGGGCACATGATATTCTTTCTTCCAGTTGAGATGATGTCGCGGCCCCGGAGTTGTTTCTTCTTCAGCACCCTCCAAACTATCAATTCTCCTCTCCTGCAGATAGTGTTCGTGTCATTTTCTGGTCAGTTGTAATGACTTGATAGGATGGAATAATAATGTGGACTGCTGCATGGTTGTTAAAATCCTGATTATGTTTTATTTTTGTACTCCAGGTGCACTACTGAGTCTTTCTTTTCAGTAACTTCCTTTGATGTTCGAAGGTTGTCACGTCCCGACTCTCGAGCCCGCGACATCCCTTGCCAAATCGCCACCAGGTCATAATAGATAGCGTCCCAGGCAATTGCTATCGACCTAAGCTTATATTGCGCAAGCGGAACGTACCATCTTCCATTCAATAAAAACACATGGGATAGATAGAAAGTAAAGTCAGATTGCAAAATACAAAAGGCTGATGAGAATAGATGATTCATAACCTTACAGAGCCATCAACTGATAAATACAACCCCATGCTTCGGGGTGGCCCTCTAGGACTCACAAAAAGATACAGGAGTCAGGTAAGGTTAACTCTCATCTATCCCAAAACAGTATCCCCCACAAAAATAACCACAGTTCCCTGACTACAAAAAGGCCCTAACCCACTACTGGGAAGACTCGACATCCGTGTCGTAATAATCAAACGGGGGAGCCGGGTCATTTGGGTCATCACAAGAACTCTGGCTAGAACGCACAGAGGGGGCTACCGATTGCTCAGGCTCGAGATCGAGCTCCATATCAGGCGCGGGGTCCATCACTTCCCCATCAGGTGTATCAATATCCATCGGGTCTCAAGCGGGGATATTAGGGACCCCCTGTAGAGGTGGCCCCTCAAATCCTCGAAGCGGACCGAAGAAATCCATCCCATCATGAAGATACCAGGCTTTAAAGAGATGTGTCACCAGATGTGGCATCCCTTCATCAACCCATATCGTCGTGATGTGACGCTCCCACATCTGGTCCGTACCTGGTACCGGATGGAGACTGATATCAAGTGATGAGTCAGTGGGGGTGCCGAACCGCACCGGTCTTTCCATTACTTCGGACCTGAAAAACAATTATCCCGCGACGGGGTGAGAAATGAATCTCAGTGAATCAAGCCTAATCTCGGTTAGGACAATGATTCGCCCAGAACATCCTAAGTGCCACAAAAAGATCACAAGATAACAACAGAGATATATATATAAATATATCAATCATAACAAGTCTGACAAATCTATCACCAACAGAAGTACAACCACTCAGGCATACACAAGTTCATTATTAATCAATGACCCACGCGACTGGCGTGATAAATACATCAATAGTGCGATCCCGCACTCTTCTGGCAAAACCAGGCTACGTCCACTTTACCCTCTCAGCGACGGCTACTACAAGCAGTGTATCCAGTGCACCCGGCACGACACTGCGAGTAGGCATTCCTTAAAAAGGAGCTTCGGTCCTTCACAAGCTGCGACCGGCATCCGATAATCCCTTAAAACCGTACGACTGGCACGGGGCATGGATTATCGTGCTTCTGACAAGTCGCAAATTTCCATACAATCTATACGGTACAAGTACCCACGGTACAAAGCGAACTTGCCAGGTAGCGTCATTGACCCTTTTAATGACCACACAAATTGCACTCGGCAATCAATTCATTGATTATCTTGGATTAACGCCAAAATCCACAAGAAATACAATCAACTCGGCCCCAAGGCCCACAAGATTCCCAATTGAACTTTTCAGCCAGGCAAACAAACCAATCAAGCAATTCACTCACTCTCGAGTAATCATCTTAACCCGGCAATTTCAAGCTCAATTCATATTAGAAATCTTAATTCTCAGTCAAATTATAGCAATCAATCGTTCGCTCGTCTCTAACCTGTCACTCACTCGCGAGCAACTCAATCAATCAATTAATTGCTAAATTACCACAAATAGCCACAAACAATTAATCGATCGACCATGTATCCTAACCATGGTTTCTATCTAAACCGGTCCCGATCGAAATATTTTTTTTTATAATAAATAAATAATTAATAAACTAAATAAATAAAACAGACTAATCCTAAGCGCAATTAGCGCCCTAACCAAGGTTTAGAGTCAACTCACTATTTGAGTTAGCTCGATCGGCGACGGCGGCGGCGGCGGCGGCGGCGGCGGCGGCGGCGGCGGCGGCCGAAACGAAGATCGGAACAACCCGGTTTCAAAAACAGAGCACCGAGACTTTCGGGCCGGATTCCGGCGGTTCCGGCGGCTGACGGTCGGCGACGAGGGGTGGGATCGGTCGAGGGGAGGTCGGGGGTTAGCTGGGTGGTGGTGGTCGGCGTCGGTGGCGGCCGTGGCGGCCGGAGAAGACCGCGAAGTCCTCGGGTCGCCTGACCCGAAAACAGGGGATGTTCGGCCGTGGGTTTTCTTCGGCGAAACGGCGGCGACGGCGGCTCAGCCGGGGTCCAGGCGACGGCGGCGAGTGGCTGGGGACGGTGGCTGCCGGTGGGGGTGTGGTGGTCGCGAAAAATGGCCACGAACGGAGGTGATTCACTCGGTTGAAGGGGGTTGTCGGCAAAGAAGAAAAAAAATGAAGAAAGAAGAAGAACAGAAGAAGAAGTAGCAAGAAGAAGAAGAAGCAGCGGCGGAGAAGACGTGTGTTGGGCAGAGAAATGGAGGGCCACCACCTTGACTTTGAAGGCCACAAAATTTAATTTTTTTGTCTTATGTGAGTGAATTATTGGGAGGGGCAAAATGGTAATTTTGGCGCGCCGGGACTGAAACGAAATTTTTGGTGTACTGATCGATGGGTAATTTCGGCAATTTCACTGGTCAAGCTCGATCAGGGTTAAGCTCGTTTGCAAAAACGGCAATTTAAAAATTGCCACGGATTAATTTCGAAACTCAATTCGAAATAATCTAAAGTTCGGAATTCGTCCAAATTTTCGTCTTTTCAGTCCTTATAGTCCAAAATGGCGTCGACTATGAATATACATTCATATCATTAAATCGACTCCCGGCACTTACAAGGGTTGAATTTCCAGGACGTCACAACTCTCCCCCACTTAGGAAATTTCGTCCTCGAAATTACAGCACAGTTCTAATCACTCAAAAAGAGAAGGATAACTAAGCTTCATAACTTCTTCATTCTCCCATGTAGCTCCTTCTGTGCCATGGTGTTGCCAAACCACCTTGACTAACGGAATTGTCTTGGATCGCAGTACCTGCTCTTTTCTGTCCACGATCCTGACTGGTCGCTCCACATATAACGCCCGTTCATCCAAATCAATTTCTTCGTAACTCAGCACATGAGCAGGGTCTGGCTCATACTTCCTCAACATCGATACGTGGAAAACATTATGCACTTGAGCCAGTCTAGGCGGCAATGCGAGTCGATAAGCCAAAATTTCGATCCGTTCTAAGATTTCAAATGGTCCAACGTACCTCGGGCTCAGCTTTCCTTTCCTGCCAAAACGGGAGGTTCCTCTCATAGGTGACACTTTCAAAAACACATGGTCGCCTACTTGAAATTCCAAAGGTCTGCGCCTTTTATCAGCATAACTCTTCTGGCGACTCTGAGCTGTCTTTAATCTATCTTTAATCACTTTAATTGCTTCCATCGACTGTTCTACTAACTCAGGGCCAGTTATCTTCCTTTCCCCAACCTCATCCCAACATACTGGTGTCCTGCAAGCCCTACCATACAAGGCCTCAAAAGGTGTCATCTTAATACTCTGTTGGTAGCTGTTATTATAGGCAAATTCAACCAAATGTAAATGTTCCTCCCAATTACCTCTGAAATCCAGAACACATGCTCTCAACATGTCCTCCAAGGTCTGAATCGTTCTTTCAGACTGACCATCTGTCTGTGGATGATAAGCTGTACTAAATTGCAGCTTCGTTCCTAAAGCAGTTTGTAGACTCTTCCAAAATGTAGCGGTGAATTTAGGATCTCGATCAGAAGTGATCGTCACTGGCACACCATGCAACCTTACAATATGCCTTACATACAACTCAGCGTATCTGTCTAAGGCAAAGTCCTTTCTTACTGGAATAAAATGCGCTGACTTCGTTAGTCTATCCACCACGACCCAAATTGAATCATGCCCTCGCTGACTCCTCGGCAAACCCATCACGAAATCCATCGTGATATGCTCCCATTTCCACTCTGGAATTTCCAAAGGTTGGAGTAGTCCTCCAGGTTTGCAATGCTGCGCCTTGACCTGCTGGCAGGTCAAACATTTAGCCACATGTTTGGCTATATCAGTTTTCATACCATTCCACCAGTAATGCTGTTTCAAATTCTGATACATCTTTGTACTCCCAGGATGAATACTATAACTACTACGATGTGCTTCTGATAAAATCTCCTCCCTTAAATTTTCATCCTCCGGCACAACCAACCGTCCTCTAAATTTAAGTATCCCATCCTCCGCTATTTGAAAATCGACCCTTCGTTTGGTCGGATCTCCTTGCAGGATCTTCCGGATAAAAGGGTCTGTGGACTGCAAGGCCTTAATTTTTATTTGCACTTCTGGCTCGATTCTCAAGGTAGCCACGAGACTCGACAGCTGGCTTATCTCCAATTTAAAGTCTGAGTCTCTTAATTGCTCAAGTAAACGCCACTCCTGCACCTGCAATTGAGCAATCACTGATTTTCTACTCAGGGCATCAGCAACCTTATTCGCCTTACCAGGATGATACAGGATCTCACAGTCATAGTCTTTTAATAACTCCATCCATCGGCGTTGTCTCATGTTCAGCTCCCTTTGAGAAAACAGGTATTTCAGACTCTGATGGTCGGTGTATACCTGAAAACTTTCCCCAATCAAATAGTGTCTCCAGATCTTCAAGGCAAATACAACCGCAGCTAACTCCAGGTCGTGTGTAGGATAATTCAACTCGTGTGGTCTCAATTGGCGGGATGCATACGCTACCACCCTGCCATGCTGCATCAAAACACAGCCCAGTCCCCTAAGCGAAGCATCGCTATAAATTTCATAACCACCAGGACCAGACGGAATTGTCAGAACAGGAGCCGTAGTTAGCCTATGCTTAAGCTCTTGGAAACTACGCTCACACTTGTCCGTCCATTGAAACTTCGTATCTTTCTTCAGCAATTTAGTCAAGGGCGAGGCTATAGCTGAGAATCCTTCCACAAATCGCCTGTAATAACCTGCCAAACCCAAGAAACTTCTAATTTCTGTAGCAGTTGTCGGTCTCGACCAGTTAATAACTGCCTCAATTTTAACTGGATCCACAGCAATGCCTTCACTCGAAACTACGTGGCCTAGGAACGCCACGCTAGCTAGCCAAAACTCACACTTACTGAATTTAGCGTATAATTGATGCGTTCTCAGAGTTTCCAGAACTATTCTCAGGTGTTGCTCATGATCTTCAGAACTTTTCGAGTACACTAGGATATCATCTATGAAAACAATCACAAAACGATCCAGAAACTCCTTGAACACTCTATTCATCAGATCCATAAAAGCAGCAGGAGCATTCGTCAAACCAAACGGCATCACTGTGAACTCGTAATGCCCATAACGTGTTCTAAATGCCGATTTCGGTATATCCTCTTTTCTGATTCTCAACTGATGGTATCCCGTCCGTAGATCAATTTTTGAAAATATAGATGCTCCCTGCAGCTGATCGAACAAGTCGTCAATCCTTGGCAGTGGGTACTTATTCTTGATCGTCACCTGATTCAACTGCCTATAGTCAATACACAGTCTCAAAGACCCATCCTTTTTCTTGACGAACAAGACAGGCGCTCCCCATGGCGAGGCACTAGGGCGAATGAATCCCTTGTCTAACAACTCCTGCATTTGAACCTTAAGTTCTTTCAATTCTGATAACGCCATTCTATATGGTGCCTTAGAAATCGGCTCTGTCCCCGGAGCTAATTCTATCACAAACTCGATTTCTCTTTCTGGTGGTAAACCAGGTAATTCTTGGGGGAAAACATCCGGAAACTCACATACAATCATAATATCATCCAATTTCAATTCTTTAGCAGATGTATCTACCACAGAAACCAAATAACCTTGGCACCCATCTCCCAACAATCGAGTCGCCTCTAACGACGATATCATCACAGTCGAGGTTCCTCCTCGATTACCCAAAAATTCATAACTACTGTCATCCATCGGATTAAACCGTATTATCTTATTAAAGCAATCCATTGTGGCTCTTTGCTTTACCAACCAATCCATTCCCACAATCAAGTCAAAATCGTACATTTCTAGCACAATCAAATCTATCTTACTCTCATGGCCATCCACCACTAGTCTGCAATCAGGACAACTCACTGTAGCCACTACTTTATCTTTCAATGGCGTAGATACATTAAGCACAATTTCTAAAGGTACCAAGTTCAATTCAGATAATTTAACAAACTGATCTGCGACAAATGAATGAGTGGCGCTCGGATCAAATAAGGCATATGCTACTTGGTCATGCAAGA
Organism: Rhodomyrtus tomentosa; assembly: GCA_028455895.1. Lineage (NCBI taxonomy): Eukaryota > Viridiplantae > Streptophyta > Magnoliopsida > Myrtales > Myrtaceae > Rhodomyrtus > Rhodomyrtus tomentosa. Next base: position 34,381,653 of record JAPCWY010000001.1, on the reverse strand, counting down.
GGACCGTACCTGTAACAGTCGGCGAATCCTTCGCCGCTTCCCGAGTGACTGCAAAAACCCTTCCTTGTGCCGGCGGGCGATTCTGAAAGTTTGACGGCACAGATCCTCTAGACTGTCCCCCCTGCTGGGGTTGTGCCTGTCCACCTTGCCTCTGTGGGCAGTCCCTCACCCGATGGCCCAGCTGGCCACAACCAAAACAGGCACCACCTCGATACGGGCACAAACCAGGCCCATGCCTCTGTCGACACAAGCTGCACACCTCATTCTGACGAAATGCCGGCTTACTAATCGCCCCTCGGCGAATTAGTGGAATGTGACCCCGATTGTTAAACATGGGTTTCTTCCCTTATCTCCTATCGAATCTGTTTGGGGAAACAAATCGTGATCCAGACGCAGTAGCCCTTTCAGACAAATCTCTCTCCACTATCAATGCCCTCGCGTAGATATCATCATAATCTTGAAGGTCAAGCGGTGCCAGGGCACTCTTAATCTCGGGCTTCAATCCGTCCTTGAATCTTCTAGCCCTATCCTCCGGATCCTCAATCATCCTCGGAGCATACTTAGATAGTTCAGAAAACTTTGCCTCGTACTGGTCAATAGTCATCTGATTCTGACGGAGGCGGAAAAATTCAGCCATCTTTTGCTCCCTAGCTGTCCTCGAAAAGTATTTATTATTGAAAACTTCTACAAAAGTATTCCATACTGGAATTGTACCTTCTGGAAAAGTTCTACCCTTGACAGCTCTCCACCACGTACTAGCATTCCCTTCAAGTTGATAAACTGCCAGAGTAACTTTATCCCTATCTGAGCATCTCAGCAAATCGAATGCTTTCTCCATCCCTTCGACCCATCGAGTAGCAGCTTCAGGGTCTCCACTTCCAGTGAATTGTGGTGGTTTCAATTTAAGAAACTGTTCCACCAGCTTTTGAGCCCTACGCTCCTCACTGTCATGTATAGGTAGGGGACTCACCGACGGAACTGCAACCGGTATAGCAGATGAAGTCCCAGCAGCAGCGACAGTAGCTGCGGCTTGATTCCTTACTTGATGTCCCATCAAATCTCCAATAGTACCTAAGGCTTGCATGACTTCAGCCATTGTCGGTTCCCTTCCAGTAGGTCCTGTAGGTTCTGCAGCAGAGGCTGCAGTAGGGGGTGCAATAGGGGACACCGCAGGCGGTACTCTTTCATCATCAACCAATTCTTCCATCGGCCTTAAAGGCCTCCTTCGAGGGGCTCGAGGTGCTCTTCTACCACGTCCGCTCATTTTACAGTAAAAGGTGAAGTCCTGCTTACCCCATAGCAACACGTGGTCAGAAAGAAATCCTTAAATTCTACCACATAATTAGCAATCACAGGCATAATAACCAAGAATCTTACTAACTATCCCATTTCTCAACACTCCTTATCACTCCGTGCCAATGACCAGATGGATTAGGCTGACCTTGCTCTGATACCACCTTGGGCGGGGATGTCACGTCCCGACTCTCGAGCCCGCGACATCCCTTGCCAAATCGCCACCAGGTCATAATAGATAGCGTCCCAGGCAATTGCTATCGACCTAAGCTTATATTGCGCAAGCGGAACGTACCATCTTCCATTCAATAAAAACACATGGGATAGATAGAAAGTAAAGCCAGATTGCAAAATACAAAAGGCTGATGAGAATAGATGATTCATAACCTTACAGAGCCATCAACTGATAAATACAACCCCATGCTTCGGGGTGGCCCTCTAGGACTCACAAAAAGATACAGGAGTCAGGTAAGGTTAACTCTCATCTATCCCAAAACAGTATCCCCCACAAAAATAACCACAGTTCCCTGACTACAAAAAGGCCCTAACCCACTACTGGGAAGACTCGACATCCGTGTCGTAATAATCAAACGGGGGAGCCGGGTCATTTGGGTCATCACAAGAACTCTGGCTAGAACGCACAGAGGGGGCTACCGATTGCTCAGGCTCGAGATCGAGCTCCATATCAGGCGCGGGGTCCATCACTTCCCCATCAGGTGTATCAATATGCATCGGGTCCCAAGCGGGGATATTAGGGACCCCCTGTAGAGGTGGCCCCTCAAATCCTCGAAGCGGACCGAAGAGATCCATCCCATCATGAAGATACCGGGCTTTAAAGAGATGTGCCACCAGATGTGGCATCCCTTCATCAACCCATATCGTCGTGATGTGACGCTCCCACATCTGGTCCGTACCTGGTACCGGATGGAAACTGATATCAAGTGATGAGTCAGTGGGGGTGCCGAACCGCACCGGTCTTTCCATTACTTCGGACCTGAAAAACAATTATCCCGCGACGGGGTGAGAAATGAATCTCAGTGAATCAAGCCTAATCTCGGTTAGGACAATGATTCGCCCAGAACATCCTAAGTGCCACAAAAAGATCACAAGATAACAACAGAGATATATATATAAATATATCAATCATAACAAGTCTGACAAATCTATCACCAACAGAAGTACAACCACTCAGGCATACACAAGTTCATTATTAATCAATGACCCACGCGACTGGCGTGATAAATACATCAATAGTGCGATCCCGCACTCTTCTGGCAAAACCAGGCTACGTCCACTTTACCCTCTCAGCGACGGCTACTACAAGCAGTGTATCCAGTGCACCCGGCACGGCACTGCGAGTAGGCATTCCTTAAAAAGGAGCTTCGGTCCTTCACAAGCTGCGACCGGCATCCGATAATCCCTTAAAACCGTACGACTGGCACGGGGCATGGATTATCGTGCTTCTGACAAGTCGCAAATTTCCATACAATCTGTACGGTACAAGTACCCACGGTACAAAGCGAACTTGCCAGGTAGCGTCATTGACCCTTTTAATGACCACACAAATTGCACTCGGCAATCAATTCATTGATTATCTTGGATTAACGCCAAAATCCACAAGAAATACAATCAACTCGGCCCCAAGGCCCACAAGATTCCCAATTGAACTTTTCAGCCAGGCAAACAAACCAATCAAGCAATTCACTCACTCTCGAGTAATCATCTTAACCCGGCAATTTCAAGCTCAATTCATATTAGAAATCTTAATTCTCAGTCAAATTATAGCAATCAATCGTTCGCTCGTCTCTAACCTGTCACTCACTCGCGAGCAACTCAATCAATCAATTAATTGCTAAATTACCACAAATAGCCACAGACAATTAATCGATCGACCATGTATCCTAACCATGGTTTCTATCTAAACCGGTCCCGATCGAAATATTTTTTTTTTATAATAAATAAATAAATAATAAATAAATAATTAATAAACTAAATAAATAAAACAGACTAATCCTAAGCGTAATTAGCGCCCTAACCAAGGTTTAGAGTCAACTCACTATTTGAGTTAGCTCGATCGGCGACGGCGGCGGCGGCGGCGGCGGGGGCGGTGGCGGCCGAAACGAAGATCGGAACAACCCGGTTTCAAAAACAGAGCACCGAGACTTTCGGGCCGGATTCCGGCGGTTCCGGCGGCTGACGGTCGGCGACGAGGGGTGGGATCGGTCGAGGGGAGGTCGGGGGTTAGCTGGGTGGTGGTGGTCGGCGTCGGTGGCGGCCGTGGCGGCCGGAGAAGACCGCGAAGTCCTCGGGTCGCCTGACCCGAAAACAGGGGATGTTCGGCCGTGGGTTTTCTTCGGCGAAACGGCGGCGACGGCGGCTCGACCGGGGTCCAGGCGACGGCGGCGAGTGGCTGGGGACGGTGGCTGCCGGTGGGGGTGTGGTGGTCGCGAAAAATGGCCACGAACGGAGGTGATTCACTCGGTTGAAGGGGGTTGTCGGCAAAGAAGAAAAAAAATGAAGAAAGAAGAAGAACAGAAGAAGAAGTAGCAGGAAGAAGAAGAAGCAGCGGCGGAGAAGACCTGTGTTGGGCAGAGAAATGGAGGGCCACCACCTTGACTTTGAAGGCCACAAAATTTAATTTTTTTGTCTTATGTGAGTGAATTATTGGGAGGGGCAAAATGGTAATTTTGGCGCGCCGGGACTGAAACGAAATTTTTGGTGTACTGATCGATGGGTAATTTCGGCAATTTCACTGGTCAAGCTCGATCAGGGTTAAGCTCGTTTGCAAAAACGGCAATTTAAAAATCGCCACGGATTAATTTCGAAACTCAATTCGAAATAATCTAAAGTTCGGAATTCGTCCAAATTTTCGTCTTTTCAGTCCTTATAGTCCAAAATGGCGTCGACTATGAATATACATTCATATCATTAAATCGACTCCCGGCACTTACAAGGGTTGAATTTCCAGGACGTCACAAAGGTTATCTTGGTTAATTTTTTGATAGTTGGCTTGTTTTTGCAGTTTCGACGACAGTGTGTGTAGCGAGTGGGGACAGTTTTGAGAAGATTTGTCATGTGTTCCACCATAACCCTATTTCAAAGATGCGACTTTTGGAAAGATTTTCAACATTCTCTGATCTTTTGCTAAATCTGTGGGAAAAAAGAGAAAGACAATGGTAGAGGAATGCATTTCGTTTGCATATTATTATTATATTTAGATCTTGCTTAATCAATTTTACATACAAATTCTAGAAATTAATTTTTCTTTTAATTAGTTTTAAAATTGAAAAATAAAAGAAATTATTTTATCATACGATCACAAAATATAAATGTTCTTGCAAAATTTGTCTCGTGTTTGGTCGTTGCAAAATTCATCGCTAAAGAAGATTAAAAAATCATTAAAATTTCGTCGCCGAATAATGTTGGTCGCAAAGCTCGTCGCTAAATTTATCTGTAAATAATGTTCATGGAAAAATTAAATTTTCGTCGCTAAATTTTCCAACGTCGATTTGGCATCGAAATTCTTTCGTTGATATTTTCGTTGCAATATATTTTATCAATGAAAGTTTTGGTGGCAAATGCCAGCTGCTAAGGGCCTGTATGGAAACTCTTCAGGGAAATTATTTATGTTCCAAAAGTGTTTCGGGAACACTTTTGGAATAGAAATAGGTATGATTTAAAAATGTTCCAAATTTGTTTGGCGAAATATTTTCGTGCCAGGGAACACTTTTGAAGAAACAAAAAAAAAACTTGCTTCTGGATCTTGAAATACTTTTGGAATCATCATTCATCGTCGTCGATGCAAGCACCACTCGTTGGCTGCCTCATCGGCCGCCGCCACCGGTCGCTAGCTGCCATCGGACGCCGGTCATTGGCGGTCTCCTGTCGCTGCAGCCGCCAATCGTCGGCGGACGATGATTGCCGACCGCCGGTGGCAGCGAAAAAAAAAATATTTTTTACGTATCAAATGCGTTTTTGTTCTCAGAATCGTAGTCGGGAATAGAAACACAAAAAAATATTTTTGTTTAAAAAATGCTCCGAGGAACATAAATGTTACCATACGCAGCCTAAATTTTGCTAAGTTTATCGTCAATTAGCGATGAAATTGGCGGCAAATTATTTGTCACTAATCGACGACGATAAGGTTCGTGACAAATTAGCGATGAACTGAGTTCGTCGCAAATTAGCAATTTAGCGACGAAAATTATTTGTTGCAAATTGGCAACGAAAAATTGCATGTATTCGTCTTTAAATTTTGTGACGACGAAAGAGATTCCGTTGCTAAATTCGTCGTAACTTGATTTAGCCACAATAGTTTTTATGGCAAGCGCGGTTGCTCAATATTCGTCACTGAATTAGCGATGAAATTGGCAGTATAACTATTTGTCGCTAATTGGCGACGACTTTTTTCACGACATTGTTCGTGGTAAATTAGCAACAAATTTTAAATTGTCGTCGTAATTTAGCGATGAAGGTCAAATTATTTTGTCGCTAAAGTTTTTGATGCCGAGTTGGCGACGAAATCCTTTTCGTTGCTATTTTCGTCGCATCCTGATTTACCCATGAAAGTTTTCTTGGCAAATTCATCACCAATTAGCAATGAAATTGGCGGCGAAATTATTTGTCGCTAATCAGCGACGAATTTTTTGCCAAAGTTTTCGTGGCAAATTCTGTTGCTAAAACATTGTTTTTTTTTTTTGTAAGTGCTTGTGCTTTTGTCGGTGGATTACCTTTGGTCAGTAGAGTGAACAGTTATTGGCATAACATCTAAACGCAAAAGCTTGAATAATAAATATTGCATTGAAGTCCTTGTTCTGTATGATCCACAACCACAAGAAGCAGCATGACATGCTCTTTGATAAGAGAAGGATACTATTGTAGCTTTGGAGTCTCCTGACGGACGGCTAAAAGAAAGAATGAAAGTAAAGAAGCTATTACATACGGTCTTTGCCAGTAGTAACATAACAACTGCCACAGCTTCCTCATATATTTCCCTTTTGATCAAGCAAACCTCTCGGTTGCAAATATACTAACATGGAGAGTATGAAGATATATCACACTTGAAATCTCAGCCTCACTCGCTCGGTAGGAATCCAATCTTGACTTGGTAAAACTCCTCATCTTTGATTTTACGTGCTGCCTCTCCATACGTCATTCCTTCTCCGGGACTCCCGTCGCGCCAATGGAAAGTGACCGGGGCCAAGGGATCCCACACAAACTTGGCCCACCAGTCTTTGTCCCCTTGGACCGAGAAGCTTCTTCCCTTCGCGCTGTTCCAGTCCCACGGCAACCCTCTGAGATCGAAGCACTGCCTTAGGCGGACGGCCACCCCTTGAGGGAAAACTAGAGTATGGTCGCAAATGCTCCTTAGTTTTGGAAGATTGAGAAGTTCTAAGATTTCGAGACGTGAGAATAGTCTGGAAGCTGCTGCTAATTCCTCTCTTGCGAATTCACCCCCAATGATGCTCTCCATCGAACCGCACTCCTCGACGTGCAATTTCCGGAGTTTCGGAGCGTGCACGAGCCAGGACAAATCCGAAAGCCCACATCGGCGGATATTGACTTCTGCGAGACCAGGAAAGCAAGAAGAGCAGTTGGGCGCTCGTCCTACTCCATGATTGATATCCATCTCCGCAAGCGCAGGGCACTTGAATAGATGAAGCTCTTCTAAATGCGGGAAAACTGCCGTTGCCTGTATTAGGATGCGGGTCAAGTTCTTGCAACTAGTGATCCTCGCTCTCCTTAGGCTTCGCTGTAAATTTGGGGACTCGAATATCTTCAGGGCAGAGGACAGCTTGGACACGACGATGGATAAGTCGGTGAGATGTTGCATGCGCCCTACTTCCTCTACTATCACTTCTTCCTCCACTTCAGCGCTTCCCCAGGCATGCGCAATAACCCACTGGCTGAACACATTCAGCGGTAAGCTTCTGACGGCCCCTGTCGGAACTAGGATTTCATACGATATATTATCTAGCAGCAGCCACCGTAGACGAGTCAAATTTTTGATTTCCCGGGGCAATTCAAAAATACGGGTGCTCGACAGGTTCAAATACTGTAGGGAAATTAGATCGCAAATCTCTTTCGGGAACAAACGAATGGATATATTCTCGGATAGGTCCAGGACCGTCAAACGAGCCTTCATTGAACCGAAAAATCCTCTTGGCAAGAGCCTCATATTATTTTCTCTCACAAACAAAGTTTTGAGCTGGGAGCACCGGGGTAGTGTTGGGATGGCATTCCGAATCCGCTTTCCCCATACAGATATTTTCTCCGCTTCCCCCCATTTGGAGATCATCTCTTGGGAAATGTCTTCTTCGTTCTCTATCACTAGCAGCTTGTTCTCATTTTGCCCGTGGTCACGAGAGATCCAGACCGCCATGTCGCGGATGACATCGTGCATCTTTACACACTGTTCTCCTTCTAAATTAATCTCACTTTCCAATAGACAAGCGCTCTTTAAATCCCCCAAGATAGACTCTCCCTCGTCCTGCATTCGGTATACATCATCAGTGTATCCTAGCAAGCCCTCTCCAATCCATAGTCCAATGAGCCCGTCCGTTCTTATAGGATAATCCTCAGGAAATAGACAACAATAAAGGAAGCAAGCTTGGAGGGTGGAGTCATTTAAGCTATTATAACTGAACTCTAGTATGTGGTACACTTCTTCTACCATACCTGACAGTTTGTGCGGATTGTTCCTTAGCGTCGTTAGCGCATGCCTCCACTCAAAGGGATTGTCTTTTTTGGCCATGGCTTGCCCGACAGTAATAAGGGCCAGTGGCAACCCTTTGCACTCTTTGGCAATATTCCTTGCGAGGTCTTGAATTTCTTGATGACAATTTACAAGTGATTTGCCGACGTTTTTCTCGAATAATTTCAAAGCTTCTTCGGGCGTCAATAACTCTACCTCCAAGGTTTTGTCGGCTCCCATTTGGTCGCATACACGCTTCACCCGAGTTGTGAACACTACTTTGGAACCGTTCTCAAGACTATGACGACGAACTCCGATACTCGAAAGGTCTAGCCTCCGCCATACATCATCAATCAACAAGACAAACTTCTTCCTGGTTAAAACATCGCATAGATGATGGACTCTCTCATCCTGGGACCATTGACCCCAGCTCCCATCTCGAATGTGCAGCCTTTTCCTTAAGGCATCTCGAATGCTATCTTCATTCACTTGTCTGGACACCACCACCCAAATAACGATATCGAATCCATGATTTGCGTGCAAGAACTCCTCGTTGATCATTTTCATGAGGGTGGTCTTTCCCACACCGCCCTTTCCGTACAACCCAATCACTCTTACTTGTTTTTCCTCCACAACCCATTTCAACACTTTCCTAAGAGGAATATCAAGCCCCACGATCTCGCCCATAGGCAACTCGAGGACGGGAGGAGGAGGCAACGGTGACGTGAAATCTTTGAATTCATCTTTCTCATGATGGAGGTGTCTCGTTTCATTGAGCAGTTGATCCACTCTTTTCCCCAATTTGTAGCTCGACCTGCAGTTTCGCGGAAGACAACGACTGAGACATTTGATTCGGTCAGGTTCCCCGGCTTCCTGAAGAACTTGATCTACTCCAGCGACAAAGTCTTGCACCTTGCTTAACCAGTTCGCCACTTGATTCGTGCGCCGCACACCTCCTCCCTCTTCTTCACGTTCCACCCTTGCCTTCACATCATCGCTCACGGCCTTCAAGTCTTTATTTGCTTCATCCAACGAGCGGACGTTATGTTTAAGATTAGAAATGTAGCCCAAAGGTTTACTGGCCAAGCCCCATAAATCTTTGACGATTTCAAAAACAAAATTTGCGATTTCCATGGATTCTTTCCGAGATAACAGATTGGAAAATCGACTGTTTAGATGGTTGAAAAGAGGGCAAATGAGTGGAGTTCGATAAATATGGATTGTTCTGGGCCTGGCTAGTAGACGAAGGACGACACAGGAACCTTTTCTTTACTTCGAAAAGTAGAGATGGAACTATTTCTCTTCTTCTTCTTTCTTCGTCCGCGTCAACCTGCGAAGAACATTACCATTCAGAAATACAATCCAGAAAAAAGTTTGAGCCAAGGAATAAGGGAGGCATAATGACAAGTCTCATTTCGAAGCACCCTGAGAGGAGGATGAAGTAAGGCAAAGAATATCAGTGACCTATTATGTCTCTTCGATGCGAGGTAATGCTAGTGTTCTTCGGCATGCTTTTTGTCTATAGACTGCGTGGAATGTGATCAATGGTGTCCGGAAGCAAAGAATCATTTTTTTTTTTTGGTACGAGCAAAGAATTATTCTATTTCTTTTTAAGATGCAAAATAATGTAATCAAATTTAATCAGATGTTCACTTATTATTCATAATTCTGCAATTTCGGTAATTATTGAAGTCATCCGCAAAAAGCCTTGTCTAATACTAATTAAAATTAGAGATGATTTAGTGTTTACTTTTTGCTTTTTAAAATTCTTGATGTTATGACAAATCCATTCTTGTTGTTGCAGCTAAGTTGATCTATTTTTTTCAGATTTGCACTAGATTGCAACGCTTTGTGATTGGTTTTGTCTTGATATCATGTGTATCTCTTTTAAGTGAAATGAAAGTTCACTTTTGAACCAATAAAAATAAATAAATAAAAAAATCTACAGCATTCGCGAATTCACTTTTGTAAAAAACTTGAGACCTTTGAAAGTCATCTTACAATTGATGCATATATTCGCATACAATAAGTTTCCGAAATTTAAAGATTTCCATTTGCAGGATCGGTGCTACCCAATTTGCAAGAGAAAACTCACTTCATTTGAACTTCATTCTGAAAACTTCAATTATATAACTCCATGTCTTTAAAATTGCCCGTTCACCCTTTTGATACTAGTCACTTTTACTTCTCTCTTTGAATTATTGAAATTTGTCGAACATTTTTCGCAATGGTTATTATTTTACAGTTATTCTATCATAAATAGTTAGAATCTAAACATAAGTTGCATGCAATCAACTACTATGTTTTATTTTATTCATTTATTACTCCCGAAATTTAACTTCGTGTGGGTTTTATAATAATTTTTTTTTTGAATATATACAGCTTATGGAGAATATAATTAGTAAAATAGCGCTAATCCACAATTAGATTTAGTTAAACTCTGAACGTTAGGAAGATAACATTTCAACTTTAATTGGGGAATAAACCCTCATTACATTTGAACCGCAAATTGACAAGAACAAAAATTTTTGAACAAAATTATTTCTTTATTAAGTTTGAATTTACAAATAGAAAGAACAACAGAAAATTGAAAGTAAACTAATTCAACTTCATTTCATGGCTAGTTCAAGAAAAATATGCGAAAATTAAAAAACAAATAGCATATCTTATTCAAAAAATAAACTCGTGATAATTTGCAGCGGGAATAAGAACACCACAAATACCTCTAGGTCTTCATTTGCTTCCTCCAACGAGCGAACATTATTTTTGAGATTATGAATGTAGCCCAAAGGTTTGCTGGCCAAGTCCCCTAACTCTTTGACCAGTTCAAAAACAGGACTTGCGCAATGCATAGATTTTTTATTTTTTATTTCTGGAATAAGAGATTGGAAAACCGACCTTTTAGATGGTCGAAAAGCGAGCGAAGGATGGAGTTCGATGAGCTCTGCTATGTTTATCTCCATTGTTCTGGTCAGAAGTCGAAGGAAAGAATATCGGAACCTTTTCTTTACCTTAGGAAGAGAAATGGAACTATTTTTCTTCTTCTTCTTGCTTCTTCGTCGGGGTCGAGCCGCGAAGAATCTGTCCGTTCGGAAATGCAATCCAAGAAAAGTTTGAGTCGAGAAAAAAAAGGAAGGTATGATGAGGAGTATGAACGAAGGCAAAGAATATCAGTGACCTATTAGGTCTCTGGACTGCATGGAAGTGAGTTGCTTGCAACTACTTTGTTCATGGACTGCGTGGAATTTGAACATGAGTTGCTTCCAACTTCTTTGTTTTATTTTATTCATTTGTTACACCATAAATTTAATTCTCACGGATTTATGTAAGAAAAGCATTTTCAAAAAAAAATTGACTATGGAGACGAAATGAGTAAAGTAACGTCACATAAGTCCATTTAGTCTACAATTAATTAATTAAAAATCTAAATGTTAAGAAGATTACAATGCAATTTGAATTGTGGAATTCTTTCCTCATTACATTTATATTGTACATTTACAAGAACAAAAAAAAAAATGAAAGTAAACAAATATAAATTTATTGCTAGCTCAAGAAGAATCTTTGAAAATTAAATAATTGATAATATATCTTGTTGATAAAATAAAACCGTTATAATTTGAAGTAGGGATAACGACATCCCAATTATATTAACTTTTTTCCAAAATTTTGAATTGGAGTGGTTGGTTCTTGATCCGGTCCGGTTCCCCTCAAGAATCGAGAATCGGACCAGTAGTCTCGCTTCCCATTTTTCATAATCATGGACTGGACCGTCCACATCAAGAACCGGACGGTCCCTTGGAACTGGTAACTTGACAAAAAATTGGAACAAATGGTTGCTCCAGCTACTGAAACTGTATGGTAATAAAAAAATCGGTGAGTAATAGAGAAATGATGAAGTGCATGCTTGTACCGACTGTTGCTTTGATCGAATGATCGTAATGGGTGGGGATTTATCTTATTCGACAGAGAGAGATCATTTTTTTGCCCATTCATAGAGAAGCTCCATCTTTTGTTGAGCAAGCAACCGAACAACATATTCTTGTCACAGGTATTGAGGTATAAAATTTTATAGTGGTTATCTTCCTTGAACTTACATTGTCAGATATGCTAGTTTATGTATGTGAGTTTCAACAACTGCACCCTGCAGGTTGTAGACCTCCTTGCTTCATACCAAAAAGGTGGAAAGATCAGGCTGTTTTGTGGTGCTTATTTAGGATTACTTTTAAATTTTTTTTAAAAAAATCAATTGGTCTGGTCTGATTTGACGCCCTTGGAATTGAGAACCGGGCCGCTTGATTATTGATTTCAATTTTAAGAACTGCAAATCGGACCGCCGCCTCATAGAATTGGGAATCGGACCACCGGTCCTGTCTGGGCAGTCCTGGTCCGGTCGGTCCGATTTGCTCACCCCTACACTTAAGTGTCATGACTTTTGAAAAATATTTATTTGAGTGTCATAACTTTCTATCAATCATTTGAGTTCTATAACTTCTAAAAAAATATTAGCCGAGGCGCCACAAGTTCGAGGTGGCATAGAATTTGTGGTAAGTGTTTTTCAAAATGTTATGTTATTCAAGTGATAGATTGAAAAATTATATAGCAGTGTTGACACCAAAATAATAACGAGCACAAATATCGAGCGGGCATCAATGCCACTATGTCCCAAATTCGGTAAATCGAGAATGACAAATCACTTCCCGAAGTTCAGTAAGTCCGCTGCAACATGCCGAAAATTGCAAGAATATTGACCTGATAATCGGAAAGTGGGGGAGCACGGCCATTAAGTTTTGAGATTCGACAAGATAAATATGATTCAAGAACATCTCGAAAATAATGAAAGGCCAGTGATAGTGGGTTGCAGGCTTAAGGAGAGCCATGGGTTAGCCGAGTTAGCCACATCAGTAGGAAGTTACCAGCAAGAAACAAAGGTAATGGACACGAGCAGATCATGGGAAGTTACTTGAAAATATTCAAATTCGAAGTCAGTTTGGCAGTTGAAAATCAAGTTTTGACGGATGAAACATGTGCAAAAGGGAAGTTATTGAAGGTGCCAAGATTCAAGATTTGAAAATCGCAAGGATAACCGATGGGGCGATTACGAAGTGCAAGAAGATACAAATATGCTGAAAGAAAGAGAATATGGGAGATTAATAACACATGCAAAAACACTCAATTTCTTCTGCAATTTAGCTTTTGTTGTACTTTTCAGCAATCCAGTTTATTTCCCAGTCATTTATTGCTTTCATAGGAGTATTGTAATATAATTCAAACCTTTGTTGATCTCAAATCTACATTCGATCCATCTATTTCCAATCCATTTTCATATTTTTCCACATATCTATGTTGTTCTTTATTTTTTAATAGAAACCTCATCGATAATTGAGCCACAAAACCTTCTTAATAAAAATCGAAGGGCAAATTTCGGTGAAAGATATTCTTTATTGTAAAATGAGTGAAAATCTTTTTGGCGCGCTCAGTGGGACTCATTGCGGTGAGATTTGGGGTGAAGGTGAGAATTAAAAATCAATTAAAATGAGGACAAGTTGACAATGTCAATAACCCAAATGATGGTGTACGATCAAAACATCTAACATCCAATTAAGTTGAAGAAGTACCCCAACGCAACACCGACATTCCACGACAATTAATTGAAGAACAGACTTGCGCGTTGGCACTTGACACCACATTGGTAGCCATGATGAAGAGGATGTGTCACGCCCCGACTCTCGAGTTTGCGACATCCCTTGCCAAATCACTACGATGTCATAAAGATAGCATCCTAGGCATACTATCGACCTATCACTTACTTAAGCATGCGGAAACATGTTAACTCCCTAGCAATAAAAACAAACAAGAAAAGAATAGTAGGAGTCAAACACCACAAATAAATTTTTATCCTATCAATACTACTTCCGTACATATACAACCCTATACTTTGGGGTGACTAGACAAGACCTTAGCAAGTGTACTCAGTCAGGTAAGACTAACTTCTCATCTTACTTCAGATGACTAATCCAAAAGCCAATCATCGACGTGCAAGAGGCTTCGTCTCTTAGGACCTGAAAATGTTATCCCACGACGAGGTGAGAATAAATCTCAGTGAATCAAGCCTAAGCTCGGTTAGGAAACTGATTCACCCGGGCATCCTAACGGAAGTCTCATAATAACAAATCACCACATATAACACCCAATTACAGAATTTTCGTGCTTCTGACAAGTCGTATGATTCTATACGATTGGTACAGTACGAACTTGCCAGGAAAAGCATCATCGTTCCCTCATACGACCACACAGAACACATCCAGCAATCAACCCATTTCATTATCTTCGGTTAAAGCTGAATGCTCACTCACGCATGTAAAAGATTAGGCCGAATGTCATTTTCATGCTAAAAATATTTTTTGACTTCCCACACGGCCATATACATGTGCAGTCTAATATTAGACACTGCAATCATAGAAGGGCTATTAACCCCCAAACAGATAATCAATTACACAGAGGATAAAAAGACAGTCGAACAGGCTGTTCAGCGAAGCGATCAAATCAACAAGGCCACCAAGCAATCACGAGCAGTCAAAATTGATGTCACGCCCCGACTCTTAGGCCCGCGACATCCCTTGCCCAATCTCCACGAGGTCATAGAGATAGCGTCCTAGGCACGCTATCGACCTATCACTTATTTAAGCACACGGAAATGTGTCAACTCCCTAACAACAAAAACAAACAGGAATAGCATAGTAGGAGTCAAACACCACAAATAAATCTTAACCCTATCGACCTTACTTCCGTACAAAACAACCCCATATTTCGGGGTGACTAGACCAAACCTGTGCAGGTGTACCTAGTCAGGTAATACTAACTTCTCATCTTACTTCAGATGACCAATCCAAAAGCCAAACCTTGGCATCTACGAGATTTCATCTCTTGGGACCTGAAAATATTATCCCACGACGGAATGAGAATAAATCTCAGTGAATCAAGCCTAAGCTTGGTTAGGAAATTGATTCACTCGGGCATCCTAACGGAAGTCTCATCAAAGTAAATCATCGTAAATAATACCAAAATACAGAGATATATAAAAACAGTTCACATGCGTACTTGTCAATCTCAACCACGCATAATGCAATGCTTGACTCGACTAACAACCAAACAGTCGATCACTCAACAAGCATTTCATCCACAAGTACACATTGGACATCACACAAGTCCATTTACTAATGATGATCGTGCCCACGGCACATGAGAGGATTGACGCGAAAGAAGGCGTGATTCGACTCCCACAAATAACGCGATCTAGCACCTCAGTGCAATCGAGCGTTCTACCGGCAGGAACGGGCTACGTTCCTTTTCTCTCGGCAACGGCTACTACAAGAGGTGTCTCCGGTGCGTTTGACACGACACCAGCAAGTAGGCATCCCTAAACGGGGCGTCGGTCCATCACAAGTTACAACCGGCATTCTATAATCCCTTAAAACCATACGTACCATACGGGGCATGAATTATCGTGCTTCTGGCAAGTCATGTGGTTCTATACAACTGGTACAGTATGAACTTGCCAGGAAAAGCATCATCGTTCCATCATATGACCACACAGAACCCATCCAGCAATCAACCTAATTCATTATCTTCGATTAAAGCCGGATGCTCACTCACACATGTAAAAGATTGGCCAAAGGCCATTTTCATGTGAAAACATGTCTTTTGATTTCTCACACGGTCATATGCATATGCAGTATAACATTAGACACTGCAATCATAAACGGGCTATCAAACCCCACACAGACAGTCAATTACCCAGTGGCAAAAAGACAGTTAAACAAACAACTCAGTGAAATGATCAAATCAACAACGCCACCAAGCAATCACGAGCAGTCAAAACCGATTAAGCCACAAAAAGCTCGATTCGTACAATAATACTTTATTATCCAAATTAATTGATTTAATGCGTCAATCACTCACTCGTCTCTAATCTGTCGTTCGCTCGTGATTAAACACAATCAATCACTCAATCAATCAATTTAAACTAATCACAATTAGCCACAAACAGTAAAATCAATCGATTAACCTAATCAATTGGCCATTTAACTTAATCACAAGGCCTCAATCGCGTAACTAAATTCCTTAATTGCCTAAACGACTAATCGTAGGCGCAATTAACTTCCTAACCAAGGATTAGGGTCAACTCATAAGTTAAGTCGACCCGGGCGATCCCAATGGCGACGGCGACGGCGGTGTCGGCGATGGCGTTGTTGACGAACGGAGACGGCGGATCACAAACCAAAATCGCTGAAATATGGCCTAAAATTCTCGGCCATCGCCCGAACTCTTCTTGGCCAAATGGCCCAAGGGCCCGGCCACTGGACCGGCCACTGACTTGGCCCGGCCCAGGCCACAACGGGCTACGACCCGCGCAGACCTGCCCGAAATAGGGTAGGACAGGGCAGGGGATGGCGCCCGAGAAAAACGGCCAGAACAGCGATCGGCGGACGGCGGCCGGCTCGGAGGTGGACGGTGGAAGGACTAGGGGGT
The DNA here is from genome assembly GCA_028455895.1 of Rhodomyrtus tomentosa. Lineage (NCBI taxonomy): Eukaryota > Viridiplantae > Streptophyta > Magnoliopsida > Myrtales > Myrtaceae > Rhodomyrtus > Rhodomyrtus tomentosa. The sequence goes on along the minus strand of JAPCWY010000001.1, from coordinate 34,365,137 downwards.
CGACAGGAGTCGATTGGGACCTGTGGCCGCGACGGAAGGCTGTCGAAGGTGGCGGATTGGCGGCCAAACAGAACCAGCCGAGAGGTGTGTTTGGCGCACCGAGAGCAAGGGCTTGGTTTAGGCCGATTTTCGGCCGCCACGCGTGGCGGCCAGCAGCCACAAGCTGAGGAAGGGTGGAGGGGGGTCTTGGGGACTCGTTGGTGGCGGCGGTGTGAAGCGGCGTCGCCAGAAACGGTCGGATAGAAGAAAAATCTGATCGGTCCCCGAAACAGGGCACCGACGGTTCCGCGGTTGATTGCGGTGGCTCCGGCGAACAATCGGCGGCGGGGCTAGGTCGAAGACGTCGAGGGGAGGTAAGGGAACATCGGAGGTGGTGGGTGGCAGCGGTGCCGGCTGGAAACGGCCGGAGGAGGCAACATGGGTCTCGGTTCAACAGGGACGAAACAGGGGCTGTAGTTCCGCAGCTAAATCACGATCGTCTGATGGCTGATGACGGCGGCGGAGGGTTCGAGAGCGACGACGACAAAGGACTGAGGGTCGTGGCAGTCGGTGGCGGGTGGTGGCGGCGCAAATCGCCTGCGATAGGACGAGATAATCAGAGGAGGAGTTCGGTTATGGGGGGTATACCGAGAGGGAGGGAGGGAGGGAGAGAGAGAGAGAGAGAGAGAGAGAGAGAGAGAGAGAGAGAGAGAGAAGGGAGAGGCAAGAGAGAGCACGTGAGAGGGAGAAGGGGTGTACCACTGGGAGATGTTTTTTTGAGAAGGGTAATTCGGTAATTTCGCAAGTTGGGGCTCGGTCGGGATTAGGCTCGAGCGCGATGATTGAAATCCTAATTTGCGACGACTAAGAATTCCGAAACCTAATCTAAACCGACTGAAACTCCAAAATTCGTTCAATTATCGTCTCTTGAGTCCTTGCGATCCAAAGTTTTTTTTCATCGACTGAAATCTGATGTCAATTTCTTAAATTGCTTTCAGTCACCTTGCCAGAGGTGAATTTCCAGGACGTCACAATTGATTAGGCAAAAAAAAGCTCAATTCGTACAATAATACTTTATTAACCAAATTAATCGATTTAAGACGTCGATCGCTCGCTCATCTCTAGCCTATCACTCGCTCGCGATCGAACACAATCAATCAATTGCAACTAATCACAATTAGCCACAGACAATACAATCAATCTAGCTAACCTGATCGATCGCGACCATTTAACCTAATCCAAATTTCTATCGAAACTGACCCCAATCGCGTACCTAAATTCCCTAATCGCTTAAATGACTAATTCTAGGCGCAATTAGTGCCCTAACTAAGGATTAGGATCAACTCACAAATTAAGTTGGCTCGGGCGGTCTCAACGGTGACGGTGAGGGTGATGATGACGAACGGCGACGGCGGATCACGGGCCAATTTCCTCTAACAATGACCCAAAACTCTCGGCCCACGGCCAAAATTCTATACCAAAATGGCCCATGGACCTGGCCATGGACCCAGCAACTCGGCGCAGACTCTCGGCCACCGGGCCTAGGCCAAATCGTGCCATGGCCGGCGCGAATCCGCCGGAACAAGGCACTCGGTTGGGACAGGGCAGGGTCGGCTTGGCAAAGGCGGCCGACTCGGGGGTTGGCGATGGAAGCACTAGATGGTCGGGGGGAGTCAATCGGGATTGGTGGCCTTGGCAGAGGGCGGCCGGAGCGACGGATCAATGGTGAAACAAAATCGGGTGGAGCAAGGTTTGAAGGCGTCGAGAACAGGGCGGTGGTTCGGGCTAATTTCCGGACGCCACGCACTGCAGCAGGTGGCCACGAGCTTAGGAGTGAGAGAGAGAGAGAGAGAGAGAGAGGGGGTCCTAGGAGTTCATCGGCGGTGGCGGTGGCGGTGAGCAGCGGCGTCGTTGGAAATGGCCAGATCGAAGAAAATCCCGAACTGGCTCAGAAATAGGGCACCGGCGGTTTCGGGGAGAATCACGGCGATTCCGATTGCCGACGGTAGGTGGGGTGGTGTCGAGGGAGTCGAGGGGAGGCAGGGAGATGTCAGAGAGGCGGTGGGTGGCGGCGATGGCGCCGGAAACGGCTGGAGGAAGCCCCGGTGTTCTCGGGTTGGTGGAGGCCGAAACAGGGGGCTGGGTTCCGCGGCGGTTTCGCGGCTGTCGGCGACCAACAGAGGCAACGAAGGGTTGGGAGTGACGGTGGGGAAAGGCTGTCGGTGGTGGCTGTCGGTGAGGGGCAGTGGTAACGCAAAAATCGCCGGGGGAAGGCGGAAGACGGAGGAGGAGCAATCGGTCGGGGGGTATCCGCGCACGCGCGAGAGAAAGAGAGAGAGAGGGGCACATGAGAGGGAGAGTGAGCAGATGAGAGAGAGGGGGATCCACCAAAGACTTTTGGGGCATTTTGTCTCTTGGTGAATAATTGAGGGGCAATTTGGTCATTTCGCAAATCGGGACCGAACGAAAATTTGCAACACTGAACGAAGGGTATTTTGGGCAATTTCATAGGTTAGGCTCGAGCATGAGAATTAAAATTCTAATTCTCGACGATTAAGAATTTTGAAACCTAATCTAAATCGGCTGAAACTTTAGAATTCATCCAATTATTGTCTCTTCAATCCTTGCGATTCAAAATTTTCCATCGACTGAAATTTGATGTCAATCCATTATATTAATTTCAGTTACTTTGCCATAAGTGAATTTTTGAGGCGTCACAACTCGCCCCCCTTAGAAAATTTCGTGCTCGAAATTGAAATACTGTTACATCCTTTAAATACATAAGGATATCTAGTCCTCACAATTTCTTCAATCTCTTAAATAGTTCATGTCAGTTTTGTGAATTCACTTAATTATCTTTACCAAAGGGAAAAATTCTTGTCCCGGAATACTTGCTCTTTCCGACCCATGATCCTTACTGGACTTTCCAAATACGATGCTCGCTCATCCAGTTCAATCTTCCTATAACTCAACTCAGCACATGAGCGGGGTTTAGCTCGCACTTCCTTAATATCGACACACGGAAGGCGTTGTGCACTTGAGTCAGTCTTAGTAGTAATGTAAAACGATATGTCAATTTCTCAATTCTTTCCAAAAATCTTGAAAGGTTCGACGTACCATGGTTTAACTTTCCTTTATTGTCAAAACGAGATGTCCCTCGTCATAGGTGATACCTTCAAAAAGACATAATTGTCCATCTTAAATTCCAAGGGTTTCTATCTCTTACCGGCACAACTTTTCTGACAACTTTGAACTGTTCTCAGTGTATCTCTGATAACCTTAATAGCGTCCATCAACTGTTCTACTTTTTTCGGGTGGCTGGCATGCTCTGCCATACATCGTCTTGAAAAGTATCCTCTTAGTGCTAATTTGGCAAGCTCCGAACAGGTGTAACTATTCCTCCTAACCACTTTGAAATCCAAAACGCATACCTCTATCATGTCCTCTAAACTCTAAATTATTCTTTTAGACTGGTTTTCCATATGTGGATAATAAGCCGTACTGAACTGTAATTTTGTTTCCCTAAATTTCATACTAGGTTCGCTCCAAGTCAATCCAACTTTATCTCCACTCTGAGCATCAAAATCATAAAGAGACTATCAAATCCAAGTCGGATCCTAACTTACAATCCTTGACTACTAATCTGACACAATTCCATATCCACAATTCATTTCAACAGGGTGAATCATCCGACTCTAGGGATTCAACTCAACTATGACCATTCGACCTTACTATCCCAATCAACTATTGCTTATCTTAGTAACCGTAGTGATTATCTATTCCCACGAACATATTGGTCATTTCTTAACTTCCAACGAGCAGAGTTTAACGCTGCTTTTCCTCCTGCTGCATAGATGTCAATCACAATTAACACTAATGGCAATTTGGGCATTCTGCTTACATGGAGAATGTCTACTAATAATTCGCCTCTTCTTCAATGCTTTGAAATTTAGAATCACCACTTGTTATCCCTTGAACACCTGAAGAATCATTGAACTCAGACGCCAAATCCAACTGAGGATTAGACCGTCCATTCTATCAAACAAGGTCAGCTCACAAATGACTGACGAGTTGAGGACCACCTCAAATATTCCAGTTTAGGGTTGGAATCACCCGTTCTTAGACCGGTGGTACCATCAAACACTATCGAGGTCACTTCTCATGACCAACTCAGATTGATGCAGGATTAGTTCGCCTCAACTCATAGTCCTCCAGCAACACAACACAAATTCAGGGTAGCTAATCCTTGACTAGTATGTTGCTGGTACAAGATTTTAGTACAAATCGTTCCTCACTGGGTCCATGGCCATCCTGAATATCGATCAATGTCGGCTCGCAAATCATACTACGAATCAATCCCAGGTCGACTTCAGGGTAATCTTATGGTTGACTTATAACTGAGTGAGTTAAACCCAATTCAATCTATGCTTGATTTAGGATCGACACACAGTCGACCCTTAATTAATAACACAACCGACTGGCAAATTAGGCCATCATCCCCGTCGAGGGCGACCTTTAACTCTCGGTGGCTTCCTCGACCCTTGGTCATTGTTCGCGAGTAGTTCGAGTCTTAAACTTGAATCGGTCGTAGGTCTTGGAGCATCACACTCATGCTAAGTTGAATTTCTTCACATTGTTATATCTTGAACATGCATCGTCCATCTACTTACTGTACTCCAAATTGAATCATTTATCCCTTGACTTCTTAGAAGTTTCATCACCAATCCATTGTAATCTTCTCCCACCTTTACCTTAGAATCTCCAACGACGGCGGCAGGGATGTCACGTCCCGACTCTCGAACCCGCGACATCCCTTGCCAAATCGCCACCAAGTCATAATAGATAGCATCCCAGGTAACTGCTATCGACCTAAGATTATACTGCGCATGCGGAACGTACAATCTTCCATCCAATAAAATCATATGGGATAGATAGGAAGTAAAGCCAGATATCAGAACACTAAAAGCTGATGAGAATAGATGATCTATAACCTTACAGAGCCATCAACTGATAATTACAACCCCAAGCTTCGGGGCGGCCCTCTAGGACTCACAAAAAGATACAGGAGTCAGGTAAGGTTAACTCTCATCTACTCCAAAACAGTATTCCCCCCCAAAAACATCATCAGTTCCCTGACCACAAAAGGAACCTAACCCTCTATTGGGAAAACTCAACATCTGGGTCGTTATAACCAACCGGGGGAGCCGGGTCGTTCGGGTCATCACAAGAACTCTGGCTGGAATGCACAGAGGGGGCTACTGATTGCTCAGGCTCAAGCTCGAGCTGCATACCAGGCACAGGATCCACCACTTCCCCATCAGATGTATCAATATCCATCGAATCCCAAGCGGGGATATTAGGGACCCCCTGAAGAGGTGGCCCCTCAAATCCTCTAAGCGGACCAAAGAGATCCATCCCATCACGAAGATACCAGGCCTTAAAGAGGTGTGCCACCAGATGTGGCATCCCCTCATCGACCCATATCGTTGTGATGTGACGTTCCCACATCTGGTCCGTACCTGGTACCGGATGGAGACTGATATCAAGTGATGAGTGGGTGGGGGTACCGAACCGCACTGGTCTCTCCATTACTTCGAACCTGAAAAATTATCCCACGACGGGGTGAGAAATTAATCTCAGTGAATCAAGCCTAATCTCGGTTAGGACATTGATTCGCCCAGAACGTCCTAAGCACCACAACAAGTCACAAGATTTCAATAGATATATATATATATATATATATATATATATCAATCAAAATAAATCTGTCTAATCAACAACCAACAGAAACACAACCACTCAGGCATACACAAGTCCATTATTACACAATGACCCACGCGACTGGCGTGATAGATACATCAATAGTGCGATCCCGCACTCTTCTGGCAAAACTAGGCTACGTCCACTTTACCCTCTCAGCGACGGCTACTACAAACAGTGTATCCAGTGCACCCGACACGGCACTGCAAGTAGGCATTCCTTAAAAAGGAGCTTCGGTCCATCACAAGCTGCCACCGGTATCCAATAATTCCTTAAAACCGTACGACTGGCACGGGGCATGGATTATCGTGCTTCTGACAAGTCGTGAATTTTCATACAATCTGTACGGCACAAGTACCCATGGTACAATGCGAACTTGCCAGGTAGCATCATTGATCCTTTAAATGACCACACAAATTACATTCGTCAATCAACTCATTGATTATCTTGGATTAACGCCAAAATCCACAAGAAATACAATCAACTCGGCCCCAAGGCCCACAAGACTCTCAATTGAGCATTTCAGCCAAGCAAACAAACCGATCAAGCAATTCGCGCACTCTCGAGTAATCAACTTAACCCGGCAATTTCAAGCTCAATTCATATTAAAAATCTTAATTCTCAGTCAAATTATAGCAATCAATCGTTTGCACGTCCCTAACATGTCACAAACTCACGAACAACTCAATCAATCAATGAATTGATAAATTACCACAAATAGCCACAGACAAATAATCGATCGACCATGTATCCTAACCATGGTTTCTATCTATACCGGTCCCGATCGAAAATATAAATTTTTTTTACAAGAAATAAATAAAACTAATCCTAAGCGCAATTAGCGCCCTAACCAAGGTTTAGGGTCAACTCACAATGTGAGTTAGCTCGATCGGCGGTGGTGGCGATAAAACTAAGGTTTATCGCGCAGCGGATCGAGCTCAAACTTCGGCGACACCCCGTGGGAGTCCGGCGAGGTCGCCGGAACAGGTGGCCGGCGGCGGAGCTCCGGCGAGCGGCGACCGGCGGCCTGAAACAGTAACCAACAGAATATTCAACCGGCAAACTCTACTGTTTTGGTCGATTTTCGGCAACACGGGCCGGGACAAGGTCAGCCAAGGGTCGGGGGCTCACCCAGGGATAGGTGGGGGTCGGTCGGGACCGGTGGATGGCGACGAAAGGCAACCGGCGATGGCGGACAGCCACGATCAGTGGCTGCCCTGTTCGGCACCGAAACAGGGGTTTCGGTCAGCGGCCGTTTTCGACGATCACTCGCGGCAACCGGCGGAGGTGAGCTAGGCGGCGGTAGAGGGGACTTAGGTGAGTTGTCTGGCAGTGGCGGTGAGACACGGCGGCGGCTGTGGCGGCCGGATCGAAGATCGGAATGAACCGGGTTCAAAACAGGGCATCGAAACTTCAAGGCCTGATTTCGGCGGCTGACGGTCGGCGATGAGGGGTTGGATCGGTCGAAGGGAAGTCGGGGGTTAGCTGGGTAGTGGTGGTCGACGTCGGTGGCGGCCGTGGCGGCCGAAGGAGGCCGCAGAGTTCTCGGGTCCTCTGACCCGAAAATAGGGGGAACTTCGGCCGCGGTTTCCTTCGGCTGATCGACGGGGACGACGGCTCGGCCGGGGTCAAGGCGGCGGCGGGGAGTGGCTGAGGACGATGGCTGCCGGTGGTGGGTCGGTGGTCGCGAAAAACGGCGACGAACGGAGGTGGATTGATCGGCAAGGAGGGGGGTCGTCGGTCAACAAAAAAAAACAAAGAGAAGAGAAAGAACAGAAGAAGAAGAAGAAGAAGAAGAAGAAGAAGAAGAAGAAGAAGAAACGAGGAAGAAGAAGAGAACGGCAGAAGGGATGTGCATTGGGCAGAGGGAAGGATGGCCCACGACCAAGACTTTCAAGGTAAGCATTTAATTTTTTGTCTTTTGTGGTTAAATAATCGCAGGGGTAGAATGGTAATTTTGGCGCGCCGAGACTGGAACGAAATTTTTGGTGTACTGAGCGAAGGGTAATTTCGGTAATTTCACTGGCCAAGCTCGGTCAGGGTTAAGCTCGTTTGCGAAAATGACAATTCAAAAATCGCCGCGGATTAATTTCGAAACTCAATTCGAAATAAACTAAAGTTCGGAATTCGTCCAAATTTTCGTCTTTTCAATCCTTATAGTCCAAAATAGACGTCGACTATGACTATACATTCATATCATTTAATCGACTTCTGGCGCTTACAAGGATTGAATTTCCAGGACGTCACAGCAGCAGTCCACTTAGGCTTGCAATGTTGCTTTTTGACTTATTGATACACCAAAATCTTCGTCATTTTCTCGACCACGCCTATTAATCTTCTAGTAGCCTTACCTCAAATCTTGATGTCTTCGCGAGCTATATGGACTAACATTGAAACTAAGGTTGCGAATCCCAATCAGTTTTCTGCTTTATCAAAAGCAAGGCACTTATGGTCATTATTCCAAGAAATCATGTGGCCTTACTATGCTTCTGCTGCGTCACTCTGTTAACTAGCCTTCCTTAATTGTCACATCTCGCAATCTTAATCTTATTCAGGGGAATCGCCAAACTCAATAGTCTGTTCATCCAACTAACAACCCTACCATGTCACCTAACCTTAGATTGCCATTACGAACTTTCCTTGTTCATCTTCACCGTCCTTGTTTCATGCACATGTCTAAGGTTTTATTAACTATAATCTTCAAGCAGTGTATACTTCACCATGACCTTATTAGATTACTAGTTGACTGAGCCATACGGCCTCAAGTCATTCCTATACTGCCTTTGGTATACTGCAAGGTCTTCTTCAATCAGGATTCGAAAATAAAATTAACTTTCACCAATTCTGCAAAGCACATAAGTCTTACTTACCCATGACATCTCAGTTCATCCACAATATTCTGTCCATCACCCGAAATACAACACAACGGACTCACAAACACGCTCTTCACTTTGAGATCTCCACTTAAACACGTGTAGTGGAGGCTTTTCGTCTCCATTCAGCGCAAGTTACCTGTCTTCACATTGATCCTTATCAATTCATACTTTCTGACTCTTTGGGGGTTCATTACATCATAGAGATTACTTTTACAATTCATGCTCGCTCTTTTACGGATATTCATCTAATTAGTGATTATGATCCAAGAAAACAACTGCTAAGATAATCCAAGCAAAACAACACTTCAAACTTATGCAATCCACAAAATACTAATTGTCTTATTACAAACCCATATCCATAAGCCTTATCTATAAAAAGGTCTTTTCAAGTTCAACTAGCTGTTGCTAATCTATACCAAAGCATCTTAACTTAAAAGTCAACCTACTCCCATTAGAGTCAATCCTAGGTATTCTGCTGAACATCTTCTCGAGTTTGTCCTTCTTGTGACAATGATGCTTGGACGATTTTCTGTCTCAGCGGGCAATCCTTCACTTGGTGTCCCAGCTGATAACATTTAAAGTATTCTCCTCCTTTATATGGGCAAGGACCAAACCCATGCTTTAGGGGACACATGCGACACTTCTCACTTTGGCGGAACATCGGCTTCCTAATTGTACTTCTCCGATTAAACGGGATGTGATACTTGTTGGCATACATTGACCTATTCTCTATCCAACGGTTGTCTCTAGAAGAAGGCAGAAGTCGCAATCCAAATGTGATTGCTCTATTAGTCATGCTCCTCTCCACAGATTGGGCTCTTTTATACAATTCACTATAGCTCTTAAGGTTCAGCGACACCAGTTGATCCTTGATCTCGGGCTTCAATCCCTCACGAAATCTTTTTATCCTGTTCATAGGATCTCTAATCATCCATGGTGCAAACTCTGACAACTCCGTAAATTTCGCCTCATATTACTCTACTGTCATTTGGTCCTATTGAAACTGCAAGAATTTCAGCCATCTTTTTCTCTCTCCTGCAGTCCAGAAAGTACTTACTATAAAAGGCTTCAACGAAGGTATCCTACACCGAGACCATACTTTCAAGAAATATCATTCTTCATGTGGCTTCCCACCACGCATTAATGTCACCTTGAAGTTGGTAAACGGCTAGTGTCACCTTGTCCTCTTCAGAACATTCTAGCACGACAAATACCTTCTCGATTTCCTTAATCCACAAGATTGCAGTCTCTGGATCTCCTAATTCTTTGAACTTCTGTGGCTCGAGGTTAAGAAACCTCTCCATCAACTCCAATATCGGCTGCACACCGTTCTCGTTTCCAGTCAACAAGTCTTCACTCGAAGCGGCAGCGTCATTAGATTGACTACTCACTTGTTGTCCAACTACCACTTCCAAAATTTTCAACGCTTGCATAATCCCTTTCGCTCTAAGATCTTCTTGAGCTATCCTTCCACTAGGCACCCTCTCATTACAATTGCTCATTATACAGGTAATTTACAGAGTCTTGTTTACCCCAAGCAACGCGTAATAAGATCACTAACAATCAATAAAAAAAAAATATAGGTAACAGGCACATGCAAAGACTTATGATCATACTAACTATCCCAAATATCAGCGTTCCTTATCATTCCAGGCCAATGACTAGATGGATCCGGCTGACCTTGCTTTGATACACCTTGGGCGGGGGTGTCACGCCCCGACTCTCGAGCCCGCGACATCCCTTACCAAATCACCACGGGGTCATAGAGATAGCGTCCCAGGCACACTATCGATCTATCACTTACTTAAGCATGCGAAAATGTGTTAACTCTCTAACAATAAAAACAACTATGAATATAATAGTAGAAGTCAAATACCACAAATAAATTTTAATCCTATCGATACTACTTCCGTACATATACAACCCTATACTTTGGGGTAACTAGACAAGACCTTAGCAGGTATACTTAGCTAGGTAAGACCAACATCTCATCTTACTTCAGATGACTAATCCAAAAGCCAATCCTCGGCGTCCAAGAGGTTTCATCACTTGGGACCTGAAAATGTTATCCCACGACGAGGTGAGAATAAATCTCAATGAATCAAGCCTAAGCCCGGTTAGGAAACTGATTCACCTAGGCATCCTAACGAAAGTCTCACAATAACAAATCACCACATATAACACTCAATTACGGTCACGATATAAAAACAATCCGCATGTATACTTGCCAGCCTCAGCCACACATAATACAATGCTTGACTCGACTCCTAGCCAATCAGTCAATCACCCAAACAAGCATCTCATCTCCAAGTACGCACAGGACATTACACAAGTTCATTTATTAACGATGATCGTGTCCACGGTACATGAGAGGATCTACCCGAAAGAAGCCGTGATGCGACTCCCACAAACAACGCGATCCAGCACATTGATGCAATCGAGCATTCTACCGGCAGGACCGGGCTACGTCCCTTTTCTCTCGACAATAGCTACTACAAAAGGTGTCTTTGGTGCGCTTGGCATGGCACCAGCAAGTAGACATCTCTAAATGGGGCGTCAGTCCATCACAAGCTGCGATCAGCATCCAACAAATCCTGCATCCGTGCTAGTTAGCACCGGATTAGAATTGTCATGCTTCTGGTAAGTCGTATGGTTCTGTACGATTGGTATAAAATGAACTTGTCAGGAAAGACATCATCGTTCCCTCATATAACCACACAGAACACATCCAGCAATCAACCCATTTCATTATTTTCGGTTAAAGCCGGATGCTCACTCACGCATGTAAAAGATTGGGTCGAAGGCTATTTTCATGCTAAAAATATTTTTTGACTTCCCACACGGCCATATGCATGTGCAGTCTAACATTAGACACTGCAATCACAGAAGGGCTATTAACCCTAAACAAACAATCAATTACACAGAGGATAAAAAGACAGTTGAACAGGCTATGCAATGAAGTATTCAAATCAACAAGGCCACGAAGCAATCACGAGCAGTCAAAATCGATTAGGCAATAAAAAGCTCGATTCGTACAATAATACTTTATTAACCAAACTAATCAATTTAAGATGTCGATCGCTCGCTCGTCTCTAGCCTATCACTCGCTTGCGATCGAACACAATCAATCAATTGCAACTAATCACAATTAGCCACAGACAATACAATCAATCTGGCTAACCTGATTGATCGCGACTATTTAACCTAATTCAAATTTCTATCGAAACCGGCCCCGATCGCGTACCTAAATTTCCTAATCGTCTAAACAAATAATTCTAGGCTCAATTAGCGCCATAACCGAGGATTAGGATCAACTCAAAAATTAAGTCGGCTCGGGCAGTCTCAACGGCAACGGCGCGGGCGACGACGACGAACAACGACGACCGATCACAGGCCAATTTCCTCGAACGACAACCCAAAACTCTTGGCCCACGAACCTGGCCACTCGGCCCAGGCTCTCGGCCATCCAGCACAGGCAAAATCGGGCCACGGTCTGCGTGAATAGGCCTGAATAGGGCACTCGGCCAGGACAGGGCAGGGTCGGCTTGGCTGAGGCGGCCAATTCGGCGATCGACGGACGACGGCCGGCTCGGGGGTTGGCAATGAAAGCACCAGGTGGTCCGGGGGAGTCGATCGGGACTGGTGGCCACAGCAAAAGAAGGCCGGAGGCGGCAGATCGGTGGCGAAATAGAATTGGGTGGAGCAGGGTTTAAGGGCGCCGAGAACAGGGCAGCGGTTCGGGCCGATTTTCGATCACCACGCGCGGCGGTCGGCGACCACGAGCTCAGGGGTGAAAGAGAGAGGTCCTAGGAGTTCATCAGCGGTAGCAGTGAGCAGCGGCATCGCCAGAAACAGCAGGATCGAAGAAAATCCCGAACCGACTTAAAAATAGGGCACCAGAGGTTTCGGGGAGAATCACGGTAGCTCCGGCGGCCGACGGTCTGTGCGTCGGTGTCGAGGGAGTCGAGGGGAGGTAGGGGGATGTCGAAGAGGTGATGGGTGGCGGCGGTGGCGCCGAAAACGGCCAAAGGAAGTCCCGGCGTTCTCGGGTTGGTGGGGGGCGAAACAGGGGGCTGGGTTCCACGGCGGTTTTGCGGCTGTTGGCAGCCAGCGGTGGTGACGGAGGGGTCGGGAGTGACGGTGGGGAAAGGTTGTCGGTGAGAGACGGTGGCGCGCAAAAATCGCCGGAGGAAGGAGGAAGATGGAGGAGGAGCAGTCGGTCAGGGGGTATCTACGAGAGAGAGAGAAGGGGGGCACGTGAGAGGGAGAGTGAGCAGATGAGAGTGTGGCGTCCTAGAAATTCAACTTTTGTATGCGCCGCAAGTCGATGGAAATGATATGAATTATAATCATAGTCGACACATATTTTGGACTTTAAGGACTAAAAAGATGAAAATTTAGACGAATTATAAAGTTTATGTTATATTAGATTAGGTTTCGAATTTTATTCCGCCGCAAATTGGAATTGTCGTTTTCGTGATCGAACCTAACCCCGATCGAGCTTGGCTAGTGAATTTACCGAAATTACCCTTCATTCATTGTACAAAAATTTCGTTTCGGTCCCGGCGCACCAAATTACCATACTACACCCTCAATTATTTGTGAGCATAAGACAAAAAAATTTAATTTTTGGCCACCAAAATCTTGGGTGGAACCCACCATTTCACTACCCCATGCTCCTTCATGTCAATTCTTCTTCTTCCTTCTACCTCTTCTTTCTTCATTGTTTCCTTGGCCATGAACGATAGCCCCCCTTAGTCGATCCACTCCTCCTCCTCCATCAATGATTTCAACGGCCACCACCCCTCACCACCGACGGCCACCGCCCTAATCCGAATCGGACCGCCATCGTCGTCGATCGGCTGAGAAAATGGCTCGAAGAGCCCTGCCCTGTTTTCGGGTCATTTGACCCGAAGGCTCCGTGGCCTCCTTCGGCCACCACGGCCGTCACCGGTGCCGACCACCATCCCACAGCTAACCATCGTCCTCCCCTCGATCGCCCCAACCCAGCCCCACCGACCGTCTACAGCCGGAAATCAGCCTCGAAGTCCCGGTACCTGTTTTGAACCCGGCTCGGTTCGGTCTTTGATCCAGCCGAACCGGCTGCCGCCGTGCCTCACCGCCATTATTGATCACCTCTCCAAAGTTCCCTCTACCACCTCGGAGCTCACTGCCACCGGCCGCCGCGCGTGGCGTCCAAAATACGACGCCGATCATCTCCTTTATTTCGGCCCCGAGAAAGCCCGATTCTATTCTCGACTGTTTGCCACCGTCGGTTGCCTTCCGTCGCCGTCCACCGGTTCCAATCGACCCCCACCGACCCCTGGGTGAGTTCTGGAGCCTCGGCCGGTCTTGTTCCTGCTCGAGACACCATGAATCGCTCCAAAACAGTCCGGTTTGCCAGTTTTGTCACTGACCGTTACTGTTTCAAGCCACTGGCCCCCGCTCGCCGGAGCTCTATCGCCAGCTACTTGTCTCGGCGACCTCGCCGGACTTTCCCGAGGTGTTGCCAAAGTTTGAGCTTGGGTCGCCGCGCCATAAACCCTATTTCCGCCGCCGCTGCCGCCGCCGCCGCCGTCCGTCAAGGCCTCTCGAGCTAACTCACTTTGTGAGTTGTCCCTAAACCTTGATTAGGGCGTTAATTGCGCTTAAGATCAGTTTTAATTTTTTATTTTTTATTTTTTATTTTTATTTTAAAAAATTGTGATCGAGACCGGTTTAGATATAAATGATGGTTAGGATAAATGGCCAATCAATTAAGTTAGTTTGGACTATTATATTATCTGTAGCTATTTGTGGTAAATTATCAGCTGATTGATTGATTGTGTTTGTTCGCAAGCGAGCGACAGGTAAGAGACGAGTATGCGATTGAATTTATAAATCGACTGAGAAATAAGAAATAGAGTATGAATTGAGCTCGAAATTGGCGGGTTGAGTTAATTACTCGCGGATGCATTAATTGCCTAATTGGTTTGGTTGCCTAGTCGAAATGCTCAACTGAGAGTTTGTTTGGCCTTGGGCCGAGTCTGTTACATTTATGTATGAATTTTGATATTAATCAAAGATTAACAATGGGTGATTACCGAATGTGAGTTGTGTGGTTATTTAAAGGATCAATGACGTTACCTGGCAAGTTCACATTTTCCATTGGTACTCCTGCCGTACCTATTGTATGGAAACTCGCGACTTGTCAGAAGCACGATAATCCATGCCTCGTGCCAGTTGTACGGTTTTAATGGATTATCGGATACCGGTCGCAGCTTGTAACGGACCGAAGCTCCTTTTTAAGGAATGCCTATTCGCAGTGCTGTGCCGGGTGCATGGATACGCCGCGTGTAGTAGCCGTCGCTAAGAGGGTAAAAGTGGACGTAACCTGGTCCTGCCAGAAGAGTGCGAAATCGCACTATTGATGTTTTTATCATGTCAGTCGTGTGGGTCATTGCTAAATAATAGATTTGCTGAGTGGTGATGCAGTGATTGGTTGCTTATTGGGTGAATTTATTTTATTGATTTATATGTTTATATTGCATGATTGACTGTTGTGCTTAGATTATCCTGGGCGAATTAGTGTCCTACCCGAGATTAGGTTTGATTCACTGAGATTAATTTCTCACCCCGTCGTGGGATAACTTTTCAAGTTCAAAGTAATGGAGAGACCGGTGCGATTCGGTACACCTACCCACTCATCACACGATGTTACTCTCCACTCGGTACCAGATACGGACCTGATGTGGGAACGCCACATCACGACGATATGGGACATGAGGGGATGCCACACCTGGTGGCACACCTTTTTAAGGCCTGGTATCTTCGTGATGGGGTAGATCTCTTTAGTCCGCTCAGAGGATTTGAGGGGCCACCTTTTTAGGGGGTCCCTAATGTCCTCGCTTGGGATCCGATGGATATTGATACGCCTGATAGGGAGGTGGTGGATCCTGCACCCGGTTTGTAACCGGAGCTCGAACCTGAGCGGTTAGTAGCTCCCTCTGTACATTCTAGTCAGAGTTTTTGTGACGACCCTAATGACTCGGCTTCCCCGATTGGTTATGATGATCCGGATGCCGTTTTTACCCAATAGATGGTTAGGTTTCTTTTGTGATTAGGGAACTGGTGACGTCTTTTTGTGAGGGTACTGTTTTGGGATAGATGAGAGTTAACCTTACCTGACTCCTATATCTTTTTGCGAGTCCTAGAGGGCCACCCTGAAGCATGGGATTGTATTTATCAACCGTTGGCTCTGTAAGGTTATAGATCATCTATTCTCAACAGTTTTATGTTAGCGTTGAGTTGTCTGGCTTTTCTTCTTACCTATCCCATGTTGATTTTACTGTTTGGAAGATTGCACGTTCCGCATGCGCATTATATCCTTGGTCGATAGCAGTTGCCTAGGACGCTATCTTTTGTGACCTGGTGACGATTTTGCAAGAGATGTCGCGGGTTCGAGAGTTGGGACGTGACAGAGAGAGATGGGGGTCCACCAAAGACTTTTGGGACATTTTGTGTCTTGGTGAATAATTGAGGGGCAATTTGGTCATTTCGCAAATCGGACTGAACAAAAATTTGTTACACTGGACGAAAGTTATTTTGAGCAATTTCATAGGCTAGGCTTAGTCGGGATTAGTCTCAAGCGCGAGGATTGAATTCCTAATTCTCGACGACTAAGAATTTTGAAATCTAATCTAAATCGATTGAAACTTCAAAATTCGTTCAATTATTGTCTTTTCAGTCCTTGCGATCCAAAATTTTCCATTGACTAAAATTCGACGTTAATCCATTATATTGATTTCATTACCTTGCCAGAGGTGAATTTTTAGGGCGTCACAGGATGTTTGAAGAATGACGGAATGAACTTAATAATCATATGGTGAGACATGTTACGGACGTGATAAATCTCATGGTGATCAATGCCACAAATCAACCCTAGGGGGTAGGGGCCCTTGGATTGGCCAACAGAACTTGACGCAATGGAACCCAGATCGAGTAGCCGAGTTGGTAATGCAACAACTGGGGCCAGAAAGAGGTGCTCCACGTGTATAGGAAACCACACCCAGTTTGGTTTGATAACATTCCTTACTCAAGGGGGTTCAACACACTAGACTGTGTTGTATTCACAGGGGAAGAGGACCAATCAATAGTGGAACATGTAGGCCATTTCCTAGCACAATAAGGAGAGGCTGGAACCAATGAGTGTTTGAGGTTGAGTCCATTCCCATTATCCCTGTCGAAAACGACATTCACATGGTATACAAAAGACGAAACCTTATCGGCGTTTTACTGCAAATATTGTAGCTCCTTTTCAAGTAGACTAAAAGTATGGCAACTCGTTTTTTGTAATTCAAGTACTTCCTTATCTTGGCCCTTGTTATCTATTCTATTCTGTTCTATGTTGTAAGTTGCTGCTTATTATAACTTTCTTTGGATAGAGTTGTCAATATCTTCTTTCTTTTAAATACTTCTTGGCAGTTGCTTTTGCCTATTTTTCTCCTTCAAAAGCAAAAATATGTTAAACTTGCCGCTTGCAAATATATAGTTCCTATAGGTATGTCCGAGCTTCTTGCATAACCATGTTTTCTATTACAAACCGAAACCTCTTTCGTCATGCACTCGAGGATCCCGCACTACGATTTCCTCGACCCCATCCAAGTAATTATTTGCTCCAAAATGAGTAATTCTCCTTGTCATTTTGCTGTGAACACGTATCTTGATAAATGTATGAATGCTTTGTTGGTAGGCAAATACTACATGGTAGATTCTTGTTATGCATCAACTCCAGGATTTTTAACACCAGATCAACCTATGCCCTACATCACAGTTCCCCTATTCCTCGCCAGATTTCCCTGGGTTATGTTTGCTGAAATAAGCCATTCTTAGAGCCAGTATAGATAACTGTATCAGCTACAGCGGAGTTTGGCAATGTGCCACAACAAAGGGCAGCTTGAATTTCCTCTTAAGTAATCAGACTGAGCTGGGGGCCATCTCCATTCAATATCCACGATAACATCTGCCACCATAGCATTAGAACCCAGAGCCGAGTCACATACGACTCTAGAAGCAAATACATTAGCCCATATGCCAAGAGGATGCCACCTGTCATTCCAAAATGAAGTAGTTTGACCATTACCTACAATATTCTTCACAAAAGGCTTCGAAACACATCTCAAACTCCAAACAAATTTCCTCCAGGAGTAAGTACTATCAGCCTTAATAACAACAGTCTAGATGCTAGATTCCTTCGCACGTTACAAATGCAACCAAGCTATCCAGTTGTATGTTTATATATAAAAGGCAGTGATTGCATCGTTACAGGAATTCCAACAGAAAATGCAAGAGTACGAAAAGAAAGATAGATACTTTGGTAGAGACAGACGAAACTTTTCTTACACAATACTACACTTATCAATCTCACTCACTTCCGAATCCCATTTTGGCCCAGCCAATGCACTCATTATCTCTGATTTTACGGACTGCCACTCCAAATGTCATTTCTTCTGCGGAACTGTACCGCAAACCCGAAGGCAACTGGAAAGTGACCCGGGCGGCGGGGTCCCACTCAAACTTGGCCCGCCAGTCTTTGTCCCCAATGACCGTGAACTTGAGCTTCCCCTCACGTCGTTGGAGTCCAACGGAAACTTTCTGAGACTAGGGTGACATTCAACATTGAAGCGTACCCCTTGACGGGAAATCAGAGTCTCCTTAGTTTCAGAACACGGAAGTGGGTTATGTATACGAGACGTCAGAATAATCCTGAATTAGCCAGTTTCTCCCTTGTGAATCCATCCCCAATGATTCTCTCCATCGAATTGCACTCCATGACGTGCAATTTTCAGAGTTTCGGAGCGAGCACAAGCCAGGACAAGTCCGAAAGCCCGCACCGAAAGACATGAACTTCAACGAGAGTAGGGAAGCAAAAGCAGTTGGGGGATTCGTCCTATTCCTTGACTGATCTCTATCTCCCCGAGCATAGGGAAGTTGGATAGATGAAGCTCTTCCAAATGCGGGAAAACTGACGTTGCCTGTATCAGGATGCGGGTTAAGTTCCTGCAACTGATGATTTTCGCTCTCCTTAGACTTCTGTGTAAATATGGGGACTCAAATATCTTGAGGGCAGAGGATGGCTCGGACACCATAATAGATAAGTTAGTGAGATGTTGCATGCACGCTATTTACTTTACTATATCTTCTTCCTTCACTTGAACCCCTATCACTGTATCCGCCCACTAGCTAAACACACTCAACGGTAAGCTTGTGATTGCCTCGATCGGAATTAGGATTTTCTCCTTTATATTGTCTAGCAGCAACCACCATAAGCGAGTCAAGTTCTTGATTTCTCGAGGAAATTCCCCGATACTTGTGGCCGACTGGTTTAAATATCGTAGATTAATTAGATCACAAATCTCTTTTGGGAATAACTCAATATATATATATATATATATATATATATATATATATATATATATTGTTTGATCGATCCAGGACTGTCAAACGAGCATTCATTGAATCAAAAAATCCTGTTGGCACAAGACTCACGTTAGTTACTCTATAAACAAAGTTTCGAGCTAGGAGTACTGGGGTGGTGTTTGGTTGATATTCTGAATCCATTTTCCCTATAGAGATACTTTCTCCGTTTCCCCCATTTGGAGATCATCTCCGCGGACATGTCTTCTTCGCTTTCTATCACTAGCAACTTTTTCTCCCTTTGTTCATGGTCAGGAGCGATCCAAGTTGCCATGTCGTGGATGACATCATGCATCTTTACATGTCCATCAACATCATCATCCCCAATTTCCAATAGACAAGTCCTTTCTAAATCCCCCAAGATAGACTCTCCCTTGTCTCGCGTACTGTATATACCATCCTAGCAAGCCCTCTCCAATCCAGAGTTCAATAAGCTTATCCGTTCTAATGGGGGTAATCCTCGGGAAACAAACAACGGTAAAGGAAGCAAGCCTGGAGAGTAGAGTCATTTAAGCTATTATAACTTAACTCTCGTATGTGGTACACTTCTTCCACCACTCCTGACAACTTGTGCGGATTGTTCCTCATCGTTGTTAGCGCATGTCTCCACTTACGGAGATTTTCTTTTCTGGCCATGGCTCGCCCTACAGTGATTACGCTAGTGGCAACCCTTTGCACTCTTCAGCAATGTCCTTTGCGAGGTCTTGAATTTCTTCATGACAATCTACAGGTGATTTGCAGATACTCTTCTCGAATAATTTCAAAGCTTGTTCGGGGGTCAAGCACTGTACTTTCAAGGTTTTGTCGGCTTCCATGAGGTCGCACACATGCTTCAACCAAGTTGTGAACACTACTTTGGATCCATTTTTGAGACCATGATGAGGAACTCCGATATTCGAAGGGTCCAGCATCTGTCATACATCATCAATCAACAACACTAACTTCTTCCTGGTCAAAGCATCGCGCAGATGATGGACCCTCAAATCCCGGGACCATTGACCCCAGCTCCCATCTTGAATTTCCAGCAATTGTTCTTATGATATCTCGAATGCTATCTTCGTTCACTTGCCTGGACCCTGTTGTTTTTCAAAGAACAAAAAGAGAATTGACAGCAAAATCTGTACAGTGCAACAAGACAGAATGTAATTGGAAGAGAACTTCTATTTTTCATTTAGAAAACCGAAATTGCTTACATACAGACTAAAAGTTTTCCATAAACA
Organism: Rhodomyrtus tomentosa; assembly: GCA_028455895.1. Lineage (NCBI taxonomy): Eukaryota > Viridiplantae > Streptophyta > Magnoliopsida > Myrtales > Myrtaceae > Rhodomyrtus > Rhodomyrtus tomentosa. The sequence goes on along the minus strand of JAPCWY010000001.1, from coordinate 34,344,847 downwards.
CATGTTGCCCACTAAGTAACTGCTTGCTTGGTCCACAAAACTAGCAACAAACTAACAGAAACAGAAGAAAAAAAAAAACATCTAGCTAAAAACTCCTACAAAATAGGACTGACCAAGTAAAAACAAGAACAATTAACTCCTAAAAAAGGGACATCAGCAAACTGATTTAACAGAAAATAGATAGTGCAGCCTTGATACATCAACACTTTCCTCCTGGATCAAGTGCTGCACACTCCTAGCTTTGCCCTGAGAAGTTCAAATCGACCGACATGAAATGACTGAGTGAATATGTCTGCAATTTGGTTTTCAGAACTGCAGTACACCAGCTTCACCTCTCCAGCCTTCTGCACTTCTCTCAAGAAGTAACCTTAAAATGCTTTGTTCTTCTATGAAATACTAGATTCTGTGAAATGGCCAAAGCCACAAATACTTCTATGCCTTCTTCTTGCCCAAAATGCAAATCATTCATCAACTTCTTCAACCATAATGCTTGATTCACAGTCGCAGTAGCTGCAATGAACTTAGCTTCTGCGGTTGATTGAGCCATTATTTCCTGCTTCTTTGAACACCAGGAAAAATATGCTAACCCAAATGTAAAGCAATAACCTGAAGTACTCCTCACATCATCCATTGATCTTGCCCAGTCACTATTAGAATACCCCTGCAGCTTATACTCCTGAATTCTGTACAACTTAATTCCATATGAAAGGGCAGAAGATAGCAAGAGTGCGAATATTTGTGTACGGCACTCACTTTACTATCAATATTTTTTTGGATAATTTAAGTGTCAATTTATTAAAAAAAAACGATCATTTCAGTGCCACGTCCGGTAAACATTGTCGGAAAGCATGTGTCATCTACGCGGCTTGTCGGAGCATCCTAGTCAGCAAATAAAAATTCAAAATAATAAAAAAAATCCACTTAATATTAAGAAAGTAAAATAAACTAAAAAACTGAAAATGATGAAAAATTTAAAAAAAAATTCAAAAACTATTGCAGCGGCGACTATGAGCCCTCCCTGCCGTCGTCCACCATCGTCAGCTGGCGATGGGTGGACGAGTGCCCGGTTCGGCAACCCTCGCCGAGGCTTGGCTAGGGGTCGGCAAGGCCCAATCGCAGTTGGCCGAGGCCTCGCAGACCCCACGATAAGACTGACCTCGCCTAAATCTGGGCGAGGTCGAGCCTCACTATGGCTGGGTGGGGTCGGAATTGCCCAGCCACCGCTCGTCGTAGTCATGGCTGGGCAATTTCAGCCTTGCCTAGCCACCGCAAGGCTTGACCTCGCATAGCCACTGCGAGGCTCGGCCTCGCCCAAATTTGGGCGAGGTCGACCTCATTGTGGGGTCGCGAGGCCTCGGCTAGCCACGGCTGGGCCTCGCTAACCCCCGGCGAGGGCTCACGGGGGTCGTTGGGGATCAGGGACCCCGCCGATCACTCCCCTAACCATCGCCAGCCACTATCGGCAATGACGAGAGGTGGCGGCAAGGACTCACAACCCTTGTCATTGCAAGTGTGTGTGTGTGTGTATATATATATATATATTAATTTTTAAGTTATTTTCTAGTTATTTTGAATTTTTCAAGTCAATTAACTTAATTATTATTTTAAAAATTCAAGTGACTTTTATGTGGACTGAATTTCAAAAGAAAAATTGCCACGTGGATGCCATTTGGACAAAGAAACTAATAAAAAATGCCATGTGTATTGTTTGGCCAGAATTTGCACTTAACTAATCGTTTTTTTTTATTACCGGAATTGACACTAAACTGATCGTTTTTTCTCCGATTTAGCACGTAAGAGAGCCATCGAAAAAAATTGGCACTAAAGCGAGCGTTATACATAAATATTGGCACTCCAAATGTTCTTCTGCTTGAAAGAGTACCTTTCGAGTACCTCAACACCCTCTTTGTAGCTACCATATGCAACTCACTTGCACAATTAAGAAATCTAGACAAACACTTACAGTAAACATGATGTCTGGCCTAGTTGCAATGAGATACATAAGACAACTAATCAAACTTCTATTAGTTCTTTCATCTGTAGGTTCTGATCCATCCTTCTTTTGAAGCTTTTTCTTGTGACCCATTGGAGTACTCACACTCTTGCACTCCTCCGTATTGAATCTCTTCAGGGTCTCCTTCAAGTACTTTTTCCGATAGATAAAAACTTCATTCTGAATCTGCCTAATGTCACGTCCCGACTCTCGAGCCCGCGACATCCCTTGCCAAATCGCCACCAGGTCATAATAGATAGCGTCCCAGGCAATTGCTATCGACCTAAGCTTATATTGCGCAAGCGGAACGTACCATCTTCCATTCAATAAAATCACATGGGATAGATAGAAAGTAAAGCCAGATTGCAAAATACAAAAGGCTGATGAGAATAGATGATTCATAACCTTACAGAGCCATCAACTGATAAATACAACCCCATGCTTCGGGGTGGCCCTCTAGGACTCACAAAAAGATACAGGAGTTAGGTAAGGTTAACTCTCATCTATCCCAAAACAGTATCCCCCACAAAAATAACCACAGTTCCCTGACTACAAAAAGGCCCTAACCCACTACTGGGAAGACTCGACATCTGTGTCGTAATAATCAAACGGGGGAGCCGGGTCATTTGGGTCATCACAAGAACTCTGGCTAGAACGCACAGAGGGGGCTACCGATTGCTCAGGCTCGAGATCGAGCTCCATATCAGGCGCGGGGTCCATCACTTCCCCATCAGGTGTATCAATATCCATCGGGTCCCAAGCGGGGATATTAGGGACCCCCTGTAGAGGTGGCCCCTCAAATCCTCGAAGCGGACCGAAGAGATCCATCCCATCACGAAAATACCAGGCTTTAAAGAGATGTGCCACCAGATGTGGCATCCCTTCATCAACCCATATCGTCGTGATGTGACGCTCCCACATCTGGTCCGTACCTGGTACCGGATGGAGACTGATATCAAGTGATGAGTCAGTGGGGGTGTCGAACCGTACCGGTCTTTCCATTACTTCGGACCTGAAAAATAATTGTCCCGCGACGGGGTGAGAAATGAATCTCAGTGAATCAAGCCTAATCTCGGTTAGGACAATGATTCGCCCAGAACATCCTAAGTGCCACAAAAAGATCACAAGATAACAACAGATATATATATATATATATATATATGAATATATCAATCATAACAAGTCTGACAAATCTACCACCAACAGAAGTACAACCACTCAGGCATACACAAGTTCATTATTAATCAATGACCCACGCGACTGGCGTGATAAATACATCAATAGTGCGATCCCGCACTCTTCTGGCAAAACCAGGCTACGTCCACTTTACCCTCTCAGCGACAGCTACTACAAGCAGTGTATCCAGTGCACCCGGCACGGCACTGCGAGTAGGCATTCCTTAAAAAGTAGCTTCGGTCCTTCACAAGCTGCGACCGGCATCCGATAATCCCTTAAAACCGTACGACTGGCACGGGGCATGGATTATCGTGCTTCTGACAAGTCGCAAATTTCCATACAATCAGTACGGTACAAGTACCCACGGTACAAAGCGAACTTGCCAGGTAGCGTCATTGACCCTTTTAATGACCACACAAATTGCACTCGGCAATCAATTCATTGATTATCTTGGATTAACACCAAAATCCACAAGAAATACAGTCAACTCGGCCCCAAGGCCCACAAGATTCCCAATGGAGCATATCAGCCAGACAGACAAACCAATCAAGCAATTTACTCATTCTCAAATAATCAACTGAACCCGGCGATTTCAAGGTCAATTCATAATAGAAATCTTAATCCTCAGTCAAACTATAGCAATCAATTGTTCGCTCGTCTCTAACCTGACACTCACTCGCGAGCAACTCAATCAATCAATTAATTGCTAAATTACCAGAAATAGCCACAGACAATTAATCGATCGACCATGTATCCTAACCATGGTTTCTATCTAAACCGGTCCCGATCGAAATATTTTTTTTTAATAAATAAATAAATAATAAATAAATAATTAATTAACTAAATAAATAAAACAGACTAATCCTAAGCGCAATTAGCGCCCTAACCAAGGTTTAGAGTCAACTCACTATTTGAGTTAGCTCGATCGGCGACGGCGGCGGCGGCGGCGGCGGCGATAAAACTAAGGTTTATCGCGCGGCGGGTCGGGCTCAAACTTCGGCGACACCCCGTGGGAGTCCGGCGAGGTCGTCGGAACAGGTGGCCGGCAGCGGAGCTCCGGCGAGCGGCGGCCGGCAGCCTACAACAGTAAACAACTCAGAATATTCAATCGGCAACCTCACTGTTTTGGCCGTTTTCCGGCGACACGGGCCGGGACAAGGCCGGCCAAGGGTCGGGGGCTCACCTAGGGATCGGTGGGAGTCGGCCGGGACAGGTGGACGGCGGCGGAAGGCGGCCGGCGACGGCGGACAGCCGCGATCAGTGGCTGTCCTGTTTTCGAGCCGAAACAGGGCTCTCGGTCGACGGCGGTTTCCGGCGGCCACGCGCGGCGACCGGCGGAGCTGAGCTGGGTGGCGGTAGAGGAGACTCAGGGGAGTCGTCTGGCGGCGGCGGTGTGGTACGGCGGCGACGGTGGCGGCCGAAACGAAGACCGGAACAACCCGGGTTCAAAAACAGAGCACCGAGACTTTCGGGCCTGATTCCGGCGGTTCCGGCGGCTGACGGTCGGCGACGAGGGGTGGGATCGGTCGAGGGGAGGTCGGGGGTTAGCTGGGTGGTGGTGGTCGGCGTCGGTGGCGGCCGTGGCGGCCGAAGGAGGCCGCGGAGTTCTCGGGTCCTCTGACCCGAAAACAGGGCAGGCCCGGCCGCGAGTTTCCTTCGGCGAAACGGCGGCGGCGGCGGCTCGGCCGGGGTCCAGGCGACGGCGACGAGTGGCTGGGGACGGTGGCTGCCGGTGGGGGTGTGGTGGTCGCGAAAAATGGCGACGGAAGGAGGAGGAATCGGTCGGCAAAGGGGCTCTCGGCAAGAAGAAATAAAAGAAAGAAGAAGAAGAGAAGAAGAAGCAGCAGGAAGAGGAAGAAAGAGGCGGCAGAGAGAGGCAACGTTGGACAGAGGGCAGGTGGGGCCCACCTTGACTTTGGGCCAAAAAATTTAATTTTTTTGTCTTATGTGAGTGAATTATTGGGAGGGGCAAAATGGTAATTTTGGCGCGCCGGGACTGAAACGAAATTTTTGGTGTACTGATCGATGGGTAATTTCGGCAATTTCACTGGTCAAGCTCGATCAGGGTTAAGCTCGTTTGCAAAAACGGCAATTTAAAAATCGCCACGGATTAATTTCGAAACTCAATTCGAAATAATCTAAAGTTCGGAATTCGTCCAAATTTTCGTCTTTTCAGTCCTTATAGTCCAAAATGGCGTCGACTATGAATATACATTCATATCATTAAATCGACTCCCGGCACTTACAAGGGTTGAATTTCCAGGACGTCACACCTAACCTCCATCCCCAGAAAATACAACATCTCACCAAGATCAGTAATTTCAAACTTCTTCATCTTCTCTTGCTTAAATGCAGTAATCTGAGAACTATCATTCCCTATCACTAGCACGTCATCCACATAAAGAGACACAACCACTAAGTCGCATACTAACTTCTTGACATATAGAGTTGATTCACTGAGGCTTTTCTTAAAACCCAAGCCGAGCAAGTGCTCATCCATCTTACATTACCATGCTCTGGGAGCTTGCCTCAAACCATAGAGAACCTTTCTCAGCAAATAAACTTTCTCCTCCTGACCTGGTGTGACAAAGCCTTCGAGCTGCTCAACATAAATTTCCTTCTATAACACTCCATTTAAAAATGCAGATTTCTCATTTAACTGTGACGTCCTGGAAATTCGATCCTTGTAAGCGCCGGAAGTCGACTAAATGATATGAATGTATAGTCATAGTCGACGCCTATTTTGGACAATAAGGACTGAAAAGACGAAAATTTGGACGAATTCCGAACTTTAGATTATTTCGAATTGAGTTTCGAAATTAATCCGCGGCAATTTTTGAATTGTCGTTTTCGCAAACGAGCTTAACCCTGATCGAGCTTGACCAGTGAAATTGCCGAAATTACCCTTCGATCAGTACACCAAAAATTTCGTTTCAGTCCCGGCGCGCCAAAAATTACCATTTTGCCCTCCCTCAATTATTCATTCATAAAAGACAAAAAAAAATTGATTTTTGGCCTTTGAAGTCTTGGTGGTGGCCCTCCATTTCTCTGCCCAACGCACGTCCTCTCCGCCGCTTCCTCCTTCTTCTTTTCTGTTTCTTCTTCTTCTGTTCTTCTTCTCTTCTTATTTTCTTTGACCGACTCCTCCTCCTCTTGCCGATCGAATCCTCCTCGTTTGTCGCCATTTTTTGCGACCATCGCATCACCACCGGCAGCCACTGTCTCCAGCTACTCCCCGCCGTCGCCTGGACCCCGGCCGAGCCGCCGTCGCCGCCGTTTCGCCGAAGAAAATCCACGGCCGAGTGTCCCCTGTTTTCGGGTCAGGAGACCCGAGGACTCCGCGGCCTTCTCCGGCCGCCGCCACCACCACCCAGCTAACCCCCGACTTCCCCTCGACCGATCCGACCCCTCGTCACCGACCGTCAGCCGCCGGAATCGCCAGAATCCAGCCTGGAAGTTCCGGTGCTCTGTTTTGAACCCGGTTCACTCCAGTCTTCGATCCGGCCGCCACAGTCGCCGCCGTGCCACACCGCCACTGCCAGACGACTCCCCTGAGTCTCCTCTACCACCACCCAGCTCGGCTCCGCCGGTCGCCGCCCGTGGCCGCCGGAAACCGCCGCCGACCGAAACCCCTGTTTCGGTGCAAAAATAGGACAGCCAATGATCGCGGCTGTCCGCCATTGCCGGTTGCCTTCCGCCGCCGTCCACCTGTCCCGGCCGACTCCCACCGATCCCTGGGTGAGCCCCCGATCCTTGGCCAGCCTTGTCCCGGCCCGTGTCGCCGGAAAACGGCCAAAACAGTGAAGTCGCCAATTGAATATTCTGAGTTTGCACTGTTGCAGGCTGCCAGCCGCCGCTCGTCGGAGCTCCGCCGCCGGCCACCTGTTCGGGCAACCTCGCCGGACTCCCACGGGTGTCGCCGAAGTTTGAGCTCGATCCGCCGCGCGATAAACCTTAGTTTTATCGTCATCGCCGCCGCCGCCGCCACCGCCGCCGCCGTCGCCACCGCCGCCGATCGAGCTAACTCACATTGTGAGTTGACTCTAAACCTTGGTTAGGGCACTAATTGTGCTTAGGATTAGTCTGATTTATTTATTTATTTAATTATGTATTTAATTATTATTTATTTTTAAAAAAAATTATTCGATCGGGACCGGTATAGATAGAAACCATGGTTAGGATACATGGTCGATCGATTATTTGTCTGTGGCTATTTGTGGTAATTTAGCAATTAATTAATTGATTGAGTTACTCGCGAGTGAGTGACAGGTTAGAGACGAGCGAACGATTAATTGATATAATTTGACTGAGAATTAAGATTTCTAGTATGAATTGAGCTTGAAATTTGTCGGGTTAAGTTGATTACTCGAGAGTGGTTGAATTGCTTGATTGGTTTGTTTGCCTGGCTGAAATGCTCAATTGGGAGTCTTGTGGGCCTTGGGGCCGAGTTGATTGTATTTCTTGTGGATTTTGGCGTTAATCCAAGATAATCAATGAGTTGATTGCCGAATGCAATTTGTGTGGTCATTTAAAGGGTCAATGACACTACCTGGCAAGTTCGCATTGTACCGTGGATACTTGTGCCGTACAGATTGTATGGAAATTCGCGACTTGTCAGAAGCACGATAATCCATGCCCCATGCCAGTCGTACGGTTTTAAGGGATTATCGGATGTCGGTCGCAGCTTGTGATGGATCGAAGCTCCTTTTTAAGGAATGCCTACTTGCAATGCGTGCCGGGTGTACTGGATACACCGCTTGTAGTAGCCGTCGCTGAGAGGGTAAAGTGGACGTAGCCTGATTTTGCCAGAAGAGTGCGGAATCGCACTATTGATGTTTCTATCACGCCAGTCGCGTGGGTCATTGATTAAAAATGGACTTATATATGCCTGAATGGTTGTGCTTCTGTTGGTTGTAGATTTGACAGATTTATTTTGATTGATATATATATATCTCTATTAAAATCTTGTGATCTTTTTGTGGCGCTTAGGATGTTCTGGGTGAATCATTGTCCTAACCGAGATTAGGCTTGATTCACTGAGATTCATTTCTCACCCCGTCGTGGGACAAATTTTTCAGGTCCGAAGTAACGAAGAGACCGGTGCGGTTCGGCACCCCCACTGACTCATCACTTGATATCAGTCTCCATCCGGTATCAGGTACGGACCAGATGTGGGAACGTCACATCATGACGATATGGGTCGATGAAGGGATGCCACATCCGGTGGCACACCTCTTTAAGGCCTGGTATCTTCGTGATGGGATGGATCTCTTCGGTCCGCTTCGAGGATTTGAGGGGCCACCTCTTCAGGGGGTCCCTAATATCCCCGCTTGGGACCCGATGGATATTGATACACCTGATGGAGAAGTGGTGGACCCCGCGCCTGGTATGGAGCTCGAGCTCGAGCCTGAGCAATCAGTAGCCCCCTCTGTGCATTCTAGCCAGAGTTCTTGTGATGACCCGAACGATCCGGCTCCCCCGGTTGGTTATAACAATCCGGATGTCGAGTTTTTCCAGTAGAGGGTTAGGTTCCTTTTGTGGTCAGGGAACTGATGATGTTTTTGTGGGGGATACTGTTTTGGGATAGATGAGAGTTAACCTTACCTGACTCCTGTATCTTTTTGTGAGTCCTAGAGGGCCGCCCCGAAGCATGGGGTTGTAATTATCAGTTGATGGCTCTGTAAGGTTATAAATCATCTATTCTCATCAGCTTGCAATCTGGCTTTACTTCCTATCTATCCCATATGGTTTTATTGAATGGAAGATGGTACGTTCCGCTTGCGCAATATAATCTTAGGTCGATAGCAGTTGCCTGGGACGCTATCTATTATGACCTGGTGGCGATTTGGCAAGAGATGTCGCGGGCTCGAGAGTCGGGACGTGACATTAACTGATACACCTTCCATCCCTGTTGATCTGCCAAAGTAAGAGTTATTCTAATTGCACCCAGTCTTGTCACAGGAGTAAAGGTTTTTGAGAAATCAGCTCCTCAAACCTGTGCATATCCCTTCACCATCAACTTGGCCTTATGCTTATTCATTGAGCCATCAGGAATAAGTTCGATCCTGAAAACCCATTTTACTCCAATCACCTTCCTATCTTTAGGCCTCTCAACTAGCTTCCATGTCTGGTTCTTTTCTATCATAGCCAATTCTTCCTTCATTGCATTCATCCACCTCTAATAAATTTTAGCTTCCTCATAACTAGTTGGTTCCAAAATAGCCACATTGCACCTTGATATATATCGGTCAGATATCTGGTACCTCTAACTAGAACATCATCCACCAGCTCGTCAGGCTCCAATGAGACCTCCTTGTGCTTACCTTGTAGCTCATATGTCCAGTCCCATTGCTCATCTTCGAGGAACTGAACATTCCTGCTAGTGATAAACTTTCTTGTCTGTGGTTGATAAATCCTGTAGGCTTTTGATATTAAACTGTAGCCAACAAAGATCTCAGGTTCAAGTTTCTCTCCTAGCTTGTCTCTCATGACCTGTGGAATATGAGAAAAACACAAATAGCTAAACACCTTCAAATTTCTTAGAATTGGCTTGACACCAAACCAAGCTTCAAAGGGTGTCTTCTTCTCCAATACCCTTGTAGACAGTGTATTCAACGGAAAAACTGCTTTGTTTTTTACTTCTGCCCAAAATCATTTTGGTAGATTCTTCTCATGCAGCAGACACCTAGCCATCTCCATAATGGCTCTATTCTTCCTCTCGCTCACTCCATTTTACTGTGGAGAGTAAGAAGTAGTAAACTAATGCTGGTTGACACTTGATTTTTTATTAGTATTTTCAAGTTTATTTTTGAAAAATTCATAAAATATTCATAAAAAATTAAAAAATTGTAAAATCAACTTTGATGGCCTTGGCAAAGCCCAAGGAAACATTTTTGACCAAAAAATAATTCTTTTTATTTTTCATATATTTTGATTTTTTTAGAAAATAGAAAAATACCCAAAAATTCAAGAAAAATAGAATTTGAGGTGAAAAAATATAGAAAAATAGTCAACATTTTCATTTTAATTTCCTTGTCTTTTTGACTTCATAAAAAACCAAATTAAAGTTCAATTTTATGCATTTCTTTGTTACACAGATGATTGAATTTGGTAAAAAAAATGTCAATTGAGTCTTTACATTTGCAATTTTGGCATTTTTAGGGTCTTGACATTCAATATGATTGTCCTTAATTACAATTTAACCCAATTATTTTCATAAATTGCTCAATTGCATGAATTGGGCAAAATTGCATACTTAATTATAATTTAGTCCTTGAATTTAGGCACAATTGAAATCACTTTTAATTCAAGGGCTACCTCTACCAATTGAAGCCACTACCTAATATTTTTCATCATTCTAAGTCGATTGACATCGGTGATTTGGTCCAATTTGACCATTTGAGCCTTCAATTTCACAATTTCTAGAATTGCAATCAAGGACAAATTTGGGGCTTTTGTAGAAATTGACATGAAATTTTGAGCAAAATCACATTTTTAGATAATATTCACGTCCTAAGTTCGATTCTGAGGTTTAATTGTAAAAATTCCCCACCAATTTGAGTTAATTTTGAAAATTTCAAGTTGAAACCGATTCGGACCGGTCAGACCGGTCGAACCGGTCTACTACAGTATCATTGTCACGCCCCGTGTTTCTTGCACAAGCACGCAAACATCCCTGCAAGCAAACCAACAATAATCTCTCGGCGGTCCCAAAATCCACCAATATGAATCGAGAGATATAATAAACACATCACACAAACGGAAATGATAGTCCAATAAATCCCCATACAATATATATATATATATATATATAGATTAAGTGGGACCCAAGATGGCATCATACATGTCATTCATACATCAAGGCGTACTGTTCATATAGCCCGAATACTAAACCTGCTAAATAAAAAGGCGACAAGGTAAGCATGTCAACAGAGACATCCACAAAAATTCGTCAAGAATGGGGTCAGGTCGCTAGTCAAAAGATCAGGTCGCCATCTAGAGTCACCTAGGAAGAATTGCTAGAATCTCCGATGTCCCCAGTCTCCTCTGTCGACTCGTACTTGGAGAAAGTCTTTGACAGAACCTCGATAAAGTCCTCCATGGTCACCTCATGCGATAGCTCGGCCAGGTCTCCATCAGACAACTCCACCACTATGACCTCGTTCTCCGGCGGTGGCACAGAATACTCGGTTGTCGGTGTCCATTCCGGGCCATTCCTAAACCTAACCACCGACCCCTCGGGAAACTCTTGGTCTGCTATCGTTTGGTACCAATCGGGTATGACACCCTCCAGTACCTCATGGAGCTTCAGTTGCCGACCTATCTATCCCCATCCCTCCTGAACCATGCCTCGAACCTGTGAGGTTTCCACTTAGGCTTACCCTCGTCCACCCATATGACAATACACTTCCTCACATATACATTCCCTTACCTATCCGAGAACTCATCATAGTAAGCCGTCATCTCCTTTGGGTCCCCAAAATGTATGGGCCACATGACTATGACCTAAGATCTGTAAAGTAAGATTTTCCCAAAATGGGTGAGATACACTTCTCAGTAAGAAAAATCTAACCTTAGGTCAAGTTGACAGTCCACTCAAGTAGTCGCATCCCTCAGCAGATCCACTCTTATGAACACATAGGCATAACAATCATAATTTAATAAACAACAACATACAAAAGATAGGCATGCATTTATGACCTCGTGTCACACTCATATGCACATGTACTCTCAGCATGCCACTTCACCACATCCATCAACCTCCGCATGCCTCATTCTCTAGCCCGCGAACTAGTCGCCTCAGGCTCGGTCCACATAAACGCATCAAACCGTCATCAGTGACTCGCGTAAACGCATCAAGTCCCGATAAATCTCCAGGCAAGGTTCCTTAGCTCATACTCTGTCCCGTGAGTAATTCGCATCAGGACCGCGGCTGTCTCAACCCCGCGACTTCGTCGCATCAGGGCTCCACCAACCATACTTCACTCCGCGATCTCGTCGCATCAGGGTCTCAACCTCCCGCCCCGCGTCTCACACGCCTCAGGGCCTCGCCATATCATGCTCATGCCACATCACATTATATGCTTTGGTTGTCAATTCAATTTCACACTCACTGGCAAGCGCGCATTCAAATGCGTTTCATAGTTTTCGTGGCATGCAATTCAATTCAAAGAGTATACAAGCATAGCAAACAACTCAGGCATAGGTAATGTCACACAATCATTCTATATCGTCTTAGGGCATATCAAGCTATCACATTGGGAATTTTCTCATATATCGTTCCAATCGGCCCTCGACTTACCCAATTGAGTTTAATCCCCCTAACCTCGATTTAGAAAATTCCTTACCTTAACTTGACCACACCAATTACTCCTCTTTGAGCTCCAAAGTTTCGGCCAACCCCAAATTCAAGGGTCAATTTGTCGCGCAACCTAGAATAATCAACCGATTCGTCAATTTCTAAATCCAATTCCTCAATTCCTCAATCCAAATCATCCATAACTCAACTCTCAACACTTCATCACAACACAATCATCAATTTGCAGCTCAAAACCATCACCCAAGGCCTTTCACAGATTCGATTTGGCCCAACATTGAATCGGTTCCACTCGGTTCTAAGCGTGCCGGGTCCAATCGGTTCTAGTCCACTCTGAATCCATCAATTATATACTATCCTACCTCTTATAATGTCTACCTAAGGGTTTGGGAGGCTCACCGGTTGTTTCGAGTCACTTGGTCGCCGGAAATTCATCGAAACTCGCTGGACGCTCAAGATCAGTCCATCGGACAGATTCTGTCCAATATATACAAGGGCATTTCGTGGTCAAAACTTAATCAAATAAATTCCCAATTTTTACCACAAAATCCTACATGTCTTAGATTGATCTCCACAAAATTTGAGCCTAATATTCCATCATTTCGACCTTCAAATGGACTGAGAATTAGACCTACCTTAGATTGGTTCCAATTCTGTCGGCATGTGGGAGATTGTTTGCCTCGAACTCCACAGTGCTCCAAATGGCCTGATTCTTGTTGGAGGACATCGGAAAGACGTGGATCTATGTCTGGGTGGTCAGCCAGTAGCAGATGGTGACCGAACATGGAGATCGTGGCCAGCAAACAAATGGCTCCGGGGTGGTCGGCGAACGGCAGATTTGATGAAGAAGAAGGGGAAGGTTTGCTCGGTTCTTTGAGGGGTGAAATGGCCGAATGGAAGAGGAGGAAAGAGAGAAGGGAGAGGGTGAGTTGTTATATTCAATTTTTGGTCAAATGAGTTGAATGGTAGGTTTGCATAAAGGTGATATGACTATGCTTGGTTTGATCTTTGACACTTGGCATTGCCTCTTCCCTAGGTAATCCAAGGGCTCTAAATTCCTCATCTTTTTCGGCAGCCACGGGATGTCAATTGTCCAAAATTCCTTCTTGAGTTTTATAAGTAAAGCTTTAAGATTGAGGGGCAAAACGGTCATTTTACCCCCGACGTTCCAAATGTCGTTTTTCTCGTTCTAGGATTATTCGATAGGGCAACAGCCAATCCAAATGATATTTAAATTCTTGATTTTTCATTTCAAATTTTTCAAGACTCATTTCTGAAAGTTTTCTCTATCAGACGTGATTCCAACCTATCCCGAACTGACAAGCGGTTTTTGTAGACATTACGCGTATCGACCCCGTGATTCATATCACGTTTAGGGCTCGTCAATTTATGGAGGCTTTGGTTGTCATGTAATTGTGAGCGTTTATCACTAGTCCCTATGGTCTCAATCATCCTAGTCCGATTTAGGATAATTTTGCAAATCATACGTTGGTTAAACAGTATCACCCGCGCTCCAATCGTACGACACTCACATGGTAATCCTTAATAGTTCTTAGATCGACCTTTTGGTGGTTCTAAATATCCCTTCGATAATCCTTATGGTCAAAGCGTTATTTCTTATCTGAGTCACCTAGGTTCATGTACCTCGTCTCGCGTTAGCCTTTCTCCTTTGATCAGTCTACTCAAATTGATCAGATTTGAGCGGAATACGACTGAAATACATCGCTTGATATATATAAACTTCTCATTACAGAGTCTGAAGTTGATTGGAAATCAGAATGTCACAATCATCTTCAACCTCAGGATTTCCGTGCAATTGAACAAAATCGGGTCTAATTTTGACACAGAAATTGGTTGATCAATCGACTACAATTGAAGGAGCATTGGTAGGCATTATGTGACCCCCACTCTTGCCTGTCGATCGACATCGACATTACCGTTCTACGTCGCCGGAGGAGTGAGTAATCGGTCGGTCAACCTCACGGACCTGTAAAACTCAACATTTCTCAACCTTGGTTTAAATCCGTGTCAAATTCACACTAAATGGGACTTGTCGGAGCTACTAACGGAAATTAAACGATTTGCCAATCGATTCCATCGCCGTCGGTATGCCATTTTGCACGTGATAGCGATTATTTGTCTGTGGCTATTTGTGGTAATTTATTAATTGATTGATTGATTGTGTTTGTTCGCGAGTGAGTGATAGGTTAGAGACGAGCGAGCGATTGATTATTATCAATCGACTGAGAAATAAGAAATATAATACGAATTGAGCTCGAAATTGCCGGGTTGAATTAATTGCTCACGAGTGCGTTAATTGCCTAATTGATTTGGTTGCTTAGCCGAAATGCTCGACTGAGAGTCTTGTGGGCCTTGGAGCCGAGTTTGTTGCATTTCTATATGAATTTTGGCATTAATCATAAATAAACAATGAGTTGTGTGCCGAATGCGATTTGTATGATCATTAAAGGATCAATGACATTACCTGGCAAGTTCGTATTATACCTTTGTACTGTACCATACCTATTGCATGAAAACTTGCGACTTGTCAAAAGCACGATAATCCATGCCCCGTGCCAGTCTTACGATTTTAAGGTATTATTGGATACCGGTCGCAGTTTATGATGGACCGAAGCTCCTTTTTAAGGAACGCCTACTTACAGTGTCGTGCCGGGTGCACTGGATACACCGCTTGTAGTAGCCGTGGCTGAGAGGGTAAAGTGAACGTAGCCTAGTCCTGCCAGAAGAGTGTGGGATCGCACTATTAATGTTTTTATCATGCCAGTCACGTGGGTCATTGTTTAATAATGGACTTGTGTGATGTCTTGTAGACGCCTGAGTAGTGGTGTCTTAATTGGTTGTTGATTTGGCGGATATATTTTATTGATATATATGTGTTTATATCTTGTGGCATACTATGGTGCTTAGGTTATCCTGGACGAATCAGTGTCTTAACCAAGATTAGGCTTGATTCGCTGAGATTAAATTCTTACCCCGTCGTGGGATAACTTTTCAGGTCCAAAGTAATGGAGAGACCGGTGCGATTCGGTACCCCCACCCACTCATCATCTCCACTCTATACTAGGTACGGACCAGATGTGGGAACGCCATATCACGACGATATGGGTCGATGAAGAGATGTCGCACCTGGTGGTACACCTCTTCAAGGCCTGGTATCTTCGCGATGGGGTGGATCTCTTTGGTCCGCTCAGAGGATTTGAGGGGCCACCTCTTTAGGGAGTTCCTAATGTCACTGCCTGGGATCCGATGGATATAGATACGCCTGATGGGGAGGTGGTGGATCCCGCACCCGGTATGCAACCCGAGCTCGAGCTCGAGCAGTCAGTAGCCCCCTCTGTACATTTTAACCAAAGTTCCTGTGGCGATCCGGCTCCCCCGATTGGTTATGACGATTCGGATGCCGTTTTTACCCAATAGAGGTTAGGTTTCTTTTGTGGTTAGGGAATCGGTGACATCTTTTGTGGGGGTACTGTTTTGAGATAGATGAGAGTTAACCTTACCTGACTCCTGTATCTTTTTGTGAGTCCTAGAGGGCCATCTCGAAGCATTGGGTTGTATTTATTAGCTATCGGCTTTGTAAGGTTATAGATCATCTATTCTCAACAGTTTTATATTAGCGTTGGGTTATTTGATTTTTCTTCTTACCTTTCCCATGTTGATTTTATTGTTTGAAAGATTGCACGTTCCGCATGCGCAGTATATTTTTAGGTCGATAGCAGTTGCCTGAGACGCTATCTTTTATGATCTGGTGGCGATTTGGCAAAGGATGTCGCGGGTTCGAGAGTCGGGACGTGACACCTTATGGATTATATAATTTATAAAGTAGCGTTAATTCACAATTAGATTTAGTTAATCTCTGAACGTTAAGAAGATAACATTTCAGCTTTAAGCGTGGAATTGATTCCTCATTACATTTGAACTGCAAATTGACAAGAACAAAAAATTTGGAACAAAATTATATCTGTATTAAGTTTGTATTTATACAAAGAAAGGACGACAGAAAATTGAAAGTAAACTAATTCAACGTCATTTCATCGCTAATTCAAGAAAAATATTTGAAAATTAAATAAAAAATAACATATCTTAGTCATAAAATAAACTCATGATAATTTGCAGTGGGAATAAAAACACCACAAATACCTTTAGGTTTTCATTTGCTTCTTACAACGAGCGGGCATTATCTTTGAGATTATGAATGTGGCGCAAAGGTTTGCTAGCCAAGCCCCGTAACTCTTTGACGAATTCTAAAACAGGAGTTGTGCAATTCATAGATTTCTTTTTTCTAGAATAAGAGATTGGAAAATCGGCCGTTTAGATGGTCGAAAAGCGAGCAAAAGGTGGAGTTTGATAAGCTCTGCTATGTTTATCTCGAAGAAAAGAATATTGGAGCATTTTCTTTACTTTAGGAAGAGAAATTGAACTATTTTTCTTCTTCTTCTTCTTCTTGCTTCCTTGTCTGCTACAGAACAAAAAAAAACTTTTGATGGATTCCTCGTGTAATGGTTGTTTCGTTGTTGAAGGGGATGCTGATAAGTGAGTTTAATTTGCTTTTCTGGTTCTTGCAGCTGTAGATTCTGAGGACGTTTGGAGGGTATGAATCTTAATCCTATTTCAAGATGAATTTGCATAGCTACTAGTCTAAGTCCATGTGAGGGTCCCTGAATCTTAATCTTCTTTCGAGATGAATTTGCATTTAGTTGCTTTGCTGTCACTTTGGGGTTTGAGTTTCGCTTGGTCTGAATAAGTGCTGGACAATTTTCTTCAAGGAAAGAAGGTAGTAAAACAGCCTGTGATTTTTTTATTTTATTTTTTTTTTTGGGAGCGCTAGCTTTTCAACTCGAAGTGGTTCATTTATTTTGTAAAGAAAAACTGAATGCGGATGCATGTTGATGGAGTAATTCACTGGAAGCCTCAACTCTAGTGTACGAAATGCAATTGTAGGTTGGATCTTGCGATTAATATTTTCAAAATGGTGCACTGGAATCTCTAGAGTTGGAGATTACCACATAAGAGAAGCTAGAAAATTGATAAATGGAAGACTTTATGGCAGGACTTGATTGTGATTGGTAGCAGTGAGCTTCTTGTATACTTTTCCCCTTGTTGATGTGAAGCTCTAATATGTTGCTGTATATGTTTGAACACTGTTATTCTCTTGAGTTGGAAACAATCTTTATTCGTGCTTGTCTCGATCGACTTTGCTCAAACTTTTGGTTATTATATACTTATTATAAAAGCTTAGTATATCATCACTTAATTAAAATTTCCATATAGGTTATCAAGAAGTGTTCAACCGTACCCAATTTCTTGCTCATTTCTCGCGTTGATTAGAAATTGAGTGAGCCTTTGGCACCTTAAAAAAATTGGAAGATTTTAACTAATTTGTTAATAGTTTGACCAAAAAAAAAACTAATTTGTTAATATGCCTTTTGCATTATTTTCAAAATGAAAATATAAAAGTTACGGTTATTATTTTTTATTTCAATTTTAAACAAGCAAAATTTTGACAAAAAAAAAAACTTAAATGGATTACTTTTCACAAATATGTGTATCAAACATCATTTCCTCAAATCAACTTTGAATTACAATTTACCGAACAATTTTTGCATTTCAACAAGCCTTTTTAGGACAAAGGCCTTTGCCTTTTCTCAATGACTTTTGGAGGAAGTTAAACCAAACGCACCCTAAGTGGGTTTGGTTGAGTTTGATTTGCAAGCAAAACTTCTATGGCATTCTCTCCCACACAGGCATACTACACACATCAAACCATACTTGCGATCTAAGTTGGCTTTCTAAAATTGAAGGTCCTCACCTTCAAGAAACCTACGATTTGAAGAGTGGTTAAAATGAGCGGATAGTTGGATCATGGTTGCAGCCACCATGCGGCTATATATCGTTAAATGGAGAGCGATAAACAATGCTGTCGAGATTGGTGTTGCCGCAACAACCCGATCATTGAACAGCGAGCGACGAGGAGATAGGCGGTAGAGATAAGAGGCAAGGGAGGGAGGGAGGGAGGGAACAAGAGGGACAAGGTTTAGCTCCCTGTAGTAGACCGCTAGATTCATAAAGTTTTCTAGTAGTAGTTTGATGCAGTAAAAAGTAGGGGTGATTAGTTCCAGGACAGTTTGTCACATTCTTGTCCCACATTGCTTAAGGAGTAGACCTTGAGCTAGTTTATATGGAATTTTTTTTTATTTTTGGTCAAAAGTTTATATGGACTTGGACGCCTCTTAAATTGCAAGGCTCATTTTGTGGCCGTTGTATGAACGGCCCTCAAAAGAGCAAAACAATGAGGAATCCGCATCCAAAGCAGACAATTTTTATTGCCAACTCGTTGGGAGATAAATAATTACACGGTAACACCATCATTTATGAGAGTACAAGAAGACTTGAGTAACCGGAGTGAGGGGCGGGCGACGAGCTTGAATGTGGGGACCGAGCTAAGGTAGACTCGATGAACCTCATTGATTCGATAAGCATAATAAATAATAAAAAGGAAATTGTCTGCTTAGGACAAACGAATTTGGGCTTTATCGAGCTTGGACGAAGTGAGAAATCTGTAACTCTACGAAGCACCTGCACCATCATCCATGCACATCATAAACGTCCTTCGAGCGAAATCCCATGCTTCTCTAAATTTTGGGACAGAGATCGCGAAGATATAAATGGAAGATGAAAAGGGACGGTGAGACGGTGAGACACAACCACCGTCGGCAGCCCATCTTTTTGCATGACTGAAAAAACGGTGCGCATCTTGTGCGCGGAGTCGAAACTGTTGAGCACCTTGATGTAGTCGGACCGCGAAACACGGGTTGCCTAATTGCAGACAAAAAGATTTTATATCGCTCGAAGGGAATGATCAATGATGGTTGTGGTGGCCTGAAGATTACACAAGCATCATCAATTGTGAATGAAGAGGAGGAAAACACGAAAACGGGCGCAATGACGATACCCTCGTTCAGCATATGCGGGCAAGCACATATTTACTGTCTTCCCATCATTTAGTTTTAGGAGGAAAATATATGAGGCCATTCTGATAAAGCTGCACGAGCTTTATTATAGAAAAAGTAATATGCCTCGATCAAACTCAGCTAGAAAGTCGGAAACGTTTCCTAACAAACACAACAACAACAACATCGACCACACGTCAACCCCGACCAACCAACCGCAATCTAAATTTACCAAAACTCGGTCACTTATGCAGAGCACAACAACAATTCTCAGCCCCGATGTCTACAGCGATACAAGGAGGCTGGGCTGTTTCATCTCCGTACCAAGTCGACCGCTTCTCCATCAATTCATTCACGAAATCGTCCAATTTCTGAATACTAACGCTGGGCATCACCACGACGTGAGCAATATTTCCCTCGCAAGCCAGTTGCCATCGGCGCACAAACTCTTCTTCTGAAGGCCGTTCAAATACAACCGTGCTGCTTAGCTCGTTTAACATGGCACTTACCCCTGCCTCGCGAAGACGATCCTTCAGGTAGTGGGCGTTTCTAAGGCACTTCTGAACTTCCTTTTGGAACCCTTTGTAACCTTTGCGATTGAGTGTGTACCAAAGAAAGATAGGAGCATGGCCATTCCTGCTACCCATGATCGTCGCATCCCTGGAAGCAAGGTATTCCACATTCCTCGACAGAGCATTTATATGATCCATCCTTGTAATTTGAACACCACAAGGCATTGGACATCCCACAAACTTGTGGCCAGAAACACTTACACTTCCAATGGGTTTCTTAAAGGAAACCTTTGGTGCCTGTTCAACAAAATAAAAATGACAATTTTATGGGAATGCGTAGAAGGAAAAGAAAGCACTTTATGCATGAATAGCCAACTCTGGCTGAAAAGAAGGCGAACGTGGTCCAATCATACAACTCATAGCAAAACAACCAATTATTTCGAAAGGGTAAAATCTCCATAAACACCAGGTATTTAATAACTTATAACTTGGAACCATGTAAATCTTTAAAAGAGAAAGCAAAGCTACACAAACGCAAAAAACAAAAACCTATGTAGAATCGATAAGGTGTAACATGTAAATTTCTCTTCGACGCAATACAATCTCTCCCTATCTAAAAAGAAGTAAAACAACTCTTATCCTTCAAGTCTTCTTCAAAAATAGTAACATGAAAATCAAATCACTTACACGTTTGACAAAAGGCATCATGAGTCCAAATAAAGCTCCGTCACAATGTATGTAGAATCGATCACGTGTAAACCCACTTTCTTCGAGAGTTTTTATAATGAGATCAAGGTCATCTACAGCTCCTTTGACAGTTGTTCCTTCAAAATAAAATTAATCGTTCAGCCGAAACTTTATGATATGTATGTTTACAACAACGAGCACCTCATCTATAGAATGCATGAACCCTACATGTGGAGATAGAGAGAATATAGATACCTATGTTAGCATTGATGATAGCAGGCTTATCCTTGTTAGCAAGTAGTTTGTCCTTAAAATCAGCACAGTCAATCTCCCCGGAAACCAGTGTTGCTACTTTAACGCATTCCATTCTATACATTCGTGCTGCCTTGAAAACAGAATAATGTGACTCTCGTGATGCATATAGAATTCCATCAGGAAAAACTTCTCTCCTGCACATTCCAGGTTGTCATCTTTTCAGTCTTCTCATCCAGTTTGCTTTATGTACAACAGGAATAATGCAGCGAAATTTTTTTGACATTTACTTACCCCACTAAGATCCCATGGAGATTGCCTTCAGTCCCACAATTTGTAATATAACCCCAGTAATCACTTTTCTCGATTTCCCACAAACGAGCAAACCAATCCAACACACCAACTTCAAACTGTCTTGAGTGCACTCCGTAGTTGCTCTCAATAAATGGGTCCCCAAGATTATTGATTGAGAAGTGCTGCAACTGTGACAAAGCCCCATAATCGAAGTCCAGATTGTAAGGATAGCCTGCATTGACATTAAACTGCCAGTGAGAACTGGATATAGTCCACATTCGTACATAAGTTCTGTCTCTAAACAATGCAAATAGTTGATGAGGTATTGAATTTCAGAGCAACTTAGTGTTCATATTCCAACAGGTGCAGAGAATATGACTGCAAACGTGACGAGAATGTTTACTAGCTTCATTTATTAACCTTTACGTGGCCTTGTCTCCCAAACAACATACTACTACAGTAAAAGAGTATTCTCCTGAGAAATCAGAGAGAACTTCCAAACATAGAGTCAGTTTCTACAGTTAGAAATCCAAATTAGATAAACAGTCCTCAACTCAGAAAATAGAATGCTATCATTGAAGCCAAGAAAGATGCTTTTGTAGCCCACAGTTGCATCTAAGGCTAGCCAAAGACATGGAATTGACGACAACTTACGTCCAACAGTAAGTAAACAATTGGCATGGAAAACATCACCCCAAAAAACAAGTACAAGAAACAAATTCTGCTGCATACATATGGAGAAGACAAAAGGATCCCCCCCCCCCCCCAGATGTTGTGGTCGGCGAAATTAAAGTGATTTGCCGAATCAAACCGCGATTGAAAGATCAAGCGCCTACAATCCGGCGACAACCAACCCAATGAAAAAGCAATTTTTGGGTAGAGCCATTTAATCAAAAGGAATGGGGAAAAGTAGCATAATTTCCTTTCCTGAAATGAATCAATCATTAGTGAACGTTGGAAGTCCACCTTAGCCACAAACAAGAAGCAAGTGGGTAAGTACACTAGCAAAAGCACCAGATGAGAGAAGGCAAGAGAGACTACCTAAATGGTGCTTGGTCCTCTCCGTCAGCGTTTTCCTGTAACGAGCCAGGACGCCGGCCATGTAAGCCTCCTTGTCGCCGGTGAAGTCGTCGTTGGCCTCCGGCTCCTCGATGGCCAGGCACGTGGTGTGCACGTTCCTCCCCAGCACGATCTCCCTCTTCCCATTCCCGACCTCCCCCACTCCAACTGCGTCCCCATTGAGCACGACCACCTCCGGCAAGGGCTCCGCGACCACCGCCACCGGGTCGAACGCCTCCGGCAAGGCCTTCGCGCCGTCGTTCATCATTTCCCACTTCGAGGCACGGCACTGCGATCGTCTTATCAGGATCAGAGGGGGGAAAAATGTAAGCCAAAAAAGAGAGGGAGGTAAAAGGAAGAATCGTTCAGAGAGGAGACATTTTATGAGGGGAGCGAGCGGCGGAATCGCGGGCTTGATCTCTGGTGCTCCAAAGTGAGAGAGAGAAGAACTGACATCGCAAGCGCATTTATAGGCAGGAAAATCGAAGCCCTTCGAAAAGCCCTTCGAGTTTGGCTTATTTACATTTTTTTTGGCCCCTGTTCGGTCATTTCCCGGACAGTCGCCGCCTCCCGCCGCCGGGGTCGACCGTCCCACTTTCGCAGCACCTTCCATACGCGCGAGCTAACTTGAGACGGGAGCAGTGTAAATAAAAATTTTTCAGTATTAATTCGTCATAAACTTTTTTTTTTATTTATGCTAATTAAACCCTAAATCTTTTATTAATATCAATTCAATCCTAAATTTTTTGTATTTGTGACAATTCAGTCTTAAATATTTTATATTTATGCCATTTAAATTGATCTAGCGAATTTTAATCGAAAATTACTAACATGGGCATTGATTATCCTGCGTGTCACGACTAGCGTTGACTTAGACATTTTTTCATATTATTCTAATATTTCAAATAATTTTTTTAAGAATTTTTATCTTTTTGCGTAAGTTGTGCTACATAGGATAATTGATGTCCACACTAGCGATTTACGGCAAAAGTATAAAGGGTTTAAGACTGAATTGACATCAATAAAAGATTTAAAACTGAATTAGCAAAAATATAAAAAATTTAAAACTAAATTAACATAAAAAAAATTAGAACTGAATTGTCATTTTTCCCAACCCGAGATTGACTCGGGCAAAGACTTCCACATATTTTAAATAGGTTGCCCTCCAAAGAAAAAAATGGAAATGATAAATGCTTTTCGGAGAGCAGGTCCTACGCATTTAATTTGGGCCCAAGTCGCAATAAATGAACGCTAATCCTTTATATAATATATATATATATATATATATATATATATATATATATATATCTACTCCTATTTTTGTAGTTTAAAATCAACGTTTTACGTCGCATAATTTAAATTTCAGTCGGATGATTTACGGGCAGCGGGCGTATTTCTTTTAAAATACCTCCTGTTTTTTCGAATTGGACATTGATGTCGGTGGTTGTATGATGTAGACGGTGAGTGCGACCCGGTTGGAAGTCCAAGCGCGGAACGGACGCCCTTCCCTCCCCTTCGAGTCTTTGGACTTGAGATATTTTCCCCGAGTCCGGACGCACCTCGTTCCAGATATTTTCCTACCGAAGGAAGCAAGTCAAAAGTGAATTAATTTATGAATAATTACAGGAGTGCTACTCATACATAACACACACACACATATATATATACGGAATCCGTAAATTATCCGTTGTAACTTATTATTCTTGACTACGATATATCGGATTCGGGACACCGATGAAAGTTCTTGCTAGGATGTCTGTAGTTCGCCTAATTAAACCAAATGCGAGTCTACTGCATTCCTCTTCGTGAAAATTATTTAGAACACGAGGCGCACGTGCTCTTGCCGAGTCCCGTCTACCGGAAGATGGAGAAAAAAAAAATTGAATGTTGAATGGAAGTCTCGCCACGTCGGAACGACGTCGCCTCTGGGAACTACACGACACGGAGGAATCCGAAATCGAATCGCCCTCGCCCCGGACAGCTCAGCGGGGGTGAGGAGGTCCGGGCCGGGGTGTCGGCAACGGATTGATTCAAAGAGAAGAATCAGATTCCGGTGGGTCCCGCGCTCGTGGGGGATTCTGATTTTTGCTGGAGCCCGAATCTCAATCGGATGGACCCCACCTCCATGACGTGGACCATCCCTTTCTTTTTTGGCTCTCTCTTCGTCTTTCTCGGCTCTTCTCGCGCTTCTTTCAGGACTGGTTTGGTTTGGACTGTTTTTTCCGTCTTTAATAAGGTGAGAATAATTTTTTTCTTTTTTTTCAATTAAGAGGTCAGGAAGGGTACTTTTCTTTTTTAGTCGAATAAGAATGGGTACTTACTTGACATTACTTAATTTTTGGCTTCCAAACAAATATCTTATGTTGTCTATTTGCCAAACACTCATCTCCTTGTAGGAGACATCTCCGTGGGGTGCGATCCATATCATGCGTTTATCTAGTGTACATATCATGTTTATGAACCGTAGTCTCATATTATGTCAAAAAAAAAATCTCACATCGCTCCATATAAATGGCAAAAATCCCATGTCGGGCCTGTTTGTTTGAAGGGAAATTGTTTCGTTGGGATAGGTGGTGCAGCTGGAGGAGGCAATGGTGGAGGGGTTTGGAGGTGGCGGCAGTGGCGAGGGGCTTGGTGGAGCTGGTGCTGGTGTTGGTGGTGGATACCTTTAAAGAGCGAGAACCAAAAATAAAAAATGTGCCTTTCCAAATAATTACTCTATATTTTGCTTGATTAGTAGTGCTTAAAATGTCAAGGCAAGTGCGGACAGAGAGAAGTGCGCCTTGGCCTCTCTTGCACCTTAAGTTTGAGCCTCGTGTCTCAATAAGCTTTTTACAGCAATTTAACATACAAACATAATGATCATATGTAATTATGTTTCGTCTAGGCAGATTGCATATGGTACCATGCATGAAATTATGTCGGCGGAGCCTTTCGTGCGCATGCCTAAATCGAGCAATTCTCCTCTCTCTCTTTTTCACTGTCACCTTTTTCTTTTTTCGCTCTCAAAACTTTAAGGTACGCATGATAACAATTATTTATCATAAATAGAAATCAACTTCTGACCAGAAATCGATTTCCCTATTTCTCCTCAAGAAAAGAAGTTAATTTTTCTACTTCTGCTCCAGATTGACTTCTGATCAAAGAAATTCATTTGGTAACTGTTGAAAATTTCCACTTTTAAAATATTATTAATAAAATCTTCGGAAGTAATGGTCGGTAGGTGACGATCGTTAGCGGTCAGCAAGCGGCGGTAGTCGTCGACGGTCAAGCGAGCGGACTGTGGCCGCGAGTGGAGGGCAGGCGGCGGCCACGGCGATGGGCGAGCGGTGGTCGACAACGGCGGTGGTCGATGGAAGCGGGTGCGGTCCAAAAAGTGATTCTGAAACGGAAAAGTTAAAATTTTTTAATTCTCAAAATTGACAAAAAAATCCTATCATGAATAAGAAATCCCCATAAGTGAAAAATCTTACCATAAGTCAATTTTTTTACCAAACATATTTCTATTTCGTAAGTGTTCTCACCAAACCAAACAGATTTCTCTGCCAGATGTGACTACTGAAATTGTTATCATGCAGACCCTTAACTTGTAAAGGTTCTACCTACAATGGTCATCGATAATTAATCGCGTAAATGGTAATTGTGAGTTTTAAGTTTTTTTTTAAGTGTTAACGGCAATATGCTAAGCAAAAGGCGACGTGAAAAATAATTGATTCGTTGCATGTCATGCAAAAGTGCAATCAATCAGCCATTCATCTTAACTAACCATATCTATCTCTTGAACGAGAAACATGAATAATGATGCAACATAAGACATACTCCAGCTAGTTTTTTGTCCGACTACGACTCCGCCTGAGCAAAATACTCGCCGCTCGCCTGCGATTCTTCCTTTAGATTCTTACTTCTATGCCTTCCTCTAGCAAGTGCTCCTTCACATACTGGATCGGCACCGATAATCACAGCATCAAAGAAACGCGGAGGCACGAAAAACAGAAGATCAGACCGAGATGCACATGAAATTCAAAACGGATATAAATGGGAACGTGCTCCGCGAGTTTACCTCCTTGCGGTGGAATATTCCCACAGCAAGTGCGGCGGATGCATTGGTCTTCTCGAACACCTCCGAGAAGTGCTTAACAGTGCCCGCCCCGCTACTAGCTATCACAGGTATGCTCACAGCGTCAGAAATCAGCTTCACTAAATCGATATGGAATCCTTTTCCTTGACCTGAGAAGGATGCAAATCGAGCATTAGTATCACGCGCACAACAAAACAAAGAACGTTGCCACAGAAACTAAGCAAAGGACTTGAGTACAAATTCGCAAATAAGACCGATAACCAAAGGAGACGCTTCTACTACTTATCAGTCCAGTTTCTGAAAGGATATAAATAACCTATCGAATAGAGCTCAAACTTCTCACCATCACAATCAATGCAGTTAAGCAATATCTCTCCAGCACCCAACTCTTCAACAGCCTTTGCAAGCTCAAGAGCTCCAATTGGCCGACCTTCTCGTCCTCCATTGACCTTTGGGAAAACAGTCAAAACTCTCTATCAAATGAGCGAATAAAGCTAAGCAAACATCCTTAGACATCACCAGAAGGATTGCACAATGCTTAATAACCCTCGGCAGGATACATGCCTTCACTTACTTAAGACGTTCACAAATATCAAAGTAATTCTAATTTTCCACCTGTTCCGAGTTCGCCCATATCGCGTAGAATCTATTTTCGATCACTTTCTTGCCAGTTTCGGTCATCACATCTTACATTAATGTTCGCCTTTTGAAATTGCACACATTTTCCAACTTAATCTTCAATTCGTTCTAGCACAGTACATGATGACCAAAGTAAACAGAAAAATGTACTTCAAACTATATAGCTAAATATTAACAAGTGACAATAAAGTGGGCAAAGGAAAGCTTACCGTACACAGGGACCAAGCAAATTCTTCTCCATTTGGACCTAAGACAACACTGAAGTTCCAAGATACTTATGTCGAAGTAACAACAAACATAATACAGACACAAACATTCCTACTCCCTCTAGCCTTAAGGTAGCCACATGCCCAGACAGAGAACCAATTAACACAAAACGTTTCCTCACTGCATAGGGGAATACAAAGTTCATCAAATCTTGGTCAATCTCGAAAGAGTCAATGAGGACACCATTCCATTATTGGGTGGTTCCTGGTTACTCCAAAACCGAAGGATCTCCGATCTCCAAATTAACTATCAGGAAAAATATCTTCTTTTTTACAGTGAACAGGCTTTCGTGCAATCAAATGATTTGCATACCCAAAAGTCAACTATGAAAGGGTGCGTTATGAAGTAGGCGTATACCTGGATTTGTTACCCTTGTAGATCTGAACTCCACATCTTGAGGGCTATTGATGTACATCCTAAGAGGATCCATGCTCACTACCACTGCCTGGAAAAAAGGGAACAGTTAAAAAATTATTTCAAACACATTAGTGTACACGCTCGAATGGTCTATCACTCGATAAACCGTCAACTGCCAAATTTTACTCCGTTTAGCAATGGCACTGAAATAATTGAAGGGACGCAAGAGCAGACTCTTAGTGGTAGACAACAACAGAATCCACCACCTGACCATCCTATTTGATCGAATTGTGAAACAATCTAAGGAAGCAGAAGAAGATGTTTAAGAATCTCTTCTAACAGATGATGCTAATTGGCTGACAATCTGGTGCTGCAGTAACTAACCAATAAATAAAAGCTAGGAGGGGTTAACTGAATATTATCATATAAGCTTACATCTATAGATGATTCAACACAAAAAACGAAACCCAACACGAGGTCAAAAGCAAAAATGTAAAATCAGTTCAACATCGGTTGCCCTATCAAATGACTTTTCAGTGCACTTCAAAACATGCCATCAACGTGAATGTGGATTCATGAGTAATCCATATTGAGATCATAACGCTGCACCTTTGAGTAATCCTTAGTTAATTCAATTACAATACTGGCTACATATCAGTCAAAGTACTGATCACAAAAATATGACCACAAACAGAATCTCCTGGAGTTCATAGTTGGGATCCCAAGCATTTGTACACACAACAAGGCCAAATACAAAACCGTTTTGTGAATGACACAACTACGTGCGTAATTCAGCAAAGTAATTACCTGATTCCCATAGACTCTAGATATCTGTTCTCAGCTGCTCTTGCCATTCTTCATCTATGAAAGGTGGTCCACAAAGTATCAGCGGAGGAAACATGCTTATGTATCAGTATCTATCAAGAATGCTCATGGTCAAAAAACTTAGAAAATGTCACACACTCCTGTTCTTAGATATTCTTCAGCAGCATAAACCGCATCACTGCCTATAGAAACCTTATCCGCCCCAGATCTAAAATATTCTGAAGCCACTTCTAGACTGGAATAGTACCTGATAAGTTGTTGATATGTCATATAAAATGTCGTATTTTTCTAACTGCAGTAAAACTGAATCACGCCTGGACCAGGGGCCCAAAATTCAGAATATTGGGAATACACTTAAAAGTGTATATTACTCTACCTGCCATTTGCATCTGTAGAATCTCTAATTCCACCTCCAACGGTTAGTGGTACAAAAACATTTTCCGATGTGTATCTCAATACTTAAAGCCCATTGTGAAAACAAAGAATAAAACGACAGCATCAGAGGGGGGAAAACAAGAACTCTGTCATGCATTCCATATGAATACTACAACAGCGAGTCATATCAAAGAAATGAACCTGCAGCATTGGTAAATCGCCCAGGGGGAAGTCACGGGAACCAGTTATATTCAGAAAACTGACCTTCCACCAATATTCAAAAGGAATCACTAGTCAAATAGTGGACTATAAGCATCAAAATGCATCGTCATTTAGGAATCATACTTCATCTGCTCCATCCTTGTAATACTTCCCAGCAAGGTCCACAGGCTTGCCGAGGTTCCTCACCTGTAAGAAAATGTAATATGAATGCCTAAAAGTAGCAAACTTTTATCCTTCTACCACATTAAATTCCGTCAAAAGTGCCTTGATTTTATAATTCAGCAAAGTGAGACTTTCCACTAAAATCCCAGGAGATTATATGGAACGTCAAATTGCCTTGCAGTCCATCCCCCTCTTTGAAGGTGTAATGTAACTTTTAATGTCTGTATGGAAATATAGAGAATACTACTCGTTATTTGGTGAATTAGGCTTCTGTTTATGTCTTAGTTCTTTTTTGTTTGTTTATTTCTCCTTGTAATTTTTGTGCAAGAATTTACCCCTTGCATTTAATTGATATGTATTTCAACCAACAGAAAAGGAGAGCTGATTAGTTTTCACACCTCATTCTCTTCCGTACGCTCTCTTACATCGTATTGGTCGCCTTTGGTAACAACAAGATCTCCCTTGTCATTCGCCCTCACATCAAGACAAGCGATTACCTGAGAAAAGTCGTCACTAACCCAGATTAGATAATCAATCATAATGGAGATACAATGCTCAACAACCACACAATTTGCAACAAACTATCGACAGTAAGTTGTATAGTTCAACACTCATTTTCAAAGAGGGAAAAGCAAAGCCATTCAGAAAGCCACAAGTCAAAGAATGTTACCCTTTTTGCAAGTTTTGCGGCATTCCCTTCTGTAGACTTCTGTCTTCACAAAATTATTCAGTCGTTAGATAATTTGACAGATAATTCTCAACACATTAGATGAGCAGATTTCATAAGCACAAATGTACCTTTGTTCTGTGTGACTTTGGAGACAAAAAATGTTCTCAATACCGTCAGACCCACATCTGAATATTCCATATCAAAGGAATAGGGTAAGTGCGCATGACATTGCCTTTACCATGCCATATTTTTGCATCATGCAAACCAAATTTGTCAATTCTGGTTTGATATGGAAATTAAGGAGATCTTCTATTTGCCGTTAGAATTACCACGATGGATGAAGCAAGTGATGATAGGATAAGTCATTAGCATAGCTTACTAAGAGAATTTCACAAATAGCCATTCAGTTCTGTCCATGCACATAAATTAGTCCAAGAATATGAATAAAACATGAAGATCCTAATATTGAGTTTCCTACACATTCCTAGGAGAAAAATTGCAGCTTAGAACATTCCCTCATCGTAAACACAGACACTATAAATTAAAAAGATTGAAGTGAAGCAACTCAAGACCAATTACAGTTTACCTCCACTTTTCTCCGGGAGAAATTGTACTGCATGCACATTTCCCTTCCCTATAGAGGCTAGGAAATCGTCACCATAATTGCAAGTAGAGGACACCCAATCCATGTTCTCTTTCGACTACCCACCAAAACCATAAAACAAAACACAGAGAAAGGGAAATAAGTTACATAATCTGACACAATAAACCTTTAAAATTAGCAACGTACACCATATAAAAAATCAGAAGATGACGAGAAGTATAAGGTTATGGCACGGTATGAGTGAACGAAATAGACATGACGATTTCCAATATCATCCAAAATTTCAGAGCCTTCTTTAACTTTCAAGGCATTCCAGCCAATGTGAGGCACTCTCAAACCACCGGAAGCATCAAAGCGACCAACAACTCCAGGGATTATTCCAAGACCACGGACTGTAGTAAAAGTAGCCATCATCAAGATGGGTATTGACAGATTATATCGTTGAAAATGCCATAAAAATAATACACAAGTCAGATAGATCTTCTTTCTCAGGGAATGGAAATTGATGCTACACCGCTGCTCAATACCTCAGGGGTAATTCCTTTGTATTTAAGGTAAAATAAAGAGTTTCAAGATAGCAATCTTCCTCCAACATGCAGCTTTACACCTGACAGCTTCCATGACTTCATGAACTAAAACTTATGAACTTTCGGATCAAGTTAAATAATCATATCTATATTCAACTAAGCCCAATTCATTTCTCTGAGACATTAGCCACAGCTGTTTGATTTTCATCCTCACCATTCACCTCTGTTCCGTGAACTGTGAACTGTTATGCTCTCTAGTTATCACGGTTTATGCAACTCAAGTATGAAACCGAATTCTAGTGTTTGCCATGCTGCTCTCAATCTTGAAATCTAAAGCGTTGGGATTAAAGACAAGAATACCATCCCCTAAGCTCCATCTGAAACATAAGGGAAGAGAAAAGAAATAACAAAAGCACGATATTCTGACCTGGGCCATTCTCCTTGCTTGACTCAAAGAGTAGTTGCAGTCCAAGACATATGCCTAGGAAGGGGCGATCTTCCATAATATAAGTAGTGAGAGCTTCAGCCATCCTGGAATTGAACTTCTCAAATGTTAAATTGTTCTCTGGTCATAACACCTGAGTCACGTGATTTTATGAATACAAGCTAACCTTCAATACTCATTGCGTAAGATTTGGGAAGACACACACAACTCGCACAGTAATTAAGACAGAAACTCCAGAAAGAATATACGAAATGGTCCATAGTCAAGATAATATTGCTAGCAGTCTTTCAAATCGAAAGTTTACTATGTCCGTTATGTCATATAAAAGAAAAAATTTGTGGACCGTTGTTGATCAATCTTAAAGATTAAACTCGTAGATTGCAGAAGTGATTCTGGCACATTCTAATATTTAAATGCTCTCACGAAGAACACAAGCTACCTAGACTATACCTCCAAAATGCTAAAAAAGAATGGCGGTCCTTCAAATATTCAATGTATAACTATTAGGAGATAAAGTGGAAATAGGTGCATACCCTTTCCTATTCAACATATCCATGGCGGAAGCAAATGCCCCGACGCCTGGGAAGAAAAGGCGATTTGCACCCAAAATATCTTCAGGAGTTTGCACCTATACATGAAAGACGAATAAGAAAGTTCAAGACACAGCAAGTCTCAGAATAAGGATTATGTCAACACCAAAGCCCAAATTTTGCACCCACGTGATCCCTAATTTAGCAGCAAATCTAGAATCCTGAAAATGCAACCCAACATTACACAGGAAAAAAGGTTGAAGAGAATGATAAAGATTATATCTTTGGCCACTGATGATGTGTTTCAATTTAATACTAGCATATTACGTCAAGCAATTGCAGCTGGGGCGCTCTACTTGAAACATTGCAAGTACCCAATCTCCATCAAATGAAAAGACCAAACAAAACCAGAGAAGACAACAAGATTACATCTTTAATGTCGAAGCCGAGATAGCGAATCGCATTCCGAACGCTACGGACGTTGCCAGCACCATAATCAAGCAGAGTCACCACTGTAACAACACCAACACAAGCATAAAACACTGAGAACCATATAGTCACTGAGAGAGATGTTTGTGCGCACCAGAATCTCCTCCCCGAAAGGAGGCGCGAACAGAGAAGGTTCTGGGTGATTTGTGCTTGAGGCGGGCTTCGTCGAAGCGAAAGTAAAGGAGAGATTGTGCAGTAGACAAGGATGAAGACGGTGGTGAGAACGATTTAGATGTGAACGCTGAGCCAAACGGCGCCGCCTCCATTTGCAGAAAGAGCTGTCTGTAGTCTCTCTCTCTCTCTGAGATGCTTGGTTTGATATTGCTTCAAAGTACACTTGAAAGAGAGGAACAGTAACGTTGGACTCTGCAAATATATTGGTCCGAAGGGCAGTGCGCACTTCGCTCCTTCGCTTGTCCCGTTAGAAAAAACAAGTGCGAAATTCACAATGGGAAAAGCTGCATTTTTCATCCTTCAACTTTGTGGGAGAATTCCGACAGAAAATCCCGTCAAGCGCCGAATCTTACCTGAGCCATTATGCGCGGTGTGTAATCTCATGCCTCTAAGTCAATTGAACACGCCCTGCTCCTGTGTCCATGGACGGCGCCGGCGTGGAGTGACTATCGAGTAAAACTCCAAGTCTCGAATTAGTCCGTAACACGAAATACGAATAGACAAATGGGTATCAGAAATTTTCGAAGCAAGAGATAAACCGGTTACAAACGAAGAGATTGCCGGAATTTTATGGGCGATTTGAAAGGATCCGACCAGAACTGAGGAATGCAAATCACTCGTAGCCCAAATCCATTTTGTCGAGACTTTCTTTTGTCCCAGAGATGCAAATTCGGTGGCAAAATGGCTGGCTAAAGCACAAAGGATGAAGGAACTTGATCCCAACCTGAGGCCTGTGTCGGATTTACTATTTGCTACCTTAATGAAATTTTGCAGTTTTTTGACCAAAAAATACAAAACTTAGTGGGAGAATTCGCATTTTTTTTTGTACTTTGCTTTGAATAAAATTCCAGTTCTTGTACTGTTTTCCGATGACAATTCGAGTGATCCCATCAGAAATTTCTTTTTTTTGGGGGGGCGCGAGTCTTGATGTACAAACTTCCAAGTAAAAATTGCATTCTCCTCGTACTGTTGGACGTTCACATTTGGTCCACGTACTTCATTTTTGTACTATTATGAACCCTCATTTCATTTTATTTAGTGTGATTATAAGTCAATTTCGATACTTTTTATATTCCAAAATAAGACTTGAATGGTACTGACCAGGATACAATGGATATGTATGAATACAAGCAGTCTTCACGGATCTCTTGATTGAGATATTCCAAACGAGTCTTTGCAGGGATGTACCCAAGTCTTTATTAGTAATCATGATTACTTATGTCATTATTTCTTTCAGTGTGACAATAAAATACTCACCCTTGTATTGTGTGTCGGATTTTTCTTCTTGGCAACGATGGAAAAGATTTAGGATCGGGAATTTGGGTTCATGTGTTATAATCGAATATGGCAATCATTATGATCTTATCAAACTATTTTATCGTTTGGTCCGCGTGATTAGTGTGAAACTTACTTTTCTTGCATTGCATGAACGAATCTTTTTTCCGTTTTAGAGAGAACAAAAAAAAAAATGAGACACAAGTTTTAGAAAATGAAAGGCACTGATGATGATCCTGAGCTCCCCCAATTTTCTTTTTTTTAATCTAATCACACTTGCCATATTCACAAATAGTTTCTCGATCAAAAACAAGCTCGATGAAGTTGATTTTAAACCAGTTTATAAAAACTATTGACTATCGGTTCTGTCGCGAAATTTCACGTCAATAACGATGAATTCGAAACGAGATTTGTAAATCCTACTACTTCATTATTGTGATTTGCATATCTGAGCATGATAATCTTGAATTGCTGGTTAAGGTTAATAATTGCAGCTTGCGCATTTATCACGAACTCTCCAGCGAAACAAACGAAATCGTCGTTTCATTTCTAACATCATCCCTTTGAGAGAGGAGACAAGATACGTACCAGAGTCGCCCTCACTCAGTATGTGGTGACTGGAGCCTATGCTGTACACATGGCATAATTGCATGGTAAAAAGCAATGTGTGCACATGCCAAACGAACGAATAAACAAACTTCACACAATTCAGCAGGACAAAAAGTTAAAGTCGTTTGCATTTTAGATAGGCTTGCTGAAATTCATGGGAGAGATAATAAGAAGGGGTGGCCTTGCATCTTGTCCTTGTTCTTCAAATTCGCCACCTAGTTCTTGTAGCGCTACCCCGTGAAACTTCACCCATGATCTTGGAGAAATTGAATCTGGGGCATTTTCCAGAATTTTCGGTCGAATCGCATGTCCACAGCAATTATGTAGTTTCGTTTTCTCGCAATTTCGTAATTTAAAAAAAAATGTCCGCTTGTAATTCGACGCATTGGTGGCATGCCACTAGGCGCAAAATTGAGGATATTTCAATAGCTTAATGTGGTTAATTGAGAATTATTAGGTATGAACACGGAGAAAACTGATCCAAATCTCTCAGTCTGTCTTCACAATTCAAGTAATGTGTAGATTGCTGCAGATCATTGAACTCAGTTTCAGTTCCTGGGTCTCCTTCACAATTCCACAGGGGCCAAACTCTTGGAACGTCTGTCTGTCTCAAGTAATGTTCCTGAAAGTCCATTGCTGCTTTTGTGATGGAAAAAGTGAAACGAGTGTATTGCATTCCAATCTACTTCTCTCTCTTGAGGAAATTAGAGAGGACACAAAGCGAAAGAACTAACCAAAATGGCTTTTAGGAGTCATATACGGCAAGTCGTCGAACCCGGGGCTCTGATCCCCTCCGTTAGTCAGTATTTCCTTGGACTGCTCCGGCAATACTGACCGCATCCTGACCGTCGGCTTCTGAGGTGGCAAGCGTGGCACGGGATCTTCGCCCTTCAGAATCCTAGCCGCCTCCTTCATGGTAGGTCTCTTCTCAGGGTCAGCCTGCACGCAGCAGAGCCCCACTCTCAGCATCCTCGCCATCTCGGCCTCGTTGAACTGCCCTCTCAGCCTCCGATCGACTGCCGAGATCAGTTTGCCCTTCTCCCACAGGCCCCACACCCAGTCGACAAGGATGACCCCGCCTCGGTCCACCGGCAGCCGCCCTGTGGCGACCTCCAGCACCACCACCCCGAAGCTGTACACATCGGACTTCGCCGTGGGCACGCCGTAGTACACATACTCGGGTGCCAAATACCCCATTGTCCCCGCTGGTATCGTCACCGCTCGGGTCCTGCAGCTGTGCTCGTACACCTCCGCCAAGCCGAAATCCCCCAATTTGGCGTTGAACTCCGAATCGAGCATGATGTTGCAGCTCTTCACATCTCTGTGAATAATCTGCCTCTCGCACTCTTCGTGTAGATAAGCAAGGGCCGTGGCGACTCCAAGGACAACTTTTTTCCGCTGTTCCCAGGAGAGTAACTTTGCCGAGTTCGAACTCTTGTGAAGGAACGTGTCTAAGCTCCCATTGGGCATGTATTCATATATCAGGAGCAGTTCATTCCCTTCACAGCACCAACCCTGAAGCTGGACTAGATTCTTGTGCCGCAAGCAACTGACCATGGTGGCGAACTCGGTTGTGAACGGGCACCGGCAATTCATGACCCGATTCTCGCGGTCGAACCTCTTGACAGCCACAGCCCCGCCGGATGGCAGACACCCCTGGTAGACGGTGGCCGACGCGCCCTCACCAATGATCTTGCTCTTGCTGAATCCCATTGTGGCTGCTTTGATTTCGGCAAGTGAGAGTCTGGTTGGGACCTTGTTCATTTGGAATCTTGGGACTGCTTGGACTCTCATTTTTCTCTGCCCTGAGTTCTTTATCAGATAAAAACTAGCCACACTCAAAATCAAGATCAAGGAAATTAGGAAAGCTGCTAAACCTCCAAGTCCGAAAGCCATGTCCCTCGTGTTTGTTCCAGCGTCCCGGCGATCAGACCCAGAACCGTCCATATCAATGATCGAATCTTCGGTCGAGCACGTTGAACACTCCCCTTCGCGGACATTGTCATTATCCGAAGTCAAAGTGGGCAAAAGCCCTAATGTCCTGAACCTCCAGTGACTAACGATATGAGCTGCGGAACCCTTGCCATTCGAAGCGGAGAACCCAACGTGCATATACTCCTTGAAGTGCTTGGAGAGATCAACCTGTGCGACCAGTGCAGGACTCGTCGGCCTGATGTGGGAATAACTGATCCAAACGCGGACCAATTTGACCGCGTTCCTGTACTCGATCCAGGCAGTGATCTGCTTCCCGCTTCTCAGATCGACTCCTTTCGAGACCACGTCGACCGAAGCTAGGGAATACACCGAATTCACGTCGATGCCTATGTGGTTCCCGTTGATGTCCCCGAACGAAGGGTCGAAGCTTGTGTCCATCTCAACGGCGAGGAAGGACGACTCTCGGGATCCGAAAGCCGGCGCAGGGAGGCCCAAGTACCCATCAACAGGGCTGAAAGAATCGGTATCGGATGTGATCAAGAACGCCAGGCCATCGCCGAAAGGGCAGGAGGGGTCGTGGAGGATGGCGAACGAGAAGCGGCAGAAGAAAGACGCTGAAGAGTTCAACAAAGGATCAAGAAAGCGAACTGGGTACGCGTAGAACGCCCTGCTGATTCCGCTGGAAGCAGAAGAGTGAGAGCGAGAGGAAAAAGGAGCGCAGTGACTGAGGCTTTGCGTGAGGATTATGGAATGGTCGCCGAAGGAAGCTTCACCATAGAGAGTGATGTTGTGGACGCGCAGGGATATGTTGGAAACCGAAGGCGGCGGTGCGACGAGGAGGAGGAGGAGGAAGAAGAAGAGATAGAAAGAGATGGGTTGAGCAAAACAAGAAGGCATCGCTTGCACAACAAAACAGGGAAAATATGCAGAAGCGGCACGATGAATAAAGATTGGACCTGTGATGGGCTTTTAGCGAAAGAAAACGTGAAGGGGAAGCAGAGAGAGAGAGAGAGAGAGAGAGAGAAACCGAACGAGAATCGAGCGGGAAATTGAAACAGAATAACGAGAAAAACAGTCTTCGAGATTGATCCCATTTGCTTTCCCTCGTCTATTCCAGAGAGCACGGGGAGATAGGAGATCTTACAGATCGTGATCGTGATCTTGATCAATGGACATATATTTCTAACGTCTGAATTTCATTTTCATAGATACGAACAAAAGGATTGAATGAAATTTTCTAAAAGATTTGAGCGCAATCACCTCAAATTTCCCAAGTATGTATGCATTTAAAAACGCCAAAAATGAACCTCCTCGGTTGCTCTACTGTATGTCATGGATTCCGTTTTGTGGACCTTGTATTTGGCTTCTATATAGATAATTACTCTAAGCTTCCTTATCTTGCCGGTTTTGGAGGCTCAAATTTATGTACTTCGTCGGATTTCGGAGCTACGTCAAGTAGAACCTATTTGTTCGAGACACGTGTTGCTCTCTGTAAATCCAATAGTCGAATATGACCCGAGATAGGCCCGAAAGTGAACTATGAAGCTAGAAGTCGAATGCTTTCCATCGCAAGAAAAAATTGCGAACGAGAGAGATATCGCCGATCTAAATTAGGTCGAAATTCCATAACCATAGTTAATTACACGAATTTGTGAGACCGCTTAGTTTGAGAACAAGCGAGGCAGGGAAGGGTAAGCAAGAGCTCCGCATGTCTATTGTCTTTGACAACAGTATCACTTTGTTTAGATTGTTGGCAGTACTAGAGAAGCCCCTTTTAGCAGCATTTCATCTGTGTTCAGACTTCAGACTGTTTGGGCCAACAGGAAGAAAGAGGGAAGTCCAACAACATGGCGGGGAGAAGCTCTGAATGAGCGGGTCACCGGATGGCTTAAGAACAACAGAATGGTAGCCTTTCAAGGAGTTCCTAGTTGATCATTCACAACATAGATAACCAGCTAGAAATACATTGGAATGGTCAGAGATCAGATACCCAACAAAAGGTTAGAGATGATCACAATTCACAACCAGCTAGAATTGAGTACACTAACTTACAGGATATTAGGAAGACAGAGAGCTCCAGAACCTTTATTCTAATATCCGACCGGCGACAGCAGCGTGAGCCGCACAAACGAATTTTGGGTACATTTGCTCAGGAGCTCCCCCCTGCGGCCACGAATGGAGAAGCCCCAGTATTTCTAAAATTGAACTTTTATTGCACTTGTATGCCAGGGGAAAAATTCGCAGACTACATCTGACCGCAAAAACAAGCAAACCTATGAAGGAGCCACAGCTTCCAATTCCAGAGACTCTTTGCGCTTGAGGTACTGATGCAAAATCGTCAGCCGCGCCGTCTCAAATGCAAAGTAACCGATTGCAGAAAAGCACGCGCTGTGGACGACGCGCGGCCCTATCCCGCGGGTGAAACCGACCAACCCTTCCTCCTTCAAAATCTGCTTTACCATCGCAGCAACCCCACTAGACATCACCGCTGCAACCTCATTCCTGGCTTCGGCGTGAACCTGAGTCATCAACCTCGTCTTAACCACGTCCAAAGGCGTGGTCAACGAGGCGGAGATGGCGCCGGCAAGTGCCCCGCAACAAACGCTCTGTAAGGGCTCCAAATTGGCCTGCTTGGTCTTGCTCAAAACCGCAGCTTTCAAGTATTCGAATGAAGAGTAACTCAGAACACCCGCAGGCAAATTCCTCAACAACGTAGCCGAATACCCAGCATAAAGCCCCAACACACCGTCCTTCTCCAAAATCCTCAGCAATACCTCCCACGATCGTCCCTTCGCGCCGGCTTGCATCCTCTGCGTAATCAATTCTTTGGGCACCATTATAGCAGAAGACACGATATTCCCCATTGCACCAGCAGTCGGCGGAATGAGCACGGGAGGAAAATCGTCTATTCTCGACAAAACTGACTTGCCGAACTCACAAGTACCAAAATAAACAGCGGAAGAAGCAGTAGACCCGACAATGACAGCAGAGACCCCACTGTAAAAACCCAGAATACCTCTCGATTGGAACGTCTTAACGATTGCGTCGAACGTGTTCTTGTACAGCTCCGAGGCTCCCTTCGTCTGGAGCTTGGTCTTGATGGTGTCGAGCGGGTGCAAGCACACGTAGGTGAATGCGCCCGCGATGCCGCCTCCGCCGGCGCCGATCAGGGCTCGCTCGAGAACGGAGAGGTTCTTCATGAGGGACTGCACTTTGGGGCTGTTTCGTGAGGTGGGTTTGATCCATTTCGAGAAATTAGCGGGGGGATTAGGGTTGTCGAGGGAGATGGTTGTGGAGCAGAAATTGAAGCCGGCGGCGGAATGTGCGGCGGTGTTGGGGGGTCTCGAGGAAGGAGGCGCAATGAGGGAGTTGAAGTGAGTGAAGAGGCTCGTGAACTCGGATGGAATCGGGTGGTGGTTGAGGTTCGGACATGAGAGGCCGAGAGATGCAGAGAGCCTTCCCTCCATTCTCTCTCTCTGCTCTGGTTTGGTGGGAAGCGAGAGGACGGAGTCATCTCAGGGTAGTGGTGGGTGGTGGGCCTGGTGGCCACGGGCCGGTTTGGGGCCCGGGTCAACCCCCTAACCGGTCCGTTGACCGGGTCGGCCAGTTTCAAATGGGAACCGGCTCATCCCACATGGCCCGGTTACGGGTCCGAAATTTCTTGAACCGACTTTCTAGCCATTAGGAAAATAAAAAATAAAAAAACAAAGCCGTGGCTCTTTGTCGAGTTTTTCTCTAAAATAATATTTAAAAAATAATATTTACAAAAAATATATATTATTTTAGTTCTCCCCCGATATTTAAATTGTGGAGGGAGGCTTGAGGGCCCCACCCGCAAGCCCTCTTCCCTCCCACGGCAATTGCCGTGGGAGGATTGGAGGTGCAGGCCCCCACGTGTGGGCTCCACCTCTCCCCACTTTACTTTTTTGTAATATAAAAAAAATAAAAAAATAAAAAATATATAATTTTAGATTAAAAAGTAAATTATTTAAAATTTTGAGCCTTGCACCTTTAATTTATTTACCTTGTTCGATAGTTAGACTGCCGAGCAAATCATTTTAAATTTTTAAATTTATGTAAATATTTTTTCAACGTCGCCTCTCCGCTTCACGATCTTGTCATTAAAAAAATAGTTACGTTGTTTTACTCTAAGAAAAGCGAGCAAATGAGGGAGGCGACGATATTTGCTCGTGGGGTCGCAGAGCGATTATATTTACGTAAAAAAATATTTACGCGTTTCGACTTCGAAAAAAACGAGCGAACGAGAGAGATGAAGGTGTTTGCTCGTGAGACTGCGGAGCGATCATATTTATGTAAGAAAATATTTACTTGTCTCGACTCTGAAAAAAACGAACAAACGAACGAAGTGATGACGTTTGCTCACGGGACCGCGAAGCGATCATATTTATGTAAAAAAATTATTTGTGCGCCTCGACTTCGATAAAAATGAAGGTGTTTGCTCATGAGGCCGTGAGGTGATCACATTTACGTAAAAAAAAAATACTTACTTGTCTCGATTCCAAAAAAAGTGAATGAACGAGCGAAACGATGTCATTTGCTCGCGCGACCGCAAAACGATCATATTTACGTAAAAAAATATTTGCAAGCCTCGACTCGGAGAAAACGAGCGAGACGACAGCGTTCGCTCGCGGGGTCAAGGAATAATCATATTTACGTAAAAAAAATATTTACACTCCCCAACCTCGAAAAAAGCAAGCGAATAAGCGAGGTGACGACGTTCGCTGATGAGATCGTGAAGCAATCGTGTTTAGGCAAAAAAATATTTACGCGTCTCGCTCGTCGCCTTGATTCCAAGAAAAGCGAGGGCATGAGCTAGGCGACGACGTTTGCTCGCAGGGCCGCGAAGCGATCACATTTATGTAAAAAAATATTTACGACTGGATCGCGAAATGATGAGGCAATGTCAAAAAAAAAATCACATAAATTAAAAAAATTAAAATGCCTTAGCAAAGCAAATAAATTAGAGATACAAAACCCAAAATTTTAAATAATTTATTTTTAATCTAATACTATAAATATTTTATATTATTATTATTATTTTTTTAAAAGTAAAGGGGGTGAGGTGGGTTGGGGCAACCTGACGGGGTCTGCACCCCACTCCTCCCACGGCAATTGATATGCCGTAGGAGGGGAGGGCCCCCCACCGCGGCCCCCCTCCCTCTCCCACGATAATTGAATTTTGTGGGAGTGAGGGGGCCCGCGGATGGGCCCATGGGTCTTTCGTGTCAATTGAATTATTTGGAGGGATCTAAAGATGTAAATATATATATATATATATATATATATTTAAATTAATTTTGTAAGTATTTATTTTTTAAATATTATTTTGGAAAAAAACTCCTCTTTTTCCGATCATTGTTTTGCAACGGTCAAATTTGGATTGTTACCTAGGCCATTTCCCGGTCTCATCTTTGATCACAGTTTACAATTCGATTATAATTTGTATTTGATAATTTATTATTTCATAATTTATTATTTAAAAATTAAAGTTAATAATTGGAATCGGTGGTTTCATTTTTGATTTTGAATCAAAATCGAATCTTGAACAGGCCCGAAACTACCAATTCAAAATCAAAACCGAAAACCGCTTCTTAAAGTTCTAGTTCCGATTCACCATGGCGACGAACCAAAATCCCCGGTTCACGAACCGGAACCGGCCGGTTCAATGGCCGAGCCATGAATATCTCAGGGGAGGCATGACCTGACCAAAACATTGCGTTTTTGTAGGTCAACACAAAGTCGTTTTGCTTTGTAGAAAGTAAGGCAACATATTTTTTTGCGGAAAATGGCAACTTTGAAAAACATTTTCCTAAAAAATGAAAAAATTATCGCTTGAATAACTAGTCAATGAAAATTATTAATTTTTATTAACGATAACAAATTGTCTAAACATTTGCGTAGACATGTAAATATTAATTGTTCATTCATTTTTTGTAAGCGATATAGGCGATCATCTTTCAGAAAATATTTATCAAATCACTCATTTTTCGCAAAATAAATTTAGCCATGTGGGTTTTAATTTTCCGATTAAGAGCGAACTTTTCAATTTGGAAAAAAAAAATCTCAAAATGGTTTCAACAATTAAAGTCCAACCACTGTTTCACTAAAAAAGGGGAAATACTTTCAAAATATCATGGACTGACGAATATTATGAATGATTCATTATTGATTTAGGATAGAAAAGTAAATGAGAAGAAATGAGGACAATAGTCATAAGTGATATAAAATACATGAAAGTGAAGATCAAAGATAGAAAATTTACCAGGATCTTGAGTTATTTGATTGATTGGGGGTAGAAAATTTACTAGGATATTGAGTTATTTGATTTATTGGGGGTCTTTTACAAAAGAGTTTAATGTGAAACGACAATTTTTGAATTCAAATAAACAAATAACTTCATAGTTTTATTCGCGAATATGAGAAATTACTCTATGTAGCACTTGTCCATAAAGTTATTCAGCAAATTTATCCACTACAAATCATAAAAATCCTAAAATAGCGGCAATAAGCATAATTACCCAACAATTACGTTTTTGTGTCTATTGCTCGTTGTCGATGAATGTCAATCAACTTCCTAGTCTTGACTCGTCGATAACTTTTAGGAAGTTGTCAATGACTTCCTTAGCTAGTAGTTGATTCCCTTTTAGCTATCGATTATTCTTTTCATTATTAACCAAACTCTATTCTCATTGATTAAGTCTTATGGTTCAAGTTTCAATTTATAGAAACATGTTGACATACTCCACGTATCATTCCCAATCTGGCTTGCACGCAAGAGGTGTTAAATTTTCTCATATTATTCCTTTGTGGGGTTTATGTGCTTCATATATACAATTGATTTCCTTCTATCTATAAATTTAAACTTTTGAATTGGATATGCTAACATCCACCAAGGCCCAAATAGCGGCAACATGATTAGATGCT
This sequence comes from Rhodomyrtus tomentosa, assembly GCA_028455895.1. Classification (NCBI taxonomy): domain Eukaryota; kingdom Viridiplantae; phylum Streptophyta; class Magnoliopsida; order Myrtales; family Myrtaceae; genus Rhodomyrtus; species Rhodomyrtus tomentosa. The sequence goes on along the minus strand of JAPCWY010000001.1, from coordinate 34,301,459 downwards.
ATTGCCACAATCACCGACCACCAACGGTCTCCAACACGCAGACAAATTCCATGGTGCCTCCAATTAGAGATGCACATTCTCATATTTGAGGTTGCATACTTTGATTAGAAGCTGGCTCGCTTTAGATTGAGATCGCGCCTTGAGTTTGAGACGGCAGCTCATAGATCGGAGTGGCCCCCCTAAAAAATGTAGATCGTCATTTGAAGTTCATAGAGATAAGAAGTACTCAATTAAGGCGTTGCCATTGAGCGGGTGATGGGTATGACACGCGTCGCCGGTCCGATAGAGATGGCACCAATCTTGAGGGTGCCGGAGGTCATCATCGATGACCGCGTCATGACATGGCGGCTGTGGCTACACAAAGAAGAAGAGGAGAGGGCCACGTCTGGACAGAAAAGGAAGAAGAAAGAGTAAGAAGGGAAAACAAATATTAATTGTTTGTAGTCTCAATTGGCATCCTAATTAGCATCTTTGGACAATTTTTGCTGTGTAAGCACGCCGGATCATCGTTGTAAATGGTTAGCTAACCGTGCGTTGGTACTAAGTCAGTGATTTGATTTCCGTCCACAGATTTAACAGAAGCACCACATCGAGGCTGATTTGACAAATTGAGGTATGTGATTGAACGAAAAGAAAACTTGGGTGCTTGATTTAAGAAGGGACAAAAATTAAGATATTTGCGGTATCATTACCTCTTAGTTTAACTATCGTCTTTTGGGGCTCTTCCTAGCTGAAGCCTAGTATCTTGGTATTTAAATCCAGTTAGGCCATAATTTGACCTTGCTTTTACTCCCTCTCTATACATATATATCGATGATCTTGAAAACAACTAGAGCAAGATATTCATATTTTCAAATCGACACATTCTACACGCCTTTCGTTTTTGGTATTCTTGTGACATAGTTGTTCTCTTAAGCTTGAATCATAATTAACATGATAGCCACAAATATGTTGTCCTCATTTTATTTGTTGAACTGAAATATCCTCCACAATTTTCTTTAACATAAGTACGTATATAGCAACAATATACACACATATAAATACATACATATATATGTCTTCCTTATATTTTTCTTTGTTATATTTTGTTTTTTTACTTTTTTTTTTAAAAAAAGAAAATCTATATATAGATACGGGTTCGTTCGATTTCTTGTGATACAAATAATTTTTTTTTTGGTTAAAAAAATGGATAACATAAGCAAGAAGAGGTAGTCTATCCAAATTGACTTTTTTTATTTGAAAATTGTATTATTCTTATTGGATTTGTTTATTTTTATTTTTTAGATACAGAATCAATTCAAATTTTATTGCTATATTGATGTTACATATATATATATATATATATATATATATATATATATATATAGTAGAATAGCATCTATTGATAGATACATAGATAGATCCATAATTAGCGACCACAAGCCACTTCGACTTAATAAGATCTACATTGCCCTAGCATTAGAGATGTGAGAAATTGTTAGGAAAAAAAGGACCGGCATCTACAAAGTTAGAGAATACACCAGGCCGGTCCCTTTGTACGATGTGCCGTACAAATACCATAGGCTAGAGATGGGGATCACCATTTAATAAGTTATTGTATAAGATCCTTTTGCTTCACCATGTATCAACGCGCCGAGATGTCTCAACTTCAATAATTTGGCAATCTCGCCTGATAAACTAGCCAACACTACGTTTTTAGGTCAAACATACGTGTGATTGGACCTTTTTTCATTCACAAATTCTTGGGAGTTAATTCTAGTGATTAATGAACAATGAAATTGACGCATGATTTAGGCAAAACGGCACGAATTTCTTCTTTGTGCTAGCGTGTACTAACATTCGCATTCTTAGACCAATAATTTGAGTGTCATTTCGAGCTTAATCATGTAGGGGACCTTCTCATCGTCTACATATTAGGGCGTGTTTGTTAAGTTAAAATTTTTACGCAAACTAATTAAGAAAATATGGGTGTTCATAATTAAGAAAATTATTTCCCTAACCTGAAAAAGGGAAAAATATTTTCCCAAAATATAATTTCTGGAAAGTATTTTTTTCATCTTGATATTTTTTCTGAAACAAATACTACCCAAGTGATAATTCATCTTTCATGTGATGTGACCTCGTAGGGTACTTGTTCAAATTTTTGTTGTCCTAAACTTTCATTTTAAAAGTTTTGAGTATAAAACATCTCTGAAGTACTTATCAGTCTTAAAAAGCTAATTAGTTTACTCATCAACTCTATGTAATCTTTTCGATTAAAAAAATTCTATATAATATTTGTTTAATTAAATAGTAAAATTCTTTAAACAAAATTTTGGATTTAGAATTCCCCATATTCCTTTATCTAAAGAAATGAAGTTCCTTGGAAGAATTACTAAAAAATTTCTAAATTTATTGTACTTTTGAACATTTATCAATTTAGTTATAAATCTTTTGATGATTTGTCAATTTTTTTTAAACTTGTTGATAATTCGTTAATTCAGTCATTTCGGTCAATTTTAACTTGAAATTGCTAGCATGACATTTTGTCAAAGTTCCTCGCTAGTTGTAATTTTTGAGTTAAGAGACTCAACACCAAAAGATGCTACCGCTCCATGAACATTGGGAGATTGTGTGAAATTTTGTAATATAAATAACACAATACTATTAGGGCTCGACTATATAGTTTTGAAATTCGAGAGACTGCAGTGTAATTCCGTGAAAAACAAAGATACCTATCGATAGTTTTACCCATCAACCATATAGATGCAGCTTACCCTATTATAATTAATCAATTAAGTGAATAGGCGTCCTCCCAAACTTCTTATATCTACGAGAACTCAAGGTAGCTTTGGTAATCAATGAATTAGCTTTCAATCGTTTCGTGAAAAATGAGTGAGTTGAAAAATATTTTCTTAGAAATGATAGTACATGTCGCTTGAAATGATTAGTGAGTTAAAAATAATTTCATTACTGATAACAATTTGCACCTAAACATTTGGATAAATGATGAAAATTAAATATTTTTTGTTTATTCTGAAAAATGTGTTCCACATCGCCCATTTTTCTCGCGAAACTAAAGAAGCCTTAGCGTCCTTGACATACCATTTGCCATCTAGTAATCGAGTCATATCGCAGTCGCGAACACGAGTTTTTTTTTTTATTATCATGTGGACCCACGTCATTTGAGCAACACTACACATATTAAAAAAAAAAATTACGACTAGCAAGGAACTTCGACAAAATTATCAAAAAAATATATATCGTAAACTTATTGTACTTGTGTCAATTCAGTCTTAAACCTTTCAATTGTATAAATTTAATCTTAAATTTTTTTTTATTCAGTCTTAAACATTTCAATTGTGTTGGTTCTTCCATAGTTAGATATGGAAATAGATCCCGATAGAGATTTATCTCTTTCTATCTATAGATATATTGATAAATGGATAAAAAAATTTAAGATTAAATTTGTACAATTGAAAGGTTTAATACTGAATTGACAAAAGTACAATAAGTTTACGATATATATTTTTTTGATAATTTTGTCGAAGTTCCTTGCTAGTCGTAATTTTTTTTTTTAAATATGTGTAGTGTTGCTCAGATGACGTGGGTCCACATGATAATAAGGGGGAGAGTCCATTTCCTATATGGAATTAAAGCCGGTTATGTGATGGAAGTGCTTTCGACGGGCTTATGCATTGATTGCTCTAGCATTAACATTAGGATGGAGATTTGATTTACTAAATTTCCTTGCTCTCATCATAGTTGACTTCTTGTATGTTTATTTAGGTAATTCTACCCCTTTGGCAATTTCTCTTATTTTTGAAGGTGGTGATGGCAAAGGGCTATATAAAGGGCGGGAGAGCTTTGGCAATGGCATCACCACCCAAAATCCAAGCTTTGGCGAGCTTGGAGAACAAGGGAAAAAAAAATAAAAGAAAAAGAAATGAGGTCCTCCATGGCCTCCTTGGTAGCCGCTCTACTGGTGGTATTAGCATCTCTTTGCTTGCCAACGGAAGCCGTGGAGGAACTCGGTATTATCCTGCCGCCGCTGTTCCCTCTGCCGCCACCGTTGCCGCTGCCGCCCAAGTTTCATCCTCCTCCGTGTTTGCCACTGCCGTATCCGTTTAACAAGTGTCCGCCTCCTCCGCCTCCTCCGCCTCCTCCGTCACCTCCACCTCCACCTCCGCCTCCGCCTCCGCCACCGCCACCGCCGCCGCCGCCACCGCCGCCGCCGCCTCCGACACATCGGCCACCACGAAAGTCACCACCACCTCCTCCTCCTCCTCCACCCACGCCTACACCAAGTCCGCCACCCCCACCGCTAAAGTCACCACCTCCTCCTCCTCCTCCTACTCCATCTCCGCCACCCCCACCGCCAAAGTCACCACCTCCTCCTCCTCCGACTCCATCCCCGCCGCCGCCACCTCTAAAGTCACCACCACCACCTCCTCCTCCCACGCCTGCTCCACGTCCGCCACCCCCACCGCCAAAGTCACCACCTCCTCCTCCTCCTACTCCATCTCCGCCACCCCCACCGCTAAAGTCACCACCTCCTCCTCCTCCAACTCCATCCCCGCCGCCGCCACCTCTAAAGTCACCACCACCACCTCCTCCTCCCACGCCTGCTCCACGTCCACCACCCCCACCGCTAAAGTCACCACCTCCTCCTCCTCCGACTCCATCCCCGCCGCCGCCACCTCTAAAGTCACCACCACCACCTCCTCCTCCCACGCCTGCTCCACGTCCGCCACCCCCACCGCTAAAGTCACCACCTCCTCCTCCTCCTACTCCATCCCCGCCGCCGCCACCTCTAAAGTCACCACCACCTCCTCCTCCCACGCCTGCTCCACGTCCGCCACCCCCACCGCTAAAGTCACCATCTCCTCCTCCTCCTACTCCAGCTCCGTTGCCCCCGCCGCCAAAGTCACCACCTCCACCTCCTCCTCCCACGCCTACTCCACCACCATCTTCTCCACCACCGCCACCTCCACCACCAAAGAGCACTCATCCTCCCCCGCCACCGCCTCCAGTTAAGAGGTCTCCGCCACCGCCATCCCCCAGGGTCTAATCTCCTCCTCGTCCTCGGGGTGAAGACTAAGGAATGCACGTACTTTATTGCTGGCAAGGTGAGATGCTCTAACGAAATTACTCAATCCAAACAATATGTTTACATCTTCCATGTCAACGCTCATTTAAGTCGATCCGCTAGTCACAACATTATGACTTCACTATTCGATCGCGCAATGCGCTCTGTTCCATGCATTATTCACTGTTTGAAACTAATAGGAAATTGATTTATTGAGCAACGGATGATAGGAAATTATAAAACTAATTTTTCTGATTTTTTTTTTTTGCAGGATATGGACACGATAAACATCAAGAATAAGGGGAGGCTCAACGCCCGTGGTGAAAGGAGCTCCTAATAAAACATTAAGTAAGATTAAAGAAAAAAAAAGGAGTATTGTCCTCACATAATCTTCGAGGCAATCGTCCCCACTCACTTATCTTGGCTTTCATATGATGTTGCTCTCGATTGCGACTGTCGATGTTGTTGTAACGTCTCTTTTGTAATGAAATGAAAGTTCAATATTGCCTCGAAAAGTTCCAGATTTCTCTTTTGGTGATTGCCCGATTCCATGTAGAATGAACTTGATACTTAAATTGCAAATGCAATTCCAGGAGGGCCAGAGGACATTCGATAAGTTGATAAATTCCGCATTATTCTCGTACAAAATGTTAGAATATCTCATTGTGAAATCATCATTTTACATAAAATTTCGGCTATTGGAAAGCTGAAGGTTTCGATGAAAAGAAAGAAAAAAAAACGCGTACTGTTTTTTTTTTTTTTCGGTCAGAAAAAACACGTGCTGGAATGCGTAAATAATGACACCGCTGTCGAATCCGGAAGCAAACCGAGTTTTCTCTATAATCCTTTTTCTTAATCTCACGACTCAGAAGGGATTTGCGTCTATACGTGTGTTGTTAGGAGGAGAGAGGGCTAGTTTTACATTGGTGTATCCATCAAATAACCATAAGTTTAATCAACGCAAGTGATTGTTTATCCATTACTTTTTGTTATTTCCATGATAATTGGGCAACTTAATGATACAACTTAATCAATTCATGATTTAACCAATCTTTCCGGGATTTTTTTTTCCAAAAAATGTTTGAGATTTTTTTTTTTGCTACACAAAATGCTACTCAATCCCCAACTAGTTTGTGATAAAGGTGTTGTTGATGTTGAAAATGCTGTTGATGTTGACCATCAAAATCATGATATATACCCTGGACCTCCCCTAATGTTCAATCAACTTGTCTTCTGATTTTGGGAAATTGTTAAAAAAGTCCTAAAATTATTCCACTTTTGCTAATGCAGTTTTAGACCCTATACCGGCCCCGTTCCCGAGACCCGGACTCAACCCCGACACCCACCTCGAGTTTTGGCATGGGGGCCCGACACCCACTCCAAGTCCCGACCCCATCCTTTAGACCCAGTTGCCAGCACCTGCCCCGAGTCCCGCCCCCATCCCCAGTCACGATCCCTACCCCGGCCACAGTTACGGCCACGTCCTCGGCCCTGATCCCGAGACTTGGCCTGGGCCCGATCTAGGTCCCGATCCCGGCCTTGGTCCAGGTCCAGATCCCGTCTTGGCCACGGTCTAGGTCCCAGCCTCGGCCCCGGCCCCAATGCCCGACCTGATCTTCGGCACTCGCCCCGGGTCCCGGCCCCTGTGCTCGACCTCATCCTCGACCCCGGTCACGGTCCCGATCTTGGTCACAGTCACAACCACGGTCACGGCCCCAATCTCAGCCTTGATCTCGGGACCTTGCCCCGGTCACGCCCTGGCCCTGGCACTCGGCACTCGGCCCCGCGTCTCGGCCCTGGTCCTAGGACATAGTCACCGACACCTGCCCTAGGTCTCGGGTTCCAGCCCCATCCTAATCACGATCTCGACCGCGACTACAGTCACGGACACTGCCTTGAACCCGGCTCGGTTTGGGACTCGGCCCTTGCCCTGGCCTAGGCCCTGGTCCCGACTCGGGTCCCAGCTCCGGTCCCAGTCTCATTCTAGGTCTAGGCCCCTACCTCGAGACCCGACCTCGGACTTAAACTCGACCTCGAGACCCAGCCCTTGCCCCCGATTCCCAACCTTGGCACCCACCCCGAGTCTTGGCCTTGGCCCAGGGACCCGGTCGCCAGGACCCACCCCGGGTCTCGGCCTCATCCCCGATTGCGGTTGCGGTCCCAGTCCCGGCTACAATCACAGCCACGGCCCCGATCTAGGCATTCGGCCTTGGCCCCGGGACCCGGTCGTCGGTACCTTTCCTTGGGTCCCGGCCCCATCCCCGGCTCCGGTCACGGCGTCGACGCCGGTCACGACCCTTGGCCCTGGTCCCGGCCTCGATCACCGGTCCCGATCCCTGTCCATATCCAGGCCTTGATTGCCTACCCCAGCCCCGATCTCCGAGACCATATGTATCTTGTGGAAGGATGTTGTCATTATGGGTCAAAAATTGATTTAAGTATGACCTATTATTAACCTATTTTTAACTAGCTATTTAAAAGTTAATGATCCATATTCGGCCCATTTTATGCAAATATGGGTCAAATATGATAGGTTTGAGACCCATATTGCCAACCATGGCAATATGGGTCACAACCCATATTTGATCCATATTTGCATAAAATGGATCAAATATGGGTCATTAACTTATAAAGGGTTCACTAAAAATGGGTCAATAATGGGTCACACTTAATTCATATGGAATTTGGATCCATATTGGACTCATTTTCGACCCGTGAAAAAAAGATCATTTCACCAGTTACAGGTGGTCCTAGGACCGGAGCTGGGGTCGATGATCGAGGTCGGGATCGAGATAGGGGCCTGGGCTTAGGGAGGGCGACCGGGGTCAGGAACGAGACTAGTGTCGGGTTCGGGACTTGAGTCAAGTTCGGGGACGAGAGCTAGGAATCGGCAATCGGGGTCGGGACTGGTATTGAGGGTCGGGGATCGACGATCGGGGTTGGGATTGGTGGCGGGGGCCGGGTTCGGGGGCCATTGCCTAAACCAGGGCCGAGGCAGGGACCGAGGCCGGGGTGGGGGTCGGGACCTAGGCCGGGTTAGGGGCGGGGGCCGGGTCAGGGCCGGGGCAGAGATTAGGGCTGGGTTCTTGAGAGCATATCCTGAGATTGGGACCGGGATCGGGTATCGGGACCAGGGCAAGGGTCGGGACCGTGGCCGGGGTCAGGGCTAGGGCCGCAGCTGGGGCCGAGACCTGGGACACGAGATCAAGGACGGGGCCGGGCAGGGGCAGGGGCTAGGGACAAGGTCAGTGTAGGGACCGGGGCCGAGACTAATAAATATTTTAGTAATATTATTTTCTTAAAATATTATTGTGTTTTAATAATATTGGTCAAAATCGGGTCGGGTATGTGTCAGTCACGGGTCGGGTTGGGTATGAGTCATTAAATATGGATCAATATGGGCCGGACCATATTCGACCCGACCCAAACTCGACCCGACACACCTATTTAACATGACAATCGATAACCAATTAAAATATCTAATTTGTCAAACAAAAAAGATTCTTAATATGCCTTGAAGTCTCAGGGACTTTGCGAAACTTAAATTACTAAATGACAAGCAGAAATGCAATTGAAAACAACGATGAAATTGCGTTAAAATTATATTGAATCATATCGGATGACTTAGGTTATTAGATGTTATGCTTGCTCCAACACGGAAATAAACATGAAATTTAAACGGAGGCCAATGAAGAGGAATATAAAAAGCTTACAACCTATGAGAAGAAAGCTTTTAAAATATAAGAGAGGTGTTTGAACGAGGAAACATAACCGAACTCGCATTTCAAATCAAAATTTTAGCCAAAATTTAATTTAAATTTATTTTTAGGAATGATCCTCTCATCTTCAACATCTAATATGCTCATCGTGGGATTTTCATGTATTGATTGCTTGTGATTTCCTCATTTATTTTTTGATTGGTTAAGTCTTATGCTACAAGTTTAAATGGATTGAAACATGTGTGACGCAATCCAAATGTTGATGCTATTGCCACAACCGCCGACCACCAACGGTCTCCAACACGCACATTTTAGAGATGTGCATTCTCATATTTGAGATTGCACACATGGATTAGAAGCTATCTCGCATTAGATTGAAATTGTGCCTCGAGTTTGAGGCAGCAACCTCATAGATCGGAGCGGCGCCCCTAAAAAATGCAAATTGTCATTTGAAGTTCATAGAGATAAGAAGTAATCAATTAAGGCGTTGCCATGAGTGGGTGATGGATACGGCATGAGTTGCCGGTCCGATAGAGACGGCACCAAACTGGAGGGTGCCGGAGGTCATCATCGATGACGGCGTCATGACGACTGTGGGCCTGTGGCTACACAAAGAAGAAGAGAAGAGGGCCATGTCTGGACAGAGAAGTAAGGAGAAAGAGTAAGAAGAAGGGGAAAAAAAGTAATTGTTTTTAGTCTTAGTTGACATTCTAATTAGCATCTTTGGATAATTTTTGCTGTGCAAGCACGCCGCATCATCGTTCTAAATGGTTAGCTAACCGCGCGTTAGTACTATGTCAGTGATTTGATTTCCGTCCATAGATTTAGCAAAAGCACCGCATCGAGGTTGATTTGACAAATTGAGGTATGTGATTGAACGAAAAGAAAACTTAGGTGCTTGTTAAAAAGGGACAAAAGTTAAGATATTTGCGGTATCATTATCCCTTAATTTGACTACCATCCTTTGGGGCTCTTCCTAGCTGAAGCCTAGTATCTTGGTATTTAAATCCAGTTAGGCCGTAATTTGACCTAGCTTTTACTCTCTCTCTATACATATATATCAATGACCTTGAAAAAAACTAGAGCAAGATATTCACATTTTCGAATCGACACATTCTACACGCCTTTTGTTTTTGGAATTCTTGTGACATAGTTGTTCTCTTAAGCTTGAATCATAATTAACATGATAGCCACAAATATGTTGTCCTCATTTTTATTTGTTGAATTGAAATATACTCCACAATTTTCGTTAACTTATACACGTTTTTGTATATTTATTTATAGGAGAATAGCATTTATTGATAGATAGTTCCACAGTTACCGACCACAAGCCTCTTCGACTTAATAAGATCTACACTGCTCTAGCATCAGAGGTGAGAAATTGTTAGGACAAAAAGGACCGGCATCTACAAAATTAGAGAATGCACCAGGCCGGTCCCTTTGTTCGATGTGTCGTATAAATACCATAGGCTGGGGACGGGGTGCACCATTTAATTTGTTATTGTGTAAGATCCTTTTGCTTCACCATGTATCAACGCGTCGGGGTGTCTCAATTTCAATAATTTGGCAAAATTGCCAGATAAACTACCGAATGCTAAGTTTTTAGGTCAAATATACGTGTGATTGCGCCATTTTTCATTCACAAATTCTTGGGAGTTACTTCTAGTGATTAATTTTGACCAAAAAAAAAAAAATTCTAGTGATTAATGAACAATGAAATTGACGAATGATTTAGACTAAACGGCACGAATTTCTTCTTTGTGCTCGCGAGTACTAACATTGTCATTCTTAGACCACTAATTTGAATTTCATTTCGAGCTCAATCATGTAGAGGCCCTTCTCATCGTCTACATATTAGGGCATGTTTGTTAAGTAAAAAGTTTTTACGCTAACTAATTAAGAAAATATGCGTTTTCAAAATTAAGAAAATTATTTCCCTAACCTAAAAAAAGGGAAAAATATTTTCTCAAAATATAATTTTCTGGAGAGTATTTTTTTTTCGTCAGGATATTTTTTCCGAAACAAATACTGCCTAAGTGATAATTCATCTTTCATGTGATGTGACCGCGTAGGATACTCTGTTGCAAATTTTTGTTGTCCTAACTTTAATTTTAAAGTTTTGAGTATAAAACATCTTTGCAGTACTTACCAGTCTAAAAAGAAAATTAGTTTACTCATTAACTCTATGTAATCTTTTTCGATAAAAAATTCCTATATAATATTTGTTTGATTAACTAGTAAAATTCTTTAAAAAAAAATTTGGATTTAGGATTTCCCGTATTCCTTTATCTAAAGAAATAAAGTTCCTTTGGAGAATTACTAAAAAAATTCTAAATTTATTGCAGTTTTGAACATTTATCGATTTAGTTATAAATCTTTTGACAACTTGCCAATTTAGTCTTAAATTTTTTGATAATTCGATAATTTAGTCATTTCAACTAATTTTGGCCTGAAATTGCTAACATGTCAGTTTAGTTTGCATCGACCTTCCTACATGATAGGATCAATATTATAATTTTTTTTTTCTTTTCATTGTCTAACACAGGTGAGGAACCACAATCTCTCTTGGTCTGGGAGAGGGCGTCGCGGCACCCCACCCACGGACGAGGGCCTATTCCCCCTTGTGGGCCACATGCGAGGGTGCGACACACTCGCTTATGGTCGGCAAGGTTCAACCGTCAACCTCACAGGCTAGGGTTAGGAAAAAAAATAAAAAATAAAATATTTAAAATAAGAAGTTCACACTAACATAAAAAATAAAATAACAAAAAACTTGTGTACCTCATGACGTACCATATAAGACGGTCGATGCTGATTGGAGACTCACGTCAGTGATTTTTGGCAAAAATTGGGCAGAAGGACTAAATTGGTAAATCGTCAAAAAAATATGTGATTATATTGGCAAATTGTCAAAATTTTTAGAACTAAATTGACACAATCGAAAGGTTTATGACTCCTTATTGTGTTGGTTCTTCCATAGTTAGATATAGGAGATAGATCCAGATAGAGATTTATCTCTTTCTATCGATAGATATATTGATAAATGGATAAAAAAATTTAAGATTAAATTTGTACAATTGAAAAGATTTAAGACTGAATTGACACAAGTACAATAAGTTTACGATATATATTTTTTTGATAATTTTGTCGAAGTTCCTTGCTAGTCGTAATTTTTTTCTTTAAATATGTGTAGTGTTGCTCAGATGACGTGGGTCCACATGATAATAAGGGGGAGAGTCCATTTCCTATATGGAATTAAAGCCGGTTATGTGATGGAAGTGCTTTCGACGGGCTTATGCATTGATTGCTCTAGCATTAACATTAGGATGGAGATTTGATTTACTAAATTTCCTTGCTCTCATCATAGTTGACTTCTTGTATGTTTATTTAGGTAATTCTACCCCTTTGGCAATTTCTCTTATTTTTGAAGGTGGTGATGGCAAAGGGCTATATAAAGGGCGGGAGAGCTTTGGCAATGGCATCACCACCCAAAATCCAAGCTTTGGCGAGCTTGGAGAACAAGGGAAAAAAAAATAAAAGAAAAAGAAATGAGGTCCTCCATGGCCTCCTTGGTAGCCGCTCTACTGGTGGTATTAGCATCTCTTTGCTTGCCAACGGAAGCCGTGGAGGAACTCGGTATTATCCTGCCGCCGCTGTTCCCTCTGCCGCCACCGTTGCCGCTGCCGCCCAAGTTTCATCCTCCTCCGTGTTTGCCACTGCCGTATCCGTTTAACAAGTGTCCGCCTCCTCCGCCTCCTCCGCCTCCTCCGTCACCTCCACCTCCACCTCCGCCTCCGCCTCCGCCACCGCCACCGCCGCCGCCGCCACCGCCGCCGCCGCCTCCGACACATCGGCCACCACGAAAGTCACCACCACCTCCTCCTCCTCCTCCACCCACGCCTACACCAAGTCCGCCACCCCCACCGCTAAAGTCACCACCTCCTCCTCCTCCTCCTACTCCATCTCCGCCACCCCCACCGCCAAAGTCACCACCTCCTCCTCCTCCGACTCCATCCCCGCCGCCGCCACCTCTAAAGTCACCACCACCACCTCCTCCTCCCACGCCTGCTCCACGTCCGCCACCCCCACCGCCAAAGTCACCACCACCTCCTCCTCCTACTCCATCTCCGCCACCCCCACCGCTAAAGTCACCACCTCCTCCTCCTCCAACTCCATCCCCGCCGCCGCCACCTCTAAAGTCACCACCACCACCTCCTCCTCCCACGCCTGCTCCACGTCCACCACCCCCACCGCTAAAGTCACCACCTCCTCCTCCTCCGACTCCATCCCCGCCGCCGCCACCTCTAAAGTCACCACCACCACCTCCTCCTCCCACGCCTGCTCCACGTCCGCCACCCCCACCGCTAAAGTCACCACCTCCTCCTCCTCCTACTCCATCCCCGCCGCCGCCACCTCTAAAGTCACCACCACCTCCTCCTCCCACGCCTGCTCCACGTCCGCCACCCCCACCGCTAAAGTCACCATCTCCTCCTCCTCCTACTCCAGCTCCGTTGCCCCCGCCGCCAAAGTCACCACCTCCACCTCCTCCTCCCACGCCTACTCCACCACCATCTTCTCCACCACCGCCACCTCCACCACCAAAGAGCACTCATCCTCCCCCGCCACCGCCTCCAGTTAAGAGGTCTCCGCCACCGCCATCCCCCAGGGTCTAATCTCCTCCTCGTCCTCGGGGTGAAGACTAAGGAATGCACGTACTTTATTGCTGGCAAGGTGAGATGCTCTAACGAAATTACTCAATCCAAACAATATGTTTACATCTTCCATGTCAACGCTCATTTAAGTCGATCCGCTAGTCACAACATTATGACTTCACTATTCGATCGCGCAATGCGCTCTGTTCCATGCATTATTCACTGTTTGAAACTAATAGGAAATTGATTTATTGAGCAACGGATGATAGGAAATTATAAAACTAATTTTTCTGATTTTTTTTTTTGCAGGATATGGACACGATAAACATCAAGAATAAGGGGAGGCTCAACGCCCGTGGTGAAAGGAGCTCCTAATAAAACATTAAGTAAGATTAAAGAAAAAAAAAGGAGTATTGTCCTCACATAATCTTCGAGGCAATCGTCCCCACTCACTTATCTTGGCTTTCATATGATGTTGCTCTCGATTGCGACTGTCGATGTTGTTGTAACGTCTCTTTTGTAATGAAATGAAAGTTCAATATTGCCTCGAAAAGTTCCAGATTTCTCTTTTGGTGATTGCCCGATTCCATGTAGAATGAACTTGATACTTAAATTGCAAATGCAATTCCAGGAGGGCCAGAGGACATTCGATAAGTTGATAAATTCCGCATTATTCTCGTACAAAATGTTAGAATATCTCATTGTGAAATCATCATTTTACATAAAATTTCGGCTATTGGAAAGCTGAAGGTTTCGATGAAAAGAAAGAAAAAAAAACGCGTACTGTTTTTTTTTTTTTCGGTCAGAAAAAACACGTGCTCGAATGCGTAAATAATGACACCGCTGTCGAATCCGGAAGCAAACCGAGTTTTCTCTATAATCCTTTTTCTTAATCTCACGACTCAGAAGGGATTTGCGTCTATACGTGTGTTGTTAGGAGGAGAGAGGGCTAGTTTTACATTGGTGTATCCATCAAATAACCATAAGTTTAATCAACGCAAGTGATTGTTTATCCATTACTTTTTGTTATTTCCATGATAATTGGGCAACTTAATGATACAACTTAATCAATTCATGATTTAACCAATCTTTCCGGGATTTTTTTTTCCAAAAAATGTTTGAGATTTTTTTTTTTTGCTACACAAAATGCTACTCAATCCCCAACTAGTTTGTGATAAAGGTGTTGTTGATGTTGAAAATGCTGTTGATGTTGACCATCAAAATCATGATATATACCCTGGACCTCCCCTAATGTTCAATCAACTTGTCTTCTGATTTTGGGAAATTGTTAAAAAAGTCCTAAAATTATTCCACTTTTGCTAATGCAGTTTTAGACCCTATACCGGCCCCGTTCCCGAGACCCGGACTCAACCCCGACACCCACCTCGAGTTTTGGCATGGGGGCCCGACACCCACTCCAAGTCCCGACCCCATCCTTTAGACCCAGTTGCCAGCACCTGCCCCGAGTCCCGTCCCCATCCCCAGTCACGATCCCTACCCCGGCCACAGTTACGGCCACGTCCTCGGCCCTGATCCCGAGACTTGGCCTGGGCCCGATCTAGGTCCCGATCCCGGCCTTGGTCCAGGTCCAGATCCCGTCTTGGCCACGGTCTAGGTCCCAGCCTCGGCCCCGGCCCCAATGCCCGACCTGATCTTCGGCACTCGCCCCGGGTCCCGGCCCCTGTGCTCGACCTCATCCTCGACCCCGGTCACGGTCCCGATCTTGGTCACAGTCACAACCACGGTCACGGCCCCAATCTCAGCCTTGATCTCGGGACCTTGCCCCGGTCACGCCCTGGCCCTGGCACTCGGCACTCGGCCCCGCGTCTCGGCCCTGGTCCTAGGACATAGTCACCGACACCTGCCCTAGGTCTCGGGTTCCAGCCCCATCCTAATCACGATCTCGGCCGCGACTACAGTCACGGACACTGCCTTGAACCCGGCTCGGTTTGGGACTCGGCCCTTGCCCTGGCCTAGGCCCTGGTCCCGACTCGGGTCCCAGCTCCGGTCCCAGTCTCATTCTAGGTCTAGGCCCCTACCTCGAGACCCGACCTCGGACTTAAACTCGACCTCGAGACCCAGCCCTTGCCCCCGATTCCCAACCTTGGCACCCACCCCGAGTCTTGGCCTTGGCCCAGGGACCCGGTCGCCAGGACCCACCCCGGGTCTCGGCCTCATCCCCGATTGCGGTTGCGGTCCCAGTCCCGGCTACAATCACAGCCACGGCCCCGATCTAGGCATTCGGCCTTGGCCCCGGGACCCGGTCGTCGGTACCTTTCCTTGGGTCCCGGCCCCATCCCCGGCTCCGGTCACGGCGTCGACGCCGGTCACGACCCTTGGCCCTGGTCCCGGCCTCGATCACCGGTCCCGATCCCTGTCCATATCCAGGCCTTGATTGCCTACCCCAGCCCCGATCTCCGAGACCATATGTATCTTGTGGAAGGATGTTGTCATTATGGGTCAAAAATTGATTTAAGTATGACCTATTATTAACCTATTTTTAACTAACTATTTAAAAGTTAATGATCCATATTCGGCCCATTTTATGCAAATATGGGTCAAATATGATAGGTTTGAGACCCATATTGCCAACCATGGCAATATGGGTCACAACCCATATTTGATCCATATTTGCATAAAATGGATCAAATATGGGTCATTAACTTATAAAGGGTTCACTAAAAATGGGTCAATAATGGGTCACACTTAATTCATATGGAATTTGGATCCATATTGGACTCATTTTCGACCCGTGAAAAAAAGATCATTTCACCAGTTACAGGTGGTCCTAGGACCGGAGCTGGGGTCGGTGATCGAGGTCGGGATCGAGATAGGGGCCTGGGCTTAGGGAGGGCGACCGGGGTCAGGAACGAGACTAGTGTCGGGTTCGGGACTTGAGTCAAGTTCGGGGACGAGAGCTAGGAATCGGCAATCGGGGTCGGGACTGGTATTGAGGGTCGGGGATCGACGATCGGGGTTGGGATTGGTGGCGGGGGCCGGGTTCGGGGGCCATTGCCTAAACCAGGGCCGAGGCAGGGACCGAGGCCGGGGTGGGGGTCGGGACCTAGGCCAGGTTAGGGGCGGGGGCCGGGTCAGGGCCGGGGCAGAGATTAGGGCTGGGTTCTTGAGAGCATATCCTGAGATTGGGACCGGGATCGGGTATCGGGACCAGGGCAAGGGTCGGGACCGTGGCCGGGGTCAGGGCTAGGGCCGCAGCTGGGGCCGAGACCTGGGACACGAGATCAAGGACGGGGCCGGGCAGGGGCAGGGGCTAGGGACAAGGTCAGTGTAGGGACCGGGGCCGAGACTAATAAATATTTTAGTAATATTATTTTCTTAAAATATTATTGTGTTTTAATAATATTGGTCAAAATCGGGTCGGGTATGTGTCAGTCACGGGTCGGGTTGGGTATGAGTCATTAAATATGGATCAATATGGGCCGGACCATATTCGACCCGACCCAAACTCGACCCGACACACCTATTTAACATGACAATCGATAACCAATTAAAATATCTAATTTGTCAAACAAAAACGATTCTTAATATGCCTTGAAGTCTCAGGGACTTTGCGAAACTTAAATTACTAAATGACAAGCAGAAATGCAATTGAAAACAACGATGAAATTGCGTTAAAATTATATTGAATCATATCGGATGACTTAGGTTATTAGATGTTATGCTTGCTCCAACACGGAAATAAACATGAAATTTAAACGGAGGCCAATGAAGAGGAATATAAAAAGCTTACAACCTATGAGAAGAAAGCTTTTAAAATATAAGAGAGGTGTTTGAACGAGGAAACATAACCGAACTCGCATTTCAAATCAAAATTTTAGCCAAAATTTAATTTAAATTTATTTTTAGGAATGATCCTCTCATCTTCAACATCTAATATGCTCATCGGGGGATTTTCATGTATTGATTGCTTGTGATTTCCTCATTTATTTTTTGATTGGTTAAGTCTTATGCTACAAGTTTAAATGGATTGAAACATGTGTGACGCAATCCAAATGTTGATGCTATTGCCACAACCGCCGACCACCAACGGTCTCCAACACGCACATTTTAGAGATGTGCATTCTCATATTTGAGATTGCACACTTGGATTAGAAGCTATCTCGCATTAGATTGAAATTGTGCCTCGAGTTTGAGGCAGCAACCTCATAGATCGGAGCGGCGCCCCTAAAAAATGCAAATTGTCATTTGAAGTTCATAGAGATAAGAAGTAATCAATTAAGGCGTTGCCATGAGTGGGTGATGGATACGGCATGAGTTGCCGGTCCGATAGAGACGGCACCAAACTGGAGGGTGCCGGAGGTCATCATCGATGACGGCGTCATGACGACTGTGGGCCTGTGGCTACACAAAGAAGAAGAGAAGAGGGCCATGTCTGGACAGAGAAGTAAGGAGAAAGAGTAAGAAGAAGGGGAAAAAAAGTAATTGTTTTTAGTCTTAGTTGACATTCTAATTAGCATCTTTGGATAATTTTTGCTGTGCAAGCACGCCGCATCATCGTTCTAAATGGTTAGCTAACCGCGCGTTAGTACTATGTCAGTGATTTGATTTCCGTCCATAGATTTAGCAAAAGCGCCGCATCGAGGTTGATTTGACAAATTGAGGTATGTGATTGAACGAAAAGAAAACTTAGGTGCTTGTTAAAAAGGGACAAAAGTTAAGATATTTGCGGTATCATTATCCCTTAATTTGACTACCATCCTTTGGGGCTCTTCCTAGCTGAAGCCTAGTATCTTGGTATTTAAATCCAGTTAGGCCGTAATTTGACCTAGCTTTTACTCTCTCTCTATACATATATATCAATGACCTTGAAAAAAACTAGAGCAAGATATTCACATTTTCGAATCGACACATTCTACACGCCTTTTGTTTTTGGAATTCTTGTGACATAGTTGTTCTCTTAAGCTTGAATCATAATTAACATGATAGCCACAAATATGTTGTCCTCATTTTTATTTGTTGAATTGAAATATACTCCACAATTTTCGTTAACTTATACACGTTTTTGTATATTTATTTATAGGAGAATAGCATTTATTGATAGATAGTTCCACAGTTACCGACCACAAGCCTCTTCGACTTAATAAGATCTACACTGCTCTAGCATCAGAGGTGAGAAATTGTTAGGACAAAAAGGACCGGCATCTACAAAATTAGAGAATGCACCAGGCCGGTCCCTTTGTTCGATGTGTCGTATAAATACCATAGGCTGGGGACGGGGTGCACCATTTAATTTGTTATTGTGTAAGATCCTTTTGCTTCACCATGTATCAACGCGTCGGGGTGTCTCAATTTCAATAATTTGGCAAAATCACCAGATAAACTACCGAATGCTAAGTTTTTAGGTCAAATATACGTGTGATTGCGCCATTTTTCATTCACAAATTCTTGGGAGTTACTTCTAGTGATTAATTTTGACCAAAAAAAAAAAAATTCTAGTGATTAATGAACAATGAAATTGACGAATGATTTAGACTAAACGGCACGAATTTCTTCTTTGTGCTCGCGAGTACTAACATTGTCATTCTTAGACCACTAATTTGAATTTCATTTCGAGCTCAATCATGTAGAGGCCCTTCTCATCGTCTACATATTAGGGCATGTTTGTTAAGTAAAAAGTTTTTACGCTAACTAATTAAGAAAATATGCGTTTTCAAAATTAAGAAAATTATTTCCCTAACCTAAAAAAAGGGAAAAATATTTTCTCAAAATATAATTTTCTGGAGAGTATTTTTTTTTTGTCAGGATATTTTTTCCGAAACAAATACTGCCTAAGTGATAATTCATCTTTCATGTGATGTGACCGCGTAGGATACTCTGTTGCAAATTTTTGTTGTCCTAACTTTAATTTTAAAGTTTTGAGTATAAAACATCTTTGCAGTACTTATCAGTCTAAAAAGAAAATTAGTTTACTCATTAACTCTATGTAATCTTTTTCGATAAAAAATTCCTATATAATATTTGTTTGATTAACTAGTAAAATTCTTTAAAAAAAAATTTGGATTTAGGATTTCCCGTATTCCTTTATCTAAAGAAATAAAGTTCCTTTGGAGAATTACTAAAAAAATTCTAAATTTATTGCAGTTTTGAACATTTATCGATTTAGTTATAAATCTTTTGACAACTTGCCAATTTAGTCTTAAATTTTTTGATAATTCGATAATTTAGTCATTTCAACTAATTTTGGCCTGAAATTGCTAACATGTCAGTTTAGTTTGCATCGACCTTCCTACATGATAGGATCAATATTATAATTTTTTTTTTCTTTTCATTGTCTAACACAGGTGAGGAACCACAATCTCTCTTGGTCTGGGAGAGGGCGTCGCGGCACCCCACCCACGGACGAGGGCCTATTCCCCCTTGTGGGCCACATGCGAGGGTGCGACACACTCGCTTATGGTCGGCAAGGTTCAACCGTCAACCTCACAGGCTAGGGTTAGGAAAAAAAATAAAAAATAAAATATTTAAAATAAGAAGTTCACACTAACATAAAAAATAAAATAACAAAAAACTTGTGTACCTCATGACGTACCATATAAGACGGTCGATGCTGATTGGAGACTCACGTCAGTGATTTTTGGCAAAAATTGGGCAGAAGGACTAAATTGGTAAATCGTCAAAAAAATATGTGATTATATTGGCAAATTGTCAAAATTTTTAGAACTAAATTGACACAATCGAAAGGTTTATGACTCCATATTGTGTTGGTTCTTCCATAGTTAGATATAGGAGATAGATCCAGATAGAGATTTATCTCTTTCTATCGATAGATATATTGATAAATGGATAAAAAAATTTAAGATTAAATTTGTACAATTGAAAAGATTTAAGACTGAATTGACACAAGTACAATAAGTTTACGATATATATTTTTTTGATAATTTTGTCGAAGTTCCTTGCTAGTCGTAATTTTTTTCTTTAAATATGTGTAGTGTTGCTCAGATGACGTGGGTCCACATGATAATAAGGGGGAGAGTCCATTTCCTATATGGAATTAAAGCCGGTTATGTGATGGAAGTGCTTTCGACGGGCTTATGCATTGATTGCTCTAGCATTAACATTAGGATGGAGATTTGATTTACTAAATTTCCTTGCTCTCATCATAGTTGACTTCTTGTATGTTTATTTAGGTAATTCTACCCCTTTGGCAATTTCTCTTATTTTTGAAGGTGGTGATGGCAAAGGGCTATATAAAGGGCGGGAGAGCTTTGGCAATGGCATCACCACCCAAAATCCAAGCTTTGGCGAGCTTGGAGAACAAGGGAAAAAAAAATAAAAGAAAAAGAAATGAGGTCCTCCATGGCCTCCTTGGTAGCCGCTCTACTGGTGGTATTAGCATCTCTTTGCTTGCCAACGGAAGCCGTGGAGGAACTCGGTATTATCCTGCCGCCGCTGTTCCCTCTGCCGCCACCGTTGCCGCTGCCGCCCAAGTTTCATCCTCCTCCGTGTTTGCCACTGCCGTATCCGTTTAACAAGTGTCCGCCTCCTCCGCCTCCTCCGCCTCCTCCGTCACCTCCACCTCCACCTCCGCCTCCGCCTCCGCCACCGCCACCGCCGCCGCCGCCGCCGCCGCCGCCGCCTCCGACACATCGGCCACCACGAAAGTCACCACCACCTCCTCCTCCTCCTCCACCCACGCCTACACCAAGTCCGCCACCCCCACCGCTAAAGTCACCACCTCCTCCTCCTCCTCCTACTCCATCTCCGCCACCCCCACCGCCAAAGTCACCACCTCCTCCTCCTCCGACTCCATCCCCGCCGCCGCCACCTCTAAAGTCACCACCACCACCTCCTCCTCCCACGCCTGCTCCACGTCCGCCACCCCCACCGCCAAAGTCACCACCACCTCCTCCTCCTACTCCATCTCCGCCACCCCCACCGCTAAAGTCACCACCTCCTCCTCCTCCAACTCCATCCCCGCCGCCGCCACCTCTAAAGTCACCACCACCACCTCCTCCTCCCACGCCTGCTCCACGTCCACCACCCCCACCGCTAAAGTCACCACCTCCTCCTCCTCCGACTCCATCCCCGCCGCCGCCACCTCTAAAGTCACCACCACCACCTCCTCCTCCCACGCCTGCTCCACGTCCGCCACCCCCACCGCTAAAGTCACCACCTCCTCCTCCTCCTACTCCATCCCCGCCGCCGCCACCTCTAAAGTCACCACCACCTCCTCCTCCCACGCCTGCTCCACGTCCGCCACCCCCACCGCTAAAGTCACCATCTCCTCCTCCTCCTACTCCAGCTCCGTTGCCCCCGCCGCCAAAGTCACCACCTCCACCTCCTCCTCCCACGCCTACTCCACCACCATCTTCTCCACCACCGCCACCTCCACCACCAAAGAGCACTCATCCTCCCCCGCCACCGCCTCCAGTTAAGAGGTCTCCGCCACCGCCATCCCCCAGGGTCTAATCTCCTCCTCGTCCTCGGGGTGAAGACTAAGGAATGCACGTACTTTATTGCTGGCAAGGTGAGATGCTCTAACGAAATTACTCAATCCAAACAATATGTTTACATCTTCCATGTCAACGCTCATTTAAGTCGATCCGCTAGTCACAACATTATGACTTCACTATTCGATCGCGCAATGCGCTCTGTTCCATGCATTATTCACTGTTTGAAACTAATAGGAAATTGATTTATTGAGCAACGGATGATAGGAAATTATAAAACTAATTTTTCTGATTTTTTTTTTTTGCAGGATATGGACACGATAAACATCAAGAATAAGGGGAGGCTCAACGCCCGTGGTGAAAGGAGCTCCTAATAAAACATTAAGTAAGATTAAAGAAAAAAAAAGGAGTATTGTCCTCACATAATCTTCGAGGCAATCGTCCCCACTCACTTATCTTGGCTTTCATATGATGTTGCTCTCGATTGCGACTGTCGATGTTGTTGTAACGTCTCTTTTGTAATGAAATGAAAGTTCAATATTGCCTCGAAAAGTTCCAGATTTCTCTTTTGGTGATTGCCCGATTCCATGTAGAATGAACTTGATACTTAAATTGCAAATGCAATTCCAGGAGGGCCAGAGGACATTCGATAAGTTGATAAATTCCGCATTATTCTCGTACAAAATGTTAGAATATCTCATTGTGAAATCATCATTTTACATAAAATTTCGGCTATTGGAAAGCTGAAGGTTTCGATGAAAAGAAAGAAAAAAAAACGCGTACTGTTTTTTTTTTTTTTTCGGTCAGAAAAAACACGTGCTGGAATGCGTAAATAATGACACCGCTGTCGAATCCGGAAGCAAACCGAGTTTTCTCTATAATCCTTTTTCTTAATCTCACGACTCAGAAGGGATTTGCGTCTATACGTGTGTTGTTAGGAGGAGAGAGGGCTAGTTTTACATTGGTGTATCCATCAAATAACCATAAGTTTAATCAACGCAAGTGATTGTTTATCCATTACTTTTTGTTATTTCCATGATAATTGGGCAACTTAATGATACAACTTAATCAATTCATGATTTAACCAATCTTTCCGGGATTTTTTTTTCCAAAAAATGTTTGAGATTTTTTTTTTTTGCTACACAAAATGCTACTCAATCCCCAACTAGTTTGTGATAAAGGTGTTGTTGATGTTGAAAATGCTGTTGATGTTGACCATCAAAATCATGATATATACCCTGGACCTCCCCTAATGTTCAATCAACTTGTCTTCTGATTTTGGGAAATTGTTAAAAAAGTCCTAAAATTATTCCACTTTTGCTAATGCAGTTTTAGACCCTATACCGGCCCCGTTCCCGAGACCCGGACTCAACCCCGACACCCACCTCGAGTTTTGGCATGGGGGCCCGACACCCACTCCAAGTCCCGACCCCATCCTTTAGACCCAGTTGCCAGCACCTGCCCCGAGTCCCGTCCCCATCCCCAGTCACGATCCCTACCCCGGCCACAGTTACGGCCACGTCCTCGGCCCTGATCCCGAGACTTGGCCTGGGCCCGATCTAGGTCCCGATCCCGGCCTTGGTCCAGGTCCAGATCCCGTCTTGGCCACGGTCTAGGTCCCAGCCTCGGCCCCGGCCCCAATGCCCGACCTGATCTTCGGCACTCGCCCCGGGTCCCGGCCCCTGTGCTCGACCTCATCCTCGACCCCGGTCACGGTCCCGATCTTGGTCACAGTCACAACCACGGTCACGGCCCCAATCTCAGCCTTGATCTCGGGACCTTGCCCCGGTCACGCCCTGGCCCTGGCACTCGGCACTCGGCCCCGCGTCTCGGCCCTGGTCCTAGGACATAGTCACCGACACCTGCCCTAGGTCTCGGGTTCCAGCCCCATCCTAATCACGATCTTGGCCGCGACTATAGTCACGGACACTGCCTTGAACCCGGCTCGATTTGGGACTCGGCCCTTGCCCTGGCCTAGGCCTTGGTCCCGACTCGGGTCCCAGCTCCGGTCCCAGTCTCATTCTAGGTCTAGGCCCCTACCTCGAGACCCAACCTCGGACTTAGACTCGACCTCGAGACCCAGCCCTTGCCCCCGATTCCAACCTTGGCACCCACCCCGAGTCTTGGCCCTGGCCCAGGGACCCGGTCGCCAGGACCCACCCCGGGTCTCGGCCTCATCCCCGATTGCGGTTGCGGTCCCAGTCCCGGCTACAATCACAGCCACGGCCCCGATCTAGGCATTCGGCCTTGGCCCCGGGACCCGATCGTCGGTACCTTTCCTTGGGTCCCGGCCCCATCCCCGGCTTCGATCACGGCGTCGACGCCGGTCACGACCCTTGGCCCTGGTCCCAGCCTCGATCACCGGTCTCGATCCCTGTCCATATCCAGGCCTTGATTGCCTACCCCGGCCTCGATCTCCGAGACCATATGTATCTTGTGGAAGGATGTTGTCATTATGGGTCAAAAATTGATTTAAGTATGACCTATTATTAACCTATTTTTAACTAACTATTTAAAAGTTAATGATCCATATTCGACCCATTTTATGCAAATATGGGTCAAATATGAGAGGTTTGAGACCCATATTGCCAACCATGGCAATATGGGTCACAACCCATATTTGATC
The DNA here is from genome assembly GCA_028455895.1 of Rhodomyrtus tomentosa. Classification (NCBI taxonomy): domain Eukaryota; kingdom Viridiplantae; phylum Streptophyta; class Magnoliopsida; order Myrtales; family Myrtaceae; genus Rhodomyrtus; species Rhodomyrtus tomentosa. Next base: position 34,276,983 of record JAPCWY010000001.1, on the reverse strand, counting down.
CATATTTGCATAAAATGGATCAAATATGGGTCATTAACTTATAAAGGGTTCACTAAAAATGGGTCAATAATGGGTCACACTTAAATTCATATGGAATTTGGATCCATATTGGACCCATTTTCGACCCGTGAAAAAAAGATCATTTCACCAGTTACAGGTGGTCCTGGGACCGGAGCCGGGGTCGGTGATCGAGGTCGGGATCGAGATAGGGGCCTGGGCTTAGGGAGGGCGACTGGGGTCAGGAACGGGACTAGTGTCGAGTTCGGGACTTGAGTCAAGTTCGGGGACGAGAGCTAGGAATCGGCAATCGGGGTCGAGACTGGTATCGAGGGTCGGGGATCGACGATCGGGGTTGGGATTGGTGGCGGGGGCCGGGTTCAGGGGCCATTGCCTAAACCAGGGCCGAGGCAGGGACCGAGGCCGGGGTGGGGGCCGGGACCTAGGCCAGGTTAGGGGCGGGGGCTGGGTCAGGGCCGGGGCAGAGATTAGGGCTGGGTTCTTGAGAGCATATCCTGAGATTGGGACCGGGATCGGGTATCGGGACCAGGGCAAGGGTCGGGACCGTGGCCGGGGTCAGGGCCAGGGCCGCAGCTGGGGCCGAGACTTGGGACACGAGATCAAGGACAGGGCCGGGCAGGGGCAGGGGCTAGGGACAAGGTCAGTGTAGGGACCGGGGCCGAGACTAATAAATATTTTAGTAATATTATTTTCTTAAAATATTATTGTGTTTTAATAATATTGGTCAAAACTGATCGGGTCGGGTATGTGTCAGTCACGGGTCGGGTTGGGTATGAGTCATTAAATATGGATCAATATGGGCCGTACCATATTCGACCCGACCCAAACTCGACCCGACACACCTATTTAACATGACAATCGATAACCAATTAAAATATCTAATTTGTCAAACAAAAAAGATTCTTAATATGCCTTGAAGTCTCAGGGACTTTGCGAAACTTAAATTACTAAATGACAAGCAGAAATGCAATTGAAAACAACGATGAAATTGCGTTAAAATTATATTGAATCATATCGGATGACTTAGGTTATTAGATGTTATGCTTGCTCCAACACGGAAATAAACATGAAATGTAAACGGAGGCCAATGAAGAGGAATATAAAAAGCTTACAACCTATGAGAAGAAAGCTTTTAAAATATAAGAGAGGTGTTTAACGAGGAAACATAACCGAACTCGCATTTCAAATCAAAATTTTAGCCAAAATTTAATTTAAATTTATTTTTAGGAATGATCTTCTCATCTTCAACATCTAATATGCTCATCGTGGGATTTTCATGTATTGATTGCTTGTGATTTCCTGATTTATTTTTTGATTGGTTAAGTCTTATGGTACAAGTTTAAATGGATTGAAACATGTGTGACGCAATCCAAATGTTGATGTCATTCCCGATTTGGCTTGCACGTAAGAGGTGTTAAAATACCTCATATTGTTCCTTTACAAGGATTATGTGCTTCATACATACAAGTGATTTCCTTTTATCAATAAGTTAAAACTTTTGAATTGGAAATGCCAACATCTATCAAGGCCCAATAGCGACAACACGATTAGATGCTATTGCCACAACCACCGACCACCAACGGTCTCCAACACGCACATGAATTCCATGGTGCTTCCAATTAGAGATGTGCATTCTCATATTTGAGGTTGCACACTTCGATTAGAAGCTATCTAGCATTTGATTGAAATCGTGCCTCGAGTTTGAGGCAGCAACCTCATAAATCGGAGCGGCGCCCCTAAAAAATGCAAATCGTCATTTGAAGTTCATAGAGATAAGAAGTAATCAATTAAGGCGTTGCCATGAGTGGGTGATGGATACGGCATGAGTTGCCGGTCCGATAGAGACGGCACCAAACTGGAGGGTGCCGGAGGTCATCATCGATGACGGCGTCATGACGACTGTGGGCCTGTGGCTCCACAAAGAAGAAGCCTGTGGCTACACAAAGAAGAAGAGAAGAGGGCCATGTCTGGACAGAGAAGTAAGGAGAAAGAGTAAGAAGAAGGGGAAAAAAAGTAATTGTTTTTAGTCTTAGTTGACATTCTAATTAGCATCTTTGGATAATTTTTGCTGTGCAAGCACGCCGCATCATCGTTCTAAATGGTTAGCTAACCGCGCGTTAGTACTATGTCAGTGATTTGATTTCCGTCCATAGATTTAGCAGAAGCACCGCATCGAGGTTGATTTGACAAATTGAGGTATGTGATTGAACGAAAAGAAAACTTAGGTGCTTGTTAAAAAGGGACAAAAGTTAAGATATTTGCGGTATCATTATCCCTTAATTTGACTACCATCCTTTGGGGCTCTTCCTAGCTGAAGCCTAGTATCTTGGTATTTAAATCCAGTTAGGCCGTAATTTGACCTAGCTTTTACTCTCTCTCTATACATATATATCAATGACCTTGAAAAAAACTAGAGCAAGATATTCACATTTTCGAATCGACACATTCTACACGCCTTTTGTTTTTGGAATTCTTGTGACATAGTTGTTCTCTTAAGCTTGAATCATAATTAACATGATAGCCACAAATATGTTGTCCTCATTTTTATTTGTTGAATTGAAATATACTCCACAATTTTCGTTAACTTATACACGTTTTTGTATATTTATTTATAGGAGAGTAGCATTTATTGATAGATAGTTCCACAGTTACCGACCACAAGCCTCTTCGACTTAATAAGATCTACACTGCTCTAGCATCAGAGGTGAGAAATTGTTAGGAGAAAAAGGACCGGCATCTACAAAATTAGAGAATGCACCAGGCCGGTCCCTTTGTTCGATGTGTCGTATAAATACCATAGGCTGGGGACGGGGTGCACCATTTAATTTGTTATTGTGTAAGATCCTTTTGCTTCACCATGTATCAACGCGTCGGGGTGTCTCAATTTCAATAATTTGGCAAAATCGCCAGATAAACTACGAATGCTAAGTTTTCAGGTCAAATATACGTGTGATTGCGCCATTTTTCATTCACAAATTCTTGGGAGTTACTTCTAGTGATTAATTTTGACCAAAAAAAAAAAATTCTAGTGATTAATGAACAATGAAATTGACGAATGATTTAGACTAAACGGCACGAATTTCTTCTTTGTGCTCGCGAGTACTAACATTGTCATTCTTAGACCACTAATTTGAATTTCATTTCGAGCTCAATCATGTAGAGGCCCTTCTCATCGTCTACATATTAGGGCATGTTTGTTAAGTAAAAAGTTTTTACGCTAACTAATTAAGAAAATATGCGTTTTCAAAATTAAGAAAATTATTTCCCTAACCTAAAAAAAGGGAAAAATATTTTCTCAAAATATAATTTTCTGGAGAGTATTTTTTTTTCGTCAGGATATTTTTTCCGAAACAAATACTGCCTAAGTGATAATTCATCTTTCATGTGATGTGACCTCGTAGGATACTCTGTTGCAAATTTTTTTTGTCCTAACTTTAATTTTAAAGTTTTGAGTATAAAACATCTTTGCAGTACTTATCAGTCTAAAAAGAAAATTAGTTTACTCATTAACTCTATGTAATCTTTTTCGATAAAAAAATCCTATATAATATTTGTTTGATTAACTAGTAAAATTCTTTAAAAAAAAATTTGGATTTAGGATTTCCCGTATTCCTTTATCTAAAGAAATAAAGTTCCTTTGGAGAATTACTAAAAAAATTCTAAATTTATTGCAGTTTTGAACATTTATCGATTTAGTTATAAATCTTTTGACAACTTGCCAATTTAGTCTTAAATTTTTTGATAATTCGCTAATTTAGTCATTTCAACTAATTTTGGCCTGAAATTGCTAACATGTCAGTTTAGTTTGCATCGACCTTCCTACATGATAGGATCAATATTATAAAAAAATTATTTTTTTTTCTTTTCATTGTCTAACACAGGTGAGGAACCACAATCTCTCTTGGTCTGGGAGAGGGCGTCGCGGCACCCCACCCACGGACGAGGGCCTATGCCCCCTTGTGGGCCACATGCGAGGGTGCGACACACTCGCTTATGGTCGGCAAGGTTCAACCGTCAACCTCACAGGCTAGGGTTAGGAAAAAAAATAAAAAATAAAATATTTAAAATAAGAAGTTCACACTAACATAAAAAATAAAATAACAAAAAACTTGTGTACCTCATGACGTACCATATAAGACGGTCGATGCTGATTGGAGACTCACGTCAGTGATTTTTGGCAAAAATTGGGCAGAAGGACTAAATTTGTAAATTGTCAAAAAAATATGTGATTATATTGGCAAATTGTCAAAATTTTTAGAACTAAATTGACATAATCGAAAGGTTTATGACTCCATATTGTGTTGTTTCTTCCATAGTTAGATATAGGAGATAGATCCAGATAGAGATTTATCTCTTTCTATCGATAGATATATTGATAAATTGGTAAAAAAATTTAAGATTAAATTTGTACAATTGAAAGGTTTAAGACTCAATTGACACAAGTACAATAAGTTTACGATATATATTTTTTTGATAATTTTGTCGAAGTTCCTTGCTAGTCGTAATTTTTTTTTAAAATATGTGTAGTGTTGCTCAGATGACGTGGGTCCACATGATAATAAGGGGGAGAGTCCATTTCCTATATGGAATTAAAGCCGGTTATGTGATGGAAGTGCTTTCGACGGGCTTATGCATTGATTGCTCTAGCATTAACATTAGGATGGAGATTTGATTTACTAAATTTCCTTGCTCTCATCATAGTTGACTTCTTGTATGTTTATTTAGGTAATTCTACCCCTTTGGCAATTTCTCTTATTTTTGAAGGTGGTGATGGCAAAGGGCTATATAAAGGGCGGGAGAGCTTTGGCAATGGCATCACCACCCAAAATCCAAGCTTTGGCGAGCTTGGAGAACAAGGGAAAAAAAACATAAAAGAAAAAGAAATGAGGTCCTCAATGGCCTCCTTGGTAGCCGCTCTACTGGTGGTATTAGCATCTCTTTGCTTGCCAACGGAAGCCGTGGAGGAACTCGGTATTATCCTGCCGCCGCTGTTCCCTCTGCCGCCACTGTTCCCGCTGCCGCCCAAGTTTCATCCTCCTCCGTGTTTGCCATTGCCGTATCCGTTTAACAAGTGTCCGCCTCCTCCGCCTCCTCCGCCTCCTCCGTCACCTCCACCTCCACCTCCGCCTCCGCCTCCGCCACCGCCACCGCCGCCGCCGCCACCGCCGCCGCCGCCTCCGACACATCGGCCACCACGAAAGTCACCACCACCTCCTCCTCCTCCTCCACCCACGCCTACACCAAGTCCGCCACCCCCACCGCTAAAGTCACCACCTCCTCCTCCTCCTCCTACTCCATCTCCGCCACCCCCACCGCCAAAGTCACCACCTCCTCCTCCTACTCCATCCCCACCGCCGCCACCTCTAAAGTCACCACCACCTCCTCCTCCCACGCCCGCTCCACGTCCGCCACCCCCACCACTAAAGTCACCACCTCCTCCTCCTCCTACTCCATCCCCGCCGCCGCCACCTCTAAAGTCACCACCACCTCCTCCTCCTACTCCATCTCCACCACCCCCACCGCTAAAGTCACCACCTCCTCCTCCTACTCCATCCCCACCGCCGCCACCTCTAAAGTCACCACCACCTCCTCCTCCCACGCCTGCTCCACGTCCGCCACCCCCACCTCTAAAGTCACCACCTCCTCCTCCTCCTACTCCATCTCCCCCACCACCACCGCTAAAGTCACCACCTCCTCCTCCTCCGACTCCATCCCCGCCGCCGCCACCTCTAAAGTCACCACCACCTCCTCCTCCCACGCCTGCTCCACGTCCCCCACCCCCACCGCTAAAGTCACCACCTCCTCCTCCTCCTACTCCATCTCCACCACCCCCACCGCTAAAGTCACCACCTCCTCCTTCTCCCACGCCTACTCGACATCACCCACCCCCACTGTTAAAGTCACCACCACCTCCTCCACCTAATCCATCTCCGCCACCGCCACCGCCACCGCTAATGTCACCACCTCCTCCTCCTCCCCCGCCTACTCTACGTCCCCCACCCCCACCGCTAAAGTCACCACCTCCTCCTTCTCCCACGCCTACTCGACATCACCCACCCCCACTGTTAAAGTCACCACCACCTCCTCCACCTAATCCATCTCCGCCACCGCCACCGCTAATGTCACCACCTCCTCCTCCTCCCCCGCCTACTCTACGTCCCCCACCCCCACCGCTAAAGTCACCACCTCCTCCAAAATCTCCATCACACCGCAGGCCTCCTCCGCCACCGCCATCCCCCAGGGTCTGATCTCCTCCTCCTTCTCGGGGTGAAGGCTAAGGAATACACGTGCTTTATTACTCAAAAGGTTAGATGCTCTAAAGAATTACTCAATCCAAACAATATGTTTACACCTTCCATGTCAACGCTCGTCTAAGTCGATCCGCAGGTCACAACATTACGACTTCGCTATTCGATCACGCTTATGTTCCATGCATTATTCGCTGTTAAAAAAAAACAGGAAATTGATTTCTTGAGCAACGGATGATAGGGAATTATAAAACTAATTATTATTATTATTATTTTTTGCAGGATATGGACACGATAAACATCAAGAATAAGGGGAGGCTCAAGGTCCCTGGTGAAAAGAGCTCCTAATAAAACATTAAGTAAGATTAAAGGAGAAAAAAAAGGAGTATTGTCCTCACATAATCTTCGACGCAATCGTCCCCACTCACTTATATTGGCTTTCATATGATGTTGCTCTCGACTCCGACCGTCGATGTCGTTGTAACGTCTCCTTTGTGATGAAATGAAAGTTCAATATTGTTGGTGGTTTATTTGTAAAAACAAATTAAGAGGGGACTTGTCCCACATTGAAAAAATGTGAGTGCGCACGTGGACTAAATTGGTCACAAATCAATAATTACCATTATTTTATAGTTAAACAGTGTGACTGATCATGAAGGATTCTGACACCTTTGAAATGTTGCGTCTATTCAATTATCGATTATTTTCTAAGGCACTCTTACAACCTTTCAAATGCTTGTGTCTCTTCGAAAATAACTACCGATTCATACATGAAAACGTATGATTGAATAAATTGTTTGGACATGAAGAGTTGCATGAGAATTAACTACCTTTCGGACTGAAAAAAGTGTGTTCGTTCTTATTATATATTCAAATGTTCTGTTCATTTTCAAAATCATCTTCACTTCTTCTCTTAATTTTCGTTTTTTGAACACAAGAGATATACAACCATTGTTTCCTAGAGAGATCGTGGAGAAATATCAGAATTATTATCTACTATTCTCGTTGAGACTTTGTTGTATCCTAGAGGATATTTGCCGAAAATTATTAGCAACGTTGTGGGGCAAATAAATCCTTAAAGAGAGTGATTACACGCCTCAAAGTCTGATTACACTATTCATCCCATTTCCGATTAAATTTCTCAACAATTTTAAGGATTTATTTTTTTAATAATGGAGTCAGATCAATGAAATTGATGGCGTTTTAACTCAAAAGCACTCATCCTCGCTCATGGAGGCAGTTGGAACATTCTCTTCTTTTCAGAGTGCCTTCTCGTGTCAATCCAAATAAAGAGGACGACACACTTTTGCATTATATAGTTGGTCGAACCGTCACAGCAAGTTCCGAGCGATCATCAACACTAAAGTTATTGGCAACTCACTGTGAACGGAGACAACATCTCGCTTGTAGCGAGCGTTTTGAGGCCTAGTCTCACCATGAATGGCAAGGCATGGAATAGTTCCTACTTTGGGGTAATACTTTTGGACTTCAGGAATGATCTTAGCAATTGGAGGATATTGGGAATAGTTTTCAAGTGTTGGATTCATCTCTCCATTCGCAACTTGTCCTAGCCATTGAGACTTTCTACAGATGAGTTCACAGAAATAAACAGGAATCAGTGGGAATCCACTGGGAGGAGTTCGAGACTCGTAGACGAAAAATTACAGAAGGAGTGCAAGGAACGGTTTAGGAAGAAGAGGGTGAAAATTTGTGGATTGACACGATGGTTCGTGGCTCATCTAGATTGAGAGGGGCCGAGTTCTTGGCCTTCAACACTGCCCATTGGTGGTTCCGTTACAAAACAAAATCCGAGATAAATTACTACCAAGAAGGGGGTCAAGTTCTTATGCTTGGCGTTTCGATGGCCATTTCTGGAGGATTTCAGTCGAGTTTTTCCAGGGCAAACCCAGATATTTATTATTTGTTGTGACTATGGCTGTGGCCATATAGTTCCACTCTAAGTGCGTTGAATAAATCAAGTTCCATGTCCATTGGCAGAGCTTATTGTAAGACAGGCATATTGCACAATAAACTTTATGTTGTTGGTGGGGTCACTCATGGTTGTGAGTGCCGAACGGAATGCAAGGTTTGATTTGTTCCACCCTACTTTGTGATTGAGGACTTCGCGGTGAAGGGAATCGTACTTGAGAACCAATTGCTCACGATCAGTAGTGATGGCCAAAGTTTTTACCCTTGATCCAGTCACAGATTGTAGCATCTTCATCTTCTATAAAGTAGCGGCCAACGATCATTGAAGTTATTGATAGACTTGGTCGCCAATTATAGCCTTGTTTCATTTTGTCAATGAGTGATGATTTTGGTTTGGTTGAGCATCGCAAATGATGTGAGCAGCCGGGGGGGGCGGTAGTTCCAATGTATCGTACAAATTGGAATTGAACATCTCACGATGCTGGAGGAAAAGAGATATTGACGATGCAGTGTGGTTTTGGTGGACTTAGGAATTAACGGTCGAGACCCCTCGCAAATTAGTATGGATGTGGTTAATTAAATTTTGTTAAATAAACAAAACGATGTAATAAGGAAAAGAAGAGAGGGTACTTGGTCGAATAGGTGGCATGTTGCTGATTTGGCATTGGCCCATCATCTTGGACAGATGTGGTCTGTTGACATAACATTATGACATACATAGTATGAAGGCATGTGTCCATCGGCAAGAATGAAGAGAGGGTTTTATCATGAGATGATCGGCCCTCGAAGAAATTTCGTAACTTCGGAACACCTGGATGCTTTGCGGAGCAAATTGGATCCAACATACTAGGAGTTGTTCAGACTGGTCAAGGAAGCGCCTGTGAGGTATTTCTCCTTTGTGCCAACATTTAATTCCTTTGACTGCTTGACTGCTACAGGAAGTGAAAACAATTTTTTTATTTTTAACTTAGTTATTGAAAAGAAGTGAAGTCTCTTCTTGAGGTTTGAGGGAGAGGATTTCTGTCAAAAATTTTCACAGCTTTACTGAGATAAAGATGCAGGCTTGTGACAGGAGGTATGAATAACCATTTATTGCTCTAATCTGTAAGGCCTCTTGGATGAAGCGGGCGAATTATGAGAAAGTTTGTGAATGTGTCGCATGACTCTCGGTAAGATACCAATCTTTGATAAGAATGGCAACATTTCCTCAGTGCAACAAGGATTGGTCCTCCTGTTATCACGACAAAAAGTTGTTTGGAGAATGATTCTGAGACAATTGCTAAGCATCTCTTCAAATATATTAGAATTTGGTTATTTATATGCTTCTATAACATGCATAACATCTATCTTAATTTGTTGCTTTAGTTTTCATTTATTGATCATTGTGTTTATTAAATAGATGTCAAAACTGATTTCTTGAATGAAGATTTAAATGAAGAAATTTATATGGAATAACCGGATGGTTTTGTTATTCCTAAAAATGAGAGAAATGTATGTAAATCAGCTAAATCTCTTTATGGATTTAATCAAGGGTCATAGCAATGGGATGAAAAATTTGATTCAATCATATTGTCTAATGATTTCAAGTATAATAGTGATGATAAGTTTATTTATTTTAAATTCAGTAAAGACTATGGATATGCAGTCTCCTTATACATTGATGATGCATGCTTATCTTTAGAACGAATATGACTGGAGTCATTGAGACTAAAAAGTATCTAACTTCAGACTTTTAAAATATTTGAGGGGAGAAGATACTATCTTGAGACCTAAACTTAAAAAATAGTGGGGGTCACTCTTTGAACCAATGTGATTAAGGTAGAAAAGATGTTAAATGAATTTAAACATGTTCGTTTCAAAGAAACAATACTCTATTTTGTACCAGTATGAAGTTGAATTATAATACTGGTAGAGTAATAGCACAACCTGAATGTGTGAGTGCTATTAGGTATTTAATGTATATGATACATTGTATAAGACTTGAGATTACATTTTTTGCGTGTAAGTTGAGTAGATATACCAAATATAGAACATTGTCATGTCGTCACAGAATTTTAGTTAAGAGAACTAAAAGATTTGTGATTGTTCTATAATAATTATCCGGTTGTATTAGAAGTATACATTGATGCTAGTTAGATTCTCTTACACATTCCACTTATATATAGATTTTTACACTAGGGAGATATGATGTGTCTTAGATAAGCAAGAAACAAATATGTGCAATTCACTCAACGAGGAAAGAGAATACATTGCTTAGCAGCAATCGAAAAAGAGGCCGAGTGGAATAGAAATTTATTGTTAGATATTAAATTATTCCCTAGTCCCATGCTTCCTATTTTTGTTCATTATGACAATCAGGCTACTTTGATAAGAGCTTGCAGTAGCACCTATAATGAAAAGTCAAGACTTATTAGCCTAAGGTATATTTGCATGAGAGAATAGATTAAAGATGGTACCATAATAAATGCCTAAGTGAGATCAAGTAAGAATTTGGTTGGTTTTTTTTTAACAAAGGCTTTATCAAGAGATGTGGTAAAGGTGCCTTCAAAAGAAATTAAGCGGAAACCCTTTACTTAAAATCGCCAGTAATGGTCACCCAACCTAATACTAGAACATCACTAGTTGTAAGGTTTAATGGGTAAAAATAGGTTACTAAAAGTGATTGTTTGATGCTGACACTAGCTCGGACATGAGAAATCAGTATCGTTTGTTACGTTTGGAGGTTGAGTTCACTCTTAATGAAGTATAATACGTTTTAATGGCGTGTTTATTAGGAGCAGAAACACGTGAAAATACTTCACCTATATGGGCTTAGAAGTGATGCCGCTTCTTATAAAAATTGGGGTTGCTTTCTAGAGAGCTCATGAAACAGATACAAGCACAAGGCCATAGTGGTGCTGAGTAAATATGAACTTTTCGCTGAAACAAGAGGTTAATATATGTGCGGTGCATCCTATTCTATTACATAGAGTAACAAGTTTAAAGCCAAGCTACTTGTAACTTTGATAGAGTTTTGAGATACTTACACTAAATAAAGGTTTAACTCGATAGAGATCTTTTTATATATATATATATATATATATATATATATATATTAATTTCATGAAATTATTGGCTGTAATTTTTATAAGAATTTTTGTTTTGTATTTTTATTTTTACAAACAAAGTGGGGGATTGTTGGCGGTTTGTTTGTAAAAAAAAAAAAAAACTAAGAGTTGCCTTGTCTAAGTGCGCACGTGGACTAAATTTGGCACAAATCAATAATTACAATTATTTTCTAGTGAAATAGTGTGACTATGATTCTGACAACCTTTGAAAGGTTGCGTCTATTTAATTATCAATTATTTTCTAAGGCACTCTAACAATTTTTCAAATATTTGCGTATCTTCGAAAATAACTACTGATTTATATATGAAAAGGTATGATTGACCAAACTGTTGGGACACGAAGAGTTGCATGAGAATTAACAAATTTTCGAACGGGAAAAGGTGTGTTTGTTCTCATCATATATTCAAATGTTTTGTTCATTTTCAGAATCATTTTTACTTCTTCTCTCAATTTTTGTTCTTTAAACACAAGAAAAATACAACCATTGTTTTCAATTGTTTCCTAGAGATATCTTGGAGAAATATCAGAATTGCTATATGCTATTCTCGTTGAGACTTTGTTGTATCATGGAGGATATTTTTCGGAAACCATTAGCAACATTGTGGCGCAAATAAATCCTTAAAGAGAATGATTACATGTCTCAAACTCTGATTTCATTGTTCATCCCATTTCCGACGAAATTTCCCAATAAATATTGCATCAAAAATTTCCAAGTTTCTCTTTTGGTGATTGCCCGATTCCATGTAGAATGAACTTGATACTTAAATTGCAAATGCAATTCCAGGAGGGCCAGAGGACATTCGATAAGTTGATAAATTCCGCATTATTCTCGTACAAAATGTTAGAATATCTCATTGTGAAATCATCATTTTACATAAAATTTCGGCTGTTGGAAAGCTGAAGGTTTCGATGAAAAGAAAGAAAAAAAAACGCGTACTGTTTTTTTTTTTTCGGTCAGAAAAAACACGTGCTGGAATGCGTAAATAATGACACCGCTGTCGAATCCGGAAGCAAACCGAGTTTTCTCTATAATCCTTTTTCTTAATCTCACGACTCAGAAGGGATTTGCGTCTATACGTGTGTTGTTAGGAGGAGAGAGGGCTAGTTTTACATTGGTGTATCCATCAAATAACCATAAGTTTAATCAACGCAAGTGATTGTTTATCCATTACTTTTTGTTATTTCCATGATAATTGGGAAACTTAATGATACAACTTAATCAATTCATGATTTAGCCAATCTTTCCGGAATTTTTTCCAAAAACGTTTGAGATTTTTTTTTTCTACACAAAATGCTACTCAATGTTACCATCAAAATCACGATATATACCCTGGACCTCCCCTTCAATGAACTTGTCTTCTGATTTTGGGAAATTGTTAAAAAATTCCTACAATTATTCCACTTTTGCTAATGCAGTTTTAGACCCTGTACCGGCCCCGTTCCCGAGACCCGAACTCAACCCCGACACCTGCCTCGAGTTTCGGCACATGGGCCGGCACCCACTCCGAGTCCCGACCCCATCCTTTAGACCCGGTTGCCGGCACCTGCCCCAGGTCCCGTCCCGTCCCCATCCCCAGTCACGATCCCTGCGCCGGCCATAGTTACGGCCACATCTTCAGCCCTGATCCCGAGACTTGGCCTCGGCTCGATCTAGGTCCCGATCCCGGCCTTGGTCCAGGTCCAGGTCTCGATCCTAGCCACGGTCTAGGTCCCAACCTCGGCCCCGGCCCCAATGCCCGACCTGATCTTCGGCACACGCCCCGGGTCCCGAGCCCTGTGCTCGACCTCATCCTCGACCTCGATCACGGTCCCGATCTTGGTCATAGTCACGGCCACGGTCATGACCCCAGTCCCAGCCTTGATCTCGGGACCTTGCCCCGGTCTCGCCCCGGCCTTGGCACCCGGCCCGGCGTCTCGGCCCTGGTCCTAGTACACAGTCACCGACACATGCCCTAGGTCTTGGGTTCCAGCCCCATCCCGATCACGATCCCAGCCGCGGCTACGGTCACGGACACTGCCTTGAACCCGGCTCGGTTTGGGACTCGGCCCTTGCCCTGGCCTAGGCCTTAGTCCCAGCTCTGGTCCCAGTCTCATTTCAGGTCTTGGCCCCTACCTTGAGACCCGACCCCGAGACCCGGCCCTTGCCCCGATTCCCAACCCTGGCACCCACCCCGAGTCCTGGCCCTAGCCCGGGGACCCGGTCGCCAGGACCCACCTCGGGTCTTGGCCTCATCCCCGATTGCGGTTGCGGTCCCAGTCCTGGCTACAATCACAGCCACGGACCCGGTCTAGACATTCGTCCTTGGCCCGGGGACCCGGTCGTCGGCACCTTTCCATGGGTCCAGGCCCCATCCCCGGGTCCAGTCACGGCGTCAACCCCGATCACGACCCTTGGCCCTGGTCCCGGCCCCGATCACCGGTCCCGATCCGTGTCTCGATCCAGGCCGCCTACCCCAACCCCGGTCTCCGGGACCTTATGTAACTTGTGGAAGGATGTTGTCATTATGGGTCGAAAATTGATTTAAGTGTGACCTATTATTAACCTATTTTTAGCTAACCATTTAAAAGTTAATGATCCATATTCGACCCATTTTATGCAAATATGGGTCAAATATGATAGGTTTGAGACCCATATTGCCGCCTCTAGCTTGCAATATGGGTCACAACCCATATTTGATCCATATTTGTATAAAATGGGTCAAATATGGGTATTAAATTATAAAGGGTTCACTAAAAATGGGTTAATAATGAGTCACACTTAAATTGATATGGAATTTGGATCCATATTGGGCCCATTTTCGACCCGTAAAAAAAACATCATTTCACCAGTTACAAGTGGTCCTGGGACCGGAGCTGGGGTCGGCGATCGAGGCCGGGATCGGGATAGTGTCCCGGGCTTAGGGCGAGCGATCGGTGCCGGGTTCGGGACCCGAGTCAAGTTCGGGGACGAGAGCTGGGAATCGGCAACCGGGGTCGGGATCGGTATCGAGGGTCGAGGATCGACGATCGGGGTTGAGATTGGTGGCGGGGGCCGAGTTCAGGGGCCATTGCCTAGACCAGGGCCGAGGCAAGGACCGAGGCCGAGGTGGAAGTCGGGACCTGGGCTAGGTTAGGGGCGGGGGCCGGATCAGGGCCGAGGCAAGGATTAGGGCCGGGTTCTTGAGATCGGATCCTAAGATCGGGATCGAGATCGGGATCGGGGCCAGGGCAGGGGTCGGGACCGTGGCCAGGGCCAGAGCCGCAGCTGGGGCCGAGACCTGGGACCTGGGATCAAGGACGGGGCCGATGTCGGGGACCAAGGACGGGGCCGGGCAGGGGCATGGGCTAGGGACAGGGTCAGTGTAGGGACTGGGGTCGGGACTAAGAAATATTTTAGTAATTTACTTTCTTAAAATATTATTATGTTTTAATAATATTGGTCAAAACTGGTCGGGTTTGGTATGTGTAAGTCACGGGTCGGGTTGGGTATGAGTCATTAAATATGGGTCAATATGGGTCGGACCATAATGGGTCGGACCATATTCGACCCGACCCAAACCCGACCCGACACACCCATTTAACATGACAATCGGTAACCAATTAAAATATCTAATTTGTCAAACAAAAAAGATTCTTAATATGCCTTGAAGTCTCAGGGACTTTGCGAAACTTAAATTACTAAATGACAAGCAGAAATGCAATTGAAAACAACGATGAAATTGCGTTAAAATTATATTGAATCATATCGGATGACTTAGGTTATTAGATGTTATGCTTGCTCCAACACGGAAATAAACATGAAATTTAAACGGAGGCCAATGAAGAGGAATATAAAAAGCTTACAACCTATGAGAAGAAAGCTTTTAAAATATAAGAGAGGTGTTTGAACGAGGAAACATAACCGAACTCGCATTTCAAATCAAAATTTTAGCCAAAATTTAATTTAAATTTATTTTTAGGAATGATCTTCTCATCTTCAACATCAAATATGCTCATCGTGGGATTTTCATGTATTGATTGCTTGTGATTTCCTGATTTATTTTTTGATTGGTTAAGTCTTATGGTACAAGTTTAAATGGATTGAAACATGTGTGACGCAATCCAAATGTTGATGTCATTCCCGATTTGGCTTGCACGTAAGAGGTGTTAAAATACCTCATATTGTTCCTTTATAAGGATTATGTGCTTCATACATACAAGTGATTTCCTTTTATCAATAAGTTAAAACTTTTGAATTGGAAATGCCAACATCTATCAAGGCCCAAATAGCGACAACACGATTAGATGCTATTGCCACAACCACCGACCACCAACGGTCTCCAACACGCACATGAATTCCATGGTGCTTCCAATTAGAGATGTGCATTCTCATATTTGAGGTTGCACACTTCGATTAGAAGCTATCTCGCATTTGATTGAAATCGTGCCTCGAGTTTGAGGCAGCAACCTCATAAATCGGAGCGGCGCCCCTAAAAAATGCAAATCGTCATTTGAAGTTCATAGAGATAAGAAGTAATCAATTAAGGCGTTGCCATGAGTGGGTGATGGATACGGCATGAGTTGCCAGTCCGATAGAGACGGCACCAAACTGGAGGGTGCCGGAGGTCATCATCGATGACGGCGTCATGACGACTGTGGGCCTGTGGCTACACAAAGAAGAAGAGAAGAGGGCCATGTCTGGACAGAGAAGTAAGAAGAAAGAGTAAGAAGAAAGGGAAAAAAAGTAATTGTTTTTAGTCTTAGTTGACATTCTAATTAGCATCTTTGGATAATTTTTGCTGTGTAAGCACGCCGCATCATCGTTCTAAATGGTTAGCTAACCGCGCGTTAGTACTATGTCAGTGATTTGATTTCCGTCCATAGATTTAGCAGAAGCACCGCATCGAGGTTGATTTGACAAATTGAGGTATGTGATTGAACGAAAAGAAAACTTAGGTGCTTGTTAAAAAGGGACAAAAGTTAAGATATTTGCGGTATCATTATCCCTTAATTTGACTACCATCCTTTGGGGCTCTTCCTAGCTGAAGCCTAGTATCTTGGTATTTAAATCCAGTTAGGCCGTAATTTGACCTAGCTTTTACTCTCTCTCTATACATATATATCAATGACCTTGAAAAAAACTAGAGCAAGATATTCACATTTTCGAATCGACACATTCTACACGCCTTTTGTTTTTGGAATTCTTGTGACATAGTTGTTCTCTTAAGCTTGAATCATAATTAACATGATAGCCACAAATATGTTGTCCTCATTTTTATTTGTTGAATTGAAATATACTCCACAATTTTCGTTAACTTATACACGTTTTTGTATATTTATTTATAGGAGAGTAGCATTTATTGATAGATAGTTCCACAGTTACCGACCACAAGCCTCTTCGACTTAATAAGATCTACACTGCTCTAGCATCAGAGGTGAGAAATTGTTAGGAGAAAAAGGACCGGCATCTACAAAATTAGAGAATGCACCAGGCCGGTCCCTTTGTTCGATGTGTCGTATAAATACCATAGGCTGGGGACGGGGTGCACCATTTAATTTGTTATTGTGTAAGATCCTTTTGCTTCACCATGTATCAACGCGTCGGGGTGTCTCAATTTCAATAATTTGGTAAAATCGCCAGATAAACTACCGAATGCTAAGTTTTTAGGTCAAATACACGTGTGATTGCACCATTTTTCATTCACAAATTCTTGGGAGTTACTTCTAGTGATTAATTTTGACCAAAAAAAAAAATTCTAGTGATTTATGAACAATGAATTGAAGAATGATTTAGACTAAACGGCACGAATTTCTTCTTTGTGCTCGCGAGTACTAACATTGTCGTTCTTAGACCACTAATTTGAATTTCATTTCGAGCTCAATCATGTAGAGGCCCTTCTCATCGTCTACATATTAGGGCATGTTTGTTAAGTAAAAATTTTTTACGCTAACTAATTAAGAAAATATGCATTTTCAAAATTAAGAAAATTATTTCCCTAACCTAAAAAAAAAGGGAAAAATATTTTCTCAAAATATAATTTTCTGGAGAGTATTTTTTTTCGTCAGGATATTTTTTCCGAAACAAATACTACCTAAGTGATAATTCATCTGTCCTGTGATGTGACCTCGTAGGATACTCTGTTGCAAATTTTTGTTGTCCTAACTTTAATTTTAAAGTTTTGAGTATAAAACATCTTTGAAGTACTTATCAGTCTAAAAAGAAAATTAGTATACTCATTAACTCTATGTAATCTTTTTCGATAAAAAAATCCTATATAATGTTTGTTTGATTAACTAGTAAAATTCTTTAAACAAAAATTTGGATTTAGGATTTCCCGTATTTCTTTTTCTAAAGAAATAAAGTTCCTTTGGAGAATTACTAAAAAAATTCTAAATTTATTGCAGTTTTGAACATTTATCAATTTAGTTATAAATCTTTTGACAACTTGCCAATTTAGTCTTAAATTTTTTGATAATTTGCTAATTTAGTCATTTCAGCTAATTTTGCTCTGAAATTGCTAACTTGTCAGTTTAGTTTGCGTCGACTTTCCTACATGATAGGATCAATATTATAATTTTTTTTTCTTTTCATTGTCTAATGTTGGCCCGATGAGGCCACTGGTCGACCCTTGCTAGCCACGGTGAGGAACCACAATCTCTCTTGGTCTCGGAGAGGGCGTCGCGGTACCCCACCCGCGGACGAGGGCCTACGCCCCCTTGGGCCACATGCGAGGGTGCGACACACTCGCTTATGGTCGGCAAGGTTCAACCGTCAACCTCACAGGCTAGGGTTAGGAAAAAATAAAATAAAAAATAAAATATTTAAAATAAGAAGTTCACACCAACATAAAAAATAAAATAACAAAAAACTTGTGTACCTCAGGACGTACCAAATATGACGGTCGATGCTGATTGGAGACTCACGTCAGTGATTTTTGGCAAAAATTGGGCAGAAGGACTAAATTTGTAAATTGTCAAAAAAATATGTGATTATATTGGCAAATTGTCAAAATTTTTAGAACTAAATTGACATAATCGAAAGGTTTATGACTCCATATTGTGTTGTTTCTTCCATAGTTAGATATAGGAGATAGATCCAGATAGAGATTTATCTCTTTCTATCGATAGATATATTGATAAATTGGTAAAAAAATTTAAGATTAAATTTGTACAATTGAAAGGTTTAAGACTCAATTGACACAAGTACAATAAGTTTACGATATATATTTTTTTGATAATTTTGTCGAAGTTCCTTGCTAGTCGTAATTTTTTTTTTAAATATGTGTAGTGTTGCTCAGATGACGTGGGTCCACATGATAATAAGGGGGAGAGTCCATTTCCTATATGGAATTAAAGCCGGTTATGTGATGGAAGTGCTTTCGACGGGCTTATGCATTGATTGCTCTAGCATTAACATTAGGATGGAGATTTGATTTACTAAATTTCCTTGCTCTCATCATAGTTGACTTCTTGTATGTTTATTTAGGTAATTCTACCCCTTTGGCAATTTCTCTTATTTTTGAAGGTGGTGATGGCAAAGGGCTATATAAAGGGCGGGAGAGCTTTGGCAATGGCATCACCACCCAAAATCCAAGCTTTGGCGAGCTTGGAGAACAAGGGAAAAAAAACATAAAAGAAAAAGAAATGAGGTCCTCAATGGCCTCCTTGGTAGCCGCTCTACTGGTGGTATTAGCATCTCTTTGCTTGCCAACGGAAGCCGTGGAGGAACTCAGTATTATCCTGCCGCCGCTGTTCCCTCTGCCGCCACTGTTCCCGCTGCCGCCCAAGTTTCATCCTCCTCCGTGTTTGCCATTGCCGTATCCGTTTAACAAGTGTCCGCCTCCTCCGCCTCCTCCGCCTCCTCCGTCACCTCCACCTCCACCTCCGCCTCCGCCTCCGCCACCGCCACCGCCGCCGCCGCCACCGCCGCCGCCGCCTCCGACACATCGGCCACCACGAAAGTCACCACCACCTCCTCCTCCTCCTCCACCCACGCCTACACCAAGTCCGCCACCCCCACCGCTAAAGTCACCACCTCCTCCTCCTCCTCCTACTCCATCTCCGCCACCCCCACCGCCAAAGTCACCACCTCCTCCTCCTCCGACTCCATCCCCGCCGCCGCCACCTCTAAAGTCACCACCACCACCTCCTCCTCCCACGCCTGCTCCACGTCCGCCACCCCCACCGCCAAAGTCACCACCTCCTCCTCCTCCTACTCCATCTCCGCCACCCCCACCGCTAAAGTCACCACCTCCTCCTCCTCCAACTCCATCCCCGCCGCCGCCACCTCTAAAGTCACCACCACCACCTCCTCCTCCCACGCCTGCTCCACGTCCACCACCCCCACCGCTAAAGTCACCACCTCCTCCTCCTCCGACTCCATCCCCGCCGCCGCCACCTCTAAAGTCACCACCACCTCCTCCTCCTACTCCATCTCCGCCACCCCCACCGCTAAAGTCACCACCTCCTCCTCCTCCTACTCAATCTCCACCACCCCCACCGCTAAAGTCACCACCTCCTCCTTCTCCCACGCCTACTCGACATCACCCACCCCCACTGTTAAAGTCACCACCACCTCCTCCACCTAATCCATCTCCGCCACCGCCACCGCCACCGCCACCGCCACCGCTAATGTCACCACCTCCTCCTCCTCCCCCGCCTACTCTACGTCCCCCACCCCCACCGCTAAAGTCACCACCTCCTCCAAAATCTCCATCACACCGCAGGCCTCCTCCGCCACCGCCATCCCCCAGGGTCTGATCTCCTCCTCCTTCTCGGGGTGAAGGCTAAGGAATACACGTGCTTTATTACTCAAAAGGTTAGATGCTCTAAAGAATTACTCAATCCAAACAATATGTTTACACCTTCCATGTCAACGCTCGTCTAAGTCGATCCGCAGGTCACAACATTACGACTTCGCTATTCGATCACGCTTATGTTCCATGCATTATTCGCTGTTAAAAAAAAACAGGAAATTGATTTCTTGAGCAACGGATGATAGGGAATTATAAAACTAATTATTATTATTATTATTTTTTGCAGGATATGGACACGATAAACATCAAGAATAAGGGGAGGCTCAAGGTCCCTGGTGAAAAGAGCTCCTAATAAAACATTAAGTAAGATTAAAGGAGAAAAAAAAGGAGTATTGTCCTCACATAATCTTCGACGCAATCGTCCCCACTCACTTATATTGGCTTTCATATGATGTTGCTCTCGACTCCGACCGTCGATGTCGTTGTAACGTCTCCTTTGTGATGAAATGAAAGTTCAATATTGTTGGTGGTTTATTTGTAAAAACAAATTAAGAGGGGACTTGTCCCACATTGAAAAAATGTGAGTGCGCACGTGGACTAAATTGGTCACAAATCAATAATTACATTATTTTATAGTGAAACAGTGTGACTGATCACGAAGGATTCTGACACCTTTGAAATGTTGCGCCCATTTAATTATCGATTATTTTCTAAGGCACTCTTACAACCTTTCAAATGCTCGTGTCTCTTCGAAAATAACTACCGATTCATACATGAAAACGTATGATTGAATAAACTGTTTGGACATGAAGAGTTGCATGAGAATTAACTACCTTTCGGACTGAAAAAAGTGTGTTCGTTCTCATTATATATTCAAATGTTCTGTTTATTTTCAGAATCATCTTCACTTCTTCTCTTAATTTTCGTTTTTTGAACACAAGAGATATACAACCATTGTTTCCTAGAGAGATCGTGGAGAAATATCAGAATTATTATCTACTATTCTCGTTGAGACTTTGTTGTATCCTAGAGGATATTTGCCGAAAATTATTAGCAACGTTGTGGGGCAAATAAATCCTTAAAGAGAGTGATTACACGCCTCAAAGTCTGATTACACTATTCATCCCATTTCCGATTAAATTTCTCAACAATTTTAAGGATTTGTTTTTTTAATAATGGAGTCAGATCAATGAAATTGATGGCGTTTTAACTCAAAAGCACTCATCCTCGCTCATGGAGGCAGTCGTAACATTCTCTTCTTTTCAGAGTGCCTTCTCGTCTCAATCCAAATAAAGAGGACGACACACTTTTGCATTATATAGTTGGTCGAACCGTCACAGCAAGTTCCGAGCGATCATCAACACTAAAGTTATTGGCAACTCACTGTGAACGGAGACAACATCTCGCTTGTAGCGAGCGTTTTGAGGCCTAGTCTCACCATGAATGGCAAGGCATGGAATAGTTCCTACTTTGGGGTAATACTTTTGGACTTCAGGAATGATCTTAGCAATTGGAGGATATTGGGAATAGTTTTCAAGTGTTGGATTCATCTCTCCATTCGCAACTTGTCCTAGCCATTGAGACTTTCTACAGATGAGTTCACAGTAATAAACAGGAATCAGTGGGAATCCACTGGGAGGAGTTCGAGACTCGTAGACGAAAAATTACTGAAGGAGTGCAAGGAACGGTTTAGGAAGAAGAGGGTGAAAATTTGTGGATTGACACGATGGTTCGTGGCTCATCTAGATTGAGAGGGGCCGAGTTCTTGGCCTTCAACACTGCCCATTGGTGGTTCCGTTACAAAACAAAATCCGAGATAAATTACTACCAAGAAGGGGATCAAGTTCTTATGCTTGGCGTTTCGATGGCCATTTCTGGAGGATTTCAGTCGAGTTTTTCCAGGGCAAACCCAGATATTTATTATTTGTTGTGACTATGGCTGTGGCCATATAGTTCCACTCTAAGTGCGTTGAATAAATCAAGTTCCATGTCCATTGGCAGAGCTTATTGTAAGACAGGCATATTGCACAACAAACTTTATGTTGTTGGTGGGGTCACTCATGGTTGTGAGTGCCGAACGGAATGCAAGGTTTGATTTGTTCCACCCTACTTTGTGATTGAGGACTTCACGGTGAAGGTCGTACTTGAAAACCAATTGCTCACGATCAGTAGTGATGGCCAAAGTTTTTACCCTTGATCCAGTCACAGATTGTAGCATCTTCATCTTCTATAAAGTAGCGGCCAACGATCACTGAAGTTATTGATAGACTTGGTCGCCAATTATAGCCTTGTTTCATTTTGTCAATGAGTGATGATTTTGGTTTGGTTGAGCGTCGCAAATGATGTGAGCAGCCGGGGGGGGCGGTAGTTCCAATGTATCGTACAAATTGGAATTGAACATCTCACGATGCTGGAGGAAAAGAGATATTGACGATGGAGTGTGGTTTTGGTGGACTTAGGAATTAACGGTCGAGAC
Source organism: Rhodomyrtus tomentosa (assembly GCA_028455895.1). Classification (NCBI taxonomy): domain Eukaryota; kingdom Viridiplantae; phylum Streptophyta; class Magnoliopsida; order Myrtales; family Myrtaceae; genus Rhodomyrtus; species Rhodomyrtus tomentosa. Next base: position 34,254,490 of record JAPCWY010000001.1, on the reverse strand, counting down.
CCCCCGCAAATTAGTATGGATGTGGTTAATTAAATTTTGTTAAATAAACAAAACGATGTAATAAGGAAAAGAAGAGAGGGTACTTGGTCGAATAGGTGGCATGTTGCTGATTTGGCATTGGCCCATCATCTTGGACAGATGTGGTCTGTTGACATAACATTATGACATACATAGTATGAAGGCATGTGTCCATCGGCAAGAATGAAGAGAGGGTTTTATCATGAGATGATCGGCCCTCGAAGAAATTTCGTAACTTCGGAACACCTGGATGCTTTGCGGAGCAAATTGGATCCAACATACTAGGAGTTGTTCAGACTGGTCAAGGAAGCGCCTGTGAGGTATTTCTCCTTTGTGCCAACATTTAATTCCTTTGACTGCTTGACTGCTACAGGAAGTGAAAACAATTTTTTTATTTTTAACTTAGTTATTGAAAAGAAGTGAAGTCTCTTCTTGAGGTTTGAGGGAGAGGATTTCTGTCAAAAATTTTCACAGCTTTACTGAGATAAAGATGCAGGCTTGTGACAGGAGGTATGAATAACCATTTATTGCTCTAATCTGTAAGGCCTCTTGGATGAAGCGGGCGAATTATGAGAAAGTTTGTGAATGTGTCGCATGACTCTCGGTAAGATACCAATCTTTGATAAGAATGGCAACATTTCCTCAGTGCAACAAGGATTGGTCCTCCTGTTATCACGACAAAAAGTTGTTTGGAGAATGATTCTGAGACAATTGCTAAGCATCTCTTCAAATATATTAGAATTTGGTTATTTATATGCTTCTATAACATGCATAACATCTATCTTAATTTGTTGCTTTAGTTTTCATTTATTGATCATTGTGTTTATTAAACAGATGTCAAAACTGATTTCTTGAATGAAGATTTAAATGAAGAAATTTATATGGAATAACCGGATGGTTTTGTTATTCCTAAAAATGAGAGAAATGTACGTAAATCAGCTAAATCTCTTTATGGATTTAATCAAGGGTCATAGCAATGGGATGAAAAATTTGATTCAATCATATTGTCTAATGATTTCAAGTATAATAGTGATGATAAGTTTATTTATTTTAAATTCAGTAAAGGCTATGGATATGCAGTCTCCTTATACATTGATGATGCATGCTTATCTTTAGAACGAATATGACTGGAGTCATTGAGACTAAAAAGTATCTAACTTCAGACTTTTAAAATATTTGAGGGGAGAAGATACTATCTTGAGACCTAAACTTAAAAAATAGTGGGGGTCACTCTTTGAACCAATGTGATTAAGGTAGAAAAGATGTTAAATGAATTTAAACATGCTCGTTTCAAAGAAACAATACTCTATTTTGTACCAGTATGAAGTTGAATTATAATACTGGTAGAGTAATAGCACAACCTAAATATGTGAGTGCTATTAGGTATTTAATGTATATGATACATTGTATAAGACTTGAGATTACATTTTTTGCGTGTAAGTTGAGTAGATATACCAAATATAGAACATTGTCATGTCGTCACAGAATTTTAGTTAAGAGAACTAAAAGATTTGTGATTGTTCTATAATAATTATCCGGTTGTATTAGAAGTATACATTGATGCTAGTTAGATTCTCTTACACATTCCACTTATATATAGATTTTTACACTAGGGAGATATGATGTGTCTTAGATAAGCAAGAAACAAATATGTGCAATTCACTCAACGAGGAAAGAGAATACATTGCTTAGCAGCAATCGAAAAAGAGGCCGAGTGGAATAGAAATTTATTGTTAGATATTAAATTATTCCCTAGTCCCATGCTTCCTATTTTTGTTCATTGTGACAATCAGGTTACTTTGATAAGAGCTTGCAGTAGCACCTATAATGAAAAGTCAAGACTTATTAGCCTAAGGTATATGCGCGTGAGAGAATAGATTAAAGATGGTACCATAATAAATGCCTAAGAGAGATCAAGTAAGAATTTGGTTGTTTTTTTTTTTTACAAAGGCTTTATCAAGAGATGTGGTAAAGGTGCCTTCAAAAGAAATTAAGCGGAAACCCTTTACTTAAAATCGCCAGTAATGGTCACCCAACCTAATACTAGCACATCACTAGTTGTAAGGTTTAATGGGTAAAAACATGTTACTAAAAGTGATTGTTTGATGCTGACACTAGCCCGGACATGAGAAGTCATTATCGTTTGTTACGTTTGGAGGTTGAGTTCACTCTTAATGAAGTATAATACGTTTTAGTGGCGTGTTTATTAGGAGCAGAAACACGTGAAAATACTTCACCTATATGGGCTTAGAAGTGATGCCGCTTCTTATAAAAATTGGGGTTGCTTTCTAGAGAGCTCATGAAACAGATACAAGCACAAGACCATAGTGGTGCTGAGTAAATATGGACTTCTCGCTGAAACAAGAGATTAATATATGTGCGGTGCATCCTATTCTATTACATAGAGTAACAAGTTTAAAGCCAAGCTACTTGTAACTTTGATAGAGTTTTGAGATACTTACACTAAATAAAGGTTTAACTCGAAAGAGATCTTTATATATGTATATTAATTTCATGAAATTATTGACTATAATTTTTATAAGAATTTTTGTTTTGTATTTTTATTTTTACAAACAAAGTGGGGGATTGTTGGCGGTTTGTTTGTAAAAAAAAAAAAAAACTAAGAGGTACCTTGTCTAAGTGCGCACGTGGACTAAATTTGGCACAAATCAATAATTACAATTATTTTCTAGTGAAATAGTGTGACTATGATTCTGACAACCTTTGAAAGGTTGCGTCTATTCAATTATCAATTATTTTCTAAGGCACTCTGACAATTTTTCAAATATTTGTGTATCTTCAAAAATAACTACTGATTTATATATGAAAAGGTATGATTGATCAAATTGTTTGGACACGAAGAGTTGCATGAGAATTAACAATTTTTCGAATTGGAAAAGGTGTGTTTGTTCTCATTATATATTCAAATGTTCTGTTCATTTTCAGAATTATCTTTACTTCTTCTCTCAATTTTCGTTCTTTAAACACAAGAAAAATACAACCATTGTTTCCAATTGTTTCCTAGAGAGATTCTGGAGAAATTTCAGAATTGTTATATGCTATTCTCGTTGAGACTTTGTTGTATCATGGAGTATATTTTTCGGAAACCATTAGCAACATTGTGGCGCAAATAAATCCTTAAAGAGAATGATTACATGCCTCAAACTTTGATTTCATTGTTCATCCCATTTCCGACGAAATTTCCCAATAAATATTTCCTCGAAAATTTCCAAGTTTCTCTTTTGGTGATTGCCCGATTCCATATAGAATGAACTTGATACTTAAATTCGAAATGCAGTTCCAGGAGGGCCAGAGGACATTCGATAAGTTGATAAATTCCGCATTATTCTCGTACAAAATGTTAGAATATCTCATTGTGAAATCATCATTTTACACAAAATTTCGGCTGTTGGAAAGCTGAAGGTTTCGATGAAAAGAAAGGAAAAAAAAACGTGTACTGTTTTTTTTTTGGTCAGAAAAAACACGTGCTCGAATGCGTAAATAATGACACCTCTGTCGAATCCGGAAGCAAACCGAGTTTTCTCTATAATCCTTTTTCTTAATCTCACGACTCAGAAGGGATTTGCGTCTATACGTGTGTTGTTAGGAGGAGAGAGGGCTAGTTTTACATTGGTGTATCCATCAAATAACCATAAGTTTAATCAACGCAAGTGATTGTTTATCCATTACTTTTTGTTATTTCCATGATAATTGGGAAACTTAATGATACAACTTAATCAATTCATGATTTAGCCAATCTTTCCGGGATTTTTTCCAAAAACGTTTGAGATTTTTGTTTTTTGCTACACAAAATGCTACTCAATGTTACCATCAAAATCATGATATATACCCTGGACCTCCCCTAATATTCAATGCACTTGTCTTCTGATTTTGGGAAATTGTTAAAAAAGTCCTAAAATTATTCCACTTTTTGCTAATGCAATTTTAGACATTTTATAAATGTACCAATTTAGCCCTAAATATTTTTTGTGTCAATTCGATCCTAAACATTTTTTATTTATGCTAATTTAATTCATTTGATCAATTTTGGCCGGTCAACGCTGGCATGAATGCCGTTTAGAGTGGATGCCATTCTGGTTTGGTTAAACCTTTTATTTTGAGCAGTAAGCAACATGTACTGTGATCCATTGTTACTTGTTCCATGTCAATATCATCTTTCTTTGATGTCATTATCATCATCTTGTCTCATTCCCAATCAATATCCTTCGGCTCTGGCGTCGAATCTGCATGGCTCGGCATGGTATAATTTCAAAAAGATCACCTTTTCCCTCGCAGCATTTAATGCTAGTCGTCGTTTCAGGTTCATCTTCAAATTCGAAAGTGACGACGCTTCAATGGAAGTGACGGGCGACTGGGAAACTGCCATCCATGTCACTAGGATTAACTACACCTTTTCACTTTTCCACGATAGACTTCACTGCCTTGTAACTCGGGACATACCCTCTAACGTTACCGCCTTGGTAATCGAAGAATCATGGTGAATACTTTGCATCGTGGGTGAAACTGTCGCTTGGGGCTCCGTCTATATATAGCACGGTTCTTTCGAAGTGGGTCCCCATTTGAACTTCCTAGTTTTGAGCATACAAGTAACCCTTCTCTTTGCCAACATGAGGCCTGCACATTCTTCTGTATCTTCGTCTCCCTCTTCACCCTCTACCTCCAACCGTGAGTTTGCTGCCCTCTAGAAAGAGATCATCTCTTTCTTAGGTTACACATACACCATGTTGATGGTGCGCCCCAAGGCTTTAGAGAAATTGAACGCCCTTCTGAATTGAGTCTCTCCACGACATCTTCCTATTGGTCACTCATTCCGAGAGGACTTTGACGAGTTCTCAGTCACTTTCAACTATAGGGTCGACAAGTTTCAGCAAAATCTGGCGGCGATCTCCCTCCGCGATCTCCCTCCACGATCTCATTGAGAACGAACTGCGGTGCAAGATTGAAGAGGTTGAGAATGGTGAGATGGCGTATAAGGAGCTCCACAACGCCTAAGAAGCCATCCTTGCCTCTTACTCCAGCGTCCTCCAACTGCAAAACATCATCTCCGACAGGTTGGTAACGAGCCGACAAAACCTGAAGAAGCCTTTGAAGGACATTGAGAAATAGGAGCATGAGTTGGTTGAGGCTTGCGAGGTTCGCTCTCTATCTTTTGCTGAGGGTCGTGCTGAAACCCTAAGGGCCATGCAGGACGCCATCAACGACCATGTGCAAGCCCAAATAGAGCACCTCCAAAAACTAGAGCAAGAGTGAGACGGCCTGAAGACTTCTATGGATGGGCTAGCTTAGGCCAAGCACTGTGCCGAGGAGGAGAATCAGAACTTGGAGTAACGCCTTCGCCACTTCTTCGTTTGCTTCAGGGAGCACCTTAAGCAGAAGTGAGAGCAGCCCAAACATAGTCGAAGAGGAGAAGAATAAAGGAGAGAGAGAGAAGAAAAAATGTACATAAATGTTTGGATGAATGAATAAATTTCCCTCACTCTTTGCCCCCTGGGTCTTTTGCGTACTCTCGCATTTCCTACATTGATGGGTAAAACTTTTTCAGTTATTTTTCATTAATTGATCCCTGTAGTTCTTTGCCATCAATCTCCATCATTCGATATGCATTCCCTAGGAGAACATCAGCTATCAGGTATGGTCCTTCTCATTTTGACGATCACTTGCCGTACTTCTCGTTGTCGAAACTTGTGGGTAAAATAGTTTTCCAAACCAAATCACCCACGTCAAAATGTTTGACTCTCACATGCCTATTGTAAGCTTTGGCAACCCTTCGTTTCCGAGCCATTAAATTTTCAAGTGGCAGGGATCGACTTTATCCTAATTCATCGATGTTTGCGTACATCGTTTCATCATACTCTTCTCTTGTCATACCGTCTTGGAGCTGCAATCTTAATGACTACACAGTAATTTCGAGCAAAAGCACAACCTCTTATCCATATGTCAACATGTACGGACTGACCTTGGTACTCGATCTCTTCGATATTCGATAAGCCCATAAGATTGTTGACGCCAATGAATCCCGCTCTTTTGGGCTGTCTTCTGAGGGCTTTTGTCTTGTTTGAAGCTTTAACTTGACTATTTGCATGGGCATAATAAGGCGTCGAATAGATCATCTTAATTCCTCTTGACTTAGTAAAATCTAATGTTTCTCGCTCTGTGAAGACTGTTCCTTGATCAATGGTTATAGTCTTAAGGATATTGAACCGATGAATGATCCGTTCTTCGATGAATTCCTTGACGACCTTTTGTGCCACATTTTTGTAAGAAGCTGCTTCAATCCATTTGGTGAAGTAGTCCATGGCCACTAAGATAAAACTATGTTTCTTCGACGGAGGTAGATAAATCTTTCCTATCACGTCCATTGCCCATCATCAGAAGGGCCATGACTTGATGATTGGATTCATCAATGCAACAGGGACGTGCTAGATGGGCCTATGTTTTTGGCAGGGTTGATATCCCTTAGCATAATCGATGCAATCCTTTTTTGAAATAAAGCCCAATTGATGCCTATTATTATTATTTTTTAAAAAGTGTACTTTAGGCCCTTATTTGAATTTTTTCCTAACTTTATAGTTTTATTCACGATTACGAGAAATTAGTCTATAGAAACTTGTCTGTAAAGTTATTCAGCAAACTTATCCACCACAAGTCATAAAAATGCGAAAATAGCGACATCCCCAACAATTACGTTTTTGTGTCCATTGCTCGTTGTCGATGAATGTCAATCAACCTCCTAAGCCTTAATTCGTCGATAACTTTTTGGGACGTTGTCAATAACTTCCTTGGCTAATTGATGATTCTCTTTTAGCTGTCGATTATTCTGTTCATTGTTTACCAAACTCCACTCTCATCGAGAAAGTCTTAGGGCATGCATGACAACACTTGTCGGGCGAGAAGTGTTTTTGCTAAGGAAATTGATTTTTCAACTTTTGCTTTGAAGTAGAAGTTAAATTTTCAGCTTCTACTTCAAAAGTTGATTTCTAATAGAGAAATGCGTTTGACAAGAATTAAAAAGGAAAATGTTCGAAACATTATTAAAAAAAATGTTCGTTGGCGGCAGTTGGCGTCCGGCGGCCGGTGTCCGGTGGTCGGCGATCGGCGTTCGAGGACTGGCGGCGTTCGGCGTCCTAAAAAGTCCTAAAATTATTCCACTTTTGCTAATGCAGTTTTAGACATTTCATAATTGTATCAATTTAGCCCTAAATATTTTTTTTGTCAATTCAGTCTTAAAACTTTTATATTTATGTAAATTCAGTTCATTCGACCAACTTTGGCCGACCAACGCTGACATGGATGCCGTTCTGAGTGAATTTGTGAATACATGAACAATCTTTAATAGTATTTTTTGAACATTTTTCCTTTATTTTTCTTGTTTCCTTTATTTTTCTTCCTTCTGCCTCGAGCTGATCGCCGCTGGTGACTGGCCAGAGGTTGAGGCCGGCGTGATCGGCCTCTCCCAAGCCAGATCTGCGCGAGGTTGCACCTCGCTAGTGGCCCACAAGGGTTGGCCAGCGTCGGTGGTTGGCTGGAGGTAAAAGAAAGAAAGAAAAAAAAGGAAAAGAAAAATAAATAAAAAATAAAAAATAAAAAATAAAAACATAATCCATAAAATATAATTAACAATTTCTCACGTCAGTCAAAGTTGGTTCGATGGACTGAATTGGTGCAAATGCAAGATGTTTATGACTGACTTGTCATAAAAATATTTAGGACTGAATTGACACAAATACAAAAGGTTCAGGGTTGATTGACAAAATAAATAAATAAAGGTTTTGGACTTAAGTGACAAAAGTGCAATAGTTTTAGGAATTTTTATTTACAATCTTTGGGCACACGATGCTTTGCAAATGACATAAGAAACAACAGAAAATTAATAATGTAATTGCACAATCGAAATTTTGTTGTGAATGGAATTCGTGAGCTTAGATGCATAAATACTATACTTTTCATAAATTGAACTTACCTGAAATAATAACAAAAAAAAAATCCCAAATCCATTGTATGGTGGTTGATTTAATCTTGAACCTTTTAATTGTGTCAATAGTCCCAAGTCTTTTGATGATTTGCCAATTTAGTCTTAAAATTTTCAATTATGCCAATTTAGTCCTAAATCTTTGAATGATTTGACAATTTAGTCTTATATATTTTAACGATTTGCCAATTTAGTCCTTTTGATTAATTTCGGCTAAAAATCGCTAATGTAAATAGCATATCGGCCATCCAACGAAGTGCGATCAACATTGATGGGAATGATTAAGAAATTTTTATTTTATTATTTGTGTTCTTTTTTTCGTTTCTTTTCTTTCTTTGTTTTTTTTTTCAACTCTAGCTTGGCGATGGCCAGCGACCCTTGCGCTATGGCATCGAGTACTCACCTAAGCGAGGATCGCGACGATCTTGTCGAGTGAGGATTGTGATGCCCTTGCCAGGCAAGGGGTGTTGGCTCAAAGTCGAACAAGAAAAGGGGAAAAAAAGGAAAAGGAAAGAAATTCAGCAAATTTAAAAAATAAAAAATTGCAAACCGGTCATCTAACGTAGAGAGCTAGCGCTGGCTAGACTGCCAAATCAATGATTTAAAAGATTAGGCCTAAATTAATAAATTGTCAAAGGGTTTAGAACTAAAGTAAATTGTCACTACAAAAAAAATGAATTTAGCCACGAAAATTTCGCTCTGGAACAAATTTGTCGCAAATTTGCGACGAAAATAAATTTCGTCACTTATTCGCAACAAAACTATGACGAAGCAATTTTATTGCTAATTTCCGACGAAATAAAGAACTCGTCGAAAATATAGTGACGAAAATAAACGTAGTCACAAATTTAGTGACGGAAAATGTATTTCGTCGCAAAATTAGCGACAAACAATAACAATTCGTCGCAAATTTTATTATTATATTTGTTTCTTTTTTAATCTCGTTTGTTTTGCCATGAAAGAATGTTTTTATCGAAATATTTATCAACAAGATTGCATTTTCGTCGCAACATACCTTCTGTTGTCTTGCAACGAAAATGTGCATTTGTTGCATATTTTGTGACGAAAAGTTTTCGTCGTAAATTTTGCCACAAAAATCATATTTCATTGTAAATTTTGCAACAACACGATAAGTTCGTTGCAAATTTTGCAACGAAAACATGTTTCGTCGGAACATTAGCTTTTATTTTGAGACGAAACATGATGTCATTGCAAAATCTGCCACGAAAAATGATTCATCGCAAAATGTGTGAGGAAAACTAAATTTTGTCACAAAATTTGCGACGAAAAGTGAATTTCGTTGCAACTGCTTTGCGATGAACTTCAATTTTCATCGCAAATCTAATGCTGTTGTTTTTTGACGAAACATTTTTTGTCGCAAATATTGCGATGATGTTATGTTAGTCGCAAAATGTTCGACAAAAAATGAATTTTGTAGGAATGTTGGTGACAAAGTATGCTTTTTGTAACAAAGTTCGGGATTTTGCGACAAAATTTTTCAAAGCTAAATTTCGTGGTTAAAACACCACCGACACTTTTTCGTGACTAATATCAATGTTTTGTCGTGAATGTCGTCACTAATTTGCAACGACATATTTTTGTCGCTAATTTCGTGACCAATTAAAGTTTGCCCCTTTAAAATCCCGTTACCTTTTCTCTCGCTCCGCATTCTTGTATCTCTCTCTGCACAATCTGCTCTCGTCTTTCGACCACTCTCGTCATTTTGCCTTCTGTCTTCTCCCTTCTCCATTTTCATTTGTGTCTTATGGTAATGTTAGAATAAATTATTGTTAATTTCATCATTTCTTCCATCAGATGCCATAAGTTTCATGAATCTTAAGTAATTTTTGTTTTTCTTTTTTTAGGTACATATCCATTTGAAGATTTCGCAATTCAAGTGAATCTTGCGATTTTCAGCAAACTGATCACTTTCTCGTACAAAATATCCATTGTAATACTTCGGTAAGCCTTATTGACATTGTAACTTTTTTTTATTTCGAAGTAAAGTTGAGCTCATAAGTCAAGGTGATTGTATTGTAATGTAAAATTAGCGATAATATTTGTGACATTTTTCCGCAAAAATGTTAAATAAGGGGGCAGACTCACGGTGAATATTGTTGAAAATTTTTCGGCAAATTGGCGACGAAAAGTACACGTTTGTCGCAGGTGGTGCGATGAAAGATAATTTTCGTCACTGTCGTTTTGAGATGAAACTCTACTTACGTCACAAAATTTGCAGCAAGAAGGAGTTCGTCGTAGATTTTGTGATGATAATATAATTTTGTAGGAAAAAAAGGGATGAAAATTTGCAACGAAAAAGAGCTGGGTTATTTTGCAACGAAAAATTTATTTTCGTCACAAAAATTGTCACGAATTGTTGCAAATTTCACAAGTTTTGTGACTTATCTTTTGTCGCAAATTGAGTGGATGAGTGTATTTTAAGTTATACAATTTTTTGATTTTAATTAAGAAGATTAAATAGTAGATATGGTATTTTAATATTTTAAGATTTTTTTAAAATTTTTATACATGCATAATGCAAAGGGCGAGGGATTGGATGTATAATAGGAACTTACCTGGACGTCGAGGATTGAACGATGAGTTTCATATTGGGTTGGAACAGTTTTTTGACTTTGCTAGTGAAAAAATTGAGTTGATGGATGGAAATAAGTTAAGATGTCCGCGTAAAAGGTTCAGTAATAATAAATTTCTCGAGTGTGACAAAGTCAGAGCACATCTTTGTAGATTTAGATTCACTCCGAACTATTATAATTGGACTTACCATGGTGAACAATTTATATCTGATGAAGTATATGGAACAAGTGCTCAATTTCAGTTGGGGAGAAATGTAGTCATTATAATCAATTAAACCCATATTAAATCAATTAAACCCATATTAGAGGATGGTGATTGATGCAGCTAGTCAGAATTTTGCTTCAAAATCGAACTATGTGGGTACTAGTTTGGGTCTCACATTTGAACAAGTGGGTATTAGCTATGCATTACAAATGGAAAAGATAGGAGGCACAGGTTTTGATGAGAATGTGCACAATAAAACTTTTACATCTAATTAATTCTGGGAAGTGTTGAAAGAGGCAGATGAACCTTTATGGGCAGGTTGTGACAACCACCTAAGTTATCAGTGATGATAACACTGTTAGACATCAAGGCAGAGCATAATATGTCCAAGAACTACTTTAACTTTTTTGTTGACGTAATGTGGGAAGCAATGACTCGCGATAATATCATGCCAAGTGATTTTTATGACATGAAGAAGCTAGTGGATAACTTACGTCTTTCAGTCGTAAGGATTGATTTATATAGTACAGGCTGTATGTTATATTGGGGGATGATGAAAATACCGAATCTCGTAAATTTTGTGGCCAATTGAAGTACAAGATTAACAGGAGGTAGGGTCGTTATCAAAAGCATAGACCACATAAGCAATTATTTTATCTGCCCTTAATCCTCAGAATGCAAAGGCTTTATGCTTCTAAAGCCACTACTGAGCACATGACTTGGCATGCAAATCATGAAACCGAGGAGGGTCTAATGTGTCATCCTTCAGATGTAGAGGCATGGAAATATTTTGACAAAACATAGCCTGAGTTTGCAATGGAGTCTCGAAACATCAAGTTAGGTCTCTGTGCCGATAGGTTTGCTCCATTTGGGAAATTAGGAAAAAGCTATTCATGTTGGCAAGTTATCCTAACTCCGTACAATCGGCCGTTCGGTATGTGCATGAAGACACCTTATATGTTTTTGACATTGACTGTGCCTGATGTTGCGCAGAACAAGTGATCGATCAAATAAATTTACAGAACGAGTAAAGTAAATCGAACACCAGATGTATATGGTTCGGTCGTAAAGACTTACGTTCACGGGAAGAGCAGCAACGAATTCCACTATAGAACGAACGATACACGGAGATTACAAAGCACACTCGAGTTACACAAACACTCTCAGTGTTCCCTAAGCCGCAACTACATCCAAGAACGCACACAGTGTAGCTCCAATTCCTAGCGAAATAATCTTTTAATCTCGTAAAGGAATTAAAACACAAATCTAACTTCAAGATTTAATCGGCTTTGACACTTGAATTCTTAATGTAATTCCGTGAACAGATCAAAGTCCCAATAACAAGCACTCGTAAAAGAAAATGGCGATTCAAGAATTCCACCGCCAAGCACTCTCAACACAACGGCGCTTCCACGATCTCACGGTCTGCCTAGTCCAGGTCTTCGTTCGTTTTATATAAGAAGAACAAAAAAACCAATCAAGAGGCACCCTGCGTGAATCGAGTCCAGCGTGGCAAAGGAAATCAGTTCTTCTTTCCGACCATATCCAAGCCCAATATTGAATATTCAGGTCTCCGTCAACATAATCCCAAACTTGGATGTCGCCCTTTCTTGCACGCAGCTCATTAGGAAAGTATATTATTGTTCCTTCTTTCTCTGACGCAACTGGTTACAAGTCAAATATATCGTTTCCTTTCTTGTCCGACTTCTATCAGAAGTCGATTTCTTTTCTGACTAAGAGTCAAACCAAGATACGAAGTCCAATATGGACTTTGATCATTCACACTATCAAAAGGATTTCGAACAAACTTTATCTAATCTGGCCAAAAGATATTCAACACAATATATTATAGTTTGCTTGATTTCAGAAATTCGTAAAATATTTGATTCGAAATATTTACAATTTCGCTTTGGACTCAAACTCGAGACATATTTTAACACCTAGCCCGCAAAATCGGAATAAATTGATAGATGTTTATATGCAACCATTGATTGTGGAGTTACGACAGCTGTGGGATGAAGATATTCCTACGTATGATGTTTCTACTGATCAAACATTTGTAATGAAGTCTGCACTTCTTTGGACGATAAATGACTTTCCAGCTTATGGGATGTTATCTGGATGGAGTACAGCTGGGATCTTAGGATGACTGAAGGTGTTACTACGTATTATGTTTCTCATTCAATTCCTTCATTTTAGGTGGTCACTTGGTGTAATCATGCAAGAGATGCTTCTTGGTTATCCTCCATTCTATGCGAATGATCCAATAATGGCATGCAGAAAGATCAATTTTCTTTCCTGATTCACATTTAGGGTATGCTTAGTCAATGCGATTTAAGAGAAGGAAAAGGGTTTGGAAGGAATCATTTTCAAATCATTTATCTCAAAGATCTGATTCATTTCCAACATGCCAGTCAAAAGTAAACCATAGTTAAGTTGGTTTAGGGTATGTGTACTATGGAGTGTATGCTGCTTCATAAACTTATAGGATCCACTTATATGAAACTATGCAAAAAAACTGGCATTTTGGTATCTCAAGAATCAACATTTTTCTTCCCAAACTGCAAGAGCTGAAGTGCAAGGTTGGATGGTTTCGATTAGTTGCTCACTATCTAGTATCTGGAGCTTGGTTGGATTGTTTTTTAGCCATTTATTAAAAATCCATTGATTGGTTTTTGGTGTGATTTTAAAAATTAATTTCTCGAAACATGTTTGTAGGTATGTGTGTGTTGTACCACACTTACCTCGTGTTGATGGACAGGACCCATCAGTGCCAGAGAAATCTTGGGATGTTAGTGTTGAAACGCCTCGAGTTGACGTCGTTGATAATGTAGTTGCAGGTAAATCACCAATTGTTGCACAAGCCGCAAAAACAGAGGAAGGTGGAAGCGTGATTCTAGATACAGAGTATAGAAATAACATTATTGATGATGTTTGTGAGGTACTGTTGCACAAGTTTAAAAAATAAATGAATGTATTTTGTTTTCATATTATTATAATATTTACATCTTATTACTTGTTGAGTCAATATAAATTTTAGAAATTAATTTTGTTTTTAATTAAATTTAAAATCGAGACATAAAGAAAATTATTTTATCGAATGATCACAAATTATAAAAATTCGCTGCCCGTGCCCGGTTGTTGCAAAATCCATTGGGAATATCCAAAAAGTAAAAAAAAATCATCACTAAAGAAAAATAATATGTTCGATCGCTAATTAGCTATGAAAACGCTGGCAAAATCGTCGCCACAAGATTTTGTGACAAATTTTGTGAGGAAAAAAAGTTCGTGGCTAAATAGGCGTTGCAAATTCAGAGAAGGAAAACTTGAATTTTCGTCGCAGATTTGAGACGAAAGTAAATTCGTTGCTGATTTACGCCACGAAACATTTTTTCACCACAAGATTTTGTGAATTTGTGTTAGTCGCAAATTTTCAACAACAAATCAAAATGTTGCAGAATTGCGGCGAAATATAAATTCATCGTACATTTGCAACGAAATAGTGTTCGTAGCAAATCTGTTATGAAGAGGAACTCGTTGCAGATTTGCGATGAAAGGATCTTTTGTCGCAAATTTGTTTCATCGTAAATTTGCAACGAATAAGTTTTTTGTTGCAAATCAGTGACGAAATTTTGTTCATCGCAAATCAGCGATGACCGTTTCTTCGTAGCAATTTTCGTCGGAAATTTGTTATGAAATATCAAATTTTTCGTTGCAAAATTTGCGACCCTGAATTAGCAACAAAATTTTATTCGTGGCATATTTTGTCGTAAAATCGCAAAACGACGAATTTTGCCAGAATTTTCGTCGCAAATTTCGTGGCTAAAACCTGATTTTTTTGTAGAGTGTCAAAATATTTAAAACTAAATTGACATAAATGAAATGTTAAGTCTAAATTAGCAATTCATTAAAATGATTAGAACTAAATTGGTATGATTGAAAGATTTAGACCTGAATTGAACGTTACATAATTAATAAATTTAAAATTTTTTGTATAATTTTTCTGAACTTATCCTAAAAGAGTGTAAATAGACGAATTTTTTCGATAGGATGTGGCAATTTTTCCTTCTTCTTTTTTTGTTTGGTTGAAGATAGGATGTGGCAATTAACTCATGAACTTTTGAAAAATTTACTAAAACGATGATGATAATAGTATACCGTAGAATGGTGACAACTCTCTCAATAAGAGGTTTGAGTCCCTGTCAGAGTGTACCAGAAACCAAAGGAGCTCCTAGGTATCTAACAGGGAGATATCCTCTCTAGAATCCACAGAATTGCAGCATCTCAGTCACTTGATCATCACTATAACCAGCAGTAACGTTGCAAATAGCTCTTCTTGAAGGGTAATCACAGGAATCGCTCACAACTAAGTTAAATAGTGCATATCTTTATAGCCGTCCAAATCCAAGGGACATTTATATCCATATGGAAGTAAAGGAACTCGGGTGACCGAAAGTATAACTGAGTACATATTGACGAGACTTCTTGAATTTATTTAAGAGAGCATTTGAAGTTTCATGCATAAACATCAGGGTTTTGGAGGAGGTATGCTTCGGCAACCTTGTACATTCCTAAGGCTCTCTCTTTGCCTGCCTTAATGTCCTCTTCTTTGAGCGCAACATCGCCCTTTGTGTAATACGTGCTCGTCATCTTGCTCGTGCTCCCACCTTCCGATGTTGGCTCAAACTTGACTTCATAAGCAATAGATTCAAACTTGTCCTTCAGATCGATTATGGTATACTTGTATGTAAACGTCTCCTCGTTCAGCTCATCCACGCGATTCTTCATGCTGCTAAGCTGATTACCTACATACAATAGAAGGAGATCGTATCATAGTACAACCTAAGTGTAAGCTAGAAAAAAACACGCACACACCCATATGGCAAAAACGCACAATCACCTTCAAAGAAGTTGATTTGCTTAATAGTTCCAGCCCCTCCATCGCCTTGGATGATGTCAATACTCTTGATATCTTGAGGCATGAGTTTGGGAATCAGGGTATGTGAGTCCAGAACTAGGGCCTTGAACAATCTTGCAGGAGGAATTGTGGAAATGTATTCATTTGTAAATGTGAACACACCCATGATAGTTTTCAGGTTGCTATATAGAGAAATATAAAACATACGATGAAAGAGCGTGGAGTTCAGGAGGTTTGTGAGTTCGGGGTAGAAGAGATGAGGACGAGACGTATTTATAGGTTGGACTGGAGGAGTCCCTCATTTTCCCAAAGTGCATCCCATTGGCTGATAAATCCTCGAAATTGCCGAACTCGTAAAGCACCAACCATTCTACTTTTTGTCATGATTTGCATGACAAACTTCATCATCTCACTAAACGGATAGGATTTCAATCCACAGGAGAGAGTGAGATTAAGAAAAGCAACTAGAATCCAAAAGAGAGCATTTCTCACCTTCATAGCCGTCATTGATTATGTCATACAATGGCAACCAAACAAAACAATGAACCTTAATAACTACAGAAGTTGATGTACTATAATCAAACTCTCAAAACTCGCGATGACTTAAATAGTCCAGCACTTGATCCAAGCGCATGAACTACGCCCCTCTAATGCTAACCCCCACCAACTCCTCCTATGTGCTGTATCTTGGGTATGTATCGTTAATGTCCGAAGAGAGCTTTTCAACTCTTTGGGTAGACTATTTGATACCTTAATAAAGTTATAGGAACATACTCATAATTGGCGACGACTTTATAGTTTATCTTACTGTGAATGATATCCTCGTTAAGCCTTTCTGGTGTTATCTTAACTTAGTTCTCAATTATTATTCGTCATTATTCTTGTTAAGCCTTCTTAGGTCTACGGTTCCTTAAATTCTTAACATTGCTTCAGCTGCATTGTTTTCATGTCCCTCAGTTGTCACCTTCCTCAGCGAAGGTCTTTCTGAATATAATTGTGAATGTTCGCATGTGTCTGTTCGGCATAAATTAGAAACCAATAATTGTTTAAAAAAAATTATCAAAATATTCTGATTTTGTGCTTTACATGTGAATTGTTCCTTAAATTCATAACTGTTTTGCATATCACGTATTCGCTATTCTGATAAAAAAAATTAAAAAAATATTCTGATTTTGCAATAGAAATGGCTTTGACTTTGTCACGTCCCGACTCTCGAACCCGCGACATCCCTTACCAAAACGCCACCAGGTCATAATAGATAGCGTTCCAGGCAACTGCTATCGACCTAAGACTATACTGCGCGTGCGGAACGTGCAATCTTCCATTCAATAAAACCATATGGGATAGATAGAAAGTAAAGCCAGATATCACAACACTAAAGGCTGATGAAAATAGATGATTTATAACCTTATAGAGCCATCAACTGATAATTACAACCCCAAGCTTCGGGGCGGCCCTCTAGGACTCATAAAAAGATACAGGAGTCAGGTAAGGTTAACTCTCATCTACTCCAAAACAGTATTCCCCACAAAAACATCATCAGTTCCCTGACCACAAAAGGAACCTAACCCTCTACTGGGAAAACTCGACATCCGGGTCGTCATAACCAACCGGGGGAGCCGGGTCGTTCGGGTCATCACAAGAACTCTGGCTAGAATGCACAGAGGGGGCTACTGATTGCTCAGGCTCGAGCTCGAGCTCCATACCAGGCGCGGGGTCCACCACTTCCCCATCAGGTGTATCAATATCCATCGGGTCCCAAGCAGGGATATTAGGAACCCCCTGAAGAGGTGGCCCCTCAAATCCTCGAAGCGGACCAAAGAGATCCATCCCATCACGAAGATACCAGGCCTTAAAGAGGTGTGTCACCAGATGTGGCATCCCTTCATCGACCCATATCGTCGTGATGTGACGTTCCCACATCTGGTCCGTACCTAGTATCGGATGGAGACTGATATCAAGTGATGAGTCAGTGGGGGTGTCGAACCGCACCGGTCTCACCATTATTTCGGACTTAAAAAATTTATCCCACGACGGGGTGAGAAATGAATCTCAGTGAATCAAGCCTAATCTCGATTAGGACATTGCCCAGATCATCCTAAGCGCCACAAAAAGATCACAAGATTTCAACAGAGATATATATATATATATCAATCCAAATAAATCTGTCAAATCTACAACCAACAGAAGCACAACCACTCAGGCATACACAAGTCCGTTATTAATCAATGACCCACGCGACTGGCGTGATAGATACATCAATAGTACGATCCCGCACTCTTCTGGCAAAACCAGGCTACGTCCACTTTACACTCTCAACGACGGCTACTACAAGCGGTGTATCCAGTGCACCCGGCACGGCACTGCAAGTAGGCATTCCTTTAAAAGGAGCTTCGGTCCATCACAAGCTGCGACCGGCATCCGATAATCCCTTAAAACCGTACGACTGGCACGGGGCATGGATTATCGTGCTTCTGACAAGTCGCGAATTTCCATACAATCTGTACGGCACAAGTACCCACGGTACAATGCGAACTTGCCAGGTAGCATCATTGATCCTTTAAATGACCACACAAATTGCATTCGGCAATCAACTCATTGATTATCTTGAATTAAAGCCAAAATCCACAAGAAATACAATCAACTTGGTCCCAAGACTCCCAATTGAGCATTTCAGCCAGGCAAACAAACCAATCAAGCAATTCACTCACTCTCGAGTAATCAACTTAACTCAGCAATTTCAAGCTCAATTCATATTAGAAATCTTAATTCTTAGTCAAATTATATCAATCAATCGTTTGCTCATTTCTAACCTGTCACTCACTCGCGAACAACTCAATCAATCAATTAATTGATAAACTACCACAAATAGCCACAGACAAATAATCGATCGACCATGTATCCTAACCATGGTTTCTATCTATACCGGTCCCGATCGAATATAATTTTTTTTAGAAATAAATAAATAAATAAATAAATAAGACTAATCCTAAGCGCAATTAGCGCCCTAACCAAGGTTTAGAGTCAACTCACTATGTGAGTTAGCTCGATCGGCGGCGGCGGCTGCGGCAGTGGCGGCGGCGGCTGCGGCGGCGGCGGCGATGAAACTAAGGTTTATCGCGCGGCGGATCGAGCTCAAACTTCGGCGACACCCCGTGGGAGTCCGGCGAGGTCGTCGGACAGGTGGCCGGCAGCGGAGCTCCGGTGAGCGGCGGCTGGCGGCCTGAAACAGTACAAAATCAGTATATTCATTTGGCGACTTTACTGTTTTGGCCGTTTTTCCGGCGACACGGGCCGGGACAAGGCCGGTCAAGGGTCGGGGGCTCACCTAGGGATCGGTGGGGGTCGGCTGGGACAGGTAGACGGCGGCGGAAGGAGGTCGGCGACGGCGGATAGCCACGATCAGTTGCTGTCCTGTTTTGTACCAAAACAGGGGTTTCGGTCGGCGGCCACGCGCGGCGACCGGCGGAGGCGAGTTGGGTGGGGGTAGAGGAGACTCAGGGGAGTCGTCTGGCGATGGCGGTGTGGCACAGCGGCGACTGTGGTGGCACAGCGGCGACTGTGGTGGCCGGATCGAAGACCGGAATGAACCGGGTTCAAAACAGAGCACCGGAACTTCAAGGCCTGATTCCGGCATTTCCGGCGGCTGACGGTCGGCGACGAGGGGTCGGATAAGTAGAGGGGAAGTCGAGGGTTAGCTGGGTGGTGGTGGTCGGCTTCGGTGGCGGCCGGAGGAGGCCGAGGAGTCCTCGGGTCTCCTGACCCGAAAACAGGGCAGGCCCGGCCGTGGCTTTTTCTCGGCGAAACGACGGCGGCGACGGCTCGGCCGGGGTCAAGGCGGCGACGGTGAGTAGCTGGGGACAGTGGCTGTTGGTGGTGGTGCGGTGGTCACGAAAAATGGCGACAAACGGAGATGGATTAATCGGTTGAAGGAGGGAGTCGTCGGTCAAAGAAAATGAAGAAAAGAAGAGCAGAGAAGAAGAAGAAACGGAGAAGAAGAAGGAAGCGGCAGAGATGACGTGCGTTGGGCAGAAGGGAAGATGGCCCACCTTGACTTCAAGGGCCAAAATTAAATTTTTTTGTCCTATATGAATGAATAATTGAGGGAGGGTAAAATGGTAATTTTGGCGCGCCGGGACTGAAACGAAATTTTTGGTGTACTGAACGAAGGGTAATTTCGGTAATTTCACTGGCCAAGCTCGATCAGGGTTAAGCTCGATTGCAAAAACGGCAATTCAAAAATCATTGTGGATTAATTTCGAAACTCAATTCGAAATAATCCAAAGTTCGGAATTCGTCCAAATTTTCATCTTTTCAATCCTTATAGTCCAAAATAGACGTCGACTATGACTATACGTTCATATCATTTAATCGACTTCCGGCGCTTACAAGGATTGAATTTTCAGGACGTCACAGACTTCAACTCTGATTACTCCTATTCTGAATCATGGTAAAAGCCAGAAAAGTTCAACGGTTCTGATTTCATGAGATGGCAACAAAAGATGTTGTTCTATCTCAAGACATTGAACTTGGCAAGATTCCTCAGTGAGGATAGTCCTAAATTAGATGCTGGAGAGACAAACAAAGAAAATGTTGCTGCTGTAGAAGTATGGAAGCATTCTGACTTCCTGTGTCGCAACTATGTCCTCAACGATCTGGACAATACCCTTTATAACATCTATAGTCCACTGAAAACGGCTAAGGAGTTGTGGGATAGTCTGGACAAGAAATACAAAACTGAAGATGCCGGATTGAAGAAATTTATTGTTGGAAATTTTCTGGACTTCAAGATGGTTGATTCAAAAATCGCCTTAAGTCAGATTTAAGAACTTCAAGTGATTATGATATCATGCTGAAAGAATGACTCTAAGTGAGTCATTTCAAGTGGTTGCCTTCATTGAAAAATTGTCGCCCTTTTGGAGAGATTTCAAGAATTATCTCAAACACAAGAGAAAGGATTGTCACTTGAAGACTTGATTGTTCGGTTGAGGATAGAGGAAGACAATAAGCTTTCTGAAAAGAAAGTTGGCAAGAATCTGGAGGTCTTAAAGGCCAATGTTGTTGAAGAAGGTTCAAAATTCAACAAGAAGAGGAAAATGCCTAGCAAGTCTGGAGAGTGATTCACCAAAGGCCTGAAGAAGTTTATTAGCAAATGTTTCAACTGTGGGAAGTCTGGACATCGAGCCAAAGACTGCAGAGCCAAGAAAAGACAGAAAGCTCAGGCAAATATGGTGGAACAGATTTCCAATGGTGTTGATGATATCAATCTCAATCCGAGTGCAACATGGTGGGAAACTCCAAGGAGTGGTGGATTAATACTGGAGCAACTTGTCATATTTGTGCAAACAGATCGATGTTCTCATCCTACACTACTGTGGGGGTTGATGAAAAACTCTATATGGGTAATTCATCAATCTCTAAGGTTGAAGGTGTTGGAAGGATTGCTCTGAAAATGACATCTGGCAAAATCGTGACACTAAATAATGTTCTGCATGTGCCAGATGTTCACAAGAATTTAGTGTCTGAATCTCTCTTGAGCAAGAATGACTTCAAGTTGGTTTTTATATCTGATAAGTTTGTACTCTCAAAGAATGAGATGTATGTCGGAAAGGATTATCTGAGTAATGGTTTGTTCAAGCTAAATATAAAGACTGTTGTAACCAAGGATGATATAAATAAAGCTGCTTTTTACTTATGTGCTTGGGTTTCCTGATTTTTGGCATGTTAGACGAGGACATGTCAATTACAAGTCAATAAAGAAATTGATGAATATGAGATTATTGCCAAAGTTTGAATGTCCAAGTGAAAAATGCCAAGTGTGTGCTGAATCTAAATTTTCTGAGCCTACTTTTCATTCTGTAAATAAGAGAAACACAGAACCTTTAAATTTAATACACACAGACATATGTGATTTGAAAACAATACCGTCAAGGGTAGTAAAAAGTATTTCATCACATTTATAGATGACTATTCGAGGTATTGTTATATCTATTTGCTTAGCAACAAAGATAAGGCAGTGAATGCTTTTAGAACCTATAATCTGAAGTTGAAAATTAATTAAATAAGAAAATAAAAATTATAAGAAGTGATAGAGGAGGTGAATATGAATTTTCTTTTGAGGAAATTTATTCTGAGTTTGGTATTATTCACCAAATCACTGGTCCTTATACACCACAATCAAATGGTGTGGCGGAAAGAAAAAATCGATTTTTAAAGGAAACTATGAATGCATTGTTGAATAGTTCTGGTTTGCCACAGAATTTATGGGGGAAGTTGTCTTAACAACAAATTTCATTTTAAATAAAGTACACCACAAAAGGATACAACAAACTCCCTATGAGAAGTGGAAAGGCAGAATGCCTAACTTGAATTATCTCAAAGTGTGGGCGTGTTTAGCAAAGGTTGCTATTTCTAAACCTAAGAAAGTTAAGATATGAACAAAAATCATTGATTGTGTTTTTATTGGATATGCTCTAAATAGCAATGCATATCGATTTCTTGTTCACAAGTCTGAGATCCCAGATATACATGTTAATACGATTATTGAATCAAGGGACGCTTCGTTTTTTGAAAATATATTTCCGTATAACATAGTATATAAGCCAATTTTTAATGATAAGAGGCCTCGAGATACTACATCTAGAAGTGATCCAATGGAGGATGAACCTAGATGTAGTAAAAGACAAATGACATCTACATCTTTTGGACTTGATTTTCTAACATATTTGTTAGAAAATGAGCCTCGGACATTTAAGGAAGCCGTGACATTACAAAAGCCCCGCTCTGGAAATAAGCAATCAATAGTGAAGTTGATTCCATCTTGTCTAACCATACTTGGGAATTGGTTATCTTCCTTCTGGTAATAAGCCACTACAATGTACGTGGCTGTTTAAGAGTAAAATGAAAGCAGATGGTACTATTGATAAGTATAAGGCTCGGTTTGTAGTAAAAGGCTACAAGCAACGAGAATGTCTTGATTATTTTGATACTTATTCACCTGTCACGAGAATTACATCTATACGAATGTTAATTGCTATAGCACCGTTGTATGGACTTGAAATCCATTAAATGGATGTCAAAACAACATTCCTAAATGGGGATTTGGAAAAAAAATATATTTATAGCAACCTAAATGATTCATTGTTCCAGGACAAGAGAAGAAAGTATGTCGGCTTATCAAGTCATTTTACGGCTTGAAACAAGCACCAAAATAATGGTATGCTAAATCCGATCAAGTCATGTTGTCGAATGGTTTTAAGATTAATAAGTGCGAGAAATGTGTATATGTTAAGAACACTCATAAAGCTTTGCTATTTTATGCTTGTATGTAGATGATATGTTTATATTGGGCAGCAATGGTGAGGTTGTCAAAGCAACAAAACACATGCTCACAAGCAAATTTGATATGAAAGACATGTGGGACGCAGATGTTATTTTAGGAATTAAAATTCATAAAACATATAAAGGGTTGTCTCCATCTCAATCCCATTATATTGAGAAGATTCTTGAAAAATGCAATAATCTAGGCATCGTACCAGTAAATACCTTGATAAATGTTAATTTACGTCTCTAAAAAAATATTGGTGAAAGCAAGACTCAAAATGACTATGCTAGTATACTAGGCAGTTTAATGTATGTCATGAACTGTATTAAGCCAAACATAGCTTGTGCGGTAAGCAAGTTAAGTCGTTTTACAATTAGTCCAAATGAAAATCATTAGAAAGCTATGAAACGTGTATTAAGTTACTTGAAGCATACTCAAGACTATGCTTTGCATTACATAGAATATCCAGCGATACTTGAAGAATACTGTGATGTAAATTGGATAATTAGCACAAAAGACAACAAATCGACAAGTGGATATGTGTTCACACTTGGTGGGGGAGTAGTACCTTGGAAATCATCCAAATAGACTTGTATAGCAAGATCTACTATGGAATCAGAATTTATTACTTTGAATAAGGTCGGTGAAGAAGCAAAATGGCTTCAAAATTTCTTGGAATACATTCCTAATTGGCATAAGCCAGTGTCAGCTATACGTATTCATTGTGATAATCAAGCGACAATAGGAAGAGCAAGAAATGTCATGTATAACGGTAAGTGTCGACATATCCGTCGAAGACACGATACCATAAAATAACTTATCTCTAGTGGGATTATTACAATTGACTATGTGAAGCCAAAGGATAATGCTGCGGATCCATTAACAAAATACCTAACTAAAGAGATAGTTGTGACAATATCAAAATGAATGGGTTTAAGGCCTATAAATAAGTCATCATAGCAGAGACCCTTGCTAGTTTACTGGAGATCCTAAGATCTAGGTTCAAAGGGACAACCAAGTTACGAAGACAGGATAGAGTACTGTAAATTCTTACTCATTCCCAAATGATAATAGTACTAACATGTGAGATTAAGCAAAAGCTTTTAATGATTCTAAATTAAGTATGTATATATAACACATGCAGAAATCACTTATGTGAGTGTGAAGTGAGGGTCGCTTCCGTGAGAATTGAAAAGACCGAATTCTCTAGAAGCACTCATGAGACCAGGCGGTGTTCATAGCCAAAACGAATACAACATTGAGAACTAACTTTGTTCGAGAGAAGTTGTGTGTTTTCTATTGTCTAAGCCTACACTAAAGGTCGATAGTTCAAAGACATCAAGTCTACTGATTAATCGATTAAGTCCGATAGGTCTCACTAGGGAAAGTTCAAAGTCTTAAGACTACTTATCCTGATGCAACGTTCTCTCATGGAATAATCGCACATTGCATTTC
The DNA here is from genome assembly GCA_028455895.1 of Rhodomyrtus tomentosa. Classification (NCBI taxonomy): domain Eukaryota; kingdom Viridiplantae; phylum Streptophyta; class Magnoliopsida; order Myrtales; family Myrtaceae; genus Rhodomyrtus; species Rhodomyrtus tomentosa. Next base: position 34,229,986 of record JAPCWY010000001.1, on the reverse strand, counting down.
ATGCATACACGATGAGTCACGATGTCTGAATATCTCAGTCATGTTGGGGATTGTTGGGGATTTTATTGCTTTAAAGGTAAATGAGAATGTGAGGTTGTGGGCGTCCCACGTAGGATAAGAGATAGATGGGAGATGGGTTTATTAAGTGAAACCTCACAAATGGGTTTAGGCCCTAAGGGGCACTACACTTTTGTAAATGGGAGAGAACCAACGCAAAGGTAGGTCAGCCTATACACGCGTGACGCCGCCGGTTGGCTCGGTTCGATTCAGGCCTGGGCTTGGGCTTCTTGGTATTTCATTTTTTTATTATATTATTTTTTGCCCATCAATCTTTTATTTTTGCCGAACAGACACTTGGTTTCTAATTTATGCTGAACATACACATGGTCAAATAGGTTCGACTGGAAACTCTTGAACAGTTGCACTTGAACAATTATGAATGTTCAAGGAATAACGAACAAATATAATTGTTCGTAAGGAGTCGTTCGGTTTAGAAAACCACCGCCCGAATTGAAGTTTCGTGACTCTTCGTGGCCTTTGTTTTTTACTAACATAAATAGTCATCGATCGTGACTATTGTTTTTCAACCGAAACCGTCCCTCACAATTTTATAACTTGCACTCTCGATTTTTCATCTCATTCATTCTGTGTGACAATCCTAAGAAGTTAGTTGCCGGAGTCCTTTAAAGAAGTATTGCTTTAGGGGAACGTGATCCGTTCTATCATGGGATACAATTGTCCAAAGTCTTTATGTACAGATTAAGGGGGCAAATTTGTCTTAAGGACACAATGATATTTGTTGGGCTCGGATCAACATTTTGCATATTCATTTCACATTTGCTACAGGTTAGTTTTTTCAACCGCAATTTTGATTATAAGAACTTAGCCAACAACAAAGTTTAGGGACCACATTGAATAAACTAAAAATTCGGGGATCATACTGAATATTAGACTAAAGTTCAAGGATCAGATTGAACAGATTAAAAGTTTAGGGGACATATTGCACATTCTGTTAAGACCATTTATGTTATTATCCCTTGATTTTTTTTTTTTAATAATGAGACAGAGATGGTAGAGAAGCATGGAAAAGACGCAGATGATGAGAGAGGACAGAGGAATTTGGAGAGAGTGAACGACACGTAAGATGATAGAGGAGAGAGGAGGAGAGAGTGCGTGGGCATTTCCCATGAGAAGTTACATCGGGAGCATTCAAAAATCAAATATTTATTTTTTTATTTTATTATCTTTTTTCCTAAGTCGTCGTCGGTCAATTTTTAGATGTATCCATGCAAGAAATTTTTTTTATTATAAGATCTCTTTTTATAAATTCTCTAATTTTATGAAAAATCATAGAGATAATAATTAATGATATATAAATATATATTTTATATATAACGTCTCGAAAATTTTTAAGTTTTTAGAAATGACGTGTCGACTATCGTGTCTTGTCTCGTTGCTACATAATTTTCAAAGCATTGGTTTCGACATGAACTCATTATCCAACTTAGAAGAAAGCCTGTTAAAATGCTCTTTTATGAATTTCTTAAGAGCAATGTGAACTCTAGCAAGAAGTTTTAAGTTTATTGTAATTGTGTCATTTCAGTCCTAAACGTTTTTATTTTTGTCGATTCACTCCTAAATCTTTTGTAATTATGCCAATTCAACCCATCCGATGAATTTTGGCCGGCCGATGCTGACATGGATGATAGCCGATCGAAGACCCATTATTTTCATAATTTTTTGGATTTTTTTTCTTTCCTTTTTTTTCTTTTCCTTTACTTTTCTTATTTTTCTCCCTTCCCTTTCCTTCCTTATTCCTCAGCTTCCACTTCTTTTTCGCCTGTTCCTGGGTTTCATTCTCCATCATTTCTGGGTTTCCACTTCACCGAAGAAGAAGAAGAATCCAAACCAGCTACACTAGACCCCACGTTCAACAAGACGAACTCATACTCAAACCCCGTCGTCTCCAATTTCGCCATGCCCCCGCACCTCGCCGCCGCTGTCGTGCTCCCACCTTTGGTTTACGTGTTGAGAACCACCGCACCGATTCACATCACGCATGGCCATGTGTTCGCCAGATCTCGGCGAGGGTCTCGCCGGCCTTACCACGGCCAGGCGAGGCAAGCCTCACCTCGCCAAACCAAATCTGGTGAGGCTCAACATCTCCAAATCTGGGCTGATGAGGTCAGCCTTTGCTTGGCCATGGGGAGCTCGCCCGGTCCATCCATGGCGAGGCCAACGAAAGATTTGTTGGTCATTCTTTGATCGGTCGCCAGCTGCTTAAGATGGAACAAGAAAGGGGAAGGGGGAGCTAGAATGGGGAAGGGAAAGATAGAGAGGAAGGGAAATAGAAAAATGAAAAAAAGGAAAAAAAGATTTAAAAAATTCATTAGAAATAAAAAAATATATTAAAATATTAAGTCGTTGGCCAATCGAAGTCCATGTTAGCGCCAGCTGGTCAAAATTTGCTTGATGAATTAAATTGAAATGTTTATGACTGAATCGGCAAAAAAATTAGGATTGAATTGTTAAAATTGCAATAAGTTTATGATTTTTGGGATAATTTTCCCAAGAGTAAACATTGGAATCCCTCGTCCTTCCCTTGGCAAAGCTTGAACAACCACTCCCAGATAAAGAGGATGCTCAATCCACAAACTTAAAGAATTCAAATGGCTCTTGGAAAGTGGAGAACAGGTTGCTCTCGCCTTTCGAGTGTATGACAATGATCAGAGACATTGGAAATGATGAATTCAGCGTAGGAGTGCATAAATGAAGCAAGCCAAGCATCCAACAAACACATGAACCAAATTCCTGGCTACCCATCCCTCAATGCTACAATTCATCCAGGTGAAGGAGCTGCCAATGTGCTTCAAATCAGTGAGATCAGGTTGGACAAGAGTATGATCAAACATCTCCATATCTGGACTAACGACTGTATCAGCATTGCTAACTTCAGAGAGGCACATAGAAAGTTAAAATATTCCAGGATTATCCAAGAAGAAGTTATATTAATGGCAGAAGAAACCAAGAACTCCCAAAGGGATTGCCTATCCATCACAAATTGAAAGCATAGACTAAGTCAGCAAGGAAACTAGAATTGCCCTGAACCACTGAACAATGGATATGCTGAGCTGATGCAGACATGACGGATATGGTGATGCTATTATCATGAAGAATCCAAATGGAAATCAGATGCCACCCAAGACTTGTTTCCAACTTCTTTGGCCTTGCTATTTCTGCCGTTGGGCATAGAGATCACGCATCACATCAGGCACCATTGCTTTAGCAACATATTTATTTACAAGGTACATTGTTGGGATCAGATGAACAGTCGCCCTGTATGGCAGCAACCTTGTCTCACCACAAACTTTCTAAACTCCACTATTAAAAGGATGATGCATTTATGTTGTATACTATAAGTTACAAATCTCTACTATAAGCATGGTAGCTATAAAATGTAGTGAGCTGCATCTATGTCCTTTTAAGTTACCTTTGAAGCAATTTATATGGATTTGCTGATTTCATTTTCTTCACTGCATATCAGTGCTTCACTTAATTTATTCCTTGCTTTTCACCAGGTAGGACCTTGGATTGCAATATTCTCACGCAATTCTGAGCCAATTTTACTTTTGCTGAAGTGGCGATATAAACATTAGATCTAAAGCAATGGTAGCCTGATGATTTGAAATCAAACACATACATCAAACATTTGAAGATTCTATTTCAATTGAATAGCTGTTGCCAATTTTACTGTTAATGTTCTGCTTTCGTAGGGCATTTTTAACACTCATTACATCAACATCAAACCAGAGCGTGGCAGATCTATCATGATAAGACTAATTAGACTGCACTATCTTCAATATTTTTTTGGTTAAACACGATCTTCAATTTGAAAGAGCTCGAATTTGTGTACTGCTGCCAATGAGGATCGAATGGTTCGTGTGAACTTGTTTGGAATTCATCTGTGCTATATACTCCAAATATTGCCTTGTTATTCGATTTTTTTAAATGTTCTTACATCCCTTGCTATCATTTATGACAATACATTTTAAAAGAAAAGAAGACATAATAATATGTACAATTTATCAACTTGCAAATTAGACCGACATGCTTTGCTGAGTATTAATCAAACAAGATGAATTCATAAGTTGAATTGTTGCTGCATCTTCAAACCCTTTACCAGTAGATGTTAGAATTTCAAAATTTTCCAATGACTTCTTTATGACCGACACTGTGTCGTCTGGGATCTTCCATTCACTCACCAATTGCTTTGTCTACAAATTTTCTCAATCGTTCTATGTAGGCACCTAGGACATCGCAGAGGGCAATTTATGAGCAATTAGCTAAGTCATCTTACCAATGCTGTCATCCCGGGTTAGTATTTCTCTGTATGCCACAGTTTGAAGCCACAGGGTAATCACTCCTCCCTGCCAAACACGTAAAAAGATGCATAATTAGCATGAAAATAACTCCGCGAAACTCCTACCAGTAGTGAAATTACATCTCGTCTGAGTTCGTCTAAAACATATATCTACCACATGATCATCCATTCAAGAACTTGTTCCTTCACCCAGTTTTGATGAATTGGAAAAAGAAAAGGCTTGAAGGAAGAGGACTATCTCTACTCCAACTGGCATATAGTTCTAGGGCTTCCCAGTCCATTCAAGAAACCATAATCGACTGAGAAAACCATCACAATTTGAACTTAAAACCCTACACCATAGTCATTGAACTTTATTAGATCTTGTTGGCACTCGCTGGTCTACATTTTGTTTCCTTTATGATAATTTAAGAACTTACTAATTAGAGACTAACTGAAAAATGTACATCCCATTCAACAAAAGTTTCTTTAGAGTTTATCCTTAAAAGGAATAAGATTCTACGTAACCATTCTTGATTATGTCTAATAAAAAGGTACCTGAAATTCCAATCCATGCTCATCTTTTACGGCAAATTAAAATGCCATCACCAATTGGCACCTAAAATGCCAACAATGAGGACATTTATTCAAATCTGCATACTGGAGTAGTAAGTGTGCATGAAAATGACCGTTGAACATACCATGCTGGTGCTAATTCGGTCATCCTCCATCAATCTCCTATTAAAATTCCTAATGCTGATAGTCTTCATGTCATTTACCTAGCGAAATATTGCTGTTAGAAATAATTCTTCTCTAATAAAGTCAAAAGGTACTATATTAGTTCACCACTGGATTCTACTGTGTGTGTGTGTGTGTGTGTGTGTGTGAGAGAGAGAGAGAGAGAGAGAGAGAGGAACAAGAAGGTTCACCATAGGGTCAGCCACTTTTCCATGCCAAAGGACATTATCTATCACAATCACACCACCAACCCTCACCTAAGACAAGAATTAACAACTCATCAATTAAACAGACATTGCAAAGTAGAAAAGTTCAGCAGAAGACATCTCAAAGCAATAGGAGTTTTGTTTTATAAGATCCATCCAAGTGTCAATGCTTTCAGTTAGACTAACGCTTGAAGATTTCAATCAACATCTACAGTTTATTCAAACTTGCGATTATTAAGGTAAACGACATATAAATTAGACAAAGCTGTAAGAAGCAGAAGAAAGTTGCATGCACCGATGTGTTCAAAAGCAGCCGTCAAACAGTAATTCCCTCACTTACAAGCTGCAGCAGCAATTCAAAATATTCCTCATTCATTCTCTTCTCTGCATCAACAAACGCGAAATCATAGCTGCAAGAAGGAATACACAGATAATCATCTTTTCTGGCCCTTCAATAAACAAGTATTGGCAACAAATCGCAACACAACACAAGCGAGCTTAGGATGAATAGATAAGTTCTACAGAAAAATTGCAATGCGCAGCATTACTTCCTCGGACGGGATTGACAAGCCGCAGAAAATTGGAAGAGCTTGGAGGTTGGAATTATTTTGAATTAGTAAAGTTCATTTGGAGAGAAGCTCTTGACTTAAAATGGCATCATTGAAGCAGATTAATGTTTGGCAAACAAAATACCAGAAACATCCAGTGTAAAGTAACTTTCACTTCCAATGTTCGACAAAACTATTGCTTGTTAAAATTGTATAAGCAGATGAGTATTGGTATGTAGTACACCTGAAACATCTAGTCTAAAGTGCCTTTCACATAGATACTTTTCGCGAGAGTTGTATCGAGAAAGTTTCTTAATTTTTGTCAATATCGAGCTGGACATTATCCTTTAAACTAGCTCAAAAGGACAACTTACAATTGCCAAGCTAGATAAATTATCTTTTATATTGAACAATGACATAGAAAGGATGATATTGTTTGGTAACCTTACTAGGAATCAGAAAGATGGAACCACTAGTTTAACAGAAACACCAAAGCATTTCTGCACTGCTCAGCGACCAGCTGTGAACATTGACAGCTGGTCAACACTGAGAAATCCCCGAGAAAAAATGGTGCACTTGCACGAGAGAGAGAGAGAGAGAGAGAGAGAGAGAGAGAGACAGCACTGAATCTCAAGATGGCTTAACGTCCGCAAGTGAACATGGCAAAGCAGAAAGAGGGTAGAGAGAGATAAGCTAGAGAGAATACAGAGATGTAAGGGGAGAATAGCTATTGATTGGTGAAGTGGAGATGGAGACTGCATAAAGAAAAAATGTTGGAACTGTGAGTGGATATGGAAAGAAGAGAAAAAGTCACTCATTAATGCTAGAATGGCTTTCCGCAGAACCATGAAAGATAAAGCAGGTCCTCCACTGCTTTCAAAGACCATTTTCAAGGCCATTCTTTCAACAAATTGCCTTTTGATGCAACAAGGGCCGATTGCAAGGCCAAAGGACTCTCACCACTGAGAAAGCCTTATGAAGGTGTTCCCAAGCGCATCCACTCCGGGCTAAGGTTACATACAACCAAATGACAAATATCACTAAATGAGGAGCAATACTGCTTAAATTAGGTACCTGCAAGTTTCACCATTCAAAATAAGAGAGTGCAGAGTGTCCGATGCTAGTCCATGTCTCACACTTACCTAAACACAAAATATGAGTCTTCAACCACATAAAGTATGAAATGAAGTGCAGGAAAATCCTCGAAAAGCAGATCTTCTTTTCTGGGATGCACATTTGATAGAAATCATGTCCATTATTGGCATGCTTGCTAGAAACTGCACATCCTAAGCTACTGTCACAAAAGAATATTTCTTTTGCACTTTGAGAAGGAAAATAAAAGTACAGATCTTTGAACAGCTCCTGCACAAATCAACTCACAATGCATTTCACAACTGCAAAGGGTTCATGGACTGATTCGAGCCAAAAGGTAAAGGATATAAATTACCTTGTGTGAAACCCCAGCTAGCTCATAATACTTTTTAGCAACGTCAAGAGACCTGGCATCCCTTTCACAAGCCACTAAAAAACCCGACTCTGGCAGGACAAGTGCAACAGCCAAGGAAGAGTATCCCTTGAGTGACAAAAAAAGGGAAAATGTAATTAATCAATTTGAATCGAAGTATTCCAATTGAGAAACAACTCCCGAGTCAAAATCTCAAATCTGTGAGACAAAAGATTCAGTGAATTACCTAGCATTAGATATTGCATGACATTCATAAATAGAACTTATGACATCTTGTGAATTTTTTTTTAAATATTCTTAAGTAGTTTAGAGGTAATGCCAAAAATATCTAAATTACCACTAGATATTATCATTCCCACAAGTAGGGTATAGAGTAGCTACACACCGCTTTTTTTCTCAAAAACAAATACATAGATGTATCTCATTTGAACCCAATTCTTCATAACGTTACAGCAGAATGGACAGATTTATAACCAGTCAGTAGACTCAGTCCTTGTATTGAATCAACTTGTAAAAATATAATCAAGAACCAATAGATTCTAATAACTATGCTCTGAATAGATATGAGGTAAGAGAGACAGCCGTGACGGCTTATCTGGCTCCCTCTTACCCCTCCCTAAAACCACCCCCTTCCCCCCCCCCCCCCCCCCCCCCCCGAAAAAAAAAAACCAACAACAACAAAAACAACCAAAATATAAAAAAATCACCGTTTGCCGTGTTTTCCAATTGATTTGAAGGGGTGTCAGAAAGAGATTGAATAAGCTGACTGGTAAGGAGATCATTTAAAGACTAGCATAGTTTATAGTTCTTTCTCCTCAAATTTGAATAACTAGTCATCTCATCAAAATAATTTTTCAAGAAAAGAAAGCATACAGTATAAACTCCAACTTCTATACATCGTTCTGCCCCGAGAATCTGCACAAGCATTGCAAGTAGTTGTGCCTGATCTGGCGAAACCTAACGAAAGAAGACAAATCATGAGCTTAGATATGTTAATAGGGTAATATGGATAAGATCAGTTTCTTCAGCGTAGCATGTGAATTATTCTGCGAGTGCATTGTTATATGGTTTTTGATGAATGAACTTTGCATCTTAACATCCTCAAGAAACGGGAGGTGAAGGGATACGAAAAATATAAGTGCTAATAGAGGATTCATATTTTCCAAGGGAATACTGGATCTCAATGGAGAGAATTGCCATTAATCTCGAGGATCTATATTTACCAGGACTAACATGTGTAGCCATAGCATCTCTTTGGTGCAAAAACTGGAGCTTTTCAAGGACATAAGTTGGATTATAGCTGTAGCAATGGAGGAGGCAAATTGGAATCCCCACTTTTTGGAGGTAAATGTTTCCAATCTGGTCAGAAGGGAACATTTAAGAAAGGTATTGCTACCATCACATATCAAAGAAGCTAGGTAATGGTAATGCAATCCAAACCATAGATTGCCAACAGTTTAGTATGAGTATGACAAATGAAACGAGGTGAGAAATCTTTGGATAGCCAATGGAAACTACTACATGGTGATGAATATGCACCATTGAGGTGTCAACTGTTGAGAATAAAACTGGAGAACTGCGCAAGGACATTGCAACAATTGATGCTTGAGTAATCCACGGTTAGTAACAATTCTTTTAATTCTCTTATTTGGTAGAACAAACAGCACAAGACGCAATATCAACTACTGGTAATTGAACATGTCCCGCCAACTCTATTCTTTATCTTCTTTTAATAGGGGAAAGCAAAGGCATCAGAAAATGTGAGAGAGCCATGAAAAACCTGCATCTGACTACCACACATCGAGGCTGTCTCCTCACGAAGTTGCCGTAAAATCTGCAACAAGGAAAAATTCATAAACAAATAAAAGATCAATTGAGTATATGCATTGCACTGTGCAAGCAAGAGATACAAAAGTAACAGAAGAAAAAAAAATAGGCACACAAAGCTTAACCTCTGGTTCTCGAACATTAGAGAGAACATAGTCGTAAAGTTGGGGAGTGATGCTGATAACCTGCTTGTTGCCATAGCTCCTGTCCTCCAAAACCACATATGGACTAGAAGACCCGAAGCAACAGCATCTTCCCCGACCCGTTAGCAATCCATTTAGAGCTAACGGCTTCGAAAAAGGCAGGAATTTCCCTGCTGCCCTGACTGGAGGTAGAACACTATAGGAAGCTACAACGCAAGCGCAACGAAACATTGACGAGGTGATCTTCATTCTGATCCGCAATATCGAAACCCAAGTGAGCTTCGGTCTCCAAACGGCTTCAACTTGCACAGACTCATCATGGACCCAATAAAAATATTCAAGTCCCAAGCTTTGCCACATTTACAATGGGAAACGCAGGCATAAGAGCAAAAAAAAAAAAAAAGTAAAAAAAAGGCAAAAGAAACTGCCAACACGTGCGTCCAATTATGCAACAATAAACGGAAATCGTCCTGCTAATTCCCCAAGCAACTTCCGAAAGAACATCAAGGAACGAATCCGGCACATTCCGGAACAAATCATGCTTGAATCCAAACAGTCTGCTAATAAATTATGCATAGGATCGCCGAGTTTGCTGAGGATAGGAAGTTACCTGATTACAACCCGGTTCATCCAGTTGAAGAACAGCTTTAGCCTTTACTCAGTCAGTGTGGTCTTAGTCTGGAATCTGGATACAAAAGCATCGAATCGAGCTAAGATTGAAGTTGTCATTCACTGGAGCGAGAGAGAAGTGAGGTGCGAGAGGTAAGGCAGATCACCGAAAAGCCCATCCATATAGAAGGCCCGGATTTGAGTTCAAGTCATTTCGCGTGATTCATGGGCTTTCGGATCCGACCTGTTCTATTCGGGTCGGGTTTCTGCTCCCTGAAGGGACGATCGGTCCCTCCGCGATTTCTAAAGTCTCCAGCTCGAACGCAAGTGATTCGACTTGAAGAAATGCACTCACCCTTTTGACTTCTGCGAGCTCTGGGAAATGTGGATCTTCTCTTTTATTCATTCCTAAGGAAGATCCCTAGTGTTCGTGGACTCGTGAACATTTGTTGAGGAGTCTCCTTCTTTCGGGCTTGATCTCTCTTTGCTCCGAGCTCAAACTCGTGCACCCTTTTCGCTCTCAGCTTCGAATTTCGTCGTGGGTGTTTTGATTTATTGTTTTTTCAACTTGTTAAATCATTGCCTTCAGTCATTCGTTTTTCATCTGGCGACGAAGATCATGTGATTCATCGTGATTGCTGGTTCACGGTCTCTCATCACCCTCTAAGTTCTTCAGTAATTCCCGGCAGCTTATGTTTGGATGATGCGCAATTTGGGTTGCTTTAACCAATTCTTGAGCTCGAATTTTGCAATATCATGAGTATTCCAACATATGCTTCGAGTATTCCGAAGTCGTTTCTTGCATATCCAGGTAGCGATTTTGACTTAGAATCAGGAACCATCAGAAGAATTCGTAAGCCCAAAAGCTCTCCGCTTCACCCGGTGAAAATGCTCAAATCCTTCGGTAACCGTGTCCGCTATTTCTACAAGTTGCATCCTTGTTTAGCTTTCTTGATTTCCTTGTCATTTGGGATCACTATTCTGGTGATTATATCTATATATCAGTCGCGGTATAGCGCGGTTGGTAGTTATCGAGAATTTGATGCATCTTTGGAAAATTATCCTTTCGCCAATCTCAAGAACCTTGTGATGGTTGCTGGGCATTCTATATATACCAGTAAGAGTTGCGAGAAAGTTGATAAGGAGGATTCCTGGTTTTTGGAGCCTTATCAAAAGAATCCTGGTCAAGCTGCTACTTTTTTAGATCATATTGAACAAGGAATTGATATAACAGCGACAGATGAAATGGCTTTGCTATTATTCAGCGGCGGAGAGACGCGTAAAGATGCTGGTCCTCGAAGTGAGGCGCAGAGTTACTGGGCTGTTGCTGAATCTAGAGGATGGTTTGGTGAGTGCCCATTGCTGGTCTGTCTGCCTCTAGATGTCTTGAATTAAAGTCGAACCATTTTAGTCTACTTCAACCACACTTTTGTAGTGGATTATGAGAAGGTCATCTGTGGGGCTTTTGGCCATTCTCTAGTAATTTTTAATAAATCATGGTGGAGAGGTGATAATGCCAGACAGGAGATGTGATTGTAGTTTTCATATGCTAGTTGAGGGTGTCGGTTAGTTTTCCGGTGCTTTTGAAAGTAGCCAAGCTAATTCTATTAAGTGTTGCTTCACTTTTAAAGCTTTTTCTGGTTCTTCGGTACTCTTAATGTGAATCATCTGCTGCTGTCTGATTATCACTATAAGCATCATCACCTATTGTAATATGATTGAAAGATATTGGTGGATGCATCCACCATTATTATTTGAGACTGTTGGTTAGTTCTCATGTGTTTCATAAAGTAGCAGAGCTAAAGCTGTAAGAATTGCTTACTTGGAAAACTTTGCTTAAATTGCTTCAACTTTTTATACTTCGAGGTTTATTTACTTCCATCTAATTATCACTATAAATATCATTGTATTCTCCTATCCAGAATCTCTGGTCTTTTCATTGCAAACCCGTCAATTTCAATAAATCAGCTATAATTATATTCATGTCCACTATACCGTCATCGGAATGCAGAACGATCTGGCTGCTACATTTTTCAATGACATTGTTGTGTCACTTTTCAACTGTTGAATAAGTCCAGTCATCCTTTCATTTTCGCCTCCTTTGACATATCATTGCTCTCAACAACCTTCCAGTGCTTGCTGCTGCTAGGCTACGTGATTGACTCTCTTGCTTGACTTCTTCAGTTGCCTCCTATTGGTGGCCACTGGGAATCACCCTCTTAGTAACACTTTCTTTGATTTCCTGCCACAATGTCATCTTGTTGTTCCTCTCAAATGGAAGGATGAACAGGAATTCTGTTCTGTTTCTTGAGGAAGAAATCCACGGAAAAACACTATGAAGCTAAAAGGGCAGGAGCTGGTTGTCATTCTTATTTGTAAAAGGGTTTTCTGGTTGTTCATCTGCCATATGTCTATATGTATATGCTAGCTTGTTAGTAATGCCTTAAGCATCGTTCATTACTTGTTTCATGTTTCTCCAATGCAAACACCATATTGTTTTATCATCTTTCCCTACTATGGCATCCTAATTTAATCATGTATGCAAAAATGTCATGCATATGCTTCAAAAGTGTTCATTCTTAGCTTTTGAATATTATGGTTGTAGGGAAAGAAGAAAATGTGAGATCGAGGGCCCTCACTGAGGAGCATGCAAGGGACAGCTTTGAGAATCTTCTTTTTAGCGTATGTAGGTTCAGAGAGCTTACTGGAAGATATCCTTCCAACATAACTGTAAGTTTGTTGTTTCACAAAAGTTACTTAGTTTGGTTGGGAGAATTGTGCTCTGTCCAGGACGAGAAAAGGGTATCGAAGGCAGTGTGGTCAGTGTACTCCTTGACAATGAAATAAAGGATATAGGAAAACAGTAATCTAATGAATGAGAATACTCCTCTTATGGGTTCACTTGAGCAGAAGTGTTCATTGCTGAATCAACATTTGAAGAATGATCTATTCACTTTCCACATATTTGTGTCCATCTGCAGTTTGGTGTTCTTAGGTATAGCAACGACTATAAGAATCAGGAATGATCATTGGTGTTAAGGGCCTTTTACTTCTTGAGGTTAAGAGTGCTTCATATTTATGACAATGAACGCTTGGGAAAAGTCATAATTACCAATGGATGTCTTCTATCCACTTGGTCAACCCATATCTGAGAAATTCATATTCTCACTGTTAGTCAGACCATCTAACCAGCGTATTCTATAGTAGTTTCATTTTGTTTGTACAGAGTCAATTTTAATTACTTACTGGTATCTAGGTCGTGAGTTATGACTTCAAGGAAGAAAGATTCACCCATTTGCATCGCGCTGCTATTGGCTTCCCCGAGTCGAGATTCTTTTATGTAGGAACCCCAGCTTCTTCAGCTGCAAGAGAGAGAGCCCGGAAGGGGGAGGCACTGGTGAGGCAGCAATTCCGGGAAGATCCTTATGGGTGCCAAGGTTCATTACATCGTAAGAAGCTAGGCCGCGATCCTTTCCACCGAACTATTCCTTATCCTAACGGTTGCCCTGAGATGCTAGGTCTGTTCAGATATTGCGGAGCGGCACCCTATCCAGGTTGGCTTCCCTGGATGTCATAGTGCTAATTGTTACTCTCATGTAAGCAGGAAACGATGCTGATTACACACATTCTTCACCTTTCCATTTTCTTAATAAGGCCTGCATGTCTATAGAAAAGAGAGACGACAAAGGAGTTAATGATAGCATGATTTTTTTTTTTTTAATGCTGTAAGCTCGTGAACGAAAAAGTTATTTATTAGTGTGTATGGAATGGAATTTGACGTACTTGGACAAATTATATATTAAGCAAAGTCAGTCCAATCATCTTCAGTTTTCCATCCATATGTTCATGAGTTATCGACACTTACAATTGTTAGACGGTGAACTATTTTGTCCGGTTTTCTTTGTAGCATTTCAAATCTTTCACATTTTGCAGTCTGATCCGCTCGGGTTTCCGAGCATCGCAGTGCTATCTATGGACTCGATGCGATTAGAAGTTGCGCAGTTTTGACTTGAGGGCTAAGTCATCCGGAATATGAGATTGCTTTGAGAAAGAGTGAAAGGAAACCGTCTTTGGAAGAGTGTGTGCCTTCAAAGCATTGATGTTCACTCGCATTGAGAGTCTTCACTTAATGGGCAATAGTGACTTTAGTGGGTTTTATCTTAGGCAAAAATGGAAAATTAGAGAGTGACCTAGGACAAAAAAGGAAGTTATAGAGTTAGTAGCTTAGGCCATAATCAAAAGATTTGAGCTTAATTGAATAAACGCAAACATCTAGGAGGGCCCTTTTCACCAACTACTGCTTGCTGGATGCCTTTTCCCATTTGAAAGCTGTATGTCCAAACAATATACTACAATATGTGGATATTGCAAGTATTATTGTATATGTCGATAAGACTCAAACGACAACACTCCATGCCCGGTGATTGGAAAAACTTGTTCATCAAGATTTCTCCGGCACAAATGGAGAGCTTCATTCAAGCTTATATGAAGAACTCTTACTCGGTAAATTTATGAAAATTTAATGAATATTCGCGAATTATCGCGTTCGCCCGTACCATAATATCTCTTCAAACTTAAATTTGAATCAAGTCTTTCCTATGTTGGTGGATCACATGGCGGTCGATTTAGTCAAATTGTCCAAACAATATGTGTTGGGGGATCAAATGTTGAATTATTCCTAGCTATTTGAAACTACTAATGAGATTCAGGTAGGAGATTTAAGCACCGATCGCAACAAATCACTATGGCAGCAGCGGATCATGTCTTTAATCCCTATTATTGCATTTTCTTTTTTTTGCGCTTTTGTTCGTTGCTTAAGGACCAGCAGAAAGAGCTTTAATCTTTTGCTGTCTCATCAAATTTTAGGACACTAATCAAATTTAGATAAAAACTATGAAAAAATCATTAATAATCTATATGTCGACATTCGTATGTTTGTGTGTAAAGATTTCATGTGCTCAGAATTGAATGACAATAAAATTGCGTGTGCAATAAGATCTAAAAGAAAAGCTAAAATGTAGAAGTCGTTCTTCCTAAGTATTTCTATTTATCTCGGGAACAGTGTCAAAAAAGCCCTAAACATGTACCAATGTAGTTCTAAAATTTTTATTGGTGTCAATTTAGTCTTAAACTTTTTATTTTTGTATCAATTAAGTCTATGCGCTCAATTTTGACCAGAAATCACTAGCTTGAACGCCGATGTGATATGTCTGGTACTGACGGGGATATTTTTTTAATATTTTATACATATATTTAAATAAATTTTTTATTTTTTATTTTTCTTCTCTTTCTTTTATGACACTTTTTTTTTTATTGGGGGTTAGCAAGGGTCGATGGCTAACCATTGCCGGCCCCAAGAGTCGGGACACCCTCACTAGATTTGAATAGACGAAGAACGCAGCGCCCTCACATAGTGACGACGAGGGTTGTTGGCCCTTGCCTGGGTGGCCCCCAATTAAAAAAAAAGTGTAAGAAAAGTAAAGGAAGAAAAAAAAAATTAAAAACTAAAAAAAAATATATATCCACATTAGTGCTAAGCGTGCCAAGTAGGACATAATCGACGTCCACATCAGCTATTTTCAGTTAAAATTGGCTAGATAGACTCAATTGACGCTAAGACTAAATTGGTAACAGTGCAATAGGTTTAGACTAAATTGGCATCAGTACAATAGGTTCAAATTTTATTTTATTTTTTACTCTTTTCCCTATTTGTCTTAATTTCATTCAATTTGACGATTTATCTAAACTCTTTCCTCTCCCTAATATCTACTGTCACTACTATGGGGATTGAATTGGAGATATCAATTTATACACCATGAATGGGCTAAAATCTAGATCGACTATACATTAGATTGTGATAAAATATCCATTGCAGAGATAGGTAATAGCTCTCATTTTTTGAAGTTATCATTGATTATTATGAAGAAATTCCACAGGATCGTGTTGTAATAAAGACATCAAGTCTCACCATGTTAATTACAAGAATCTTCAGAAATAGTACCAACCACAACTTCTAGAGAACTAGAGCTTGGGAGGGACTGTGGTTTCCTTATTTAGAAAGTCATCTATCCTTGATTAAGATAATGAACTTTCCTTAATGGCATGATTCATTTTTTTTTTTTATAGAGAGAAAGTATCCATTAAAACTCCAATTTGGAATGGAGAGAAATGAAGTCATTTTAATCAGGCACAAGTCTTACAATGTTCGTCTTTGACTCAAAGGGTGTCTTGGAATGCTTTCGTGATATCGGTGAAGTGAAGTAAAAAGGAGAACTTCAGCTGGATAGGTGCTCATATTAAGGATGCGCTTGTTTCACGGAAGCTTTATGTTAAGAAAAAAATGCTTTCCTAGAAATCATTTTTCGTGAAAATGGTTAATTTTCCTTTATATGGTGGCATGTGGCTGAAGATATTTTTTGATGTTCGAATCTCATTTGAAAAATGATTTCAATCTCTTCACTTTATCTCAGACAACAAGAAAACTTAATTTTTAACTAATTTAATATTTTTTTCTTTTTTTCTTTTTCCTTCTTCCTCCATAGCTACTGGCCAGCAACGGCCACTGCCAAGCTCTCAAGGTCGGCGGTCGACCTGCTGCAACTGCGGCTTAGCAATCGTTTGAGGGAGAGAAAAAAAAAGAACAAGAAAGAAAAATTAAAAAAATAATGTAATATAAGATATAAAAAAATGAACTATTAAAGAAAAATGGAGAGGAGAAACATCGTAAAGTGTTTTCACTTCTTTAAATTTAGAAATTCATTTTTTCTAATTTTGTGCATGAATTTTTTGTTAACCAGAAATTATTTTCTATTGAACAAGTCATTTTTGGCGAAACCAAACGGCGGAAATTCCTCAAACAACACACCCTAAAGTAACTAGGGAATACTTCATCAGAGAAAGCATGTATCCAGCAAATGATTTGCTGAAGTTAATCGCAAAGAGAGAGAGAGAGAGAGAGAGAGAAGAATAATGGATGATAAACATGGTTTGCTCCAGCAGTTGTGTTTTGGTTGACCTACCTGTAAATATAATGAGACCAAAATCGCATGACAGCACGAAAAGGTCAATTGAACGGATGAAGCGAATGCATAAAATAATGACTTTTAACTTTGATACCGTTAATACTTTAGTATTATTCTAAACAGATAACCGATTGACAAAAACCATACATGACCCGTTCTTGAAGGCAAAATGATTGACATCAGATGGATTCTCAGTACAATTTTGAGAAAGCAACATAGTAGATTCACCCCTAAGTAAGTAAATAAACTAGTGAAGGGAAATTAATGTCGTGTCTTAAAAACTTAGACTTTGAAATCACCTTGAGATGACGGTTGAGACACTTGACATTTCTACCTTACGATGACCAAATCCTCTTTCAATATAATAGCACCACCCCATCTCTAATCCTAATCCCCAACTGCCTCAGTACACTTCTTCACTAGCCACCAACGAAGAAGAACCAGTCCAATTCCTCCTCCTCAACTGCCAACATAGACTAAGACCCCAGACTGTCACTTCAGTTTTTCTTGGAGCTTTCTCTGTCTGTCTGTTTTTCCTTTTGGCTCGCCTTGCCGCCAACTAAAAAAACTGAAATGAAGCGCCTGTCTCCGCCATCAGCGTCAGTCTCTCTCTCTCTCTCTCTCTGTGCTTAGCACCTGCAGTTGAAAGTTTAACCAGCCTCATGTGAATTATGTGTGCTTCAAGAACTTGCTTGGTCTTTCTTTCTCTAGTTTTTCAATTACGACCCAAGGAGGGGGAAAAAAAAAACACTATAGAAGGAGCTTGCTTTGCCCGCCTCAATCCGGAAGTGCGTGAAAATCCGGTTAGAATGCGAAGAAACCGCATCGATCCTGATAAACTAGTGACTATGATGACTTCATGGGTTGTGCTGTTTAGTGTGAACCGGTGAGATAAGACCGCGGTGTCGCCATTTCTGATCAGTCGCCATGTTTTTGATTTCCACCGTCATGCTGTTGTTTCATCTGCACATGTGCTACTTTAAAAACCAGCGCCTTTCGTGTGTTGCAGGGAACCATCAGGCAAAAGAATGTTTCCTCGAAGCAAATGTTCCAACGACATGGAAAAGGCCCTCGATTCACCCGTCCAAGACAGGAACTCCAACTACAAGAATCCGACCATGAAAATGCTCCTGGTCATCATTTTGTTCGGGTCTTTCCTCACAATCTACCGGTCCCATAACTTTCATTTGATGGATGATGATTCTTCAAGCTCTTCTTCCCGGTACAGTTCATTTCCAAGCTCAATTTCATTATTTTTTTTTATTCGAAACAGGGTTATGCTGTTGTGCATAAAACCATCCGCTGCGCCGATTCTTTTGGGTTAAATCAGTTGCAGCATTGGCTTATTCTATCTCTTATCTGGTCATTTTTCTGTGATCAATTTTAATTAGTGCAACGTGTTTCTGTACAGCGTCCTGATCCATCAAAGATTCTCGGTTAATGCGTCTTGTTCGGTCATCATTCTGATACAGGATTTATGTCAGATTGTTAACAATTTATCGTCGTGTAAACAGATATGGTTTTGTATCACTATAGCCCATTTTGGAACTAATCTGTTTTAACCAAGTCAATTTGTGCTTCTCTAACAATCCTGATTCCCAGGCTCCACACCACCGGCAAACTGTCAAGAGAGAGTTCCGCCGCCAACCATCAGTACACGTCGCCCCTAGATATCGAATGGGATCAAATCTCGAACGTGATCGAGGAATCTCTTGAGAAGGACGAGTACGGGTTCATTGGCCTTCTCAACTTCGACAGGAATGAAACCAATCGCTGGAAGCAGCTGTTCCCGGAATCCGAGCACGTCGTTTTGCACCTGGACTCGGTCCCTGGGGACATAACCTGGGAATCTCTCTATCCTGAATGGATCGACGAGGAACAACATTCCCAGGTCCCAACTTGTCCTGCCCTCCCTCGGGTTCACGTCCCAGGTAAACCACGCGTCGATCTCATTGCAGTCAAGCTTCCTTGTGACAAGTCGAGAAGGTGGTCTAGGGATGTGGCTCGGCTGCACTTGCAGCTCGAAGCAGCGAGGCTCGCCGCCTCTGCTAAGAGTCAGCGTCCTGTGCGAGTGCTTCTCGTGACCGATTGCCTTCCCATCCCGAATCTATTCGCGTGCAAGGACTTGCTAGCGAGCGAAGGCTATGCACGGCTGTATGAGCCCGACCTCAACAAGCTGCGGGAAAAGTTTCTGCTCCCGATAGGGTCGTGCGAACTCGCCTTTCCTCTCGAGCCAAAAGGTTAATGTCTCAAACCGAGTAACAAATTCATGATGTGTATTGGACAAGTTGGACATGATCAAGCAATAATCTAATTGGTTGCTCTTTGTGTTGGTAGAACAATTTCACTCGGAGAGAGCTCTTCGAGAAGCGTACGCTACCGTCCTGCACTCGGCTCACGTTTATTGTTGCGGTGCCATTGCTGCAGCTCAAAGCATACGAATGTCGGGTTCCATGCGTGATCTCGTGATCCTCGTGGATGAAACGATCAGCGAACATCACCGAGCTGCGCTGGAAGCCGCCGGGTGGAAAGTCCACACGATCCAGCGGATCAGAAACCCGAGAGCGCAGCCCGGTGCCTACAACGAATGGAACTACAGCAAGTTCCGCCTCTGGCAGTTGACAGACTACGACAAGATCATTTTCATCGACGCCGATCAACTGGTCCTTAGGAACATCGATTTCCTTTTCGGGATGCCGGAATTTTCGGCCACGGGAAACAACGGCTCCTTGTTCAACTCCGGCGTGATGGTGATCGAGCCGTCGAACTGCACGTTCAAGCTGCTTATGGACCACATCGATGAGATCGAGTCCTACAATGGTGGTGATCAAGGGTACCGCTAGCTATTTTAAAAGCTTAAACTATTAGATGAAGTCATGATTTAATATTTGATAACTATAACAGGTACCTCAACGAGATATTCACCTGGTGGCACCGAATTCCTAAGCACATGAACTTCTTGAAGCACTTCTGGGAAGGCGACGACGAGGAGACAAAGCTGTCGAAGACACGCCTGTTCGGGGCCGACCCACCAGTACTTTATGTCCTCCACTATCTAGGACTCAAGCCGTGGCTGTGCTTCAGGGACTACGATTGCAACTGGAACGTGGACTACTACCGAGAGTTCGCGAGCGATGCAGCACACCGGACGTGGTGGAAGCTACACGACGCCATGCCGGAACATCTGCGGAAGTTCTGTCTGCTGAGCTCGAAGCAGAAGGCAGCTTTGGAGTGGGATCGGAGGCGGGCCGAGGGAGGGAACTACGCGGATGGTCATTGGAAGATTGAGATAAAGGATGAGCGCCTGCAGGCATGTTCCGAGGATTTCTGCTCCTGGGAGAGCATGTTGCTGCAGTGGGGAGGAAAGAACAAGACTGATGATGCGACTCAATCTTCAACAACACATACGATGAACAATCAATCCTTCTCTCCATTATGACTATGTTGTCATTCAACGTTGCTGTAAATAATATACAAACGCGGATAAATCAACAAATTTAGCAACTTCTATCTTTCATCATGACGACACTCAAAGTTCAAATGATTGATTCGAGGTTGGCGAAATGGTATGAAGTTAGTTGGTATATCCGCGTAATTTTTCGACCTCTGTATATTTAAACTACAAGGATTATCAGTTCATCAGACGATTTCCTGTTAAAATCACACGATCAAAACTGCTTGCATGCCCATAATTTTCACCACAAAACTTCTCAATGAAAGTCAAACATATCCTTGATCCGAGGACCAGACCCCTCAATGGATTGATTTGGGTTGGGTCGACTCATAATTGCTCCGACCCAAATAGTCACATTTACTGCAATGCAAATACAGTGCCCCAACCTGACCATTCTCTTAAGATACTTTCATATTAATTTAATTTGCAAAACTCATACACAAACTGAAGCGAGAGTGTACGGTGAGTGAGCGTGAGATCGAGTGAGGGCGAAAGAAAGCTAGGTCTAAGAAAGTTCTAAGGCTACGCATGGTAATTATTTTGTTTCAAAAAATTGATTTTGATTAAAATGATATTTTCTGATTCTATTCTTAGATGGGTTTTAGAGAATCAGAACGCATTTGATGACTATACAAAACTTCTGTTCTCGAAACATTAATGCGTTTGATAACTGTACAAAATTTCTATTTTAAAAAACCGTTTCCCTCCTTAATTTTTGTTTCATTTAAGTCAAATAACTATGTTGTTACTTTATAAAATATCTTCTTAAATTGAAGGCTAATTTTAAATGCACACTAAAATAATTTAAAATACACATTTTTTTTTAGCATGTCATAAATAAAACATAAATTTTAATACATGACATTTGAAGTTCGATTGAAATATGGGACAGTTCTCATATTAAGAACTCTTTTTTTTCTTTAAATATTGCGTTGTCCAAAATACATATAAACATAGCAGCCGAATAACCAAATTATCCACCGACAAAAAAGAAAAGAAAATTATCCTCCTTGATACGAAGTACAAGTCTTTCACTATCATTTTACAGCTTCTGTCCTAAATCCAAGTGATTGTTTGGCTCCAGATCCACGTGCAAATGGTTACATTTTGTTATGCATGGCTACAAGTATATATATTATCATCCGCATATTGGATGTCATCATCTTCTATACGTTTTTTTTGCAAAAGAGTGAAATCTAGGAAATTTAGGCAAGGTTAATGTGACGCCTTGGAAATTCACCTTTGGCAAAGTACCTAAAATCAATATAATGGATTGACATCGAATTTGCATCGATGGAAAATTTTGGATCGTAAGGACTGAAGAGACAATAATTGGATAAATTCTGAAGTTTCAGTCGATTTAAATTAGGTTTTGAATTTCTTAGCCGTCGCGAGTTAGGATTCAATCTTCGCGCTTGAGCCTAATCTCGACCGAGCCTAGCCCTTGAAATTACCAAAATACCATTCGTTAGTTTATCGAAAATTCAATTCAGTCTCAATTTGTCAAATTACCAAAATACCCTCAATTATTTGGCATGTGAGACAAAATGGCCAAAAAGTCTTCATGGTAAACCCCTCTCTCTCTCTCTCTCTCCCCCGCTCCCTCTCGGCTGCGTGAAGAACAGTCGCCCTTCTTCTTCTTCTTAGACAACCGAACCTCCTCCTCCTTCATTGTTGATTTTTGTGAGCCACCACCACCGTCCGACCACCACAAGACATCCAACCACCCCTCACTGTCGCCATCGACCTCTCTGGAGCCGTTATCGGACAGCAAATCGCCAGAAATCCCCTTCCCCATCACTGCCCTGTTTCAGCCCCTACACCCCCGAGGACCTCCGGCCCTCCTCCGGCCATTTCGGCCGCCACCGACGCTAACCACCACCCCACAGGCGACTAACGTTCTTCCCCCGACCACCTCGACCCAGCCTCGCCGACTGTCTCTCGCCGAAACAGCCGCAAATCGCCCCGAAACCACCGATGCCTTATTTTCACGCCGGTCCGTGTTTTCTTCAGATCCAGCCTAACCGGCCGTCACAGCCTCTCAGCGCCACCGCCGATGAACTCCTAGGACCTCTCTCTCACCCCTAAGCTCATGGACGCCGACGGCCGCTTGTGGTGGCCGAAAAGCCACCCAAACCGCTGCCCTGTTCTCGGTCGCGCGAGACCCCTGCTCCACCCAATCTATTTCGCCACCAATCCACCGCCTTCAACCGTTGCCACTGGTGCCGACGGACTCCCCCCGACCACCTGGTACCTCCACCGTCAACCTCGAACCCGGCCGCCGCTCGTCGGCCTTTGTTTCTATCGATTCAGCCTCAGCGCCTCCCTTGCCTTATTTGGGCAGGGTCGCTCGGGCCGTGACCCGTTTTGGCCCAGGCCGAGTGGCCGAGGGTCTGGGCCGAGTGGCCGAGCCTTGGCCAGGTGACCGAGAGCCTTGGCCAAGTCCATGGCCAGGAATTTAGGCCGTTGTCCGAGAATTTTAGACCATGGTCCGTCGAGCCGAGCTGTGTTCGCTGGCGCCGTCGTCACCGTCACCGTTTGTCATCGTCGTCCGCGTCGTCGCTGTTGAGACTGCCCAAGCCTATTCAATTTGTGAGTTGACTCTAATTCTTGGTTAGAGCGCTAATTGCGCCTAGGATTAGTCGTTTAGGCGATTAGGGAATTTAGGTACGCGATCGAGGCCGGTTTAGATAGAAATTATAATTATGTTAAATGGCCGACCGATTAGATTAGCCGGTTGATTACTTTGCCTGTGGCTAATTGTGATTAGTTGAAATTGATTGATTGATTGATTTGATTGTGTTTGATCGCAAGCAAGCGACAGGTTAGAGACGAACGAGCGATCGATATTATAAATTGAATTGATTAATAAAAGCTTTGTACAAATCAAGTTTTTTATTGTCTAATCGGTTTTGACTGCTCAGGATTGATTGGTGACTTTATTGATTTGGATGCCTTGTTGAAATGTCCAATTGGCTGTCCTAATTGTTCACTGAGTGTTCGGTGGTCTGTTTGGGGTTTAATCACCCTTCTGTGGTTGCGGTGTCTAACATTAGACTGCATATGCATATGGCCGTGTGTGAAGTCAAAAGACATATTTAGCAAGAAAATGGCCTTCGACCGAAACTTTTACATGCTTGTATGAGCATCCGGCTTTAATCAAAGATAATGAAATGGGTTGATTGATGGATGTGTGTTGTGTGGTCATATGAGGGAACGATGATGCTTTTCCTGGCAAGTTCGTACTGTACCAATTGTATAGAGCCATACGACTTACCAAAAACACGTCAATTCTGGTCCGGTGCTAACTAGCACGAATGCAGATTTGGTCGGATGCCAATCGTAGTTTGTGATGGACCAACGCCCTATTTAGGGATGCCTACTTGCTGAGTCGTGTCAGACGCACCGGAGACACCTCTTGTAGTAGCCGTTGCAGAGAGAAAAGGGACGTAACCAGGTCCTGCCGGTAAAACGCTCGATAGCATCAAGGTGTTGGATCACGTTATTTGTGAGAGTCGTATCACGCCTTCTTTCGCGTAGATCCTCTCATGTACCGTGGGCACGATTATCATTAATAAATGAACTTGTGTAATGTCATGTGCATACTTGTGGATGAGATGCTTGTTTGGGTGATCGATTGATTGGCTGTAAGTCGAGTCAAGCATTGCATTATGTGTGGTTGAAACTAGCAAGTATGCATGTGGATTATTTTTATATCGTGATTGTAATTGGGTGTTATATGTGGTATTTGTTAGGGTGAGACTTCTGTTAGGATGCCCGGACGAATCAGTTTCCTAACCGACTTAGGCTTGATTCACTAAAATTTATTCTCACCCCGTCGTGGGATAACGTTTTCAGGTCCCTAGGGACGAAGTCTCGTGGGCGCCAAGGATTGGCTTTTGGATTAGTCATCTGAAGTAAGATGAGAAGTTAGTCTTACTTGATTGAGTATACTTTTGAGACTTTGTCTAGTGGCCTCGAAGTATGGGGTTGAGCTCGTACATTAGTAGCCAGGTAGGATTATGTCCTAGTTACTGTTTTATATATTTATTTATTATTATCCTTTGGTAAAATATTGTGGTGTTTAATTCCTGCTATTCTGCCCCTGTTTATTTTTATTGTCAGGGAGTTGACACATTTCTGCATGCTTAAGTAAGTGATAGGTCGATAGTGTGCCTGGGACGCTATCTCTATGATCTCGTGGCAATTTGGCAAGGGATGTCGCGAGCTCGAGAGTCAGAGCGTGACATCCCTGCTCAAGGTGGTATCAGAGCAAGGTTAGCCTAATCCATTTGGTCATTGGCTTGGAGTGATAAGGAGCGTTAGGATTTGGTATACTTAGTAGGATCGTAAACTTTTGCATGTGTTTGTTACCTATATTTCTTTTAATTAATTATTAGTAATCTCATTACGCATTATTTGATATGGACAGGACTCCGTAAGTTACTTGTATAATGAGCAACTGTAATGAGAAGGTGTCTAATGGAATGATAACTCAAGAAAATCCTAGAGTGGAAGGGATCCTGTAGGCATTGAAAACTTTAGAAGCTGTAGTTGGACAGCAAGTAAGTAGTCGGGTTAATGATGCCGTCATTTCGAGTGAAGAATTGTTGATTGGAAACGAGATTGGTGTGCAGTCGATACTCGAGTTGAGGGAGAAGTTTCTTAACCTCGAGCCACTAAAGTTTAAAGAATCAGGAGACCTAGAGGCTGCAATCTTGTGAATTAAGGAAATCGAGAAGGTATTCGCCGTGCTAGGATATTCCGAAGAGGACAATATGACACTGGCCATTTACCAACTTCAAGATGACGCTAATGCGTGGTGGGAAGCCACACAAAGAAATATCTTTCTTGAAGGTATGGTCCCGGTGTGGGATGCCTTCGTTGAAGCCTTTTGTGGCAAGTACTTTCTGGACTGTAGACGAGAGAAAAAGATGGTTGAATTCTTGCAATTTCGACAAGATCAAATGACAGTAGAGCAATATGAGACAAAATTTACTGAGCTGTCAGAGTTTACACCCTGGACGGTTGGAGATCCTATAAACAGGATGAAAAGATTTCGTGAGGGATTGAAACCCGAGATCAAGGATCAACTGGTGCCGCCGAACCTTAACAGTTATAGCGAATTGTATAAAATGGCCCAATTTGTGGAGAGGAGCATGATTGATAGAGCAATCGCATCTGGATTGCAACTTGTGCCTTCTTCCAAGGATAACCGTTGGATAGAAAAGAGGCTGATGTATGCCAACAAGTATCACATCTCGTCTAATTGGAGGAGTACAATTAGGAAGCCGATGTTTCGCCAAAGTGAGAAGTGTCGCCTGTGTCGCCTGTGTCGCCTAAGGCATGGGTCTGGTCCTTGCCCATATAGAGGTGGAGAATGCTTTAAATGTTATCAGCTAGGACACAAAATGAAGGATTGCCCGCTGAGACAGAAAACCGTCCAAGCATCGTTGTCGCAAGAAGAATAAACTCGAGGAGATGTTCAACGAAATAACTAGGATTGACTCTACTGGGAGTATGGTGACTTTTGAGTTAAGATGCTTGAGTACAGATTAGCAATAGCTAGTCGAACTTGAAAAGACTTTTTATGGATAAGACTTATGGATATGGGTTTGGATTAAGACAATTAGTATTTTGTGGATTGCATGAGTTTGAAGGTTGTTTTGCTTGGATCGTCTTAGTCGTTGTTTTCTTGAATCATAATCAATGATTAGATGAATATTCGCAGAAGAGCAAGCATGAATTGTGAAAGTAATCTCTGCAATGTAATGAACCCCCAAAGAGTCAGAAAGTATGAATTGATAGGAATCGATGTGAAGTCAGATAATGTGTGCTGAATTGTGATGAAAATCTTTTTCTACATGTGGTTAAAGTGGGACTTAAAAGTGAAAACACGTTTGTGAGTGCATTGTGTCATTTTGGGTGATTGGCAGAAGATTGTGGATGAATCGAGATGTCACGTGTAAGTAAGACTTAAGGCCCGTATGGTTCAGTCAACTAGTAACCTAATATGGTCATGGTGAAGTATGCACTACCTAAAGATTATAGTTAATGAAGCCTTAGACATGTGCATGAAACAACAACGGTGAAGACGAACAAGGAAAGTTTGTAATGGCAATCTAAAGTTAGGTGACATGATAGGGTCGCCAGTTGGATGCACAGACTATTGAGTTTGGCGATGCCCCTGAATAAGATTAAGATTGCGAGATGTGACAATTAAGGAAGACTAGTTAATAGAGTGACGCAGCGGAAGCATAGTAAAGTTACATGATTTCTTGAAATAATGACCATAAGGGTCTTGCTTTTGATAAAGTAGAAAACTGATCAAGATTCACAATAGAAGTTTCAGTGTTAGTCCAGATAGCTCACGAAGACATCAAGATTTGAGGTAAGGCCACTAGAAGATTAATAAGCGTGGTCGAGCAAATGACGAAGATTTTGGTGTATCAATAAGTCAAAGAGCAACATTACAAGCCTAAGTAGACTATTGTCGTCGTTGGAGATTCTAAGGTAAAGGTGGGAAAAGATTACAATGGATTGATAATGAAACTTCTAAGAAGTCAAGGGATAAATGACTCGGTTTGGAGTACAGTAAGCAGATTGACGATGCATGTTCAAGATATAACAATGTGAAGAAATTTAACTTAGTATGAGTGTGATGCTCCAAGACATACGACCGATTCAAGTTTAAGACTCGAACTATTCGCGAACAACGACCAAGGGTCGAGGAAGCCACCGAGAGTTAGAGGTTGCCATCGATATGGATGATGGCTTGATTTGCCAATCGGTTGTGCTATTGATTAAGGGTCTATTGTGTGGCAATCTTAAATCAAACATGGATCGAATTGGGTTGATCTCGCTCAGCTGTAAGTGGAGGTGGCAATGGGTGGGTCGGGTCGGGTTTGGGTAGGGTCGAATATGGTCCGACCCATATTGACCCATTTGACCCATATTTAATGATCCATACCCGACCCGATCCGCGACTAACCCATACCCGACCCGACCTATTTTGACCCATATTATCAAAACACAATAATATTTTAAAAAAATAATATTACTAAAAAACTTCTATACAATAAAAAATTTAGTGAATTTTTTTAAGCGATCGGGACTGGGATTGGGACCGAGACAGGGGACAGGGCTCCGGACAGGACCGGTCCCCGATCCTAGTCCCGGTCCTAGTCTTGGCTCCGATCGCCGATCTCGGCCCCTATCCCTGTCCCGGCCCCAGTCCCTGCCCAAGCCCCGGCCCCATTCCCGACTTGGCCCCCGACCTCGAACCCTGGCCCCGGCCCCAACCCCCGACCCCGGCCCCGGCCCCGATCCCGATCCCTTACCCCGCTCCCCGACACCGGTCCCCGGCCTCGCTCCCCAATCGATTGTGAGCCATATTTAATGACCCCAGTTTCATATGGGTAACTCTTTGTTTTAAAACAATATACATATGTTTGATGAAGTCAAACATGTTAGATGAGAATTCTCCAACAGAAGAATAACTAGTTCCACCGGCAAACCCCAAATATAGGCATGTTACAAACACCTCTCATGAACCCAAATAGGACAAATGACACATCGTTTCTTCCTTGAAAAAAAAAAAGACGACAGCAAAATACAAATGAAAGTTACTAAGTCTGTGTATTTCCAATTCACCCCAAACTTCGTCTCATCTTCCTTCGGGGACCATATGAAAACATGGGAAGGAGAACGCTTGACTCAGTTTTGTAGTAAACCCAAAATGACACCACATAAATCCAACATCTATCTATCAACTTGGTTCACAGACAACATGGGAGCTTCGCCTCCGGCTTCTCGTGCTGAAGAAACACTTGGACATTTCCCAATGACCATGAGCAGACCGTTCTTCTGGCAGCCATTGTGTGGCATCTCAGTGGCAACCACCGGCTGGTACTCCCTACACGGGGAAGGCTCTGTTCTCAAAGCTCCCCTCCAGCGCTACCTTGCCCTATATAAAAAAATGCATCATTTCCATATATAGATCATAACACAACCATATTCGGTTCAATGGTTAAAGACTAAAATTAACATAAACAAACTCTGGTTAAAACCAAATGCCAGAGATCGACTTCTCTGGGGATGATTAAGCTCTCTTTTGATTTTTGGGACGAGCACCCAATTTCAAGGGTTATAACACAGTTATCACAATATGCAAAACAAATACCAACATTGAGTAAACAGCACCCAAAGCTAAAAAGGGAGCAACAATAGGCAGACTCCATGACCATCCGTTCAAACTCGTGAAAATGAAAGATGGTATCCACGAAAATACCTAATGCGAATAGTCTTCTAAGTCGACAATGAGAGACTCATCATCAAAATCTCCCTCGGGCGGAACTCCAAACAACCAATCTCTAGTGGACAACTCAGCCTCTACATTTTCTGGCAAAAGAGAACTACGATATTTACTTAGAATGCGTCCTCTAATGCTAAACGCCAACTCCGAGGGAACGGAAGTGATTGGAATGCTCAAAATATCACGTGCCACAAGAGACAACTCGGGATACCGCTGTGAATGAGCTTTCCAATAATCAAGGACATTGAGATCTAGATATTTTTTTTCTATCAAGCCTATTCTCCTCCAAATACAAATCCAATTGTGACTTACTAGATTGTGAGCCAAAGTGTTCACTCTCGAATGCATCATACTCATCAAGATCATCCCCAATGTTCTCAACAATGCCCTCAACTGAAGTGTCACCTTGACTGCTTGAAGATGTAAAGCGATCAACTCTCAAGGTTACATATTCATCAAAAAGCGTATAGAGCTTTTCCCGAATGCTTCGCACAAACTCCACATGATCATCCATGCCCAATTTCAAATAGCAAAACTCTAACATGTGTAGCTTATATCGAGGATCTAATATGATTGCAAAAGATAAGACAATAGTATAACACTTCCAATATTTTTCAAACTTCTTTAACATTGCCCGAGACATAGTTTTAATAGCCACATCCTCACGACTAATTGCCTTTATCAAACGAAACTGGATATGCCATACTCCATAAAAATATAAATTCATCGTGGGATATTTAACTCTAGAGAAGAGGGTAGAAATATCATAAAAGGGTTGTAACAAGAATGCAATTTTCTTGGCTCTGACCCAATCCTCATATGATGGGCATGTGAGAAAGTTACTATCAATTAACTTCAAATGGGAAAATGCTTGTTTAAAGACCAAGGTACCTTCAAGCATTAGGTACGTAGAGTTCCATGTGGTAGGCACAACTTGACGTACCTTTTTACCCGTCTTCAAGGATGATTGTGATATACATTCAGCAAATTTCACTCTCCTCCCTTGTGTAGCTCTCACATATTTCATAGATTCTCTGATATTTTGCAATGATCCATCAATCATCTTTAGACCTTCTTGTACAATGAGATTCAAAATATGTGCACCACAACGCACATGAAAAAATTGACCGCCACATAACAAAGATGACCCCATAGGTGTCTTTTTTCAAATATCAACCATACTATCATTGTATGACGCATTATCCAATGTAATACTAAAAATCCTCCTCTCAATCCCCCACTCTCTCAACGAAGTCTGTAATTTTTCTAGTAGAATGTTGCCATTATATGGAGGTGTTACATAGGAGAAGCACAAAACCTTTTCATGTAATTCCCAATTCTCATCAATGTAGTGGGCCATGATAGTCATATAATGATCAGTTGTAATAGAAGTCCACAGATCAGAAGTTAAACAAATTCTGCTCAAAAGTGACACAAAATTTGACTTCAAGTTTCTCTTCTCTTTCTCATAAACTTTTATTACAAACACTCTTTGTTGTATTTCTCAATATGTGCTTCACATGGGGGTTGAGGTAACTAAGCAACTCTCTCGTAGCCTCCCGCTCTACAAAAGAGTAGGTGTAATTATGCTTGATTATTGCTTTTCAATCAGTACAAAGCATTGTTAAAGCAGTCAATATTTCCATACTATAGCATTTTATAAACTTATACCCTTCATCGATGGTGAAAATCTTATGCTTATGTCAGTGACCAGGTTAAGAGGGTAAATCTACTGCTCCCATATGTTATAAACCAAACTTCATGAACTCCATAGTAGATCCTAAACTGGAACATCCCCTCTTTTATCTTGTTATGCTCTATGAAAATATAAGTTCTTAGGACATTGAACTTTCTATTGGGTTCTAATACTGTTTGGCCAAATTATAATGACTATTCTAAAAATCAGTGAGTTGAAATCATAAATTTTGAATCTGCGACAATATTTCAGCTGGCAATGGTAATATTTCAAATGAGTTAGTATATTTTCCTTGTTAACTTTCTAAATACATTACTAATTACTGCCTAAAGCATTACTCTGGAATTATAGCTGATGCCTCCCTTGATCGAAATTTCTCATAAATCACTAGAAAACCTAGTAAAACACTAAATTTTGAAGGCCTGAGAGCAACGCACGTGACATATTGTGAAAATTCTTGGCGCTGACCTCAAGCATTTGACTCCAGAAATGAAATTCAAGGACAGAAAGACATACATGCTCTAGAACGCTAAAATCAAAAGAATTTTACTACTCACAAGGACTCGCGAATGGATCCAGTGGGTTCGACATCTCCAAAGCAATCAGACGTTTTCGCCATTCACCCAAATGGAGACCCTCGCTTTGAAAGATGCGAACGAGTTCTCTTGTTTGAAAGAAGCGGACGAGGAAAAAAAATGAAGACAAAGAGATGGAGATGGCTGACTTAGATCAAACCTGAGTGAGGGGAAGAGAGACACGATGGAGGTGGGCGACGGAGGCGAGCGAGACGGAGGTGCACAACGGCGGAGGGTACTTGCGATTTGTGAGATTACGGATCTGCATGCGTGTTGCTTGAGCACATTGAGAGTGAGGACTGAGGGGTAAGCCGTGAGGCATGAGCTTCTGATGGATGGGTTGAAAACAGGTCAAATATGGGTTGAATATAGGTCTGATGCAAATTCATATTATACCCGTGCGAAGTTAGGCTTGGAAGCTTCAAACCCATTTCTAACCTGTTTTTAAAATATAAATGGCCCATATTTAACCTGGCTCACTATAAATGAGTTAAAAAATGGGTTGGTCACCCATGTTGCCAGTTCTAGTTGTAAGTCAACCATAGAATTACCTTAAAGTCGACCAGAGATTGATTCGTCGCGTGATTTGCGAGCTGGCATTGATCGATATTCAAGATAGCCATGGACCCAATAAGGAATGACTTGTACTAGAACCCCGTACCAGCCACACACTAGTCAAGGATTAGTTACCCTAGATTTTGTGATGTGTTGTTGGAAGAATATGGGTCTAGGCGAACTAATCCTGCATCAATTTGAGTTGGTCATGAGAGGTGATATCGATAGTGTTCGATTGTACCACCGGTCTAGAAACGGGTGATTCCAACCCTAAATTGAAATATTTAAGGTGGTCCTCAACTCGTCAGTCGTTTGTGAGCTGGCCCTGTTCGATAGAATGGATGGTTCGATCCTCAGTTCAATTTGGTGCCTGAGTTCAGTAATTCTCCAAGTGTTCAAGGGATTACAAGTGATGATTCTAAATCTCAAAGCGTTGAAGAAGATGCAAATTATTAGTAGACCTTCTCCATGTAAGCAGAATGCCCAAATTACCATTAGCGTTAATCGTGGTAGACATCTATGTAATAGGAGGAAAAGCAGCGTTAAACTCTGCTCGTTGGAAGTTAAGAAATGGACAGTCTATTCGTGGGAATAGATAATTACTACGGTTACTAGAATAACCAACAGTTGATTGGGATAGCAAGATCGGATGG
The DNA here is from genome assembly GCA_028455895.1 of Rhodomyrtus tomentosa. NCBI lineage: Eukaryota > Viridiplantae > Streptophyta > Magnoliopsida > Myrtales > Myrtaceae > Rhodomyrtus > Rhodomyrtus tomentosa. The sequence goes on along the minus strand of JAPCWY010000001.1, from coordinate 34,197,821 downwards.
TCACAATTGAGTTGAATCCCTAGAGTCGGATGATTCATCCTGTTGAAACAAATTGTGGATATGGAATTGTGTTATATTAGTAGTTAAGGATCGTAAGTTAGAATCCAACTTGGATTTGATAGTCGCTTTATGATTTCGGTGCACAGAGTGGAGATTAGGATTAACTTGGAACGAACCTAGTATGAAGTTTGGAAAACAAAATCGCAGTTCAGTACGGCTTATTATCCACAAATGAAAAGTCAATCTAAAAGGATAATTCATGATCTGGTGAACATGTTGGAGGTATGCATTTTGGATTTCAAGATAATTTGGATGAACACTGACCCCTGATGGAGTTTGCTTAAATAACAGTTCCAGTATAGCACTAAGATGATACTTTTCGAGGCAATGTATGGCAGAGCGTGCAAGACGCCCGTTTAAAGGAGGACCTGAGTTAGTGGAATAGTCGATGGACGCAATCAAGGTTAGCAGAGATAGACTGAGAACAATTTAGAGTTGTCAGAAAAGTTATGCCAATAAGGAGCGAAGACCATTGAAATTTCAGGTGAGTAATTATGTATGTAGAAGATGACACCTGTTGGAAGGACAACTCGTTTTGATAATAAAGAAAAGCTAAGTCCAAAGTGAGTCATACCATTCGAGATTTTGGAAAGAAATGAAAATTAGATGTATCGTCTTGTGTTGCCGCGGAGACTGGCTCAAGTGCACAACGCTTCCCATGTGTCGATATTAAGGAAGTACGAACCAAACCCTGCTCCTGTGTTGAGTTATGAGAAGATTGAACTGGATTAGGGAGCATTGTATCTGGGAAGTCCAGTCAGAATCGTCGCTAGGAGACAACAAGTATTCCGGAGCAAGAATTTTCCCTTTGGTCAAGGTGGTTTGGTAAGACCGTGGTCCTGAAGGAACTATTTGAGAAAATTGTAAGGACTGGATATCATTATTAGTTTGGAGGGTTGTAATAGTACTTCAATTTCGAGGACGAAATTTCCTAAAGGGGAAAGTTGTGACGCTCTGGAAATTCACCTCTGGCAAAGTACCTAAAATCAATATAATTGATTGACATCGAATTTCAGTCGAAGGAAAATTTTGGATCGCAAAGACTGAAGAGATAATAATTGGACGAATTCTGAAGTTTCAGTCTGTTTAAATTAGGTTTTAAATTTCTTAGCCGCCGCGAATTAGGATTCAATCCTCGCGCTTAAGCCTAATCCCGACCGAGCCTAGTCCTTGAAATTACCAAAATACCCTTCGTTAGTGTACCGAAAATTCAATTCAGTCTCGATTTGTCAAATTACCAAAATAACCTCAATTATTTGGCATGTGAGACAAAATGGCCAAAAAGTCTTCATGGTGGACACCCCACCTTTCTTTCTCTCTCTCTCGACCGCGTGAAGAACGGCCCCCTTTTTCTTCTTCTTCTTCTTCTTCTTCTTCTTCTTCTTCTTCTTCTTCTTCTTCTTCTTGGATAACCGAACCTCCTCCTCCTTCGTTGTTGATTTTTGTGAGCCACCACCACCGTCCGGCCACCACAAGACATCCAGCCACCCCTCGTCGTCGCCACCGACCTCTCCGGCCTCGTCGTCGGCCAGAAAATTGTCGAAAATCTCCTTTCCCCTCACCGCCTTGTTTCGACCCCTACACCCCCGAGAACCTCCGGCCATTTCAGCCACCATCGACACCAACCACCACACCACAGACGACTACCGTCCTTCCCCCAACCACCTCGACCCAGCCTTGCTGACCATCGGCCGCCGGAACCGTCGCGAATCGCCCTGAAGCCATCGGTGCCCTGTTTTCAAGCCAATCTACGTTTTCTTCAAATCTGGTCGAACCGACCGTCACCGCCGATGAACTCCTAGGACCTCTCTCTCTGACACCTGAGCTCGTGGACACCGACTGCCATGCGTAATGGCCGGAAAACTACCCGACCCGCTGCCCTGTTCTCGGCCACGCGAGACCCCTGCCCCACCCGATCTGTTTCGTCATAGATCTGCCGCCTCCGGCCGCCTTCAACCACTGCCACCGGTGCCGACAGACTCCCCCCAATCACCTGGTACCTCCACCATCAACCTCGAAGCTGGCCTCCGCTCGTTGGCCTTTGTTTCGATCGTTTCAGTTCCAACGCCGCCCCTGCCCTGTTCCGCTCGGGTCGCACGGGCCGTGGCCTGTTTTGGCTCGAGTCGAGTGGCTAAGGGACTGGGCTGGGTGGCCGAGTGGCTGAGTTCGAGGCCGGGAATTTGGACCGCTGCCTGAGAATTTTAGACCGTGGTCCGTCGAGCCAAGCCGTGTTCGCCGTCGTTGCCAAAGCCGTCACCGTTCATCGTCGTCACCCGCGTCGTCGCTGTTGAGACAACCCGAGCTGACTCAATTTATGAGTTGACCCTAATCCTTGGTTAAGGCACTAATTGCTCCTAGGATTAGTTGTCTAGGCGATTAGAAAATTTAGGTATGCGATCGGGGCCGATTTAGATAGAAATTGTGATAAAGTTAAATGGCCAACCGATTAGGTTAGCCGGTTGATTACTTTGCCTGTGGCTAATTATGATTAGTTGAAATTGATTGATTGATTGATTTGATCGTGTTCGATCGTGAGCGAGCGACATGTTAGAGACGAGCGAGCGATCGACGTTATAAATTGAATTGATTAATAAAGGCATTGTACGAATCGAGTTTTTTATTGTCTAATCGGTTTTGACTGCTTGGGATTGATTAGTGACTTTATTGATTTGGATGTCTTGCTGAAATGTATGATTGGCTGTCCTAATTGTTCACTGAGTGTTCGATGGTCTGTTTGGGGTTTAATCACCCTTCTGTGGTTGCGGTGTCTAACATTAGACTGCATATACATATGGCTGTGTGTGAAGTCAAAATATATTTTTAGCATGAAAATGGCCTTCGGTTGAGACTTTTACATGCATGTGTGAGCATTCAACTTTAACCAAAGATAATGAAATGGGTTGATTACTGGATGTGTGTTGTGTGGTCATATGAGGGAACGATGATACTTTTCCTGGCAAGTTCGTACTGTACCAATTGTATTGAACCATACGACTTGCCAAAAACACGTCAATTCTAGTTCGGTGCTAACTAGCACGGATGCAAAGTTGGTCGGATGTCGGTCGCAGCTTGTGATGGACCTACGCCCCGTTTAGGGATGCCTACTTGCTGGTACCGTGCCAGGCGCACCGAAGACACCTTTTATAGTAGCCATTGTCGAGAGAAAAGGGACATAGTCCGATCCTGCCCGTAGAACACTCGATTGCATCAAGGTGCTGGATCGCGTTATTTGTGGTAGTCGCATCACGCCTTCTTTCGCGTAGATCCTCTCATGTACCATGGGCACGATCATCGTTAATAAATGGACTTATGTGATGTCCCATGCGTACTTGTGGATGAGATGCTTGTTTGAGTGATCGACTAATTGGGTATGAGTGGAGTCAAGCATTGCATTGTGTGTAGCTGAAGCTGGCAAGTATGCATGTGGATTGTTTTTATATCGTGACCATAATTGGGTGTTATATGTGGTGATTTGTTATGGTGAGACTTCTATTAAGATGCTCGGGTGAATCAGTTTCCTAACCGAGCTTAGGCTTGATTCACTGAGATTTATTCTCACCCCACCATGGGATAACATTTTCAGGTCCCAAGTGACGAAGCCTTGTGAGTGCCAAGGATTGGCTTTTGGATTAGTCATCTGAAGTAAGATGAGAAGTTAGTCTTACCTGACTAAGTATACTTTTGAGACTTTGTCTAGTGGTCCCGAAGTATGGGTTTGAGCTCATACATTAGTAGCCCGGTAGGATTATGTCCTAGCTACTGTTTTATATATATATTTATTATTATCCTTTGGTAAAACGTTGTGGTGTTTGATTCCTGCTATTCTACCTCTGTTTGTTTTTATTGTCAAGGAGTTGACGCGTTTCCGCATGCTTAAGTAATTGATAGGACGTTAATGTGCTTGAGACGCTATCTCTATGACCTCATGGCGATTTGACAAGGGATGTCGCGGGCTCAAGAGTCGGGGCATGACAGTTAAACTAGCATAATCTAAACGTATTCTATTTTTAGGGATTTTGTAATATTTTTGGTGATTTAAAAAAATTCCAATTTTTTTTGAAATTATTTATTTTATTTTTATTAATTTGAGGAAAAAGTGACGAGAAGTGAAAGAGAAAAGTGAAAGATGTGAGGCTTGATTCTGTTTTGTGATTTTTAAAAGTGAATCTTTTTCCTGGAACTAACTTTTTGTTGTTAATTTCTGAATGTTGCTCTAAAACTAACTCTGATTCTGATTCTTAAAACTGATTCTAAAAATAGAATCATAATTAGAATTGTTTATTGGTTCTCATCTTTTTTTTATTCTAGAAAACTGAACCAAAGAACCAAAATGGTTCTCATGCAAGCCCTAAATCTACTTACGACCCACTTATGACTCACTTAACACTCATATTATTTCTAAACCCATTAGGGACTCCTTTATTGAATATAACTACTCTATATAACTGTTGTAATATATAAATATTAAACCACGTCTTATTCTAATAGCTCGAGCTTTTAGAGCAGTTGGTAAATGGTCCCACAAAATCTCACATTGTATTAAAGCCGGTGTTATTTACTTCCGCGTATGTAGGCCCACTCTCCATTAGTTAATTTCCACGTACAGATTACTTGCACGCGAAATAGGGTGTTGAAGTTATTGTTGTTGTCTCATATCGTTTGTGAATGAGTGTTGTATACTCTTTATATTCATGTGATCTCCCTTCACCTAATAACTTAAATTTTTGGGTTGATTTTTCTAATAATAACAACTTAACTTATTATATGTGGGTGAAGAAATGGGTTTATGACCCATTTCGATAGGCCTACCGGAGATTACCAATTCCTAGTAAAGCCAGCAATAAATGGACATCCGATTGATTTTTTTGTTGCACATATGCTAATAAGTCGCTATCGATGATAGAACGTGTAGGAGCCCTAAACAATGGTGATCTCTCTTGGCCGAATCATCGCTTCGTCGGGTCATCCTAGCGATATCAAGCTCTTTTGATCCCCTAAGGTCCTAAGTAGAATTGTGCAAAAGAACCGTTGCAATCTGGACTAGCGATTTTCCAAAGAATGCCTGGACAACCAAGGAGCTCGGTAAAACGGTTGAAGGATCGAAATGAATTTATGGCGTATGTTTTATGTCCCTTAATGTAATTATGCGAGAATATGGGGACCTCTATGATGATATTTGACGTCTTCATGTGACGTTGGGCTTTGAACGTCCCTTCCTGACTATGCTTGGATGGGCTATATCGTGGGCCAAGCCTTTAGATTAAAGAAATAGTTGAAGCTGCCGTGTAGCACTAATCCAGAAAAAAGGGGGCGAAATAAAAAGAAAATATTAAAAAAAAAAGAGAGAGAAGGAAAATTACAAAGATTCTAGATTGTGAGACGAAGGAAGAGAGAAGAAGAACACGTGGGAATTAAGTTGTCTTGTAAACAAACCAACGAGGATTTAGATAGATTGTCCGTAAAAATTTGGTTATGCCCATATATCGTACTCAATTCTCACAACCACCACATTTTCTTGAAGGATATAAGTAGAAGAATGGCTAAAGTTACTAACTGTTTTATTCGATTAATGTAATGCATACCCACTGTTTGCCGATTTGGATTTACGTACGTAATGTTAGTGGTTCAATTCCATTACTTCGTGTCACCGGATCACACAAACTGTTCTTACTCATGAACATGTCAGCTTAGCGCAAGCATGCCTATTTGAAGGTTTTATTTCTTAAAGAAATTTCTAGACGTTCTCAGAACGCGACTTTTCATCCCGAAAAAACGTGTTAATTCCATGCACAATGTTAACCATTTTTCATTAAAAAAGAAAAAGAAAATTGAAAACTTATATAACAGTGGATAACAACTGATTGACTTGAATGGATGAGCATGTCATACTTTGAAAGCATCGAGAAAAAATCTTGGAAACTAGTAGATGTACTTTGATCTCTCCGATCATTGGCATCACGGTTTCGTACACTTCCCCGAGACTATGGATCTACGTATACCTATTAACTTTATCATACACTATGGACATTTTTTTTATTTTTTTGGTATGAGCGGAACATTTAGATCGATTTCGTGCTATATAAGTTGATGGTTTTGTCCCACATGATCTCGTTTCTCCTTGAAGTATTCATTCGCACTTCAATTCCCGGCATCTATGGTACGAAAACAAACTTGACAAAGGAAACCCTAAGAAGTGTTTTCTAATGCAAACAGCCACCTCAATCTTGCCATGAGAGTCAAGTCATTCAAGAACTTCGAAAAATAAATAAATTAATGTGTCATACAAACTATCGTTATATATACATAAGCAAAAACACAACTTTTTTCCATAGCAGTTCTAATCAATTTCATTCACTGAGTACACAAAGAAATGGCCTCCCCAACGATCGTCACTTACAACAACCCCTCTTTCCCGCCACCGCCACCACCACCATCTCAGCCTTCCCCGAACCGGCCTCCGCCGGCGGCAACCCCTCCACCGCATCACAAATTGCCGCCGCCGCCGCCACACCCCTTCACTCCGCCATCCCCTCACGTGCTCCCGCCACCTCATCCCCACCCCATTGCCCCGCCACCCCCCCACGTGAGGCCGCCGCCACACCCGTTGCCGCCGCCTCCTGGGCCCGACCACCACCCGACAATCATCGTCATCGTGTTCATCTCGTGCGGGGGGCTCCTGTTCTTCGCGTTCATGGCGGCGGCTCTCTTCTGCTGGATGAAAAAGAAGAAGAAGAAGGCGGAGCAAAAGACCGAGTTGATCCATTTCGAAGAGCACAGGAAGGTGAAGGAGGCCATTGTTGAAGGTCCTCATGGGACGGAAGCCATAGTGCTCTCCATAGAAGACGATGTGGTCTTTGATGAGGAGATTAAGAAGCGTGAAAATATCGAGAAAGGTTCGCATGCCAAGAGCGATACTGAGGATTCGGGCTTCATCGACATCGAAAGAGCTTCGCCTGAATCGTCCGACCACCACCGCCACAGTGAAGAACACCTCGTAGAGCACAAGGGATAATCGATCATGTATGCGGACCAAAGTATTTCTTACGTAAATTGTTTGCTTCCATCAATAATTTTCCTCATGCAAGGAATGTCATGTTTTTTTCTTTTCTCTCTCTTTTTTTTTTTTCCTGATTCGCGAAAAATGTAATAATCTTCAATCTATGAACTTGTTTAATTTATCACACCATTGATTTATTCTTTTTCACCGCATGTACCATACTTGCACGCATGACCATTGTGAAGAAAATGAAGAAAACTTTGGCGAAGGCAAAGTTCATCCTTTTACTTTCTTCGTCCCAGTGAGGGAAAACGAATCGTTTGCTTCTCAGCAGTGCATGAAATTGAAGGGCTCCACGATTAATTTTTAAGATTTGAGAAGTTAGCAATGTAACAGTATAGCAATGCAATCTTAATCGTAAGTGTTATGAGTGGTAAAAAAAGGGGGCTAATTTCCTAAAAAAAGCACCAACTTTAGGTTTAATGACGCTTTCGGCATGAACTTTTTTATCTCATAAACAAACACCAACTTTAAGTTCAATGATGATTCTGACCCTTTTTTTTTTTTTCATTTCATGAAAAGGAACCAACTTTAGCTCTAGTCCTAAAACTGGCTTCCTTAATTTGGAACCATTAATTATCCAACGTGGCAATTGCATGCCATCAATAAACTTACGTGGCTTACTGATGTGGATTTAAGGCATTATCCGCCGTAGTCTTAGCATGAAATATGAAGTTGTTCATCTACTTCAAGGGGGAGGAGTAAGGGCTGGGCTTATTAAAAAAAAGAAGGCTCTAGTCATGAGCTTGGCGGGTCTCGTCCATGGCATCTCTCCGCGGGTGGTAATAAGAGCTTCAAATTCCAGTTAGACTGTTGATACTTGCGGGTAAAGTGGAGGAGACGAAGATGTGTATTACCACCCATGGAGAGATGCCAAGAGCCTCTTTTTTTTACCAATCCCAGCTCTCCTCTTCCCGAAGTGGATGAACAACTTTATATTCCATGCCAAGACTATGGCGACTAATATCTTAAATCCACGTCAACAAACCATGAAGATTTATTAATGAAGTGAAATTATCATATTGGACAACTATTGGTTAAAAATTAAGACGTAAGATTTGGGACTCGAGTCAAAGTTTGTGTTTTTTTGAGGAATGAAAAAAGTTTGAGCCAAAATCATTATTAGACTTAAAGTTGGTGATTTTTTATGAGACAAAAAAAAATTTCATGTCAGAATTATCATTACACCTAAAATTTGTGTTTTTTTAGGGAATTAACCCAAAAAATATATAGCAATTATAGTGGGGCCCACCTCTGATTTTATGTTGTCACATGTCACACTAGTGGGATCCTTAATTTGTTATTACCATACTTAGTGTAGTGTTAGTAGATGAGAAGTGTGATATTAAGCGGGTGCATGATAACCATTATATTTGTATATTGCTTTCCAAACCTATTTTCGAAATATGTTTGGAATAAAAATTCGTTTGATAATGTAATTTCATTTTTCCGTTTATATAATAAATTTTTGCTCCAGAAATAGATTTGAAAGAGAAATGACAAGTGAAAATTGCAGCTTCTTTGTTCCAGAAACAGATATGAGAAATAACCTATCAAATCCCTTCGTTTGTTCTCAAATCCTCGTCGCACTCTCTCAGTCGCCCTTTCTTTATCGGTCGCCACCCTTGCTGACCTTCGCCGGCCATCATCGACCGTCATCACTAGCCGCAACAATCACTACGGGCCACCATCACCACCACCTTTGGCCACTGCCGCCAACCATCACCCACCTTCACCGCCCACTGCCGCGACCATCGCTCGCCGTTGTCCCCCGCAACACCGCCAACCACTGACTACGCCGCCGGCCTCTACCCACCATCAATCACCATCGGCCACTGCCGTCCACCGCCAAAATAAAAGATAAATAATAATATTTTTGTATTTTTAATATTATAATTTAAAAAAAAAATTAAAAAATTAAAAATGAAGTAAAAATCGCAGAATATTTTGTGTTAATAATATTCCATAAGTAGAAAATTTCAATTGTTATCAAATGAATTTATATTTCATATGCATAATTTTAACGTCATTATCAAACACGTTTTTTTTTTCTCGAAAATTCATCTATAAATTAGAAATAGAAAAAAATATTTCTAGCCATAAAATGGCTCCAGAAATAGAATGATTATCATGCGCACCGTAATTAATTAATTAGCTCTTGACAAGTGTCCGCATATGAGTTTTGACGACTTTATCCGAGGATAACTAGTTATCCAAAGGACCAAACATGGGAGAATTATATTAAAAAAAACCTATTGCAATTGCATCAATCATTTTTTTGGTCAATTAAGTCATAAATTTTTTGCATTTGTGCTAATTCATTCCGGCCAATTTTGGTTGAAAATTGCTGACGTAGTGTAGCCAAGGTTGATTGTTGTGCGAAAGAGCTTCTCTAACTAGATAAGATGAAAATGATGAAAAACAAGAATCATCAAGAACGCAGAGATTTACATGGCTTGCTAAAAATCCGCCTACATCCATAGGAGGGAGAGAGACGCGATTTCTTAGTTTTTGAGTGTTAGGAGACACAAGGTACAATGCTGAATTAAAAAGATAATTAGGTTGGTATCCCTAAAGATCTTATCAAATTAAGAAACTAATTAATAAGTCTTTAGTGATTATCCCCCGAATCTTTTGAAATAACTTGACATATCTCAAATCCTTCCTTGACTCCGTTTGAAACTCAAGACAATAACAACAGGTGTGGCACGAACAATGCCGACTCTAGCCTATGGCTAGTCGCCGAGGTTTGCGAATGGCTAGAGGGAGAAGAAAGGGAAAGAAAAAAAAAGAAATATGAAAATGAAAAATTATAATATATACATATATTTTAAAATAAAAGTCATAATAATTCACGTTAGCAATTTCTGGTCAAAATTGCCAGGAAGGACAAAATTGGTAGAAATGTACAAAAATTAGGACTGAAATTGCCCAAAAAAAAGTTTAAGAATGAACTAATACAATCAAATAGGTATAGGAATTTTTTACTAGTTCTACCGGCTAAACTTGATAAGAAACCAATTTAATCTCATGTTATGTGACCATGATGGACATGCATCGGTCCCTAAGCTGGTGCCAATGCCATTCGACAAACCTTTTCGCAACTTGTCATCCATGAATCCAACACGAGGATTTACACACTTAGGTCCTTTTTCGGCTTATTTCGAGAGAAGAGAGTAAATCCCAAAACTGAGAGAATGCTACGAGGCCAAATCCACAAAAGGGCCAGTGGGGCAGTTTTTCTCTTTCACCTTCTTCCTGTTTTCAGAGAAATACTTGTTCTTCCGAAAATGAAGACATTGATCATGGCCTTGAACTTGAAAGATCAATCTCGTGAATTGTTGATTAGCATATGTTCACGTCTCGAAACGACCTAGGAAAAAAGAGTCAAGGAGTCTGATGTTTAAAAATACAAAGTTGGATGGGACCTTAAACATTGTCATTCTTATTTTTCTTCTCCACAGCACAAGGTTTATCGAAATGTTCGACTCGTTCCTATTTATTCGCTTGACTTGTTTCGTAGTAATTCGCAGGGTCGTTCTTTTTTTTTTTCTCGCTTGATGGGATACACAAAAAACCGTCCCTTTCATGTGCATCGGATAAGGGCTTCACTCGTGGGATGACGGGCGTAACCCTCGAGATTACTCTGAGTGACAGACGTTGCGATTTAGATACAAGTTCCGCCGTATCAAAACCAATCACTCGAAAGGATCAACCTATCTCTTTATGGTGCATTCTGGTCGGTGCCATGTGCTAGGATATCGTTTGGATTGTTGGAAATCTACCCTACATCTGATGTCGACTGAATGATAATGGTTTATCGAATGCTTTTGTCAAACCTCATCGAGTTAGAGAGAGTTTTGAACCTCATTCATGGTGAGCATGATCAATCATGCTCAATCCCAACTATTAGTCGACTGAAACGAAGTTCCTTTTCCGACCAATAAAAGAGAGAGAGAGACCGCACGGTCGGTCTCGTGGGTTCCCATATAATTCAATGACCGTGATTACATCCGATGAATGAAATAGGTTGGTGTGGCCGTAGAGCTGGGATAATCGGGCTCGAAGACGGAGAAATTGTCTCGAGCGACGAAGAAAAAGCTCACCTCACTTTTTTTCAGGAAAGCAAGACACATGATTATGTTCCTAGACTTCTGAACTCACGACACTAACTTTATTCTCTCTTTTTTCCCTCTTTAACCGGTTTTCATAATGCCTTTTCTTGGCATGTGTGGAACTAATGCTCCTCCTCAAATCCTTCATCATGTTCTCTGATTTTGGCTATGGCCGAATGATGGAGCCTCCTATTTCCCTGAAAACTTCAACTTTAAGGCATATCGGGCTTTCTATCAAGTGAGTGTACTAAGGCAATGAGGAAAGAAAAAAAAAGTATCAAGATGCATGTGTAAGTTATATTAGAGAAGTCCTAGATCGGAGAATGGATGCGGTGTTGAATAGTTAATATATCTATAATTCATTGACTTAAACTTTTGAGTAAAGTTGGATCTACTTTTTAGCGATATTTCCTAAGCAAATGGTATCAGAGCCGATGATAGAGTCTGGAAAACACGCATAGAAAAGGAAAAGGGAGAGTAATGACATTGCATTGCCTTTTTAGGCTCTTTTGACATGGCCTTTTTGTCTAGTCAAAATGCTTGGTTTCCAGCATTTCCACTCAAACCCCCAACAAAGCTGGATTAGGGAGGGGGTGTTGCACATCAATCATCTGTCATGGATGACTTTCGGCCATGCACTGAACTTGGTGGGAGTGCATTAACTATAATCATTGATTATTAGGTAACCGCGCTCCTACGACCAATTTTTAGGAAACATCTGAATATTATTAAGGATCCTTTGGAGATATGGCAAGACCAGAAGGATAAGTGTAGTTTGATTTATAGCTGTGAGTTTGTGAAAAAGTTAAAATTTAGAATTCATTTGACGGTTGCAAAAGCTTCTTTTGTTTCCTCGCAGAGTTGTATAGTCTCATTTAAAAAAAAAAAAAAAAGACGAGTTTTTCGGTGCTGGTAAATTCCAGGGATAATGATTCAAAGTCCCCGAACATGTCACAAATATGCAATTGAGTCTTAAAACTTTCAAAAAGTACAATTAAATCTTAAAATTCGTCAAAAAATACACTTGAATCCTAAAACTTTCAAAAAGTGCGATTAAGTCGTAGAACTTGTCATATTAGTGAAATCAAGTCCTTCCATCAATTACACTTTCCAAAAGTTTGAGGACTTGACTGTATTTTCTTGACATGTTTTAAGACTTGATTGGGTGTTACTTCCTTATATATTAAATCACTAATCTAAACAAAAGTGGCTTATCAAATTTCTTTATATTAAATTAACTCCTAAATTTGGGGTACTAACTCTCACTTGAATTATTCACCTCTTTATATATTTTTAATTCTCTTGATGATCAAATTCGCCAGTACTCGAATTCAGCAAATAGCCTTTGCTAGCTCAGAAAATCTAAAGCCACGGCGAACCCAATAGAAAGATTTAACGAACTAAGAAAGTATTAGGACCAAATTGGATGCCGAGACATAAAATCAGTTGTTCTAATTTAAAAGGAAAGGTGGTAAATATAATGTCGTAGGGTTCACGGATATATTACAAAATTAAACGAAAAGAGAGAGAGAGAGAGAGAGAAGAAAATCGCTTGAAGAAAACTTAATAATATTCTTCTAATTAGGCTTTCTTTGACACGATCTACATATCTCTTGTTCATAGGCCTAGAAGTATGTAATAAAGGAGGGTCACTGGCAAAGAAACCAACATCCCAAATATTACCCTGCCAAAGAAAACACAAAGCACATCACTTACAATAAAAACTAAGATGAAAACAAAAATGGGGCAGACTTTGCATTTTGACTTACCCTGTGCTAAGAATATCTGGATGCACCCCATATTCCCTAGCAAATACAAATGGGACAATCCCTTGTGGAAGAGCAGCCTGAGATTAGAACAGACAAAAAGAAGAAAAAAATTACTAACTTTTAATGGTTAGAAACCTAGAAGGTTTTTGAGGGGAAAAAAAAAACGATTAGGTAGTCTCAGTTTTATAAATGATGTGGGAGATACAATTGACGATGTGGTGTAACACATTATAAATTTATGATACAGGATTCTATTAAAATCCTACCTTTGCTTGATATACCAATGATCCGATCCGGCACAACGGGCTAACTATAGGGGTCGGTTAAAAAAGAAATGCAGTATCATTATCCTTTCATCACATATGAGTAGGGTCTGACCTGCACTATGGCCGCGTGAAGCCGCGCTCCTCTCAACCTGACCGCGAGGGACGCAGTCGACATGACCAGAGGCCCGGAGACGAAGCGGATGGCCATCGAGATAGTCGCCATCTTGGTGCCGCAGGCGATGATCCTGGGCTGGAGGGCCATGAACAGTCCTGCAACACAACGCAGCGGAAAACCCTCCCGAAATTGAATCGACAGTGCATGTCAAAGGCCCTTTTAAATGTACTCAGGCACACAGTCGTTTTCGTTGTTCAATGTGACGACGAGTCGTTTTCGTTAGCACAGGGGGGAAGAGAGAGAGAGAGAGAGAGAGAGAGAGAGAGAGAGAGAGAGAGAGAGAGAGGAAGATGTGAGAGCAGGGCGCGAAAGGTATGTTACTGCTGGGTCTGCATGACATGGGGCAAAGTGCAGATGCAAAACAAAAGCATGCAAAAAAAAAAAAAAAGTAGATTCTCTGTTTTTGTTTTTTCCTTCCTTCTCTCTCTCTCTTTTGGTGTGTACCTAAGCTGAACATTGCCATCCCAAGACCAGCATCTGATATAATCTTTATTGAATATTTCACCAAGCTGGGCATCCCCACATTCCATCTGGAAAAAAAATTGAAAATAATGAAAATTTCATCAAATAACAATAACAATATTGTAGAATAAAAAGTACAAATGAGACTGGCTTGCAAAATTGACAAAACAGATAAATAAGTTAGTCATATCCGATGTTGGATAAGAACTTACCTTAACGTTTCACTTTGTGACAAAACCCATTTTTATATTCGTGTTATTATCCGTCAATATATGGTTAAGAGACATAACATGATAGGTCACGATCAGTTGACGATAGGGTTAAGACTCCAGATCAACTTTCAAGTCGTGTCCAAGTTCTAGGAAAAATTTTGAAGTTTATATCATTTCAGTATTCAAGAAAAGTTGAATAAATGTGCACTTCATCATATTTGTTGCAGCCATCAGAATCTAAAATTGGGATGTGTGGGTTTTGCATTGTTAAACCGGCTTGCCACCCAAGGCGTGTGGTGTAGACGACTCACTTGAACGAGATGAGAGACCAAAGGAGCCCCAGAATGCTGGAGTACGTGTTGGGGTTGCGACAGAGCTTTCTTCCCACGACCGTGAGGATGAGCTTCATCATGACCAAGGCGTTTGGCATTTCTTGTGGGGTTGCTGCTGTCGCCTCTTGCTTCTTATCAGGTGGCTCTGCCCCAGAAGCTACTGTGCATTCTCTGAAGCTCATCTCTTTCTCTGTATCACCATGAAATCATATAACACATAAACTTGAAGAGATTAGGGCACAAATAAAAGCAATCAATGTGAAATGCAAAGCCAATATTTGTCTTTGAATTGCATACACCAACAACTTTACGATGATTCATCTATAATTGGTGGGTCGTAAGTTATGTATATCATCCGCATGCTAATTTAACTTAATATAAAAGATGAGATGTTCATGTACGTTATTTACTAACCAAAAGACTGGTTGGGATGGAAGAAAACAAGAGCCGGGTCTTTTGTGATTTCGATATTTCTAATAACAAGAGTTACTTCCAAAATGCACTGAAAAAGATCAGCTAGGCTTTCCGTACCCAGGTCATTCAAACATATGTCAAGTCTATTCTAGAATGCCCCCATAAGATTGTAGAGAAACATTGACATGTAACTATCGAGTTACTGCCATTCAAGCAAGTTTTGCACATTTCACTGCATGCTTTATGAAAATTAACATGACTATAAAGTATGAACTGTTTCGCGGCCCAGTTAGGACACAACGAACAATGGTTCGAGATCACACGCATCGCACACATAAACATCGTTTCACTAAGTTTGACCGATGGTCAGCGTCACTTATTGGACATAGAGCATAAATTTCCTCGCACGCATCTCACGTTGGATCTACCTTAAATTTCTCACCACAGAGTCTAAAGTTTTTTCGGACCCTTTTTCTTGCATTCCCATAAAAGGTCAAAACCCTAACATGAGAAAGAAAGGGAAAAAAAATCAATGATCAAACATCAAAACAAAAAGTCAAGCTGAAACACGCTTGGTAGACCTAGCAACATTTTTCAGTGGCAACATCATCCACTTCTTACAGCAAAATAATTACAGCGAGAAAACATTGGCTCGCCATCATTTCGCCCGATCATTATTACAACAGGATTTTTCTTTAAAGATGAATACCAAACTTTGCCTTCAATGATTATGCACGTGCTCCAAGCCAATGATGGCAACGATGGATTGTGGACATGACTTGATAAAATTTGTTGGAAAGTTTTCAAGACAGCTTTGACCGTGCTTGAGGGGCCACACTGTCTTATTCTGTCCCCTCTCTCTCTCTCTCTCTCTCTCTCTCTCTCTCTCTCTCTCTCTCTCTCTCTCTCTACAGGTAGTGGGAAGCATTGTGTGAAAAGATCAAAAGCAAAGTCATGGCAAAAGAGGGGAAAAAGATTGAATTTTTACTGCTATATTTTCCAAGACAAGTTGAGGTTTTCAACCACCATGTGTTCTCAAACCTTGTTTTGGTGTTTGACCGGAGATGAGTAATGCTATGAAGAATCCTAAGCGCCCCGGAAGTCAAAGAGTTGATACGAAGGGATATAAAAATTGCTGTACAAGCATAAATTCCGAAAATCGCGTCATGAATGAATATTTGGATAAGTGAATTATATTCGTAGTGTGAAATTAGCACAAATTAGAGTTTGTAAGAACGCTTTAATGTATAGCGCACATAATCACATTACATAAGATGAGAAGGGTATTTCTGAAAAAAAAAACTTAAAAATGAGAACTCATATGTCAAAAAGACGCTATAGTAGCACGAAATATCAAAGCAAAAATTGTGTTTCCGTCCCAATGACAATCAAATTGCTCCCTTTTATGTTCTTGTAAAAAATAGTTGCTGCTTCTTAGCCACAGATAACCAACTTAAAAGTTGCACATTTGTTGTGCGCATTTTGGACTAGTAATTGTCGATAACCAAATAAGCAATACATGTATGCTAACAAACAACTGGTATAGTCCCAATAATTTTTTAATTCTTCGGAAAAAGGGATTGTCAAGTGCAATTAAAATTTTAAAATCTTGTTATTGCATATAACCAATCACAGTTCGCTCTGTAACAAACAATAGAATCTTCTATGCCTGAATGAGAGACGACTCTTCATATTTCAACACAAGTTCATCGTAGATTAAATGGGGGTCCAAATTATATTTATCTATGTTATTGTTAGCTACATCCTAACTTGAATTCCTATTTCAATCTTTTATAGGTTGAGTTTTATGTCTTTAGTGTGGGTGGAAAATGGAAGAGCTCCTATCCACTAGTGCAGTGACCAAAGCATAGCTAAATATCGCCAAACCTAATCACCATGCCCAGCCAGACAGGAACATCAGTATCGTCCACGCTCTCTGCTTCATGGGGCCGCTAAAACTTTCCACCCTAAAAATACCCAATCAACTTCGACAGATCTGGTCCAAGTGTTGTCATTAATACCGTGACTAAGCTGTCCTATTCATATATCAGGTTACGGTGTCAGATTCTTCTCTTTCTTTGTTTTTTTCCCCTCTGCACTTTTTGACGTCATCTGTGGACCGAGGGAACCATCTGTACATCAACAGCTTAAAAAAGCTGCATGCATGTTGGATATCTTCCCATGTACATCCAACCATTAAATTCAGGTGTTCTTGCCTTGTCACAGCTGATTTTGCCAACTCGTAGCGAATCTAGCATGGTCATTCATAATTAAAAGATCTAGCTAGACTCACGTACTATTACTAGGAGAACAAGAATGATCTAGAGATCAAAAGATGGTAAATTTAGCTAGTCGCTTGAGGCGATTGGAGATTCGGCTGATCATTGTACCTGTTATGCCGGAAAGCACCGGTGACGCCGGTTTATTGAAAACCTTCCCTGAAATCGGCGACTTGACCCACACTGGCGTAGTGGCTGTTGTCACGGAGATGGTGTCTAACTCGTTGAAGTTCGAGGCGCGCGGAGTCGGCTGTAGCGAGTACGCGTCCGATGACGCGTACCCTGATAGCCGAGGGCTCGCGGAGCGGTACCCGAAGGCTAGGTCCCCGATTCCGAATGAGATGTCAGTGCCTGAATGGTGATACTCATGGAGAGGTCCAGGAGTATTTATTGAGAAGATCTCCACGTTGGACAGATTGGACGCTCTCGGGGTGATGCCGACGGTGGAAGATAGGGCAGAGTCCGGGGCGGATGAGATGGACCGTCGGATGCGGACCCGGATCCGCCCATTGTTATCGACTTCCGACTCGGTGCATATTGGGTCCCGGCCGTCGAGCGATATCACATCCCCGTCGAGCTCGATCTTGGCTATGGATGCCGCGGCTGGGCCAGGAAATTGGTTTCGGATGAGCTCGGTGGCCGCTCTATACTCGAATAGGAAGAGAAGGAGAGTGTACCTGGAAAAGATTACATGCAAACAATGCACATTGTCGGTTCTTACTACATAAGATGGACTTATTAAATCTTGGACAGACCAACAAACTAAAATTAGTCTACCTAAGCCAGTTAGATTTTCGCGTTATACCGACCAGATTAATGAAGTTATGCACATAATAGTACCAGATAATGCACTGAAGCACGACAACTTGGACCATGAGGCTCTGAGTGAAGTCTCCATACATGGCCTTCAACAGAGGTATGCCCATGACCAGAGTGTTGGGCAAAGTGGCGACCGAAAACAAGGTTATGAGCCACTCCAAGCTGCCACTGAAGAAGGTGGCCCAAGCGGCGAGCGAAGCGAGCACGAGGACCTTCGAGAGGGTGTCGGCAGCGATGAAACGGGTGTCCATCTCGTAAGGGTTGTTCTGGGATATGAAGTGGAAGGAGAGGACGGGGACGGCGAAGACCGCGACAAAGCGGTTGATGCCGGAGCACTGCGCGGGGGTGAAGATCTTCCACCACTTGACTGACGCGTAGGCGACCAGCATCGCGAAGTAGAGAGGGGCCATGGCGCACATCACCTTGTACAGGTCGTCCGATGTTATCATCCTCTCTCTCTTTCTAGAACTTGTTCTAGGTTTTGTCTTAGGAGGGGGATGAGAGAGATTATATAGAGAAGGCAGGGACGGAGTCGTCCCCTAGTGCAACCACGTAATTTCACTCGACGGGTACTGCAGTTAGAGGGTCAGTGCGGTGGTTGATTAAGGAGTTAGCTAAATGATGATTAAAGATTTAGCTAAGTGATGATTAAGAGATTCGTTTGGGGATTTGCGTGTGTTGACACGCCACGTGGAAAATAATGCCACCCTTTAGGTCGTGCTCTATTGAGAAATTATATGGTTCTGCTTTAACTTTGCTATATTCCGTAGTAGGATTTTGCATTTCGTGTGTTTCGATGATTTGCACGGAAGGGGCCCGTCTAGAATGTTTTGTCGTAGGTTGGAGAGGAGAGAAACATCAGAGGCGTGTTGAGTAATTGAGTAGGTTTTAAGCATTAGCCACATTGAAATAAATCTCCATCCACGTCGGGAACATTATTTTCTCGAAGCGATACCAAAACTTCCTAAACTTCGAATAGTTCGAACTTTGAAATCTCAATGTTGTAAACTCTGAATGGTTAACAGATGTAACTCCAACTAACAAAAAGACGATATTGAACCTCTCAATATACCCTAGGGAATATATTGAATATTTAGCAATTGTTCAAGGATCGTATTGCATAAATAAACACGGTAGGAATGACACTGCACATTGGACCAAAGGATCTATTAGTGTTATTTTCCCTTAGTTTTGCTGAGCATTTGGAGCATGCTCCTTGATAATGTTTTTTTTTTCATTGGTTTTTTCGGCCGACGACGGTATTTTGCTATCTTAATTACTATTCGAATTTAGGGATTGTCGAGTCGAGCAAGTTCGGGGATGTTTTTGCTTGCTATTTGTTTGTGGACACTCGATTTCAAATCAAACCCTTTATTTTCGGACAACAAAAGGGCGATGAACTTTTTCCAAATAGCATAACAACTCTTTAGGCACGGTTTTAGTCCTCTTTGTCCCCAGATTCTCCACGGTGGCCAAAGCACTGGACCACAAAATCTCCATGGAAGCTGCTTAGTCTTAAGAGGAGGGGGGGACAATCGATATGTCAAGTGCCTTTCCACACATTGAGTTTCGATTCGAGACCAAGAATTCTTGATTTTTTTTTAAAGTAAATATAAATCTGCTAAATTCAAACTAAATTAAACTAATTAGAATCAAATGACTAATAAAATACTTAGCGACCCTCCTTTTTGTCTCTCCATTGCCTTTTCCCTTTTATGCCTTTGAATTTCTAAATGCTTCCTCAGCACCATATTGTACACGTAGCAGTTAGAACAACCCGAATCTAAGATGATGATGATGATATCACTAAATTACTTTCCATAAAAATCAGTTCTACGCATAGATTCTCAGTAATTTTAACCTATACCTAAACATGAAATCCAAGAGTGCCATGCTCAATAGAGAAATATTTGAATACAGTTCCGTTTATTTCGCAACAAATATCTTTAAAACAAAAATCGAATTTTTCGGCGTTTGGTTCACAAAAAATAAACTAGTCAAAGAAAATATTTTTCACCGATGAAAAAAATACCTTCAAAAGTGGAGAAAATGATCTCCTTTTTTTGAAAAGAAAAAAAAAATCATTTTCCCTCATATTTCCTCTATGCACTCCTTCATGTTCCTTTTTCTAATTATTTTAAAAAGTTCCAATTTCATTTTTTTTGCAATTCTTTTTAATATTTTTTTCATTTTTTTTTCTGATGGTTGCTAGCCGCAACGGTTGGTGAACAACCATAGGCGAGGGATTAGCCTTGCCGGCCACAGGGGTGGTCCGAGCTCGAGCTTCGCCAGCGCCTTGCTCGAGGCTAGCAAGGTCTATGGATCTCGAAGGTTGGCGCTTTTTAGTCGGGTATAATTGAGATTCAATTCGTTAACACGGTTCCGTCACGAATGTTCAGTAAACTTGCATCTTTTTCTCAAATGACGAAATAATTGATGAAAGAAGACAAAGCAGGCGTGCTTGCAATGTACTCTTAAGCCCCATGGGCCATGACCCAGCAGAGCAACCGGTCGTATGAAAAAGCAATGATGAGAGGAGGAGAGATTAGAAAAAGGTCCAAGATGGTGTTCGAAAAATGTTCTTTTTGAGGCCGGCACTGCATGTCGTTTTTGCTTGTCGTCAGAATATTGACAGCGAAACGACATGTCGCCCTGCAGTGGGCCCCTCAATTTCCAGTGAAATTGGGGCAGCGCATGCCCCGGCCTGCACCGGCCCATTTTCGGACCCTCCCTTTTTGTCTGGCTCCTGTCCGTAGCCAATTTCTCATTTACCGATGCTCCTCCGTCGCCATTTCCGTTCTTACAACATTTTAAATACTAAGTAACGTCTTTCTATTTGATTATTTAAATTCTTAGAACAATTAAAGTTCGTCTCACAAAATTTCGCACTGTAAAAGAGCAAGAGATCTAAAATTCAAATATCTCCAAACCCCCTTTTTTGTCTTCTTAATTACATATTATCACGCTCAGTCATTTCATAATCCAATCAATGTGTGCAGGAAAGTTTTAAAAATATTTTAGATATCGAATTACGACTTATCTAAAAGTTTTAAATTTTGGAACAGTTGGCAATAATCGAGTGGAATCTTATAAAAATTAAATGACATCTTATCAGAATCATTAAATTATTTTAGCTAATCGGGTCAATTACTACCCTCCGTGGGATTTTGCATGATTTTATCGGTTACCATGATTTCTGGTTCATGGACGTATGGGCGCGTTTGATATTAAATATTTTTGCATTTCTTCAAAACTCTTTTTAGTTACAGTTACTAAACAATGTTGCATTTCTTCAAAGCTCTTTAGGCTAAATGCTTTTACATTTGCCAAAAGCTTGTCTCAAAAGTCAAACCAAATGCATCCATAGTACCTCGGAGTATCAACATACTCGCCTTCCTAATCAACCTTATTAGGTTAAACTAGATTCATGAAAAATTACCTTAGTGGGAAGTTCTTCAAGATGCATGGTTAGTTTTTCTTGACATGTAGGTTTCAATATTGTCACCGCTGCCCAGCCTTGGGGATTTCCTCTCTCCCTTGGGGTTTCCTTTCTTCTGAAGCCGTCCCCCAGCATCCTTTTCTGAAGATAAATTCTTCAGGGAGAGAGAGTCTCTCCCTCTCCATCTTCAAGCCTTCTTCGTTGATTTTGTGAATGACTTCTTCATTGATTTTGTGAACAACGCGGTCAACTGCTTCCTCCAGTTAGGGTGTGCATGAAAACCATCTAGAAATGATTTATGAAACAAAAACTTATTTCTGTAATAGGTTTAGAATAGGAACTCGTTTAGTAACGCAGTTTTTAGAAACTATTTATGGAACAAAAATTTATTTCAGAAATAGATTTGAAACAGAAATGAGAAACAAAAAAAAAATTACTTATTCAAGAAATAAAAATATAAATAGAAATTTTTGTCAACGACCAACCCCGTCGGTCGAACCCCACCCCCGGCCGCCGGCTCCCCGTCGCCGCCGCCAACCGTCGATCTCTGCCACCGGCCGCCATAGTCGTCGGTCGTCAGTCGCTGCGATCGCCTGCTGCCGACCCAGTCAAATAAATTCCTATTCTAGAGTCAGAGTTTTCATGCTGCTATCAAACGCATTTTTTTGCTCAAAAATTCATTCAGAAACAAAAGTAAAAAAGATAATTTATGTTCCAGAAATTCTAGAACAGAAATGTTGTCGTGCGCGCCCTTAATCAAGTGCTTTGAAAGTTTACAAGGCTCCTCTTCCGTCGGCTCATCCGATAGCAATTTTTCATTATTTGTTATCTCTTTTGCCGCTCTTTTCGCCCAATCTAGAGCTAGATGAGTACTCTTATGTATCGCTTGAGATATAAATTTAATATTTACAAGGCAATTTTTTTTACTCTTTCGATCTATTGGTGGTGTTGTTGTTGTTTCTTTACGGTGATGGTGCTGGTGATGGCAAAATCTTAACTACTTGAGGTGAAAATATCGATGTGTGCTCATCAATGATGAATGATGCGATCTTCTGTGATCAGCCTTCAGTTGTGCTTTTGACATGTACATCTTTGTGAAATTTGCAAGTTCATACGAGCTATACAAACTTGATTCATTTTTCAAATATACTTGCTTTGTCGGATTTTAGTTTTAAAGTTATGTAATTTTCTTTCCTATGAAATGAAAATTTTACTTCCTACCGACAAAAAAAAAGTAAGTAAGTTTTGATCGCTTTACTAACACGACGGCTCTAGGAATGTTCAGGGGCTTTGAAGGGTCCGGATGGGAAAGTAGCTGATCTCACCTCATCATCCCTCAACAGTCTGAAACGAGGAGCTTGGTCATCTCAGTGGCGATGGTGGTCTGCAACATCTTCCGCAACAGTACCCCCAACCTCTGACGCCCTCGGTAGACCAGCGAACACGTCATGGAAGTGGTCCATAAAGCCTTTTCCATCATCCGTCCTGCATCCTCCGCCCACTGTCAACGCCTCGTTGCTCTCTCTCTCTCTCTCTCTCTCTCTCTCTTTGCTTTGTGTGTCCCTGTGATGGAAGAATACAGTATTATCATCCCATGCCTCATCGATTTGCCTAAAGAGCTTTTTGATTTCTTCCCTGTATCAGACATCATGGGCTGAAAAGCGGTAAGTTGGGTGGTCACTGGTCAATGACAGGGTTAATTCGTGAGCTTTGTGAAGTCGTTGTGTCCCGGAACAAAAGTCAAAACAGCAATGGGCGAATTGGTCGGGCCGGGCCTACCTGCTCAAAATTAGAAGCCACTTGCCGGGTCATATCACCTAAACCAAAATATGGTCTGGACAGGCCTGATGGGTCCGAACCAGACAGTTTCGATGTCTTCACGGGAGAACCCGATTTGAACATGGAATTACCTGCAAGTCAAGTAAAATGCATAATCTACCTCCCTTCTGGCCATTGAAAGCATTCCAATTGCTCTTAGGATTCGTTCAAAAGAGCATTAGTTCGAATAGATTCGTAGGCCGGGCCTACTGATACGTGTTATCCCATTAAGCGGGAAAATCCTATTTTGAGCTTTTGGAATTAGAGAAGAACTTCTTCGCGGGAGCTGTCCTATGTTTGTTGTACTTATGCAGGAGAAGCTCAACCCCACTAACGTCATGTTTTAGGAGCTGGGGCCTCTGAGAGGGCTAGAATTTACACAATGATTCTTTTTCGCAATTTGGGCACATCTCTCTTACAAGAGGATTCGCGGCATGTCAAACCCTTACATTGCACATCAATGAAGATGAAGGGGTCTTTGCTCTTTTGTTTGAGCTAGACGTTTGATAGTAATGGCACCGACTTGCCTGTTAGTACATTTGATCTCATTGTTTTTATCTCTCATCAATTCTCGTGCACATCCAGAATATGAGATTTAGCATTTTGAAAGCCCCTTGAGGAAAAGTTAAGGTATCTGGCAACCATTCCCAAAGGCCTTTGGGGATGAAAGCTGACCTTTAGAGAAAGCTGACCTTTAGAGAAAGCTGACTTTGGAAAGGCTGAAAACTCAATGTTAATAGGGATCAACATTGAACTTCTATCAATTTTTAGAATGCTAAACTAGGCTTTAATAAAAAAAAAAATCCAAAACTACCCTCATCAATTCTTTAGTTCGCCGATTTGGCCTCATTGTCGTTACCGTTCATCTTCTTTAAGTGAAGGTGGCCGACGAGGTGCCTGTGAGCTCGCGCGACCTAGGCTTCTGTCCTTGAGGTTGCACAATGGCCCAAGCCACTGTAGCATGGGCATTTTGACCCCATTGACTGTTGCCGTGGTCGCAACCCTCACTTGGGTCTCGAAAACCTTGTTAGCTTCGTCCGACCCCCCTCGTTTGGGATGCGAGATCCTAAGCGGCTTGGGCCCTTTGCCGGACGGTGAAGGAATATATTATTTTTAATGAAGAAAAGAAATATTGCAGCCAAAACCCTTTTTCCAAAAATTTTATTGCCAAACACTAAGTTGTTTTTTAAAGATTTTTTTTATATCAAAATTCATTTGCATTTTCTCAAAACCCCGTTACCTTATACCCTTGACAATTCCCTTTGACTCGTCTTCGAAACCAAACCAAACACAGCCTGAGATTTTCCTCGCTGTGGAAGACAGCTAATTTACAGAACCCCGTCTTCCTAGGGTTTCAAAGCGTTTGTCTTTTAGCTAGTGACCTCTTCCTCTCTCTCTCTCTCTTCTATATAGAGTCAGAACTCACGAATCAGTTCTTCATTCAATCAAACTCTATTCGGTCCGGTGCTATCTACTTGAAGTGGACACCTAGAAGGCGGAGGAATCTCTGGACGAAACCAGAAGGTGTTGCAACAGAAAACCTGTTTGCAAGTCTTCGGGTTTCTCGCATGAAGCCATGCATGTCCTAACGAAAGCCCACTTCGAAGTGGGCGTCGAAACGAGGACAAAATCAGGAGTCAACCCTTATCTGATCGGGCGCATAGTGCTAATGCTCTTGTTCTTATCAATCTCTCAGCTCTTTTTAACTTGTTTGAGATCCATTTGTTTATTCATGCAAAAAGAGTCTTTGATACAGGAATCAATATGTATGGAAATATCACTGTAGATTCACTAAGCGATTGTGTTATGACAATCCTATTGCCGTCGTCAAGAGGGACAAAAAACTTAGCTACTTCCTTCCTTGCCCGTGAACAAATATACTTCATGATCGATATGAAAGGACATCAAGTTAGAGATAATGTAACCCTGGAGATTGTGATATCAATTTGCGCACATGCATAACTTTCTGCAACTAGAGGTGGCAATACGGGCCTAGAAGCAGTATTTATTAGTGATGGGTCATAAATAAGATGCCGTAAATTTTAAGAGCAAACTAAGTGATAGTGTTACTAAAAACTTAATGAGTCCTAAATGAGTTTTAAATCAGTGAGTTAAAAATAACTAATCTTATAATTTCATGCACATTTGCATGTCATTTTACAGCTTTTGCTGATGAATATCGCATGATGGTGACACTGGGGAGCGGTTGGCTGAATTTAGCTTTAAACTATTTATAGGGTGAGCATAGTTTTGCCAAAAAAAAAAAACAAGGAAGAAAAAGCCGCCGCTCATTCAATTGTAAAGCGACTGTACGACTATGCTGGCACTCCCTTTTACCAAAATTTGCCTGATGGAGGATTAATTTTAGGTGTGTGACATTATGCTGGCACGCCTTTTTTTTTTTGGCCAAAAATTGCAATTCCTACTTATAATCTTCTACGGTTGGAAACCAAAACTATGTGCTAACTGCATATATACACATTTTTTGTTTTGTTCTTTCTTTTACTAGAGCCGATCGCCACTTGATTCTAAAAGTTTAAATTATAATAGATTAGCTCGAATTCACTTTTGTCCATTCTATATGTATACGTATATTTCTACATCTATAGATCCAGAAAGTGTATATGTAGGAGCGACAGATGGCACGCAGTTTCGGACACATTTCATTGCTTGCGAGAAAGCCTCCTTCCCATATAATACAGAGATTTCGTCAACTCTCTCTCTCTCTGTCTCTCTCTCACATCTTCTTCACTCCCGATCTGGGATGCGGCGAACGATAAGGATGAACAGGAGGTCCGCCTCCAACGATGTTGTGGCGACCGCCGTCGTTGCGGCCCTCATCCTCGTCGTCCATGTCGTGGGCTTGTCAGAGTCGAAAGGACGACAGCCGCGAAGCCTTCGAGTCGGGTTTTACTCCAAAAGCTGTCCGCCGGCCGAGTCCATAGTCCGCGCCGTCGTCAAAGAGGCGGTCTTCTCGGTCCCTCAGAGCGCCGCGGTCTTGCTCCGGGTTCATTTCCACGACTGCTTCGTTGAGGTAAAATGATGCTTCTTTTCTGCTCCCGTGAATGTCGCACTTGTCTCTTTGTACACGACCCCTTTTGAGTTGTTAAAATGCGGCGATGTAGCCATGTAAATGATGATGCTGCATTCGATGTACAATAATGTTTTAGCAATAACATAAAATTTGCGAGGTATAATTAGGAAACAACTAACCTGATAGTATTATCATTCATTTTTTATTATACGTTTTCCCAATCAATGAGTGGTTCGTGCGTGTGTGAATTTACGGTTGAGATTGCATATTTCTCGATGAGGGAGCATTTTCCACATAATTAAGGGCGCGAATTATATTTCTTTAACCGGCAGCAAGATCAAGCATTTTCCTTTTATAGGTTTAACCGATGCGTATTCTCTCCGGGAAATAACGTTCTACGTGGAAATGCGAAGAGGACGGTCTTGTCAATTTATAGCGAGTGACGGTATACCGTTTGACGACAAAATCATATCAGGGGGAAAACAAAATGACTTGCTCATCCGGATATCAGGGAAGTGGCCTTCCTTGAAACGCCAAGAGTGACGATTGACGAAGACAGTTACATTGGAGCTCCTCTAGTAAAAGCACTCAAACATTACCCACTCTAATTAATTACACTAAGACACTACTTATAAATTGTTAGACGCGCATACATATAATCGACGCATAGGGACTAGAATTCATCTCTGAGTCAATGAATAGATTTGCCAATCGACATGCAGCTCCACCGGTAAAGAGAATTTAGGGAAATGGGGAATGGAGACACTAGTATCATAGATGCGGGGTTCGATTTTCAAGTCGCAAAGCAAAATTCAAAGAAAAAATAGTTAGAGATATGACAGACCCTCTCAAAAAAAAAAAACAAGAACACACCCAATGATAATGCATGATTTTTCTGGATCGTGATTCACTTTGTGATACCCAAGTAGACAACATCATAGTCGAATGTATGATTAGAAGGGTCGGCACTGAAATTTTCGTGGGGACGACCTTCATTATTTTGGTTTTTGTGCGTGAGAGCTGCAAATGATTGGCCACATAAAGGAACTAAGTTGACCTTGTAAATCTCTTTCTGGTAATCGATTAATCGATCGGTGGTGTTGTTTTTCTTGTGGACCCAAACCCAAATAAGCAGTAATTGGTGATGTATACTGATTGCTGAGTAGTTTCTGAAGACGTATACATGTAAACAGGGATGCGACGGGTCGATCCTGATTGACGATGGGGATAGCAGCGAGCGGCACGCGGCGGCACACGCCGGCGTGGGAGGCTTTGAGATAATCGAAGTGGCCAAAGCTCGCTTGGAAACCACTTGTCCGGGGGTCGTCTCTTGTGCCGATATTGTGGCTATGGCTGCTAGAGATGCTGTTTTCTTGGTACATCTTTCCCTATTTTACCAATCTTCTTTAGTAGATTTTGGTATCCTGAATATCATTTGATATCTCTTTCCCTTAGGCAGGAGACAAAAAGAAAGGGAAACTAGAGAGGTCTCCATTTCATTGTGCTGGTGAACTTAAGTTGTTATTGGCTTCATATGACGCAGAGCGTTGGCCCGTTCTATGAGGTTGAGACGGGGAGAAGAGACGGCCACGTCTCGAACTGGACGCTCGCGGCGGATATGCCGGACGTGAACGACTCGATTCGCACGCTCAAGTCCAAGTTTAGACAGAAGGGGCTTAATGATAAAGATCTTGTTCTTCTCTCCGGTACGCCGCTCTTATGCTAATGAACACCGCCGAAGTTATAATGTTACCTCAATATAGTCTAGAGTCTAGCAATTAGCAATGTGAAGTTGTGAACATGTCAAGATGAAGAAGCTCCTCAGATGCATTCTCTTCTGAAGCAACTACTTGTGGCTTTCCGTTTCCAGCTGCGCACACCATCGGAACGACCGCATGCTTCTTCATGGGCACGCGACTCTACCATTTCAACTCCACGGCCGGGTCCGACCCCGCGATCGAGCCTCACTTCCTTCCGGTCCTAAAGTCCGTATGCCCCCCCGGCGGGGACGTCAACGTGAGGTTGGCTCTGGATGCCGTCACCGAGTTCGTGTTCGACGACCAGATACTTCATAATATCAAGCGCGGGTTCGCCGTGATATCTTCGGACGCAAGGCTGTACGACAACAGGCACACCAGGCAGATAGTCGATTTGTATACTCGGAACGGGACTTCTAGTAAGCATGGAAAACCTCTGTCCTTTAAGGCGGATTTCGCGGCTTCGATGGTGAAGATGGGTCGGATTGGCGTGAAGATGGGGTCGAAAGGAGAGATTAGGAGGGTTTGCAGCTCTTTCAACTAATTGGTTGTGCTAAGTTGTGTTATTAATACAGTGTTAATAAATACGAAGTACTTGTACATGTATGGCAGACAAGCACTATATAGTAAAAGAGGTAACGCGCAGATTTTAATATGGTAAGCGGCCTATCAATAGCGTATTAATCGACGATGTGCAAATGATGAATTTCGCCAAACGCTAATGAGTCATGATACGGAATGAAAAATTTCTACGAAAGCTGACGAGTTAGAAAAGAGCTCGATATCTAATAGTTGGATTGATGAAAACCGTGTATTTTGTCGAACATTTTTAGCTTCAAGTCGCGATATGCGTTAGTTAATGATCAAATAAATGAAGAAGGGGAGATCAGGCCTGATCTTGATGGACAATGGTTTTGGCCCTTGTTGGTTGTGGTGGTTGAGGGGGGACACGGGCATGTCCACTAAGGTCCCGGGCTCAGCCTTTATGAACTCTGGCTCGGCGCTGGGGACCACCCATGCACGGACACATGGATCTTGAACTCGGCCTCCATCGACGTGAGACTTGCGTCGATTTACCAGAGCCCAAGCGTCGCATGCCCAAGCTTATGCATTGGGGCCCCAGGACCACCTCAGCAGACCTAAACACGAGTGCATTGGCGACGATATCTCGGGTTCTAGAGGTGTCAAATGTACCCGCGTCGGGCGGGCTGGCCCGGCCCGAAATTTTCTTAAAGTTTCGAGTCTTTTCTGGCCAGGTTTGACACTTGGGCCGGGTCGGGCCAGCCCGTCGTCCAACTATATTTAATATCTATTTTTATTTTAAATTTATATTCTTTCATTTTAATGGTTTATTAATTGATTTTAATTCCAACAAAATTATAAAAAAAAGGAAAGAAAAAAGAAATAGGCCTGAATCCTGCCCCGTTCGGGCCGACCCGATTGCAGTGCTGCTCCGTTTGGGCTGAGCAGCAACTCGGCCCATTGACACCCCTATCGAGCTTAGCCTCTATGGACCTAAGCTCGACATCCATGGGCTTGTTGAGCTTGAGAGCCAGGGAGCTAGGTCACATGCACCAGGTTCTCGAGCTCGACCTTTGTGAGCTAGGGCCTAGCCTCGATGGACCCTAAGCTAGTGATCCAAGCATGAGCATGGGGGCTTGGCCTCGACCTCTATGGACCTGAGCCTAGGCATCGAGGAGCCGACATTAGAAAGAGGGTCTAGAGTAGGGGTGTCAATGGGCCGGGTTTCGGCTCGGCCTGAACAGAGCGGTACCACACTTAGGCCGGCCCGAATTCTTCTTTTCTTTCCTTTTTAAAATTTTTTGAAATTAAAATCAATTAATAAACCCATAAAATGAAAGATTATAAAAAGAAAATATAAAAAATTAAATAAAAATGGGTATTAAATAAAATCGGGCGGCGGGTGTCAAACCCGGCCCATAAAGGCTCGAAAATTCAAGAAAATTTTAGGCTTGATCAAGTCAGCCCTGCCCGGTGCGGGTACATTTAACACCCCTAATCTAGAGCATAGGCACCAAGGTGATCGGCCCATCATCTGTAGACATGGGCCCGAACCTTAGAAAAAAAAAAGTCGAAACATATTCTAAATTTTGCAATCCTTCGTCTCATTGGGATTCAAATGAATGATTAATCAAATTATTCTCGATGACGGCCCAACCGATTATGTATATATCAACTTTAGGTCAAGTCAAAACAATTCCAAATTATAAAGAAATCCTGCTATGACTCCACGAAGACATCCACTGAGTGGCCGGCTACTGGAATTAGGTCCCAAAATTTTGATTCTATCAAATCAAAACAATTCCAAAAATCTTGTACCATCAATTATTCCCCGCTCCCAGCAAATATCCCATCGCATGGAATACCTTTCAATTTTATGTCATCATCAAGCAAAAGCATGGGATGATCTTTCAAATCAGTGACGTGTCAAATTCGCTAAATATGCATCTAATCCAGGGACGTACGAAGGGTTCAAGCTCGAAACATCGGGACTTGAGTCTAGCCGTGTCTTTGCTCTCGTCAGCTTAAATTCCTTTTGTCTATCTGTTTGGCTTTTTCCAAATACGTGTTGCGACCCTCTCTCGGAGCAAAGCGGGTTCGTTGCGGGGAACTACTCTTTCGAGGATAAATGGGTCGTAGTCATCCAACTCATGATAGATGGATTTCAAACGTGGGCCCGTTTCAAAGTGCATTACCCAAATCGTAATAAAGAATAATTGAAATCGAAGTCAATATTTTAGTATGATCTAGTGACATGTGCGTATATATACATGTCTCAACGCATGATATTTTTAATATAGCGCTAATGGCTTAAAGAAGGGGCATTCATAGCATGAGAGGAGTCCGTGAATGATTTGGAAATGATTTACTCATGAGGGATAAAATCATAATTTTAAACAAAATCAGGAAAAGATTTTCCTATAAGGGAAAAATTCTCACTTTTTGAAGAAAACAGGAATCCAAACATTAGAAATAGGATCGGCCAGTTAAATATGACCATTTCCTAATTTCGAACATTTTTCTAGATTTTCAAGAATTTTTGGAGACAATTTACACTTAAGGGATAAAATCATCATTTTCAGAATCAAGATGCAAAAATCCAAAAACAAGATTGGCCAGTTGAAATGGAGTGTTTCTTAATTTTGGGGATTTTGTGGAATTTTTTTGAAAATTTTCCTAAATTTTCTATGAATTTTTTTATTTTTTATACAAAAAAATAATTTTTTGAAATGATCCGGGCAGGGTCAAGTGACCCGATCTACAAACCCACTGGCAATCGGCTCGGACCGAATAGTCCGGATTTGCCTGAAGCGAAACAACATCGTTTCAACAAATTTTCATTTGAAATTCAGATTCCCTATTCACTTTCAAATTTCTCGCCTAAAACTAATCCTACGGTCCTAGGAGTGTCACATGGCAGCCCCTAGACGTTTTGATGGGGCATTTAAATCTACGGCTTAGAACGCTCCACATGGTGCTTTCTAGAGCTCCTATCTCAGAATGAACCTTCGGTCAGGATCAGGCTACGTGGCTAGTGCACGGCCTTCTGATTTGCCGATCAGATCCACGGTCCGGATCAAGCAATGTGGCTAATCCAGAGTTGTCCGATCGAGGGGATTTTATTATTCTGAAAATGATTTGATTTTTTTATTATAAAAGCTAATTTTTTTATCCAACGATCATAATCGTGACACACAGCCAACCTGGGTTGTGTTTTTTATTTTCGAAAAATCAGGATTTTTGAAAAATCAGAATATCGTGAACTAAGTAGCATGGACACTGATAGTCGACACGCAACACGGCATGGCACGACACGATACGCTGACACGTCATTATAAAAAAATAGAAAATTTCAACACGTAGGGACATGTTATATGTTAAATGTATATGTATATGTATGTGTGTGTAGAAAATAAATTATAAATTTTGGACTGAGGATTACCTAGTAAGAAGAGATGCATTAGATTGCAAGTGTGCGAGTTCAAATGGATCTCAAGTAATTGTGCATGCAAGTTATAAACATTCAATCTAGCTCCTCTCCTAATTTACGCAACAAGATATTGGATCTTCAGGGTAGTTAAAGATTCAAGATATAGAGAAACACCTTGGTATTTCTGCGATGTTCCGGACCTTTTGAGATGAACATACAAAGCAAGAGACGGGGCTATACACCTAGAATTAGAATTTCACTAGACAGAATGCAGAGTTTAATCCCGACCTTTGGAACTCCAACTGTAATTCAAAAATCAATCTTTTAAGAAGTGTGTTGACGGTTAGCGTCCACTCGAATGACAAGGTTGATCCAGCATAGAACAACGAAAGTCATCAAAAATAGCATTTAAGTCACATAACGTAAAAGGGAAAAAGAGATAAATAGGGGATGCATGTATCCCATATTGATGGCAAGGGAGAAAGATACATGTGAAGTCTCTTTAAAAAGCTACGAATGAGATTCAAAGGTTGACAACTTGAAAGAAAGAATCCCACATCGGCTATTTAATAACGATATCAAATATGGTGAATTTTTAAAATGCTAGACATGGGTAATTACTCCCCTAGCTTATTTGGGTGAGTTCAAGTGCAGTATGAATAATTTATTTTAATGGAAATCGCTTCATTGTAGCTCGCTCGATTTATGGCTTCAGATTTTTTTTTTATTTTTTTAAATGGATGTCGGACACACAAGTTAGAGGCGTTTCACCACGTTGACTGCCTGGCTGGATTTTTGACATGCGTTGACCGCGTGTTCGGGGTGATTGCGTGTCTGAATTTTTGACATGCATTGATTGTGTGTCAAACGCGTGTCCGGGTGTGTCAAATGTGTGTTGGTGTCCAACACGTATCCAACACTGACATGCACACCTCTAACGCACACCTCTAATGCGTGTCGGTGCTTCATAAATCGTGACACATGACGCTTTTCAATCATCAAATCTTTTATTTTTGATTTATGGTAACAACAGATTGCGCTGATGTGGCAGTCACGTGGCCGCCACGTCAACGCCATATAAGCATTGACAGGTCAAGAGCTCGCCGTAGAAGTTGATCAAAGTTGCCACGTTGGAACTTTGGTTCCGACGTCAAAATGAACATTAAACCTTGCGATTTTTGTACCTACATGAATCTTGACCGATCTACGTCGACATACCTTAGCCCTACGTCTAAAATCAACCTGAAACTAATCGAACCTAAGCTGACCGAGCATCTATGTCCGGCGAGGTTCTTCTAAACCATTTCTACGTTTAACAGGAACTTACACTAAGAACCAGTATCATATAAGGCTAAAGAAATTTACCTGACTTTTCTAGAGCTTAATATCATCGTTAACGAGCTTAGAAGCTCTCAAGGGGAATCCGAGAGCTTGGAGCGGATGATCCAGGTTTTCATGCAAAGAAGGCACAAAATAACTGTGGAAACATGATCAGGAAGAGCTCTAGAAGAAGATGAATTATGCCGGGTTGTTGGGTCGGGCCGGTGAGGAAAATATCCAAATCGAACTATCAATTGGCATTTTTTTTTTCATGAAATTGACATAAAAAATGGCTTCCCCAGCATGGATTAGCTTTGAAAATGTGTTTTTCGTGATTTTTTTTTTTGGAATTGATTGAAAACCCCAAATGCAAAATAGGATCCGTAAGCGATTTTCGCAAAATTGAAGTCCTTAATGAGGGAGTTGGCAAGAATTAGACCCACCATTAGATTCAAAAAGTTGAAAGAGGTCTCGACATTTCATAGGTACCCTCTGAAAAAATTTTAATTTTGGTTTTGTTAATTTAGGGACCAAAATGAAAGGATTTTTGTGCAATTAATTAGATCCCAAGAATAAAAATTGAGCAATTCAATGCACAATTGGACCACGATATAAAATGGGATATTAGAGTACCATGTCAAAACTTAAAAAAAAGTGGAAACATAAAATAAAATGACCAAAAATTGTATTATTTTTATGCTCAATTTGGATGTTTGTTTTTGAAGGAACAGGCAATCTCGAATTGATTTTTTTGATTTTAAGAGGTCAAGATGAAAGATGAGCTAGAATAAAAATATTTTCTATTTTCCTATATTTTTTGTGATCTCAAATGCTATTTTTCTTTATTTTTTGGGCATTTTCCTATTTTTCGAAAAATATTTAAAAATGCGAAAAAATATAAAAATTATTTTTTTTTCAAAATTGGTTCCTTATGCTTGACGAAAGTTACCAAAATTGATTTTTCAGTTTTATGACTTTTTAAGGATTTTTAAATTTTTTCAAAAAAGAAAAACTAATTAAAAATCAAGTTTCAACAATATGCTAATACCCATTTGGATTCTGAGAATGAAGTTCCAATCAAATTTGTTACCTGAAAGCACAAGTCCTTGAATGTTTAACTTTTGTGTAAATGTCACAAATGGTTTATAAACTTTGACTCAATATGCAATATCTCCTATAAATTTTAAATTTATTCAGTGTGATCCATGACCTTTAGCTCAATATAGAATGTCATCCTTAGACTCTTAATTTGTTCAATGTGATTGTTGAACTTTTAATAAATGTTCAATTTAGTACCTATAGGAACAACATTGGACGTTTTCATATAGTCCATAGACTATATTGAATATGTATCGAAAGTTGAGGGACCACATTGAAAGAATTTAAAAAATTCAGGGACGATGTTACACTTTGACTAAAGTTTAGGGATTACATTGAACCAATCTAAAGTTCATGGACCATTTGTGCCACTATTCCTTATTTTTTTTAAAATAAAGATTAATCCGAATCTGTAGCTTATTCTATTAGGGTTAGCTTAGTGATTAACAACCGAAATGTGGAGGGACTAGGCCACGTAACCAAAGCCTCGGTTCAAATGTCTAGCAACCCGCGTGAGCTTCGGTTTGCGTCCTATCTGATTCACGCGAACGATGCATGCGAGTTTCTTGAGCCTCGAGTTGACTAACTTAAAATGAGCTTCTTGGTATTGAAGTCATTGAGAGATTGGAGATCCAATCCCCTAGAATCCTTGGTAATGCCCTCGACCATCTTGGGCGCCGGATCAAACACCTAACCGGCAACGATTAATTCAGATGATGGAATGTGTAAGGGCATCGCTGGTCCCTTCCGAAGTTCGAATGCGACGGCATATGCAGCTATAGCACCAAATCTCAGGTAACTCAAGAACATGGTACGGGCACAGAGGCCTGATTATCTAGAGACTCATGGACCATCCTGAAAGTTCTATAGATCGAATAGTGAAATTTAAACTTTTCGCTTATGTAGAAGGATTTGATCGAGAACAATTTGCATGCAGTCGTGGGAATTAAACGAGGGATCCCCCCCCAACTTTTTTCTCTAACTAAATCGCACTAATTTCACAAATTTTAGCATTTAATTGCATTTTTCATAAAATTTTATCCCGTCTAGTGCATTTATTAAAAAAAAAAAAAAGCAGTCCACCGATTCATAAGCCATGGTGAACCCCGTAAAATGTTACCTTATCAAGTAGAGGATCTTCGTAATAAGGTAAGGTAACATATCGGGAGTGAAAAAAAGTAGAGGATCATCGACCAAAAAAGAAAAATAAAAAGTGGTGGATCCAAATCAGAGCGGTAAAAGAAATGTATGAAACTAATTATTTTCTGCAGCAGTAAACCCACCGCCCGATGATAGTTTAAGAAAATAACCGACGATGCACTGAACATTCCACCTCGGAAGTGTGATCATTTTCACTCATCTATCAAATTGTATGACCTTTTCCACAGCAGACACCTGCTTAAAGCTTTATGAATTCTTTCTTCACCGTCTCAACATAGAAAACTTACCAAATTTCCATCGGAAAAGTTAAAAAGGATGCTCCGCTAGGGTTTGTCTGCTCTTCATTGCAATAGGTTTCCCGGTAGAATGATGCTAGAATTTTTTGCTCCTGTTGTCAAACGATGCGACAAACTGGGTTGAGTGTTTGGATATGAATCGCTTATTTAAACTTCTTGGCAATCTCTCTGGATGAGAGTATCGAATTCTTACTACACGGTCCTAACAAATGATAGTAGAGCTGATTGTTGACAATTTCCGAGCAAGTGGACATTGTGGAACAATGACGGGGGTCTGCAGACATAAATTTGGTCCGTTGACGGAGATTCAACTTTAGATGAGTTGATTCATAAAGATATTTGAATTAAGAGAGAACAGACCTAGTAATGAGCTCACATGAGATGGAGATATTGTTATGATACATGTGTGAACGAATTGTATTAGAGAAAAATCTTAAATTGAAGAATCGTAGTGTTGTAAAGTAGTTATTCTAATTGACCCATAACTTATTGGTTTAAATTTCTGAGTAAATATAAACCCAATTGAATATGTTGATTGGCTCGGATACAAGCTTTTTTTAGGTGATCTGTCCCCGTGAAGTATCACTGGTCCACCTTGCATTACACTTCCCTATATAAAACAAGTAGCCCTGTGCAAGATTTGAAATCTGTCGCTCCTTGTCAACTTACCTTATTTCACTTCCTCCTCACTTAGCTCTGATCAAGCCACATATAGGAAACATGAACGTCCTGCGTTTCTTGAACGGTGTTCTTGGTACCTTTTCCTGTCTCAATCCCAGTTGTACATTTCTTCTTTCTTTTAAATTATTCTTCTGTCCTCACATGTTCTCAGCTTTAACCTTGTGCGACTTGCTTTCTTCCGAACGTAGGAAATGCAGCTGGTCTGCTCCTTTTCTTGGCGCCTAAGTAAGTCTTATAGCGTATCCCTTGCTTTCTTATCATCGTTTTTGGCCTGAAACTTGAAAGAAACATAATTCTTGCAGGGTTACGTTCAAGAGGATCATAAGCAACCGGTCGACTGAGCAGTTCTCGGGCATCCCTTATGTGATGTCAATTTCATATGTTTTATTGAAAATCAGGCATGACACTTTTTTATTTATTTATATACAAATAGAAATGGCTCGCCAGAGGTCCACCATGGCATTTTTTTTATATTTGAATTTTTTATTTAAAATAATTGAAAAATAAGCTGAAAATTTAACAAAACATGCTAAAAATTAGAAAAAAAAAAGATTGTAGATTAGGTGGTGAGGGTTTGCTGTAACCCTCACCCCGCCACCCCACCATTGCCGACAATGTTCTTGTGTTTTTTTTTTGGTTGGGGAGGGGGGGTCACCAGCCACTATGGGGTGGTGACGGCGAGGATTATAGGAAACCCTCGTCACTTAATATGCATAATTTTTTTAAAACTTTTTTCACTAATTCTTTTTTAGCTTATTTCAATCTATTTTAAGTAAAGTTTTTACTTTAAAAATTTCATGTCAATTTTTTAAATATAATTTTATTTTTTTCATTTTTAATAAATTTTGAAGCCCATGTGGACTTCATTAAAAAAAAAATACAATTTAAAACTCAAAAATTAATTAAAAATGCCACGTATTGAGAATGACCAGAATTTTTCCCCAGACGGATCAAAATGATAATGTCTTTGACTTGATACAAAAGTGATATGATTAAAAATTTTGGCACCAAAGTGACTTCCGTACACAACTTTTGACACTAAAATTGTCATTTTCTCGCTTATTTTCTATGGAAATTACTTCGGCATCACAAGTTCTTTACATCGTAATTGGAATTAGCGTAACATCGTTCCTTAGTTTATTAGAAATCGAGGAAATTGATGTCAATGTTGCGGCAGGTGCCTAATGGATTGGGAGCTACACTTGGGATTGCCCAGCTGATCTTATATGCAATCTACTGCAAGAACAAGAGTCACACCCAAAACGCCATTAAGGATGACTTCACTGAGATGGATCATGAAAAGGTTGATTAAGCGAAGAAGCCAGATTCGCACCATCCTTAATTACGTTCCAGAAAAGATTATTCATTCTCTTGAATGGGTTATTAACTTGCTGCAGTTCACTTAGAGTACCCATGTATAAGTGATGTGACACAAATTTAAGGTGAAAGCTAGGATTATCGTCTACTTAACGAAATTATGGTCTTTCCTATTTTTTTTTTTCATTTTCCTATCAATTATTTTGGCTTTCGCTCACCAGAAGTAGTCGATAGAAGTGTTTGTGCAGAAGGGATGATGCAGCCGAGTTTATTAGAGTGGCGTGAGGAGTCTGTGCTCGGTAGGATACAGGGAATCCTAATTTCATTTGTTGGAAAAGAATACTTAAGTTTAAGTCATAGAGTTAATGAGCAAAGTGATTTGATTTTAGGCTCCGTTCGTTTCCATTTCGCAGCAAATGTGTCGTTTTCTGAAAAATATATTTTAGAAAGTCATTTAAAAAAATAATAATATTTTTCGGTGTTTGTCTGAGACTTGCAAATGAAAAAAATATATTCAGTCGTCTGGTAAGAAAAATTTCAATTGATTTTTTGCGTCATCATTTGGTGGAGAATTGTTGACATGGACCCGATCGTCCTATGTGGCACGGATGGAGCTAACATGAATATTTTTTTTTGTAATGAAAAAACTAAAAAAAATTTCAATAATTTTTTATTTTTGAATTTTCAAATAATTTCTACTTTATTTTCTTTTTTCCTCTACTGTTCATGGCGACGACTGGTGACTCAGGTAAGGTCGACCTTGCCCAAGGCCGACGAGCTAGACCTTGCCTGTTGCCGATCGGTAGTTGTTACAGTGGTCGTCGATCAATAGAGGAAGAAAGAAACGAAAAATAAAAGAAGAAAAAATTAACTAGAAAAGGAAGGTGAAGGAATACACGAAGAAAGAAGAGGGAAAATTGAATCTCTCTTTTTTTAAAAGAGAAAACCATTTTCTATAATTTTGAAGGGGGTTTTTTTTTCACCGATAGAAAATATTTTTCCTTAACTAGCTTCTTTTTGGCGAAACCGAACACATGAAAATCCAAAAATAATTTTTCAAAAGATATTTTTCATAAAACGAATGGAATTGATGAGTATCTCCATAGATAAAGTACATTCGAGATAATGATACAAATAGTCTATGAACTCTGACTCAAGGTGCAATATGATTACTGGACTTTTAATTTGACAAATATAATCCTTGAACTTTAGCCCAATGTGCAATGTAGTCCCTAAATTTTTAAGCTAACATGTTTAAAAAGTTCAAAAACCACATTGTATATTGAGCTAAATCATAGCTTTAAAAAATAAGATGAAAAATATTCTAAAATTTTCAATCCCTCGTTTCATTGGTATATATAAAACGAATCATTAATCGAATTTTTCTCGATGACCAACCAATTAAGTACGTACGAACACTAGCCGGAAGATTCCTCTATGCCCATGAAAAAAGTATTGCGCGCCACTTCCTTCTTCGATCAAATCAAAGGAAGTTCCAAACTGAGAAGAAATGCGACTTTCACTACACAGGGACATCACTAAGTGGCCGGCTACTGGAATTAGGTCCCAAAATTTTGGTTCTATCAAGTCAAAGAATTCTAAATATGCTGTATCGTCAATTATTTCCCACTCCCAGCAAATATCCCATCACATGGAATAACTTTGAAATTGATTGAATCTCTGTCAGGTGAAATCCGTCAAAAGCAAAAGCATGGGCAATGACACAGGGCTTAAAAGAGATTAATTTATACTATGCGTGTCAAATTTGCTAAGTACACATCTAATCCAGGGATCTACAATTGGTTACATGTCCTCTAGCTAATATAATGGTAATGAAGCGTTTTGATTTAGTTAAATCACAAAACATCGGACTTCAGCCTCGCCATGTCTTTGCTCTCATCAGCCAGGTATCTTATGCCAATTTGTTTGGCTTTTCTGCAAATATGCTCTGCCCATTTGGGTTCCAAGGACAATGTCCCAATCGAATTTGTTACCTGGAAACACAAATCCTTCAACCTTCATACTTTTGTTGCGTGTTTCGTTTAGTTGTTAAACTATATAAAAATGTTCAGTTTTATCTTTTATCTTGAATTAATGGAATGACAACATTAAATATCTCCATACAGTCCAAGGACCACATCGAACAAAATAAAAGTTTAAGGCGACATTGCACAATAAGTCGAATTATAGAGATCATTCATGTAATTGGTACTTTTTTTTTTTCAAAAAAGATTGATTCGAGTTTATAACTTACTTGGGAAAATTGTTCAAAAAGGCCTAAACATATTACACTTGTGTGAATTCAGGCTTAAACCCTTTTGATAACTTCTCAATTCCGTCCTAAACTTTTAAATAATGTCAATTTAGTCCTAACTACTTTAAATGATTTTGGCAAACAAGTCCTAAACCTTTTAATGAATCGCCAATTTAGTCATTCTAGCTAATTGCTCAAATAATAAGTATAGGACAAAAGTGACAAAACTTCAAAATATTTGATACTAAATTGGCACAATTACAAAAGATATATTACTAAATTGACACAATTGAAAGGTCTAGGACTAAATTGACATAATTAAAAAGTTCATGACCCTATTTGGTAAATTGTTAAAAGGTTTAGGACTTTTTATTATTATTATAGTTTTCCCGCAATTTATTTTCTTAGTGTTGACTTAGTGATTAACAACCGGAATAAATGTTCGGCGACCCACGCGAGCTTCGGTTTGCTTCTTATCTGATTCATGAGACGTCTTTCTTGAGTCTTGAGTTTACTTACTTAAAATGAGCTTATTGGTATTGAAGAGATCGAGAGATTGGAGATCCAATCCTCAAGAATACTTAGAAATGTCCATGAATTGAAGTATGTGTAAATCCCTCTAATCATCTTTGATGCCGGAGCAAACACCTAACTGGCAATGACTAATTCAGATGATGGGATGGATAAAGGCAGCGCTGGTGCCTAAACCTTCGCCAATGTTTGGTCTACTTTGGCTGAATGCTCGAGAGTCCAGTCTGGTTCTTGAGTTTCTATTTTTTTTCCCCTTTCTTCCGATTGGATCTCTAAACCATATTGGTATGTTTGTCATTCTGTCACGTTAGTGATTGGGATTGCATCAACTATTGGCGTGTACTTATATGTATAGTGGAGTATTTATGTTATTATTATTTTTTAAATCTTCTATTTTTATGAGTGAATTAAATAAATCAGAAAAGAAAAATATAATAAAAAATATAAAAAATGCCTCTGTCGCCAGTCGGTTGTCGCTGCCTATCGGTCACTGGTTGACGCAGCCCACCGATCGCCGGCCCTCGCTGTTGCTCACCTCAGCCAACCGCCGTACATGGCCAGTCGTCCAAGAAAAATGAAAATAAAATATAATTAAATTTTGTTAAAAAAACTTAAAGTTCTATTTTTCAATAATAAAATATTTTTAATAAAAGATATTTTTAATAATAAAAATATTTTTGAATAGTTAATATTTTTTTTAAAAATAGAAAAACTAAACAAATTTTTTAAAAAAAGAAAAAATCACTAGATTTTTTATTGCATAGAAGCATTTTAGTAATATTATTGTCGTAGATTATTATTATGATTTAGTACTATGGGGTCAAAATGGGTCAGGTCGAGTATAGGTCAGTTGCTGGTTGGATCTAGTATGAGTCATTGAATGTGGGTCAAAACAGATTAGATGAGTTAATACGGGTCGGATCATATTCGACCCGACCTAAACCCAATCCAACTAACCCATTTGACACCTCTAGTGGCCCTTGCCACCTAAATCCTCAAATTTCCCTCAAAATTTAAGAAATAAATTTTAAAAAATGAAAGTTATTGATATTCTTTAATTTAGGATATATTGTCTGTCCCCCCTAACTTGAAATTCTCAGTCTGCCATTTGATGGAGTTAGTCCCCATGTTGCCATCCGAAGCCTCTCTCCTTCTCTTCCCCAAAATGAGGTGAAGCTGTCGAAATGTCTAGGGTTTTTCTTGTGTTCAAACATGTCTTTCTGTAGAAGGTATCTGTCTTGGGGATTCAATGCAACGGCACATGTGGCTCTAGCACTACTTCGCCCAAGTCTTACCTTTCCTACCCCGAAACCAATTCTTAAGAATACAGTACGAGCACAGAGCCCTGACTCTATAAAGTCACGAAATATCTCGTAAGTCCTATAGATCGAGTAGTTAAATTTAGGCCTTTCACTTTCGTAGAACAATTTGCACATGGTTGTGGGACTTTAATGAGAGACCTCTCTCTCATTTTTTTCTCAAACTATTTTTTTTTTATTTCAATTTCAAGATACTTATCCTCTTATGCTCGTGATCAAGCTTTTCAATAGCCATATTAAAGCCAAGACATGATACTAAGAAATAATTTCACGTCGCATCATAATAACTTTTTCACGAAATGACTAATGGGGAAAAAATATACGCCATTCAAAAATGCGTCAAATAAAGGGGGTTTGAATAGACATTGTACCATTGAAACAAGTATAGGGTGCCTCATTGTTGAGTATATTCGGTTCAATTTGTTGTGTACCTCATCTATTGAGAAGATGAAACCTTCGATCAAACTTCATAGAACACATGATATGCACAATCGTAATTTATAATCAGACTTTGCCTTTTTGGATCAATTAATGTGTTCAGAAGTCCCATGAAATATGTGCACCATCGGTGATGCTTCATGAAAAGGAAAATGTACAGGACATTATTCATATTATTTTAAGTAGTGGTTGCGAAGGTTTTCTATCTTTACTCAGCTCCTAACTTTAAGTAGTGGCATGCGTATGAAAATCGGTTTATTCAATTTATTTGCAAACTGATGTGCCAAACGGTAATTGTTACTTCAAAACAGCGTCAATGAGAACTAGTGGCAATGACAAACAATATAGTAACTATATTCTATCAACGCGAGTGGAAGCATCGAAGGACATTCGTCAT
Organism: Rhodomyrtus tomentosa; assembly: GCA_028455895.1. NCBI lineage: Eukaryota > Viridiplantae > Streptophyta > Magnoliopsida > Myrtales > Myrtaceae > Rhodomyrtus > Rhodomyrtus tomentosa. Next base: position 34,155,049 of record JAPCWY010000001.1, on the reverse strand, counting down.
AAGAAATTCGGGGGGCTTCTTGACCGCAGGAATTGCTGTTCTATTTTGCTTGTTCCCTATGGCGAAAAGCTACTTTTGTTGGGAAAAGTCCATATGCTGTCATGTCTTGTAATTCAATCACTTAAATTAATCGATGGTGGAAGGAGCCTTTTGTGAAACTTCTCTTTTCTTACTCTATCAGCATATGCCACTGAGGTCTATAATGTGATCCTTCCAACACACAGCAGGTCTTTTCATAAGAGATAATGTCAAGGTGTACGTGTGAGGATTTAGGGGGAAAAAATTCTACGATACATACGTGGTGTAATGTGGAGTAATTGTTATATATTATTCCGCTCATAATCCAGGAGTTTAGGTTTTTTTTTTTATGCATGTGAGTTAAACTAGATATGTCGACGGGTTTAGATTTGGGCTTTCTTGACGATATCCGAAGTGAAAATGTTGGGTTCTTGTCCTGTGGTCCAACAAATGGTATCATAACTCACGATTGACTATTGGCCTAGTCTCAATAAATTGTCAGTGTTTCATGAAGTATCTTCATAAGGGATTTCGAACGAGACTCCTTATCCCAGAGTAGTCGATTGTATCCCACTGTTTCCTCCGGAGATTAGGTGAGCTGAGGCGATTAAGGTAGAGTCTGAAGGGAAAAAAAAGGTTCTCCTTATCACCATATACCAAACTTGGCTGGGCGATAGGGATTCAAGTTGAGATAATATGTCGACCACGCAATCTTTAAAGTTCAACATGTGATCCCTTCGATTTAAGAAAAAATTGACTTGCCACATTTACTTAAAATCATGGCGAATGCCTATAAATACATGTTAACAACTTTTTTCTGTCAAAAACTTAAAAGAAATGGAGATCCTTCTAATTTTTGTTATAAACTTAAATCTCCAAAATTATTCCTTCTAAAAATGGAGACATCATGGCTGCGAATTTTTTATTGTGAGATTCATCCTTCGAATTTTTACGACTTTTTCCTTCTTTCTTTCCCTCTTCTTCCACTGAATCATAAGTGAAACCACTTCATGCCAGAGCAGCCTTCGTGAACTCCACTTCATGCGGTGATAGTTATTTTTTCTGCTTTTCGGTAACGAGGATGACATGGCCGAAGGGAAAATTATGAAAAAAAAAAAAATCTTAAACCTATTTTAAATATTGCCGATTCATTTTTTTTAATGATTGAGTCCTAAACTTATTATATTTGTGCAAATTTAGTTCCTGCAGCCAATTTTGGCCGAATATCAATGACATGAATATTGACATTTCCGTGGTTGGTCTAATATTCGAAAAAACCCTTAATTTTAGCATCTGTCCTAATTATATCCAAAACTTTTTTTTAATGACAAAGGTGTCCGGGCCAGTTTGCCCTCACCTCGACTATTCCTCAGGGGGACTAGCACGTCAACCACCAGCCGCGACCCCCATTTAAGTCACGAAGCGCGAATTGGGAGATTTGAACTACGGATCTGACAAGGGATAATCCATCTCTTAACTAACTCGGCCATGCGTGGGTGGGTTATCCAAAACTTTTTTTGTCTCCTAAAAAACTCAAACTTTTACTTTTATCCCAATTTTTCCAGTCTAATATACAAAAAAAACCCTTAACTTTAGCATTTGTCATAATTATATCCAAAACTTTTTTTATCTCCTAAAAAGCAATGAAATTTTACTTATATCTCAATTCTACCACCGTCAGCTTTTTGTCCATAATCATCGTTAGTTAATCCTACATGATTCGAATATCTTGCCGAATTTACTAATGAATTTTCAAAATTTAGAAACAGAAGGGACAACGATATTTTAAAAAGTTCGTTAGAATATCTTCATATCTAACCATTCTTTAGGATGTTGTGTGCCGAAAAGAATACGATATGTGCCGTCTTAAGTGATGATATATCTCTTGGCAATATATAGGGGAAGAAACAACAGAAGAGAAGTTCATAATTTTTTCATGTTAGCTTTGATGATATGTAACTCATTAATGATGTGAAAAAACCATGTAAAATTAACTAATTATGATTATAGAAGAAGGCTAATGGTGGTAAAATTTGGACAAAAGTAAAAGTTAAAGGTTTTTTTATGAGACATATAAAATTTTGAATATAATATGAGACATATGTTAAAGTTGAGGGTTTTTTTTGTACTAAGCCGATAAAATTAAGACAAAATTAAAAGTTTAGGGTAGAACTTGAACAAAATTAAAAGTTTGAGGTTTTTTATAAGACAAAAAAGTTTTGGATACAATTGTCACAAATGCTAAAGTTGAAGTTTTCTTGGGCAAAATTAACTAATTATGATTATAGAAGGAAGGCTAATGGTGGTAAAATTTGGACAAAAGTAAAAGTTAAAGGATTTTTATGTGACATATAAAATTTTGAATATAATATGAGACATATGTTAAAGTTGAGAGTTTTTTTTTTGTACTAGGTCGATAAAATTGAGACAAAAGTAAAAGTTTAGGGTAGAACTTGAACAAAATTAAAAGTTTGAGGTTTTTTATAAGACAAAAAAGTTTTGGATACAATTATCACAAATGCTAAAGTTGAAGTTTTTTTGGGTATTAGGGCTGCCGTAGTTAGCACTAACATGATCACTTTTTGATAATATTTTAGTACTTTTTTCGATTTTTTTATTTTTTAAATCTTCTTCTTCTTCTTTTTTCTTTCCCTTTCTTTTGTTCTCTTCCCTTCCTTCTACCTCTAGCCGGATGTGTGACGTCCTGGAAATTCAATCCTTATAAGCGCTGGAAGTCGATTAAATGATATGAATGTATAGTCATTGTCGACGCCCATTTTGGACTATAAGGATTGAAAAGACGAAAATTTGGGCGACTTTCGAACTTTGGATTATTTTGAATTGAGTTTCGAAATTAATCCGCGGCGATTTTTGAATTGCCGTTTTTGCAATCGAGCTTAACCCTGATCGAGCTTGGCCAGTGAAATTGTCGAAATTACCCTTCGATCAGTACATCAAAAATTTCGTTTCAGTCCTGGCGCGCCAAAATTACCATTTTACCTTCCCTCAATTATTCATTCCTATGAGACAAAAAAAATTTAATTTTTGGCCTTTGAAGTCAAGGTGGGCCATTCCTTTCTCTGCCCAACGCACGTCTCTCTGTCGCTTCTTTCTTCTTCAGAGTTCTTCTCTTCTTCATTTTCTTTGACCGACGCCTCCTCCTCCTTGCCGATCGAATCCTCTCCGTTCATCGCCATTTTTCACGACCACCGCACCACCACCGGCAGCCACTGTCCCCAGCTACTCACCGTCGCCGCCTTGACCCCGGCCGAGCCGCCGTCGCCGTCGTTTCGCCGAAGAAAAGTCACGGCCGGGCGTGCCCTATTTTCGGGTCAGGAGACCCGAGGACTCCGCGGCCTCCTCCGGCCGCCACAGCCGCCACCGACGCCGACCACCACCACCCAGCTAACCCCCGACTTCCCCTCGACCGATCCGACCCCTCGTTGCCGACCGTCAGCCGCCGGAATCTCCGGAATCAGGCCCGAAAGTTCCGGTGCTCTATTTTGAATCCGGTTCATTCCGGTCTTCGATTCGATCGCCACTGTCACGCCCCGACTCTCAGGCCCGCGACATCCCTTGCCCAATCTTCACGAGGTCATAGAGATAGCGTCCCAGGCACGCTATTGACCTAACCCTTATTTACGCATGCGGAAACGTGTCAACTCCCTGACAACAAAATAAATAGGAATAGCATAGTAAGAATCAAACACCACAAATAGATCTTAATCCTGTCGACCTTAATTTCGTACAAAAACAACCCCATACTTCAGGGTAACTAGACTAGACCTTTGCAGGTGTACCTAATCAGGTAATGCTAACTTCTCATCTTACTTCGGGTGACTAATCCAAAAGCCAACTCTTGGCATCCACAAGACTTCGTCACTTGGGACCTGAAATAATATCCCACGACGGGGTGAGAATAAATCTCAGTGAATCAAGCCTAAGCTCGGTTAGGAAACTGATTCACCCGGGCATCTTAACGGAAGTATCACCAAAGTAAATCACCGCAAATATATATAAAAATAATTCACATGCGTACTTGTCAACCTCAACCACACATAATGCAATGCTTGACTCGACTAACAACCAAACAGTCGATCACTCAACAAGCATTTCATCCACAAGCACACACACTGGACATCACACAAGTCCATTTATTAACGATGATTGTGCCCACGGCACATGAGAGGATCTACGCGAAAGAAGGCGTGATTCGACTCCCACAAATAACGCGATCCAGCACCTCAGTGCAATCTAGCGTTCTACCGTGACAGAACCGGGCTACGTTCCTTTTCTCTCGGCAACGGCTACTACAAGAGGTGTCTCCGGTGCGACTGGCACGGCACCAGCAAGTAGGCATCCCTAAACGGGGCGTCGGTCCATCACAAGCTGCGACCGGCATCCCGACAATCCCTTAAAACCGTACGTACCATACGGGGCATGGACTATCGTGCTTCTGGCAAGCCGTGTGGTTCTATACAACTTGTATAGCACGAACTTGCCAGGAAAAGCATCATCGTTCCATCAAATGACCACACAGAACACATCCAGCAATCAACCCATTTCATTATCTTCGGTTAAAGCCGGGATGCTCACTCACACGTGTAAAAGATCAGCCAAAGGCCATTTTCATGCCAAAACATGTCTTTTGATTTCTCACACGGCCATATGCATATGCAGTCTAACTTTAGACACTGCAACCATAAACGGGCTATCAAACCCTAAACAGACAGTCAATTGCCCAGAGGCAAAAAGGCAATCCAACCGGCAACTCAGCGAAGCGATCAAATCAACAAGGCCATCAAGCAATCACGAGTAGTAAAAAAAAACGATTAGGCCACAAAAAGCTCGATTCGTACAATAATACTTTATTAACCAAACTAATCGATTTAATGCGTCGATCGCTTGCTCGTCTCTAACCTGTCGCTCGCTCGCGAACAAACGCAATCAATCACTCAATCAATCAATTTCAACTAATCACAATTAACCACAGACAGTAAAATCAATCGACTAACCTAATCGATCGGCCATTTAACTTAATCATAATTTCTATCTAAACCGGCCTCAATCGCGTACCTAAATTCCTTAATTGACTAAACGACTAATCCTAGGCGCAATTAGCGCCCTAACCAAGGATTAGGGTCAACTCACAATTTAAGTCGACTCGGACGGTCCCAACGGCGACGGCGATGGCAACGAACGGCGTCGGCGGTCCGCGAACCAAACTCCTCGAAAAATGGCCCAAAATTCTTGGCCACGGCTCGAATTCTTCTCGGCCAAATGGCCCACGAGCCCGGCCACTGACCCGGCCACTGACTCGGCCCGGCCCAGGCCACAACGGGCCACTGCCCGCGCGGACCGGCCAGAACAGGGCAAGGGCGGCGCCGGGGGAAAAACGGCCGGAACGGCGATCGGTGGACGGCGGCCGGCTCGGAGGTGGACGATGGAGTGACCAGGGGGTCGGCGGGAGTCGATCGGGAGTGGTGGCCGCGGTGGAGGGCGGCCGAAGGCGGCGGATCGGCGGCCGGCAGAACCGGCCGAGAGGTGTATTGGGGCGCCACTAAACCGGGCGCGGGTTGGTGGGTTTTTGCGGCCGCCCCGGGGGGGGGCCGGCGGCCAGGAGCTGGGGGATGATAGTGGACGGTCTTGGGGGTCCGTTGGGGGTGGCGGTGTGAAGCGGCGTCGCCGGAAACGGCCGGATCGAAGAAAAATCCGACTGGTACCCAAAACAGGCACCACGGCGGTTTCGCGGTTGATCGCGGCGGTTTCGGCGGACAATCGGCGGCGGGGCTGGGTCGAGGACGTCGAGGGAAGGTAGGGGAACGTCGGAGGGGTGGTGGGTGGCGGCGGTGGCGGCCGAAAACGGCCGGAGGAGACAAAATGGGTCTCGGCGCGCAGGCGGCCGAAACAGGGGCTGGGAGTTCGCGGCGTTTTCGCGGCTTCCGACGGCTGTTGACGGCGGCGAAGGGGTCGGGGGTAACGGCGACGAAGAGCTGGGGGGTCGTGGCGGTCGGTGGCGGGTGGTGGCGGCGCAAATCGCCGGCGGGAGGAGAAAAAACGGAGGAGGGGTAGTTCGGTCGGGGGGGGGTATCCGAGCGGGAGAGAGAGAGAGAGAGAGAGGGAGAGAGAGGGAGAGTGGGGTTTATTAATTAAATTTTTTTTTTTTCAAGAGGGCTAATTCGGTAATTTCGCAAACGGGGGCTCGGTCGGGATTAGGCTCGAGCGCGAGGATTGAAACCCTAGTTTGCGACGACTAAGAATTTCGAAACCAAATCTAAACCGACTGAAACTCCAGAATTCGTCCAATTTCGTCTCTTCAGTCCTTGCGATACAAAATTTTCCATCGACTGGAATTTGATGTCTATTTCTTAAATTACTTTCGATTACCTTACCGGAGGTGAATTTCCAGGATGTCACAATTCTCCCCCACTTAGGAAATTTCGTCCTCGAAATTGAAGTACTACTGCAGCCCTTCAAACCAATAATGATATCCAGTTCACATAATTTTCTCAAAAGTTCCTTCAGGATCACGGTGTTACTAAACCTCCTTGACCAAAGGGAAAAATTCTTGCTCCAGAATACCTATTGTCTCCCAACGATCCTGACTGGACTTCCCAGTTACTATGCTCGCTCATCCAGTTCAATCTCCCCATAATTCAACACAACGCATGAGCAGGGTTCGGCTCGCACTTCCTCAATATCGACACATGGAAGACGTTATGCACTGGAACCAGCCTTGGTAGTAACATAAGACGATACGCCAATTTCCCTATTCTTTCCAAGAATCTCAAAAGGTTTGACATATTTGAGCTTAACATTCCATTATTGCAAAAACGAGTTGTCCTTTCAACATGCGTCACTTTCTACAGACATGATCACCCACCTAATATTCTATTGGTCTTTGCTCTGGAATGGAACTTTCCTAACGACTCTGAATTGTTCTCAATCTGTCTCTAAGAACCTTGATTGCATCCAGTGACTGTTCCATTAAATGAAGACTCATGACCTTCATCTCACCATTTTCATTCCAACAGACTAGCGTTCTTCACGTTCTACCATATCATGCCTCGAAAAGCATCATCTTGATACTCCGCTGAATTTTTTTTTTTTTTTTTTCATCTGTTCTTTCCAATCACCTTGGAACCTAAAAACGCATGTCACCGTCATGTCCTCCAAGGTCTGAATTGTCCTTTCAGATTGATCTTCTGTCTGCGATTAACAAGCCATACCGAACTGCAATTTTGTTTCCCAAACTTCATACCAGGTTCGCTCCAAGTCAATCCAACTTTATTTCCTCTCTAAGTATCGAAATTATAAAGCGATTATCAAATCCAAGTCGGTTTCTAATTTACGAATCTTGACTATTAATTTGACACAATTCCATATCCACAATTCGTTTCGATGTAGGGTGAATCATCCACTTCTAGGGATTCAACTCAAGCGTGACCATCCAATCTTGTTGTCCCAAACAACTGTTGGTTATCCTAGTATCCGTAGTAAGTATCTATTCTCGCGAATAAACCAGTCATTGCTTAAATTCCAACGAGCAGAGAACGCCCCTTGTCGACCACAATTAACACTAATGGCAATTTAGGCATTCTGCTTACATGGAGAAGGTCTACTAACAATTCGCCTTTTCTTCAACGCTTTTGCGATTAGAATCTCCACTTGTCAATTCTTGAACACCTGGAGAATTACCGAACTCAGACGTCAAATCCAACTGAGGATCGGACCATTTATTCTATCGAACAGGGTTAGCTCACAACCGACTGACGAGTCGAGGACCACCTCAAATATTCCGGTTTAGAGTTGGAATCACCCGTTCCTAGACCGGTGGTACAATCGAACACTATCGAGATCACATCTCATGACCAACTCAAATTGATGCAGGATTAGTTCTACTCGACCCGTAGCCTCCAGTAACACATCACCAAATCCAGGGTAGCTAATCCTTGACTAGTGTGTGGCTGGTACGGGGTTCTAGTACAAATCGTTCCTTACTGGTCTATGGCCATCCTGAACATCGATCAATGTCAGTTCGCAAATCACGCCACGAATCAATCCCTGGTATATTTCAGGATAATCCTATGGTTGACTTACCGCTGAGCGAGATCAACCCAACTCGATTTATGTTTGATTTAAGATCGCCACACAGTCGACTCTTAATCAATAACACAACCGACTGGCAATCAGGCCATCAACCACGTCGAGGGCGACCTCTAACTTTCGGTGGCTTCCTCGACCCTTGGTCGTTCGCGATTAGTTCGAGTCTTAAACTTGAATCGATCGTGTGTCTTGGAACATCACATTCGTACTAAGTCGAATTTCTTTACACTGTTATATCTTGAACAGGCATCATTAATTTGCTTACTGTACTCCAACTGAGCCATTTCTTCTTTAAGTTATTGGAAGTATCACCACCAATCATTTGTAATCTTTTTCCCACCTTTATCTTAGAATTTCAACGACGGTAGCGGTCCTCTTGGGCTTGCAATGTTGCCCTTTGACTTATCGATAAACCAAAATCTCTGTCATTTGCTCAACCACATCCATTAATTTCCTAGTAGCCCTACTTTAAACCTTGGTGTCCCCCCCCCGAGCAATCCGGACTAACACTGAAATTACAGTTGACAATCCCGATCATTTTTTTTTTTTTTCAAAGGCATGGCCCTTATGGTCATTATTCCAAGTAATCATGCAGCCTTACTATGCTTCCGCCGCGCCACTCTATTAACTAGTCTTCCTTAATTGTCACATCTCGCAATCTTAATCTTATTCAGGGGCATTGCCAAACTCAATAGTTTGTGTATCCAACTGGCGACACTATCATGTCACCTAACCTTAGATTGCCATTACGAGCCTTTCTTGTTTGTATTCACAATTCTCGTTCCATGCACATGTCTGAGGCTTCATTAACTATACTCTTTAGGCAATGTATACTTCACCATGACTTTATCCGGTTACTAATCGACTGAGTCATACGGCCTCAAGTCGTTCCAATACTGCCTTTGGTACACCGCAAGCCCTTCTTCTATCAAGATTCGGAGACGAAATCCACTTTTACCCATTTCTGCAAAGCACATAAGTCTTATTTACCTATGACATCTCGGTCCTTCCACGATCTTCTGTTCATTACTCTAAATGACACATGGCATTCATAATCGTGTTTTCACTTTTAAGTCCCACTTTAACCACATGCATAGAAAGATTTTCATCACTCTTCAATACACTTTACCTTCCTTCGCATTAATCCTTATCAAATCATACTTTCTGACTCTTGGGAGGTTCATTACACCTCTGGTTTCAATCTCACAATTTCACGCTCGTTCCTCTGCGGATATTCATCTAATCAGTGATTAGGATCCAAGGAAACGACAACTAAGACAATCCAAGTAAAACAACACTTCAAACTTACACAATCCACAAAATACTAATTGTCTTAGTACAAACCCGTATCCAAAAGCCTTATCCATAAAAAGATCTTTTCAAACTCGACTAACTATTGCTAATCTGTACAAAAGCATCTTAACTCAAAAGTCACCCCACTCCCAATAGGGTCAATCCTAGGTATTTTCTTGAACATCTCATCGAGTTTGTCCTTCTTGCAACTACGATGGTTGGGCAATTTTCTATCTCAATGGGCAATCCTTCACTTGGTGTCCCGGCTGATAACATTTAAAACATTCTCCTCCTCTAAATGGGCAGGGACCAGACCCATGCCTTAGACGACACAAGTGACACTTCTCACTTTGGCGGAACATCGGCTTCTTGATTGTACTCTTCCAATTAGACGGGAGGTGATACTTTTTGGCATACATCGGTCCTCTTCTCTATCCAACCGGCTATCTCTGGAAGAAGGCTCAAGTTGCGATCCGAAGCGATTGCCCTATCAGTCATGCTCCTCTCCACAGACTTGGCCCTTTTATACAATTCGCTATAATTCTTAAGGTTCAACGGTACCAATTGATCCTTGATCTCGGGCTTCAATCCCTCACGAAATCTTCTCATCCTGTTTATAGGATCTCTAACCGTCCATGGTGCAAACCCTGATAGCTTAATAAATTTCGCCTCATACTTGCTCTACTGTCATTTGGTCCTGTCGGAAAGCTGTAAGAATTCCGCCATCTTCTTCTCTCGCCTACAGTCTAGAAAGTACTTGCCATAAAAAGCCTCAATGAAAGCATCCCACACCGGAATCATACCTTCAGGAAAGATCTTTCTTCGTGTGGCTTCCCACCACGCATTAGCATCATCTTGAAGTTGGTAAACAGCCAATGTCACCTTGTCCTCTTCGGAACATCCTAGCACGGCGAATATCTTTTCGATTTCCTTAATCCACAAGATTGCAGGCTCTGGGTCTCCTAATTCTTTAAACTTGGTGGCTCGAGGTTAAGAAACCTCTCTACCAACTCAAGTATTGGCTGCCCACCGATCTCATTTCCAGTCGACAAATCTTCACTCGAAGCGGGGGTATCATTAACTTGACCACACACTTGCACATCCAGCTACAGCTTTTAAAGTTTCCAACGCCTGCATAATCCTCTTCGCTTTAGGATCTCCTTGAGCTATCCTTCCACTAGGCATCTTCTCATTACTGTTGCTCATTATACAGGTAACTTACGGAGTCCTGTCCACCCCAAGCAACGCGTAATGAGATCACTAACAATCAATCAAAAGAAACATATATAACAAACACATGCAAAACCTTACGATTCTACTAACTATCCCAAATACCAGCGCTCCTTATCACTCCAAGCCACTGACCATATGGATTAGGCCAACCGGCTCTGATACCACCTTGGGGCGGGGATGTCACGCCCCGACTCTCAGGCCCGCGACATCCCTTGCCCTATATTCACGATGTCATAGAGATAGCGTCCCAGGCACGCTATTGACCTAACCCTTATTTACGCATGCGGAAACGTGTCAACTCCCTGACAACAAAATAAATAGGAATAGCATAGTAAGAATCAAACACCACAAATAGATCTTAATCCTGTCGACCTTAATTTCGTACAAAAACAACCCCCATACTTCAGGGTAACTAGACTAGACCTTTGCAGGTGTACCTAATCAGGTAATGCTAACTTCTCATCTTACTTCGGGTGACTAATCCAAAAGCCAACTCTTGGCATCCACAAGACTTCGTCACTTGGGACCTGAAATAATATCCCACGACGGGGTGAGAATAAATCTCAGTGAATCAAGCCTAAGCTCGGTTAGGAAACTGATTCACCCGGGCATCTTAACGGAAGTATCACCAAAGTAAATCACCCGCAAATATATATAAAAACAATTCACATGCGTACTTGTCAACCTCAACCACACATAATGCAATGCTTGACTCGACTAACAACCAAACGAGTCGATCACTCAACAAGCATTTCATCCACAAGCACACACACTGGACATCACACAAGTCCATTTATTAACGATGATTGTGCCCCACGGCACATGAGAGGATCTACGCGAAAGAAGGCGTGATTCGACTCCCACAAATAACGCGATCCAGCACCTCAGTGCAATCTAGCGTTCTACCGGCAGAACCGGGCTACGTTCCTTTTCTCTCGGCAACGGCTACTACAAGAGGTGTCTCCGGTGCGACTGGCACGGCACCAGCAAGTATGCATCACTAAAAGTGGCGTCGCTCCATCACAAGCTGCGACCGGCATCCGACAATCCCTTAAAACCGTACGTACCATACGGGGCATGGACTATCGTGCTTCTGGCAAGCCGTGTGGTTCTATACAACTTGTATAGCACGAACTTGCCAGGAAAAGCATCATCGTTCCATCAAATGACCACACAGAACACATCCAGCAATCAACCCATTTCATTATCTTCGGTTAAAGCCGGATGCTCACTCACACGTGTAAAAGATCAGCCAAAGGCCATTTTCATGCCAAAACATGTCTTTTGATTTCTCACACACGGCCCGTATGCATATGCAGTCTAACTTTAGACACTGCAACCATAAACGGGCTATCAAACCCTAAACAGACAGTCAATTGCCCAGAGGCAAAAAGGCAATCCAACCGGCAACTCAGCGAAGCGATCAAATCAACAAGGCCATCAAGCAATCACGAGTAGTAAAAAAAAACGATTAGGCCACAAAAAGCTCGATTCGTACAATAATACTTTATTAACCAAACTAATCGATTTAATGCGTCGATCGCTCGCTCGTCTCTAACCTGTCGCTCGCTCGCGAACAAACGCAATCAATCACTCAATCAATCAATTTCAACTAATCACAATTAACCACAGACAGTAAAATCAATCGACTAACCTAATCGATCGGCCATTTAACTTAATCATAATTTCTATCTAAACCGGCCTCAATCGCGTACCTAAATTCCTTAATTGACTAAACGACTAATCCTAGGCGCAATTAGCGCCCTAACCAAGGATTAGGGTCAACTCACAATTTAAGTCGACTCGGACGGTCCCAACGGCGACGGCGATGGCAACGAACGGCGTCGGCGGCCCGCGAACCAAAATCCTCGAAAAATGGCCCAAAATTCTTGGCCACGGCTCGAATTCTTCTCGGCCAAATGGCCCACGAGCCCGGCCACTGACCCGGCCACTGACTCGGCCCGGCCCAGGCCACAACGGGCCACTGCCCGCGCGGACCGGCCAGAACAGGGCAAGGGCGGCGCAGGGGGAAAAACGGCCGGAACGGCGATCGGTAGACGGCGGCCGGCTCGGAAGTGGCCGATCGAATGACCAGGGGGTCGGCGGGAGTTGATTGGGAGTGGTGGCCGCGGTGGAGGGCGGCCGAAGGCGGCGGATCGGCGGCCGGCAGAACCGGCCGAGAGGTGTATTTGGGCGCCAAGAAACAGGGCGCCGGTTCGAGGGGATTTTCGGCCGCCACGCGCGGCGGCCGGCGGCCAGGAGCTCGGGGATGATAGAGGAAGGTCTTGGGGGTTCGTTGGTGGTGGCGGTGTGAAGCGGCGTCGCCGGAAACGGCCGGATCGAAGAAAAATCCGACCGGTACCCAAAACAGGGCACCGACGGTTCCGCGGTTGATTGCGGCGGTTTCGGCGGACAATCGGCGGCGGGGCTGGGTCGAGGACGTCGAGGGAAGGTAGGGAAACGTCGGAGGGGTGGTGGGTGGCGGCGGTGGAGGCCGAAAAAGGCCGGAGGAGACAAAATGGGTCTCGGCGCGCAGGCGGCCGAAAAAAGGGGGCTGGGAGTTCGCAGCATTTTCGAGGCTTTCGACGGCTGTTGACGGCAGCGAAGGGGTCGGGGGTGACGGCGACGAAGAGCTGAGGGTCGTGGCGGTCGGTGGCGGGTGGTGGCGGCGCAAATCGCCGGCGGGAGGAGAAAAACGGAGGAGGGGTAGTTCGGTCGGGGGGGGGGTATCCGAGCGGGAGAGAGAGAGAGAGAGAGGGAGAGAGAGGGAGAGTGGGGTTTATTAATTAAATTTTTTTTTTTCAAGAGGGCTAATTCGGTAATTTCGCAAACGGGGGCTCGGTCGGGATTAGGCTCGAGCGCGAGGATTGAAACCCTAGTTTGCGACGACTAAGAATTTCGAAACCAAATCTAAACCGACTGAAACTCCAGAATTCGTCCAATTTCGTCTCTTCAGTCCTTGCGATACAAAATTTTCCATCGACTGGAATTTGATGTCTATTTCTTAAATTACTTTCGATTACCTTACCGGAGGTGAATTTCCAGGATGTCACAATTCTCCCCCACTTAGGAAATTTCGTCCTCGAAATTGAAGTACTACTGCAGCCCTTCAAACCAATAATGATATCCAGTTCACATAATTTTCTCAAAAGTTCCTTCAGGATCACGGTGTTACTAAACCTCCTTGACCAAAGGGAAAAATTCTTGCTCCAGAATACCTATTGTCTCCCAACGATCCTGACTGGACTTCCCAGTTACTATGCTCGCTCATCCAGTTCAATCTCCCCATAATTCAACACAACGCATGAGCAGGGTTCGGCTCGCACTTCCTCAATATCGACACATGGAAGACGTTATGCACTGGAACCAGCCTTGGTAGTAACATAAGACGATACGCCAATTTCCCTATTCTTTCCAAGAATCTCAAAAGGTTTGACATATTTGAGCTTAACATTCCATTATTGCAAAAACGAGTTGTCCTTTCAACATGCGTCACTTTCTACAGACATGATCACCCACCTAATATTCTATTGGTCTTTGCTCTGGAATGGAACTTTCCTAACGACTCTGAATTGTTCTCAATCTGTCTCTAAGAACCTTGATTGCATCCAGTGACTGTTCCATTAAATGAAGACTCGCGACCTTCATCTCACCATTTTCATTCCAACAGACTAGCGTTCTTCACGTTCTACCATATCATGCCTCGAAAAGCATCATCTTGATACTCCGCTGAATTTTTTTTTTTTTTTTTCATCTGTTCTTTCCAATCACCTTGGAACCTAAAAACGCATGTCACCGTCATGTCCTCCAAGGTCTGAATTGTCCTTTCAGATTGATCTTCTGTCTGCGATTAACAAGCCATACCGAACTGCAATTTTGTTTCCCAAACTTCATACCAGGTTCGCTCCAAGTCAATCCAACTTTATTTCCTCTCTAAGTATCGAAATTATAAAGCGATTATCAAATCCAAGTCGGTTTCTAATTTACGAATCTTGACTATTAATTTGACACAATTCCATATCCACAATTCGTTTCAGTAGGGTGAATCATCCACTTCTAGGGATTCAACTCAACTGTGACCATCCAATCTTGTTGTCCCAAACAACTGTTGGTTATCCTAGTATCCGTAGTAAGTATCTATTCTCGCGAATAAACCAGTCATTGCTTAAATTCCAACGAGCAGAGAACGCCCCTTATCGACCACAATTAACACTAATGGCAATTTAGGCATTCTGCTTACATGGAGAAGGTCTACTAACAATTCGCCTTTTCTTCAACGCTTTTGCGATTAGAATCTCCACTTGTCAATTCTTGAAACACTGGAGAATTACCGAACTCAGACGTCAAATCCAACTGAGGATCGGACCATTTATTCTATCGAACAGGGTTAGCTCACAACCGACTGACGAGTCGAGGACCACCTCAAAATATTCCGGTTTAGAGTTGGAATCACCCGTTCCTAGACCGGTGGTACAATCGAACACTATCGAGATCACATCTCATGACCAACTCAAATTGATGCAGGATTAGTTCTACTCGACCCGTAGTCCTCCAGTAACACATCACCAAATCCAGGGTAGCTAATCCTTGACTAGTGTGTGGCTGGTACGGGGTTCTAGTACAAATCGTTCCTTACTGGTCTATGGCCATCCTGAACATCGATCAATGTCAGTTCGCAAATCACGCCACGAATCAATCCCTGGTATATTTCAGGATAATCCTATGGTTGACTTACCGCTGAGCGAGATCAACCCAACTCGATTTATGTTTGATTTAAGATCGCCACACAGTCGACTCTTAATCAATAACACAACCGGACTGGCAATCAGGCCATCAACCACGTCGAGGGCGACCTCTAACTTTCGGTGGCTTCCTCGACCCTTGGTCGTTCGCGATTAGTTCGAGTCTTAAACTTGAATCGATCGTGTGTCTTGGAACATCACATTCGTACTAAGTCGAATTTCTTTACACTGTTATATCTTGAACAGGCATCATTAATTTGCTTACTGTACTCCACTGAGCCATTTCTTCTTTAAGTTATTGGAAGTATCACCACCAATCATTTGTAATCTTTTTCCCACCTTTATCTTAGAATTTCAACGACGGTAGCGGTCCTCTTGGGCTTGCAATGTTGCCCTTTGACTTATCGATAAACCAAAATCTCTGTCATTTGCTCAACCACATCCATTAATTTCCTAGTAGCCCTACTTTAAACCTTGGTGTCCCCCCCCCGAGCAATCCGGACTAACACTGAAATTACAGTTGACAATCCCGATCATTTTTTTTTTTTTCAAAGGCATGGCCCTTATGGTCATTATTCCAAGTAATCATGCAGCCTTACTATGCTTCCGCCGCGCCACTCTATTAACTAGTCTTCCTTAATTGTCACATCTCGCAATCTTAATCTTATTCAGGGGCATTGCCAAACTCAATAGTTTGTGTATCCAACTGGCGACACTATCATGTCACCTAACCTTAGATTGCCATTACGAGCCTTTCTTGTTTGTATTCACAATTCTCGTTCCATGCACATGTCTGAGGCTTCATTAACTATACTCTTTAGGCAATGTATACTTCACCATGACTTTATCCGGTTACTAATCGACTGAGTCATACGGCCTCAAGTCGTTCCAATACTGCCTTTGGTACACCGCAAGCCCTTCTTCTATCAAGATTCGGAGACGAAATCCACTTTTACCCATTTCTGCAAAGCACATAAGTCTTATTTACCTATGACATCTCGGTCCTTCCACGATCTTCTGTTCATTACTCTAAATGACACATGGCATTCATAATCGTGTTTTCACTTTTAAGTCCCACTTTAACCACATGCATAGAAAGATTTTCATCACTCTTCAATACACTTTACCTTCCTTCGCATTAATCCTTATCAAATCATACTTTCTGACTCTTGGGAGGTTCATTACACCTCAGGGATCAATCTCACAATTTCACGCTCGTTCCTCTGCGGATATTCATCTAATCAGTGATTAGGATCCAAGGAAACGACAACTAAGACAATCCAAGTAAAACAACACTTCAAACTTACACAATCCACAAAATACTAATTGTCTTAGTACAAACCCGTATCCAAAAGCCTTATCCATAAAAAGATCTTTTCAAACTCGACTAACTATTGCTAATCTGTACAAAAGCATCTTAACTCAAAAGTCACCCCACTCCCAATAGGGTCAATCCTAGGTATTTTGCTGAACATCTCATCGAGTTTGTCCTTCTTGCAACTACGATGGTTGGGCAATTTTCTATCTCAATGGGCAATCCTTCACTTGGTGTCCCGGCTGATAACATTTAAAACATTCTCCTCCTCTAAATGGGCAGGGACCAGACCCATGCCTTAGACGACACAAGTGACACTTCTCACTTTGGCGGAACATCGGCTTCTTGATTGTACTCTTCCAATTAGACGGGAGGTGATACTTTTTGGCATACATCGGTCTCTTCTCTATCCAACGGCTATCTCTGGAAGAAGGCTCAAGTTGCGATCCAGAAGCGATTGCCCTATCAGTCATGCTCCTCTCCACAGACTTGGCCCTTTTATACAATTCGCTATAATTCTTAAGGTTCAACGGTACCAATTGATCCTTGATCTCGGGCTTCAATCCCTCACGAAATCTTCTCATCCTGTTTATAGGATCTCTAACCGTCCATGGTGCAAACCACTGATAGCTTAATAAATTTCGCCTCATACTTGCTCTACTGTCATTTGGTCTGTCGAAGCTGTAAGAATTCCGCCATCTTCTTCTCTCGCCTACAGTCTAGAAAGTACTTGCCATAAAAAGCCTCAATGAAAGCATCCCACACCGGAATCATACCTTCAGGAAAGATCTTTCTTCGTGTGGCTTCCCACCACGCATTAGCATCATCTTGAAGTTGGTAAACAGCCAATGTCACCTTGTCCTCTTCGGAACATCCTAGCACGGCGAATATCTTTTCGATTTCCTTAATCCACAAGATTGCAGGCTCTGGGTCTCCTAATTCTTTAAACTTCGGTGGCTCGAGGTTAAGAAACCTCTCTACCAACTCAAGTATTGGCTGCCCACCGATCTCATTTCCAGTCGACAAATCTTCACTCGAAGCGGGGGTATCATTAACTTGACCACACACTTGCTGTCCAGCTACAGCTTTTAAAGTTTCCAACGCCTGCATAATCCTCTTCGCTTTAGGATCTCCTTGAGCTATCCTTCCACTAGGCATCTTCTCATTACTGTTGCTCATTATACAGGTAACTTACGGAGTCCTGTCCACCCCAAGCAACGCGTAATGAGATCACTAACAATCAATCAAAAGAAACATATATAACAAACACATGCAAAACCTTACGATTCTACTAACTATCCCAAATACCAGCGCTCCTTATCACTCCAAGCCACTGACCATATGGATTAGGCCAACCGGCTCTGATACCACCTTGGGGCGGGGATGTCACGCCCCGACTCTCAGGCCCGCGACATCCCTTGCCCAATCTTCACGAGGTCATAGAGATAGCGTCCCAGGCACGCTATTGACCTAACCCTTATTTACGCATGCGGAAACGTGTCAACTCCCTGACAACAAAATAAATAGGAATAGCATAGTAAGAATCAAACACCACAAATAGATCTTAATCCTGTCGACCTTAATTTCGTACAAAAACAACCCCATACTTCAGGGTAACTAGACTAGACCTTTGCAGGTGTACCTAATCAGGTAATGCTAACTTCTCATCTTACTTCGGGTGACTAATCCAAAAGCCAACTCTTGGCATCCACAAGACTTCGTCACTTGGGACCTGAAATAATATCCCACGACGGGGTGAGAATAAATCTCAGTGAATCAAGCCTAAGCTCGGTTAGGAAACTGATTCACCCGGGCATCTTAACGGAAGTATCACCAAAGTAAATCACCGCAAATATATATAAAAACAATTCACATGCGTACTTGTCAACCTCAACCACACATAATGCAATGCTTGACTCGACTAACAACCAAACAGTCGATCACTCAACAAGCATTTCATCCACAAGCACACACACTGGACATCACACAAGTCCATTTATTAACGATGATCGTGCCCACGGCACATGAGAGGATCTACGCGAAAGAAGGCGTGATTCGACTCCCACAAATAACGCGATCCAGCACCTCAGTGCAATCGAGCGTTCTACCGGCAGACCGGGTTACGTTCCTTTTCTCTCGGCAACAGCTACTACAAGAGGTGTCTCCGGTGCGACTGGCACGGCACCAGCAAGTAGGCATCCCTAAACGGGGCGTCGGTCCATCACAAACTGCGACCGGCATCCGACAATCCCTTAAAACCGTACGTACCATACGGGGCATGGATTATCGTGCTTCTGGCAAGCCGTGTGGTTCTATACAACTGGTATAGCACGAACTTGCTAGGAAAAGTATCATCGTTCCATCATATGACCACACAGAACACATCCAGCAATCAACCCATTTCATTATCTTCGGTTAAAGCCGGATGCTCACTCACGCATGTAAAAGATCAGCCAAAGGTCATTTTCATGCTAAAACATGTCTTTTGATTTCTCACACGGCCATATGCACATACAGTCTAACTTTAGACACTGCAACCATAAACGGGCTATCAAACCCTAAACAGACAGTCAATTGCCCAGTGGCAAAAAGGCAGTCCAATCGGCAACTCAGCGAAGCGATCAAATCAACAAGGCCATCAAGCAATCACGAGTAGTAAAAAAAAACGATTAGGCCACAAAAAGCTCGATTCGTACAATAATACTTTATTAACCAAACTAATCGATTTAATGCGTCGATCGCTTGCTCGTCTCTAACCTGTCGCTCGCTCGCGAACAAACGCAATCAATCACTCAATCAATCAATTTCAACTAATCACAATTAACCACAGACAGTAAAATCAATCGACTAACCTAATCGATCGGCCATTTAACTTAATCATAATTTCTATCTAAACCGGCCTCAATCGCGTACCTAAATTCCTTAATTGACTAAACGACTAATCCTAGGCGCAATTAGCGCCCTAACCAAGGATTAGGGTCAACTCACAATTTAAGTCGACTCGGACGGTCCCAACGGCGACGGCGATGGCAACGAACGGCGTCGGCGGTCCGCGAACCAAAATCCTCGAAAAATGGCCCAAAATTCTTGGCCACGGCTCGAATTCTTCTCGGCCAAATGGCCCACGAGCCCGGCCACTGACCCGGCCACTGACTCGGCCCGGCCCAGGCCACAACGGGCCACTGCCCGCGCGGACCGGCCAAGAAACGAGGGCAAGGGCGGCGCCGGGGGAAAAACGGCCGGAAACGGCGATCGGTGGACGGCGGCCGGCTCGGAGGTGGACGATGGAGTGACCAGGGGGTCGGCGGGGAGTCGCTCGGGAGTGGTGGCCGCGGTGGAGGGCGGCCGAAGGCGGCGGATCGGCGGCCGGCAGAACCGGCCGAGAGGTGTATTTGGGCGCCAAGAAACAGGGCGCCGGTTCGAGGGGATTTTCGGCCGCCACGCGCGGCGGCCGGCGGCCAGGAGCTCGGGGATGATAGAGGAAGGTCTTGGGGGTCCGTTGGTGGTGGCGGTGTGAAGCGGCGTCGCCGGAAACGGCCGGATCGAAGAAAAAATCCGACTGGTACCCAAAACAGGGCACCGGCGGTTTCGCGGTTGATCGCGGCGGTTTCGGCGGACAATCGGCGGCGGGGCTGGGTCGAGGACGTCGAGGGAAGGTAGGGGAACGTCGGAGGGGTGGTGGGTGGCGGCGGTGGCGGCCGAAAACGGCCGAAGGAGACAAAATGGGTCTCGGCGCGCAGGCGGCCGAAACAGGGGCTGGGAGTTCGCGGCGTTTTCGCGGCTTCCGACGGCTGTTGACGGCGGCGAAGGGGTCGGGGGTAACGGCGACGAAGAGCTGGGGGGTCGTGGCGGTCGGTGGCGGGTGGTGGCGGCGCAAATCGCCGGCGGGAGGAGAAAAAACGGAGGAGGGGTAGTTCGGTCGGGGGGGGGGGTATCCGAGCGGGAGAGAGAGAGAGAGAGAGAGAGAGAGGGAGAGAGAGGGAGAGTGGGGTTTATTAATTAAATTTTTTTTTTCAAGAGGGCTAATTCGGTAATTTCGCAAACGGGGGCTCGGTCGGGATTAGGCTCGAGCGCGAGGATTGAAACC
Organism: Rhodomyrtus tomentosa; assembly: GCA_028455895.1. NCBI lineage: Eukaryota > Viridiplantae > Streptophyta > Magnoliopsida > Myrtales > Myrtaceae > Rhodomyrtus > Rhodomyrtus tomentosa. The sequence goes on along the minus strand of JAPCWY010000001.1, from coordinate 34,134,255 downwards.
CTAGTTTGCGACGACTAAGAATTTCGAAACCAAATCTAAACCGACTGAAACTCCAGAATTCGTCCAATTTCGTCTCTTCAGTCCTTGCGATACAAAATTTTCCATCGACTGGAATTTGATGTCTATTTCTTAAATTACTTTCGATTACCTTACCGGAGGTGAATTTTCAGGATGTCACAGCCACAGTCGCCGCCGTGCCACACCGTCACCGCCAGAAGACTCCCCTGAGTTCCCTCTACTGCCACCCAGCTCGCCTCCGCCGGTCGCCGCGCGTGGCCTCCGGAAAAGGCCACCGACCGAAACCCCTGTTTCGGTGCAAAAATAGGACAGCCATTGATCGTGGCTGTCCGCCGTCGCCGGCCGCCTTCCGTCGCCGTCCACCTGTCCCGGCCGACCCCCACCGACCCCTGGGTGAGCCCCCGACCCCTGGCCGGCCTTGTCCCGGCCCGTGTCGCCGGAAAATGGCCAAAACAGTAAAGTCGCCAAATGAAAATACTGATTTTTGCACTGTTGTAGGCTGTCGGCCGCCGCTCGCCGGAGCTCCGCTGTCGGCCACCTGTTCTGGCGACCTCGCCGGACTCCCACGGGGTGTTGCCGAAGTTTGAGCTCAATCCGTCGCGCGATAAAACATAGTTTTATCGCTGCCGCCGCCGCCATCGCCGCCGCCGCCGCCGATCGTGCTAACTCACATTGTGAGTTGACTCTAAACCTTGATTAGGGCGCTAATTGCGCTTAGGATTAGTCTTATTTATTTATTTATTTATGTATTTATTTATTTATGTATTTATTTATTTATTTCTTAAAAAAAAATTTATTCGATCGGGACCGGTATAGATAGAAATCATGGTTAGGATACATGGTCGATCGATTATTTGTCTGTGGCTATTTGTGATAATTTAGCAATTAATTGATTGATTGAGTTGCTCGCGAGTGAGTGACAGGTTAGAGACGAGCGAACGATTGATTACTATAATTTGACTAAGAATTAAGATTTCTGATATGAATTGAGCTTAAAATTGCCGGGTTAAGTTGATTACTCGAGAGTGAGTGAATTACTTGATTGGTTTGTTTGCCTGGCTGAAATGCTCAATTGGGAGTCTTGTGGGCCTTGGGGCCGAGTTGATTGTATTTCTTGTGGATTTTGGCGTTAATCCAAGATAATAAATGAGTTGATTGCCGAATGCAATTTGTGTGGTCATTTAAAGGGTCAATGACGCTACCTGGCAAGTTCGCATTGTACCTTGGGTACTTGTACCGTACAGATTGTATGGAAATTCGCGACTTGTCAGAAGCACGATAATCCATTCCCCATGCCAGTCGTACGGTTTTAAGGGATTATCGAATGCTGGTCGCAGCTTGTGATGGATCGGAGCTCCTTTTTAAGGAATGCCTACTTGCAGTGCCGTGCCGGGTGCACTGGATACACTGCTTGTAGTAGCCGTCGCTGAGAGGGTAAAGTGGACGTAGCCTGATTTTGCCAGAAGAGTGCGGGATCGCACTATTGATGTATCTATCACGCCAGTCGCGTGGGTCATTTATTAATAATAGACTTGTGTATGCCTGAATGGTTGTGCTTCTGTTGGTTGTGGATTTGACAGATTTATTTTGATTGATATTTATATATATCTATGTTAAAATCTTGTGATCTTTTTGTGGCGCTTAGGATGTTCTGGGCGAATCATTGTCCTAACCGAGATTAGACTTGATTCACTGAGATTCATTTCTCACCCCGTCGTGGGACAAATTTTTCAGGTCCGAAGTAATGGAGAGATCGGTGCGGTTCGGCACCCCCACCGACTCATCACTTGATATCAGTCTCCATCCGGTACCAGGTACGGACCAGATGTGGGAACGTCACATCACGACGATATGGGTCGATGAAGGATGCCACATCTGGTGGCACACCTCTTTAAGGCCTGGCATCTTCGTGATGGGATGGATCTCTTTGGTCCGCTTCGAGGATTTGAGGGGCCACCTCTTTAGGGGGTCCCTAATATCCCTGCTTGGGACCCGATGGATATTGATACACCTGATGAGGAAGTGGTGGACCCCGCGCCTGGTATGGAGCTAGAGCTCGAGCCTGAACAATCTGTAGCCCCCTCTGTGCATTCTAGCCAAAGTTCTTGTGATGACCCGAACGACCCGGCTCCCCCGGTTGGTTATGACGACCCGGATGTCGAGTTTTCCCAATAGAGGGTTAGGTTCCTTTTGTGGTCAGGGAACTGATGATGTTTTTGTGGGGATACTGTTTTGGGATAGATGAGAGTTAACCTTATCTGACTCCTGTATCTTTTTGTGAGTCCTAGAGGGCCGTCCCGAAGCATGGGGTTGTAATTATCAGTTGATGGCTCTGTAAGGTTATATATCATCTATTCTCTTCAGCTTTCAGTGCTGCGGTTTCTAGCTTTACTTTCTATCTATCCCATATGGTTTTATTGGATGGAAGATTGTACGTTCCGCATGCGCAATATAATCTTAGGTCGATAGCAGTTGCCTGAGACGCTATCTATTATGACATGGTGGCGTTTTGGCAAGGGATGTCGCGGGTTCGAGAGTCGAGACGTGACAGGATGCCTAGCCAACCCTTGCCTCTAACCGGTCACTGAGGTCCGGTGACCAACTAGAGGAAGAAGGAATGGAAGAAAAAAAATGAGAAAGAAAAGAAACGAAAAGAAAAAGAAAAAGAAAATAAAATTCTATGAAAAAAATATAATCTCATTAAAAAATTATTCACATGAGCGCCGGCTATGCCACGCATGATTATTGGCATCTATGTTAGTGATTTTCAGTCAAAATTGACCAAATATACTATATTGACACAAATTCAAAAGCTATTGGACTCAATTGATTAGAAAAATGTTTATGACTGAATAGGTAAATTACAATTTGTTTTGAACTTTTTTGGCTGTTCTCCCTATGACTCGATCATATCAGTTTAGTTGATTGCTCATGCGTTATTTATATAGACCAAATTTAAAATGTAAACGCTCCCTTGAATTTGAGGAATCCATATCATATTAATTAAATGTGAATTTAATGATCTTGTGTATTTCTGAATTCTCAATCATGCTTCAAATTTCAATGGAGTGAAAAAAACAAAAAAAAATTTACTCGACCGATTCATAAATAGCGGTTCACCTCCAGATGTGACTTTATCAAGTGGAGGATCCAAAGCAAAGCAGCAAAAGAAATGTATGAAGTTCATTATTTTCTGCAGCAGTATACCCACTAAGCACTAGTTGGTAGATCAAGAAAATGACCAACATGTATACAGAACTTTCCACTTAGTAAGTGTGATCATTGTCGCCCATCTGACAAAGTGTATCAACATTTTCGCAGTAGACACCTGGTTAAAGCTTTATGAATTCTTTCTTGAGTTTTGCTAATACGATAGTGTGATAGTATAACGATAAAATGTTATGTATAAGATCAGATGTGGATCTCGCCTTGATTGCAAACTATTCTTTACCATTCAAAATACTTGCGATTGAGATTATAATTGTTAAACTGTCAAGTTCTCAAATCCCTTCTTCCTTCACCATCTCCATGCAGAAAACATCCCAAATTTCTATTGGAAAAGTTAAAAGGGATGCTCCACTAGGGTTTGTCTGCTCTTCAATGCAATTGGTTTCACAGTAGAACGACACTAGAATTTCTAAGACCCGGTTATAAAGCGATGCGACAAACTTCGGTCGAGTGGTTGAATATGAACCACTTATTTAAACATCCAGCTACGGCTTGTTATCCCATCATCGTTTTGTCTTTCATTAAGGGCCTTCATTCACCTAATCATTCTCCCTTATCTTTATAAGCAAGTAGCCCTCTTCGAGATCTGAAAGCTGTCGCTCCTTGTCAACTTACCTTATTTCACTTCCTCCTCCTTGGTTCTGATCAAGCCACATATAGGAAACATGAACACCCTGCGTTTCTTGTGCGGTGTTCTTGGTACCTTTTCATGTCTCAATCTCAGTTGTACATTTCTTCTTTCTTTTAAATTATTCTTCTTGTCCTCACATGTTCTCAGCTTTAACCTTGTGCAACTTGCTTTGTTCCGAATGTAGGAAATGCAGCTGGTCTGTTCCTTTTCTTGGCGCCGATGTAAGTCTTACGGTATCGCTTACTTTCTGAACATCGTCTTTGGCTGGAAACTTGAAAGAAACATAATTCTTGCAGGGTTACGTTCAAGAGGATCATAAGCAGCCGGTCTACTGAGCAGTTCTCGGGCATCCCCTACGTGATGACCTTTCTTAATTGCATCGTCTTCACTTGGTAATCTCTTCTAATGACGTAAAATCTATCAGTGTTGCTAAACAAATGGCACAAAAATGGTTATGATGTTCTATCATACCACATATTAATCTTGTGTCATCCCATTTATCACGAAAATCGTGATGTTGTTCATGGCAATTTCAAACTTTTCAATAGTTAGTTAATCATCTAGTCGAACTGCATCCGAAAAGTTCTCTCCTTTAGCATCTCTGTTCTCTAGTTTCTTCCAATAAACCTCGCGCAAATAGTCTATCTTTGTTTACTTATGCACGACCGCCTGGCTTAACAGGTACGGCCTGCCATTCGTGTCACGAAACAATCTCCTCCTGTCGACCCTTAATGGCATCGGAGGTGTGATTGAATTCACATACGTAGTGATCTTCCTTATATATACACAGAAGAAGGAGAGGACGAAAGTTATGGGACTCTGTGCTCTTACCATGACTGTGTTCTTGGCCATCGCCTCCGTCTCCCTCCTTGCGTTGCATGGCAACACCAGGAAATTCTTCTGCGGCGTTGCTGCGGCCCTTTTCTCTACTATAATGTTTGCTTCGCCTCTCTCAGTCACGGTAAGATCACTCCTCCATCATGGCGAACTAAAGAGCAAGACCTTATATTCGAATTTAGATTGTATTTGATCTTTCCCAATCGGGTTTCCAACATTTTCCGCTGATTCATGCAGAGGCTCGTGATCAAAACAAAGAGTGTGGAGTTCATGCCATTTTTCTTGTCATTCTTTGCATTCCTATCCGGCGTGTCGTGGCTCGCTTACGGCCTTCTTAGCGGCGACCCGTTCGTCATTGTACGCCACAACCCTTATATTGTTGCTTATTTTCTATGGAAATTACTTCGGCATCCCAAGTTCTTTACATCGCAATTGAAGTTAGCGCAACATCGTTCCTTAGTTGAAGAAATTGATGTCGATGTCGATGTCGCTGCAGGTGCCTAATGGATTCGGAACTGGACTTGGGATTGCCCAGCTGATCTTATATGCGATCTACTGCAAGAACAAGAGATACACCCAAAACGCAATTAAAGATAACTTCAACGGGATGGATCCTGAAAAGATTGATCAACCAAAGAAGCCAGATTCGCGTCATCCGTAATTTTTTTCCAGAAAAGATTATTCGTTCTCTTGGATGTGTTATTAGCATGTTGCAGTTCTTCTAGATCACTTGAAAGAGATACAATATAGTACCTTACCTTATGTATAAGTAATGCGACACAAATTTAAGATGATAGCCAGGATTATAATCTAATTAACGAAATTATGGTTTTTCGTAATTTCTTTTTTCATTTTCCTATCAACTATTTTGTTTTCGCTCACCGGAAGTAGCCGGGAGAAGTGTTTGTGCAAAAGGAACGATACAGCCGAGTTTATTAGGGCGTGCATGGGAACGTTTCTGCTTCAGAAATTAACTTTTAGGGCAAAAGTTGATTTTTCTACTTCTCCTTAAAATTAGAAGTTGATTTTTTTTTCTACTTTATAAGTTATTTCTAATTAGAGAAATTTGTTTGGTAACGATTGAAAATTTCTATTTCTAAAACATTATTAACATAAAATATTCTATGATAAATTATTATCCATTGCGGAAAAATTTCTACTTCATTTTTTAAATTTCTTTAAAAATAAGATGTTATGATTTATTTTTTACTCTGGCGGCTGGAGACGGCGACTTGGCAGTGCCAGCTGACTTAGTGGACGACGATTTGTGGCGGTCGCGGATGGCGAAGATTGTGACCGACAAAGGTTGGTAGTAGGAGGCGGTTGGCGATGGCCGGCGACATTGGCCCGCAATTGGTGGTTGTTGCAGGCGGTGATAAGTGACAATGGGCGGCAACTGGTGGAGGTTAGCTACCGAGGGCAGATGGCGGGCAGTGGCTTGGGGTAGGCAAGGGTCTGCAGTTATCGGTGGTCATGGGTTGCTATCGGTAGAGGTCAGTGATGAGCGACGGCTGGCGACTGTCAGCAGTGGCTGAGGTTGGCAGAAGTAAGTATGAACAAAAAAAGGGTGATGATGTAATGAAAAGTGGGTAATGCGAGAACCTACGTTACACGGACACGCGCTTTTGAAAAATTTTGCCGTGTCTGACACGGCTGGACATCGACCCATGACCCAATCTCCTATGTCGCGTTCTCCCTTTTCCTTGCATTCACTTCTCAGTTGTGCTGACTCGCCTCAGTTCGCAGCTCGCCTATTGCCGCCACTCCTCGTGAGTCGTGACTCGTATCAAGCCACCTCACCTCAACTTGCGACTTGCCTCTTGCCTCTTGCCGCCCGTCTTGCCGCCCTAGCGGCTCACCTCTCGCGGTCCTCGCGACTTGACTCTCGCTTTCTCACCTCAGCTCCCCCTCCTCTCGCCGGCCTCACCTTTCTGTCTCGTCTTGTTGCCTTCTTGTCGCTCGCCTCGGCTCGCATCCCATCCTCGTCAAGATATCACATGTGCTCTGACTCTGTTGCTCTGTACACGAACAAGAAAGGCCGATGACTCTGACCTTGTTGTGGTCCTTTATTGTTTTGATCCTCGTTGTGATTCTGCTGATTTGGTGGTCTCGGTAATTTCGTCAAGCTTATGCTGATCTGGTGATCTCTATTTTGCTGATTTTGTCAAGCTTATGCCCCTTTTCTATTTGTTATCAAAACAAGCTTTTGTAACTGAGTTAATTTCCATAGTTCATGGAAAGTTCGTCAGATGATTGAAGCTGCCATATTCCCGTCCCTTCTTCGGTTTTGCTTGTTAGTAGTGACCAGAGGCATGTAAAGTGAAAAATACATTCTTTTTTCTTATGTATCTGAGTTAATTTCCTGTTCTGTTTCTTTCAGCCCCTTTGATTATATAGAGATTGATCACTTTCATTCATTTCTTTGGAATGTATGACATGAATGAACATTAGTTATGGCGATGTTATTATATTGAAATCAAAAAAATAATAATTTAACGTGTATATATAAAAATATACATATAATATACAAAGTCTCTCAGCGTGTCAAAATTCTCTATTTTTGAAGAATTTCACGTGTCGGCGTATTGTATCGTGTCATTTCACGTGGTGTGTCTCGTGTCGGTGTAACTTAGGCAAGAACTATGTCTTGAGTTGGAGATGCTATTTTTTTTTAACTTCTCAATTTGGGATAAAAGCAACTTCAAAAGTGGAAATTCACTTCAGAAGTCAAAATTTCTTTCGGAAGTAAAATTTTTTATCAAACGGATTTCTGCTTCAAAAGTTACATTACAAAATGGATTTCTACTCAAAAGCACTTTTGGTGCATAAATTCACCTCCAAAAGTGTTATCATGCACCCTTAGAGTGGTGTGAAGATAACTAGTAGAATAGTTTAGTTTACTAGATAGTCCGTCCTAGCTAGGGTAATGGCGATCCTAATTTCATTTGTTGGAAAAGAATATTACTGTTTAAGTCATAGTGTTAATGAGTAAAGTGATTTGATTTTAGGCTTCGTTTGTTTCGCAAAAAATGTGATTGTTTTTTTAAAATTTTAGAAATTTATTTTTTTAAAAAATAGTAATATTTTTTGGTGTTTGGCTAAAATTTGCAAATGAACTGGAAACTATTTTTCAATTGTATGTTAAGGAAAATCTCAATTGATTCTCTACATCATTGTTTGGTCAAGAATTGCTGACACAGACCCAACTGTCTTATGCAAAACGGCTAGGGCTAAGGTGAATAATTTTTTCGTAATGTAAAAAAAATCAAAATTTTTCAATAATTTTATATTTTTGAATTTTTAGATAATTTCTACTTTATTTTCTTTCTTCCTCTGTCGACCACGGTGACAGCTGGTGACTCGGGTAAGGTCGAGCTTGATCTTGCATGTCACTGATCACTGGCCATCACTATGGATGGCGATTGACAAAAGAAGAAATAAAAGAAAAATCAAAAAAATTAAAAAGAAAAAGAAGGTGAAGGAGTACACGAGAAAAGGGGAGGGAAAAATGATTTTCTCTATTGAAAAGAGAAAACTATTTTCTCCAATTTTGAATGTATTTTTCTTTGGTAGAAAATATTTTCCTTAACTAGCGTTTTTTATGCAAAACAAACGGATGAAAATCTAGAAATAGTTTTTAAAAATTTATTTTTCGTAAAACAAACAGAGTTGATGTGTATCTCCATAGATAAAGTATATTCTGGATGATGACATAAATGGTCTATAAATTTTGATTCAATATGCAATATGACTCATGAACTTTTAATATGATCAATATAATTGTTGAACATTAACCCAATCTGCAATGTAGTCCTTGTATTTTTAAATTAATATATTTCAAAAGTTTAGAGACCGCATTGCACATTGAGCTAAAATTTAGGAACAATTTGTGTCATTATCCCATTATATTCGGACAAATGATAACTGGCAAATGTAAGGGATCTTGTACTATGACAAATTAAATAATACACTGTCGTCTTGACATGTGACAAAAAGAAAAGAAAAGAAATGTGACATTCTGATTTTCCTGTCATTTCAAGACCTATCGATGAGGATGTATCTAACAATATATCTCAGTCATATCTCGCTCGGATCTGATCAATCTCGAGTTAATTGATCAAAAGGGAAAAGCTAATGCCAGACAAGGTACATGGACCTAAGGAACTCAAATAGGAAATGAAGCTTTGACCAAAAGAGTTGCTAAGGGAGTATTTAGAGCCATTAAAGACCGAACTAAGAACGATTATGGGTTACGTTGCTAGCGTCATACGATTGGAGCGCGGGTGATGCCGCTTAACCAATGTATAATTTGCAAGATTTTTCTAAATCGAACGATGACAATCGAGATCGTCGGAACTAGTAATAGACCATCGCAATTACATGACAACCAAAGTCACCATAAACTGACGAGGCCTAAGTGTGATGTGAATCACATAGTCGATACCCGTAACGTTTGCAAAAGTCACAAGCCAGTTCGGGATAGGCTGAAATCATATTTGACAGAGAAATGATTTAGAGACGAGTCTCAAAATTAGAAAATGGAAAATCAAGAATCTCAACAGTATAATTGGATTAGACGTCGCCTCATCGAAGAAAACTTGAATTAGAAAAACAACGTTTAGGACGTCGAGGGTGAAATTACCATTTTGCCCCTCAAAATTTAGCCTTGCCTTAATATATGGATAAGGGCTTTTTGGTCTTTGACACACCCCTGTAGCTGCCAAAAATTTGGGAAATTAATAGCCATTGGATGAGCTATTGATTGACAAGAAGACATGTGTCACTAGATGGTGGATTAGCATTTTTTAAACCACTTTTAACCTACCATTCTACATGTTTGAAAGCAATTTGTGTATACACTCCTCTCTCTCTCTCCATGCTCAGCCGAATACCCCTCCATAGCCATCTTGTTCTTCCCTTTCTTCTTCTTCTTCTTCGCCGAACTTGTCCCCGCCCGACCAAACCGACTCGCCTCCATCGCCATCGTCGAGCACCCGTTCCGGCCGCCGTCTGACTTCGCCCTAGCCACCATCACCTTCCTCAGCCTCTTTCTGACCAGCTCCAACTTAAATTTCGTCATTTGGCCACCCGAGGAGTTCCGGCCAAACCGTTTTCCCAAGAGTCGACGAAATTTGTCGCAGTTGGGGGTAAGTCATTGTTTGAGCTCCATAGGACTTCGATTTGTTTCAATCTTCCGGCCTACTTTTGTACACATCTAGGGCACATGTATACTGAGTTGTGGTGAAAAATTGGGTTGAGTTTGATGGAGTTTTGATGCTGAAACGGCGTTGTGTTTGAAGGGCAGGATCTGACAGGTAGATGACTTGGAAGAATAAGCGATGTTCGTGGTCTTTCAAGTGTCGCCTTGCCCTCAAATTTTCGGTGAGGCTTCCCAACACCTAGAACTATATGTTAACAAGGAGTTTAGTGAAAAAATTGAGGTTTAAGGGTAGTTTATGGACTGAATAGTCATGAGCTAAACAGAACCGAAAATACCCTATTTCGGTTCTGTTCTTGTCGAGACTATATGGGCTGTTCACGGTATAATTGGGTTCTAAATTCTTCGTTGAGATGTATTAGAATGTCAATGGATATGTTATTGAGGTATATGCTTGGTGGTTTGATGATTGGACGGGGAAAAATTGACGAAATGGATGAAATTCCATTAGGTATACGCCCTGTTTTGGAGTGCTAAGGCCGAACCCTTGGAGGACCTTGGAAGGAGATTTTTATTAATTTAAGCCCAAGGTAAGGAGTCTCTAAACCTTGGCTAGGGGGATTGGGTTCTACTGGATGAATTGGGTGTGAATTGAGTTAGTTTTCATGAGTTATGGTGTGATTGTCCAATGTTCGTCCTTGTGGATTGATGATTGCTTGAATGCTTGCTTGATGCATATGCCATGAGTTGATTGCCACATTTGAGTGATGAGTTTGATCATCCCGCATGTCGTAAATATTTAGCTCATTGCATGAGCTTGTACTTGATCATGAAGTCTTGATTTGAAATAAATTTCAGCATGCTTGAGAACGTGTGATACCTTGAGGCGTTGAGACGCGGGATCGTGAGAATTAATGTCCTGATGCGTTGAGACGAGGGACGAGATTGATTATGTGTCGACACAGTCCTGAAATGACATTTGAAAACCTGATGCGTTTACGCGAGTTTATCAATTTAATGGTCTGAGGCGTGATGACGCGGACCGAGCCTAAGGCGTTGTTAACACGGGCGTGATTCATGAGAAAGTTTGGAATGATGGAACGTGTGGCTTGACTTTGTATTCTATGCTTGACTTGACTAGTAAGTTATGATGCCATGATTGCTTGATTGTCAATCACTTGTATCCGTGTGCCCTTTTATGACTGATGAGTGTCTTATATTGTTGAGTGTGTATTCTTGTTCATTAGATGCATTTATCTGAGTGTACTGTCAACCTGTCCTAGGATTAGGACTCACCTTACTAAGATGTCAATCTCACCCCGTCGTGGGACCCATATTTTTTTTTTTCAGATCCTAAGCCTTGAGTATGCTGCCGACTCGACTAGGCAACCTAAAGGAAATGACAACGTATTTTGATGAGTTTCCGGATGGTCAGGGTACTGTCTACGTTAGGAAATGTACGGTGGTTTGGGTTGACGAGAGCGGTAAAGATTGGAAACCACATAAGTTTGAGGCCTGGTTTCGTAAGGTGGGCGAGGTTACCACAAGTCCGTTGAAGTCTACCGAGGTGCCTCGCGGAGCTATTCCTAGCTGGTGTCATCTCACTCGGGATTCTGTAGAGGTAGAGGTGTCCGTTGCTGGTTCGAGAAATATGCCAGAGAGGACCCCAACATTGGAGGACACAGTTGAGGTGATAGAGATTGATGCCTCAGAGGACGAGCTGGAGGACGAGGCGATGGAAGACACTGTAGACGTACGCTCCGAGACTTTTTTGAACTACGAGCCTACTGAGGATGTTGAGGAGACTAACGATTCCAGCAGTTTGACCTAGGGGTTTCCTGACTTACTGAGTAATCTTTTGGTGATGACCTCGTCGGCCAGTTTCTTTTGGGGACTTTATATGGTTGTCTTTTGATTCAGTCCCATTACCCCGACCTATTAGCAAGATTAGCTCACCTACACTTTGGTATGAACTCATGGAATGCTATATATATATGTGATGTTCTCATTACCCAGGTCCTCTTTGGTTTATGTACGGAGGTGTGATACTTGTTACGTTTTCGCATACTTATTTTCATTATGCATCTCTCTAAGTGTGATTCTTGGGACTCGAGAGTAACTGGAAGGGAGTTGCGCACTCGTATCCAGGGAGCGGGGCGTGACATCCGCGCTCGTCAGTTCATGGCGACTTTGGTTGTCATGTAATTGCAATGGTCTATTATTAGTTCCAACGGTCTTGATCGTCATCGTTCGATTTAGGAAAATCTTGCAAATTATACATTGGTTAAGCGGCATCACCCGTGCTCCAATCGTATGTCTCTAGCAACGTATCCCATAATCGTTCTTAGATCGGCCTTTAATGCTCAAAATACTCCCTCGACAACCCTTATGGTTAAAGCACAATTTCCTATTTGAGTTCCCTAGGTCCACGTACCTTGTCTCGCATTAACCTTACCCTTTTGGTCAGTTAACTCGAGATTGATCATGTCTGAGCGAGATATGATTGAGATACATCGTTACATACATCTCATCGATAGGTCTCAAAATGACAGAAAAATCAGAATGTCACAACTCTTTCCCCTTACAAAAATTTCGTCCTCGAAATTTACAATAAACCCAGTTATTCAAACAAATGGGGGTATTGACGTCTCATCGTTTCCTCGCTTTTTCACGTAGCGCCTTCGGTTCCATGATGCTCCCAAACGACTTTGACCAATGGAATTGTCTTGCTCCTCAGAACTTACTCCTTTCGATTTTCGATTCTGACTGGCTTTTCTACGTAGGATACTCTTCGATAGTCTCGTAATCCAATACGTGTGTCGGGTCCGGCTCATACTTCCGTAGCATTGACACATGGAAGACGTTGTGCACTTGAGACAAATTAGGCGGTAAGGCAAGCCTGTAGGCCAACGTCCCAATCCGTTCCAAAATCTCAAATGGACCTACATATCTTGGACTTAATTTCCCTTTCTTTCCAAATCGAGATAGTCCTCGCATCAATGACTTTAAGAAAAATATGGTCGCCTACTTGAAATTCCGAAGGTTTGCGTCGTTTGTCAACATAACTTTTCTAGCGACTCTGTGCAGTCTTCAGTTTATCTCAAATTATTTTTACAGTCTCTATTGATTGCTCTACCAACTCTGGGCCTGTAACTCTGGGCTTGTAACTCTGTGCAGTCTTCAGTTTATCTCAAATTATTTTTACAGTCTCTATTGATTGCTCTACCAACTCTGGGCCTGTAATGCTTCTTTCCTCAACTTCGTCCCAACAAATCGAGTTCTACAAGCTCTTTCATAGAGTGCCTCAAAAAGTGTCATTTGAATACTCTGTTGATAACTGTTGTTATATACGAACTCCACTAAATGCAATTGTTCCTCCCATCCACCTTTGAAGTCTATACACATGTTCGTAACATATCCTCGAGCGTTTGAATCGTCCTTTCGATTGTCCTCCGTCTGTGGATGGTACGCTGTACTGAACTGTAGTCGAGTTCCCATGGAATCTTAAAGGCTCTTCCAGAAGTTTGCCGTAAATTTGGGATCTCTATCTGATGTAATCGTTACGGGTACTCCATGTAGTCGTATTATCTGCCACATATACAATTCGACATATCTATCTATCGCAAAGGCCTTTCCCACAGGAACGAAATGTACAGACTTGGTCAATCTATCCACGACTACCCAGATAGAATCGTGAACTCTTTGGCTCCGTGGCAATCCCATTACGAAGTCTATAGTCACATGCTTCCATTTCCATTCAGGAATCTCCAACGACTGTAGCAGTCCACCAGGCTTACAGTGTTGTGCCTTCACTTATTAACATGTCAAGCACTTTGCTACATATTTTGTTACATCCACCTTCATCTCGTTCCACCAATAATGTTGACGTAAGTTTTGGTACATCTTCGTGCTATCTGGATGGATACTGTAATTGCTTCTGTGGGCCTCTGATAAAATCTTTTCTCTGAGCTCTTTTTCCTTTGGTACGCATAGACGCCCTCGAAATTTTAAAATTCCATCCTCTAACACTTGGAACTTTGGTTTCCTTTTTGTTGCATCCATCTCGAGGATCTGCTAAATTTCTAGGTCCGTAGGCTGCAAGGCTTTTATCTTTTCTTAGATCTCCGGTTCTATTCTCAAGGTCGCTACCAAACTGGACAGTCGACATACTTCCAATTTAAATTCAAAATCCCTTAAATTTTCAAATAACGACCACCCTTTAACCAGTAGACAAGCGATACTTGATGTCCGACTGAGCGCATCCGCGACTCTGTTCGCTTTCCCAAGATGATATAAAATGTCATAATCATAATCCTTGAGCAGTTCCATCCATTGACGTTGCCTCATGTTCAATTCTTTTTGGGAAAAGAGATACTTCAGGCTCTGGTGGTCTAAATAAATCTGGAATTTCTCGCCACAAAAATAATGTCTCCAGATCTTTAGAGCAAAGACGATTGTAGCCAATTCCAAATCATGAGTCGGATAATTCATCTCATGCGGTCCCAGCTGTCGGGATGCGTAGGCAAACACTCTTCCATGTTGCATTAACACGCAGCTCAGTCCATTTAGCGAAGCATCGCTATATATCTCATAGCCTCCAAGTCCTGATGGAATAGTCAATACCAGTACGGTCGTCAATCGATGTTTAAGCTCTTGAAAACTCCTTTCACACTTATCTGTCCACTCAAACTTCATTTCCTTTTTAGTCAACCTAGTCAATGGGATGGCTATGGATGAGAACTTCTCCACAAAACGTTTGTAATATCCTGCCAATCCTAGGAAACTCCGGACTTCCGTGACCGTAGTAGGTCTAGGCCAATGCATAACGGCTTCGATCTTCGCAAGATCTACAGTAATTTCTTCTCCAAATACCACATGACCAAGAAATGCTACCTTAATCAGCCAGAACGCGCATTTGCTAAACTTAGCGTAAAGCGAGTGCTCTCTCAAGGTTTGTAAGCCAATCCTCAGATGCTCCACATGCTCTTCGTTACTCTTTGAGTAAATTAAAATGTTATCGATAAATACGATAACGAACTTATTCAAGAATTCCTTGAATACCCTATGCATCAGATCCATAAATGCAGGTGGAGTATTGGTCAATCCAAAAGGCATCATAGTGAACTCGTAGTGATCATACCTTGTCCTAAAAGCTGTCTTAGGTATGTCTTCTTTCTTAATTCTCAACTGATGATACCTGATCCTCATATTTATGTTAGAGAATACCGAAGCTCCTTGCAACTGATCAAATAAGTCATCAATCCTCGATAGTGGGTACTTATTCTTTACCGTTACTTGATTCAATTGCCTATAGTCGATGCATAAACGTAAGGACCCATCCTTTTTCCTCACAAACAACACCGGCGCTCCCCACGTTGAATCACTCGGTCGAATAAATTCCTTGCCCATTAATTCTTACATGTGCACCTTTAACTCTGTCAACTCTGCTAAGGACATCCTATAAGGTGCTTTTGAGATTGGTTTAGTTCCGGGAGTTAACTCGATCACAAATTCAATTTCTCTCTCTAGTGGCAACCCTAGTAATTCTTGGGAAAAAACGTCAAGAAACTCACGCACTACCGGAATACTTTCTAATTTAGGCTCCACGGCAGTCGTATCCATAACTGCGACTAGATAAGCCTAACATCCTTCAGTTATCAGCTTTGTTTCTTCAAGAGATGAGACTAAAGGAATCGAGGTTCCTCCTCGACTTCCCACAAACTCAAAATTAGGGCGACCTTCTGGATAAAAACGGATTATCCCTCTACCACAATCAACTACTGCCCTTTGTTTACCCAACCAATCCATTCCTATGATCACGTCAAAGTCGTGCATGGGCAACACAGCCAAGTTTATACTCTCTTTACTACTGCCAATTACGATTTTACAATCAACACAGCCCAACGAAAGCAGCACATAATCTTTCAAAGGGGTAGCAACATGCAGAATCACACTTAACGGTTTCAATTCCATATCAACCAGATCAGCAAATTGAGCAGACACAAATGAGTGTGATGCGCTAGGGTCAAACAAAGTATAAACAGCTTCGTCACACAAATAAACCATACATGTGACCACGCCAGGCGTTTCTTCTGCTTCCCTACACGCCACTGTGTAGACCTTTCCTTGAGCTGAGGGTCGGTTCTGATCACTCTAGGGAGTAGCAGTTGACGGTCCTGCCTGTAGTCGTTGCCCTGGAGGCCTAGCCACTAGAGCTTGATTCGGGTAAGTTCTCATCTGATGGCTTATCTGACCACATTTGAAGCATGCTCCGGTCCTAGCCGGACAAGGTTCGTTACCATGTCTTTTGCCGTAGATGCGACAATTCCAGTTTGCTGGGTTCAGCGACTTCACTATATTCTTTCTTATTGGAGAGACAAGGCGTCTATTACCAGCCATAGGTCTTTTACCCATCTGGCGATTGTCTTGAAATAAGGTGAACCGCGATCCAGATGCGGAATTTCTCTCCTTCAGGTCCCTCTCGATCATCTGCCCCCGTTCATATATTTCCTTGTACGTTCTCAAGTTCAGAGCTATCATCTGACTGCAAAGTTCAAGTTTCAGTCCATCCTGAAATCTTCGCGCCTTCTCCAGCGGATCATCTACTAATCTAGGCCCTTGACAGTCTAGAGAACTCAGCTTCGTATTGGTCCACTGTCATATGATTCTGACGTAGCTGCAAGAACTCTACTTTCTTCCTTTCTCGAGCTATCTCAGAGAAGTATTTGTCATTAAATGCCGTAGCAAAGACATTCCAAGTCAAAGCTGTTCCTTCTGAAAAAACTCCATTCTTAGTGGCAGTCCACCAATCATTAATTTATATGATGACGTACGGCTCAAATGAGATTAATTTATACGATGCATGTCAAATTTGCTAAAAATACACATCTAATCCAGGGATCTACGATGGGTTACATGTTCTCTAGCTAATATAATGGTAATGATGCGTGTTGATTTAGTTAAATCACGAAACATTCAGTCTCTCCATGCCTTTGCTCTCATCAACCAGGCACCTGATATGTCTGTTTGTTTGGCTTTTTTTCAAATATGCTATGTTAGTGGTCTGCCCTAAGAACCAACTAAGGCTATACTCTAACATTAGTCATGGATCAGGTTATGTCGGAAAACCAACCTTCACTATACTTACGTAATTAATGTCTAGCTAGAGATCGCTTATGACTTGTGGGCCAAAAGAGTTTTGGGCACACTACTAATGTCTAGTGATCATACATGATTGAACACAATAGCGAATTGATTTAATATTTTCTCTGCGCCTTGATCTACGTAAGAAGTAGAGTTTGATTTATTCTCCTATTACGAATATCTACACGATCATATGCGTTATGAGATAACGATTAAACGCACAATTGAATGGACAATAGAGGACATCATGGGCTCAAGTCATTACGTCATGGGGCCCAAACAGTGAAATATAGGGTTACAATTAATAACCCTGAAAACGCCTCAAACGGTGAGTTAGTATTATCCCGAAGGAGAAAAATAGAAAACAATTCTCTATTCAAGGCGATTGCGAGAGGCACTCCAAGATCTGAAAGCTAGTACTTGGATTGTTAGAGATCTCAATTTGTGTGTGTGGATACTAGTAGATGTGCAACACTTAGGGTGCTAATCTAGACATAACCGACTGTCAATTTGTCGCCGACCGCAAAAAAGTATGTTTTGAACTTATTTTGATTTCGATATACACATGGATCCTATTTTAGGGTTTCGTTGTGACATCCCAATTCTAGTGGCCTATAAATGAAAAAGGACTTAGAAAGCAGACCATGGACCAAGGACTTGCACCACGAAATGTCAATTGTGATTGAAGGTGGAAGAGGAACGGAAAGATAATTATAGACAATGAGAACAATTCAGATCTGGAGTAGCTTACGTTGTTGAGGAAAGTCAATGTGGCATGACGATTCGGAATTGGACATGAGTGATACCATAAGACATGAGTTCGAAATGGAGTTTGACAGGTTAATTAAAGTTTCGGTCAAATTGTGTTATGATTATGCATGGCCATGTCTGAAATTTATCAAGACTCAATTAGGTTACGAGGCAGCACATTTGGTTAAGAATTTAGGGATTATTGGGCGTGAAACTAGCCTTAGAAACAACCCTATTACACGTAATCTTGTAAAAATGGATATATGAATAGTATTAAGGCATAAATGTTAATGAAGAGTAATTAGTGACTCATTTAAGTTTGAGCGTACATGAATTAATGTGCAGGTGCGCAGATGAAATGATTTGGAAGGAAACGAGACTAGAGCATTGGGTCTTAGCATGAATATGAATAAAGAGCATTAATTAGCTCTTAAATTTGGTGTGCCTAGGAAATGGAAAAGGATGTGAATAGAAGAGTTAGCCATTAATGACCTCCTCACCAGCCCATTTACACGCCCCATTAGGAGGGAGAGATGGAAATTTTTAGGGAGATTTTAATGGAGAGCATTAATGGCCCTCTTGGAACCACGTATGTGTTTAAAGTCATGAAGGCCTAATAGCCTATATTTGATCTTTAGCAGATCAATAAAGTCATTGAATGTAGGTCATGAAGGCCTACTAGCCTACTCCGCCTTGTTCGAGCACCTCCAGCTCAACTTGAGATCACCTTGAGCCTCCGCCAACCCGAGCTCCTCATTGTTCCTATCGAGCTACTGTCTCGCGCCTGTTGTGCTTGTGTGTTGTGCCTGTGTCGTGTCCGATGTCATGCCTCGAACTCGTCGAGGACACATACATCCTACCAGGTCGTTGCTCTTCAATTATCTCCCAAGATCCCTTGGCCCATCAGTAACAACTTAACAAAGAAACAAGATCGCGGAAGCCATAAAACTTGCTCCATACAAATTCACAATCAGGTGACTCAAGACAAAGGGTATACACTTCTTATAAATACAATTCTCCTTAGAGGATATCGCAATCAAGTATCCAAAATTCAATTCTGAAATCCTTAAAATTCATATACAATCCCTAAGGCCATAAAATACATAAACCATTCATTTCCATTACTTCATCGAGAGCTCATCCTCATCTTGCCTGTACTGCCGTCTTCAAAACCCTGAAAAAGTTAATTCCTCACTGGGGTGAGATATAAATCTCAGCAAGTAAAACCTAAATCTAGACTTGAACACCAATCCCCCCAGACCACACTCGCACATGCTATCAAATGCAGGCATTCATCAATGCAATGGCATAAGGACTTCAATGATTCAAGTATGGCATCAATCAATAAAAATACCACTAGCCAATCATGGATAAGTAGTACAAACAATCATGCTTAAATCACATGCACTCGATATACCATTGCTACCACTTTCTCATCCACCCACATACTCCTCTGGCACTCCTGTCACCTGACATCACCAGGGTCATCAGATCAAACGATATCCATATACCACTGGGGTCATCAGACCAATCTGTAATCTCCAGGCTTACATCCACTCAATGCCACCGGGGTCATCAAACCAATCGACATTCTCATCCACATTCAATTTCACCACCCTTCGATACCACCGGGATCATCAGACCAATCAGTATCCTCAACACCTTTCTCATTGAGATCACAATGCCATCATAACACGCACAATTTAATTCATAAAAAAGTTCGTCAGTCAATCATTTCATTTCGTTCAATAACTCAATCAGCAGTGTCCTAGCATTCAGATAAAGGATTAGGAGACACTTACCTCTTCAAGCAAGCTAGCAATTTTAATCCAAACGACCCTCCTTAGTCAGTAAGCACACGGCCAAAAAGCACCCCCATGGCGTGCCTAGGAAAACCACATCAAAACTCGATTATTTCGTCAATATCTCAATAACACCGATAACACCTTATTCTCAAGTCGTCATAGTGTTGAATCAATGACCCTAAGCATGCCAATTGCCATTCTAGCAAGGTAAGTCATCCAAAATCTCAATTCACCAAAACTGCTCAATTTGAGTCCCCCACAACTAGGTTCAGCCACACGAAAACTATAATTTTTTTACTAACTTTTTCAGGAAAAAAAGTCTAGGATCTTAAACTTCAAGATCTTACGGACGCGTGGACGAAAATGGAGGTCAATTTGGATATCAGACGACTTAAAACGACCCAATTCAAAATCGGTGCACGTTATGGGCAGATTAAACGGTATATCATGTTTTTCACCCCAAACAGCCCCTAATTCATCTTTAAACTTCCATTAACCACAAAACCAACATGCCATAATCTCAATCTACACGTTTAGAAAGCTCACCAAGAGTTTCGAAGCGAGAACACCTCTTTTGGTCCTTTGATCAGCCTGTTTCCTTTCGGCGCGTAAACAGTCAAAATCTGTCCAGTTTTCCTCGTCAATATTCAACCTTGAAAGCCTATTTTAATACCATCCAAATTGCAGCTACAGACCATCAAACCTTAGTACTAGATGTTATGAAGCTCTCCTAAAATATTTGAGGCCAATCGGAGTCTCTAAGAGGTAGAACGAAGGCCTTACCTCAGCTCGCATGATTTCTGTCCGATTTTGGTCTCAAGGCTAGTAGGGAAAAACCGCCCAACGATACCTCGAGCTACCACTTGAAACGTGTCAAGGACACATCTATCTAGCTCTTGGTGAATGGAGCTCGGCGAGGCGACGTCGGAAGAGGGCCGATGATCTAACCGAATAGCAGGGCATAATTCTGTCTTCTGGGGCAGTTTTCAGTGAAAGCCAAAATAGAGAGAAAATGCAAGGGAAATTGAGGGGAGGCTATACACGGATGATGAGTCTTCCTAATAGTTGTCTCACACACATAATTGAGATTAATTTGACAAAACTTAGGTTGATGAGGGTAATAAATGCTTGAAGGCTTCATAGGTTGACATGTGACATATGACTAATAATGCAACTCCAACTTTGACTCATCTTTGACCCCTTGTAAGTCCATTTTCATCAACCATTGATGGAGAAGAATTGACTGTTTTTTCCATCTTGTATTCTTAAGGCAAAGCAAATGGTCGAGGGGCAAAATGGTAATTTTGCACTTTCAGTCCAAACTTCGATTTTCCAATTCGAAATTATAATTTGGTGAGACGACGTCAAATTCCTATCCATAATTGGAATTCTCTATTTCCAATTAGCATTTTTGAGCTTCCATTTCATGATCATTCGTCCGTCGATCGTAACTCCAATTTGTCTCGCACTAACGGGCGGCTTTTGCAAACGTTACGAGTATCGACTCTGTGATTTTCATCATACCGAGGACAAATCAACATGTGACAGCTTGGGTTGTCATGTAATCGTGAGGGTTCATCGCTAGTTCCGACGGCTTCGATCATCATGGTTCGACTTAAGAAAATTTACAAATTATACATTGGTTAAGCGGCATCACCGGCGATCCAATCGTATAACCTAGCTTTGCATTCCTTAATTGTTATCCGATAGGCCTTATTGGCTCTAAATGTTCCCTCGACAATCCTTATGGTTAAAGTGTCATTTCCTTTTTCAAGTTTCCTAGGTCCGCGTAGCTTGTCATGCGTTAGCCTTTCTTGTGACGCCTTGGAAATTCGATTTTTGAAAAGTAACTGAATTCAATATAATGGATTGTTATCGAATTTCAATCGATGGAAAATTTTGGATCGCAAGGACTCAAGAAACAATAATTGGACAAATTTTAAAGTTTTAGTCGGTTTAGATTACGTTTCGAAATTCTTAGTCGTCGCAAAATAGGATTTCAATCCTCGCACTCGAGCCTAATTTCGATCGAGCCTAGCCTATGAAATTGCCAAAAATACCCCTCGTCCAATGTACCAAATTTTTGTTCAATCTCGATTTGTCAAATTACCATTTTGCCCTCAATTATTTGCACAAAAAGACAAAAATGCCCATAAGTCTTTAATTGGGCCCCATCCTCTCTCTCTCTCTCCTGCTCCCTTTCTCACATGACTCTCTCTTCTCTGCTCACTCTCTCTCTCCCTTTGCAAACCGTGGACAACCACCCTGACCGAACCTCCCTCCTCCCTCCCTCCTCCTCCTCCTCCTCCGGTCGACTTTTGGCCGACCACCACTCCCCATGGACAGCCACCATCGACATCCACTCCCCACTGCCACTCTCGACCCCTCCGTCGCCTCTGTTGGCCACAGGTAGCCGCGAAATCAAGCCAGGAGTCCAGCCCCTATTCGAACCCCATTAAACCCGAGAACAGCCGGCCCTCCTCCGGCCGTTTCCGGTGTCGCCGCCACCGCCAACCACCACCTCTCCAACATCCCCCAAACTCCCCTCGACACCTCGACACTGCCTCACCGACCGTCCCACCGGAGTCGCCGCAATCAACCTTGAAACCTCTAGAGCCCTGTTTTTGATCGGTTCCATGTTCTTCTTCGATCCGGCTGTTTCCGGCGACACCACTTCTCACCGCCACCACCAACGAACTCCCAAGACCCTTCTCCGTCGCCCTGAGCTCGTGGAGGCCGAAAAACCCCTCGGAGTGTGCCCCAATTTTTTGCATGCATAGGGAATTTTTGCTCGCGCGGAGTCCCTGCTCGGCCGATTTTGTTCGGCCTTGATTTTGCCGCCTTCAGCCGCCCCCCACCACGGCCACCGGTCCCGATCGATTCCTCCGATCACCTAGTACCTCCACCATCGACCCTCGAAGCCGACCGCCGCTCATCGGCCTTAATTTCGGCCGTTTCAGCCCCGACGCCGCCCCTGCCTTATTCAGGCCGGGTCGCATGGGTCGTGTCTTGTTTTGGCCTGGGCCGAGTGGCATAGGGCCTGGGCGGGGGGACCGAGAGCCTGGGCCGAGTGGCCGGGTCCGTGGCCAAGAATTTGGGCCGTTGTCCAAGAATTTTAAACCGTGGTCCGTCGAGCCAAGCCGTGTTCTCCTTCATAGCCGTCGCAGTCATCGTTTGTCGTCGTCACCGGCATCGTCGCTGTTAAGACCACCCGAGCCGACTCAATTTGTGAGTTGACCCTAATCCTTGGTTAGAGCGGCAATTGCGCCTAGGATTAGAAAATTGAAGAACGCGATCGGGGCCGGTTTAGATAAAAATTATGATTAAGTTAAATGGTCAATCGATTAGGTTAGCCGATTGATTACTTTACTTGTGGATAATTGTGATTAGTTAAAATTGATTAATAAAGGCATTGTACGAATCGAGCTTTTTATTATCTAATTGATTTTGACTACTCGAGATTAATTGGTGACTTTATTGATTTGGATGTCTTGTTGAAATATCTGATTGGCTGTCCTAATTGTTCACTGAGTGTTCGGTGATCTGTTTGGGGTTTAATCGTCCTTCTGTGGTTGCAGTGTCTAATATTAGACTACATATGCATATGGCTGTGTGGGAAGTCAAAAGACATTTTTAGCATGAAAATGGCCTTCGCCCTGATTTTTTACATGTGTGAGTAAGCATCAGGCTTTAACCGAAGATAATGTAATGGGTTGATTGCTGGATGTGTTATGTATGGTCATATGAGGGAATGATGATGCTTTTTCTAGCAAGTTCGTACCGTACCAATCTGGTGGAACTAGACGACTTGCCAGAAGCACGTCAATTCTGATCCGGTGCTAACTAGCACAGAGGTAGAGTTTGTCGGATGTCGATCGCAGCTTGGGATGGACCGACACCCCGTTTAGGGATGCCTACTTACTGGTGTTGTGCTAGGCACACCGGAGACACCTCTTATAGTAGCCGTTGTCGAGAGAAAAGGGACGTAACCCGATCCTGCCGGTAGAACGCTCGATTGCATCAAGGTTCTGGATCGCGTTATTTGTGGGAGTCATATCACGCATTCTTTCGCATAGATCCTCTTATATGTCGTGGGCACGATCATCGTTAATAAATGGACTTGTGTGATGTCCTATGCGTACTTGTGGATAAGATGCTTGTTTGAATGACTAACTGAATGGCTGTGAGTTGAGTCAAGCATTGCATTGTAGGTGGCTGTAACTGGCAAGTATGCGTTTGTATGGTTATTATATCGTGGATGTACTTGAGTGCTTTATGTGACGTTGTGATATAGTGAGATTATTGCTTGGATGCCCTGGCGAATAAGTTTCCTAACCAAGTTTAGGCTTGATTCACTGATATTTATTCTCACCCCATCGTGGGATAACATTTTCAGGTTCCAAGTGATGGAGCCTCGTGGGCGCCAAGGATTGACTTTTGGATTAGTCTTCTGAAGTAAGATGAGAAGTTAGTCTTACCTAACTGAGTAGACCTTTAAGACTTTGTCTAGTGGCCCCGAAGTATGAGGTTGAGCTCGTATATTAGTAGCTTGGTAGGATTATGTCCTAACTATTATTTTGTATATTTGTTCATTATTATCCTTTGATAAAACGTTGTGGTGTTTGATTCCTCTATTCTATCCCTGTTTGTTTTTATTGTCAAAGAGTTCACACGTTTCCGCATGCTTAAGTAAGTGATAGGTCGATAGTGAGGCTGAGACGCTATCTCTATGACCTCGTGTCGATTTGGCAAGGGATGTCGCGGGCTCGAGAGTCGAGGCGTGACATCCCTCGCTCAAGGTGGTATCATAGCAAGGTTAGCCTGATCCATCTGGTCATTGGCCTGGAGTGATAAGGAAAGTTGGGATTTGGGATAGTTAGTAGGATCGTAAGCCTTTGCATGTACCTATTACCTATGTTTCTTTTGATTGATTGTTAGTGATCTCATTACGCGTTGCTTGGGGTGGACAAGACTCCGTAAGTTACCTGTATAATGAGCAACTGTAATGAGAGGGTGCCTAGTGGAAGGATAGCTCAAGAAGATCCTAGAGCGGAAGGCATTATGCAGGCGTTGGAAATTTTGAAAGTGGCAGTTGGACAACAAGTGAGTAGTCAATCTAATGATGTCGCCGCTTCGAGTGAAGACTTGTTGACTGGAAACGAGAAAGGTGTGCAGCTGATACTTGAGTTGATGGAGAGATTTTTGAATCTCGAGTCACCGAAGTTTAAAGAATTAGGAGACCTAGATGCTGCAATCTTGTGGATTAAAGAAATCGAGAAGGTATTCGCCGTGTTAGGATGTTCCGAAGAGGACAAGGTGACGCTGGCCATTTACCAACTTCAAGGTGACGCTAATGCATGGTAGGAAGCCACACGAAGAAAGATTTTTCCTGAAAGTATGGTCCCGGTGTGGGATGCCTTCATTGAAGCCTTTTATGGCAAGTACTTTCTGGATTGTAGACGAGAGAAAAAGACGACTGAATTCTTGCAGCTATAATAGGACCAAATGACAATAGAGCAATATAATGCGAAATTTACTGAGCTGTCAGAGTTTGCACCTTGGACGGTTGGAGATCCTATGAATGGGATGAAAAGATTTCGTGAGGGATTAAAGCCCGAGATCAAGGATCAACTGGTACCGCTGAGCCTTAAGAGTTATAGCGAATTGTATAAAATGGCCAAATCTGTGAAGAGGAGCATGACTGATAGAACAATCGCATCTGGATCGCGACTTATGCCTTCGTCCAAGGATAACCGTTGGATAGAGAAGAGGCCGATGTATGCCAACAAGTATCACATCCCGTCTAATCGGAGGAGTACAAGTAGGAAGCCAATGTTCCGCTAAAGTGAGAAGTGTCGCTTGTGTCGCCTAAGGCATAGGTCTGGTCCTTGTCCGTTTAGAGGAGAAGAATGCTTTAAATGTTACCAGCCTGGACACCAAGTGAAAGATTACTCGCTTAGACAGAAAACCATCCAAGCATCGTTGTCGCAAGAAGGACAAACTCGAGGAGATGTTCAGCGGAATACCTAGGATTGACTCTATTGGGAGTATGGTGACTTTTGAGTTAAGATGTTTGAGTACAGATTAGCAATAGTTAGTCGAACTTGAAAATACTTTTTATGAATAAGACTTATGGATATGAGTTTGGATTAAGACAATTAGTATTTTATGGATTGCATAAGTTTGAAGTGTTGTTTTGCTTGGAATGCCTTAGCCGTTGTTTTTCTTTGGATTCTAATTTATGACTAAAGGAATATTTGCAGAAGAGCGAGCATGAATTGTGAGATTGATCTCTGAAGTGTGATGAACTTTCTAGGGATCAGAGGACACGAATTGATAAGGATCGATGTGAAGTCAGATAATGTGTGCTGAATTATGATGAAAATCTTTCTCTACATGTGGTTAAAGTGGGACTTAAAAGTGAAAACACGATTGTGAGTGCCAGGTGTCATTTAGGGTGGTTGACAGAAGATTGTGGATGAACCGAGATGTCATGGGTAAGTAAGACTTATGTCTTTTGCAAAATGGGTGAAAGTTGATTTTATCTCCAAATTCTGATTGAAGAAGACCTTGCAGTATACCAAAGGCAGTATTGGAATGACTTGAGGCCGTATGGCTCAGTCGACTAGTAACTTAATAAGGTCATGGTGAAGTATACACTGCCTGAAGATTATAGTTAATGAAGCCTTAGACATGTGCATGAAACAAGGACTGTGAAGATGAACAAGGACAGTTTGTAATGGCAATCTAAGGTTAGGTGACATGATAGGGTCGCCAGTTGGATGCACAGACTATTGAGTTTGGCGATGCCCCTAAATAAGATTAAGATTGCGAGATGTGACAATTAAGGAAGACTAGTTAACAGAGTGATGCAGTTAAAGCATAGTAAGGCCACATGATTTCTTGGAATAATGACCATAAGGACCTTGCTTTTGATAAAGCAGAAAACTGATTGGGATTCACAACGGTAGTTTTAGTGTTAGTCCAGATAGCTCGTGAAGAAATTCAACTTAGTATGAGTGTGATGCTCCAAGACCTACAACCAATTCAAGTTTAAGACTCGAACTACTCGCGAACAACGATCAAGGGTCGAGGAAGCCACCGAGAGTTAGAGGTTGCCCTCGACGTGGATGATGGCCCGATTTGCCAGTCAATTGTGCTATTGATTAAGGGTCGACTGTGTGGCGATCTTAAATCAAACATGGATCGAATTGGGTTGATCTCGCTCAGCTGTAAGTCAACCATAGGATTACCTTGAAGTCGATCAGGGATTGATTCGTGGCATGATTTGCCAGCTAACATTGATCAATATTCAGGATGTCCAAAGACCTAGTGAGGAATGACTTGTACTAGAACCCCGTACCGGCCACACACTAGTCAAGGATTATCTACCCTAGATTTTGTGATGTGTTGTTGGAGGACTACAGGTCTAGTTGAACCAATCCTGCATCAATTTGAGTTGGTCATGAGAGGTGATCTCGATAGTGTTCGATTGTACCATCGGTCTATGAAGGTGATTCTAACCCTAAACCGGCATATTTGAGGTGGTCCTCGACTCGCCAGTCGCTTGTGAGCTGATCTTGTTCGATAGAATGCACGGTTTGACCCTCGGTTTGATTTTGTGCCTGAGTTCGGTAATTCTTCAGATGTTTCAAGAGTTAACAAGCGGTTATTCTAAATCTCAAAGCATTGAAGAAGAGGAGAATTATTAGTAGACCTTCTCCATGTAAGAAGAATACCCAAATTGCCATTAGTGTTAATCGTGGTTGACATCTATAGAATCGGAGGAAAAGCAGCGTTAAACTCTACTCGTTGGAAGTCAAGAAATGGGCATTCTATTCGTGGGAATAGATAATTACTACGGTTACTAGGATAACCAATAGTTGATTGGGACAGCAAGGTCGGATGGTCATAGTTGAGTTGAATCCCTAGAGTCAGATGATTTACCCTATTGAAACGAATTATAGATATGGAATTGTGTCAGATTAGTAGTCAAGGATCGTAAGTTAGAATCCAACTTGGATTTGATAGTCGCTTTATGATTTCGATGCACAGAGTGGAGATTAGGATTGACTTGGAGCGAACCTAGTATGAAGTTTGGGAAACGAAATTGCAGTTCAGTACGGCTTATTACGCATATATGGAAAGTTAGTCTAAAAGGATAATTCAGAGCTTGGTGAACATGTTGGAGGAATGCATTTTGAATTTCAAGATAATTGGGAGGAACAATTACACCTGATAGAGTTTGCTTAAATAACAGTTCCAGTATAGCACTAAGATGATACTTTTCGAGGCAATATATGGCAGAGCGTACAAGACGCCCATTTAAAGGTAGACTTGAGTTAGTAGAACAGTCGATGGATGCGATCAATGTTACCAGAGATAGACTGAGAACAATTTAGAGTCGTCAGAAAAGTTACGCCAATAAGGAACGAAGACCATTGGAATTTCAGGTGGGTAATTATGTCTATAGAAGATGACGCCTATTGGAAGGACAACTCATTTTGGTAATAAAGAAAAGCTAAGTCCAAGGTGAGTCGTACCATTCAGTATTTTGGAAAGAATTGAAAATTGGATGTATCATCTTGTGTTGCCGTCGAGACTTGCTCAGGTGCATAATGTCTTCCATATGTCAATATTAAATAATTGCAAATCGAAACCCGCTCATGCGTTGTGTTAAAGAGGAAATCAAACTGGATGAGTGAGCATCGTATCTGGGAAGTCTAGTCGGGATCGTAGCTAGGAAACAACAAATATTCCGGAACAAAAATTTTCTCTTTGGTCAAGGTGGCTTGGTAAAACCGTGGGCCTGAAGAAACTATTTGAGAAAATTGTGAGGACCGGATATCATTATTAATTTGAAGGGTTGTAGTAGTACTTCAATTTCGAGGACGAAATTTCCTAAGGGGATAGAGTTGTGACACCCTGGAAATTCGATTTTTGAAAAGTAACTAAATTCAATATAATGGATTGTTATCGAATTTCAGTCGATGGAAAATTTTGGATTGCAAGGACTGAAGAGACAATAATTGGACAAATTTCAAAGTTTCAATCAGTTTAGATTAGGTTTCAAAATTCTTAGTCGTCGCAAATTAGGATTTCAATCTTCACGCTCGAGCCTAATCTCGACCGAGCCTAGCCTATAAAATTACCAAAAATACCCCTCATCCAGTGTACCAAATTTTCGTTCAGTCCCGATTTATCAAATTACCATTTTGCCCTCAATTATTTGCACAAAAAGACAAAAATGCCCGAAAGTCTCCAATTGGGCCCCACCCTCTCTCTCCTACTCCCTCTCTCACGTGACTCTCTCTTCTCTGCTCACTCTCCTTCTCCCTTTGCAAACCATGGACAACCCCCCCGACCGAACCTCCCTCCTCCTTTCCTCCTCTTCCTCCGATCAATTTTTGGCCGACCACCACTCACCATTGACAGCCACTCCCCACCGTCGCTCCCGACCCCTTCGTAACCTCCGTTGGCCGCCGGCAGCTGCGAAATCAAGCCGGGAGTCCAGCCCTTGTTCGGACCCCCCTGAACTCGAGAACAGCCGGCCCTCCTCCGGCCGTTTCTAGTGCCATCGCCGCCAACCACCACCTCTCCGACATCCCCTAGCCTCCCCTCGACACCCTAACGCTGCCTCGCCGACTGTCGCCCACCGGAGCCTCCGTAATCAGCCCCGAAACCTCCGGTGCCCTATTTTTGAACAATTCCATGTTCTTCTTCGATCCAGTCGTTTCTAGCGCACCACCTCTCACCGCCACCACCAACGAATTCTCAAGACCCTTCTCCGTCATCCCTGAGCTCGTGGAGGCCGGCAGCCGCGCGTGGTGGCTGGAAAACCCCTCGGAATGCGCCCTTGTTGCTGCTTGCGCGGATTCCCTGCTCGGCCGGTTCTGTTTGGCCTTGATTTCGGAGCCTCTGGCTGCCCTCCGCCACGGCCACCAATCCCAATTGATCCCCCCGACAACCTGGTACCTCCACCATTGACCCTCGAAGCCGGCCGCCGCTCGTAGGCCTTAGTTTCGACCGTTTTAGCCCAGGCGCTGCCCCTGCCCTGATCGGGCCGAGTCGTATGGGCCGTGACCCATTTTGACCTGGGCTGAGTGGCCGAGGGCCTAGGCCGAGTGATCGAGGGCCTGGGCCGAGTGGCCGGGTCCGTGGTGGGGAATTTGTGCCGTTGTCCGAGAATTTTAGATCGTGATCCATCGAGCCGAGCTGTGTTCGACGCTGCCGCCGTCTTAGTCACCATTCATCGTTTTCACCCGCGCCATCGCCGTTGAGACTGTCCGAGCCAACTCAATTTGTGAGTTGACCTTAATCTTTGGTTAGGGCGCTAATTGCGCCTAAGATTAGTCGTTTAGGTGATTAGAAAATTTAGGTACGCGATCGAGGCCGATTTAGATAGAAATTATGATTAAATTAATGGCCGATCGATTAGGATAGCCGGTTGATTACTTTGCTTATACGAATCGAGTTTTTTATTGTCTAATTGATTTTGGCTGCTCTAGATTGATTGGTGACTTTATTGATTTAGATGTCTTGCTGAAATGTCTGATTGGTTGTCCTAATTGTTCATTGAGTGTTCGGTGGTTTGTTTAGGGTTTAATCTCCCTTCTGTGGTTGTAGTGTCTAATGTTAGACTGCATATGCATATGGCCGTGTGGGAAGTTGAAATACATTTTTAGCATGAAAATGGCCTTCAACTCAATCTTTTACATGCGTGAGTGAGCATTCGGCTTTAACCGAAGATAATGAAATGGGATGATTGTTGGATGTGTTCTGTCTGGTCATATGAGGGAACGATGATGCTTTTCCTAGCAAGTTCGTACCATGCCAATCTGGTGGAACTAGACGCCTTGCCAGAAGCACGTCAATTTTGATCCGGTGCTAACTAGCACGAAGGCAGAGTTGGTTGGATGTCGGTCGCAGCTTGTGATGGGCCGACGCCTCGTTTAGGGATGCCTACTTGCTGGTATCGTACCAGGCGCACTAGAGACACCTCTTGTAGTAGCCATTGCCGAGAGAAAAGAGACGCAACCCGGTCCTATCGGTAGAATGCTCGATTGCATCAAGGTGCTGGATCGCGTTGTTTGTGGGAGTCGAATCACTCCTTCTTTCGCATAGATTCTCTCATGTGCCGTGGGCACGATCATCGTTAATAAATGGACTTGCGTGATGTCCTGTGCATACTTGTGGATGAGATGCTTGTTTGAATGACTGACTGAATGGATGTGAGTTGAGTCAAGCATTGCATTGTGTGTGGCTGTAGCTGGCAAGTATGCTTGTGTATAGTTATTATATCATGGATTTACTTGAGTGCTTTATGTGGCGTTGTGAGATAGTGAGATTATTGCTTGGATGCCCTGGCGAATAAGTTTCCTAACCACGTTTAGGCTTGATTCACTGATATTTATTCTCACCCCGTCGTGGGATAGCATTTTCAGGTTCCAAGTGATGGAGCCTCGTGGGCGCCAAGGATTGACTTTTGGATTAGTCATCTGAAATAAGATGAGAAGTTAGTCTTACCTGACTGAGTATACCTTTGAGACTTTGTATAGTGGCCCCAAAGTATGGGGTTGAGCTCGTATATTAGTAGCTTAGTAGGATTATGTCCTAGCTACTGTTTTGTATATTTGTTTATTATTATCCTTTGATAAAACGTTGTGGTGTTTGATTTCTGCTATTCTATCCATGTTTGTTTTTATTGTCGGTGAGTTGACACGTTTCTACATGCTTAAGTAAGTGATAGGTCGATAGTGTGCCTGGGACGCTATCTCTATGACCTCGTGGTGATTTAGCAAGGGATGTCGCGGGCTCGAGAGTCAGGACGTGACATTTCCCTTTTAGTCAGTTTACTCAAAATTGATCAGATCTAAGCGAGACAACGTTGAGATATATCGAAAGGTACATTCTCATTCAATGGCCTCTAATGGCAGGAAATTCAGAATGTCACACTCGAGACCTCCATGGATCATTGCCGTTGTCACTCCGCATTGTTGATTGAGAGTTAGTTCATAACCCTCAATTAAGATGCTAATTACGCTCGAGATTAGCTCATTAAGGTGTTTTAGTAGATTGATTAGGGTCGATTCAGTTATAAACTTGATTTAGGCTAAATGACCCTGATTAGTTTTTTCCTGGTTAGCTTGGTTGTATATGGCTAATTGATGCTTAGACTGGATTGTTTGACTTATTGTGATTCCTTGATCGTGAGAGAGGGATGGGCTAGAGATGAGTGTACGATCGATTGTCGAATCAAATTGGTTAATACCGACTTGACATTATGAATGGGCATTAATAAGTATAGCCGGATTGGATATTCGTAAATGGATTGAGGTCTTGTTTGATTGGTCATTTATTATCAACTACTTGATGTGACGATCAATGCCAGACTATTGAATGCTCTGATTGATTTGTTGATTGGTTGTATGAGGCTTAATCACCCGTATATAGTGCAAAATCTGGTGGATAAATTGTGCATTCATATGACCTTATATGAATTCAAATTGCATGTTTTAGCATTAAATGACCTTACCCAAGTCTTTAAGCTCGCCTGCGTGAGCATTTGACTAATACAAAAGATATGAAATGGTTGGTTGTTGAATGCAATTGAGTGGTCATATAATGGGTTCCCGACAATCATTGTCTGCTGATTGGCCAGATGTTTCTGATAATCGTTGTCTTCTAATTAGTTGGATGCATGATAGTTGTCTTCTGACTAGTTGGATGCATAATAGTGTTGCCAGTCGCAGCTAGTGAAGGACCGAAGCCTCCATGGAGATTCCCAGTAGTTCTATGCCGGGTCAATCGGAATCACACGAACTATCAAACACCATCGCCGGAAGAAAGGGACGATGTCTGGTCATGTCAATAGAGCATCAACTTGTGAGCGTGCTGGACTAAATGGTCATATATGTTAATAATTGGACTACATATTGTGTCCTGTACATGCAAATTGATGTGATGCATTGCTAGTGGATTGATTGATATTGCTTTCATGTCATGTCAAGCATTACATTACCTGTCACTCCTGGCAGGTAAACTTGCATGTAATTGAGATATATGAACTATGATGTTCTAGCTAGTTGGTAGGATGCTCTGAACGAATAAAGCCCTAGCCAACTTAGGCGTTGCCTCACTTAGATTATTCTAATCCCATTATTAAACATTTCAGGTTTGAAACAATGGAGAAGCACGTCAGATTTGGCGTCCCTATTGACCAATCGTTTTATATCATACACTATCCGATCATGGGCACGGAACATGTTTGGGAGCACCACGTCACAATGATCTGGGTGGACGAGAGATTGTCACACGTAACGACACATCTCTTGAAAGCATGGTTCTTTCATGATGGGATCAGCTCTTCGACCCACTTCGTGGATTTGAGGGGCCACCTAACCCGATCCCTCGTGTTTTTGCTTGGGATCCGATGGACCTTGATACACCCGACGTTGAGATAGTGGACCTCGAGTTCGACCCTGAGACCGAGCCTTCTATGGAGTCTGACTACGGAGATTACCTATCTTCACCATGGCTTATGGAGCTAGTAGTCGTTTTGGGAGCTTGTTGATAAGAGCGAGTATGGTGTAACCCCTCTTTTTGAAGTAGATGAGAGATTCCCTTATCTTTTTTATGGTGATAGAGAGCAGCCGCGAGAGATGGGGTTGTACATGCTGGTAGCTGTGTAGGGTTAACGATCTTCTATTCATATTAATGAAATGAAAGTTGTCTTTTGTTAAGTTGATTGATGATTTTCCTACTTTGTTGTCCCTGTTGATCTTGTTGTTTGGGAATGTTACACATTCCGCATGCAAATAAAGTTTCGTAGGTCGATAGCGTACATGAGACATTATCCTTTTTAACCTGAGGTGATTAAGTAGTAATGTTGCATGCTCAAGAGTCAGGGCGTGACACGACCCGACTCACCCATTTGACACATCTGGTGGCCCTCGCCACTTAAATCCTCAAATTTCCCTCAAAATTTAAAGAGTCAATTTTGTAAAAAGAAAGTTATTGATATTCTTTAATTTACAATATATTGCCTCGCCCTCCTAAATTGAAATTCCCGGTCTGCCATTTGGTGGAGTTGGTCCCCATGTTGCCAACCCAAGCCTCTCTCTCCCCCAAAATGAGGTGAAACTGTTGGAATGTCTAGGATTTTTCATGTGTTCAACATGTCTTTATGTATAAGGTATCTCTCCCGGAGATTGAATGCAATGGCACATGTAGCTCCAGCATACCTCACTCAAGTCTTACCTTTTCTACCCCAAAACCATATCTTAAGAATACGGTGCGAGTACAAAGGCCCGATTCTCTAGAAACTAATGAAACATCCCGTAAGTCTGATAGGTAGAGTAGTTAAATTTAGGCCTTTCACTTTTGTAGAACAATTTGCACATGGTTGCGGAACTTAAATGAGAGGCGTCTCTCTCATTTTTTCTCAAACTATGTTATATTATTATTATTATTATTATTATTATTTCAATTTCAATTTCAAGATATTTATCCTCTTATGCCCGTGATCAAGCTTTTCAATAGCCATATTAAAGACAAGACATGATACTAAAAAACAATGACTAATAGGGAAACAAATGTATCTTATTCAAAAATGCGCTAAAAAAGGGGGGTTCAGACATACATTGGACCATCGGCAAGAGTTTAGGGACATGTAGTGCCATTGCCTCCTTGTTTTGTACATTCAGTCCAATTTGTTGTGTACCTCATCTATTGATAAGATGAAATCTTTGATCAAACTTCATAGAACACATGATATGCACAATCATAAGTTATAAGTGGGCTTTGCCTTTTTGGATCAATTGAAGTGTTCGGAAGTCCTATGAAACAGGTGCGCGATCTGTGACGCATCGCGAAAAGGAAAATGTACAGGACATTGTTCACATTATTTTAAGTAGTGGTTGTGAAGGTTTTCTATCATTAATCGACTCCTAATTTTAGGTCTAAAATAAGGTTTTTTCCCCTGCAGTGGAGAGGCGATTAATGGAAAGGACAAGAAGGGGAAGATCTTCCAAAAGGTGATGGATTCATTCGTGTGAGTAGTGGACTTCACCATCAACTGCCATCATTCAATCAGTTACATGGGGTATGCTTGTTTCAAGGAAATTCATTTTCGAGAATTTGTTTTCTAAAAAGTGATTTCTCAGAAACCATTAATGTTTTCCTTGAAAATACTTTCAAAACACTTTTCCCAAAACAAACACACCCTTAACGTGTTCTTATCTTATTGGGTATTTAAAAATGATTCGGTGTCAGACCTCTTTGACAAGGCTAGTGTTGAGGTCCTAAGTGTGTGGAAAAATTTTATATGCCACTTAGAAAAGTACCTTACCATGAATGAGACCGAAAGGATTAAGATTGATTTACAAAATACCATGTAAAAAGGAGGCCTAATTCTCTTTAAAAAAATAAATTTTAGGTCCAATTTCAATATTTCCTAAAAAAAATTGTCTAAAAGAAAATCCTCAACTTTTATTATAATCTCGAATTTACTCAGACGTCTAAAAAAATCGCCACCAGTTTTTCAAAATTATCAATATTAAGGCAAGTAGGAGATTCGTCATCAAAATCCGTGTCCTCGAGAACACTGTCGTCTTTACAAAAAAGTAAAATTACTAGCATGTGTATGAAAATCGATTTATTTTATTTATTCGCGAAGTGATATGGCAAATGGTAATTCTTACTTCAAAACAGCGCCAATGAGAATTAGTGGCAACGACAGACAATATAATACCTATTAGAAGTGGCAATATGGGTCAATGATCTGTTTTTGACCCATATTTTGTATACAATGGGTCATATATAGGTTGTAGTTTTTAGGGGACTTACTAAATATGGGTCCAATAAAATTAAAGAAAAATATGTTGGGTTGAAAATGGTCCATACGTGAACCCATTTTTGACCAATCAAAGCTAACAAACAGAGCGTGTAGGACCCGTCCAACCTAGTTTTTGCGAGAATTTTATGCCCTCCTAGCTCACAAATTTGTAAGGGGCCAGTTTGGAAACGGGGCCGACGACCGGGACTGGGGCTGGGATCAGTGACCGGAGCCGGGGTCAAGGACTGGGGCCGGGGACAAAGACCAAGATCGAGACCGGTGACAAGTACCAGACCAGGGCCGAGGCTGACAACCGGGGCCGGGGCCGGGTCGAAATCGAGGTCGGGCTGGGACCGAGGAAAGGCGATCCTAGGCCGGGACCGGGATCGAGACCAAGGCCCAGACCGAGGATCGGCGATCAGGGCCGAGGCATGGTCGGGGACCAAGGCCGGGGCCAGGGCAAGGATCGAAGATCGGTGATTGGGGCCAAGGCATGGGCCGGGGACCGGGGACCGGGGCCGGGGCAGGGATCGAGGATCGGCGATCATGGCCTGGAAAGGAACATGGATTGGAACCATGGCAGCCGGGGTCGGCAACCGAGACCAGGATCAGGGCCAGGGCGGCCGAGATCGGGATAGGGACCAATGCCGAGGCCAGGGCTAGGAACGAGACTAGGGTCGAGACAAGGGTAGAAGCCGAGGCCCTGACCGAGACCGACGGCCGGGATGAT
Source organism: Rhodomyrtus tomentosa (assembly GCA_028455895.1). Lineage (NCBI taxonomy): Eukaryota > Viridiplantae > Streptophyta > Magnoliopsida > Myrtales > Myrtaceae > Rhodomyrtus > Rhodomyrtus tomentosa. Next base: position 34,098,120 of record JAPCWY010000001.1, on the reverse strand, counting down.
GGCCGGGATCGGGACCTGGGTCAGGGTCGGGGCCAGGACCGAGGATCGACGATCGGGGCCGAGAACGAGACAGCAACCGGGACCAAGGGCCAGGACCAAGATTGGGACTAGAATCGGGATTGAGAATCAGGATGGGGCTGGAGACTGGGGCCAAGATCGAGGCCTATGGCCGGTGTCAAGGCTGGGGTCGGGACCGGGATTGGGACGGAGGCCAGGGGCTGGTTTGGGATTGGGGCCGAGGCTGAGGTTGAGATCGAGAGTAGGGGCCAGGGTTGGGGCTGAAACTGAGGTCAGGGCCGGGCCGAGACCGAGGATTGACGATCGGGTCTAGGATTGGGGCCGAGGTCGAGGCCTGGACCAGGGCTGACACCGAGATCGGGATCGAGGCTAGGGTCCGCGACCAAGGCCAGGCCAAGGGACTGGGGCCGGGGCCGGAGACCGGGGACCAGCAACCGGGGCTGGCGGGCAGGACCGGGGAGTTGACTAGAGCCGGGATCGAGATTAGAAGCATCGAAGGCGATCGAGACAGAGACCGAAGTTGGGGCTAGGGAGGGGGTCGGTGACCGAGGTAAGAACCGGGGCGGGGCCGCGATCGGGGACCGACCCCTCCCTAGCCCCAACTTCGGTCGCCGACATTGGTCATCGACCCCAGCCTCGACCCCGATTGTAGGTCTCGATCCAAGTCCCGGTCCCAATCGCCTCCGCCAATCCCGATCGTTTTAAAAATTTTATTAGAATTTTTATTGTATGGAAGTATTTTAGTAATATTATTTTATTAAATATTATTGTGTTTTGATAATATGGATCAAAACGGGTCGAGTCGGGTATGAATCAATTGCGGATCAGATCAGGTATGGGTCAATATAGATCGGATCAAATCCGACCCGACCCACTCATTTTTCACCTCCAGTAGCTGTGTTCTGTCAACGTGAGTGGAAGCATCGGAAGGACATTCGTCATAAGAAATTCGGAGGGCTTCTTGACCGCAGGAATTGCTATTCTATTTTGCTTGTTCCCTATGGCGAAAAGCTACTTTTGTTGGGAAAAGTCCATATGCTGTCATGTCTTGTAATTCAATCACTTAAACTAGTCGATGGTGGAAGGAGCCTTTGGTGAAACTTCTCTTTTCTTACTCTATCAGCATATGCCACAAAGGTCTACAATGTGATCCTTCCAACGCACAGCTGGTCTTTTCATAAGAGATAATGTCAAGGTGTACGTGTGAGGATATTAGGGGGGGAAAATCCTACGATAAATACGTGGTGTAATGTGGAGTAACTGTTATATATTAGTCGGTTCATAATTCAGCATTTTAGGTTTTTTTTTTTATGCATGTGAGTTAAACTGCATATATCGACGAGTTTAGATTTGGGCTCTTTTGATGACCATCCGAAGTGAAAATGTTGGGTTTTTGTCCTGTGATCCAACAAATAGTATCAGAACTCACGATTGACTATTGGCCTAGTCTCAATGAATTGTCAACGTTTCATGAAGTATCTTCATAAGGGATTTCGAATGGGATTCCTTATCCCAGAGTGGTCGATTGTGTCCCATAGTTTCCTGCATAGATTGGGCTAAGGATATTAAGGTAGAGTCGAAGGGGCAAAAAAAAAAAGGTTCTCCTTATCAACATATATCGAACTGACCGAACGATAGAGATTCAAGTTGATATAATATGTCGAACACATGATCTTTAAAGTTCAACATGTGATCCCTTCAATTTAAGAAAAAATTGACTTGTCACATTTACCTAAAATCATGGCGAATGCCTATAAATACGTCTTAACAACTTTTTTTGTTAAAAGAAATGGAGATCCTTCTAATTTTTGTTATAAACTTAAATCTCAAAGTGGAAACATCAGCGCTGGGAACTTATAATGTGAGATTCATTCTTCAAATTTGTACAACTTTTTCCTTTTTTGTTTCTTTCTTCTTCCACTGAATCATCAGTGAAACCACTGAATGCCACGGCAGCCGTCGTAAGCTCCACTTCATGTGCGTTAATGTTAGGTCAAATCGGATAACGTGGCTGAAAAGGAAATTACCAAAAAATTCTTAAACCTACTTTAAATTTTGCCAATTCAATTCAATTATTTTTTTTTTGCCTATTAAGTCCTAAATTTTTTGTATTTGTGCAAATTTAGTTCGTCTAGCCAATTTTGATAGAAAACCATTGACATGAATATCGGTTGCCCTACGTGCCATGGTTGGAGCTGACATGATTAATTTTTAATAATATTTTTTTATTTTTAACGAAATTTATTTATTTATTTTTAAATTTTTTCTTCTTTTATCTTTCTCTTTCTTTTGTTCTTTTCCCTTCCTTCTACCTCTAGCCGGAGGCCTCGTCGACTAGCTAGAGGAAGAAGGAAGGAAGAAAAGAAAATGAAAAGAAAAAACGAAAATTTTGAAAATTTATAAAATCTCATTGAAAAAAATTATCCACATCAGTGCCGGCCGTGCCATGTAGGACGGTCGGCATCTATATTAGCGATTTCCAACCAAAATTGACAAGATGGAATATATTGGTACAAATGTAAAAGGTTTAAGACTCGATTGATTTATAATTAAATTGACAAATTACAATATGTTTTTATTTTAATTTTTTTGTAGTTCTCCCTATAATTCAATCATATAAGCAGAGTTGATTGTTTATATATATTATTTATATAGACTAGATTTAAAATGTGCATACTCCCTTGAATTTGAGGAATCCATATCATACTACTTAAATGTGAATTTAATGATCATGTGTATTCCTGAATCACGCTTCAAATTTCACATGGAGTGAAAAAAAAAAAATTAATCCACCGATTCATAAATAGCGGTTCACCCTCAAATGTGACTTTATCAAGTGGAGGATCCAAATCAGAGCGGCAAAAGAAAGGGATAAGTAAACTATTAGTGTCACAACTTTTGTACGGCATTCACTTGAATGCCATAACTATCAAAACATTCATTTAAGTACCATAATTTTTGTATAGTGTTCATTTGAATAAATCATTCACTTAAGTGCCATTACTGATGTGGACGTTGAAAATGCTGACGTGGCACGTCGAAAAACTGACATGGCATGTCAGAAAGCTGATGTGGTACACACAAAAAAGTTGACAGGGCATGGCAGAAAGCTGACGAATAGGCCGGAAAAGCTGATGTAGCACTCAAGTGAATGATTTTTTAAAGTCATGATACTCAAATGAACGTTTAGAAAATTATGTCACATAAGTGAATGTAAATACATAAGTTGTGGCAATCACGGTGAAGTTATCCCACAAAAGAAATGTATGAAACTCATTGTTTTCTGCACCAGTATACCAACTAAGCAATGGTAGATTAAGAAACTGACCAACCTATATACAGAACGTTCCACTCAGTAAGTGTGATCATTGTCACCCATCTGACAAAAGTGTGTCAACTTTTCCTCCGTAGAAACCTGCTTAAAGCTTTATGAATTCTTCCTTGGGTCCTGTAAGCATGACTGTTGATTGTAAAAAGTTGTTTACCGACCATAAGACTTGCGGTTGAGATTGTAATTGTTATACTGTCAGCTTCTCAAATCTTTTCTTCCTTCACCATCTCCACACAAAAACTAACCAAATTTCTATCGTAAGGATGCTCCACTAGGGTTTGTCTGCTATTCAATGCAATTTGTTTCAACATCTCCACACAGAAAACTTACCAAATTTCTATCGGAAATGACACTAGATTTTTTAAGACCCCGTTGTCAAGCGATGCAACAAACTTCAGTCAAGTCGTTGAATATGAACCACTTATTTAAATGTCCAGCTACGAGCCTACGGCTTGTTATCCCATTGTTGTTTCGTCTTTCATTAAGGGTGTGACGTCCTGGAAATTCAACCCTTGTAAGTGCCGGGAGTCGATTTAATGATATGAATGTATATTCATAGTCGACGCCATTTTGGACTATAAGGACTGAAAAGACGAAAATTTGGACGAATTCCGAACTTTAGATTATTTCGAATTGAGTTTCGAATTAATCCGTGGCGATTTTTAAATTGCCGTTTTTGCAAACGAGCTTAACCCTGATCGAGCTTGACCAGTGAAATTGCCGAAATTACCCATCGATCAGTACACCAAAAATTTCGTTTCAGTCCCGGCGCGCCAAAATTACCATTTTGCCCCTCCCAATAATTCACTCACATAAGACAAAAAAATTAAATTTTTGGCCCAAAGTCAAGGTGGGCCCCACTTGCCCTCTGCCCAACGTTGCCTCTCTCTGCCGCCTCCTTCTTCTTCTTCCTGCTGCTTCTTCTTCTCTCCTTCTTCTCTTCTTTTTCTTTCTTTTATTTCTTCTTGCCGAGAGCCCCTTTGCCGACCGATTCCTCCTCCTTCCGTCGCCATTTTTCGCGACCACCACACCCCCACCGGCAGCCACCGTCCCCAGCCACTCGCCGCCGTCGCCTGGACCCCGGCCGAGCCGCCGTCGCCGCCGTTTCGCCGAAGGAAACTCACGGCCGGGCCTGCCCTGTTTCGGGTCAGGGGAAACCGAGGGCTCCGCGGCCTCCTCCGGCCGCCACGGCCGCCACCGACGCCGACCACCACCACCCAGCTAACCCCCGACTCCCCCTCGACCGATCCCACCCCTCGTCACCGATCGTCCGCCGCCGGAGTCGCCGGAATCCGGCCCGAAAGTCTCGGTACTCTATTTTTGAACCGGGTTGTTCCGGTCTTCGTTTCGGCCGCCACCGTCGCCGCCGTACCACACCGCCGCCGCCAAACGACTCCCCTGAGTCTCCTCTACCGCCACCCAGCTCAGCTCCGCCGGTCGCCGCGCGTGGCCGCCGGAAACCGCCGCCGACCGAGAGCCCTATTTTGGCTCGAAAACAGGACAGCCACTGATCGCGGCTGTCCGCCGTCGCCGGCCGCCTTCCGCCGCCATCCACCTGTCCCAGCCGACTCCCACTGACCCCTAGGTGAGCCTCCGACCCCTGGCCGGCCTTGTCCCGGCCCGTGTCGCCGGAAAACGGCCAAAAACCGTGAAGTGTCGGTTGAATATTCTGGTTTCTCACTGTTGCAGGCTGCCGGCCGCCGCTCGCCGGAGCTCCGCCGCCGGCCACCTGTTCCGGCGACCTCGCCGGACTCCTACGGGGTGTCGCCGAAGTTTGAGCCCAACCCGCCGCGCGATAAACCTTAGTTTTATCGCCGTCGCCGCCGCCGCCGCCGCCGCCGCCGCCGATCGAGCTAACTCAAATAGTGAGTTGACTCTAAACCTTGGTTAGGGCGCTAATTGCGCTTAGGATTGGTCTGTTTTATTTATTTAGTTAATTAATTATTTATTTATTATTTATTTATTAAAAAAAAATATTTCGATCGGGACCGGTTTAGATAGAAACCATGGTTAGGATACATGGTCGATCGATTAATTGTCTGTGGCTATTTGTGGTAATTTAGCAATTAATTGATTGATTGAGTTGCTCGCGAGTGAGTGTCAGGTTAGAGACGAGCGAACAATTGATTGCTATAGTTTGACTGAGGATTAAGATTTCTATTATGAATTGAGCTTGAAATCGCCGGGTTCAGTTGATTGTTTGAGAATGAGTAAATTGCTTGATTGGTTTGTCTGCCTGGCTGATATGCTCCATTGGGAATCTTGTGGGCCTAGGGGCCGAGTTGACTGTATTTCTTGTGGATTTTGGTGTTAATCCAAGATAATCAATGAATTGATTGCCGAGTGCAATTTGTGTGGTCATTAAAAGGGTCAATGACACTACCTGGCAAGTTCGCTTTGTACCGTGGGTACTTGTACCGTACTGATTGTATGGAAATTTGCGACTTGTCAGAAGCACGATAATCCATGCCCCGTGCCAGTCGTACGGTTTTAAGGGATTATCGGATGCCGGTCGCAGCTTGTGAAGGACCGAAGCTCCTTTTTAAGGAATGCCTACTCGCAGTGCCGTGCCGGGTGCACTGGATACACTGCTTGTAGTAGCCGTCGCTGAGAGGGTAAAGTGGACGTAGCCTGGTTTTGCCAGAAGAGTGCGGGATCGCACTATTGATGTATTTATCACGCCAGTCGCGTGGGTCATTGATTAATAATGAACTTGTGTATGCCTGAGTGGTTGTACTTCTGTTGGTGGTAGATTTGTCAGACTTGTTATGATTGATATATATATATATATATATATATATATATATATATCTGTTGTTATCTTGTGATTTTTTTGTGGCACTTAGGATGTTCTGGGCGAATCATTGTCCTAACCGAGATTAGGCTTGATTCACTGAGATTCATTCCTCACCCCGTCGCGGGACAAATTTTTCAGGTCCGAAGTAATGGAAAGACCGGTGCGGTTCGGCACCCCCACTGACTCATCACTTGATATCAGTCTCCATCCGGTACCAGGTACGGACCAGATGTGGGAGCGTCACATCACGACGATATGGGTTGATGAAGGGATGCCACACCTGGTGGCACATCTCTTTAAAGCCTGGTATCTTCGTGATGGGATGGATCTCTTCGGTCCGCTTCGAGGATTTGAGGGGCCACCTCTACAGGGGGTCCCTAATATCCCCGCTTGGGACCCGATGGATATTGATACACCTGATGGGGAAGTGATGGACCCCGCGCCTGATATGGAGCTCGATCTCGAGCCTGAGCAATCGGTAGCCCCCTCTGTGCGTTCTAGCCAGAGTTCTTGTGATGACCCAAATGACCCGGCTCCCCCGTTTGATTATTACGACACGGATGTCGAGTCTTCCCAGTAGTGGGTTAGGGCCTTTTTGTAGTCAGGGAACTGTGGTTATTTTTGTGGGGGATACTGTTTTGGGATAGATGAGAGTTAACCTTACCTGACTCCTGTATTTTTTTTGTGAGTCCTAGAGGGCCACCCCGAAGCATGGGGTTGTAATTATCAGTTGATGGCTCTGTAAGGTTATGGATCATCTATTCTCATCAGCCTTTTGTATTTTGCAATCTGGCTTTACTTTCTATCTATCCCATGTGTTTTTATTGAATGGAAGATGGTACGTTCCGCTTGCGCAATATAAGCTTAGGTCGATAGCAATTGCCTGGGACGCTATCTATTATGACCTGGTGGCGATTTGGCAAGGGATGTCGCGGGCTCGAGAGTCGGGACGTGACAAAGGGCCTTGGTTCCCCTCGCATTATTCTCCTCTATCTAAACAAGTAGCCCTCTTCAAGATCTGAAAGCTGTCGCTCCTTGTCAACTTACCTTATTTCTCTTCCTCCTCACTCGATTCTGATCAAGCCACGTATAGGAAACATGAACGTCCTGCGTTTCTTGTGCGGTGTTCTTGGTACCTTTTCATGTCTCAATCTCAGTTGTACATGTCTTCTTTCTTTTTGATTATTCTTCTGTCCTCACATGTCCTCAGCTTTAACCTTGTGCCACTTGCTTTGTTCCGAATGTAGGAAATGCAGCTGGTCTGTTCCTTTTCTTGGCGCCGATGTAAGTCTTATGGCGTGTCTTTTCCTTTCTTATCATCATCTTTGGCCAGAAAGTTGAAAGAAACATAATTCTTGCAGGGTTACGTTCAAGAGGATCATAAGCAGCCGGTCGACTGAGCAGTTCTCAGGCGTCCCCTACTTGATGACCTTTCTTAATTGCATTGTCTTCACTTGGTAATCTCTTCTAATGACGTAAATTCTGCCAGTGCTGCTAAACAAATGGCACAAAAATCGTTATGCTGTTCTATCATATCACATATTAATCTTGTCTCATCCCATTTTTCTTGAAAATCGTTATGTTTTTTTTGGGTAAGAAGAAAATCGTTATGTTGTTCATTGCGATTTCAAACTTTTCGACAGTTAGTTGATTATCTAGTCGAACTGAATCCGAAAGTTCTCTCCTTTACCTTCTCTGTTGTCTAGCTTCTTCCAATCGACCTTGCGCAAATAGTATTTGTTTACTTATGCACCACCGACTGGCTTAACAGGTACGGTCTGCCATTCGTGTCACGAAACAATCTCCTCATATCGACCATTAACGGCATCGGAGGTGTGATTGAATTCATATTGTCACGTCCCGACTCTCGAGCCCGCGTCATCCCTTGCCAAATCGCCACCAGGTCATAAAAGATAGCGTCCCAGGCAATTGCTATCGACCTAAGCTTATATTGCGCAAGCGAAACGTACCATCTTCCATTCAATAAAATCACATGGGATAGATAGAAAGTAAAGCCAGATTGCAAAATACAAAAGGCTGATGAGAATAGATGATCCATAACCTTACAGAGCCATCAACTGATAAATACAACCCCATGCTTCGGGGTGGCCCTCTAGGACTCACAAAAAGATACAGGAGTCAGGTAAGGTTAACTCTCATCTATCCCAAAACAGTATCCCCAACAAAAATAACCACAGTTCCCTGACTACAAAAAGGCCCTAACCCACTACTGGGAAGACTCGACATCCGTGTCGTAATAATCAAACGGGGGAGCCGGGTCATTTGGGTCATCACAAGAACTCTGGCTAGAACGCACAGAGGGGGCTACCGATTGCTCAGGCTCGAGATCGAGCTCCATATCAGGCGCGGGGTCCATCACTTCCCCATCAGGTGTATCAATATCCATCGGGTCCCAAGCGGGGATATTAGGGACCCCCTGTAGAGGTGGCCCCTCAAATCCTCGAAGCGGACAGAAGAGATCCATCCCATCACGAAGATACCAGGCTTTAAAGAGATGTGCCACCAGATGTGGCATCCCTTCATCAACCCATATCGTCGTGATGTGACGCTCCCACATCTGGTCCGTACCTGGTACCGGATGGAGACTGATATCAAGTGATGAGTCAATGGGGGTGCCGAACCGCACCGGTCTTTCCATTACTTCGGACCTGAAAAACAATTGTCCCGCGACGGGGTGAGAAATGAATCTCAGTGAATCAAGCCTAATCTCGGTTAGGACAATGATTCGCCCAGAACATCCTAAGTGCCACAAAAAGATCACAAGGTAACAACAGATATATATATATATATATATATATATATGAATATATCAATCATAACAAGTCTGACAAATCTACCACCAACAGAAGTACAACCACTCAGGCATACACAAGTTCATTATTAATCAATGACCCACGCGACTGGCGTGATAAATACATCAATAGTGCGATCCCGCACTCTTCTGGCAAAACCAGGCTACGTCCACTTTACCCTCTCAGCGACGGCTACTACAAGCAGTGTATCCAGTGCACCCGGCACGGCACTGCGAGTAGGCATTCCTTAAAAAGGAGCTTCGGTCCTTCACAAGCTGCGACCGGCATTCGATAATCCCTTAAAACCGTACGACTGGCACGGGGCATGGATTATCGTGCTTCTGACAAGTCGCAAATTTCCATACAATCAGTACGGTACAAGTACCCACGGTACAAAGCGAACTTGTCAGGTAGCGTCATTGACCCTTTTAATGACCACACAAATTGCACTCGGCAATCAATTCATTGATTATCTTGGATTAACACCAAAATCCACAAGAAATACAGTCAACTCGGCCCCAAGGCCCACAAGATTCCCAATGGAGCATATTAGCCAGGCAGACAAACCAATCAAGCAATTTACTCATTCTCAAATAATCAACTGAACCCGGCGATTTCAAGCTCAATTCATAATAGAAATCTTAATCCTCAGTCAAACTATAGCAATCAATTGTTCGCTCGTCTCTAACCTGACACTCACTCGCGAGCAACTCAATCAATCAATTAATTGCTAAATTACCACAAATAGCCACAGACAATTAATCGATCGACCATGTATCCTAACCATGGTTTCTATCTAAACCGGTCCCGATCGAAATATTTTTTTTTAATAAATAAATAAATAATAAATAAATAATTAATTAACTAAATAAATAAAACAGACTAATCCTAAGCGCAATTAGCGCCCTAACCAAGGTTTAGAGTCAACTCACTATTTGAGTTAGCTCGATCGGCGGCGGCGGCGGCGGCGGCGGCGGCGGCGGCGGCGATAAAACTAAGGTTTATCGCGCGGCGGGTCGGGCTCAAACTTCGGCGACACCCCGTGGGAGTCCGGCGAGGTCGCCGGAACAGGTGGCCGGCGGCGGAGCTCCGGCGAGCAGCGGCCGGCAGCCTGCAACAGTGAGAAACCAGAATATTCAACCGACACTTCACGGTTTTTGGCCGTTTTCCGGCGACACGGGCCGAGACAAGGCCGGCCAAGGGTCGGGGGCTCACCTAGGGGTCGGTGGGAGTCGGCCAGGACAGGTGGGCGGCGGCGGAAGGCGGCCGGCGACGGCGGACAGCCGCGATCAGTGGCTGTCCTGTTTTCGAGCCGGAACAGGGCTCTCGGTCGGCAGCGGTTTCCGGCGGCCACGCGCGGCGACCGGCGGAGCTGAGCTGGGTGGCGGTAGAGGAGACCCAGGGGAGTCGTTTGGCGGCGGCGGTGTGGTACGGCGGCGACGGTGGCGGCCGAAACGAAGACCGGAACAACCCGGGTTCAAAAACAGAGCACCGAGACTTTCGGGCCGGATTTCGGCGGTTCCGGCGGCTGACGGTCGGCGACGAGGGGTGGGATCGGCCGAGGGGAGGTCGGGGGTTAGCTGGGTGGTGGTGGTCGGCGTCGGTGGCGGCCGTGGCGGCCGGAGGAGGCCGCGGAGTTCTCGGGTCCTCTGACCCGAAAACAGGGCAGGCCCGGCCACGAGTTTCCTTCGGCGAAACGGCGGCGGCGGCAGCTCGGCCGGGGTCCAGGCGACGGCGACGAGTGGCTGGGGACGGTGGCTGCCGGTGGGGGTGTGGTGGTCGCGAAAAATGGCGACGGAAGGAGGAGGAATCGGTCGGCAAAGGGCTCTCGGCAAGAAGAAATAAAAGAAAGAAAAAGAAGAGAAGAAGAAGAGAAGAAGAAGCAGCAGGAAGAGGAAGAAGGAGGCGGCAGAGAGAGGCAACGTCGGGCAGAGGGCAGGTGGGACCCACCTTGACTTTGGGCCAAAAAATTTAATTTTTTTGTCTTATGTGAGTGAATTATTGGAAGGGGCAAAATGGTAATTTTGGCGCGCCGGGACTGAAACGAAATTTTTGGTGTACTGATCGATGGGTAATTTCGGCAATTTCACTGGTCAAGCTCGATCAGGGTTAAGCTCGTTTGCAAAAACGGCAATTTAAAAATCGCCACGGATTAATTTCGAAACTCAATTCGAAATAATCTAAAGTTCGGAATTCGTCCAAATTTTCGTCTTTTCAGTCCTTATAGTCCAAAATGGCGTCGACTATGAATATACATTCATATCATTAAATCGACTCCCGGCACTTACAAGGGTTGAATTTCCAGGACGTCACACATATACGTAATGATCTTCCTTATATATGCACAGAAGAAGGAGAGGACGAAAGTTATGGGACTCTTTGCTCTTATCATGACTGTGTTCTTGGCCATCGCCTCCGTCTCCCTCCTTGCGTTGCATGACAACACCCGGAAATTCTTCTGCGGCGTAGCTGCAGCCCTTTTCTCTACTATCATGTATGCTTCGCCTCTCTCAGTCATGGTAAGATTACTCCTCCATCATGACGAACTAAAGAGCAAGACCTTATATTCGAATTAAGATTGTCCTTGATTTTTCTCAATCGGGTTTCCAACGTTTTCCACTGATTCAAGCAGAGGCTCGTGATCAAAACAAAGAGTGTGGAGTTCATGCCATTTTTCTTGTCACTGTTTGCATTCCTATGCGGTGCATCGTGGCTCACCTACGGCCTTCTTAGCGGCGACCCGTTCGTCATTGTATGCCACAACCCTTATGTTGTTGCTTATTTTCTATGGAAATTACTTGGGCATCACAAGTTCTTTACATCGTAATTGGAATTAGCGTAACATCATTCCTAGTTTATTAGAAGTCGAGGAAATTGATGTCGATGTCACTTCAGGTGCCTAATGGATTGGGAACTGGACTTGGGATTGCCCAGCTGATCTTATATGCAATCTACTGCAAGAACAAGAGTCACACCCAAAACGCCATTAAGGATGACTTCACCGAGATGGATCCTGAAAAGGTTGATCAAGTGAAGAAGCCAGATTCGTGCCATCCTTAATTACGTTCCAGAAAAGATTGTTCGTTCTCTGAATGTGTTATTAACTTGCTGCAGTTCAATTAGATCACTTGAAAGAGATATATTAGAGTACCCATGTATAAGTGATGTGACACAAATTTAAGGTGATAGCTAGGATTATCATCTAATTAACGAAATTATGGTTTTTCCTATTTTTCCTTTTTTCATTTTCCTATCAATTTTTTTGGCTTTTGCTCACCAGAAGTAGCCTTTGTAGAAGTGTTTGTGCAGAACGGATCATGCAACCGAGTTTATTATAGTGGCTTGAGGAATCTGTGCTAGCTAGGATACAGGGAATCCTAACTTCATTTGTTGCAAAAGAATATTACTGTTTAAGTCATAGAGTTAATGAGTAAAGTGATTTGATTTTAAACTCCGTTTGTTTCGCAGAAAATGTGGCTTTTTTGAAAAATATTTTTTAGAAAGTCATTTTTTCAGAAAAATCATAACATTTTTTGGTGTTTGGCTAAGACCTGCACATGAACTAGAAAATATTTTCAGTTGTCTAGTAAGGAAAATCTCAATTGATTTTCTGCATCGTCGTTTGGTCGAAAATTGTTGAACTAGATCCTGTCGTCTTATGTGGCACGGCTGAGGTTAACGTGAACAATTTTTTCGTAGTGTAAAAAAAAATTCAAAATGTTTTGGATAATTTTTTAATTTTTGAATTTTTAGATAATTTCTACTTTATTTTCTTTCTTCCTCTGCCGGCCACGGCAATGGCTGGTGACTCAGGTAATGTTGAGCTTGCCCGAGGCCGACAAGCTTGACCTTGCCTATCACCAATCACTGGCCATCACTATGTTCGGCGATTAACAAAGGAAGAAAGAAAATAAAAATAAAAAATACCAAAAAATCAAAAAGAAAAAGAAATAAAAGAAAAGAAGAAAAAATTTAACTAGAAAAGGAAGGTGAAGGAGTACACGAGGAAAAAGGAGGGAAAAATGATTTTCTCTTTTTGAAAAGAGAAAACCATTTTCTCCACTTTTGATGGTTTTTTTCATTGATAAAAAATATTTTCCTTAACAAGCTTCTTTTTTTGCAAACCAAATGCATTAAATCCGGAAATAATTTTTAAAAAGTTATTTTTCGTAAAACAAACGGAGTTAATTAGTATCTCCATAGATAAAGAATATTAGTGATGAAGACACAAATGGTCTATGAACTTTAACTGAATGTGCAATATGATTCATAAACTTTTAATTTAACCAATATGATCTTTGAACATTAATCCAATGTGTAATGTGGTCCCTAAGTTTTTAAGTTAACTTATTTCACAAGTTCAGAGAACATTGTACATTAAGCTAAAGTTTATGAACAATTTGGTTAATATCCCATTATGTTCGGACAAATGATGATAACTGGCAAATATAAGGGATCTGTACTATGACATATTAAATGATACATCGTCATCTTGACACGTGACAAAAAGGAAAAGAAAAGTACCCTGGTTTTGTCGAACATATTTAGCTTCAAGTTACAATTTGCGTTATCTAGTGATCAAATAAAGTGAAAAAACGGAGATCATCATCACTTGAAAACTTTATTTTGATGACGAGAAGATCGATCGCGTCATGATAGAATATATTGTGGTATTATGCCAAATTTGACTGTCCTATCTAAGTCTAGGTCATAGATATTAGCTGACCAAAGTGTGGACTTCATTACAATGGGCGAATTAGAGGTCTTGCAATGTGGCCTTGTCATAATAAGGGTGGCGTCCGTCAGGTTTGGCTCCGAGCCAAACTATTCAGAATTAGGCAAACACAGAATTACGTCTCCTTAAGTTGCATTTATTTCATGAAAAATTTAGCATTTCTAGAAAATCTTGAGAAGTAATATTTCAAGAAGATGACAACACGGATGAATCCAAAAACCTATTTTTGTATTTCAGACCAAGTGTGACGCCCTGGAAATTTGACTTCTGTAAAGTATTTGAATTCAATAAAATGATTTAAAATTGAATTTCAGTCTGTGGAATATTTTGAATCGAAAGGAGTGAAAAGACGATAATTGGGTGAATTTTGAAGCTTCAATCAGTTTAGATTAGGTTTCGAATTCATCACTAAAGCATATTAGTGATGAAGAGGTTGTCCACACCACTACAAGCCTTCGTGTCCGCGGTTTCCTCAGTTCAAGTTCCAAACAAGGTTGAAGAAGCCATGAAGGATTCGAAATGGCTTCAAGCGATAGAGGCAGAGATGGAGGCATTGGAGAAAAATCGAACCTGGAAACTTGTGGAACTACCAGAGGATAAGAAGCCGGTTGGATGTAGGTGGGTGTTTACAGTCAAACATAAAGCAGCCGGCACTATTGAGAGGTACAAGGCACGACTGGTAGCTAAAGGGTATACACAGACATATGGGGTGGATTATCAGGAAACATTCTCTCCAGTTGCAAAGTTAGACACGATAAGAGTATTGTTATCTCTGGCTGCAAACTTGGACTGGCCTTTGCATCAATTTGATGTGAAGAATGCATTTCTTCATGAAGATTTAGAGGAGGAGATCTATATGGAGCTTCCACTTGGATACAGATGCGCAGATCAACCGAACATGGTTTGTAAGCTGGAAAGATCATTGTACGGGTTGAAACAGTCCTCTCGTGCATGGGTTGGTCTCTTTAGCTCAGCTATGAAAAGGTATGGATACTCCCAAAGTAATTCAGATCATACTTTGTTCTTAAAAGGTACTCAAGAAAGAATAACAGCTCTTATCATATATGTAGACGATATGATTATTACAGGCAATGATAGTGTCGAGATTATAAGACTACAGGAATTATTATCTAGGGAGTTTGAGATGAAGAACTTGGGAGGTTTGAAATATTTCTTAAGAATTGAGGTTGCTAGGTTGAAGGAAGGGATTTACTTGTCTCGGTGGAAGTATGTTCTTGATCTTTTGACCGAAGTTGGCATACTAGATTGCAAGCCTGCAGACACTCCTATGGTACAAAACTGTAAGTTTGGAGAGTACCATAATCAGACGCCTACTAATAAAGAAAAATACCAAAGGTTAGTAGGCCGATTGATTTACTTATCACATACACGTCCTGATAATACTCATGCAGTAAGTGTGGTGAGTCAGTTCATGCATGCACCTAGTGAGGATCATACGAGTGATGTGTTGCACATCATTCGATATTTGAAGTCAGCCCCAAGAAAGGGACTGCTATTTGCAAAAAATGGCCACCTTGGAGTAGAGGGTTACACAAATGCAGATTAGGCTGGAAGTGTGACAGACAGGAGATCTACATCAGCGTATCTTACATTTGTAGGAGGCAACCTTGTTACATGGAGAAGTAAGAAACAAAAGGTTGTAGCTAGGCCTAGTGCAGAAGCTGAATTTAGAAGTGTAGCAAATTGGTTATGCGAACTTCTATGGCTTTGAAAGCTGCTAACTAAGCTCGAGTATTTACCAGGTTTAGAAATCAAATTATTTTGTGATAGTAAAGCAGCCGTAAACATTGCTCATAATCCAGTTCAGCATGATAGAACCAAACATGTGGAGATTGATAGACATTTCATCAAAGAGAATTTGGATGCAAAAGCAATCCAGTTACCATTTGTGAAGTCTGAAGACCAGTTAGCTGATATATTGAAAAAGGCTGTGTCAAATAGAGAGTTTCATAGCTCGCTTATCAAGTTGGGTATCAAAGACATCTTTGCACCCACTTGAGAGGGAGTATGGTCATGAGCTAATTTAGCCTATTTGTTAGGAAGTTTTATTGTATATATTTCTTCCTAGTATATAATCATTCCTATTGTGTATCTTCTCATTAGGTTACCTGTTGTCCTATATATATTACAGGATTGAGTATTGTAAATGTACAGAAAAAATATTCATTGAATAAAAAAGAAGAGTTTTCTTTTCTTCACTAACTACTTTTAATGATTTGGCCAACTAGTCCTAAACATTTTAATGAACCGCCAATTTAGTCATTCTAGCTAATTGCTCAAATAATAAGTATAGGACGAAAATGGCAAAGCTTCAAAATATTTAACACTAAATTGGCATAATTTCAAAAGATTTATTACTAAATTTTCACAATTGAAAAGTTTAGGACTAAATTGACATAATTGAAAAGTTCATAACTTAATTGTTAAATTGTTAAAGGTTTAGGATTTTATTTATAGTTTTCCCTTAATTTATTCTCTTAGTGTTGACTTAGTGATTAATAATCGGAATATGAGGGACTAGGCCACGTAACAAAAGCCTATGTTCAAATGTTTGCGGCCCACGTGATGAGGTGAAGCTGTTGGAATGTCTAGGGTTTTTCATGAGTTCGAACATGTCTTTATGTAGAAGGTATCTCTCCCGGAGATGGAATGCTTTCTTCTCGTTCTTCCATAACCCGAACTCGAAAAAGGAAGAGATAAGAGAGGGCCTCATGGAGAATGTGGTCAGAAACGGCACATGTGGCTCCAGCACTACTTCGACCAAGTCTTACCTTTCCTACCCCAAAACCAAATCATAAGAATTCAGTACGAGTACATAGACCTGACTCTCTAGAAACTCATGAAACATAGGTCGAGTAGCTAAATTTAGGCCTTTCACTTTTGTGGAACCATTTGCACATGATTTTGGGACTTAAATGGGAGACCACTCTCATTTTTTCTCAAACTATGATTTTTATTATTTCAATTTCAATTTCATAATGACTTTTAAATGAAATGACTAATAGGGAAACAAAAGTATGTCATTAAAAAATGCACTAAGAAAAGGGGGTTCGGACAGACATTGGACCATCGTCACAAGTTTAGGGACAGGTAGTGCCATTGCGTCCTTGTTGTGTACACTTGGTCCAATTTGTTGTGTACCTCATATATTGAGAAGATGAAACCTTTGATCAAACTTCATAGAACGCATGATATGCACAATCGTAATTTATAATCGGGCTTTGCCTTTTTGGATCAATTAATGTGTTCGGAGGTCCCGTGAAACAGGTGCGCGATCAGTGATGCAACACGAAAAGGAAAATGTACAGGACATTGTTCATATTATTTTAAGTAGTAGTTGTGAAGGTTTTCTATCATTAATCCTAATTTTAGGTCTAAAATAAGGTTTTTTCCCCAAGAGTTGAGGGGCGATTTATGGAAAGGAGAAGAAGAGGAAGATATTCCAAAAGGTGATGGATTCATTCATATGAGTAGTGGACTTCACCATCAACTGCCATCATTCAATCAGCTACTTAATGTTTTCTTATCTTATTGGGTATTTCAAAATGATTCGGTGTCACACCTCTTTGACAATGCGAATGTTGAGGCACTAAGTGTGTGGCAAAAGTATATATGCCACTTAGAAAATTACTTTATCATGAATAAGACCGAAAGGATTAAGATTGGTTTACAAAATACCATGTAAAAGGGAGGCCTAATTCTTTTTTAAAAAATTAGATTTTAGGTCCAATTTCAATATTTCCTAAAAAAATTGTTTAAAAGAAAATCCTCAACTTTCACTATAATCTCGAATTTACCCAGATGTCCAAAAAAAATCGCCATTGGTTTTTCAAAATTATCAATATTAAGGTAAATTAGAGATTCATTATCAAAATCCGTGTCCTCGAGAACACTCTCATCTTCATAAAAAAAAAGTAAAATCATTGGCATGTGTATGAAATTCGGTTTATTCAATTTATTTGCAAAGTGATGTGCTAAATGGTAATTGTTACTTCAAAACAGCGCCAACGAGAATTAGTGGTAATGACAAACAATATAATACCTATATTCTATCAATGTGAGTGGAAGAATCGGAAGGACATTCGTCATAAGAAATTCGGGGGGCTTCTTGACCGCAGGAATTGCTGTTCTATTTTGCTAGTTCCCTATGGCGAAAAGCTACTTTTGTTGGGAAAAATCCATATGCTGTCATGCCTTGTAAGGCTAGCACTAAATCAATCGATGGTGGAACGAGCCTTTTGTGAAACTTCTCTTTTCTTACTCTATTAAGATATGCCATAAAGGTCTATAATGTGATCCTTTCAACGCACGTCTGGTCTTTTCATAAGAGATAATGTTAAGGTGTACGAGTGAGGATATTAGGGGAAGAAATCCTACGATAAACACGTGGTGTAATGTGGAGTAAATGGTTATATATTAGTCGGCTCATAATCCAGTATTTTAGGTTTTTTTTTTTATGCATGTGGGTTCAACTGGATATATCGACGGATTTAAATTTAAGCTCTTTTGACGATCATCCCAAATGAAAGTGTTGGGTTTTTTTCGTGTGGTCTAGCAAATGGTATCATAAATCACGGTTGACTATCCGCCTAGTCTCAATGAATGTCAACATTTCATGAAGCATCTTCTTAAGGGATTTTGAATGGGGCTCCTTACTCTAGAGTAATTGATTGTGTCTGACAGTTTCCTCGGGAGCTTGGGTGGGTTGAGGCGATTGAGGTAGAATCTGAAGGGGAAAATGTGGGAAAAATGTCAAAAAATCCTGAACTTATTGTATTAGTGTTAATTCAATCCTAAATCTTTTTTTAGTATCAATTCAGTCATAAACCTTTTGTATTAGTGTCAACGGTCCTAAACCTTTTATTTGTGTTAATTCAATTCTAAATCTTTTGTATTTGTGCCAATTTAGTCATAAATCTTTCCTATTTATACCAATTGAATCAATTCGGTCAATTTTTATCGAAAATCATTGCCGTGGATGTTAATTGTCTTACATGGTAATGATGGTATAGCTGACTCTAACGTGGATATATTTTTATATTTTTATAAAAACTAAAAAAAACTTAAAAAATTATTTAAAATATTAAAATAATATTAAAAAATGTCCACTATTTAAACATCCAGCTACTGCTTGTTATCCCGTCATCGTTTCGTGTTTCATTAAGGGCCTTCATTCACCTTGCATTATTCTTCTCTATATAAACAAGTAGCCCTCTTCAAGATCTGAAAGCTGTCGCTTCTTGTCAACTTACCTTATTTCACTTCCTCCTCACTTGATTCTGATCAAGCCACATATAGGAAACATGGACGTCCTGCGTTTCTTGTGCGGTCTTATAGGTACCTTTTCATGTCTCAATCGCAGTTGTACATTTCGTCTTTCTTTTCAATTATTCTTCTGTCCTCACATGTTCTCAGCTTTAACCTTGTGCAACTTGCTTTGTTCCGAATGTAGGAAATGCAGTTGGTCTGCTCCTTTTCTTGGCGCCTATGTAAGTCTTACGGCGTATCCCTTGCTTTCTTATCATGGTCTTTGGCCGGAAACATGAAAGAGACATAATTCTTGCAGGGTTACATTCATGACGAACTAAAGAGCAAGACATTATTTTCGAATTAAGATTGTACTTGATTTTTCACAATCGGGTTTCCAACGTTTTCCGCTGATTCATGCAGAGGCTCGTGATCAAAACAAAGAGTGTGGAGTTCATGCCATTTTGCTTGTCATTTTTTGAATTCCTATCCGGCGTATCGTGGCTCGCTTATGGCCTTCTTAGCAGCGACCCGTTCATCATCGTACCTCACAACCCTTATATTGTTGCTTATTTTCAACGGAAATTACTTTGGTATCACAAGTTGTTGACACAAAGAGAAGCGAACTTGAAAAATAATTCCAAAGAATACTCGAATTTGATTAAATGATAATCTTCATATTACAAAGAGCGGACGTCCTTTATATAGATAAGACTCCTAAAGAAAATAGAATTTCTCAAAAATAACATAAAACAAATCTAATCTAATCTAATCAAACGGAATGAAAATCAAATATCACGATTATCTATATCGCTAATATTCTTAAAATAGAAAAGTACCTAAAACTCTATCTAAAATCGTAATATTACGTTTTCCCAAAATTATATGCTAGCTGTCCTACATCATTCTCTTCCTCTTCAGAAGAACTCGTCCTCGAGTTCATCTTGTCTGGATCCAATCCCAGGTGGGTGAATATGCTTTTCAAACAACATCATTAGACAATTTCTTTTGCACGTCGGATCTTCTGTAATCTATTTTATCTTAGCCTTGTCCAACAATTAACATTTGTAGAGTCATTCGCTTTTCTTCACTTCCTAGACATCACTCAGTTTCTCGACGGAAGCCTCTGCTTCGAGAACAATCTCTTAGTCTTTCTGTTCCGTCTCTTCTTCCACCCTTGGTTCCTCTTCTAATTTCTCAAAAAACTGGTTCTTGCCCTCGATGGGAGCTTCAGAGGCCATGGCGGGAAATTGAGGAAAAGAAGTACACAAAAAATCTAGCGAGTGGTTTGAATTTAACGAGTTTTGTTTATAATCAGGTGGAAAGAACCGAACCTTTAACATTCATTTCATCCGTCTCCACGTTCGAATGGGCGCTTTTCCTTGTTGGCATCGGGATATTTGCGTTTGCTCCCACCAAGTTAAAGCGCTGTACCTAAACTTTTTTGCCACAAATTTTACTTGGTCATCCTCATCGATCTCCATTGCTTCAAAGAACTCCTCAACTTTCCAGAGCCAATCCAAAAAGTCTTTGATATCCAAATTGCCATTGAAAGTTGGGAGATATACCTTTAATTGATACTACTCAGGATCATGTCGATAACCTCCATGTCGATGACCCCCACAAATATGCTCATCTTGGAATCCTCTATATCGGCGACCCCCACGAATAGACATATCCTGGAAATCCTCTTCATTTTTGTCTTCAGTATCCTCGGCATAGTTTTGATGTCTATGTCGGGGATTTCTTCCACGCTCCATGGCAACTTCGGGATCACGAGCGATAGGAATTCGCTCGGCTGTAAGAACACCAAGGGCTTGGTTTGTGAACAAACGCTGGATGGCCTCAAGGATCTCTTGAAACCTCCGATTGGTTTGATCCACGAATTGGTTGAACTACGTCCGTGTAATAGGCTCATTTTCACGGCTCTCAATTATGGGAAAATTGACATTCACGTTATTAGCCATCGTCACAGGAGAATCCTGCTCTGATACCAAATAACGCAGAGAGAAGTGAACTTGGAAAACAATTCCAAAGAATACTTGAATTTGATTGAATGATAATCTTCATATTACAAAGTGCGAACGTCCTTTATATAAACAGGACTCCTAAAAAAAATAGAATTGCTCAAAGATAACATAAAACAAATCTAATCTAATCTAATTAAACGGAATTAAAATCAAATATCGCGATTATCCATATCGCTAAAATTCTTAAAATAGAAAAATACCTAAAACTCTATCTAAAATCGTAATGTTGCGTTTTTCCAAAAATTATACGCTAGCTGTCCTACATCAGTTCTTCACATCTTAATTGAAGTTAGCGCAGCATCGTTCCTTAGTCTATTAGAAGTCGAGGAAATTGACATCGATGTCGCCTCAGGTGCCTAATGGATTCGGAACTAGACTTAGGATTGCTTAGCTGATCTTATATGCGATATACTGTAAGAATAAGAGTCACACCCAAAACGCCATTAAGGATGACTTCAACGGGATGGATCCTGAAAAGATTGATCAACCAAAGAAGCCAGATTCGCGCCATTCTTAGTTTCTGTGACGTCTTGGAAATTCAGTTTTTGTAAGCGCCGAAAGTCGATAAAAATGATATGAAAATATAATCATAGTCGACACATATTTTGGACTGTAAAGACTGAAGAGACGAAAATTTGGATGAATTCCAAAGTTTAGGTTATTTCAGATTAGGTTTCGAATTTTATTCCCTCCGAATTGGATTTTCCATTTTCGCAATCGAGCCTAACCTCGACCGAGCTTGGTCGGTGAATTTACCGAAAATACCATTCGTTCAGTATACCAAAATTTCGTTTCAGTCCCGGCGCGCCAAATGACCATAATACCCCTCAATCATTTGTGTATGTAAAACAAAAAAAAAAATTGCCACCAAAGTCATAGGTGGGACCTACCATCTCTCTTCCCCATACTCTCTTCACGTCAGCCCTCTGCTTCTTCTTTCTTCTTCTTCTTCCTTCTTTGGTTTTGGCTGTGGACGACCGCTCCTCCAAGCCGAGCCACTCCTCCTCCTTCCATCGTTGATTTGTGCGACCACCGCCTCACCACCGACGGCCACCACCCTCAGCCACTCCCCGCCGTCGTCTGGACCCGTCCCCGACTACCGTCACCGTCGAACGTCGAAGAAAACGGCTCGGGGAGCCCTGCCCTGCTCTCAGGTCATTTGATCCAAGGACTCCGCTGCTTCCTCCGGACACCCCGGCAGTCATCGGCGCCAACCACCACCCCACAGCCGACCACCGTCCTTCCCTCGACCACCCCAACCCAGCCACACCGGCCGTCCGTCGCCAAAGCTGCCAGAAAATCACCCCGAAGCCCCGGTGCCCTATTTTAGACCCGGCTCGATTCGATCTTCAATTTGGCCAAATCGACCGCCGCCATCCCTCACCGCCACCGCCGATCACTTCCACAGGGTTCCCTCTACCCCCTCGGAGCTCATCGCCGCTGGCCGCCACGCGTGGCACCCGAAAAACGCCACCGACTACCTCCCCTGTTTGGTGCTGTGAAAACCCGATTCTGTTCGCCGCCGCCAACTGCCTTCCGCCGCCATCCACCGGTCTCAACCGATCCCCACCGACCCTGAGTGAGTTCCCGAGCCTCGGTCGGCCTTGTTTCGGCCTGAGACGCCGAGAAACACTCCAAAACAGCCCGGTTTGTTGGTTTTGCCACTGACCGCTATTGTTTCAGGCCGCCGCCCGCCGGAGCTCCGTCGCCAGCCACCTATCCTGGCAATCTCGCCGGACTTCCCAGGGGTGTCGCCAAAGTTTGAGCTCGGGTCGCCGCGCGATAAACCCTAATTCCGCCGCCGCCGCCGCCGTCATTCATCGAGGCCGCTCGATGTTACTCACTTCGTGAGTTGACTCTAAACCTTGATTACGGTGCTAATTGCGCTTAGGATTAATTATTTAATTAATTTAAATAAAAAAATTAGGTACACGATCGAGACCGATTTAGATAGAAACGATGATTAGGTTAAATGGCCTATCGATGAGGTTAGTTTGGTCGATTATATTGTCTGTGGCTATTTGTGGTAATTTATCAGTTGATTGATTGATTGTGCTTGTTTGCGAGCGAGCGATAGGTTAGAGACGAGCGGGGGATTAAATTTATAAATCTACTGAGAAATAAGAAATATAGTACGAATTGAGCTCGAAATTTGCCTGATTGAGTTAATTGCACGAGTGCATTAAATTGCCTTATTGGTTTGGTCGCCTCGCTGAAATGCCTGACTAAGAGTCTGGTTGGCCTTGGGCCGAGTCTGTTGCATTTCTGTATGAATTTTGGCATTAATCAAAGATAAACAATGGGTAATTATCGAATGTGAATTGTGTGGTCATTTAAAAGATCAATGACGATACTTGGCAAGTTCGCATTGTACCATTGGTACTCATGTTGTACCTATTGTATGGAAACTCACGACTTGTCAGAAGCACGATAATCCATGCCTCGTGCCAATTGTACGATTTTAAGGGATTATCGGATGCCAGTCGCAGCTTTTGATGGACCGAAGCTCCTTTTTAAGGAATGCCTACTCGCAGTGCCGTGCCGGGTGCACTGGATACACCGCTTGTAATAGCCGTCGCTGAGAGGGTAAAAGTGGGCGTAGTCTGATCCTGCCAGAAGAGTGCGGGATCGCAACATTGATGTTTTTATCACGCCAGTCGCATGGGTCATTGTTAAATAATGGATTTGCGTGATGTCTTGTGTACGCTTGAGCGGTGGTGCCTTAATTGATTGCTTATTTGGTGAATATATTTTACCGATATATGTGTTTATACCTTATGATTGACTGTTGTGCTTAGGATATCCTGGGTGAATCAGTGTCCTAACTAAGCTTAGGCTTGATTCACTAAGATTAAGTTCTCACCCCGTCGTGGGATAACTTTTCAGGTCCAAAGTAATGGAGAGGCCGGTGCGATTCGGTACACCTACCCACTCATCGCACAATGTCACTCTCCACCCGGTGCCAAGTACGGACCAGATGTAGGAACGCCACATCACGACGATATGGGTCGATGAGGAGATGCCACAACTGGTGGCGCATCTTTTCAATGCTTGATATCTTCGTGATGGGGTAGATCTCTTTGGTCCGCTCAAAGGATTTGAGAGGCCACCTATTTAGGGGGTCCCTAATGTCCCCGCCTGGGATCTGATAAATATTGATATGCCTGATGGAGAAGTGATGAATCCCGCACCTGGTATGCAGCCCGAGCTCGAGCCTGAACAGCCCATAGCCCCCTCTGTACATTCTAGTCAGAGTTCCTGTGATGACCCTAACGACCCGGCTCCCCCGATTAGTTATGACGATCCGAATGTCGTTTTTACCCAGTTGAGGGTTAGGTTTCTTTTATGGTCAAGGAACTAGTGACGTCTTTTATGGGGGTACTATTTTGAAATAGATAAGAGTTAACTTTACCTGACTCCTGTATCTTTTTGTGAGTCCTAGAGGGCCGCCCCGAAGCGTGGAGTTGTATTTACCAGTGTTGGCTCTATAAGGTTATAGATCATCTATTCTCAGCAGTTTTATGTTTGCGTTTGATTGTCTGGCTTTTCTGCTTATCTATCCCATGTTAATTTTATTGTATGGAAGATTGCACGTTCCGCATGCGTAATACATTTTTTGGTCGATAGCAGTTGCCTGGGACGCTATCTTTTATGACCTGGTGGCGATTTGACAAGGGATATCGCGAGTTCGAAAGTCGGGACATGACAATTTATTTCCAGAAAAGATTGTTCGTTCTCTTGAATGTGTTATTAACTTGTTGCGGTTCACTTAGATCAATTGAAAGAGATACACGTGTGATGTGACACAAATTTAAGGTGATAGCTAGGATTATCATCTAAGTAATGAAATTATGGCTTTTACTTTCTTTTTTTTTTATTTTTGTTGGTATATATAAATATTAAATCGTGCATTATTCTAATAGCATAAGCTTTTAGAGCAGTTGACAAGTGGTACTATCAAATCTTTACATGGCATTAGAACAGGAGGTGTTCTGAGTTCAGAAGACTTTGAAATTGGGACACCCTAATACGTTGTTATCTGGAAAATATAAGGGTTCTATTCTATTCTACAAGCCACGTTGTGTGCGCTATATACTGTGTGCAAATTGTGAAACCCTCTCCCCCTCGTTCAATCGTCGCGTCCCCTTTTTTAGAGTTTAACCCGTGCGGAATGCGCGGAGATGTTAAAAATGGTATGAGTGCGACCCCATCCCGTAGATGTGTGATTTTGTGGACAAACTAGCTAGGCCCTAGCCATTTAAGAGGGGATTAGTAGGGACAGGGCTCCGAGAAGCTATGACTTTTGGAAGACTTCTAGGATGGCGGCGAAAAGGTATGAATTAACCGAATCACGTGTCCAATATGGGAAGTATTATTGTGTAAGATTCTTATTGAGTGTTCTAATTGGTCAAATGATGTGTGTGTACATATATGCCACGTCATTTTGAACCAACCGATCCTTATATCTCTAGCATCGTTCCAATTAGAGAGGTATCCGAAAGTTGTGCGTTCTCTTAACTAGCCCAAGTCATGTGAGCAAGCTTTCCCCCATCGGAAAAATGTTTAATGCACTTCGTTATCAGGATTAGGCTCGTGAGAACACAGTCATATGTATTAGCAGCCTGTCATCGAATGATCCTGATGTGTCCCAACATTATACGACTTGGGAGATTTTATGTTCATTATCGATTATGTCGTTCATAGGATCAAGCCCAACGCATCGTATACTCTTTCATCTCCCAGATCCTACGTATTGGACATTCACTGTTGATTACATGCCGCACAAATCATGCCAAGTACCAAGAAAGGATTACACACTATTTAGAGCGCTTTTGTTACACAAAAATGAATGATTTAATTATTTTTAAATTATTCATTTTTCAGGAAATAATCGAGTCTTTACAGTCAAAGATTTGGGTGGTGGTTGTGGTCTGGTGACTGGTGAGAATCGCCACGTTGCGCAGCGCAAATTAGGCGAATCTAACGTTAAAGTTAGTGGCTCCATTATTCTAAGAAAAACATCGTGCGCGGAATCTAATACTCTCTGCATTATCTTCCTGTAAACGGTTGTTCTTCGATTTAGATCCAGCACATACGATAAGGAAAAGCTGGAAAGAACGTCATTTCGATCATGAAATGAAAATGGGAACTCGACGCAATCTCCGCTCGACTCGATTGATGGGAGGACATCTGTAAGAGACGACGATCCTGTGAGCTCTTAATCACTCTTCGAAACGTGGGACGAAATGTCATCGCTTCGAAAGGTTCGAATTAATTCGAACGCTTTAGGACCATTCAGACTCGAGCGAGAAAAAAATGATGTTGCGCTAGGATCATTTGCTTCGACAGTAACCCCACTCTCGTCATATTTATATGAACGGAACCAGAGCAAATCTGCTGTATTCGATTTCATTATTGATGTTGCCAAAGTTACCGTAAGGACTTCAACTTGAGAGCGGATTTGCTGTTGTCACTTCGCCTCGTTTACTTCTTCTCACTTGCTTTTGATCTGGGAGAAAGCCATGGACGTTCTCCGTTTCCTGTGCGGTGTTCTCGGTACTGCGTTCCCATTCCGGGTTCTGTGTTTCTTACTTGTCGTTCGAGCCCGTCCTCCTCTTTCATTGCTTCGCTTGTTCTCGGCTTTAAGGTCGTGCGCTTTCCCCGTTTTCCGATGCAGGGAATGTAGTCGGTCTGTTCCTCTTCGTGGCGCCTATGTAAGTCGCAGCGTATGGTCTAGCTAAGTTATTGTTCCGTCCATTTCGCTAAAACTTTGTGAAGCTCTATAAACTATTCTAGGATCACGTTCAAGAGGATCATCAGAAGCCGATCGACCGAGCAGTTCTCGGGCGTCCCCTATGTGATAAGTCTTCTAAATTGCCTCTTCTACACTTGGTAAGTCCTACAAGATTTGCATCGATAAGCAAAAGGATACCGAGGCACTGGTCAGCTTGTTTTCTATCTAATTAACCAAAATTGTGCGTATCTCTCTGTACTTATCCATGGCTAAACGATTTCGCAGGTATGGGCTACCATTTGTGTCGTCGGACAACCTTCTGATTTCGATCATGAGTGGCGTAGGAGTAGTGATTGAGCTCGCATATGTTTTGATCTTCATCACATACGCACCGAAGAAGGAGAGGGCAAAGATCATGGGACTCTCTAGTCTTGCTCTGATTCTTTTCATGGCATTTGCCTTTGTCTCCCTCTTCGCCCTGCATGGCGAGACCCGGAAACTCTTCTGCGGCATCACGCTCGACATTTCCTCTACCATCATGTATGCTTCACCTCTATCAATCATGGTAAGATCATACATATCGTCAAAATATAAAATGGATCCCGCATGGTACTCTAAAAGTTTAAACTTTTGGAGTAGGCGATCTCACACTCGATTTAGATTTAGAATGTTTCTTTCATCTTGACCTATATTATCATCAAAAGAAGAGGTTGGCTACTGCTGGAAGTTCAAACCGTATTTCAATCAAGCACTTGGTTTATATAGTTTTCGTTTGGTTCATACAGATGTTGGTGATCAAGATGAAGAGCGCGGAGTTCATGCCATTTTTTTTATCGTTGTTCACCTTCTTATGCGGCGCTTTCTGGCTCGCATATGGCCTTCTTAGCAGGGACCTCTTTCTCATCGTAAGCCATCACAGAGTGAATTTTCGGGACATGCTAAGTAATAACTCGGTTTATTTGAACTTTGACAGCTGAGGAGAAAATCTACGTCATGGTGTTGCAGGTGCCGAATGGATTGGGGACTGGACTTGGGATTGGCCAACTGATCTTGTATGCAATGTACTGCAAGAACCGGAGTCACACAACGAACGAGATTACCGATGAATTCGCGGAGGCAGATATTGAAAAGACCGATCAAATGCAGAAACGGGGTTGCCACGCTTAAGATTCGTCGCTTCTGGCACGACACGACTGGCCCTCTTGAAATGTGTCATCACGGCACGCTGTAATTAGCTTGCATCGCAAGAAAAAGTTGCAGAAAAACTGTCCAGCTTTTATCATTCAAAGTCAAGTGGTGACGATCGAACGAAATATATGTTGACACAAAAAAAAATATATCCAAGTGTTCAGTTGACAATCTCATATACGATCATCGAAGAAGTAATTGACAAGTAGTGGAGTTGTCAATCTTGAACACAACCGTCAAAGGAGTAACTGTCAATGTAGTGAAGTCAAATAACTGTCGACGTAGTATAGTCGATATATTGTCAAGGTAGTAGAGTCAATTTAAATTGTCAATTAACTATTAAGGTAGCGGAGTCGATGTGAACATCTATGTAACTGTCGGTTGTCAGCTATAAATACCCATGTTGTTTTCACGTTTAGACACGGCTAATCAATTAATGAAAATCAGTTGTTCAATTTTATTTACAGATTATCTTTTCATTTCAGTGCCATTTGACATTGCTATACATATAGACTTTGTACAATTTCCTCGTCAATTGTACTTCTTGTCCAAGAAACAACAAAGACCATGTCACGTCCCGACCCTCGAACCCGTGACATCTCTTGCTAAATCGCCACCAGGTCATAAAGTATAGTATCCCAAGTAACTGCTATCGACCTAAGAATGTACTGCACATGCAGAACGTGCAAAACTTCCATACAATAAAATTAATATGGGATAAATAAGCAGAAAAGCCAGACAACCAAGCACAAACATAAAACTGATGAGAATAGATGATATATAACCTTACAGAGCTAACAGCTAATATATACAATCCATTGCTTTGGGTCAGCCCTCTATGACTTTAAAAACGATACACGAGTCAGGTAAGGTTAACTCTCATCTACTCCAAAACAGTACCCCCACAAAGGACGCCATCAGCTCCCTGACCACAAAAGAGGACCTAACCCTCTAGGGGTAAAAATGGCATCCGGATAGTCATAACCAATCGGGAGAGTTGGGTCATTAGGGTCGTCGACGGAACTCTAACTAGAATGTACGGAGGGAGCTACAGATTGCTCGGGCTCAAACTCGAGCTGCATGCAGGGTTCGGGATCCATTACCTCCCCATCAGGTATATCAATGTCAATCTGATCCCAGGCAGGAGCATTAGCAACCCCCTGGGTAGGCAGCCCCTCAAACCCACGAATCGGGCCGTAGAGATCAACCCCATCACGAAAATACCAGGCCTTGGAGAGATGCTCCACCAGATGTGGCATCCCTTCGTCGACCCATATAGTTGTGACGTGGCGCTTCCAGACCTGATCCGTACCTAGCACCGGATGTGGCGTGATATCATGTGACGAGTAAGTAGGGGTACCGAACGCACCAGTCGTTCCATTACTTCGGACCTGAAAAGTTATCCCACGATGGGGTGAGAAATAAATCTCAGTGAATCAAGCCTAAGCTTGATTAGAACATTGATTCACCTAGAATATCCTAAGCACAACAGTCAACATAAGACATAATCACTAGTATCATGAAGTATAGTCACCAAATAATAAACCACCAATCAAGGTACTACCACTCAGGTATACACAAGACACCACACAAATCCATTTATTAACAATGACTCACGCAACTGGCAAGATTAAATCACAAATAGTGCTATCCCGCACTCATCTGGTAGGATCAGGCTACGTCCACTTTTACCTTCTCAGCGATGGCTACTACAAGGGATGTATCTAATGCATCTAGCACAGCACGGCTAGTAGGCATTCCTTAAAATTGAGCTTCGGTTCATCACAAGCTGCGACCGGCATCCGATAATCTCTTAAGACCGTACAACTGGCACGGGGCATGGATTAACGTACTTTTGACAAGTTGCGAGGTTACATATAAAAAGTACGATACGAGTATCAATAGTACAATGCGAACTTGCCAGGTAACGTCATTTGTCCCTTATATGACCACGCAATTCACACTCGGCAATCAATCTATTATTTATCTTCTATTAATGCCAATAATCAAACAGAAATACAACAGACTCAGCTCAAGGCTAATGAAGACTCTGAATCAGGCATTTCAGCGAGTCGACCAAACCAATAAGGCAAATAATTCACTCACGACCAGTCAATCCAATCAGACAATATCGAAGCTCAATTTCCTGCTATATCTTTTTATCAATCGATCCATTTATATCCCAATCGCTCCTCATCTCTAACCTGTAGCTCGCTCGCAAATGAACCACAAATCAACCAATCAATTGTTATTTTACCACAAATGGCCACAGACAATTTAATAGATCAAACTAACCTAATCGATTGATCATTTAACCTAATCATCATTTCTATCTAAATCGGTCCCAATCTCGTACCTAATTTATAATTAACTAATCGACTAATCATAGGTGCAATTAGCGCCCTAACCAAGGATTAGGGTCAACTCACTAGATAAGTTAGCTCGGCTGATCTCAATGGACAGCGGCGGCGATTCTCGACAAACCTAGGGTTTATCGTGCGACGACTCAAACCAAAACTTTGAGAACAACACGATGAGGTCCAACACGGTCACCGGGACAGGTGGCTGGCGGCAGGAGCTTCGGCTGACGGCGGACGACGCAAAAACAAAACCTGTTCAGTGTGGAAAATAGGGGAAAATAAGGTCGTTTAGGGTCGTTCTTGGCGTCACGGGCGAGGCCAGGCCGGTCGAGACTTGGAAACTCAGCTAGGGGTTGGAGGGGGTCGGTTGGGAACGGTGGACAGCGGTGAAAGGTGGCCTACGGCGGTGGAACAGCAGCAAACAGAATCTGCTAAAACAGAGTCTTCACAACGCCAAAATAGGGGAGGTGGTCGGGCTGTTTCCGAGCCCCACGCACAGCGGTCGACTCCGGCCAGCTCCAAGGGACTAGAGGGGGGTCTGAGGAGGTGATCAGCGGTGGTGGTGAGCGACGGTGGTGGCCGATTTGGCCGAATCAAAGACAAAATCGAGCCAACCTCAAAATAGGGTATCGAGGGCTTCGTGGTGGTTTGTGACTGCTCCAGCTGCCAACGGCTGGTGTGGCTGGGTCGAGGTGGCCGAGGGAAGGATGGTGGTTGTCGGTGAGGGGTTGGTTGGCGCCGGTGGCAGCCAAAATGACCGGAGGAGTCGGAGGAGTCTTCGGGTCAGGGAGCCCGAAAACAAGGCACTCTTCCCTGAGCTGCTCCCATGGCTTTCGGCGGTCGATGACGGCGGAGGCTGGATCCAGGCGACGCAGGAAGTAGCTAGGGATGGTGGTGGTCGGGTGGTTGCACAAAAACGACCAAAGGTGAGGAGGAATGGAGATGGTGATCCTCAGCCGTGAGTGTCCCCCAAGACCCACGAAGAAGGAGCAGTCGAAGAAGAAGAAGAAAAAAAAAAGAAGGGAAGAGAGAAAAAGAGATCCATGGCTGATGGGAGAGGATTATGAGGAAGAGACAAATTGGTGGGTCCCACAAGTACTTTGGGTCAAAATTTTGCCTCAAATAATTTAATGGCTTTTGTTTTATACTAACGAATAATTGAGGGCATTT
Source organism: Rhodomyrtus tomentosa (assembly GCA_028455895.1). Lineage (NCBI taxonomy): Eukaryota > Viridiplantae > Streptophyta > Magnoliopsida > Myrtales > Myrtaceae > Rhodomyrtus > Rhodomyrtus tomentosa. The sequence continues at coordinate 34,066,676 of JAPCWY010000001.1, read as the reverse complement.
TGGTACACTGAACGAAGGGTATTTTTGATAATATCACAAGCTAGGCTCGATCAAGATTAGGTTCGAGCGCGAAATTGAAATCTTAATTCGCGGCGGCTAAAAATTCGAAACCTAATCTAAAATAAGCGAAGCTTCAGAATTCGTCCAAATTTTCGTCTCTTAAGTCCTTATAGTCTATAATATTTGTCGACTGTAATTCAATTTTAATATCCTTGTTATTGAATTCAAGCGCTTACAAAAGTTGAATTTGCAGGAGATCAACATATCATTCACGTTTTTTGGCGATTTCCACATCAATCCATATTTCTGAAAATTCTTAGTCAACACGTTTCGGCGAAACAGCTTGGGACTAAAAGGAGCTCGCGCGAGGCACCGAGCTCCAAAGCAATGGACGGTGATGTGGATAATAGTGGTGATGATTGCCGGAGCTATCGAAGCAATGGCAAAGCCCAATGCAGCGGTGTATGAAGAAGAGAGAGCAAGAGGGAGAGATGAACTAGGATTTGGAGGCAATTTTTGGTTTAGGATTAGATCGATCAAATTTAAAAATTTAAAACTGATTTGACATCTGTAGAATAACTTTACGACGTTTCCGGCAACTGGTCGAAAACTTGGAGCCAACGGAGATACTTGATTTGCTAAGATATCGTCCGTCGTAATCACTTAAACAGCAGACGTCGTTTATTCTACCGACATTGCTTTTCATGTGTTTGTTTCTGGGGTCACCCTTCACGAAAAGATTTAGGTAGTGGTGGTGGCGGCGGCGGTCGTGATGAAAATAAAAAACTTGTGCAACCCAAATTTGTCGAATCCTTACGTTAAATCTAGTGATGTAGAATCTGTACTCCCTACATTGTTATCGCACAAACATTTCTTCGGGTCTAGATCCAGCACGTACGATGATAAGGAAAAATTCGAATGAAGGTCGATTTTAATCCAGGAATGAAATTACGAATTCGACACAATCTCTGCTCGATTGTGTTAGTATGTGCACTTGTGAATTGTGTTAGAAGAGTCCCACATTAAAAAATTAATGTGGTGTTGAGCGCTTAATATATCCAAATTGGCCCATAACTCATTAGCTTAAGCTTTTGAGTTATGGGCCATCAGATTGATGGACGTCGTGTTATTAAAAAGAACGAGTAACTTTAGATTCCTGTGAATTCTTAATCACTCTTTGAAACTCGGGGTGAGATTTCATTGTCTTAAGATGTTCGAATTAATTCAAACACTTAAAAAAGACGATTCAAACTCGATGGAGAAAGATATTGTTAGTAGATTATTTGCTTCAACAGAAACCCCGGTCCCCATGAGTGGATTATAAAGATGGCCAGGACAAAATATATGGAACGTTCTACTAAGAAAGTGCGATCAATGTCACCTTCTAATCTAACTTTTATTAGCAATTATGGCTAACTTACTTTTAGCAATTACAGAAACATTTGCTTAGGACATGAATGCTTGCTTCGTCTCGTCCACTAAATATGTTAAACTCCACTTCAAAGTTCGCCAGAATCCAATTTTGGAAAAGAAGGAGAAACCTCCACAAATCTTTGTCTGCTCTCGTCATAATAGAACCGGTTACTGTTTATATAAACGAACCAGAGCAAATTTTGATGTCCTCAGCTCATGATTGGCATTGCCAGATAGATCCTTCAAGTTCAGGGCAAATTTGCTGGTGTCCCTTCGCCTCCTTATATCACTTTCTTCTCGCTCGCTATTGACCTGGGGGAAAAGCCATGAACGTTCTTCGATTCATTTGCGGCGTTCTCGGTACCGCCTTTTGCCATCCGAAGTTCTGCGTTTCTTCTTTCATTCTAGCCAGTCCCTCCGTCGCCATTCTCAGCTTTAACGCCGTGCGCATGCCTTGTTTTCCATGTAGGAAATGCGGCCGGCGTGTTCCTTTTCTTGGCGCCTATGTAAGTTAGAGTGTGTCTGTTTTGCTAAGCTATCGTCCCTTCTTCTTCGCTAAAACTTGTGAAGCTGCATAACTATTCTAGGACGACGTTCAAGAGGATCATAAGGAGCCGGTCAACCGAGCAGTTCTCGTGCGTCCCTTACATGGTGACTCTTCTTAGTTGCAGCCTCTACACTTGGTGAGTTCTACAATTAATGTCACCGAGGAACTAATCGGCCTTCTCTTCTATATATCTAACCAAACTCGTGTGCATCTCTGTCTACTTATACTCGGCTAATGATTTCACAGGTATAGTCTACCGTTTGTGTCTCCGAACAACCTTCTGATATTGATCATTAGCGGCATCGGAGTCATGATTGAGCTCACGTATGTTTTGATCTTCATAACATGCGCACCAAAGAAGGAGAGGGCAAAGATCATGGGACTCTCTGGTCTTGCTGTGATGCTTTTCATAACATTTGCTTTTGTCTCCCTCTTCGGCCTGCATGGCAAGACCCGGAAACTCTTCTGCGGCGTCATTCTCAACATTTTCTCTACTATCGCGTACGCTTCACCTCTATCAAGCATGGTAATAACTGCTCTCTTTGTTAGGATATAAAAATATATTTCGTGCTATACTCTTTAACAGTTTAAGTTTTTGGAGTAAACGATTAAGCACTCAATTTAGATATGGAATGAATCTTACATCTTAAAATATATAGACATCAAAGGGAAACGTTAGCTAGTATCAATAGTTCAAAGTGCAATTGAACTACGCGCTTGGTTTCATCCGTTCGGTTTGGTTCATACAGATGTTGGTGATCAAGACGAAGAGCGTGGAGTTCATGCCTTTTTGGTTATCTCTGTCCTGCTTCTTATGCGGCATTTTTTGGCTGGCGTATGGCCTTCTTAGTCGGGACCCCTTTCTCATCGTAAGTGAATCGCCTTATATCATAATTGAGTGTACGTGTATGTGTGTGTATGTGTAGAGTGAATATTCAAAATGGGTTAGCTAATAACTTGGTTTATTTCAACTTGACCGTTCTGTATAATCTAAGTAATGTTGCTGCAGGTGCCTAATGGATTGGGGACTGGATTTGGGATTGCCCAACTGATCTTGTATGCAGTGTACTGCAAGAACCAGAGTCGTGCAAAAAACGAGATTAGGGATGAATTGGGGGAGATGGATCTTGGAAAGACAGATCAGAGTGATGAAACCGGGTTGCCACGCTTAAGCTTCAATGCTTGAGGTAAAAACTGACCAACTTTCTCTAATGTATTTGTTGTGGCTAGCAATATTGCCTAGAGGAGGTGAATGAGTGATTTGAAATAACATGATAAATTAATGCAGAATTTAAACAATCAAGTTCAAAACCAAGTTAAAGACATGACGAGATTTAGGTGTGTGCACTATACTATCAATGATAATGATTGAGAGTTGACAAACAGAGAAAATTGCACACATAAGTTATAGTAGTTCGGCTTATTTCAAGCCTATATTCACTCTTCTACACTAACAGTCTACTTGTTGGATTTTACTAGTGATTCATTAAGATGTTACAACGAGTGATGCTTCTTAGAATGATGGATCGCACTATCCCACGATCACTCTTCTCAGAATCTCTCAAAAATTGCAACTTTGAAGCTCACTAAGGCAAGTGTATAAGAAATGAAGCTCTCTTTAAACTTTGGAATTTTCGGCTCTTGATCTCGTCTTCCGCTCTTCGGCACCTTGGTCTCCTTTTGTAATTCTCCACTTCCAATATACCCATTGGACAGTCTTTAGAGGATCACCGTCCAATCAACCGGTTGGACAAAATTGTATAAAGAAAACTGAGTAGCCATTGAGGAATAAATTTAGAATCTCCATAGATTCACCCGCCCATACAATTTGAATACAGGTTACGTAAGTAGAATTCTTCATTTTGGGAAGGTGGCTTGCTTATTCTAAGAAAGAAATCCAAGCCAAATGACTAGCCATTGCAATACATAAATCTATTTCATTCTGCATCTGAATAGACTTCATAATCAATTGCAATTATCTAAGTCTGAATAGACTTGTCGATCAGATGATATTGTCTATGTCTGATTACTCACCGAGTCTAAATAGACTTCTCAATCAAATGATAGTGGCTAAGTCTAAATACTCTGAGTCTGAGGAGACTTCTTATAGAGTCTGACCATGTACAAGTTGTGATAATATTCCCATACTACTCCAACGACATCCAAGTCATAGATGATATCCACGAAGTAAATATCTAGAGCTTCAAATATAATATACAAAATTTTAGTTGCAATATATAAAACTTTACTTGAGCTTCCATATTCTAGTCCCTCCAAATGTATTGACAATTGTGGCTCTGTCTCGTTATTCACCGATCCAAAATCTCTTCAAGCTTTACCAAATTTCGTGTTCTAAGCTTGTTCACCTTCTATTTAGGTACATTTAGCTTATGACAGCTGTATACCCAATGTTATTCAGACTTCTATTAAGACATTATCTGCATATCTACTGATGCATCTCTTACCCGGTTCTACTCAAGCGATAAACACATTCATAGCTTTTGATTATTTTATCATTTTCAGAACATCATAAGAGATTTTCCTATCAGTATTGTCGTTCAAAATTTTAGTGGCGACAGACTTACATGATGAGGTTATCATCTTGAAGAGATTTGAGATATTTCTTTTTTATTCCCTCATCTATTTTTCGGGCTTTGACTTTTATCCTAGATATTTCTTTTTTATTCCCTCATCTATTTGTCAAATACTGGTGCATGGGACAAACTATGTCTATGGTACCGGACAAATCTCAGTGCAACAAGAAATAAGCAAGACAGCTACAAAAGAGGGTATTAGGGTTAATTCGATTATCTAATTATGCATGTTAGATCAACCCTTGATATCCAGTTTTCAGCTTTGAAAAATGAGCATGAAAACATGTACATACAGTATATCCTAACAATAACGATCAACTTGTGAGAGACTATCAATTTCGCTTTCTGTAGACCTGATAAGGTTCTTGTATTGCATGCGCGACTTATGTTTCCGCAGCAACATGATCAAAAACCTAACAACGAAGACCTTTCGAATGTTACCGCTTTTACCGCGCTTTCCTTGGTTAGACAGGAAGAAGATTCAAGGCAAAAATGGAAGAGAGATTCACAAAACAAGAAAAGAGTCGAGTGTATTGCAGATTTCCTTTTTCCTGGTGATCAATCATGCAAGGAAAAGCAAGCTTGATCTGTCTAGTCACGGAGCTTTACATGATACGAGTCTCTCTTTTCAGCTCCAGTTAATGCTAAGAAAGATATTTGTATATAAAAACGAAGTGCTTGAAGAATTAGTATTGCAATACTGGAATTTGGAATCCGGTACCAAACATCATTAGCAATGAGAACTTATTCTGAGGTTATGTACTGGCCTTTTGAGATGGTTGCTTTAAGATTGAGCCCACTAAGCACAATACCTCTGGAGGACATCATGAGATTTTCTTTTTCTTTTTCTTTTTTTTTTTTTGTCAGAGAGGACATCATGAGTTGAATCGACAGAAGTTGTCCTAAATCAAGCCTATTCTTCTTTTCAATTTGTCACAGAGGAAAAGTTGTTCTATCATATGTAGTTTCTGTTACTGAGTTGTTCTAACATATGTAGTTTCTGTTACTGCTATTCTATCTGACAATCCCCCATCTTAAATAGAAGGAAAATACTTAGCTGACCGTCTCACCAAGTCAGAAGGTGGGACGGTTAACTACTGATCACAAATTGTTTTGTTGAAATCGGATCAGCTCTGATTCGGTTTCATCTTTTCGTCTAAGCTAAATTAGAAGACCAAATATATAAGATAATTGTGTTTCTTTTCTTTTTTTTTTAGTTATTAAGAATTGAGAAAAGCTATCATAACATCCCATAAGAGTGGCAGACCCAGGAGCACCACATATCCACGTGATATGCTTGTCAGCCAAAAGTCCATGTCTAACATGTACGCACTACATATTCGCGTGATATGCTTGTCAATTGGATATGTTCCATTAGAGCCTTGATTTTGTGAGCCCTCTTACAATAAGATCTTCTAATTTTAGCTTACAATAAAAATACAAAAAAGAAAAATTGGGTTGTAAAAATGATGAAACTAGCTCAGCAATTGATCCGATTTCAACAAACGACCTTTGTGGTCATTAGTTGACCGTCCCACCATCTGACTTGGTGGGATAGTCAGCTTAGCCGGTTTCTAGGCTATGTATAGTAACGTTTATATTCCCATAACAAATTTTGGAACATAAACTCTTTTTTATGTTTCTGTTCCCGACAACGATTACTGAGAACAGAAACAATTTGGTAATAGCAAAAAAAAATCCATTCTCGTAACAAGAAATGAACAGAAACGCGTTTAGTAACTGCAAAAAAAAAAAAAAAAAGATCGGTTCCTAATTTTTTTCATTTAATTAATGGGATTGTATATATTAAAATTAAGACGTCTTTATCTTTTTAACTTACCTAGTCAAATTAAATCTCATTTGTTCAATTTACTATATCAAATTAGACCAATATATGTATAATTAACCCTCCCCTCAAGGATATCAAGGGACTAATGGGTCCCCGTCGTCCAACTCGCGATGAATGGATCTCGGACACGGGCTCCTCCCAAAGCCTAATACCCAAATCGTGACGGTAATGTTTTCAAATAGGGGTCAACCTTAGTGTGGTCGGGTGACATGTACGTAGTGTGCAAAACCAAAGGAGTTCGCCATCAACCATTGTTTTTGAAGGGTTTGGTCGAAAACCCTATCTAGTGACCCGGAGGAGTCGCTCAATTCTATGAAAACTAGATAAGTGGGTTTGGGAACTTGCTTACATTGAGATTGTCATCGATACCCTTTCGGTACCTATGTTGAGTGATTTCCTAAATTAAAATTTCATGCATATGCATCGGGAGGTGAGGTAGGCTGCAATGATTCTAAGGGTTTCATGCAGATAGGAATTTTATGATCTATCAATCGCAATCAATACAGAAAGTGCACAAATCAAGGTGATCAAGAACGTGCGGATAAATCACATCAAATAATCAGGCAATATGAACACGACATGCCTAGTATAGCCCTAAGGACTTAGAGAATGAGCCACTAAAGTTTAGGGTTGGTTCAGGAAAAATTCGGGACCGAATGTTCAAAGGGGTAAAATGGTTATTTTGGAAGGCTCAGGAACCCAAAAATCGCGATTTGGGATTGGGCTAGTTGAATGTGGCCATTTCCCCTTTTTGTATTTTTAAAAAAAAATCTGAACTTTTCTTTTTAAAAAATTTTTGGATTTTTTTGTGAATTTGTATTGATTTTTTACGAATTTTTATCGAGGAACATAGAAGAAGAGAAGGGAGGAGCTACTCGTGCAAGAACAAAAGAGACGAGTGTATGTTAATGAAGTGAAAAAGTATTCTCAACAGTTTATAAAAAAACATTCAAAATGTATTTCTAAAAAGCGTTTTGAGAACACAAAAATAAGTTTTTTTGTTTCTTATTTTTATTTTAAAAGTGTTTTCATTTTTCCAAAGTATTCACGAAACACTTCGGGAACACTTTTTATCATATGCGTTTCAGTTCCCAAAGTGTTCCAGGGATACTTTGGGAACAGAAACACTTTTTCTAGAACGTTATCATAGGTAGACTTAAAAAGAATATGTATGTACGTAAATATTTATTTTAAAATTTATGCATGATTGTAATATTTTTTTGTGCATCGAACATATTTGTAGCCAAAATATACATAGAAATTAGTGATGCCGATTGGGATACCAAAATAGGCGTTGGTTAGAGATCTATGATAAGTATTGGAATTAGAGATATAGAAATAGATACTTACATACGTAGAAGAATTACAGACGACGGATTAGACCATTGCGAGAATTAAAGATTTGCTAAAGTGATAATCAAAAGCAAATTACTGAGTAAAGACCGCGACTGAGCATATCACATGACTCAACCTGGCACGGGGTTTACATGCTTTCAGATTGTGAGATTGCCTTTTGCCAATCAAAAAGCTTAGGTACTTGATGATAACCCACTAGAAGTAGAATTTTCCTGCCAGAAGTCAATCTAGTAGGGAAATTCGTTTGATAAAATCACTTTCGAAGCAAAAATACGTTTGGTAAAAAAATTGACTTCTTGTGGGATTTTCTACTTTTGGTTGGATTTTTGGCCAACTTTGTAAAGTTAAAAATTTGTATTTCTCAACTCCAGAATCACTTCTTAAATCACACGAGCTACCGCCGCCGCCAAAGATTTTGTTAATAATGTTTTAATGATAGATATTTTCAATTGTTAGCAAATGAATTTCTTTTATCAGAAGTCAATCTGGAGTAGAAATAGAAAAATCAACTTCTGCTTTTAAGGAAAGTAGATAAATTAATTTCTAGTCAGAAGTTGATAAGTTGGTTGGAATTGTTACCATGCAGGCACTTAACTACCTTGGGAGGCGTTTGGTTAGATTTTTGGGGAAATTTTTTGGAAAAATGGAAAGAAGTTTGAGTAAAAAGGAATTTTTCGAAATGTAAATTGTGTTTGTTATATTGTAATTTTAAATTATTTGTGAAGTAACTTTGGGTAAAATAGTGTTTGGAAATATATTTTTGTAAAGGAATTCTACTCTTTTATTAAAAAAAGAAAAGAAAAATTTAAACCCTTCGCTGGCTATAGCGAAGAAGTTTAGGCCGCTGACAATCCAAGTGTGGTGCAGACAGCCGCCATTTGAGGTCACACGACCTTAGGCAGCCTCGTATTGGCAAGGTTTGCACGACCCTATAGAGGCCGCTTGGGTTGTGCCTTGCCTGAAGTCACGCAACCCAAACAGTTGTCGTCGGGGTCATGTGACCTCAAGTGACCCTCGCCTAGGTCGCATAGCCGCTAGCGTGGGCCATGTGACCCCGGCGGGACCGCCTAAGGTCTCGCAACCCAAGGCGACCATGGTTGAAGCCAAGCGGCCTTGCTGGGCCGTTGTTGACCGCACTAACATGACACAGTGAATAGTTAAAATGGCTTAAGTACACCCCAAGTACCATAAGCTGTTTATAACGCTCACTTTAATGTCAAAACTTTCAAATCGATCACTTTAATGCTAAGTTTTCATAACTTTGATCATCTGATGTGCGTTTGTTTCACGGAAAATGAAAGATTTGGAAAATCTTTTCCAAAAAATAAACACGTATATAACATTTAAGTGCCAACTTCTTTTCAAAACAATCACTTTAGTACCAATTCCAATTTAAGCTGACGTGACTCGTCGAAAAATTGACACGTGTATTTTTATTATTATTTGAGCTAACGTGACTCATCAGACTTAGCACTGAAGTTATCGTTTTTAAAATAAGTTGGCGCTTAAGTGATCGAAGTTACAAAAATTTAGTACTAAAGTGATTGATTTGAAAGTTTTAGCACTAAAGTGAGGGTCGTACATAATTTATAACACTTGAGATGTACTTAACCCCAATTAAAAATGAGGAAAAAATCAAAAAATCAAAAAGATGGGGAGGCTAGTTTCGGATGAACTATTTTTTTAATTAATCCTAAACAAGCATGTCGAAAAAGATGAAAGCCTCAGGCAACACAATGCCTACCTTGGGTTTTCAGCTTCCCAAAGCCCATTTTTCGTGAATGCCATTTCATAAAAAGTTTCCAAACACTCAATGTTGGACTAAGGAGCTTTGGACACCCAAAGCCCCTTGGGAGACCTCATCGTTGACCGTGGCTTGAACACGTTCTCCCCATACTCGCTATTCAATGACGGTTTGGTTAGTAGAAGAACGGTTCCTATCGAAATGGAAGAGCGAAGGCCGTATGGATTCAAAAAAAAAAAAAAAATCCCGCCGATAGGAACTTACGACACTGGTCACACCTCTAACTCCGCAAACAAGTACAATTTTATCAATGACCAAGTATTGCACAAACTCATTCACCATGAGTAGCAAACTTGTTTAAATAAATTAGTCCACCCAACATTGGACATTTCTATCTATAATACAACATCATCTTGATCATAAATCCTCAACGAAATCGACAATTGCGCTCCATGCATTTGGCTTTTATGTCTCGTCCAACATATGTATGCAAGTAAGACAAAGTTACCTATAAAGAGAAGCATGGGACACGACGATACCGGTAAAGTAATGCAAATCGCCAAAAGGGTATGGATACACTTAAGATAATATAAACTTTAGGAAACGAAAATTGACACATGAAAGAGTAGGTATAATTGAGATAATATATAAGTTTTGAGGAAGCAATAATGGACACACACCGTTCATATAGTTTGGCTAGCCAGATCATCTTTGTCCCTTGTCAAACCCCACATGAGAGAACTTCTAAAGATGAAGGGCATCTAAAGAGAACATTCCACACGACGCCCTCCGTGGACATGAAAGCGAGGATATTGACCCAATTATAAAATGTCACACCGAAAGGGAAAGTGTACACAAAAAAAAAAATGCAGTGAAATACGTGTGGAACTTGATTTGTTCTTTTGGTTAATATGGTGTTGACATCTAAAACTATCTTATGAGTCACGTGATACTCACAAAAAAGGGAATAATCAGCTACGAAAAGATGTACGCAGTATAGGCGAGGATCAACTACAGAGACGCCACGTATGGGATGGTTTTGGCGGAATTTGTTGTCCCAAAGCGCAAAATAAAAAGGGTGTGCGAAAGAAGACACAATCAGGGGTAGTCGAAAGATTTGGCGGCAATCCCATCAAAAGAAACAAAAGAGGCGCAGAAACTATTGAAGACTTCATCTGCAAGTATCGTCGAAGGGAAATGTGCAAAAAGCTGGAAGGTAACAGCTGTCCAGCGGTTATCGAACCAAAACTCATCCCCAAAGGGAGATGTACTTGGAGCCCAAGACAAAAACCCTTCGACGGTTACCAGAACACGCCTATAAATACCTAAAAGTATCCTACACCGAAGACCCCGGAAAAAAGACAACACAACAAATCTTTATCTTTCAACTTAGCTTAATCTTAGCTGTAGCTTTCAGATTCCCTTCGTTGATTCAATTCCGACTTGTTTCATATTCAGAGTTAAGTGTCGTTGATTAAATTCCAACTTCTACTCGCCTAGTCCAGTGCCGTCGATTAAATTCCGATGCTGCATTGGTTCATTCTCCACCCGTCCAGCACCGTTGATTCAATTCTGATGCTGTGTACTACATTTTCACTCGTCCGGTGTCGTAAATTAAATTTCGACATCGTGTCCTACAGTGTGGTCCAGCATTGTTGATTCAATTCCGGTGTTGTGCCTCTGTCCTTTTCTTGTCGAAGCAATTCGACAAGGTTTATCGAAATTTGTCTCCAGCAGGTTTGTCAAAATCTTGTACAAAACTGTCGAAAGACATGCTCCTATCAATAAGATGCCTCGCATTTGACGCTTTCTATCCATAGTTTGCCCGGAACCCATCTTTCTTAACTAATGTTCAATAAAAGGAATTTTCCGTGATAGCAACCCTTTTGGACTCCAACCTCTTAGGCCGAACCCCAGGAGAATCGATTTGGCCTCACTGAGGGAGATTTTCGCGCAACATACGGGGATATAGGTCAATTTGTGATCTAGTAGAACGAGGGCTCACGACAAGCTTCTAGCGAGGACTCGACCCAATCCAAATGCATGAGCATGATCTTGTGTTCTAAAGAATTGTCAAACAGGTAGGTCAGATCAGATTTGATTTGGATGGGTTGAAAATAAGCTAGACCTAAATTGATTCATTTAACCTATTGACCCATTTTTATTTACTAGTATTTTAGCTACCGGTACCCTAATCAACCTGGACCCATCCTGGGCTTCAATATTTATCACTTTTTTTTTTTGTCAAATATGGAAAATAGCATGCTAAAACACACACACAAATCAGCAAATAAGAAACTGCTAAACTATTTTACGAATGAAACTATCATAACCCATTTCCTGTAATTCATCCTAGTGTTGGAAATTTTGCTCCGTTCGTTTCACGGAAAATATTTTCTTAAAAAATAGTTTCCGCAATTCCTGGTGTTTGCAGGATAGAAAATATGTGGTCAAAGAAAATGTTCTCTAATCAGTGGAAAATATTCTTCTAAATCTAAGAAAAATGATTTCCTTTTTTTGAAAAAAAAGGAAATCATTTTCCATTACTTCTGACGTGCTTTTTCCTCTTATCAAGTTCATTTTCCCCTTTTTCTCACTCTAGTGTTTTTTCGTTCCTCTGCCAGAGCTGCTACTTTCCCTTTCATTTTCAGCAGAGGACGCTGATGATACCATTTGCTGTATTATGTCTCGAGTTTTTACATGACATCCGCGACTATTAGCCCATGCAATTGATGATTTCATGATGTTCGTTTTCGGCCATCAAAATTTCCAAAGGCCAAGAATTTTTGATGACTCATCACTCATCCCAAAGGCCAACCACATTGAAACATCCTTGCTTAGTCATTCCTCGCGTCGCCTGACGATACTATTTGCTATATTGTGTCTCGAATTTGAGCTCATGAATGAAGTCCGATCCAAATAGAAATTTCAAGTTCAAATAGGATTTGCGGTTCGACGTTGGAACGATAAATTATTGAAACACTTTCCACATTTGAGTTAGATCATAAAGACATATGAAAATCTTCTTAATTACTACAAACAAGAGCAAAAAAAAAAAAAAAGTAGTGTTAGGTTTTTGAGTTTTCTAAGCGAGTTTTCAGAATAGAATGCGAAAATATAGTTGTTAGTTTTTCTTATGTGTGATTTGGGACTGACAAACCCGGATTAATTGAGCAGTAAAAACATTGTAATTCTCTAGAATCATAGTTAATATCTTTACATAAACTCTTTGTGTGGAGTAGATACCGACGAACGAGACCATGAAAATTTTTAGCGTCCTTATCGTTCTTCGTTTTCTATAGTAATTTCTTCTTCTCGGTTTAGATTTGAATCACAAGATTATGTTACTTTCTTTATTATTTCTAACACTTTTATACCTTTGGTATCGGAATGATTCCCACCCCTGCTCTTCAGAGCCAGTTAGGTTTCTTGTCTCTCTGTATAAATTAGATGCCCCATTACCCTCTCTTCTCAGGTCATTAGCTCTCCAGCTCTGCTCTCGTTTCACATTTCTCCAAGTTCATTCTGATAAAACCTTAAGTTATTTCGAAAGAAAAAAGAGATTCATGGGTCTTCTACGTTTCACGATCGGCATCATCGGTAGGTTTTCATCTCTTTGCATCGCTTCTTTACTTCCCAAGTACATTCACTATTTTTTCCTACTCGGTAGAGATTCGACTTCCGGCGGCCTGACCAAGTTTGGTCGCCACAAGGTGGTTTCCGGTGACCAAATTTCTAGTTATATCAGGGGACTAACAAGTTTTAGTCACCAAGAGTACGTACCCTTCGGGCTGGAAAAAAAAAAATAGCTTTGACACGATTTTTTGGGTCGCCAAACACCTATGTTGTATATGAATCATCATCGCGTAATTAGTGCCGGTACTAATTCTCCTCTTCTCTTGTTTTTTCTCTCCAGGAAATGTGACTGCACTTCTCATGTACTTGGCACCCACGTAAGTCGTTCCCCGAGTACAGACACAATCATACATCTGATCCTATGTAGAAAACCTTGTTAGTCACATTGTTCTTGTCTATATACGACCTTGTTAATCACATCGGTCCTCCTCCACTAGACAACCTTGTTTTCCCCGTTCACCTCATAGGCTGTCGCAGCTCCATCAAGGTGGTTTTAAGTTGATAAATGTGTATTTTAGCTTCATTCATATCATTAGAAAACCCTACCTGATAGAGAGTATATCTTGGCATCACCTTTCACGTGTGAATTGGAACGAACTAAGAGTCGCCACACAAGTGAAATGAACTGGGACAAAATCTAGCTTTGATACAGCCGAAAATTATCCAAAAGTCTTAAACATATTGTAAAATGGTCAATTTAGAACTAAACCTTTTGCAAATTTAGTTATATAAGTTTTGAGGATTTTCCAATTTAGCATAAGCATTTCTGTTGTGCTAAGTTACCCATAAATCATTTGATGCTTTGACAAATTAGTCTTAACCCCTTTGACGATTTACCAATTTAGTCATTCTGACCAAATATCCAAACAATAGGTTTTTCACTAAATTAACAAATTAAAAGATTTGGGGACTAAATTGGCCAAATCGCCTAAAAGTTTAGTACTAAATTGTCGCAATTGAAAGATTCATCACTGAGTTGGCTGTTGTACAATGGGTTTATGATTTTTTGGACAGTTACCCTAGTTAAAACATCACCCAAAAAGGTTAAGCTTATACATGAAATAGACACTATTTAATGTTTTTAATGCATGCGTCTTCTGAGCTGATTATCGCTATTTTTGAATTTGTGAAATACAATCTTGGAAAATGATCTTGTAGGATTACGTTCAGGAGGATCATAAGGAGCCGCTCGACCGAGCAGTTCTCGGGCGTTCCATACGTGATGACACTGCTTAATTGTCTTCTCTATTGCTGGTACGCTTCTAATGACGTCAGAATTGGGGCATTGTTTCATGTTCAGAACATTGTTTTTTTTTTTTTTTTGGTCTCAATTTGATTTCTTCTTAGTTAATGACAACGCAACCCTAACATAAAATATCGACTCATGAACTTTTGTCGCACGTTTGGCTGATAAGAGTTATACTCATTTTTAATCTTCTTAACGACAAAACCAAGAATCAATCGGATGCTCATACGTTTTGGTCTTAAGTGAAGTCAAGCGTATAAAAAAAGTAACTTACTACATAAATTAACAATTTTGACGTGACAAGAGGTTGAAACTTTGACAGATATGTCGTCACTCTAAGTTGGTTATAATTTAAGGAAAGTCTAAATTTTATCCTATCTATGGAAACTTAAGAAAAATGTTCGCTATACATCAGTTTTGCCATCGTTTTGCTCCAGATAAAGCTTTAGATCTTTGCAGGTACGGCTTGCCGTTTGTGTCTCCAAATAACTTTCTGCTATCAACCATCGCCGGGATCGGAGCTGTGATTGAGTCCACATATGTCTTGGTCTTCATCATCTACGCTCCCAAGAAGGAGAGGGCCAAGATCCTGGGGCTCGTGGCTATTGCCGTGGCCATTTTCTCCACCGTCGCCCTCGTCTCCTTCTTCGCTTTCCATGGGAAAACCAGGGAACTCTTCGCCGGTGTGTTCGTCGACATTTTCGCCGTCGCCATGTTCGCTTCGCCTCTTTCAATCATGGTAAGAGGGCCCGTAATAACCTAGCCATCTGCGCGATCCAAAGTCAAATGCCCGATTGAAACTCCATGTGCAATTTTTGGTTTTTTTTTTTCCCTTTGTTTTTCGCGTGCAGAGGTTGGTGATCAAGACCAAAAGCGTGGAGTTCATGCCCTTTTTCCTTTCCCTATTCAGCTTGCTGTGCGCGGTTAGCTGGTCCGTCTTTGGCCTAATCAATCGCGATCCTTTCGTCATCGTAAGTTGAACATCGGCGATCGAATTACTTAGCCTTCTGCATGCCAAGAGTCTCGTTAGAACTTTCACAATTACGCAATTTTGATGTGATAAAAATGAGTAATCAATGGTGATGATGTAGGTGCCTAATGCATTTGGATCGGGATTAGGAGTCGCTCAAATGCTCTTGTACGCAATGTACCACGAGCGCGGGGATCAACATGGCAACGTCGTGAAAGATGGATCCTTGGAGACGGATTTGCAGATGACCCTCGAGAAGAAACGACCAGAAACTCATCAGCTGGAACATGGCCGTCCTTAGAACTTAGGGACTATAGACTTTCGTGATTGTATTCGTGCGAGAAGGAAAAAAAACATCTTCGTCTGTAAAACAGGTCCCTTCAAAGGTGGATGCAACCTAATAATTTGTGTTTGTTTAGATATAACTTTAGGAAAATAGGCCTTTTTGCTAATTCGTGGACAATCATTCGACTTTGGTTCATTTCATTTTGCACCAATAGCTTCAATTAACAAGATAGTAGGCACCACGATGATATTTAGGGCGTGTAAGACAACATTTCTAAAGCAGAAATCTATTTGGTAACGCAATTTGTGGAGCAAAAACCCATTTGGTTAAGCAACTTCATTTTTTTAATTCTTGAGGTTTTTTTTTTTACCATAGAAGTATTTTTGGAGCCACTTAAAGAAGTAAAAAAAATAACCTCTCTCTAGATATAAATCAACTTATGCTCGGAAGTAGAATTAAAAAAAAAAAAATACATTTCCAGTTAGAAGTTGATTTATAGAGAAAAAGTATTGCCTTACGCGCCTTAATAGTCACCGGTTCAAATTAACACCCAGTCCAAATTTCTAATAAAAAGGTATTACATCTGCATTATTACCAATCAAAGATTCAATCTGGATCCCAACCCAACTAGTAACTAGAGTCGGATAACTCGAGTCTGATAAGTTATTTCAAGGGTGCTTCTCTCCTCTCTTGGGATGTTCGATGAGTAGACCCGTCAAACTTGTGGATCCGATCGGGTTTGGGTAGTGTCAAAATGGTCCGATCCAAATAAACTCATTTAACTCATTTTGACTCATATATATACAATACAAATCTAACGACACATACCTGACCCAATTATACTCGAAACATACACGATCCGGCCTATATTTACAAAACACTTTTATATTTAATAAAATCTAGAAAAGTTCATATCTAAAATTGAGTTTAGAGTGCAGAGTGAGTGAGCTCAAGATCAAATGAGGACAAGAGAGAATGAAGAGAAAGGGCATAGAGGTAAGTTGACTTCAAGTAAGTTATGAATTGACCTACGTAACACTCGTATTATATTTAAGCCATTTGTCACCCATTTTTTAATTGAATATAACTGACTAATCACTACAAACCGGGCTGTTAAAGCCCAAAAATGTAAGGCTCTACTCCAAAACTGGTTTCCAATTCCCCTCGGGCCCTGCGGGACATTTCCTTGTTCTGAAGCCCCTGTACCATGTTAATCCGGCTTAGCCCTAATGAATGAAATGGACTTGACCAAGTTGGGTTCCAAATTGGGAAGGGGGGGGTGGTTTGAAGCACGAGATTTTTCCACCAATATTTTGTGCATTGTTGGCCCATAATGCTCAACGCACTCATCAGCATGTCAACCCTAAAATCTTGCCAAGAACGCCTTGTTTGTAATCAACCTGAAAAATACATGGACAAGTACGTTTTGGAATGAGATCTTTATCATTTGTGAGGTAAATTTGACATATTGAATGATCCATCCAAATGATTGCTACGTTCTAAATAGTCAACATCCGATGGCTAAACTTGCGATGCATAAGCAAACGAGTAAGTACACTATGAATGCTATAACTTTTGTACGGCGCATATTTGAGTGTCATTACTTTTTTTTTCGCCCATTTAAGTGTCATCGCTTACCTAGACTCCAGAAAATCTGAGGTGGATGCCAGAAAAGCTAGCGTGGCAATGACAAAATAATTTTTTTAATATTTTAATGCACATGTGGAATATTTCATAATTATTTTTATTTATTTTGTAAATTCTCTCTCTCTCTTTGTTATTTCTTGGTTTTTGCTCCCTTGGTCGGCCCTCGCCCCTAGGCCGGCAGGCGGTGGCTGGGGAGGGTCATCAATGACCCTCGCAGTATAAGATGGAAAAAGCCAAAAAAAAATCAAAATAAATAAAAATATAAGAAAAATTCCAAAAAATATTAAACTTTTTTTAAAAAAATCCACGTCACTAACAAATATATAATAGTAATAATAAGTATATAAAGGACGATTTGCTGGAAGTGGCACTCAAGTTCGTTATTTTAACCGGAAGTGATACTCAAATGAACGATTTTTGTCGGAAGCGACACTGAAATTAGCAAAAAAAAAAAGTTATAGTTCTCAAATGAGCGCCAAACAAAAATTATGACACAGATAGTGTACTTATCCCATGAGCTAAACTATCGTGACCCTCCGATGCTCTCTCATTATCAACAGCATAACCCTTCACATTGGATACTCTAGCACCTAGTATCATGGCACCGTCGCGCTCCACCGATTCCAGAGGCTGTTGGAGATGGACGGCATCCTCTCCATGGGAAATGCTCCATTTGCGCGCGCCCACACACGCATGAACATGCTTTCAAAATATAACTTCATGTGAATACACAATTAGTGAATTTTCATTATGCATTCTTGTTTACATATAAAAAAAATTAAAAAAAATTATGCACTAAAAGTTTCTATGTATAATCTGAGGCTTAATACCCTAAAAAAAATCCTAAACTTTAGATTTGGACCTAATTTTATCGGGACTTACTTTTATCTCATTAAAAAAACTAAACATTAGGTCCAGTCCCGATTTTATCCTAATTTTTTTTGTCTTACAACAAATCACCCCAACTTTTACTTGAGTCCTAGATCTGCCCCCGTGAATTCTTCGTTCAAAAATTCTTGTTAACAACTAAGAGAAGAAAAATTCCCAAACGCGAGCCGATTGACCAAAGTGGGAGCTCTCAGACCGCGAGAGATGGAAGACTCTCGAGCACAAGAGATGGAAGACTGAATGCAAAATCAAGATCCCAAGTGAGATGAAAGAAATGCTCTCAAGAGCAAATTTAAGAAAACCTACCCTAATGGCTTTGGTTTTTATACAAATTTCAAATCCAGAAATGTTTACCAAGTCCGGAAAATAATTTTAATAAAAAAATTTCAAAAAATTCGAACATTCGAAAATTCAAACAAAAATAAAAAATTCAAAAAAATTGGGAAATTTCAGCAAATCCAAAAAAATTCCAAAAAAAAAATAGAAAATGTCTACAATCAAATTACCATATCCTATTTCGGGTGTCTCAATCCCCGATCCTACAATTTTGTGTTTGGGCAGACATGGAAATTCATCTCCAACATATGTAATATTGCATTTGAAATTTGGAGAAGACTAGAGTAGTTGCGTGGAAATGCTAGATCCTGCGTGGCATGACTAGGGCTGCTTGTGCTCCATTCCCGATATAGGTCGGATGGTCCGAGAAAGGATCACTCTTTCTAAATGCATTGGTATATTACCTCTTTTAGATAATTTTTTTCACATACGGAAAAAAAGAAGACCCTGCGTGGCTCGAGTAGGGTCGCTAGTGTTCCATTGCCAATATGGACAGAAAGATCTAGACGGATCACCCTTTCCAATTGCGTCCCGCAAAACCAATTTGGGATGAAAGGTGTGCGCGGCCAAATTCACCGGTTCGATCCGATCCGATTCGATTGGACGGATTATGAAATCCTCTCCCCACACACAAACACGGGCGATCCGATCTGCCAAAGCATACATCCGGCACGGGAGATCAGATCACGAGGTAAATGCTGAGTGTGCACGCGCGCACGGGGGGAAGATATTTCTACACATGCATATAACGTAATATGATGGAACTACTGATTTTTTTTCTATCTTTTCCTCGTCTCTCCGCAGAGAGAGAGAAATCGCAGAGAAGAGAAAAAGAATACCCTTTGACTTCGCCTTCTCTCTAGAGATAGAGAGAGAGAGTGGGGGGGCCGATTCAATCCGATTGAAGGGAGTTTTGACGTCCGCAAGGGCACAGACACGCGCTCGGGGGGCTTTCTCTCTCTACTTTCTCTCTCTTAATTCAGCCGAGCCGAGGAAGGAGCGCCACACCACAGTGACGACGACGACGACGAAGAAAGATGTGTTGAAGAAGCGAAGACTTGGAGCGGAGAGAAGGAGACGGGAGGATATACTTTCCGCCTCAAGGTTTTTGGCTGTCGCGACGAAGACTTGTTGAAGAGACTGGTTTTTACTTGTTTATTCGCGCAACTGCGGTGAGTCTTCTCGACCATTTTTCTCTTTCTTTCTTTCTTTTTTTCCCCCTTCCTGCACAAATGTGGGTTCTCTCCGTGACGGCGTGTGGCTTTCGTTGTCGGAGCTCCGGATCGTCGATTTGAGCGGGTCGGGTCTCGATCGAGGCGGTTTTAGTCGCTTCGGTGATTCCGTTCTGTTGGTCGGTGCGGGCTTTCGCGCTTCAATGTGTTTCTCTTCTTGTGGAGTTCCCAATTTGGTAGGCGCGAGTAGAGTTTCTTCGACGTTTGAGACTGAAGTGTTAGCTTCAGCTTGTGAATAATGGGTGGGTTCTTGAGGGGCGTTTGCTTAATTTTTTCTATTCTTTTGGGTTGAATCTGTAGGGTCGGACAATCGAATTGGTTCCCGTCACGGGTGAAGTGAATTGTTGCGGTCTCTGCGAGGGTTTTAGGTTTAGAATGTAGCTTAATTGAGATTAATATCTTTATTGAACGAGCGTAGCTGTTGTACCAAAAAAAAAAAATCTTGCTTGATGAGGGAATTTGACGAATTAACGTTTTCTTGATAATCTTTTCCAGAGCTTCATTCGAAAGCTGGTTGGAGATTTCGTCTCATGAAGATGGTGGAGAATGTTTAGGGATTAAGTTTGTTTCTGTTGAATCACCTTTGGTGGCCATGGCTTGCATTTGGTAGGCCTCAACATAAGGCTGTATCCTCAGGCATGAAGAAGATGGTTCCTCCTTCATTCTTGAAGGGTGTCACTAAATGCTTCTTGCTTTTAGCTTAACATTAGGCCTACAAGCAAAGTTCTACAGTTAGTTTTACTCATATCCAAGCTATTTTCTGTTTGTGTTAAGACTTATTAAAGCTGAATTTAGAAGATGGTACTTTCGGGGCCGCCCACTCCAGCCAATGGGTCGCAGTCCATTTCGCCTTCTCTTGTGCGATCAAATTCAGAATTATTAGGAGGAGAAGCTGCTGCATTGCCTTCCCAATCAACATTCTCTTCTCTTGTTTCACCGCGTACTCAGCTTAGTAATGCGAATATGCTTAATGCATCTTCCTTGCTCAACCCGTCATTTGCAAATGGTGGTTCAAACCCAATGATTCCTTCTTCTGGAAGTGGCCAGAGAGTGGGTACTGATATGAAGGCTGAGTTGGATCAATTAGCGAATATTGGTAGTGGGATGAACTTTGGATTGTCCAACATGACCAATACTGGCACTTCTAGTCAATATCAGGGACAATTTTCTAATCCTTCTGGTAATCAGTTGATGCCGGATCAAGCCCAATCTCAACAACTTGAACAGCAGAATATCCAGCAATGTCAGCAACCAATGCAACAGTTTTCTTCCCCTCAACATGCCCAGCAACATCAGCACCTACAACAATACCGGGCAGTCCGTGGAGGGTTAGCTGGTGTAGGACCTGTCAAGTTGGAACCACAAACAGGTGGGGAGCAACATGGGCAGCAACTGCAGCAGCCCCATTTACAATCACTGAGGAATCTGGCTTCTGTGAAATTGGAGCCACAACAGCTTCAGAGTATGAGGAACTTGGCCTCTGTGAAAATGGAACCTCATCACTCAGACCAGTCGCTTTTCCTGCATCAACAACAACACCAGCAGCAGAATCAGCAGCAGCATCAACACCAGCAGCAGCAGCAGCAGCAGCAAGCGCAACAGCAATTGTTGCATATGTCCAGGCAGAATTCACCGGTTGCCGCTGCACAGATGAATCTTCTGCACCAACAAAGATTTCTGCAGATCCAGCAGCAGCAACAGCAACAGCAACTATTGAAGGCAATGCCTCAGCAAAGGGCTCAGGTAGCACAGCAGTTTCAGCAGAGTATCCCCATGAGGTCCCCTGGAAAATCAGTTTATGAACCTGGAACATGTGCAAAACGTCTGACAGACTACATGCATCGGCAACAACGTAGACCTGAGGTAATGTTCCTTAAATGGAGAGCTTTATCGAGTGCATGAGGTCTTATACTGATCAATCTATTCTATAGGACAACAATATTGATTTCTGGAGAAAATTTGTTGCTGAGTATTTTGCTCCCAACGCTAAGAAAAAATGGTGTGTTTCTATGTATGGGAGTGGCCGGCAGACAACCGGAGTTTTTCCTCAGGTATGCAAACGGGCACCATCTTTTACTTGGTTGTGGTTTTCAAACTCAATATTCCAACCTATTTTCTAGTGGTGATTAATAATGAAAATGTGATTAACTCTGGTCCTTGGCATCCTCATGTGCCAAGGATAGTCATTTTCCTCCGAAGTCTCGAGTGATTTCACTCTTTTTCCAAATGTTTTTTCTCTCTCTGTTCTCTTTTTAGGGATTGATAACTGTTGATGGACCTGTGGTTAATGACTTTGAGTTTCATCTAAGGAACTAGTGGAATTAATATCTATCTTTACAGGATACATGGCACTGTGATATATGCAACCGCAAGCCTGGTCGTGGCTTTGGTAAGTTTCATTTCGCTTTAGATGCTAGTTTTCAGGTGTCATTTCCATTATCTCTTGAACTCATGACTTTTTTGCATTGGACTTTTACTCCCGCAGACAGTTGCGATGTGTGTATAATTTTTTGACATAATCATGAGCTCTGGCTGTTGATGATGTGGATATTTTTCTTTCAGAGGCAACTTTTGAGGTCCTTCCGAGGCTTTTCAAAATAAAATATGAAAGCGGTACTTTGGAAGAACTTCTGTATGTTGATATGCCATGTGAATATCCGATTGCATCAGGCCAAATTGTATTGGACTATGCAAAAGCTATTCAAGAAAGTGTCTTTGAGCAGCTTCGTGTTGTCCGTGAAGGTCAACTTCGAGTTGTTTTCTCTTCAGACCTGAAGGTGGCAAATCTATATGATCTTGAACCTCTTTAGTTCTAACTCCTCCAAAGTGGAACATTTTACATCTGTTTTGTTTCTAAAAAAATGCCAGATATGTTCATGGGAATTTTGTGCCCGTCGTCATGAAGAGCTTATTCCTCGACGACTATTGATTCCTCAGGTCCGGATTTTATTTACAGTGTAATGTTAAAATCTTGTTTGGCGTTGGCATTATTAGCTTTGATTTGGGTGTTTTCTGCATGCTTTTTCTATTTGCCTTTTCAAGTGTTTTTTCCCAAAAAGTACCTTAGAAAGTATAGTCGAAGTTTGTCTCTTGTACGTATATATTGCTAATTTAAAGATGATTTGGCCGAACTAGTGTATGTCAATTTGACGTCAGGTAAGGAAGCATTCATATCCTTAATGTGGCATTACATGGCAATGGACATAGATCATTTGGATATTGTGATTATACTTATGCTTCTATGTAATTAGACGCGTATTTGTACTCAGATTTACTTTATTCCAGTAAAATGATCATTATTTTGGTTACTAACTGTTAATTATGCATGCAGGTTAGCCAGCTGGGAGCAGCAGCTCAAAAGTACCAGGCAGCCACTCAAAACGCGTCATCTGGTTTATCTGTCCCAGAGCTGCAAAATAATTGTAACATGTGAGATTTCTTCGTTATATGGGCCTCCTGTTGAATGAAGCTAAGAGATCTGTCATTAGATAGACTTTGCATATTACTGTCCAAAATTAGCAGTGATGCCTGCATTAGGGCCGTAACCGAATTGCAAGAGCAGGAGCTGCATCCTCGACCCTGTAACTTGGTCTTGTTGCTTTAGAGTGAAAATACCTGTTTTAATAAGTGCTAAGTTCCAAGATGTGAACAGTCAGAAATAGTAGAATTGTAAAATGTTTGAAACTAATACATTTGATCTATACCTAAGAATCTTTTTCAGGAAATGCTACAAAATAATAATTGGAAAAATTACAACTTTCAAAACACCACATTTATTTGAAACCCCCAACACCCCCCCCCCCCTCCAAAAAAAAAAAAAAAACCCACCACATTTAGCTGCTAAATTCAAAAATCTTAGTTAGTGATAAAGCGATCAAACAATAACCATGTCAATGGACTGTTAGTTACCTAAATTCCTCTCTTCCTTGAGGACCAAACTGCATCTAGATTACAGTGTTATTAGGCAAACTACTATCTTCATGTTCAGCCTTGCCATCGCATCCTTGGTTTGGCATTGGGGTTCCTGGGTGCATGCGGCTGTCTGGTTGCACGTATTGAATCTATACGTAGAAAGCTTTACATATGGGACTATGGGCTGTGTTGTTTGTGACTTATTGTTAATTTTGTTATGGAGGAAATGAATATGCTTGATTTCACTTCCAAAAAATACTAAGAAGTGACTGACTGGCTTTGGGGTAGCTTTCACTTAGGTCATCTACTATTTTTGAGCGAAAGGCACCTTACTTTACGAACCCTTTCAATTGTTCCTTCCTCCCAATTACCCTGATTATAATTGATATGCTGATTGATTTGCCTGACATTAGATTCTGGCACAGTGCCTAATGGTGCCACATGAGCAGCACAGGCGCCACATAAGCACACACTGAAGAAAAGAAAAGAATGTGCTTGCATAGTTGCCTCAGCTTTTGGTCATAAATTGGTTTGAAAATGGTCAAAGTGCAACAATTAAAAGGATCGACAAAGTTTAATATGTTAAGGAATTGCAATTCATTTTATATTAGTGCAAGTCTGACCACAGTACAATGTAATTTACCCAGCAAATCATTTTTAAATGCAATTTGTTTTGTTCGAAAGCTACCTGTAATTCTTATCTCAAAAGCTAAAAAAAAATTTAAGAAGACAGTTGATTTACTCGAAACATGAAAACTAAATCTTCAGATAATTCTGAAACAGCAACGTCTACATGTGCTGGCCATGCAATTTCATTAAGTTACTCAATGTGCTGCAAAATCTTATATGAAAAAGTGACTGAATTTTTTACAAGATTTACCAATGAACCA
The DNA here is from genome assembly GCA_028455895.1 of Rhodomyrtus tomentosa. NCBI lineage: Eukaryota > Viridiplantae > Streptophyta > Magnoliopsida > Myrtales > Myrtaceae > Rhodomyrtus > Rhodomyrtus tomentosa. The sequence continues at coordinate 34,042,130 of JAPCWY010000001.1, read as the reverse complement.
AATTTTCTCACCTCTTTTATCGCTGTATGGAGCATTTTCTGTTTACCAACTTGCTGACGGCGTTTTTAAGTTTCTAGTTAGTATAGTATACTGGTGTACGCCTATTTAAAAGTGGTTGTTGAAAAAGTGACAAAAGCAATGATCTTTATGTCCATATGGGTGTATTGAGCTGTTGCTTATCAACGATCTTGGAGGAAGTTATGCCATATCATGTGTTTTGTGTATCTCTCTGTTGAGAGCTTTTGGGTGGTCTGTCTTTGATTGGTAACCATTTGTTGAGTGCATAAATGCTTGACATTTCTGCTACTGTTTTGATGTAATAGGTTTCTTTCATCGGCTCGGCAATTGGCAAAAGCTCTTGAAGTTCCTTTAGTGAATGACTTAGGATATACAAAGAGATATGTGAGGTGTCTTCAGGTTGTCCCTTGTACTCTTCTTTTCTCCATTTTTAATGTTTGTTGTCTTAGCACACTTCAAGAATTACCCTAATTGCTTTCTGGCATTGTGTATAAGCCACTGTTGCCAATGCATTGTTGTTTATTAATGCAGTAGAAATTTGGCCGTTTTCTGTCACTTTTGCTATGCTGTTCTCCTCCTTGTAAACCTTCCAAATAGGTCACAAGTATAAACAGTCCACCAAAGTGAGTAATCAAGTAAATTCAATTGTCAATAGTTTCCTTTCCTCTCTACAATTCCTTGGCAAGAGAAAATAGTATGTCCTGGCTGTTCCTGGTGATGTTAAACGACGGTTTGTTTCCTGTCATATTCTTGGGCTTGTTGTGGCTGAACTTGAAAACTTTGATGATGTACTGTTTAAGCCTAATTATTCATCATCATCTGAGACAGTGGTTAGTGTTCCTTGCTGGGTCAGATTTCATGATTCAAAAGTAACAATATGCTGAATATCGTGTTGAAGGAAAGTTGAGTCCCTGCTTCCTCAAGACTTATGCAGTGAATTTCTCTTACATAATTGTCTTTGAAAGGTCTATTTTGGCAACTGGTGATTTGTCGCTGAAAAGCATCGGGGTGTATTTGGTCAACTTTTATTTCTCCAAGTTCTTTTTTATAAGCAAGCAGGTATATTAAAGAGCTCCCTTTACAACCTAGGAGTTAGAAAATATCGTAGAAATTCAAAAAGAGACTTGGAAAAAGTCCTTTCGCTTTCTTGTCCAAAATACAAAGTTAATTGAAAAAATTAGAAGTGATTTGTCTATCATGTTTATATGTTTTTAAAAGTTTGTAAGAGTTTGAGGTGTTTATCATCATAAATAATGTTAAGATTTAATGCCTTTGTTACTTACTATCCCTAGATAAGATTAAAAAAAATGGTGACTGATCTGCATGGATTTACAATATTCATGTTAATCGGCCTCAAGATTTACAACTATGGTTGGGATGTCTAATTAGGAAATATCGGACAAATAATTACTTGAACTTTATTGAATTCCTCACCTTTTGGTTGCAAATTGCAGATATCAGAAGTGGTCAATTGCATGAAAGATCTAATTGATTATAGCCGACAAACTCGGACTGGGCCTATGGGTAAGCTCCTTTGTTTCTCATTGTTATCTCTTGAGCTTTCTGCATCGTTGCGTGAACATTAAATATATGAGAGGGAACAGAAAGAAGGGAAGAAGAGAGGGGGAGGGGCAGGGGGGGCACTGTGTGTTGGGGTTTTAGGCAGTGAAGAAATGCTCATGAAATTGCTGCTTAATCCTGTGTTGCAATGCAAAAGTTGGTCTGGTAATGTCATTGAGGACTCAATAAGTCGTCAGCTATCCCGATTCCTTTTCAATCGCACAATGTTCTTAGCACTATACAATTACTATTTGATTACAATTTGGTGGCAATCCTCCATGTATTGTGTAGCGTAATTGGTTTTTGATCAATAAAGTGTTTAGTGAGAGAAAAGTGGAAGCTGCAGGATTGTCCTTGATGCGTAGTTTAGAAGGTATTTCTAGAAATTTGACAAACTTGAATGAATGATTGATTGATTGATTTGAGAACAGAAGATTATGATCTTTGGAACTATGGCCTGTGGCTTATAGGTTGTAAGTCCTGGTGGTGTTGGAAACCATGAAGATTGGCTACCTCATTAGGTGTTGTTAAGTTAGTGCACTTAAACCTTAGAAATCTTCTTGATCTCATCCATTTTGTATGTGATGTGTGTTGCTACTTGGAGCGCGTGTGCGTGTGCGGGGCTAACTTTTGGAGTTCCTAAATCGTGATTCTTTGAATAGGAAAAACAAGACTGTATTTGAAAGAAAGAGAATTGAAACAACTTAAAAGAGAAATGACATGCCTAGGTTGTGATATAATTAAATGACAATATTTGGTGACTTTGAAGGTAGAGCATGCAAGAAGATTTTTTTCCCCACTATCAAAGTAGAGAATCAAGGCAAGTTCTAAAAATAAAAAACGACAAGGTGGTGAAAGGGTGTCATTGTCCGCTTCCAACTTTAAGAAAGAATCTGTGGACTCCTATATCATCAACAAAATCAAAAAGCACTCACTTTATGCTTGGCTTAAAAGGGACATGCCTTCTTGGTTGCCCATTGTAGATTTTTCCGTGAAGTACATTATTGGCTGCTTGTGGTTTGCAATAAAAATTTACGTTCCTTTCGTCTTTGGCCTCTCAGAAAGCTTGGCCAAATACCCTCGGAGGAACAGTGCTTCAACCGGGGTTCGTAATCAAGCTGAACATTCGCAGCAGCAGCCACACCAACAGCAACAAGCAGTGTCTCAGAATGCAAACAATGATCAGAACAATGTTCAGGCTCCTCCGGTGCAATTGGGTGCTATTGACGGTTCTAGAGCTGTAAATAACACAGCCTCCACTTCTGCAGCTGGCAATGCCATACCTGGCCTTCTCCACCAAAATTCTATAAACTCGAGACAGCAAAGTTCAATAAGCAATTCAGGCAGTCCATATGGAAGTGGTGGTGTTCAGATCCCGTCCCCTGGTTCCTCCACAACATTGCCACCTGGTCAACTCAACAATCCTTCGGCTTTTCAATCACCTACACATTCCTCTGGTAATAATCCCCCACACAGCAATGGCGGTTTGTCAGCTCCAAATCACATTAGTACTGCCAACTCATCTGCAAAAATGTCTCCTCATAATGGTGAGGTCGAACCAAATGATTCCCAAAGTTCTGTGCAGAAAATTCTGCAAGAAGTGATGTCAAGCCAAATCAACAGTGCGGGTGGTATTGTTGGTGTTGGTTCATTGGGAAATGATGTGAAACATGTGAATGGGAGTTTGCCAACCAGCTCTAATACAGGCCTCAACAGTTCTTCCAACAGCTTGCTGGGGAATGGGATGGTCCACAGCTCTAATCTGGGAGGCGCTTTGTACAGTAACGTGGCTGCAGGAATGGGCTCATCTTCCATCGCCAATGGAGTGAGAGCTGTTATAGGAAACAATTCCTTTATGAATGGAAGAGGAGTAGCCCCTTTAATTCGAGATCAGAGTATGAATGGTAACCAACAGGATTTGAGTAACCAGATGCTGAGTGGGCTCAGGGCTGGGAATGGCTTCACTAATCTTCAGTATGATTGGAAACCATCCCCCTGAAGGCTTTGCTATAATCACGTCAGATTTTTCGAGTTGTGGCTGTAGCTGCTTGTGCAGAAAGTGAAGATGAGAACGGCTGAAATCACTGCAGGCCCTCAGGACATGGTAATACAAGGTCAAAATACTTCCAAATTTTCACTTGCTGATTATACCAATTTCGGGAGGAAGGACAGGTAATGACATATTGTCCATTGTTATAGCACTATCACATTGAGTGAGCTACTTCAATATCACTCAAAATTCTGGTATGTCATTCTATAGAGTTGGTGATTGGCACTAACCGCCTAGCGAAGGGCGGAGCTGGAATGGAGATCCTTGGTGGAACTCCTTGTATTACCTACTCTGAACACTTCATTCGTCTGAGTGTTTCTCTCTGAGTGTACATATCCGTGGCTTACTTGAAGCATCCTGGAATGACCTCAAATGTTCAATTTTGACATCGTCTGATCCTTTTTTTTCCCCTCGCTAATATAACATACCTTGTCTGAAAGCTCAAATTTACGTGAAGACTGAGTTTCCCATTTCTCCATGGCCTCTTTACGTTTTTGTTTTGATTTCCAGCTTGGTTTCTCTGCATTAACGAAACATTCATGATGGTGTTTTAACGATGATTGTTATTTGTTGGACACACAATTTCAAATGCCATCTGAGCTAATATATGGTGCATTAATTTGATGCGTGCTAAAGTTGGGAAGTCTGGAGTTTTGAAAACTTCCGACTTCTGACCGTCGGGCCCTGTTGTGATGATTTCGACTGGCGAAATTAGCAAATTGGCGCGTGAACCTCTTCTTAAGGGAAATGTGCTGCTTTGCTCTCCGGCAAACTGCCGAACCTGTTTCATCGGTATGTTTGGTGTCATATTATTGTGGGGCTCTCTGTTGGCTTGGTTTTTACGGCAAGGCGCAACGAAGATGCTGAACTCACTTTTGCTGTCTTTTTCCTTATGAACATCTCAGATAGGATGTAGAATATGTCAATTAGGTAAAAGTATGATTCATCTAATTGAGATGTAAATTAGAATGTACAATTTAGATTTGATGCATCTTTCACTGAGCCTGTGATACTCTTTTCCTTACCCTTGAGCCTCTGTTTTTAACATTTCGTGCTGGCAGCTTTCGAAATTCGTTCAGCTTCACAACAGTGTGCACCCGACCTATCTTCAACAGCTTATTTCCTAAATTGCATGTCGGGGTCGAGTTTCTAAAGCACAATTTGGAAGAATTTGAATTTGTACGGAGAGTACCGATCAAGTCATTCATGGCCAACACAGATGTGGTTGTTCTAATCCTTTGGGGGTTTGGTTTCCTATTTTATTCTATTATAAAGGTCATACTGTGTGCATTACATGCTATGTGCAAGTTGTGAAATTTTGCTTCCTCACTCGCGCGGTCGACCCCCAATCCCTGAGAAGATGTGGAAAAAGAAAAAAGAAGAAGAAAAAGATTGAACACAATGAAATATTGGAATGCAATGAGCAGAAAGTCGTTGCTCAACTCAACAAGTAGTATCAGAGCTGATAGGTAAACCCATTCTCAGGTTTTTTTTTTTTTTTTCCATCCACAACGAAACAACAAAATGCCGTCAAACGTCGTTCTTCGGTTCATGTGGCTTCCTCAAATCTCTTGCATTCCGAAACCGGCAAACTCTGTTAGCGATATGCTGTTCAGCTCTATATCGACAAATGGCACGCCACCACCACATGGTATGTCCTTGCACATCGCCAGCCAACTCTGTGGATCCAGTGCCGCTCGTGCCATCGTTGCTCTCACCTTCCCAATTCAATTCACCCACCTCAGATGTACCCACAATGGCAAGAATTTCATAGCACTGAGAACTGCAAGAGATGTAAAACTTGACGAAGGACGCGGCCTTGGACTTGCTAAATCAAAGGTTTAACTCTGGATAATTTTGTTGTCATTACTAGCCTAGCCCTGAGTTCCCTTCTGTGTGCAACTCTGGACTGCAGAAAAGAGAGAGCAAGAGAAAATAGGAATGGACGCTTGAGCAGAGCAAATATTGTAGATTTAAACCTCTCATCCAAAGCTGTTGACCTCATGATATGGCAATTTGAATGTGATGGGGCTCATATTGTTCTTACAGCTGAATTTTGGGGCATGCTGTCCTCAGCTAAGCAATTCTGGCAATCGGTCTCTCGACTGTGGTTTTCAAGATTCAGGAATGCAGTACTGCAATTACGGTGTGACGTCCTGAAATTTCGGCTTTTGTAAGCGCCGGAAGTCGATGAAATGATATGAGAATATAATCATAGTCGACTTATACTTTGGACTATAAGGACTGAAGAGGCGAAAATTTGGACGATTTCTAAAATTTAGGTTATTTCGGATTGAGTTTCAAAATTTATTCGCGGTGAATTTGAATTGCCATTTTTGCAATCGAGCCTAAACCCGACTGAGCTTGGCCAGTGAAATTACCGAAATTACCATTCGTTCAGTATACCAAAATTTCGTTTCAGTCCCGGCGCGCCAAATTACCATACTACCCCCCTCCCTCATTTATCTATGGGTATAAGACAAAAAAAAATTAAAATTTTGATCCACCAAAGTCAAGGTGGAACCAACCATTTTTCCCTTCCCCATGCCCACACGGTCCCTCCTTCTGTTTTATGTCTTCTTCTTCTTCTTCTTCTTTGTCTTTGGCCAAGAACGCCCAACACTTGCCGATCCAATCTTCCTCTTCCACCATCGTTTTCGCTCGACCACGCCTCACCACCGTCAGCCGCCATCCTCAGCCACTCCTCGCCGCCGCCTTGACCCGAGTCGAGCTGTCGTTGTGACGTCCTGGAAATTCAACCCTTGTAAGTGCCGGGAGTCGATTTAATGATATGAATGTATATTCATAGTCGACGCCATTTTGGACTATAAGGACTGAAAAGACGAAAATTTGGACGAATTCCGAACTTTAGATTATTTCGAATTGAGTTTCGAAATTAATCCGTGGCGATTTTTAAATTGCCGTTTTTGCAAACGAGCTTAACTCTGATCGAGCTTGACCAGTGAAATTGCCGAAATTACCCATCGATCAGTACACCAAAAATTTCGTTTCAGTCCCGGCGCGCCAAAATTACCATTTTGCCCCTCCCAATAATTCACTCACATAAGACAAAAAAAATTAAATTTTTGGCCCAAAGTCAAGGTGGGCCCCACCTGCCCTCTGCCCAACGCACGCCTGCTGCTGCTTCTTCTTCTTCCTGCTGCTTCTTCTTCTCTTCTTCTTCTCTTCTTCTTCTTTCTTTTATTTCTTCTTGCCGAGAGCCCCTTTGCCGACCGATTCCTCCTCCTTCCGTCGCCATTTTTCGCGACCACCACACCCCCACCGGCAGCCACCGTCCCCAGCCACTCGCCGCCGTCGCCTGGACCCCGGCCGAGCCGCCGCCGCCGCCGTTTCGCCAAAGGAAACTCGCGGCCGGGCCTGCCCTATTTTCGGGTCAGAGGACCCGAGAACTCCGCGGCCTCCTCCGGCCGCCACGGCCGCCACCGACGCCGACCACCACCACCCAGCTAACCCCCGACCTCCCCTCGACCGATCCCACCCCTCGTCGCCGACCGTCAGCCGCCGGAACCGCCGAAATCCGGTCCGAAAGTCTCGGTGCTCTGTTTTTGAACCCGGGTTGTTCCGGTCTTCGTTTCGGCCTCCACCGTCGCGGCCGTACCACACCGCCGCCGCCAAACGACTTCCCTGAGTCTCCTCTACCGCCACCCAGCTCAGCTCCGCCGGTCGCCCCGCGTGGCCGCCGGAAACCGCCGCCGACCGAGAGCCCTGTTTCGGCTCGAAAACAGGACAGCCACTGATCGCGGCTGTTCGCCGTCGCCGGCCGCCTTCCGCCGCCGTCCACCTGTCCCGGCCGACTCCCACCGACCCCTAGGTGAGCCCCCGACCCTTGGCCGGCCTTGTCCAGGCCCGTGTCGCCGGAAAATGGCCAAAACAGTGAGGTTGCCGATTGAATATTCTGGTTTCTCACTGTTGCAGGCTGCCGGCCGCCGCTCGCCGGAGCTCCGCCGCCGGCCACCTGTTCCGGCGACCTCGCCGGACTCCCACGGGGTGTCGCCGAAGTTTGAGCCCGACCCGCCGCGCGATAAACCTTAGTTTTATCGCCGCCGCCGCCGCCGCCGCCGCCGCCGTCGCCGTTGCCGATCGAGCTAACTCAAATAGTGAGTTGACTCTAAACCTTGGTTAGGGCGCTAATTGCGCTTAGGATTAGTCTGTTTTATTTATTTAGTTAATTAATTATTTAGTTATTATTTATTTATTTATTAAAAAAAAATATTTCGATCGGGACCGGTTTAGATAGAAACCATGGTTAGGATACATGGTCGATCGATTATTTGTCTGTGGCTATTTATGGTAATTTAGCAATTAATTGATTGATTGAGTTGCTCGCGAGTGAGTGTCAAGTTAGAGACGAGCGAACAATTGATTGCTATAGTTTGACTGAGGATTAAGATTTCCATTATGAATTGAGCTTGAAATCGCCGGGTTCAGTTGATTATTTGAGAATGAGTAAATTGCTTGATTGGTTTGTCTGCCTGGCTGATATGCTCCATTGGGAATCTTGTGGGCCTTGGGGCCGAGTTGACTATATTTCTTGTGGATTTTGGTGTTAATCCAAGATAATCAATGAATTGATTGCCGAGTGCAATTTGTGTGGCCATTAAAAGGGTCAATGACGCTACCTGACAAGTTCGCTTTGTACCGTGGGTACTTGTACCGTACTGATTGTATGGAAATTCGCGACTTGTCAGAAGCACGATAATCCATGCCCCGTGCCAGTCGTACGATTTTAAGGGATTATCGGATGCCGGTCGCAGCTTGTGAAGGACCGAAGCTCCTTTTTAAGGAATGCCTACTCGCAGTGCCGTGCCGGGTGCACTGGATACACTGCTTGTAGTAGCCGTCGCTGAGAGGGTAAAGTGGACGTAGCCTGGTTTTGCCAGAAGAGTGCGGGATCGCACTATTGATGTATTTATCACGCCAGTCGCGTGGGTCATTGATTAATAATGAACTTGTGTATGCCTGAGTGGTTGTACTTCTGTTTGTGGTAGATTTGTCAGACTTGTTATGATTGATATATTTATATATATATATATATATATATATATATATATATATATATATCTGTTGTTACCTTGTGATCTTTTTGTGGCACTTAGGATGTTCTGGGCGAATCATTGTCCTAACCGAGATTAGGCTTGATTCACTGAGATTCATTTCTCATCCCGTCGCGGGACAATTATTTTTCAGGTCCGAAGTAATGGAAAGACCGGTGCGGTTCGGCACCCCCACTGACTCATCACTTGATATCAGTCTCCATCCGGTACCAGGTACGGACCAGATGTGGGAGCGTCACATCACGACGATATGAGTTGATGAAGGGATGCCACATCTGGTGGCACATCTCTTTAAAGCATGGTATCTTCGTGATGGGATGGATCTCTTCGGTCCGCTTCGAGGATTTGAGGGGCCACCTCTACAAGGGGTCCCTAATATCCCCGCTTGGGACCCGATGGATATTGATACACCTGATGGGGAAGTGATGGACCCCGCGCCTGATATGGAGCTCGATCTCGAGCCTGAGCAATCGGTAGCCCCCTCTGTGCGTTCTAGCTAGAGTTCTTGTGATGACCCAAATGACCCGACTCCCCCGTTTGATTATTACGACACGGATGTCGAGTCTTCCCAGTAGTGGGTTAGGGCCTTTTTGTAGTCAGGAAACTGTGGTTATTTTTGTGGGGGATACTATTTTGGGATAGATGAGAGTTAACCTTACCTGACTCCTGTATCTTTTTGTGAGTCCTAGAGGGCCACCTCGAAGCATGGGGTTGTATTTATCAGTTGATGGCTCTGTAAGGTTATGGATCATCTATTCTCATCAGCCTTTTGTATTTTGCAATCTGGCTTTACTTTCTATCTATCCCATGTGATTTTATTGAATGGAAGATGGTACGTTCCGCTTGCGCAATATAAGCTTAGGTCGATAGCAATTGCCTGGGACGCTATCTATTATGACCTGGTGGCGATTTGGCAAGGGATGTCGCGGGCTCGAGAGTCGGGACGTGACAGTCGTCACCATCGAACGGCCGAGGAAACGCCTCGGGATGCCCTGTCCTGTTTTCGGGTTAGGGGGCCCGAAAGTTTTGCGGCCTCCTTCGGCCACCACAACCGCCACTGGCGCCGACCCTCAGTTGATCACCGACCTCCCCTCGACCGATCCGACACTGCCCCACTGGCCGTCCGCCGTCGGAGCCGCCGGAATCTAGCCCCGAAGTCCCGGTGCCCTATTTTGGACCCAGCACGGTTCGGTCTTTGATATGGCTGAACCGGCCGCCGTCGTGCCTCACCGCCACCGCCAATCGACTCCCCTAAGTCCCCTCTACCGCCTCCGAGCTTACCACCGCCGGCCGCCATGCGTGGTGCCCAGAATCCGCCACCGATCATCTCCCCTGTTTCGGTGCCGAGAGGAGCCGGTTCTGATTGTGGCTGTTCGCCGCTACCAGCCGCCTTCCGCCGCCGTCTACCATGTCCCGATTGACCCCCACCGACCCCTGGGTGAGCCCCCGAACCTTGGCCTGCCTTGTCCCGACCCATGTCGTAGGGAAATGCCTCAAAACAGTCTAGTTCGCCAGTTTTACTACTCATTGTCACTGTTTCAGGCCACCGCCCGCCACTCGCTGGAGCTCTGTCGCCGGCTACCTGTTCCGGCGACCTAACTGGACTTCCTTGAGGTGTCGCCAAAGTTTGAGCTTGGACCGCCGCGCGATAAACCCTAATTCGCCCGTCGTCTCCGCCGCCGCCATCGCCGCCGCTCGAGCTAATTCACGTTGTAAGTTGACTCCAAACCTTGATTAGGGCGCTAATTGTGCTTAGGATTAGTTTTATTTATTTATTTTAAAAAAATCCGATCAGAACCGGTTTAGATAGAAACGATGGTTAGGATAAATGGCCGATCGATTATTTGGTTGTGGCTATTTGTGGTAATTTTTCAATTGATTGATTGATCGTGTTTGTTCGCGAGCGAGTGACAGGTTAGAGACAAGCGAGCGATTGATTGTTATAAATCGATTGAGATATAAGAAATATAGTACGAATTGAGCTCGAAATTGCAGGGTTGAATTAATTGCTCGCGAGCGCATTAATTGCTTGATTGGTTTGGTTGCCTGGCTGAAATGCTCGACTGAGAGTTTTGTGGGCCTTGGAGCCGAGTTTATTGCATTTCTATATGATTTTTGGCATTAATCATAGATAAACAATGAGTTGATTGCCGATTGCGATTTGTGTGGTCATTAAAGGATCAATGACGTTACCTTGCAAGTTCGCTTTGTACCTTTAGTACTTGTGCTATACCTATTGTATGGAAACTCATGACTTGTCAAAAGCACGATAATCCATGCCCCGTGCCAGTCGTACGATTTTAAGGGATTATTGGATGTCGGTCGCAGCTTGTGATGGATCGAAACTCCTTTTTAAGGAATGCCTACTTGCAGTGCCGTGCCGGGTGCACTGGATACACCGCTTGTAGTAGCCGTCGCTGAGACGGTAAAGTGGACGTAGCCTGATCCTGCCAGATGAGTGCGAAATTGCATTATTGATATTTTTGTCACGCTAATTGCGTGGGTCATTGTTTAATCATAGACTTGTGTGATATCTAGTGTACGCCTGAGTGGTGGTGCTTCAATTGGTTGCTGATTTGGCGTATATATTTTATTGATTATATATATGTGTTTATATCTTGTGGCTTATTGTGGTGCTTAGGATATCCTGGGCGAATCAGTGTACTAACCGAGATTAGGCTTGATTCACTGAGATTAAATTCTCACCCCGTCGTGGGACAACTTTTCAGGTCCAAAATAATGGAGAGACCGGTGCGATTCGGCACCCCCACACACTCATCACACGATGTCAGTCTCCACCCGGTACTAGGTACGGATCAGATGTGGGAACATTACATCACGATGATATGGGTCGATGAAGGGATGCCACACTTGGTGGCACACCTCTTCAGGGCCTGGTATCTTCGCAATGGGGTGGATCTCTTTGGTCCGCTCAGAGGATTTGAGGGGCCACCTTTTCAGGGAGTCCCTAATGTCCCTCCCTAGGATCCGATGGATATCGATACGCCTGATAGGGAAGTGGTAGATCCCGCACCCGGTATGCAGCCCGAGCTCGAGCCCGAGCAGTCAGTAGCCCCATTTGTACATTCTAACCAGAGTTCCTGTGATGACCCGAACGACCTAGCTCCCCCGATTAGTTATTACGATTCGGATGCCGATTTTACCCAGTAGAGGGTTAGGTTTCTTTTGTGGTGAGGGAATTGGTGACGTCTTTTGTGGGGATACTATTTTGGGATAGATGAGAGTTAACTTTACCTGACTCTTATATCTTTTTGTGAGTCCTAGAGGGCCGCCCCGAAGCATGGGGTTGTATTTATCAGCTGTTGGCTCTGTAAGTTTATAGATCATATGTTCTCAGTAATTTTATCTTTGTGTTGTGTTGTTTCACTTTTCTTCTTACCTATCCCATGTTGATTTTATTGGATGGAAGATTGCACGTTCCGCATGCGCAGTATATTCTTAGGTTGATAGCAGTTGCCTGGGACACTATTTTTTATGACCTGGTGTCGATTTGGCAAGGGACGTCGCGAGTTCGAGAGTCGAGACGTGACATATGATTTATGTAGGTCTTCTCGGATGAAAAGATCTCACCAGCATCACGCCGCGTCTGCAATTTCTCTACCATGCATGAGTAAAACTCGAGCATCGACCTACCGCTACTTGTAGCCTCCCCAACAGAGCTTAAACGAGTGGGAATTTCTCTTTAAAGAGGTACATTTATGCATGTTTCACTCAACAGGTGACCTCTTTCTCTGATGCCGTGTCCCAACATACTATGAAAGGTACAAAGCATCATTCATCTTTCGCATTTCGCTGTTATTATCCGGTAGTAAGTGATTTGTACAAACTCTTATTTGCATCCCTGCAGATCGCCACATCCAGCAACTGTCCAGTTCTCCGGGAATGAGTTCGTGTGGAATCACTCGAAAAGCACCAGATCACTCTCCCTAAAGCTTCTCGTCCTCTCGGTTTGTCGATGACGTGATTAAGGTTGCGGACTGTTGATGGCTAAATCCAATCCAAATCATTCTTACTTGATATATTTCAACTTTTTATGCACACCAAAATCGGTTCAAACTAGTAAATCTCAGCTTTAAAGAAGCATCGACTATGCATCAGTTACCTAGAAGGTTTCTTATGCATGAGATAAACAAGACAAGGAGTCATCAAGCATATCTTTGTCCATGTGCAAGGTATTATGGGAAACCAATTGCAGGCGTGAATGTATCAGCAACGTACATGACATGGTGATGGGTCTAAATCCTTGCCACAATACAGATTTTCAAACCATCCACACCATGCATGAGGAGCAGGAAGTATATAATCAAATGACAATGTCGAGGCTTAGTGTGCACAACACGAGCGTGGTCTGGCCATAGGTGAAGGTTAGTATCTGGACAAAAATCAAGTAAACAAGCAAATGGTCCATAGGAATCCAAGGGATCCTGTAGCAAGAGACTGCGACCAAATACACAACTAAGCTTAGAAATGAGCGAGAAGCACAGTTGAAGACATGCCGAAATAAAGAGCTTGGCATACTAAATCGCCCCCTTCAACTTATAGTCAGAAAACCTATTACAAGACAGATTTAATCAAATAAATTTATGTATCAGGTGCATCTGACCCCGAAACAGAGGCAGATAGTCACAATACACGTAAGCATAATTATTTATCATCCAGCCACTTGAGTTCCTAATCTATCAGTAGTTAGATAGATAAAGATTATATCACCTCCACGCTGAAGCAACGATCAAGCTCTTATCTTCCCATCCAAAATGGAGTGCACCCATATCATCTTTGATTTTATATCTCTCGGAATACTGCCTGATGAGGTTGACGATAGACTCCGTCACGCTTTTGCTCATCGGACATGAAGTAAATCCTGCCATCATCATTCTTGCCCTCCACTTCCCCGCAACTTCATACCTCTCTATCCTCTCCTCGCCCTCGCATGCCACGATGTTGATAATATCACGCGCTAAACACTGTCGTTCCACATTTATCCTGTCCTGGCTCTCCCTAGGCAAAGTAGCGTCAAGAGAATCAAATACTGCAGAGTAGTAACTATAGGCCTCCCCGAACCTTGCTAAGAAGGGAGCAGTGTTTGTGTTCACATTTTGCTCGACAACAGTTACGAGCTTTGGATTTAAGCTCTTAACCATGCGGAGAAGCTGATCCCGCTCATTGGTCGTGGAAACACTCTCATCGGGCATGTGGTGGAGCTGAAAAGCAAAGTTCACAACCAGTGCTTCTCTGGGTTGTGGGTCTAGCATGGCTGGAGTGACGAGAGGTGTCCTCGAAGCTACTGCTCGGAACTCAAATGGGACATTAAGGGCTTCTGCCAAATTTTCAAGCCTTTGGCCAATATGTTTCAACCCCCCAACAGGGCGCTGGACCGACTCTGGATCGTCCACCCCTGTCAACCTCAGATAAGGCGGTTGACCTGGTAGAGATGAAAGTGTCTGTATGAGAGTGATGTATTGAGTCCCTTGGTTTATGTCAAAGTCAACTATATGAACCCTCTTTTCACCCTTAGATGCTTCTATAATCGCTCCATTTGCCGCCATGAACCCGAATCTAAAACACGGACAAACTTCAAACAAAATCTGCATTGCTGCAAGCCGGTCAGAAGATGGGGGCTCTTTGCATTTTAAGGCTTTGTAAAGACATTTTCCAGAAGCACCCATCCGAGCAGCGAGCCCTTCCACCATGTAGGCCGCAATTCTCTGAGGCGGGTCCCCCTGTATGCAAACAATCCGTCGCACGTTATCTATGATATTGGACGCTTCTCTGATATTTCCGTCAGAAATTGCAGCAGCACAATCAAAAAGCAACTGTTTCGGGGTGCGTGATGGCGGCTGTGATACTTCTCTGTTGGTGCTAATGCTGCTGAGGTTGGAATCAGACGACGAGGATTCTTTGGGGGAGTCATGTGAGGTGATCTGGACTTGGTCAACCCATTGACCATCAACAAACATGTCATCCTCCTCTTCATCACCACCATCGTTGAGCAGTGCCCTTTCAAGCTCTTGAAGCTTCAACCTCATTTTATCTTCATCATAGTCTACACAATCCAGACTTTGACCATCCATGAGTTCTGATTCCGAAGTACTGAATGGGTTTTCATTATTAATGGAGGATCCCTGAGTGTGGTATAAATTTCTTGACATATCATAGCTGGATGGATTAATCGTTTCTTCAGATGGAGAGTCTATGAAATACTTAGGGTCATAATCCTCTCCGCTGTAGGATTCGGAAACATACATCATCTGGTGTTTTTTGGAGCCTAACATTTCCAAAATTGCATAGGGAGTAGCGGATAACTCTGCGAACCTAATTAAGGACGGATTTGTCCCTTCAATACAAGTATCTCTGTGGTTGAAACTGATCCTGAGGATTAATGTCAGCCAAATTTATAAGATGTCGCCGTTTCTGTCTCTTCAAATCTCTCGCCGTTCTGCAAATGTCAAGCACGACATTCAACTGTTTGTCAGACTCAATCACATCTTTAGTACAACATGCCCTCACGCACCCGCGCGCGTGCACACAGAGGCTTAGGATGCATTATCCAATGATAACTAGGATGATTTCTCAGCTATACTTTTATTATTCTGAATTCACAATATTGTATTTTGCTGAAATTCCTTTACACATTGGGAAGATAAAAATCAAGGCCAAGGTTCATATTAGAGCTATGAAAGATAAATCCCTAGTGATTGAATTTTCATGCTAACATCCTCAAAACATGAAAGAATACTCAAAGATGGGGAAAAAAAATTGAACATTCTCCTAGCTTAGTGCTTCAGAAAGCTCAAAAAGTAAGGGATGTAGATTTAACCCCCAAGAGTTTATGAGAAAGCAATCGCGATTTATGTCACAAGAAAGAACGACAGCTAATTGCAGAACATCCGAGTTCAATGTTGTTTTACCCCCAAAGAGCTTAGCGCTGCAACTTAACTACCCCACTCGACCGAAATGCTCTGGCCTCGTTGACAAACATTCAGATCAAGAAATGAGGAGACTAAGACATAGCAACCAAGAAACAACAGCATCAACACAGTTGGCTCAGTTCCTAATTGGTTGATTGTGAAAATTCAAAAAAGTCAAGAGCTTTCAACTGTCAACTACAAGAGAATCAAAAGGGAAACAAACGTGAAACAGATGCCTGAGTTTCATAAGCTGCGCAGGGAAATTTTAGTATCATCCGTAGAAAATTGAAACAAGAGAGTGATTTTCGCCAACAAGTGATCTGGGTACAAATCAAGAAACCCAAAAAAAAAGGAGGTCTAAGTTCATCTTGTTACAGGATTCAGAGAAACGAAAGATTTGAGAAGGAAACATATAATACCTGAGACCAGAAACAAGTCCACAAGATCACATCAACACTCAAAGTTCTGCAATTTCCAGCTGAAACCTGACTAACAGATGAGCATGGCTTTCACAGAGAGAGAGAGAGAGAGAGAGAGGACCAGATTGGTTTTTGACCACTGGCAACGGGGAACAAAACGAAGCAAATTGCTTCTTTACCATATCTCCACATATAGAAGTAGAAATTAAAAAGAAGCCAGTTGGATCAGGCAGGTTGACAAAGAAGAAAGCACATATGACAAACCAAAATAAAGAATCAAGATAGTTGACAACTTACTTATTAATAATCAAATTGTCCAGCTTTCAACACCCAGATAAGTTTAGAGAGAGAACAATAGAAAAAACAAAAATTGGTTGAGGGGATTTGAGCTTAACCAAATCACCAATCTGAACAGATGTATAAAATTCCTAGGAAAAAACATCAAACTTTCTGGAAATCCGAGAGAGCATGAGAAGGGCTCCAAGAAACTCACCACCGGATATTTTCTTTCGTTCCACAGAAACTTCTGATCTGCGAGTTGGCTTTGCTTTCCTCGGCATCTCTCTCTCTCTCTCTCTCTCTCCCCCCTCTTAAAAAAATCTTCAAACTTTCACACCAAACCCTTCTGACTATCTTGACACGCTTTCGCAGCAAAGAAAAAGCAGGCGAGCGGGGCTGCTGCGCTGGTGATTATGCGATGTTCCTAACATTCGCTTTTGACTTTTTAAAACTTTCATTCATCATAGAAGGCTCCGAAATAGCAAATGGGAATTCAAAGCGGTGGTCAGTCCGACCTTGGCTGGGATCGTACGAATACCGGGTTGGTGGCATCCTCTTGGGAGAATTGTACGGTGGAGGTTGAAAAATGGCGTCGAAAGTCGGATGGTGGAAAGCGAGTGCATGTCGATCAGCACAAACAAACGGGTGGGATGTGGCTGTAAATTTTCAGTCCCCCACCAAGACCCGATGGAATCATTCGAGTTGAGGACAGAAAAGTCATGGACTTGGTGATGGCATCCTATGACCAAGGCATAGCCTAGGAATGAAACATAATTATCCGTGGGACGAAAATCCAAGGACCAACACGTAGCCTAGGCATGAAACATGATAATCTGTGGGGGACGAAACAAGGATTGGGATGTGCATCTTAGTGGACGTTCCTCGGTATGTGAAGAAAGGTGACCCAGAACTCGGGAAAAAAAAAAAAGAAGAAGAAATTTTGCGAATTGATTTTCAGTATTTTCACGCGTTTGGTACGTTGAAAGCGGTGAAAGAAAAGAAACGAAAAAAATGAAAATATAAATTAGGAAAATGAATTCTCTAGCTTGAAAAGATAACAACGTTTTCGTGAAAAGAAGAGGAAATCTTTTTCAAGAAAACTATTTTAGTTTTCATTTGCTTATTGGTTTAACGAAAGTGATTTTCTTCTTATGAGAAAGAGAAATTGTTTTTCCTCAATTGAGTTTGTTTTTTCGTAAATCGATTAGCTTTTCTTCATCCAAATTTGGGAAAGTCTATGAACGAATTCCCAGAATCAGTTTCCCTTGCGCTTGTTTGTGCGAAAGAATCTCCGGCAAATAAATTTTCAGGCTTTCACATGTTTGGTTTGCTGAAATGAATCAATCAACGGATTATTATTTATGGTCGAAGAAAATATACATTCTTAAAGTTGGGAAAATGGGTTTCTTATTCTGAAAAGGGGGAAAAAATTTGCATGAAAAATAGTTTTCGAAAAAGTATTTTCTTTTATCATGAATTTTTTCTTGCCTCAGAATATATAAATAACACGAATTTAAACTCTAACTCTTAGAACGTCGACTGGTGTGGTGTCTTCTATCAATGATCCATTATTCTAATCTTGTTCAAGTATCTCCAACCATTCGACTAGGTAGTTGCATACATCATCAACACTGCATTTTAATGATCCCACCCCTTGTCCTGAACCACCGCTGCTAGTTGGTGTCAATTCGTGGTTTGTTGCCAAGGGAGTTGTGTCACTGCCTTGGACACGATGGGGAAAATTGCTTAAATTTTATTCAATTCAATCATAAAATATTTTAATTTTGTCAATTAAATTATAAATTTTTTTATAATTTGTCAACTGAATCCATCTAGCCAGAACTCGCTGGTGTGGATAATCTTTAATATTTTGACGTCTTAATATTTTTAGAACTTCTAGGATAATTTTCCCGATGTTCCTTTCTCCGAACAGATTATCGAGGAAAATTGCAAGTCTTAGGGTACAACTTATCCGGATGGACTCGCCTTCGTTAGAAAGTTTTAGGTGAAAAGTTGGTGCGCCAACTTGAATAAACATTAATCACCCCATATTACGCCATGTTCCAGACTAGAGGCTTCTATGGCCAAATACCCTCACGCACGCACCTTGAAAAACTCCCCACACGTGTGAGCCTTTTGTGTTGGGCCCACCTCCTTTGAATTCAAGCATCCTTTCGCACCGCCAACTTATCTCGATTTAAATTTCCGAGTTTATTGCCGGGTACTGGCAAGGAAGATTTTCCTTTCAAACTTCATCTCATTCGCCGTGGCTCAACCAAGTTCAGCGTGAAAGCTGTAATTACCATACATCGATATATATACTGAGAGCAAACTCATTAATTAACGGTCGGCTCTCGTATCAGCAGTTGAAGCCTGATACCTTTTGTCCACGGAGATCACTGAATGATACATACTGGGAGCAGCTCATTAATTAACTATCGGATCTCGCATCGGCAGTTGGAGCCCGATACCCTTCGTCCATGGAGAGCACACCGAACGAAAGCTTAAGTTTGAAATTGCCATCATATTTAACTAGATTCACCTCCATTTAAAAAAACTTAAATCAATGACTAATGAATCTCATTTTGCCTAAAATTCGGGCACTCTGAGTTTTGAAAAAATCCCAAACCAAATCAGCGATTGCTCAAAATATTTAACCTCTGGTGTGAATGGAATCGAAGGATGTCATGATCAACAGAACAAAAAAGAAACGATATCGTCATGAATCATGGAGTTTGCGACTAGTGGAGAATAGGGTGGTATTATTTCGGTCATCGGATTCTCATTTCTTATTATTAATGTCCTAGTCATCCTTCCCTTATCTTATCCAAAGTTTGGACCATTTGGACCGGAGCCCCCTCCATCAATATCATATGAGAAATCGATGAATCAGGATAAAAGATGTGCGGGAAGGATCAATTCCTTTTTCGTTATACTAGGAAAAACAAAATTGCCAATGATCCGGGGGAATTAATCATGAGAAACAGTTTAAATAGGTGTTAAATGTTGGGATAATCACGTATGCGACAATTCAGACCTAAGATTTTTAATTTTTTTTTCAATTTAGTCATGAACTTTTTGACAATTTGACAATTGCTCTTCAGACTAATTTTGATCGGAAATCGCCGGCATGACCTTCACGTTAGCAATTTTCCTCCCAAAATTGGTTGGAATAGCTACATTGTCAAATTGTCAAAAGGTTAATGACTAAATCGGCAAAATTGAAAAGCGTGGGCCTGAATGACCGATGTATAATATGATTAGGACTTTTTGGGACGATATTACCAAATAACTTAGGTCTTTCTAGTGACTCTAGCCTCGTCTATAACTTAAATTAGACCAGCTTCTTCTAAGCTCACGTGATGGGCTGTTGGGTTTTTTTTAACAACACTTAGTTTTGAACTTGGGCTCTCGGATAACCTAATCCGGCCCATAACGTAAAAAGCTTTCCCTAATGTAGCCTATGTGATTAACTTAAGATGCAACTTTTTGAGTAATTATAATCCGCGGATTCATATTACACTCAAATTTAAAACGAAGTCGCACTCGAGCTTAACTTGTATAAACTGTTACTTATCGAAGTGACCAGCTCAACTAAAAGCCACAACGATTTTTCGTGTAGATATCGCATATGATGTAGGAAAATTAATTTGTGTTATATATTATACTAATTCAATATTAATTCACTGTTTTTCATGTCAATTATGTAATCCCAAAATTATCATATGAGAAGACAATGGGCTTTTTCTCATGGAAAGGTAGGATCATATTTGTTATATTTGTTACGTAAAATGTCAATTTAAGTAAGTCGTTGAAGAAACTAAGGTGACGTGTTGTTGAATTGGTGATATCAAGAATATAAACCGGGTGCAGGCATAATCAAGTAGGTACGAATTGTTCACTTTAGTCTCATCACCTTTGAGTCATAGAGGAATTTGCCAAACGCACGACAATAGAGTCGAACGAATAAACAAAAATTAGAGTCCTTGCGGGGGCAGGAAGTCATGGCACGTGGTCAACCCATTAAAATCAAGTATTCATTGCATAGAAAATACCCACGAACATACGTAAATGTTTCCATCTATACGTCGCTTACGGATCTCTATTTTTGAAAACATAGATCAACATTCTCAATCCAGTGTAATTGTCTATACATATTATGATTTTGCTATTACCTTTCAAATACCGTCGTCTTTCTCATGATCACAAAGCCATGCTTCTTTCTCTCCTTAAACTGACTTAATTCCTCGAGCTCTAACCTCATAGCCTTATGCCATGGCCACCGGATCTCGAGGTCTGAGTGTTGAGATACACGTGTGATTGCTGAGATGTGCGTATGAGGTATGCTAGATAAGCTCTACAAAAGGTAATTGATGTGGTCTACAACAGTGATATATCTTACTTGACTCACAACTCATTAATTTAAGTTTTTGAATAAATGTGGATCCAATTGAGTATATTGATGGGTTCGAATTTTGGCTTTTTTTTGGCAAGCTCTCAAGATGGTATCAAACTTTTGCCAGTGCTCCAAAACTGAGCTTCCAGCCTTCTCGCAAGCTCTCTCCTAACACTGATTATCAAACTAGTATGTATTTTGCGTTTGGTAGTCGGGATAAAATTCATGATATTATGAACTTTATCCAATCCCATGTTTGGTGCTTGTCTAAGACATGATATATTGGAATATAAGGGAGATATAACTCGGATAAAATTATCCCATGAGGAGGTAGGATAAAGTGGATATGATTTCTAATAATCCAAATGCATAATTTATTTTTTCAATAACAATTTTCCCAAATAAATAAAATTAAAAATTTTTAGAATATAAATAATATTTGATTTCTACTATAAAAAAATGAAAAATAACTAAAAAATAAAAATTATTTCATTATTATTTATTCCCATTTTTATTTATGCACTCGAATTTACTTCTATCTTATAATACAAATTCTGTATATAAATATATTTTTAATATTAATTACATATTTTACTTATTTTAGTAATTTAGGAATATTAGTATAGTTTACTTTTTTGTAAAATGTTATTAGACAATGATGGAAGGAAAAAATAAATAAAAAAAGAAAGGAAATAAAATTAGCAATAAAAATGAGTAGGCAAGAGTGTCACAAGGATTCTTATCATTTTCGTTTATGCAACTTTTTGGTTTATTTACACTAATATGTCATCCATACCAAACAATAAATAAAATAAGATGTGAAAATATTGGGCTTTATTATTGCCGGTCACCAAACAATAGATAGAGTATAGCAAAATTTCTAAATTTTATATCATATCATATTCAAACCTATCTTGTCTAGAAATCCCGACGACCAAACGTAACCAAAACGATTAGCTCAAGTGAAGATAAGGAAGGATTTTAAGTGCTACTCATTAGACTGATTCTCAGTTTTAGGGGCCGATTACTGAAAATTCAAACCAACTTCACCTATTCACAGGGTCCACCCTCCTTTTAATATGCCACTCGAGCTTCAACTTGGTCCGAGGTCAAAATCGTTTGACCATAACTTGTTCTTCCTTTCACCAGGCAACATCATCTATGCATCACACCGTTTCTCAAGAAACGGCTGACTCGACCAACCGCTAGATACGGTTCGTCTTTGTTTTGTTTCCAAGGGAACACATGATCCGAGCTTGTGGACACGGTCACGGCGAGCAGCATCTTCCGCACCGACATCAAAGGAGGAGTCGGAGACGACAAGCACGGTGGCCTACGGCAGAGAATGGTAGTGGTAGACTTAGATTCAGAGCTTGAGTGCGTGGGTTGTGTGAGGCCAGGGTTACCAGGCAGAGTATGCTACTGCTAGTTGTTGTGGCTGAGGTATAAATTTCATAATTTTAAAAGTAGAGGTATGTTTATTGTACTGGGGTGAAAATTCAAGTATCTTGTTTTTTTCCCCTCTATTTTCCCAAAATATATATAGTCGCATATGTAATTGTTAAGTTGTTAAGTTTACATATAAAGAACAAAAATCGATTTAGTATTTTTTTTTATAACAATAACAACGATTGATCAGGATTTTTCAACGCCAGATTAATCCTTATTGGGTGCGACTCCCGTCACTTAAAGCCTCATATGTGTGCACCTCACTTGTGTGCGCATTGGTGTCGGACACCGACAGGCAGTCAACACATGTCAGCCTTCCCACTTCATCTTTAGCCAAATAATGGAGAGAAGTAGATCTCTGCGTCTCAATTTTTGCATCTTGAAAAGCCTCTCACTAAGTAATGAGATTCCTTCTTTCAATTTGCAAGCCTCCAAATCTCATTTCTAGCTCCCAAATCTCATTTTTGGCTTCTTAAAGAGATTTCATATTTGTCTCTCTTCCTCACCATCAATGTGAGAATTGCGAATCTTTAGTTCTTATCTTCTCAAGTCATTTTACTTTTGTCTCCCTCCCTCACCACCGATATGAGATCAATTCTAAGCTTTATTTATTTATTTATTTATGAATTCAAATCAAATTAATTTGATTGAAATATATATAAACATGATAATTTATCACTGTTTTCTAATACGTAGAAATTCCTTATTTTTCAGAAATGACATGTCGACATGTCATGCTTCGGTGTTGGTACTACTTATCCCATCACACCCTAGTTAATTACTGGAGACACTCAAGTTTGTGCTTTTGAGGATTGCTCTCTCTACAGGAATCTGCAAATATGGTGATTCAAATCTAGATCTTAGGTGAGGAATGTTGAAGTCATTGTCTCACATTGCATAATAACGGGTCTTATATGATCTTTATATTCATGTAGTCTTTTTTCACATATTAGTTTAAGCTTTTAGGTTGGATTTTCTAACACGATATCAGAGTCAGTGTTGTCCCTTCTGCAAATGTGGGCCTACCGCGTTAGTCAATTTACACGTGCCGCTTGTAATCCGCCTTGCACGTGAGAGGGGGTATTAAAGCTATTATCTCACATCGCCTAATAACAGGTCTTATATGCTTTTTATATTCATGTGGTCTATCTTCACTTATAAATTTGAGTTTTTGAGTTGAAATTTTTAACTACGAAAACGGACAATACCCGTGAATTCTATGTGCGAGAGAAATATCTGCTTTTAGGGATTTCAGAATTGCAGTCAGTTAAGAGACAATAAAATAAAATGGGGTACTGAACCTCCTTTGTTCGACCCTCCATCTGACTGGGAGTGGACGAGGAAAGGCAGACATGATTTATTGTTGTTCATTTTCTGGAGTGAGGCATGATGTAATTTCCCGCCGTATCTTTGACTAATAATCTAAGAGATTCATAAATGTCGTGACATCTATTGATAACATTGGATGGCCAGTGGAAAGTTGATTCTCTTCATTTATTATTTATTTTCAGAGAATAATGTTCCTTTAAGAGTCAGCTGAACGATCAGCCATCTTCTATTTTAACCTCAAAATTAGCTAGACACGTAATGTCAATTTCTGAGACCTTCTGCATATCAAAATCATACCAACATTTAACGGTCGGAGATTCTAAGTAAATTTATATTGACATTATAACATGGAAAAAGAAAAGAGAAGAACCCCGATATTCGATTCTTTTCGGACTCTCTTTAACTTTATCTAGCAAACAACAATTGTTTTATAAATCAAACTATGTGGAATCCAATATAGAGTTAAGTTCATATTTAGTCCTCTAAGTTTTAGTGTTTACGCAATTGGGTTCTCTAATTTAAAGTTCGTAAAATCACTCTTTAACTTTTTGGTTGGATTTGTGCAATTTGGTCCTATACATTTAGTTTTCTGCAATCAAATGCTCTAACTTTCTTAATTTGTGCAATCAAGTGCTTTGTTCACATACTATTACTAATATTGTCAAATTACGATTTCTTTTTCCTTGTTTTTCCGTTTGTTTTCTGTTCACACTTGGTGCCAAATTAGCACCACGTGTCACTTTCTTTCTCTTGTGCAGGCGTTCCATTAACTAATTTGAAGGTTTAGTTACCATGGGTGATTGCAGGATTTCGTTGCACAAATTGAGAAATCTTTGGATTTAATTGCACAAAATGAAACTTAGAGAACCGAATCGCACAAATCATAAAAGTTTTGAGGAATTGATTGAACAAATTTAAAGTGAGAGGATCTAATCTCACCGACGCTGAAATTTGAAGAATTAAATCTATACTTAACTCTTTATTGAGAAAGCCTACATTTTTTTTATAGATAAATTCTACTCATTAAGAATAATCGAAGATGCAACCTAGAAACCGAATAAAATTACCGAAACATAATATCGTTTATACTTGATGGTAAATGGAATCAAGCTTGGGTGATGACTCTTGTATATGTACCCATTTCCGTACCTCAACTACTAAATCAACCACATAGGGTTTCATACAGGTTCTCCGTGTAGCTTGGAACTTATCCGTTGAAATAGGTTTCTTACTTTTACGAATCTGGAACTTACCCTGTTCACATTAAAATATGGAGCTACCCTGTCACATGTTCTAAGATCTATGTAAGTTCCATCAATATTCTTAATTGAACAATTGCAATGAATCATCACATTTAATTAGCACATTTACTGCTACAATCCACCGACCACAACTCATATTTAGACATATAAATAAATGTGAAACATTAATGAATTAAAAGTATCAGTCATAAGTATCGCCACAAATGAAAATTCATACTAGTGATTCCAAATTACACACTCATCACTAGATGCCATGAAATGTCACAAGATTGCTTGAAGAGATATACTAAGAAAAACACAAAAACTTATTATATGTGACATCATAGGTTTCAGGTTCCACCTACCCGTCGAAACTTGAAAACTACTCGTCAAAACAAGTTCCCCTTTTGAAACTTGGAACCTACTCGCCATACCTTAGAACTTGGAGTCGAACAAGTTCCAACATCGGTCTGATTCTAGATTTCAGGTTTTACCCTGGAATCATCTCACCCTTAGCGGCTAGCTGGGAAAGAAGACAAAAAAGAAAAGAGAAAGAAAAGAAATAAAGAAAAAAGAAAATAAAAGTAAAAAGTTACAAAAAATTGGCCACATTAGCAATTCTCAACTAAAATTGATCGAATGGGTTGAATTAACAAAAATGCAAAAAAATTAGAAACAGTCTATGACTGAATTGACATAATTGTAATAAGTTTACGACTTCTTTTATAATTTTCCCAATTTTTATTGGGTAAGGTAAGAATATATGGAACTTATCAAAGTGTTAGGTACAAAAGGTGGCCGAACACAAAAACCTCATACCCACTAAGACACCAAGGCATGTCCTAGCAAGTGCAAAGGTGTAACGACACTATAAGAAGCAACGAAGCAAAAGAGCACATCCAACTAAATGACCAAACAACAGCCAAAAGAAGCTGAACGAAGCGGCTGAACAAATAGCAAGGCAAGCTATCAGAAGAAACATCAAAGAAGTAAGCCAAACAGGGCAGCTAAAATAGAAGTAAAACCAGCCACGAAAACTAGGAGATACTAAGCTGATCATCAAAGATTGAGGTGAATAAGTCTCAATTCCTTTGCAGCCGCCTATTGCGGGGGTTGTCAACAATGCCATGAAAGGTAACACCCTTGTCACTTACCACCTTGATGAGATGCTTGAGGAAAGACTGTACAAAAAGAAGCTTGTTCTTGAATAGAATATTGTTTCTCTCAATACATATCAAATGACAAATAGCCCTAATGGAAAATCGAGCTAAACGGTTAGGGAAATATTGGCTACTAAGATGCGTCTTGGCCCAAAGGATAGTGTCTTGCCAAGACCTGTTCCTTCAAGCCAAATTACATCTAGTAGCCCAAAATAGCACTAGAGATCCCGCAACCGAGCAGCCAAAAAATAGATGATTGATAGAGTCAAGTCTAGTATGACAAAAGGCACAAGTATGTTCCAAAATTCTGTGATAATTGAGAAGGAACACCTAGGTAGGGACGTGATAAGCCAAGGAGGAAACCATGCCTTTGGGGTGACGGCCTTATCCCAAATAAAGGAGTGCCAGGTAACGGATGGTCCCTTCTTCCCGATGGACTCCCAGGCCGACGAAATCGAGAAGGTACTTGAGGAATGCTCTTTCCAGATAAATCGATCTTCTATTTCCTCCATAAAGAATAGGGGAAAGCCCATCCAGGCTGTGAATGAGGTCAACAGGGCAGACAGTTGCCACTCTAAAGAGAAGAACTCCCGAGCCAAAGTGCCACGTGGAATACGTGAGCAGTAGATGTCCCAATCCGAGAAGATTTTATATAATGGTCCTTTAGTATGCCATTAATCAAACTAGAACGAAATAGATCGGCTATTCCTAATTCTCCACACAAAGCTCATATAGAAATCCAAGCGGAGGTCAAGAATCTTCTTCCAATTCCAAGAACAGAAGGTAGGCTTCGCGATAACGCAAAAATTCTTATTCATGAGAAAGGTCGAGTGAATCCACTTACACTACAAGGATTCTTTATCTGAGAATAGGATTTAGATATGCTTGAGTGTTGTAGCACAGATTGTGAATACCCAGACCATCCGCTTCCTTAGGGAAACAAATGTTAACCCACGAGACTTTAGCACCACCAACTTTCAAGTCCGGTCTCTTCCACAGGAACTGCCTTAAGATGAGCTCACTACGAGAGAAGACCGACATCAGAAGGGTAAAGAGACTGGCTTAGTAAACATGGCTAACATGCAAAACAGATTTAATGAGCTGCAACTTATGTTACACGGACATGTCCTCCCAAGAAATTTTTGCGTATTGAAAACAAGTCAGTGTTCGACACACTCAGACACGTTGGGACATGCGGTCAACACGTGTTCGATATCCCGACACATAGTCACTAGATGGAACACGCTGAGACTCGCATGTTCAGGGGACAATCTGGGAAAATGAAATAATTTTGAGGGCAAAAAGGTAAGTGGAGGAAAATTTGAAAATCCCTAATATCCTTGACCTGTTTCTTTCGCGATTGTTCTCTCGCGCCACTCTTGCTCTCTATTTCTCTTGCAATGACCTCGCAAGGCTTGCCTCGCATTCGCCACCTCGCTGCCTCACCTTGCCAATCATTACTTTGTCTCACCTCGTCGCACCCTCGTTGACACTATTGGGGCTCCATAAATAGCGAGACAAAACCTTTGAAAATCTCTAAGTCTCAACATTTCAATAATGCTCCCCACCGGCTTCTATGGGTTCTTCTTGCTTATCTTCGTTCCTTACTTGTTGTGCTTGATTGTTGTGAAATTTGCTCGTGGGTCACATGGATGCGCTATTGACGGGGAAAAAAAAAATGGAACCCTCAATCAGAATGCTAGAAAAGGAAACGGCTTTCTTTGTGTTCTACTAGCAAAGTGGTAACCCATCTGAGATTCAATATGTAGATACTTTAATTAGACAAAGGCATCCTGATAGAATCAAGAAGACAGGTGATTGAAACTTTAGCAAGAAAAGTGTATCTCTCGAAAATGAAGAATCTTCCCTCACATTGACCCTCGAATTGCATGAGGATATCCATAAAAATAGAGAAATTGCTAGGTCTATCTTGTTGCAATTGTAGGTTACTTTGAATCTGTTCAGATTATTGATTAGATATTGTATGAACAACATGCTTTTAAATATGGTTGTACATTTATAAATCCGAGTCTGGTTTGGTAGTGCGGCTATTATACACATACTTCAACATTATTTTTTAGCCTCAAATTGCCGTAATGATTGTACAAATTATGGTATGATGTAATTGTACTTTTTGTAGAGTGATATAAAGCATGGAAAATAGCACTTCTAGTACACAACTACTTACATCCTCTAATGAAGAATTAAATAAACCATTGTGGAAGCATATAATTAGGGTGGCTGGTCGTGGTGAAGTTGGGGGGAATTGCGCTTCGAAATGTAATTTGTATGAAAATGAATTTAAAATCTCATAGACAAGAGTTAGGACCCATTTGTTGTTGATAGGTGGAAAAGGGATTGGAAAGTGTGGAAAAGTAGAAAAAAAGATCTTTTGTAGATGGAAAGATTAGATGGAGAGGTCGATGCTAGATTAACGAGTAAAGTGCCTAGACATGTACCTTTACCCCCTTCTAGTTTTTCAATTAGTGGTGGCGGTGGCAGTATTGATGGGATTAATTCATCTTTTAACTCTAGAAAAAAGGATGATTGGAAGTGGGAGTGGATGAGAAATCGAGAAAGCATTCAACATGAATCAACGAGAACATTTATGTCATTTGATTGCTAGGATGTTCTATTCGGTGGGCTTGTCGTTTAACTTAGCAAATAACCCTTACTTTCAATCCGCTTTCACTGATGCCGCTAATCACAACATTGGGGGTATGTACCATCAAAATATAATATGTTAAGGACTACTTTGTTGCAAGAAGAGAAAGCAAATATTGAGAGTTTGTATGTGCCTATTAAGAGAATGTGGAAGGACAAGAGTGTAACTATTGTGAGTGATGGATGGAGTGACTCACAAAGGAGATTACTTACTAACTTCATAGCGGTGTCGGATGGAAATCTCATGTTTATAAAATCGGTTGATTGTTCCAATGAAAGGAAGAACATGCATTTCATTTTCAACTTATTGAAAGAAGTGATCAATGAAGTTGGGCATGAGAATGTGGTTCAAGTCATTATGGATAATGCTTCAAATTGTAAGAGCGTAGGACAACTCATTGAGAAAGAATTTTTGTCTACTGTATGGATGCCTTGTATGTGCACACCTTTAATCTAACTTTGAAGAACATTTGCGCCGCAAAGAATGTGGAGAACAATCAAATAGCATATGAGGAATGTAGTTGGATTACAAAGATTGTTGATGATGTTATGCAAATAAAAAATTTCATCATGAACTATTCCATGATATTAGCAATATACAATGGGTTTATTCATTTGAAGTTGCTTTCCGTGGCGGATACACGTTTTGCTTTGATGATTATGATGCTTACAAGGTTTAAATTAATAAAAGGTGGTCTTCAAAGCATAGTTATTTATGAGAAATGGAGTATCTAACGAGATGATAATCAAGGGAGGGCTAGGTTTGTCAAGGAAAAAGTGTTGGATGATCTTTGGTGAGATTCAGTTGATTATATACTTTCCTTCATGGCTCTTATCTATGACATGTTTCGAATTTGTGACACTGACAAGCCTTGTCTTCACTTGGTTTATGAAATGTGAGATTCGATGATTGGAAAAGTGAAAAGAGCTATATACATGCATGAAGTGAAAAGGTTAGACAAGGAGTCTCCATTTTATGATGTGGTTCATGTGATTTTTGTGGATCGTTGGACTAGGAACAATACTCCTTTTCATTGTTTCGCACATTCGTTGAATCCTAAGTAAGTTCTAAACTTATATGAGATTGCTATTTTATTGGTTATCTTTGTTTGACATAATGATAAACTAATTTTTTTTGTTAAATAAGGTACTATAGCGATGAATGGCTCGATGAAGATCCTACTCGAGTTTATCCATATAAGGATGATGAGATCAATAAAGAAAGAAAGAAATACCTTAGGAAATACTAACCTATTGAGGATGAGCTCTACAAGGTGAGTGTGGAGTATATAGATTTTACGTGCCAAAGTGCGCGTTTTTGAGATGTTCATTCCACACGATATCAGTGTTTTATGGAACCTAAGATGTGATGGGTCTAACATAGTGCATGTGCATTTATGCTTCAAAGAATAGCCTTAAAGCTTCTTGCACAAACTTCCTCTTCATCATGTGCCGTGAGGAATTGGAGTACTTGTTCCTTTGTGCACTCAAATGAGAAGAAATAGGATGACTCTAAGACGTGTGAAAGATTTGGTTTTCATTCGTAGTAACCTTCGTCTTCTATCAAGAAAAGACCCACAACATTTTGAAGGAGAGACCAAGATGTGGGATATCAGTGCAGATGCATTTGCAACGTTTGAAGATATTGGCGTGCTTGAAGTTACAAGTCTTTCACTTGATGAGCCGAATATAAAGTATGTTCTTTTGTCAAAAGGAGCGGATAATGTAGATGCATGACTTGTTACTAATTATGGTAAAAAGGGGTTTGTTTTTTATTTTTCACTTTTGTTAAATGTTAATTTTAATGGTGGAATGCAGATTATGGTTTGCTTGTCTTTTTTTCCCCTCCAAGTTTATGGATTATTGGAAAGAAACGTAGTCAAATGTTTTAATTTCAAACTAGTGGAATGAAAGCTACTCTTTAGCCTTAAATGTTGTCTTTTTGTGCTTTGTTCATGGGTTAGATTAGCAACAAAGTCTATCAGCTACATGATGTTGCTATTTAGCCTTGCATTGGTGAGCTAGTTTATGATCCTTCTATATTTCGGTGCACTTATATTACGTTTAAAGTACACAAAATCGCACGAGCAAAGCCTATCAAATACATGTTGTCTTTTTGAGTTTTGTTTATGTGTTAAACTAGCAAAAAAACCTATTTGTTGGCAGCTACATGATGTTGCTCTTTAGCCTTACATTTATTATTATTTATTATTATTGAAATCATAAAAACTATTATTATTTTCATATATATAAAATATACAACGTGTCCTAACTCGTCAATTTTTTTTTGAGAATTCACGTGTTGGCCTATCGTATTGTGTCGTACCGCGTATCGCGTGTCGTGTCTGTGTAACATAAGCTACAACCGACCTGCAAAGGAAAGAAAATATTGGGACCAAGATTGAGCTCTAGCCATGATGGAATTGACTAGGGCATTATAGTCAACCTTGCTAAGTCTAAAGGAAATTACAGGTACATCTAGATAGCAAAAATGTAGAGTACCTACTTGAAATCCCAAAAAGAGCATAATCTGATCATGAAGTCCAGTCGAGCCACCTGAGAGGAATATTTCACTCTTATTGACATTTGCCCTTAGGCCTGACTAATCAGAGAAAAGGTCAAGACCTTCCTTTAGTAGAGAGATGGAGGGTACGCTTGCTTCAACAAAGAGGAGAACATCATCAGCGAAGAAAAGATGTGATAATCGAGTGGATTTGCACCTCCAGAAAAATTTAAACCTCGATTGATGAGTCTTGGCATTAAGAATACCCAAGAAGATTCCCATGACGATAGTAAAGAGGTGAGGAGAAATAGGGCCACCTTGTCTAATACCTCTGTGCTTGCAAAGAAACCATGAAGCTCCCCATTAATAGCCACGAAAAACTTAGGTGAGGAAACGCAAGTCATGATCAACTTAATAAGCATATACGGGAAACCAAAAACTTGCAATGCCACCTCAAGAAATCTCTAATCAACCGTATGATAGGCTTTTTGAAAATCAACTTTAATGGCACACTTTGAGAGATAAGGCACATGATAAAAACTAGCAAAACGCTCTTGAGCTAACGTCATGTTATCACTTATCCTTTGGCCCTTGACAAAAGAAGTTTGAGGGGAGCTTATAATAAAAGGCAGCACATGCGCAATCCGATTACCAAGAATCTTTGTAATTCATTTGTAGATCGTATTACAACAAGCAATAGGGTGAAAGTTTGTCATTGCTGGGGGCATTAGGAATTTTAGGCACCAAAGTAAGGATAGTGGTGTTTACTTATTTGAGTGGAGAGCCAGATTCAAAGAATTTCCTAATGGCCAGGGTGATTGAAGGGCCAATAACCTCCCAATAAGCCTTAAAGAAATCAAAACTGAAGCCACTAGGGCCAGGAGCCTTACCATTAGCGAAGGAGAGCATGGTGCTGTGAATTTCCAAGTCCTTCACTTGTCGAAAGAGAGAATGGATTTACTCATCATCAAGGCCTCTAGCAATAAATTCTCGAATCTCATGTATCCTTGGCCGTGTAGAAGTAGCGATTTCATTAAGCAAAGACTCAAAATGCCCCACAATGTGGTGACGGATCAGGTTTGGCCAAATGACAACAGTTCCGTTCGAGTCAACAACGGAGATAATACGGTTGTGTTGGTGCCTTTTGTTGACGAAGTGATGGAAGTACTTGGGATTCTGGTCCTCCTCCATTAGCCAACGAATCCTATACTTATGTTTGAAGAAATACTTCTCTTGGATTCTAAGATCCGAGAACAATTGGAGTTGCATCTTCTCTAGATCCATAAGAGTCAAGTTGTGAGGATCTAGAACAAGAGCGTTTTGAGTAAGCGTAAGAGCAGTCCTAGCCTTAGAGGTGCGAGTAGAGATGTCAGAGAAAGAGTCTCTATTGAGCTGCTTGAGCCTTCCTTTCAGGGGTTTGAGTTTGCGACAAAGTGCAAACATCGGAGTCCTCTCTACCAATGACTCCCAAATATGAGAGACAATGTCCTTAAATGATGGGTGCATTATCCAGTAATTAAAGAACTTGAAAGGCTTCTTGAAAAGAGAGGGGTGCACAATTTAATGATCACAGGGGTGTGATCTCAAGAATAAAGCCTCAGAGTGGGAGAAATACATATTCTAGTAATCATTGATTAGAACTCGATCAATTTCCGCTACTTATGGGCCTCACCAGAGAACATTGACCAAGTAAATCTATGTCATATGTGACGTCCTGGAAATTCAATCATTGTAAGCGCCGGAAGTCGATTAAATGATATGAATGTATAGTCATAGTCGACGTCTATTTTGGACTATAAGGATTGAAAAGACGAAAATTTGGACGAATTCCGAACTTTAGATTATTTCGAATTGAGTTTCGAAATTAATCCGCGGTGATTTTTGAATTGCCGTTTTCGCAATCGAGCTTAACCCTGACCGAACTTGGCTAGTGAAATTGCCGAAATTACCCTTCGCTCAGTACACCAAAAATTTCGTTCCAGTCCCAGAGCGCCAAAATTACCGTTCTACCCCTGCGATTATTTAACCACAAAAGACAAAAAAATTAAATGCTTACCTTGAAAGTCTTGGCGTGGGCCATCCTTTCCTCTGCCCAATGCACGTCCCTTCTGCCGTTCCCTTCTTCTTCCTCGTTTCTTCTTCTGTTCTTTCTCTTCTCTTTGTCTTTGTTTTGGATCGACGACTTCCTCCTTACCGATCAATCCACCTCCGTTCGTCGCTGTTTTTTGCGACCACCGACCCACCACCGACAGCCATCGTCCTCAGCCACTCCTCGCCGCCGCCTTGACCCCGGCCGAGCCGCCGTCACTGTCAATCAGCCAAAGAAAACCGCGGCCGAAGTTCCCCCTGTTTTCGGGTCAGAGGACCCGAGAACTCCGCGGCCTCCTCCGGCCGCCATGGCCGCCACCGACGCCGACCACCACCACCCAACAAACTCCCGACTTCCCCTCGACCGATCCAACCCCTCACCGCCGACCGTCAGCCGCCAGAATCGCCGGAATCAGGCCTTGAAGTTTCGGTGCCCTATTTTGAACTCGATTTATTCCGGTCTTCGATTTGGCCGCCACAGCCACTGCCGTGTCACACCACCACCGCCAAACGACTCACCTGAGTCTCCTCTACCGCCGCCTAGCTCACCTCCGCCGATCGCCATGCGTGACCGCCGGAAACGGCCGCCGACCGAAACCCCTGTTTCGGTGCCGAACAGGGTAGCCACTGATCGTGGCTGTCCGCCGTCGCCGGCCGCCGGCCGCCTTCCGCCGCCGTCCACCTGTCCCGACCGACCCGCACCAATCCCTGGGTGAGCCCCCGACCCTTGGCCGGCCTTGTCCCGGCCCGTGTCGACGGAAATTGGCTAAAACAGTAGAGTTTGCCGGTTGAATATTCTGTTGGTCTGTTTCAGGCCGCCGCTCGCCGGAGCTCCGTTGCCGGCCACCTGTTTCGGCGACCTCGCCGGACTCCCAAGGGGTGTCGCCGAAGTTTGAGCTCGATCCGCCGCGCGATAAACCTTAGTTTTATCGCTGCCGTCGCCGCCGCCGCCGATCGAGCTAACTCACATTGTGAGTTGACCCTAAATCTTGGTTAGGGCGCTAATTGCGCTTAGGATTAGTTTTATTTAATTATTTAATTATTTAATTATTTATTTCTTGTAAAAAAAATTATAGTCGATCGGGATCGGTATGGATAGAAACCATGGTTAGGATACATGGTCGATCGATTATTTATCTGTGGCTATTTGTGGTAATTTATCAATTAATTGATTGATTGAGTTGTTCGCGAGAGAGTGACAGGTTAGAGACGAGCGAACGATTGATTGCTATAATTTGACTGAGAATTAAGATTTTTAATATGAATTGAGCTTGAAATTGTCGGGTTAAGTTGATTACTCGAGAGTGCGTGAATTACTTGATTCGTTAGTTTGCCTGGCTGAAATGCTTAATTGGGATTCTTGTGGGCCTTGGGGCCGAGTTGATTGTATTCCTTGTGGATTTTGGCGTTAATCCAAGATAATCAATGAGTTGATTGACGAATACAATTTGTGTGGTTATTTAAAGGATCAATGACGCTACCTGGCAAGTTCGCATTGTACCATGGGTACTTGTGTCGTACAGATTGTATGGAAATTCGCGACTTGTCAGAAGCACGATAATCCATGCCCCATGCCAGTCGTACGATTTTAAGGGATTATCGGATGCCGGTCGCAGCTTGCGATGGACCGAAACTCTTTTTTAAGGAATGTCTACTTGTAGTGCCGTGCCGGGTGCACTGGATATACCGCTTGTAGTAGCCGTCGCTGAGAGGGTAAAGTGGACGTAGCCTGGTTTTGCTAGAAGAGTGCGGGATCGCACTATTGATGTATCTATCATGCCAGTCGCGTGGGTCATTGTTTAATAATGGACTTGTGTATGCATGAGTGGTTGTGCTTCTGTTGGTTGTAGATTTGACAGATTTATTTTGATTGATATATATATCTCTGTTGAAATCTTGTGATTTTTTGTGGTGCTTAGGACGTTCTGGGCGAATCAATGTCCTAACAGAGATTAGGCTTGATTCACTGAGATTTATTTCTCACCCCGTCGTGGGATAAATTTTTCAGGTCAGAAGTAATGGAGAGACCGGTGCGGTTCGGCACCCCCACCCACTCATCACTTGATATCAGTCTCCATCCGGTACCAGGTACGGACCAGATGTGGGAACGTCACATCACGACGATATGGGTCGATGAAGGGATGCCACATCTGGTGGCACCCTCTTTAAGGCCTAGTATCTTCGTGATGGGATGGATCTCTTTGGTCTGCTTAGAGGATTTGAGGGGCCACCTTTTCAGGGGGTCCCTAATATCCCCGCTTGGGACCCGATGGATATTAATACACCTGAGGGGGAAGTGGTGAACCCCGTGCTTAGTATGCAGCTCGAGCTCGAGCCTGAGCAATCAGTAGCCCCCTCTGTGCATTCTAGCTAGAGTTCTTGTGATGACCCGAACGACCCGGCTCCTCTGGTTGGTTATGACGACCCGGATGTCGAGTTTTCCCAGCAGAGGGTTAGGTTCCTTTTGTGGTCAAGGAACTGATGATGTTTTTGTGGGGGATACTGTTTTGGAGTAGATGAGAGTTAACCTTACCTGACTCCTGTATCTTTTTGTGAGTCCTAGAGGGCCGCCCCGAAGCTTGGGGTTGTAATTATCAGTTGATGGCTCTGTAAGGTTATAAATCATCTATTCTCATCAGCTTTTAGTGTTGTGATATCTGGCTTTACTTCCTATCTATCCCATATGATTTTATTGGATGGAAGATTGTATGTTCCGCATGCGCAGTATAATCTTAGGTCGATAGCAATTGCCTAGGACGCTATCTATTATGACCTGGTGGCGATTTGGCAAGGGATGTCGCGGGTTCGAGAGTCGGGACGCGTGACATCATACATATCTCAAATCATCTAGTCTTGCTTGAATAAGACATTCCCCCAATTCATCAAAAGTAGGAATCTATATATTAGAGCTTCTCATTCTATCAAAATGGTCTCGAATGACATCGAAATCTCCAACAATAACCGACGGTTCATCCACAATTATAGCATTTAGATGGATAAGGTCACTCCACAAAACACGCCAAGAGACAAAAGTGTGGTCTCCATAAACCACAGAGAAATGGTAGGACTTGTGCAAATCAATCAATCATAGCTGGCAATGGATAGCCCAAGCTGTAACAAAGAGAACTAAAAGGTCAATTGCTCTAGGATCCAAACCAACCCAAATTCTACCATGATGCAAGTGTACATAATTGGAGGACCAACTCCGCCTCAAAATTAACCCAACAGAAATATCCACAAATACAGACGAATTTACATTCGTCTCCAGAATGCCAATACATGAAAGATTGCAAGATCTGACAAGAACTCTAACTTCAACTTGTTTTTTTTTTTTTGGGGAGGAGGGGGGGAGAAGGAGCGCAACAAGCCCCCAAATATTCCAAATGCCAAAAAACATATATACAAAGCAAAGAGAAAGAGAAGTTACCGCCTCTTCCTACCCCATCGCGTTTTCTTAGCCTTTGTGTTACCGGCTTGGGAAGAAGAAGGGCTGATTTCCGGCGTGATAGAAACTTGCTGGAGAGCATCTAAAGGTGTAAGAGGACTCGACTCGCAAGTGTCAAAAGGGAGGTCCATTGTGAGTTGAGTTGCACGAAGCCTAGTGTTGGAGGGAGCAAAGGGGGGAGGCTCGATCTCATCATCACTCCCAATATTACTAGCTAGTTCATCTTCAATAGCATCCCCATCATAGGAAACCATTGAGGTGGGCCGGGAGGCACACTGAGGATCAAAGAGGGGCTACCATATCTCCAAGATCGAAGCACCTATAGATTAGGCAAGCAGCAGCCCTTCTGCACTATCTAGACTAGCAGCGGTATCAAAGGCCTTGACTAACCCTCCAATAATAGTTTCAGGAGCTACCATCTTTGTCTTGGGAGTACCTAAATTCCTCCTCACTTGCTCACATCCCTCTTCGGTCTAAGAAGGAGCAATATTTGTTGCAACATCACCAGAACTGGCCAAGATACCAGCCCCAAGAATGTGAGAGGATACAACACAAGGATGGTTAGGATAGCTAAACTTATGATTGCATACACCACAAGTCTCGCATATAGTTGTTTCCATTCATACCTCACTTGGATCACACGGGTGTCTCCATCCCATCGGATATCAATCGAGTCCAAAAGAGGAAGAGTCACCTTGATTTCAATGCAAACTCGGGCATACACAATCTTTCTCATTTGTTCTGTCTGCACATCCACATAGCATTGATACCGAAAGCCGATGATAATACGTATCGAATGGACTTCAACTTGACCCAAACTGGCAGCGTGTCATGTAGACTTTTCTTAAGCTCTAACTTTGGGTGCCACTATTGGAGCATTATAGGCACTCTGAGAATCATGATTGGTCCGCCATCCAATACCTTCCCCCGGAAAGCTTCATCCGAAATATGGAAAAAGGAAAAGCCATCCTCATTCATCCTCACATCCACAATATGAATTCCCCAAGTTTTCTTGATAGCTTATTCGGTCAATTTAAAGGGGAGTTTCCTCCTCATAAAATGCCCCACAAGGCATTCTTTCCACTTAAGATTTGCATCCTCAACAATAGGCGTAGAGATTTTCACAACGGGCCTACACTTCACATTTGTTGGCAGCACATATAAGAGGTTATACCCCTTCTTTGTAGCCTTATCAACAATAGCCCAAGTTTGAGACAGTGAATGTTGTACTCCTTGAGTCTCCTTCCTCGGCTTTGAGCCTGTTCTGGCCTTACTTATGCTTCGACTAGCAAAAGCCACAACACGAGCAGCTGGCCTAGAAGACCACTTGCATCTTGGTTTTTTTGCAAATCATTACGCACAGCAGAAAGAAGAATAGTAGGCCTTTCCCTGCTTTGGCTATGGCTAACATCATGCCCTACAGCTCCATGTTGCTCTATAATAGGCGAACCAAATAGGAGGACTAATAACAATCTTCCATCTAGCCGCAAGATCCTTATTTCCACTAGACCGACCAGTAGCATCAGTGGACAAATTATAGAGGGTAGGCGATTAAGAATGGGTTACCTTAGCATGATTCCCACTACCATTCGTCAGGATAGGCCTTAGTAAGGACGGCTTTATAGTTGGAGCAGAAGATATATCCATAGCACGACTTACTTACCATCAACCATTCACCACCAATCAATAATGGGTGTTCCAGTTCAAAGAGACAAGCAAAGAGATACAATGAAAGCCACAGGCGATCTCCTAAGCATACCAAACCAGAAAAGTACCTAAGACCAAGCAACACTGAACCTGAGTAAGATTGAACAGCCACCCTAAGAGTAACAGGTGACTCTTCAGGGCTTTCCTTAAATCAAATTGAGTCGAATGAGGGCAAAGGTTCAGGCAGACAACCTGACCACGAAAGTCAACTCAGAAGATACAGTAAATCCCTCAAAGAGGAAAAGACCAGAGCCGTATTTGCACCAAGGAAAAAAGAAAGATTTGTTCCACAACTCACAGGCGACCGCGAGAAGAGAAATCAATCTTAGGACTTGAAGAAGGTGTGAAGGTGACCTCCCCTTCCAAGTTTCAGCCAGATAACCAAGAGAAAAGCTCAGGATCGACAAAAATCCACTGCTAAGTCGCACCAGACCATAAGCTACAAGATCTGTTCCACCACCTAGTAGAGACCACTAAAAGAAAAATTGGATGGAGGGATTATAGAGGGAATAAGACGACCTTCTTAGTGGAAAGTCAGCTTCAGACACTGCCCAAATGGCCAACGTTCAGCATAAATTGGAACGGTTTAGGGCCCTGTTATGCCGGGTGGACTAAAGTCAAGTGGGAGGTGGTCCGTACCTTTTTAGGACAGTCAGAATTGAAAAAACACCTCACGTTGACGAGTGAATAGTAATCGAAGAACATGGGCTCGGGAGCATCTTGGGTGAACAATACCCTCGAGCTAACGCTTTGTCCTAATTTTTCCATTGACCATATAAAATGAATTAAAAGTTTAGGGACTTGTTGTGTGAAAATCTCCCTCGGTAAGGCCCAGTCGATTCTCCCAGGATTCGACACAAGAGGTCGAAGCTTAAAAGGGTTGCTATCGCGAAAACTTCCTTTTATCGAACGTTAGCAGTTCGTTAAGAAAGAAGGGTTTCGGGCAAACTATGGACAGAGAGCGTCAAATGCAAGATATCTTATTGATAGGAGCGTGTCTTTCGACAGCTTTGCACAAGATTTTGATGAATCTACTAGGGACGAATTTCAATAAACATTGTCGAATTGTTTTGACAAAAAAGGGGTCCAAGACACAACACCGGAATTGAATCGACAATGTTGGACCACACTGTATGACACGATATAGAAATTTAATCTACGACACCGAATGAGTGAAAATATAAGACACAACACATGAATTGATTCAATGGTACTGGACAGGTAGAAAATGAACTAATACGGTATCGAAATTTAATCGACGGCACTGGACTGGGCAAGTAGAAGTCGAAATTTAATCGACGACACCTAACTCTGGATATGAAACACGTCGGAATTAAACCAACGACGGAAATCTGAAGGCTACAGCTAAGATTAAGCTAGGTTGAAAGATAAAGATTTGTTGTGTTGTGTTTTGTGTGTCTTTTGGTGTAGATACCCTTAGGTATTTATAGGCGTGCCCTCGTAACCGTCGAAGGGTCTTTGCCTTGTGCTCCAAGTACACTTTCCTTTGGGGACGAGATTTGCTTTGATAACTGCTAGACAACTGTCACCTTCAAGCTTTTTTGCATATTTTCCTTCGACGATCCTTGCGGATGAAGTCTTCAACGGTTTCCGCGCCTCTTTTATTCCTTTTGATGAGATTGTCGCATAATCTTTCGACTGCCCCTGATCGTGTCTTCTTTTGCACGCCCTTTTTATTTAGTACTTTGGGACAAATTCCGTCAAAACCATCCCTTACGTAACGTCTCTGTAATTGATCCTCGTCTGTGCTGCATACATCTTTTCGTAACTGATTATTCCATTTCTTTGTGCGCATCACGCGACTCATAAGATAGTTTTAGGTGTCAACAAATGCCCCCTTTAAAAGATATAAATAAAGGATTTATATTCTTTAAAGAACAGTTTGATTTGACGGTTGCGTCATCATCAGGATTTCTTTTCCCGAGAGTGTAATCGTTTCACTTTTTTTTTTGACGCATCGACTTTTGGTCCGCAGTCTCTTTTAGATAGAAAGTCTTCAATCGTCGTCTTCTTTGTCGTTTTAAACCTTAAACCCTTTTTGGTTTTCTACTTTCGTCTTTTTCCATGGCGTCTTCATCTTCTACTTCTGACCCAAAATAAATGATTGACTACTTCGACAAGCTGAAAGACGAAGATAAAGATGACTACCTTTTTGAGCTTATGAACATTTACAAAGAGTATTTCGGGTTTATCCAGGGACCCAGTCTTCGTTCTCATTTGTTTGTTTCGGCATCCCTTCAAACTTGTTTTCCATTGCGTCGGAGTGAAAAACTTCATATCCAGGCCTTCTCATGGTGCATTTTGCCACGAATCTAGAAACCTTAGAAGATTGTTCCACTCTACAGGCCTCCCTGGCTTATGAAAAATTCTCAATATCTACTATATGACTTCTGGCAGTGTCTCCCTTGCCTAACGGCTAGGCTTCTTTTTGTATTGGTTGTCGAAATACTTTTTCTTCAACCCAGCCGTAAAAGTGTCTCAGGACTATCTTGTCCTTGCGTCCAATCTTGCTAGATGGAGAGACGCCGCTCTGGGTCCTTTGGCTGTAGCCGTTCTTTATAGGAGCGTAACTCATGCCTTTTGATCAATGATGGCATACATAAAGGATGTTGTGTTATCCGGTCCTCTCTGGATTCTCCAGGCCTAGATAACATTGTATTTTCCTTTTCTATTTTCGGATATTCCCCTTCCTCGACTAGAAGGTGGACCTTCGGGTATTGGTATCAGGTTG
The DNA here is from genome assembly GCA_028455895.1 of Rhodomyrtus tomentosa. Classification (NCBI taxonomy): domain Eukaryota; kingdom Viridiplantae; phylum Streptophyta; class Magnoliopsida; order Myrtales; family Myrtaceae; genus Rhodomyrtus; species Rhodomyrtus tomentosa. The sequence continues at coordinate 34,001,066 of JAPCWY010000001.1, read as the reverse complement.
CTTTCTGCTGCTCTGTTGGAGGTTCCTCCTAACGTCCCGTCTTTCATCTTTTACCTTTAGCAAATCTTATCAAGTGGCTCTAACAACGTCAACATGTTCTTATACCGTTCAGCTAAGCTTAATTTTCTTCTTGATCCGAAACTCATGAGCTTTTTAGTTTTTGTGATTTCCTAATTTGTGTCGTTTCTCTCAAAGACCTCCCTATTCGGTTGTCCCTCAAAGGCAGGTTCTACTGCACTCGGCAATTCGGTCTTCGGCAAGCTGTTCTCATGATCACTCCTTATCTTATGGATTTTTCGCTAATTGATAAGAAGGCCTACAGATTTGATGATGATAAATCCCTCGCCTGTTGTGCCCGAATGATTGCTTTAATGCACCAACGTTTCTCTAAGAACACCATTGGAGCTCTTCGGTTTAATCCTGGGGCTACCTCTGAGTATATGACCTGGTGGTTATCCTTTAGTCTAGAAAGTCCTTATGAAACAGCTATCTCTTCGATTCTCAATAAAGATCAGATCAAGTCATTTGGCCTGAATCTGAGTAGGGCAGATCCTAAAGGAAAGAGGAAGGCCTCCCAAGACGTCCCCGAGCATCCAATATTTCCAATAGGTTTGAAAGACTTTTCTTTGTCTTAATTGATGGTTAGGACTTCGAGTACTTACTTGTTTATGCTTGTCAGATAATGGGCCGGAAGATGACGTACCCATTATTTCTCTCCATCGGAAGAAACATCTTGTGTCTTCGATCATCCTCTCCAATGATGACAAGCCCTCAGACGTTCCTCCCCAAGATCCTTCGTCGGATGTTACTCAAGCTGACGAAAATTTTAACGATAGCTCTTTCGTTAGCAAGCCATCCGTCCCTGTTGAATCATCCAACCCACCACCATCTCTAGAAGTTCACGGAAGACCCTTGCTAGCGCTCACTCCCTATCGAGTAGATTCTCTCAGCAATCTCCCAGTGTTCGAAGAGCCACATGACGAATTCCCATCTACGATTTCTCAACCATTTGTAGTTGTTGATTTTCCACTTATTGAGGTTTTTCTGGATTTATCTGCAACTCAAGCGTCGCCGGCGGATATTCAATCTTACTTTGCGGAGCCCTCTGCTTCTTCAACTTCTCATGACGTGCATTAACATGGTACTTCCATTAGCAGTAGTTTTGAATCAGCTAAACTCAACCTGTTGGGCTCCATAGATCTCCTTTTTATTGGGATTTTTTCTTTTGTGGATAATCCATTGGTGATCGAATGTATCAAGTCTGTGACAACAGAACTAACTAGAGAAGAGTTTATGGTGTTGCTTCCTCCGAGTGTGGCTCACCACTTGAAGAATTTTTCAGATCACTTTTCCACCGGCTTTTCTCACTATAAGGAATACCAGGAGCGAATAGTTGTCGTGACTAGCCTCATTGATTACCTTTCTGATGCTGAAGCCCAGGCAACAGAGCAACTAGTATGTTATGAGAGAGACTCTCTCTAGGATGTCGCTAAGGAGATGGCTGAGCTGGACGAGAGAAAGCAAATTCTTAAGCAGCAGAAATTGGCAATAGAGAAGGGATTAGGGGAAACACTTCTTTGACGGTCCGTCATATTGTCTCGTCATTCGCTGGTTGAAGACCCCTTTAAAGACATCTGTCATTGTTTTTGAGGCGAAGAGAGAAGAAGGTCTTGCTAAGATGGCACAAGAAGCGGCCCACCAGCGCCAAATCAGGAGTGAATCCATAATGAGTAACAAGAAGGTTTGAGTCTTTGGGGTGTAAACTCTTTCTAGACGTCAAAACTCCTTATATCCTTAAAAATCTTAATAATATCGCCTTTGGTATTTTCTTTTGGCGCCAAAAATATCCACAATCTTCCCACGTCCGTGCAATAACCTGATTCAGTTATCTTGCTGACCTCTTATATAAACGCGAGTATGGCATAGCATCTTGGACTCAAGTTACCATGGCGAGCCAAACCTTCATTGGAATCCAAACAGCTTCTCGCTTGTCATGTCTTGATGATCTTCTAAACCATGAAGATAATGGGGACGTTTCTCTTGCCCGCATGGATCATCAACCTGGAAACGATCACATTGTCCTGGTCCTCAGTTTAGATGACTGCCTCCTCCTCCGATATTAGAAGAATGCTTTCCGCGTCATCGCGCGGAAACCTTACCCGTTGAGCAATCGTTTATCTGTGCTTCTGATTGGCTGACCCATAACCATCCTTTTCCCTCTTATCCGTCCTTCGACAGATAATTTTTCTGTTAGTACCAACGGTTGAAAGGTTCTTTTTCCTACGTGTAGGAGAAGGCTAGGATCGACAAACCATTGGCTTTCTGCCGTATCTCTATCGATCCCTCAGAATATGGTATTATTGGAAGTATATATTGCTTGTGGTTACTCTCGTTGCATTGCTTCTTTTTCCCTACCGGTCCTGTATTCATCACTCTTCTTAACGTCTAGTTCTTGACCGGTCTATTGCCTTTTATTAAATGCAATGTACCACATGTGGGTGACCAATATCATTTCGATGAGCTCCATTATGTCAATTCTCCTTATGACGTATTCATGAGCTACCACAACAATTCCATAAGTGCACATTTGACAAAGGAACACATCGCCTTTCTCTTGTGCTGGCTTTGTCGTTATGTCTTCTGTCTTCTGTCTCTTTGAGTATCCTCAGAATTTCTTGATATCACCTGTACATTGGCATATGGTGTTAATGTAGGGTTAGGTCGAATGTTTCTTGTATCATTGTACCATGGCTTGACAGATGCACAAAGCTCCTTAATGGGTGGTCATTCAACTCCTTTTCTTGGTCCGTTGTGGTTTTTGCATGGTCGGCTTCAAGTTTACTTTCTGCAACTGTTCCATGAAAAGGACCCTTTATCTGCGGGACCGTCTACAAATAACTCCGGTCCTGAAATTTTCGACCGTTCACTATGACAATCATCAAGCGAACCTGCTTCTTTCAACAACTTTCTTGTCAAATTACTATTACTTGCCGAATTCGATTTCTTAAGACTGCCTGTCGAAGATATTGTTTATAGCTCCCTTTATGAAACTTCAGATGCGTGCTTGTTCTGGATGAGTGTTCTAACTCCATCTGACATCGCTCTAACTCGTTGAACGACGGTGAGTTCTCTTCTGGCCTTGAAATCTATAATCCCCATTACTGTGCTCGTTAGTTCAGGCTAAGTCAAGGTATTCCGATGCCAATGATAACTTCGATGAATTACCTTTTCTCCCCTTGTCGAGTAGAGAATTTCGATCAGGCTTGTCATACGAAGATTACCTAGATAATCTGTAACCGATTTTCCTTCATCAACTTCCCTGGTCATGCGTGTAGCTTGATAATTTTCGATAGGTGGTGGGTCGGCTATCGATCTTCTCTTTTCCCACATGGTATCAACGACATAGCCTCAAGGGTTTACTATCTACCATTGGGTCTGATGCTTCCGTTTAAGATGACTATCTTGTTGACTGTGTTAAATGTTGTTGTCGAGACATCACCTGATGAAGGTATATTCTATGTTTTTCAATTGCGTTTGATTATGTCCTCATTAACTCCTTTGGTAAAGTAGATGATTCGCTAGCATCAGTTGATCGAATCGAAGGAATTTGCAATAACCTACTAGTGGTCTCTACCAACCTCATTTGTACCTCAAATAACACATCAAGTATGGCTCACGATCATTGTCACCTTGTGTATTCCAAATGGTTGCGGCTCCATGACCGGTTGGAAGAAGGATATGCTACTATCTGTAACAACACGGTCGTTGAGGATGAAGTCAAAGCTCTCTTTGTTTTCGTGGTGCATCTACCTTGCTCGATTCAATGCTATATAATCGAACCTACTATTAATGAGCTCTTCCTCATATTCAACTCGATTTTGAGGTCTTTCAAGGAAAGAAGGGATGACCTGAAGGTGATTGCCAGACTCAAGGAAGATACACTTCTTGCTGATGAGAAACTCGTCCGCCAACGTCAAAACTTGAACATGTCGAATAATGATGTGCATACCCCCTTGCAAACTTTGTCCATCCAATTAAAAGTTGTCAAAGAACAAGAGGCTGCCTGTGAATACCTGCACCTTGAGCAGCTGAAGGCTAATTATAAAAAAGGAAGCTATTACTGATGCCAATTGTAATAGTGAGATACAACTCTAAAGTTTCGTTCTAAGCATTCGACAATATGTGCTGTGACTTCCCCATGTAGACGCCATGTTTATTTTTTCTAAATGAACATTAATCTTTGGTGTCGTATGTTCATGATGAGGGTTCTCTTTTTTGTTTCTAGCATGTAATGCCAGACACCACTTCAGACTACCCCTAGAATCTGTACAGCCATGACACTTCAGAAAATACAAGTAATCAAAATATTATCGTTTGTGTTGCTGCATCTTCCCACTTACCCACGATGCACTTGATTGCCTCGTAACTCGCTATTCATTCACTATCTTTGCTCTAGTTATTGAAAGGTCGTGGGTGAAAACTCCGCATCGTGGGTGAAACCGTTCCCTAGGGCTTTTGTCTATAAATAGCATTGCTCTTGTTAGGTGGGTCACCACCTGAAAAAACCCTTTCTCTTAATATCATGAAGCCCGCTTCTTCTTTCGCGTCTTTATCCTCAGTCCGCGAGTTCTCTTCTCTCTGGAAAGAGATCATCTCCTTCTTGGGCTATATATACACTCTGCTGGTGACACATCCTAAAGCTCTCGAAAATCTCAACGACCTTCTGTGTGACGTCTAGGAAATTCGCCTTTGGTAAAGTGTCTGAATTCAATAAAATGGATTGATATTGAAATTTAGTCAGTAAATTATTTTGGATCGTAAGGATGAAAGATATGATAATTGGATGAATTCTAGAGTTTCGATCGGGTTAATTTAGGTTTCGAAATTCTTAGTCGCCATGAATTAAGATTTCAATCCTCGCCCTCGAGCCTAATCCTGACCAATCCTAGCCTATAAAATTGCCAAAAATACCCTTCGTCCAGTGTACCAAATTTTCGTTCAGTCTCGATTTGTCAAATTACCATTTTGTCCTCAATTATTTGCACAAAATGACAAAATGCCCCAAAAGTCTTTGTGGACCCCCCACTAGCCCACCTCTTCCTCACGTGATCTCTCTCTCTCTCTCTCTCTCTCTCGCTCTCTCTCTCTCTCTCTCTTTCTCTCTCTCTCTCTCTCTCTCTCTCTCTCTCTCTCTCTCTCTCGCGAACACCCTCCGAGCCGAACCTCCTCCTCTAGCTATTTTCGCCGCCGCTGCCAATGACCACCACCGCCATGACCCTTAGCCCTCCCTTGCTGTCCCCCTCGACCCCTTCGCCGCCGTTGACAACCTTCGGGAGCCGCGAAATCAAGCAGAGAGTCCAGCCCCTATTTGGACCCCTCCAAACCTGAGAACAGCTGGCCTTCCTTCGGTCATTTCCGGCGTGCCGTCAACCACCACCACGTCGGGACTCCTCCGCGTCCTAAGCTTCAAGCTGAAGCCACCCCGCTGCCGAACGACTGCCAGAGCCGCCGCGAATAGCCCCGAAATTGTCGGTGCCCTGTTTTCGAGTCGGTCCGCGTTTTGTTTAGATCTAGTCGAACCGGCCGTCACCGCCTCTCACCGCTACCGCCGATGAACTCCTAGAACCTGTATCTCTCACCCTGAGCTCGTGGATGCCGGCCACCGCGCGTGGTGGCCGAAAATCGACCCGAACTGCTGCCATGTTCTCGGCCGCGCGAATCCCCTACTCCACCCAATCTATTTCGCCGTCAATCCGCTGCCTCCGGCCACCTTTAGCTGCTGCCACCGGTGCCGACAGACTCCCCCCGACCACCTGGTACTTCCACCTTCAACCCTCGAGCCGACCGTCGTCCGTCGATCGTCGAATCGGCCGCCTAGCCCCGAAGCTGGCCTCTCCCTGTCCCTGCTCGAGTACCTTATTTTGGGCAGGGTTCATGGGCCAGCGAGCTGGGTCGTGGCCAGACTGACCTGGAACGTAGCCTGGGAGGCGGGCCGAGTCTCTGGGCCATTGTGTCGGGTCTGTGGGCCAAGTGGCAGGGAATTTGGGCCATTTGTTCGAGAAGTTAGCCCGTGATCCGTCGTTGCCGATCGTCGTCGCCACCCGCGCCGTCGCCGTTGAGATCGTGGAGCTAGTCAATTTGTGAATTGACCCCAATCCTTGGTTAGGGTGCTAATTACACCTAGGATTAGTCGTTTAGGCGATTAGGGAATTTAGGTACGCGATCGGGGCCGGTTTAGATAGAAATTATGATTAAGTTAAATGGCCGATCGATTAGGTTAGCTAGTTGATTACTTTGCCTGTGGCTAATTGTGATTAGTTAAAATTGATTGATTGATTGATTTGATTGTGCTCGTTCACGAGCGAGCGATCGACATTATAAATTGAATTGATTAATAAAGGCATTGTACGAATCGAGCTTTTTATTGTCTAATCAATTTTGACTACTCGGGATTGATTGGTGACTTTATTGATTTAGATGTCTTGCTGAAATGTCTGATTGGTTGTTCTAATTGTTCACTGAGTGTTTGGTGGTCTGTTTGGGGTTTAATCGCCCTTCTGTGGTTGTAGTGTCTAATGTTAGACTGCATACGCATATGGCCGTGTGGAAAGTCAAAAGATATTTTTAGCATAAAAATGGCCTTCGGCCCGATCTTTTTACATGCGTAAGTGAGCATCCAGCTTTAACCGAAGATAATAAAATGGGCTGATTGTTGGATGTGTTCTATATGGTCATATGAGGGAACGATGATGCTTTTCCTAGCAAGTTCGTACCGTATCAATCTAGTAGAACTAAACGACTTGCCAGAAGCACGTCAATTCTAATTCGGTGCTAACTAACATAGAGGCAAAGTTGGTCGGATACCGGTCTCAGCTTGTGATGGAACAACTCTCCATTTATGGATGCCTACTTGCTGGTGCCGTGCCAGGCGTACTGGAGACTCCTCTTGTAGTAGCCGTTGCCGAGAGAAAAGGGATGTAGCCCGGTCCTGCCGGTAGAACGTTCGATTGCATCAAAGTGCTGGATCGCATTATTTGTGGGAGTTCAATCACGCCTTCTTTCATGTAGATCCTCTCATGTGTTGTGGTCACGATCATCAGTAATAAATAGACTTGTGTGATGTCCTGTGCGTGCTTGTAGATGAGATGCTTGTTTGAATGACTGACTGAATTATTGTGAATTGAGCCAAGCATTGCATTGTGTGTGGCTGTAGCTGGCAAGTATGCTTGTGTATGGTTATTATATCGTGGATGTACTTGAGTGCTTTATGTGCATTGTGATATAGTGAGATTATTGCTAGGATGCCTAGGCGAATCAGTTTCCTAACTGAGCTTAGGCTTGATTCACTGAGATTTATTCTTACCCTGTCGATGGATAACATTTTCAGGTTTCAAGTGATGGAGCCTCATGGGCGCCAAGGATTGGCTTTTGGATTAGTCATTTGAAGTAAGATGAGAAGTTAGTCTTAGCTGACTGAGTATACCTTTGAGACTTTATCTAGTGGCCCCGAAGTATAGGGTTGAGCTCGTATATTAGTAGCTCGGTAGAATTATGTCCTAGCTACTGTTTTGTATATTTGTTTATTATTATCCTTTGATAAAACTTTGCGGTGTTTAATTCCTATTGTTCTACCCCCTGTTTGTTTTCATTGTTAGGGATTTGACACGTTTCCACATACTTAAGTAAGTGATAGGTCGATAGTGTGCATGGGATGCTATCTCTATGACCTCGTAGCGATTTGGCAAGGGGTGTCACGGGCTCGAAAGTCGGGACGTGACATTCTGGGTCGTGCTGCTCCTAACCATCTCCTTGCTGGCCACCCTTTCCGGGAGTATTTCGACGAATTCTCCACCATATTCTCTTATGGCGTGGATAAGTTTGGGTAGAACCTAAAAGCCATCTCCCGTCACGATCTCACATATTATGAGATGTGGTGTAAGACCGAGGAGATAAAACATAGCGAGGTGTCATACAAGGAGCTCCACAATGTTCGGGAAGCTGTTTCCTCTTCTTTTACCAGTACCCTTCAACTTCGGGGCCTTATCTCTAACCGGCTGGCAGCGAGTTGTCGGCATTTGTCAAAGCCGTTGAGGGATATCGAAAGGCAATAGCATGAGCTGAGTGAGACCTGTGAGGTTCGCTCCTTGGCATCTGTCAAGGGTCACGTTGAGGCCCTAAGGGTGATTTTGAACACCCTTGATGACCAGGTGCAAGCCCACATAGAGTATCTCAAAAAGTTAGAAGAGGAGTGGGACGTCCTGGCAGCTTCCTTGGATGAGTTGGCGAAAACCAAATACTCTGCTGAGGAGGAGAATAGGAAGCTGGAGGATCGTCTTTGCCACTTTATTGTACGCTTGAGGGAGCACCTCAGGCAGAAGTGAAGGTAGATCGGGTAGAGCCAAGAAGCGAAGAGAAGATAAGAGAAGAGGAGAAGAAAGAAAGAGAGGGAGAGTGAAAGGGAGAGAGTGAGAAGGAGAGAAAGAGAAGGATAGGAAGAGAGAGAACAGAATGATTTACTCATCCATTTTATCTAATAATTTTTATATTCATTGCTCCTTGCCCCCTTGCTCTTTTGCGTTTTCTTGCATCTTCCACATTGATGGATAAAATCTCTTTAAGTATCTTTCATTGAGTGATCGTGGTAGTTCTCTTCCATCAATCTCCATCATCCGGTATGCATTCCCTAGGAGTACATCGATTATCAAGTAAAGTACTCCCCATTTCGATAACCATTTGCCAAACTTCTCATTGTCGAGACTCAAGGGAAGAATAGTCTTCCAAACCAAATCCCCCATATTGAAGCACTTGATCATCACGTGCTTATTGTAAGCTTTGGCGACCCTTCGTTTTTGTGCTATCAACTTTTCCAATGCCAAGCCTCAATTTTCTCCCAACTCGTCCATGTTTGTATACATCGTTTCATCATATTGTTCCTTCGATGTTTCCTTGGAGTTTCAACCTTAATGACTGCACAATGATCTCGAGTGGAAGGACGGCCTCTTGCCCATACGTTAACATGTACGGACTGACACCGATACTTGATCTTTTCGAGGTTCAGTAATCCCAAAAGACTGTTGACAACAACGAATCTCATTCCCTTGGGTTGTCCTCCAAATGCTTCTTTACCAAGCCAATGATAGTCATATTTGAGGCTTCGGCTTGACCGTTGGTCTAGGCATAGTACGATGTTGAATGGATCTTCTCGATTCCTTTTGACATAGTAAAATTCTATAATTCTCGCCCTATGAAGACTGTTCCTTGATCTGCAGTTATAGTCTCTGGAATTCCAAACTTGTGGATAATTTTTTCTTCAATGAATTCTTTGATCACCTTCTGTGTTACATTTTTGTAAGAAGCTGCTTCAACCCACTTGGTGAAATAATCTGCAGCAACTAAAATAAAACTGTGCTTCTTCGACGAGGGTAGGTGAATCTTTCCTATCACACCCATTGTCCATCCTCGGAAAGGCCATGGCTTAATGATGGGGTTCATTAATGCTACGGGAACGTGTTGGACTGGTCCATATCTTTGGCATGGTTGAGATCCCTTAGTATATTCAATGCAGTCTTTCGTGATCGTTGGCCAAAAGTACCCATGTCACCTTAGCAACCATTTTATCTTTAAGCCTGCTTGGTGTGCTGCACAAATCCCTTCATGAACCTTTGTCATTGCGAGCATTGCTTCTTTCTGCCCTAAGCTTTTTAAAAGCAATCCATCAACTGTCCTTCGATATAACTCGTCATCAATCAAGAGGTACTTTGAGGCTCGCCTTTTAAAGTCTCTGCTGTAAGGGCCAGGGCTCTTTAGGTAACTTATAAAAGGACTTCTCCAATCTTGTCGATCTGGGACTTGATCCGGACCGTTGGACAGTTCTTGTCGAACCATCATTACCCGAGCTTCTAATGAACGTAGAACATCCTTTTGAGTGATAATGTAACTTGCTAATTCTCTTGATATCCTGTACCCGGATGCCATCTAGGCTAACTCATTGGCTTTCGAATTTTCTATTCTCCTCATATGGATCAAATCATATTCAGCAAAATTTGACAATAGTTTCTTTGCGAGTTCATAGTGCAATATGATGTTCTCACTTAGATATTGGTACTCACCTTTGAGCTATTTTATCACCAATTGAGAATCACCTTTGATCGTGATCGATTGCACTTTCATGTCAACCAGGACGTTCAGCCCTATTATTAAGGCTTCATACTTGATTTGATTGTTTGAACAGTTGAAATCAAGCCTAAACATGAGCTTCGTTTTTTGTTGATAGGGAGATACGATCATGATTCCAGCTCCTGACAATTCTAATGTTACCAACCCAACGAAATAGAGTATCCAGGGCCCGATGCGAAGATAATTTTCATCATCCTCTGTTTTTAAAGCCATTCGATACTCAGTGATGAAGTCAGACGCGGCCTGCCCTTTTACTGCTTTGAGCAATACATATATCAAATTGATTTCCGTTAGAGTAAATATCCATTTTGTGATCCGACCTCGCATCATCGGCCTGGATAACATGTACTTTATTACATCTGTTTTTGAAATTACATGTACCATAGTCGGCAACATATAATGACGTAATTTTGTACATACATGATACAAAAAGAGGCATAGCTTCTCAATGGGAGTGTATCTTGTCTCTATGTCATTGAACATTCTGCTCAGGTAGTATACGACTATTCTTTTCCTTTATTATTCTCCTAGTCCAGCATACTCCCGACCGTGGTATCGGTTGCAGATAAGTACAACTTCAATGGCCTACTTGCTTTTGGTGGCATCAAAACTGGTGACTTTGTCAAATAATTCTTCAAATATTTAAAAGCCAACCGGTGTTTTCCCTTTTGGATAAATTCTTGCTCGTCTTTCAATTTGAGTAAGGGGGAAAACATTTCAATTTTTTTTGACAAATTAACTATGAAACGACGTGGGAAATTTAACTTTCCAATCAACATCTGGAGTTGTTTTTTGTTAGTGGGGGGCGGCAATTCTAGAACAACTTTAGCCTTGTTTTTATCCACTTTAATTCCTCTTTGATAGACAAGAAAGCCTAGGAAATTACTAGCCTTTATCTCGAAAGTGCACTTTAACGGATTCATTTTTAACTTGAACTTGCGTATTCTAACAAAACCTTGCTTAAGATGGTCTAGATGACTTACTTGGTTGGTCTTGACTATTATGTCATGGAAGATGAAGTTCATCGCCCTTTAATAGGTGGCTCTAGCATTCTTCAATCCAAATGACACGATAACCCATTCAAATGTTCCAATAGCTCCAAGACACCTGAAGGCTATTTTGTGGACATCCTCTGCAGCTATGCAGATATGATTGTACCCGGAATGTCCATCCATTAGAGACATGATTTCGTTGCTAGCGACCGAGTCAATCACCATATCTGCCATAGGCCTTGGATACTCATCTTAAGGCGTGGCAGCATTCAGGTCATGGAAGTCATTGTAAACCCTTAGCTTGCCATTCTTTTTCTTGACTAGGATGATGTTTGACAGCCATTCGACATATCTAACCGTCCTTATAAATCCAATAGATAGGAGCCGTTCGATCTCTTCTTTTACCTTGAGGATCACCTCAGGTGCAAACCTCCTTAGTGATTGCTGATGCGGTCGAAACCCTCTTTTAATCGGTAGTCGATGCTCGACTATATTTCTTGCTAGACCAGGCATCTCATGGTAATTCCACGCAAAGCAATCTTCATATTTTCCAAGCAAGTCTATCAATTATGCTTTATATGACTGATTGAGCAACTTACTTACGTAGGTTGGTTACGGGGAAGCTTCCTCTCCAAGGCTTACTTCTTTCAATGGATCTTGAGCTTGAATCACCTTGTTGTCTTCCTTGATTGGACATTCCTCGAAGTCCACAATCCCATCAATCACTTCATCTATTAGCTCGATTTACTTGGCCTTATAGGCCTCGTGCCTCTCAATGAGGTTTTGTGATAATTTCTAATCCTCCATCAGTAAATTCTTCCTAGGGATCCATTCAGTATTTCCCTTGTCAAAATGGTAGAGAGCAATATCCCTTGAATTTATCTCAAGAGGTTTTGAGATACGCAAACAATCATTTGGCATGACCTAATCTTGCCCTGATATTTGGGTTCACGTGACGCAAGTCTGAAGATTGGCTTTTACATATTCCACCTTATCCCCATTCCAGAATGCTAGCATCTGATGCAACGTAGAGGGGACACACTGGTTCCCTTCATAGTAGAAAATTATATGAGCCGTCAGCATCCACTACACAAAAAAACGTTCTTGATGTCTTGGATTCTACGGGAAGATCAGCGATGTATATCCCCTTGACTTCAGTTATTTCCCTGATGAAATCTGATAGCTAGATGTTTGATAGGATGATCTCATCGTCAGTTCTCCCAATCTTCCTAAAAAATCTGTACGGGATGAGATTCAGTGTTGAACCACTATCTACCAAGACCTTTGTCACTGGCCGCCCATTTATCTTGGCATTAATATTTAGTGACCTCAAATGATTGGAGACTTCCTTGATGGGTTTTTTGAACTTCATGGTCTCTTCGTCATTGAAATAGAACTGAGCGCTCTCCTTTTCTTCCGTGGTTACTTTGTCATCAAGGTGCTCCGGGTTCAACTCTAGTCGAAACTCATTAGGCAGCTTAACTTGGACCATGCAAGAGCTCGATGGTGAATCTGACCTACTTATTGTGACGTCCTGGAAATTCAATCCTTGTAAGCGCCGGAAGTCGATTAAATGATATGAATGTATAGTCATAGTCGACGTTTATTTTGGACTATAAGGATTGGAAAGACGAAAATTTGGACGAATTCCGAACTTTAGTTTATTTCGAATTGAGTTCCGAAATTAATCCGCGGCGATTTTCGAATTGCCGTTTTCGCAAATGAGCTTAACCTTGACCGAGCTTGGCCAGTGAAATTACCGAAATTACCCTTCGCTCAGTACACCAAAAATTTCGTTTCAGTCCCGGCGCGCCAAAATTACCATTTTACCCTCCATCAATTATTCATACATATAGGACAAAAAAATTTAATTTTTGCCCTTGAAGTCAAAGTGGGCCATCTTCCCCTCTACCCAACGCACGTCCCCTCCTTCTGCCATCTTCTGCCGTTTCCTTCTTCTTCTCCGTTTCTTCTTCTTCTTCTGCTCTTCCTCTTCTTATTTTTGGCCGAACGACTCCTCCTCCTTGCCGATCGAATCCTCCTCCGTTCGTCGCCATTTTTCGCGACCACCGACCCACCACCGGCAGCCATCGTCCTCAGCCACTCCCCGCCGCCGCCTTGACCCCGGCCGAGCCGCCATCGCCGTCGTTTCGCCGAGGAAACGCTATGGCCGGGCCTGCCCTATTTTCGAGTCAAAAGACCCGAGGACTCCGCGGCCTCCTCCGGCCGCCATCGACGCCGACCACCACCACCCAGCTAACCCCCGACTTCCCCTCGATTGATCCAACCCCTCGTCGCCGACCGTCAGCAGCCAAAATCGCCGAAATCAGGCCGTGAAGTTCCGGTGCTCTGTTTTGAACTCGGTTCATTCCGATCTTCGATCCGGTCGCCACAGTCGCCGCTGTGCCACACCGCCACCGCCAGATGACTCCCTTGAGTTCCCTCTACCGTCACCCAGCTCGCCTCCGCCGGTTGCCGTGCGTGGCCGCTGAAAACGATCGTCGACAGAAACCCCTGTTTCGGTGCCGAACAGGGCAGCCACTGATCGTGGCTGTTCGCCGTCACCGGCAGCCTTCCGCCACCGTCCACCTGTCCCGACCGACCCCCACCGATCCCTGGGTGAGCCCCCGACCCTTGGCCGGCCTTGTCCCGGCCCGTGTCGTCGGAAAACGGCCAAAATAGTAGAGTTTGCCGGTTGAATATTCTGTTATTCACTGTTGCAGGCTGCCGGCCGCCCCTCGCCGGAGCTCCGTCGCCGGCCACTTGTTCCGGCGACCTCGCCGGACTCCCACGGGGTGTCGCCAAAGTTTGAGCTCGGGCCACCGCGCGATAAACTCTAATTTTATCGACGCCGCAGCCGCCGCCGCCACCGTCACCGCCGCTCGGGCTAACTTACATTGTGAGTTGACTCTAAACCTTGGTTAGGGCGCTAATTGCGCTTAGGATTAGTCTTATTTATTTATTTATGTATTTATTTATTTCTTGAAAAAAAAATTATATTTCGATCGGGACCGATTTAATAGAAACCATGGTTAGGATATATGGCTGATCGATTAATTATCTGTGGCTATTTGTGGTAATTTATCAATTAATTGATTAATTGAGTTGTTCGCGAGTGAGTGACAGGTTAGAAACGAGTGAACGATTGATTGCTATAATTTGACTGAGAATTAAGATGTTTAATATGAATTGAGCTTGAAATTGCCGGGTTAAGTTGATTACTCGAGAGCGCGTGAATTGCTTGATCGGTTTGTTTGCCTGGCTAAAATGCTCAATTGGGAGTCTTGTGGGCCTTGGGGCCGAGTTGATTGTATTTCTTGTAGATTTTGGCGTTAATCCAAGATAATCAATGAGTTGATTGCCGAATGCAATTTGTGTGGTCATTTAAAGGATCAATGACGCTACCTGGCAAGTTCGCATTATACCGTGGGTACTTGTGCCGTACAGATTGTATGGAAATTCGCGACTTGTCAGAAGCATGATAATCCATGCCCCGTGCCAGTCGTACGGTTTTAAGGAATTATTGGATGCCGGTCGCAGCTTGTGATAGACCGAAGCTCTTTTTTAAGGAATGCCTACTTGCAGTGCCGTGCCGAGTGCACTAGATACACCGCTTGTAGTAGCCGTCGCTGAGAGGGTAAAGTGGACGTAGTCTGGTTTTACCAGAAGAGTGCGGGATCGCACTATTGATGTATCTATCACGCCAGTCGCGTGGGTCATTGATTAATAATGGACTTATGTATGCCTGAGTGGTTATGCTTCTATTGGTTGTAGATTTGACAGATTTATTTTGATTGATATATATATATATATATATATATCTGTTGAAATCTTGTGATCTTTTTGTGGTGCTTAGGATGTTCTGGGCGAATCAATGTCCTAACCGAGATTAGGCTTGATTCACTGAGATTCATATTTCACCCCGTCGTGGGATAAATTTTTCAGGTCCGAAGTAATGGAGAGACCGGTGCGATTCGGCACCCCCACCGACTCATCACTTGATATCAGTCTCCATCCGGTACCAGGTACGGACCAGATGTGGGAACGTCACATCACGACGATATGGGTCGATGAAGGGATGCCACATTTGGTGGCACACCTCTTTAAGGTCTGGTATCTTCGTGATGGGATGGATCTCTTTGGTTCGCTTCGATGATTTGAGGGGCCACCTCTTCAGGGGGTCCCTAATATCCCCGCTTGGAACCCGATGGATATTGATACACCTGATGGGGAAGTGGTAGACCCGCGCCTGGTATGCAGCTCGAGTTCGAGCCTGAGCAATCAGTAGCCCCCTCTGTGCATTCTAGCCAGAGTTCTTGTGATGACCCGAACGACCCGGCTCCCCCGGTTGGTTATGATGACCCGGATGTCGAGTTTTCCCAGTAGAGGGTTAGGTTCCTTTTGTGGTCAGGGAACTGATGATGTTTTTGTGGGGGATACTGTTTTGGGATAGATGAGAGTTAACCTTACCTGACTCCTGTATCTTTTTGTGAGTCCTAGAGGGCCGCCCCGAAGCTTGGGGTTGTAATTATTAGTTGATGGCTCTGTAAGGTTATAAATCATCTATTCTCATCAACCTTTAGTGTTGTGATATCTGGCTTTACTTTCTATCTATCCCATATGGTTTTATTGGATGGAAGATTATACGTTCCGCATGCGCAGTATAATCTTAGGTCGATAGCTGTTGCCTGAGACGCTATATATTATGACCTAGTGGCGTTTTGGCAAGGGATGTCGCGGGCTCGAGAGTCGGGACGTGACACTTATGTAAGTCTTGAACCGAGATTTCGGCTTTGATGGCTTCAAGGGTTCAGGTTGTCTGCGAGTCTGTCCCTGAGTTGGTTGTAACTCTTCCGGCTTACGCCTCCAAACTAGGTTTTTGGCTTTTTGGAATTTTGGGTGTTCTTTCACCGATCTTGATTCGGACAAGGTAGCTTGATACTGCAATATGCAGATCCTCCTTTTTCTTTATGCCCTTCTTTTCTTAGTACGAGTCATGATTTCTTCTTCTTTTAGGCTTCTGTAACCTCGTACCATTATCCTTTTACCGAGTTGGCTAGAATCTTTAGAGTTCGTTGGCGGTGTGGCCGAGCTGGAATATAGTGCTTTCGATCCATCTTTTCATCATACTCGTTTTTCCTTATGTGGAAAACTGTCTCCTAAATGCAGGTTAGCGGAGGACTGTAGCTTACATAAAAATCAAATTTCCCACTAGATTCCCCTAGTGTGTCAATAATGGGATCCCCTTCTCCGTACCTCTGCTTAAATGATTTGTAAATCACCTTTTTGGGGACCACCTATTTGACCTGCGGTATGTTTCGACCTCTTTGGTTGATGCGGTCATCCCGCTGGCTGTGACTCGTGCCCTCCAACTTCTTCTTGTAGTGTGGAAAAAAATTTGGTAATTTTTGTCCTTCGTCTAACTACTTTAAGGATACCATCCAAGTCATCACAGGAAATGGGTCAGTATCAATATCCATGGGGGACTTACCCTTATCGACGGTGAACCGAATCTTTCCTTATCCGATGGTTTCCTGGATATTCTTTTTTAGAACAAAACAATCCGACGTATTATGGCTCCATGAGTGATGCCATTTGTGGTATTTTTTACTGGACAACTCTTTGGATGGTATCTATTGACCTTCTGTTAGCTTGATCTGCCCATCGGCCAACAATATGACAAAAATTTCTTCGGTCCGATTCGCATCAAATGAATAATATGCCGCCTCCTTGGCTTTGGCCATAATGGTTGATTTCTCCTTCATTTTGGTTGGCCTCAGTGCTTGACAAGTGTATGGCTTAACTATAATTAATTGGGCTATAGCAACTTCGACAGGATCTGGCTGTTCCTCTTCGAAATCATGAGCGTCAACGAAATTTGCTTCCCCTCTTTCGGTATGCCTTTTGTCTTTTTTCTTGGGTAAGTCTCATGCTTGACAGTCATGGTAGATAGTTCGAACAGATCCGTGCACGGAAGTCCTACCATCCTATCTTGTATTTCGAACTTCAGCCCATTAAAGGTGAAATCTGCAAATGTTTTCTCAGGTAAGGGAACTAGACACTTGTTCTGGGCTCGCTTGAATTTGATAATAAACTGGTCCACTGTCTCGTTGTACATTTGCTTCATTGTCGATAGGTCAGCTATGGATAGATTTGGCACAGCTCGTTGGAACTGCCCATGAAAAAGATGCTCCATTTGTTCCCATGAAAGCATTGAATTTCGCGACAGAGCAGTGTACCAGATGAAAGCTGTTTTGGATAAAGATAATGGGAACAATCTAAGCTTCCAGTGATCAATATGAGTAACATCTCCACATAGTGCCAGGAAATGATTAACATGTTCATAGGTGGACCGGTCGTCTTCACCAGTGATCAATTTAAATTCTGGTATCTTGAATCCTCTTGGGTACGAGATCGTATCCATCCAATCTGGGTATGGTTTTAGATAAATATTGACTTTGTACCCTATCGCAGGTTCATTATACCCAACTACTTGATCAACAACTGGTTGATTTTGATATATTGGTTGGTATGGTATCTGGCTCTTGGGATGCAGTAGAACTTGATATACCGGTTGCATGATAGGTCGAAAAACTTGTGGCACCGGCTGATTTCCCTATGGTTGTAATACCTTATTCACCTGTTGGTATCCTGCGTGTAAGATCTGCTGAGGAACCATTGGCTGATCCAGCCCCTTGATTTGAGGAAATTGATCCTGCCCCTTGGGCTGCCACTACCCCCTAGGGAAGGCTGGTAATGCTCCATGGTTATCGATGACCATTGGTGTAGGCTGCTCATTCATGGGTATAGGATTTGCTTGTGTAATAGTCTCATACTGGGTAGCAGGTATTTCTTGTCGATGATGATGGCCTGGGAATGTACTTGGATCATTCGCCTGAGGATTGGGCACAATTATCGATGGAATTTCTTCACGTGGCAAACTTCTGATAGGTACAACTGGTGGTGTGTTCTGATCATGAGTTTTGCGTTTGTTGTCAGCAAAGGTGCACTCGTCGTAGGTATGGAAAGATTTCCTATCTGAATCTGTCGAAAACTCGACGATGCCCCATGTTGTCCTGACTCGCATTCATTTATGTATTGATGATCAATGGCCTGACGACCTCAGTCATGCGTTAGACCACGTGGTCAGCAAATTCATTCTGGGCTTCCTCAATCGTATGCCTTACTGAGGACAGCATGACTGGCGTCACTTCAAGGTTTCGCCTTGGTTCTTTGGCAGGTCGTTATTGAACCTCGCATCTTCGATTTGGGGTGGATCTTGGACTCCTCGAATTGTCGAAGATTCTACTCGTGGTACTTCCTCCATGAGTTCATTTCCATCTATATTGCTACGAACTCTCGTACGTGGCATAGCACTCTCACAAACCTGACACCTTCATCCCACTAGGCGTACCAAAAAAGGATTGTTGCACGAAAATCTCCCTCAGTAAGGCCCAGTCGATTCTCCCGAGGTTCAGCCCAAGAGGTTGGAGCCCAAAAGGGTTGCTATTGCAGAAATTTTTTTTTATAGAACGTTAGCAGTTCATTAAGAAAGAAGTGTTCTGGACAAGCTATGGATAGAGAACGCCAAATCCAAGATATCTTATTGATAGGAGCGTGTCTTTCGACAGATTTGTATAAGATTTCGACCAACCTACTGGAGACAAATTTCAATGAACCTTGTCGAATTGTTTTAATGAAAAAGAGGACCAAGGCACAACACCTGAATTGAATCGACGATGCTGGACCACACTGTAGGACACGAAGTTGGAATTTAATCTATAACACCAGACGGATGGAAATGTAGGACATAGCACCGGAATTGAATCAATAGTACTGGACGGGTGGAAAATGAACCAATACAGTACCGAAATTTAATCAACGACACTTGGTTGGGTGAGTAGAAATCGAAATTTAATTGACGACACCTAAATTTGGATATGAAATACGTCGAAATTGAATCAACGACGGGAATCTGAAGGCTATAGCTAAGATTAAGCTAGATTGAAAGATACAGATTTGTTGTGTTGTGTTTTGTGTGTCTTTTGGTGTAGGATACCCTTAGGTATTTATAGGCGTGTTTTGGTAACTGTCGAAGGGTCTTTGCCTTGTGTTCCAAGTACACCTCCCTTTGAGGACGAGGTTTGCTTTAATAACCGCTAGACAGCTGTCACCTTCAAACGATCCTTGCGGATGAAGTCTTCAACGGTTTCTGCACATCTTTCGTTTCTTTTGATGGAATTGCCGTCAAATCTTTCGACTGCCCCTAATAGTGTCTTCTTTCGTGAGCCCTCTTTATTTAGTACTTTGGGACAAATTCCGCCAAAACCATCCCTTACGTGGCTTCTCGGTAGCTGATCCTCGCCTGTGCTGCATACATCTTTCCGTAGCTGATTATTCCATTTTTTAGTGCCCATCATGTGACTCATAAGATAGTTTTGGGTGTCAACAGGAGCATATTGAACAATAGGCTAAAATTTAGAGATCGCATTAAATAAATTTAAAGCGCAGGGATCATATTGTATATTAGATTAAAGTTTAAAGATCATTTTTGTCATTGTCTCAAATAGCAAAGCAAAAGGAATAGTTAGGGAGAATAAGACAATTGACCAATATTTGTAGATTCAATGCCCAGTTGGAAAACTTTTCTCGAAGACAATTAGGTTTTCGGGAGCACACGAATGACATCTTAACGAACTGGTTTCATACAAAGATGGTTTCATACTTTGAATAAACTTTAATGCAAGGTCGGAAAAGCTGTCAGGGATATGTTTATTTTTTT
This sequence comes from Rhodomyrtus tomentosa, assembly GCA_028455895.1. NCBI lineage: Eukaryota > Viridiplantae > Streptophyta > Magnoliopsida > Myrtales > Myrtaceae > Rhodomyrtus > Rhodomyrtus tomentosa. The sequence continues at coordinate 33,981,116 of JAPCWY010000001.1, read as the reverse complement.
TTAATGATTTTTGAGGTAGGAAAACATAAGTCAATTGAAATAAATCCTCTACTTTTTGTCAATTAACAAACATATAAGCATTCAAACCCTATTTTCAGACAACACAGTAGTTTTTTTCCAAATTATAAAAATCATTTAATCTGTTTTTTGAGATGAAAACCAAACACTACCTAAATAACCATGGTCTTGTTGGAGGCCTTCATGGACGTGACTGGTAGAAAGCATTTTATGTTTTCATTATTGGCCGATTTTCCATCAATGAAAACAACTTCAGATGCAAATAATAACACAATTAGAGGCGATTTGGCGTTGTAGAAAGCATTCACCAAAGCCAGCTTCTACTTGAAGCACTTAAATTGCCTGCTATATCAAGAGAAATGCATCATCCTTTGGGGATAAAACTTTGGAATCTGTTACCCTGATAGCCTGATAATATTGTCATTATTTCCGACCTCTCGATTTTGCAACTAATTAGTACTTTATGCAAAACATGCGGTAATGAAGTGTGGATCTACGGTATAAAAAAAAATATCCGACAATACTGTTTGACTATCAGGAAAACATTTCTCTAAAACTTTCCTATACAATTCTAGCAACAGAAGATTATACGCTGCCCTTAGAAAAGGGAAAAAGCCTAAGTAACCGCACCCATTCTTTCTCAAAGAAGATGTCTTACAATAGTCTTGTGTGTGTGTACACACACACATACACATCGAACGAGACGGTCTCTTTTGACCAAAAAAACGAAACAAAACGGTCTTTCACGTTTTGCAGGGTGACCGTGTCTGCTATTGGCCGCGTAACCATTGCTTAGGAATTGGATAACCGGCTCTTCCGGTCCCATGAAAGTCGTGGTCTTTGAAAATGATATATAGTTTTTAGAAGGCTGTTAAGTATTAGGTTACCTTAACTAAACCAAAAACCTTAGTGTCCATGGCCAATCCACCTAAATACTACTGCAATACCATTATGATTAAAATCTATCGGAATTAACAAATTGCGACATGTAATTACGGTCATGCGGATCGTCAATAGTGGGTCTTATTTTATATCATCGATAAAACATTTCACGGCATAACATGTCACATCATCATTTAATTTCATGAACGGAAATTTGTGAGATCGATCTACCTCATTTTATATATTTTAAATCTGATAGCTATAAAATTTTCTGTCTTGCCCTTCAAAATTATTCTCCATATGATCCAGCTATGTTTTCTTGAACTCGTCTTATACAGACAATCTTATACAATTACTAAATTATTGAGGCAAAGTAAATTATTCAATTTCCTCTAGCATAAAATGTCTCAAATCTTTTACTAATTTATCTTAGATAGATACTGCAACGAAGTATATTTGCGAGGGCAACCCCATTTCAAACTCGAAATAGTCCTAAATAAAAGTTGAACCTGTCTGAAATCCGAGTCGGGTTTCCAAATAGGAAGTCTTGAAGATGAACATATCCAATCAGTAATAACATAAATCTGACAATTTTCTCTCAGATTCTTCTCCAAATTTGCTACGTATCTCATTATCCTGTAGGTTCCGGTTGCCAATTGCATCTCAATGAAATGCGGTGATAAAAAAGACGCAGTAATTCACAAAGAAATAACGATGCCGTTAGCTTAGCAGCATCCCCGAAAAACGTATCTCAACTTTGGCAATTCAAGCAAGCATGCATGACCACAGCCCAAAGCAAACACCTCAAGAAGCATAGGACAGACATGGCAAGTCATAGAATGGTTTTAGCGTAGCATGACAATGCACTGGCAACCTCCATCCTAGAGTGTATGCAGATGACAACTAAGAGCTTAGCAAAGTTTCCTTCAATGGTGTACAGGCTTATCTGATTCAACGTTCCATATGAACACTTTGAATTTGGAAGCATGAGGAGCTAAAGATGGCAATCTGGTTTGTTTTGGTATATTTGATATGGCAAGCTTTGAGCTGTATTTACTTCTTCTGGGGCAAAATACTTAAAACTCAATTGCACTCAATTAGTACTCATGACATCAACTACCCCTGCAGAAGAACAGTGCATAGAATTAAGGAAAATCTGGATATGGATTTACATGGCATCCATCAAATTTTCGTAATAGCATAAATGAGAAATGTTTAGAGGACAGTACCGTCACTTTTGGATATGTGCTTATATAGAATCCATCGAATTTTTGTAACAATAGAAATGAGAAATGCTTGGAGGATGGTACCGTCACTTCTGTGAGAAATGACGGTACCATCCTGACCACACATCAAGTGTTCATTAGGGTTATCAAAATTGAAGAAGCGTATTGCTAAAAATGGCTCGAACCACACATCCCCCAAAATGTGTGATCATGAGGGTACCGTCACTTTGTTGAATATGACGGTACCGTCCTCTGAGCAACGCCCAAACACATATATAGTAGGAAATTCTCAATCAAATCTCAACAACCATTAGAGTTCATATGCATTAATGCGGATATGCGTAATCAGATTTGGAGAGAACATCCTGTTTTTGGCTTTCCATTTTGTACTTTTTGGTAGGGAAAGTTATCAGAAAGAACAATGAAGAGCAAAAAATCTCAACCCTCCAAGTGCTATAAATTCAGGGCTCCGTCTTAATGAAAAGGCATTAGGAAACCAGTCTTTGCGCTAGGAGAAATGTCTCTTTTGCAGAAAAAAGAGCTAGAGAACTCATGCTCATATCACTATTTAGGTTCTTGATTTAAACGTAGCACTATTTTCTTAGAGAGAGAGAGAGAGAGAGAGAGAGAGAAGGATGATAGAAAATTAGTTCATGGGCTACTGACATGAAAGAAAGGGTCAGTGGTTCTACAGTTATGAACGCATATGCTATAGGCTTGATTTGTCTTGCAAACCCAACAAAAGTGACTTCTCATCCACAACCCTAAACCAACCCGCTTTCTTTATTTTTCTTTCTGTTGGTGAAGAATTCTTCTTCTGTTCTCTCCCTACTTATCTTCTTCAGGGCTTCTCCGGATCACTATTTGGCTCTGTAGAATCTCCGGTGGTTTGCAATTTAGCGCAACTTGGATCGATGGACAATTCCGGAGCTAACAAATTGGGGGGCGGCGGCGGCAGCGGTTCTGGGGATGAGGGTAAAGCGTGCACTCGCGGACACTGGAGACCTGCTGAGGATGACAAACTCCGGCAACTTGTCGAGCAACATGGAGCGCATAACTGGAACGCGATAGCTGAAAAGCTTCAAGGAAGATCTGGTATACCCTAAATTCTGTGTCTGAAGTATTTTTCTCTTGAAAATTTTGTACTTTGAGGGTTGGCGATTGGACAATATCATTTTCAGCCCTGACCGTCGAATATCCACATCAGACCAACTCCAGAATTCTTTTTTAGCATCTTAAATTCTCTGAAAGAGGAAACGTATGAACTAATCAATCGGAAACTTCGTGATAAAAAGTTCGGATTTGAATCTGACTGCATCTCAAACTTTTCTCATACTTTTTTCCAAATGTGCGCATGGGTGCCATTACTTCTGACTATGTTCCGTAAGTTTTGTGCTATTAGATTGATTGATATTTTGAGAGAAAAGGGTTTAGATCAAGGCCCTGCACATATATTGTTCTTTTATTATAAACTGATTGTTAACCTTTGCCTGGGGGGTCATGGTTCATTGTCTTAAATAGGCAAGAGTTGCAGATTGAGGTGGTTCAATCAGCTGGACCCGAGAATCAACAGAAGGCCTTTCACAGAAGATGAAGAAGAACGGCTTTTGGCGGCGCATGCCATTCACGGAAACAGGTGGGCGCTAATAGCTCGACTGTTTCAGGGTCGAACCGATAACGCCGTGAAGAATCAATGGCATGTCATAATGGCCCGAAAGCAAAGGGAAGAATCAAGGTCAGTGCCTATTTATAAGAGGAGTTACCATGATTCTCTCACTGAGTTCCAGGGTTTCCATGGAATTGGGAAATCAGCATTTGTCGTGGAGCCTAACTCTAACTACGGGTTTGAAAGGAAGAAAGATAGACATTTCGATTCTTCTTTTCTTTCTTGGCAATTCATCCCATCCATGTCGGCAGAAATGGCTCCAACGGCATCGCCCTCGCCCTTGGTGGAATACGCCCGAGGAGAAAAGAGAGACCATAGCGCTTCCGGGTTTTGTGATTGCACTGACGAGGGCTATCAATCCTTGTACAATAATTTGCCAAGTTATGGTGCACTCACCCTTCCGAACTACACAAGTCCTGTTAAGTATCCAAGACATGGAAACGGCTACGGAGCGATTCAAATGATCGAAAAAAAGGGCAGCGATCTCCATGACAGTTTGACAAATGCGAATCTGATGGCTTATGGGCAAGGAGGAGGAAATGAATCGACAACGCTCCAGAACGTTCCCTTCATCGATTTCCTTGGTGTAGGGATAACATCTTGATGATTATGTGACTGGAATTAGTTGTAGCTACTAGCTAAATTATGACATTTTCGTTCCTTCATTGAAAACGTTCCGTAGTTGAGAGCCTTGCTCTGTCTTCCGAATTCATATTCTGTGGAGCATGGAAAGGAATAGTGGAGATTAGAGCTGGAGAACATAGAATACTCTTTCAGTGTTTCCGAAAAATATTCACATTTCAGTTTAATTTAGAGCAATGGCAAAATAATAGAGTTCTTTTGGCCAAAATTCTTGGCAACCTACGATCTTCTTTGTTTGTCGTCCATGTGACCATCCTCGCTTAAGTTCGATGTTTTTTGGCCTATTCTAATAAAGGCAAATCATCAAAATGCGCAACAACCAAGATTAAATTAGGAAGACCAAGTCTTCTTATCAAAAAAAAAAAAAAAAAAAAGAGCTGCAAATAAGAACATCTCTCTATCTTTCCCAAAGAATTCCATTCGGAGGAAAAATGGGAAGTTCGAATGGAAAATAATTAAATGTGTTGCCTTTTAGACATGTTCCTGCATTAGGTGGACGTTTCCTTTCAAGTGGTTAGCATCTGCATTTCCCCATTGCTTAGAAATTTGCAGTTAAGAACAGGAAAAAAAAAAAAGAAAAGGAAAAATCAATGTCGAGAGCAGTTACATGCTTGCAACTTTGGTTTATGTATGTACTGCTAAGACAACATTAACGACCCCCTCAGAGTCCGCCATTTAATTCATCTTGAATTTGGACAATATTAGCCGCACGCCCACGACGACCAGACCCAATCCGGCTGACCGAATCAAATAACTAATCGCGCAAGACACTTGTTGTCTGATTTGGAGTCTGAAAAATTGTCTGCAGCGAAATATGCGTACAAGTGTGGGTGTAACCGTGTAAGAAGAAGGCTATGGAAGAAATGTTTCCACATAGAAACCCTAATAATAAGATATCATTAAAGATTATCAACATCAGGGCCAACGAAATCATGTAGGACTGTCGACACCCACGTCAGCGTTTTTTATCCAAAATCAACCGGATAGGCTCAAGTGGCAAAATGTGAAAATTGCATAACTCAATTAACAAAATGAATTGGAAAAAGTGCCAGTAAGTTTAGGGTTTTTTTGGATAATTTCCCCCCCATTATCAATGTAAATCAATTGAATGCGCCTCTCTTTGATCTAACTTTAACACAGGTTTTAGAATCTGTCCAAGAGTTTGCTTTTGCCACCAAACCCTTGTTGATAAGACGTGAGATTTGAGAGTCAGTAGAGAGACCGATTCAGTATGTGGACAGGTGCGTGAAAATGTTTTACGCTTCGCTACGAGAAAGGCTTCCAAAACGTTGACAGCACCAGGGCTGGGTTCTCATAATTTTCTAGGATCATGAACATCATTAAGAATAACGTTTCACTTTGACAAAATAATAATAATAATAATAATAACAACAACAACAACAAGCACCACGTTATTTCTTAAGACAGCTGGTTTTCCCGTTAAATAGAATTAGATGAATTCCTCGTCACTGCCTTTCAGATATATGTTGTTTAGGTACAAACATCTCTTGATCGCAGCACATTGAATAGTTTAGGTCATTGAGTAACGATGCGGTCTTCGAGTATTTTCTCTCTCCCGTCTGCCATTTCTGCCTTGACATTGAGATTATGACCGTGCATCGTTCCAAGGCCTTCGCTTTTCGTCCACCGATTTTCATCCTTAGAGATTAGCCACGACCATTCGTCTTGAAGAGTAGCACCATCATCCTCTGCTTGTCACGTCTCATATTTGCTCCGATTATCTCTGAGGGCAGCTCTATATCGTGAGTTATTGGTCTCCCCATTGTCGCGTCAAGGAGTTTAAGATATAGGGTTAAAGTTTTCAGTAGCCTCGTCAGTGTTCTCGCCGGCATTCCCGCATTATTGTACTGCCACAAATCGAGCTTCTTTGGCCTCTAGATTTATTCTGTCGTGCATCCTTCTTCTTCTTTTTTAATCGTGGTCATTGGTAATATGAATTGCATTCAATTTGTCATGCAAGGTTCATCTTTTAAATATCTTGAATCCCGTTCGATGTATCTGTTAGGTTAGGGTGTTGTCATCTAAAGGGAGTGAATACATGATTTCAAAGAATTTAATAAATCAATGTGAGATAAAACATATATGCTCAGAGATTCGTTCAAACAATACTGACTAGTAAGATCTAAGATACCCTTAGAGGCAATGGCGTGTACAATTTTACTATGATAATATGTAAGCAGAGAGATGAAGGGATAGAGAATTTATACAAAGAGTCTATAGTGATTTAGCTTTATTCAAGACTACGTCTACTTCTATATGTTGGTAGGCAATCGGATGGATTCCAATAGTGAATAGCTCAGAGGTTATAACTCCGTCAATAGATTTCTTATCTAACTCTCTCGCACTCTAATGTTCTCATCTAAGTATTACAGTGTTGGATCAAAAGTATATGAAGTATGTGAAGCTCTCTTGATCTTGAAATTTTAGTATTTGTTCTCTCGTGTGTACACTCTTTAGTCCTGAGGTCTTCTTTTATACTCCATCTCCAATGCTTGTTGTAAAATCTATAGACGATCGGTCTCCAAACTTCCCTGTTTGAATGAGACTTTATACAAAGCATTTCGTGTCAGTTGAGATTAACCAAAGGAAGAATCTCCCGTTAGCTCAAATCGCTCACGCAATTATGATATTGGGTTTCCATAGATAGAGTTCTTCATTTCGTCATTCGCTTTGTCTCTTCTAATCCAAGTCCTTGCTAGATCTTCATGATTGAGAATCTCCAAGTACCAATCTAGCCTGATTTGCTAGCCATTTTTTTGATGCAATATGTCAGTTAAATCATCTTGAATATATCTCTTGATAATATGGTTGTTGCACATGAAATACTTCCTTAGAGCTTGAGCTTCGCTACAGCATTGCTCTCCGCTTAACGAACAATGCCTGAGCTACCCGCTCAACATCTAAGCTCCATACAACTTCTAAGTCCCTCAAAACATTGTCTAAGCGTTTTTTTGCTAGATTCAATCATGTGTAACTTAATTCATACACATTTGGACAATCTGCAAAATAATATTTTACTTAGATATTAGAGATAAAAAATTATTTTGTCAATTTCAAAATCAATTAATGATTTTTCCCAGTGATATCCACATCACTTGTCTAGTGTAAACAGTGGTTCGGTCAAACACGTTGGAAGAAAGTTGCATGTGTTATTCTTGAGGTTATTTATGAATATCAGAGAGTTCTTTGTTAAATAATGCTTTGTAGAGAGATCATTGGAAATTAGAGTTATTATTTGTTAGTTCATTATTTCGGTAGAATAGCTAGTTCATTTGTTAGATTAAGATAGTTAATATTTCTGTTAGATTATTTTATTCCCACATAGACTTTGAGTATAGATACCCTTTACTTTAACATCAAAAAGTTATCTTATTGAGAAAAAAAAATGTAACCTTTGAATATTTTCTCTCTCCCTCTCTGTTGAAAATCCTAGTATAATTACAAGGATTTTTGGCTTTAGGGTATAGAAGTTATAACCACACATATCATGGTTCATCTCAGATTATTACGACAACGTTATGTCGTATGTCATTCACAAATTTCTGCGCATATCTCCTTTTGGGTTTGGAGTTCTCAAGTGAGTCATCTCATCCCTTACGTGGCTCAGAAATTCTATACATTATCCGTACTGTTATTTGTTGGAGTTGGCGAATACTTCGGAAGCCCTTGTTTTTCATACTAGGCACGCCCACGTGAGTTTAGGGAAACTAAAGTATAAACCAACAATATGTGACCTCTATGCATGGAATGACGGGGGTCAGGTTGCCCGATCAGCAGGCGGGGGTTTCGCTCCTTGGTGAGCGGACAAAAGCATCCTTGAAACAACATCGGGTTTAGACTTATGTTTGAGTTGGTCCATTTGTTGTGAGATCAAAGAGATTCAGATGAGCTTAGGTTTTGGACCCATTTAAAATCCTATATATTGTGCTCGTATGAGAAATCTTTGTAACAAGTGATTGTGATTATAAACCTAAAAATCATAGTGGAATCTCTTTGCAGTACGTAGCTCTATCCTAAGGTGAACCTAAGTAAATATCGTGTGCCATATATTATTAAATTCTTTGTGTGATTATTCTGATTCAATTTAAGGTATAACCTATTCATTGGTATCAGAGCCTTGTGTTCGAGGAATTATGGTTTATTTGAGATGTCCAGAGGGTCACTGATTGAGATAGAAGAATTCAACAAGAAGAGATTCGTTCTGTGGAAGATGAAGATGGAGAATCTTCTATGTGATTGAGATCTTTGGTCGGCAATCATTAGGGAAAGGCTGATTATTGCGACAGCTAGTGTCGTGATAGGCAAGGAAGCGGGCAAGGAAACGGAATGGGCTCCCAAGCGGTCAGATCCAAAGGAGATTGAGGACTGGGATCGAGTCGTTCGTAAAGCAAAGGATTTAAACCGGCTTTGTCTCGCGGACTCTATTCTAATGAATGTGATGAGCGAACCTACAGCTAGGGATTTATGGAAGAAATTGGAGTCGTTGTACCAAAGTAAGTCGCTAGTCAATAAGTTGTTCTTAAGGAAAAAGCTATATAATATTTGGACGCACGAGGGTGACTCGTTTTTTGCACACCCGCATGACTTTAACACATTGATAAGCCAATTCGTATCAATGGGTGTCACGTTCAAGGATGACGATAAGGCGATAACACTACTCTGTTCATTGTCGGATTCATGGGATGATCTACTTGTGGTAATCGATGGTGGGACAAGGAACTGTCATATGAGATTGTGTGTTCAGCCTTGTTATCAGAGGAGACACAAACAAAGGGGTTAGGGAGTTCCGGTAAAGAGGCGCAGGCAGCTAGGGGTAGGCCAACTGAGAAGGTTCTAAATCAAAAATGGTCCAAATCCAAATCTCGTGGGCGATTGAAGAGTAGGAAGAGGAGGGTACAGTATTGAAGATGTGAAGATGTGAAGCGGGATTGTAAAAACAAGCCCGTTTTTAAGAAAGAAACTAAATCATTTTCGAGGAAGGAGGATGTTGAAACAGTAGATATGTATGTGGCTGCTACATGTATGGCGCAGACAAACAAGGATATTTGGTTCGTCAACACCAGTGCTTCATATATCACATGACGCCTCAGAGACACTGGTTTTGTGAATATGAGCAATATAATGGTGCACGACATGCTCGGAGATTATACTGCAGTTCAAATTATCGAGAGTGGCAGAATGAAGCTGAGGATGAGTAATGGCACAGTGAAGACTCTTCTAGACGTGATGCACATACCCTCGATGAGTAGAAACCTGTTATCGGTTGGTACAATGGCTAATTCAAGGATTACTTTCAATTGTGATATAAATTCATGCAAGATGACTTGAGGATCTATTGTGATTGCATAAGGAGTCCGTCTTGGAACGTTGTACAAGATGCTAAGGGAAATGGTGACTGTTGGTAGCGGATTCATCTCTAAAAAGGGAAAGCAAGATGGATATGACACGTCCATGTTGTGGCATCAGAGGCTAGGGAATATTGGTGAAAATAGACCGTTTACCTTAACTTTGAATCAAATGATAGAGAGAGTACCAAATTGCTTTATGGGTTTCGGGTTCTGTGAATGCTGTCTTAACGGAAAATAGAACCGGGTAAGATTCCAAAACACTGGTATAAGAGCAGCAGATATTCTGGAGTAGATTCACAGTGATGCTTTCGGGTCTACTTCGACGCCATCCATTGCAGGATCCAAGTACTATGTATCGTTCATAGATGATTTTTCGAGATATAGTTGGATTTATTTTATTGAAAATAAATCAGATATATTTGAAAATTTTCAAGAATTTAAGGTTTTGGTTGAAAACCAATTGGCTAGGAAAATCAAGGTTCCTAGTACAAATAACGGAGGTGAATTCTGTTCGGACAAGTTCGAGCAGTTCTATGTGGATAAGAGTATTGCAAAGTAGAAAACGGCCCCATATACACCTCAAAAGAATGTGGTGGCCAAAAGATTAAATCGATCACTCCTAGAAAAATAAAAGATGCGTGCTGAGTTGGGCAAGTTTGGAACTTGAATTTTGGACAAAAGTTGTAGCCACAACCAGTTATTTGAAGAACTGGTCACCGACCTCATTAGTGAAGAACTGTACACCATTCGAGGCAGTGCTTGAGAAGAAGCCAAATCTGTAACATATTCATTTGTTCAAGAGCAACGCGTATGTTCATGTACCTAAGGAGAAAAAGGATAAGCTTGACAATAAGTCTAAAAAGAACATATTTGTTGGATACAATGAAGGGGTCAAGAGCTATAAGCTGTGGAATCTGGAATCAAAGACCATCATATACAGTAGGGATGTTGTCTTTCGTGAAATACAATCCTAGGCAGGCATACAGAAAAAATGATGAGCCCAAGAAAGTAGTAGTGATTGGAGAAAGCTCGAAAGTTGAAACTATGGAGACGATTGCAAAAGGTACACCAATGGAGTCTGATTATGATCCGGAACAAAGGGACTTGGTTAATGAAATTAAGGATATAGATTCAGATGAAGGTCACAACATAGATAGTATGCCTGCTCTCAAGAGATCAACGCGGGAGAGGCGGGTACCACTTCGGTACTCACTTAGTGTATTAAGTACGTTTCATGCCTTGAGCATTATCAGGGATGATCCTAATACTGTAAAAGAGGAGAGATCCATGAATGATGCAAATCAGTGGGAGCTCGCAATGGTAGATGAGATTCAGTCGCTTGATCATAACGAGACATAGAGCTTGTGTAAATTGCCTAAAGACAAAAAGACAATTGGATGCAAGTGGATGTTCAAGCTGAAATTGAAACCATATGGGATTGTGGAGAAGTACAAGGCGAGATTGTAGCTGAGAGGTACTCTCAGATCGAGCGAGTTGAATATGACGAGATTTTCTCCCCTATAGAGAAATTGACCTCGATACGATTTGTTCTATCGTTAACAGTTGCATACGACCTTGAGATGGAACATATGGATGTGAAAACGGCTTTCCTTCATGGGGACTTAGAAGTATAGATTTATACTAGGCAACCAGAAGGTTTTGAAGCAAAAGGAAATGAGAATCTAGTGTGCAAGCTGAAAGAGTCTCTATATGGGTTGAAACAGTCACCGAGAAAGTGGTATCAAAATTTTGACATGTACGTGTTCTAGTTCCATTTTGTACATTCAAATTATGATCACTGCATTAATGTGAAGACGGTAGGCGACCAGTTTGTCATCCTCACACTATACGTAGATGATATGCTATTAATCGGGAATAGAGTGAAGACGGCAAAATCCATGAAATATTTGTTGGCTAAGAAGTTCGAGATGAAAGATTTGGGGCTTGGAAATTTTATTTTGGGCATGCAAATTACAAGTGACCGTGGGAAACAGAAGCTATGGCTAGGGCAAGAGAAATACATCAAAGAAATATTGAAGAAATTCAACATGATGGACTGCAAGCTTGTTTGTACCACTATACCTTTAGGGACCAAACTATCTGCAAAATAGTGCCCTCAAACGGATGAGGAGGATGAGGAGATTGCTCGAGTTTCATACGCAAGTGCAGTGGGTAGCTTGATATATGCTATGGTGTGCTCGCATCCAGATATAACCCAAGTAGTGGGAGTGTCGAGTCAATATATATCTACCCTATGTCTAGAATATTCGAGTGCAATCAAAAGAGTTTTCAGGTATCTTCGTGGAACTCGAAATTTTTTTTTTATGCTTTGAAGGTGTAGGGAATGGAAACATCCTCGATATCGTAAGCCATGTAGATACAAATTGGGGTGGAGATATTGATAGTAAACGATCTACTTGCGGGTGTGTCTTCACATTATTTGAGGTTGAAGCATAGTAGCGCTCTCTTCTACGGAGACTGAATATATGGCTCTTACTCATGCCGGAAAAGAGGCCATATGGTTATGCTGATCGTGCCTGGAGCTTGGTTTTGAGCAAAATACCGTGGATGTGAGATGCGACAATCAAAGGGATATTTATTTAGCAAAGAATCCAATGTTTCACTCATGCACAAAGCGCATCGACGTGCAATATCACTTTATCTGAGAGAAGGTGGGAAAAAAAAGTGATACGGCTTGAAAAGGTTGACACAGTGAAAAATAGTTCAGACTTCTTTACTAAAGCCGTCACAGGTGTGAAGTTTGAATAGAGCTCTGCTGCAATTGGATTGAAGAGGAATGATGTTGGGAATGCTCTCATTTGCGCGAAGTATCCACCAAGTGGGAGAATGCTGGAGTTGACGAATACTTTGAGAGCCCTTATTTCTCATAACAGGGCCCCCCACATGAGTTTAGGGAAACTAAAGTATAAACTAACGACACGTGACTAACCCCTATGCATGGAATGACGGGGGTCTTGCTGCCCAGTAAACGGGCAGGGGTTCCACTCCTCGATGAGTGGACGACAGCGCTCCCGTACAACATCGGGTTTGGGTTTGTGTTTAAGTTGGCCTATTTGTTGTGGGATCAAAGGGATTCGAATAGGCTTAGGTTTTTAACTCATTTTAAGTCTTATATATTGTACTCGCATGAGAAATCATTGTAACGAGTGGTTGTGATTGTAAATCTAAAAATCATAGTAAAATTTATTTGCAGGACATGACTCTATTTTTGGATGAACTTGGATAAATTTTGTGTGCTATATATTTCTCTATTCTCAGTGTGATTATTCTGATTCGGTTTAAGGTATAACTAATTAGTATTCATGTTGTTGAAAAAAAAAACTATCTGGGGGCATGTAGTCATGAAATATTTTTCTAAATGACTAGCCGTGTTTCAATACGCTACCTCATGCATGGAACTCGTGCATTTTCGTTAGGTAAGTACCTACTTTGGTGCTCCGAGAGTACGACGTTCTCATCCACCCAAACCGATAGTTCAGTGTCCATTATGAAGAAGAGTTGGTTCCTAAACAGGTTCTAAAGATTCAGTCCCAGCAGGTTGATGTTCTTGTCAATGATCCAAAGTTGGTTCTCCATGGACTCTTTGACTCCCGTGACGATGCTAAATTGGAATAATTCTTTTTGTTGCTATTGCAAATGAGGAGAATGTAGAGGCTGGACATGTTTCTTCTTATGATTTGCCTGAGTGAATCTATGAAGACTATTCAGGATTCTTGGAAGCGTGTCAACTCCAGCTTTCCCATGGCAATCCTTTATGAGAAGCTAAGGAATGTCAAGAAGGTTTCAAGGGATTTGAACAAGCTACATTTTCATCAGACTTCAGTCCAAGTTGAACATGCTCATACCCAACAGTCTCCCTTACACTACAGATTGTTAATAGCAATCCTGATGATAGGCTTCTATCAATGCTCGAGCTCATCCTTGAAAATTAAAGCACCTGAGGATTGATTTCAACCGACAGCAATATAGTATCACTTGGCTTAAGCTAGGTGATCACAACACTAACTATTTTTACAAAACTTTTAAGGTCAGGAAACCCTGTAATTCTTTGAGATTGTTGTACAAGGTACTAAAGTTATGAGACATAGAAATATAGTTGTTGTGGCTGTTGATCTGTGCAAGAATTTGCTGGGAAAATCTACTCCTATTTCTGGATTACAAGCATGCTTGGTCTATTGTGGGGCATGATTTCTGCTCTGCTATCTTGGACTTCTTCAATACATCCAAGCTGCTGAGGAGGGTCAATAATTCTGCCATTGATTTCGTTCCAAAGGGCCAGAATTATTCGAGGATGACCAAGATCATCTACAACTACAAGTGCATAACTAAGGTGTGACGTCCTGAAAATTCAATCTTTGTAAGCGCCGAAAGTTGATTAAATGATATGAATTCATAGTCATAGTCGACGTCTATTTTGGACTATAAGGACTGAAGAGACGAAAATTTGGACGAATTCTGATCTTTAGATTATTTCGAAATGAGTTTCGAAATTAATTCGCGGCGATTTTTGAATTGCCGTTTTCGCAATCGAGCTTAACCCTGACCGAGCTTGGCCAGTGAAATTACCAAAATTACCATTCGTTCAATATACCAAAAATTTCGTTTCAGTCGCGGCGCGCCAAATTATCGTTTTACCCCCAATTATTTACACACAAAAGACAAAAAAAAAATTATTGAGGGGCATGAAAGTCTTGGCATGGAACCCACCATTTTTCCCTTCCCCATGCACGTACGTCCCCTCCTCTATCATCACCTTCTGCCTTCTTCTTCTTCTCTGTTCTTCTTTTCTTCTTTGTGTTTTGGCCGAACGACTCTCCTCCTTGAACCGATCCGATCTTCCTCCCCCGTCGCCATTTTTCGCGACCACCGCCCCACCACCGACAGCCACCGTCCTCAGCTACTCCCAGCCGCCGCCCTGACTCCAGCCGAGCCGTCGTCGCCATCGTTTAGCCGAGGAAACGCCACGGCTAGGCCTGCTCTGTTTTCAGGTCAAAGGACCCGAGAACTCCGCGACCTCCTCCGGCCGCCGCGGCCACCACCGACATCGACCACTAACCCCCAGCTAACCCCCGACTTTCCCTCGATCGATCCAACCCCTCGCCGCCGACCGTCAGCCGCCGGAGTCGTCGAAATCGGGCCTTGAAGTTCTAGTGCCCTGTTTTAGGCCCGGTTCAGTCCGGTCTTTGATTCGACTGCCACAGCCGCCGCCGTACCCCACCGCCACCGCTAGACGACTCCCCTGAGTCCCCTCTACCGCCCCCTAGCTCGCCTCCGCCGGCCGCCGCGCGTGACGATAGGAAACGGCCGCTGACCGAAACCCCTGTTTCTGTGCCGAACAGGGCAGCCACTGATCGTGGCTGTCCGCCGTCGCCGACCGCCTCCCGCCGCCGTCCACTTGTCCCGGCCGACCCCCACCGATCCCTGGGTGAGCCCCCGACCCTTGGCCGGCCTTGTCCCGGCCCGTGTCGCCGAAAAACGTCCAAAACAGTAGAGTTTGTCGGTTGAGTATACTGTTTTTTACTGTTTCAGGCAGCCGCTCGCCAGAACTCCGCCGCCGGCCACCTATTCCGGCGACCTCGCCGAACTTCCTCGGGGTCTCGCCGAAATTTGAGCTCGAGTCGCCGCGCGATAAACTCTAATTTTATCGCCACTGCCGCCGCCGTCGTCGCCGCCGCCGTCGCCGCTCGAGCTAACTCTTCAGTGAGTTGACCCTAAACCTTAGTTAGAGCGCTAATTGTGCTTAGGATTAGTTTTAATTATTTATTTATTTATTTATTTATTTTTATTAAAAAAAATCGATCGGGACCGGTTTAGATAGAAACAATGGTTAGGATATATGGTCGATCGATTATTTGTCTGTGGCTATTTGTGGTAATTTATCAATTAATTGATTAATTGAGTTGTTCACGAGTGAGTGACAGGTTAGAGACGAGCGAACGATTGATTGCTATAATTTGACTGAGAATTAAGATTTATAATATGAATTGAGCTTGAAATTGTCGGGTTAAGTTGATTACTGGAGAGTGCGTGAATTGCTTGATTGGTTTGGTTGCCTGGCTGAAATGCTCAATTAGGAGTCTTGTGGGCCTTGGGCCGAGTGGATTGTATTTCCATTTGGAGTTTGGCATTAATCAAAGATAAACAATGAGTTGATTGCCGAGTGCAATTTGTGTGGTCATCTAATGGATCAATGACGTTACCTGACAAGTTCGCATTGTACCATTGGTACTCATGCCGTACCTATTGTATGGAAATTCGCGACTTGTCAGAAGCACGATAATCCATGCCCCGTGCCAGTCGTACGGTTTAAGAGATTATTGGATGCCGGTCGCAACTTGTGATGGACCGAAGCTCCTTTTTAAGGAATGTCTACTTGCAGTGCCGTGCCGGGTGCACTGGATACACCGCTTGTAGTAGCCGTCGCTGAGAGGATAAAATGGACGTAGCCTGGTCCTGCCAGAAGAGTGCGGGATCGCACTATTGATGTATCTATCACGCCAGTCGCGTGGGTCATTGTTTAAAAATGGACTTGGGTATGCCTGAGTGGTTGTGCTTCTGTTGGTTGTTGATTTGACAGATTTATTTTGATTGATATATATATATATATATATATATATATATATATATCTGTTGAAATCTTGTGGTTTATTGTGGTGCTTAGGATATTCTGGGCGAATTAGTGTCCTAACCGAGATTAGGCTTGATTCACAGAAATTAAATTCTCACCCCGTCGTGGGACAACTTTTCAGGTCCAAAGTAATGGAGAGACCGGTGCGATTTGGTACCCCCACCCACTCATCACTCGATGTCAGTCTCCACCCGGTGCTAGGTACGGACCAGATGTGAGAACGTCACATCACGACGATACGGATCGATGAGGGGATGCCACAGCTGGTGGCACACCTCTTCAAGGCCTGGTATCTTCGTGATGGGATGGATCTCTTTGGTCCGCTTAGAGGATTTGAGGGACCACTTCTTCAAGGAGTCCCTAATATCCCCGCTTGGGATCCGATAGATATTGGTACGCCCGATGAGGAAGTGGTGGATCCCACGCCCGGTATGCAGCCTGAGCTCGAGCTTGAGCAGTCAGTAGCCCCCTCTGTGCATTCTAGCCAGAGTTCCTGTAACGACCCGAATGACCCGACTCCCCCGGTTGGTTATGGCGACCCGGATGTCGAGTTTACCCAGTAGAGGGTTAGGTTCCTTTTGTGGTCAGGAAACTGGTGATGTTTTTGTGGGGTAACTGTTTTGGAGTAGATGAGAGTTAACCTTACCTGACTCCTGTATCTTTTTGCGAGTCCAAGAGGGCCGCCCCGAAGCATGGAGTTGTAATTAGCAGCTATTGGCTCTGTAAGGTTATTAATCATCTATTCTCATCAGCTTATTTAGTGTTGTGATATCTGGCTTTTCTTTCTACCTATCCCATGTTGGTTTTATTGGATGGAAGATTGTAGTTCCGCATGTGCACTATAATCTTAGGTCGATAGCAGTTGCCTGAGACGCTATTTGTTATGACCTGGTGGCGATTTGGCAAGGGATGTCGCGGGTTCGAGAGTCGGGACATGACATAAGGTGTTGGGTAATAGGTAGAAGAAAATGCTTCTTGCATTTATTAATACTAACCATTCAGGTGTATAGCGGACAATGTGCTTTTAGCACATGAACTTGTAAAAAAAGGCTATTACTGATTCGAGATAAGATAGCAGAGGGAATGCATTAGTTTGATTCTTTCCAGACCGGTGAGCATGAAAGACATGCTATCAAGAAAGAGAAACCAGCCCCTCTTCGGTAGTGGGTCTTTAGATTTGATACCCTACAAAAGGAAAGTAAGATGGTAAAGGAGAAAAACTTAGCAGCTTGCTATTTGGGCTACAACACAAAGGTCTTCTAAGTTCGCTTATCTCTACGGCTACGAAAAGCTTTCTAAGGAAAGTAAACAGAGTAATCTTCCTTTGAGCCAAAAATGTAATCTTCCTTGCCTAGAACCCACACCCTTGGAGATAACGATTAACAAAAGATTTTTTCCATACAAAGAATAGCCCCACTCTTAGAATAGTTAGCCACTCAGTCCACAGATTCAGCTTAGTATTAAGTATTACCTCCTTCGTCCGCCCGGCCATTTGCTGAGAATAAGAGGAGTCAGAAAGTTACAGTAATTTTCTGCCTTTCTTTCTCATGACGATTGGGAACAAGTAAATAAAAAACTTCACTTCGACTTCGGACCTAACTTCTTGCTGCTCATGACGCTTCGCGATCAGTATTAGAAATGAATGGAGAAGTGGTGGAACATGCGGAACCACATATTGGATTGCTCCAATGCGGCATGAACCCGCTGATGCCGAGTCGACTCCTATGCCGCTAGCTATGCCCTGCTTGGTCCCCCAGCACAGTGAAGGTTCCATAGTGCGTCCTGAGCACCGAGCTAATTGGCGGTTGAGCAACTCAAGGGAACCAGTCATCAAATGAATGAATAAAGACTACTCAAGATTCATGACCGTGGCGTCATCATACTATTGTCTAAGATCTTCAGCCCTGCCCTGCATGAAGTCCCAGCAAGAACTAAACAAATCCTTTTGACATTTGCCTAAACATTCTCATTGGATAGAGAGATACCAGGAGCCTCTCTAGGCCAAAACTGGGTTGACATAGGTATAATACCACCCAGTGAATAAGCCACAATAATATGGCGGAATCAATGTCGATTGTAGTTACGGTGAGTTGCACAAAATGTACTTCTAAGTAATTGCCCTATAGATCCTATATCTATCTACGGATTTCTCCTCGAGGGATGATAAAGGCTGACTTGATGAACATTTTCGGTTGAGTTAGTTGAAATTTCTTGTATGCTTGTGTGACAATCTATTCTGGTTCCTGCTCAATTCATTTCTAGGACTAGGGCTTGCATATCTTCGCCATACTTACCATTACTCTAAATGGGAGGGTTGGAAGGATTCTTTAAAGGAGAGAAAGGGAAGAAACAAGGAGATCCTCTCTGACCTTGCTTGCGACAGCCATGGTGGCGCTCTCTAGAATGACTGATTAGCCTGCAGCCTAAGGTAGAATTGAATATCATTCTTCTTGTTCAAAGGTGAAGCTCATACACATAAATTCTGCGGATGATTCCTTCGTAAATGACGAGTCTCTAGAGAAGATTCTATCACTGTTTCAAAAGTTGCAAGCTATGTCTCATTTGAAATTCAACCCTAAAAAGAAAATGCCAGGGAGGCTAAGTGTCTAAGTGATAGAGTGTATGCCCCTTGTTGAGAAGATCACTGCAAGAATGAGCACCTGGAGTTTTAACCATTTGCCAATATGCTGGTAGACTTGGAGCTCTCAAGGCTGTGGTCTATAGCATAGTTACCAATTATTGTTGTAAAATCTTTGTCCTTCAAAAGACGATCATATAATGGTATTGAACGAAAATGTGCCGCTTATCTATAAATGGGCCTAATTGACTCAACAGGAGGTGCAAAGATGGGAGGATCTATGCATGCCGAAATGTGAGCGTAGGCGTAAGGCAACTGGGACTAAGGCAGTCGGGACTTCGAAATCTTGCATTTATCCTTTAAAACCTGTGGAAATTGTTGCTGCAGGCTGGTTCTATCCAGGTTGCCTGTACATCCCATCATCTTCTTGGTAAGGTCTCCATTTGGACAGCTCAACCAGAGGGAGATAATACTTAATCTTGGGGGGAAACACGAAAGTCAGGCATCACTTGAAACCTCGTGTTCACTATCTAATTGGTAATGGTAAACCTACCCCTTTGCAGCATGATAGATGGTATCCACATGGGGTTCGGTCTGAAGCTCATCCTGATAAGCGTCATTTATGATTCTGGGAAACTTCGCATGCTAAAGTTGAAACTACTATTGAGGGGGACAATTGGTTTTGGCCTCCTGCTTGCTCAGCTTCTGTAAATTCCGACATAGTTGCTTCCCAAGGTTCTAAAGGTGGTGACTTTACACAGGTTGATGGTGGGAACTTGGTTCGGATTCATAGACCCGAGGTTTCTCGCTGTAAGTTGATTTGGTTATATCCAAATGGTCCTGAATTCTCTTCCATTCCATGGTTGGCAATCCTTAACAAGTTGCAGAATCTTGACAGGAGGGATGTGGAAATCTGTTGGTGAAGTTACGAAGATGAGTTTAGCAGACGTGTTTGTCGGATTTGGCTTGGTTACACTCGTCGTCGCATCGAACGCTTTTTTCTCGTCCATATCCAAAACGACATCAAACGCGTTGTCGTGTTTGGGCTCCGACCGCTTCCTTCGTTTTTCGAAACGAAAGCCACTTGTTTGCTTCACTTCTTCAGCCCATCCTGTGATTTGGAAATGTCGGCGACGATAATGGCAGCTCACCGGTCCAGCCTCGTCCCAGCCGAACCTCAGGCGTAGGCCGGCCAATCCGACGATCAGGATGATGCAGCAGACGCGCGTGCACCGGCTGATAGAGAATCAGGGCATCGTCCTGATGCCTGGTTGCTACGACGCGCTCTCCGCCGCGATCGTTCAGAAGGCGGGCTTCGACGCCGGCTTCATTTCCGGCTACGCCCTCTCCGCATCGCTCCTTGGCAAGCCCGACTTCGGCCTCTTGACGTGAGCTCAGCTCCTTCGCTTGTAATTCTCCGCTTTTTTGCATGTGAATTGGGTTGCGAGTTTGTGATGCTAAAGTTCGATTCTTTGAGCTGTTTCTTCCGAATGATTTCAGGCCACCGGAAATGGCGGCGACTGCAAGGTCGGTGTGCGCGGCGGCTCCGTTGATACCAATAATTGCGGACGCAGGTGAAGTTGCACTCTCATTTGTGGCAAAGCCTAAAGAATTTGCTTGTTATAGTTGATTCCCCTGATGTTTGGGTTGCTGAGAACTGCGCCACTTGGTCTGCATTTAGTATGTATTGCTGATTGCGCGATGCATGTTCTAGGATACTTGTTTTTGTAGATTTAGATGTTAAGAACTTGTTGAAGAGGATAAACTACCAAGGCAAATGCTTTGAAAACATAAACCGAAAATGGATAGAGGACGCCCAAGAGCATGATTAGCATTTTCTCTCCTAACAGTTTCCTTCGCAAGCAAGCCGATGCAGTGAGAAAACTAACAGATCTGCTAGAGTGAAAGGATCGCTGACTATGAAACAGGAGTGAAGAGGAATTGGATGATCAACCTTCCTATAGAAGTAAAATCAAATTGAGTCCGGATTTGACTAGATGGTTCTTGAGCATTGAAGAAGCATGGACAAGTCAAGAACTAACATAAAACAAATAACTGCCAAAGTGCTCTAACTTGTTATTTTGTCTTCTGAGCAGCAGAAGATGAGTCCAGCTATAAATGAGGGGGAAGTAAAGATCGACTGGTAAATCAATAACTTGTAGTGACATTTCTCGACCTGCTTAATGATATTTCCTGTGGTTTGACATCTTCTCCACGTTCAAGCAATATAGCAGGATCATTGGATATTGTCCTGCGGTTGTTTCAGCAGGAGATTGACTCCTTAATCCTCCAAAAAACACAGGAACATCAATTGAAATCACTGTTTGCCCCAATTTGCATGACACTATGCTTCATCTTTATATCTGACTGCGATCTTTAGCTTGGAACTTTCATAGGTGTAGAGTAGGCATTCATTTTTAAGTTGCAAATGCATGAAGGGGGGAATAAGAATAAAGTGATCAATAAGATCTGTGTGATTACTGATGCACTGCTGCAGACGAGGGAAAGCTACTAGTTCTGTTTCTTTTGCATATTTTGGGAATGTGAGATGTTGCTGAAATTTGGATTATCAATCTATTACTGTTCGACCAGTTGTAGTTCAAAATCTATTACTGTTCGACCAGTTGTAGTTCAATCTTTTAACTCTTTTTTGGGCATTTGGCTTTTCTTATTGTGACTGTTCTACTCATAAGTGAAGATTATCATTATTGTAGATACTGGTGGTGGAAATGCTCTGAATGTTCAGAGGACTGTGAAAGACTTGATAGCAGCAGGAGCTGCTGGTTGTTTTCTAGAGGTGCTAGCTTCGGCCAAAAGAGATTTAATGCTGCTCCTTTCATGTATCTTTCAGCCTTTTCTCTTATTTGCTCACTTTACGGTGCTAAAGTTCAAATATAAACTACCAGTTCCAAATTGTAAATTAGTCAAGTTTACGATTTCAGATATGTCGAATTTTATTCAGTCAAACATTCTGAGAAAGAAGTTATTTCACGTACATTCCTTGTTTTCACATTCTGGGTCAATTGTCATTTTTTGACATGGTTGTTCCTGAATTCTGTCTGACAACTGTGCATCTACTGATTTCCAATTACTTTCCTCTTCAGGATCAAGCATGGCCAAAGAAGTGTGGTCAGTTTATATATCTTTCTCGTGGAGCTCAGGCGTGTCCTTTCTTCTCTCTTTATGTTTAGCATGCTGATAATTGCTGTTATTACTGTATTTTCATGGCATATGCGTGGTAAGCAGGTACAGAAGTTTGCTCTTGGTGAATATGAGCTGCGATTTTCTCTTTCGAAATTCAGGAACATAGATACGTTTTAAATTGCAATGTTTTTCAAACTGCCTCCTTTATAGGTCATACCAGCTGAGGAGCGTGCTGCTAAAATAGCATCTGCCAGGGATGCTATTGGGAATTCTGACTTCTTCCTCGTGGCTAGGACCGATGCACGTGCAG
This sequence comes from Rhodomyrtus tomentosa, assembly GCA_028455895.1. Classification (NCBI taxonomy): domain Eukaryota; kingdom Viridiplantae; phylum Streptophyta; class Magnoliopsida; order Myrtales; family Myrtaceae; genus Rhodomyrtus; species Rhodomyrtus tomentosa. The sequence continues at coordinate 33,958,632 of JAPCWY010000001.1, read as the reverse complement.
CATCAGCGAAAACTGGCCTCTCCGATGCCATTGCAAGGGCTAATCTTTACATGGAGGTACTAGTTGACTGATCGTCTGCTTCTTGTCACAGTCTAGCATTGACTGAGATTCTGTTTGTGGTGAAGCAGAACTAAGTGAGAGTCACATAGTCATGCTGCGTCGAGAGACAAGTTTATATTCAATATGCAGACCTCTTTGTTGATATTATAATTGCAATCAAACGGTGAACCTCTCTATCTGCAACATGCCATTAGTAGGTAATCTTATGGATGAATCCATCCAAGGGAAGATATACATTTTTAGACTGGTTGAAATGTGGCTTGTGAAATTAAAATTAAAGCTTTTTCAGGTGAAACTGAGGTGATTGAGCTCAAAATTGTTTACTTCAGGCAAGGATAAAATTGCTCTTCACTAAAACCACGTCAAAGATCTTTTAGTTTCACTTGATGACTAGAATCATCAAGAAGGAAAAGGGGACGAAATTGCAGCAATATATCCTAACCGTTCACATGTTTGCATGATGGTTTCTGTCAAATTTTCATTTTACTATGTGAATGCCACTATAATTTCTTAGCATTCAAATGGTTGTTTGGACGATGTTTGTTGGTTCTTTCAAGACTGCAAGATGGAGCATAGCATTTCCTCCTAAGATTGACGGAATTTTCTCTTGAATGAATAATTTTAATACGTTCTGTTTGGTTTCTTAATTTGTGTCGCTTACTGTAACAAAACTTGCAGGCAGGAGCTGATGCTTGCTTTGTGGAGGCGCCAAGGGATGACGATGAGCTCAAGGAGATAGGACGGCATACGAAAGGCTACAGAATATGCAATATGATTGAAGGTGGAGTCACGCCATTGCACACTCCCGAGGAGCTGAAAGCAATGGGCTTCCATTTGATTGTGCACCCGCTCACGGCGCTCTATGCTTTGGCCTGCGCCATGGTCGATGTCCTCAAGTCCTTGAAATAGAAGGGAACTACAAGAGACGGCCTCGACAAGATGGCTACATTCGAGGAATTCAACCAGTTGGTCAGCTTGGAGTCCTGGTTCGAGCTCGAGGCACAGTACTCGAATTTAAGGAGCGCCGTTGGAGTAAATTCGCGGTAATTGCGAAAGCCGAAAGCTAATGAAACATTGGCGGCCTCGCTAGAAGTCCAGATTTTGACAGGAGAATGACCGTTGCGGTTGCATAGTAGACGCACCACTTAAGAGTGCGTTAGACTCTATTCAATATGGCTGCTGTTGCTTCGCCAACTCCACAAGTAAGTTTCTCTCTCTAATGGCCGAACCACCAGAATGCGAAATGTTTCCTGAATGATTTCAGTTTATGGGTTCGATCCGAAAAGGCTGAACCTCAAAAAATTCGTCCTAAAGGTTAATTAGTAACAATTCTGTTTACTCTACCAAATGGTAGACAACACCTCCACCGACGACGACGAACGACCACGAAATGCAAGTGCCTTCCTTCAAATGAATGGAAACATACGCCATCATTTATAGAAGATTGGGAGAGACAGCGGTACAGCATCAAAAGATCAGTCGGTACTATGGGTGGAAAACGGCAGAACCTGCCATGCCACAATTAATGCTGACCCATGACGAAACTTTGCAAATCGGATTGAACAATGCACGAAACATTTAAAGTCTCTGTCTGGGGGACAGCGTTTCAAAGATCACGGGCGGGCGGGAGACATCTGAACTTGCCCATGTGACTTGTGGATGCATATGGCAGTGGGGCTGGATGGACTGCACGAGATAGTGGAATGGCTCGCCAAACTTCAGCTGCTGCAGAGACCAATCCTCGAGGAGAGACACACATAACCATTGAAAAATTTATATCATTTATTACCACAATCGATATGAAACGTTCAATTTAAAATGAACGGTCCATATCAGTTCACATCATTTCTCACTAAAAAACTGTTGATTAATTTAGGCCGTTCATTTTGAATTAGACAGCCCAGATTTAATGACACCTCTAAATTTATGTCACTAACTTATTTTCCACATAAAAGTCCCCATTTTCGGCACGCGTTTCGGTTAACATATGGTTAAAAAGACAAAAAAAAAAAAAAACAATGAGACATGGTGGCTCTTGTAGGAGTAGCTTTGCGATGATGTTTCTTCGCCATTTTCCATTGGAAAGGATGGTAAGATGTTTGGGAGTCCGAAAGACACATTGTGATTGAGGGTTTTCGATTAAAGACGACGAGGTCGCACGCGCGCCCGCGCATGAACGATTGGTTTTCCGCCGTTCATGTAATCAGACGGTATTGAAAACGGAGCACCGAGCGCCCATGTGAATGGCAATTGTCGGGTAGTCCAAAAAATGAACCGCATCCGTGGACTGACCGTTTGAGTATCTATCTTTACCCGAGAGTAAGTATTCCAAGTGACGCTAACATCACGCGGCAATGACGTGTGAGGCTCCAAGCCAATATAAAGGTGAGTTGCACGATGCTGTCTCATGCGGAATGAGGACGATTTGGCTACAATGCGTCGTGGCGAAATCATCACATGAAATTCCACTGCGGTGTAATCATAGTCAAGACTCAAGCGGGACCACTGGCCACTTTCCCTTCCGCCAAACTAAATATATAAAGCCCCCGCTAAGGCTAACCCATCCTTCCCAAGAACACACCCTTTTCTGCTAAGATCTCTGCGTCCCCCTTCATTTCGTTTGCTTTCCAAAGGGATGATGTCTCAGGGAAGAGGCAGTGCATCTCGAGCCGCCGCAGTTGCGCTCACGGTAATTTACCTCCTGGCTCAAGCCGAGTACGCTCGGGCAGCTACCTACACTGTCGGTGGCTCCGGTGGCTGGACATTCAACGTGGTGAACTGGCCCAAAGGCAAGAGCTTCCGAGCTGGTGACACTCTCAGTAAGTTCATTTTCCCACATCCATCTAGTTATCGCACAGGACAAAGGAAAGTATATTCTTCGTTTGTTGGGGTTCCTAAATTGATGTTGTTCTTAATGGGGGGGAGTGGCTTACTTGGCGAGCGATTGTGCTTCTTGGGTTTTTTTTTTTTTTTTTTTTTACAGTATTCAAATACGACCCGACGAGGCACAACGTTGTGGCACTGGACAAGGGCAGCTACGACAGTTGCCGGACTCCGAGGAGCGCGACGGTTTACAATTCAGGCAACGACCAGATCAAGCTGGCCAAGGGGCCGAACTTCTTCATATGCAACTTTCCCGGTCACTGCGAGTCGGCTATGAAGATAGCTGTGAATGCAGCTTAAGAGGATGAGAGATCATTATAAGCTGATTGTAGTGGAGAGCAATAACATAGCATAATGCTTTGGTTCTGAATCTCTCTGCCTCTTCCTCTGTCTTGCTTGGTGTCCAATATTTGCTGTGTGTAATGAGTAAAAGAATCACGTGGCCCAACTTAAGAAGGTTCGAGACATAGCAAATATTGGTGTCCAATATTTGCTAGCAGTCCTATGTTTTCAAGAACCTCTAGTTAACGAAAGTCTGTTTATTTCGACCAAAAATATATATGCTTGCTTTTTTTTTTTTTTTTGACCTGCTCGTTTTGCTACTGATGGAAAATTGGGAAAACAAAATGGATCGTAATCACAGGAATTGGATTGCCAGCATCAATATAAAAAATTTGAAAATTAGAAACAGTAACTAAGTTCTAAAACTTGAAAGTTATTTTCAGGTCCAGCTGAATATGAATTAGTTCTCGAAGGCTTTGTGTTTCGCAGAAAATTATAATTTTTTACTTTTTTTTCTTCCTTTTCTCGTTTCTTTCTCTGCCTTGGCCACCCACGGAAGAAGAAGGGGAAAAGAAAAAAAATAAAAAAATAAAAGAAATATGAATTTTCTAAATAAAATAAAAATAATGATGGCACAGAGAAAATCAAATCCAATTTTCAATACCAAACGATCCAAAATGCTTTTCAGTTAATTTTCATGTTTCAACCGAACACAGATAAATATTGTCATTTTTCGGAAGCAGCTCATCTTTTTGGATTCTAAATGGTTAAATCTCTTCCTAATTAGTGTCAATCTTGAGAGTTTTCCGATTCGACATCTATGTAAGATGAATTAGCACAAAATGTAAAAAAGTTTAGTATTAAATTGTCATAATTGCAATAGTTTTAAGAATTAATCTTTCCATTAGCTTTGTTAGAACACACTAATGAAATTCCATAGGGAAGGCACTCTGAAGAAGTCCAGAGCTTTGGTCAATAACCATTTGCCTAATCACGCTTTCCATTGTCAAACTCTTAAGTAGAGCATTCGAGATTAGGGTTTCACGTCCTTAAAAGTAGTCGCTTAAGATGGCTAAAAATTCAGACATCGTGGTTGACGTCATGTTTTTTTAAAGGAACCGTACCTTAGCTTTTGCATCACCAATTGGAGTGTACCTGGCTGGGACATTGTGAATATCATCTTGGACCAAAGATGCTGAAATTGTGCGATGTTGCCAAGAATTTTGTCAGTTGTTTCCAAGCACATCGTTCATTAAGATCGCGTATACAAAGGGGTCCGTAACTCGGCACAATTGCTAAGCATTCCTTCGTCTAGCCGTCTCGTGGTATCTTTCTTTCTCTCTCTCTCTCTCTCTCTTTCTGTTCAATCTCGTAAAAGATGTCTCGGGGAAGAGGCAATGCATATGGAGCAGCCACTGCCGTGCTCGCGGTGATGTACCTTCTCGCTCTGGCCAAGGCTGCGACTTTCGTAGTCGGCGACTCCGGTGGTTGGACGTTCAACATGGAAAACTGGCCCAATGGGAAGGCATTCAAAGCTGGTGATACTCTTGGTAAGTTTCTTCAGTCCTCTCATATTTTGATCAGGAGGAAGTCTTTCGTTTTTATGATCAGAGGCATTCAATCTCTAATATTCCGATTATGAGCATATGCCTCCACTAAGATTTATCTTGTACAATTTATCAAATTCCCTTTTTTCATTGCTTGCATACATTCTTTTTCTTTTTCTTTTCCAGTATTCAAGTATGACTCTTCAAGCCACGACGTCGAGGTAGTCGACTACGCCGGTTACACTGCTTGCGAGGCTTCGGCAAATGCGGAAGTTCACAGCTCGGGAAACGACCAGATAAAGTTGGTGCACGGTACAAACTACTTCATATGCGGCTTTGAGGGTCACTGTGAGGGTGGTATGAAGATTGCTGTCAATGCTGCTTGAGAGTCCCGAGGAATCTTCAAGGCTGCTCACAACAAGCTACATGCACCCACTTTTTTCTCATATTGTCTGTTGAATAATGTCCGCGAGACTATTGAAATAGAGTATATTTTGTTGGAGTTGTCCCACATCGGTTGTAAAAGATACTCTAGTGGTCGATTTATAAGTGTGAGGGAAAACTTCATCTTTTGAGCTAATTTTTAGGATGAGATAAGTCCAAAAACTACCCAACGGGTTTCTTCATTCGCAAATCGAGAATTTATAAATATGCCAAAAACTGAAAGTCGCCAAAGCTTAGACATTTCTCATGAACCTGTTTCTCTACAGAGTCGATGGATGCATGAAGTAGATGTAGTTGCCTCGCGAAGATGATCTCGAATTATCTGAGCTAGATAGGCAACACTCTCATGCTAATCTCAGCAGCGAGAGATGCAACATGCGCAGAAAAATGTCGCAGGCTGTGTATCTAAAATATCGATTCTTTGTCTGCCTCTCTAGTACAAACTGTCCAAATCTTGATTCCAATACGGCAAATCCTGCATTAGAATAATGTCCACCCTTCGATTGATCTCGGGGCGTCCGTCGACCATCCCATTGAGGAAGCCTTATCGAATGAATGTGTTGGACGCATCGAATCTCCGACTTGCCATGATATGTCGAACTTCAGGGTTCAAATCATATTGTCGGAAAATACAAAAAGGATTCCTGTCGTTGATACTTGATCACCTCCCATACAAATTCCCTGGAGTTGAAGAAGTCCCTGTCTGGACTTCATAGTAACTGTGTGTCCGAATAGTATTAATTAATTACACTGGACAAAAGATTAGTGAAATTGTTCTGTGCATCCAAGCAATTTTGTGGGCATCTGCTCACATGTCTGTGAAGACGTGGCCTTAGCCTTGCTTTTTAATTTGCTAACCATATCAATTAGACATGAGAAACTCTTTGAAAGGCCCGCTTTTTCCTGTGGTACATTGGGATTTGCCCTCTTAAGACAATCATATCAATATGACTCGGGTTATCTACACATTGCCGTTCGATCAAATCGATCGCCACATATTACATGCAAGCTTTCTCTGTCCATGCGCATCAGGTATCGCTTCACCCATAGGCCGGCGAGCGTGGCCCTCTAAGGTAATTTGAATGGGTGATTCTTTGGGATTTTAATACAGGATCTACTAAATTCACACTGAGTGTTTAACCACTCAACCAATCCAATGACGGGATGCAAAATTTCATTCTACTTTTCCATCAAAGCCCAAAATGAACAATTTAGAAACATGTGTTAGTCATAGATTACCCGAAAAAGGAAGTTATTGCAGGCATGTAGTGGTTGGATTTTCCCTCCCCCATTTGCAGGAGTATCCGAACCCATAGAAACTGGAAAGTGCATGCTTGATCTTGAAAATCCTGGCGGGGTCGGAAAACATGCGAGCACCAATGGACCAACAAGGGCATGGACAAGATCAGCTTTCTGAACGAATAACTGTCGGTTGGTTTGGAGCATTTGACATGATCAATCTCGTACATTTCTTCGACCATATTTCAGTTCTTGTTTTAATTCATGGGAACGATTCTTGATCGCCCAAATTTTTTTGTCAAGATCATTGCAATTGCAGAGCTATACCACTTGATTTGTATTCGACCAATTATTATTCTTCGATTTGAAGATCTATTCCGAGTTGCTCGATTACTTGCGTTTCTTAATTCGTTAGGAATTCCATTTTCTTTCGTAGTTCGACGTGCCAAGTGACTCATTCAGTCGACAACTCTCCATTTTCTTCACATTTCATCTTCGTCTATAACTGCCACTGTCCTTCCTAGGTCGACATTTTCGTTGACCGAATGATGAAACTTCATTTCTTCTAGCCCTATGGAAACACGTTCATGGTTTTGTATGTGTTTATGGTTTTCAAATATATGGTCGGATGCTCATCTTTAAAATGGTATGAGAGATAGAGGTCTCCAAGTTCGAATGCTCACGCCTGCTTCTACCTATTCTTGAATTTTACATCTTTATGATGTCCTAAATTTCAAGGAGTCTTTCGCCTTTCTTGTTGGGTTTGCATGTTTCTGGCTTTTTCATGCTAATCAATCTTGAAATGAGTAAGACTGTCCTGATGCTAATAGGAAAATTTGTCCAAAAATTTCTAAACCTATTGGACTTTGGTCAATATAGTCCTAAATCGTTCAATTTTGTCAATTGAGTCTCAAATTTTTTTTTATGCTTAGCCAATTTTAGTCAAATATTGTTGATCGACCAATTTTCATCGGTCACAGGCAATGGCCAGCTGACCCTCGCCGGTCACGAAGCCCTCGTTGGCTGTGGCCGAGGGCTTCGAGTCGATGAGCACTTCGCAGACCTCGCCTATGGTCAGCGAGGGTTGGATGATGACCTTTACTAGACTTGACTAAAAAAAAGAAAAAATAAAGAAAGAAAGAAGAGAAAAATAAAAATACAAATAAATTATTTTTAAAAATATCATTAAAAAAAAAGATGTCCACATTAACGTTGGCTATCTAATGTGGCACCACAATCGTCCAAAGAAGCAATTTTCAGTTAAAGATAAACTCAATTGACAAAGTGTCATAAGATTTATGATGCAATTGACAAAATTGAACGGTTTAAAATTGAATTGACCAAAGTGCAACAAGTTCAGGATTGCTTGAATAATTTTCCCCGATCTTGAGTAGTCCCATGTAACATATAATAAGTGAGCTCCTCTCCACTACATCTCCAAATTGTTATGAACAAAAAGAATTATATCCTACAATTCTTCCCATTCAAAGAAATTAGCTTCCTATTAAACTGATATTTTCAACGAAACAATGATACGGTAAGAAAAATAATATCGTATTTCTTAATTTCAATTTTCCAAACCGATGAGATAATTCTGATTGAATGGTTCTCGAGAAAGGTTGGCTTCTTGATTGGGAATGCCTCCAATTGGCAGTTGACAGAGCACGGTGAAATTCAGACAAGGCAAAAAGGCCGCACGGAAAGTACGAGGAAGGAAATACTCCGACGTGGCTTTTTCTTTTTTTTTTTTGGGTCAGAAGTTCATTGATAGGTAAGATTCGGAGCAAAGTAAATCCCAAAGGCCTGAAGAAAGATAGAGAACCTAATTACTTGGTAAGTACTTTTTTTCTTTGGGCTTTCACAACCCAATCAGCTTCTCTACTTGCTTCGAGAAGGACTTCAAAAGACTGTCGATTCATAGATGAGGGTGTGTTTGGTTCGGTATGTGAAATGAGTTGATTCAAAGGGGTTTTGAGAAAATGCTAATTGGGTTTGAGAAACTCATTTAAAAATAGATTTTGGATTAAACGGTGATTGAGTACTAAAGGTGAGCAATCGGATCGAGTTGACCCGGAATCTGGATTGGCCCACCCGAAAAATAGTATCGGAAACCGGTTCCGATTGAAACCAGTCTGAGTACCGATTCTAGGTTAAGGACCACCCGGACCGATTTTAAAATCGATTTTTTTTTATATCGAGGTGTCCGATTTTTAGTTACTTAAAAAAAAAGCTTTTGAATGAGTATATTATCTAAATCTTTCTTGATTTTTAGATATGAAGTATCTTACTGAAGATGTTATATAAATATACTTTATTTTGTGAAAACTATGTTTTTGTGGCAATTAAATAGACTTCACCGTTCGACAAAAAAAAATAGATTTCATCGATCGTTACAAGAAAAATAGGGCTGATTTCAAAATAAAATCGGGACCGAAAAATTAGGTCGGTTCCAAAATAGATTTCGAGAAAATTAGGATCGGGTTTAGATTTCAAAAACTGATAATCGATTATAACGGATTCGGTTTCATGACATGGGCCTCGACCCGGCCTATGCTCAGCCCTGTTGGGTACATCCAACTGATCCAAGTCCTACGCGATCTGTCATGTGATGTTTGTACCTCCATCTCCTCTTCAGATCGAGACTTGAGGAACTTTAGGCTTCGACCGGCGCTCGTGATTCCGCCTGTGCAGCCGATGCAGCCTTAATGAAGCGAGCAAAACCGCCAACCAGGCGCCCTTCGCTATCTCTACACACGGCGGCGATGGTTCCTTCGTTCGTACCCTCCAGGTAAAGTTCCGTCAATGTTTATTTTCAAGATACCCCTCGCTGGTGGTCACCATAATCGAGCTGGGTTTGCCGTTAAAGTTTCGATTTTTCTCTTCCCAGAAAGCCACCTTGAGCAATTACTCAACATCGATTGAGATTTCTCGACCTTGTACGTTCAGGATTTGGATTCCAGGACCTAAATATGTAGTTGTTTCTCGCCTTCCATACTTGCCAAAGAACAAGTGCTAACAAGCAACAACTGAAAGGTCACAGAAGTATGCTTGAAATTCGCTAACCATGTATCAAATCTGGACAGCCCTTGAGAAGAAATTTGTATTTGCGGTGATGGATGATCCCACACCATCTTCGTCCATGGGCATAGCGGGAGTGTATGTTCTACTGTCTCTGGCCATTGCTTGCAAAGGCTACAAACTGGGTCGGGTAAGATACGTCTTCTATAAAGATTTTCTCTGGTAGCAAGAGCGTTTTGGCACGCATTCCATAGAAAAAATTTTATCTGTGGAGTCGTATGGGACTGCCATATCTTCTTCCATAGGGATCTAGGAGCTTCATTAGAGGATGAAGCTTGTATTGGGTTCGGTGTGGCTATTTCCTCTCTGGTTGTATCGTAGGTACTCTTTGGAGAAAATACACCAGTTTTGGTTTTTTTCCATGTTAGTATCTTGTGCTTCCTGTGATCTTAGGAGGACTGCCGTGATTTCACCAATAATGTTGGGGTCGAAGATATTTTGTACCAACTGTTCATTCCATTTGACTTCATCCTTCTTGATCAAGTCAGCCACTACTTTCGGTTCGTTTCTGTTTGCAGATCCCCCTAACATGCGCCTTTTTAGCCATTTATCCTCCCTTATACTGATCTTTTTCCCATTTCCAACTACTCATTGGATTGGTGGACTTATGGTGTCTCTGCCCTTTAATAAACTTTGCCATCCCCATGATGGTCTATATCCTTTCCTTGCATGCCAGAAGTTGTCTTGTAGCATCTCCTAGACAATTAGGATGTTGTCTTGTATTTGCCGTCCATTGATAAAGGCACTCTGTTCTTCTGATATAAACTCTGGTAGTCATGGTTTGAGTCTGTTTGCCAGTACTTTTGAGATAATGTTGTAAACAAAGTTTCAAAGACTAATGGAACGATATTGTTCTAATTTTTCAGGGTTTGGGACTTTCGGAATCAAGGATATATGTGTCATGTTAAGTTCTGGCTCAAGATGCCCAGAAGTGAAAAATCGCTGCACCTCTCCAAACACATCAAGCTGGACGTCTTCCCAGTGACGATGAAAGAATTGTCCACTTGACCCATCTGGCCCCGGTGATTTTGTGGAGCCCAGCTGGTGAGCCGCCACTTTCACTTCCTCCATTGAGATGCCCTCTGTCAACTTGCGATTTATTTTCTCCCCAGCTAGGCATGGATAGTTGTCAAGGATCGGTTGAAAATCATTAGGGCCAATTGAGCTGTACAAGTCCTGGAAAAAATTCAATGTCGTTTGCTTCAGCTGGGTAGAGTCTCGAACCCATTCATCACAGGAGTTTTTCAGCATGGTAACTCTATTCCTCTGCCTTCTCTGGATAGTGGTTGCATGGAAATATTTTGTGTTTTTGTCCCCCCCAATTTAACCAACTGATTCTAGACCTAATCCCCCAGTACATCTCCTCTTGTCTCCATAATCGTTCAATTTCCCTATTTAGGTCATCAATTATTTGTGTCACACCCCAGACTTGGGTTGTTGGTTATTTCCAGAAGTTCCTTTTTCAAAGAGTTTATCTTCCACTTTGCATTCGAGAACTCCCTTTTGCTCCGATCTGCTAACTTCCTGGATACCTTTCACAACTTTATCAACAAAGCCTCATTATTAACATCTGAAGAGTGCCAAACCCCTTTGATAATTTGCCCACTCTGTCATCTTCTAGCCAAAATTTTACTCACTTAGGGGAAAAGTGAAATCATGATAGGGCCGTGATCCGAACCAATTGCCAGTAAAGCATAAACTTCAGCCCTCGGAAAGGTAACCCTCCGTTCTATATTTGAGGTCTCCCGGTCCAACTTTTCCTTGACAAATGCATTCCCCTCTCTCTTATTTGACTATGTAAATGCACACCCTTTGCTCTCCAAGTCCATCAAGCGACAAGCATCTAAAAACTCCCCAAAGGCCTTGATTCTATAATTCTCAGCCATGCGAGAGCCAACCTTTTCCCAATGATTGCATACTTCATTAAAATCTCCCACACACAACAATGTGACCGGCCAAAAAGCCGGTGGTCGCCATCTCTAAAGAGCGGACCACCACGCAATCAATCAAAGTCGAGTAATAATATCTATCCGTCTCGTTGTCCCCAATTTTCAAGTTCCATCGTTTGACATATAGAATACTTAATCGCATCATCGGCGGTCTATTTATAAATTTTGGCATTTAATATAGAAAAATATATTCTGCCCACTTTTTTAGATGATGTTAGAGATATGATGGCTTACTTATTTGAGAGCCTCGTTTGAAGTTTCTCAATTTACTTAGTAAGTTAGCATACTGATTCAATTTTGCCAATCTCGGTCGAGTGATATCGGTGAGGGTAAGAGAAGATTTAGTGCAACGTTCTTGTCATGCCACATCTGATATCAATCTTTATAAAAAAAATATTTCATACCCTAGCGTCGGTCATTAACCTAAAGCATAGACAATTTTTATGATTCTACAAAAAAATTAAAAAAAAATGGAGAGAGCACGACCTTAGGATAAATTACTAAGTTTCTTTGTCATGCCACATCATTAAGCACAATGACCGGATCTCTTGCCATATATTTTATCGATTGGGCAATGGCATTGACTTGGGTTTAGTTTTTTTAAAGTTTAGAGGCAGTTTGCTGTTGAAAAGTCCAACCATACCTCCTATAATCCCTTCAACTAGTCTCTCTTCCTCTCTCTAATCCTTCATTCCTTCTTTTTCTTCTTCGTCTTCTGTTCCTGAGCAAAATCTTTTTCGCAGAACGTAAGGGATCGACGAAAAGCATGGATCGAGAGCAAGAAGAGATGCAGTTCCTCGACCTCTTTGGCATCTGCGCCGAGTCCTACAAAGTCATCTCCTCGTTGAGGAAAATCTTCACCCAAATCACATTGTCCCTCATCCTCCCTCTCGCCTTCGTCTTCCTCCTCCACATCGAGGTCTCCGATGTCCTCTTCTTGAAAATCATCCGCGGCGAGATGGAGCTTGACAAGACCCTCCCCAAGACCCCCAGCTCTGACAGGATCTTCGCCCTCCTCTCCAAGGAGTGGGCCGTTTTCCTGCTCTTCAAGGCCCTCTACTTCACCGCCCTCCTCGTGTTCTCCCTCCTCTCGACCTCTGCCGTTGTCTATGCAATCGCGTGCGCCTACACCGGCCGCGATGTCGCATTTGGAAAGGTCATGAGCGTGGTCCCCAGGGTGTGGAGGCGGCTGATGGCCACCTTCCTGTGCATCTTCGCGGTCATGTTCGTGTATATTGTGGTCACCGTGCTGGTCCTGTTCACGTGTGCATTCTTCCTTGGCAACACGGGGTTCGGCATCGCGATCTTGGTCCTCCTGGGGATCGCGTACTCTGTTGGGTTCGTGTTCATGACCATAGTGTGGCAATTGGCGAGCGTGGTCTCGGTCCTGGAGGAGGAATACGGGGTGAAGGCCATGATCAAGAGCAAGGACCTGATAAGGGGCAAGATGGTCGTGTCCATAATCATATTCTTCGTGCTCAACATGTCGCTTCATCTGATTCAATTCGCTTTCGAGAGGTTGGTCATCCATGGCCGGTTTGCGGGGACGGTCGGCAGGTTCAGCTACGGGGCTCTGTGCTTCGTGCTTCTGTCTGGGCTGATGCTGTTCGGGCTCGTCGTCCAAACAGTGATCTACTTCGTTTGCAAGTCGTACCACCATGAGAACATCGACAAGTCGGCGCTGTCGGACCATCTCGAAGTCTATCTCGGAGAGTATGTTCCTCTAAAATCCAAGGATGTTCAGCTTGAGCAATACGACGTTTGACTCTTTTGTTGTGTTTCTTATAAGTCCCTCTCTTTTTTTATTTTTTTATGAGGGATGAGACATTTTCATACTCGATACCTTACGCACTGTAAAAATGTCAAAGCAAAAATAAAATTCGGTGTCTCTTTATGCATTGGCAAATGGCTATGTCAGACATATGCTGTTAATTTCGTGTAATTATGCAGTAATTGAGCTGATTTTATTATCCAGTAATCATGCACCAATGCACATGCAAAAATAGGTTCGAATCTTGAAGACTTATCTTGTGTACCATGTGCGTGCACCCTCACCTCTGCCAAATGTCCATTTTTAGATTTCGTTTATTTCGCAAAAAATAAATTTATTACATATGTATCAGTTTGGGGTTTTTCGCCGTATTGACCTTATAGATATTGCTTGGTTGGGGCATTTATTATGATAAATCTCATACATTTCGTCAATCTTTTTTTAGTTCTTGTATTAAATTTGTAGGGACAATTCTCGATCGCCCAATTTTTGTCGAAACCAATGCAATTGCAGAGCTCTACCACTTAATTTGAATTCGACCAAAATTTTTTCTTCGATTTGATGATCCGTTCATTCTGTTCTGAATTGTTCGATTACTTGTGTTTCTTAATTCGTTGGGAATTTCGTATTCTTTCGTAGTTTAGTGTGGCAAGTGCCTCGTTCAGTTGAACATTCTCCATTTTCTTCGCATTTCACTTCGTCTACAAACTACATGTCTTTCGTGGATCGCGATTTTCATTGACCGAATGGTGAAACTTCAATTCTTTTAGCCCTATGGAAATATGTCCATGGTTTTTTATGTGTTTATATTTTTCAAATATATGGTCGGATGCTCAACTTTAAAATAGTATCAAAGATATAGGTCTCCAAGTTCAAATGTCTTTCCGCCAAAAAAAAAAAAAAAACCAAATGTTCACGCCGGCTTCTGCCTATTCGTGAATTTTACATCTTTATCATGTGCTAAATTTCAAGGAGTCTTTCCCCTTCTCATGTTATGTTTGCATGCTTTTGGCTTTTTCATGCTAATCAATCTTGAAAGTAGTTTCGACCAAAAAAAAATTGTATTTAAATTTCAAGGAGTATTTCACCGTCGCAGTCGCGCTCGCGGTAATTTCCCTCCTCGCTCAAGCTGAGTACGCTCGGGCAGCGACCTACACGGTCGGTGGCTCCAGTGGCTGGACATTCGACATGGTGAACTAGCCCAAAGACAAGAGCTTCAGAGCTGGTGACACTCTCAGCAAGTTCATTTTCCCACATCCATCTAGTTATCGCACAGGACAAAGGAAAATACAATCCTCTTTTGTCGGGGTTCCTAAATTGGTGTTGCTTTTTAATGGGGGGAGTGGCTTACTTAGGGTGTGTATATGGCAATATTTTTGCTTCATAAATAACCCCAAAAGTAAAACTTATCCATCAAAAGTTTATTTATGATCAAAGAAATTAGTTTGATAAAATTTCTACTAATGAAATTTCTATTTTTGAAATATTATTAACAAAATCTCCGACAGTGGTGGTCGGTAGAGACCGGCGTCAGCTACACCGGTGAATAACAATCAGAGGCCGGGGATCAGTGGCCAGCGGCGACGGCCGACGACCGCCGGCAAGCAGGCGTTGGTCAACGAAGACCAGTGTAGTTGAAGAAGTGATTTCTGAAGCTAAGAAGCTACAATTTTTAACTTCTCAAATCTTTCAGAAGTGAAAAGTCTCAATTTTTTACCAAACGGATTTCAGCTTCAGAATCACTTATGAAGTGTCTTTACCAAACGGATTTTAGCTTCAGAAGCAACTCTGAAGTAGAAATTTTGCTTCTGAAGTAGAAATTTTGATTCTGAAGTGTTATCACGGGCGCTATTAGTGATTGATTGTGCTTTCCTGAGATATTTTTCGCAGTATTCAAGTATGACTCAACGATGCACAACGTTGTGGCGCTGGACAAGGGTGGCTACGACAGTTGCCGGACTCCGAGGAGGGCGAAGCTGGTTTACAATTCTGGCAGCGACCGGATCAAGCTGGCTAAGTGGCCGAGCTTCTTCATATGCAACTTTCCCGATCACTGCGAGTCGGTTATGAAGATAGCTGTGAATGCAGCTTGAGAGGATGAGAGATAAATATAAGCTGATTGTAATGGAGAACAATAACATAGCACAATGCTTTGGTTATGAACATCTCTGTCTCTTCCTCTCTCCTCCATGATGTACAATATTTGCTATGTGTAATGAGCAAAAGAATCACGTGGCCCAACTTAAAGGAGGTTCAAGTCATATTTGCGCCCCGTGAAGTGAATCGGTGCGCGGATTGGATTGCAAAAGCCCATAGACTCGGGTCAGGGTCTCCTAACTGGCCACCTAATCTCACCAACCCCTTTGGGATTTGTTATGTTTTAAAGCTAGCCGTGCTAAGTTTTCAAGAACCTTTAGTTAATGAAAGTCTATTTATTTCAATAAAAAAAAATGTGCTTGCTTGTTTTGACATGCTTGTTTGCTACAGATGGAATATTGGGAAATCAAAATGGATCCTAATCATAGGAATTGGATTGCCAGCGTCAGTTCGCGAATCTGAAAATTAGAAAGAGTGCCTAAATTCTAGAACTTGACAATCTTTTCAAGTCCTGCAGAATATGAATTAGTCATCAAAAACTTTGTTCGTTTCGTGAAAAATAATTTTCATGAAAAAACACATTCAAAAGTAGAGAAAATACTTTTGTCTTTTCACCCTTTTTTTTTTTTCATCTATCCTCCCTTCTTTCCTTCACTTTAATTTTCTTCTTAATTATTTAAAAAGAATCCGCTTTTTTTTTATATTTCAAAATTCTAAATGTTGTTTTATTTTTATTTATTTCCTTTTCTCATTTTCTATGCCTTGGCCACTAGCTCAAGAAGAAGGGAAAATAAAATTAAATATTAAAAAATTAAAAATAAAAATAATGACTACACAGAGAAAAATCAAATTCGATATTCCATACCGAACGATCCAAACTACTTTTCAATTAATATTCATGGTTCAGCCGAACACCGAAAAATATTATCATTTTCGAGAAGCATCCCATCTTTTTGAACTCGAAATTGTCAAATCCCCTGCTAACTGGTGTCGGTGACATCTATATATATGAATTAGCACAAAATGTAAAAGATTTAGGGTTGAATTGGCACAATTGCAATAGGTTTAAGAGTTTTTTGATAATTTTTCCAGTAGCTTTGTTAGAACATACTAATGAAATTTCATAGGGAAGACACTCTGAAGAAGTCCAGGGCTTTGGTCAAGAATCATTTGCCTTGAGTAGAGCATTTGAGAATAGGGTTCACATCCACCTTAAATGTTTTCACTTAAGATGGCTAAAAATCAGACATGGTGGCTGAAGTCACGTTTTTTAAAGGGACCGTACCTTAGCTTTTGCATCACCAATTGGAGCGTACCTAGCTGGGACATTGTGAATAACATCTTGGACCAAACATGCTGAAATTGTGCGATGTTTCCAAGCTCATCGTTCATCAAGATTGCGCATAAAATGGGGTCCTAACTCCGCACAATTGCTAAGCATTCCTTCGTGTAGCCGTCTCGGGGTATCTTAGTCTCTATCTCTCTGTTCAATCTCGTGAAAGATGTCTCGGGGAAGAGGCGGCGCATATGGAGCGACCATCGCCATGCTCGCGGTGATGTAAATTCTCGCTCGGGCCAAGCCTGCGACTTCGTAGTCGGCTACTCCGACGGTTGGACGTTCAGCGTGGAAAACTGGCCCAACTGAAAGGCGTTTAAAACCGGTGATACTCTTGGTAAGTTTCTTCTGTCCCCTCATATTTTGATCAGGAGGAAGTCTTTCATTTTTATGATCTGAAGTGTTCTATCTCTAACATTCCGATTATGAGCTTGTGCTTCCTCTAGATTTATCTTGGACAAGTCCTCAGTCTCTTTTCATTGCCTGCATACGTTGGGATTTGTCCTGTTAGGACAATCGTATTCATATGCCTCGGGGTATCCACACATTGCCACTCGATCAAATCCCCACATATACGTACAAATAGTGATGACCACGGTTCGGAACCAGACGATTCCGGTTCGTGGCCATGAAATCGGAAGCGGTTCCAATTTCGATTTTAAACCGGTGGTTCTGGGCTGGTTTCGGTTCAAAACTGAAAATGAAATCGCCGGTTCCGATTCCAGGTACGGTTTTTAAATTTAACTTTTAAATAATGAATTACGAAATTATGAAATAATAAATTATCAAATACAAATAGTAATCAAGTTATCGACTGTAATCAAATTTTAGGGGGGGAAAAAAGGGAGAGGGAAAGGGCTTGAACTTAATGAATTGTTATTAAACGTGAATTGAAAAATCAAAGCTCGTGTAATTTTTTTATCTTTGATAACCCAACACTTATTTATCTCATCTCCAATTGTCGCTACCTGTATCGGTGCCGCTACTCGTGGCGGTGTTATCTTCATCATCGAAGAATTCGACTTCATTGCTGCGTTTCATCTCTTATTGTCGACGTTGAACTTTTGCCTAATCATCAACACAATCTTGAGTCTCCACCTAATTCCGAGCTAATCTTGAATGTCGATTGTCCAAAATGTTGTCTTCAACATTAAATGCTTGTTCAACCGCAATTATTGAACAAGGGTTGCCAAAACCTCTCTTACGATGAGAGCAAGAATTGGGAATTGGGTTGAATATCTATCCCACCACTCTAAAATTTTGAAATCTGTATTGCTTTCGGATTCATCAAATTCAAAAGTCATTTAAATAGGTCTTTATTTCAAAACTATTTCATGTCGCTCCCTTTTGTCTTTTTTGTCTATTCATCAGCATTTTGTACCCTCTACTAATTTTACGTAGATCTCCGCTTTGTACGTCACTTATCACCTAGATTATATCTATTACAGAATTTAAAATACAATTCTGCTATTGTGTTTTTAACTATTGCTTGTGTAACTCTAACATCTACCATTGCAGTCAAATGTAAACAATCATAATATGTATTCAAATAATCACATAAACATTCTAGTTTGATACATGAATCAAAAACTCAAGCAACCAATTAAATTAAGAGAAATTTTAATATAATTAAAAAAATGTAGCCATTTTGTTCGCATTGCTATAATAAAAGGACCTAATTGATCATATTTTTATTTTCTTCAAAAATACCAGCGATATTAATACATCTTCTAAAAATAAATGCGCAGTAGGATAATAAACACCGAATAAAGTATAAGTTGCATCATTAAATTTTTTAAGAAAAATAATTTTTTTTTTTACAAATATGCCACGATTGTGGGACTAAATTAATTTGAGAAACATTATTCGAAATAAATGTGCATAATAAATCTTTGCAAATGATTGACTAAATAACTCGTACGTAGAATTCCAACGAGCTGGAACATATTTTGGATATTTTTTTGGTCTTCTTCTATTTGCTTTACAAAATTTTCCCTATTCTTTCATAATTTGGAGATAACTCGATAAAAATCGAATTGTTGTCTTTTTTAGGCTGATAAAAACATTAAGAGTTTGTAAACTCTTGTACACATAAATTTAAATTATAGCAAGCACATCTAATGTGAAAAAATTGTCCACCAAAAGCGGCTTTACAAATATTTTCTAACTCGAGAATGGAAGTGGTATTTACCACGACATTATTAAAACCAACTGAAAAATTTTATTCACAAAAAAATATCCTAAAATTTGCCAAATTATTCTATAAATATTATTTTCCATATGCTTATCATCAAAAACTCGAAATGCAATAACTCTTTTTTTGAATGTTCCAATCATCATTTATTCAATGACATATAACACATATATAAGAATGAATTTGCAAAGGATTACTCCAAATGTTGCTATCTATATACACACGTCCATTGAAATTCATTAAAAAAAAGCTTTTCAAATCTTATTTTCCTCTTTTATAAATGTCAAAAAATTGGCATTTAAGCGTATTTCTCGAAACAGATTTTGCTTACGAAGTACATGCAGTGTTTATAAAATGATTATAATCAAAATTTTCACCAAAAGTAAACGATAAATGTTCAACGATGGAAAATCTAGCTAATTCTTCTTTATAAACTTTGCCATTGTAACAAAATAAAATAGAAACGTTAAGATTGACGTACCCGAAAATTTGTTGTTGGCTAGTGTCGATTCTCGCTTGCGTTAGATATTTCGACCTCAGATGTCGTTTAAATGTTCCATATCTGCCTCCACCTATAAATTTGTATGTTGCCCTGCAATATTTACATTTTGCCTCATACTAAGTTGCGCCTAAATATTTTTTCGTGGAGTGTTCGCATATGTTGGATGTGCCCGCCCATTCTGACTCCTTTGATGTTAACATTTCTTCGACACCGGTAGGAGGATGAAGAATGTCTTGTGTTGGGACACGCTCAACTTTGGGAATAATATTGATATCATCAATATTGTCTCCCCAATATACAAAATTACGAGGATCATGAGAATAATTGAATTTTCCTATCGTGCCATTTCCTCTGTCACTAGCTCTGCTTTCACTTACCATTTTTTAAGAGAGTTAGGAGGAAAGCAGATTCAAAAAATTGAGTGAATTGAGAGAATTGAACGTATTTAAGCGTATTTTATAAATGTTAAAAAATTGGTATTTAAGCATATTTCTCGAAATAGATTTTGCTTGCGAAGTACATGCAGTGTTTATAAAATGATTATAATCAAAATTTTCACCAAAAGTAAACGATAAATGTTCAACGATGGCAAATCTAGCTAATTCTTCTTTATAAACTTAGTCATTGTAACAAAATAAAAGAGAAATGTTAAGATTGACGTACCCGAAAATTTGTTGTTGGCTAGTGTCGATTCTCATTTTCGTTGGATATTTCGACCTCAGATGCCGTTTAAATGTTCCATATCTGCCTCCACCTATAAATTTGTATGTTGCCCCGCAATATTTACATTTTTCCTCATACTAATTTGCGCCTAAATGTTTTTTCGTGGAGTGTTCACATATGTTGGATGTGCCCTCCCATTCTGGCTCGTTTGATGTTAACATTTCTTCGACACCGGTAAGAGGATGAAGAATTTCTTGTGTTGGGACATGCTCGACTTTGGGAATAATATTGATATCATCAATATTGTCTCCCCAATATACAAAATTACGAGGATCATGAGAACAATGGAATTTCCCTATCGTGCTTTTTCCTCTGTCACTAGCTCTGCTTCTACTTACCATTATTTAAAAGAGTTAGGAGGAAAGCAAATTCAAAAAATTGAGCGGATTGAGAGAATTGAGAGAATTTGAGAGGGTTGAGAGAGTTTGAAAGAAATTGTAAAAAAAAAAATGAAAGATGGAAATGAGTATTTATAATAATAAGGATAGATTTAATAAATTAATTTAAAAAAAAAGGTTGGGGGACAAATTGCCGTTGCCTTGCAATGATCAAATTTGGACCGTCATGAAAGAGTCGAACGACTCTTTTCCCATTTTTTTTCGGCTCTAACGGGTCTAAGGCCCAACGACTATAAGCCGGTCCGAAATCGGCCCGAAATCGCAGGTTCTGGTTTGGAACCGGCGGGCCCAATCAACGGGTCAATTACGGGTTTAACTTGGGCTAGTTCCCGGCCCATGGCCACCATTACATGCAAACTTCCCTGTCCATCTGCATCAGGTATTGCTTCACCCATAGGCCTATGGGCGTGGCCCTCAAGGTAATTTGAATGGGTGACGTTGGCATTTTAATACAGAATCTACTAAATCCACGCAAAATATTTAACCACTTAGCCAATCTCATTACGGTTCTCCAATGACAGTGATACAAAACTTCATTCTACTTCTCAAGCAAAGCCCTAAATGAGCAATTTCGAACAGAGCTTTGCTATTGTGATAGTAAGGCAGTATTATCATTATTTTTGATCCCATGATTTTTTAATTAATGAGCACTTTATGCAAAATACATCGAGATGGTGTGTAAATCTACGGTCAGAAATAACTAAAAGTGATGTCAAACTATCATGTGAGCTTTTCCCTTTTGAACTTTCGTTAGTCATAGACTACACAAAAAAGGAAGTTATTAGCTGCCAGATTCAAGGATATGCATGCATGGTGGGTGTA
This sequence comes from Rhodomyrtus tomentosa, assembly GCA_028455895.1. NCBI lineage: Eukaryota > Viridiplantae > Streptophyta > Magnoliopsida > Myrtales > Myrtaceae > Rhodomyrtus > Rhodomyrtus tomentosa. The sequence continues at coordinate 33,937,307 of JAPCWY010000001.1, read as the reverse complement.
ATAGCTTGTTGGGACGCACATATGAGTTGTATTAAAGAAGTATCACATCGAAAAATTAATATGATGTTGAGCAGTCAATATATCCAAGTTGGCCCATAATTCATTAAATTAAGCTTTTCGAGTGAAGGTGTGTCCAATTAAATGTGTTGGCAAGCTCAGACTTAGGCTATCTCTTGACGATTTCTCGGGCCAACACACCTCTCCATTGCAAGTGTTCTCCCACCACCAAGTGCTCGAATCCAAAGAAAGTGCATGCTTGATCTAGAAAATCTTGGAGGTGTTAGCGATCTGTGAGAACAAATGGATCAACCACGGCATGGAGAAGATCAGTTTTTGGGAATATAAGTATTGCTTGGTTGGAGCATTTATCATGATGAATCTCATACATTTCTTCGATCTTTGTCAATTATTGTATTAAATTTGTAGGGACAATTCTCGATCGAAACCAATGCAATTGCAGAGCTCTACCACTTAATTTGAATTCTACCAAATTTTTTTCTTCGATTTGAAGATCCATTCATTCTATTCCGAATTGTTCGATTACTTATGTTTCTTAATTCGTTAGGAATTCCGTATTCTTTCGTAGCTTAGTGTGGCAAATGCCTCATTCAGTCGGACATTCTCCATTTCCTTCGCATTTCACTTCGTCTACAACTACAAGTCTTTCGTGGGTCGTGATTTTCATTGACAGAATAATGAAACTTCATTTCTTTTAGCCCTATGGAAATATGTCCATGGTTTTGTATTTGTTTATGTTTTTCAAATATATGGTCGGATGCTTAACTTTAAAATAGTATCAAAGATATAGGTCTCCAAGTTCAAATGTCTTTCCGCCAAAAAAAAAAAAAATTCAAATGTTCACGCCTGCTTTTGTCTATTCGTGAATTTTACATCTTTATCATGAAATAAATTTCCAGGAGTCTTTCACCTTCTCATGTTATGTGTAGAAACAAATGCGGAAAAGCAAATACAAAACACAATAATTTTCGTGGTCCGATCAAGGTGATCTACGTCAACGGGCGAGGCAAAAGAAGATTCTATTATAATTAAAGACAGTATTGGTTACAGAAGTCGGTTTTCTCGACTGAAACAAAGCACACAGCTCACAAATCTATTATATATAGAAAAACCTCGATACAACAAAATAAACCCTAGCCGCAGTATAAATAGAGCCCAAAAAAATTTTCTTGGGGAGCGTTGCCCTCGAACCCCCATAGAAATCTATTCGTACCCCTATAAATATTTGTTTGCTTGCTCCAAGTTGGGCCTATCAGTCTAACTTTCCGCGTCAAGAGCCAAATCTCAATTTTTTCTTCACTTTTGGGCCGCATAAAAAATATGTTGGGTCAGAGATGAATCAGACCGAGTGCATAAAATTCAAGACATATTTTACGTTATGTTTGCATGCTTTTGGCTCTTGAAATGAGTTTCGACCAAAAAAAAAATTCTTCAAATGAGTAAGATTGTCCTAATGTTAAGAGGAAAAAATATCCAAAAAATTCTAAATATATTGGACTTTGGTCAATTCATGTTGAAGTGTGGTTCATACTGTCCTGTGATAAAAAAACACGTGGGTTCCACTCTATGCTGGGCTGGCAGGGGCGCGGGGGAGCTGCCCCGACGAGAGTCTCAAGGGGATAGCACCCTCTTGATACCAGAGGGCTTTTGCAATTTAAGCCCATAATTTTTCATTAGTAATTTGGGCTTGAGCTTGTGAATAGCTATTGCTATATATCTTTTTCACTTATAATTGAGTGATGTAATGAGAGGTATGATGTGCTAATTATAGTGAAATTCTCTACTGGACGTAACCCTAGTTTAAAGGTAAGTTAGGATAAATCTCACGTCTCAAAATTTTCTCTCTCTCGCATGTTTTACTTCGCTACGATAGTACGCCGATCCTAACAATTCAGTCATAAATTATTCAATTTTGTCAAATAGAGTCTCAAACATTTTGATACTTGGCCAATTTTAGCTAGACATCGCTAACATTGACGTTAGATGTTCGTCGTGGCATAGCTGTCATTGACATGAAGGATTTTTTTGTAATTTTCGACAAACTTCTAAGTGTTTTTTTTTTAATTTTATCTTTTCTTTTTCTTTCTTCCGTCAAGCCTGGTGATAATCCGACCAATTCTTGTAGATCACGAGCGATGGCCGCTCGTCAACTGCAATCGAGGGCTTCGTGGCCCTTGGCAATGGTCGACGACGGTTGTATGGCCCTTGCTTATGATTGGCGATGGTTGGCCGATGACCCTTGCTGGACTTGATTAGGAAAAAAAAAAAGGAAAAGAAAGAAAGACATGAAAAATAAAAATAACAAAAAGTTATTTTTAAAAAAAATCATAAAGAAGATGTCCAGGTTTGCCTTGACCGTCCAACATGAGACCATCGGCGTCTAAGTCACAAATTTTCATTTAAAGATGGCTAGATGCGCTCAATTGACAAAGTGTGAAAAAATTTAGGGCTCAATCAGCAAAATTGAAAGATTTAAAATCGAATTGACCAAAGTGCAATAAGTTTAGAATTTTTCCAATAATGTTCCCCGATCTTAAGTGACCCATGTAACACATGATAAGCGAGCTTCTCTCCACTGCATCTCCAAATTGTTATGAACACAAAGAATTACGTCCCTCAAATCTTCACATTCAAGTAAATTATCTTCCTATTAAACTGACATTCTCAACGAAACATTCACGTTAAGAAAAATAATATCGTATTTCTTAATTTCAATTTTCCAAACCTATGGGATGATCTTTGATTGAATGGCTCTCAAGAACGGTTGGTCTGGTGATTGAGAATGCCCCCATTTGGAAGTTGATAGAGCATGACGAGATGAGTTCACAAAGCCAAAAACTGAAAAGGCATGGGAAGGACGAGGAAGAAAAGTAGGCCGACGTGGTTGACCCGACCAAATTTTGGTCGTTGCCGTCTTTGAAGAGCAAAGTACCGTCTATTCGTTTCGTCATCACCAATTCTCACAGTTCCATCAAATTTTTATTTTATTTTTTTGGTCGGAACGTTTCATCATTTTGAGATATAAAAATATGTAGTCTATTTAGAAATTTCTCCATTCAATGTAGAATGATGAAAAATAAATTCAGCCCACTATGTGAAATGATGTGAATAAGTTTCTATCTGAAAGTTGAGATATGATAACTTACTTGTCTGAGAGTCTTGTATGAAGTTTCTCAATTTACTTTAACATGTTAGCGTGCTGATTTAATTTTACCAATCTCGATCAAGTGATATCGTCGAGGATAAAAGATAATGTGCGACTTTTCTTGTCATGCCACATTTGATGCACCATCTATCAATTTTATATCAAAAGGATTTCGTACCCTAGCATCGATCACCAACCTAAAGCATCGACAATTTTTGTGATTCTAAAAAAGAGTGAGAGAGCGCGCGCGCGCGCGCAACCCTTAGGAAAAATTACTAAGGTTCTTGTCATGCCACATCATTAGGCACGATGACTGGGTCTCTTGCCATACATTTATCGATTGGGCGATGACGTTGACTCGGGGTTTATTTTTTAAAAGTCTTAGAGGCAGTTTGCTGTTGAAAAGTCCAACCATACCTCCCTAATCCTATTCCCCTTCAAGGCTTCAACTACTCTCTCTTCCTCTCCAATCCTTCATTCCTCCTCCTCCTCCTCCTCCTCCTTCTTCATCTTCATCTTCTTCTGTTCATCAAGAAAATCTTCACAGAACGTGAGGGATCGACAAAAAAGTATGGATCGAGAGCAAGAAGAGATGCAGTTCCTCGGCCTCTTCGGCATCTGCGCCGAGTCTTACAAAGTCATCTCCTCGTTGAGGAAAATCTTCACCCAAATCACCTTGTCCCTCATCCTCCCTCTCGCCTTCGTCTTCCTCCTCCACATCGAGGTCTCCGACGTCCTCTTCTCCAAGATCGTCCACGACGAGATCGAGCTCGACGAGACCCGCCCCGAGACCCCCCGCTCCGACAGGATCTCCTCCCTCCTCTCCAAGGAGTGGGCCGTCTTCCTGCTCTTCAAGGCCCTCTACTTCACCGCCCTCCTCGTGTTCTCCCTCCTCTCGACCTCCGCCGTCGTCTACGCCATCGCGTGCGCCTACACCGGCCGCGACGTCACCTTCGGGAAGGTCCTGAGCGTGGTCCCCAGAGTGTGGAGGCGGCTGATGGCCACCTTCCTGTGCATCTTCGCGGTCATGTTTGCGTACAACCTGGTCGCCGTGCTGGTCCTGGTCACATGCGCGATCTTCCTCGGCAACACGAGCTTCGGCATAGCGATCTTGATCCTCCTAGTGATCGCGTACGTGGTCGGGTTCGTGTACATGACCATAGTGTGGCAATTGGCGAGCGTGGTCTCGGTCCTGGAGGAGGATTACGGGGTGAAGGCCATGATCAAGAGCAAGGACCTGATAAGGGGCAAGATGGTCGCGTCCATAATCATATTCTTCGTGCTCAACATATCGCTTCATCTGATTCAATTCGCGTTCGAGAGGTTGGTCGTCCATGGCCCCTCGGCGGGGACGCTCAGCTGGTTTGGCTACGGAGCTCTGTGCTTCGTGCTTCTGTCTGGGCTGATGCTGTTCGGGCTGGTCGTCCAGACGGTGATCTACTTCGTCTGCAAGTCGTACCACCACGAGAACATCGACAAGTCGGCGCTGTCAGACCATCTCGAAGTCTATCTCGGAGAGTATGTCCCTCTCAAATCCAAGGATGTTCAGCTCGAGCAATACGACGTTTGAATCTCTTTCTCTCTTCCTGAGGGAGGAGACATTTTGATACTTAGATACCTTACGCACTGTAAGCCTATCAAAGCAAAAAATAAGAGTATGACAAATGGCTAAGTTAGATATTTCGTTGTAGTTATGCAGTGATTGAGCCGGCCGTCTATTGATTTTTTTTGTGCCTAGTGCTTAACGTGTGGCGGATTTGAGCGGAAGATGTGTGTTCCCAAAGCGTGTTGACTTTAAATAAAAGGATTTTCCGAGTAAATTACGTGGCGCGGGCATATGTTGACTTTGAATTCTTCTTGCCACAAGACCAAGAATAATATATATATATATATATAGGCGGTTGATCTGGATGGGGCCACGTATGCGAGGGAGAGATATACAAGGTGATGAATATTTCGTACTCATTGCCACTATTTTCCGTTGGACAAGAAGACTTTATTCATCCTACGAATGATTTTTGAAGATTAGCGATTGGGCAATTTATATTTCATTGTTCGAGAAACAGGATAAAAAGTAGCTTCGACGTGATTTTCACTTTTAATTGACATGCGCAAACTACGAGGAGGAACCCAAATCTCAAGCACCTTCGTTCGTTCGGCGATCTTGCATTACCATATTGATAATTACGAGGGGCAACCCATGCAACTACTTGGTAGGTTTCTCTTTTCGCCGCCTTTGAAGAGTCCTGTCCCCTCTCTGTGTCCCCAGCGGTTGGTAGCGGTGAGATTACAAGCTTTTCCACGTCAACTCGAAGAAAATGAGAGGGAGGTGCTGTCTAGCCTTCTCCTCTTTGGCTTGGGATGGTAGAATGTGAAATTACTTTTATGCTTGGACGAATTCAATAGCTCGTAATGCCAATTTTGTAGCCGTAATATGGGAGCTTAGGGAACACGAAAATGAATGTATTTCGACGACCGGCGAGACGAGAGCCGTTGTCACTCACATCCCCACCTCCGCGTAGCAAACAGTTTAGGGGAGGAGGTCTCTATATCTGGCTCGTGCCGGACAAGTTTGGATACCTTATCCCACCCTCACGAGATACTTAGCTTTGTTGACATTCCGTTCGAGCCGCTTCACATTTATCTCAAATTTCATTTTGATTTTGAGAGTTAATTAGATTTAGTGTTCTGCCACTTTTCTAATCCTCGGAAAAATAAGAAAAAAATAGCAGCCAAATAGTAGTCTACTAAAAATGATAACAAGGGCATAGTTTATGTAGACTAGACCGCACAAAACATCACATCTAGGCTCTATTTATTTCATGAAAAATAAATTGCTTAGAAAGTATATCCCTAAAATTGATTGCATGTACCGTTTGAAATAATTAGTCGCTAAAAAATATTTTCGTTATTATTTTCGTGAACGATGAAAATATTTTCCTTCATTCAATTTTTTTAAGAAATATAAGTAATATTTTTGGTAAGATGGTTTTTCAAATTATTATTTTGTTTTCACGAAACACACAAAATCTTAATGTTTAAAATAGTTAGGTTATGAGGCGAGGCAAGTCATGGAGCAGACATGACTCCAACCTATAAATTTGGTCTTGGGGAAAATATTGTTTCTACTAAACTTGTTGTGCAAATTTTAGTTCAATTCTAAACCTTTCGTTTGGTCCAATGTAATCTTTTTTTGCTTTTTTTTAAATGCAGTCAAATCGTCTTGCCCAAATTTCGCACGAAGTTGCTAATATGGTAGTCCAATTATCCCCGACCATCGTACGTGACATAGTAATGTGTAAAGTTGACAAACTTACTCAAAACGATGTCATTTTGCTTAATTTTTCTAAAGTTTCTAATTTCTTTTCTTTTGTTTTGGTTACTACTACTCTTCTTCTTCTTTTTCGTCGATTGTCTTCAACATTTGAATAACCTTTGGTCCACGGCGACCCCTCTAGCGGTTTCCTTGCATCCCTCACTAGTAGACATGGCCATGGGCCAATTTGGGCTCGGAACCAGCCCGTAAACTAACCAAAATTGACTCGTTGACTAGGCCCGCTGGTTCCTACCTGGAACCGGCCTGGCCCTCACGGGTAGGTTACGGTTCCACAAATATTCGGAGCCGGCGATTCTGGACCGGTTCCAAAATGCTTAATAGCCATTGGGCTTAGCCAAGGGCTCTTTCCCCATGCCCCCAACAGCTCGAATGGCCATTTCAATTGCAACGGATGCCCTCAACTTTTTTTTAACTTATTATAATCATCCCATTTCCAACCCATCTATAAATACCCAATCCCCATTTCATTTTTTCTCACAAATTCTCTCAATTTACTCAATTATCTCAATCCAGCTTGATTTTCTCAATTCTTTGAATGGACTTTCTAATCAATTCTCTAAAAAATGGCAAGTAAAAACAAAAATACTAGAAAGAGCCTGATGATGATGGGCGAATCCGATTATCTTCTTGGATATGATCCCCGTGAGTATGCGTACCATGTACACGATGACGATAATATCAACGTTATTCCCAACATCGAGCAAGTCCCAACGCAAGAAAGTCTTCGTCCTCCTACTGATATTTAAGAAATGTCGACAACATATGAGCTGGCACAAGAGAGTACATCCAATATATAGAGACACTTCGAGAAGGAACATTTAGGCGGAGACAACTTTAAGGTAAAATGTAACTGAAGACGGCTATGGAACATATACTCGACATCTGAGAAATAAATATCCAACGCAAGCGGGGACCGATATCACGCAACAACAAATTTTCAAATATGTCAATCCCAACACTTCTACTTTATTTCGTCACAATAATCAAGTTTATAAAGAAACATTTGCCTAATATGTTGCCATTGACCATTTACTATTTAATATTGGTGAAAATTCTAATTTAAATTTTTTATAAACACTGCATGTACTTTGCAATAAAAACCTGTTCCGAGAAATATTCTTAAATGCGAAATTTTTCGATTTACAAAAAAGGAAAAATGCATTGACAAATATTTTTACGGATTTCACTGGATGTGTGTATATAAGTAGCGACATTTGGAGTGATCCTTAACAAACTATTTCTTATATGGATATTACATGTCATTTGATAGATGATGATTGGAACATTCAAAAAAGAATTATTGCATTTTGAGTGTTTGATGAGAGGCATATGGTCAAAAATATTTATAGAGTAATTCGACAAGTTTTAGAATAATATAATTCGATTAATAAAATTTTTCAGTTAGCTTTGATAACACCGTGGCAAATACAGCTTCTATTCTTAAATTAAAAAATATTTGTAAATCCTCTTTTGGTGGACAATTTCTTCATAGTAGATGTGCCTATCATATTTTAAATTTATATATACAAAATGGTTTACGAGCTCTTGATACTTTTCTTACCCCAATAAAAAGAACAATTCAATTTTTATGGAGTCATCCCTGACTTATGAAAGAATGGAAAAAAATTTGTAAACAACATGGAAGAGCACCAAAAAGATTTTGAAAAGATGTTCTGACTCGTTGAATTCTACCCACGAATTGCTTAATCAATATTTTACTTATAAATATTTATTATATGCGTTTATTTCAGATAAGGTTTCCAAAATTAGTTTATTGCTGCAAGAGTGAGATATTTGCAAAACAACATTTAAATTTTTAAAAGTTTTTAATGATGCAACTTATTCTTTATATAGTTTTTATTATCCTACTACGCATTTATTTTTAATAAAGTGTGTTAATATTGCTGCTGTTTTTGAAGAATATGAAAACGATGATGATTTAGTTTCGACTCTTACAACAATGCGAGCAAAATGGCTGCATTATTATACCGAAATTCCTCTTGTTTATTTGATTGCTTTTCTTTTCGATCCACGTACCAAATTAGATAGTTCAGGTGATTATCTGAATATGTATTATCAATGTTTACAATTGAATGAGTTCATAAATGTTAGAACTATACAAAAAATGATTAAAGACACTATAGTAGAATTATATAATGAATTTTGTAGTACATATGGTTTAGTTGATAATGAATCTTTCCAACATAGTAACATACAAAGCAGGGAGAGTAGTATAATTAGTATAGGATACCAAATGCTGAAGACATTGAAAAGCAGGCAAAAAAGACATTAGGGAGTAACATGTAATATTTGTGAAATACAAATTTATTTAATAATTGCTTTTGAGTTTGGTGATTTCAAAGGCAACAAAGATTTCAAAATTCTGGAGTGATGATAGAGGCATTCAACCCAATTCCCAGGTCTCACTCTCATCATAAGACAAATTTTAGCAATCCCTTGTTCAACAGTTGCGGTTGAACAAGCGTTTAGCACTGGATGATTAATTGTGGACAACCACCGTTCAAGATTGCATCCAGATTCTGTGGAGACTCAAGCTTGTGTTAATGATTGGATGAAGACTAAATTTCGAAAACAAGAATTGGATCGAAGCAATGAAGACGAATTATTCAATGATGATGATGGAGATACCACCGCTACGGGTACTGAAACAGGTAGCGACGATTGACGATGAGATAAATTGGGGTTATCAAAGGTAAAAGAACTACATATATTTTGATTCTTCTATTCCCAAGAAGATATGTAGATGTTTAATGATAATTCAAAACCATTCACCCTCCATTTTTTTCTTTCCCAAATTCGATAACAATGTACAATTTGATTATAATTTATAATTGATAATTTATTATTTTTATTTCATAATTTATCATTTTAAAAATTTAAAAATTTTATTATTTAAAAAGTGTTTTTAAAAAAAATAAAATTGGCAGTTCTCTGAATCGGAACTGGCCCGTGAACCGCCGATTCTGAACCGAAATCGGAACTGCCGTTGAAAGGGCCGGTTCTGGTTCAGCCCTGGGCACGAACTGGAACCGCCGATTCATGAATCAAAACCGGCGGTTCCCGAACCGTGGCTATGACTACTCACAGCCTCCGTCGATCTCCATAGATATCTATTTGCGATGAAAATCCTTGATCGGCTAGTAAAGGGGAAGCTAAAAATTTCACCACCTTGTTGTGTCACGAAAGAACACTGACGATGACTGAACTGCCGCGTCGGCAATTTTAAGCGAGGCCGGGAGGGGAGGACATAGAATTAAGACCGCAATAGCAGTGTTAACTATTTCTTTCCTCCCGGGAGAAGTAGCTCCCGCCCTAACCCATGTGCAGGGCAACACTAGCTTCATTCTCGCCACGTCTGGAATTCGGAATAACGTTGCGGGTTGGTCCGCAAACTCTCTTCCCTTAAATTGGACAGGTTAAAATGTTGTCAATGTATTATGCAGGGAGTTTTTTGCCCGAATTATGGAGACCAACTTGAATTACCGAAGGCGAAAAAAGTGTCTGGAAGTCACGAAGTAATTATAATTCTCTGATTCGGTTATAGATTCATTGCGACCAGCTTTTCTTGTGAAGTAGATCCTCCACTCAAGCCGAACGATGCAAATTTCTCGTGTTCTTTATCGTTCCCCTGTTGTTGATTTGTCTGATAATATCATTCGTGTTCACGCCAAATTTAAAATAGCAAGATCCACTATTCTCTGCGTTATTATTATTTTTTTTTTAAAGATGTATCTCTACCTGCCATGATGAAAGGAACGTTTCTCTCCTTGAAATGTATGAAGTTGGAATAATTGTCCAATGGAAACATACCACATTATTTGCACATAAACCTATCGTGTTATCGGGGTTTGATTTTGCAAGTGACTAGTACGATCCTACTTGAGGCCTCCATAATTTACATACCCACCCAATTTTTCTCCTTACTGGCTATGTACCGAGGGATCTATCCTCCATTTTGTCCCTTGCCTCCGAGGCCGCGCCGCCGCGCGCCTCCACGGGAATGTCTCTGTTTGTGTCTCTCTCATCTAGGTGGTCTAAGTTTGGGTCTTTCGCTTCAGACCGAAACACTGTCCCTTTGCACGGAGGCCCACCATCTCGACGGCCCGTAGTTGGTCCTAAAAAGACCCAGCTCGTCGACAGCCTTTTCGGCGTCGAAAAGCCGTTCAGAAAAGCAGTTGCCACTTGCCAGATGATCGGCGCCACCCAAAAGTGACAGTTATTACAAAAGGAACTGTTCCGCTCCCGCGGAAAAGCGGTTCTTTGGGATTTGTTTATTGCAGAGGAAGAACTGGAAAGGCAAGCGAAGCTCGTGCTCGTGGGGTTCTCTTCCCTCCTGCCCCCCATCATCATCTCTCTCTCTCTCTCTCTCTCTCTCTCTCTCTCTCTCTCTCTCTATCCCCGCAGCTTTTTCGTTCACATCTCTTTCATTGATCTCTCTGTTCATTCCGAGCTCTGAACAAAGGAGTTCCTCCAACAAGTCCAATCAATGGTGAAGGAGACTGAGTTCTACGACGTTCTTGGCGTCGGCCCTTCTGCCTCCGACGAGGAGATTCGCAAGGCCTATTATCTCAAGGTCAAGAGGCAGTTCCTTTTCTGCCTATTCTGGTTTTTGGACCAGCTGCATTAATAACTGAGTTGCTGATTGCTCGGTTTGAATTCCTTTTTACGAGAATGTTTTTAAGCAAACTGAGGCTTCTGGGATTAGTTCCAACTGTGATTGATCGTCTGATCAAATGATTCTGCTGCGTGTTTCTGCTTCAAGAAATGAACAAGTCATTTTTGAGTTGGTCCACCATTTATTTCTTTCTCTGCGATTTCTTCCTGACTACAATAATTTATATAAGCAATTAAGTTAAGTGCACTGGAGGAATTTGCAGTAGGTAGATTGCTTGTTACATGTTCGGCGCTTGGATCAGGATAATTGGAATACAGAAGGCAGCAAGTTTAGCTTCACTTCTATATTTATGTTCTTTATCCAGCTCCACTTTTTTCAGTTGTTTCTTGATCTGAATGCTCATTGCGTCTCAACCCGATATGGATAGAATAGTTCTGATGCTTTGCTTATGTGAGTTCAGGCAAGGCAAGTTCACCCAGATAAGAATCCAGATGATCCTCAAGCAGCTGAGCGTTTTCAGGTTAGTAGTCAAGTGGGCTTTTTCTCAATCTCCCCCTTATTTTTGTTCCGTGGAAGGTGATTCTGTTAAGCTGAGAGAGAATTTTAACAGAACATCTCTAGGAACCCCTCTAAAGTAGCCTGACAATCCATCTTTGGGAGCCAAGTTGACCACTGCTATCTTTTACTGTGTTGAAATCATGATGGAAACCGAGTTTGATGTGATACTATTTTGCCGTAAAGTACAATTTATTCGGAGCACGATGGCAAATGACATGAGGCTATTGGAACACTTTTTGAAATGCGTAGTTATCAGAATTTGGCTGGACCTTTATCTGACTGTTCTGCAGGTGCTAGGGGAAGCTTATCAGGTTCTCAGTGATCCTGTGCAAAGAGAATCATATGACCGCAATGGCAAGCATTCCATATCTAGGTAGTTCTCCTCTTCTTCTAATAAGCAGGGAAGAAAGAGGGTTTTCTTTGTTGTTGCTTTGCAGACAAATTACATTACGAATTCCGTCTTTGTATATGTTCTTTCATGTCCCCATTTAAGTGTCGAGCAATTCCTGTTTAGATTGTTGTCTTGTCTACTGAAAGTTAGAGTGAAAATGGCATTAGAAAATCAACCAACTTCTCTTTCAACACACCAAATAACGCACCATCAAATTGCTTTGAGGTTTCTTACTTTGACCAAGCTTAACTATAGCTTCCTATATTCTACAAAGCGCCACTCTCGGTGTATAATTCCAGGTGTGACTTTATTTCCAACATCATCCTAAGGATTTCAAATCATGCTGCTTCTAAATGAAACTCGATATCGCCAATATGTTTTCTGTTCTGTACATATAATCTTTGAGGTTAGAATTGTTAGAAATCACCCTAGGAGTTTACTCGCTTTGGTGCTTATGTTCTTTGTATTCACTTCCAGGGATACGATGCTCGACCCAATGGCAGTCTTTGCTCTCCTTTTTGGTAGTGAATTATTTGAGGACTACGTAGGACATTTAGCTGTGGCGTCAATGGCATCTTCCGAGTTTGCTGCTGACAGTGACAGTCCTGACAAACTACATGACGTATTAAAGGCAAGAACTTTGAAAGATTGAAAATGTCAGACAAATCATCGTCTAGTAGAAAATGCAGATCTTCCCAATTACATTGTAGTTCATCCTAAGAAGTTCAAAGCCATTTTCCAATATCAATTGCACACGCACCTGCTAGAGGATGGACTACAATGTCGGTTTATTTATTGTGCTATGCTTCATTTGTATATCTAAGCTTCTCTTGTTTCCCGGTCTGCATAAACTTAATGAAGGCTGTCCAAAGAGAAAGAGAAGAAAAGCTTGCAAGGTTACTTACAGACTTCCTCAATGAATATGTCTATGGAGATAAACGGTGCTTTGTACAACATGCCGAAGCTGAAGCCAAGCGGTTGTCTGGAGCAGGTAATTAAGCAAAACAGATCCTTAATGTGTCCCTCATTTGTAGCTGTGTGTACAAAGTTAACTGAATGAAAACATAGTTGCCAAGCCAAAACAAAATTTCTGCTATAAGGATTATGAGGCGAATTTCTTTTTTCCCTAGTCAAGCTGCCGCTAATATACTCGTTTAACATGAAATTGCAGCTTTTGGAGTTGATATACTGAGCACCATTGGTTACACATACTCAAGGCAGGCGGCACAAGAGCTTGGGAAGAAAGCCATGTATCTCGGGATGCCTTTCGTTGCCGAATGGGTTCGAAGCAAGGGACACTTTTGGAAATCGCAGGTCACTGCAGCAAAAGGTATGCCGAGACCCCTGGGTCATTCCATATTGCCGTCGTTTCTTGGTAGTCCGTTTCTCTGCTTTGTTGATGTCCCAAGGTAAATACAGGTGCTTTCCAATTGCTGCAACTGCAAGATGATGTGCGCCGGCAGTTCAAAATGGATGGAAGTGGTCCGGGAAATGACGTTGAGTCACATATAAGGTTAAACAAGGAAACTCTGATGAACTCCCTATGGAAGCTGAACGTAGTTGACATTGAAGTTACGCTCATGCATGTGTGCCAAATGGTAAGTAACAAGCTAAGTGATCTTTCCTCTGTTTCTTTCTTCTTTATATATATATATATAGAGCACCTAGATCTTACAAAAGATTTAGATACAGTAACAAATGAACGCAATGGCCTGAATGGATTGATCTAGCCAATCCAACATCATAGAAACTTGATACTGAGACACAAACAACGTGACGGACATTGTCTGTATTTCTTTTGTATCGATTCAGTTTTTGTATAGAATTTTTTCCAGTTGCCTACCATTTGTGTGACCGATCTCTGCCTCTAAGAGGTGAGACTAAGGGTGCGTTTGGCAAAGTTTATGTTCCCGGGAACAATTTCTAATTGACTAGCACGTGACTGTTTGTGACGCAGCTTGTGCTTCTGTAAATTGGCAGTTAATGGATCTTTCATAGGGCTGACTTAACTTTCATTTACGGCAAAGTTGTGCATTGACTATTAGAATTCTTTTTATCTTCAGGTATTGAGAGAAAACAATGTAAAGAAAGAAGAACTTAAAGCCCGTGCTACTGCTCTAAAAATTCTTGGAAAGATTTTTCAGGTGAAGTCCATCTTACTATTTGCTAAGTGGCTTGAACAGTTACCATCACCCCAATCAACAAAGTGAAACAAGGATCAATTCGGGGTTAACATCAAATAAGATTTCGTCAACTTCTGTTCTCTGTAATTTAACTATTCTCTGTTTAACATGTTGCAGCAGGAAAAAATTGCAAAGAATGGTGGAACATCAAGGAAGAAAAGTGACTGCCATATTGATGAAGATGATAGCAGTTCAGATAGCAGCGACGAAGAAGATTCACCAAAGACACTCTCATATCGGACTCCCTTCATGACACAGGTATATATGAGAGGATCCCATAACTCATTTGACTATCGATATACTTCTTAAGAACATAGCAAGATCATTTGAACTACCAAGATCATTATGCCTTAATCTAATTGTGTCACAGGCCACCGTAAATAGCAGTACTTTATCCGAAGCATTCTACTAGTTGCACCTTTCAGTCTCAGGTTTTTTAAGTGGCTAGCGCTGGCTTATGGGTTATGGCCATGGCAAAATCATATTTAGTTTGCAGTCAGGTCAATTTCTGTGTACTTGCACCCTTCTCTGCTAAACTTGAAGACTTCCTGCTCGATCTTGTCACCCTCAGACATTTTCCGTCGTTGAAGATCGTATCCACTATTGAGGATCTCAATATATACACATTTTTCCAAGATGCGCGTGTCAGATAATCATGGTGACAAGTATGTGGTACAATGTTCTGGTTTTTTTCATGAGACAAGTTGGGCTTCCGTCATTATAGTTGGTAGATCAAATAGTTGGGATACTCAGTCTGCCGTAGATACAAAATCTGTAAACTGGCTAAATCCATCCCCGTATTTTGCTTTTGAACGAGATTATCTGGTGACTAACATTAACTGATTTTCCTTTTTGAAAACATTTTCAGGGAATAGGTAGACTATTTAGATGCCTCTGTAACCCAGCATATGACGTCGATGATGAAGAGATCGTATACAGAAGCAAATGATTTATGAAGCAGCAGCACTATAGCGGCAAGTGCTCCAAGCATCAAGCAATTGTCACAAGTTGGCTTCACCGAGATGATGAACAATGGTCGAAACATGAGACGGTATGCTTGAGCTTTGGGAAGCAGTCCAGGGCACATACCTGCCATGGAACCCTACAGTAATATCAGAATGGCTAGTGAACAGAGGAGAAACTTATCTTCTTCATTTCTTTTCCAATCAGTCATGGATTGTCACAGGAGGAACACCGATCCTGGGATGTTGTTATATGAGCCAAGGGTGTGAATATGATATCCTAATTATGCACTTCTACTATAATCAACACCATCTTTATTCCAAACTAGTTGGGATCGTCAGTCGATGAACCCAAAAATAAATAAAATAGAAGCAAAGCTAATTGAGAAAAAAAAAAGAAATAATTATATAAAAAGAAATAAATTAAAATTAAAATATACAAAATATAAAATATATGTGGAAAAAGGACTAAAAAGAATGGTCGGGAATATAGGAATGCTGCTCTCCACAAAGTTAATAGATTTACTCCACTTTGTTCTAACACAACCGTACGCCAATCTATTTCTCATATCATTAAATCTTGTTTTACTAATTTTCCCTCAAATAAGTTTCAACCGACCTCTTCCTTTTTTCATATCATGTTCTCGGTATCACACTTCTGCTCTTACCGGATCATCTGAGGAGCTTCGAACAATATATACCCAAATCATCTCAATCTACATTTTCTTATCTTTTCTGCTACCGATGCTACTCCAACTTTTTGTCGAATATCTTCATTTCTTTTCTTATCTATCGTCGTATGACCACACTTCCACCTTAACATCCTCATATCCGATACTCCCATTTTATAATCATGTTGCCTCTGTACTAGTCAACATTCAGTTCTGTATAGTATTGCAGGACTTATTGTGATTCTATAAAATTTTCCTTGTAGCCTAAGAGGGATTTTTTGTTTATATAAAAATCCTGATGCACTGCGCCATTTTATTTAACTTGCTCCTATTTTATGACTTACATCCTCATCAATGCCTCCTCCATTTTGCAATATTAATCATAGATATCCAAGCATATTCACGAATTCTTGATCTATTCCGCTTGTCGTGTCGAACTCACATTTCGTGTATTCGATCTTGCTTCGAGTTAAAGTAAATCCTTTAGAAACTCTAATGTGTTTCTCTATAATTCTAATTTAGTATCAATCTTAGTCTTGTCTCATCAATGAACACAATACCATGTGCAAAAAAGCATACACCACAACAACTTCTCTCGGATATCTTTCGTTGGCTCATCCATAATTAAATTACTATAATCCGACTAAAAAAAAATTGAAGTACTATAACATGTTTTGGAACATAAGTTGCAAGAACAGCTACTAATCTTTGGTTTTTGATGGTTTGCAACTCTTTTCCTTAAAAGCATTTTGATGGCTTTGCAACTCTTGCGAGTACTATTACATTTTGGAATTGTGTACTCAAAATACAAATGGCATGAATATGAATGGAATTTTGAAGTTGTTCATCAATCTGTCATGAGTGATTGATTGTACACTCCGAGTTCAAACGACAACAGAGGCTAGTTGCATCATTCCCATAGGATGTTGTGTGATGATAAGAAATCCCATTTAGAGGTAGGTGAATCTAAAGGCGAAGAATAACTTATTATAGATCAGGTACCACTCAAAGCTAAAACCCCCGTGGATGAGGAAAGACATAATGATCGATTGCACTTGATGTGATGCGGAATGGACATTTTTGTCCTTTTTTTTTTTGTGCCTACTCCACATATTATACATGTCAGTTCTATGACTGAAACCATATTTTGTAAAATTATTGAATCTTTGAAGAGATCCACGCGCCTTTTTGTTTTTTTCTTTATTTGGGTCGTCCCACGTGAGGTCACTCGAGCAACTCTCTTTGCTATATAATTTTAGTTTATAGTAGGTGATATATATACACACACTAGACTGGCCGGTTCCGGTTCCACCAAAAGGGAGAACTGGAGCTAGACCTAAAGGGATCGTTTTTTATTCCAGGCCGGTTTCGAACTTTTAATTTTAATTTTTAAATAATAAAATAAATAAATTATAAATTATAATCATTAATTAAATTGTATATTGTAATAAAGTTTTTAAAAAATATTATTTTTTGTGGAATATTATTTTGTGTAATAAAAAATTATAAATTATAAATATATTATTTTTTTTAAGTGGCGATTCAGAATCAGCCCAGACCACCGGTTCCGAAAAATCAAGAATCGGAATCGGCCCGTGAAGGCCGGTTCCGGTTCTGGTTCGGAACTGCAGGTCCGATGGTCGATTTCGAGCCAGTCAACGGGCCTGTTTTGGGTTGGTTCCGGACTCACTGTTTTAAATGTACATGTCTAACACATACTTGTAAAAGGAAGAATTTTTTTTTGTGGGGTGAAAGTAAAAGAGAGATTAATAAATTGAAAAGATGGAAATCAAACCGGGGGACCTGTACCAATTTTGGAAGCGCGGAGGCTTATCTTGTGTCAAAGATAACAGCAGCAGAAGGTCAACGCGTCCATAATTTAGCCAATCATTTGATTTTCTCATGGTCAAGCCCTCGCACGCGCGAAACTTCTCCTTTTGGGCCTCGTCATCTCTCCGTTTCCTCGTCGATCGAATACTGTCTCGTCCTTCGTCGTAATTCTCCGAAGCTCCGGATCACCGTCGGCATTCCTGTAGAAAAACTCGAGGTACCAAAATTGAATTCGGTTTGTTGGGTTGATTTGGTTAATCTGTTTCGGCTGTTCGCTTGTCGATGCGTCCTCTGTCGGGTTGCTCCAGCATCGATTAGATGGTTGTGTTGAGTGTCTGTTAACTCTTCATCGTCGTCTGTTTCAACTTTCCAAAGATCTTTATTTCTGATGTTGGGGAATTCTCTCCCTGCCGAAGTGGCCAAATTTGATTTCTCCTCTTTTAGGACAAAAAAAAGTGATCTTTTGGCACCTCCTCGATCAATGTTAGGAGCAGGTGTCTTTTAGGAGAAAAAAATGTGACTTTTGGCACATTAAAAGGTGATGCTGATGACCCAG
This sequence comes from Rhodomyrtus tomentosa, assembly GCA_028455895.1. Taxonomy (NCBI): domain Eukaryota; kingdom Viridiplantae; phylum Streptophyta; class Magnoliopsida; order Myrtales; family Myrtaceae; genus Rhodomyrtus; species Rhodomyrtus tomentosa. The sequence continues at coordinate 33,919,020 of JAPCWY010000001.1, read as the reverse complement.
CTAATCAGTGGCTCTTTTTGTCCATGTTGGATGGTGGGCTTTCTGTCTGGATTTAGAGGTGTCTTTTAAACTTCGGTCAGGGGGTGAGGTTGCTTGAATATTATGGTATTTGAATTCATATTCATTGACATCTTTGGGGGGTTGATTTCGTCAGGGATACTTGCAAGATAACCTGAAGTAAGTGGCAGAAGCTATGGATGCAGTAGATTGTGCCGAGAGGGCGACGAGTGATCTGTTGATTGGCCCTGATTGGGGTATTAACATTGAACTATGCGACATCATTAACATGGACCCGGGGTAGGTATTCCCATGTCCTCTTTTTCTCTCCTTATGATTTTTCATTTGGAACTTCGCATAATAGCTTGGCCCTGTCACTCGTTAGCGGTATCTTATGACAGTTTGCAGCTTGAAAGAGTCTTTGTATGGAGAAAGTTTATTCTATAGCACCATTGATGATTGGGATGGCTTGTCAGTATACTTGGATAAATGCCTAGACAGAAGTGACCAATGAGTAGAATCGTGATTTTTAGTGAACATTGGCATGGTGGTATGGCTCAGTTTTTTGCATGTTTGGAAATATTTAGGTTTTCTTTAATTTGCTACGAATGGAAGAGGCTGATTTTTCTTTGGCCACTTGTCTGAAGTTCCTTTGATATGCTTCCATCTGAATCATTAAACCAAATCAATATATGACAAACCTTTTAGCAATATGGAAATGTACTGTTTCAAAAACTCTTGTTGTTTGTGAATGCCTACTGGCATATTCGACTTTTGATTTAAGTAGTGCTGGTCTCTTGCTGTTTGTAACAATGCGATCCATTGGCCCCATTTTCTTTGACGATCTCTCTCTCTCTCTCTCTCTCTCTCTATATATATATATATATATATATATATATATATATATATATGTATATAGCCAACAAGCCTGAGAAATATGCTGTTATTTGCTGTCCTTATTTTTTGACTTATGGACTTCGATAGGCAATCATATGTCGGAGAGAGCATTGATCTGTAAATATTAGTATCCTCAATAGCGTTGTTCTTACGAGTTGTTCAAACATATAGAAGCTTCTTTCTTCAAAAGCTTTTATTATGTAGTTTTGCTTGTACTTTCCATAAGAGAAGAAAAAATATTCAGGGTGTTCCAACTTTTAAGATGTCATGGATTTTAGTAATGAAGTATTGAATAGTGCGACTGTTTTTTTTTTCTGGTTCCTTACATGTCTTTCCTGGGTCAAACATTTTGGTTTTAGTCATTGAATTGGTCTAACTTCTGTAGGAAGGCAAAGGAGGTGATGAAGATCCTTAAGAAGCGCCTGGGGAATAAAGATCCAAAAATACAAATTCTGACCCTCTATGTCAGTACCATGCTCTGCTTTCTTATATGTGGATAGTTCTTGATCCAGTTGGTCTCTTCTTCTTTTCCTTCTAAATGGATACAAGAGGCAGTTATTGCTTGACTGAAATATTTTGTTATCAATTTCAAGTAGGTGTTGGAGACTCTTAGCAAAAACTGTGGCAACAGTGTATTTCAGAATATTATTGAGTCTGATATCCTACAGGAGATGGTTAGAATGGTGTTTAAAAAGGTGCCTACTCTATACTTCATGATTGGTACTTTTATTCTGAATCTGTTCATTAACGAGATTGTCATTTGCTGTTTCTACATGCACTTTGCAGCCAGATTTTAATGTGATGGAGAAGTTATTGACATTGATAGATACATGGCAAGAAGCTTTAGGGGGACCAAGGGGAAGGTTTCCTCAATACTATGCTGCATACAGTGAGTTGATGGTATCCTCAGTGATCTTTCTGCTGATCCATTTTTCTAGACTTCTTGTACGGTCCTATGCTGGTTTCTCTTAATATGATTCCTCTATGACCATTAACAGACTGCTGGAGTTCGCTTTCCACCACGAGAAGAGAAGAGTGTACCATTTTTCACTCCACCCCAATCTCATGGAGTTCATTCTACCTCAGCATTCAGCACTGCCATTATTGAGGCTTCAACCCAGCCTAATACTTCTGGCTTAAGGTTACTACTGGCTATATATTTCCTTTTCCAATGATTTTCACACCACTTTCCATCCTTGGATTTAATGAATTAAGATATCTTGTTTCCCATAATAGATATTTTAGCTTTTGCCCAGTTGCTCTCATATGAGCTGCTTCAGAGGCACAGTTGGGTACTCAAGACACATGTACATGCAAAATCAAAAGAGTTGATCTTACTGATCAAAAAAGCTTTAGATAATAGCTATATCATGAACAAAATTTATGCAAATTTGATATTGCTATCTTAATATTTTTGGCACGGAAAACGTCGTTATAGATTTGTATTCTGCTCATCATCGGTACTCTCAGCTAATAGTTACTAGTTAATGATTCTTCACTTGTTAAACTTGACTCTATGATTTTGCCCCAGCAATATTCAAAGCTTTCGTCACTGGTTCATTGCTATCAGTTATTAGACACGGTCTAATTAACTGCACTGAGTAGGTTCCCAGGCTATGTTATGAATTGATGCAGTGTCAAGGTTCATAAAGTCTAGATAAAAACTGCTTATTTAATTTTTTTTTTCTGCTGCCTGCTACAAGCTTAGCATAATGTCATGCCCTCTGTGGTCTTATGATATAGGCTTTATTGATTGCTCATTCTATACTTTTCATCGTCACCGTTTTTTTTTGGTAGTTTAGTAGATAATTCCTACTATTGATGAATAATCTTCTGGATTATGTCTACTTATTTAATGTTCTTATCCCATTTAGCCCAACAGAGATGCAAAATGCTAGTGGATTAGCGGATGTGTTGTTGGAAATGCTTGGGGCCCTTGATCCCAAGAATCCTGAGGTAATACTCTTGATAGTTTTTTAACAAAGGTTACAGTCTCTCTCTCTCTCTCTCCCTGCTCTCTCTAAATGATGAGGAAATCCTGCCTTAGATAGGTGAACCCAAGGCCCATGAAGGCTTCTTTTTTTCCTTTAAATCTTTTGGACATACGAGTGTTTCTCTCTTTCTTTAAGTCTTTTTGCAGCTGTTGGTGATATGAATCTGTATTCTTAGTGCTTGTAAACTTCCATTAAAATATGAATTGGAGGACCTTAATTTTCTAGCTAGCATTATATGCCTCAGAAAGCATATCAGTGTCTGTTGACTTGATGATTAGTTTTACTAAAGTTGATCTGACAGAACAATTTAGATCTTAAGCTTGCTACGTGGGTGTGACAAAGAGGATGCCATAGGTTCTTATAATAGTAAGAGTTTGATTGATCTCCACTTTTAGCGAGTTCTATGTCGCTGCAGCACCCTTATGTGGGAGGATGGCTTTTTTGACTCGGAGGAACAATGCTTCTTTTTTCATAAATGATGACGTGGTGCTATGGGAACTATTAGTGGCTTTGGGTATGTTGAGGATTCCATGCTGTTTGCACCGGAGATAAACAGAGTATCTCATTGAATTAGCCTTGGAAGGCAAGCTTTTTCGATGAATCTCTTAAAATTGTCATAAATAGCTGTTGTTTGTTCTGATTTTGTTGGAAATTGTATGTGGAGTTTCTTAAAATAGATCCCCATTTGATAAATTTTAGGTGCTATAATTGGAAGTAGCAATAGCCGGTTTGGGCAATTCAGAGTAGGAAAATCTTATGACGTTACGCATATTAAGGATGATCCCAGATTGGTTCTCACTCATATTTTGTTTTATTTGGAGGGAAGAACTCATGTAATTAAGGGGTTGTCTACTTCCTTCTTGCTTAGATTCGGAATTTGTATTTTTTTGAGGTAACTGTGTTGAATGGGCATTATTGGTGATTCATTTTGTCTTCCAAGATGATCTTGTGCCTGCTTGTGTACATGAGTTGGCAGCTCCTAGGTGCCTTCCTCTCTTTTACTCTCGTGAAAGCATGCATCTGACTCCCATGTACTGTTAGCTCATCTGGTAGCCTTTTCAAGTTAATTTTTTCCAAAGTTAGTTGACTGAATTAAGGAAAACGCTACGAAATTTACTTCTACCGTTAGTTCCAAGCTGTTACTTCCATGGCATTCGCCCCTCTTTAGTTGGTTTATATGGTAAGCCACGTTAATGGCACCTTCAAATGTTGTTTTCTATCATACTTGTAGACAACTATTGAGAGTTATAGTCATCATTCATGTATGAATAGACAAGTGTTAAGAACATTTTGACAGTTTGCCTTGTTGATTGAGATTGGTGTTTTGAGTAATGAATTCCATTCAAAAGATCCATGCCAGACATGTTACTAGAGCTTAGAAATGGAACTTTCCAGTGATCTCTATAGAAACCAACAAAAAGTGTGAATTGCTTATGTTGTTTAAATGAGGATCCTACTTAAATCAGGGAAAGTCTTCATAGTCTAGTCAAGTATTGTTTTGTGCTGCTACCCTATAGATACAACTCTTAAAGAGGGACAGAAAGTAATTTGCTTAATTAAAAGCATGTTGAGGTTCAAAGATTTACCTCAGACAGAACAAATATAAAGATAGGTATGAAGAATCAAAGGGGATAATTTACACAGTAAAGGTATGTGGATTGGACAGAAAGTAATTTTCTATGGTTGGTTTTGTCCTGAAGGTTCCATCATTCATTGGAAGTGATGATCCTGGCAAATTGTTGTCTGTCATGTCAATTAGGTGGGCTGCATTATCTAAACATCCAATACGAAACCTATTGTTAGCTTCTGGTCCATATATATGTCGGAATTATAATTCAGAGGGATAAGAGGAAGATTACGGACACAAGCTTCTTTTTCTGTTATTATCTGTTTTTATTTGACAATCCTATCAGGTCTCGTATCAGTGCGTCCTAGGTTTAAAACATTTAGCTGAAACACAATCAGAGTCCAAAAATTGCTCTAGCTTTATTTCATTTTTTCTTTTAAGATCTGGCCTTCAATCTGTATCATAAGAGTCAACCATTCCATAAACCATTGCTGTTCTAATTAAAAGAAGATGCAGACTCCAGTATCTGGATTGTTAGTCACCTGATCCATGGATCGCACCAATCTTAGGTGACCACAATTCTTACTGCCTGAATGACAAAATTGTTATTGCAAAGTGTCAAGTTATCGTCCGAGATCTGCAAGGAAATTTGCAGTTGGTATTATGCACATCAAGGCTTGTGCCTCTTATACACTGAGTTCATGTCGTATTTTTGCAGAAAATGACTTCCCAACTTTTGCACATTTTTTAGGTGGGAAGGCTTTCCTATTTCAAATTAGAAAATAAGACAATTACCTCCTGCACTCTGTACCATGAGTAAGTTCATAAGATGGGCTATGCTGTCACTGTATGTGTCTGTTTCTCCTTTTGCTTAACGACTTGATTCTCGCAGTTGTGAAGATAAATTTTCAGTTTTGTGGTATGTAGCTTATTTAGTAAACTTGCTATCTTCGGTGCATATTGAGTTGGATTTTGACATTAGATTTTGGATCTTATGATTGTGGACATGGTGGCAGGCTTTGAAGCAAGATGTGATTGTTGACCTTGTCGATCAGTGTCGTTCTTATCAAGAGCGTGTCATGCTTCTTGTGAATCACACAGCGTAAGAACTTTAATCCAATATAATCATCCAACCTTTTGCAGTTAGATGTCACATCCGTAATTGTGCAGTCTACTGACCTTCAGAGATGAGGAACTTCTTTGTCTGGGATTGGCCTTGAATGATAGTCTGCAGCGTGCTCTTTGTAAACATGATGACATTGCCAAAGGTAATCCACTGACCAAACAAGGATTCACGGAAAGTCCAGCTTTGCCACCAGTGAATGTGAATCACGAGGATGATAAATCTGATGATGATTTTGCTCAGCTAGCTCGCAGGTGAACATTTTACATTCTTTTCTAGATCTTGTGCCGGGGTGAAGTTTTCTTCTCACTGTGAGTTGCTTTTGAGCTGCCATCATATGACAGTTTCATCTGATTGACTGGTTCTATGGTACATATATGGCACTTTCTTTGAGTTTTTGGCAACTAAGGTGCTACATGACAACACTTCTCATAGAGAAATCAACTTCTGGTCAGAAATTGATTTTTCGACTTCTCCTCACAAGCAGAAGTTGATTTTTCTACTTCTGTTCTAGATTGACCTCTGATCCGAGAAATTCGCTTGGTAATGATTGAGAATTTCTATTTTTGAAACATTATTAACAAAATCTTTGGCGACGGCGACGGCGGCGGCGGACGACTAGGTGACCGCCAGCGGCGGTGGCCCGTGTGGTCGAAGAAGTAATTCTGGAGCCGAGAAGTAACAATTTTTTACTTCTCAAAGTTGCCAAAAATCCAATCAGAAGTAGAAAATCTTACCAGAAGTCAATTTTTTTACCAAACGCCTTTCTACTTCGAAAGTGATTTTACTGAACGAATTTATCTGCCAGATTGACTTTCTAGCGGAGAAATTCAGAAATTTTGAAGTGTTGTCATGCAGCACCTAAGATTCAGACAATGAAGACTGTGGCGTATGCCTTTAGGAACATGGTCAGGCACAAAATTCTATGAGTGAGGGAAGTGATGATAACTTTCTAACATCACAGTGGAATGAAGAATCCTATTTTCTTCCGCACTTGTTCGGTTGCTTCCCCAGACACTGATTTGGTTTTGTTTTGCCCGCACCCTTTGTGTTCATATGTGCTATATTCTACTGTTTGTGAACGTTAGCGAGAGAGTTTGCATGCACACATGGAAGAAAGTCTCTATTGACAGAGAAGTGATTATTTCTTAAATGTCTTTTTGGGATCTCTGATGTCTTCTTGGATAATCTTATGGGGGGTTCGCATGCTGAATGATCCCCTGTACCCGGTTTGAATAAGGGAAATATCCGACCTGCAGCAGTTGAAGTTTGTTCCTTGATGCCTATTTTCATGTCTCATCATGCAGTATTCATATTGTTGCAGGATGTCAAAAGACAATGGACCCAACAGGAAAGCAGCGAATACTCAGACCAAACCATTCCGAATCAGCCCACTTCTTCCACCTCCACCCTCATCAAAGAGACCAGTTGCTGGAAATTTAAACTCGATCGATTATCTCAGTGGCGATATCTACAAGTACGAAGAAGTTCCCGGAACGATGGGATCAACGCTGTCTTTACTTCCCGATTCTACCACAACTTCCATGCCATCTACTCCATCTCCTTCCCTCTCATCTCCTTCCCATCTTGCTGGCTCCATAAAATCGCCGACTTATCTTGGAGTTCCTGAGCCAGGTCCCACAAGCGGCCACCCCACTGAGCAGCAACCTTCTGCTCCTTTTGATGCATTATTTCCTAGTTCAATTCCATATGACCAGAGAGAACAAGCTGCTGAGCAACGAATGGTGTTTCCGGGCAATACTAATTCCTGTATTGAGACCAGTTCCTCGCGTGACAGTTTAGTGGGCGAGACGCAGAAGCTCTCTCTCGATTCACCTGCTACGGACGAACAAGTGAAACAAGAGGATATACTCTTCAAAGATCTGATTGATTTTGCAAGAGCAAGGTCCTCTTCGTCGCCGCAAAAATCAAGCCCGTCGTCTTGACTTGGATTGATGGGGTTCATCTGAGAGCTGCGGTGAGGCATCTAAATTCTTTTTCATGTAAGTGGTTTTTATAAATCATGTCTTGGAACATGATAAGTTCGGACAATTGCTGGGACGTGGCTTTGATGGCTCCATGATTTGTTCAGCATAGGCATTACCAAGTAATGCTGCATTCTTCAGTTCCTAGAGCTTACTGGTTATTGTCATCTAAAGTAGAATCATGATCGAACTGTTTACTCCGAATTGAACTCAATAGACATGAACAAAGGAATTAAATTTTGGCCTCCATCAAACCAGCCACCCAACACACCACCCCCCCCCCCCCCCCCCCAAAAAAAAAAAAAAAAGAGTGAGGTTGCAGTTTTCTCTCTCTAGTTTGAATTAAGACCAACATGACGCTGACATTCAAAAACATGAAATTTTGACTCAAATATCATAAAACATTGGTCATTAAGCTAACAAAAGGTTAAGTGCACCAAAATCCTCTGTAAGCATCCTAGTGATGATAATCTAACATTCACACTTGTGTTTGGATGCATCTATTATCGACAGGTTTCGATACGCTTTTCACTATTTTAGTTTAAAAATATGAAATTCTGACTCTAAGATCTGAAGCTTTAAAAAAAAATTGAGCCAACACAAGACGAGACAGCAATGAGTCAACTAAATAGATTGGGGGTGACGCTACCAATCGCTTAGGACTCATTCTCTTGTTTTCATTAATTGGCACTCCTGCGAACCAAAGACACGGTGAAGCTGTCATGTCGCTCCAAAGCTTCCCTTACTGATTTAACATAGTAAAAGTTTTAAAGCCTAAAGACGGCTTTCTGAATTGGTGTAAAGGGTGATTTGCTCCTGATGCTTTTCTTTGGCTAAGAAAACTCCTTCCTTCGACGAGAGAGCTTATATTGGAAGCAGCAACTGGTTACCCTCTACCGCCGATTATAGCACCCGAATAATCTCGACCGGGAGCTCCTGCAGCCGCCTTGTTATCCTTCACTGAAACAATTACACCTTCGCCGCTAATTTTGATGACCTCTTGTGAAAGTTTCGTCCAATCAACATCTTGTTGAAGGTGTCTTCCTTCCCACTCTTCCTCTGATCAGCATGGTCCGACTGCATACGCTTCTTCAAGTGAACATGCTCAGTTAAAGCTCACTGCAGCTGCTTAAGCACCTTGACAGGATATTGAGTGTATACTTTTAAGAGTGAATTGTGCTTAGAGCCCAGCTTGGATCATGGTTCTGCGACAGACTCGTCTTGAGAGTAAACTTTTAAGAGAGATTTAGTTTGGAAATATAATTTAAAGTTCGAAAAATTTAGAGAAAATTATCCGCGGAATCTAGGATCAACCAAAAGTAAACACTAAACAAATTCTAACTCTAGTAAGTATTACAGAAGTCTTTTCGGGGTCCGCTTGGATGGTAATTTTCAGATTATTGAAGCTAAATAAGAAGCTGATTAAATTCGCGAAATATCCATTGGAGAGCTCCTGTAAAAAAAAAAGCCAAAAAAAAAGGGCTGGCTCATCGATTTTTTGCAGCTTAACAAGGAATCGAACAATTCTTTGCTTCAATAAAAATAAAATAGCAATTCTACGCATTCTATAGACAAAAAGCAGGAAGAAGAACATGAGCATTGCCTCCTAATTCCGACGGGGGCAATCAGAAGTTTACCGTTGAATGTGTTTAGTCATTGGGTGGTGGATACGATGACAACAGTAATCATGAGCGTAATGTGGAATGTGGCGACAGGATTTCACGTGGAGGAAGAAGAGAAAGTAGAGGAACTAGGGTGGGTGCATGCTACATCTCATCGATTTATCTATCATGGTGTCCGAGGCATCCTGTGCCCTCAAGATATTGGAGTCCCCAAATTTACGGAGAAGCATAAGGAGAGCGAAAATCATGGGTTGGGTTGTGAGGACTCGACCCGCAACCTAATACAGACAACGGCAGTTTTCCCGCATTTCGAAGAGCTTCACCTATCCAACTGCCCTGTGCTTCCAACTGCTCTCGCTGCTTCCCTAGTCTCGTTCAAGCTTATATCTACGTGCGCGGGCTTTTCGGACTTGTCCTGGCTCTCGCACGCTCCGAAACTCTGGAAATTGGACGTCATGGAGTGCAATTCGATGAAGAGAATCACTGGGGAAGGATTCGCAAGAGAGGAACTAGCTGCTTCAGGACTATTCTCACGTCTCGAAACCCCGAGACTCGTCAATCTTCCAAACCGGAAGAGCATTTGCGAGCAGACTCTATTTTTCCCTCAATGGGTAAGCTTCAAAATATGCGGGTGCCCTCATCTCAGAAAGTTGCCGATGGGCTCGAGCACCGCGAAGGGAAGAAGCTTCTCGGTGGATGGGGGACGCTGAGTGGGATCACGCCGCCCGGGTCACTTTCCTTTCCAGGGGGATGAGAATCCGGCAGGAGAAATTGACATATGGAGATTGGATTCCTACTGAGTGAGTGAGGCTGAGATTTCAAGTGTGATATAATTATTTGTTATTAATTTTTTTTTAATAATAAAAAGAATAAGAAGAAGAAGAAGAAGCAACTTCCTTTGGGTTGGATAGCCTACCAAACCAAAGCATCTATCTTTTCGTACTCTCCATGTAGTATTATTATTATTATTATTATTAGTTTTTTTATTAATTACATTCTCTGTTAATATTGGTGGGCAGTAACAATGAAGTAAATAGAAGTATGCAGCAAATAGCCTCTGATTGTAAATTTGTACTTCCTCATTAACCTGGATTCCAATATAATCCAATCCTTCTTTTGATTTTTGATTTGAAATTTGTTGCTTAGCTGTGTCCTAACACAATTTTTTTGAGAATTGGCATTGGTATGGATTAAGTAGACCAACCTCGTCAAGTCGTTTCTTAAAAATATAAAATAAAGAATTTCGACACTTTGGGACATATTGTATGTTAAATAATGAGTTATTATGTATATATCTTCTTCTTCTTCTATTAATGATTCAAGATTAGATTCTTTTGGGGCTAATTGAGTATAAATTGTGGGGAGTATATATATATGACTTATGTATGTATGTATGATAGATTTACATTTTGATCCCTAATTTGTAAAAAAAATGTTTGAAATTTACCCACGCGTGTTGAGAGTGGCTGGGTATATGATTTAAGTGTGTATTTACATTTTCACCCATAATTTTATTAAAAGTATTTGAAATTGACTGGTGCATGTTAGTGTGTCGGGATGCTGGACTCGTACGTCGCTAGCGTGTCCGTAGCGGTGACCACATTGGGAGTCTGAAACATGTTGACTACACATCGATCCTATATCGCTCCTAAGGTGCGGCTTAGCTTTGGATGTTTCAAAGTGGCCAGGTTTTCCTTCAATATTCACTACTGATGGAGGGAGGGACTTGAATTTACTCTGGGCCTCTTTGCGAAAGTTCCCTTCATGTGCTTCCCGCCTGAATTAGTAAAACCGAATCGGACGGATGAGCTCGGACGATCGACAAAACTTATGATCTCAGGGATCCGGATATGTCCCGTGATAATTCCTGCTTTTAAACGGAATGAGTGAGTTTCAACGTGAGCTCAATGAATATCTAAATAATTATCATGATAATTAGCTCGTCTTTTAAATTGACAGGTTCAATCTAAACCTAAATTAGATCTCTCTTATCTAACTTCAAATCAGATTTCATCTCGTAGAAAACCGACAATTCAAGATATAATTAATAATTATCCCCTTTCAATTGTTCTTCTTTTTTTTTTTTAATTTTTTTTCTCATTTTATACTTCGTCAATCAGCTTCGTCCAGATCAGATACGAATTTTTCTGGCGAGACTCCATTAAAGTAAAAACCCCAGATGGGATCTAAACATTGCGCCACTCGTTGTTTCTCTCGTCGACCGCTCTTTGCTTTTCGCGAGCGGAGCTCCGTCATCGTTGGTCGGCTCTGTCCAAGAAAGCTCCGGTTTGGAGTCTGCGTTGTCTCATCGTCGTCTTTTTTGCTCTGCCTCTGAAGAATTTTTTTTTTTTTCCTTTTTTGTCGACTGTGAAATGCTTGGAGCCAAAAGGCGGTAAGCTTTTTGAACACCCATCATGAGGGAATGCTTTGTTTCTCTTTTCTTGATTGTTAAGCAACCGACAAGGCCGCTCTTTTATGGCGCGGTGAATAATTCTTGAGGCTCTCGATCTTGAATGCGTTCTACCGTTCGAGTTCTCGCTGAAGCTCCCTTTTAGTTATTTCCTTGGTTAAGAGGTCTATGTGGGATTTACCGGGTGCATAACGTCCTTGTAACGCATTGAGTTGTATTTGATAGTAATTCCAACTAAGTCAGAATGATTTTGTATTTCCTGTAGATGCGAACTGATTGTTCTTGTGAATTAGGCTTCTCATTCATGCAACATAGGTGGAAACATTGGGTTAATGAGTTCGCCATTGCTATATTTTCGGGAAGTTGTTTATTTTCCTCCCTTTGGAACTTCAATCCTTAATTTGATTTTCCGCTGACTATATTTGATCTGTGCCCAGGATTGAATTGTTTTGGATCCACTGTCAAGTCATTGCATCTAAGAAACTAAACTTCCATATGTGTTTCTGAGTGTGCATTACTGACCTACATTTAAGTATACAGAATCAAGAACTTTGCTTCCATATTCGCTTTGTAGATCTGTGCCCTAATAATAAGATTGTATTCTGTTGGGCGACTTTAGTATAACTTAATCAACCTTTTGGATAAGATGAAACACAGCGGCCTTTTTTATTGATTGGGTACTGAGCATCTCTAACGTCCCTTTCTCAAAACTGTCGGATGAGATAGAAAACCAGCATCTGTACTTCTCGATTCATTATTGGGTGGCTAACGTTCGTTCTGGAATTTGTTGTACGTAACCTAAGTAAGAGGCCGAAACAGATTAGAGGTGTGCAGTGTACCTGATCGGCTGAGTGCCAAACAAGCTATGAGTAGTACATGTTTCTTATAAGGGCATTAAGCTCTGGCAGTGGCCATGGAAGACATAGGTTGATAGCGCTTACTTTCCAAAGATGTGAGTTTGTGAAAGACGGTGACATAACTCAGTGCAAGCAAATGCCATGAGTTTTAGCATTCTAGAGTGCAAAAAGAAGTACTACTTAATACAGGGATACAAAACAGGGAGACCCTGACAGAGCGTACTGTATGAGATCACAATTAGCTTGTGGAGATCACTGTTTAAAATCGCATGTATTAACAATAATTTCCTTATTTATGACGAGCATGATGACGTGTTATTTTCTTTTGCTTTGTTTGTTTTCATTATCACTCCACTCCCAAATTATTTTTTTTCTGCAAGATGTCCATAACTGAATCTATAAGATTGGTCGAGGCAAAAAAATTGAACTTGGTAGAGCAAGAACAAGAGAATTTGTAAGACTATTGCGCGTATGTTCAATGGTTTTCTGTGTAATGTCTAACGAGAATACTTCTTCCTCCCCCAGGTTGAGGTTCATGTAGCGTGGTAACAAAACATTGCTCTATCACATGGCTTCAAGAAACATTCCTCTATTCGATGTGCGTAAATCATCAAAAAACGGTTTAAGGCTCTCTGTAGTTGTCTTTCTGGCTTTTAGTTTATTTGCAATTTGGATTTTCCTGCCATCATCTCCCACATTTTCGGTTGAGAATCCAGATGTGCTATATCAAGAGAATGATAGTTTGGGATACAGAGTTACTAGTCGAAGCTCGGGAAATACTCAGATTCAAAGCCAGGATGTTCCAAATGATGATAAAAGAACGGTTGAAAAGGGTTCGGAAGATGCAGGTGGGCAAAGCAAGGTTGATTCTGCTAATACAGTGGAGACTGACCTGGAAGAGGAAATATCAGAAGAGAGCACTCCAGGGAAGACTTCCTCAGAGAAAACATCTGACAAATCTGATATAACTTCCGAATTTGACGATGAAACTGAGGATAGACAGCAGAATAACTACAACAAGAACAATGAGAGTAGAGAGGAACTAAATATGGGAATGAGCAGTACTGATGGAGGTCAAAAGGATGGAGAGCAAACAATGGATGATGCAGGATCTGATGTGGATGAAAAGTTCAATAGATCAAAAGGAAATGATTCTGACATGGTTGGTAGTGCTGAAAAACTGGACGCTGAAGATGACTTTAAGCCGGACAATAAAGAAGTCAATCAGAATGGCAAGAGTGTCCAGCAAGATCAAGACAAGAATTCTGAACAATATTCTGCTAACAATAACATAGAAATCCACGAAATGTTTCAGGAATCTAATAATCAGTCAGAAAATTTGACTCAAAGAACTTCTCCAAAAAGTACTTGGTCAACTCAAGTGGTGGAGTCCCAAAATGAGAAGCTGTCACAACAAGATTCAAGGGAACAAAATGACTACACCTGGAAAGTTTGTAACACCACCGCTGGGCCTGATTACATCCCTTGCCTCGACAATGTGTATACTGTTAGAAGGCTTCCTAGTATAATACATTTTGAACATCGAGAGAGGCACTGCCCTGAGAATGCTCCTACATGTCTTGTTCCTCTACCTGCAGGATACAGGAAGCCAATTCAATGGCCTATGAGCAGGGATAAGGTTCTTTCTTGTTTTCCCTTTTCTTGTTTTAGCGGTCGGTGTTTCTCTGATAATTACTTACTCTGTGGATAATGCAGATATGGTTCCGCAATGTTCCACATACCGAGCTTGCTGTAGTCAAGGGACATCAGAATTGGGTTAAAGTTACTGGTGAATATCTTACATTTCCTGGTGGTGGAACTCAATTTGTTCAGGGTGCTCTCCACTATATTGATATGATTCAAAATGTGAGCTTCTGCACCCTGTCAATTGCCTTTCTCTTACAGCTAAAGTTATTAGTTCTGTCCATTATCTGCTTAACTAGAACACGAAGCTTCGTGTTTTGTCATGTGTATATTGGTGCATAAAATGATCCTAGCGACATGTTCAATCTACCTTTAATAATTTGACAAAATGTCACTCTCCAATTTCCGCTCTTGATGAAATACTGGTTCATGGGAACCATTGGCAAGTATACAGACTGATTCTGACATTGACTAGACCAATCAAATTATCTTTTTAATATCTTATTTCATGATCTACTTTAAACTTTGGGCTACATCCCTTCATATAAATTTCTCTCTCTCTCTCTCTCTCTCATGCATGCATGTGTTTGTCTGTGGCACTCACAAGCATGTAATGTCTGTATTGACGAAAACAGCTGAGCAATTGACAAATGCATGTATCACTTCTTCCTAGCCAAGTGATGTACGTTGACAGATTATATCTCCAGGACTGCAGTTTGAAGGTTTGGAGGAAATATCTTACATGGCAAATAATAGTGAGATATACTAAACAAATGGGTGATATAGAATTGTGTGCGACTTACTTTTACATTTATTTACTAGACAAGATGGCCAGCTTCTGAACGATTATGTTTGAAACAAATAAGATAAATTGTTTGAAAAGAGTAACGCGTGCAATAACTCATTTTTGCAGGTGAATGCAAGCTAAGACGTCGAATATTTGCGCACAGTATTATCTCATATATGTAAATGCAAGATTCTTTAGTTGTCTTAAATCTCGATTTTTTGCTCTCATTAACAATTTCCTTCCACTAGAAAAGCCTAGACTTTGTAATATATCCACACTGTTTTATTCACGGACTACTTGTCGAAATGTGAAGGCAAATCCTGCTATTTCATGGGGGAAGAGAACCCGAGTGATATTAGATGTTGGATGTGGTGTAGCCAGTTTCGGAGGTTATTTATTTGAAAGGGATGTTCTTGCAATGTCTTTTGCTCCCAAAGATGTGCATGAAGCTCAAGTTCAATTTGCACTTGAACGTGGTATTCCAGCCATACTCGGAGTTATGGGTTCTAAGAGGCTACCATTTCCCGGTGGTGTTTTTGATGTTATCCACTGTGCCCGCTGTAGAGTCCCTTGGCATGTTGAAGGTCATGATCAGAAGTGTTGAAATTCCTCTCCTTCTCTCTTTTAAAAGTTCTGACTCCATTTCAATGTGCATTTCAGGCGGCAAACTTCTCTTGGAGCTCAACCGTGTGCTACGACCAGGTGGTTACTTTGTTTGGTCTGCTACCCCAATTTATAGAAGGGGCCCGGAAGACGCTGGCATCTGGAAAGGTTGAATATTCTCAATGTGGCGATTACCTAATTGGGATGGTATCTGAACTTCATCTTGAATTGCTCATTGTTTCTTCCTCTGGTGATTGCTTGCAGAAATGTCTAAACTGACTATGGCTATGTGCTGGGATCTTGTCGTGATTAAAAAGGACAAACTGAATAAAGTGGCTGTCGCAATGTACAGGAAACCAACATCTAATGAGTGCTACGAAAAGAGACCACGAAATGAGCCTCCACTTTGCGATAAATTCGATGATCCCAACTCAGCTTGGTACATCCTTTTTTATCTTCATATCAGATTTGTTGACAAGCAATACCACACCAGTTGTTGTTGTTGTTGTTGGGTTTTTTTTTTTTTTTTTTTTTGACAACGACCTCTGTTGTTCATCTTCTTGATAATGTTCTTATAAGACAATAAAAAGTTAAACTCACCAATAGAAACAAAGTGACAAAGGAATAAACAAATTACTGCCATAGGGAAGTCAAAGGACGGTTGCTGCGTAGTCCGATGGCTTCATTTGGTGGGCTATGCAGCACAACTAACTGATATGATTTTGCACAAGCAAGCACCTCATATTTCTCATATGATGATACTTAGATTTCCAGTCGAATCGTCCATAGATGATGTTGACGGGATTTCTTTCCATCTTTCTACTTTGTGAATCTTTTTTCTCGACAACTCTTTTTTAGTTGCTTGTGATCTGGCAGTCACTCAACTAGTCACCTCCAAGGAAATGCATGTTGAGGACATGCAAGTTTTAGAGAGCAGAAATTTACGTGATTAAGAGTATCACTGCAAAAATAGCCACCTTTATATTCCGATTCTGAAGAAGTGGTCTTCGTGCACAAAAAAAAAGTACTTTCGTATGGCCTCGAAGGTGGCTTCTTGCTACCAAACGTCAGGTTAACTGCCTCATACATTGATAACCCTAATTTGAATGACTCTAGGAATGTGACTTTGCAAGCCTGCATGCACAAAGTGCCTGTCGACATGTCGGAGCGTGGGTCCAAATGGCCCGAGAAATGGCCAGTACGTTTAGAAAAACCACCATACTGGCTGAATGAAGCCGGAGCATATGGCAAACCAAGCCAGGAAGATTTTACTGCTGACTACAAGCATTGGAAAGATGTTTTCTCCCACACATATTTGAGTGGTGTTGGTGTCAGGTGGTCTTCTATCAGGAATGTCATGGATATGAAAGCTGTTTATGGAGGGTAAGTTACTTCTTTTGCTTCGGCTATGATAGATGAAAGGAGATTGCTGTTTCCATTTGATATGTCCCTTCACATTGGTGTTACGTGTGTACTTTCACCGTACTTTTGCCTTCCTGTGTCAATCTTTCTTTGGTTTTACTTGTAGGTTTGCTGCTGTCCTCAAAGACTTGAAAGTGTGGGTGATGAATGTAATCCCGATTGAATCTCCTGACACGCTTCCTATAATCTATGAACGAGGTTTATTTGGCATGTACCACGACTGGTGTGAATCATTCAACACCTACCCAAGATCTTATGATCTTCTCCACGCAGATAATCTCTTCTCCAGTCTCAAAAAGAGGTTTTTTTTCCTTTCTGTTTTTGAGCCATTCCATTAATTGTTCCTTTAGGAGGAAAATACTCCTTATTATGGTGCTGCTTTTCTTGTCACAGGTGCAATTTGATGCCGGTTTTTGCAGAGATTGATCGGATTCTGAGGCCAGAAGGAATGCTGATTGTCAGGGATGATGTGGCGACTATAGCTGAGATTGAGAGCATTGCTAAATCCTTGCGATGGGATGTCAGTTTGACTCACTCAAAGGAAAATGAGGGATTGCTCTCTGTTCAGAAGACATTTTGGCGTCCTTTAGACGCGGAAACAATTACTTCAGCAATTGCTTGAACACGCTATTGGTATCAGTGTTTTCAGAAGTCGGCAACCATTTTGCCGGCATAAGCTCACAAGGTATCCTTATTTTCCTCCAGGATCTTTTTTTCCTTGTAATTCAGCAAGTCATTGCGGAAATGAAAGGATGCAGTGTGATACTTTTTTTAGGCTGTGCAATGGTATAATTTTTCTGTCATTTTAGCATCTTTCCATCGACTTATGTGATAGTGTGTTTTGTGTGATTCATTTTCTTCTGAAAATTGGTCATTCCAAGAACATTGATTTTATTGGTTAGATGAGGCAATACATTAATTTTTCCATCTCCCCTCTGGCCTCTATATGATGTTTAACCCATACGATTCCATTCTCATTGCAACACCAAGTCAATCTTTTTCTTTGGACTTAATATATTTTAAATGGATGAATAATGGCATTTCTATGCAATCAAGTGTGCAAGGCTCTCTTCTGCCGTCAAACTGTCCTTGTTAGGTTTTAGCAACTGTTCTTTTTCTTATTAGTCATTCATTTTTTCGTTGGAGGAGCTGCATTCAAATGATGTGAGCATGCTCCTGGAAAAATAAAGAGGAGCATTTTTCGATTAGATTGTTGAATTATTGCAAATTTAATTGCATGCAAATGGACAATGCTAAGTCTCGGTTGGATCTCTGAACTTAGGCTTGTTTATTTGTTGACTTTGTTACAATCATAGTACAAGATTGAAGGACCAAGGATGAAGAGTTAGTATATATTTATCTGGCTCATAGTCGGACATGCTTTCTTGACTTCTTATTATGGCAGTGGCATCTGCTCTGCTTCTGCTTCTCAATGTCCTCATCCTCACGGGAACCTCCTGAGTGATTATCGGAGCCATGTCAGTTTACTTATGTGCTTCAGACTAATGTTGCTTCTCTATTATGTGCAGCAGATATACTCAACATCACACATTGAATTCGGATAATGAGAGCGAAACAATGTGTTTCTGTGACTCGAGCATTTATAAGACCACCAGTAGCATGTCATCAGGCTGTTGCTGCTCCGTTTAAATGCTCAAGCCCGAGGTTTAGGTGATTGTGGTAATTAATCTGCAAGTTGTGCCCGTACATGAGATTTTAGGACCGCCATTTGACAAGATGGAGCGAATTTTGCATGCGAAATTCATCTCGACTCTTGTTGGAGTTGTATGGGTTGTCATGAAATACCTCCGGCTCTATCAGCTCTTTCAGGAGAGATTACTGTGATTGAGGTGTCCTGGTGGGGAAGGTGGCTAGCATTTTGACATTGATAGGCTTTCGTTATGTAACATCTACCACAGTTTTCGTTGTTCATTGTGGATTTCCATCGACTTTTTTCATTTTTCATTCTCTTTGTTCATAGAATTGTCCGAGTCTGCGGCATCAGAACGGTACAACCGCAAATGTCAAACTCAATCGTGTTAGTAATTTGATCACATGCGCGGTTTTGCTTTTAACATTATGTTTTTTAATTCATGTTGGAGTAATGGATTTCCAAACATTTCCATTTATTGCGTACTATTTTGAGAAGTTGATTTTTTTTTTTGTTTAAGTACAATTTAAGTCCTCTAATTAATATTTTGAGAAGTTGATTTCCGAATTGAACTATAGAAACCTGTGTAGGGAATGAACTTCTTTCTTTCTTTCTCTCTTTTAAAAAAAATCAAAATCAAAATCTGGTCCTTTTGTGGAAATTCGGTAGCCAATAAATGCATCGACCCTGCAAAAGAATCGAAACATCCCTCATAAGGTCTTTTAAACATGTAAAGATCACAACCGTCACACTTGTTGGAAGAAAAGAAAAAGGATTCTTCTTTTTTTAACCCAAACTCAATGCTTTTAATTTATTAAAAAAGTTTGGGATAAACGTTGTGTATTAGATTAAAGTTTAATCATCACGTTGCATAAAAAGAATCGAGCTTTATGGACCATTTGTGTCATTTATATAAATACAATCAAATACTAAAATTTAATCGAAAAGTAACTTCATTCATTTTTCAAAGACAAAAATAAGGAGGCCAAAATATTCTTCTCATCTTAGAAAAAGAAGAAAATTTTCTTTAAAATTCCTTTCCAAATTCCTTTCCATTTAATCAATTGTAAAAGTTATGATTGATCAACATCAAATATCAACAACAACTTTATCCCAAACTAGTTGAGGTCGGCGGTCGATGAACTTCAAAGAATCATAAAAATAAAAACAGAATCAAGCGAAGGAAAAAAGATAAAAGTGTAAAAATAAATATATATATATATATATATATATCTATATATTACCTCTCCACAATACTAATAACATTTCTCCACTCCGTTCTAAGATAAACCATACGTTAATCTATTTCTCACTCCATTAAATCTTGTTTTACTGCTTTCCCCCAAATAAGTTTCGACCGACTTTCTTCGTGTTATGCTCTCGATAGAAAACTTCTGTTCGTACCGGTGCATCTAAGGTTCTTCGGAGTATATGCCTAAACCATCTCAATCTATACTCTCTCATATTTTCCTCCACTAGTTCTACTCCAACTTTTCGTCGAATCTCTTCATTCTTTCTCTTATACATCCTTATATTACCACACATCCACCTTAACATCCTCATTTCTGCTACCCCCATTTTATACTCATGTTTCCTTTGTGCTGGCCAACATTTAGCTCCGTAAATATGACAGTTTTGACTGTTGTTCTATAAAATTTTCCTTTTAACCTAAGAGAAATTTTACGATCACACAAAAATCCCGATGCATTGCACGATTTCATCAAACCTACTCTGATTCTATGGCTTACATCCTCATCAATCTCTCACTCTTTTTGCAATATTGGTCCTAGATATCTAAATATATTTTTCTTGAGTACCTCTTGTCCGAGCATATTTACGATTTCTTGATCCACTCTTCCTACCGTGTCAAACTCACACTTTAAATATTCCATATTACTTCGACTAGCGAATATCCTTTAGACGTTAACTACTTCTCCATACTTCTAACTTAGCGTTAACCCCAGCCCTGGTATCATCAATAAGCATAATATCGTCTGCAAATAGCATACACCACGACACCTCATCGTGAATATCTTTGGTTAACTCATCTATAACTAGGGCAAAAAGGTAAGGGCTCAAAGCAGAACCTTGGTATAAGCCTACTGTGATTGGAAAATAACTTGATGTGCCATTACAAGCCTTCACACATGTATTAGCACCGTCGTACATATCCTTAATTGCCTCGATATACTTTGAAGGTACTTTTTTCTTCTCAAGAATCCACCACAAAATCTTTTTTGGAATCCTATCATACGCCTTCTCGAGATCAATAAACACTATATGGAGGTCCTTCTTTTTTTTTTTATATCTCTCCATCAATTATCGTATCAAGAGAAATAGCCTCCATTGTGACATTCTGATTTTCAATCAACTTCAGACTCTGTAATGAGAAGTTTATTTATATCAAGCGATGTATTTCAGTTGTATTCCGCTCAAATCTGATCAATTTGAGTAGCCTGACCAAAGGGGAAAGGCTAACGCAAGACGAGATACGTAGACCTAGGCGACTCGAATAGGAAATGAGGCTTTGACCATAAGGATTGTCGAGGGTATATTTAAGACAGCAAAAAGGCCGATCTAAGAACGATTAAGGATTACCATGCGAGCGTCATACGATTGGAGCGCGGGTGATGCCGCATAACTAACGTACGATTTGTAAAATTATCCTAAATCGGACTGTGACGATCGAAACCACAGGGACTAGCGATAAGCCCTCGCAATTACATGACAATCAAGGCCGCCATGAATTAACGAGCTCTAAACGTGATGAGAATCATGAGGTCGATACGCGTATAGTCTGCAGAAGTCGCCCGTCAGTTCGGAATAGACTGAAATCACATCTGGTAGAAGGAACGATCAGAATTGAGTCCTGAAAAGTTTGAAAAAGGAAAATCAAGAATTCCAACGTCAATTGGATTGGCCGTCGCCCTATCGAAGAAGTCAGAATCGAGAAAAATGACGTTTCGAACGTCGGGGGTAAAATGACCATAATGCCCCTCAAGCTTAGGACCTTGTCTTTATAATTGAAGGAAGGGAAAAATAGACATTTCTCTCCCCCTTCGCTGCGAAAATTGAAGGATAAAGGGATGGCCATTGGATCTTCTTGGTTAGAGTAATATACAAGTGTCAAGCATCCAAGGGTGGTAGATCAACTCACATTAAATGCCCACCTACCAATCACTTCAAATTAATTAATTTTTTTTGGGGGATAATAAGCTCTCTTTCTGCTCCCTCTCACTCTACCATTCGGCCATTTTTGCTCCCCCAAAGACCAGACCAAGCTTCTTCTTCTTCTCCAGTTTCTGTATTCGCCGACCCCGCCGGACGTCGCTGTTCGGTCCTTACGACCGCCACCTCCGGCCGTCCCCTGCTTTCAGCCGACCACCCAGACGTAGCCCAACGTCTTGCTGACGTCCTCCAACTTGAATCAGGTCATTTGGAGCTCTGAGGAATTCGGGGCAAGCATTCTCCCACAGGTCGACGGAATCTGTTCCAGTTTGAGGTAGGTTCGGTTCTAACCCCTTTAGACAGCCGAAAACTTGGAATCTTTGGCTCAAATTTTGTGGAGATCAAGTAGACATATAGATGGTTCTGTGGTAAATATTTGGGATTTATTTGATAAATTTTTGACCATGAACCACCCTTATACATTATGCCCAGAATTTGTCGGTATTCTGTGTTTGAGTGATGCGGCGACTTCCGACGACCTTCCGGCAACCACGCGACTTGAAACTCACGGTGAGACTTCCAAACTCTTAGGTAGACATTATAAGAGGTAGAATGATGTATATTTGATGGATTTGAGATAGATTAATGCTGGTTGGACTCGGCATGAACAAAACGAATGGAACTGGTTCAATGCCGGGCCCAAACCGGTTCTGTGAAGGGCTGAATAGGCTGGGATTATGTTGTAATTTGGTGTGTATGATGTGTTAAGATGATGAAGAGTATGTTATGAGTGATTTGGATGGATGAATTGAGGAATTAGAATTGGAATTTTGACAAATCGATTGGTTAAACTAGGTTGCGCGACAAGTCGGCTTTGGGACTTGGATTGGCCAAACCATAGGAGACTCAAGGAGGGGAAATTTGCGTTATTAAGCGAAGGTAAGGAATTTCCTAAATCAAGGCTAGGGGGATTGGACTCGATTGGGTAAGTCGAGGGCCGAACGGAATGATTTATGAGAAAACCCTCGCATGTAATAGCTTGATGCGTCCTTGGACGTTATAGAATGATTGTTTGACCTAGCCTATGTGTGAATTGTCTGAGTGCTTGAGTATTATTTGAATTGAATTGCATGCCACGAAATTTATTAAACATATTATCATGTGCATTGGCCATTGGTTATGAAATTTGATTTTTTTTAAAATCAAGTTAATTGATATAATGTGGCATGAGACACGATTGTGGCATTGCATGGCATGGCCCTGAGGAGTATGGGACGCGGGGCGGAGGTTGAGACCCTGATGCGATGAGGTCGCGGGGTGGATTATGAAAAGGTGGCGCCCTGATGCGACAGAGTCGCGGGGTTGAGATAACCACAGTCCTGATGCGATATAATCGCGGGACAGAATACGAGCTCATAGACTCTGCCTGGAAATTGAACCGGGGCTTGATGCGTTTACGCAGGCCGAGCCTGATGCGATCTAATCGCGGGCTAGAGAATGAGGCAGGCAGAGGTTGATTGATGTGGTGAAGTGACAGGCCGAGCATATACGTGCAACTGTGTGTGACATGAGAATATAAATGCATGTCTGTCCTCTATGCATTATTGTTTATTGAATTATGAATGTCATACCTGCATCAGCCTATGAGTTGGATAGATTGAGTGACTTGACTGCCTGAGTGGACGGTCAACCTGACCTAAGGTTAGGTTTTTCTTACTGAGATTTATATCTCACCCCTTTTGGGGAAATTTTACTTTACAGATCCTAGGCAGTAGCTATGTGGCCTATCAGGTTCGGGGACCCGTAGGAGATGACGGCGTACTACGATGAGTTTCTCGATAGGCAGGGAAATATATACATAAGGAAATGTACAGTAGTTTGGGTAGATGAGGGCAAACCTGACTGAAAGCCTCATCGGTTTGAGGTTTGGTTTAGATAGGACGAAGATAGGAAGGTCGGGCCGCTGAAGCCCCATGAGGTTCCAGAGGGTGTCATACCTCATTGGTGTCAGACGATAGCAGACTAGGAGTTTCCCGAGGGCTCAGTGGTTGGTTCGAGGAACGGCCCGGAGCGGACGCCGATAGCTGAGTTTCCCGTGCCACCGCCAGAGGACGAGGTCATCGTGGTGGAGCCGTCCGAGAGAGATCCATCCGAGCTGGACCAGGAGGCGACTGTGGAGGGAGACCAGGCTGAGAGTCGCAGGAAGCGACCATGGAAGACTCTGTGGAGGTTCCGTCAAAGACTTTCTCCGAGTACGAGCCGTCAGAGGAGAGCGAGGACATCGAAAATTCCAGCAGTTCTCTCTAGGCGACTCCGGATGATGACCTGACTTTTTGACTGGCGACCTGATCCCCCTTCCCTAGTGGATTTTGTGGACATCTTTTGACATGTTTACCCGTCGCCTTGCTGTATAACGATCTGTAGTAGATGTGACCAGTTAATGTTGATGTACGACTTTATGATGCTATCCAGTCCTACTTAGTCTTGGGATATATATATATATATATATATATATATATATATATGTGTATATATATATTGTATGGGGAGTTGCTGGGAAACACTTCCGTGTGCTTAATGTAAATTATTTCATCTCTCGATCTTCCTTTATTTAAAAGTGGATCATTGGGATCGCCGAGAGATTATTGTTGTTTTGCTTGCAGGGATGATTGCGTGCTCGCGATGAGGCGCGGGGCGTGACATCCATGATAGATCTTTCTAGCATAAATCCAAATTGATTGATAGAAACTTTGGTCTCTATTCTCAAGCGACGCTCAATAATCCTCTCCCATAGCTTCATTATATTGCTCATAAGCATGACATCTCTATAGTTAGAACAATTCTGGATATCCCATTGTTCTTGTATATAGGAATAAGTATACTCTTATTCCATTCATCTAATATCTTATTAATATGGAGGATTTTGTTAAAAAAACTAGTCAACCAACTTATTGCTACATCCCCTAAGCATCTCTACACTTCAATATAAATATCATCGGGTCCAAAGGCTTTACTAGTTTTCATCTTTTTTAATGACTCCCTAACTTCTCGTGCTTTAGCTCTACGCACAAATCTTCTGTTTGAATCATCAGAAGTATCTTTCAAATCCACCTCATTTCTATCGTTCTCCCCGTTAAAGTTACGGTTGATACCATAGCAAAATCCTAAGTGCAATACAAAGGGGCGAAAAACATCCTAAGAAAATATTATCAAGAACGGGTAAAACTAAGAGTATGGCAGGCAACTTTTCTTTTAATCATATAAGCATGAATCAACTCCGTCTATGTAGTCTACATAGCCTATCCCAAGCCAGGTAAAAGAAGAGGGTTACGTTAGGAGTAGAGAGCCGGTTATAAAAAAAGAGCTACTTCTATGAGATGAACCCTATTGATATTTCGTTGGAGCGTATCCTTCTTAGCGACGCGTTGCATCGACGCCCGGGTGTAGCGAAAAATGAGCAAGGGTCTTTGCACCAAGATAGGTGGGTGCAAGGGGTAAGGAAGCTAGCCTTGGGCCATCATTCCCAAAATGATGCGCCACATCGGTGCCCGGATGTGGTGATAAATGAGCAAGGGTCCTCACACTTCCGTGGGCTAGTGTGGGGGGCAAGAAAAGCCTAGGGGGTAGGGATTGGATTGGGGAGTTGGAATGTAGGAATCTTAATGGGTAAATTGAGGAAATTGACAGATACTTTTGCTAGAAGAAAAGTGAATATTGCTTGCCTGCAAGAGATTAAATGGAAAGGAGAGAAGGCTAAGGAAGTGGATGGCACCGGATTCAAGTTATGGTATATAGGCACAACAAAGAGTATAAATGGAGTTGGGATTCTGATCGATAAAAATTTTAAGGATAGAGTGGCTGATATTAAAAGAATAGGAGATAAGATTATTTTATTTAAGTTAGTAGTGGGGGATTTGATTTTGAAAGAATTGTTCTAATTATAGAGGCATCAAGCTTATGAGCCATACAATGAAACTGTGGGAGAGAGTTATTGAGCATCGTTTGAGAATAGAGACCAAGATTTTTGTCAATCAATTTGGATTTATGCCAGGAAGATCTACCATGGAGGCTATTTTCTTAATACGATAATTGATGAAAAGATATCGAGAAAGAAAGAAGGACCTCCATATGGTGTTTATTGATCTCGAAAAGGTGTATGATAGGGTTCCAAGAAAGGTTTTGTGGTGGATTCTTGAAAAAAAAAAGTACCTTCAAAGTATGTCGAGGCAATCAAGGACATGTATAACGGTGCTACTACATGTGTGAAGGCTTGTAATGGCACATCAAGTTATTTTTCAATCACAGTAGGCTTACACCAAGGTTCTGTTTTGAGCCCTTACCTTTTTGCCCTGGTTATGGATAAGCTAACAAAAGATATTCAAGATGAGGTGCCGTGGTGTATGCTATTTGCAGACGATATCGTGCTTATTGATGAGACCAGGGCTAGGGTTAACGCTAAGTTAGAAGTATGGAGAAGTACGTTGGAGTCTAAAAGATTTATGCTAAGTCGAAGTAAGACGGAATACTTGAAGTGTGAGTTTGACATAGCAGAAAGAGGGGATCAAGAAGCTGTAAATATGCTCAGACAGGAGGTACCCAAAAAAGATACATTTAGATATCTAGGATCAATATTGCAAAAGGAGGGATAGATTGATGAGGATGTAAACCATAGAATCAGAGCAGGTTGGATGAAATGGCGCAGTGCATCGGGATTTTTGTGTGATCGCAAAATTCCTCTTAGGTTAAAAGAAAAATTTTATAGAACAACAGTCAGACCTGCCATGTTATATGGAGCTGAATATTGGCCAGCACAAAAGAAACATGAGCATAAAATGTGAGTAGCGGAAATGAGGATGTTAAGGTGGATGTGTGGTCATACAAGGATGGATAAGATAAGGAATGAAGAGATTCGACGAAAAGTTTGAGTAGAATCGGTGGCGAAAAATATGAGAGAGTATAGATTGAGATGGTTTGGGCATATTCTCCGAAGACCCTTAGATGCACCGGTACAAACAGAAGTTTGCTATCGAGAGTATAACACGAAGAAAGCAAGATGTCGGCCAAAACTTACTTGGGGGAAAGCAGTAAAACAAGATTTAATGGAGTGTAAAATAGATTGGCGTGCGGTTTGTCTTAGGACGGAGTGGAGGGGGGCTATTAGTATTGTGGAGGGGTAGTGTGTGTGTATATATATATATATATATATATATATTTTATACATTTATTTCTTTTCCCTCCCTTGATTTTGCTTTTATTTTTATGATTCTTTGGGATTCATCGACCGCCGACCACAACTAGTTTGAGATAAAAGTGCTGTTGCTGTTGATGTTGATATAAGCATGAATCACATTTTCTAAAGATTAGGTTCATCTCATGCTAAAAAGGTTTTGGAAAAATTTAGGAAAATTACCCATTAATCTTTATTGTAGTGGATATTGATTAATTAAAAAATCAATAAACTATAGTTGTGCATTTGCACGATCTACGCCTATGTCGTCGTATCAAATCATGGAGTCAAATTCCGACTCCCCAGAAAAAATGATCGACCCCCCATGATTGTCGCACACTGCTTTTGCAAACGTTACTGTTCCCTCCGGGACCAGTATCAGAAGGTTTCGTTCAGCTACGTGGGTTGCTGTACGAGATGAGATCTGGCTCGACGCCCCCTCTGGTTTCGATCTCTCTCTCTCTCTCTCGTTGACGTCCTCTGCAATCCTAGGAACGGAACACCACGCCGCATTGGTCAGCTCGGGCACAGGAAAGCTCCACTTCGCATTGATTTCCGTCCTGAAGATTGGACAGGGTAGTCATTGGAAGCTTTTGATAAAAAAAATCACTGGAAGCCAAGAGGCGGTGCGCTTTTTTGTGACCCACCTACGAAAAACTGCTGTTCCTTGTCTTCCTTCGTGATCGAACGACCAAAGGCCGCTCCTTTTTGGTTCTGCTAGTAATTTTCTTGACACCCGAATCTCCAATGGGTTGATTTGCAATTTTCTTTTTGCTTGCTTGTTGGATTTCTCCTGAAGCTTGTATATTAGTAGTGTTTTGGTCGAGGGTCTACGTGTGATTGGTCTGATTCCTGGGTTTCCAACGCACTGGTGATGCATTTGGGTTGTATTTGATGATCACGCGGCGACATTGTCTTGGTTCTTTTTCAGCAGTTCTTTCTACCCTCAATGTGGATTTTTCTGCTGGCTAAATGTAAAATTTGCCGAGATTTTTTTTTCCCCATCATTTTGGTGCTGCTATCAAGGCATAGTATATATGTATAGACTGGACCTTCATCTAAGCTCATCGGAGTGAATCGAATAACCTCAATCTATGTATGCAACTCAGCGACTTGATTCCATATTTTCCTTGTAGATTTGCATGCATTGGTGTAATCAATTTCTTCTTTTTGAGTGACTTTAATATCACCTTGAACGGCCTTTTGGAAAAGATGAACGGCCTTTTGGAAAAGATGTGACGCTGCATCTGTTTTTACCACTTTAGTATCGGGGAAGACGTACCCCTACCCCTGATCAATTGAGTCCAAACAAGCTGTGATTATTGCACTCAGTATGCCGTGTTAGCACATGAAACTCCTGCAGTGTAGTGTTGTGTATTTTAGAGTACAAAAAGAACTATTACTTAGGCGGGCACAGAAAATAAGCAGACGATGGCATAAAGCATAATCTAGAACCTGTCAGAGAACCAACCTACTTTATGCAAGCAATTTTGGCTTTTGGCACAATTAGCTTTTACGTTCCTCTGCGTTTATTTCCGTTTTGCTTCAGTCCTGAATCATTTTCTGCTGCAGCATGTCCGTGAGTGAATTTATAAAACTGTCATGTGACTCACTAGAAATTGAACGTTCAATGGTATTCCTTGTGTGATTTCAAGTGATTGTACTTTCTTCTCTCGCAGATAGAGGTGCTTATAGCCCAGAAAAATATTTACAGCAGTAGCACATGGCTTCAGGAAACTTTTCTCTACTCGATGTGAGAAAATCATCAAATCACTGTTCAAAGCTTGCCGTAGTTGTGTTTGTGGCATTTAGCTTATCTGCCATTTGGATATTCCTTCCATCTTCATCTACTTTTCCAGTTCAGAATCCTGACTTGTTACATCAAGAGAATAATAATTTGGGACAAAAAGTAACTGATGGAAGCTCAGGGAATACTCAAATTCAAAGCCCGGATGTTGTAAACAATGACAAAAGAACAGTTGAAACGGGGTCGGGGAATGCAGTTCAGCAAGCCAAGGCTGATTCTGCTAGTACAGCGGGAACAAACCAGGAAGAGAAAATACCAGAGGAGAGCACTAATATGAAGACTTCCTCAGCAAACGCACCTGACAAATCTGACATTGAGTCTAAATTTGAGGATGAAACGAAGGATATACAGAAAAGTAACCATCACGAGAGTGTTGAGTCTGGAGAGAAACCAAATGTGGAAACGAGAAATACAGATGGAGGTCAAAATGATGGAGAAAAAACTATGGCTGGTGAAGGATCTGATTCTGATGAAAAGTTGAATAGCTCAAAAGAAAATGATTCTGACATGGACGGTAGCGCCAAAAGACCGAATGCTCAGGACAGCTTTGATGAGGTTAAGCAGGAAGAAAAAGAGGTCAATCAGAATAGTCAGAGCGTTCAGGAAGATCAAGACAAGAATAATGAACCAGAGGTTACTGACAATAACCTAGAAACTCAGGAAATGCTTCAGGAGTCTAATCATCAGGCGGATAGTTCGAATGAGATAACTGCTCAACAAGGCTCAATGTCTAAGGAACCAAATGACTATGTCTGGAGAGTTTGTAACACCACGGCTGGGCCAGACTACATCCCTTGCCTTGACAATGTATATGTTGTCAGAAGGCTTCCTACTACAATGCATTATGAACATCGAGAGAGGCACTGCCCTGATGATGCTCCTACCTGTCTTGTTCCTCTACCAGCGGGATACAGAAAACCAATTCAATGGCCTATAAGCAGGGACAAGGTTCTTTTCTTTCATTCATTCTTTTCCTTTTTTTTTTTATTAACCCCCTTTTCTCGTAGTTCTTTGGTAATTATAGTCTCTGGTTGATGCAGATATGGTTTTTCAATGTGCCGCACACCGAGCTTGCAAGGATTAAGGGAGGTCAAAACTGGGTTAAAGTTGCTGGTGAATATCTCATATTCCCTGGAGGTGGAACCCAGTTTGTTCATGGTGCTATCCCCTATATTGATCGGATTGAACATGTGAGCTTTTACACCATCTCAATTGGTTTTCTCTTACCCTAATTGCTTGCTGCACTTATATCTGCTTAGCAAGGGCAAGAAGCTTTCTTGTTCCTTCATAGGTGCAGCAGTTCGTGAAATTATCCTGGCCACTGGAAGGTTTAGTAAATTCTTCGGAAGTTTGATGACAAAGCCAAATAATCTATTCTATTTTGTTTCGTAGTTTTATGTAAATGCGTGTTTTATCAAGATAAGTGTGCTTAAAGAGTTGGAAAAATATGAAGGGGAAGAGATGCTAAACAGGGCAATTGACATGAAACCATAGTGCTTCGTTTTCACACTTATTTACTGGGCATAAGTGGTTTGCTTCTGTGCCAGATGGCTTCCAATTACTCCACATGATGAGAGGTGTGGCTTGTATTGATGTTTGCATGCAATGGCATATTACATGGGTGGGATTAAATGAAGTGCCAAATATTTGGAGGAAGGTGTGGTATGTACTGGAAGGATTCTTCCATTTTTGCTTAGGTCAAATGTACCACGGAGGTTTTCATCAAATACATATTGCTCAATGGTTGAAGTGGCTCCTGTGTTCTCTAATTGCTATGATATTGTGTAATGAAGGCATCACTTGCGCTAGCACTTTTAACTATTTCCTGTGATATGTATAATAACCTACTGTACCAGGTCAGTTATTCTCGATTGCTTGTTGGATCATTGAAAATCACGTTCTTGACGGCTATATTTTACTGTCTCAAATCCAGGTCATTTACTCCCACTAATGCTTTACTTCTATTAGAGAAGCCTGGACCTTTTAATAAAATTCTATCTGTTATAATCTGAGATATCCTGTTCATGGACTTCTTGTCTTCTTTTGCTTTAAGGCAAATCCTGCTATTGCATGGGGGAAGAGAACCCGGGTGATATTAGATGTTGGATGTGGTGTAGGAAGTTTCGGAGGTTATCTATTTGAAAGGGATGTTCTTACTATGTCGTTTGCTCCCAAAGATGAGCATGAAGCTCAAGTTCAGTTTGCACTTGAACGGGGTATTCCGGCCATACTAGCAGTCATGGGCACCAAAAGGCTACCATTTCCTAGTGGGGTTTTTGATGCTATTCACTGTGCTCGCTGTAGAGTCCCTTGGCACATAGAAGGTCGGTTATATCTGCACCTGTTGACATTCTTCTCCTACGCTTGTGCGAAATCTGAATTTGGTTCCAATGGATGTTTCAGGGGGCAAACTTCTCTTGGAGCTTAACCGCCTCTTAAGGCCCGGTGGTTACTTTGTTTGGTCTGCTACTCCACTTTATCGAAAGGATCCAGAAAATGTTGGCATTTGGAAAGGTTGACGTGGTGTACATTTAATTGAGATGGTATGCTTAGAACTTCGTCTTAGATTGCTCATTGTTTCTCTCTGATGATTTCTATGCAGAAATGTCCAAACTGACTACAGATATGTGCTGGAATTTCACAGTGATTAAAAAGGACAAACTGAACAAAGTGTCCATTGCAATATACAGGAAACCGACATCTAATGAGTGCTACAAAAGTAGAACCCAGAATGAACCTCCACTCTGCAATGACTTGGAGGATGCAAACTCAGCTTGGTACATCTCTCATAATCTTAAGATTTGGTTTGTTGCTAAGTATTACTAAACCGGTTGTTTGTTTGCATGCTGGCTATGGAGTGTATCTGCTCGATAATGTACTCATAAAAAATTAAGAAGTTAACTGATCATACTTAATCAAAGTAAGAACAACCTAAACTAATTCCAGAGGACAATGAAAGGACAGTTGCTACCTATCTGTTAAAAAGTCCAACCCAAAAGCTTAAGCTAATAGGTGGAGGGAGACTACATGAATATGAAAGGTAGTTAGGACCCGTTGTCAAACAATGTGGGACAATACTTCAACACCCCTCTCACGTGCAAGCCGGATAATGTGCGGCACATGAAATTTTTGACTAAGCACAGTCACGTGGAATTTTAGCACGCACATTCGTGAAAGGGTTAGTACTGGCTCTGATATAAGTTAAAAAGTCCAACTCAAAAACTTAAGCTAATAGGTGGAGAGAGACTACATGAATATAAAAAGCACTTAGGACCCGTTGTCAAGCACTGTGGGACAATACTTCAACACCATCTTCCCACCAATGGCTTCATTCCAGTGACTGCAGAATTCTATCACATCACACATTATGATTATTAGATTCAAGGTAAACTATCCAGCCAAACTCAAGTGGCTTCTTTCTAGCTTTCTCCAAATCTTTTTTGTGACAAAATAAAGGCGACACCAGGTTTTGCAATTCCTTCTTTAGTCATTCAAATAGCTTCTAAGAGAATGCAAATTGAGGAATGGACACTATAGAAAGCAGAATATCATTCCACAGTTGGTCTGCCCTATGTGGTGATTCTAGAGAATTGGTCTTCATCTGCAGGCAAAACTACTTTTCCAGGAAAGCATCTCAAACAGTAAAAAGCATCATATGTAATGATGACATTGCATGTTGCTGACGTGGTGCCACTCAGCTAATCACATCTCCCGTTTTGCATACATGATAACCGGCAATTTTCAAATTCCGAGATTTGGAGGGACGTAGATGGCTGGTTGGTACCTAGACATATGGTTCCCCTTTTATCCTCATATGACCTTAAGGGTGTGATTCTACTACAGAATAGCAGTTCAATTGTCTCTTATATACATATTCCAATTTTGAATGACTCTAGGAATGTGACACTGCAAGCCTGCATGCATAAGGTGCCTACAGACATGTCGGAACGTGGGTCTCAATGGCCCGAGAATTGGCCGCTTCGTTTGGGAAAACCACCTTACTGGCTGAATAAAGTTGCAGTATATGGCAAAGCGGCTCAAGGAGATTTTTATGCTGACTATGAGCACTGGAAAAATGTAGTCTCCCAAACATATTTGAATGGGATTGGCGTCAGCTGGTCTTCTATTAGGAATGTCATGGACATGAGAGCTCTCTATGGAGGGTAAGCTACTTATTTTGCTTGTGCTAGGATTGGGATTAGGAATTCACTATTTCTTCTTTGATATGCCCCTTCCTTGCTGATGTCCACTGCTTTGGTTGAACTGGTAAGTGTGCAAGTGGTAATTATTCCTTCGTGAACCATATAATTTTACCCTTTGGCATCAATAGGACTGGTTTAGTAACTAGACTATTATTATGTGCTCACCAACCTTTCTTATGAATGTTCCTTTCCTTGCAGAAAAGTGTCAGACTAGAAAATTGTTTCTCATGTTGGTATTTTTTTTATTGGAAGTATGTAAAGGTGCGCATGTTTTTGTATTCTTATGTCAATCTTTCCTTGTTGCTACATGTAGGTTTGGTGCTGCCCTTAAGGACTTAAAAGTGTGGGTAATGAATGTTATCCCGATTGACTCTCCTGACACACTTCCTATTATCTACGAGCGTGGTTTAATTGGAATATACCATGACTGGTGTGAATCATTCAACACCTATCCAAGATCATATGATCTCCTCCATGCAGATTTTCTCTTTGCCACTCTCAAGAAGAGGTCCTTTTTTATTTTTTATTTTTCCCCACTCATCTCTCAAGTCATTCCATTACTGAATCCTTCAGGAGGAAAGGATTCCTCATTATGCTGATGTTTTTCTTGTCACAGGTGCAAGTTGTTTCCAGTTCTTGCAGAAGTTGATCGGATCTTGAGGCCGGAAGGAATTCTAATTGTTAGGGATGATATGGAGATTATATCTGAGATTGAGAGTATGGCTAAATCTCTGCAATGGGAGGTCAGATTCACACACTCGGAGGACAACACGGGGTTGCTTTGTGTTCAGAAGACATTTTGGCGCCCTGTCAATGTGGAAACAATTACTTCAGCCATTGCTTAAGCACATGATTCACTTTTATTGTTATCAGGAGTTGACTTGTTGCTCGGATGAGTTTTGCAAGGTACCTTACTTCCCTTGGGGATTTTTTTTCATTGTCAATCCGGAAGTCATTGCGAAACTGAATGCACATGATGCAATACCATTCAGAACAGGCTATGCTATGATTGACCTCAGTCATTTTAGCGTCTTCTTGTTGACTCATCCATACGAGGCTTAGTTGTCTGGTTCATTTCTTTCTGAATTTTTTGGTCTTTGCATATTAAGTTAATTTAGAAGAGGCAATGCGTTAGTTTCCATCTTGTGCTCCATAATATTTTTAGCCTATATGTACCTGTTCTCACCACAGCATCAATTTTTTTCCTTCTTGAACTTGGTACGATTTTCATGGCCACATTAAGGCGTCGTTACATGACTGTATGCAAGGGTTTCTCTTCTGCCATCTGATTGTTCTTGTTAGATTTTAGCTACAACCATTATTCTGACTCTTTAAGTTTTTTTGGTGGAGTGGACTACATGCATTCATCATTATTTGAGCATGCTCTCAGAAAAGGGGAGACTAAGGGGCATTATTCTCAACTTTTGTCGCATGTGATTGATAATCCAGTAATGTCGGTTAGGTCACCGAACTTAGGCATGTTCATTTTGCATTTTGTATGATCACAATCAACTCGAAGGCAAACTTAAAGGATAAAGAGTTAGAATGAGTATTCAATGTGTTAATATCATATGCTTTATGGAATCCGTTTTTTGGCCCCCATCCCTCCTCCTCCTCCAGCATCCTCATCAATCATGAACGTGAAAGCCTTGTGAGTGACAGTTTAAACCAACATCAACATCAACAACACCTTTATCCCAAACTAGTTGGGGTTGGCGGTCGATAAACCCCAAAGATTCATAAAAATAAAAGCAAAATCAATCAAGGGAAAAGAGATAAATGTGTAAACAATATATATATATATGAGTGACAGTTTAAACCATGTGAGGTTATTGTGGGCTTTGTATTATGAAGTCTAATGTTGCTGTTGAATGTGTGCCAGCAGATATATCAACATCACACATTGAGCTCGGATCAAATGAGACGCAAACTAGCTGACTTGATGACTCAAGCGCGCACAAGAGCACCATTAGCATTGCATCACGCTGTTGCTGCTCCATTTAGTTGCTCAAGCCTGAGGTTTAGGTAGGTAATGTAATAATTTCTCGCTGATCAGGATTTCATTTCACCAGTTGGAGCTCATTTTGCATGTAAAATACGTCTTATTAGATGCTTATAAATGTCCTTTTTTGTATTTATTCTGCACACGTTTGACGGAGGACACTATCATATATTCAACCTCATTTATGCAAAGTAACAGATTGAGAAGGTAAACCTAAGGGTCACGCTGCAAATTGCAATATTCCAAGTAAGATGGTAATAGTTCTATACACGATCCAAACGTATACAGGATGACCGATTTGACTTTCTCAACTGAGACTTCAAGTTGATTCTGCTTTTATTTTTATGATTCTTTGGGGTTCATCGACTGCCGACCCCAACTAGTTTGGGATAAAGGTGTTGATGTTGATGTTGATGTTGAACTGAGACTTCAAGTCTTTGACTTGGTTGAGCAGCTCGGAGGCAGTGATTCGCGCCTCTACTTTTGGATGACAATCTTGCATTCTTTCACTTCATGTCATTGTTCTTGCTTTTTAGATATATTAAAAATAGACAGATCTGGTTAAATCTTATTGAAATTATACACGGCATCTCTCTAGCCGCACAGTCTAGATTCTGTCTTCCTCTAGATCTTCCTACTAATGTCAGCAGGGAGACCAGAGACAATTTGTGAAACCCCTTGGAGATCCAAATCTTTCCAAGAATTGGGTGTACATGTTCTTGGCCTGTGGTTTCTAAATACTTTGTGCAGAGGCAGTGCAGGATGTCAATAGTAATTTTTCAAGTAGGAAGGCGAACCGCGTTTGTTGTTGGGGCCTTGTAACACTTTTGGAATCTGTTTCTAGTCTTCCTGTTTCCATGGTACATATGACCGTTTCCCTCCTCATGGTATTTGTTGTAAAGTTTATCATAGTAGAAATTCTTTTTGGGTGTTCTCGTGAGATCACAAGGGTTAGTGGGACAGTCCTGGTTGAAAAAGGATGCATTATGGTAAGACTTTCGCAATGCACATGTCCAGGATATCGACTTGATTCCTGAAATGTATGGTTTTGGAGTGCTGGACGAAATTTGATCTTAACACAACAGTCAAGGAATTCATTCTCCCAATCGATCTTTGAATGTCTTTTTTCTGTTAAACTACCACCATAGTGATATTATGTCAAGCATCCTTCTCTCCTGGTTCTCTGCTGGATCAGTGGCCATAAAAAAGTCAGGTAAGATGGTTCCTTTCTGGCTAAGTTGATGTTGCTATTGGTATGATGTCTTTCCAATTTGTCTTATTTCCTTTGGCGAGCGACTCGAGCTTCGGTAATTCATGTCTTTAAGTGACATTGCTTCGTGTCCTCTTCTCTTGTGATAAAAGAAGTCAGTTGCACATGTCTTCAGGCATTGCTCTTTTGTTCATAAACTATGGTTAGTTCATTCGCAACCATTTGGGGCTTTCTTCTTAGCTTAACCTCGCACTTGATTTAAAATTTGCTCATTTGTGGTGTTATCCGAGACTGAATATTTCTTAGAGAAGTTTGTTTGGTGTGAGATCTTGGTTGTTGAAGAAAAAGCAGATACTCTTTTTTTTTTTTTTTTCCCCTCATTGAAAAGTGCATCAATCATCAGGCTTGTGAGTTCAAATTGTTAGGTGCTTAGAAAGGGTAGATCCTCATGAGTGATGGGTCGATGTTTATATCATTTCGAGTTCTTTCCACAGCATTCACAGAGCTACTACCAAATTATTCAGGGAGACTTTGGTCATCAAATAGGTGCCACTGCTTCTCCATACCACTTGTGTGGTGTTCTGGTGTCACTGGAGAGTTTGGTTGCAGACTTGCAGTTAAGGAAGGATCTTCATCAGCCTAGACTCCGAACTTCATTAGGTCAGTCAATAGGTGAAATTGATGCTGCTGCTGTTATCAGCCTTCCAAGTGAAGGACTATCGTGGTGAGTTTCACCTTCTGTCGCCACTTCAACCAGGGCTAGCGAGAGCTGATCCGCCGCAATTGTTGTCACTCTCTAGGCATACTTATCAAGATTCAAAATTCCACGTTTGAAAACATCCTTCAGTTCTCTTTTCCTTGTGAGCTCACGAATTTGTACATTCTTTGGAGGTATACGTGGTCTTAGCTAGTGTGATTGCCCCTGATGTCATGACCAACGTAAAGCAACGACAGAGCGCCATTTATTCTCATGGAGATATTCGACCTCAGAGTGCGGCAATAGTGACACCACGATAGTCTGTCAAACTCCAATTCGACATCTACGATGGTGGAAGAGAGAGAAGCGGAAAGCCATGTGCTCCTCGAGTTTCAAATTCTCAAAATGTGAAGCGATTCATTATTACTTGTTAATGAAGCTGACACAGACTCGACCCTCCACAATATAGCAAAGCATCAAGAGCGAGAATCGTCCGAAGATCCAATTTTTTCCCCTTATTAGCAAGGGCCTCCACTATTCACCCTTCAATATTTCCTCGGGAAATCCTCTATTGCTAAAGACAAAATATTCACGACGATATTTATTATTAACTAAAACGAAGGTTCAATAAAGGTTAATATTTTTGGACTTTGGGTCTCAATGTCGAGCTTGTACCTTCCAGTTCCATTCATTTGATTGGTCAATCGGAAGTAATACAAGCTAAGCATTATAGTTTATCGGCCATTGCTCATGTGGTTGATGTTTCAAATGCATGTACATTGAGAATGATTTCAAATTTTTTTTTTTTGGCCGAATAACAAAGGTGAGAAGCATATAATGGTGGTTCATGTTTGTCCAAAGTAACCAAAGGTGGACCATCTAAAATTGCAAGTATTCTGACAAAAAAAAAGAAAAAGAAAAGAAAGAAAAGAAAATTGCAAGAATGGACCATGGGCCCCTACTGTACTGTCCCACTTCCAACTCCTCACCTGTCCCCGACAAGCCAGCACGAAGACATTCCTTTCTTTGCTTGAAAGTAGCCAAAACTCTTCCTCCTCCAATTTGCGGACACCTGTTGTGATTTGCAAAAACGACAATAGTTTCGTATTTAATACTGGAAATAATGTCTGGTTTTTCCTAAGTTGGTGAACGAAAATTCATTGCTACCGGTGCAACTCCTTGCAGTTTAATATATAGAAATCTCTGTGTGCTCCGAAAAGTAGGAGACAATGCTGTGTTAGATGCAGCTTCAGGACTCAGTTTTTTTTTTTTTTTTAATACTCTTACCGGTAAAGCTGGTCTGGTGCTCCTCGTGCGTGTTATCATGATTGAGGAAGGAAATCATGGATGGGATAGTCTAGGGAGGCTTAGGTTTGGCAGGACAAAAACCATAGGGCTTATGCTGTCGGAATCATAAGTTCAACAGCAGATTGCAGCGCATGTTCATGCTGAGTTCTGCCTCTTCACATGCACACATAATGTCTGCGAACATTGAGAATTCTACATCAATTTCCCCAAGTGCGACAGGAATGAAAAATCATGTAACAGCAGAAGTCCTCTGACCCGTCAATCAAAAACTTAAGTTATGGGCCAATTAGCAAAAGTTCGATATCTTCATCCGAAGAAATAGCCAATAAATAGCTTAAGTCCAGCTCGGCAACATATCAATGAGATTCACAATCGCTTAAAAGTTTAAATCAATGGATTATGCTTCAATTTGGACATATTAATTGCTCCACGCCACATTACTCATGTGATATGAGATTTTTTTTAATACATTTTACACGTGTATCTAACAAAATTTTGGTAAAGTACCAGTATCGATTAAAGTGCCATGACAACCCTGACAAGGAAGACCTCTTAACCAGAGCAAGAAAAAGGAGAATGAAGCACAAACTCGAAGTACAACTTCTGGGGGCCCATCCAAAACTCTTTATTTTTAGATCCCTGATCGTTATTGTATCTCACGCCCACTAAGATTCTAAGGGTCTACCAAAAGAATGGGGGAATGAAACAACACGAGAATTATCAATCACTCCACTGTCTGCCATTGAATCACCTTTCCTCAACCAAACCAGTTGGCACTCTCCTCATAATACTCGACATGTCTGCTTCCACAAACCTTCTAAAGCTCTTCTCTCTCCCCCAACAGGATGGCTCTGAGCATTTCTCTGATCACTCTCAAACATGTCATCATCTTCTGGGAACAATAGGCGTAAGTGCTTGCTCTTGGTCATGATCACCCTGGTGGCATTCACGGTTGCATCTGAAGCATCGAGAGTGCCCAGAGAGTTCTGGGAGCAGATGTTGCCCAAGAAGTTCCCTACTCCTTCCTCCGCTCCTTCAAGGGGCACCAACTCGGTCTCTGCTTCGGCTTCCATGGCAGTGAAGATTGACCATGCTCGCCCCTCATCGGACGGAAAGGTTTAGATTGATGCTGATTGTAGATAGCTTGGTCGCCACATTTACCTTTTTGCAAGATGGTAAATCTCGAAGAGAGTGTTTTGGAAGTAAAGGGCACGAAAATTTTGTCGACGCAGCAGTGATTTTCTGATGTTCATGGACAGAGAGAGAGAAGCTGGGTTTTCCTAACTGCTTGTGCAGAAATGATGCTTTGGCATGAGATTTAGATCAATGGATAGATGCTCATAACATGAAGAGGGTTCCACTGACCAGATCTTCTTTGGAGTCATCAAGCTGAGCATATCCTAACTGCAGGATAGTCTTTGTAGATATATTGTCAAATCTGTAATTCTCAACACTGAATTCATTCTGTAATTTCTAATTCAAAATTAACACTATGTGAGTAGTATCCAGATCTGATGTTATCTCAAATTATCTTGCCCTCCTTTGAGTTGCAAGAATATTTGGACATTGCATAAATTTAACAAGCTTGCCTGTTGCTACATTATTGATCAAATCAGGTTGTGGAATGTATGGCAAGATTCCAATTAGACCTCTAGGCATTTTTCCATCAACCATCTTTTCAGTATCATCCTTCCTAAGCTGTTCATTCAAAAGCAGAGGAAATGACAACTGATTTTCCTTGATCCATCCTGAATATCCCTTCCTTTGCAGAGCAAAACATAAATATATTTCTCGACAGAATTAGATTCCTTCATTGGATTGAGACATTAGCATGCTCAGAAAGTAGCTCATAAACCCGAGGGTGATCAATTCGAAGTCCTTCATGGTTCTTGCTGCAATAATTTCTGAATCACTTCCACCCACAACCACAACTGCCGAAGTACTAACAAGCAGATACACCATCGAAGTGCTTTCAGATGAAGTTCGGCCACGCTTTTCTTGAACTCTCACTTGATAGAATTATGAACAATCAGGCTGTACCAGGTTCAATGAACCTGTTTGCTTCCCTGCAATGTTTCATTCAGCTTGGGCACTATTTACTCTTTGCATGTGACAGATCCCAGCTCCTAAGTTGGATAAGACCCACCAATTGAGCCGCCAATTCAAAAGAATAGTTTTGTACAATCTTCTCATCTGCCACTACTAACTGATGGCATGACACGGTTTTTCATGCTATCAGCATACCCTAGGCTCGTTGTCCCAGTACTATCTGCATAAACAATGGAGTCGGTCATCTCTCCGATCAAATGAACCGTCTCTTCTGGTGGATTCAAATCGATACTAACCCATGGATGGTTAGCCATTGCCCTAATTGCGTCCAATTCAATTGCCACTTCCTTCATGGTTGGCCTCTCCTCGCCTTTTAATCTCAAGCACCTCCTTGCAAGATTGGCAACCTTCCTCACTTGCTCATTGTCTTTGTTCGCAATCAGCTCCTCAACAATCTGAAACAGTCTGTCTTCTTTCAATGCCGACAGAAAGTACATGGCCAAGCTCCTCTCTTCTTCCGGTCGATCAAAGGAAAGCGCCTTCTTCCCTGTCAACAACTCGACTAGCACAACCCCAAAGCTATAAACATCGCTTTTTTCGGTCAACTTGCTAGTGTGCAGGTATTCAGGGTCTAAATATCCTAATGTTCCCTGAACCATAGTAGACAGTTCGTCTTGATCAAGCGGGACTAATCGCGAAGCTCCGAAGTCAGCGACTTTTGCAGTGTAATTAGCGTCCAAGAGAATGTTCGTCGACTTGATGTCCCGATGGATTATGGGAATGGAAGCTGCGGAGTGCAAGTATGATAGGACTCCTGCACTTTCCGAGGCGATTCTCAACCGGATCTCCCAGGACATCTTGGAGGACTTGCTCGGGCAGTGGATGTGATCAAAGAGAGTTCCATTGTTCACGAACGCATACACTAACAGAGGCACTTCCGTTTCCAAACAACACCCCAATAGCTTGACCACATTTCGATGATTAATCTGGGAAAGCACTATGACTTCATTGATGAACTGCTCGGCTTGGCTCTCATCCACGAGCTTGGACTTCTTA
Source organism: Rhodomyrtus tomentosa (assembly GCA_028455895.1). Taxonomy (NCBI): domain Eukaryota; kingdom Viridiplantae; phylum Streptophyta; class Magnoliopsida; order Myrtales; family Myrtaceae; genus Rhodomyrtus; species Rhodomyrtus tomentosa. The sequence continues at coordinate 33,877,735 of JAPCWY010000001.1, read as the reverse complement.
ATTGCAACTACCGCGTTATTTGGCAAGATCCCTTTGTAAACGGTGCCGAATCCTCCCCGGCCAACTATTTTGCTCTGGTCATAATGCTCGGTGGCCTTCTCTAGCTCTTCAGCGCTGAAGACTTTCGCGGCATTTGTGGTCCTGTCACGTTCATGTAATTGTTGCTGCAAAAGAAAGCCACCATTTTGCTTGAAGTATTGTTCTTTGAGCTGGATGAGTTTCCTTTTCTTGAGTCCCAAATTCAGAAAGCCTGCACTGAGTAACAGCACTACTATGCCCACACCAACACCTGCATGAAGCACAAGTTTTGTTAGAATAATTGATCAATGTACAGAGAAAGAACTCACCATGTAAACGTCAGCCACAGCAGATAAACTTTCTTCAAATGCTATACCATAGTCATATTTGTCAAGAAACTAGACAATTTTGGGACAATTTGAGCCTAAATTGGCGCAATGAATTTGGGTAAATAACGATCAAAGTATAGTTTTGTAAATATCATTAAGCCGATATGATTAACAAGTAGAACTTAATTAATTCCAGTCAAGCAGATTTGTACCAGAGTGACTGCCTATGAAAATGTTCGGAAATTTAACTATTGAAACCCTTTGTTCTCTTAAAGAAAAGCAATCCTCTAACGGAAATCCCTAATCTTCAGAACAAAATTTCGATAGAGGACCATTTGCGAAATCTGGATCGATCTACACTAATGCATAAACTAAAAGCTGTATTGGCAATTAGAACGAGCATCAATGCGGTTTTCCGTTCACCCTCATTCTCCTGCCTTACTAGAATCTGTTTTGAGGGTCTTGTTCTATAACGCCTCGAATCTCGAGCCCGCGACATCCCTTACCAAATCATCACGAGGTCATAGAGAAAGCGTACCAGGCACACTATCGACCTATCACTTACTTAAGCATGCGGAAACGTGTTAAATTCCTGACAATAAAAACAAACAGGGATAGAATAATAGGAGTCAAATATGACAAATAAGTCTTGATTCTACCGATACTACTTCCTTAGTATATAACCACATACTTCGGGGTGGCTAGACAAGATCTTAGCAGGTGTACTTAGTCAAGTAAGACTAACTTTTCATCTTACTCTAAATGACTAATTCAAAAGCCAATCCTTGGCGTCCACGAGACTTTGTCACTTGGGACTTGAAAATATTATCCCACGATGGGGTGAGAATAAATCTCAGTGAATCAAGTTTAAGCTCGGTTAGGAAATTGATTCGCTCGGGCATTCTAACGGAAGTCTCACAATAACAAATCACCACATATAACACTCAATTACAATCATGATATAAAAACAATCCACATGCATACTTGCCAGCCTTAGCCACACATAATGCAATGCTTGACTCGACTCATAGTCAACCAGTCAATCACCCAACAAGCATCTCATTCACAAGTACGCACAAGACATCAAACAAGTCCAATTATTAACGATGATTGTGCCCACGGCGCATGAGAGGATCAATGCGAAAGAAGGCATGATTCGACTCTCACAAATAATGCGATCCAGTATCTTGGTGCAATTGAGCGTTCTACCGACAGGACCGGATTACGTTCCTTTTCTCTCGGCAACGGCTACTACAAGAGGTGTCTCCAGTGCGCCTGGCACGGCACCAGCAAATAGGCATCTCTAAACGGGGCATCGGTCCATCACAAACTGCGATCGGCATTCGACCAATCTTGCATCCGTGCTAGTTAGCACCGGACCAGAATTGACGTCCTTCTAGCAAGTTGTATGGTTCTATACAAACGGTACAGTACGAACTTGCTAGGAAAATCATTATCGTTCCCTTATATGACCATACAAAACACATAAATCGGCCGTCCAGTGAAGTGATCAAATCAACAAGGTCACTAAGTAACCACGAGCAGCCAAAATCAATTAAACAACAAAAAGCTCGATTCGTACAATAATACTTTATTAACCAAATTCATCGATTTAAGGCGTCGATCGCTCGCTCGTCTCTAGCCTATCGTTCACTCACGATCAAACACAATCAATCAATTTCAACTAATCATAATTAGTCACAGATAATATAATCAATTTGGCTAACCTGATCGATCGCGGCCATTTAACATAATCCAAATTTCTATCGAAACCGGCTCAGATCGCGTACCTAAATTTCCTAATCGCCTAAACGACTAATCCTAGGCGCAATTAGCGCCCTAACCAAGGATTAGGGTTAACTCACAAATTGAGTCGGCTCGGGCGGTCTTAACGGCAACTGCATGGGCGGTGATGATGAATGGCGATGACGACGATGGATCACGGGCCAACTTCTTGGACAACGGCCTAAAACTATCGGCCCAAGGCCAAAATTCTTGGCCAAAATGGCCCACGGACCTGGCCATTCGGCCCAGGCTCTCTGCCACCCGGCCCAGGCCCTCTGCTACTCGATCCAAGCCGAAACGGGCCACGGCCAGTGCGAATCGGCCCGAGCAAGGCACTTGGCCGGGCAGAGCAGAGTCGGCTTGGGTGGAGGTGGCCGGTTTTGCGACCGATGGACGGCGGCCGGCTCGGGGGTTGGCGGTGGGAGGACCAGGTGATCGTGGGGAGTCGAATGAGAGTGGTGGCCGCGGTGGAGGGCGGCCGGAGGCGGCGGATCGACTACGAATAGAGCCGGCCGAGCTGAGTTTGGAGCGCCGAGGACAGGTGAGGCGGTTCGGGCAGATTTTCGGCCACCACGCGTGGCGACCGGCGGCCACAAGCTCAGGGAAGATAGAGAGGGGCCTTGGGGGTTCGTTGGTGGTGGCGGTGAGAGGCGGCGACGCTCGATCCGGCCGAAACGAAGAGAAATCCGACCGGTCTCCAAAACAGGGCACCAACAGTTTCGGGGCCGATTACGGCGACTTCGGTGGGCGATGGTTGGCGAGACGGCATCGGGGTGTCGAGGGGAGGTAGGGGGACGTCGGAGAGGCGATGGGTGGCGGCGGTGGTGCCGGAAACTGCCGGAGGAAGGCCGGAGATCCTCGGTTCTACTCTGGCCGAAACAGGGCAGGAGTTTCCGGGGCGTTTCTCGGCCGTCCGACGGCCAACAACGGCGATGCAGGGGTCGGGAGTGATGGCAAGGGAGGGCTGAGGGTCGTGGCGGTGGTGATTGATTATGGCAGCGGCTAAAATCGCTGGAGGAAGGAGATAGAGGGAAGAGGAGTAGTCGGTCGGGGGGGAGGGGGGTGCGTTCCATCGAGAACAGGAAAAGGGAAGAGAGAGAGAGAGAGAGAGCAGATAGGGAGAGAGAGAGTGCACGTGAGAGATCAGAGAGAGGGGGCCCACATGAAGACTTTTGGGTATTTTTGTCCTTTCTTGCAAATAATTGAGGGCAAAATGGTAATTTGGCAAATCGGGACTGAACGAAAATTTGATACACTGGACGAAGGGTATTTTGGTAATTTCATAGGTTACGCTAGGTCGGGATTAGGCTCGAGTGTGAGGATTGAAATCCTAATTGCGTCGGCTAAAAATTTCGAAACCTAATGTAAACCGACTGAAACTTCAAAATTCATCCAATTATTGTCTTTTCAATCCTTGCGATCCAAAATTTTCCATCGACTAGAATTCGATGTCAATTCCTTATATTGATTTCAGTTACCTTGCCAGAGTTGAATTTTCGGGGCGTCACATGTTGTGAACTAATGGACATGTCAATATATCTGTTGTATGACCGAGCCTAAAGAATTCAAAAGAAGTGCTAATTTCACCGTCTCCAGATATAAAAATCGATTCCAGTGACATAGAAAATGGCAAGAAATAGCATCGTTGAAGAACATTTGGCAACTACTTCTATTTTAAAAGACAGAGCAGCACGCTTGACGTTAGGACTCAGAAAACTAATATTTCCTACAGCGACCTCAATGATAACTGATGGTGGTACGTTTTTCTTTTCTTGACTCGAGTTATAAACAAATGAGACTAACCAAATCATTTGACATGTTCCAAGCCGTCCATGGTTATAGATTTCAATGATATAGGAACTCCAATTTTGCTACATCTGTATTTCTTATAGTCTATCTTGACGAATTCAACGATGCATACTGGCATGTCCGCGCTGAAATAGATTTCTGAATTCCAAGCATGGAACATCACATAACTATGTAATAAAGTCCTAGGGTCACAATCACAACGAGATACATGGGAAATGTTTTCACATTGACCCCAGATCACCCAATCTTCCATGGCAACATTGGCAAGCGATTCGTCAGTGAAAGCTATCTTTTGAATTTTAAAGATAGCTACTTCGAATTGGATACCCAATTTGACACTTAATCTCTTTGCATGGAGATTTTTGTCGGAAGGGATAGAGATGGTTTTGTTGTGGAAAGGGAAATATACAAGAAAAATCGGGCTAAATGTATGAATACTATTTTCTCGAAACCACGTTAAAATCGACAATAATCACAAAAATCAGCTGAAGAGATGGAAAAACTTACCAACCAAAATCAGCACCAAATGTGATGATTTACGATCAGCAATGCATCCTTGTGCATCTTCACCCTTGTGGCCATCACCATGATAACCCTTTGGGCATGAGCATGTATAACTCCCCTCAATGTTATGACAAATTCCCTCACATGGGTTCTTCGCTGGATCTTCACATTCATTAATATCTACGCAAATTAAACGCACATTACGATGTTAACTCTAGAAATAAAAGAAGGAAAAAAAAGAAAAAGAAAAGAAAAGCGGTAAGGTCAAATTATCATCATCGAGCATTCAAATATGTACCAACCTTCACAACCACGGTATGGATTCCCCTCATAACCAGAAGAGCAATTGCAACGGTAGCCGGACGCAACATTAAAGCACTCGCTGTGCGCCTTGCAAGCGAAGCTCGCTGGATCCTTCGCCGCCTCGTCGCAAGTCTCATTCAAAACAGCCCAGTCGAGCACCGAGGGTACCACCGTCCTGTTCCTCATGCCACTCAGATCCTCCCTACTGAATGTGAAGGACTTCTCTTCGACTATGAACGCGTAACCACAGGGATTGAAGCTCCACACGTTGGTGTGGTTGTTCAAGCTGTCCACGCTGGCATTGTAATTGAGAAGCATGTCGGGTATCGGGGTCTGGCAACACCCGATCCCATTGCACGCCCCGTCTTTCACGTCGTCCATACTGGTGCACACCGAGAGGCAGCCGCTCGAGAAGCCCCGGCCGTTGGCTCCCATGATCAGGCCCAACGTGTCGCACCCGATGGCCTTGAACTTGTTCTTGGTGTTAGAGAAAGGGAACGCGGGGAGGATCCCGATGGCCTTCACGCTGTCTTGCCATAAGCCGGACTCAGTGTAGCAGTCCTTGCCAATGTAGGTGTGGATGCGAAGTTCGCCGTCTAGCGATATGCTGAGGACTTCAATGTTGCTGTTCCATAAGTAGGGCTTAGGGGTGGAGGCAGGCGGCGTGACGTTGCAGTGGATGGAGAAGTACTTGTTCAAGAAGCAGCCCTCTCCAATGCCAAAGGGGTAAGGCACGGTGACGCGGCCGCAAGTTTCTTGGCAGTAGGAAGATGCAGTTTGAGATGACGATGACGATGCTAACATTAGTAGTAACTGTCCGACCACCAGCATCATCCTCATTATCTCCGAAGGATTCCACGTTGGACTCTCCCTCTCTCTCTCTCTCTTTGTTTTGTCGTGGAAAATGAATTGTGTGCGTTCTTATAGCGAAGGAAATGGGATTGCGTTTGCTCGTTGGACAAAGCACACAGCCTTAAAGTTTCTCGTATTCTTGTTTGAGGGAGAATTGACCTGGCGTTTCAAAAGATCGCCGCCAACTACACCTTGTCCCTCATGTTTGAGATTTGTCCAATTCTACATCGTCCTGCTCAATTCTTCTTCTAATTTGCCCTCAAATATTAATTGACGAAGTCTTGCGCGGTGCAGTACGCGTCTCTTTGACCTGCTCTTACTTTTCAAATAGTCTCCAAAATATCGATCTAGGTTTCTAGAGTTAAAGAAAATGTCTCCCTCCGTGGGAAAAAGAAACAGTCTGGTCCTCTCCTTTCCATATCGATTTTTCTTATTGTGCATGGCAATTTTTTTCTTTTGGACCTTCATATTAACGCAAAAGCTAACAGCGTTGATAGGGAAAGGGCTAGACCAGACGCTTTCTACGTTCGATAATTTCCAAAACATAATATCTTACTGTAACTTCCGGTCGTTACACGGCAATGACCGATAAATAAAAGCCAACTTGTCAACGAATTTCATCAGTCGATAACCTTAGAAATTTCTCTTTACAATAGTCTTAGATTCCTTTTCATATACCATGCGGGTCCAACTCATTAAGTTAGGGCTTTGACTCTCACCATCGCAAGCATATATCTACCATCTTTTCAATTAGGGCGCTTGGGTTTTGATTTCTTAAAATAAAACAAAAGGTCGTTCATTAACTAATCTCTTAAAATTAAAATAATGCTTAAATTCTCAATCCTATATTAATCTTGTATATTTGGGAACACTTTCGTGTATAATAAAAGTCAAGAAAAAGTCCGGTCAAAAGTATATGGACATAGATTATGTTTTGCAACAAGACGTTGAGCTTGAAATCATCGACCGTGGGGTTGTGCGTGTTGTCAGCCGTTGTTGAAAGCTTGAAATCATCGATCGTCAATTCGAGCAGCATAGACTCAGCCCAACTTCTTAGGAAATTTGTTTGCCAAATCAAATTCTCGTACTTTTAAATATACATCAATCTTCTTCTTTGTAACTAGCTGATAAAGAAAATCGTTGGCAGTGCCGTGGCGACAGAACTCAGAAGGTGATGCTAGAGCCTGCAATTGGGAGTGTAAACAAGACCTAATCGTATCAAAAGTTTTACCAGGTTTAAGATAAGCCCGTACTTTGGCTGGGTTCACTATAAAAGATCCACTAAAAGATTGATGGATCATAATAGGCATCGACTATCTATTATTAGACACTCATCACAAAAATAATCTTGTTAAGACATTTAGGGACCCGTGATGGAGATGCAATTACCAATCTATTATGCGAGAAACCGGAGCTGACGGAGTGTTCGCGCATGCGCTCGACACGTGATAGTTCATTCAACTACTAATCTGTTATGATATGATGCTTTACATGGTATTGCCATTTGACCCGTAGCTTAAATGAGTGAAAAAGAAAGGCATGCGAAAATTCCTCTCTTGCAGAGTTTATACTTGGGAACAAAGGATCAATTTGAAAGTATTTTCAAAAGAATATCGCCATTTTATCTTCCATTGAGTTAAAACTCTAAAAGAAAGAAAGAAAGATTAATCTGAGAAAGTATTTTATGTTACTCTCTTCACAGACATCATCATGAATGGAGGCCCTTCAGTCAAGTGAGCCTAATTTCCTGGGACGCTACGTACTTGTGGCAATAGATGATTGATCCTTAAATCACAAAAATAGTTTTGAAACGCAAATCTTTATGCGAGGCATATTGATTGATTGGTAATTATTTTGAAGACAAGCTTTCTTGTTCAAATGAATAACTCTACTTATGAAAACCCGAAATTTGTTTCTATGAGTAGCCAAATCAAATGGCTACTCAACTTTCTTTGTACAATCTCGTCCAACAGGTTGATTGGAGAGTGATCCTATGAAGGCTATCCAATGCTTAGACTAGAAGTGGAAGAGTATAAAAGGAGACCATGGTGCTGAAGAAAGTAAAGAGATCATAATCATAAATTCCAAAATTCAAGAAATCTTCATATTTGTCTTATGCGCCATAGTTCAAACCACTATAAACCTAGTATGCAAACTCTTCGATATCTTAACTCTTACATACTGCATCTAATAGTTTAAAGCACACATGTGAATTTGATGATATCACTGTTTCTGTTCGGACTCTAACTTGGTTATGAACTTGATAGTTAATGTTAGAGCTAGCGTTATCACCAAGATGGTAGTGAATGTGATTTCAAAGAATTTTAGAAATCAATGCGAAAAAAAAAAATAAATGGACAAGTTCAGAGCTTCGCTCTCAGACGATGAAGGCTAGTAAGGTTTGAGATATACTCAGAAGCAGCAACGTGCACAATTCTACTATCACAGAATATAAATAGAGAGATTAAAGGATAGAGAAATTGCACAGAGAGTTTATTGTCGTAGCGTTCAACGAAAATAACAAGCAAATCCTTACTTAAGAGAGAAATCTCAAAAATTATGTATTGATAATGTGAAAAGTGTCCTCTCACAACGCTATAAAACACCTTATATATGGTGTTTATCCTAAACCTAACCCTATGAGGATTAAAAAAAAATCAAAAATAAAAAATTATAAAATTATCACTAATAATAAAATTTAATCCGAAAAATATAAAAAATTGAAAAATCCATATAAACGATCCCAAATCGTCGAAATTCATTGTAGTTCACGGCCTAAGGCAGTGAGTATTGATTAGCACGCCGTTTCGTTTCACCGACCGAATTTGAACTCATTCCAATGTCGTCGATCCAGTCCACCGATTCTAAGTGCATCATCGCTTCGACTTCAAATTGGATTTCTGTCTGTCCAATCGATCTAAAAACGCACTACTAATAGATTCTGCATCATTCTCCTCCACATGAGAAGAATTCGTTCTCGAGTTAGAATCAGAATCTGGATACAACAGCTCAATGGACTCATGAAACAGTGACAAATCAGCAATATTGAAAGTGTTGGATATGCCCATGCTTGGTGGAAGGTCGATAACATTGGCATTATCGTTGATCTTCCTGATGACAGTGCAAGGCCCGTATTTCTTTTACTACAACTTGCTGTAAGAGCCAGCTGGTAACTGCTCTTTATGAAGAAATACCATGACTTGATCACCTACTACGAACACATATTTTCACTTATGCTGCAGTCGTGTACTTCTGATTAGCCGCTTCTAACCTCTATTTGACTTCTTGATGCACCTCTACAATTTGGTTAGCCTTATAATCCGCAGCAACATTCTTATCTGCTTGCTTGAACAACTGAATCAAATCCAGAGTATGTTGAGGCGCCTTTATATAAACAACGAAAAAGGTGACTTGCTAGTAGAACTATAAACTGCATTATTATAAGGAAACTCTGCCTATGATAGAGCAATATCCCACTTCTTCGGTTTCCACAAATGCTTCGAATCAAGTTGCCCAGAGTTCTACTCACCACCTCTGTCTGAACATCAGTCTGCGGATGAGCTGTGCTACTAAAATTCAAAAATGAATCAAATAACTACCACAACGTCCGCAAAAAAATGCCATAGAAATTTACTATCTCTTTCTGAAGTAATAGATTTAGGCACTCCATACAAACGAATCATCTCCTTGAAAAATAATCTGGCCACACTTATTGCATTAGAAGTCTTACTACAAGGAATGAAGTGTGCCATCTTGGAAAATCTGTCAACCGCAACTAAAACAGAATCCACGCATCTTTGAGTCTATGGCAAACCAAACACAAAATCCATGAGCAGATTTTTCCATATATTTTCAAGAACATGCAAAGATATATACAAACTTGCATTTTTAGATTGCCCCTTAGCATTCTGGCAAACTTAACACTTCTGCACATACCTGCTGACATCTTGACGCAATTGGGGCTAGTAAAATCACTCCCAAACTGCAGCAATAGTTTTGTTATGCCCCAAATGTGCAGCTAATCCACCATGATGTAAATCAAGAATTGCCTTCTCTTGTAATGATGTTCGAAGAAGGCAAAACTGATTCCATCGCATTAAATAACCATCATGCACATAAAATTCTTGCATAGGTTGACTAATAGCACAGGACTCCCAAATCTTCCCAAAATCATCATCGCCTGCGTAATAGTCTTTTAGCTGCTCGAACTCCAAAATGTCATGGCTTAATGTAATCAGCAAGCTAGCTCTCCTGCTCAATGCATATGCTATGATATTATGCACAGCAGATTTTTGCTGCAATCTGAGAGGAAACTTTTGTAAAAATTGACACCATCGCGCATGCATATATTTGCTAATCCTCTTCTCACTATTCAGATATTTGTTGACACCGAAATTTTGAATTTTTAGAAAATCATGCATCCTATCTCACAAAATGAGGATTAGTCACAGTTCTCCAAAAAAATAATTTCTCATGCATTGCGTATTTGTTTTTTTTTTTTTGTCAATTAAGTGCGTATCATTTCATGACCGATGAGTCAGTTAGGGCAACAAACAAGAACTCACACCGAAGAATTCGACAAGTACATGAGGAGCGATGTCCAAAATATATAAGGCGTGAGAGATTATGAATTGAAAATTAGAAGGCCTTTCAGTAATTCAATTCGGCCTTGGGAGTTTTTAAAGTTTAAGGGCTTTTGATTTTAATTACCAATCTAGTTTGTGGCAAAGCTCATTAGGCCCATCCACGCGTGTACGTAGGCTGAGAGTTTCGGGATGAAAATTTAATATTAGAAAATTGCAAGAGGTGAGCTCAACAAAGAAATAACCTTTAAAAAGAAAAGAAAAGAAAGAGAATCTGCATGGAATGATCGTATCAAATTTGGGGGATAATTGCAAATACACATAGCGCATAATCTTTTTGTTTTAAAGAGGCAATACTATATTTTCAGAGGAGAGATTATAGAAGGGATGGAGGCACCGAGATTTGATTCTTGTCATGGAGCCCAACCTTCTCACGGCAATAAAAGCATGGGGGACGGCCAATAAATAGAGACGGTCGTGGAGTGAGGGGGGTCGGCAAAATTTTTTTTGGCATTCACGTGAGAATAGAGAGAGGAAAGAAGATTTGAGCATAGAACTTTTCTGTTGATAATCCATTGAGAGATCGACGGGAATAAGGGAATAGCAAGGAAGGTCGAAGGTTTCCCCTCGAGGTCGAGACCTTCCCTTTTGGTAGAATTTTGCCACGAGCCCCGGCCACCACACTCATCACCTCCGTTGATCGAGGACCGATTTCGCTGCTGCCATTTGATGCTACATTCATATCGCTTCTCTTGCTGATTCGAGGACTTTTTTTTTTTTTTTCCGCGACGTTTGGACCAAAACGCGTCTGTGCCGAGGCGAGCGTTCAAGTGCAGGATTTTCAATCCGTAAAAGGTAAAATTCTTCGAATTTTTGGTTGCAATTCACGCTGGATTGATTGGAAATTCGTGTTTACGTTGATCTGCAATTAGAATTTTTTAAAAAAATTGGATCTTTTCACCCCGAACTAGCGCTAGAACCGAAAACTGGTTCAGGGTGCGTAAAAAATTATGATATGCAGGAAAACGTTTCACTATGATTTGTCTGCTAAATGTTTCTGATGCTTATGAGAATCAATCAAATCTATTTGGAACCATGTGTTCCTGTAAAGCGAGGAATTGTTCAAAACCTTTTTTTTTTTTTTTATTTGGCTTGATTGAGAGAGTGATAGATTGCCATTGGATTAAGTTTGAATTTCTGCACTAATAGCTCTCTTGGTCGAATTCCATTATGCACTGTTGTTCATCTTTTGCTTTGAATGGAGTGGATTACTTTGCCATGAATTGTTGCCGAATGCTTCCTGTAAAATGTTAAATTGAACAAAAAAAAAATCAGAATTTTCTGACAAGAGCATGGAATTTTTAGCACTTTAGGAAATTTACTCATCCGAATCCAATGTTTTGGTGAATGATTATTGCCTTGATCTTTATCTTGTTTGGATGATTTTATTATCCCTGGTAATTTAATCTAATCTCATGTCATGGGTAATAATTCATTAAACCAAACTATATCTAGTAAGGCGAACATCTTTTAATTGGATTATGATCATTTTTTTTTCTTTTCCCTATTCTAGTCTTGATCATTACCTTTAGTACTCATGTCTTATATTGATTGACACACGGTGAATGTTAGATTGGCCTTGCTTGTTCATTGATTGGCTGGATTGAAGGTTAGGTTATTTTGTTTGGATTTTTTTTTTCCGAATATTTTGGGATAACAAATAAGATTTTAAACCAATTAAGAATCTTCAGTACAAATCCGAGGTTTAGGAGGTTATCTAAAATCTTTCCGAACTTTAAAGGTAACTTTCTAAAAATCTGAAGATTAAAGATGAGATTTCACCCGAATTAATATATCTTTTAAAATTATGAAGATTATCTAAAGTTTCCTAAAAAAGTATTAAGAGATAATCTTTCTTATTTTTAAATGATAGATCCTTGGTGGATAGGATATTAGCTCCTTCAAAATTTCGAACACCATATTAGTTCCCCAATTTTGTTTAAATATTCAAAATATTTGCACATTTTTAAACAAGCATGCCTATAATATATGCTCCCCATGTGCCTAGTCCCTTCGAAAAATTAAATCATATGCCTTACCCATGATCTCGTGGGGTAGGATGATGATTAAATATAAGGTTTTGTATTCTTTCCCTCTGGCAAGATGGACGCTGTTGTCTTATATACATACTCGCATGCAAACTCGAATTTTCGAGGATTTAGCGTTAAAAATTCTACTCTAACCTGAACCTTTGTGAATGAGTGAATTATCAAAAATTCGGATATCAAGGTATATTATGGGCATTCTTGTTTAACTTTGTTCAAATTCATTTTTCTTAAAAAAATTCGAAAAGAACAAAAAAGTGAAAAATCGAAAAACAAAAAAAAAATCAGAAAAAATAGAAAAAAAAAACATTCGAATCACATGAACCAATCAAAAAAGGCATTTTCATGAAATTGGTACCGAAATGACATTAATTAATTTTTAATTAATGTAACCAAGTCCCCGAACTCATTATTTCTGGTTCGAAGAAATAAAATTGATCTCATGCTATTTTATTTAGGTTTCTAATCAACCTACCGAGAAACGATTAGTGGCGGCTCCTAAATTAAAAAATCATTTCAGTGAAATCTAAGTTGCGAATTAGTAGGGCTTGAGAGAGTCCACATTAGGTTACTTAATTTATCTAATTAACTTAATAATCATTTAACCTAATTTTAGGCCGCGACAATATCTTAAAGCTTCATGATCAGAATATAGCACAAATTCTTTCCCAATCAATTAATGCTCTCACATCTTCAAAGCCAATGAAATTCTTTGTCATAAATGCTCTACTTCTGCCTTGCCTTGCTAAGTGTCTCACTAAAATAGCAAAATTGGCCTGCGCTCCTAAGATAAAACAGTTCATGTACCCACTCCATTGGCATCACAATTTAACTCAAACAGCTTATCAAAATTAGGTAAAGCCAGAAAATGTGCAATACATAATATTTCCTTCAGAATAGAAAATCTATTCTCGGCTTCCTCTCCCCACAAAAACTTGTCTTTCTTTATACATTCTATAATTGGGGCTGCGATAGTACCAAAATTCTTAATAAATCATCTGTGAAAGGTAACCAACCATGAAAACTCCTAACTTCATAAACTGTTCTAGGAGTAGGCCACTCTCTAATTGCCTTTACCTTCACCCGTCTACCTTTATTCCCTTAATAGTGATAATAAACCCCAGGAATATCAGCTTATTGGTTAGAAAACTACACTTCATAAGATTTATATACAACTTGTTGGTCTGTAAAGCTATCAACACCTCCCTTAAGTGCATCAAATGGTCCTTCTCAGTCTTACTATAAATCTGGATATCATCCAAATAAACTATGACGAATCTGCTAATAAAAGATTTCAGAACCTGATTCATAAGCTTCATGAAGGTGCCTGGAGCATTAGAAAGCCCGAACGACATCACCAGCCACTTGTACAGCCTCTCCTTTTTCTTAAAAGTCGTATTCCACTTTTTACCAGGCTGAATACGAATTCTTCAAATCCAGCTTCGAAAGCCACCTAGCCTCGTGCAACCTATCAACATATCATCCAATCTCGAAATTGGAAACTTATAGCCCATGATTATCTTGTTAATGACCCAACTGTCTACACACACCCTCCAGCTCCCATCTTTATTAGGAGTTAACAAGACAGAAACAGCACATGGGCTCATGCTCATACGAATTTGATGATGGCCATTCTTCGAATGTGCTTATGACGATGCACTAGTTACAAGATGTCTGGTCTAACACATGAATACACTCCTCTAAGAATTATAGTATTTGGATCAAAGATGTATAAAGAATGTGAACATCTCTCGATCTTCGAATTTAGAATTCCCCTCTCATGTCTCTCTTACGCTCTTCGGTCTTGAGGTTTGCTTTTATACTTTTCCATTTTGTAACTTTTCGTTGCAAGATCTCCAAAGCACTCTTCAAACTTCCTGTTTGAATAAGATTGTATACTAAGGATCTCGTAGCCATTGAGGTTCGCAAAGGAAAGCATCCACTGTTAGATTAAATCGCCCATACAATTATGATCTTGGGTTTTCATAGATAGAGTTTTTCATTAGATGAGTCATCTTCGTCTTCCTTAAACCATGTCCCTAATTGATCTTCAAGATTGAGAATCTCCAAGAACGATCCAACTTGATTTGCTAGTCGTTGTAATGATGTAATCATCTTAAATATATCTCTTGATAATTTGGTCGTCGCACATGAAAATGGTCTCTTGAAACTTGAGATTCATTTTGTTAAAATTATGTCTCGAGTTTTAGCCTGAAGCGAAAATCTAAATATTTCCAATTGACACTCTAGATTATCGACGAAGAAAAAGAAATAAAAACGAGAAGATTGGATTTCGCCGGATATATACGGAATCGATTTCCGTATTGAATTTGGCGATTGGAGAAAGAAAGGTGCACGGCCTGATTGCGAAAAACAAAAGAAGGAAAGGAAATAATTGGACAACCTTAGAAAAGTCCAGCGTGAACTTGGTCAAAGAAGCGAACACACAATTCCAAGCTTTGAAGTGATATCACATGGGGTTCTCTGCAAAAGGAAAGACCATGTGCGATGGAAACCGTGCGCGAGAGATATGTTTGGCTGAGGAAAAGTTGAGTCCCACTTTGACAAAGATTTCCTTCATATTTTTCGTATATATAGAGGATGGCTTTTAAATAACGTGGGTGCGACTTCGTGATTTGTCGTCCAAAAAAAGAGATCGTGGAAGCGCCTCTCGAGCACTTGACAGAGGAGTCTTCGTGACATGTCCCGAGAAAACGAAGAGGAGTCTTGAAGCGCTGTTTGTCACAACCAGTGTTTGGCATTGGATTTATATTAATGATACGAGTGTCGAAGCCAGTTAAATCTTGAGGTTAGATTTATATTTTAATTTTCTTACGAAATTGAGAGATTATTTCGCTAAGAATTGGAAGCTAAATACTGTGTGCGTTCTTGGATGTAATTGAGGCTGAAAAACACCAAGAGTGTTTGTGTAACTCGAGTGATCTGTAATCTCTGTGTATCTCTTGATTTACAGTGGAATTCGTTGCTGCACTTCCCGTGGATGTCGGTCTCTACTACCGAACCACGTATATCTGGTGTCTGATTTACTTTACTCGTTCTGTCTATTTATTGTTCGATCGCTTGTTCCGCGCAACAATTAGTATCAGAGCTAGGCATGCTTGAGTTGAAGCGAATCGATGGTGACATAAAAAGTTAAAGTAAAAATCAACAGATTTGAGGGGAAGAACTTTGGTTTCTGAAGATGTAGATATAAGATTATTTATATAAGATGAAGCTACACGAGCCCCTGTCTGGGAAGAGACCAGAAATGATGAAACAAGCCGATTGAGAATTGCTGGATAGACGAGCGATGGGTGTTATTTAGCCGACATTAGCTCGTAATGTCGCGTTTAATATCGTCAAGGAGAAGACCATTGCGAGTTTGATGAAAGCCCTATTGGACATGTACGAGAAGCCCTTTGCGATCAACAAGGTCTATTTGATGTGACGTCTGTTTAACTTGAAGATAAGCGAAGATACATCAGTTGCTAATTATATCAATGAATTCAATGTGATCGTTAGCTGATTAAGTTTAGTTGAAATTAACTTTGAAGATGAAGTACATGCTTTGATTATTTTATTCTCATTACCTAATAGTTGAAATTCTACTGTTACTGTTGTTAGTAATTCCTCTAGGTCAACAAGTTTAACGTTTGATGGTATTCGGGATTTAATTCTGAGTGAGGATATTCATAGAAGAGAATCTGACGAATCTGTATCTACCGCTTTAGTATGTGAAAGAGGAAGAGCTAGTACTCGCGTTAGTAGAAGTAATATGAACATGAATAGACGCGGTCAGTCTAGGATTGGCGATGATATTTGCTGGAACTGTAGCAAGATGGGATATCTTAGAAGAAATTGCTTTAAGCTGAAAAACGAAGCGGGTAAAGGAATTAGAGTTGAATCTACATATGATGTTGCGACTATAGCTGAAAATTCTGATGGTGTCCATAGTGTCTTGTCTATCACTGAGGATTTATCGTTTGACGTGTGGATTATGGATTCTGGTTGTTCTTTTCATGCGACACCAAACAGGAACTGGCTTACTTCTTATCAATGCATGTATAGTAGCAAAGTGCAGTTGGGAAACAATGCTGAATGCGATATTATAGGTGTTGGTGATATTAAAATCAGAATGCATAATGGTATTGTGAGTACATTGAATGGAGTACGGCACGTTCCAGAATTGAAAAAGAACTTAATTTCCTTGGGTGCTATCAGCTGGATGCATGTATTCTTCACGAGATAGAGTTCTGAAGATTGTTTGAGGTGTCCTGGTGATAATGAAAGGAATTAAGTACGGTAGCCTGTATGAACTTCAAGGTGAGACAATAATAAATTTCGCTCCTGAGACGTCGACATCTATTCGAGAGTCTAACGGCTACTCGAGGAAGGCCTAGGTGTTTGTGCGGAAGCACAAGTTTGATGCTATCTTCAGGAATACACGGTCGAGAGCTTTGATCGGAACGGAGACTGGTAAGTCGATCAAGCATGTGCCAATTGATAGTAGCATGGAGTCCTGCTTAAAGCTAATAAATAAATTATGCACGAAAGAATGCATAGTGAAGCACCGCACTAGTGCCAGTAAACCACAACAATTTGCAGAATTGATGAGTAGAACATTACTAGAGACGGCCCGTAAAAAGATCTCTAGTGCTGGTATGGCTAGGAGAATTCCAGCGGATGCGCTTAGTATGACGAGTTACTCAGTGAATAAATCCCTATCGACTACAATCGGATATCGGACTCTTGAAAAAGTGTGATTAGGTAATGTTGCTGATGATTCCATTTTTAGAATGGTTAGTTGTCCGTGTTATTATCAAGTAAGTGATGGTAAGCTCGATGTGAGGGCAAGATGCATATTCCATGGCTATGCACAAGGTGAGCAGGGCTATCAGTTGTGGTGCTCGAATATAAATTCGTCTGTTTGCAGTAAAGAAGTTACTTTTGACGAGTCTCCAATACTTCTTGCTAGGAAAAATTGTAACAGTGTTAATACGGAGCTGAACGTTGTTTAGCTTGAGGTGGAGTTGCAACTAGAAACTCCTAAAGTAGGGAATACTAGCGTGGTAAGCAATACAGATGTTGCTTGTAGTGAGGTGAACCTATAAAACCAACAGTTGCTGTAACTACTAATTTTGAGAAGGTACGTATTCCGTCTCTTGACAGATATGAATGCAACGGTGATTTTGCTTTATTTGCGAGCTTGTGTCAGAAAGTACTTATGAAGTAGTTAAAGGTGCATGTGCAGTTGATGTTCTGATGAGGTCCTCGGTTATGGCGAAGTTCAAGTGCGGCTTGGACTTGAAAAATATAAATGGCGGTTGACACCATTGGGATTGTTGGGAGAGTAGCAGATGATGTTCGGATTATCAGCGAAGCGATTTGGATTTGGCTCAAACGTTGAGCCAAGGTGGAGATTGTTAAAATTATGTCTCGAATTTTAGTCCGAAGCGAAAATCTATATATTTTCAATTGATACTCTAGATTATGGACGAAGAAAAAGAAATAAAAACGAGAAGATTGGATTTCGTCGGATATGTACGGAATCAATTTCCATATTGAATTTGGCGATTGGAGAAAGAAAGATGCACGGCCTGATTGCGAGAAACAATAGAACGAAAAGAAATTATTGGACAATCTTAGAAAAGTCCAGCGTGAGCGTGGTCAAAGAAGCAAACAGACAATTCCAAGCTTTGGAGTGATAGCACATGGGTTCTCTACAAAAGGAAAGACCATGTGTGATGGAATCCGTGCGCGACAAGTTATGTTTGGCTGAGGAAAAGTTGAGTCCCACTTTGACAAAGATTTCCTTCATATTTTTCTATATATAGAGATGGCTTTTAAATAGCATGGGTGCGACTTCGTGATTTGATGTCCAAAAAAAGAGATCGTGGAAGCACTCGAAAATCTCGAGCGCTTAATAGAGGAGTCTTCGTGACATGTCCAGAGAAAACGAAGAGGAGTCTTGAACCGCCGTTTGTCACAACGAGTGTTTGGTATTGGGACTTCGTTTTTGTTCGCGAAATTACACTAATAATTCGAGTGTCGAAGCCGGTTAAATCTTGAGGTTAGATTGATGTTTTAATTCCCTGCGAGATTGAGAGATTATTTTGCTAAGAATTGGAAGTTAAACACTGTGTGCATTCTTCGATGTAATCCAGGTTAGGAAACACTAAGAGTGTGTTTGTGTAACTCGAGTGATCTGTAATCTCCGTGTATCGCTTGATTAATAGTGGAATTCGTTGTTACTCTTCTCGTGGATGTAGGTCTCTACGACCGAACAACGTATATCTGGTGCCCGATTTACTTTACTCGCTCAGTCTATTTATTGTTCGATCGCTTGGTCCGCGCAACAATTTTAAAGTTTGAGCTCCACGCTCAACGTACAATGTTTGAGCTACCCGCTCAACTTTTGAGCTCTATATAGCGTCTGTGCCTCTTAGAAAATCGTTTGAACCTTTCTTGCTATATTCAATCCTATATACCTATTCTCGAATGTACGTTAGGACAATATGTAAAACATCATTTCATTGCATTAACACAGATATTAGAGATCATGGATTATCTTGTCAATTTTAAAATCAATTAGAAGTTTTTATCAACGGTTTAAGTGCTGCATTAGTTTATCATGTTCTTTAGGATCATCTATTCATCCCCTCTAAGTGATAATTGATACAAGAAAGCTCAAGTCCTTTTGCTGTCCCGACGCTTCTAGTAATAGAGAAAAATGGTTCTTGGCGAATGTGTATCGATAATAGATCAGTGAACAAGATAACCATAACGTTTTTCCCTTCCTTCACCTCGACATTTGCTTGATCAACTTCATGGAGCTTCCGTGCTTTGATCTTAGAAGTAGTTATCGTCAAATCCGGATGAAATTGGGAGATGAAAGGATGACCGCTTTCAATGAATGCATGATGATGCCCTTTGAGCTATGCATCGTATAAATCACTTTTTTAAACTTTTCATCGGCTAGTTTGTTGTCGTGTACTTTGATGACATGTGATCTATAGCATAGCAAGACACAAGGGGAGCGTTTGGAACATCTATACAAATTCTACAAGTGCTATGAGAACAAGGTTGTCTCGCAAACTTGAAGAAGTGTCACTTTTGCACAAGTAGCTTGGTTTTCTTAGGCTATATTGTTGCCAAGGATGGAGGCAATACAAAGTTGGCCAATTCCTAGGTCGTTCAATGAGATAAACACTTTTTTCTTTTTTTTGCCTTAATTTTATGTTACACAAGTATAGACATTAGATACCCTATTTGGACGAAGCATCTGAACTTTGAGCACATAGAACAAGCAACTAAAAGTTTAAAAAAAAAAAAAATACAAGGAAATACTAAAGAAAAACGATTTGTAGTACAAGGGCTATTACTGCCATGAAGTCTCATCTTCCTCTTTCGAGTTCAAAGGGCACTTGGTTACTTATGCTATGACCATATCCTGATGCAGTGCTTTTGAGGATGCCATCACATTTACCTGATATCTCACCAAGCTGATGCTCAGCTTCTTCAAGGTCACAGATCTGATTCACCCATGGATGCATCTCTATGAGCCTCATCAGCCCCTCCAATTCCATTGCCACTTCCTTCATGGTCGGCCAATCTTGGCCTTTCACCATCAGGCATTGGTTCGCCAGCGTCGCAACTTCCTCAGTCTCTTCAAGGTTCCCCTTTTTCAGCACCCTCGCGTCCTTTATTGCAGAAGCGAGATACAAGGACAAGTTCCTCAACACCTCGGCCAACACGACCCTGAAGCTATAGACATCGCCCTTCTCGGTCAACTGGCTCAAGTGGAAGTACTCGAGGTCTAAGTACCAGAGCGTGCCTTGCATCAGCGTGGTCAACTGTGTCTGGTCAAGGGGGATGAGCCTGGAGGCTCCGAAATCGGAGACCTTTGCGGTATAGTTTTCGTCCAACAATATGTTTGTGCTTTTTATTTTCTATGCAAAATCTGAGTGGATGCATCGTAGTGAAAGTATGAGATCACGCCTGCGGCCTCCGCCCCACCGCGCCGATGAGCCCTCTAGGATAATGTGGACTCGTGGCCGCGCTGGTGTATGTGGTCAGAAAGGGTACCATGTGTCACGAACTCGTAGGCTAACAATGGGACATCCGTCTCAAAGCAACAACAAATTAGCTTAACCATATTGTGGTTATTGATTTGGGACAGGATGATCATCTCGTTGATGAATTCTTTGACCTGACTCCGGTCCAAAATCTTGGCCTTCTTGATGGCGACAACCGTGTTGTTCCGTAAGATCCCTCGGTATGCTGTTACTTGGCCTCCCTGGCCTAGGATTCGGCTTTCGTGGTAGTGGTCCGTGGCCTTCTTGAGCTCTTCATCGGTGAATATTCTCGCCGATTCAACGGAACCTTCGTGCTCAAAAAGAAGTCTCTGCACCATGAGGTAGCCTCCATTTTCTTGGAAGAGCTTCTCCCTCTGTCTGCTTTTTTTTTTTTTTTGTCTAAGCCCCCAATATACCCAGGAAACACCCAAAAGAATCAGCAGGACGCTTATGCTCACACCTAAGAAAGACGTCACATGCGGTGAACAAATAAATCTGTTGTCCATCACCCTACATGTGGTTCGCACACCCAACAAAAGAAAACAAAAATGAAACATTTTTTGTTGTAGAAATATGCTTAATTTCCTTTTCAATTACTCAAACAATCCTGTGTTAATTAACTTTTCTGTGTCCTATTTTCATTTCTTCTCCATTAACTTGAAGAATTTTCATTTAGACGAACCGTGATAATAGCAAATTAGAACTGAACAGATTTATGCCAAGAGTATCTTATGATAATAGAAATGATTTAATGCGTCAAGTAGAAAAAAACATGTATAATTTCCTTTCCAGCAACAAAAGAACTAGTGGTCAGTTTTGTCGATACCAAATTGAACAACTAGAGATGACAATACATACATATGATGTCGATTCAATTCTCAGACACAACTAACTAAAATAGAAAGATTTACATCCGAAAAATCTCGATAACTAACCACAGAAGATGGAACTATGATACACGAACTAGAGATGACAATGCATATATATGATGTCGTTTCAATTCTCAGACACAACTAACTAAAAGAGAAAGATTTACATCCGAAAAATCTCGATAACTAACCGTAGAAGATGGAACCATAATACAAGAACAACATTTAAGAAATGTGAATAATCTATAAGATAAAAAGAAGTTTTTATGGTGAAAAAGCTTGAGCAATGTGTGCTACTTATGAATTGCACGACATCGGTTGAGTGAAACCTCTTTTCATGGATGATAGGAGTGCAACCCTAGCCATCTTTTGCTCCATCTCCTGGGGATCCCAATGGACATGAACAATTAGACGTTCCCGGCCTGTTCGTGCATCTTCCATTGCAGGGTTAAGAAGTCTCTCACATTCATTGACATCTGAAGGAATATATTCAAAAGAGTAGAAGCAAATCCCATAGCATTTCAATTTGAAAAAGCTTGAAAGGGTAAAATTGAAGGAGTATAGCCCTATGTTTTTGCAGTACTTTCAATTTTGAGAGGACATATTGGGTCAATTTGCTTTTTTCTGAGATCATCACAGCAATTTTTTTGGTGATGGTCGTTATCCGAGTGCCTAAATCTAATCAAGCACTTTGATCTTAGTTTATAATAGAAGTCTTGTGATATATCCTACATATCCGGGCCATGACAACGAGGATAACACATTAGACAAAAAGGAGTTCAAATATAATTGTCTAAAAAATACAGAATAATGGTCGATGTATTGACATTGGAACATAAAATTGATTTACAAACTAATTTGACCAACTCATATTGAGCGTTCGGTAGGAATAATCTGTTTAAAAGCTCAAATGCAATAATGTATGTACTATACTTAAGAGAGAAGAATGCCCAACCATATGAGGAATCACGGGAAAACTGCCCAAAATGTCTTAAACCCATCGTATGGTTGTTAATTCAGTCCTAAATTTTTCATTTTGCCATTTTTAGTCCCGAACCTTTTGACAACTTGCCAATTTGATCCTAAGCCTTTTAATTATGTCAATTTAGTCTTAAGACTTGATGGTTTGCAAATTTAGTCCTTCCTACCAAGTTTGATCGGAAATTGCTTACTAGCAGTTTAGTCAGCATCGGCCATTCTACTCGGCACTGCTAACGCTGGCATGGACAATTTTAATATTATTTATTTATTTTTTATGGTTTTTTCCTTCTTCTTTTTTGCTTTTCTAGTAATTTTCTTTTTATTTTTTTTTTCATTTTTTCTATTTCCCTCTGCTAGTCATCATTGGGCCTTGTCAATGGCCTGCAAAGGTCGCTAGCCTTAGGCAAGTATGGCCTTCACCTGGTGTGACATCCCTCGTCCCACATTGTTTAGGAGGGGAGTCTTGGGATGACTTATATGTGCTGGGTTTCTTTTAACTTACAAGACGGGTTTTCTGAAGGTAGTATGGGTGGCCCTCGAAAGAACAAAACCATGAGGATGCTTTGTCCAAAGCGAACAATATCTTGCGAGATGTGGCCCGGGTTGTTACAGTTGGTATCAGAGTCGATTTTCGACAGCATGTGGGCCACAATGGGTAGTGCACATCGAGGATGTTGTGCCGCTAAGGGGGAGAGTATGTGACATTCTGAGGTCATATGGGCAGCCCTAGGGAATTCCTTGGATGGCTTATGTATGCTGGCATGTGTGCCACAATGGGCAATGCACAGTGAGGATGCTGTGTCGCTAATGGGGGTGAGTATGTGACATTCTGAGGGGAATTCCTTGGATGGTTTATATATGCTGGCATGTGTGCCACAATGGGCAATGCACAGTGAGGATGTTGTGTCGCTAATGGGGGTGAGTATGTGACATTCTGAGGTTGTATGGGTAGCCCTAGGGGATTCCTTGGATGGCTAATATGTGTCGGGTCAACTTGCAAAACATGTTTTCTGAGATTGTATGGGTAGCCCTTAGAGGAACAAAATTGTGATGGCCTGGGTCACCACTCATAAGATATTGTCTGCTTTGGACACAAAGTCCCCACGGTTTTGTTCCTCCGAGGGCCACCCATACAACCCCTAGAAAACATGTCTTGAGCGAGTTAAGGGGACCCATTGCCATATAAACTAGCCTAAGACTCCCCTTCTAAGTGATGTGGGACAAGAGATGTCACACCTGGGGACCCATTGCCATATAAACTAGCCTATGACTCCCCTCCTAAGCGATGTGGGATAAGAGATATCACACATGAGCAAGGGTCTCCCTCGATGAGTTGGCGAGTGTTGCCCTCACGAGGGCGGCCCTTTCTAGGGATCGGTGAGGGCACCCTCACCAAGCCAAGCTGCGCAGGTGCCCTTGCCCTTGCCAAAAAAATGAGAAAAAAAACAAGGGAAGGAAAAAAATATTACAAAACTTGTCCATGTCAGCGCTGGTTGTACCACATGGGATAGCTAGTGCTGACTAGACTGTCATGTTAATAATTTCCGATCAAAATTTACTGAAAACTAATTTGGCAAATCATTACAAGGTTTGGGACTAAGTTGACAAATTATCAAAATTTTTGAACTAATTTGGCAAGTTGTCCAAAGATTTGTGATTGAATTGGCTACAATACAATATGTTTAATACTTTCTAGACGATTTTCTCGAGGAATCATAACCGTGAAAATTGGCAGATGATTTCAAGCACTTCATAGTAATGAGAGTTCCAGGATCGCATTCTATAGCTTAGATGTAATCCTTTCTATGAGTATAGATATTATTTGGTTACTTGGAGAATTGTTTAGACCATTACAATTTGCTCAAGTCAAAATTCGGTTCTCCGACTTGAAGTTTCTGACAATTTCACACTCTAGGTTATATATATATATATATATATATATATATATTATGCAATTGGATCCATTTAACATGCTCGGCCTTATTGAAACAATTATTCCAATTCCAAATATATGAACAGTTGCTCGAATGTAAGGTAGTCTGATGAAAGACTAGAAAAGGTACCTTGACAATCATTTTGAAGATAGGGGCTCTCTTGAAAACCCTTTAAGTAGTTGCACTTATACCCATTCGCATTCTCATCATCCGTACAATTGGAATTCTCTTGGCACTATTAGGTCTTTGCATCATCGCACGTTTGATATGGAATCAACCAATCAAGAACAAAAGGGACCATGTCATATGGTGGCTTGTATAGATTGTCGGTAGAGAAGATAAAGAAGGCATCTTCGGCAAGAAAGCGTACCCGCATGGATTGAATCCCCAGATGCCGCTATGATTGTTGTTGCTGGTGATTGAGATGCACTGGTAGGCATCTCGAGGTATGCTAGCCTCGTAGCAACCATGCCCGAGCACAAGCCGTTAATCACGTCCGAGATGCTGTCACATGGGGACAAGCATCCCACTGCATCTTGCTTCCTCGTCGACTTGTGAAAGTAGCTGACGTGGTGCATCCCATGGCGATTAATTTGTTCTTGGCAATAGACACAGGGATATGGCAAGAGCGAGCAAAGGATCAAAATTCTGCGAGCTGTCGCCGGACAACGTATAACAATCTTCGGCCACTGTTGGGAAAAAGGCGGGAAATATGCGGAAGCGAAGCACTTTTTCCCTCCTTGCGTAATCAAGATGAACAAGAGAAAAATAAAGAAATGTAGAAGCGGAGAGACACACATTTTTACGTGGAAAACCCAAAAGGGAAAAACCACGAAGATCGTCCACTAAGTAGCAGGATTACAACAATATGTCCTCACTGAATTAGTGGATCACCCTCACCGGCAAGGTGGAATAAACACTAACTCAAGATGATAATACCCCCTCAAACTCTTCACATAATGGTGTCTCTCTTTCTCTCTCTCGGAGGATCTCTCTCTTGTCGAATGATTTTTCGAATTCTTCGATCTCACCGACACTTCTCTCTTGGAGGATTTCTTGACCAATCAAAATGCTCGATTGTCTCATCTCTTCATCCACTATTTATAGGAGGCCATGGGATCACTCTTCCATGCTCTAGAATATTCACCAATTAATGAGGTGGATTTACGAAGAAGATTGACACCTTCTCACTACATGGAGACTTACAAAACTCTTCATTTTCCATGCGAGGTCGTTGCATTGGAACTACATGGTCATCAATGCATTAAATCTCCCAACTAATTAAGAAGAATCCCAATCCCAACAAATCTCTCCCTTCGACTTAATTAGAGGGGCTTACCGCCACACCAGCACCTGCGCAACACTCATCGAACTTCTTCGATGAAACGACCTTGGTCATTATGTCGGACTAGTTCTCATCGGTATGAACTTTGTCGAGGTGCAAATGCTTCTCCTCTATCACATCTCGAATATAATGATATCGCATATTGATATATTTTGATTGAGAGTGATAGGCTGAATTTTTCGTCGAGTGTATGGCACTTTGATTATCACATCTCAGCACATACTTTTCTTGCTTATGACCTAACTCAAGCAAGAAGTTCTTCATCTAAAGCATTTCTTTACATGCTTCTGTGGTTGCAATATATTCGGCTTCGGTGGTAGATAAGGCAACGCATTTTTGGAGCTTCGATTGCCAAGACACAACTCCTCCTGCAAAAGTAGTGAGGTGCCCTGACGTCGACTCTCTCGAATCGACATCACCACCTAAATCTGCATTCGTGTATAGTTTTAACGTGGGTTCTCCTTCACCGAAACACAAACATCTTTTTGATGTACCTTGGAGATATCGAAATATCCATTTGACAGCGGCTCAATGCTCTTTTCCAGGATTTGAAAGATATCGTCTCACAAGACCGACAACATGAGCAATATCGGGCATGGTGCATATCATTGCGTACATAAGGCTGCCAACTGCTGATGCATACGACACATTCTTCATCTCTTCTTTATCTTTCTCAGTCGATGGACTTTGCTTCTTACTCAATTTGAAATGTCCAACAATAGGAGTACTTACTAGTTTGGCCTTGTGCATATCGAATCTTTTGAGAATCTTCTCGATATATTTCTCTTGGGATAGCCATAACAACTTCTTCGAACGATCTCGAATGATCTTCATCCCAAGGATCTACTTCGCTGCACCTAAATCTTTCATAGCGAAGGACTTGCTCAACGCTTTCTTCAGGGCAGAAATTTTCTTTGAGTCTTGCCCTACTATTAGCACATCATTGACATAAAGCAAGAGAATGATGAAATCACTATTGGCATACCTCTTAATAAACACACAGTAATCAGCGGCAGTCTTCTTGAAGTAATGCTCCGCCATGAACGAGTCGACTGTCTTGGTGCTTGTTTTAGACCATAGAGGCTCTTTTTGAGACGACACACCATGTACTCTTTACCTGGAGCTTTGAAACCCTTGGGTTGCTCCATGTAGATCTCTTCCTTTAGGTCTTCGTGAAGAAAGGCAGTCTTCACGTCGACTTGTTCGATCTCCAAGTTTAGAGTGTTGGCTATATCAAGGGCAGCTCGGATCGATGACATCTTCACCACCGGGGAAAATATTTTGTCGAAATCAATGCCCTTCTTTTGGTTGCATCCTTTGACAACAATTCGAGCTTTGTACCTTGGCTGTGAGCTATTTTTATCAGCTTTAAGTTTATACACCCATTTGTTTTTCAATGCTCGCCTTCCCTTCGGTAGCTCAACAAGTTTATAGGTGTTGTTCTCATGCAAGGATTGCATCTCCTCTTGCATGGCTTTCTCCCATTCTTCTTTGTCATTGTAGCTAATGGCTTCTTCATAGCACCGGGGCTCTCCTTCTTCTGCAAGAATTGTATAGTCATCCGTAGGATATCTGGTCGAAGGACACCTGATTCTAGTGGATTGCCTCAACTGAGGTTGCACTTCAGGCTCTTGTTCGATAGGCTCTATATTTGTCATTTCAATAGGTTCTTCTGTTGGTGGTTCGACATTTCCATCGCCAACTTCTTCATTTTCGTTTTGCAATGATTCTCTCCCTGAATCATCACACTTCTTAGAGGATAATACTAGATCATAATGGGTAACAATCCTAGTCTTGGGTTTTTCGATATCTTCAAAAGTTTGGTCTTCAAAGAACACAACATCTCGACTTCTTACGATCGTCCTTTTGATAGGATCCCATAGTCGATAGCCAAACTCATCTCTTGGTAACCAAGGTAAATACACTCCTTGGTCTTCGCATCGAGCTTAGATCATTCATCTTTAGGAATATGGACGAACGCTCGGCAATCGAACACTTTTAGATGGCCGTATGACGCTTGCTTCCTTGTCCAAAACTCCCCTGGGATTTATTTATCCAAAGGTTTTGATGGTGACAAGTTAATTATATCGAAGGCAATCTTCACGATTTCACACCAAAAAGACTTGGGTAGTTTGGCATGAGATAACATACATCGAACTCTTTCTTTGATGGTTCGATTCATCCTCTCAGCTACAACAATTTAGCTGAGGCGTCTTTGGAGGTGTTTTCTCCAACTTAATACCATGTGACCTGCAACATACTTCAAATGGGCCACGATACTCACCACCATTATCGGCTCACACGCACTTCAATTTCCTCCCAGTCTCTCGTTCCACCATGGCATGGTACTCATTGAACGCTTGGAGATCTTGGTCTTTTGTGCTCATCAAGGACACCCATACTTTCCTTGAGTGATCGTCAATAAAGGTGACAACGTAATATCCACCAGCAAGAGATTTCTCTGTCATCGAACAAACATCAGTATGAACCAGATCAAGATCATACCTTCTCCTTCTAGGTCGATTTGGTTTCTGGAAAGACACTCGGTATTGTTTGCCGGCTAGACAGTAAGTGCAGGCCTCTAGGAATTGGCCTTTTTCGCTGGAGAGTGACTCTTTCTTGGCGAGGATTTGTAACCCCTTCTCGCTCATGTGACCGAGCCTTTTGTGCCATAATTCCATGCTTGAATCACCATGGGCAACGTTAGCATCTCCATTGCATACTCTTCCTTGCATGACATACACGGAGCCTTCTTTGTTTCCTCGGGCGATGACCATACTCCCTTTGGCGAGTTTCCATTTGCCCACATCAAAGTGATTCACCATCCTGGCATCATCCAGCTTTCCAGCTAAGATAAGGTTAAGGCGCATGTTTGGAACGTGCCTAACCTCCTTCAATACTAACTTGTATTCCGCGTTGGTCATCAAGTTGACTTCACCCATTCTAACAATTTTGCTGGTGACGCGGTTTCCCATTTTGACTGTTCCAAAGTCACCACTTGGTAGGATGAGAAGAAGCCTTCATGTGGAGTGACATGGAAGCACGCACCTGAGTCAATGATCCACAAACAATCATCGTCGGCATTCTAACAATTTTGTTGGTGACGCGGTTTCCCATTTTGACCTTACCAAAGTCACCACTTTGGTAGGATGAGAAGAAGCCTTCATGTGGAGTGACATGGAAGTACGCACCTGAGTCAACGATCCACAAACAATCATCGTCGGCAACGTTGAGGTAGTTGGCTTCTCCATTAAGGAAGATATCATCAACTTCAGTTGATGCGACGGCTGTAATGCTCTTCTCCTCCTCCTCCTTCTTTTGGTCAACTTGATCTGGCTTGATATTTCCAGACTTTTGATCTCTTTTAAGAATCAGACACTCCAATTTCTTGTGATCTAGCTTCCCGCAATAATAGCAAATTACTTTGAGGTGAGATTTGGAACGCCCACGAGGCTTATCATGGCCGTGACTTTTACTTCTACCACGGGTCTCAAATCTCCCTTGATTGTCGACGATATTGGCCTCATATTGATTGGTCGTGCCTCGTTCTCTTTTCCTAGCCTCTTTATTCAATAGGCTGTCAGCAACGCCATCCATAGAGAGCTTCCCTTCCGGGGCTGAGTTACTTAGAGTAATGACCAACATGTCCCAACTTTCTGGTAGGGAACTGAGGATTGCAAGGGCTTGCAACTCATCATCGATCTTCATTTCAATCTTCGTCATTGATTCACGAGCCCCTTAAAGGTGTTTACGTGTTCGATCATACTTTGACCATCCTTATACTCCAGTTTCACCAATTGTCATACCAAGTGAGCTTCATTACGAGGAGTCTTCTTTTGGATCATGAACTCCAACTTTGTCCATAATTCATGAGCATTAGTGTAAGTTGACACATGCTCGAACAGACTCTTGTCGATATATTTGCGGATCCTGGCGATCGCCTTGCGATTCAACAGTTCCCACTTTTTATCGCTCTTCTCTTCCGGTTGCTCCTCATTCAGGATTGGCTCGTACAAATCCCTGCAATACATGTGTTCCTCCATCATGGGCTTCCAATAGGAATAGTTCTCCGCAGTGAGTTTGAACATATCACCACGATGGGTGACGGTAACTTCCATCTTGAAACACACAGTGCACTTGAACCAAGCTTTGATACCACTGTTGGGAAAAAAGGCAGAAAATATGCCGAAGCGAAAACCCTTTCTCCCTCCTTGCGTGATCAAGATGAGCAAGAGAAAAATAAATAAATGTAGAAGCGGAGACATACACAGATTTTTACGTGAAATACCCGAAAGAGAAAAACCACGAAGGTCGTTCACTATAGTAGCAGGATTACAACAATATGTTTTCACCGAATTGGTGGATCACCCTCACCAGTAAGGTGGAATGCACACTAGCTCAAGAGGATAATACTCTCTCAAACTCTTTACACAATGGTGGCTCTCTCTCTCTCTCTCTCTCTCTCTCTCTCTCTCTCTCTCTCTCTCTCTCTCTCTCTCTCTCTCTCTCGGAGGATCTCTCTCTTGTCGAATGGCTTTTCGAATTCTTTGATCTCACCGACACTTCTCTCTTGGAGGATTTCTTGACCGATCGGAATGCTCGATTGTCTTATCTCTTCAAGCCATCTCTTCATTCTCTATTTATAGGAGACCATGGGATCACTCTTCTATGCTCTAGAATCTTCACCAATTAATGAGGTGGATTTACAAAGATGATTGGCACATTCTCAATGCATGGAGACTTACGAAACTCTTCGTTTTCCATGCAAGTTGGTTGCATTGAAACTATGTGGTCATCAGTATATGAAATCTCCCAACTAATTAAGGAGAATCCCAATCCCAACAGCCACTGATGCTGCTACACTCATCTCGAGAGATATATTGACTATGGGGATATTAGAGCTTTTCCCTGACATATAATGAGTGGGAGGATCGGTAGAGTTGTCGCAAAAAATAAGGAAACAATCTGATCCTTCTTTAAAACAGCAGTCGGTTGCCGATGTGGTTCATGCCAAATGGCTACGAGAAGGTGAGGTTGCCACATCTACTCACGCATCCGGGGTTTGTTGCTTGAACTACATCCGCCACAACTACTGAGAATAGAGCCCCCAATGTGCACAACAGTACAACTCTCGTGAAAGTCTATGGAGCAACATGGATTCACCCATCATTTCCTAGGAATGAGATGATGTTTTGCAACACGATAATGAGGTTAATAACTTGATGACAACGTTTATAAGTGACGATGGAGTTCCTAAAAAGCTAAATACCATGTACATTACTCATAGTCCCAACAATCTATTATATAATTAGTAACAGGGTCTTAAGTGAGTGTTCAAATAAGGAAATCACATACAAATTGTTGACATGTACGTATGAATTGTGTTCGAGAAGTCTCACATAGAAGAATTAGTAGAGTGTAAAGCAGTTAATATTTTCAAGTTGACTCATAACTCAATGGCTCAAATTTTTAAGTGAAATTGATTTCAACTGAATATATTAACAAGATCAGACTCATGCTCCTTCTTGGTGTTCTCCCTGCCGTTAGATCCAAGCATTTTCTTTGTTACCCAATCAGTTTGTGTGGGTCAATCGTCGGTCAGGGCGGTGTAGAGTCACCTCAACTTTTTATGAAATTTGTTTGCTAAATCGAGTCTAGTATCGTAACATTATGTCAATCTTGCTCTTTACAACCAGCTAGCCGACAGTGCAATGGTGACAAAAGGTAATTAGTTAGGGCTTGCAATGGGCAGTGTAAACAAAACCAAGTTGTGTCAAAAGTTCAAGTAGAAAGAGTAAAAGAAAGGGACAGGACACGGACGGGACAAAGCACCAGACCAGAAGCTGGTCAAGTGGGACTTGGAACGACTTGGTAAAGTCACCTCGGATGGCAGAAACAGGGACTGCTGAAGTTGGGTGGAAGGGACAGCATAAATAATTAGTAATTCCTGCGGCAACATCATCAGTCTGTCATCATTACTTCTATTTTTACACAGGCCTAGTTAGTGTAATCATGCTTCGGGCAGTTTCACTCTATTTTTGACGGAGTATTTGCAGATGTGCTCACTGCTCACCACGTGATATTTCATTAACTACTAATCTATTGTGGTATGCCGTTTGACAAAGTATTGCCAATTAGCCCAACTAAAATAGTTAAAAAGAAGGTTAAGAAATGTTTACCTCCGATTAAGTTTATACTTGAAAAAATGGAAAATTAAACAAAGTATTTTCAAAAGAATATGGTCTATTATTGTTGGCACTCAAAATAATCCATCCGTCGGTACATGTGATGTGTACGTGAGAAACCATCACACATGCTAAACACGGGAGGAGCAAGTGTCTCAACAATGTCAAGATACATAGAAATCATGTGCTAGACACGTTAAGATCCTTACAAGTATCGATGAGCAAAGAAACATTGAACAAGCCACCAAGACCGACAGAGGATAATGCCATGGGTCCAAAGTGGCGGAATATATCAAGGATGGACAAAGTAAGCTTCATGCATTGGTTCCAATGAAAGGGAATCCCGCCAACGATCCAAATACATTCCAAAGAGCACCAGAAAAGATGAATATTTGCTTTTAAATTACTTGGCGATAGAAAGATCATCGATAGGTGAATAGCTTTCTGAGAATACGAACTAGGAATGCTTAAAGCACGCAAGACGTGAGTACATGGGCGAAAAGGAAGGCGATGAGTCAGTACTAGAAACTTGGAGACTATCGATAGTTACTGACAATTTGGTTTGAAAGATATAAATGTGGAGAACATGGGCACGACTGATCCGAGAAAAGAGGTTAGAACTTCTGCAAAGGTTTAAAATTATCAACACTGCTATGCCCAAATCCAATAACTATTTGAGGAGCAGGTTAAGAGAGTTTGTAAGAAATAATAGACGTGGCAGCTATCGAGGTTGAAGAGCAGTCACATTTCTTACCATTATAAATGTTACCAAGCACCGAAGAGCCCTCACAAAAATAAAATAAAATTATGTCACCTTTATTTATCGCACTATACTTTATCTTTCTTAGTTATAGCTTTTAGATTTTCGTCACCGATTTAAATTCCGGCATTTATCTTTATCTTAGATTTTACATCATCGAGTCAAGCTTTGATATATTATTAAGACATATTCAGGCTTTGTCGTCGACTTGAATTTCGGCACAGTTTTGGATATGTTTGGTTCGTTATCTTTCGAGAGGAATTGTGCTTGCTAAACCCATCGAGTCAAACTCCAGTACGATTTATGTTTGTGTAATTTCTTTCAAGTCCCCCTATATCGATTTCCTTTGAATTGTACTTATCAAGGCTCCGCATTGAGTTAAACTCTGGCTAAGTCTATATTTATGTAATTCTATTGGAATCTCTGCTATATGCCTGGTTACAAAATCTTCACGGGACCCTTATTACATCCAAAAGCCGAAGAATGAATTTTGGTGGAAAATATTTTGTGGCGGAGAAATTCCAACGAAATATCTTTTTGGCATTTCTGATGGGACTCTTGTGGTTGATCCTAGTTTGACAATGAGAACTAGAAATCAACGCAATCCAAACAACCTTGGCCGTGACAACTCTCCACCACCCCTTGGTGATCTAACAGGTGCATTGGAGTCGTCAAATGCACCTCTAGTGACGAATCAAACGCAGAAAGGTGTGGATGACGCTCGGAGACAACCGACTGGCGAGCAGAGGGCGCAAATTGAGATAAATCCGGCAACATCAGCCATGATAAGAAGAACATATATACAAAGTGGGCCAGAATGAGATGGCCAATTTTGTAACCAGGCATATAGCAGACACAGTCAAGCTTATAATCATCAATACGATTAAGGAGTGTGATCACAGGTGAAGTGTCCCGGTCCTACGTATGGTTGCCTGCTGCTACATAATTGATCAAATCTGGTTGTGGATTGTACGGCAAGGTTCTAACTAGACCTATGTACATCTTTCCATCAAACATCTTTTCAGTGTCATTCTTCCTTAGCTTTTCATTCAAAAGCAGAGGAAATGACAGTTGATTTTTCCTTGATCCATCTTGAATATCCCTTCCCTTGCAGAACTTGACATAACAATATTTCTTGAGAGAACTATATTCCTTCATTGGATCGAGAAATTCCCATGCCCATAAAAGTAGCTCATAAACCCCAGTGCGGTCAATTTGAAGTTATTCGTGGTTCTTTCAGCAACAATCATTTTTGAATCACTGCCAGCCGCAACTGCCAAAGTACTAACATATAGATAAACAAACTCAAGTTGTGCTTTCAAATGAAGTTTGGCCTCGCTTTTCCTAAACTCGCACTTGACAGAATCATGAAAATCCGGCTGTTTTGCTTTCCTGCAATGTTTCACATAGCTTGGGCACTATTTGCTCTTTGCATGTGACAGATTCCAGCACCTAAGTTGGAAAAGTCCCACCAATGAGGCCACCAATCCATACAAAATCCTTTTAATTGGACAAACTTGCAGCAGGGTGATAGTCATTCTGACAATAGATTATTTGATCACCAGCCTAATACGACAGTCATGCATGCACTGGTTACGAAAAGCCATCGCTTAAGGACGCCGACCGTGGCATTAGTGTCTGTTAGAAACTTAAAACATAAACCAACTCCTGACTTAGTACATTAAACATAAGATAAACCCAACTAAAGCTTGTGTATATTATACCCTTCCTATGTTCTGTTTATTCAGCAGAAAGGAAAAGAGAGATTTGCTATTGGCTTACTAGACTACTGAATTACAAAAAATGAGTAATGTGAATGGCAAAGGAATAGTTTTGCACAATCTTCTCATCTGCCACTACTAACTGATGGCATGAAATGGTTTTTCATGCTATCAGTATGCCCTGTGTTCGTTGTCCCAGTACCATCTGCATAAACAATGGAGTCGGTCACCTCTCCATGCAAATGAACCGTCTCTTCTGGTGGATTCAATTTGATACTATCCCACAGAAGGTTAGCCATTGCCCTAATTGCATCCAATTCAATGGCCACTTCCTTCATGGTTGGCCTCTCCTCGCCTTTTAATCTCAAGCATCTCTTTGCAAAATTGGCAACTTTCCTCACTTGCTCATTGTCTCAACAATATGAAACAGTCGGTCTTCTTTCAATGCCGACAGAAAGTACATGGCCAAGCTCCTCTCTTCTTCAGGTTGATCGAAAGAGAGCGCCTTCTTGCCCATCAACAGCTCAACTAGCACAACCCCAAAGCTGTAAACACCACTTTTTTCGGTCAACTGGCTAGTGTGCAGGTATTCAGGGTCTAAGTATCCCAATGTTCCCTGAACCATAGTAGACAGTTCGTCTTGATCAAGTGGGACTAATAGCGAAGCTTCGAAGTCAGCAACTTTTACAGTGTAATTACCATCCAAGAGGATGTTCGTCAACTTAATGTCCAGATGGATTATGGGAATGGAAGCAGCGGAGTGCAAATATGATAGGACTCCTGCACTTTCCAAGGCGATTCTCAACCGGATCTCCCAGGACATCTTGGTGGACTTGCTTGGGCTGTGGATGTGATCGAAGAGAGTCTCATTGTTCATGAACTGATATACTAACAGAGGCACTTCTGTTTCCAAGCAACACCCCAATAGCTTGACCACATTTCGATGATTAATCTGGGAAAGCACTATGACTTCATTAATGAATTGCTCGTTTGGCTCTCGTCCACGAGCTTCGACTTCCTGTTCGCAACTATCGTGTTATTTGGCAAAATCCCTTTGTAGACATTGTCGAATCCTCCTCGGCCAACCATTTTTGTGACGTCCTGGAAATTCAACCCTTGTAAGTGTTGGGAGTCGATTTAATGATATGAATGTATAGTCATAGTCGACGCCCATTTTGGACTATAAGGACTGAAAAGACGAAAATTTGGACGAATTCCGAACTTTAGATTATTTCGAATTGATTTTCGAAATTTATCTGCGGCGATTTTCAAATTGCCGTTTTTGCAAACGAGCTTAATCCTGACCGAGCTTGACTAGTGAAATTGCCGAAATTACCCATCGATCAGTACACCAAAAATTTCGTTTCAGTCCCGGCGCGCCAAAATTACCATTTTGCCCCCCCCCCAATAATTCACTCACATGAGACAAAAAAATTAAATTTTTGGCCTCCAAAGTCAAGGTGGGCCCCACCTGCCCTCTGCCCAACGTCGCCTCCCTCTGCTGCTTCTCTCTTCTTCCTGCTACTTCTTCTTCTGTTCTTCTTCTTCTTTCTTTTTTCTTCTTTGCCCGAGAGTCCCTCTTGCCGATCGATCCACCGCCGGTTGCCGTTGTTTTTCGCGACCACCACACCACCACCGGCAGCCACCGTCCCCAGCCACTCGCCGCCGTCGCCTGGACCTCGGCCGAGCCGCCGCCGCCGCCGTTTCGCCGAAGGAAACTCGCGGTCGGGCCTGCCCTGTTTTCGGGTCAGAGGACCCGAGAACTCCGCGGCCTCCTCCGGCCGCCACGGCCGCCACCGACGCCGACCACCACCACCCAGCTAACCCCCGACTTCCCCTCGACCGATCCAACCCCTCGTCGCCGACCGTCAGCCGCCGGAATCGCCGAAATCAGGCCCGAAAGTCTCGGTGCTCTGTTTTGGAACCCGGTTTGTTCCGGTCTTCTTTTCGGCCGCCACCGTTGCCGCCGTACCACACCGCCGCCGCCAGACGACTCCCCTGAGTCTCCTCTACCGCCACCCAGCTCGGCTCCGCCGGTCGCCGCGCGTGGCCGCCGAAAATCGCCGCCGACTGAGAGCCCTGTTTCGGCGCGAAAACAGGACAGCCACTGATCGCGGCTGTCCGCCGTCGCCGGCCGCCTTCCGCCGCCGTCCACCTGTCCCGGCCGACTCCCATCGACCCCTAGGTGAGCCCCCGATCCTTGGCCGGCCTTGTCCCGGCCCGTGTCGCCGGAAAATGGCCAAAACAGTAGAGTTGCCGGATTGAATATTCTGTTGTTTACTGTTGTAGGCCGCCGGCCGCCGCTCGCCGGAGCTCCGTCGCCGGCCACCTGTTCCGGTGACCTCACCGGACTCCCACGGGGTGTTGCCGAAGTTTGAGCTCGATTCGCCGCGCGATAAACCGTAGTTTTATCGTCGCCGCCGCCGCCGACGCCGCCGCCGCCGCCGCCGCCGATCGAGCTAACTCAAATAGTGAGTTGACTCTAAACCTTGGTTAGGGCGCTAATTGCGCTTAGGATTAGTCTGATTTAATTATTTATTTAATTATGTATTTATTTATTTATTTAATTTTTTTTAAAAAAATAATATATTTCGATCGGGACCGGTATAGATAGAAACCATGGTTAGGATACATGGTCGATCGATTATTTGTCTGTGGCTATTTGTGGTAATTTAGCAATTAATTGTTTGATTGATTTGCTCGCGAGTGAGTGACAGGTTAGAGACGAGCGAACGATTGATTGCTATAATTTGACTGAGAATTAAGATTTCTAATATGAATTGAGCTTGAAATTACCGGGTTAAGTTGATTACTCGAGAGTGAGTGAATTGCTTGATTGGTTTGTTTGCCTGGCTGAAAAGTTCAATTGGGAATCTTGTGGGCCTTGGGGCCGAGTTGATTGTATTTCTTGTGGATTTTGGCGTTAATCCAAGATAATCAATGAGTTGATTGCCGAGTGCAATTTGTGTGGTCATTTAAAGGGTCAATGACGCTACCTGGCAAGGTCGCTTTATACCGTGGGTACTTGTACCGTACTGACTGTATGGAAATTTGCGACTTGTTAGAAGCACGATAATCCATGCCCCGTGCCAGTCGTACGATTTTAAGGGATTATCGGATGCCGGTCGCAGCTTGTGATGGATCGAAGCTCCTTTTTAAGGAATGCCTACTTGCAGTGCCGTGCCGGGTGCACTGGATACACTGCTTGTAGTAGCCGTCGCTGAGAGGGTACAGTGGACGTAGCCTGGTTTTGCCAGAAGAGTGCGGGATCGCACTATTGATGTATTTATCACGCCAGTTGCGTGACTCATTGATTAATAATGAACTTGTGTATGCCTGAGTGGTTGTACTTCTGTTGGTGGTAGATTTGTCAGACTTATTATGATTGATATATTTATATATATATCTCTGTTGTTATCTTGTGATCTTTTTGTGGCACTTAGGATGTTCTGGGCGAATCATTGTCCTAACCGAGATTAGGCTTGATTCACTGAGATTCATTTCTCACCCCGTCGTGGGATAAATTTTTCAGGTCCGAAGTAATGGAAAGACCGGTGCGGTTTGGCACCCCCACTGACTCATCACTTGACATTAGTCTCCATCCGGTACCAGGAACGGACCAGATGTGGGAGCGTCACATCACGACGATATGGGTTGATGAAGGGATGCCACATCTGGTGGCACACCTCTTTAAAGCCTGGTATCTTTGTGATGGGATGGATCTCTTCGGTCCGCTTCGAGGATTTGAGGGCCACCTCTACAGGGGGTCCCTAATATCCCCGCTTGGGACCCAATGGATATTGATACACTTGATGGGGAAGTGATGGACCCCGCGCCTGATATGGAGCTCGATCTCGAGCCTGAGCAATCGATAGCCCCCTCTGTGCGTTCTAGCCAGAGTTCTTGTGATGACCCAAATGACCCGGCTCCCCCGGTTGATTATTACGACACGGATGTCGAGTCTTCCCAGTAGAGGGTTAGGGCCTTTTTGTAGTCAGGGAACTGTGGTTGTTTTTGTGGGGGATACTGTTTTGGGATAGATGAGAGTTAACCTTACTTGACTCCTGTATCTTTTTGTGAGTCCTAGAGGGCCACCCCGAAGCATGGGGTTGTATTTATCAGTTGATGGCTCTGTAAGGTTATGAATCATCTATTCTCATCAGCCTTTTATATTTTGCAATTTGGCTTTACTTTCTATCTATCCCATATGATTTTATTGAATGGAAGATGGTACGTTCCGCTTGCGCAATATAAGCTTAGGTCGATAGCAATTGCCTGGGACGCTATCTATTATGACTTGGCGGCGATTTGGCAAGGGATGTTGCGGGCTCGAGAGTCGGGACGTGACAATTTTGCTCTGGTCATAGTGCTCGGTGGCCTTCTCTAGCTCTTCAGCGCTGAAGACTTTTGCAGCATTTGTGGTTCTGTCATGTTCATATGATTGTTGCTGCAAAAGAAAGCCACCATTTTGCTTGAAGTATTGTTCTATGAGCCTGATGAGTTTCCTTTTCTTGAGTCCCAAATACACAAAGCCTGCACTTAGTAGCAGCACTACTATGCCCACCCCAACACCTTCTTGAAACACAAGTTTTGTAAGAGTTACTGTGATAAATGTACAAAAAGAGCTCACTGTGTAAAAATCAGCAAACAACAATCAATAAACTTTCTGCAAATACTATACCATAGTTTTATTTTTCAAGAAACTAGGCAATTCAGGGGCAATTTGAGCCTACAATAAATTTGGCTAAATAATTATCAAATTATAGTTCTGTTAATATCATTAAGCCGACATGCTTAATAAGGGGGATAAGTACACTATGTTGAATCTAACAATATCGCCTAGAGAGGGTGGATAAGTAATTTTAATTCTAATTAAAAACTTTTGCGAAAATAAACAATTTCAATGCTCAAATTGAAGTAAGAACAATGATAACAACGTGCAATAAATCTAAACACAAAAAAGAGGGTTTAGAGAAGAGAATGATGCATGCTGAGTTTATAGTGGTTCGGCTTATTAGGCCCACATCCACTCTCCCACGATGACAGCCGATTGGCTGGATTTCACAAGAAAGATTTGATGAAGGTTACAAGTACCAATGAGCACTCAATCTCTCTTATAAATCTTCACAGTGAATACATTTTTTGATCTCTCAGAATAATATTGAGAATTTGGACAACTCAGGCACTTTGGATTTCTGTTTTTTGACACTCTCATAGATCGCCATGGTTCTTCTTTTATGTTCCTTCGCCTCCAAACTAGCCGTTGGATAATCCATCAAAGGATCGCTCTTCAATTTTTGATTTGATGTTATCAATTGTGATTGAACGAGACTGTGTCTGAGAAGATATAACAACTGTTAAAGTAGAATCTAAACCCTTCTGATTCAGTCACCCATACAACTAAATCTTCAGTTTTCAAAGGTAGAGTAGATTCAAATAGATCACATGATTTATTATTGGATTGTAATAACCAATCGTAGATTTCCTCCTAATTTGATTCAAAGAATATCTTGTCAATCAAATACCACAGACTTCCATAAAAAGACTTACCTTAATCGGAAACCTACCATTCGTAGGTCTTCAGAATCTGTTAATCTGACCAGTCTCAGAAGCAGTCCTCAGAAAAAGACTTTCTGAATCTGAGCAGATATTTTAGAATGGAAATACTGAGCTTCAATAAAGTCCATCTAACACTGCATATAGTTCTTTAGACGAATAATCATTCAAATGAGATTTCATGTTGCATTTGACCCTCAAAAGCAACTCTATCTAAATGTCTTCAGCTGCACTCCATCTGACTGTTTTCAGAAGCACTCATTCTGAGTACTTTCAAAAGTATTTCCATCTAACCATCTTCAGAAGCACTCCTTCTGAACATATTCAGAAACAACTATATGGCTACTCTTTCCTCGAGTCTTAGTGACAGAATTGGAGCAATACAAACTTCTTTTTACATATTCTTCATGCAATAAAATATTTCAAATATCACATAGATTCTGTTGATAGTTTTGTCAAAATCAAAATAAAAGGAGAATTTCCACAACAATCTCTCCCTTTTTTATGATGACAAAACTTTCGAAATATCAACAAGTGTATTGAGAAGTATAATGATTGGTAAATCTTTAATAGATAAAGAATGTAGAAATATCACCAGATCATCAGGAGTTGCATTCAGATCATCATGAGTTACACCCTATAATGATATAAAGTAGAAACTCCTGCAAACAGTATAAAGTAGACTCGTCTCCCCCTTTTTGTCATCAACAAAAAAAATCATAGCAGAAAAATGTCAATGCATTATGGATAAGAATTTGTGTATCTCCATCTAATAGAGTTGATAAAAAAGAAACAAGAAATTAAAGAAAATTGAGCTAAAAACTTTAAATAGAAGAAGGTGGATGCGATTTTGAAGAAGAAGGGATATCTCCGAGCTCTTTATCAGCCTCCTTGGAAGAATCCCTCACGTAGTCTGCTTCCACTTGTAGTGCATGATCTCGAACTGTTTGAGAGGGAGGAAGTTCTTGGGCTACCTTGTCATTACAGATCAAGGTGTATGTTGGCATATTAGCAATCTCAGCACAGAACATCTTGCCGTAAGGATCAAGAAAGTTCTCGAGTGTTTCTACTTTCTGTGTTAAGCTCTGCATTTTATCATCGACCTTC
This sequence comes from Rhodomyrtus tomentosa, assembly GCA_028455895.1. NCBI lineage: Eukaryota > Viridiplantae > Streptophyta > Magnoliopsida > Myrtales > Myrtaceae > Rhodomyrtus > Rhodomyrtus tomentosa. The sequence goes on along the minus strand of JAPCWY010000001.1, from coordinate 33,836,914 downwards.
TTTTCAAAATTGGACAGCTTCTGGTCAATCATTTTCTCCATGGCAGCCATACTCTGAATGATGATCTGTTGAAGATTTTCCACTTGCTTCTGAAATTCAAATTGAGATTATTTGGTTTCAAGAAGTTCACCAATAAAGGTATTGACAGTCTCGATTGGATTCATCTTCTTGCCAGTGTATGATTTTCCTTGTTTTTTAGTGTCAAGCACTTTTCTAAGCAGTGTCTCCCCCTCAGATGGAGGCCGGGGAATAGATTGAGAAGCTAAAATTTATGTTATAAGGACATCATAATATGCTAAGGAGTGCTCCCCTAGATCATAGCTTCCTTCCCTTTGGACTAAGTGCTTGTACCAGCTTCTTCCACACAAATATCCATTTGTTCTGAGTGAACATTCTGAGCTATTAGAACTTGCTCCTCCTGAGCAGTTGCTGCCTCTGACTCTATAACTATATGTGCAACAGTCTCAACATGAGCTGGTGATTTAGTCAATTTGTCAGGTGAGTTGGAATATGCTTCAGGAAGTTCTTGTGCTTCTGCCTCTTCCATCTGTTCATCTGAAATAGGCTGAGCACATCACAACTCATCTTCATAAAAACTTATAAGTGCTTCATTATATTCTCTCTCCATCTCTTCTCTTGCAGTCGATTCTATAGTCCACATTTGGATGTATTCATCCTGTGCTATATCAACTATATGCTCTACACACTCTGTTTGCTAAGTCTCATAGAGGCCTTCATCTTTGTCATTAAGGTCCTCTTGCTCATATAGACCTGTAGCTGCTCCAACTATTTCTGCTATGTCTACATCACTTCCAGAAGGAAGTGAGACTGTCGCTTTTGAATATGAAGTCTCATTATCTCCTTCTTCTTCTTACGAGAAAACTTCATTATTCGAAGTTTCTACCACCCTTCCTTTGTTGGCCATTGTCTTTCTTCTCTTAGGAGATCTGTGTTCTGATTTATCCTCAAATTATACAAGAACTATTTCAGAGTTCTTGTTCCTCCAGCCACTTGCCGTCATTTTGAACCCAATCTTCTTTATCATTCCTTCTCCAGCAATCATCAGTTGACTTTCATCTTTAAAAAAAAAATTGTAGGAATTTGGATTTTGAGAAAACTCGTAATCCTATAAATCAATCCTACATAAGGGAGCTGTCCCTTGGTCTTTTGCACTGTCATGTACATATGAAGCAATACAGTATGTGCAAGGGATATTTTCTTTCCTTTCAGCATTCCCCACATCAATTTGGCTTCATATTTTGAAATGTCAGTCTTGGATGCTGCTTTGGGCCTTAAGCTTTCAATGACAACTTTATGCATCACAATATGCTTCAAGGAAAGTCATTATAGGCTATGTGACTTTTTGATTCTCTCGAAAAATTGTCTTTCCCAGTAAGGAAATAGAAAGCTTCTTCAGATGAGATATCCAAGGGTGTAAAATTCATCTTATTAACACCCATCAAGAAAGCCAGTTCATGAACATGTATAGGAAATGTCTTTCTTGCAACAGAAAGAACATAGAGTCAAAGTTTGCAAAGTGAAGGTTGGAATAGAAATAGGCAGTTGATCAGGAAATGTATTTCTTCTCTGAGTGGCAAAGTTTTCCAGATTGAACTTTTGAAGATGTTTACAAATGGGAATCTCAACCCCATCAAAGTATTTCAGATCAAACACTCTGTGAGGCATGACACCTCTTTGCTTCAAATTCTCAAATCTGTTTTTATGTTTCTCATTCTGGAACAGAGAATCAGGGAATTGCTGATCCACATTGAAACCAATGACTTTCTTGAAGTCTTTAAATAGAACATCATCATCATCATCATCATCATCTACCTTTCCTTTAAAAGCACTTTCGCTTTCCTCACTTTTTATCACTACATCTTTAGTGGGAGTACTCTTGGAAGTTGACAGAGAACTTTCACCCATAACTTTTTATTTACCATTTCGAGAAGCTGAATCTGGAAATTCTATAGCAATAGGTTCAATAACCTATTCAGGAATATTGACAAATTCTAGTAGTTCACTTTCACTCGCAAATTTGTGAATATCCAACAACCGCCTAAGATTCTCTTCATTTCCATTTACTGCCTTAATGGTATCAAACAGAGGTTTAACGACATGAGCAAGAGCAGCTTTTTCTTCAAATTCGAATATAGGCAAACCTTTCTCTGTTCGAAGAGATTCCCTTTGAACATTGAGTTCAGCGTCTAAGACTTCTAGAGGAGTCGAAACTTGAGAAAATAGTCTTCTTGAGGTGTGAGTAGGCTTCTTTGAGGCATAGGCTGATTTTGGAGCCATTGGAGATGAAAAAGTTTGAGGCTTGGAAGAAAATGGAATTCAGCAAGGAAAAAAGGAATTCGAGAGTGATAGAGATTCTGAGAGATTCTTAGGGTTTGTGAAAGAAGCGAGTAATCTTTTCGAAGGATATACATAGAGCTAACGGTTCGTTATTTTATAAAGAAAAACTGTAAAGTGTTATTTTTAGAAATAAAATCAATTTCGAATAACCTGAAGAATATACGATTATTGAGCCAATCAGGTCAATCAAGGGCAATTAAAAGTATTTAGAGTGATTAGTGAAACTTACCTTAAAAGAAGCAAAAAAAAAAAAAAAACTAACCTTTGATTTGTGTGCTTTCCTTTTTAATTGTTCTTTTTGAAGATTTGTTTTTGATCTTCCTTCTGATGGTTACTTTTGATGATTCCTTCTGAACTTCATTCTGACGTTCCTTCTTATGGTTCCTCCTAATGGTTTCTTCTGACCTTCCTTCTGACGTTCGTTCTGATGGTTCATTCTGACATTTCTTCTGACCTTCTTTATGACATTCCAAAAAAAAAAAAACTCAAGGAAGAGAATTAGTAATAGCTAATTTATTTCTAATAAAATTGGAAGTTTCTTTATCCAAGGGTTTAGTAAAAATATCTGCAAGTAAATTCTTTGTGTCAACATATTGAATATGGACATTACCATTCTGAACTTGATCACGTATAAAGTGATGTTTGATCTCAATATATTTTGCTCTTGAATGGAGAATGGGATTCTTGATAAGATTTATGGCACTTGTATTGTCACATTTGATCTCCACATTAACGTCTTCAACGTCATAATCTTTCAATTGTTGTTTCAACCACGGAATCTGAGCGCAACAGCTTCCAAGGGATACATATTCTGCTTCAGATGTACTTAGTGCAACTGTGCTTTGCTTCTTAGAAAACCATGAAATGTGCATATTTCTCATAAGTTGACATATTCCAGAAGTACTATTTCTATCAATTTTGCAACCTGCAAAATCTGCATCTGAATAACCACTTAGAATAAAGTCAGAATTTTTAGAGTACCATAGACCATAACTGGGATAAGTTCCAACATATTTAATGATCCTTTTGATTGCAGAGAGATGCGATTCTTTTGGGTTTGACTGAAATGTGACACACAAACAAACACTAAATAGAGCGTCTGGTCTTGAAGATGTGAGATAAAGTAGCGACCCAATCATACTTCGATACAACTTAGGATCAACTTCTTTTCCATCCTCATCTTTATCAAGTTTGGAAGAACGAGACATAGTAGTCTCTGTCTTTTTGCAAATTTCCAAACCAAACTTCTTCATAATTTCCGGTGCATATTTTTCTTGATGGATAAAAGTTCCACTCTTTGATTGATGAATTTGAAGTCCAAGAAAGAATCTTAATTCTCCAATCATACTTATTTCAAATTCATCCTGCATCACTTTAGAGAAGTTCTTACACAAATATTCATTAGAAGAGCCAAAAATAATATCATCAACATAAATTTGAACAAGTAAAATATCTTTACCTTTATTTTGAGTAAAAAGAGTAGTGTCAACATTACCTTTGACGAACTTGTGTTTGGATAGAAAACTACTTAATCTTTCATACCAAGCACGAGGTGCTTGCTTTAATCCATAAAGAGCTTTCCTTAGAGCATAAACAAGATCTTTTTCTCTAGGTTCTTCAAAACAAGGACGTTGCTCAACATAATGTAGCCAGTTAGGAATGTACTCTTCACATCCATCTGAAAAAGTTTAAAGTCATTATAACAAGTATAAGCAAGAAGTAGCCTGATGGTTTCTAACCTGGCAACAGGTGCATAAGTTTCATCATCATCTATTCCTTCTTCTTAGGAATAACCTTTTGCTACAAGTCTTGTTTTATTTCTGACAACTTTCCCTTTATCATCCAGTTTGTTTTTGAACACCCACTTTGTTTCAATTACTGGATGAATTTTGGGTCTAGAAACTAATTCCCAAACATTATTGACTTTGAACTGATGTAGTTCTTCTTGCATTGCATTGATCCATTTTTCATCAGCTAGTGCTTCTTTAATCCTTTTTTTGTTTTACTTCAGATACAAGAGTTATGTTACTCATTGCTTGTTTGAACTTGGATCTTGTTTTGATACCATCATCTAGATTTCTCACGATGACTGGATTTGTGTCTCCAGTTCTTGTTGAAACGATCATTTGAGGATTCTGCAGATTCAGTTTGCGCTGTTTCCAAACTTTCTTCATTCAAATGAACTTCCTTCTGAGTAGCTTCAGAGACAATGATTTCTTCTAAGTTTTGCTTCTTTTCAGATTCTATCTGTAAATTTGAATTTTGTGGAAGAACCGAAGCTTGACTAGACTCAGACTCATCATTCTAAAGGCTTTCATCAAACTTAATATTCATAGATTCTTCAACGGTATGAGATCTCTTGTTGTAGGCTTTGTAGGCTTTGCTTGTTGTTTAATAGCTTAGGAAAATGCCTTCATCTGATTTCTCATTAAACTTACCAATACGATCATTAGCATTCTTTAGAATAAAACACTTACAGCCAAATACACGAAAATATGCAACAACAGGTTTTCTTCCTTTGAAAAGTTCATAGGCTGTTTTCTCAAGAATTGGTCTGAGAGAAATATGATTTAAAATATAGCAAGCAGTTGAGACTGTTTCTGCCCAAAAATGGGATGTAATTTTACTTTCAATCAAAAGTGTTCTAGCTATTTCTTGCAACGAACGATTTTTCCTCTCTACTACCTCATTCTGTTGAGGAGTATAAGGAGCAGAAAAATTATGTTGAATTCCAAATTCATCACAAAAAACTGAGAAAATTTGATTTTCAAATTCTCCCCTATGATCTGTTTTTATGCATGAAATGATATAACATTTTTCATTCTGAATTCTTTTTGTAAATTTCGTAAAAGATGAGAAAGCATCATTTTTATGAGCTAGAAATAACACCCATGTAAATTTTGAAAAATCATCAACAATGACAAGACAATATTTCTTACCTCCAATACTTAAGGCCCTGTTGGGCCCAAAAATATCCATATGAAGCAGTTGCAAAGTTTGTTTAGTAGAAACTTGATTTATAGATTTAAGAGAACTTATTACCTACTTACCTAGAGTGCATGCATGACAAAGTCCTCCTTTTGCAAACTTTGTTTGAGGCAACCCTCGAACAAGCTTCTTTGAAGAAAGATTTGAAATATGCTTAACACTTATATGGCCTAATTTTCTATGCTAGAGATCAAATTCATCTTTAATGGAGATGAGACATTTGACATCTTCAAAATCAACATCCAAAAAATAAATATTTCTATGTCTTCGACCAGTGAAACTTTGCTTCTTGTCTTTGCTCATACCTGTGCATTTTAAATCTTGAAAACTAATTTTATAACAAGAATCACAGAGTTGACTTACAGAGATAAGCTTGTAGTTTAGTCATTTGACTAATGAAACATCAATCACTGTCAGATTTCCAATTTTGACAGCCCCTCTTCCAATAACATTTCCTTTGTTATTTCCTCCAAAGGACACAATTCTACCATCGTATTCTGATAGAGATACAAATATTTTTGGATCACTAGTCATGTGACTTGAACATCCACTATCCAGAAACTATTTGTCCTTCTTTTTCTTTTGAACCTACAAGAAATAAATAACTCGCTGTTTCCTTGGTACCCATGCCTTTTTGGGCCCTTCTATGTTACTGTAATCTGATGACTTTCTGTTAATAGGCCTCCAGATTTTCTTGTAGTAATCCTTAATATGACTAGGATTACCACAATTCACACATGATTGAAGCATGTAGGATCTCATGAAATACTTGTGAAAATGTTGTCTATATGCAGCAGTAGAAGGTTTTTGAAAATTTCTTTCATTTGTTTTAGGAAAATAATTTTTTAGACCGCTTTCCATTTTAAAGCCTAAACCAGATTTGTCATTGAAAGGTGTTTGTTTAGAAATTATATTATCTAAAGTTCTTGAACTTTGAGAAAATTCCTTTGAAGTATTTTCAATCTCAATTTTTAGAGAAACATTATCTTTTGAAACACAATCATGGTTTTACTTCAACTGATGAAATTCTCGTTGCAAAAAGTCTATTTTCTCTTTTTGAAGGCTATCTTGCTATTTTAAAGAATAGTTCTCCTTTTTCAAAACTAAAACCCTTTTAAGAGTTTCTTTGTAATTTTTGCAGAGTTCATCGATAAACTCAATAACTTCATTAGGAAGTTCAGATAAACATACCTCAGTTTTCGAATCTGAACTAGAGTCTGATTCTGAATCTGAATTGGCCATTAAGCATATGTTTGCATATTCATCTTCGCTGTCATCAGAATTGCTTAATGTTTCTGCTTTTAAAGCCGTCTTGTACTACTCATACTTGACATTGTCCCTTTTTGGAATAAGACAGTTTGGCTTGATGTGCCCTGCCTTCTTGCGATGAAAGCATATTACATCTTTGCTTTCTTGGGCATTATTGCTTGATAATCTCTTATCACTCTTCTTCAATGACTTCTTTCCCTTGAAGTTTCTTCCTTTTTGAGCCATCTTTCTAAATTTCTTCACCAAAAGAGCTAGTTCTTCATCATATTCGTTTTCTTCATCTGTATCTGACAAACTTTGCATGATTTCAGTCTTTAAGGAAATTGATTTTTACCTTTTGAATCTCCTTTCTCGTTGCTACGTTCTGTTTCATAAGATTGGAGTGTCCCAACAAGCTCATCCACAGAGAGTGGTCTAATTGTTTGACATTCTTAAATAGAAGGTTTGATGTGGTTCCAATCATTTTTGAGGCCTCTAAGTATCTTTCTGACTTGCATTGGTTCTGCAATAGGAGCGCCTTGTCTCGCAAGTCCACTTGCTAGACATTGAAACCTGTTAATCATATCAACAATAGATTCATCTGACTTCATTTAAAATGCTTAATAATCACTCAGTAGAATACTAAGTTTTGTTTCTTTTCACTCTGTTGGTTCCTTGAAAAGTAATATAGAGTCTATCCCATATTGCTCTTGCAGATTCTTCTTCATAAACGTGATTATAAAGAGGAGTAGACAAAGCGCAAAATAAAGCATTAACAGCTTTGGAGTCCACCCCTCGTCTTTTGGCCTTTTATGTATCAGACATTGTTGGATTAGGAGAGGTTTCATTTCCTGAAAATGCAGTTGTAGTAGCAGTAAGTACAACGCCATTAGTGACAACATCCCACATCATTTTGTTGCTCTATATGTTGTAGTCCTTTCCATAAAAAAAATGGTGGTTTGTTGGCATAATGCGAATCACCTGTTCCTGAAGAGTAATTGCTAGACATGATAGATCGTTAACTCAGAAGTTAAGAATACTTCACAAATAAGAGTAACCTACTCTGATACCAATTGTTGAATCTAATAATTTCGCCCAGAGGGGGGTGAATAGGTAATTTTAATTCTAATTAAAAACTTTTGCGGAAATAAACAATTTCAATCCTCAAATCGAAGCAAGAACAATGATAACAACGTGCAATAAATCTAAACACAAAAAAGAGAGTTTAAGGAAGAGAATGATGCACGTTGAATTTATACTGGTTCGGCTTATTAGGCCTACGTCCACTCTCCCACGATGACAGACGATTGGTTGGATTTCACTAGAAAGATTTGATGAAGGTTACAAGTAACAACGAGCACTCAATCTTTCTTACAAATCTTCACAATGAAGAAAATTTTTGATCTCTCAGAATAATTTTGAGAATTTGGACAACTCAAGCACTTTGAAATTTCTGATTTTTGACACTCTTATAGATCACAATGGTTCTTTTTTTATACTCCTTTGCCTCCAAACTTGCCGTTGGATAATACATCAAAGGATCGCTCTTCAATATTTGATTTGACGTCATCAATCGTGATTGAACGAGACTGTATGTAAGAAGATATGACAACTGTTAAAGTAGATTCTGAACCCCTCTGATTCAATCGCCCATACAACTAAATCTTCAATTTCCATAAGTAGAGTAGATTGAAATAGATCACAAGATTTATTCTTGGAAGATAATAACCAATCGTAGATTTATTCTTGATTTGATTGAAGGAATATCTCGTCAATCAAATACCACAAGAATTCCATAAAAAGACTTACCTCAATCGGAAGCCGGCCATTCATAGGTCTTCAGAATCTGTTTTGTGAATAGGTGCAGAATCTGACCAGTCTCAGAAGCAATCCTTAGAAGATGACTTTCTAAATCTGAGTAGATATTGTAGAATGGAAATACCAAGCTTCAATAAAATCCATATGACACTGTGTATAGTTCTTTAGACGAATAATCATTCAAATGAGATTTCATGCAAGCAACTCCATCTGACCCTCAGAAGCAACTCCATCTGAATGTCTTCAAATACACTCCATCTGACCGACTTCAAAAGCACTTCATCTGACCGTTTTCATAAGCACTCCTTTTGAGTACCTTCAGAAGTACTTCCATCTGACTATCTTCAGAAGCACTCCTTTTGAACATATTCAGAAGCAACTATATGGCTACTCTTTCCTCGAGTCTTAGTGACAGAATTTGAGCAATACAAACTTCTGTTTACACGTTATTCCTGCAATAAAATATTTCAAATATCACACAGATTATGTTAATAGTTTTGTCAGAATCAAAATAAAAGGAGAATTTCCACAGCACATTAGAAGTGCCATAACTTTTAAAAAGTATTCACTTGAGTGCCAAATGTGACGTAGCAACTGGAAAAGAGTAACGTAGCCGCCGGACTTGCTGACGTGGAGTCGACGAAGTCATTTTTTAGAATATTTTATTGTACACGTGGAAATTATTTTAATTTTCTTTTTAAATATTTCCTTATTTTGAATATTTCTTTAAAGAAACCCTTGGTTTCTCGGTGGTGGCCGGCGAGGGTTGACGCTGGCCACCATCGGTCGGCTTAGGGGCTAGGGTTGGTTGGCCCTGGGCTAACGAGGCCGTGATGGCCCTTGACAACGGCCGTCGCGGCCTCAAGTGGGGCGAGCGAGGGCGCGAAGCCCTCTCCAGATCGGCCTCGCAATGGTGGCTAAGGCTACGAGGGCCGTCGCAAGGCCACCGTAGCGTTGACAGCCTTGGGCGGTCTCGTGACGGCCCCGCAACCTCCATCGCCGTGGCGAGGCCGAGGCTGGCGGGTGCACGAGGCCCTCGCCCAGATGTGGTGAGGGCTTCCCACCCTCGTCCGCCCTACTTGAGGCTGCAATGGCCGTCGCCAAGGACCGTCGTGGCCCGTTGGCCCAAGGTGAGCCGACCCTGGCCCTTAGGCCGGCCGGTGGTGGCCAGCGACGATGCTTGCCAGCCACCATCGAGAAACCAAGTGTTTCTCTCTTTTTTTTAAAAAAATATGAAATAACAAAAATAAAAATAAAAGCATCAAAATGAATAATTTAAAAAAATAAAAAAATATTTAAAAACATCCATGTGGCACTCAGAAATTAATAAAATAATGGCATGGCACTCAATGAACATTTTTTGCTAGAATTGGCACTCACCTGAACGATTTTTATCCGACGTGACACTCAAGTGAACGTTTTGAAAGTTATGGCACTCAAGTGAACGCCATAGAAAAATTATGACACTTGTAATATATTTATCCCCTTGATAAGGAAACCTTAATTAATTCCAGTCAAGCAGATTTGTACCGGGGTGGCTGCCTATGACAATGTTCGGAAATTTAACCTTGGGGCCCTTTGCTCTCTTAAAGAAAAGCTTTGCTCTCTTAAAGAAAAGCAATCCTCTAACAGAAATCACTAATCTTCATCAAAAAATTTCAATATAACGCCATCTGCGAAATTTTGATTGGTCTACACTAATGTGTACAGCCAAAACTGTAATGGCAATTAGAACGAGTGTCGAGGCGGTTTTCCGTTCACCCTCATTCTCTTGCCTTACTGGAAGCTCTTATTGAGGGTCTAGTCCTGAACAAATGGACATGTCAATTGGTCTGTTGCATGATTGAGGCCAAACAATTCAACAGAAGCGCTAATTTCACCGTCTCCAGCAATAAATAACGACTCCAGAGAACCAGGAGATGGCAAGAAATGGCATCTTTGAAGAACATTTTGGCAGCAGCTACTACTTTAAAAGACAAAGCGGCAAGCTGGACTTTAGGACTTAGAAAACAAATATTTCCTCCAGCGAGCTCAATGATAATGGATGCAGGTACGGTTTTCTTTTCTTGAATTAAGTTATAAACAACGAGAACGACCAAATCGTTTGACATGTTCCAAGGCATCCATGGTTCTAGATTTCACTGATATAGAAACTTCAATTCTGCTACATCTGTATTTCTTACTGTCTATCTTGACGAATTCAACGGCGCGTACGATAGAATAGTTTTCCAATAACAAGTGTGGAGCATCACGTAACTATGTACTAAAGTCATAGGATTCGCGATCACAACGTGGTTCATGGGAAATGTTTTCACATTGACCCCACATCATCGAGTCTTCCATGTCAAAAGAGTCATGGCCGAAATCTATCTTTTCAGCTTTATTATGGCTACTTGGTTTACTCAATTTGGCGCATAATCTCCATGCATAGAAATATTTGTCAGAGGGGATAGAGATGGCTTTGTTGTAAGCTACTCCAAGAAAGGGAAATATACAAGAAAAATCGGCCTAAATATAGAGATTGTCCTTTATCGTAACCACATTAAATGCGAAAATAATCACAAAAATCAGCTGAAGAGATGGGAGAACTTACCAACCAAAATCACAACCAAATGTGATGATTTACGATCAGCAATACATCCTTGTGCATCTTCACCCTTCTTGCCATCACCATGATAACCCTTTGGGCATGAGCATGTATAACTCCCCTCAACGTTATGGCATATTCTCTTACACGGGTTCTTCTCTGGATCCACGCATTCATCAATATCTACACAAATCAAGCACACATTAAAATGCTAACTCTATAAAAAGAACGAAACCAAAGCATCAAATTATCATCATCGAGCACTCGAATTTATACCAACCTACACAACCAAGGTACAGATTCCCCTCATACCCGGACGAGCAATTGCATCAGTAGCCGGGCATGTCGACGAAATTGAAGCACTCGCTGTGCGCAAGCTCGCCGGATCCTTTGCTGCCTCGTCGCAAGTCTCGCTCCAAACAGCCCAGCCGACCACCGAGGGGACCGGCGTCCTTTTCCTCATGCCACTCAGATCCTCCCTACTGAATGTGAAGGATTTCTCTTGTGAACGCGTAAATGCAGGGATTGAAGCTCTGCACGTTGGTGTGGTTGTTCCAGCTGCCCACGCTGGCGTTGGATTTGAGGAGCATGTCGGGTATCGAGGTCTGGCAACATCCGATCCCATTGCACGCCCCGTCTTTCACGTCCTCCATCCCAGTGCACACCGAGAGGCAGCCGATCGAGAAGCCCCGGCCGTTGGCTTCCTGGATCAGGCCGGACGTGTCGCACCCGATGGCCGTGAACTTGTTCTTGGTGCTGGAGAAGGGAACACTGCGAGCTTCACGAAGGCAGTCGAGCGTTGCAGCCGCGCCCCGGACTCGGTAAGCAGTCCTTGCCAATGTAGGTGTGAATGCGGAGTTTGCCGTCGAGCGATACGTCGAGGACTTCGATGTTGGAGTTCCATAAGTAGGGCTTGGGGGCGGAGGTGGGCGGGGTGACATTGCAGTGGATGGAGAATTACTCGTTAAAGAGTCAGACCTTTCCGATGCTGTCACACCCCGATTCTCGAACCCGCGACATCCCTTGTCCAATCGCCACAAGGTCATAGAGATAGCGTCCAGGCACGCTATCGACCTATCACTTACTTAAGCATGCGGAGACGTGTCAAATCCCTGACAATAAAAATAAACATGAATAAAATAGTAGGAGTTAAACACCACAAATAAATCTTAATCCTGTCGACCCTACTTCCGTATAAAACAACCCCATACTTCGAGATGACTAGACCAGACCTTTGCAGGTGTACTAAGTCAGGTAAGACTAACTTCTCATTTTGCTTCAGATGACTAATCCAAAAGCCAAACCTTGGCATCCACGAGATTTCGTCACTTGGGACCTAAAAATATTATCCCATGACGGGATGAGAATTAATCTCAATGAATCAAGCCTAAGCTCGGTTAGGAAACTGATTCACCCGGACATCCTAACGGAAGTCTCACAATAGCAATTCACCACAAATAGCACCCAAATACAGTCACCATAGAAAAACAATTCACATGCATACTTGTCAGCCTCAACCACACATAATGCAATGCTTGACTTGACTCACAACCATTCCGTCGAACAAACATCTCATCACAAGTACGCACAGGACATTACACAAATCCATTTATTAACGATGATCGTGCTCACGACACATGAGAGGATTTACGCGAAAGAAGGCGTGATTCGACTCCCACAAATAACGCGATCCAGTACCTCAGTGCAATCGAGCGTTCTACCGGTAGGACTGGGCTACGTCCCTTTTCTGTCACGTTTCGATTCTCGAACCCGCGACATCCCTTGCCAAATCGCCACTAGGTCATAAAAGGTAGCATCCCAGGCAACTGCTACCGACCTAAGAGTATACTGCGCATGCGGAACGTACAATCTTCCATCCAATAAAATCATATGGGATAGATAGGAAGAAAAGCCAGATACACAACACTAAAATAAACTGATGAGAATAGATGATCTATAACCTTACAGAGCCATCAGCTGATAATTACAACCCCATGCTTCAAGACGGCCCTCTAGGACTCACAAAAAGATACATGAGTCAGGTAAGGTTAACTCTCATCTACTCCAAAACAGTACCCCCACAAAAACATCACCAGTTCCCTGACCACAAAAGGAACCTAACCCTCTACTGGGTAAACTCGACATTCGGGTCGTCATAACCAATCGGGGGAGCCGGGTCGTCACAGGAACTTTGGCTAGAATGCACAGAGGGGGCTACTGACTGCTCAGGCTCGAGCTCAGGCTGCATACCGAGTGCGGGATCCACCACTTCCCCATCGGGCGTATCGATATCCATCGGGTCCCAAGCGGGGATATTAGGGACCTCCTGAAGAGGTGGCCCCTCAAATCCTCTAAGCGGACCAAAGAGATCCATCCCATCACGAAGATACCAGGCCTTGAAGAGGTGTGCCACCAGCTATGGCATCCCCTCATTGACCCATATCGTCGTGATGTGACGTTCCCACATCTGGTCCGTACCTAGCACCGGGTGGAGACTGACATCGAGTGATGAGTGGGTGGGGGTAGCAAATCGCACCGGTCTCTCCATTACTTCGGACCTAAAAAGTTGTCCCACGACGGGGTGAGAATTTAATCTCAGTGAATCAAGCCTAATCTCGGTTAGGACACTAATTCGCCCAGGATATCCTAAGTACCACAATAAGTCACAAGATTTCAACAGATATATATATATATATATATATCAATCAAAATAAATCTGTCAAATCAACAACCAACAGAAGCACAACCACTCAAGCATACACAAGTCCATTATTAAACAATGATCCACGCGACTGGCGTGATAGATACATCAATAGTGCGATCCCGCACTCTTCCGGCAGGACCAGGCTACGTCCACTTTACCCTCTCAGCGACGGCTACTACAAGTGGTGTATCCAGTGCACCCGGCACGGCACTGCAAGTAGGCATTCCTTAAAAAGGAGTTTCGGTCCATCACAAGCTGCGATCGGCATCCAATAATCCCTTAAAACCGTACGACTGGCACGGGGCATGGATTATCGTGCTTCTGACAAGTCGCGAATTTCCATACAATAGGTACGGCACGAGTACTAATGGTACAATGCGAACTTGCCAGGTAGCGTCATTGATCCTTTAAATGACCACACAAATTGCATTCAGCAATCAACTCATTGTTTATCTTTGATTAATGCCAAAATCCATTCGGAAAAATAACCAACTCGGCCCCAAGGCCCACAAGACTCTCAATTGAGCATTTCAGCCAGGAAATCAAACCAATCAAGCAATTCACGTACTCGCGAGCCATCAACTCAACCCGGCAATTTGAAGCTCAATTCATATTATAAATCTTAATTTTCAGTCGAATTATAACAATCAATCGCTCGCTCGTCTCTAACATGTCGCTTGCTCGCGAACAAACACAATCAATCAATTACTTGATAAATTACCACAATTAGCCACAGATAAATAATCGATCGGCCATTTATCCTAACCATCGTTTCTATCTAAACCGGTCCCCATCATTTTTTTATAAATAAATAAATAAATAAATAAAACTAATCCTAAGCGCAATTAGTGCCCTAATCAAAGTTTAGGGTCAACTCACAACGTGAGCTAGCTCGATCGGCGGCGACGGCGGCGGCGGCGACGGCGGCGATAAAACTAAGGTTTATCGCGCGACGGACCGAGCTCAAACTTCGGCGACACCCCGAGGAAGTCCGGCGAGGTCACCGGAACAGGTGGCCTGCGGCGGAGCTCCGGCGAGCTGCGGCCGGCGGCCTGAAACAGTGTAAAACAGTATACTCAACCGGCAAACTCTATTGTTTTGGCCGTTTTCCGGCGACAAGGGCCGGGACAAGGCTGGCCAAGGGTCGGGGGCTCACCTAGGGATCGGTGGGGGTCAGCCGGGATCGGTGGACTGCGGCGAGAGGCGGTCGGCGGCGACGGACAGCCACGATCAGCGGCTGCCCTGTTCGGCACCGAAACAGGGGTTTCGGTCGGCGGCCGTTTCCGGTCGTCGCGCGCGGCGGCCGGCGGAGATGAGCTAGGTGGCGGTAGAGGGGACTCAGGGGAGTCGTCTGGCGGTGGCGGTGCGGCACGGCGGCGGCTGTGGTGGCCGGATCGAAGACCAGACTAAACCGGGCCCAAAACAGGGCACCGGAACTTCAAGGTCCGATTCCGGCGACTCCGGCGGCTGACGGTCGGGGGCGAGGGGTCGGATCGGTCGAGGGGGAGTCGGGGGTTAGGTGGGTAGTGGTGGTCGGCGTCGATGGCGGCCGGAGGAGGCCGCGGAGTTCTCGGGTCCTTTGACCCGAAAACAGGGCAGGTCCGGCCGCGGCTTTTCTTCTGCTGATTGACGGCGACGGTGGCTCGGTTGGGGTCAGGGCGGCGGCGGGGAGTAGCTGAGGACGATGGCTGCCGGTAGTGGGGCGGTGGTCGCGAAAAAATGGCGACGGTAGAGGAAGATTGGATCGGCGATGGAGCAAGTAATCGTCGGTCAAAATCAAAGAAGAAAAAGGAAGAACAGAAAAGAAGAAGGCAGAAGGAGAAGACAGAGGGAGGGGACGTGCGTGCATGGGGAAGGGAAAAATGGTGGGATCCATGGCCAAGACTTTCATGCCCAACATTAAAATTTTTTGTTTTTTGTGGGTAAATAATTGTGGGGGTAAAACGGTAATTTTGGCGCGTCGGGACTGAAACGAAATTTTTGGTACACTGTACGAAGGGTAATTTTGGTAATTTCACTAGCCAAGCTCGGTCAGGGTTAAGCTTGATTGCGAAAACGGCAATTCAAAATCGCCGCGGATTAATTTCGAAACTCAATTCAAAATAATCTAAAGTTCAGAATTCGTCCAAATTTTCGTATCTTCGGTCCATATAGTCCAAAATAAACGTCGACTATGACTATAATTTCATATCATTTAATCGACTTCCGGCGCTTACAAAGGTCAAATTTCCAGGACGTCACATTTTATCTCGGCAACGGCTACTACAAGAGGTGTCTCCGGTGCATCTGGCACGGCACCAGCAAGTAGGTATCCCTAAACGAGGCATTGGTCCATCACAAACTGCGATCGACATTCGACAATCCCTTAAAATCGTACGTACCGTACATGGCATGAATTATCGTGCTTCTGGCAAGTCGTGTGGTTCTATACAACTGGTACATACGAACTTGCTAGGAAAAACATCATCGTTCCATCATATGATCACACAGAACACATCCAGCAATCAACCCATTTCATTATCTTCGGTTAAAGCCGGATGCTCACTCACGCATGTAAAATATAGGCCAAAGGCCATTTTCATGCTAAAACATGTCTTTTGATTTCCCACACTGCCAAAAGTATATGCAGTCTAACATTAGACACTGCAATCATAAACGAGATATCAAACGCTAAACAGGCAGTCAATTACCCAATGGACAAAAAGGCAGTCAAACAGGCAGTTCAGCAAAGCGATCAAATCAACAAGGCCACCAAGCAATCACGAGCAATCAAAATCGATTAGGCCACAAAAAGCTCGATTCGTGCAATAATACTTTATTAACCAAATTGATCGATTTAAGGTGTCGATCGCTCGCTCGCCTCTAACCTGTCGCTCGCTCGCGATCAAACACATCAATCAGTCAATTTCAACTAATCACAATTAGCCACAGGCAAAGTAGTCAACCGACTAACCTAATCGATCGGCCATTTAACTTAATCACAATTTCTATCTAAGCCGGCTCCAATCGCGTACCTAAATTCTCTGATCCCCTAAGCGACTAATCCTAAATGCAATTAGCGCCCTAACCAAGAATTAGGGTCAACTCACAAATTGAGTCGGTTCGGGCGGTCTCAACGGTGACGACGACGGTGGTGGGGACGAACGGCAACGGCGAATCACGAGCCAAATTCCTTGAACAACGGCCCAAAGCTCTTGGCCTACGAACCAAACTTCTCGGCCAAATGGCCCACGAACTCGGCCACTGACCTGGCCACTGACCGGACCCGGCCCAGGCCACAACGAGCCACGGCCCGCGCGAGCCGGCCCGGACAGGGCGGGGGCGGCGCCAAGGCTAAAACTGCCGGAACGACGATTGGGGGACGGCGGCTAGCTCGGAGGTGGATGATGGAATGACCAGAGGGTCGGTGGGAGTCGATCGGGAGTGGTGACCGCGGCGAAGGAAGGCCGGAGGCGGCGGATTGGCGTCGGGATAGAACCGGCCGAGCTGGGTTCGGGCAGCCGAGAAACAAGGCGCCGGTTTAAGCCTATTTTCGGTTGCCACGCGCGGCAGCCGGCAGCCACTAGCTCAGGGAAGGTGAAGGGAGGTCTTGGGGATTCATCAGCGGTGGCGGTGAGAGACGGCGTCGCCGGAAACGGCCGAATCGAAGAGAAAACCGATCGGTCCCCAAAATAGGGCACCGGCGATTTCGGGGCCTATTACGGCGGCTCCGGGGGGCAATCGGTGGCGGGGCTGGGTCGAGGATGTCGAGGGGAGGTAGGGGAACGTCGGAGGGGTAGTGGGTAGCGGCGGTGGCGGCCGAAAAGGGCTGGAGGAGGGGAAATGGATCTCGGGTGCCCGTGGCTGAAACAGGGGCTGGGGCCGCGGCTGTTTCGTGGTCGATTGGCGGCCTATGACCGCAATGGAGGGGACGGAAGTGACGGCGACAATGGGCTGAGGGTCGTAATCGTCGGTGGTGGGTGGCGGCGGCACAAATCGACGGTGGCAGGAGGAAGACGGAGGAGGAGTAGTTTGGTCGCGGGGGGAGGGGGGGGAGGGGGGTATTACGTCGAGAGAGAGAGAGAGAGAAATGTCACGTGGGAGGGAGAGAGAGCAGAAGAGAGAGAGAGAAGGGGGTCCACTGAATTTTTTTTTAAAGAAGGGTAATTCGGTAATTTCACGAACGAGGACTGGATCGAATTTTCGAGCACTGAGCACAGGGTATTTTGGTAATTCCACAGGCTAGACTCGGTTGGGATTAGGCTTGAACGCGAGGATTGAAATCCTAATTCGCGATGACTAAGAATTTCGAAACCTAATCTAAACCGACTGAAACTTCAAAATTTGTCCAATTATTGTCTCTTCAGTCCTTGCGATCCAAAATTTTCCATCGATTGGAATTCGATGTCGATTTCTTAAATTGATTTCAGTTACCTTACCAGAGGTGAATTTTCAAGACGTCATAGATGCCAAAGGGGTAAGGCACGGTGACGCCTTCGCAAGTTTCTTAGCAGTTGGAAGATGCAGTTTGTGAAAACGATGACGATGCCAACATTTGTAGTAACTGTCCGACCACCAACATCATCCTCGTTATCTCGCAAGGATTCCACGTTGAACCCATGTCTCTCTCTCTCTCTGAATTTGTTTTGTCGTGGAAAATGAATCGTGTGTTGTCACGCCCCGACTCTCGAGCCCGCGACATCCCTCGCCTTATCGCCACGAGGTCATAGAGATAGCGTCCCAGGCACACTATCGATCTATCACTTACTTAAGCATGCGGAAACGTGTTAACTCCCTAACAATAAAAACAAACAGGAATAGAATAGTAGGAGTCAAACACCACAAATAAATCTTAATCCTATCGATACTACTTCCGTACGTACACAACTCCATACTTCGGGGTGACTAGACAAGACCTTAGCAGGTGTACTAAGTCAGGTTAGGTGTATTAAGTCAGGTAAGACTAACTTCTCGTCTTACTTAAGACGACTAATCCAAAGGCCAATCCTTGGCGTCCACGAGACTTCGTCACTTGGGACTTGAAAAAGTTATCCCACGACGGGTGAGAATAAATCTCAGTGAATCAAGCTTAAGCTTGGTTAGGAAACTGATTCGCCCGGGCATCCTAACGGAAGTCTCACAAAATCACCACATATAACACTCAATTACAGTCACGATATAAAAACAATCCACAGGCATACTTACCAGCCTCAGTTACACATAATGCAATGCTTGACTCGACTCCCAGCCAATCAGTCAATTACCCGACAAGCACCGCATCCACAAGTACGCACAAGACATCACACAAGTCCATTTATTAACGATAATCGTGTCCACGGCACATGAGAAGATCTACGCGAAAGAAGGCATGATTCGACTCCTACAAATAACGCAATCCAGCACCTCAGTGCAATCGAACGTTCTACCGGCAGGACCGGGCTACGTCCCTTTTCTCTCGACAACGGCTACTACAAGAGATGTCTCCGGTGCACCTGGCACGGCACCAGCAAGTAGGCATCCCTAAACGGGGCATCGGTCCATCACAAGTTACGACCGGCATCCGACAATCCCTTAAAACCGTACGTACCATACGGGGCATGAATTATCGTGCTTCTGACAAGTCGTGTGGTTCTATACAACTGGTACAGTACGAACTTCCCAAGAAGAGCATCATCGTTCCCTCATATGACCACACAGAACACATCCAGCAATCAACCCATTTCATTATCTTCGGTTAAAGTCGGATGCTCACTCACGCATGTAAAAAATTGGCCAAAAGCCATTTTCATGCTAAAACATGTCTTTTGACTTCTCACACGGCCATATGCATATGCAGTCTAATATTAGACATCGCAATCATAAAATGTCTATCAAACCCCAAAGAGACAGTCAAACAGGCAGTTTAACGAAACGATCCAATCAACAAGGCCACTAAGCAATCACGAGTAGTCAAAACCGATTAGGCCACAAAAAGCTCGATTTGTACAATAATACTTTATTAACCAAATTAATCGATTTAAGGCGTCGATCGCTCACTCGTCTCTAACCTGTCGCTCGCTCGCGATCAAACACAATCAATCAATTGCAACTAATCACAATTAGCCACAGACAATATAATCAACCGACTAACCTAATTGATCGGCCATTTAACTTAATCACAATTTCTATCTAAACCGGCCCTGATCGCGTACCTAAATTCGCTAATCGCCTAAACGACTAATCCTAAGCGCAATGAGCTCCCTAATCAAGGATTAGGGTCAACTCACAAATTGAGTAGGCTCGGGCGGTCCCAACAGCGATGGCGACGGCGATGACGACGACGACAAATCAAGAGCCAAATTTCTCGAACAACGGCCCAAATTTCTAGGCCAAAATGGCCCACGGGCCCGGCCACTAACCCGGCCACTTGGCCACCCGGCCCAGGCCAAAACGGGCTACGGCCCGCGCGAACCTGCCCGGACAGGGCAGGGTGGCGCCGGGGGTTGAAATGGCCGGAATGACGATCGGCGGACGGCGGCCGGCTCGGGGGACAGTGGAAGGACCAGGAGGTCGGGGGGTGTCGATCGGGAGTGGTGGCCACGGCGGAGGACAGCCGGAGGCGGCGGATCGGCGGTGAACAGAACCGGCCGAGCTGGGTTCTCGCGGCGCCGAGAACAGAGCTTCGGTTTAGGCTGATTTTCAGCCGCCACGTGCGGCGGCCGGCGGCTACAAGCTCTGAGAAGATGGAGGGAAGTCTTAGGGGTTCTTCGGCGGTGGCGGTGAGTAATCGGCGGCGAGGTTGGGTCGAGGATGTCGAGGAGAGGCAGGGGAATGTCAGAGGGGTGGTGGGTGGGGGCGATGGCGGCCGAAAAAGGCCGGAGGAGGCGGCGAAGTCCACGGTCAACAGGGCCAAAAATAGGGGTTGATTCCCGCGGCTGTATCGCGATCGTCCGGCGGCCAACAGCGGCGATGGAGGGGTCAGGAGTGACAACAAGGGAGGGTTGAGGGTCTTGGCGATGGTGGTCGGTGGTGGCGACGGCGAAAATCGCCGGCGGAAGGAGGACGAGGGAGGAGGCGCGATCGGTCGGGGGGGGGGAGGGGTCTGTTCTGTCGAGAGAGAGAGAGAGAGAGAGACGCACGTGAGAGGGAGAGAGAGCATGAGAGAGAGAGGAGGGGTGGGGTCCACATAGGACTTTTAGGGCAATTTTGTCCTATAGTGCAAAATTGAGGGCATTTTGATAATTTCGCAAATCAGGACTGGATTGAATATTTGGACACCGAACAAAAGGATATTTTGATAATTTCACAGGTTAGGCTCAGTCGGGATTAGGCTCAAGCGCGAGGATTGAAATCCTAATTTGCGACGACCAAGAATTTCGAAGCCTAATCTAAACCGACTGAAACTTCAGAATTTGTCCAATTATTGTCTCTTCAGTCCTTGCGATCCAAAATTTTCCATCGATTGAAATTTGATGTCAATTCCTTATATTGATTTCAGTTACCTTACCAGAAGTGAATTTCTAAGACGTCACATGTGCGTTCTTATAGCGAAGGAAATGCGATTGCGTTTGCTCGTTGACAAAGCACACAGCCTTGAAGTTTCTCGTATTCTTGTTTGAGTGAGCGTTGAGTAGGCGTTTGAAAAGACCGCCGCCGACTACACTTTGTCCCACATGTTTGAGATTTGTCCAATTCTACATCGTCCTACTTAAATTTTGCCCTCAAATATTAATTAGCCGTTCCAATTCTATCCCAAAAATGTTGCCGCAAGTTAAAAGAAAAAAAAAAAGGTTAATAGTTCCCATTGGGCCTTGTAATACTTCATTACTCCCAGTTAATTGAGTTCTATACGATACTGAAATTTCTTTACAATTAGATCGTAATAGATAGTCGCCATGTAACAGCAGGCGACGTTTATGTAAAATTTAGGCATGGGTGAATTGCATTTACAAACTGGAAAAAGATAGAAGACATCGCGCAAAAATGAGGGTGAGCCTAATTTCTTCCAACTTGATTAGGCCTGAAAAGAGAAGGGGAGTAACAATCTGCGCCCTAAAAATTATTGGAAAGTCGTTTTGCTCCTTTCACCCAATATGCAACAAGATTTACTCATCGAAATTTGCTGCTCATACAGTCTAGAAATCTAAATTCACTTTGCATCACCCACTAGAATAGAGCAAATAATAGAAGTTTCGATTGCGGTACGGATTTTTTAAATTTTTTTTAAAGTTTTTTTTTACACGGTGTTTGCTAAGCAAGTGAAAGCGGTGTGGAATTATTTGATTAGATTATGATATGTTAGGGCAATTTGGTCAAAGATTCCGTCAAAAGTCAAAACTCTCCTCTCCTCTCCCTCTCTATCTTTGCCAGAGCTGGGTAATGGGCCATGCCGGGTCATGGCCCTGCATGCTTGGGCCCACGCCAAGAAGGAGCCAGTATCAAACAGGGCCACGCCCTTTCTGGTTCCTTGGGTCAGGCCCATTGTCCTTAATGGGCTGACCCAGGCTCGATAGCTTTTTTGGTTGGCCGGGCCATGTGGCCCAGCCCAACCTTCAAAAAATTTTGGATTTTTGCGCCTTATCGCTGTAGAGTCCCATCATTACTCACAATTTTACTCTTTTACGTTTTTGTTTATCTTTCTTACGATCACGAAGCATGCTCGTGGAAATTTTAGAACTTGATATGAGCCTTGGGAGGGATAGAATGGTGGGGAAATCCATTTAAACTTTTCGATGGGAACCTTAGTGATTACAGATCTCCCTATCTGATGATCGAATTGAAAGGTCAAGGTCATCGACACAGAAACCATCAGACCGTCGTCTCCGACACCAAATCACCTAAATAATTTCAAGCTCTCCTTCTTTGATCAGCTCACTCCCATTCTCTACACGTTCGTCCTCCTCTTCTACATCTCGAACAGGAGTGCTTCGTCTTCCCCGCAGATCGAGTCATCTCAAGTCATAGCTGTTTAGAGCGCTCTCTTGATTCTACCCACTTGTTAGGAGGATCAAAGACAACCTCTACGCCTACTACAACAGTGGGTGCGGCGGCACCGAGTTCTGAAGCTGAAGTCAACTGCCCTCTCTTTCACGTCCTCGACTGCCCCTCCCCCATTGACACCGAGTCACTACTTGCTAGAGGCCTCCACCGGACTCCTCTTGCTCATCCAGGCCAATACCTTTGGTTGTGGCGGCCTCGCCATCGAAAATGAAATGAAACTTGAAACAAAAAGCTATTTACAAATTTTTTAGGTCGTGCTTTTTACACTCACCATAGCCAAACATTTTCAATTAATAGTATTTTGACAATATTAACACTTGTGGGTCCCACCTTTTTTTTTTTTTTTAAAGCATCCTTTTTGTTTGGTTGTGATTTTCTTCTCTGTCTTTTGTGACGGGTCATATTTTCCTCCTTTCTTTTTATTTCTCTCTATTTCCTCTTAATCTGATCATGGTTCAAGCCCTGGTAGTATTTATATATAAAAAAGAAGAACCCTCTCCTTTGTGATCTGCCTCTATAAATTGTCGTCTAGGCCATGTTGCGCGCATCGCTTTTTAAATCTTTAATCCGAGTTTGGTACCTATAAACACAATAGGCGTAGGTTATCGCATAAAATTTCTTAACAACGATCAGAACACCGGGATTTAAACAATTGACAGGTAACAAAGCCTCCTCATGGCATAAGGGCTTGGGCTTGAGGGTCGAGTTTGCAATCACCTCTTTAGCCTTCTCACTCGCTTGCGATGGCAACTCGACAATTGAGATTGGAGCAAAAGTAGGGGAGACGCGGGGCAAGGAGGGCCAAATCCTCGCCATCTAGAGGATTGTCGTTCTTGAAGGTGGTATTGTCGGTTTGCTAAAACAACTTAGTGAGAATAGGGGCGAATTCGAGGCATGGATATGGAGGCTGGTTGATGATGAAGTGACGATGATGACCAAGAAGACAAAGACGGAGAAGCAGACATTGCTGATGAGCTTAATGAGGATTTGGGCAAGCGCTTCAACTCCTGGGCTTGTCTTCATGATCAATCAATTGAAATGTTTGATGTGAAATGGGAAAACGAATAACAGAGCGAGCGAAAGGGGTGGCATGATTGCGAAGAGTGAAGAGATACGAGATGGTTTTTTACTTACAATTGATTTTTGAATTGAAGAAGTGGATACGTTAGTGTAATTGTTGGTGAGGAGTAGGTTTCTGCAAGTTGGGGCTTCAACTACGTCAATTACTTGTGTCGGTGAGAGGGACCTAGGGTGTCAAAAATCATTTTCAAAGCCCAACCAAACCCACCAGATTCATCAAATGTTCGCATGTGATGACAACCACAGTACTATTCACGTCGCCTAGATGAAATTTGATACCGTTTTTTGATCTGTTTTCGAAAAAGCTTTCATCGTCCGTCCAACTTAAGTTTCAAAAAAATAATTATAATAATTTTATCTCTTCAGGTGTACCATAAAAGCAAAAACATAGGTAAAGTTCGACGATGACGAAATTTACTTTTGTCACCTTAAGCATATCCAGAGGTGACGAAGAAATGTTTTTTGTGACCTTTGGGTCGACAAAAGAAGTCCCAAGTCTTCGGTTTATCGCCTTAAGTTTAACAAAAGGCAATCAAATCCTCAGTTTTTGTGAATCAACGCTGTACTTAAAGGTGCACCGTATACCTTTCCGCAATGAAAAAGGTTCATGAAAGTTGGACAAACTCTCTCCTGGAGCAAATACAAATCTGCACTCGGAGAAAAAGAGGAGGAAACCTTTTGTACTTTCGGTCGCGAGTAGATCCGGTGCTTTGATTGCAGCTAGAAGATCCTACCCTGGTAATGCAAGGATTCATGCGTTTTCCACTTATTCATCACAAGACTGACTTTCCTTACAAATGCAGTGGAACTCTGGATCCAAAGTACAGACAGAGACTAAACCACAGCAGCTAAAACGGAACTTCCCTAGTACTAGTGGGCAAGTGGCATCTTTTTTTTAACAGTAATCAAGAGTTCTCTTACACGCCTATGAATCTCTTCATGAAGAAGGAACAACTGGAGGTTGTTCTCATCTCATCTGCCACTGTTAACTGGTGTCATGACATCGTTTGTCATGCTCTCTGAGGGCCCAGTGTTCATGGTCTCAATACCATCCATGCACACAGTGTGGTCGGTCGTCTCTCCCAGCAGATGAAGCGCCTCTTCTCCATGCAAATCAACGCTACTCATCCATGGATGACTAGATTTCATTTTGAGTCCCTCCAGCTTGATCGCCACTTCCTCCATGGTCGGCCTCTTCTCGCCTTTTACTGTCAAGCATCTCTTTGCGACATTGGCAACTTCCCTCACCTGCTCCTCGTTCCCTCCATTTGCAATCACTGCATCGACAATTTGGAACAATCGATTGTCTTTCAATGCCAAAAGAAAATGCATTGCCAGGTTCCGCTCTTTCTCAGGTCGGCTGTAAGAAAATGCCTGCTTCCCGGTTATCAGCTCCGCTAGCACAACCCCGAAGCTGTAAACATCGCTCTTTTCGGAGAATTGGTGGGCGCGCAAGTATTCAGGGTCCAAGTATCCCAACGTCCCCTGAACTAGAGTGGACAATTCGGCTTGATCAAGTAGGACTAATCTCGAAGCTCCAAAGTCAGAAACTTTCGCGGTGTAGTTGTGGTCCAGTAGGATGTTTGCCGACTTGATGTCACGATGGATTATGGGAATGGAAGCTGTAGAGTGCAAGTACCAAAGGGCTCCGGCAGTATTCGAAGCAATTCTCATTCGGATATCCCAGGACATCTTGGAGGACTTGTTGCTGTCGTGGATGTGATCGAACAGAGTTCCATTGTTCACGAACTCATACACTAACAAAGGCACTTCGGTCTCCAAACAACATCCCAAAAGCTTGACCACGTTACGGTGATTAATCTGAGAAAGCACTATGACTTCATTGACGAACTGCTCTATTTGGATCTTGTCCACGTGTTTGGATTTCTTGATCGCGACAATCTCGCCATTAGGCAACAACCCTTTGTAAACGGTACCGTAACCACCTTGGCCGACTATTCTGCCCTCGTCGTAATTGTTCGTGGCCTTCTGTAGCTCTTCGTCTGTGAAGATTTTCGGGGTGTTGGTGGTCTGGTCACGTTCGTGTAATTGTTGCTGCAAGAGCAAGCCACCGTTTTGCTTGAAGTGCTGTTCTTTGAGTCTGATGAGCTTCCTCTTTTGGATTCCCAGATACAGAAAGCCCGCGCTGAATAGCACTATCCCTGCGCCAGCACCTGCATGACATAACCAGTTATTTTACTAAAACAATTGATGAATCTAAATTTCATGAATGCGCCATGAAGAGAAGACATCATGCAGCTTCCTGATTAAAAAGGGATCTAAGCTACTGGGGAGACTAAGTAAGATTTGAAAATTCTCAAGGCTGTGAACCAGTCTTCTGTTATCAATGGAGTTTGAATAGCCGTATACAAGAAAAGCCTATCCCTTTTCGATCCGAGCTGTGCCGCCATAAATGCTGCGCGTGTCGCCGCTTGAGCCCCCCAGGTGAAAGCTGTTACTGCTCTCAAAAGACTGCTCCATGGCGTTTGTGACTCGCAAAACATCGTCGAGACTCTCTCTCTCTCTCTCTCTCTCGCTCTCGCTCTCGATTTGAGGTCATGCGTCCACCGACGGGGTCGCACTCCCTAGGCGACAGGAACCACCATGGGGTATGGTCGTCTGAGTCACCATGCTCTCGTCGTTCTCGTTCTCTCTTTGGCCAGCTTTCTATCTCTATGGGTTAGCTTTATTTTTATTTTTATTTTTCCAAAATCCTTCTCTCGAGTTTTGAGTTATCTTTATTGTAGTAGAGACATTTTTAGATTATCGTCAAAATCAGCTACTTCAAAATAGTATTGCTTGAGGCAGACACCGAATTAAACCGAAAGAACATACCCACAAGTATCTGCACCAAATGTGATGGATTAACAGTGCATTCTTTCCCATCGCCATGAGAACCCTCTTTGCAGGAACAAATATAACTCCCAATAGTGTTATTGCACCGTCCATTGACTTTGTCGCACTGGTTCTTATTTTGATCAGCACATTCATCAATATCTACAAAGACAAAAAAAAACACACACATACATATCCTAAGTGATGGACTTAAGAAGAACTGAAATGATATAAATAGTAAGGACAGTTAAAATTGTCAATGGAAAAATACCTTGACAACCATTCGTGAGATACGGATTGCCATGGAAACCTTTTGAACAAGCGCACTTGTACCCCCATCCATTTTCAGCGTCGGTGCAACAGGTGTTTTCGGTGCACATGTAGTCCGGGCTCTTCTTGGCAACGTCGCAATTGTTTTTCCCTACTGCCCAGTCAAGAACCAGGGGCACCTTGTCAAGTTCAAATTGCAAAAGATTACCAGAACTGAAGTTGTAGAAACCGCTTGCCACGACGAAAGCATAGCTGCAAGGGTTGAAATTCAGGACATCTCTATGGTTATTATAGCTATTAATAGAGATATTGTAGCCGAATGAGTTTCTAGGTATGCTTGTCTCGCAGCAACCGATACCCGAGCACGAGCCATTAGTCACATCGGCAATGCTATTGCATATCGACATACATCCAAAGGTGTACGCCCCAAAGCGGTCCAAGAAGTACGCCTCTGTATCGCAACCGACAGCAATGAACTGGTTCTTGGTGTTGGATATGGGAAATGCACCAGTTTTGAGACGGGGAACCCAGTTTGAACTTGCATCGTACGGAGCAGAGCCATAGCAGTCTCAAGCAATGTTCACGGTTACTCGTATCTCATGATCCTCGAGAGAGATGTTGAGTACTTGCATTTTTTGATTTTTATCATACCAATATGGCGTCGGACGGCCGTTAGCGTCATCGCAATCGACCTCAAATGAGGGCAGGTCGATGCGGCAGTGGGGATCACTGTCCCTCAATCCGAAGGGGTATGGAATCGAGAGGTTTCCGCAAGTGCTGCGGCATCCGTGCTTCGTGATTGGATAATCAGCAACTTCTGCTGCTAAGGGATTGTGGGATGGACCCAATACAGCCCCAAGCACCACAACTTTCAAAAGAAGCCTGTGGATGACCATGGCTCTTCCTTCAACTCTCTGAATATAATGTTTTTTTCTTTTCTTTTCTTTTTGATGGATTAATTTGATGGGTTGGGGGAATATATAAGGAGAAGTAAGGTGGGGTTTTTCCGACAAAAAAAATTAGGTGGGTTTTTTCTTTTTTCTTTTTTGGTTTTCTGGTCAAGTAGCCGTAGTAATTGGCTTAGTTCACGCAGTGGAGTTAACATCAGCTGGTCCCGCAGACTTGCATGAGACGACTCACAACGACGAAGTCTTGTGCGGTGCGGAATTTTGCCAAATGCATAATTCGTTCTGTCAGAGTAATTAAATAGTAAAAATCACGTTTTTATCTAAAAGCTTGAGTTTTGAAATAAATTAATAATGATCTTATTAAATTTCATATGATATAAGGTCCTGAGTTCAAATAAAAATATTTTCATATCTAATACCAAGTAAAAAAATAAAACTAAGCGTGAAGCAGAGTGTTAGAGTAATTAAATATTAAATCATGCATTCCAGGTTAAGTTTTTAGATGGGGAATTTTTCGTTTCCACTCGTCGAGAATAACAAGCCATTGTGAGCCAGAGACTGGTGCCCTCTTGTCAAAAGCTGCTCTTACTTGTCAAATAATATCTAGAAGGATTCCTCGGGAGGTTAAGGAAAAGAAAAGTCTTGGTCTTCTCCGGTCCCAGTCGATATTATGGAAGTTCGTACGTTGTTACGTTATTTTGCTTTTGTGCACGACAGTCTTAATTTTGGGGGCAAAACTTAAAAGCTGACAGGGAAAGTAGAAGATCCGACCGAATGACGCTTTGATTTTTTTTTTTTAAATACATCAAAAAAAATTTCAAATTAATATAATTATGATAAATTTATCTCAAATTTTTTTTACCATCAAAAACTCAAAATTAATCCACTGTGATAAATTTACCATAAATTTTTTTTTACCATAAAAAATCATAAACTGATACAATTATGATAAATTTACTTTAAATTATTTTTTTTACCATAAAAAATTTCAAACTGGTAGTGTCACGTCCCGACTCTCGAACCCACAATATCCCTTGCCAAATCGCCACCAGGTCATAAAAGATAGCGTCTCAGACAATTGCTATCGACCTAAAATATACTGCGCAAGCGGAACGTGCAATCTTCCATACAATACAATCAACATAGAATAGGTAAGAAGAAAAGCCAGACAACCCAACGCTAAAATAAAACTGCTAAGAATAGATGATCTATAACCTTACAGAGCCGACAGCTAATAAATACAACCACATGCTTCAGGGCGACCCTCTAAGACTCACAAAAAGATACAGAAATCAGGTAAGGTTAACTCTCATCTATCCCTAAAATAAATAAATAAATAAAAATTCTATAAAAACATATCAATTCCTCTTTATTTTTCTCACAAGTTCTCTCAATTCTCTCCAATACTCTCAACGCTTAAGTCTCAATCTCTCAAATTCTATCAATTTATTATTCTCTCTCAATTCCATCTTAATTTTTTGAATCAAATTTCTGATCAATTCTCTCAAAAAATGGCAAGTGGAAGCAAAAATACTGGAAGGGGAAATAGCTCGATAGGAGAATCCGATTATCTTGTTCGTGAATATGCATGTTGAGAAGATGACGATGTTTCCAATCCCAACGTCGAGCACATCCCAACGCAAGAAACTCTTTATCCTCCTACTGGTGTCGAAAAAACGTCGATAGCAAAAGAGCCGCGACGGAAGAGCCGAGAATCCAACTTATGGCTACACTTCAACAAAGTATGGAATGAAAATGAAGGCAAATTTGATATAAGCTGTAAATATTGTCCGCAAACATACAAACTTGGTAAAAGAGATGGTTACGGAGCATTTCGTCGACATCTGACGAAAAAACATCCAATGCAAGCGTGGATCGACACTAGCCAACAACAAATTTTCGGGTTTGCTAATCCTAACCCTCATCCTTTATTCTGTTTCACTAATGCACTTTATAAACAAACATTAGCTGAATATGTTGCCCTTGAGCATACTTCGTTCAATACTGGTAAAAATTTTAATTTTAGAAATTTGGAAAACACTACGCTGGCTCCGCAAGCACCATCTGTTCCGAAAATTACTCTTAGACGCGAACTTAAACAAGTTTATAAAAAACGAAAAAATGATTTGGAAAGTTTTTTTGGAAAATTCAATGGACGTGTACATATAGGTAATGATATTTGGAGTAAAGCTTGAAATATTAATTTTTATATGGGTGTCACATGCCATTGGATAATTGATGATTGAGTTATTCAAAAAAGACTTCTTGCATGTCGAGTTTTTCCTAAAAGGCATATGGCGCATAATATTTATAGACTAATTAGGAAAGTTTTAGAAGAATATGATTTGATTAATAAAGTTTTTCAATTGGTTTTGCTAATGCCGCTGCAAATACTGCTTTCATTCCCGAGTTAGAAAAAATTTATAAACCCTCTTTTGGCGAACAATTTTTTCACATTAGATGCGCTTGCCATGTTTTGAATTTATGTGTACAAGATAATTTACGATCTCTTGTGACTTATCTCCATTCAATCAATAGTACAGTTAGATTTTTATGGAGCTGTCCTCTTCTTATGAAAGAGTGGAGAAAATTTCATAAACAAAATAGGAGAACAGCGAAAATGTTTCCAAAAGATATTCCAACTAGTTGGAATTCTACCTACGAGATACTTCTACAAACTTTTGATTACAAAGATTTATTATGTTCCTTTATTTCGAATACCGTTCCTGATATTGTTTTACTCCTGTAACATTTAGACGTTTGCAAAAAAAAAAAATAGATTTTTTGAAAGTTTTTAATGATGATACTAATACTTTATCTGGTATTTATTATCTCATTATGCATTTATTTTTAATAGAGTGTGTTAATATTGCCAGTGTTTTTAATGAATATGAAAAAGACACTGAATTAGCTTCGAGTATTTTAGTAATGCGAGAAAAATGATTGCATTATTATTTGAACATTCCTCTTGTCTATTTAGTTGGTATTATATTCGATCCACGTACTAAATTAGATGATTTATTGGATTATCTGAATGCTTATTATTATGATTGTTTACATTTGAATGAAGCAATAAATATTTTAATTATACAAGCAAAGGTTAAACAAGTTATAGTAGTATTATATAATGAATTTTCTAGTAGATATGATTTACGTGACAGTGGATGTGGATCTGCCCAATATAGTGTCTTACAAAGTGATGCGGGTATTTCACTTAGTATAGGGTATAAAATGCTCATGAGTAGGCAAA
This sequence comes from Rhodomyrtus tomentosa, assembly GCA_028455895.1. Taxonomy (NCBI): domain Eukaryota; kingdom Viridiplantae; phylum Streptophyta; class Magnoliopsida; order Myrtales; family Myrtaceae; genus Rhodomyrtus; species Rhodomyrtus tomentosa. The sequence continues at coordinate 33,805,910 of JAPCWY010000001.1, read as the reverse complement.
AAAAGCGTAAAGGGACATCAACATGTAGTATTTCCGAATTAGAAAACTATTTAACAATTGCTTTTGAGTTTAGTGATTCCGAATACAGCGCGGATTTCAAGATTCTTGAGTGATGGAAGAACCATTCAACTCAATTTTCAGTTATCTCCCTCATTGCAAAATAAATATTAGCGGCCCTTCTTCAACAGTGGCAATTGAACAAGCATTTAGCATTGGAGGATTAATTTTGAGTCCTCGACGTTCAAGATTAAGTCCGGAAAGTATGGAGATTCAAGCTTGTGTCGATGATTGGACAAAGGCTAAATTTTGACAGCAAGAGCTGGATCGAGAACACAAATTCTTTAATGATTGTGGAGATACTACCGCCACAACAACAACGGGCAGCAATGATTGACGATGAGGTAAGTTGGGGTTACCGAAGGTAATAGAATTACATGGGCTTTGATTCTTCTATCTCAAAGAAGATATGTATGCACTTAATGATAATTCATTAAGTTCAAGCCCAGTCCTCCTCTCTATTTTTTTTTCCAAATTTTATTATAATGTACAATTTGATTAATGATTATAATTTATAATTAATAATTTATTCATTTATTTTATTATTTTAAAAATAAAAATAAAAATTCGAAACCGAGAACCGGCCCGGAACCGCTGGTTCCTGAACCGAAACCGACGATTCCGTGGAACTGGCCACGTCTATGCACGCCTACGTCATTGGGTGACGTGTTGGCAAATGATGTGTGTCCCGGCTCATTTAACTTATTAATTAGGGCTCCCATTCTCCCACCACAAAGCATCCACAAGCTTTTAAATCCGGGTTCCTTGATTTTTTTTATTTATTAAAATAGAACAAAACTCAACTTACCTTACCAAAAAAACAAAACAAAACAAAACAAAACTCAACTTACTATCTTTTTGTAATAAACTTGAGTGATCTTGTATTAAATTGATACATTTAATGTCTTTCTACGAATTTTGCTTCTAATGAAATTTGGAATACCTTAAAAAAATTGAAAAAGCAAATAGTTCGAAGCATGAGCGAGAGACATAAAAAAATCACAAATTTTGCCTACTTTGACACATTTGTTACAATTTTTTTCTGACACCAAAAATTTGACATTTATACCAGGTGACATGCTTACTCTCTGTAAAGGTTTCATTAATTAGCACTATTAAAAACTTGTCCGGATGACAAAAGGCAAATGATGTTGACATCACACCCACTTGGCATGAGTGAAATAAAAGCGACATTGTTTTAGTTGAAAAATTATATAACTATAACCTTGATGGAGGGTAAATATCTCATTTGCATATAAACTTGGAATTTTAAATATGTCTTAGAGGATATAGCTTGGGGTATTTGATCTTTCGCGAGATGCGGATTGCCAAGAAAACCTTCTAAACAAGTGCATTTATACCCCTTTCCATTTTCAGCATCGGTACAATTGGTGTTTTCGGTGCAGATGTAATCCGCTCTCTTCTTGGCAACGTCGCATTTTTTATCCCTTTTTACCTAGTGAAGAACTAGGGGTGCCTTGTTGAGTTCAAGTCGCGAAAGATCACTAGAAACCGCTTGCTGCGACGAAAGCGTAGCTAAAAGGGTTGAAACTGAGGACATGTGTATGATTCTTGTTAGGATGCACGTGTGAGTTGTGTTAGAAAAGTCCCACATCGGAGAATTGATGTGGTATTGAGCAGTTAATATACTCAAGTTGGCCCATAACTCATTAGCTTAAGCTTTTGAGTGAAGGTGAGTCTAACTAGGTATATTGACGGGCTCGGACTTGGGCTTCCTCTTGGCGATCTCCCCAAGAGAAAAGTATCGGACTTCCGCTGTACACTCGCAACAAGTGGTATCAAAGCTAGGCTTGCTTGAGTTGAAGCGAATCGATGGCGACAAAATCGACAGATTTGAGGGGAAAGACTTTGGTTTCTGGAAGATGCAGATAGAAGAATATTTATATCAGATGAAACTGTATGAGCCCCTATCTAGTAAGAAACCAAAAACGATGAAGCAACCCGATTGGAAATTGCTGGATAGACGAGCGATGGGTGTTATTCGGCTGACGTTAGCTCGTAACGTCACATTTAATATCGTCAAGGAGAAGACTACTGCGGGTTTGATGAAAGCCATGTCGGACATGTACGAGAAGCCCTCTACGATCAACAAGGTTTATTTGATGCGATGTCTGTTTAACTTGAAGATGAACAAAGGTACATCAGTTGCTAATCATATCAACGAATTCAATGTGATCATTAGTCAATTGAGTTCAGTTGAGATTGATTTTGAAGATGAGGTGCGTACTTTGATTCTATTATCCTCATTGCTTGATAGTTGGAATACTATTGTTACTGCTGTTAGTAATTACTTTAGGTCGACAAGTTTGACATTTGACAGGATTCGAGATTTAATTCTGAGTGACGATATCCGTAGAAGAGAATCTGGTGAATATGTATCTACTGCTTTAGTAGGTGAAAGAGGAAGAACTAGTATACGTGTTAGCAGAAGTAGTATGAACATGAATAGACGCAGTCAGTCTAGAACTGGCGGTGATTTCTGTTGAAACTGTGGCAAGATGGGGCATCTTAGAAGAAATTGCTTTAAGCTGAAAAATGAAATAGGTAAAGGAATTAGAGTTGAAATTGCGAATGATGTTCCAGCTATAACTAAAAATTCTGACTGTGTCGATTGTGTCTTGTCCGTCACCGAGGATTCGTCGTTTAATGGATGGATTATGGATTCTAGTTGTACTTTTTATGCTACACCAAACAGGAACTGGTTTACTTCTTATCAATGCATGGATAGCAGTAAAGTGCAGTTGGGAAACAACGCTGAATGCGATGTTATAGGTGTTGGTGTTATTAAAATCAGAATGCATGATGGTATTGTGAAGACATTGACTAGAGCACGACATGTTCCAGAATTGAAAAAGAACTTAATTTCCTTAGGTGCTCTAGATTCAACTGGATGCAGGTATTCTTCACGAGGTGGAGTCCTGAAGATTATTCGATGTGCCTTGGTGATAATGAAATAAATCAAGCATGGTGGCCTGTATAAACTTCAAGGTGAGACATTGATAAATTTCGCTCTTAAAACGTCGACATCTGTTCGAGAGTCTAATGGCTACTCGAGGAAGGCCTTGGTGATTGTGCCGATGCACAAGTTTGATGCTGTTGTCAAGAACACGCGGTCGAGAGCTTTGATCGGAACGAAGACTGGTAAGTTGATCAAGCATGTACGAACTGACAGTAACATGGAGTCATGCTCGAAGCTGGTAAATAAATTTTGCATGAAAAATGGCATAGTGAAACACCGCACTAGTGCTAGTTAACCACAACAGTTTGCAAAATTGATGAGCAGGACATTACTAGAGACATCCCATAAAAAAATCTCTAGCTCTAGTATGACTAGGAGAATTCCAGTGGACGTGCTCAATATAGCGAGCTACCTAGTGAATAGATCCCCATCGACTGCGATCGGATATCGGACTCTCGAAGAAGTGTAGTTAGGTAAAGTTGCTGAGATTCTATTTTTAGAATGTATAATTGCCCGTATTATTATCGAGTAAGTAATGGTAAGCTCGATGTGAGGACAATGTGCATATTTCATGGCTATGCACGAGGTGAGCGGGGCTATCAGTTGTGATGTCTGAGTATAAATTCACTTGTTTGCAGTAGAGACATTACCTTTAACGAGTCTCCAGTACTTCTGGCTAGGAGTGATTATAGCAGTGTTAATACGGATCTGGACGGTGTTCAGCTTGAGGTGGGGTTGCAACCAGAAACTCTTGAGGTAGTAAATACTATCGAATTAATCGACATGGATGGTGCTTGTAGCGAGGTGGAGCCCGTAGAGCCAACAGTTACTGTAACTGCTGATGTTGACAAGATACGTGTTCGATCTCCTGACAGATATGGATGCAACGAAGGTTTTGCTTTATCTGTCGTACAGGATCTTGTATCAGATAGTCCTTGTGGAGCAGTTAAATGTGCATGTTCAGTTGGTGTTCTGATGAGATCCTCGGTTATGGTGAAGTTCAAGTGCGGCTTGAACTTGGATGATATCTGTGGCAGTTGAGCCCATTGAGGCTATTGGGAGAGTAGTAGCAGATGATATTCAGGTTACTTGCGTAGCGATTGTGGCATGGCACAAACGTCAAGTCAAGGTGGAGATTGTTAGAATATGTCTCGAGTTTGAACTCGAACTGAAAATCGTAAATATATTTTATAGATATCTGAAATAGAGCAAAATATAATATCTTGCAGTGAATATCCTTCGGCAAGATTGGATAAAGTTTGAAATCTAGGAAACCTGTTGCACATTGAAATCCACGGCTTGATCGTGAAAAGGAAAGGAAAAAAAAAAAGCAAAAGGATATCTACATTCAGAGATCCCGAACTGGAGAATGGCGTCTACGGCCAAAGAAGGAAAGTCCACCGGGGACTTTACAATTTGGATTTCATGACTTGTCAAAGAAGATAAAACCAAATCTTCATTATTATATCGTTTCCTAATCCCAATGGCAGAAGCACTTTCGTTGGATATGCATAGACTTCTCAGATGGTAATATAAAGAGTTCAAGGTTTTGTTTTTTTGGGGGACTTAGCATCGTGGATGAGTCCCTGAAGCGACTTCCTTGCGTGAGTGCCGCGGGTGGTCTGCAGTTGACATCCATAGTTGCTGGATGCTTGATAGCCAAGATCTTCGTGCCGAAGTTGATGCAGTTTGAAGCTTGAAGTGCCGACTTCTCGTCGAGTGCTTGAGAGGGTTCACTCCCATTGATTTTGTTCGCAGAATTATATTAAGAATTCAAGTGTCGAAGCCGATTAAATCTTGAGGTTAGATTTGTGTTTTAATTCCTTTGCAAGATTGAGAGATTATTTCGTTATGAAATGAGGGCTAAACACTGTATGCGTTCTTGGATGTAATTGGGGCTAGGAAACACCAAGAGTGTATTTGTGTAAATCTGTAATCTCCGTGTATCGCTCGTTTTGTAGTGGAATTCGTTGCTACTCTTCCCGTTAACATAGGTCTCTACGATCGAACCACGTACATCTGGTGTTCGATTTACTTTAATTGTTCTGTTTATTTTATTGTTTGATTGCTTGGTTCTGCACAACAATTGGTATCATAGCTGATGGTTGATTGGTGGGACTCCAATCTGTTCCGGTGAATATCTCAAAAAGGAATCTGGTGATTGCGTCTCAAGAAGGAATCTGGTACCAACGTGGTTTTCGGGCCGATGGGTGTTGTGGTGTAGCAGTGCGGACCCGATGGACGTTGATGGAGATTTAGGTTGAGAAGGAGATGGAGCCAATGCGGTTTCCGGGTCGATAGACGTTGTGGTGTAGCAACGGGCCCAATGGGCGTTGATGGAAATTCAAGTTGAGATATGTTTGTGCGGAAAGATACTCGGATTAAGGGGGAGCAAACCTAACATTGAAGCTTACACGTGAGGGGGAGATTGTTAGGATGCACGTGTGAGTTGTGTTAGAAAAGTCCCACATCGGAGAATTAATGTGGTATTGAGCAGTTAATATACCCAAGTTGGCCCATAACTCATTAGTTTAAGCTTTTGACAGAAATAGGAGTACTCCCTCTTGGCGATATCCCCAAACGAAAAGTATCGAACTTCCGCTATGTACTCCCTCTTGGCGATCTCCCCAAACGAAAAGTATCAGAATTCCGCTATGTACTCCCAACAGTTATTATAGCCAGAAATAGGAGTACTCCTTGCCACGAAATGAGCTGCTCTTACTTTTCAAATTATCTCTGAAAGATTCATCTATGTTCTAGAGTTTAAGAAGAGTCTTTGCCTCTATGGGAAAGAAGAAGCCTGGTCTTCTCCTTCCCCAATCCATCGATACCACGTATATTGGGGGTGTCACGTCCCGACTCTCGAGCCCGCGACATCCCTTGCCAAATCGCCACCAGGTCATAATAGATAGCGTCCCAGGCAATTGCTATCGACCTAAGCTTATATTGCGCAAGCGGAACGTACCATCTTCCATTCAATAAAATCATATGGGATAGATAGAAAGTAAAGCCAGATTGCAAAATACAAAAGGCTGATGAGAATAGATGATTCATAACCTTACAGAGCCATCAACTGATAAATACAACCCCATGCTTCGGGGTGGCCCTCTAGGACTCACAAAAAGATACAGGAGTCAGGTAAGGTTAACTCTCATCTATCCCAAAACAGTATCCCCCACAAAAACAACCACAGTTCCCTGACTACAAAAAGGCCCTAACCCTCTACTGGGAAGACTCGACATTCGTGTCGTAATAATCAACCGGGGGAGCCGGGTCATTTGGGTCATCACAAGAACTCTGGCTAGAACGCACAGAGGGGGCTACCGATTGCTCAGGCTCGAGATCGAGCTCCATATCAGGCGCGGGGTCCATCACTTCCCCATCAGGTGTATCAATATCCATTGGGTCCCAAGCGGGGATATTAGGGACCCCCTGTAGAGGTGGCCCCTCAAATCCTCGAAGTGGACCGAAGAGATCCATCCCATCACGAAGATACCAGGCTTTAAAGAGGTGTGCCACTAGATGTGGCATCCCTTCATCAACCCATATCGTCGTGATGTGACGCTCCCACATCTGGTCCGTACCTAGTACCGGATGGAGACTAATGTCAAGTGATGAGTCAGTGGGGGTGCCAAACCGCACCGGTCTTTCCATTACTTCGGACCTGAAAAATTTATCCCACGACGGGGTGAGAAATGAATCTCAGTGAATCAAGCCTAATCTCGGTTAGGACAATGATTCGCCCAGAACATCCTAAGTGCCACAAAAAGATCACAAGATAACAACAGAGATATATATATAAATATATCAATCATAACAAGTCTGACAAATCTACCACCAACAGAAGTACAACCACTCAGGCATACACAAGTTCATTATTAATCAATGACCCACGCGACTGGCGTGATAAATACATCAATAGTGCGATCCCGCACTCTTCTGGCAAAACCAGGCTACGTCCACTTTACCCTCTCAGCGACGGCTACTACAAGCAGTGTATCCAGTGCACCCGGCACGGCACTGCAAGTAGGCATTCCTTAAAAAGGAGCTTCGGTCCATCACAAGCTGCGACCGGCATCCGATAATCCCTTAAAACCGTACGACTGGCACGGGGCATGGATTATCGTGCTTCTGACAAGTCGCAAATTTCCATACAATCAGTACGGTACAAGTACCCACGGTACAAAGCGAACTTGCCAGGTAGCGTCATTGACCCTTTAAATGACCACACAAATTGCACTCGGCAATCAACTCATTGATTATCTTGGATTAACGCCAAAATCCACAAGAAATACAATCAACTCGGCCCCAAGGCCCACAAGATTCCCAATTGAACTTTTCAGCCAGGCAAACAAACCAATCAAGCAATTCACTCACTCTCGAGTAATCAACTTAACCCGGCAATTTCAAGCTCAATTCATATTAGAAATCTTAATTCTCAGTCAAATTATAGCAATCAATCGTTCGCTTGTCTCTAACCTGTCACTCACTCGCGAGCAAATCAATCAAACAATTAATTGCTAAATTACCACAAATAGCCACAGACAAATAATCGATCGACCATGTATCCTAACCATGGTTTCTATCTATACCGGTCCCGATCGAAATATATATTTTTTTAAAATAAATAAATAAATAAATAAATACATAATTAAATAAATAATTAAATCAGACTAATCCTAAGCGCAATTAGCGCCCTAACCAAGGTTTAGAGTCAACTCACTATTTGAGTTAGCTCGATCGGCGACGGCGGCGGCGGCGGCGGCGGCGGCGATAAAACTAAGGTTTATCGCGCGGCGAATCGAGCTCAAACTTCGGCGACACCCCGTGGGAGTCCGGCGAGGTCACCGGAACAGGTGGCCGGCGGCGGAGCTCCGGCGAGCGGCGGCCGGCGGCCTACAACAGTAAACAACAGAATATTCAATCCGGCAACTCTACTGTTTTGGCCGTTTTCCGGCGACACGGGCCGGGACAAGGCCGGCCAAGGGTCGGGGGCTCACCTAGGGTTCGGTGGGAGTCGGCCGGGACAGGTGGATGGCGGCGGAAGGCGGCCGGCGACGGCGGACAGCCGCGATCAGTGGCTGTCCTGTTTTCGCGCCGAAACAGGGCCCTCGGTCGGCGGCGGTTTTCGGCGGCCACGCGCGGCGACCGGCGGAGCCGAGCTAGGTGGCGGTAGAGGAGACTCAGGGGAGTCGGCTGGCGGTGGCGGTGTGGTATGGCGGCGACGGTGGCGGCCGGAACGAAGACCGGAACAAACCGGGTTCAAAACAGAGCACCGAGACTTTCGGGCCGGATTCCGGTGATTCCGCCGGCTGACGGTCGGCGACGAGGGGTCGGATCGGTCGAGGGGAGGTCGGGGGTTAGCTGGGTGGTGGTGGTCGGCGTCGGTGGCGGCCGGAGCAGACCGCGGAGTCCTCGGGTCCTCTGACCCGAAAACAGGGCAGGCCCGGCCGCGAGTTTCCTTCGGCGAAACGGCGGCGGCGGCGGCTCGGCCGGGGTCCAGGCGACGGCGGCGAGTGGCTGGGGACGGTGGCTGCCGGTGGTGGTGTGGTGGTCGCGAAAAATGGCCACGGACGGAGGTGATTCGATCGGTTGAAGGAGCTATCGGCAAAGAAGAAAAAAAAAGAAAGAAAGAAGAAGAACAGAAGAAGAAGCAGCAGGAAGAAGAGAGAAGCAGCAGAGGGAGGCGACGTTGGGCAGAGGGCAGGTGGGGCCCACCTTGACTTTGGAGGCCAAAAATTTAATTTTTTTGTCTCATGTGAGTGAATTATTGGGGGGAGGGGCAAAATGGTAATTTTGGCGCGCCGGGACTGAAACGAAATTTTTGGTGTACTGATCGATGGGTAATTTCGGCAATTTCACTGGTCAAGCTCGGTCAGGATTAAGCTCGTTTGCAAAAACGGCAATTTAAAAATCGCCGCAGATAAATTTCGAAACTCAATTCGAAATAATCTAAAGTTCGGAATTCGTCCAAATTTTCGTCTTTTCAGTCCTTATAGTCCAAAATGGGCGTCAACTATGATTATACATTCATATCATTAAATCGACTCCCGGCACTTACAAGGGTTGAATTTCCAGGACGTCACAACTCTCCCCCACTTAGGAAATTTCGTCCTCGAAATTACAGCACAGTTTTAATTACTCAAAAAGAGAAGGATAACTAAGCTTCATAACTTCTTCGTTCTCCCATGTAGCTCCTTCTGTGCCATGGTGTTGCCAAACCACCTTGACTAACGGAATTGTCTTGGATCGCAGTACCTGCTCTTTTCTGTCTACGATCCTGACTGGTCGCTCCACATATGACGCCCGTTCATCCAAATCAATTTCTTCGTAACTCAGCACATGAGCAGGGTCTGGCTCATACTTCCTCAACATCGATACGTGAAAAACATTATGCACTTGAGCCAGTCTAGGCGGCAATGCGAGTCGATAAGCCAAAATTCCAATCCGTTCTAAGATTTCAAATGGTCCAACGTACCTCGGGCTCAGCTTTCCTTTCCTGCCAAAACGGGATGTTCCTCTCATAGGTGACACTTTCAAAAAGACATGGTCGCCTACTTGAAATTCCAAAGGTCTGCGCCTTTTATCAGCATAACTCTTCTGGCGACTCTGAGCTGTCTTTAATCTATCTCTAATCACTTTAATTGCTTCCATCGACTGTTCTACTAACTCAGGACCAGTTATCTTCCTTTCCCCAACCTCATCCCAACAGACTGGTGTCCTGCAAGCCCTACCATACAAGGCCTCAAAAGGTGCCATCTTAATACTCTGTTGGTAGCTGTTATTATAGGCAAATTCAACCAGATGTAAATGTTCCTCCCAATTACCTCTGAAATCCAGAACACATGCTCTCAACATGTCCTCCAAGGTCTGAATCGTTCTTTCAGACTGACCATCTGTCTGTGGATGATAAGCTATACTAAATTGCAGCTTCGTTCCTAAAGCAGTTTGTAGACTCTTCCAAAATGTAGCGGTGAATTTAGGATCTCGATCAGAAGTGATCGTCACTGGCACACCATGCAACCTTACAATATGCCTCACATACAACTCAACGTATCTGTCTAAAGCAAAGTCCTTTCTTACTGGAATAAAATGCGCTGACTTCGTTAGTCTATCCACCACGACCCAAATTGAATCATGCCCTCGCTGACTCCTCGGCAAACCCATCACGAAATCCATCGTGATATGCTCCCATTTCCACTCTGGAATTTCCAAAGGTTGTAGTAGTCCTCCAGGTTTGCAATGCTGCGCCTTGACCTGCTGGCAGGTCAAACATTTAGCCACATGTTTGGCTATATCAGTTTTCATACCATTCCACCAGTAATGCTGTTTCAAATTCTGATACATCTTTGTACTCCCAGGATGAATACTATAACCACTACGATGTGCTTCTGATAATATCTCCTCCTTTAAATTTTCATCCTCCGGCACAACCAACCGTCCTCTAAACTTAAGTATCCCATCCTCCGCTATTTGAAAATCGACTCTTCGTTTGGTCGGATCTCCTTGTAAATCTTCCGGATAAAAGGGTCTGTGGACTGCAAGGCCTTAATTTTAACTTGCACTTCTGGCTCGATTCTCAAGGTAGCCACGAGACTCGACAGGTGGCTTATCTCCAGTTTAAAGTCTGAGTCTCTTAATTGCTCAAGTAAACGCCACTCCTGCACCTGCAATTGAGCAATCACTGATTTTCTACTCAGGGCATCAGCAACCTTATTCGCCTTACCAGGATGATACAGGATCTCACAGTCATAGTCTTTTAATAACTCCATCCATCGGCGTTGTCTCATGTTCAGCTCCCTTTGAGAGAACAGGTATTTCAGACTCTGATGGTCGGTGTACACCTGAAAACTTTCCCCAATCAAATAGTGTCTCCAGATCTTCAAGGCAAACACAACCGCAGCTAACTCCAGGTCGTGTGTGGGATAATTCAACTCGTGTGGTCTCAACTGACGGGACGCATACGCTACCACCCTGCCATGCTGCATCAAAACACAGCCCAGTCCCCTAAGCGAAGCATCGCTATAAATTTCATAACCACCAGGACCAGACGAAATTGTCAGAACAGGAGCCGTAGTTAGCCTATGCTTAAGCTCTTGAAAACTACGCTCGCACTTGTCCGTCCATTGAAACTTCATATCTTTCTTCAGCAATTTAGTCAAAGGCGAGGCTATAGCTGAGAATCCTTCCACAAATCGCCTGTAATAACCTGCCAAACCCAAGAAACTTCTAATTTCTGTAGCAGTTGTCGGTCTCGACCAGTTAATAACTGCCTCAATTTTAACCGGATCCACAGCAATACCTTCACTCGAAACTACGTGGCCTAAGAATGCCACGCTAGCTAACCAAAACTCACACTTACTGAATTTAGCGTATAATTGATGCGTTCTCAGAGTTTCCAGAACTATTCTCAGGTGTTGCTCATGATCTTCAGAACTCTTCGAGTACACTAGGATATCATCTATGAAAACAATCACAAAGCGATCCAGAAACTCCTTGAACACTCTATTCATCAGATCCATAAAAGCAGCAGGAGCATTCGTCAAACCAAACGGCATCACTGTGAACTCGTAATGCCCATAACGTGTTCTAAATGCCGATTTCGGTATATCCTCTTTTCTGATTCTCAACTGATGGTATCCCGTCCGTAGATCAATTTTTGAAAATATAGATGCTCCCTGCAGCTGATCGAACAAGTCGTCAATCCTTGGCAGTGGGTACTTATTCTTGACCGTCACTTGATTCAACTGCCTATAGTCAATACACAGTCTCAAAGACCCATCCTTTTTCTTGACGAACAAGACAGGCGCTCCCCATGGCGAGGCACTAGGGCGAATGAATCCCTTGTCTAACAACTCCTGCATTTGAACCTTAAGTTCTTTCAATTCTGATAACGCCATTCTATATGGCGCCTTAGAAATCGGCTCCGTCCCCGGAGCTAATTCTATCACAAACTCGATTTCTCTTTCTGGTGGTAAACCAGGTAATTCTTGGGGGAAAACATCTGGAAACTCACATACAATCGCAATATCCTCCAATTTCAATTCTTTAGCAGATGTATCTACCACAGAAGCCAAATAACCTTGGCACCCATCTCCCAACAATCGAGTCGCCTCTAACGACGATATCATCACAGTCGAGGTTCCTCCTCGATTACCCAAAAATTCATAACTACTGTCATCCATCGGATTAAACCGTATTATCTTATTAAAGCAGTCCATTGTGGCTCTTTGCTTTACCAACCAATCCATTCCCACAATCAAGTCAAAATCGTACATTTCTAGCACAATCAAATCTATCTTACTCTCATGGCCATCCACCACTAGTCTGCAATCAGGACAGCTCACTGTAGCCACTACTTTATCTTTCAATGGCGTAGATACATTAAGCACAATTTCTAAAGGTACCAAGTTCAATTCAGATAATTTAACAAACTGATCCGCAACAAACGAATGGGTGGCGCCCGGATCAAATAAGGCATATGCTACTTGGTCATGCAAGAGGACCGTACCTGTAACAGTCGGCGAATCCTTCGCCGCTTCCCGAGTGACTGCAAAAACCCTTCCTTGTGCCGGCGGGCGATTCTGGAAGTTTGACGGCACAGATCCTCTAGACTGTCCTCCCTGCTGGGGTTGTGCCTGTCCACCTTGCCTCTGCGGGCAGTCCCTCACCTGATGGCCCAGCTGGCCACAACCAAAACAGGCACCACCTCGATACGGGCACAAACCAGGCCCATGCCTCTGTCGACACAAGCTGCACACCTCATTCTGACGAAATGCCGGCTTACTAATCGCCCCTCGGCGATTTGGTGGAATGTGACTCCGGTTGTTAAACATGGGTTTCTTCCCTTGTCTCCTATCGAATCTGTTTGGGGAAACAAATCGTGATCCAGATGCAGTAGCCCTTTCAGACAAGTCCCGCTCCACTATCAACGCCCTCGCGTAGATATCATCATAGTCTTGAAGGTCAAGCGGTGCCAGGGCACTCTTAATCTCGGGCTTCAATCCGTCCTTGAACCTTCTAGCCCTATCCTCCGGATCCTCAATCATTCTCGGAGCATACTTGGACAGTTCAGAAAACTTTGCCTCGTACTGGTCAATAGTCATCTGATTCTGACGGAGGCGGAAAAATTCAGCCATCTTTTGCTCCCTAGCTGTCCTCGAAAAGTATTTATTATTGAAAACTTCTACAAAAGTATTCCATACTGGAATTGTACCTTCTGGAAAAGTTCTACCCTTGACAGCTCTCCACCACGTACTAGCATTCCCTTCAAGTTGATAAACTGCCAGAGTAACTTTATCCCTATCTGAGCATCTCAGCAAATCGAATGCTTTCTCCATCCCTTCGACCCATCGAGTAGCAGCTTCAGGGTCTCCACTTCCAGTGAATTGGGGTGGTTTCAACTTAAGAAACTGTTCCACCAGCTTTTGAGCCCTACGCTCCTCACTGTCATGTATAGGTAGGGGACTCGCCGACGGAACTGCAAACGGAATAGCAGATGAAGTCCCAGCAGCAGCAACAGTAGCTGCGGCTTGATTCCTTACTTGCTGTCCCATCAAATCTCCAATAGTACCTAAGGCTTGCATGACTTCAGCCATTGTCGGTTCCCTTCCAGTAGGTCCTGTAGGTTCTGCAGCAGAGGCTGTAGTAGGGGGTGCAATAAGGGACACCGCAGGCGGTACTCTTTCAGCATCGACTAATTCTTCCACCGGCCTTAAAGGCCTCCTTCGAGGTGCTCGGGGTGCTCTTCTACCACGTCCGCTCATTTTGCAATAAAAGGTGAAGTCCTGCTCACCCCATAGCAAAACGTGGTCAGAAAGAAATCCTTAAGTTCTACCACATAATTAGCAATCACAGGCATAATAACCAAGAATCTTACTAACTATCCCATTTCTCAGCGCTCCTTATCACTCCATGCCAATGACCAGATGGATCAGGCTGACCTTGCTCTGATACCACCTTGGGCGGGGATGTCACGTCCCGACTCTCGAGCCCGCGACATCCCTTGCCAAATCGCCACCAGGTCATAATAGATAGCGTCCCAGGCAATTGCTATCGACCTAAGCTTATATTGCGCAAGCGGAACGTACCATCTTCCATTCAATAAAATCATATGGGATAGATAGAAAGTAAAGCCAGATTGCAAAATACAAAAGGCTGATGAGAATAGATGATTCATAACCTTACAGAGCCATCAACTGATAAATACAACCCCATGCTTCGGGGTGGCCCTCTAGGACTCACAAAAAGATACAGGAGTCAGGTAAGGTTAACTCTCATCTATCCCAAAATAGTATCCCCCACAAAAACAACCACAGTTCCCTGGCTACAAAAAGGCCCTAACCCTCTACTGGGAAAACTCGACATCCGTGTCGTAATAATCAACCGGGGGAGCCGGGTCATTTGGGTCATCACAAGAACTCTGGCTAGAACGCACAGAGGGGGCTACCGATTGCTCAGGCTCGAGATCGAGCTCCATATCAGGCGCGGGGTCCATCACTTCCCCATCAGGTGTATCAATATCCATTGGGTCCCAAGCGGGGATATTAGGGACCCCCTGTAGAGGTGGCCCCTCAAATCCTCGAAGCGGACCGAAGAGATCCATCCCATCACGAAGATACCAGGCTTTAAAGAGGTGTGCCACCAGATGTGGCATCCCTTCATCAACCCATATCGTCGTGATGTGACGCTCCCACATCTGGTCCGTACCTAGTACCGGATGGAGACTAATGTCAAGTGATGAGTCAGTGGGGGTGCCAAACCGCACCGGTCTTTCCATTACTTCGGACCTGAAAAATTTGTCCCACGACGGGGTGAGAAATGAATCTCAGTGAATCAAGCCTAATCTCGGTTAGGACAATGATTCGCCCAGAACATCCTAAGTGCCACAAAAAGATCACAAGATAACAACAGAGATATATATATAAATATATCAATCATAACAAGTCTGACAAATCTACCACCAACAGAAGTACAACCACTCAGGCATACACAAGTTCATTATTAATCAATGACCCACGCGACTGGCGTGATAAATACATCAATAGTGCGATCCCGCACTCTTCTGGCAAAACCAGGCTACGTCCACTTTACCCTCTCAGCGACGGCTACTACAAGCAGTGTATCCAGTGCACCCGGCACGGCACTGCAAGTAGGCATTCCTTAAAAAGGAGCTTCGGTCCATCACAAGCTGCGACCGGCATCCGATAATCCCTTAAAACCGTACGACTGGCACGGGGCATGGATTATCGTGCTTCTGACAAGTCGCAAATTTCCATACAATCAGTACGGTACAAGTACCCACGGTACAAAGCGAACTTGCCAGGTAGCGTCATTGACCCTTTAAATGACCACACAAATTGCACTCGGCAATCAACTCATTGATTATCTTGGATTAACGCCAAAATCCACAAGAAATACAATCAACTCGGCCCCAAGGCCCACAAGATTCCCAATTGAACTTTTCAGCCAGGCAAACAAACCAATCAAGCAATTCACTCACTCTCGAGTAATCAACTTAACCCGGCAATTTCAAGCTCAATTCATATTAGAAATCTTAATTCTCAGTCAAATTATAGCAATCAATCGTTCGCTCGTCTCTAACTTGTCATTCACTCGCGAGCAAATCAATCAAACAATTAATTGCTAAATTACCACAAATAGCCACAGACAAATAATCGATCGACCATGTATCCTAACCATGGTTTCTATCTATACCGGTCCCGATCGAAATATTTTTTTTTAAAAAATAAATAAATAAATAAATAAATACATAATTAAATAAATAATTAAATCATACTAATCCTAAGCGCAATTAGCGCCCCAACCAAGGTTTAGAGTCAACTCACTATTTGAGTTAGCTCGATCGGCGGCGGCGGCGATAAAACTAAGGTTTATCGCGCGGCGAATCGAGCTCAAACTTCGGCGACACCCCGTGGGAGTCCGGCGAGGTCACCGGAACAGGTGGCCGGCGGCGGAGCTCCGGCGAGCGGCGGCCGGCGGCCTACAACAGTAAACAACAGAATATTCAATCCGGCAACTCTACTGTTTTGGCCGTTTTCCGGCGACACGGGCCGGGACAAGGCCGGCCAAGGGTCGGGGGCTCACCTAGGGTTCGGTGGGAGTCGGCCGGGACAGGTGGACGGCGGCGGAAGGCGGCCGGTGACGGCGGACAGCCGCGATCAGTGGCTGTCCTGTTTTCGCGCCGAAACAGGGCTCTCGGTCGGCGGCGGTTTCCGGCGGCCACGCGCGGCGACCGGCGGAGCCGAGCTGGGTGGCTGTAGAGGAGACTCAGGGGAGTCGGCTGGCGATGGCGGTGTGGTACGGCGGCGACGGTGGCGGCCGGAACGAAGACCGGAACAAACCGGGTTCAAAACAGAGCACCGAGACTTTCGGGTCGGATTCCGGTGATTCCGGCGGCTGACGGTCGGCGACGAGGGGTTGGATCGGTCGAGGGGAGGTCGGGGGTTAGCTGGGTGGTGGTGGTCGGCGTCGGTGGCGGCCGTGGCGGCCGGAGCAGACCGCGGAGTCCTCGGGTCCTCTGACCCGAAAACAGGGCAGGCCCGGCCGCGAGTTTCCTTCGGCGAAACGGCGGCGGCGGCGGCTCGGCCGGGGTCCAGGCGACGGCGGCGAGTGGCTGGGGACGGTGGCTGCCGGTGGTGGTGTGGTGGTCGCGAAAAATGGCCACGGACGGAGGTGATTCGATCGGTTGAAGGAGCTGTCGGCAAAGAAGAAAAAAAAAGAAAGAAAGAAGAAGAACAGAAGAAGAAGCAGCAGGAAGAAGAGAGAAGCAGCAGAGGGAGGCGACGTTGGGCAGAGGGCAGGTGGGGCCCACCTTGACTTTGGAGGCCAAAAATTTAATTTTTTTGTCTCATGTGAGTGAATTATTGGGGGGGCAAAATGGTAATTTTGGCGCGCCGGGACTGAAACGAAATTTTTGGTGTACTGATCGATGGGTAATTTCGGCAATTTCAATGGTCAAGCTCGGTCAGGATTAAGCTCGTTTGCAAAAACGGCAATTTAAAAATCGCCGCAGATAAATTTCGAAACTCAATTCGAAATAATCTAAAGTTCGGAATTCGTCCAAATTTTCGTATTTTTAGTCCTTATAGTCCAAAATGGGCGTCAACTATGATTATACATTCATATCATTAAATCGACTCCCGGCACTTACAAGGGTTGAATTTCCAGGACGTCACAGGGGGCGGGAAAGGAAAATGCTTCTATGATAATCTAACGGTACTGTCAATTATTTTTTTATTGTAAATTCACATATCATGATCACGTGTTTTGTATAAAATGTTGAAAAATATGGATATTTTGATGGTGAGTGAATAAGAAATTGTTGCTCATTTAACACCCTCAAACTGTTACGAATTATTATTTGTAATAGCTGTTGAATTGATATAGTAATAACAAGTTAATGGCATTAAATTTGGCTGTTATAGAATTAATACTGTAACAGCAGAACCACTGGTAGAACCATTACTACTGTAACAGCAGAACCACTGGTAGAGCCATTAATAATATAACGGCAGAACCATTGTTTTTGTAATGACAAAACTATTGATATTTTGTTGTTACAAAATTAATCAACTATTATTTATTTCGAAATACGCCACTTACTCTATAAATGGATGGCTTCACATTCTATTTCAAGAGTAGAAAAGTGAGTAGAAAAGAGAAGACACTTGCACGAAAAAGAAAACCTCTTATTAAACCTCTTATTTCTCTCTTTCAATTCTCTGCATTTACATTATTTTTCGTAGTGTTCAAGTTTGCCGAAAGCTTTGAAGTGTTGTGCTTGACTCTATCGCTATCAACCATTGTATCCTAAGAGACATACATTCACGAAACTTCAAAACACGTACGGGAGAGGACGAATCTATTTTAAGGAAAATGTGTCAAACACATACCTCGGTATTTGTATCAATTCTATTTACTTTCATATTGTTATGCTTCTTCCGATTCAGTGTTTGTGCATTTGACAATTTAACATTTGTGCCTCTGTCAATTGAATATATTTTTGGTCCAACAATCTTAAAACAAGAAGATTGAGAAGCCAAAGTAGGATGAGTTTTCAAGAACAAGTTTCAAGGAAAATGTTTCAATTGTGTCAAGATGGGTCATAGATCTATGGATTGCATAATTTCGAAGAAAAAGATTTATGATACATATATGGTGAATGATATAGCCCGAGACGTGTCATGTATAAACATCTCTCTCATTTCAGTGGTCATGTCTCTGATATTTTAGATCTGTCATTGTATGTATTATATTTTTTTGAACAAGTTTAAAACAGAATCAAAATTCGGTTTGCTGTCCAACAAGTACGCGACCGTATCGCAACCGATGGCAATGAGCTTGTTGTTGGTGCTGGATATGGGGAAATGAGCAAGGGTGAGCCGGGGAAAGCCGCTTGAATTGACATCAAACCCATCAGAGTTATAGCAGGCTCGATCGACCCACGTGTTTACTTGTATCTCGTGATTCGCGAGAGAGATGTCGAGTATCTGCAGTTCACTATCTTTGGTTTCCCAATAAGGCATCGGAGGGTGGGTAAAGTCGTCGCAATCGACCGCAAACGAGGAAGGACCGTTACGGTAGCTGGGATGACTGTCCCTCGATCCGAAGGGGTATGGAATCGAGAGGTTTCCGCAAGTGCTGCAGCATTCGGGCTTCGTGATTGGATAATCAGCAGCTTCTGCTGCTAAGGGATTGTGGTATGGACCCAATACAGCCCCAAGCACCACAGCTTTCAAGAGAAGCCTGTGGATGATCATTATTTATTCCTTCAACTCTCTGAATATGATGTGTGTGTGTGGGTGTTTTTTTTTTTTTTTTTTTATGGATTAATTTGATGGGGATGGGGGGTATATAAGGAGAGGTAAGGTGGTTTTTCTTTTCCCCTTTTTTGTTTTCTGGTCAAGTGACTGTGGTAATTGGATTACTTCAAGCATTGGAGTTAATACCAGCTGGTCCCGGAGACCTGCAAGAGACGACTCACAACGTTGAAGTCTTGTGCAGTGCAAGGTTGCATTTTTTCCAAATGCATAATTCACCCCATTAGAGTAATTACATAGTAAAAACGATGCCTTCATCTAAAAGATTGAGCTACTAGAGCAGTTAGCAGTGATCTCACTAAATTTTATATGGGTATTAGAGCAGTAGATATTGAGTTCAGAGAAAAATATTTCAACATCTAGTTCAAGGCAAAAAGATTAAATTAAGCGTGAAGGAAAGTGTTAAAGTAATTAAATATTAAATCACACATTCATTTAAAAACTTAAATTTTTAATGAATTTTAAAGAAGAAGAAAGCCATTGTGATTTGTGAGGGCTCCTGGAAAAACAAACAAAAACAAAAACCCTCTCTGATTGATCAGGTCTCTGCAAAGTTATAAAATCACGTAGTGCATTCGAGGAGGGACCCTCATGGCTCCTATCTTAATAATAATAATAATAATAATAGCTGCTCTTACTTTTCAAATAATCTCTCAAAGGATGAAAGTCGAGGAAAACAGAAGTCTCGGTCGTCTCCTGTCCCGTTCGATATTATGGTGTTTCGCACCATTACTAGTTGGGGGCGTAACTTCAGTGCAGGGCAATATTTATTATTAACATTCGGGGCAAAACTTAAAAGTTGGTAGGGAAAGGAGAAGATCTGAAATTCTGAATGACCCTTCGTTGGTTTTTTTTTTTTTTCGATGACGAATCTCATTCGTCGACTGACAAGAACTAATGACGGTCACGGACTTTTTTTTTTCAAATTAATATTAAAAAATATATATTTACCATATTAGGTGACGCTCGGCAATTGAGCCGCTAAGCGGCACCCAATTTGCGAGTTGGGCCCCGCTCGGCGGCCCAATTGCCTAGCAAGCCCAATTGCCTAGCAAGTGGCTCCCCTTCCCCCCCCCAATCGGCAATTGGGCCGCCGCGCGGGGCCCAAATCCTTGTTTTGGGCCCCGCTCGGCGGCCTAATTGCCGAGCAGGGCTAAATTTTTTTTATTTGTTTTGTTAAAGGCTTCGTCTCGAAAAATTACGCAAAATAAAAAAAAATCGTCCATCTTTCTTTGAAAGGATATATCTCATCGTTCGAGTGTCCGTTTGGGACGATTTTTTTTTATTTCCCGTAATTTTTCAAGACGAATCCATTGAAAAAAAATAAATTAACACAAAATAAATTTCGGCCCCCTCGGCAATTAGGCCGCCAAGCGGGGCCCAATTGCCAATTGGGGGACAGGGCAGCCACTCGCTCGGAAATTGAGCCATCGAGCAGGGCCCACCTCGCTAATTGGGTGCCGCTCGGTGGTCGAGTAGCACCCAATTTGATATATATATTTTTAAAAAATTATTAATTTGATAAATATTTTTAAAAAAATGTTAATTTGGAAAATTGCCCGTCCATCCTTTTCTACTGTAATTGAGCGCCAAATTCCTTATTAACAGGCATACTTGCCGAAAACAGCTTTAAACTCAATGAATCGCACAGCCCCCAACTCTTAACTGAACTAGTGAGATGTTGCTTCCAAGACTATATTTATTATATTTTTCTAAATATTGATGTTGACATGAATTTTCACAAAACATTTCAACCTAATATCAAAATCAAGTTCTCCTCGATAAAAGGGGACTATATATCATGGGCCGTGGCCTCGTCTTTCGTGGAATGAAAAAGTCTGCTCTTCTCGTTAATTTCCATGTCAAATCTTCTCAGTAGATTTTGACAATTTTAATCGATGTATGTCTTTCAAAATATGTTGATTTAGAACTTTGTTTTGTTGCATATATGCTGCATTGCTATGTATGCAAATAAATTACGACATCATATGGAAGACTTCCAGAAAATTACCAATAAAATCTTGAATCTGTTGCAGTTATGTGAATTCTCTCTCAATTTTTTTTGTTATTATTGCCAAATCAGTTCTACACCTTTTGCATTTATGGTAATTCAGTTCATCCGTTCAATTTTGACCGTAAATTATTGATGAAGCCCACCCTCACTAGTGTGAGCTTCGCTAGAGGTCGAGGCTAGCCCTCGCTTCTAGCCCCATCGACCGGCTAGAAAAAGAAGAAAGAGAAGGAAAGAAAACAACTAAAAAAATGAAAAATATTAAAATATTATTAAAATTTATCCACTTCAGCACCGACCGTACCACTTTAGCAATTTTCGTCCAAAATTGACTGAATAGACTCAATTGACAAAAAGAAAATTATGATTGAATTAGCATAATTACAATATATTTAGGACTCTCTTAGTAATTGTTCTGCGAGACATCTTTTTGAGTGAAAACGCAGGCACTTCGTTCAAATTATCTAATGGAAATTAAATAGCATTATTTTTGTTGCCGATTGGGAAGCTTACGTTGTACTAACAATTATAGCGCAGATAGATATATAAATAGTGTCGTAGGGGTAATGTGGCAGAACTTCGATTGGATGTAACAAACATGATTGTCCACAAACAGATTAACCTAACTCGAGCCGATAAACCCACCTCAGCAAGAAATTGTTGATTCAGGTCGGTTCGGATTTCGACTTGAAACCTGAAAAGAACAAAAACTAATCAACCGATGCGTAGAAGAAGATCGAAATCTGCGGTGTCTAAATCTGCAAAATAGAAAACATATTCCCGAAACCAAATTTACATCTTTCAGTTCAGAGTAAAGCCACGGTATGGCCCGAGATCTGATCATTGCAAAGTGGAAAGGATTTTGGGAGTCCGAAATTGATTGCCCAGAAATTTCTGAGGGCGGCGTGTGAGGTTCCAGGAAAATGCTGAGTCATCGTAGCCAGATTCCTCCGACAATTTCTCATGAACGATAATGTGTCTCATCACGATTTGTCGTTGCCCGCCAACTTTGACCGCATCGTCGATAGAGGGGATCAATGATGCAGGGTGCTTTCAAACCATTCCCAAGACTTGAGAAGTCAAGCAAAACAGTCCAAAAGTAGAAACTGAGTAATCAACAGGAGCAGACCGGTTTGAGCTAGGGATTGTATGCAGGAAACGTGTTTTAAGGGGGACCAGGTTTATGCTCGCAAAATTGTATATTTTTTTTTTGTTAATACTATATATGTGTGTGTGTGTCCAATGTAACTGTCTGACAAAACATAATGTGTAGCTTCAAAGAGGTAAAATATAAACTTTTCCAAGTATCATAAAAATTAAGATTCTGACTATATCTAACATACTTACCATTAGATAAGTGTCGACACTAAAAAAATAACAATTAAAAATACCGAATAGACAACAACATCACTATGTCCTGAAGTTCGGCAAGTCGAAAGCAATGTACTGAACGGATCGCAGGACCGCTAGATCCCGAAATTCGGTAAGTTGAGAGCAAGGTTGCTTTCGAGATTCGGTGAGTTAAGAGTAATGCAAGACTTGCCGATAGAGTCATAAAAATCAGGAAGTGCAGTAATGAACGCGAATTTGCCAATTTAGCCACATCATCAAAGGAGTTACAAGCCAAAGGTGGAAATAATGGGTACAAGCAGATCATGGAAAGTTATCAGAAAATTTGAACTGATTATGGAGGTTACAAATAAAAAAGAAGTCATTAGAATTTGGCAAACAAGTTATGAAGATCATGAGTGAGAGGGGAGTTATTAAGAATGCCAAAATTCAAGATTTGAAAGCACTGAGTAACTAACTGAGCAGTTGCAAAGTGCAAGGAGTTACAAATATGCAATGAGGATGAAGGAGATAGCTCCGACTGATTAACGCAAGGAAACACTTATCTTTATTGTAGTTCAAGTTTTCTCTCTACACATTACATTTCATGTACCTTTAAGTTTCTAGTAACCAAGTTTACTTCCTGCAATCTACAGTTTTCCTTAAAAGTATTGCAAGTTGTAAAGAAACTTGATAATCAGCCATTCAATCCATAATCCGTATTCCATACATATGCATTCAACTTATTCACACACATCCATCCATTAGATACATTTTGCCTGAATTCTCCTTGACACTCGAGCCAAAGTACCCTTCTTAATAAAAATCAAAGACCGAATCCGAATTTCGGTGAAAGATATTCCCATTGCGAAACACGAGAACAATAAGTATGACTCCTACTTATGTATTGCTACCGTGTATCTTCATTGGGACGTTATTTGCCTCATTAAAGGGAATTTTTATTGCAAATATGGACAATTAACTCCATGAAAACTTCATTGGAAATAAATATAGATGATATTCATAGTTGTAATTCAAATATTCACAAGATTGATTCGACGAAAACATAACTCAAGTCCAATGATCTTATGGACGATTAACACATGAGCAGAAGTCACTGGGAGCGTAGTGTTAACGCAGAGAGATTTCGAGGAAGAAAACGCATTCCTCTATTTTCTGTATATCTTTTTCATATCTTTTACAATGACTTAGAGGTATATATATACAGATAAAGGAAAGAATCCTAAAAGGTATATTCTTTAATCTAGAACCACTAATCTAACTAATTACAATCCATACATATCTTCTATGATTACAATATTTTTTATAGCTCATTCTAACACTCCTCCTCAAGTTGGTGCATAAATGTCGCGAATGCCCAACTTGCTAAATGAGTTGTAGAAGATCTTGCTTGATACCGCCTTCGTCAAAATATCTACTAACTGATCTTCAGATCGAACAAATGGAAATTCAATCACATTGTTATCCAAGTTTTGCTTGATAAAATGACAGTCCACTTCAACATATTTAGTACGGTCATGTTGATCTGGATAATGTGAGATATCAGTTGCTGCTTTATTGTCACAAAATAATTTCATCTCGGCTCTCGAAGCAAACTCAATCTCTGACATTAATTTCTTTAGCCATTAGAGTTCACACAACCCTTTAGCCATCCCTCTAAATTTAGCTTCTGCACTTGATAATGCCAACACTTTCTATTTCTTGCTCCTCCAAGTAACTAAATTTCCTCCCACGAAAGTGAGGTATCCTGATGTTGATCTCCGGTCATAGGCACTCTTGGCCCAGTCTGCATCAGTAAACCTTCGATCTTGAGGTGATCCCTTTTCAAAATCTTAGACCTCGCCTTGGAGAAGACTTCAAATAGCGAAGTATATGCAATACTGCATTCATATGATCTTCACTCGGGGCATGCATGAATTGGCTAACAGCACTCACTGCATATGCAATGTTAGGACACGTATGCGATGGATAAATTAGTTTGCCAACTAACCGTTGATATCTTTCTTTATTCGTTGGCACTTGATCTGGATACTCGCCAAGTCTATGGTTCTGAATAATTAGTATGTCTGCAGGTTTGCAGTCGAACATTCCCACCTCTTCCAATAAATCTAGTACATATTTCTTTTGTGAGAGAAATATTCCCCCTGTCAACTTTGCGACTTCAATACCTAGGAAGTATTTTAATCCCCCAAGATTTTTGATCTCAAACTCCTCAGAAAGTTTCTTTTGGAGCTTAGAATTTATGTCAAATCATCTCCAGTAATAATTGTCACGTCCCAACTCTCGAACCCACGACATCCCTTGCCAAATTGCCACCAGGTCAATATAGATAGCATCCCAAGCAACTGCTATCGACCTAAGGTTATACTACGCATGCAGAACGTACAATCTTCCATCCAATAAAATCATATGGGATAGATAGGAAGTAAAGCCAGACA
This sequence comes from Rhodomyrtus tomentosa, assembly GCA_028455895.1. Taxonomy (NCBI): domain Eukaryota; kingdom Viridiplantae; phylum Streptophyta; class Magnoliopsida; order Myrtales; family Myrtaceae; genus Rhodomyrtus; species Rhodomyrtus tomentosa. The sequence goes on along the minus strand of JAPCWY010000001.1, from coordinate 33,781,232 downwards.
TCACAACACTGAAAGCTGATGAGAATAGATGATCAATAACCTTACAGAGCTATCAACTGATAATTACAACCCCAAGCTTCGGGGCGGCCCTCTAGGACTCACAAAAAGATACAGGAGTCAGGTAAGGTTAACTCTCATATACTCCAAAACAGTACCCCCACAAAAACATCATCAGTTTCCTGACCACAAAAAGGAACCTAACCCTCTACTGGGTAAACTCGACATCCGGATCGTCATAACCAACCGGGGGAGCCGGGTCGTTCGGGTCATCACAGGAACTCTGGCTAGAATGCACAGAGGGGGCTACTGAATGTTCAGGCTCGAGCTCGGGCTGCATACTTGTCGCGGGGTCCACCACTTCCCCATCAGGTGTATCAATATCCATCGGGTCCCAAGCGGGGATATTAGAGAACCCCTGAAGAGGTGGCCCCTCAAATCCTCTAAGCGGACCAAAGAGATCCATCCCATCACGAAGATACCAGGCCTTAAAGAGGTGTGCCACCAGATGTGGCATCCCTTCATCGACCCATATCGTCGTGATGTGACGTTCCCACATCTGGTCAGTACCTGGTACCGGATGGAGACTGATATTAAGTGATGAGTGGGTGGGGGTACCGAATCGCACCGATCTCTCCATTACTTCGGACCTGAAAAATTGTCCCACGACGGGATGAGAAATTAATCTCAGTGAATCAAGCCTAATCTCGGTTAGGACATTGATTCGCCCAGAACGTCCTAAGCACCACAAAAAGCACAAGATTTCAACAGAGATATATATATATATATATATATATCAATCAAAATAAATCTGTCAAATCTACAACCAACAGAAGCACAACCACTCAGGCATACACAAGTCCATTATTAAACAATGACCCACGCAACTGGCATGATAGATACATCAATAGTGCGATCCCGCACTCTTCTGGCAAAACCAAGCTACGTCCACTTTACCCTCTCAGCGACGGCTACTACAAGCGGTGTATCTAGTGCACTCGGCACGGCACTGCAAGTAGGCATTCCTTAAAAAAGGGCTTTGGTCCATCACAAGCTGCGACCGGCATCCAATAATCCCTTAAAATCGTACGACTGGCACGGGGCATGGATTATCGTGCTTCTGACAAGTCGCGAATTTCCATACAATCTGTACGGCATAAGTACTCAAGGTACAATGCGAACTTGCCAAGTAGCATCATTGATCCTTTAAATGACCGCACAAATTGCATTCGACAATCAACTCATTGATTATCTTGGATTAATGCCAAAATCCACAAGGAATACAATCAACTCGACCCCAAAGCCCACAAGACTCCCAATTGAGCATTTCAGCCAGGCAAGCAAACCAATCAAGCAATTCACGCACTCTCGAGTAATCAACTTAACCCGGCAATTTCAAGCTCAATTCATATTAAAAATCTTAATTCTCAGTCAAATTATAGCAATCAATCGTTCGCTCGTCTCTAACCTATCACTCACTCGCGAACCACTCAATCAATCAATTAATTGGTAAATGACCACAAATAGCCACAGACAAATAATCGATCGACCATATATCCTAACCATAGTTTCTATCTAAACCAGTCCTGATCGAATTTTTTTTATAAATAAATAAAACTGATCCTAAGCCAATTAGTGCCCTAACCAAGGTTTAGGTCAACTCACAATGTGAGTTAGCTCGATCGGCTACGACGGCAGTGGCGGCGGCGGCGGCGACGGCGGCGGCGATAAAACTAAGGTTTATCGCGCGGCGGACCGAGCTCAAACTTCGGCGACACCCCGAGGGAGTTCGGCAAGGTCGCCGGAACCGGTGGCCGGCGGCGGAGCTCCGGCAAGCGGCGGCCGGCGGCTTGAAACAGTAAACAACAGTATACTCAACCGGCAAACTCTACTATTTTGGCCGTTTTCCGGCGACACGGGCCGAGACAAGGCCGGCCAAGGGTCGGGGGCTCACCAAGGGATCGGTGGGGGTCGGCCGGGATAGGTGGACGGCGGCGAAAGGAGGCCGGCGACGGCGGACAGCCACGATCAGTGGCTGCCCTGTTCGGCACCGAAACAAGGGTTTCGGTCGGCGGCCGTTTTCGATCATCACGCGCGGCGACCGGCGGAGGTGAGCTAGGCAGCGGTGGAGGGGTCTCAGGGGAGTCGTCTGGCGGTGGCGGTGAGACACGGAGGCGGCTGTGGAGGCCGGAATGAAGACCGGACTGAACCGGGCTCAAAACAGGGCACTGGAACTTCAAGGCCCGATTTCGGCGACTCCGGCGGCTGACGGTCGGCGGTGAGGGGTTGGATCGATCGAGGGGAAGTCGGGGGTTAGCTGGGTGGTAGTGGTCGGCGTCGGTGGCGGCCGCGGGGTTCTTGGGTCCTCTGACCCGAAAATAGGGGAGACTTCGGCCGCGGTTTTCTTCAGCTGATCGACGACGACGACGGCTCGGCCGGGGTCAGGGCGGCGGCGGGGAGTGGCTGAGGACGGTGACTGCCGGTGGTGGGTCGGTGGTCACGAAAAATGGCGACGGAAGAGGAAGGATTGATCGGCAAAAGAGAAGTCAGTCGTTCGGCCAAAATAAAGAAGAACAGCAAAAGAAGAAGAAACGAAGAAGAAAGCAGACGGAGAAGCGACGTTGTATTGGGCAGAGAGAAGATGGCCCGCGACCAAGTCTTTGAAGACCAGCATTAAAATTTTTTGTCTTTTGTGGGTAAATAATTGTAGGGGTAGAACGGTAATTTTGGCGCGCCGGGACTGAAACGAAATTTTTGGTGTACTGAACGAAGGGTAATTTTGATAATTTCACTGGCCAAGCTCGGTTAGGGTTAATCTCGTTTTTGAAAACGGCAATTCAAAAATCGCCGCGGTTTAATTTCGAAACTCAATTCGAAATAATCTAAAGTTCAGAATTTCGTTCAAATTTTTGTCTCTTCAGTCCTTATAGTCCAAAATAGACGTCGACTATGACTATACATTCATATCATTTAATCGACTTCCGGCTCTTACAAAGATTAAAATTCCAGGACGTCACAATAATCATATTATCCACATAAATAATTAATGTTGTTACCTTCCCTTGATGTCATTTCAGAAATAACGTATGGTCCGAGTCACTTTGCGAGTACCCATATCTCCTCATTGCCAAACTGAACTAGTCAAATCATACTCGTGGAGACTGCTTCAGACCATACAATGATCGTTTTAACTTACACACCGCCTTAGGTTGTAAGGATGAATTATAACCTGGAGGAACATCCATACAAATCTCCTCTTCAAGATCACCATGAAGAAATGCACTCTTGACATCATACTGGTGTAATGACCAGTCTAAATTCGCTGCAAGAGACAGCAAAACTCGCACAGTATTAAGTTTAGCAACAGGAGAAAATGTCTCCTGATAATCAATTCCATAAGTTTGGATATACTCCTTCGCCACCAATCTTTTCTTGTATCTTTCAATGGATCCATCTGCTTTATACTTCACAGAAAAGATCCACTTACATCCCACAGTCTTTTTTCCCTCGGACAAATTTACTAGCTTCCAAGTATCATTTTTCTTCAAAGCCGCCATCTCCTCCTCCATTGCTTAAACCTATTTAGGATCCTTTAGAGCATCATGGACGCCTTCGAGAATACGAAATGCAGAAATGTTCGATATGAACGCCTTTAATGGGTCTGACAACCTTTTAGTTGACACATAATTTGTAATGGGATATATAGATTTCCTCTCGTCAGCATCCAGTGAATATCTATTTGGAGGCTTGCCTCGATTGTGCCTAGCAGGTATTTTACATCCCACAGAAGTACTAAGTTCATCAAAGACACAAGAAGAAGTAGAAGAGGTTACCTCAGGAATATTCTCAAGAGTTGAGCCGGATACGGGAGAAGGTGAAAGCTCTTCTTCGTGATTCAGCTAAAGTTGTGAAGCCTCAGATGATACCCCCTCAGATGATGCCTCCTCAGATGATGCCCCCTCAGATGATGCCTCCTTCTCAGATTATTGTTCCTCCTCGGCCGATACCCTCTCAAATGATGTATTCTCCACTTCTTCGGAGAATATACTACCCAAGAACTCCCACCAATTCATCTTTTCTATCTGTGTCTCCCCCTAAAAGAAAGAATTGGGAGCTGGATAAAAGGATTCAGCCTCAACAAAAAAATACGTCCATAGTCACATAGGTTTGCCGGGTAGAGGGGTAATAACAGCGATAACCTTTTGGTGTATACCATATCCCAAGAATAGACATCGCAGTGCACAAGGATCAAGTTTCGTTCGCTGATTCTTTGGGAAGTGAACAAATGCAACACACCCAAACACTCGAGGAGGAATAGTTAGGACAGACGATAAAGGAACATATTTAGATTATCTCTGCAGTGGTGTCTTGAAGTTTAACACTTTAGACGGCATTCGATTGAGGAGATGGACAGCTATAGTCAAGCATCTTCCCAAAATCTTTAAGGCACATGACTCTCAATCAACAAAGCTCAAGATGTCTCAAGGATATGTCTATTCTTTCTCTCCGCAACACCATTCTACTAAGGTGATTGTGGGCAAGATGACTCATGGATTGCACCATGTTGTTGAAAATATTCCTTCATATGGTTATTCATGTACTCCCCACCATTATCACTTCTTAAAACTTGAATCTTACCACTAAATTTGGTCTGTAGGATAGTACGAAAATTTCTAAATGTTTTGGCTACCTCATTCTTGTTCTTCATCAAGTAAAGCCATGTCATCCTAGTATAGTCGTCGACAAATATCACAAACCACCTAAATCCCGAAACAGCAGTAATAGGCGATGGACTCCAAACGTCTGAATGTATCAAAAAGAAAGGAACCTTACTTTTACTCAAACTTATAGGAAAAGGACCTCTATGACTCTTAGCCAATATGCAAATCCGACATTGTAAGTCTGAATCCTTCACATTCATAAAAAAAGATTAGGAAGTAACCGCTTCATATAACCAAATGATGGATGTCTCAACCGTCGATGCAAAAGCCATATTTGTTTCTCCTTACCGATTGATATACTTCGAGCATTATTTGCACTGCCGAAATTGAAGTCGTCCATGTAATACAGACCTCCTCTTAGTACCGCGCCCAATTATCTCTTTCGTGAGAATATCCTTAAATAAACAAAAGTGGGGATACATTACAACATTGCAATTCAAATCCTCAGTAACTTGTCCAATCGAAATTAATTTAGTCGATAATGAAGGGACAAACAAAGTGTTAGAAAGAGAAAATGTAGGGGAATTTGCAACAACTCTAGCCCCAGTCACCGGATAGATGACTCCATTAGCATTTGAGATACTACCACGTCTTGATTCTGAGGTACGAACAAAGTCGTTAGTGGTAAAAGTCATATGATCCACGGCTCCCGAATCAATGACCTAATGATCGCACTTGGCCTTATTGCAAATAGCCAAAGCAATTCTATGGTTACCTTCCGACATCACATTCTGTGGATCCATGTGACCTAGATGAGCCTTTGTGGTCACTACAGAAGCTTTCCCTTTCTCTTTTGCCTGCTTTCGAGTCTTCAACTCCTTCCACCAGTCTGGATATCCATGAAGCTTAAAGCACATCTCCTTGGTATGTTTAGAATTGCCACAATGTGAGCAACCTTCCCTAGGAGAAGTTTTCGAGCGTGGTGCTAAGGTAGCCCTTCCTCCTTCCTACACAATACCGGGTTTAGCTATTTGCAGCAGGGAATCTGGATTTGCTCTGACGTTCGCCCTATTTCCTTGAGATATCATGGCTGTCGAACAACGAGCAGTGTCACTGTTCGTTAACATCACAGTTTGTCTCATGTCTTCTCATCGAATACACGCATATGCTTGTTCGACTATAGGAAACGACTGCATCTGCGAGACATCTGCTCTGACCTTGTCAAGGCGGTCATCTAGTCCATTAAGAAATATGTAAACCCGATCTTCCTGTATAGTCATATTCTGTCTTCTAATTTCTTCAGGACATCGCATTGGATTTGGACAACGAAAGTTGATCTCTCTCCACAACCCTTGAAAGTTGTTGTAATACGCCTCAATCGGTCCTCCTCCTTGTTGCATTCGAGTCACACGTCTCTTCAAGTCATAAACTTGAGAGGCATCCGTTCCATCATAAAAGGTTATTGCGACTGCATCCCAGACAGATTTCGCTGATGGGAAGTGAATAAAATTGCCAATCAACACCGGATCCATGGAGTTGATAAGCCATCTTTTCATAGTCGAGTCCTCAGTTTTCCATCTCCAAAAGCCGAGATCTGTAGGAAGCGGCTAAGGGAGGTCTCCATTGATATATCCCAGCTTGTCTTTACCCGTGATGTACATCTCGATAACCTGAGACCATAATCCATAATTGAATCCATCCAATTTAATTGCAATTTGAGATGAAGCTGAATCATTCTGTGGTGTTGATGCGGGGGGAGGATGAGTCTGGTTCTAAGTCAGAATCTTAGCCAGTCTGGTGGTCAGATTCTCCAAAAGCGTTTCTGTGGTTGCATTCCCCCCTTGGTGTTGAGCGAGAATCAATGATTCGGTAGGGTTCTGATCCGCCATGGATCCAAGTCGATCACGAGAAAGATGAAGAAGATCGAACAGGATGAAATTGATCGGCATGAGACGACGGCGTCGTAGTCGATGATTGACGTACAATACCCCAAATACCAAACCTAGGGCTTTGATACCATGTTAACACAGAGAGATTTCGAGGAAAAAAACGTATTCCTATGTATATCTTTTTCATATCTTTTACAATGACCTAGGGGTATATATATACAGATAAAGGAAAATCATAAAAGATATATTCTCTAATCTAGATTCACTAATCTAGCTAATTACAATTCTACAATTACAATGTCTTTTACAGCTCATTCTAACAAATAACAATATTATGCTCGCATCCTTACCTGTATAAAACACCGGCTTTTCAGATTTAATTAACCACATGATTAACCGCCCAGCAAACCATTGCACACCGTGTAAAAGCGGCGACGCATTCAAACTTTCCGTAGAATAATATATGACTCGTGTGGTTTTTTACGTCAATATATTGACTAATTCGATCCACCTCGACCTTGTGACTCCGCGTTATGAACGGGCGATGAAGATCACGCAACTACAACTCTCACGGGACCAATATCAACATTGATAGGAGTGACACAAACATACTTATGAATTCTAAGAGTGTGCAATCGTGATGTAATTAGTGACACGTGATGTACTTAACGCATTAGATGATCTCATTTATCTTATGCATAGAAAACTTAAGTGAGAAAGAATGGTTAATCTTCTCCTAAACTACACACAAATTAAATTATATATTCTCGAAAGCAGCTAGGATGATAGTGAGGAATTTTGTATATTGCAAAAGGGGAGAGAGATTGATGAGGATGTAAGCCATAGAATCAAAACAGGTTGGATGAAATAACACAGTGCATCAGGATTTTTTTGTGATCGCAAAATTCCTCTTAGATTAAACGAAAAATTTTATAGAACAACAGTAAGACATGTCATGCTATACGGAGCTTCTGAATGTTGGCCAGCACAGAGACAACATGAGTATAAAATGAGAGTAGCGTTGTCATACAAGGATGGATAAGATAATGAATTAATATATTCGACGAAAAGTTGGAGTAGAACCAGTGGCAGAAAAGATGAGAAAACATAAATTGAAATTGTTTGAAAATATTCTTTGAAGGCCCTTAGATGTTCTGGTAAGAATAAAAATTTGCCCCCGAGAGCATAACATGAAGAAAGGAAGAGGTCGACCGAAACTGCCGAAACTTACTTGGGGGAAAATAGTAAAATAAGATTTAATGGAGTGAGAAATAAATTGGCGTACGAGTTGTCTTAAGACGAAGTGGAGGAAGGCTATTAGTATTGTAGAGGGGCATAATTCTCATGTTCCTAACTATCCTTTTTAGTTATTTTCCCATGGATATATATATATATATATATATATATTTGCTTGTACATATTTATCTATTTTTCCTCGATTGGTCTACTTTTTTTTTATAAATCTTTGGGGTTCATCGACCGCCGATCTCAATTAGTTTGGGGTAAATGTATTGTTGATATTGATGTTGATGTTAATGGGGATTGCTAGTAAAATGTAACAACTTACCAGCCAAAATCTTCATCAATGAATTAGCAATGCATGTATAACTCCCTTCAGTATCATGGCACTTTCCCTCACACACATTCGTCTCTTGATCCGCGCATTCATCGATATCTACACAAATTAAATATGCACACGTCAAATATATCTGATATCTCGGATCATACCAATGCAAAGGCCAAGTTAAAGAATGCCGATGTTATCAACGTACCACGACAATCACTCTCGAGATAAGGATTGCCCTGGTAATCTTCTGGACAAGTACACTTGTACCCAGATCCGTTTTCGGCGTCGATGCAATTGTTTTTCTTGGTGCACATGTAGCTCGCGCCGTCCTTCTGGGCATCCTCGCATGTTTGTTTCCCTTTTGCCCAGTCGAGAAATAGAGCGGACTCGTTGAATTTAAGTTCCTTAAGATCACTAACCGAGAAGTTGTAGAAGTCATTTCTGGCGACGAAGGCATAGATGCAAAGATTGAATTCCAGGACATCGGAATGATGGGAAAAGCTCGTAGCAGAAGATGTTCCTAGGGATGCTCGTACGGCAGCAACCGATACCGGAATATGACCCACCGCTGACGTTTGCAACTTCGCCGCGCGAAGAAAGACAGCCGAAAGAGAATTTCCCACTGAGGTCATTGAAAATAGCCGGTCTCATTTTTCATTTTGTCGCTGGATTTTTTATCAAGTAGCTTTAGTTATTGTCTAGGTTCAAGTTGTGGAGCCATTCGACGACAATTCCTTTTGGTGACGAAGTCTTGCGTGGTGCAGGGCGCGTCTCTTTGAGCTGCTCTTACTTTTCAAATAATCTCCGAGAGATCAATGATCAATCTAGGGTTCTAGAGTTAAATAAAATGTCTCTCCCTCTGTGGGAAAAAGAAAGAGTCTGGTCCTCCCCTTTCCATATTAACGCCAAAAAAAAAAAAAAAAAGCCGGATTACACCAGACGCTTTCTATATTTGAGAATTTCCACAACTTAATATTGGACTGTTAACATCTGGTTGTTACACGGCAATGACCGGTAAATAAAAGCCAACTTGTTGACAAATTTCGTCGACTGATAACCTTGGAAATTCCTCTGTATAATATTCTTATAATCCTTTTCATGTACCATGCGCGTCCCAACGCACTGACTTATTCTAGGGCTTCGACCCTCGCCATCACAAGCATCTACCAGCTTTTTAATTAGGGCCCTTGGGTGGTCTTGATTTCTTAAAATAAAACAAAAGGTCGCTTATTAACTAATCTGATAAAATTAAAATAATGTTTTAATTCTCAATCATGTGTTAATCTTGTATATTTGAGAACATTTTCGTGTATTATAAAAGTCAAGGAAAAATCTTGTAATAAGTATATGAATATAGATTATGATTTGCAACAACATGATGAGCTTCATGGCTCGATCACAGCCTTTACAAGAGATGATAGAGCTCTTAAAAGCTAACTAGTATGTGCAATATTCATAGTCCCGCCTATTTTAATTGACTTTGCGGTGATTATGTCATTAGTGTTTTAATCATGCGGATTAAAATGAACTCACCGTGAACCGCATACAAACCGCAATCCCCCGCGCGGGAAAATTGCGGACGGCCTCATCTGCCATTAGATCCAAGCATTTTCTTCGTCAGCCGTGGGGTCGGGCTTGTTGCGGCCGTTCGATTCGATCGGAAACTTGTAGTCATCGACTGTGAATTTGAGCAGCATTGACTCAGCCCAACTTATTGGAAAATTTGTTTGCTAAATCAAATTCTAGTATCTTAACATTATATCAATCTTGTTCTCTAGGACCAGCTAACAAAGAAACTCGCTGGCAGTGCAGTGATGACAGAAGGTGATGCTAGAGTTGGTGACGCGAGGAGGAGCCTGCTAATTGGGAATGCAAACGAAAACCTAATCGTATCAAAAAGTTTTACCAGGCTTAAGATATGCCCATACTTTGGCCGGGTTCACTCTAAAATATCCATTCAAACATTGTTTAACTATAAGGAACCCGTGATAGAGATGTAATTAACAATCTACTATGTAAGAAACAGGAACTGATGGAGTGTTCGCGCATGTGCTCGCCACGTGATAGTTCATTCAACTACTAATCTATTACGGTATGATGTTTGGCATAGTATTGCCATTAACCCATAACTTCTGACCAAAATAAAACCCATAACTAAAATAAATAAAAAGAAATGTATAAGAAAATTTTCTCTCTTGTTGGCTTCATACTTGGAACAAAGGATAAATTTAAGAATATTTTCAAAACAATATCCGTATTTTATCTTGCGTTGAGTTAAAACTTGAAAAAGAAGAAGAAGAGGAGGATTAATCAGAGAAAGTTTTATGTTATAATACTCTTCACTGACATGGGCCATCGTGAATGTAGTACCTTAAACCGAGTGAGCTTAGTTCCGTGAAGAGGACGAAGCCCACGAGTTTAGTGCATTTAATAGACCAAATTAGAGTTCATTTAGAGGTCGCAAATGAGTGGCCCGAATCCGAGTTTTGTTCGATTAATGTTTTGATTTCGTCATTTTTGGATACATGCCGTTTGGGTTTAAAGTAGTCTGAGGCAGAGCGGTGGTCTCGGGTCGTATTCAAATAATTTCAGTTGGTGCGTTTAGTTTATATTCCAAAATGTCCTTTCATTTTCTTGTAGTTATTAACGTTAAAATCAATCAAAATTACGAAAACAACCATTTATTTTCTCATAATATTTATGACAATTAATCATAACTACAACATTATAATGTGTAGAAATAATATTATCATGTTATAGAAAGAGGTGATTGATCCTTAATCGTCCATGTCGTGCGGAACAAGCGATCGAACAATAAATAGATAAAATGGGTAAAGTAAATCGGACACCAGATGCATGTGGTTCGGTCGCAGAGACCTACGTCCATGGGGAGACCAACAATGAATTCCACTATACATCATGCAATACACAGAGATTACAAATCATTCGAGCTATACAAACATTTTTAGTGTTTGCTAGCCTCAATTACATTCAGGAACGCACACAATGCTTAACCCCACAATTATTCTTGAAATAATCTCTCAATTTCTCAAAAGAATTATATAAATCTAATCACAAGATTTAATCGGCAAAAAAAACACACGTAGTCTAATCTGACATTACGCATGAACGAGAGCGAAACGTTAGGATATATAACCCCCTGCTCAAGCACTCAAATAGGTTGCGCTTCAAGTCTTCAAGTTTCGTGTCTCTCTTATGAGCAATCTCAGCAGACCTTAGGTTATTTCGCAAGTAAAACCAAGAATATATAATAAGCAATCTTGGACGAATCCGTACGAAATGCTTTTCCTTTTTCAGAATATTTGATTGGCTTCTATCATGAAGATTGATTCAAGTATATTTTTAAGTCCAAGTTGGACTTATCCTTTTCATCTGACAATCCATAACACGAGAACAAATTATTTCCACAATATTCGTTTTCTTTTATTTCGTACGTCTGTAATTTCGAACTTCAAACTTTTTTACTTATTCACACAGCAATTCAAATGAAATCTGATCTATTAAGCTTAAATTCGAGACATAATTTTAATAATCTCTATCTTGGCTCGACGTTAGAGCCAAATCACAATCGCTCCGCTGATAATCCGAATATCATCTACTACTCTTCCAACAACCCCAATGGGCTCAACCGCTATAGACATCATCCAAGTCCAATAACTATGGACCTCATTAGAACACCAACTGCACACGCACCTTTAATTGCCCCACAAGGATTTTCTGACACCAGCTCCTCGACCACAGATAAAACAAAACCTTTGTTGTATCCATATCTAACAGGAGATTGAGTACATACCTTATCAATATCAGTAGTTACAACAACTCTATAAGCACCATTTGTTTCCATTATTTCACTAGTATCTGCTACCTCAGGAGTTTTTTATTGCAACTCCGCCTCAAGCTAAACACCGTCTAGATCCGTATGAATATTGATAGAATCACTCCTAACCTGAAATACTGAAAACTCATAAAATGTAACTTCTCTGCTGATAACAGGTGAATTTAATTCCAAGTACCACAACTGATAATCAAGTTCACCTTGTGCATAACCTAAGAACATGCACTTCCTTGCTCTCCCATCGAGCTTACCTTCCCGAACATAACATGGGCAATCAAATATTTTAATATCAGAATAATCAACAATGTTACTTGACCACATTTCTTCGGGAGTCCGATATCCAATCGCAATCGGTGAGGATCTATTCACTAGGTAGCTCGTCATACTAAGCGCCAATACTAGCACTAGAGAGCATTTTGTGGGCCGTCTTTAGTAAAGTTATGCTCATCAATTCTGCGACATGTGGTTCATTAGCACTAGTGCGGTGTCTTACTATGCCTTTCTTTATGCAAAATTCATTTAACAACTTTGAGCAAAACTCCATGCTTTTGTCGATCCACACATGCTTGATCGTTTTTTCAACCTCCTTTTCAATCAAAGCTCTCAACTATCTGAGCCTGACAATAGCATCAAACTTGTGCCTAAGTATAAACACTCAGGTCTTCCTCAAGTAGTCATCCACAACTGTTAGCATATATCTGACACTCTTCGTAGAAGGAAACCGCGACAACTTGTGAATATCTAAGTGAAGTAATTCTACAACTTCAGTGATTTCTCTAACAGTTGCGCTGAGCTGCACTTTTCATCGTTGATCTAAATCATAGGACCTGCATACATTCAGTTCGTCAACAGTACAACCACATAATAAATTCTTTTCACCTAGAACCTTCAGGCTTCTCTAGCTAATGTACCCCAAAAGCATATGCCACCATTCAGACTCTCGAATGGATGCATCCGATGTCTCCATGGCCAATTCTGTCACTATTTCACCTTGAAGCTTATAAGGCCACCATGCTTGATTCCCTTCATTATGCCCAGGGCACCTCGAACAATCTTTAAAATTTCATATTTTGAAAAATACCGATACCCAACTGAAACCAAGGCACTCAAGAAAATCAGATTTTTCTTCAACTCTGGAATATACATAACTCCAGTCAATGTCTTTATGATACCGTCACACATTCTGATTCTAACATTGCCAACATCTATAATATCGCACTCAACGTTATTCCCTAACTGCACTTTACTACTATCCATGCATTGATAAGTAATAAATCAATTCTTGTTTGGTACAACATGAAACGAACAACCACAATCTATAATCCATCTATCAAACGACGAGTCCTCATTGACAGATAAGACACTGTTGACACCATTAGAATTTTTAGTTACAACCGCATTATCATCCGAAAATTCAACTATAATTCTCTTATCTGTTTTGTTTTTCAGCTTAAAGCGATTCTTTCTAAGATTCAACCACAACCCATAATTCATCCATCAAACGACGAATCCTCATTGACAGATAAGACATTGTCGACACCATTAGAATTTTCAATTACAACTGTAATATCATCCGTAGATTCTACTCTAATTCTCTTATCTGTTTCGTTTTTCAACTTAAAGCAATTCTTTCTAAGTTGTCCTCTCTTGCCACAGTTTCAACAGACATCACCGTCAGTCCTAGACTAATTGTGTCTATTCATGTTCATACTTCTTCTATTATCACGATTACTAGCTCTTCATCTTTCACCTACTAATGCAGTAGATGCAAATTCGTCAAATTCTCTTCTACGAATATCCTCACTCATAATTAAATCTTGAATTCGATCAAAAGTTAAACTTGTTGATCTAGATGAATTACTAATAGCAGTAACAGTAGTATTCCAATTATCAGGCAATGAGGATAATAGAATCAAAGGACAAACCTCATCTTCAAAGTCGATATCAACTGAACTCAATTGACTAACAATCACATTGAATTCATTGATATGATTAGTAATTGACCCACATTCGCTCATCTTCAAATTAAACAAGCGTCGCATCAAATAAACCATGTTGATTACATAGTGCTTTTCGTACATGTCCGACAAGACTTTCATCAAACCCGCGATGGTCTTCTCTTTAACAATATTAAACGCGACGTTACGAGCCAACGTTAGTCAAATGCCACCCATTGCTCGTCTATCCAGCAATTTCCAGCCAGCTTGCTTCATCGTATCTGGCTTCTCCCAAGACAAAGGTGCATGCAGTTTTGATATAAATAATCTTCAATCTTCATCTTCCAGAATTTAAAATCCTTCCCATCAAATCTGTCAATTTTTACTTTAGCTTTTTCTATCGCCATCGATTCGCTTCAATTCAAGCAAACTTAGCTCTGATACCAATTGTTGCATGGAACAAGCTATCGAACAAAAAATAGACAAAACGAATAAAGTAAATCGGACACTAGATGTACGTGATTCGATCGTAGAGACCTACATCCATAGGGAGAGCAGCAACAAATTTCACTATAGATCAAGCAATACACAGATATGACGAATCACTCGAATACAAGCACTTTCAGTCTTTTCCAATCCCATTACATCCAAGAACGTACACAGTGTTTAGCCCCACAATTCCTGGTGAAATAATCTCTCAATCTCACAAAAAAATTACACAAATCTAATCATATGATTTAATTGGTCAAAAAAACACATATAGTCTAATCTGACATTACACACGAACGAGAACGCCAGGATATGAAAACCCTGCTCAAACACTCAAATAGTTGGCGCTTCAAGTCTTCAAGTTTCATGTCTCTCTTATGAGCACTCTCGGTAGACCTTGGGTTATTTTGCAAGTAAAACCAAGAATATATAATAATCAATCTTGGACGAATCCCTGTGGAATGCTTTTTCTTTTTCATAATATTTGATTGGCTCCTATCATGAAGATTGATTTACGTGTATTTTAAAGTCTAAGTTGGACTTATCATTTTCATCTGACGGTCCATAACATGAGAACATATTATTTCCATAATATTTGTTTTCTTTTATTTCGTACGTCCGCACTTTCGAACTTCAAACTTTTCTACTTATTCACAAAACAATTTAGATCAAGTCTAATCTATTGAACTCAAATTCGAGACATAATTGTACATGTTGAAAAGCAAAGAAGATCATAGAAGAATATACGGATTTACGAGGTTCAGCAATGTGTCTACCTCCTCATCAAACACCTCGCCCTCTCTCTTTTTTCTTTTTCTTCTTCGTTATTTTATCAAATATGTACAGACTCATAAATATACAATCAAGTGGACTCATCTACAAGTCAAATCTTTACAAAATAGGAAAAAGAATCCTCTACAAATCTAGAGGAAAAAAATCAAATCTTCTACCAAAAAAGGAAATTATAGCTTTCGCAAGCACTCTCCCTCAAGTTGACACGTAGATATCTTGCATGCCCAACTTGTCTACTGAGCCGTCGAACACCCTGATTGAAACAACCTTTGTCAAGATATCTGCAAGTTGGTCTTTGAATTTCACGAATGGAAATTGAATCACCTTGGACTCCAAGTGTGGCGTGATCGTGTTGGAAAGGATTGTGAGAAATATCTATAACTGCTTCATTATCACAAAACAACTCCATTTCAGAAATAAGAGCAAAATCAAGTTATGTCATAAGTTTCCAAAGCAATAGGAGTTCACACAGTCGCTTAGTCATTCCTCTAAACTCTACTTATGCACTTGAGAGAGCCTCTGTTTTTTGCTTTTTGCTTCTCCAAGTAACCAAATTTCCTCCCATGAAGGTAAAGTACCTCGATATTGATCTTCTGTCTGACACATATCCAACCCAGTTTACGTCAGTAAAACTTTCAATCTTAAGATGCCCATTCTTCTGAAACTTAAGCCCTCCCTCTAGAGCTCCCTTTAAATATCGGATAATGCGCATTATACTATTCATATGATCTTCACTAGGAGCGTGCATAAACTGGCTTACATCACTTATGGCATAGGCAATATCAAGACATGTATATGATAAATAAATCAGTTTTTTAACTAGCCTTTGATATCTTTCTTTATATGTAGGCACCTGATCAGAACACTCTCCAAGTCTATGATTCTGAACAATAGGTATTTCTGCAGGTTTGCAATCTAACATTCCCACTTCGGCCAACAAATCCAAAAATATACTTTCTCTGAGATAGAAAAATAGCGTTGTTAGATCTTTCTACTTCTATCCCAAGAAGTAGTTGAGTCCTCTAAGATTTTTCATCTCAAACTCCGTTGAGAGCTTGTCACGCCCCGCACCCCGGCCACGGGCGCGCAACTTCCTGCGAGTAAACTCTTGAGAGTCTCAAGATTCATATATCGAGAGATGCATAGTAATGATAGCATGCGGAAGCGATAACTCACACTTCTCCATACACTCATCAAATGGGGACTTGGGTAGCGAGAACATAACAAATAAATATAACATCCCATAAGTTTATACAAAAGAGCAGGCGAACCAATCCTGCTAAAGGGTTGGGATAGCGGGACTGAACCAAAAGACATCTATATCCAAGTCCTAAAAAAAAACTGACCGACAAGGTCATCAAAAGCGGACAAGTAAAAGCGGGAAACCCCCAAGTCGAACCGTTGGAATTGTCGGTCTCCTCAGCATCCTCCATAGACTCATAGTCGGAAAAGGTCTCGGAACGCATATCCACGGTGTCCTCAGTCATGTCGCCCCCCTGCTCGTTCGCTAAGGTGTCGATCTCAATCACCTCAACCGTGTCCTCCAAAGTAGGAGTCTTCTCAGGTATATTCCTCGAGCCAGCTATAAACCCCTCAACTTCTACTGAATCCCGAGTAGGATGGCACCAACTAGGAATAACCCTGTGAGATACCTCCGTGGTCTTCAGCGGACCAGTGATGACAGCGCCTACTCTACGGAACCACGCTTCGAACATATGTTGTACCCAGTCCTTACCGCCCTCATCAACCCAGACCATTGTACATTTTCTAACATACACAGTTACCCGACGGTCCGAGAACTCATCAAAATATGATATAATCTCCTTAGGGTCACCTTATCGAGTCGGCAGCATCCTCAAGGCTTAGGATCTGAAAATATGGTCCCACGACGGGGTGATATTCACTTCTCAGTAAGATAGGTCCTAACCCTAAGTCAGGCCGACTGTACACCTAGATGAATGCAATCATGAACAAGAATACACAAACAACATCATACAGCACTCATCAGTCATAAGGATACCACAGAATGTAGGTGACTATCAATCAAACAATATGGCATCATAACTTTATAATTAGGCCAGGCAGGAGATACTAAGTCAAGCTACAAATTTCACCCCTCAGAACTGTCTCATGAATCACGCACGCGTTTAAAACGCCTCAGGCTCAGTCCGCGTAATTACGCCTCAGACCATCCAATTGACAAACCCGCATAAACGCATCAGGTTTTTAATTTCATTCCAGGCACGTGTCGACACATATCAAGTCTCGTCCCGCGTCTCAACCCATCAAGACATTAGTTATTTGAACCCCGCGTCTCAACGCCTCAGGGTATCACGAGTTTCTCAAACATGCCAACATTCATTTCAATTCCAGACTTCATGATCAAGAACAAGCTCATGCAACGAGCTAAATTTCTATGGCCCGGGAGACAGTCAAATTCCTCATTCAAAAGTGGAAATCAACTCATGGCATATGCATCTAGCAAGTATTCAAGCAAACACCAATCCACAAAGGCAAATATTGGACAAACGCACAATAATCTCATGGAAATCCACCAAATTCACCTTTAATTCACCCAGTCGAGTCTAATCTTCCTAGCCAAGGTTTAGAAACCCCTTACCTTGTGCTAAAATCAATAAATTTCCCTTTCCGAGCACCTCAAGTAATCGGCTTCAAGAGTTCCAAAATAGGGCAGCTTTGTACCTAATGGAATTCTATCCGTTTCGTCAATATTTCTTCATCCATTTATAGAACCATCAAGTATAAGCCTTAATAACGCATCCATAGACATTCTAGTACACCTTAACGAAGAATTTAGAGCTCAATTCCTCCGTGAACAGCCCCTAAAGTTTCGGCATGCACAAAACCGAAACAAGGCATTTTCGATTCTGTGCATATCTCACTCAATCAGCCCATAATTCAATCTAAATCCCTAATTTATCCACTAATCTACTTTCTAACACCTAGTTCTACAAGTTAGGAAGCCTCACCAAAAATTTAAAGTCAAGGCGACGCCGAATGATCCACGAATGGCGCCGATTCTTCAAAGTCCTCTACCGGGCAAATTTTGTCCTTCAATTATAGCATCCATTTGGGTTCAAAACTCCATCAAATTCAGTTCAATTTTTCACCACAACTCATTATATGAATGCCCTAGATGTCTACAAAATTTTGCCAGAAGTTTGAGACAAAACAAGGTCCTATTGAGCTCAAAAGGTAGCTTACCTCCAGCTGCGATGAATTCCATCGACTCTTAGGAGAACGGCTGGCCGAAGCACCTCAGTGGGTCAAACGCCGAACTACCACTTGGAGGTGGTCGGCAAGAGGATGAAGAAGGTGAGGGTGGTCGGCTCGGTGGCTGGAGGTCGCCAGCGGTGGCGCTCGAGCCGCACTAAGTGGCGGTGGTTGCTCGATTGGGCGTGGAGTCTTCAGCAAGAAGAAGAGGAAGAAGAAGAGAAGATGAAGATGGTTATGGTGATGATGATTTTCAGCTAAGCACAAAGGAGGGTGTATACACCCATTTTTGGTGGTCAAAGGGGAGGAATGGTAGGTTTTTTTTTTTTTTATTTTGGTCGGAAAGAGGAATGGTAGGTTTAAAATAGTTTAATAAATGCCAATGGAGCATCCTTTGACACTTGTCCACTAGTCAATCAATAGCTCATCCAATGGCTATTATTTTTTCAAATTTTCGACATCCTTGAGGTGTATTCAAGACCAAAATACCCTTATTCCAATTATAGACGCAAGGCCAAGACTTGTGGGGCAAAATGGTAATTTCACCCTCGACGTCAGGAACGTCGTTTTTCTAATTCTAATTTTCTTATATGAGGCGACGTCCAATCCGATTATAATGTTATAATCCTTGATTCTCCATTTTCTAATTTCGAGACTCGTCTCTGAATCGTTTCTCTATTAGATGTGATTTCAGCCTATCCCGAACTGATGGGTGGCTTTTGCAGACGTTACGCGTATCGACTCTATGATTCATATCACACTTAGAGCTCGTCAGTTAATGTCGACTTTGATTGTCATGTAATTACGAGGGTCTATTACTAGTTCCGATGGTCTCAATCGTCATCGTTCGATTTAGAAATTTTTTTTCAAATTATACATTGGTTAAGCGGCATCACCTGCGCTTCAATCGTATAACGCTAGCAATGAATTCCTTAGTCGTCCTTAGACCGGCCTTTTATGGCTCTAAATATTTCCTCAACAATCCTTATAGTCAAAGTGGCATTTTCTATTCGAGTTTCCTAGGTCCACGTACCTTGTCTCGCGTTGGCCTTTCCCTTTTGGTCAGTTAACTCGAGATTGATCAAATCCGAGCGAGATATGACTGAAATACATCGCTAGATATATTCTCATTAATAGTCTCAAAATGACTGGAAAAAATCATAATGTCACAGAGCTTTTGCTGTAATTTCACGATTTTCTCTTGATCATCTTTTGTAATAATTATATCATCTACATAGATAATCAACACAGTTGTCTTACCTTGACTTCGCCTCAAGAACAATGTATGATTAGAGTCGCAGGAAACAAACCCTAGGGCTCTAATACTATGTTGAAAAGTAAAGAAGATCATAGAAGAACACACGAATTTACGAAGTTCAGCAATGTGCCTATGTCTTTGGTCAAACACCTCGCCCTCTTTTTTTTTTCTTCTTCTTCTTTATTTTATCAAGTATGTACAGACTCATAAATACACAATCAAATGGACTTGATCTACAAGTCCAATATTTACAAAATAGGAAAAAGAAGCCTCTACAAATCTGGAGGAAAAAAATCAAATCTTCTTCCAAAAAAGGAATTTATAGCTCACGCCAATAGTACATACATCATAATAGCTAGTAATCTGGCTTGGATTTGTCATAGAAAGAGATGATTCGTCCTTGATCTGAAAAATAGTTTACGTTGCAAATCCTTACGCGAGACATCTTGATTGATTGGTAATCATTTTGAAGACAAGCTTCCTTCTTCAAACGAAGAATGCTACTTATGGAAACCCAAAATTTGTTTGTATTGGCGACCAAATCAACGAAGATTCTGATTTATCCTTCTATGCCTACTCATTTTTCTTTGTATAATCTCGTCCAACAAGTCGATTGGAGAGTTATCGAAGATTGTTCAACGGATAGATTCAAAGTGGAATTGTACAAAAGGAGACCATGTTGCTTAAGAAAGTAGAGAGATCATAATCAGCAATTTCAAAGTTCAAGAGAGCTACATAGTTGTCTTCTATGTGCATGCCTTGAGAGACATTGAGTGTGTGATTGTAGTGAGACAGTGTGATCCACAAACTCGAGTACCATCATTGTATTTTGTAATCTCTCATCGATTGATTAGTGGAATCTAGCCAATAGACTACTAACATTGAGAGTGGTTGTAGGCTGGCAATAAGTCGAACCACTATAAACTTTGTGTACATATTCTTTTATATCTTAACTCTTACATACTACATCTGATACGCTATTGTACACACGTAAATCTGATTATATTAATGTTTCTATTCACACTCTAACTTGATTCTAAACTTGATAGTTTAAATACCGCAATGGTTTATAACTTCTTTAGAATCATCTATTCAACCCCTCGAGGTGGTATAGCACTAGCCATGTCACGCCCCAACTCTCGAGCCCGCGACATCCCTTGCCTTATCGCCACGAAGTCATAGAGATAGTGTCCTAGGCACGCTATCGATCTATCAGTTACTTAAGCATGCGGAAACGTGTCAACTCTCTGACAATAAAAACAAACAGGAATAGGATAAGAAGAGTTAAATACCACAAATAAATCTTGATCCTACCGACACTACTTCCGAACGTACACAACCCCATACCCCAGGGTGACTAGACCAGAACGTAGCAGGTGTGCTAAGTCAAGTAAGACTAACTTCTCATTTTACTTCAGATGACCAATCCAAAAGCCAAACCTTGTCGCCCACGAGGCTTCGTCACTTGAGACCTGAAATATTATCCCACGACGGGGTGAGAATAAATCTCAGTAAATCAAGCCTAAGCTCGGTTAGGAAACTGATTCACCCGGGCATCCTAACGGAAGTCTGACAATAACATATCACCACAAATAACACCCAAATACAGTCACTTTATAAAAAACAATTCACATGCATACTTGTTAGCCTCAACCACACATAATGCAATGCTTGACTCAACTCACAACCAAACAGTCGATCACCCAAACAAGCATCTCATCCATAAGTACGCACAGGACATCACACAAGTCCATTTATTAACGATGATCGCACCCACGGCACATGCGAGGATCTACGCGAAAGAAGGCGTGATTCGATTCCCACAAATAAAGCGATCCAGCACCTCGGTGCTATCGAGCGTTCTACCGGCAAGACCGGGCTATGTACCTTTTCTCTCTGCAACTATTACTACAAGAGGTGTCTCCGGTACGCCTAACACGGCACCAGCAAGTAGGCATCCCTAAAAGGGCATCGATCCATCACAAGCTGTGACCGGCATCCGACAATCCCTTAAAACCGTACATACCAAACGGGGCATGAATTATCGTGCTTCTGGCAAGTCGTGTGGTTATATACAACTGATATAGTACGAACTTGCCAGGAAAAGCATCATCGTTCCATCATATGACCACACAGAACACATCCAGCAATCAACCCATTTCATTATTTTCGGTTAAAGCCGGATGCTCACTCACGCATGTAAAAGATCGGCCAAAGGCCATTTTCATGCTAAAAGCTGTCTTTCGATTTCCCACACGGCCATATGCATATGCAGTCTAACATTAGACACGGCAATCATAAAAGGTCTATCAAACCCCAAATAGACAGTCAATTGCCTAGTGGACAAAAAGATAGTTAAACAGACAGTTCAGCGAAGCGATAAAATCAACAAGGCCACCAAGCAATGACAAGCAGTTAAAATCGATTAAGCCACAAAAAGCTCGATTCGTACAATAATACTTTATCAACCAAATTAATCGATTTAAAGCGTCGATCGCTCACTCGTCTCTAACCTGTCGCTCGCTCGCGATCAAAGACAATCAATCAATTGCAACTAATCACAATTAGCCATAGACAATATAATCAACCGATTAACCCAATCGATCAGCCATTTAACTTAATCATAATTCTATCTAAACCGGCCTCAATCGTGTACCTAAATTCCCTAATCACCTAAACAACTAATCCTAGGCGTAATTGGCGCCCTAATCAAGGATTAGGGTCAACTCACAAATTGAGTCGGCTCGGGTGGTCCCAACGGCGACGGCGACGGCGACGAACGGAGACGACGATTCACGAGCCAAAATTTCTCAAACAACGGCCCAAATTTTTCGGCCAAAATGGCCCATGGGCCCGGCCACTGACCCGGCCACCCGGCCCTGTCCAAAATGGGCCACGGCCCACGCAGACCTACCCGGACAGGGCAGGGCGACGCCGGGGCTGAAACGGCCGGAACGGAGGCCGACGAGTGGCGGCCGACATCAAGGTTGTCGATGGAAGGACCAGGGGGTCGGGGGGTGTCGTTCGAGATCGGTGGCCACGGCGAAGGAAGGCCGGAGGCAGTGGATTGGCAGTGAGTTGAACCGGTTAGACTAGGGTTCGGGGCGTCGGGAATAGGGGTTCGGTTCGAGGGATTTTTCGGCCGCCACACACGGCGACCGGCGGTCACAAGCTCAAGGGTGGTAGAGAGAGGTCTTGGGGGGCTCATCGGCAGTGGCGGTGAGAGGCGGCGACGGTTGATCCAACTGGATCGAAGAAAAAATCCAATCGGTCCCCAAAACAGGGCACTGACGATTTCGCGGCCAATTACGGCGGCTCCGGTGGGTAATCGGCGGCGAGGTTGGGTTGAGAATGTCGAGGGGAGGCAGGAGAACATTAAAGGGGTGGCGGGTGGCAGCGGTGGCGGCCGGAAACGGCCCGATGAGGGGAAATGGGTCTCGGTGAACACTGCCAAAACAGGGGCTGAGTTCCGCGACTGAATCGCGGTCGTCCGGCGGCGATGGAGGGGTCGGGAGTGATGGTAAGGGAGAATTGAGGGTCGTGGCGGTGGTGGTCGATGGTGACGGCAACGAAAGTCGCCAGAGGAAGGAGAGGAAACGAGGGGGAGCGATCGGTCGAGAGAGGGGGGCTACGGCCGAGAGAGAGAGAGAGAGAGTGGATGGGGCCCACATGAAGAAATTTTGGGCAATTTTGTCCTATAGTGAAAATTGAGAGGCATTTTAGTAATTTTGCAAACTAGGACTGAATTAAATTTTCGGACACCGAACAAAAGGGTATTTTGGTAATTTCATAGGCTAGGTTCGGTCAAAATTAGGCTCAAGCGTGAGGATTGAAATCCTAATTCACGACAACTAAGAATTTCGAGGCCTAATCTAAACCGACTGAAACTTCAGAATTTGTCCAATTATTATCTCTTCAGTCCTTGTGATCCAAAATCTTTCATTGATTAGAATTCGATGTCAATTTCTTAAATTGATTTCAGTTACCTTGCCAGAGGTGAATTTCCAAGGCGTCACAACTCTCCCCCACTTAGGAAATTTCGTCCTCGAAATTGAAGTACTACTGCAACCCTTCAAACAAATAACGATATCTAGTCCCCACAATTTTCTCAAATAGTTCTTTCAAGACCACGGTATTACCAAACTACCTTGACCAAAGGGAAAATTCTTGGTCCTGAATACTTGTTGTCTCCCAACAACGGATCTTGGCTGGATTTCCCAAATACGATGCTCGCTCATCCAGTTCCATCTTCTCTTTACAAAGCACATGAGCAGGGTTCAGCTTGCACTTCCTTAATAGTGACACATGGAAGGCATTTTTCACTTGCACCAGTCTTAGCGATAACGTAAGACGATATGCCAATTTTTCAATTCTTTCCAAAAATCTCGAAAGGTTCTACATACTTGAGCTTAGGATTCCTTTCTTGTGAAAACGAGTTGTCCTTCCAACATGTGTCACTTTCTACAGACATGATTACCACCTGAAATTCCATTGATCTTCGCTCCTGAATGGCGTAACTTTCCTGGCAACTCTAAACTGTTCTCATTTTGTCTTTGATAACCTTGATTGCGTCTAGTGACTGTTCCACTAACTGAAGACTCATTTCCTTCACCTCACCATTTTCATTCCAACAGACTAGCATTCTGCACGTTCTACCATGTCATGCCTCGAAAAGCATCATCTTAGTACTATACTGGAACTGTTATGTAAGCAAATTCCATCAAGTGTAATTATCCCTCTCGATTATCTTGAAATCCAAAACGCATGCCTCCAACAGGTTCACTAGACTCTGAATTATCCTTTTAGATTAACTTTCCATATGCGGTTAATAAGCCATACTGAACTGCAGTTTCGTTTTTCAAAATTCATACCAATCCTAATCTCCACTCTGTGCATCGAAATTATAAAGTAACTATCAAATCCAAGTCAGATTCTAACTTACGATCCTTGCCTACTAATCTGATACAATTTCATATCCACAATTCGTTTCAACGGGGTGAATCATCTGACTCTAGGGATTCAACTCAACTGTGACTGTCCGATCTTGCTGTCCCAATCAACTGTTGGTTATCCTAGTAACCGTAGTAATTATCTATTCCCACAAATAGACAGGCCATTTCTTAAATTCCAACGAGCAGAGTTTAACGCTGCCATTTCCTCTTGTTCCATAGATTTCAACCACAATTAACACTAATGGCAATTTGGGCATTCTGCTTACATGGAAAAAGGTCTGCTAATAATTCGTTTCTTCTTCAACACTTTGAGATTTAGAATCACCACTTGTCATCCCTTAAATACCTGGAAAGTTACTGAACTCAAGCACCACATCCAACTGAGGATCAGACCATTTATTCTATCGAACAGGGTTAGCTCATAACCAACTGACGAGTTGAGGACCACCTCAAATATTCCGATTTAGGGTTGGAATCACCCGTTCCTAGACTGGTGGTACAATCGAACACCGTCGAGATCACCTCTCATGACCAACTCAAATTGATGCATGATTAGTTCAACTCGACCCGTGGTCTTCCAGCAAAACATCACAAAATCCAGGGTAGCTAATCCTTGACTAGTGTGTAGCTGGTACGGGGTTCTAGTACAAGTCATTCCTCATTGGGTGCATGGTCATCTTGAATACTGATCAATGCCAACTCGCAAATCATGCCACGAATCAATCCCTGGTATACTTCAGGGTGACCTATGGTTGACTTACAGTTGAGCGAGATCAACCCAATTCGGTCCATGATTGATTTCATATCGTCACACACTCGATCCTTAATCAACAGCACAACCGACTGGCAAATCAGGCCATCATCCCCGTCGAGGGCGACCTCTAACCCTCGGTGGCTTCCTCGACCCTTGGTCGTTGTTCGCGAGTAGTTCGAGTCTTAAATTTGAATCAGTCGTATGTCTTGGAGTATCACACTCATACCAAGTTGAATTTCTTCACACTGTTATGTCTTGAACATGCATCGTCAATCTACTTACTGTACTCCAAACTGAGTCATTTATCCCTTGTTTTCCTAGAAATTTTATCACCAATCCATTGTAATCTTCTCCCACCTTTACCTTAAAATCTCCAACGACGACAGCAATCCACTTAGGCTTGCAATGTTGCTCTTTGACTTATTGATACCCCAAAATCTTCGCCTTTTATCCGACCACGCCTATTAATTTTCTAGTAGCGTTACCTCAAATCTTGATGTCCTCACGAGCTATCCGGACTAACACTGAAACTACTATTGTGAATCCCAATTAGTTTTCTGCTTTATCAAAAGCAATGCCCTTATGGTCATTGTTTCAAAAATTCATGTGGCCTTACTATGCTTCCGTTGCGCCACTCTGATAACTAGTCTTCATTAATTATCACATCTCGCAATCTTAATCTTATTCAGGGGCATCGCCAAACTCAATAGTCAATGCATCCAACTGGCGACCCTATCATGTCACAACTGGCGACCCTATCATGTCACCTAACCTTAGATTGCCATTGCGAACTTTCCTTGTTCGTCTTTACCGTCCTTGCTCTTTGTACATGTCTAAGGCTTCATTAACTATAATCTTCAGGCAGTGTATACTTCACCATGACCTTATCAGGTTACTAGTCGACTGAGTCATACGGCCTCAAGTCATTCCAATACTGCTTTTGGTATACTGCAAGTCCTTTTTCAATCAAGATTCAGAGATAAAATCAACTTTCACCAATCTTGCGAAGTACATAAGTCTGACTTACCCGTGACATCTCGGTTCATCCACACTCTTCTGTCCAACACTCTAAATGACACATGGCACTCACAATCGTGTTTTCACTTTTTAGTCCTACTTTAACCACATGTAGAGAAAGATTTTCATCGCTCTTCGGCACACTTTACCTGCCTTCACATTGATCCTTATCAATTCATACTTTCTGACTCTTTTGGGGTTCATTACATCATAGAGATTACTTTCACAATTCACGCTCGCTCTTTTGCGAATATTTATCTAATAAGTGATTAGGATCCAAGAAAACAACGGCTAAAACAATCCAAGCAAAACAACACTTCAAACTTATGCAATCCACAAAATACTAATTATCTTATTACAAATCCATATCTATCAAAAGTCTTTTCATGCTCGACTAGCTATAGCTAGTCTATACCACAGCATCTTAACTCAAAAGTCACCATATTCCCAGTAGAGTCGATCCTAGGTATTCTGCTGAACATCTTCTCGAGTTTGTCCTTCTTGCGACAACGATGCATGGGCAGTTCTTTGTCTCAGCGGGCAATCCTTCACTTGATGTCCCAGCTAATAACATTTAAAGTATTCTCTACCTTTATACGGGCAGGGACCAGACCCATGCCTTAGGCAACACAGGCGACACTTCTCACTTTGGCGAAACATCGGCTTCCTGATTGTACTCCTCCGATTAGACGGGATGTGATACTTGTTGGTATACATCGGCCTCTTCTCTATCCAACGGTTATCATTGGAAGAAGGCACAAGTCACGATCCAGATGCGATTGCTCTATCAGTCATGCTCCTCTCCACAGATTGGGTCCTTTTATACATTTCGCTATAGCTCTTAAAGTTCCACGGCACCAGTTGATTCTTGATCAAGGGCTTCAATCCTTCACTAAATCTTCTCATCCTGTTCATAGGATCTCCAACCGTCCATGGTGCAAACTCTGACAGTTTAGTAAATTTCGCCTCATATTACTCTACTGTCATTTGGTCATGTCGAAGCTGCAAGAATTCAGCCATCTTTTTCTCTCGTCTACAGTCCAAAAATTACTTGCCGTAAAAGGTTTCAACAAAGGCATCCCACACCGGAACCATGCTTTTAGGAAAGATCTTTCTTCATGTGGCTTCCCACCATGCATTAGCGTCACCTTGAAGTTGGTAAACGGCCAATGTCACCTTATACTCTTCAGAACATCCTAGCATGGCGAATGCCTTCTCGATTTCCTTAATCTACAAGATTGCAGCCTCTGGATCTCCTAATTCTTTAAACTTTGGTAGCTCGAGGTTAAGAAACCTCTCCATCAATTCAAGTATCGGCTGCCCACCAATCTCGTTTCCAGTCAACAGGTCTTCACTCGAAGCGGTGGTATCATTAACTTGACTACTCACTTGCTGTCCAACTACCACTTCCAAAATTTCCAACGCCTGCATAATTCCTTCCGCTCTAGGATCTTCTTGAGCTATCCTTCCACTAGGCAACCTCTCATTACAGTTGCTCATTATACAGGTAACTTATGGAGTCCTGTCCACCTTAAGCAATGCGTAATGAGATCACTAACAGTCATTCAAAAGAAACAGAGATAACAAGCACATGCAAAAGCTTACGATCCTACTAACTATCCCAAATACCAGCGCTCCTTATCACTCCAAGCCAATGACCAGATGGATCAGGCTAACCTTGCTCTGATACCACCTTGAGGCGGGGATGTCACGCCCCGACTCTCGAGTCCGCGACATCCCTCGCCTTATCACCACGAGGTCATAGAGATAGCGTCCTAGGCACGCTATCGATCTATCAATTACTTAAGCATTCGGAAATGTGTCAACTCCCTGACAATAAAAATAAACAAGAATAGAATAGTAGGAGTTAAACACCACAAATAAATCTTGATCCTACCGACACTACTTCCGAACGTACACAACCCTATACCCCGGGGTGACTAGACCAAACCTTAGCAAGTGTGCTAAGTCAGGTAAGACTAACTTCTCATCTTATTTCAAATGACCCATCCAAAAGCCAAATCGTGGCGCCCACGAGATTTCGTTACTTGGAACCTGAAAATACTATCCCACGATGGGGTGAGGATAAATCTCAGTAAATCAAGCCTAAGCTCGGTTAGGAAACTGATTTACCCGGGCATCCTAACGGAAGTCTCGTAATAACAGATCACCACAAATAATACCCAAATACAATCACTTTATAAAAAATAATTCACATGCATACTTGTCAGCGTCAACCACACATAATGCTGGACTCGACTCGACTCGACTCACAACCAAACAGCCGATCACCCAAACAAGCATCTCATCCACAAGTACGCATAGGACATCACACAAGTCCATTTATTAACGATAATCGTGCCCACAGCACATGAGAGGATCTACGTGAAAGAAGGCGTGATTCGACTTCCATAAATAACGCGATCCAGCACCTTGGTACAATCGAGCGTTCTACCGACAAGACCGGGCTACGTCCCTTTTCTCTCGACAACGGCTACTACAAGAGTTGTCTTCGGTGCACCTGGCACGGCACCAGTAAGTAGGCATCCCTAAATGAGGCATCGGTCCATCACAAGCTGCGACCGGCATCCGACCATCCCTTAAAACCGTACGTACCATACGAGGCATGAATTATCGTGCTTCTCACAAGTCATGTGGTTCTATACAACTGGTACAGTACGAACTTGCCGGGAAAAGCATCATCGTTCCATCATATGATCACACAGAACATATTCAGCAATCAACCCATTTCATTATCTTCGGTTAAAGTCGGATATTCACTCACGCATGTAAAAGATCGACCAAAGGTCATTTTCATGCTAAAACCTGTCTTTCGATTTTCCACATGGCCATATGCATATGCAGTCTAACAATAGACACTGCAATCATAAAAGGTCTATCAAATCCAAACAGATAGTCAATTACCCAGTGGACAAAAAGACAATCAAACAGGCAATTGAGCAAAGCGATCAAATCAACAAGGCCACCAAGCAATCATGAGAAGTCAAAACTGATTACGCCACAAAAAGCTCGATTCGTACAATAATACTTTATTAACTAAATTAATCGATTTAAGGCGTCGATCGATCGCTCATCTCTAACCTATCGCTCGCTCACGATCAAACACAATAAATCAATTGCAACTAATCACAATTAGCCACAGACAATATAATCAACCGACTACCCCAATCGATTGGTCATTTAACTTAATCATAATTTCTATCTAAACTGGCCCCAATCGCGTACCTAAATCTCCTAATCACCTAAATAATTAATCCTTGACGCAATTAGCACCCTAACTAAGGATTAGGGTCAACTCACAAATTGAGTCGGCTCGGGCAATCCCAACGGCGACGACGACGACGATTCACGAGCCAAAATTCCTCGATCAATAGCCCAAAATTCTTGACCCACAGCCCAAATTTCTTGGCCAAAATGGCCCACGGGCCTGGCTACTAACCCGGTCACTCGGCCACCCGGCCCAAGCCAAAACGGGCCAGGGCCCGCTCGGACAGACCCTGACAGGGCAGGGCGACGTCGGGGCTGAAATGGCTGGAACGGAGTTCGACGAGCGACGACCGGCTTCAAGGTTGACGGTGGAAGGACCAGGAGGTCGGGGGGTGTCGATCGGGATCGATGGCTGCGGCAAAGGACGGACGGAGGCGGCGGATCGTCGGCGAGCAGAACCGGTTGGAGCAGGGTTCGGGGCGCCGGGAACAGTGATCCGATTCGAGGGATTTTTCGGCCCCCATAAGTGGCGAACGGCGATCACCAGCTCAGGGGTTGTAGAGAGAGGTCTTGGGGGTTTATCGGCGGTGGCGATGAGAGGCGGCAACGGCCGGTCTGGCCAGATCGAAGAGAAATCTGACCAATCCCCAAAATAGGGCATCGGCGGTTTCGCGGCCGATTACGGGGGCTCCAGTGTGTAATCGGCGGCGAGGTTGGGTCGAGAATGTCGAGGGGAGGTAGTAGAATGTCGAAGGGGTGGCGGCAGTGGCGGCCGTAAATGGCCAGAGGAGGGGAAATAGGTCTCGGTGAACATGACCGAAATAGGGGCTGGGTTCAGCGGCTGTATCACGGTCGTCCGGCGGCCAACAACGGCGATGGAAAGGTCAAGAGTGACAAGAAGGGATGGTTGAGGGTCGTGGCGATGGTGGTCGGTGGTGGGGGCTGCGAAAGTCGCTGAAGGAAGGAGAAGAAACGAGGGAGAGCGATCAGTTAGGGGAGGGGGGGCTACGGCCGAGAGAGAGAGAGAGTAGTCACGTGAGAGGGAGAGGGGCAGGAGAGAGAGTAGGGTGGGGCCCACATGAAGAAATTTTGGGCAATTTTGTCCTATAGTGAAAATTGAGGGGCATTTTAGTAATTTCGCAAATCGGGACTGAATTGAATTTTTGAACACCGAACAAAGGTTATTTTGGTAATTTCACAAGCTCGGCTCGGTCGGGATTAGGCTCAAGCGCGAGGATTGAAATCCTAATTCGCGACGACTAAGAATTTCGAAGCCTAATCTAAACCGACTGAAACTTCAGAATTTATCCAATTATTGTCTCTTCAGTCCTTGTGGTCCAAAATTTTCCATCGACTTGAATTCGAAGTCAATTTCTTAAATTGATTTCAGTTACCTTGCTAGAGTTGAATTTTCAAGGCGTCACAAGCCACATCAAATGATACAAGAAATCTCAACTCCTTTTGATGTCCCGACACCTTTGGTTTCAAAGAAAATTGCTTCTTTGAAAATTTGTATCAATATTAGATCGGTGAACAAGGTAGCCGTCCTAGATTAAAAAAAATAACCATCAAGTTTTTTTCCTTTTCCCCGCCTTGTTATTTTCTTGATTAACTTCATTGAGCTTCTGGGCTTTGATCTTAGAAGCTGCTATCATCAAATCCGTATGAAATTGGGAGATGAATGGATGACCACTTTCAAAACTAAGAACGGTATTCGCGAATGCATGGTGATGCCCTTTGAAGTTTCTAATGCTCCAAGTACTTTTATATGTCTTATAAATCATATTTTTAAACTTTTCATTGGCCAAAAAAACAAACATTGGCTAGTTTGTTGTCGTGTATCTTGATGATATGTGATCTATAGCATAGCAAGACGCAAGTGGAGCCTTTGAAACATCTACGTAAATTCTCCAAGTGCTACGGGGACAACAATTGTATGCCAACTCGAAGAACTGTCACTTTTGCTCAAGCAGCCTGGTTTTCATAGGCTATATTGTCGCCAAGGTTGGTGTTAGAGTAGATCCTAGCGAGATGGAGGCAATACAAAGTTGGCCAATTCCTAGCTCGAGAATGTTTTTGGCATTTTTCCATTTTGCAGTTGTCGCCCAAATGTATGTTAAACAAATATAAAGGCCAGGTAATCTATTTGGACGCAGCATCTGAACTTTGAGTACATAGAACAAGCAACTAAAAAGTGGAGGACGACGAAGACAGCAAAAGAGACAAGGAAATAAAAAAGAAAAACGATTTAGAGTACCAGGGCCGTTACTCCCACGAAGTCTCATCTTCCACTTTCAAGCTCGAAGGGCACTTCCTGATGCAGTGCTTTTGAGGATACCATCACATTTGCTTGAAATCTCACCAAGCAGATGCTCAGCTTCTTCAAGTTCACGGCTCTGATTCATCCATGGATGCCTGTCCATGACCCTCATCACTGTCACGTCCCGACTCTCGAGCCCGCGACATCCCTTGCCAAATCGCCACCAGGTCATAATAGATAGCGTCCCAGGCAATTGCTACCGACCTAAGCTTATATTGCGCAAGCGGAACGTACC
The DNA here is from genome assembly GCA_028455895.1 of Rhodomyrtus tomentosa. NCBI lineage: Eukaryota > Viridiplantae > Streptophyta > Magnoliopsida > Myrtales > Myrtaceae > Rhodomyrtus > Rhodomyrtus tomentosa. Next base: position 33,749,046 of record JAPCWY010000001.1, on the reverse strand, counting down.
ATCTTCCATTCAATAAAAACACATGGGATAGATAGAAAGTAAAGCCAGATTGCAAAATACAAAAGGCTGATGAGAATAGATGATCCATAACCTTACAGAGCCATCAACTGATAATTACAACCCCATGCTTCGGGGTGGCCCTCTAGGACTCACAAAAAAAAAAAAACAGGAGTCAGGTAAGGTTAACTCTCATCTATCCCAAAACAGTATCCCCCACAAAAAATAACCACAGTTCCCTGACTACAAAAAGGCCCTAACCCACTACTGGGAAGACTCGACATCCGTGTCGTAATAATCAAACGGGGGAGCCGGGTCATTTGGGTCATTACAAGAACTCTGGCTAGAACGCACAGAGGGGGCTACCGATTGCTCAGGCTCGAGATCGAGCTCCATATCAGGCGCGGGGTCCATCACTTCCCCATCAGGTGTATCAATATCCATCGGGTCCCAAGCGGGGATTTAGGGACCCCTTGTAGAGGTGGCCCCTCAAATCCTCGAAGCGGACCGAAGAGATCCATCCCATCACGAAGATACCAGGCTTTAAAGAGATGTGCCACCAGATGTGGCATCCCTTCATCAACCCATATCGTCGTGATGTGACGCTCCCACATCTGGTCCGTACCTGGTACCGGATGGAGACTGATATCAAGTGATGAGTCAGTGGGGGTGCCGAACCGCACCGGTCTTTCCATTACTTCGGACCTGAAAAATTTTATCCCGCGACGGGGTGAGAAATGAATCTCAGTGAATCAAGCCTAATCTCGATTAGGACAATGATTCGCCCAGAACGTCCAAAGTATCACAAGATAACAATGGATATATAAATATATAAATATATCAATCATAACAAGTCTGACAAATCTACCACCAACAGAAGTACAACCACTCAGGCATACACATGTTCATTATTAATCAATGACCCACGCGACTGGCGTGATAAATACATCAATAGTGCGATCCCGCACTCTTCTGGCAAAACCAGGCTACGTCCACTTTACCCTCTCAGCGACGGCTACTACAAGCAGTGTATCCAGTGCACCCGGCACGGCACTGCGAGTAGGCATTCCTTAAAAAGGAGCTTCGGTCCTTCACAAGCTGCGACCGGCATCCGATAATCCCTTAAAACCGTACGACTGGCACGGGGCATGGATTATCGTGCTTCTGACAAGTCGCAAATTTCCATACAATCTGTACGGTACAAGTACCCACGGTACAAAGCGAACTTGCCAGGTAGCGTCATTGACCCTTTTAATGACCACACAAATTGCACTCGGCAATCAAGTCATTGATTATCTTGGATTAACGCCAAAATCCACAAGAAATACAATCAACTCGGCCCCAAGGCCCACAAGATTCCCAATGAAGCATATCATCCAGGCAGACAAACCAATCAAGCAATTTACTCATTCTCAAATAATCAACTGAACCCGGCGATTTCAAGCTCAATTCATAATAGAAATCTTAATCCTCAGTCAAACTATAGCAATCAATTGTTCGCTCGTCTCTAACCTGACACTCACTCGCGAGTAACTCAATCAATCAATTAATTGCTAAATTACCACAAATAGCCACAGACAATTAATCGATCGACCATGTATCCTAACCATGGTTTCTATCTAAACCGGTCCCGATCGAAATATTTTTTTTTTAATAAATAAATAATAAATAAATAATTAATTAACTAAATAAATAAAACAGACTAATCCTAAGCGCAATTAGCGCCCTAACCAAGGTTTAGAGTCAACTCACTATTTGAGTTAGCTCGATCGGCGACGGCGACGGCGGCGGTGGCGGCGGCGGCGGCGGCGGCGGCGGCGGCGATAAAACTAAGGTTTATCGCGCGGCGGGTTGGGCTCAAACTTCGGCGACACCCCGTAGGAGTCCGGCGAGGTCGCCGGAACAGGTGGCCGGCGGCGGAGCTCCGGCGAGCGGCGGCCGGCAGCCTGCAACAGTGAGAAACCAGAATATTCAACCGACACTTCACGGTTTTTGGCCGTTTTCCGGCGACACGGGCCGGGACAAGGCCGGCCAGGGGTCGGAGGCTCACCTAGGGGTCAGTGGGAGTCGGCCGGGACAGGTGGACGGCGGCGGAAGGCGGCCGGCGACGGCGGACAGCCGCGATCAGTGGCTGTCCTGTTTTCGAGCCGAAACAGGGCTCTCGGTCGGCGGTTTCCGGCGGCCACGCGCGGCGACCGGCGGAGCTGGGCTGGGTGGCGGTAGAGGAGACTCAGGGGAGTCGTTTGGCGGCGGCGGTGTGGTACGGCGGCGACGGTGGCGGCCGAACGAAGACCGGAACAACCCGGTTTCAAAAACAGAGCACCGAGACTTTCGGGCCGGATTCCGGCGGTTCCGGCGGCTGACGGTCGGCGACGAGGGGTGGGATCGGTCGAGGGGAGGTCGGGGATTAGCTGGGTGGTGGTGGTCGGCGTCGGTGGCGGCCGTGGCGGCCGGAGAAGACCGCGAAGTTCTCGGGTCGCCTGACCCGAAAACAGGGGACGTTCGGCCGTGGGTTTTCTTCGGCGAAACGGCAGCGACGGCGGCTCGGCCGGGGTCCAGGCGACGGCGGCGAGTGGCTGGGGACGGTGGCTGCCGGTGGGGATGTGGTGGTCGCGAAAAATGACGACGGAAGGAGGAGGAATCGGTCGGCAAAGGGGGTTGTCGGCAAAGAAAAAAAAAAGAAGAAGAAGGAAGAAGAACAGAAGAAGAAGAGAGGAAGAAGAGAAGAAGAAGCAGGCGGCAGACGTGCGTTGGGCAGAGGGCAGCTGGGCCCACCTTGACTTTGAAGACCCAAAATTTAATTTTTTTTTGTCTTATGTGAATGAATTAATGGGAGGGGCAAAATGGTAATTTTGGCGCGCCGGGACTGAAACGAAATTTTTGGTGTACTGATCGATGGGTAATTTCGGCAATTTCACTGGTCAAGCTCGATCAGGGTTAAGCTCGTTTGCAAAAACGGCAATTTAAAAATCGCCACGGATTAATTTCGAAACTCAATTCGAAATAATCTAAAGTTCGAAATTCGTCCAAATTTTCGTCTTTTCAGTCCTTATAGTCCAAAATGGCGTCGACTATGAATATACATTCATATCATTAAATCGACTCCCGGCACTTACAAGGGTTGAATTTCCAGGACGTCACAACTCTCCCTCACTTAGGAAATTTCGTCCTCGAAATTACAGCACAGTTCTAATTACTCAAAAAGAGAAGGATAACTAAGCTTCATAACTTCTTCGTTCTCCCATGTAGCTCCTTCTGTGCCATGGTGTTGCCAGACCACCTTGACTAACGGAATTGTCTTGGATCGCAGTACCTGCTCTTTTCTGTCCACGATCCTGACTGGTCGCTCCACATATGACGCCCGTTCATCCAAATCAATTTCTTCGTAACTCAACACATGAGCAGGGTCTGGCTCATACTTCCTCAACATCGATACGTGAAAAACATTATGTACTTGAGCCAGTCTAGGCGGCAATGCGAGTCGATAAGCCAAAATTCCGATCCGTTCTAAGATTTCAAATGGTCCAACGTACCTCGGGCTCAGCTTTCCTTTCCTCCCAAAACGGGATGTTCCTCTCATAGGTGACACTTTCAAAAACACATGGTCGCCTACTTGAAATTCCAAAGGTCTGCGCCTTTTATCAGCATAACTCTTCTGGCGACTCTGAGCTGTCTTTAATCTATCTCTAATCACTTTAATTGCTTCCATCGACTGTTCTACTAACTCAGGGCCAGTTATCTTCCTTTCCCCAACCTCATCCCAACATACTGGTGTCCTGCAAGCCCTACCATACAAGGCCTCAAAAGGTGCCATCTTAATACTCTGTTGGTAGCTGTTATTATAGGCAAATTCAACCAAATGTAAATGTTCCTCCCAATTACCTCTGAAATCCAGAACACATGCTCTCAACATGTCCTCCAAGGTCTGAGTCGTTCTTTCAGATTGACCATCTGTCTGTGGATGATAAGCTGTACTAAATTGCAGCTTCGTTCCTAAAGCAGTTTGTAGACTTTTCCAAAATGTAGCGGTGAATTTAGGATCTCGATCAGAAGTGATCGTCACTGGCACACCATGCAACCTTACAATATGCCTCACATACAACTCAGCGTATCTGTCTAAGGCAAAGTCCTTTCTTACTGGAATAAAATGCGCTGACTTCGTTAGTCTATCCACCACGACCCAAATTGAATCATGCCCTCGCTGACTCCTCGGCAAACCCATCACGAAATCCATCGTGATATGCTCCCATTTCCACTCTGGAATTTCCAAAGGTTGTAGTAGTCCTCCAGGTTTGCAATGCTGCGCCTTGACCTGCTGGCAGGTCAAACATTTAGCCACATGTTTGGCTATATCAGTTTTCATACCATTCCACCAGTAATGCTGTTTCAAATTCTGATACATCTTTGTACTCCCAAGATGAATACTATAACTACTACGATGTGCTTCTGATAAAATCTCCTCCCTTAAATTTTCATCCTCCGGCACAACCAACCGTCCTCTAAATTTAAGTATCCCATCCTCCGCTATTTGAAAATCGACCCTTCGTTTGGTCGGATCTCCTTGCAGGATCTTCCGGATAAAAGGGTCTGTGGACTGCAAGGCCTTAATTTTTACTTGCACTTCTGGCTCTATTCTCAAGGTAGCCACGAGACTCGACAGCTGGCTTATCTCCAATTTAAAGTCTGAGTCTCTTAATTGCTCAAGTAAACGCCACTCCTGCACCTGCAATTGAGCAATCACTGATTTTCTACTCAGGGCATCAGCAACCTTATTCGCCTTACCAGGATGATACAGGATCTCACAGTCATAGTCTTTTAATAACTCCATCCATCGGCGTTGTCTCATGTTCAGCTCCCTTTGAGAGAACAGGTATTTCAGACTCTGATGGTCGGTGTATACCTGAAAACTTTCCCCAATCAAATAGTGTCTCCAGATCTTCAAGGCAAACACAACCGCAGCTAACTCCAGGTCGTGTGTGGGATAATTCAACTCGTGTGGTCTCAACTGGCGGGACGCATACGCTACCACCCTGCCATGCTGCATCAAAACACAGCCCAGTCCCCTAAGCGAAGCATCGCTATAAATTTCATAACCACCAGGACCAGACGGAATTGTCAGAACAGGAGCCGTAGTTAGCCTATGCTTAAGCTCTTGGAAACTACGCTCGCACTTGTCCGTCCATTGAAACTTTGTATCTTTCTTCAGCAATTTAGTCAAGGGCGAGGATATAGCTGAGAATCCTTCCACAAATCGCCTGTAATAACCTGCCAAGCCCAAGAAACTTCTAATTTCTGTAGCAGTTGTCGGTCTCGACCAGTTAATAACTGCCTCAATTTTAACTAGATCCACAGCAATGCCTTCACTCGAAACTACGTGGCCTAGGAACGCCACGCTAGCTAGCCAAAACTCACACTTACTGAATTTAGCGTATAATTGATGCGTTCTCAGAGTTTCCAGAACTATTCTCAAGTGTTGCTCATGATCTTCGGAACTCTTCGAGTACACTAGGATATCATCTATGAAAACAATCACAAAACGATCCAGAAACTCCTTGAACACTCTATTCATCAGATCCATAAAAGCAGCAGGAGCATTCGTCAAACCAAACGGCATCACTGTGAACTCGTAATGCCCATAACGTGTTCTAAATGCCGATTTCGGTATATCCTCTTTTCTGATTCTCAACTGATGGTATCCCGTCCGTAGATCAATTTTTGAAAATATAGATGCTCCCTGCAGCTGATCGAACAAGTCGTCAGTCCTTGGCAGTGGGTACTTATTCTTGATCGTCACCTGATTCAACTGCCTATAGTCAATACACAGTCTCAAAGACCCATCCTTTTTCTTGACGAACAAGACAGGCGCTCCCCATGGCGAGGCACTAGGGCGAATGAATCCCTTGTCTAACAACTCCTGCATTTGAACCTTAAGTTCTTTCAATTCTGATAACGCCATTCTATATGGCGCCTTAGAAATCGGCTCCGTCCCCGGAGCTAATTCTATCACAAACTCGATTTCTCTTTCTGGTGGTAAACCAGGTAATTCTTGGGGGAAAACATCTGGAAACTCACACACAATCACAATATCTTCCAATTTCAATTCTTTAGCAGATGTATCTACCACGGAAGCCAAATAACCTTGGCACCCATCTCCCAACAATCGAGTCGCCTCTAACGACGATATCATCATAGTCGAGGTTCCTCCTCGATTACCCAAAAATTCATAACTACTGTCATCCATCGGATTAAACCGTATTATCTTATTAAAGCAATCCATTGTGGCTCTTTGCTTTACCAACCAATCCATTCCCACAATCAAGTCAAAATCGTACATTTCTAGCACAATCAAATCTATCTTACTCTCATGGCCATCCACCACTAGTCTGCAATCAGGACAACTCACTGTAGCCACTACTTTATCTTTCAATGGCGTAGATACATTAAGCACAATTTCTAAAGGTACCAAGTTCAATTCAGATAATTTAACAAACTGATCTGCGACAAATGAATGAGTGGCGCCCGGATCAAATAAGGCATATGCTACTTGGTCATGCAAGAGGACCGTACCTGTAACAGTCGGTGAATCCTTCGCCGCTTCCCGAGTGACTGCAAAAACCCTTCCTTGTGCCGGCGGGCGATTCTGAAAGTTTGACGGCACAGATCCTCTAGACTGTCCCCCCTGCTGGGGTTGTGCCTGTCCACCTTGCCTCTGTGGGCAGTCCCTCACCTGATGGCCCAGCTGGCCACAACCAAAACAGGCACCACCTCGATACGGGCACAAACCAGGCCCATGCCTCTGTCGACACAAGCTGCACACCTCATTCTGACGAAATGCCGGCTTACTAATCGCCCCTCGGCGATTTAGTGGAATGTGACCCCGATTGTTAAACATGGGTTTCTTCCCTTGTCTCCTATCGAATCTGTTTGGGGAAACAAATCGTGATCCAGACGCAGTAGCCCTTTCAGACAAATCCCTCTCCACTATCAACGCCCTCGCGTAGATATCATCATAATCTTGAAGGTCAAGCGGTGCCAGGGCACTCTTAATCTCGGGCTTCAATCCGTCCTTGAATCTTCTAGCCCTATCCTCCGGATCCTCAATCATCCTCGGAGCATACTTAGATAGTTCAGAAAACTTTGCCTCGTACTGGTCAATAGTCATCTGATTCTGACGAAGGCGGAAAAATTCAGCCATCTTTTGCTCCCTAGCTGTCCTCGAAAAGTATTTATTATTGAAAACTTCTACAAAAGTATTCCATACTGGAATTGTACCTTCTGGAAAAGTTCTACCCTTGACAGCTCTCCACCACGTACTAGCATTCCCTTCAAGTTGATAAACTGCCAGAATAACTTTATCCCCTATTTGAGCATCTCAGCAAATCGAATGCTTTCTCCATCCCTTCGACCCATCGAGTAGCAGTTTCAGGGTCTCCACTTCCAGTGAATTGTGGTGGTTTCAATTTAAGAAACTGTTCCACCAGCTTTTGAGCCCTACGCTCCTCACTGTCATGTATAGGTAGGGGACTCACCGATGGAACTGCAACCGGTATAGCAGATGAAGTCCCAGCAGCAGCGACAGTAGCTGCGGCTTGATTCCTTACTTGCTGTCCCATCAAATCTCCAATAGTACCTAAGGCTTGCATGACTTCAGCCATTGTCGGTTCCCTTCCAGTAGGTCCTGTAGGTTCTGCAGCAGAGGCTGCAGTAGGGGGTGCAATAGGGGACACCGCAGGCGGTACTCTTTCATCATCAACCAATTCTTCCACCGGCCTTAAAGGCCTCCTTCGAGGGGCTCGAGGTGCTCTTCTACCACGTCCGCTCATTTTATAGTAAAAGGTGAAGTCCTGCTTACCCCATAGCAACACGTGGTCAGAAAGAAATCCTTAAATTCCATCACATAATTAGCAATCACAGGCATAATAACCAAAATCTTACTAACTATCCCATTTCTCAACACTCCTTATCACTCCGTGCCAATGACCAGATGGATCAGGCTGACCTTGCTCTGATACCACCTTAGGCGGGGATGTCACGTCCCGACTCTCGAGCCCGCGACATCCCTTGCCAAATCGCCACCAGGTCATAATAGATAGCGTCCCAGGCAATTGCTATCGACCTAAGCTTATATTACGCAAGCGGAACGTACCATCTTCCATTCAATAAAAACACATGGGATAGATAGAAAGTAAAGCCAGATTGCAAAATACAAAAGGCTGATGAGAATAGATGATCCATAACCTTACAGAGCCATCAACTGATAATTACAACCCCATGCTTCGGGGTGGCCCTCTAGGACTCACAAAAAAAAAAACGAGTCAGGTAAGGTTAACTCTCATCTATCCCAAAACAGTATCCCCCACAAAAAATAACCACAGTTCCCTGACTACAAAAAGGCCCTAACCCACTACTGGGAAGACTCGACATCCGTGTCGTAATAATCAAACGGGGGAGCCGGGTCATTTGGGTCATCACAAGAACTCTGGCTAGAACGCACAGAGGGGGCTACCGATTGCTCAGGCTCGAGATCGAGCTCCATATCAGGCGCGGGGTCCATCACTTCCCCATCAGGTGTATCAATATCCATCGGGTCCTAAGCGGGGATATTAGGGACCCCCTGTAGAGGTGGCCCCTCAAATCCTCGAAGCGGACCGAAGAGATCCATCCCATCACGAAGATACCAGGCTTTAAAGAGATGTGCCACCAGATGTGGCATCCCTTCATCAACCCATATCGTCGTGATGTGACGCTCCCACATCTGGTCCGTACCTGGTACCGGATGGAGACTGATATCAAGTGATGAGTCAGTGGGGGTGCCGAACCGCACCGGTCTTTCCATTACTTCGGACCTGAAAAATTTTATCCCGCGACGGGGTGAGAAATGAATCTCAGTGAATCAAGCCTAATCTCGATTAGGACAATGATTCGCCCAGAACGTCCAAAGTATCACAAGATAACAACGGATATATAAATATATAAATATATCAATCATAACAAGTCTGACAAATCTACCACCAACAGAAGTACAACCACTCAGGCATACACATGTTCATTATTAATCAATGACCCACGCGACTGGCGTGATAAATACATCAATAGTGCGATCCCGCACTCTTCTGGCAAAACCAGGCTACATCCACTTTACCCTCTCAGCGACGGCTACTACAAGCAGTGTATCCAGTGCACCCGGCACGGCACTGCGAGTAGGCATTCCTTAAAAAGGAGCTTCGGTCCTTCACAAGCTGCGACCGGCATCCGATAATCCCTTAAAACCGTACGACTGGCACGGGGCATGGATTATCGTGCTTCTGACAAGTCGCAAATTTCCATACAATCTGTACGGTACAAGTACCCACGGTACAAAGGGAACTTGCCAGGTAGCGTCATTGACCCTTTTAATGACCACACAAATTGCACTCGGCAATCAATTCATTGATTATCTTGGATTAACGCCAAAATCCACAAGAAATACAATCAACTCGGCCCCAAGGCCCACAAGATTCCCAATGGAGCATATCATCCAGGCAGACAAACCAATCAAGCAATTTACTCATTCTCAAATAATCAACTGAACCCGGCGATTTCAAGCTCAATTCATAATAGAAATCTTAATCCTCAGTCAAACTATAGCAATCAATTGTTCGCTCGTCTCTAACCTGACACTCACTCGCGAGTAACTCAATCAATCAATTAATTGCTAAATTACCATAAATAGCCACAGACAATTAATCGATCGACCATGTATCCTAACCATGGTTTCTATCTAAACCGGTCCCGATCGAAATATTTTTTTTTTAATAAATAAATAATTAATTAACTAAATAAATAAAACAGACTAATCCTAAGTGCAATTAGCGCCCTAACCAAGGTTTAGAGTCAACTCACTATTTGAGTTAGCTCGATCGGCGACGGCGACGGCGGCGGCGGCGGCGGCGGCGGCGGCGGCGGCGGCGATAAAACTAAGGTTTATCGTGCGGCGGGTTGGGCTCAAACTTCGGCGACACCCCGTAGGAGTCCGGCGAGGTCGCCGGAACAGGTGGCCGGCGGCGGAGCTCCGGCGAGCGGCGGCCGGCAGCCTGCAACAGTGAGAAACCAGAATATTCAACCGACACTTCACGGTTTTTGGCCGTTTTCCGGCGACACGGGCCGGGACAAGGCCGGCCAGGGGTCGGAGGCTCACCTAGGGGTCAGTGGGAGTCGGCCGGGACAGGTGGACGGCGGCGGAAGGCGGCCGGCGACGGCGGACAGCCGCGATCAGTGGCTGTCCTGTTTTCGAGCCGAAACAGGGCTCTCGGTCGGCGGTTTCCGGCGGCCACGCGCGGCGACCGGCGGAGCTGGGCTGGGTGGCGGTAGAGGAGACTCAGGGGAGTCGTTTGGCGGCGGCGGTGTGGTACGGCGGCGACGGTGGCGGCCGAACGAAGACCGGAACAACCCGGTTTCAAAAACAGAGCACCGAGACTTTCGGGCCGGATTCCGGCGGTTCCGGCGGCTGACGGTCGGCGACGAGGGGTGGGATCGGTCGAGGGGAGGTCGGGGATTAGCTGGGTGGTGGTGGTCGGCGTCGGTGGCGGCCGTGGCGGCCGGAGAAGACCGCGAAGTTCTCGGGTCGCCTGACCCGAAAACAGGGGACGTTCGGCCGTGGGTTTTCTTCGGCGAAACGGCGGCGACGGCGGCTCGGCCGGGGTCCAGGCGACGGCGGCGAGTGGCTGGGGACGGTGGCTGCCGGTGGGGATGTGGTGGTCACGAAAAATGACGACGGAAGGAGGAGGAATCGGTCGGCAAAGGGGGTTGTCGGCAAAGAAAAAAAAAAGAAGAAGAAGGAAGAAGAACAGAAGAAGAAGAGAGGAAGAAGAGAAGAAGAAGCAGGCGGCAGACGTGCGTTGGGCAGAGGGCAGCTGGGCCCACCTTGACTTTGGAGACCAAAAATTTAATTTTTTTTTGTCTTATGTGAATGAATTATTGGGAGGGGCAAAATGGTAATTTTGGCGCGCCGGGACTGAAACGAAATTTTTGGTGTACTGATCGATGGGTAATTTCGGCAATTTCACTGGTCAAGCTCGATCAGGGTTAAGCTCGTTTGCAAAAACGGCAATTTAAAAATCGCCACGGATTAATTTCGAAACTCAATTCGAAATAATCTAAAGTTCGGAATTCGTCCAAATTTTCGTCTTTTCAGTCCTTATAGTCCAAAATGGCGTCGACTATGAATATACATTCATATCATTAAATCGACTCCCGGCACTTACAAGGGTTGAATTTCCAGGACGTCACAATCAGTCCCTCCAATTCCATTGCCACTTCCTTCATTGTCGGCCGATCTTCGCCTTTCACCATCAGGCATCGGTTTCCCAGCATCGCAACTTCCTTAATCTCTTCGGGGTTCTCCTCGTTCAGCACCCTGCCTCTCGCCCTTTATAGCTGAAGCAAAATACAAGGACAAGTTCCTCTGGCTCTCGGCCCGCTCGAAGGACAAGGCCCTCAGTCCAGTCAGCAACTCGGCCAACACGACCCCGAAGCTGTAGACATCGCTCTTCCCAGTCAACTGGCGTGAGTGGAAGTGCTCGGGGTCTAAGTACCCGAGAGTCCCTTGCACCAGCGTGGTCACCTGAGTCTGATCGAGGGGGACTAGCCTGGAGGCTCCGAAATCAGAGACCTTTGCGGTGAAGTTTTCGTCCAACAATATGTTTGTGGTCTTTATGTCTCTGCAAAATCTGAGTGGATGCATCGTAGTGCAAGTATGAGATTGCGCCTGCGGTCTCCGCTGCAATGAGCAGACGCGCCCCTCCAGGATAACGTGGACTCGTGACCGCGCTGGTGTATGTGGTCAAAAAGGGTGCCATGGGTCACGAACTCGGAGACCAACAATGGGACCTCCGTCTCGAAACAACAACCGATTAGCTTAACCACATTGAGGTGATTGATTTGGGACAGGATGATCATCTTGTTGATGAATTCTTCAACCTGACTTCGGTCCAAAATCTTGGCCTTTTTAATGGCGACAACCATGTTGTTCGGTAAGATCCCTCGGTATACTGTTCCTTGGCCTCCCTGGCCTAGGATTCAGCTTTCGTGGTAGTGGTCCGTGGCCTTCTTGAGCTCTTCGTCGGTGAGTATTCTCGCCGATTCGACAGAGCCTTTGTGCTTGGAAAGAAGTCTCTGCAGCATGAGGCGGCCCCCATTTTCTAGGAAGAACTTCTCTCTCTGTCTGCTGATTTTTCTTTGTCTGAACCCCCAAAACAACCAGGAAACACCCAAAAGAATCATCAGGACGCTTATGCTCACACCTAGGAAAGCACATTACATTCGGTGAGCAAACAAATCAGTTGTCCTGCTCCATCACCCTGCATATGGTTCACACACCCAACAAAAGAAAGCAAAAATGAACTATTTTGTTTTTTGTTGTTGTGGAAGGATGGTTGATTTCCTTTTCAATTACTCAAACAATCTTGTGTTAATTAACTTCTCTGTCCTATTTTCATTTTTCCTCCATCAACTTGAAGATTTTTCATTTAGACAAACCTTAGAAAATTGAAACTAAACATATATTTATGCTGAGAGAATTCTATGATAATAGAAATTAGTCAATTTATCAAGTGGACAAAGCGTGTTTAATTCTTTTTCAGCAACAAAAGAACAAGTGGTTTATTTTATTAATATCAAATTGAATAACTTGCGATGACAATACACATATAATGTCGATTTAATCCGCGGACACAACCAATTCAAAGTGAAAGATTTACATCCGAAAAATCTCGATAACTAACAGCGGAAGATGGAACAGTGACATAAAAACAACACTTACGAAAAGTGAATAATTTACAATATAAAAGTGGTTTTTACGATGAAAAAGCTTGAGCAATGTGTACTACTTACTAACCTAGCACGACATTGGTCGAGCGAAACCTATTTTCATGGATGATAGGAGTGCAACCCGTGCCGTCTTTTCTTCCATCTCCTTTGGATCCCACCGGACATGAACAATTATACGTTCCCGGCAAGTTTGTGCATGTTCCATTGCAGGGTTGTGAAGTCACGCATTCGTTGATATCTGAAGGAGTAATCTCAAAAGAGTAGAAGCAAATCCCACACAGCATTTGAGTTTCGAAAAGCTTCAAAGGGTAAATGGAGTTATATGTCTTTGCAGTACTTCCAATTTTGAGAGGACATATTGAGTCAATTTGCTTTCTGTGAGATCATCACCGCAATTTTTTGGGTAATGGATTGTTATCGGAGAGCGTAAATCTAATCAAGCACTTGATAGAATGGAAGATCTTACGATATATCTTACATATTCGCGCCAAGACAATGAGAATGACACATTAGAGATTGCTTGTTTACTTGGAGAATTGTTTAGACCACCGATAATTCGTTCAAGTCAAAATTTGGTTCTCTGACTTGAAATTTCTAACAATTTCACACTCGAGCTTTTTTATGCAATTGGATCCATTTAACATGCTCGCCCTTATTGAAATAATGAGCTCCAATTCTCTATAGATGAACACTTGTTGGAATGAGAGGTAGGTCTGATGAAAAGACTAGAAAAGGTACCTTGACAACCATTTTGAAGATAGGGGTTCCCTTGAAAACCCTCTAACCAGTTGCACTTGTACCCATCTCCATTCTCAGCGTCTGTACAATTGGAATTATCTTGGCACATGTAGGTCGTTCTATTCTTCTTCGCATCATCGCATGTTTGATGAGGAATCAACCAATCAAGAACTAAAGGGACCACATCATAGGTTTTATTGAGGGTGTGCCGCACGAACAGTGGATGCGGATAGAACGTGGTTTCTTGTGGCCGCAAAAGAGAGTTAACCACACGAATAGAGGGCACTTCGAAATAGAACGTGAACGACGTTATTTCGTCAACTGTTCGTGGAGCAAACAATACGAGTATTGTATTATCTCTCTGTGAGTCTTTGTGAGTGAGAGTTCTGTGAGAGATTGTGAGATATTACTTGTGGGTTTGCTTTGGGTTTAATTTAGGTGCGGGAAACACTCGAGTGCATGAGCGATTGTAAATCTGACTCTCCAATTATAGTGGATTATATTGCTGGCTCTCCCCGTGGACGTAGGTACCGATTTTGGACGGAACCACGTAAATTTTTGGTGTCCATTATTGTTCCTCGTAATTTCTCTGGTAATTTCGTCTTGACTTATTTGCAAGATCCGTTGGCGTTTTCGCTTTATAATCTCAACAATCGGTATCAGAGCTACGGTTAGAATTTTAGCGATTGATTTGGGGCTTTTGCTTGTCTGATTATTGTCTGGAAATTCTATTGTCGCAACTATGTCTGGAGTGAAATTTGAGATTGAGAAATTTAATGAACGGAATAACTTTGAGTTATGGAGTCTTAAGATGGAGGCATTATTAACAACTCAAGATTTGGCCGAGGCATTGGGGCAAGGGTAAATTGCCTGAAAAAAATTGAGAAAGACGAGAAGTATAATCAGGTTGCACTTATCGGATGAGATGTTGATAGAGATAGCCGAAGAGAAGGATGCCACAACGTTGTGGGCTAAGCTTCAGGCACTCTATGCTATGAAAGGTTTGAAGAATCGCTTGCATATATTGAAGAGAATGTTTCGATTGTGGATGGCTGCAGGCACATTTATCAGAGCCCACTTAAATGAGTTTGATAAACTCATAATAGACTTGAAGAATGTCAACGAGGCCTTGCCTGATGAGAAACAAGATATGATATTGTTAGCATCTCTACCAGATTCTTTTGAGCACTTTATAGATTCATTACTGCAGGGGCGTACTACAATTACCTTGGAAGAGGTAAAGTCCGCTTTATTATCTAAAGAGTGGCAAAAGAAGTTACAAGAAGATAACTTAGCGCAAGGTAGTGCGCAAAGTTTGTTTGTTTGTGGTAGAGATGAATAGAGAGAGTATAGAGGTAATAGATGGAAGCGCCGTTCTAAATTGAGGTCCAATGTTCGGAACCGTCGATGTTATCACTGTAATTTGGTAGGGCACTATAGGAGAGACTGTCCGAAGTATAAGGGTAAAGGAGTTAAGGTGGAGTCTACAGGTGATAGTAATATTATTACTACATCATATAATAGTTCTAGTGATGCCAGTGATGTGTTAACAATTGCCATGAGTTCATCAGGTGATGAATGGGTGCTTGATTCTGGATGTTCTTATTATATGAATTCTCATAAATAGTGATTTACTACTTATCAATGCATGGAGGGTAGTAAGGTGCTTATGGGAAACGACGGTGCTTGTGAAGTAGTGGGGATCGGAACAATTCAGATTAAGATGCACAACGGAATGGTGCGAACACTAACCGATGTGAGGCATGCCCCGGAACTAAGAAAGAACCTTATCTCGTTAAGTGCTCTTGAAAGGTTCGGATACCGGATTTCCACTGTAGGTGGAGTTATAAAGGTCTCTCAAGGTGTGCTTACTGTGATGCGAGGGAAGATAGATTGCGGGTTTTTATCTCCTCTAGGGAAAGACAGTGATCGGCTCGTTTGCTAGATTCTCGGACACTTTAGGTGACGATACAACACAATTATGGCATGTGAGACTTGGAAACATGGGTGAGAAGGACATGATTGTTCTGGGTCAGATGGGTCTGCAGGAAGGTCATCGAATTGAGAAAATGGACTTTTGTGATCACTGCGACATGGGTAGTCAGCGGAGAGTGAAGTTCAGTAAGGCAGTTCATCGAACATCAGAGATTGTAGATTGCGTACACTCAGACTTATGGGGACCCTCTCCAGTTCCGTCTAAAGGAGGTGCCAGGTATGTTTTGTTTTTTGTTGATGATGTTTCAAGAAAAGTCTGGATTTGTCTTCTTAAGCACAAGAGCGATGTGCTTGGTCGGTTCAAGTCATGGAAGGCAATGATCGAAAAGCAGATAGAAATAAAGATCATGGGCCTGAGAACCGATAAAGGGTTAGAATTTTGTTCTAATGAGCTTGGTCAGTATTGCGTAGAGGAAGGCATGGTGAGACACCGCACTGTTGCCCGGTCACCACAGTTGAACAGAGTTGCAGAACTGATGAACAAAATTATATTGGAGAGAGCTCGCTCTTTACTCTTCAATGCTGGATTAGATGAAGATTTTTGGGCTGAAACAGTAAATACCACTTGTTGGTTAGTGAATAGATCATCATTACCAGAGATTGACTGGAAAACTCCTGAGAAAACATGGTCTGGTAAGTCTGCTGATTACACCAAACTAAGAGTGTTCGGTTGCCCTGCTTATGCTCATGTGAGTGATGGCACGCTGAAGCCGAGGGCAAGAAAGTGCATATTTCTAGGCTATGCACATGGGGTGAAGGGATACAGGCTGTGGTGCACAGAGGATGATTCACCTGATTTTATGTTCAGCGGTGATGTTACCTTTGACAAGTCTGCTCTATTGCAGAAAAAGAGTGAGGGGTCAACTAGGAAAAAATATCCGGACGATATTCAGAAACAGGTGGCCCTTCAGGTAGAGCCTATAGATGTTCAGAGTACAATAGATGTGACAGATTCCACAGAGTCGCTAGATTCCAAAGTAGTTGACAGTTGTTCCGAGGTTATAAATGATGAAGCTTCGAGGTGGTCAGCGGAGGTGGATGAGATAGAGCGACTATTATATTCTGGTATTAAAATAGATAATTTGCATGCAACAGAGACAGCTTCGGGTATGGAGATACAGAGAGAGACTACAGGAAGAAATTCTGTAAGTACTCTATTTGTTGCATATTATAAATTATCTTGTCTGTCACAATGTACTTGGATGGAGGTGGAGCACTTGTCCTATGCTTCATGTAACGTCCTGGAAATTCGACTTTTGTAAGCACTGGAAGTCGATGGAAATGATATGAAATATAATCATAGTCGACACCTATTTTGGACTATAAGGGCTGAAGAGACGAAAATTTGGACGAATTTTAAAATTTAGGTTATTTCGGATTGGGTTTCGAAATTTTATCCGCTGTGATTTGAATTGCCGTTTTTGCAATCGAGCCTAACCCCGATCGAGTTTGGCCGGTGAATTTATCGAAAATACCCTTTGTCCTGTATACCAAAATTTCGTTTCAGTTCCGGCACGCCAAATGACCATTTTGTCCCTACTTATGCATATGAGACAAAATTGATTATTTGGGCAAATAAGACAAAAAAATTGCCACAAAGTCATGGCAAGGTCCCACCAATTTTCTTTCTCCATGCACGTTCACGTCACCTCGTCATTCTTCTTTCTGCTTCTTCTTTCTTTCTTTTTTTGTCTTCGTCTTCCTTCTTACTTGGCCGTGGACAACCGACCCCCCCTTGCTGATCCAAGCCTCCTCTTCCACCGCCGTTTTCGCGCGACCACCGCCTCACCACCAGCAGCCACCGGCCTCAGCCACTCCCCGCCGACATCCTGACCTGAGCCGAGCCGAGCCGCCGTCGCCGTCGAACGGCTGAGGAAATGCCTCGGGAAGCCCTGCCCTGTTTTCGAGTCAGTGGACCCGAGAGTTTCGCGGCTTCCTCCGGCCGCCACCAACGCCGACCACCACCCCTCAGCTGACCACCGACCTCCTCTTGACCGTCCCGACCCAGCCCCACTGGCCATCCGCCGCCGGAGCTGTCGGAAAGCCGCCCCGAAGTCCCGGTGCCCTGTTTTGGACCCGGCTCGGTTCGATCTTCGATCCGGCCGAATCGGCCGCCGCCGTGCCTCACCACCACTGCCGATCGACTTCCCAGAGTCCCCTCTACCACCTCCGAGCTCACCACCGCCGGCCGCCTGGCGTGGCTCCCAGAATCCATCGCCGAACACCTCCCCTGTTTCGTCGCCAAGAAGGGGGCATTTCTGATCGCGGCTGTTCGCCGCCGTCAGCCGCCTTCCTCCGCCATCCACCGGTCCTGGCCGACCCCTACCGACCCCTGGGTGAGCTCACGAACCTTGGCCTGCCTTGTCCCGGCCCGTGTCGCCTGAAAACGCCCAAAACAGTCTGGTCCGCCTGTTTTGGCTACTGACAGTTACTGTTTCAGGCCGCCGCTCGTCGGAACTCCGTCGCCAGCACCTGTTCCAGCGACCTCGTCGGACTTCCTCGGACTGTCGCGTGATAAACCCTAATTCGACCGTCGCCAAAGTTTGAGCTCAGACCGCCGCGTGATAAACCCTAATTCGGCCGTCGCCATCGCCGCCGCTCGAGCTAACTCACGTTGTGAGTTAACCCTAAACCTTGGTTAGGGCGCTAATTGCGCTTAGGATTAGTTTTATTTATTTAGTTATTTGTAAAAAAAAAATGCGATCGGAACCAGTTTAGATAAAAACGATGGTTAGGATAAATGGCAGATCGATTATTTATCTGTGGCTATTTGTGGTAATTCATCAATTGATCGATTGATTTTGTTTGTTCGTGAGCGAGTGACAGGTTAGAGACAAGCGAGCGTTTGATTATTAAAAATCGACTGAGATATATGAAATATAATATGAATTGAGCTCGAAATTGCCGAGTTGAGTTAATTGCTCGCAAGTACATTAATTGCCTATTTGGTTTGGTTGCCTGGCTAAAATGCTTGACTGAGAGTCTTGTGGACCTTGGGGTCGAGTCTGTTGCATTTCTGTATGAACTTTGGCATTAACCATAGATAAACAATGAGTTGATTGCCGAGTGCGA
This sequence comes from Rhodomyrtus tomentosa, assembly GCA_028455895.1. Taxonomy (NCBI): domain Eukaryota; kingdom Viridiplantae; phylum Streptophyta; class Magnoliopsida; order Myrtales; family Myrtaceae; genus Rhodomyrtus; species Rhodomyrtus tomentosa. The sequence goes on along the minus strand of JAPCWY010000001.1, from coordinate 33,730,437 downwards.
TTTGTGTGGTCATTAAAGGATCAATGAAGTTACCTGGCAAGTTCGCATTGTACCATTGATACTCGTGCCGTACCTATTGTACGGAAACTCGCGTCTTGTCAGAAGCACGATAATCCATGCTCCGTGCCATTTGTATGGTTTTAAGGAATTATTGGATGCCGGTCGCAGCTCGTGATGGACCGAAGCTCCTTTTTTTTAGGAATGCCTACTTGCAGTACCGTGCCAAGTGCACTGAATACACTGCTTGTAGTAGCCATCGCTGAGAGGGTAAAGTGGACGTAGCCTGGTCCTGCCAGATGAGTGCGGATCTCACTATTGATGTTTCTATCACGCCAGTCGCGTGGGTCATTATTTAAGAATGGACTTGTGTGATGTCTTGTGTACGCCTAAGTGGTGGTGCCTTATTTGGTTGCTGATTTGGGGGATATATTTTATTGATATATATGTGTTTATATCTTGTGACTTATTGTGGTGCTTAGGTTATCCTGGGCGAATCAGTGTCCTAACTGATATTAGGCTTAATTTAATAAGATTAAATTCTCACCCCGTCATGGGATAATTTTTCAGGTCAAAAGTAATGGAGAAACCGGTGCGATTCGGTACCCCCATCCACTCATCACACGATGTCAATCTCCACCCGGTACCAGGTCATATGCCGAATAGAAGACTTCTCCAGCGTAAAAGTGGCCGCGCGAAGACAAGAAAGAAAAAAAAAACGCACGGGCGTGTTATTGAGGGTGTGCCGCGAGAACAGTGGATGCGGATAGAACGTGGGTTTTTGTAGCCGCAAAAGAGAGTTAACCACACGAATAGAGGGCATTTCGAAATAGAACGTGAACGACGTTCTTTCTTCAACCGTTCATGGCGCAAATAAGACGAGTATTATATTCTCTCTCTGTAAGTCTTTGTGAGTGAGAGTTCTGTAAGAGACTGTGAGATATTACTTGTAGGTTTGCTTTGAGTGTAATCTAGGTGCGGGAAACACTCGAATGCATGAGCGATTGTAAATTTGACTCTTCGATTATAGTGGATTATATTGCGAGCTCTCCCCGTGGACGTAGGTATCGATTTCGGACCGAACCACGTAAATTTCTGGTGTCCATTATTGTTCCTTGTAATTTTTCTGCTAATTTCGTCTTGACTTATTTGTAATATCTGTTGGCGTTTCCGCTTTATAATCTCAACAATAGGGTGGCTTATATAGATCGTCGGTAGAGAAGCTGAAGAAGCCGTCTTTGGCAACGAAAGCGCACCCTCACCGATTGAATCCCCAGATGCCGCTATGGTTGTTGTTGCTGGTGACGGGGATGTTGTATGCATAGGCACCTCGAGGTATGCTAGTCTCACAGCAACCGATGCCCGAGCACGACTCATTAATCACGTCCGAGATGCTTTCGCATGAGGACAAGCATCCCGTCGCATACTCACTTCCTTCTCGACCTCTGAAAGTAGCAAAAGTGTCGCATCCCACGGCGATGAACTTGTTCTTGGCATTAGACATGGGGAATATTGGAAGAGAGATCCAAGGGTCAAAACTCTGTGAGCTGCCGCCGGATGATGTATAACAATCTTTGGCCACAAATGCCTCCACTCTCATCTCTTGATTCTCAAGAGAAATATCGAATATGGGGATATTAGAGGTTTTCTGAGTCATATAAGCAGTGGGCGGATCGGTCGAGTTGTCGCGAAAGATGAGGAAAGCGTAATGTTCTTCTTTGAAGTAGCAGTTGTTGCCGATCTGATCCATTCCAAATGGGTACGATAAGGTGAGGTTGCCACATCTGCTTGCGCATCCGAGCTTCGTTGTTGTTTGAACTACATCCGCCATGACTATGGAAGATAGAGCCACCAATGTACGCAACAACAGGACAACTCTCGTGGGAAGTCGATGGAGCAACATGGATTCACCCATCGTTTCCTTGGAATGAGATGATGTTTTGCAACACGATATTGAGCTTAATAGCTTGATGACGACCTTTATAAATGACATTGGGACAATTGTCAAGTCCTAAATTTTTTTACGATTTGTCAATTTAGTTCTTAACCTTTTTTATTATGCCAATTTAGTCCTAAACCTCTTGCAAATTTTTCAATTTAATCTTTATCCTTTCAATTGTGCGAATTTATTTCTAAATCTTTTGAATTTTTGCCAACTTAGTTCTAAATATATTTTCTGGATAATAGATCGAAAGGAATAATATATATATTGGGTTAAATTAGTACAATTAAAAAGAGCTGCTCTTACTTTTGTAATAATCTCTGAAAGGATTCTTAGGATTCTAGAGGTTATTAGTCTTGGTCTTCTCCTGTCCCAAGCGATATTTATGTTAGTTGGTATGCACGGCAATCTTATCTTTTGGGCCACAACTTTATAAGTTGATAGGAAAAGGCGAAGATCTGAATGACCCTTCGACTTTTAAGAGGAAAGAGACTCCATGGTAAACCCTCTAACACAACTCCAAAACAAAATATCGGATCGCTTCTCTCGGTCGTTATTTGACCAAAAAAAAAACGTCAATTCCTTTTTTTTCTTTTTTTTTATTATTATTTTTTCTTTTTTACGTTAGTTGACTGAGTCAGACAACAACTAATGACGACCATAGAAATTTCTCTCTTACAGATAGACCCTGTGACACATTTATTACAATTTTTTTTGTTACACCAAAATTTGACATTTATACCATGTGACATGCTTACTCTCTATCAAAGTTTCATTAATGAGCACCATTAAAAATGTGCCCGTATGGATGACAAAAGGCAAATGATGTTGACATGACGCCCACTTGGCTTGACTGAAATAAAAGCGACATTGTTTTAGTTGAAAAATTATATAACTATAACCTTGATGGAGGGTAAATATCTCATTTGCGTATAAACTTGGAATTTTAGATATGTCATAGTGAATATTGTTTGGGGTCTTTGGTCTTTCGCGAGATGCGAATTGCAATGGAAAATTTCTAAACAAGCGCAATTGTACCCCTTTCCATTTTCAGCGTCGGAAGAATTGGTTTTCGGTGCAGATGTAGTCCGCTCTCTTCTTGGCGACGTCGCATTTTTTATATATCCCCTATTGCCTAGTGAAGAACTAGGGGCGCCTTGTTGAGTTCAAGTCACAAAAGATCACCAGAACTGAAGTTGTAGAAACCGCTCGCTGCGACGAAACTGCAAGGGTTGAAACTGAGGACATCTGTAGGGTTATTATAGCCAGAAACGGGAGTACTCCTTGCCACGAAATGAGCTGCTCTTACTTTTCAAATTATCTCTAAAAGATTCATCTATGTTCTAGAGTTTAAGAAGAGTCTTTCTCTCTATGGGAAAGAAAAAGCCTGGTCTTCTCCTTTCCCATTCCATCGATACTACGTATATTGGGGGTGGAAAAGAAAAATACTTTCATGACAATTTGACGGTATGGTTAATTATTTTTTGCCGTAAATTCACACAACATCACCGCATGTTTCGTATAAAACACTCATTAATTGAAAAATCATAGGGTCGGAAATAATGACAGTACTGTTAGGCTGTCAAGATAGCATCTCTCGATGGAAAATATGTCCATGGCAATTTTTTCTTTTGGGGCATTGATTTATTGCGAAAATTACAAGTTGATGGGGAAAGCAGAAGACCCGACAAATTCTTCTTAAGAAAGAGTCTTCTTGTTGAACTTTACATCCGAGCAGTTCCAAAAGGGAAAATCAAATGGAACAGTTGAAAGAAAGGGGCCAATTTCTCATAGTATTTTAATAATGTTTTCCGTTCTTTTATATTTTGTTATTAATTGATTTACCTTCTTTCTTCCTCTAGCTGGACGCGCGAGCCCAAAGACTGACTAGAGGCTAAGGCCGGCGAGGCTTGACCTTGCCTAGCGGCAAGCAGGGTGAGTTATGCCATAGGTCAGCAAGGTCAACCTTGACGGTCTGCTGGAGGAAGAAAGAAGAAAAAAAATAGAGGAAAAAATTTTAGAATATTATAAAAATTGAGCAGGCTAGTGCCGGCAGTGTCACGTCAGCATCAACTAGACAAAATTGATACAATGGACTGAGCTGAATGCAAAAGATTTTGGACTGAATTGGCAAAAAGAAAAGTTTTAAAACAAAATTGACACAATTGCAATATGTTTTGAAATTTTTTTTTGTTTGCCTTCATGTTGCAATCATTCAATAGATGAAAGGAGACAACACGCCTCCTTGTGAAAGGGGCAATGGATTGTCAGCTCATACTTCTAATGACCACTTTACAAATAATTGTAAAGGCCCAATTCAAATTGGACAGACTTATATGGTTCTTATCCTTATTGTCCAAAATAAATCCTGTCGTAAATATGGGTTAAATTCGGGGCTACTAGTTCAGTTTAGTCTTCAGCATGGTAAAAATAGATGGCAACGTCGAATGAATCAATCCTTGCTGTGTGCCCACGTAGTTAGGCTCCTCAATTAGTTTATCGTGTTCGATAATTTCTTTTTGTTTTTGTTGTTTTTAAGATTCTTATCAATTAATTATGATAAGGTCAATATTTGAAAGGAGAAATGCGAACAAAACAGTGTGGTGATTATGAAAAGCGACGGGAAAGTTACCAAAAAAGTCCTAAAATCTATTGCCATTATGCCAATAAGAGGGGACAACAACCATTTTGCAGCCGTTGCTTGAGGATTTCTGTGAAGTCATGCCAATTAAATTCCACCCAACGTTCTCCTAATGAGATAGATTCAACATTATATCGATGCTGTGCGCTGTGCTTCTGCTCGATTGCTTCAGTTCTGAGGAGCATGAAGGACTTCAAAGGCACTAATCAACTTTTGGCCAAGGGATTTATACAAGAAAGCTCAAGTTCTTTTGCTGTCCTGGCGCTTCTGGTTCCAAAGAAAAATGGTTCTTGGCGATTGTGTAAGGATAATAGATACGTGTACAAGACAACCATCAAGTTTTTTCCTTTTCCTCTCCGTGATATTTGCTTGATCAACTTCATGGAGCTTCTGTGCATATCTAAGAAGCAGCTATCATCAAATCCAGATGAAATTGGGGGATGAAAGGATGACCGCTTTCAAAACTAAGAACGGTCTTCGTGAATACATGGCGATGTCCTTTGAAGTTTCTAAAGATCCAAGCATATGAGATCTACGCCATAGCCAGACGCAAGTGGAGCGTTTGGAACATCTACACAAATTCTCCGAGTGCTACGGGAACAACGCTTCTATGCCAACTCGAAGAAGTGTCATTCTTGCACAACTACCTTGGTTTTCTTGGCTATATTGTCGCAGATGGCGTTAAGAGTAGATCCTAGCAAGATGGAGGCAACTAAAGTTGGCCAATTCCTAGCTCAATGAATGACATAAACACTCAAGAATGTTTTTGGCATTTTAACATTTTTCTAATATCGTCCAAATGTTACGTTACACAGATATAAAGGCCAGGTGCTCTATTTGGACGCAGCATCTAAACTTTGAGCACAATGAACAAGCAATTAAAAAGAACAAAAAGAAAAAGTCAAGGAAATACAAAAGAAAGACGATTTATAGTACAAGGGCCATTACTGCCATGAAGTCTCATCTTTCGCTTTCAAGTTCGAAGGGCACTTGTTTACTTATGCTATCACCATTTCCTGATGCAGTGCTTTTGAGGATGCCATCACATTCGGTTGGTATCTCGCCAAGCAGATGCTCAGCTTCTTCAAGGTGACAGCTTCGATTCACCCATGGATGCCTCTCCATGACACTCATCAGTCCCTCCAATTTCATTGGTACTTCCTTCGTGGTCGGCCGTGTTGGAACTTTTTCGCAAAGTATCATGTGAAGTTGAATGAGAAATGAAAAGTTATTTCGATTCGTAATAGAAATGAAGATTTGTTTCGTTTTGTCTCGTCGAATCCTTTCAATGAAATTGTGCGACTTCGTGAAGTATCGTCGAAATCGTGTCTTTTCGTCGACGAAGCCATATGTTTCCGTAACTCTTCACTTCACTTTCTATAAATGTAAAGCATTGTCCATCGCATTAAGTACGTATATCAGACACAAACATTAGATATAACTTTTATGTTCGTCATTTATTCATCATCATCATCTTGTGCGACTATTATGCAAAATTGTGTTCAAAAGTTTCCTTTGAAACAAGTACCGGTTTCGAGGAAAGTTGATCCGTTCTATACTGGGAGACATTTGTCTAACGTTCTCGGGTATTGATTGAGAGGGCAAATTCGTTTTAAGATTGTTGTCCACTAAGAGGGTAGAAATTCGTATATTAAAATTGTTGTCGTCTATAAGTAGTACTTAATGTTCATATAGAAAATTGGGTTGATAGACAAACTTGAAATCAGTCGCAAATAAATAATATGAATGCAGATGAATGATCCAAGCTCAACGAATTTACATTGTGTCCTTAAGACAAATTTAAGTCCATAAACTTGCCAACAATGAATCTTTTCAATCCATCATATTATGCTTCGTATTATTCATCCAGACTTTCCCATAATTCCTTGGTCATTTCAACGACTATAAACATTATAGGAGGAATTGTCCGGATCATTTAAAGTTTAGTTGCGACACAAGAAGTCAAAATGCTTCCACACATCTACAGCAACAATCCTTTTCATGTTTGTCTCTTCTTCATCTAACTTACTTTGGAGCATCCTTATTGAGTAACCTTGTCAAATTCAATGTCATGACATAGAATAGCATCTTCTATTGTCATTTCTTATAATCAGACCATTGAACTTTTAGTCCTTCAATTTTAATTTTGTTTATAAGAACTTAGGCAACTACAATCTTAAGACAAATTTGTATTTCCTGTGCTTGGTTCGTATAATTATTTCTATTGTATGCATTCTGTTATGGTGTTAGTAGAATATTTAAAATTCTAACATTGGTATCAGAGCCAAGTTAGAATCTCTGCCTTGTTTCCATCAAGTTTTGGATTGGCCGATCCGATGAACTGCAATGGATGAATATGAATTGTCAATATAATGAGCCTCAAGAGAATATACTATTCATAGTATTTCGAGATTGTTATTGTCCATAAAATTCATTTTTGAACACATAATCAAACGCTTCTCGTCAAGGCGAGAAGAATGAGTGGTCACACATCCCCGGAGGGGTTGTATGAGGCCACACGCGCTGCATGCACCACGACGGATTCGGCCCAGGTGGTCCGCATTGAAACGTCGCGTGTACGCGAAAATTTATCCATTGCTCCTCATTCTCCGGTTTGGGGCTGTTTTGCTCGACTTCTCAAGTCTTGGCAATGGATTGAAAGCACCCTGCATTATTGACACGCACTATCGACGAAGCAGTCAAAGTTGGCGGGCAATTACAAAACCTGATGCGACATATTGTCGCACATGATAAACTGTCGTGGGAATCCGATAACGTTGACAAAGTCACCTAAGGATTTTTCTTCGCACCATCTCATGCAAGGTGGCTATGAATAACTCCGCAACTTGGCCTTTGCGACAATAACTACAACTACTTGACCAAAAAACAGCGGAAAAAGGAGGGAGAGATGTGGGGGGGGGGGGGGGGGGGGGGGGGGGGGGGGGGGGGGGGGGGGGTGGAAAGAACCGTCTTTCTTCTCCTTACATAGATGGCCCTGAACTCATCAAATTAATTCATCGAAGCGACAAGCACATATGAAGAGAGTTGAAGGAAGAAGCATGGTCATTCATGAGCTTCTGTTGAAAGTTTTGACGCTTGGGACCATCATATTGTGGACAGCAGAAGCTGATTATCCAATGACCAAACCCGGATGCCGAAGCTACTGCGGGAATCTCTTGATTCCATACCCCTTCGGATCGACCGATAGTGATCCCAGCTGCCGCGACGGATATCCCTCATTTAGAGTCGTTTGTGATGACTCTGTCGACCCTCCCGTGCCTTACATGAATGAAAAAAGTAGTGGATTTCAAATACTCAATATTTCTGTCGAGGACCACGAGCTGCGCGTTAATGTTTATTCCGGTCGAGACTGCTATAACTCTTCCGGGAAAGATCGGTCTTCAAGCTCTTATCCGCAGCTCAGACTGGGGAAGTTCCTCATATCCAGCACCAAGAACAAGTTCACTGCCGTCGGCTGCGACACGGCAGCTATTTTCCATGACCGCAGTAGGAAGTTCTCTTTCGGCTGTATGTCTTCGTGCGACAACGTCTCGGACGCCATTGATGGGTCGTGTTCCGGTATCGGTTGCTGCCAGACAAGCATCCCTAAGAACATCACCGGCTACAACATCTCCATTGGGAGCTTTTCCAATCATTCCGATGTCCTGGAATTCAATCCTTGCAGCTATGCCTTCGTCGCCGAAAATATCTTCTACAACTTCTCGGTTACTGATCTTTCAAAGCTTAAATTCAACGAGTCCACTCTGGTTCTCGACTGGGCAATAGGGAATCAAACATGCGAAGATGCCCAGAAGGACAGTGCAAGCTACATGTGCACCAAGAACACCAATTGCATCGACGCCGAAAACAGATCTGGGTACAAGTGCATTTGCCCAGAAGGTTACCGAGGCAATCCTTACCTCGAGAATGGTTGTCATGGTACGTTGATTACACCGGCATTCTTTAACTTGGCCTTTGCATTGATATGCTCTGAGAAGATTTGATACATTTGACGTGTGCATATTTAATTTGTGTAGATATTGATGAATGCGCGGATCAAGAGATGAACGTGTGTAAGGAAAAGTGCCATAATACTGAGGGGAGTTATACATGCATTACTAATCCATTGATGAAGATTTTAGTTGGTAAGCTTTTACATTCTTGGACTTCCCCATAAAAGAAAAAAAAAATACACTACTATCCTAGCTGATTTTGAAAATATATAATTTAATTGTCTGTGATTTAGCAGAAGATTAACCATTCTTTCTCACTTAAGTTTTCTATGCAGAAGATAAATGAGATCATCTAATGCGTTAAGTACATCAGGTGTCACTAATTACATCACGATTACGCTCTCTTAAAATTCAAAAGTAGACTAGTGTCACTCTTGTCAATGTTGATATTCGTACCGTGTGAGTTGTAGTTGCGTGATCTTCATCTCCCGCTTATAGCGCGGGGTCGAAGGTTGTGGTGGATCGGATTAGTCAATATGTTGACCTAAAAAACCACACGTCATATTTAATTCAACGGAAAGTTTGAATTCGTCGCTGCCTTTACACGGTGCAATGGTTTACTGTGCAGTTAATCATGTGGTTAATTAATCTGAGAAGCCGGTGTTGTGCACAGGTATGGCAGCGGGCATAATAGTGCTACTCTTCAGCCTCGGCTTTCTGTATTTGGGACACAAGAAAAGGAAGCTCATCATACTCAAAGAACAGTACTTCAAGCAAAATGGCGGCTTGCTTTTGCAGCAACAATTACATGAATGTGACAGAACCGCAAAGGCTGCCAAGATCTTCAGCGCCGAAGAGCTAGAGAAGGCCACTGACAATTATGACGAGAGCAGAATAGTCGGGCAAGGAGGATACGGTACCGTCTACAAAGGGTCCTTGCCAAATGATACGGTAGTTGCGATTAAGAAGTCCAAGATCGTGGACCAGAGCCAAATCGAACAGTTCGTCAACGAAGTCATTGTGCTTTCTCAAATTAACAATCGTAACGTGGTCAAGCTTTTGGGATGTTGTTTGGAAACGGAGGTGCCTTTATTGGTTTATGAGTTCGTCGACAATGGAACTCTCTTCGACCACATCCACAACCCCAACAAATCATCGAAGCTTTCCTGGGAGACCCGGTTGAGGATCGCTTTGGAAACCGCCGGAGTCCTGTCGTACTTGCATTCCACGGCTTCGACTCCCATTATCCATCGAGATGTCAAGTCGGCAAACATCCTTTTGGATGCTAACTACACCGCAAAAGTCTCTGACTTCGGAGCTTCGAGATTGGTCCCACTTGATCAAACGCAATTGTCCACATTGGTTCAAGGAACATTGGGATACCTAGACCCTGAGTACTTTCTCACAAGCCAATTGACGGAAAAGAGTGATGTTTACAGCTTCGGGGTTGTGCTAGTTGAGCTCTTGACAGGGAAGAAGGCGCTTTCTTTCGAACGACCAGAAGAAGAGCGGAGCTTGGCAACGTACTTCCTCTCGTCATTGGAGAACGACAAGTTGTTTCAGATTGTTGAGGAAGTTATCGCGAACAAAGGGAACGACGAGCAGGTGAGGGAAGTCGCCAATCTTGCCGTGAGATGCTTGAAAATAAAAGGCGAGGAGAGGCCAACCATGAAGGAAGTAGCAATGGAATTGGAGGGACTCAGAGCAATGACGAAGCATCCATGGGTCAAGGGTGTCGATATGAATATGGAAGAGACGGTTTCTTTACTGGGAGAGACGAGCGACGTATGCAAGGATAGTACCGCGATCACAAGCACCGGGTACACGGAAAGCATGAAAAGCCATGTCATGCCACTAGTTAGCAGTAGCGGGAGATGACAAATAGTAAAGTGATCGATAGAAATTTGGGTATGATGTGATGGAAGTTATGGTTGCACCAGGTGTCCATGGACTGCACTGGTTCATTTGGTTCTTTCACTTTCAAAGGTTGGAGCAACTTGGGTTGCTTTTTGCTCATTAAATTGTCTCTATGCGTGTAGTTTATCTTTAATAGTGTCTTTCTTAGTGCAGCATAATTTAGTTTTAGGAAGCTCTTGGATTCAAATCAGTGACACTTTTACCAATCTTTTTAGTCATTTATTGTGCATAAAAATTAGGATTTAACTTTAATCCCTAGAAAAAATAATCGTATTATTTTTCATACTTATTTTTAGCATCGTATTGGATTAGATTGCATTAACATTTCATTTGGACCGGTCGTGGAAAAGGTGCAAAGTTTGATAATGAAATTGGGCCAAAATTTCCACGAAGAATTCAATCAAGGATAACGCCCGCCGAAAATCCCAATGGGGCTTCAGGGCTTATTTCGAAATTAATTGAATTCTAATTAGGGAGAAAGGCTTTGAATTATTAAAGTCAATTATTTTGATGAGGCCTGAATTAAACCCGCAAGCAGGCAAGTTTTTCCGGCCACACCAAGGGACAAAGAGGAAGCAGAATTGCACAGATAAAAATGGGTCTTCATCGGACCTAATTCGATTTAGTTTGACCCATCAGAGCTTAATTAGCAAACGGACAATAGATGTGGAAGCCTATTGTCTTCAAAGGCCAGAGTTTTAAGCCCGTGTGATCAGAACTTAACCTAGGTTTTCTTACCTTTATTGTCATTTTTAGGTTTTTCCTTGGGGAGGCTTCAATGCAGAATAGCTCCGACCCAAGTGGTCGATGCTTCTGCTACAATCAACCTTGTGCCGTAGTCGATCTCGACCAACGAGCAAACTCTGGCTGTGTGCTCAACGTTTCCGCGCCTATCCTTTGACATCGACCTCTACCGAACCAACTGCGAGATGAGCAGCTGTCCTGTCCATACTGTGTGATTGTTCTCAGCAAATCATGTTTCCTTGATGGATTCCTGATGGTGACTTTGGATTCAAGCCTTCGTGGGCTTTTTTGGTCGTCACCACGTCCCTATATAAGTGTTAGTCTGGTCAAAGTTTATTTTTTCTGGGTTAATATCACGAAAAACCTCATACTGATACATTTAAAATAAATTTACACTCCGTCTACTTCTGTCAAATTCGACTGTTAATTTTGCTGACGTGGATGACGTCTACCATGTACGCCGATATGGATTAGGTCCACATGAAAATACCTTGATATTAATAAATAAATTAGGATTCTTTTATAGAAAATCGTAACTTAATTTGACGATCTACTTTAACTTATTTTCTCTGCACACAACCTAGCCCCTCTTTTCTTTTCATCTTCTTTGACATTCCCTTGGACAAACCGCCTTTCAACAACCGAGAGTCCTCCCACGTTGCCACAGGCTCAATCCATCGCTTTCCGTCACCAAATGCTCGATCCATCGCTTCTTGTCGCCACCTCTGCCTTGGTCGCGACGTTGGGTGTATGCCATAACTTTCATTTTGTCAAGGTAGGAAAACTAGATTCCTCCATTCGACGTCGCGTTCGAGATTCTATGCTTCTAAGAACCGTTCAAAACGGATATGTAGTTGCTTTGCTTGTTATTGATTCATGCCAAACTTTGCCCTATATGATTTACTATTTGTCTTGAAATCTCTGTGTGCCTTGGTATTGCTCTTGCTACGTTGGCGTTCATGTTAGTTCTTGTCTCATTGTGTATCGAAATTATAGCACGAAACTTGCATGAGAATGATATGATTGACTCGTGTACCACATGCTCAATGAAATGCCCGAACCAGGTTCACTTCTATTTGTCACTGATTTCAGGTTTCTTTTAAGTGTGATTCTAAGTGACTTATATAAGAGTTCACTTTTTTGCTTCTATATAGAACTAAAAAAAATACTGAGTAGCTTATTTCCTGAACTCATTGTTCTCCTCTCCTTTGTCAAACTTGATCGTCCCATCTTTGCTAGTTATGTGTAAGAGATTTTCACAAAATAATTATTTTTTTTTTGTTGTTCTCTTGCAGATGTATAATGAATTTTCAATTGCTCTTAACCTGGGTGGAATTATGGAGTTTGGAGCCACCACGAAGTGTACAGGCTTTCGTGTGGAATATCTTCATCATTGTAAGCCAACGTCCATAAACAATAATGCAATTGTTAAGGCTATTATTGGTCTAGGATACACAGTTGAAAAGTTATGGTATCGAATTTCTGGGGATTCCTTGAGAGATGGTCTTGTGAAGATTTTTGGTGATGATCAAGTACTAGAATTAGTGGGTTTAGGATTGAGTTTTGGTGATATTCAAGTATATATCGAAGGAGCTGACCTTGCTGATGGTGAAGTGGTGATAATATTGAGAGTGATGATGGCGATAAGGATAGTGAACCGGAGCAAGATTCTGGTACATTATCTTTAAGTGATGATGACTACATTCTCGGTAATGGTAACGAGGATTTCTTTTTCACAAGGCAAATAAGAAGAGAGGCTGATGCCACAGCAGCTGCTGCTGATATTACTGATATAGTTGAAGTTAACATTCCTGAAAATGAGAATGAAAGTAAAAATGATAGAGATCTACAAGAAGAAGATGAAAATCTAAGCCCTCCTAACTCTGATAGAGATGAAGAAGTGTGTGACCAAAGAAGAACGAAAGTCATTAGATATGACCCCAAACAGGATCATAAGAAAACAAAATTTCAAGTAGGAATGAGATTTGCCTCACACGCCCAATTCAAGAAAGCTATGCAACTTTACACAATCATCAATGGATTCAATATTGGATGGAAGAAGAGTGAAGCGAAAAAAAAAAATGAACAGTAGGTGTATGAGTGGTTGTGAATGGAGAGTGTTTGCTAGTTGGATGCAAAATGAGAAAACTTTCATCATAAAGACGGTTGGAAATGAATATACTTGCCTTTGGAGCATGAGAAATAAAAATGTAACGTATGTATTGCTTGCGGAGCAATTCTTGCCTAAGATTAGAGCAAATTTGAAATATACAACATCACAAATGCAGGCGGATGCAATGGAGATGTGGGCATTGCCACTGAATAAGAGAATTTGCTATAGAGTGATAGCTAGAGCTCTTGAGATCATCAGAGGTCCTTACGTTGAGCAATACAAGTTGCTATACTTTGACAAGGCTGAGTTGATTCGATGTAGTTCTAATAGCACTTTTGAATTAGAAGTTGGATGGAATAATACATTCAAGAGATTCTACGTGGACTTCAAAGAATTGAAAGATGGTTTTCTTGCAGGCTATAGACAAGTAATTGGACTAGATGGATGCTTTACGAAGACTGTAATTAGAGGGATGTTGCTTTGTGCTACTGGAAGAGAAGTAAACAACCAAATGTTTCCAATTGCATGGGCTGTTGTTGAAGCCAAGACTGAAGAATCTTAGACTTGGTTCCTCAAGCTGTTAGTAAAAGACTTGAATGTGGGACAAGGTCTTGGCTAGACCTTCATGAGTGATCAACGGAAGATAGTATCATGCAAAAGCTTTACTAATGTAAGTATTTTGTTGTTAATAGTCTAACTTATTTGCATGCCAAATAATTTTTTTGCAGGGCCTTCTTAATGCGGTTTCTGAACTCTTTCCGAGAACAAAGCATAGGAATTGTACTCGGCACATATATGCTAGTTGGAAAAACTTATACAAGGGAGAAGCATTTATAAATTACTTTTGGAGAGCTGTATATTCAACATAGGAGGTCGATTTCAACATAACAATAAAAGAAATGAAGGAAGAGTCCGTTCATGCATACGAAGACTTAATGAGACAGGGTCCAGAACACTTTTACAGGGCAATTATCAAGTGTGGACAGAATTGCAATGCTATCGAGAACAACTTGAGTGAGACATTCAATGCTTATATATGCAAATAAAGAGAATGCCCCATTGTTGATATGTTAGAGGGCATAAGGAAATTGCTTATGGTGAGAACGTATGAGAAAAGACAATTAATGGTCCATTCAAGAGATGACATTTGTCCAAGAATCAGATTGAAGATTGAGGAGGAAAAGATAAACATTAGGTCTTGCATTCCAAGACCATCTACTGCTTCCAGATTCGAAGTTGAAGTAAATGATGACACATTTATGGTCTATCTCAATGAGAAGACATGTACTTGCAGACGGTAGGATATATCGAGAATATCATGTAACCATGCCATCTCGTGCATCAACTTCATGAAGGGTTGCTTAAATGATTTTGCAGCTGATTGTTTCAAGAAAGCTACGTATGAGCGCAGTTACCAATTTGCATTACCTACCTTGAATGGAAGAAAAATTTGGCCAAAGACTAGTGGAGATCATTTATTGCCTCCACCATTTAGAAAGCTTCTGGGGAGGCCTAAGAAAGATAGGAATAGATCCGACGATGAGAAGAGAAAGGATGAGAAAAGTAAAAGGATAAGGAAGCCAAGGGTCATTAACACCAATCCTGATAAAAAATCAAAAGCTGGTATTACTATGAAATGCTCCAATTGTCATGGTATTGGACACAACAAGTCCAAATGCCCCCAACCTCCGACACCTATAGAGATCAAACAAGCTGTAAGGAAATTCAAAAAAAAAAAACAGTTGTGATACATTTTTCCTTAAAATACACTTCTTATATATGTCAATAATGCAGGGCAAAAAAGGTAGGCCAAGGAAAGATCCAAAGCAACCAACCATTGGAGGAGGGGCATCTAGCAAACAAAGTGAAAGTATCACAGCTGCATCCACACATGCACAACCAAATATTATTATATCTGAGAAGAGGAGGGGTGAGTAGTTGCTTCCTTCTTTACTTTTAGAATACATTTTAGTGAGTATACAATAACTTGCGTGGAATGTTGTTAAAGTTCTTTACGAAGTGAAAGTTTTTTGTGGATTTTGTTACTTGCTAATGATCTATATGCTAGTTTTTCATAATGTGAAAGTGAATGTTGATATGGTTTGCCTTCTTATAGGTCCTACAAGGATATGGATTGTAAATATCTGAAGCCACATGAAATTCATATCTAAGGATGAACATTTATTTTTCTTAAGGAAATTTTAGTCTGCAGTGACTAGCATAATAACATAATGTTTTTCCTTTAATTTTAAATGCCTAGCAGTAACATAATACATGAAATTCGTCGAGGTGGTGTAAATCATACGGTGGATATTTCAAGCCAAGTTTCTAGACCCTCTCAAACTCAACAATCTCAAAGTGAAGCAAGGTACTGAATCTGGTGGGAGAATTTGATGTATGGTGTAAAGCTTGTTCAAGTCTAGTATATATTGGACTTTTTTTGGATGGTTGTGATATAGAACATGTGGACTGGGCTATTTTTTAGGTTGTTAGCTGATTCAATGTCTGGTGTAAAGGTTATTTTGTAAAGCCTGCCTAAGTCAGATGTATTTTCTAAAACTTGTTCAAGTACATAGAATATGATTTTGGACCTTGAGTGTGTAAAGCTATTTTACAAAGCTTATTCAAGTATATAGAACATGTTTTGGACCTCCAATGGAGGCTAATGCCTTTTATTTAGTTGTTTGAGCAGTGGGATTGTTTTCATTTTGAGAATAAATTCATTTATTCTCATTTTGAGAGTAAGTTCATGCTGCGGCATTTTTCCCTGAAAGCTTCGTGGCTTTGAATGTGAAAAGGAAAAAATTAGTCGCTTTAAACCTTAAACGAAGATAAATTTTATCGATGATAATCACATTGTGGTGCACTTTATGCCCAAAAAAACATCCACGATATATATGCTAAAGAAATTTAAAAAAATCGCAAAGAATAGAAAAGTGCAAGGGTAATTTTGTCGCATATGTATCAGTTTGGGGTATATTTGTCACTAATGTGCAAGTTCAGGATTTTTCGTGCTATTTGTTCTATGAGATTTCCACGTAGACAGTCCACTTCAGCATACCAAAAAGCAAACGCGTCATCCACATTACCAAAATTGGAAATAGACGGAGGGTAGATTTGTCACAATTGTACCAGTTTGGAGTTTTTCGTGATCAAAAAATTAAATCGGCATAGATTCGTCACAGACGTACCAGTTTTGGATTTTTTGTGGTATTTATTTACTGACATTCATCATCCATGAGATATACATTGTGATATAACGATGAACAATAAAGTACATTAGATATTACGTGGTTCGGTCTGAATATCGATATTTACACCTACCTGGAGAGTCAGTAAGAACAATCCACTGTAATCGGATAATCAAAATTTCATGCACCTAGATTATACCCAAACTCATAGTGTTTATAATAATAAACGGTAAACTCACTTTTGGGGGGACTCTTTGTTTCCAGACTGAAACTACCACTCTAACAAGGGCAAAGAGTCGGTCACTGCTATTAACTTGTAAGCCACAGGTACCACTGTCTTAGCAAACCAATGCCAATGTCGAGGTACCGAATTCTCATGAACACAAAAAAAGTCATCTTAGAAGTCCAACTGTGAATTCTCTGCAGATCTCCCTCCTTAAACCTATCTGCATAAACTACCATTACAATGATCTTTCTCAGTAGCAATTGTTCAAAGGAATTGCCATAAAGGCCAAATGCAGATAAAAACTATGACGCCCTGGAAATTCAACCCTTGTAAGTGCCGGGAGTCGATTAAATGATATGAATGTATAGTCATAATCGACGCCCATTTTGGACTATAAGGACTGAAAAGACGAAAATTTGGACGAATTCCGAACTTTAGATTATTTCGAATTGAGTTTCGAAATTGATCCGCGGCGATTTTTAAATTGCCGTTTTTGCAAACGAGCTTAACCCTGATCGAGCTTGACCAGTGAAATTGCCGAAATTACCCTTCGATCAGTACACCAAAAATTTCGTTTCAGTCCCGGCGCGCCAAAATTACCATTTTGCCCCCCCCAATTATTCACTCACAAGAGACAAAAAAATTTAATTTTTTGGCCCTTGAAGTCAAGGTGGGCCCCCACCATTTCACTGCCCAACGCCTCTCTCTGCCGCTGCCTTCTTCTTCTCTTCTGTTTCTTCTTCTGTTCTTCTTCTCCTCTTCTCTTCTCTTTTGGTTGACCGACGATTTTTTTTCCCCCCTTTGCCGATCGGTTCCTCCTCCGCCCGTCGCCATTTTTCGCGACCACCACATCCCGACCGGCAGCCACCGTCCCCAGCCACTCGCCGCCGTCGCCTGGACCCCGGCCGAGCCGCCGCCGCCGCCGTTTCGCCGAAGTAAACCACCCGGTCGAGCGTCCCCTGTTTCGGGTCAGGGGAACCGAGGGCTCCGCAGCCTCCTCCGGCCCGCCACGGCCGCCACCGACGCCGACCACCACCACCCAGCTAACCCCCGACTCCCCCTCGACCGATCCCACCCCTCGTCACCGACCGTCCGCCGCCGGAGTCGCCGGAATCCGGCCCGAAAGCCCCGGTGCTCTGTTTTGGACCCGATATGCTCCGGTCTTCGATCCGGCCGCCACCGTCGCCGCCGTACCACACCGCCACCACCGGACGACTCCCCTGAGCTCCCTCCACCGCCACCCAGCTTGCCTCCGCCGGTCGCCGCGCGTGGCCGCCGGAAATCGTCGCCGACCGAGAGCCCTGTTTCGGGCGACAGCAGGACAGCCACTGATCGCGGTTGTCCGCCGTCGCCGGCCGCCTTCCGCCGCCGCCCACCTGTCCCGGCCGACCCCCACTGACCCCTAGGTGAGCCCCCGACCCCTGGCCGGCCTTGTCCCGGCCCGTGTCGCCGGAAAACGGCCAAAAATCGTGAATTGCCGGTTGAATACTCTGGTTTCTCACTGTTGCAGGCTGCCGGCCGCCGCTCGCCGGAGCTCCGCCGACGGCCACCTGTTCCGGCGACCTCGCCGGACTCCCACGGGGTGTCACCGAAGTTTGAGCTCGATTCGCCGCGCGATAAACCTTAGTTTTATCGTCGCCGCCGCCGCCGCCGCCGCCGCCGCCGCCGCCGCCGCCGATCGAGCTAACTCAAATAGTGAGTTGACTCTAAACCTTGGTTAGGGCGCTAATTGCGCTTAGGATTAGTCTGTTTTAATTAATTATTTATTTATGAATTTATTTATTTATTTAATTATATATATATATATATATATAATATTTCGATCGGGATCGGTTTAGATAGAAACCATGGTTAGGATACATGGTCGATCGATTATTTGTCTGTGGCTATTTGTGGTAATTTAGCAATTAATTGTTTGATTGAGTTACTCGCGAGTGAGTGACAGGTTAGAGACGAGCGGACGATTGATTGCTATAATTTGACTAAGAATTAAGATTTCTAATATGAATTGAGCTTGAAATTGCCGGGTTAAGTGGGTTACTCGAGAGTGAGTGGATTGCTTGATTGGTTTGTTTGCCTGGCTGAAAAGTTCAATTGGGAATCTTGTGGGCCTTGGGGCCGAGTTGATTGTATTTCCTGTGGATTTTGGCGTTAATCCAAGATAATCAATGAATGAATTGCCGAGTGCAATTTGTGTGGTCATTTAAAGGGTCAATGACGCTACTTGGCAAGTTCGCTTTGTACCGTGGGTACTTGTACCGTACTGATTGTATGGAAATTTGCGACTTGTCAGAAGCACGATAATCCATGCCCCGTGCCAGTCGTACGGTTTTAAGGGATTATCGGATGTCGGTCGCAGGTTGTGAAGGACCGAAGCTCCTTTTTAAGGAATGCCTACTCGCAGTACCGTGCCGGGTGCACTGGATACACTGCTTGTAGTAGCCGTCGCTGAGAGGGTAAAGTGGACGTAGCCTGGTTTTGCCAGAAGAGTGCGGGATCGCACTATTGACGTATTTATCACGCCAGTCGCGTGGGTCATTGAGTAATAATGAACTTGTGTATGCCTGAATGGTTGTACTTCTGTTGGTGGTAGATTTGTCAGACTTGTTATGATTGATATATTTATATATATATATATATCTGTTGTTATCTTGTGATCTTTTTGTGGCACTTAGGATGTTCTGGGCGAATCATTGTCCTAACCGAGATTAGGCTTGATTCACTGACACTCACTTCTCACCCCGTCGCGGGACAAATTTTTCAGGTCCGAAGTAATGGAAAGACCGGTGCGGTTCGGCACCCCCACTGACTCATCACTTGATATCAGTCTCCATCCGGTACCAGGTACGGACCAGATGTGGGAGCGACACATCACGACGATATGGGTTGATGAAGGGATGCCACATCTGGTGGCACATCTCTTTAAAGCCTGGTATCTTCGTGATGGGATGGATCTCTTCGGTCCGCTTCGAGGATTTGAGGGGCCACCTCTACAGGGGGTCCCTAATATCCCCGCTTGGGACCCGATGGATATTGATACACCTGATGGAGAAGTTATGGACCCCGCGCCTGATATGGAGCTCTATCTCGATCCTGAGCAATCGGTAGCCCCCTCTGTGCGTTCTAGCCAGAGTTCTTGTGATGATCCAAATGACCCGGCTCTCCCGGTTGACTATTACGACACGGATGTCGAGTCTTCCCAGTAGAGGGTTAGGGCCTTTTTGTAGTCAGGGAACTGTGGTTGTTTTTGTGGGGAATACTGTTTTGGGATAGATGAGAGTTAACCTTACCTGACTCCTGTATCTTTTTGTGAGTCCTAGAGGGCCACCCCGAAGCATGGGGTTGTATTTATCAGTTGATGGCTCTGTAAGGTTATGAATCATCTATTCTCATCAGCCTTTCGTATTTTGCAATCTGGCTTTACTTTCTATCTATCCCATATGATTTTATTTGAATGGAAGATGGTACGTTCCGCTGGCGCAATATAAGCTTAGGTCGATAGCAATTGTCTGGGACGCTATCTATTATGACCTGGTGGCGATTTGGCAAGGGATGTCGCGGGCTCGAGAGTCGGGACGTGACATCCCCGCCCAAGGTGGTATCAGAGCAAGGTCAGCCTGATCCATCTGGTCATTGGCACGGAGTGATAAGGAGTGTTGAGAAATGGGATAGTTAGTAAGATTCTTGGTTATTATGCCTGTGATTGCTAATTATGTGGTATAATTTAAGGGTTTCTTTCTGACCACGTTTTGCTCTGGGGTAAGCAGGACTTCACCTTTTACTGAAAAATGAGCGGACGTGGTAGAAGAGCACCCCGAGCACCTCGAAGGAGGCCTTTAAGGCCGGTGAAAGAATTGGTCGATGCTGAAAGAGTACGGCCTACAGTGTCCCCTATTGCACCCCCTACTGCAACCTCTGCTGCAGAATCTTCAGGACCTACTGGAAGGGAACCAACAATGGCTGAAGTCATGCAAGCCTTAGGTACTATTGGAGATTTGATGGGACAGCAAGTAAGAAATCAAGCCGCAGCTACTGTCGCTGCTGCTGGGACTTCATCTGCTATTCCGGTTGCTGTTCCGTCGGTGAATCCCCTACCTATATATGACAGTGAGGAGCGTAGAGCTCAAAAGCTGGTGGAACAGTTTCTTAAATTGAAACCACCCCAATTCACTGGAAGTGGAGACCCTGAAGCTGCTACTCGATGGGTCGAAGGGATGGAGAAAGCATTCGATTTGCTGAGATGCTCAGATAGGGATAAAGTTACTCTGGCAGTCTATCAACTTGAAGGGAATGCTAGTACGTGGTGGAGAGCTGTCAAGGGTAGAACTTTTCCAGAAGGTACAATTCCAGTATGGAATACTTTTGTAGAAGTTTTCAATAATAAATACTTTTCGAGGACAGCTAGGGAGCAAAAGATGGCTGAATTTTTCCGCCTCCGTCAGAATCAGATGACTATTGACCAGTACGAGGCAAAGTTTTCTGAACTATCTAAGTATGCTCCGAGAATGATTGAGGATCCGGAGGATAGGGCTAGAAGATTCAAGGACGGATTGAAGCCCGAGATTAAGAGTGCCCTGGCCCCGCTTGACCTTCAAGACTATGATGATATCTACGCGAGGGCGTTGATAGTGGAGCGGGATTTGTCTGAAAGGGCTACTGCATCTGGATCACGATTTGTTTCCCCAAACAGATTCGATAGGAGACAAGGGAAGAAACCCATGTTTAACAACCGGAGTCACATCCCACCAAATCGCCGAGGGGCGATTAGTAAGCCGGCATTTCGTCAGAATGAGGTGTGCAGCTTGTGTCGACAGAGGCATGGGCCTAGTTTGTGCCCGTATCGAGGTGGTGCCTGTTTTGGTTGTGGCCAGCTGGGCCATCAGGTGAGGGACTGCCCGCAGAGACAAGGTGGACAGGCATAACCCCAGCAGGGAGGACAGTCTAGAGGATCTGTACCGTCAAACTTCCAGAATCGCCCGCCGGCACAAGGAAGGGTTTTTGCAGTCACTCGGGAAGCGGCGAAGGATTCGCCGACTGTTACAGGTACGGTCCTCTTGCATGACCAAGTAGCATATGCCTTATTTGATCCGGGCGCCACTCATTCGTTTGTTGCAGATCAGTTTGTTAAATTATCTGAATTGAACTTGGTACCTTTAGAAATTGTGCTTAATGTAGCTACGCCATTGAAAGATAAAGTAGTGGCTACAGTGAGTTGTCCTGATTGCAGACTAGTGGTGGATGGCCATGAGAGTAAGATAGATTTGATTGTGCTAGAAATGTACGATTTTGACTTGATTGTGGGAATGGATTGGTTGGTAAAGCAAAGAGCCACAATGGACTGCTTTAATAAGATAATACGGTTTAATCCGATGGATGACAGTAGTTATGAATTTTTGGATAATCGAGGAGGAACCTCGACTGTGATGATATTGTCGTTAGAGGCGACTCGATTGTTGGGAGATGGGTGCCAAGGTTATTTGGCTTCTGTGGTAGATACATCTGCTAAAGAATTGAAATTGGAGGATATTGTGATTGTATGTGAGTTTCCAGATGTTTTCCCCCAAGAATTACCTGGTTTGCCACTAGAAAGAGAAATCGAGTTTGTGATAGAATTAGCTCCGGGGACGGAGCCGATTTCTAAGGCGCCATATAGAATGGCGTTATCAGAATTGAAAGAACTTAAGGTTCAAATGCAGGAGTTGTTAGACAAGGGATTCATTCGCCCTAGTGCCTCGCCATGGGGAGCGCCTGTCTTGTTCGTCAAGAAAAAGGATGGGTCTTTGAGACTGTGTATTGACTATAGGCAGTTGAATCAGGTGACGATCAAGAATAAGTACCCACTGCCAAGGATTGACGATTTGTTCGATCAGCTGCAGGGAGCATCTATATTTTCAAAAATTGATCTACGGACGGGATACCATCAGTTGAGAATCAGAAAAGTGGATATACCGAAATCGGCATTTAGAACACGTTATGGGCATTACGAGTTCACAGTGATGCCGTTTGGTTTGACGAATGCTCCTGCTGCTTTTATGGATCTGATGAATAGAGTGTTCAAGGAGTTTCTGGATCGCTTTGTGATTGTTTTCATAGATGATATCCTAGTGTACTCGAAGAGCTCTGAAGATCATGAGCAACACTTGAGAATAGTTCTGGAAACTCTGAGAACGCATCAATTATACGCTAAATTCAGTAAGTGTGAGTTTTGGTTAGCTAGCGTGGCATTCTTAGGCCACGTAGTTTCGAGTGAAGGTATTGCTGTGGATCCGGTTAAAATTGAGGCAGTTATTAACTGGTCGAGATCGACAACTGCTACAGAAATTAGAAGTTTCTTGGGTTTGGCAGGTTATTACAGGCGATTTGTGGAAGGATTCTCAGCTATAGCCTCGCCTTTGACTAAATTGCTGAAGAAAGATACGAAGTTTCAATGGACGGACAAGTGCGAGTGTAGTTTCCAAGAGCTTAAGCATAGGCTAACTACGGCTCCTGTTCTGACAATTCCGTCTGGTCCTGGTGGTTATGAAATTTATAGCGATGCTTCGCTTAGGGGACTAGGCTGTGTTTTGATGCAGCATGGCAGGGTGGTAGCGTATGCGTCCCGTCAGTTGAGGCCACACGAGTTGAATTATCCCACACACGACTTGGAGTTAGCTGCGGTTGTGTTTGCCTTGAAGATCTGGAGACACTATTTGATTGGGGAAAGTTTTCAAGTGTACACCGACCATCAGAGTCTGAAATACCTGTTCTCTCAAAGGGAGTTGAACATGAGACAGCGCCGATGGATGGAGTTATTAAAAGACTATGACTGTGAGATCCTGTATCATCCTGGTAAGGCGAATAAGGTTGCTGATGCCCTGAGTAGAAAATCAGTGATTGCTCAGTTGCAGGTGCAGGAGTGGCGATTACTTGAGCAATTAAGAGACTCAGACTTTAAACTGGAGATAAGCCAGCTGTCGAGTCTCGTGGCTACCTTGAGAATCGAGCCAGAAGTGCAAGTAAAAATTAAAGCATTGCAGTCCACAGACCCTTTTATCCGGAAGATCCTGCAAGGTGATCCAACCAAACGAAGAGTCGATTTCCAAATAGCGGAGGATGGGATTCTTAAATTTAGAGGACGGTTGGTTGTGCCGGAGGATGAAAATTTAAAGGAGGAGATTTTATCAGAAGCACATCGTAGTAGTTATAGTATTCATCCTGGGAGTACAAAGATGTATCAGAATTTGAAACAGCATTACTGGTGGAATGGTATGAAAACTGATATAGCCAAACATGTGGCTAAATGTTTGACCTGCCAGCAGGTCAAGGCGCAGCATTGCAAACCTGGAGGACTACTACAACCTTTGAAAATTCCAGAGTGGAAATGGGAGCATATCACGATGGATTTCGTGATGGGTTTGCCGAGGAGTCAGCGAGGGCATGATTCAATTTGGGTCGTGGTGGATAGACTAACGAAGTCATCGCATTTTATTCCAGTAAGAAAGGACTTTTCTTTAGACAGATACGCTGAGTTGTATGTGAGGCATATTGTAAGGTTGCATGGTGTGCCAGTGACGATCACTTCTGATCGAGATCCTAAATTCACCGCTACATTTTGGAAGAGTCTACAAACTGCTCTAGGAACGAAGCTGCAATTTAGTACAGCTTATCATCCACAGACAGATGGTCAATCTGAAAGAACGATTCAGACCTTGGAGGACATGTTGAGAGCATGTGTTCTGGATTTCAGAGGTAATTGGGAGGAACATTTACATTTGGTTGAATTTGCCTATAATAACAGCTACCAGCAGAGTATTAGGATGGCACCTTTTGAGGCCTTGTATGGTAGGGCTTGCAGGACACCAGTCTGTTGGGATGAGGTTGGGGAAAGGAAGATAACTGGCCCTGAGTTAGTAGAACAGTCGATGGAAGCAATTAAAGTGATTAGAGATAGATTAAAGACAGCTCAGAGTCGCCAGAAGAGTTATGCTGATAAAAGGCGCAGACCTTTGGAATTTCAAGTAGGCGACCATGTGTTTTTGAAAGTGTCACCTATGAGAGGAACATCCCGTTTTGGCAGGAAAGGAAAGCTGAGCCCGAGGTACGTTGGACCATTTGAAATCTTAGAACGGATTGGAATTTTGGCTTACCGACTCGCATTGCCGCCTAGACTGGCTCAAGTGCATAATGTTTTTCATGTATCGATGTTGAGGAAGTATGAGCCAGACCCTGCACATGTGCTGAGTTACGAAGAAATTGATTTGGATGAACGGGCGTCATATGTGGAACGACCAGTCAGGATCGTGGACAGAAAAGAGCAGGTACTGCGATCCAAGACAATTCCGTTAGTCAAGGTGGTTTGGCAACACCATGGCACAGAAGGAGCTACATGGGAGAACGAAGAAGTTATGAAGCTTAGTTATCCTTCTCTTTTTGAGTAATTAGAACTGTGCTGTAATTTCGAGGACGAAATTTCCTAAGTGGGGGAGAGCTGTGACGCCCTGGAAATTCAACCCTTGTAAGTGCCGGGAGTCGATTAAATGATATGAATGTATAGTCATAATCGACACCCATTTTGGACTATAAGGACTGAAAAGACGAAAATTTGGACGAATTCCGAACTTTAGATTATTTCGAATTGAGTTTCGAAATTGATCCGCGGCGATTTTTAAATTGCCGTTTTTGCAAACGAGCTTAACCCTGATCGAGCTTGACCAGTGAAATTGCCGAAATTACCCTTCGATCAGTACACCAAAAATTTCGTTTCAGTCCCGGCGCGCCAAAATTACCATTTTGCCCCCCCCAATTATTCACTCACAAGAGACAAAAAAATTTAATTTTTTGGCCCTTGAAGTCAAGGTGGGCCCCCACCATTTCACTGCCCAACGCCTCTCTCTGCCGCTGCCTTCTTCTTCTCTTCTGTTTCTTCTTCTGTTCTTCTTCTCCTCTTCTCTTCTCTTTTGGTTGACCGACGATTTTTTTTCCCCCCTTTGCCGATCGGTTCCTCCTCCGCCCGTCGCCATTTTTCGCGACCACCACATCCCGACCGGCAGCCACCGTCCTCAGCCACTCGCCGCCGTCGCCTGGACCCCGGCCGAGCCGCCGCCGCCGCCGTTTCGCCGAAGTAAACCACCCGGTCGAGCGTCCCCTGTTTCGGGTCAGGGGAACCGAGGGCTCCGCGGCCTCCTCCGGCCGCCACGGCCGCCACCGACGCCGACCACCACCACCCAGCTAACCCCCGACTTCCCCTCGACCGATCCCACCCCTCGTCACCGACCGTCCGCCGCCGGAGTCGCCGGAATCCGGCCCGAAAGCCCCGGTGCTCTGTTTTGGACCCGATATGCTCCGGTCTTCGATCCGGCCGCCACCGTCGCCGCCGTACCACACCGCCACCACCGGACGACTCCCCTGAGCTCCCTCCACCGCCACCCAGCTTGCCTCCGCCGGTCGCCGCGCGTGGCCGCCGGAAATCGTCGCCGACCGAGAGCCCTGTTTCGGGCGACAGCAGGACAGCCACTGATCAAGGCTGTCCGCCGTCGCTGGCCGCCTTCCGCCGCCGCCCACCTGTCCCGGCCGACCCCCACTGACCCCTAGGTGAGCCCCCGACCCCTGGCCGGCCTTGTCCCGGCCCGTGTCGCCGGAAAACGGCCAAAAATCGTGAATTGCCGGTTGAATACTCTGGTTTCTCACTGTTGCAGGCTGCCGGCCGCCGCTCGCCGGAGCTCCGCCGCCGGCCACCTGTTCCGGCGACCTCGCCGGACTCCCACGGGGTGTCACCGAAGTTTGAGCTCGATTCGCCGCGCGATAAACCTTAGTTTTATCGTCGCCGCCGCCGCCGCCGCCGCCGCCGTCGTCGCCGATCGAGCTAACTCAAATAGTGAGTTGACTCTAAACCTTGGTTAGGGCGCTAATTGCGCTTAGGATTAGTCTGTTTTAATTAATTATTTATATATGTATTTATTTATTTATTTATTTATTTATTTATTTATATATATAATATTTCGATCGGGATCGGTTTAGATAGAAACCATGGTTAGGATACATGGTCGATCGATTATTTGTCTGTGGCTATTTGTGGTAATTTAGCAATTAATTGTTTGATTGAGTTACTCGCGAGTGAGTGACAGGTTAGAGACGAGCGGACGATTGATTGCTATAATTTGACTAAGAATTAAGATTTCTAATATGAATTGAGCTTGAAATTGCCGGGTTAAGTGGGTTACTCGAGAGTGAGTGGATTGCTTGATTGGTTTGTTTGCCTGGCTGAAAAGTTCAATTGGGAATCTTGTGGGCCTTGGGGCCGAGTTGATTGTATTTCCTGTGGATTTTGGCGTTAATCCAAGATAATCAATGAATGGATTGCCGAGTGCAATTTGTGTGGTCATTTAAAGGGTCAATGACGCTACCTGGCAAGTTCGCTTTGTACCGTGGGTACTTGTACCGTACTGATTGTATGGAAATTTGCGACTTGTCAGAAGCACGATAATCCATGCCCCGTGCCAGTCGTACGGTTTTAAGGGATTATCGGATGCCGGTCGCAGCTTGTGAAGGACCGAAGCTCCTTTTTAAGGAATGCCTACTCGCAGTGCCGTGCCGGGTGCACTGGATACACTGCTTGTAGTAGCCGTCGCTGAGAGGGTAAAGTGGACGTAGCTTGGTTTTGCCAGAAGAGTGCGGGATCGCACTATTGACGTATTTATCACGCCAGTCGCGTGGGTCATTGAGTAATAATGAACTTGTGTATGCCTGAATGGTTGTACTTCTGTTGGTGGTAGATTTGTCAGACTTGTTATGATTGATATATTTATATATATATATATATATATATATATATATATATATATCTGTTGTTATCTTGTGATCTTTTTGTGGCACTTAGGATGTTCTGGGCGAATCATTGTCCTAACCGAGATTAGGCTTGATTCACTGAGATTCACTTCTCACCCCGTCGCGGGACAAATTTTTCAGGTCCGAAGTAATGGAAAGACCGGTGCGGTTCGGCACCCCCACTGACTCATCACTTGATATCAGTCTCCATCCGGTACCAGGTACGGACCAGATGTGGGAGCGTCACATCACGACGATATGGGTTGATGAAGGGATGCCACATCTGGTGGCACATCTCTTTAAAGCCTGGTATCTTCGTGATGGGATGGATCTCTTCGGTCCGCTTCGAGGATTTGAGGGGCCACCTCTACAGGGGGTCCCTAATATCCCCGCTTGGGACCCGATGGATATTGATACACCTGATGGGGAAGTGATGGACCCCGCGCCTGATATGGAGCTCGATCTCGATCCTGAGCAATCGGTAGCCCCCTCTGTGCGTTCTAGCCAGAGTTCTTGTGATGATCCAAATGACCCGGCTCCCCCGGTTGACTATTACAACACGGATGTCGAGTCTTCCCAGTAGAGGGTTAGGGCCTTTTTGTAGTCAGGGAACTGTGGTTGTTTTTGTGGGGAATACTGTTTTGGAATAGATGAGAGTTAACCTTACCTGACTCCTGTATCTTTTTGTGAGTCCTAGAGGGCCACCCCGAAGCATGGGGTTGTATTTATCAGTTGATGGCTCTGTAAGGTTATGAATCATCTATTCTCATCAGCCTTTCGTATTTTGCAATCTGGCTTTACTTTCTATCTATCCCATATGATTTTATTTGAATGGAAGATGGTACGTTCCGCTGGCGCAATATAAGCTTAGGTCGATAGCAATTGTCTGGGACGCTATCTATTATGACCTGGTGGCGATTTGGCAAGGGATGTCGCGGGCTCGAGAGTCGGGACGTGACAAAAACTTCTAATGAAATCCTCTATGACCATATTAGTCTTTCACTCTATTATAACTCCTCTCTGCCCCAACAAAAATGAGAGATCTGAGAAACCTTAATCGCTCGACCAAGACAACTGAATTTCCCAACACTCTGACCAACCCCGTTTCAAACTATCCATAGCCACTATAAGCTCCCCCAAAAGAGTATCTTCCCTGCCATTTCTCGCTTCATTCAGGCATCACTTGACAGTGCAAGCTCCTCAGCTATTCTCAAATCAAGACTATCGAACAAAGGTACAGCATCCACTGGTTCTCCGCACCTTCATCGTCCAACTACTGAAAGAAAACTCATAAAGGAAGTGTTCCCGTATCTAATCTAGTTATCATCCCAAAAAATTTCTCCATGACGCAGTTGACCATTTGGCACTTACTTACCATCGAGACAAAATTTATCACCACCCTATGAGACGCCCATAATTAGAACTTGGAGCAAGGAACGGAACGTCTGAACCCTCCCCAAATTAACTACAAACTACGACAGTGGACTAAACTCTCTCGTTCTTTCTGAAATTTCCCAAATTCCAACTGAGATCAGAGCAAAAACAAAGAAAAACCTAAAATTTAAATCAAACAAAAATCAGCAACTACATCTTTGAGCCAGACAAAACCGATGCTCACCAGAATGGCCTTGTGAGCCGGCACCGGCACAGACGGGCCTCCAAAGGGATCGTCCTTGGCGTGACCAAGACGACGTTAGTGAACCCAGGGCCATGGGAACGACCACTGAGGTCATGGTGGTGATCGGTCGGAGGCCAGAACCTCAACAAGGCGACCTTGGCCTTCAAGTCCTCGATCTCTCGCTTGAGCTCTTCCTCGGTCTTGCTAGCCTCCTCGTAGCACTCCTTGCACGTGCCGGGGTCGCGCGCTACGTATTCCTCCTTGCAGGATATGCACCGCATGGAATCGCCCTCCGAATCGGACTCCGACTCGGGCTCCTCCCGGTGGTCCTGCCTCGCGCACGGTCGCTGCATTTGCTGAGTGAGAGCTAATTCCCGAAACCTCTTCACTTCTTCTTTTTCGTACTCGTATCATTTGCAGCGCAGGTTTCTTCATGTCTACGCAAGTAAAAACGTGCAAAATGAAAATAATAATAATAATAATAATAACTTACAATTTAATTAGGGGAAAAAATATTTTCTTGACTAAAAGAATTTTCTCACAACTTTTTTCGAAATCCCTATCTTGATTTGATTAATTTGCCCTCAAAATTCAGCCAAAATTAATTTGAATAAATATTCTTAATAAATACAAAGACAGGAATACCCTCTACCAAATTGATTATGTTAGCACTTACCATACAAGTACAAACTTACTTGTGTTTGTTTCCTTTTTCATTCGAAGTAATTAAAGCAATTGGCTTATGGAAATCTAACTTATTTATAATGAAGTATAATAAAAAGATAAATAGTAACATATTTATACATTTTACGTAGCGCGATTAAATTTTTCCATAAGTTTAATTGTTACCACAATATTTAATCACGGGAAAAATTAGAAATATGAATCTTACTAGAGTAAAATTTGAAAATAAAGCATATTAATAAATTGTCTTATTCTGGAACGCTTATCTGATTAATTGAACAAATTTGTGCTTAAAAACTTACTCTTATGTACCAGGCCAAAAAAAAAACTTTCTCTTATGTACAAGGAACGTGCAATTAAAACTAAACATAAGACTATTAAAATGACTCATGTTGATCATTTTGACCATGTGAATAAATAGCAAATATCACTTCATTTTGAAAATAGGGTTAATGCATCAAAAACTCTCAAGTTACATATGTAACAAATTTACCCAAAACTAATTTTTTGAACATCAAAAACTTCAAACTCATACACGTATGACAAATTTAGCCCAAACTAATTTTTTGATCATAAAAAATCCCAAACTAGTACACATGTGACAATTTTACCCTTCGTTCGTTAGATTGGATTAATACTATCAAAAACTTTAAACGGGTATATATATAATAAATGGAAGGTAAAACCTCCAAACGTGCACCTCGTTAACTGCTACGTATTATCAACTCAGTAATTTGATGGTCTATTAATAGGCAAGTTTGCCATCGTTGTACCGATTTAAAAAATTTTATCATAAAAAAAAATTAGTTTGGACTAAGTTTGCACAAGCATATCAATTTGTGTTTTTCGTGAAATTAACCCTTAAAAATATATTACACATAAGATATAAATGCATGTACTGATTGATAAAATTTATCTTGAATTGTTCATGTATAAATTAGAATGAAATGAAAAACATAGGATTCTTTTTGTTGAAAACAACTTAGAATAATAATCTTCTTATTTGCTTTGCATTTTCATTTTCCATACAAGTTCTTGTACATAACAGGGTTATTACATGATTTGGTGTTTTTTTTTTTTTATGACCGAGTTGTCCGAGCTAGCTTGGCGCGCATTTTGACTATTCCTCAAGGGACTAGCACGACAGCCACCGATCGCTTTTTTTTTTAATGACCGAGATGTCTGGGGCAACTTGCGCGCATCTCAACTATTCATCGGAGGGATTAGCACGACAACCACCAGCCGCGACCCCCACTTAAATCACGGAGCGCAAATTGATAGATTTGAACCAGGGACCTGATAAGGGATAGTCTATCTCTTAACCAACTCGGCCATGCATAGGTGAGTTACATGATTTGGTGTTGTGACCCAGTTTTATGAAAATTTTTAAATAAATGCATCAAGTGTCTTCATTTTTTTAAATAAGAGTCCAAAGTGGATTTTATTTCGAATAAGGACATAAAGTATTTCCTTTATTTCAAATAATAGCCTAACAAGGTATTTTAGTCATTTATATTTTTAAAATATTTTTCTTTATTCCTTTTCCTTACTTTTTTTCTTCTCCTTTTCTTTTCTTCTTTTATTTTTCCCTTCAACTTGAAGGGAATGCCACCACGCCACGGTAGTCAGCGAGGACTTGTCCGCCTTGCCTAGGTGAAGCTACCCTCGACGGTCCTAGGCGAGGTCCGGCTTCACCTGTGACCGTCAAGGGCAGCCGTTGCCCGATCTGGCAAGGGCAGCATTGCTTGAGCAGGGCGAGCCTAGGCTCGGGCTTGAAGTATCTGATCAATGAGAGAGATGTTGATGTTGCAGGTGGCAGGGAGATAAGCGTAGGCTGGAGCACGGTCTACAAGTTGAGACTGGAGTTGAGGTTGCCGAGCGTGTACAGGTCCAAAAACGGCGATGTATTGTCGGGGGGGAAATTGCAGCTTCTCTTCCTCTCTTGCGTGGGTTGTTGCTTCCGGTCACATACAATGCAGGGCATCAAATATCAGATCAAATGTGGCATTGAACGAGGATTACGAGGGCGGGTCTCGCTCTTCTCACCTCCATTCTTGAATAAAGCGTTGGCTTGGGGGAAATGCCAGAAAGAAGAGGAGGAGGAGGAGAGGAGAGGAAGAGAGGGGGGGAGGAAGAAAACCTGTTGAGGAAGAGCATATTGGAAAGGTGCTGAGCTTGAACGGCCATGACGAGGGAGGGGAGGGGAAAGACGAGAAATGAAGGAGAGAGGAAGAAGAAGACGAAAACAGTGGCCGTCTCTGGATCCCCTGCCTTGTTATTATTAATTTTTTAAGGCAGGGAGTTTTGGTTCATCAGATCATCCCATCCCGAAAAAAAAAATCTAAAGAAAAATATATTTTTTGGTCAAAAAAGGAAAATATATTAAAAAGGTGTAAATGTATAAAATACTCTTGTGAGTCCGTTCTTTAAAACAATATTTCAAATATTTATTTGAAACAAATTTCATTTTAGCCTCTTATTTTAAAAAAATGAAATCACTTGATAATCTTATTTGAAATTTTTCCTCAACTTTATTCGTGACATTCTCATCCATTAATTATTCCAATTTTCCCTCTAAAACGGAGATATTGAATTTGCCACCGTAGGAGGGGGGACATATAGTCTCAAATAAGTGTATGTTAATGGCGGAATGCTATTGAAATCAATTCGCTTGAGTGAGATGGAGGGGAGTGGAATTTCGTGCGTAGGGGTGAAATTTGGAGATCTATGAAGGAAGGCCAAAAGCAAACTCTAATCAGACCATTCCTATGTTTCGGAGATGAAGTCGCATTCGAAGCTTTTTATAGTAACTTGCATTTACTAGTGTGACGTCCTGGAAATTCAATCCTTGTAAGTGCCGGGAGTTGATTAAATGATATGAATGTATAGTCATAGTCGACGCCCATTTTGGACTATAAGGACTGAAAAGACGAAAATTTGGGCGAATTCCGAATTTTAGATTATTTCGAATTGAGTTTCAAAATTTATTCGCGGCGATTTTTAAATTGCCGTTTTTGCAAACGAGCTTAACCCTGATCGAGCTTGACCAGTGAAATTGCCGAAATTACCCTTCGATCAGTACACCAAAAATTTCGTTTCAGTCCCGGCGCGCCAAAATTACCATTTTGCCCCCCAATTATTCACTCATAAGAGACAAAAAAATTTAATTTTGTGGCCTTTAAAGTCAAGGTTGGGCCCTCCATTTCACTGCCCAACGCCGTCCTCTCTCTGCCGCTGTCTTCTTCTTCTTTATGCTTCTTCTTCTTCTGTTCTTCTTCTTTCTTCATTTTTCTTCTTTGCCCGACAGCTCCTCTTGCCGATCGATCCACCGCCGTTTGCCGTTGTTTTTAGCGACCACCACACCACCACCGGCAGCCACTGTCTCCAGCTACTCCCCGCCGTCGCCTGGACCCCGGCCGAGCCGCCGTCGCCGCCGTTTCGCCGAAGAAAACCCACAGCCTAACGTCCCCTGTTTTCGGGTCAGGCGACCCCAGGACTCCGCGGTCTTCTCCGGCCGCCACCGACGCCGACCACCACCACCCAGCTAACCCCCGACCTCCCCTCGACCGATCCGACCCCTCGTCGTCGACCGTCAGCCGCCGAAATTGCCGGAATCCGACCCGAAAGTCTCGGTGCTCTGTTTTGAACCCGGTTTGTTTCGATCTTCGTTCCGGCCGCCACCGTCGCCGCCGTGCCACACCGCCACCGCCAGACGACTCCCCTGAGTCCCCTCTACCGCCACCCAGCTCGGCTCCGCCGGTCGCCCCGCGTGGCCACCGGAAACCGCCGCGGATCGAGAGCCCTGTTTCGGCGCAAAAACAGGACAGCCACTGATCGCGGCTGTCCGCCGCCACCGGCCGCCTTCCGCCGCCGACCCCCACCGACCCCTAGGTGAGCCCCTGACCCCTGGCCGGCCTTGTCCCGGCCCGTGTCGCCGAAAAACGGCCAAAACAGTGAGGTTGCCGATTGAATATTCTGAGTTATTCACTGTTGCAGGCCGCCAGCCGCCACTCGCCAGAGCTCCGCCGCCGGCCACCTGTTCCGGCGACCTTGCCGGACTCCCGCGGGGTGTCGCCGAAGTTTGAGCTCGATTCGCCGTGCGATAAACCTTAGTTTTATCGTCGTCGCCGCCGCCGCCGCCGCCGCCGCCATCGCCGATCGAGCTAACTCAAATAGTGAGTTGACTCTAAACCTTGGTTAGGGCGCTAATTGCGCTTAGGATTAGTCTGATTTAATTATTTATTTAATTATGTATTTATTTATTTATTTAAAAAAATATTTCGATCGAGACCGGTATAGATAGAAACCATGGTTAGGATACATGGTCGATCGATTATTTGTCTGTGGCTATTTGTGATAATTTAGCAACTAATTGTTTGATTGAGTTGCTCGCGAGTGAGTGACAGGTTAGAGACGAGCGAACGATTGATTGCTATAATTTGACTGAGAATTAAGATTTCTAATATGAATTGAACTTGAAATTGCCGGGTTAAGTTGATTACTCGAGAGTGAGTGAATTGCTTGATTGGTTTGTTTGCCTGGCTGAAAAGTTCAATTGGGAATCTTGTGGGCTTTGGGGCTGAGTTGATTGTATTTCTTGTGGATTTTGGCGTTAATCCAAGATAATCAATGAGTTGATTGCCGGATGCAATTTGTGTGGTCATTTAAAGGGTAAATGACGCTACCTGGCAAGTTCGCATTGTACCGTGGGTACTTGTGCCGTACAGATTGTATGGAATTTGCGACTTGTCAGAAGCACGATAATCCATGCACCGTGCCAGTCGTACGGTTTTAAGGGATTATCAGATACCGATCGCAGGTTGTGATGGACCGAAGCTCCTTTTTAAGGAATGCCTACTTGCAGTGCCGTGCCGGGTGCACTGGATACACTGCTTGTAGTAGCCGTCGCTGAGAGGGTAAAGTGGACGTAGCCTGGTTTTGCCAGAAGAGTGCGGGATCTCACTATTGATGTATTTATCACGCCAGTCGCGTGGGTCATTGATTAATAATGGACTTGTGTATGCCTGTGTGGTTGTACTTCTGTTGGTAGTAGATTTGACAGGTTTGTTATGATTGATACTTATATATATATATCTCCGTTGATATCTTGTGATCTTTTTGTGGCACTTAGGATGTTCTGGGCGAATCATTGTCCTAACCGAGATTAGGCTTGATTCACTGAGATTCATTTTTCACCCCGTCGTGGGACAAATTTTTCAGGTCCGAAGTAATGGAAAGATCGGTGCGGCTCGGCACCCCCACTGACTCATCACTTGATATTAGTCTCCATCCGGTACCAGGTACGGACCAGATGTGGGAGCGTCATATCACGACGATATGGGTTGATGAAGGGATGCCACATCTGGTGGCACACCTCTTTAAAGCCTGGTATCTTCGTGATGGGATGGATCTCTTCGGTCCGTTTCGAGGATTTGAGGGGCCACCTCTACAGGGGGTCCCTAATATCCCCGCTTGGGACCCAATGGATATTGATACACCTGATGGGGAAGTGGTGGACCCCGCCCCTGGTATGGAGCTCGAGCCTGAGCAATCGGTAGCCCCCTCTGTGCGTTCTAGCCAGAGTTCTTGTGATGACCCGAATGACCCGGCTCCCCCGGTTGGTTATTACGACACGGATGTCGAGTCTTCCCAGTAAAGGGTTAGGTTTTTTTTTAGTCAGGGAACTGTGGTTATTTTTGTGGGGGATACTGTTTTGGGATAGATGAGAGTTAACCTTACCTGACTCCTGTATCTTTTTGTGAGTCCTAGAGGGCCACCCCGAAGCATGGGGTTGTATTTATCAGTTGATGGCTCTGTAAGGTTATGAATCATCTATTCTCATCAGCCTTTTGTGTTTTGCAATCTGGCTTTACTTTCTATCTATCCCATATGGTTTTATTGAATGGAAGATGGTACGTTCCGCTTGCGCAATATAATCTTAGGTCGATAGCAGTTGCCTGGGACGCTATCTAATATGACTTGGTGGCGATTTGGCAAGGGATGTCGCGGGCTCGAGAGTCGGGACGTGATATCCCCGCCCAAGGTGGTATCAGAGCAAGGTCAGCCTGATCCATCTGGTCATTGGCAGGAAGTGATAAGGAGCGTTGAGAAATGGGATAGTTAGTAAGATTCTTGGTTATTATGCCTGTGATTGCTAATTATGTGGTAGAATTTAAGGATTTCTTTCTGACCACGTTTTGCTATGGTGTAAGCAGGACTTCACCTTTTACTGCAAAATGAGCGGACGTGGTAGAAGAGCACCCCGAGCACCTCGAAGGAGGCCTTTAAGACCAGTGGAAGAATTGGTCAATGCTGAAAGAGTACCGCCTGCGGTGTCCTCTATTGTACCCCCTACTGCAGCCTCTGCTGCAGAACCTACAGTACCTACTGGAAGGGAATCGACAATGGCTGAAGTCATGCAAG
The DNA here is from genome assembly GCA_028455895.1 of Rhodomyrtus tomentosa. Taxonomy (NCBI): domain Eukaryota; kingdom Viridiplantae; phylum Streptophyta; class Magnoliopsida; order Myrtales; family Myrtaceae; genus Rhodomyrtus; species Rhodomyrtus tomentosa. The sequence goes on along the minus strand of JAPCWY010000001.1, from coordinate 33,694,185 downwards.
CCTTAGGTACTATTGGAGATTTGATGGGACAGCAAGTAAGGAATCAAGCCGCAGCTACTGTCGCTGCTGCTGGGACTTCATCTGCTATTCCGTTTGCAGTTCCGTCGGCGAGTCCCCTACCTATACATGATAGTGAGGAGCGTAGGGCTCAAAAGCTGGTGGAACAGTTTCTTAAATTGAAACCACCCCAATTCACTGGAAGTGGAGACCCTGAAGCTGCTACTCGATGGGTCGAAGGGATGGAGAAAGCATTCGATTTGCTGAGATGCTCAGATAGGGATAAAGTTACTCTGGCAGTTTATCAACTTGAAGGGAATGCTAGTACGTGGTGGAGAGCTGTCAAGGGTAGAACTTTTCCAGAAGGTACAATTCCAGTATGGAATACTTTTGTAGAAGTCTTCAATAATAAATACTTTTCGAGGACAGTTAGGAAGCAAAAGATGGCTGAATTTTTCCGCCTCCGTCAGAATCAGATGACTATTGACCAGTACGAGGCAAAGTTTTCTGAACTGTCCAAGTATGCTCCGAGAATGATTGAGGATCCGGAGGATAGGGCTAGAAGATTCAATGACGGATTGAAACCCGAGATTAAGAGTGCCCTGGCACCGCTTGACCTTCAAGACTATGATGATATCTACGCAAGGGCGTTGATAGTGGAGCGGGACTTGTCTGAAAGGGCTACTGCATCTGGATCACGATTTGTTTCCCCAAACAGATTCGATAGGAGACAAGGGAAGAAACCCATGTTTAACAACCGGAGTCACATTCCACCAAATCGCCGAGGGGCGATTAGTAAGCCGGCATTTCGTCAGAATGAGGTGTGCAGCTTGTGTCGACAGAGGCATGGGCCTGGTTTGTGCCCGTATCGAGGTGGTGTCTGTTTTGGTTGTGGCCAGCTGGGCCATCAGGTGAGGGACTGCCCGCAGAGGCAAGGTGGACAGGCATAACCCCAGCAGGGAGGACAATCTAGAGGAACTGTGCCGCCAAACTTCCAGAATCGTCCGCCGACACAAGGAAGGGTATTTGTAGTCACTCGGGAAGCGGCGAAGGATTCGCCGACTGTTACAGGTACGGTCCTCTTGCATGACCAGGTAGCATATGCCTTATTTGATCCGGGCGCCACCCATTCGTTTGTTGCAGATCAGTTCGTTAAATTATTTGAATTGAACTTGGTACCTTTAGAAATTGTGCTTAATGTATCTACGCCATTGAAAGATAAAGTAGTGGCTACAGTGAGCTGTCCTGATTGCAGACTAGTGGTGGATGGCCATGAGAGTAAGATAGATTTGATTGTGCTAGAAATGTACGATTTTGACTTGATTGTGGGAATGGATTGGTTGGTAAAGCAAAGAGCCACAATGGACTGCTTTAATAAGATAATACGGTTTAATCCGATAGATGACAGTAGTTATGAATTTTTGGGTAATCGAGAAGGAACCTCGACTGTGATGATATCGTCGTTAGAGGCGACTCGATTGTTGGGAGATGGGTGCCAAGGTTATTTGGCTTCTGTGGTAGATACATCTGCTAAAGAATTGAAATTGGAGGATATTGCGATTGTATGTGAGTTTTCAGATGTTTTCCCCCAAGAATTACCTGGTTTACCACCAGAAAGAGAAATCGAGTTTGTGATAGAATTAGCTCCGGGGACGGAGCCGATTTCTAAGGCGGCATATAGAATGGCGTTATCAGAATTGAAAGAACTTAAGATTCAAATGCAGGAGTTGTTAGACAAGGGATTCATTCGCCCTTGTGCCTTGCCATGGGGAGCGCCTGTCTTATTCGTCAAGAAAAAGGATGGGTCTTTGAGACTGTGTATTGACTATAGACAGTTGAATCAGGCGACGATCAAGAATAAGTACCCACTGTCAAGGATTGACGACTTGTTCGATCAGTTGCAGGGAGCATCTATATTTTCAAAAATTGATCTACGGACGGGATACCATCAGTTGAGAATCAAAAAAGAGGATATACCGAAATCGGCATTTAGAACACGTTATGGGCATTACGAGTTCACAGTGATGCCGTTTGGTTTGACGAATGCTCCTGCTGCTTTTATGGATCTGATGAATAGAGTGTTCAAGGAGTTTCTGGATCGCTTTGTGATTGTTTTCATAGATGATATCCTAGTGTACTCGAAGAGTTTTGAAGATCATGAGCAACACCTGAGAATAGTTCTGGAAACTCTGAGAACGCATCAATTTTATGCTAAGTTCAGTAATTGTGAGTTTTGGTTAGCTAGCGTGGCGTTCTTAGGCCACGTAGTTTCGAATGAAGGTATTGTTGTGGATCCGGTTAAAATTGAGGCAGTTATTAACTGGTCGAGACCGAAAACTGCTACAGAAATTAGAAGTTTCTTGGGTTTGGCAGGTTATTACAGGCGATTTGTGGAAGGATTCTCAGCTATAGCCTCGCCTTTGACTAAATTGCTGAAGAAAGATACGAAGTTTCAATGGACGGCCAAGTGCGAGCGTAGTTTTCAAGAGCTTAAGCATAGGCTAACTACGGCTCCTGTTCTGACAATTCCGTCTGGTCCTGATGGTTACGAAATTTATAGTGACGCTTCGCTTAGGGGACTGGGCTGTGTTTTGATGCAGCATGGCAGGGTGGTAGCGTATGCGTCCCGTCAGTTGAGACCACACGAGTTGAATTATCCCACACACGACCTGGAGTTAGCTGCGGTTGTGTTTGCCTTGAAGATCTGGAAGCACTATTTGATTGGGGAAAGTTTTCAGATGTACACCGACCATCAGAGTCTGAAATACCTGTTCTCTCAAAGGGAGCTGAACATGAGACAACGCCGATGGATGGAGTTATTAAAAGACTATGACTGTGAGATCCTGTATCATCCTGGCAAGGCGAATAAGGTTGCTGATGCCCTGAGTAGAAAATCAGTGATTGCTCAATTGCAGGTGCAGGAGTGGCGTTTACTTGAGCAATTAAGAGACTCAGACTTTAAATTGGAGATAAGCCAGCTGTCGAGTCTCGTGGCTACCTTGAGAATCGAGCCAGAAGTGCAAGTAAAAATTAAGGCCTTGCAATCCACAGACCCTTTTATCCGGAAGATCCTGCAAGGAGATCCGACCAAACGAAGGGTCGATTTTCAAAAAACGGAGGATGGGATACTTAAGTTTAGAGGACGGTGGGTTGTGCCGGAGGATGAAAATTTAAAGGAGGAGATTTTATCAGAAGCACATCGTAGTAGTTATAGCATTCATCCTGGGAGTACAAAGATGTATCAGAATTTGAAACAGCGTTACTGGTGGAATGGTATGAAAATTGATATAGCCAAACATGTGGCTAAATGTTTGACCTGCCAGCAGGTCAAGGCGCAGCATTGCAAACCTGGAGGACTACTACAATCTTTGAAAATTCCAGAGTGGAAATGGGAGCATATCACGATGGATTTCGTGATGGGTTTGCCGAGGATTCAGCGAGGGCATGATTCAATTTGGGTCATGGCGGATAGACTAACGAAGTCAACGCATTTTATTCTAGTAAGAAAGAACTTCGCTTTAGACAGATACGCTGAGTTGTATGTAAGGCATATTATAAGGTTGCATGGTGTGCCAGTGACGATCACTTCTGATCGAGATCCTAAATTCACCGCTACATTTTGGAAGAGTCTACAAACTACTTTAGGAACGAAGCTGTAATTTAGTACAGCTTATCATACACAGACAGATGGTCAGTCTGAAAGAACGATTCAGACCTTGGAGGACATGTTGAGAGCATGTGTTCTGGATTTCAGAAGTAATTGGGAGGAACATTTACATTTGGTTGAATTTGCCTATAATAACAGCTACCAACAGAGTATTAGGATGGCACCTTTTGAGGCCTTGTATGGTAGGGCTTGCAGGACACCAGTCTGTTGGGATGAGGTTGGGGAAAGGAAGATAACTGGCCCTGAGTTAGTAGAACAGTCGATGGAAGCAATTAAAATGATTAGAGATAGATTAAAGACAGCTCAGAGTCGCCAGAAGAGTTATGCTGATAAAAGGCGCAGACCTTTGGAATTTCAAGTAGGCGACCATGTCTTTCTGAAAGTGTCACCTATGAGAGGAACATCCCGTTTTGGTAGAAAAGGAAAGCTGAGCCCGAGGTACGTTGGACCATTTGAAATCCTAGAACGAATTGGAATTTTGGCTTACCGACTCGCATTGCCGCCTAGACTGGCTCAAGTGCATAATGTTTTCCACGTATCGATGTTGAGGAAGTATGAGCCAGACCCTGCTCATGTGCTTAGTTACGAGGAAATTGATTTGGATGAACGGGCGTCATATGTGGAGCGACCAGTCAAGATCGTGGACAGAAAAGAGCAGGTACTGCGATCCAAGACAATTCCGTTAGTCAAGGTGGTTTGGCAACACCATGGCACAGAAGGAGCTACATGGGAGAACGAAGAAGTTATGAAGCTTAGTTATCCTTCTCTTTTTGAGTAATTAGAACTGTGTTGTAATTTCGAGGACGAAATTTCCTAAGTGGGGGAGAGTTGTGACGTCCTGAAAATTCAATCCTTGTAAGTGCCGGGAATCGATTAAATGATATGAATGTATAGTCATAGTCGACGCCCATTTTGGACTATAAGGACTGAAAAGACGAAAATTTGGGCGAATTCCGAATTTTAGATTATTTCGAATTGAGTTTCGAAATTTATCCGCGGCGATTTTTAAATTGCCGTTTTTGCAAACGATCTTAACCCTGATCGAGCTTGACCAGTGAAATTGCCGAAATTACCCTTCGATCAGTACACCAAAAATTTCGTTTCAGTCCCGACGCGCCAAAATTACCATTTTGCCCTCTAATTATTCACTCATAAGAGACAAAAAAATTTAATTTTGTGGCCTTCAAAGTCAAGGTTGGGCCCTCCATTTCACTGCCCAACGCCGTCTTCTCTCTGCCGCTGTCTTCTTCTTCTTTCTGCTTCTTCTTCTTCTGTTCTTCTTCTTTCTTCATTTTTCTTCTTTGCCCGACAGCTCCTCTTGCCGATCGATCCACCGCCGTTTGCCGTTGTTTTTCGCGACCACCACATCACCACCGGCAGCCACTGCCTCCAGCTACTCCCCGCCGTCGCCTGGACCCCGGCCGAGCCGCCGTCGCCGCCGTTTCGCCGAAGAAAACCCACGGCCGAACGTCCCCTGTTTTCGGGTCAAGCGACCCGAGGACTCCGCGGTCTTCTCCGACCGCCACAGTCGCCACCAACGCCGACCACCACCACCCAGCTAACCCCCGACCTCCCCTCGACCGATCCGACCCCTCGTCGTCGACCGTCAGCCGCCGGAATCGCCGGAATCCGGCCCGAAAGTCTCGGTGCTCTGTTTTGAATCCGGTTTATTCCGGTCTTCGTTCCGGCCGCCACCGTCGCCGCCGTGCCACACCGCCACCGCCAGACGACTCCCCTGAGTCTCCTCTACCGCCACCCAGCTCGGCTCCGCCGATCGCCGCGCGTGGCCGCCGAAAACCGCCGCCGACCGAGAGCTCTGTTTCGGCGCAAAAACAGGACAGCCACTGATCGCGGCTGTCCGCGGCCGCCGGCCGCCTTCCGCCGCCATCCACCTGTCCCGGCCGACCCCCACCGACCCCTAGGTGAGCCCCCGACCCCTGGCCGGCCTTGTCCCGGCCCGTGTCGCCGGAAAACGGCCAAAATAGTGAGGTTGCCGATTGAATATTCTGAGTTGTTCACTGTTGCAGACCGCCGGCCACCGCTCGCCGGAGCTCCGCCGCCGGCCACCTGTTCCGGCGACCTCGCCGGACTCCCGCGGGGTGTCGCCGAAGTTTGAGCTCGATTCGCCGCGCGATAAACCTTTGTTTTATCGTCGCCGCCGCCGCCGTCGCCGATCGAGCTAACTCAAATAGTGAGTTGACTCTAAACCTTGGTTAGGGCGCTAATTGCGCTTAGGATTAGTCTGATTTAATTATTTATTTAATTATGTATTTATTTATTTATTTATTTATTTAAAAATATTTCGATCGGGACCGGTATAGATAGAAACCATGGTTAGGATACATGGTCGATCGATTATTTGTCTATGGCTATTTGTGGTAATTTAGCAATTAATTGTTTGATTGAGTTGCTCGCGAGTGAGTGACAGGTTAGAGACGAGCGAACGATTGATTGCTATAATTTGACTGAGAATTAAGATTTCTAATATGAATTGAGCTTGAAATTACCGGGTTAAGTTGATTACTCGAGAGTGAGTGAATTGCTTGATTGGGTTGTTTGCCTGGCTGAAAAGTTCAATTGGGAATCTTGTGGGCTTTGGGGCCGAGTTGATTGTATTTCTTGTGGATTTTGGCGTTAATCCAAGATAATCAATGAGTTGATTGCCGGATGCAATTTGTGTGGTCATTTAAAGGGTCAATGACGCTACTTGGCAAGTTCGCATTGTACCGTGGGTACTTGTGCCGTACAGATTGTATGGAATTCGCGACTTGTCAAAAGCACGATAATCCATGCCCCGTGCCAGTCGTACGATTTTAAGGGATTATCGGATGCCGATCGCAGCTTGTGATGGATCGAAGCCCTTTTTAAGGAATGCCTACTTGCAGTGCCATGCCGGGTGCACTGGATACACTGCTTGTAGTAGCCGTCGCTGAGAGGGTAAAGTGGACGTAGCCTGATTTTGCCAGAAGAGTGCGGGATCGCACTATTGATGTATTTATCACGCCAGTCGCGTGGGTCATTGATTAATAATGGACTTGTGTATGCCTGTGTGGTTGTACTTCTGTTGGTGGTAGATTTGACAGGTTTGTTATGATTGATACTTATATATATATCTCTGTTGATATCTTTTGAATTTTTTATGGCACTTAGGATGTTCTGGGCGAATCATTGTCCTAACCGAGATTAGGCTTGATTCACTGAGATTCATTTCTCACCCCGTCGTGGGATAAATTTTTCAGGTCCGAAGTAATGGAAAGACCGGTGCGGTTCGGCACCCCCACTGACTCATCACTTGATATTAGTCTCCATCCGGTACCAGGTACGGACCAGATGTGGGAGCGTCACATCACGACGATATGGGTTGATGAAGGGATGCCACATCTGGTGGCACACCTCTTTAAAGCCTGGTATCTTCGTGATGGGATGGATCTCTTCGGTCCATTTCGAGGATTTGAGGGGCCACCTCTACAGGGGGTCCCTAATATCCCCGCTTGGGACCCAATGGATATTGATACACCTGATGGGGAAGTGATGGACCCCGCGCCTGGTATGGAGCTCGAGCTCGAGCCTGAGCAATCGGTAGCCCCCTCTGTGCGTTCTAGCCAGAGTTCTTGTGATGACCCGAATGACCCGGCTCCCCCGGTTGGTTATTACGACACGGATGTCGAGTCTTCCCAGTAGAGGGTCAGGTTCCTTTTGTAGTCAAGGAACTGTGGTTGTTTTTGTGGGGGATACTGTTTTGGGATAGATGAGAGTTAACCTTACCTGACTCCTGTATCTTTTTGTGAGTCCTAGAAGGCCACCCCGAATCATGGGGTTGTATTTATCAGTTGACGGCTCTGTAAGGTTATGAATCATCTATTCTCATCAGCCTTTTGTGTTTTGCAATCTGGCTTTACTTTCTATCTATCCCATATGGTTTTATTGAATGGAAGATGGTACGTTCCGATTGCGCAATATAATCTTAGGTCGATAGCAGTTGCCTGGGACGCTATCTATTATGACCTGGTGGCGATTTGGCAAGGGATGTCGCGGGCTCGAGAGTCGGGACGTGACAACTAGTTTCATTAAATTGATTATCGGCATTACCTATCCCATTTCACTTATAGAAGGAAAAAGTGGGAGACTTAATATATGAGTATACAAGACAATCCGACGGCGGTGATATAATTAAATAAAGGCGGTCTGATTTGTACATTATGGGAAAATGTTAAAATTTAGTAATGCAACGCTGTAAATCGCTACGCATTAAGGAAAAAGATGACGTAGTTAGAACAAAAATTCAAAAATAGGAAAGAATGAGTCGAACTACTTCATAGATTTTCTTCGGGGTTAGGCCCGTACGGCGGCGTAATTCAAGAAATAGAAAGCTTCTAATCATAGTTGCGGTATGAGTTCAAATGCACTAATCTACATCTTTTTTCTTGACGCGAAAATAAAAATATTTAACTCTTATATAGAAGTTATCATGTGGTTGGTTAGTCTAATATCAACACGATAACACCCCCCAAAAAAAAAAAACCCAAAAACAAAACAAAAACAAAAACCAATGCAGCCTGTTGGCTTCCTAGAGGTCCCAAAGCCAATGAATCGAATCTATCGATTTGATATGATCTGTCTCTCTTACAAGTCAAAGGCCAGCGGCCTTTGACCGCTTTTCTATTGGAGGCCAGGAGTGCCACGTGGCAATTGTTTTAACCGGGAAGTTCAAAACCAATTTCTACCCCCTCTCCATTAAAAGATCCAACATAATTCGAAAATGATTTTTTTTAGAGAAATAGAGATTAGAGGAAAGATCCACCCTTTCCCTTATCGCCCGGAGCCGGAAAACGAGAAAGAAAACAAAAGTGTCTCCCATTTCCAAATATCCTTTTAAAAAAAAAAATTTGCGAGATTTTATAATAGAGAAAGGAGGAAAAATCCAGTTGAAGTTGCAGAGACCCCCCCCACAAAACTGAAAAGCAAACACCAGTCACGAACTTTCTCCACCGAAAGATTCAACCCCCTCTCGCTCGAGGACGCGAAGGTGAGAAGGTTCTCTCTCTTTTTCAAGTTCCTGTGCTCGTCAACTGCTCTGTTCGTTTCCGTTTGGGTTCATGGCTGGTGTTGTGTTGTGTTGCCGAGACAAATTGTGTGAATGTGTGGTTTTCGTCGGTACATGCATTGCTTCGTGCGTCGCTTTTTGCGAAGAGATTTTGAGTTTCTAACTCGAATCCTCGCGTTTCGTGTATTGGGTCTTCCTTTGGATTGGATGAGAAGCTGTAGTTGCGGCGAACTTGGCATATGGTATTGCGAATGTGAATTTTCATTTTCTACTTGGAAGTCTTCGTTTTTTTGGGTGCTGGGAAGAGCAATATGGTGAATTGACCGGCTGAACTTTCGTGGTATTGGTGAAATTAGGATTTTTCTGTGAAAACGTGTAAATGTTTTAGCTTTTGCTTTGGAAGTTTAAAGCATGAGGTTTTCTCTTGAGCCCTAATCTGACGCTTAGGGTTTGGAGTTCTGGATTCAGGTTTCTGATGGGCGATGGGGGCAATGGCGTAGAGGGAGGTAAACCTGTCTTTGTCAACAACCATGATGCTGAGAGTTCTTGTTTGAGGAGTGGGAAAATGAGTAATGGTTTTGCCAATGGTCACTATAGTGATGTTGCCCAAGGGAGTTCAAGCGGTAGTGAGTGTGTTCGGACTTACAAGAGGCGAAGACAAGTGAAATTGGAAAGTAAAAGTGGAGAGGATGAGATAGCTACCTCAGGAGCTTCGACTATTTCGGCAAACCAGGTTTGTCCTGTACCTTTTTTCTGTTTGTTGCAGGTTAACTGTTTCTTGTCTCAGATATATGGTCTTTGCTGCACATGGAATGTTTCAACTAATTTTGCCAGTACCTGTACTGGAATTTCTTTCTTCTTATCAAGTAAAAATGATGCAAATACTTTGATAGTTTGATAATTTCTGTCGGTGTAGAGAGTTGGAATTCAGTTCGTTCATTTTAGATGAAATCTATATCTGAGAACTTTTTACTTTTGTCATTCTGATGAATGATCCTGGCATGTCATTATTCTCCAATGGTTTTATCTGTCAGGTAATATAAGTGGGTTTTGGGAGCTCATTGGGATTGGTTGAGTTATCTTATCTCTGAAAGTGATGGAATGATTCCAAGGAGAATTTCTTGAAGCTGCATATGCTAATTGTGCTGCTAGTTAGTATTTTAGTTTGAAGATCTTAGAATGGTTTAAGGTACAGCTGTACAAAAGAATTTCATTTTGACAAGGAAGGAGAGGTTTCTTAGTCTTATTAATCTTTTTCCTAAAGCAATTGGAAATTTTCGATTATTGACCACTTTGGCTTTGGGGAGACTCAGTATATGACTTACGAGTCTTCAATGCCTTTCTGACTCAGGGTTGCAGCTCTTATTTGTACTCCCTGCTTTTTGAAGTAACTCTGATTCTGTGATTCTAGTGCTGACATTTACTTTTTAGTAATACTTTAAATTTTGATTTTTTGGATGGTCTTTTCATTAGGTGATGTGAAGCATTTGGTTGAGACGGATGTTATCTAAATGTTTCTGCATATAAACTTTATCTATGTCTCTACAACCTGTACAGTTTATTAGTTAGTCATGGCGTTGTTAACCAATAGGAAAAGATAGCTATCTATCACCTGAATAACTCCTTCAAAAGCTTCTCATATTAGGCAAGCATGTAGATGTCACAGCTTCACAGCTAAATGAATGAGTTTCCCGTGCCCATGGCTCAGTCTGTAGAGTTGTAGGGTATCTTGGATTGGTTTTTATCAGGCTTAGCTGGGACAGCTGTCTTGAACAAGTCTTGTTTATTGCTTTCTGCATACCGTTAAGAGACTTCCCAGAAGCGTGACATGCAACTCATTTGGTTTAAATGTGGTTGAAAATATTATGATTTTGCTTGGTTGGAACCGGTGGCGGAAAAGATGAGAGAGTATAGATTGAGATGGTTTGGGCATATCCTCCGAAGGCTCTTAGATGCACCGGTACAAACAGAAGTTTGCTATCGAAAGCATAACACGAAGAAAGCAAGAGGTCGGCCAAAACTTACTTGGGGGAAAACAGTAAAACAAGATTTAATGGAGTGGAAAATAGATCGGCATACGGTTTGTCTTAGGACGGAGTGGAGGAAGGCTATTAGTGTTATGGAGGGGTAGTGTATAGATATATATATTTACTTATTTATTTTTACACATTTATCTTTTTTCCCTCCATTGATTCTGCTTTTATTTTTTTGATTCTTTGGGATTCATCGACCGCCGACCCCAACTAGTTTGGGATAAAGGTGTTGTTGATGTTGATGTTGATGTTGGAGTCTAATTTATGGTGCTTATAGTCTTCTCTTGGATGCTTATTTGGTTCATTGCAGATTTTAAGGGGACCAACAGTTGGAGCTTCAAATTTTCACATGTCTGAGCAGCTTCATGTTCCTTCTGTGGTCCATCATGCTGTTGAAAATGATTGCAATGAGCACTCACAGTCACAGAGCCAATGTAGTAGCATTTTGCTGGAGCAGATATTCCAGTCATTGAGTGATGACGGTGGTATAGGACGGTGCATCCAAAATGCCCTCGCACGTCATGCTAGAGAAATTGATAATATGAAAGTCAAGGTTTTGTTGCCATCAAAACTACTATATACGTATTGTAACTTTACACCTAGCCCTACATCGGTTGTCTCATTTTAACTGGTGGCTGCTTTTTGGTTTCTAAGCAGGATACTCAGTTGAAAGATCAGCATAGGCTGGGCACCTTTACCCAAGCTGCAGGGATGCAGAATGGAATTGCTGCCACGGGTGTCGACCTTACAGCTAAGGCCTCCATAAATGGATCTAACCATGAGACGATCACCGAATTGATTCAACGTGCATTTTACAACATATTAATATCAGGAAGCTTCAGCCAATTATGCAAGCTTCTTTGTGAAAACTTTCCAGAAACCAAGATTGACAGGGTGTTGGATTTTTGCCTCATTAACTCACGGATGAAGGAGGGAGCTTATGAACAGTCCCGAATGCTTTTCTCTACCGACATATTACAGGTATCATACCATTGGTAGAACAGATATATTGCGAATTGCAGCAAAGTATTTTGACATGAATGTGTTGACGCGTTTCATGTGAGACTGTTCAATATATATGTTGGCAAATGATTTGTGGTCTCATGCTATACACTGAGAAATCCTTCACTTGTTTATACTTTTACTCCTCCTATATCTTTTGGTTATTGTATGTACTGAAAAAATCTCCCCTTTGTATGCTCTGTCACATTGACTTTTGATGACTAGTAACTACTGTGCATTTAGTTGATTGATATGTCAAATTTGGGGAGGAATTTGCACTTCTTTTGGTTGTCTTCCTCTTCTGTGAGCAGTGCTCAAAGCAGATCTCGGATGGATTCTTTCTGCTGGCCATCACCTGAGATGCTTAGACAGCTACTTGTCATTATAATGTACAAGTCACTCCTTTTGTTTTCTAAAACTACATGAACATTTGACCATTCATTCTTTAGCTTAAAATCCGTTTGATTTTAGTGCTTGATCTTGGGGAAACTCTAATTTTTTCTTAATATTTTGTTGGATAGGAACAATTTTTTTCTTTCTCCTTCTCTTCTTACCAGATAGAATAATCAATGTTTTTTCATCTGGCAGAATAACAGTAAAACCCAGAAATGACTTACATAAAGATCGGTCGTCTTCTAAAGAATTGTTTCTCCAATTCGCTGGGTCTTTGTAATTGTGGTGCCAACATGTGATGGCTGGGACATTCATTACTGGTGGTTTTTTTTTTTTTTTTCATGATGATTCCTTTCTTTGTGATCTTCCTTCCAATGTGTTACTGGTATCTTTTTTCCTCTGATTTCCTAAGGGAGTTATATCTAGATTAAGTAAATTGTCAAGCTTTTATTTATGGTTTGTACATTCTTAAATCTCTGTCTCCATGTACTATCTCAAGTCTCCAATTTGAAGGGTTAATTTATAAAGGTCAACATAAATGTTTTCTTTGTCAGAAGCAGCTAGTTTGCTGCTATGCAGAGCATCTTCTGTGCTGTAGAATTGTAGGGGGTCTTATGTTGAGCTCAATGGATTGCATTTATCCATGTCTCTTTCAAAAAATTCGAAGCACATTTTCAATCTCTTGATATGTTTCAAGCTTGAGTTGCAGTTCTGTAATACAAAATGAAGGTCCCATGATGGGTATAGATGAATGTCCTGTGTAAAACGATCATAGATTTTGTTTACAAATGGAACTTTTTTTGGTACAACTTTTTGAGAGAATCAAGTTATGAAGTACATTTTGACTAGGCTATGACTTCAGATGATAATAGTGCTTTCTTTACTACTGTAGGATTAAATTGAGTCTTTGAGAAGTCATTCGAAGGAAATGGCTTGGTATTCTAGCTTTAATGACTTTGCTGGGATGAATAGGAGAATAGAAGGTAGTTGTAGTCAGTTGTGATGATCTAAAGGTTGGGAAAGCTGCCAGTTGAATGTTTACTACTGATGCAGGAGCTTTGCAGAAGAGCCTGCTGGAAGTCGAACGTTTACGTCATGTTATGGTCCCATTGTGTCGTTTTATAGTCTGTAGTCAGATCAATAAAGATCTGCTCTATGTTAGAAAAAGGGTAAAGAAAATGAATTGAAGTTGATTTTATTGAAGCTCAAACTCTGTTTTCCTAGGCACATTCTGTAAATCTTTTGCCTGAGAGTGTCTGAAGTCCAAAGGGATTTGTCGGATGTATGCAGCAGGAGGGATTTTCAGCTTTATCCTTTAATTTAATCTTGTCTCCTTTTCTATTCCTTTCCAGTCAGTGGCTTGTGAAATTTATTTCATGTCATTACCATTGACATTCTAACAATGTCGGATAGATATATCAATGAGCTATACTTTGAAAATTTGGTTATCTGCTGAAAGTTTTACTTGGAAGTAGCTCCAAATATGTGATTTAATTATATTATTAGGGTAACTCAAGTAATATGTTCACTGCAATGAAGGTATCTAAGCTGGTTCCAAAATTGAATACTTGCGAAGAACGGTTGGGTCCTAACTGCAGTTACTACTGCATGCTCTTCTAAGGTTTCTCCATTGGATGTAATGCATTTTATGTCCATGGTGGTTTATTTCTTCCCTGTATTCTTTTGAGCTACTTCATTCTTTGTGATTGATTATGTCCATTCTTGAGCATCTTGATTCTGATGTGCGATCTCTGTCAGTTCTTGCAATTCCTATTTAATATAGCTATTTGTGCAAGTATTTTACAATTAGAATCATTCTCAATGAGTCCATAAGAAGTGATCTCATTTTTTCCATCGGGTCCGGTAGGGACCAAAGGTCTTGAGCGATTGTTTCGAATATCTGTTGCAGTTTTTAATTCATAGAAGTGTACTTCTAAACTTCCTATTATCAAACTTGTATGTCGAAAGTTACCTTGTTGTATAAGCTTCATTGCGTATCTTAAACCTGGTAAAACTTTACAGGTTTGGAGGAAGCTTGAAGAGATTGGCACCGAATTAGCTTCTCTGGCAAAGAGTCTCACTGACATATCTAAGGAGTATTGCAAATATGTGAGATTGTTGTATTTTAAAATATGTATTTCAACAGTTTTTGCTGTCATTTTTTCTTGCAAGGTAAGTCTGAAGTTGTCTCTTTTTTCTCCCAGGGGACAGATGCAGACAAAACCTATTCTGATGGAGGAAAATTTGAGGTAAATTTTTCTGAATTGTTGTGTAAATTATTTTTGATGCATTATACTGTGGTAGATGCATGACTATAATGGATTAAGTTTTGCAAATGATTGTCTACAAAGATTAGATTCTTCCGTACTGTATTTACTGTACAGGAGATGCTTAAGGCATAATGAATCACTCCCTCAATTTCCATGTTTGCTAAGAGTTGGCATTTATGTGGATTTGCTATATGGGAATCTTTTGTGCGTGTTGTAATTCTGTATAGTTGGAAGCCGTTGAATCTTTTTTCATTGTTTGATCTGGACCAGTGAATACATCCTTTTCTAACTATTTTCAGCTTTGCTTAGTTGTTTTGCGCAGCACATTAGTGTTTGCGGGTTAGGGTGGTTTAGTGATGTTGGTATTTGACTTTTCTCTGCCACTGTTTACTTTTGATTATCTTTTGTACTTTCATTGCTATTGTATTCCTTTTGTAATCTTTGATGCTTCTGTCTATGAGTTTAACTTGTGTAGTTTGTGAATTGGAAATTTATTGATGAATCTAATAGTTCACCCTGATGTTTTATGGTATTTGCACTACGAGATAGTATATCTAAAGCTTTAGCAGAATGTATTATCAGGATCACATTGAATTCTCTCGGACCTTAGTTCTTGAAATGAGGATTTTGTCAATCCTGATTATGACTTGACAAGTCGTTTATTTTGGATAGATCTCTGGGAGGGATGCTCTGGTTGATGCTAAATTGGAGCAAACAGAGGAATGTGGTGTGTATAATGTTAGCACCTGCCGACATTGTGAACTGAAGGCAGATGGAATGGAATGTTTAGTTTGTGATTCATGCGAGGAAATATACCATGTCTCTTGCATCGAGCCTGCAGTGAAAGAGATTCCACCTAGAAGTTGGTACTGTGCTAGTTGCACAGAAAGTGGAATCACGTCTCCCCATGAGAACTGTGTTGTCTGTGAGAGATTGAATGCTTCTAGGACTGCTGTCAATGGGTTTGCTGATGAAGAGGCTCTTACTACGTTGGAAGATGCAAATTGCAGCTCAGATTTGGGGATTAACCCATATGAAGAGACCAAAATCTTGTGTTCCTGCAAAATATGCGGGAACGAGATTGAAAACGGGGATAAGTTTAGGATGTGCGAGCATCCTTTTTGTCCCAGTAAGTATTATCATAGGAGGTGCTTGACAACTAAGCAGTTGAAGTCTTACGGTTCCCGTTGGTACTGTCCTTCTTGTTTGTGTAGAGCCTGCCTCACAGATCGAGATGATGATAAGATTGTTTTGTGTGATGGTTGTGATCAAGCTTATCATATCTACTGCATGAAACCGCCACGCACCTCAGTTCCACGGGGAAAATGGTTTTGTAGAAAATGTGATGCTGGGATTCAAGCAATACGCAGGGCGAAGAAGGCATATGAGAATTTTGAAAATAACCAAAAGAGGAAAGTGGTGGAGAATGGGGAATGCCGGACACCGGACAAGAAGCCAAATGAGAAAGGTAAAGATGATACGGACAAAGGTAGAGGTGGGATGGACATGCTTTTAATTGCGGCCAACACACTCAATTACGAGGAGAAATTGGCTGGTGTAGAGATGAATTGTTGAGCACTTGATATGGTCGACTTTGTCTCTGGAGGAATAGTGTCATTGAGTCGGAATTTTTTTTTCAACTCTAGCAACCAATTTTCTGAAAATGCGCTTTTAGGATGGTCAGTGATATCCCGAGGAGTTTTTGTGGGGTCTTGCTGACTTGTGGTTGCGCAGCATTGGGTGGCATATCATTGCGAAATCTGTGGATTATTTGACCGTAGCACTTGATTGAACGACAACGGAATTTGAAGGTGGCGAAGAAATATTGCTAACATTTTTTTTGTTTTTGTTCTAGCAACAGCTGTAGTAGTTTCCGGAGCTTGTACCCTGTTGTGCATTTAGTTGTACCATGATAGCATCAAAAAGCTGATTACTCTCTGAGATATGTTGTAACAGAATAACTGTCCAGCTGCATTTTTTCCTTAAGCATCAAGATGAGAAAGCTCTTTTTTTTCCCCCCTTTAAGACACCAACCTGTGAATTTAGTTTTCTGAACTTGGTGGAGACATTGCTTCTTGTTGCTCACCCCCATGATACAGAATTTTTGTAGCGTGGAAGTTCCACTCTACGCATGGCACTTACAATATCATGGACCAAGTATCTCAATAAAATGCAGCAAATGTCCATTTCATGCGTGCTCTCTTTTGGTACTCTCTTTGATATTCATGATAGTGAGGTTTTCCATGTAGTGAGGTGGTCGACTGGGATGAACTTCAATAATTGTTTACTTTGGATCCTTCCAGTTTATGCAAATCCAGCATTTTTCTGTTGTCGGGTTTGCGCTGTTTTTGCCTCACTGACTCATGGCTTAGGTGTTCAAAAGTGAAACAGTGCATGCTTTTTTTGTCTAATGAATTGTTGTCAATTGAGATCTTGTAAGGGGTGCTTGAGCTTGTGGTGGCAGGGTTTTAGCCCCTCCTGCTTTCCTTCACTTGTGTCATGTCCTGTTTCTCGGATGAAGTTCACTTTGTGCCATGCTGATACGTAGCGTCCAAGGAAACTAAGATCACTTGACTTAACGAACGATAAAATACCGATATTCTTTTGAAAATACATTATACAGTGAAAATCCCCTTAGCTTACGTCTTTTTTTTTTTTTTTACTTACTTGAAAAGGGTTCAATTGTCTAAACCCTTCTTATTTTAGTTAGGTTTAAGGCTGACGAGCATAGTATTCTACGATTAGCAATTCATTTATTTTCAAACCGAACCATTTACGGTTGATCATTTGATTGACTAATCCTTTATATCGAGATGGGCGAAGAGTCACAGTTTGGCGTTTCCTCATGGGGGGATGAATCGAGAAAATTTGGAATCATAGCTCTCTAGGCACGGCATATTCCCTTTGGCTATACAATCGTGCGAGTCATTAGTAAGGACATGGCTTAGGTTAGCTCTTGACCGAGGGAATGACATCACTCTTCATCTTTCCTTGTCGGAATTAGCTTTGAAAGAAAGTACTTCTACAAATATCATTTGTTTCATAATCTAATCTTGCTCGCATTGAGGTGAAAAGAAAGGTAGATGGAGTTGATAAATGAATTTCTTCTTTTAATCAATTTCTCTCGAGGTCTAATATGATTTTAGTTAATTTTTGTCTTTGCGATCTCAAGTGCTGTCTATCTAATTTGGTTCCTGGCTGGTATTATACCAAAACTGGCCCAGCAAAACTAGCATGGTGCATACCAAAACTGGCCCGGCCAAAAAAACAAAGCATTAGTTGTCCTCTGCCAAGTATGAACAAAACCAGAGATAAATTTTTCATATACCTTGTTTTTTTTTTTAAATTAATTTATTTATTTTAGTTATTGGTTAGATGACAATACTATGTCAACCGTCATACCATCATGGATTAGTACGCAAACGCTCCGTCAGCTCCGGCTTTTTACCTATGTCGCATGGACATGCTTCCTTGGCCGTTTTGCGCGTGTCGGACACCCCGACTTGGGGGTTTGTAGTTCGGGTGCCTTTGGCAGAACGTTTTTCTCAGAATGAACGGACTTTAAAGAATTGCAAACCCTCGGCCACTCAGGCAAAAGACACCAACATCCAACAGTGACCTCAGCTCCCACGGTGGCGTCGTTGATGTTGTGCGACTTCGGCGTTGCCTAGGTCTATTAAATGTGTCGGTCAGATCAAATTTGGTTCAAGACGGAAATAATCCGATTCAAATCGATCCATTTTTTTTACCCAAAAAAGGAAAAATGAAAACTGATACTCAATTTTTTTAAAAAAAAAGGAAATATCAAAAGACGCGACCGTTCTTTACCAAAAAAAAGACGCGACCGTTCTGCTCCCCCCTCCACGCATTCGTATTCGGCAATTTTCCATTTAATTTGAGTCCTTTTGTTAAAATTTATTGCTTTTATTTAATAGGGACCGTCCAAATTCAAGTCGGGACACCTAGTTGACTTGCCCGTGTCTTTAAAATCTCGGTGATGCTTTTGGTGTTTTCTTGTGAAATTAAAAAATTATAATTTGTCAATATATATATACACACATATATGAATTTATATATTTAATATATAACATGTATTAACTTGTCAAAATTTTTTATTTTTTGAAAAATCTGTGTCTCATGTCCGATCAACATAGCTTTTTACTGGATAGAGTGAACCCGGTCGAAGAATGGTTGTGCTAGCTAAGTTTTGTATTCCGACCGAAAAAAAAAAAACTAGGGCTTGTATAAATTTAATGGTGAGAAATTGCTGATGTGGCCATCAGGAATTACTAATTATTTATGCTGTCCCTTTCACAATGACCACCGACTGTTTTTTTTTTTTTTGGGGGGGGGGGGGCCCGCATATGAACCCAACTTCAGTAAGTTTCTTTACTCGTTCCACTTCGACCTTTGATACAATTAGGTTTTGTTTACATTCCCAATTGCAAGCCCTGTCATCAGCTTATGTCACTATTGCACTGTCAGCGAATTTCTTTGGTAGCTGGTTATAAAGAGCAACATCGACGTAATATTAAAAACACTAGAATTGATTTAGTAAACAAATTCTACCGTGTGGTACGGTGCTGTAAATCTGACAAGCTCAAATCAAACGATTGACGTCGATAAGTTTTAGGTTGAACGACGGGAAGACACGCACAAACCGATCGATTGATAAAGAAAATGCTTGGATCTATGGCGGCCCAGGCCATCGCCAATGGTCCCATGCAAAGCTCACGGGACCCTTCTACGATTAATTACTAATTATATAATCATCAGAGCGTCAACCAAAATTGTCGGGACTATTGAGTAATGCACATGCTGTTTAGCTTTTTAGGAGCTCCATCTTCACTTATGAAGGTTGTCACCAAGAAGCTCAATATCGTGTTGCAAAAACATCACCTCATTCCAAGGAAATGATGGGTGAATCCATATTGCTCAATAGACCTCCAACTAGAGTTGTACTGTTGCTGTGCGCATTGGTGGTTATATTCTTAATAGCTACGGCAGATGCAGTTCAAACAGCGAGGCCCGGATGTGAGAACAGATGTGGCAACCTCACCTTCTCGTATCCATTTGGGATGGATCAGATCGACAACAACTGTTACTTCAAAGAAGAACTTTATGCTTTTCTCATCTTTTGTGACAACTCGATCGATCCGTCTACTGCTTATATGACTCAAAAACCTCTAATATCCCTATACTCGATATTTCTCTTGAGAATCACGAGATGAGTGTGGCGGCGTTTGTGGCCGAAGATTGTTATATGTCGTCCGGCCTCAACTCACAGAATTTTGATCTTTGGATCTCTCTTCCCATATTCCCCATGTCTAATGCCGAGAACAAATTCATCGTCGTGGGATGCGACACTTTTGCTACTTTTAGAGGTTGAGAAGGAAACGAATATGCGACAGGATGCTTGTCCTTGTATGACAACATCTTGGACGTGATTAACGGTCGTGCTCGGGCATCGGTTACTGCGAAACTAGCATATCTTGAGGTGCCTACGAATACAACATCTCCGTCGCCAGCAACAACAACCATAGTGGCATCTGGTGATTCAATCCATGCGGGTACGCTGTCGTTTGCCAAAGAGAGCTTCTTCAGCTTCTCTATCGACGATCTATACAAGCCATCCTATGACGTGGTCCCTTTGGTTCTTGATTAGTTGATTTCACATCGAACGTGCGATGATCCGAAGAAGAATAGAGCGGCACAGAGAATACCAATTGTACAGATGTTGAGAACGGGAATGGCTACAAATGCAACTGCTTAGAGGGTTTTCAAAGGAACCCGTGTCTTCAAAATGGTTGTCAAGATACCTTTTCTGGTCTTTTCATCATAACTACCTCTCATTCCAACAAGTGTTCATACATAGAGAATTGGAACTCATTATTTAAATAAGGGCGAGCATGTTAAATGGATCCAATTGCATAAAAATCGTAGAGTGTGAATTTGTTAGAAAATTCAAGTCAGAGAACCAAATTTTGACTTGAACGAATCATAAATGTTCTAAAACAAACAATATCTATGCTCTTAGAAAGTATTACATCTAGGCCGTAGAATGCGATCATGTTTATCTCGTGTGCACGAACTCCCATTGCTATGAAGCGCTTTGAAGTAGCCTGCCAATTTTGCTTCATTAGAAAGATTGTCCACCAAGTCTTAAACCTATCGTATGTCGCCAATTCGAGCCTCGCCGGACCAAGCCTCTAGTCAGTCTCTGGGCTGGCACGTCCAGCTAGAGGAAGAAGGAAGATAAAGAAAGTAAAAACAGAGTATAAAAAGAATCGAAAAGAATATTAAAATGCTATGAGAAATTGGCCCCTTTCTTTCAACCGTTCCATTTGATTTTCCCTCTTGGAATTGCTCGGACGCAAAGTTCAACGGGAAGACTCTTTCTTAAACAGAAAGGGTCGGGCCTTCTGTTTTTTTCCCCCCATCAACTTGTAATTTTTGCAACAAATCAACGGCCCCAAAAGGAAAAATTTGCCATGGACATATTTCCCAACCCACAATATACGTAGTACCAAGAATCAAAGGCCAGGGCTTTTTCTTTCCCACGGGAGGCGAGACTCTTCTTAAATTCTAGAATCGTAGATTAATCTTTCAGAGATAAAATCTGAAAAGTAAGAGCAGCTCATTTCGTGGCAAAGGAGTACTCCCGATAATGGGACAGGAGAAGACCAAGAGTAATAACCTCTAGAGTCCTAAGAACCCTTTTCATCACAAGATTATTAGAGAAAGTAAGAGCAGCTCCCTTTTTTTTCTTTTTTTGTATTTTTACTTGGCGGACAATGGCTTGCTCTTCTCAATGAGTTAGTAGCGAGAGACTCGCGAAAGATATGTCGAATGAATTACTGCACAAGACTTCGTCACACGCGGGCGGAGTTGTCGATGAGAGTCAATTCTCAATCCGGGACAGGCTGATGTTAACTCCCACCAACTACCACGCTTAGTTGATGCAATTAAAAATAAAAACGAAAAAAAAAAAAACTCACTTTACTTAAAATCTTTTAATCTATTGTACTATTATCAATTCATTCTCTACCCTTTCAACCGAGGCAATTGAGTCCTAAGCTTTTCACGCTTCGCTAATTTAGTCATCAACCTTACCTTTTAATCGTACCAATTTAACCCAAAATATTTGACAATTTGTCATTACAGCCCTTTCGACCTATTGTCCAGAAAATATATTTAAAGCTAAGTTGGCAAAAGTTAAAAAGATTTAGTAATAAATTCACACAATTGAAAGGTTTTAAGACTAAATTGAAAAATTTGCCAGAGGTTTAAGATTAAATTGGCACAATAAATAAGATTAAGGACTAAATTGACAAATCGTCACAAAATTTAGGACTTGACAATTGTCCCAATGTCATTTATAAAGGCCGTCATCAAGCTATTAATCTCAATATTGTGTTGCAAAACATCATCTCATTCCAAGGGAACGATGGGCGAATCCATGTTGCTCCATGTTCTTCGCACGAGAGTTGTGCTATTGTTGTGTACATTGGTGGCTCTATCCTCCGTAGTCATGGCAGATGTAGTTCAAACAACAACGAAGCTCGGATGCACGAGCAGATGTGGCAACCTCACCTTCTTGTACCCATTTGGGATGGATCAGATCGGCGACGACTGCTACTTCAAAGAAGAACATTACGCTTTTATCATCTTTTGCGACAACTCGACCGATTCGCCCACTGCTTATCTAACCCAAAAAAGCTTTAATATCTGCATAGTCGATATATCCCTTGAGAATCACGAGATGAGCGCAGCAGCGATTGTGATCAAAGATTATTATATGTCGTCCTGCGGCAGCTCACAAAATTTTGATTATTGGATCACTCTTCCCATGTTCCCCATGTCTAATGCCAAGAACAAGTTCATTGCCGTGGGATGCGACACTTCTGCTACTTTTAGAGGTCGAGAAGAAAGCGAGTATGTGATGGGATGCTTGTCCTCATGCGGCAGCATCTCCGGCAGCGGTTGATGTGAGACTAGCATACCTCGAGGTGCCTATGCATGCAACATCTCCGTCACCAGCAACAACAATCATAGTGGTATCTGGGGATTCAATCCGCGCGGGTACGCTTTCGTTGCCAAAGACAGCTTCTTCAGCTTCTCTACCGACGATCTATGCAAGCCACCCTATGATGTGGTCCCTTTAGTTCTTGATTGGTTGATTCCATATCAAACATGCAATGATGTGAAGAAGAATAGAACGACCTACATGTGCCAAGATAATTCCAATTGTACATACGCTGAGAATAAGCATCCTGTTGATTCTTTTGGGCGTTTCCTGGTTATATTGGGGGTTTGGACAAAGAAAATCAGCAGACAGAGAGAGAAGTTCTTCCTAAAAAATTGGGGCCGCCTCATGCTGCAGAGACTTCTTTTTGAGCACGAAGGCTCCGTCGAATCGGTGAGAATCTTCACCGACGAAGAGCTCAAGAAGGCCATGGACCACTACCACGAAAGCCGAATCCTAGGCCAGGGGGCCCAAGGAACAATTTACCGAGTGATCTTTCCAAACAACACGGTTGTCGCCATCAAGAACGCCAAGATTTTTTGGACCGAAGTCTGGTTGAAGAATTCATCAACGAGATGATCAATCTGTCCGAAATCAATCACCGCAATGTGGTGAAGTTAACTGACTGTTGCTTCCAGACGGAGGTCCCACTGTCAGTCTACGAGTTCGTGACCAATGGCACCCTTTCTGACCACATACACCGGCAAGGTCACGAGGCCATGTTATCCTGGAGGGCCCTCTGCGTATGAAAGTTGATTTTGATCGTACAATTTGATTCCTCAGTGGTCGCAAACCTTGAACGGCCATCGGCTTTAACCATACGCTCCCCCACGCACCGCGACGGCGTCTGCACGTGGAATTCACGCGCTGATCCGAAAAGGCGTAACTTGGCCTAACCTATTAACCCGATTCCGACCCAACCTGCTTACCTGGTTCCAACTCGACTCGATCCGGTTTTGACCCGCATGACCGTTGACCATTGACTAATCAACGTTGACTGTTGATTTTTTGACAAATTTTATGAAATTTCATTTGGTCCCTGAATTTTTTCGAAATTGTAATTTTGCCCTAAAAAATTTTTGAAAATTTCAATTTAGTCCCTGAGTTTTCAAAAATTGTGCTTCGGCCCTCGAACTTTTTTGGAAATTGCTTTTCGACCCTGTTGACCGTCGTTGACTAGTCAAAACAGAAACTTTGATTGGCTCGTAAGGACTCGTACGAGCTCCAATTGGGACATTCTTGGCATCCTTACGTTCGTCTCGAAATTATCTTCGTTTTGATATATTATTTGAATATATTTGATGCATATAAAATTATTAGAATGCATATGAAATCATATGCACACGTATTTTTCAAGGGTATGTTGGGCTATTTTCATGGCTTCGACATCGATAACGTCTATTGCATCTATCCCAACTCTTGAAGAAAAGCCACAAAAATTCAATGGTCTGATTTTTAAGAGATGACAATAGAAGATGTTGTTCTATGTCATGACATTGAATTTGACAAGGTTCCTCAATAAGGATGCTCCTAAGTAAGTTGGATGAAGAAGAGACAAACATGGAAATGATTGTTGCTGTAGATGTGTGGAAGTATTTTGACTTCCTGTGTCGCAACTAAAATCTAAATGGTTTGGACAATTCCCTCTATAATGTTTATAGCCGTTGAAATGACTAAGGAATTATAGGAAAATCTGGACGAGAAATACAAACCATAATATGATAGATTGAAAAGATTCATCGTTGACAAGTTTCTGAACTTAAAGATTTTTGATTTCATAACCGTCCTAATTCAAGTCCTAAAAACTCTAAGAGATTAGTCATAACATTCTTGCAAAAAATATGGTTATGAGTAAATCATTTCAAATGGTTGTCTTCATTAAAAGGCTACCATTGTCATGAAAAGATTTCAAGAATTATCTCAAAGTGTAGGGGCGAGAAATGTTATGTATATTGGTAAGACAACTTCTCTATAGTGAAATTATCACAATTGACCATGTGAAGTCAAAGGATAATATTGCAGATCCATTAACAAAAGGCCTAACTAGAAAGATGGTTAAGGGGAATGAGTTTTAAGGCCATAAATAAGTCATCGCAGCGGAAACTCTACCTAGTTGACTGGAGATCTCAAGATCTAGGTTCAAAGGAATAATTAAATTATAAAGGCGGTATAGAGTACTGTGAATTTTTCTATTCATTTCTATATATAGACAATACTAGTATGTGAAAGTTAAGCATAAGTTTTTAATGATTTTGAATTGAGTATGTGATAGACTGGACATTCAGAAATCACCTATGTGAGTGGGAAGTGAGGGCCGCTTCTATAAGAATTGAAAATGCTGAATTCTCTAAAGCACTCATGAGACCAGGAGGTGTTCATGGCCAAAACGAACACAACAGTGATAACAAACTTTGTTCGAGATATAATTGTGTGATTCCTATTGTCTAGGTTTACACCAAAAGTCGACAGTTCAAAGACATCAAGTCTACTAATTGACCGAGTAAGCCTAATAGATCTCACTAGGGAAAGTTCAAAGTCTCAGACTACTTATCTCGATGCAACGATTTCTCATGAAATATTCACACATTACATCTCATGCATTCATGGAGAGTGTTGACGCCTAATTTTTTACTAGTCTTTTTCAGTCTTATTTTAAAAAATTCATAAAAAATCCGTAAAAAGTTGAAAAATTATAAAATCAACTTTGGTGGCCTTGGCCAAGCCCAAGTAACCATTTTTACCAAAAAGTAATTTTTTTTTATATTTTTCATATTTTTTGGTATTTTTAGAAAATAGCAAAATACCAAAAAATTCAGAAAAAATAGCATTTGATGTCACAAAAATGTGGAAAAATAGTTAATATTTTTATTTTAATTCGTTTGTCTTCTTTCCCTCATAAAAAGTCCAAATTCAATTTCAATTTTATGTGTTCCTTTGTTACACATATGATTGAATTTGGTAAAAAATATCAATTGAGTCTTTTAATTTACAATTGTAGCATTTTTAGGGTCTTGACATTCAATATAATTGTCCTTCATTGCAATTTAGCCTAATTATTTGCACAAATTGCTCAATTTCATGAATTGAGCAAAATTGCATTCTTTATTGCAATTTAGTCCTTGAATTTGAGCATAATTGAAATTACTTCTAATTCAAGGGCTACATTTACCAATTGAAGCCACCACCTAATGTTTTTCATGATTATGAGTCGATTGGTATAGGTGGTTTGGTCCAATTTGACCGTTTGAGCTTTCAATTTCATAATTTTTCAAATTGCAATTAAGGATAAATTTGAAGCTTTTATAGAAATTGACATAAACTTTTGGCAAAATCACATTCTTGAGCTCTGGTACATGCTTCACGTCTATTAATGTGCGAACCACACTATCATGCATTTGAATCCAAACTATCTCTATCCCCACAACCTTGCAAGCTGCGTTATTCGTCAACAGAACTCTACCCTCATCTGTAGTCTGGTAAGTAGTAAATCAGTTCCTATGAGGCATCATATGATACGAACACCCCGAATCTAGCGCCCATTCGTCTCTTGACGAACCTGTAGTCACACACAAAACAATCTCTACATCACTAGTGCTCTCCTCAGCAATATTTGCCACACTGACTGTGGCATTATCATATTTGTTTCTCAGCTTAGGACAATCTCTCCTGATGTGCTCCTACTCGTGACATTCAAAGCACTTCATGCGTCCCTTGAATTTTATATGGCGTGATTTAGACCTGCTTTTTCCTCTGCTGCTGCTGCTAGACCTTCGCTGTTGCTCTCTACCCCAAATCACTAGTCCCCGCGCTACATCCTGCGCCAGACTGTCATCTTACAACTTTCTCTGCCACTATTTAGTGAACAAGATGGACTTTACCTCTTCTGAGGTAATCGTAGTACGCCCTGTAACAGTAAATCAGTAAAGTGCTTCCATGACTCTGGTGAAGAAGCTAACAACATCATGCCATGCTCTTCATCTTCAAGAGTCTTACCGATGTTCTTCAAATCCATCATGAGTTTATTAAATTTATCTAGGTGGGTTCTGATAGATGTACTTTCAGTATATCTGAACTGAAACATTATCTTCAACATGTATAAGCGATTGTTCAAACCCTTCTTTACATAGAGCGACTGAAGCTTTGCTTACAATACTGCGGTATCCTTCTCTTCGCCTACCTTTATCAATACTTCATCCGATAAATTCAACAGGATTACACTCCTAGCTTTCCTCATCAATATATTCTTATCAGCATCTTTCATCGATTCGGGCAACCTAACCTTGCCCTCCAATGCTTCTGCCAAATCTTGAGCTGTCAATAACGCCTCCATATTGAGGCTCCATAACCCAAAGTTGTTAAATTTCTCAATTTCAGCTTTCACTCCAGACATAATTGCAACCACAAATATCCAGATAATAATCAGACAAGCAAAAATCCCAAATCACAATCTAGTATATCTGATCCAAGCTCTGATTCCAATTGTTGTAATACTAATGCGTGCGGAAACTACCGGGATCTTGCAAATATGTCAATGCGAAAGCTCAGAAATAATAACGAGGAACGATAAAATACACTAGATATAACGTGGTTTCGTCCGAATATCGATTCCTACATTCACGATAAGAGCCGGCAAGAACAATTCACTATAATCGGAGAATTGAATTTATAATCACTCAATACTCTCGTGTTTTCCGCACCTAAAGAATACCCAAAATCAAATTATTTACAATAAACAAATCAATCGGATATACAAAATAAAAAAAAAAAACGCACGCACAAATCCGTAAACTGTTCGTACGGCTTGAAAACCAAGATGTCGTGTTCTCGATTCTCTTTGCCTTCGTACGAAGCTATTATGAGTTGCGCCTCCGTCGTAGAAAACCCACGATATCTTCTCTGCGACTCTGTCTCGATTTTCTTCGTGTGCGGCGCGCCTCTACTTTTGTGGGGCTATCCGAGAGAGTCGAAAGAAAGAGAGAGAAACCCACGAATACCTATCCCCTTCTTATATATAAATTTCCTGCTATTGCACATGAGATAAAACAAATCAATGTTTTGTCTTCTTTTGAGCCCACACCTTGTTTCTGTTGCATACGGTTTCTTCCCTTTTTTTAATTTTTTCTCGTGGCCCCACGATTGGTTTTATAGAACAAACACGAACACAATCCAACAGGAAGTCTTCGTTTTTTCGGCGCTGGGAAGAGCAAGATGGTGATTTTTGTTTTGGTCGAAGCCATATGGTGATTTGACCGGCTGAATTTTCGTGGTATTTGATGAAATTAGGATTTTCCTGCGAAAACGTGTAAATGTTTTAACTTTTTCTTTGGAAGTTTGAAGCTTAAGGTTTTCTCTTGAGCCCTAATCCGGCGCTTAGGTTTTGGAGTTCTGGGTTCAGGTTGCCGATGGGCGATGGGGACAATGGCGTAGAGGGAGGTAAACCTGTCTTTGTCAACAACCATGATTCCGAGAGTTCTTGTTTGAGTGGGAAAATGAGTAATGATTTTGCCAATGGCCACGGTAGTGATGTTGCCGAAGGGAGTTCAGGCGGTAGTGAGTGTGTTCGGACTTACAAGAGGCGAAAACAAGTGAAATCGGAAAGTAAAAGTGGAGAGGATGAGAGAGCTACCTCGGGAGCCTCGACTATTTCGGCAAACCAGGTTTGTCCTCTTACCTTTTTCTATATGTTGCAGATTAATTGTTTCTTATCTCCGATTTATGGTCTTTGCTGCACATGGAATGTTTCAACTTAATTTTTTCCTCACCTGTACTGAAATTTCTTTCTTCGTATCAAGTAAACATGACGCAAATACTATGATAGCTTTGATAATTGTCTGTCTGTGTAGAGAGTTGGAATTCAGTTTGTACAATTTAGATGAAATTTATATCTAAAAATTTGTTACATTTCTTATTCTGATGAATGATTATTGCATGTCATTATTCTCCAAAGGGTTTATCTATCTGGTGTTATAAGTGGGTTTGGGGAGCTCATTGGGATTGGTTGAGCTATCTTGCTTGTGAAATTGATGGAATGATTTTGAGGAGAATTTCTTGAAGCTGCATATGCTGATGGTGCTACTAGTTAGTATTTTAATTTTGAAGATCTTAGTATGGTTTAAGGTACGACTGTAAAGAGGGATTTCATTTTGACAAGGAAGGAGAGGTTTTTTTTGTCTTATTAATCTTTTTCCTATAGCAATTGCATATTCTCTATTATTGACGACTTTGGCTTTGGGGAGACTCAATTTATGACTTACGAGTCTTCAATGCCTTCCTGACTCAGGGTTCCAGCTCTTAATTGTACTCCCTGCTTTCCTTTCATTTGAAGTAACTTATGCTTTGATGATTCTGTGATTCTAGTGCAGACATTTACTTTTTAGTAATACTTTAAATTTTGATCTTTCGGATGGTCTTTTCATTAGGTGATGTGAAGCATTGGTTGGGATGGATGCTATCTAAATTTTCTGCGTATAAACTTTATCTATGTCTCTACAACCTATACAGTTGAGAAAATCATTTTTATTAGTTAGTCGTGGCTTTGTTAACCAATTTGAAAAGATAGATAACTATCTCCTGAATAATTTTTTCCAAAGCTTCTCAGATTAGGCAAGCATGTAGATGCCACAGCTTCACGGCTAAATAAAGAAGTTTCCCGTGCCCATGGCTCGGTCTGTAGACTTGCAGGGTATCTTGGATTGGTTTGTTCATGCTTAGCTGGGACAGCTGTCTTGAACAGGTGGTGGTGTTTATTGCTTTCTGCATACCGTTAAGACACTTCTAGAAGTGTGCCATGCAACTCATTTGGTTTGAATGTGGTTGAAAAAATTGTGATTTTGCCCCGTTAAAGTCTGATTGATGGTGCTTATAGTCTTATCTTGGATGCTTATTTGGTTTATTGCAGATTTTAAGGGAACCAATAGTTGGAGCTTCAAATTTTCACGCGTCTGAGCAGCTTCATGTTCCTTCTGTGGTCCATCATGCTGTTGAAAATGATTGCAATGAGCACTCGCAGTCACAGAGCCAATGCAGGAGCATTGTGTTGGAGCAGATATTCCAGTAATTGAGTGAATGCCGGTGGTATAGGACGGTGCATCCAAAATGCCCTGGCATGTCATGCTAGAGAAATTTATAATATGAAAGTCAAGGTTTTGGTGCCATCAAGACTACTATTTACGTATAATAACTTTACTTCTAACCCTACATCGGTTATCTCATTTTAACTGGTGGCTGCTTTTTGGTTTCTAAGCAGGATGCTCAGTTGAAAGATCAGCATAGGCTGGGCACCTCTGCCCAAGCTGTAGGGATGCAGAATGGAATTGCTGCCACGGGTGTCGACCTCACATCTAAGGCCTCCACGAATGGATCTGACCATGAGATGATCACCGAATTGAGTCAACGCCCAAACGCCTTTCTCTACCGACATATTGCAGGTACCATTCCATTGGTAGAACATATATATTGCGAATTGCAGCAAAGTATTTTGACATGGACGTGTTGATGCATTTCATGTGCGACTGTTCCATATATATGTTGGCAAACTGATTTGTGGTCTCATGCTATAAACTGAGAAGTCCTTCAATTGTTTGTAATTGCACTCCTCTCATATGTTTTGGTTATTGTATATACTGAAAAAATCTCCGCTTTGTATGCTCTGTCACATTGACTTTTGATGACTAGTAACTACTGTGCACGTAGTTGATTGAAATGTCAAATTTGGGGAAGAATTTGCACTTCGTTTGGTTGTCTTCCTCTTCTGTGAGCAGTGCTCAAAGCAGATCTAGGATGGAAATTGCTGACACGCCCACGTTTGGAAAATCCCCATGTTTTCCCTTTTTCAATCCTAAAAGTCGAACTCGATCCCTTCTCTCATGCTTTGATTATCAACTATGAACTGATAAAAATGGTTCAGTGGCTATTTCATCTTTCTTTTATGTGGGATACACAACCTACATCATCTTTTTTGTGTTGCACTAGCCGTATTTAGAATGAGATGGCTAGCTAATTACTGGCATATGAAAACATCCATCCAATGTGTTGACATGACAAAAAGAGGAAGTTATACAGTCTTTGTACCAAATCGTAGTCCATTTTAAGGAATTTCCTCGAAGTTAATAGTCCTTGCCATTTTCATGTCATCAAAAACTGCAAAAAGTCTCTATACATGCATGCTCTAGATGATGGGTATTTGGTTGCGCAAGACCCAGAAAACTGTAAGCAAGTGTACTGTAGTATCAACGGAAAAGATAACAGGAACTCTTGTACTAAGTTAGAGTTTGTACTTTGTGAGTTCTTTCACGTCGAATTAAACCTGTTAAGCCGATGACAACTTTTAGTAGGCCATGGCGCTTGTGCTTTTTTCTGTTTCGTGTATTAGCTTAATCAAATCCATTGTACTAATTCAGACTCACATTGTCCTAAAACTACGGAGTTTTCAAGATAAGTCGATATATAATTGTACAGAAAGTTTCAACACCTTTCTGCAGTTAAATCATGTGGTTAACTATTCTGAAAAAACCGGTGTTGTACGCAGGTGTTGCTGTGGGCATAACAGTGCCGCTATTCAGTATAGGGTTTCTGTATTTGGGACACAGAAGAGGAAGCTCATGAGGCTCAAAGAACAATACTTCAAGCAAGATGGCGGCTTGCTTTTGCAGCAACAATTACATGAACGTGACAGAATCACAAAAGCTGCGAAGATCTTCAGCGCTGAAGAGCTAGAGAAGGCCACCGACAATTCTGAAGAAAGCAGAATAGTCGGGCAAGGAGGGTACGGTACCGTGTACAAAGGGTTGATGCCAAATGATATGGTAGTTGCAATTAAGAAGTCCAGGCTCGTGGACCAGAGCCAAATCGGAAAAGTTCGTCAACGAAGTCATTGTTCTTTCTCAAGTTAACAATCATAATGTGGTCAAGCTTTTGGGATGTTGTTTAGAAACAAAGGTGCCTTTATTGATGTAAAAGTTCGTCGACAGCAGAACTCTCTTCGACTACATCCACAACCCCAACAAATCATCGAAGCTGTCCTGGGAGACCCGGTTGACGATCGCTTTGGAAACCGCCGGAGTCCTATCATACTTGCATTCCACGGCCTCGACTCCCATTATCCATCGAGATGTCAAGTCGGCAAACATCCTTTTGGATGCTAACTACCCCGCGAAAGTCTCCGACTTCGGAGCTTCAAGATTAGTCCCACTTGATCAAACGCGATTGTCCAAATTGGTTCAAGGAACAATGGGATACCTAGACCCTGAGTACTTTCTCACAAGCCAATTTGATGGAAAATAGTGATGTTTATAGCTTCGGGGTTGTGCTAGTTGAGCTATTGACAGGGAAGAAGGCGCTTTCTTTCGACTGACCAGAAGAAGAGCGGAGCTTGGCAACGTACTTCCTCTCATCACTGAAGAAAGACAAGTTTCAGATTTTTGAGGAAGTTATCGCGAATGAAGGGAACGAAGAGCAGGTGAGAGAATTTGCCGATCTTGCCCAGAGATGCTTGAAAATAAAAGACGAGGAGAGGCCGAACATGAAGGAAGTAGCAATGGAATTGGAGGGACTCAGAGCAATGGCGAAGCATCCGTGGGTAAAGGGTATCGATGTGAATATGGAAGAGACGGTTTGTTTACTAGAAGAGACGAGCGACGTGTGCATGGATAGGACCGCGATCACAAGCACCGGGTACACGGAAAGGATGAAAAGCCATGTCATGCCACTAGTTAGTAGTAGCGGGAGATGACAAATAATAAGGTGATCGATATAAATCTGGGTATGATGTGACGGAAGTTATGGTTGCACCAGGTGTCCATGGACTGCTCTAGTTCATTTGGTTCTTTCACTTTCAAAGGTAGGAGCAACTTGGGTTGCTTCTTGCTCATTAAATTGTTTTTAAGCGTGTATTTTATCTTTAGCAGTGTCTTTCTCAGTGCAGCATAATTTAGCTTTAGAAAGCTGTTGGATTCAAATCAGTAACGTAATGTGAAGATGGTTTACTCCTACTACTGTTTGTTGGTGGAGCTTTTGAGATTTGGGAGCTACTTTGTCTTTGACTGCATCGAAGGGTTTTTTTTTTTTTTAAATAACTTTGCATTCACTTCTTCAATTGAGATACAAGAGAGAGACATCTTAATTCAAATAGCAAAAATTTAAATCAAGATAAATCTCAGAAAACTTCATCACAAAACAAGCTCTAAATAATAAGAGAATCATTAGAACGACTCTGTTATGCGCCTTGAAACACGTTTCATGCATGAAATCACCGGCCCAAACCAGTTTGCTCCTGTTGCTTTTCTGTTATCACCGCATACTGAGGAGGAGGAGGAGCATATGTACCGTGTTCCATATTCTGGTGCAGTTGATAGTATTATGTATGCTATGGTATGCACTAGGTCTGATATTTTGCAAGCTGTCAGTGTAGTCAGTCGTTACATGAAACGTCTTAGTAAAGCTCATTGAGAAGCTGCGAAATGGATCGCCAGATATTTGAATGGGACAGCTAACGTTGGCATAGTGTACTGGAGGGACAGTAATGAATGTGAAACCGTTGATTTTGTAGATTATGATCATGCAGGTGACTTGGATAAGTGCAGGTCTTTAGCAGGGTACTTGTTTAAGCTTGTAGGTAGTGCAGTTAGTTGGAATGCGTCCTTAGAGAACCATGTTGCCTTGTCGTCAACTGAGGTAGAGTACATCAATTATCTTTATAGCGAAAGAGGCGATATGGTTACAGAGTTTGCTTTTGGACTTTGGGTTGGATTAGAAAATTATTGACACACATTGTGATAACCAATGTGCGATATTTCTGACATATAATTTGGTTTATCATGAGCGGACAAAACATATCAATATCAGGTACCACTTCATCCGAGACATCTTAGCGAAGGGTAAGATTATTATGAAAAAGATAGCGACAACAGAGAACCCGGCAAATATGATGACTAAGCCTGTTCCTTTGGCGAAGCTCAACTTTGCTTGAGCACAATTAACGTCTGTGGAGAATGATCGACTTCGGGGCAATGGGAGAGCAACATAGATGATGAACACTATTGATTTGACTTCAAACATCGGTCAATTGTTGAGTTGTGTTCGTATTTGTTCTTTAAAACCAATTGTGGGGCTCATGAGAAAAAATAAAATTTAAAAAAAAGGAAGAAACCGTATGCAATAGAAATAAGGTGTGGGCCCAAAAGAAGACAAAATATTGGTTTGTTTTTATCACATGTGCTGTGTCAAGTATGCAAGTTGTATATAAGAAGGAGATAGGTCTTCGTGGGTTTCTCTCTCTTTCTTTTGACTCTCTCAGAGAGCCCCCACAAAAGTAGAGGCGCGCCGCACACAAAGAAAACCGAGACAGAGTCGCAGAGAAGATATCGTGGGCTTTCTACGATGCAGGCGCAACACATAATAGCTTCGTACGAAGGCCCAACTCAAGAAAATGAAAATTCACATTCGCAATACCACGCCAAGTTCGCCGCAGCTACAGCTTCTCATCCAAATCCAAAGGAAGACCCAACTCAAGAAACGCGTGGATTCGAGTTAGAAACTCAAAATCTTCACAAAAAGCGACGCACGAAGCAATGCATGTATCGACGAAACCACACAATCCCACAATTTGTCTCGGCAACACAACAGCAGCCATGAACCCAAACGGAAACGAACAGAGCAGTTGACGAGCACAGGAACTTGAAAAAGAGAGAGAACTTTCTCACCTTCGCGTCCTCGAGCCAGAGGGGGTCGAAATCTTTCGGAGATTTGTTCACTTTGGGACCTCTGGAAGCCCACATTGGTGTGTTTTTTTTTTTTTTGGTTATAATGTTATTATCAGCCGAACCATATGATAACTTTTATACACAAGTTAAATATTTGTGTTTTCATGTCAAGTGAAAAGATGTAGATTAGTCCTCTGAAGTGAGTTTATTGTGCATTTGAAATGACAAAACTATGATTAAAAGCTTTCTATTACTTAATGTGTAAGGATTTACAGCATTGCCTTACTAACTAGGTCAGCCGAACCATGAAGTAGTTCGTCCCATTCCGTCCTATTTTGATGAGTTTCTAACTATGTCATCATTTTCCTTTATGTGTAAGGATTTACAGCATTGCCTTACTAAATTTTAACTGACATTTGCCCATAATGTACAAATCAAATCGTCCTTATGCATTTATATGTAGATCGCCGCCGTGAGATTGTCTTGTATACTTTTTTTTATAGGTTTCCTACTTTTTCCTTCTATAAGTGATATTAGATAGGTAATGTCAATAATCAATTCAATGAAATTAGTAAATGCAAGTTTTTATAAAGCTTCAAATGAGACTTCATATTCGAAACATATGAATGACCTGACTAGACTTCGCTTTTGGCATTCCTTCGTAGATCTCCAAATTTTATCCCTACACATGAAATTTCATTCTCCTTTGTCTCACTCAAGTGAATTGGTTTCAAGAGCATTCCATCGCCAACATGTACTTATTCGAGACTACGTGCTCCCTCCTCCTAGGGGCGAATTCAAGATCTCCATTTTGGAGGAAAAATTGGAACAATTATTAGGTGAGAATGCCGCAAATAAAATTGAGGGAAATTTCAAATAAAAATCTTAAGTGCCTTTGTTTTTTTTTTTTTTAATAAGGGTTTGTTGTAGAGCTTATTTCAAATAAGAATCTGAAGTGAATGATTCGTATTAAAGAAAATCATGACAATGATATTTCAACCGTTTACACTTTCTGAATATTTTTTCTTTTCTATCTCCCTTCAAGGAGGGAACGACCACTGTCCTCATTCTCTCCTTCATTCTCCTTCATTTCTCTCAACTTTCCCCTCCCTTCACCACTCGTCATGCCCGTTCAAGTTCAGTACCCTTCCAATATCCTTTTCCTTAACAAGGGCTCATCTCCTCTCCTCACCCCCCTTAAGAGAGAATATGGTATCTGAGGCCCTGCGTTGTTCGTGATCGGAAGCAAAAACCCAAGCAAGAGAGGAAGAGAACCTGCAAGTATCCCTGACAATTATCGTTGTTTATGGACCATACACTTAGCAACCTCAACCTCAGTCTCAGCCTCACCTTGTAGACCTCGTTCTGGCCTCCTATTATCTCCTTGCCACTTGCAACATCAGCATCTCTCTTACCGATCAGCTGCTCTGAGCGTGAGTGTCACGTCCCGACTGTGACGTCCTAGAAATTCAACCCTTGTAAGTGCCGGAAGTCGATTTAATGATATGAATGTAGATTCATAGTCGACGCCATTTTGGACTATAAGGACTGAAAAGACGAAAATTTGGACGAATTCCGAACTTTAGATTATTTCGAATTGAGTTTCGAAATTAATCCGTGGCGATTTTTAAATTGCCGTTTTTGCAAACGAGCTTAACCCTGATCGAGCTTGACCAGTGAAATTGCCGAAATTGCCCATCGATCAGTACACCAAAAATTTCGTTTCAGTCCCGGCGCGCCAAAATTACCATTTTGCCCCTCCCAATAATTCATTCACATAAGACAAAAAAAAATTAAATGTTTGGTCTTCAAAGTCAAGGTGGGCCCAGCTGCCCTCTGCCCAACGCACGTCTGCCGCCTGCTTCTTCTTCTCTTCTTCTTCTGCTTCTCTTCTTCTGTTCTTCTTCTTCTTTTTTTTTCTGTTGACCGACGACCCCCCCCTTTGCCGATCGGTTCCTCCTCCGCCCGTCGCCATTTTTCGCGACCACCACATCCCGACCGGCAGCCACCGTCCCCAGCCACTCGCCGCCGTCGCCTGGACCCCGGCCGAGCCGCCGCCGCCACCGTTTCGCCGAAGTAAACCACCCGGTCGGGCGTCCCCTGTTACGGGTCAGGGGAACCGAGGGCTCCGCGGCCTCCTCCGGCCGCCACGGCCGCCACCGACGCCGACCACCACCACCCAGCTAACCCCCGACCTCCCCTCGACCGATCCCACCCCTCGTCGCCGACCGTCAGCCGCCGGAGTCGCCGGAATCCGGCCCGAAAACTCCGGTACTCTGTTTTGGACCCGGTATGCTCCGGTCTTCGTTTCGGCCGCCACCGTCGCCGCCGTACCACACCGCCACCGCCAGACGACTCCCCTGAGTCTCCTCTACCGCCACCCAGCCCAGCTCCGCCGGTCGCCGCGCGTGGCCGCCGGAAACCGCCGCCGACCGAGAGCCCTGTTTCGGGCAACAGCAGGACAGCCACTGATCGCGGCTGTCCGCCGTCGCCGGCCGCCTTCCGCCGCCGCCCACCTGTCCCGGCCGACCCCCACTGACCCCTAGGTGAGCCCCCGACCCCTGGCCGGCCTTGTCCCGGCCCATGTCGCCGGAAAACGGCCAAAAACCGTGAATTGCCGGTTGAATACTCTGGTTTCTCACTGTTGCAGGCTGCCGGCCGCCGCTCGCCGGAGCTCCGCCGCCGGCCACCTGTTCCGGCGACCTCGCCGGACTCCCACGGGGTGTCGCCGAAGTTTGAGCCCAACCCGCCGCGCGATAAACCTTAGTTTTATCGCCGCCGCCGCCGCCGCCGCCGCCGCCGCCGCCGATCGAGCTAACTCAAATAGTGAGTTGACTCTAAACCTTGATTAGGGCGCTAATTGCGCTTAGGATTAGTCTGTTTTATTTATTTAGTTAATTATTTATTTATTTATTATTAATTTATTTATAAAAAAAAAATATTTCGATCGGGACCGGTTTAGATAGAAACCATGGTTAGGATACATGGTCGATCGATTATTTGTCTGTGGCTATTTGTGGTAATTTAGCAATTAATTGTTTGATTGAGTTACTCGCGAGTGAGTGACAGGTTAGAGACGAGCGAACGATTGATTGCTATAATTTGACTAAGAATTAAGATTTCTAATATGAATTGAGCTTGAAATTGCCGGGTTAAGACGATTACTCGAGAGTGAGTGAATTGCTTGATTGGTTTGTTTGCCTGGCTGAAAAGTTCAATTGGGAATCTTGTGGGCCTTGGGGCCGAGTTGATTGTATTTCTTGTGGATTTTGGCGTTAATCCAAGATAATCAATGAATTGATTGCCGAGTGCAATTTGTGTGGTCATTAAAAGGGTCAATGACGCTACCTGGCAAGTTCGCTTTGTACCGTGGGTACTTGTACCGTACAGATTGTATGGAAATTTGCGACTTGTCAGAAGCACGATAATCCATGCCCCGTGCCAGTCGTACGGTTTTAAGGGATTATCGGATGCCGGTCGCAGCTTGTGAAGGACCGAAGCTCCTTTTTAAGGAATGCCTACTCGCAGTGCCGTGCCGGGTGCACTGGATACACTGCTTGTAGTAGCCGTCGCTGAGAGGGTAAAGTGGACGTAGCCTGGTTTTGCCAGAAGAGTGCGGGATCGCACTATTGATGTATTTATCACGCCAGTCGCGTGGGTCATTGATTAATAATGAACTTGTGTATGCCTGAGTGGTTGTACTTCTGTTGGTGGTAGATTTGTCAGACTTGTTATGATTGATATATTTATATATATATATCTGTTGTTATCTTGTGATACTTTGGACGTTCTGGGCGAATCATTGTCCTAACCGAGATTAGGCTTGATTCACTGAGATTCATTTCTCACCCCGTCGCGGGACAATTGTTTTTCAGGTCCGAAGTAATGGAAAGACCGGTGCGGTTCGGCACCCCCACTGACTCATCACTTGATATCAGTCTCCATCCGGTACCAGGTACGGATCAGATGTGGGAGCGTCAC
Organism: Rhodomyrtus tomentosa; assembly: GCA_028455895.1. NCBI lineage: Eukaryota > Viridiplantae > Streptophyta > Magnoliopsida > Myrtales > Myrtaceae > Rhodomyrtus > Rhodomyrtus tomentosa. The sequence goes on along the minus strand of JAPCWY010000001.1, from coordinate 33,656,073 downwards.
ATCACGACGATATGGGTTGATGAAGGGATGCCACATCTGGTGGCACATCTCTTTAAAGCCTGGTATCTTCGTGATGGGATGGATCTCTTCGGTCCGCTTCGAGGATTTGAGGGGCCACCTCTACAGGGGGTCCCTAATATCCCCGCTTGGGACCCGATGGATATTGATACACCTGATGGGGAAGTGATGGACCCCGCGCCTGATATGGAGCTCGATCTCGAGCCTGAGCAATCGGTAGCCCCCTCTGTGCGTTCTAGCCAGAGTTCTTGTGATGACCCAAATGACCCGGCTCCCCCGTTTGATTATTACGACACGGATGTCGAGTCTTCCCAGTAGTGGGTTAGGGCCTTTTTGTAGTCAGGGAACGTGGTTATTTTTGTGGGGGATACTGTTTTGGGATAGATGAGAGTTAACCTTACCTGACTCCTGTATCTTTTTGTGAGTCCTAGAGGGCCACCCCGAAGCATGGGGTTGTATTTATCAGTTGATGGCTCTGTAAGGTTATGGATCATCTATTCTCATCATCCTTTTGTATTTTGCAATCTGGCTTTACTTTCTATCTATCCCATGTGTTTTTATTGAATGGAAGATGGTACGTTCCGCTTGCGCAATATAAGCTTAGGTCGATAGCAATTGCCTGGGACGCTATCTATTATGACCTGGTGGCGATTTGGCAAGGGATGTCGCGGGCTCGAGAGTCGGGACGTGACATCCCCGCCCAAGGTGGTATCAGAGCAAGGTCAGCCTGATCCATCTGGTCATTGGCACGGAGTGATAAGGAGTGTTGAGAAATGGGATAGTTAGTAAGATTCTTGGTTATTATGCCTGTGATTGCTAATTATGTGGTAGAATTTAAGGATTTCTTTCTGACCACGTTTTGCTCTGGGGTAAGCAGGACTTCATCTTTTACTGAAAAATGAGCGGACGTGGTAGAAGAGCACCCCGAGCACCTCGAAGGAGACCTTTAAGGCCGGTGGAAGAATTGGTCGATGCTGAAAGAGTACGGCCTACAGTGTCCCCTATTGCACCCCCTACTGCAACCTCTGCTGCCGAATCTTCAGGACCTACTGGAAGGGAACCGACAATGGCTGAAGTCATGCAAGCCTTAGGTACTATTGGAGATTTGATGGGACAACAAGTAAGGAATCAAGCCGCAGCTACTGTCGCTGCTGCTGGGACTTCATCTGCTATACCGATTGCAGTTCCGTCGGTGAATCCCCTACCTATACATGACAGTGAGGAGCGTAGGGCTCAAAAGCTGGTGGAACAGTTTCTTAAATTGAAACCACCACAATTCACTGGAAGTGGAGACCCTGAAGCTGCTACTCGATGGGTCGAAGGGATGGAGAAAGCATTCGATTTGCTGAGATGCTCAGATAGGGATAAAGTTACTCTGGCAGTTTATCAACTTGAAGGGAATGCTAGTACGTGGTGGAGAGCTGTCAAGGGTAGAACTTTTCCAGAAGGTACAATTCCAGTATGGAATACTTTTGTAGAAGTTTTCAATAATAAATACTTTTCGAGGACAGCTAGGGAGCAAAAGATGGCTGAATTTTTCCGCCTCCGTCAGAATCAGATGACTATTGACCAGTACGAGGCAAAGTTTTCTGAACTATCTAAGTATGCTCCGAGGATGATTGAGGATCCGGAGGATAGGGCTAGAAGATTCAAGGACGGATTGAAGCCCGAGATTAAGAGTGCCCTGGCACCGCTTGACCTTCAAGATTATGATGATATCTACGCGAGGGCGTTGATAGTGGAGAGGGATTTGTCTGAAAGGGCTACTGCATCTGGATCACGATTTGTTTCCCCAAACAGATTCGATAGGAGACAAGGGAAGAAACCCATGTTTAACAATCGGGGTCACATTCCACCAAATCGCCGAGGGGCGATTAGTAAGCCGGCATTTCGTCAGAATGAGGTGTGCAGCTTGTGTCGACAGAGGCATGGGCCTGGTTTGTGCCCGTATCGAGGTGGTGCCTGTTTTGGTTGTGGCCAGCTGGGCCATCAGGTGAGGGACTGCCCACAGAGGCAAGGTGGACAGGCACAACCCCAGCAGGGGGGACAGTCTAGAGGATCTGTGCCGTCAAACTTTCAGAATCGCCCGCCGGCACAAGGAAGGGTTTTTGCAGTCACTCGGGAAGCGGCGAAGGATTCGCCGACTGTTACAGGTACGGTCCTCTTGCATGACCAAGTAGCATATGCCTTATTTGATCCAGGCGCCACTCATTCGTTTGTTGCGGATCAGTTTGTTAAATTATCTGAATTGAACTTGGTACCTTTAGAAATTGTGCTTAATGTATCTACGCCATTGAAAGATAAAGTAGTGGCTACAGTGAGCTGTCCTGATTGCAGACTAGTGGTGGATGGCCATGAGAGTAAGATAGATTTGATTGTGCTAGAAATGTACGATTTTGACTTGATTGTGGGAATGGATTGGTTGGTAAAGCAAAGAGCCACAATGGATTGCTTTAATAAGATAATACGGTTTAATCCGATGGATGACAGTAGTTATGAATTTTTGGGTAATCGAGGAGGAACCTCGACTGTGATGATATCGTCGTTAGAGGCGACTCGATTGTTGGGAGATGGGTGCCAAGGTTATTTGGCTTCTGTGGTAGATACATCTGCTAAAGAATTGAAATTGGAGGATATTGTGATTGTATGTGAGTTTCCAGATGTTTTCCCCCAAGAATTACCTGGTTTACCACCAGAAAGAGAAATCGAGTTTGTGATAGAATTAGCTCCGGGGACGGAGCCGATTTCTAAGGCGCCATATAGAATGGCGTTATCAGAATTGAAAGAACTTAAGGTTCAAATGCAGGAGTTGTTAGACAAGGGATTCATTCGCCCTAGTGCCTCGCCATGGGGAGCGCCTGTCTTGTTCGTCAAGAAAAAGGATGGGTCTTTGAGACTGTGTATTGACTATAGGCAGTTGAATCAGGTGACGATCAAGAATAAGTACCCACTGCCAAGGATTGACGACTTGTTTGATCAGCTGCAGGGAGCATCTATATTTTCAAAAATTGATCTACGGACGGGATACCATCAGTTGAGAATCAGAAAAGAGGATATACCGAAATCGGCATTTAGAACACGTTATGGGCATTACGAGTTCACAGTGATGCCGTTTGGTTTGACGAATGCTCCTGCTGCTTTTATGGATCTGATGAATAGAGTGTTCAAGGAGTTTCTGGATCGTTTTGTGATTATTTTCATAGATGATATCCTAGTGTACTCGAAGAGTTCCGAAGATCATGAGCAACACCTGAGAATAGTTCTGGAAACTCTGAGAACGCATCAATTATACGCTAAATTCAGTAAGTGTGAGTTTTGGCTAGCTAGCGTGGCGTTCTTAGGCCACGTAGTTTCGAGTGAAGGCATTGCTGTGGATCCAGTTAAAATTGAGGCAGTTATTAACTGGTCGAGACCGACAACTGCTACAGAAATTAGAAGTTTCTTGGGCTTGGCAGGTTATTACAGGCGATTTGTGGAAGGATTCTCAGCTATAGCCTCGCCTTTGACTAAATTGCTGAAGAAAGATACGAAGTTTCAATGGACGGACAAGTGCGAGCGTAGTTTCCAAGAGCTTAAGCATAGGCTAACTACGGCTCCTGTTCTGACAATTCCGTCTGGTCCTGGTGGTTATGAAATATATAGCGATGCTTCGCTTAGGGGACTGGGCTGTGTTTTGATGCAGCATGGCAGGGTGGTAGCGTATGCGTCCCGCCAGTTGAGACCACACGAGTTGAATTATCCCACACACGACCTGGAGTTAGCTGCGGTTGTGTTTGCCTTGAAGATCTGGAGACACTATTTGATTGGGGAAAGTTTTCAGGTATACACCGACCATCAGAGTCTGAAATACCTGTTCTCTCAAAGGGAGCTGAACATGAGACAACGCCGATGGATGGAGTTATTAAAAGACTATGACTGTGAGATCCTGTATCATCCTGGTAAGGCGAATAAGGTTGCTGATGCCCTGAGTAGAAAATCAGTGATTGCTCAATTGCAGGTGCAGGAGTGGCGTTTACTTGAGCAATTAAGAGACTCAGACTTTAAATTGGAGATAAGCCAGCTGTCGAGTCTCGTGGCTACCTTGAGAATCGAGCCAGAAGTGCAAGTAAAAATTAAGGCCTTGCAGTCCACAGACCCTTTTATCCGGAAGATCCTGCAAGGAGATCCAACCAAACGAAGGATCGATTTTCAAATAGCGGAGGATGGGATACTTAAATTTAGAGGACGGTTGGTTGTGCCGGAGGATGAAAATTTAAGGGAGGAGATTTTATCAGAAGCACATCGCAGTAGTTATAGTATTCATCCTGGGAGTACAAAGATGTATCAGAATTTGAAACAGCATTACTGGTGGAATGGTATGAAAACTGATATAGCCAAACATGTGGCTAAATGTTTGATCTGCCAGCAGGTCAAGGCGCAGCATTGCAAACCTGGAGGACTACTACAACCTTTGGAAATTCCAGAGTGGAAATGGGAGCATATCACGATGGATTTCGTGATGGGTTTGCCGAGGAGTCAGCGAGGGCATGATTCAATTTGGGTCGTGGTGGATAGACTAACGAAGTCAGCGCATTTTATTCCAGTAAGAAAGGACTTTGCCTTAGACAGATACGCTGAGTTGTATGTGAGGCATATTGTAAGGTTGCATGGTGTGCCAGTGACGATCACTTCTGATCGAGATCCTAAATTCACCGCTACATTTTGAAAAAGTCTACAAACTGCTTTAGGAACGAAGCTGCAATTTAGTACAGCTTATCATCCACAGACAGATGGTCAGTCTGAAAGAACGATTCAGACCTTGGAGGACATGTTGAGAGCATGTGTTCTGGATTTCAGAGGTAATTGGGAGGAATATTTACATTTGGTTGAATTTGCCTATAATAACAGCTACCAACAGAGTATTAAGATGGCACCTTTTGAGGCCTTGTATGGTAGGGCTTGCAGGACACCAGTCTGTTGGGATGAGGTTGGGGAAAGGAAGATAACTGGCCCTGAGTTAGTAGAACAGTCGATGGAAGCAATTAAAGTGATTAGAGATAGATTAAAGACAGCTCAGAGTCGCCAGAAGAGTTATGCTGATAAAAGGCGCAGACCTTTGGAATTTCAAGTAGGCGACCATGTGTTTTTGAAAGTGTCACCTATGAGAGGAACATCCCGTTTTGGCAGGAAAGGAAAGCTGAGCCCGAGGTACGTTGGACCATTTGAAATCTTAGAACGGATCGGAATTTTGGCTTATCGACTCGCATTGCCGCCTAGACTGGCTCAAGTACATAATGTTTTTCACGTATCGATGTTGAGGAAGTATGAGCCAGACCCTGCTCATGTGTTGAGTTACGAAGAAATTGATTTGGATGAACGGGCGTCATATGTGGAGCGACCAGTCAGGATCGTGGACAGAAAAGAGCAGGTACTGCGATCCAAGACAATTCCGTTAGTCAAGGTGGTCTGGCAACACCATGGCACAGAAGGAGCTACATGGGAGAATGAAGAAGTTATGAAGCTTAGTTATCCTTCTCTTTTTGAGTGATTAGATCTGTGCTGTAATTTCGAGGACGAAATTTCCTAAGTGGGGGAGAGTTGTGACGTCCTAGAAATTCAACCCTTGTAAGTGCCGGAAGTCGATTTAATGATATGAATGTAGATTCATAGTCGACGCCATTTTGGACTATAAGGACTGAAAAGACGAAAATTTGGACGAATTCCGAACTTTAGATTATTTCGAATTGAGTTTCGAAATTAATCCGTGGCGATTTTTAAATTGCCGTTTTTGCAAACGAGCTTAACCCTGATCGAGCTTGACCAGTGAAATTGCCGAAATTACCCATCGATCAGTACACCAAAAATTTCGTTTCAGTCCCGGCGCGCCAAAATTACCATTTTGCCCCTCCCAATAATTCATTCACATAAGACAAAAAAAAATTAAATGTTTGGTCTTCAAAGTCAAGGTGGGCCCAGCTGCCCTCTGCCCAACGCACGTCTGCCGCCTGCTTCTTCTTCTCTTCTTCTTCTGCTTCTCTTCTTCTGTTCTTCTTCTTCTTTTTTTTTCTGTTGACCGACGACCCCCCCCTTTGCCGATCGGTTCCTCCTCCGCCCGTCGCCATTTTTCGCGACCACCACATCCCGACCGGCAGCCACCGTCCCCAGCCACTCGCCGCCGTCGCCTGGACCCCGGCCGAGCCGCCGCCGCCGCCGTTTCGCCGAAGTAAACCACCCGGTCGGGCGTCCCCTGTTTCGGGTCAGGGGAACCGAGGGCTCCGCGGCCTCCTCCGGCCGCCACGGCCGCCACCGACGCCGACCACCACCACCCAGCTAACCCCCGACCTCCCCTCGACCGATCCCACCCCTCGTCGCCGACCGTCAGCCGCCGGAGTCGCCGGAATCCGGCCCGAAAACTCCGGTACTCTGTTTTGGACCCGGTATGCTCCGGTCTTCGTTTCGGCCGCCACCGTCGCCGCCGTACCACACCGCCACCGCCAGACGACTCCCCTGAGTCTCCTCTACCGCCACCCAGCCCAGCTCCGCCGGTCGCCGCGCGTGGCCGCCGGAAACCGCCGCCGACCGAGAGCCCTGTTTCGGGCAACAGCAGGACAGCCATTGATCGCGGCTGTCCGCCGTCGCCGGCCGCCTTCCGCCGCCGCCCACCTGTCCCGGCCGACCCCCACTGACCCCTAGGTGAGCCCCCGACCCCTGGCCGGCCTTGTCCCGGCCCATGTCGCCGGAAAACGGCCAAAAACCGTGAATTGCCGGTTGAATACTCTGGTTTCTCACTGTTGCAGGCTGCCGGCCGCCGCTCGCCGGAGCTCCGCCGCCGGCCACCTGTTCCGGCGACCTCGCCGGACTCCCACGGGGTGTCGCCGAAGTTTGAGCCCAACCCGCCGCGCGATAAACCTTAGTTTTATCGCCGCCGCCGCCGCCGCCGCCGCCGCCGCCGCCGATCGAGCTAACTCAAATAGTGAGTTGACTCTAAACCTTGATTAGGGCGCTAATTGCGCTTAGGATTAGTCTGTTTTATTTATTTAGTTAATTATTTATTTATTTATTATTAATTTATTTATAAAAAAAAAATATTTCGATCGGGACCGGTTTAGATAGAAACCATGGTTAGGATACATGGTCGATCGATTATTTGTCTGTGGCTATTTGTGGTAATTTAGCAATTAATTGTTTGATTGAGTTACTCGCGAGTGAGTGACAGGTTAGAGACGAGCGAACGATTGATTGCTATAATTTGACTAAGAATTAAGATTTCTAATATGAATTGAGCTTGAAATTGCCGGGTTAAGACGATTACTCGAGAGTGAGTGAATTGCTTGATTGGTTTGTTTGCCTGGCTGAAAAGTTCAATTGGGAATCTTGTGGGCCTTGGGGCCGAGTTGATTGTATTTCTTGTGGATTTTGGCGTTAATCCAAGATAATCAATGAATTGATTGCCGAGTGCAATTTGTGTGGTCATTAAAAGGGTCAATGACGCTACCTGGCAAGTTCGCTTTGTACCGTGGGTACTTGTACCGTACAGATTGTATGGAAATTTGCGACTTGTCAGAAGCACGATAATCCATGCCCCGTGCCAGTCGTACGGTTTTAAGGGATTATCGGATGCCGGTCGCAGCTTGTGAAGGACCGAAGCTCCTTTTTAAGGAATGCCTACTCGCAGTGCCGTGCCGGGTGCACTGGATACACTGCTTGTAGTAGCCGTCGCTGAGAGGGTAAAGTGGACGTAGCCTGGTTTTGCCAGAAGAGTGCGGGATCGCACTATTGATGTATTTATCACGCCAGTCGCGTGGGTCATTGATTAATAATGAACTTGTGTATGCCTGAGTGGTTGTACTTCTGTTGGTGGTAGATTTGTCAGACTTGTTATGATTGATATATTTATATATATATATATATATATATCTGTTGTTATCTTGTGATACTTTGGACGTTCTGGGCGAATCATTGTCCTAACCGAGATTAGGCTTGATTCACTGAGATTCATTTCTCACCCCGTCGCGGGACAATTGTTTTTCAGGTCCGAAGTAATGGAAAGACCGGTGCGGTTCGGCACCCCCACTGACTCATCACTTGATATCAGTCTCCATCCGGTACCAGGTACGGACCAGATGTGGGAGCGTCACATCACGACGATATGGGTTGATGAAGGGATGCCACATCTGGTGGCACATCTCTTTAAAGCCTGGTATCTTCGTGATGGGATGGATCTCTTCGGTCCGCTTCGAGGATTTGAGGGGCCACCTCTACAGGGGGTCCCTAATATCCCCGCTTGGGACCCGATGGATATTGATACACCTGATGGGGAAGTGATGGACCCCGCGCCTGATATGGAGCTCAATCTCGAGCCTGAGCAATCGGTAGCCCCCTCTGTGCGTTCTAGCCAGAGTTCTTGTGATGACCCAAATGACCCGGCTCCCCCGTTTGATTATTACGACACGGATGTCGAGTCTTCCCAGTAGTGGGTTAGGGCCTTTTTGTAGTCAGGGAACTGTGGTTATTTTTGTGGGGGATACTGTTTTGGGATAGATGAGAGTTAACCTTACCTGACTCCTGTATCTTTTTGTGAGTCCTAGAGGGCCACCCCGAAGCATGGGGTTGTATTTATCAGTTGATGGCTCTGTAAGGTTATGGATCATCTATTCTCATCAGCCTTTTGTATTTTGCAATCTGGCTTTACTTTCTATCTATCCCATGTGTTTTTATTGAATGGAAGATGGTACGTTCCGCTTGCGCAATATAAGCTTAGGTCGATAGCAATCGCCTGGGACGCTATCTATTGTGACCTGGTGGCGATTTGGCAAGGGATGTCGCGGGCTCGAGAGTCGGGACGTGACACCGACTCTCGAACCTGCAACATCCCTTGCCAAATCCCCACCAGGTCATAAAAGATAGCGTCTCAGGCAACTGTTATCGACCTAAGATTGTACTGCGCATGCGGAACGTACAATCTTCCATCCAATAAAACCATATGGGATAGATAGGAAGTAAAGCCAGATATCACAACACAAAAAGCTGATAAGAATAGATGATCTATAACCTTACAGAGGCATCAACTGATAATTACAACCCCAAGTTTCGGGGCGGCCCTCTAGAACTCACAAAAAGATACAGGAGTCAGGTAAGGTTAACTCTCATCTACTTCAAAATAGTACCCCCACAAAAACATCATCAGTTCCCTGACCACAAAAGGAACCTAACCCTCTACTGGGTAAACTCGACATCCGGGTTGTCATAACCAACCGGGGGAGCCGGGTCGTTCGGGTCATCACAGGAACTCTGACTAAAATGCACAGAGGGGGCTACTGATTGCTCAGGCTCGAGCTCAGGCTGCATACCGAGTGCGGGGTCCACCACTTCCATATCGGGCGTATCAATATCCATCGGGTCCCAAGCGGGGATATTAGGGACCCCCTGAAGAGGTGACCCCTCAAATCCTCTAAGCGGACCAAAGAGATCCATCCCATCACGAAGATACCAGGCCTTAAAGAGGTGTGCCACCAGCTGTGACATCCCCTCATCGACCCATATCGTCGTAATGTGACGTTCCCACATCTGGTCCGTACCTGATACCGGATGGAGACTGATATCAAGTGATGAGTGGGTGGCGGTACCAAACCACACCGGTCTCTCCATTACCTTGGACCTGAAAAATTATCCTACGAAGGGGTGAGAAATTAATCTCAGTGAATCAAGCCTAATCTCGGTTAGGACATTGATTCGCCCAGAACTTCCTAAGCACCACAATAAGTCACAAGATTTCAACAGAGATATATATATCAATCAAAATAAATCTGTCAAATCTACAACCAACAGAAGTGCAACCACTCAGGCATACACAAGTCCATTATTAAACAATGACCCACGCGACTGGCGTGATAGATACGTCAATAGTGCGATCCCGCACTCTTCTGGCAGGACCAGACTACGTCCACTTTACCCTCTTAGCGACGGCTACTACAAGCGGTGTATCCAGTGCACCCGGCACGGCACTGCAAGTAGGCATTCCTTAAAAAAGGAGCTTCGGTCCATCACAAGCTGCGATCGGTATCTAATAATCCCTTAAAATCGTACGACTGGCACGGGGCATGGATTATCGTGCTTTTGACAAGTCGCGAATTTCCATACAATCTGTACGGCACAAGTACCCATGGTACAATGCGAACTTGTCAGGTAGCGTCATTGATCCTGTAAATGACCATACAAATTGTATTCGGCAATCAATTCAATGATTATCTTGGATTAACGCCAAAATCCACAAGAAATACAATCAACTCGGCCCCAAGGCCCACAAGACTCCCAATTGAGCATTTCAGCCAGGCAACCAAACCAATCAAACAATTCATACACCCTCGAGTAATCAACTTAACCCGACAATTTCACGCTCAATTTATATTATAAATATTAATTCTTGGTCAAATTATAGCAATCAATCGTTCGCTCGTCTCTAACCTGTCACTCACTCGGGAACAACTCAATTAATCAATTAATTGATAAATTACCACAAATAGCCACGGACAAATAATCGATCGACCATATATCCTAACCATGGTTTCTATCTAAACCGGTCCCGATCGATTTTTTTTATACAAATAATAAATAAATAAATAAAACTAATCCTAAGCGCAATTAGCGCCCTAACCAAGGTTTAGGGTCAACTCACTATGTGAGTTAGCTCGATCGGCGACGGCGGCGGCCGCGGCGGAGACGGCGACGGCGGCGATAAAACTAAGGTTTATCGCGCGGCGGACCGAGCTCAAACTTCGGCGACACCCCAAGGAAGTCCGGCGAGGTCGCCGGAGCAGGTGGCCGGCGGCGGAGCTCCAGCGAGCGGTGGCCGGCGGCCTGAAACAGTGAACAACAGAATACTCAACCGGCAAACTCTACTATTTTGGCCGTTTTTCGGCGACACGGGCCGGGACAAGGCTGGCCAAGGGTCGGGGGCTCACCCAAGGATTGGTGGGGGTCGGCCGGGACAGGTGGAAGGCTGCGAGAGGCGGCCGGCGACGGCGGACAGCCACGATCAGTGGCTGCCTTGTTCGGCACCGAAATAGGGGTTTCAGTCGGTAGCCGTTTCCGGGGGTCAAGCGCGGCGACCGGCGGAGGTGAGCTAGGCGGCGGTAGAGGGGACTCAGGTGAGTCGTCTGGCGGTGGCAGTGAGACACAGCGGCGGCTGTGGCGGTCGGATCGAAGACCGGACTGAATCGGGCCCAAAACAAGGCATCGGAACTTTAAGGCCCGATTCCGGCGACTCCGGTGGCTGACGGGCGGCGACGAGGGGTTGGATCGGTCGAGGGGAAGTCGGGAGTCAGCTGGGGGGCGGTGGTCGGCGTCGGTGGCGGCCGCGGCGACTGGAGGAGGCCGCGGGGTTCTCGGGTCCTTTAACCCGAAAACAAGGGAGACTTTAGCCGCGGTTTTCTTCTGCTGATCGACGGCGACGGCGGCTCGGCTGGGGTCAAGGCGGCGACAGGGAGTGGTTGAGGACGGTGACTGTCGGTGGCGAGGCGTCGGTCGCGAAAAACGGCGACGGAAGGGGAGGATTGGATCGGTTCAAGTTCGGTGTCCTCGGATGAACAACGAAGAAGAGCAGAAGAAGAAAAAAAAAAGAACGAAGGAAGAAGAAAGAAACGGCAGAAGGGACGTGCGACGTTGGGCAGTGCAGGAGGATGGCCCACGACCAAGACTTTGAAGGCCAACATTAAATTTTTTTTGTTTTTTGTGGGTAAATAATTGGGGGGTAAAACGGTAATTTTGGCGCGCCGGGACTGAAACGAAATTTTTGGTGTACTGAACGAAGGGTAATTTCGGTAATTCACTGGCCAAGCTCGGTCAGGGTTAAGTTCGATTGCGAAAACGGCAATTCAAAAATCGTCGCGGATTAATTTCGAAACTCAATTCGAAATAATCTAAAGTTCGGAATTCGTCCAAATTTTCGTCTCTTCGGTCCTTATAGTCCAAAATAGACGTCGACTATGACTATAAATTTATATTATTTAATCGACTTCCGGCGCTTACAAAGATTGAATTTCCAGGACGTCACAGCGAGCCCAGGCCCAACTTGCCCAAGCGAGGCTGCTCTCGCCAAATCAGGCGAGGGTTTCCCTTGCTGGCCATAGGTGAAGCCGGACCTTGCCTATGGCTATTGAGGGAAGCCTCACCTGAGCAAGGCTGCCGAGTCTTCACTGGCGGCCATCGCACGTGTGGCATTTCCTTCAAGTTGAAGGGAAGATAAAAGAGAAATAAAAAAATAAAATAAAATAAAATAAAAGTATTCAAAACAATGTAAATGACTAAAATGTCCTATCAAGTCCTCATTTGAAATAAAGATGAAACTTCATGCATTTATTTAAAACACGGTATCTTTTAACACTTTATTTGAGAAAATGAAGCCATGTGAGACCTTTATTTAAAATTTTTCATAGAATTGAGTCACAATTTTGAATTGTGTTACGGCTCTATTATGTACAAGAACTTGCAAGGAAAATGAAAATGCAAAGCTAAAAAAGATTACTATTCTAAATTTTTTCTAACAAAAAGAATCCTGTGTTTTTCATTTCATTATTTAAACATAAACCCAAATTAATTTGTTGCCCACCACAAATTTCAAATATGTACGAATGTGATAAACTTATACCCTCCATTAAACCATCAAATTATTGAGTTGATGACATGTAGCAATTAACAATTGTACACATTTGGAGCTTTTACTCTTCATTTATCACAAATATATCAGTTTGGATATTTTTTTTGTAGTATTAATCCGATTTAACAAAATAAATGAGGATTAATTCATCATAATTGTACTAGTTTTGACTTTTTTATGGTAAAAAAATTAGTTTGGGCTAAATTTATCACATGTGTATAGATTTGAAGTTTATGATGCTCAAAAAATTAATTTTGGATAAATTTGCCATATATATTAGAGATTTTTATGATATTAACCCTATTTTGAAAACGATGTGATATTTGCTATTTATTCACTTAGTCAAAATGATCAACATGAGTCATTTTAATAGTCTTATGTTTAGTTTCAATTGTATGTTCCTCGTACATAAGAGTAAGTTTATTAAGTACAAATTTATTCAATTAGTCAAATAATAAATGTTATAGTTATAAGACAATTGTTAATATGCTTTATTTTCAAATTTTATTTTAGTAAGATTCATATTTCTAATTTTTCCCATGATTAAAAATGTTGAGATACATCACATTATGTAATAACAAAAAATTATCTTATCAAAAAATCCATATCTTACTCCATAAGGTTTAGGGGATAGAGTCTATCACATCATGTAATCGAAATAATTTATCTTATTGAAAATCAATGTCTTACTTCGTAAGGTTTAGGGAACAAAATAAGAAAACAATAGTCTGACAAAAGGTTTTCGGTTCTATTCGGGTGCCCATCTCAGTTAAGCACTAAATATAACCGATCTTTGATTTGAGATATTGATAAGGTGAATATCCAATATATTCAAGCTAGACATGACAAGTATAGGGATCTCCAAAAATTCTCTTTTCTTTATATGAACTTCAAGGTGAATGAAATATGTTACCGTTTTTTATTCCACTTCACTATAAATTAATTAGATTTCCATAAGCCAGTTGCTTTAATTACTTCGAATGAAAAAAGGAAACAAACAAAAGTAATTTTGTACTTCTATGGTAAGTGGTAACATAGTCAATTTGGTAGAGGGTATTTCTGTCTTCATAATTATTGAGAATATTTATGTAAATTAATTGTGGCTGAATTTTGAGGGCAAATTAATCAAATCAAAATAGGGATTTCCTAAAAAAATCTTTCAGTTATGAAAATATGATTTCCCCCAACCATAATCATAAATTGTTTTCCCCATTTTGCCCCTTTTTGCTTGCGTAGACATGGAGAAAGCTGCGCTGCAAATGATCGAGTACGAGAAAAAGGAAGTGAAGAGGTTTCGCGAAAGCTCTGGCTCAGCAAATGCAGCGACTGTGCGCGAGGCAGGACCACCTGGAGGAGACCGAGTCGGGGTCAGATTCGGAGGCCGATTCCATGCGGTGCATATCTTGCAAGGAGGAATACGTCGCGCGCGACGCCGGCACTTGCAAGGAGTGCTACGAGGAGGCTAGCGAGACCGAGGAAGAGCTCAAGCGAGAGATCGAGGACTTGAAGGCCAAGGTCGCTTTCTTGAGGTTCTGGCCTCCGACCGACAACCGCCATGACCTCAGTGGTCGCTCCCATGGCCCTGGGTTCACTGACGTCGTCTTGGTTGCCGCTGAGGACGGTCCCTTTGGAGGCCCTTCTGTGCCGGTGCCGGCTCACAAGGCCATTCTGGTGAGCATCGGTTTTGTCTGGTTCAAAGACATAGTTGTTGATTTTTGTTTGATTTAAATTTTAGGTTTTTTTTTTGGCTCTGATCTCAGTTCGAATTTGGGAAATTTCAGAAGGGACGAGAGGGTTTAGTCCACTGTCGTAGTTTGTAGTTAATTTGGGGAGGGTTCAGACGTTCCGTTCCTTGCTCCAAGTTCTAATTATGGGCGTCTCATAGGGTGGTGATAAATTTTGTCTCGATGGTAAGTAAGTGCCAAATGGTCAACTGCGTCATGGAGAAATTTTTTGGGATGATAACTAGATTAGATACGGGAACACTTCCTTTATGAGTTTTCTTTCAGTAATTGGACGATGAAGGTGCGGAGAACCACTGGATGCTGTACTTTTGTTCGATAGTCTTGATTTAAGAATAGTTGAGGCACTTGACTGTGAAATGATGCCTGAATGAAGCAAGAAATGGAATAAAGATACTCTTTTGGGAGAGCTTGTAGTGGATATGGATAGTTTGAAAATGGGGTTGATCAGAATGTTGTAAAATTCAGTTGTCGAGCTATTAAGGTTTCTCAGATTTCTCATTTTAGTTGAGGCAGAGAGGAGTTATAAGATTAAAAAATTAAAGCTCATAGAGGATTTCATTAGAAGTTTTATCTTTGTTTGGCCTTTATGGCAATTCCTTTGAACAATTGCTACTGAGAAAGATCATTGTAATGGTAGTTTATGCAGATAGGTTTAAGGAGGGAGACCTACAGAGAATTTACAGTTGCTTCTAAGATGACTTTTTTGTGTTCATGAGAATTCGGTACCTTGACATTGGCATGGGTGTGCTAACACAGTGGTACCTGTGGTTTACAAGTTGACGGCGGTTACTCTTTGCCCTTTTTACTTGAATTCAGTGTTAGGGTAGTAGTTTCAGTCTGGAAACAAAGAGTGCCCCCCCAAAAGTGAGATTACTTGAGGTTAATGAGTTAGGGCTTGATTAATTAAATGCTTCTGATGCCTCAGAGGGGGCATATACGACCATCTTGCCGTCTTGAACTTTCATGCTATCGTATCCTTAAAGAACAGTAATTGTAGTATTTACAGCTGAATGAAGTCCTCTAGCTATGCCCTGCTTGTGAGATTTAGTCAATTATTTGATTAACAAAAGCCAATTTCGTATTTTCTTGTACATGAGAATCTCAAGTAGAAGGCACCCACTCTAGACTTGCCAACCACGTTATGTAACAAACTTCCTGCTGTAAATGACTATGCGTTACCACAAAATACTCTTCAGAGATGCTTGGATTGAGTGTGGGATCAAATAAATGAATAAAATCCTAATTTTCATGTGCTGGGGAAAAGCTAACAAAACGAGTTCTGATCATGAGTTTATAAACATATGCATTCAACAGTCAATCTTAATGGTGATCTGGCCTCGAAAAATCATGTTGGACCACTTTCTTCTTTTGTTTCTGGCCTCAATAATTGCTTGGATTGGTCTTTGTCTTCGCTTTTCAGGAACCTAAACTTAACCTTCTTCATTTACTCTAGTTTTCAAGATCTAATGCCAAAGTTTAGGCAGATTAAATAGCCGTTGAGCATATGTAGTCAGCATTGTCAAGTGAATAAGAATTACTGTGATTCTTTATTTAGCTACTTGCTGTAAAATTCTGCCAGTCTACATGCTTCTGACTGGATTTTATATGGCGATAATGGGGGTTGCATTTACTTTTGGAACTGCATGTTGGTAAAGATGCACCTATTATTTCTTTTACTTCCTAGTCTAATATTAATCTCTCTGAAGTTGTTCTTGAAGTTTTTGAATTAGCTTTATCTATTCAAGCATTAGAGCTACCATATTTGTTGGTTGGCCAAATATCTAAGTCAGAGAGGTTCCCAATTTTTTTTGTGCAGATCATGATTGATTCCTTTTATTTGCTTGGAATAAGTCTTAGTTGAGTTGAGTGGAATATTTGGTAGTTGAGTTGCGGGATACTTCAGTAATTGCTACTCTCTCTACAAATTTCATTTGGAGTTTTCACCTCGAAAAAAGCTTGAGTTATGAAGTTTTTTTTGCTTAGCATAGGAATCTTATGAGCACGACATAGCTTTCATAAGTTTGATAATTGATAACATTAGCAAGGACATGGTTAAGAAGTTTTGCTCAAGCTCGTAAAATTCACATCAGGTGTTTCTTCGATTTAGACGACTGCGACGCATATTGATAAAATGCAGAAACATCTCCTATCATACTATTGAGTTTTCGCTCACTACAAAAGTGGTGTTTCTGAGTCCTCTTTGATTTTGTACTTACAATCAGGCTAACCGGTCTCCCGTGTTTAAAGCAATGCTCGAGAATGAGATGGAAGAAAGTCGAAGCGGGACCATTAAGATAAGTGACGTGTCGTATGATGCCCTTCGTGCATTTGTCAATTATTTTTACTCTGCAGAAGCATGCGTTGATGAGCATATGGCTTGTGAGCTACTAGTATTGGCCGAAAAGTACCAGGTTAAGCACCTCAAAGCTTATTGTGAGAAGTTCTTGGTATCCAAGTTGAACTGGGACAACTCGATCATAAACTATGCCTTTGCGCACCAGCACAATGCGAAACTTCTCCTGGAGGCCTCCTTGTCATTAATCATGGACAATATGGATAAACTCAGAAAACGTCAAGAATACTCGGAACTCCTTGAAAAGCACCCCCGCCTTGTGGTGGAGATTTTAGAAGCATGTCTTGCAAAGCAGGAAAACACTGCAGCACCTAAGGATACTTCTGCAAAGTCATAGTCTGCAGTCTTGTCTTGTGCGGGTAAATTGTCGACGAGAAGAATCAGTTGGGAGAATGACTTTTCAGCTTTTGGAATTTTGGGTTTGAAAGATCAGGGGTCAGATATTCTGCATGGTATGTTATAGATCTTATTGCCTTTGTGTTAATCAGGGATACAACCGACGTATTAGTATCGTTTTCGCAATTATAGTGTTTTCAGCTTTGACGGTTAACTTTTATCGATTCAAAGAGCGCATGCGATGTCATTGCAAATTATATATGCTAAATTTGGTGATCATATCCATCTTTACTTTGATCTAGGGAAATTTGAGCCTTGTCTAGGAAATTTTTGACAAACCAAATGCTTACCAATAACAGAGACTAAATGTCACTTCAGGGTTCTATTTACATTACCATCATCGAAATTTGATCTTTTTTTCATCTAGTGTATATTGATTTTTAACTCTTTTTTTCCATTTATATCACTAAACTTTGATGTGGAGGGGCGGAATTTTCATGTTTCTGACTGTTTTTTTTAGTCCTTTCCCCGCGCGCGCGCGCGCACACACACATACACACACACATATACATATATATACATATATATTTATCTCTTTTCTCTATGTCGGTTTTGCTTTTATTTTATGTATTTTTAGAGTTTATCGATCGCTGACGCCAACTAGTTTGGGATAAAGATATTATTGATGTTGATATCACTAAACTTCGACTTGGCTTTCAACCAGTTCATTCGACCTCGGATATTTGACCCGACAACCGGCCCGGAAGTTTCCTTGGTCAGTGAACTTTGAATACAACTAACGTCCAGGAGACATTCAACGAAAGCAAACACATGATGCATCTCACAAGTTTAAGACTTGCAATTAACATTGTTTGGGAAATTAACCGTTTGGAGGTTTCTCACAAAATTAACGGCCTCTTTCATACATCTTTTGAAATTTCTTTGAACGTTTGACCCAAGCATAATTGGCTATGGGTAATTGATTGGTATGTTAGATTTGAAATTTGACTTAATTTTAAGATATTTTGGACCTAATTTGAGAATCTTGTTTGATTAACGAATTTTGACTGAAATTAAAACTAGAGAAGTGGCAGCGGACGGATTTGGGAGAGCCTCACCAACCGGAACAGCCACCTCCTCGGCTCCGTCTGACCAGCAGGCCACCAGGCGAAACAGAGCACACCCGATCAGACTCCGCCTCGCTTGGGTGACCAACATCACGCCGATCCTGACACCGCAGCGCAACTGGAAGGGTGCAAAAACCTACTTAACGACGGGCAAATCAAATAATGACGTACAATTCGACCAATAATAATAATGATGATGACGTACATACACTCTAAAACGTTCCCGAATTCGGCCCAAATAACCACCACACTCACGGATCGTGCTTGGGCAATTTAACAAAAGCGTTTGGTGCACCCACAGAAGGGAGAACAATTGACTCGCTCCAGACTTGAACTTACACCGAACCCACAAAAGTCAGCAGGCGACATAGCAAATGGCACGAGGGCAGTTCTATTTGAACTAAATACGCCTAGAAATCCAACGAGACGAGCTTCGGTCGTCAGCGCGACTGGAACAAAGTAAAACAGTATACTAAGCTTAGCTGGTCAGAGGCAGGAGATGCCGGTCCAGCGGTTATCTGGCAGCGGCGGCGGTGGCGTAGGTAGCACCGATACCAACACCGATATGCGAACACGACACAATACGATACGTCATTTTTCAAAAATAGAAAAATCCGATACGTCGGGGACACGTTGTATTAAATATATATTTTTAAATATAAAAAAAATAAAGCCAAAAATTGGCTCTCGTTTTCGCGTTTAGTTCTTACAAGGAGGGCTGGTACTATCACTACCTCAACGTGGACCCTTGGATAACCCCCCACACCCGATTCCCCAAAATCGCTTCCCTATTTTTGCCAAGGGTCGCGATGTTGCCCTACATGCAGTATTGGGTGTGATACTCAGAACGCATTATATTCTTGACTAAGAAACTTTTCATGCAAGAACAAAGCATATTGATATACAATATCAATTCATTCGAGAGAGAGTAGAATAGAAAGTTGTTGTGCTCGAAAAAAGTTGACACACAGGTAAATGGTGCAAATTTTTTGACCAAGGCAGTGAGTGCAAAAAAATTTGAATGGTGTACAGCTGAGTTGGATCTAAAGAAGCATGAGAAATATTCATCAAGTAGGAAAATGATGGGGGTGTGGTTCATATTCTCATACAATAGAAAAGCACGTGGGTCCCGCTCCACGTTGAGTGGGCGGGGGTCCGGGGGAGTCGCCTTGGCAAGGGTCTCAAGGAGGCGGCGCCACTTGGACACCATAAGGCTTTTATGATTTAAGCCCGTAAATTCATTAGTAGTTTAGGCTTCAGCTCATGAATAACTACTGATATATATATTATTGTTCGCTTGTAATTGAGTGATGCAACGAGAAGTGTGAGGTGCTGATATAGTAGAATCCTCTGCTAGACGTAACCCTAGTTTAAGGGTGAATCAGTATAAATCTCGTCTCTTAATTTCTCTTTCTCTAACCTTTTACTTTGCTGCGATTGTATACCGATCCTAACAAGCAGAAGAAGAATCAGAGTGCCAAGAGCAATAGGCTCTTGATCAGCATCAATGTGCAGGGGAGCGCAGGGCCGATCCGGTTTTTGGGCGAAGAGGAGTTTGTTGCCACGGTCATTGACACCGTGCTCAAATCCTACGCCCACGAGGGAAGGCTTTCGATCTTGGGATCCAATCTCAATGATTTCTTGTTATATTGCCCCGCTTTTGGATCAGATTGTATGCTAAATGAGAGTAGACATGGCCCTGGAAACATGGCAGACGTGGGTCTAGACACATGAAGGTTTCAAACTTCCAAATATTGCATTTTTTTTATATTAAATTTCACGTGTCCGACACGTTGGACACACGCGTTGATCGCGTGTTAGATACGTGTCGTCGCGTGTCCATGTCTGTCAAGCGTCCGGCATCGACACCCACACCGGTGAGGGGTGTCAGTGATCCATAGATCGCGAAAAGTAGCTAGCTCAATGACTAAGGAAGACGTATGTAAGGTCTCTCTATGTTGAAGTTTCATTGAGACCCATGCCGTAGATGACGATTCCTGCGTATTCCGCCGACACTGATGCGAATCCCAATCCTCACTCACAGGCTGATCCCTGAGTTTTTTCAGTTAATTTGCTTTGAGAATTCGAGACGATTAAGATGGAGTAGTCTCTTTTGTTCATTGATTTGCTTTGGGAATTTGAGATTAAGCTGTAGTATTCTCCAATTGTACGTGTGGTGTTGTTGTGTTTTGACTTCAATACAGGCTAGCCGATCCGCGGTTTTCAAAGCAAATGACGGCGGCTTCAATGGGAGAGAGGCAAAGCGACACTATTCCTATAAAGGACACGACGACGCACGAGGCGCTCAAAGCCTTCGTGGCTTACTTTTACATCGGAGAGGTGCCCTGGATGAGACAACTCATGACTTTTCCCACTGACTCTTCGACTTCTCATTTGTTTACTCCTGCTTTCCTTTCACCACCGACTCTCTGATAATTACGCAACTCCTAGTGCAGATATTGCTTTCTAGTAATACATTCGATATTGATTTGCGTATATCATTTTGTCATCGAAGATGGATGCTATCTTAAATGGTGGACGTCTAATCCAAAAGTTCCCTATATATAATTTGAGCTCACATACAACAAATGAGCTCAAATTCATCCGTCTGATGCCATCGATAATTGTTTGCTTTATATCTAGAGACTTTAATTTTTACTTTGTTGGGGCGGGGGGGGGGGGGGGGGGGGGGGGGGGGGGGCGGGGGGGGGGGGGGGTGGGGGGGTGGGGAGAAGACAACATTTCTTTGTACCAATGGAGTACTAGGCATGGACACTTTATGGTAGCTTTTTTGTCATGTCGGGATACTCTTTGACACTTCAATACTCTCCGACGTGTGATCGACAATGGTCAGCGCTCCGGATACGCCAACGACATGTGATTCTAATATCCTGACACGCCGTTTCGACATGCATGAGCTCTATTTTAAGCATTTTCAATAAATTAAGGATCAAAATGTAAACTTATCAAATATATATATTTATTTAAATGATATACCCATTCACTCTAACTAGTCCCAAAAAAAAATCTAATTGTGGATTCAATGCTAATATTTTTATATGTATATGATAATTCATCATGTATATATAAAAAAGACATTTAATGCACATCTATCCCAACATATCGGGATTATCTGTTTTTTGAGAAATGACGTGTCCGTATATTGTGTCGCGTTTCGCATGTCGGTGTTGGTTCTATTTAACCGATAGTGTGTATATGTCCAATGAAATGTCATGCACATCGTGTCCCAACATATCGGGATTATCTATTTTTTGAGAAATAACGTGTCAGTATGTTGTGTCGCTTTTCGCATGTCGGTGTTGGTTCTATTTAATTTTATGGACATGAACCTTCTATTAAATTTCAGTTCAATCTTGCTCCAAGCAAGAATTATTTGACGAGCCACGAGCGGTCAGACATGCAAACAATGATTTACTAATTATCTTTTCACAAAGAAAGAAGAAAAATTCTGGGTAGACTCATTCAGTTTACATGCACTAGATATTACGTGATAAGAGCCTATTGGGTGACTTAATGTATCAATTTTATAAACTAGTCTTAGTACATCTTTACTTTGACTCGCCCCAAGCTCAACAACTCTCAAGCAATGCCCTTTAGCATGTTTGAAAAAACATGATCATCGTGGTTGAGGGTTCACATATGAACTTTTGGGATATGATTAACTTAGTTATCATCTTAAATGGAGTATAGATAGCCAGATCCTACAGACATTCGGAGGAGAAAAGGGGGAATAAGTTGCAACACATTCTGCCGATGAAATACAAATGTGGGCACCACGTTGTCAAATGAAATGATTAAACAAGTTAAACTTAGGTTCTGACCCCCCGAAAAAGAAAAAAAAAACAGTTAAAATTCTTGGAATTCCATGCGGATACTTTTCTGCTATTACATCAATCCGATTTTCATTTGATTATACCAAGTGCCAAATGTTTTGGACGCCGCGCTTTGTCATGATCCAAAAAGAAGAGTTCGAGTAGAGAATGAAAATACATAATCGCATTGCTATGCTACGTTCGCCGCAAGTATGGCTTCTCATTCGAGTTAGTAGTTTTATTGGCCAGGGCTAGTCACTTTCTCTGCAATCACTCCCTGGAAACACTTAGCAGTATATTCTGATTCTCTTCATTCTCAGGCAGAAACGCAATGCAAGTACAACAAGCTAGTCCATGTATGTAAGACAAAAGTAACTTTCATCTCACTTTGTCTTTTCCAAATTTGCCCTTGTTGTCGATCGCTTGAATACTACTGGGAAAAAGTTCAGAAGTGTAGAAATGTAAAATTAGGCACGGGTGCGCGAGCTGACCAACATTTTGTCGCACATTTCGACGTATAAAATTGTATCAACAATAGGAATGTAGAGATGTCCAAAATGCTGGCTGGAAGAATAGGGCGAGAGGGCGCGCGAGAGAGAGGGAGAAATGGCAGAAGCTACATAAAAGAATGGAGTTACAAGTGTAGATAGAATAAGTAAGATGTAGGAAAGCAAATCCTCTCATTCTTGAAGATATCATCAAGAAATTGTAATCAGGATCATGCTTTTGAATTCCTCAAAATCAAGCCTCCCATCGCTATCAGTATCGTACGCGCGAATCATGCTATTGCAGTCCCTCCCGCTTCTCTCGTCCCACAATCCTAGTTTTGAGAGGACGCACTGGAGGTCGTCGCTGGAAATGAAGCCGTCGTCGTTCAGATCGAACACTTTGAATGCCTTGGCAAGGTCAGTCTCTTGATTGTCGTCTCCTTCGTTGCCCTCCGGCGATTCTAATCCGCCACTCCCCGTGGTTCCTTCCCACGATATAGTGCCGTAAAAGTGAAAGAACTCGTCAAAGTCGAGGCTCGGTTTCCCAATAGAGAATTCGAGCTCGTCCATGCTGTGATGGGCACTGATTTTCTCGAGCAGCCAATTGAGCTCCTCGAGGCTCACCTGTCCATCGCCGTTCTTGTCGAGGCTCTCGAAAATCCGGCGCAAGTCTCCGGTTCCAAGGGGAGGCATGATATGCAATGTTGGATATGTATGTGTGGATTGGGGAAACTAACGAAGAAATATGTGCAAAATGCTAATGGCGCCGATGGGGGGAGGATAATTTAAATTTATAGACTGCAAGGAGCTTCACCTTGTACGGATGTTTACGTACGTGCGTAGCATGACTTTGAAGAAACTTGTGGTGTTTAGGGTTTCAAGGAAGTTGGGAAGAAGCTTCTCGGAAGAACGACATAGCGAAATTGATATTTTTCTTGACCAGGAATGCTCTTTAGATGGAGCAGATAATAGCAACGTCAATATCTTTCTGGGTCTTCGCACGCTATTTGTTAATACGTACTATTTTTAGTCTCTAGTTTGATTGATCGCACCATTCATCTTCCGAGATGGTTCTCGGAAAGAAGAGTCGTCCTTCTTCGCCACGGGTTCGACGCTGAGAAACGTGATCCAAGCCACGGGTCTAAAGGTCTAGAACTAATCCCAGTAAATTCTGTCGTGCTCGTTCCCGTAAGTTTTGATGGGTTTCACGGGTCTCGCTCACGTATTTAATAACGGGTTCGTTCAATAGATTGCAATGTTGATTAACACGTTCGTTAGGACAAAGCAGGAATCAAATTATGTAGGGAGGGAGGGAGGGGTGGTCATGGGACTGGTTATGTGCAAGTGCTGGGCGTCAATTTTGGAATCTCCTTGTTTTGAACGCATTGCTTATTTGAGACGTGGGAAGACTAGACTCACACACATGTCGCTTTCGGCCAATTTGTCTCGTGGAGAGCGAAATTCCAAAAATATACACGCAGAAATCCCCTCTAAATCTAAACGAGTGGGATAGAAATCTCCCCAAAAATAGAAGAGAAAAACTTCAAAATATAGATTAAACGCGAAGAGAAAAACTCTCACACGAGGAAAGTAGAGAATCAAAATAACCTAAAAAAAGGGGAAAAGGATGGAGAGATCTAGCTTAGGCCCTGCCCTTTATGAAAGTTGAAGAAACAAATGTATGAAGAAAAGAAAGAGAAGAGAATTAAGGGGAGAGAAAAAAAACCTAGGGGCGGCTGGTCAAGGACTAGGAGAGATTCACTGAGTTGAGATTTCAGCCAATTTGTGATAGCAGCATCCCCAGGCAATAATCTTTGATCAAGGCCGATCTCAGGGAATGTGTTTGAGTATACTAGTCTAGACGGTCAAATCATGTCAGGGAGGACACCAATTGCATACAAGAATTGACAAGGAAATGAAAACGCAAGGCAACTAAGTAGATCGATATTAAATAGTTGCTTTCTCTTTAGTTTTCAATTCTGTTGATTTTTTTTTTTTGGAATATTTTTACTAAAAGTCCTAAGACTTATCACGGAAGTACAATTATGTTCTAAAACTTGCAAAAATTGCAACCAAGTCCTAGAATATGTCAAATTGATGTAATTGAGTTCGTAAACCGCCTGGAACTCATATATCAATATGACTTGGATTGGCATAAGAGAGGGACTTGCCATAACTCAACACCCAATGCAATATGTGAATATTCTATGAAGATATGAAACAGATACATGAAAGCCCACAATTAAACCGGCATATTCGATGGTCCAATCCTATGATTCCAGTTAACCCATATTCATCTTCCCTTAACTCGGAATCTTGAAGACTGTTTGCGGTCAACTCATTTTTTTTTCAGCAATCAATTCATCACATCAAAACCGAATCGTCACCAAAAGCATGCCCGATGGACCAACGAACCGGAGAATTTAAGCGGGCCTAAACAGAGATGACGCTGTAGCAACGAAGATGCGTTCAGGAAGAGGACAGAGAAGGCGCTTTAAGCACGAGCAATTGAATTCACGTTAAAGCGAGAACGATGACAGAGCATGAGCTCTGATGAATCTTCCAAGAGGAGAATGATACCGCTCGAGACGCAAAGACCAGAATAGACTCGCAATCGACGAAGAAGCAAGATTCACTTACTATGATCTGCGGCTCAAACTTCAATTTAGGGCAAAGAGAAATGATCAGGCCATAGAGAAATCGTTAGGGATTCAATATAAGGAGACCAACGGGGATATTTTGATGACATGGACCTATTCATTGAAAGCAAGTTTACCACATAGGAAGGATAAATTTCTTAAATAAGTCACGTCGGCATTTTTCATTAGTCAAATTGGACAGAATTAATGGAAGGACTTGGTTGCATCGATTTGACAAGTTTTAGAACTTGATTGAACTTTTTGTAAGTTTTAGGACTCAACTGCACTCTCGTGACATGTTTTAGGACTTTCAATGAACATATCCGTTTTTCTTTACACCATTTTTTCATATTAAAAAAATCAAAAGTTTCATTATGTAAATTTACTACATAAGACATCCTCAACTGTGATGATTAGACATGTTAGCCATTAGACCATTAGTTTTATTGAAATACAAGGTTTGTCTTAATTCTCCCTTTAATTAGAGTTACATTCAACATATGATTGTACTATAGTTAGCACTTTCCACCTTCTTGTCACAGTTCTCGATTACAATAGAAAAAAGATCTTATATAAACGATACATTAGCTATTTAAGTGTCTAAACCCAAATTACTAGTAAAATATGAACTCACACTATACAAGTCTTGTGACTACCTGATAAGTGAGAACTAAATGCTTTCCTGTCGATAACGATTAGTATGAACTACTCTCTGACAAATTTTAGTGCTATATGTTATATGCCTTTTACTCATTTCTTGCCCTCCGATTAAAATAATAATTTAATGGCTATTGGTTATATTTATGTATAAAAATGCAACTTTTCTCGGGTCATATAGGAGAAGGTGTCGAGTTATATGCCGTATCCTTTGACATCTTGAACTTTTTCAACATTTAAAAAAAAAAAAATTCTTCAACAGTAACATTTATGAGTAAAATTCATAATAAGTTATAGACGTGAAATATCAGCAAATACATCTCGCTAGGCAAACTCCGCTCGTGGATACAAATTTTTACTGATTTTTTAATCAATTCACTTAACATCAATTTTAGCCACTTGATATACTAAACTTTCATCCTTCTTTTCCATAATTAATAAACTTTAACTGAAATCTGAATTAGCATCCCTGTGATTCGTGACATAACCTGGCCTAAAAAAAAAAGAAAAAAAGATCGGGTTCTGGTCAAAGTGAATCGCTGCAAAATATTAAAGTTCGGTGACCTAATCGCTTTCATATGGAATTATCTTATCTTGCTTCAAGAAATTTTTTTTGTACTTTACAAAAATTAGTTCGGAAATAATATATCCGCAACCAAAAAAATATTCTTCCACAACTTTTTGGAAATTTCAATTTTGATTGAACTAATATAATCGGCAAGAATCTTTCATAAAAAATGGGCATGAGTTCTAAGTGCGTATTAGTTCAATCAAAATTGAAATTTCCAAAAAGTTGTGGAAGAATATTTTTTTATACTTTATAAAAATTAGTTCGGAAATAATATCTCCGCAACCAAAAAAATATTCTTCCACAACTTTTTGGAAATTTCAATTTTGATTGAACTAATACGCCCTTAGAACTTATGCCCATTTTTCATGAAAGATTCTTGTCGATTATAACGACAAAATACAATATACCAAATCCAGTAATTAGTCAAAGAAGCACAAAATTACTCTCTTTTTTTTTTCGTTTATTCCATTTTTGGTTGTTCAATTTTTTGTTTATTTAACCTTGCTGTAATCAAAAGCAATAACTAATTTGCACATAAACTATTCAACTTTTTGATAAGAACAACTTATCGAGCACAATTTGTTCAGTTAGTAAAATAAGTACCTAATCTGTTTTTAATTTGCTTTTTTTCAACTTTTCTCTAGTAAGATGCATATTTCCAACTTTTTTCAATGACTAAATATCAATTAAACTTGACGGAAATTTATTTACAGCTAGTAAAAACATCCATTTAACGAAGAAGCGCTTCATGTACTTATATAATATAGTTAAAAGCTATATATATTCTTACTGTTTACTTTTCATTTTACTGTAATACATATTACATAGATATCCATCTAATGGTCCTCATAATCAAGATTAATTCGAATGAGTTTTAAAGATAAATCTATCCAAAACTAAAATAGAGATTTCGCAAAAGTCATATCATTCTCATGATTATCGGCATATTATTATTATTATTATTTTGTCCAATTTGCATACTTATACTTGCGTAGACATGGAAAGGTTTTGGAAGAGAAATAGATCTTACGAATCCACCAACTCATTGCTGACTCCGACTCACTCAGCAAAATGCCGCAACACGGAGCGAAGCGCTTTCACCACGACGACATCATCGTGTCGGAAAGCAACTCGTGCTCGTCTGGCCACTCCCATTTTCAGACCGACTTGGGGATCGTGTGCATGCAGAAATGCAACTCCTGCAAGGAAAAGTGCGTCAGGCACGACTCCTCCTTTTGCAAGATGTGCTACGAGAAGGTCAACAAGGCTGCGGAGGAGTACAAGAGAGAGATCGATGACTTAAAGGCAAATAACAATTTCTTGAGACTCGTAATTCAGATCGACCACAGTGACCTCGGCGCTCGCTCTCATGTCCCTGGGTTCACTGACGTGGTCCTGGTCTTGGTCGCCGTCAAGGACAGTCCTAATGGCGGGCAGTCGAAATCGGTCCCGACTCACAGGGCCATTCTGGGTGAGCATTTGTTGTTGATTTCGTTGCAGATTTTGCTTAAAAATTCGAGTTTTTCTTTGTTTTTCCTCTGATCTCCATTTAAATTTAGTTCGGATGTTGATTTTTACTCCAAATTCTAATAGTGGACGGGTCTCGTGGGGTGGTGCTAAATGGATCCAGATAAGGCACCTACCTTGGGGGCATCCCCATCCTCCATCCCCCTTTTTATTTTGGGGGGGTGGGGGGTGGCGCGGGTGTGGAATTTTTTTTATCATTCTATGGAGGGTGGGGATGGATTAAGGTTGGTGCCTTTGAGGCACCTGATCCACTTCCGTGCTAAATTGGATCATTCATGGTAAATAAGTGGTCAATTACGTGATTAAGAAAATTATTGGCCTCAATAATTGCTTCGAGCCTTTACTCTTGCTAGGCAGATTAAATGGCTGTTATTCGGGAAAAAAATTAAATGGTTGTTGAGCATGTATAGCATGCATTGATAAAGCAAATTATAATAAAGCAAATCCTTCATGATTTGTGCTGATTTCATTAATTAAGCCGATCTTCTATGATTTGCGTCGATTCTATTGATAGAGCAAATCTTCACATATTTCTTTGGTTGAATTACATTTCTAAATCAAACAGATTGTCAAATTTTCAGTGCAGATAAAGATTGATTCCTTTGGTTTGCTTGGAATGAGGAGAAGTTTAGTTGAGTGGAAAAATAATCTCTACCTGAAGTGACTGTGTTTAGTAATGGAGTTGTTGAATACTTCATTCCTGACAACTCTCTTTCACGATATTTGATCGAAGCACGTACTTTTGGTTGGAGTTGTCAACATGTTCAATACATGAGCTTGAGTTATGGAAGGTGTTTCTGGTGCATAGCTCACATTATGAGCAAAACATATTTTCAATAACTTTGTAATTGATGACGATGGTATGGACATTATTCAAAAGCTTTGCTCCTACTCATAGAATTGATACCAGAGTAAAATACTGTCACGTATATAGAAAATATTGTGACATATACAGATAAGCTATATAAACTTCTATATACGTGACATATATAGGTAAGCTGAATAAACATCTACTTCACGCGTTTCTGAGCCCTCCTCTAAGTCCTCTTTGATTAACTCTTTTCACGATTAATAAGGCAAGTCGATCCCCAGTGTTCAAAGCAATGCTCGAGAATGAGATGAGAGAAGTCCAAAGCAGCACCATCAAGATAATTGAAGAGGTGTCGCATGATGCCCTCCAAGCATTTGTCAACAATCTTTACTCTGCTGAAGCATGTCTCGATGAGCAAATTGCTTTTGATGTTATAGTTTTAGCTGAAAAGTACCAGGTGGAGCACCTCAAAGCTTATTGTGGGAAGTTCTTGGCGTCCAAATTAAACTGGGACAACTCGATCACAAACTATGCCTTTGCGCACCAGCACAATGTGAAGCTTCTCAAGAAGGCCGCCTTGTCCCTAATCATGGACAACATGGATAAACTCCAAGAACGCCAAGAATACTCGGAACTCATTGAAAAGAACCCACGCCTTGCTGTGGAGATATACGAAGCATGTCATGCAAAGCAGAAAAAGGGATGAATGAGTTCTCCATTTTATGGTCCCGCGGCATGGAATTTTTAGTTTGAAGAAAAATGGTTTAGATAACTTTTCTGCCTGGATTGTTCATAGATTTCATTACCTTTTTTCTTTTTTCTTAATCAGCTGCTTACGGGTGTTTTCAGGCTTAATGGGTGAACTTTTATTGAAGCAAAGTGCGCATGCCATGTCATGAGAGAGCACGAGTTTATCTAATGAATGCTTGATGTAAAAATGGCTTTTACAGGTTCCGATATGCTTCCTTTTTCTCTAGAAACACAGCATCTATGCTGCATTTGGGTTGTCAGACTTTGTTATAGGGTGTATTGAATTTTTTTTTTCCCAACGTATCACTAAATTTTGACTTCGCTCTTAATCAATTTTTTCAACCTTAGCTATTCCGGTCAACAACCAACCAACCCAGAAGTTTTTTAAATCATTGGACTTTTGTGTTAGTAACGTCCAAACACATGAAAAGAAAGTCCAGACAGATAATCTATTTCACGTTTTTAAGGCTTGTCAATTACAATTCTTTGGGCAATAAAATCTTTGCAGGTCTCCCAGAAAATTAACATCCCTTTCATCTTTGGTAATTTGTTGAACTTTTTGTGAGTAGAACACGGTGCTTCACGAGATGAATCCTATTTGCTTCGGACCGTGTCATCACCATCGTATATAATTAATTTTTCCATTTGAAAACACAACTGAGGGTGTCACGCGAGTCTTGAGAGCCCGCACATGCATGCTGAAGTTCGTGCTTTATATTGATCGATAGGTTAAGGTCACCCATCACATATCAGAAAACATCTTTTCCATAAGACTCATCTGGTATCATTAAGTGAAGTTTAACTTGTTTAAACATTTGAAAACATGGTGCGTGCTCTATAGAAAATTACCAAAAAAGTCCTAAATCCATAATTATTGTGCCAATTCATTTCTCATTAATTTTTTAATTAATTTTTTCTGTATTTTTTTCCCTTTTGAGGTTTGATCCGGCGGGTTGTCGCTTGGCCACTGGGTGAGGGCTGGCGTAGGTTGAGGCTAGGTTGAACGAGGGAAAAAAGAAAAAGGAAAAATAAAAAATAAACGAAAAAATAAATATAAATATTGGAAAAAATATTTCAAAAATATTGAAAATTATCTATATCAATAGACAGCATCTACATCATCAATTTTCAACAAATAGGACCGAATTAGGAAAAATTGTGAAAAATGTCCTAAACTTATCACAATTTTCCCAATTCAGTCCTAAATCTTTTAAATTTGTTGATTCAATCCTAAGCCTTAATCACATTTTGCCGATTCAGTCCTATTCACCGAAAATCCTTGACATGGAATCTCTGGTTTTGACATGAATAATATTTAATAATTATTCAATAACTTATTATAATATTTCACATTTTGTATTGCTTAAAAAATGAATAAACAACAATATTTTCATCATTTATGAAAATATTTGAACATAAATTATTGTTAATAACGAAAATATTTTCAATTGACTAATTATTTTAAGCAATGTAAACAAGCATTTTTAGGAAAGTATTTGCCAAACAATTCAAGTTTTGCGAAACAAACAGACCCTAAGAACCACACCTTCCTCGTCGATACAAAATTCTTTTGTCCAGATGGAGTAGTCATGCATGTAAATCATACTAATATGTGATGCAAATAAGAAGATCAAAACTCCATGTAAGTGATACATAACTGAAGCATCAATATGAACTCAATTACGTATCAGACACGATAAGAAACTAACAATGCTATGCAAATAAGAAGATCAATATTCCTTTTTCTTTTATGTTCATTTCAATCACTTTTCTATTTACCTGTTTTTCTTTACAGTCTTTTTCCTTTTAAAGGAAAATAAAACGGTATTTATTATTAAGATTTACTATAAGTCATCCTTGTTTGTGATAATTTGTCAAGATAGCCACTACACTGATCGTTTGAGTGCCATATGTGATATGTCTATTATTCAAAGAAGGACTAATCAAAAGCATTTTCTTAATTTACTTTTTTTCCTTCTTTTCTTTCTTTCTGTTAATTTTTCCCTTCCTTGTCGTAGGCCACAAGCGAGAGTGACCGGTGCAGGGTGAGGGTCACCTTGCCCATGTGAAGCGGCCCTTGAGGCCGGAAAGTGTTGCCCTCCCAGGCCATACTTGGGCGAGCTAAGGGCGAGGATGGCCCTTGCCGGCCTCACTTGATCAAGCTGAGGTTGCCTTCGTTGCCCTCATTACGTGCAAGGTGACGGCTATCCTCGAGCCCTCGCCAGCATGGCCTGGACTTGGAGAGGCAAGGGCCTTCCTCGGCTTGATTGGGCAAGGTTAGTGAGGGTAGTCCATGCCTCGCCCAGGGGAGGCACTTATCAGTGGTTGGCCATCGCCTGAGACCAACCATCTGAGAGAAGGAAGGGACAAAAAAGGAAAAAAAAGGAAAAGAAAAGAGACGGGGAAAAAGAAAAGACAAAAAGAAAAACATATATTATATAAAAAGGTAAATGAAAAAAAATCCTTGATCCGGCTTTTTTTTTTTTAATAATGAAGGTACCTCAAGGCTCAAGTCATTATTTGAACATCATCTGCTTCATTATCTTATTTGAAAAAATTAAATCACTCCAAGTCATTATTTAGAATTGTCCCAAATATCGAGGAAGTTGAGGTCAAGAACGCCTTGTTGACATCGTCGATTGTGAGTTTGTGACTTACCATGACCATTCATCGACTTGTGTTAATTTTGTCATTTCTCTTCCAAGATAATTCTTGGAAAGTCCTTCATTGCCACGCTTTTGACGCCAAGAAATTTGATCCATACTAATATACATTGGAAATTATAAAAAAGTTATAAATTTATTGCAATTATGCCAATTTCATTTTAAATTTTTTTTTTTCGTCAATTGAGTCCTGAACCTTTTATAATAGTGCCAATTTCGGTCATAATTTTTTTGCATTTGTACTAATTCAATCCACCTAATTTTGGCTGAAAATCATGTATGCGGCGCGATCGGTGTTAATATGAATTTTTAAAATAATATTTTATTCTTTTTTTCCCTCTTCTTATTCTTTTTCCTCCGGCCTGTCCCCAAACTTTAGACGGACCTAGAGGCGAGGGGGTTGACCATGCCGTCATTGGGCGAGGCAAGCCTCCCAATGGCTGAGAGTGAGGCTCGAACTCACTATAGCTAGGAAAACTGTTGTCATCTAGCAAAGGCGAGGTCAACCTCACCACCTCACCCGGCCATGGCGAGGCTGTCGATAGGTGGCACCTGGGTGTCCTCTTTGTCGATCGATCAGGTTTAGGCAACTCTGACTTGAGCCTTGAGGGATGGCAATCTTGGTAGTCTCGAAGTTGCTAGGGAGTCAAATTTCGATTCAGAATCTGGACTGGTTGCCATTTTGGTGTCGATTCAGCGAAGAAGATAGGGAGAGAGATCTGACCACATGACTGAAGAGAGTTTCAATGGGGGTTGCATGAACGATGATGAACATGGAGGAAGCCTAGGTGCCACCCAGTGACAGAGAGGTAAACCTCACTGGCTTGGCAACCGTCTAGTGGAAGAAGTAGAAGGGAAAGAAAAATAAAAGAAATGAAAAAAATAAAAAAATAAAATATCATTAAAAATTCACATCAGCGCCATGTCATTAGTTTTCAGCCAGAATTTGGTCGGCATGGACTAAATTAATATAAATAAAAAAGATTTATGACTTAGTTGGCAAAAAAAAAAAATTTGAATTAACATAATTTGACACAGAGAAGTAATAACTTGAAAAACAATTCCAAAGGGAAGTGAATTTGATAGATGATAACGTATAGGTTACAAAGACGGACGTCCAATATATAGTGATAGGACTACTTTAAGGAAATAGAATTACTAAAGATAATCTAATCATATCTAATCAGAATTCAAATCAAATATTGTAAATATCTAATCTAATATATATCGTAAGTTTCCTAAAATCGAAAAACGCCTAAAGCAAATTGATGATGTACTCTTCAGAAAAACTCGTCATCGAGTTCGTCTTGTCTGGATCCGCTTCTTCCTGTATTTCTAGTGTCTTTTCCTCTTCTTCTTTCTCATCTGATCTCTTTTCTGAAACTTCAAAGAATCTCATGGATTGTTGATCTTTTTCTCAATCCTGGGTGGGAAAATCTACTTCAATAGACGATTTGCACCCCAGTAGGAATAACCAAGTGTCAATGAATAAGGTACAATTTCATTCTCGCACGGTTTCTTCATTCCATTAAGAACTTGTTTCGAAATATCTAACAAATCAGAATGTTGGACCTTTTTAGACAATATCATTAGACAATTCTTTTCATGCGTCGTATCTTCCGTAATCGATTTTATCCGAGCCTTGTCCATCAAGTAACATTCGCAAAGTACTTCGCTTTTCTTCACTTCTTGGACATTAGCCTCATCTTGTTCACCCAGTTTCTCTACAGAAGCCTCGGCTTCAGGAACGATCTCTTGGTCTTTCTGTTCCGTCTCTTCTTCCACCCTTGGTTCCTACTCTAATTTCTCGAAAAATTGGTTCTTGCCCTCGACAGGAGCTTCGGAGGCCATGGCGGGAAATTAGGGAAAAGAAGGGCACAAAAAATCTATCGAGTGGTTTGAATTTAACGAGTCTTGTTCATAGTCAGGTGGAAGGAACCGAATCTTTAACACTCGTTTCATTCGTCTCCACGTTCGGATGGGGGCTTTTCCTTGTCGTGTCTGTTTAGTTGCGTTTGCTCCCACCACGCTGAGGCGTCGCCCCTCAACTTGTACGCCACATATTTCACTTGGCGATACTCTTTGATCTCCATAACATTGCAGAATTTTTAGACTTTCCAGAGTCAATCCATAAAATCTTTAATGTCTAAATTGCCATTGAAAGTTGGGAGACCTACCTTCAATTAATATTGATCAGAATCTCGCGGATAACCTTTATGTCGGCGACCCCCACGAATATGTTCATCCTGAAATCCACTATATCGGCGACCCCAACGAATAGGCATATCTTGGAAATAGGATTTACACCCCAACGAATAGGCATATCTTGGAAAGAGGATTTACTCCACGCTCCATGGCAACTTCGGGATCATGAGCGATTGAAATTCGCTCGGCTAGAAGAACACTAGGCGCTTGGTTTGTGGACAAACGTTGGATGGCTCCAAGGATCTCTTTAAAACTCCGATTAGATTGACCCACAAATTGATTGAACTCAGCCTGTGTAATAGGCTCGTTTTCACGGCCCTCAGCTATGGGGAGATTGACATTCACGTTATTCACCATCGTCACAAAAGAAACCCGCTCTAATACCAAATGACGCAGAAAAGCAATAACTTGGAAAATAATTTCAAAGAGAATTGAATTTGATAGATGATAACATATAGATTATAAAGACGTACGTCCAATAAATAGTGATAGGACTCATTCAGGAAATAGAATTACTAAAGATTACCTTATCAAAATCATATCCAATCATAATTCAAATCAAATATTGAAAATATCTAATCTAATCTATATCGTAAGTTTCTTAAAATCAAAAAACGCCTAACGCAAACTGATGACGTACTACATCACAATAGTTTCAAGACTTTTTTGGCAAATTATCCGTTATGTTTATTGTCATGTTCGTTCTGGTTCTTTATTAGACTTGTGCGTCTCTCTGACTTCTTGCTTGGGTTCGTTCATTAATTGCAATATCAATTAATACGTTAATTAGGACAAAGTCGGAATCAAATCATACAGTGAGGGATGGATAGTCTCGGGGACTAAAAAATGTAAAGATGTAGGGGAATTATGGAGAATCACTGGTGTATTCTTTGCTCGTACGTATTGGAGGCGAGGGAAGATGAGATTCACACACACGTTGCTCTCGGCCGATTTGCGCGGAGAGATTAACCGAGTCAAGATTTGATACCTGGAGAACGTATTTAGAGGTCTCAATATGAGTTTTTGAACCACTTTTTAACCCACTTTTATTGATATGGGTCAAATATGGGTTCAATAAATTTAAAAAATGAATCAAATATGGGTTGAGGTCTATAAAGCCTATTTAAATATGAGTTTTAACCCAAGCAATTTTAGACCCATTTTTGACCTATGATCAATAGTTTCGTAAAACTACTTTTGTTCACTTGTAAACTGCCGCCCACTGTCCTCCAATGTCACCCGCCTCCGTCGCCCGCCCGCTCGCGTGCCACCTCCCACCGCCTGCGTTGTCGCTTGCCCCCGACCCACCTCGGCCGCACCCCCCCGCCGCCTCTACCTGCCGTCGCCGCCTCCAACCACCTGCCCGCTGCCTCCCCAGCTCGGCTGATGCCGCCCTCCCAACGCCGCTGCCCCGCCTAGCGGTGAACTTGTAGGCTGACTCGCTCGTGAACCGGCCATTCTGCAACCACTGCTCCAGGTTGAAATCGTGGCAGCCCTTCCCCCAGATTGCCTCCATCCTCCCCATTGCGTAGATCACGTAAAGTACCTTGTGCCTTTCTTGAGCACCGTCCCATCCGGGAACGCCTGTCTTCGATAACCTAAAAAAGAAGTCAAAAGAAGTCCTCATGGCATCGATTGACCTAGTTAACCTCCATTCCCAAGCGGTTGGGTGAACGAGCAATTAACCTATAACCCAAAAAACACACTCGAAATAAATGAAGGAATTATTAATAAGTAATTGAGAAAAAAAATTATTGAGTTTTTGCATAATCAAGCTTTTGGACATCATAGTATCTTCTGGTTCGCTGCAGAAGAATGAGGGAGTAGTTTTTACCTCTTTGTGATTGACGCGGACAGAGGGGTAGAGCCTGAGAGCCTGCAAATGCTCCAACTTCTTTGTCTCCTCCGGCTTGAACACCAAGCCATCCCCGCCGCTCGCTCCTCCTCGTTGGCTTGCCACCTTGCAAAGCTCGAGCACGATCCTCTCCTCCATGTCTGGGTTGTCATGGAGCAGCCAGGACAACTAGCT
Organism: Rhodomyrtus tomentosa; assembly: GCA_028455895.1. Classification (NCBI taxonomy): domain Eukaryota; kingdom Viridiplantae; phylum Streptophyta; class Magnoliopsida; order Myrtales; family Myrtaceae; genus Rhodomyrtus; species Rhodomyrtus tomentosa. The sequence continues at coordinate 33,619,687 of JAPCWY010000001.1, read as the reverse complement.
CGGCGCCACCAACAACGACGAACGGGCAAGCAGGCGGCAGTGGCAGGCGGTGGCTGTAGAGGGCGGTCATAGCAGCAGTGAGCAAGCGCCGGTGATGGACGAGCCATGGTGGCTGTAGGCGGGCGGCAATGGTGGGCCACGGTGGCGGGGGGCGGGCCACGGTAGTGATGGTCTACCGTCGGTGAAACAGTTTTACATATTTTAAATTTTATGAAATAAACATTTTATATATTTGGTTAAATATATAAGTACTTAAATTATACAGATTGTGTCAGTATGGGTCATAAAATTTGTATTGTATAAAAATGGATCAAAACGCGTTAAATGTGTCAATATGGGTCGGACCATATTCGACCCGATCCGACCCGCCCCGCTCCATCCACCTCTAAATGTATTGAGTATAGGTAATATGATAGGTGGTGTTAATTACGTGCGAAGAAACTGTCCAATATAAATCTCACTAAATATTGAAAGTCTTCGTATAGTCCACGAGCTTGAATTAATTCAACCTACTAAGTTAGGTATAGCTTAAATTTTGTACCTCTCTCCAAAACGATGTATTGTGTTAGATGAAATTAACAAAGTTTTGTCTTTTACGCTCCACGTTTTCCAGATTGGCGAATTCTACTGAGAAGACTGCATCACAAGCCATAAATATGATATATTGCACGCAAGTAGCTTCTAACCCTTCGATTTTACCAAAAACTTACAAATGAGTTCTAAAAAGTTCCAATGGTTTAGTTGAAGCCCAAATGTTTACTAGAGAAAGTAATTGAGTCCCAAAAATTTTTGTTCAGGAGGGAACATCAAGAGTAGACATGGCCATTTGGGCCCTGGACCTAGAACCAGCCCATTGACCGGCCTGGAACCCATCTGGAACAGGCCCATTAATCAAGTCCACGGTTTCATATTTTTTGGAACCGGCGGTTCCAGGGAGGTTCGAAACAAAAAAAAAAGGGTGGTGGGGCACACGGCCTGCACCGCATGGGGGAAGAGTCGCGGCGGGCCCCAAGCCGCTCTCTTCAAGACGTTGCAATTGCAATGGCCCATTAGCCGCTCTTACCCCTCTTTTTAAAAAATAAAAATAAAAAATTTCTATAAATACCTCTTTCTCCCCTTCATTTTTCTCACAAATTATCTCAAATTCTCTCAAGTTTTCTCAATCCGATCAAATCTCTTAATTCCGTCTTAATTCTTTGAATTAACTTTCCTATTAATTCTCTAAAAAAATAGCAAGTGGAAACAGAAATATTGAAAAAAGAAAGAGTCCGATGAGAGAATCTGATTACCGTGTTCCAGAATATGATCCTCGTGAATATTCATATCTAGTAGACGACGATAATAATATCAACTTTGTTCCCAATCCTAACGTCGGGCATGTCCTAACGCAAGAAAGTCTTCATCCTCCTGCTGGTATCGAAGAAACGTCAATAGCAAAAGAGCCAAGACGGAAGAGCCGAGAGGGTACATCCGACTTATGGCTACACTTCAACAAGGTATGAAAGGAAAACAAAGGCAAGTTTGATATAAGTTGTAAATATTGTCCACAAACATACAAACTTAATATAGGAGATGGCTACGGAACATTCGTCGGCATTTGATGAAAAAATCTCCAACACAATCGGGGATCAATACTAGTCAGTAACAAATTTTTGAGTACGTCTATCCTAACTCTCATCATTTATTCAATTACACTGATGCACTTTATAAACAAACATTAGTTGAATATGTCGCCCTTGATTATACTCCGTTTAATACTAATGAAAGTTTTAATTTATAGATTTAGTAAACACTGTGTTGGTTCCGCAAGTATCATCTGTTTCAAAAACTACTCTTAGACGCGACCTTTATCATATTTATATAAAAAAAAATAACAACATTTTTTTGGAGAATTTAATGGACGTGTACATATGGGTTGCGATATTTGGACCGATTATTGGAATATTAATTCTTATATGGGTACCACATGTCATTAGATAGGTGATGATTGAGTTATTAAAAAAAACTTATTACATTTCGAGTTTTTCCTGAAAGTCATATGTCCCATAATATATATGGAATAATTAGGCAAGTTTTAGAAGAATATGATTTGATTAATAAATTTTTTTAATTGATTTTGACAATGCCGCCGCAAATACTATTTTCATTCCAGAGTTAGAAAAAATTTGTAAACTCTCTTTTGGCGGATAATTTTTTCACATTAGATGTGCTTACTATGTTTTGAATTTATGTGTACAATATGATTTACGAGCTCTTGTGACTTATCTCACCTCAATAAAGAGTGCAATTGGATTTTTGTGGAGACGTTCTCATTTTATGAAAGCATTGGGCAAATTTTATAAACAACATGGGAGAAAGTCAAAAAAATTTCCAAAAGATATTCCGACTTATTAAAATTGTACCTACGAGTTGCTTCGTCAAACTTTTGATTACAAAGATTTATTATGTTCTTTTATTTCGAATATTGTTCTCGAAATTACTTTAGTCCCGCAACATTGGGACGTTTGCAATTTTTTTTTGAGATTTTTTGAAAGTTTTTAATGATAATATTAATATTTTATTTGGTATTTATTATCCCAATGCGTATTTATTTTTAATAGAGTGTTAATATTTCTAGTGTTTTTAGTGAATATGGAAAAGATACTGAATTAGCTCCGTATTTTAGTAATGGGAGAAAAATGGTTGCATTATTATTTCAACATTCCTCTTGTCTATTTAGTTGGTATTGTTTTCGATCCACGTACTAAAATAGATGGTTATCAGATTATCTTAGGGATTATCATTATAATTGTTTACATTTGGATGAAGCAATAAATATTTTTAATTATACAAGTAGAGGTTAAAGAAGCTATAATAGCATTATATGATGAATTTTGTAGCAGATATGGTTTAAGTGACAGTGGATCTACCCAACAAAGTGTCTCATGAAACGATGCGGTTGTTTCACATAGTAGAGGTTACAAAATGCTCATGACTTGACAAAAAAGACAAAAGGGGACAACATGTAGTATTTTCGAATTAGTAAACTATTTAAAAATTACTTTTGAATTTAATAATTCCAAACACATTGTAGATTTCAATATTCTTGAATGGTGGAAGAAACATTCAACTCAATTTCCAATTCTCTCTCTCATTGCAAGATAGACATTAGCGATTCATTCTTCAACAGTGGCGGTTGAACAAACATTTAGCGTTAAAGGATTAATTTTTTACCTCCATCGTTCAAGATTAAGTCCGAAAAGTGTGGAGACTTGTTGACACATGATTTTTAATTATCTTTTATTTCAATTTTATTTTTTTTTAAAAAATTAATCAAGAATAGCCAAAAAAATATAAAAATTAAAAAATCAACTTTAGAAGCCTTGGCCTAGCCTTAGAAACCAATTTTGAATAAAAAAATATTTTTTGTAATTTTTATTATTTTTTTGAATTTATTTAAATATAAAAAAATACCCAAAAATCAGAAAATACCATTCGTGGTCAGAAAAATACAAAAAAATAGTCAATAATTTTATTTTAATTCCCTCTTCAAGTTGGTCTTTTTAAATCTTGAAAATTTGACTTGGGTCACTATGTTCCTTCACAAATATAAACCCGAATCGTGCATAAAAATTTCTTTTTAAGTCTTTTAATTTCAATTTCCATTTTTAATAAGTTATGACATTGATATCAAGTACCTTGAAGAGAAATTGTTTTGATTTACCCTTTAATTTGATCAATTTTGACCAAAAGGGCTTAATTGCACAATTTTCTTTCAATTTAGTCCCCGGTTTCGCGAATCTCAAAATTAAATTCTCTCTAAGGACATCCATGAAAATAGAACTCCTCTACCCTATAGTTTTCGTCGTCCCGAACTCATTGGTGACCTCAATTTGGACTGAATTGATCGTTTGAGCCCTTGATTAATCAAAAATCATTTTTGTATCCTAAATACAATTTGGGGTTTTCGCTAAATTTGAATTCATTTGTTCGCGAAAATACCTATTTTAGATGAAAAACATGTCAAGGAGTCCGATTTTGACATCAATTTCATGAAAAATGATCAATTAGAGGCTTAATTGGGCGCAAAATCAGGAATCGGGTCAGTCAGGTTGGACCCGACCTGATCGAACCGGGTCTAACCGAACCGAGTCTGTAACTTCTGCTCCCTCCCATGCAGAAGCGGGGGACAATCGGCAGAATGAGGGGGGAGCATATCGCGACCAAAATTCAGAAGATAGTCCTTTTTCTTCAGAGGGAGGGGAAGGCGTGAGCGTCCTCTTAAGGATCCCGGATGGCTTTTGGATATAAGGAAGCCGGTAGACCGAGAGAGAGGGGGGAGGATTTTTTTTTGATTTTTCAGAGAGAGAGAGAGAGAGAGAGAGAGAGAGAGAGAGAGAGAGAGAGAGAGCTATGGAGGAGGATTCGAATAGAGGCAAAGTTTGAGAGGACATCGCGAGGTTTTAGGCCAACGAGTTCATCATCCCTGAAGCCACGGTCGTCGTCGGTGTCGCTAAAAAAGGCCAGTCAATCCGCGGCCACAATCTCCCCTGTTTTCCCTTGTTTCTAGTACAATCCAACTCATTGTAAGTTCGACTCCGTTTGGCTTCCGACCAAATGGAGCAGAACCAATTGCTTGACAACATCTATCTATGTCCCAAAAGCTCTGTACGAGCGTCGTTTGGTTTCGATTTTGCCTATGAAGTCACGGTTTCGTTGTTTTTTGTGAACGCCCACCATGTGCTCGACAAAATGACGCCGAACTATTTTAACTATCATAGTTCTTGGTCGCGTGTCACTCGAGACTCCGTGTGACATTTTGATTTTCTTGTCATTTCGAGACTTAGTAATGAGAATATATCTAATGATGTGTTTTAGTCGTATATCGCTCGGATCTAATCAATCTCGAGTTAACTGACCAAAAGGAAAAAGTTAATGCGAGACAAGGTACGTCGACCTAGGGAACTCAAATAGAAAATGATACTTTGACCACAAGGATTGTTGAGGGGACATTTAGATCTATGAAATGCCGATCTAAGAATGATTAAGGAATGCATTACTAGCGTAATACGATTGGAGCGCGAGCGATACTGCTTAACCAACGTATAATTTGTAAAATTTTCCTAAATCGAACGATGATGATCGAGACCGTCGAAACTAGTAATAGACCCTCGCAATTACATGACGACCAAAGTCGCTATGAAGTGACGAGCCCTAAGTGTGATATGAATCACAGAGTCGATACGCGTAACGTCTGCAAAAGCCACTCGTTAGTTCGGGATAGGCTAGAGTCACATTTGACAGAGAAATGATTCAGAGACGAGTCTCGAAATTAGAAAATGGAGAACCAAGAATTCCAACATTATAATTAGATTGGATGTTACCTCATGGAAGAAGATTTGAATCAGAAAAACGACATTCCAGACCTCGAGGGTAAAATTACCATTTTACCCCTCAAGTCATTGCCTTAATAAATGGATAAAGGAATTTTGGTCATTGACACCCCCTCTATAGCTGTCAAAAATTTGGAAAAAAGATATTCCTTGGATGAAGACTTGATGGACATATGGACTAGTGTCATTAGATGCTCAATTGGCATTTAATAACTCACTTTTAACCTACCATGCCTTGTGTTGACCATGCTAAAGTGGTGTATAGCTTTTTCCTCTTCTTCTTTCAGCTGAGAATCACCTCCCTTGGCTCTTCATCTTCATCACTTCTTCTTCTTCTTCTTCTTCTTCGGTCGAACCAGCTCCAGTCGACCAGACCGCTGCCGCTACTTCGTCGATCTCGAGCGTCACTTTCGACGACCCCCTGCCTCCGCACCGACCACCCTCACCTTCTTCATCATCTTGCCGACCACTACCAAGCGATAGTTCGGCGTTTGACCCACTGAGGAGCTCCGGCCAGCCGTTCTCCTAAGAGTCGACGGAATCCATCGTAGCTGGAGGTAAGTCACCGTTTGAGCTCCCTAGGAATTCGATTTGTCTCAAATTTCCAGCTAAATTTTGTAGACATCTAGGGCACCCATATACTGAGTTATGGTAAAAATTTTGGGTGAATTTGATGGAGTTTTGATATCAAAATGGTGCTATGATTGAAGGACAGAAACTGACCGGTAGAGGGCTTGGAGAACTCGGCGTCGTTCGTGGACCATTCGACGTCGCCTTGATTTTAAATTTTCGACGAGGCTTCCCAATATGTAGAACTATATTCTAGCGAGTAGATTATTGGATAAATTGAGGTTTAAGAGTAGTTTATGGACTGATTAGTTGGGCACTACACAGAACCGAAAATGCCCTATTTCGGTTCTGTGCATGTCGTGACTTTAGGGGTTGTTCATGGTGTTGTCGAGCTCTAAATTCTTCGCTGAGACATATTAGAATGTCAATGGATATGTTATTGAGGTTTACGCTTGGTGATTTAAGATTTGACAAGGAAAAATTGATGAAATTGATTGAATTATCTTAGGTGGATGACTGCCCTGTTTTGGACTCTTTGGGGCCGAGCCTTTGAAGTGCTTAGAGTAGGATTTTTGTCGATTTAAGGTCAAGGTAAGAAGCTCATAAACCTTGGCTAGGAGGATTGGACTCGACTGGGTGATTTGGGTGCGAATTGAGTTAGTTTTCGTGAGTTATGGCATAATTGTTCAATGTTCGTCATGGTGGATGGATGATTACTTAAATGCTTGCTTAATACATATTTCATAAGTTAATTACCACATTTGAATGATGAATTTGACTGTCTCGCATGCCATAGGTGTTTTGCTCATTGCATGAGCTTGTACTTGATTATGAAGTCTTGAATTGAAATGAATGTTCGGCATGTTTGAGAAACTTGTGATACCCTAAGGCGTTGAGACGCGGGGTTGTGTTGAACTGTACCATCATGCGTTGAGACGCGGGACGAGATTTGATATGTGTCGACACAGGTCTGGAATGAAATTGAAAACTTGATGCGTTTACGTGGGTTTGTCAATTAGATGGTCTAAGGCGTAATTATGCAGACCAAACCTGAGGCGTTTTAAATGCAGGCGAGAACCATGAGGAAATTGAAAGGGTGGAATATGTGGCTTGATTTAGTATCGCCATGCCTAAGTTGGTTGACATGATATGATGCTATTACTATGTGGTTGACGAACGCTTGCATCTCCGTGGTATATTGACTGATGAGTGCATCAGTACAAGAATCCATCCATGCAACGTCTCCTCTGCAAGTTTTAAGGGGAAGATTCATGAGGTTCTCCAAAGGCCAGAATTCTCCAAGAAATATGATGGTATGGGCTACCCAAGAACTCATATCCAATACTATTTGGAAGTGACGACCAATTATGGCACGAACGATTCACTGATTATTCAGAATTTTCAATATAGCTTGATTGGTCTCACGTTAGAATGGTTTGCAACACTTGACATCAAGAATATCCGAGAATGGGATAATATGGCTGACCAATTTCCGGTATAGCATCAATAGGAAAGCTACCCCTACCAGCATGGATCTAGTACACATAAACCCAAGGAGGAATGAAAGCTTTAGGCCATTTGCACAAAGGTGGAGAGCGAAAGCAGCCCGAGTTCAACCTCCGCTGGACGAAGATGAGTTGATAGAGCACTGTTTGAAAGCTCTCCCCTATGAATCCTATAATCGATTGCGAACGTATCATTATCAATCATTCTCACACTTTGTGCATGCTGGTGAAAGGATGGAATGAGCTAAACGTGATGACAGGGTAAAAAATAAAGAAAGTTATGGGGAGTCTTCTCAAACAAGTAAATAACAATTTAAGGAAATGAAGACCACCCACCAAGGAATGATAGTTGTGAGTCAAGCTTCCAAACACAAGTCGAGATATCAATCACATGATTCCCTCCCTTACCGGGGGCAACCAGTGCTCAAGGTAGAGAAATTTCGCCAATTGGGTAGGAAAGGTCCCTAATCTTTTACACCACTCCCATTACGTATGTCAGAACTGCTCCATAGGCTTTTGAAGGAAAGGTTGGTAGCCAAGAAACTGCCTATGGTGAGATCACCAAGGTTTTTAGGATTTGACGAGAACCAAACATATACGTACTACATGGGCGAGAAGGGCCACAATGTGGATAATTTTCGAGCCTTACAGTACGACGTGCAAGCACTTATCGACAACAACCTACTGGTGTTCGACATGATAGATCCCAATGCCCAGCAGAACCCTTTCTCGGATCACGAAATCAATGTTGCATTCGAGGATAGATCGGAGGACGATTTGAGGTTCATCGTCGACGTACCTAAATTACAGGCAATACCGGCATTATTGGTGGGGTTGAAAACCCCATTTTTAGAGGACTCTTCGTAAAGGTCAACTTAACCTTTGAAGAATTTGTGATGAAGGCCACGAGAGGGGAGTCATGGAATATCCCTTCTGGATATTTATTGAACGTTAAGGATGTTGAAGAAGTTGAAGAGCCAGATGAATACAAGAGGCATTTGGAAGAAGCATGCCAGGGCGATAGGAAGTTCATGAGAGACGCCATCAAAAGAGGCAAGACAATCGACAATCTCGGATAGAATAGCGAGGGTTACAACTTCAAGGTAATTTATTCCGCCCCTCCCAGTTTTTACACTGATCCAAATGATATAGTTTCGGACGGTTTAGGAGGCACGGACAATCTAGAGGAGCCAGAAATTGCTGGGGTAATTGATGAAACTACCCAGACGTGTCCAGAATGTAGAAGAGAGCCAATGGATTCAAACAAGACTAGTAAACACGCAGAAACACGACCGATATCAAGAGCCAGATGACCCAAGTGATTACAATGCTAATAGAGATGAGGACATTCTTCCTCGGTACACCAAGGGCAATCCTGACAACCCTAGAACCTCGGTCGACTGTCCAGTTGGATTCTTTCAATGCCTTAGACACTTACCAGGCCCTAAGAACAAGCGTTTCCCCAATGAACACTCATGCATGGTTCAATCTCGATATGAGGAAGAAAGGGAAATCCTGTACTACCAAAGGAGGAAAAATTATCCAAGAAAAAATGCACCAAGGTGATGAACGACATGTGGAAAAAACGCCCGAGATGCCATTTAGATGGCAGTATCTAACACGTGAGGATAATGAACCTTTTGCTAATGAGGCATGTGTGCCAAGCTCTCTAGAACGTGAAGACCTGTCGAGATCAACTCCCACTCGGGGTGACACCTCTCGCGAAACACCGAGGGTTTTTCAGTCCTAGAAGATATTGCCAATGCAGTTTACACCACTTCCCATGTCACTATCAAGAAGATATTTCCCCTGCTCCCGATACTCTTGGAAAAGGGGATGGTGACCAAGGAGGTGTCGAGGTCTAATCCTCCCATATTCAAAGGTATGATGAAACCAAATTGTGCACCTACCATAAGGGAGAGAGAGGGCACAACACAGATGGTTGTATTCAACTGAAGATTAAGGTTCAAAAATTCATTGACGACTGTATTTTGAGTTTTGGAGACCAAAGCAGAACATGCAATAAGACCCATCGCCGGAACACCAAGAAGAAGACATGGCATATGTGGAGAACCGTGATGAAGACCGTCTCGTCCTCACTGGTTGAACGAGTAGTAACAACAGCCTACGTGGATAGGGGAGTCACTTCCACCTTCTCATCATCGCTCTTTAACTTGCATTTTAGTTCATCCGCAACTTCAAGTTCGATCATCGCCTTTTTAATTCCTCCGTAAGAAAAAGGGATTGAAAAAAAGAAAAGAAAAGGAAAAACACAATAAGAAGAAAAAAACCAAAAAAATAAAAATACAAAAAAGAGAAGAAAAAAATCAAAAATAAAAAAATGGAGACGTGTGGGAGCCACAAATTGGTCAATGACAACAAAACAAAGAGATAGAGAAAAAAATACAAGAAACAAAAGAGAGAAAAGAAGAGAATTTCTTGAGACCTGATTTCCCACATGTCTCCTACTTTTCAAAATCATTTTGCGAAGCGAGGATGTCCGATGATAGGAGGACTAGCCCCCTTTTCCTGCCTTCTGGTCAAATCTTTCAAAATGTTTTCCTAAAAAATTCAGCATGCATGGATTCTTTTCACTATACTCGGGCTAACCACCTTCATGCCATTTTAGGCATATTGTCCCAAACATACATAGCGAGTTACTCAAAGATTTTCACGTACACCTCATGCATACATATATACATATGGGTGCATTTCCTTGCTTTTGTAGGGAATCCTCAAGACAGTCATTTAGGAGGGGCACATTTCTAGTTGCTACTTTCCAAGATGTCGGATGTCATTCAATCAAAAGAACCACATGCGAAAGAAAATTAGTTGTAACCTAATCTCTTTAAACTTGAAAATTTGCTGATTACGTTCTCTTGATCTTCATAGGATGCCTCAAGAAGTGGTACTTCAAGAAGATTGAAAATAGTCAGCAGCCCAAGTCACTGGAATAGATTATTAGAGATACACTTGGAACAATCTCCCCACCAAACGAGCATATTGGGTCAGAGCCGCCAAGACCATTATGACAAGTGACAAGACATGGCCTACTGGGGCAAAATACCTTAAGAGAGACGATATCCTCAAGCACTGGAACGAAAACACCGTGAAGGGAGAATACTGTCCCTGAAAATTCAAATAAAGTCAAAATGCAAATTGATATTTGTTGCTTCACATGCAGGTGACGAGAGACAGGAAACCACAAACGAAAGGCACCCAAAAAAATTAAAATTGCAAAAGTTGTGAAACAGATTACTCTGGCCAGCTGAGGCAAATTCCACCTTATTAAGGTGAACGCCATCGGACTGGGGCAACTGGATCAAAAGTAAGTCGGTATCGTTCCAATTCATTTTTAATACGAAACACACACTAATTCTTCGTGTCTTATCATGATAGGAACTCGCCCTCATGGAGGACAAGTAAATGTCTTTTTTTTTTCTCCCAAATCAAAAGGCTCCAAAGAAGTTTCGGGTCCTTGACAAATCTCGTCTGACCGATTGGATCGCATATCATCAGACTTTATGCGATTACATCTAGATTGGAACGCCCAATCAAGGGTGAAGTTGTATCATCCCAATTTTCTCTAAATTCGAGAACGTATAGTGATACGCCTCTTTTGCATCTCTAGGGACCCCCCACCACAGCGGACAGGTAAGTGTCCCTTTTCTTATTTATTGGAACTCAAAATTTTTGGAGCCACTTCACTTACATTGAGACTTTAAAAATTCTCAAAGCCATTGAGATTTTGAAGAGTCTAGAGATACTCGATAATTCCGTTTGTAAAAAAAAAAGTGAAATTCTTGAAATCCTTTCATCTGCATTCAAAAGCTTCTGAAGTCATCCAACACATGCATTGGAACATGCATCTTGCATCAAGGATCCCAATAAGAGACGTTTTGGATAAAAAGAAATGAATTTTCAAAAAGAAATGTTTAAAACCATCAAAAGGAGTACCTCGAACGATAAGAGGCAACTCATGCCCAAACACATCCCTGCACATACTTGAGTGATAAGTGAAGTAAGAATTAGAATATGAGCCGTGTTTGAGAATGTAGGGATCATTCGCATTGGCTACCTAGATTGAAAAGACGAAGGACATTCTTTTCTCTATCCCAAACACCGCAGGTTATTCATTGTTAACCCATTTGAGCGGAGGCTTCATTTCTATAACCCTGTCACGAAGGACCTTGGACTTGAACTTTATCCCCAAAATATCTTAAAACTTTTTATTTTACCTTAAATACAAAAGATTTCCTAGTGACTTAACCAAATATTAGATGTCAACTCACACCAAAAATTAGATGTCAACTCACTGTCACTATACAAGGGCAAGGGCGGCGACGATCCTCGGGAATCTCGGCCTTGAAACACGGCTCGAACTCACGAGCCGCGGGCTCGGACACTTGGCTCAATCCCTCGAACAAAAGGGCCTAGACTCTAGGCCACGAGCCAGGAAACATGGCCCACGGGCCTGGCCACAACTAGGCCATAGCCCGATCTTGGCTGGCATACGGCCCAGTCTCGCTAGGTCATGATCTGGGCCAAAATAGGCCATAGCCGACGATGAGTTGTGACGTGGCCTGATTATGAACGAGCAATGGCCCTAGGATCTTTGGCTACTTTCCCGGACAAGACCCAAGCATGGCTCAGTTACTCGAGCCAAATTTCTCAGCCCGACCCCAGTGTGACCGGCCGCAATCTGGCATAAACTAAGCCACCGCCACGACAAGTATGGTATAAATAGGGTGAGGTGAGGGATAAGGTCCCCCATCCAATCCATCTGGGACATTTGATTAGCATAAGGGATAGTTCATCTTTTATAAAGGCCAAAGGAGGAACATTGCACATTCCTAATCAATGTGGGACTTGACCCTCTTTTGGAGTTCACCTAATATTCTATGTGGGACATAAGCCTTGAATATAAAACGCTAATGGCAATCTTGTAATTTCTTGAAATGTCCTGGGGTATTTTGGTAAAATATCACTCAAGGCTAATTTCGACAATTGACGATTCTCGGAAGGATTCTCTCATCCCATCTCTATCCAATTAGATTAGCATGAGGCCTAATTTAAGGAATCTCAATCCTAAGATGAAACAATAGATCGATCAAACCCTAAAATAAGCCGATCATTGATTCAGGAAATTCTCAATTTCCTTTGCTCAAATCATCAACATTCAATCAAAAGCAACGAACTGTAATTCACCGAAAATCCATAATCTAATTTCTATTATTATAAAAGAGGTTGAATTTCCTAGTCATCACATTGCTAAACGAGCTGAAATTCGGTCTTCATGATTCTCACGATAAGCAAGATGAAGGCGCACCTTTATCCTTAGCAAAAACCTTAAAGGGCAATCATTGTTGCAGAAAACGAAGACGAGGAAGAATCTGATTTCTCTCATTTAGTCATATGCTCTTTACTTGGTTTCTGATGGAGAGAGAAACTTAGGTTTGTTCACTTAGCATGTCGTTATCGACGTGGTGGAGAGGGGATAAGATTTCATTTAACAAACAAAAAAAGTTATCAAGAAGTGCCTCCCATCAATGCACTAGGCATTTAACTGCACCATTTGATAACCAATTACTTTTAATATTTAATTAATTATTAATCCATCAATGATAATATCACACGGGTCACGTTATTTTGACATGACAGTCACCCGATTAGAAGCGCCTTTTTTCGCTCCTTCCCTTTCCCCTTCCACCTCACCCCTAAGTTCTTCCTCCACATTTGCAACACCTTTCCCCTCTCATTTTGACTCACCTATCACTTCCAATGATTCACTCTCACATCTTCGACTTCCCCATTCCTCCCTCACCCTCAACAAGTTCACCGACCTTATCGACAAGTCTGGGAACATAAGGGTCTCTTGGGAAGTCCTCCAGGACATGCCTTGGCGATATTTGGCCAGCAAGAATACGTTCAAGATAGCTTTGATGACGTTCGCTCGTGTCCGGAACCTGAAAAATTGTGTTGGTTTCTTCCACTTGAGGTGAAAATGTTCGGGATATAATGTAGAAACTCTGAACATGGTGATGGAGGGTCTGCGCAAGGACACGCTAGTCGGTATGGGCTTTTAGTTGAGGGACATGATTAGGCTAGGCCTGATGGGGTTACTTATGAAGGGTCAATCAAAGGGTTTTTGCAATGTGCGTGACTTGATCGAGGGTTCCAAAGTCTGAAACTTGATAACGAATGAAGGGCTCGAGCCGGAGATTTAGGCGCTTAAGGCGATTGTGAGATTCTTCAAGAGTGATCGGCAGTATGGGATTAAGTTCTTGGGGACCATGAGGATGAGGAATAACTTAATCTTAATTTAATTTGGATGTTTCTTAATTTTTTTCAACCAATTGTAAATGACTGAAAAAAGTGCCCTTATTTTAATGAAAAATTTCAAATAAGAGTTTGAAATACTTTTATTTTATCAAATAAGAGTCTGAAGTGAAGTTGTTATGGCCTAGCATAAAGATCATTTCGTCAATTCCCTTTTTTGATTTTTTTTTCCTCCTTTATCCATTTTTTTTTATTTTTTAAACTAAGAAATTGTCAAAAATAAAAAGGAAGAGGGTTTGTCTTTTTTTTTTATTATATAAATTTAAATAAAACATAAAAATGAAAAACAAATACAAAACAAATAAAGAAAAAGGCGAAATGATGAAAAAATGACCAATAACTGATTATGGATCACTAGATACTTCTTTTTGGATATATTATTAATATAATCTATATAATATATTCATATACAAGCCCAATAAGTGAAAGCATAGTTATTTGGGTCCATATGAGCTGGATCACAGTAGCTTGCATATAACTCTAGGGTTTCATACACTGGAAGTAACACTGTTGAGCGTTCCAAACTTGACGTCTCTTGGTGTAAAACTTTAAGCAGACAAAATCATTTCTACTCTCTCAAACCCTAACCTCCAACAATCTTGAAGTATTATCTTCTTGTGTCGAATTTGAGCGAACAAGGTGTCTACTTGAAGATATCGTCGAGACTAACTCATAGGTATAAGTTACTTTCAATTTCAACGGTTGGTTTGGCCAAGATCTAAGTTTGAAGATACGGGTGTCGAAATCTTTGAATCAAGAATCCAGAAATTATAGCCAATTTCAGAGGGTGAGACCACTTGAGTTTTGTTTGTCTCGCTGATACGAGCGTTTTGAGTGGTCACTCGCGTCAAACGGAGGTCGAACGACGGAGATACGGCCATTGAAAGAAAAATTGTAGCGCGGCGGTATTGTAGAATATGGGTTACTGTAGCATCGCGTCCAGCGTATTTACTACATATTTCATGCGTATTTAGGCGTATTTTCGACCTTTTTGGAGAACTCCGGACTCATTTTTAGGGTCTATTTTGGCAAATTTCATATATACATAGTAGTTTGACCAAGGTTAGAGGCGTTATTTGACTTTGTGAACTCCGAGGACTCCAAGTTGTACTCTTTCTAACTCTTTGCTCTGATTGGAATGGCAAAATATAGTTCCTATAATATTATAAAGCTGCAATCATTTGATGTTACTGAATTTCATGGTTGAAAATTGCATGTGCAATTCGACATGAAAGAACGCGAAATATTTTATATTGTATTAAGTGATTTGACATCTACCACTGAAAATGTGGATGAATATCAATGGAACAAAGATGAAGATTTTTGTAGAAATTACTTGTTGACCTCTCTAAATCCTCGTCTAGCTATGACTTATAGTGGGTATAAGTTGGCAAAAGAGATATGGGATCACTTGAACACTCAATTCCAAAAACAAGAGAGGCTCTCTAAAACTCTTCTAACAGAGAAGTTCTTTGACTTTAAATTCAATATGAATTCGAGTATCACCTCTTAGTAATTGAATTTGAGAACATGAGGAACAAGCTGAAAGAGGATAACTTTGATATGTCTGATAATCTCTTTGTGGGTCTTGTGTTGAGTAAGCTACCTGCTGAATGGAGTTTCTTTAAGACTGAAATGCATACACAGAAGGAGCAGATGGGACTGGATGAATTAAAGAGATATATACACATTGAGGATCAAAATTTTACTAGAAAGAGTTTGGAACAAGTAGGTCAACAAAAGTCAATTGCCAACTTTGTTTCACACTCCAATAAACCTCAGAAAAAGTCCAAGTCACCAAAAGGTGAATTCCCTTCATAGTTGGAGGCCAAAAAGACTATGCCCAAAAGGAATAAGAAGGACAAATGTCATAACTGTGGAAAGTGGGGTCTCTATACAGCAGAGTGTAAGCTACCAAAGAAGCCAAAGAATGACACACCATAAAATGAGGCCAATATGCTAGTTAACGAGTCTGAGCCTCAAGCCTTCATTGGAATGATGAAGAGTGGAAAGGTCAGCGTTTCTTCTGAGTGGTGGTTGGATAGTGGCGCTACTTGTCATGTTACAAATGACAAGAACTTACTCATTAAGATCACAGAAGTGAAAGACACCGTAAAAAATTGCAATGGTGGTGAGGCAGAGGTAACTCATGCTGGAGCTGTAAATTTGGTGCTTTCTTCAGGTAAATTACTAACTCTGAAGCATGTTAGAGTAGTACCTTTACTTAAAAAGAATTTGATATCTATGAATTTACTTGATAAAGCTGGTATGTCATTTTCAACTATGAATGATAGAGTAACTTTATCTGTTAACTCATGTTATTTCGGTTGTGCATTCATGGTTAATGGTATGTATAGGTTGAGTTTACATGCTGATAGCATAAACCATGTAAGCTCTATTTTGATTGATCCAAAGTTGTTACATAATAGACTTGGACATGTGAACTACAGGAAAATACAACATCTTGCTAAAACTCACAACATTCCATTGAATACTTCTATTCGATTTGACAAATGTGAAGTGTGAGCATAGCTAAGAGTACTAGAAAACCTTTTAAGTCGGTTTCTAAAAGCACACAACTTCTTGAGCTAATACATTCTGACCTTTGTGACTTTAGAAATTACGTTACTAGAGGTGGTCGGAAATATTTAATAACATTCATATATGATTTTTCTAGATATTGTCATGTCTATTTGTTGAAATCGAAAGATGAGACTTTTGAAAAGTTTAAGATTTTCAAGTCTAGAGTAGAAAATTAACTCAACTTGAAAATTAAGAGGTTTGGGAGTGATAGAGAAGGTGAATATACAATGACAGGGTTCAATAAATTTTGTGCTTCATAGGGGATAATACTTGAAACCACTACTCCTTACTCACCCCAATCAAATGGTGTTGTCAAGCGTAAAAATAGAACGCTAACTGAAATGTTAAATTCCAGTTACTTACAACTGACATGCCTTCCTCCTACTGGGGAGGAGCAGTTCCAACTGCTAATCACATCTTGAATAGGTTGCCACACTCTATGTTGTCTATGACACCTTATGAGATATGACATAAGCGTCCTTGTAGATATGATACTCTTAAGACTTGGGGTTGTGTTGCTTATGTTAAAAATACAAGATCCAAAGAGGTGGGACCTAAAATAATTACTTATATATATCTAGGTAGTGCAGAAGATAGTGCAGCAAATAGATTTTTGGATCTATCTACTAACATAATGATAGAATCTAGAGATGCATAATTCTTTGAAAACAAGTTTCTTAGATATCATGCCTTGAATGTTGCTGGGCCTACATATATGATTTCAGAATCTCATGTAGAGTTTGAAGCAAGTCCTTCTGACACTAATTCCACACAACTGGCTGTTGAACCAGTTTCGATTAGAATATCTACAAGAGAGAGAGAGAATTCTCAAAATTTATGGTGAAAACTTTGTTACTTACCATCTAGAGGATGATCCATTCTCCTATCGAGAAGCAATGAGATCTAAGGAATCTCTACTGTGGGCAGAAGCCATAGATGATGAAATGAGCTCTTTGCTGCAGATTTACACTTTGCAGCTAGTCAATTTACCAAAAGGGGCTAAGACTATAGGCTGTAAGTGGGTATTGAAGAAGAAACTGAATAGTGACGGATCAATAGCCAGTTGCAAAGCACGTTTACTATCTAAAGGCTATAAACAACAGAGTGGAATAGACTATTTTGATGTTTATTCACCTGTGTGTCATTTATTAACTATAATAATTCTTCTTGCTTTGGCATCTATTGAACACTTTATAGTGCATCAAATGGATGTAAAGACAACTTTCCTCAATGGAGAGTTAAATGAGAAAATCTACATGGAACAATCGGAAGGGTATGTCATGAAAGGCCTTGAGGACAAAGTCTGTAAATTGAACAAATCTTTGTATGGTCTTAAACAAACACCTAAGATGTGGCATCTTAAGTTTGATAAAGTGGTAAAAAGTTATGGCTTTCGGTCTAGTTATTCAAAGAAATGCATTTACCATCGTTCTATGTCAAATAAGATAGTCATCATTTACTTGTATGTTGATGACATATTAATTCTTGGCTCCGATCATTCTATAGTGAGTGACGTAAAAGCTACTTTAGCTAAAGAATTTGGCATGAAATATCTTGGTATTGCTAATACCACTCTTGGTATGAGAGTAAGCTTTAAAAGGCAAGTCATCTCTCTTAGCTAGACTCATTATATTGAGCAGCTACTTTCTAATTGGGGATACAGTGAGTGTAAACCGAGTGAAACACCATGTGATTATAATAAAAGACTGAGTCCCAATGAAGGGACCAACGTTAATCAGTTAAAATACTCAAAACTGATTAGTAGTCTCATGTATGCTATGAGTTGCACTAGATCCGACATAGCCTTTACAGTTGGCATGCTGAGTCGTTTTACTAGTAATCCTAGTAAAGAGCATTTGGATGCCCTCAGTAGGTTGATGAGATACTTTAAAGGTACTAAAGATTATGCTCTATGTTACTTTGATTTTTCTCCAATTGTGGATGGATATTTTGATGCATCATGGTGCTCAGAGATTGAAAATAGTAAGTCCACAAGTGGATATGTATTCACTTTGGGTGGAGCTGCTATTACTTGGAAATCCAAAAGATAGACTTGTATTGCATTGTCGTCTATGGAATCATAACTTTTTGCTTTAGCTTCAGCCGATAAAGAGGCATAGTGGATAGAGAATCTGATTATGGATATTCCTTTGACTTGGTTAAAGATTAATTCTTTGAGTCTGTTCTATGATAATCAAGCAGTTGTCCAAGTCGTCAAGAATGCTCTCTTTAATTCAAAGAGAAGACATGTCAGCCTGAGACATGCGTTGTTGAATTACCTGAGAGAACAAGGAGTTATCACCTTGATCGATGTGAGATCGAAGGATAACATGGTCGATGCTCTCACAAAAGGCTTGCCTAAAGATCGATTATTCAAAACAGTGGGGAAAATGGGGTTAAAGACAAGTCTTAATTACCATTTACTTACTTTCTTGCCATGTGTTTTGAATTATCAAATCCTCTTTTGTTGGCCAAAATGATAAGCACTGTTTATGTGTTTCATCGATGTTCATGATTGCTGATGAATTTGAAAAAGGGTAAGTTGTCTCATTCCAAACTTGATGAAGATGACTTTAACCTAATTCAAAGGTTATATTTGAGAAGCTTGTGTCATTCTAAACTTGATGATACAATCCAACTAGGTTGGACTATCCTTTTGGTTAAATGATCCCATTCCAAACTTGATGTGAGATTTTTTGACTTTGAGAAATTAGTAATTGTGACATTCTAAATTGGAACATAGAAATAGTTGGTTGCATTAAAAGCATGTTGGTCTTGTTCTTAATTGAAACTTGACATTACGTGACTAGGTTATTGTAGGTGATTTGACTATTGGTCTTGTTCTTTGAAACTAGACAATGGTCATTCTCTTACAAATAAGCTTAAGTTGATGGCTCTTTGTGAATTAAATTATTTAGGCCATGTTCATAATTTATGAAACTGGCTTGATGCTTATGAACATGATATTATGATGCTTTATGACATTAATATATATTCTTCTCTACCTGCTGTTATGTTGCTATGTTCTTTTTGTAGAACTAGACACTTTTAGTATATTATTCAAATGAATGAATTCATGATAATATGAAATTCATATTTGACATTCTATAGGGTATGGCAAAGATGGAGGAGAGCTTAATAAGTAGGATCTTGATCAGGATTACTTACTTGATGAATGAATATATTTATTATTTAAAGCGTGTGGAGACTTGACAGTTTACCTGCTATTGTCCATTTTGATGGAGTCCATTTACTTGAGACTTACATTTTGATATATCTATTTTGTGAACACTATTATGCTAGTTTCTTATATTTGTAAGGCCTTGGACTATTTGTACTGGCCTACTTATACTTGACAGTTATGCATATGTTGATTGTGAACATATTTATGATTAGGATGATTCACTTATTTGGATTACATATGATTATTGAGTTTAATATTTTACCACTAAAACGCTTTGACCAATTCGAGTTGATTGTCTTGAACTGAATGTGGATGATTCATATTTGCTTGAACGTCACATTGACCATCGTATTGGATTGTGCTGTATGGTGAACATAGAAGGAGATTGTTGGATATATTATTAATATGATCTATATAATATGTTCACATACAAGTCCAATAGGTGAAAGCATGGTTATTTTGGTCCATATGGACTAAAGCCCAGTAGCTTGCATATAACTCTAGGATTTCCTACGCTGGAAGTAACATTTTTGAGCGTTCCAAATTTGACGTCTCTTGGTGTAATACTTCAAGCAGACAAAACCCTTTTTACTCTCTCAAACCCTAACATCCAACACTTCTTGCATCATGAATCTTGCACAAGATTTGATTTAAGCAAGGACATGTTTCAGAAGCTTTGCTTGCATGCTCATAATATTGATATATGCAGTTCCTTCAATATAGTGAACTCTGACTTACATAGATATCATGCATAAACATCTCATTTCAAACTGCAGAGTTTTCACACTACAGGAGTTGCTTTGTTGAGTCCTCTTTGATTTTCGATCTACAATCAGGCTAGCGGTCCTCAGTACGTAAAGCAATGCTCGAGAATGACATGGAAGAAAGCCGAAGCGGCACCATTAAGATAAGTGACATGTCGTGTGAAGCCCTTAGAGCATTTGTCGACTATCTTTTTGTTGAACCGTGGCTCGATGAGCAAATGGCTTGTGAGCTTCTAGTATTGGCCGAAAAGTACCAGGTGGTGCACCTCAAAGCTTATTGTGAGATGATCTTGATATCCAAATTAAACTGGGATAACTCGATCATATTGCGCGCCAGCAGAACGCGAAGCATCTCCTTGAGGCAGCCTTGTGCTTAATGATGGACAACATGTATATATTCTCAGAACATCCGAAGTTTCCAGAGCTCCTTAAAAAGGACTCACGCCTTGTGGTGGAGATATACGAAGCCTTTCTTACAAAGCTGTATCGGAACAAGTAATCGTGGTGAGTTTCGCCTTTTTGTTCCCGACTGACGGAATTTTCAGTTTCAGATAACTTTTCTGTCTGGGTTGTTGGTAGATCTCATTGCCTTCTTCTTATTCAGGGATGCAATTTGAAGTGTAGTCAGATTCAACAGCAGACGTTTATTGAAGCAAGATGCATACGCAATGTCATGACAGGCGCTTGGTCTTAATGAATGAATGCTTGACGGATGTGATATTGGATGTCTTAAGGTTCCAATATGCTTTCTTTTTTATAGGACAAACAGACTATCTATGCTGAAATTGGTCATGATATTCATCTATATTATGATTGAGGTGAAGTTTGAGTATTGTTCGGGAATTTTTAGACAAATCAGATGCTTGCGGATAAGAGAGACCATATGCGGTATAGGGTTATTACATTTGGGTTATCAAATTTCGTTCTTATTTCACCTAGGGTGTATTGTAATTTGATATTTTTTTTCCGTTAAATTTTGACTTCTCTCTCAATCATTTTATTCGATGGTCAATATCGAAATAACCCACTAAGTTATTTAGTCATTCAACTTTGGTATGAGTATCGTGCAGAAGACACTCAAAAAAGTGAAGACCGATGCTACATTTCAACTGTTTGGGAGTCTCCTAAAAAATTAGTGCCCTCGCCCCTTTATTCTTTTCTAGTCTCTTGAGCAATTGTGTGAAGAGCGCGAAGTTTCACGAGATCAATTTTATTTGCTTCAGTCTGGGTCGTTACCTTCGTATAGAATTGGCTTTTCCAGTCGTAATGCAATATGGCGATTGGCCTAGTTTTGAAATTTGTCAACATGAGGGTGACATGCAACTCTTGAGAGTCAGCATATGGATGCTTGATTCGTATTTTGAATGGATCGATAGATTAAGATCATCTATCATAGATAAAAAAAAAAAAGTATATCATTAGTCATACAAATCTTCTATGATTAATCAAAGTTTAACTTGTTTAAACATTTGAAAACATGGTGCACTCTCTATTTCCTCGGCAGAATGAGATGCAACGTATTTCTTCTTTTTCCCTCCAAGTCTATATGATTTGGCTTTCTAGACTCTATTTAAGATATTGATTAAGTTAATCTTATTCCAGAAGCCCATTTGCAATGCAAACCCTCAACCATGATAATCTTGTTTTTTTTTTTTTTTGTTTTATAACATGCTAAATGTCGTTGCTTTAGAGTTCTCAAGATTAGGGCGAGTTAAGACGTATTGACACTGGTTTACAAAATTGAAGTCACTCGACAAACGTTCATCGCATAATGTTGCGCTTAAAATTCCCTTGATCAGGCCTGATTGAATTTCTTAGGGTTTGGCCCAAAAGGTTGAAACCCAAAAGGGTTGTAAACGCGGAAAATTCCTTTTATCGAACGTTAGTAGTTTATTAAGTAAGAAGGGTTCCGGGCAAGTTTTGGACAGAGAGTGTCAAATGTATGATGTATTGATAAGGGCATGTCTTTCAACAGCTGTGTACAAGACTTTCGACAGACCTCCTGGTGACCTCTTCGATTAACCTTGTCGAATTGCTTCAACGTAATTGTAACCAAGATACAACACCGGAATTGAATCGACGATGTTAAACCTTATTGTAGGGCACTATGCTAGAATTTAATCTACGACACCGGACGGGTGGATGAATCAATAAAACACTGGAATTTAATCAACGGCAATGGACTGGGTGGACAGACGTCGGAATCTAATTGAAGACACCTAACTCTGGATATGAAACACGTCGGAATTGAATCGACAGCGGGAATTTTAGAACTACTGCTAAGCTAAAAGCTAATTAAAAAGATAAAAGACTTGTTTGTTTGTGTTGTGGGGGGTTTCTATGTTGGATACCTTAGGTATTTATGGGCATGATTCGATAATCGTCGAACAGTTATTGCCTTGGGCTCCAAGCACGTTCTTTTTCGATGACTAGGAATGCTCTGGTAACCGTCGAACAGTCATTGCCTTGGACTCCAAGCACGTTTTCCTTCGACGACTCTTGTGGACAAGGATTTTAACGGTTTTCGTGCCTTTCTCGCTCCGTTTCTTGGGATTGCTACTAAATTCTGTAACTGCCTCAATCTTGTACTTTTTGCGTGCCTTTTCTTTTCGCTTTTTGAGATTAATACCGCTAAAATTGCCCCTTACGCGTGGCGTTTCCGCAGTCAATCTTCACATGGCCTGCGCACACTTGTCCATAGCTAATCATTCCTCCTCCGTGTGCGCATCACGTGACCCCTATGGTAATTTTTTGGCGTCAACAAATGCCCCAATAGATAAATCGAAGATTTATCTCTTTTAAGTGACGTTCTTTGATTTGACGGCCATCAACAAGGGATTTTCTGATCTCTTTTCCCGAAGCGTAATCATTCCAACTTTTCCACGATACATCAATTTCTGGCCTGTAGCGTTTCTTCGAATAGAAAGCTCTCAATCATCGTCTTCCCTGTTGTATTCTAATTTTTTTTCGATTGTTTTTGCCTCATCAGCTTTCATGGCGTCTTCATCTTCTCATCCTGACTCTAGACAATTAATTGGCCGCTTCAACAAACTGAAGGATGAGGGCAAAGGTGGTTGCTTTTTCGAACTGTTGAACACTTCTAAGGAGTACTTTGGGTTTTTTTTGGGATACGGTCTTCGAACGTATTTGTCCATTGAAGCATGACTTGGACTTGGACTTAGGATGATATTTGTGGCGGTTGAGCTTATTAAGACTGTTGGAAGAGTGGTAGCGATGATATTCACATTCTAGCAAAGCAATTGTGACATGGCTCCAACATCGAGCCAAGGTAAAGATCGTTGAAATTATGTCTCGAGTTTGAACTCGATGCAAAATTGTGAATATCCCAAATAGAATATTTGTGGACGACCTCTGTGGAATTTGCATGTAAGATTTGTGGGGTCTACCGTAGAGATATAGTGGAAGATTTCCCGCATTGTTAAATAAGAGAAAAGAAATAAAATAAAAGATAAAGAAAAAAAGGGAAAGACAATTTACGATGGAATCCTTCTTGAGATATTGAACATGATCCTCTTCTGGTTGATGTCATCCAAGAAGATTACTAATATATTTAAAAATGCTGAAGAGTCTGACACAAGTGAAGTGGGCGTGCTTTCGTTCCTGTCCAAAAGCGCCGATTACCGTGCGCTTGAGCGTGGGTCTTGCTCGGAAGACGCCGTATACGAAGTCTTGAAGCGCCGTGTTATGCGAGTGCTAGACAAAAGGTTTTCTAAATAGGTTTTGTTCGTAACATTACATCAAGAATTTAAGTATTGAAATTAATTAAATTTTGAAGTTAAATTTATGATTAATTCCTTTGCGAAATTGAGATATTATTTAGTTAGTAATTTGGGGCTAAATATTATCTACGTTATTGTATGTAATTAGAGCTTAAGAAACACTAAGAGTGTTTAAGAAACTCAAGTACGATTTGTAATTACTGTATCTCGCTTGATTTATAGTGGAATTCGTTATTACTCTTTCCGTGAACGTAGATCTCTACGACCGAACTAGGTTTAATTTACTTTACTCGTTCTGTCTATTTATTTGATTGGTCGCTTGGTTTTGCGTAACATTATTTATTTTTTTAAATCACGAGACTATCTTTTCTAATTGATATGCATTCACTTAATTAAAGTAATATATTCATTGAATTATAAGTAATGTTTTTTATTTTTGTGAATAACGTAGATCTGGTTTTTCCATTTTCCATTTCTCCATTTAATGGTCCTCCTATTAATTTTTAGTTCTACTTCCTCATTGATAAGAACAACTTATCGAGCACAATTTGTTCTTCTTTTTTTTTTTTTTGGTTCAATCAAGCACAATTTGTTCAGTAAGTAAAATAAGTACCTAATCTGTTTTTAATTTGCTTTATTTTCAACTTTTCTCTAGTAAGATACATACTGCCAACTTTTTTCAATGACTAAATATCAATTAAACTTGACGGAAATTTATTTACAGCAAGTAAAAACATCCATTTAATGAAGAAGAGCTTCGTGTACTTATAATATAGTTAAAAGCTATATATATTCTTATTGTTTACCTTTTCATTTTACTGTAATACATATAAATAGATATCCGTTTAATGGTCCTCCTAATCAAGATTAATTCGAATGAGTTTTAAAGATAAATCTATCCAAAACTAAAATAGAGATTTCGCAAATTTCGTGAAAGGATACTTTCAGTTATAAGAATATCATTCCCATGATTATCGGCATATTATTATTATTATTATTATTATTATTATTATTATGTCCAATTTGCATACTTATACTTGCTAGACATGGAAAGGTTTTGGAAGAGAAATAGATCTTAGCTGACTCCGGCTCACTCAGCAAAATGCTGCAACACAGAGCGAAGCGCTTTCACCACGACGACATCATCGTGTCGGAGAGCAACTCGTACTCGTCCGGCGACTCCCATTTTCAGACCGACTTGGGGATCGTGTGCATGCAGAAATGCAACTCCTGCAAGGAAAAGTGCGTCAGGCGCGACTCCTCTTTTTGCAAGATGTGCTACGAGAAGGTCAGCAAAGCTGCGGAGGAATACAAGAGAGAGATCGAGGTCTTGAAGGCAAAGAACAACTTCTTGAGACTCGTCATTCAGACCGACCACAATGACCTCGGCGTTCGCTCTCGTGGCCCTGGGTTCACTGATGTGGTCTTGGTCTTCGTCGCCGCCAAGCACAGTCCTAACGCAGGGCAGTCGAAACCGGTCCCGACTCACAAGGCCATTCTGGTGAGCATTTGGTCGTTGATTTCGTTGCAGATTTTGCTTAAAAATTTGAGTTTTTCTTTGTTTTTCCCCTGATCTCCATTTAAATTTAGTAAGGATGTTTATTTTTACTCCAAATTCTAATAGTGGGCGGGTCACACGGGGTGGTGCTAAATTGTGTCATTCATGGTAAATAAATGATCAATTTACGTGATTAAGAAAATTTCTGGCCTCAATAATTGCTTCGAGCCTTTACTCGTTCTAGGCAGATTAAATGGTTGTCATTAAAAAAGAAAGAAAGATCAAATGGTTGTTGAGCACGTATGTTATGCATTATCAAATCAAACTTGCGGTAAAATGTTGCAACTGCCTATATAATATATGCTTCCAGCTGGATTTACATGGTGTTAATTACTTTTCAAACTGCATGCTAGTAAAGATGCACCTACGTAGATATTCCAGATTTTATCTTTTGAATTAGCATATATCGTATTAGACGCACATATTTGTTTGGTTGGATTAGATTTCTAAATCATCCAGATTGTCAAATTTTCAGTGCAGATAATGATTGATTCCTTTGATTTGCTTGGAATGAGGCAAAGTTTAGTTGAGTGTAATAGTAATCTCTACCTGACTGTGTCCAGTGTCTGAATTGTTGAATACCTCATTCCTGATGACTCTCTTTCGCAATATCTGATTGAAGCACGTACTTTTGGTTGGAGTTGTCAACATGATCAATACACGAGCTTGAGTTATGGGAGGTGTTTCGGCTGGCATAGCTCACATTATAAGCACAGCACAGTTTCAATAATTTTGTAATTGATGACCGTCTTGTGGACATTATTCAAAAGCTTTGCTCCCATGCTCATAGAATTCATATCAGAGTAAAATAATGTCATGTATATAGAAAATACTGTGACGTATATAGATAAGCTGCATAAACATCTCCTTCACGCGTTTCTGGGTCCTCTTCTAAGTCCTCTTCGATTAACTCTTGTTACAATAAGGCAAGTCGATCCCCAGTGTTCAAATCAATACTCGAGGAAGAAGGCCAAAGTGGCACCATCAAGACGAGTGAGGATGTGTCGCGTGTGTTAGAATATATTTTTAATATATTCAATTGTGGGTTTTATTAATTGTTATTAAAAATATTAATTGGTCTAATAAAGAAAGATATATGCGGTTTCCTAATTCTAGTCAGATATGGAGTTAGATAGTGTGGGCCGAAATAAACCTAATCTTTAATAAGAGGATAGGTTTCATTCTCTATGAATAGAACTCAAGTCCCTCTTCCAAACCCTAATTCCCACATAACCTCACATACAAAATCATTTGAAGTGATACGTGAGTGGTTGTCTCATTGAAGCAAGTGATAATCATCTAAAGCGATACGTGAGTGATTGTCTCATTGAAGCAATTGATGTCTTATTGAAGCAAGTGATAATCGTCTAAAGCGATACGTGAGTGGTTGTATCATTGAAGCAAGTGATAAAGGGGTTCATAGAGGAGAAGCTCTTGAGCATCGGATTCTCACAATTCCGCATCAAAAACGATGAATCCGAAATAAGGTGCGTTAATTCTTTAACTATATGGATTAGGAATTCGTGTATTTATACGTGCGATTCTTGGGTCGCTGCATACGGATTATAAAATCGCAGGTTATATATGGTATCAAAACCTACACGTTTTAGAACTCAAATCAATATTTTTGTTAGTTTCAAATTTGTTTAGCACAACATCCAAACAAGTATGGTGGTTGCACATGTTGCATTTTTTTTTCTTTTTGGAGTTTCTCGAAACCGATTTGGATCCGTTCATATTTATGTGGATGGCGTTTCTTTAAAAAAAAAATAGTCCACATTCTGGGGCATGGGGCTGATTTTTCTCTCTGTATATGCAATTAAAATTTTATTTGGCTTGTGCTGCGCGTTGTAAGTACGCACAAAGATTGGAATTGGTCTCATCGTTACCCGAAATTTGAAACAAGCGGGTAAACTCTTCAATACCATTTCAATCAGCTAATAAAAAAAAAAATTACGTGCTGGATGGTAAGTTACAAAGAGAATAAGACACGCGTGAGGGCACGTGAGAATTGGGATCGGTGAATTTTAGGTATCAACGTGTTTGTATTCTCATGCTCTATAAGATGTACTTTTATGGAAGGAAAATACCTATGAAATTCCAAATACATGCATTTTGAGGGATATTTTTGAATATTTTCAGGTATTTCTATATGATTTCGTGAAATATAAGTGCAAGCTTACATGTAAGTAATACATACAGTTACGTGGAGCATGATTTATCAATTAAATGTTTATGGTTTGAAATGAATTGTTGAGGTATTCATAAATATTAGCAAAGCGTGTAATTTTAAGGATGATTGCCCCTAATTTCTGAAATTACATACATATAGTAAACGTGAAATATAAAGTTATATCCCAATTTTAGGTAAATTCAGTTGGGTTGTGATCGCCAAAGCGGCACGCTTGGATGAGTTTAATAAAGAACATGTTAAATAATATTGAGATGTTTCTTGTTTTAATGCGTAGTTATACTCCCAAAGGAGGTAATTGCGTATTCTTGCATAGAGGGCTACATGTACATCATATGGTTGAGGATTGATTAGTCTAAGTGCTGTCATATACCCA
Source organism: Rhodomyrtus tomentosa (assembly GCA_028455895.1). Lineage (NCBI taxonomy): Eukaryota > Viridiplantae > Streptophyta > Magnoliopsida > Myrtales > Myrtaceae > Rhodomyrtus > Rhodomyrtus tomentosa. The sequence goes on along the minus strand of JAPCWY010000001.1, from coordinate 33,591,505 downwards.
AAGGTGGTGATTAACGAATATTGAAATAAATTCTCATTGCCATTGTAATGTAGGGAGTATACAACTGCATGTCATATTTTCTACCCAAAGGTGATTATATGATGATGTATGTATCTCTCAAGTGAAATTTCACACTATACTAATTAAAAATATTGGGTATTTTTTCAGTCACCGTTTTTGTGAACGGCAACTCTGTTAATATTGAGAATTGAGATTTATAGGGGTTCAATTTTTAAGAATTGAATGAAGATTTTATGTTTACAAAGGATTAAAAAATATTTGTATTGCTCTTGTCAAAAAAGACCTTGCAGTTCTCAGTTTCATTAGTGAGAACTTTCAAAAGCATTATGTGTTTATTGGGTAAAGAGTGATTGGATTCGCTTGTTTGATATAAAGCGATCTATTAAATAACACTTGAAAATTGATTTGTCAGTTAACTATACTGTTAAACAAATGAAAGAAACCTTGGAGTTTTTGAAATTATATCTCATATATTACTAAGATTGGTAAATATCTCTAATGACTCTTCAACATCAGGTGTGATGGTACTATTAAGATTAAAGATTACGTTTCAAAGTTGGTGGAATTGCATATTAAGCAATTCTGAAATCATACTAAAAAAGAAATACATAAATCACCGGTCATACAGACTATTTGATTCCATTGAAAGCATTCTTTGAGAAGTATGGTAACTTCTACTTCTTTTATAAGAAAAACGATTACATGAAGAAATATTACAATTGATACAAAAATTTGGTTATCAAAATATTAGCATAAAGTAATGACTCTTTGGTGTTGGTTTGTAATTTATTCTATCTAAAGTCTCATCTAGTTTGTGATGGCTAGATAGCGGTGCAACATATTATGTTGACTGTACCATATAGGAATTCATAAACTGAAAGATACCAAATCAAGATGAATCAAGCTCACTATAGAAACAACTATAAAGATGATGTTTAATTGATGAGAATGTCATTCTGGATTTTATTTTTAATGTGACATTAAGAAATATATTTTATGTACTCTCCTTAAAAGCAGAATTTATTTTCCGTATTAAATTTGGACATGTGTAGTTACTCTTTTGAGATTCCAAATAAAACAATTACTATTTCTTTTAATTAAAATAAACTTGGGTACTACTCTATGTCCAATGGATTGTACATATTATGTTTATCTCCCAATGAATTATACGTCGCTTATACAGTTGAAACGTTTGCAAAAGATCTCTGCCTAAGGAACAATCATGTGCATTATGGAATAAATTTCTTGGTCACATTAGTAAAGAAAAAGCGGAAAGACTAATAAAAGCAAACATTCTTATTACTCTTAAAAGTGACCTAGACACATGCGTAGATTAAAGTAGAGGTAAGATAACTAAGATAAAGGATGAAACTATAGTCGATAGTTATGACCTATTGAAGTTCATTTATATTTGTATAAGTGGATCTTATGTGGCAATATTGTGTAGAGTTTGTTTTTATCACATTTAAATAATGATTTTTCTCTATTTGTATTTGTACTTAATTAAAAAAAGGTTTAATTTTCGTGACAAGTTCAACTTTTTCTGATTATAGTAAATGAACTTTAAAAAAATTGCCAAATTTGATCAAGTTGATGAGTATCATGATTAACATGGCAATGATGGATAGTTTAAAGAGCCATTTTACTGAATACTTAAAAAAATACTGGGATAGTGACTTAGTTTGCTATTCTTGATGTTCTTGAACAGAAAGGTGTAGTCGAAATGTAAAATCACACCATATGAATATGATGAAGAGTATGATTTGTAAAATCAATTTATATGACTTTTGTGGGGTAAAACTTTAAAAATAACACATTATTTTTCTACCAAAACTATTTCATTGACTTCTTTTGAGACATATATTGGACGTTAATCTAATTTGAACCATATTAGAGTTTGAGGTGTTCATGCAGAATAAAGTTACATGATCCAATATTGGATAAGTTGGATTCTAGAACCACTCAGTTTTATTTTGTACCTTACCATATTCATCTAAAGGGGTATTGATTTATCATCCCAAAAGAGAAACAAGAATCGTAGAATTAAAAATAGCTAAATTGCTAGAGCTTGATATAAACGAATAAGGGTAATTGCTCACAGACTATTAAAGGTAATGGTGTGGTAGAGATCATTGTGTCGTTTTTTTGCCTATACAAATAATTATGGAGCAGTCTTACTTACGGTTTGATTTTGTTGAGGTTTAGGTTCTTTTTATTAAGACAATACCTAATGAAGTTTATTAGACTTCATAAGCACAAAATAAAAGTTAAAATAGCTCATCTTAATGGATTTATCAAACAGAGATGATTAGTTCTACCAAGTCACATTGAATAGTCTATCCAGAAGAGCATGACTACAAAATCGACTATATAATTGATTTTGTAATTTATACAGTTGCTATTTCTTGTTCATAATTAGAACTGTGGTTCGGTGCATGGTAAATGAGATACATATTATAAAACATACGGTGTTTGAAAGCTTATTAGCATACCTCAAGATCACAAGTCCATCTGCTGCAATTGGGTGCGTATATTTAAGGAGATTCCAGATGAAAGTTTTTGTCTACTTTATTATATCAAATTATATTTTGATCAGTATTTTATCTGAGAAGTTTAAAGACAGATTAGTAGGGAAATTTTTCACTTATAAAGAATGAGTAGACTTAAAATATATTTTCTTTTCAGTCTCTCATAAAGTTTTTCAGAGTGATTAAGGTATTAATAGCTCATTATAATAAGGAGCTTTAATATACAGATATTGAAACTTATTTTTTATTGGAGTTCTTAATATGAAAGTTTTTTTTTATGTAATTCAAAGGTTTTCCCGCAGATGATTCAAATAGACTTGTGCGTAAAAAAAGAGGAATCCCATATAATGCTATGAAATAAATTTTGATCATATTCATGGGTATTCTAGACTGAAAGCTCTATTTATGGGTTTAAGTAAGCTTTTAGACAATTGTTGCTTGAAGTTTCATAGTATTATTGTTATATTCTATTCTGTCAAAAAAGAAGTAAATTAGTATATGCTACAAAATCAGTGGGAGGAATTTATTTTCCTTGTGTTTTATGCAAATGATATCTTGCTTAAAAGTGATTTTTCTTGAATTACTACATAAGGTGAAGTGGATATTGTTAAATCATTTTAACATGATTGATCTTAATAAGAAGTGTTTTGTCTTAGGCATTTAGATCTATATGGATCGTTTTCGCCCCATATTGGGTTAATTTTAGAGGACATACATTGATTGTATTCAGTATAAGGTGTTGCAAGTCAGGAATTACTCCTGTCATTAAGAGCAATAGACTAAATTTGTCATAGTGTCTTCATAAAGTTATAAAAAAAATCCAAATAAAGAATGTACCATATCATGGTGCACTTAAAAGCATCGGTTTCGAGGTACTTAAAGAGTACAAAAGACTACATGCTAATTTACAAATATATTCAAGATCTACAGCTAGTAAGGCATTTAGATTCAGGCTTTGTTAGCTGTCAAGATGATGTGAAGTTGACAACTTCAGACATTTAAATTTCTAAAGAGAAGTGCAGTGTTATAGAAAAACGTAAACAAAAATCTATATAATCTTCGATCAAGAAAGCGAGTTTGTAGTATGCTTTTACCTGCTACTCAAGTTATTTGGCTATGGAATCTCATTAAAGAGTTGATCGTATTTAATTTTGTGGATAAACCCATACAGTTGTATTGTGACTATAACTCTGCAGTATTGTTTATTAACAGCAGCAGAAGTCTTGGGGGTGTAAACATCTATCGATCTAGTTTTTTACCATAAAAGTAACAGAGGTAAAGATGACACTACAATAGAGTTTATTACACAAATGATAATGGTGTAGACTCACTAACTAAAGATCTTTGTCCATACATATTTAGATGATATGTCACAAATATAAAAGTATCATGGGATGCTAATATGACATGTTAATTGATGTACTGAGTAAACATCATGAGATGATGTTGTTCAGTGAGAATTGTTTTTGACATTTGCTCTAATAAAGTTTAAATTTGTGTTTGTTACATTTTGTAATATATAGATATGTATCAACTTTATAGCATGCAATAAAGCATTTATGATTACGATGATGTTGAATATATATATCATGTGAAAATCTCAAGGAATCGTGTGAACCTTGAGTGATGGTTGGGGCATTTATTTTTAGCCAAAAACATGTCTTGTTACACGTAAAATATAGTTAACTATAAAGATAAGACATATGTTAGTTTGTTGGAGCTGTAAAGATGTTCTCTCGTGACACATCTAGTTTCATGACACATAAAGTGAGGGAATGGTGACTGATAAGGAGAATAACATATAAGGTGTCTTTACTATTTGAGATGTTATCTGATTGCCATACTACTATATCAAATCCATATCAGTAGAGTTAAGAGTATTCGTGGTCATGAATGGCTCTATGTTTTCTGATGCAGTTACTGGCATGGTTCAGTGCTTAAGATTTTATGGAAACAGATTGACTGTTGGGAATTATCTCTAGATCAATATAAAGATGCGTATATACAATACAATTTCAATTAATGTCGCCCAAATGAGGGAATGTTAGAATATATTTTTAATATATTCAATTGTGGGCTTTATTAATTGTTATTGTAAATATTAATTGATCTAATAAAGAAATATATATACAGTTTCCTAATTCTAGTCAGTATGAGGTTGGATAGTATGGATCGAGATAAACCTAATCTTTAATGAAGGGATGTGTTTCATTCTCTATAAATAGAGCTCAAGTCCCTCCTCTAAACCCTAATGTCCACATAACCTCACATATAGAATCGTCTGAAGCGATACGTGAGTGGCTGTCTCATTGAAACTAGTGATAAAGGGAGTTCATAGAGGTAAAGCGATACGTAAGTGGCTGCCTCATTGAAGCTAGTGATAAAGGGAGTTCATAGAGGAGAAACTCTTGAGTATCGAATTCTCGCAATTTGGCATCAAAAACGATGAATCCGAAGCAATGTGCGTTAATTTTTTAACTCTATAGATTATGGATTCGTGTATCTATACATGCGATTCTTGGGTCGCTGCATATAGATTATAAACTTGCAGCTTACAGCATGATGCCCTCCGAGCATTTGTCAACTATTTTTACTCTGTCGAAGCATGTGTCGATGAGCAAATTGCTTCAGATGTTCTAGTATTAGCTGAAAAGTATCAGGTGCAGCACCTCAAAGCCTATTGTGGGAAGGTCTTGGCGTCCAAATTAAACTGGGACAACTCAATCACAAACTATGCCTTCGCGCACAAGCATAATGTGAAGCTTCACAAGGAGGCCGCCTTGTCCCTAATCATGGACAACATGGATAAACTCCAAGAACGTCAAGAATAGTCGGAACTCATTGAAAAGAAACCACGCCTTGTGGTGGAGATGTACGAAGCTTGTCGTGCAAAGGAGAAAAAGGGATGAATGAGTTTTCCATTTTCTGGTCCCGCAGGTTGGAATTTTGAGTTTGAAGAAACATTGTTTTGACGACCTTCAGACTGGATTGTTGATAGATTTCATTGCCTTTTTTCTTTTTTCTTAATCAGCTGCTGACAGGCGTTTTCAGGCTTACTAGTGACCTTCTATTGAAGCAAAGTGCGCATGCCATGTCATGAGAGCACGAATTTATTTAATGAATGCTTGATGTAACAATGGCTTTTGCAGGTTCCAATATGCTTTCTTTTCTCTAGAAACATACTACGTGCTGCATTCGGTCTTGATTCTCATCTATACTATGATTCTTTTTTGGTCAGAATCTATACTATGATTTCAGTTTAGTGTTTTCACATTTTGGGTTATCAAACTTTTTTTTTTGTTAAAGTGTTATCAAACTTAGTTATGGGGTACTATTGCAATTTAATTTTTATTTTCAAACGTGTCACTAAATTTTGACTTCGACTTCGCTCTTAATTAGTTCATTCGACCTTAACTATTCCCATCAACAACCAACCAACCCAAAAGCTTTTTTTGATCATTGAGATTTTTCTGAGTGATGTCCAGAAGTCATTGAAAAAAAAATGTTGAGATAAATAATATATTTCACTTGGCCGCCATCCCTCGCCGGCCTCACCCAAAATTGGCAAGGGATTCCCTTGCCAACCTTGCATGGGCTTGGCAAGGTGAGGCCTTCCTTGGCTCGATTGGGCAAATTCGATGAGGGCAGCCCATGCCTCGCCCAGGTGAGACCCTCATTAGTGGTTGGTCATCGCCCGAGATTGGCCACCGGAGCAAAGGAAGGGACAAAAAGGAGAAAAATGGGAAAAAAGTAAATATATAAAAGAGTAAATGGAGAAAAATGCTTTTTATTTAAATTAGTGGGGGCACTTTAAGTCATTTTTTAAATAAAATTTACTTAATATCCTTATTCGGGAAAATTAGACCACTTTTTAAAATTTTTCCAAATACCGAGGAATTTGAGGTGAAAAACACCGCTGAGGCCCAGGATTATGAACTTTTGACCGATCACGACCATCTCAATGACTTGTCTTAATTTTGTCATTTATCTTCCCAGATAATTCTAGGAAAAATGTCACGTCTTTCGTTAGACACGCTTTTGACACTGAGAAATGTGATCCATACTATTATCCAATGAAAATTATAAAAAAAAATACTAAACCTAGGATAATTATGCCAATTAAGTTTTAATTTTTTTTTTTTGCCAATTGAATCTCCAAACATTTATATTTGTGTCAATTCAGTCATAAAATTTATACATTTGTACCAATTTAGTCCACATAATTTTGGTCGACTTGATGTTGATGTGAATTTTTTTAATAATATTTTAATACTTTTCTTTCTTATTTTTTTCTTCCCTTCTTATTCTTCTTCCGTCAACCGGTCATGGGACCTAGGCAATGGCTAACGAATGACTAGAGGTGAGGGTCAGCGAAGTCGACATCACCGTTGTTGGACGAGGTCAGCCTCTTAATGGTTGGGAGTGAGACTCAAACTCACCAAATTTGGCAAGGCCGACCTCGTCCGATGAAGGTGAGGCCGCTGCTAGGTGGCACCTGGTTGTCCTCTTCATCAACCGATCCTGCTTCAGCAATTCTAATGTGGACATTGAGGGATGGCAATCTAGGAAGTGTCGAAGTTGCAAGGGAGTCAAATTCTGATTCACGATCTAGATTGGTAGCCATTTTGGTGTCGATTCAGCGAAGAAGCTAGAGAGGGAGAGAGAGACTGGCCACCCGGTTGAGAAGAGTTTCGGTGGCGGTTGCACAATCGATGATGAACAGGAAGTCTAGGTGCCGCCCAGCGACGGTGAGGTCAACCTCACTGACCAACTCCGAGGTCTGGGAGCCAGTAGAAGAAAAGAAAAGAAAAAAATTGAAACAAAATAAAAAAAATAAATTGAAATAAAAAGAAAATATTATTTAAAATTCACGTCAGCGCCAACTATATCATGTCACCGATTTCTAGTCAAAATTGATCGGATGGAACAAATTGGCACAAGTAGAAAAGATTTATGACTTAATTATCCAAAAAAAGAGAGAGCTGAATTGGCAAAACAATAACAATAAAAAAGGATTTAAAACTAAATTGGCAGATTACTTTTAATTGGCGTTATGGTTCTCGCTGACTTCTTGGGTTCGTTCATTAATTGCAATATCAATTAACACGTTAATTAGGGACGATGTCGGAGTCAAATCATACAGTGAGGGATGGATAGTCTCGGGGACTTAAAAATGTAAAGATGCTGTAGGGGAATTATGGAGAATCTCTAGTGTATTCTTTGCTCTGTACGTATGCGGCACGTATTTGGAACGTGGGAAGACGAGATTCACACACGTGGCTCTCGGCCAATTTGTGTGGAGGAGAATTAACCGAGTTAAGACTTCAAGGCAATCTGCGATTCCAACATCCTCAGAAACTGTATTGAGTATAGGTAATCTGATAGACGATGTTAATTACGCGCAATGAAACTGTCGGACATACATTAAATCTCAATAAATATTGAAAATTTTCGTGTAGTTGATGAGCTTGAATTAATTTAACCCGCTACGTCAGGTATAGCCTAAATCTAGCAACTCTCTCCATAACGATGTATCGTGTTTTCACTGGTGGGTTGATGAAATTAACAAAGCTCTGTCTCTTAAGCCCCACATTTTTCAAAATAATGAATTCTACACAGAAGACCGCATCGCAAGCCTTGAATCATATATACCCAATTTCAATTGATTCAATCAAGTCCTACACTTTTACCAAAAAGTTCAATTGAGTTTGAAGAAGTTTAAATGATTCAGTAAAAAATCCCAAATATTTACTGGAAAATATAATTAAGATCCAAAAAATTATGTTACGAAGGGCAACATAAGGGTGTCGCGTAGGCAACTTTATACTTTATTGATTGCACTTTTTTTAAAAAGGTTTATGAATTAATTAAAAAGAGAAAAGGTTTAGAACTTTTTGTTCTACGTGTATAAGATTTGGAACCTCCATGCAGTATTGATAAGAAAGTAAAACTTCTTCAATATGCAGTTCTTGCATTTCAAACACTTGTTTTTCAATTTCAAACAAGCAATAAAATAATCCTTTCCTCGATTATCCCAGCTAGTGTGTTTTTTGAGTTAATTGAAGCGTTCCAAATCTCATTAAAGTGCTGAACTTTGGAATTTTCAGCCTTAATTTGGGTTATCAAACCAACCCCAACTAATGTCGCATAAGCATTAAGTGGGACCCATGGATTGAATTGTTGGCTTCTTTTAATATTCTAAGAAGAATTTTCTACATCACTTAGGCCCTAGGGCTCGTTTAATAAATCTGAAAAACAAGCGCTGATATTTAAATGTCGAATTCTAAATGCTGATAATTTTAAGTTTTGAGAATGCAAATAAAAAGGTTACTGCATAGCGATCATTGCCGGTGGGTTTTACAAATATGGTTGGCAAGTTTTCAAGTACCATCAATTACTTTTTCTCCACTGTGAAATAAAAAAGAGAGAGAGAGATTGTTGAATAGCCACATTCAGTATTGAAAATTAAACTTTTTAGCACATAAGTAAGGCCGAAGTTTCTTTTCTGATACACGACAGATAATCTTAAACCTAATGATCCATTGACAAGCTGAACTATGCATGCATGAGCGGATTCTATAAGACTTGCATGCCACCTTGTTGAAAATTACAAAGATGGGCGAATTGCCATACTGGGAGCAAGTAAAATTATCTAGTCAAGATCAAGTTCTTCGCCCTACATGTCCAAGAAATTTCAAGAGATGGCGTTATTTGTGACGTCCTGAAAATTCAATTCTTGTAAACGCCGGAATTCGATTAAATGATATGAATGTGTAGTCATAGTCGTCGTCTATTTTGGACTATAAGGATTGAAAAGACGAAAATTTGGACGAATTCCGAACTTTAGATTATTTCAAATTGAGTTTCGAAATTAATCCGCGGCGATTTTTGAATTGCCGTTTTTGCAATCGAGCTTAACCCTGATCGAACTTGGCCAGTGAAATTACCGAAATTACCCTTCGTTCAGTATACCAAAAATTTCGTTTCAGTCCCGATGAGCCAAAATTACCGTTTTACCCCCAAGTATTTATGTAAGAAAGACAAAAAAATTTTAATGCTTACCCTTGAAGTCAAGGTGGTCCATTCTTCCATCTGCTCAATGCAACGTCATTTCTCTGTCTGCCGCTTCTTCCTTTTTATTTCTTCTTCTTTCTTCGTTTCTTCTTCTTCCTCTATTCTTCTGGTGTTGACTAACGACTCCTCCTCCTTGCCGATTAATCCACCTCCGTTTGTCGCCGTTTTTCGCGACCACCGACCCACCACCGGCAGCCAACGTCCTCAGCCACTCCCCACCGCCGCCTTGACCCCAGCCGGGCCGCCGTCGCCGTCGTTTCGCCGAGGAAACGCCACGGCCCGGCCTACCCTGTTTTCGGGTCAAAAGACCCGAGGACTCCGCGGCCTCCTCCGGCCGCCACGGCCGCCACCAACGCCGACCACCACCACCCAGCTAACCCCCTACTTCCCCTCGACCGATCCGACCCCTCGTCGCCGACCGTCAGCCTTCGGAATCGTTGGAATCAGGCCTTGAAGTTTCGGTGCTCTATTTTGAACCCGGTTCATTCCGGTCTTCGATCCGGCCGCCACAGTTGCCGCCGTGTCTCACCGCCACCGCCAGACGACTCACCTGAGTCCCCTCTACCGCCACCTAGCTCGCCTCCGCCAGTCGCCGCGCATGACAGCCGGAAACGACCGCTGACCGAAACCCATGTTTCGGTGCAGAACAGGGCAGCCACTGATCGTGGCTGTACGCCGTCGCCGGCCGCCTCCCGCCACCGACCACCTGTCCCGACCGACCCCCACCGATCCCTGGGTGAGCCCTCGACCCTTGGCCGACATTGTCCCGGCCCGTGTCGTCAGAAAACGGCCAAAACAGTACAGTCACCAATTGAATATACTGATTTTGTACTGTTTCAGGCCGCCGGCCGTCGCTCGCCGGAGCTCCACCGTCGGCCATCTGTTCCGGTGACCCCGCCGGACTCCCACGGGGTGTTGTCGAAGTTTGAGCTCGATCCGCCGCGCAATAAACCTTAGTTTTATTGCCGCCGCCGCCGCCGATCGAGCTAACTCACATTGTGAGTTGACCCTAAACCTTGGTTAGGGCACTAATTGCGCTTATGATTAGTTTTATTTATTTATTTATTTAGTTCTTGTAAAAAAAATTATATTCGATCGGGACCGGTATAGATAGAAACCATGGTTAGGATACATGGTCGATCGATTATTTGTCCGTGGCTATTTGTGGTAATTTATCAATTAATTGATTGATTGAGTTGTTCGCGAGTGAGTGACAGGTTAGAGACGAGCGAACGATTGATTGCTATAATTTGACTGAGAATTAAGATTTTTAATATGAATTGATCTTGAAATTGCCGGGTTAAGTTGATTACTCGAGAGTGCGTAAATTGCTTGATCGGTTCGTTTGCCTGGCTGAAATGCTCAATTGGGAGTCTTGTGGGCCTCGGGGCCGAGTTGATTGTATTTCTTGTAAATTTTGGCGTTAATCCAAGATAATCAATGAGTTGATTGACGAATACAATTTGTGTGGTCATTTAAAGGATCAATGACGCTACTTGGCAAGTTCGCATTGTACCGTGGGTACTTGTGCCGTACAGATTGTATGGAAATTCGCGACTTGTTAGAAACACGATAATCCATGTCATGTGCCAGTCGTACGGTTTTAAGAGATTATCGGATGCCGGTCGCAACTTGTGATGGACCGAAGCTCCTTTTTAAGGAATGCCTACTTGCAGTGCCATGCCGGGTACACTGGATACACCGCTTGTAATAGCCGTCGTTGAGAGGGTAAAGTGGACGTAGCCTGATTTTGCCAGAAGAGTGCGGGATCACACTATTGATGTATCTATCACGCCAGTCGCGTGGGTCATTAATTAATAATGGACTTGTGTATACCTGAGTGGTTGTGCTTCTGTTGGTTGTAGATTTGACAGATTTATTTTGATTGATATTTATATATATCTCTGTTGAAATCTTGTGATCTTTTTGTGGCGCTTAGGATGTTCTGGGCGAATCAATGTCCTAACCGAGATTAGGCTTGATTCACTGAGATTCATTTCTCACCCCGTCGTGGGACAAATTTTTCAGGTCCGAAGTAATGGAGAGACCGGTGCGGTTCGGCACCCCCACCCACTCATCACTTGATATCAGTCTCCATCCGGTATCAGGTACGGACCAGATGTAGGAACGTCACATCACGACGATATGGGTCGATGAAGGGATGTCAAATCTGGTGGCACACCTTTTTAAGGCCTGATATCTTCGTGATGGGATGGATCTCTTTGGTCCGTTTAGAGGATTTGAGGAGCCACCTCTTCAGGGGGTTCCTAATATCCCCGCTTGGGACCCGATGGATATTGATACACCTGATGGGGAAGTGGTGTACCTCGCGCCTGGTATGCAGCTCGAGCTCGAGCCTGAGCAATCAGTAGCTCCCTCTGCGCATTCTAGCCAGAGTTCTTGTGATGACCCGAACGACCCGGCTCCCCTGGTTGGTTATGACGACCCGGATGTCGAGTTTTCCCAGTAGAGGGTTAGGTTCCTTTTGTGGTCAGGGAACTAATGATGGTTTTGTGGGGATATTGTTTTGGAATAGATGAGAGTTAACCTTACCTGACTCTTGTATCTTTTTGTGAGTCCTAGAGGGCCGCCCCGAAATTTGGGGTTGTAATTATTAGTTGATAGCTCTGTAAGGTTATAAATCATCTATTCCCATAAACTTTTAGTGTTGTGATAGTTGGCTTTACTTCCTATCTATCCCATATGATTTTATTGGATGGAAGATTGTACGTTCCGCATGCGGAGTATAATCTTAAGTCGATAGCAGTTACCTGGGACGCTATCTATTATGACCTGGTGGCGATTTGGCAAGAGATATCACGGGTTCGAAAGTCGAGACGTGACATTATTTTTCCGGGAAACCTCCGGCCAGTTAATTGCACAGAGAATTTTAATGGAGAAGTCTCAAACGAGTAACATGTACAATATGAGCGCAGCATAATTTTCGTATTGGTTAACGATAGCAGTGATATCAAGAGAAGCTATACTCGAGGACAGTCAGAGAGAGTCCCGTCAGCGCGGGTCCTAGCTCAAAATTCAATTTGCCGTCGAGTTAGAATGTTCAGCTCTCTCTTAGGTTGATTGTAAAGTTTTTGTATTAGCTTTCATATATTTAGGACAGCGGAGATATCTTCAATATTATTAAGCAGATCACAATTGACATCTTTTATTTGCTTGGAATGAGATTATGTTGAGTATATTATAATATTAATCTCTACCTAAAGTGACATGTTTAGTAGTTTTTTTTGGGTTGGGGTCAAAGCATGTTTAGTAGTTGAATTGCTGGATATTTATTCATTATAACTCTGCCATTCCATTGGAGTTATCAACTCGTTAAGGCTTGGTCATCATGGGACTTTCTCTTGGCTTTCAGCTTCAGCTTCAGTCATCGGCATTCAGCTTCTCGAATAGTGAGGTAATATTTTCTTTAATGTGGTTTATCTCCACTTGCGCATGGCTTCAATGGACTAATACAGTGGCCGATGAGGCATCCTTTCATTTAACTCTTCTCCATACCGTTGGAATAGATCGTTGGTAAGTTGGTTTTGTAATTTTCTCATTTCGTTGCCGAAATACTCGCTGTGCAACTGGCAAAATGCTAACTTGGTAAATGTAGATAGGCTTAGTGTGCGCCTATGATTCCCATTACAGCTCCGCTGCCTTTGATTTTGGTTTCAGCTGAACCACTGATGCAATTTATAAACCTTAGAGATTCACATGGTTGTGCATGAGAAACATCGACCAGCGTGATTTGGGTGGTGGAATTCAAATATACATGCTGTTGGGAAAGTTAATTCAACCACATGTAATTGAGGAAATTAGTTTATTATATATGGATTATTCTAGCAAATTATGAAATATCAAATGTGGGGTACTCATGGATTTTAAGTTTGCAAGAAGCCCCTTCATCTGTTGCCGCTCCACGGAGTCGTGGGAAAGTACATGCGGTGCAAATCCAGCAATGTGGAACACGTCACGAGCAATACCTAATTTTGCAACGAGTGCTATGAGAAGTTCAGCGAGGCCACGAAAGGGCTCAAGCAAGAGATATAGGACTTGGAGACCAAGAACTCCTTGACCTCTTGGATTGGGACCGACCACGATCGTACCAACAGTCGCTAAGTTGGCTCTAGGTTTGTCAACATCCTCTTGGCGGCGGCTGCCGTCGCCGTCGAGGACAGTCTGAGGGAGTCCCGTCGACAGGGGTCCTGGCTCACAGGTTCATTTTGGTGAGCATTGCGTTTTGCTCAATTAATTGGATTCTTAGTTGCAAAAGCCACAGGTTCATTTTGGTGAGCATTGCGTTTTGCTCAATTAATTGGATTCATAGTCGATTTTGCAGTTAATTTATGGTTGAGTAATGTTGATGTACTTATAGTGCCTAAATATATGAAAGGCAATACAAAAACTTCAAGATCAACCTAAGAGAAAGCTTAACATTAGAACATTCTAACTCAACCACAAATTAACTGCAAAATCAATGATGAATCCAATTAATTGAGCAAAACGCAATGCTCACCAAAATGAACCCGTGAGCCAGGACCCACGCCGACGGGACTCCTTGGACTGTCCTCGATGGCGACGACAACCGTCGCCAAGAGGATGTCGGCAAACCTAGGGTCGACTTAGCGACTACTGGTACGATCGTGGTCGATCTCAATCCAAAAGGTCAAGGAGTTCTTGGTCTCCAAGTCCTATATCTCTTGCTTGAGCCCTTCCATGGCCTTGCTGAAATTCTCATAGCACTCGTTGCAAAACTAGGCATTGCATCTCTTGCTTGAGCCCTTCCGTGGCCTTGCTGAAATTCTCATAGCACTCATTGTAAAACTAGGCATTTGCGCGTGACGTGTTCCACATTGTTGGATCTGCACCACACGTAGTTTCCCCATGACTCCGTGTAGCGGCAACATTTCCTTATGATGCGTAGATGAAGGGGCTTCTTGCAAACTTAAAATCCATGAGTACCCCACATTCAATATTTCATAATTTGCTAGAATAGGCATATATAATAAACCAATTTCCTCAATCACATGTAGTTGAATTAACTTCCCCAACAGCATGTATATTTGAATTCAACCGCCCAAATCATATTATGTTCTCATGCACAGCCACGTGGATCTCTAAGATTTATAACTAACATGAGTTGCATCAGTGGTTCAGCTAAAACCAAACTCAAAGGCAGCACTGCTATAATGGGAATCATAGGCATACAAAAGCTTACCACACTAAGCCTATCTACATTTACCAAGTTAGCATTCTGCCAATTGCACAGCAAGTACTTCGGCAACGAAATGAGAAAATTCAAAACCACTTACCATCGATCTACTCCGACAGCATATACATGGAGAAGAGTTAAATGAGAAGACTGTATCAGTCCAATGAAGCCATGCGCAAGTGGAAATAAACCACATTAAAGAAAATATTACCTCACTATTCAATAAGCTGAAGCTGAAAGCCGAATCTCCGCAGAATCCTACAATAAAGAAAGACAAAACAGAGAATGTAAGAAAGCCGCTCAAAATAGGGGGGGGGGGGGGGGGGGGGGGGGGGTGGGCGGGCGCATTCTAGCCCAGGATCCAGGATAGATAGCATGCAGCGAACAAAATTTCGAACAACAAAAGATACCGCCCATCTTCGGGTGTCAACAGAGAACTACAGATCATTAGTGAAAAGACAAACAAAAATGAGCTTGCAAGTGACCACTAAGGAACAAAATAAAGAAAAAAGGAAACAATCCATAGTTGTTGCCAGCGATCGAAAAAGCAGATGTTCAAGAAATTTCAAAAGATACATGGAAGAGGGCATTAATTTTCTTGGAAACCTCCAACCAGTTAATTGCGCAAAGAATTTCAATGCACAGGTCTTAAGGGCGTGGAATGTATTCTTATGTCTTAAAATCTTTGGATTTTTTTGGGATGTTCTTTGAATGAAAGTTCAATGACCAAACAAATTTTTATGATTGAAAGCGAAGTCTAAGTACAGGGATACGATTAAAAAAACTTATAAGTAAAACACTGAACTGAATTATAATCTCTCTTATCCACAAGCATTTGGTTTGTCCCAAATTTTCTGAACAAGGCTCAAATTTCACCTAAATCATAGTACAGACGGATGCACTGAGCGCATAGCATAGATGGTTTGTTTTTTCCTCAGAAGAAACAAGAATCTGGCGACCTGCAAAAGCCGTGGTTTATATACATCAAGATTCATTTTGTAAGATCAAGTAGTCGTAATGGCATTCACTGTTAAAGTTGAAAACAATGCAATCGAGATGACATGACAACGTTGCAAAGAAGGAGATTGTACCCCATGATTAAGAAAAAAGCAATCAGAGGTTGTATCACCTGACTAAGAAAAGAGCAATGAAATCTATCGATAACCATACAAAAAAGTTATCTGACCTATAATCCTCCAGACCCAAAAGTCTCATAAACAGAGAATCAAGAACTCATTAGAAGTATCCTCGGGTGCTGTAGGCAATTGCTGGCTTTGTAACATGTGCATCAAATATCCCCTCACAAGGGTTCTCTATAACTATTTAGGATTTTTTGAGAGTTTAAATATGTTGTTCAAGATTAAAGACAAGGTGGCCCTAAGAAGAAATGGCATAGTACGAGACTGAGTTGTCCCAATTTAATCTGGAAGCACGAAACTCTCATAGTAGCCTTTAAGGTAATGCTTGGAGGACATCATCAAACACTTCAGAGATGCCACGTCGGCTTTCTTCCATCTCACCCTCGAACATTACTTTAAACACCTGAGACGAAGACTCAGAAACGCAATTGTTGCAGCATGAGAAATCTCAATAGCTTGACAAGAATGTTTCTAAATCTCATATCTATAAGTTTTCTAATTCAAAGGAATTCCTGATAAGAATATTTTGAGCATGTGCGCAAAGCTTCTATTGATACCTCCCTATAGTTTATCAATTCCAAGAGAAAGAACTATATCGAGTTGATAACTCCAACGAAATGGCAGAAAGTAACGAAGTATTCAGCAACAAAAACTACTAAATAAGTCACTTTAGGTAGAGATTAATATTCTAATTAACTCAAAACAGCCTCGTTCCAAGTAAATAAATGCATAATAATGTTTTAAATCTCTTAGCTTCATAAGTCCAATCCAACCAAACAAATAACTTCAAGTTCAACCTAAAAAAGGGTTTAAAGAACATTTGAACTCAACCACAAATTAACTTCAAATTAATAGAAGCAAAAACTCTATGTAGCATGGACTGAGGAGGCAGTCAACGAAAGGGATGCGTATCCCAGGGGTAATTTGGGAAAATTTAGGTAAGTGAAAAACCAAAATCTAAAACCACCAAATCGCTAACCAAATTTCATCGTCCTCTCCTCTCTGTCCCTCTACTCTGGGCTCTGCCTCGTCTGGCCGCTCGCCACCTCACCTCACCTTGGCTCACGGCCTCGCCATGGGAGATTAGGGTTTCGAAGTGGGAGGGGTCAGGCCCGAGGACCATCGCGATCCACGCCTGCTGGAACTGAGTGGATTGCAGATTCATGGCAACGGAGAATTAGGGTTTCCTTGGCTGCGATGGCGGGACGACGACGAAGGAAGAAGAAGAGGGAGGAGGAGAGGGAAGGGTTACAGTGAGTGACTTTGAAATGAAGGCTCCCTCGTACTCTGTATTATATGTCCGTGCAAAGGGTTTGGAGTCGCAGAGAGGTTTTTTTTTTTTTTTTCCAAAGGACGGAGAAAGAGAGGGTTTGATGCTAGTTATGGTTTAAATGGACTGTTCTACCAACAAAATTGGGAAACTTTAAAAGCAGGTATTTTCAAAGAAGTGAAGGAATTTTTCAGAAGTGGGGTAATGCAGCCTACTCTCAACAGAACCCAAATAACTCTGATTCCAAAACTCCAGAACCCAGAAAAGTTGGAACAATATTGTCCCATAAGCTTGTGCAACTTTGCCTACAAAATCATTGCAAAGATCCTGGCAAATAGACTCAAGCCTTTGCTACCTGATATCATCGCTGAGGAGCAAAGTGCTTTTGTTGAAGGCAAACAAGTACAAGCAACATTTTTGTCATCCAAGAGGTTCTACACCAACTCAGAGTCAGGAGAAGAAGAAAGTTCCAAGCGATCTTGAAACTTGACATGAAAAAAGCCTATGATCGTATAGAATGGGATTTCTTGGAGGCTTGCTTAAAGAAATTTGGATTTGATGAAAAATGGGTTGGCTGGGTTATGCAGTGTGTGCCTACTGTCTCCTTCAGTGTCAAAATTAATGGAGAACCTCTCCCGTACTTCAGGCCATCCCGGGGAATAAGGCAAGGGGACCCTCTCTCCCCTTACATTTTTATCTTGCAAAGCGATAGAGAAAAAAGTTGCAATGTCAGGCACTCCCCCAATATGCAATGTCAGTTTTTAAAATTCCCATTTCAGCTTGCAAAGCGATAGAGAAAAAAGTTGCCCAATTTTGGTGGAAAACAAATGAGAAGAAAGCTGGTGTCCATTGGAAAAAATGAGAAACTCTGAAGATGAGAAAAGATCAAGGTGGTTTGGGCTTTCGTGATTTGCTATCTTTCAACAAGGCATTACTAGCAAAACAAGCTTGGCGCTTAAACAACCAGCCAACTTCCCTATGGAGCCTCCTGTTCAAAGGACTTTACTACCATGACAGAGATATCTGGCATGCCGAGAGGGGTCGGAGACCATCTTGGGGCTGGCAAAGCCTCATGGTGGGAAGAGATGCTATCCTCCCTTCAGTGGTTTGGGCAGTTAGGAATGGATCAGAAATCAAATCTAGGCAGGACAAATGGATAAAAAAAGGAGTTTTATATGGCCCTTCAAAGGAAAATGAACCAGAACTAGTATCTGGATTCATTACCAAAGAGATTAATCAGTTGAATGAACCACTCCTACGAGAACATTTTGATGACCAGACAGTCTGTGAGATCCTAACAATCCCAATTAAACCTCAGTCGGGAAAAGACCAGAGTGTGGACCGGTACACACAATGGCTGGTACACTGTCAAATCTGGCTACCACATTATTCGAGGCACAACAACTCAAACCCGACCAGAGCAAGCTTCATCGTCTTATAATGCACCCACGAAACTATGGTCTGAAATATGGAAGCTCAAGACCCCCCACAAAGATTAGATTCTTTTTATGGAACCTCTGTCAGAATGCCCTTCCAGTGCAGGACAATCTACATAGGCGAAAGATACTACCTGATCCAACCTGTCCACTATGTGAGAAAAGCCCAGAAACTGTGGAACACCTCTGTTTCTTATGCCCTTGGACCAAAGACGTATGGGCGAATCCAATACTCAATCTGCAATTTTCAAGCTTGGGGTTAGAAAGAATCGAAGAGTGGTTCTACAATCTGGTTGGAAGCAAGAACAACTCACCAAAGCCAGCTTTGCTGGCCACAGTACTATGGAACCTGTGGAAGGTCAGAAACTATAAACTGTTTCGACAAAAGACCCCGGATCCAAACGAAGTGGTTGAATCAGCTCTATTCTCCCTATAAAACTATAAAAATGGCAGATATCATCGATTACAAAAAAGATCGAGGAAAATTCGAACTTTAGCAACTCAAAAGGGGCTAAAGATAGAAAATTTACCGTTCATGTGGATGGGGCTTTCACGCCAGGAGCTATGGAAGGAGCGGTAGCCTGGGTTCTTCGCAATCCGACGGGCGTTTTGCTGAGCGGAGGAGCAAGAAAGGTCGCAGCTTCATCGGCGTTGATGGTTGAAGCTTTGGCCATGGAAGAAGGTCTCAATGACACCCTCTCTCCTCAGAAAGATCGTCAAACTGCTCCAAATCTTCCTTTCAACCCCTTGAACGACTACTTGAGTATTTACTCGGATTGTCTCATCCTAACTGAGGCCTTAGCAAGCCCACGCTCTGAACTGTGGGAGGCCCAGGGTCTAGTTCTCTCTTGGGAGAGAGTTGCTCTGTGATTTCCCAAAAGCCAGGGTGCTATATTGTCCAAGAGAGTAACATGGTGGTGGATCGGATAGCCAGAGCTCAAAATAAAAATGAATTACCGTGTAATTGGCTATCCAATCCTCGTCGTGCTCTCCGAGACCTCCTTTGTTACGAAACCCATCTTTCGAGTTTCCCTCCTTAAGTTTTATATCAATGAGCGGCTATGACAAAAAAAAAAAAAAAAAGCTGACTAGACTCACTTTTCGACCCGACCATCTATGCCTCGTTCGATGCGCTCGACATGAGTGGTGTTAATTTAGCTCAATTTATCACATTAATTTCAGCACAGATTTTTTTTTAATTACTGAATTGGGTTTGCACAAAAAGAAAAAGAAGAACAAGAAGAAGAAGAAGAATTGATCTAGCAAAAAAAAAATTGGGTTTGCATTATTTTGTCAAATGGTAAATTATTATTTTTAGTGTAAAATCTTTAGGGCTCCTTTTTATTGTTTATTTATAAAATTATAAAAATAATAAGTTGTCATGTATATATAAAAAATATATATTCAATATGCAACGTGTGTTAGCATCTGAATTTTAACTAGTGATTGATTGTGTTTTAAAATCAGAGTCTAAGCATTAATCCATACCAAAAATATTAAATCATTTTCATATAGTATTCATATAGAATAATTTAATTCTAGCATTCATGAATTATATTCTCCTTTAATTGGACCAGTGGTGGATGGATTTAATTCAAGGTTTTGAGTTTAATTAAATTATTTGAATTTAGCATGCGCAGAAATTCTTAAGGAAAATGGGTTGATCTGAGGTTAATTAAGTATGATTAAAGACCTTCGAAGCTTAATTCAAACTGGTCTTGCAAATCGGGGTCCATTTCATAAAATATCATAAATTAGAGCTCCTAAAGTAACTTGACCTTTTCCAACCAAAAAAAAAAAATTTAACTTGACCTTCCGAACAAAAAAAAAAGTAACATGACCTAATTTTCCCAATATAAGCATGCTTATAATACTTCATTCAAGAGGGGGCTATTCATTGAATACACTGCCTAGAGAGAACACACGATACTGGCTCTCTTCAAGAAAGCACACCGCTGAAAGTTGAGGAGGAGAGAGGGAGGAAGAATTCATGGCAATAATACACGTAGTGCCAAGAAAAGAGCTTGCGAGAAAGTTAGAAACTACTAAGTAACCCAAAAAATGGAGAAAAAAAGGAAACAATCTGAAATTGTTGCTACCGATCGGAAAAGCAAGACACATAAACACGAAATAGATCCGAAAGCAGAGCAAAACTAGTGCAGCATTTCATTTAATATGCGTATTCCATCCATATGCATCGATCCAAGATACACACGTACAGATACACGAATCCCTAATCCATAGAGTTAAAAAATTAACGCATCTTGTTTCGGATTCATCGTTCTTGATGTGAAATTGCGAGAATCCGATGCTCAAGCGCTTCTTCTTTATGAACCCCTTTATTACTGACTTCAATGAGACGGCCCATCATTGTCGTTTCAGACAATTCTATATGTGACGTTATATGGACATTGGGGTTTAGATGGGGGACTTGAGTTCTATTTATAAAGAATGAAACATATCCCCTCATTAAAGATTAGGTTTATCTCGACCCATACTATCCAGTCTCATATCTGACTAGAATTATGAAACTGTATATATCTTTCTTTATTAAACCAATTAATTTACAATAATAATTAATAAAGTACACAACAAATATATTTTATAATATATTATATTATTCTCCCACTTAGGATATATTAATTGAAATTGTACTGCATATGTGCATCTTTATATTGGTATAGAGATAATTTTCAATAGTCAATCCGGTCCCATAAAATCTTGAGCACTAAACCATGCTAGTAACTGCATCAGAAGACATAGAGCCATACATGATCACGAATACTCTTAACTTTACTGATATGGATTTGATATGATAGTATGACAATTGGATAACATTTCAAATAACAAAAACACCTTATATGTTATCATCCTTGTTAGTCGTCATTCTCTCATCTTATGTGTCACGAGACCGATGTGTCACAAGAGAACATATTTACGGTTCTAACGAACCAACATTTGTCTTAACTTTATAGTTAAATATACTTTACGTGTAACAAGACATATGATTTTAGCTAAAATAAATGCTCCAGCCATTATTCAAGGTTTATACGATGCCTTAAGATTTTTTAACTAATATATGTATTCAACTTCACCTTAATCATAAAATGATTTATTGCATGCGATGGAGTTGATACATATCTAGATGTTACAAAATGTAACAAACACAAATGTAAACTTTATTGGAGCAAATACCAAATACAGCTCCCACTGAACAACACCATCTCATGATGCTTACTCAGCCCATCAATTAACATATCGTATCAGCATCCCACGATACTTTTATGTCTGCACCATGTCATCCAAATGTGTATGGGCAAAGATCTTTATTTAGTGAGTCTGTACTCTTATCACCTGTGTAATAAGTTCTACTGTAGTGTCACCCTTATATCTGTTACCTTTATGGTCAAAAACTAGATCGACAGATGTTTTTCTGCTGGTGTTAATAAATAATACTGCAGAGTTATAGTCACAATACAATTGTATGGGTCTATCCACAAAATTAAATACGGTCAACTCTTTAATGAGATTTCAAAGCTAAATAACTTGAGTAGCAGCTAAAAAGCATACTACAAACTCCGCTTTCTTGATCGATGATTACATAGATTTCTATTTGTGCTTTTCTATAGCATTGCACTTCTGTTTAGACATTTAAATGTCTGAAATTGTCAACTTCACATCATCCTGACAGATAACAAAGCCTGAATCTGAATGCCTTACTCGTTGTAAATATTGAATATGTTTGTAAATTAGCGTGTAGTTTTTTGTCCTTTTTAAGTACATCAAAACTGATACTTCTAAGTGCACCATGATATGGTACATTTTTTATTTGAGTTTTTTTTTTCATAACTTTATGAAGACATTATGACAAATTCAGTCTATTGCTCTTAATGACATGATTAATTCATGACTTGCAACACTTTATACTGAATACAATCAATGTATGTCATCTAGAATTACCCCAATATGTGGCAAGAACAATCCATATAGATCTCAATGCCTATGACAAAATACTCCTTATAAAGATCAATCATGTCAAAATATTTTAACAATATATGTTTCACCTTATGTAGTAATTCAAGAAAATTACTTTCAAGCAAGATATCGTCTATACAAGACACGAGGAAAATAAATTCCTCCCACTGATCTTGTAGTATATACTAATTTACTTTGTTCTTGACAAAACAAAATATAACAACAATACCATGAAACTTCAAGCAACAATTGTCGAAAAGCTCACTTAAACCCATAAAATAGGCTTTTCAGTCTAGAATACCCATAAATATGCTCAAACTTTATTTCATGGCATTATATGGGATTCCTTTTTCTTTATGCACAAGTTTATATGAATTATCTGTTGCAAAACCTTCGGGTTACATAAAAAAGACTTTCAAATTAAGATCTCAAATAAAAAAGAAGATTCAATATATATATGGTAAAGTTCCTTATTATATTGAGCTATTAATGCCTTAATCACTCTGAAAATCTTTATGAGAGACTGAATAAAAATTATTTTAAGTTTACTCATTCTTTACAAGTGAAAAATTTTGGCTACCGATCTATCTTTAAACTTCTTAAATAAAATACTAATTAAAAAGTGATCAGATATAATAACTTAAAAACTTTTATTTGGAGTCCTTTTAAGTTTTGCACATCCAATTGCAGAAGATGAACTTGTGACCTTGAGGCATGCTAATAAGTTTTCAAACACCGTATGTTTCATAGTCTGTATATGTCACGCCCTGCGCCCCGAGCATGAGCACGCGAACATCCCTGCAAGCTAACCAATAATAATCTATCGGCGGTCCCAAGATCCACCAGTAAGAGACGAGAGATATAATAATTACATCAAGCATGCGGAAGCGATACTCATATAAAACCCCGTACAATATATATATTAAGTGGGACCAGGATAGCATCACATAGGTCATACGTCAAAACGTACTGTTCATACAGACCACGGCTACTATAATCCGCTAACAAAAGGGTGACGGGGTAAGCATAACAAAATGAACCATCTTCCACGCCAGCCGGAACTAGGTTAGGTCATCATCAAAAGGGTCGAATCACCAGCTGGAGACTCCTAGGATGAACTGCTGGAGTCATCCGTATCCTCTGCATACTCGATAGGCTCATACTTAGAAAACGCCTCGGACGGGACCTCCACAGAGTCCTCCATGGTCGCCTCTTGCGACGGCTCAGCTAGGTCTCTCTCGGACGCCTCTAAAACTATGACCTCCTCCTACTCCTGTTCCTCGGTGAACTCCATGGTCGGTGTCCGCCCAGGTCCTTTCCTAGACCCTACGACTGACCCCTTAGGTAACTCCTGCTTCGCAATAGTCTGGCACCAATCGGGTATGACACCCTGTGGTACTTCATGGGGCTTCAGTGGCCCTATCTGTGAATCCCCTTCCTTCTTGAACCACGCCTCGAATCTATGAGGCTTCCACTCAGGATTACCCTCGTCCACCCAAACGACAGTACATTTCCTCACATATATATTCCCTTGTCTATCCGGGAACTCATCATAGTATGCCGTCATCTCCTTTAGGTACCCAAAACGTATTGGCCACATAGCTATAACCTAGGATCTGTAAAGGAAGGGTTCCCTAAAGGGGTAAGATACGCATCTCAATAAAAAAAACCTAACCCCAGGTCGGTTGACAGTCCACTTAAGTAGTCGCATCCCTCAACTGATCCACACTCATGAACACATAGGCATAACAATCATAATTCAATAAACAACCACATACAAAAGACAGACATGCATTTATGATCTCGTGTCACACTCATATGCACATGAACTCTCAGCCTGCCACTTCATCACGTCCATCAACCTCCGCCTAACTCATTCTCTAGCCCGTGAACTAGTCGCCTCAGGTTCGGTTAGCATAAACGCATCAGACCGTCATCGGTGACCCGCGTAAACGCATCAGGTCCCGATGAATCTCCAGGCAAAGCTCATTAACTCATACTCTGTCCTGCGAATAATTCGCATCAGAAATGTGGCTATCTCAACCCCGCGACTTCGTCATATCAGAGCGCCACCTAACCATACTTTACCCCGTGACCTCGTCGCATCAGGATCTCAACCTCTTGCCCCGCGTCTCACACGCCTCCGGGCCTTGTTATACCATGCTCATGCCACATCACATCATATGCCTTGATTTTCAATTCAATTTCACACTCACAGGCAAGTGCGCATTCAAATGCATTTCATAAATTCCATGACACGTAAATCAATTCAAATGGTACACAGACATGGCAAACAACTCAGGTAAAGACAATGTCACACAATCTTTCCTTAACGCCTTAGGACATAACAAAATTACCCCATTTGGCAATCTCTCATAAATCGTTTCAATCGACCCTCGACTTACCCAATCGAGTCCAATCCCCCTAGCCTTGGTTTAGGAAATTCCTTACCTTAGCTCGGCAACACAATATTTCCTTCTTGAACCTCCTAGGTTTCGGCCAACCCAAGTCCAAGGGCCAATTTGTCGCGCAACCTAGAATTTCAATCAAGTTGTCAAATTTCCGAACCCAATTCCTCAATCCATCAGTCCAAATCATCCATAACTCAACTCTCAACACTTCATCACATCACAATCATCAAATTGCAGCTCAAAACTATCGCCCAAAGTCCTCAACATATTCGGTTTGGCCCGGCATTGAACCGGTTCCGTTCGGTTCTGTTCATGCCGGGTCTAACCGGTCCTAATCTACTCCAAACCCATCAATTATATACTATCCTACCTCTTATAATGTCTACCTAAGGGTTTGGAAGGCTTACCGGTCGTTTGAAGTCAGATGGCCGCCGAAAAATCATCCGAAGTCGCCAGATCGTCTATGGTCAGAATACCGGCAGATTCTGTCCAAAATGTTCAAGGCCGGTTCGTGGTAAAAAACTTATCAAATAAATCTCCAATTTTTACCACATAATGCTATATGTGTCTACTGAGCCTCCATAAAATTTAATCTCAAGACTCAAAGGTTTCGGCCATCAAAGAGGGTGAGAAACGAACCTACCTCAGGTTGGTTTCGATTCCGTCGGCTTTTGGGAAAACTTCTGCCCAGAACTCCTCGGTGCTCCAAACGCCTTGATTCTTATTGGAGGAGCTCGGCAAGACGTGGATCTACGTCTGGGTGGTCGGCCGACAACAGATGGTGGTCAGAGGGGGTGATCGTGACAGGCAAACAGTGGCGTCCGATCTTGTCGGCGACGGCAGTTTGTAAGAAGAAGAAGATGGTGATGCTCAGTTCTTTGGGGGGTTGGTCTGGCCGAATGGAAGAAGAGGAGAGAAGAGAAATTACTATATTCAATTTTTGGTCAATGAGGTTGAATGTTAGGTGTGGAAAAAGTGATATGACCATGACCCCTTGATTTTGTGACACTTGGCATGTTGCTTTTCCAATGAGATCCAATGGCCATTTTTTTTCTTCATTTTTGGCAGCTCAAAGGAGGGTATAATGTCCATTTTTCCCTTCTTCCATTAAGGAAAAATTTCTAAGCTTGAGGGGCAAAACAATCATTTTACCCCCGACGTTCCAAACGTCGTTTTTCTCGTTCCAGGATTATTCGATAGGGCGACGGCCAATCCAAATGACGTTGGAATTCTTGATTTTCCATTTCAAACTTTTTAGAACTCGTTTCTGATAGTTTTCTATATCAGATGTGATTTCAGCCTATCCCGAACTGACGGACGGCTTTTGCAGACATTACGCGTTCGACCCCGTGATTCATATCACGTTTAGGGCTCGTCAATTCATGGCGGCTTTGGTTGTTATGTAATTGTGAGGATTTATCACTAGTTCCTATAGTCTCAATCGTCACTGTCCGATTTAGGATAATTTTACAAATCGTACGTTGGTCAAGCGGCATCACCCGCTCTCCAATCGTACGACACTCACATGGTAATTTTTAATCGTTCTTAGATCGACCTTTTGATGGTTCTAAATATCCCCTCGACAATCTTTATGGTCAAAGCGTCATTTCTTATCCGAGTCGTCTAGGCCTACGTACCTCGTCTCGCGTTAGCCTTTCCCTTTTGATCAGTCTACTCAAATTGATCATGTTTGAGCGGAATACGACTGAAATATATTGCTTGATATCTATAAACTTCTCATTACAGAGTTTGAAACTGATTGGAAATCAGAATGTCACAACTCTTCCCTTCTTACAAAAATTCTGTCCCCGAAATTTGCTTTACACTCAATTACTCAAATAAATAGGGGTGCTGTCGCCTCATCGTCTCTTCATTTTTCCATGTGGCTCCTTCCGTACCGTGGTGCTCCCATACAATCTTGACTAGTGGGATCTTCTTATTCCTGAGGATTTGCTCCTTCTAGTCCTCGATCTTATTGGCTTCTCTACGTAAGACACTCTATCGTCCACCTCTATAGCTTCGTGGTTTAGCACATATGTCGGGTCAGGCTCATACTTTCTTAGCATCGATACATGGAATACGTTATGTACCTGGGATAGATTTGGCGGCAAAGCAAGTCGGTAGGCCAAAGTTTCAATTCTCTCCAGTATCTCAAAGGCCTACATATCTTGGGCTCAGCTTCCTTGTCCTTCCGAATCGCGACAGTCCTCTCATCGGCGACACCTTGAGGAAGGCGTGATCGCCCACTTGAAACTCCAGGGGCTTGCGCCGCTTGTCTACATAGCTCTTTTGGCGACTCTACGCCGTCCTCAGTCTATCCCGGATTATCTTCACTACTTCCACCAATTGCTCTACCAATTCGGGGTCTGTGATACTTCTTTCTCCTATCTCGTCCCAACAAATCGGTGTTCTGCAGGCTCTGCCATAGAGTGCCTCAAACGGTGCCATCTGTATACTCTGCTGGTAGCTATTATTGTACGCAAACTCTACTAGGTGTAACTGCTCTTCTCATCCACCTTTGAAATCAATAACGCATGCTCTCAACATGTCCTCGAGCGTCTGGATCGTCCTTTCTGACTGTCCATCTGTATATGGATGGTATGCCGTACTGAACTGCAGTCGGGTCCCCATGACCTCTTGCAGGTTCTTCCAAAAATTCGCCATGAATTTCGGATCCCTATCTGAGGTGATCGTCACTGGCACCCTGTGTAATCTTACTATTTATCTCATGTACAGTTCTGCATACTTATCCATAGCAAAGTCATTTTGCACTGGAATGAAGTGAGCGGACTTGGTCAATCGGTCCACGACTACCCATATCGAGTCGTGACCTCTCTGACTCCTCGGAAGTCCCATTACGAAATCCATGGATATGTGCTCCCACTTCCATTCCAGAATCTCTAGTGGCTGTAGCAGTCCTTCAGGCTTACAGTGCTGCGCCTTCACTTGTTGGCAAGTCAAATACTTAGCCACATATCTTGCCACATCTACCTTCATTCCGTTCCACCAATAATGTTGCCACAGATTCTGGCACATCTTTGTACTTCTAGGGTGGACACTATAGTTGCTCCTATGAGCCTTTGACAAAATTCTTTCTCGGAGCCCTTCATCCTTTGGTACACATAGTCGTCCTCGGAACCTCAAAATTCCGTCCTCAGACACTTGGAATTCTGGCTTCCTTTTCGTCGCATCCATCTCGACAATTTTCTGAATCTCCGGGTCTGTGAACTGTAATGCCTTAATCGCTTCTTGGACCTCAGGTTCCACCCTCAGAGTCACTATCAAACTAGATAACTAATCTACCTCTAATCTGAATTCAGAATCTCTCATGTCCTCTATCGTCGACCAATTCCTCACTAGCAGGCATGCAATACTTGACTTACGACTTAATGCATCTGCTACTCTGTTTGCTTTCCCAGGATGATATAGTATCTCACAATCATAATCTTTCAACAGCTCCATCTACCTACGCTGCCTCATGTTCAGCTCTTTCTGGAAAAATAAATATTTCAAACTCTAGTAGTCGGTATACATTTGAAACTTCTCGCCACAAAGGTAGTGTCTCCAAATCTTCAGGGCAAATACAATCGCTGCTAGCTCTAAGTCGTAGGTCGGGTAATTCATCTCGTGTAGCCTCAACTGCTTAGATGCATAGGCTACTACCTTGTCGTGCTGCATCAACACACAACCCAATCCTTTCAGTGAAGTGTCGCTGTAAATCTCGTAACCTCCCAATCCCGACAAAATGGTCAGCACTGGTGCGGTCATCAATCTGTGCTTAAGCTCTTGGAAACTTTGCTCACACCTATCAGTCCATTCAAATTTCGTTTCCTTTTTCGTCAACCGTGTCAGTGGAATGGCTATGGATAAGAATTTTTTCACAAATCGCCTATAATATCCTGCCAGTCCCAAGAAACTTCTGACCTTCGTGCCCGTAGTAGGCCTCGGCCCATTGGTTACAGCCTCTATCTTTGCAGGATTCACCGCAATCTCTTCACCAGACACAACATGACCCAGAAATGCTACCTTGTTCAGCCAAAATTCACACTTGCTTAACTTCGCATACAGTGAATGTTCCCTCAATGTCCTCAGTACAATTCTTAAATGCCCTTCATGTTTTGCATCGCTCCTCCAATAAATCAAGATATCGTCAATAAAAACTATGACGAATCTATCTAGAAATTTCTTAAATACCATATGCATTAAGTCTATGAAAGTAGCTAGAGCGTTAGTCAATCCAAACGGCATCACCATGAACTCGTAATGACCATACCTCATCTTGAAAGCAGTCTTCAGTATGTCTTCCTTCTTAATCCTCAACTGGTGATACCCAGTCCTCAAGTCAATCTTCGAAAATACTGTTGTTCCTTGCAACTGATCGAATAGATCATCAATCCTCGGCAGCGGATACTTGTTCTTCACTGTCACCCGATTCAGCTGCCAGTAGTCAATGCATAAACGCAAAGATTCATCATTCTTTCTTACAAATAGCACTGGTGCTCCCCATGGCGAAGCACTTAGTCGGATGAATCTCTAGCAATCTTGCATCTGTACCTTTAACTCCTTTAATTCTGACAAGGACATCTGGTAAGGTGCTTTCGATATCGGCTCCGTCCCAAGGGCTAATTCAATTACGAACTCTATTTCCCTTTCTGGTGGTAACCCTGGAAACTCCTGGGGAAACACATCCGGGAACTCACGCACTATCGGGATATTCTCTAACTTTGGTTCCCTGGCAGTCATGTCCATTATTGCTACTAAGTATGCCCGACCTTCTTCAGACATCAACTTAGTTACTTCTAAAGATGAGACTAAGGGAATCGAGATTCCTCATCGACTTTCCACCAATTCAAAGCTAGGGCGACCTCTTGGATAAAACCGAATTGTTTTGCTTCCACAGTCTACTACGGCTCCTTGCTTACCCAACCAATCCATTCCTATTATTACATCAAAGTCAAACATGGGCAGTACTGCTAGGTCAATGCTTTCTCTATTTCCCCCAATCACTATCTCACAACCAGCACAGCCCAACGAAACTATTGCGTTATCCTTTAAAGGTGTGGTAACATGCAAGATCATGCTCAACGGTTTCAATTTCATGCCTACTAATTCAGCAAGCTATGCAGACACGAAAGAGTGTGTGGCAACAAGATCAAATAATGCATAAGTAGTCTGGTTGCACAAGTAGACCGATTTGTGACCACTCCTGGAGCTTCCTCCGCCTCGCTGCGAGCTACAGCGTATACTCTGCTCTGTGCCGGTGGTCTGCTCTGTTCGATCTGAGGTGCAGCAGTCGACGGTCCCGCTTGCGGCCTCTGTCCTTGCGATCGACTCGCCAGTGCTTGGTTTGGACACATTCTCATCTAGTGACCAAGTTGACCACACTTGAAACATGCTCATGTTCTCACTAGGCATAGCCCATTTCCATGCCTTCTGCCATACAGTCTGCAGCTCCAGTTGGCTGGGTTTGGCAATTTCACTATTTTATTCGTTGCAGGCGGCACAAATCGTCTGTTATTCGCCATCAACCTCTTACCCATCTGACGATTGTCTCTGAACGATGGGAACCACGACCTAGTTGTGGTATTTCTTTCCCTCAAATTCCGTTCAATCATTTAGCCTCGCTCATATATCTCCTGGTAAGTCCTCAAGTTCAGAGCGATCATTTAGCTACGGAGTTCTGGTCTCAGACCATCCCTAAATCTCCTTGCCTTCTCCAAAGGGTCCTCCACAGATTGAGGTGCATACCTCGAAAGCCTCGCGAACTCAGTCTCGTACTGGTCTATTGTCAGCAGGTTTTGGTGTAGCTGCAGGAACTCCACTTGCTTTCTTTCTCTGGTCGTTTCTGATAAATATTTATCATTAAAGGCCGTCTTGAAAGCATTCCAGTTCAGGGCCACTCCTTCAGGGAAAATTCCATCCTTGGTGGCAACCCACCAGTCATTTACTGTACCCTCCAGTTGGTACATAGCCAGCAACACTTTTTCCTCACCTAAGCATCTTAGCACCCCAAAAGCCTTCTCTAGCTTTTCTATCCATCTGAGCGCTAGCTCGGGATATCCAATCCCGTCAAACTGCGTCGGCTTCAGTTTCATGAACTGCTCCACCAGTTAGTCCATTTGCCTAACCACAACGATTTCCTCTTGAGGGTTCACCGTTTCGTTGTTCTGATTCGGTTCACCCTGACTTCCACTTCCACCAGCGTTGCCAGTATTGGTATTCACGGCTACTAGGGCAGCTCCTACTGTTTGGGATATGGCAGAGTCTCGATCCTGGGCCTGTCTTTCTATAATATCTCTAAGTCCCTCCATTGCCCTCAGTAGATCGTTCACTCTTGGATCTTCAGCTATGGGCGGCCTAGAGCTAGAGGCTCCGCCTCTTGGTCTTCCAGCCCTCCTAGATGGGTTACTCATCCTTGTCTCTTTCTACTGAACCTGATCCACCACAAGTTCAGCAATGAGTTAATAACTTACTCATCCACCCAAATCTAGAGCTACTAACTATTCCTTAACAGAAACAGTTATACAACAATAGTACTCCACAGGTCAATTTCAGAAACATTTCAACCAATGGCCCAGGGCCATTACTCATTTCCATCCACTCTAGTGATTCACTAAAACCAATCACTTTCATTCATCAGGCAAGCCAAGGTCTAGAAATGACTTTCAATCCTAAGCAGAGAGCTTAATTACTTATGCCTTGCCACAATCTTACCAAGGTCAAACACCATCCATAGGTGTCAAGTCACATGCTAGGCATCCCATGTCTTGCCTTGACCAGTCTCTTAAGATCTCGCTATCCGTCCTTGTCCCAACTTAATCCTCCTCATTCCTCTAGTCCTCAATCCACTTTGTATCGAGCTGACCTTGCTCTGATACCAAATCAAACGAGAACGTCACGCCCTGCGCACCGGGCACGAGCACGCGAACACCTGCAAGCTAACCAATAATAATTTCTTGGCGGTCCCAAGATCCACCAATAAGAGATGAGAGATATAATAATTACATCAAGCATGCGAAAGCGATACTCATATAAAATCCCGTACAATATATATATTAAGTGGGATCAGGATAGCATCACATAGGTCATACGTCAAAACGCACTGTTCATACAGACCACGGTTACTACAATCCGTTAACAAAAGGGTGACATGGTAAGCATAACAAAATGAACCATCTTCCACACCAGCCGGAACTAGGTCAGGTCATCATCAAAAGGGTCGGATCACCAACTGGAGACTCCTAGGATGAACTGCTGGAGTCATCCGTATCCTTTGTTTTCTCGGTAGGCTCATACTCAGAAAACGTCTCGGACGGGACCTCCACAGAGTCCTCCATGGTCGCCTCCTACGACGGCTCAGCTAGGTCTCTCTCGGACGCCTCTAAAACTATGATCTCCTCCTGCTCCTGTTCCTTGGTGAACTCCATGGTTGGTGTCCGCTCTGGTCCGTTCCTAGACCCTACGACTGACCCCTCAAGTAACTCCTGCTTCGTTACAGTCTAGCACCAATCGGGTATGACACCCTGTGGTACTTCATGGGGCTTCAGTGGCCCTATCTGTGAATCCCCTTCCTTCTTGAACCACGCCTCGAATCTATGAGGCTTCCACTCAGGCTTACCCTCGTCTACCCATACGACAATACATTTCCTCACATATACGTTCCCTTGTCTATTTGGGAACTCATCATAGTACGCCGTCATCTCTTTTGGGTCCTCAAAACATATTAGCCACATAGCTATAACCTAGGATCTGTAAAGGAAGGGCTCCCCAAAGGGGTGAGATACACATCTGAGTAAGAAAAACCAAACCCCAGTCAGGTTGACAGTCCACTCAAGTAGTCGCATCCCTCAACAGATCCACATTCGTGAACACATAGGCATAACAATCATAATTCAATAAACAACCACAAACAAAAGACAGACATGCATTTATGATCTTGTGTCATACTCATATGCACATGAACTCTCAACCTGCCTCATTCTCTAGCCCGCGAACTAGTCGCCTCAGGCTCGGTCTGTGTAAACGCATCAGACCGTCATCGGTGACCCGCGTAAACGCATCAGGTCCCATTGAATCTCCAGGCAAAGCTCATTAACTCATACTCTGTCCCGCGAATAATTTGCATCAGGATTGTGGCTATCTCAACCCTGCGACTTCGTCGCATTAGGTCGCCACCTAACCATACTTCATCCCGTGACCTCGTCGCATCAGGATCTCAACCTCCCACCCTACGTCTCGCACGCCTTCGGGCCTTTCTATGCCATGCTCATGCCACATCACATCGTATGCCTTGATTTTCAATTCAATTTCACACTCACAGGCAAGTGCGCATTCAAATGCATTTCATAAATTTCGTGGCATGCAAATCAATTTAAATGGTACACAGACATGGCAAACAACTCAGGCATAGGCAATGTCACACAATCTTTCCTTAACACCTTAGGACATAACAAAATTACCCCATTTGGCAATCTCTCATAAATCATTCCAATTGACCCCCAACTTATCCAATCGAGTCCAATCCCCCTAGCCTCGATTTAGAAAATTCCTTACCTTAGCTCAGCGACACAATCTTTTCTTCTTGAATCTCCTAGGTTACGGCCAACCCAAGTCCAAGGGCCAATTTGTCGCGCAACCTAGAATTTCAACCAATTCGTCAAATTTCCGAACCCAATTCTTCAATCCATCAATCCAAATCATCCATAACTCAACTCTCAGCACTTCATCACATCACAATCATCAAATTACAGCTCAAAACTATCGCCCAAAGTCCTCAACAGATTCGGTTTGGCCCGGCATTGAACCGGTTCCGTTCGGTTCTGTTCATGCCGGGTCCAACCGGTCATAATCCACTCCAAACCCATCAATTATACACTATCTTATCTCTTATAATGTCTACCTTAGGGTTTGGGAGGCTTACCGGTCGTTTGAAGTCAGATGGCTGCCGAAAAATCATCCGAAGTCGCCAGATCGTCTATGGTCAGTATATCGGCAGATTTTGTCCAAAATGTTCAAGGCAGGTTTGTGATAAAAAAAAATTATCAAATAAATCCCCAATTTTTTCCACATAATGCTATATGTGTCTACTGAGCCTCCACGAAATTTGAGCTCAAGAATCAAAGGTTTCGGCCATCAAAGAGGGTGAGAACCGAACCTACCTCAAGTTAGTTCCGATTCCGTCGGCTTTTGGGAAAACTTCTACCCAGAACTCCTCGGTGCTCCAAAAGCCTTGATTCTTGTTGGAGGAGCTCAGCAAGACGTGGATCTACGTCTGGGTGATCAGTCGGTAGGAGATGGTGGCTGGAGGGGGTGATCGTGACCGGCGAACAGTGGCGTCCGGTTTGGTCGACGACTGCAGTTTGTAAGAAGAAGAAGATGGTGATGCTCGGTTCTTTGGGGGGTTGGTCTGGCCGAATGGAAGAAGTGGAGAGAAGAGAAATTGTTATATTTAATTTTTGGTCAATGAGGTTGAATGCTAGGTGGTGTGGAAAAGGTGAAATGACCACAACCCCTTGATATTGTGACACTTGGCATGTTGCTTTTCCAATGAGATCCAATGACCATTTTTTGTCTTCATTTTCGGCGGCTCAAGGGAGGTTATAATGTCCATTTTTCCCTTCTTCCATTATAAGGACTAAGTTCTAAGCTTGAGGGGCAAAACGGTCATTTTACCCCTAACGTTCCGAACGTCGTTTTTCTCGTTCCAGGATTATTCGATAGGGCGACGGCCAATCCAAATGATGTTGGAATTCTTAATTTTCCATTTCAAACTTTTCAGGACTTATTTCTGATAGTTTTCTCTATCAGACGTGATTCCAACCTATCTCAAACCGACGGGCGACTTTTGTAGACATTACGCGTATCGACTCCGTGATTCATATCACGTTTAGGGCCCATCAATTCATGGCGGCTTTGGTTGTCATACAATTGTGAGGGTTTATCACTAGTCCCTATGGTCTCAATCGTTACTGTCCGATTTAGGGTAATTTTATAAATCGTACGTTGGTTAAGCGGCATCACCCGCGCTCCAATCGTACGACGCTTGCATGGTAATCTTTAATCGTTCTTAGATCGGCCTTTTGGTGGTTCTAAATATCCTCTCGACAATCCTTATGGTCCAAGCGTCATTTCTTATCCGAGTCGCCTAGGCTCACGTATCTCGTCTCGCGTTAGCCATTTCCATTTGGTCAGTCTACTCAAATTGATCAGGTTTGAGCGGAATACGACTAAAATACATCACTTGATATATATAAATTTATCATTACAGAGTCTAAAACTGACTGGAAATTAGAATGTCACAGTATCTCATCTACTATACACACAACCATAGTTTTAATTATGAACAAGAAATAGCAATTGTATAAATTACTAAATCAATTACATAGTCGATTTTGCAGTCATGCACTTCTGGGTAGACTATTTAGTATGATGGTACAACTGATCATCTCTGCCTAATAGATCTATTAGAAGGAGCTGCTTTAACATTTATTTTGCGCTTGTGGCATCTGATAAATTTCATCAAGAATTGTCTTAATAACAAGAGCATGAACCTCAACAGAATCAAACTGTAACTTAGAATGCTCCATGATCATCTATATAGACAGAAAAAAATGAGACAGTGGTCCCTACCACACCAGTACCTTTAATAGTCTGTGAACAACTACTGTTATTCGGCTATATTAAGCTCTAGCAATTTGGTTATCTGTAATTTCATAATTCTTGTTCTTCTTTTGGGATGATAAATCAATATCCATTTCAGACTGCAAGAATTGCGTGTCTGAGGCCTCTTTAAGTTTCTATTTGCAATCAGGCTAGCCAGTCCCCATTATTTAAAGCAATGCTCGAGAATAAGATGAAGAAAATCAAAGCGGCACCTTTAAGATAAGTGACATGTCCTATGATTCCCTCCGAGCATTTGTTGAGTATCTTTATGCTGAAGCATGGCTTGATGAGCAAATGGCTTGAGCGCTTCTAGTATCGGCTGAAAAGCACCAGATGGAGCACCTCAAAGCTTATTGTGAGAAACTCTTGGTATCCAAACTAAACTGGGAAAACTCAGATAAAATATTATGCCTTTGCGCACCAGCAAAATGTGAAGGTTCTTCTTGAGGACGCCTTGTGCTTATTCTTGGACAACATGGATATACTCGAGAAACATCAAGTATACCGGGAATCCATTAACAAGGACCCACGTCTTATGCTGAAGACGTACAGAGCATTCTTGGGGAAATCTTATACAAACCAATTGGTTTTGAATAAGAGATACTCCTTGTTTAGTTCTGCATTTGGCCAATACACTTTGAGTAAATGCAAATACCTTTAGACTAAAGGTTTTTTCCAAAATACAAGTAGTATTTGGTAAAGTTTTTTTTTTTTAACACATTGAAATACAATTTTGACGTAAATGACGTTTGGTGAAAAATACAATTTGTAATGTTTTTTCATTTTTTCTTTTAAAAAGTGGCGGTGGTCGGTGATGGGCTGGTGGCGGCAGCGGTGGCATTCGGCTAGCGGTGAGCGGCGACGGGCGGCGATAGGTTGTGGTCAACAACAATCAGTGGTGGTCGGCAATTGTTGGAGACGACGGACAGTGTCAGTGACGGTGATGGGCAGGCGGCGATCGGCGGAGGCGGCACTTGGCAATGGGGTGCGGGCGGGTGGCGGCAGGTAGAGGTGACAAAGTTAAAAGA
The DNA here is from genome assembly GCA_028455895.1 of Rhodomyrtus tomentosa. Lineage (NCBI taxonomy): Eukaryota > Viridiplantae > Streptophyta > Magnoliopsida > Myrtales > Myrtaceae > Rhodomyrtus > Rhodomyrtus tomentosa. Next base: position 33,554,746 of record JAPCWY010000001.1, on the reverse strand, counting down.
AAAAAATTAGTTGCATTTGAGATGCAACTTTCCAAAGTACATCCAAATGTACTTTGGGTTAAAAAAAACTTTGAAAAGCATTTGAGATGTAATTGCATATTTACAAAGTGAGCCAAAAAAATGAGTCAAACACCATTCGCATTTGGCCAAGAAACTTTAAAACCTCAATGCTCATTTTCAATGCTGAACCAAACAGTCAGTGCAGAGTTTCTACATTTGGGGTTATCCAACTTCATTCTTATTTTCGTCTGGGGTATATTGCAATGTACCACTAAATTTGACTTTGCCCTCATTCAGTTTATTCCACTGTAAACAACCTAATAACCTGAGAATCTATTGGTTCAACTTTTTGGGAGTCTCCTTGAAAACTAACGCCCCTTTCATCTTTTATATGTTCTTGAACAATTTGTGCAGAGAATATGATGTTGGACGAGATTAAATATTATTTGTGTTAGATATAATTAAGAATAATTCTCTAGGATATTTTCATATATTAGAGATAATTAGAATATTTATATTGATATTATGTATCTCTCAAGATTAGACGAATATTTTTGATTGTGCGTATCTTGATTTACTTTAGCTAGTGATCCCCTAAGGCTGAAGCTTATAAATAGGCTGGTGTAATGTTTGTTACGAATATCGAAATATATGAATTTCTTATTCCTCTATTCCGCTTTATATTCTTAAATTGGTATTAGAGCCTTCATTCCTAAGGCAACCCTAATTCTCAATTCTATTTTTTTTCCTTTTTCATTCTCAAGTTTGCCAAATAAATCCATCCCAATCGACATTGTTCATTGGAGTGCTTCATTCCGTTTGAGTAAGCGCCCCAATAGTGATCGATCCGTCGCCAAGTCGAGCTTTTCTTTTTCATGGAGGTATTTTTTTTAACGTAGTCTTCGCACAGTAACATTCGCTCAGCAGTGCCTGGCTTAACCTTGTAGCCACGCTAGTCGTATCGATCGCGTTTATTTAGTTATTATCCCGGCAACAAAGTCGATCGCAAAGGACGCATGCTATACGGCTCAATTGCCTCCGATTCTTGACTTTTTACTTCTCGTTTTGAGAAGCCAACATCGCCAGTAGACTCGCCGCCCTTAGATGATGCCTCACACATCCCATATTGTGGATCCATCAAGCTTGATGTCAAGAAATGTGTTGGAACACTGTTAGAGATTGATTCAAACTCAAAGTGACTTATTCTTGAGTTTGAGGGGAAGTTAGATATAATTAAAAATAATTCTCTAGGATATTTTCCTACATTAGAGATAACTAAGAATAATTCCCTAAGATATTTATATTGATATTTTGTATATCTCAAGATTGGGCGAATATCGTTTGATTGTGCATATCTTGATTTACTTTAGCTAGTGATCTCCTAAAGCCTATAAATAGGCTGGTGTAATGTTTGTTACGAATATCGAAATATATGAGTTTCTTATTCCTCTCTTCCGCTTTATATTTTCTCAAGTATTTGCTCCTGCCCGGGTCATCACAATAGTATACAATTGGCTTTTCCATTTGAAATGCAATTTGGCAATTGGCGTGCACTCTTGTGAGTCCGGACATCCATGCTTAGGTTAAGATCATATATCTTGTATCAAATAGTATCTCATTTACCGTTAACCTAAGTTTAACTTTTTTACTCGTTAGCAAACGTGGTGCACACATTTTCTATCTCATCGGCAGAATGAGATGCAACTTATTCCCTCTTTTCCCTCGAAATGTCCATGTGATTTGGCTCTCTAGACTTCATTTTAGATGCTAATTGACTCAATCATATCCCAAAAGTCCATTTGAAAAGCCTCAACCACGATAATCTTGTTTTTTTAAACATGTTGAAGGGCATTGCTTGAGAGATGTCGAGATTGGGGGTGAAAATGCACTAAGACTGAATAAACAAAATTGATATAGATATCGGACTCTCATCGCGTAATGTCTAATGCATGAAAGCTGAATAAGTCTACCCAGAATTTCATCTTCTTCCAATAAGCGTATAGCAGCTCGTCGGTTATTCTTGCTTGGAGCCAAATTGAGCTGAAATTTGATTGAAGGTTGAAATCCATACAACAAACGATACATCCAACATTCTACCGACATTTCATTGGACATATACATAAACCCCAAACGTATGCATTTGAGCTCATTTGTTGCATGTGAGCAATTGAATCAATTGATAGTCACATGGAGCTCTATGAACACTATATATAGGAAACTTTTGGATGTGGCGTCCACGATCAAAGTCATTAGCACACTCTTAAAACTCCATGATTCGTATAGAACAAATGATAATACCATCACACGTATCAAGATCCCAAGAAAAAGTAGAAAAGCGCGTAATTGTCAAAGAGGAGGTTGGTTACTTTTAAATGAAAGGACATCAGGAGTAATAATAAGAAATTGCAACCCTAGTTCAGAAAGGCAATGGGAAGAGTAAGTTGTTTCAATCGAAACGAAAGTACAAGAATGAAGAGAATTTTTACTAGTTCTCTATGATCTATAAAATGAAAAATACTTGCATCAACAAGAAGACATAAATCCTTACCCAAAAACAAGAAGATAATAAGTTTTTGTCGGCCTATTATCATGCTTTTCATACATAACTTCTAAAGGCAGGATTTTCAGTCTTAAAAACTCCCCTCATTAACAAAAGAACCTAAAGAAAAGAGACAAACGAACTCCGAGGTCAGATGGCAAAGTTTAGAAGCTTGGTCCCCATCATACATTAACCAAAGCAACTCAAAATGGATGGCACCGAACCTAAATAATGGCTTTCACTAGAAAATAAAAAAATGCTCCCCAAAGCCAAACCTGTCATAATCATCTGAGAATCTCCTATTGCTTAAGGAAAAGATCATTAATACTAAGAAAGCCCTGTGGATATGAAATTCCTTTCTCCAGAGAAGACTATTTCTTCACAGAAGTATCCTTAGGTACTGCATTTTTTCTCTGCTTTGCAAGACATGCTTCGTACAACTCCACCACAAGGCATGGGTCCTTTTCAACAAGTTCCGAGCATTCTAGATGATTTGTGAGCTCATCCAAGTTGTCCAAGATTAAGGAAACGGCAGCCTCAAGGAGAAGCTTTGCGTTGTGCAGGTGCGCAAATGCGTAGTATATGATCGAGTTGTCCCAATAAGCTTCAATTTAGATACTAAGAACTTCTCACAATAAGATTTGAGGTGCTCCACCTGGTACTTTTCAGCCGATACCAGAAGCTCAGAAACCATTTGCTCATCGAGGCATGCTTCGGCATAAAGATAACCAACAAATGCTCGGACGGCATCCTATGACACGTCACTTATCTCGATGGTGCAGTTTTGGCTTTCTTCCATCTCATTCTCGAGCATTGCTTTAAATACTGGGGACTGGCTAGCCTGATAGTCACAAATAAATAAATTAAGAGCACTTGAAAATGTAATTCTTGCAGTGTAAAAACTGAGTAGTTTGATAGGAAATGTTTATGCATCTTATCAATATGAGTTGGAGTTTGCTAAATTGAAGAAACTCCTGAAATGAATATCATGAGCATGCAAGCAAAGCTTTTGAATATGTCCTTGCTTCATTATCGAACTACAAAAATTATGCAAACTATGTTGTGCTCATAAGTCTTCTATGCCAAGCGAAAGACCATAACTCCTTTTGCGATGTTTGAGTTGATAACTCCAATGAAATGCACATAGCAGCAGGTAAAATGCATATCTGGTGGCTCAAGCATCGCTTAAATCAAATATTGTGCAGTAGTCATAATGAATGAAGCGTCCAGTAACTCAATTACTAAACATGTCACTTCAAATAGAGATTAACATTCCACTAAACTCAACAAAGTCACATTCCAGGCAAACAAAAAGAACACCCGCAAACTAAAATTGAGAATCTCTTTGATTTAGAAATCCAGTCCAAGCAAACAAATATGTACTAACGCCAGAATAGACGAAAGCTAATATAAAAACTTCAAGATCAACCTAAGAGAGAGTTTAAGATCAGACTAGGAAGTAAAAGACATAATCTGTTAGTGGAAATGTATTATGTAGGTGCATCTTTAGTAGAATCCAATTCCAAATGTAAACGCAACCTCCATTTTCACCATGTATATCCAGCCACAAGCGTGTATAGTGGCAGAATTTTACAGCAAGTTTCTAGATGAAGGGTCACAGAAATTCACATTGAGTTGATAATGCTGATTATAGACGCTCAACAACTATTTACTCTGTTAATCTTGGCATTACATCCTGAAAACCCAAGTAAACATAAGAAAGTTAAGTTTAGGTGAAGAAGAGAGAAGACCAAGACCTCTCCAAGCAATTATTGAAGCCAGAAAAGAAAGAAGGAAGAGGTCCAACATCCTTTTTGAGGCCGGATCATGATCATTGAATGCATATGTTTAGAACTCTTGGTGATTTAGTCAAGACTTGTTTGAGGAAGGAAGTCATCTAGCAGAACTAGTTTGGCAGTGACCCGCTATATAAAATTTAATGTGGAGAAAAAGAATTAATTAAAGATGAATAATTGCAGTTTCATTTTAATTGGTTAGCTTTGCTTCCAGTACAGAGCAATGAGGATAGTAATTATGTGAATCATTTATGCCTATACGAGTGTCTCTGAAGACTATCTAGCGGCAATCGGAGTCACTTACGAAAGGATGCTTGTTACATTACATGGATGCAAATTCTATAGTGGCTGCCTTCTAATTGATATCCTCATGCACAAGAGATATGAAGGCTGGCTTAACTGACGGGCAGGAGATAGCCAGAGGATATCATTCAGCCATTAATAATATTACCGTTCTTCTAGAATATGACAGCATGAAAGTTGAAGATGGCAAGCTAGTTAAAGGGGTGGTACAAACTTCCTCTGGGGCATTAGAAGAATTTAATCATGCAAGCCCTAACTCATTATCCTTGAGTAATATCACTTTGGGGCAACTCTTTGCTTTCAGAAATAAGCTACCCCCCGTCATGGACTTCGCAAGTGGCAAGGACAAAGAGTGATCGCTGTTGACTAGTAAGCCATAGGTACCACTGTGTGAGCCCATCATCCCATGTTACCAAATTCTCATGAACACAAAAAAAAAAAAAAAATCTTAAAAGCCCAACTGCAAATTCACCGTAGGTTTCCCTTACTTAAATCCATCAGCACAAACTATGCTACATTGGCCTTTTTATCCGCAACAATTGTTTGCAGGAATGCCCAGTAGGGCCAAAGGAAGATAAAACTTCTAAAGAATTCTCTACGAGCATTGCTCTTTCCCTCTCTTATAACCCCTCTCTGCCTCAACTAAAATGAAAGATTGAAGAAACATTGATAGCTCGACCCAGACAACTGAATTTCATAACTATTTGACCAAGCCGGTTTTAAGACCATCTATATCCACTATAAGCTCTTCCATATGAGTATCTTGTCTTCCTTCCTCAGCATTATTTCACAGTCAAGCACGTTAACTGTGCAGAAATTAAGACTATCCAACAAAGATTCAGAATACAATGGTTTGCCGCACCTTTGTCGTCCACTGACTGAGAGAACTCATAAAGACTGTGTCCCGCATTTTATCTTCCCCACTTTCACCAAGAATTATTATAAAATTCTTCGTGATGTAATTGACCCACTTATCTACCACTGATCGCACAACTAATCACCACCCTATGAGGCACGCCCGCAATTTGAACTTGAAGCAAGGAACAGAGCATTGTAACCAACCCAAAAATTAACTACAATCACTGTGACCAGACCTCCCGCCTGTTCTTAAGTCCCCAAATTCAAAGAAAAACCTAAAATCTAAATAGAGATCAGAGCAAAAACAAAGAAAAACCCAAAATTTAAACAGTGAACGGAGCAAGGAGCAAAGACAGAGAAAACCCAAAATTTAAATGGAGATCAGAGCAAAAACTAAGAAAAACACAAAATTTAATTCAAAGCAAAACCAGCAACAATATCAATGCATGGAGGAAAAGCCGATGTTCACCAGAATGGTCCTATGAGCCGGCTACGGCATAGACGGTCCGCCGTTTGGACCGTCATCGGCAACCAAGACGACGTCGGTGAACCCGGGGCCATTGTCCTGGTGGCCGTGCGGAGACCAGAGAGTCAAGAAGGCGACTTTGGCCTTCAAAATCTCGATCTCTCGCTTGAGCTCTTCCTTGGTCTCGCAGGCCTCCTCGGAGCACCGCTTGCACGCGCCGGCATCGAGCGTGGCGCACTACTCTTTGGAGGATGTGCACCGCATGGAGTCGGTCGCCTCCTTGCAGGGTCGCTGCATCTCCTGAGAGAGAACTAATTTTTTATTTTTTCGGGTCGAAGAAAGAGAGCTAACATGGATTTCCTACCATCTAGAACTTCTAATTTAAATTCAACAGTTCAGATCAGTGGATGACACTAAAAAATTATAAATTAATTTAAACTATCTATTTTAAATTAAACGGTTCAAATTTAATGACATTTTAATTTATGATAGTAAATCCATTTCCCTAATTTGTTTGCCAAACCACGAATAAACCTCCAATCTTAAAAGTAGGGACGACTTAAAAGAAAATACATTTGGGCCGTCAATTTTAAAATGGGACGGACCAGATAAATTCCCTTTTAAAAAACCTTAAAATCCCTTCTCTCCAGTACAAGATCTGTTTCGTCGTTTTTGAGACAGATGTTTTAAAGCATCCTGCCTTAAATTAATTACCAAATCAGGTTTGAAAAGTTTTTATTTACCAAATCAAGATACTACCGAGCGGGCCAATAGAGGAAAAAAATTGCCCGCTCGGTAGTCTGACTGTCGAGTGGGCATAATCTTTCTTTTTTTTTTAATTTTGTTGCCGGCAGTATTTTTGCCATGTACACACATGCGTCCGCAATTTTACAAAAGATATGTAGAGTGCAAGAGGAAAAGCTTTCCCACGAGCTGCTTGTAGCGAAAGATTAGACCTCCGGTGAAGTTGTTGAGCGTTAAAATTATTCGGCCTGACTTTGACTGGAATTCCGGGCTCGGCCCAAAAGGATTGAAACCCAATAAGATAACTAACACCGGAATCTTTTATCGAATATTAGCAGTTCGTTAAGTAAGAATAAATTTTGGTAAGTTTTGGACAGAGAGTGTCAAATGCAGAATGTGTGCTAATATCCGTATGTATTTCGATAATTCCGTACAGGCCTTCAACCAATTCTATCGATGACTTTCGATAAAACTTGCCAAATAATTCGACGTACTTGTAACTGGGACACAACATCGAAATTTAATCGATGATGCTAGATCACACTATAGGACATGATGTTGGAATTTAATCGACGACACCAGACGGTGGAAATGTAGGACACAACACTGGAATTGAATCGATGACACTGGACATGGTAGATGAATAATATAATACCAGAATTGAATCAACGACACTGAACTAAGTGAGCAGACGCCAGAATCTAATTGACGATACCTGATTCTAGATATGAGACAGGTCGAAATTGAATCGACGGCGAGAATATAAAAATTATAGCTAGGCTAAGAGCTAATTCGAAAAGATCAGATTTGTTTGATGTGTTGTGTGTGTTGTGACGTTTGGATATCCTTAGGTATTTATATGCGTGTGAAAGTTTGCTATCTTGGGCTCCAAACACGTTCTCTTCGATAGCTTTTGTGGATAAGGCCTTCGGCAATTTCTGCGCTTTTTCCTCTTAGTTTTTTGGGATTGAAGTCAAACTCTGTAACCGCCTCCATCGTGTTTTATTCTGCCCACGTTTTCTCTTAGCTTTGGGGAAAAATACCTCCAAAGTTGCCCGCACACGTGGCATATCCGTGTCTGATCTTCTCCTGACTTCTATACACCTATCCGCAACTAGCCATACCTCTCTCATGTGCACATTAGGTTAACTTTCGGTGTTAACAGAAGTTAAACTTTTACCTTTCATCAAAGCCAGGAAATCTTTGAGCTGAGATGGAGGATTTCTGCAGATCTTTCCCGATGAGTTTCTCCCAGATCCCGACCACTTCGAGCTGAGACAGTATGTTCTTAGGTGGCCTAATGTACACAGTCTTGTTGAAAGTCCGACGGTCGTCGACGCTTTTCATGGCGTATATGGCGATGTCATCTTCGTCGATGTATACCGCTGTGCCATACGGGTCAACACGCACATTGATCATAACCCTTTCGCGGAAAATAGGGAATTGACTTTTCTTTACCAACGAAACTTTGGAGACTAAATTCAAGTGTCAAAGGCACGTGAAACATGCAATTGTTGCGGAAGATCGATACCTTTCTTGTCTCCATCTCCTAACAACAGCGCATAGGCTGTAGATGGAAGGATCTTCCCCGGTTGGCAAAGGCCGCCGAGGAAGTAGCCGGCGAAACAATTCGCCGACATATATATGTGCAGAATCCCGGCATCCTCGATCGCCCTTCTCACCACCATTTTGTCATTGACATGTCACCCTCACGGGCTCCAGTGCATCCTCCATTCTCGCCGGGTCGGTTCCAAATTCAGATGCCAAGAACCTCTGTGAGAATGAACGAACAAAGGTCCTTAGCATGATCTTTCTAATTGCTTCTCTTGAATCTCAATCTTCGTCCCATCTCTCCTCAAGGCCGCAGAGCGAGCAAATGAACGAATGAATGAGTGAATGAGCGAAAAGCGAGCAAGCAAATGATTGAGGCCGAGGAGGGAGGGAGCGAATGAACGATCGAGGCTGCGGAACGAACCAGCAAGCGAGCGAATGAATGATCAAGGCCACGAAGCGTACGAACGATCAAGGCCGGAGTGAATGAAAGAACAAATAAGCGAGCGAGCGAACGATCGAGGCCACGGAGCGAGCGAGCGATCGAGGTCGTGGAGGGAACAAATGAGGGAGCGAACAATTGATGCTGTGGAGCGAACGATTGAGTTCGTGGAGTGAAGGTATAATCTTTCGCTACAAGCAGCTTGTGGGAAAGCTTTTCCTCCTGCACTCTGCATATCTTTTGTAAAATTGCGGACGCATGTATGAAGATGTCAAAAATTGTTCCTGGCCCGCTCGGCAGTGAGACTGCCGAGAGGGCAAAAAAAATTTCAAAAAATAATAGATTATGCCCGCTTTGCAGTCACACTGCGGAGCGCCCCTGATTTGGTAAATAAAAATTTTTCAAACCTAATTTTGTAATTGATTTTTTTAATCTTAATTTGAAAAAAAGCCCGACAAATGACAGGAATTGAATGAAATAAATCTAGTCGGAAATCTTTTGCAACGCACGGTCCCCCCACGTGCAAAACAATCAAGAATATAATTCTAATTATGGAAAGCAATATCTCACAACAACTCCTAAGCCTTACCCACTCACGCATGACCGAGTTGGTTAATAGGTTACTGGTTCAAATCTATCAACTCATGCCCCGTGACTTAAATGAGAGTCGCGACTGATGGTTGCCATGCTAGCTCCTCCGAGGAATAGTCGAGGTGCATAAGCTGGCCCTGATATCCCGGTCATAAAAAAAAAACAACTCCTAAGCCTTTATTTGGATCTGATCAATTTACCAGCAAGCAAAAAGCGATTACATCAAAAAGTTTATGACAATCTATTTGGTTTATAATGCAATAAGCAATAAAATATATAAGTTATAATTATATGGACTAATACCACGTAAATTCCAAATAAACATACATGTGATAAATTTATTCAAAATTATTTTTTTTATCATGAAAAATCTTATACTGATACACATAAAAATATATGTATCAGTTTGGAGTAAATTTACCAAGGGTGTACTAGTTTGGGATTTTTTATAATAGAAAAATAAATACAGTTTAGAATAAATTTGTTACAGGTGTATTAGTTTGGAGTTTTTCATAATATTAATAACCTTAATTATATTGCTTAGTTGAAAGCATCGTAGGACGAAGTAGCATCGCTTATTGAAGCGAATTGCGCACACGTCGCCATGAAGCAGCCTTGATGTTGCTCACTGAAGACTTGGCGGATCTAACAATGGCTATTTACGGGTTTCAATATGCTTTCTTTTTTGTTAAAACTCGGTCGCTAGGCGACATCTCAGTAACGTCCGGGAAATTGAGGATTTTAATTTAGAGTTCTTAAGCACTATTCTTATTTTCGCCTAGCCGACGGTTGCAATTTAGTTCTTTTCAATCCCATCGCCGAATTTTGTCTTCGCTTTTCAACTAGTTTACTTTGACCTTAGATATTCCGTTCAAACACCGACCAACCTAGATAACTTAGCCCGGTCATTGAATTTGATGTAAGTAACATTTAGAAGACATTCAGACAAGTCAATGGAGATGATGCATTTCCACGCGTTTTAAGACTCGTCAATTAAAATTCTTCGAGTGACAAAACTGTATGGTGATATGCCAGAAAATTAACGGCTGCTTTCATCTTTTTGTAATTCCGTGATCATATATATGTATAGTCAAAGAACATGATGTTTGACAAGATGAATTTTATTTGCTGACTTTCGGATCATCGCCGCCCCATATAATTGGCTTTTCCATTTGAAATATGATTTGGCAGCAGGACCATCTTTGTAATTTTCACCGCCATGATGGCATGCAAGTCTTGAGATGCTACGTGATCACCAACAATTGGCTGAGGAATGCATGACCTGCAGATATGAACAAGAAATTCTCAGGGATATTCAGCGAAGCGTGCAAGAAAAGGAGATTCCGAAAGGAACTGTGATGCCGAATCCTCGCGATTGTATTCAGGACTTCGGGACTGATCTGGATGGCTCGCTTGATTGACTGTCTTAACGCGACAACAGCACCTGGTTCGTCCGAAGACTTGCGACGTTGAAAATGTGACTCATCGGGACTGAATTCGCCCCATCTTTGTGGATGCTCGGGACTAGCAGTGTTGGATCAACGGCAGCAGCAATGTTGGGTCTTGTTATGGAGTCAGAATTGCGTTTGGCGCGGCAGCTGCGGACACCACTGGGGGATCAGCAGCCATGTCTGGTCAAGTGGTTGTAGCAGAGACTTCAAGGTACGTCGGCGCAGATCGGGATCAGCAGCCGTTATTGAGACAGTGACGGCGCTGAACATCGATCAGCAAAGACGATCTTGGACACATTGAGGGATCGGGTGGTGCTAACGCTTCGCTGGCCGTCTGGACTGGTATTTCAAAATAGGTGAGCAAGACAACAAAAACGACATATAATCGTGAGGCCGGGCGAGACCAGGTGCAGTCACCAGGAAAAACTTCACGATTTGCTGAGGGAATCAACGTGAGATCATCTCAGAAAAGGACAAAACCATTGCCTTCCTTTTTCTTTACTCTGGCTGTTCTTTTGTCTTCTTCTCTCTTGCCTATCATCCCATCAAGAAAAAAGGCGATCTCCTCCGAAGGCTGGGTCAAAGTTCTCTACTGATTGAAGAGCCAAAATTCACGGCATTCTTCTCTCTCTGTCACTCTTTTTTCATATGTGGCCGCGTATTCTACCAATTGGTGGCCTCGAGTGTCAATTTTACGGCCTGTGAGGATGAAGACAGAGAAAGACAAAACGTGGCTATAAGTGTGGTTAATAAGCATGAAAATATGTCAAATCAAAGAACAAGACGCCCTCTTTTGATCATGCTGAAGTATGCCTTTCTTTTACTCTCTTGGATTCTCTTTCTTATAGCCGTCTATTGCCGTCGATGTCCAACAAGGGTCGGGGAAAGTAACGGCTTGTCGTTGGAGAAGGCAGGAGGCATCGACGATGAGTGAGCGGTAATCGTGGGCCTCGCCGGAAGGGACCCTCAGCCGTGGGGCCCCTCGTGTTTTCTCTCACTTTCTTACGTTCATGTATGATGCATTTAGGGTTGGCGAACTCGGAATGGGTTGAAATTTGATCGGTTGCATGGAAACGGGCCACCACCTAGCCGTCGCTCCACAGTTGGCCACCACGCCGGCCCGTCACCTACCGATTGCTAGTTGCTCGTCAAGCCGCAAGCCCCGTACAACAAGATCCCTGGCTCGTGGTCTCTCGCCCACCCCCTCCCCCCCGGGCGACCCCTAACCGAATATTTAGAGATGTCGCAAGCAAAGATCATATAGCCTAATTGACTATGTCCTGATCTCCTCCATCGCGCCAAGCTCGTCTCGTCATTGTCGCCGCCCGAGCCCATGACGCCGCAAGACTCCTCTACCCGAGACCACCTAGAGGGACCTAGATCTGTGCGATCTCAAGCTTAGTTGCCAACCTCGTCCCATGCATTGGCTGCCTCTGTCCAGCCCACCATCGTGAGTCAAGCCCAACCGATCTCAGACTGCCGTGCCGAGTCGCGTGCCCCGTTGGCCGCCAACCACCCCCACACCTCCAGATCTGAGAACCCTCGACCCAACTAGCTCAACGTCCGCCCACCGTGGGACCCGACACCTCTGTCCAACTGGCCCATCATCATCCTGGAGTCACCAGCCTCCGATAACAGCTTTGGACAGCCCAGTTGACCCCTTGTGACCACCGAGCCGCCTCTAACCGAGACCTGATTCGACGCCAAGCCAACCAGACCTTGACCCAACTCGACCCGAGCAGAGATTTTATGAACTCGTGACCTGAACATCTCAAGCCCGACTCGAACCGCCCCTGATCAAACACGGAGCCCTAACTGGAAATCGAACCAAACCGAACCTATCTACCTTGACTCGAAGCTCCTGAACCCAACCCGAAACAATGACCCAAACTGCAGACCTGAATCGATCGAGCCCGACCAGAATCGTACAGCACCTAAATCCTGTTCGTGTTGTCGTCAATTTGGAAATCTCAATCGTCGCAACCGTATCCGACTCGATAGAGACCATCATAGTTTGTGAGTTAACTCCTAAACTCTGAACAATGCATTAAATGCATTCAAGGATTAGTTTAACTGAAATTGATTGTGATTAGAATAATTAGCGGGCATTGGGTATATTTATTTTAATTATAATCGACTCATTTATTTTTTATCGAGATTGCTAAATATTTTAATTATGTGAATTAGAATTTAGATTAATTAATCAAGTTGAATTAGTTAAATACGACTTGGACAATTAATTAATCATTAATTAATTATTAGGTGGTTATTATTATTTAATTGTTGCCTTATTATTGAATGATTATGTGATTACAGTAGAGTACCATTATTGGCACGTATTCAATGATTGATTATCCTATATTTAAATACAGAGTTATGTGATCGCATGAACTCAAGTTTTAAGCATAAAATGATATTGAGCCAAGTTTTGAGCACGACTGCTTGTGAGTGCACTGAATTAAATGCAAAGATATAAATTGGCTGTTTGTCCATTGTGCTTGTTTGGGATTCCGTCTTCTCGGGTACGTGAGGACGAAGCGGACCCTCGGGTACGAGGGTCGTGCCTAGAAAGTTCATGTCAAGGGTACTTGAAACCACATGACTTATTTCAGATGCTAGTCACAGCAAGGTGCGGGCCAATGCTTCTTATAGGAATGCCTGACTGTTAGTCCATGTCGATGGTACTTGGAACCACATGGCTTGTCGGTCGCTGTCGCCAAAGTAATGGGACGAAACACGGTTCTCTCGAAAGAGCGTGGTTTTGCTAAATCGGGTTTGGTCTTTAATAACTGGAACACGTGTGGTGCATTACATATGCAAAATATGATGAGTGTTCTGGTTATATGCCTTGGCTATATGCAATTGATTACAAGTATATATAAACTGTTTATGTGTGGGCAAAGGTGGAGCAAGTACGCACGTGATTGATGATTCGTTGAAATGTTATACTTGTTCATGTGATAGTTACTCTAGCGTAGATTGCCTTCTATTGATTTGCCATCGATATTATCCTGCATATTTAGGATACTTTGAGCTAGTTAGTATCCTACTCGGACTTAAGCGTTGACTCACAGAGATTTTAAATCTCACCCCGTCCTGGGTTAGTATTTTCAGAATCAAAGTGACGAGGTATCACCTAGCTTCCACCCTTGAATAGATATGGAGTGGAGCTCTTTTTGGAGACGTTTCTGTAGCATGGAGTAGTGTCAACCCCTAAACTTGATATGGCATTTTGAGGATCGTAGAAGGTGGCCCTGAGGTAGGAGTATTTCCTAGAGTTAACAATAAATAATTAAAAATGATCTTTGCTAATATTGTTTGGTGTAACTATTTATTTGACATCTTGCTTTTCTATCATGTTGAGTTTATATCCATCTAGGAGTAACACATTTCGCATGCGCTAATTTAAAGGTGAAAAATATTGGGTCAATGACGTGCCTGAGACAACATTCTTTCTTACGTGAGGTGATTTGGTAGGGTTGTCGCGGGCCTGTAGATCGGGACGTAACAATAGGTAGCTAATTTTTCATTCATAAAGAAAGAGTATATTTAAAATATTTTTTTTTTCATTTAGTCTCTCTTAAAGATTCTTTTCCAAAGTGATTATGGTATTAATACTATGATGCATGCTATTTGCAGTCGATATTGTACTTATTAATGAGACTAGGGCTAAGGTTAACGCTAAGTTATAATTATGGAGAAGCACATTAGAGTCTAAAGGATTTATGTTAAATCGAAGTAAAACAGAATACTTGAAGTGTGACATTCCGAATTCCAACCCTCTCAAGGCTATTGAATGGAAGGATATCGATCGGTGTATTTCAGTTGTAACTCGCTCGGAGTTGGCCACTCTTGAATTAACTGACCAAAAGGGAAAAACTAACGCGGAATTGGGTACGTGGACCTGGGGAATTTGAATGAGAAATGACACTTTGACCATAAGGATTGTCGAGGGAATGTCTTGGGCCGGCAGAGATCGATCTAAGGACGATAATGGAATGTCTTGCTAGTGTTATATGTTGGGACGCGGGTGATTCCGCTTAACCAATATGTAATTTACGAGAATCTCCTAAATCGGATTCCGATGATCAGGATCGAAAGAACGAACGATAAACCCTCACAATTACATGACAATCAAAGTCATCACCGCTTGAGAAAATTCCAAGGTCGATATGCGTAGCACTTGCAGGAGTCGTCCATCTGTTTGAGATAAATTGGAATTATAGTCGACGAGAGTTCAACATGAAATTGGATCTCGAGATTTGGGTATTGGATATTGAGGAATTGAAACATTAGAATTGAGATGGACGTTGCCTCATCGGGAGGTTTATACCGAAAAATGAAAGCTCGGACGAAAAGTGCAAAATGACCATTTTGCCCCTCGACCTTTGGCTTTGCCTTAAGAAGTTTAGAAGTTTATTTTGGTCAATTATCACTCCTCTATATGCTGTCAAAAATGTGTAATAGATATGGTCAAAGGAAGTCAAAGTCAATGAAGCAACCAATGGGAGGTTGCCAAGTGTCAATCAAAGGAGATGCCAGGCATTAAATGACCATTAATTATCCATCTTGTCTAATTGACCCAAGGTGTATTATTGGGATGGAATACCTTCTCTCTCTTCCATTTTGGCCGGCCACCATCTCCCACCATCTTCCTCTCCTTCATTTTTGCTCTCGGCCGAATGGATTCCTCCCGGATAAACAAAAACTGGTTCACTGTTTCTGCCATAACTTTGTCGTACGACTTCGGATTGAGGTAAAAACACCTCCATATTAAAGCTTATCATCTTGCCGTTCTAGGAAGGTATTATGAGCTTAATTTGACCCATCCGTTTGTCCCGTAGGTCTGTTTGAGTGGGCAAAGGTCATACTCTGATATGGTTTTGGAGAGGCTGCGTTTTTGGGAGCTTCCAGACTCCAAATGACCTCAAATTTTCGGTGAAGTCTTCATAACATCTAGTAATTGAATTGGATGAGCTTGGGTTTCAAGTTTAGTTTAATTTTGATGGGTGTACATGGCTGATTTGTGGATATTTTTACCGAGCATATTTTGCCCGTTTGAGGACCCTGTGGAATCCGGGTTGTTCAGAGGTCTTTGGAGTGTCGTTCCGCTTCAAATCTCTTGGTGAGCTTCCAAAATATGTAGATTGAGGTTATGACATGTTGGTTTTGTGGTCAATGAAAGTTTAAGGATGAATTAGGGGCTGTTTGAGGTTAAAAACGTGATATACCGTCCAATCTGCCCATAACGCGCGCCAATTTTGAATTGGATCATTCTAAGTTGTCCGATATCCAAATTGAGCTCCGTTTTCGCCCAAGTGTCCATAAGATCTTGAAGTTTAATATTATGAATTTTTTTCTCAAAAAGTCAGTATAAAAATTATAGTTTTTGTGAGATTGAACCTGGTTTTGGGGGGCTCAAATTGGGCAGTTTTGGTGAATTGAGATTTTGGATGACTTGCCTTGCTAGAACGACAACTGGCATACTTAGGGTCATTGATTCAATATTGTGACGACTTGAGATTAAGGTATTATAGGTGTTATTGAGGTAATGGCGACATGAAATTGAGAAATAATCGAGTTTCAATGTGGTTTTCCTAGGCACGCTATGGGTGCCCTGTTTGGTCGTGAGCTTGCTGACCTAGGAGGATCGTTTGGATTGAAATTGCTAGCTTGCTTGAAGAGGCAAGTGTTTCCTAAACCTTTACCAAAAAGCTAGGACATTGCTGGGTGAGTTATTGAATAAAATGATTGACCGGCGAACCTTTTTATAAATTGAATTGTGCGTGTTATGATGGCATTGTGATCTCAATGAGAAATGTGTTGAGGATACCGATTGGTCTGATGAACTCGGTGGTATCGGAGAGTGGTGAAATTAAATGAGAACGAGAATCCCGATTGGTCTGATGACCCCGGTGGCATTGAGTGGCTGTAAGCTTGGAGAGTACCAATTGGTCTAATGACCCTAGTGGTACGCGAACATCGTTTGGTCTGATGACCCCGGAGATATCATGTAGTAAGAGTGCCAATAGAGTTTGTAAGTGGATGAGAAAGTGGTGGCTGTGATGTATGTGGTGCATGTGATTGCATATTGGGACTCTGGAATTGAGCATGATTGTTTGTACTAACTATCCATACTCGATAATTGATATTGCTATTGTGTGATGCCTTGTGCCATTGCATTATTGTTTATCTACATCTTGGTGGCATTGTGTGTGGTCTGGGGGGACTGGTGTTCAGATCTAGGTTTAGGTTTTACTTGCTGAGATATATATATATATATATATATATATATATTTCACCCCAATGAGGGATTAATTTTTTCAGATCCTTGAAGATGAAAATACAGATGAGATAAGAATGAGCTCTCGATGAAGTGATGGCATGATATTGTATCTGAATTTTGAGGAATTAGGAATTGAATTTTGGGTACTTGACTGCGATAACTTCTAAGGAGAATTTTATTTATAAGAAATAGTTTGGTCATCATTCATTCTCATATGCCATGCACGCATTTTTTTCAAATCATTTCATAATTCATGCGCATGTCTCATAATACTCATGCCATTATCATCCATTTTTGCGCCTTATATTTTTACTTATCATTCGCATTATATAATTTAGCTTGTCATATTTTCCATGTCATGCTTATTTGCCACGTCATTATGCCATGCCACGCATCCTTGCCACGTCATTATGCCATGTCATTTTGCTATGTCATTAATCTCATGTTTGGGATATTCATGCTAGGTGAGTTTAATTTCTTGGTTGATTTTCTTGAATTAGAAGTTGCATGCCACTTAGTCTAATTATAATTTTTCGCATGTTATATGTGGTCCTTGCATGATTAGTTTAGTTAATTGCATTTTGTCCCATCGAATTGCCATGTGTTGTCATTCTTTCCGCATGGTTTAATCAATTAGTTAAACTTTGTATATAGGGAAACACGACCTTAAACTGTGTGTGACCTGCATTGCATCCCTTTATTTGGTCATCTATTCATGTCATTTAGATAGTTTCATGCATTAAAAAGCGAAAAATAATAAACACCTCATTTGAACTTAAAGTGAATTCAATCAAGGTTGAGTTGCCGACCTAGGATATCACATGGAATTAAGGTACTGAAAGGGCATTAGTTTTAATTAACTAGTGTAATCAAGTTCCCGAATCCGAAATCTCTAGTTCGTAGAAGTAAAATAGTTCTCTCGCTGTTTTACTTAGGTTTCTAATCAACCTACAAAAAATGATTAGTGGCGACTTCAAATTCTAAATCATTTCTAATTAAATTAAGTTGCGATTTGGTAGGGCTTGGGAGAGTCCGTATTAGGTTAGTCGTTAAAATTAACCTGATAATCCATTAACCTAAAAATTGATTTAATTTTTTAGGTCGCGACACAACTACATATATTTATTTAAAGAGAGTGCAACATCATAGAAAATGATAAACAAAAAATCTATGTCATCCTCTATCAAGAAAGAAGAGTTTATAACATGCGTTTTAGCTGCTATTTAGATTATTTGGCTCCAAAATCTTATTAGGGAGTTTGATCGTATTTAATTTTGTGAATAAACCCATACAATTGTATTGTGGCTATACTCTGCAACATTATTCATTAACAACAACAGAGGTCCTAAGGGGTCTAATTATTTGACAGTAAAGTTTTTTGAAATGGTGACACAACAATAAAGCTTATTATACAGATGTTATGGCTGCAGACTCATTAATTAAAAGTCTTGGCCCTTGCATATTTAAATGACAAGTCACAGACTTAAAAGTATCATGGGATGTTGTTATGGCATGTTAATTGATGGGCTAAGTAGCATCATGAGATGCTTTGTTCAATGAGAGTTTTTTATTTTTGCTCTAATAAAGTTTACATATGTATTTTGTTACATTTAGTAACAACTTTGATATATAATGACTGTTTTGCATTCAATAAAGTATTTTTGAATGTATTGTCTTCATGTATATTACATATCTAAAGAAAAATCTCAAGGCATCTTGTAAACCTTGAGTGATGGCTGGGGCATTTATTTTTAGCCAAACACATATGTCTTGTTATACATAAATTATAGTTAATTATAAACATAAGACATATATTGGTTCATTGGAACCATAAGGATATTCTCTTGTGACACATCAGGTTTCATGACACATAAAGTAAGAGAATGATGGCTGAGAAGGATGATAACATATAAGGTGTCTTTATTATTTAAGATGTTATCTATTTGCCACAGTATCATATTAAATCTATATCAGTAAAGTTAAGAACATTTGTGATCATGGATGGCTCAATGTCTTTTGATTTCGTTACTGGCATGATTCAATGCTTAAGATTTTACGGGATTGGATTGACTATTAGGATTTATCTCTAGACCAATATAAACATGCAAAACATGCACATATGCAATACAATTTCAATTAATATAGACCAAGTGGAGAATGTTAGAATATATTTTTGATAATCAATGTGGGCTTTATTAATTGTTGTTGTAAATATTAATTGGTTTAATAAAAAATATATATATACAGTTTTCTATTTAGTCTAATATAATATCGGACAATGTGGGTCGAGATAAACCTTATCCTTAACGAGGGAATATGTTTCAATATCTATAAATAGAGATTAAGTTCCACCTCTAAACTTTAATATCCGCACAACCTCACATAAAGAGTCTCAGAAATAATACGTGAGTGGCCGTCTCATTGAAGCCAACGATAAAAGAGATTCATAGAGGAGAAGCTCTCGAGCATCAGATCGTCGCAATTTCGCATCAAGAACGATGGATCTGAAGCAAGATGCATCAATTCTTTAATTTTATGAATTTGTGATTCGTGTATCTAAACATAATGATCTTGGGTCGCTGTATAAGGATTAAAATCGCAACTTACATTTCGATTTCATCCAAGTCGCCATTGAAGCCACAAAGGACTATCTAAATTGATTCTTTTATGTCGATAAGCTCCAATTGCAATGACAAGGCAGTTGCAAGAAGAACCGTCACGTCTTTCTGTTGTGCAAAGGCATGGTACGAGATCGAGTTGTCCCTGTTTAATTTAGACATTATGAACATCTCGCAATACGAAGTGCATCCACCTGGTAGAAGATTCCAAGTCATTTGCTCATTGAGGCATGCTTCAACAGCGTAAAGATATTTGAAAAATGCTTACAGGACATAATACAACATGTCACTGATGTCAATGATGTGGCTTCGACTTTCTTCCATCTGGAGCACCGCTTTAAATGCTTGGGACTGACTAGCCTGTAATAGAAAGTCAAAAGAAATAGTTCTTACAGGATGAGAAATCTCAATAATTTTACAGCCTGAATATGAAAGCTAATATAGAAACTTCAAGATCTATCTAAAAGGGAGTTTAACATAAGACTACGAAGTAAAAGGGCAAAAGTACATTTTTAGTGCTAAAAGTTGTGTACGGAGATCACTTTAGTGCCAAAAGTTTCAAACGGATCACTTTAGTGCTAAATGTTATATAAAAAAAAGATCAGTTTGGTGCCAACTCCGATTTGGGTCGTTGAAATTCTAATGAGGCACTTTTTTATTTATATTTTTGATTGATGTGCCTCGTCGGCGGTCCACCGTGACAATTTTTGAAATTTTTATTTAAAATAAATTGAGAAATAGCTGAAAATTTTAAAAAACTGAAATTAAAAAAAAAATTGAAGGGAGGCGGCGAGGGTTGCTGTAACCCTCGCCGTCGCGTCCCACATCATTGCCGGCAAGGGTGAGACATGGCCAGTAGGGGTCATCGAGCTCAGCTAAGGGCAAGTGACCGCCGCCGATCTCAAATGAGGATCTATCAACAGCCCAGGCGAGGGTTTGCAGACCCTCGTCTAGATCTGGGTGAGGATTGTGGCCCTCAATCAGATCTAGTTGAGGGTCGCCACCAATGGGGGTTGGTCGTTGGTGCTCCTTGGTCGCTGGTGCTCCTTGTTCATTGGTGTTTGCTGGGCTTGATTCAAGAAAAATGGGGGAACAAATCACTTAAGAGGGCCAAAAAAAAGGGGGAATTTCTAGCGTTGAAGACCGAGAGAGAAGAAAAACAGAGAGAGCCAAAAAAAGTACACTACAAGTGCCATAACTTTCGTACGATGTTCAATTAAGTCCCATAACTATTAAAACGTTCACCTGAGTGCTAGTTTTTTGAAAAAGTGTTCATTTGAGTGCCAAAGGTTGTGGTCGTGAGCTATTTTAGCCCATTTGTTAGGAAGTTTTATTGTATATATTTATTCATAATATAGAATCATTCCTATTATGTATTTCCTAATTAGGTTTATCTGTTGTCCTATATATATATATATATATGACATGATTTAGTATTGTAAATATACATAAAAAATATTCATTGAATACAAAGGAGAGTTTTCTTTTCTTCATGGTATTAGAGCCCTAGGGTTTGATCCTTAGGTACTGTATGTCAATTATTGACTATGGCGGTCCCAAAAAAATTTTTGGGCTATTTTCATCACGGTGCCGTCGTCTCGCGCTGGTTGACTTCGTCCTATCCGAGCGATTCATTCTGCGGACCCAATCTCATGGCTGACGATTAGCCAATTGTTGCAACTAACCAAGCGGGTGCTAGTGCCTCTGCTACTGCCATTCTGTCAGACCTGACCATTGCGATGAAGCAGCTCTTGACCCAACAAGTCGCATCGTCGCACATTGAATCTCCTGCTGCACCGATTGCTGTCAAGCTTGATGGCAAAAATTATGGCGTATGGTCCCAGGTTGCTGAGATGTATGTCTCGGGCAAAGACAAACTAGGCTATTCTCTTGAGCCCTTTTTGATTGATCCGTTTTTTTGCCAATGGAAGATTGATGATTCAATGGTGAAAGGTTGGCTTATCAATTCTATGGACCCAACCTTATTCCAAAATTTATTCGGTTTCTTACTGCCAAAGCCGTATGGGATGCCGTGGCAACGAATTTTTTTTTTTATGGATTTGACACCCCCCAAATCTATGATCTTAAAAGGCAGGTTTTTCGATTGAAGCAAGGCGGTGGATCCATCGAGAAATATTACAATGATCTTCAAGGGCTCTGGCGTGAGATTGATTTTTGACGTCTTAATCCTATGCAATTTCCGATCGATATTCAGAGGTACAATGCTATTGTTCATGAAGATTGAGTTTATACTTTTTTAGACGGTCTCGATGACAGTTTGGACAATGTTCGTGCTGATGTTCTGAAGATGGATCCACTCCCTAGTATTGAGCAAGCTTATGCCCGAGTCAGGCGAGAGGATATATGCCAATCTGTCATGCTCTCCACTCCCGTCGGGGTCACCTCTGGTTCCGCCATGATGTCACAGCGAGGCAAGGGTGATTCACACCTCCAGTTAGTGCCTTCTACCCCGGGAGCTCGCCCTAGACTTGGTATGCAAATTCAATCTGAGGGGTGCTCTCACTATGGGAATTCTAAATATACAGCAGCATCTTGTTTTAAACTACACGATTATTCGGATTGGTGGGATGATTTTAAGACCAAGAAGAAGAAATCGAGCTCACAAAAGGGGCGGAATGGAGGGCAAGCCTCCTTGGTGACTAGCGGCTTGTCATTAATTTCTATGGAGCCTGAATCTGCTAATGTTGAATCTCTTGAAGGTAATTGTGGGTTTGTCTTTGCTAATGGACATGGTGATGGTCATCATGGGTGGATAATCGATTCTGGCGCTACTGATCATATGACTCTAGAATCTGGTGACCTTCTTACATCTACTATACCACGTCGAGATCATAATTATAATGCCAACGGGCATAGCTTTCCTGTGACGGCTACAGGGCGTGTGTCTATCATGCCTTCTCTCTCTATCTCATACTTTACTTGTTCTTACATTGTCTAATCATTTGTTATCAGTTGGACAGCTTACCATCGAGTTAAACTGTGTTGTACTTTTGTGCCCTGATTTTTGCCTGTTTCAGGACATTCTCACCAAGGAGATTATTGGGCGTGGTACTAAGAGGGATGGACTGTATTTTATGGATGACATTACTTCTGGACGGACCTATCATTCTCGTGGACAATTAGCTCAAGAGAAGGAACTTTGGTTATGGCACCGTCGTTTAGGTTACCCATCTTTTGGGTATTTACAGCATTTGTTTCTCAAGTTATTTCATGGTCTATCGAACTCTAGTTTTCAATGTGATACTTGTATTTTGGCAAAGAGCCATTGCACCTGTTTTCCTTCCAGTTTGAATATCAGTTCTACTCCTTTTTCCTTAATTCATTCTGATGTATGGGGTGCGTCTCCTATTACTACTGTCACGTCCCGAACTCGGCGAGCACGCGAACATCCCTGTTCATGCCATTCATTTAAGAATACTCTAGGATCCGACGGCTAATTTCCTTATAACTCCTTTAAACAATGCATGCAGAAGCAATGCCATCCCTCGTCATATAAATACAACAACATACAAATGACTTAGGACATATACAACCAAATCTCATTAACTTCATTTACTAAAAGATCAGTTCTTAATTTGCCATTCTCAAGTACAGTTCCTGATATCACAACGAGCAAATCCATCCTAAGTGCAATTGGTCGACTATCTCTTCAAATGCCACTCCTTGGCAGGCTCTTATTACCTTCTCTTGGAACTTGATAAATGTAAGCCCCCACTGGAGTAAGATATAAATCTCAATAAGGTGGGTCCTAACCCTAGGTTAGACCGACCGTCCACTTAGGCAGTCACGTCCCTTGACAGATCTAAACTCATAAATCCAAAGGCAAAACAGCCACAATTCAATAAACAACAACATACATAAGACATGCATGCATTTATGATCTCATATCACACATAAATGCACATATATGCTAGGCCTGCCACTTCGCCACATCGATCAACCTCTGTCTACCTCATTTCTAGCCCGCGATTAGATCGCATCAGGCTTGGCCCACGTAAACGCATCAGACCATTGTCGGTGACCCGCGTAAACGCATCAGGTCCCGAATTATCTCCAGGCAGGGTTTATGAGCTCATACTCTGTCCTGCGATTATATTGCATCAGGACTGTGGCTATCTCAATTTCATGACTCCGTCGCATCAGGGCGCCATCTAATCATACTTCACCCTGCGACCTCGTCGCATCAGGGTCTCAACGTTCTGCCTTGCGTTTCACATGCCTCAGGGCCATGCCATGCTATGCTCATGCCATACTACTTTACTTCATTTTACATACAAACATGGGTGCGACTCAAGCACAATTGACACTCATGGCATGCAAAGCAAATCAAATGAAATCCAGACATGGCAAACGACTCAGGCTTAGATAATGTGATACATAACCATCCTATGACATCTTAGGATGCAACCAAGCTACCCACTTGAACAAATTCTCATAAATTGTTCCTATCGGCCCTTGACTTACCCAATCGAGTCCAATCGTCTTAACAAAGGGTTAGGAATTTTCTTACCTTTGATTTGACGACACAAATTACTCCTCTTGAGCCCCAAGGTTTCGGCCCTCAATGTTCACAACCGGACTTGTCGCGCAACCTAACATATTCAACCAATTTCATCAATTTCCATACTCAATTCCTCAATCCATCAATCCCAATTGCCCATAACACAACCCTTAACATCTCATCACATCATAAACACCAATTTGAAACTCAATATTACCAACCTCAGCCTCCAACAATTCGGTTTTGCCCGGCCTTGCATAGAACCAAATCGGTTCTTCTTGGTTCTGTGCAAACCGGGTACAATCAGCTCTAAACCAACTCTATTGCCATCATTTACTCATCATCCTATCTCTTAACATGTCTATTTAAGGATCCAAGAGGCTCACCAAAGATTTGAGCTTGATTGGTGTCCGGAAACCCTTTGAAGTCGCCGGATCCTTCCTTGGTCAGTAACCGGCAGATTCTGGGCAAGATATACATGGGTGGTTCATGGTAAAAACTTATCAAATAAATCTCCAATTTTTACCACAGATTCTTACACATGTCTACTGAGTCTCCACCAAATTTGAGCTTTAAACTCCAAGAATTCGACCTTCAAATGGACTGAGAAACAGACCTACCTTAGGTTGGTTCCAATTCTGTCGGCCTGTGGGAGAATGCTTGCCCCGAATTCCACAGAGCTCCAAATGACTTGATTCACGTTGGAGGACATTGGCAAGAGGTGGATCTATGCTGTGGTGGTCGGCCGACAGCAGCTGGTGACTGGAAGTGGCCCTCGTGGGCACCGAATAGAGGCTCTAGAACTGATCGCTGGTTCCTCCAAGTCAGTTTCTGGGTGAAATGTACAAGGTCGGTTCGTGGTCAAAATCTCATCAAATTGAGCCCAAATTTTTAAAAAATATTTATACACATCTCAGCTTGATCTCCACAAAATTTGAGCTATAGATTCCAACATTTCAACCACCAAAGGGATTGAGAACCGAACCTACCTCAGATTAGAGCAGTTTCCGTTGACTCTCGGGAGAATCCTTGCTTTGGACTCCTCGGTGCTCCAAATGCTCCGATTCTTGCTGGAGGATGTTGGCAAGACATAGGTCTTTGTTTGGGTGACTGGTCGGCTTCTAGGGGTGGCCGGAAGTGGCTGTGGTGGCCGGCGAAGTGGAGCCCTAGAATCTATCGTCGGTGAGCAGAAACTAAAGGAAGAAGAAGATGAATATGGCATGAGTTTCTTGGGGTGGTCTGGTCGAATGGGCTGTGGAGAGAGAGAGGAGAGAGAGATTTTGTGTTATATCCAATGGCTTGGTCAAGGCTTTGAATGGTAGGTATGTAAAGTGGACATGACTATTGTTTAAGTCATCCATTGACACATGTCCCATTTGCTTTTCCAAGATGATCCAAGGGCCATGCTTCCTCCTTGAGTTTTGGCAGCCTAGAGGGGTTAAAAGTCCAATTTGCCCTTCTCCAATTTCAAGGGCTAAGTCTTAAGCTTGAGGGGCAAAATGGTTATTTTACCCTCGACCTTCAGAACGTCGTTTTTCTCGCTCTAAAAATCTTCGATAGGGCGACGACCAATACGAATAACGTTGAAATTCTTGATTTTTCATTTCAAATCTTTCAAGGCTCATTTCTGATAGTTTTCTCTATCAGACGTGGTTCCAGCCTATCCCGAACCGACAGATGGCTTTCGCAGACATTACGCGTATCGACCCCGTGATTCATATCACGTTTAGGGCTCGTTAATTTGTGGCGGCTTTGATTGTCATGTAATTGTGAGGGTCTATCACTAGCTCCTAAGGTCTCAATTTTCACCATTCGATTTAGGAAAATTTTGCAAATCATACGTTGGTTAAGCGGCATCACCCGCGCTCCAATTGTATGACACTCTCAAGGCATCCCTTAATCATTCTTGGATCGGCCTTTTTGTGGCTCTGAATATCCTTTCGATAATCCTTATGGTCAAAGCGCCATTTTCTATCCGAGTTTTCCAAGTCCACGTACCTCGTCTCACGTTAGCCTTTTCCTTCTGGTCGGCCTACTCGAATTGATCAGGTTCGAGCGGAATATGACTGAGATACATCTCCAGATACACACTTCTCATCACTGAGCCTGAAATCGACTGGAAATCAGAATGTCACAACTACTGTATCTGGGTTTCGATGATTTATCATCTTTGTTGACGATTTCACATGTATGGCTTGGCTATATTTGTTGAAACATAAGAATGAGGCTCAAGATATCTTTCAGACTTTCCACCGTATGATTCAAACTCAGTTTGGGGCCAAACTTTAGGTTCTCCGATCTGATAATGGTGGCGAATACTTAAGTAAACCTCTTGCAGCTTATTTTCAGAAAAATGGTGTGATACATGAAACTTCTTGCCTCAGACTCCTCAACAAAATGGTGTTGCTGAGCACAAGAATCGCCATCTACTTGAAACCACTCGAGCACTGTTGGAGGGCAGCCATGTTCCCCATCGTTTTTGGGATTCTACTATAGTTACAGCTGCTTATTTGTTAAATCGAATGCCTTCCCGTATTCTGAGCTATCAGACGCCAATGCAAGTACTTGCAGCCTATGTGTCTCTTACTTCGGTTCTTACATTACCTTTTAAGATGTTTGGGTGTGCCTCTTATATTCATCTTCACAAAAATCAGAGGACCAAACTTGACCCTTGTGTAGTCAAGTGTGTGTTTCTTGGCTATGGCCCTTCTTAGAAAGGGTGTCGGTGCACGTATATCACCATGGATGTAACATTCATCGAGACGAAATCCTATTTTCCTTTCCCCTAGTGTCCTGTTCAGGGGGAGATCAAATGTAGAACCGGACATTCGTGAGAGTTTGGGATTGTAGGAGTGACGGATGAGTGTACATAGGAGGTTGGGACTACAGAAGCGACGGATGGATGTACACGGCCGCGCGATTCTGAGGTTGAAGATTCCGAGCTACTACCTCACGGCCATGAGATAAGTGTACAGCCGAGCGGCATAGAAGCAATAGTAATCAAGCAGGTGTCAACAGATGCACAACAACAACGGCTCTCCTTGTCTTCGCCCTCTTCGCCTTCTTTAGTACCACTCTAAGCTCCTAAGAATGTACCTGAGGTAAGTACTTTTACTGTACTTGATTCATTTGAAGATACTGACGTGCTTACTGGTTATAAGCTGCCTGATAGGCATAATAGGGGTAAACCACTGATCGATATTCTCCAGATGTAGAGGACCACCGGTCTCGATATTCTATTGCAGATTATGTGTCTGCCAAGAGATTATCCACAGCAATACAAACCTTCGTGTCCACGGTTTTCTCAGTTCAAGTTCCAAACATGGTTGAAGAAGCCATGAAAGATCCGAAGTGGCTTCAAGCGATGGAGGCAGAGATGGAGGCATTAGAGAAAAACCGAACCTGTGAAACTTGTGGAACTACTAGAGGATAAGAAGCCGGTTAGATGTAGGTGGATGTTTACAGTCAAATATAAAGCAGACGGCACTATTGAGAGGTATAAGGCACGACTGGTAGCGAAAGGGTATACACAGATTTATGGGGTGCATTATCAGAAAACATTCTCTATAGTTGCAAAGTTAGACACGATAAGAGTATTGTTCTCTCTCTGGTTGCAAACTTGGATTGGCCTTTGCATCAATTTGATGTGATGAATGCATTTCTTCATGGAGATTTAGAGGAGGAGATCTATATGGAGCTTCCACCTAGATACAGATGCACAGATCAGCCGAACATGATTTGTAAGCTGAAAAGATCTTTATATGGGTTGAAACAGTCCTCTCGTGCATGGTTTGGTAGCTTTAGCTCAGCTATGAAAAGGTATGGATACTCCCAAAGTAACTCAGATCATACTTTATTCTTAAAAGGTACTCAAGAAAGAATAACAGCTCTTATCATATATGTAGACGATATGATTATTACAGACAATGATAGTGCCGAGATTATGAGACTGCAGAAATTATTATCTAGGGATTGAGATGAAAAACATTAGAGGTTTGAAATATTTCTTAGGAATCAAGGTTGCTAGGTCAAAAGAAGGGATTTACTTGTCTCAGTGGAAGTATGTTCTTGATCTTTTGACTGAAGTTGGCATGCTAGATTGCAAGCCTGCAGACACTCCTATGGTACAAAACTATAAGGTTGGAGAGTACCTTGATCAGACGCCTACTAATAAAGAAAAATATCAAAGGTTAGTAGGCCGATTGATTTACTTCTCACATACACGTCTTGATATTGCTCATGCAGTAAGTGTGGTGAGTCAGTTCATGCATGCACCTAGTGAGGATCATATGTGTGCTGTGTTGCACATTATTCGATATTTGAAGTTAGCCCCACGAAAGGGACCGCTACTTGCAAAAAATGGCCATCTTAGAGTAGAGGGTTACACAGATGCATATTGGGCTGGAAGTATGACAGACAGAAGGTCTGCATCAGGGTATCTTACATTTGTGGGAGACAACCTTATTACATGGGGAAGTAAGAAACAAAAGGTTGTAGCTAGGTCTAGTGCAGAAGCTGAATTTAGGGTGTAGCAAATGGGTTATGCGAATTGCTATGGCTTCGCAAGCCGCTAACCTAGCTCGGGTATCCACCAGGTTTAGAAATCAAATTGTTTTATGATAATAAAGCAGCCGTAAACATTGCTCATAATCCAGTTCAGCATGATAGAACCAAACATGTGGAGATTGACAGAAATTTCATCAAAGAGAATTTGGATGTAAAAGTGATCCAGTTACCATTTGTAAAGTCTGAAGATCAGTTAGCTGATATATTGACAAAAGCTGTGTCAAGTAGAGAGTTTCATAGCTCACTTATCAAGTTGGGTATGAAAGACATCTGTGCACCCACTTGAGGGAGAGTGTGGTCATGAGCTATTTTAACCTATTTGTTAGGAAGTTTTATTATATATATTTCTTCATAGTATAGAATCCTACATATTGTACATCTCCTAATTAGGGTTGTCTGTTGTCCTATATATATATATATATGACATGATTGAGTATTGTAAATATATAGAAAAAATATTCATTGAATACAAAGGAGAGTTTTCTTTTCTTCAAAGGTGACGTGGCCATCGGAAAATGTTACATGGCAGCCGAAAATGCTGATGTGGTGCCGGCGAAGAGATTTTCCTGAATATTCAATGTACACGTGGCAATTTTTTTATTTTTGCATATTTATTTTTCTGATTTGTTTTAATTATTGAAAATTAAAAAAGAAAAAGAAAACCCTTTTCTTAGTGGTGGCTAGCAAGGGTCCCCGATGCCCACCACCGGTCGGCCAAGGGGCTAGGGTCGGCCACCCTGGGCTGGCAAGACCCCTAGTCGACGACCATCGTGGCCTCGATAGTAGAGGGGGAGGGCACGAGGCCCTCGCTTATCTGGGCCGGCGAGTTCCCAGTTGTGCGCGTAAGGGGTTCGATGCAATGTCGATGAGGCAGAACAAAGGTGCTGGGGTGCCGGGGATGCTCGTGATGGCTCAAGAGGGCACGGTTAGTGACTGAGTAGGAGGGGGAGTGGGAAGACGAAGAAGCCTTCGATCTTTCGTCCAAAACCTTACCCATGCAAGGAGTTCCACAAATCGAGGCTCGGACGTTGCGAACCCCTCCCACAATGAATCCTCTTCGGAGAAATGCGGAAATGGGGAGGTGGAGGATCTAAGGGAACTGTAAAATCCCCCATCGTTCGCTGAGTCACGACAAGGGATGATGCGTGGGTGATCAGGACAAGAACGAGCAGAGGTTGGGAGTGTTTAGGCAGACGCGACAGTGGCAAAGCAACAGCAGAAGCAGGGTTGTCGAGGGCTTCGAGCCTTCCCCCGCCACTGCCGAGGCCGTGATGGCAGTTGCCTAGGGTCGTTTTAGCCTTGCCGGCCCTGGTGGCTAGCGGCGACCCTCGTCAACCACCACCAAGAAACATTAGGTTTCTATCTTCTTTTTTTAAGTATTTTTTTTTATTTTTTTGCCAAATTTATTTTTTGATTTGAACAAAAAATAAAAAATTCAGAAACTATTAAAAAATATAAAAAAATCCACGCATCAGTAAAAAAATCAATAAAATAATAGTAAAAATTTCACGTAATCATTTCCGACGAAAATAACACTCATGTGAACGGTTTTAGCCAAAATTAACACTTATTTGAACGTTTTTGCTCCGATATAACATTCAAGCGAACGTTTTGAAAGTTATGGCACTTAAGTGAACACCGTTCGAAAGTTATGACACTTGTAATGTAATTTTCCCGAGATAGCCAGTGAATAAGAGATTGAGAGAATCATGGCCAGTCGAGGCCTCTCCAATCTCGTGCAGTCGCCTCCCTTCCCTCTCGGTGTGTCCAAAAACCCGAAAGCCCTCCCTCTTCTAGGTTTTTCAAGGGTTGCAGGGCACTGCTGGCCCCTGCGAAGTCTGATTCCTTCGCGCCTGCTGCTTCTGCTCTCGCTCTCGCCAAGGCTTCCAAGGTCGCGGCGAAACCGAAGAAGGTGAGCGATTGGGCCTCACCAAAGGCGTCAAGCCGGTCGGGGAGACAGAAGGTGACTCCCATCTCGTCGGCGCTCGCTCTGTTCCTCTACGCAAGTGAAGCCCCCCACGTCCAGGCCATCCAGCTTTTTTTTTAGTCTTTTTTTTAAGTTTCAACTTATTTTAATTTGTTTCAAATAAACTTTATATTTTAAGAAGGTGACTCCACGTGGAACTAATGTGGACTTTATGTTCTTTTAAAAATTCCATTTAAAATTCAAAAATTAAATAAAAATGTCACATGGCAATTTTGGCAGGAAAATATCGTTGGAGTCACTAGATTGATTTTTTATTTATTTATAATTTTTGGCACTGAAACTTTTTGTATCAAATTGATTTCTGTACACAACTTTTGACACTAAAAACGTACTTTTGCCAAGTAAAAGATATATTGAAGTTGAATTTGTATTATGTAGGTACATCTTTAGCAGCATGCAGTTCCAAAAGTAAATTCAACCCCCGTTATCTCCATATAAATTTGGTCAAAAGCGTGTACAGTGTTAGAATTTTACAGCAAACCTCTAAACAAAGAGTCACTGGCATACGTAATGAATTTGCTAAGGCCAATTACACTCTACAACTAATAGTGCGCTTAAACTTTGGCTTTACATCTTGAAATCTCGGGTAAACATAAGAAAGTTAACTTTAGGCTTCGGAAGGCAAAAGAAGAGGACCGATCCAAGCAATCATTGAGGCCAGAAAGGAAAGACCAAAGTGGTCCAAAATGCTTTTTCAAGGCTATATATGCAAATGTTCAACTCATGACAATTTAGTCAGGACTTGTATGGGGAGGAAACAAGCGAGAAATCTCAATAGTCTTAATGCCTGAATATGAAAGCTAAACACAGAAACTTCAAGATCAACTTATGAGATGGTTTAACATTACACTAGGAAATAAAAGATATATTGATTGAATGGAAATGTCCTATGTAGGAGTATCTTTAGCAGCATGCAGTTCTAGAAATAAATACAACCCCATTATCGCCATATGAAGCGTGGACAAGGGAAGGCAAATAGGGGTTTGAAAAATTTTGAACTCTGGATCTCATGCTCTGATACTATATGAAATTTTATGGACCACATCTAACTGCTTCAAAAGCATAAGCTATTAGAAGAAGGCGTGGTTTAATATTTATATATTCCAACATGTTTAATGAACACATGGGATTTAGTCAGGACATGTCTCACAAGGAAAGAAACGAGAAATCTCAATAGATTTAATGCCAGAATATGAAAGCTAATACAGAAACTTCAACGTCAACCTAAGAGAGAGTTTAGCATAGGACTAGGAAGTAAAAGATATAATGTTTCAGTGGAAATGTCTTATGCAGGTGCAACTTTAGCAGCATGCATTTCCAAAAGTAAATGCAACCCCATTATCATTATATAAATTCGGCCAGGAGTGTATACAGTGGCAGAATTTTACAGCAGTCTCTAAACAAAGAGTCATGGACATTCGTAATGATTTGATAATGCCGATTATACTCAGAAAATATAGGGAAACTTTTACAGCAAGTCTCAGAACTTCTAAAGATTCTTCAATTAGGTCACTTAAAACTAATATTAGCCACTAAATATATGGAAACTTTCCTTTTTCTCTTTTGTAATTAGTGTTCTTTGATCAGAGTTCGAATTCCTAAGCAAAATATTAATGTAGCACCTCGTGCATGGGTCATTACCGTTGTATAGGGCGTGCATGATAACACTTCTCGAGTGAGAATTGCTTCTAGCAGGGAAATGAATTTTCAGCTTTTTCTTTGGAGTAGAAGTTGAATTTTCAACTTTTACTTCAAAAGTTGATTTTTGACGGAGAAATACGTTTAACAAGGATCAAAAAAGAAAATGTTTGAAACATTATTAAAAAAAATTCTGGTCCAGCAGCTGGCGACGGCGGCGACCACCGGTGGTGGCTGCGACGGGCAGCCGGTGGCGGCGGGTGGCCACGGGCAAAGGCGGTCACCAGCGCTTGCGGTAGCCGATCCTGAGAGGATGACTTCTCAAATGGAGAAGTAAAAAATTTTTACTTCTCAAAATCGGCCAAAAATCTTGCAAAAAGCAGAAAATCTTGCTAGAAGTAGAAAATCCCACCATAAGTCAATTTTTTTACCAAACGACTTTCTACTTCATAAGTCATTTTACCAAACGCATTCTGGCAGGGAAATGAAAAAAAAAAATTGTTACCATGCAGCAGCATATAGTTGGCCTTCCCATTTGAACTACACTTTGGCAATTGGCCCATCTTTGTAATTTTTTAACATGAAGTTCACATGAAATTCTTGGGGTAAGTATACTAAAAATGCCATAACTTTTGTACGACGTTTATTTGAATGTCATAAATTTCAAAACGTTCACTTAAATGTCATATCGAATCAAAAACGTTCAACTGAGTGCCAATTCTGGCCAAAATCGTTCATCTGAGTGCTATTTTTGTCGAAAAAGCTGAAATAGACTTTTCACTATTATTATTGATTTTCTGAGTGCCATGTGGATTTTCTTTACATTTTTTAATAGTTTTTGTTTTTGTTTTATTTTTTATTCAATAATGAAAAATAACGATTTTTTTTTTAAAAAAAAGAGAGAAACCTGAGGGTTTCTAGGGTGGTCGGCGAAGGTCGCCGCCGGCCACCACTGGCTAAGGTCGGCCTGCCCAAGGTTGGGAGGCTGCGACAGCCCCGATTGATGGCCGCCGCGGCCTCGACTAACGTGAGGGAGGGCTGGAAGCCCTCGCTAGATCTGGGCGAGGGCCTCGCACCTTCCCCTGTAGCTTTCGAGGTCGCGACACGGCCTTTGGTCGGGGCCGTTGTTGCCTCACCGGCCTAAGGCGAGCCAACCCTGGCCCTTAGGTCGGCCGATGGTAACCAGCGGAGACCCTCACTGGCCATCATCAGGAATTCAAGGGTGAGGGTCTGATGCCCTCCCCTGTGGCTTTCAAGGCTGCGAAGGCTGTCAACCGGGACCCAAGGCCAGCGGACCCTATCCCCTGGGCTGGCCGCCTTAGACCTTCGCCAGCCACCACCAAGAATTCAAGGTTTTGGCCTCTTTTTTTAAAATTTCAATAATTAAACAAATCAGAAAAATAAAATCTCCAAAAAAAATAATGAAAAATTTCACGTTTATATTAAATATTCAAAAAATTGGTTCGTCGGCTCCACGTCAACTTTTTTGGCGGCCACATCAGCAATAACACTCAAGTAATTTTTTTTAAAAGTTATAGCACTCAAATGAACATTTTGAAAGTTATGGCATTCAAGTGAACGCCGTATAAAAGTTACGACACTTCTAGTGTGCTTATCCCGAATTCTTGAGAGCCCAGACATTCATGTTTAGGTCTTGTTTTGAATGGATTGATAAGTTAAGATCATCTATCACATATCCAAAAGTATCTCATTCATCATACAAATCTGCTATTATTGACATAAGTTAAAACTTGTTTAAACATTTTCGGTGCCCACATTTTCTATTCAGAATGAGAGTGAGGTGTAAATTATTCCCCCTTTTCTCCTCCAAATGTCTATATGGTTTGGCTCTCTACTCTCCAATTTTTAGACTCCATTTAGGATGCTAATTAAGTTAATCATATTCCAGAAGTCCATTTGTGTACCCTTGAGTCCTTTACCACGACAGTCTTGTTTTTTTTTTCTTTTTTAATAACTTGCAATGGGCATTGCTTGAAAGTTTTCAAGCTTGGGGTCAGTTAAGTAAAGATGTACTACGATTGATTCACAAAATTGATATATTAGGTCACCCGAGAGGCTCTCATCAGTCATCACGTAATATCTAATGCATGTGAGCTGAATGAGTTTACCCAGAATTTTTCTTTTTTCTTTTTTTTTTTTATTTTTGGTGAAGGGACAATAAGCAAATGATTGTTTGCATCTACGGCAGCTCGCCAATAATTCTTGCTTGGAGCTAGAATGAGCCGAAATTTAATTGAAGGTTGGTGTGCATCAAACTAACGACGCATCTAACATTCTGCACACATCATTGCAAATATACATACCACCGCTACAAGACATGTTTTGTCTATTTGTTTCCCCTAGGAAAATCTAAGGTCCTTAGTTATAAAGCAAACAATTATTGCTGGCACCACACGTATGCATTTGAGCTCGTTTGTTGTGTGGAGCGATTGAACCAATTGACGCTCACGCGTAGCTTCATGTACACTATATACAGGTTTTGACAGAAAGAAATTATACATTGAGTTAATAGATAGAGAGAGACCACATTGAAAAATGGGGACTGAACACACATTCGCGAAAAGGATAATATTGACTCGGTCTCAGATAACATGTCTTCCAACTTTTTATTTTTTTTGTCGGAAGAAAGTCCAACTTAAAAGCTTTAACTTTTTAAATTATTTTTCCTTTTATGCATTTGAGTGAGTAGCTTCATTGGCCCTGGTAAGTCACTCTCTCTAAAACCGCTCCCCAAAAATACTAGCGTAATCTGATTCTCTTCGTTCTCAGGCGCTCAACAGGCTAGTTCATCTATCGAAGACAAAAGTAACTTTCGCCTCACTTTCTCCTTTCAAATTTGTCCGTGTTGATCCCTTGAACACCACCCGGAAATATACAATTGTCTCAAATGTAAAATGAGGCACGGAGAACTAATATTGTTGAATGACCGACATGCGTTGGACTCGCCTGCGTCCGGTGCATGCAATATTTGCCTCGCATATTTCAAACTAGAAATAGTATTGACAATAGGATTATCGAGATGCCCGAAACACTGGGCAGAAGAATAGCGCGAGAGAGAGTTAAATCACCAGGAGAGAGTGATGGTAGAAGCTAAATCAAAGAATAGAGCAGTGGAATGTATGTAGAACCAGTAAGATCTTTGAAAGCAAATCCGACCCAAGATGTATCACGTTGTTGAAGGTATCATCAAGGAATTGTGATCAACATCATCCCCTTGAATTCCTCATAATCGAGCCGCCCATCGCTGTTAGTATCGTACGCACGAATCATGCTGTTGCAATCTCTCCCACTTCTCTCGTCCCATAACCCTAGTCTCGAAAGGATGCTCTGGAGCTCATCGCAGGAAATGAAGCCGTCACCGTTCAAATCGAACACTTTGAATGCCTCCGCAAGGTCAGCCTCTTGATCGCCGTCTCCTTCATCCAGCGACTCTAATCCGCCGCTCCCTGTGGTTCCTTCCGACAATACAGAGTTATAAAAGTGCAAGAACTCATCAAAGTCGAGGCTCAATTTCCCTATAGACAATTCCAGCTCGTCCACACTGTGATGGACATTGATTTTCTTGAGCAGCCAATTGAGCTCCTCGAGGCTCACCTGGCCGTCGTCGTTCTTGTCGAGGTTCTCGAAAATCCGATGCAAGTCTCCGGTTCCGAGGCGACACATATTTGATATGTACGGGCGGATTGGGCAAATAATGAAAGAGATATGTGCAAATGGTAAAGGCGCCGGTGGGAGGAGGACAATTTGAATTCACAGAATGCTTGGTCGAGCTTTCCCTTTATTTATATAATGCGTCGAAGTTGGGTTGTACAGATCTTTACGTACGTTGCGTAGCATGACTTTGAAGAAGCTTGTGGCGTTTAGGGTTTCAGGGAAGTTGGGAAGAAGCTTCGTGGAAGAACGACATTAGGAAAGCGGAATTGATATTTTCTTGAACAGGAATGTTCTTGACTTTAGATGGAGAAGATAATAGGAATGTTAATATCTTTTTGGATCTTTTTTCTTTCTTTGGTCTTCTCACGCTGTTGTTAATACATACTATTATCTTCCGAGACGATTCCTGGAAAGAAGACAGATCCTTCTTCGACCCGCGTTTGACGCTGAGAAACGTGATCAAAGCCACGGGTCCAAGGTCTAGAGCTAATCGCAGTAAATTCTGCCGTGCTCGTTCCTGTTGGTTTCTCGCTCATGTCTTTGTTGGGTTCGTTCAATAGATTGCAACGTTGATTAACACGCTCGTTAGGACAAAGCAGGAATCAAATTACGTAGTAAGGAATGGATGGTCCTTGGGGCTTGTTACGGACAAATGTGGTCGGGGAATACTGGGAATCTCCTTGTATTGTTTGTTTTGTACGCATGCCACGCTTATTTGGGAAGACGAGACTCCCGCGTCGCTCTCGGCCGGTTTGTTTTGTTGTGTGATGGAGATTCATTAAGTTGAGATTTCAGCCAATTTGTGTCTGCAAGCCGTATACCCAGGCAATTATCTTTGACCATGACCCATACTTGGAGACTGGGTTGAGTATGAGCAATCTAAACGGTCAACTCACACTGAGTCACGTTTATCCCTCAAATCACGTTTATTGGAAAATGTAGTGAAGAAGAGTGCAATTTAAAGGCGACTCCTAAGTTACACCATTTAAGGTACTCTTCCTCGAAAGGACTTTACTTTCTTTTAAATGGTTTGGCGCTTAATTTTGCCAACTTAGATTGTAATGTGCATGTAAAGTTAAAAATTTTCGGTCCGGTAAAGAAACTGATACTTCCTCATTTTAATATTTTTTTCTCTTTTTTCCCCTTTCCTTTTTTCCTTCTCTTTTCGGTGGCTAGTGAGGGCTGAACTCGCCTGAGCAAGGGTGATCCTCACCGCCACAAGCTAGCGTCAACCTCGTCGGGGCGAGGATAAGCATCGGCGAGGCTGCACTCTCTAGATCTAACCATCGACTGGGCAAGGGCAACCTCGCCCTACCCGAAGGAAGACAACGATGACGCCATCCCTCACCCAGGCTGACCCTCACCCAGGCCAACGTGACCTCCTTGGGCATCACCTAGGCCAAGGCAAGGCCAACCTTCACCAAAGTGATGCCTGGCTTCGCAAGCGCTCGTCATCGCCCTGGTGAGGTTGACGCTCACTTGTGGTGGTGAGAGCTAGCCTCGCTCCATTGAGGCCAGCCTTCACCTACCACTTAAAAGTGAAGGAAAAAAACCACAGAGGGAAAAAAAGGAAATATATAAAAAAATAGAAAATTTTAAAATATTACAAGAAAATTTCTTTGTCAGCATCGGTTGGCCAGCATTCACGTCATCAATATCCTATCAAATTAATTGAAAATTTTAGGACTAAATTGGCACCACTAAAAAGTTTATGACTATATTGGCACCAATGCAATATGTTTAGGATTTTTTTGACACTTTTTATTGTAAATTAAGTCAAATCACAATCGATCATAACGGAATTCTAACTGTCAGATTCATACAATATGTGGCTGTATATTCTCTTGAGAATAAATGTAAATAACACAGCAATAAGAAACACGAAGAATGATACACCAAAAATTTTCACGCGAACAATCCAATGTAGGAAAAACCATCGAACGCTTGTCTAATAACTGCTCCTTTATAATCAAAAGATTATAATCATCACAATTGTCGCAAAACACTCCTCCCTTGATGAATCTCAAAATCTTTGGTGTTTTACATGTTGTTGAGAGCTGTTGTGATCTCACTAGAGTATGTTTTGGTGCAAATAGAATCCTCCACCCAATCGCTCGATTTATAGTGGTAAATCTCCAACCAAATTAGAATCATGCCTCATTGATTTCGCAATTGACTCTTGATTAGAAATCTCCCCGATTAATTGGAATTCCTCTAAGTTGAAAATGATTGGCTAAATGTGAGCCGACTATATTGGCATTGATCATGTTGAATCTTTGCACAACTTTTTATATATATCTATCTTGGATAAGCACAGTTTTCCATAAGCTCTATCGTGCGATGTTCTCATCCCAAGTATCGATCTTGTTGGTCAAGGTCCTTCATTGAAAATTCCTTGCTTTATTTTTAATTATTTTCTTATTTCCGTTTGATTTCTTATTTTACTTTTAAATTTGAAATTTTTACTTTTTTATTTTTACCTTTTGCACTTATTTTTTTCCTTTTCGCTTCTTCTTCGGCCAGTTGCCAGCCACAACCACGATCGAGGACCAGCCGAAGTGAGGGAGGCCAAGCCTCGCCAGATTTGGCCAGCCGATGCTCAAGCTCGAGGAAAAAATAAAAAAAAAGAGAAAAAATAAAAATAAATAACTAATATCATTTATTAAAAGGAGTGCATGAAGGAAAAACAAGTCTGATTTTCTATACAAAACAACAAAATATATTTTTTAGGTCATTTTAAGGTTTCAGCAGAACACAAGAAAATATTGTCATTTTCCTGGAAAATGCTTTTTTTAGAACATTTACTAAAAATATTTTATTTTTCGTGAAATAAACGGAGGCTTAATTAAGTGTCAAAATTCTTAATGGAGATTAAAACTTTGCAAATTATTTTATCAAAACCTTCCAATAAAGCTCACTATCCATACGTGGATAGCAACTGATAAAATTTATTATCCTGTTTATGTCTATTATCAAACAACATTTTGTTTTATGTTCAGCACTCGGAAACATTTGCAATTTGGTTTACTTACTTTACCAACAAAAAAAAAAGTTTGCAATTTGGTAATTAAGTTTCGCATTTTTTTGTTTGGAAGTTTCGCATGTTCACTAACAACAAGAGTAACATGGTTGGTATGGTGGTGTATCACGTATGGGTGGAACCAAATCGAACCGAATAAAAAATTTTGTGCATTTCGGTTCCATCTTCGATTCAGGTAATTGAAAAATAATTTTGCTTTTTTCTGGTTCAGTTAACTAAACCGCACTAAAAATCTTCAAAATAATTATTTTTATATAATTAATTTTCCTTTTTTCTTTCTTTTCTTTATTTTGTTTCCTCTTTTGGTGCAAAGGCACAATAGGGCCAATAGCCCATCGCTGACGCTAGAGAGGGCTTCACGGCCCTCAACCAATGGTCGGCGGCTCCTTAGGCTTGAACAAAAAAAGGAAAAAGAAAATAAAAAATAAAAATAAGAATCACAAAAAAAAAAGTCGAAAAAACTGATTCCAATTGAATTTTTAGTGTAGTTCATATCCAATTCAGGGCAAAATTCGGCTCTGTTCAAACTTACACCACGAGAGATCGGTGCGGTTTGATTCGATTCGATTCAATTTCCTTGAAAAATCGAACTCAACTAAACCATGACCGTCCTACCAAATGATTTGGTCCCCTTGATTATAGGTTCTCTGTTCCCCCTCAGTTGATCCTGGAGCTCAAGAAGCCGTGATAGTTTGCTGCATAAATTCGGCCGTGCCATGACGTAACATTATTATCCCGATCTACTATCCCTGACACTGTAAAAAGGTGGTGATGATGAGCTAGCTCAAACGGCATCCCGGGAGTTGTCAACAATTATCACACTTTTTAAACTAGAAATAGCGTATCTAACAAAAAAAAAAAAACTAGAAATATTATTGACAACAAGAATATAAAGATTGCCAAAACGCTGGGTACAAAATGGCACGACTGAGAGCTAAATTAACAAGAGAGACTAATGGTAGAAGCTACATAAAGAATGGTTCTATAGATGTATATAGAACCATTAAGATGTATGAAAGCAAATCAGACCCAAGACGTATCACGCTCTTGAAGATATCATCAAGGAATTCGAACAAACATCATCCTCTTGAATTCTTCAAAATCAAGCCTCCCGTCGCCATTAGTATCGTACAGGCAAATCATGCTGTTGCAATCTCTCCCACTTCTCTCGTCCCATTACCCTAGTATCAAGAAGACGCTTTGAAGCTCCTCGCAGGACATGAAGACGCCGTCGTTCAAATCAAACACTTTGAACGCCTTGGCAAGGTCGGTCTCTTGATCGCCATCTCCTTCATTGCCCTCTAGCAATCCTAAGCTTCCATTCCCCGTGGTTCCTTCTAACAATAAAGAGTCGTAAAAATACAACCCACCCATGGGTAGCTCAGTTGGTTATGGCGCATTTAGGATTGTGTGGTTAGGCGCACTGGTCTTAGATTCGATTCCTCAAGTGAGCACTTGTGATTTAAGTGGGGGGCTATAGTGGTGGGTTGTTGTGCTAGTCTTCTCCGAGAAAAAGTCGTGGTGCACGCAAACTGGCTCGGATACCTTGATTATAAAAAAAAAATGCAAGAACCTGTCAAAGTCAAGGCTCAATTTTCCTATAGACAATTCGAGGTCGTCCATGCTGTGATGGACACCGATTTTCTCGATCGGCCATTTCAGCTCCTCGAGACTCAACTGGCCATCGCTGTTCTTGTCGAGGTTCTTGAAAATCCACCGCAAGTCTCCAATTCCGAGGCGAGACATGTTATGCAATGTTTGAATATGTTTGTGTGAATTAGGGAAACTATTGAGAAAGAATGTGCAAATGCTAATGGCGTCAGCGGGAGGAAGATGATTCTAATTCATAGATTGCTTGGCGGAGATTCCCTCTACTTATATGTGTAAGTTGCGTATTTCATCCATATGTAGCAACCCAAGAAACACACGTACAGATACACAAATCCATAATCCATAGAATTAAAGAATTAACGCACCTTGTTTAGGATTCATCGTTCTTAATGAGGAATTGCGAGAATCTGATGCTCAAGAGACTCTCCTCTATAAACCCTCTTTATCACTGGTTTCAATGAGACGGCCCCTTACTATCGCTTCAGACGATTCTATATGTGAGGTTATGTGGACATTAGGGTTTAGAGGAGGGATTTGAGCTCTATTTATAGAGAATGAAACAAATTTCATCATCAAAGATTAGATTTATTTCAGCCCATACTATCCAGCCCCATATCCGACTAGAATATGAAACTGTATATATCTTACCTTTATTATACCAATTACTAATTACAGTAACAATTAATAAAATCCATAATTTAATATATCCAAAAAGAATATATTCTAATATTCTCTCACTTGGGCTAAATTAATTGTAACTGTACTGTATATGCGCATCTTTATATTGATCTAGAGATAATTCCCAAAAGTCAATTCGATCCCATAAAGTCCAAGCACCGAACCATGCCAGTAACTGCATTAGAAGACACAAAGCCATCCATGATCACGAATACTCTTAACTTTATTGATATGGATTTGATATGGTAGTATGACAAACGGATAACATTTCAAATAATAGAGACACCTCATATGTTATCCTCCTTGTCAGTCACCATTCTCTCACTTTATGAGTCACGAAACTGAATGTGTCACGAGATAATATCTTTACGGTTCTAATGAACTAACAAATGTCTCACCTGTATAAGTAACTATAATTTACGTGTAACAAGGCATAAGCCTTTTGGCTAAAATAAATGCCACAATCATCACTCAAGGTTTACACAATTCCTTAAGATTTTTAACAGATATGCATTCAATAACAATATCACATTCAAAAATGCTTCAAAGAATGTAAAAGTTTAATACATATCAGAATTATTACTAAAAATAACATAATACTGTAAACTTTATTAGAGAAAAAACTAAAAAGCTCCCACTAAACAAGGGCATCCCATGATGCTTTTAAGCCCATATTAATGACATGTCTTTCAAATACACAAGGGCGTAGACCTTTCGTCATTGGATCAGCAATCATAGCATCTGTAGTTATATGCTCTACTACAACGTCACCATTCTGCACAGATTCTTTTATGGTCAAAAACTTGACCTCCATATGCTTAAACCCCTTAAGACCTCTGTTGTTGTTAATGAACAACACTACAGAGCTATTGTCACAATACAACTGTATGGATCTATCAACAAAAT
Organism: Rhodomyrtus tomentosa; assembly: GCA_028455895.1. Classification (NCBI taxonomy): domain Eukaryota; kingdom Viridiplantae; phylum Streptophyta; class Magnoliopsida; order Myrtales; family Myrtaceae; genus Rhodomyrtus; species Rhodomyrtus tomentosa. Next base: position 33,512,478 of record JAPCWY010000001.1, on the reverse strand, counting down.
CAAACACGGTCAACCCCCTAATGAGATTCCAGAGCCAAATAGCCTGAGTAGCAGATGTGAAGCATGCTATGAACTCCGCTTGCATAGTAGAGGATGATACCGTTTTCTATTTCTCGCTTTTTCATGATACCGCACCACCTGCTCGCATAAATATATACCCTTTTGTCGACTTCTTATCATCCTGACAACCAGCATAATCTGAATCCGAATACCCCACTAGCTGCAAGTTCTAAACACATCTATAAATCAGCATATTGTCTTTGGTTCTTTTTTAAGTACCTCAAAACCTTCTCGGCAGCAATCCAGTGATCGTATCCTGGATTCGATTGATACCTGCCTAAAAGTCCCGTTGCAAAAGCAATGTCTGGTCTAGTACAAACTTGAGCATACATGATACTACCAAGTGCACTAACATAAGGTACATTCTTCATTTGTGTTTTCTCAATATCTAAATGAGGGCATTGTGAAAGACTCAATTTATCACCTTTGCAAACTGAAGCAATCCCTGACTTGCACTCTTGCATATTGAATATTTTCAAAATACGATCAATATAAGCCCTCTGAGATAGGCCTAATATGAGGCGAGAACGATCTCTATGAATCTCAATACCAAGGTAAAAAAGAAGCTTCACCAAGATCTTACATATCAAAATTTTGTGACAACATCCTTTTTGTCTCACGCATCAATGTAATATCGCCGCTTGCAAGTAAGATATCATCTACATAAAGAACGAGAAAAATAAATTTTCTCCTACTGACATTGCAAGATATGCATTGATCTAGCTTGTTCTCAACAAAACCAAAAGAAGTAACAACACTATAAAATTTCAAGTACCACTGTCTGGAAGCTTGCTTCAAACCATCTATAGATTTTTTAATCTACAAACCAGATTACCTATGCCATCTATTGCAAAACCTTCTGGTTGTGCCATAAAAACTTGTTCATCTAGATCTCCATTCAGAAAAGCAGTTTTAACATCCATTTGATGAAGCTTCATATCAAAATGAGCTATTAAGGCCATAATCAATCTAAAAGAGTCTTTAAAAGAAACTGGAGAAAAAGTTTACTCATAATCTATTCCTTGTCTCTGAGTAAATCTCTTAGCTACTAGTCTAGCTTTAAATTTTTCAATCTTTCATACGGAGTCTTTTTTGGTCTTAAAAACCTATTTACAACCAACAGGTTTACAACCTTCAGGTAATTCAACAAGTTCCCAAACATCATTATGTTTCATAGACAACATCTCATCTTTCATTGCATCTAACCATAAATCAGATTGAGGACAAGAAATAGCTTATGTATAAGTCACTGGATCAACAACACAACCTATATCATAATCCCATTCTCCTAGATAGACTATATATTCCGGTGGTATAAGTGATCATTTCTGCTTGACAGATCTCCTTAGAGGAGCATCTTCTACCTCATTCTGTTCCAGAGAGGCTTGAGAAACTTCATTAGGAATTGCTTCAATAACAGGTTCCTGAGCCTCAACAGGTTCAATATGTGGTACTGGAACTTCCACAATTGTATGTACAGGTATAGAAAACGACATAGGAGTACGCACCGTGATGTTATCATCAACAGTCTGTGAACAATCACCCTTTTCTGCCACATCAAGCTCTAAGAATTTCACTGTATGTGAATACACAATTCTCGTTCCTCCACTGGGATTAGAAAATCGATATCTCTTTGAATGATCTGGATAAGACACAAAATAACAATGAGTAGTTTTGGAGTCCAACTTGCTCAAAGTTGGATTATACAATTTTACTTATGTAGGGCATCCCCAAACCTTCAGATGATTCAAGCTTGGTTTCCGTCCAGTCCACAATTCAAAAGGAGTAAGTGGCGCAGATTTAGTAGGAACATGATTCAATACATAAAGCGTCTTTTTCAAGGCCTCACCCCATAAAAAATCAGGTAAATTAGATCTGCTGATCATACTCCTCACCATATCCATAAGAGTACGATTACGCCTTTCAGCTACACCGTTCTGTTTAGGACTACCGGGCATAATAAATTGAGCCACAATTCTAGAATCCTCCAAGTACTTGACGAATGGCCCCTTAAGTTGTCCAGCATCGCCATGTCGACCATAGTACTCACCACCACGGTCAGATCTGACAATTTTTATGACCTTCCCCAACTATTTCTCAACTTCAGTCAGGAAAATCTTGAACTTATCGAGAGATTCTGTCACGTCCCGACTCTCGAACCCGCGACATCCCTTGCCAAATCGCCACCAGGTCATAATAGATAGCGTCCTAGGCAACTGCTATCGACCTAAGATTATACTGCGAGTGCGGAACGTACAATCTTCCATTCAATAAAATCATATGAGATAGATAGAAAGTAAAGCCAGATATCACAACACTAAAGGCTGATGAGAATAGATGATTTATAACCTTACAGAGCCATCAACTAATAATTACAACCCCATGCTTCGGGGCGGCCCTTTAGGACTCACAAAAAGATACAGGAGTCAGGTAAGGTTAACTTTCATCTACTCCAAAACAGTATCCCCCATAAAAACATCATCAGTTCCCTGACTACAAAAGGAACCTAACCTTCTACTGGGAAAACTCGACATCCGGGTCGTCATAACCAATCGGGGGAGCCGGGTCGTTCGGGTCATCACAAGAACTCTGGCTAGAATGCACAGAGGGGGCTACTGATTGCTCAGGCTCGAGCTCGAGCTCCATACCAGGCGCGGGGTCCATCACTCCCCATCAGGTGTATCAATATCCATCGTGTCCCAAGCGAGGATATTAGGGACCCCCTAAAGAGGTGGCTCCTTAAATCCTCGAAGCGAACCAAAGAGATTCATCCCATCACGAAGATACTAGGCCTTAAAGAGGTATGCCACCAAATGTGGCATCCCTTCATCGACCCATATCGTCGTGATGTGACGTTCCCACATCTGGTCCGTACCTGGTACCGGATGGAGACTGATATCAAGTGATGAGTCGGTGGGGGTGCCGAACCGCACCGGTCTCTCCATTACTTCGGACCTGAAAAATTTATCCCACGACGGGGTGAGAAATGAATCTCAGTGAATCAAGCCTAATCTCGATTAGGACATTGATTCGCCCAGAACATCCTAAGCGCCACAAAAAGATCACAAGATTTCAACAGAGATATATATAAATATCAATCAAAATAAATCTGTCAAATCTACAACCAACAGAAGCACAACCACTCAGGCATATACAAGTCCGTTATTAATCAATGACCCACGCGACTGGCGTGATAGATATATCAATAGTGCGATCCCGCACTCTTCTGGCAAAATCAGGCTACGTCCACTTTACCCTCTCAGCGACGGCTACTACAAGCGGTGTATCCAGTGCACCCGGCACGGCACTGCAAGTAGGCATTCCTTAAAAATGAGATTCGGTCCATCACAAGCTGCGACCGGCATCCGATAATCTCTTAAAACCGTACGACTGGCACGGGGCATGGATTATCGTGCTTCTGACAAGTCGCGAATTTCCATACAATCTGTACGGCACAAGTACCCACGGTACAATGCGAACTTGCCAGGTAGCGTCATTGATCCTTTAAATGACCACACAAATTGCATTCGGCAATCAACTCATTGATTATCCTGAATTAACGCCAAAATCCACAAGAAATACAATCAACTTGGCCCCAAGGCCCACAAGACTCTCAATTGAGCATTTCAGCCAGGCAAACAAACCAATCAAGCAATTAACTCACTCTCGAGTAATCAATTTAATCCGGCAATTTCAAGCTCAATTCATAATAAAAATCTTAATTCTTAGTCAAATTATAGCAATCAATCGTTCGCCCGTCTCTAACCTGTCACTCACTCGCGAACAACTCAATCAATCAATTAATTGCTAAATTACTACAAATAGCCACAGATAAATAATCGATCGACCATGTATCCTAACCATGGTTTCTATCTATACCGGTTCCGATCGAATAAATTTTTTTTAGAAATAAATAATTAAATAAATACATAAATAAATAAATAAATAAGATTAATCCTAAGCGTAATTAGCGCCCTAACCAAGGTTTAGAGTCAACTCACGGCGGCGGCGGTGGCGGCGATGAAACTAAGGTTTATCGCGTGGCGGATCGAGCTCAAACTTCGGCGACACCTCGTGGGAGTCCGGCGAGGTCGCTGGAACAGGTGGCCGGCGGCGGAGCTCCGGCGAGCGGCGGCCGGCGGTCTGAAACAGTACAAAATTAGTATATTCATTTGGCGACTTTACTATTTTGGCCGTCTTCCGACGACACGGGCCGGGACAAGGCCGGCCAAGGGTCGGGGGCTCACCTAGGGATCGGTGGGGGTCGGCCTGGACAGGTGGACAACGGCGGAAGGCGACTGGCGACGGCGGACAGCCACGATCAGTGGCTGTCCTGTTTTGCATCGAAACAGGGGTTTCGGTCTGCGGCCTTTTTCGGCGGCCACGCGCGGCGACCGGCGGAGGCGAGCTGAGTGGCGGTAGAGGAGACTCAGAGGAGTCGACTGGCGGTGGCGGTGTGGCACGGTGGCGACTGTGGCGGCCGGATCGAAGAGCAGAATGAACCGGGTTCAAAACAGAGCACCGAAACTTTCAAGCCTAATTCCGACGATTCCGGCGGCTGACGGTCGGCGACGAGGGGTCGGATCGGTCGAGGGGAAGTCGGGGGTTAGTTGGGTGGTGGTGGTCGGCGTCGGTGGAGGCCGTGGCGGCCGGAGGAGGCCGCGGAGTCCTCGGGTCTCCTGACCCGAAAACAGGGCAGGCTCGGCCGGGGCTTTTCCTCGGCGAAACGACGGCGACGGCGGTTCGGTCGGGGTCAAGGCGGCGACGGTGAGTAGCTGGGGACAGTGGCTGCCGGTGGTGGTGCGGTGGTCGCGAAAAATGGCGACGAACGGAGATGGATTGATCGGTTGAAGGAGGAAGTCGTCGGTCAAAGAAAATGAAGAAAAGAAGAGCATAGAAGAAGAAGAAACAGAGAAGAAGAAGGAAGCGGTAGAGAGGACGTGCATTGGGCAGAGGAGAAGATGGCCCACCTTGACTTCAAGGGCCAACATTAAATTTTTTTGTCCTTTATGAATGAATAATTGAGGGAGGGTAAAATGGTAATTTTGGCGCGCCGGGACTGAAACGAAATTTTTGGTGTACTGAACGAAGGGTAATTTCGGCAATTTCACTGGCCAAGCTCGGTCAGAGTTGAGCTCGTTTGCGAAAACGGCAATTCAAAAATCGCCGCGGATTAATTTCGAAACTCAATTCGAAATAATCCAAAATTCGGAATTCGTCCAAATTTTCGTCTTTTCAATCCTTATAGTCCAAAATAGACGTCGACTATGACTATATATTCATATCATTTAATCGACTTCCGACACTTACAAGGATTGAATTTTCAGGACGTCACAAATTCAGACTTTTCCTTAATCAAGTACAAATAACCATATCGAGAATAATCATCTATAAATGTGATGAAATAAAAATTTCTACACAGCGTTGCTGTATAGGGTTCACTTATATATGTATGGATGATCTCTAACAAATGAGAACTTCGGGCTGCGGTTTTCTTCTTTATTCTGGTCATCTTACCTCTACAACAGTCTACGCATGTGTCTAGATGACTTATAATAGTGGGTATAATGGAAGCCTTTATCAGTCTTTCCACTCTTTCTTTAGAGATGTGACCAAAACATTTGTGCCATATTGCGTAGGACTATTCCTTAGATAGAGGCCTTTTGGAAACAACCTTTTCAGCTGTATAAGCGACGTATATTTCGTTGGGAGACAAACATAATCTGTACAATCCATTGGACATTGTGCAATACCCAATTTTATTTGAATTAAAAGAAATAGAAATTGCAGAGTTTGAAATCTCAAAAGAGTAACCACACATGTCCAAACTTGATATAGAAATTAAATTCCGTCTAAAAGAAGGTACATAAAATGTATTCCTTAACATCAAATTAAAATCAGAATCTAGAATTAAAATGACATCTCCCACGAACTCGACATCAGCTTTATTGTTGTTTTCTACGGTGAGCTTTGATTCATCCTTATTTGGCTACCTCCGGTTTATGAATCCATGTATGGTAAACACAACATGGTTAGTTGCACCTCTATCTAGCCACCATAAACAAAATGGGGCTTCTAATAGATTAGATTCACAAACCAACGCCAAAGAATCATTACCTTTAGGCTCACGCTTAAATAACCAATTCTTATATTTAGCGTAGTCTTTCTTTACGTATCTTCCCTTCTTACAGAAAAAACAAAGACCATCTTTACCAACATTACCATCCCTTTTAAAGGTCGGTTTCTTTGGACCTAAGTTGTCATGCTCACCAGTAGATGAATGAGTTCCTTTATGATTCTTATTGCCTTTGCCTTTCTTGGCACCAGAACTAGAAGCAGCATACATAACCATATGTGCGTTACTTTTCTTCAGCTTGGTCTCTTCTGATACCACCCTTGCAATCAAGTCGTTGATTGTCCATGCCTGATCAGCGGTGTTATATTGTGTTTGGATAATACCAAACTTAGGTGGAAGAGAATTAAGCGCAAGATGTATGATACAAGCATCAGGAATTGGAACATTAAGCCCTTTGAACTTTGATTGCAGATCTACCATCCTCATGACATAGTCCCTAACACTAGCATAACCATCATACTTCAAACTGAATAATCCTGATATATGTGTCCCAACCTTAGTATTAGGAGAGTCGCGATTTCTAGCCACCAAGGCTTCCATCATTTGTCTAGCAGTGATATTAGCAGCAAAATCACTTCTAAGATGTTCCTGTATGGACCGCTTCATTGACAGTAAGCAAATCCTATTGCTCTTTTCCCAAGTAGCAAAAGGTGCCTTTTGGGCATATGTACTCTCATCAGTTAGAGCTATTGGCCTATCTTCATTAAGAGCAATATGAACATCTGCCGGTTCCAAACCAAACAGAAAATCATCTCTCCACTTCTTAAAATTACTACCAGTAAGAATCTCAATAGCTATGGAGTTGCCGTTCACAAAAAAGGTGACTGAAAAATACCCAATATTTTTAATTACCATAATGTGAAATTTCACCCTGAGAGATACATACATCATATAATCACCTTTGGGCAGAAAACATGACATGCAATTATATACCTCATACATTATAGCGGTCATGAGAATTTATTCCAATCTTTGTTAATCACCACCTTTGGGCGTATGACAGCACTTAGACTAATCAATTCTCAACCATATGATGTAATGTAACCCTCCATGCATCAATACACAATCACCTCCTTTGGGAGTATAAGTACGCTTAAAACAGGAGACATCCCAATATAATAAAATATGTTATTCACTAAACTCAACCAAGCGTGCCGCTTTGGCGGTCACACCCAACTGAATTTACCTGAAATTGGGATGCAACTTTATATTTCACATTTACCGTATGCATGCAATTTCAGAAATTAGGGACAATCATCTCAAAATTACACGCCTCGCTAATTTTCATTGGTACCTCAATAATTCATATCAAACCATAAACATGTAATTGATAAATCACGTTTCACATATCCATATGTGGTATTTACATGTAAGCTTTGCACCTGTATTTCATAAAATCATAGAGAAATACCTGAAAATACGCAAAATACCCCAAAATATACATGTATTTGGAGTTCCACAAGTATTTTCCATCCATAAAAGTGCCAAACATGTAAAATAAATATATCACCTTGTAGAGCATGAGCATACGAGCACGCCAGTACCTGAAACTTCCCCATTGGATCACACATGCGACCTCACGCCCCACCAGAAGTTTCGGCGCGTGAGGATCACGCGCTGACACGTGCAACGCACGTGCCTAGTGTCTCAGCCGGTCTTCAAACCAATCCGACCGGTCTAACCGATTCGACCGCTACCCCCTGAATTGGTTTAGCGAACCGGGTCGAGGAGGTTCGGTCGAACCGGTCAACGACCGGTCCAATCGAATAGTTAGAGTCAATGGTCAACTATCCGGGTCGGGTCAACGGATTGGGTCGGGCCTGCCCGAGCTAAGATGACGTCATGCTGACGTCAACCCCCCACGTGCCGCGCACGTGCGAGGCCCGGTTTAGGGCTTGTAACGCGTGGGGCGCATGGCCGCCATGCGCAGATTGCCACCGGCTAGTGGCGGCGCGTCCGGAGGTTGCCGGCGACAATCTTTATATGGTTTTGCTCGTCTCGTCAAGTACTTTCCGAATATATAATTTTCTTTCGATTTCGATAAAAATAAAAATTTGAAAAATCACTGATAACGCGATTTGCAACCTGATATATGCATGCTCTGATACCACATGTAAGCTGTGTATTTCATCCGTATGCAGCGACCTAAGATACACATGTACAGATACACAAATCTCTAAACCATAGAGTTAAAGAATTAACGCACCTTGTTTAGGATTCATCTTTCTTGCTGCGGAATTGCGAAAATCTGATGTTCATAAGTTTCTCTTCTATGAACTCCCTTTATCACTGGCTTCAATGAGACGGCCCCTCACTATCGCATTAGACGATTCTATATGTGAGTTTATGTGGACTTCAGGGTTTAGAAGAGGGATTTGAGCTTTATTTATAGAGAATGAAACCTATCCCCTTATCAAAGATTAGGTTTATCTCAGTCCATACTATCTAGCCATATATCCGACTAGAATAGGAAACTGTATATATCTTAATTTTGTTGGACCAATTAATAATTACAGTAACAATTAATAAATCCCATAATTGAATATATCCAAAAAGACTATATTATAACAATATAATGCATCGAACTTACTATGGACGGATCTTTGCGTACGTGGGTGGTATCACTTTGATTAATCACGCCATTTATCTTCCTTGGAAAGAAGAGTTGTCCTTCGCCACGCGTCAGACTCTGAGAAACGTGATCCAAGCCACGAGTCTAAAGTCTAGAACTAATCCCCGTAAATTCTGTCGGGCTCCTTCCTGTAGTTTTGATGGCTTTCACGGGTCTCGCTCGCGTCTTTGCTGGGTTCGTTCAATATACCGCAATGTTGATTAACACGTTCGTTAGGACAAAGCAGGAATCAAATTATTTAGTGAGGGATGGATGGTCTTTAGGGCGTGTTACGGACAAATGTGGTTGGGGAATATTGGGAATCTCTATGTATTGGTTTGTTTTGTACGCATGCCTCTCGCTTATTTGAGATGCGAGAAGATGAGACTCACACACGTCGCTCTCGGCAGATTCGTTTTGTTGTGTGGCGTAGGTTAATTGAGTTGAGATTTCAGCCCATTTGTGATTGCAACATTCCCAAGCAATAATCTCTGACCGTGGCCGGAGAATGTGTGGAGTATTGTAATCTATGCGAAAGAACGATCAAATTCACACTGAATCTAACTATATATTAAAGGTTTTCATTTAGCTTTTTGCATTTTAACTAATTTACCCCTCACATCACATGTTAGGCTGCACGTGTGAGTTGCGTTTGAAAAGTTTCACATCTAAGAATTGGTATAGTATTGAGCAATTAATATATCCAAGTTCGCACATAACTCATTAATTTAAGCTTTTAAGCGAATTTGGGTTCAACTGAATATTCTGACGGGTTCGGACTTGAGCTCCCACTTGGCGATTTCTACGGGTGAAGGTTTGGACTTCTATTGCCTAGTCCTAACATCACGTGTATCCTAAATTGGGATAGTTTCCAAAAAAAAGTTTTAAAGGTATCGTGATTGTGATTTAATCCTAAACCATTTTTTGCCAATCAAATTATATTTTTATCAAATTTTGATAGTTTTTTCTTTTTTTTTTCCTTCTCTTCCTTCTTCCTCCAGCTAGTCGACGAGGTCTGGCTATCGTCTAGAGACAAGGGCTAACAAGGTTGGCGAGGCTCGCCCTCGCCAGTGGCTGGCAGGGGTAAGCTTCTCTAGAAGTCGACCTCACAGCCCTTGCCTCCAGATGGTTACTAAGCTAGCGACTAGCTAAAGAAAGAAGGAAGTGAGGAAAAAAAGAAAGTGAAAGAGAATAAGTAAATCGATAAATATTTCAAAAAAATATCAATATATTATTGAAAATTATCCAAGTCAAAACTGGCAACATCAAGTTAGTGATTCTACCAAAATTGGCCGGTTGGAGTGAATTGGCACAAATGTAAAAGGATGCAATTGAATCAACACAATTATAAAAAAATTATGATTTTTTTTTTGTAATTCTTTCGCCCAACATCTAATCTCTCTCCATGTATATGAAAGAATATCTATTAGAATGGTGTGAAATGATGATTATGATTTTTCATGTTTCCGTTGGTGAATTGATAAAGTTAACAAAACTTTGTCTTAAGCCCGACAATTTTCACGTTATTCAACTCTATGAAGAAAACTGCATCGCGAGTCTTAAGCCTTATGTATCGAAGGTTACAGGTCCTAACCTTTTCAATTAATTCTATTGAGTTCTAAAATTTTATTGAAAAATGCAATCAAATTTTAAAACTTTCAGCGGTTCGATTGAAACCCAAACATTTATTCAAAAATTCAATTGAGGCACAAAATTTATGTCGGAAAGTGCAATTAAAGACGTCCCAACTTCTAAGTTAAGCCTAGGCCATTAATCTACTCTTCATCAAAAGGACTTGATTTTACTTTAAAAAACTAAATTAGTTTTAAATTGAGCTAATCGAAAAATTCAGATCTTAGATACTAAGGCGCATATAAGGTTAAAAACCTTCGGTGTACTTTTCATAAATAAACTAGTACTTTTTAATATTCAGTATCTACAAATTATCACTCGTTTTTCTTAGGGGTGAGCGGTTTCAGGCTCCGTACAGTTCCACTTGGAAGCTAAAACCTACCGATTAATATAGGTTTCTCATTTTCTGGAACCAAAAACCTATCATGTATACTTTGAAACCTAGAACCTACCTTGTTCTAGGTTCCAGGATTGGTTCCAGGTTCTACCCAGGGTTCATATGCATTCTTAGTTGAACGATTATAATGACTAATTACATTTGATGACTACTATTTACTATTAAAATTTACTAACCGCGACTCATATTTAGATACATGAAAAATTTGAAACAATAACAAAGTAAAAGTATCATTGATATAAAGTGGTTCCAAATTACACACATATCAGTAGATATTATGAAATGCCTCAAGATGGTGTGAAGGCATATACTAAGAAAAAATATAAAAACTTACTCTCGGTTCCAAGTTCCACATGCTTAGAACTTGGAACATATTCGTTAAAACAGGTTCTGTAATTTTTGGAACCTAGAACATACCCTCTATATCTTAAAACCTGGAACCGATAGGTTCAACAGGTCAGGTTCTCCAGATTCTAGGTTCTGCCCTGAAACTATGCTCACCCTTAGTTTTTATGTTTATGTTTTTCTGTTTTATCAAACGATCTCTAGGTAACCCCTTCCTTGCTTATCCTAACAAGTGATTTTTGAGTCACTTGTATTTGTCAAGTAGATATTATTCATAAGGAGCTACTACCCTGACAGTCTAATAGTATTGTCATTATTTTTTAGGGTTTTTTTTTTTTCAAATTTAATTCAAAAAATTATTTACAAAATTAGGTAAAAAAATATTTACAAATTTAGTTCTTGCTCAGCCGTTGAAGTGCCAAGCAAGAGTCATTGTTATTTTTTAAAATTTTTCAAGCTTTCTCAGCAATAGCCATTTTTATTTTTAATTTTTTAAGCTTGCTCGGCACTTGAACTGTTGAGAAAGCCATTTTTATTTTTTTATTTTTTTAAAAAATAAAACATAAAAAATGATTTGGGGGGGTTTTGACCTATTTTTGTAAAAACAAATTGGACCCAAATCGAAAAAAAAAAAAAACCAGAGCTCGGTGGATTTGGTGTAGATTGAGCAATGCATTTCTATTTTTTTTTTAACTCAAGTCATGCACCATGATGATGCGTCTCCTCTCCGATGAAAGCGAGCGAATGAGTGAGGTGACAAGGCGTTTCGGAAATAGGTCAAACGACTCCGAGCTCTGGGTTTTTTTTTTTCGATTTGGTTCAAAAAAGTTCATGAAAATAAGTCAAAACTTGGGTTTTTTTTTCCAATTTAGTATTAAAAAATAAAAAATTACCAAAAGAGGTTAAGAAAGAATATATTTACCGTTTTAGATGTCGCTCGTTCGCTCGCTTTCCTCGGAGTCGAGGTGCGTTGATGCACTCAGGGTTGATGAATTCGAAATGGGCTTAAATTTGACTGGCTGCATGGAAATGGGACGCTAATTAAGACTTACTGTATTATACTGATCGACGTCGTTTTTCACGTTTTAGAGTCATTTAGATGGGTTTTTAGGCATTTTTATGATTGACGTCATTTTTTTGCAGTGATCGACGTTGTTTTTTTGCGTTTCATTGTAATTTTTATTGTCAACATGCCTCGACTCTGAGGAAAGCGAGGGAACGTGTGACATTCTGATTTTCCTGTCATTTCGAGACTTATTAATGAGAATGTATCTAACGATGTCTTTCGTTCGTATCTCGCTCAGATCTGATCAATCTCGAGTTAGTTGACCAAAAGGGAAAGGCTAACGTGAGACAAAGTACGTGAACCTAGGGAACTCAAATAGGAAATGACACTTTGACCATAAGGATTGTCGAGTGGATATTTAGAGTCATGAAAGGCCGATCTAAGAACGATTAAGGAATGCATTGCTCGCGTTATACGATTGGAGAACGGGTGCTGCCGCTTAACTAATGTATGATTTGCAAAATTTTCCTAAATCGAACGATCACGATCGAGACCATCGGAACTAATAATAGACCCTCGCAATTACATAACAACCAAAGTCGACATGGATTGAAGAGCCCTAAGTGTGATATGAATCACAGAGTCGATACGCGTAACGTCTGCAAAAGCCGCCCGTCAATTTAGGATAGGCTGAAATCACATCTGATAGAGGAATGATTCAGAGACAAGTCTCGAAATTAGAAAATGGAGAATCAAGAATTTCAATATTATAATTGGATTAGACATCGCCTTATCGAAGAAAATTAGAATCAGAAAAATGACTTTCCGGATGTCGATGGTAAAATTATCATTTTGCCCCTCAAGCCTTAACCTTGCCTTAATAATTGGAAGATGGCATTTTTATCTTTCACAACACCCCAAGGCTGCCGAAAATGGAGAGAAATAACAGCCATTGGAATGAAGACAAGTTTCAAAGGATTATGCATTGGCATTTAATGAACAACTTTTAACCTACCATTCTACCAAGTTGACCAAGCCGTTTGTGTATATCTCTCTCTCACTCCCCTTCGGCCGAACACTTCACCAGCCACCATATTCTTCATTTTCTTCTTCCTCTTCCTTCAGCCAAGAGCTACACCGCCTACCAGGTTCTGTCGCCAGCTTCGCCGCCGTCGAGCACCACTTCCGGCCACCACTTGAGCTCGACCGACCACCAGCACCTTCCTCATCCTCTTGCCAATTACATTCAAGTGAAATAACGGCATTTGACCCACCGAGGAGCTCCAGCTGGCCATTCTTCCAAAAGCCTACGAAAACCATCGCAGCTGGAGGTAAGCCACTATTTAGACTCCGTAGGACCTCGAAATCTTTGAATCCTTCAACCAAATTTTGTGGACATGTAGAGGGCATGTAGACTGAGTTGTGGTAAAAAGTTTGGATAAATTTGATGGAGTTTTGACCCCAAATGGATCTTGTATTTGAAGGACAAAAATTGACCGGTTGAGAACTTGGAGGAACCGGTGCTGTTTGAGGACTTTCCGACGTCGCCTTGAGCTAAAATTTTCGATGAGGCTTCCCAACTCCTAGAACTATATGTTAGAAAGTAGATTAGTGGATAGATTAGGGATTTAAGTTATTTTAAGGACTGATTAGTTGAGATATGCACAGAACCGAAAATGCCCTGTTTCGGTTCTATGCATACCGAATTTGTGAGGGGTTGTTAGGAGTTTAATTGAGCTCCAAATTTATCATTGAGACGTACAAGGATGTCGATGGATATGTTATTTAGGTTTATGCTTGATGGATTGATAATTAGATGACGAAGAATTGAGAAATGGATAGAATTCCATTAAGTATACGGCTGCCCTATTTTGGAACCCTTGGAGCCAAACAATTGAAGTGCTTGGAAGGAGATTTGTGTTGATTTTAGCACAAGGTAAGAAGTTTCTAAACCTTGGCTAGGAGAGTTGGACTCGATTGGGTGAATTGAGTGTGAATTAGATTGGTTCTTGGAAGTTTATGATGTGATTAGCCTCGGTGCGTCCTTGAGAGGTATAGATGGCTTGAATGTTTGTTGAATGCTTGTGCCATGAATTGATTGCCTCTTGTGACTGATGAGATTGATTGCCTTGCAAGTCGTAGATGCGTTGCTCGTTGCATGAGCTTGTATTCGATCATGAAGTTGAAAATGAAATAATGTTTGGCATGGTTGAAACCTGTGATACCCTAAGACGTTGAGATGCGGGGTTGTGTGGATGGATACCCTAAGGCGTCGAAGCGCGGGGTTTGTGTTGAATGGTACCCTGAGGCTTACGAGACGCGGAGTTAAAATGGCCAATGTCCTGATGCGTTGAACGTGGGACGAAATTTGAAATGTGTCGACACAGGACTGAAATGAAATTGAAAACCTGATGCGTTTACGTGGGTTTGTCAATGTGACAATCTAGGCGTAATTACACGGACTGAGCCCGAGATGTTCTAAACGCAGGCGTGAAAATAAGGAGGACTGGAAGGGTGGAAAGTATGATCTGGCTTGGCAATTTGTGTTTGACTCCAAAAATATGATATGGTGCCATGATTGTATGCTTGACATTTGTTTGTACTCGCATGTTATTTAATAACTGTTGAATGACCCATGTGATTGCATGTGCATTTTGTCCTTGATTGCATTCGCCTTAGTGTACGGTCAGCCTAACCTATGGTTAGGACCTGTCTTACTGAGATGTAAATCTCACCCCGTTGTGGGACCCCATTTCCAAATCCTAGGCCGTGAGAATGCTCCCAATCAAATTTGGTTATCCGAAAGAAATGTCTACTTATTTTGAGGAGTTCTCGGAAGGACAGGAAACCGTATATGTTAGGAAGTGTACTGTGGTCTGGGTTGACGAGGGTGGAAAGAACTGGAAGTCTCATAGGTTTGAGGCTTGGTTTCGGAAGGTAGGGAAAGTTACTACGAGACCACTGAAGCCTACCGAGGTACCCCGTAGGTTAATCCCTAGTTGGTGTCATCTTGCTCGGGATTCTATGGAGGTCGAAGGGTCAGCAGCCGGTTGAGAAACATACCTGAGAGGACCTCGACCCTGAAGGATACCCATGAGGTTATTGAGATCGAAGCTTCCGAGGACGACCTGATAGAGCAATCAGTAGACGAGACGATAGAGGATACGGTAGAGGTGCGCTCGGAGATCTTCTCGGAGTACGAGTCTACCGAGGATGCTGAGGAGACTAA
Source organism: Rhodomyrtus tomentosa (assembly GCA_028455895.1). Taxonomy (NCBI): domain Eukaryota; kingdom Viridiplantae; phylum Streptophyta; class Magnoliopsida; order Myrtales; family Myrtaceae; genus Rhodomyrtus; species Rhodomyrtus tomentosa. The sequence goes on along the minus strand of JAPCWY010000001.1, from coordinate 33,497,062 downwards.
TAACTCTAGCAGCTCGATTTAGGGGTTTTCATTTTCTAGGCTGTTATTTTGATGATGACCATGATGCCCTGTTTCTTTTTGGAGATGTTGATGATCGTCTTTTGTACTAGTCCTGTCACCCTTACCGACCAGCAGGTTTAGTTTGTCAGTGCTTTTGTATAAACAATTGGGAGGTTGTGTATATATTGGTGTTCTCGTTACCCTGGTCCCTTTTATTATCGTACGGAGGAGTTTGCATATTATCGCTTCCGCATGCTATCGATCTTTCGTATCTCATGATATATGTGAATCCTAGGACGCTCGAGAGAGTTTACGCTTGCAGAGGGTCGCGCGCTTGTGCCCGAAGCGCGGGGAGTGACAACCCGACTTGTTTGGTATCAGAGCAAGGTCAGCTCGATCCAAGTTGGTTCAGGATTAGAGTGATAAGGAGGATTAAGTTGGGACAGGACGGGTAGCAAGACCTTAGGAAACTTGTTAGAATAAGGCAGGAGATGCATGTCATATGACTTGGCACATGTGGTTGACATTTGATCTTGACAAGATTATGGTGGTTTACGAGGATTAAGTTCCATGTGCAGCGCTGAAAGTCATTCTTGGATTTTGGTCTGTTGAGTGAATGTGCATGGCTAGTTTGGTGAACCGTTGAAGTAGACGGAACAGAGTGATAGCCATAGACTGTTTAGTGAAATGTCTCGGGAATTTGTTGTGTGGCAGGTCGTTATGTTATGACTGCTTCTGTTAAGACATAGTTTGGTAGCTCTGGAATTGGTTGGATGAATGAGTTACTAACTCCTTGATGAAATTGTAGTGGTCCAGGCTTAGCGAAAGCATACGAGAATGAGTAATCTGCCTAGAAGACTAGGAAGACCCAAGAATAGAGCCTTTAGTTTGAGGCCACCTGTAGCGAAAGACCCGAGAATAGACAGAGTACTGAGGGCGCTCGAAAGGATTGGCAACCTCATTGATAGGAAGACCCAGGAAAGGGATACTGCCATAGCCCAAGAGGTAGGAGCCGCAATAGCTGCCATCAACACCAATAACGGCAATAATGGAGGCAACATAAACAATAGCGATCATGACTGGTGGGCTGCCACCAAGCTAAAGCCTAGGAAGAGGTTGTAGCTAGGCAGATGGGCCAGCTAGTTGAGCAATTTATCAAGCTAAAGCCAACCCAGTTCGATGGGACTAGAGACCCCGAACTAGCACCAAGATGGATTGAGAAACTGGAAAAGGCCTTTGGAGTGCTGAGGTGCATAGATGAGGAAAAGGTATTGTTAGCAGTATATCAACTGGAAGGCACCGCTAATGACTGGTGGGCTGCCATCAAGAATGGAGTCTTTCTAGAAGGAATGGCCTTGATTTGGAATGCCTTTACTACGGCATTCAATGACAAGTACTTCTTAGAGACCACTAGAGAAAGGAAATAAGTGAAGTTCTTACAGATGCGCCAGAATCACCTGACTGTGGACCAGTATGAAGCTGAGTTCTCTAGATTATCGAGGTATGCACCCCGATCGGTAGAGGATCCCCTGGAGAAGGCGCGAAGATTACGAGATGGACCGAGGCCTGAGCTTCGTAGCCAAATGATAGCTCTAAACTTGAAGACCTACAAGGAAATCTATGAACGGGGACAGATGATTGAGAGGGACCTAAAAGAGAGAAATGACGCATCTAGATCGCGGTTTAACTTGTTTCGAGATAATCGCCAGATTGGTAAGAGACCGGTGACTGACAATCGATGCTTCGTCCCCCGATAAGAAAGAACATTGTGAAGCCACCGAACCCAATGAACTGGAGTTGTCGACTTTGTGGTAGAAGGCATGGTAATGGACCCTGCCTGGCAAGAACTAGAGCGTGCTTCAAGTGTGGTCAGATGGGCCACCACATGAGGACTTGCCGAATCAAGCCCTAGTGAATAGATCTCAGGGGCAACGACCACAGGCAGGACTGTCAACTGCCACTCCCCAAATTGATCAGAACCAACCCCCAGCTCAGGGAAGAGTCTATGTCGTGGCACATAGGGAAGCAGAAGAAACATCAGGCGTGGTCGCAGGTACGGTTTATTTATGTGATCAAGCTGCCTATGCTTTGTTTAATCCTAGCGCTTCACACTCATTTGTGTCTGTTCGGTTTGCTGAATTGGTTGATATGAAATTAAAACTATTGAGTGTGATTCTGCATGTTGCCACCTCATTGAAAGTTAATGTGCTGGTTTCGTTGGGCTGTGCTAATTATAAAATCGTAATTGGCTGTAATAAGGAGAGTATAGACTTGGTCGTGTTGCCCATGTATAGCTTTGATGTGATCATAGGAATGGAATGGTTGGGTAAGCAAAGGACAGTAGTTGATTGTGGTAATAGGACAATCCATTTTTATCCGGAAGGTTGCCGTAGCTTTGAATTTGTGGGAAGTCAAGGAGGAACCTCGATTCCTTTAGTCTCATCTCTTGAAGCGACAAAATTGATAACTGAAGGATGTTAGGCATACTTAGTCGCAGTTATGGACACGACTGTCGAGAAGCCTAAATTAGAAAACATTCTGGTAGTGCATGAGTTTCCTGACATTTTTCTCCAAGAGTTATCAGGGTTGCCACCAGAGCGAGAAGTTAAATTCATGATTGAGTTAGCTTCCGGAACGGAGCCGATCTCGAAAGCACCCTATAGAATGTCCTTATCAAAACTAAAAAAGTTAAAGGTACAAATGCAAGAATTACTGGATCAAGAATTCATTCGGCCGAGTGCTTCGCCGTAGGAAGCACCGGTGTTGTTTGTGAGGAACAAGGATGGGTCTTTGCATTTATGCATCGACTACAGGCAGTTGAATCAAGTCACTGTAAAGAATAAACGCCCACTGCCGAGAATTGATGACTTATTTGATCAGTTACAAGGAGCTGCGGTGTTCTCTAAGATTGACCTGAGGGCTAGGTATCATCAGTTGAGAATTAAGAAGGAATACATACCTAAGATCGCTTTTAGGACAAGGTATGGCCATTACGAATTCACTGTGATGCCTTTTGGACTGACCAATGCTCCAACAGCATTTATGGACTTAATGCATCGGGTGTTCAAGAAATTCTTGGATAGATTTGTCATAGTCTTTATTGATGGTATCCTGATTTACTTAAGGAGTAACGAAGAACATGAAAAATATCTAAGGATTGTTTTGCAGACCCTGAGAGAACACTTGCTCTACGCTAAGTTTAGCAAATGCCAGTTCTGCCTGAATAAAGTGGCATTTCTTGGTCATGTGGTATCTGGAGAAGGAATTGCGGTGAATCCTGCAAAGATCGAACCTGTAATGAACTACCCTAGGCCTACTACAGTCACGGACATCCGAAGTTTCTTAGGATTGGCGGGATATTACAGATGTTTCGTGGAGAAGTTTTCATCTAGAGCCATTCCACTGACGAGATTGACTAAGAAGGAAATGAAGTTCGAATGGACGGATAAGTGTGAAAGGAGTTTCCAAGAGCTCAAGCATCGGTTGACAACTGCACTGGTATTGACGATCCCATCAGGACCTAGAGGCAATGAGATATACAGCGATGCTTCGCTAAAAGGACTAGACTGTGTGCTAATGCAAAATGAAAGAGTGATTGCCTACGCGTCTCGACAACTGAGACCGCACGAGATGAACTACCCGACCCATGATTTGGAATTTGCAGCGATCATCTTCGCTTTGAAGATCTGGAGGCATTATTTGTGTGGCGAGAAATTTCATATTTATACTGACCACCAAAGCCTGAAGTATCTATTTTCCCAGAAGGAATTAAACATGAGGCAGCGTCGATGGATGGAACTGTTTAAAGATTATGATTGTGACGTATTATATCACCCTAGGAAGGCAAACAGAGTCGCGGATGCGCTCAGTCGAAAATCGAGCATTGTCTGTCTACTGGTACAAAGGTGGTCGTTATTTGAGAATCTGAGGGATTCTGAGTTCAAATTGGAAGTCTGTCAACTATTCAGTTTGGTAGTCACATTGAGGATAGAACCCGAGATCTAAGAAAGGATAAGAGTCTTGCAGCCTACGGACCTAGAAATCCAAAAAATCCTCGAAATGGATGCGACAAAAAGGAAGCCAGAGTTCCAAGTGTTAGAGGATGGAATCTTGAAATTTCGAGGGCGTTTATGCGTACCGAAGGACGAAGAGCTCAAGGAAAGGATTTTATCAGAGGCTCATAGAAGCAATTATAGTATCCATCCAAGTAGCACGAAGATGTATCAGAACTTACGCCAGCATTACTGGTGGAACGGGATGAAGATGGATGTAGCGAAGTATGTGGCGAAGTGCTTGACATGCCAGCAAGTGAAGGCACAACACTGTAAGCCTGGTAAATTGTTACAGTCGTTAGAGATTCCTGAATGGAAATGGGGGCGTGTAATGATGGATTTTGTAATGGGACTACCAAGGAGCCAGAGAGGCCACGATTCTATTTGGGTAGTTGTGGATAGATTGACCAAGTCTGTACACTTCATTCCTGTGCGAAAGGACTTCGCGATGGACAGATATGCCGAACTGTACATGCGGCAGATAGTGAGGCTACATGGAGTACCCGTGACGATCACATCGGACAAAGATCCCAAGTTCACGCGAACTTCTGGAAGAGTTTTCAAGATGCCATGAGAACTCGACTACAATTTAGTACGGCATACCATCCACAGACGGACGGACAATCGGAAAGGACGATTCAGACGCTCGAGGATATGTTACGAGCGTGCGTGATAGACTTCAAAGGTAGATGGGAGGATCAGCTACATTTGGTAGAGTTCGCGTATAACAACAGCTATCAACAGGGTATCTGAATGGCACCTTTTGAGGCACTCTATGGAAGGGCTTGCAGGACGCCGATTTGCTGAGACGAAATTGGAGAAAGAAACATTACAGACCCAGAATTGGTAGAGCAATTAGTAGAGGCGGTGAAAATAATTCGAGATAGACTAAAGACGGCACAGAATCGTCAGAAGAGTTATGTAGATAAACGACGTAAGCCTTTGGAGTTTCATGTAGGCAATCATGTTTTCCTTAAGGTGTCGCCGATGAGGGGATTATCTCGATTTGGAAAGAAAGGAAAACTGAGTCAAGGTATGCATGACCTCTTTGAGATTTTGGAAAGGATTGGGACCTTAGCCTACAGGCTTACCTTACCGCCTAACTTGTCCCAAGTACACAACGTCTTTCATGTGTCAATGCTACTGAAGTACGAGCCGGACCCGACGCACATGTTGGATTACGAAGTCATAGAAATGGACGACAGGGTATCCTACGTAGAAAAGCCAGTCAGAATCAAAGATCGAAAGGAGCAGATTCTGAGGAATAAGACGATTCCATTGGTCAAAGTTGTTTGGGAGCACCATGGAACCGAATGTGCCACATGGGAAAATGAGGAAACGATGAGGCGTCAATACCCCATTTGTTTGAGTAACGGTTTATTGTAAATTTCGAGGACAAAATTTTTGTAAGGGGGGAAGAGTTGTGACATTCTGATTTTCCTATCATTTCGAGACTTATTAATGAGAATGTATCTAACGATGTATTTCAGTCGTATCTCGCTCAGATCTGATCAATCTCGAGTTAACTGACCAAAAGGGAAAGGCTAACGCAAGACAAGGTACATGGACCTAGGGAACTCAAATAGGAAATGACACTTTGACCATAAGGATTGTCGAGGGGACATTTAGAGCTATGAAAGACCGATCTAAGAACGATTAAGGAATACATTGCTAGTGTTATACGATTGGAGCACAGGTGATACCGCTTAACCAATGTATAATTTGTAAAATTTTCCTAAATCGAATGATGACGATCGAGACCATTGGAACTAGTAATAGACCCTCGCAATTACATGACAACCAAAGTCGACATGGATTGATGCGCCCTAAGTGTGATATAAATCACAGAGTCGATACGCGTAACGTCTGCAAAAGCCGCCCATCAGTTCGGGATAGGTTAGAATCATATCTGATAGAGGAATGATTCAGAGACAAGTCTCGAAATTAGAAAATGGAGATTCAAGAATTCCAGCATTATGATTGGATTAGACGTCGCCTTATCGAAGAAAATTGGAATCAGAACAACGACATTCCGGACGTCGAGGGTAAAATTACCATTTTGCCTCTCATGCCTTAACCTTGCCTTAATAATTGGATGAGGGAATTTTGTTCTTTCACAACACCCCAAGGCTACCGAAAATGGGGAGAAATAACAGCCATTGGATGAGCCTTGAATGACATGAAGACAATTGTCAAAGGATTAGGCATTGACATTTAACCTACCATTCTACCAAGTTAACCAAGCCATTTGTGTATATCTCTCTCTCACTCTCCTTGAGCCGAACACTTCACCAGCCACCATTTTCTTCATTTTCTTCTTCTTCTTCCTTCAGCCGAGAGCTACACCGCCGACCAAGTTTTGCCGCCAGCTTCGCCGCCATCGAGCACCACTTTTGGCCACTACCTGAGCTCGCGCCGACCACCAGAACCTTCCTCATTCTCTTGTCAACAACCTCCAAGTGGAATCACGGCATTTGACCTACCGAGGAGCTCCGGCCGACCATTCTCCCAAAAGCCGATTGAAACCGTCGCAGCTAGAGGTAAGCCACTGTTTAGACTCCGTAAGACCCCGAAACCTTTGAATCCTTCGGCTAAATTTTTTGGACATCTAGAGGACATGTAGACTGAGTTGTGGTAAAAAGTGTGGATGAATTTGATGGAGTTTTGACCCCAAATGGGTCTTGTGTTTGAATGACAAAAACTGACCAGTTGAGGACTTGGAGGAACCGGGGCCGTTCGAGGACTTTTTGACATCGCCTTTGAGCTAAAATTTTCTGTGAGGCTTTCCAACTCCTAGAACTACATGTTAGCAAGTAGATTAGTGGATAAATTGAGGATTTAAATTAGTTTAAGGGCTGATTAGTTGAGATATGCACGAACCGAAAATGCCTTGTTCGGTTCTGTGCATACCGAATCTGTGGGGGGCTGTTGGGAGTTTAATTGAGCTCCAAATTCATCGTTGAGACATATTAGGATGTCGATGGATATGTTATTTAGGTTTATGCTTGGTGGATTGATAATTGGACGACGAAAAATTGACGAAATGAATGGAATTCCGTTAGGAATATGGCTACCATGTTTTGGTTGGACCCGAACCATTGAAGTGCTTGGAAGGAGATTTATGTTGATTTTAGCACAAGGCAAGAAGTTTCTAAACCTTGGCTAGGAGGATTGGACTCGATTGGGTGAATTGGGTGTGAATTAGATTGGTTCTTGGGAGTTTATGGTGTGATTAGCCTTGGTGCGTCCTTGAGAGGTATAGATGGTTTGAATGTTTATTGAATACTTGTGCCATGAATTGATTGCCTCTTGTGACTGATGAGATTGATTGTCTTGCATGCCGTAGATGCATTGCTCGTTGCATGAGCTTGTATTCGATCTTGAAGTTGAAAATGAAATAATGTTTGGCATGCTTGAAACCTATGATACCCTAAGGCGTTAAGTCTCGTGGTTGTGTGGATGGATACCCTAAGGCACTGAAGCACGGGGTTTGTGTTGAATGGTACCCTGAGGCGTACGAGACGCGGGGTTGAAATGGCTAATGTCCTGATGCGTTGAAACGCGGGACGAAATTTGAGATGTGTCGACACAAGCCTGGAATGAAATTGAAAACCTGATGCGTTTACGCAGGTTTGTAAATGTGACGGTATGAGGCTTGATTACGCGGTCCGAGCCTAAGGCGTTCTAAATGTGGTCGTAAAAATAAGGAGGACTGGAAGGGTGAAAAGTGTGATTTGGCTTGGCAATTTGTGTTTGACTCTAATGATATGATATGGTGCCATGATTGCATACTTGACACTTGTTTGTACCCGTATGTTATTTAATGACTGTTGAATGCCCCATGTGATTGCATGTGCATTTTGTCCTTGATTGCATTCGCCTGAGTGTACGATTAGCCTAACCTAGGGTTAGGACCTGTCTTACTTAAATGTAAATCTCACCCCGTTATGGGACCCCATTTCCAGATCCTAGGCCGCAAGAATGCTGCCAATCAGATTTGGTGACCCGAAAGAAATGTCTGCTTATTTTGAGGAGTTCCCGGACGGACAAGGGACCGTATATGTTAGGAAGTGTACTGTGGTCTGGGTTGACGAGGGTGGAAAGAGATGGAAGTTTCATAGATTCGAGACTTGGTTTTGGAAGGTAGGAGAAGTTACTACGGGACCAATGAAGCCTACCGAGGTACCTCGTAGGGATCCCTAGTTGACGTCATCCTGCTCGGGATTCTGTAGAGGTCGAAGGGTCAACAACCGATACGAGGAACATACCTAAGAGGACCCCGACCCTGGAGGACACCGATGAGGTTATTGAGATCGAAACCTCCGAGGACGACCTGGTAGAGCAGTCAGTTGACGAGACGATGGAGGATACGGTAGAGGTGTGCTCGGAGACCTTCTCGGAGTACGAGTCGATCGAGGATGTTGAGGAGACTGACGACTCTAGAAGCTCAACTTAGGGGTTTTCATTTTCTAGGCTGTTATTTTGATGATGACCATGATGCCCTGTTTCTTTTTGGAGATGTTGATGATTGTCTTTTGTACTGGTCATGTCACCCTTACCGACTAGCAGGTTTAGTTTGCCAATGTTTTTGTATGAACAGTTGAGAGGTTGTTTATATATCGGTTTTCTCGTTACCCTAGTCCCCTTTATTATCGTACGGAGGAGTTTGCATATTATCGCTTCCGCATGCTATTGATCTTTCACATCTCTCGATATATGTGAATCCTGGGATGCTCGAGAGAGTTTACGCTTGCAGGGGGTCGCACGCTCGTGCATGAAGCGTGGGGCGTGACAGAACGAGCAAGGCAACAAGGCTACATAGTGACGAGACGGCGTCGAATGTCTCGTCGCCTCGCTCGTTCGCTCGCTTTCCTTAGAGACGAGGCGCGTCATCGTGGTGCACAGCTTGAGTTAAAAAAAATCAATTTAGTAAAATGGCTTTCCTAAATAATAAAAAAGAAACCAATTCGACATGTGCAAAGAGAACGATGTCGCTCGGTCGACGTAGCTGGGATGTCTTAAATTTATAATACTGAAATGATCACATTTTACAAATTATGACACTAAAGTGATCGCTTTCAAAAAACCTGGGCACTCAAATTTGCAACTTATGGCACTGAAAGTCACTCCGCGAATTTGGCTAAACGATGTTGCTTATGCTTTGGAAGCTGAATAGAATCTCTTGGCCCCGGCGAGCCATGTAGGATTAATTAATTAATAAAAAGCCGTGTATGATTTCTATCTAGGCTTATCGAAATTGGCACTGAAATAATTATTTTTCGAAAAAAAATAGCACTTAAGTGAGTTGGAAAAAAATTGGGATCAAAGTGAGTGTTATACATAAATATTATTACTTGAGGTGTACTTCTACCAAAGAAGCAAGAAATCTCAATATATTTGATGCCTGAATATGAAAGCTAATACAGAAACTTCAAGATCAACCTAAAAGAGAGTTTAGCGTAAAACTCGGAAGTAAAAAGATATAACGTTTCAGTGGAAATGTGTTATGTAGGTGAACCTTTAGCATCATGCAGTTCCAAAAGTAAACGCAATCCCCATGATCATCATACAAACTCGACAAGGAGTGTGTACAGTAGCAGAATTTTACATCAAGTCTCTAAACAAATAGTCATGGGCATTCGTAACAAATTGATGAGGCCGGTTACACTATACAATATATGGAAACTTTTACAGCAAGTCTCAAAACTTTCAAAGATTCTTCAATTAGGTCACTTAAAACTAATGTTACCCACTAAAAGGCTCCGTTTGTTTCACCGAATATTTTTCCGAAAAACGTTTTCCTCAATTTTCGGTGTTTGGGAGGCGAAAAATGAGTAGTCAACGGAAAAGATTTTTTGGTCACCGAAAAAAAACCCTCTAAACCCAAGAAAATTATCTCCGTTTTCTCATGTACTTTTATTTTTTATTTTTTGTTCTTTATTTATTGTGCTTTTATTTTCTACCAAGTCCAATGAGGTAGCCAGCCGACCACAAGTAAGGGCCAGAGACCTCATCGGCCACAAGGCGAGGGCCACAAGTCCTCGTCGCGCTTGAAAGAAAAGAAAAGAAAAAGAAAAAAAAGGACATGAAAATAATAACTACAATACTAAAAAAAATAATTCAAAATTATAAAAAAAAATTATGAAATTTCTTCACATTAGTGTGCCATATAATATGGTCAACATCCACATCAGCGATTTCTGGTTATAATTGATTGGATGAATTCAATTAGCAAAACATGAAAAGATATATAATTTAATTGGAACAATTGAAATGTTTACGTCTCGAATGTAAAATTAGGCACGTATTCGCGCGAGAGACCAATATTGTCGAATGACCGATATGTGTTGGAGTCGCCTGCATTCGGTGCACGTAATATTTGCCTCGCATATTTCACACTACAAATAGTATTGACAATAGGATTATCGAGATGGCCAAAACACTGGTGAGAAGAATAGCACGAGAGAGAGAGTAATGGTAGATACGGGTGTCAAATAAACTCGCGCAAAGCAATTCGGCCCGAAAATTTCTTGAAGTTTCTGGCCTTTTCAGGCCGAGTTTGGCACTCGGGCCGGTTCGGCCCGCCGCCCGACTTTATTTAATACTCATTTTTATTTTATTTTATTTTTATATTTTTTTCATTATACGGGTTTATTAATTGATTTTAATTCCAACAAATTTTAAAAAAAACGAACAAAAAAAAGAATTAGGCCGGAATCCGGCCAGACCAGGCCCCCGCCAAGCCCGATTCGGGCCAGTCCGAGCGTCGTACTGCTCCGTTTGGGTCGGCCCATTGACACCCCTAATGGTAGAAGCTAAATAAAAGAATAGAGCTGTGGAATATGATAGTCAAGGGAATGAATCCCGAAAAAAACGTACGCACATATACGCAGCGGATAAACTAAATTACATAGTGATACATAACATAGAACGAACATACCTCCATAGCCACAGAATAAGAAGCCCCATCGCAAATGAGCAACAATCCAGATCCGTTGATCTGTCAATCTCCAAGAGAGATTTTCGATAAGAGTTTTTTTAGAGAATTTCCAATAGGCGGAAGGAATGAACGTGCATTCTTTTCTATAGAAGAGAAAAACACTTTCTTCTCTCTCTCTTTTAGAATAAGAAACAAATCATAACCTTAATTATCGCAATAAAGTTTATAATAAATTTTTGTCTTTAATGGGCATAATTTCTCAACATCTCCTACTCGCCCACAAAGAGCTAAACGTCTCTCTTTCTCTTCTCACTGCAAAGTTCATATGGGTAAATAATCTGTGCAACCAACATACTATAAGAACTCGTTGCCATACATCCGTTGGGAGTATAAAGCATCTCAAAATAGGCACATAACCTTAGAGTAGATCCAGTATGCAGTACCTTAAATCAGTCAGTCACATTTACATAATATCTCTCTTGATCTCTTTGAGTACTCAAATGCAATACATTGTATTCACAATCATGATTAAACTCGAATAATCATAATTGGTCGACCTGTGAACAAAAAGATTGAATGTGACATCAAAATAAATTGATTTTCCTCTTCCCTTAAACTTTTCAATCTCAGTTCAGCTACTTTTCTAGAAATGTCCCACTAGATTCAATCAATTTCGTGATCATTGGCAACACTTTAAAATAGCAAACACTAAATAGAAATTTCAAGAATAGGTCAGAGTCGTAAGGGCACCAATGAGATACTCATATCCTCAAGAGTCTCACAAGGTTGTACAGTTGAGATCAATTCTCTTGCCAACTCTTCTTGATTGTCTCATGCATACGGAATGTGAAGTACGTATTACGGTATTCTCTCTCATTTCCCATAGAGCAATATGTCTTCCCACTTAATACCGTACAGATGATAGTTCAGACATACTCAATATCTAACTTGAGTTCACAAATCTATTCCTTTTTAAAGGATCCATTAGAACTCACATCTGGCATTAAAGACAGAATAAGTGAAATACGTAGTTACTTCACTTTCAGGCATAACTTATTACGACCTCATCTTAACACTCCTATTAAGGCAACATCAAAATTTCAAGTTTAATCTCTCAATTATCACCTAGATAATAAGTTTGAAATCGTTTCATCTCTATTCATCACACTACAAATAGAGGCGATTACCCGTGTGAGTGTGCTAATCTTTCATTTGTTCGACATACTTTCTCAATATAATGTACTAATTATTAATATGTATAAATGTCATGCAAACTCATAGGCATCAATAATAATATCAAATACCATTAATTGGGAACTTTGAGAAATATAAAAATCCAATACTCTCACTTCTACGCAATTCTAGAGATTTCAATGTAGGGGACTATTCCCTTTATCAACATATGACTAAGGAAGACAACTCTAGAAATTGACTCCATTATAGAATCTGATATCATTATTTTCATATATATGTACTGTATATTCACATATTTTTGAATAACCATGTCTTTCACAAAATTATATTTCGTGACTATATGTTTGATCTTGTTCCTTAGTGTAAGCTTTTAACACCGGGCTATCACAATTAACTAATAATTGAACCTGCAGTATCCTTAGCAACATCTTACTGACCCAAACATCTCTTAAGCAAAAAAAAAAAAAATTATTGCTGCTGATAACACCATGAGATCAATTTTCATTGTGAATAAGGCTATACACATTTGCTTCTTACCACTCCAAGATATTGCGCCACTGCACAGTAAGAATACAAATCCATAGGTAGATTTTCTCTCATCTAAGCCCCTTCCCCAGTCAATATCAGTATAGCTTTCAAGGCGCAGATCTCTACCTTGAACTCAGCAGAAAATTGATAGTACTTTCTAGATACCTCGGGATTCTCTTGACGGTAATCCAATATGCTTGACTTGAATTAGAGTGGTGCATATATCATTCCAATAGCGTACATTAAGCATTCAAGCACTAACATATGGAGCACTTTCCATTTCTGCATTTTCTTGTGTAGTCTCAAGACACATTTTGCAGCTCCGACATTCACCTCATGAATAGGAGTATCTTTTGGTTTATAGCTTGCATACAAAATCATTCAAGGACTTTATATGTATAAGTCTATTGTGAAAGAGATTACAATCTCTTTGAACAATATCTTGAAATCTTAATTCCAAGAATATATGCAGCTTCACCCATATTTTTTTATTTCAGAATTGGAACATAACAAGTTATTGACTGTATTAACAAACTCCATATTGCTTCAAGCAATCGATATTCCATTAACATATAATGATAAGATCACATATTGATCTTAGGTTCTTTTGATATATACACAATGATCTTTATCAATCATTACAAAATCATATGCCACTATGGCATTATGAAAGAGTATATGCCATTTTCTCGAAGACTGCTTAAAGCCATATATCGGTCTCAAAAGTCGACATACTTTTTGTTCTTGGCCAATTGTAACAAACCCAGCAGGTTGTTTCATATAATTTTTTAAATAATTTTTTTTATTCTCCTTTAAGAAAAGCAGTCTTCACATCCATTTTATGTAATTCAAGATCCATACTAATCACTATTGTTGGAATAAGATGAATTGAGGTAATTCTCACCACAGGAGAACATACATTTTTTTCAATTAATTCCTTTTTGTTGATTATACCCTTTCACAATAAGGCGAGCCTTATATCTCTCAATCGAGCCATTAGCCTTATACTTTAATATGAGAACACACTTGTTTCCAATGGGTTTATGTCCATTCGAAAGATCAACCAATTCCCAAACTTGGTTTGATCTCATTGACTCCATCTCTTTTTCCATTTCTTATATCCACTTTTCCTTATCAGGGCAAGTCGGGGCGTCATTTACATACCTTGGCTCATCCTCTTCTTGTGGAGCGACCATGAAAGTTTTACCTTTAATGTCTAAATATTGACAAATTGATGAATAATGCTTTTGTGACTTGTTCGCTAATTGAGAATTGTACACTTAGTACATCAAGCTCCATTACGCTTCCACTTGACGACTTGTTCGCGTATTGAAGATCGTACACTTAGTACGTCATTCTTCATCATGCTCTCACTCAGATTAAATAATGACGGCATCTTCTTCACACCAAGTGGTTGCATTGAGTAGATCATACACTTAGTACATTATTATCCATTATGCTCCCACTCGAATTAGATAATGACGGCATCTTTTTCACATCAAGTGGTTGCAATTGAGACTGGTTCAAAATAAATTCCCTACTTCTCACATTACTTTCACTTGGATTAGATGCCTTAGTAGAGTCATCATCACTATCCAAGATTTCAAATAGAGAATAATCTTTACCTATTTCGCCCTTTTTAAAATTTTATTCACTAAGAATGTGACATCTCGTTATTCAAATTTCAGTTACACCTTTTCCTTTCTTGCTTACTTATAACACATACCCTTTCGAATGCTCTTAGTACCCCACGAAGATACTCTTTTTTTCCTCTAAGGCCTAATTTCCCATACCAGTGGGAGAAACTTATGTATAGGAAGCACATCAAAGTCTGAGAAAACTCAAATCTCATTTTTACCTTGTCCACAACTCATATGGAGTGGAAGTAACTGATTTAGAAGGTACACGATTAAATATCTAGATAGAAATCAACAAAACTTCACCCAAAAGGTGATAGGCAAATTAGCATGTGCCATCATAGACTTAACAATTCTCATTGGGACCAGTTTATTCTCTCTATAGCTCCATTCTGTTGAGAAATCGCTGGAATAGTCAACTGTCTTTCTATTTCCTTTTCATCATGTAAACATCTGAACTGATTAAATAGTTTTCTCGACCTCGATCGAATTTTTTTAAAATTTTTAAAAAAAAAATTCCAAAAGCTCAAATTTTTTTCTCAAAGCAACTTATTTCTCATATTTATGAGAAATCAAAAACAACATATCTGAATCGAGTGTAATCTTCTGTAAATGTGATGAAATAAACAACACATGCTTTTTTCTCATATTCATTGAACCACATACGTCTGAATGGATCAACTGCAAAGGAAACTCGGCTATTGTTCCTTTTCCAAATGATTTTCTTTTTTTTTTCCCGCCATGCAATGCTCACAAATAGGCAAATTGACATTTTCAATATTACCCAATAAGCCCTCTTTAGCTTATTTAAAAATTTAATGTCGGCCAATATGACCTAGCCTAGCATGCCAAATTTTCACATCATCACAGAAGATGTAAATAGGGAATAACTAATATTCACATTATTGTACTCAACAATCAGCAAAATGAAACCGTCTAGAATCATAATAATTTATTCCTAACGATAAGTCATCACCACTATTATGAAAGTTCAAACTGAAATCAAGTTTAACCAAAACTAACACCGAAATTAAATTCCTCGAGTTTTTGAAACATATAACACTATATGTAGAAATAGGGTGCGACCACCGTGCAAATTCAATTGGCGGGTGCCAATCCCTTTAACTTCCACGTATGAATTATTTTTCACATTTATCCACTTTGCTCTATGTCGAACTTCTTGAAATTCCACAAAGGCATTTCTATCTTTTGTTACATGGTCTTTGACCCGTAAGTCTAGAATCCACAAAGGATAAGATTCAGTTACAAAAACTGAACTAGAGAGTTAAGTAATACTCTCAACTGCACAAAACCCTTTTAAAAAAAAACTTCTTTGGCTCACCACAGTCATGAGCAAAATGACCCTTAATGCCACATTTAAAACATTTCAACTTTGAGATTTTTTTTCTTGAAAGGACATTTTCCTTTCCAATGTCAGTTAAACTTCAATTTCCATCCCGAAAGACTTGTTCCTTTAACCATTCCACTTCTTGAACCCACCTTGACACTTAGGCCTAGAGCACGAAGCTCTATTTGAGCTAGAACCATCAATCTAGTTTAAGACGGCGCATAGCACCCTCAAAAGTCTTTACACTTTATTGTGGATTTTTATATACACGCAACTACGAGGTAAAGGACAGATTACTGCTTGTAATTGCTGCTCATAGGTAAAAAATGGCATGTATCTTACAATTCACTTATCATGTTTGACATATGTCACAAAAAATCATTTCATATTCTGCCCATGAGACATCATATAAGTGTCAAAACTTATAGTGATTTGTTTCAACTTGGTGATCGATGTCTAACCAAATTTAACTTTAATGCTCTTCGCTTGACTTTGAAATTTTCATAAATTCCTGAACTCATCATAAAATCATTTTGCATGCTACTCAGCAACGTAATGCGAGCAATAGAGTTTATCCTTTTCGATGCAGCAAATGTCGGCTGTGCAGTGCTTTCATCTTCAAGTTCTTACATAACGAGGTTAAGAGCTTCAAATGTTTCTTGCTCTTCATCGCACAAATTGAATTTCCATATTTCAGTTTACATAATTTTTGCCATCCAATTTCTCCTTTGTTACGCTAAGCGCATAATCGTTGTACCTAAACACGAAGTTCTATAGATATGTATTCACGAACCATTGATGTCTAACATTTATGCATATATTTTACATTTACTAATTATATTAATAAATAATTTCACATAAGGTATCAAATTCGAAAGTTCCATATGTTCCTAATCATCGTCTAAGAATTCTTGGTTGAAATTACCATTAATATAATTATTTATGCAAAATTGAGTTCACTGAAGTTACTAAAACTTTCTAGAACTCCCCACTCAAATAAAGATCATCAATCAAACAATGATCTCCTCATCTTGCAATCATAAAATTGTATGGCATGATTTGAACTAATATATAAATAATTCACTCATCAAAATATACTCAAATCATGGAAAACAAGATGTAAATAGCAAGTACATTAAACTCTATACATGCTATCAACAAAAAAATTCTCTACATAATATCGATGTAGCTATCCACATGTAAGACATATTTTGTGTTTTTCAAAAAACAATTACATATAAAAAGTACTTGAAAAGCCCCAAAATACACAAATCTTGGGTTTCAAACGTATTTTCATAACATTATGTTCATCAAATATATCCAAATAATACATCAAATCAAAGATAATTTCAAGACGAATGCAACAGTACCTCACACGCCCCAAACTAAGTTCATATGCATCCACATGAGCTGGTCAAATTTTCTGCATTGACTAGTCAACGCTCAGTCAACAGGTCAAAATGCAATTTCTCAAAATTTTGAGGACCGAATCATAATTTTCAGTAACTTGAGAGACTAAATTGCAATATCCAAAAAATTTTGGGGTAAAATTGAAAATTTTCTAAAATTTGGGGACTAAATTGAAATTTCTTAAAAGTTTAGGGACCAAATTACAACTTTCAAAAAATTGATTTGACCAGTCAATGCTCAACAGTTGATCAGGTCAACGGGTCGGCTCTTGGACCGGGTCGTAACTAAACCGAATCGGGTTTGGAATAGGTTAAACCAATTCTAGGATAGGATTAAACCGGGTCTAGGGCGCGTTCAGGCAAGATGCATGTGTCGCGCACATGTCGCACGTGAAGATCGCGCGCACCGCGTTCCGCCAATGCGTGTGGTGAATGGGCCTCCTTCTGACCACCTCCAACAACGAGCCACCCCTCAAGAGCATGGAAAACTAGACTTGCTGGTCAGTAGGGGTGACAGAGTAAGTGCAAAAGAAGGCCTTCATTATCTCCAAAAGAAGCGGCATCAGGGTCACCATCAAAACATCGGACTAGAAACAGGAACTCCTAAGTCGAGCTGCTGGAGTCGTCATTATCCTCGGTATCCTCATATGGCTTGTACTTCGAGAGTGTCTCAGAGCAAACCTCCACGGTGTCTTCGAGTGTCGCGTCAGCTAACGACTCCACCTGGTCGTCTTCGGTGGCCTCAATCACGATGACCTCGTCGGTGTCCTCCAAGGTCAAGGTCCTCTCAGGTACGTTCCTCGAGCCGGCTACTGACCCGTCGGCTTCCACTGAATCCCGAGCAGGATGACACCAGTTGGGGATTACCCTACGGGGTACCTCAATGGGCTTCAGTGGCCCCATAGAAACATCCCCTACCTTCCTAAACCAGGCCTCATACCTATGAGGCTTCCAGTTGCCGTCACCGTCATCGACCCAAATCACAGTACATTTCCTAATGCGCACAGTTCCCTGTCCGTCCGGGAACTCATCAAAATATACTGACATCTCTTTCGAGTCACCAAATCTGATTGGCCACATTATCACGGTCTAGGATCTGAAAATGGAGTCTCACAACGGGGTGAGATTTACATCTCAGTAAGGTAGGTCATAATCCTAGGTTAAGCTGACCGTACACTCAGGCAATTGCAATCAAGGATAAAATGCATAATAGTCATATGAGGCATTCAGCGGTCATTAAATAACATGCGAATAAAACGAGTGTCAAGCATGCAATCATGGCACCATACACATCATTAGAATTAAACACACATAGCCAAGCCAAATTACACCTTCCACCCTTCCATGCCCCCTCATTATCACGCCCGCGTTTAGAATGCCTCGGGCTCGGTCCGTGTAAATATGCCTCAGACCATCTCATTGACAAACCCGCGTAAACGCATTAGGTTTTCAATTTCACTCCAGGCATGTGTCGACACATCTCAACTCCGTCCCGCGTTTCAACGTATCAGGACTATGGCCATCTCAACCCCCCGTCTCATACACCTCAGGGTGCCATTCAATTCAAACCCGCGCCTCAGCACCTCAGGGCATTCATCCACACAACCCCGCGTCAAATACGCCTCAGGGTGTCATTCAATTCAAACCCCGCGTCTCAGCGCCTCAGGGCATTCATCTACACAACCCTGCGTCTCATACGCATCAGGGTGTCACTCATTTCTCAAACATGCCACATGTTCATTTCAATTCATAACACATAACCAAGTGCGAACTAATGCACGAACAACACACTTACAACATGCGAGGCAATCAAATTCGACATTCAAATGCGACAATCAATTCATGGCACAGTCATTGTCAAGCATTCAAGTCATCTATATCTTTATATGACGTACATTGGACAATCACATCATAACCTTCCAAGAACCAATCAAATTTGCACCCAATTCGCCCAATCGAGTCCAACCTTCCTATCCAAGGTTTAGAAACTCCTTACCTCAAGTTTAATTCAACA
Source organism: Rhodomyrtus tomentosa (assembly GCA_028455895.1). Taxonomy (NCBI): domain Eukaryota; kingdom Viridiplantae; phylum Streptophyta; class Magnoliopsida; order Myrtales; family Myrtaceae; genus Rhodomyrtus; species Rhodomyrtus tomentosa. The sequence goes on along the minus strand of JAPCWY010000001.1, from coordinate 33,477,940 downwards.
AAAATCTCTTCCCAAGCACTCCAAGGAATCGGTCCAAATAGCCCAAGGACGGTCAATCGCACAACCTAAGGAAATTCGTCCAATTCGTAAATTTTTCTTGCTCAATTCATCACTTCATTAAACATACACCTCATAGACATATCAATTAACATCCTCACACTTCTCAATGATGAATTTGGAGCTCTATTCAATCACCAACAGCCTCCCACAAATTTAGTATGCACAGAACTAAAACAGGGCATTTTCGATTATGTGCATATCCCAACTATTCAGCCCTTAAACTAACTTAAATTCTCAATTTATTCACTAATCTACTTGCTAACATGTATTCTAAGGGTTGGGAAGTATCATCGAAAATTTGAAGCCAAGGTGACGCCGGAAAGTCCTTGAACGGCACCGGTTCCTTCGGTTTCTCCAACGGTCAGTTTTTGTCCTTCAAACACAAGATCCATTTGCGGTCAAAACTCCATCAATTCATTCAAAATTTTTACCACAACTCAGCCTACATGTCTTCTAGATGTCCACAAAGTTTGGCCAAAAAATACAAAGGATTCGGGGTTCTATGAAGCCTAAACCGTGTCTTACCTCCAGTTACGACGGTTTCCGTCGACTTTAGGGAGATTGGCCGGCCGGAGGTCCTCAAGTGGTCAAATGGCTTGCTTCCACTTGGAGAATGTCAGCAAGAGGTTGAGGAAGAGGTTGGTGGTCAGCTCTAGTCTAGGCGGTGGCCGGAGGTGGCGGTCGAAAGTGGCGAACGGCGGCAGCAGAACCGGTCGGCTGGAGCTCTCGGCTATAATGGAAGAAGAAGAAGAGCAGAATGGAGGGGGTTTCGGCCAAGAAGAGAGAGAGAGAGAGAGAGGTATATACTTCAATGGCTTGGTCAACTTGGTTGAATGGTAGGTTAAAAGTATTCACATCTCCATCAAAGCTTAATCCTTTGACACTTGTCCATGTGTCAATCAATGCTTCATCCAATGGCTCTCATTCCTTTTGATTTTCGGTAGCTATAAAGGGTATTCAATGACTAAAATTCCCTTGTCCAATTATAAATGCAAGGTCAAGGCTTGAGGGGCAAAATAGTAATTTTACCCCCGACGTCCGAAACGTCGTTTTTCTAGTTCCAATTTTCTTCGATAAGGCGACGGCTAATCTAATTATAATATTGAAATTCTTGATTCTCCATTTTCTAATTTCGAGACTTGTTTCTGAATCATTTCTCTATCAGACGTGGTTCCAGCTTATCTCAAACTGATGGACAGCTTTTTGCAGACGTTACGCGTATCGACCCTGTGATTCATATAACAATTAGGGCTCGTAAATTCATGGTGACTTTGGTTGTCATGTAATTGTGAGGATCTATCACTAGTTCCGACGGTCTCGATTATCACTGTTCGATTTAGGAAACTTTTGCAAATTATATATTGGTTTAGCAATATCAACCGCGCTCCAATCGTATAACGCTAGCAACGCATTCCTTAATCGTTCTTAGATCGGCCTTTTATGACTCTAAATGTCCCATCGACAATCCTTATGGTCAAAGTGTCATTTCCTATTCGAATTCCCTAGATCCATGTACCTTATCTCGCGTTAGCCTTTCCCTTTTGGTCAGTGAACTCGAGATTGATCAGATCCGAGCGAGATACGACTGAAATACATCGTTAGATACTTTCTCATTAATGAGTCTTGAAATGACAGGAAAAATCAGAATGTCACAACTCTTCCCCTTTACAAAAATTTCGTCCTCGAAATTTACATTAAACTCGTTACTCAAACAAATGGAGGTATTGATGCCTCATCGTTTCCTTGCTTTCCCACGTAGCGCCTTCGATTCCATGGTGCTCCTAAATAACTTTGACCAATGAAATCATTTTATTCCTCAAAATTTGCTCCTTTCGATCTTCAATCGTAATTGGCTTCTTCACATAGGATACTCTGCCATCCACTTCTATAACCTCGTGGTCCAGCACATGCGTCGGATCCAGTTCGTACTTCCGTAGTATGGACACATGGAAGACGTTGTGCACTTAGGATAGATTATGAGGTAAGGCTAGTTTGTAGGCTAAGGTCCCAATCCGCTCTAGAATCTCAAATGGACCTACGTACCTTGGGCTCAGTTTTCCTTTCATTCCAAATCGGGATAATCCTTTCATCGGCGACACCTTAAGGAAAACATGATCGCCTACTTGAAACTCGAAAGGCTTACGTCGTCTATCCGCATAACTCTTCTAACAACTTTGTGCCATCTTCAGCCTATCCCAAATTACCTTCATCCCTTCCACCGATTGCTTTACCAACTCTGGGCCTGTGATAGTTCTCTCTCCAACCTCGTCCCAACAAATCAGTGTTTTGCAAGCCCTTCCATAGAGTACTTCAAACGGTGCCATTTGAATGCTCTGCTGATAGCTGTTATTATATGCAAACTCCACCAAATGCAGTTGATCCTCCCATCCACCTTTGAAGTCTATTACACACGCTCGCAACATGTCCTCGAGCGTCTGAATCGTCCTCTCCGATTGTCTGTCCGTTTGTGGATGGTATGCCGTACTAAATTGCAGTCGAGTCCCTATGGCATCCTGAATACTTTTCCAGAAGTTCGTTGTGAACTTGAGGTCTCTGTTTGATGTGATCGTCACTGGTACTCCATATAGTCTCACTATCTGTCGCATATACAACTCGGCATATCTGTCTGTTGCGTAATCCTTTCGCACAAGGATGAAGTGTGCAGATTTGGTCAATCGATCCACAACTACCCAAATAGAATCATGGCCTCTCTGGTTCCTTGGGAGTCCCATCATGAAATCCATCGTTACGTGCTCCTATTTCCATTCAAGAATTTCTAGTGGCTATAATAATCCACCAGGCTTACAGTGTTGGGCCTTCACCTGCTGGCATGTCAAACACTTTGCCACATATTTCATCACATCCACTTTCACCCCGTTCCACCAATAATGTTGATGTAAGTTCTGATACATCATTGTTCTTCCTAGGTGGATACTATAATTGCTCTTATGAGCCTCTGATAAAATCCTTTCTCGGAGTTTTTCATCCTTTGGCATGCATAGACATCCTCGAAATTTCAAGATTCCATCCTCTAACACTTGGAATTCTGGTTTCCTTTTTGTCGCGACCATCTCTAGGATTTTCTGAATTTCTATGTCCGTATGCTGCAAGGCTTTTATCCTTTCCTAGACCTCAGGTTCTATTCTTATTGTGGCCATCAAACTGGACAATTGACAGACCTCCAATCTGAACTCAGAATACCTCAAGTTCTCGAATAACGACCACTCTTTCACCAATAGACAAGCGATGCTCGATTTTCGGCTGAGCGCATCCGCGACTCGATTCGCTTTCCCAGGATGATACAGTATGTCGCAATCATAATCCTTAAACAGCTCCATCCATCGACGCTATCTCATATTCAGTTCCTTCTAGGAAAACAGATATTTCAGGCTTTGGTGGTCAGTGTAAATTTGAAACTTCTCGCCACACAAATAATGCCTCCATATTTTCAAAGCAAAGATGATCGCTGCTAATTTCAAATCGTTGGATAGTTCATCTCATGTGGTCTCAATTGTCGGGACGCGTAGGCCACTACTCTTCCATGTTGCATTAGCACACAGCCTAGTCCCTTTAGCGAAGCATCACTATATATCTCATAACCTCCAGGTCCCGATGGAATCATCAACACAAGTGCGGTTGTTAACCGATGCTTGAGCTCTTGGAAACTCCTTTCGCATTTATCTGTCCATTTGACCCTCGTTTCTTTCTTAGTCAATCTTGTTAGTGGAATGGCTATAGACGAAAATTTCTCCACAAAACATCTATAATATCCCGCCAATCCTAAGAAACTTCGGACTTCCGTGACCGTAGTAAGTTTAGGCCAATTAGTTACGGCTTCAATCTTCGCAGAATCTACAACAATCCCTTTCCCAGACACCACATGGCCAAGAAATTCCACTTTATTCAATCAGAACTCGCATTTGCTAAGCTTAGCGTAAAGCGAGTGTTCCCTCAGGGTCTGCAAAATAATTCTCAGGTGCTCTTTGTGTTCCTCGTTACTCCTTGAGTAAATCAAGATATCATCAATAAAGACTATAACGAATCTATCCAAGAATTCCTTAAACACCTGATGCATCAAGTCCATAAATGCAGCTGGAGCATTGGTCAGTCCAAAAGGCATTACAGTGAATTCATAGTGACCATACCTTGTCCTAAAAGCAGTCTTAAGTATGTCTTCTTTCTTAATTCTCAACTGGTGATACCCAGTTCACAGGTCAATCTTAGAGAATACCGCAGCTCTTTGCAACTGATAAAATAGGTCGTCAATTCTCGGCAGCGGGCACTTATTCTTCACTGTCACTTGGTTCAATTGTATATAATCAATGCATAGACGCAAGGACCCATCCTTACAAACAACATCGGTACTCCCCACGGTGAAGCACTCAATCGAATAAATCCTTTATCCTGCAATTCCTGCATCTGCACCTTTAGCTCCTTCAGTTCTGATACGGACATCCTATAGGGTGCCTTTGAGATCAGCTCCGTTCTAGGAGCTAACTTAATCATGAATTCTATCTCTCGCTCTAGTGGCAACCCCGGCAACTCTTGGGGAAATATGTCAGGAAACTCACGCACTACCGAGATGCTTTCTAGTTTGGGCTCCTCAGCAGTCATGTCCATAACTACGACTAAGCACGCCTGAGATCCTTCAGTCATCAACTTCGTCACTTCAAGGGACGAGACTAAAGGAATCGAGGTTCCTCCTCGACCTCCCACAAATTCGAAACTAGGGCGGCCTTCTAGATAGAAATGAATTATCATACGATCACAATCCACTACTACCCCCTGTTTACTCAACTAGTCCATTCCTATGATCACATCGAAATCATACATTGGCAACACAGTTAAATCAATACTCTCCTTACTACCACCAATTACAATTTTACAATCCACACAACCAAACGAAACCAGCACATTATCTTTCAATAGGGTGGCAACATGCAGAATCACACTCAACGGTTCTAATTTCATATCAACCAAATCAGCAAACTGAGCAGATACAAATGAGTGTGTTGCCTCGGGATCAAACAAAGCATACGCAGCTTGGTCACACAAATAAATCGTACCTGTGACCACGCCTGGCATATCTTCTGCCCCCCTGCGGGCTACTGCATAGACTCTCCCCTAAGCTAGGGGTCGGTTCTGATCAATTTGGGGAGTGGCAGCCGACGATCCAGCCTATGGTCGTTGCCCTTGAGGTCTATTCGCTGGAGCTTAGTTCAGGCACGTCCTCAACTGGTGGCCCATCTGACCACACTTGAAGCACGCTCTCGTTCTTGCCGCGAAAGGTCCATTACCATGCCTTCTGCCACAGAGGCGACAGCTTTAGTTAAAGAGGTTCGGCGGCTTTACAATATTCTTTTTTATCGGAGGGACAAAGCGCCTATTACCAGTCATTGGTCTCTTACCAATCTGGCGATTGTCTTAGAATGAATTAAACCGCGATCCAGATATAGTATTCCTCTCCTTCAGGTCTCTATCAATCATTTGTCCCCATTCACAAATTTCCTTGTAGGTTCTCAGATACAGAGATATCATCTGGCTACGAAGCTCAGGCTTCAGTACGTCCTGAAATCTCCGCGCCTTCTCCAAGGGAACCTCTACCAATCGGGGTGCGTACCTTGATAATCTGGAGAATTCAGCCTCATACTGGTCTACGGTCAGCTGATTCTGACCTAGTTGTAAGAACTCAACTTGCTTCATGTCCCGAGCTATCTCCGAGAAGTACTTGTCATTGAATGCCGTTGTAAAGGCATTCCAGGTCAAGGCCGTTCCTTCTAAAAAGACACCATTCTTGGTGGCAGCCCACCAATTATTTGCGGTACCTTCCACCTAGTACACTGCCAATATTACTTTCTCCTCGTCCGTGCATCTTAGGACTCCAAAGGCCTTCTCCAGTTTCTCGATCCATCTCGATGCTAGTTTGGGATCTCCAATCCCATCGAACTGGGTTGGCTTCAGCTTGATGAACTGCTCGACCAGTTGGCCTATCTGCCTGGCCGCAATAATTTCTTCTTAGGCATTCACTACCTCATTACCCTAGTCGTGATCACCATTATTTCCATTGCTCCATTTATTGTCGTTGTTGGCGTTGACAGCAGCTATTGCGGCTCTTACCGCTTGGGCTATGGCAGCATCCCTATCCTGGGTCTGCCTGTCGATGAGGTCGCCAATTCTTTCGAGCGTCCTTAGTACTCCATCCATTCTCAGATCTTTCGCTACTGGTGGCCTCGAACTAGAGGCTCCGCTCCTAGGCCTTCCTGGTCTCCTAGGCAGGTTACTCATCCTTACACGCTTCTACTGAGCCTAGACCACCACGATTTCATCACAGAGTTAATAACTAAGGTGGCCTTCTCGATAGAAATGAATTATCATACGATCACAATCCACTACTGCCCCCTATTTACCCAACCAGTCCATTCCTATGATCACATCGAAATCATACATGGGCAACACAGCTAAATCAATGCTCTCCTTACTACCACCAATTATAATTTTACAATTCGCTCAACCCAACGAAACCAAAACATTATCTTTCAACGGGGTGGCAACATGTGGAATCACATTTAACGGTTCTTAATTCATATCAATCAAATCAGCAAACTGAGCAGATAAAAATGAGTGTGTTGCGTCGTGATCAAACAAAGCATACGCAGCTTGGTCACACAAATAAACCGCACCTGTAACTACGCCTGGCATTTTTTCTTCCTCCCTACGGGCTACTGCATAGACTCTCCTCTAAGCTGGGGGTCGGTTCTGATCAATTTGGGGAGTGGCAGCCGATGGTCCAGCCTATGGTCTCTGCCCTTGAGGTCTATTCGCTCGAGATTGGTTCGGGCACATCCTCATCCGGTGGCCCATCTGACCACACTTGAAGCACGCTCTCATTCTTGCCGGGAAAGGTCTATTACCATGTCTTCTGCCACAGAGGCGACAGCTTTAGTTCATGGGGTTCGACGGCTTCACAATATTCTTTTTTATCGGAGGGACAAAGCGCCAATTACCAGTCATTGGTCTCTTACCAATCTGGCGATTGTCTCTGAATGAATTAAACCGCGATCCAGATGCAGTATTCCTCTCCTTCAAGTCTCTATCAATCATTTGTCTCCATTCATAGATTTCCTTGTAGGTTCTCAGATTCAGAGATATCATCTGGCTACGAAGCTCGGGCTTCAGTCCGTCCCGAAATCTCCGCGCCTTCTCCAAGGGAACCTCTACCAATCGGGGTGCGTACCTTAATAATCTGGAGAATTCAACCTCATATTGGTCTACGGTCAACTGATTCTCACCTAGTTGTAAGAACTCAACTTGCTTCATTTCCCGGGCTGTCTACGAGAAGTAATTGTCATTGAATGCCGTAGTAAAGGCATTCCAGGTCAAGGTCGTTCCTTCTAAAAAGACACCATTCTTGGTGGCAGCCCACCAATCATTTGCGGTACCTTCCACCTAGTACACTGCCAATATTACCTTCTCCTCGTCCGTGCATCTCAAGACTCCAAAGGCCTTCTCCAATTTCTCGATCCATCTCGATGCTAGTTTGGGATCTCCAGTCCCATCGAACTGGGTTGGCTTCAGCTTGATGAACTGCTCGACCAATTGGCTCATCTGCCTGGCCACAATAATTTCTTCTTGGGCATTCACTACCTCATTGCCCTAGTCGTAATCACCATTATTTCCATTGCTCCCATTATTGTCGTTGTTGGCGTTGACGGCAGCTATTGCGGCTCCTACCGCTTGGGCTATGGCAGCATCCCTATCCTGGGTCTGCCTGTCGATGAGGTCGCCAACTCTTTTGAGCGTCCGTAGTACTCCATCCATTCTCAGATCTTTCGCTACTGGTGGCCTCGAACTAGAGGCTCCGCTCCTAGGCCTTCCTGGTCCCCTAGGCAGGTTACTCATCCTTACACGCTTCTACTGAGCCTAGACCACCACGATTTCATCACGGAGTTAATAACTAGGGTGGCCTTCTGGATAGAAACAAATTATCCTATGATCACAATCCACTACTATCCCCTATTTACCCAACCAGTCCATTCTTATGATCACATCGAAATCATACATGGGCAACACAGCTAAATCAATGCTCTCCTTACTACCACCAATTATAATTTTACAATTCGCTCAACCCAACGAAACCAAAACATTATCTTTCAACGAGGTGGCAACAAGTGGAATCACATTCAACGGTTCTTAATTCATATCAATCAAATCAGTAAACTGAGCAGATACAAATGAGTGTGTTGCGCCAGGATAAAACAAAGCATGCGCAGCTTGGTCACACAAATAAACCGCACCTGTGACCACGCCTGGCATTTTTTCTGCCTCCCTACGGGCTACTGCATAGACTCTCCCCTAAGATGGAGGTCGGTTCTTATCAATTTGGGGAGTGGCAGCCGACGGTCCAGCCTGTGGTCGCTGCCCTTGAGGTCTATTCGCTGGAGATTGGTTCAGGCACGTCCTCATCTGGTGGCCCATCTGATCACACTTGAAGCACGCTCCTGTTCTTGCCGGGAAAGGTCCATTACCATGCCTTCTGCCACAGAGGCGACAGCTTTAGTTCATGGGGTTCGGCGGCTTCACAATATTCTTTTTTATTGGAGGGACAAAGCGCCAATTGCCAGTCATTGGTATCTTACCAATCTGGCGATTGTCTCTAAATGAATTAAACCGCGATCCAGATGCAGTATTCTTTTCCTTCAGATCTCTCTCAATCATTTGTCCCCATTCATAGATTTCCTTGTAGGTTCTCAGATTCAGAGATATCATCTGGCTACGAAGCTCAAGTCACAGTCCGTCCCGAAATCTCTGCGCCTTCTCCAAGGGAACCTCTACCAATCGGGATGCGTACCTTAATAATCTGGAGAATTTAGCCTCATACTGGTCTACGGTCAGTTGATTTTGACCTAGTTGTAAGAACTCAACTTGCTTCATTTCCCGGGCTGTCTCCGAGAAATACTTGTCATTGAATGCCGTAGTAAAGGCATTCCAGGTCAAGGCCGTTCCTTTTGAAAAGACTCCATTCTTGGTGGCAGCCCACCAATCATTTGCGGTACCTTCCAGCTAGTACACCGCCAATATTACCTTCTCCTTGTCCGTGCATCTCAAGACTCCAAAGGCCTTCCCTAGTTTCTCGATCCATCTCGATGCTAGTTTAGGATCTCCAGTCCCATCGAACTAGGTTGGCTTCAGCTTGATGAACTGCTCGACCAGTTGGCCCATCTGCCTGGCCACCATAATTTCTTCTTGGGTATTCACTACCTCATTGCCCTAGTTGTGATCACCATTATTTCCATTGCTCCCATTATTGCCGTTGTTGGCGTTGACGACAGCTATTACGGCTCCTACCGCTTAGGCTATGCCAACATCCCTATCATGGGTCTGCCTGTCGATGAGGCCACCAATTCTTTCGAGCGCCCTTGGTACTCCATCCATTCTCAGGTCTTCCGCTACTGGTGGCCTCGAACTAGAGGCTCCGCTCCTAGGCCTTCCTGGTCTCCTAGGCGGGTTACTCATCCTTACACGCTTCTACTGAGCCTAGACCACCACGATTTCATCACGAAGTTAATAACTAGGGCGGCCTTCTGGATAGAAACGAATTATCCTATGATCACAATCCACTACTACCCCCTGTTTACCCAACCAGTCCATTCCTATGATCACATCGAAATCATACATGGGCAACATAGCTAAATCAATGCTCTCCTTACTACCACCAATTATAATTTTACAATTCGTTCAACCCAACAAAACCAGCACATTATCTTTCAACGGGGTGGCAATATGTGGAATCACATTTAACAGTTCTAACTTCATATCAACAAAATCAGCAAACTGAGCAGATACAAATGAGTGTGTTGCGCCGGGATAAACAAAGCATACGCAGCTTGGTCACACAAATAAACCGCATCTGTGACCTCGCCTGGTATTTCTTCTGCCTCCCTACGGGCTACTGCATAGACTCTCCCCTGAGCTAGGGGTCGGTTCTGATCAATTTGGGGAGTGGCAGCCGACGGTCGAGCTTGTGGTCGCTGCCCTTGAGGTCTATTCGCTGGAGATTGGTTCGGGCACGTCCTCGTCTGGTGGCCCATCTGACCACACTTGAAGTACTCTCCCGTTCTTGCCGGGAAAGGTCCATTACCATGCCTTCTACCACAGAGGCGATAGCTTTAGTTCATGGGGTTCGGCAGCTTCACGATATTCTTTTTTATCGGAGGGACAAAGCGCCTATTACCAGTCATTAGTCTCTTACCAATCTGGCGATTGTCTCTGAATGAATTAAATCGTGATCCAGATGCAGTATTCCTCTCCTTCAGGTCTCTCTCAATCATTTGTCCCCATTCATAGATTTCCTTGTAGGTTCTCAGATTCAGAGATATCATCTGGCTACGAAGCTCAGGTCTTAGTCCGTCCCGAAATCTCCGCGCCTTCTTCAAGGGAACCTCTACCAATCGGGGTGCGTACCTTGATAATCTAGAGAATTCAGCCTCATACTGGTCTACGGTTAGTTGATTCCGACCTAGTTGTAAGAACTCAACTTGCTTCATTTCCCGGGCTGTCTTCGAGAAATACTTGTCATTGAATGTCGTAGTAAAGGCATTCCAGGTCAAGGCCGTTCCTTTTGAAAAGACTCCATTCTTTGTGGCAGCCCACCAATCATTTGCGGTACCTTCCAACTAGTGCACCGCCAATATTACCTTCTCCTCGTCCGTGCATCTCAAGACTCCAAAGGCCTTCTCCAATTTCTTGATCCATCTCGTTGCTAGTTTGGGATCTCCAGTCCCATCGAACTGGGTTGGCTTCAGCTTGATGAACTGCTCGACCAGTGGGCCTGGCCACAATAATTTCTTCTTGGGCATTCACTACCTCATTGCCCTAGTCGTGATCACCATTATTTCCATTGCTCCCATTATTACCTTTGTTGGCATTGACGGCAGCTATTGCGGCTCCTACCTCTTGGGCTATGGTAGCATCCCTATCCTGGGTCTGCCTGTCGATGAGGTCGCCAATTCTTTCGAGCGCCCTTAGTACTCCATCCATTCTCAGGTCTTCCGCTATTGGTGGCCTCAAACTAGAGGCTCCGCTCCTAGGCCTTCCTGGTCTCCTAGGCGGGTTACTCATCCTTACACGCTTCTACTGAGCCTAGACCACCACGATTTCATCATGGAGTTAATAACTAGGGCGGCCTTCTGGAGAGAAACGAATTATCCTATGATCACAATCCACTACTACCCCCTGCTTGCCCAAGCAGTCCATTCCTATGATCACATCGAGATCATACATGGGCAGCACAGCTAAATCAATGCTCTTCTTACTACCACCAATTATAATTTTATAATTCGCTCAACCCAATGAAACCAGCACATTATCTTTCAACGATGTGGCAAAATGTGGAATCATATTCAACGGTTCTAACTTCATATCAACCAAATCAGCAAACTGAGCAGATACAAATGAGTGTATTGCGCCGGGATCAAACAAAACATACGCAGCTTGGTCACACAAATAAATCGCACCTGTGACCACGCCTGGCATTTCTTCTGCCTCCCTACGAGCTACTGCATAGACTCTCTCCTGAGCTGGGGGCGGTTCTGATCAATTTGGGGAGTGGCAGCCGACGGTCCAGCCTATGGTCACTGCCCTTGAGGTCTATTCGTTGGAGATTGGTTCGGGCACGTCCTCATCTGGTGGCCCATCTGACCACACTTGAAGCACGCTCCCGTTCTTGCCGGGCAAGGTTCATTACCATGCCTTCTGCCACAGAGGCAACAGCTCCAATTCTTAGGGTTCAGCGACTTCACAATATTCTTTCTTATCGGAGGGACAAAGCGCCTATTACTAGTCATTGGTCTCTTACCAATCTGGCGAATATCTCTGAATGAATTATACCGCGATCCAGATGCGGCATTCCTCTCCTTCAGGTCCCTCTCAATCATTTGTCTCCGTTCATAGATTTCCTTGTAGGTTCTCAGATTCAGGGCTATCATCCGGCTACGAAGCGCAGGTCTTAGTCCGTCCCAAAATCTCTGCGCCTTATCCTAGGGATCGTCTACCGATCGGGGTGCGTACCTTGATAATCTGGACAATTCAGCCTCATACTGGTCTACGGTCAGCTGATTCTGACCTAGTTGTAAGAACTCAACTTGCTTCCTTTCCTGGGCTATCTCCAAGAAATACTTGTCATTGAATGCCGTAGTAAAGGCATTCCAGGTCAAGGTCGTTCCTTCTAGAAAGACTCCATTCTTGGTGGCAGCCCACCAATCATTTGCGGTACCTTCCAGTTGGTACACCGCCAATAGTACCTTCTCCTCATCCGTGCATCTCAAGACTCCAAAGGCCTTCTCCAGTTTCTCGATCCATCTCAATGCTAGTTTGGGATCTCCAGTCCCATCGAACTGGGTTGGCTTCAGCTTGATGAACTGTTCGATCAGTTGGCCCATCTACCTGGCCACAATAATTTCGTCTTGGGCATTCACTACCTCATTGCCCTGGTCGTGATCGCCATTATTTCCATTGCTCCCATTATTGCCATTGTTGGCGTTGACGGCAGCTATTACAGCTCCTACTGCTTGGGTTATGGCAGCATCCCTATCCTAGGTCTGCCTATCGATGAGGTCGTCAATTCTTTCAAGCACCCTCAATACTCCATCCATTCTCAGGTCTTCCGCTACCAGTGGCCTCGAACTAGAGGCTCCGCCCCTAGGCCTTCCAAGTCTCCTAGGCGGGTTACTCATCCTCATACGCTTCCACTGAGCCTGGACCACCACGATTTCATCACGGAGTTAATAACTCATTTATCCAATCAAGTCCAGAGCTACCAAACTATGCCTTAATAGAAACAATCATATCACAACCATTTTTCACACAACCAATTCCAGATGCACTTCAATAAGCAGTTCATAGTTATTTCTCAATTCCATTCGCTCCAACGGTTCATTAAAACTAGCCATGCTCATTCACTTAACAGATCAAAGTCCAGAAATGACTTCCAGCGCTAAACATGGAACTTCATCCTCGTATATCACCACAATCCTGCCAAGGCCAAATGCCAATCACATGTGCCAAGTCATATGCCATGCATCTCGTGCCTTATTCTAGTAAGTCTCCTAAGGTCTCACTACCCGTCCTTGTCCCAACTTAATTCTCCTTATTACTCTAGTCCTCAATCAACTTTGGATCGATCTAACCTTGCTCTGATGCCAAGAAGACGAAGATATCACGCCCCGCACCCCGGTCATGAGCGCGCGACTCCCTGCAAGCACAAACTCTCTCTCGAGATCCCAAGATGCACATAGGTCGAGAGGGGAATAATATTGATAGCAAGCGGAAGCGATAATAAACAACTCCGCACAATGATAAAAAGGGGATCTAGGTAACAAGAATACCAATAAATACATAAGTTTCTAAATATTCATACAAGAGCATGGCAAACTAGACTTGCTGGTCAGTAGGGTGACAGTGTAAGTGCAAAAGAGGGCCATCATCATCTCCAAAAGAAACGGCATCGGGGATCGAACCAGAAACAGGAACTCCTAAGTCGAGCTACTAGAGTCGTCAGTATCTTCGGTATCCTCAGATGGCTTGTACTCTAAGAGTGTCTCAGAGCAAACCTCCACGGTTTCCTCGAGTGTCTCGTCAGCTAACGGCTCCACCTGATCATCTTCGGTGGCCTCAATCACGATGACCTCGTCGATGTCCTCCAAGGTTGAGGTACCGTCAAGTAAGTTTGTCGAGCCGGCTAATGACCCCTCGGCCTCCACTGAATCCTGACTAATATGACATCAATTGAGGACTACCCCGCGGGGTACCTCAGTGGGCTTCAGTGGCCCCGTAGAAACATCCCCTACCTTCCGAAACCAGACCTCATATCTATGAGGCTTCTAGCTGCTGCCACCCTCATCGACACAAACCACAGTACATTTCCTAATGTACACAATTCCCTGTCCATCTGGGAACTCATCAAAATATATTGACATCTCTTTCGAGTCACCAAGTCTGATTGGCCACATTATCACGGTCTAGGATCTAAAAATGGAGTCCCATAACGAGGTGAGATTTACATCTCAGTAAGGTAAGTCCTAACCCTAGGTTAGGCTGACCGTACACTCAAGCAATTACAATCAAGGATAAAATGCACAATAGTCATATGAGGCATTCAACAGTCATTAAATAACATGCGAATAAAACGAGTGTCAAGCATGCAATCATGGCACCATACACATCATCAAAATTAAACACACATAGCCAAGCCAGATTACACCTTCCACCATTCCATGCCCCCTCATTATCACGCCCGCGTTTAGAACGCCTCAGGCTCAGTCCGCGTAAATACGCCTCAAACCATCTCATTGACAAACCCACGCAAACACATCAGGTTTTTAATTTCACTCCAGGCCTGTGTCGACACATCTCAACTCCGTCTCGCCTTTCAACGCATCAGGAGTATGGTCATCTCAACCCCGCGTCTCATGCACCTCAGGGTGCCATTCAATTCAAACCCCACACCTCAGGACATTCATCCACACAAACCCGCGTCTCATACGCCTCAGGGTGTCACTCATTTCTCAAACATGCCACATGTTCATTTCAATTCATAACACATAACCAAGTGCGAACTAAAGCACGAAAAATGCACCTATGGCATATGAGGCAATCAAATTCGATATTCAAATGCGACAATCAATTCATGGCATAATCATTGTCAAGCATTCAAGTCATCTATATCTTTCTATGACGTACATTGGACAATCACGTCATAACCTTCCAAGAACCAATCAAATTCGCACTCAATTCGCCCAATCGAGTCCAACCTTCCTAGCCAAGGTTTAGAAACTCCTTACCTCAAGCTTAATTCAACAAAAATCTCTTCCCAAGCACTCCAAGTATTCGGTCCAAATGGCCCAAGGACAGTCAATCGCACAACCTAAGGAAATTATCCAATTCGTCAATTTTTCTTGCTCAATTCATCACTTCACTAAACATGTACCTCATGGACCTATCAATTAACATCCTCACACTTCTCAACGATGAATTTGGAGCTTCATTCAACCACCAACAGCCTCCCACAGATTTGGTATGCACATAACCGAAATGGGCATTTTCGATTTTGTGTATATCCCAACTATTCAACCCTTAAACTAACTTAAATCCCCAATTTATTCACTAATCTATTTGTTAACATGTATTCTAAGGGTTGGAAAGTCTCACCAAAAATTTGAAGCCAAGGCGACGCCGGAAAGTCCTTGAACGGCGCCGGTTCCTTCGGTTCCTCTAACGGTCAGTTTTTGTCCTTCAAACCCAAGATCCATTAATCCATCAAATTCCTCCAAAATTTTTACCCCAACTCAGTTTACATGTCTTCTAGATGTCCACAAATTTTGGCCAAAAAATTCAAAGGATTTGGGGTTCTATGAAGCCTAAACCGTGGCTTACCTCCTGCTGCGACGGTTTCCGTCGACTTTCGGGAGATTGGCCTGCCGGAGGTCCTCAGGTAGTCAAATGGCTTGTTTCCACTTGGAGAATGTTAGCAAGAGGATGAGGAAGGGGCTGGTGGTCGACTCGGGTCCAGGCGGTGGCCGGAGGTGGCGATCAGAAGTGGCGAACGGCGGCAGCAGAACCTGTCGGCCGGAGTTCTCGGCTAGAAGGGAAGAAGAAGGAGAAGAAGAAGAAGAAAAAGAAGAAGAGCAGAATGGAGAGGGTTTCGGCCAAGAAGAGAAAGAGAGAGAGGTTTGTACTTCAATGGCTTGGTCAACTTGGTTGAATAATAGGTTAAAAGTGTTCACATCTCCATCAAAGCTTAATCCTTTGACACTTGTCCATGTGTCAATCAATACTTCATCCAATGGCTCTCATTCCTTTTGATTTTCGGCAGCTATAAAGGGGATTCAATGACCAAAATGTCATTGTCTAATTACAAATGCAAGGTCAAGGCTTGAGGGGCAAAATAGTAATTTTACCCTCGACGTCCGGAACGTCGTTTTTCTAATTCCAATTTTCTTCGATAAGGCGACGGCCAATCCAATTATAATGTTGAAATTCTTGATTCTCCATTTTCTAATTTCGAGACTCGTTTCTGAATCATTTCTCTATCAGACGTGGTTCCAACTTATCTCAAACTGACGGGCGGCTTTTACAAACGTTACATGTATCGACCTTGTGATTCATATCATAATTAGGGCTCGTCAATTCATGACGACTTTAGTTATCATGTAATTGTAAGGGTCTATCACTAGTTCCGACGGTCTCGATCATCACTGTTCGATTTAGGAAAGTTTTGCAAATTATACATTGATTTGGCGGCATCACCCGCGCTCCAATCGTATAATGCTAGCAATGCATTCCTTAATCATTCTTAGATCGGTCTTTTATGGCTCTAAATGTCCTCTCGATAATCGTTATGGTCAAAGTAACATTTCTTATTCGAATTCCCTAGGTTCACGTACCTTGTCTCGCGTTAGACTTTCCCTTTTGGTCAGTCAACTCGAGATTGATCAAATCCGAGCGAGATACGACTGAAATACATTTTTAGATACTTTCTCATTAATGAGTCTTGAAATGACATAAAAAATCAGAATGTCACACGGCGGATTTAATTGAATTATATACCCAAGAATCCACTTATATCACTAATTGGAGAGATAAACTACATAGAATGAACATACCTCGATAGGCACAAATTAAGAGCTCCCATCACAGATGAGAAATGATCCAGATCCACCGATCGATCGTACTTCAAGAGAGATTGTCGATGAGAGTTTTTTGAGAGAATTTCTATCAATAGGTGGAAGGAACGAATGTGCTTTCTTTTTTGTAGAAGAGAAAAGTACTTTCTTATCTCTCTTTTAGAATAGGAAACAAATCATAACCTTAATTGTTGCAATCGATTATCGCCATAAAGGTAATAATAAATTTTTGGTCTTAGTGGGCGTAATTTCCCAACATATAGAACCAGTAAGATGTATGAAAGCAAATCCGACTCAAAGATGTATCACGTTGTTGAATATATCATCAAGGAATTGTGATCAACATCATCCTCTTGAACTCCTCAAAATCGAGCCTCCCGTCACTGTCGTTAGTATCATACGCGTAAATCTATTGCAGTCTCTCCCGCTTCTCTCGTCCCATAACCCTAGCCTCGAAAGGATGCTCTGGAGCTCATCGCAGGAAACGAAGCCGTCATTGTTCAAATCGAACACTTTGAACGCCTCGGCAAGGTCGACCTCTTGATCGCCGTCTCCTTCATCCGGCAATTCTAATCCGCCAATCCCCATGGTTCCTTCCGACAATGCAGAGTTATAAAAGTGCAAGAACTCGTCCAAGTCGAGCCTCGATTTCCCTATAGACAATTTCAGCTCGTCCACACTGTGATGGGCACCGATTTTCTCGAGCAGCCAATTGAGCTCCTCGAGGCTCACCTGGCCATCGCCGTTCTTGTCTAGGTTCTAAAAAATCCGACGCAATTCTCCAGTTCGGAAGCGACACATGTTGGATATGTACGGCCGGATTGGTGAACAAATGAAGAGATATGTGCAAATGCTATTGGCGCCGGTGGGAAGAGGACAACTTGAATTCACAGAATGCTTGGTGGAGCTTTCCCTTATTTATATAATGCATCGAACTTGGGTTATACGGATCTTACGTACGGGGGTCGCATGACTTTGAAGAAGCTTGTGGTGTTTGGGGTATTAAGGATGTTGGCAAGAAGCTTCGTCAAAGAACGACGTTACGAAAGCGGAATTGATATTTTCTTGATCAGGAACATTAATATCTTTTTGGGTCTTTTTCTTTCTTGGGTCTTCGCACGCTGTTGTCAATACATACTATTCTCTTCCGAGATGATTCCTGGAAAGAAGACAGATTCTTCGTCGACCCGCTTTTGACGCTGAGAAAAGTGATCGAAGCCACGGGTCCAAGGTCTAGAGCTAATCCCAGTAAATTCTGTCGTGCTCGTTCCTGTAGGTTTCTCGCTCGTGTCTCTGCTGGGTTCGTTCAATAGATTGCAATGTTGATTAACACGCTCGTTAAGACAAAGCAAGAATCGAATTACGTAGTAAGGAATGGATGGTCTTTGGGGATTGTTACGGACAAATGTGGTCGGGGAATATTGAGAATCTCTTTGTATTTTTTGTTTTGTACGCATGTCCCGCTTATGTCAGACGTGGGACGATGAGACTGACGCACGTCGGTCTCGGCTGGTTTGTTTTGTTGTGTGATGGAGATTAATTAAGTTGACATTTCAGCCAATTTGTGACCGCAAGCCATATACCCAGGTCAATAATCTTTGACCATGACCCATACTTGGAGACTACGTTGAGTATTAGCAATCTAAACGGTCAAATCACACTGAATCACGTTTATTGAAAAATGCAATTAAGGCTCAAAATTTATGTTGGGCAACTCCTAAGTTACACCTAAGCCATTTAAGGTACTCTTCCTCGAAAGGACTTTAATTTACTTTTTTTAAAACGGTTTGGCGCGTAATTGAGCCAATCGAAAAGTTTAGAACATAGATTGCAATGTGCATTTAAAGTTAAAATTTTCCCGTGCACTTTTGGTAAAGAAAATGACTTTTTTATTTTAATATTTTTTTTCTCTTTTTCTTCATTTTCTTTTCGGTCTCCTTCCGATTTGAGCAAGGGTGGCCTTCATTACGACTGACTAGTGTCAGCCTCGTTGGGTGAGGATAAGCATAGGCGTGGCCATCCTTACCAGATCTAGCCATCGCCTGGGCAAGGATAACCTCGTTCTGGCCTGGACGAGGCCACCAGACTACGCGAGCCTCACCATATCTAGCGAGGTCGACCCTCGTCCAAGCAAATGTGGCCTTGCCTAGCCTCACAGGCACTCGCCCTTGCCCCTACGAGTCCGACGCTCACCTGTGGCGGCAAGTGCTACACTCACTCCATTGAGGCCAACTCTCGCCAACCACTTAAAAATAGAGGAAAAAAGCACAGGAAAAAAGAAAAGAAAAATGCAAAAAAAATTAGAACTTATTAAAATGTTAGTAGAAATACCGTACCACGTAGACCAATCGACATCCACATCAGCAATATCCGATCAAAATTAGTCGAAAAATTTAGGACTAAATTGGCACAATTAAAAAGTTTATGATTAAATTGGCATTATCAAAAGATTTAGGACTAAATCGATACCAATGTAATAGATTTAGAACTTTTCTGACAATTTTTATTGTAAATTAAGTCAAATTGCAATCGATTGTAGCTAAATTCTAACTATCAAATTCGTGCAATATGTGGCCATATATTCTCTTTAGAGGATAAATATAAATAACATAGTAACAAGAAACAAGAAAAATGATATACCAGACGTTTTTACGTGAAAAAAATTTAATGTAGGAAAAGTCACGGGACGTTGATCCAAGGACTAGTCCTCTATAACCAAAAGATTGCAATTGACACTCTAGCAGTGTATCTCTTACAATAAATCCTCACAATTATCGCAAAACACACTCTTACTTGATGAATTCTCAAGATCTATTGTGTTTACACATTATTGAGAACTGTTTTGATCGCTCTAGAGTATTTTTTTTTTTAGGTGCACACAGAATCCTCCACCTAATTGCTTTGTTTATGGTGGTAAATCTCCAACCAAATTAGAATCCTCCCTCATTGATTTCACAATCACTTCTTGATTAGAAATCTCCCCCAGTGATTGAAATTCCTTTAATTTGGGCAATTACCAGAATTGATTATATCCTAACATTCTTCCTTTTTAGTATCCTATCGTAACACGACTACTTCTTATTAGGTATTCTTGATGAGCAATTATGGGGATCTTTTAAATCAAATCCTGAACATTTTAGGATGCTCCCAACAAATCTCCCCACAACCCATCATGAAGGATCTCTAACTTCTTATTATGTCAATAAGACAACCTCCTCCCCACAAAGCTTTAGTTTCCCATAGGTAGAGACTTTGTCAACATATCAGAACCGTTTCTGTCCGTGTATATCTTCTCAGTCTTTAATTGCTTCTCTTCCAACATTTATCATATCTAGTGATACCTAATATCAATATGCTTCGTACTCGAATGAACTGTGAAATTTTTACTGAGATAAATAGCGCTTTGGCTATCGCTATGCACAACATATTCATCTTGCTTGTTCCCCAGCTCATGCGGAAATCTCTTTATTCACAATATCTCTTTGTTAGCTTGGGTGGAGACTGTACTCAGCCTCCATTGTGGACAATCCAACACACTTTTGCCATATTTATTGCCAAGAGAAAGCTCCACCTGTAAAAGTAATAAAATAACCAGACATAGAACACTTGGAGTCCACATGTTTGGCCATGTCTACATCTTCGAACACCTCAAGTATCAATTTTCCCTCAATAAAAGGCAAACACAAACTAGATGTTTCTTTAATATAGTTAAGTAACCACTTGATTCCGACCAAAAAAAAAAAGTAACCACTTGACAGTCTCTCAATGTTATTTGTTGAGATTTGACATGTACAGGGTAAAAATTCCAACACCATGCCCAATATCTAATCGTACACACATCGTTACAAATATGAGAATTCTGATGACAGAGGCTCGAGGAATCTTCAACATCTCTTCCTTCTTCCTTTCAATTGAGGGACACTGCCTCGTGCTAAGTTGAAAATGATTAGCTAAAGGTGAGCCAACTGCATTGGCATTGATCATGTTGAATATTTGCACGGCTTTTTCTACATATCTCTCTTGGGATAATCATAGCTTTTTAGAAGATCTATCACACAATATACTCATCTCAAGTATCTATCTTGTCGGTCAAAGGTCCTTCATGGAAAATTCCTTACTCAACTCCTCCTTGAGCTTCGTGATTTTCCGAACATCATGCCCCACAATGGTTTACTTTCTTTTTAATTATTTTCTTATTTTTCATTCATTTCTTGTTTTATGTTTAAATTTGATACTTTTCTATTTTTTATTTTTTATTTTCACTTCTTCTTCGGTCGGTCTCTAGCCACGGCCACAACCGATGACCAATCGATAGCAAGGGGGTCAAGCCTCGCTAGATTTGGCAAGGGGAGGTACAAGCTCATGGGAAAAAGAAAGAAAATAGAAACATAGAAATAAGTAAATAATAGCATTTATTAAAAAGAGTACATGAAGGAAATCAAATCCGATTTTCCATACATAACAACAAAATATATATTTCAGGTATTTTTCAGATTTCAGTAGAATACAAGAAAATACTGTCACTTTCCCAAAAATGACTTTCCGGAAAACATTTACTAAAAACACCTCATTTTTTGCGAAACAAATGGAGCCTTAATTAAGTGTCTAAATTCTTAATGGAGATTAAAATTTTGTAAATTATTCTGACAAAACCTTCCCAATAATGCTTACTATCCACATATGGAAAGCAACTAATAAAATTTATTATCCTATTTATATCTATTATCAAACAACATTTTGTTTTATGTTCAATACTCGGAAACGTTTGCACTTTGGGAATTAAGGACCTATATGGTAACTATTCTGATCTAAAAAAGTGATTCTGATTCAAATGACTTTTTCTGATTATGTTTCTTGGATGAATTTTAGAGAATCAGAACGCATTTGATGACTGGATAAAATTTAT
Source organism: Rhodomyrtus tomentosa (assembly GCA_028455895.1). NCBI lineage: Eukaryota > Viridiplantae > Streptophyta > Magnoliopsida > Myrtales > Myrtaceae > Rhodomyrtus > Rhodomyrtus tomentosa. Next base: position 33,456,295 of record JAPCWY010000001.1, on the reverse strand, counting down.
GTTCTTGGAACAAGAATGCGTTTGGTAACCTCACATACTTTCTATTCTCGATAACAATTGTTCTTCCCAATTTTTGTCATTTAAGTCAAACAATATATTGTAAATTAACTGAAGATTAATTCAAATTGATTTTCTATATAAACATATTGCATATTGACATATGAAAATAAATATCAAGAATCAGAGTCATTTTCGTCATTTATTGTGGGGTTTTACCAACTCTTTTGAGCAAGTGGACAATCGATACAAGCAACACCTCTTATGTGCAAGGAAAATGCATTGTACTGCTATGCATTGATGTGTTTTTTTGGTCCTAAGAATCCAATCTTAGTCTTAGTTCATCGAAAATTTAAGAACTGGACCTTGCTAGTGTTTACGCTAGTTATTTTTGTCCTTTTTCAAAATTTTCTAAAACTAGACTACGTATAAAGTACATAAATCTAGGCAAGTCAAAATCAATAAAATCAAGTGCATAATTAAGGAATCATGGCATTGATAAATTGTATCATAAAACCCTAATGAAGCCCTAAAGACTTAGAGAAATATGGTTCAGCTTTAATTTCAAATGTGTTTATCATTTTCCTAAAAAAAAATCTAGAAAATCTATGCCCAAATTTTTGAAAATAAGATCAATCTAGCCTAATCTAAGATTCTTCTATTTTTACGGGGTTTTTTGAATTTTTTTAGAAATTTTCCAATTTTTTATTAGTTATTCTTTATTATTTTACTTTTATTATCTATTATATTTTTCTTTGAAAATGAGAGGTCGTTCTGTTTTAGGTCGAGGAAAAAGTGAGAGATGTGAGACTTCATTTGTTTTATAATTCTCAAAAGTTAATCTTTTTTTTTCAGAAGCAACTTTTTTTTATTCTTGTTTTTGTTCCAAAACTATTGCCGGGAACAAAATCAGAACCAGAATCATTTACGTTGTCAAACATCATTCTCATCTTTTTTTTTTTTAAGGAACGTAATCAGAGAACCAGAATATTTATCATACATGCTCTAAGTTTCGCATTTTTACGGTCAAAAGTTTCGCATATTCACTAACAACTAAAGTAACATGGTTGTTCTAGTGGTGTAAAATGTATGGGCGTTAAGATCGAACCGAATAACCAAATCGAACCATTAATCGAACCAAGCCAAACCTAATTTTCAATTCGATTCGGTCTTCGATTCGGGTAATTGAAAAATAATCATTCTCTTTTTCAGTTAGTTTATTTTGGTTCAGTTAAACAAACAGTACTAAAAATCTCCACGACAATCGTTTTTTATATTATTTTTTTCTTTTTTCTTTCTTTTATATAATTTTTTCCTTTTTTGGTGCAAAGGGACGGAGGGGTCACTGGCCCAGCATTAATGCTAGTGAGGGCTTCACGGCCCTCAACCAATGGTCGGCGGCTCGATCAGCTTTCAAAAAAATAATAAAAAAATAAAATCACAAAAAGAAAAGTCAAAAACCGATCTGAATTGGATTTTTAGTGCAGTGTTCATATTCGATTCAGGGCAAAATTCGGTTCAGTTCAAGCTCGCACCGTAGTGGTTCAGTTCGATTTTTCAGAGTTCAATTTTTTGGTTCAATCTTCTTGAAAAATCGAACTGAACTGAACCATGAGCATATTACCAAATGATTTGGTCCCCTTAATTGTGGGTTCTAACCCCCCTCAGGTGCTCCTGGACCTGAAGAAGCCTTGATAATTTGCAACATAAATTCAACCTTGACATACATTATTATTATCCCGATCTACTATTCTTGACACCAGGGATGTTAATGGTTCGGTTATCTAAAAAATCAAACCAGACTGAACTATTGAAATGTAATCTTGAACTGAACCAAGCTCGTCCTGAAATAAATGTGAACCGAATTAAAAATCCAGTTCAGTTTTCAGTTTTTTTTAGTTATTCTCCTTCCCATCATCCCCACTCTGCATCATGAGAATCACACGATCCCCTCCCAAAAAAGAATTCCAGATCTGCCTCCTGAGAATCCTATCACTCCCCCTCCCAATCAAAATCCAGATCTGGCGTCGTGAGAATCCCATCCCTGCACTACCTCCGTCTTCCAACTTCCATCTTCCTCTTCCTCCTCCTCGCTCTTCCGTTCTTTACATTTGTCTTTGACTGGTTCCCTCAAATCTCGGCCCCGATTGCTCTGATTCTATGTTCCTTGCAGCTTGGAGGTCCACATCCAAATGGGCGATTAGGGTTTCTTCAAAATCCACCGCGAGGTTTCATTCCACCATCCCCTGTTCATCTTCACGTATGGCATCTTCGTCTTCTTCGGTGCTCGCACCTTCGACTTTATCGTCTCCACCAACCCTCCAGATGGATCGCCATCGCCAGGTTGATCGATGCAATATCTGGCCATGTCTCTCGACCGCCAGATCTGGCGAGGCAAGGGCTCGCAACCCTCGCAGGCCACCACGAGGGCTCGCACCGGCCTGGCCAGCCTCACCTTCGTCTGGGGCCGTGATCTCTCGCTTGCGTCCAACGAGTGTCGCCGGCTCTTAGCCAGTGCTGGCGGCTCCACTGGCCCTCAACCACCAAAAAGGAAAAATAAAAATAAAAATAAAAAACAAAAGAAAAAGTATATTAAATCATGAAACGAAGAAGAAGCTTGCACAGTTCGGTTCGGTTAACTGCTGAACTGAACCAAAAAGATCCAAACCGGTTAGAAAGAACGTGATTTTTTCCATTGTCTGAATCAAAAACTGAATTGAGTTGAAAAAGCAGGAAATTCCAGTTTGGTTCAGTTTTGTTCAATTCAGTTCAGTTTTGACACCCCTCGCCTGACACTGCAATATGGTGGCGGTGACGAGCTAGCTCAAAATGACATCACGGGAGTTGTCAACAATTATCGCACTCTTCAAACTAGAAATAGTATTGACAAAAGGAATATAAAGATTGCCAAGACACTGGCTAGAAAAATTGGCACGACTGAGAACTAAATTAGCAAGAGCGATTAATGGTATAAGCTACAGAAATAATGGTTCTATAGATGTGTATAGAACCATTAAGATGTATGAAAGCATATTCGACTCAAGACATATCACGTTCTTGGAGATGTCATCAAGGAATTGTAATCAACATCATTCTCTTGAATTCTTCAAAGTCGAGCCTCCCGTCGCTATTAGTATCGTACACGCAAATCATGCTATTGCAATCTCTCCCCCTTCTCTAGGACGTTTTGGAGCTCGTCACAGGAAATGAAGTCGTCGTCGTTCAAATCAAATACTTTGAACGCCTCGGCGAGGTCTGTCATTTGATCTCCGTTTCCTCCATTGCCCTTGGGCAATTCTAAGCTGCCACTTTCCATGGTTCCTTCCAACAATATAGAGTCATAAAAGCGCGAGAACTCGTCAAAATCGAGACTCGGTCTTCCCATGGACAATTCGAGCTCGTCCATGCTGTGATGGACACCAATTTTCTCGAGCAGCTATTTAAGCTCCTCAAGGCTCGCCTGGCCATCGCCGTTCTTGTCGAGGTTCTCGAAAATCCGACGCAAGTCTCCGGTTCTGAGGCAAGACATGATACGCAATATTGGATATGTACGTGTGGATTGGGGAAACTAATGAAGAAATATGTGCAAATGCTAGTGTCGCCTGTGGGAGGACAATTTGAATTCACAGAATGCTTGGTGGAGCTTCCTACTATTTATATAATGCATCGAACTTACGTTGTACTGATCTTTAAGTACGTGCATGCTATTGTTAATATATAACTATTATTATTCTCTAATTTGATTAATCACACCATTTGTCTTCCGAGTTGATTCTTGTAAACGAGACGAGTGCTTCTTGGCTACGCGTTTGACGCTGAGAAACGTGATCCAAACCACGGGTCCAAGGTCTACAACTAATCCCAGTAAATTCTGTCGTGCTCCTTCCGGTAGTTTTGATGTTCGTTCAATAGATTGCAATATCGATTAACACGTTCGTTAGGACAAAGCAGGAGGAATCTCTATGTGTTTGTTTGTTTTGTACGCATGCCAGGATTACTTGAGACGTAGGAAGCTGAGACTCACACACGACGCTCTTGGCCGATTTGTTTTGCTGTGTGGGGGATATTAATTGAGTTGAGCTTTCAGCCAATTTGTGATTGCAACATCCCCAGGCACTAATCTTATACCATGGCCGATGCCAGGAGAATGTGTTGAGTAATAGAAATCTAAATGGTTAAATGAGGAAAAATTATCAAAAAAGTCATAAATTTAGGGCGGCACTATTCCCATTCCTATTTTGACTAAGCTACTCCTTTTTTTAAATCAAAAGACTCAAATACCCTTTTCTCTCTTTAATTTATTATTTTTTATAACCGAGCCAACATAGCTTCCTTATTTATATCTTCTCTCTTAAATCAATTTCACAATATAGATGTCAAATTACGCCTAATAAAGTAACATCTTATCATGTATCATGTCATCGCTTTGCGTAAAGAAGGTCATTATTTTTAATTACGGTCTCATTTTTTAATTATAAAAGTTGTATAAAAGTTTTGCAATTTCTAGTTACTAATGAACACACAATTGACTATCTGTTTTTTATAGAACAATTTGAGGAAAATTGTATTTCAAAGTTGAAAAATAAAACCCAATCTAATTATCTTGAAAATTTTGACCTTGTGGTTGATTTTCTAGAAAAAAAAAATTGTAGGTTTATAAAGTAAACATGGTTGATTTGTGATTTCTTTTCAGCTTTTCACATTTTAATATGAATTGCAAGATGAGGTTCGTAATTTATTTACATATTTTGCACTTTCAAACTCTATCAGATTTTCCTAGGGGAAAGTTTTAAGCACGTTTTAAAGTTTTTTTTTTATAACTAAGGTGTCCGGACCAGCTTGCGTGTACCTCGACTATTCCTCGAGGGAGACTAGCACAGCAACCCAACGCCATGGTCCCCCACTTAAATCACAGATGCTCATTTGAGAAATCAAACTTGAGATTAGTGCGCCTAACCACACAATCCCAATGCGCCTTAACCAACTAAGTTACCCATGGGTGGGTAGCACTTTTTAAAGTTTTGATCCACTTTCTATAAGATTGAATTTATAATCGATATTAATTACTTTCTTCATAACATGAGTTTTTGTTTTGCTTTTTTTTTTTTGGTCAAATCATAGCACGAGTTGAATCGCAAGAACTTTCACATTATTTCTTATGTGTTTATTCTTTGTTAATATTTAGATATGATCTAAATATAAATATTTTTAACAAATTAACATTTTCTATATTTTTATCAACTTTTTTTTTCGAATATAGTTTCATTCACACTATTAAAAAAAAGGCAACTAATTGTGTGTTCATAAGCTGTCATAAATAAAAATTTATTGTGAATAATAATGTGGGACTATAAATTAAAATTGACCACATTGATGGGTATAAAGAAGCAATTATATTGTGGCATTAATGAGAGGGATGACAAAAATAAAAGTAGTTTTGTGGATTTAATCTGATAAAAAAAAAAGAAGCAATAACTTGACGATGAAGAGGAGGGCATTTTACTGAGCTAACAAGAAAAAATGAGTGTCTTAGCCAAAACGGGGATGAAAATGGGGTCGCCCTAAATTTATTGCAATTGTGTGAATTCAATTCTAATCTTTTTTTTTCAATTTAGTCTTAAACATTTTACATTTGTGCCACTTCAGTCAATTTTGTCGGCCAATGTTAGCATGACACTGCCAACGCTAACTGGACTTTTTTTAAAAATAAAACTTAAATAATTTTTTGATTTTTTCTTTTATTTTCTTTAGTTATTTTCCAAAAGGTACGGGCCGGCAAGGGCCGGGATGCCCTCGCCCACATCTAATGACGGCGGCAAAGCCCTCACTAGCCACGAGTTAGGGAAAAAATTAAATAAAAGAAAAATGCAAAAAATGCAATATATTATTAAAATAGTATTTTAAAAAATGTTCTCTTTAGCGTCATGTCACGTCACCGCTGACCAACCAAATGGAATAAATTGACATAAATGCAAAATGTTTAGGATTGAATTGATAAAAACAAAAGGTTCATGATCGAATTGCCACAATTGCAATAAGTTTAGAATTTTTTTTATAATTATCCAATCAAATCACCTGAATCTCAATGTTATTGTAATTATGAATTGCTAATGGCTCAACATCAGTTTTTTCTCTTCATTTCATGAGTTACAGTTTCTGTGGACTCATACTGAAGAATTAATGGGCGCATTTCTTCAGCCTCATGCAGCTGTTACTTCTCTTCAGTTTCTACGGCAGAATGAGCCAATTGAATCCTTAATAATTACAATTATGGGTATTAAAGCTCTCTACGACAATTGCGCTTCTTCCGTTCACATGAATAGCTTTGATCGATGCATTAAAGGATTTATTAATGGACGCATTGATGAATGCGTTACTCAAGGCATTGTTTCTCAATCCTGCAGCAACCTAATAGACTTCCTTTGATGGATGTCTATTTAAGATAATGCGAAGCCCCCTATCTTCAGGAGAGAAAGATATCAAGTTGTATCTCCATAGCTCTTAGGTATTCATGCTCTAATTGTGTCAGTATCAAGAAGTGTTCGATTGAGTCCTATTTGTAGAGTGCTAATACGAACGGGTTTGAGGCGTTATATCTTAGGAGGCATAGTTCGTGAAGCTGCAAAGCACTGTTGGCAGAAACTAATTGCCTTAATGAGATTCATTTAGCCATACCTCCCCTCCTATAATTCATTATAATTTTATGGCTATTTTTTATTCTAATTTGATTGTAAAATCGACGTATTCTTCATTAGAATCGAAGATTCAATAAAAAGATTCTCTATCAACACATGCTATTATTATTATTTTAATACAATAGAAAAATTGTCACGTACTTTTCCAATATATTTACATGTATTTGTATTTCAAATAATATTGCACGTATTATATTATGTGAATTTCCCAACAAATTAAAGGTTTTCATTTTTTGTCGACATAAAAACATTTCATATGGTTTTCTTTACTTCAATTAATTTACTCCTCACGTCACTTGTAACCTGATGTGTGTGAAAGAATATCTTATACTTGGACCCCCAAAAAAAAAAGAATATTTAATTCTTTTTTGTGAAATGACGGTAATGATTTAACATGTTTACGTTGGGGGGTTGATAAAGTCAACAAACCTTTGTATTAGGCCCAACAATTTTCACCTCATCGCCGCAAGTCTTACACCTTATGTGCCGAATGTAAGCAGATCCTAAACCTTTCAATTCATTCAGTCAATTTCTAAACTTATACCGATAAATGCAATCGAATTCTTAAAATTTCAGTGGTTCAATTGAATCTTAAATTTCGACCAAAAAAATTGAATCCTAAACATTAATTTTTTTTGTCAAAGAATCCTAACCATTAGTTGAAAAATGCAACTAAGGCTAAAAATTTATGTCGAAGAGTGCAATTTAAAGCCGTCACAGAAGCAACTTCTAAGTTATTCGTAGGCCGCCATTTAATTCTTAGTCAAAAGTACTTGATTTTTCTTTTTCAAAAAAAGTTTAGCACTTAAATGAGCCAATCGAAAAATTTAAAACTTAGATTGTAATGTGCATATAAAGGTGAAAATTTCTCATACACTTTTGTTAAGAAAATTAATGTTGGAGAAACATCTCATAAAACATTTTGATGATTTTCGAACTATCCTTAGATATTTTATTTACCGTTTGTGTGCAGATATTTATTGCCAATGGCTAAGGATCACAAGATGGCCATTGAGTTAAAATCATGTGAAGACCAAAGCAGTCTTGTGAAAACATTCTCTAAGGCTCTCAAAAGATCTGGTCACCGAATGTTTGATATTGGTACTTGAAAGATCAGGTGAAATGAGGAGTATAAAATGCCAATATGCCAATGTCTCAAAAAGATTTACTAAAGTTGCACACAAATGGGCTGGAAATAGCCAATGTGAGTATTTCTGCCTTCTCTAGAATAGCTCTCTGGTGTGTCAGAGGATCTATGGAACTATCAACGACGAACAGCGAGCTAACGCCTATTTTGGAAAAGTCTCGCCTCACGTACGAAAGCTATCCCAACGTACTCCAAAGCCGTCCCTTCAATCTTTAGTGGCTCTTCTGATCTAGTGAAGAGGTCCAACAGTTATGAGGTCTATATAAAGAGAAGGTCAGGAAGAACAAGAGCAAGAAGAAAGAGAACGTGTACTGATTGTATATCCTCTTTAAGTGCTCTAGACGTGTGTTCTAGTTGAAAGGCACTTGTGAAAGATCTTGTGATCTATTGTTGCCTGCAATCATGCATAGACAAGTATACTTCTGAGAGTAGTGAGGCTGTATCTAGATAATGTGATCTATCCTATGAAAAATCATATCACTTATTGTTTGTAACTTGTAAGGCAGAATTACTAGTGCATTCCAGCCCGAGTTGTGACTGTTAGTTATGTGGAGTGGACGTAGGCTTGGTGTAAGTCAAACCACTATATATTTGATGTATTGATATCTTCTTGCTCATATCGATGCTTGCATCATCTCAGTTACTGTTTGAGAAAACATGTGCTCACCCGATCTTTTTCAAATCACCTTTGGCTTTTAGCAAAATCTAAAGATGTTTCGAAACAACATATTCAACCCCCCTCTAGGTTGCATAGTTAGTCCTAACAATTGGTATCATAGCTATGTTGGTTGAATTTGAAGTGTATTTCTTCATAGCATAAAGATTCTGATTATGGCTGACTTTGGTGGTTTTATGAGCAATGAATTCGCAGCACCCAACAAGCCTTCATACTTCGACGAAAGCAACTGCAACTACTAAAAAAATAGGATGTATACCTACATTGATGCGTACGATCAAGACATGTGGGAGGTAATCCAAAATGGCATAGAAGTTCCAACTGCTCTTGCACCTGCTGGAGAACAAACAACTAGAGAAATTGTTGAAGTAGCTGCTGCTCGACTTGAATTGATCCGCAAAATAGTTGCTCTCAATTCTAAAGCTAAACATCTTCTTCACTACTCCCTATCTCCATTTGAATTTAATCGAATCTCATCTTGTACCTCAGCTAAAGAGATTTGGGATCGTCTTCAGCTAGTCTACAAAGGCACGGACAGAGTGAAGGAAACAAGATGAACATCCTACTCAAAAAATATGAAATGTTCATGATGAGTCTTGAAGAAATAGTACATGAAATGTACACCAACTTCACTGACATAGTGAATAGCTTGGCAAGCCAAGGAAAAATCATCACCGACTCTAAAAAAGTGGACAAGTTGCTTAGAGCACTTTTGGATGCTTGGATGACAGTGAAAACTTCAGTTCGAGAAACCATGGGAGTTCAACCTTTCACCATGGACAAACTCATAGGCATACAAATGTCATATGAGGCTGAAGGTGTGAACAAACAGAATCTAGCCATAGGTAAGAAAGTAATTGCATTTAATGTCGACAATGAAAATGCAGGAGGTGAAACATCTGCTGAAGAAGATGATGATGCTGAAATGGCCATGTTCACAAAGAGATTCAAGATTCTCATGAGGAAAGGCGGCAACTTTAGAAATAAAAAGAATATAAGATTCTCAAAAGAGAAAAACCTTTCAAAGGAAAAGAAGAGAGTAAATGTAAGGATATTATCTGTTATGAATGCAAAAAGCCAGGACTTGTAAAACCAAAATGTCCTCTCCTAAAGAAAAGAAGTGAAAGATTCGAAAAGAAGAAACGAGCACTCAAAACAGAAACATGAAGTGATGCTGAAAGCGAATCAAGTGACGACGAAGAAATAAATCTTTGTCTTATGGCTGCATTAGAAAGAGAAGACAAAGATAAGTTAAATGACTTTGAACTTTCTTATGATGAAATGCAAGAGTTTTTAAAAGAAATCTTTTTAGAGCACAAAAAATCTTCAAAAAGAATTTCATAACTGAAAAAGGAAGTTTTGAAACTCATGGAACAAAATCTTTCTCAAAAAGATGAGCTTGAGACACTATAGAAAGATCTGGTCGACTCTCAGAGTGAATGTGATTCTCTACAGGAAGAAAGCAAATCTCTAAAGGAAGATATTTCAAAAATTAGCACAAATTTTTCATTTAGTTCACAAAATCTGCGGCACATTCTTTCTATTCAAGTTCCTCTTCATGACAAGTCTAGACTTGGATGTGAAAAGAAACATGAAGAAAAGAATCCTCTTCTAAGTGTGAAAACAAGATTGAAACGTACTCCACATGTTCAATTTTATAAAGATCACTTTGCACGTCAATTCACTAGATCTACTGGCAAGCAGTTCTACTGCGCAGTTTGCAATGAACCTGGACATAGCAAGCAAACATGTTCAGTTGAGCAAATGAAGCCCAAAAAGATCTACTGGAGATATAACATCGGTCTGAAAACTAACATAAAAGGACTGAAGTTTGTGTGGGTACCAAAGAAAACATGAAAATCTTCCTGATTGCAGGTGATGCTAAAGAAGAGCAAGCGGTATTTGGATAGTGGATGCTCACACCACATGATAGGAGAAAGAAACATGTTCTTCAGTATCAAATAGGTGAATGGTGGAAACATCACCTTTGGAGGAAAAGGAAAATGAAAGATCATGGGCTTGGAAATGTAAAGCTAGGAAACTTGGTTGTTGAAGAGGTTTCACTAGTCCAAGGGCTTGGATATAATCTTCTCAGTGTTAGCCAACTTTGTGACAAGGGATACAAGATCAGCTTCGAAGAAAACATATGCGCTAGAACCAGCCAAGACCTAACGCAATATTTTTACAGAAAAAAAGGCATGGTAATATATATTTGCTGAATGTTAAACTTGATGAAATGCAGCGCTTGATGTCCATCAAGAAGGAATGTGATCTATGGCACAAGAAGCTAGGTCACATCAACGTAAAGCACATCTTCAAGATCGCATCAAAAGAATTGGTATGTGGTCTACCAAAGATCAACTATAGTAAATGTGACTCTTGCAATGCCTATTCTCTTGAAAAATAGGTCAAATCATCTTTCAAGTCAATCAATAATGTTGTCACTAATAGACCTCTGCAACTACTACACATGGATTTGTTTCGTCCTACTTGTACTACAAGTTTAGGAGGAAGTAAATACTACTTAGTGATTGTTGATGATTATTCATGTTTCTCTTGGGCCATATTCCTATCTCATAAGCATGAAGATTTTCACTCCCTTGAAAAACTTGTTAGAAAAGTGCATAATGAAAAAAAGTTACGAGATCACAACAATCGCAATAGACCATGGAGGAGAATCCCAAAACCAAAACTTTGAAAATCTTTGTGACGAGAATGGAATTGAGCACAACTTCTTTACACCTTACACTCCTCAATATAACGGAGTTGCAAAAAGAAGAAAACGATCCTTACAAGAGGTGGCCAGAACAATGATGATCGAAAGTGGAGTTCCTACCTACTTCTGAGCTAAAGTTATTGCTGCAGCATCTTATATTATGAATAAAGCGTTTCTCAAACCAACCCTGGAAAAGTCGTCTTACGAGATCTTCAAAGGGAGTAAGCCCATCTTATCATACTTCCATGTCTTCGGATGCAAGTGCTACATCCTCAAAAATGCTAATGACGATGTTGAAAAGTCCAATGCGAAGTCAAGTGAATGTATCTTTCTTGGCTACTCTACGCATAGCAAAGCTTACTGTGTGTTCAATAGCGATTCGCGGGTTGTTGAAGAAACAATCAATGTCAAATTCAAAGATAAGCGAAAAAGCAATCAACAAGAAGAACAGAAAGTGGATTTCCAAACATTCTCTCAAGCACCTATTCAATAGCCACATCAACAACAACCGGCTGCCAATCCTTCAAACTCAAATCAAATGCCTAAGGATTGGCAGTTCAAGACTGATCATCCAAAAGATCAAGTTATCGGGGATATTGACAAAGGAATCAAAATGAGGTCATCAATCAAAGACATGATGAACACCCTAGCCTTAATCTCTCAAATTGAGCCGAAAACAGTAGATGAAGCTATCATTGATGAAAGCTGGATTGAAGCCATCAAAGATGAACTCCAACAGTTCGCAATCAATGATGTATGGGATTTATTCCCTCGGCCCAAAGATCAACAAATCATTGACACCAAATAGATGTTCCGTAACAAAATGATAAAGGCAATGTGGTAAGAAACAAAGCCAGGTTAATTGCTAAAAGTTACTCACAGGAGGAAGGTATAGATTACGATAAAACATATGCTCATGTTGCTAGACTTGAAGTTAAGCCATTCTTACTTGCCTATGCCTGTCATTATGATTTTACCTTGTACCAAATGGATGTCAGAAGTATCTTTCTCAATGGTTATATCAAAGAAAGGGTGTTTGTTAAGCAACCACTAGGTTTTGAAGATTTTTCACGTACAGATAATGTCTATCAATTGAAGAAGGATCTTTATGGTTTCAAACAAGCCCCCACAACTTGGTACGAAAGATTAAGTCTTTCCTTCTTCAGCACAACTTCGAAAAAGGTAATGTTGACACTATCTTGTTCATCAAGAAGAAAGGCAAAAACATCTTGTTGGTTCAGATTTATATTGACGACATAATCTTTGACTCTAATGATAAGAATCTTTGCAAGGAATTCGCCCAAGCCATGACAAGTGAGTTCAAAATGAGCATGATGGGAGAGATGAACTTCTTCCTTGGACTTCAAATAAAGCAACCAGAGCTGGAACGTTCATCCATCAAGAAAAGTATGCAAAAGATCTGGTGAAAAGATTTGGTTTGGAAGGATGCAAATTCACTGAAACACCTATGGTAGTATCTATCAAACTGGACAAGGACGAAAAAGGAACATCTGTTGATTCCAAACTCTATAGAAGTATGGTAAGATCCTTATCATACTTAATTGCTTCTAGACCAGATATATTGTTTGACGTATGTCTATGTGCACGATTCCAATCAAATCCAAAGGAATCACATATCACGGCTATGAAAAGAATCATAAGGTACGTTGCAACCTCGCTTAAGACAGGATTGTAGTATCCAAAAGTAGTATCTAAAAGCTTTAAGCTTTGATCTATTGGGATACTCGGATGTTGATTATACAGGATGTATGGTCGATCATAAGAGTACGTCAGGTATATGGCAAATGATGGGAAACATGTCAATTTCATGGTTCTCAAAGAAGCAAAACTCGGTTGCTCTCTCAACCACTGAAGCTGAGTACATTGCGCTAAGGAGCTGCTGTCCGCAACTTCTTTGGATGAAACAGCAACTTAGCAACTTTGAGAAAGAGATATTCAACATCTCTATATGTTGCGACAATACAAGTGTTATAAACCTGACCAAGAATCCTATATTGCATTCAAGAACAAAATACATTAAAGTGAAGCATCACTTTATTAGAGATCATGTGAATAGCGGCGATGTGAATATACACTTTGTCGATTCAAAACATCGTCCGGCTAATATCTTCACAAAGCCACTAGATAAGCAAGCGTTTGAATTTATTAAAGGAGAATTGAGAATTTCTAATCCTCCTGAGTGACAAGTCCAAAAGGTAAAAGACCAGGTAACCAGATCTCTACAACAGTGTAGACATAGGGTGCGCTAAATCTCTTGAAAAAATTACCATTACAGTGTCCCGAGAAACGTATGATTTGCCCATTCAGACGAAATCTCTGTTCTAAGACTGTTGACATGATTTTTTTCTTGCCCATTACATTTGTCCTCTTGATTTTTACTTATTTCTTTTAATTGTTTTGAATTATTTTCATTATTTGTTTAAGAAACATGTGTTCATGCGTCCCTATTTAAACGGACCACGTTTACCTTCTTTCACCCCCTCTCTCTCTCTTCAACCGCCTCTCCTTCTCTCTTTAAAAAACGACTACTTTTGTCTATTCTTTCCTCATCCTCTTCTCTCCAATCCCCCTCTCTCGAACCTTCTCCATGGCACCTCGAAAGTCCACAAGAGCTTCCTAAGAAAAAGGAAAGGTTAGTGTCCCTCTAATGTTGATCTATCTGAAACCCAAGATGTTTTGATCCCAAGTGTTCAAACAGGACGAGAATTGGGAGACTCAATATCTACAAGCACAGCTTCTTATACGGCCATGGCGTCATCGGCTGCAAACATGCCACAATTGATAGAACCAGAGTTGAGACTATAGTTGTACCCCAAACAGAATTTGGTGTATCAGAAGACGAAGTGACCTTGCCTCTAGTGTTGATTAAATCAAAAGATGACATCAATGCCTGGCTTGCAGCTGCCCTCGAAGCTTTCAAGCAAAGAACTGGAACCACAGAGGAAGTCGAGGTTCCAGTCACTCAGGCTGCTCATAAACCTACTGCTACAGAATCCTCTGTTGATGCCCCTAAACTACCAGCCGAAAGATCACCAAGAAAGTCGACTACAAGAGAGATTGTTGAAGCTCCAAAGGAAGCCGGGGAGACAAGTCCACCTAAAGAAACATCTGGTGGAACTCCTGCACCAGAGGTGAGCCTGTCTGCCCTAGACGTTCCTAGAAACCCAAGACTTGCCAGAGGAACAAATTGAGGTTAGTGAGGAAATCCCTAACACTAATGATGGAAAACAACGAGAGGATGATGATAGTGTTTTTCAAAGTTTTAAGCCCACATCTGGTTTTGAAATTGGCCTTGAGTTTTCTGACTCACTATATCTGTCTAAAGAGCAAAAGCTTGAAAATCCTTCCCTTGAGAACCATTCCTTGAGTTGTTAATTTCAAACACCTTGATTCTCATGGAATCTTCTTGACTGAGATTTTGAAAAAACACAATCTTCTAGAACTCTGCACAATGGACGATCCTTCTTGGCCAAACTTGATCACAAAGTTTTATTCAAATTTGCACTTCTCGGATCCCCACTCTCTTGTGTTATTTTTTGAAAAGAAGAATTACACCATTATGGCTATGGAATTGGCTGAGATTCTCCGGACAAATTTCTTCCCCATCGAAAGATGGAAATCTCCTCCAATGAAGCCTACGGTTTTATTCTTCAAACCCCAAATTCCACTTGGGATTTTAGAGAGATTGTGCCGATGAATATTTTGCCACTCAAAATGAATTTTCTTCAGAAAATCCTGACTCGCATCCCGCATCCCAAGTCCTCTTCATCAAGTGATGTGTCATGATTCAAAACCAAACCGTTGTGGACCTTGCTCATTGGATTTCCTATATCGATCACGCACTTGATTATCCTGCACATGCATCTGACGGTGGGAAGAAAAGCAGGAGGACTGCCCTATGAAGCACTGGTAGGGAGAGCTACTTACTCAGATTGTGATTGGGAAGAAAACACTCGAAAAGATAATGTTGAGACCCATTCCTGAAGGCTGGATGAATATAAGGGATGAAATTGTGAAGATTGGTCAAGGTGATGATGAGTACGCTGAACAACTGCTCATGGAACGGTATTTTGAACAACCATTAACTAGGACCAAGCAGAAAGGCAAGGCTATAGTTGTCAAGAATTCCTCGCGTCCCCCTCGCCTTGAAAAACAACAACTTCTGCGAGACAATCTGCTTCTATGTCTACGGACCTCCTGTCTGATGTTCAAGCTGATGATAAGGAGTTGAAGTCAACAATGGCAAACATCATGAAGTATTTGGTCAAGGTGGAACGGACCATCGTAAGCCTATATTGTTACAACCCTATCAATACCCTTCCTGACCCCTCTCAATCGCCACCCTCTCAAAAACGAAAACGCTAGAGCCATAAATGATCTAACCTACTGCTTGCGCTTATCCCTCCATGTTTATGATGACCTGCGGTCCTTTTTTTTAGATGCTCTTACAGTATGCACCACCTACCCTACTGTAATGAAATGAAGTCATTCATATCCCATGCATTGTATTCTCGTCTTGCTTATCCTTTTTCTGATGACAAAAAGGGGGAGAGCTATAACCCTTCGAAAACAGGAAGTACTAAAATCGAAAACAAGAGATTTCTACAAAACAAGATGAGCGAAGGCAAATTTTTAGGCAAAAGCCTATGAGACTGTGAAACAAGGGAAGCTAAGGTGAAAACTCAGGCAAAATACTTGAGACTGTGAAACAGGAGGAGCAAAGGCAAAAATACTATAGGTTTAAGTATAAAAGTTTTTGTTTCAAAGATGTTTATATTGAACGGCTCTCTTTTTAAAAACATCTTGATACAGCAATTACTTAGCTTGATCGACTTTTTTCAAAAATCAAAAGATTAGCTCAATTAGTCTTTTTCTCCTGATTCAATTCGAAATCATTTTCGAAGAAAATCTTAATCTACAAAAATCCCTATATTCAACACATTGTCTATGCAGATCTTTACTTATCGTACCTTATAAAGTCTGTCTCACATTGCATCTGCGGAATAGTTTTGTCAGCATAAAAGGAGGTGATTGTTAAAGAAACATCTCATAAATTATTTTGATGACTTCCAAACTATCCTTATGTTTTTTTATTTACTATTGGTGTGCAATATTTATTGCCAATGGCTAAGGATCACAAGATAACCATCGGGTAAAAATCGCGTGAAGACCGAAATGATCTCATGAAAACATTCGATGGGGCTCTCAAAAGATATGGTCACCAAACGTTTGACATCTATACTTGAAATACTCGGTGAAATGATGAATATAAAATGCCAACATGCCAATGTCTCCAAAAAATTGCTAAAGTCACACACACCTGCTGAAAATGCCCAATAGAGGATTTCTACCTTCTCGGGAACAGCTCTCTGGCGTGTCAGAGGATCTGCAAAACTATCAGCGATGAACAGCGAGTCAGTGCCTATTTTGGAAAAGTCTCATCTAATGTACGAAAGTGATCCCAACGCACTCCAAAGCTATCCCTTCAATCTCCATCGGTTATTTTGCTGAGGCCTATATAAAGAGGAGGTCGGGAAGACCAAGAGCAAGAAGAGAGAGAATGTGTACTGATTATATATCATGTTTAAGTGCTTTATACATGTGTTCTAGTTGAAAAGCACTTGTGTGAAAGATCTTGTGATCTATTGTTTCCTGTAATCGTGCATAGACAAGTGTACTTCCGAAAAAGTAATGAGGCTGTATCTAGATAGTGTGATCTATCTTGTGAAAGATCAACTCACTTACTATTTGTAGCTTGTGAGGCAGATTACTAGTGCATTCGAGCTTGAGTTATGGTTGTCAGTTGTGTGGAGTGAACGCAGGCTTGGTGTAAGCCGAACCACTATATATTTGGTGTATTGATCTCTTCTTGCTCATATCTTTGCTTGCATTGTCTCAGTTACTGTATGAGAAAATATTTGCTCACCCGATCCTTTTCAAATCACCTTTAACTTTCCGCAAAATCTGAAGAAATTTCGAAACAACATATCCACCCCACTCTAGGTTGCATAGTCGGTCCTAACAATTAATACTTTTTAATATTCAGTACTCGTATTTTTTGGGGAAAACGTTAGAAAAATTCATAAACCTATTACATTGGCATCAATTCAGTCATAAACTTTTAAATTGTGTCAATTTAATCCTAAACTTTTTAGTACCAATTCAGTTCTTTCAACTAATTTTAGCCAAATATTATTGATGCGAACGCCAACCGGCTTACATGGCATGGTCCGTGATGGCATGTGTATTTTTTAATAATATTTTAATAACTTTCATTTTTATTTTTTTCCTCATCTTTCTGGTTGCCGGCCAGGACTCGTCTGAGCGAAGGTGGCCCTCACCGCCATAGGTGAGTGTCGGCCTTGTCGGGGTGAGGGCGAGCTTCGATGAGGCCGCCCTTGCCAGATCTAACCATCGCCTAGCAAGGGTGGCCTCGCATGGCCTAGGGCGAGACCAACAGGCGAAGCTGGGCTCAGCAGCGCTTACCCTAGTCGTTCGTCGAAAATAGGAGAAAAAAATGGAAAGGAAAAAAGAAAGGAAAAGAATGTGAAAAATTAGAAATTATTAAAAAAATTATTAAAAATATCCACGTCAGCGTCAGCCGTGCCATAGGAGCCAACCAGTGTCCATGTTAGTAATACAATCAAAATTAGCCGGACAGATTGAATTGACATTAGATCAAAAGTTTTAATACTAAATTGGCACAATTTAAAGATTTATGACTAAATTGACATCAATGCAATAGATTTAATATCTTGACACTTTTTCCCATATTTTTTTAGCACACTGTTTTTTTATTTTATCAAACAAGCCCTAGGTAACACCTTCCTTGCTTTACCCTATCAAGTGATTTGGAGTCAATAGCATTTGCTAAGTCTATACTAGTTATATCAATTGAATCAGCTTAATCTCATTAAATGGATGAACTTTCAACTATTCAGACTAGGACCAAGGAAATGATTTATCGACTTTTTTAAATATCTATTTGTCACATCACTTAAGAATGGTTTGATGAAACTGTACATAAACGATGAAAATTTTAGCACTCGACTGTAATTTCTAGCAATTTTGAGTTTCGAGAATAGAAAAGGGTGCTCCATATTGATTATTATTGGTAGGCTTTACCAATATAATTAGCAAGATTTTAGTCGGTATCAATTGCTTTTTCTACTTAATGAAAAAGGGCTTATTGGATAATTACATTTTAAGTGTTGAAAAACTAAGCTTTTTAGCACTTAACGTGTGCGTTTGATAACTTATAAGTGCACATAACTTAATTGTGTTTTAAAGGCAAAAGTCACTTCATAAGGCAAATAAAGAACTTAGTTAAGTGTTAAAATTCTTCATGGAGGTTAAAATTTTGAAAACCTTCCGATAATGCTTACTACCCATGTATGGAAAGCAACTAATAAAATTATTATCCTGTTTATATCTATTGTCGAACGACATTTTGTTTTATGTCTAATACTTGGAAACGTTTGCATTGGTAGTTAAGTTTAGCATTTTCTTTTTGTAAAAAGTTTCGCATGTTCACTAACTTCAAAAGTAACATGGTTGGTCGAGTGGTGTGGAGCGTGGGTATTTCAAAACCGAACTGGAGAACCAAACCAAACCGCTAATCGAACTAAATCTAATCGAAAGTTTGTGCATTTTAGTTCCATTCCATTTTCGATTCATGTAATTAAAAAATAATCATTCTTTTTTTCGGTTGGATTAACCAAATTGCATTGAAAATCTCCAAAATAACCTTTTTTATATTTTTCTTTTCCTTTCTTTCTTTTTGTTTTTTCGTTTTTGGTGCAAAGGGCCGGCGAGGCCACCAACCCATCCTTGACACCAGCAACGGCTTCGCAACCCTCAGCTAGTGCCGGATTTGAACCAAAAAGGAAAAATAAAATAAAATAAAATAAATCAACAAAAGAAAAATCGAAAATTGAAATGAATTGAACTTTTAGTGCAGCTCATATTTAGTTCAAAGTAAAATTAGGCTCGATTCAAGCTTACACCGTAATGGTTCAGTTCAATTCGATTCAATTTTATTGAAAAATCAAACTGAACTAAATCATGAGGATACTACCAAATGATTAGGTCCCCTTGATTATAGGTTCTATTCCCCCTCAGTTGCTCCTGGACCTCAAGAAGCATTGATAATTTGCAGCATAAATTCGGCCTTGCCATGACGTAACATTATTACCCAATCTACTACCCCTGACACTATCATAAGGTGGCGGTGATGCGCTAGCTCAAATGGCATCACTGGAGTTGTCAACAATTATCACACTTTTAAAAGTAGAAATAGTATTGATAAAAGGAATATAAAGTTTGCCAAAACACTGGCTAGAAAAATAACACGATTGAGAGCTAAATTAGCAAGGGAGACTAATGGCAGAAGTTACATAAAGAATGGTTCTATAGATGTATATAGAACCATTAAGATGTATGAAAGCAAATCCGACTCAAGACGTATCACGTTCTTGAAGATATCATCAAGGAATTGTAATAAACATCATCCTCTTGAATTCTTCAAAATCAAGCCTCCCGTCGCCATTAGTATCGTACGGGCAAATCATGCTGGTGCAATCTCTCCCACTTCTCTCATCCCATAACCCTAGTCTCGAGAGGACGCTCTGAAGCTCCCCGCAAGAAATGAAGCCGTCATCGTTCAAATCAAACACTTTGAACGCCTCAGCAAGGCCGGTCTCTTGGTCGCCGTCTCCTTCATTGTCCTCCGGCAATTCTAAGCTGTTGTTCCCTGTGGTTCCTTCTGACGATATAGAGTCGTAAAAGTACAAGAACTCATCAAAGTTGAGGCTCGGTTTTCCCATAGACAATTCGAGCTCGTCCATGGTGTGATGGACACCGATTTTCTCGAGCAGCCATTTGAGCTCCTCGAGGCTCACCTGGCCATCGCCATTCTTGTCGAGGTTCTCAAAAATCCGATGCAAGTCTCCAGTTCCGAGGCGAGACATGATATGCAATGTTGGATATGTTCGTGTGAATCGCGGAAACTATTGAGGAAGTATGCGCAAATGCTAATGGCCACGGCGGGAGGAAAATAACTCTAATTCATAGACTGCTTGCGGGGCTTCCCTCTACTTATATAATGCATCGAGCTTACGATGTACGGATCTTTACGTACGTGGGTGTAGGGTGTTAAAACTAACTAAAAAACTAAACTGAACTACTAACCGAACTTAACCAAACCAAACCAAAAATTTGTGCATTTTTTTGTTCAGTTCTGTTTCGGTTCAGTTAATTAAAAAATATCCATTTATTTCTTTTGGTTCAGTTTTTTTATTTAGTTCAGTTAACTAAACTGAATCGAAAATCTTTTTTTTTTTTTTTTCAAATTCAGCCTCCCCACCAGGGCGTCCCAGGCCTTGAGCTCCCTCAACACGCCCAAAACCTTCCACCTTCTGCTCCTCACACTCCTGCGCACTGTCAACGTTGCCACCGTGACCAACGCCCCCGCCCGCCATCGCCCCCGCCCCCATCCTCCCCATCACCCACGTTTCCTCGCCACCTTCACCGGTACGCCGCCACCAATAAATCAGACTTTTTTAGTAGGCTAAAATTCAAAATCAACCCTAACGAGCTTGTTCAATCTCACTGTCAACAACTAGGGCGGTCAATGCAATCAGTTCAGAGTGGACTAAGATGGGAACATTGAACAGTGAACGTGCGAGCTCCTTCTAGTTCCATCACCAAGAAAGGAATCAACTGTGACTTCAATTTCTCTCGCAAAACCTCCCAATCATCGTTCCGTCGAGCGGCCAGATCTGGCGAAGCGAGGGCTCACGGTCCTCGCTCATGCCATCGCCGGCCACCGCGAGGGTGGGTCAGGGCTCGTCTACGAGGGGCTTCGGGGTGCCCAACTGCATGGTGTGCCCCTCTACGCTGAGGGAGGAGGGGTAAGCAGTTGCGAGAGCTCGGGTACCGCCACGTCCTCCACAAGGAGTGCCTCGACGGGTGACTCCAGCACTTGAACTTCAACTACCCGCTGTGCCGGTCGCTGCTCACGTCCAGCGAGGCTGCGGACACAGCGGGGAGGCGCGTAGGGGCAGAGCTGGTGGAGTGGTTTTCTTTGCGCTGACCAAGCCTATGGGGGCTCTTTCCCTGAATTTTGGGGGCGGTGGTGATGGGCCAGCGCAACAGTAGTGGGGAAAAAAAGAAAATTAAAAATGAAAAAAAAAAACTAAAATTTGAACTAAACCGAACTGAACTGAAATAGATATTTGGTTTGAACGGGATATTTGGTTTAGTATCGCTAATGGTAATTTAGAATTGAAAAGTTGCAGTTTTGGAAGGAAAGTGCAAATTATCATTTTACCCTTCAACCATTTATCCTTGTCTTGAGAAGAATAGAAGGACAAAATGATCATTTAGACCCTCCAAGGTGGATGCCGAAAATTGATATAGATAAAATCAAAGAAAGTCAAAGCCATGGGAGTGAATAATTGAAGCTTGCCAAGTGTCAATCATAGTTCATATTCAGTTCAAAGCGAATTCGATTCAGTTCAAGCTTTCCACTCTAATAGTTCAGTTTAGTTCAGTTTTTTCAAAAAATGAACCGAACTGAACCATTGACACCCCTACATAGGAGCATCATTTTGATTAATCACGCCATTTATCTTCATTGGAAAGAAGACTCGTCCTTCTTCGTCAAGCATTTGACGCTGAAAAACGTGATCCAAGCCACGGGTCTGAAGTCTAGAACTAATCCCCGTAAATTCTGTCGTGCTCCTTCGTGTAGTTTTGATGGGTTTCACGGGTCTCGCCTCGCGCCTTTGCTGGGTTAACACGTTTGTTAGGATAAAGCAGGAATCAAATCATATAGCGAGGGATGGATGGTTTTTGGGGATTGTTAATATTGGGAATCTCTGTGTATTGGTTTGTTTAGTACGCGTGCGGCGCTTATTTGAGACGCGAGAAGGTGAGACTCGGCAGATTTGTTTTGTTGTGTGGCGGAGATTAATTCAGTTGAGATTTCAGCCCATTTCTGATTGCAACTTCCCCAACCAATAATCTCTGACCTTGGCCGATACTTGCAGAATGCGGTGTATGGTAATGCGAAGGAACGATCAAATTCACACTGAATCTCACTATATATTAAAGGTTTTCATTTAGTTTTTTGCACTTTTACTAATTTACCCCTCACATCACATATTAAATGCATGTGAGAGTTGTGTTAAAAAATTCCCACGTCATAGAATCGGGATGGTGTTGAGCAATTAATATATCCAAATTGGCATATAGCTTATTAACTTAAGCTTTGAGTGAAGATGGATCCAATTAGATATCCCACTCCTAATATGTATCGGTAGGCGGTATCGGACTTATGCTGCTTACTGTATCCTAAAGCACCTAAACCTATTGTGATTGTGATTCAGTCAAGGGCCGTGAGGTCGACCTCTGGAGAAGCTTGTCCTTGTCATCAAAGTGGTCAAAGGAAGGAGGAGGGGGAAAAAGTGAAAGAAAATAAATAAATTAGTAAATAATTCAAAAAGCTAATATATTATTAAAAATTATTCAAGTCGGCATTGACAGCGTCAGCCAAAGTGAATTGGTACATATGCAAAAGGTTCAAGATTGGATTGATACGACTGCAATATATTTAGGATTTTTTTGATAATTCTCTCGCCCTAAATTTTATCTCTACTAGATTTGTGTGAAATGATGATTATGATTTTTCACGTTCTCGTGGGTGGATTGATAAAGTTAACAAAACTTTGTCTTCAGCCCAACAATTTTCATGTTATTCAACTCTATGAAGAAAATTGCACCGCAAGTCTTAAGCCTTGTGTCTCGAATGTAAGAGCTCCCAACCCTCCAATTGATTCTGTTGAATTCTAAAATTTTATCAAAAAAATGCAATCAAATTTTAAAATTTTTAGTGATTCAATTGAATCACGAACATTCATCAAAAAATGCAATTAAGACACAAAATTTATGTTGAAAAGTGCAACTTAAAGACGTCGCAACTTCTAAGTTATACCTAGGCCATTAAGCTACTCTTCATCAAAAGGACTTGATTTTATTTTTTTAAAATATGTTGTAAAATATTACGTTACAAGTATATAATAGAGAGAATAAAGAGAGATTAAGTAGAAAAAACAGATAAACACAAACGATAGCAGAGAAAGCCAGATGAGAAATTTTTTTAGTTTAGCTTCACCAAAATGACCAAAGCTAAGTTCCTATTCATAGGAAAACAAGGATGCACTTTATCGTTAATATCAATATGTTGAATAAATACATACATTGAATAAGGAGATGAACATACATTGGGTAGGGAGATATATTTAAAATGTAGAATACAAATGTACCATAATAGGTACATTAGATATGATGAATATAATAAATATTCATTCATGTATTTCATAACACTCTCCCTTAAATATTCATTTTATTTATTATATTACGAATGTGCATTGAATGATATTGCCTTATTAAAAACCTTAAGCTGGAAAAATTCAGTGGGACAAAAACCGAACAAAAGGAAAAAAGAGTGCGGAGCACGATTTTTATGACCTCTCCCTTTTATAGATGCATTAATTGTCTTGATAAAAACCTTAAGTCGGAAAAATCCTATGGGAAAAAAAATGGTTAGAAGGAAAAAAAAAAAAGAAGAAGAGTGCAATGCATAGTTCATAATATCTCTCCCCTCAATTGAGCTATAAGCCACTATTGGGGCTAGTCAATCTTACATCTTATGGACTCGCCCTATACCAATGCCATATACTAATTTCTCAAAAGTTAATATTGGCAATGATTTGATAAAAAGAACTGTAAGATTATTTGTGGATTGAATTCGTTTAACATCAATTTGTCGACTTTCTTAGAGTTTGTGAGTATAGAAAAATTTCGGCAAGATATGCTTGGTCCTATCACCTTTGATATATCCTCCCCTAACTTGTGCGGCACAAGCAGCATTATCTTTATAAATTATAGTGGAATAATTTGTAACCAGTGTTAAACTACAAGAATTGTGAATATGCGTTATAATGGATCTTAACCAAACACACTCTCTTCCAACTTCATAGAAAGCAATAATCTCAGAGTGGTTAGAAGATGTAGCTACTAGCGATTCTTTAGTAAAATGCCAAGAAATGGAAGTGCCGTTATAATAAAATAAATAACCGGTTTGAGAGCGAGCCTTATGTTGATCAGATCTATATCTAGTATCAACATATTCAACTAAACTAGAGGTAGTAGAATCCTTGGAATAATATAATCCCGAATCTATGGTTCCTCTGAAATAACGAAAAATATGGTTAACTCCATTTCAGTGTCTCCAAGTTGGCTTAAAACTAAAATGTGCCAATAAATTTACCGCAAAAGCGACATCTGGTCTCGTACATTGTGCCAAGTACATCAAAGCCCCAATTGCATTGAAATATGGTACTTCAGGATCAAGTATCTCTTCATCTGGTTCTCTAGGATGAAACGGATCCTTTCGGGGATCTAGAGACCTGACAATCATAAGGGTGCTCAATGGGTGAGCCTTGTCCATGTTGAAGCGTTTAAGTAATCTTTCGATGCATGCTGATTGATGGATAATTATTCCATTTACTTTATACTCAAGCTCTAGACCAAGACAAAATGTGGTTTTACCCAAATCTTTAACTTCAAACTCCGTTTTCAAATACTCAGCAGTTTTAAATAACTCTTATGGAGTTCCAATTAAATTCATATCGTCGACATAAATTGCTACAACAGCAAATTCGGTTTCTGATTTTTAATAAACACGTATGGGTAGATAGAATCATTCTTGTCCCCTTCCTTATTTAGGTATTCATGTAGGCATTGATACCACATGCGATCGGATTGCATTAATCCGTACAAAGGTCTTTGCAATTTTATTGAGAATAAGTTGCGAGGAGTGCATGTATCAGGCATTTTAAATCCCTCGAAAATTTTCATATAAATATCAGTCTAATAAGCCGAATAAATATGTCATCACAACGTCTATAGGACGCATTTCCAATCTGTTAGAGACTACTAGGCTAATTAGAAAATGAAATGTAATCATATCCATCACAGGTGAATGTGTCTCAACATAATCAATCCAAGTCTCTGGTAGGATCCTTGGACAACGAGCCGGGCTTTATACCTGACAACCTCGTTTTTCTCATTTCATTTTTAGGAAAATATCCATTTATATCAAAAGGGCTTTACATTATCGGGGATTCGAGTTATGGGTCCAAAAACCTTTTTTTTAGCTAAGGAAACTAATTCAGCCTTAATTGCTTCCTCTCACTTAAGCCAATCTTGCCTTTGACGGCATTCAATAATAGATTACCTCTCACAATCATCGTCCATAATTTTATAAGCAACTAAGAATATACAAACATCATTAGTGATGATTTCATTCCGATCTCAAATCCCATTACAATATGTAATGGAATTCTCAGTATTCCCAAGATTAGTGATCTTTTCATGAGTTTGTGCCTCTTTAGCGGCAATAAGCTCTTTCGGAGCAAGTACAACTCCACGTTCTTCTGGAACGAATTCCAGATTCTTTCCCTTTCATTTTCAAGGAACAATGTCTTTTGATCCTATCGGTCCTTGGCACTTCAAGTGTGAGGGATTTTGATCCATTTTAGCCTATCTTTCAGGAACATCTATCCTTGCTAGAGCATTTGCAACTGGAATATGAGACTTTGTTATCTTAGCAACATCATTAAATATGTCATGAAGTCTATTGGCCAAAGCTCTGTAAATGGATTATGTGTTGCACCTTGTTTTCACACTCAGAAGTTCTTGGGTTTAATTGAGATAAATTTTTCTCATTCCAGGAGATAACTTTAAATGGTTTCTGCTTTACAGCCATGGAAGTTGTAGGTGTCCCAATTGATGGAAACATTATCTCATCGAAATGACAATCTGCGAATTTGGCAGTAAAAAGACCACCAGTAGTTGATTTCAAAAACCTAATGATGGACAATAAATTAAACCCAACATAAATGCCCAAACGGCATTGAGGACCCATTTTCATTCTTTTTGGCAGTGCTACAGGCACCTGTACTGCACAACCAAAGGTGCATAAATGTGAAATACCAGGTTCATAACCAAGAGCCATTTGACGGGGAGATTATAAGAGACTAGTAGTGGGGCGCATTCTAATTAGAGATGTCGCATGCAAAACTACATAACCCCGTGTTGTATCGCTGAGATTCGTTCTCAATAATAGAGTGCGGGCAATGATTTGGATACATTTTATCAAGAATTCTCACAATCCATTTTGAGTATGAACATATGCAACTCAGTGCTCAACCTCAATTCTAAGTGAAACACAATACACATAAAAACTCTTTGTTGTAAATTTACCAGCATTATCCATCCTTATGCTTTTAATTGGATAATCAGGGAATTGGGCCCTGAGCTCTATAATCTATGCAAAGTGCAAAGGTGACATTGTGCGTAAATAATAGGCAAACATGGGACCATCTACAGGATTCGTCCATTAGTACCACAAAATATCGAAACGGTCCACTTGGTGGCTGTATTGGTCCACAAATATCACCCTGAATTCTTTGCAGGAATAAAGGGGATTTAAGATTAACATTTGTTATAGAAGGTTTCGTAATGAGTTTTACTATTGAACAAGCTTCACAATTATAATCTTTGGACAATAATACATTTTTATTATTTAAAGGGTGTCCTTTTGTATTCTGAATTAGTCTACACACATTGAAGTGTTAGGGTGACAAAGGCAATCATGCCACAGTCCAAACTGATCAGGGTTTACTAGTCTCCAAAACATGATGGCGTAGGTTTCAACGGTCTTAATCATGACACAATACAACCCATAAAAGAAGCTTCTAGCTTTTCATGGATGGTCTTCTGGTCCATCTTATAAGAGGTAATGCCGATATATTCCTTATTTTGCTCATAAATAGCTTCAATATGTACCCATTACGGTGTACATCTTTGCAGCTGAGCAGATTCCTTTTTTATTTGCTACTTAGAAACGCATCTTTAGTAAGCAGGATGGTACCATTTGGCAAAACAATTGTGGTGTTCTTGAAACCATCAATAATCGAAACAGGAGCTAATATTGTATGGACATGTGCCTTACGCAATGTCATACTCGAGAAAAAGTGTCACTATGAAATATGGTATGTGTCGATGCACTATCAAGCAAACAAACATCTTCCTTGTTCTTGGTATTTTCCATTTGCACTTATGTTGACAACTTTAGGTGTTAAGTATCATAAAATTTGCATATTAGTTATAGGATCAAAAAAAATTCAAAAAAATAAATATTATATAAGTTTCATAAGCATTTCATTACATAACCATATTAAAAAACAATAAAAGGTAATACATTTAAATAAAAGTAATTAGAAAAGAAATTATTAAAATCATAAAATTCGAAATCTAAGTTGTCATCTACTAGTCTGACACCTCATCAAAGCAATCAGAGGTCCTCAAAGAAATCAAAGACATCCAGGGAAGTGTTTGCTACTTCAAGAACACGAGAAGTCCCACCAACAAAGATATTGTTAGCCTCAACTGTGGTTATGGCCGTAAGATTAATTTCAATGGTGTGAGATTCACGAAGCTTGCCTATATTTTTTTAAGATGCCTGGTATAGATGAACAAAGTGTTTTGGGGTATAACAAGTACGTGACCAGCCCATCCATGCCACAGCAATGGCAAATACTTTCATTAGTCACCTTCTTTGGTTTTTTTTTTTTTTTTGCCATAATTCGAGCCAAAGTTGGATTTCCTAGGGCGGTTAAATTTCCTGCCACCCCTTCGAGGAATATTTTCTTGCTAGGATTGGCTATACAACCTAAAGGGGGGTCGTTTTGAAGCTTTTTGAAATTTTGCGGAAAACTAAAAGTGATTTGAAAAAGATCGGGTAAGCAAATATTTTCTTAGATAGTAAGTGAGAGGATGCAAGTAAAGATATGAACAAGAAGAGATCAACGCACCAATTATATAATGATTCGGCTTATACCAAGTTTACATCCACTCCACATAACTAACAGTCACAATACGGGCTGGAATGCACTAGTAATCTGCCTCACAAGTTATAAACAGTAAGTGAGCAGATTTTTTACAAGATAGATAACACTATCTAGATACGCCTCACTACTCTCAGTAATACACTTGTCTGTGCACGATTACATGCAATAATAGATCGCACGATCTTTCGCACGTGTTTTTCCGATTAGAAACACACGTCTTGAGCACTTAAGATGATATATAATCAGCACAGGTTCTCTCTTTTCTTACTCTTGGTCTTCCTGACCTCCTCCTTGTATAGCCTTCAACAAAATTGCCATTGGACCTCTTCTCAAGGAGTAAAAGATCTATAAGAGAGTAAGAGGATAGCTTCGGAGTGTTTGGGGATCATTTTCGCACCGCCAAATGAGACTTTCCTCAAATAGGCATTGACTCGTTATACCACGCTGAAAACTCAGCAGATCCTTTAACACATGTCATGACCCTCTCCGAACGGTGCGGAGCTAGTTAATGGGTCATCCGACGTTTGGTCGAACGCGGGCCTCTCCCAAGGCCCGCTACCCAAGTCGCAACGGCGGTATACATGGTCAACCTTCGGTGTGGTCTAGTGATATGTGATACGTGTACACGCCAAGGAGTCGCCAGTCTATCACGACCCTCATTCTATGGAGGGTACAATTGAAAATCCTATCGAATATTTGGGAGCGTTCAATTCAATTCTGCGAAAACTAGAGAAATGAGATCGAGGACTTTGTTACGCCAACTGTCAAAATTCACACCCTTTCGACGCTTAAGTTGAATGATTTATCTAACCCTATGATTTCATGCAGATGAGAGAGATGCGAACCCTTGCACTAGGAGTCCATGCAAATAAGAATGACTACCCTAGCACTCACAATCAATAAAATAAATGCGCAAATCAATGATCCAAAACATGCGGATAAATAACATGAAAGCAACGTGGCTCCCTAATAAGGCTCTATTAGCCTAGAAAAATGTCAATCAAGGCCCGGGATTATTTTTGACATGATTTACCCTTGAGGGATAAAATCATAATTTTGAAGAGTTTTGGGACAATTTGCCCAATAAGGGAAAATTTGTCATTTCATATGAAATATGAAGTCAAAAGGTGGTGAAAATAAGATTGGTCAGCAAACCAATTCATTTCCTATTTTTCAAGAATTTTCAGAATTTTTCAGAAATTTTTAGAGCGATTTACCCTTTAAGGGGTAAAACCGTCATTTCAGAAAGTGATGAGAAGTGAAAATACCAAACATAAGGATTGGCTAACCTTCAGACCCAAATCCTAATTTTTACCAATTTTCACTGCTCCATCGAAATAAGAAAGACGATTTACCCTTTGAGGGGTAAAATCGTCATTCAGAAAAATGGACGAGATTCGAAGACCCAAGCATAAGAATTGGTCACTTGACTAATCATAATTCTTACCGTGACATTTTCGACCTATCTCACGTACAAGGCAGATGTGATTTATCCCTAAAGGTTAATATCGTCAATTCTCGGATAAACAGATAAGAAATTCCAAAAATAGGATCAACCAATTATCTGTGGTCATCAATCCTCAATTTTTGGGAATTTTTGGAATGTATAAGAATTTTTCACAATTTCCCTACATTTTTTGGGATTTTATAGGATTTTCTAGCATTTTTTAGAATTTTCTAGAATTTGTCCATGTTTTATCATTTTTTTAAAATCATTTTAGAATTTTTATTAATAAAAAATGATTTGGACCGGGTCGACCCGACCCACTCGAGTCGAAATCAGGCCCAGACCCGGACCCGCGCGCACTTGACACCCAAAATGACGTCATCCCGTATTTTTTTGTTTTTCTATTAATCAGATTTAATTTGACGGCTCCTATTGAATCACGTGGTTAGTCCACGGCCTTAGAATCAAATCACTAGAACCTGTGGCTCAAAACAAAAGCCAACTAAATCTCAGTCGTCAAATCTGATTACTTAGATCTACGGTCACGATCAGACGACTCGGCTAATCCTCAATCATCCGATCAATAGATTTATTTTTTTATTTTGAAAATTCAATTCATATTAACAAAACTGATCGAACGGCTACTGAGCCAACATGTGGCCTAACCTAAACCATTGGATCTCCTAACAGATTCAAATTAAACTCTAACGGTATGGCTGACGTGGCATGCCATGTCAACGTCACGTCAGCAGGTTGATCGCTCTAACCGCCACGTCATCTTCGTCTTCAACCTCGCAACTGCCACTAAATGGACGGTTGTGAATCTCCGGCGACGATCCGACGATGAAATCTTAACGAAATCACACGAAATCGATGCCAATTGACTCGCAATAATCTCTAGTTTAACAAACCTAAAAATCAGAGTATCTCATCCACTAAATCAGGAGCATCATGCAAAATGCCGAGTACGGCCATGGAAGTTCTGTCGCACGATTCACACCAAATCAAGGCAATTCAATCACAAAGCAGCATTCTTAGAAGTTCAAAACACTTACCTCGAGCTCCGATCGAGTTCACACTGCCTAGATTTGGCTGGGCAAAAGTGAACAGGGCTCGGCTATGGTGGAAGGTTTGAAGACTCGATTCGATGTGTTAAGACAAAACCGATGCAAAATAAAGATGCGATGATGGTCAGTGATGTATAGGGAACAAAACAACCATACTAAATGCAAGAATAGACATGAAACAGGTGAGTCATCATTAATGCATAGTGAGGAGCTTGAAACTGCGTCTCACTTGTTTTCGCGGTTCAGGTGGTGCAGCTGGCGGTGATCAAATCCTAGAGCTCCGGACGAACTTTCGGCAGTCTTCTTTGTCTTCGATTTGGCAGGGGATAGCCTAACTAGCGCCTTACAGTTGAGCTCAAGTTCTCGATGACGGGAGTCGGAGAACGAGCCCTCTCTCGTTCCCCACTCTCCAAAGCCTTTAAAGATTATATATCCATTTTTGGTTTCTCGCCTAAACAGTGGATGTTAGCCAACTTGGATTCACGTGCCGTCACATGCCAAATGGCACACCGACGGCGATGGAATCGGTTGGGAAATCATCCCACCTCCGTTAATTGCTCCGGCGAGTCTAATTTGGTGCGAATTTGGTCTGAGTTTACTTCTGTTGACTTTTTGTAGTCCCAAGCTTGACCGGTCAATTACTCTCGATTCCGACGACGTCAGGTGGTATCGCCGGTGCCGATCGACGAGGGATGATGCGAGGAACAAAACGCCTAACTAATCCCCTCTGATTATGGCCAACTGTTCAGTCGATTGTTCGAACAAAATTAGCCTGAGCACCGTTCATTCGCACGGGAGTTCTGAGGAAGACGTTGACACAGTAGTGGATCGGTTTGACCGATCTGACCAGGCGGTCTAACCAGTCAAAATCGGTTCTGACCTAGTTTTCAAAATTAATCGCAATTTGACTAGAAATTTTTACAATTAAACCTCAAAATCTAACTTAGGGTCTGAATATTATCTAAAAATATGATTTTTCCAAAAGTTCAATCAATTTCTATGAAAGCCCCAAATTTTTACTTAATTGCAAATCGAAAAATTATGTAATTGAGGGCTCAAACGGTCAAATTGGACCAAACCACCTATGCCAATCGATTTAGAATGATGAAATACATTGGACAATGACTTCAATTGGCAAAGGTAGCCCTTAAAATGAAAGTAATTTCAATTATGCCCAAATTCAAGGATTAAATTGCAATTAAATATGTAATTTTGTCCAATCCATGCAATTGAGCAATTTGTGCAAATACTTAGGCCAAATTGCAACAAGAGACGATCAGATTGAATTTCAAGATCCTAAAAATGCCAAAATTGTAAATTAAAAGACTCAATTGACATTTTTTTTACCAAATTCAATCATATGTGTAACAAAGGAACACATAAAATTGAACTTGAATTTGAAATTTTTATGAAATAAAAAATACAAGGGAATTAAAATTAAAATATTGACTATTTTTTCTTATTTTTGTGACCTCAAATGCTATTTTTCTTGAATTTTCATCTATTTTCCTATATTTTAAAAATATTAAAAATATGAAATATAAAGAAAATTATTTTTTATTCAACAATGGTTCCTTAGGCTTGGCCAAGGCTTCCAAAGTTGATTTTATAATTTTTTAACTTTTGTGAATTTTTTAAAAATAAACTAAAAAAGACTTATCGAAAATCAGGTGTCAACAGCTGCCCCTCTTTGAGAGGAATCTCGTAAGAGGTTTCACTCAAAGACAGGTGACACCTGAGTCTAGACTGACTCGAGTAAAAAAAAATCGAATCCTAACATTTGATCTTTCTTGTCCTATTGGTGAACGCTCTGTTCATTCTGTCTTTGCTAGTGTAAGAGAGAGAGAGAGATGGAGTAAAGATACTCACATGTTACTCACCTGCCTGATGTTCGTGTGGCATGCATGGTGTATGGAGGATTCAAGTGGATACCTAGGGACTCATCTCTTGAGTATCCTAGAGTAGTTAAGTTCTAGCCCGTATTGTAGGCCAAACCAAAATGGGATTCCTATATGACAGAAACCTATGGATGACGCACCTGTTCTTTAGGGATTGTCACAGGTTTCGATCCATATGGAGGATCAGACCATGAATAGGACTCCTTTCTATCAGGAACCTATAGGTGACGCACCCGTTCTTTAGGGATTGTCAAAAGTTTTGATCCATATGGTAGATCGGACCATGAATAGGACTCCTTTCTATCAAGAACCTATAGGTGATGCACTCGTTCTTTAGGGATTGTCAAAGGTTTTGATCTGTATGGTGGATCAGACCGTGAATAAGACTCCTTTCTATCAGGATCTTATAGGTGGCACACTCGTTCTTTAGGGATTGTCAAAGGTTAGGCTTCCCATCCACCAGGACCTAAAAGTGACGCACCTGTTCTTTAGGGCTTGTCGGAAACTAGGCTTCCCATCCACCAAGGGCCTAAAAGTGACGCACTTGTTCTTTAGGTTTGTCGGAGACTAGGCTTCCCATCCACCAAGAACTTAAAAGTGACGCACCCGTTCTTCAGGGTTTATCGGAGACTAGACTTCCCATCCACCATGGGCCTAAAAGTGACGCACCCCTTTTTTAGGGTTTGTCGAGGACTAGGCTTCCGATCCACCAAGCACCTAAAAGTGACGTAACCATTCTTCAGGATTTGTCAGAGACTAGGCTTCCCATCCACCTAGGACCTAAAAGTAATGCACCCGTTCTTTAGGGTTTGTCGAAGACTAGACTGATCCTACATATTGGGGAATCAACGAGGGTCTATACACACAAGGTATACCTAACTCTTAGGTTTTACCAAAAGAGCTATTTTGGGATTTAGGGATTACTTAGAACCTTACAGAAAGCTGGTTCTAAAGATTGTCTTCTCGACGTTCAAGGCGTCATTCTAGGATTTGGGAACTCCAAGTATCCTACAGTGAGCTCAAACCTGCAAAAACTTTTGTTAACAAGATTCTTCTGGGATTTAGGGATTACCTAAAATCTCTTAGAAAGATGATTTTGAAGCTCTTCATTGTTGAGCGAGGTATTCTTCTTTGATCCGGGGCTACCCTGAGTCTTATAAAAGTTTAAACTTGAGAATTCATTCCTCATCAAAGATATCAGTTATTTTGAGGTAATGACGATTATAATGCAGGCAAAGCTTTGCTTTGACCTATGCAATTATGCAAAATGACTTATGATGTTGTAGGTTATCCAAGACATCTTGAAGTATGCAAAGATGATCAGAAATCCTTGTAAGGAAAATCCTGGATCAAACACTTTGAAGTTTCCAACAAAGCTCACTTTTAAGCATTCTATTGGAATTTTTTCATCAAGGAGGGTTTCTCTATAATCCTTCGACTTTGACTTTTTACGAAAAAAGCACTCGAATCTCCTAATAACCTGCACCTGGGCTTTCGGGGCTATTCGCAGCGCATACACTTCGATCAATCGAGAGGTCTTTATAGGATCGTAACGTTGGGCTTGGACACAATTTCCAAGGGGGACTCATTCTCCGAGTCAGGCCTTTTGAAAGAAAGCTTTCTTCATCTACTCAGGGTTTACAAGTCAAGAGCCCTACAAAATGAGAAAGAAATAATCTTGCTCATACCTCTTCAAGCTAAGGTACACATTGACCTAGGCGTCTTAGTCAAAAAAGACCGCGAAAGGTTGTAATGTCGGTAGGATTGGGGACCGAAAAAGGCTTATTTTTGGTCCAAAACGCGAAGGATTTAACATTGGTGATCATTGCTGATCAATCTTCTATTTTGTCTCTGGTCAACGACTCTTTGAAGAACATCTTTAATCTTCTTGAAAGCAAGTCTAATCTTTGAAAGACCTTCTTTATCTTTTAGCGGTTGGTTATGATTTCCTTCGAGGGGTAACATTTTGCTGCACAGTTTTTGAGGATTCCTCTCCACTTCAGAAGTTATTGGGGGTGGAAGCATCCAGTGATCCCTTGGTGTCCCAAAATTAGTCTTACGACTTTCAGCATTTCAATGAGCGTCAGCCCTGTTCTTGTCGGGTTTTTTGTTTCTTTTTTTTTTAATGCATAAAGATTTGGCTTTTTGCCTTTTCCTTTTCTTTTTCTGGGAACTAGGATTTTTATGATCTTGTAAGGTATTGACTTGAGTCTCATCTTGTCTGGACATTTTTCTTTGACAGTCTCATGTAGTTCCTACTTCTTGAACTTCTCTGTCTACGAGTATCTTTGTCACCTTCGTCTTGGTGTTGTGCAATGATCACCAATGATGGTTCATGAAACGAATATGTATGCTCAAATTGGCTTTGTAATGGGTATAAGTGTATATGATAAAGAAATGAACGTCTCTTCTTCATCCTATGGCGCTTGGATCAATACATATCAACACACGAAGATTGATGTTAGTTCAAGCAAAATGATTTTTAACCATTTACCTTTCAAAGCTGTTGGACTGCTTCTATACGACTGCAATGTGGGGTGGCTCTTGACAGGGTTAAGAAATGAAAACCACCGCTCAAAGGGCTTATCAATGATCACCTGTAGTGTTTATAGAGAAGAATGACTGCCTCTGTCATCCCAATCCATGTATTTACACTCCTTTCATCTATTTGGCGTGTATAAGACATGTTTGGATTAGGCTTGCCTCTTATCTGAAGAAACATTCCTACAAGATAGCCTAAACGACTCTGTTTTGGAAAAATCATTCTACTTTTTTTTCCAAACATTTCACCTCACAGGGAATTAATGACGCATCATGCGTGCTTCAGCCATGTTTGGATAACCTCTAACCCTAATGTGTGCAACAAGTGTTAGAAATTTATCTTTTGAAAGCATGATTTATTTCCAAGTTTGACCACATTCATGTTCATCTTCGACTTTTTCTTTCTTACTAGAAAGTGAGAAATTTTACAGTATTTCTCCATTGCTGCTCTTTGTCTTCATCGGACATCCTTGTATGAAGAGAACAAAAATTCCAATGGAAAATGTTTTAATGCTCGATGGAATAGATACATGTCACATGGTTCTATGCATCAGGGGGCCATTTTGTTCTTGGTCTCGCTTGAACAAATCCGATTCTGAGAAATTTTACAGTATTTCTCCATTGTAACCTTTTTTCTTCATCAGACATCCTTATATGAAGAAAAAAGAAATTCCAATGAGTGGAAGATGTTGCTATATGGAACAGATACATGTCACCTGGTTCTATGCGACAGGAGGCTATTCTGTTCTTGGTCTCGCTTGAACAAGCCTGATTCTAAGAAATTTTACAGTATTTCTCCATTGCTACCTTTTATCTTCATCGGACATCAATGTATGAAGAAAAAAGAAATTCCAATGAGTGGAAGATATTTTAATGCTCGATGGATCATATACATGTCACCTGGTTCTATGCGTTAGGGGCTATTTTGTTCTGTCTCGCTTGAACAAGCTTGATTCTGAGCCCACGTCATGGAATCTTGTAAAACATAATACATGCCATGTATGCATGGATGCATGATGTGCCTATGTAATGACTGCTAAGGCGACTCAAATTGTTTCGAAGAAAATCAAGTTATCACCATCTAATTTCATTTCAAGGATAATACTTCTTTACAACATCTGAGTTTACAAGATATCACAATTCTTCTTCTTCAGAATTTATAAGAATTAATGCCCATCCTATAAGGATTTTCTTGACAACATAAAGGCCTTCATAATTCGGGGTAAACTTGCCTCCCGAATGAGGGGCGTTTGGCAAAGTCTTTCTTATCACCAAGCCATCTTTATCGAAACCTCTGGGTTTGACCTTCCGGTTAAACGACTTGGCCACCCTCTTCCGATAGCTCTGGACATGACAGATCACTCTAAGACGCTTCTCGTCTATCAAATTTAGTTGTTCATATCTGTGTTTGACCCACTCTGCCTTAGAGAGTTTAACTTCTAACAATATTCTCAGAGATGGAACTTCAATCTCTACAGGCAGGACAGCCTCCATCCCATCTACTAGTGCATAAGGAGTTGCCCCAGTTGAGGTCCTAATCGAAGTCTGGTACGCCATTAAGACGAAGGGTAGCCTCTCATGCCAGTCCCTGTAATTCTTGGCAGTCTTAACCAAGATCTTCTTTATGTTCTTGTTTACCGCTTCTACTGCTCCATTCATTTGTGGACAGTAAGGGGAAGAATTAAGATGTCAAACGCCAAAGTGATCCAGTAGACCATCGACAATCTTGTTGTTTAAGTTGGACCCATTGTCCGTGATAATCGCTCGAGGGGTACCATATCGAGAAATTATATCCCTCTTGATAAATCTTGCCATACTTCTTGCCGTGATATTTGTGTAAGAATTAGCATCTATCCACTTCGTGAAGTAATCAATTGCAACTAGAATGAAGCGATGGCCATTTGAAGCTGCTGGATTGATAGGCCCTATCATATCTATTCCCCACATAGAGAAAAGCCAAACTTCAGACATTTGATGCAGTTTGTTTGGGGGCGCACTAATCTTATCGCCATATACTTGCCATTGGTGACATGACCTGACGTGTTGATTACAGTTTGATTCGATGGTCATCCAATAATAACCAAGCCTCATGATCTTCTTCGGGAGGAGATGGCCATTCATGTGCGGTTCGCATATACCTTCATGGATTTCCCTCATGAGAGTGTTTGCTTCTTTAGCATCTATGCACTTTAACAGAGTAGAATCGAAAGAACTTTTATACAAGGTTTGTCCAATGAGGAAGAATTTACTAGCCATCTTGTCTATATATCTTCGATCTCTTGCTTGACATTTATTAGGAAATTCTTTCTTCGAAAGATAATTCTTGATATCGTTACACCACGGCTCTCCGTCGAATTCTTTTTCGACCAGCATACAATAAGCTGATTTTCTGATTATGCCAATCCTTAGTGGCTTTACTTCTAATCCCCCAGTTATCTGCAGCATGGAAGCGAACGTGGCCAACGCGTTGGCAAACTAGTTCTGTGCTCTTGGCATGTATTCAAATGACACTTCTTCGAATTTAAGTGCTAATTCTTCTAGGCACTCATGATAAGGAATGAATTTTGTGTCCTTCGGCTTCCACTCCCCTTGTGTCTGAAAAATAATGAGCATAGAATCTCCGTAAACCTGTAATTTAGGTGCCTCCATGGAGATGGCCAACTGTAGGCCTAGGATGCACGTCTCGTATTCTGAAATATTGTTGGTGCAAGGGAAAGTTAGTTTTGCTACAACAGGATAATGTTAACCATCAGGGGATATCAGCACTGCCCCCATGCCAACTCCCGATAAATTAATGGCACCATCGAAATACATGACTCATTTGTCTTATGTCAAGTTCAAAACTTAATCTTCTATATTTGACTGTTTATAAGATGTGTGATTTTGGGCGTTCTCTGCCGACATATCAGCTATGGCTCTTTCCTTCACATATTTCTGCGAAGAGCTTTTGATTTCAAATTCAGACAACATTACTTGTCATTTTGCCAACTTCCCTATCAAGGTGGGCTTCTCCAAGAGATATTTGATAGGGTCATTTTCTGTCACCAGATGAATGTAGTGGTGAAGGATATACTGCCTCAATCTGCGAGGTACCCACACTGTTGCTACACAAGCCCTCTCAACAGGCACATAATTTGCTTCCGATGAAGTAAACTTCTTACTCAAGTAGTAGATAGCTCTTTCTTTACCATACACAGGGCTTGTTTGAGCGAGTAAAGCTCCCAAAGACTTTTGATATATAGTCAAATAAAAGGTCAAGGAGTGACTTGGAATTTGTGGCACAAGTATTGGTGGAGTGGCTAGATAAGTTTTGATCTTCTAGAATGCTTGATTGCACTCTGCATCCTAGGTCACTTTCATGCCCTTCTTGAGCAATTTGAAAATTGGTTTAGCCACGTCTGATAACTGATTGATGAATCTGGTGATGTAGTTCAACCTCCCTAGAAGACTTCTTACTTCTTTCACTGTCGAGAGAGTTGCTAGGTCACAAATAGCTTGGATTTTAGAATGGTCAATTTCAATGTTCCTGCTACTGACTATGAATTTGAGAAGTTTCCCTAATTTTGCCCCAAACACACATTTGTTAGGGTTCAACCTCAACTTGTATTTTCAGAGTCGCTCAAATAGCTTCCGTAGCACTTGAATGTGATCGTGTCCTTTCTTAAACTTGGCAATCATGTCATCGACATATACTTCAATCTCTTTATGGATCATGTCATGGAATAGGGTGACCATCACCTTCTGATAAGTTGCCCCAGCATTCTTTAGTCTAATGGGCATCACTTTATAACAGAAATTCCCCTAAGGGGTGGTAAATGCAGTTTCTAGCTTGTCCTCCTATTTCATTAGAATTTGGTTATATCCAGAGAATCCGTCCATAAAGGAGAACAATTCGTACCCTGCCGTGCTATCCACCAGCACATCAATGTGAGGAAGTGGAAAATCATCATTTAGGCTTGCTCTATTCAAGTCTCGATAATCCACACAGATCCGAACTTTGCCATCTTTTTTCATGACGGAGACTATGTTTGCAATCCAATCTGAGTAAGTGATGGCTTTAATAAAGCCTACTCTAAGAAGTTTCATCATTTCTTCTTTAATTCTGTCTTCTAACTCAGCTTTCATCCATCTGCTACCTTGTCTCACGGGTTTGACAATAGGATCCGTGGGTAACGCATGTTCTACAATTCTCGGATCCAAACCTGACATATCAGCATATGACCATGTAAAATGTCCTAGTATTCTTTAAGCAATTCAGTGAATCTAAGCCTTTTAGCTCGAGACAAATGTCCACCAATCTTGACTTCTTTGACATTTACATCATCACACAAGTTAATAACTATTGGCTCTTCTGAAGTGGGAAGTGTCGAATTTTCAAATGCACTCCAATCTCTACGAATAGCTGCGTAACCCTCATCTGCATCTTCCTCAATATCGCAAGAATAATCATCTTGGTGATCTGGTTCGCAAAATAACCTAGCATGTATGTTTAAGATGATATGCCTGAAATGTCATGAGAATGGTTAGTCTCTACCTCATACAGAAATGCGGTGCATGAGTGTGAAAAATCTTTTCAAAAGAGATTTCAAGGTAAGTACAAGCATAAATGGAACTAGTCCTTATGTCCCCGGACATCTTTGTTCCTTGAAAATCTTTTGAAAATCAAGAATCATATGGCAAATCAGGCCTCAAACTTCTCATATGGAAGGCTAGTATTATCATTAGGCTGATTTGTAGTCCCATATGTCCTTAATAAAACTCGTGTGTTTTATTGGATGTAAAAATGGATCGCATTACAAGCTATGTTGTTTGGACCAACGGTCGGAGATCCAAAGACGTTTTCATACCTCTACTTCAAATAACAAAGATGAATAGTGCGAAGAAATGCAGGAATTTAAATGCAGTATTAAAATTAAGGGAGAGATTTCTTTACTCAGAAGTATCGGCATCCTCATTAAGCCACTCTATAATGACATTCACAGAGTCATCTCCCAGAAAAGTGTTCGTGAGATCTGGTTCTGCTGACGAAGTCACTCGTTCAAAGGGTTGTTGAACATCTTAGATTTGTCTTTCCAGGTTGAAGAACCAATGAAGGAATTCTTTTGATTTCGTTAGCGTCCATGACTTTTGCCTCGGCCTCAACCTGCTGTCTTAGAGGTAGAGTCACCAATATGAGTGCTACATTATCACAAGCCTATTTTATATTCGTTGGATTTCAACTGTATAGGAGTGCTAATTCTTTGACCATGCTTGCCAAGACCTTTTCGCAGGTTGGATTTCAATTGTAGCTGGTAAAAGGTTAGCTTCAGAGACGAACGGAAACTTCAGTTTTGCCTCCATAAGAGTGTGGATTACTGCCACCAGCTGTAAGGAATGATAGTTAGCTTCTTCCTTAACTTCAGGTTCAACTAGATTGTCTATGCCTTTGCCTTTATCTAGGAGGAGCGGAGTACTTTACTTTGAAGTTGTACCCGCCAGAATCTTCACCTAGATTGTCTATGCCTTTGCATTTCTCTAGTGTTTCAACTACAAATCTGCGATCAGCCTGGCTTTGCTTAACAACTTGTAGTTCGTCTTCGTCAAGCTCTTCTTCTACTTTAGTAATCAGCTTTACATCGCCTACCAGACTTTCATGTGGGACATTCCACATATTTCCTCGCTCGATTTCAACCACAAATTAATTCCATTCTAAGTTTACCGAGGCTCTAATTCCTTCAAATTATACATCAGCAATGCTTGACTTTATCCCTAAGCTCATCATCTTGGCAATGCATAGCTTCTTTCTTTCAGCTGATACTTCCCCTTCTTTTGGATATGACAAGGCGATTGCCAAAATGTTGGTTAGCTTAGGCACATTTACCTTCAGCTCAAGGTGGTTTTCTTCTTCGTCAGCAAATATTACACTTTCTACTTGGTGATTAGGGAGTAGATTCTCTTGTACATTTGGAGCTACATCATCGAATTTCAGAATTTGATTGTCAATGAGAGCTCGAATCTTTAGCTTAAGGATGTAGCAATTATCTACATTGTGCCCTCTTTCACCCATATGATAGGTATCGATTTAGCTTTCATCAAAACCATGATATTTCCCCAGATTTATTCTGGGAGGTTCCTTTGCCACCAAGTGTTGCTCTAGTAACATCGGGAGCAACTTGGATAAGGACCCAGGAAGTTGAGAGAATTGCTTCGGAGGTTGTCTCTTCATAGGCTCTTGTCCCTTGGACATTGACCATGATGATCCTCCTCTTGCTTGATTGGAATTAGCGAACGCCTTGGGTTTATTGGAATCCGGCACAAAGGCTATATCAGCTCTAGCCTCCCTTTCTTTCCTCGGGGGATATTGCTTTCCTGTTAAAGTTTCATGTGGCTTTGTTTCTTTCAAAGCCCACTCCAATCTCTCAGCCACCTTTATCAAGTGTGTAAAGTTTTGACATCCTGGAGTGTTCAATCTATCAAAATACTCATATGAAAGTGCCTTCAAGAATAGGTCAATCAAATCCTCTTCTGGAATCGGTGGTTTCACTTGAGTTGCCAAGGTACACCATCTCTGGACATATGTTTTGATTGTTTCGCTTCTCCCTTTCACCGTATGCAACAGATCTTCCCTTGTCGAGGCCGTAGCCGTGTTAAGCTTATACTGCCTGAAGAAATCTTTAGCAAGATCCTCCCATCCGTCGTAATCATCTAGGCCTAACTCAATAAACCAAGCTAAAGCAGCGCTAGCCAGACTTTCTTGGAATGTATTCATTAGGAGTGGAATACAATCATAATAGTGTGCCATCTTGCGCAGGTAATATTTGAGATGAGCACGTGGACAGCCTGTCCCATCATATTTTCTCACAAAGTCCGGCTCTTTGTAATTCGGAGGAGTCTCTCCACTTTAGCGAACGGAGATATTTTGTCGAAATGAGCTAACTCATAGCCCTGACTGCTCAAGCATTCTTGGCTATTCTCTTAGCCTCAACTTTAGTTTTTCCAGCCTGCTTTTCTTTCTCCTTCTTCTCGAGGTTGATGACAATATGAGGTATCTACAGTTGCAATAGGACATTTGGCGCACGAACATCCTCTATGATATATTGGGCGCCTTTAGTGATCCCTTTATCAATTGTATCAGGTGCTGAAGATTGACATGAATCGTTCATGTTAGGCACCGCCATTTATCTGAATTGGGAGGCTTCCAGCATAGCCTTAATTTCAGCCATCAAAGCAGTCATGGTAATCATCTGGGTTTCTAACGCGCCCACTCGTAGAGTTAGTCCTTGCTATTCCATCCTCGTCTTAAGTCGAGTATGGAAATGATGTCTTGATAATTCCGTGATTGGAGAATACCTGTTTATTTGAAAATAACAAGTAAGCATCTCTTTAGAACAAAAAAGGAAAGTAAAGAATTTATTCAATTGCATGTTTTCGATTGATGGATAATAAAAGGACTACCTTGCGAGCCTTAGTCTCACATGAGCGGTCCTTTCAATCATTTGCCAAGAGAATTCATGAAATTAAAGGAAGCGCAATCTTCAACGATAGTTTTGATGCATCGATAAAACATGCTTATGCTCATACACATGTGTCAAAAGTAACATTTAATACAAATGAGTATCTCAATGTCAAGAAAATATTATAATGTTCACACGTTTTACACTTGACAAAATAGTCTATCCAAGTCTAGGGCGCTTAGGGTCTAAGGCACCCTCATCATCCCAGTAAAGATCGAATCCCTCATTCTGGGAATTATCGTCTCCTGAATATGACAGTGATCCCATGTCTTCAAGTATATATAGCTCCACTCCAAGCACGTATGGCACCATGTATTCGGGTAGATAAGGCTTGACGAAGCTGCGTCTGGTCGCCTCAAAGCATCGGATATATTCGGTGGAAGTTTTGTGAGTATCCATCTCGGGAGTCATATCATCTGGCCATTCTACGTCTTCCATTTGGGAGTCCTTCAAAGCGCGTATAATGGACTCCACCTTAGCTTCGTATTTCTTTTTCTTTTCTCCTGTAAGTATCTCTTTCGGCACGTCAAACCAGCAGACATCTGGTTGTGGCGATGAAGGAACCTCTTGCAATGCCCCATATTGCAGTATGACCATCCTTGGATAATATGCGGTGGCGTCGGTGAACCATAACAAGGGGACTGGATCCTTACCATTGCTTGCGAGCCTAATTTCACCTAAAGTTGGTAACCTAAGTCGCCATCGGAGTTGTCCTGGCTTTAAGGCTCTAAAAAATTCCTTTCATTCTTTGAAGTTGAATTTAGGAATGCGTGTATGGGTTTTGATGAAATTTTTAAGAGGATCAGCATCAAAGCTAATCTCAGTAAAACACATACGGATATGAAATTGCTTTACATGGGATGTGAACCACAAGTACAGGAGATCACTAGAGGCTCTAAAAATCCCTTTCTTGTTTTTCTCAAAAAGGTTGGGGGAGAGGAAGTTTTCAGCTAGGATAAGATTCGAGTAATCTCACCCATGACAGACTTGTTTGACTACTACGGCCATGATAGGATCAAAAGTTATAGGAGAGATTGGAAATAGGATAAAACTAAAAAATGCCAAGACAAAAGCTCTACCAGACTTGGTTCCTTTGCTAGCAAGAGGCTGGGAAATCTTTCTAGAAGAAAGTACAACGAAACTCGCCCAGAATTACTTTTAACGTCTGCTTTGATTTCGTGAGATTTGTATCTAGGAATTCAGCTAGTTGACTCAAAGGCTCAAACCATATTGGAGTTTGGACTAACAAGCGAATGAACTCAACCCCAATGGCAGCACTCTATTCTTCCAGGGCAGAGGTAACCTCCAATCCTTCCATGCAGAAAGTCGCGGTGGTTGGATCTCAATAGAGTGTCATGGCTTGGATAAAGGCATGTGGACATTCGATCTTCAACAGGTCCAACAAATATCCTAGCCGCAATCTAGCGGACTTCTGGCGGACTTTACCCATGCTATCCCACCAGGCTATGAGCTCAGCTCGAGGGACTTTTAACACTTGAATATCATTATTTCCCATCAAGTCTAAAATATGCAAATGATTTTAAAAGATCAATAGCCAAAGATTACTTTTAAACATGATTATGCAAATGTCATGAAATATGCATGGACTGATTTAATTGCATATTTCAGTTAATGAAATGGAATGTAGAATTCCTTTCAGGCATGAAGAACCTAACTCAAGGTCTAATTTGAATTTCAAAGAAATGAGTTATGCAATTAATCAGAATCATCATAGTGACTCAAGGAAATAACAATGTCACATTCCATTGGTCAATACATCAACTGTGAACATAACAGATGAAATTCCTTATTACAAAAAGGGTATGATACGATAGAAAGATCGAGAGGGGTCTTAAGAGAAGGTGAGACATCGATCGAATTTTATTCTAAAACAAGACGCCATAAAAGGCCTCTGGAATGTGAGGTTTAAACTATCCTTCCCTAATACCTAATCTTCTGTGGGATGATGATCTATCAGGGTTTCCTCCTTAGTGGCATCTATATCTTACCCCTCTTCAGGATACAGCTCGGCAATCAGGACTTCTCCCCTAGTTGAGCGTTCCTTAGGATGCAAAGGATAGTCTTCAATAGGTTGGTTGAGATGTTTTAGCTCTTCCGGCCATTCTCTGGTCTATGCTATGATGACTTCAGGGGTTTTGTTGGGTTTTATCTTTTTGAGTATGATTCGCCTTGGCTTTGTCTTGGTTGTAGGGCATCTTTTCTTCCTCCAAAGAGAAATCATAGGTTGATTCTCCCCGACTTGACATTCAGCTTTTC
The DNA here is from genome assembly GCA_028455895.1 of Rhodomyrtus tomentosa. Taxonomy (NCBI): domain Eukaryota; kingdom Viridiplantae; phylum Streptophyta; class Magnoliopsida; order Myrtales; family Myrtaceae; genus Rhodomyrtus; species Rhodomyrtus tomentosa. The sequence goes on along the minus strand of JAPCWY010000001.1, from coordinate 33,411,341 downwards.
GGCGGGCATAAGCTTCTCTAGCTAAACTGTTGCGATACTCCCTTTTCACTTCTAGATAGTGCTTGAACATTTCGTCCACCTGTCACTTAAACATAAGGTTATCAACATAATAACTAGTCTGGCAATCTTCAGCATATCCTAGCTTACGTCCAATCAGCTCCTGGCCGTGTACAAACCTAGTAAAATGCAATCTTGTGTTCGATCCAAGACAAGTGACTTTCCTTAAGCACTCAAAGACCACTAGTTCCGTCGAACTTCTAGGAAATAGCGTCATCTTATCCCCTATCATTGTTATTTCAATCAGTCACTAGAATGATTTCATAATACATGCAATGCATATAAATGCGAATGATATGCAATATATGAACATACTATGAAATAGGAAGTAAGAAAATACATCAAAAGTAAATGCATTACCAACCAAAACCTCAGAGAACATGAAATATTCCCTTGTAATAATGTGTGGTTTTAGGTATACCAACCTTCCACAGACATGCGTATGAGACAAGTGAGAATGTACCCTAAAAATAAAATCGGGTAAAAAACCTATGGCTCAAGCTCTTACGATCCAAATATCGTAAATTCCTCCCCAAGAGTACCCACCCAAGAGGGCTAGATATCACCAATTTGAATCGTAAGCGGGAGCAAACACGAGATTCTCAAGTGCCATCAAACACGAGATCTTTTCGTATCCTTTCCCTATCTAAGGTAACCTAGAGGTGATTGCAGTCGAGGTTTGACTGCCAGTATGTGAGATGTGTCATGATCATCACAATGCAAGGACATGCATAGAAAATTGTATCAAATATCGCTTCAATAAATGTATAAAATAAACATACAATCCCAACTCCAACCTACAGGAAAGATGTCAACAATCACTCCACCCCTTATTTCTCCAATCTGCAAAAACATCTAACACAATGGTCAGTATACGTACCTCACCTTCGAGAGCATCTGCACAAAACAGGGTTAGATAAACCAATCAACTTTTTAATTGGCTCAAGTCCTCCAAAATTCTGAACCAAAGATTCTGGTTTGGAATATCCCCAACGGAGTCGCTAGTCTGTCGCGACCCTATCCGGAGAGTGCGAAGCGAGTTAATGGGCCGTCTGACGTCTGGTCGGACACGGGACTCTCCTAAGGCCCGTTACCCAAGTCGCAACGGCGGTATACGTGGTCGACCTTCGGTGTGGTCTGATGACATGTGATACGTATACATGCCAAGGAGTCGCCAGTCTGTCGCGACACTCTCCGGAGGGTGCAGAGCGGGTTAATGGGCTGTCCGACGTCTGGTCGGACGCGGCAACGGCGGTATACGTGGTCGACTTTCGGTGTAGTCTGGTGGCATATGATACGTGTAGATGCCAAGGAGTCACCATCAATCATTCTGTGGAGGGTATGATTGGAAACTCTATCAAATAGTTAAGAGCATTCTATTCAATTATGCGAAAATCAAAGAAACGGGATCAAGGACTTTGTTACGCCAACTGTCAAAGTTAACGCCCTTTTGACGCCTAAGTTGAATGATTTATCTAACCCTAGGATTTCATGCAGATGAGTGAGATGTGAACCCTAGCATTATGAGTCCATGCAGAAAAGAATGACCACCCTAGCACTCACAATCAATAAAATGAATGTGCAAATCATGGATCCAAAACATGATGATAAATCACATGAAAGTAACATGGCATCCCTAATAAGGTTTTATTATCCTAGATAAATGACAATCAAGGCCCAGAAATATTCTTGACATGATTTACCCTTGAGGGGCAAAATCGTAATGTTGAAGAGTTTTAGAGCAATTTGCCCAAGAAGGGAAAATTTATCATTTTAGATGAAATATGAAGTCAAAAGATTTTGAAAATAAGATTGGTCAGCAAACCAATCCATTTCCTATTTTTTGGGAATTTTCAAAAAAAAATTGAAATTTTTGGAGCGATTTACCCTTTGAGGGGTAAAATCGTCATTTCAGAAAGTGGTGAGAAGTGAAAATCTCAAACATAAGGATTGTCCAACCTTCAAACCCAAATTCTAATTTGGAGCAATTTTCACTACTCGATCGGAATAAGAAAAACGATTTACCCTTTGAGGGGTAAAATCGTCATTTCAGGAAAAGGGACGAGATTCGAAGACCCAAGCATAAAAATTGATCACCTGACTGACCCTAATTCTTACCTTGACATTATCGACCTATCTCGCTTACAAGACAGAAGCGATTTATCCCTAAACGATAATATCATAGATTCTCGGATGAACTGATAAGAAATCCCAAAAATAGGATCGACCAGTTGTCTGTGGTCAATCCTCAATTTTTGATAATTTCTTGAATGTCTAAGAACTTTCCATAATTTTCCTATATTTTTTGGGATTTTTTAGCATTTTTTAGAATTTTCTAGAATTTTTTCGATTTTTTATTATTTTTTAAAATCATTTTCTAATTTTTATTAATAAAATTATTTGGACCGGGTCGGAACCCGACCCAGACCCGGACCCGAGCACTCCAGATACCCAAAACGACGTCGTCCCGTATTTTTTTATTTTTCTATTTATCAGATTTAATCCAACGGCTCCTATTGAATCATGTGGCTATTCCACGACCTTAGGATCGGATTACTAGAACATGTGGCTCAGATCAAAAGCCGACTAACTCTCAACCGTCAAATCCCATTACTTAGATCTATGGCCACGGTCAGACCACTCGGCTAATCCTCGACCGTCCGATCAACAGATTTATTTTTTTATTCAATTCATATTAACAGAACTGATCGAATGGCTACCGAGCCAACACGTGGCCTAACCTAAGCCATTGGATCTCCTAACATATTCAAATTAGACTCTAATGGTATGGCTGACATGGCTGCCATGTGGCATGCCACATCAGCGCCACGTTAGCAGGTTGACCGCTCTAACCGCCACATCTTTTTCGTCTTCAACCTCGCAACTGCCACTGAATGGACGGCTGTGAATTTCCGGCGACGATCCGATGGTGAAATCTTAACAAAATTGCACGAAATTGACGCCAATTGACTCACAATAATCTCTAGTTTAACATACCAAAGAATTAGAGTATCTCATCCACTAAATCGCGAGCATCATGCAAAGTACTGAGTACGGCCATGGAAGTTCTGTCGCACGATTCACACCAAATCAAGGCAATTCAATCACAAAGCAGTATTCTTAGAAGTTCAAAACACTTACCTCGAGCTCCGATCGAGCTCGCACGGCCTAGATTTGGTTAGGCAAAAGTGAATAGGGCTCGGCTATGGTGGAAGGTTTGAAGACTCAATTCGATGTGTTAAGACAAAACCGATGCAAAATAAAGATGCGATGATGATCAGTGATGTCTAGGAAAGAAATCGCCCATACTAAATGCAAGAATAGACATGAAACAGGTGAGTCGCCATTGATGCACAGTGAGGAGCTTGAAGCTGCGTCTAACCTGTTTTCGCGGTGTCAGGCGGTGCGGTTGGTGGCGATCGAATCCTGAAGCTCCGGGAGAACTTCCGGCAGTCTTCTTTGGCTTCGGTTTGGCCGGGGACGGCCAAACTAGCACCTTACAGTTGAGCTTAAGTTCTCGACGACGAGGGTCGGAAAACGTTCCCTTTCTCGCTCTCTCTCTCTCTCTCAGTTTTGTTTGTCCTGCTTAACAAAATGAAAAAAAAAAACCCCGCTCTCCAAAGCCTTCAGCGATTATATATCCATTTTTGTTATCCCCCCTAAACGGTGGATGTTAGCCAACTTGGATTCACATGCCGTCACGTGCCAAATGACACGCCAACGGCGACGGAATCAGTTGGGAAATTATCCCACCTCCGTTAGGCGCTCCGGCAAGTCCAATTTGGTGCGAATTTGGTCTGAGTTTGCTACTGTTGACTTTTTGCAGTCCCGAAGCTTGACCGGTCAATTACTCTCTGTTCCGGCAACGTCAGGTGGTATCGCCAGTGCTAATCGACGAGGGACAATGCGAGGAACAAAACGCCTAACTAATCTCCTCCAATTATGGCCAACTGTCTAGTCAATTGTTTGATCAAAATTCGCCTGGACACCATTCATTCATACGGGAGTTCTGAGGAAGATAATGACACTATAGCGAACTTGTTCAACCAGTCTAACCGGGCGGTCTGACCAGTTAGAACCGGTTCTGACCTAGTTTTCAAAATTAATCGCAATTTAACAAGATATTTTTGCAATTAAACCTCAGAATCGAACTTAGGCATGAATATTATCTAAAAATGTGATTTTACCCAAAATTTCACATCAATTTCTATGAAAGCCCCAATTTTTTACTTAATTACAAATCAAAAAATTGTGTAATTGAGGGCTCAAACGGTCAAATTGGACCAAACCACCTATACCAATCAATTTAGAATGTTGAAATACATTGGATAGTGGCTTCAATTGGTAAAGGTAGCCCTTAAATTGAAAGTAATTTCAATTATGCTCAAATTCAATGACTAAATTGCAATTAAGTATGCAATTTTGCCCAATTCATGCAATTGAGCAATTTGCGCAAATACTTAGGCCAAATTACAATAAGAGACGATCAGATTGAATGTCAAGATCCTAAAAATTTCAAAATTTTAAATTAAAAGGCTCAATTGATATTTTTTTACCAAATTCAATCATATATGTAACAAAGGAACACATAAAATTGAACCTAAATTTGAAATTTTTATGGGATCAAAAATACAAGGGAATTAAAAGAAAAATATTGACTATTTTTTCTTCTTTTTGTGACCTCAAATGCTATTTTTCTTGAATTTTCATCTATTTTTCTATTTTTTGAAAATATTAAAAAAATATGAAAAATAAAGAAAAAAAATTTTATTCAACAATGGTTCCTTAGGCTTGGCCAAGGCTTCCAAAGTTGTTTTTACAATTTTTTAATTTTTTATGAATTTTTTTTTCAATTTTTTAAAAATAAATTGAAAAAATTGTTCGAAAATCAGGTGTCAACAACACGCTAGACAACTGTTCCTGAGGAAGCAAAAATCTTCCCGTTGGCCATATTTAGCACGTGGAAGCGACTTATCTTTTTTGAAACATTGGTATGTTGGTATTTAATACTCCTTGTCCCACTTGATCTTTCAAGCACCGATATCAAATATTCGGTGATCATATCTTGTTTAGAACCTCAGCGCCTGTTTTCATGAAACTACTTTGGTTTTCATGCGATTTTTACCTAATGGCCATTAGGTGATCCTTGCCTTGAGCAATAAACATCTGCACTCCAAAGGTAAATAAAATGTTAACACCTAAATTTTGATTTTTAGAAAATCGTTCATTTAAGCATAAAATGAGAGTTAGTAATAATTCTCACAAAAATGAATTCTCATGCATTGTATATTATTTTACGTCAATCGTATCATTCGCATTCAGGCCAGAGGTGAGTCAATCAAGCTTAATTTGACAGATGATTGGACCAGAATTAGTCTGAGAATTTCGACTAAGATCGGTAGGGGGTGCGAAATTAATTAGGTTATATTGAACGTACTTTGAGCTTAAATCAATCCTTTTAAATAAATAAGGCTTTTAATTAAATGTCCATTATTTTGAGAAAGCCTTAATTTGACCTCAAAAATACGCAAATGATCCCACAAGAGCATAAATTCGACCAAGCCCATTGCACATATTAAATTGCCGAAAATTGCAATAAATAAATGCCAAGCTGGAAAATGTTAGATAATTGAGCAATTTGATTTGAATATATCTCTTAGGCTCTAGATTAGGAAAATGAGCGATTTTGCTCTTAAAGAAAACCCTAAATCTAGGCCCATACAAACATAACTTCGCTTACAATTTTGGAAGGGCCACATATTGTACACATACGGCAGATTTCAAGAAGGCGAATTCATTGTCCGTCACGGCCACATAAAATACGTTGATCGAAAAGCTCTCTGGACGTCTTTGCTTCACCCACAAGTCAACAAGGAGTCCACCATCATCCTGGCAATTCTTGGACCTAGCGATTGAACAATTCCAATGCAGCTCCTCCGCACCCAACGCCGTAGTGCCATGTTGACGTCCTTGTTGATCCAAGGAGTTCCAGCCTCATTGACGTAGCGCCAGCGAACAAATCAGCAACACCCACAAAGAATCGGCATTTGTTAGTTTACTAATATGCCAAGTTATTCTGCTTTATGGATCTTGTATGTTAGTTCTTTTGCATGTGAACTTGGCGTTTTCTCACTTGCGGATCTTGGGTCCTCGTTGGAGTTCCAAAACTGATCTCTTTCATTGACGTTGCCAATCTGCCCGAGACCAGCTACCCTTGTTTGTAGTTCGGATGCCTAATCGATCACATGGAGTTTGAGGATGATGAGATCGTGAAATTGAGGGGTGCTCGGGCGGGTTCGATGATAATAATGGAGATACCCCCTTGTGGGACATGGACTTGAAGCCTCATGCTTCTAGCGGCTACTCCATCGTTGTCATTCAAGCCAATTCTACATTAGAAGACCAAGGCCAGATTTTTGCTTCTCTTTTCATTACCTACGTTGAAGTCCACGAGGAGCCCTTTCTCTTGAGTGCACTACTCCTACGCTTGCAAGAGATAATGTCGACAACTCTCTCCGTACAACATCGACTCAGGTTTGGAAGAACTCTAATAAAGCTTGATTATTTCACGTTAATCTCTCAGTGGAATGCGGGGTTGAAGGCGAAACCGACAACCCAAAAGTGAAAAAGACAGCCCTAAAGCAACAGTTCTAGTTAGAGAAAAAGAGACCTTGCAAACCAGCCATAGACCCTAGCTGTTTTCTTGCCCTATTTACTGTGCCTGTGGAGATTTTGCTACAGGATATAGGCTTGTTTCGCTGCAGTTCTGCACTGGAATTTGTGGCTAATCGAGGCTTGTTTCGTTGCTACCCATGTCCAAAAAGCATCGTTGTTTTTAGTGCTCTCACTAATTATTAAATGCAGGTTTTTCTGGCTCGTTTCTTCACAGTTTTTGGCATGATTTGGGCTGATGTTCAGAGTTGCTGCTTCAAGATTATCCGGGTGTGTTCTTGTGGCAAATCGAGCCAAAAGTGGGCTGTTTCGAGCGGAAAAATCAGCTCGCGCACGTGAAGAATTTTTAGCTTGCAAAAGGTAATTTTCTTCAATTATTGATCGTAATTCGATGCTAGCTAGATTGGTAACTTGCGTGTGTTTGATTCCACATGTTGATTTGCAATTGGGGTGGACAAATTCAAGTTTTTCTATCAATTTGTGCTCAAAATCGAAAATTGGATCATGAGTCTGATTTATTTTACCAAGTTCAATTTGTCCATAAAAATTTGTTGGATTGGTTGACACTTTGGGAGTTGATAAAATTTAATTGGAACCATGTCTTTTCTTAAAGTAGTGATTTATTCAACAACTTTTTCAGATCAAATTGGACTAAATATAAATCAATCAGAATTTCTGTGAATAAAAATTGATTTTTGGCACATCCTCATTGTCTTGGCTGAATTGCTTATGGTGGGTATCATTGCCTTGAATTCTGTCTTGGATTGGTCGAATGGCATTATCCCTGATTGTCTGACTAATCTTTTCATTTTATGGATAATGATTGTACTGAATTAGACTTTATCTAATTAGCTGAATTGGGTAATTTTTTTTTAACTTATTGATAAACTTTTCATCTTGATTGTTATCTTGAGCATGTGAGTTAGTTGGGATGATCATTTTATATATCTTATCTTATCTCATGCAAATTTTCTGAAAATGTTCGATTAGAGATAAGATTTTATCTGAATTGGATATTTATCCGATTTTTTTTTTGAATTATCTGAAACATTTTCCAAACCGTAAAGATAATTTTCTCAAGTTAAAATTAGATTTTGGATGAGGAAAGGTGGATCCCCAATTTTATATTTTCAGCCACCCCCTCTCAGATTTTCAAATTCAAAGCTCAATTGATTCCCATTTTTCTTTTATTGTTTTCTTTTTCCCTATAATAAAATTTGCACATTTTTAAACAAACATGCCCATAACATATGCTCTTCTTGTGTCTAGACCCTTCGAAAAATTAAATTGCACGCCTTGACCATGATCTCATAGAATGGGATGGCAATTTAGTATAAGACTTCGTGTTCTTTCCCTTTGGCAAAAGAAACGTTATCGTCTTATATCTCTATCCACATACTAGCTCAAATCTTCGAGAATGTAGCGGATAAAAAAAAAATTCTGAACCCATCCATGGGTAACTCACTTGATTAGGGTGTACTTGGGATTGTGTGGGATCTCAGGTTCGATTTTTCAGATGAGTACCTATGATTTAAGTGGGGGCCATGGTGGTAATTTGTTGTGCTAGTCTCCCCCGAGGAATAGTCAAGATGCGCGCAAGCTGTCCCGGACACCTTGAGTTTCAAAAAAAAATTCTTTGCTGACCCAGATCTTTGGGGATGTGTGAATTTCTTCAAGACAATTCAGAATTTAATGAATTTTATGGGCATTTTTGTTTAATCTTGTTCAATTTTTTGCTTACTTTTTGAGTGACTCTTTTTTCTTGCGTTAATCCGAGGATAAAAAAATCAGATCATTCTTTTCTCATGTAGTTTCATGTCACTTTTTTTCTAAGTAAATCAATCAATTCACATCGATCAATCCAGAAAGGATTTTTCATGAAATTGGTACCGAAAGGGCATTGATTTTTCAAATTAATGTAACCAAGTCCCTGAACTCAATTTCTCTGGTCCGTAGAGATAAAATAGTTCTCCCACTATTTTATATAGATTTTTAATCAACCTACTGTAAATGATTAGTGGCGACTCCAATTGAACATTTTTTCATGAAATAAACCTAAGTTGAGATTTGGTAAGACTTGAGAGAGTTCGCATTAGGGGAGTTAATTTAATCAACCTGATAAACATTATCTTAATTTTTTAGGTCACGACATAAAATACCTAAGGATAGTTTTGAAATCATCAAAATGTTTTATGAAATGTTTCTCCAACAGTTCTTTCCTATGCTTATAACCCTTAAAATGGCCAGTATTTTTCTCAAAGTTAGCATGTGCTTCAAGCAATGATTTTGAGCCAGTAAGTCTAAGATCATGATTTTTAAGGAGCAATTCATTAGTTTGCTTAGCAATGAGGAGCATAGAAATTAATTTAGAGTATGCAGCAAATTGACATTACCAATAATGCTATTGCAATTCAATATTCGAAGCGTGGAAGGTGGAGACAGTTTTCCCGAAAAGTTCTGCGTTAGTGAGCTTGACACCGCATAACTCAAGCCAACTCAAGCCAAGAAACAATATCAAATAAAATGGAGTTATAGTCAGACACTAATTTAAAATCTTACAGCCTGAGATGCTGCCAGTCATACTGGGCTTGAGGGAGGATAACAGTCTTGGTATGATCATACCTATCCTTCAACCCCTTCCACGGGGTCTGAGAGCCTCGAACGGATAAATATTGAATCTATGGGCTCTCATGCAAATGACTACAAATAAAAATCAGTGCATTTGCATTATCTTTTGCATTTGAGGTTCCGTTTTCTGTAATTGCATTTGCAATACCTTGCAATTGAAGGTGCATTTCCATGTCAAGGCACCAAAATAGATAATTATTTCTACTCACTTTCAAGATGTGGGATTTGGGCTTTTCAATATTTGTCATAATTCTTGCAAAAAAAAAAATGAATCCTTAAATTAATTAGAAGGATTTTCAAATATCCACCACCGCATCAAGAGAAGAAGGACACTTTTAAATTTGAAATTGGTTTCAGACCAAGAAAAAGAAAAAATTGAAAATTTGATAGAAGAAAATAAAGTATAAGTTGATTAAAGAAAACAAAGAGAACACTTACCTAGCAAAAATTATTTACTCAGTTAGTAGTTATTCATGTTGATAACGTGTTGTAAAATATTGTGTTGCAAGCATATAATAGAAAGAATAGAGAGAGATTAAGTAGAGAAAACATATAAACACCAAAGATAGTAGAGAAAGTCAGAGTTGAAATTTTTTTTATTTCAACTTCACCAAAATGACAAGAACTAAGCTCCTATTTATAAGAGAACAAGGATGCACTTTATCATTAATATCAATGTATTGAATAAATACATATATTGCATAGGGAGACGTACTAAGAATGTAGAATACAAATGCACCATAATAGGTACATCAGATAGGATGAATAGAATGAAATATTCATTCATGTATTTCATAACATTCAGTACTTAATTGAACCAATTCAAAAATTCAAAACTTAAATTTTAAACTTAGAACTTCCGGTGCACTTTTCATAAAGAAACTAATACTTTTTCAATATTCATTATTTATATATATGCGCTTGTTTTCATGTTTTATCAAACGATCCCTAGGTAACCCCTTCCGTGCTTATCCTATCAAGTGATTTTTGAGTCAATTGAATTTGGTAAGTCAATATTATTTATATTAATTAAACCAAATTAGTCTCATTAAATGGATGAACTTTGAAATTTTCCGCTTTAATTGAGTTATCAGACAAGCCTTAAGTGATGTCACTTAAATAGGGCCAAGGAACAAGGAATTGAATTATCAATGTCGTTAAATGTCCAACAAGAATTCTTCACATCACTTAGGAATGGTTTCACAAAATTAAACATAAACGATGAAAATTTAAGCAGTTAATTTTAATTTCTAATGATTTTAAGTTTCGAGAATAGAAATAAAAGGTTGTTCGATAGTGATTATAATTTATAGGTTTTATCAATATAATTGGCAAAATTTTAGTGGACATCAATTACTTTTTCTACTTAATGAAAAAGAGCTTGTTCGATTATACATTAACTGTTGAAAACTAAGGGAGTGCATGACAACCATTATACTTCTTTGTTTCTATTCCAACCTATTTCTAGGACAGGGGTAGAAGATAAACTCATTTAGTAACGTAATTATATTTTTCTATTTATGAAATAAAAAGTTGTTCCATAAATAGATTTTTGGAAGGGAAATCAGAAAAAAAAAATTATAGCTTCTCAGAGAAATAGAAATCGCAAATAATAATCCATCATTTTTTTCTCAAATACCTGTTGTCGCCAATCATCACTCGTCGCCACTCACCGTTGAACCCTGCCTCACAGCGGTCACCACCGCCGATCACTGCCTGTTGTAAACCATCACCAACCTCGACTTCCTTCCACCAACCGCCTCATCCATCATCGGCCGCCGCCGACCATCGCCAGCCGCCGACCTTCACCGCTGCCAACACTGCCCTCAATTGCCCACCCCAATCGCCCACCATCACCCTCTCGCCTCACCGCTGGCCGCCGCTACCCGCCGACCACCGCTTGCCACCAACCTCCGCCACCCATCACCACCGTCCGCCGGTCACCACAACCATCGCCGACCACAGCCAACCTCTGCCGAGCTCTGCAACCATCGCCGACCACAGCCAACCTCTGCCGAGCACCGCAACCATCGTTGCCACCAGAGTAAAAAGTAAATACTAATTTTTTTTATTTTCAAATAGTAAATAATAATTTCTAGAAGTAGAAATTTTCAATTGTTATCGAACAAACCTTCCATGATCAGAAATTTTATATCGTTATCAAAGGTATTTTTTTGTTCAAAAACACATTGAGAAATAGAAATAAAAAATTTTATTTCTAGCCAAAAATTTATTTTAGGAACGGAATAGTTATCATTCACCCCATAAGCTTTTGCTTTTTTAGCACTTAATATGTGCGTTTGATAACTTCTAATTGTAGATAACTTAATTGCGTCTTAGATGCAAAAGTCACTTTTTACGGTAAATAAAGGACTTAGTTAAGTGCTAAAATTCTTAATGGAGGCTAAAATTTTGCAAATTATTTTGTGAAAACCTGTGACATTCTGATTTTTCCTGTCATTTCGAGACTTATCAATGAGAATATGTCTAGTGATGTATTTCAGTCGTATCTCGGTCAGACCTGATCAATCTCGAGTTAACTAACTAAAAGGAAAAGGCTAACGCGAGACAAGGTACGTGGACCTAGGGAACTCGAATAGGAAACGGCACTTTAACCATAAGGATTGTCGAGAGTACATTTAAAGCCATTAAAGACCTATCTAAGAACTATTAAGGAATGCATTGCTAGTGTTATACGATTGGAGTGCGAGTGATGCCACTTAACCAATGTATAATTTGTAAAATTTTCCTAAATCGAACGATGACAATCGAGACCGTCGGAGCTAGTAATAAACTCTCGCAATTACATGACAACCAAAGTCTCCATGAACTAACGAGTCTTAAGTGTGATGAGAATCACAGAGTCGATACGCATAACGTCTGCAAAATCCGCTAGTCAGTTCGGGATAGTCTGAAATTACATTTGACAGAGAAATGACCCAAAGACGAGTCTCAAAATTTGAAAAAGGAAAACAAAGAATTCCAACATTATAATTGGATCGAACGTCGCCTCATAGAAGGAAATTTGAATTAGAAAAACGACGTTCCAGAGGACGAGAGCAAAATTACCATTTTGCCCCTCGAAGGATTGGCTTTGTCTTAACTAATGAAGGAGGGCATTTTGGTCATTAATCATACCCCAAGGCTGCCGAAAATGAGGGTTTATAACAGCCATTGGATGAACAAATAATGAATATAAAGACAAGTGTCAATATATGATCAAGTGGCATTTATTATTTAGCTTTTTACCTACCACTCTTCTTAAGTTGACTAAGCTAATTGGTGTATAGCTCCTTCATCTTCTTCCTCAGCCGAATACACCCTTCAATCTGCCAATTTTCTTCTTCGTTCTTCATTTTCTTCTTCAACCAAGAGCTTCCAGTCCGACCAGTCACTTACCGCTCCTTCGCACCGCTCGACCGCCACCTCCGGCGACCACCGCCGCTCGCACCGACCACCAGCTCCTAACCACATCTCTTGCCGACAACCTTTAAGTGGAAGCTCGGCCTTTGGACACCGGTGGAGCTCCGGCCAGCCATTTCCCCAAAAGCAAACGGATTTCGACGCAACAGAGATTAAGTCTTCGTTTAGCCTCGTTAGGACTCCGATTTGCCTCAAATTTTCGACGAGACTTTGTAGACATGTAGTAAACTTATACATTGAGCTGTGTTAGCAAATTGGTTAGACTTTGATAGAGATTTGATGATGAAATGGTGCTGGTTCTGTGAACGTAATCTAACCAACGGTAGGCTTAGAGGAACAGGCATTGATCTTGGACTTTCCGATGTTGCCTCGCCACAAAATTTTCGATGAGGCTCTATTACACATTGGAATATATGTTACAAGTGATTTATGTGAGGAATTAAGGTTTAAGGTGGAATTGAGGGCTGTTTTGAGGGCATGAGGGCAAAATCGAAATTGCCCAGTTTCGATTTACGCCAATCGGATTCTTAGGGGCTGTTGGGGTTGTGATCGTGCCTTGAAATGGTCGTTATGATATCTTAGGATGTTAATTAAGGTGTTATTAAGGTTTATGCTCTGTGGTTCGACGATTGGACAAGAAAAATTGATTGAATTTCCCTAGGCTATACGGCTGCCCTGTTTTAGACCCTCAAGGCCGAATCCTTATTGTGCTAGGGAGGAGATTTTTGCTGAACCAAACCTGAGGTGAGGAGTCCCTAAGCCTTGGCTAGGAGGATAGGCCTCGACTAGATGATTTGGTTTAAAATTGGATGAATTTTCGTGAGTTTCTTGTACGATTGCTCAATGTCTAACATTATGGGTCGGTGAATGCGAGTATGCTTGTTAAATGCATATGTCTTGTGTCGAATGTCATTTTATGAGTGATGAATTTGATTGCCTCGTATGCCGTAGAGTCTTAGCTCAATGCATGGGTTTATACTCGATCATAAAGTCTTGAATTAGAAAGTAATTTTGGCATGCTTGGAAACTTTTGACACCCTGATTTTTTGAGACACCGGGGTTGTGATGGCTAATGTCCTTATGCGTTGAAACACAGGACGAGATTTTATATGTGTCGACACAGGCCTTGAATGGCATTGAAAACCTGATGCATTTAAAGAGGGTTATGTTTATGATGGTCTGAGGCGTAATGACGCGGACCGAGCCTGAGGCGTTTTGACTCGGGCGTAAATTATGAGACAATTCTGGATGATGGATTGTACAACTTGACCTTGTGCTTACATGCCTGAATTGAGTTATAAGTTATGTTGATATGCTTGTGTGATTATCAACCATTTGTTTCTATGTGGAATTTCATGACTGATGATTGCCTTGTAATGTTGAGTGTGTTCTTGCTCATTGTCTACATTCATCTGAGTGTACTATCAGCTTGACCTAGAATTAGGACTTATCTTACTGATATGTAAATCTCACCCCGTCGTGGGACCTTACTTTTTTAGACCCCAAACATTAAAGATGCTACCGACACGTTTAGGCAATCCGAAGTAAATGACCGTTTATTTTGATGAGTTTCCTGACGGTCGGGGTACTGTTTATGTGAAAAAGTGTACAGTTATGTGGGTTGATGAGAGGAGGGTAAGGACTGGAAACCACATAGATTTGAGGCCTGGTTCCGTAGGGTATGCGAGGTCACTACCGGTCCGTTAAAGTCCACGGAGGTGCCTCGATGAGTCATTCCTAGCTAGTGTCATCGTACTTGGGATTCAATAGAGGAAGAGGTGTCCGTAGCTGGATCGAGGAACATACCTGAGAAGACCCCTCCCCTGGAGGACACTGATGAGATGATAGAGATCGATACCTCGGAGGACAAGCTGGAGGATGACACGATGGATGACACGGTGGATGTGTGCTCTGAGATCTTCTCGGACTACAAGCCAGACGAGAATGCGGACGAGACCAATGGACCTAGTGGTTCGACCAAAGGGCTTCTTGACTTTACTTAGTATTCTTTTGCTGTTAACCCTCATTGGTCTGTAATCTTTTAGGGATTTAGAACTTTGATGTCTTTTAGTTGAATCCCGAACTCCCCGACCCGTCTGTAGGATTAGATACCTACACTTTTGTATGAACTCTTATTGATGTTTATATTTAAGTTCTCGTTATCCAGATGCCCATCGATTTGTGAACGAAGGGGATTGTATATTTTTCATTTCCGTATACTTGTTTACATTATTCATCTCTCGACAAGTCAGTCATAGGCCTCGAGAATACAAGTAAAGGCATTGCGCATTCGTGCTTTAGGGCGCGGTGCGTGACAAAACCTTTCAATAATGTTTAGTATCCAAAAAAATTACCAAAAAAATCCTAAATCTATTGAAATTGTGTCAATTCAGTCCGAATTTTATTTTTTTATTCAATCCTAAAATTTTTTCAATTGTATTAATTCAGTCCATCCGGCGAATTTTGGCCAACCGGCTATAACCGCCAGCCAGCCAGCGATCAAATATTTTAATAAATTTTTTAAATTTCTTTTCTTTTCTTTTCCTTTTTTTTTTTTTTTTTTTGCTTCCCTTCCTCTTTCCCTTTCCCATTCCACCTCCAACTTCTTCGTTTCTTTGTTCTACCTCCATTGTCCGGACGTCAAGGTTAGCCTCGCCATGGCTAACCTAAAGAGGGAAGGAAAGCAAAGAGAGCCAGATCAAGTATTCTGTTTGCTTCCTTTTAAAGGCATGGCTACAATTGGGGAGCAGTCTCAGTTTGTCCGGCTTGACTACAATTGGGGAGCAGTCTCAGTTTGTCCTCATGCTCAAACTCACAGAGGCACACCGATCAGTCGAAGGGGTTCTTTAGCCCGATGATGGCTTTGTAGAAGAAGACGGGGAGGGAAGGACTAGTTGACCCCTGCATCGTGGAGGTGGAATAGCTGCTGGAGCTGGCCTTGAAGGGCGATGATGCCGCCTGGGTCCTCTGGATCTCCGGCGACCACTGGAGGTAGAACAGAGAAGCTGGAAGTAGAGCAGTAAAAGGGAAGAGGAAGGAAAGTGAAGGGAAGGGAAGGGGAAAAAATTATTAAAATATTTTATCGCCAACCGGCCAAAATTATTCGATTGGACTGAATTAGCATAGTTGCAAAAGATTTAAGACTTAATAGGCAAAAAATATAGATTCAAGACTGAATTGGCACAGTTGCAATAGTTTTAAGACTTTTTTGATAATTTTGCCTTTTAATATCCCATATATATATAGAACGAAACTAATAGAATTTTCAGTCGTGTTTACGTCTATTATCGAACAACAATTGGTCTCACGATCAATACTCAGCAACGTGTACGCAATTTGATGATTAAGTTTGGCATGTTTACTGGCCACAAATGCATCGATGGTTGGTCCTAATCCCCCTCAGTTGCTCCTCGACCTCGAGAATCCTCGGTAGTATGCAACATGAGTTAGATTTAACCAGATGGATTTCTTTTCCGATGTGGCTGTGCCATGACGTAACATTACCCCGATCTACCATCGCTGACACAGAAATAAATCAGCGGTGACGAGCTCGCTCAAAATAACATCACGGGAGTCGTCGACAGTCAACACTTATCACACCCTTCAAACCTTTTATCGTCGTTGATCGCGACGGAAAAGATCGTCCTCCATCAATGCTTGGAGGAGAGGACTCGCCGTTTCTCTGTTTTCCTCTCGAAGTAAGCTAGAGAAATCCTAGCTGCAATCTTGAAAACCAAATGCTGCATTTGACAAAACCTGATACAAGGAACATCGTTGTCCACAACCCACCCTCACACGGTCATCGCTTTAGGAACAACGGCCATCTTTGGGTGGTTGCTGCCTTTTGAATTCTTCATTTCAGCCCGGTATTGCTAACTGTATTGATAGACAGAAGTCAGCACCGGATGTGCCGCAGATTGGCTAGAACGATGCGACAGCGGCGGATCTCCTCACGTTAGGACTGCCACTATAGCGATGGTCTGCCGCCGCGAATACCCGGCTTAGTGAAAGAGAGAAGAGAAGTAGGGAGAGCCGATGCGTCCAACCAAATTCGTGCGCGCTCTTTCCATGCCCGTGCGCCTTCTAACCTTGATCTCCAGATAAACACCATCAATCCAGAGTCAAGTTTTTCTCCATTTTGTTCAACAATTTTACTTAAAATAATTTTCCATAAATTTACCGAAAAAAAAAATTTCCCATAAATTCTACTCATTTACTGGAAATATGTTATCCTCCATATCAAAAGTTGAAATCCCCTTAGCCAGTGAATGAACGAGCAATGTCGTATAAAGGTTGAGTTATGTGCCAACTTTTTTATAAAAAAATATATTAAAAAATGAAGCTTGTGCCATATTTCTTTATTAACAAATAAAATAAAGCTGTCTTGTGACTTGTGGGTGATCGATTTCGAGATTGGTGGTTCCCACCCCTAAAATCGAGACCTGCCAACTTAGGACTGATCCGCAAAACGGGAAGTGAAAGTGACCAAACGACTCCACATACCCATTTAGAAAAGGTGGTCTGATTCGTATGTGGGTTCATGGAACCAGTATATTCATAAAAACAATGATTTGGCAATTTTGAAATACGAGCAATATGACCACTGCAATGAGGGCCAGCCTTAAATCAAGGAGCAACAAATCAATCGAGGAAAGCAAGGACCAATAATGAAAAGTTCAGCAATACTCTCATTGATTGAACAAAAATTAAACAGTTCAAGTAAATAGATCGAACTAGAACAGAGAGCTTGAAACTTGCGAACTCACCAACCGGTAAGGCAGAGCTCGACGGTCCGACTTATGGTAAGGTGAGAACGAGATGAGGCGAAGTTGAGAGAGCTAGCATTTCTAACTTTTTTTTTTCTTTTGAGATAGGGTCATCATGCATGAGGAGGTGTTGTTACGCAAAATAAGCGATCGATCAAATAAACAGACAGAATAAGAAAATAAATCCGACACTAGATGTACATGGTTCGATTGTAGAGACATATATCCATAAGGAGAGCGGCAATGAATTTCACTATAAAACGTGTGATACATGGAGATTACAAACCATACTCGAGTTAGTCAAACACTCTCAATGTTTTCTAAGCGCACAGTGTCTAGTCCCACAACTCCCCGCGAAATAATTTCTCAATGTTTTCTAAGCCCCAACTACATCTAAGAACCCGTACGGTGTTTAGTCCCACAACTTCCGGCGAAATAATATCTCAATCTCACAAAGGAATTATGCAAATCTAACGACAAGATTTAATCAGCTAAAAACACTAATTCTTGCTGAGTAATTCACGAGTACAAAGCGCCTCCTAGATCGCACGCCGACTAATGTATATATAGCACACCCATGGCGAAACACTTTCTCAAGGTTCTGCACCAACCCTCTCAAGACCAATATGACTATAAAGTGGAAATATATGTCTAATGTATATCTCCTGGGCCCTACTGCTTGATGAAAGTCTCAAGTTGACCAAATCAAGTATAAAGCCTTTCCTTTTGTCGTATCCTGACAGAAATAAACGGAAACAATTCCATACGACTTGGCTTTGTGATATTCGGCTTTGAACTTTTGTACTCATCTATCTTTTTCCGATTTCAATATCTCAAGGAATAAAATTTTAGGGATTTCATCCAATGCAAAATAGGAACATCCAATTTAGAATATTTATATTTTCAGTTTGGGCTCAAATCTCGAGATATATTCTAACAATCTCCATCTTGGCTCGACGTTTAAGCTAAATCGCAATGACTTCGCTGATAATATGAACACCATCTGCTACTCACCCAACAACCACAATAGGCTCAACCACCACAGACAGTATCCAAGTCCAAGGCGCGCGTGAACTTCACCATAACAGAGGACTTCATCAAAACACCAACTGAACATGCACCTTTAACTACTCCACAAGAACTTTTTGACACAAACTCCTTAATTGCATCCATATCCGTCAAGAGATCAAATACGTACATTGTCAATATTAGCAGTTATAGTAACTATTGGCTCTACATGCTACACCTCACTAGAAGCATCATCTGTGTCGATTATCACACTAGTACCCACTACCTCAAGAGATTCTGATTGCAACTCCACCTCATGCTGAACACCGCCCAAATTCGTATGAACACTGCTATAATCACTCCTAGTTAGAGGTACTGGAAACTCGTCAAATGTAACTTCTATACTAATAACATGTGAATTTAATTCCGGACATTACAATCAATAATTACATTCAACTTATGCACAACCCAGGAACATGCACTTTCTTACCTTTCCATCAAGCTTACCAGCACTAACTCGAACATAACATGGGCAATCAATATTCTAAGAATAGAATAGTCAGTAACGTTACTTGACCACACTTCTCCAAGAGTCTGACATCCAATCGCAATCAATTGGGATCTATTCACCAGGTAGCTCATTGTACTAAGCACATCCACTAGGATTCTCATAGCCATACTAGCACTAGAGAACATTTTATGGGTCATCTCTAGTAATGTTTTTCTAATCAACACTGCAACATGTAGTTCATTGGCGCTAGTGCGGTGTCTCACTATGCATCCTTTCATACAGAATTCGTATAATAGCTTTGAGCAAAACTCCATGCTTTTATCAGTCTATACCTACTTGATCGTTTTACCAGTCTCTTTTTCGATCAAAGCTCTCAACTGCCTAATTCTGACAATAGCATCAAACTTGTGCCTAAACACAAACACTCAAGTCTTCATCAAGAAGTCATCAACAACTGTTAGCATAAATTTGGCACTCTTCCTCGAAGGAAACCGCGATAACCTGCAAACATCCAAGTGAAATAATACTGCAATTTCAATGGTTTCTCTAACAGTCACACTAAACTGCACTTTACATCATTGATCTAAATCACAGCATATGTATACATTCAGTCTCTCAGTAATATAACCACACGATAAATTTCCTTCATTTAGAACCTTCAGGCTTCTTTCGCTAATGTGCCCCAAACGCATATGTCACAATTCTAATTCTCAAACAGATGCATCCGACGTCTCTACAGCAAATTTTGTCACTGTTTCACCTTGCAGTTTATACAGGCTATTATGCTTCATTCCTTTTATTATCACCAGAGCACCTCAAACAATCTTCAAAACTCCACCTCGTGAAAAATACCTACATCCAGCTGAATCTAGGGCACTCAAGGAAATTAAGTTCTTTTTCAATTCTGGAACATGTCTTACTCCAATCAATATCCTCACAATACCATCATGCACTCTAATTTTAACATCAATGACACCCACAACATCACATTTAGCATTGTTTCTCAACTGCACTTTACTACTATCTGAGCATTGATAAGTAGCAAATCAGTTTATGTTTGGTGTAGCATGAAAAGAACAACCAGAATCTATAATACATCCGTCAAATGACAAATTCTCAGTACAAACAAGATATTATTGACACCATCAGAATTTTCAGAAACAGCTGTAATATCATCTACAGATTCAACTCTAATTCTCTTACCTATTTTGTTTTTCAAATCTCCCTTCCTTCGAAGGGAAATGTGCATAAGCACCAACCAACCACATATCGCGCAAGAATGGACTCTGGATGAAAGTTATCATGAACCAATGCAACTTCCACATGGCACTCCATAATGACGTGGGCTTCTAGAATGGACACCATCCGACGGAGGTCATCATTCCCCCCGAAATTAAGGAAAAGGTACTCTGGACCTACCTAGAAGCCAACGTTTAAGTTTTATTTCTATTTATTTATATATTTCTTTTTAATTATTTTCTTTTTTTTGGTTTCTATATCTAGATTTCTTTTTTTATTATTATTTTTAAATAAAATAGTGACAGAAGATATTTATCGGGGGTAGGTATTATATAAATTAAATGGGCCAAGCAGGAATTTTAGGAAAGAGAACTATGGAGTTCCCTCACTACGAAAGGCGTCCCGTGGATGGACGAGTTCCTAAACTACGAAAGATATGGAGCGGATAGTCTAAAATCACTGACTTAACGCCCACTTGCTTTCGTTGTGGCTCCGTTTAACAATCATAACTCGCAGGCTCATTTTGCGAACAGGCTTTCACTTCTTGTAGATGCAGGTTCTTTTACCCTTTCCCTATGGATAGCCCGAAGGACTTCCTTTACCAGCGGATCGAGTGGGAATTGAATTCAATGACCAAGTTGCTATATCGAGAACGAGTGGCGAAAGCCCCTTAGGGGACCTTTCCGTGGGACGTATGGCACTATCTGATTCATGGGAGTGAGAGCCAAGGACACGGCCAAGCAATTCCTTCTTAGATGTCCTCTCTTGCCACAGTTTCAACAGATAGTACCACCAGTCCTAAACTAATTACGTCTATCCAAGTTTATACTACTTCCGCTAACAAAAGTACTAGGTCTTCCTCTATTTTCACCTACTAAAGCAGTAGATATATATATTCGCCAAATTCTCTTCTACAAATGTACTCACTTAAAATTAAATCTCGAATCCCATCAAACGTCAAACTTGTTGACCCAGAAGAATTACTAACAGCAATAATAGTGGTATTCCAACTATCAAGCAATGAGGATAATAGAATCAAAGCACGTACCTCGTCTTCAAAGTCGATATCAACTGAACTCGATTGACTAACGATCATATTGAATTCATTGATATGATTAGCAGTCAATTCAACTTCGCTCATTTTCAAATTAAACAGATGTCACGTCAAATAGACCTTATTGATCACAGAGGTCTTCTCGTATATGTCCGACGGGGCTTTTATCAAACCCGCAGTGGTCTTATCTTTAACAATATTAAACGTGACGTTATGAGCCAACATCAGCCGAATAACACACATCGCTCATCTATCCCAATCAGGTTGCTTCATCATATCTAGCTTCTCCCCCAGACAAGGGTGCATTCAGTTTCATCTGATACAAATAATCTTCAATCTACATTTTCCAGAAACCAAAATACTTCTCATCAAATTTGTCAATTTTCTCTTTAGCTTCTTCTGTCACTATCGATTCACTTCAATTCAAGCAAGCCTAGCTCTGATACAAATTATTACGCAAAACAAGTGATCGATCAAATAAATAGACATAACAAGAAAATAAATCGGACATCAGATGTACGTGGTTCCGTCGTAGAGATTTACGTCCACAGAGAGAGCAGTAACAAATTTTACTAGAGAACGAGCGATTCACGGAGATTACAAACCACACTCAAGTCACTCAAACACTCCCAGTGTTTTTCAAGCCCGAACTACATCTAAGACCGAACGTAGTGTTTAGCCCCACAACTCCTCACGAAATAATATATCAATCTCACAAATTAATTACGCAAATCTAACGATAAGATTTAATAGGCTAAAAACACTAATTCTTGCTGAGTAATTCACGAGTTCAAAGCGCCTCCCAGGTTGCACGCCAACTAATGTATATATAGCACACCCATGGCGAAACACTTTCTGAAGGTTCTGCACCAACCCTCAAGACCAATATGACTATCAAGTGGAAATGTATATCTAATCTATATCTTCTGGGCCCTACCGCTTGATGAAAGGTTGACCAAACCTAGAATAAAGCCTTTCCTTTTGTCGTGTCCTGATCGAAATAAACGGAAACTCGGCTTTGTACTTTTGTACTCATCTATCCTTTTCCGATTTCAATATCTCAAGGAATAAAATTATAAGGATTTCATCCAATGCAAAATAGGAATATCCGATTTAGAATATTTATATTTTCACCTTCAGCTCAAATCTCGAAACATATTCTAACAAGGTGGAGGATTGAGGTGAAGAGTCAGGAAATAAACGACGATTAAAAAGTAAGGTTTTTGTAGAGTGTCATTGTGCGTGAAGGTTAGCATTTCTAACCTTTTTTGTATGTATGTATATTGATTTGATCCGAGTGGACGGTTCTGCTTCTAGAATCGAAAATTGAACTGATTTTGTAACCATAAAAATCAGGAACCGGACCGATCTCCATAAGAATTGCCCAAAACCAATTGGTTCAATTTGATTTCTGGGTAATTCTCCTTTCTTTTATGCATCACTAATTTAAGCGCATTCGTCATCCTCATTAAGCACCTATAATTGACGGGAGGAGGGGGTTGCATTTGCTTCTAATCCATATTGTCGAAGATGCGCATTGTCTAGATACGAAGATTTGAGCTAATATCGATATTGAGGTATTGTGCTATTTCGGCAAAGCATATACCATCGTTGAGATGTGTGCCAAGATCTCAACCATAAAAAAGAATAAATATTATTTGCCACTATGAAAGAAGTCAAATAGAAAAGCTGGTCAATTTCCAAAGTATTAATTTTTTTAGTTATGCCAATAATCATTGATTTGAGAATTTTCTTTGTTTTAATTTTTTTTTCTTTGGTCCAATCTACGAATTCCCACATCGACACTGATGACGAAGCCGAAACGGCGAATAAGCGGTCGTTTTATTTATACTTTGCTTTCCTTGTTCTTTTCGACTCTCTCGCTCTCCGACTCTCTCTGCTCCTGGATTGGCTAAATCGCCGTCTCTTCGTCGGTCGTCACAGAACCTCCGCTGTCGTGCCTGACATCGCCTTCTATACAGGACAGTGTTTGCGCTCATCTGTTCGTCTTGCGTGCCGCAAGACTCTTCTTGTCCGGAGAAAAGGAACCGTCCAGCTTCGGTCAGGTAAGAAAGGGCTCTTTGGTTCGTTCTTCCCTTTTGTTATCCTGTTAAAACCCACCAAAAAAGCACACGAGTTCGTGGAAATTTCTGATGGGTTTTTCTCTGTTTTCTCGTTCTTGAATTTCTTAGTAAATTTTTTTTGTTCGGTCCTCTTTTCCATGGCGACTTGCAAGTCAGAGCATGATTTTCCATAAATTTAGTTGATGGTCCGCGCAAGTTCTGATTTTGGACTCAACGGGCTGATTAAATGGAAGAAATTTCTTGTGCCGCGTTGTTGAAATCTCTGTAATGCTGTACTTTTAGTGTTTTGGTTTGACAAGTTCTCATGTCTTTGCCCCGTGTATCCCTAATTATTTAGGATCTAGTCTTGTTTGGTCTTAATGTGGCATATAAACACGTCCCTGTGCATTCTTATGTAGTTCTCTTTCCTTCATTGGCATCTTGCAAACAGGGTTTCTTAGTGGGCTTTACGGGAGCGAGTGCCTCTATGTAGGAGATTCTCCATATATTGGTAAAGTGAAAAATTCTGGAGCTGTGGTTTGATAGTTAAAATGGGTGTGACGTGCATGGATGTCGATACTGATAGAGAAACGCAACTGGAAAGTCGACGGAAGAGAAGGTGCTTGCGTGACCCCATTGTAATGCATACTTCTTTACAGAATGGCGCTTCCGAGAGAGCTCCACGAAGAACTGATAGGGTCAATTTCGTCGAAGACGACGATTGTATGAATTTCTTGAATAGTTGTCGCAACGATTATGGTTGTGTGCCTTTGGAAGCTTATAGAGGCGGCGGCAGTAGTGGTAATGATGATTTAGTGGATCCACAATATAAGATTTTCTTGGAAAGTCTAAGGGTAACTGGGAAGTCATACGAGCTTGTGGTACAAGTAAACGCTGGAACCACTATACTTCTCAAGTACGACTTTGGAGAACAGCCACATGAAGAATTAACCTTGGAAGATTTGAAGAGTCGAACATTGAAAAATAATGCGGAAACGGTGAGAAGCTTGAGGAATTTTGTTGAAAGAGAAAGGGACAAAGTTGCTGCTCCAAGGAGGAAAGAAAATGATAAGGAAAGAAGAATTCCAAGAAATGTTTCTGGAAGGGAGAAGGAGAGCCTGCAAACTACCAAAGCCAAAGCTGCTGCAATGAGCGAAGGAAATTGCAACTTGGATAAAATAAATATAGAAGCCCACCCTGCAAATCTTGGTTCTAATCGGGAAATTAGATGGTCCCGTGGGATATCGTGTCCAGAGGTTCCACAAGCACCCAAGCATGAGGAAGAGACATGCGATGAGAGCTTCCTAGCCCTTCCAAATGGTGCAAAAGATGATGGTAACATTCTTAAATTTACATCTGGTAATGGAAATCTAACTACCAAAGCTGTTGCAACGAGCAAAGAAAATTGCAACTTGGATAAAAGAAAGATAGGAGCCCGACTCGCCAATCCTGGTTCTAATCAGGCCATTAGACAGTTCCCTAGGGTATTGCGTCCAGTGGTTCAAGAAGCATCCGAGCATGAAGAGGAGACATGCGATGAGAGCTACCTAACCCTTCCGAATGGTGTAAACAAGGATGGTAACATTCTTGCATTTACATCTGATAATCGTAAACAAACTATCAAAGCTGCTGCAGCAAGCAAAAGAAATTGCAACTTGGATAAAAGAAATATAGAAGCCCAACCTACAAATCTTGGTTCTACTCGGGCCATTAGACGATCCACCAGGGTATTGCGTCCAGAGGTTCTACAAGCATCCGAGCACGAGGAGTCATGGGATGAAAGCTACCTAACCTTGTTGCATTGTATAAAAGAGGATGGTAGCATTATTGAATTTACATGTGATGATGGTAAAACGATTAGATATGAGGAGGAGGATGAGGAGGATGATGAGGACAGTTCATGTGAAGTGGAAATGCTTGCTGGGGAGGATATTTCTAAGTGTGAGGAATTTGTGACTACGAAATTATCTAAAGATCCGGTATGTACCAGCTCTTTCCCTGCTATTATGAGATTAGTTTCTTATGTCTTCTAAATATTGACAATCATTTACTGAAACTTTTTTGTCGCTTTCCACCAAAAAATAAAAAATAAATAAAAGATAACCATTGAGAGCAAGCACTTTGCTGATGATCCCGGAAGAAGCAGTGGTACTGTATTCAGGAAGAAACTTATGGCTGTACTTAAAATGCCCTATGACATGAAGGAGCACGAAGACCTTTACCAAAGAGTAAAACATAAAAGGCAAAAGACTGTCGAAAAAAGTCTGCGTCAAGGACGGGATTTCACCTCTTCGTTGGGGGGACGTTGCAAATCATATTTTGAGCTGTACAAGGGTAAGATCATAAATGCTAATCTCTTCCCCCATTAGTCTCTCTCTTTTTTATCATGATTCTATTACTCAATTGCTAGTTCTTTTTCCTATGACCAAATGCTTCTTTAGTTAAGAATTCGGCAACGCACTACCTTTTAAGAGATATAGAATTAAGTCAACTGTTGGGGTATCAAACCGTGGAAAAATTAATGACAAGATCTAGGACTTCATTTGTCTGTTGTATCTTTGCATCATTGCAAAGTACAGAACCATATAGGGAGAGAAGCATGACTCTCTTCATCGAGAAGTTCTCCATGTATTTCCTCCCTCCAAATAACTGAACGAATACAGGTTGCCGAAAAAATGCGTTCTGTATTTATCACATGCATGAACAGTGTCCAGGGAAGCGATGGCATTATGCGGCAAAACGTCTTATAATCAACATCACATGTTACCTGTTATCTTTTTTTTTTTCCTTTTTCGATCATGATTACTTTCCTGTTTAGCCAAAAGAGCAATTCTCGTGGGATACTGCTCATTCCGTCATTCATATTGGAGAATCTTACGAGGCATTTAGCACCACTTTTCCTGCATGATTAATTGCTTTGCTATTTCTATTTTATGTTGTCCTATAGCTGTAATCCGGTAAATAAGAACTATCAAGTTGTCTCTCTTTTCTCTTTCAATGGACATGTTCTGAGATGAAAAATTAGCCATTGGATTCAAAAGAACTGGACAGGCAAGGTGCTTGTTCTTTAAAAAGTGGAAATGGGAAGACACTGAAAGCGGGGGGATACTGCTTGTTTTTAATGTCTGTGGATTGGAAAAGGTTGTGAATAACTCAGACAGCCACTGAGGATGAGACAATCTGTGATTGTTCGCATTCAGATGCTGTGTTTGCCTTATTCAGTCTTGACTTTCTTCCGATTATCTCTACCCCCAACTCAATAATAGATACTGGCTGGCTGGAAATCTTCATGTTTATTTTTTTCTCACATATTTGCTCAGGAAGTGCATTTAGGTTTTCTTACCACAAAACTTTAGTCTTCGGTAATTTGTTCTACTTGAGGTCATTTTTTAATGCATTTGACATATATGAAATGGTGTGCTCCTTTTTTCTTTTTGCTTAATTTCTCTATAATTAATGGTGTGTGAGAGAGCAGCAAGAGGTGAAAAGCCGAATATAATTTGATACTCCAGGCCTTGATGTTTATTATCATTTTTGGCAGATCTTGCAAAAGAACTCAAGTTGGTTCAACGTGATGGTCACCGTAGTTTGAATCTCTTACGTGGATTTTTCTTTTGGTTGGAGGTGAGTTGCATATGTAGACTTGGCCTTTTTGGTCAAATTTATTCAAAATCTAATTCTAATTCACTTTATAGTTTGCTTGTTCATTGTTGTGGATGGCATATTGTCATTGGATTTTCTGTGTGTGTGTGTGTGTGTGTGTGTGTGTGTGAGAGAGAGAGAGAGAGAGAGAGAGATTTCTGTTACAATCAAAGCTGATCGTTTGGCTAGTCAGATTTTCAGAAAAGGTTAATATCAGTCGCTGCGCACGATATAGTTTTCCGAGAAGTGCATTCATTCATGAGTTGAACTGCAAAAGATAATTTCCCATGACAAGAACCACTTGTTCTTTGTCTCTTATCATTTTTAGGGCTGGTGTAATTTATATAAGTAACACTGTTGCTGCGTATATTGAAATGGTCTACAAAGTTGGCGTGCTAAGTTGTGAGGTATATTGCATGGAGGCATATAGGCCACTATTGATACTCATTAGGAGGCGGGCACATTACTTGGTATACCATAATTGTAAGCCCGTCCATTATTCTGTACACATTTAGTTGTGCATGGACCATCTGTGATCGGTTTGTCGTACATGCACACATTTGGTCTTGCTTGCCTGGAGAGCATGATGCATTGATAGCGGCTTTACACATCATTTTATAATTTTCGCAGTCACTTATTTGGAATTAGGTGAGATGATAATCCCTAATCTTAATCCTTCTGGTCTCCTTTCTTAACAGAACATACCCCAGGATGGAGCATTTAAGCCTTGGTTGGATCCGACTTGTTTGGAAGTGTTGCCTGCACCAGCAAATATGAGGCTCTAATGCGAATATTTCTCCGACCCCAAGAAGAAAGCATGCAAAACCTGAACTGCTGCTGCAATGTTTGTTCAGTCTGAGATTTTGGTAATACACAGATAGTATATCTGATGGTTGTGCATCATTCAACATCCCCAAGGTTGGGGACTACATCAAGGCACATGCTTTTCTGTATTTCATCACTTGCAAATGCAATTGGATCTTTTTGTAATGTGAAAATCATGTCTATTGTAATGTGCAGAGCTCTCTGTGCTTGAATTCCAGACCAAATTTTGTTTTTCTACTGAGCACAATTTAATGCTTTTACCAAGAACTCTAAGAGATGAAGAAGTTAAGGGCAGGTGGATAAGTTATTTTAATAAATTTTTTAATAAGGAGAGCTCCGTCTATATAGTATACATAGCTTAGTGGATAAGTTATTTTAATGCTTTTACCAAGAACTCCGTCTATGTAGTCTACATAGCCTGTCCCAAGCCAGGTAAAGGGGAAGGGTTACGTCAGGCGTAGCGAGCCGGTTATAAAAAAAGAGATACCTTTATGAGATGAACCTTATTGATATTTCATTGGAGCGTATCTTTCTTAGCAACTCGTTGCATCGGCGTCCGGGTATAGCGAAAAATGAGCAGGGATCTTTACACCAAGATAGGTGGATGCAAGGGGTAAGGAAGCTAGCATTGGGCCATCATTACCAGAATGATGTGCCACATTGGTGCCCGGATGTAGTGATAAATGAGCAAGAATCCTCACACTTCCGTGGACGAATGTGGGGGGCAAGAAAAGTCCAAGGGGTAGGGATTAGATTGAGGAGTTGGAATGTGAAAACCTTAACGGGTAAATTGAGGAAATTGATAGATAATTTTGCTAGAAGAAAAGTAAATATTGCTTGTCTACGAGAGGCTAACTGAAAAGGAGAGAAGGCAAAGGAAGTGGATGGCACCGGATTCAAGTTATGGTATACAGGCACAACAAAGAGTATAAATGGAGTTGGGATTATGATCGATAAAAATTTCAAGGATAGAGTTGATGTTAAAAGAATAGGAGATGAGATTATTTTAGTTAAGCTAGTAGTGGGGGATTTGATTATGAATATCCTTAGTGTGTATGCCCCTCAAGTTAGACTGCAAGCGTCCGAGAAGAGCAGATTTTAGGAATATCTGAAAGAGATTTTAAGACGGATACCACACGAGGAGAAGGTATTTATAGGAGGAGATCTAAATGGACATGTCGGTCAGAGTAGTAGAGGTTTTGACAGAGTTCATGGAGGTTTTGGATATAGAACTAGAAATGAGGTTGGCGAAAACATCTTGAGTGTGGCATTAGTTTATCATTTGATGTTGGCAAATACTTTTTTTAGGAAAAGAGAGTCACATCTGATCACTTTTCGTGGTGATCAAAATTGTAGTCAGATTGATTTCTTTCTTGCCAGAAAAGAGGATAGAGCTTCGTATGTAGATTGTAAGGTATACCTTAGTGAATATATAGTTACACAACATAAGTTGGTGGTCTTAGAAGTTCAGTATAACAAGGTACGGAAGATGAAGAGAAGTACACAGCACCCTAGAGTAAGATGGTGGAAGCTACATGAGAAGAAACAAATAGAATTCACAGAAAGAATGCTACAAGAAGCACCATGGCGATTGGAGGGCGAAGTAAATATGATATGGAAGGAGAAGTATAACTGCATCCAGACAGTGGCAAAAGGGGTGTTAGGGGAAAGTAGAGGGAATAGACAGCAAACAAAGGAAACCTAGTGGTGGAATGAAGAGGTGCAGGAGGCAATTAAGTAGAAAAATGAGTATTTTAGATGTCTACATAACTGTCCTAATGAAGAGAATTTGCAAAAGTTTAGATTAGCGAGAAAAAGTGCAAAGAAATATGTACGATAAGCCAGAGGCAAAGTTTTCACTGATATGTACAACAAACTTGGGAGCAAAGAAAGAGAAAAGGGCATCTATAGACTTGCAAAGTCAAGGGACAAGAAAAGCAAATACTTGACACAGGTTGGATGTATCAAGGATGAAAATCAAACACTATTGATAAGAGATGAAGACGTCAAGGGCAGGTGGATAAGTTATTTTAACAAACTTTTTAATGGGGAGAGCGATGGAAGTGAGGTGGTTTTGGAAGATGCTTTTGATGATTCAAATAGAAGGTTTGTACGTAGAGTTAAAGCACAAGAAGTTAGGGAGGCATTAAAAAAGATGAAAACTAGTAAAGCCTTGGGACCCGATAATATTCCTATTGAAGTGTGGAGATACTTAGGGGATGTAGCAATAAGTTAGTTGACTAGTATTTTTAACAAGATTCTCCATATTAATAAGATGCCTGATGAATAGAGGAAGGGTATACTTGTGCCTATATACAAGAAGAATGGCAATATCCAGAATTGTTCTAACTATAGAAGCGTCAAGCTTATGAGCTATACAATGAAGCTGTGGGATAGAGTTATTGAGCATCGTTTAAGAATAAAGACCAAGGTTTCTATCAATCAATTTGGATTTATGCTATGAAGATCTACCATGGAGCCTATTTTCTTAATACGATAATTGATGGAGAGATATCAAGAAGGAAAAAAGAACCTCCATATGGTGTTTATTGATCTCGAGAAAGCGTATGATAGGGTTTCAAAAAAGGCTTTGTGATGGATTCTTGAGAAGAAAAAAGTACCTTCAAAGTATGTAGAGGCAATCAAGGACATGAATGACGGTGCTGCTACATGTGTGAAGGCTTGTAATGGCACATCAAGTTATTTTTCAATCACAGTAGGCTTACACCAAAGTTCTGCTTTGAGCCCTTACTTTTTTGCCCTGGTTATGAATGAGCTAACAAAATATATTCAAAATGAGGTGCCGTGGTGTATGCTATTTGCAAATGATATTGTCCTTATTGATGAGACCAAGGCTGGGATTAACGCTAAGTTAGAAGTATGGAGAAGCACGTTAGAGTCTAAACGATTTACACTAAGTCGAAGTAACACGGAATACTCAAAGTGTGAGTTTAACACGGCAGGAAGAGGGGATCCAGAAGTTATCAATATGTTTGGTTAGGAGGTACCCAAGAAAGATACATTTAAATATCTGGGATCAATATTGCAAAAAGAGGGAGAGATTGATGAGGATATAAGTCATAGAATCAGAGCAGGTTGGATGAAATGACGCAGTGTATCGGGATTTTTGTGCGATCGTAAAATTCCTCTTACGTTAAAAGGAAAATTTTATAGAACAGCAGTCAGACCTGCCATGTTATATGGAGCTGAATGTTGGCCAACACAAATTAAACATAAGAATAAAATGGGAGTGGCGAAAATGAGGATGTTAAGGTGGATGTGTGGTCATACAAGGATGGACAAGATAAGGAATGAAGAGATTCGACGAAAAGTTGGAGTAGAACCGGTGACGAAAAAGATGAATAGCATAAATTGAGATAATTTGGGCATATACTCCGAAGGTCCTTAGATGCACCGGTACGAATAGAAGTTTGCTATTGAAAGTATAACACGAAGAAAACAAGAGGTCGATCGAAACTTATTTGGGGGAAAGCAGTAAAACAATATTTAATGGAGTGAAAAATAGATTGGCGTACGGTTTGTCTTAGGACGAAGTAGAGGAAGACTATTAGTGTTGTGGAGTGGTAATGTATAGATAGATAGATATATAGATATATATATATATATATACTTATTTATTTTTACATTTTTATCTCTTTTCCCTCTCTTGATTCTGCTTTTATTTTTATAATTCTTTGGGGTTCATCGACCGCCGACCCCAACTAATTTGGGGATAAATATGTTGTTGATGTTGATGTTGATGTTGATGTTGATGTTGATGTTTTTTAATAGGGAGAACGATAGAAGTAAAGTGGATTTGAAAGATGATTTTGATGATTTAAACAGAAGTTTTGTGCATAAAATCAAAGCACGAGAAATTAAGGAAGCATTAAAAAAGATGAAAACTAGTAAAGCCTTGAGACCTGATAGTGTTCTTATTGAAGTGTGGAGATGTTTAAGGGATGTAGCAATGAGTTGGTTGACTAATATTTTTAACAAGATACTTCAAACTAATAAGATGCCTGATGAATAGAGGGAGAGTATACTTGTGCTTATCTATAAGAACAAGGAGATATTCAAAATTGTTCCAACTATAGAGGCGTTAAGCTTATGAGCCATGCAATAAAGTTGCGTGAGAGAGTTATTGAGCATCGTCTGAGAATAGAGACTAAGGTTGTTGTCAATTAATTTGGATTTATGCTAGGAATATCTACCATAGAATCTATTTTCTTGATACGATAATTAATAGAGGATATTGAGAAAGAAATAAGAACCTACTATGGTATTTATTGATCTCGAGAAAGCGTATGATAGAATTCCAAGAAAGGATGATAGGATTCTAAGAAAGGTTTTGTTGTGATAGATCATTGACAAGTAAAAAGTACCTTCAAAGTATGTAGAGGCAATCAAGTATGTGTATGACGGTGTTGCTACATGTGTGAAGGCTTATAATGGCACATCAAGTAATTTTTCAATCATATTAGACTTACACCAAGGTTTTGCTTTAAAATCTTATCTTTTTGCCATGGTTATGAATAAGCTAACAAAAGATATTCAAGATGAAGTGTTGTGATGTATGCTATTTGCAAACGATATTGTGCTTATTGATGAGACATGGTTGGGGTTAACGCTAAATTAGAATTATGGAGAAGCACGTTGAACTTTAAAGGATTTACGTTAAGTCGAAGTAAGACGGAATACTTGAAGTGTGAGTTCGACATAGCAAGAAGAGGGGATCAGAAAGCCGTAAATATGCTCGGACGGAAGGTACCTAAAAAAGATATTTTTAGATAGTTGAAATCAATCTTGCAAGAGGAAGGAGAGATTGATGAGGATGTAGGCCATAGAATCAGATCAAATTAGATGAAATGGCGCAGTGCATCGAGATTTTTGTGTAATCGCAAAATTTATCTTAAGATAAAAGGAAAATTTTATAGAACAACAGTAATACATGTCATGTCATGCTATGCGAAGCTGAATATTGGCCAACACAAAAGAAACACGAACATAAAATGGGAGCAGCAAAAATGAGAATGTTAAGGTGGATGTGTGATCACACAATGATATATAAGATAAGAAATGAAGATATTCGATGAAAATTTAAAGTATAACCGGTGACAAAAAAGATAGAGAACATAGATTGAGATAATTTAGGCATATTTTTCGAAGACCCCTAGATGCCTAACTTTCTTGAGAAAAATTAGTAAAATAAGATTTAAGAGAGTAAGAAATAGATTGGCGTACGATTTGTCTTAGGACGGAATGAAAGAAAGCTATTAGTATTGTGGTGTGTGTGTATCTTTGTTTATTTATTTTCACATATGTTTCTCTTTTCTCTCGATTGATTTTGCTTTATTTTTATGAATTTTTGGAGTTCATCAACTGCCGACCCCAATTAATTTGAGATAAAGGTGATGTTGATATTGACCAAGAACTCTGGCATATCACAAGACAAGAATGGGGCAAGCGATGATTGCGGCAAGTTTGAAGCAACACCAGTGGGTTCGGCTTTCGTTCATTAATCTTAAGAAACCATGGAAGCCACACACTTTTAACTGAATTGTTTAGTTCGTGTTAAATTGAACATCAACAAGCTAGACATCACTAGTTTGTCAAATCGCATGTTTCAGTTCGTCTTAATCGTCATATGGTTGTTTTGCAAGTTGTGTAATTGAAATCTTAGCTGTGAAGTATTTTGTTTGTCCAAATATTTTGTCTCCTCAATTCATGGTTTAGCTCAGTCAGAGAAATGGAGGATCGGTCATCATATCATCCCGTGCCCACGCAGAGGCATGTTGCTATTTTGGCTTGCTCTCCCACCTTGATAGAATGACAATGGATAAGAGGTTCGTGAAATTGACCGTGAGAAAATAGGGATGGGAGACTTCTGATTTTATCGATGCTTGAAAAATTGTTTTCTCCACATGGACTTTTCGCTTCGGTCATCGGATCATCTTGAGTGTATTCCTAAATTTGTAATTGCATTTAATCCTATCATATGACAAAAGTCAAGAGAATAACAAGAGAATAGCAGAAGGATCATGCTAATAGAAACCCTCAAGGTAATTCTCCATGTTTATTTAGAGAAATTCAACTTTTAAACTGTTAATCAAAATTCAACTTTCAAACTATTAATTACAAAAATGATGAACCCAATCAGTGCATTGAGAACTGCACAATTTCGTCGATTGATTTACTTGAATGGCCCCAAGATACTCGCCAACAAAACCGGGGATTTATCATAGGCTATAGACGGATAAGGACGAGGAATGCGCTTTGCTAGAAACTTGTAGATGTCAACTGATACACAGAATATACGTAGTAAATGGAGAGGACTCGTGGAACCAACTCCATCTTATTCAACTAAAGCGAAAATTCTAACCAGTGGGAAATCGCATTGTTTTTCCACAAAGAATTTGACCACAATCTGCTCCGGGAAAGCTGACTGGCTAAGCAGAATTCATTGTGTAATAGGGAAAACAAAATCATAGAAGGTAAAAGCAAAACGCTAAATTCTATATCACTGAGCAACAAAACTGGGCCACTTGCTCCAACAATTTTATTGTTCTGTTGACGTAATACACACACATGTACACTACCATATAACCCCAGAAAGCAACCAGAGAATTTCTTTAGGGAAGGGAAATGGGGCGAAAAGAAGAAAAACAAAAGCTTCGAATCCAATGAGAGGAGAAAAGACAAGTTGAAGTCATCCTGTGCTTAATCATCAAATCTGCCCTCACTCAAAGATGAAATTCCGGGATCAGCATAGAAGTCTCACCACGAGCAAAGCAATTGTCTGAAAAAAATCATTCCTCACCCGTTGGATATTGGTCGAACTGAGAAGTTCAGCTGATTGAGTAAACTTGCTCAAACACTTGATCCAGGCTGGAGGGGGATCACATTGCCGGCATCTTGTCCATGATGCATATTGACTTAATTTGTTCATCCAGATCATCCAGTTGTACATCCAAAGGATCAATTTAATCAAATATCATGGGGTTCATCACTTTCTAGAGAGAGAACTACCCATTCTGGTAGGGATCACATTGCCGGCATCTTGTCCATGATGCGTATTGGCTTAATTTGCTCATCCAGATCATTCACTCGTACAGCCAAAGCATCAATTTCATCAAATATCATCGGGTCATCACTTTCTCTCAATTCGTCATCACTAACATCAAGGCTGATATAATCAGAAAAGACAGAATTGTCATCAATATCTTCCACATGAACCCTTTCAGGAGCTGCTGTTCCTTGCTTAGACGATCTGATGGTCATGGACCCAAAGTAACGACCTAAACTGCTCTTTTCACCTGATCGTTTTCTTTTCTTTCCCTTACTACGGCCTTTTGGGTGGTGAAGCTTGCATTTGGATCCTTGCTGACATCTGCCAGTTGCTTCAAAAGTTGGGCATATGTAGCTGTGCTTCTTCCGACACTGGGAGAGTAGATGGATGCATTTCATTTTCTTCATGCTACCATTTTGAGAATTTATGTTTGGAGGAAGGGAAAAAACTTTTCTTTTTTTTCTCTTCTTGTCTAACAGGGAAGGGAAGAAGATTTTGGCTTGTTTATAAAAGGTGGTGGTTCTTAAGATTAATGCAATACCATTATGCTGCTCATGAACTTAAAGAAGAAAGGGAAAGTAATCCCAAAAAGATGAAGTTTAATATTCACTGAAGCAACCGAGGAGAATCAGAAATCATGAACTAGCTCTAAGGCACGCCACTTTCAGTTTGGTATGCAAAGCCCAATTTATATGTGAAATGAACTCATTTAACTTTCTGCCATGAAATCTCATCACATATCCATTGCACATGAAGCAAATATTCCAGAATGGCATGCAGAAAGTGCTGTTATCTCTACTAACTTTTGCATACAGGCGAACATTGGAAGAGAATTTGAATGCTTTTCTCTAGCAAAAATTAGCGAGTCCAACTACAAAGTGAAGAAAATTTTTGCCTCCAGAGAAGTGTAATGAAAAGGGAAACGATGCATGCATGGGCATAAGCACAGAAAGGTGCATGCACATGGTGCGTCCTGGTGAAAATATGTGAAAATTTCACAATCGTAAAGGAATCAAAGCTT
Organism: Rhodomyrtus tomentosa; assembly: GCA_028455895.1. Lineage (NCBI taxonomy): Eukaryota > Viridiplantae > Streptophyta > Magnoliopsida > Myrtales > Myrtaceae > Rhodomyrtus > Rhodomyrtus tomentosa. The sequence goes on along the minus strand of JAPCWY010000001.1, from coordinate 33,375,363 downwards.
CCAGAAAGAAAAGCAGTACCTCATTCCCCTCAGGACAATAGCCCCTCAGAAATGCTTGGCATGTAGGGTAATTCTGATTGACATTCACATGCCTATAAGGACAATTTTTGTTTGTGCACAAACCTGCCAGTTGTCATAAAGTATTTGTTTAATCTCAACATCAACATCAACACCTCATTTATCCCAAACTAGTTGGGGTCGGCAATCGATGAACCCCAAAGATTTATAAAATAAAATAAAATAAAAGCAGGACCGATCGAGGGAAAAGAGATAAATATGTAAAAATAAATAAACAAAGATAAATATATATATTATTTGTTTAATCTATAAACAAGAATTACCCAACCTGCCAATTTTAAAAAACGAAGACCAATATGGAAATACCTTGCAGAAAATAAGAACAATCTGGCATTCTTTCAGGAATGATCTGCATAAAAAAAGTGAAAATTAATAACAAATCCAGTGTGCGACTCTTGATCTAGGACCACCAAAGCGCAAAGGATAGTAGTAAACCTCATGAGTCAACTTGCAATCCTTATTTGAACATGACCCATTTATAAATTTTGTGCAAACTGCGATTTTGGAGGGATCATGAATATAGGGACATTTTCCATCATCCTTGTTGCATTTTCCGAATCTGGTAAAAAACTGACAGTATTTCCGCTTTTTAGTCAACCGCAATCTGGCAGTATGCAAACTCCACCGCACTTTCTCACTTGCCAAAAGCCGAGTTCGTTTCTTTGGATCTCGAATAAGCTGGTTCCCATTTCCAATTCTTACATACCTGTCAATAATTATGAGCATCCACAAAAATAACTCGGGCACTACAGTGAAGTAAACCTACTGTAATACAATTCTTCAACTAAAATCACCAACTTAGCAATTATGGCATTTGTGCAACCAAAAGAAGAGGTAACATACTCATTGTTGCCAATCACTAATCTCCGTGGAACATATGATTTCCTGGTATCATCTTTTGCTGGGGAAACAGAAGAGTAAGCCGATTCATCATCTACAATAAGATGAGAAATCAAGGCATAAATAGATAGCAAACTCCCACTTTAAAGATATTACTTCACAGTAGACAGAATAAGGCAAATGGAAACAAAATAAGGCCACCCCCAATGGGTCAAACAACTCGGTTACCCACCTTTGAACTAATGGAATAACCAATCAACTAAAAAGGCTTGAGATCTTTATCTCTGATGAATACTCAAGCAAGATTGCAACTACAACATGAAAGAATACTAAAAATAAACAGTTCCCACAAGAAAGAAACGAGAATCTACACATTCTGGATCTAGTAAAGATTCTGGGTTTCCAGCAAGCCACAGCTTCATCCGTTTCATTAGGGATTGATGATCTTTCGACGATAGCAGGACAAACAGATCAATGGCATGGAGAAACTCACATGATCAATACGCCACACTTGAAGTACCTTAATGTCTTGAATTCAGAGATAGAAGTAAGACAGAAGATTTGCTATCCAAAAGTAGATGAGGACACGAGATTCACTTTATTTGCATCTGTTCAAACATAAGCTCAAGCTATAATTATCTTATACAGAGCACTGAAGCCTACATAACGATGTCATGATCCGCTATAAGAAAGTTTTTCCTCTCCTACCTAAGATATGAATCCAAGAAAATCAGTCTGCTAGCTTCATTATAAAATTATTGTTAAGTTATTCAATCATTCCTCAAATCCAGATATGGTGCTGGGTTTCTTTATCCTACATAACTACTACAGCTTCTCGGACACATCCAAAAAACAAGTACATCAGAAAGGCAATTCGTACACTGAAATGACAAATTCTAAGTTTATTTAAAATTGTTATCACTATTGCAGGTAACTGGTGAAGTCCTCACTTCTTTTTTAACTTCCAATACAGATGCTCCAACACTGTACTTCCTTTCTAATGAAGTCCAGCCAGAAGAACTTTACATGGTTTTTCCTAAAAGAAAAGCAAAACCCACTCAGGCAAAACCCACTCAGACATTCAAAAACTAAGGACGCTAAAGTTTCTGACAATCCAAGCACTGCATCATGACCAACTTTGAGTAATGATATTACAGGGGAGAAATCCATAATCTGTTAGCAGCAAATGTTTCCATCAAGAGGGATGCCATTACCATAGCATTTCTAGATGCAGAAAGCAACAAATTGGGGAATGTGGGGCACCTAAGTATCAACAGATCAATCTAAACCCAGAAAGTTAAGATTTGCCATATATGAGCCAGAGATGTCAAAATTCAAGACGCTTTCGGTCAAACCTCTTTCCAAAAGCATATTTGCCATAATGGGAATAAAAATGGGTTTATTCTCTATAAAATGGACTTCGGCTCGGTTTCCCTACTGATGTCTAGTTCATCAGATAAGGTTCTCACTTAACTTACCCAAAAAGAACAAGGAACTTATTTGTCACATTTCCAACTCATGAAATGAAACATATTCAACAGGTACCGAGAACAGATCATTTATACAAATAAACCGAAAAATTGGGAACCTGAAATTCTCTGTAGGGTCCTCCTTGAAGCATCCATTTTGTATCGAACAGAACCAATCCGGAATACACGCTCTCCTGCTCCTGCAATATCATCTATTCTACATCAGAATAGAAAAAAGGAATTTCGGCCAACTAAATCCATAATTGTATCTAGAACCAGGGAACCATCTTCCCATGATAATTACAAATTGGCTTAAATCAATTTCCTCTTGTAAACTGACTTACGTGACGAACGGAATTTGCTTTTTGTTCTGGAGGACACCGGTAAACTACCATTCTGTTCTTTTTTCTCTCTCTCAGCCGCAACAACAGCTCGTGTTGCATCCTGTGGTCAAAGACGACAGATTGCGTGTTATAACCTCACAATTCTACAGGAAATTGACCAAACTGCAATATGGAAGGAACATAACTGACCTCATTAGCTTTCTTTGATTGCCTTTCAATGGACTTCGACCACTTTAAACTTGTCCCACCAACACTTAGCACCTTAGATTTTCTAAGTGACAAGCCATGAGCTGACCTAACATAGACAGTATCCCTCTTCCTCAACAGCATTAATCTTCTACTGCAAGAACAATTAACAAGTGCAGTCGTAAATATGGTAAAGATTGAACTGGAGCTAAAGAAATATAACAAAACATTGAATGCCAGTGAACCTGATTGCAGATGAAGATTTATGATCCAGACTGCAAGTTGTCTGCATATATCTACGCCAGTATGTTGCTCTTTTCCAAGGGAACAGCTGAGGAAGGACCTTTTGGTAACATTTTTGATGATGCAATGGATCTCTGTAACTTTTCGACAGCTTTGAACCCCACAGAGTCCACACTAGAGAACATTGTGAAGGTTCAAATGACTTAAATAAAACTGCAATTTATATTTACATCCCCATATAAATGCATGTATATGTGGATTTTAGCTTGAATAACACTACAACTCTTCAATAGTAGCTAAAACAGCTGTCTCCTTCTGTGGTAATTTTAATAGCTAAGGCCGAGTATTCCTGATAAATATTGGCCAAGCCAAAATAATAAAGAGATAAATTATCTGACAATTATCCGAAATAATACAAGACAATTAAGTCGAGCTCAAAGAACCACTCCCTCAATTAGATTGAAAATAAGAAACGGCGTAATTAAAATTAGAGAAAGCTAGAAAAAAAAGTGTTGAGAAAAAGAAAAATGCAACAAAAGCAAGCATTCATGGGGAAACAGCCGCATCAAAATGCCATTTTAGATCTTCAACATGAATGATAACCATAAGACATGCGACGAGCGACAACTGACAAAACATCATCCAGCAATTCCTTCAAATGATACTCAAATTTCACAACCATAATGCACAATTAAGATAGTAAAACTGTAGGTACAGTAATATTATGATAGTAAGCCCTAATAGCCAACTCCATTAAGAACAAAGGAGTTTATCTATGAATGCTCCAATCTTTCAGCCAATACATCATTTCAGATAGGTAAACCGAATGCTCTCAAGAGCTTGTTAATAGGATATAGTAGTACCCATGCCTAAGTGCCTTAATCAAAGGATAAGATTGTCTGAATATCTCAGCATTTCCAAAAGAGAATAAGCTCCCCATTTATTGAAATGAATCAAGCCTAGCATTTTACCATAGACATGCCTTTGAAGGGGAAAAAATGAGCATCTAAAGCAGATCAAAATTGGCACATTTGGGGAAGCATCAATACTGCAAACAAGGCACACTGAGATAAGAACACGGTGTACGTACCTTCAGAAGATAGTCCCCTGTTAAGGATTCTTCCACATGAAACTGCCAAAGCCCCCTGCTCCTCTGAATTTCGACTGCGTTCAGACAGGGCAGACAACTGCTTCGTCATAGTGCCGATTGAAGTCCTTATAAGCTGATTTTTATTCCGTTTGAAGTAGCCATCAGAGGACAAGACTTGGGTCTTATGAACAATCTGGGTAGGCAGATCGCATGATTTTGTTGCAACCAACTGATTTGATTTGCGCTTCACATATGTTATCCTCTTCAAACCAGATGTTGCCAAACTTTCATTGGGCAGTTCCTTCATACGTCCCAACTTATTTGCCAAACAAGGTTGGTCTTCACGAATTTCAGAAGTCTGCAATGCATACTCGCTGTTGTTCAGCTGCTCGTTGCTTGATGTACAATCCACAGAATCTAATCTAAGACCAAAGCAACCATCACGTGAAGGTCCAACTGAGCTGACAAATGTGCAGTCCTCGGAAGACATGGCAGTGTGATTGGGCAGATCATGACCACTTGGTAATAGGGACGTCTTTGGCTTCTCAAGAGGAGCACTCATTTCTCCCGTTCCTAACAGATCTCCATTGTGATTTAGATTATCGATTTTTCCAGTTTCTATGCTCCTCTTTAAGTCATCTTCACCTGATGAATTTAGTCTGTGTACAGCTGAGCTTGTAACATGACGGACCTGGGATTGGCAAGTATCTACACCTGGTTTTCTGACCAGACTGTTCCCTTTTCGGACATAAAGTTCCCCAGTATCTACTGTAAACTGCCTTTTGACAACTGGAACGCCAGAAACTGGCTTCTTTCCTGAGAAAGAAACTGATGAATTGCTAGGTCGATGCCATGTATTTGATTTTGTGGTACCATTAGCAGAAGAAATCGTCCTTGAATTCTTGGAAGCAAATGACGAACGACCTGGGAATGATCTCTGCATAACACGATTTGGTCGATTCCACATACCATATGGTTCTGCATTTTTCAGACTGCATTCAGTTTTTTTCAATCCTCCTGATGACAAAATTACATCCTTCTCAGGGCTAACGCAATCTGTTTCCATTCCATGATCTGACATCCGATCAACTTTGGTACTATGCGAAGACAATGTAAGGACAGATACCTCTGAACCTCCACCAACCACGAGGTTCTCTTTTTCATGAGCATCTTTACCACCTGGCCTTCCAGGAGGAATTTCGTCTAGAGATGATTTCCACCTAGGAATCTGCATTGCCAAGTAATTAGATATATCTTCTGGAGAACTGGTATTAGATACTGGATGAAGCACAGATTCGACCCCTTCATCATTGGAGTTAGAATTGTAGACTCCATCACCATCAGCAGATGATGGCACATACATTGACACAGAGGGTGATTCTTCCACTTCATGAATGTCACTATCGATTTTCCTGACTACAGGTGATCCTGATTCCTGAGTCAAAAGATGGGCTCCTAAAGAATTGCAGTCAGCCATCGCACCAACACCCATCACTTGTGCTTCTACATCCACTTTCTTTGCCATATTCTTTTCTATATCGAGAACTCCATCAGGATGATCACTTGTGGCTTTATCTGGAAAGTCATCTTTCTGGTTTTCCTCCATTATCGACTGACCGAGTGAAAGTTCATTTCGGATGCTTGATGCCCCAATACCAAGTAATCCAGAATCAAAAACTGGTCGCTGAAGTTGGAGAGTGACATCAATGGACCAATTTGCAGCAGAACTGACATCATCCACAGATTTCACCGGAGAAACATCCTTTGCTTTCCAGCTCAGGGATGAATTAGAACCATGCAGAGTATTCATAGAAGGTGTTGCAACCTCTACCTCAGGTTGTTTGAAGCTGTCGCAAGCATTGAATTGCATCTCTGAGCAAGATGCATGGCCATCAGCCAGCAGACCCGCATCATTGCTCTGGCGTGTCCCCAAATCAGATAAACCAGGATGAGAAGAAGTAATCCCTCTCTTTTTATAAGTGGATGGATTTCCATATTCATCAGCATCAATCCCCTTCTTACTTAAATCCTTTGCATCAGAAAGTTCCTCTATCAATTCATTTCCATGTGAAACATCATGCCTAGGTGAACCAGAGGGTAAGCCAGAGTCCAGACATCCAACACGAGGGGCTGTAGCTATTTGGAGTCCAAAATCCTTAACAGGCAGATTTATGCAGGTGTCTAAAGCATCTGAAGGGCTGCAGCATGATATATTTACAGTCTCTCTGTAGGTTTCTGCTGGGTTTGAACTCAGTGAATCTAGTTGAGAGACCCCATCTTGTCTAATGTCCATTACCTTTGTTGTATTTTCTTTTAAAACTTCGATGGGATATGCAGCTATTGATAAATTCCCTTCACTGTATTGAATCCCAAGTGACGCCGGGAGATCTACTGAAGATGATTGCCTCAAATCATGAAAAATAGGGCTATCTTTGAAAGTAATGTTTTTATCTAAATTAGCAGAAGTGTCAGGATTGCCGACAGTACTACTACCTGTAAATTTTGAACAATCACCTACAGCTACTTGTTTATGATAAGAGTTACTGTCAGAAGCATCAAGAACTCTCAGACCTGAACCAGTACTTGGACCTTGAGAACTAACTAGGAATTTATCAGAACTCGAGACAGTAATTTCCCTCTCCAAAGGGACGGCATTTCCTGTAGAAACCCCTTGCATGTTCATGTCCTCTAAAGTTGACAAACTCGGAATGTCATTGCCCAGCATATAAGATAGTCTGGCCGCATCACTCTCTTGCATCGCACTGAACTTCTCTATACCAGTCTCAAAAGTATTTTTAGATGGCAGTGCAGGAAGATTCTCAAACGAACTTGAATTGGTATGCAGGCACCCCACAGAACAATCAGAATTGGTATGACATGTCTTTGTTTCTTCAACCACAGCAGAATGGATAGGACAAGATGTGCCACAACTCTCTCCAATATCTTGAGCTACAGATGTTTCCAAAATATCATGGTCACTGCCACATTCCTGCAATGGAACACCTTGCAATGTTCCTTTCACATTATTTGTCTGGAGCAGATCAGACACTTCATTGGAAACGTCATTTGCTCCAACATCATGGGACATATTCATTGCAGTGCTAACTTTTTTTGAAGGATTCGCACCCTCGCCAAACCCTGTCACACCAGAACAATCTGCTACTATATGATCATCATTTCCATGCAGATGCCTGGAAGTCATCCTCTCTGAATGAGGTTTAATTTTTTTCACTACTCTGACTCTCTTAACTGCTTTCTTCGTGACTTTTTTCTTCTTGTCCATCTTTACTGTAGGTGACTTATTGGCAAGAGTGTTATCGCTTTCAATGCCTCGAATGTTACCACTATCAGATCCAGAAGCACTAACAGTCTTGAAAAGGATTCCCTTGCCATCTCTCATACTTGTACCAACTTTATCTGTATACGTATTCATCTCAGAATGTGTTTCATTAGCTTTTCCATCAGAAACTGCCATAATTAGAGATTGAAGGGCAAGACCATCTTGATCTAGACCTGGAGTGCAGTAAGACTTATACGCCTTTCCCTTACCAACTGAGCTAGAGGTTCCCTTGGGAAAGGGTTGATTATTAGTCCTACTCCCTGTATCAAATGCTGCAGCAACTCTCTCTTCTGACGGTTTTGAATCCTTCGAAGTACAATTGGCAATCTTGGGAGGTCTGGTCGGATTTTCCATGCTCTTTTCAGGTTTGTTAACGAGTGAACTGGTAAAACCCCCATTCGAGGCATCGCTACTCTTCAATCTCTTATTCCTTGGAGTCAAATCTTTGTCAGGAACAGTCAGTGAACTTGTCGGCGCAACAACTGCTTTGGCTACCAAGGAATTGGATTTGAAAGAAACATCAAGCTCCACTGATCTTCCTTCTCTCTTTTCTTTCATGCCATGATCAGGAAACACAAGCGGCCCTTTACCTCTAAAGGAACCAGAACCATTCTCATCACGATGATTAAAACTGTGCAACCTCTCATCATCCCCATTCCTTCGATCGGCTCTTGGCAATTGAAGCCTCAGGAAAGCACTCTTTTTCTGCACCTGCTTCTTTGGCGTGACATTATAGTCATGAAAATCCACCCTGCTTCTTCTAGTACTACCGTTATATCTTCCCCAATCAGATTCACGAACCCGTGATCCTCCAGAAACAAATGGCATACTGTCGACATCATTAATCTCATGATCCCTAGTCTCAAAAACTAAGTCATGCAAACCTACAGATTGAACCTGCCTATGACTATACCTCCTGTGTTTTTCACTCAATAGATCCGCCCTTTCATTACTAAAGAGTTCACCATCCTCAATCAATGCAGGAATGTTAGAAGAACTTGATACACTGCTCCTGAAAGAGCCATCATAAATGACAGACCGCATCCGCGAGAAATCATCTTGCCGACGGGATTCAAACCCATCCACGCCGTCGTCCCTAAATCTAGAAATCGCATCCGCATCGCGCTTAACGCGGTAAAGAGAGTCCCGATCCAAATCAACTTGCACGTACGGACTCGAAACCTGATTATCAGCCACAAGCGCCATTTCGGGGCGGCGGACATCGCTGAGGCGATTGTTGTTGTGGTGACAAACCGATCGGGGATGGCGATCGTCGTCGATGGGATTGAAGCTCCGAAAGGTCAACGGCGATTGCAGCGGCGGGCGAGGTAGGGGTGGAGGAGCGGGAAGAGGGTGATAGGACTGCGACGGAAGATGTGCCTGTGGCGGCGGCGGCGGCGGCGGCGGTTGGAGGGGGAGCAGGAGCTGGTGGCTCTTGTGGCGATCGTGGTGGTGGTGGTGGTGGTGGTGGTGTCGGTGGTGGGGGATATAAACGTCGGGGTCCTCGTGGAAGTGAGGACGGTGAGGAGGCGGAGGAGGCAGAGGAGCGTACGTCGGTGGTTCGCGGCGGCGGTGGTGGCCGTGGTGGTCGGCGTAGGGAGGAGCCTCCATTGGTGGACGAGAATTCATCGATCCTCCGTGAATGTTTTGTGGACGATGATGTTTTGGTTGCAGATCGAGGGCCTGTCAACATTAATTGTCGAACCACAGAAAAGTCCAATCATCTTATTATCATATAAATAAAATCATCTTTCCTAAAGAATTAGCAATCAATCTATTATTTTTCGTTAATTTTGATTAAAAGCAAGTGTACGTAGCTCAATCAGACAAAGTATATCTACTTGTTGGACCAAAATATATATATACACACACTTTTGTAATTATTTTGATGTTGATATACCAAATTAACAACACAAATGTCTGCATATAAAATAGCGGGAATAATGATAGAAATATCGTATTTTCTCATTTAAGTTTTGTTTAAATTATTATCCACGAAACATTTCATATCGCTCATTCTAAAGTACAAAATAATTTTGTAATTAACAGAGGTGTCGAACCGGCAGGTTGGGTCAAATTTACATCGGTTGAATATGATCTCACTCATATTGACTCATGTAATTTGTTTTAAACTATTTTCATACAATATAAATTTAACCATCCATTTTTCTCATACTAGATCCCATTCATCTTATTAAAATAATTCAATATTTTATCGTATTTAGGAAGATTCATTCCTCATTGATTTTTTAAGAATAACATATTTCTTAATCACTATGGATAAATTTTTATAATCCCTAAAAAAATTAAAAAAAAAACTTTCTCTTTTTCTCTTTCTTCTTTTTTCTTTTTTTTCTTTTTTGTCTTTTTCATTCTTCCTCTTTGTTGAGCCACAGTGATGACTAGCAATCTGGCAACTAGCCACAAACACGGCCGACTTCGGCATTCTCGAGGCTTACTAGATTTTAAGTGATTCAAAAAATAATCGATTTTTCTAAAATTTTATTTTATTTCCTATTTTTGTTGCCTTTCCTTATTCTTTTTCCTTCGGCCTCTGTCATCGCGACTGACCAACGATGGCCACCGGTGAGCTCGTGCTCCCCTGGATCAGCCGCTTGCCAGCCTAAGTCGAGCGCCGAAAAACTCGAGGCTCATGGGTGGCTGTCGACGACCAAGGCATGAGGAAAAATAAGAAATGAGGGAAAAAAAGGAAAAAAAACTAATGTGATAAATAACATAGTGAAATAGTAAAAAATTGAATTGTTTAAGCATATATTCACAAAAACCTTTTTATGCCTCATTTGAAGATCGTTATCTTAACTAATCCATTTATGACCTGTTTAAAATCCATTTAGCACACATTATGTTTCTAAATAACCCATTTTTGATCCACATAACCTTGTGCTTAATACTTAAGCCAACCCATTTATTTTTTTTATGGGTTTCTATATCCATTTTCCCACCTCTACTGATTAATCACACAATCACATTGTAATTGGTAATACACCAAAGGGAATAAATCTATCTTGAAATTCATGATTAAAAAGAATATCACCAATTAATGTGTCGGATACTAACTTTGATAATGGGATAAATCTGTCATATCATAACTCATTTAAATTTCTTATGCAGTGCCACCGCTCGCGGACACCTCACACAGAAGTCGTCGTGCAAAGGCGCTTAACCACTTCACAATGGTCGCTCAAGTGGGCCAATCACTAAGGGCGCACATGGTAACAATTTTCAACTAAAATCAAATTCTAATCATAAATTAATTTCTCTAATTTTTCTCAAAAGTAGAAGTTGATTTTTATAATTATGTTCCATATTGAATTTTGATTGGAGAAATTCGTTTGGTAACGGTTGAAAATTTCTAATTTCGAAACATTATTAACAAATTTTTCGTCGTCGACGTCCAACGATGATAGTGATCAGTGGCCAGCGGCGACGGTGGCGGCAAGCGGCGGTGGTCTGGGGCGCACCTCTAGAATCTAAGTTCGGTGATCTTAAAGAGAGGGAAGAAGCGGCTCTCAAGGCAACTACAAAAACTGAACTGTCAAGTAAAGCACAGCGATGGAGGCGACGGCTGAGGCAACAGTGACGGCGCTCGGGAGAAGACCGAGGTACCGTCGGGGGTTGAGCAAGTGGGACGGAGGTTCGGTCGCCGAGTTAGATCAGTTGCTCTCTCGAGTTTATCTGGGTCAAAGCCACCATAACTGACCAAGAACCCATCTTCAGTCCACCCAGGCACCATGTCCTGCGCTGACATTAGTAGAGTAGGCACATCACCATACATGGGACTCAAATACGAGCCTAAGCCCTCTTTTGATCATTCTTGATCTCCCCCCGGCCCAACCAAATTGACCCATTTCCCGTGAGTTTGTTTTATTATTATTATTATTTTTTGGGTCAAACCCGTGAGTTTGTGATTCTACAGAAAATGGACCTTCACATGCAAAAAAGAAAAAGAAAAAAAAAATGTGTAACTATAGTTGCGACCCAGATTCACGGCATATCCTTAAAAGAAGAAGATAAAGAAAATCCCCTCCCGAACGTCGCTGTCGGCGGGCAGTCGGAGTTCGCTGAATATGTCAAGACAAGGACTCTTCATCAAGCAAAACGACAAGTGGAAGTGGCTCTACTGTACTAGTCTTTTATGGTTCAAAAGTGAGCACTCGCGGACTTTGACAACGACAAGGATTTGCCGCAAAAACGTGAGGGGACCCAAGCGAGGGATGTTGATGGGGAGCTTCAAAAGTTAGGCCGGGAGTCAATTCCTTGCTCTGGATGAGAAAAACTCACACGGAAGGGGAAAAAAAAAACAGTTCTTCGCTAATTCCATGCTGCCAGAACTTGACCATTCGCAGTTCATCGTTTCACCAGACCAAACATTCTGAATCCAGCAAGCAGGTTGTAATAGCAACAGGTATTCGAAACATTGGGGGATGAAACCGGTCCAAAACTGATTTTATTGGCCTTTCCAGCAGATACAGATGGATGTATAGTGAAGTTAATCTCACTTCCCACACAGCCACATACAAAACAAAATGGTGAAAACATGGCGGTTTTCGCCAACAGACCGAGGAGCATTTGGTTTCCTCGATTGAGAATCACCGTTCCCCTCCTTGATCGAGGGGAAATGCGTTATGACTAATGCCTAAAGTAAGGGGAGGGAGGAGGGCTAACCCACAAACTACCTCTCATCCAACACCCATCTAACGAGTAAAAAAAAGCCCAGAGAAAGACGACTGAAAACCAATGGGGATACAGGATCGTGGATCCAGAAGCATATACAAAGAGAGAAGGAAGAAGCACGGAGTGTTGCTCGCGTTCTGTGTGAAAAATAATCGATCAGTCGAAGCTTGATGAACGGCTCCATCGACCTTTCAAATAGTCCTCCAGGGAGACATCGGATTCGATGATGCTCATGGACGACGAATGGTCCTCAACGTCGTGCAGCGCGAGGTTCAGGTGGGACTGGATGTTAGGATGAGCACAAGCTTCGTCGTCCACCACATCTGATTGGTCACAAGCGACTTGTAGCCGTGCCCACGTCACCACATCGACTTCGCCATGGAGGAGCTTTACCACCTGTACTCACCCAAAACGAAACCGGAAAACTAGGATCCATTACGAGGAGACAGAGACATGTACATACATTATCTCTTTATCAATCTCTAATGCCTGAAGCAGACACTCGAGAAAATTTGAAGGTAATTATGGGCGCAAGAGCTGACCTGAAACACCACTAGGCCATAATCCCACAGACAAACAACAAAGAGGACAGAGATAATATGTGGAGCAATCAAAGACATAGAATCAACTCACATGGCTCATTTTGGGCCGATCTTGAGGTGCACGTCTGACACAAAGTGTGGCAGCCAAAACCATCCGCTCTAACTGGTGATGATCATAATTTTCACCCAAGCTCGGGTCCAGTAGTTCAGATACTTTCCCACCATGAAGAATAGGTCTTGCCTGGAGAAACACATCCATCTTCTTTTAGTATCTACCAAGTAAAATCATAACAGTCAAAGCTGATACCTACATAAAGCAAATGACAGAAGACATACCCACATAACCAGGCTCTCCCGGCCTTTCGGGAAGTTGTTGCTTATGGGCTTTCTACCAGAAAGAAGCTCGAGCAGTACCACACCAAATGCATAGACATCAACCTTGTCATTGACTTTGCCATACATGAAATATTCAGGAGCCAGATATCTGCAGTAGCTCAAAAATCATGACAATGTGAGTTCCCGAGCTAAACAAATTATTATCGCTGGGAAACGATAGCTACACCGCTGAGATTACCGACCCAAAGGTTCCTGCAACATCTGTGCATGTTGTATACGTAGAGGAGGTTGATGCCCATTTAGCAAGCCCAAAATCACATAACTGAGAAAACAAGGTAGAACAATTTGTCAACATACCATCCAAAGCAGACAAAAAAAAAAAGAAAGAGCAAACAGGTTGACGGTTTCCATGATACATCACCTGTGGTTCAAAATCTTCAGATAACAGTATATTTGATGATTTGACATCCCTATGTATTACTGGTTGAGCACTTCTTTCATGGAGGTACTCCAAGGCCTCAGCTACTCCAAGAGCCACCCTGTATCTTTCTCTCCAACCAAATGCATTAGGATTTTTCTTGATTCCTGCCATATATGATCAAATAGATCGAATAAATAATCTAAATCTGATGAATAACTGTAAAATCATCTTCAACTTCTGGTGAAATTATGTGTAAAAGAAGGTTGTACAAGTCATGCACCATAAAGGTTGTCTTCAAGACTTCCTCTTGATAGGAAATCGTAAACCAACAGAAGATGGTTGTCTTCAAAGCAGAAACCAATAAGAGAAACAATATTCTTATGATGCAATGTCGTAATGATCTCTATTTCCAGAATAAATTCCTTGAGTGCATCTTCAGATGGCTTTAGAATCTTCACGGCAAGCTCCTTTCCATCGGGAAGGCAGCCTTTGTAAACTTGACTACTGCCTCCTTTCCCTATCAGATTCTCTGAAACAGAACAGACAGACAACCCCTTACTAAGAGCTTCCCAGTTAAAAAGGATGGATGTAAACCTGCGCTTCTTCAGAAAATGAGGTTAGGTAGCAGAACGCACCTGCCAAGAAAAAGGATGTTGCTGCCAGTAGTTCATCGTGGGTAAACAATCTGCATGTTGATGAGTATTTTTCATGAAGACCCTCCAATTCTTTTGGCAAACTTCTTGGACTCTCGTCCGGAGGATGTGTGCTCTGAGCCTCATTACCTACGAGAACAAGTGCTCCGCTTTCTCCATCCAAACTCGAGCCTTCTTGTTCACCCTTGGCCGAATCCCCTTGTTTCCGCTCTGAACCAACGGACGAAAATAGAAAATGCCTGCTAGGTAATCGCATTACCCACTGGACCACAGAGATCTCCCTTCCTGAAGAATGGTCGGGTGTCTGCCTGTCCGCTAAAATTGCACGACGAAGCAGGGGCCAACCCGGCTGCTGTGCAGGCATTTCTCTGCTCTGCGGAGAAACCGACCCTGATGTTGCTTCATCTGTCGGCAATGGTACGATAGCCAAAGGATTTTCTTCATCATGGTTACTGGAAGTTCGCTCGGAAGCATTGTCGCCAAAATGATCAGCCGGTCGTGTGGTGGAAGCACATACAGAGCAGTGGTGCTTCACAATAGTCTCTTTAACATCAGCAGAGGGTTTCAGCAAAACCTGCTCCAAGGTTTCTGCCCCACCCGCATTGCTCGTGGACTTTGGGGATGCTGTGAAATCGCTATCATTGAGAACTTTAGCGTTCTTGCTTATCGATCGATGAAATACGTTAAGCAAGCTGTTTGGCCGAAGATAATCGGCCTTTCCTGGGACTGGACATTCGACGATTCATTCAGTGACCTTAAAATTGCTAGTATCGCTAGTACCAGTATTTGACATAGCTGACACCGAATTACCTTGTGAGAAATGGAAAACCCCTGGAGAGCCCTCTCTCTGGAAGACGATTTTCCCATTGTTGACAGCAAGAACCCAACAGTCTTTCTGCAGTTTTTTGGCACAGTATTTGGCCACAGAGGTTGATGAACGAATTGAGCGGTGACTCCTCGCGGTTCCAACAATGACCCTGGTTGCTACATACGATTTCGCCTCGCGAACTAGAATCTTCCGAACCGATGTGCCCCTGCAGATCTTGAGCTTAAGATCAACCTGCAGAATTCACAATCGAAGCCAAAATAAGTTTGATCTCCCAATTAATGACCTAGTAATAGTTATAGAAATTACACACCAAAAGACAAAACTTTTAAAGTAAAATTCTACTTAAGGAGGAAATGATCGCGCTCCATGATTAACGACAAAAATTCACAAGCCAAGCAAAATCGCCTGAGTTTTTACAGTTCGTTAGGAATCAAAGTAAGCCGAAATCAAAGCTTGATTGAATTTTGTTGTCCCGGTCCTCTGTTTCCTCTGCAGACAAATCTCGAGGTAGTTTAAGACAATGAAACAGGAGGAGAGCCCAAAAACCTGCTTCAAGTTGCAGAAACCTTCATAAACAGCAAGAACGGAGTCGAAAGCTTTGACCAGGGAGAGCAACGACGACTTCCCATCCCGGTCCACAATCTCTGCAAATGGCAAACGAGAGGCTCATCAATCTCGAGAGAAAAAAAAAAAAAACAACACCACCTCGAGCTTACAGAATACTCTAACCCCAAGCCTTCCTCTCTCTCTCTCTCTCTCTCTCTCTCTCTCTCTCTCTCTCTCACCGTTGTTCCCGAGAACATGAAGCGCTACGACGCGATCGCCAGGCTCGGCGACCTTGACCAGAGCCCACGTCAGCAGCTCCCTGCTCTGCGGATCCAGCTTGACCCCGACCACCACCGTCCGGTCTCCGGGAGCTTCGGTCGGGAGCTCCACGTCGGTGGCTCCGGTTCGCAGCATTTTCATCGTGGCGGGCGGAGGCAGCGTGAGGTTCAAAGTCCGGGGGCGTCGCAGCGGGATCGTTGAGGCTGAAGAAGGGGTGAGCTCATTGCTCTGTGGAAAGGGGCTCGCGCCAAAGAGCTTGTTGGTATATATATGATTCCGGAGAGAGAGAGAGGGAGGGAGAGAGGGAGAGGAGTTGCTTGGTCTGAGCTATCGCTTAACCGCCGGGTGGTTTGCTTTTCAAGCTCTCTCTCTCTACCGCACCGGCACCAGCACCAGCACCAGCATACTAGAGAGAGAAAGAGGGAGGAGGAAAGTCTTCAGTGTCTGCTAGTTTTTTCGTTTGTCGTGGATGTTGGAAATTTCCTAGCTTACATATTTACTATTTTAAATAATCGAATTAGTATATATTTCAATATATATATATTTAAAATTTTAGTGATCTTATTAAATATAGTTTTGACATTTATAAATAACGGAACTAATTGAGCAGCAAAGTATGGGCAACTGTGTTTAACTGAAGCCCGTGATTAGAAGGACCCAGTTAACACATTGATTATTAGAATTTGCTGAATCCCCTCTCTAATCAGAGTGGGTTGCACCTATCAATTGCTTTATTCCATTGAAATCTATTATATGGTCATAAAGAGAAAGATCGATATTCCAATAGATTGTTAATCTATTTTTATTTGAGAAGATCAATGCCACAAATAGGTACGTTTTAATTTCGCTATGTGTATCTTATGGTGTTTTACATTTATATATGGAATATGAATGTTCTAAATAATTAGTGTTTATATACTGAGAAATTCTTAACAGTGGATTGACAAAACCAAAAGATAGAAATTGTAGTTGCGGGTTTACCTCGCTTGACCTTAAATTTTTCAAAACCAAGGGTTATTTCCATTAGTTCTCAATTCTCCTCATGATGCGCTAATAATAAAAAAGGATTCCCATAAAATATAAACCATCTTGGTTTTGGTTCCGTTATTAACCATTCGAACCCACCCAAACGGAAAACCTTTTTAGAGATAATTCTCTTTTAAGTGAAAGGGATTAACTTTTAAATTACTCTTTTTTAAACGTCAAATTATGTCCGAAGTCCGAACGATAAACTCCGTCTGCTTCCATTAAAACGATAATTTAGATCACTTTGTAACGCAGTACCGTAAAAGTACTCATCAGCTATGC
This sequence comes from Rhodomyrtus tomentosa, assembly GCA_028455895.1. Lineage (NCBI taxonomy): Eukaryota > Viridiplantae > Streptophyta > Magnoliopsida > Myrtales > Myrtaceae > Rhodomyrtus > Rhodomyrtus tomentosa. The sequence continues at coordinate 33,358,164 of JAPCWY010000001.1, read as the reverse complement.
GGAGCGCGCCATCTTCATACCGTCGACATCCGATTTTGTATTTCTCCCGGATACTTAACTCAATTCCATCCTTTTAAGTGCGCCCGCCGGTTCACCGTGGAACCAAGAAAGCAATGTTTGGAAAAGAAAAGAAAAGAAAAAAAAAGGTTCTTCCCCCACTTTTTGGGTTTCGAAGTGTTGTGAAAGCGACTACAACCATCTTCTTCGTAATCGCTTGCGAAGACAATGTTTAAAGCCGTCGTACGTTAATTTAAGGAGGCCTCGGAAGCAAAAGCATGTACATGGTCAAGTAGGCTGATAGGCTTTTGTCTCAACGATACGGTGGGACGCAACTACAAGTTACTTCATAACTTAATCTTGATTAATGCGTCTTACCCATTCTTTTAAAAAATTAGCATTTTAATTAGTTTAGCTTGCCATGTTATGGTCGCGCGTGCTTTGGGCCCATGTCTAGGGGATTGGATCGCTACTTTAGGTTATATAAATAAGATGCTCGATTATTTAAGTGATATCATTAATTAAGGTGTGATTTACGAAGATAAAATGGGAACCCTTTCCTTTCGGCTCAAAGAAGTGGGCAAGGTTCGCGCCACTTTCTCATATATATATATATATACACACACATTCATCCAACCATAGGAACCCGAAATCATTGCCCTTGATAATGTCTCGCTTCGTAAATAGTTTTGACATCATTTAAATCTTCATAAAACCAGATTAACTTAATTTTCTTGTGGAGCGTAGACGGAAGAATCTGCAATTAAGAGAGACTCTTTCTCCTCCTCCTTTTTTGGGCCGACGGAAAATAGAATGTAATGACATGCAAAAATAGCCAGTGATCTTTTTCATATAGTTCGCATTTATTATTTATAAAGACGTTTATTTATATGCATGGAATATCTCAAAATTCAATAACCAAACTAATTTAAACGACTTTTCCAAGTCTGTCTAGCTTCAAATGTACAACGTGCTTATCGGGGAAAACTATCCAATCAGCTATGAATGGATGTCGGTTCTAAATTCTTTAATTTTCAATGTAGTTATCCCGATCAGTTTTAGCTGGAAATCGCTGATGTGGCAATGTGCTACTTGAGATGGCCGGCGATGAACTCATTTAGCCACGACGTACTTACCATCGGCATATGAACTTTTCATTTTTCTTGATAAGTACGAGTTCCCTCCTCCCTTTTTTGGGCAGCCCACGTGGAATGGAAATTACACTGCATAAAGCTAATAGAATCATAGTCATAGCGCCTAAATTTGACTCTTAATCCGAGTTCTTTCTTATCTTTGCTTGATAACGCATGGACCAAGAATGTGAAACTCATGGTTATTCTTCGGTCAAAATCTGGCAACCACTCCTCGGACATCATTATCCAAAGGGGAGTATCAAATGAAGTTTCATTTAGTAATCGCATAGAATATATGTACCGTTGGACAAATTCCCTCAAATGTCACTAATTAACTTAGGTGGTATTTCCAATCAGTGGTTCAATACGCTAGACTTTCCTTCCTTCTTTTTTTTTTTTTTTTTTTGGCCCTTTTAGCGTGATGCACTTTGACCGAAATTCTGAACCTATTTTTTGGCGGGCAATTTAATCTTGCATTTTTTTGTCGGACCAACTTAGTCCCAAATTTTTCGACGATTTGCCAATGTAATTTTATCGAGCAAAATTGATCGAAAATCGCTGATGTGGACGATGTACGAGGAGACAACAAAGAACATAGAGACCTATAGTTGCACAGTCCACAAAAGCCAATTTCGTCCAATCATTATCTACCTTTCAATTCCTAGGATCCATCATGTTAGGTACACGCTAGATAAGCATAGTATAAACCTTAGTCAACCATTTGATTATCGCACTATGTCAATAGAGAAGAAGTTTCACTTGAATTATATAATGTTTAATATGCCGAGGTAGCTAAAGATATCACGACTAATTGGGAATGACTTTTAAATCCTGTAATGTCCTCCGACACATATACTTTAGCTATTTGCTTCGGGAGGATTAGATGTTTGCTCGCCCGTTATCACCTATCTAGCGAGGTTAAACCTTTCAATCACGCGATGTTGATTTAGCAATTATGAAATAAATGCATGTGTCAGGTCGGAGGGGCATAATATAAGTTACTTTCTCCAAACTATCAAGTATAAATAATCTCGTGCTTGGTCACCTATTAAGATTCTATCTCACTTTTTATGCAGTTCAGAACAATTTTCATGGATATAAAATTTACCTACCTAGGTAAGCTTTTTTCTTTGTCGTAAATTTTTACTAAATCATTGGCTCGTTATCTAACGAGTCTCTTATTATGAGGTTTGGATATTTTTCTTTGGGTTGCTGAATAGTGTTATTACACCTAACTTATATATATATATATATATATATAGTGTGTGTGTGTATGTGTGTATATAGTGTATGTATATATATTCATATATAAATCATAAAGTGCGTAGAACCTACTCGTATAAGTTGCATGGGGTCACCATACCTACCTTCCTCAACAAGAAAAAAAGAGACCCACTAACTCAAGAAATCGCAGAAGGAGAAGCTACTCGGATAAGCCAATGGGCGACGAAAAGAAGAACCACATTCATTTGGCCGGCGAAGAAGGTAACAACGACGGCGGCAGCAGTGATCCAAGTTCCCGCTCGTGACTGGCTTAACTGACCGCCCTGAACCCGCGATCTCCTCCTCGTCGCCCCGAGGTGGCTCGCGGAATCATGGTCACCACGTGATTGTCCGCTCGAACACGTGGCTTCCCTTGGTTAGAGGGTCCAGCTGGCAAGCTCCCTCTGCTTTCATTGGGTAGCGCACACGTGTGCACAAGTCGACGGCCGTGCAGTTTTCGACGTTATGCCCGAGAAAGAAGTCTTCTGCCAATTGAGAGATGCTTGGTCACTATTTATTATAGGTCACAACACATTTATGAATCTACAAAAAAAAAACACACACACACATATTTATGAATCTAAAGGAAAAGAACCATTTGGAAGTGCTATGAATTGATAAATACTGATGAAATTTTCCATTAATTAATGTGAAAATGCCTTCCAATTTCAAATTCCTACGAAAAATGTGAAGCTTGTTTCCTCATGGAAAGCATTTTTAATTTCCATCATAAAAACACTCAATTCATCTCATTAAATCACAATAACTTTTACATCATTCGAATTAAGCAAGTACTAGTAGTAGTAGTAGAAGAAGAAGTCGTTGACTATTGAGTATTATCAAATTTACCCATAACAACGCGAATGAATTACTTTTGACTGACACCTTCAACACTAGATGTCCATTATCAATAATTATTTTCTCTTGATCTTCTCACTAAGCAATAAACCACACCTAGAGATCTCTTTTTCACGAGAGAAATCATTCTCGAGAGTGCTCAATAGGACAACTCACGTGCTTTGGCCACGAGAAATTTATATTTGAAAATCGATATATAACAAATGTATAGTAAAGAGAAATGAAATTGAAGATCTTCAAAATGCGGTGTAAGAAATCAATGAAAGGAATTGTACCTACCCATCTCATCACATCATTGAAATACCAACAAATGTCCATGAAGAAAGTCCCGGCACCGCATGTGAGAAGCTTTACACCAATGGGTCATTTGGACCCACCACCATCTTATGAATTTTTGTAGTGCGTACCCTCAATACTAGTCCCAATTACGTTCAATAAAAGTTATTCAATCAGTCTTAAAATTGTTGCACGGGTGTCAATTCAACTACAAGGCTTTAATTTCACAAATTTCATCTTAAATCTTTGCATAGAATCTTAATATAGTCATTTCGATATGCAATAGTCCAATTATGGGGTTATCCCACATGTTAGATCTCCACGTCAGTTATTTTCGACAAAAATTAATGTAGTGCATTAGAATTTTGAGCTAAAATTTATGTCTAAATTGGCGAAATTGAGATGTTTATTGCCGAATTCAAATCAATACAATAGATTAAAAACAGATTGAATAATTTTCCCGCTTCTTTACTTACAAACTAATGACCATTTATTGCTGCAAACACCCGTTTAATGATTCACGTGCTCGCACTATTGTTGTCGGTGGATCCAACTATATAAGCTCCTTTCACGTGCCGAGAGGATTTTCTCTTTCTGGCCCGAATAATAAAAATAAAAACAGCAAAAATAAAATGGATGGTGATGGTTTTCGGAAGAGCCTAGGGATGATTGTAGGACTACATTGTCCTCTTCATGATTGAAGGAAAGATATGCTGATGATTTTGTCGGATTGATAAGCGACGATAATTTATACTTGAGGAAAACCAGTCCCGCCGCGGCCGTCGGTAAATATGTTTAACTTTTGTTGGATAATGTTGCGTGTGACAATATTTCGTGGGTAAAATTTTAAATCCGTTTGGCAACATGAACTTCATAAACAAATTTTTTTTTATGATCACACGACTTTATTTTTGTGCTTTTAAAGTTGCTTAAAGAAACAAATTTTACTTATTTTTATAAGTTGATATTTAAAACATAAATGTTACCATACGCGTATAATTGCTAGTTCCACATGGCTAAAACAATTCAATTAGCAGAGCCCTCACATCGACTCAAATTTTGAAAGTTTGTCAACATCAAAAGTATGAATGCTTGAACTCAAAACAGATAAAAGATTGAGCACTTTTTGGTGTCATCGCCTCTCAATTCAGTTTATTGGATCAATTTTGATCGGAAATCATTTATATGGATGCCCGCCATTCTATGTAATACAACCAATGTTGATAGATTTTTATAAATTTTTTTATGTTTCTTGTATCACAGCCTTGTGGTAACTAATGACATTGCATTTGACGATGTTTCTATTGCTAAAAAAACTGATCGGATCCCGGCTAAAGTGTATCTATTGCAAGAAGAATCATGAATATTTAACACATTGGACGATGGAGATCCACATTTAATAACTCCCACGTCAGCTTCTCGTAGAGAACTCTATATTTTCCCATGAACGTCCATTAATTGGACAAAAAATATATATAAACTTTAGTGATTCCATAATTTATATTGAAATTTTGCGGGGAGATTATGTAAATTGTTATAAATTTATGTGTATTTCATATTAAGGAGGTTTTGGACGAGTGGTGGGTCATCCTCCCCCTCCCTCCCTCCCTCCCTCCCGCAAAAATGAAAATGACATATATCTTAACGCCAAGGCACAGGGGATCAATTAAGGTTTGTTAGCGTCGCTGCGTATGATTCGTTAAATATTACCCGAAGCTCAGGCTCGCATGATTTGACGAACCACAAGTACCAAATCCATGTGTTTTCGGATGCACCTAGGGATCTTCCCATCTCAAAATGCGACTCCCATGAGCATAAATAGCCCAAAAAAAAGGAAAAAAAAAAGGAAATTGGGATGCACTTAATATTGAAGTATTTCAACTATATAAATTATGTGTTTCTAGATGCATATTGCACGAAAATGAATCGGTTTTGGCTGGGTATTTTCAATTAGACTCGACTCGCCCGTTTGGTGGGTTTACCCGCGACCGCGGGACTGGAAATCAACCCGGACGGATTTCGATCAACACGACCGAGTGACGAACCGTGCTCATAAAGCGATTGTGGTCTCCACATGATGGAGAGTCCCACCGACCATGTGCTCAAAAAGCGGGGAAGAGAACAACTCCCCCATCTCTCAAGACTCGAGATCCAAGCCACCCGTTACTGGTTGTTTCCTTTTTCTTTTTTTTTTTATTTTTCTTTTTTAACTTTTTGTTGTCAGATGAAACGACTAGACATCGGCGTCGTAGGGGATCCGTTCACCAGTTAGCGACAGTGGTGGGGTGGCTTTCATGTCCTCTCCAAGTTTCACCTGTGCCTTTCTTCATTCTGCTTTTTCAAACAGAATTGTACGATCCTAATTCAACGTCCTCCTACACATTTTGTCGTATTCTTTTTTTAAAAAAAAATTTTAATATGTAATGTTGCAATCTAAGTACGAGTAGAAAGATTATGATTGACTAATGGCATTTTATCATTATCTGATCAGGGAGTTAATAAAAGTTATTCAAGCACGGTAGAAGCTCCCCTCCGCTTAAAATAAAATATGTTTAGAAAAAAGTTAATCATTCACAACCTCATTGTTGCCTCTAGGTCTGAGGTGTACGGAGTAGTTTCCCACCTAGGGGCTACTTTTTTCCATTGTTCGGCACGTAGTAGTTATTGTTCATTATTTGGCATTGTAACTGTTACTGTACAAATACTGTTCACCTGAAAAAATTTTCCAATTTTTTCGTTAGATTTACAAATCGATTCCAATGGTTTTAATAAATCCCCTACAATAATTCATTCTGATCTAGATCTATAACTAACCTCAACGGTTTGCCCATCTATAAATCTTATTTGGTATTCAATGAGATAATGTCGTGTCCACATTTCAAGAGGCTCGATACTCTAATGTTGTTTATGGGGACCTCTCTCGAATTCATGCGAGCCAAGAAAAATCGAGTTCTTTTATACCTAGGTTTTCAAAAAAATTCTCCAGGGCTACTGTTTATTCTCATTAGTTGCTGTATGTCCGGAAAAACAAGAAGATAAGTAAGCCCAATATGAGGTGAGCCCTCAAGTATTGCTAAGAATTAAGGCACCATTCACTTGCTGGAAATAAAAATAATGGATAACAACGAGATTTTATTCCTTTTCTAACCACGTTTATTTTCTAGAAGCTAAATAGAATCAACATCGATATGCGACATGACACGACATAACACGCCGATACATCAGAATTCCGACACGTTTGAACATGTTATATATTGATATATATTTTCATGTATACATCATAAAATATTCACTTGCTGGAAGAATTCTGACGATGACTTCTTCTTCTTATGTGTGAGATTCATAATTAGTTTTTTTAGGCTAGATAGGTATATTAATATTAGGGTAGCTGGGTATATGATTCAAGTGTGTGTGTATATTATTGATAGGTTTATGTTTTGAAAATGTTTAAAATTAACCTCGTGTATGTCAGAATGACATGTTGGGATACTGGACTCGAATGTCGCTGGCCTGTCAGGATCACTGACCACGATTCGAAGAGTGTCGAATGCGTATCGGTGTCCGACACGCGTTCGGCACAACATGAAAACCCTTGAAGAGTGTCCGTGCTTCCTAGTCTATAAGTTAAATGAATATCAAAATTTGGAATGAAACTTAATCTACTCCTAATAACCCCCTTAATGTGTATCGGTGTTTGACACGCGTTCGACACAACATGAAAAACCACTGAAGAGTATCTGTGCTTCCTAGTCTATAACCGAAATGAATATCAAACTTTGGAACGAAACTTAATCTATTCCTGATAACCCCATTAATACAGGGAGAGGTGGTGAATTGAAATAAATGAAAAGATGGTAACCATATTAAAATATCACCAATAATTAATCTTTTAATTCGACGACACGAGTCTTGGTAGGATAAGCATATTGTAAAAGGAAAAATTAATATACCTATACTCTAAGTAAATATTCGTGATAATATCTTACTAGAAAAACTAGTTCCCAAAATGTTACAAGGTTCGGTAACTTGAAGAATTACCCTTCCAATCCCTATTATTTAACATGTACTTATGTTCTCGTCAAACGAGAACTCAGGGAAGACTATATGCTCTCTTAGTACAGACATAGATAATGCACTTTACATCTTGCATTTTCAAAAGTTACGTCAAAAGAAGATAGCATTAACTTTTGCTGCATATTAACGTGTTTAAGCATACTAAATATGAGAAACGTGATTTTCAAAATGTTAATTACGCAGTTCATGAGAGTGTTACTACAAGGAAAATTGTACACTTATAAGGTTATGTAGCAAATGTCTTATGGTAATCTTTGAACAAATGAAGTTACGTTAGAGAGTGTTTTTAAGACATCTGTTGACTAATTGAATAACAAGTTTTTGTGGTTCTCGATAACATGAGGAAAAATACCAGTATATTCATAAATCTATTGTATTTGTATCAAGTCAATATTTAAATTTTCAATTGTGTCAACTGAGTCCTAAACCTTTTGACAATTTACCAAAGTAGCTCTCAGGTCAACTTTAGTCGAAAATCGCTAATATGGATGTTGGCCTTTTCTACATGGCATGATTAGCTCTGATGTGGATAATTTTTTTTTGTTTCTTTTGTTTCTTTTTTTCTCCAACTGGGAGTCGGTGAGGTCGCTGGCCAACCCTCACCATGGCCCGACCACAAACAAGGATGTCAGGCCCTCGCCGACCCAGAGTTGTAAAAAAAAAAAAAACAAAGAAAGAAAAGAAACATAAAATAATAAGTAATTAAAAAAATTGCTAAAATGTATTAAATTTATCTACGCCACCACTAGTCGTGCCACATAGGATGGCTAACGTCCGTGTCAGCGATTTCTGATCAAAATTGACAGGATAGACTACATTGACAAATCGTCAAAAAGTTTATGACTCAATTAGGGTAATTGTGACAAAAAAAAAGTTAGGACAAAAAAAAATTATGACTGAATTGACACAAGTGTAATAATTTTTCATTTTTTTTTAACTTTTCTCCAATACCATGACCATCTTCAATATGTCCTCATCTCCCATAGATACTGATTTTGTTAACCAATTTAGTATATGGTCAAAAGGGGGCGACAGTGTACAAATCAGTTGCTTAGCTGAGAAGCCGGCAATGATAATTTTATGATGTTGGTGTCTGAACCCTCAACAACACCGGGCGTTACAAGGAAAAAAAAAAAAACTGCGTTGCTGGAGACCAAAAACGACACATTAACCAAAAGGATAACAATAGCAAAACCAAAATCCTTGTTTCCTGCCTAATTTTGTCTTCTTTCCTCTTGACCAAACCAATTTTTTTTAATATTAAAAAAAGACGTAAAACTCCAATATTTATTTAGTTGACAGAAAAGGAAACGTAACTTGTCAGTTGGTGGGCTTGTTTTCGATCACAAGGCATTTCTCCATCCGAGTTAGTTTAAGGATGTTTCTTGTTCCTTTCTTTGCCATAAGCAATCATGACTGCTAATCACTCTCTTTTAATACGAACCTGACTTTGACCTCTCTCCCGAAAAGTCAAGCCCTAAATCTAGGGTTTCGATAACCATTCTCGGGCCAGACACAGCATCATTAAGGCAGAGAGATTCCATAAAAGTTGTTAAGGGCTCTTTCGATCTCTCCTAGGGTTTCTGTGTAGGGACTCTAAAAAAAGTAGGGACAAAACAGAGACCTATTGCCCTAAGGTCTATTGATGGTGTCGAAGCATTGGATCTTATTTCAATCTCCATCTCCAAGGCCTTTTCCCTTTTTGATATTGCAATAATGCGTTGTTCGTGTCCCCCATTTTAAGTACATGTTCAAACAAGTGAAATCCTTACATACATGATAGACTTCCTTAGATATTAAATGGGAACATAAAGCGTGGTCCTATGATGATAAGCTCTTAACCGAATCTTATTTCTAATTTGATATTTAAACCCCACGGGGGTGATTGCTTTTGAGTAATATTTAGTGTTAGGGTCAGCTTGAATCTCTTGAAAAATTTATGAGATTTGGATAAAGTTGGTAAGTGAGAATTTTCAGTGATTCGAGATCCCATCAACCCCTTTGGATATCTGCGGCAGTACCGCCAGAACTAGAAGCTTCCTTAATCCTTGTCTCAAATGACAAAAGCTAACCGTGCGGGATTGCGTGCCTTGCTGGTCATTGCAATGCAGCATCGTTGCATTTATGACGTCAATTAATAAGAATTGGTTGCATATAAATTAAAAGAAAAAAAATCCTTTCTCTCTATATTTCGAAATTCAAATCGATTGATTTTTGACCATTCAAAAATCTAGAAAAAAAGAAAAAGAAAAAGAAAACGTGCGGGATGACACAGAAAAAAAATAAAAAATAGTCGACTGGGGAAGATATGAAAGACTGGCTGTGAAAGACCATGCAAGATGTGACAATTAATTGGACGGTTATGGGTCACATTTAAACCACATTAAACTGATGGACACCAAATGTCGGTGCATCACTTTCCCTTTGCCCGTGTATTGTATATCTTTATTTGAACTGAGTTTTGCTACATTTACAAGCGGCAATTGCAACGGTCCCTTCTTCACTTCCTTTTTGCTCATTGTTCAAATTCAATTATGAATATTTACGAATTTCAATTCGGTCCTGATTTTTTTTTTCATTTTTCCAACACTATTTCAATTTATTTTGTGAAATTTTAATATAGTATTTTCAGCCAATTGTCATCAAGAATCGCTGGCATGGCGGTCCACAAGTTGCCCACGTCAGTGTGTCACATTGGACGGCTGTTAATGATTAACGCTATATCAATAAATTTTTACGGTAGTTAGTCGGAAGGACTACGTTGGGATTTTCTATATAGGGTTGATATTAAATTGACAAAATTGAAATAATTAAGATTGACATAATCATTCGTACAATCGTTTTAGATCTATTTGAATAATTATACGTTGTTTTCCTCTCGATTTATTGAAATTCACATAAAAAAGTTATTGCAGCGAACGAAATATTTTGGAAGTATTGGTCACTCATGTCTTACAAAGAAAACCATACAATCCAAGCTTTATTAAAAGCCATTTTTTAACCTCTATTAATGTGGCCCATAAAAAAAGAAAAGAGATAATAATATAAATATTTTCTGAATTTTGGCAAAATATGCAATGTGGCCCCTGAACTTTTAATTTACTCAATCTGATCTTTGAACTTTAATCTAATGTTTAATATGATCTATAATTTGTTCAATCTGGTCATTGGGCTAAAGTTCAGGGACTACATTGCACATTTTATTGAAGTTCAAGGACTATTTGTGTCATTCTCTCAAAATAAAACTTCCTTTGGCCTCCATCCACGTCTACTCAAATCTTACATGGTCAACCAAAATCCATAGTCTAACCAAAGCAAAATCAAAATCCATCGGGCCTTCAAAGAATTTTATAGATACGGCCCAAAATTTTCGTTTCCCTCTAATGTAGGTCCAACTCGTCGATCGAAACCCTAAGAAGGAATGCATTTCTCCCTCTCTCTTTTCTAACATTTGGGCCCAAAAGAGAGAGGAAAAAAGAAAAGTTTCTCTTCTAGCAAGGCATTTTATAAGTATACATATCGGTCCCCGGACCCCGCGAACGCGCTACCTAAAGCCCGTGCTCCATTACTTTTTGCGTCAAAGTGCAAATTGCACATGCATCGTTAGCATGCTCATCAAATTGCCAAAAATTGCCGGGCAAGTAGCCACATTAGTGATATGCCGAAAAGCAGATTGAAAATGACCATCGCGCGTCGATTATAAATGAATTAAAATTATTGCGTTCAGCAATTAAGATCGATGGTTGATGCGGCGATCGCTTATTATATCGAAATACATCAGTTTCGAAAGAATTTGGCCAGATGTATTCACTTGATTATATATATGAATCCTCGAGAAATAGTTCTTGCTAGAAAGCAACAAACATTTTGCCTTAAGCTCGATACACAAAGCGTCGTGGTGCAAATATGTTATAAAAAGTTTACAAGAAATGGTCGAGATGTGATTTTTGCGTCTAAAAATGATTTTATGAAAGTTCAAAATGTTACGATTTTATGTGGGTCGACTTTTTTATTTTCTTTTTCTGGGTTATCGGTGTGATTAATATGAATGTTCTTTTATTAAGAGAGCTGAACAAAGTAACATGGAAAATGCTCTTAGCCAAACTCTTTTTTGGTGATGAATAGCTGCCAACTCGAGAAACGGTTCCTTGGACATCCAAGAATTGCCACTCAAGATGCACTAATCTTTAAATTCGCCCCAAAAAATGCATCAACATTCAACTAGCGAGTAACTGTTACTGATGAAAAGTTTCTATTGGTTCTTGCACTTTCCTCGGAAAGTGTCTTGGCACGTTACTTACGGTTGTTTCGCGTTCATTTTTGGCGTTCGTTTTTGGCATTTAAATCTCCCCCTTCCCCTCTCTCTCTCGTGCCAACCCACAACGCAAATCCCAGAAAAAAATCTAATCTTTACAGTTGAAGTTGTCTCTAGAGGCTTCGGCTTTTTCTGGGTAAGATTCCATCCAACCGCATCTTTCTCGATCATGCTTTTACACTTGCCGTCTTGGTTTTTCTTATCATGCTGTGTGCTGTTTCCGTTTCGTTTGATTTGCTATTCAATTTGGTTGCTTTGAGCTCTTGTTATGTACTTTATTTTGCTTGTTGGCGTCGACTTTCGCGTGTCTTGAGTTGGGGTTGGAGTATTGGACCGAGGGCGTGGCAGTTCTGATTCTGCTTATCATACGGTCAGTAGAAGCTCTTTCACCATGTGGTCTAGACAGTTTTTGATCGCCTTATGGAGTTCTTCATTGGAATTCTTTGTTGAATTGATGGCCAAATTAGAAGTTGCTAGGACCTTTTTTGCCACTTTCTCGAGCTGTCAATGGTGTTCTAGGCACGACAGGAGTTGATGTGAGTCCATTCCGTGTATTTATTATCCGAATTGGGAATTCTTCCTTTATTCTAATCTTACTGCCTACAATTGTGAAGCCTCACCTAGCTGTTTTGGAGATTGGCTGCTGACAGTAGAGTTGTTGAGTGGGTTTAACTGTCGACGTTTGTCTGTACTGCTGTCTCCTTTATTTACCTTGGGAGGTAATTGCTGATGGTCACAGACTAAGAGATAGGATTCTTCTTTTACTCAAATTAGGCATGTCAATAATGTTCTTCAATGCTTGTGTATTCATTCGTTGCGGATGCCAGGAAGTTTTTCTGAAGCCTCCGGTTTCTCTTTCGATTTTGGCCTATGTTCTATCACAGAATAGGGTGGACCCTTTAGATTAGCAAAACCTTAGAGTCTTATTTGAGAGGGGGGATGCTTGTGAAACTTGTGATCTCTAACCGTTGACACATGTTAGCGTCGGTAGAAAAGTTGTACATTTGAATTGTGCTAACTTCTAATCGAACCTCCTCTTTGGTTATGTATTTGTTTCAATTTGACTTGCAGCAGACCTCTTGATATTGTGTGAAGCTTGTGCTTCATATTGAAAGGCGAATGCTATTAGAATCATGCAGCTGTATCATCACCCATATTCATTGGACAGCCAAAAAATAAGGCTGGCTTTGGAAGAGAAAGGCATTGACTACACATCCTTCCATGTGAATCCGATAACAGGCAAAAATTTGAGGGCTTCCTTCTTCAGAATGAACCCGACTGCAAAACTCCCTGTTTTCCAGAATGGTTCGCATGTCATCTTTGATACTATTGAAATCATTCAGTAAGTCTCATCCTATACTTACTACTTGTACTTCTTCCCTGAAAATGTCATGACAACTGTTTGTTTGATGCGATTTTCAACTGTTTTGGCATGTGATGATGAAAAATATCCCATGCCGAGCTTAGAGGCTTCTCTAGCTAGGTATTCCAAATAAAAGTATTACTGGATTTCTGGGTAAGTGAATGTATCTGTCGACAGGATGGTGTTGTGCTCTATCATGCCGTGTTTTTTGCAGATCTATTAACTCGGAGTCTTCTTTCTTTGTTTCTTTGTTTCTGTCTGTCTGCCTGTCTGTCTTCAATCTCTCCTTTTGGCTAGGTTCTCATGTATGTCTTATGGCTTCCATTATATCTTTGCACGAGTGACATCTGGAAAGTCTGCTCTTCCGATGGAAGCATTCTAAATGCCATACTGATCAGGAAAAGAACCGCAGTTATTGCTTCGCAATTAAATCTGTAGTTTTCACTGCGGATCCTGGAATAGATGGTGTTTTCGTTTTCTCAGGGGTTGTAAATAAGCATTTTTTGCCATCTTTTTGCGTTTCTGCGTAACAATTTGATTTCTGAAAATTGAAAGAAATTTTGAATGACTCTAAATGTCAAGGATATTTGTCTGTGAAAAATTGACGTGTTGAAAATAAACTGAAATTTTGAGTGCAACATCTCAAGTTAAAGCATGAGACCCAAGAGCCAAAACCACTTCAAAATTTCCTATTGTTATCATTCTTTCACGGAGTGAGAATGGGGTCATTCTCATCGACGGTCCTTTTGTTTTGAGATTTCCTTCAAAGTATTTGGTAGAATCTTGTGGAAGTAACGCTGTAGAAATTTACAGGTATATAGAGAGAATTGCAATTGTCTCTGTTGGTAGCGATGGCATTGCCTCCAGCAGCGACGAAGTCATTCAGTGGATGCATAAAATACAAGAGTGGAATCCAAAGTTTTTCACATTATCCCATGTCCCCGAGAAGTATTGGCAAGCAGTGTCCAAGTTTTTGAGGAGAGTTTTGATTGCTCGGATGGCCGAGTCACCTGACCTGGCGAGTTCCTACCACCGCAAGCTAAAAGAAGCATATGACACTGAAGAGAAGCTGAGAGACCCAGATGTTGTGAGACGGAGCAAGGAGCATCTAATCAGACTTCTCGATGAAATCGAGGACAAATTGAGTGAGACGACTTATATTGCAGGGGAAGAGTTCAGCATGGCAGACGTGATGTTCATGCCCGTGCTGGCTCGTGTGGCGCTCTTGAATTTGGAAGACGAGTATATAAACAGTCGGCCAAACATGGCCGAATACTGGAGTTTGGTTCAGCAAAGGCCTTCCTACAAAAAAGTGATAGGAAGATACTTTGGCGGCTGGAGGAAGTACAAGACCCTGGCTAAGACTTGGTGTTTCATACGGCTCAGGAGTATGCTGAAGAAGTATTAACTTCTTGCCGCTGTAGGAAGATCTCGAAACTGTAAATGAGGGTGGGGATAGTTTTACTTGTGAATAGTCTTTAGGCAAAATTTACCTTCCAAATACTTTCTGTAACTTTTCCCTGCCTAATTGAGAGGGGTCTTTTTCTTTGTGTTGAAAGGGCAGGCAGTTGAATTTTTTATGGACTGGACTGCATACTCTTCTGAATTCCCTTTGAGGTTGAAATAATTATGTAGAAACAAGCATGTTATGAAAATAAGAAATTGTAAAGGTTCGATTTTTTTGATTGTCGGTAGTGAATTTCATTTGAGTTTGCAGTCTTAGAGCACTGTTCATCCATATTCTAGATTTTAAAGAGTCCTCTCTTTAGCAAAAGCTGGCACAAGTTTGTATGTCATTAGGGAGAGAGGGATGCTACTATTATTAGATATCAAGAGTTATAAGCAAAAAGAGATGATTGAAGCACTCTCTTGGCAAACCGTAATGGTCCCGTATCAGAGTCCCAGATACGGAACAACGCTACACATCTTGCACATAGCTCGGACCGAGTAACAGGCTTAGGTTTGGAGAGACAGAGCACTTCCTCTGGTGTCTCTATCAAGTGGCTCTACTTCCTGAGGCTTTTTGAGAAAGCAGCCCGGATCAGCTGCTCTGGCACAATTTGGGGAAGCAAGAAACTACTGGGATAGACCGTTCGTACATGGCCAGTGAACGGAGGAATCTGCCAGCCTGACCCTTGTTCTGGTTCTCCACATTAGTTTTCCAGCTTACTCAAAGATGACAATGAATAGCACAAGTTCTTGATGTTCAGAGGACTTCACTAGCTGGCCCTCCAGAATGGATTCCTAGAACATTAGACACAAAGCAGGAACTTCTGCTGCATCTTTGCTCGGCTTCCACTGTGGAGCAACACTGTGATGCATCAGGGAATGCTTATGAATTCACTCCAATCCCTGCCAAAAATTGATAGGCAGCGACATCGATCCTGGACTTGAGGAAACACTATCCTTCCTCACTCGCTAGTCTGGCAAAATCTACAAGACACTTCATGAAGCATTGTCGGATTTATACCTCATGCGATGGAATTCGGTAACGTGATGTGCTCTTGGGCGCTCCTTGCCTAATAATTTGTTATTAATTGGAAATTGGCCGAGTTAGCGTCAAATTTTGATTACCAAATTCGAGACTTAAACAACATGTTTACGCACGATCTTCTTTGTCTTTCCTTTTCTGAGAATTGTTACTCGTTCTGGAAAGAATACGAGCTTGTTTTACTAAATGATTTGACACACGTTCGTTGGAAAATCCAGTCAAGTCTTCTATATGTTTAATTGGGACCCCATTCTTGCATATGTACTATAAAAAAACTTGTCATGCGTCATGCTGCATCATTTAGTAACCGAGTTTTATTATTTTCACCCTCTTGTATATTTTAACTGATCATTTTGGCATGCAAGAGTTTCCTTCGGTATGTATACTTGATCGACGGCAAGAACAAATTAACTCAATCCTCCATTGTCCCCATGCTAATTAATTGTTGCATATAGACTCAATTTTGTAGATGCCGATAAATTCCCATGTCGCACAACACTGACGATATCTAGTAGAGCAATGAACTGCATGAAGTATACGGTGGACAAGGTAGACAATGTATCCACGTTCATGGGACTGCCAACCTGAAGCACTAGTACATGTTCAAAGACTCAAGCGCACGGTTCAAGCCAAGGCACTTCAATTACATCAATGCATACACTTGTCTTATTCCATATCCGCTATATGTTCCGCATCGAGATTTTATAAGAGACTTCATGCACGGTGGTACAACAGCAAGCCCACAGACAGTCGTCTCAAGATAGGAGGTTTTAGAACCTTCGTTGTAGGTTTGGCTGGATCGGCTGCACACGGTAGGCGGTGGAGCCGAAGTCAGCCTTGATTCTTTGATGGTATCCATCGTTCCCAGCTCTAGCATTTTCGGCCATCATCACGTCTCTATGTTGCTGGGAAAAAAAAAAAAAGCGGATGAAAAGAAAGAGATTAGAGCAAAATGAAGTCAGTTATACATATAATAAGGGTCTGCTTAAATTTGAATCTGCATAATCCATTAACTAGCTCAGTGAATAAGGAAGATGCATCTAAGGTATATAGACTTTCCTCTGTACTATTGTCACCTGGTCCATGATGAATTTGTAAGCAGATCAGCTTTGCAAAGCAAGACCGTAGCACCTTATATTTCACGATGTAGTTCAGTGTGACGATGTGTGTGTGGACATCATAGCGAACTTACTCACCTGCACTCTAGAGTTCTATAATTTCGCTGAGAACATGATCTCCTCGAATTGGTTATTTACACTATCAGTAGGCATGACTTGTGTATCATGTTATGTAGTATCTCAAATCAAAATTGTATTATCAGTTGAAGAGGCACACAAGCATACAAGGCAAAGCTAAACGCTACAAGGCTATAAAATGTGCAGCGTGTGATAACTTGAATGCTCCCCTCTCGCGAATGAATTTGGACCAAGAATGATAAATGGAATTAAAGAACGGGAAATAAGGTTAATAAAAACCCTCACGGATGCAAATCATATTGAAATATCAAATGGTATGGGGTGAAATTGGAATTTAGTTTTGTCAGGTTGATAGTTCTACATGTAAATACAAGACTATGATAAACCTAAAACTGGCTATGGAAGAGACATCACTCACGCTGTAGATATGATATGTTCCAAGACATAATCTCATAATTTTATATGGGAGATTATGTATAGAAGGAGATCAAGATGTTTGGAAACGCCTTCCCCGTTGTTTTTGTTGAAACTTGAGACTACCCGGTTAGCCCTTATTATGACATAGTTATGAGTCAAATTTGAAATTATGATGTTCTAATGGAAAAAAAAAAGTGCAGTATTATAAAACCTTTCAAAAGAACACTGCATATTTGAAACCAACAACAAATTCTGTGCTGCAAGCCTGCAATAATATTTCAGAGACAAGGTAGCTTTCTCAAGTTCATACTAAGAACTCGGCTGTTAATACCATTGTAAATCTATAATTTCCATATCAGTGAACCTTACCCCATGACTTGCTCTCTCCAAACTTCATAGTTTAATTTACCTTCTTGACACATAAATTTCGATTTAGTTTCGATGGGATATAATCCATGGTTATCAACATGTTCCAGATAGAAACCATGAATACGTAAGAATGAAATACTGTTTAAACGAAGATCCTTGATTACGTGCTAAGGGAAAAAAAAAAGCTAGTTTGCTCATATCGATGAAATGTAATGACAAAGGAAATCCTTTTTCTAGCTAGTTTGTAGGAGAGCTGACACAAAAATAGAGAATCGGACCACCTATATGTACATAATACACATGTAGGCAGGATCTCAAGAATCATAAACAAGAAACTCATCACCAAAGTCAAAAACACTCTTTGGGGGACCATGCAAATGACATTCATATCTTGGCCAAATTGACAGCGATGTTACATTCACCAAACTCAATCCCATTCGAAACCTAATCTTGATTGAGCTACAAGTTAGGCGTTCCGAATACTACCATATAAGAGCACTCTTCTGTTTCTTTTTTTTGGATTTGCTTGTGTATTTATGTATGCACGCCAATGCGTCGTCGAGTTAATTATAAATGGAAGGAATTACCGCGTAGAAATGGAGCTCCTTAGTCTCCTCCTCCAGCTGCTTGTGCTGAAACAGAATTGGAAAAAATAAAAATAAATAAAGAACAGAGAAGTTAGAAAACACATCTTCTTTGATATTTATCCCCAAGAAAAGAGTTAGTAACGAGTTTGGATTGGAACTAACATTTCTCCTGTGGGTCATGACAACCTCATCCTGCGACACGAATGGAGGATTGATCAAGAAGGATGTCGGAAGTAAATTATTCCAATGTCTGCGGTGAATATATTTTCATAATCAAAAAATTTTCTTGGGGGACTTGCCTTCTGGTCTCGGACACATGTGAGGCCGTTTTCGAGACTGTCTTCTAGGATTATCAGCTCTCTATGGTTTAGTGATGTTATGTCTTCACCTTTCAAGTGCCTGTTTATATAATATATCTCTATTAACGTTCTTTCATGATTAAATATTTTTTAAGAGAGAGAGAGAGCGAGAGAGAGAGAGAGAGAGAGAGAGGTGAACCTGAGCTGAATCTGCAAGTTATCGTTCTCCTTTTTGATCCTATCCAGTTCATTGCTCAGATTCTGAGATATTTCACATGATTTTGGAAAAACCCTAGCTTTATTAGAATTCTTTGAGGAAAATTGAGATAATCAAGGAAAGGAGCCACATCTATGCCCATGCAAGAAGCTGAGTTAGATACTGATTAATGAACTTTTGATTTTTTTTTTTTTGGTTTTTTTTTTCAAAATGTGCTTCTGATTTGAGAATGCATGTTTTGCATGGAAAACAAAAGGCACATAATGACCATTTAGTGCCAGATCTGTCATAATAGCTCCCATCAAATCACGGTAAAATAATTTGAGTTGAGACAGACAACATCCCAATTACAGATCTGCCATTAAGATTCATTCTTCTTGCTTCTAAGCAAGTTCTCTATATAAAGGACAGTGTCATTTCCCATCAGAAGCTTTCCTTCTTTGAACCTTTATTGGGAAAATACAAAATTAGCTAGGTTTGCAAAAGTTGCAAAGTAACCAACAGATCAATAATGGGAAGATAAATCAAACCCACCTCATGCTTAGCATCCCAAAGCCTCTTCCCACACTGTGTGTGATACTGGTCCAATATATCAACCAATCTAAACCCCCAAAACAGAAGTGAAAAAGGAAAAACCATGAACCAGTTAAAAAAAAACAATCAAGGTAGATCTTGTTAAAAAAAAAAAAGACAAAAAAAAAAAGAAAAAGAAAAAGAAGGAGGACAAGAACACAAATAATGCGTACGTGGTGTTAGAGCTGCAGTATTCATGCATCTTCCCAGAGCTACCAAAGATAATCACAGACACTTGAGCATCACACAGGACAGAGATCTCCTTAGCCTTCTTGATGAGCCCGTTCCTTCTCTTTGAGTAGGTCACCTGCCTGTTGTTTGAGTTCTCTATCCTCTTTATCTCTATCTTCCCTCTCCCCATCTTTCTTTCTTCTTTCTGATAATTTTCTTCTTTTCTCTGGGCCTTCCCTTTCTCTGTTGTTCTCTCTCTCTCTTGTTCACTTCTTTATCTGCTCTTGTTTGCAAATGAAAGCTGAATAGCAGAGAGAGAGAGAGGGGGGGAAGCTGAAAAAAGGAGCGGTACAGAAGTAAAGAGAGAACATTCCATTTAGGGTTAAGGGGAACTGCGACTTTTCTTGGCACAGAAGGGAAGGTGAGAAGTTTCATGCTAAAGCCTACTGTTCATTATTAGGGCTTTCTGGTTATTGGTTCTTCTCTTCCATGTCACCCTTGTGTGACCATCGGTCACTTTCAGAAATCCTTCACTGACGTGAACGATTGATATTAAACGATGGATATTGGTTGTGGTGTTCTCGTGTTCTGCTAACTGCAGCTACATCATATTGTCCCTTTTTTTCCCTAAAAAATCAAGTTTGAACTTGTCAAAACCATGGACCATCTTTGGGTGTCTTTCGCACGCAACATGCCAACATTCATACACAATAGGCTTCCTTACCAGTATTTTCTCCTTATGTAGTTCGTCTTACTGGACACGTGGCACCCTGCTTGATGAGAAATGTGTGGTCTCTCCTGTAGGGTTTGAGTGGGTGGAACCAAAAACCAAATTCTCAAGTTCAATTCACCATCAAAATTAAAAATCCGCAGATTCTTATTGAACATAAGAAAGATAGGAGCAGCTCCTTAGGTGGGGAAAAACGTACACGACCCTTTTAATGAGCTTTTCATTCGTACCTAGCCTATGTTAATAATATATATATTTTTAATTTTTTTTTGCATACGGATGGTCTCGTGGGCTATATAGAGTAGGGTACCCTTTGAACCTGTTGAAGCATAGCGATCTCATTTAATGATGTCACACACAACTTACTCTTAGAGCAAAAGTTTGTACCTTGTATCAAATTGGGTGTGTACTCCTTAAAGTACACTGCTATAATATAGGGTAGAGAGTCTACAATCGAGTTCTTTATTACTGTGGAATAAAGAGAGCTAGTGCATATGTTGCATACACATTTCATGCCATAAGGTGAGAGACAAGTTAAAGAGATCATTAGATTATGAATTAGGATTCGCATGCCTGGTGATGAGTGAAAGAGGATCGTGTTCATTGCACTGAGTAGTTCTCTTGGTTGTAACTTCTTGGTCAGAAGAGTAATTCTCTTGTCAAAAGAGGTTTTTTTCTTAGGATTTTTACGAAACACTACGAACAAATAATGTGAGACAAGTATCTCGGGTGGACAATATTACTTTATCAAGAAGTTAGTCGTCTCTCCACAACATCTCAATTATTTCAATGCATAATATGTGTGTGTGTGTGTGTGTGACATGTAAAATTGCTAATATCGACTTTTATAACTATTATGGGTCTAATAATTACTTCATCATCATCGTCATCTTCTTCTTCTTCTATATATATATATCAAACCATAAGTCTGAATCATGTACCAAACTAAATTTTAAAGTTATGCATCACTTAGCCACCCTACCTTTTTTTCTCCCACCTAATACTTGTGCTTCTATGCTGCCTAACTTTTTTTTTTTTTCCTAGCTAGTTAACTTTTCAAGTTCTTGGTATGTTTTTATGTGGATGTCTGTTTCTTAGGAATAACTTTTGGTTTGTTCCCCGCATGTTTGTGTTGATGTTCTTTTCCTTTTCCTTAGTAATTGTACTGTAGCATACTTACATTGCATTATTCTAGTGCGCATTTCTATGTTTACGAGACAATTCCATGACTTTTCTTCTTCGTCTTCTAGTTTAGATCGAAGGGTGCATGTAGATCTGCTAATTATAAATCTTTTAAAACATCATCAAGGGACCAGATAACAACTGTTTGGATCATGCATGCCAAATCAAATGCCATCATCTTCATACACACCCAAAGCAAATCTATACTAGTATAACCAAGGAAGAGAAATTGGCCCAAAAAAGAAAAGGAAACAAAAAAAACAGGAAGAGAGAGAGGGAGAGGATACAATTGCCCAAGCCAAGTTATATAGTGGCAGTTCAAACACAACACAGCTAATCAAGTGCAACAGTCTTCAAGATTAACATAATCCAATAGCGATTAGGTCCATGGCTAATCACCCCCAAAATGCAATTTGGCAACATTCTTCTCTAAATCCTCTCCTGTAAATTGTGCTGAAGAGGCTGCACGCGAAAGGTGAAAGGCATGCGATGGTGAGACTTAATAGTCCTGGCGAAAACAAAACATTATGAAATAAAAACAAAATCTTAGGCAGAGTCGAAACCTCAAGGCTGTACGGAATTATTTGTGTTGTGTATGGACATAGCAAGAGTTTATATCTTAAAATTGAGGTGTACAAAAACTATATTGTTCTTTGATCACAGGGAAGACATTTCAGAGCAAGCTGGATAAAATTTAGAAACCTTCCGGTATAATAAAATTGATGGTTTACAAGGAATTTTTCAATTGGATGTCAGCCACTCGGGCGACTGACCTTGTAACCGAGAGTCCACGAATCTTTTCCAAAAGAAATTAAACCATTTCACACTTCAATTTTCATCACAATCGATATGTGCACTTATGCAATGAGAAGTTATCTTCTTACAACGTCTCAATTACATATACTGTGCATATATTTTTAGTTCTAATTTTTTGGTGAACGTTCGCTTAGATGGCAAGAGAGTTTACTCCCCTCGTAGTTTCCAAAAGTAAAATCCTGAATGCATCGGGCTGATGTGGGTGAGCTTGTCCTGTGGATCATCTGATGAGGTGGATACTAGTCGATGTGCGTCAAAATTAGCCGAGACGAAACCATACTGTTAAATGGAATATATATAAATAACTTCTCACTTTTTCAAATACTATAATAACCCTAAAAACACTAAACTTAAATATTGGTTTTGACTAAATGTAGAATTTAAATTTTAGAATACTCGGATGCCTCCTTGGGGATGGGGATGGGGCCTATAAACTTTCCCCGACGGGGGCATACACAAGGCGGACATGGAAAACGATCAATCGTCTAAAATGCAAGAAACATATATGTTCATGATATAGATTGAAAGTTAGCGGGTGCAAGACAACTAACCAGAAATTTTTTCTGAAATAAAAACCTATTTCTGAAATAGGTTTGAAACAAAAAATCGTTTATTAACTCAATTTTAAAAAACTATTTTTAGAACAAAAAAATTATTCTAAAAATAGATTTGAAGTAGAAATGAGAAACAAAAAAGAGTTACTTCAAAAAATAGAAATAGAAATCTTCGTCGACGACCAACCCCGCCCTGTAGCCGATCCCTGGTGCCGCCGGTGGCCGGTCATCCTAGCTGCCGGTGGTCGGTCTCCGCCGCCGTCACCGATCGCCGATCGCCGGCCCGGTCAAACAATTTTCTATTTTAGAATCAGAAATTTTATGCCATTATTAAACACATTTTTTTTTCTCAAAAACTCATCCAGAAACCGAAATAGAAAAAACTATTTATGTTATAGAAATTCATTCTGGAACATAAATATTTTCATGCACGCCAAACAAATAAAAAAAAATTATGAACAAGATATGATAAATTCTTGTTGAATTGTTGAATATGTAACTATCATATTCTGATAATTAAGAGTTTGGCAAATTGCTTCTTGAACAAATGTTGCAGATCAACCTCAATAACTCCCTTTAAATGTTAAGGTGAAGAACAAAAAGCATGCACATAGACATATAAGGGGCTTGAAAAGATTTAAACTCATAATCTTCTACTCTGATGCTATGCTAAGTTTTGTGGGGGCTTGAAAAGATTTGAATTAAAAATCTTCTACTCTGATACCATGTTAAGTTTTGTGGAAACTATCGCCACCTGTTCTAAAAACTTAATGAAGGTATGGCTTAATACTTAAATATTCCAACAATATATCTCGATGTATTATAAGGTTTCTCTAACTCTTCTCGGTAATCTTGACTCTTCGTGCATTGTAAGTGTAAGAAGACCTCTCCCATTTATGTGATTTTGGGCTGAAATAATAAGGAAGTTTGTAAATTACCTGCAAATACTAATTGAGCTCCTTGTTCTCCTCCTCCAACATCTTGTGCTGGTGGATATGAAGTTCACACCAAAATGCCAAAAGAAAAAAAATGGTAGAACGAAAAAGTTGTTTAGTGGATACATCATCACGATGAACAAGCATTTCGACATAAACTTAATTGAGATAATGATCAATCGGTAAAAGAAAAGTTCATGTTGGAGATATAGATGCACATACATTCCTCCTTCGTGCATTGATGACCTCCATCTGAAACAAAATATCTAGGAGATTCAGAACACATCTGTTTAGACCAAATTTTTCAATGTTCCGTGTACAAAAGATGTGAGACTTGCCTTTTGGTCTCGTACAAAAGCGAGGCCATTCTCAAGAACGTCCTCTAGAACGATGAGCTCTTTATGGTTCAAGGAATTTATGTCTTGTCCATTTAGATGCCTGAGAGGTACGCATGAGGGAGCGCGGTTCGGGAGAGTCTGAAGGCTAAAGGAAGAAGCTAAACGTGAAGAGAAGAGAAAAGACCCACCTGAGTTTGATCTGCAGATTGTCGTTCTCCTTCTTGATTCTGTCGATTTCACTGTCGAGATTCTGAGAGCTCACCAAGAAAAAAATATGGCAGAGATAGAGTTGGCTGTGAGGATGTTAAAGGACTTATCCAGACAAGAACAAAAATAACAGAATATACCCAAGAAGAAGACAGAAAGGGCAACCTATGAATTACGGTTAAGCTTGCTAAGCATTATCAGTCCACAGTAACGAAAAGCTCATTTACAAGTTCTGTTCTTGCCTCTAGGGATATCTTCCTGGTCCTCTTTTCTGCAGTAGAAAAAGAAATACCTATACTCAAGAGCGACAGAGAAGGGCGAACCATCACCCCTAAATTGTGTCATGAAACTGTAGATCCATGTTTGCTAGCATCCTTTTAAAACCCCAAATATGTCATTTGGTACTTTGCCTTTTTTCTTTTGCACACAATAAGATATAGTTCTTGACAAGAACAAAGGAGCAAGATGGGAGAAAATGCCTATTTATAGATCTGCCCACAAGATTCAAGATTCCTTTTTCTTGACACAAATCCGACAAAGAAGAAGCAAACCAAACAATAAACATAGCTTTGGAAGATAAATTACAAGAAAGAAAACAAAAGCACCTCATGCTTGGCATCCCACAGCCTCTTTCCACACTGCCTGTGGTACTTATCTAGTAAATCAGTCAACCTGCACAGAAGCAAGTATTCTCATACGTACATACCTCAGTTTAGAGAGAGAGAGAGAGAGAGAGAGAGAGAGAGAGAGAGAGAGAGCATCACATACTTTGCGGAAGGGGTGCAATATTCGTGCATCTTCTTGGAGCTACCAAAGATGATCAAGGACACCTTAGCATTACACAGGACAGAGATCTCCTTGGCCTTCTTGATGAGCCCATTCCTTCTCTTCGAGTACGTCCCCTGCCTGTTGTTGGCATTCTCTATCCTCCTGATCTCTATCTTCCCTCTCCCCATCCTGAGTCCAAGCTTTCCCTCTTTCCTTCTTCTTCTTCTTCTTCTGGTGGAGAGAGAGGGGGAGAGAGATGAAGAGGGTTTCAAGAAGCGAGACGGAGAGAGAGATATCTGTCTTTCTTCTTAACGCATCTCTCCCTTCTTTTAACCAGAGAGATATGGAGGTGGGGTTAAAGAAGAGAGAGATGCGGTAAGAGGGAAGAAGACGTCTATTGCGAGTTAGGAAGACGCGAGACTTTCTTGGGAGAGTACAGCAAAGGGGAAGGGGAAGGCGTTTATGGAGTTGTGATAGGGACAAGCCAAAGCCAAAATTGCTATTTATATCTTTTGATGTGATGATGCTGCTGCTGTTTCTTGACCAACAGTCCTTTCTATATCTCTCCCCCTCCCCCTTCCACCGTCCCGGTGGAGATTTTCTTTCCTTCTTCCTTTCTTTTTCTTTCCCCTAATTTCGACGTGACTTTTCTTAATTCACCAAATTCAGTTTTGAATCACCAAAAAAGAAGATAATTAGAAATTTGTTATAGATCCATTTTTTCAAAAATTTGTGGTTGTTACTAGTACGTTAACAAATCCCAATTTTTGATTTCAAGTGAATTGTAGCCATCGATTTGACATATTCGATCGATAACGGGGTCCTGCATGATCGAACTGCAAAGATGCAAGTGTGAAAAATTCATACAAGTAACTCACACACGTAATGGAAGAACTATTTTCATTCGTTTTGCCGACTTACTTGCTAGGAGTAAGTTTATATTAGCTTTTGTTGACATACGCTTATTTTTATTAAGGGCACTATATTAACGATGTAAAAAACATATTTTTTAAATGTAATCGTTTGTAACTGTTATGGACAAAATTAAAATAATCTATTTTCAGCATTAATGAGAATGTTTAGGTATACGTTGTTGCAGATATTACGAAAACAGGTATTCCAAATCATTGATTTACCAACGGAACAAGTCTCTCCAAAGTAATTACTTTTCTTTCCCTTGAAAAATTTGAAAATGTAAGGCAAAACGGGCGTCGTCAAGCAATTCTGTTCTTGGCCCACCTTCCCAAGTGGGCCGGCCCAATTTATTGTGGGCCTCACAGTCTCATATGAAAGTTTAGAGTAGGTTTTTCGTAACAACAAAATACTTTTCGAGAAATCAGTTACTAAAAGACATTCTCCATTTTTTGGGTCAAAAAATCCATTTTCTTAACTTTAAGCATTATATTTTCTTTTATCGTAAAATGGTTTTCTTTTTATGATTAATTTCAGCAAACCAAACGCGACAGAACTAATCCGTGAAAGATTATTTATTTATTTTATTATTCAAACAAACACACCTTTAGAAACGACAGTTTCTAAGCTGGATTTCAAGCCCAACTATGATCATTCATCAGCTTGCAGCATGTGTAATTATTTTTGGTTTCTTTCGCTTTCTCTTCCTTCAGGGGCGGAATCAATAATATCACTCCCGCATGGAGTTCTCCTTCGATTTATGGAGATGACTAGGGTCGGTACGTCATAATTGTGATTGCAATTCGTGTCAAATATAAAAAGCATCTCGTCTTTTGTTTAAGTAGCTAAAAGTGACAAAAGAACTGGTGATTGACTTGGGACATTTCGTCAAAAAGCTGTACATGTGTCGGGCCGGGTCTGTACCGTGTTTCGTTTGGTACCATGTTCGTGTCTTTAAACGGAATCAGGTGTTAGCCGCGCTATTCCGCAATGGAATAAACACGTGATTCAGTCCCAAGACCATTGCCTCTCGACACTCTTCTCATGTGATGGCAACGGTTCAACTTCCAGTCAATAAGATGTTCCAAATTTCTTGGTGAATTGGATATGTACGAGCAAATTTAAGGACCATTCTTCGCCATTTGGATGTCGAGCATTCGTGTCCAGCTGATTTAGCTTCCGTGTCCTCCCATCAGTGTTCGTGACGTGAAGCCCTGGAAATTCAACTCTGGCAAAGTAACTAAAATTAATATAAATGATTAATATCAAATTTAAATTGATGGAAAATTTTGGATCACAAGAACTGAAAAGATAAAAATTGGACAAATTTTGAGATTTCAGTCAGTTTAGATTAGGTTTCGAAATTCTTAGTCGTCCTGAATTAGGATTTCAATTCTCACGCTCGAGCCTAATTCCGACCGAGCCTAACTTATGAAATTGCCAAAAATACCCCTCGTCTAGGGTACTAAATTTTCGTTCAATCTCGATTTGTCAAATTACCATTTTTGCCCTCAATTATTTGCACTAAAAGACAAAAATGCCCAAAAGTCTTTCTTGGGCCTACTCTCTCTCACACATCTCTCTCTCTCTCTCTCTCTCTCTCTCTCTCTCTCTCTCTTCTTCTTCTTCTTCTTCTGTTTTTGATGGAACAACCCTCCCCCCGATCGAACCTCCCTCCTCTCTTCCTCCTCTTCCTCCGGTCGATTTTTGGCGACCACCACTCACCATCGACAACCACCATAGACGGTCACTCTCCACCGTCACTCCCGACCCCTCTGTCGCCTCCGTTGGCCGCCGGCAGCAGTGAAATAGCCCCGAAAAACCCAGTTCTGTTTTTGGCCCTTGCACCCTCGAGAGCCGACCTCCCTCTAGCCGTTTGAGGCGCCATCGCCGCCAACCGCCACTTCACCGGTGTCCACCAACCGCCACTTCACCGGCGTCCACCTACCTCCTCTCGACACCCCAACTCCACCTCGCCAACCATCGCCCATAGGAGTCGCCGCAATCAACCCCGAAACCTCTGGTGCCCTATTTTAGATCGATTTCGATTTTTCTTCAGATCCGGCCAAGTCGGCCACCACCGCTGCTCACCACCACCACCAATGAACTCCTAAGACCCTCCTTCGTCATCCCTGAGCTCGTGGAGGCCGGCTGTGAAGCATGGCAGCCGAAAAATCCCTCGGAGTGCGCTCCTATTTTTGCCCGTACGGATTCCTTGCTCGGCCAGTTTTGTACGGCCTTGATTCCGCCGCCTCCGGCCACCCTTCGCCGCGGCCACCGATCTTGATCGACTCCCCCCGATCACTTGGTACTTCCACCGTCAACTCCCGAGCCGATCACCGTCGGTCGGTCGTCGAATCGACCTCCTCAGCCCGAAGCCGGCCCTGCCCTGTCCTGGCCTGAGTGCCTTATTTTGGGTCGGGTTCATGGGCCAACGAGTCTAGCCGTGGTCAGACTGACCTGGGCCATGGCTTGGGAGGCACGCCGAGTCTTTAGGCCATTGTGTTGGGTCCGTGGGCTATTTTGGCTGAGAGTTTTAGCCGTGGGCCGAGAGTTTTGGGCTATTTGTTCGAGGAAATTGGCCGTGATCCGCCATCGCCGTTCGTCGTCGTCGCCCGTGCCGTCGTATTTGAGACTGCCCAAGCCGACTCAATTTGTGAGTTGACCCTAATCCTTGGTTAGGGCGCTAATTGCACCTAGGATTAGTCGTTTAGGCGATTAGAAAATTTAAGTACGCGATCGGGGCCGGTTTAGATAGAAATTATAATTAAGTTAAATGACCGATCGATTAGGTTAGCCGGTTGATTACTTTGCCTGTGCTAATTATGATTAATAGAAATTGATTGATTGTGTTCGATCGCGATCGAGTGATAGGTTAGAGATGAGTGAGCGATCGACGTTATAAATTGAATTGATTAATAAAGGCATTGTACGAATCGAGCTTTTTTTTTGTCTAATAGGTTTTGATTGCTCGGGATTGATTGGCGACTTTATTGATTTGAATGTCTTGCTGAAATATATGATTGGCTGTCCTAATTGTTCATTGAGTGTTCGGTGGTCTGTTTAGGATGTAATCACCCTTCTGTGGTTGCAGTGTCTAATATTAGACAGCATATGCATATGGCCGCATGTGAAGTCAAAAGACATTTTTAGCATGAAAATGGCCTTCGGCCCGATCTTTTACATGCGTGAGTGAACATCCGGTTTTAATCGAAGATAATGAAATGGATTGATTGTTGGATGTGTTCTGTATGGTCATATGATGGAACGATGATGCTTTTCTCGACAAGTTCGTACCGTACCAATCTGGTGGAACTAGATGACTTGGCAGAAGCACGTCAATTTTGATCCAGTGCTAACTAGCACGGAGGCAAAGTTGGTCGGATGTCGGTCGCAACTTGTGATGAACTGATGCCCCGTTTAGGGATGTTTACTTGCTGGTGTCGTGCCAGGCGCATCGAAGACACCTCTTGTAGTAGCCGTTGTCGAGATAAAATGGATGTAGCCCGGTCCTATTGATAAAATGCTCGATTGCATCAAAGTGCTAGATTGCGTTATTTGTGGGAGTCACATCACGCCTTCTTTCATGTAGATCCCTCATGTGCCGTGGGCACGATTATCGTTAATAAATAGATTTGTGTGATGCCCTGTGTGTACTTGTGGATGAGATGTTTGTTTGGGTGATTGACTGATTGGCTGTGAGCCGAGTCAAGCATTGCATTATGTGTGGCTGAAGCTGGCAAGTATGAACGTGTATTGTTTTTATATCGTGACTGTAATTGGGTGTTATATGTGGTGATTTGTTATTGTGAGACTTATGTTAGGATTCCCGAGAGAATCAGTTTCCTAACCGAACTCAGGCTTTATTTACTAATATTTATCCTCACCACGTCGTGAGATAATATTTTCAGATCCCAAGTGACGAAGCCTCGTGAGCGTCAATGATTGGCTTTTGGATTAGTCATCTGAAGTAAGATGAGAAGTTAGTCTTACTTGACTGAGTATACCTTCGAGACTTTGTCTAGTGGCCCTGAAGTATGGGGTTGAGCTTTTACATTAGTAGCTTAGTAGGATTATGTCATAACTACTATTTTGTATATTTGTTTATTATTATCCTTTGGTAAAACGTTGTGGTGTTTGATTCATGCTATTCTATCCCTATTTGTTTTTATTATTAGGGAGCTGACACGTTTTCGCATGCTTAAGTAAGTAATAGGTCGATAGTGTGCCTAGGATGCTTTCTCTATGACCTCGTGGAGATTTGGTAAGGGATGTCGCGGGCTCGAGAGTCGGGGCGTGACATCCCCGTCCAAGGTGGTATAAGAGCAAGGTTAGCCTGATCCATCTGGTCATTGGCATGGAGTGATAAGGAGCATTGAGATTTGAGATAGTTAGTAGGATCGTAAGCTTTTGCATGTGCTTGTTACCTATATTTCTTTTGATTGATTATTAGTATTCTCATTACTCGTTGTTTGGGGTGGACAAGACTCCGTAAGTTACCTGTATAGTGAGTAACTGTAATGAGATGGTGCTTAATGGAAGGATAACTCAAGAAAATCCCAGTGTGGAAGGGATTCTGCATACATTGAACACTTTGGAAGCTGTCGTTGGACGGTAATTGAATAGTCAAGTTAATGGTACCACTACTTCGAGTGAAGACTTGTTGACTAGAAATGAGATTGGTGGGTAGTCGATACTTGAGTTGATGGAGATGTTTCTTAACCTCGAGCCACCGAAATTTAAAGAATTGGAAGACCCAAATACTGCAATCTTGTGGATTAAGGAAATCGAGAAGGTATTCGCCGTGCTAGGATATTCCGAAGAGGACAAGATAACACTGGTCCTTTACCAACTTTAAGATGATGCTAATGCGTGGTGGGAAGCCACACGAAGAAAGATCTTTCCTAAAGGTATGGTCTTTGTGTGAAATGCCTTCGTTGAAGCTTTCTATGGCAAGTACTTTTTGGACTGCAGGCGAGAGAAAAAGATAGCTGAATTCTTGCAGCTTTGATAAGACCAAATGATAGTAGAGCAATATGAGGTGAAATTTACTAAGCTGTCAGAGTTTGCACCCTAAACGATTGAAGATCCTATGAACATGATGAAAAGATTTTGTAAGGGATTGAAACCCGAGATTAAGGACCAACTGGTGCCGTTGAACTTTAAAAGTTATAGCGAATTGTATAAAAGGGTCCAATCTGTGGAGAGGAGCACGATTGATAGAGCAATCGTTTCTGGATCGCGACTTGTGCCTTCTTCTACGGATAACCATTGGATAGAGAAGAGGCTGATGTATGCCAACAAGTATCACATCCCGTCTAATCGGAGAAGTTCAATCAGAAAATTGATGTTCCGCCAAAATGAGAAATGTTGCCTGTGTCGCCTAAGGCATGGTTCTGGTCCCTGTCCGTTTAGAGGATGAGAATGCTTTAAATGTTACCAGCCGAGACACCAAGTGAAAGAATGCCCACTGAGACAGAAAACCGATCAAGCATCGCTGTCGCAAGAAGAACAAACTCAAAGAGATGTTCGGCAGAATACCTAGAATTAACTCTACTGGGAGTAGGGTGACTTTTGAATTAAGATGCTTTGGTATAGATTAGCAATAGCTAGTCGAGCTTGAAAAGACCTTTTTATGGATAAGGCTTATGGATATGGGTTTGTAATAAGACAATTAGTATTTTATGGATTGCATAAGTTTGAAGTGTTGTTTTGCTTGGATTGCCTTAGCCGTTGTTTTACTTTGGATTCTAATTTATGACTAAAGAAATATTTGCAGAAGAGCGAGTGTGAATTGTGAGATTGATCTTTGAGGTGTGATGAACTTTCTAGGGATCAGAGTACACGAATTGATAATGATCGATGTGAAGTTAGATAATGTGTACTGAACTGTGATGAAATCTTTCTCTACATGTGGTTAAAGTGGGACTTAAAATTGAAAACACGATTGTGAGTGCCATGTGTAATTTAGGGTGATGAACAAAAGATTGTGGATGAACCGAGATGCCATGGGTAAGTAAGACTTATGTGTTTTGCAAAATGGGTGAAAGTTGATTTTATCTCTAAATCCTGATTGAAGAAGACATTGCAGTATACCAAAGCAGTATTGGAATGACTTGAGGCCGTATGGCTCAGTCGACTAATATCCTAATAAGATTATGGTGAAGTATACACTGCCTGAAGATTATAGTTAATGAAACCTTAGACATGTGCATGAAACAAGGACAGTGAAGATGAATAGGAAAAGTTCGTAATGACAATCTAAGGTTAGGTGACATGATAGGGTCGCCAGTTGGATGCACAAACTATTGAGTTTGGCGATGCCCCTGAATAAGATTAAGATTGCGAGATGTGACAATTAAGGAAAACTAGTTACCAAAGTGGTGCAACGGAAGCATTGTAGAGCCACATGATTTCTTGGAATGTTGACTTTATCGGTCTTGCTTTTGTTAAAGCATAAAACTTATCGGGATTCACAACAATAGTTTTAGTGTTAGTTCAGATAGCTCGTGAAGACATCAAGATTTGAGGTAAGGCTACGAGAAGATTAATAGGCGTGATCGAACAATTGACGAAGATTTTGGTGTATCAATAAGTCAAAGAGCAACATTGCAAGCCTAAGTGAACTGCTGCCGTCGTTGGAGATTCTAAGGTAAAGGTGGGAAATGATCACATGGAATTTGTGATGAGACTTCCAAGAAGTCAAGGGATAAATGACTCAGTTTGGAGTACAGTAACTAGATTGACGATGCATTTTCAAGATAAAACAGTGTGAAGAAATTCAACTTGGTATGAGTGTAATTCTCCAAAACCTAAGGCCGAATCAAGATTAAGATTTGAACTTCTTGCGAACAACGACCAAGGGTTGAGGAAGCCACCAAGAGTTAGAGGTCGCCCTCGACGTGGATGATGGTCTTATTTGCTAGTCGGTTGTGTTATTGATTAAGGGTCGGCTGTGTGACGATCTTAAATCAAGCATAGATCGAATTGGGTTGATCTCACTCAACTGTAAGTCAACCATAGGATTACCCTGAAGTCGACCATGGATTGATTCGTGGCATGATTTGCGAGCTGGCATTGATCAATATTCAGGATGTCCATAGACCCTATGAGGAATGACTTGTACTAGAACCCCGTACCAGTCACACATTAGTCAAGGATTAGCTATCCTTGATTTTGTGATAAGTTGCTGGAGGACTACGGGTCGATTTGAACCAATCCTGCATCAATTTGACTTGGTCATGAGAGGTGATCTCTATAGTGTTCGATTGTACCACCGGTCTAGGAACGAGTGATTCCAAACCTAAACCGGCATCTTTGAGGTGGTCCTCAACTCGCTAGTCGCTTGTGAACTGATCCTGTTCGATAGAATGCACGGTATGACCCTCATTTTGATTTTGCGCCTGAGTTCGGTGATTCTTCAGATGTTTCAAGAGGTGACAGTGGTGATTCTAAATCTCAAAGTATTGAAGAAGAGACGCATTATTAGTAGATATTTTTCATGTAAATAGGATGTTCAAATTGCCATTAGCGTTAACCGTGATCGATCTCTATGGAACAGGAGGAAAAGAAGTGTTAAACTCTGCTCGTTGAAAGTTAAGAAATGGCCAATCAATTCGTGGGATTAGAAAATTACCGCGATTACTAAGATAACCAACAGTTGATTAGGGCAGCAAGGTCAGATGTCACAATTGAGTTGAATCCTTAGAATTGGATGGTTCAACTTGTTTAAACGAATTGTGGATATGGAATTGTGTCAGATTAGTAGTCAAGGATCATAAGTTAGAATCCGACTTGGATTTGATAGTCGCTTTATGATTTCGATGCACAGAGTGGAGATTAGGATTGACTTGGAGTGAACCTAGTATGAAGTTTGGGAAACGAAATTGCAGTTTAGTACGGCTTATTACTCACAAATGGTAAGTCAGTCTAAAAGGATAATTCAGAGTCTGGTGAACATGTTGGAGGCATGCGTTTTTGATTTAAAGATAATCAGGAGGAAGAATTACACTTGATGGAGTTTGCTCAAATAACAGTTCCAGTATAGCATTAAGATGATACTTTCCGAAGCAA
Source organism: Rhodomyrtus tomentosa (assembly GCA_028455895.1). Lineage (NCBI taxonomy): Eukaryota > Viridiplantae > Streptophyta > Magnoliopsida > Myrtales > Myrtaceae > Rhodomyrtus > Rhodomyrtus tomentosa. Next base: position 33,324,050 of record JAPCWY010000001.1, on the reverse strand, counting down.
TGTATGGCAGAGCGTGAAAGACGCTCGTTTAAAAGCGGACCTGAGTTAGTGGAACAATCGATGGACGCGATCAAGGTTAGCAGAGATAGACTGAGAACGGTTCAGAGTCGTCGGAAAAGTTACGTCAATAAGGAGCGAAGATCATTGCAATTTCAGGTGGGTAATTATGTCTGTAGAAGATGATGCCTGTTGGAAGGACAACTCATTTTGGTAATAAAGAAATGCCAAGTCCAAGGTGAGTCATACCATTCGGGATTTTGAAAATAATTGAAAATTGGATGTATCGTCTTGTGTTGCCGCTGAGACTGGCTCAAGTGCACAACGCCTTCCATGTGTCGATATTGAGGAAGTGCGAACCAAACCCCGCTCCTGTGTTGAGTTATGAGAAGATTGAACTGGATGAGCGAGAATCGTATTTGGAAAGTTCAGTTAGGATCGTCGCTAGGAAACAACAAGTATTCCAGAACAAGAATTTTTTTTTTCCTTTTGGTCAAGGAGATTTTGTAAACCCACGGAACTATTTAGGAGATTGAGGAAATTGTAAGAATTGGATATCCTTATTTGTTTAAAGAGAATAGCAGTACTTCAATTTTGAGGACGAAATTTTCTAAGGGGAGAAAGTTGTGACGCCTTGAAAATTCAGCTTTGACAAAGTACCTGAAATCAATATAAAGGATTAATATCGAATTTCAATCGATGGAAAATTTTGGATCGCAAGAACTGAAGAGACAAAAATTGGACAAATTTCGAAATTTCAGTCGGTTTAGATTATGTTTCGAAATTCTTAGTCATTGCGAATTAGGATTTCAATTCTCGCGATCGAGCCAAATCCCGACCGAGCTTAGCCTATGAAATTACCAAAAATACCCCTCGTCCAGTGTACCAAATTTTCGTTCAGTTCCGATTTGTCAAATTACCATTTTGCCATCAATTATTTGCACTAAAAGATAAAAATGCCCAAAAGTCTTCTTTGGGCCCACTCTTTCTCACACATCTCTCTCTCTCTCTCTCTCTCTATCTTCTTCTTCTTCTATTTTTGGTGGAACAACCCCCCCGACCGAACTTCCCTTATCCCTTCCTCCTCTTCCTCCGGTCGATTTTTGGCCTACCACCACTCACCACCGACAGCCACTCCCAACCGTCACTCCCGACCCCTCCGTCGCCTCCGTTAGCCGCTGGCAATAGCAAAACAGCCTTGGAAAACCCAGCTCTATTTTCGGCCCTTGCATCCTCGAGAGACTCCGGCATTTCTCCAACCGTTTGAGGCGCCACCGCCGCCAACCGTCGCCAACCGCCACTTCACCGAAGTCTACCAGCCTCCCCTTAACACTCTGACGCCGCCTCGCCTACCGTCGCCCACCGGAGCTGCCGCAATCAGCCCCAAAACCTCAAATTCCCTATTTTCAATCGGTTTCAATTTTTCTTCAAATCAGGCCAAGTCGGCCGCCGCCGCTACTCACCGCCACCACCATCGAACTTCCAAGACCCTTCTCCGTCGTCCCTAAGCTCGTGGCGGCCGAAAAACCCCCTCGGAGTGCGCTTTTGTTTCTGCCAGTGCGGATTCCATGCTCGGTTGGTTCTGTTCGACCTTGATTCCGCCGCCTCCGACCGCCCTCTGCCACGGCCATCGATCCCGATCGACTCCCCCCAACCACCTGGTACTTTCACCATCAACCTCCGAGCCGACCGTCGTCTGTCGATCGTCGAATCGGCCGCCTTAGCCCTGAAGTCGGCCCTGCCCTATCCCAGCCCGAGTGTCCTGTTTTAGGCCGGGTTCATGGGCCAGTGAGCCCGACCATGGCCGGACTGACCTGAGCCATGGCCTGGGAGGCGGGCCAAGTTTCTAGGCCATTGTGCTGGGTCCGTGGGCCATTTTGACTTAGAGTTTTGACCGTGGGCCGAGAGTTTTGGGCCATTTGTTCGAGGAAATTGGTCGTGATTCGCCATCCTGTTCGTTGTCGTCACTCGAGCCGTCGCCGTTGAGTCAGCCCGAGCCAACTCAATCTGTGAGTTGACCCTAATCCTTAGTTAGGATGCTAATTATGCCTAGGATTAGTCGTTTAGGCGATTAGGAAATTTATGTGCGCAATCGGGGCCGGTTTAGGTATAAATTGTGATTAAGTTAAATGACCAATCGATTAGGTTAGCCGATTGATTACTTTGCTTGTGGCTAATTGTGATTAGTTGAAATTGATTGATTGTATTCGATCGCGAGCAAGCGACAAGTTAGAGACGAGCGAGCGATCGATGTTATAAATTGAATTGATTAATAAAAGCATTGTACGAATCGAGCTTTTTATTGTCTAATCGATTTTGATTGCTCGAGATTGATTGGTGACTTTATTGATTTGGATGTCTTGCTGAAATGTCTGACTGGATGTCATAATTGTTCACTGAGTGTTCGGTGGCTTGTTTGGGGTTTAATCACCCTTTTGTGATTGCAGTGTCTAATATTAAACTGCATATGCATATGACCGTGTGTGAAGTCAAAAGATATTTTTAGCATGAAAATGGCCTTCGACCCGATCTTTTACATGCGTGAGTGAGCATTCGGCTTTAACCGAAGATAATGAAATGGGTTGATTGTTGGATTTGTTCTGTATGGTCATATGAGGGAACGATAATGTTTTTCTTGGCAAATTCGCACCGTATCAATCTGGTGGAACCAAACGACTTGGCAAAAGCACGTCAATTCTGATCCGGTGCTAACTAGCATGGAGGTAGAGTTGGTCAGATACCGGTCGCAACTTGTGATGAATCGACGCCCCGTTTGGGGATGCCTACTTACTGGTGCCGTAACAGGCGCATCGGGGACACCTCTTGTAGTAGACGTTGCCGAGAGAAAAGGGACGTAGCCTGGTACTATCGGTAGACTGCTCGATTGCATCAATGTGCTAGATCGCGTTATTTGTGGGAGTCGCATCACGCTTTCTTTCGCGTAGATACTCTCATGTGCCGTGGGCACGATTATCGTTAATAAATGGACTTATGTGATGTCCTGTGTGTACTTGTGCAGAGATGCTTATTTGGGTGATTGACTGATTGGCTGTGAGCCGAGTCAAGCATTGCATTATGTGTGACTGAAGCTAGCAAGTATGCATGTTGATTATTTTTATATCGTGATTGTAATTGAGTGTTATATGTGGTGATTTGTTATTGTGAGACTTTTGTTAGGATTCCCGGGCGAATTAGTTTCTTAACCGAGCTTAGGCTTGATTCACTAAGATTTATCCTTACCCCGTCGTGGGATAATATTTTCAGGTCCCAAGTGACGAAGCCTCGTGGGCGTCAAGGATTGGCTTTTGGATTAGTCATCTGAAGTAAGATGAGAAGTTAGTCTTACTTGACTGAGTATACCTTCAAGACTTTGTCTAGTGGCTCCGAAGTATGGGATTGAGCTCGTACATTAGTAGCTTAGTAGTATTATGTCATATCTACTGTTTTTTATATTTGTTTATTATTATCTGTTGGTAAAACGTTGTGGTGTTTGATTCATGCTATTCTATCCCTATTTGTTTTTATTGTTAGAGAGTTGGCACGTTTCCGCATGCTTAAGTAAGTAATAGGTCGATAATGTGACTGGGGTGCTATCTCTATGACCTCTTAGCAAAGCACGTTGCGAGCTCGAGAGTCGGGACGTGACGCGTGATGTTGCCGTGATTTGGTTCACATGCGCGTGTGGTTTGATTGTTAATGCTCCCGCGGATGAAGCTGTGTTTCCATGCCCAATCAAAGTGATCAGGACTCGCGGAAAAATGCGATCTTTTGTTGTTTTACTCTTGCAGAATTGATTAGTGTGGGGGTGGGGGTCTTCGTTGGGATTGGGCTTGAACAGCTTTTTCAAATTTGTCAATTTATGTGAATTGCTCACGGAGATTGTAACGGCACGCTAATGGTTCACCTTCTTCATACTGACCAGACTTGCTGACACCTGCTATCGCGCACGAAACAAAGATTTTTGTTTCTTGATGTTTTGGATCTAGGATTGGTGTGGCTTCTTTGGGTGCTATCTCCGTCCATGCTAATAGTCCTCTGTATTTTCATTTTTGTGGGGCTGTTTGTATGCAGTCCAATGGCAGGTTCAGGGAGTCCCATGGTATACTCCTTTCTGCTGTTTACCATCGTTCTTTCCCTTCAAGAAATGCACAGAACGAAGTTGGCCTCATCGGAGTTGTTCACAATACTCGGAGGTCTATCCTGTAAATTGTCCTGCTAACGGCGAGTCCTCGTATTCTGTTTCACAGCCTTTGTCATGGTGCTTTATTACTAGGGCGATGTATGGTTCAGTAATGAAGTTCTATTACTAGTGGGGATATATGGTTCAGAAATGATGTTGTCATTGCAATGCGTCCTTCCGTTGTAGTCCATCCAGGCTGCGATTTTACATAAGTAATCTGGTGGTAGTTCGTAAATCTCTTAATCTGCATTGATCACGTGTTATTCGTGTAGTTCATTGGCAACTTCCAAGAATCGTGTGGCATGAGAACTGGTTGGGGCGCTGGTAAGTATACTGTAATTTTGTTTCTCATGTGTTGTTTTTACTTGCTTCTAGCGTTACGAGGTCTGCCGAGAAACTGTCAGATTAATTCCACCGCAAACTCTTGATGCATATAATTACCTAGCATCTCTCTCTTGCCTTGCAGAAGAACCTTGAATAGCATGCTTGTGTGGATTCATTTAGCAGATTAAACTTTCTTCCTATTGGCTGGATGAGCAAATGTGTTGGGATTGATTTTGGGTCATCAGCTTCTGGATATTTTATGATGATGGCATATGCGTCAAACGTGGTATGGTAGGCTTCCAAGCTTTTCCAAAAGCATGATTTAACTACCGTGCCGGTTATGAAGTATGGTGCCTTTCCTGGTCCCGTTTATTTTAGAATCCAACTCTTAACAGCTAATGCATGCTAACGTTCTTCTGGGTCACCATACCCCTTTGCTAAATGTGATGTCGTTACACTTGACCTACATAATTAGTAAACAGTCCACACAAGTCCAATTGTGTTAGCTTCGAACATAAAAAATTCGGACTGTTGCAATCACGGACAATAAATAATGCTCAGTGTTGCATTGTACTCTTACCATATTAAATTAAAGCGAATGGGTCGGTATTGATCTATCCTTACTGAGATCCAGGGTGTTTCAGGTTGAAGTCTTATCTTTTGCTATCCATTTTTACCTTTCATTTAAATGAGGAAGATCATCGAATGACCCCAAAAGAATGCTTTAAAGTATAATATGCCCCAAACTGAGAACTGACGACTCTACCATTACATACCACACATTATTGACAAATGATTCCCCATTATGTTTCCATAACCAGACCATGTATACCTCTGTGGTTATATGCTTTAGAGCCTTGGTTTAGTTCGGAGAGTCAATGTAGGTTAGTAGTAGTGCTACCATCACCATGCCCATGTACTCCTTAATCTATCGAGTTTTCCAAGTTTTTGTTTCAGCCTGTTGCTGAGGTTTCCTGAGTGTTTCAATCAAGGCCAGTGTATTGTATCCTTAGTTAGTCAAGCTATTGAGCATTGATAAAACTGCTAAAATTTTTGTATCGGACGCTAAACATGTTTGGATCACAACTGCATGCAGTCTTCTGATAGAAAGGGGGAAAAAAAAAGAACTAACACTTGGTGCTTTACTGCGGCTTCTTATTCTCAGCTGGTCTGCTTTATGAAGTTAACAAGATTTCGGGGTCGATGCTTTCTAAAAGTGAATCCAAGACAAAGAGGCACTGAATTATTAACTCGACCATATGATCAGTCCTGCTCTCTAAGTTATGTCAGTATAGTGATTTTGGGTAGATGTACTAGACATCTGTTATTGCAGACATGATTAGCATTGGACGGGAATTTTTTCCGACTGTCCTCGTCTTTAAATCTTATTTTGGCTGTAAAATGCGGTAGAGAGCACAATCCTTGTCCGTCGCCAGAGTCATGGAGTCCCGTTCGTGCCTCTATCTGCATATTCTTGTCTTCCATATGCATCCTCTGTGTTTATGTAATTTCCGTTCTACAATTTTTGCGATTGCTCCTCCGGAGTCTTGAGTACTTGTGTGCAACGGCAGGATTTTAAAATCCAGAAAGAGATCCTTTACAGCGCTATGGATGTGCTAAACAAAATTTATGCAATTGCACTTGTGGAATGATGGAGAATCCTTCTCTCACCATGAGATTACAGAACGTAAAATAAAATTCAGGGTTGGCTCGTTAATCTGCACACAAGAATAAGACTTATGCTAGAACAATTGACATGAGTTCGATGCATTAAACTTATGAACATTAGCACTAGATTTTGCTATGGGACGAGATTTCCTCTAAACTCCCGGGAGCCACCACCTGATTGGAGGTCATCAAGGAAAAAAGCAACCGGAATGAATTGGAATGGTAAGTGTCATTCACTGCAATTTCTTGTTGTCCTGTACGTCAGAATGAGGTTAGTAGCTGCAGTCTGCAGATTACAATTCCAAGGATATGAATCATCTTCTGGATTGCTGCCTGATTCAAACATTCAATAGTCCACGGCTCGAGCTCGACTTCCTTCCATCCCGCGCAGATGAAGTGACGCTCGAAAAAGATCGGAATGATTCATGACTCAGCGGCAACGGTCTATCTGGCAATCTAGGTATGTCGGTGTCACCTTCCAACATCTTCAAAGCCTCAGCAATTGTGGGTCTGAAAGCCACCATCACATGAGCGCATAGGATCCCAACATGAACAAACCTCTCCATGATCCCTCTTGGCCCTTCTTCCCTTATCGACTCATCGAAAGTTTCTTCCACGTTTCCTGATTTCACTTGCGTCCATACCCAGTCCGTGATCAACAGAGGTCCCGCATTCAACTCTGACGTGTCGAGCACTTTCCTCCCGCTCATAATCTCGAGAATCACGACCCCAAAGCTGTAAACGTCGCTCTTTTCAGTCAGTTGCCCGTAGAGAGCGTACTCCGGTGCGAGATATCCGTATGTCCCGGCGACCCGGGTGGTGAGATGAGATTGCCCTTCTCTGCTTTGCTTGGCTAGCCCAAAATCTGCCACTCTAGCATTCATGTCAGAATCAAGAAGTATGTTGGTGGCCTTTATGTCTCTGTGATAGATAGCTGGTTTGATTCCATAGTGCAAGTAAGCAAGCCCTTTTGCCACATCTAAGATTATATTCTTCCTCTGTGGCCAAGTTAGTGCATTCCTTTTCGTGCCTGTTGACCCTAAGCTGGGCAAGTTGTCACCCAGGCTTCCATTTGACATGTAGTCATAAACCAGATACCTCCTTTTGCCCCGGGAGTCATCGCTGGTGACACAGCAACCTCTGAGAGAGAGAAGATTCCGATGCCTAATCTTGCTTATGATCTCGACCTCATTTGAGAAATCTTCGTCGCCCTCGGTGTCTATGTCGAGCATCTGTTTCACGGCGACCGTAGTTCCGTCCGAGAGAGTTCCTTTATACACCATACCGTGAGCGCCTTGGCCGATGAAGTTTACCGGTGAAAATCCATTCGTGGCTCGCTCCAGCTCCGCTATCCGAAACCATTTCGCTCCGCTGTTCGGCAGCACGCTGCTCCTGAAGCTGTTGACAAATTCTTCATGCGGGGCGTTTCGCCTCTTTTCTCGCTGCCGGTTTCTATGGAGGACGATAACTCCAAATGCGAGAAGGACGCCCATAAGTGCACCCAAGAATATAGCAACCAACTTCAAAATGCTCTTTTTGCTCAAACTATCAGAATCTTTACTTGCTTTGCTGGATATTGGCAAACCGAGGATGCAATTCGCCGTAGTCGCGTCTGTTGGCCCGAGCTCATTCACGATCCCAGCCGCATACAGAACCGTGAAGTAGAAGCAGTCCGTGGAGTTAGAATCTAAACTGCTCAACCGCGAAGACACCTGCAGTCCGGCTTCCACACATTGGCTACACCTCGTTCCGGTCAAGTCCCCCTTGCAAGAAGTGTCGAGGGGGCTTATCGGGCCGACCCTGGCGGTCCAGTCCTGGACGGACGCGATCCCGTCGCAGCTCGAGGCGTTGACCACGAACCGGGCCGAGCTGTTGAAGCAGAGCGGGACCCAGGACGCCTGGACCGACCGAGCGGCGAGCCTCGTCCCGAACACGGAGAGGCAAGAGGACGAAGCGGTCAGGTTCGGGAGGCGGAACATGGAGGTCTCCCGGAGGTACTGAGCCAGCCCCAGGCCGAAGAGGCTGAGCAGGGTCTGGCAACAGCCGCCCGATCCGGACAGGCAAAGGGAGGAGTTCCAAGGGAAGGTGTCGACGTAGCCGAGGTCGATGGGACACGTCGTCGACGAAGACGACGACGACGACGACGAGGACGTGACGGGGCCGAGGGCACCGTGGACGGCGAGGAGGAGGAGCAGGATGAAGGAACAGAAGGAGAGGGTCTCGTCCATGGCGGCTCAGGGCATTAATGGAGTGAAGAAAACCAAAGTTTGTTCCAGATCTTAAACCGATAGTGGGAGAAGCATCAAAGGTGGGCTGGGGTTGTTGGTCAACAATCAACATGCACGTTTTGCAAGCCGGTCAAAGCCGACGTGTGACAAATTATATTTTGGGGAAAGGTTGCCACCCGGGCTGATCCAAGGTGACTGCCCAATCAGAGGCCATTTCTATGTGGCTTCTTCCACGTGTGTTGCATGCGTTTAATTTTGACTATAGTCGTGATCAACAGCTGACCAAATAATTCAAAAAGCGGCGGCCCGACCAACTTTTTCATTGAGGGGGAACCAAAAAAAAAACCTCGTTTTTGATTGGAAATCAGAAAATTACACGGTGAAGCTCGTGATGCTGCACAAGGTAAATTAGAAGATTGGTTTGACCTTGAAAGATAGTGGGAAAGGAGAAATCGATTCACGATTCGGACTGGAGGGGCGAACTAAACCGCAAAGTTGGATCTTCACATTGAATTAGACTCTCTTCATAATTGTTTTTTTTTTTTTTGGCCAATTGAATCGTAAATCTTTTGTATTGGTGTCAATTTAATCTTGCCGATCAATTTTGACTGGAGATTGATAATATCAACGCCAATCATCTTATGTGACACTATAGAGTTGACGAGAATTTTTTTTTTTGCTTTATTTGTTATTTTTGGCCTCTTTTTTTTTTGTTAATGGTTGGTAGAAGACCGCTGGCTACCAAGCATTGGCTAGCGACCTCCTGCCGACGTCCAGGTCATCAATTTTCAGGCAAAATTGATTAGAATGACTTAATTAGCATAAACGTAGAAAGATTTATGACTGAATTAAAAAAAAAAAACATTCAAGATTGAATTGCCCCAGTCACATTAAATTTATGTTTCATGTGACAGTACGATGAACATCATGAAAGACTATGGCTATTCTTCATTCACATGATTGGAGGACTTTCCTCCATCCTTCCAACCATGCATTGAACACGACTTCGCGCACTTGACTTTATATTTCAGTCGAGTGCGTGTGAGGGCGATGTCTGTAACTTATTAACCTGCGGCTCGTTAAGGAATTATTATTATTATTATTTTTTGGAACATGCGTTAGGTCCAGCTTCATAACATACAAGGCCCAGAGAGGGCGGGGATATAAAATCCAAGTAGAATGAAAGCCCAGTCCGTCACCTCATTTATTTCTCCGTCGCAAAACTCTTAAATTTGAAAGCTACGAAATATCTCCATAAAATGGCCTTTATTTTAGTTGGCATTTGGTAAAGTTCATAATTCTACCGTACCGGAACGCTTTACATTTTACTAATGCAATCATTGGATGCATAACCACGTTGAGTAAGTCCAAAATAACGAGAAGAAAGACGAGAGAGAGAGGGAGAGGGGAAGGGTGCCGGCATCTCGAACGACTAGGGTGGGCGACCCCCACTAAGGACTAGGCATAGGAGGTCGAGTGTCGCGCGGCCACCGGTAGTAACCCTACTCCCCCCTCTTCTAGAATGTATAGGGGAAGGATGGGAATTGTTAGTATAAAATACGATATTAGACAAAATCGAAGTTTGGAAGATTCAAATGGAACATCGACCCAGCACGATAGTCGGTGTCGTTCCTTTGCCTTAATTCACGCGAATGTAGACATGGCCGGTTCCACGAAACTACCGGTTTCGATTCCACCAAAAGGGGAACGTGAACCGGCCCCAAAGGGACCGGTTTCGATTTTTTTAAAATAAATAAATAAATAAATTATTAATTATAATCATTAATCAAATTGTATATGGTGATAAAATTTGAGAAAAAAGAGAGAGAAGGAATGAGTTTGAACTTAATGAATTATCATTAAGCGTCTACATATCTTTTTGGGGGATAGAATAATCAAAGTTCATGTAGTTATATTAACTTTGGTAATCCCAACTTACCTCATCGTCAATCGTCGCTACCCGTTGTTGTGGTAGCAGTAGTATCCCCACAGTCATCATTGAATAATTCGTGTTTTCAATCCAGATTTTGTTGTCAAAATTTAGCGTTTATCCAATCATCGACATAAGCTTGAATCTCCACACTTTTCGGACTTAATCTTGAATGGCGGGGGTCCAAAATTAATCCTCCAACGCTAATGCTTGTTCAGCTGCCATTGTTGAAGAAATGGGTCGCTAATATTTGTTTCGCAATGGGGGAGAGAACTAGAAATTGAGTTGAATGTTTCTTCCACCACTCAAGAATCTTGAAATCTGCGCTATGTTCGGAATCATTAAACTCAATAGTAATTGTTAAATAATTTTTTAATTCAGAAATTCTACTTGTTGATGTCCCTTTATATTTTTTTTTGCCTACTTATGAGCATTTTATACCCTCTACTAAGTGAAATACCTGCATCGTTTTGTGAGATACTATATTGGGCAGATCCACATCAACTGTCATTTAAACCATATCTACTAGAGAATTCATTATATAATGTTACTATAGCTTATTTAACCTTTATTTGTATAATTGAAATATTTATTACTTCATTCAAATGTAAATAATCATAATAATAAGCATTCATATAATCTAATAAATCGTCTAATTTAGTACGTGGGTAAAAAATAATACCAACTAAATAGACAAGAGTAATGTTCAAATAATATGCAATCATTTTTCTCATATTACTAAAATGCTTGAAACTAATTCAGTATCATTTTCATATTCATTAAAAACATTAGCAATATTAACACACTTTATTAAAAATAAATACGTAGTGGGATAATAAATATCAGATAAAGTATTAGTAGCATCATTAAAAACTTTCAAAAAATCTATTTTTTTTTTTTTGCAAACGTCCTAATGTTGCGGGAGCAAAGCATTATCGGGAACAGTATTCGAAATAAATGAACATAATAAACCTTTGTAATTTAAATTTTGTAGAAGCATCTCGTAGGTAGAATTTCAACGAGTCGAAATATATTTTGGAAACATTTTCGCCTTTCTCTCATTTTGTTTACAAAATTTTCTTCACTCTTTCATAATATGAGGACAACTCCATAAAAATCTGATTGCACTATTGATTGGATATAGATAAGTCACAAGAGATCGTAAATCATCTTGTACACAAAAATTCAAAGCACGGTAAACACATCTAATGTGACGTCCTAGAAATTCAACCCTTGTAAGTGCCGGGAGTCGATTTAATGATATGAATGTATATTCATAGTCGACGCCATTTTGGACTATAAGGACTGAAAAGACGAAAATTTGGACGAATTCCGAACTTTAGATTATTTCGAATTGAGTTTCGAAATTAATCCGTGGCGATTTTTAAATTGCCGTTTTTGCAAACGAGCTTAACCCTGATCGAGCTTGACCAGTGAAATTGCCGAAATTACCCTTCGATCAGTACACCAAAAATTTCGTTTCAGTCCCGGCGTGCCAAAATTACCATTTTGTCCCCCAATTATTCATTCATATAAGACAAAAAAATTAAAATTTGGCCTCCAAAGTCAAGGTGGTGGGCCATTTCTCCCTCTGCCCAACGCACTGCTCTCTGCCGTTGCTTCCTTCTTCTTCTTTCTTCTTCTTCTTCTATTCTTCCTCTTCTCTTCTCTTGGTTGACCGACGACTCCCCCCCCCTTTGCCGACCGATTCCTCCTCCGTCCGTCGTCATTTTTCGCGACCACCACATCCCCACCGGCAGCCACCGTCCCCAGCCACTCGTCGCCGTCGCCTGGACCCCGGCCGAGCCGCCGTCGCCGCCGTTTCGCCGAAGGAAACTCGCGGCCGGGCCTGCCCTGTTTTCGGGTCAGAGGACCCGAGAACTCCGCGGCCTCCTCCGGCCGCCACGGCCGCCACCGACGCCGACCACCACCACCCAGCTAACCCCCGACCTCCCCTCGACCGATCCCACCCCTCGTCGCCGACCGTTAGCCGCCGGAACCGCCGGAATCCTGCCCGAAAGTCTCGGTGCTCTGTTTTTGAACCCGGGTTGTTCCGATCTTCGTTTCGGCCGCCACCGTCGCCGCCGTACCACACCGCCGCCGCCAAACGACTCCCCTGAGTCTCCTCTACCGCCACCCAGCTCAGCTCCGCCGGTCGCCGCGCGTGGCCGCCGAAAACCGCCGCCGACCGAGAGCCCTGTTTCGGCTCGAAAACAGGACAGCCACTGATCGCGGCTGTCCGCCGGAGCCGGCCGCCTTCCGCCGCCGCCCACCTGTCCCGGCCGACTCCCACTGACCCCTAGGTGAGCCTCCGACCCCTGGCCGGCCTTGTCCTGGCCCGTGTCGCCGGAAAACGGCCAAAAACTGTGAAGTGTCGGTTGAATATTCTGGTTTCTCACTGTTGCAGGCTGTCGGCCGCCGCTCGCCGGAGCTCCGCCGCCGGCCACCTGTTCCGGTGACCTCGCCGGACTCCCACGGGGTGTCGCCGAAGTTTGAGCCCGACCCGCAGCGCGATAAACCTTAGTTTTATCGCCGCCGCCGCCGCCGCCGCCGCCGTCGCCGATCGAGCTAACTCAAATAGTGAGTTGACTCTAAACCTTGGTTAGGACGCTAATTGCGCTTAGGATTAGTTTGTTTTATTTATTTAGTTAATTATTTATTTATTTATTATTTATTTATTTATTAAAAAAAAATATTTCGATCGAGACCGGTTTAGATAGAAACCATGGTTAGGATACATGGTCGATCGATTATTTGTCTGTGGCTATTTGTGGTAATTTAGCAATTAATTGATTGATTGAGTTGCTCGCGAGTGAGTGTCAGGTTAGAGACGAGCGAACAATTGATTGCTATAGTTTGACTGAGGATTAAGATTTCTATTATGAATTGAGCTTGAAATCGCCGGGTTCAGTTGATTATTTGAGAATGAGTAAATTGCTTGATTGGTTTGTCTGCCTGGCTGATATGCTCCATTGGGAATCTTGTGGGCCTTGGGGCCGAGTTGACTGTATTTCTTGTGGATTTTGGTGTTAATCCAAGATAATCAATGAATTGATTGCCGAGTGCAATTTGTGTGGTCATTAAAAGGGTCAATGACGCTACTTGGCAAGTTCGCTTTGTACCGTGGGTACTTGTACCGTACTGATTGTATGGAAATTTGCGACTTGTCAGAAGCACGATAATCCATGCCCCGTGCCAGTCGTACGGTTTTAAGGGATTATCGGATGCCGGTCGCAGCTTGTGAAGAACCGAAGCTCCTTTTTAAGGAATGCCTACTCGCAGTGCCGTGCCGGGTGCACTGGATACACTGCTTGTAGTAGTCGTCGCTGAGAGGGTAAAGTGGACGTAGCCTGGTTTTGCCAGAAGAGTGCGGGATCGCACTATTGATGTATTTATCACGCCAGTCGCGTGGGTCATTGATTAATAATGAACTTGTGTATGCCTGAGTGGTTGTACTTCTGTTGGTGGTAGATTTGTCAGACTTGTTATGATTGATATATATATATATATATCTGTTGTTATCTTGTGATCTTTTTGTGGCACTTAGGATGTTCTGGGCGAATCATTGTCCTAACCGAGATTAGGCTTGATTCACTGAGATTCATTTCTCACCCCGTCGCGGGACAATTGTTTTTCAGGTCCGAAGTAATGGAAAGACCGGTGCGGTTCGGCACCCCCACTGACTCATCACTTGATATCAGTCTCCATCCGGTACTAGGTACGGACCAGATGTGGGAGCGCCACATCACGACGATATGGGTTGATGAAGGGATGCCACATCTGGTGGCACATCTATTTAAAGCCTGGTATCTTCGTGATGGGATGGATCTCTTTGGTCCGCTTCGAGGATTTGAGGGGCCACCTCTACAGGGGGTCCCTAATATCCCCGCTTGGGACCCGATGGATATTGATACACCTGATGGGGAAGTGATGGACCCCGCGCCTGATATGGAGCTCGATCTCGAGCTTGAGCAATCGGTAGCCCCCTCTGTGCGTTCTAGCCAGAGTTCTTGTGATGACCCAAATGACCCGGCTCCCCCGTTTGATTATTACGACACGGATGTCGAGTCTTCCCAGTAGTGGGTTAGGGCCTTTTTGTAGTCAGGGAACTGTGGTTATTTTTGTGGGGGATACTGTTTTGGGATAGATGAGAGTTAACCTTACCTGACTCCTGTATCTTTTTGTGAGTCCTAGAGGGCCACCCCGAAGCATGGGGTTGTATTTATCAGTTGATGGCTCTGTAAGGTTATGAATCATCTATTCTCATCAGCCTTTTGTATTTTGCAATCTGGCTTTACTTTCTATCTATCCCATGTGATCTTATTGAATGGAAGATGGTACGTTCCGCTTGCGCAATATAAGCTTAGGTCGATAGCAATTGCCTGGGACGCTATCTATTATGACCTGGTGGCGATTTGGCAAGGGATGTCGCGGGCTCGAGAGTCGGGACGTGACATCTAATGTGAAAAAATTGTCCGCCAAAAGAGAATTTACAAATTTTTTCTAACTCTAGAATGAAAGCAGTATTTGCGGCGGCATTATCAAAATCAATTGAAAAAATTTTATTAATTAAATCATATTATTCTAAAACTTTCCTAATTAGTCTAAAACTTTCCTAATTAGTCTATAAATATTATGGGCCGTATGACTTTAAGGAAAAATTCAAAATGCAAGAAGTCTTTTTTGAATAATCCAATTATCACCTATCTAATGGCATGTGACACCCATATAAGAATTAATATTCCAAGCATCGTTCCAAATATTACTACATATATGTACACGTCCATTGAATTCTTCAAAAAAACCTTATCAATTCATTTTTTCATTTTTTATAAATTTGTTTAAGTTCGCGTCTAAGAGTAGTTTTCGAAACAAATGGTGCTTGCGGAGCCAGCATAATGTTTACCAAATATCTAAAATTAAAATTTTCACTAGTATTGAACGGAGTATGCTTAAGGGCAACATATTTAGCTAATGTTTATTTATAAAATGCATTAGTGAAACGGAATAAAGGATGAAGGTTAGGATTGGCGAACCCGAAAATTTGTTGTTGGCTAGTGTCGATCCCCACTTGCGTTGGATGCTTTTTCGTCAGATGCCGACGAAATATTCCGTAACCATCTCCTTTACCAAGTTTATATGTTTGCAGACAATATTTACAGCTTATATCAAACTTACCTTCATTTTCATTCCATACTTTGTTGAAGTGTAGCCATAAGTCGGATTCTCGGCTTTTCCGTGTCGGCTCCTTTGCTATCGACATTTCTTCGACACCAATAGGACGATAAAGATTTTATTGCGTTGGGACGTGCTCGACGTTGGGATGTGAAATATCGCCGTTTTCCCAACATGCACATTCATGAGGATCATATTCACGAGCAGGATAATCGGATTCTCCCATTGGACTCTTTCCAATATTTCTACTTTCACTTGCCATTTTTTGAGAGGATTGATCGGAAAATTGATTCAAAGAATTAAGACGGAATTGAGAGATAACAACGGATTGCGAGAATTTGACAAAATTTGAGAGTTTGAGACTTGAGAGTATTAAAGATAATTGAGAGAAATCGTGAAAAAAATGAAGAGGGATTGATAGGTTTTTATAGATTTTTTTAAAGAAATTTGCAATGGACTCGGGGAAGAGCCAAACACCTCTTCCTAAGGGCGACGAGGGGCAGGGGCTGTACTTTTTTTTTTTTTTTTTAATTTTTTTTCGGGTTCGGAATAGGCTCGGAACCGCCGATTTCAAGCCGGTTTCGAAAAATTAAGAACCGAAACCGCGAGTCTGGTCAACTGGCTGGTTTCGAGCCGGCGGTTCCGAATGTCCATGTGTACGCGAAAGAAATCATCGCCACCTACTCCATCAATGCCTTAACTATGAAGCGGCACCCAACAAACAATTTATGGATCAAGCTAAGCAAATCCCAAAAAAATACTTTCTTTAAAGCCGCCGGAAGCTCCAACACCAACAACCCCCGACTCACACACCAACAAAAAAAAAAAACTTATATTTTAAGTGCAATTTCAATTTTATCCGATATTTTGAGGTACAAAATAGGCATAAAATTGCGATTGAACCTAAAGAAAAAAATATATATTTCGAATCATCATGATTCATGAGTATTTTTTTTTTAGTCGAAAGTGATTCATGAGTTGAGTTGGCATTTCTTGTCCTTACATGATGGGCACCACACGGATCCAAGGTTCATTCATCCTCACACACAAAGTCCCTCGAGAAACCCGAAGCGACCCATCTATCGCGAGCTTCATCGATCGAGCGAGACTGGGGGAAACTTCCGAATTCGTCGCCGAGCTTGGGAAGATTCCCGCCTCACCCTCTCCTTTGATCCTCCTCCTCATTCCCCCCGCCAAATCGCCTCCCAAAACCGATTGCTCGATTCGGTAAAACCGCTTGGCATCATTCACAGACTCGGGTTACGAAAACATTTGTTAGTGCGACCATTAAATTGTGCAACTGAGTTGGGTAAGTCCATTGAAGAAATAACGAAACGAAAAAAAGAAAAAAGATAGAGAGAGAGAGAGAAAGAGGACGAGGAGGGGGCGGCATCTTGAACGACGAGGGTTGGCGACCCTCGCCAGGACCTCGGCGTAGGTGGTCGGCTCCGGGCGCGGCCAGTTTTTTTATAGAATGTATAGGTGAAAACAAGAAAAAAGGGAAATTCTATTGAAAAGAGTGGAGAGGCTAATCTGGACAAAATCAGAGATAAGAAAGCTTTCAAAAGGAAGGTTGACCGTCGATCCAAGTATAGCCTTGCTCGACCATCACTCTCCTTTCTTGCCGCAAATTCATGGGAATGGCAAAGCATTGCCATGCCAACTACGCCTACTCCCTTCGTTCCCTGAAAACTGATTTATGAAGCCGCACCAAACGAATATTTTCCTTGATCAAGCTATATATAAGCATATCCCAAAATAAAATAAATAAATAATCGGTAATACCTCTCTCTTTATTATTATTATCATCATCATCAGACTTTAAGGCCTGTTATGGGGTCTTTAAAAAAAAATAAAAAATCCCATACTTTAGTTGCAGCCTCAATTTTGCTCAAAATTAACCTCGATTTCGCTCTAAATTTTCTCGTTTATGTCGTAAAAAAAAAAGTTATCTACTTTCACTCTAGTCCCACAGATTATCGACATTGAAACTCGTCAAAAGAGTTTATTATCAGAACCCGCGTTTTTTAAATTCACCTCGCAATTGAACAATGTCAACCTTTCGATGTTGGTAAATATTTATTAGAAATCAGCGGCGCAACGTTCGCTGACATATTCGAAGCCGGACGGACAAGGGTAGTCGAGTCGAGTTGGCGTTCGGCGTTGGGTTTTCAGTAAGCTCCACGTCGGATTCAATTCAACGTTCACACGTCAACTCCCGAAGCGAGAGGGAAGGAAGGAAGGAAGGAAGGGAGGAAGGAAGAGAGCGAAGCGACCCACCGACCGCGATCGAGCGAGATTGGGGAAACTTACCGAATTCGTCGCCGAGCTTGGGGAAGACTTCCGCTAAATTCATCTTCACTCTCCTTTGATCCCTCCTCATTCCCGCCAAATCGCCTCCCAAAACCGATCCCTCCATCCTTTCCTCATCCGTTCCCGACTTTCCATTTCCGTTCTTCGTTTCGATCGCCGACTCCGATGATTTCCTAGCGTGTTCGGTTCTGTTAAACCGCTCTTCATCGTTCGCAGGCCTGTTTTTTTTTTTTTTCGTCCAAATAATCTTGGGACTATTCCCTCTCTCGTGCTAGTTCTGGACCTCGTTTCCCGGTGAGAAATGGACGAGTTCGGTGTCTTGACGGAGCGCTACGGCTTGAAGCCCCAAGTGAAGTCGGCTCCGATGGCTGAATTGAAGCGTCCGGACGGGATCGGCAGCGCCCGAGGCCGGAGCTCCGCTCAGAATCGCGCCTCCGTCAATCGATCCTCCTCTTACGCCCCCGCGTCTTCTTGGAATTCCAGCTCTGGCAACAAAGCTTCCGCCGATGACTACGGCGAGTTCCTTCAATCGAATAGTGGTAGCAAGACTCAAGGTTTCGGCAGTTTGGACGACTTCGGTGATCTGTTTGGTGGATCTAATAAGCCCTCGAAACCGCCGGCTAGTAATAGCGCCGTCGATTACGACTCGCTTTTCAATTTGAGTGCGAGATCTTCGTCTACCTACGATAATGACGACATATTCGGCGGAATGCCTGGCGTGAAGAGCTCGGCGTCTGTCGGTGGCAATGGCGTTTTCGGTTCGTTTGCTTCTCCTCCAAGGCAGAGCTCCCCGGTTGACGATTTATTAGGTGGGTATCAAAATGATGACCACGACGATATCTTTGGTTGTATCGGCACGAAGTCGGGGAAGACTGATAGTAATGGATCCGAGGCTGGGCATGGTGCTGTGGAATCTGATGATCTGATCCCTGGGTTTGGTGGAAGTAGTCCTCCAGTCGACGGGTGAGTGTGCATATTGGAAATTTTAATCTGAACGTCTGCTCTTTCTACATACCGAATGACCTCTCTCTTGTTCTGTGGTGCTTCGATTTCACCAGATTAGCAAATTCACCAAGTATACTAAATGCGTCTTTTTCTGCATGACATTGAAAAATCTCTAATAGGACCTTCTTCTATATCAGTAGGATTCACGTAACACGATAGAAAATTAGTGACACTGCGAGTGTGCAAGGACACGGTAACATTTGTGGACAGTTGGTTTGGCATCTCTGAGGATGACACAGAATTGAGGACTTTTAAGTTGTTCGAAGCTTCTTTTGAGTCTTCTTTTAAAAGAATGTCTGCTTGTTGAGTGTTTTTTTTTGGGGGGGGGAGAGGGAGGGGGGGGGGGGGGTCGGAGCTTATTGGGAAGTATTTTTTTTTTTTTGGAACCAAGCTTATTGAGAAGTGTTTCTTTTTTCTTTTTGGTCGAAACATTGATTTTGTTCTTCCAGTGTGATTGAGCATCTCTTTCTGTGTAGATTTTGTTCTTCTTTTACTTATGCTTATTAGACTCTCTCAGTTGGAACTACTTTCTCGATAGGGGATTTCACATGTTAATTATTGCTGAGCTGAAGCATGTATTTTCTCTTTATTTCTGCTGATTATATCGGATATAATATATCCTACAAGGAAAAATAGGTATCCCAACTTATGCTAAAACTAAATCTCAATGCAGACACGAATTCTTCAGTTTCATTTTTCACCTGATGGTACATGTGCATGGATCACTTTATGTGCGTAATATCTGTTTAGAATCATGAAGATGCCTAGCAGAGTAATTCTTAGCTGTAAGAAAGTGCAAAGATGACGATTCATCTGCATGACATGGCTTGTTGCCATTGCTTTTAGGATCTCAATCTTGTCAGCGGCTTTTATTTTCTACTCTGTTATTCGGTATTGTTGGGAGTGCCATACCTTATTCATCGACTCTTTTGATAAAGCAGATAATATGCTTTTATTGGATATACATCCCTGTTAATATACATTTTGTGGCATTGACTTGCAATTGAGATCGCACAATTTTTTTTTAGGATAAAAGAGGAGCCTTTAGTTTGTTCATTTTAATCCCGTTTGTATTTAATGTCCATGCATTTCTAGATAACATTGATGATAATATATAGGACCCTAACGACACCATGGTGTTGTCTTTTTCAATATTTAAAGGATCCCCTTTTCTTAAGTTCCCATTCCCTTCAGTGACCCATTTAGCCTGTAATTTCATGCAACTAAATTTAGAAGGTTATGTGTATGTTCTACCCACTACAATATGCTTTTCTCCTCCATTCATTTCTTAAAAGCATAGTGGTTTCTTTGTCATCTACTATAGGTTGCGTCTCTTCTGAGAGCACTTAATCTTGGAAGCAGCTTCGTCTGTCATTTCTGCTAATTCAAGATTTTGAGTATTGTCTCGACAGCAGCTATATATTGTCTTTAAAGCAAAGAGTACCTTTTATAATATAAGTTACAATCTTATTGCTTGACCATAAGATTTATTGCATCTTGTCACATAGATAATACGACCAAATCTCCTTCTTAGGATTTTTAGTCCTGTTCTGTCTACACGCTTCTCCTTCCTTAGTAACTTCTGAGGATTCATTAATTCTTCTATTGTAATATCGAACCGTGCAAACTAAGAAATTTTCGATACAATTACTATTTTCACTTTTGGCAGCCAGAGAAGGCAGCCCCGAAAGACCGATGTTTATTCAGCTGAGTCAAGCTCTAATTTGTCGGAAGACCATTTTGTAGTATTAGAATCGACTTCCAAGCCAGTGCATGCTTCCTCGGAAATCTTTTCGGATCCATTAGAAGAAAGCAGTCAGTTTGGTAATTTCCAAAGGGCAAATGAAGTTGGAGATAAAGGCAAGTGATTTCTCTTTTATTTGTGCAAAAGGTTTTCAATTGTTCTTTCTGACAGATCATTACGATGAACTTTTAACTCAAGCATTTAATGTGATGTAGTGAAGAGCCCTAGTGTGTCATCACTAGATGAACTTGAAAACTTTGCTATGGGCCAGGCGCGGGGAAATACTGAGACGCAGTCAGATTTCCTTTCTGTTGGAAAGAGATCTGGGGCTGAGAAAAAGACTAGAGGCCCTGGTGTGTCTTCAACAGATGAGCTTGAGGCCTACTTTATGGGTAGCGTGCAAAGAAATGCTGATATCGAGTCAGATTTTCTTTCTGGTGGAGTGAGTTCTGGGCCTGAGAAAAAAGCCGGTGGATATTGTAGAAGGGGTCCATATGAAAATAAGCACAAGGTTGCGGACGATCTAGAATCCTTCTTTAGTGCGGGCTTGCGGTCAAGCAGTGTACCTAAATCTAGGCCAACGAGTTCGGTAAGAACCAGAAGTTCTTTATTATCCTCATTGCAGTAAAATTGTCGTTTTTAGTCTCCAATACTTTTCATGTGCAGACAAAAAGCAAAGAAGTTCCCAAAACACCACCAAAGCCGACTTTTGAGGTCCGGCCCAGCATGAAAAAGGCCTCCTCAGCAACGAATTTCATGGACGATTTTTCTCTAATGTTTGGAGGTGTTTAATGCTACAGTTCGTTTCCTTCAAAGTAGTGGGGGATTTATTTGTGAAGCTCCCTTTGCTGCCTATCTTTCATAACAACAAGTTTTTATGGTTCCCCCAACAGCTGCATCATTTGCTGGAGAATTTGAGGAAATTGAAGGGGAAAGTGAAGAAAGAAGAAGGGCAAGATTGGGTCGTCATGAGAGAACCCAGGAACGAGTGGTCAGTATTCTCTATCATTGTGGCAATTTCGTCTGGTTAAGCTTTGGATAGTGACTACCGAGAGATATCCTGCTTTTGTTGTACCCTTATATAAGGGAATCTTGGTTATAAGGTAAAGGCAGAAATGATAAGAAAGTACTGAGGAATGAAAGATGAGTACAGAACATGCGTTCCCTTTTGGTTTTAAAACTGTGTTGCTTCTGGATTATTGGTGTGCCTTTGGATTTCTGGACTTATGTTTAATTCGTGATGAGATTGTTGAATTCCGTTGTACCTAAAAGAATGGTACTAAGGTTTTCTACTTTTGGTTGTTGTTGTTGTTTTCTTAACTCAGGCAAAAGCAGTTGCTGAGATGAACCAACGGGACTCTCAAACTCAGCAGGAGCAAGAAGAGAGGCGTGTTAGTACTTGGACTAACATCAGAATTTATGCTTACTTTTTCCATTCGTTCTTTGTTCTGTTGTTCTCTCGAAACAAGTATCTCAGCAAATCTCTTGACTTTAATTTAATTCAGCTATTATGTACTTACACAGAGAATTGCTGAGAATCTCGATATGGAGATAAAGCGCTGGGCTGCAGGGAAAGAGGGCAATATGCGTGCACTGTTATCATCATTACAGCAAGTGGGTCTTCTCGTAGAAAGTTATTCTTTTAGTTCTACCTTTCGTTCCTCCTTTTTGCACTTGACTTGTCTTTGGTGAAGCAACTTTATTTTGTTTGACATATGTCATTTGAGCTAGCTTGTCATTTTACTGAAATGCTAATCACGTTCAGTAGCATGAATCTTCAGGTTGTGCTGGGAAAGGAGAAGTAATTCTGCAATATCTCTATAATGTCTATATGGCTCATTCAAGTTTTGTTGAGTACTGAAGTATTGATGCCTCTCTGTTGAAGTTCAGTCAGGACTTTGGATTACTGCTGTTATTTTCAGAGAGTGCAACTTCGTTTTACACTTCCATTTTTTGACGAGGCTCGATAATTTAATCTTTAAACATCTCGGAACTTGTTTGGTATTATGCTGCCCATCTGTCACTAATGCTGAAAACTCTCATTAGCCACAAGAGATTGGCAAGGGTTGAGAGGAAGCCAGGGGGAGCTGAAGTTCCTTGAGGCTAACTGTGAATTGACTTTTTAGTCTGATGTATCAAAGAGGTTACTCCTTTACTGGTAAAACATTTCATTTAGGTCAGAGAATAGCTTTTTATGACAACATTGTCTTGACAGCTGGAGTTTCCTCAGAGGTTCTCAAACAGATTTTGTAATTCACAACTGCTTACTGACCATGCACGTTAGTGTATCCAAGGCTTTTGGGACTTCAGAAAAAGATTCCTGATTTTGTTTGCTCGAATAATTGGTTTAAAGGGTCTTAGTCGCCTTGAATCATGGAACTTTTGTTGCGTAATCCCTTAGTCATTTTCGTGACGATGTGCATGCGATTCTCATCAATTGCAATGCAAGCTCAGGAGGGATATTCATTTTGAGATACATAAAGCTCTATGTTTCTTTATGCTGCTTTGCATGGTCTCCATTTTATATTTTCATTTTACGGGTTAACAGGAAGCGCTGGAGAAAGATTTCATTTTTAGTGGTTTACCAATGATACATGGCTTGTTTAGTAACCAATGCAAAAATTTAGGTAATCATAATCTAGAAAATCTGAAACTATAAGCAGGAAAGTTAACTGAGGGGCAGGTTTCGTGCCTGTAGTTCTGTAGCTTCTTGAGATAAAACATGTGATCTGCACATGAATAAAAGGTGCTTAGTGGTATGTGTTGTATGCTCATGCTCAAGTCTAGGTTGGTGTTTTGGATTTGGTCACTGCTGCGTTTCTGCAGTACAAGGACAACTTTTACCATTCGAATTTCTAGTCTTGCTATATTCAAGAATCGGTGGAAATGAGACAGGGATGATTTTGTTTCTCACTCAGGTCATGCATCTGAAAGGAGATTAACTCTGCGGCGCATTTGGATTGAATGTGGAAGTACCGGTTATGAGATGAATATTGGTTTCTTTTGTTTGGAAAATTCCTATAATTCAATTTGGAATGATTTTGGAATCGTCGTGTAGTTTTTTTTTTTTTTTGAACCAGCTATCTTGTGGCATATCTAATCTCTGTTCCCAATGGAGTGATGCAGGTGCTTTGGCCTGAATCTGGGTGGGAACCAGTTTCACTAACTGATTTGATAACTTCTACCTCAGTCAAGCAAGTATACAGAAAGGCTACATTACGAGTCCATCCCGATAAGGTTCAACAGAAAGGGGCCAGTCTTCAGCAGAAATATACGGCTGAAAAGGTTTTTGATATACTTAAGGTACTCCAATGTTCTAAGTACATTGTTGATGTTATTTCAGTCGAAGCCATGTTCTCGACCCTCTTATGGCGATTGGTGTATGTACCCTGTACTTGCTGGATTACAGGCGAGAAAATGCCTGGAAACGGTCCATGTGTCAACATCACGAATTGTATATCGTGATTCTTGCTTTAAAGCTCATATAATTTACTGAATTTAATATCTAATGCTAATATTCGACTACAGAAATTACTCTAAAGCTCAACTATGCTTGCTCCCAGTGAAGAATGATTGCCCAGCGTGCCTCATTCAATTTGACTATGTTAATTGGATTTTTAAACGACGTAAATAGCTTGGTGTTATTTCAGTCTAGACACCTGCCTTTTGAGCCTCTCTTGGTCTACCATCTGTCTTCTTCAAACTGTTCGGCATCACCTACAGTTAGTGAGCCTAATTTCTGGTAGTGTGTGATTATGGCATTGTAGCATGAAACCTTTGCCATGTAGAATTCCTTAATTTGATCTGTATCAGTTGTATTTTAACAAACTCTGTCAACCTTATTTTGCATGCGGCCAACCAGGTCAACCAAGAAGTCTACATGATAATAAAGACTCATACACAGTAGCAAAGTGTTCGGGTCAAAGTTTTGGTGTGGTTAAACCTGTAGTTTGACTGCAAAATTTTTAGTCACGGACTTTCAAGGTTAGATTTTCTTTTTTTGCTAAAAGTAAAGCTCAATTTGAAACAAAAAGCGTACTCTTCATTTGATTAAAATTTGGACTTTCGGTTAGAATCGATAGACCAATGGATAGGCCTGTATCTTGAGGTTCTTCTTTTCTTCGAAAAGAATGCGGTTGTCTGGGGATGTTCTTCTACAATTACAAGTTCTTATGTTAGCTTTTTGACATGGCTACTCTACCTATTCAAAATCTGCAAATTATGTTTTTACAGGAAGCATGGAAAAAGTTTGAAGCCGAAGAACTCCGATAGTTTAGAGTTTGAAATTGTAAATTGCACGTCAGTTTGTGGCAATCAAATTTCAAGCTGAGCTGCACCTGCCATATCTATACTGCTTGAAATGAAGATGTTTATGTCGCAGCTCTCGGAAGGGAAGGTACAGTAGATGATGGTGTATATTTGTTTCTTGTTGACATGTTTTTTTGTTTTTGTTTTTTTTTTTGCAAGGTTTTCTGATGCCTTGCCTCTCAAATACACTGATTTCATATTCTTGTGGATAATTAACCTTCTATAATCCTTCTCGTTGTTATATTTATATTGGTATATCAAGACATGGCTCTTTTCCCTCAATTGATTTTGCTTTATTTTTATGAATCTTTGGGGTTCATCGACTGTTGACCCTAATTAGTTTGGGATAAAGGTATTATTGATGTTGATGATGTTGATCAAGACATGTATCTTTGGCTTATGATATGTTATGTCTGAACAAGTGATTTTGTCTTTTGTGTTTGGCATGGGTGACTTCGCTGATTCGGTGCCAACGCCTTATTTCTTGGCTTGGCCTTCTTTTGGTTCATTTTATCAACGATTCATACACACTATTGCCTTGGCCAATTTTGGCTGTTGCCCCAGTTCTTGAATAGAGGACGAAGATGTGACCTTGCTTTCTGGTTTTTGTTTCGTTTTGATTTACGAATGAGAACACCTTTTGGAACGATAACCAGGCCTTGAATTTCACGAGACACATACTTGGCTTTGTCTTGTACATCCAGATCGACCGAACAGTGGCCAAACAGATTTTTTTTTTTTTTTATAACATCTTAATTGATGGAGGCTGTGATTTAGATGCTGAGTGGATTGTCCTTTTGTACTTTGGAAGGGCCTACCTATGTTTTGGCGAGGGGCACTGAACCCTTGTCTGCTTGTGGACCGTCCATTGTGGTTTATTTATTTATTTTTTAGGTAAGTGCATCAAAAGATTTAAAAACTACAATCATATCTTAATACTTGTAAAGAATTGGTACAATTAGTGACCTTCCAACTTATGAATGGAGGAAGAAAGGATAAAGAAGGAAAATGAAAAAAGAAATAGATAAAACAATTTGGAAAAGTATTAAAATGTTATAGAAAATTACAACATCAGTGCTGATCGATTAAATGCAAAAAAAATTTAGGATTAAATTCACAAAAAAAAAATATTAATGGTTGAATTGGCGAATTATTTTTTTGATAATTTTTTTTCGGATATTAACAGTTTAATTATTTAAATTTACAATATGAGTCATTCTGAATTGTAATAATTAGCCCCGTTTGCCATTACGCCACTAATTTAAGTGCCATGCACGATTCATTGATTTGTCTATTCCTCGTTGCTTGCCCTCCAATTGTTTCTTTACTCTTTTACGGGGCTATTGCTTATATTCCTGTGTGGAAATGTGACTTTAGATAAATCTTGTGTATACCTTTTTTCGACATCTTGGACTCCCTTAACACTAACATTTATGGCTGAAATTAAGTTTGTAATATATCAATGCGTACATCTTGCTAGGCGAACTCCGCTTGTGGATACAAAATCTCTAGTGATTTTCTCAATCAAGTCACTCACCATTAATTTTAGCCAATTGATGTAATTAAAGTCTCACTCTTCTTTTCCATAATTAACATACTTTACCCAGAATCTGAGTTAGTATCCGCGTGACTCAGCCTCCGATTATTATTATTATTGTTATTTTTGGTGTTTTCGATAGTGCATCCGCCCAAAAAACATCAAGCAGTCTCTATTTACCAATCCAAATCAATTATATGATAAAATTTCTCCAACCGCACGATCGAAAAGCAATTGGAAAGTCGTCGCCCATCTACCTCTTTCAAATTTGCAATTTCATCTGCCTTTTTCTACTTTGCAACATGGTTTCTAATATATTTTTTTCCTTCAAATTTTAATTTGTCATGCCCTCCTCCTTCAACAACCAAAGCTTGAAAGATTTATTTGTTCTAATTCCTGCATCAAAGTGCAACTTGATTTTTCTTTTCGTTTAGGGGTCTATATTATTGTGCGACGCGAAGAATCTAGCGCTTTGAAGAGTTGTCAAAGTGACAATAATTGACTACAACTTTTGTTATTTCCAGACTTGACTAGATGAGTTCTAACCATTGCTAGAGGACCGCAAATGCATAAGCTTCCTCGTACCTTACCATGTTCTCCGGTGTTACTCTTTTGCTCACTACCATCTTCTATTGAATTGTTCATCTCGCCTTCATCACTAAAATTCTTTTCATCAACGAAATTGCTTTCAATATGGAACTCCATCCATCTAAAAGAGATTAAAACATAATTTTAACAATTGAAATTTGACATCAACGAGTGCCTTTTACTTTTCTTGCAATTAAAGAAGTAGAGACTAACCAACTTTTATTCACGGTTTCGTGTTAACTATTATAAAATCCTAAAATAATCGGAAGATAAAAAAAAAATATACTAGACACTCAAGTTCCTGTTTATTTATTGTAGTTAGTTTCTTTTATTTGAGAACAATATTCATCTGATGTATTCTTTGGCCGAAAAATAATATTCACTACTTTTCAAAAGTTGCAAGAATTCAGAATGAAAGGGTTCTCTCTGGCCGTTATCTCATCTTATCGCATTTTGTTCTTCGATATTTGAGAATCATCGTCAACATCTTGGTGCAGGTCCGGGATAAACTCTTTTTCCATATTCCTGGGGTGTGGCTATTTACAAATAGTCAATTAAGAATTCTCGGATGTACTAGTACTATAGGCTACTAGCAAATGCATCGAAGATGCGGTTATCGATTCTCCCGAAAGATCACAATTACCGTGAGCAACCATAATAACAACGAGGAACACAAATTTTTTTTTTTGGTTCATTTGTTTCTTTAAATAAAATTGGAATCTCATCTTGGCTTTTTTTTTTAAATAGTAAAGGCATCAAACCGGTTAAGTGCGCCTCCAAAATTTCCAACTTTTATAACTTTGTGGTTGAGGTTGGACCCAACACTTAGTAAATTAACGGCACGGACCGCACGGTCATGTACTCATTTTCCTTGTACCCGTCGGTTGTGCGTGCTTCTCTTAATGATTATTCAATTTGGCACAGGGTGTTTTTGTCCTTTTGCAATTGATAAAGTGGAAATTAATTGCGAATGAGTTTTAAAGATATTAAAATAAAGATTTGGGAAAAGTTGTGAAAAGATACTGTCAGTTATAAAAATATCGAATCCCTGATTATTAGCAATTTTTGTGTGTGCCCATTTTGCATATATTTACTTGCATGGACAGACTGAGAATTTAGCTCTGGCTCACTCAGCAAAAAATGCAGAGACAGAGAGCGAGGAGCTCTCACCGGTTTGACCGCTTTCGCGAGGACGAGACCGAGTCGGATAGCGGCTCGTCCACCCCACGGAACGGGAGCGCGCGCTATACGTTCCGCGAGGAGAACAATTACAGGAGCGCCTCCTTCTGCATGGGCTGCTACGAGGAGGTCAGCAAGACCGCGGAGAGGTACAAGCGAACCGCGGCGGAGCACAAGCGAGAGATCGAGGACTTGAAAGCCAAGAACTCCTTCTTGAGGCTCTGGATTCAGACCGACCACGGCGACCTCGGTGGTCGCTCCCATGATCCTGGGTTCAGCGACATGGTCTTGTTTGCCGCCGAGGACGGTCCCAGCAGAGGCCAATCGAAGCCGGTCCTGGCTCACAGGGCCGTTCTGGTGAGCAGCATTGCCTTGCCTTTTGCTCGGATCATTTCATTTCATTCCAAGTCTTTGTTTTTGCGCTGATCCAATATTTTTGGTACCCATTGATTTAAGATTTGTGGGTGGGGTTTTCGAATGTTCCGTTTCTTTATGGGAAGTAAATAATAATAATAAAATATAAAAAATTCCTGTTGTGTAAATTCAATCAATTTTTTTCCTCTTATTGAGTCCTACAGTTGCCTATCTAGCCCTTTTTGCCGGTCCACACTGACTTGGAAATTGTTTACTAAAATTTTAACATTCTATAAAAAAATTAAAAAAATTTAAATAATTTGTTCTGTTGTTTTTTTTTTGTTAGATCAGCAAGAAGTCGCGGCCCTCTTCAGCGGCTGGCTGGGCTTGCGCCCTTGACAAAAAAAAAAAATTTGACACAATTACAATATGTTTATAAACTTTTTGATAAGTTTTTCAATAAATAAGTGATCAATTAGTTGATGAAGATGCAGTGCAAGGCAATTCAAATTGTTGTTGAGCATGTATAGTTTGCATGAACAAATCAATATGAATTTCTGCGTGCACTTATTTAGAGAATTGCGGTAAAATTCTGCCACAATATATGATTTTGGCCCGGTAATAGGGGGTGAACAATTTCGGGGTGGCGGTTCCCACCCCCAAAGCTAAAAATCGCTCATTAGAGATCAATTCAACATCAACAACATCAACAACACATTTATCCCAAATTAGTTGGGGTCGGCGATCGATGAACCCCAAAAATCATAAAAGTAAAAACAAAATCAAGGGAGGGAAAATAGATAAATGTGTAAAAATAAATAAGTGTATATATATATATATATCTATACACTACTCCTCCACAACACTAATAGACTTCTTCCTCCACTCATTCCTAAGACAAATCGTACGCTAATCTATTTCTTACTCCATTAAATCTTGTTTTCGAAACAAACGGAGCCTAAATTTGATATACCAAAATTATGCGGAAAATTATGCAAAGGATCATGAATTTATAATACGACAACCAATTCAATTTTCTCTAAGTAATTTTTAGTCGATATCTTGTTTTTTTCATGTTATGCTCTCGATAGCAAACATCTGTTCGTACCGGTGCGTCTAAGGGCCTTCGGAGTATATGTCCAAATCATCTCAGTCTACGATCTCTTATATTTTCCGCCACCGGTTCTACTCCAACTTTTCGTCGAATCTCTTCATTCCTTATCTTATCCATCCTTGTATGACCACATATCCACCTTAACATTCTCTTTTATATTATTCTCATTTTATGCTCATGTTTCCTTTATACTAGCCAACATTCAGCTCCGTATAACATGGCAGGTCTGACTGATGTTCTATAAAATTTTCTTTTTAACCTAAGAGAATTTTGCAATTACACAAAAATCCCGATAAACTACGCTATTTCATCCAACCTGCTCTGATTCTATGGCTTACATCCTCATCAATCTCTCCCTCCTTTTTCAATATTAATCCCAAATATCTAAATGTATCTTTCTTGGTACTTCCTATCTAAGCATATTTACGACTTCTTGATCCTCTCTTTTTGCCGTGTCAAACTCACACTTCAAGAATTTCGTATTAATTCGACTTAGCGTAAATCCTTTAGACTCTAACGTGCTTCTCCATACTTCTAACTTAGCGTTAACCCCAGCCTTAATTTTATCAATAAGCACGATATCATTTGCAAATAGCATATACCACGACACCTTATCTTGAATATCTTTTGTTAGCTCATCCATAACTAGGGCAAAAAGGTAATGGCTCAAAGCAGAATTTTGGTGTAAGCCTACTGTGATTGGAAAATAACATGTGCCATTACAAACCTTTACACATGTAGTAGCACCGTCATACATGTCCTTAATTGCCTCGACATACTTTGAAGGTACTTTTTTTTCTCAAGAATCCACCACAAAACCTTTCTTGGAATACTATCATACGCCTTCTCGAGATCAATAAACACCATATGGAGGTCCTTCTTTCTTTCTCGATATCTCTCCATCAATTGTCGTATTAAGAAAATAGACTCTATGGTATATCTTCTTGACATAAATCCAAATTGATTGACAGAAATCTTGACCTCTATTCTCAAACGACGCTCAATAACTCTCTCCCATAGCTTCGTTGTATGGCTCATAAGCTTGATGCCTCTATAGTTAGAACAATTCTGGATATCTCCACTGTTCTTGTATATAGGCACAAGTATAATCTTTCTTTATTCATCAAACGTCTTATTAATATGGAGGATCATGTCAAAAATACTAGTCAACCAACTTATTGCTACATCTCCTAAATATCTCCACACTTCAATAGGAATTCCATCGGGTCCCAAGACTAGACTTTACTAGTCTTCATCTTTTTTAATGCCTCACTAATTTTTCGTGTTTTAACTATACACACAAACCTTCTATTTGAATAATCAAAAGCATCTTCCAGATCCACCTCATTTCTATCGTTCTCTCCATTAAAAAATTTATTAAAATAACTCATCCACTTGCTCTTGACGTCTTCATCTCTTATCAATAGTGTTTTATTTTCATTCTTGATACATCTAGCCTGTGTCAAGTCCTTACTTTTCTTGTATCTTGACTTTGCAAGTCTATAGATACCTTTTTCTCCTTCTTTGCTCCCAGGTTTGTTGTACATATCGGTGAAAACCTTGCCTCTAGTCTCTCATACAGCTTTCTTGGTATTTTTTCTCGCCAATCTAAACTTTTGCAAATTCTCTTCATTAGGACATTTATATAGGCATTTGAAATACTCATTCCTCTACTTAATTGCCTCTTGCACCTCTTCATTCCACCACCAGGTTTCCTTTGTTTGATGTCCATTCCCTCTACTTTGCCCTAACACCCCTTTTGCCATTGGCTGGATGCAGTTAGACATCTCCTTCAACATCATATTTACTTCGCCATCCAATCGCCATGGTATTTCCTGTAGCATTCTTTCCTTGAATTCTGTTTATTTATCCTCATGTAACTTCCACCATCTTACTCTGGGGTACTGCGCACTTCTATTTATTTTCTGTATTTTGTTATACTGAACTTCTAAGACCACCAACTTATGTTGTGTAACTACACATTCACCAGGGTATACTTTACAATCTACATAAGAAACTCTATTCTCTCTTCTGGTAAGAAAGAAGTCAATCTGGTTACAATTTTGACCGCTGCGAAAAGTGATTAGATATGATTCTCTTTTCTTAAAAAATGTGTTTGCCGATATTAAATCATAAGCTAATGGCATACTCAAGATGTCTTCGCCAGCCTCATTTCTAGTCTCATATCCAAAACCTCCATGAACTCTGTCAAAACCTCTACTACTCTGACCGACATGTCCATTTAGATCTCCTCCTATGAATACCTTCTCCTCGTGTGGTATCCGCTTTAAAATCTCTTTTAGCTCTTTTCAAAATCTGCTCTTCTCGGACGCTTACAGTCCAACTTAAAGGGCATACACACGAAGTATATTCAGAATCAAATCCTCCACTACTATCTTAATTAAAATAATCATATCTCTTATTCTTTTAATATCAATAGCTCTATTCTTGAATTTTTTATCGATCAGAATCCCAACTTCATTTATGCTCTTTGTTGTGCCTATATACCATAGCTTGAATCCGGTGCCATCTACTTTCTTAGCCTTCTTTTCTTTCCATTTAGTCTCTTGCAGGCAAGCAATATTCACTTTTCTTCTAGCAAAAATACCTGTTAATTCCATCAATTTACCCGTTAAGGTTTCTACATTCCAACTCCCCAATATAATCCCTACCCCATGGGCTTTTCATGCCCCCCACACTCGCTCACGGAAGTGTGAAAATCCTTACTCATTTATCACCACATCCGGGCACTGATATAGCGCATCACTCTGGGAATGATGGCTGAAGGCTAGCTTCCTTACCCCTTGCACTCACCTATCTTGGTGCAAATACCCTTGCTCATTTTTCGCTACACTCGGGCGTCGATGCAACACGTTGCTAAGAAGGGTACGCTCCAACAAAATATCAATAGGGTTCATCTCATAAAGGTAGCTCCTTTTTTATAACCGGCTCGCTACACCTGACGTAACCCTCCTCCTTTACTTGGCTTGGGATAGACTATGTAGACTACAAATGTGGAGTTTCATTAGAGATCGATTCCATAAAATAAAAATGGTGAACCACTTGCTCGTTTCATGGATATACTCAAAAACTGGACTACCCATCCGGTCCGATCCTCAGATAGGTCCATGAAATCAGTCATACCGAGTATTGAGCACTAACATCTTTTGCGAATTTCTTCTACAAATTCATAGAAAAAATACCTTCATTTTGAAGTGAGAAGTAAAACTCCTGAGACACGACCTATATTTTTAAGTGACAATTAATGAGACCCAAACATTTTGCTCTCATTGAAAAACATTGGCTGTCAATGCTATTTATCGGACAAACAAAGCTAAGTATAAGAATGCATCTAATCCCCGGACTGAAAAAGTCTTTTTTGCTCATGATGTACGCTCAACCTGTCCCACAAATGATCACCTCCAAAATAGAGAATGGCTAGAATTGAAAATATGCATATTATATAAAAAGGTATTGTTTGGTTGATCCGAGTGGATGGTTTCTACCTAGAATCGTGATTTGGATCAGTACCCACATGTTTGACCAATTTGAAATTGGGAATCGGACCCGATAGGAACCGCCAAAAACGAGCCGGTTGGGTACGTTAAGGTCTAATTCAAGTTCAAATTGAAATTGGGAATCGGATCCGATGGGAACCTCCATAAGACATTCCCACTAAAAAGATTATATCATTTACTTCCTAGTCCGATATTAAACTAAACTCACTCTGACGTTGATCTTGAAGTTTTTGATTTAGCTTTCATTTAAATCAGAGATATTCTCAATTGTTTAGTGCAGATCATGACTGATTTGAGGCTTAGTTGAGTCGAGTGGAATATTAATCTTTACTCGAAGTGATGGAACTTTTTTTGTGTGAGATAGGAGACTTATGAGCACATTATAATTTCATTGTTTTTGCAATTGATGGGGATATTATGTACATGATTCAAAAGTTTTGCTCAGTGATTAAAGAAACTCTTTCTAGTTGCTCTGGAAAAATTAGCCTGAATAGATGCATAAACATCTCCTATCAAACTATTAAGTTGCGATCTAAGTCCTCTTCAAATCAGGCGAGCCAATCCCCAGTGTTCAAAGCAATGCTCGACCACGAGATGGAAGAAAGCCGAAGCAAAATCATCATGATAAGTGAGGTGCCGTACGAAGCCCTCCGAGCATTCGTCAACTATCTCTACTGTGCCGAAGCGTTCCTCGATCAGCAAATGGCTTATGATCTCTTAGCATTAGCCGAGAGGTACCAGTTGAAGCACCTCAAAGGCTATTGCGAGAAGTTCTTGTTATCCAAATTGAGGTGGGACAACTCGATCGTAAACTATGCCTTCGCGCACCAGCACGATACGAAGCTTCTCCTCACGGCCGCCTTGTCCTTGATCACAGTCAACAAGGACAAGCTCAAGAAATGTCCAGAATACTCGGAACTCATTAAAAAGGATCCATGCCTTGTGGTAGAGATATTGGAAGCATGTCTTGCAAAGCAGGAAAACACTGCATGCAAGGCAGGTACCAAGTTAACCAAATCATGGTGGCACATTGAATTTGAAGGAACATGGTTCGAGTAACTTTTTCAGTTATTTCAGTTAGTGTGTTTACATTTGAGTTATCAAACTTTATCATAGGTACATTGCAATTTCAACTTCTTCTCCCCCCCCCCCCCCCCCCCCCAAAAAAAAAAAAAAAAAAACGTATCACTAAATGTTTTACTTTGCTCTCAATCAGTTTATTCAACTATACCTATTCCGGCCAACAACTAGCAACCCAAAAATTAATGTGGTCACTGAACTTTAATTTGATGTAAGCATAGTCATCAAGAGACATTCAAAAAAAGCCAAGACAAATAATATATTTCGTCTATTGCAATTTGTGTTGAGCACTTGGTGGGAAGAACAAGATATTCGATGAGATGAATTTTATTTGTTCCGGTCCAGGCCGTTAAGCCGGATATTCGACATTGCCTCTGTAAGAAAATTCTAATGTCATTTTTTTTACGGAAAAATAGGAAATTTAATATGTCGGGATATGAGACAATTTGAGGCTGGCAATTTTGCACAGAAATAAATAATGTTTACTCGGTCGGTTTGTATCTGACTAACATAATAAACTGACGATGATTTTAAATACTTTCACATCAATTAGCTCTTGGCTTATTGGTGATGTAAGACTGAACGACGGAGCTTAATTAAATGTTGAGAAATTCAATCTATCCACGAAATGAGTCCATAAAATTTAATAGGATCAACTTTGCATCGAAATAAAGATTTTAATTTCTAACACAAAGTACCTACAATTATTTTTGATTTGTTTTTTGTATTCATATTTGAAAAATAACCAAAAAAGAAAAGAAAAGAAAAGAAAAGAAAGATGGGCCAAGGGGAGGGCGGGCTGGCCCTGGGAATTCCCAAGCTTGGGCCTGGACAGTTTGGGGCCCGAGTGTGGCCCAGGCCCGACGGATGAGCAGGTCTATAACGTGTGAGGCTTCGTTTTTATAGTCCCAAAATTTCCAGCAAGTACATCAAAGAGAACGTTCTCACTTCTCGGGTATATTTTTGTGGGTCGACTTGCTGTCAATTCGAATACTAGTATTTATCAAATCTGCGACGGAGGATTTACACAAATTGAATGATATGTGATGGATGACTAATGGCACAATCTAAATTTTTGTAAGCTAGTCCAAAGAGGTTTGGCATCGGTGTTTTTGCGTGAGGATGCGATCCGGGCAGTGGAGTTTCATGAACAGCAGATAGATCGAGTTTAATTTGAGGCTGGCAATTCAAATGAAAGAAATAAATTTCAAGCAAATTATGTCGCTAAAGTTCGGTACCACTGTGTTGTAAATTGCCAAAAAGAAAGACGTTGGGATTATAAAACATTACAATGTGAAGGAACACGTTTGATGCATCTATTTCAAGGTTCAATATTTATCAATTAATCTCCCCCACACACATATGTCTGGAAGCTACATGTGAATCTCGTCTCTCCACATCTCCAATACCAGCAGCATACGTATAAAACATCGAACATGCAGAGATTCCCCGTAATGGGAAAAAGTATCAAAAAATTCATAAATCTATTGCATTATTATCAGTTCAGCCATAAATCTTTTAAGGGCCTGATTCTGATTAAAATTATATTTTTCGATTCTGTTCCCTGAGTCAGAATACGTTTGTTAACTGTACGAAATTTATGTTCCCGAAAAAAAACGCTTTTTGTTTTTTTAAGAAAAATTATTTTTTAAAAAAAAATTAAAATTTTTAATTTCCCCTTTTTAATTTTTTTAATTTTTTTAAATTTTAAATTTTTAAAAAATGAATTAAAAAAATTAGTTATTAGTAAATTTTCAAATCTAATGTGATTTTTATTTTTAAAGTTCGAAAGTCCATGCGGACTCAATCTTTTTAAAGAACCGAGACTTTAATTTTTTTTTGGTGATTTTGAATCGTGTTCTTTTGTTGGAGAATCAATATTTTTTTTTTGTTCTTATTTTTGGTCAAAAATTATTTTCGAGAACATAATCGAAATCAAAATCATTTGTGTTACCAAACATGTTTATGCCATCCCTTTTTGCCCTCTCTCCCCATCATCTCTCTCTCCCTCTTCTTCTTCTATTTGTTTTTAGTATGTTCATTTCCACGACTTACACACGACCACACGAAATGGAGCATCACAAGGTCGAGGTTGTTCAAGACCAACTTAACTATTCTGAGGGGTCGCCACTGTGCGTATGAGTGTCATCGGGGATGAGAATGTGGAACTAGAACAACTTCGCGGGTGAGTCACCGGCTGAGGACACAAAGTTGAAGGGCAAACCAAAAACAAAAACAGGGGATCTCAGATCCATCCATCCTAGTGGCGGCGATTTTAGGCGATGCTCTTCAGACAACCCTAATCTTTGTGTTAGAAAATCAATAACGTTTGAAATGAGTGTCCGAAGTTTTGGGAGCGTTTGAATGAAGGTCTGGCCGAGGAAGACAGGCCCTTTTGGCTCGTACGTCGACGGCAGGGAGACTTTTGATTAAGATTTTTCCAAAGATGGTGTCGCGACTAACTAACGGTGCTCCTCCGGAGGTCAGTGTGGGTGGCGACGTGACATCAGAGGCGTTGGTAGCGACAGATGACCGTTGGTAGGTAATATTGGCCGAGCAAAGGGAAGAAGTTTGGGGACGATCCACCGTATTCGAGAGAGCCTCCAGCTTGGTTGCAAGTTGACGTACGTCCTTCCTAAAGTTGTAGTCACTAGTCACTGGTCACCACTTACCATCAAGAAGAATTGGCATTCCGGTCATTAGCGAAATAGTACAGGTGTGAAGAGTGAAGGAATTACGAAGATGATTAGAGAGAGATATGGAGGATCTTAAAAAAATTTCTATCCAGGTTACACCAAATATATGATAGGAGTTTTTACAATCTGAAAGATATTGAAATGATTTCTAATCCTACTTTACCATATCCTTTGCCAATTTAATTTCGAACGATCAAATGCAGCCTTTTTGTATTATAAAAACCTCCAACTTTAGGTCTAATCTCAATTCTACCATAAGCTTTTTTATTCTAAAAAAACCCTCAACTTTTGATCATGTCCTAATTTCGCCATAAACTTTTTTTTTCCAATGAAATTGGCAATTTTAGATCTTGTTCTAATCTTACCATCCAGTCTCAATTGTACTCTTACATTTTTTACAATCACATAAAAATTACAAGTTGTTACTCGAGTTCCCCCATTAACTTTCCGTCCAAAATTTGTTGTAATTAATGGGTTGATGGATCTACGAAAGTGAGTAAAATGAGATACCTCTCTTGGATTCATGTATCTTTTGAATTCATTTATCTGTTTAATTCATGCACCACTTGAATTCATGAATTTATTTAATTGATAAATTTCTTGAATTCATGTATCCCTTTAAAAATCTATGAATGGAGTTGATCTACTCTTCATTCTATGTATTCGAACAACATTCCAAGAAGAAATCTCTCCCATCTTTTCACTTCAAGTTTTCTTCAAGTGTGCCTGTTCGAGGAGTGTTTGGCCCGTCCTATTTGTATAGTGCTAATTCAAACGGTTTCAAGATATGGTATCTCGGAAGGTATAGTTATTGCTTATCGAGTTGATCATTGTTGAAGTTGTTATCGCTTCTCCGTGCAATTGCGTTTATTTAAAATATCTTCAAGGCTTTATTTTGAAATGAGATCCACATTAGATCCTTATTTGAGAAAATGATGACAATTCGAGCCCTTTTTATAGTCAAAGAAAATACTACGTGCGCTTAAAGTTAGGCAAATGAATTCTCTAACCTGAAAATGGTAAAGAAAATTTCGTAGAACATGGATTTCTAAAAAAAAAGTCATTTTTTTATCACGAAATTCTCCTCAAAACAAACAGACCCTAAATTTTTGCCCACTCACGCTTGCATGTATTGGCGCATCTGCCAAATGACAATGAACAATTGGTGCAATAATGGATGATAGAAGATACGTCAACTACGTGGCATCGTTGCTACATAATTAAGTAGAAAATTAAAATTACAAATTAATGATTTTCCTAACATAACAGTCTTTGAGTGACGATAAGAGTAACAACATATAATGGGTCACACATTCTTGAAGAAGTGGACCTCATAGTAATTTTTAATTTTTTATGACTTAGAGTGGACTGTTAATTTCATAGTGAATTAAAAACAGTCGCATGATAATTTCTAAAAATTAATTCAAACGATGACACGGCTAACTTTCGTCAGATCCTGTTGGGCCCAAAGATTGACAGGCCCATTAAAAAGCTGCACCGGTGGCAAAGGCCCACAAAGACAAAGCTCCATTTTCTCGCGGACAAGATGGAAATTTTAATTTTTTAATCATTTAATAAATTGATTCGATTAAAAAGGTACCGCCATACAAAGTCTAAGCAAAAAAGTTTTTAGCCGGGCTTTTTTCCAAAACATGCGAAAAAACGAAAGTATTTACCAAATCAAGGTAAAAAAAAATAATTACCAAACTAGGGGCCGCTCGGTAGTCTTACCGCTGAGCAGCCCCCGACTCGGCAATCTCACTCCTGAGCCGGTTTCGCACTGCCGAGCGGCACTGTTCATGCCCGTTACGCCTTTTTTTTTTTCCTTTGCAGTTGCATTTTGTTCTGTCAAGCAAGTGTGTGTTCAAACGCACTCCCCTCGAAATGAGCGTTTTAATTCACACATATTGAATGAATGTTCAATTAACGTTGTGCCTTCATTTCTCGAAATCAACGCTCGACCCCATGGAGCGAGCGAGCGAAAGAACAAATGATCATTCGTTCGTTCGCTCCGTGGTCTCGATCGTTCATTCGTTTGCTTCGCGGCCTCAATCGTTCATTCGTTCGGTCGATAAGCCTATTTCATATTTGTCAAACGAGCATGGCCAAGAGTTTTTTTTTTTTTTTTTGGGGTTAGAAGAAAACCATTTCATTTCATCAAGGATGAGCCCAATGACTACTAAAAGGGGCTCGGCGCATACAAAATTCCATAGAATTTCAGGAGGTAACAACCCAATTATAGGGCAAAGATTTGCACCTTTGGGCCTTGACAATCCAGTCTACTGCCTGATTTACTTTCCTATTACAATGAGCCAAAAGAACATTTGGAAGATGGGCTATTAGGAGGGTGCATTTAGTAACAAGAGAAGCGGCATCCCACGGAGCAATATATATTCCTAAAAGTCTGTTAACCAAAGTCAAGTTGTGAGATTCTAGTAATTACTTCACTTTGTCTTACTTTCTTCGTGCATGAAGTAGCTTGAGGGTTTCAAGACAGGCAAGGGTTTCAACATTCATAGCTTCACCAACTTAGCAAATCCATCCACGATACTCCTCGAAAAATCGCAACAAACACCAGTGATGGTGCCTTTCGTTGAACCTTCGATGTTCCATTTCAAGGTACCTTCCGTTGGTGGTTGCTATAAATCTTGCGAGTGGTTGTCCTTTGAGCTGAGGTTATTCTCTGATTTACTCCATCGACTTATATTCTGGTACATAGCCATAGCAGAGCTCACGAGTTGCTGCGGATCTGGAGATTTACTTCGGAAAATAAAGTTGTTCCTCCATTTCAATAAGTACCAGATAACCACCGCGAGCAAATCAAATGGACCGAGGTACTTTTGAAATTTACTAGCCATTCTTCAATTCTGGTGAGTCCTTGACTGGGGATTTGAATATGCAGGGCCGGGTTTGACCACACCTGATTTGTCCATGGCCAAAGTAGGAATAAGTGCTCGGTTGTTTGAACCTGCTGGTTGCACAAACTGTATATAGGTTCTTGAACAATCTTCCTATTTAAACAAATTCTCCTTGGTTGGTAAAGCATTTTGACACATTCCCCATAAGAGAGAATCTGATTTTTGGAGTAGTTTTTGCCTTCCAAATCTTTGTCCACAGTTTCCGAGGCCTCTGAAATGAGGCGGAAGCTGAAGTTGCGATCTGTTTCTCGGATTCTCCCCTCAATCTGTTGTAACCGCTCTTAACCGTATAGTATCTTGATTTAGTATTGTCTCATACCAATTTATCCTCTGATAATTGAGACCTCAGCGGAATTGAGAGGATTTCATTGGAGGTGTGTTCATCAAATAGAGCATGCAGGGTCTGTGTGTTCCATGTTGAATTTTCCTTCTATATCAAATCAGCTACCTTCTCTGGTTCTCCTCTATTTGATGGTCCACCTATCACTCCTCTGGGAAGCCATTTATCCTCTATAATTCTTATTTTTTCCCCATTTCCAACTGACCACATAACGGAGGCGAAAATAGCATTCTACGCATTAGGAGGCTTTGCCACCCCCAAGATGGTCGCGTCCCCTTGCCTGCATGTTTGAAATCACAATGAGGGAAGTAGAGTCCTTTAAGTACTAGACTCCATAAGGCTGTTGGGTTTTGAATCATTCTCCACGCTTGTTTTCCCAGCATTGCCTTGTTAACGATTATAAGGTCTCTAAAGCCCAGTCCTCCGTTATCCTTTCTAAGTTTTAGCACATTCTAATTTCTCCAATGCATCCCTCATTTGCTTTCCTCATTTTTCCACCAAAAGGCACCAATTTTCTGCTCTATAGCACGGCAAATTGAGATAGGAACTTTGAAGATGGACATAGCATATTGTGGGATAGCTTGAACCACCGTTTTAATGAGAATTTCTTTCCCTGCTTTGGATATCAATTTTTCTTTCCATCCTTCTAACTTCCTGTTAACTCTCGCCATAATCCAAGCAAACATTTGCTTCTTTGACTCGCCCCAATCAGAAGGAATTCCCAAATATTTGCTGATTTTTGCTAGAATCGGCACTTGCAGCTCAGCAGCCATATTTCGCCTCAATCTCTGTGGGCAATCTCTATTAAAGAACATCCCAGACTTATTCAAATTAATTGCTTGACCCGAGCCATAGAAGTATTGATTCAAAATTGCAGCTACACTTTAACACTCTTTTATCGTCCCATCCAGAAAAAAAAAATTTGAGTCATCCGCTAAAAGTAGGTGAGTCAAAGTTGGGCATGATCTGTTCAACTGAATTCCTTTTATAGACTCAATCTCCAGTGCATTTTTCATGAGTAAAGATAGTACATTCACACCACTATGATAAACAAATATAGAGAGAGAGTGGGCCACCTTGTCGAATACCCCTCGAGGGGTGAAAATAGGGTAGTGGCTCCCCGTTCAACTTCACGCTAAATGACACAGTTGTGATGCATTGCATAACCCATTTGACCCATTGAGCACTAAATCCCAATTTAAGCAAGCAAGCTTCCATAAAATCCCACTCTACTCTGTCATATGCCTTTTTAATATCAAGTTTAAGGACAGTCTGAAACTTCCTCTTTTTCTTTCTGGTTCTGAGCTGATGAAGCACTTCCTGGACAATTAAGATATTGTCCTGAATTTGTCTTCCACTACAAATGCACTTTGCTCCATGGAGATTAAATTTGGCATCCATGGTTTCAATCTATTGGCCAAGACATTTGAAATTATTCTATAAGTAAAGTTGTATAAGCTAATGGGGTGATATCATTCCGACTTCTCCGGATTAGGGATCTTTGGGACTAGCGAAATATGCGTTCTATTTAACTATTGGTTGAGAATCCTAGAGTATAGAAAGCTTTGCACCTCTTTAAACACCCCTTGCTTCAAAACTTCCCAGTAATGATGGTAGAACTTCCCTGCGGTCCATCAGGTCCTAGTGCTTTAGTGGCACCCAGTTGATTAGCAGCTTCTGTGACTTCCTTCATTGTCAGTTCTGCCGTTAAGAAATGGTTTATCTCTTCTCCCACCAAGCTAGGAACATGCTCCAATATAGGTTCAAAATGTCTTTGGCCCTATGAGCTATATAATGTTTTGAAGAAGTCCATCGTTTACTGCTTCAATTGACCCAAATCTCGGATCCATTCTCCTTCTGAGTTTTTCAACATTGAGATCTTATTCCTTTGCCTTCTCTATATCATAGTGGCATGAAAATATTTTGTATTTTTATCGGCCCACTCTAGCCAATTAACTCTCGATCGCATCGCCCAAAACATCTCTTCCTGTCTCCACGTTTCCTCTATTTCCTTTTTTAGAAACTGCATTCTCTCTCCATCCACGAGGACATTTTTGCTGTTTGTAAGTTCTTGAATTTCTTCTTTATAGTGCTGATTTCTCTTTTTGCATTTGAGAACTTTTTCCTACTCCACTCTTGCAGATCTTTTGAAACTATTTGCAAACGTTTAGAAAGGTCCACATTCTTTAGCTCAGTGGAGAGCCAATTATCCCTCACAATCTGCCCACATTCAACATCTTTTATCCAGAACACCTCAAATCTAAATTCTCATTTTCTTTTCACAGATTTAGGGCAAAAAGACAGAAATATATGACTATGATCTGAACCAACTGCTGGGAGTGCAAAGGCTTCAGCATTGGGGAAATTGACCCTCCAATCTATGGTACACAATACTCTATCAAGTCTCTTTTTGACAAAAGCCTCTCCTTTCCCGTGATCCCACGTGAAAGCACACAACCCTTACTCTCCATATCCATCAGCGAGCAAGCATTTACGAAATCCCAAAAAGCATTGAGTCTATAATTTTCAGTCATGCATGTCCCCACCTTCTCCCAATGATAAAAAACCTCATTGAAATCTCCAATACAGGCCCAAGAGAGATGACTCACCAGACTAATGCCATGTAATTTCTCCCATAATAAAATTCTCTCATGAAACTGTGTTGGCGCATGAACAAATGTGAGTCGCATCTTCTGTTTACTCTCTTTAATCACGCACTCTACATCTACATAAAAATCAGAGTGTGACTCCACTTTTGTAGACACTTGCTCATTCCAAAAAATAGCCATACCTCCTGCAATACCCACAGGATTGACTACGAAACAGCTCTGAAACTGCAACCTCCTCTTTATTCGATGAAGTATTTGTTCCTGGTTTTTAGTTTCCATAAGAAACACCACACTAGGTATCTCTTGAGTCACAAGTGCGCCAAGTTCTAGAACTGCTAGTGGTGTACCAAGCCCCTCACAGTTCTAGCATATGATATTCATTTGTACTAAACACAGGAGACCAAGAGTCAATCCAACCAATACCGCAGTGACAACTACAACAACCCAGCTGCAATGTAGCCATAGGGAGATGCAAAAATAGAAGAATCCCAGCCTTTACTCTCTATCGAGCATTTTGTCAAACATATGACCAGCGTCTGGTGTTAGAGGTTAAAGCGAGGTGGTGATAAACTGGAAGAGACAAGTAGCACCTGATCAGGCTCAATTTCAAGATGCCAAAAAATAGATGACGATAGTTGAAAGCAAGTGAAGAGAAGGAAACACAGCCACGACAGGACAACAGTAAGAATAAACGTTATGGTTGCATGCCACAGTCGAAGTGGAAGCAACGAGCGGAAAGGTGGTGGATACGATGGAGGACTGGAAACGCAATAGAAAAGAGGATACATACTCTCAGATCAAGATCGAGAAAGAGAGAGAGAGCGCTCCCAATGAAGGGAGAGAGAAAGCTCCCATTGACGGGTGAGAGTAGCTCCCACCAGGGAGAGAGTTGGAGACGCGGTTGGATTCAAAAAAATGGCCAGGTGGTTAATTTACTTGAAATTGACAATTTCGCGGATGTTCAAATCCACGACCTTTTCGAATGCCGTAAATGCAAGATGAGTATTGATGAGAAGGATGCATACCTGCAACATCTCCTATCCTTCCACCAAAGAACAACTAGTAGGTGAGTGCGTTTGAACACACACATGCTTGATGCAACTGTT
This sequence comes from Rhodomyrtus tomentosa, assembly GCA_028455895.1. Classification (NCBI taxonomy): domain Eukaryota; kingdom Viridiplantae; phylum Streptophyta; class Magnoliopsida; order Myrtales; family Myrtaceae; genus Rhodomyrtus; species Rhodomyrtus tomentosa. Next base: position 33,280,139 of record JAPCWY010000001.1, on the reverse strand, counting down.
GGGCAACAATGTTAACATTAACAATTTTGTTTTATAAAATTGGAGGATACTTAAAATTCGAATGATAATAGTAAAAGTGAGCAAATTGCTTCAAACATAAAACCACTAAGTTGGCAGAAACACAAAATTTAAGATTTCAGAAGTAGGTCAGAAGCACAAAATCTAAGCTTTCAAAAGCAAGTCAGAAGCACAAAATCTGAACCTTCAGAAGCAGGTCAGAAGCACAAAATTTGAACCGTCAGAAGCACAAAATCCGAACCTTCAGAAGCAGTGAATCTGAACTAGTCAGAAGTATTGAATCTGAATCTGTCAAAAGCATCTTCAGAAGTACTGAATTTGAACTCGTCAGAAGTAGTGAATCTGAACCCGTCAGAAGGAGTGAATCTGAACCCGTCAAAAGCAGTGAATCTAAACCTTTCAGAAGCACAGAATCTAAACCCGTCAGAATCACTCTAAACCCATTAGAAGCACCTTCAGAAACACTGAATGTGAACCCTCATAAGGACAAAATCTGATCAGAAATACAACAGTATTAAAAGAAGTGGAATTGATAAAAATACCGAGACCTGTGTTTGACACAGTTTTCTTAAAACAGATTTGTCTTCTTCAGTACGTGCTTTGAGGTTTCGTGAACACATGTCTTCTAGGATACAACGATTAAGCAGCGATAGAAGCAAGCACATCACTTCAAAACTTTCGGTGAACTTGAATACAACGCGAATACTATCGAAAATAATGCAGATGCAGACGATTGGAAAGAGGGAGAAGAGTTTTTCTTTGAGGCTGTAGGTTTTTCCGATCTCACAAACGGAATAAGAAGCCACCTATTTATAGGCTCAGTGGGGCGTTGCAGAAATAAAGAATAATGGATAAATAACTCTGCCGTTTAGAGCCATTATGTATTTAATTCTGTAACCACAGAATTATAATAGCCGTTACTTAGTTAGTACCATTAACATGCTGGTAATTAACCTAAGAACGGCTACATTGTAACAGCTTGAGTTGGAAAAAATTAAAACAGAAGGCAAAAATGAGCTTGTTGCGAGGCCCACTTTTCGGTCATGCATTTGCGTACGCAGATCGTGTACACACACCCAAGTTTCAACTTTGTCGGGCCTATGTCGGGGTCCAAGATACACATCCCTTGTGCGTGCGCGCGAGGCATAGTACTTATGTTATAATAGTTACCACTCAAAAGTAGTGTAACCACATATAAAGTAATTCAAGACCTTCATCCTTTCCAATGTGAGACTAGTATACTTTCACTTTCCACTTCCAACTCTAGGGTGTTCTTTGAGAAGCAATTTCTCATTCATTCACCCATCAAAATACTTCATATTTTCAAAACAAAAAGCAATTGAAAAAAAAAATCGCCGAGCATGCATGAGCAACTGTCGAGCGGCCCCTGGTTTGGTAATTATATATATATTTTTTAACTTGATTTGGTATATACTTTCCTTTTTTTGCATATTTTTTTAAAAGCCCTTTTTAGCCTTTCACCTCACTTCACTCTTCACACCTCCCACGCCGCGAACCATTCTGTTACTCTCTCTCTCGATCATGAAGTCGGCGAAGGAGGAGATCAAGGCCATGGAGGTGCAGATCGAGAAGAATCACAATCGGAAGTACGTGTTCGACGTCAAGTACTTCCTTGCCACCCCTGTCACCGGCGGCCTGGATGGCGACTCCATCGCAAGGACTGGGTTCAGCAGGTCCAGAAGTCGTAGCGCAAGGGGAAGAAGGGAGAGGTCGTCGTCGGTATCTCTGCTAAGCGAAGCCGAAGCTACGCGAGTGTGCCTTGGAGATGCCAATGGATGTAGCGTAGGTGTTTTCTTCCCGTTCGATTAGCAGTTTTTGTCCCGATCAGGAAAACCTAGGCCCTCAGTTCAACCTTTTTTTTTCACAAATTTTCTTGTTTTCCATTTTTTTTTTATGTTCTTCCTTTTCTTGATTGAATTCGTTCATGTATCAGCTGGCTCAAAAGAATCCCTACGACTTGCTTCAGCTCTGTGCGGGGAACCAGTGCCTTCTCTACAAACTCAATTCTTCGCACCCTATCTCCAAAATCCTTAAGGACTTCATCCACGAGTCAAGGATCTTCGGTGTCGGGATAGAGGCGATGGCCAAGGAGCTCAAGAGGGAGGTTGGGCTGGCGATGCGGAAGCCCGTGGAGCTCTGAAAGCTGGCTGAGAAGTCCAAGGAGATTTCGGTCGGGTATAATGACTTTCAAAGGAAGAATCTGGTGCAGCTGGGGAGTACTGTGCTGGGAAGCGGAGATGGAGAGGCCAAGGAAGATGAAGTGGGAGATCCACGATAAGTATGGCCCGAAACCTTGGGATTATGATATCACGCTCTCCAATGACTTGATCAAGCATGCGAGCATCGACGCCTTCCTGGCTTGCAAGATGGAGACGAAGCTGTTGAAGAACGTTGACTGATCACGGTTAGTCCTGCGCTTTTCCGGGTACATTCTACTGATATGGTGGTGGTTATCGAGTTTGCTGACGATGGAATTGATGATTGCCAATTAGGCACCATTAGCATGAGAATTTCGTCATGTCTCTGCAATAGTCTGTTTAACGGGAGGAATTCCTAGGGAACTGGTGTCAGAGGACGAGTTGAAATCAGTCCCCTCTTTTTCCTTTGTCACACACGCTAGTTACAGGAAGGTGGATGAGTTATTTTAATAAACTTTTTAATGGAGAGATGATAGAAGTGAGGTGGATTTAGAAGATACTTTTGATAATTTAAACAAAAGGTTTGTGCGTATAGTTAAAGCGCGAGAAGTTAAGGAGGCTTTAAAAAAAATGAAGCCTAGTAAAGCCTGGGGACCTAGTGTTCCTATTGAAGTGTGGAGATGCTTAGGGGATGTAGCAATAAGTTGGTTGACTAGCCTTTTTAACAAGATCCTCCATACTAATAAGATGCCTGATGAATGGAAAGAGAGTATACTTGTGCCTATCTACAAGAACAAGGGGATATCAAGAATTGTTCCAACTATAGAGGCATTAAACTTATGAGCCATACAGTGAAGTTGTGGTAAAGAGTTATTGAGCACCAAGGTTTTTGCCAATCAATTTGGATTTATGCCAAGAAGATCTGCCATGGAGATGTTGTAGCTAACTATAACACCTAGAGGGGGGTGAATAGATGCTTGCGAAACTAATTGAAATTTATTGCGAAAACAAAACAATTTCAATTCACGATCAAGAACAAGAGCAATATAATAACGTGCAAACAATCCAAACACAGAAATGGAGTTTAGAGTAGAGAAGGTGCACACTGAGTTTATAGGGGTTCGACTTGTTAGGCCTATGTCCGCTCTCTCATAATGGCAGCCGATTGACTGGATTTCACTAGAATGATTTGATGAAGATTACAAGTGATAACGTACACTTAGTCTCCCTTACAAATCCTCACAATGAAAGGAATTTAGAACTCTCAGAGAATAATTTAGTGAATCTGAATAAGTCTTTCACTTTGTATTTTTGGTTCACGATCCCTTTCGCAAATCACCATGGTTCTTCTTTTATACTCATTTGCCTCCAAACTAGCCAATAGATAATAAATCAAAGGATCGTTCTTCAATCTTTGGTTGGGATTGAATGAGACTGTATCTTAGAAGATATGATAACCGTTGAAGTAAAATTTGAACCCTTTTGATTCAGCCACCCATACAACCAAATCTTCAGTTTTCAAAAGTGGAGTAGAATCAAATAAGTTACCAAATATATTCTTGGAAGGTAATATCCAATCGTAGATTTCCTCCTAATTGATTAAGAAATATATTGTCAATCAAATATCACATACTTCCATAATGAACCTTGCCTTGATCGGAAACTTGCCATTCGTGGGTCTTCATAATTTGTATTGTAAATAGGTACAAGATCTAACCAGTGTCAGAAGCAATATTCATAAGAAGAAATTCTAAATCTGAACAAATAGCTTATAATGGTAAATCTGAGCTTCAATAAAGTTCATCTGACATATCATATAATTCTTTAGACTAATAAACATTTAGATGAGAAACAATGTTGCATCTGACCATCAGAAGCAACTCCATTTAAATGCCTTCAGAAGCACTCCATCTAATGGTTTTCAGAAACACTCCATCTGACCGTATTCAGAAGTACTTCTTCTGAACATCTTCAGAAGTATCTTCAAAAGCACTCCTTCTGAACATCTTCAGAAGTAACTACATGACTATCATTTCTCGAGTCTTAATGTCAGAATTGGAGCAATACAACCTTTATTTACACATTCTTCCTACAATGAAACATTACAAATATCACACAGATTCTTAATAGAATAGATAGTTTTGTTAGAATCAAAATAGAAAGAAGATTTCCACAACAATCTCTCTCTTTTTGATGATGACAAAAATTCTGTAATATCAACAAGTGTATAAAGAATGAATGGTGAATCTTTAATGGATAGAGAGGGTAGAAATATCACCAGAGAGTCTTGATTTAAAATAGTTTCAGACAGTTTACATCCTGCAAACAATTTTGCATCCTACAAACAATATAAAATAAAGACTTCTCTCCCCCCTTTTGTCATCAACAATAAACAGAAAATGGAATTCATGGCATAAATAAATTAATGCATAGTAATGAAGGTTTCTCACTGCCTTTCAGAATTGTTCAAAGAAAGAAAAAAATGCTTAAAAACTTTAAATAGAAGGAGGCTGAGGCGATTTGGAAGAAGAGAGAATATTTTCAAGCTCTTTATTAGCCTTCTTTGTGGAATCTTTGCGGTAGTCAGCTCCCACCTGTAATGCATGATCTCGGGTTGCTTGAGAGTTGGGGAATTCTTGAGCCACCTTCTCATTGCGGATCAAGGTGTATGTCTGCATACTAGCTATCTTAGCACAGAACGCCGTAAAGATCAAAAGAGTTCTCAAGTGTATCTACTTTATGTGTTAATCCTTGCATCTTATCATATATCTTCTTGTCAAAGCTAATCATCTTCTACTCAGTCATTCTCTCCATTGTGGCCATACTCTGAATGATGAGCTATTGAAGTTGTTCCACCTGCTTTTGAACTTCAAACTGAGATGCTTTTATTTCAAGGAGCTCTGCAATAAAAGTATTGATAGTCTCAATTGGATCCATCTTTTTGGCAATGGATGATTTTCCTTGTTTGGCGGTTTCTAGCAATTTTTAAAGCCTTATCTCCCCCTCAGTTTAAGGGGGAGACAAGGCTTCGGGATAGATTCAGAAATTGTAATTTCTTCCATGAAGATATCACCAGAATCTAGCAATGTTTGCTCCCCTTGAGCAATAACTTCCTTTCCCTTAGCCTTTGCTCATGTGGAAGTTTCTTCCTATGCACAAATATCCATTTGCTCTATCTGATTAGTCTGGTCTTTTACAACTTGCTCCTCCTAAGCAATTGTTTCTGCTGACCCTAGGACTTCATGTTAAGTAGTCTGAACATCCTATTCTGCTACTGCCATCTGTTCAACTGTAACAAACTGAGCATTCCACAGCTCATCTTCTTCATAAAAATTAACAAGTGTCTCAACATACCGTCTCTCAATCTCTTCTCTTTATGTGGATTCTACAGTCCACATTTGGAGGTACTCTTCCCTGCAATCTCAACTTCGTACTCAACATTATCTGTTTCACGTGTCTCATAGAGACCCTCTACTTTGTCAATAGAGTCCTCCTGTTCAAACTGACTCACAGCTTCTTCAGTTGTTTCATCTACATCTGCCACTCCTCCAGAAGGAAGTGAGATTGTAGCTTCTGAATCTGATACCTCAATATCAATTTCCTCTTCTGGAAATTCCTCATTATTGGAGGAATCAACTAAACGTCCTTTGCTGACCATGACCTTTCTTCTCTTGGGAGGTCTCTGTTCTGTTCTATCTTCAAACTCTACAAGAACAATGTCAAAGTTCTTGTTTCTCCACCCACTTGTTGTTATCTTGAAACCCATCGTCTTGATCATTTCTTTTCCAGCAATCATCAGCCAACTTTCACTCTCTATAAGAATGGCGGGAATTTTGAATTGAAGAAAGTTCATGATCCTATAGATTAAACCTACATAAGAAAGCTGTCCCTTGGGCTTTTGCACTATCATTTACACGCGAAGCAAGACGGTATGTGCCAAGGATATTTTCTTTCCTTTCAACATTCCCCACAACAATTTGGCTTCATACTTTGAAATGTCAGTCTTGGATGCTGCTTTGGGTTTAAGACTTTCAATAAGAACTTTGTACATCAAAGTATGTTTCAGTGAAAAGTCATTGTAAGCTATACAAGCCTTTGATTCTCTCGAAAAACTTGTCTTCCCAGTAAGAAAACAGAATGCTTCCTCAGAGGAAACATCCAAAGGTGTGAAGTCCACCTTATCAGCACCCATTAAGAATACATGTTCATGAACATGCATATGATAAGTCTTTTTTTGTAAAGGTGAAGAAGAAGGAGTTGAAGTTTCTGAAGTGAAAGTTGGAATAAAAATAAGCAGCTAGATCAGGAAAGACTTGTCTTTTCTGGGTTACAAAATTTTCCAGATTGATCTATTGAAGATGCTTGCGTACAGTAATCTCAACTCTATCAAAATACTTCAGATCAAAAACTCTTTGAGGTATGATACCTCTTTGCTTCAAAGCCTAAAATCTTTCTTTGTGTTCCTTGTTTTGGAACAAAGGATCAGGAAAGTTTATGTCCATATTGAAACCCTGACTTTCTTAAAGTCGTTAAACATGATATCATCATCATCATCAACCTTCCCTTTAATATTACCAGCACTGTCTCTACTCCTTATCACTACGCCTTTAGAAGGAGTTTTCTTAGGGGTTAATGCCAAACTGGTGCCCACGACTTTCTCTTTTCCTTTACGAGAAACTGATTCAGGCATATGTACAACAACAGGTTCAGCAATCCGTCCAGGCCGATTTACGAACTCTAGCAGTTCATTTTCACTTTCAAACTTATGACTACCTAGTAATCGTTTAAGATTCTCTTCAAATCCTTCAACCGCCTTAATGCTATCAAACAGAGGCTTAAGACCATGGGCAAGAGTTTCTTTTTCTTCAAATTCGAATACAGACAAACATTTTTTTCTCCAAAGAGCTTCCCTTTGATCGTTGATATCAGTATTTGAGACTTCGACATGTATTGTATCTTGAGAAAATAGTCTCCTTGACGCACGAGTAGGCTTCTTTGAGGAGGAGGCTGATTTTGGAGCCATTGAGATGAAAAGTTCGGAGCTTTGGAAGAAAGAGAGGTTAGGCAAGAAAGAACTTGAGAGCGAAAGAGATTTTGAGCGAAGCTGAGGGTTTGAGTAGAATGTGAGTGATCTTTTAGGAGGTTAGAGACAGAGGTGACGATTCGTAGTTTTATAAAGGAAGCGGTTATTTTTAGAAACAAAATCAATTACGATTATTATATATAAATATACACACCTTTAATGAATCAATTTAATCAATCAGAGGCAATCAAATATTTATAGATAAATCAACGAGACTTACCTTAAAGGTTTTAAAAGAAAAGACTAGCCTTTAATTTGTGGACTTTCCTTTTAGACGTACTTTCTAATAGTTTGCTTTTGAATGGTTCATTCTGAAGTCCTCCTGACGTTTCTTCTGTCATTCCTTCTAAAGTCATTTTGACGTTCCTTCTGTCGTTCATTCTAAAGTCATTTTGACGTTCCTTCTGTCGTTCATTCGAACCATGTTCTAAAAGATGCTCAAGACAAAGGATTAGTGATGGCTAACTCATTTCTAATAAAATGAAAAGTTTCTTTGCCCAAGGGTTTAGTAAAGATATTTGCAAGATGATTTTTCAAATCAATATATTGAACATGAACATCACCATTCTGAACATGATCACGTATGAAGTGATGTTTAATCTCAATATGTTTTTCTCTTGAGTAAAGAATATGATTCTTGGTAAGATTTATGGTACTTGTATTGCCACATTTGATCTCCATATTTATACCTTCAACACCATAATCTTTTAGATGTTACTTCAACCAGAGAATTTGAGCGCAACAACTCCCAAGAGACATATTCTGCTTTAGCTATATTGAGGACAACTGTGCTTTGCTTCATGGAATACCATGACATAAGCATATTTCCCATGAGTTGACACGTTCCAGAAGTACTCGTTCTGTCAATTTTGCAACATGCAAGATCTGCATCTGAATATCCTCTCAGAATAAAATCAGAACTTTTAGAACACCATAGACCATAACTAGGATAAGTCCCAATGTATTTGATAATCCTCTTGATTGTTGAGAGACACGATTCTTTTGGATTTGATTGCAATCTGGCACATAAATAGACATTGAATAGAATGTCTAGTTTTCAAACTGTGAGATAAAGTAGTGATCCAATCATATTGCGATATAGTTTAGGATCAACTTCTTTTCCATCTTCATCTTTATCAAGCTTGGAGGAATGGGACATAGGAGTTTTTGTCCTTTTGCAGTTTTCCAAACCAAACTTCTTCACAATTTTCGGTGCGTATTTCTCTTGATGAATAAAAGTTCCATTCTGTGATTGATGAATCTAAAGTCCAAGAAAGAATTGTAACTCTCCCATCATACTCATTTCGAACTTATCTTGCATCTCTTTAGAAATATTCTTGCAAAAGAAATTCATTAGAACAACCAAATATTATTCCTCAACATAAATTTGAATAAGTAGAATATCTTTACCTTGCTTTTGAATAAAAAGAGTAGTTTCTACATCACCTTTGACGGACTTTTGTTTAGATGAGAAACTACTTAACCTTTCATACCAAGCACAAGATGCTTGTTTCAATCCATAGAGAGCTTTTCTTAGAGCATAAACTAAGTCCTTTCCTCTAGGTTCTTCAAAACCAGGAGGTTTCTCAACATAAATTTCTTATTTGATTTAGCCATTTAGAAATACACTTTTCACATCCATCTGAAAAAGTTTAAAGTCATTGTAGCAAGCATAAGCAAGAAGTAGCCTGGTGGCTTCTAACCTGGCAACAGGTGCATAAATCTCATTGTAGTCTATTCCTTCTTCTTGGGAATAACCTTTTGCTACTAGTCTTGCTTTATTTCTGACAACTTTTCCTTAATCATCTAGCTTATTTTTGAACTCCCACTTTATTGCAATTACTAGATGATTTTTGGGTCTGGAAACTAATTCCCAGACATTATTGACTTTGAACTAAGTTAGCTTTTCTTGCATTGCATTGATCCAGTTTTCATCCTCTAGTGCTTCTTCAATTCCTTTTGGTTCCAATTCAAATACAAGAGCTATGTTAATCATCGCTTGTTTGAACTTGGATCTTGTCTTAATACCATCACCTAGATTTCCTATGATGAGTTCCTTTGGATGACTGGATTCGTGTTTCCAGTTTTTGTTCTAAGATTCTGTAGATTCAGTCTGCACTGCTTCTGAGCTTTCTTCATTCATATGAACTTCATTCTGAGTAGTTTCAGAACCAGTATTTACATCCGAGTCTTACTTCTCTTTATATTCTATTTGTGAAATCTAAAATTTGTGGAAGTATTGAAGTGTGATTAGGTTCAGATTCATCATTCTGAAGACTTTAATCAAACTTGATGTTTATTATTAATTTTTTTTTGGGTAAGGATCAAACTTGATGTTTATTGATTCTTCAACAACACGAGAATTCTTGTTGTAGACTCTGTAGGCTTTGTTTGTTGTTGAATATCCTTGAAAAATGCTTTCATTTGATTTCTCATCAAACTTCCAAATACGATCATTAGCATTCTTCAAAATGAAGCATTTATAGCCAAATACATGAAAGTATGCAACATTAGGTTTTCTTTCTTTGAAAAGTTCATAGGGAGTTTTCTCAATAATAGGTCTAAGAGAAACATAATTTAAAATGTAGCAAGCTGTGAAAACTACTTCTACCCAAAAGCAAGAAGCGGTTTTACTTTCAATCAAAAGTGTTCTAGCCATTTCTTACAAAGATCGATTTTTCCTCTCTACCACCACATTCTGTTGAGAAGTATAAGGAACATAAAAATTGTGTTGAATTCCAAACTCATCACAAAAATCAGAAAAACTTTGATTTTGAAATACTCCCCTATGATCCGTTTTTATGCAGGAAATGGTACAACCTTTCTCATTCTGAACTCTTTTTGCAAATTTTGAAAACGATGTAAAGGCATCATTTTTGTGTGCAAGAAATAATACCCATGTAAATATTGAGAAATCATCAATAATAACAAGACAATATTTCTTACCTCCAAGACTTAAAGTTCTGTTTGGACCAAAAACATCCATATGAAGTAGCTGCAAGGTCTGTTTAGAAGAAACTTGATTTATAGATTTAAAAGAGCTTCTTACCTGCTTACCTAGTGTGGATACATGACAAAGTCTTTCTTTTTCGAACTTTGTTTGTGGCAGCCCTGAAACAAGCCCCTTTTAGAGAGCTTTGAAATATATTTCACACTGATATGTCTTAATTTTCTGTGCCATAGATCAGATTCATCCTTGATAGAGATAAGACATTTCGCATCTTCAGAATCAACATCAAGAAGATAAATATTTTTATGCCTTCGATCAGTAAAGCTTTGCTTCTTGTCTTTGCTCACACATGTGCATTTTAAATCTTGAAAATAGATTTCATAATCAGAATCATAGAGTTAACTTACAGAGATTAAATTATAGTTTAGTCCTTTGACTAATGAGACATCATTCGCTATCAGATTTTCAACTTTGATAGTTCCTTCTCCATTGACTTTTCCTTTGTTTCTTCCTCCAAAAGACACACTTCTACCATTGTATTCTGATAGAGATATAAACATTTATGGATTACCAGTCATGTGGCTCGAACACCCACTGTCCAGAAACCATTTGTTCTTCTTTCTCTTTGGGACCTGCAAAAGTTAAACTACTCACTATTTCTTTGGTAACCATGCCTTCTTGGGTCTTTCTGTGTTAGTGGAACCTGATGGCCTTGTGTTAATAGGCCTCTAGATTTTCTTGCAATAGTCCTTAATGTGACTCGGATCACCACAATTCACACAAAATTGACGTATGTAAGATCTCGTGAATTGCTTGTAACAATGCTGTCTATATGTAGAAATAATAGGTTTTCGAAAATTTATTTTGGGAAAATAATTTTTGAGATCACTTTCCTTTTTAAAACCCAAACCTGATCTATCATTTAAGGGTATTTGTTTAGAAATGATGTTATCTAAAGTTTTTGAGCTTTGTGAAAATCTTTTTGAAATAGAGTCATGGCTTTCTTTCAACTGATGAAATTCTCGTTGCAAAAATTCAATTTTCTCTTTTTGAGAAGTATCTTGTTGTTTTAAAGAAAAGATTTTCTTTTTCAAAACAAAAATCCTTTCAAGAGTTTCTTTATAGTTTTTGCAAAGTTCACCTATATATTATGTAACTTCATCAGGGAATTCAGATAAGCATACCTATGTTTATGAATCTGAGCTAGAATTTGATTCTGAATCAGAGTTGGCCATTAAACAAGTGTTTGCATAGTCATCTTCACTATCATCAAAATCGCTTAACGTTTCTGCCTTTAAGGCCTTATTATACTTCTCATACTTGATTTTGTCCTTTTTCAGAATAGGACAATTTGGCTTGATGTGTCATGCTTTCTTGCATTGAAAACATATCACATCTTTACTTTCTTGAGAATCATTACTTGATAATTTTTTATCATTTTTCTTCAATGCTTTCTTTCCCTTGAAGTTTCTGTCCTTTCGAGACATCTTTCTAAATTTCTTCACCATAAGTGCTAGCTCTTCATCATTTTCGTCTTCATCATCTGTATCAGAGAAAATTTAAACAATTTCAACTTTTAAAGCAATTGATTTCTTACCTTTTTTATCTCCCTTTTTGTTGGCTCGTTTTGTCTTATAAGATTGCAATATTCCAACAAGCTCATCCATTGAGAGTGGTTTGATTGTTTAACATTCTTGGATAGAGAGTTTTATGTAGCTTCAATCATCTGTGAGACCTCTGAATATCTTTTTGACTTGCATTGGTTCTGCGATGGGAGCACCTTTTCTTGCCAGACCACTTGCCAGACTTTGAAACTTGTCTATCATATTAGCAATGGATTCATCTGGTTTCATCTGAAATGCTTCATAATTACTCAGTAGAATGCTGAGTTTCGTTTCTTTCACTCTGTTGGTTCCTTGAAATGTAATGTGAAGTCTATCCCATATTGCTTTTGCATATTCTTCTTCTAAGACACGATTGTATAGAGGAATTGATAAAGAACAAAATAAACCATTGACAGCCTTAGAATCCAAGCCTCGTCTTTTGGCTCTTTCAGTATCAATTATTGTTGTAGTAGGAGTTGTTTCATTCCCAGGAGATACAGATGTAGCAGCAGCAGGTACAACGCCATTTGTGACAACGACCCACATCATATCATCATAAGCTTTGAAAAACCATTTCATTTTGTTGCTCCATATATTATAATCTTTTCCATCAAAATATGATGATTTGTTGGCAAAATGCGAGTCACTTGTTCCTAAAGAGTAAATTGCTAGACATAATAGATCGTTAACTCAGAAGTCAAAAACACTTCTCAAATAAGAGTGACCTGCTCTGATACCAATTGTTATAGCTAGCAATAACACCTAGAGGGGGGTGCATAGGTGTTTGTGAAACTAATTGAAATTTATTGTGGAAATAAAATAATTTCAATTCATGATCAGGAACAAGAATAATATAATAACATGCAAACAATCCAAACATAGAAATAGAGTTTAGAGTAGAGAAGGTGCACCTGAGTCTATAGTGGTTTGGCTTGTTAAGCCTAAGTGTACGTCCAATCTCCCACGATGACATCTGATTGGCTGGATTTCACTAGAATGATTTGATAAAGATTATAAGTGATAATGAACACTTAGTCTCCCTTACAAATCCTCAAGGTGAAAGGAATTTAGAACTATCGGAATAATTCAGTGAATCTGAACAATTTTTGCACTTTGAATTTCTGGTTCACGACCCCCTTTCGCAGATCATATGGTTCTCCTTTATACTCATTTACCTCCAAACTAGCCATTGGATAATCAATCAAAGGATCACTCTTCAATCTTTGATTAGACGTCATCAATCGTGATTGAACGAGACTGTGTCTTCGAAGATATGATAACCGTTGAAGTAGAATTTGAACCCTTCTGATTCAGCCGCCCATATAACCAAATCTTTAGTTTTTAAAAGTGGAGTAGATTCAAATAAGTCATCAAATATATTCTTGGAAGGTAATATCCAATCGTAGATTTCCTCCTAATTGATTAAAGAAATATCTTGTCAATCATATATCACATACTTCCATAATGAACCTTGCCTTGATTGGAAACCTGCCATTCGTGGGTCTTCAGAATCTATTTTGTAAATAGGCACATGATTTGACTAGTGTTAGAAGCAATATTCAGAAGAAGAAATTCTGAATCTAAACAAATAGCTTAGAATGGTAAATCTAAACTTCAGTAAAATCCATATGACACGTCATATTGTTCTTTAGACGAAAAAACATTCAGGTGAGAAATCATGTTGTATCTGACCATCAGAAGTAACTCAATCTGAATGCCTTCAGAAGCACTTCGTCTGACGGTCTTCAGAAGCACTTCAGCTGACCGTATTCAGAAGCACTCCTATTGAACATCTTCAGAAGCATCTTTAGAAGCACTCCTTCTCAACATCTTCAAAAGCAACTACATGATATCCTTTCTCGAGTCTTAATGTCAGAATTGGAGCAATACAAACTTCTGTTTACACATTATTACTGCAATGAAACATTACAAATATCACACAGATTCTTACAAGAATAGATAGTTTTGTTAGAATCAAAATAGAAAGAAGATTTCCACAACATGAGGCTATTTTCTTGATATAACAATTGATGGAGAGATATCGAGAAAGGAAGAAGGACCTCCATATAATGTTTATTGATTTCGAGAAGGCGTATGATAGGGTTCCGAGAAAGGTTTTGTGGTGGGTTCTTGAGAAGAAAAAAGTACCTTTAAAATATGTAGAGACAATTAAGGATATGTATGACGGTATTACGACATGTGTGAAGGCTTGTAATGACACATTAAATTATTTTTCAATCACAATAAGCTTACCTCAAGATTCTACTTTGAGTCCTTATCTTTTTGCCTTAGTTATGGATGAGCTAATAAAAGATATTCAAGATGAGATGAAGTGGTGTATGCTATTTACGGACGATATTGTGCTTATTGATGAGATTAGAGATAATGTTAACGCTAAATTAGAATTATGGAGAAACACGTTAGATTGTAAAGGATTTACGTTAAGTGGAAGTAATACTGAATACTTGAAATGTGAGTTTGACACAACAGGACGATGGGATCAAGAAGCCGTAAACATGCTCAGACATGAGGTACCGAAGAAAGATACTTTTAGATATCTAGGATCAATATTGTAAAAGAGAGGAGAGATTGATGATGATGTAAGCCATAGAATCAGAGCATATTATATGAAATGGCGTAGTGCATTAGGATTTTTGTGTGATCGTAAAATTTCTCTTAGGTTAAAAGGAAAATTTTATAGAACAACAGTAAGAACTGCCATGCTATACGGAGCTGAATGTTGGTCAACATAGAGGAAATATGAGCATAAATGAGAGTGACAGAAATAAGGATGTTAAAGTGAATGTGTGGTCATACAAAGATGGATAAGATAAGGAATGAAGTTATTCGATGAAAAGTTGAAGCAGAACCGGTGGTTGAAAAGATGAGAAAACATAGATTGAGATGGTTTGGGCATATTCTTCGAAAGCCCTTGTGCTACAGTACGAACAGAAGTGTGCTATCGAGAGCATAACACAAAGAAAGGAAAAGGTCGACAGAAACTTAATTGAGAAAAAGTAGTAAAATAAGATTTAATGGAGTGAAAAATAGATTGGCGTACGGTATGTCTTAAAACGGAGTGAAGCAATGCTATTAATATTGTAGAGGGGTAGAGTGTGTGTGTCTATATATACATTGGTTTTGCTTTTATTTTTATAAATCTTCGGAGTTCATTCGCCGCCGACCCTAACTAGTTTGAGATAAAATTGTTGTTGATATTGATGTTAACGTTGACACTCTAGATACGTCACATTAGTTTTTTCTTTTCCATTTCCTAGCGACCCGCGTGGGGATGATTCACCTTGGAAATTGTTCATGAGTGACTTCTTTGCTGTGATCCTTGATGTTGATATCGTGCTTTAGAAAATTTGAACTTGTAGATTTGCTTGATGACTTGATGCTACCATCAGGCATCTTTTGATTCGTTAGCTTTTGATCGTGATCTAGAAAAGGCGACTGCACTTCATTACTATTTTGTTTTTCTGACGTACGCATGCAGATTTTTCTAACGAGAAGATCTTCTGCAGTTGAAGTCACATAATCCACAAAAATATGAAGATCATCGTCAATTCTTGTATGCTGGCTTTGAGAAAATAAACTAAATGAAACGAAATATTAGCTTTTTTCACCTCAGTAAATCTTAAATTCAACACCTAAATTCCATCTCGATGAGCTAATTGATGATTGACAATATCAATGCTCTTAACAACCCAATCGGTAGTATGATCTAACGACGTACTTACTGCCGTGCTGACTGCTCATGAAGTATATGCTAGGATGGGCATGTTCACATTCTAGGACTCCCATGTATGTTCACTGCTTGTGCAAATAAAGTCTACGGTGTTTAGAATATAGCTTAGAACAATTTCTAATCGAACATTGTTAGTAAGATCAGATGAATCTTTGACATAATTTTCTTTGGATTTGAACATCTTAATTCGAAGATAGGGAAGTGTCTGTTTTATTTAATTTGTTGTCCTAGGGCCTCCTCGGACCAAGTTTTTAGAGTGGTTATTCTGCCAAACTTTCCAGGACAATTATCATTTCTCTCATGAATGCCAAGTCTGCCGATAATTTCCTTGATTAATTAGTATCAATGTGTATATATATTAGTATCTCCACTAAGTTTTGTTCCTTTTTGAAGAGTTCCATAGTTGAAATATTTACGAATTGATTCCGCATTTATTCTTTTGCGCGATAGATGAACCAACATAATAGATTAGAGATATCTGAATAGTTAATTGATAACAGTGTAATTTCCTATCTAAGATTTTGCTTGTTCATCATAAATGGTATGTTCTTGATAGGCCAAATTCCACATGTTAAGTGCTAACTCATCAACCATTAGGGATTTTTTAAATCCTCTTTTAAATAATTGAAATTGTACAAGAAAAAGAGAGTTTTACAATGACAATGAGACCTTCCACCGTCTAGTGGAGTTGATTTGGGACTTCATCCCTCTTTTGTTGGACGCTTTTACCCTCAATTTGTTTAATCCAGCGTCTCACGTGAGCTCATATGCGCTGACTAGCGTCAAAAAATTGATCATAATGTGCATCGGAAGAGGGGAGGAGGAGGGGATATTTAGTTTGATCACGAAAAGTTTGGGGGGAAATTTGTTCAAATTGATAACCTAGAGGATCATACGAAAATCGCTAAGAAACATGGGGGCACTTAATAAATTTTCTGCCTAGGGGGATCGTGTGTGTGTGTGTGTGTGTGTGTGTGTGTGTGTGTGTATGCAACTTTGTACCTACACTCTATGAAGTACCGACATGTTGAGCAGCCTACCGTAGCGGTGTCAAATTCGCATCTGACACGTCTCAAACACGTGTTTGACACGCGGTCAACACGTGTCAGAAGTTCGACTCGTGGTCAGCAGCGACACGCCACGGACACGCGAGCTGGTGAGGAAGGAGGTCGGAGGAATCTCAGATCTGGAGGTCGGAAATCAGGGAATAGAGGAGGAAAAGGACGCTTGCGTCTCAGACCGTGAAGGGGGGAGAGCGTCAGCGACGAGCGAGTCGGGGGAGGAGGGAGGGCTGCGTATCACGGATCTGGAAAGGGAGGTAATGATGGAGCGAGCGAGCACTAGATGATGGACTTCGTGTGCGTCGGAGACAGAGCAAGATATCCCCATAGAACAGAGCACAAGAGTGGCAGAGGAAAAGCGAGACCACATGATAGTCGTGTTGCTTCGTAAGAGAGAATGACGATAGAGAGAGAGAGAGAGAGAGAGAGAGAGAGAGGTGAGGTGAAAGATGTAGAGAGAGCCAGGGAAAGAAGATGAAGACGAGAGGATAGAGAGCATGTAGCAGATGTCTATGAATGAAAGATGCGGAGGGGAAGAGATGAACGGACCAGATGAGCGTACGTCGTTTTCCAAAACGCCACTCATTGGCTCTCTCTATCTCTCTCCTCTATCTTTACTTTTTGATACGCTCGTAAGGGTTCCTCATCACCAACCCCAACAAAAAAGGGTTAGCATGTCATTTGCTCTGTCCAGAGGGAGAAAGTCTCTAGTGATATAAATTTAAAGGTGCAATTAAAGTTGGGCCGTCCAATTTAAAATAAATGGTCCAAATCAATCAATTATTTTTTAGTGAGAAATGATGTGGGCTGATCTGGACCATTCATTTTTAATTGGACGGTCCAGATCGATCATGATAGGAAATGACAAAAAATTTTCAATGGTAGTAAATCCAGATCCGTTTAAAAGACTTATAAGACAATGTTGATGAGACTTGGTGGGGGCGAGGACCATGAGGTGAGAGAGAAAAATTTATAATATTTTTATTTAAAATTCTATAAAAGTGAGATAATTTCTAAAAAAATATGAGGATTTCTTTAAAATATCTCACGATTGTTGCATGCCCAAAAAATATTTTTTTCTTGACATATATAAATAAATATGTATTTATTCATAACGTATCGCACCGTGTCGAAATTCTTTGTTTTTTAGAAATGACATATCGACGTGTCGTGTGGTGTCGTGTCCTGTATCTCGTGACCATGTCCATGCTACATAGCCTATGCTTAAGGTGAAGATGTTAGAGAATCCATAGTTGATTTTCCTACTTGTTGCGCCCATCAACTACCCAAATCATTGTATCAACCATTGTTTTTTTTTTTTTTGTGTGTGTTAAAATTGGAGAATACTTCTAGGACTTTTGTTTCTCACACCGGGCACGCCCATGTGAGCTTACAGAAATTGAAGTATAATCCAACGATATGTGACCTTTGCGCACAAAATGCGAGATTCAGGGCAACGCCCCGACACGGGTATCCCGCTACTAGATCAGCGGGCGGGGTTTCCGTTGCCCCGCTCTCCTATGAGCGGGCAGGGGTTCGGGAGCAATGCTCACGAAACAACAATAGGTTTCGGTTTTAGTTTAAGTTTGCACCAAACAAGAATGATAATATTATTTTATATAGCAAAGAATCCAGCATTTCACTCACATACGAATCATATTAATATACAATATTATTTTATCCAAGAGAAAGTAGAGAAGAAAGTGGTTCAGCTTGTAATGGTCGACATGGTCGAAAATAGTTCAAACTTTCTTACTAAAGCTATCATAGATGCGAGGTTTGAGTGGTGCTCTATTGCGATTGGATTGAATAGGAATGATATTGTGAAGGCTCTCATTCGCGAGAAGTATCCACCAAGTGGGAGAATGTTGGAGTTGACGAATACTTCCAAGACTCTTGTTTCTCATACTAGGTAAGGAAACTAGAGTATGATTCAACGATATGTGGCTCCTACGCATGAAATGGGGGGTTCGAGGGCAGCACCCCCGACATGGTGTCCTGTTTTTCGGTCAGCAGACGACTACCTCGCTCACCGGTGAGTGTGCAGGGGTTCGGGGTCAGCGCTTCCAAAGCAACAAGTTTTGGTTTTAGTTTAAGTTGGCCATTTTATTGTGGAATTAAAGAGGTTTCTGATAGGTTTAGGTTTTGGGCATATTTTAGGCATATATATATTTTGCTTATTTTTGCTGGTCATTGTAACGAGTTGTGTGGCTGTAAACAAAAAATATAGTGAGATCTTTCTGCAGGACTTAGATCTATTTTGGGGTGAATCTAGTAAACTGTGCGTCGTTTATTTTTTTATATGGTTCTGAATCGGTTTGCGATATATCCCTTCAGTTGGTATCAAAGCCTTGTGTTCGAGGAATTAAGGTTTATTTGAGATGTCAAGAGGATTACAGATTGAGATAAAACAATTCGATGGGACGCGGTTCAATCCGTAGAAGACAAAAATGGAGGATCTTCTTTACGATCGATCGGCAATCGTAATGGAAAGGCTTGTTGTTGCGAATCCTAATGTCGTGATCAAGGGACCAGGAAAGGAGATGGAAGCGACTCCCAAGCAGCCAGATCCAAAGGAGATTGAAGAATGGGATTGGATCGATCGAAAAGCAAAGGATTTGATTCGGCTTTGTCTTGCAGACTCAATTCTGACAAATGTGATGAGCGGACCTACAGCCATGGATTTATGGCAGAAATTGGAGTCTCCATGTCAAAGAAGTCCTTGGTTAATAAGCCATTCTTAGGGAAAAGCTGTATAATCTTCGGATGCATGAAGGCGATTTTTCTGCACATATGTATAACTTCAACACGTTGACAAGTCAACTCATATTAATCGATGTTAAGTTTCGAGATGATGATAAGGCGACAACACTACTCTGTTCACTGTCGGATTCATGGGGTAACCTGATTGTGATGATCGGTGGTGGGGACAAGGAATTGTCGTATAAATGTGTATGTTCAGCCTTGTTATAAGAGGAGACATGAAGGAAGGGGTCAAGAAATTTCGTTAAAAAAGCACTGACTACTAAGGTAGACCAACAGAGAAGTCTCTAAATCGGAGGGGGTCTTGATCCAAATCTCATGGGTGATCGAAGAATAGGGAAAAAATGTACAGTGATGGAGATGTGAAGAGAAGGGCCATGTGAAACGGGCCTATAAAAACGAGTCCATTTCTAAGAAAGAAGTTGAATCATCCTTGGAAAAGAAGGAGATCGAGATAGGAGATATGTATGTAGTTGTTGCATGTAGGGCGTAGTCAGACAAAGATATTTGATTCGTCGACACCGGTGCTTCATATCACATGACGCCTCATACACACTGATTTTATGAATATGAGCAATATAATGGTGGAGATGTCATGCTTGGAGATGATACTGCGATTTAGATTATTGGGCATGATAGAGTGAAGCTGAGGATGAGTAATGGCACAATGAAGACTCTTCCGGATGTGATGCACGTATCCTCGATGAGTAGAAACCTGTTATCAGTTAGATGGCTGATTTAGAGGTTACTTTTAGTTGTGATAAGAATTCATTCCAGACAACTCGGGGTTCTATCGTGATTGCACGAGGAGTTTGTCATGGGATATTGTACAAGTTGCTCGGGAAAAAGGTGATTGTTGATGGCGGTTTAATCTCTAAAAAAATCAAGGAAGATGGATATGATACGTCCATATTATGACATCAGAGGTTAGGGCATATCGGTGAAGAGAGACTGTCTACCTTAGTTTCGAGTCAAATGGTGGAAGGTGTACCAGATTGCTTCATGAGTTTCGCTTTCTGTGAACATTGTCTTCATGGAAAACAAAAATCCAGTTAGATTCCAACACACCAGTACGAGAGCAATAGAGGTTCTCGAGTTGACTCATAGCAATGTTTTTGGGCCCACCCGACCCTATCTATTGGAGGATCTAAGTACTATATACTATTTATAGATGATTTTTCGAGATATAGTTGGATTTATTTTATTAAAAGTAAATCAAATGTATTGAAAAAATTCGAGAACTTAAGGTATGGTTGAAAACTAATTGACCAGGAAAATCGAGGTCCTTCGTACAAATAACAGAGGTGAATTCTATTCGGACAAGTTCGAGCAATTCTGTGTGGACAGTGGCATTGCAAGGCAGAAGACGACCTCATATACGCCTCAACAAAATGGGGCAGTCGAAAGATTAAATCGGTCATTCATATAAAAAGCAAGATGCATGCTGAGTTAGGTAAGTTTAGGGTCTGAATTTTTTGGCAGAAGCTATAGCCACGACCAATTATTTGACAAATCGATCACTGACCTCATTAGTGAAGGATCGTACACCATATGAGGCAGTGTTTGGAAAGAAGCCGAATCTGTCACATGTTTAGGTGTGATGCGTGTGTTCATGTATCCAAGGAGAAAAAGGGTAAGTTTGACAACAAGTCTAAGAAGAATATATTCATCGGATAGGAAGGGATCAAAGGCTACAAATTATGAAATTCAGAATCAAAGACCATTTTATACAACAGGGATGTTGTCTTTCGTGAATCACAATTCCAGGTTAGCACACAGAAAGGTGATAAGCCCAAGAAAGTGATAGTGCTTGAAGAATTTCCTAAAGCTGAAATTGTGGAGATAGTTCCACAAGATATGCCAGGAGAATTTGATTTTGATTCGGAGCAAGGAGACTTGGTTAATGAAGTAGAAGATGCAGATTTGGATGAAGATCCAAACACAGATAGCATGCCGGCTTTCAGAAGATTGAGCGGGTACCACTTCGATACTCACTTAATGCATTGAGAACGTATCATGCTTTGAGTATTACCGGAAATGACCTTAGTTCCATAAAAGATGTGAGATCCATGGATGATGCGAATCAGTGGGAGCTCACAATGATAGATGTGATGCAATTGCTTAATCATAATGAGACATGGAGCATGTGTAAATTGTCTAAGGATAGAAATGAAATTTGGTGCAAATGGGTGTTCAAGTGAAAGCTGAAATCGGATGGGACAATCGAGAAGTACATGGCTAGGCTCATAGCCAAGGGGTATTATCAGATCGAGGGAGTTGACTATGATGAGATTTTTTTCTCTGGTGGTAAAATTGACCTCAATACGATTTGTTCTTTTCGTAGCAGCTGCATACGATCTTGAGGTAGAATAGATTGATGTAAAGACGGCTTTCCTTCATGGGGCATTAGGCTAGTGAATATGTATTTCTGAATAAATGGAAGCTAATTTAAAAACTTTAAGATCAACTTAAGAGAGTAAAATATAGAACCTTTTACTATAAATGTCTTACATAGGTGCATATATTTACCAGCGTGCAATTCTGCAGGTAAATGCTGCCCCTGATGTCAACACGTGAATCCAGCCATAATCATGCAAAGTGACAGAATTTTACAATCTCTCTGAATAAAGAGTCACAAAAATTCATATGGATTCAACTTATATATGCTCGATAACTATTTAATCTGTCTAAACTTTGTCATTACCTCTTGAAAACTCGAGTAAACATTAGAAAGTTAAATTTAGGTTCCAGGAGAGAGAACACCAAAGCCAATCCAAGTGTTTTTTTTTAGGCTAGAAATTGAAGAAGAAAGCGGTCAAACAAGCTTTTCAAGGCCAGATCACTGAGACGATCAATGGTTGCATGACATGATAATTTTTCGTGTTCATAGTTGGAAGCTTTGATTATGCAATATAGGGATCATCCACATGACTTGGTGCGAATCACAAGCATTAAGGGGATTTGGCCATCGGCATTGTCAATTGGGATTCAATACGAGACTTGTCCCGTTCAACTATTAGTTGGGTTAAACCTTTTATGTTTATGTCCATTGAGTAAATCCAATTAATTTTAATTGGAAATCGTTAACGTCGATTGACTCGATCAACATAAATATAAAAGGTTTATGACTAAATTGACATAAATTCAAAAGTTTTAGGATTAAATTGACAATGATAAAAGGTTTATTAGCTGAATTGGTGTAAACACAATAGGTTTAGGACTGAATTGATAACATTAAAAGTCTTAGGACTAAATTGCAGCAAATACAAAAGTTTCAAGGCTAAATCGGCACAAAAAAAGTTTATGACTGAATTGACAAAATGAAATAAGTTTATGACTTTTTTATGCTTTTTCCTTTGAGTGCGGGTGCAAGCACCTCACATATTTAAGTGGAATATAATAATAATAATAATAAGTTATATACATTGATTCAACGAGTATCTCTTACTTTCGTTCAATCAAAGAAGTGGAGACTAATGAACCTTTATTTGCATTTTTGTGATTAATAGTATAAAATTCAAAAATAATTGGAAGATCGAAGGATACTAGATATTCACCTTCCCATTTTTTTTTTAAAGTATGTTTCTTTGATTTGTGAAAATTATTTGTTGTAATTAGTGGGTTAATGGATCTACAAAAGTGACAAAATGATATACGTCTCTTTGATTCATATATCTTTTAATTCCATATATCTCTTGAATTCATGAATCTATTTAACTCATGTTTCTCCTGAATTCATGAATTTATTTAATTGATGAATCTCTTGAATTCATGTATCCCTTTCAAACTCTATAAATTGAGTTGATCTATTCTTCATTCTATATATTCGAACAAGATTCAAAGAAGAAATCTCTCGGTATTTTAACTTTGATTTTTCTTCAATTGTGCCAATTTCGAAAAGTACTCAATTAATTTTTTTTTTGTCGGAAAACATAATTCTATAGCTAATAATTAAAGTTTCAAACAGAAAGATCCAAACAAGGGATATCAACAATAAGTAAATCCCATAGGAGTTGAGGAGGGGACGAGATCCAATAAGTCGGAATACAATTGGAATGGTACTTTTATTGCAATGGGCCACCGTAATATTTGGAAGGTGGGCTAAGACTTCTTGGCGTCGCGGATAAGGCAAGCACTTCCGTCTCCTTTTTGACTGCACGAACTAAAAGCCAGGGAGTCAGGCAACGTGCCCGCGAAGTAGCTTCAGCATTCTCTTACCTCTCCTCGCTTCCAGTAGCTTCGGACCGGCGACCAGGGCTGGAGCTTCAGCCTTCAAAACCGAGCAAGGAAAGATTTTCTCCGTGAAGGCTTCCAGAAGCACTCCGTTAGAGTGGCGGAGAACTCCCGCGATCGCGTCATCTGTTCCGGACTCTCCAACCGAGGCATCGGCATTCAATTTCGGATCTGGGTTAGTCGGAGGGTTCCAAACAGAAGATGAGTTCGAATCAGCAGTTAGTAAAGCTTTGATCTTTCAACTTCTCTTTGCGATAGCTGGTAAGAATTATCTCTGCTTGGTCACATAGGGCTGCTGCGTTTGGCTCTAATCCTCAAAAAACCGGATTGTTTCTTGTTTTCCAGATACACCAGAGCAGTCAACTCGAAGGTGAGCTGTTGGCTTGGTTCCTCCAATAAGTTCTCAAGCCAAGCATCCATACGCGAGGGGGGTTGAGGTCTCATGTGAATTACTGTTAAATCTTTCCCAGATCTGTTCCGTCCGCGAGCAAAACAGGAAAATATGCTCAGTAGTTTCTGCTTGTTGACTGCATATAGAGCATAAGGGCTGGGGGATTATATTTATATTTCGCCTAAAAAGATTGTCTTTTGTGGATAGGGCATTTTGACAGATACTCCATAGGAAGATTCGAACTTTTGTGGTGGGGATTTGGGATTTCCATATACCGCCGTTCCAGAGCTTTCGGGATGGTTGGAAGGAAGTGGACGCCACACATCTGTATTCTGTTTCTGCTGGTTTTGACCGAGAGAGTTATAGGCACTCTTGACAGAAAAATGCCCTGTCTGATTTCCAGTCCAAATCAGCTTGTCTTTGTGGAGGGGGAGGGGGCTTAGAAGGATAGAGAGAATTTCCTTTGCTATATCCTCTCTCTCTTTTTTCCCTTCCCTGCAGAGAGAATTATCTCTCACAAATTCCCATTGCTTATCGCTCACTCAGCAAAAGGGACAGACGGTCCACCGATCCGTGGACTGTGAGCATGGCGTACAGGCCGCGCTTCAAGACTGCGGAAACGTACAAGCAAGAGATCGAGGATTTGAAGGCCAAGAACTCCTTCTTGAGACTTGAACATAACGACGTCTTTGGTCGCTTCCATGGTCCTGGTTTTAGTGACATCGTCTTGCTCAATGCTAAGGGTGGTCCCAATGATGATCAATCGAAGCCGGTCCCGGCTCACGGGGCCATTCTGGTGGGTAGCATTACCTTTTGCTCAGGTTTTGTTGGTTTTTTTCTTTATTTTTGCGCTGATCTGATATGTTTAGTCGCCAGCGAGTATTAGGGTTGGAAGAATGTCCTATTATTTCTTGTTTCTAATTCTCACAGCGTGCGGCGAAGAAATGGTCAATTAGATGATGATGAAATTTTCTGGTCTCAGTAGTTGCGCTTGGATTGATATTTGGTCGTCTCTTCTGAGCCTGAACTTCACTCTTTTTTTTTTCTCTCTTTTTTTAATTTTTTTTTTTTAATGTTTACTCGATTTTTCAAGATGTCCTAGGCAATTCAAATGGTAGTTGAGCAAATATAGTTTGCATGATCAAATAAATTTCTCCATAAGACATTCCCAGTAAAAAGATTGTATTCTTTACTTCGGGCGATAAACAAAAGGCAGCATCTGAATATGAATAATCTGAGATTGCCTCATCTTTTGTGGCGTTCTCACCATCTTCCCGAGTCTGGACCATTGAAAGAACCCGGAGTCCTGTAATCTCATTTCTTTGCCAGTTCAACAATAACTCTCTTTGTTGAAGTCAAGCTCTAATGGAATCTCAAGTCAAAACTCTTCTCATCGAGAGTAGGAAGTTTTTGAATTAGCTTCTTTTTTTTTTTTAATTCTATAGCGTTAGAAGTACATATTTATCTGGTTGGACTAGATTTTCAAATCAGATAGATTGTCAATATTTCAGTGGAGATCATGATTCATTCGAGGGTTAGTTGAGTTGAGTGAAATATTAATCTCTTCTTGAATATGCATTTTGCCTGCTGCTATCCACTTTTTCATTAGAGTTAGTGAACACGATGTAGTTATGGCAGGTGTTTCGTGTGGCATATGGAACTTGTTACGAGCATAGCATAGTGTCATTATTTTTGTAATTGATGACGGCATGGGGTAACTCTCGGACTCTCTTACGGATACGATGCATAAACATCTCCTATCAAACTATTGATTTCTCTCCCTGTAAGAGTTATTCTGAGCCCTTTTCTATTAACTTACCCACAACAGGCGAGCCGGTCTCCCGTGTTCAAAGCAATGCTCGAGCATGAGATGGAAGAAAGCCGAAGCAACACCATCAAGATAAGTGAGGTGTCCTATGATGTCCTCCGAGCATTTGTCAGCTACCTTTACTCCGCTGAAGCATGCCTCGATGATGAGCAAATGGCTTATGACCTTTTAGCATTAGCCGAGATGTACCAAGTGCAGCATCTCAAAGCTTATTGTGAGAAGTTCTTGGTGTCCGAATTGAACTGGGAGAACTCCGTCATAAACTATGCCTTTGCGCGCCAGCACGATGCGAAGCTTCTCCTCAAGACTGCCTTGGCCATAATTATTGTCAACAAGTACAAACTCAAAAGCCATCCAGAATACTCGGAACTCGTTAAATCTGATCCACGCCTTTTGTTGGAGATATACGAAGCATGTCTTGCAGAGCAAGCAGAAGAAGAAGCATGTCTTGCAGAGCAAGGAGAAGAAGATGCATGAAGCATGTCTTGCAGAGCAAGGAGAAGAATAAGCATGTCTTGCAGAGCAAGGAGAAGAAGATGAAGAAGATTAAACCGAGGATCGAAATGAAATTTTGAGTTCGAACGAACGTGGTTCAAATTACTGTTTTGGCCTAGATTGGTGGTGACGTCATTATCTTTTTCTTTTTTTTTTTCCTTTTAAATAGGCGTTTGACGAGTGTTTTCCTCCTTTAAGAGTGAACTTTACTGGTCTTCGTTTGACGATGTAATGATGCTTTTAGAGGTTTCAATACATTTTTTTTTCTAGAAACACACTCTCTATGCTGCACTCGCTCATGATATTCATCTATCATATGATTCAGTTGAAATTTGATCATTCCCTAGGACGTTTTAGACAAACTTAATGCTAGCAGATAAGAGAGACACATATTTCTGTTTAATGTATTTTATGTTTCGGTTGAAGAAATGATTTCTTACCAGTAGTGTCAGTGATAATACAATAAATGCACTCACTATCATTGCCTTTTTTTTTTACATAAAATACTCATAGACTAGTAGATCGGTCAGTCATAAATAACGAGCAGTACAGTGATACTGTCATGCTAGCAAATCTCTTTGGGTTATCAAATTTTAAGAAAAGCTTCAAAAAAAAAAAAGTCTCTAGTGCCATAATTTTCTCAAATACAAACTTAGAACCGACTTTCTTCTTGAAGTTGAGCTTGACTAGGGATGCTTTTATATACACACACACACACACATTTTATGAAATTTTTTTTCCTTTTTTCCTTTTTTTCTCTTCCACCTCAATGGCATGACCAGCGAGGAGGAAGAGAAAAAAAAGAGGAAAGAAAAAATAAAGAATGTAAAAAGATAAAAATATCCTTTACTCACGCTCTTCTCTAAAACATGAAGAGCACTTTAGACACTTATTTGAAATATCTTCGTGCCTTAATTGAAACTAAGATTCACTTTGGGCTTTTATTTGAGAAAATAAGAGTATTTCAACTCCTGTTTTAGAAGAATGCTGAAGCATTTGGTTCAGCTTTAAACCAGCATTTGAACAAATGCTGGCCTTAGGAAAATTGAAAGCCCAATGTTAATTAGGACCAGCATTGGGCTTTCGGTATTTGGCCAAATGCTAATAGATTTTTTTTTTCTTTGCAAAACTAACTTCATCAATTCTCTATATTTTCTATTTTGCCCCCACTTGTTACTATTTATCTTTTTCTTTTCATTATTTACTATATATGTCATCCTGAATTGTGATAATTAGCCACGTTTGGCATTACGCCACTAATTTAAGTGCTATGCATGATTCGATGATTTGTTTATTCCTCATTGGTCGCCCTCGAGTTGTTTCTTTACTCTTTTATGGCTATTGCTTGTTTTCATGTGCGGAAATGTGACTTTACTCGGGAGATGTAAGAAGCGTCAAGCTCTATGCTAGATAAATCTTGTGCATACGTTTTTTGACATCTTGAAGTTCCTTAACCCCAACCAAAAAAAAAAAAAAAAAAATTACTTCCTCAACACTAACATTTACAAAGAAACTCAACATAAGTTTATGTTTGTAATATATCAATGAGTACAGCTTGCTACGCGAATCCCGCTTGTGGATACGAAAGCTTTAGAGATTTTTTTTAATCAAGTCACTAAACATTAATTTGAGCCAATGGACATATTAAACTCTCACTCTTATTTTCCATAATTAATCTACTTTAAACAAAATGTGAGTTAGTATCCACGTGACTCGGCCTCCAAAAAAATTTATATGTGCTTTTGGATGGTGCATCCGCCCAAAAGGCATCATGGAGTCTTTATTTACCATCCAAATCAATTCAACATCAATATCAACAACAACTTTATCCCAAATTAGTTGAGGTCGGCAGTCGATGAACCCCAAAGAATCATAAAAATAAAAGCAGAATCAGGGAGGGAGAAGAGATAAATATGTAAAAATAAATAAGTATATATATATATATATATATACACACACTACCCCTCCACAATACTAATAGTCTTCATCCACTTTGTCCTAAGACAAACCGCACGCCAATCTATTTCTCACTCAATTAAATCTTATTTTACTGCTTTCCCCCAAGTAAGTTTCTACCGACCTCTTGCTTTCTTTGTGTTATGCTCTCGATAACAAACATCTATTCGTACCGGTGCGTTTAAGGGTTTTTGAAGGATATGCCCAAACCATCTCAATCTATACTCTCTCATCTTTTCTGCCACCGGTTTTACTCCAACTTTTCGTCGAATCTCTTTATTCCTTATCTTATCCATCCTTGTATGACCACACATCCATCTTAACATCCTCATTTCCGCCACTCTCATTTCATGCTCATATTTCCTTTGTGCTGGCCAACATTCAGCTCCATATAGCATGGCAGGTCTGACTGCTGTTTTATAAAATTTTCCTTTTAACCTAAGAAGAATTTTACAATCACACAAAAATCCCGATACATTGTGTTATTTCATTCAACCTGCTCTGATTCTATGGCTTACATCCTTATCAATCTCTTCCTCCTTTTGCAATATTGATCCCAAATATCTAAATGTATCTTTCTTAGGTACCTCCTGTCCAAGCATATTTACGTCTTCTTGATACTCTCTTCCTGCCGTGTCAAACTCACACTTCAAGTATTTCGTCTTACTTCAACTTAGCGTAAATATTTTAAACTCTAACGTGCTTCTCTATATTTCAAACTTAGCGTTAACCCCAGCCCTGATCTCATCATTAAGCACGATATCTTCTGCAAATAGCATACACCACGACACCTCATCTTGAATATCTTTTGTTAGCTCATCCATAACTAGAGCAAAAAGGTAAGGGCTCAAAGCAGAACCTTGGTGTAAGCCTACTTTGATTGAAAAATAACTTGATGTGCCATTACAAGCCTTCACACATGTAGTAGCACCGTCATACATGTTCTTGATTGTCTCGACAAACTTTAAAGATACTGTTTTCTTCTCAAGAATCCACCACAAAACCTTTCTTGGAATCCTATCATACGTATTCTCGAGATCAATAAACACCATATGGAGGTCCTTCTTTCCTTCTGGATATCTCTCCATCAATTGTCGTATTAAGAAAATAGCCTTCATGGTGGATCTTCCTAGCATAAATCCAAATTGATTGATAGAAACCTTGGTCTCTATTATCAAACGATGCTCAATAACTCTCTTCTACAACTTCATTGTATGGCTCGGGACCCCCCTTCCTTCTCCCATTCATTCTTTTTCGTTTAAAAAGAATAGCGATTGTTTAGGTTAATCAGCGAGGAGATTGATAGCACGATTCGATGGTAGGAGGCCTACTCTCCAGGAGATTAGAGAGTAAATAAAATAGAAAAAGATACTTAAAAATAATAATAATCAAATCGCATCTTTATCCCAGAATTCATCATCTGCAAGCAATCCACTTTCGTAAGATCGCCTTTTCTTGCTGCCATGGGGTCGACCTGTGAACAAGGTAAACCCAATGGGAACCAAAAAACGGGAGGGTACCGCATTGGGCAGAAGACAATCCAGGTACGCTCGCTTGATGTCTTGTTCTCTGCCGCGAACTGGGATCGCGTTTCATTCATTCAATATGGGCTATAATTATGGATATCCCCCTTGTTCTTGTATATAGGCACAAGTATATTCCTCCTCCATTCATCAAGCATCTTATTAGTATGGAGGATCTTGTTAAAAAGACTAGTCAACCAACTTATTGCTACATTCTCTAAGCATATCCACACTTCAATAAGAATACCATCGGGTCCCGAGGCTTTACTAGTCTTCATCTTTTTTAATGTCTCCCTAACTTCCCGTGCTTTAACTCTACGCACAAACATTCTATTTGAATCATCAGAAGTATCTTCTAGATCCATCTCACCTCTATCGCTCTCCTCATTAAAAAGTTTGTTAAAATAACTCATTCATCTGCCCTTGACGTCTTCATCTCTTATCAAGAGTGTTTGATTTTCATCCTTGATACATCTAACCTGCATCAAGTCTTTACTTTTCTTGTCTCTCAACTTTGCAAGTTTATAGATGCCTTTTTCTCCTTCTTTGCTCTCAAGTTTGTTGTACATATCTGTAAAAACCTTGCCTCTGGCCTCTCGTACAGCTTTCTTGGTACTTTTTCGCGACAATCTAAACTTTTGCAAATTCTCTTCATTAGGACATAATAAAATTTCTCGTACAGCTTTCTTGAATCCAAATCAATTACATAATAAAATTTCTCCAACTGCACGATCGAAAAACAATTGAAAAGTTCTTGCCCATCTCCGTCTGGCCAATTTGCAATTTCAGCCTTTTCTACTTTTTAACATGGTTTCTGACATTTTTTCCCATTTAAAATTTGATTTTTGATGCCCTCCTTCCTCAACAACCAACGCCTGAAAGATTTATTTGTTCTAATTCCTGCATCACGGTGCAACTTGATTTTTCTTTTTGTTTTGGAATCTATATTATTATGTGACGGAAGGAATCTGGTGCTTTGAAGAGTTGTCAAGTGACAATTATTGACTACCTTTTGACACCCAAAATTACCCTAGAGGGTCACGTGATGCGCACATGAGGAAGGAATCATCAGCTACAGACAGATGTACACAAGCAGGGTAAAAATCAAGCTGCAGATCCACCACGTATAGAGAGTGATTTCGACGGTACTTATCCTGAAAAGCCAAAGAAAAAGGCGCGCAAGAGAATGCACGATCAGGGCCGTTACAGAATTTGGGGGCAATCTCATCAAGCAAAGCAGAAAAGGCGCGGAAATTGTTAAAGGCCTTATCCACAAGGGTCACCGAAGGAAAACGTGCTTGCAAGCCTCAGGTGACGCCTGTTCGACTGTTAACATAGCAAGCCTAGTCATCAAAAGAAAATGTACTTGGGGCTTGAGGCAACAGCTGTTCGGCGGTTACGAGAACAAGCCTAGTCTTCGAAAGAGAACGTACTTGGATCCAAGGCAGTGGCTGATCGATGGTTACCAAATTACGCCTATAAATACCGACGAGTATCCAACAGCAATTACCCCTCAACAACACACAACAAACAAGTCTTTATCTTTTCAATTATTTCTTAGCTTAGCTGTAGTTTTCAAATTCCCGTCCTCGATTCAATTTCGACGTGTTTCATATTCAGAGTTAGGTATCGTCGATTCAGTTCTGGTGTCTGCTCGCCCAGTCCAGTGCCGTTGATTAAATTTCAGTGTTGTATTGGTCTATCATCCAACCGTCTAGTACCGTTGATTGAATTCCGGTGATGTGTCCTACATTTTCATCCGTCCGGTGTCGTAAATTAAATTATGGTATCGTATCCTATGGTAAGGTTCAGCATCGCCGATTCAATTCCGATATTGTATCTCAGTTATCATTTTGTCGAAGCAATTTGACAAGTTTCCTCGAAATCATCTCCGGGCATTCAATTGAAGTCTTGTACAAAGCTATCAAAAGACACGCTCCTATTAATAAGATACCCTGCATTTCACACTTTATATCCAAAATTTGCACGGAGTACTTCTTACTTAACGAACTGCTAACGTTTGGGCTTCAAACTCTTGGGCCAAACCCTGAGAAGATCAAGCGGGCCTGATCGAGGGAATCTTTTGCGACAACAACTACAAATTTTGTTATTTCCTATTTCTGAGACTTCCCTTTAAACGAGTTGAACAGTCTAATGCCGGATCCCGCCTCAGATTAATTGTTATGAAGTGCATAATAAGCCTCCTTATACCTATGTAAGGTGATGCAAGTACCATGTTCTCAGGTGTTATGACTCTTTTGTCACTAGCATCTTCTATTGAATTGTTCATCTCGACTTCATCACTAACCTTATTTTTATCAATAAAACTGCTTTCACTACGAACTCCATCTATCTAAAAGAGATTAAAAAATAATTTAGCATCATATATCTTAAGGTAAGTACATGACAGATACCAACTAAAATTTGAAATCAACGAGTACCTTTTATTTTTTTGCAATCAAAGAAGCAGAGATTAACGAAAGATCAAAGAATAAAAGATACCCAAGAACCCACCCACGTATGACCGAGTTGGTTAAGAGATGTATTATCCTTGTTAGGTCCCTGGTTTAAATCTTCCAACTCGCGATCCGTGACTTAAATGGGGGTTGCGGCTGATGGTTGTCGTGCTAATCCCCCAAGGAATAATCGAGGTGCGCGCAAACTGGCCCGAACACCTCATTCATAAATAAATAAAAAAACCCAAGCTCCTATTTATTTATTTTAGCAAGTTTCTTGGATTCAAGAACAATATTCACCCAATCTATTCTTTGGCGGGAAAACAATATTCACTATTTGAAAGTTCCAATTTAATCTTTCATATATTACTCTCTGTTTGATTATTTATTAGTTGGAACTTTTTGTTTGAATATTATTGATTTGATGACCAAAAAAGAGAATATTATTGATTTGATTCGTTTCTTTAAATAAAACTGGAAACTCGTCTAGTCTTTTTTGAATGGTGAAAAACATTAAACCGGTTAAATGAACCTCCTAATTTCCAACTTTAAAACTTGTGGCTGAAGTTGGACCGACCACGAACGGCACGGTCATGTACTCATTTACCTTATATTTCTTGGCCATGGAGGAAAAGAGAGAAACATCGTACTTCTTTTAAAGAATATTCAATTTGGTAGAGGGTATCTTTGCCTTTTGCAATTGATAAAATGGAGATTAATTGCGCATAATTTTTAAAGATAATCTATCCAATTGAAATAGAACTTTCGCAAAAGTTGTGAAAAGATTATAGAAATATTATTCCCCTGATTATTAGCATTATATTTGTTGGGATTGGATTCTCCTTAATTAGTTGGGCGAACCAAAGCGTTAAATGCTTTGATGGCCACGTAATCCTAATACAACAACCTCACACTGAAAATAGAATTCTCTCTATGCTTTGAAAAGATGCTCATCAACCCCCTCATTAATGGGCAAATGTTCTAGAGCATGGAAGAGAGATCCCTTGGTCATGTATAAATAGGCAAGGAAGACATGGATTGAAGTATCGATCATAGATCGATCGAAGTAATCCAACGATCAAACATTCCGATCTGTCGATGAATCCACTATCCAGCGTTTCTACAGAGAAAGAAGAGATATACTTTCTACAGAGAAAGATATAGCGAGAGTTCCGGTGCACATTCTGCATCAAAGAGAGAAAGCGTCGAAGCCCAGTTCGACAAGTATCGTCGTCAGATTCGACAATATGAGAGATATACTCCAAGTGAGAACCACCATTGTGTGAAGAGTTTGAGATTGTTATCCTCTTGAGCCAGTTTGTATTCCACCATACCAGTTTGTATTCCATCATACCAGTAAGGATGATCCACCAATTTCGGTGAAGAGATATTGTTGTAATTCTGCTACTATAGTGGATGATTTTCGTGATTGTTTCCTTTTGGGTTTTCCACATAAAAATCCATGTCTCTCCACTTCTACATTTCTTTAATTTTCTTCTTGCCCATTTTGATCACGCAATGAGGGAGAAAAGGTTTTTCGCTTCCGCATTATTACACGCATTTTTCCCAACAATATTTTCCATTTTGCATATATTTACTTGCATAGACATGGATAGCTTTAGTCCCACTGACGAAATGCAGAGACTGAGAGCGAGGAGCTCTCACCGCTTTGATGTCTTTCACCAGGACGACACCGAGCCGGAGAGCGACTCGTCCACCCTGTGGACCGCGAGTATGCGCTATGACTCCTGCGAGGAAAACAACCACAGGAGCGCCTCCTTTTGGGGGGCTTTAAGACCGCCAGCCCTACCGGCCCCTGAAGACGGCCGCAAATCTGTGAACCTGCGGCAGCGGACTCTTGCGGTCTAACAAAAACAAAGATATAAAAAATTACTAAAAAATTTAAAAGCATAGTACAGTGGCAGAACGAATTGAATTGGTATAATTATAAAAAGTTTAAGACTCAATTGACCAAAAAAATTACAATTGAATTTACACAATTGTAATGGATTTAGTATTTTTTTGGTAAATTTTCCCATAGATAAGTGGTCAACTAGATGATGAAGAAAGTTTCTCGTGCTTGGACTGGTCTTGGTCTCGTTGTTCTGAGCCTAAACTTCACTTCTTCTTTTTTATGTTTACTCGATTTTTCAATATGCCTAGATGCACTGCTAGACAGTTCTCAAATTGTTGTTGAGCATGTATATTTTGAATGAACAAATCAATATGAATTTCTGCGTATCTTTATTGAAATAATTGCGGTAAAATAACATTTTGCTCACACTGAAAAATATTGCCTATCAATGCGATATTTTGGAGGTGATCACTTGTGGGACAGTTTTCGGTGTAAATGGTGAGGAAAAAGAGAGAGACTTTTTTAGTCCAACTATAGGGATTAGATGCATTATTATGCTTAGATTTGTTTGCCCGATAAATATTATCGCGTCCGATCGGTCTGGGTGGTTGATTCCACCTGGAACTATGATTCGGATCGGTATAAGATGGGAACCACCCAAAATAAGCCGATTGGGTACAGTCCTGTTCGGATTGGTCCCGACTTTTTTCTCACCTGCTAAAGATGGGCCTCTATAAGACATTCCCACTAAAAGATTATTATTATTTTTTACTTTCTAGTCCAACGTTAAACTAAACTCACTTTGACGTTGATCTTGAAATTTTTTATTTTGCTTTCATCCGAATAGAGATTATCAATTTTTGGCGCAGATCATGACCGATTCGAGGCTTAGTTGAGTCGAGTGGAATATTAGTCGTTACTTGAAATAGTTATGAAAACGTTTCTTGTGTGACATAGGAGACTTATGAGCACATCATAATTTCGTTGTTTATGCATTAATGCGGATGTTATGCACATGATTCAAAAGCTCTGCTCTTTAGTTAAAGAATCTCTTTCAAGTTGCTCGGAAAAAAAATTAGTGTGAATAGATGCATAAACATCTCCTATCAAACTGTTGAGTTAGATTCTAAATCCTCTTCAAATCAGGCTAGCCGTTGCCCAGTGTTCAAAGCAATGCTTGACCATGGGACGGAAGAAAGCCGAAGCAACACCATCAAGATAAGCGAGGTGTCGTATGATGCCCCCCGAGCATTTGCAAACTTTCTCTATTGTGCCGGCAAATGGCTTGTGATCTCTCAGCATTAGTGAAGGAAATGGATTCCTTTACTCTAAACGAATTATATGCGGAAATTATGCCCAAGGTCAACTTACTTGTATCACTGGTCGGAGCATAATCACACGAGGAACCGTACTCGCAATCCACAAGTTAAGTGTCGTCTTTGCAGTCTCGAGAGTTCCTTCGCCTTTGATGCGATTCAATATAGAAGAAAAAAAACTAATCGCGAATCCCCAACACATGAAGAAGAAGAAGAAAAAGCTCCTGGTATTTTTATATAATCATGTATATGTAAAAAACATATTTAATATATGACGTGTCCCAAAGTATCAAAATTTTCTATTTTTTTTAGAAATAGCGTGTCGCGTCATGTGTTGGTCTTTGTCAAAGAGATAATGAAATTCTTGTATGCAATAATAATCAGAGTAGGGTTACATATAGGAGTGTGCAAACTGGACTAGACCGACTTGGACCGGCCGGGTTGATCCAGTTCTTGAGGTTGACGGTCCGGTCTCCGGTTCCATGGTTTGGGAAAGGACCGCCAATGATTTTTTTAAAAAAAAAAATTAATCTCTATCTAGAGTTAGCCTAATATTAACATTTTGAGAAATCTCGTAAATCTCATCTCACGCCTCTTGAGTTTAGTGGTATCATTGTACATATTATTTAGCAATTTGAGTTTTGGTATTACTTTGGGATAAAATCATGTCTTAATTGATGATAAGATTCGTTCCTTATGATGGACACATGCATGAAAAATAAGCACGAACGTGCACGAGGACAGAAACTCAAGAATGGTTACATATAGGGGTGTGCAAACTGAACTGGACTGGCTTGGACTGGCTGGGTTGGTCCGGTCCTTGAGGTTGGCGGTCCGGTCCCCGGTTCCATGGTTTGGAACCGGACTGCCAATGTTTTTTTTTTAATTAATCTATATCTAGAGTTATCCTAATATTAACATTTTGAGAAATCTCGTGAATCTCATCTCACGGCTCTTGAGTTTAGTGGTATCATTGTACGTATTATTTAGCAATTTGAATTTTGGTATTACTTTGGGACAAAATCATGTCTTAATTGATGATAAGATCCGTTCCTTATGATGGGCACATGCATGAAAAATAAGCACGCACGTGCACGGGGACAAAAACTCGAGTCATTTTGCAGATTTGAGAAATTTTTTTTTTACAACCAAAAATAAAAAATAAATAAATAAATCCGAGTTCGGTTTCATTACCCACCTGAGTTCAGCAAGCCACATGCGAGCATCGTTTATGAGGAAAAAAGATCACGTGAAGCCGAAAAGGTTAGATCGAACACACGTTGAGTGGTCATAGCATTTACGTGGTTGTCTTGCCATCGTAAGTTGATTATATATTATAAATTAACATTGTATTGTAATTTATAAGGGCTGAATTTTTACAAGCAATTAGAGTTAGCAATTCTACTGGGCCTGGACCGAGATCGGCCCGGACTGGGACCGGCCCGAACCGCCACTCTTAGTCCGATTCGTGATCCCGAAAATATGGGAACTGAGACTACTAGTCCGGTCCCCGATCCATGCCAGGATCGGTCCGAACCAAACACACCCCTAGTTATATATATATATCATTGACTCTTATTACTATTTCACCCTCACAACTAGCAAATATTTTCCAACGTTCTCCCTCAAGTTGGGATGTAGATATCAAATAATCTCAACTTGTTACATAAGAAGCTCACTCTATTTCCCCGTAAAAATTTAGTAAAGATGTCCGCAAATTGATCTTCCGTCCTTGTGTGTTGAAAAATAATATCCCCTTATGAACTTTATCTCGAACAAAATGGCTACCAATCTCTATGTGTTTCGTTCGCTCATAGAAAACAGAATTCGCGGCAATATGAATGGCGGATTGATTATCACAATATAATAATGATGGATTTGATGGTGACATTTCAATCCCCCAATAATTCACTAGTCACATGTGTCATCCAACTTTATAGAGGTCAATTGAAAGTGACCAAAAAGGGATCCAAAACTTGATCCAGTAGCCATGAATTTTATCAAGTCTAAACATAGAAATGAACTTCACAGTAATTGAGTAATTGCAACCAACGCACGTACTGCAACACAAAGTGCTCCAATCTGAAGAGTAACTCCATTGTACTGACTTCAATTCTCTAAGAGTCGTAAAGAACAGAATTTAAAATCCCAGTACTAAGAACAAAGCACCAAAAATAGAACACAGGATGCAGTCACCATAGGAAACAAAGCACCAAAAATAGAACACCAATAGAAATGGTGTTATTCATCAGACCTTCTCAAACGTATCAGTACATGGACATTTACTTTATATTTCTCAAACTCATTCTCACTCCCAGAATATTGATTCACTTGGAGAATTTCAAATACTGAACATTAGACAACTACCGATTCCAAGGGAGGATCGCTCCTCAACTAGTAGCTTTAGGGGACATCGGAAAGAGGTCGTTGGGCTCAGACCAGTATCGCCGAACTCGAATGTTGCCTTTCAAGGGTCACCAGGACGTGTAATGGGTCATCAGGCCTGGGTAACTTCAGGCGACGCCTGGCAAGAGGTCGCCGAGCCTCGGCGACGTCAGGAAGGGGCCGTCGGGTCTGGACGACTTCGATCGGCGGGTCACAGGTGCTGGGCGACCTCGGTCGGCGACCAAAATAGGGTCGTCAGGCCTAGGCGATCTCAGATCTGGCTTCGCGGGCTTAGGACGACCTCGAATCTTGCTTTTCAATCTCTGGGTGACCTCAGATTTAAGGTTTTTCGAAGATTTCAGGTGAAACCAATGGAGGCTGAAGTCGCTGGTGGGGGGCCGATGGAAACCATTAGAGGATCGATGGTGGTCGACGATGGATGATCAACGGAGGTGACTGATTAGGTTTAGGATGGCTCTGATATCATATTAAAGAGATAATGAAATTCTTGTATTCAGTAATAATAAGAGTAGAGTTACATATATATGTATCATTGACTCTTATTACTATTTCACCCTCACAACTAACAAATATTTTCCAACAATGTTGATGCTACTTAGGTTATGAAACTTTAGGGCAAATTTCAAAAAAGAGCCCTCAAGTGCGCTCATTTTCTCAAATAAAGACTTGAAGTGAACCTTAATCCTGAGGTTTAGCTTGATTAGGGATATTTAGTCCTTTTACATTTACTAAATTTTCTCCTTTTTTTCCCTTTTTCTTTTCTTTTTTTTCTCTTCTAGCTTAGTGGTTGTGGCCATCATCAAGGAGGAAGAAAAAAAAAAGAAATTTAAAAATTTAAAACACAAAAGTACCCCTACTCACGCCCTTCTTTGAAACATAAAGGGACACTTCAAGCGCTTATTTGAAATATCTTCAGGGTTTTATTTGAAATGAGATCCACTTTAGGCCTTTATTTGAGAAAATAAGGGCAATTCGAGCCTTTCTTTTAAAAAAAAAAATCCCTAAACTTTATTATAGGGTATTTTGTAATTTATTTATTTATTTTTCCTCAAACGTATGACTAAATTTTGACTTTGCTCACAATCAGTTTATTCAACCTTACCTATTCTTGCCAACAAACAACCAACCCAAAAATTTATGTGGTCATTGAATTTTGGTGTGAGTATCGTCCACAAGATACTCAACAAAAAAAAAAAGTCCAGACAGATAATTAATGTCACTTGTTTAAGACTTGTCAATAATTATTCTTTTGGGGCGATTAACTTTGAGGTCTCCCAGGAGACTAACGTAACGCCCCTTTCATCTCTTGTAATTTCTTGAACATTTGGCGCGAAGAACATGATGTCTGAAATTGACGAGATGAATTTTATTTGCTCCCGGTCCGGATCATTAAGCTGGATACTTGATATTAATGCCTTTGCAAATTACGGAAATTCTGATTTCATTTTTAGAAGGAAAAATAGAAAATTCAATAAACTAATATATATATAATTAAGACAATTTGAGGCTGGCGATTTACATAAAACTAAATATTGGGAAAGAGAATCAAATAATGAAATGAAGTATCCATCAACTTAATTAACTATATAAGTCGCTTCAAATAGATAGTAATAATCAAGTCAACTCAACTAAGACTCACACCCCAGCAAATGAAAGAGATCAATCATCCTCTGCATAAAATAATGGAAAATCCATATGTTACGATAGACTAGAAAGTAAAAGAAACAACCTTTTTACTAGAAATGTCTTGCGTAGGTGCATATTTACCGGTACGTCTTTCACCATATAAATCCGGCCATAATCATAAAAAGTGGCATAATTCTGCGGTCTCGCTAGATGAAGAGTCACGAAAATTCATATCGGTTCGATTTATATATGCTGAACAACTATTTAATCTGCCTAAACTTTGACATTACGTCTCGAAAACACGAGTAAACATGAGAATGTTAATTTTAGGTTCCAGAAGAGAGAACACCGAAGCCAACCCATTTTTTTTTTTTTTGTCATTTTATACTAGAAATGAAAGGAGAAATCGGTCCGACAAAGCTTTTTCAAGGCCAGACCTCCGAAACGATTGGTCATTGAATGCATGCGTAAAATAAACTCAATGGTCCCAATTTAAGAAAGCTCGGATAGGATGCATGCCATGATACTTTTCGTCCTTTGACTATGCAAAACAGGGATCATTCACGTAAATTTGTGTGAAATTGTCACATGCGCTAAGGGGATGCGGCCATCGGCGTCTGTCAATTGGGATTCAATATGGAACTCGTGTATTCAAATGTGTATATATTATCCCTAGAAGCATCCCCACCTATATTAAACAAGAGTGGAAGTTACATTTACCACGTGTCGATTTGCTTTTCATTGATCAAATGTAAAAAAAAAAGTATCTTTTTATTTTCTCTAAATATTTTGTCTAAATAAAAAAAATAATTTACTGGAAAAGTCTCAACATATGTCAGACGACGCGTATGTTTTGCGAGAAATAAATGATTTGAAAAATATTTATCTACATATGAAAGTGAAGTGGAGCCACAAAATGAAGATACCAAGACAAGATATTGCTCATGGGGACATAAGTTTTCATAAGACATCAATTTAAAATTAAAGAGACTGATCGATTCACTCGGGCCTTTTGTCGGAGCGTCTTATGTCTCCATAAGGGATATTTTTTACCGTTGAATTGGTATGCAAATAATCACAACCGTTCCAATTGAAATTTACTGTGTAGTTGCGATCTGTCACATTTCAATCCCATGGGAGACATTCCGAAAAACAAAGAATAGCAATATCCGCGTTTCCGCAATAACATACATATTAATTCGTCCTTCAACCCGATTTCTTTAAACCAGGCATGGTTTATGCTTCTCTTCCTTTTTTTCCTTTTTTTTTTTTTGGGGTACAGGGGTCGGTAACACCCAAATGCTAATTTTTCTCTACTTAGCAATTTGAGCAGGGACAGAAAATTCCTTTTTGGTTCTTTTTGTTGCTAAGCGTGATTTTTGTTTGAGTGAAAGAATATTTTGCGAATTAGCTTTTGGACTTTCTCGCCAGGTGGGTTTTGTTGAAAATGATCCGTCGACGAAGAATCGTCTGTGGTAAACAAAAATAAAAAATACGTACGCGCGCTTAAAGTTAGGCAAATGAATTCTCCAACCTGAAAATGGTAAAGAAAATTTCTTAGAAAATGATTTCTAAAAAAAAATCATTTTTTTATCCAGAAATTTTCCTCAAAACAAACCGACCATAAATTTTTGCCCACTCACGCTAGCATGTATTGGCGCACCTGC
Source organism: Rhodomyrtus tomentosa (assembly GCA_028455895.1). NCBI lineage: Eukaryota > Viridiplantae > Streptophyta > Magnoliopsida > Myrtales > Myrtaceae > Rhodomyrtus > Rhodomyrtus tomentosa. The sequence goes on along the minus strand of JAPCWY010000001.1, from coordinate 33,238,998 downwards.
CAAAAGACAATGAAAAACTGGTGCAATAATGGATGATGGAAGATCCATCAACTATGTGGCATCTTTGCTGCATAATTAAGTACAAAATTAAAAGTACAAATTAATGATTTTCCTAACATAAGAGTCTTTTGAGACCATGAGATTAATAACATATTATGGACCACACATTCTTGAAGAAGTGGACCTCATACCAATTTTTAATATTTCACTTTTTATTTTTTATGACTCAGATTGGACTGTTAATTTCATAGTGAATTAAAAACAGCCGCATGATAATTTCCAAAAATTAATCCAAACAATGGCACGGCTAACTTTCGTCAGATCTTGTTGGGCCCAAAGATGGACAGGCCCATTAAAAAAATTCGTTGGCCTGCACCGGTGGCAGAGGCCCACAAAAACAGCTCCATTTTCTTGCAGATAAGATGGAAATTTTAAATTTTTTTTGTCATTTAATAAATTAATAGAAATATATCGTCTAAAATTTCTTTAGAATTTCAGGTTCTAAATTTTCAATCTGAACCATTTGTTCGTGTTATTAATGAATGTATCAGATTATAATTAATAAAAATATATATAAAAAATTTAAAAAATTCTGAACCATCGGTTCAAAAATATACTCTTCCAATTACAAGGATAGGCGCGTGCACTTACGATAAAGTTTAGAACATCCGGCTCCTAAATTGAGTCGATTATAAAGGTACCGACTTTCCTTTCACCTCACCTCACCTCACTCTTCACGCCTCCCACGCCGCGAACCATTCTGTTACTCTCTCTCGATCTCTCTCGATCATGGAGTCGGCGAAGGAGGAGATCAAGGCCATGGAGGTGCAGATCGAGAAGGATCCCAACCGGAAGTACGTGTTCGACGTCATCATCGGCGACAAGTTCTTCCTCGCCACCACCGTCACGGACGGCCCGGATGGCGACTCCATCGTCAAGGACTGGGTTCAGCAGGTGCAGAAGTCGCGCCGCAAGGAGAAGAAGGGAGAGGTCGTCGTCGGTGTCTCCGCCGAGCGAAGCCGAAGCTACGCCAGCGCGCCTCTGAGGCGCCAATGGATGTCGCGTAGGTGGTTTCTTCCCGTTCGATTGGCAGTTTTTGTCCCGATCGGGAAACCCTAGGCCCTCAGATCAACCATTTTTTTGTCACAAGTTTTCTTGTTTTTCCTTTTTCTTTTTCTTTTTTCTGTTCTTCCTTTTCTTGGTTGAATTCGTTCATGTATCAGCTGGTTCAAAGGAGAATCCCTACGACTTGCTTCAGCTCTGCGTGGGGAACCAGTGCCTTCTCTACGAACTCGATCCTTCGCACCCTATCCCCAAAATCCTCAAGGACTTCATCCACGATTCGAGGATCTTCGGCGTCGGGATAGAGGCGATGGCCAAGGAGCTCGAGAGGGAGGTCGGGCTGACGATGCGGAAGCCCGTGGAGCTCCGGAAGCTGGCTGAGAAGTCGAAGGAGATGTCGGTCGGGTACGAGGACTTTCGGAGGAAGAATCTGGAGCAGCTGGGGAGGATTGTGCTGGGAGGGGAAGCGGAAATGGCGAGGCCGAGGAAGATGAAGTGGGAGATCCACGATAGGTATGGCCCGAAACCCTGGGATTATTATATTAGGCTCTCCGACGACCTGATCAAGCATGCGAGCATCGATGCCTTCCTGGCTTGCAAGATGGGGACGAAGCTGTTGAAGAACGTTGACTGATCACGGTTAGTCCTGCGCTTTTTCGGGTACATACTACTGATACGGTGGTGGTTATCAAGTTTGCTGGTGATGGAATTGATGATCGCTAATTAGGCACTATTAGCACAAGAGCTTCGTCGCGTCTCTACAATAGTCAGTCTGTTTAGTGGTAGTAGTAACGAGGAAATTCCGAGAGAACTGGTGTCAGAGGCAAGCTGAAATCAGTCCATCTTTTTCCTCTGTCGCACGCTAGTTACGTCACATTAGGGTTTTTTGCTTTTCGATTTCGTCGCGACCCGCGTGGGGATTGTTCACCTTGGGAACTGTTCGTGAGTGACTTCTCTGCTGTGATCCTTCATGTTGATATCGTGCTTCTCAAACTTTGAACTTGGTGATTTGCTTGACTTGATGATGGCTACCATCAACTGTGCATTCATTCCGATTCGTTAGTTTTTTTGTGGTCATGTCGAAAAGGTGATGGCACTCAATTACTTTTTTGTTCTTCCGTCGTACGCATGCAGATTTTCTGACGAGAAGATCTTCTGCAATTGAAATCACAAAACCCACGAAAATATCGACGTTACCATCAATTCTGCTATGCTCGCTTTGAGAAAATAAAACGAATGCAACAGAAGATTAGCTTTTTTCACCTCAGTTATCTTAGATTTAACTCCTTTCATCGTGAGGAGCTAATTGATGATTAACAGTATCAATGCTCCTAACAACCCAATTGGCAGTTTGACTCTCCACGGATCTGTTGCCATGCTTGTGAACTATATGCCTGGATGGGCATGTTCACTTTCTAGTTCTCCCATGTATGTTCTCCACTGCTTGTGCAAATAAAGTCTATGGTGCTGAGGATATAGCTTCAATCACAGGGAACGATTTCTAATTCTGATTAGATGAGTCTTTTGGCATAATTTTCTTCGGATTTGAACCGACATCTTAATTCGAAGCTAGGAAAAGTGAGTTTTATTTAATTTCTTGTCCCTAGGCCTCCTCGGGCCAAGTTTTTCGAGAGGTTATTCTAGCAAACTTTCTAGGACAATTACCATTTCTCTCATGAATGCCCCAGTGGTCCTAAAAATGGATTCTTCGATAATGTATGTGGCACCAAGTCTGCTGATAATTTCCTTAATTAATTAATATCAGTGTGAATATATTAGCATCTCCACTGAGTTTTGTTCCTCTTGAAGCGTTCCCAGGCTGAGCAGTTTACAAATTGATTCCGCATTTATTTTTTTGAGCGATAGATGAACTAACTGATTAGAGAGATCTGAACAATTAGTTGATTCCGCATTTATTCATTTACAAAATTTCCCGTTTGTGGGGATATACATCTACTTTGTACTTACGCTTAAGGTGAAGATGTTAGAGAACCCGTAGTTGATTTTCCTACTAGTTGCACCCATCACCTATCCAAATGCCTGTATCAACTGTCGTTTTTCCTCCCTATGTAACCTTTGCAAAGTTGTTTTTCAAGAGAATTATCCAAAAAGTGTTATATGTTTGGAAATCAATCGGCAAAAAAATTTAAAAAGAAAATTAGGACTGATTTGGCATAATTGCAATAAAATTAAGATTTTTCTCGTCAATTATCCTGAAGCAAACATTAGTTAAGAAATTCCTCATGCAACTTACCGACATCCTTGTTTGGGCGAAAACGGGCACGAGATGTTACCATCGAGAGTGGTAGTTCAATAGTAAGGTAGTCACAATGCCCTCCCTACGGTTACTAGTTCGAGCCATGTGGTGACCGAACCTCTAACCAGCTTACCTATTGGAGATATGCTTCTCCCCAACAATAGCCGCTAGGGCTATGCATAATGGACCGACTAAATTGGGAGCTGCCCAGACCATACTGAATCGGTTGATTTGGTCTAATTCTCGGGGTCTTTGGATCGGCTACTTTTTTTAAAAAAAAAAGTTTCTAAATGTAAACCTTAACCTACTTAGTATGATTTTCAAGTTTGGTAACAATGCGAGACAATTAACGAAAGGTAGTTTGGTAAATATGTTGTAAACGAGAAAAATTTAACAAAAACACACAAAAAATGCGATCTATTCAATCTGGTTCTCGATCCTTGAAATTGGGTACTGGTTCGATTCTCAGTTCTTTGGGGGGATTTGATCAGATCGGGAACTGATCACCCCTAATAGCCGCTCTCAAATCTATCTTCGAAAATATGATAGAACAAAACGATTAATCAAGCACAAGCCTAGAAGTTGTGTACTTATAATTAAGGGAAAATTCCAATTAAGTGTCCTCATTTTATTAAATAAGGGTATGAAATGAAATTTATTTCAAATAAGGAAGCATTTTTTGTTTAAAAGTTGGGGCTGACCAAAGGGTAATTTTGTCCTTTACTCTTTTTTGCAGTTTTGTCTTTCCTTTTCTTGCTTTCCTTTCCTTTTCTTTTTCCCCTCTCCGCTTTCCACCCATATCCACAAGCACCATTGACGTTGACCTGTACAACTCAATCCTTCAAAAAAAAAAAAAAGAGGCACTCTCCGTTCTCGCCGGAACGATGGTTCGAACTTTAATCGCATCGTTCCTCAAACGCCTTTTCTCCAGATCCAACCTATCCCCCCACGTCGTCCCCTCTCGATCTGTCACCTACATGTCTCGACTCGGCGACGGGACGCTGCGCGATGTTTCCCCCATCCCTGGCAACGGGATTGGCCCCCTTGTCGCCGCTTCCGTCAAGGAGGTCATATCTGTGATGCATGCACTGGTTTACTTCATTTTTCCCACGAACCAATTGTCTCGGAAGATGGCGGCGTGATCTCCATCCACCAGGCTAGGCGGCCTCGTCGACCACAAGGAAAGGCTCGCCTTGCCTAGCCCAGGTGGAAAGTGTTACAATGACTAGAACTTGTCCGCAAATTGCAGTTCAAACACACTCGAAACAACATAGAAGGTTCAAGGTTATACAGAAGTGGCATGTGGGCTGATTATCTGCAAAAATTGTGGGAGCAAGTGGTGATCTACAGGGACATAAAGGCAAGTAACATCTTGCTAGATGGTGACTTAAATGGGAAACTTGGAGATTATGGGCTTGCGAGATTGGACGACCATGGAACCGACTCTTAAACGACTTATGTGGTGGGAATGCTCGGTTATCTCGCGCCTGAGCACACGCGAACCGGTAAGGCCACCACGAGCACCAACGTATATACCTTCAGAGCGTTTTGCTCGAGGTCGCCAACGGGAGAAGACCGATAGAGCTCCGGGACGCGGAGGACGTGACAATGGTGGATTTGGGTGTTTTCTTGCTGGGATTGAGGTGCCATTCTTTTTTGGAGGATTGAGTTACACGGGTCGGCGTCGATGGTAGACCGCAGCTGGGGGAGGGGAGGGGAGGGAAAAACAAAAAATAAAAGGAAATTAGAAAAAGGTAAAAACCAAAATTACAAAAAAAAGAAAAAAGTAAAGGACAAGAATACCCTTCAATTAGGCCCTTCTTTGAAACAAAAAGGTTTGAACGAAGTCCATTTCGAACCATTATTTGAGAAAATGAAGATACTTGAAGCCCTTAAATAAAATTTTTCCTATAGTTAATATTATATTGTCAATGGTTCGGCTATTCTATAAATAACCTTCCTTCTTTGTCAAAAGTAAGCATGGAATCGAATAATGACTCAAGTTTTCCCTCACATATTAGCTCATTCACATGCCTTTAAAAGCATTTTCCTTTAGATTGCATCGATAGGTAGCCTTCTTAGGGAGCAGAGCGCCAGGAAGACATATTAGCTCATGCACCTGCCTTTGCAACCCTTTGTTTTCCTTTAGATTGCATCGATTCTTAGGGAGCAGAGAGCCGGGAAGTAAGTCGACGTAGGATCACGATGATGGGGTCGTGCATGTATGGATGGACTGAGTAGTTTTGACTCAAGTCGAGCATTACGTAACGGTTGTAAAAACTTTATGATAATGTCAAGAGGGAATAACTGCGCTGATTTTCCCTCCCCATTCTTCCATCGATCTAAAAGGACACACACAGCAGTGTTACTAAATCAAAGTCGGAACACAATTCTGATCGAGACAAACACCCAGTTCTGCTTAACTATGTACGACAGTGAAAACCAGCAGACGACATATCATTTGAAATTTCAGCGCTTTGAATCAGGGCCTATCCACTATAATAATATCCCAGCCTCAAACTACGGAATTTTACCAATGTAGCTCTAGTGTCTTCTCAGGCCCTTCCTTCTTAAGCATCGCCATGGGTTTTCCTTTTATAGTTTCTAAAAATTCAAGACGCTAACCGCAAATCGGGCCGTTCCAAGCTAACGGAAGTTTTTCCAAGTCCAAGTTTACCACAGTTGACGAATCATTTTGCTTAAATGCGCTCTAGAGCTAGCACAATGGAGTTCAGTTGAGTTCGAATGGATTATACATTGAGCCACAGATATTCTGAGTTTGGTTGCGTTTGCTCCTGTAGTAAACTGTGTAAATCGACTTAGCTCGGCTCGAATACACTTCTTGTAAATGAATCCCTCTAAAATGGCTTCAAGTATTTCCTTTGTATTCATTCTTGTTGACACTCAAAAAATTGACATACGGATGAAAACCATGAGAATAGGCGTTGGTGAGCATTGGCATCGGTAACTTACCGATAGTTGAAACTTACCGATAGTTGGTGAGCATTGGCGTCGACAACTTACCGATAATTGATGAGCATCGACGTCAGCAACAAAACTGCTTACAAATAAGAGTGGTTACTTCAACGTGGATAGTGCCTAGAAAATAGGGGGTATGAATGACAATAATTGCGATGAGGAAGTTATCTTTATTTAAATTTTAAAGTAGTAATCGTCTGTGGGGGATTATAAATACCCAAGTGTGTTTTTGTAAAGGCCCCAAAAAATCAACGACAGGACTTAACATTCTTTATCATTTTATCTTTACTTTATCTTTATCTTCACCGCATTGCAAATTTTCTTAGATATAGTTGCAATTCTCAGACTTGAATCAAACTCCGATATGAATCTTTATGCTTGATGCTTCATCATCGAGTCAAACTTTGGCGTAATACCGCCACCTTTTCAAACTTCGTTATCGAGTCAAACTCCATCGAAGTTTCTTTCCATCGTACTTCCTAAACTTTTCCGTTGAGTCAAATTTCGGTTTGGTTTATGTTTGTACAATTCCACATTGATTTTTATAATCACATGGATATTTCCTGTCCAAAATTGCCACTGGACCTTCGCAATAAAAATCGAAGAACGAATTTCGGTGAAAGATTTTCCTTGTTGCAAAATGAGCAAACATCTTTTTGGCATGTTGGTGGGACCATTGTGGCTAATTTGAGGAAATATGATGGTACGTACTAGAAATCAACTTGATCCTGACAATTCTGATGGCGTTCTGAGTCATTGATCACACAACCGGTGGGAACAAGAACGAGATGGAGGTGTCGACGTCCTGAAGAAACTACCGATGAACAGGGAAAGACAGTTGGAGCCGAACTCAGTCATGATGGTTGCTAAAAGGAGGATGTTCGAAACCGTCAATTGTGTGCTGAATGAGATAGATATGGCGATTGCCGTGAATAATAAGACTCAAGAATCAAGTTTGCCAATTTCAGAAAGGACTACAAGGGTCATGGCACCACTAAAAGGGGGTTGGCATCTCGTGTCTGTACAGAACAGTTGAATATGATGAACTTTTGAGTGAGAGAGGCAATACCAAGCTTATTGAGTGCATTTTGGTAACAGAGGCGTTTAAAGGCCTCCATCACAGTATGTTTCTACGTCCTACCATCTGGTGTTTGGGTATTGATGGAGTTGGTAAGAGAGCTTCAAGCCCGGATGATCAATCGGCAATGAATCCATCACGGTTAGTTCCCGATGTGTTGTTTAATGCTGATTCGGCTTCTATTAAGTAGCAGTGTAGTTACCGATGTCAAGGAGGCACCTAAAACTCTTGATTATCTAAATTAAAAGAATTGAATGATTAGTAAATCATTCGATTCTTTTAAGGGACTTCTTTATTTGGCCTCCATCTCCTTCCATCGTTTCCACATGTATTGACTATCTTATCCTATGATCTTTAGCCGCAAAATCCGTCACACAATTCAAGATATCCTGTTGATTTTTCGGTGCAGGAAGATCATCCACTCCCAGCAAACAAATCCCAATTGCCATTTCTCACCATTACTTCAGTGTGAAATCTGCTAAATTGGGATTGACACTTGAGAGTGCCATAGTATTTGGTCTGTGGAGTGTTGAGTTTCTGGTTGCAATCGTGGGCAAATTTACACGGTCCAAACGTAAACTAAGGGGGTTTAATGGGCCTAAGTCAGAAAAGAAGAAGAAGAAAAGGTGAAGTAGGTGTCGTTGGACCCAAAAGTCGGCCGAACTTCCTTTCTGCTTTTGAAACTTTCGGACCGTTAAATTGTCAAAACATCAAACTTCCCGAGTTTAATGGTGAAGTGTTTCAAGGACTAAGCAAAGTGAAATTGCCTAATGGAAAGTTAGATGGGACACTTGATATCAACGTGAAAACTTCGTGGGCATGATCTTTGGTGCGCGATGAAGCACTCATTCTAACATGGACTTACTTGTTGCACAATCGACATGGCACGTTTCATCTGTTATCGTGCTTGAGAGATTACTTCACTTAGGGTGCACAAGGTAAAACTTCTGCTCTAGAAAATCAATTTATGTTTCTGAGCAAAAATTGATTGCTCTACTTCTGGACAGAAGTAAATTTTTTAATAATTCTTTAAGGGGCTCCAAAATTACTTTTGAAAGAAAAAATGCTCCTGAATTAGTAGAATAAAGTTATGTAACCAAGCAAATTTCAATTCTAGAAGTTATGTTATCAAACGTATTTCAGCTAGAGTAGTATTGTCATGCGCGCCCTTAGTTTCTTCTCGGAAATTCTACCCCTCTCTCTCTCTCTCTCATTTTCCTTTGGCTGACTAGAGATTCTAATTTGATTCTTTTGGCTGATTGGAGATTCTAATTTGATCAGTAGAGCTAGAGTCCACCCAAGATATGCTTGCGGAGAGAAGCAGACCGGTCACTCAATGGCATGTCAAAGATCACCTCAGAACCATCACATTTCCTGATAAACCAAAACTCCCCAACAGCCGAGTTTGACGAGAAACAGAGCACTTTCGATGGCGCTCATGAGGTTAGGCAATGTTCCATCTTCTCTACAACATGAATTTTGGATGGTGGAAAGGTGCTCACGTGCCTTGGCTGCTCTCTTGTGTTAGACTCGGTGCACGTATGTTTCCTTGCTTCTTAAGAGGGATAATTGTCCCAAAAAAAAAAAACATAAATCTATTACAAAGTGTGACAATTCGATTTTTCTAATCAATTTTAACTGAAAATCACTAATGTGATAATATTTTAATATATTTTTATTTTCTTTCCTTTTTCTTTTCCCTTCTCCTCCAGCAGATTGTCGGACCACGGCGACTGCTCACTTATAAGGGGCAGCGAGGTCGGCCTTGCCTGGGGCATAGAGTTCGGGCCTCACCAGTGGCTCACCGACCTCGCCAGGGGCTGGGAACAGCTTGCCCTCGCCCAGAAACAATGAGATCAGGCCCCTCCATCGCCTCTCGAATTCATGTAGATCATTGATTTTGAGGGATCGCACGGTGAATCTGATGGGGATTCAACCCTATTCAATAGACTACACGCTAGAGGCAGTCAATAACGGTTAAGCTAGAGGCATTCAATAAGGTCTCCTCATCATCTGCTGACATCTCATTTATGATACAAGTACACAAAATTTTCTATTTTGGGTCCATTCGTGAATGATGGCAGCGTGGACAGCCACAACCCGCAAGCAACAGGATTAAGGCTGATAACGTTTTTATTTTTAGAACATATTTAGAATATAATTTTTTTTATATTTCTATTTCCGATTATAATTTTTGAGAATATAAACGCGTTTAGTAAGTTAAAAAAAATATTTTTCTCGTTAAAAGTAAGGATCGCGAAGGCAAAACACGGCGGCGACGGCGGCGGCCGACGATCTCGAGTGGTGGCCGTGGTGGTGGCGAAGGACAACGGTAATGATTTACACTAAAGTGTTTCAAAAATATTCTAAAATTCAGAATTAAATTTTTTTTTTATCAAAATTATTTCTTTTTTCATAAAAATTTTTTAAAATATTTTTAAAATATTTTTTTAACATACGTATTTTTATTTCAAGAATGTTCTGAAACAATTTTCACTCATAAACAATTTCTCTGGATATTTAACAAACGCAGGGTAACTTGTCAAAAATTTAAGTCAAACATTGAAAAGCAAGACTCTTTTTTTTTTTTTTGTCAACTTGTGCTTTTCCATCTTTTTCTTCGGGAAATCAAAACAGAGTAGGCAGAAGATGACATCATCGTAATTCCTGGTCTTTCTTTTCATATCTTGCAAAAAAGAAGCAGAGAGTACAAATTTCAACCTTGGCGTCACATCCACCGCAACCTGATACCCAACACGATTGGTTAACGTATTGAGTTTGATTTCTCTTCCTTGAAGCATCCTATGAACATAAAAAAGAAGCAGCAGCTTTCCTAAATTAAACTCCTCCCCTGCCGCCTTGCGACTCCTCATCAGCAACGAGAAGACCGGTGATGTCGGGGGCGAATTAGTAGCTAGTACCGAAAGGCTTGTAGGACTTGAGATCGAGCACGACCCCGGCGATGGAGCCCGCAGCGGCGGCTATAGTGATGATGAGGCAAGCTCCGCTTAGGATCTGGAGGCACAGCCATTTGGTGCTCCACTTGGGGATCTTCATTTGGACGATGTACATCTCGACAGGGAAGTAAACCGTCAAGGGCCAGAATCCCAGAGCGCCGAGCAACCCGACCACGTCGTTGAAGAACGGGAGCAGCATCGAGATCACGGTGGTCAGGATCACGAAAATGGTCCGCCAGATCAGCCGGAAGAGGTTCAGCTTGTAGGGTCGGAAGCCAGGGACCGGGATCTCGATCTCCTTGGTGATGAATTGGCTGTCCCCGAACATTTTCGCGGCGTGCTTCTCGATGAAGGCGAAGAGGGGTTGGCAGTAGACTTGGTAGGCGCCGACGAGGTGGATCACGATGGCGGCATTCGCTATGTCGATCAGCCAATAAGGTTTGAAGAAGCCGAAGCCCGTGAGGAGGTTCCCGGGCGCCATGTCCCCGAAGGCGGCATAGCCCATGCAGCCGCAGAGCATGTAGAATAGAGTCGTGACCGCCACGCTGACCAGGGTGGCCCTCTTCATCGTCTTGGACTCCGTGGGCGGGGATTTAATCGTGTCCTGTTTCCAACCGCATCATACTAAGCAGTTAATTACAGCAACCAAGGGTAGTTTTTCCAAAGTCTAGGGATTTTTTTTTTTTCGCAACACATCTAGTTACAGGAAGGTGGTCGTGTTACTTTTACCTGAATTTCGATCAGGATGATAGAGTATGAATAGGCAAAAGCTATGTCACCAAGAGCCTGGAAGCTCCTCCATATCTTCTGGGTCTGAGTCACAGCGCCAATGCTTATCCCTGTGAGACTTCCTCCGAATTTGCGATTTTCTGGTAGATATTTGAGAAAGACAGGGAATGAGGGACTCAAATCTCTCTACTTCACTTCTAATCATCACATAACGAGTTCATACACAAAAAAGAATTAACGGGGCTTGCAACCTGCGACTTTTGCAATGCCGAGGGCGAGTCCGATGATCGAGTAAGTGAAGGACATGACGGCGGCCACGATGGAGAGCCACCACAGCTGGTCGAAGTCCGGGATTTGGGAAAGAGCAATCTCGATGACCCCGAAGGCGATCATGTAGGGCGTGCTGCTCGTGTGGCAGGGACTGTCGTCACCCTTCTTGTGGAAGCAGTTTGATCTGCTAATTGCCCTGCATTAAACGTTCAGTTAAAAAAAAAAGATTAACGCGTGTAATAAGTATAACGCATCCAATTAACAACTTTAGCAATCCAATTGTATTTTACTTGGCTCCAAATTCACCACTCACGTCATGCTTATAGAGGCTGCAATGGTGTAGCCAATGGCAACCCCAAAGAGGTTGAGGTACTGAACCAGTCCACACAACTTCACTTTTGCCCCACCTGCCAATATTCCCCAAGAAAAAGGAGAAGAAAAATGAGAAAATTCCATTTTATCAAAATGAGACGAAAGGGAGCATCTTTATGCGAAAAAGATTTGGTGGGTGGACCGAGATTTTCCATTCATTGATGAATTCTTACCAAGATTGGAGCGGACAGCGTCCATGTAGGTGTAGTTGCGCTTGCCGGTGACGGGGTCGCCGGAGCGGTAACAAGCGGTCAAGAGGGCGGAGGTGTAGTAAGTGACGAAGGAGAAGAGGAACATGACCGCCGGCCCGGCGATCCACCCGAGCTGCGCCGTGGCCCATGCCAGGGACAGCACTCCCGACCCGATCACAGCTGTGATTATGTGAGCGCTGGCCGTCCACACAGTCCCTGTTTCGAACCCAGAACAACCAAAAACCCAGCTCCCGAATCAGTAGAAGTCACAGAGAAAAGTTACCTCTTTTCTCAAGAAGACAGGAAAGGAAACTCACTAATGTTTCTGAATGCCCCCTTGTTTTTTTTTTTTTTTTGGGGGGGGGGGGACCGAGACTATCTCAGCTCATATCGGCCGTTTTAAGCCAACTGTGGGTCAATTACACATAAAACCAAGAAAGCTTATTTAATTATTGTTTTTCTTTTCCATGCAAATAATTGAGCCCCAATCCAGCTAAACATTTTTGGAATCTACTTCATTCTGCGAGAGACTTTTGGACTTATTTGATGAGGGGAGAAAAAAAAAACACAAGAAAGACGCTCTTAGGTAAAACCTCACTCTCTACTTTTCTATCTGCGGTCCAAGAAATGAAAAGGGGGGGGGGGGGGGGGGGAGGGGTGGGGGGGGTGGTGGGCAAAGCTTTCCGAACGCGAGGCTCTGACGCACACAATCACCAAGCGAAACAGGGCAAAGTTCGACCACGAAGATAAAAGAGAGACTAAAAGTGCTCTGTTTTTCTTTGCTCACCGGTTCGTTTGAGACGGCCGTCGTCGTCGAAGCACTTGGAGCCACCGCCTTGCTGAGGCAGATCGAGGGCGACCTCGAAACCAGCTCTGTTCTGACCACCCATCTTCGAATCGCCAAAAGATCAAATGGAAGTATTATGAAACCCGGAAAAAAAAAAAGGATGAGCTCGAGAAATGATAGGGGTTATCAGAAGCTGCGTGGAGAGACAGGACAAGTGGGGTGGTGTTCCTCGGGACAGTTTTTGTCGGTTCGCAGTTTATGGCGACCCCAACACTGACAACATGAGAGAGAGAGAGAGGGGATCGCCCGCACGCTAACCGAGAGAAAACAGATGAATGCGAGAGCGAAGAAGAAGAAGAAGAAGAAGAGGAGATGTAGTGAAGAAGGGACGGGAAGGGGAGCTCGTTATATATAGCTGAGCTCTGGTGCAAAAAGGAGGAGAGAGAGACAGAGAGGGAGAAAGTGGCCTGCCAGTGCCACGTGCCAAAATTGGGCTGTGTGATTTTGTGTCCGAGATAGATATGTGGGGGATCATATTCTGCTCTAATCTCTCTCTCTGTTTGGTTTTTTTCGCGCCATTTGCAATTTAATCTCTTGTGTGTCTAATGCACGTATGATCTTACTCTCCAGCTTACACATGGGTGCGTATCTTTACTAGCTAACTAAGTTCGCGTCTGTAATTCAGGCGGATACAGTTTCCAATATCGTACCGACGCATAAACACATTGACTCGTTCACACGGCATGTTCTCCGTTCGCACCAAAGACAAGACGATATTAGAACAAGACTCGTCCACTTTCGGGATCCAGATCGCTCAAATTTTCCTCAGAAGTTTAGACACCTAACCTTGCAATCTGGCCCATTCATTTTTGGACGGACGACCTAGATCTCCGATTTTTATGGAGCAATTTTTTGAATTTTTTAATATATTTTTGTTATTTATAATTTTGGACATACATTCATAGCACGAACGGCCCGGATTGTAAGATTAGGACCTAAACTTCTAAGGAAAAGTTAGACAATCTATTTTTATATTTTCGAGCAGTTAATTATGGTCACGTGCCAATAAATCCTGAAACTAGATTTTATTTTTATTTTATTTTTTTTTTCAGAGGGTCAAATTCTGTAAATTCGCGGGCACGCGGATTTGTCACATCCAATTTGCACCTTCAAATTGGCGACCCCCTCAGTCGTCGGTCAGTCCACTCGTGGTAAATTAAACATAAAATAAGAAGCTAAACAAAAGATTATTTGCTTTTTCGCTGCGACGGACGAGATACTACCTCTAGCCTTTCCCTTAACTGGTCCGTCAAACCGTTGATTATTATGACACGCTTAAACTTGGGTTGGCATTTAATTAGAAGGAAACTAATCTTGTCGCGGTCCGAACACTAATTAGCCGGGACAGTCAAAGAGCACCGGTGTTCGGTAATTGTGATCGAAGATCGCGAATCGCGTAACCGTGTGAATGCGAAGTGAAGCAGGCATCTCAGGTGATATTCTACGTAATCTCTCTTCAAAAGTAACCACCTTGAGTCCGCCCAAAAAAAAAAAAAGAAAAAAAAAAAGAAAATCTTTCTCACGTGTGTCGCTTCTCGTCCCATCGTTCTCCAAAGAATAAGGTTCCTTCGTTCATTTTCATTACCATGTTACATTATTTTGTCCAAGTGATTGTGTAGAAATAAAAAGAAAGACAGTCAAATGCCTCTCCTTTATTCTTCTAATGGATGCAGAGTAATATGCAAGATCGTAGGTGGTGTTGCTCCAACGATTTGCCTCGCAATGATTCTTTTGGACGAACGATTGCCATCGATGGGGGGTGAACAAGAGGCGCTTTAGAATCGTCTCTTGCTCCCCAATAAGTTGTGGAAAGGAAGGTCCGTAGCACATCTCTTTTTTTTTTTTTTTTTTTTGGGTGGGGGTGGGGTTGGGTACTTATTAATTAAACAATCATTAAGCTTTCGTTCCATTCGAACCTTATCGTAATCCCATGACCCAACAGGGTTGTCACCACCTTTTTTGAGTATGGTCAAACGATAGTTTAACATATATATAGATACACTTACATATTTTTACACGCATGGGATTTATTTTCTTAATGTTAGAGGGTGAGCATGATTTCAATGTAGAATCTGGAACCTGACCGATGAGAAACCGACCTGATTCTAAGTTTCAAGACATGCATGACAAATTTCACGTTCCAAAAATTAAGAAACCTATTTCAACATGTAGTTTTCAAGTTTCAAGTATGTGAAACCAGAAACTAGTAATCTGTAACAAATTTTTGTGTTTTTCTTCATATGTGTCTTTGAGTGATCCGACGGTATTTCCTGACGTCAGATGATAAGTGTTTAATTTGGAACTTCGACTCTGAGGTTTCATTACCAACGATATTCATGACTTTACTTTGTGAATATTCCATACTTACTGTTATTTCTAAATATGAGTTATAATAAGTGGATTGTAACAGTAAATAGTGATCATTAAATGTGACGATTTACTATCTGTGGAACCTGAGCAAATCCTAAAATTTGTGATATGATAGGTTTCGTATTTCAAGGTATTCATGATAAGTTTCAAATTAAAAAAAAAAAAAAACAACCAAATCTGCTCTAACGAGTAAATTCTAGATTTCATATTAAGTCTATACGAAACCTAAAATCAATCATCCTCATTTTAACACGGGATTATCATTCTTGAGAAAATATTTTTACAATATGAGAAGACGAAAGACAACTTTAAAAAGTTCACTAAAATAAAGAAGGGCCGACCTTCTTCAGATGTCCTGATATTTTCGCTTGCATGCCGATCTACATTTCTAGGATATAACTTGTCCCACCCGTACTCTTCTTTATAAAAGGAGATAAAGTAGAATCTAGTTCATTAATTATGGGTCTAAAACTGCACCCCTCAAAATCGATTTCCCTTTGCCTAATTAAATAACACATGGCGCGACCGCGATCACACACGTTGCGCACTGTCCTTTTCTGGCATGTCCCTCCATTTGGGCTTTTCCTGATTGAAAAGATGCCACTAAACGTCCCAAATGCAAAGACCATCTTCTCATGCCGAAGATAAAAACTAAGGGAGAAAAAGTTGAGCACACTCTAATTTTAGGTTAACATATTCCAAAAGATCAGCTCTGTTGTCTAGCTGTTGATATTGACAATTATGTATATGAAGAAACATGACAGGGCACTTTTGATCTCGGTGCGCTCACTGTAGAAATTCTCCCCAAAAAAATCTCAGAAGAAGTAAGGTTCAAGCTTTTTGACCTGCCCACTTAAGAGCTTGGGATTCTATTTTCAAAATATTCGAGGAATGATAGTATATAGATAACCAAATTTATTCGAGAGCTCAAGAGTATAGTGAGGTGTCTGTATAGGACCACCAATGTTCAATGCTATTCTTTTCCTAGGCATCTTAAACACATGTACATCTGAACCAAATTGAAGGAGTTCAAAGCAAATGTCTTCCTAACTTTTTGTCCGAAAGCGATTTAAATAGGAAATTATTCTCTAATCTTAGAATATGGAATCGTGTAACGCGCACTTAGCAAGCTGCATGATTGGGAGGGAACTAGAGCGCGTCGAAAGTTTGTACACGTATAAAGCAGATGATGCCAACGTTATGAATTGAGTAGAGAACAAAGGAACTAGCTGTGTCCTTTGTTATATTCACGTGCATATGCTTGCTAAATTCCAAGAATTATTGTATCCACGAAGTGGATTGATTGGTCGAGGAGACCCACTTGGTGAGTTGATGTTTTTGGGCCATTTTTGTGTTGTACGTGTGTGCGCCTAACAAGCAACTGCTTGATCAAGTGTCTTAACGCATTCAATTTATGAAGATAAGCAATTAATTAAGTATGTTATGAGTCATTTTCTCTAAGTCCTTGCTGAGGACATGATGGACTAGTTTTTTTCTTTTTCTCCCTTGTCTCACTACAGCAACTGACGTGGAGGTGTGAACAAAGGAAACGATTTGCATAATAATGGCACACATCGAAGACGGTGTGTCTACACCGCAGGTAGAGATCAACAATAAGTTTATACTTTAATGAGCAGTGATGAGACTACAATCGCTTAATCACGATGTACAAGCATAAGTGTTTTTCAATTCTAGACACAAAACCGAACTCAACACATGTTAAGCACACTCACCATGTACACCAAGCCAATCTCAATGGTAAAATATTTTATTAGATTTGGTGGGATCACAACCGATTGTTCTAAAAGTTTAAGTTATTAGAAAAATGCGCAGCTTAATAATTATATATTCTAATACTCCCCCCTCACGCTTAGTCTAGTCTTTTGCCTAGTACTAAGCGTGGACAAATTTATTGGGAGTTAAATAGGCAAGGAAAGATTTGAACAATCTTTGAGGAACTAAGCGTCACATTATTTTGTCCAAATTCATAGTATGCAACAATCTTCTCTTGCTACCACTCCTGATTCAATGGCAAACCTTTGAGGCAAATAACTTCCTTAATTGCCTAGGTTGTGTAAGATTTGATAAGATCACAATCGATTACTCTAAAAGCTTAAACCATTAAAAGAATGCGTGGTTTAATATTTATATATTCTCCCTCACACTTAGTCTGGTCTTTTTTGTCTAGTACTAAGCGTGTACAAATTCATTGATGAGTCAAATAGGGGTCTGGAAAGATTTGAACTCAGGACCTCCTGCTTTGATACCATGTAAGATTTGATAAGACCAACTGCTCTAAAAGCTCAAACTATTAGATGAAGACGTAGTTTAATATTTATATATTCTAACAGGTTGGCCATACATCTGAGACCATCTCTGGACAAGAGGGTCTCCTCTGCGATGTACAATGCATGGGTAACGAAACCTCGGGATAAGTTTCCTCCCTTCCTTCATATATATTAATCTGCTTCCCTTACTTATAGGTTTCATAATTTGAAGGGGAGCCTATGAAACGTCATATATTTAGAGATGAGCACCGGGTGTAGTTACTGTAGTTCCATCCAAGAATTAGTCAAAACATGGCCCGGTTCGATTCGAAGCTTGTTCTAGGAAGAGATAGTTCGATTCTCCGTTTAACCAGCCTGAGATCTGTTTAGTTCTCGGCCACAATGCTAGACAAACCGATTTTCACCTAAGTTGAGATGATTCCGGACCGATTCTAGCCTTACTCAAAGCAAATGCGTGTACCAAGTTTTGACTCACTGGCTTTCAGCACGGACACGAGACACTCACACAAAGACCACTTAGTCAAGAGATGTTTTTGAATTAAAAGATGAAACTTTCGTATTATCGACATGAACTAGTTCTAGCTTTGATACCCAACCAAAAAGGAGCTTAGCTGGTTTCTTGATAAAGCCAGTAATTGGTTTGGTTTAGAAGCCGATCGATGTGGTTCCTGTTTCTCGATCGAGAAGCAATTGACCTACATAGGAACCAATCGCCCTAGTCATATATATGTTCGGAAAATGGCCTATCGGCAAATGACCCCCATTGGCATCTTGCCGAGAAATCCAACAAGGTTTCATTTGAAGCACATCAAAGGCGAAGAAAATCAAAGTTCACCGCATTCGATGACTAGAACAACATAATTTGCTGACCTAATTGCAAACGTGCATCAAAATTCTACTACCGTTTCATGAAATAGTGATTCCCACGTAATGAACTTAGGCAGGATAAAAGTCAAAATAGGATAAATTTCATCCTATCTTGTATTTGATTCCTACTCAAGACAGGATATGGTGGGCTATAAAAGGGATATAGCCTGGATATAATTATTCCATGAGGGACGTGGGATAAAGGTGAATATGATTTCTTTTGTTCATTGTATAAAAATTATTTTTATTAATAAAAAACTTCTTATATAATAAAATTTAAATAATTATTATTTTTAAATATATTTAAATTCTAATGTTAAAAAAACTCAAAATAAAAAAATAATTGTCAAATTTATTTGTCATAAATCTTATTTATAATTTAATTTCTTTCTTCTTATAATACATAGTTTGTATTTGTGTGTGTGTGTATCATTGCATATTTTAAGTATAATAGTATAGTTTATTATTTAATGAAAATTTTATTAAAAAATGATGGAAGGGAATCAAAATAATGATAAAAGGAGATTTATAATTAAAAAATAAGTAAAAATAAAGTAGAAGAACCTAGATTTTAAGTGAATATGTTCAAACTTGAAAATGATTTTTTAATTTTTGAATAATGAGGGGCGATGATATTTCTAAAAAAACTGACATCTCCATCTCATTCTCATCTGTATCTTTAGCCCATGGGGAAGTTTCATGACTATTTTGTAATTTTTTTATTCACAATCAAAGTCTACAAAATAGCGAGAGAGTTAAAATTTCTTCTCATTCTTAGCTTTCCGATTCACATCAAAAGTCTAAGAAAAGTAAAAAAAAAGAGTCAAATTTCATTTTCCTCCATAACTTTGTGTTTCATATTGAACTTTAATGAATATAGTAAAAGAGGAAAAACATTTTAAACTCACAAATATGAATGGTTGTGTTTTGTTTTCTCTTACCATATCTGGCAATGGATTATGAGACATTCTTACAGCTTTCATATAATATGACATGAACATATCCAGCTCTATTACTGGATTCACCAAACACTGAATAGAATATGGTAAAATCCCTGAATTTCATATTTAATCCTAACATAACTAGAAATCTAGACATCCAAATGCAGTCTTAGGATATTTTAGCGAGAAAAAGAGAGAATCAAACCAGCCTGATCTCAACCACCCGAATAGTCTCCAAGCACAGCTGAAATGTTTGAAAGGGAGTTCCTCTTTGGAAGGGTTTGGAGAATGACCACACCTCTCCTTATCTTCACCACCTTTTTCACTCCAAAAAAGGCGCACAACAAGTGGATTGTGCACTTTTCCAACTTCCTAAGCCCGTTGTCAAAATCACCTACAGATGAAAATAGAATTGTTTCGATCCTGAGAGCCTCTCAAGAGGAGCAAGGAAGGATCTCCAGCTCCTTCTTCGGTGTCTCGGGTGTGTCTACGAATCCCGACAATTGTTATGTCGCCATACGTTTTCGGAACTACTCTTGCTCACACAGGACGAACAGCTTAGCTTAAGCTTGGTTGAACAAGACGCAGAGGGAGATAGAGCGACGAAAAGAGATGATCTTATCAAACCCCAAGAGAGTGTGAACCCCCTATCGTAAAAGGCGATGTAGCCCCACTAGATATTGGAATCTTTGAAAAGTTCTTGCTGGAGATTGCTCAAATAAAACTCCGGAAAGGAAGTTGCAATATGGTAATATAGAATACAATATGCATCGTTCGTTCTTCACTTTCTAGAAACATAAAGCTCTCGAGTTTGATATCCCATGCATCATATGCATTTCACTTATAGATATCCCTCTTTAATTTTATAAATTACACTGGTTTCTCCAATTTGAAACCTCAGAACTTTTATTGAGCTTGAAATTAAGTGGGGAAAAGTGTCAAAAAAGTCCTAAACCTATTGTATTAGTGTCAATTCAGTTCTAAACATTTTTTGTGTCAATTCAGTCATAAATATTTTTATATTTGTGGCAATTCCATTTTACATTAATACCAATTTAGTCCTAAATATTGTGCATTTATGCCAATTGAGTCAATTCGATCAATTTTGATTGAAAATTATTGGTGTGAGCATCAATTGTCCCATGTGGGACAACTTGAGCAAACGTTAATATTTTTTAATATTTTTTTTGATATTTTAAATAATTCTTAACAATATTTTAAAAATAAAAATTATTTAAAAATTATTTAAAATTATAAATTAATGTTAAAAAAATATATCCAAATCAGCATTTGCCAGCCACGTAGGACAATCGTTGTCAAAATTAGCCACTTTTGATCAAAATTAATTGAATTAACTCAATTAGCATAAATACAAAAGATTTAGGACTGAATTTGCATCAATATAAAAAGTTTATGACTGAATTAGCACCAATAAAACGTTTAAGACTTAATTGGCACCAATGGAAAAGGTTTAAGACTAAATTGTCATCAAAAAAAGGTTTAGGACTAAATTGGCACTAATGTAATAGGTTTAAGACTTTTTTGACACTTCAATTAAGTGGAAGTGGCTTTTTCCACTAATTATATATTATGCAATTGATTAAAGATTTCTTGCTTGCTTAGCCAAAGAAGGACTTCCACAAATTCTTTCATTTATGTGAAAATACCAAAAAAAAGTCATAAATATGTTACATTAATGTCAATTTAGTTCTAAATTTTTCAATAGGGCCAATTGGGTCCTAAAATTTTTGATAATTTATCAATTAAGTTCATTCGATCAATCAATCATAAAAAAATAAAATTGCTTAGATGGATATCCAATCATCGCTTCTTGCTCCGCTTAGCCTTATCACCTTCTATGTAATCGATCCGACTTTTGCTTGAGTAGAACTATAACCATCTCCATTAGTTAACTATTTAAAATATCGTACGGCAACAATGCATTTTTTTTATTAGGAGTGGGAAAAAAGAGTTAAAGATATGGGTAAGGCACCTTTACGGATTTCCTTGTCAGCTCCACCATGACATAAACAAACTATATTTTGCCATTCTTTTTAGCACTTTTCACCTTTTGGCAGCCATAACCCCACTTATGCTGTCATCCACGTTTATGTCATTCAACCTTGATTATAATTAAGAGTATGAACAACTTGCCTCGGATTGCCTCAATTGGATGATCGTGGCCATGTTGTTATCCCGAGCGAAGTAAATAAAAAAATTGCAATCGAGCATTTGGCCTCATGGGATTTCGCCCTAATTATTATGATAAGATATAGGTGGGAATCCCCTCTTCCTTAAACTTTCCAAGGTCGAATGACAAGCTTGCACTAGAGGATAAGCTAATGATGAGTGGACAGGACAATCCTACTTTTTTTCGATTCACCACGTGGGTAATCATTCCCACATAGGCAAACATATTAAACATGCTTTCTTGTCACATATTGCACAAATTGATTTGAGGTTTGGTGAAAAGAGTTCATTTTAAGGCGCAGGTGCTTCATCTCATTGCATCCGAGTCCTTCCAAATTCTTTGTCCAAGAAAATCATGCTATTCAAAAAAAACTCCTAACTTTATTGCATGGTGGCCAACTTAGTCCTAAACTTTCAAGTTTCGTCAATTTGATCCTATGTCTTGTAGATGTCCTTGACGAATTTGCAGTTATGACAGGACTGCGGTTTAATCCTGACAAAAGATAAATCTTTTTCTCTGAATTAAACGAGGATGAAATGCCCCTCATACTAGACCACACACTTTTTGTCACAGGTACCTTCCCTGTTAGATATCTAGGTGTTCCCCTTGTTACAAGAAGGCTCACTCACATAGACTATAAGATTCTTACAGACAAGATGTTTAAAAATATTGAAAACAGGGGTATGAAGCATATGAGTTGTGTAGGGCGTCTTCAGTTAACCAAATCAAACCTCATCTTTATCTGCTCCTTTTGGATGCAAATATTTTTACTTCTTAAGCAAGCCATATAAGAGGTTAAGAAGAGGACCCATCAATTTATGTGGTCAGAAAATACAGCAAATCACGGATCACACAAGGTGGTATGGCAAGTAGTTTGCTCACCTAACAAGGAAGGAGGATTAGGATTGCTTGATTTTTGAACATATGAAATAAGGTACTGTTAGGTCGCATGTTGTGGAACCTCATCAGCCATCCATCTTCTTCTCTCTAGAGTACATGGGTTCACAATACCAAATGCAGAGACCCTCCAATTATGCAGATCAACATTAGGGGCAATATGGCTTGGAGTTGGCAGTGTCTCCTAAAATTGTGATGTGTTTTAACTTCAGTTATCCATTGCTCAGGTTATTATTGCCGAGAAATCTATGATGAACTTAGACATGTGAGACAGGTTGTGGATTGATATCACCTAGTTTGGACTAGTGGCATTAGCAAACATAATTTCTATTGGCTGGCTTGTTTGTAGAAATAGACTACCGACAACAGAGATCATCGGCAAATGGATGTCTTTAGTTGATATGCAATGTAACTTTGGTAGAGCTAATATAGAAGACATAATACATTTATTCTTCCAAGCGAGTGGATTGGCAGCATATGGCGCAGTATCCTTGCACAGCTTAGGATTAGACGTCCTTTAAGAGGATGGAATGAGGAACTCCAATGGATGATTAGAGCAACAAAAGGAAAAGACTTGGCAGCAAAACTCCTCAAGACATCCTTCTTAGCAACCATACATGGCGTTTGGATGGAGTGCAACCATAGGCGGTTTCAAGACACGTCAACTACGTGTGTAAAAATGTAATATGTAGAGCTTCGCTCTATCAAAAAATTAGCCCTTCCAAGTCAAATGTGTTTTTGGCTACTACGTGGAGACTACTTACCTTCATCTTTTCGAACTATTAGCACTATTTGTAACGCTGGGGATGTCCCAAGGATGTTGTACTTCATTTGCTTTATAATACTTACTTTTTTCATCAAAAATAAAAATTTTGATCCTATGTCTTTCGAGAATTTTTTAATATAGTCCTTCCGGTCAAATTCGGCCAGAAACCATTGGTGTAGTCGTCGATCGTTCAATTGGTTTAGGACGTTTTGGACAAATATCCCATACTTAGTATTGCGTGCTTATCTCGAATTTGGGTTCAACTATTACTTTAAAAACCACAAAAAATCGTTGCTTATTGTCAACAGAAAATGATTGAAAAGAACTATACAACGCGCCACACAAAAGTGAGTCTAGAAAAGGACTAGAGGGTGACCACAAGCGAACAAATGGTCGTTTTTCTATAGAGGGGAAGCGAATAAAAGGCAAACGCAAGATGATAGACGGAGAAGAACAAGGGGAGGAGTAGTCACGTCGCTTTTCACGGACCCTTTTTCCTTGATGGAAGAAAAGGTAGGAAACGTGACGGATTCTTTTTATAGGCTCGACCACAACTATAAACATTGTGACATTTAGTGGTGTTCTCTCGCTAATAAGCGTGACGTTATCATCTTAAATTGGATGTATTAGAATGTTATTAACATATTCAAAATCAAAACGAAAAAGAGTATGGACTTTTCTTCGGGATTGTAGAAGCTCATACACCAACCATCTACATCGTTTGTCGCAGGAGCTAACTTCTACAAAGTGGTACTTCCAGACTCGTCACGCGTTCTCGATGA
Source organism: Rhodomyrtus tomentosa (assembly GCA_028455895.1). Classification (NCBI taxonomy): domain Eukaryota; kingdom Viridiplantae; phylum Streptophyta; class Magnoliopsida; order Myrtales; family Myrtaceae; genus Rhodomyrtus; species Rhodomyrtus tomentosa. The sequence continues at coordinate 33,215,154 of JAPCWY010000001.1, read as the reverse complement.
GGGAGATTGCCGGGGGAGATTGCCGAGGGAGAGCCTACATCCAAGCCCGCCAATATATTTAGTTAGATTCATCTTCACTCAAAAGTCTAAATCAATAAGTTATATGTCAACTTGACTATATTAATTACTCCACACAACATTAATTTTTCAATTTTGGACTTCTCTAACTCAACTCGTTCGTGTATTCTAACATAAAGGACCGTCATTCAATAGCTTGTTCACTTTTTTACGAAGGGCTATTCCAGACTTAAAGTCACATTTCCCATCCCATAGGTAAATAGCCTTCTATAGAAGGAGCGTCCTTTCATGCTCTTAGACATACCGATTACGATACCATATACATAGAAATTATCGTTCGGTTAATATAATTGACGTACAATCTCTTTCTTTTAAGTACATAAGTCACGTCTAGTGATCCACTGGTGGTTAGACTTGTGACTCTCAGGAGTTCTGTAAATGTCGATAACTTTGATAGGCATAGGTCGACAACATCACCTCATTCTTATCGTACAAGTCTCGGACATATTCTCAGTTAAAACATTTGAAATTGTCCAACTACGAAAGCAACATCTAGCTGCAATAATTTGCTCCGCCGCGAATAAAATACAGCGAACAGCCAAGACTGTCGTCTTAACCTTCTTAGAAAATTAGAGCACCAAAACTTTCCGACTCCGCGCCCGCATCGTCCGCGGTTATCCGGCAACCATACGGCAATTATCGAAAGTATTTTAAGCGATCGCTGCAGTAGTTTTAACTTCGATCAAGACAGCGTTCACATGCATCTCCCGGGAGCATACCAAATCGCCCACGAAGATTGAGTTTAGTAAAGCTGAATGGATATTTAACTCTTGAATCGACCCGTAGTCTTTCGTGACAGGACGAGATTGGAACACGGGGTTTGAGGATTTTTAATGGGTCGGGTAGAGAATTCGAGGGCTTGTGCGACGAGAATCGTGCAAAGAAGTCCTAGAAGCCCTTTTTGGAGTGTAGGCTGCTAGGGTTTGATGTTGTCAAGAGTTTTGACAATTGAGACAGATTTCTAGGGGAGGTGATTCAAAGCTCATCTTGCGGAGAAGGATATCTATTAATTCCAGGAGCGAGACGTACGTCACTGGACATGAGTGCATTGACAATTCTGCATCTAAGACGACAAAACTACCTGCCAATATTGTTTATGCATATCAAATTGTCCCCGTTTATATGCATATCATCACACGTAGCACTAAAATTTTGATATCTTCCATCTTTCATTAAAGTATAACACATATTACGGTAAAAAAAAAAAAAAGGAATCTATTTCGGCCGATGAGCCCTTGGTCACAATCATACATGACATAGAAATCAAAACTCATTTCATATCAAGATTTAAGAGTTCAAACAAAATGACGGATTTTGTTCGTTCCTTTTCAAAATCCCGAGAAATTTTCCGGACAACTTGTTGGATCTTGCTATGCCGTTCAGGCTGTGCAAGAAGAAGCTTTGAAAATCTTGGGGACTTCTCCTCACTGCAGAACCCGCAGACGCATCCTTCCTGACGTGAATCGACCATCTCCTTGGATGTAATGTTATCTTCTTATGCAGCAAACCCTAAAAAAAAGCCCTTATCTTTGAAGCTAGATCTTCCACCACGACGGACGGTGGGGAGGCGGTCAACTGGATAAAGGCGGTGGGACACCACCATCCCTCCGGAAGGACCGATGGGCAAAGCGATAGGCAATTTGGCAGGACGCCGGTCAACTATGGCAAGCCCAATTATTCATTTTGCCGCGTCCCGTCTCTTATTCTTTGATTCTTCTTCCTACTTTCGATAGCAACCCTTTCCTGCAACTTGCCGGTAAATAGAGAGAGAGCCCTTATTTTTCAAATCCAAAGTAGAAAAACAAAATCCTACAATGCCCCCTGTACTTTGGTAAATTACATCAAAATCGATTTACAGGGTTTAAATAAATTAAAGGAACACCGTAGCAATCGGCATAATAGTCCGAAAAGTCATAAATCTATTGTACGGAGGTCAATTTAGTCACAAACCTTTTAATTGTGTCAATTTAATCTTAAGTATTTTGACGATTTGTCAATTTAATTTTAAGCATATTTTTTACATTAATTCAATCTTAAACCTTTTGAAGATTTGTCAATTTAGTCCTGAATCTATTTTTTGGATTTTTGACGAGAATGACTATGTTGACAAATCGTCAAAAAGTATAAAACTAAATTGCAAATTATCAAAATATTTAGGACTGAATTTGCGTAATTGAAATGTTTATGACTGAACTAGTCTCCGTAGAATAAGTTTATGTCTTCTCTAGATAATTTTCCACGTAACAGTCTTATCATATGAACAAAAATCTATTCGTTTCCAAAGAGTGCATGTGTTTGACCGGTGAAATCGGAAAGCTCGATTAGGTGACATGGGGGTGCATGTTTTCAATCCGAGTAGATTTTGAAAGATACGATGGAACGGCACATGTCGTGAGAGGTGACGTCGGGTTAATCTCTCAAGGGTCGAAGAGAAACCCGTGAAAGGTCCTTTAATTTCGTCAAAACTACATGGAGGTTTGTCGGACCAAATCAATCCAAAAGAGAGGAAAACCTCCAAGGGCGCAACTTGTTTAGTGGACCGGGGCACGAAATAATTCGAACGGAGCGGACTGACGAATCGGACCGGGCCACGTTGACCGGGGGGTGTATGTGGCTAACCTCCACCGTCCCCCCACCACCGTCAACTCGGGGTGTTGCGTCACCAGGTGGTGGAGGAGAACCGGTGTTGACTCACCTGCTCTCACGAGGCGACTCGGTTCAGCGAGTGGGGAGGCGGGTACTGATTTGGGTCAAATCGACCCGTGACTCGCATGCGCAAGCCTCCCGAAAGCTCCCTTCGCTTCTGTCGTTTTTCTCCCTTCGTTTCTTCAGTTCTGGACCGGCCGCAGCGAAGGGTGAAAACCCAGGAACACCGCCGCCACGTGTGTGAACAAGAACAGCAGCAATCGAAAGTTGGGGTCAACATTCGTGCCCGAAAGTCAAGCACTTGGGAAAAAAAATTAAAAAAAAAAAGGAGAGAGAGAGAGAGAGAGAGAGAGAGAGAGAGGAAAAAAAAATGGAAAACCAACCCCCGAAGACCTTCAATGAATTCCGAAAGCGATACCCACCACCATGTAGGCAGAAAGGATGCGCACCATTCGGGGAAAACAGAAAAAAGTGTGGCACGTGCCGTTGATTTTTCCTGGACAAGAAATGTAGGCCGAAGGTTGATTAGAGCTCGAAATCATTATAATCCCAAAGCTTGCTTGCTGGTAGGAAAGAAGGCAAGAGGTGAATAAAATGATGCGGGAGCATCCGGCTCAATCTATCTTTCATCAACCTCAACTCATGTTTCATCGATTCGACATTCATGCTAGCAAAAGCTAATTTTTTCTGCAACATAATTATGTGGGTTCAAAAATGAAGCTTGCTGACTATGCGATATGACTGCCGATTTGCAAGACTTGTTGCTGATTTCGAGACTCTCATTAACCACCCGAAGACCGAAGGCCGTTTTTGGTATATTTCTACTGTCTGTTTGAAGATCTTCAATCGTTTCTTTCTGGGTTGCCCAAACGAATAGGCAAATTCAGAAGGTTTTCGAGCCTCAATGCATTTAATTATTGAATCTTTCAATTGATAACTATTTGTGAGTCTTCCATAATCACTCAATACACACTCGCCTGCCCTCGCAATCGCATCAACGAAATGGTTGTGTTTGCATTATTGCAAAATTGAATGGGAAAGCCTTTCTTCGCTTGTCTCTCGTCAACTGAGAATTGTCCAAATTTCAGTAGGTAATGAAAGTTTTATTCGTGCCGACAGCAGGCATGACAGCCAAGTTTAGGCTATTGGGCCCACCGAATATTGGACAAATTGATTTCAGTTTTTTTTTTTTTGTCGACAATTTGATTTCTTTTTCAATATGTGCTCTTCTAATGAGCTCGCACATGCTAAGTTTTAGGAATTAGTCATCATACACATCAGAGCGATCGATATAGTTGCCAGGATGATCTTCTTCGTTTCATGGAATTAGTTAAGGTTTTATTTGCGTTTTGTTCAACTTTACCCAAGGTTTTAACTAAACATTTTATGTAATCCAATAACACAATTATATCATGTTGATAAAAAGATTACTGATCTCATCTTATCCAATCGTATCCAATAAAGACAGAGCTTGGATAAATGGGGGAAGGTGGACAACAAATTATCAAAACTTCACACTGTTGCTCTGACCTATAGCTATCGACAAGCTACAAATATCCACAGTGTTCGCTAACTAATTAAATCGAACATAAGTTGCTTATTTTTGTTGTCGAAAATTGACATGAGAGTCGGTTGAGTGGCAAGATAATAAGGCTAGATGCCGCTCCAAAAAATGAATTATATGCGAGTTGTTATTAGAAATTTGCTAGCATAACTGTATTTGAGGAATCATGAGAATAACAATATGTTGTAATTCATAAATTCTTAAAATAGTGAGCTTCACAATAATTTAAACTAATTATATTTTTTTTTTGGAGTTCAAAGATTGATACATAATTAATTCTCTTGTAACTATATCGCGAAAATTGACAAAAGTACATTAAAAGCGTCAATATTTGTGTACGGATCTCAATTTAGTGCAAATATTTTTTTTGAATCACTTGAGTGTCAAATCGAAAAAAAATGATCACTTGAGTGCCAAGTCGTCGGAATTGACACTAAAGTGATTCTTTTTTTTTGTAGAAATTGGCACTAAATTATCATTTTTTTGGATCACTTAAGTGTCAATTTTTCTATAAAAAAGGATTACTTAAGTGTTAATTTCGACGATTTGGCACTTAAGCAATTATGTTTTTTTCGATTTAATACTTATGTGATATAAAAAATATATTTACATTGAAATAATATCCGTCCATAAATATTGAGGCTTTTGCTTATTTCTGCGTGCAAAAATCATGTTCTGCAAAATTTTCATCATGTCCAAGGGAGGGTACAGAATTACAGATCATGTCATAGGGGACCCATTCGGATTCCCGTTGATCTTGACGACATTAATTCCCTCGGCTTTTTTAATAATGGAATCATTGAAGACGTTCGGTGTACTTTTTGACAAACTGTACATCTCAGTCGTTGACGATTAGCCTGGCTTGCCGCCACCCCTCCTCCCTCCCGTCGAGCAATAATCTTCTGCACGTGGTGGTGGTGGTGGTGGTGGAAAACTCGGTGTTGACTCAACGTTTTACGCGGCGCGTTGGTCGAGTTGTGGCCGCCGGTAGTGACCTGCCCACCTTGGTCCAGTCTTTCCGTACGGGAGTCCTCTTTTTGGGCCAACACGCAAGTTTGTTCAACGATGACGTTCGAACTTGGTGCTCGAGGCTACCCCACCTCCTAGCCGCTACTAAATGATTTGCGCAACTTTTTTTTTCGTTATTACAAGTTAATTTGGCGAGGTAATTAAGGTGTTGCATGACAACACTTTTTTTTTCATTTTCCTGTCAGAATGAATTCTAGCAAGAAAATTCGTTTGGTAAAATCCAATTTGAAGTAGAAAATAGCTTAGTAAAAAAATTGACTTCTAGCAGGATTTTTTACTTATGGCAAAATTTTTAACTTCTGGCAAAAATTTTGACCGATTTTCAAATTTAAAAATTTTTTACTTCTCCATTCGAGAATTCATTCTCTTGGGGTTGGCCGCGCAGCCGCCGCCGCTGGTCGCCTGCGGTGGTGCCACTAATCGACACCATCGAACATTTTTTTAATAATATTTCGAATATTTTCTTCTTTAATCGTTGTCAAACGCACTTTTCTATTAAAAAAAAGCTAAAATTTCAATTTCTACTGCAAAATAAAAGCTGAAAAATCTATTTCCCTGCTAGAATCACTTCTCGGGCTAGAAGTGTTTTCATGCGCAGCCTAATACGTTGGTCGCGAAGAGAATCACTTCTCAAAAAACGAGTTTTGAAGCCACACGTGATTTAACCAAAGTTTTTAAATACGCAAAGAGGTGAAAGTCTTTGTTGTAATGATTATTTGACTTAATGGACTTATGAGATGTTACTCATCAAGATCGAATCAAGTGACCTTATCTTCAAGACTTCAACGGAAAAAGCCACAAAAAAACTCTAAATTATGTCTATTGTGACACACTTACCCTAAACTATTTTTGTGACATAAAAACCCCCCAAATTTGTATCTTTGTAACATATTAACCCTCCGCCAATGTTATGTCAGATGATTTTTCAACTTAAATAATGTATTTTTTTTATTTCATTTAAGTCGTGTAGGCATTATGCCAACACCATTTGCTTTTCGGCGTCTATGTAGGTAGATTTTTAAATGTTCTCATTAATTGAATTTTGACGGAAGGTAAATGTGTCACATGGATTTTTTATCGCTATAAAAAAATTTATGGTAAATATGTCCCAATGTACATAAATTTGGAGTTTCTTTTGTGTGGCTTTTGTCCTGTCTTATCTTTTACAGTTGTTTCAATAAATACAACTAATTTGGCATGTGATTCAATGGAACATAACATGTAACAGACGCACGACTTTAATTGAAAATTTCTCGCTCTATAAGAGATTTTGAAACCCTAGTCATGCTCGACGGGGAACGCAGTAATGTAGTTCAAATAGCCGAATGTAAAGATCTCAATTGAAATTTTGTGCAATATAGCATGTACTTGATAAAAGCAATACAAATCATAAAAAGTCAAACAAATTAATAAAAAGAATAAGAAATAAATCGGGCACTTGATTTATGTGATCCAGTCACGTGTGACCCACTGCACGAGAAGATCAAAGAGTAGCATGGAATTTCATTAGATATCACTTGATAAAACAAATATTACGAACATACTCAAGTCACTCGAACATACTCGAGTCACTCAAACATTCTCAGGGTTTCACAACCCTCAATTACACTCAGTCACTCACATGGTGTTCGGCCTTCACGATTGCTGGGTAAAACAATCTCGTATTTCCATAAGGGAACTATGCAAAATCTCGACACGAGATTATTATTATTATTACTTTTGTAATAGAGGTGTCAGACCAGCTTGCGCGCACCTCGACTATTCATCGAGGGAGACTAGCATAGCAACCTACCTCCATCGCCCCCCACTTAAATCATAGGTACTCAATTGAGGAATCAAACCTGAGACTAGTACGCCTAACTACACAATCTCAAGTGCGCCCTAACCAACTGAGATACCCATAGGTGGGTCTTGATACGAGATTTCACAGCTTCAAGTGGGCATAATGTGAATCACGAACATGCCAGCAAATTGATTGCCTCAACCGAAAGCTCCTTTAGATGCTCTTCACGAAGAAGGCGCGCTTTTTATATAGAAACGAATCGAGTCCAAAATAAGATCATTTTCAAACTAGGAATGAAACTCCAGCTAGGAAATCAACTTGTATCGAGGTTCCTTAATGAGACTCGAATTCAAGATATATTTTCATGATAGTCGAGGAGCAAAGCCCTCAATAGCAAGAAAGAAACAATTTGATCCGCCCATGGGTAGCTCACAATTAGTTAAGACACACTTTCCAGATTTGATTCTCCATATGAGCATCTGTGATTTAAGTGAGGGACTATGGCGGTGGGTGGGTCAATGTGCTAGTATCCCCCGAAGAATAGTCGAGGTGCGCACAAACTGGTCCAAACACCTTGATTATAAAAAAAACAAAGAGAAAACTCAATAGCATACCATCAGCCGGTCCTGGGCCATGCACAAAAAGAGAAAGAAAGAAAAAATCTTTGAAAATCTCATCGCACGAGGCGACTAATGTTTCAAAAAGTACGTGGTGCAACGTATGGTGTGTGTTTATTTATGTGAATTCACATGACAAAGCTGGATAATCAAAATGAGCTTTAATAAAAAAGAGTGTTGCGCCTGTTTATTATACATCGCAGCAGCTTTGAAAGGTGCGACCCAAGATAATCTTAGGGACGTATAATATATAATCTGTGAAGGAATAACTTAACGGAAGGGAAATGATATTCGCTTTGGAATAATTAGGTCTGACCAAAGGTGCGTCTGTGCGCCTCGAAGTCAGAAGTCAAATGTCGGAAAAGGCATGATTCCAAAAAGCCAGACTAAGTGCAAAATGGTCGCTGGTTCAGAACTAAAAAAAGGTGAATAAGGTAAAGATTAGTCCTCGGATTTCAGTCTTAAATTGTATGTAACAATTTCTCGTACGTCTTTTTATTATTATTATTTATTTATTTATCAATAAGCGTTAGTGGAATAGTCGTTTATCTGTATAGGCGAAAGAACCCAAGATTTGAAGAGGTCCAAATGGTGCCATTTTCTACATCATATGAATAGACAAGTCGCAGCTCGAGTGTTCTACTAGAAGTACTTGATTTTCAGCTGACTTGTTTAATCTCACGTCATGATATGTCTATAATATAGTCAGGCAACTGATTTTGGCCATGAGAAAAAGCGTATTTAGTGCATCGTGCCAAAAATTCAATAGTCTAGATGGACAAGCAATTCCCTTCTCGAGCAGGATTCGGGCCCGCTCAAGCCCGGTCTTTTCTGTAAAAACGACATTTTGACATTTTTCGGGTCACGGGCCGGATTTGGGCAAGGATTTTCAGGTCGAGGATCTGGCTCGGTCCACCCATCGAGATCGAATTTGGTTTGAACCACTCCTCGAACTTGCCGAGGCGTAGAAGAGTCGAGACATTCTAATGGGCCCTGAGGTGTTGTCTGAAAGCCTATATGGGCTTTTCTTTGCTGACGATAGTGAACGTGGCCTCCATCTAGGCCGGGCCTGTTGGCTACAGGCCCAATAGCCTCCCTGGAATTTGAGTGGGAGAATGAAAGGCCATGGCATTCCACGAATTAGAGGAAATAAATCCACGGCAAGGGACTATATACATCCGACGTGGTCTTCGCGTATTCCGGCTGTGCTCCCTCTTCGGCTCAAGTCGAAACCCACCCTAGATATCCTGGAAGCTCTCAAATTTTGTCGAGAGAAACAAGTTCAAAGGAGCAAAAGAGTCACATCGGACACAAGAGTCGAGCTAACGCAATGGTTCGTAATCTGACCCGGGGCTGTGTTGACCATCAAAGGACGTTTCGGTCCCATTTTACGGCCATTGGATTCAGGCGACAAAACCGCAAGTGGATTTAACTTGCATGGAAACGCATAACTTAGTCGAAAGATACATACGAGCACCGATAAAGGGGGCAAGGCCTAGAGAAATTAAGGCACACACAACAAAAGAGCAAAATGCTTCCAAACGTCCGGATAAGAATTGGCTGCCACTCAAAAATTAATCGGAACAAAACAAATATCGGCGCTGAGTGGTCCCCACCCAAAAGGATATCATCCCTCAAGATTCCCATTCGTCACGGATCATACAAGTGTCCGATGGCACTAGAAGTTGGCCCCACCACTCGACCCCTCTCTTGCGTCATCACTTACCCCCACCACACACCAGAAGGTACATCAATCATCAAAGGACTGGTGTTGTTGTTTTTTTTTTAATTTATATAAATGATTGCTGAAATTTTACGAAATATGTAATTTGATTTCTGAATTTTTAATTTATTTAATTTAATGTATGAATTTTGATAGAATGTATAATTTGATCTATAAATTTTTGATTTAATCTCCAAACTTTTAGTGCATGTTCAATTTGATCCCTGAATTATACGAAAATGGTCAATATAGCCCTTTTGTCAATTTAAGATCAATGATAACGTTGAATATTTTCATATAATCCATGGACTAAATTGAACATTTTCATATAGTCCGGGGACTGAATTGAACAAGTTAAAAGTTTAGAGATCAAATTACATATTCTGTCAAAGTTCATAGACTAAATTGAACAAATTAAAAATTCATGGACCAGATTGCTTATTTTGCCAAAGTTTATGAACTATTTGTATCATTTTTCCTTTTTTTCATTTCTTTTTGGTCTGAATCAAATGATTGTTGTTAAGTGCCTAAAAACCTAGTCATGAAATTTTACCATGGTGAATCAATCAAAATGAGATTATGAACACATCAAACCGACGCTCCATCCTCTTGTTACTTTTTCACTCCCTCTGTGACCCAACATTTAGCATTAAACTCTCTCTCTCTATGACATTCCGAATTTTGACTCTCTCGAGGCTATTGAATGGAATAATATTGATCGGTGTATTTCAGTTGTAATTCGCTCGGAGTTAGCCACTCTTAAGTTATCTAACCAAAAGGGAAAGACTAACGCAGAGTCGGATACGTGGACCTAAGGAATTTGAATGAGGAATGACATTTTAATCATAAGAATTGTCGAGGGAATGTTTTGGGCCAATAGAGATCGATCTAGGAACGATCATGGAATGTCTTGCTAGCGTTATACGTTGGGATGCAGGTGATTCCGCTTAACCAATGTGTAATTTGCAAGAATTTCCTAAATCGGATTTCGATGATCATGATTGAAGGAACGAATGATAAACCCTCACAATTACATGACAATCAAAACCGCTACGACTTGAGAAAAACCCCAATGTCGATACGCGTAGCGCTTGCAAGAGTTGTCCGTCAGTTTGAGATAAACTGGAATTACAGTCGACGAAAGTTCAATATGAAATTGGACCTCGAGATTTGGATATTGAACATTAAGGAATTTCAATATTTGAGTTGAACTTGACGTCGCCTCATCGAGGGTGGTTTATATTGAAAAAATAAAAATTCGGATTGAAAGTACAAAATTATCATTTTGCCCCTCGACCATTGCTCTTGCCTTGACATTTCAAGAAGGACAAAATGGTCATTTCTCTCCTCCAAATGGCTGCCGAAAATTGATAAGGATAAGGTCAAAGGAAGTTAAAGTCTTCTAGAAGCCATGCCATGTGTCACTCAATGGGAACCTCTTACATTAATTACCCCACCTAAACCAATTTTGTCAATTTCACCTCAATTATTTGTGTGAAATCCTCTATTAGATACCCTCTTTGGCCATGCACCCTCTTCCCCTCACTTTTCTTCTTCATTTTTCTTCTTCCTTTCCCTTTAGTGTCTCGGCTGAGCAGTTTTCTCGTGGATAGAGAAAAATTGCTTCACTGTTCCGGCCATAATTTTGTCGTCCGATATCGGATTGAGGTAAAATCATCGCCATTTTAAAGCTTATCGTCTTGCTGTTCTAAAAGATATTATGAACTTAATTTGGCCCAGTCGTTTGTCCTGTAGATCTGTTTTAGTGGACAAAGGTCATAATCTGACCCTTTTTTGGAATAAGAGTTTAACAAGTTGAAATTAAGGTTATATATGATTTTTAATGGGTGTACATGGCTAGTTTGTGGAGGTTTATACCGAGCAAATTCTGCCCGTATGAGAACCGTGTGGATTCTGGATTGTTCAGAGGTATTTAGAGTGTCGTTCCGCTTCAAATCTGTTGGTGAGATTTTTAAACACATAAATTAAGGTCCTAGCAAGTTTGTTTGTGAAGAATTGAGGTTGAAGGTGGAGTTATGGCTTGATTAGACTAATTGAACCGAAAATCGGTTTTGTTTTGTGGTAAACTCTATTCTAGCTGGTTCTGTTGGGGGCTGATTGAGGAGTATTTTGATTTCAAATTGACTCATAATATCCCTTAAGACGTGGTGTGAGGTATTAATGAAAAGTATGTGAAGTGGATTGGGATATAGAAATGATTTAAGGACTATTTGGGATGTGAAACTCCAAGTTATATCCCACCTTATATATGACTATGTGAACCGAATGAATTGAGGATTCGTGGAAGTGTTGTCATGTAGTCAATTGAGCAATAAGGCATCCTCAGTTGCCATTTGAATGGTTTTAGGGGAATTAATTTAATGGAAGTAAGAATTCAACGGCTTTTTAACTCAAAATTAATAAACCTTTCTAGGTTAATGAGGGGTTCTTGGTGGTTGCATATTTGTGGAATTGAAAAGGATCCCTTAGTGTGAAGTTTTGCTAATTGATCAAGTTAAGTGTTTCCTAAACTTTTACTTGAATATTAGGACACCACTAGATAGAGTGGCTGAGTGACTTGGTTGCTTGGTGAAGCCTACGGCTTGAATTGTTTGACTGAGTATTGGATTCCATGACTTGAATGACATAACATGATAATTGAACTGTGATATGCCTTGATGATATATTGACCCTTGGTTGTTTAATTGGTTGTGATGCCTACATGATATATATGGTTATAGTGCTAATGCTATATGAATGGGCTATATTGTCCCAATGATCGTTGGCCTATGGCCCCGGAGATCGCGTTGACTGTGAGTTCCTGAGATGACAATTGGTCGTGAGTCTCGAAAGTACTGATTGGCATGTGGCCCTAGTGGTACCAATTGACTAAAAGTCTTGATAATGAAAATACCGATTGACCTATGGCCCTAGTGGTAGTGAATGGTGATGAGCTTGAAAGATATTAAGGATACCAATTGGCCTGTGGCCCCAATGGTATCAAATGATGGTGATCTTGAATAAAATGAGAATGTCGATTGGCTTGTGGCCCTAGTGACATCGAATGACTGCAAGCCTTGAAAGTACCAATTAGCCTATGGCCCTAGTGGTATTAATACATCGATTGGTCTGTGACCCCAGTGATGTCAGTTAACAAGAATGCCAGATGAGTACGTGGGAAAACAAGAAAGTGATGACAATTATGTATCGAATTACATGTTGCTTGTGCATTGAGCTTGAGACCCTGAGTTTGAGTGCGGTTGATTGTATTTCTTATTTATGCTTGGTTATTGATGACCCTATTTTGGTGGTGCCATACGCCATTGTATTATTGATTGCTTGCATCTTGATGGCATTGTGTGTGATTTGGGAGGATTGATGTTCAGGTCTATATTTAGGTTTCACTTGCTGAGATATATATATCTCACCCCAGTGAGAGATTAATTTTTCAGGTCCTTGAAAATGGAAATGCAGGCAAGATGAGGATGACTTCTCAATGAAGTAATGACATGAATGATTTTATGTATTTTGTGGCCTTATGGATTGTATCTGAATTTTGAAGAATTAGCAATTGAATTTTGGGTTCTTGACTACGATAACTTTTGAGAAGAATTGTATTTATAAGAAGAGTATACCCTTTGTCCCGAGTCATTTCATTATGGAATTGTATGGAGCAGTTTTATGGCTTCCGCGATCTTGTTCCTTTGTCAACTTGTATATGATTGGCTGAAGGATCCTGGATGACACAACTTGATTACGGCCTGGTGGGATGTTCGTGTGCTCGTCGAGTTTGGGGCGTAGCACTATCTCTCCTTTTTTTCCTCTTTTCATTTTGAATTAATATCACGTAAAATCTCAAACTGATATATTTATGACAAATTTACCTCCAAGCTATTTTTTTGCCATAAAAAATCTTAATTGTGTACAAATTTATCCAAACTGATATATTGGTGATAAATTTATCCTCTTGTAATTTTCACTGAATTTTACTGTCAAATTACTGAGTTGCATGACATGTGACAGTTGCTAGATATACATGTTTAGAATTTCTACTTTCTATTTATCACATGTGTATCAATTTTAGATTTTTTTTTGCAGTAATCTAACGAAAATTAATGGAGGTAAATCTATCACATGTGTGTTAGTTTGAAATTTTTGGTGGTCGAAAAATAATTTAGGGTAAATTTATAACAGGTATAGCAGTTTGAGATTTTTTTTTTGTGGTAAAAAAATAATTTGAGATAAATTTATCACATGAATTATTGATGATATTAACCCTTTCATTTTGTCATAAATTTCAAATATTTCAAAGAATGGGACGCGCATCTGTCTTAGCTCTCGTTGCCGTCAAGTGCTCTCTCTACTTGCTCTCAACCGTGCTGTGGCTGCCTCATGGAGCCCCATCGGCCGCTTCGTTTCGCCGTTTTGCGTTTGATGAGCTCAGACAGACACCCTTCTCCTTTTGATTCGTCGTCCGGAAACGTCGTGGCCCGATGAGATATGAGCTCATCATACGTAGAAGACCAATCGGAGCCGTCGATGGGACTCCATGAGGCAAAGACGGCATGGTTAGGAGCTAACAGAGGAATCTTCGCCGCAACGAGAGCGAAGAGAGCGATGCGCCTTCAAAATTTTTTTGAAAATGAAAAGAGGGAGAAGTGAATAGAGAGGGAGTCAGTGTGTGGGTGTCGACAACTTCTCAATAACAGAGGGGATGGAAGAGCAAGCGGCGGGGGGATGGAGTAGGGAGAATTTCATAAATTTCAACTCATGGGATCTGTTGGTACACGTGGCGAGAGCTGAATAGAGTGACTCATTGCTGACTTGACAAGGATGACCTATGTGATATTTTCTCATCAGATTAACTTAAATTAAACAACTCTTAAAAAAATGGAAAAATGATCCTAATCTCTCATTTCTATTTTCGAAAATGTTCTTTCCGCAGGATAAGAAAGCAGATTGGGTCAACACCCTTAAAAGTTCTGAGGCGATAAATTAACAACCTAGGGAAAAAGTTATATAGACGGGACATTTTTACTGAAAATGTGCAAAATACGAGGACCACTTTGGCAATTTGTCTCTTTTCCCCACCTCTAGAATATAAAACAGATTAAATCTAGTATGTATGTATGCCCAACGGGCCAACGGCATCGTCGCTCTCCCCGCAAAATGAAAATTACAACTCTGCCACCACTCACGCTCTGCTTCTTCCTCTGTGTCCACATCCTCCCTGCCCGATTCCATTCCTCGGCGGAGCACGGCGTCGGCGGCGGCAGCAGCAGCAGCATAATATTCGCCACGCTCGGCCGCTCCGACTACGCCTTTGACATATTTTCCCTCCCGATTCGACCGGACCAATCCCCAAAGCCCACCAACGAGCTCAAGCTCACCGATGGCAATTCCGTTAATTTCAACGGCCACTTCCCTTCGCTCTCGCCTCTCGCTTCCTCCTCCCTCCTCTCTCTCCCCCCCGACCAATCCCCGCCTTCTCTGCACGTGATCTACGTCACCGAGCGAAACGGCACGTCGAGCATCTACTACGACGCCGTGTACGACGACGATGGGGATGCTGTGCGGAGGCTCCGCAAAAGATCGGCTCTCGAGGATCCTCCGCCGAGGGTTCAGGTGCCTCTGGTGGGGAGTGGCATAAGCGTGATTTCGATGAAAGACAGGCCCAGCTTGAGCGGAGAGAATCTGATCTACGTGTCCACTCACGAGGACTCGGGCGAGCCGAGGACGAGCTGGGCCGCGGTCTACTCGACCGACTTGCGGACCGGATCGACCCGGAGGCTGACCCCCTATGGAGCCGCCGACTACAGCCCCGCGGTCTCGCCGTCGGGGGTCTGGACCGCCGTGGCGTCGTACGGGGAGGGAGGCGCGTGGGGAGGCGAGGTGGAGGAGCTCGGCACGGACGTGTACGTGTTCTTGACCCGGGACGGTAGCCGGCGGGTCAAGGTGGTGGAGCACGGCGGCTGGCCGTGCTGGGTCGACGACTCGACGCTGTTCTTTCACCGGAGAGGCGACGATGGGTGGTGGAGCGTGTACAAGGCTACTTTGCCGAGTCGGGGGCCGATTTCAACCGAGTCGGTGGTGACTCAGCGGGTGACACCGCCAGGCGTTCACGCCTTCACTCCGGCCACTTCTCCAGGTGACGACAATTGTGGGGACAATACTATTTGCTATACTTTGTCATTTAAATAACAGCGAATGCAATTAGTACAATAACCTAGAAATGAACGAGCTAGTCCACGAGATAAATGGAATTGAAAGTGAAGTTTCATTGACAACACGAATCCGGACTAGAAATGCAACTGACTGCTAAAATCTAGGAGATCAACTGTAGAAATATGGAAATAAAGGTGCAAGGAAATTTTGAACTCAAACGAGTGCAATTGAGGAGACTATTTTTGCTGGTAAATTGTGCGTCCTTATCTCTTTTTCGGATAAATGTTCAAGTGATTCGGGAGCATTTCATCATCACTTTATGTGGCTTATCCGAGTTAATTATCTGATATCAAGTGATGTGAGATTCTTTTCGAGATGAAAGTAAAGCCATCGATAACACTTGATGCAAGATGATGGGTTAGTTGGACCATGCAGAGCGATACATTTGCTTCGGAGGTATCCAATGGTCAACCCAATTTCTGAATGGTTCCTTTTGTGTTTGGAGCTCTGAAAAATCCAATGTTTAGACTTGGGCAACTAAATCAGCAGAAAGGGTATACTTACATTATGTATCAAATTACAGTGCATAAGATTTGGTTTGCTGCAGTAAGAATGTTGATGATGTGCATAGATTTTAAAAATATCTAAACAAGCACCATTTACTGTATGACCTGAGAGTTGATTCAATAAAGTTTTCTCATTGACTCATTCGACAGTATCTTTGCAAGATTCCTTTCTCTGTTCCTTATATTGTGACAGAGGACTGCCAAAGTTCTACCTTGATCTCTCTTTCTTGACGAGTCTCCAATACCATATCCTTCGAATTTTTCCCTTTTCAGGTAACAAGGAGTTCATCGCTGTTGCTACAAGACGATCCGATTCAAGTTATCGTCACATAGAGCTCTTTGAACTTGTAAAAAATGAATTCAGGGAGTTAACTCGGCTTGTGTCACCTAACACTCACCACTTCAACCCATTTATCTCCCCCGACTCAGGCCGAGTTGGGTACCATAGGTGTAGAGGTGATGACAAAGGGAGAGAGACTCAAAGTCCTCATTTGTTACTTGAAAATCTTCAGAGCCCGGTGGCAGGCCTATCTCTCTTCCGAATCGACGGGTCTTTCCCATCTTTCTCACCTGCAGGTGATCGCATTGCCTATGTCAATATGCCGGGTGTCTACGTAGTGGACCGAGATGGTTCAAATCGACGCGAGGTATACTCAGGTATGGCCTTCTCCTCCTCATGGGACCCGGTTCGAAGCGGGGTGGTCTACACTAGCACAGGTCCTACTTTTGCTACAGAGGGCACCGAAGTTGATGTCATATCCATCAACGTGGATGATGATGACAAGTTGGGGGTGAAGAGGTTGACCACAAATGGCAAGAACAATGCTTTCCCTGCGCCTTCGCCTGATGGGAAGTGGATCGTGTTCCGTTCAGGCCGATCAGGCCATAAAAACTTGTACATAATGGATGCGGTCAAGGGAGAGAAAGGCGGGCTCTACAGACTGACAGACGGGCCATGGTCGGACACAATGTGTAATTGGTCCCCTGATGGTGAGTGGATTGCCTTCGCATCCGACCGGGAAAACCCTGGCGGTGGGAGCTTCAGTTTGTATCTGATCCACCCGAATGGTACTGGGCTGAAGAAATTGATTCAGAGCTGGTCTGGTGGGCGGGCTAACCATCCATACTTCAGTCCGGATGGGAAGAGCTTAGTGTTTACATCGGACTATGCAGCTGTATCAGCCGAGCCAATCTCAAACTCTCATCACTACCAGCCTTATGGTGAGATCTTCACGATAAAATTGGACGGCTCTGATTTGAAGCGGTTGACCCATAACTCCTATGAAGATGGGACCCCTGCGTGGGGACCCACTTTCATCAAGCCAGCTGATGTGGCGTGGCCAAGTTATGGGTCCAGATGCTCATTTGAAGACTGTCACTGGCTTAGCCGTATGCCGAATAATAGCTTTGGAGGTGCACCAAATTACTCGGTCAAGGCTCAGTGTGGCGCTTGAAAACTCCTCTACCCCCCCCCCCCTCTCTTAGATGCTATTAGGACTCAAACCCACATAAATAATGCTTGTGACTTGTCATGCAGTAGCCTGTTTATACTTTGTATAACCTGTTGATATGTATCATTATTGGAGCCCTTAAGATATGAGAATATATATGTCTATTGTGTATCCACAAAATACTTACTGAAACACAAGAAATTAGCATAAAATCATGTGCTAGTGACTTTTTCTGGCAGCCTTTGCATCGGTGCATTATCAATCATACATGGTTGAAAATATATCCAAGGTGAGCATAGATTAGTATCTTGTCTTTCACTGAATATGACTTAGGCTCATGTATATGCTTCGAACATCCTCGATGACCTTGC
The DNA here is from genome assembly GCA_028455895.1 of Rhodomyrtus tomentosa. NCBI lineage: Eukaryota > Viridiplantae > Streptophyta > Magnoliopsida > Myrtales > Myrtaceae > Rhodomyrtus > Rhodomyrtus tomentosa. The sequence continues at coordinate 33,197,161 of JAPCWY010000001.1, read as the reverse complement.
TATTTTTTCATCAGTTTTTGCTCTTTTTTGCAGTGTCATTGCCTTTCGATAGTATGCAGTTTTCTGCTTTAAACTAGCTTCACGAGAATCTTATGTGGATGGTTAGTTCACGATGCTTTGTTTATTTGCTTGATAGTTGTAGTATGATTCTTTGGATGAAGATATCCACTACGTCTAGTTACGTCGAGAGATTTTCTAGAGGTTTTCTTGTTTAGCTTCGCTGTAGAAAAGTCTGGGCTTCTGTCATTATTTCAAAAATTAAACCTGCCCCGTTGGTTCTCCCGTGATTAAGCTGCACCTTAGTTTCTAACTCATGGCTAGTCGAGTTCAGTGGATCTCGAGCATGGTATTTAGCCAAGTTCAAGGGCGAGTGTGAGACTCAATCAAGCTCTAGTCGCTCTGCACCAGAGCTTATGGACCAAGTCTAGTTTGAGTTTGCTTCTGTATCAGCTTAAATTAGAGCCCTCCCCTAGAATGCTGATCCCCGTGGAACTAGAGGCGTGCATGGTCAGGGCCGGTTCAGTCCTGATATGGAACCGGGGATCGGATCAATAGTCTCGATCGCCAAAATTTCGGGACCAAGACTGGCATTCCGGTCCGGTCCGGTTTTGGTCCTGACTCAGTGGAATCACTAACACCAGCTGCTTATAGAAATCTAACCGTTGAAATATAATATGCTTCGACTGCATGTTAATTTACAATCTATACCCTCGGTTGAATAAAAAGACACGTTGATCCAGTTTGTTCACCTTCATAATTTAGGTGTGTCTTTACATAATGGTAGGCTTAATAACGTCATTGGTCTAACTGCTAACACAATAGAGATATAAAAATGATAGAATCGAAAAAACCTGGCTGGCGAAGGCATACTAATAGTGATGTTGTTCACTAAATGGATTCCACATCCAAGCAATGTGCAGAAACAAAATACAGGATTATTCATTGAAATGAACAATCGAAAAGCATGAACAATAAGAAATTGCTACAACTATATTAAATGAACCGATTGAATTATTTCTTTTAGGAAAGAACACACAAGTGTGCACGCACCCACATAATGCAATGGAAAAGACCAAAATAAATAAGATAGACTGCATTTATAACATTGAGGCTGTTCGAATTTCAAAGTGAAATTAGATATAAATCATTCTTATAAAGTGGTTTCACTAACATTCAACTCGGACATGCTTTCATGGTTTCAACTGAACTATCACTTATTCTTTTACAATTTCTATTATTGTTGACGGACAAAGGACACGCCATATATTTGTAAAGATGCCTTGTCAGGAATATACAACTGAATAATGGAAATGGGTTGAGAAATGAAAATTGAAAATAAAAAAGAAAACTTCATTTTTTTTAATTGTGTGTATATATATTTATGGGTGGTCTGATCCGAATTGGTCCCATTCATCTGAAACTGGGGACCGGACCAACACCTGCCCGGTCCTAGGTTGGTCCGACCCAGGTTGCTCACCCCCGCATAGAACTGAGTATCTGACTACCTTAAGTGAAAGTGGCCGTTCATGGGATGAGTCTTCACTAGTCCAAAGGAAAACGGTCACGGCGTACCTCGATTTTAGTGAGAATGGAGTGGGGCAGCATCTAACCCGAACGCGCTTCGCAGCATCAATTTCCGAGGTCTTTCTTCTGTTGCTTCACTTGATTGAAAAAGGCAATATCTGTCTTAAAACCGTGGGAATCTTCTTGACGCCAACTTTTCTAGTTATGGAGTATCGATGCTCGGAATGGTTCAGCACTCGTGTAGCCAGGATCTGATATCACGCGTCCGCTCACGTCAACTAGAATCCGGCAGCGACGAATCGGAGTGAATTATTTCAGGCAAGTTACAGTCAAAGTCACATTTTCTTTTAATATGCAAAAGGTAGTAATTTTAAGTCAGATAAATATAAGTAATTGCCAATCAAAAATGATTTTGCTGCTTTTCAGTATATCTACAATCTAAATATGAAACAAGAACGAGAACAATTTATATAGTCAATTTACCAAATAAACAGGATTAACAATGTATTATCTGGACGACGTTTAGAGTAGGTTATTCACTAGATGGACATGATCCATTTAGTTGAGACCAATTTATGTCGGTCAATTTCGGATGATGTGGTTAAAATTCTTTTAATATCGTGCCAAAGTTGGTTAACATGTTTTGATGCTAATAGGATTACCTTAAACCTGGTACCCTAATAGCAAAAGGTCATAGAAGTGATGAAATTAAATTTGTTAGCATAGGTTTGTTTTCTTCATCCTTTAGATTTACACCTGTCGATTCTGAAGAGCGTAGGTTGAGTACAAATGGTATTCACGTTCATCGATTATGTAAATTAATCACGGCTAATCATTGAGGGTTTAGGAGTGGGGAAGCGTGAGCTAGGGAGTAGGTTTTACAATCTGCATAAAAGCCAAACTTTCCAAATTACGCAAATTTAATGTGCCTTCGATGCCCTTTATTTTTTTTTATGGATAACCAAAATAATTATCATGAAATAAAATGCATTTTCGGAGAAAATTCATCGGATATATTTGGCTAAGGTGAATGCAATTCAAACCAGCAATGAAAAATCCGTAAGATCGGACCAGTTTGAAAAAGTTTATGCATAGGCGGCCAAATTTTATCCAATAATATCTTTTAGCAAAGATAAGTCGGATAAATTAGCTAAGTTATTTCGTGAATTGATTCTCCTACTCCTACACGATCTAGGAGAAATAAATATAAAAAGGTTTTGGGTTCGAAAAATTCCAACTGCGAAATCAAAACGAGGTATTATCATAATATGCTTTCACGTACGAGGTAATAAAGCGGAGAGACTGCTCTGTAGATCGGACGTTTGACTTTGACTTTTCGTCTACAAATTGGGAATTGGGATGAATGTTGCAGGTTTGAACACCTGTGACAAGCGATAAGGCCCTCCCATCCTAACGCCGCTCCAAGGATATCCAACCATATATATCCTCCGCCCTTATATATCCTCCCCCCTCACCCTCTCGGTAAAACTCCTTCTTGGAAACCCTAGAAATCCGCAATCGCACAATCCAACACCCTTTCCTCCTTCCTGCTTCCGATCCCCACCATCGCTAGAAGGATCTGCAAAATACCGAGCGAGAGATCGGTAGCTCTGGCCGTCGACGATGGGTCTCTGTGACGTCCGCTGCCGCCAACGACTTCGGTCGGCTCTTGATTCGTTCACGATCGCCTGCGAAGCCTTCTCCGAGCACCTCCGCTCGATCCCGTCGCCTCAGGTTTCCCGTAGATCCGAGCTCGTGGTTTCTTGATCTTTCGCGCTCTCCCCCTCTCTCTCTCTCGCTCCCTCGCTCCCTCGCTTTCTCTCTCCCTTGCCCTTTTTCTTTCCCTCTCTTCCCTTTCGCGTTGTGCGCGCGAGCGCGCTTGATTCTTGATTGATGGAGGCCGAGGACGGTGAATTCGTGGAGAAAGACCCATCTGGGAGGTACGGTAGGTACGACGAGGTCTTGGGCGAGGGCGCCTTCAAGACTGTCTACAAGGCGTTTGATGAAATTCAGGGGATCGAAGTCGCTTGGAACCGGGTTGATGTGGAGCACTTCTCGGAGTCGCCGGTCCTTATCCGGAGGCTCTACGAGGAGGTCAACGTGCTCAAGTCGGTTAAGCACGGGAACATAATCAGGTTCTGTAATTCCTGGGTCGACGAGGAGAAGAAGACCATCAACATCATCACCGAGCTTTTCACTTCTGGCAATCTGAGGCAGTACCGGAAGAAGCACAAGCATGTCGACATGAAGGCCATCAAGAATTGGGGGAGGCAGATCCTTCAGGGGATACACTATTTGCACAGTCACGACCCGCCAATCATTCACAGGGATCTGAAGTGTGATAATATTTTTGTGAATGGGTATGATGGACATGTCAAGATTGGTGATCTGGGATTGGCCATTGTGATGCAACAGCCGACCGCACACAGCGTGATCGGGACTCCTGAGTTCATGGCTCCCGAGCTTTATGAGGAGGATTACAACGAGCTCGTCGACATCTACTCTTTTGGGATGTGTATGCTGGAGATGATTACTCTAGAATGCCCTTATGGAGAATGCAAGAATTCTGCGCAGATTTACAAGAAGGTCCTCTCTGGCATCAAACCTGTCTCGCTTGGGAAGGTGAAGGACCCTGATGCTAAGCAGTTCATCGAGAAGTGTCTTTTGCCTGCGGCTTCGCGGCCATCTGCGGTAGAGCTTTTGAGAGATCCCTTCCTTGCAATTGTAGACTCGAAAGCTCCAAAGCCAGAAACAGCGCCAAAAAGCTTGTGTCCATCCAACGACGGTGGAAGAGGAACTGATCCAAGCTCAGGTTTTGAGTTGCGGATTTCCACGGAGTGTAATGAATTTCGACTAGCAGGGGAAAGGAGTGATGAGAGATCAATTTCGCTGACATTGCACATCGTGGGTCCTGAGGGCAAAGCCAACAAAATACAGTTTGCATTCTATCTGGATTCCGATACGGTGGTCTCAATTGCTCAGGAGATGATGGAGCAGCTTGATTTGTCAAAAGAAGATGCTGATGTTGTGGCCGAGTTGATGGACCGGTTGATCGTGAAGATGGTGCCCAGTTGGAAAGCTTGCGTCTGTGACCTGCGTCGAGAACAAGTGCCTCAGTCGTTCCCTGCCGTGAACTCACAGATCTATAAGTGTTCGTTCGATCTGTTGTCCCTTAGGGAAGAGATAGTAGAAAATAATAGGAAAAAGTGGATTGGAAAGAAGGGGATACCAGTTATCTGATGTACCTTTTCATTCCTTTCTTGTTTTTGCAATGCTGTAGTTACCATCATCTTTGGATGAGTTTGTCGATTCAATCAAATACGAGGTTTCTTCAGATCATCGATGTTGCAATTGACATTTATCTCGATCCCTGCATTTTTCTAGCCACCACAAAGCAGTTACATTTTGACGCACAAAATTCCTCGTGCATTTGTCTGAAGCCTTGCGGAAAATAGTAAGGCTAGAAACCCTATGCTTGAGCGGGTATTTGATGACTGGTCTCTTGCATCGCGTCAAGGAGAACGTGTTTTGGAAACTTCCCACTTAAGATGTTTGGACTTGTAAACTTCCCACTTCTTACCTGATTAGAAGTTGCCTGTGTTCTCACTGATGGTGAAGAAAGCAAAGAAGTGGCTATTCCCAACAATGGGGCCTGATTTCTGTCATCTGTGTATTTTCTGGAGGTAAAGGAGAGGAGAGAGTCAAGAGAGTACAGGAGAAGAGGAAGAGGAGGAGGCCCAGGCAAGGAAACTTGCCAGACAGCATGCCCAAGCAAATGTTACACTTAGATTCGGTAGTAAACAGGACATTCGGAGGTCTTAAATCTGGAACTGAAAGTCACGGTATTTTGAAGCATTTAATGACATGCCCTCGACTTTCGAATGAGCAACACATGCATGCTTGCAACAAATCACACGAACGTACTTTCCAATAATCGCCAAAAATTAATTTTAACCAATCAAAACCCGAAAAACAGATGAGCAAAATACACTCTAATTCCGAGTATTAGAAAGCTTCCACTTAAGCAGCTTATCAAGACCCTCAGTGAGCCCCCATCTACATTCTGGAAACCACTCTCAGCCTCAGAGCTCTCAATGTATGTTTCCTGCTTGCTAGATTCGTTCCTGCTAAGCTGCCTAAATTTCTGTGGGAACGAGAAGGAAGCTGTCAAGATCATGCTTCATATGACTTGGGGAAAGCAACTTATGGGATTAGAAACTCTTGATATTGAAGACAGCAGATAGCACATTTGATACAAATTCCAAGCGGACATCTTCTGACTTTGATAGTGCATAGGCTCGATAGTGTTCTCTCTTTCATGCTGAATTCTTGTTCCCCCCATGGTTGCCTCTCCAACATCTTCGCTGCTTCTTCTAATGGTCTGTGCCAGCATCACAAGTCTGCAACTTCCTGCCTAAGGTGTTCAGGCCACTTGGCGGTGTCCACAGGAAGGAAAAACAGGCTTCTAATTTTCTTTCTTTTCCTTGTGAAATAAAATGAAAGAAAAAACCAGTTCAAAAGCGAGTTACTTTAGGATTCACATTGTTTGAAGTATCATTCTTTTCAGTATAGTACAAGACTCCATTATGCGCATATTAAGAATAAAGTGAGACTTATATATGTTATAGTTAAGAGTGAGTTGCTTCAGGATGGGTAGGTTTCGGACTTGTAACCTGAAGCCTATTGGAGAATCGACCTTATAGGTTGGGTGACTTATAGGTTAGGTCATGCTCCAGGGTCTACTTGAGAACCAATCGATTCCTTCCCTCCTTTTTGTTTCAATTTTGTATTCCTTTGAAAGGAAAAATTTTAGTAAAGCATCCCTTAATTGACAACCGAGACATGACCAGACACCAAATAGGGGTGAGCAATTTTAGGGACCATATGCTCTGGACCTAGCAATCGGAACCTACCATGTTGGGATTGGTTCTCAGTTTTTGGAATATGAACTCTATCTTATAGGCTGTAGAATTGAAATGGACGGATCCTTGGACCAGTTCTAACCCCAAGTTATAGTGAAGAATAAAATGATCAATGTTGACCATTCATGAAATCTCTTTCTTAATAGGTAATTTAGATGGATATGGATATGAATACAATAGCATGGGTATAGAAGTATAGCTATAACTATAAGTTTAGATATGGATGGTTTAGATAGTAAACAAGTTTTTTTCCCTCTCATTATGGTCTTGTCCCCAGTCTTGTAGGGAGTACTCCAAGAGTAAAATCCTAAATGAAGTATGTCAATATAAGAGAGTGTGCCGTTAAGATCGTTCAAGAAGATGAAGCGTTGAGGTGCGCGAAAACTTGTACGGGTACTATCCGACATAGTATGGATAGATACAATATTAATTATAGTTAGTTTATAGTTCTCGCAAGACACCGTACCTTTATAATCTTTTATAGGTATTGAATGCACTATATTCTCAATTTTCTACAAATCTCAGTCCGAACAATCCTGAATTTTGGTTTTTTCGATCCAATGATGAAAGATCATAAGGGCGTGGTGTCGCGAGAATTATGGCTTCACCAATACTAATCAACTTAGGATGCGGTTGGCAATGATTTTCATACAAAAAATTAGTTATGTTTAGGATTGATCTTTTCTGGTTTTGCTCTTTGAACGAGTTTTAGAGAATTTGAACACATTTGATAACTTCATAAAATTTATATTCTCAGAACATAAGTATCTTTGATAACTACACAAAATTTATATTTTCAATAAAAATTTCTCTTCCCAATTGTTTTTATTTAAGTAAAATAATTACGTCTTGTCACTATAAAGTTAACTTAAAATAACACAGATTGTGCAAAATCCAAAATTAGTCTATTTATTTCGTGAAGCATGAAAATATATGCAAAATTGTTAAGAAAGAACATAAACTTAATAGGCAATTTGCACTTAAAATTTGATCTATTTTTTTGGGAAGATTACTAAAAAAAATCCTAAATCTATTAGAATTGTGTCAATTCAGTCATTTAGACATTCGGCGCTCACGTGGTAAATTTTAATAATTTTTATTTTTTAGATATTCTTTTAACATTTTTTTTGTCTTTTCTTTTCTTTTTTGGTTTGGGCAGTTGATCTTGCCGACCGCTAGGCGAGGGCTCGTCGGCCTAAACAAAAAAAAAAGAAACAAAAAACTATTTAAAAAATAAATAATTAAAAATTACTAAAATATTATTAAAAATATGCCATGCCAGCATCAGTGGTGCCACGTCAGTATCGGTTTGCTAAATGGACTGAATTGGTATAATTGTAAAAGGTTTATAATACAATTAGCAAAAAAAAAAGTTTATGAATTTTTTGGTAATACTCCCCTACTTCTCAAAAGTTATTCTAGAATAAAGAATCAACTTTTTTTTAAAAAAAAATTCTTGTTTTTCTCCAAATCTACTTCTCAAAAGTTATTCTCAAAAGTTATTCTAGAATGAAGACATCAATGGTAGATGAATGAGTTATTTTAACAAAATGAGGTGGATTTGGAAGATACTTCTGATAATTTAAGTAGAAGGTTTGTGCGTAGAGTTAAAGCACAGGAAGTTAGGGAGTCGTTAAAAAAGATGAAGACTAGTAAAGCCTTGGGAGTATTCCTATTGAAGTGTGGAGATGCTTAGGGATATAGCGATAAGTTGGTTGATTAATCTTTTTAACAAGATACTCCATACTAATAAGATGCCTGATAAATGGATGAATATATACTTGTGCCTATATACAAGAACAATGGGATATCCAGAATTATTCTAACTATAGAGGTATCAAGCTTATGAGCCATACAATGAAGCTGTTGAAGAGATTTATTGAGCATCGTTTGAGAATAGAGACCAAAGTTTTTGTCAATCAATTTGGATTTATACTAGGAAGATCTACCATGGAGACTATTTTTTTAATACGACAATTGATGGAAAGATATCGAGAAAGAAAGAAGGACCTCCATATGGTGTTTATTGATCTCGAGAAGGCGTATGATAGGGTTCCAAGAAAAGTTTTGTGGTGAATTCTTGAGAAGAAAAAAGTACCTTCAAAGTATGTCAAGGTAATCAAGGACATGTATGACGGTACTACTACATGTGTGAAGGTTTGTAATGGCATATCAAGTTATTTTTCAATCACAGTAGGCTTACACCAAAGTTCTACTTTGAGCCCTTACCTTTTTGCCCTAATTATGGATGGGCTAATAAAAGATATTCAAGATGAGGTGCCGTGATGTATGCTATTTGTAGACGATATCGTGCTTATTGATGAGACTAGGGCTGGGGTTAACGCTAAGTTAGAAGTATGGAGAAGCACGTTAAAGTTTAAAGGATTTACGCTAAGTCGAAATAAGACGGAATACTTGAAGTGTGAGTTTGACACGGCAGGAAGAGAGGATCAAGAAGCCATAAATATGCTCGGACAGGAGGTACCCAAAAAAGATAAATTTATATATTTGGGATCAATATTGTAAAAGGAGAGAGAGATTAATAAGAATGTAAGCCATAGAATTAGAGCAGATTGGATGAAATGACGTAATGTATCGATATTTTTGTGTGATCGCAAAATTCCTCTTAGGTTAAAAGGAAAATTTTATAAAACAACAGTTAGACTACCATGTTATACGGAGCTGAATGTTGGCCAGCACAAAAGAAACATAAGTATAAAATGGGAGTAACGGAAATGAGAATGTTAAGGTGGATGTGTGGTCATGCAAGGATGGATAAGATAAGGAATGAAGAGATTCGACGAAAATTTGGAGTAGAACCGGTGGCGGAAAAGATGAGAGAGTATAGATTGAGATGGTTTGGGTATATCCTCCGAAGGCCCTTAAACACACCGGTACGAACAGATGTTTACTATTAAGAGCATAACACGAAGAAATCAAGAGGTCGGCCGAAACTTATTTGGGGGAAAGTAGTAAAATAAGATTTAATAGAGTGGAAAATAGATTGGCGTATGGTTTGTCTTAGGACGGAGTGGAGTAAGACTATTAGTGTTGTGGAAGGGTAGTGTATAGATATATATATATATATATATATATATATATATATATATACATACATACTTATTTTTTTTACACATTTATCTTTTTTCCCTCCCTTAATTCTGTTTTTATTTTTATGATTTTTTGGGTTCATTAACTGTCGACCCCAAATAGTTTGGGATAAAGTTGTTGTTGATGTTAATATTGTTTTTCTCCAAATCTATTCCCAAAAATAGAATTGAAGAATTTACGAATCATAATCATTTATGTTACCAAATAGATTTTTCATTTTTTTCTGTCCCGCAAAAGGAATTGGAAAATCAGAGTCGTTGCCGAAACAGGTCCTGAGATTGTATTTGTTCGATGTTGTGAAAAGAAAAAGGGCAAAAAAGAACCGGTTCTACCTTGAACCGAACCGGGTAGACCCGTTTACGACTGTCCAGTGCCCGGGTTCGCTTCCCGGGTTCCCTTCCCCTACCCCCCGCTCGCCGTTCTCACTTTAGAGCGGGAAAATTTCTCACAGAAGAGAGAGAGAGAGAGAGAGAGAGAGAGAGGAGGAACAAGAGGGGCTCTTCTTCAGGAGTTCGAGAATGGCGCCAATTTTGCAGAGCTCACAACCTTGGGTCGAGAAATAGTAGAAATTCGTTTCTTTTCCTTCTGTCCTTTCGTGGATTTCATGTTCTCTTCATTTCAGTTCTGTTGTTGCTAGTCAAATTCATCCTTGTCTTTTTTGGCCTCTTGCAATCACCAGTCGACCGAAACAAGTGAAGGACGTGGCTCACCAGGACGAGGTGGTTCGGGTCCTCACCAACACTCTGGAAACCGCTAATGTGAGTCGTTTCTCTGATGACGACGTTCATCATTCTTCTATTCGAGCCCTATAAATGTACGTGCATAATAAGTAGTGGGTTTTTTTTGTTTTTATTATTTTTATTTTTTTTTGGTGTAGTGCCCGCACATGCTCTTTTATGGCCCTCCAGGCACCGGCAAGACGACCACTGCCCTTGCCATTGCTCATCAGCTTTTTGGGTAAGACACTACATTGCAGGTTCTTGATTGGTGATTTTCTTTAACCTTTTGGGTAGGAGCCTCAAGCAGGAATTTTTGGTTTTATACAAGTTATTGTGCTGGTTTGGTGATGTAGAAATTAGGGGCTACAGATTCTGCCTTCCATTAAATGTGTTTAACGTGCTTGCGTTATTGTCTGGTTTAAATTGTCAGCTATTAGAATTAGAAAGCTAAAGCAGCAGTTGAGATAGAGTTCCTGTCATCAATTCAATAAATTTCTTGTCCCAATCCTGAATAAATCAAACGATCTGTGACCATCACTTGCAACACAGGAGCTTCTTTAGTGTTATATTAAGAGTGATTTTCGGCCATTTTGTACATTCTTGTTTTAGTCTGTTCACTAGTATCATTTGACAGGCCTGAGCTCTACAAATCTAGAGTGCTTGAGCTCAATGCGAGTGATGATCGTGGAATTAACGTGGTTAGAACAAAAATAAAAGATTTTGCAGCTGTGGCTGTGGGATCTGGTCAACGTCAAGGGTATACACTCTACTTCCATATTTTTACCCTATTCCATATGTGAATTTCATCCCTTCGTAATAGGTCTTCTGCTTTGATCCTATATAGGGGTTATCCGTGTCCACCATACAAAATAATCATCTTGGACGAAGCAGATTCAATGACAGAGGATGCTCAGGCATGTTGTTGTTCACTCTTCTTTTCTGCCAATAGGTGCATTATTAGCTTTTATTATGCTTATGTCAGATAGATTGTACAGAATGCTCTTAGGCGTACTATGGAGACGTACTCTAAAGTCACAAGATTCTTTTTTATATGCAACTACATCAGCAGGTACAACTTCTTTCTTAGCTTTTCTTTTGAAGCATAGGTAACACATATTTAGGTTCTATTCATTGCAGTGTCACATTTTCATTTGAAACAGGAGTGCATTCCACTTTGCTTGATAACTTTTACTCACTGTAAGGAGAAGGCTTTCTAAAATAGCTATTCTATTGGAGTGACAAAGTGACTTTACGCTTTTTGCTTACTTGGAGAATTTTATGCTTGGAAGGTAAGCCTCAATCTTTTTTGGCCTTATTTGATATGTGTATTTACAATTTTGTAGAATCATAGAGCCGCTTGCTTCCAGATGTGCAAAGTTTAGGTTCAAGCCTCTTTCAGAAGAAATAATGACTAGCCGTATATTGCACATATGCAGAGAAGAAGGTCTCAATCTGGATGCCGAGGTTTGGCTCTAATTGTTTTTATCTGGCGTCAAAGATGGTTTTCGCACCATTTTGCAAATTTTCTATTTGACATTATCTAATGTTTCCTGCTATGGCAGGCTTTGTCGACCTTAAGTACAATCTCTCAAGGTGATTTGCGTAGGGCTATCACATACTTACAGGTATAAGACAGTACATGGTGCATGAGCTCCAGTCTTTGAGGATGTGGTTGTCTTGTCACGATAAGATACTTCTGCAGCCGTTGTAAATCATGCTTTTGCGAAATGGAGCTCTTGAATACTGAAAACCTTTGACGGTTGCTGTTTTGCGTAATGAAAGCTGCAAATTTGATTTCTTTTTGTCTTTTATTTTCTGATTTATCTTTTCTTTTTTCCCTTTTTGTGGGGTGGCGGGTGAGCTGATTTTGTCCTGAATTGATGTCTTCAATATATAGCAGAAGGTTTTTTTTCCTAAGTAATTGGGGTAAGTTTCACGTAGCCTGATACTTTCCAACTCTCCCTCCTGCTCTTGGTACATCTAATCTGCTAAATCTTTAGTTGATCAGTGCTACATAAATAACATCAGAGGACTTTACAACATTAGCCAAGTTTGACGTTCTTCTACCGGAGGGAGTCTTTGCTCTGAAATTTGGTAATAATTACGTGGCTGGATCCTGATTACGACTTGAATTGATCCTTGAAAGGGACAGTGATGTATTTGACTTGTGTGCACCTTCTCTTGCAAGGAATAGATTATGGATCATTGAATCTGCTTTTTGTCAATTTGATTATTTCAGCGGATGGTTGATATGTTTTCTGGTGGTTCAGTTTTTTACATAGAAACCTTTATATATTTATGGATTGGTCCTTCGATTTGTTGAATTGAGGGCATCCCAATGCTGCCAACAACCAAGAAATTGATATAGCAAGAGGAGGGCATCTTGAATTGCGTAGACACTTAACATCGATGCCATAAGACTTTTACCATGGGAGAAATTGTTATGAAGAAGTCAGCTAGTAACTTGATAGGATAAAAAAAATAGGATCAAACATTTCACGCGGTGCTATCCATCCAATTTGTCTTGTTTTAATTGTATCTTTAGGGTGTTACTTTGAAATGTTGAATCTAGTCTTACTGTCCTTTTTTTTTTGGTTGAAATCTAGTGTTACTGCTAAAATCGTGATATTTTGTGTGGTGTGCAGATCCCCTTCCCTCCTGAGTATTTTCAATCTCAGTAAACGAAGCTATTATTTTTTGGCTTTGCAGGGAGCTGCTCGATTATTTGGATCATCAATTACTTCAAAGGATCTAATAAGTGTTTCTGGGGTAGTTATTTCAGATTTTACTTTCTCTATTCCTGGTCATTGATTATCCTTTCATGTATGTATCCCAATAGACTAAGGTTATATTGAACTGAATAATTGGACGACGATAAGGTGCTGTCTTTAAACCTGAAAAGAGGTGTTATGATTTTAATATGAAAACTAAGATATATGTTCTTCAAATGAGTAAGCCATGTAATTTGTTTGTTTGAGTTTTTTGTGAACCATGCTCCCAAATAGTTTTGTCCCCAAAAAGTATCCGTGGCACCTGCAGTTTCTTCATCCTAATTGGTCAAATGGACTTTAGTTATTGTTTGAAGTATACAAAGGATCTTGGTTTTGAGTATTTGGTCCGATTTTATTATGTGGTTGGAAGAGGCCTGAGTTCAAGGCAAAGCAGCTTTAGCCTGTTGAACAGAATCCTGCATAATAGAATAATCCTACTTTTCCTCCTCAATCCAACTTGGGACCAATTCTGTAGCATGCAGGATATTTCTATGCTATCTGGATCTTAGAATCATCTCGTCCTACGATCTGGATCTCAATTCAAAATATTTCCTTTTCAAATGGGAACCTAAAATCTTGGACAATACAGCAGTGATCCTTTGCTAGGAAGTTGTCATTTTCTCCTTTGTTTTCCTTTAGGAGGTCATAATAGTCTTTTGCATGCGGATTTGAGTATGAGAACCAGATTGGTTTGAGCTGAAGGAGAGCACTTTCTAACTGTTACCTTTTTGTTTTTATTCTTTTGAGATTATTATCCTTGTATCCTTTCTTTTTCTTTTATCCATCCTAGAATCACTTGCATATGATTCCTACATCTTAATTCATCAGGTAATCCCACAGGAGGTTGTTGGGGCATTCCTTGCAGCTTGTAAGAGTGGCAACTTTGACTTGGCAAACAAGGAGGTCAATAATGCCATCGCAGAGGGATATCCAGTCTCCCAGATGCTTTCTCAGGTATAATGTGCTAAGTTTCGGCATGTCTCCTTTCTAATGTCAACTTATGGACTTACATTAAGCTAAAACTTTGTCCTATTCTAGTTATTTGAGGTGGTTGCTGAAGCAGACGATATTTCAGATGAACAGAAGGCTAGGATATGCAAGAGATTGGGTGAAGCTGATAAGGTCAGCCGCCTATGATGAACTTGTGAACTGTTCAATATTTTTACGTTAAATTTGGTGTGACTTCTAACTGAATATATGATTAATCTGAGTAATGGTTGATCATCATATGACCTTGACACTAAAACAATATCCACCTTGTGTTTCCACCTGGTAAGGATATTAAGTACTTATATTTTCCTTTTATCTATCCCCACTTGGCTAATCGTGCTACGATTCACTTATTGCTTATGACCTCATTTTGATGCTCTGGACAAGTACAGAATTTTTTCAGATTATGCTGCAAGAGTGACTAGTTCTTCCAGGCCTTGTTGTGGTTATAGCAATGTTCAAGAGATTTTTGGATAACATTCGAGGCTAGCGAATTGTGTTCTCATGTTTTGGCGATCATACTTGTTTGTCGCAACGTGAACACCGACTTGTTTATATGAGGAGTCACACCTTATAAAATATATTGCACTTTTAAGGAATAATTACTACACATATGTTGAGCCCTAACAAGAACATTTTAGTTGGATGCTGCCTGCTGAAGTACACTGAGAGTTGATCATGTTCCAAGAAATTATGCTGTTAGACAATTTAGGTATGTATAAGTAAGTGTTGGCTCTTTTCTTGTTCAGTGTCTTGTTGATGGTGCGGATGAGTACTTGCAGCTTTTGGATGTGGCTAGCAACACTATGCGAGCTCTATGTGACATGCCCCAAGAATTCTCTTATGATCCTTGAGGGACCTCGAAGCTTCGGATCCAGAGAAGTTTGTGATAATAGCCTAGGGAAAATTTGGAAACTAAGTCTGTTAAAGAGAGTATAATTATTAGATCTGATGCTCGCTGCACTGCTGATGGGGGAGTTTCGGGTTGCCTCCTTTGTCGTTGTCTTTTTCAACACATCCTCCATGATTGGCCTGCCAGAACTTGCCTCCTTAGCTGATACGAAGGTCTAATTATTGGGACATTTGTTGTTTAAGTGTGGGTTAAATGTGCCTGAGAGTATTTAGGGCTTGTTCTTATTTTTGTTTTTGGGTTAAAGGAGAGCTTATGCTTCCTAATTTCTACTTTGGAGGCACGAGATAGGCAGAGACATCAGGACCGATGTTATTTAGGATGAACAATCTTGTTTGCTTGCACTTATTATGTACTGCTTTAACAATAGTTGATTAAATTAATGTGCGAGCTTGTGTAGCTTTGATTAGTGTACCGTGAGATAGATGTGGTGGAAACAAAGCTATGCTGTGGGCATGCTGGAGCTATGATCATATCTGTCATTCCTGAGTTTGTGAAAAGCGGCAATCTAAATACTTTCCTCTTGAGTTGTTTACACATCTCCCGGCCCAGTGGAGAGAAAGAGAGTGATGAAGAGATCAGCTTCACTGTAAAATGCAGGCAAAAGATGGAAGTGAAAAGACTGAATCTTTACTTCCTTTCATTGGAAGGTAGGTCCCTACGCCTTCTTTATTAGATGTAAAAGTCTAGTGCTCAATCGCCCCTTGCTTTTGTTTATTTTGTAAAAAAATCTGTACTCTGAAATGATACAATTCATCTCATCATAGTGTTGCGGTCATGCCATCTTAATCATCATCCTCATGTCCATCCTAGTGTGCAACCCACCAGCAGCAGCTTCAATCATGGTCACATTTGAATGTGAAAGAATCTGCATAATTGCTACTGATTTTGTTGACGGGTGTTTCCTGAGGTTCGATTTGAATTAGAGGAGCTACAGTATTCAATGAGTTGAACTCGAATTTGAAATGACGGGGCATGCTAAGTCCCGTAGCTCGGAGAGATTTTGCTCTCAAATATCATAAGCAACTAATTTGGCTATGAAAGAAAGAACTTGTGTAATCAATACAAAATGCTTTTACCAAGTTCCCTCTTTAATCAAGGCTGTGCGGTGTAGTGTATGTATAATTGTCACATAGATTGATAAATATAAGTAGGATTCGATTCTATTGCTGGTATATCTCGTAGGTTTACGTGGGAAAACTTTATGAGCTCGCGAGGCATCATCTGTTCGTCCACCCAACTGCCAACATCTGTCTTCTTTTGAAGAGAAGTAATTTGATAATGCGCAATAAGTTATTACCCTATTGCATTAATATCAATTTAATTTTAAATCTTTTAAAGTGATCGAATATAGTCTAAATTTTTTTGTATTTGTATCTATTAAGTTCATCCGATCAATTTAGGCTAGAAATGAGTGACATGGATGTTAGCAGTTCTATATAGCATGATAGGCACTATCGCGCTCGTGTATATATATAATTTTTTCGAGTTTCTCTTTTCTCCTATTGGCGAGGCGCCAGCCTCCTTGGGCCTCGCTTTTGTGAAACCCTGCAATCTGCCCTAGCTTGGGCAAGGTTTGAATTGCCATGGTTGGTGTCCGTCATTGGCCATCGACAAAAAGAAAATGGGAGAGGAAAAATGGGAAAAATCATAGAAATTATAAAGAAATGTTCACGTTAGTTTCGGTTATGCCATGTAAAAAAATCGGTGCCTATGTAAGTAAATACAAGCCTAAATTAGTAGGATGAACCGAATTGATACCAATTTAAAAATATTTACTATTAAATTGATATAATTGAAATGTTTACAATTGAATTAATATCAAGATAATATGTTTAGGACTTTTGGTGTACTTTTT
Source organism: Rhodomyrtus tomentosa (assembly GCA_028455895.1). Taxonomy (NCBI): domain Eukaryota; kingdom Viridiplantae; phylum Streptophyta; class Magnoliopsida; order Myrtales; family Myrtaceae; genus Rhodomyrtus; species Rhodomyrtus tomentosa. Next base: position 33,180,356 of record JAPCWY010000001.1, on the reverse strand, counting down.
TTGCAAATTGCGTAGACAGTTATAATAACTCATGGTACCAATTAAAAAAAATAATGATTAAATTGATCCAATCAAGAGGGTTATGGTTGGATTAATACAAATACAATGTGATTTTCCTGAAAATTACGTGGACTTTACCCTACTCGTGGAAAAAATTTCTAGTTTTGCACGTTGCTGGGAACAAGTAGGGTCTGCTCGCGACGTCAGTGTCAGCGGGATTGCAAGAGTTCCGTGATCAATCAGGAGCGCAAATCTAGATTGGTTGGACCGTGACCACCTCGTTTTTGAATTTGAGAACATTCAGTAATTACAATAGCGATAGGGGGGAAGTTTGCAGTGGTGGGGTGGTACCGGATTTCTTGAATTCAAGCTTCAATTTTGGCTTCACATGGAGGAAAAAAACGAAGAAAAGAAAAGGTTTTTACCGATGTCCCTGGCCGAATCAAGAACCCAAATGGCCCTACCAATCCCGCACTCAATGCCTTTAATCTCGCCTGACTCAACTCTTCAAATTTTCCGCTTCCCCTCACCTCATTTTTATACCCACATCCATACTTCCGTCGTTCGGACAGACTCTTCGAGTTTGCGTTTCGCCTGTTTTGTTTTCATTAGTACAGTTGTAGCGGTTTAAGGAAGATGACCATCGACGAATCCTTCAAGAAACCAGGAGCCGTCCCATTCAAGTGGGAGATCCGACCCGGTGTCCCCAAGATCCACCACCACCACCACCACCACCGGCAGCCGCCCCCGCACCTGCCAAAGGAGGATCCTCCCCTCAGCAACCAGCATCTGTCCCCGCCGAAGCTCAAGCCGCCGCCCGCCGGTCCCGCTCGCCAGTTCCTCTCGCCGCTTGAGCTGCGGGCCGGGTCCTTCCAGTCGGCTCCTCGCACCCGCTCCGAGCGGTGGCGGCTCGGCCCGCCCATGCTGGGCCAGCCTGAGCGCGTCTCCCTGGGGCCGGGATGCTTCCCCGCGGGGCCTCTCTCCAAACTGACGGAGAGCAAGAGGAGGAGGGCCCGTAGGACCAGGCCCGAGCCCGAGCCCGAGCCCGAGACGCCGTCCCGGTTTTCTGTTTCGACCCAGAGGTCGCTCTCGCCGTGCTCGTCATCCTATCGGTCCGTCGAGTCGTCGCCGAGACTGTCATTTTCTTCGCACATGAGGTCTCGCCAGTCGTCACCTCGGTGCATGGGGGATCCAGAGTGGGCGGGGTTCGGGCTCTTTTGAAGTAGAGAGATCGATCCACCACGTTCACCAAATCGACACAAGAACGCGCCCAAGTTAACGCACGCACGCACACGACGTGGCAAAGAGGATTGCTGTGGCTTAGAAAGTGAGTGATTAGGGAAGAAGGTATACGTTAGGTTAGAGCAGCAGACGAGAGACGACCTGCACAAGATTGGTCTTGTGATCTTTGTTATATGTGTTGTATTAGAACAGATTAAAGTGGAATGTCAACTTTCACGTCTATTGTCGCTGCGATCAAATCGAGATCGGACTATCGACACTACAAACTCCATGTACCGTCTTTCTTCGATCAATGCTTAGGCTTTCTTACAAATTTCATGCCTCGAGCGACATCGAATCATCCCTCCTCTTCTCCTTCCGGGAGTTATATCATACATACAAGCCAATATTTTAAGCTCACTCTTTGACTTTCTAAAGTGCGAATTTTCTTTTTGTCCCCATAATCTTAATTTTTGAACGGCTGAAATTGGCTGCGTTCCAATTTGTTATGGGGGCATCATATTTCGTGGGACAATACCCTTTTTTTTTTTTTTTTTTGGTTCGAAAGTTGGACTGTAGCTTGACTTGCTTATTCATATTATTGGTCTTTATCGTTAAAGTTGACATTTTTATATTATCAAAGTTCATGTCTTCCGACCAAAAAAAAAAAAAAAGAGCTCATGTCGGATTTTGTCAAATAATAAGGAAAAATTTCAAATAAGGGTCCGAAGTTCTCTCGTTTCTTAAATAAGAGCTCCAAGCAAATTTTTTTCAGATAAGGGTCCAAAGTAGCATAGTATATTTCAAATAATGACCTAAAATGTCTATAGTGTTTCAAAAAAGGATCTAACCTAAAAAGCATTTTGGTTATTTCTCATTTTGATTTTTTTTTTCAGAAAAAAGTAACTTCAAAGTATGTAGAGGCAATCAAGGACATATATGACGGTGTTACTACATGTGTGAAGTTTGTAATGGCACATTAAGTTATTTTTTAATTACAATAGACTTACACCAATGTTCTGTTTTGAACTATTAACTTTTTGCCATGGTTATGGATGAGCTAACAAAATATATTCAAGATGAGGTGCCATGGTGTATGCTATTTGCAGGCGATATTGTGCTTATTGATGAGATCAGGACTGAGGTTAATGCTAAGTTAGAATTATGGAGAAGCACGTTAGAGTCTAAAATATTTACATTAATTCGAAGTAAGACGGTATATTTGAAGTGTGAGTTTGACGTGGCAGGAAGAGGGGATAAAAAAACCATAAATATGCTCGGACATGAGGTACCTAAGAAAGATATTTTTAGATATCTAAGATCAATATTGCAAAATGAGGGAGATATTGATAAGGATGTAAACCATAGAATCATAAGATGTTGGATGAAATGACGCAACGCATCGGGATTTTTGTGTGATCGTAAAATTCCTCTTAGGTTAAAACGAAAAAAAAATTATATAACAGCAGTAAGACTTGCCATACTATACGGAACTGAATGTTGGCCAACACATAAGAAACATGAGTATAAATGAGGATGTTAAGGTGGATGTATGATCATACAAGGATGTATAAGATAAAGAATAAATATGTTCGATGAAAAGTTGGAGTAGAACCGATGACAAAAAATATAAGAGAATATAGATTGAAATGGTTTGGACATATTCTCCAAAGGCCCCTGAATGCTCCGGTATGAGCAAAAGTTTACTGTCGAGAGCATAACACAAAGAAAAAGAGGTCGGTAGAAACTTATTAGAGGGAATGTAGTAAAACAAGATTTAATGGAGTGGGAAATAGATTGATGTACGATTTATGTTAGGATGGAGTGGATGAAAGCTATTAGTATTGTTGTGTGTGTATTTATCTTTGTTTGTTTATTTTTACAAATTTATCTCTTCTTCATCGATTGATTTTGTTTTTATTTTTATGAATCTTTAGGGTTAATCGACCGCCGATCCTAACTAGTTTGGGATAAATATGTTGTTGATGTTGATGTTGTTCTCTATTTTTTCCTTTTTTTTATTCTTAAAAGTTAAAAAATAAGAAAATAAGAAAAAGCGGGAGGGGCTGTGGCCACCTACCTAGTGCTGTTAGGGAGTTGGCGGGGGCGGTAAAGGTCGGCGACCTTTTTTGAGATCCGTTTCCAGCCTTTATTTGAAATTTGGCTTTTGAAATATCATGAATTTACTTTCTTAAAAAACTGTCTTATTATTTGGGAAAATCCTCAAAAAAATGCCTTGAAATTAGGTTCTTTTTGAGATTTTATAGTCATTTCGGTCCTTATTTGAAATAGTATTTACTTTAATTCCTTTGCCGGCCTTTGCCGCCCTCGCCAACCCCCTAGCAACTCTGGAAAAAATCAAATAAGTAAAAAGACGAGAATACCCTTGAAATTAGGCTCTTTTCTGATATTTTATGGCCACTTTAGGCCATTATTTGGATTAATATTCACTTCAGATCTTTATTTGAGAAAATGATGGCACTTTAGATTCTTATTTGAGACATGATTCACTTGGGGCTATATGAGAAATGGAAAGACTTCGGCCATTTTTTTGGAAATTTTCCAAGTAATAAGACAGGTTTTTAAGAAAGTAAATTCATGATATTTCAAAAACAAATTTCAAATAAGGGCTCGAAATGGGTCTTGTTTTAAATAAGAGTTTGAAGTGCTATTATTTTCTCGGGTTCGAAGTGAATACTATTTCATAGAAGGCATAAAGTGACTATACCAATATCAAAAAAGCCCATCACTAGTTAGGTAGGGAGGGATATTTTCATCATTTGTTTTTTTTTTGAATTTTTTCTTTATTTATTTTATTATTTTTATTTTTGATGACCGAGGTTTCCAGGCCAATTTACCTGCATCTCGATTATTCCTCGAGAAGACTAGCATGACAACCACCAGTCGCGACACCTACTTAAGTCACAAAGCACGAGTTGTGAAATTAGAATCAGTGACGTAACAAGGGATAATGCATTTTTTAACCAACTCGGTCAAATGTTTATTCCTCTTTCTGTTTTCTAAAAATTAAAAAAAAAAAAACTCAAGTAGGAGAGGCCTCTTGCCTGTGGATGCTGTCTCATCGCGATGAGGCAGCTACGGTTGTCGTTGGGGTCGTCGACACCTTGGCAAGGGCCGGCGACCTTGCCGACTAGTGGTGAAGGATGTGACTCTCTTTTAGATCTACCTCGCTCAGGTTCGAGGGAGTGTTGGGCCCTTGGTCGGACCTGGGTGACGATCCTTGATCCTCCCTCAAACCTCAACCTAGGGCGATGACCGTCGCCACTAGTCGGCGAGGTTGCCAACAACCTCTATGGCAAACGCCGCCACCTTATCGTTGTTAGGGTGGCATCCCTCCCTGTTGTGTTTCTTTTTATTTTCCTTCCCCTTTTTTTGTATTTTAACTTTTATTTTTCATTTTTTTAAATTTAATTTAACTTAAAAATTGAATTACAAAATATTTTGACGAAAATGACCTTGATCAATTTAACCAGCCAACTAATGAGGTAAAGCTATTATTTGAAACATGCATAATCACTTTACATTTTTATTTAAAATAATGAGAACACTTCATGTAATTATCTTAAATGATTATTACTTGAGACTCTTATTTTAAATAATGGTATTTGAGGTCTTAATTGGAAATTCCCCTGTTTTTCAAATTGAACAATGCTAATTACATTGAAACCAATAAGACAGATTGAGAATCAAATGTATGGTCTGAATGCTCGAGCTTCACAATCGTTGAATTCGGAAATATTATCAGGAAATTCTCAATCCGGCATAACTGGTCCCTCCGGTCCGGACATTTGAACGTGATATGAGAGTTGAACGTAGCACAAAAATCTGTCTTCCAGAGCATGATCTCCCCGAGACCTCTGATCCGCAACTACGTCTCTATCGTCAACCAAGTTCTCGCCGTTATCATCCAAAACCGCGAGTTCGATGCAAAATTGGCTGCATCCGCCACGCCCAACTCACCTTCTTGGGACACCGAATCAGTCTCCCAAGTGTTGCGGTCCATACCCAGATGCTTCTTCCAATCCTCTCGCTCCATCGGTCGCCAAAAGACCTTCCGTCACCGAGCGCCTCTGAGACAGCGCAATCTAAGGCGCGAGTCCGAGAAGCTCCGCGAGAATGCGCTCGTTCTTGGTCCCGCAGCTCACAGAGACCCTCAAATGGTCGAGCTTGGATTGGACAAAGCCCTCGAGTTTTACTACTGGGTCGAGTCCCATTTCGGCTTCGTGCACAATGAGATGACTTGTAGGGAGATGGCTATTGTTTTGGCCAGAGGGCATAGGTTGAAGGATCTGTGGGAGTTTCTTAAAGCGATGGATAAGAGGTGTAATGAGCTTGTCACCACTCCCACCATCACCTGTTTGATGAAAGTCCTAGGAGAAGAGGGCTTCGTTAAGGAGGCGATGGCCGCATTTTATCGGATGAAGCAGTTTCATTGCAAGCTGGATGTTTATGCGTATAATACCATCCTCCTTGCGCTTTGTAGAGTAGGAAATTTCAAGAAGGCTAGGTTCTTGTTGGAGCAGATGGAATTACCGGGGTTCAGGTGCCCCCCTGATATTTGTACATATACGATAATGATTGGTTCATACTGTAAGTATAGTATGCAAACTGGATGCAGGAAAGCCATTCGGAGGAGGTTGTGGGAGGCGAACCACTTGTTTCGTCATATGCTTTTCAAGGGTTTTGCTCCGGATGTGATCACATATAACTGTTTGATTGACGGGTGCTGCAAAACGAATCGGATCGGGAGGGCATTAGAACTGTTCGATGACATGAATAAAAGAGGTTGTGTCCCAAACCGAGTCACATATAATTCTATAATTAGATACTACAGTGCTGTTAATGAGATCGACAGAGCAATTGAGATGTTGAGGAAGATGCAAAGCATGAATCATGGCATACCCACTTCGAGCTCATATACTCCTATTATTCATGCTTTATGCGAAGCAGGAAGAGTGATTGATGCGTGCAGTTTCCTCATTGAGTTGGTTGATGGAGGTTCTGTTCCAAGAGAGTATACATATAAATTAGTTTGTGATGCGCTCAACTCTTCAGGAGCAAGTGGTCTGATAGATGGTAAACTGCATAGAAAGATTCAAGACGATATAGAGAAAAGGCTTAGGCAGGTGATGAAGGTGAAACCAATGGTCGCTCGCTAACTGTTTTTACGGCTCAGCAAGATTCATCATGTAAGTGGAATTGGAGGTTCCAAACATATGGATCAGTCCTCAAGGTTAAATCTTTTGTCTGAGCAAGCTATGTCCCAATGCAAGGAGAATAGATACAAACAAGGAGTGAAGTTGAACATGACCGTATCTCACTAAAGGGCACTCCATTGCGAGAAGAGTAATGTTTCTATTGAATATTCGGGAATCAAATCGGGTCAAGCATACGAGCTCTGTCATCAGTCACCCGTCATTTGACTGGTGTTCTCTCTCTGTTCAGGTCACATGGATTTTTGTTCCCCATGATTCCTCATTCTTCGTTTGATGAGCAATGCCAGTCTATAGCCTATATTGCTAGCGTAAATTGCTTGGAAGCGTTTTTTGCTATTGCCGGCCTCAATTAGTTTGGGATAAATGTGTTATTGATGTTGATGTTGAAAGGTCTTGTCTAGTTTTCTTGTATGCTTAGATATTTTTATCCATGCTTCCACTGGCTTGCCCTCTGCATGAGGCAGGAAGTTCTGTTATGTTACTCCAGCCAAGGAATTCCACATCTACAATCATCTTTTCTTTAGATAACACAAATAAACTATACGATGTGAATGATTTCCTCTAAAGATTCACTGCTCTAAAGATTCACTGTGCCTAACCTGTATACTGGGAATTTTTTCAGGCTCTCGAAACTGGTGAAGATTGGGGTGGGGTGTGTGTCACCTTCCTGTAATTTTTTGTAACATGAGTAATGTAGATGCTTTATGATTGTTTAACTTAGTTGAGATGTCAGTACTGGTTAATTAAAATATGGAACTGCAGTCTGTTTTGTAACGGGAATGAAAACACTTTTGTCATTTACCTTTGCGTTCTCCTTCTTGATCTATCAGACACAGTTAAGTTCTTTGACGAGCCAAAGGTTCTATCTTAAGCATTAAGCATGTTCCTGCCACTGTGGAGTTCGTGCCACCGAAGGAGCATAAGGAGGGAAAAATATCTTGTTTGGTAAAAAGTGAGTTGCTTTTATTTTGATTTACCTATAGGTAGCAAAAGTAAATGCTGGCAGGAGTGTCAAGTTCAAGGACGAACTCCTTACCTATATTTTTGCCCCGTGGCTTAGAGAAAAGCCAAAGTTTCTGCTCATTCCTCTGCTATGAGTTTGCACTATCTTATGGAGAGAAAAAAAAAAGAAGGAGACTTTTTCTGAACATCTGCATTTCCCTCTTCATGCCTTAACCTTTCGGCTTGCAGGCACTTGATTGTTGTCTGCATTGGGACGGCGACGACTTTACATTCTCTGAATAATAGAATGATAATGTTAAAATCTTGGGAATGCCTGGGTTTCTCTGTACCTTCAATCAAGGAAAAATGATCTTGTTGTGTCTTGAGTTTCCGAAGGATGTGTCGGAAGCTATTCAATTGTCTCTCTGTTTTTGATGGGATCTTTGTAGGAAAATCTGTATGCCTTTTCCGGCGTAGTCGGGTTTGCTCTTGAATCACTTCTACCATGATGCCACTAGCTGTATTAGTAGAAGCATATCGTTTTCACTCCATAAATCCAGCAAGATTTCCTGTTCAAATGTATGACAAAATTATCATCCCCACCAATGCTTATGTTGTGAAGTGGAGCTGGCTACATGAACCCTCCTGAGTCCTTGTGCTCTTTCTACAAAATTTCAAATACTAAACTTTTTCCTTATGTCCTCATTCGATGCATGTTAAGATTCTCCTTACTCCTTTTGATCTGCATGTCCATTGTGAAGTTGCATTTTCTCACTCGAACATTCTGAGGTCGCCATGGCATGTGTATGAATGAGCTTCTCTCATCACAATTTTTCCTCAGAGTATCCACACTATGTAGCATTCTCATCTTTGTTATACTCAGTTTGGTACACAATGTTGATGCTTGATAGCCCCATCATATCAGTGTCATAGAATTTCCTTATAGTACTTTGTGATGGTTCAAACTGATTTGGTTAAGCTTCTGTTCACGAGGCCTGTCTTGGGAGGGAAATAGGCAAATGGCTGATTGCATTACTTTGATACTGTTTTAAACATGTTGTAAAGAAAGGCGTGAAGTGACGAAACCAGGCAGATGTATGAGGCTTTCATTATGCTTTTTGGCAACTGGACCGTGAACTCGCTTGATTGACCCCGGATAAGATTACAATTCTTGTTCGAGTATCGCTTGTTCTTGAATTTCCACTGGGATTTTATTTAGTCCGGTTTTCTCGTGTCCCTATAGTTGAAGGAGCAGGAGTTTGAAAGAGGGTATGTATGTGGTGTAGTTCTTCCTTTAACTATTTTGGGAAGCTTGTCGGATTTTATGAGAAATGGGAGAAAGAAAGAAGTCTAATGCAGCTACATGATCAAATCACGTTGACATGTGGTATTGTGGATGTTCGTTTATCTTCAAAATCGTTTCAGAATAAATGATGGATTTGTAGTTCGATGGACTTCCCCAATCACAGACCCACCACCGAAATGAAAGTATGAGTGGAAAGGGATGAGAATTTGTTATGGAGACATTGCAGAATGCAGGGCTTCTCTTTGATGCTTCTCATCAAATTAAAGATGTCAGGATGTTCTTTTCTGAGCTTCTGCGGATGTTCAGATACTTGGCTTGTACTTCTCTCCTATGCCATTGACATAGGCCGGCACTTTTCTGGCAGCAGGATAGCCCATGCGCCCCCTGGCGAGTTATTCACGCCAGACTAGTGTTGTTTTCTGATGTTCTCCCATAAAACACTTAGGCGAATAACTTTCAGTATCGAATCATACCACGCCTAACTTATCTCGACCATTCGTTAAATCGAGTGAGATAAGGTTACTTTAGGCACCACAACTGATTTCGATTTGTCATGACCTCATCAAAAGAGTAGTATCTATTATTGACTAGTTTGTATAGGAAAGGTCAACCTTACTTTGAGATTTCCTAAGAGTTATGTTCTTTCTACCTTAGAACTCCTAGCATAAGCCACCTTGACACCACTCTAGTTACTTCTTGGCCTATGCATCGCTCACTCATCATGATGACACCAACAAGTTGCACTTCAAGGTTATACGAGCGTGGGAGAACATAGGAACACGAGTCTTTCGATTCACCACATTGTACATTTGTACGAATGAGGGACACGAAACAATTGGTCTGTGCCATTTTGTCGTCCATATGTATCTGATTAGTTTGTGAAGATGGTTATCTCCATTGAAAACCTTAAAAAAAGGAAAAATTGCTAAAAAAAAGTTATAAATCAATTGCCATTGTGTTAATTTAGTCATAATTTTTTTTGGCAATACGATCTTAAGCCTTTTGTATTTGTACCAATTTTGTCCATCCGGCCAATATTCGCAGGCTAGTGCTAATGTGATAATTTTTATTTTTTTAAAATTATTATTATTTAATTTTTTCTTTCTTTTTCTTTTCTTTACTTCTCCTTTGGTGACCAGCTTGAGCCAAGGGCGAGGGCGGTCTTGCCTAGTGACGATGAGGCCAGCAGGGCTGATCTCGGTGGCTCTCGTCTCTTGTCAATTCCTAATTTGGCAATTGGCCGGTGGAAGAAGGAGAATAAAAAAAAAAGAAAAGAAAAAGGAAATAAAATTTTTGAAAAAAATGCTACAATATTGTTAAAAATTTGCCACGTTAGTATCAAAGTTGATCGAAAGATTGAATTAACATAAATATAAAAAGTTTATGACTGAATTAATAATAAAAAAAGATTTATGATTGAATTAGCACAAATGAAATCTAGCATGAGAATTAGCACCGTTTAGCGCCGTAACATATGATAAACTGGCTAAATAATAAAAATCACGTGGCGCAAAGTTCAGGCATAATGACATTTGAGATTGAATCTGCGTGGAAATAAGTGTATGGAGCAAAATAGGCCTTGATTAGAAGATGAATTTGAAGGAGTAACGAACTAGATGAAAGACACTGACGATTATCGAGAGAGGTTCAATCAGCATCTAAAGCATAAAAAAACAATAAATTTAAAAATATAAATTTAATTAGATTAAGAAAACAATAAGCTAAAAATTCAAAAAAAAAAAAAAAAAACATCAAGCTGGTTGTGTCCAAGCCCTTGCTAGTGGCTATCGCCACAGCTGCCAAGAAGAGCCAGTGGAGGTTGCCTCGGCCCTGGCGAAGGCCTATTGGCCCTCATTTAGGGCAAGACGCAACCCTCTCCGAAGTCCGCTGGGGCCTTGCCCGGTGTCAGTGAGGTTTGTGAGGCTTTAGGAAGGCTTAGGCAACCTTCGTCGGCACTTCCGGCGGCTCTGATGGTGGCCACCAACGACGGTTTGGCCACAATCAACCTAATCTTGTTTTTCTTTTTCCTGCTTGATTTCGTTTATTTTAAGTTCAACATTTTTAAAATCTCGAGTTTGTTTTTAGTTTTTAAAATATGCCATGTGGATTGATTTTTTTTAAAAAAAATATGCTAGGCAACCTTCACATAGACTAAATAAAAAATATGCCACGTCTTATAAAATTTTAATTATAAATATCACGTAATCAAATTGGCAATCAATTCTATGATTTGACACTTAAGTAATAAACTTTTTGATACTAAAGTGAGTTTGTGATTTTTATGAGACAAAAAAAAGTTCGAGCCACAATCGTCGTTAGTGCTAAAATTAGTGATTTTTTAGAGAATTAGCCCCACGTCAAAGATGGTTTTGATCAAATAAATTTACGTATAGCTGGTTAACAATATTCCTGGTCGTAAATATCTAAATACTACAAGCTCTCAATGTATAGCAAAAGCTACCGTGTTCACGCACATTTGACTCAGATTCTAGACCTAAGACTCTATCAAGTGAATCTTTTCACTTTGAAGGTAATATTAAAAAAAAAAAAAAAGACAACCTAGACCTGTCGGCCTCTTTAAATTTGTCTAAATCGGGGACGGCTCGGTTGATTGGGATGTTGGAGGATTTTCAGCTCAGGCACTGGAGATCACCCGTTCAAATCCTATCGACTCCATAAAAAATGACCCGAATTGGGGCTAAATGTATATGCCAGTAAGGTATAATTACATAACTACCCTTAAGAAGGGGAACAATTAACCTCAAGAAAGTGATGGATGGATGGATGGATGGATGGATGTAGTGTGGATAAAAAGATTTCTCAAGTAGGGGTGAGCATGGTTCCCTGTTCTATTAGGGAACGAAGAATCGAATCGTCAGTTCTGATTTGGTTCCCGATTCCGATGGGTTGGGTCCGGTTCTCGGTTCCTCATTTTGAGGAACCGGCGGTTCCGGTTTCGATTCTCCTATGAAACTTACTTGGAATTGGAACGAGAACTGTATATGTTATAAAACAAAAATCCTAATTTTCTATATCAGTGTTTGAATTTTGCTCAATTGTGCATTGTTAATAATTAATTATCTACTTCTATTTTCTATAATTGTTTTCCTTACGATTCATTGAAATGATTGATAATCAGATTTTGGCTTATGTAAACCATTAGATTACGGTAACATGCAAGAAAAACACTTTTCTGTGGGAAATAATTTTAGTGGGATTCTTTCAAGTTCATAGGATGCGAGCTACAACGATAAATGAAGACGACAGATAAAAAAGGATTTTATAGTATAAAAAATTATTACTTGACATTTGAAGTCGGGTGATTTGTTTGGAGTGCAACACGAAGCAAGGCAGGTTTGAATCAAGCACATCAGTTGCTGGACGAAAAGCAAGTGTGTGTTGAGAGACTGTGCAGGAGGAGCATCAGATGGCAAACGCAGGAGCCCCAACGATAGTGGCCATGAATGATCAGGTTCTCCGTCGCTTCTTTTTGTCAGACATTCGTCTAACATTCTAGATGGACGTTTGCTAAACCAATCACTACTAGCTTCTTTTAGGGGGATGTCTGCTAACATTCTATAGACCAAATTGAGAGAGTCATAGCTTTCTGATCTGGATTGACTTGTCCTTGTAATTATTCAGAAACCGGGATGGAGAGCGTTCTTATCATTTGTTGGCCCTGGTTTCCTCATTTCACTCGCATATCTTGATCCCGGAAACCGTAAAATATCTCTCTCTCCCTCCCTCCCCCTTTGAGTATGTGGGTTCGCGTGCGTGCCTGCAATTGGCGTTTGAATTAGTTCATGTTAAATTTATGGTTCTACAATCAATGTTGCAGTGAAAACTGTTCTGCAGGCTGGAGCGAATCATGAAGACAAGGTAACACGAAAGAACAACGATACACGAAATACATGCCTGCATACTTATACACACCATATATCTTTGTCCTAATTTTTTACAATTTACCGAACCATATGTCAGCTTTTGTGGGTTGTACTCATCGGGTTGATATTTGCTCTCATCATCCAATTGATGGCTGCTAATCTCGGAGTGAGCACCGGTAATTATTTGTTAGAGAAATTGAGGAGGAATTATGACTAGTTTTCCTGCTGAGGGACACGCTCTTGCATTTTCTCGAATGTGATCATCAACTTGTCTTTTCTAAACATTTTGCAATTTCAGGAAGACACCTGTCTGAACTTTGCAAGGTTGAGTACCAACCATTTGTGAAGTATTTTTTATGGATCTTAGCTGAAGTGGTCGTCATAGCTGCCGATATACCAGAAGGCATCTCCCTCTTATCCTGAAACACTCAATCTATAGTCGCAACGCATTCACATAGTTCTAAACCTCTTGTTCGATAATTCATTGAATGTGTCGCATGATAATTATAACGAAGTTACATACCATCACATTTGTCTAGTGAGCTTATATTAATTAGAACTACCTACCAACCAAATTGATATTTGCAGTTATTGGAACAGCCTTCGCCCTTAACATACTGTTCCACATCCCAGTGTGGGCTGGAGTTCTGCTCACTGGTTGCGGCACGCTCGTGCTTCTTGGCCTGCAGAGATATGGGGTATCCTTACTTGGAATTCCGTTGATTTATTAAGAACGGGTGTATTAAATTGCTATGGATGATCTATGCTGATTACATTATAGTCACACTATAACTTGATGAAGATCGAGATTCTCTTTGCCATCATTTAATTCAATGTTGTTCACTGGTACCGCAATCGTTTAGATCCACTAAAAGAGTTGCTTCCCATGTTCATTTGTTAGGTTCGGAAGCTGGAAATGCTGATAGCTACATTGGTATTTGTAATGGCGGCATGTTTCTTCAGCAAACTGAGCCACGTGAAGCCTCCTGCTTCGAAGGTCCTGAAGGGGATGTTCATCCCCAAGCTCTCTGGCAAAGGCGCCACCGGCGATGCTATTGCCTTGATCGGCGCACTCGTGATGCCGTATGATTATGTTATCACTTTATACTAAATCGCGCACTTGCCTTATTAGATATACATGAAATCCACTTGTGCCATTATTTGAGAGTTTTATTGCATGTCAACAGGCACAACCTGTTCCTCCATTCCGCTTTGGTCTTGTCCAGGAAGGTTCCGAGATCTGTCCAGGGCATCAACGTACGAAAATCCTAACTTCATCTTTGACTTTTCTTTTCTGTCTGATTTTCCTTTTCCTTTTTTTTTTTTTACTTAAATGAAGATCTTATTCCTTGCTCAAAAGCAAGGCCAATCTTTAGACGGATAGACCGCATACCGTGCGTTCCGTGGTTCAAAACATGATTTTTTTTCTCAATTATGCAAAGAAAAAACGGAAACTTTGATTTTTTCCTCATAGAAAGTGGGATGGCATTATTTGTGGCATTCTTGATTAACATCGCTGTTGTGTCCGTGTCTGGCACCGTCTGCTTGAGCGACAATCTTTCGAGCGAGAATGCAAGTCGAAGCAGCGATATAACTCTCGATTCTGCGTCATTCCTACTTAAGGTTCCAATTCCTAACATAGACTATAAACCAGTTGAAACAACAACATCGCATTGTAACTACGAATAAGACTCTAATTGCTGTCTTAAGTACATTTTTTTCCAGAATGTCTTGGGTAGATCTAGCTTGACGGTTTATGCCATTGCATTGCTAGCTTCAGGACAAAGCTCCACAATCACAGGAACCTATGCAGGCCAATGCGTTATGCAGGTTGTGAATTAAGAAATTCCAAGTAATTAGCCGTTCACTGGAACAACTCTGATTTTTTTTTTTCCCTTGTGTTGATTAATTGCTTAGAGATTCTTGGAACTCAAAATGAAGCAATGAAACCTTATGACTCGATGCATTGCCATTACACCGAGTCTCATTGTCTCTATCATTGGCGGCTCTTCAGGAGCCGGTAGGCTCATAATCATTGCATCGGTATGCAAATTCCTTGGACGTCTCTTGCCACTTTTACATTTGAATTTTTCTGTCGTCATCTTGTGACATGTGTGCGCATTTTATTCTGATACCATTTCTTATATGATGTAAATGGTGTCGTTTTTCGGATGATTCTTTCATTTGAGCTTCCGTTTGCTCTTATCCCACTTCTTAAGTTCAGTAGCAGTGCAACGAAGATGGGACCCCACAAAAACTCAATTTACGTAAGTTTGTCTTCTGATCTTTACACAACTGATTCTTGAACTTGGTTTTGTAATTTCAGAAGTGCTACAGAGATGAATTGGAAAAAAGAATGGAAGAACTGAAAGCAATGCGAAAGAACACGCTGACTATGAGCTAAATGACAGTCCTCTCAGTTCGCATTTTTTGCGATTGTTGATGCAGATTATGATGATCTCGTGGATACTAGGAGCAGGAATTATCGGTATCAACATCTACTACCTCACCACAGCCTATGTCGACTGGCTAATCCACAACAGTCTTCCCAAAGTCGCCAATGTCTTCATCGGAATCCTAGTGTTCCTGCTCATGGCTGTCTACATCATTGCAGTGTTCTACTTGACTTTTCGAAAAGACGCCGTCGTGATGTTTACTGATGACCTTGCTAAGCACATGACGTCAATGGCTGTCGAACATGGATATGGCGATTCTGGCAAGTCGCCAGGCCGACTTCCCTATTGAGAGGACCTGGCAGACATTCCTCTTCCGGAATAGCTTGCATCATATCGCTTAAACAATGCTAGAGTTCAACTATTCAGTAGAACTGTGGTAGAAAGAAATATCAGTAGAATCATGGCTTGTGTGCCATGATCATTCAAAGGATGCTGCTGCTATTTTTAGCTGATCACAGCGCAAAAATGCTAGAGTTCAACTATTCAGTAGAACTGTGGTAGAAAGAAATATCAGTAGAATCATGGCTTGTGTGCCATGATCATTCAAAGGTTGCTGCTGCTATTTTTAGCTGATCACAGGGCAAAATGTCGAGCAAAAATGCCTTTATAACTTAGAATTGTTAATCAACTCCTTATAAATTTTATCTTCAATAAAAGTAAGCCTACTCAAGATCATTGCTTAATCTACAACGTCGCTCTACGACCAAAGTGTGAAAAAGGACAGGAACTCTAAGATGAGGCAGAAGCAGAACAAGGAGCAAAAGGGGCAGGGTAACTATTGAGTGTCATTACTCCACGCTCTCGCTTTTCTTCCCAAGGATAATAGGCCTATGTTGTTGGGTATTTTCTTGTAGGCAAATGTGATTGAAGATCCTCTTCTGCTAAGCAAATCATTATGCATAATAGGCAATGGGGTGCTTAGTAATGAGTATCTGTTAGCAAGACTTCAGAGCTCACGTTAGAAGGTTCAGCAGAAAAAAAAGAAAGCTCGCATGAGAAGGTAGAGGGAACTAACAATTCCAGCCTTTCCACAGATCACATCTTAAGAATCACTGCACCAGTGACCTCATCATAACCTAATTATTTATGAAACAAAACACAAGGCCTTGCGCTCGGTGTTCAGAACACCTGCATTTTTTCAGTTCCTCATTGGTTCGAGAACATCATGGACAAAAAGGAAAAAGCTATGAAGAACTAGGCCATGGAAAAACCTACATTTGGCACATGTCATATAGCTGCGACTTAGCCGTGTGCAAATGCTTTTGTCGCAAGGCATGCCAAGCAACATAAATCTCATCTGGTTCAGAAATATCGGCTGGTTTTGCCCATAGGGTAATTTGATTCTGTCAGATACTGGCCTAGCCAGCAATTGTGTACGTCATGCGCCTCTTAATGGCAAAGTTAGCCTGCATAGTATTTTTTCTTAGGAAAGAAGACTTGATTATTTCATGGCAACGCTCCCCATAGATTTCTTGTTCTGGGTGAGATTAATATTCTCTGAGATTTGCTCTGTCTCGCGCTGCCAAAGCAGAGGATGTCATTATGTATCTAATTCAAGGAAATGGAAATCGTTGACCTGATCTTGCTACTTACAGCAAATATTGCCAATGAAAAGTTGAAATAACGTCTGAAATGCAATTGGAGGTCGTGATGCTAATGCATTTTCTTCATGGGTTGTGTTGGCCTGTATCTTGAATTATGCGAAGCCCCGAAACAAGACCTTGTGGGCAGCAATATGCATCTGTAACGCTGAAGCTTCTCTTCCCTTGCCCTGCAGATTTGTTTGCCAATGCTCATCTGGATATGCCGTCTGTGTGTTCATTACTCAATGCTATTGCATAGTGAAAATCCTGTGCAGATGATGCAAGATTTGTCTATTCATGCTATTGTTATACTGAATTTCCATGAAGCAGCAGGAAATTCTACGGGTGCCGTCCAAAATTAATCCATTCATCATCTTTGCAAGGTAAGGCCAGTACAAACGTTAAGTTGTAGAAAGAATATGACTGGAAATAATTATTCATGTCACGGAAGCTAGGCACTAAGAGTATCATAAGCTGTTTTTCGTGCATGAATCGGTGTAAAAAGAATTATGCCCATTCGGGACGGGATTGAAGACGACCAAAGCGGACTTCTAGGATAAGGAAACCAAAGAAAGATCCAAACATTCCCTCGTCAAAGACCAATTAGAAAGTAATTACTTCCATTTAGAGGATAAGTGACGAATTTCTTCACTCGAGAGTCGAGACGAGTGAACAACCACGAAGGCAAAGAGAGTAAGCACATACAAGATGGATGCGCAGGATCCTCTCTCATTTCATAGGCACATAGCACATTGGCGGTTGCTCCTCCAGTGCTTGGTACAGAAATTGTTGGAAACCTCAAAAGACTTTTCGGGCCTCAAGGATACTTTTCGTAACCCAAATTCATCTTGGTACTTGGAATTTAAGGAGTTGTTACCTAGGAGATTATGTCTATTTATTGTTGCTAGTCTTTCAAGATAGTTTTGAATATTATGTATCTAGACGTGTTTATTCGTGTGTCTGGAGTAGATGTAGAGTTATGTTTTAAGCTTATAAATATGCGTGTTTTGTAATCATTTGAGTATGAGTATGAGTGAATAAACTTCATTTCCAGATTTTATTCTTCAAGAGTGCTGCGCCTCTGAGATCCAACATTTGGTATCAGAGTTAGTTTGGCCAGTTTAGCCAGTTTGGCTAAGTTTTGTGAAATCTGTTCTCGAGTCAGATGGCTTGTGTCAATGGTGTCGGGATGGTCCAACCTCAACTCCTAAGGTTCGACGAGAAGAATTTTGAGCATTGAAAGATCCAGATGGAGGTGCTATTTGGGTTTCAGGAGCTAACCGAGATTGTGGAAGAAGGATTCGAGGAGCTAGAAGCGTCGGCATATTTGACAACGGAAGAGCATAAAACACTAATAGAGAATCGTAAGAAAGATCGTAATGCTCTCTTTTACATCTTTCAAGCGATAGATTCGTCAATTTTTGAAAAAGTGGCGAATTCAAAGACGACGAAAGAAGCTTGGGGCAATCTCATCAACATATACAAAGGCATTGAGAAGGTCCAGAAGGTTCGGCTTTAGACTCTTCGTCGACAGTTCGAGCTCCTTCAGATGGAAAAGTCGGAGTCCATTTCCGACTATTTCTCACGGACATTGGCTCTTGTCAATCAAATGAAGGCCAATGGTGAGATTATTGATGACCAACAGATCGTTCAGAAGATTCTTCGGACCCTAACTTTGCAATTTGAATATATTGTGACTTCCATCGAAGAGTCACGAGACCTTTTTATCTTGTCCGTCGATGAGTTGGCACGCTCTCTATAAATGCACGAGCAGCGACTCAAGGAGAAATCCAAGACGGTGGAGGAAGCTCTACAAAGCCTGTTGATGTTGCCCGATGAAAAGAAGAATCTTTTTAATCAAAGGAAAGATCCAAAGCGGCACGAGAATTATGTCGGACAACGAAAAGATAAGTCCCTTATTTAGTATTTTAATTGTAAAAAGTATGGGCATTATAAATCTGAATGTTGAAGCAGGAAGATTGGTGATTAAAAGTTCCACGTCAAGGTGGCAAGATTTGTCGATAGACATGTCGATGGCAATGAAGAGCAAGATAATGCTCTTTTATTCAAATGTAATTATGCGGTGGAGAACAAGAAGAATATTTGGTACTTAGACACCGGGTGTAGCAATTACCTGTGCGACTAGAAGGAATTGTTCTCGAAATTCGATGTCACCTTTCGTTCGGAGATGAGGTTTGGGAATGATACCAAAGTTCCTATCATGGGAAAGGGAACAATTCAAATCAAGGCGAAGGATAGGTCAGTTCAAAGCATTTCCGACGTCCATTATGTTCCTGGTCTTCGATAAAATCTCCTAAGTATGGGACAGTTGTCCGAGCGAGGCTATCGCATGACTATTAAGGATGAACTTTGCACGGTTCATGATGGGAAATGATGGTTGATTGCCTACGTAAAAATGGCTCGAAATCGACTTTTTCCTTTGTATATTAATTATGCAATGTTATGTTTTAGTGCCTTGGTGCAAGATTCGACATGACTTTGGCACAAGCAGTTCGGACATGTGAATTTCGATAGCTTGAAGCTATTGTCTCAAAAGAAGATGGTATGTGGACTACCCGAAATTTCTTCTCCGAAGGAAATTTGTAAATCATGTGTTATTGGGAAGAAATGTAGAGAAGGCTTCCATTCGAGAAAATCATAGAGAGCTTCAAGGCCGTTGGAGTTGGTGCACTTCGACCTTTGCCGACCGCTCGGTGAGTCGTCGAATCAGGGGTACAGGTATTTTGTCACCTTCATCGATGACTTTAATCGAAAAACATGGGTTTATTTCTTGAAGCAAAAGTCAGATGCCATCGATGCTTTCAAGGAGTTCAAAGCCTATGTAGAAAAGCAAAGTGGGCACCAAATTTGGATTCTCCGAACTGATCATGGCATATAATATTTGGTTGGAGATGGTTTCTTCAAATAGTGCGGCATCAAGCATTAATTGATAGGATGGTATAGTCCTCAACAAAACGGAGTAGTGGAGAGAAAAAACCACACTATTGTCGATATAGTACATATCATTCTCCATTCTAAACATTTGCCCAAACATTTTTGGGCAAAAACGGTTGCTTGTATTGTTTATTTATTGAATCAATGTCCTAATAAAGGTCTTAAGTTCAAGACTCCGACGGAGGTGTGGAGTGGTCGAATCCCTTCAGTTCGGCATCTTCGTGTGTTTGGGTGTATTGCTTATGTCCATGTTCCAAATGAGCTTCTCAAAAAGTTTCATGAGAAGAGCGAGAAGTGCATCTTTCTCAGTTACAACAATGAGACAAAGGGTTATCGGTTGTATAATCCTATAACGAAAAAGGTGGTTATCAATTGAGATGTTACCTTCAACGAGAAAGCTGAGTGGACATGAAACACGAAAGAGAAGAAGTAGTTTCACTTTATCCCAGATGAGGAGGAGTCGGCTCAACCCGATTCAGATAGTCAATCTGAACCAACAGCGGGTTCGACGCAACCTAATTCAACAACAGATCTTGTCGAAAATTCCGTCGACGATCTTGTCAAAATGTCCTTACATCCACGGCAAGAACGAGTTTTACTTGCTCGTTTGTGGGATTGTTCTTTGTCAAATGATGATGATTCCTTTGATGAAGAAATTGTCAATTACACTCTCTTTGTATATTGTGGTTCGACACACTTTACGGAGGCTTCCCAAGATGATGGTTGGGTTCATGCCATGGATGATGAGAAGAATGATATGTGGGAACTCACGTCTCTTCCAGAATGCAAGAAGTACGTGAAATGGATCTATAAGACCGAGTATAAGCCTAATGGTGATGTTGATTGGTTGAAGGCTCGTCTTGTAGTCAATGGTTACAAACAGAAACCCAGAATTGACTATTTTGAGTTATTTGCTCCGGTTGCAACAATGGATACTATTCGCATGGTTTTTGCTTTAGCAGTTCAAAGGCGCTGGAAGATACACCGGATGGATGTCAAGTCCGCATTTCTCAATGGCGTACTTGAGGAGGAGGTGTATGTGGATCAACCGAATGGCTATGTCAAGGAAGTACAAGAGGGCTTAGTATGCAAATTGAAGAAAGCTCTTTATAGTCTCAAGCAAGCACCACGAACCTGGTATAGCAGAATTGATTCTTATTTCTTGAATCATGGTTTTATCCGCTGTCCTTACGAGCATACTTTATATGTAAAGGTTGGTTTAAACGGTGAGATTCTCATTGTTTGCTTATATGTTGATGATATCATATTTACTGGAGATTGTCAAGATATGATTTGTAACTTTAGCGAGGCCATAACCCGTGAGTTTGAGATGGCAGACATGGGTCTCATGTATTATTTTCTTGGCCTAGAAGTTACATAATCGGATGATGGTATTTTTGTTTGTCAACAAAAGTATGCCAAAGATATTCTTGAGCGTTTCAAGATGGCTACTTATGAACCAATAAACACTCCCATGGAGGAAAGATTGAAGTTGACAAAAGGCGGAAGTGGTTCCGAAGTCGATCCCACTTATTTCAAGATGTTAGTTAGAAGTCTACGATATTTGACTTCTACTCGGCCAAATCTTGTTTATAGTGTTGGGATGGTAAACAAATTTATGGAGACTCCTAGACTATCACACTTGCAGGCGGCAAAAAGGATTCTTCAGTACATTAAAGGTATTGTGGATGATGATATATTCTGCACATTTTCTAATGATTTTGCAGTTTGTGGGATAAACAGACAGTGATTAGGGAGACAATATTGAAGAAAGGAAAAGTACTTTCGGTTATGCTTTTTCTTTAGGAAATGAAATTTTTCTTGGTCCTCAAAGAAGCAGCAGGTGGTTGCTTTGTCCAGTGCAAAAGCAGAATACATAGCAGCAGCTTATTGTGCTATTCAAGCAGTTTGGCTACGTTCAATGCTCACTGAACTACGCTATAAGCAAAATCTTTCGACCGTGATTCATTGTGATAATAAGTCAGCAATTGCCCTTGCAAAGAATCTAGTCTTTCATGGAAGAAGCAAGCACATCGATATAAAGTATTACTTTATTTGAGATCTAGTGAAGTGTGAGGAGATTGTGCTACAATATTGCAAGTTGGAAGACCAAGTGGCTGACATGTTCACGAAGCCGTTAAAGACAGAATCCTTCCTTAAATTCAAGAGAATGATCGACATGGTCAAGATGAGCTCGGTTTAGGGGAGGCTGTTGGAAACCTCAAAAGACTTTTCGGGTCTCAAGGAGACTCTTCGTAATCCAAGTTTATCTTGATACTTGGAATCTAGGAGTTATTACCTAGGAGATTATGTTTATTTATTGTTGCTAGTCTTTCAAGATAGCTTTGAATATTATGTATCTTGACGTGTCTGTTCGTGTGTCTAGAGTAGACGTAGAGTAATGTCTTAAGCTTATAAATAGGCATATTTTGTAATTATTTGAGTATGAGTGAATAAACTTCATTTCCATATTTACTTCTTCAAACCTTTTGGTATCAGAGTGCTGCGCTTCTAAGATCCAATAGAAATCTCACATGATTGCCCTTTGTTGAGAATTAGGGATTCTGTAAACATGTCATACAATTTGGCAACAATGTTCTTTTCTAACCAGAGCAGCAAAGGCAAATGTGAGAAGCCGCAGCACAAGAAACCTAACACTGAACATCCAGGAATTCCATGACTATTTCACTTCTATTTGTTCGACCTTGAGTTCCCAAGGCGGTAGACGGCCTCTCAAGTGAGAAGGGAGGAATAACGAGGACAAGTAAGTCATTTGTACTTGTCTCTATATCATTGAACTGAATAGTCACCTCGACAATGGAAATAATTGGGATTCGACTAATCGACGATGCTGACCAAACGTCAATGTACTCGTCTCTTCATTCTTGAAGCTAACAACGAAGTGTGTGGTGAGAAGATCTAATCTCTTAATGAACTCGTCTCTTTGTTCCACTCCCTCTAGCCCTTCACGTGCCGCAATCTTTCCAACATGAACAAATCGTTCGAACTAGAGCAAGCTAATTTTTGGTTAGTTTGTTTGAAAAAAGAAAAGAAAACCTTAATTTCGATTTCGAGTGCTTGGAATCATGATGCATAGTTTTGCACCAAGTAAACTGTCATCCAGGGCCAGCTGAATTCCCATGGAAGCACACATGTCATGGTCTTTTTGTAGGAGAGAAAGTTGATAGGAATTGTGCCCCAATTCCAGACAAATAACCCAAGCAAACAATACGCAATAACAAAATATAATAATAAAAGAACAAAATCAGAAGAACACACAAGAGAATTTGTTATTGAAGTTCACCCAAACTTGGGCTACGTCTCCGCGCTGAGACACTCTGCGAATCCACTAGTCTTTGAGAAAAGTAGGAATACGACTAATGATCTTCTCATAAGATAGAAGGAAAAAGAAAACGAAAACTCTCAAGAATGCCGTCACGACCTCTCTCTTTTTCTTTTTCTCTTTATTCACTACTTTGCGTATTCTATCTGCTCTTGTGCTTTCTATATGCTCTTTTATCAGCTCTTGTCTTCTAACGATTACAACCTATATATCCCTAATATATAAAGTGTATCTTTTAACCTATAAAAAAAATAAAAGACGAAAAGAAATCTTAATGATATCTTTTGATATATTTTGGCATCACGCCAACAATCTCCCACTTGAAGACAAATATATCTGATGCACCAAGCAACTTTGCATCCATTCTCTTCAAAAACTAGCAACTAGAACTTGTGCCTCTGCGATACTTTTCATCAAATTAACATGGAGTAATACCAATAGTAGTAGCACAGAAAGTATGCTTCTTTCTGTCTACTACCTTAGTAAATATATCAGTTGGATTCTTTGAGCCATCAATCTTTTGTAGCTTTAACTCATTATCTTTCAATGCTGATCTGATGAAGTGATAACGTTTCTTGATATGTCTAGTTCTTGAGTGATAAGCTGCATTCTTTGCTAAGTGCATTGCACTTTGACTATCACTTTATAGTGTGCTCACTGGCTGCTTTCGATATAACTCCTCTAGATAATCTTGTAATCACATGATTTCCTTAGAGGGTTCTATGATTGCCACGTACTCTGCTTCTGTCGTCGATAGAGCCACTATTTTATGTAGTTGAGATACCCAATTCACTGCTGTACCTAAAGACATATTCAGTGGTACTCTTACCACTATCTCGATCACTCGAGTGATCTGCATCCACATAACCATGTAATTCTAGATATGTACCTCCATAACAAATAGAGTAATTTGATGTACCTGTTAGATGTCTCAATATCCATTTTACTGCATTCCAATACTCTTTGCCTGGGTTCTGCAAATATCGACTTACAACTCTCATTGCCTGTATAATGTCTGGTCTCGTTCTTACCATAGCATACATTAAACTTCCAACTACTGACGCATACGACACTGCCGCCATCTCCTCATTCAAAGCTTGAGTACTTGGACACATATCCTTGGGAAGTTTGAAGTGACTCGCTAAGGGAGTCGCAATCGGTTTTGCCTTGTCAATGTTGAATTGTTTCAACACTTTGTTCACATAGTCTTTTTGCGACAACCATAATTTCTTATTTTTCCTGTCCCTAATGATTTGCATGCCTAAAATTTTCTTGGCCTCTATCAAGTCTTTCATAGCAAACTACGCTGCTAATATCTTCTTTACTTCTGCGATTTTCTTCATATTAAAACTAGCCACTAGCATGTCATCAACATATAAAGAGAGATATACAATATCACCATCGCTATATTTTCGAAAATAAACACAATGATCAGCCTCACAATGTGCAAATCCTTTTTCTTTCATAAAACCATCAAATTTTAAATACCATTGTCACGGAGCTTGCTTCAAGCCATGCAAGCTTTTTTTCGAGTGACATACCATGTGTTCTTTATCTTTGATTTCAAAACCTCTAGGTTGCGCCATGTATAACTCTTCATCTAAATCACTATGTAAAAACGCCATTTTTACATCCAACTGCTCTAGATGAAGATTTTCCACTGCAATTACACTTAGCAAAACTCTGATTGACGTCATCCTCACTACTGGTGAAAAAATCTCGGAATAGTCGATCCCTTCTTTTTTAGAAAATCTCTTTACTACAAGTCTCGCTTTGTATCCGATACTACCATCAGCTTCATTTTTTATCCTGTACATCCACTTGTTTAACAAAACTTTTTTACCTGTGGGCAACTTGGTTAGCTCCCAAGTTTTGTTCTGAATTAACGAGCTCATCTCGTCTTTCATAGCACACTCCCATTGCATGTGAGATGTGTCTTTCTTTGCCTGATCATAAGTCTCCGACTTTCCCGAATCTATATATAAGACATGGCTCAGAACAATATTAGCTGAAGAATAAAAAATTACCTTTGGCTTTCTCACGCGTGTAAATCTTCTCAAAATAGGTAATTCAGGGTTACTAACTTGTTCCAAATACAACGTTCCTCTTGAACTACTCGCTCATTAGTAATATGTTCATCTTGAACCTCATCTTTAGGTGCAATTTGATCTGCCAGAATTATCTTCACAGGAATTGTGTCTAGTTCAACATATTCTGGTTCTACTGTCGTCTCATGCTCTATCTGATGATCCTTGTACATCTTTTCTTCATGGAACACCACGTTCTGATTGCGAATGACTTTATTATTCTCATAATTCCAAAGCCTATATCCATATTCATCGCCGCCATATCCAATAAAGATGCACTTCTGGGACTTAGCATCAAGCTTTTTTCTGTCCTCTCTGTCAATCAAAGCATATGCAATATAACCAAAAACTTTTAAATATGAATGATTGACCTTTTTACTTGACCACTGTTCTTGCGGTACTCCTCCATCTAGCCTGCTAAATGGACTCCCGTTAATCAAATATACAGCCGCATCAACTGTAGTAGCTCGTAAGTATAACGAGAGACTGGCATGTAATCTCATGCATCTTGCACGCTCCAAAATAGTCCTATTCATCCTCTTAGCTACACCATTCTCTTAAGGTGTTCTAGGAACAGTCTTCAACCTATGTATGCCTTCTTGGCTCAAATATTCTGCAAATTCATTGCTCGTGTACCCACCACCATTATCAGATTTTAGAGCTTTAATCTGATATCCTGTTTTTTTTTTCTACCATGGTTTTCAACATTTTGAAAATTTCGAAAACTTTTGATTTTTCTTTGAGAACATATACCCAAGTCTTTCTTATTGCATCATCAATAAAAGTGACAAAATATCTCTTACCATCATAAGAGAGTTCTTGAGCCGGTCCTCACACATCGGTATGAACCAACTCTAATTTTTGCTCTTTATTTTGTCGCACATTTAATTGAAAACTAACTGCATTTTGCTTTTCATAAATGCAACTTTCACAGAAATCTAACTCAACTTTCTGCAAATGGAAGCAACTTTCTTGAATGTAACTGCTTGACACCTTTTTCACCAAGATGTCCCAAAAGATAATGCCAAAGAGTAAATAAATTACTTGTAGTCACTGTAGTTGCAACCATATCACTGATATTGTCTCCCTAGAGGAGGTAAAGTGTACCTATATGCTTTCCCTTTGCTACTACTCTTACTCCTAAGGTTATCTTCCACTCTCTGCCTTCAAAAGTTGTTACCATACCTTCTTGGTCAAGTTTACTAGTTGAAATCAGATTTTTCTTCAACTCGGGAACATGTCTGATTTCACGCAAAATTAGACGCTCGCCACCTGAGATGTTCAAAACTACAATTTCTTTTCCTATAATCGGACACATGTGGCCGTTCCCCACAACTACTTGCCCAAAATATCCACTGGCATAATCAATAAATATATTTCTTTGCGAGATACAATGAAAAGAAGCACTAAAATCAAGAAACCACTTATCTGTTCTCAAGTCAAACCCTGCAGATAAACACAAGTTTTCTAGCAAATATTCATCACTTACCACATTAGCTCCTTGATTCTCATCGCGCAGTTTCTTTTTGTAGGCTTCATACTAAAATCTACGATGTACCGCCTGGTGACAAAACCAACATTCATCTTTTGTAACCTCTCTCTTCCCCCTGGATTGTAACCTACCACGCCCGCTGAATTTTCCTCTGCTTTTACTTCTTCCACGGTTCTCCACTACTAGTGTCGTTAAAGATGCAGATGTTGAAAATTTATCTCCACCTGAGACTTTTCGTCGCATCTCTTCATCCATGATACTGCTCACAGCATCATCCAGAGTCAAATCATCCTTCATGGTGCTCGAAATTCCTTGCACCGCGGTGTTGTAGCTTTTCGAAAGGGAACATAGAAATAACAGAGCTTGTAACTTCATATCCAGATTTATGCCTGCAGATTCTAGCTGACCTGTAACCTGCGTGAAACTGTTAATATGCTCAGCAACAGAACTTTTGTCAGATAATTTCATATTAACCAGCTTTTTTAGCAAAAATATCTAATTCGATATGGATGGCTTCTCATAAATATTTGTTAGAATATTCATGGCTTCTTTTGCAATCTTTGCTTTCGTGATGTGGTATCTTGTCTTTTTCGTCAAACCTAGACGAATCGCATCTAACGCCTTTCGATCAAGAATTTTCCATCCTGATTCTGCTGTCGAATCTACTTCCGCGAGTTTAGGTTTTCAATCTTCAAGTGGTGCATAGAGATCTTTCTAATAAAGATAGTACTCTATTTGGAGTTTTCACCATCCGAAATCCTGCCCATCAAACTTATCGATCCTAATTTTATCTTCTGCCATACCGTTTGCTTTCAATCGAACGTCACCGAAAAACTCTCGATGTTCTTGATTAGCCAATCTAAGTTCTGATACTAGTTGATAGGAATTATGCCTCAATTCCATAAAAATAACCCAATCAAACAATACACACTAACAGAACATAATAATAAAAGAAGAGTATCAGAAGAACATACAAGAAAATTTGTTATCGAAGTTCACCCAAACTTGGGCTACGTCTCCGCGTAGAGGTACTTTGCGAATCCACTAGTGTTCGAAAAAAGTAGGAATACAACTGACGATCTTATCACAAGATCAAAGGAAAAAGAAAACGAAAATTCTCAAGAATACCGTCATGGCCTCTTTCTTTTTCTTTTTCTCTCTATTCACTACTTTGCGTATTTTATCTGCTCTTGCTCTTTCTATCTGCTTTGTCTTCTAACGGCTACAACCTATATATTCCTAATATATAAGGTGTATCTTTTAACCTAGAAGAAAAAAAAGATAAAAAGAAATTTTAATGATATTTTTTTATATATTTTGGATTCACGTAAACAAAGGAGTAGATTAAAATACAAACACCAGCAAAGAAATAAACCAAGTCATGAGCGTGGCTGCTCTACTCAAGAAAGGGGCAAACATAATTGTAATAAATAAGTCGTGCAGCCGTCGATTGGGCTCAGTTTTTCTTGTTCATATCTTTGAAAATTTGGCGCAGCGGTTAGGTATGGATTAAGAGTCAACCCCTAGAAAAAGGAATCAAACCAGGTACATCTCAGGATCGATTTACAAAGCTTGGCAAGCTTAATGACGTGATAGACCGTCTCTAATCGGGTGCTAAATATGGCTCCTCGCTTATCTCCAAATCACATTATGGCCTGTCGCGAGAATTAGATTGTCCGTCTTCATACATCCAACGTTCTTCGAAAGAAAACAAAGATGGCGAACGTCAGATACATCTCCCGACAAAATTCGGTTCAAATATCAAGATGGAAAGCAAAAGGACATGTTCCCTCCCTTGAAGTTCTGGTATGGTTCGATGGAGCAGATAAAGAGAAGTGCATTGGAGCATGACTAGTCGTGGTTTCTCCAAAAGGCTAGACAATCCAATATGTACTTCACTTTAGCTTTGAATGTTCACAAAACCAGACAGACACAAGCTTCAGTAATATGCTTTCGCATCTGGATTGTAGAGTCTCTTGATTTGACCCTACGATATTAAGATTCTTCTTCGAATATCTACAGTGCTTGATTGTCCATCTGGATCTCAATTAGTTTAATTTGGTCTTGCGGCTCCACGGTTACAGGGACCGGAATTTTAAACAAGCGTATGCATATGGCTGGAGTCCTTCCTCTAACTATGCTGAAAACTTCCATAAGAAATGAGGGAAAGAAAAAAAATTAAAAATCACGCAGCTACATGTTCAGAGACATGTGGTGCTGTAGATATTTGTATATGGGTCTGTAATTCCATTTGAATGCTCCTTAAATTAAAGATAGTTTCTCCTTTATATGACAAGGAAAACATAATAACATGGAAAGATAACCTATGATTTTAAATTAAGGAAAGGAATAAATGATCTGTTTGGCTTTGTCTCAAGCAAATTTAGGGTGGACGGAGTTGGTTAGTATGTCGGTGGGATTTCCAACTTAGAAACTAGAGATCACCTGTTCAAATCCCAACGACTGCCTTTTAACTTGATCCAAATTGTGGCCCCCTATACAGAATTGAACCGGTTGTCAAGGAATCAATAACCATTCTGCTCCAAAAATAGTTTCTTGGAACAGAATTTTTTTTCCTTTTTCTGTTTCTAGATGAGTTTTTGAGAAAACAATGCGTTTGATAATGACATAACATTTCTGATTATAGAATAGAAATTTGTTTGACAACGATTGAAAATTTTTACCTCTAGAAAATGGGCGGCCCGTGATTTGTGGCACGGCAAGACTTGCCGGTTGGGTTAATTAAGCAAAACGTAAAAAGAGAATGAGAAGTTGTTAGACGAGGGCACTAGCCTAGGGAGTTCGATAATCCATACGCAAAAAAAAAAAAAAAAGCAAACAAACAAACACGCCGGAACAATACCTAAGACTTTCACAGAACCCCTTTCCTAATGAACATAATCATGAAAAGTTCCAGAGATAAATGATATAAATGGCATCGGAGGTTTAGATTAATATGTAATATGGCTCCAAAATTTTAGCGTAATGTCAATGTGGTCCATGAAATTTTAATTTGTTCAATGTGAGTTCTGGACTTTTAGTACATGTTCAATATAATTATTTCATTAATTTGAGATCAAGGAACTAAATTGAACATTTTTATAGGGTCCATGGACTAAATTGAAGATATACCAAAAGTTTAAGGATTACGTTGAACAAATTAAAAGTTTAGGTACTACAATATACATCGGGCTAAAGGTCATAGATCGCATTACAAATAAAAATTCGTGACTATCTGTATCATTTTCCCAGAGTGATGGAATTTCCCTAAAAACCATGATCCTTATATGGATAACGTAATTTATCTGCAAACCGTTGCCGTGTGCAATCAAATCTAAATTATTTTCGAAAAGTGCAAGCAAGTGCTACTATCGTGGATGTAAGAAATTTCTTACTAGGTCCTTGAGAAACATCTGCATGATAATCGTACGTTCACTTTATCAATGAAGGCTTAGGAATTGAGAGCAACTTTTTGGGAAAATTTGTCAAACAAGTCTTAAAATTTTTACATTTTTTTCGATTCAATCATAACTCTTTTAAGTTTACCGATTTTGTATTAAATATTTTCACCTTTTGCCGATTCAGTCCTACTTGTCGGAAATCACCAACGTGGATACTGGTTATCCAACATGGCACCGCCAGTGCTGACATAGATAATTTTTAATACTTTTATAAAAAAATTAATTTTTATTTTTTATTTTCCCCTTTTGTTTTCCTTCTTTGCCTTCAAGGTCCGCGTCACTGTTGGATTAGGGCTGGTTGGGGTTGCTGGCCCTTGGGCAGCGTCGGCGGGGTTATTGGGCTTTAATTCAAAAAGAAAAAAAATTCAAAATTTAAAAGAAGTCAAAAAATTTATTAAAAAGTATTCACGTCAGTGCCGACGGTATCACTTTAGCGTTTCCAGCGAAAAGGATCAAATATGCAAAATGTGAAACAGTCTAGGACTGAATCGAAAAACTTGAAAGGTTTTGTAATTTTTTATTTATTTATAGTTTTCCCCAACTTTTCATCCACGTCCCTAATGTGGAGAAAAATATATATATTTTTTCTTATTTAAGAAAATTAGTGCACCTTAAGAATATTAGAAAGTATGTGCATAAGAATGACATGATCCAAAATACGCTGCTCAAGCCCCCTAAAAACTAAAAAGTAATACTCAACGGCAAACTCTACGGTGGACCTCTTCTTATGTCTCTGTATGTATCACTGAAAATTGCTCCTTCCGAATAGTCAACTCGACAATGGAAATAATTGGGATTCGACCGATCGACGTTGCTGACCAAACATCAATGTACTTGTCTATTCGTTCTTGTAGCTAACAACAAAGTGTGTTGTAAGAAGAAAGATCGTAAAAAAAAAAAAAAAAAAATCTCTCATTGTACTCGTCTCTTTGTTCCGCCCCGTCTAGTCCTTCACGTGCCCCAATCTTTCCAACACGATGACAAAAAGTTTCCATGAAAAGTAATCCCAATTTCGTCGTCTTGCATCTGGTTTTTATCCTTCAAGATGTTGTTCTGAGAGGACTACAACTAACAATGCCGACACCATTGAATCTTGCGATCTAATCACACACGTTCGTCCTTCATATGGTACTTGAATAGCAACTAATGAAGGCCTAATTAAGTGCACAGACTTCGTTATCTTTGGTTGATGACGAATCCATGTGGATTGGTGAAAATAAAGTAGTATAGTATAGTAGACGGACAAAGTTTAGTCGGTCGCCCAAAAATAATTAGCCGAATTAGCCGGGCTTATATTATAATAAAAAACATGGACTAGAGTCATCACTTTCATGTAGCTAAGCTTGTTAGCACAATGAACTGCTATATATTGTGGTAAGAGACATGAACGGTCCATTACGTGATCGAGCAAATACAGAGAACGAAATGGCTTTAGAAATATCTCTAGAGACAAGTTCTGAGATTTGGTTGATTCCATTAGTATCACAGGAAGTTACCTTAAAGGTAAAAAAGCAAATGGATGAGACATATATGTTTCAAGAACCACCTCTTAAGGTTTCGTATTGTTAGCGTCGCAGTCGTGTACGAGGATGAAAATAATCTATCTCCGAGGATTTATGATTGATTCTTACCTCTCTTTCATCATCCATACTCTCCTTTTAATTGGAGTTAACTAGGCAATTAGAGTTCGGCAAGATGCAATTAGATTAGGGGAAAGTAGGTAGAGATATAAGGAGGGAGAGTTTACGATTAAGCAACCAGAAACAATAATTACGAGTTATCCATCGGAGTCCGATAGCATAAAGTGAGCAAATTGTTCGAATTAGAGCTAATTACAGCAAAACAAGATCTGATTTACAAAGGTTGGTATACGGAATGACAGAACGGGCTGTCATTGATTTGAGCGTTAGATATGGCTCATCACTCATCTACAAGGCACGTCATGAGAATTTGATTATCAAATTCAGAGACACGTCTTAACATATCTAAGGTTTCTGGAAAGAAAACAAAGAGGGTGAACGGTAGGCGCATCTCACAGAATTTTGGTGCAGATATCTCACAAAGAGGGTGAACGATAGAAAGTGAAAAGCACATTTTGGAGTGCGACACGAAGCGAAGCAAGTATAAATCAAGCTCACCAGTTGCTTCACGAAAAGCAAAAGCGTATCGAGAGAGAGAGAGAGAGAGTACGCAGGAGGAGCATGATGGCAGCTGATGAGCTTGAATGGCAAGTGTAGGAGCCCCAACGACAGGGGCCATGAATGATCAGGTTCTCTCTTCTCTCTCTCTTTTTCTAGGAATATAACCTTCAATAAGTTCCCACAGTCCCCAACCTTTAATGGGCCTAACCAATCACAATCTTACGGGACTACCTTATTTCCAGGTGGATGATTCATGATTTGAACATTCGACAGATCTAATTAAGAGTGTCAAATTGATGAAATTGCGATATATGTTTCTGGTCTGATCGCATTTGTCCCTGTGCTAATTCGGAGACATTGATGGAGAGAGTTGATGGCTTTTGTTGACCCCCCGTTTCCTCGTTTCTCTCGCATATCTTCACCCTGTAAACCGTAAAATCTCTCTCTGAACATCAAGTGTGTGTTCGCGTGCATGCTGGCATGTTCTGTTTGAATGAGTTCATGTTGAATTCAAGGTTCTACGATCAATGTTGTAGTAGAAACTAAGAATAAGACCCTTATTGCTGTCACAAATATATGTTTTTACAGAATGTCTTGGGTAGATCTAGCTCGACAGTTTATGCCATTGCATTGCTGGCTAGCTTCAGGACAAAGCCCCACAATCACGGGAACCTATCCAGGCCAATACATTATGCAGGCTGTTAATTGAGAATTTTCATGTAATTATCAGTTTAAAGTGAACACTTGCACAAGTTTGATTTTTTTCCCTCTGTGTTGATTAATTGCTTAGGGATTCTTGGAACTCAAAATGAAGCAATGGAAACGAAACTTAGTGATTTGGTGCATTGCCATTACACCGAGTCTCATTGTCTCTGTCACTGGCGGTGGCGGATCATTAGGAGCCAGTAGGCTCATCATCATCGCATCAGGATGCAAATTCCTCCAACATCTTTTGCCACTTCTACATTTGAATTTTTCTGTCAACATCTGGTGACCATATGTGTGCATTTTATTCCGATTCCATTTCTTATTGATGTAACTGAAGTCTTCTTCCTGATGATTCTATCTTTACACAATTGATCGTTCAGCTTGGTTCTTTATTTCAAAATTCCTAAACAGATACCACTTGGAACAAAAAAAAAGAAGAAGATAAAAATGGAAGAACTGAAAGTAATGCAGAAGAACATGTGAATTACGAGCTAAATGACATTCCGGTCTGTTCACATCATTTGCGATTGTTGATGCAGATTATGGTGATCTCGTGGATACTAGGAGCAGGAATTATCAGTATCAACATCTACTACCTCAGCACGGACTATGTCAACTGGCTAATCTGCAACAGTCTTCCAAAAGTTGCCAAAGCTTCATCGGAATCCTAGTGCTCCCACTCATGGCCATCTACATCATTGCAGTGATCTATTTAACTTTTCGAAAAGACACTGTCATGACGTTCACTGATGACCCTGCTAAGCACATGGTGTCAATGGCAGTCGAACATGACTATGGCAATTCTGGCAAGTCGCTGGACTAACTTCCCTATCGAGAGGACCTGGCAGACATTGCTCTTCCAGAATAGTTTCCATCATACCGCTTGAACTTAATGAGAGATGCTAGAGTTCAATTACTTAGTAGAATTGTGCTTGAAAGAAACATCAGAAGAATTTGGAGTTGAGATCATTCAAAGGTTGCTGCTGCTATTGTAGCAGACTAATAAGCAAAACATCAAGCAAAAATGCGTTCGTAATTTATCATCTTCAATAAATATAAGCTTACTCAAGATCATTGCTTGATCTCCAACGTCACATCATCAGAGTACAAGTAACCTTTGAAATAGGACATGAGCTCGAAGATGAGGCAGAGGCAACATACAAAGTAGCAGTGCAAGAAAGATGATTACTCAAGATCATTTCTTATGTGATGTAAACTGTGTCGTTTTTTTAGATGATTCTATCATTTGAGCTTCCATTTGCTCTTATCCCACTCTTCTTCACTTCAGTAGCAGTGCAACAGAGATGGCACCCCACAAAAACTCAATGTACGTAAGTTTGTCTTCTGATCTTTACACAATTGATTCTTGAACTTGGTTTTTAAGTTCGGAAGTCCTAAAGAGCTGAACGTAATGCAAAAGAACATGCGGACTATGAGCTAAATGACAGTCCTCTGTGTTTGTATTTTTTGCGATTGTTGATGCAGATTATGGTGATCTTGTAGATACTGGGAATGCGATTATCGGTAACAACATCTACTACCTCAGCACAGGCTATGTCGACTGGCTAATCCACATAAGTCTTCCCAAAGTTGCCAATGTTTTCATCGGAATCCTAGTGTTCCCGCTTATGGCTGTCTGCATCATTGCAGTGATCTACTTAACTTTTCCAAAAGACACCGTCGTGACGTTTGCTGATGACTCTGCTAAGCACATGACGTCAATGGGCATCGAACATGGGTATGGCAATTCTGGCAAGTCGCCAGATCGACTTCCCCATCGAGAGGACCCTTTTCCGGAATAGTTTGCATCATATTGCTTAAACGATGCTTGGGTAGGGTTCAACTATTTAGTAGAACTGTGGTGGAAAGAAATATCAGTAGAATCATAGCTAGTGTGTCAAGATCATTCAAAGAATGCGGCTGCTATTTGTAGCAGGCTACAGGGCAAAACGTCGATAAAAAATGCCTTTGTAACTTAGAATTTGTAATCGACTCCTTTTAAATTTTATCTTCAATAGAAATGAGCTTGCTAAATATCATTGGTTAATCTACAACGTCACTTTACGAGTAACCTACGAAAAAGGACAGGAACTCTAAGATGAGGCAGGGGCAACGTACGAAGTAATATTCTGATTATCTCAGCCCCAATGATAATGAAGTCGCAGCTACTACCCAAAATTTTGTTTGCTGATAAAACGAAAACCCAAAGTCCTAAGGTGCACGACAATATGCCCAGCACGACAATAATGCCCATCTGCTGGTGCATTTTAATCCCCCCGACATATCCCATCCAAAGTCCTGATCATGAAATTTCTATTGTGAGGACATTGACCTAAAGCAACTTTCGGGATGGGCGTAATTGGTTGGGATGTCGGGGGATTTCCAATTTAGAAATTGGAGATTACTAACTTAAATGGACTTAATTAGGAAAAGTTCTGAGGCAGCGCTAAAAACCATGATCCTTATACGTGGAACGCAATTTGTTTGTGAACCTCTTGATATGTACAATCAAATCTAAATCAAAGTTGAAAAGTGCGATTGTCGGTGTTGGAAATTTGCTTGCTTGGCTATCGCGAAACACCTGCATAATAACCTTCTGTATACTTTATCAATAAACGATTAGATTAGATAGCAACTTTTCGGTCTACGGGCAACGCAGTTAGTGGGCAGAGAAATGTTTTTCTTATTTATGAAGTTTAGTGCAATTTAAGAAAAGTAGAATGTACTTAAGAACGACATGTCCAAAATACGCTGCTCAATACCTAAGGTTGCATTTGGTAATGTTTCTATTCTTAGGAACATATTTGAAACAGAAACATTTTTTTTGTGTTTCTGTTCTCGGCTACGATTTTTGGGAACAAAAATGCGTTTAGTAAGTTAAAAAAAAAACAATTTTCTCGCCAAAAGGAAAGAACGATGATAGCGGTGGCGGGCACCAGAGTGCGAGAGGTGGTGGCAATCGGCGACAGTCGGTGGAGGCGGCTGGTGACCGCTTGCGGTGACAGATAGCGACGACGGCGACCGGCGGCGGCGGTCGGAGATCAGCGATCGGCAATCGGTTGGCCGCCGGGTGATGGCCATGGTGGTGGCGCGGCGGTAGAGGACGGCGATAGTGGCTTGCACGAAAGTGTTCCAAAAGTGTTTCAAAATCCAGAAACAAGTTTTTTTTTAATATTTTTTTTGGTCCAAAATTGTTTCCCGAAGTACTTTTGGAACTTTTTTTAATATGCGCATTGCTGTTCCAAAAGTGTTCCAAGAACACTTGAAGCCAATGGGCAAAAAAATTTACCAGGTTGCAATTAGATTAGAGGAAAATAAGTAGAGATAAGACGGACGAAGAGCCTCTGCGCTAAGCGACTAGAAATTATAATTCCAAGATATCGACCGGAATCCGTTAATTTAATTCCAAATGCTCTTGAAGTAAGCAAATCGTTGGAATAAGAGGTAATTACACCTTATGATGCCGAAAGCCTCCCACATTATACCAAATTTGGATTGATTATTTGCAAAAAAAAAAAAGAAAAAGAAAAGGAAAACTTAATTTCGGTTTCTGAGTGTTTGCACTCCTAATGATTAGCAAAGAAATAAACCAAGTTATGAGCGTAGCTGGTCTACTCAAGGAAGAGGCATAAAAGAAAGAAAGAAAGAAAGATCACAATGACTAGAAACCGAAGGAAATCGGGAACAGATTTAAGAACGATTCACAAAGCTTGGCAAGCATAATGACATGATAGACCGTCATTAACTGGGTGCTAAATATATCTCGCCACTTATCTACGAAACATGTTATAGCCCATCGCCAGAATTGGATTGTCGAATTTGGAGACCCGTCTTAATAATGTCTAACGTTCCTCGAAAGAAAACAAAGAGGGCGGAACATCAGGTGCATCTCCCAGGATGTCGGTGCGCAGATCAAGATAGAAAGCAAAAGGACATGTTGCCTTAGCTCTTGTTTGGTTTTGGTTAGATGCAGCATGTAAAGAGGAGTGTATTGGAACTTGATGATGTATAATAGTGTAGAGTTTGGGGAAACGTAATTTACATTAATGAAGTAATTTACAATATATATGCTAGGGTTTTGGGCTAAAACAATACAATGACAATTACGCCATTAAGTATAAATCTAATCTATCAATATTCCCTCTCAAGTTGGTGATGTAAACATGTCAACAACTTGTTCTTAAAAATACAAAATAAATCACGTGTGACCAACTTCATGAACAAATCCGCGAGTTGGGAGTGACCAGGAACAAGAAGAGTACGCAAAGTTCTATCCTGAATTTTTTCACGAACCAAGTGACAATCAATCTCTATGTGTTTGGTGTAATCGTGGAAGACAAGATTAGTGGCAATGTGGATGGCTACTTTATTATCACAAAAAAGATCAGCAGTAGCATTGTTGATGTGGAGATCTGAGAGAAGCATGTGAAGCCATCTCATTTTGCATGCAGCAGACGTCATAGCATGATATTCAGCTTCTGCTGAGGAACGAGCAATAGTAGTTTGTTTCTTGGGATGCCATGAGATGGGGCAAGAAACATGCAGTAGCTAGAAACAAATCGTCGAGATGTACAATAAGATGCCTAATCAGAATTTGTATAACCATTAAGGTGGAGAGTAGAACCAGATGAGAAAAATAAACTAGTGCCGGGACCATGCTTGAGATATTGCACAATACGAAGGGCAGCATTCCAATGGTCTTCATTAGGAGAGTGCATAAATTGACTAAGATGTTGCACTAAAAAAGAGCAAATCTGGACGAATTACTGTAAGATATAATAATTTATCAATTAGTCGTCGATATGAACCTGGACCTTTAAGAGCTGGGGAGGAGTTTGAAAATTGTATATTAGGTTCCACCGAAGTATAAACGAGACGTCCTCCAAGAAGACCGATGTTAGACAAAATATCAAGAGCGTATTTCCTTTGTGATAAGAAAATCCTAGACTTGGAACGAGAAAATTCTATGCCCAAGAAGTATTTGAGAATACCTAAGTACATAATGCGGAATTGTGTGTCAAGAAATCATTTGAGAAGCTGAATCATAATTTCATCATCACCCATGATCACCAAATCATCAACATAAACAAGAACAATGGTGGAAAGAGAGCCACGGATCAATGTGAAAAGTGAATAGTCTGTCTTGAACTGTTGAAAACCAACATCAAGCAGTGCAGAAGAGAATTTAGAAAACCATTGCCTTGATGCCTGTTTAAGACCACAAAGTGATTTCTTAAAATGACAGACTAAATTCTCCCATTTAGTATGAAAACTTGGTGGAACCCTCATGTTGACCTCTTCGTCAAGATCACCATGCAGAAAAACGTTATTCACATCTAATTGGTAAAAAGGCCAATGACGAATCGAAACAAGAGCTAATAAAGTGCGAACAGTTACCATTTTAGCAACATGTGCAAAGGTGTCATCGTAATCAATGCCCTCTATTTGAGTGTAACTTTTTGCAACAAGCCTGGCCTTGTAGCGCTCAATGGTGCCATTAGAATTATATTTGATATGGTAAACCCATTTCCATTCGATGTGATGTTTTCCAAGAGGAAGAGAAATAATTTTCCAAGTGTAATTCTATTCAAGAGCCTTTATCTTAGAAGACATGGCATCCCATCACTTAGGAGATTGACACGTAGTATCATAAGTTTCAAGTTCCTGCTCAGTGGACATGGAGGCCAGAAAAGTGCGGTGAGTGAGTGAAAATCACAAGTATGATAAACTGTTGGATAAGGGGTAGAGAATACTTGATTCAGTTACCTTAGAGTCCAAAGATAATTGATCGGACGCCATAGCAGTGCAGTGATAGTGCCGAAGATATCCAGGTGGATGGCGTTGCCGAGATGATCGAGGCGCGGCTTCGGTCTTAGTGGATGATGGTGTTGCCATGGGTACGAAGGGCTGAGAATGGGAGGTTGGTGCAAGCATCGAGATAGATGTTTCACCAAGGTCGGGTATAGGCATTGGAATTACCGGATTTTGTTTGGATGAGGTATGTTCGAAAGTTTGACGAAAAGGAAAATCTTGATCATAAAAAATGATGTCACGACTAGTAAAAGTTGTTTGGTTTTGGAGGTCATATAGACGGTAACCTTTGTAGTTTGTGGGATATCCGATTAGAACACATTAGCGAGATCGAGGGCCAAATTTATCGGAGGTAGAAGCATAGCATAATGAGCCAAAGACATGAAGATGGGAATATGAAGGTGGTTTGCCATAGAGAATTTCATAGGGGGTTTTATTATGGATGAAAGTACTTGGTAGTCAATTAATGAGATGAGTTGCCGTTAAAACACAGTCCCCCAAAAAATGAAGAGGCATGCTAGCATGAAAACACAAGGCACAAGCAACATTAAGCAAGTGACGATGCTTACGCTCAACAATTCCATTTTTTTAAGGAGTGTGAGGACAACTGCGCTGATGATGAATACAGTGAGCGCAAAAAAAAAAAAAACTCTTGTAAGCGAGAGGAAAGGAATTCAGTCCCATTATCAGATTGAACATGTTGGACTCTAGTTTGAAATTGAGGTTCAACATAAGCAAAGAAGCGAATCAGAGAATTAACTGCACCATATTTAAATGAAAGCAAAAAGTATAGTGCGAATAGTCGTCAGTAATAGATGAAAAAGAACGATATGTCTTATGTGTAAAATGATAATAAGGTCCATAAATATCAACATGAATAACCTCAAAAGGACGTAAAGAAGTAATAGTGCTAGACGGAAAAGACAGATGCGTTTGCTTGGACAAATGACAAGCATCACATGGATTTATATGTTTTTCTGGAATAAAACTTAAAGTCTGTTGCAAGGTAGATAAAACTGACTCAAATGGATGTCCTAAGCGGGCATGCCAAAGATGAGGCGAAGATGTGTCAGCATAAAAAATGGCAGATCCGTAGGATCACCTGGTAATAGAGACCACCGCGCTCATGGCCCCGACCAACGATATTCTTTGTCAATAGGTCTTAAAAAAGATAATGATTTGGAAAAAAAGTGACTGAAAATTTTAAAGTTTGACTAAACTTGGAGACTGATAATAAGTTGTATTTAAAAGAGAGAGCAAAAAGTACATTCTTAAGAGAGATAATTGGGGTAAGAAGAACCGAACCGTACGATGTTACGGGGACACCAGCACCATTTGGAATTCCAACAGTGGTATGTGAATAAGGATAGTATATCGATTTTGTAAGGTGATGCGATTCAAATATGATGTGGTTCGTGGCGCTAGTATCAATAACCCAAGTATCAAAATTACATGACTTCAAAGATAAGCCAAGAACATTACCTGAGAGGTTGGCTTTTGGGATGTTTACCTCTTGCAGCAAGTGCGTCAGTTGTTTATATTGATTATTTGTGAATGGATGTGGTACCACATTAGAAGTATGGCTGAACTTATTATCAACTGGTCAAGAGGAGGTAGATGACTGTTTGTGGTGCTGCTTTTGATTGGAGGGAAGCCATGAAGTCGGTAACACACATCTCATGTATGTCGCAAGATACCACAATGGGCACATCGCTCCCGACCATTGGACATGTTCGTCCGTTTAGCTAAGTTGGCAGATGGAGCGGGAGCACCAATATTGCTGGACGATCCATGAGATGAAGAATTCATGTATGGCGACGGAGCATGGTTGGTTCAATTGCTAAGAAAAGTATAGGTCTGATCGGATAGTGGACGGTCTGATTGAATATGGTGGTGCGACTCATCTTGAAGAACTAGTGCATATGCACGTGCAACATTAGGAAATAGATTCATTAGTAAAATCTGATTGATGACATTTGCGTACCTCGAATTGATACCCATGAGAAATTGAAACAAGCGCCGATTCTCTTGTTGTATGGTGATGATAGAATTCAACGAACAAGATCACTGTGGTAATGGATCCAAATTGTTTAATCCATCCCGGCAACTTATCAAGTTGTTGTAGTTCTTGGTCACGGTATCATCACGTTGAGCAAGGGTAAAAATTGTTTGCTCGAGATGAAAAATCCGAGAACCAGTCGATAGAGAAAAACGTTCACGGAGATTGGCCCAGACGTCAGCAACTGACCCTATATAGAGAACCGTTGGCACCAAATCAGATGGATGTAATTAAGAATACATGATAGAATCATATTGTTCGAGCGAATCCAGGATGAATAGACAGGATCAGTTGCGGCTAGTTCTTTTATTTGTCCAGTAACAAATATCAACTTGCTCTTTGCAGAAAGATCAATCTTCATAGCACCAGACCAGTTATTATAATTGTCACCCGTAAGGAGCAAACAGACAAAATTAGTTCGGGATTATCATAATGATGCATAAAATAAGGGCTGTCTAATCGTTCATGTGCTGGGACCGAAGAATTTGGAGTCTTGTTTGTCATGGTAACTATGCCATGCAGAGCAGAACCAACGAAAAGCATAGCTTCAGGAACAAACCAGCGATAAAAACACGAGCAACAGCTTCGTCTGTCCCTTGTCCGATTGACGAAAATCGAACCCAAAAGTAGCAGGATAGAGAGGAACAAAAGAAGAAACAAAACCGAATCTAAATTCTTGGGATAGAGACAAAAACGAACCGCACGTAGTGGGAAATTGAAGCCACTACAATCGAAATCACCAGAGGAAAAAATCGAGCTGGAAAAGACCACCAGCAGAAGACGCCACTCAAACTTCGGAGATCAAGAATTCAGATGCTCCAGTATAGGCGAATTGAAATCACCAAAAGAAGACGCCAGAAAAGGGCAAAATCCAACTCAAACATGAAGGATACACGAATGTCGCCTACAAAGGAAGAGCGAGAAACAAGAGGCAGCCTCCAAGAATCACCGCTATGATACTATGTAAAGTTTGGGCAAACACAATTTACATTGATGAAGTAATTTACAATATATACGATAGGGTTTAGGGCTAAAACAATACAATGATAATTATGCCTTTAAGTATAAATCTAATCTGTAAATAATAGCCAGCGCATAATCTCCTACCAGAAATCAGGGCGATTCTACTGTTGATTTGCAAAACGATCTCGAATTGCGCTCAAGTTTAGTTGGTGGCATGGAAACGGACCTCTGATCAATACTCACTACTTTGCTGCGATTGGCATCGTATTTTCGCGTTTCATAATCGTTTAGATAAGGTTTTCGGTCAGTTTTCGATTGTAGGCAGCTAAGCGAAATATCTAATGCCAATATTTGGTTTGATTTCTGTTTTAATTTGATTCTCGTCATCTTGTTTTATGTTATCTTTAATTTCTCAAGAAATCCTATCTATATAAAGGACATTCATCCGCATAATTCAATGTCAAATTTCAGTTTATCCTTTGGAAGCTCTTCCAATTATCTCATCCTCTGCGTCACACGGCTAGTCGTGGTTTTCCCAAAAGGTGAGAGAATCCAATTTGTACATCACTTCGGCTTTGAGTGTTCACAAAAAGAGGCAGACATAGGCCTCAATTATATGCTTTCCCAGCCGGATTGTGAACTCCTTTGATTGGCCCCGATGAGATAACGATTCTTCTTCGAATATCTATGGTGCTTCGATGTACGTCTGGATGTTAATTAGTTTGACGCTCCCGCGTCTCTAAAGTTACGTGGAATAGGTGTTTAGACATTCAAGTAGTTTCTCCTTTTTACGTCAAGGCGAACATAATAACATGGAGGGGGAACCTTTGATTTCAAAGGAAAGGAAAATATAACCTAATCCCCCGGATCATTTTCACTTTTTCTAAAGGAAATTTTAGGATGGGTGCGGTTTGTTGGGAGGGAGAAGTGCAAAAAAAGTCTTAAACCTATTGCGCTAGTGCTAATTTAGTCCTAAAATTTTTATTGGTAACAATTCAGTCATAAATATTTTGCATTTGTGCCA
The DNA here is from genome assembly GCA_028455895.1 of Rhodomyrtus tomentosa. Taxonomy (NCBI): domain Eukaryota; kingdom Viridiplantae; phylum Streptophyta; class Magnoliopsida; order Myrtales; family Myrtaceae; genus Rhodomyrtus; species Rhodomyrtus tomentosa. The sequence continues at coordinate 33,137,683 of JAPCWY010000001.1, read as the reverse complement.
ATTCAGTGCTGAATCTTTTGTATTTATGCTGATTGGGTTAATCCGACTAATTTTGATCGAAAATGGATGATGTGAGCATCGATTCTCCTACGTAGCACGACAAACGCTGACTTGGATATTTTTTTAATATTATTATATAATTTTAAATAATTTTTAAGGATTTTTTGGTTTTTTTAAATTATTTAAAATATTAAAAAATTATTAAAAAACACTCACGTTAGCGCAAGTCATTCCATGTATGACAATTGATGTTTGCGCCAATGATTTTCGGCCAAAATTGATTTAATTAACTTAATTGGCATAAATGCAAAATATTTATGACTAAATTAGCACTAATACAAAAGAATTACGAATGAAATGACACTAATACAATATATTTAAATTCACCAATGGGTAGCTCAGTTGGTTATGACACATTTGAAATTGTGTGGTTAGGTGCACTGATCTCAATTGAGCATTTGTGATTTAAGTGGGGTACCATGGCGGTGGGTTACTGTGCTAGTTTATTTCGAGGTATGGTCGAGATGCGTGCAAACTGTCACGAATACCTTGATTATAAAATAAAAATAAAAATACAATAGATTTAAGATTTTTTTTTGACATTTTTCCCTTTGTTGGGATGCCAATGTATTTCCAGCTTAGAAACCTGAGATCGCCCGTTCAACTTCCATTGATTGCCTACAACCTAATCCCTATTGTGGCGAGCTATAATGATCAAAGGCCTGAATTGAACCGGTTCGTAGGCATAATTATGGAATTACCCTTCCAAAGGTGGATAATTAACTTCTAGGAAGCGGTCAATGGAGGTCATGCGGACAAAAAGTCTTCCTAAGTTATGTGTGCTATTGAGACACATTGCCCCCGGCACAAACTCGTAGGGGGTGTTTTAGTTAAGCAAAAAATAAAAACCATGATCTTTTTATGCGGAATCCACTTGACCGTGAACCTTTTGTCACGTGCAATCAAATTTAAATCATAGTTGAAAAGTGCAAGCAAGCGCAATTAACGTCGGTACGACGATATTGGAAATTACTTACTAGCACTTCTTAAAACACCCGCATGATAAACATATGTTTACTTTGTTAATAAAGACTTTGGATTTGATAGTAACTTTTCAGACTACGAGGCTAGCGCCTAGTGGGGAGAAAAATATATTTCTTACTTGTAAAAAAGGTTATTACTACGAAAAATCGCAACGGGTACATGGATGACAAATTTACCCCATAATAATAACTCCAAACTAGTGTACTTATGACAAATTTACTTTTTGTTAGTTACTGTTAAATTTTACCATCAAATTGCCGAGTTAAATGACACGTGGTGGTTGAATGATACAACGGTTTAGGAATTTTATACTTCGTGTATCACAGGTGTGCTACTTTGGAGTTTTTCGTGGTAATAACCTAATTTAACATAAAACAACAAATTGTAAATTTGTCACATATATAGTAATTTGTTATAAATTTATCACATGTGTATCCGTGTGAGATTTTTCGTAATATTGAACTGTTATAAAACTTAGTGCACCTTAAGAATATTTGAAAGTATGTACTTAAAAACGACATGATAAAAAAAAAACAAAACTTCTCAAACCCCTACAAAGTAATACTCAATAGCAAATTCTAGGGTAGACCTCTTCTAATGTCTCTTTTGTATCTGAAAATTGCTCCTTCGAAATAGTCACCTCGACAACGGAAATAATTGGGTTTCGACTAGTCGATGATGCTGACGAGACATCAATGTACTCGTCTCTTCACGTGCTGCATTCTTTCCAACACGAAGACAGAAAGTTTCCACGAAAAGTAATCCCTCTTCTTGCATGTGGTTTTTACCTACAATATGTTATTCCAAGAGCACTACTAATGGCAATGCCGACACTATTGAATCTTGCAATCTAATCAGTAATCACACTCGTTCGTCCGTCATTTGATACTTGAAAAACAATTAACGATGGCCTAATTAAGTACATCTACTCCATTATCTTTGTTTGATGATGATCCATGTGAAAATTGGTGAAGATGAGAAGTAGATTATAAGTAGACGGACAAAGTTTAGTTTGTCAACAAAATAAGTAGCTAGGCTGAGGAGACATGATCGGTCCATTAAGTGATCGACCAAATGTAGAGAACGGAATGGCTTCGAGAATATCTCTGGATATGAGTTCTGGGATTAGGTTGATTCGATTAATATCACGCAAAGTTACCTTGAAGGAAAAAACCGATGGATAACACGTATATGAGCAAGACCCACCTCTAATTACATTAGGGGGAAATAAGTAGAGATATGAGGAAGAAAAGACTTAGGATTAAGGTCGTTACCAAAAAAAAAAAAGACTTAGGATTAAGGGATTAGAAATAATAATTCTAAGTTGCATATCGAAGTCTAATATGTTGGGGGTATGGCTTATACTCTTTCGCGAAAGGAAGGCATGTGGAGACCAGAGGATTCTTACGATTTAAACATATAATTTTTCATTAATAGTTATGCTTGAACTCATGGATAATTACTGCAATATATATACACAATATTTTTTATTTGTAATTGAATGGTGTAACAAAAGGTGCATGGCGCTTATTATAGTGGAATCATCTGCTGGATGTAACTCTAGTTTAAGGGTGAATTGAGATAAAATCTCATATCTTGATTTTTCTTTCTTGCTTTACATTTTACTTCAATTTGACTGTGCGCCGAATCCTAACATGATAGTCTAATCCCAAACGCGCATAAGGAGAGCAAATTGTTTGGGTTAGAGCTATTTACAGCAAATCAAGATATGGTTTATAAAGCTTGGCGTACAGAATGACACAAGGGACTGTCATTAAATTATGTGTTAAATATGGCTCATCACTTATCTACAAGGCACGTCGTCATGAGGATTAGATTATCACATTTAGACGCCCGTCTTTAACATATCTAAGGTTTCTCGAAAGAAAACAAAGAGGGCGAACGCTAGGTGCGTCACAGAGTTTTGGTGCAAATATCAGAATAGATAGCGAAAAGGACATTTTGGAGGGCAGGACGAAGCGAAGCAGTATCAATCAACCTCATCAGTTGCTTCACAAAAAGCAAGCCATAGTGTCCACAGAGAAGAGAGAGAGAGAGAGAGAGAGAGAGAGAGAGAGAGAGAGGATGCAGGAGGAGCATCAGATGGCAAGTGGAGGAGCCAGAACGATAGTGGCCACGACTGATCAGGTTGTCTCTCTTCTCCTTCTTTTTTTCAGATATTCGTGGAATATAACCTTCGTTAAGTTCCTCGATCTCCAACCTTTCATGGGCCAGACCCATCATAATGTTATGAGACAAGATTGTTTCTAGGTGGAAATTTCCAATTTAAACATTGTAAAGATCTAATCGAGAAAGTCATTTCGTCTGATTGCAATATAACCTTTTTGATTTGATTGCATCTGTCCCTGTGCTATTTCGGAAACATGGATGGGGAGAGTCCGTATCATTTGTTGGCTCCGATTTCCTCATTTCTCTCGCGTATCATGACCCCTAGAAACAGCAAAATCTGTCCCTGAACATGTGTATTTGCGTTTATGCTTGCATGTGGTGTCTAAATGAGTTCGTGTTGAATTCAAGGTTCTACAATCAATGTTGCAGTGGAAACTGATCTGCAGACCGGAGTGAATCATGGATAAATGATACCCAACATAGATACGTTTGTACTCATACAAACATATATATAGTCCACCTAAATGTTCCGCTGATTCTTTATAGTCTATTGGATCATATGGTCAGCATTTGTGGGTCATACTTATCGGCTTGATATTTGCTCTTATCGTCCAATCACTAGATGTTAGTAACATACTCTCATCATCCAAGCACTAGATGTTAGTCGCAAAGTGAGTAGCGATAGTCATTTTGTTTGAGAAATTAAGGTGGAATTACGCCCATTTTTCTTGATCATGAACAGTTGAACACTCTCTTCTTTCGAGAAAAAAAAAACCACTCTTTTCTTCTGATTTGTTGCATTTTCTTGCCGGTAATCATTCGCTTGTCTTTTTGATAATATATATATATTTTTTGGAATACAGGGAGACAATTGTCTGGGCTATGCAAGGTTGAGTACCCACCATTGAAGTATTGTCTTTGACTGACTAAAGTGGCTTTCAAAGCTGCGGATATACTGAAAGGCATCTCTGTCTCTCATCTTGATTGATTTACCAGACATTTAGTGTCAGGCTATATAAGAAAAATGATCATACCCCATATTATATCATGCCATAGAACTCATCTTCCACGCCTTATTTTCTTTCTCAACCACCATTCTTGAGTTGTCATGGATCTCGATCAATTTCTCATCTACACATATTGAGCTCACACCCTTTATGCTCTTCTCTTTCTAGTATTCTTAGGGATAGGGTTAAGATATGAAATGACGGTCGAAACAACTGAAGTAAACAAGTCAACATTAATGAGTAAAAAAAGAAGGTAAAGCACTCGGTGTCATGCAATTCTCTTACATGTTCTGTGTATGGCTCAATGAAAAAAGAAGAAGAAGGAAAAACATAGGCGTCACATTACACAAATGTATTAAGTATAATCACTTCCCAAATCCATTTAGACTGGCTTTTACCAAACAAAACACATAACCACATAATATGGGTAGGGGACAACGACCGACCTATACGCATTCTCATTTAGTCATTTCATAACTACCCGCAATCATGAAGATCACACACAAAACCTATTATCCACCTCCTAGCGTGGGCTGGAGCTTTCTTCACTGGTTGCAGCACGTTTGTGCTTCTTGGCCTGCATAGATGTGGGGTGTAGTTACTTGAAATTCCATTTCTATAATAGTTGCGGTAACTTGGCAATCTAATTTTTGGTACCATGATGGTTTCGATCCACTAAGAATGTTGTTCTCGATTTTCCTTTATTAGATTCGGTGTCCTAAAATGTTGATAGCTACACAGGTATTCGTAAGGGCGCATTTGCTCAGCAAACCGAGCTGCGTGAAGACTTCCGCTTAGAAGGTCATAAAGGGGATGTTCATCCCCATGCTCTCTGGGAACAATGTCGTCGCCTATTGTTTGATGCACTCGTAATTCCGTTTGATATCACTTTATACCACATCTCTTACCCGTCTATTTCATTAGATATACATGAAATTGCTTGTCAAGAGGCATCGCCTATTCCTCTATTCTGCTTTGGCATTGTCCAAGAAAGTTTTGAGATCGGTCCGAGGCATCAACGTACGAAAATCCTAACTTCGCCTTCGATTTTCCTTTTTTCTGTCTAAAGTTTTCTTTGCTGAAGATTTTATTCCGTATTCAAAAAGCAAGGCCTTTCTTTAGACAGCATAATGTGGGTTCGATTAGCGTCGCTTGTGTTTTTACTATATGGTTGGCAAAACATAGAATATAGAAATTTCGAGCGATCAATTTCTCGATACATGCTTTCTGTTAATAGCAACATGAAATTATCCCTCCTTTACGTTATACATTCATGTTTTTAGGTTTCTTGTCAATGCTTTAAAGCATTTATTTTTACTCCAATTATCCCAAAAAGAAGTGCACTTTTATTTATCTCATCGATCTATGCAGGACGCCTGCCGATTTTTCCTCATAGAAAGCGGATTCGCATTCTTGATGGCATTCTTGATCAACGTTGCCATCGTGCCTGTGTCTGGCACCATCTGCTCAATCGAAAATATTTCGAGCGAGAATGCGAATCGATGCGACGACTTAACTCTCAATTATGCTTTATTCCTCATTAAGATTTCAATTCCTAACATTAAATATAAAACAGTTGGAACACAAGATAACATTATAACTAAGAAAAAAAGATCCTTGTTATTGTCCTAAATATTTGTGTTTACAGAATATGTTGGGTATATATAACTTGACGACTTATGTCACTGCATTGCTAGCTTTAGGACAAAGCTCCACAATCACAAGAACCTATGGTGGCCAATACATTATGCAGATTAGTTATAAAGAAATTTTATGTAATTAACTATCTAGCGTGAACACTTGAACCACCATGATTTATTTTCTCTATGTATGGGTTAGTTGCGCAGGGATTCTTGGAACTCAAAATGAAGAAATGGAAATGGAACCTAGTGACTAAATGCATTGCTATTACACCAAGTCTCATTGTTATCATTTAGGTAGGCTCATCAAATTACCATCGACAGATCTTCATGAGTTGATAAAATATCTGTCGATGGTAATTTGATGAGCCTACCAAAAGTGTTTATCCACGAATGATAGGGACAATGAGACTTGGCGTAATGACAATGCATTTAGTCATTAGGTTCCAAGGTTCCATTTCCATTTCTTCATTTTGAGTTTCAAGAATCCTTGCGCAATTAACCAATACATAGAGAAAATAAATCACAGTGGTTCAAGTGTTCACTTTAGATAGTTAATTACTTCTTATAATTAATCTATATGATGTATTGGCCGGCATAGGTTCTTGTGATTGTGGAGCTTTGTCCTGAAGCTGGCGATGCAATGACACAAGTCGTTGAGTTATATATGCCAAATATATTCTATAAACACAAGTATTTAGGACAATAACAAGGATTTTTTTCTTAGTTATAATGTTATCTTGTGTTCCAACTGTTTTATATTTAATGTTAGGAATTGAAATCTTCATGAGGAATAAAGCATAATTGAGAGTTAAGTCGTCGCATCGATTTGCATTCTCACTCGAAATATTGTCGTTTGAGCAGATGGTTCCATACACAGGCACAACGGCAACGTTGATCAAGAATGCCATGAAGAATGCAAATCCGCTTTCTATGAGGAAAAATCGGCAGGTGTCTTGCACAGATCAATGGGATGAAATAAAAGTGCACTTTTTTTTTTTGGGATAATTAGAAAATAATACTTTTTTTAAAGCACCGACAATAAAAGTTTTCTTAAAAACATGAATGTATAACGTAAAGGTGGGACATTATCATGTTGCTTCATTAGCAAAGAGCATGTATGGAGAAATTGAACGCACGAAATTTATATATTTTATGTTTTGCCAAGCATTTAGTGAAAACGCAAGTGACCATAATCCAACGCGCATTATGCCGTGTCTAAACACTGGCCTTGCTTTTTGAATACGGAATCATCAAAGTAAATTGGATTGTTAAGTTACCGTAACTATTATACAAATGGAATTTCAAGTAACTACACTCCATATCTATGCATGCCACGAAGCCCAAGCGTGCTGCAACCAGTGAAGAAAGCTCCAGCCCACTCCGGGTTGTGGAGTCTAGGTTTTGTGTGTGATCTTCATGCATAAGGGTAGTTAGGAAATGACTAAATGAGAATGTGTATAGGTAGAGGATCATTGTTCCTTACCCATATTATGTGGTTAATTATGTGTTTTTTGTTTGGTAAAAGCCTGTCTAAATGGATTTGGGAAGTGACCATGATTTGCGTACTATGACGCCCATACCTTGTCCCCTTTTTTTTATTTTTATTTTTTATTTTTTATTATTTTTTTTTTTATAAATTTAGCCACATACAAGGCGAACATTTAATAGAATTGCATGACACCAAGTGCTTTACTTTTCTTTTTCGTTTTTTTTTTTAACCTTATTAACGTTAAATTGTTTGCTTTAATATTTCAACTATCATTTCAGATCTCAACCCTATCCTTAAGACTAGCAGAAAGAGGAGAGCATAAAGGGTGCGAAGACTATATGTGCAGATGAAAAATGGATTGAGATCCATGACAAATCAAGAAAGGGGGTTGAGAAAGAAAATAATGGAAGACGTGTTCTATGACAGGATGTAATATGGGGTATGATAATTTCTCTTGTATAGACTGACACTAAAAAATTTTGTTGTGGAAGAGCAAAAGAGGAAAAAGGTCTGTTCAAAAAAAAAAAAATTTCCAATTGTTTCTAAAAAAAAGTTCATAATGTGTTTCTAAAGAGTTTCAGAAATACAGAAGTAAGTTTTTTTTTTGTTTATTGTTTCTGCTCTAAAAGTATTTCTGTTTCTCAAAATTGTTCATGAAATACTTTGGGAACACTTTTTTACCATATGGGGGAACACTTTCTGAAAAGTGTAACAGAAACACTTTTCAGAAAGTGTTACCATACAGGCCCTAAATGCATGCGAAGTGAGAGATATAGATGGAATATCATCAGCTTTGGCAGCCACTTCAACCAGTAAAAAAACAATCCTCCACCAATGGTGGGTACTCAACCTTGCATAGATAAGACAATTGTCTCCCTGATATTTCAATAAATATATCAAAAAGACCAGTGAATGATCACGCACAATAAAATGTAACAAATGAAAAGAAGATTGTTTTTTTTTTTTTGGTCGAAAGAAGAGAGTGTTCATGAACAAGACATCAACATCGACATCGACAACAACATAAACATCAACATCAACATCAACAACAATTTTATCTCAAACTAGTTGGGATCAGCGGTCGATGAACCCCAAAGAATCAGAAAAATAAAAACAGAATCAAACGAGGGAATGTGTAAAAATAAATAAATATCTATCTATATATCTATCTATTTATACACTACCCCGTCACAACACTAATAGCCTTCCTCCACTCCGTCCTAAGACAAACCGTACGTCAATCTATTTCTCACTCTATTAAATCTTGTTTTACTGCTTTCACCCAAGTAAGTTTCGGCCGATCTCTTGCTTTCTTCGTGTTATGCTCTCGATAGCAAACTTTTGTTCATACTAGTACATCTAAAAGCCTTTGGAGGATATGCCAAAACCATCTCAATCTATGCTCTTTCATCTTTTTTGCTATTAGTTTTACTCCAACTTTTCGTCGAATCTCTTCATTCCTTATCTTATCGATCTTTGTATGACCACACATCCATCTTAACATACTTATTTTCACTACTCTCATTTTATGCTCATGTTTCCTTTGTACTTGCTAGCATTCAGTTCCGTATAACATAGCAGGTCTAATTGTTGTTCTATAAAATTTTCCTTTTAATCTAAGAGGAATTTTGCAATCACACAAAAATCCCGATGCACTGCGTCATTTCATCCAATCTGCTCTGATTCTATGACTCACATACTCATTAATCTCTCAATCCTTTTGTAATAATGATCTAAGATATCTAAATGTATCTTTCTTGGGTACTTCTTGTCCGAGCATATTTACGGCTTCTTGATCCCCTCTTCTTGCCGTGTCAAGCTCACATTTCAAGTATTCCGTCTTATTTCGACTTAGCGTAAATCTTTTAGTCTCTAACGTGATTCTCTATATGTCTAACTTAGCATTAACCCCAGCCCTAGTCTCATCAATAAGCGCAATATCGTCTGCAAATAGCATACACCATGACATCTCATCTTGAATATCTTTTATTAGTTCATCCATAACCAGAGCAAAAAAGCAAGGGCTCAAAGCAATACCTTGGTGTAAACCTACCGTGATTGGAAAATAACTTGATGTGCCATTACAATCCCTTACACATGTAGTAGCACCGTCATACATGTCCTTGATTGCCTCGACATATTTTGAAGGTACTTTTTTCTTCTCAAAAATCCACCACAGAATCTTTCTTGGACTCTATCATACGCATTTTCGAGATCAATAAACACTATATGGAGATCTTTCTTGCTTTCTCGATATCTTTTCATCAATTGTAGAATCAAGAAAGTAGCCTACATGGTAAAACTTCCTGGCATAAATCAAAATTGATTGACAAAAACCTTTGTCTCTATTCTCAAACGATGCTCAATAATTCTCTCTCATAGTTTCATTGTATAGCTCATAAGCTTGATGCCTTTATAGTTAGAACAATTCTGGATATCCACTTATTATTGTATATATGCACAAGTATACTCTTTCTCCATTCATTAAGCATCTTATTAGTATGGAGGATCTTGTTAAAAAGACTAGTCAATCAACTTATTGCTACATCCCCTAAGCATCTCCACACTTCAATAGGAATACCATCGGATCCCAAGGCTTTATTAGTTTTCATCTTTTTTAATGCCTACCTAAATTCCCATGCTTTAACTCTATGCACAAACTTTCTGTTTGAATCATTAGAATCATCTTTCAAATCCAGCTCACTTCTATCGCTCTTCCCATTGAAAAGTGTGTTAAAATAGCTCATCTACCTGCCCTTAACGTCTTTATCTCTTATCAAGAGTGTTTGATTTTCATCCTTGATACATCTAACTTGTGTCAAGTCTTTACTTTTCCTGTCCCTTGACTTTGCAAGTTTGTAGATGCATTTTTCTCCTTCTTTGTTTTCAAGTTTGTTATACAAATCGGTGAAAACCTTACCTCTAACCTCTCTCACAACTTTCTTGGCATTTTTTCTCGCTAATCTAAACTTTTGTAAATTATATTCATTAGGACATTTATATGGGCATCTGAAACACTCATTCTTCTGCCTAATTGCCTCTTGCACCTCTTCATTCCACTACCAGGTTTCTTTTGTTTGATGTCTATTCTCTATACTTTCTCCTAACACCCCTTTTGCCACTGTCTGGATGTAGTTAGACAACTTCTTTCACATCATATTTACGTCGCCCTCCAATCGCCACGGTCCTTCATATAACATTATTTCCTTGAATTCTGTTAGTTTCTCCTCATGTAACTTTCACCATCTTACTTTGGGGTGCTGCGCACTTCTCTTTATCTTTTGTACTTTGTTATACCAAACTTCTAATACCACTAACTTATATTGTGTAACTACACATTCACCAGGGTATACCTTACAATCTACATACGAGCCTCTATCCTCTCTTCTTACAAGAAAGAAATCAATCTGACACAATTTTGACCGTTGCCAAAATTTATCAGATGTGACTATATTTTTCTAAAAAAGGTGTTTGCCAATATCAAATCATAAGCTAATGTCACACTCAAGATGTCTTCGCTAGCCTCATTTCTAGTCCTATATCCAAAACCTACATGAATTCTGTCAAAATCTCCACTACTCTGACCGACATGTCCATTTAGATTTCCTCCTATGAATACCTTCTACTCGTATAATATCTGCCTTAAATCCTCTTCCAGATCTTCCCAAAATATGCTCTTCTCGAACCCTTGCAGTCTAGCTTGAGGAGCATACATACTAAGGATATTCAGAATCAAATCCCACACTACTAAATTAACTAAAATAATCCTATCTTCTATTCTATTAACATCAACAACTCTATCCTTGAAATTTTTATTTATTAGAATTCCAACTCCATTTATACTCTTTGTTGTGCTTGTATACCATAGCTTGAATCCCATGTCATCCAATTCCTTAGCATTCTCTCCTTTCCATTTAGTCTCTTGCAATTAAACAATATTCACTCTCATTCTAGCAAAAGTATTTGTCAATTCCCTCAATTTACCCGTTAAGGTTATTACATCCCAACTTCCCCAATTGAATCCCCAGCCCCTAGGCTTTTCTTACCCCTCCACACTTGCCCATGAAAGTGTGAGGACCCTTGCTCATTTATCACCACATTTGGACACCGATATGACGCATCACTCTAGGAATGATGGCTCAAGGCTAGCTTCCTTACCCCCGCACCCACTTATCTTGGTGCAAAGACCCTTGCTCATTTTTCGCTACACTCGGGCGCCGATGCAACGAGTCTCTAAGAATGATACGCTCTAATGAAATATCAATATGGTTCATCTCATAAAGGTAGCTCTTTTTTTATTTTTATAATCGGCTCGCTACGCCTGACGTAACTCTTCTCCTTTACTTGACTTGGGACAGACTATGTAGACTACATAGGCGGAGTGACTATTGATACTCATTTTGTAGACAAATAGGCATAATTCCTACTTAATTTCTTAAAAAAATGACTATTGATACTTATTTTGCGATTAGCAGCTAGTGATTGGGTGATGAGAACATATATCAAGTCGATGCTTACAACCCACAAAAGCTGACCATATGATCCAATAGACTATAGAGAAATGGATTAATACCGCAAAAAATCTCAAACCGGTACACTTATGACAGATTTACCTCAAAGTATTTTTTGGATCACCAAAAATTCTAAACTTGTATAACTATGATAAATTTACAACAAACTAAAATTTTTACCATAAAAAATCTCAAACTGGTACACATGACAAATTTACTCTCCGTTAGTTTCTGTTAATTTGAGCTAATAACAACAAAAATTTCAAATTATTACACCTACAACAAACATAGGGTAACGTGTACACCCGACAATTGTCACATGTTATTCAACTTATCAATTTGACAGTAAAATTTAATGAAAACTAACAAAGCGTAAATTTGTCACAACTTTACTAGTTTGGGATAAATTTGTCACATGTATATTAGTTTGGAATTTTTCATGATAAAAAAAATAATTTGAGGTAAAATTATCACATGTGTACCAATTTAGGATTTTTGGTGGTATTAATCCTAAAAATTTAGTGACACGTTCAAGTGTACTATATATTTGTGTAAGTACAAACGTAGCAATGTTGGGTATCATTTTTTTTTCTTTTGTGTGACCTCGTATCCATGATTCGCTTCTGTCTGCAAATCAATTTCTATTGCAACATTGATAGCAGAACCTTGAATTCAACATGAACTCATTCAAACACCACATGCAGGTATGCACGAGAGATTTTATGGTTTCCAAGGTCAAGATATGCGAGAGAAACGAGGAAATCGGAGTCAACAAATGTTATGGACTCTCCCCATCCATGTTTCTGAATTAGCACAGGGACAAATGCAATCAGATGAAAAGGTTATATTGCAATTTGATCAAATGACTTTCTCGATTGGATCTTCATAATGTTTAAATTAGGAAACTTCCACATGGAAACAATCTTGTTCCGTAAGATCGTGATTGGTTTGGCCCATCAAAGATCGGAGATCGAGGGACTTAACGAATGTTATATTCGACGAATGTCTAAAAAGAGAGAACCTAATCATTTGAGTCCTCTAGATCGATTCACCATGCATGGAATTACGAGAATCAAAGGGTGGGGTCGTGCCCAACCCATTAATGGCCACTATCGTTGGGCGTTCTACACTTGCCATCAGCACTTTAAAGACAGATTATAACCTGTGGTGTTAAATTATATCTCGAATTTGAACTTATATACGTAACTCGACCTTATTTGAGGATGTTGATTAGTCTGTGATGCAGTCCCAGATTGACTAAAACAATAGGATCTTGGAAAGTGACTTAGATGCACAGAAACTCCATCATTAAAACTTTATGATTAATTAAGACTTTGTAGTTCACCCTTATATGCACATGATTCGAGGTTAATGGAATATTTTGCTGGATGTAATCCAAATTTATGGATGAAGCAGCGTAAAACTCGTTTCTCAATTTCCCTTTCTTACTTTTACGCTCTATTTTACTGTAGTTGTGTGCCAAATGTCAATATAGATATTACTTTTTTCCCTCAAATAGCAAACTTTGTGGTAGATATCCTCTCACGTCTCTAATTTTCCCATAAACCTCTCCTTTCCAATTGTCTAACCGAGACACTAGAGTTCACTAGGCTGCTTCAACTAATCAACAGTTCTGACTAAATATCACAGTCTCTGTACTTCGAATTGGCGGGCGATCGTCCACCATGAAAGGCGCATGGACTTACAGATTGGGTTTTTCAGGGGGAGGAGTTCTTTTTTTTTTTTTTTTTCCGGGAATGATATTTTTACACCCCAAGCCACATCGCTGGGAGTATGGTTACCGTTACCTCCAACCGATCACCGGCTGTCACCGCCGCCGCAGCCCTTGTACCATTGTTGAGAAAACCATTATAGCAACAGCTATATGTGTATGGCTCAACTTACAGATGACATCGCTAGCCAATTACCGCCTCCATTGATTCAAGGATGTTAACCTAGTTATTGGAGAATAATGGTGGATATGCTAAGTCTCTATGAATTCTCGTTACTGAGAACAAAGTGTGCTTTGACAAGAAAGACTGAACAAAAACCCCACCCTCAATGTACTTGTCTCGCTTTGACCAAAAAAAAAATAAAAATTGCACTTGTCTCATTGCTCCATTCCCTTTCGCCCTTCATGTGTTTTTCCAAGGAAAAATTATCAAAAAAAAAAAAACTTACCCAAAAAAAAGCCTAAACATATTATAACTGTGACAATTTAGTTCTAAATATTTTTTTGTCAATTCAGTCCCTCCAACCAACTTTGGTCGCCCGACACTTACATAGATACAGATCGGTGCTAACATGAACAAATTTTAACATACTTCAATATTTTTTTTTTCGAATTATTTATTTAGTTAGTTAGTTTAGTTTTTTCTTTTGTTTTTATTTTTTTTTTCTTCTCCTTCTTCCTCTAGTTGGTCCCCAAACGACTGGTGATAGTCGAGGGCCGGAGAGGTTGAGCCTTGCACAGGTCGAGCCTCCCCTAGCCATGGTGAGGACAGATCAGCAAGTGGCCAGAGAAAGAATGAGAAGGAACAAATGAAAAAAATGAAGATAAATAAATAATAAATAATAAAATATTAATAAAAATTGACACGTCAAGTAGTGATGCTAAAATTGGCTGGATAGACTGAATTGGTACAAATGCAAAAGCTCTATGACTAAATTGACAAAAAAAAGTTTAAGACTGAATTGTTATAATTACAATAGAGTTATGACTTTTTTGGTAATTTTGTTCAAAAAGTCCTAAAATTATTACACTTTTGCCAACTGAGTCTTAAAACTTTTTCATATGTTGTCAATTGAGTCCATTAAGCTAATTTTGACTAAAAATCATTGACGTGACCTTGATCATCTAGTGTGGCATAGCTCGTGCAGACGTGGATAATTTTGAATAATATTTTAATGTTATTTGAATTTTTTATTTTTATTTTTATTTTCCTTTTTTTAATTGTTTATATCCTAGCCAGCAAGGGCGGCCTCACCAACGCCGCGAAGACCATCGTGTAGATCTAACAAGAGCCTTTGCGCCCTCACCCGCGGCCTGCGTGGCTGCTAAGCCCTCTCCTAAGGCCAACACAACCTTGCCGGTTGCGGGCAAGGAGATTACGAAAGCCCTCACACGCGGCTGGCAATACGGGTGAGCAAAAAAGACCGCTCAGACCGGACTGGGACTGGTGGTCCAGTTCCTGGTTTTAGGGGGTCCGGTCCCCGGTTCCTAAAATTGGAACTGGTGATCGGGTGGTCCGGTTCCCGATTTCAGGAACCGATTCCGGAACTGGACCGCCCGGTCTTTAATTTAAAAAAAGAAAAAATATATATTCACGTTTACTTCCATTTTAGTCGATCAGATTCACTAGGGTTTCTTTGCCTCTTGGAGTCTCGATCATCTCATTTTCCTCTTCAATCGATTCAGTGATCTTCATTCCTTCTCTCTCCCTCTCTGCAAAAGACCTCCTTGCTCGCCTTTCTGTGAGAGTGTGAAATAGCACGTAGCTAAAGCTGAGCCGGCTCATTTTCTTTTGAAGACCGAGTTTAGCATGTCCTGTGTCCTCAAGCTTGCCCGTTTGTTCAAATTTTGTGTCCTGTGAGAAACATTTAACGACATTCTGTTTAGTGTCTTACGAGGCAGATGTCTTAAGCAATTTTTTTTTCAGAGAATCTCTAGGAATAGCTGAGTGCTGGTACTGCACTGATGATTTCGTGCTTGTCGGTTCGTTCAAAACCCTTGAACAGAAAGTTGCAGATTCTCGGCTGTACAAATCTATACCTTGCTAGTGTTGTATTCACGCGAACAAATTTTGAATGTTTGAAGGTATACATGGTTATGCAGATGAGCTCTCCCAATGTGCTATTCATATACATAGCTTGTACCCAAAAAAATCCTCTTTTGTGGAAGAATTCTGTCCTGGTGCCCAGAATTCTATTGGCTTTTGTTTGTTTTTGTGGAAGAGTTATGTTGGCTTTTGTGAAGAATTTTGTTGCCCGGAATGTTTTTGAACATTGGCTTTTGTTTGTTTTTGAGCGTCTAACTTTGTGGAAGAATTCTGTTCTGTTGCCCAGAATTCCACCATCATGTACCCATCCAAAATTGAGACCTTTATTGGAACTATTCTCGGCTGAATGGTAATTTTGAGATTGCTGCACATGTTGCAATTAGTCAGGGATACAAAAAGAATGACTTATTTTCCAGTTTTTTCCACCCAACTATATGTAAAGTCCACCTTGTGCATGAGCCTCCGCAAAAACGTCCACCTTCGTGAAAGCATACAAGTTCCCATGGCATCCTTTATTGGTTCTTTGGAACCGGACCGGACCGACAGTTCGGTCCGGTTCCCGGTTCTCAGGTGGTTGGTCCGGTTCGCGGTTCCCAAAAATGAGAACCGAGACTATTGGTCCGGTTCTCGGTTCTTGAGAGGAACTGAACCGGACCGGAAACCGCTCACCCCTAGCTGGCAGGGGTCATGGACCTAAAAAAATCAAAGAAAAAAAGGAAAAATAAAATTAAAAATCAAAGATATTAAAAGAAGTTTGGAAAAATTAAAAATTATTAACTGCATCGTCGGTCATTCCATATAAAATGGCTGACATCTACATGAATGATTTTCAATCAAAATTGATTGGATAAATTCAATTAGCAAAATGTGAAAATGCTTAAGATTCAACTGACAAACTTAAAAAGTTTATGGATGAATTGACAAAAGTGAAATAGATTTATAACTTTTCGGATGATTTTTCCCTCCTTTCCACAATATTCTTTCCAACATGGAGACGCAAAGTTAACTGAAAAAGTAAAGCCAGTTTCATATTCTTGGATGTAGTTCTTACCTACAAGACATTATTCAAGGTCGCGATTAATAAATATGCTGACACCATCTAATTATGCAATTAATCCAGCACGTTCGTCCGTCGTTACAAAAATTAAAAAACTACTAATCATGGCCGAATCCAGCGCATCTACTTTATTATCTTTGGTCGATGACGATCCAAGTGGATTGGTTAACATAAAGGTACATTATGTATGATAGGCAGATGAAGTTTTAGTGGGTCGTCTAATTAATATAGAAATTAAAAAGCAAAATCGTTTTATCCTGTAGTGTGACATTGTTGAAATCTGTGATAAGTTGGAGTAGTTGAATTGATACGGGGAATGGAATCGTCACTTGTATGTAGCTAAGTGTGCAGCCAAAAATGCTCTATAATCAGATAAACCTATTGTCTGATGGGACTCATGAAATGGAATCTTGTACTAAAATGGAGGAAAATTATCAATGAAATCCTAAATTTATTGCAAATGTATCAATTCAATGCATCCGACCAACTGTAATCGGCGGCTAACATGGAGTCCAACATTGACATGACAATTTTTAATAGTATATTAATATATTTTCAATTTTTTTTCCTTCTTATCTTCTTTTCCTTATTTCTCTAGCTAGTCGCCAGATGGGCGATCGGCAAGAGGCGAGGGTGACCGAGGTTGACCTCCTCACCAACCATTGGTGAGGGCGAGGGTTAGTGATTGGCAAGGTCGCCTTCACCTCTTGTCACGCCCCGACTTTCGAGCCCGCGACATCCCTTACCAAATCGCCACGAGGTCATAAAGATAGCGTCCCAGGCACACTCTCGACCTATCACTTACTTAAGCATGCGGAAACGTGTCAACTTCCTGACAATAAAAATAAACAGGGATAGAATAGCAGGAATCAAACACCACAACGTTTTACCAAAGGATAATAATAACCAAATATACAAAGTAATTAGGACATAATTTTACTGAGCTACTAATATACGAGCTCAATCCCATACTTCGGGGCCAGTAGACAAAGTTTCAAAGGTATACTCAGTCAGGTAAGACTAACTTCTCATCTTACTTCAGATGACTAATCCAAAAGCCAATCCTTGACGCCCACGAGGCTCCATCACTTGGAACCTGAAAATGTTATTCCACGACGGGGTGAGAATAAATCTCAGTGAATTAAGCCTAAGCTCGGTTAGGAAACTGATTCGCCTGGGCATCCTAACAGAAGTCTTACAATAACAAATCACCACATATAACTCCCAATTATAGATAACAAACCACCACATATAACACCCAATTACAGTCACGATATAAAAACAATCCACATGCATACTTGCTAGCTTCAGCCACACATAATGCAATGCTTGACTCGGCTTACAACCAATCAGTCAATCACCCAAACAAGCATCTCATCTACAAGTACGCACAATACATCGCACAAGTCCATTTATTAACGATAATCGTGTCCACAACACGTGAGAGGATTTACGCGAAAGAAGGCATGATTCGACTCCCACAAATAACGCGATCTAGCATCTTGATGCAATCGAGCATTCTACCGGCAAGATCGGGTTACGTCCCTTTTCTCTTGGCAACAGCTACTACAAGAGGTGTCTCCGGTGCGCCTGACACGGCACCAATAAGTAGGCATTCCTAAACGGGGCGTCGGTCCATCACAAGCTCCGATCGGCATCCTACCAATCCTGCATTCGTGCTAGTTAGCATCGGACCAGAATTGACGTGCTTCTAGCAAGTCGTATGGTTCTATACGATTGGTAAAGTACAAACTTATCAGGAAAAACATCATCATTCCTTCATGTGACCACACAACACACATCCAGCAATCAACCTATTTCATTATCTTTGGTTAAAGCCGGGTGTTCACACAGGCATGTAAAAGTCTCGGTCGAAGGCCATTTTCATGCTAAAAATGTCTTTTGACTTTACACACGGCCATATGCATATGCAGTCTAACATTAGATACTGCAACCACAGAAGGGCGATTAAACCCCAAATAGACCACCAAACACTCAGTGAACAATTAGGACAGCCAATTAGACATTTCAGCAAGACATCCAAATCAATAAAGTCAATAATCAATCCCGACCAGTTAAAACCGATTAGACAATAAAAAGCTTGATTCGTACAATGTCTTTATTAATCAATTTAATTTATAACGTCGATCGCTCGCTCGTCTCTAGCTTGTCGCATGCTCGCAATCGAATACAATCAAATTAATCAATCAATCAATTACAACTAATCTCAATTAGCCATAGACAATATAATCGATCGGCTAACGTAATCGATCGGCCATTTAACTTAATCACAATTTCTATCTAAACCGGCCCCGATCGCGTACCTAAATTTCCTAATCGCCTAAACGACTAATCCTAGGCGTAATTAGCGCCCCAACCAAGTATTAGGGTCAACTCACAAATTGAGTCGACTAGGGCGGTCTCAACGCCGACGGCGCGGGCGACGACGACGAACAGCGACGACGGATCACAGGCCAATTTCTTTGAACGACGGCCCAAAACTCTCGGTCAAATGGCCCAAATTCCCAACCACGATCGGTCACTCAGCCTAGGCTTTCTGCCACTCGGCCACTCGGCTCAGGCCAAAACTGCCACGGCTCGTGCGACCAGGCCCGAACAGGGCAGGAGTGGCGCCAAGGCTGAAATGGCCGAAACAAAGGCCAACGAGCGGTGGCTGGCTTCGAGGGTCGATGGTGGAGGTACCCGGTGGTCGGGGGGAATCCGTCGGTACCAGTGGCAGCGGCTGAAGGCGGCGGATCGACGGCGAAATAGATCTGGTGGAGCAGAGGTCTTGCGCAGCCGAGAAGAGGGAGGCGGTTCGAGTCAATTTTCGGCAACCACGCGCCGCGGCTGACGTCCACAAGCTCAGGGGTGAGAGAGAGAGGTCCTAGGAATTCATTGGTGGTGGCGGTGAGAGGCGGCGTCGCCGAAAACGGCCGGATTTGAAGAAAATGGTGACCGGCTCGAAAATAGGGCGCCGGCGATTTCGGGGCGATTCGCGGCGACTCCAGCGATCGTTTGGCGGCGGGATGGCTTCAACTTGAAGCTTAGGAAACGGGGGAGTCCCGGCGTGGTGGTGGTTGGTGGCGATGGCCCCGGAAATGGCTGGAGGAAGGCCGGAGGTACTCAGGTTAAGGGGTCTGAAACAGGGGCTGGGCTTCCCGAGGCTGTTTCGCGATTGCCGGCGGCCAACGGAGGCGACGGAGGGGTCGGGAGTGACGGTGGGGAGTGGCTGTCGATGGTGGCTATCGGTGGTGGTGGTGGCGACGCAAGAAAAAGCCTGAGGAAAGAAGAAGAGGGAGGTGTAGTCGATCGGGGGGGTGTCCACCGTGTGAGAGAGAGAGAGAGAGGTCACGTGAGGAAGAGGTAGCAGAGAGACAGAGTGGGTGGGGCCCAATTGAAGACTTTTGGGTATTTTTGTCTTTTAGTGCAAATAGTTGAGGGCAAAAAGGTAATTTGACAAATCGGGACTGAACGAAAATTCGGTACACTGGACGAAGGGTATTTTGGTAATTTCACAGGCTAGGTTTGGTAGGGATTAGGCTTTAGTGCGAGGATTGAAATCCTAATTCTCGACGACTAAGAATTTCGAAACCTAATGTAAACGGACTGAAACTTTAGAATTCGTCAAATTATTATATCTTCAGTTCTTGCGATCCAAAATATTTTATCGACTGAAATTCCATTCAATTCCTTTTAATAGAATTCTGGTACTTTACCAAAGGTGAATTTTTGGGACGTCACACCCCTTGCCAACCACCCATCCGACGATTGGCTGGAGGAAGAAGGAGAAAGAAAAAATAGATATTAAATATTATTAACATTGTCTCTATTAGCTAATGAGGCGTTGACTAGATTGGTGAGATCTCTAGGCTTTAGACAGTTAAATTGATAAGGTCCAAAGTTTGAATTTCCCCGATCGCGTCTTAGGGGACTTACGGTGGGTTTGTTTAGCTTTCCCAATAGGCTTTCAAAGCCCATTGGGAAAATATTGAAACGTTTGATTCAACTTTAGGCCAACATTTAGCTAAATACTAATCTTGAAAAAGCTGAAAGTTCAATGTTGGTAGGAACTAGCATTGAGCTTTCAGCATTTAATCAAATGCAAAATGATTTTTTTTCGTTGCAAAACTATCCTCCCTATTTTTCCCATTTTTCCAATTTTGCCCCCTTTATGTTACTATTCATCTTCTTCATTGGTGAGGGGTAAGATCTAGGGTTCAGGTGAGGATCGGCTAAGGAACGACGAGGGGCCGATAAGGGGAGGCCGGCGTTCAGGTGGCGGCTCCTGGGTCGTGCGACCTAGGCGACGACTCCTCCTAGGTCGCGCGAACCCAAGCGTCGCCTGAGGTTGCCGCCTGAGGTCCCAGGACATCAGGCGGTTGTCCACCTAAGGTTGAGCGACCTAGACAACGGCCTCCTAAGGTCACGAGACCTCACGTCGCCTAACCTCAGGCGGGCCTCGTCTGGGTCGCAGGACCCTTGGTAAGGGCAGTCTATGGTCTGACGACGGCCGCTGGCGGCAGATCTGGCTTGCCGATGGCCGAAATCTTTGCCGTTCCAGCGAAGGTTATTTTTGACAAAAAAAAATTGTGTTCAAAACTCTTTTGCAAAGTTATTTTTACCAAACACTACTTTAAGCATAGCTTGTTTCAAAAGAGTTTTTATCAAACACAACTAGCATTTTCTCAAACCCCTTTGAGTTGAAGGCGTTGGCATTTTTTTAAAGCCCATTTCAAATGCTGAACCAAGTCCACCCTTAACTAATGGCATTGGTACTCATACCCTCACCACTCCAAAGAATAGTCCATTGCACGTGGGAAACCTTGGTTACAAAAAAAAAAAAACATTGTCTCCATTAGCGTCAGTTAGCCAAATTTGACTAGATCGACTCAATTAGCTTAAGACTTTTTTAGTAACTTTCGCCAATTATGGACTATCCATTTCGCCATCGACCAAGACATAGAACTAAATGGCTCTAGGATTAGGTTGATTCCATTAATCTCATGGAAAGTTACATTTAAGGTCAAAACAAAAGATAAAAAATAGATACGAAAGACCCACCTCTTAGATTTCATCATAGGAGTCGCAATTGCTTTATCTGATCTTTCGGTCTCTCATAAGTATATGAGTGTGACATAAACTATGAAATCATATGATATTACTTGCATGTTTGGTATTAGTTTATATCCGAGCATTTATAATTGATTCCTACTTCTTTGAAACCGTACGCTAGTCTTGATTGAAAGTCAATTGGCAATTAGAATGCTTGGCCGATGAACCGGCAATTAAAATTTGGCAAGTAGTAACTAGGTTAGGGAAATTAAAAGAGATAAGATGCCAAAGAGTCTTATTATTGACTATTTATCGAGAGAAAAATTGTCCAGAAAGTGATAAATCTATTACAATTTTGTCAATTCAATTATAAACCTTTTAATTTTTTTTCAATTCAGTACTAAATCTTTTCACATTTTGTCAATTGAATCCATCCGGCCAGTTTTGGCCAAAAATCGCTGACTTAGATGTTGGATGTCTTACGATACACGATCAGCACTAGCGTAGATAATATGTAATAATTTTTCTGATTTTTTTTTATTTTTTTCTTCTCCTTTTTTCTTTGTCTTTTTTTTTTTTTTTTTACTGTGGCTAGCGAGATTGGCTTCACTAGCCTGGCCTTGGGCCATTTACAAAGTCAAGGCCAAGATCGGGGACAAGGTATCCCGTAGGACTCGCCGGCAAGCAGCTCGAGGACGGCTGCACCGACTATAGCATCAGAAGGAGTCCACCCACCACCTTGTCCTCTTGCTCAGGGAAGGCATGCATATCTTCGTTATACCGTCACTGGCAAGACCATCCCTCTTGAGGTTGAGAGCTCCGATACCATCGACCACGTCAACGTCGTCAAGGCCAGATCTGGACTCTCACTTGAGACCTGTGAAAGGGCTCGGTGATCCTCATCAGCCACGGTTTGGAAAAAAAATGAAAAAGGAAATTAAAGGAAAATAAAAATTATTAAATTTTTTGAATAGAAACATTAAGATACTGTTAAAAATTGTCACGGCGGGTGAAATCTTTCTCCACCTTCTAGATGCATAGAACTATAATCATTTGCTTTTTGCTCTTTGCAAGCGTTTGGACTTATGATGCATCGCTTTAGTCCCAGAAAACTATCATACAGAGCCAGCTGCCTATTCTCATCAAAGCACGTATGTCATGGTCTGCACCTTGCGTAGGAAAGCAGGAATAGTTTAAGAGACAAACATCAGCAAACAAATAAATGAAGTCATCATGATTCTAGCTATTCGACTCAAGAAAGTAGGGAAAGAAATTGCACCAATGAGCCGGCGCAAACCCTGAAAGGGACTTAATTTTCCTTGCTCATATCTAGGACATTTGGCACACGACAAATGGTTAGGTTTAGATTAAGTCATCCCGAAAAGGAAAAGAAGAATCAAATTGGGTAAATATGGACATGGATTTGCAAAGTTGGCATGCTGAATGACGCAGTTGACTGTTATTAATTGGGTATTGAATATGACTGCCTGCTCATCTAAAAAAACACTATTATAGCTAGTTAGAAGAATGTCTTATTTGGAAATTGGTCCTAATATATCTGATGTTGCTCGAAAGAAAACAAGGAGTGCCAAACGTCAAGTGCATCTCCAAGGATTTCGGTCCAAAAATGAGAACAGAAAGCAAAAGAACATCTGTAATACAGATCATGTCTGCATGCTTTTAGTTATAGCCTTCCCTATGAGGGATGGACTTGTTTATGCTTTTGTTTTTGTTTATTGAGCCATCAAAGATGGTGACTTGCCAATGAGGCGTTGGCTGAGTTGATGATATCCCTAGGTTTTAGACAGTTAAACTAATGAGGTCCCAAGTTCTAATCTACCAGGCTTTGTCTTGAGGGACTTAACCGGTGACATTGGAATTCATACGCCCACCCTTTGATAAATAATCCATTGAACATGGGAAATCTCGGTTTAAAAAAAAAGAGAGAGAGAGATGGTGACTTGTGTCTATAAAGCATGCAGGACATTGCCAATCCTCGTAAGCTGTTTGTTTGGAGTACAACAAGAAGCGAACCAGGTATAAATCAAGCTCATCAGTTTGCTTCCCAAAAAGCAAAGTGTGTGTTGAGAGAGAGAGAGAGAGAGAGGAGTATGGAGGAGGAGGAGCATCGGATGGCAAGTATTGGCGCTCCAACCATATGGGGAGGGAGCAACAGGATAGTGGCCATTAATGTAGAGGGGATGACCCCGCCGCTTGATATCCCTGATTCCACACATGGTCAAGCTGATCAAGAGGACTCACATGAGCAGGTTCTCTCTCTTCTTTCTGTCAAAACTTCATGGAATAAAACAACTCTTATGTCGAAAAGGTCATCGGTTCCAGTCTGATCAGATCTCGTTTAGAAATTGGGAGCATAACCAGTTTCTGAATAGTCCAATGGAACCAGTAGACTATTAGTAGGCGTGAGCAACACGGACTTTATTTTAATATATTAATTACAATCACATTTACATTTAGGAATCAAAAAAATAGCCGGTCAATTGTTATATTTACATTTATAAAAGAAAAAATAATCAGCCTGGTCCATTTTCCCCTGGAATTGGGAACCGGTGAAAATCACCTATTTCAAATTTATGGAACTAAGAACAGGACCGAAAATCACTGGCTGGTTTGAACAATTCTTGATTCAGTTGGTCCGTTTACTTATCCTTATTATGTTGTCCATACAACTAAGAAAGAGAGGAAGAAAGGAAGGGAAACATAGGGTGTAATATCACTATCTATGGTGCTTCATGTCAGGTCAGCTTTCACCATGTCCTGTGTCCCATGTGACTAATAAATCACCACTCTTGGGAGGAGTGTGTTTGTAAAAAAGTTAGAACGCACGCAGGACCAATGACCTTGCAACATAAGTTTCTCATCTAATCGCATTTATCCTTTTGGTTATTCAGAAACCTGGATGGAGAAAGTTCTTATCATTTGTTGGTCCCGGATTTCTCGTTTCTCTCGCATATCTTGACCCTGGAAACTGTAAACCATCTCTCTCTTTCCCTCTCTCTCTCTCTCTTTGAGTGCGCGGGCGCATGCATGTATGTGCGAAGTATTTGAATGAATTCGCGTTGGACTCACGGTTCTACAATCAATTTCGCAGTAGAAACTGATTTGCAGGCCGGAGCGAATCATGGATACCAGGTAATATAAAAGAATAATGAAAGCCAACATATATATGTTCAAGCCTATGCAAATATACAATGTAAACGTAAATCTTTTTGCTGATTCTTTTTAATCTATTGGACCATATGGTCAGCTCCTGTGGATCATACTCATCGGGTTGATATTTGCTCTCATCATCCAATCACTAGCTGCTAATCTCGGAGTGAGCACTGGTAATAAGAAATTAAGGAGGAAACAATGACTCTTATTTTCTTGCTCTTGAACAGGCTCTTTTTCTTCTTATTCCGTATATTTTCTTGTATGTGATCGATTCACTTGTCTTTTGTAAATTTATTCGAATTTCAGGGAAACACCTGTCTGAGCTATGCAAGGCTGAGTACCCGCCATTGGTAAAGTATTGCCTATGGTTTCTGGCTGAAGTGGCTGTCATAGCCGCCGATATACCGGAAGGCATCTCTCTCTCTCTCTATCTCATCTTGATATATTTACTAGACATTTCATAACACAAATGATCTTGCCCTATACTGTATCAGCACATAGAACCCCAGCTCAATATCTCTTATATCCTTTCTCAACCATCTTCAGTTGTCATGGATCTCAATCCACTTTTTCATCTACACATATGGAGTTCACATTATTTATTCTTTTCTCTTTCCACTAATCTTAAGGATAGAGTTAAGATATGAAATGATAGTTGAATCTCTTAAGATGC
Organism: Rhodomyrtus tomentosa; assembly: GCA_028455895.1. Classification (NCBI taxonomy): domain Eukaryota; kingdom Viridiplantae; phylum Streptophyta; class Magnoliopsida; order Myrtales; family Myrtaceae; genus Rhodomyrtus; species Rhodomyrtus tomentosa. The sequence goes on along the minus strand of JAPCWY010000001.1, from coordinate 33,112,121 downwards.
ACGGTTTACCTTTAGTAAGTAGAAAAGTAAAGCATTTGGTGTCATTCAATTATGCTAAATTATCGTACACATAACAACATAATATGGGTACGTGATGAGGATACTCTACTTATAAATGGGGGAAATTCCAAATAAGAGTCCTAAGTGCTCTTAATTTCTCAAATAAGAGCCTGAAGTTGATCTTATTTAAAAAAAAAAGGCATGAAGTCTCCCTATTGTATCAAATAAGAGCCTAAAATGGTCATGGCTATTTTACATAAGAGCCTAACCTCATAGGTCGACCAACGAAATGCTCCAGCCAATTAAGTGCTTTTTGGTCAAAATATAATTTTAATCTAATTTCTAGTTAAATTAAATTAAAAATAAAAAAACTGAAAGTTAAAAAAAAAAAAAAATAGGTGTATACAAGCGGGAGGGGCTGCCACAAGTGGGGATGCGGCGGTGGCCGGTGGGGTCACGGGGGCTCAGCGGGATAAATTAGTTATAAATTTCACAACTTCCCTCATTGTATGGATTGAATGGAGTTCTTTCATAAATTCTGGCGTCCATATGCGTGCCACATATTACTCCATATCCATGAAAATCACATACAAAACCCTATTCTCCAAATATTTGTCTCCTCTCTCTCTCTCTCTATGCTTTTACAGTCCCTCGCCACTTTACAGCACCTAGGCACTAAGCATGGCTCACTTGCACTATCACCCCGTCGCTCAGTCCCTGTCACCATCCTCGCCTCGGTCACCTCTCTTCTATCTCTCTGGAAGGGCATATTGTAGTCACGCCGCATAGCGCTAGTAGATTGGAGGTCGTCTTAAGTTTAGGACCACCGACTTGAGGCTGCGACCTCATATTGTGGTTACAACCGACATACAATGTCAAAAAAGTAGGTGACCATCGTGGGGGCGGCCGCCGGGGCCTGTCTGGAGATGGCCGATGACGACAATCTTTGTGGGCAACAGTTAACGGCACACAATGAGCTTAATAAAAATTGTGACAATGAAGACGATAATGGTACATGGAGGATTCCAATTCCTGGAATATGGAATGATTCTAAGTACACCATTAACACTCAATAAAAAGGATTAGTTTCCTCTTGGTTTAAGGATAAACTAACACCTTCAACTTACTCAAAGACGCAGCGTCAGCAAGCTAATATATTAGAGTTCTGATAAATCCACATCACAAACATATTCCTAGAAAATCCACTCGACAATCGCATCAAACTCACATAGTTCTGAATTATGAGCTTTTTAATTGCAACAACTAAATTATACGTTATTGAAGATAGAATTACCGCATTTGTTGGCACTTGACTTGCCCTCCAATAGATCCTAAGGGATTAGATTGTACTCATTCTAATTACCAGACTTAAAGAGCCGGTATTATTATTTATTGTCATTACCTCCCTGTTCAGTAACTCATCGAATGCGTCGTATGATAGTCATATTTAGTTACGCAGCATGGCTATTTGTCTGGTGATTTCATATTGTTTAGATCTACTAACTAAACAAATTGCTATTTGCAGTGATTGGGACAGCCTTCGCACTTAACATTCTGTTCCACATCCCAGTGTGGGCTGGAGTTTTGTTGACTGGTTTCAGCACCCTCGTGCTTCTTGGCCTACAGAAATATGGGGTATAAATTTACTTGCTTGGAATTCCATTGATTTTTTAAGGCCATGTTTATTGACTTCTTTTGAATTACCTATGCCAATCGAATTATAGTCACACTGACTTGATGAAGACTGAATTTATTTCACCAACATTCAATTCAATATTTTCTGAATCTTGACTGTTCCAATCCACTAAAGATGTGGTACTCGAACTTGTTAGATAAGAAAGCTGGAAATGCTGATAGCTACATTGGTATTCATAATGGCTGCGTGTTTCTTCGGCGAAATGAGCTACGTGAAGCCTCCCGCCAAGAAGGTCCTAAAGGGGATGTTCGTCCCCAAGCTCTCTGGGAATGGCGCCACTGGCGATGCCATCGCTTTGCTCGGCGCACTCGTGATGCCGTAAGATATTGTTTTATACTTCATCTCACACCCTCTATGTCGCTAGACATACGTGAAATTGCTTGTGCCGTTTTTTGGATTTGAGAGTTTTATTGCTTGTCAACAGGCACAACCTGTTCCTCCATTCTGCTTTGGTCTTGTCCAGGAAAGTTCCAAGATCGGTCCGAGGCATCAATGTACTAAATTCCTAAGTTTGTCTTCAATGTTCCTTTATTTGTCAAAATAGTTTTGGTGAAGATCTTATTCCTCATTCGAAAAACTAGGCCATTCTTTGGACAGCATAATGTGCATTTGATTATCGTCACTCATGTTTTTTGCTAATTATATTAGGTACAACATGCGATATATAAGGATAAAATTCTTGTCAATGTTATAAAACATGCACGCTTGTTTTGTCAATTATCCAAAAAATAAACGTGCACTTTTTTTATCTCATCAATCTTTGCAGGACGCCTGCCGATTTTTCCTCATAGAAAGTGGATTCGCATTATTTGTTGCATTCTTGATCAATGTCGCCGTTGTGTCCGTGTCTGGCACCGTCTGCTCGGGCGACAATCTTTCGAGCGAGAATGCAGAGAGATGCAGCGATTTGACTCTCAATTCTGCTGCATTCCTTCTTAAGGTTGCACTTCCGAATAGAGATTATAAAACAGTTGGACCACAAGACCACAATATAACTAAGAATAAGCTTCTTCTTACTGTCTCAAATACATGTGTTTACAGAATATGTTGGGAAGATCTAGCTCGACGGTTTATGCCATTGCATTGCTAGCTTCAGGACAAAGCTCCACAATTACAGGAACCTATGCAGGCCAATACATCATGCAGGTTGCTAATTAATAAATGTCTTGTAATTAGCTATTTAAAGTGAACACTTGAATGGATCAGATTTTTTTCCTTTTTCGTGCACTTTGGTTAATTTCTTAGGGATTCTTGGAACTCAAAATGAAGAAGTGGATACGGAACCTAGTGACTCGATGTATTGCCATTACGCCGAGTCTCATCGTCTCTACAATTGGCGGATCTTCTGGAGCCGGTAGGCTCATCATCATCGCGTCGGTATGCAGATTCCTTGACATCTCCTGCCATTTCTAGATTTGAATTCTTTCTATCATAATCTTATGTTGTTATATAATGCATTTGATGTTGCTTTTCAGATGATTCTATCATTTGAGCTTCCATTTGCTCTAATCCCACTCCTTAAGTTCAGTAGCAGTGCGACAAAGATGGGACCCCACAAAAACGCAAATTACGTAAGTTTATCTTTTGATCTTTACACGATTGAACTTTAAACTTGGTACTTTAGTTCAGAAGTTCTAAAGAGATGCCAATTGAAAAAGTTAAGGAAGAACTGAAAAAATGCAGAAAACATGTGACATTTGAGCAAAATGACAATCCTGTTTTTTCGCATCTTTTATGGCTGTGGGCGCAGATTATTGTGGTCTCGTGGATACTAGGAGTCGGACTCATCGGTATCAACATCTACTATCTTAGCACAGGTTTCGTTGGCTGGCTTATCAACAATAGTCTTCCCAAGGTCGCCAACGCTTTCATCGGGATTCTGGTGTTCCCGCTCATGGCCATCTACATCATTGCAGTGATTTACTTAACTTTCCGAAAGGATACCGCTGTGACATTTACTGATGACCCTGTTAAGATTGCCATATCGCCAGACCTACTTCCTTATCGAGAGGACCTAGCAGACATTCCTCTTCCGGAATAATTGCATCACATCTCTTAACACCTCAAAGAAGCAATACCCCGATCCATGAAAGAGATGCTCGAGCGAAACTATTTAGTAGAATTGTGTGTTGTAATTAGTGGTTTAATGGCTCAATTATTGTCTACGTAACCAATGTGCACTTATGTCCGTGTAACCGACATACATTTATGTCAGCATAACCGACATAGTTTAATGATAGTGTAACCAATGTGTATCTATGTCGGCGTAATCGATATTTTCCCGATCTATAAATAGATAGTATTCGTAGTTCAGAGTTACAACTCACAACTCGAATCACACTCCTCTAGTTCTCTCGTTATCGGCCTCCAAATGTGCCACTTTCGAGAAGTGTTCGACATAATCATATAGGAATAGTGATGATACAAACAGGTTCGAGGTGTTGTATCTTAAAAGGTATAGTTCGTCATCGGGACCTAAAATTCGGATTGAATTTCGGGTTAATGGATTATTAGTTTAATTAGATGAATTAACTAACTTAATATGAACTCTCTCAAGCCCTACTAATTTGCAACTTAGGTTTCATAATTTTTAGTTTCGGAGCCGTCACTAATATTTTTTGATAGGTAGATACCTAAATAAAGTATGGGTGAATACTTTATTTTCTGCTAACCATAGATTTTGGTTCAAGGATTTGATTATGTTAATTTTCACTACAAAAAAAGATGCATTTTGCGACGAAAATTTTGCCAAAATTCTTTGCTAACGTATTTTGCGACGAACATAAATTTCGTCGCTAATACGACATCGCAATTTTTGCAACGGAAATTTGACAATTCGTCTCAAATTTGCGACGAATTTTGCAATGAAAATAAGTTCATGATTCGTCACAAATTTGCAACGAAGAGGGAAAGCATCGCAAATTTGCTACGAAGTCTAGATTCGTCGTGCTTTCCTTATTCGTCGCAAAGGAAAGCGTCACAAATTGCGACTTTTTACCTCTTCGTCGCAAAATCCGTAGTAAATTTGCTACGAATTGTCCAATTCCGTGGCAAATTAAATTTGTGACGACATGTTTTTCGTCGCAAATATCCTTATTTGCGACGAACTTCACTTTTCGTCGCTAATTAGTGACCGATATACAAATTTTTATTTATTCTTTTCGCGATGAATTTAGTGATGAAAATTTTTAATTTTTTTATTTCAAATCTAATTAAAATCAAAATTAATTTCTAAAATTTATAGTTACCATTAATTAAGCTAGTAATAGGATCTAAATATTATAATAATATAAAAAATAAATACATTCATCTGTTTCAATTACAAGAAACTGAGAGATCTCCTAGTGTTCTAACCATACAAGTGCATTGTGATAACTCTCAAAAAGAGTTTTGACGAGGCAACGACCCTCGGATCCTTCATCATAATCGTCAGCTTGACCTACAAAGAACCGGAAAATCGCAAAAGTTAAATTGCAAAAGTTAAATGATAGAGCTCAGTTAGATCTTTGACCGTTTAGAAGCTTCATCATATAACATTGAGATAAGATGACGACAAACAAGTTCTCCTCCAAATAGTCAATAAATGACAAAAGAAAAGGTGCATGATAAGAACGATTCCCTATTGATTATGAAAAAGAATATACCTTGCAACCAGCAAACCTCTTTTTTAGTTCTTTCATGTGTTCCTGAATTGGTAGAGTGTCAAGTGCTCGGATGAAACGATCAGCATCTATGCCAATAGGAAACTAAAAGCGTCAAGCACACGAGCAAAATGTAAATTAGCATTCCATGTATTGTGGTTTAAGAGTTATGACATAACCTAACAAAATTTTAGAGCATGGAAAAGAAACAAACACATGCTGTCTATACAATATTTGATTCAGATACACCTCCAACTCCGATATATGGAAGTCTTATTTACTTCCTAGAGTCTTGATCACAATTTAAGTCAAGAGACAAAAAGCCCCCATCAATCAGTATGAAAATGGCACCTTAGAAAAGTTATAAAAAATGGGGAAAAGCATCATTGCACGCAATCATGCCAAAGCTCTATACCATGGCCTGTCTACTTCCAATTAATACCGCTATCAATCAACACTTTAGAAACCATCTTAAACCACCCTATTGTCTCCACCTATACCTGCTCTGTCCGTATGGTCCAAGACTTAAACAGGCAACTACATTCTAAATTGAAGTTCCAAGGAATCAAGCAACTAAGACAATCACAAGTAATCTTTCGTAAGAAAAAGATAGCAACTCAGAATCCTTTGAGATGACTACTCAGATAATATAAAGTGTTAACCTCCATACCCACTTAATCTTCGTGTACTTATTTTGCCACAATTCCATTTGTCGCCAAGGACTTTGAAAAGCTTGAGATGGAGACGGAATGAGGTCCACCATGAAGGACGAAAATAAGTGGATCAGGCACGTCATTCTTGCATTTTTTTCATACAAATATTGCCTCAAAGTGCTTTGAAGCACCAGTAATGAATCAAATATATGGACCATAAGGAGCAATAATTTGTCAATTGCCATAAGATGCGATTTTCTACATTTCTAGGGATGGAAATCTCAACAGCATCTAGCATGTGTAAGTCAAACCATACACATAAAACATAGCATCTACACATAACCACATGAAACAATGACCAGATGAACAAACCTAGGCCTTGCTGACATGCTATTTGGCACATCTAGAGTAAAGTTCTTCAACACGGCTCCAAACACAGCAGGAATAAAAGGCCTTCCAGTTTGGCCCCTATTAGCAAACTTCCATCACTATAAGCATTTCATGCCGTATATGACTTACCGGGGAGGAAGATCAGCATCTGTGGAAGATTCATTCAGAATACGCTCAAAATCCTGAATATTTTGTCTCAATTCACGCTCAAAATATGCTCTTGAAACAAAAAACAATCTCTTCACCATAGAATACTTCATATCCTCCTTATGTTCTTGCAGCCATAAACAATAGCTTCCAAATCTCAGTTCACATGATTTGCCAACATCAACAATTGCGACTTTGTTAGATTCACGGCTAAGACATAATTTTCAAAGAATCCGGAATGACACAAGAGATTGATCTAGAATACACGATTTGAAACATGGAGAAATCTAATTCATAGATTACCCCACGACAAAATATTCTGCAACCATTCAGACATGAAACAAACAGGAAATGCTCTAAACAATAATTTGATTTGGTGCAGTTCAAAGATCAGCAAGCTCCAACCAACGACCCGAGCTTGGAATCAGAACACCGCCTTGTCCGCAAAACCAAAAATGCCAAGGAAATGGAAGAGGTGCTTACCGAATCACAAACTTCAACGGCTACTACGGAGGATTTTCTCTGCGACCTTCTCATTAGCGTAAGCAAGCGGCTCTGCAACGGATAAAGGTTCGAATTCGCAGCTCTTGTTCTTCAAGATCAGAAAGCTCCTCGAGGAAGAAGGCGAGAAAGATCGGCTCTGTAGCGGGTTTAAATTCGCAACCCTTCTTTTTGCAGAGAGAGAGAGTGAGTGAGTGAGGCTTATCAGAGAAGCGGACTCCTTCTACTCCTCCATCCCGCTGAAAATGAGAAGAGGACTCCCTCTCATAACCAACTTCTGGCGCTTAGGGTTTGAAGAGGCGTAGGCGGAATTCCGCCCGAGGGATGAGGGAAAGAACCCACCCCACTACAATCGATTCCGAAGCGACAAAACCGTGCTCACGGGAGGCCCAAAAAACCGGCGACCTCAACCCAAGCAACGAGTCCCAGCGATTGCGGGAGCGCGCGCAATATTGGGAGGATTCGGGAGGGAGATTGAGCGATTGCGGGAGGCGGCACGGCAAGGGAACGAAGAAGAGAGACCAAGATTAGGGTTTCACAGTGGCGATTTTCGGGGGAAGAGAGAAGAAGTTTCGCAATCTGGAGCGTAAGAGTGATTTGGCAGTGGTCACTACTCACTGGTCAAAGAGCGATTTGGGCGCGAGCCATTTGGGCGAAATGAGCACAAGCACAATCTTATTATATAGCGGCATAGAAATTGACCAATATAATTAGAAATAGAGAATGATCTGTAATTAAGATCAATAGCAACAATGTAATTGAGAATGATTTGTAACTGGGAGCAAAGTCAATGATCTGTAATTAAGATCAATAGCAACAATGTAATTGAGAATGATTTGTAACTGGGAGCAAAGTCTAGAAACTATTTCAACCCAGTACGAAACTCATAGACCAATCCACGCTCAAGTGAGATCTTATCATAAATCCAAGCCCTATTGTTTTGCATTGTGCCTGCATACGAATTAAAGATTTGTAAAATATGAAAGTTATCACATCCAATGTTTAATACTCTTAATTAAATCAATAAAATTTGATGAGAGTTGCAAATTTCATTTTTAATTGTATAAATAAATGAATAAAGATGCCGGTGGACTTTAGCGACGAACAAATTTTGCATGGCGCAATCAAAAGATCGAACTAGCAAAAAAATATGAATTGACTCTTAATCTAAAAAATAAAAATAAACAGATCCAATAAAAATATCAAAATTTTCAAATAAAAAAGGCAATTGGAATAGACTGCCTCTTCTTGCTTATGCTATCCATTAGAAAATAAACTTTTTATTTATATTTCTATCATATTAGCGACGAATAACACATTCCCGCGCTAAATTACCGATGAAAACTATGATTCGTCGCTAAAATTGTTTCTTTTTTATTTTTATTTTGATCAATTGGGGATGAAAATTCTAAGTCATCACTAATTTTTTTCTTTTTATTTTTATTTCTATCAAATTAGTGACGAATTAGTTATTTCGTCGCTAAATTAATTTAATATAAAAAAATAATTTTGCGACAAAAATATAATTCATTGCTAAATTTGCGACAAATTCCCTATTTCGTTGCAAGATTTGAGAAATATAAAAAAAATAAATATTTAGTGATGAATTCGTTATTTCATTGCTAAATTAATCTATTTAAAAATGAAGATTTTGCGACGAATTCCGTATTTCGTCACAAGACTTGATAAAATTTAAAATAAATATAAATAGTCAGGGACGAAATAATTAAAATTTGTTACGAATTCCATATTTCGTCGCTAAATTTTAATTTAAAATAATGATTTTGCAAAAAATACTATATTTCGTTGCAAAATTTTAGAAATTTCAAATAAAATTAAATATTTAGTGACAAATTCGTCATTTCGTCGCTAAATTAAATTATTTCAAAATAATGATTTTGGGACGAAAAATTCTTTGCAAAATTTGAGAATTTAAATAAAAATAATTATTTAGAGACAAAATCGTTATTTCGTAGCTAAATTAAATTAATTAAAATTATGATTTTGAGACGAAAAATAGTATTCGTCGCAACTTTTTAGAAATTTAAAATAAAAATAAATATTTAGCAAATTCTACATTTCGTCGCTAAATTTTTGAAACAATGATTTTGGGACAAAAATAGAATTCGTCACTAAAGTTGCAACGAATTCCGTATTTCGTCGCAAAATTTGAGAAATTTTTAAAAAAATAAATATTTAGTGACAAGTTCGTTATTTCGTCGCTAAATTTTAATTTAAAATAATTATTTTGCTACGAAATACAGAATTCGTTGCAATATTTGAGGAATTATCAAATATAAATAATTATTTAGCTATGAATTATTTATTTCGTCGCTAAATTATTTTAATTAAAAATATGAGTTAGCCACGAATGTTGAATTTCGTCGCAAAATTTAAGAAATTTCAGTTAAAAATAAAAATTTAGCTACGAATTCTTGATTTCATCGCTAAATTAATTTACTAAAAATAAATATTTAGCGACGAAACACATTTTTGGTCGCTAAATTTGCGACGAACTTTTCTTTTTGTTGCTAATTTTGTAGCTAATTTGCTACGAACGTATTTTCGTCGCTAAATTCGTGACTAATTAGCTAGGAACATTGTTTTCGTCTCTGATTGCGTCTCTAATTAGCCGCGAATTGTATTTGTCACTAATTTCGTCGCAAATTAGCCACGAATTTTGTTCGTTGCTAAACTCATGGCAAATAGGGACAAAAAAAATTTTCCGTCACTATTTTCGTCGCAAATTAGTGACGAATTTATTTCGTCACAAATTTTCGTTGCTAAAATCGTGTTTTTTGTAGTGTTTTCTAACACCCTTTCGATTCTTGTGAAAATTTTCTTAATTGAAAAATTTCATTTATTTCAGTGAATGAATCAAGGTGCAATTTTTTTGGATTTTCTTAATTAAATGAATGTTATGCAAATGCAACTAGATGGCATGCGATTACATGAGTGCAATTGTATGCAAAATCTGAACATATGATGATGTGAAACTAGATGTCGAGAAAAATATCCATGCATGATGACTTTAGAAAAAAATCAAATTTTAATGCAGGAAGATATGAAGTCTAACCTGAATGACATATGACATGAATTAATGAACTTAGCTAACATGGCATAATAAATGCATGAATTACGGGTAATATGGATGAAACGCGAAAATTATGATTATCCTAAATGACATGCAAGTTGATTCATTAAAAAGAATTGCATGAATGATCTTAGAGAAAAAAAATTAAATTTAATGCAAATGAATATGATTTTTATTTTAAATGACATGACATGGAATTTGTGACGCAGATATTATATAAATGAATGACAGGCAACAATGTGATCTACCTAGGTGTGGGAAAATATGAACCTGGCCTCGATGACTTGCAAGGTGACATGAAAATATGAATGCATGGCAATGACGTGGATACTATATGAAATGCACATGAATCACGACATATGAGAATGCATGGCAATTAAATTATATGGTAAGAAAATGAAATGTCATAACTTTTAATGAATTTTCGATTTTTATGATGAATTGGCTCAACTATTAACACAAATTGATTAGTTAAAATTCAATTTATATTAAGAGTCCACTTGGGGTGTGATTTCCAAAAAATTCATTTAAAGTCATGACATGGTGATTATTTTTGTTTTCATGATTTTTTTTGTTTTTTGTTTTTACGAAAAATGAATCAAATAAAAGTATAATAGACCTTGAGCATAATACACCTTAAATTTCGATTTTTCGTACGGGTCAGAAGGTAATTTATTCATGCCGTACCTAAGGTCGGATTAAATAGTGAATTTTGAAATTTATCGATTCGGTCCCAAAGTTATGGAATAGGTTAGACAAACTGACGTGCGGATGACGTCGTAGAAGTGAGATAGTCATACCTGTCGCACATATTCCGAGGAACAAGACATAAAAGAGCATATATTATACTCGAGGTAGATTATAAAATCATTTGAATTAAATTAAAATTAATGTGATTTTCGGCCAAACTAGGGTAGGTGCCGAAAATTTTAACGGGGATAAGCCCCTATCCACGAAGGACCATATCTTTTAAATTAGGAAAACTATCTTTCGATATTTGAAGTGAATTATCAAATAATCTTTCCAAATTTTAAAGATATCTTCAGTAAGGTGCAATCTTATCAAATTTTAATTTGAGGAATTACCTTTAAGATCGATGATGAGGTTTTTTTTTTTTTTTTGTGATAACCAGGGTGTCCCTCGGGAGATTAGCACACTTAAATCGTGTTCATTTGAGGAATCAAACCTGGGACAAGTGCACTTAAACACACAATCTAAATTACGCACTAATCAACTGAGTTACCCATGGATGGGTAAGATCAATGATGAAGTTAATCTTTGATAATCTTCAAAATTTTCGGACATACTCCAACCAAAATTATCTCTAATGATGAACATTACCAGAAATTTACGAGATAAATCCGGTCAATTAATTGAAAAGCTTTCTCGCCCAAACATAGTTAAAGATGAACCTTTGAGATCCAAATAGTTGTTAACAACAGAATAACCATTAGCCAAAACAGGCAACATTCATGAGTATACATGGCAATTGGATCATGACAAGGTATGCGCCCCAAGAACACTGACTTGTTCTACATGAGAATTATCCCAAACCGACAAAATATGCCTAGCATTCAACTTGAGGGTCTAAAGCATAACAGCAGGTAGACACCGAAATTCATAGAAATCTGACCTTTTTTTTTTTTTTGGCTAGTCCAATTCAGCCTTCTTTTTTAGCAAATTCTCCAGAAACGTGCAAGCTGTAATTCACACTGAAGACAATTCTTTTCTTGCTTCACTTTGCGGCGAATTGAACTCCGGATTTATAAATTTTTAGCACCAAACAATCACCTCGTTAGAGAGTAGGATTTAACCAAAGGGGAGATGAACTGACCCTGAAAATAAGGCTGCAACGTGGCACCAAAAATCTGGACGGCGGCTCGGCTTGATAGGCGTCAACTCCAGTAGGGTTGAAGTAATATCAGAGTGAGCTAGACTGCCGATGGGAATGTTGCGAGGCGCAGAACAGGCGGAGTAAAAGCAAGCTTCCATAAGTTGAAGGGAAGATCTCAGCCAAAGTTCTTCGCTCGCCTAGATCACTCGGTTCTCTCTTTCTTGGCAAGCCTCCAAAATCTAGTGGAAGCCCTCAAAATTTTTTTAATGGTGGAATCCCTCTCTCTCTTGCCTCTCACGTACTCCCTCAAGATTATGCCCACCTAGATTTTTTTACAATTGTGGACGACCCCTTCCCCTGTAGGCTAGTGATCCTTATATATTAAAAAAACCAGGTCAAACCTATCTTGCAAGGCCAAGTTTCGGCTATCAGGATGAAGCAAATTGGTGCAGGCTGAAAGTTAAAGGTACCATGAGCCCAATTGAAATTAAAGCCTCTTTAACTAAAATAATCGCATGGGCTTAACTAATGAAATTCCCGCCTTAACAATATGAAGTCGGCCTAGCTCATTAAATATGAAAGCTCTCCATGCCTTGGCCGAATTTTCAGCCCGTGCCGGTTCGATCGCTTATTAAAATGCGTCAATTTCGCCATGCAGATGAATGCTAATCAGCACCTAAATAAATATGCAATGCGTAGAATATATATATATATATATATATATATATATATTATGTGAATTATGAATAACTCTCATTTTATGTTTAAATGAATGAATTTCTAAGACAACAGGAGGAATGCAAATTCTTCTGTGGAACCAAAGGGTAAAATTGTTGAGTCTTCCAATTCCAAGCAATTGTGAAAAAAAGAAGTAGTTTTTTCAAGAAAAAAGGCAAGTAGAAGAAACAATCCCAGAAATTTCAAGCAACATGTTTTATTTGCAACAAGCTTAGCCAACAAGCTAAGGATTGCAAGAAGCGCCCAAACAAATGGCAAGGGCAATGGTGTAGCCAAGTAGCTGAATCTGGCAGAACCTAAAGATAATAAGAGACTGACTGCTGTGGTGGTGTCCTCAAACAATTCCGATTGGTGGTTGGACACAAGTATGTGGATAGATACCTATTCTTGTCATAGGAGAAGGTTGAGGAAAATGAGAAGCTTTATATGGCTAACTTTGCATCAACGAAAATTGCCTGGAGAGGAAAGGTGATCCTGAAGTTCACTTCTGCCTGCTAAGGGGATACATGAATGTCATTCTCTTCAATAACTCTATTCTATTTCCTAGACGAGTTTCTCAATCAAAAATCGCGTTTAATAACGATATGATTTTTCTATTTCTGAAATAGAAATTCATTTGATAATAGCATAAAATTTTTATTTATGGACTAGCTTTTTCGCCGCCATCAGCAGCAGTGGCCGACGATGATGGCTGCGGCGGTGAACGACCTAAGGCGGCGGCTATAGCGGGCGGGATGCAATTGGCGGCGAGCGGCCGTTGGTGACGGCCGGTGACTGCCGGCTACCGTCGGCAGCGACTTTTTTCTATTTCTCAAATTTGTTTCAGAAATAAAAAGCCACTTTTTTATATTTCTCAAATCTCATCCAAATCTATTTCTTAGTGAAAAATCTTGCCCGAAAAAAAAAATTACATTGTGTTGCCAACTGCATTTCCCTTTTGAACCTTTTCCCTGGAACAAAAAAATAGAAAAACTAATAAGTAAAATGACATTCATGCAGCCCCTAAATGTGATGCATGCACTGGAGTTCCGAAAGAATCTCATTTATGGACTCATACTTGTCAAGAAGGGCTTCAAAATTGTATTTGAATCCGACAAATTTGTAGTTTCTAAAGGGAAAGGATACATGAGCAATGACTTGTTTAAAGCCAATGTGGCTATCATTAATATAAACTCGATATTCTTGTACCCAAAGACTGTCAATAAAGAGAAGTCTTCAATTTACATTGTCGTGTCTCCTTATCTATGGCATGGTGGATTAGGACATGTAAACTATGGTAAAATGAAAAACATAGCAAACTTGGGGCTAATTCCAAAGTCTGAGCTGGATGCCCGTTACAAGTGTGAGACTTGTGTTGAGACTAACTTTGCTAAGAAATCTTCCAAATCTATTGAAAGAATGAGTGAATCTTTACAACTAATCCATATCGATCTATGTGATTTAAACTTTGTAGAAAGTAGAAGGACAAAGAAGTACTTTATCACTTTTATGGTTGATTGTTCTTGCTTTTGCTATGTTTATCTATTAACTAACAAAAATAAGGCTATTGACATGTTTATCAAATTTAAAAACGAGTTTGAGAACCAACTTGATAGATGAATCAAAGTACTTAGGTTTGACAGAGGAGTAGAATCTAGTTCTTCCAATTTAACGGAGTTGTGTGCTAGTTTGGGAGTAATTCTTCAAACAACTGCACCTTCTACTCCACAGCAAAATGGAATTGTTGAACGGAAGAATAGATCTCTAAAAGAAATGGCCAACGTCATGCTTTTGAGTTCTGGTTTACCTCAGAACTTGCAGAGGGAGATACTTCTAATAAAATACCCCACAAAAAAATGGATAAGACTCTATATGAGTTATGGGATGGAATGCTTAAATCCTATAATTATTTGAAAGTATGGGGTGCCTATCCAAGATGGGGATTCCTCCTCCTAAACAAACTCGATTGGGACCTAAGACGGTGGATACAGGTTTTTGGTTCACAAATCTAAAAATGCAAAAATCCATGTCAATATTATCCTAGAATCAAGGGATGCTGAATTATTTGAGGATATATATCCTGTGAAAAGAAATCATGGTGAGAAGAGATTAAGAAATTCAAAATTTGAGAATGATGAAGTTGAGGCTGAGGACGCCGAACTTCGGAGGAGAAATAGGCGGCGTATTGCAAAATCTTTCGAACCTGACTTTCTACTGTACGTAGAAGGTGAGCTTCAAAGATTCAAAGAGGCGATGCCAATCTACAAATACTCTTTTATGGAGAGAAGCTGCTAACAATGAAATTTATTCTATCATAAGTAACCATTCTTGGGAATTGGTTGATTTTTCACATGGAAATAAACTAATTGGATGTAAATGGATATTCAAGAAGAAGGAGAAAGTTGATGGTTCCATTGACAAGTACAAAGCACGGCTTGTTGCCAAAGGGTTTGGACAAAAAAAAAACGTGTCTAGACTACTTTGATACTTATTCACCAGTAACAAGAATAAAATCGATTAGAATGTTGATTACTGTAGCTGCGCTATACAATTTCCAAGTACATCAGATGGATGTGAAAACTGCATTCTTTAATGATTATCTCAATGAGAAGATTTATATGGAACAACTTGAAGGATTCAAGGTCAAAGACAAGAATAAAAAGTTTGTAGACTTGTCAAATCATTGCATAGACTTAAACAAGCTCCTAAATAATGGCATGAAAAGTTTGATCATGTGATGATCCAAAATGGGTATAAAATTCAATGAAGGGAAAAATGTGTGCACTTCAAATCTATGTCCATTGGATGTGTACTTATTTATCTATATGTTGATGACTTGCTTATTCTTGGAAATAATACTAAGGTTACCAAAATCACTAAGAATGTTCTCAAAAAGAAATTTGACATGAAAGGCTTAGGTGTTGCAGATGTTATACTCGACATCAAGATTCTAAAGAATTCCGACGATCTAAGTTTAACAAAATCTCATTACATTGAAAAGGTAATTAAGAGATTTAAAAGATTTGACATTGAAGATGCAAATATTCATTTTCTACCGCACCTAACTTTAAGAAAGAATACTAAAAATAGTATTAGACAGTTGGAATGCAATCAAGTGATCGGCAGTCTATTGTACATCATGAACCGCACTAGACAAGATATTGCATATTCAAAAGGAAAACTAAGCAGATATACAAGCAATCCAAGTAATGATCATTTGAATGCTTTGTAGAGAATTTTAGGATATCTAAAGAATACCTAAGACTATATTCTACAATATTGTCCATATCCAGCTATGTTGGAAGGCGATAGTAATGCCAATTGGATTTCTGATTCTGATTAATCAAAATCAACTAGTGGATATGCATTCACGCTAGGATATGCTATGGTATCATAGAAATCCTCAAATGGAGAAAATTTTAATAGCGCACTCCATGATGGAATTAGAGTTTATTGCTTTGGATAAAACTGTTGAAGAAGTAGAGTGGTTTCGACAGCTTTTAGAGGATGTACTATTGTGGCCAAAACCTGTGCCTGCAATATGCATTCATTGTGATAATCAAACAGCTACTGCAAAAGCACATGATGTGATATATAATGATAAGTAGGCAACTGCTCTCACATGGAATAATTTCTTTGGACATTGCGAAGTAAAAGAAAAACATTGCGGATCTGTTGACAAAAGGTTTGTCAAGAGAGCAAGTAAAATATGCATCAAGGGATTAGGGTTAAAAGCCTTAACCCAATAAAGAGCTTCTAATGTGGAAACAATCCATGCGATTAGAGATCCCATGGAATAGGTTCATCAAGACAATGTAAATTTCGAAAAATCTAGAGTGAGCACTATCTCCCATTCCCATGATACAACAGTGCTTCCTACAACGTTTTAAGGGTACGTTATGCATTTAATGATTCCTAGAGCTTGGATTTTAACATCCTAAGAAGGTATGATAAGATACTTTTAATAGGAATGCACCTATATGCGTGGAGTTGACCGACTTTATGAAAATCTTTAAAGGCTGGATTTTCTAAAGCATGCACGAATCCTAAGAGGTTCAAGGCTGAAAGAATGAACACAACCAGCCTTGATTCAAAGATACTCTATGTGAAGTCTATTGTCTAGGCTTACACCAACAACTAATGGTTCAAGACTAAGTTCACCAATCTAGTCAAGTATGTCCAATAGGCTTTCATTAAAGAAGTTTAAAGCGAAAACGACATATCTTGATGCAGTGTATTTCCACAAGTACACTTGGAATTCCTCGAGTCTTAGTTGTGTTGAGCCATTATGTGGGGACTATTGTAATTAGTGATTTAATGGTTGTCGCGACCTACTTGTGATTTCGAGGCGAGAAGGTTAATGGGTCGTCCACTCTAGTCGAATGTGGGCCTCTTCCAAGGCCCGTTATCCAAGTCACAATGACGGTATACGTGGTCGACCTTCGGTGTGGTTTGGTAACATGTGATACGTGTACATACCAAAGAGTCGCCACCAATCGTTCTGTGGAGAGTACGATTGGAAACCCTATCGAATAGTTGGGAGCACTCTTCTATTCAATTCTGCGAAAACCAGATAAATGGGATCATAGACTTTGTTATGCCAACTATCAGAGTTGACGCCTTTTCGGTAGTTAAGTCGAATGATTAATCTAACCCTAAAATTTCATGTAGATGAGAAATGTGCGAACCCTAAGACTTGGAGTTCATGTAGATAAGAGTGACTATCCTAGCACTCACAATCAATGAAATGAATGCGTAAATCAAGGATCCAACACGTGCGGATAAATCATATGAAATCAACGTGACATCCTTAATAAGACTCTATTAGCCTAGAGAAATGTCAATCAAGGCTCATGAATATTTTTGACATGATTTACTGTGACATTCTGATTTTCAATCAACTTCAGACTCTATAATGAGAAGTTTATTTATATCAAGCGATGTATTTCAGTTGTATTCCACTCAAATCTGATCAATTTGAGTAGATTGACCAAAGGGGAAAGGCTAACGCAAGACGAGATACGTGGACCTAGGCGACTCGAATAGGAAATGACGCTTTGACCGTAAGGATTGTCGAGGGGATATTTAGGACAGCAAAAAGGCCGATCTAAGAACGATTAAGGATTAACATGCGAGCGTCGTGCGGTTGGAGCGCGGGTGATGCCGCTTAACCAACGTACGATTTGCAAAATTATCCTAAATCGGACTGTGACGATCGAGACCACAGGGACTAGTGATAAGCCCTCGCGATTACATGATAACCAAGGCCGCCATGAATTGACGAGCTCTAAACGTGATGAGAATCACGGGGTCGATACGCGTATAGTCTGTAGAAGTCGCCCGTCGATTCGGAATAGGTTGGAATCACGTCTGGTAGAAGGAACGATCAGAATTGAGTCCTTAAAAGTTTGAAAAAGGAAAATCAAGAATTTCAACGTCAATTGGATTGGCCGTCGCCCTATCGAAGAAGTCAGAAACGAGAAAAACGACTTTCCGAACATCGGAGATAAAAAGACCATAATGCCCCTCAAGCTTAGGACTTTGTCTTTATAATTGAAGGAAGGGAAAAATGGACGTTTCTCCTCCCCCAATCTGCTGCAAATTGAAGAGCAATTGATGGCCATTAGATGCCCTTGAGAAGAACAATGGACAAGTGTCAAGCATCCAAGGGTAGTAGATCATTTCACCAATTAATGCCCACCTACCAATCACCTCAATTAATTTAAAATTTTTGAGGATAATAAACAGCTCTCTCTCTCTCTCCTCAAACCCCCCATTCGGCCATTTTTGTTCCCCCAAAGACCAGACCAAGCTTCTTCTTCTTCTTCTTCTTCTCCAGTTTCTGCTTCACCCGACCCCGCCGGACGCCGCCGTTCGGTCCGTACGAACGCCACCTCTAGCCGTTCCCTGATGTCGACCGACTACCCAGATGTAGCCCCACATCTTTCCGACGTCCTCCAACTGGAATCAGGTCATTTGGAGCTCTGAGGAATTCGGGGCAAGCATTCTCCCACAGGTAGACGGAATCTGTTCCAGTTTGAGGTAGGTTCGGTTCTGAACCCTTTAGATAGCCGAAAACTTAGAATATTTGGCTCAAATTTTGTGGAGATCAAGTAGACATATATATGGTTCTGTAGTAAAAATTTTGGATTTATTTGATAAGTTTTTGACCATGAACCACCCTTGTACATTATGCCCAGAATCTGCCGGTATTCTGTGTGTGAGTGCTCCGGCGACTTCCGACGACTTTCCGGCAACCACGCAACTTGAAACTCACGGTGAGACTTCCAAACTCTTAGGTATACATTATAAGAGGTAGAATGATGTATATTTGATGGATTTGTGATAGATTAAGGCCTGTTGGACCCGGCATGAACATAACCGAATGGAACCGGTTCAATGCCGGGCCAAACCAGTTTTGTGGAGGGCTGAATAGGCTGGGATTGTGTTATAATTTGGTGTGTATGATGTGTTGTGATGATGAGGAGTATCTAATGGATGATTTGGATGGATGAATGGAGGGATTGAACTTGAAATTTGACAAAATCGATTAATTATCCTAGGTTGCGCGACGGATTGACCTTGGACTTGAGTTGGCCGAACCTTAGGAGGTGCAAGGAGGAGTAATTTGCGTTATTAAGCGAAGGTAAGGAATTTCCTAAATCGAGGCTAGGGGATTGGACTCGATTGGGTAAGTCGAGGGCCGAACGGAACGATTTATGAGAAAATCCTCGCATGTAATAGCTCGATGCGCCTTTGGACGTTATAGAATGATTGTTTGATCTAGCCTATGCTTGAATTGTCTGAGTGCCTGAGTACCATTTGAATTGAATTGTATGCCACGAAATTTATTAAACATATTATCATGCGCATTGGCCATTGGTTATGAAATTTGATTTTTAAAAATCAAGTTAATTGATATGATGTGGCATGAGACATGATGTGACATTGCATGGCATGGCCCTGAGGCGTATGAGACGCGGGGCGGAGGTTGAGACCCTGATGCGACGAGGTCGCGGGGTGGATTATGAAAAGGTGGCGCCCTGATGCGATGGAGTCGCGGGGTTGAGATAGCTATAGTCCTGATACGATATAATCGCGGGACAGAATACGAGCTCTAGACTCTGCCTGGAAATTGAACCGGGGCCTGATGCGTTTACGCGGGCCGAGCCTGATGCGATCTAATCGCGGGCTAGAGAATGAGGCAGACAGAGGTTGATTGGTGTGGTGAAGTGACAGGCCGAGCATATACGTGCAACTGTGTGTGACATGAGAATATAAATGCATGCCTATCCCATATGCATTATTGTTTATTGAATTATGACTGTCATGTCTGCGTGAGTTCATGAGTTGGATAGGTTGAGTGACTTGACTGCCTGAGTGGACGGTCAACCTGACTTAGGGTTAGGTTTTTCTTACTGAGATGTGTATCTCACCCTTTTTGGGGAAACTCTACTTTACAGATCCTAGGCAATAGCAATGTGGCCTATCAAATTCGGGGACCCGCAAGAGATGACGGCGTATTACGATGAGTTCCCCGATACGCAGGGTAATATATATATAAGGAAATGTACAGTAGTTTGGGTAGATGAGGGCAAACCAGACTGGAAACCTCATCGGTTTGCGGCTTGGTTTAGACAAGACGGGGATAGGAAGGTTGGGCCGCTGAAGCCCCATGAGGTTCCAAAAGGTGTCATACCTCCTTGGTGTCAGACGATAGCAGACCAGGAGTTTCCCGAGGGCTCAGTGGTTGGTTCGAGGAACGGCCCGGAGCGGACGCCGACAGCTGAGTTTCCCGTGCCACCGTCGGAGAACGAGGTCATCGTGGTGGAGCCGTCCGAGAAAGATCCATCCGAGCTGGACTAGGAGGCGACCGTGGAGGGAGACCAGGCTGAGAAGTCGCAGGAAGCAACCATGGAAGACTCTGTGGAGGTTCCATCAGAGACTTTCTCCGAGTACGAGCCGTCAGAGGAGAGCGAGGACACCGGAGATTCCAGCAGTTCTTCCTAGGCGACTCCGGATGATGACCTGACTTTTTGACTAGCGACCTGATCCCCTTTCCCTAGTGGATTTTGTGGACATCTTTTGACATGTTTACCCGTCGCCTTGGTATATAGCGGTTTGTAGTAGCTGTGACCAGTTGATGTTGAAGTACGACCTTTTGATGCTATCCAGTCTTGCTTAGTCTTGGGATATATATATATTTATATTGTACGGGAAGTTGTTGGGAAACGCTTCCGCGTGCTTAATGTAAATTGTTTCATCTCTCGATCTTCCTTTATATATAAGTGGATCCTAGGGACCGCCGAGAGATTGTTGTTGTTTTGCTTGCAGGGATGATTGCGTGCTCGCGATAGGGCGCGGGGCGTGACATTTGCCCTCGAGGGGTACAATCGTAATTTTGAAGAATTTTGGGACAATTTGCCCAAGAAAGGCAAATTTGTCATTATAGACGAGAAATAGAGTCAAAAGATGGTGGAAATAGGATTGGTCACCAAACCAATCCATTTCCTATTCTTTGAAAATTTTTTGAATTTTTCAGGAATTTTAGAAGTGATTTACCCTATGAGGGATAAAATCGTCATTTGAAAAAGTGATGAGAAGTGAAAATCCCGAAAAGAAGGATTGGTCGACCTCTTGACCCAAATCCTAATTTTGAGCAATTTTCACGACTCGATTGGAATAGGAAAAACGATTTACCCTTAGAAGGACAGAATCGTTATTTCAAAAAAAAAGGGACGAGATTCGAAAGTCCAAGCATAAGAATTGGTTGCCTAACTAACCCTAATTATTATCTTGGCATTATCGACCTATCTCGCTTACAAGGCAGAGGTGATTTACCCCTAAAGTATAATATTGTTAATTCTCGGATGAACATATAAGAAATCCCAAAAAATAAAATTGAACAGTTGTCTGTGGTCATTCCTTAATTTTTTGAAATTTCTGGAATGTCTAGGAATTTTCCTGAATTTTCCTACGATTTTTTTTTTTTTTGGTTTTCTAGGATTTTCTAACATTTTTTAGAATTTTCTAGGATTTTTATGTTTTTTCAAGAATTAACGTCCCTCCCACAAGGACTTTCTTGACAGCATAAATGACTTCATAATTCAGGGTCCTGGATGAGCAGCGTTGGACAAAGTCTTTCTTATCACCAGGTTATTCACCTCGAAACTTCTGAGTTTGACATTTCGGTTAAATGACTTAGCCACCCTCTTCTAGTAGCTTTGGCCATGACAGCTATCGCGACATAAAAATCGGGTTTTCAATTTTAGGTTAATGGATTAACAGATTAATTAAATTAACTAATCTAACTCGAGTTCTCCTAAACTCTACCAATTCGCAACTTAAGTTTCGCATTTAATGTGCAAAGATTTTCAATTTGGAGTCGCCACTTGATTAGAAACCTACATAAAGTAGTGGAAGAATCTATTTTATTTATACGAACTAGATATTTTGGGTACAGAGACTTGATTAGGCGAGATTACTCTAATGTCCTTTCGGTACCATTTTATTTCATGAGATCAATCGGCTTTAATTGATTTTAACCTAAGCCACTAGCATATGTTATCATGCGGGTACGCAATCAATTAAGTAAACATTCAAAACTCAAGATATATACGCAAAGAGCATGCGCCAAACAATCTTATCTCTTTTTGAATTTTCATTTTAAAATCAAACCTAATCTATATGCAATGCATGAATTATAATCGAAATGCAATGACGTAGATAAATGAAAACTAACCTAAGAATGCATATGAATCTAATTAAACTACATGACTATTCTATATAATATGCGATTAAAATCAATCGTAGTATGCAATATACATGATGAATTAATTAATTAACATAAACATGCACCTCTAGATGACATGGCAAATGTGACCCATCATGCATGATGACATGACCAAGATGAACTTTCTTATTTTCGGATTTAATTATGGCTCTAAAAATAAACTATGCCTAAAAGATAGTTATCTTACATATTTTAGGATTTAAATTGACTTAAAACCTAACCCACTAAAGATAATCTATTTTAGGCATAATTATATATCTAAACATGCATATTCTAACCTAGAATGTGATTACATTTAAACATAGCAATTTTATCTAGAACGAAATGCAAATCTAATCTATATGCAGCAATTATCTATATGCAATATTTTTTGAGATTTTCAACATGTATTCAAATATTGCAAAAGAGATAGCAATCCAATCAGTCTAGTCAAATATGGAAAGCAAATAAATCATCTTGAAAATTTCGCGATTTTTTTCTAATCAAGTTTCGATCTAAATCCTATAGATCGACCCTAAAAATTCAAAATTCCCTATGTCGTTAATTCCATCTAAAGCCTTATAAATAGAATTAATTCCATGTGTGCGGTTGCGAATTAGGAAAAAATTTTCTTAATTGATCACCTGCGGTTTAAAATTCCGTTAGATAACGAAATAGCTTAAATGGGTAATGAAATATTTCGAAAGAACAAAAATATTACCTAATCTCGGGAATTGACTTTCCAAATTGGAACCAAATTGGCTCGTGGATTGCGGATCAAACTTGATCTTCCAAACCCGCTCGGCAGAAGATCCGCGGTGGCCGCGTTTGCGCAATAATGTCAGACCAGATCACCATTGGCTAGGGACAAGTTTCTCTTTAATGCCTGCAATTCAATTAAAGGGCGTGCAAGAATCTATTCTGGAACGTCCTTGTACTTCTAAAAAGAAGGCTTTAATCAAAGAATAAGACTCTGACCAGAACCTGCACCTCATCAAGCACGTTAGTGGACCACTATTGAACTAAACGTGCATAAACTCCAAGAGATTTCGTAGGAACTCATTGGAATTCGTTGCCTTTGCTGTGTAGCAGGTTCAAGACCGCGTCTATCCGAAGAGCAGCACGTTGCTAGTGATGGAGCAATAAGCTTCATCTTCATCGGGGTGAGGATTCGCTGGCTCGATGGTGCTTTACGATGGTGTCTTGTCCAGCCTCTGAAATTTTGTCTTGGGGTCTGCTGGGAGTTTCACCAGACCTAGATGGTGACGGATAGAGGGCAACCGACTCTTTGTGATAGCAGGCACAAGGAAGTAGAATGTCGTTAATCCGCAAGACTCAAGCAAACTATTTTTTTTTTGCATGCCCATCGTGGACACGATTTTTTTGTTCTTCTTCCGTTGCCGAATTCCTCCTCTCAATTGGCGCCTTGTGACTTCATCACTTTCTTCTCCTTGTAAGCACCAAAAGAAATATGCATGAATCATAAACCCAGAGCAAAGGAAAAGAGACTTTCCTTATATTTTGTGGCGAGTTTCGACGAGTGCTCTCCAAGGAAGAAGAAATTTTCTCTCCAAGTGCCGACGTCCATCACTCTTCCTTTTCCTCTGATTTTTGGGACTGGACCGGGAAGGCATCGAGTTTGCACGGATGATTACTCAATGGTTCTCAGACTACTTAGGAAGCTGTTCACACCAAGTGATTCTCTAACAACATCGGGAGTAATTTAGACAACGATATGAGAAGTTGAGAGAATTGCTTCGGAGGCTATCTCTTTCTGGGCTCTTGTCCTTTAGACACTGACCATGACGATCCTCCTCTTGCCTGATTGGAATTAGTGAATACCTTGAGTTTATTGGAATCCGACACAAAGGTTATATCAACCCTAGTCTCTCTTTCTTTTCTTGGAGGATATTGCTCTCTTGTTGAAGTTTCGTGTGGTCTTCTTTCTCTCAAAGCCCACTCCAATCTCTCAGCCACCTTTATCAAGTGTGCGAAGGTTTGACATCTTGAAGTGTTCAATCTATCAAAATGCTCATAGGGAAGTGCCTTCAAGAACAGGTCAATCAAGCCATCTTCCAGGATTAGCAGTTTCACTTGAGTCACCAAGGCTCGCCATCTCTAGGCATATGTTCTGATCGCTTCGCTTCTCCTTTTCACCGTTTGCAACAGATCTTTCCTTGTCGGGGCCGAAGCCATATTAAACTTATGCTGCCTGAGAAAATCTTCAGCAAGATCCTCCCATCCGTCGTAATTATCCAGGTCTAACTCAATAAACCAAGCTAAAGCAGCGCCAGCCAAACTTTCCTAGAATGTATTCATCAGAAGTAAAATATAATCAGAATAGTGTGCCATCTTGCGCAAATAATATCTGAGATGAGCACGTGGACAGCCTGTCCCATTGTATTTTCTCACAAAGTCCTACTCTTTATAATCTTGAGGAGTCTCCATTTTAACAAACGGTGATATCTTGTCGAAACGATCTAACTCATAGCCCTGACTGCTCAAACACTCTTCAATCTTGGCTATTCTCTTAGCCTCAACTTCAATTTTCCCTCCTTCCCGAGGTTGATGACAACAGAAGGCATCTTCGGTTGTGGCTGGACATTTGGTGCATGAATGTCCTCAACGATATATTGGGCACCTTCAGTGGTTCCTTTGTCAGATGTATCAGGTATTGAAGATTAACCTGAGTCGTTCAGGTTAAGTATCATCGTTTGTCTGACTTGGGAGGCTTCCAGCATAGCCTTAATTTCAGCCATCATGGTGGTCATGGTAGTCATCTGAGTATCTAACATGTCCACTCATGGAGTCAGTTCTTGTTGCTCCATCCTCGTCTTAAGTCGAGTATGGAAATGATGTCTTGGTAATTCCATGATTAGAGAATACCTGTTTATTTGAAAATAATAAGTAATCATCTCTTTAGGATATATAAGGAAAGTACAAGATTCCTTCAATTGTATGTTTTCTATTGATGGATGAGAAAAAGGACTACCTTGCGAGCCATAGTCTCACATGAACAGTTCTTTCAATCATTTGCCAAGAGAATTTATGAAATTAAAGAAATTGCAATCTTCGACGATAGTTTTTGATGCATTGACAAAACATGCTTATGCTCATACACATGTATTAAAAATAACATTTAATACAGATGAGTATCTAAATGTTAAGAAAACATCACAATGTTCACACGTTTTACACTTGACAAAATAGTTTATCCAAGTCTAGGGCATTTAAGGTCTAAGGCACCCTCATTGTCCCAACAAAGATCAAATCCCTCATTCTGGGAATCCTTGTTTCCTGAATATGACGGTGATCCCATGTCTTCAGGTATATATGGCTCTATTCCAGGCACGTATGGCACAATGTATTTCGGTACATAAGGTTCGACGAAGCTGCGTCTGATCGCCTCAAAGTGTCAGATGTATTCTGTAGAAGCTCTGTGAGTATTCACCTCGAGAGTCATATCATCTGGCCATTCTACGTCTTCTGTTCGGGAGTCTTTCAAAAAGCATATAATGGACTCCACCTTAGCTTCGAATTGCTTTTTCTTCTCTCCTGTGAGGATCTCTTTTAGCACGTCAAACGAGAAGACATCTGGTTGCAACGATGAAGGAATCTCTTGCAATGCCCCATACTATTGTATGACCTCCTCGGATAATATGATGTGGCACCTATGAATCATAATAAGGGAACTGGATCTTCATCATTGCGCAAGCCTGACTTTACCTAATGTTGGTAATCTAAGCCGCCATCGAAGTTGTTCTGGCTTTAAAACTCAAAGAAATTCCTTCCATTCTTTAAAGTTGAATTAAGGAATGTGTGTATAGGTTTTAACGAAAGTTTTAAGAGTATGGGCATCAGAGCTAATCTCAGTGAAACCCATTCGGATATGAAATTATTTTACATGGGATGTGAACCACATGTACAGGAGACCATTAGAGACTCTAAAAATTCCTTTCTTGATTTCCCAAAATGGTTGAGAGAGAGGAAATTTCAGAGAGAATAAGGTTCAAACAATCCCACCCATAACAGACTTGTTTGACTACTACAGTCATGATATGGTCAAAAGTTACGGACAATATCGAAAATAGGATAAAGTTAAAGAATGCCAAGACAAAAGCTCAACCAATCTTAGTTCATTTGCTGGCAGGGAGGTTGGGAAAACTTTCTAGAAGGAAGGATAAGGAAATTTGCCAATAATTACTTTTGGTGTCTGCTTTGATTTCATTGAGATTTGTATCCAGGAATTCAGCTAGTTGACTCAAAGGCTCAAACCCTATAGAAGATTGGACTAGCAAGTTAGTAAACTCAACTCCAATGGCGGCGCTATATTTTTCAAGGGTAGGGGTAACTTCCAATCCTTCCATGCAGAACGTTGCGGTGGTTGGATCTCAATAAAGTGCCATGGCTAGGATAAAGACAGGTGGACATTCAATCTTCAGCAAGTCCAATAGATATCCTAGTCGCAATCTAGCATACTTCTGGCTGTCTTCACCCATGCTATCCCACTAGGCTATGAGCTCAGCTTGAGGGACTTTGAACACTTGGATATCATTCTTTCCCATCAAGTCTAAAATATGCAAATGATTTTGAAAAATCAATCGCCAAAAATTACTTTTAAACATGATCATGCAAATGTCATGAAATATGCATGGACTGATTTAATTGCATATTCTAGTTAATGAAATGGAAATTAGAATTCCTTTCAGGCATGAAGAACCTGACTCAAGGTCTAATTTGAATTTCAAAGAAATGAATTATGCAATTAGTCAAAATCATCTTAGTGACTAATGGAAATAACAACGCAACATTCCATTGGTCAAAACATCAACTGTGAGTATAGCAGATGAAATTCCTTATTACAAAAAAAGGGTACGCCATGATAGATCGAAAGGGGTCTCAAAAAGGGGGTGTGACATCCGTCGAGTTTATTTTAAAACAAGAAAGCCATAAAAAGGCTCCTGGAATGTGGGGATTTAAGCTATCCCTCCCCCAAGATTTAGTCTTCTTCAGGGTTATAGTTGATCAAGATTTCCTTCTTGATGCATCTTTGTCTAGTCCCTCTTCAGGACACAACTCGGTAATCAGGATTTCTTCCCTAATTGAGCGTTCCTCGGAATGTGAAGGATGGTTTTCAGTAGGTTGGTTAAGATACTTTAGCTCTTCCGACCATTCTTCGGTCCATGGTATAATGACTTCAGGAGTCTTCTTGGGTTTTGTCTTTTTGAGTATGATGCGCCTTGGCTTTGTCATGATTGCAGGATGTCTCTTCTTTTTCTAAAGAGAGATAATCGGTTGGTTCTTCCTGACTTGACGTTCATCTTTTCAGCGGGCATATGCTTGAACATCTCGTCCGCCTGCCGCTGAAACCTAAGGTTATCAACATAGTAACTAGTCTGGCATTCTTCAGCATATCCCAGCTTATGTCCAGTCAGCTCTCGGCCATGTAAACCTAGTAAAATACAACATTGTGTTCGGTCCAGGATGGGTGACTTTCCTTAAACACTCAAGGCCACTAGTGCCATCGAACTTCTAGGAAACTACGACATCTCATCCCCTATCATCGCTATTTCAATCAGTCACTAGAATAATTTTAGAATGCATGTAATGCATGTGAATGTGAGTGATATACAATACATGAATATACTATGAAACATGGAGTAAGGAAATATATTTAAAAGTAAATGCCTTACCATCCAAAACCTTAGGGAACATGAAGTATTCCCTAGTAATAATGGACGGTTTTTGGTATACCAACCTTCCATAGACATGCGCATAAGATAAGTGGGGGATATACTCTAAAAATAAAATCAGATGAGGAACCTATAACTCAGGCTCCCACGATCCAAATATGACAGATTCATCCCTAATAGTACCTACCCAAGAGGGCTAGATATCACCAATTTGGATCGTGAGCTGGAACAAACACGAAAGTCTCAAGTGCCATCAAACACGAGATCCTTTCGTATCCTTTCCCTATCTAAGATAACCTAAAGGTGATTACAGTCGGGGTTTGACCGCCAGTGTGTGAGATGTGTCGTGATCATCACAATACAAAGTCATGCACGGCAGTTTGTATTGATCACCGCTTCAATATATGCATTAAAATAAACATACAATCCTAACTCCAACCTGTAGGAAAGATGTCAACAAGCACTCCACCCTTTATTTTCCCAATCTGCGAAAACATCTAACACAATGCTTAGGGTACGTACCTCACCTTCGAGAGCATCTACAATAAACAGAGTTATATAAATCAATCAACCTTTTAATAGGGTCAAATCATCTAAAATTCCTAACTAGAGATTCTGGATTGAAGTAAATCCCTAGTGATGTCGCCAGTCTGTCGTGACCCGCTCGAGATTTCGAGGCGAGAGGGTTAATGGGCCGCCCACTCTAGTCAGACGCGGACCTCTCCTAAGACCTGTTACCCAAGTCGCAACAGCAGTATACGTGGTCAACCTTTGGTGTGATCTGGTGACAATATGATACGTGTACATGCCAAAGAGTCACCACTAATCATTCCGTGGAGGGTACGATTGGAAACTCTATCGAATAGTTGGGAGCATTCCATTCAATTCTGCGAAAATCAGAGAAATTGGATCGGGGACTTTGTTACGCCAACTATCAGAGTTGACGCCCTTTCGGTTCCTAAGTCGAATGATTTATCTAACCCTAAAATTTCATACAGATGAGAAAGGTTCGAACCCTAAGACTAGGAGTTCGTGCAGATAGGAGTGACTACCCTAACACTCACAATCAATGAAAATAAATGCATAAATCAAGGATCCAATACGTACAGATAAATCACATAAAAGCAACGTGGCATCCTTAATAAGACTCTATTAGTCTAGAGAAATGTTAATCAAAGCTCAAGAATATTTTTGACATGACTTGCCCTTGAGGAGCAAAATTATAATTTTGAAGAAATTTTGGAAAATTTTCCCAAGAAGGGAAAATTTGTTATCACATATGAGATATAGAGTCAAAAGATGGTAGAAATAGGACCGGTCACCCAACCAATCCATTTCCTTTTCTTTTTTTGGAATTTTCTGATTTTTTCTGAAATTTTAGAAGTGATTTACCCTATAAAGGGTGAAATTGTCATTTGAAAAAGTGATGAGAAATGAAAATCCCAAATAGAAGGATTGGTCAATCTCTTGACCCAAATCCTGATTTCGAGCAATTTTCACGACTCGATTGGAATAGGAAAGACAATTTAACCTTAGAAGGGTAGAATCGTCATTTCAGAAAAAGAGACGAGATTTGAAAGCCTAAGCACAAGAATTGGTCATCTAACCGACCCTAATTCTTATCTTGGCATTATCGACCTATCTTGCTTACAAGGCAGAGGCAATTTACCCCTAAAGGGTAATATCGTCAATTCTCAGATGAACAGATAAGAAATCCCAAAAATAGGATTGACCAGTTGTCTGTGATCATTCATCAATTTTTTAAAATTTCTGGAATGTCTAGGAATTTTCCACAATTATTCTACTTTTTTTTGTTTTCTAATATTTTCTAATATTTTTTAAAGTTTTCTAGCATTTTTCTGATTTTTTATTATTTAAAAATTATTTTCATATTTTTATTATTAAAATAATAATTCATACCGGGTCGACCCAACCCACTCAGATCAGATACTTGGCCCAAACCCAGACCTGTGCGGCCTACACACCGAAACGACGCCATTTCTCATTTTTTATTTTTCGGTTTTAATCCGACGGTTCCTGTTGAACCACGTAGCTATTCCTTGGCTTTAGGATCGGTTGACTGAAATCTACGGCTCATATCAGAATCCGACTACTCCTTAGCCGTCAGATCTGATTACTTAAACCTACGACCACGATTCAAAGATAAGGTTTAATCTAGACTGTTCATCCCTACTAACCTAAACGATGTCGCCTACTCACTTATCCAAACGGCACCGTTTCGATTTTTGATTTTCTGATTATAAAACCTTTTTTGGATATTCCTAATTTCTAATCGGACGATCATTAAAAATAGGAATCGATTAATCTCGACCGTCCGATCTAAACTGACTCAACTTAAACAGACCAACGGTTGAGCTGACTCGACTTCCACGTGGACCAATCACGCTCTGTCACCTAGGACCGCTGACTCTTTGACCAGACACGTCAGCTTTGTCTTCAACCTAGCGACTGCGACTAAATGGACGTCTATGGATCTCCGGCGACTATCCAACGGTGAAACCTTAGCGAAATTGCACAAGACCAACGCCAATGACTCGCGATAATCTCTAGTTTGACATATCTAAGAATCAGAGCATTTCATCCACTAAGCCACGTAAAACATGCAGAGTGTCGTGTACGGCCATAGGAATTCAATCAAGCAACAAAGAGCAAATCGAACCAAACAATCGTATCTATATGAGTTCAAAACACTTACTTGTAGGTCCGATTGACCTGGTTTAGACTAGCTTGAGCTAGGGAAGCTTCGGCAGGATTGGCCATGGTGACGCGGTTCAAAAGCAAAGTTCGACTCAATTTAAATGCAATCAAAACATAAACCAGTGTTCAGTGATGTAACAGATACGAAATGCACACATCAATCGAAAGAATTGAAGCCGAAACGAATATCCGTCATTGATGAACAAAAGTTGAAGTTGAAGTTTGACTTACCATTTCTCGAGATGAAAGGCAACACGTGTTGGTGCAATCGACTCTGTGGAGCTAGAGGAAGCTTTTCGAAATGGAATGGCGACTCGATTCAACCTGAATCGTCGTCGCCGAGCACTTGCAGGTCGAGCTCAAGCTCTCGATGACAGGGGTCAAAGAGCGAGCTCTCACTTTAGATTTCTATCTCTCTATTATGTTATTCCTCCCCGAACAGAATGAACAGACCTCCTCTTTTAGAAAGCCTGTTTAGGCTATATACCAGTTTTAGAATTTTGGCGCCGAACGGGGAACAACAACTTGTCCTATTCACGTGCCTCCCATGCGCGGACCGGTTTGACAGGTCTGACCGGGCGGTTTGACCGGTCTGAATCGATTTCGACTTGAAATTTTTAAAATTAGCCCAAATTGATGGGAAAATTTTGCATTTAAATCTCAGAATTGAACTTAGGACATGAATATTGTCTAAAAATGTGATTTTTTTCCAAAATTTCATGTCAATTTCTATATAAAAAAATCCCAAATTTGTCCTTAATTTCAATTCAGAAATTTCCAAAATTGAAGGCTCAAACGGTCAAATTAGACCAAATCACCGATGCCAATTGACTTTGTGTGATGAAATACATTGTGCAGTGGTTTCAATTGACAAGTTAGTCCTTAAATTGAAAGTAATTTTAATTATACCCAAATTCAAGAACTAAATTGCAATAAAGTATGCAATTTTGCCCAATTCATACAATTGAGCAATTTGTAAAAAAAATTAGGCTAAATTGCAATGAGGGGCAATCGGATTGAATGTCAAGATCCTAAAAATACCGAAATTGTAAATTAAAACACTCAATTGATATTTTTTTACTAAATTCAATAATATGTGCAACAAAGGAACACATAACATTAAACTTGGATTTGGACTTTTTATGAGGTCAAAAATACAAGAGGATTAAAATAAAAATATTGACTATTTTTTCATATTTTTGTGACCTCAAATGTTATTTTTCTTAAATTTTCAAGTATTTTCTTATTTTCTAAAAATACTAAAAAATGTAAAAAAATATGAAATATTATTTTTTTTATCAAAAATGGTTCCTTGATCTTGGCCAAGGCCACCAAAGTTGATTTTGTAATTTTTTTTGACTTTTTATGAATTTTTTTATCAATTTTCAAAGATAAAAATGAAAAATAATGATAAAAAATCTGGTGTCAACAATGGTTCAATTATTTTCTACATAACCGATGTGCACTTATGTCAGTGTAACTGACATACATTTATCGTTGCATGAACCGACATGGATTTACAACAGATGTAATTTGATGATAGTGTAACTGACGTGGCTTAATATCGGCGTAACCAACATTTTTTCTATATATAAATAGATAGTATTCGTAGTTCAAAATTATAACTCACAACTCGAATCACACTATTCTAGTTCTCTCATAGTCGTCCTCCAAGTGTGCCTGTTTCGAGAAGTGTTCGATAGAGTCCTCTACGTATAGTGTTGTTACAAACAGGTTCAAAAGGTCGTATGTTGGGAGGCATATTTCGATCGTTAGGCTACTTAGAATCGTTGGCGGGAGCTAATCACTTTAAGGAGATTCGGTTAGTTGTATCTCACCTCTTGTTCAATTCTTTTTTTGAGTTTACAGTATTCAGCAAGTTTATTTGTTTTGTAATTTTTATTTGTAAAAATTGTAATTTGGCTTGATCGGTATTAAATGTGGTTATCACATTAACGGGTGTGCAGCAATATTTTCCAACATTGTGATCGAAAATGCCATTAGTAGAATCATAGCTAGAGTCAAGAGCATTAAGGTACTCTCCTGCTGGTGTTATTTTTAACGGAGCTACAAATATCGAGCATAAATGCTTTTCTAACTTCCTCTTAACTTTTACCTTCAGCAAATATAAAACTACACAAGATCATTGTGTTTTTCACAACGTAACTGCATAATGGAACGAGTAACCTATGAGAGAGGACATGAGGCAGAGGAAGGATACAAAGTAGTACACAAGAGAGAAAAGGCTCTTAGTGCTTCCACGTTTTACCCATTATCACCCACAATCAAATCACGTTTAATGCTTAAAAAAGAAGCAGTTTTCTGATTATCTCATCCCAAGTGAAGTCGCGCCTACAAAGCTACCTTCTAATAAATCATCTTGCTGATAAATCTAACATGCGAAACCATAAAGGGAACGACGATAACGCACATTTGGTAGTGCATTTCGATACGAAAATGGCAAAGTCGAAACGCCAAAACCCCATGCTACTTCCCTTGCACTACAGCCACAACAGGATTCAGGGTGTTGAATTGCTGAACCGACTTCCCTACCAAGTAGACTTGACTATTATTCCTTTTCCCCTGCACTAGACCTGCCGTCCCTCTAATACTCGGAATCCATCATGTGAATATGGAAGAGTCGCTAGAGTTGAGCTCGAGTAAAATCATAAGTAGCGTCAAAATTATTCGAACATGTCAGGAGCATGAACTCTAAGTTTTAAGCAGAAACAATTTGGTAAAACATTGAGCAGAAATGGACAGTGTAATTAAGCATCATTAATCCCCTCTCTTGTTGTCGTCCACTGAAGATAATCGGCCTATCTTGTTGGATCCTTTCCCATAGGCAAAGTGATTGAAGATCCTCTTTGGCTAACCCTAATCATTATGCATAACACACAATTGGGAGCGCAGTAATTAGTACGTACTAATTAACAATACTTGAAAGTTCAGCAAAGAAAGGAAGCTGGCACGAGAAGTAGACAATGTAGAGGGAGGCTAACAATTCCAGCTACCATAATTCTTTTTCTTATGGAATTGAAATTGGATAAACACAAACAAGAGCCCCACCAACGGTCAACTACGTAACCAATACAAACTGAATAAATAAATTGGCTGAACTCATACCACTGCGATCCGCTATTGTCTAAGCTCTGTTTGTTTCACGAAAAATAAATGGTCTTCAAAATATTTTCTTGAAAATTATTTTTTCAATAATGAGTCTGTGAAAAATATTTTCATTATGGACAACAATTTATGTCCAAACATTTCCGTGGATGATAAAAATATATTTTTTCTATTCAATCTTAAAAAGTGACCATTTTTAGGAAACTATTTTTCAAATCATTCTTCTTCTTCTTTTTGCCAAGCAAAACATACCCTTGGTTTACGAGTGATTCAGCTGATGCATGCTTGATTTCTATTAAATTTACTCGATGGTTAACTATATCTGAAATTTAAGCTCAATTATACATTGCCCTTATCAAGTTGGGCTCAATTCATGGTGGTGAGACACTGACTTTTGGGAAAAAATAATAAAAAAATAACAGATAACACTAGAAATCTCATCTCACGAGGAGGACTACATAATAAAAAATTTATTAGGTGGGTCGACAGTTGTCGCCAAATGCAGCCAATTGTACTTCAGAAAGTACGTTTGCTTCTTGCGTCATGTAACTAGGCACGATTAGATTATGAGTTGATCTCGAGGAATGTCGACATACGCGATAATATAATAACATTGCGAAACACTGGATTGTGAGTTGAACTCGAGGAATGTCGACATGATGATGCGAACATAAGTAGTCCGAGAAGATGGCGTACCTAGGATATACTAAGATTCTTTTCTTCTTCTTTATTTTTTTTTTGGGTCAAAAAGATATTCTAAGATTTGAGGACGCATAATTGACATTTATTCAGTAGCAGAAAGGGTTGTTAGTGATGAATTTTGTATTGTTTAGTCAATTGAGGAAGGCTAGAATCGTGGGTTACATAAGCATATGCACGCCTGTTATCATCCTCTCAATTCTGTCGTTTTCCTCAAAGCGTAAGCTCCTTCATCGGTAAACTTTAGGGGAGATCTCTTCTTACATCTACGATTCACTCGAAAATACAAGTCTTTCTTGCACCGAAGGTCTTACCATTTTCGAAGGAACTGGAGTTACATCTATTTTCCAACACTCCTTCCAAATTGTCAACTCCACAATGAAAATCATTGGTATTCACTATTCGGCCAATTATTGACAAGGAAAATTACCAAAAAAAATCTTAAACATATTATGCATATCAATTCAATTCTAAATCATTTAATTTGGCCAATTTAGTCATAAATCAATAAATTTTTTCTCAATAATTTTAATCGAAAATCACTGATGTAGACACTAGTCATTCTACTTAGCATGGCCGGCGATGATATGGACAACCTCTACAATTCAAAAAAAAAAAAATCTCCTCCTTTCTTTCCTTTTCTTTCTTTCTTTTTTTTTCACTATGGGCTAGCGAGGCTGAAGGAGGACCTCATGGGCCTCATGGCCCTTGGTGGCTTTAGATGATGGCCGCAACACTATCGTCTAGTTAAAATTGATTGGGATGATTATATTGACAAATCGTCAAAATATTTATGACTAAAATAGTTAAATTGAAAGTTTTAAAACTAAATTGACATCTATACAATAGGTCAAGTTTTTTTTTTTTTTGATAATTTTGCAGCAATCATCCTGACCAAATATAGACGTATTAGTCTCTTTGTCCTTATAACTAAGAACAAAGTGTGCTGTACTTTGTCTCTTTGTTCCATTCCCTCTCGGCTCTCGCCCTTCATATGCTTTTCCTCCACACTAAAAATAAACCCAAATTTCATCATCTTGCTTGTAGTTTTTATTGATAGAATAGTTAAATATTGAATCACGCATTCATCTAACGGCTTAAGTTTTCAGAATAGTTGACAATTGTTCAACAAAATCTCATATGATATCAAAACAGGTGGTCCTGAGAAATATTTTGAGGCCTCATTTGCCTTTCTAATTAAATACTATGTAACGCTTTCATCTAACGGCTTGTTACATAGCCATGTTGAGACCATCTAATCGACCGACAATCCCATTATTATTGAAGATAAAAACTAGATTACAATAGGCAGACAAAGTTTAATCGGTTGCCAAAATAATTGGCCAGGCTTAGATCAGCAAAACCATTTTATCTTAGGGTGTGCATCATTCATATCTTTGATATGTTGGAGTAGTTGAGTTGATATACGGAGTGGAATTTTCGCTTTTACTTGGCTAAGCTTGTTAGCACGCACTGAAAAAGCACTCATCTGATGAGAGACGTGAACGGTCCATTTCGTTATTGACTGGAACATAGAGAACAAAATGGCTTCGAACTGGGATTAGGTTGATTCCATTGACATCGTGTAAAGTTACTTTTAAGGTAAAAACAGAGAGATAAGACATAAATGTGCAATACCCATCTCTTATCAAAGTCGCATAAGTGGATGAGGATGACATAAGCTGTGACGAAATCATATAATATGGGCTGCGCAACTATCATTAGTTTATGTCCTAGGATTTATAATTTGTTCTTACTACATTCAGTGTCCGGGCGCTCATTTTAATCGAAGTCAATTGGCAACTGGAATTCGACAAGTTGCAATCAGATTCAGTTGAAAATAGATAGAGATAACACGGACAAAGAGTCTTACGATTAAGCAATTAGAAATGATAATTCCAAGTTATCAATCGGAGTCGGATGATTTAATTCCAAATGCACATAAAGTGAGCAAATCATTCTCTTGACACCCAAAAATCACGAAGCCCTCCACATCAACACGATGCCGATACAGAAGATCGATGTTAAGTGATTATATCATGGATGAGTCGTTGATAGCAAGGATGCTTGTTGATGAACAAGATAATCTATGACCATACTTCAGCTACGGGCATGTGATGATGACCGACGAGTGAAATAATGCAAAACCTGGACATGATGAAGATGTTGATTAGCAGTTTGATGCGATGACAATTGAGAAGTCGAAGGTCGACGTGCAATCATGAAGAGCAATCATAGAGCCTAAAACTATGGAGATGCAGATGAGTCCAGTGACAACTGAAGAGTTGTAACTATTTGGTTGTAGATGAGGTCGGCATGCTATCGTCGACTGTGATCATGCAGCCAAAAACAATGGAAATGCGGCTGTAATTTTAATTGAAACATTAACCGCTTAGGAGCAGTTACACTTGTAATGGGCTACATAGGACATTTTTTTTTTGGTCGGAACTGATCGGTCCATATTTATGCCAAAAACGTGTATATAATTTATGAGTTTCAAATAAATATTAAAAATTAAATTAGTTTATTTGGCTAATATTTTGATTATCAAAGGAGTTTTATGAGAGACCGAATTTGGAATATTCTCTAGCTACAGAGATTTGATTAAACTTGATATTTCCTTAAATCCAAGATCCTTAATGCATTTTGCAAAATCTTATCTTTAGCAAGTTTGGATTTACATGAACTCTTGATTGACAGAATATTCCAAAAATTAAATACAATCACGGGGGATCCTTGATGATAAAAGAGGAAACGACTAGGGATTTTAGGCAATGACGGATGAGAGAAAAGAAAGGAGGCCAGGAAGAAAATGAAGGAAGGTGCAAAAAAATTCACTTGCCATGGCATCTGCTCCGATTTCTTCTCCAATTACTTATGCATCATTCACCTTCACGAGTAGCTAAATTTATTCTATCATCTTTGAGTTTAGATGAAACGATACTTCACGTTTGAATTCTAAACTTTTGTTTAGTTTTTGGTATTGCACTTTATTATTTGGGAAAGACTAAATTTCATTCAAGAATTTTGTTGCTAAACCAAATTTATGATTTTAGTTTTTATAATTCTAATTTCATATCCAAGCAATAGTTTTAATTTCAGTTTTACGATCAAGGTCGATAATAATCTAATCTGATCGAACTAAGCGTGCTATGCTTGGAAAGCAAAAGACGACAATGATCAACAAGATAGGTTATAACTATGATAGGTTATAGATTATCTTCAATGCTATAGCAAGCTTGTAACTTGTTAGGTTTGATAATGCAAGCAAAGAGGCCAATAAAATAAAAGGTATCGTGGATTGGATGCTTAAAGGCGATAGTTTTCTCCATAAATTTTTCTACCAAATTATTTTTCTTGCTTTTAGTTAGGAATTCAATTTATAATATTTAGTCCTTAGAAAATACAAAATTATCACCTTTCTCAACCTAATCTTGGAATTCATTTTAGTTTCTCCGTGGATTTGACCCCTGCTGACTGCTATATTCTAAGTAGTAATTAGGGATTTTTTTTTGTTGCATAGCGACACGACCGCATGTCGAATAATCATAGAGGGAATTCGCAATCACAAGTTATGTATCTTTCAGTTTATCAATCTTTTTCTCTAGTTCCTGCATTTTCTTTCCTTTAAAAGTAATATGTTCAAATTCTTGGTTAAGCGTTCCATTCCTGTCCAAATTGCCACGGAATCCGATTCAATAAAAACCGAAGATCAATCTTTGATGGAACACATTCGAATTAGAGCTAATTACAGTTTATCGTGTTAAAAAACTCCGCTGTTTTAGCCAATTTAGATCGCTTAATTGCAAAAAAAGGAAAAAAGGAAAACTTATATTTCAGGTGCGTTACTCGAACGAAAACAGAGAGGACCAACGTCAGGTGCATACCACAGTATTTTGGTTCAGATATAAGAGCAGAAAGCAAAAGGACATATGTAAGCACGCATCCTTCCCTACAGTCGTTTGACTTTCGTTTTGCTTCCTTCATTAATTAAGTGACCAAAGATGGTGACTCGGGTTTATAAAAGCATGCTAGTCATGAGCTGTGTTTGGAGTGCAACACGAAGCGAAGCAGCTATCTCATCAGTTGCTTCCCCAAAAAGCAAGAGCGTATTGAGAGAGAGAGAAAGAGAGAGTAATGCAGAGGGATAATCAGATGACAAGTGTAGGAGGCCCAACAACATTGGGAGGGAGCAAAAGGATAGTAGCCATTGATGTGGAGGGCACGACCCCACCCTCTGATCTCCCTAATTTCGCGCATGGTGAATCTGATCAAGAGGACTCACATGATCAGGTTCTCTCGATCTTCTCCTTCAAATATTTCGTGGAATGTAACTATCAATAAGTCCCTCAATCTCCAACCTTAAATGGCCAAACGAAGCACATTTCTACTGGGATTGGCTTGTTTCTCGGTGGACGTCCTGATTTGAACATTCTACAGAACTAATTGAGGTCAATTGATCTAGATGCAATCTAAGTTTCTTGTCTAATCGTATTTGTCCTTGTAAATATTCAGAAACCAGGATGGAGAGCATTTTTATCATTTGTTGGCCCCGGTTTCCTTGTTTCCCTAGCATATATCGACCCTGGAAACAGTAAACTCTCTCTCTCTCTCTCCCCCCCCCCCCCCTTCCCCCCGGCATGCATGCTTGCATGTGGCACTTGATTGGTTTCACGTTGAATTCATAGTTCTACCATCAATGTTGCAGTGGAAACAGATTTACAGGCCGGAGCGAATCATGAATACGAGGTAGCACAAAAGATCATCAATACACAAATATATATGTTCCTGATTAGACAAACTATATGTCTTTGTGCTAAATATTTACCACTTATCGGATCTTATGGTCAGCTTCTGTGGGTAATACTCATCGGGTTGATATTTGCACTCATCATCCAATCTTTGGCTGCTAATCTCGGTGTCGCCAC
Source organism: Rhodomyrtus tomentosa (assembly GCA_028455895.1). Taxonomy (NCBI): domain Eukaryota; kingdom Viridiplantae; phylum Streptophyta; class Magnoliopsida; order Myrtales; family Myrtaceae; genus Rhodomyrtus; species Rhodomyrtus tomentosa. The sequence goes on along the minus strand of JAPCWY010000001.1, from coordinate 33,072,512 downwards.
TGGTAAGTATTTCATCAGAGATATTAAGGAGGAATTATGACTATTTTTCCTGCTCATGGACACTTTTTCTTCTCATTTCTTGCATTTCCTTGTAGGTGATCATTTACATGTCTTTTTAATTTATTTTTTTGGAATTTCAGGGAGACACCTAGCTGAGTTGTGCAAGGTTGAGTACCCACCATTGGTGAAGTACTGTTTATGGCTTCTGGCTGAAGTGGCCGTTGTAGCTGCCGATATACCGGAAGGCATCTCTCTCCCTCTCATTTTGATTAATTTCCTAGACATTTATGTCTAATCTATACAGGAGAAATGATCGTGCCCCATTTATTATCTGGTCATAGAACTCGTCTTCCATATCTTATTTCCTTTGTCGGCCATTCTTGAGTAGTCATGGATCTCAATCAACTTTTTCATCTAGACATATTGAGTTCGCATCCTATGCTCTTCTCTTTTGACTAATCTTAAGGATATGTAACTCCAATAAGTAGAAAAATAAAGCACTTGGTGTTATCCTGTTTAGTCGAATATTTGTCTTGGGAAAAAGTGTCGAAAAAGTTATAAACCTATTGCATTGGTGTCAATTCAATTTTAAACTTTTTTTGTACCAATTCAAATCTAAATATTTTTATATTTATGCCAATTCAGTCATAAACCTTTTATTAGTATCAATTTAGTCCTAAATATTTTGTATTTGCGTCAATTCAGTCATAAATATTTTGTATTCCTAATTAGCCGGATTGACTCAATTGGCACAAATGAAAAAGATTTAGGACTAAAATGACATAAAATACAAAAGGTTTGGGACTAAATTGGTATTAATAAAATGTTTAGGATTTAATTATCGTCAATACAAAAGGTTTAGGATTGAATTGATGTCAAAAAAAAATATTTAAGACTGAATTGGCATCAATATAATAAGTTTAGAACTTTCTTCTCCCGTTCGTCTTGTGTCTGGTTGAATTTAAAAAAAAAAAAACAATAGGTGTCACATTACACAAATACTTTAAGTACAACCATTCCCCAAATCCATTTAGATAGAAGTTTACAGGGCACAGCACATAACAACAGAATAATAATATGGGCAAGAGACAACGATACTCTACCTACAAGGTGTCTAAACTTCTCTGTTCATCGAATGCGATGAATGATAGTCATATGCAGTTATTAACATCGCATTTGTCTGGTGAGTTTACATTAACTAGATTTACTAACCAACCTGATCAATGTTTGCAGTGATTGGGACAGCTTTCGCACTTAACATCCTGTTCCACATCCCACTGTGGACTGGAGTTTTGTTCACTGGTTGCAGCACGCTTGTGCTTCTTGGACTCCAGAGATATGGGGTATTACACCTTGCCTTTCTTAATAAATGTGTCACATCTACTAGGTCCGTAAACTCAACCTAGGATACTACTCTAATGGCCTAAATGAAATGAGGCATACATGCGGAAGGAGAAAAGAAGACTCTTACACATTAATACAATAATTAAACAAAGAATAAGACATGGAATAATAAAATATATTTACATAAACTCGAAAGATAGTTTGTGCAGATAGTCAGGGTCGTCTAACAAACAAAAGGCCAAGGTCACGGGGGAGTAGGGTCAATCAAAAACCAACTACTAAACCCTTATGTCACCAAGGTCAAGAGCTCCCATAAAAGGAAACAACCACGCAGGCGGTCCTAAGACACCAAACTCTTTAAGTGGTACTATTGTATTCATTTTGGCTCAGGTCCGCCTCAGGATCATAATCTAAAAACGTCTCTGGTCGGACTTCTATTGTGTCTTCTTCTAAATCGTCTTCAGAGTCCGAAATCTCAATTACTTCAATGCTTTCTTCTCTAGCTTGGGTCTCCTCTGGAATATTCCTCGAACCTACCACTAAACCCTCTACCATGATCTCATCTCGAGTCGGATGACACCAAGATGGTACAACACATTTAGGAACCTCATGTGTCATGCCCCGCGCCCCGGGCATGAACGCACGACACCCTCAAGCGTACTCTCGAATCCCAGGATTTAGTTATCGAGAGATGCATAAAAATCGTTCGCATGCGGAAGCGATAACATAAATTACTCCGTACAAACATTAGCGGGGACTTGGATAGCAAGAACACCATAAATGCATTTATACATAACCTCCCACGAGTTCTTACAAAATTGTTGGTAGACTAATCCCACTAGTCAGTAGGGGTAACAGGACTAGTTCAAAAGACAACCATTAGCATCTCCAAAAGAATACGGACCATCAAAGTCATCAGCAAAATAACAGTCCAGAAAATGGAAACCCCTAGGCCGAGTTGCTGCGGTCGTCGGTCTCCTCGGCATCCTCGGTAGGCTCGTACTCCGAGAAAGTCTTCGAGCGTACCTCTACGGTATCCTCCATCGTCTAATCTGCTGACTGCTCCACTTAGTTGTCCTCGGAGGTTTCGATTTCAATGACCTCGTCTGTGTCTTCAAACCTTTGGGGTCCTCTCGAGAATGTTCCTCAAACCAGCTATAGATCCCTCGACCTCCACAAAATCTCAAGTGGGAAGACACCAACTAGGGATAACCCTACGGGGTACCTTAGTGGACTTCAGTGGTCCAGTAGTAACCTCGTCTACCCTTTGAAACCAAGCCTCGAACCTAAGAGGCTTGTAGTCCTTTCCACCCTCGTCGACCCGGACTACAGTACACTTTCTAACGTACACAGTTTCCCGTCCAATTGAGAAATCCTCAAAATACGCAGTCATCTCCTTCGGGTCGCCTAGCCCGATTGGTAGCATCCTCACCGTCTAGGATCTGGAAATGGGGTTCCACAACGGGGGAGAGATTCACATCTCAGTAAGATAGGTCCTAACCCTAGGTTAGGCTGACCGTGCACTCAGGTGAATGCAATCATGAACCAAAATGCACAAGCAACCACATGAAGCATTCAGCAGTCATTAAATAACATAAGGATATAGACGAGCGTCAAGCACGCAATCATGGCATCATATCTCATCGTTCAAATCAAGCACGCATTATCAAGTCAGGTCACACCTTCCACCCTTCCAGGCCTCCATTTGATTCACGCCCGTGTTTAGAACATTTCAAGTTCGGTCCGCGTAATTACGCCTCATACCATTCCATTGACAAACCCGCATAAACGCATCAGATTTTCAATTTCATTCCAAGCTTATGTCAACACATATCAAATTCCATCCCGCGTCTCAACACATCAGGACATTAGCCATTTCAACCCCGCATCTCAATACATCAAGATACAATTCAATACAACCCCGCGTCTCAACGCCTCAGGGTACCGCAAGATTCACAAACATGCCAATCATTCATTTCAACTTAAACTTCATGCTCGAGTACAAGCTCATGCATCGAGCTAGATATCTATGGCATGCAAGGCAATCGATCTCATCACTCACAAGAGGCAATCAATTCATGGCACAAGCATTCGACAAGCGTTCAAGCCATCGACATCTCACGAGGACGCACATTGGACAATCACACCATAATTCACGAGAACCAACCTAATTCACACTCAATTCACCCAATCGAGTCCAATCCTCCTAGCCAAGGTTTAGAAACCCCTTACCTTATGCTAAATTCAACAAAAATCTCCTTTCAAGTACTTCAATCACTCGGTCCAGCAATCCCGAAATAGGGTAGCCTCGCACCTATTGGAATTTAATCCAATTCATCAATTTTTCTTGCTCAATTCATCAATCCATGAAGCATAAACCTCAACGATGTATTAATTGACATTCTAATACGTCTCAACGATGAATTTTGAGCTCAATGTCAACTCCTATCAGCTCCCAACAATTCGGTTTGCACAGAACCGAAACAGGGCTTTTTTGGTTTTGTGCATACCTTCCTTGATCAACCCTTAAACTACCCTAAATCCTCATTTCATCCACTAATCTACTTACTAACAAGTAGTTCTACAAGTTGGGAAGCTTCACCGAAAATTTAAGCTCAAGGCGACGTCAAATGGTCCACGAACAGCGCTAGTCTTCCCAAGTCCTCAACCGGTCAGTTTTTACCCTTCAAACACAATACCCATTTAGGGTCAAGACTTCATCAAACTCAGCTCAAATTTCTACCATAACTCAGCATACATGTACCCTAGATGTCCACAAAATTTGGCGAAAATATTCAAACAATTAAAGGTCCTTCGGAGTCCAAACAGCAGCTTACCTCTAGCTGCGACTATTTCCGTCGACTCTCGGAAAAATGGCTGGCTGAAGCTCCTCAGTGGGTCAAATGCCATGATTCAAGTTGCTGGTCGGCAAAAGGCTGAGGAAGGCGTTAGTGGTCGACTTGACTGTTGAAAGTTGATGGAAGTGGCGGTCGAGCGGCGCGAAGTGGCGGTGGCGGCTCGGTCGGGCAGGGCAGCTCATGGGTTGGAGTAGAAGAAGAAGATGGCAAATGGAGATGGTGTTCGGCTGAGGGAGTGAGAGAGAGAGGTGTATACACCATATGGCTTGATCAACTTGGTAGAATGGTAAGTTAAAAGTGATTTAATAAATGCCAAAGCCTAATTCTTTGACAATTGTCTTCATGTCGATCAATACCTCATCCAAGGGCTGTCTTTTTTCCCAATTTTCGGCAGCCATGGGGTATTGCAATGGACCAAAATGCCCTTATTCAATTATAAATGCAAGGGCAAGACTTGAGGGGCAAAATGGTAATTTTACCCTTGACATCCGGAACGTCGATTTTCTAATTCAAATCTTCTTCGATGAGGCGACGTCTAATCTAATTAAAATGTTGAAATTCTTGATTCTCCATTTGCTAATTTCGAGACTCGTCTCTAAATTATTTCTCTGTCAGATGTAATTTCAGCCTATCCCGAACTGACGGGTGACTTTTGCAGACGTTATGCGTATCGACTCTGTGATTCATATCACACTTAGGGCTCGTCAATTCATGGCGACTTTGGTCGTCATGTAATTGCAAGGATCTATTACTAGTTCCGACGGTCTCGATCGTCATTGTTTGATTTAGGAAACTTTTGCAAATTATACATTGATTAAGCGGTATCACCCACGCTCTAATCGTATAACGCTAGCAATGCATTCCTCAATCGTTCTTAGATCGGCCTTTTATGGCTCTAAATGTCCTCTCGACAATCCTTATGATCAAAATGTCATTTCCTATTTGAGTTCCCTAGGTTCACGTACCTTGTCTCACGTTAGCCTTCCCCTTTTGGTCAGTTAATTGGAGATTGATCAGATCCGAGCGAGATACGACTAAAATACATCGTTAGATATATTTTCATTAATAAGTCTTGAAATGACAGGAAAAATCAGAATGTCACAACTCTTCCCCCCTTACAAAAATTTCGTCCTCGAAATTTACAATAAACTCATTTACTCAAACAAATGGGAGTATTGACGCCTCATCGTTTCTTTGCTTTCCCACGTAACGCCTACGGTTCCATGGTGGTCTCAAATGACTTTGACCAATGGAATCGTCTTATTCTTTAGAATCTGCTCCTTTCGATCTTCGATCCTGATTGGCTTTTCTACGTAGGATACTGTGTCATCCACTTTGATAACTTTGTAATCCAGTACATGCGTCGGGTCCGGCACGTACTTCCGTAGCATTGACACATGGAAGACGTTGTGTACGTAGGATAGATTAGGCGGTAAGGCAAGCCTGTAAGCCAAGGTCCTAATTCGTTCCAAAATCTCAAATGGACCTACGTATCTTGGACTCAGTTTTTCTATCTTTCCAGATTGAGATAATCCTCTCATCGGCGGAACCTTGAGGAAAACATGATCACCTACTTGAAATTCCAGAGGTTTACGTCGCTTATCCGCATAGCTTTTCTAACGACTCTGTGCTGTTTTTAGCCTATCTCGGATTATCTTCACCGCTTCCACCGATTGCTCTACTAACTCTAGGCCTGTAATACTTCTTTCTCCAACTTCGTCCCAACAAATCGAGGTCCTACAAGCTCTTCCGTAAAGCGCTTCAAAAGGTGCTATTCGAATACTCTGCTGATAACTGTTATTATATGCGAACTCCACCAAATGCAGTTGATCTTCCCATCCACCTTTGAAGTCTATCACACACGCTCGTAACATATCCTCGAGCGTCTGAATCGTCCTTTCCGATCGTCCGTCTGTCTACGAATGGTATGCCATACTAAATTGTAGTCGAGTTCCCATGGCATCTTGAAGACTCTTCCAGAAGTTCGCTGTGAACTTGGGATCTCTGTCCGACGTGATCGCCACGGGTACTCCATGTAGCCTTACTATTTGTCGCATATACAATTCGGCATATCTGTCCATCGCGAAGTCCTTCCACACAGGGATAAAATGTGCAGACTTGGTTAACCAGTCCACGACTACCCAAATAGAATCGTGGCATCTCTGGCTCCTTGGTAGTCCCATTACAAAATCTATCGTTACGTGCTCCCATTTCCATTCAGGAATCTCTAAGGGCTGTAACAATCCACCAGGCTTACAGTGTTGTGCCTTCACCTACTGGCATGTCAAGCACTTCGCCACATATTTCGCTACATCTACTTTCATCTCGTTCCACCAATAATGTTGACGCAAGTTCTGATACATTTTCGTGCTACCTGGGTGGATACTATAATTGCTTTTGTGAGCCTCCGATAAAATCTTTTTTCTAAGCTCTTCGTTCATTGGTACGCATAGACACCCTCGAAATTCAAAATTCCATCCTCTAACACTTGAAACTCTGGCTTCCTTTTTGTCGAATCCATCTCCAGGATTTTCTAAATTTCCGGGTCTGTTGGCTACGAGACTCTTATCCATTATTGGATCTCAGGTTCTATTCTCAGTGTGGCTACCAAACTTGATAGCTAACAAGCTTCCAACCTGAATTAAGAATCTCTCAAATTTTCAAATAACGACCACCCTTTTACCAGTAGTTAGGTGATACTCGATTTCCGACTGAGCCCATCCACGACTCGGTTCGCTTTCCCAAGATGATATAATATGTCGCAATCGTAATCCTCAAGCAGCTCCATCCATCGACGTTGCCTCATGTTCAGTTCCTTCTGGGAAAATAGATACTTCAGGCTCTGGTGGTCCGTATAAATCTGAAATTTCTCACCACACAAATAATGCCTCCAGATCTTCAGAGCAAAGATGATCGCTGCCAGTTCCAAATCATGAGTCGAGTAGTTCATCGCATGCGGTCTCAGTTGTCGGGACGCGTAGGCAACCACTCTTCCATGTTGCATTAGCACGCAGCACAGTCCTCTTAGCGAAGCATCGCTATATATTTCGTAGCCTCCAAGTCCTAATAAGATTGTTAATACTGGTGCGGTCATTAACCGATGCTTGAGCTCTTGGAAACTCCTTTCATACTTATCCGTCCATTCGAACTTCGTTTCTTTCTTAGTCAATCTCGTTAGTGGTATGGCTATGGATGAAAACTTCTCCACGAAACGTATGTAATGCCCCGCCAATCCTAAGAAACTTCGGACTTCCGTGACAGTAGTAGGCCTAGGCCAATTCATAAAGGCTTTGATCTTCGTAAGATCCACAGCAATTCATTCTCCAGATACCACATGGCCAAAAAATGCCACTTTATTCAGCCAGAACTCACATTTGCTAAACTTAGCGTAAAGCGAGTGCTCCCTCAGTGTCTGTAAAACAATCCTCATATGCTTTTCGTGTTCTTCATTACTCTTTGAGTAAATCAGAATATCGTCAATAAAGACTATAACAAATCTATCCAAGAATTCCTTGAACACTCGGTGCATCAAGTCCATCAATGCGGCTGGAGCATTGGTCAGTCCAAAAGGCATCACGGTGAATTCGTAATGACCATGCCTTCTCCTAAAAGCGATCTTAGGTATATCTTCCTTCTTAATGCTTAACTAATGATACCCGGTCCTCAAGTCAATTTTAGAGAATACCGCAGCTCCTTGCAATTGATCAAATAAGTTATCAATCCTCGGCAGTGGGTACTTATTCTTTACCGTCACTTGATTCAATTGTCTATAGTCGATGCATAGATGCAAGGATCCATCCTTTTTCCTCACAAACAACACCAGCGCTCCCCACGGTGAAGCACTCGATCGAATAAATCCTTTGTCCAGTAATTCTTGCATTTGCACCTTTAACTCCTTCAGTTCTAATAGGGACATCCTATAGAGTGCCTTTGAGATCGGCTCCGTTCCGGGAGCTAACTCAATCACAAATTCTATTTCTCGTTCTGGTGGCAACCCTAGCAACTCTTGGGGAAAAATGTCAGGAAACTCACGCACTACTAGAATACTTTCTAATTTAGACTCCTCGGCAGTCGTGTCTATAACTGCGACTAAGTACGTCAGACATCCTTCAGTTATCAACTTTGTCGCTTCAAGAGACGAGACTAAAGGAATGGAGGTTCCTCCTTAACTTTCCACAAATTCAAAACTAGCACGACTTTCCGAATAGAAACGGATTATCTTACTACCACAATCAACTACTGCCCTTTGCTTACCCAACCAGTCCATTCCTATGATCACATCAAAGTCATACATGGCAACATAACCAAGTCGATACTCTATTCACTACCGCCAATTACGATTTTACAATCAACACAGCTCAACGAAACCAGCACATTATCCTTCAATGGGGTGGCAACATGCAGAATCACACTCAATAGTTTCAACTCCATATCAACCAAATCAGCAAAGGAGCAGACACAAACGAGTGTGGTGCGCCAGGATCAAACAAAGCATAGGTAACTTGGTCACACAAATAAATTGTACCTGTGACTACGTCAGGCGCTTCTTCTGCTTCCCTATGTGCTATAGCATAGACCCTTCCCTGAGTTGGGGGTCGATTCTGCTAATTCTGTGGAGTGGCAGTTGACGGCCCTGCCTATGGTCGTTATCCTTAAGGTCTAGTCATTGGAGCTTGATTCGAGCAAGTTCTCATCTGATGGCCCATTTGACCACACTTGAAGCACGCTCTAGTCCTTGCTGGGCAAGGTCCGTTACCATGCCTTCTGCCACAGAGACGGCAACTCCAGTTCATTGGGTTCGGCAGCTTCACTATATTCTTTCTTATTGGAGGGACAAAGCGTCTATTGCCAGTCATAGGTCTTTTGCCAATCTGGCGATTGTCTCTAAATGAATTAAACCGCGATCCAGATGCGGCATTCCTCTCTTTTGGGTCCCTCTCAATCATCTATCCCCGTTCATAGATATCCTTATAAATCCTCAAGTTCAGAGCTATCATCTGGCTGTGAAGTTTAGGCCTCAGTCCATCCAGAAATCTCCTCTCCTTCTCCAGGGGATCCTCTACCGATCGGGGTGCATACCATGACAATCTGGAGAACTCAACTTCATACTGGTCTACGGTCAAATGATTCTGACGTAACTATAAGAACTCAACTTGCTTCCTTTCTCGAGCGGTCTCAGAGAAGTACTTGTCATTGAATGCCGTAGTAAAGGCATTCCAAGTCAAGGTTGTCCCTTCCGAAAAGACTCCATTCTTGGTGGCAGCCCACCAGTCATTAACGGTGCCTTCTAGCTGATACACCGCCAGTAGTACCTTTTCTTTGTCCGTGCATCTCAAGACTCCAAAGGCCTTCTCAAGTTTCTCGATCTACCTTGGTGCCAATTCAGGGTCCTTGATCCCATCGAACTAGGTTGGCTTCAGCTTGATAAATTATTCAACCAATTGGTCCATCTATTTGGCCACAACAACTTCCTTCTAGGCATTCCCTACCTCATTGCCCTGGTCATGATCGTCGTTGTTTCCATTGCCTCTATTATTGCCATTATTGGCATTGACGGCAGCTCTTGCGGCTCCCACCGCTTGAGCTATGGCAGCATCCCTATCCTGGGTCTGCCTGTCGATGAGGTCGCCGATCCTCTCGAGTGCCCTTATTACTCCGTCTATCCTTGGGTCTTCCGCCACAAGTGGCCTCGAACTAGAGGCTCCACTCTTGGGTCTTCTAGGTCTTCTGAGTGGGTTACTCATTCTGGTATACTTTTGCTGTACCTGGACCATCATAATTACACCACGAAATTAGTGACTTATTCTTCTAATCAAGTCTAGTGATACAAAACTAGGCCTGAGAAAAGCAATCATAACATTGTAATCACCCACACAACTATATCTAGAGGCACTTCAATAAAAAGTCCATGGTCATTCCTCAATTCCATTAACTCCAACGGTTCACTAAAACTAGTTATGCTCATATACTCAGCAGACCAAAATTCAGAAATGACTTTCAGCGCTAAACATGGAACTTAATCCTCATAAATCACCGTAATCTTGTCAGGACCAATGTCAATCACATGCGCCAAGTCATACGTCATGCATTTAGAGCCTAACTCTAACGAGTCTCATAAGGTCTCGCTATCCATCTTGTCCCAACTTACTCCTCCTTATCACTCCAATCCTCAGTCAACTTTGAATCGAGTTGTCCTAGCTCTGATACCAACCAAGATGGGATGTCACGCCCCGCACCCTGAGCAGAAGCGCGCAACACCCTGTAAGCGTACTCTCGAGTCCCAGCATTCAATTATCGAGAGACGCATAAAAATCGATTGCATGCAGAAGCGATATCATAAATTCCTCCGTACAAACATTAGCGGGGACTTGGATAGCAAGAACACCATAAATACATTTATACAAAACCTCCCGCGACTTCTTACAAAACTGCTGGTAGACTAATCTTGCTAATCGATAGGGGTAACAGAACCAGCTCAAAAGATAACCATTAACATATCCAAAAGAAAGCAGACCATCGAAGTCATCAGCAAAATAACAGTCCAGAAAATGAAAACCCTTAGGTCGAGCTATTGCAGTCGTCAGTCTCCTCGACATCCTCGGTAGGCTCGTACTCCGAGAAAGTCTCCGACCGTACCTCTAAGGTATCCTCCGTTGTCTCGTCTGCTGACTGCTCCATCAGGTCGTCCTCGGAGGTTTCGATCTCAATGACCTCGTCTGTGTCTTCTAGGGTTGGGGTCCTCTCGGGAATATTCTTCAAACCAGCTACAAATACCTTGACCTCTACAAAATCCCAAGTGGGAAGACACCCACTAGGGATAACCCTACGGGGTACCTCAGTAGACTTCAGTGGTCTAATAGTAACTTCGCCTACCCTCCGAAACCAAGCCTTGAACCTATGAGGCTTCTAGTCCTTTCCACCCTCGTCGACCCAGACTACAGTACACTTCCTAAAGTATAAAGTTTCCCGTCCATCTAGGAACTCCTCAAAACACGCTGTCATCTCCTTCGGGTCGCCTAGCCTAATTGGTAGCATCCTCATGGTCTAGGATCTGGAAATGGGGTCCCACAACGGGGTGAGATTCACATCTCAGTAAGACAGGTCCTAACCCTAGGTTAGGTTGACCATGCACTCAGGTGAATGCAATCATGAACCAAAATGCACATGCAACCACATGAAGCATTCGGCAGTCATTAAATAACATAAGGATACAGACGAGCATCAAGCACGCAATCATGGCATCATATCTTATCGTTCAAATCAAACACGCATTACCAAGTCAAGTCACACCTTCCACCCTTCTAGGCCTCCATTTGATTCAGGCCCGCGTTCAGAACGCTTCAGGCACGGTCCGCGTAATTACGCCTTAGACCATCCATTGACAAACCTGCATAAACGCATCAGATTTTCAATTTCATTCTAGGTCTGTGTCAACAAATTTCAAATTTCGTTCCACGTCTCAACGCATCAAAACATTGGACATTTCAATCCGGCATCTCAATGCATCCAGGTACAATTCAACACAACCCTGCATCTCAACACCTCAAGGTACCATAAAATTCACAAACATGTCAATCATTCATTTCAACTTAAACTTCATGCTCGAGCACAAGCTCATGCATCAGCTAGATATCTATGGCATGCAAGGCAATCGATCTCATCACTCACAAGAGGCAATCAATTCATGGCACAAGCATTCAATAAGCGTTCAAGCCATCGACATCTCACGAGGACGCACATTGGACAATCACACCATAATTCACGAGAACCAACCTAATTCACACCCAATTCACCCAATCGAGTCCAATCCTCCTTGCCAAGGTTTAGAAACCCCTCCAAGTACTTCAATCACTCGGTCCAGAAATCCCGAAATAGGGCAGCCTCAAACCTATTGGAATTCAATCCAATTCATCAATTTTTCTTGCTCAATTCACCGATCCATGAAGCATAAACCTCAACGGCGTATTAATTAACATTCTAATACGTCTCAATGATGAATTTTGAGTTCAATTTGAACTCCTATCGGCTCCAAACAATACAATTTGCACAGAACCGAAATAGGAAATTTTTGGTTCTGTGCATACTTTCCTTGATCAGCTCTTAAACTATCATAAATCCTCAATTCATCCACAAATCTACTTGCTAACAACTATTTCTACAAGTTGGGAAGCCTCACCGAAAATTTGAGCTCAAAGCGACGTCAAATGGTCCACGAACAGCCCTGGTCTTCCCAAGTCCTCAATCGGTCAGTTTTTACCCTTCAAACACAACACCCATTTAGGGTCAAGACTTCATCAAATTCAGCTCAAATTTCTACTACAACTCAGTATACATGTACCCTAGATGTCCACAAAATTTGGCTAAAAGATTCAAACGATTAGAGGTCCTACAAAGTCCAAACAGCAGCTTACCTCTAGTTGCGACGGTTTCCATCGACTCTCAGAAAAGTGGCTAGCGGGAGCTCCTCAGTGGGTCAAATGCCGTAATTCAAGTTGGAGCTGGTCGGCAAGAGGCTAAGAAAGGCGTCGGTGGTCGGCTTGACGATTGGAAGTAGCGGTTGAGCGGCGCGAAGTGGCGGTGGCAACTCAGTCGGGAAGGGCAGTTCACGGGTTGGAGGAGAAGAAGAAGAAAAGCAAGAAGAAGATGGCAGATGGAGATGGTGTTCGGCTGAGGGAGTGAGAGAGAGAGGTGTATACACCATATGGCTTGGTCAACTTGGTAGAACGACAAATTAAAAGTGATTTAATAAATGTCAAAGTCTAATCCTTTTACACTTGTCTTCATGTCAATCAATACCTCATCCAAGGGCTATCATTTTTCCCAATTTTCGACAACCATGGGGTTTTGTAATTGACCAAAATGCCCTTATCCAATTATAAATGCAAGGCCAAGACTTGAGGGGCAAAATGATAATTTTACCCCTGACTCCAGAACGTAGATTTTCTAATTCAAATCTTCTTCGATGAGGCGACGTCCAATCTAATAAAAATATTGACATTCTTGATTCTCCATTTTCTAATTTCGAGACTCGTCTCTGAATCATTTCTTTGTCAGATGTAATTTCATCCTATCCTGAACTGACGGGTGGCTTTTGCAGACGTTATAAGTATCAACTCTATGATTCATATCACACTTAGGCCTCGTCAATCATGGCGACTTTGGTTGTCATGTAATTGCAAGGATCTATTACTAGTTCCGACGGTCTCGATCGTCATTGTTTAATTTAGGAAAAAATTTCAAATTATACATTGGTTAAGCGACATCACCCGCACTCCAATCGTATAACGCTAGCAATGCATTCCTCAATCATTCTTACATCGGCCTTTTATGGCTCTAAATGTCCCCTCGACAATCCTTATTGTCAAAATGTCATTTTCTATCTGAGTTCCCCAGGTCCACGTACCTTGTCTCATGTTAGCCTTCCCCTTTTAGTCAGTTAACTCGAGATTGATCAGATCCGAGCGAGATACGACTGAAATACATCGATAGATATATTCTCATTAATAAGTCTCGAAATGGCAGAAAAAATCAGAATGTCACATCATGCGTCTTCAACGGACTAGTCGTAACAGTTCCAATTCTCCTGAACCAAGCCTTAAAACGATGCGGCTTCCAGTACTCTCCTCCCTCGTCAACCCAAACTACAGTACTTTTTTTGACATAGACTGCACCTCGCCCATTGGGAAATTCGTCAAAATAAACCGTCATCTCCTTGGGATCTCCTAAGCGAGTAAGTAGCATGTTCAAAGTTTGGGATCTGAAAAGAAAAGGATCCATCGACTGGGTGATACTTACCTCTCAGCAAGCTAGCCTAATCCTAAATTAGACCATTAGTCCCACCAGACGAACAATCATAGCAACAAGCAAGCAGTGACAGAAAGACAAATGACATTTATACCAAAAGCATCATATCAAACGTCTTGCGAAGAAATTATACTCGAGACAAATATAAAAAAAGAGTGACCCAAGCTTTCGTACCATCCAAGAACCATGTCAACACTACAGGAATTTGATAATCAATAAAATTCTCAATTCGCAACTCAATATAGAAGTCTGTGTTCAAAGCATTAAACTATCAAGGCAAAAATATAAACCCGTGTTAAGAGGCGTCAGGTTTACTAACTCATTTCCAAATTCATGCCAGCATGTACAAATTCTTATCCCGCATTAGGACGCATCAGGATACCATTCAAACTTCAATCCCGCGTTAAAACGCCTCAAGGTGTACTCACGATGCAATCCCGCGTTAAGACGCCTCAGGATGCCATAGGCCTCAACAAATACCTCAAGTCAAGAATTGTCTCAACAATCATTTAATCACATTCTCATCACGATAAATTTCAAAAAGTCGATCATAAACCATTTGCTTGTCAAAATGATCGTACTTTATCACAAAATATAGCTCGAGAGTCGTATGACCTATAGTTACATGTCAAGTATGACGAACCAACAAGCACCTCATCAATTCAACCAAAAGAACTACAATTTTAATAACAATCGAGCGCTCATGGCTCGTTCCTCAATAATTCCATTCAATTTTCACTCAACCAAGCATAACAAAATCGTCAACTCATCGATTCCGCAATAAAACTATCCAGTTGCGTCCAAATGTTCTAATATAGGTTTAGGGATCGCTTACCTTTGTTCCAATTAGCAAATTTCCACCGAAAATCCTTTATCAAGGCCAGTTTCAACCCCAAATACTGTTGTCCAAAAATAGGGCAGCAAGATACTTCAGCGGCAAATCATCGTTTCAGTCAATTTCTCTTTTCTAACTTCAATTCCACCCAACGTACATCTTATTAACACTTCAATCAACATTCTAGTATACCATAATAACACATTTAGAGCATGATAACCCAGTAAACAACCCCTAACAGAACCGATTTGCACAAATTCAAAATAGAGCAGAACCGGTTCTGCTTCCTCGTGCATTAAACAACCCATGCATCATCTTAAGCTCCAATTTATCACCAATTCCTCTTGCTAAAACCTCAATTAACATGTTATATAGTCCCACGATGAAATTCAATGCCAAATAGCACTCCTAAGAATTTCGAACAGCTCACTTCTTCTCAGTCCCACCAGCGGTCAGATTTTGCTCTTAAAACTACCTCGATTCAACCATTGAAACTTAACCTAATCAACGGCCCCAACTCAGTGAACATAGTACTACATGTCATGTAATAGTCATAAAAATTTTGGAGCCAAATGAAGTCTCTAAGGGGGTGAACCATAGCCCTCTCTCAGTTAGCTCAGAATCCGTCCGGTTTTCTTCCAAAAATTCCTATAAATTAACTAGACCTCCAAAAATCACAAAAAAAAAAATGAAACTTGTCAAGGACAGGTTAAATTACCCGTGGTGGTCAGCGGCCGGCCAAAAATTCACCGGAGGTGGCGCTCGTACGGACCGAACGGGGCAAGCAGAACTGGTCGGGCAAAGCAGTTTTCTATTCTTGAGGAAAAAGCTCAAAATGAAGGTGAAGAAGGTGGCTCACGAAATTTTGGGGAAAATGGCAGATGAAATGAGGTTTCATTCCACCAAGATCAAGGTTCTAGAAGATTAGGTTAGTGAGAATCTAATGACCTTCACCCAAGTAATGACACTTGTCTTTGAATCAATATTACCAAAGCTCCAATGACCCCTTTGCCCCTGAGATTTTCGGCACCCTCCTTGGGGAAGAAGGAAAATTCAAATGACTAAAATGCCCTTCTAGAATCAATTAGGCAAGGTTAACTCTCCAAAGACAAAATGGTCTTTTCGCACCTTTCGTCCGAAATTTCGTTTTCCTGATATTTTTCACCCTCGATAAGGCAACGTCCAATCCATAACAAATGTTGGAATCTCTCATTTCCATTTTCAAATTTCGAGATCCTATCTCATGATCGATTTTCCATCGATCGAAATTCTAGTTTGTCTCGAATTAACGGGTGACTCTTGCAGACGTTACGCGTATCGACTCTGTGATTCTCATCACACTTAGGATAACTCAAACTACTGCAATTTTGATTGTCATGCAATCGCGAGGGTCTATTGCTATCCCCGACGGCAACGATCGTCGCAATTTGATTTTGGAAAATTCTGCAAATTATACTTTGATTAAGCGGTATCGCCCGCGTCCCAATCGTACAACACTAGCAATGCCTTCCTTAATCGTTTTTAGATCGGCCTCGGTTCTAAATGTTCCCTTGACGATCCTTATGGTCAAAGTGCCCTTTCCTAATCGAGTTTACTAGGTCCACGTACCTCATCGTGCATTAGCGTTTCCCCTTTGATTAATTGACTCGAGACTGATCAGATTCGAGCGAGACATAACTGAAATACTTCGATAAATATCTTACAATCAAAGGTGTCGAAATAACAGAAAATTCAGAATGTCACATGGAGTATGCATATACTTACTTGGAATTCCACGGATACATTTAGAATGTGTATATTAAACTCCATTGCATTACCTATGGCAACTCTATTATAGTTACAGTAACTTGATGGCGATCGCATTTGTTTCGCCGTCGTTTTGTTCAGTGTCGTTTTCAATCCACTAAGAACGTGGTTCTCAATTTTCATTTGTCAGATTCGGAAGCTAGAACTGCTGATAGCTATACTGGTATTCTTGATGGCCGCGTGTTTCTTCGGAGAACTAAGCTACGTGAAGCCTCCTGCTTCGAAGGTCCTGAAGGGGATGTTCATCCCGAAGCTTTCTGGGACCAGCGCCACGGGCGACGCCATCGCATTGCTCGGTTCGCTCGTGATGCCGTATGATATCGCTTTATGATAAATCTCTAACCCATCTATATCATTAGATACATGTATGAAATCGCTTTTGCCATTTTTATATTTAAAGTTTCTATTGCTTGTCAATAGGCACAACCTGTTCCTCCATTCTGCTTTGGTCTTGTCCAGGAAAGTTCCGAGATCGGTTCGAGGCATCAATGTAAGAAAACCCTGACTTCTGTCTTCAATTTTCTTTTCTTTTTTTCTTTTTTTCTTTGGTAGAGATCCCATTTCTTGTTTAAAAAGCAAGGCCATTCTTTATATGGCATAATGCGCCTTCCATGGTCGTCATTTTTACTTTCGTTACTAATGTTGATAAATTATACAGTAGAAAATGCTTCCTTAATAGTAATGTCAATGACAGTACAATCTCAAAATGGTAAAATTACACACCATCACCACGTGTTTTGCATAAAGCACTCATTGATTGGAAGATTGTGTAGTCATAAATAACTGATAGTACTGTCAAACTGTCACGCTAGTAGTTTTCATCATACAATATAGCAATCTTGTGCGTTCAATTTCTTCAGACATGCTTTTTGATAATGAAGCAACGTGAAGAGTTTCCTCATATACGTTAGTATTAATCTTTTTAGGAATAGTGTCATGCACAATGCTTGAAAACATGCACTTGTTTTTTCAATTATCAAAAGAAAATCCATGTACTTTTAATTTAATCTCATCAATCTTTGCAGGATGCCTGCCGATTTTTTCTCATAGAAAGTGGGTCTGCATTATTGGTGGCATTCGTGATCAACGTTGCCATTGTGTCCGTGTCCAGCGCCATTTGCTCGAGCGACAATCTTTCGAGCGAGGATGCAGATCGATGCGGCAACTTAACCCTCAATTCCGCTTCATTTCTCCTTAAGGTTCCAATTCCAAACATCAAGTATAAAATGATTGGACCCCAAGATACAGTTGGATCGCAAGATAACATCATAACTAAGAATAAGATTCTTATTATTTTTCCATATGCATGTGTTAACAGAATGTGTTGGGAAGATCTGGCTCGACGATTTATGCCCTTGCTTTGCTAGCTTCAGGGCAAAGCTCCACAATCACAGGAACCTATGCAGGGCAATATATCATGCAGGTTGTTAATTAAGAAATGCCGTGTATTAGATGTTTAAAGTGAGCACTTAAACAAATCTTTTCCTGTGCGTTGGTTAATTGCTTAGGGATTCTTGGAACTCAAAATGAAGAAGTGGAAACGGAACCTAATGACTCGATGCATTGCCATTACGCCGAGTCTCATCGTCTCTACCATCAGCGGATCTTCAGGAGCCGGTAGGCTCATTATCATCGCATCGGTATGCAAATTCCTACATCTCTTGCCGCTCCTAAACTTGAACTCTTTCTATCATCATCTGGTGAAGATATGTGGGCATTTTATGCTCATTCTGTTTTTCTGTTATATAATGAAATTTATCTTGTTATTCAGATGATTCTATCGTTTGAGCTTCCATTTGCTCTTATTCCACTCCTCAAGTTTAGTAGCAGTGCAACAAAGATGGGACCCCACAAAAACTCAATCTACGTAAGTTTGTCTTTCGATCTTTACACAGTTGAACTTTGAAGTATGCAAGAACCGGAAGTAATGCAGAAGAACGTGTGAATTATGAGCTAAATGACAATCCTATCTTTTTGCATCTATGGATGTAGATTATTGTGATCTCGTGGATACTGGGAGTGGGACTTATCGCTATCAACGTATATTACCTCAGCACAGGCTTTATCGACTGGCTAATCCACAACAGTCTTTCGAAAGTTGCCAAAGTTTTCATCGGAATCCTAGTGTTCCCTCTCATGGCTGTCTACATCATTTCCGTGATCTACTTAACTTTCCGAAAAGACACTGTTGTGACATTCAGCGATGACCCTGTTAAGCATGTGACATCAATGGCCATCGAACACGGATATGGCGATTCTGGCAACCCCGGGGAGCAACTTTCTCATCGAGAGGACCTAGCAGACATTCCTTTTCCAGAATAGTTTGCATCACATCACTCAACCCTCCAGAAGAGAATCCTCAATATATGTACAAAGAGATGCCAGAGTTGACCTATTTAGTACAATAGTGGTCGAAATAATTTTCAGCAGAATCATAGCTAGAGCCAAGATCTTAGTAATCTCTTGTTGTTGCTATTTTTAGCAAAGCTGTTAAATATTGATCCATTTCCTTAACTATAGAGCCAAGATCTTAGTAATCTCTCGTGCACCAGAATGAGTGGTGGTAAAATACTATGAAGAGGTGGTGAAATTTGTGGTAATTAGATTAATTTGCAATTGTTACGAGTTGATACCTCTATCATACACGAAAATTCCCTCGCTTACAACCGTAGATCTCTCCTCGATCTAACGGTTTTGATCTCATCTCCCCATCTACCAACTACTTGCCTTTTGTTACAAGAACTCCCTATAATATGGTACAGTCGCAATATTGCCCGCTCTTAGGAATATTCTGGAGAATGCAAGAGAGAGAAACTCGTTCTTCTTGGATGGTTCGCGGTCTTTCATTTTTCCTAATATATTCTGAAGTTTGACAAAACTTTCCATGGTGTTTCATTGAATATGTTAGTTTTGCGGAAGCGGGTATGTGATAGTTTTGATATGTGGTTTGATGGATGAGCAAATAAAATCGGCAAGAGTGTAGGAGAAGAACACGGGAAAATGATAATTTTTTTATTATTTTGTTGGTGTTACAAGGAGACGTGGGCAGTTTTATGGTTGGCTTCTCACACTCAAATGAACACCCACTTACAGATATTTATAGGCACACTTAGCCGACATTTAGGAATACTCTAGGTCTTCTTGCTTGTCTTCCAAGGATTTCCACAGTCTCTCTTTTTCTACACAAAGCTCGGTTTTTTCTTTTTCTACACAAATCCAGACTATAAAAATTCTAGACAATTCTACACACTTCTATTTTAGAAATTGGATTACAAATTTAACACTCCTCCTTAATCCAATTTCGCGAAGCTCCAAGAATGCTCCGTAGGGCCTCAAACTTTGCTGGCGGTAGTGCTTTAGTGAATATATCTGCAACTTGGTCTTGGGTCTTGCAATACTTGATCTCGATCTCTCCATTATTCTGCACTTCTCATATGAAGTGACATTTGACGTTGATATGTTTAGTTCTTCCATGAAAAATAGGATTCTTGGATATAGCGATCGCCGACTTGTTGTCGTAGAATATTGGAGTCGATTCTGTCTATGCTTCGCCAATATCTTTTAGGATTCTTCGAAGCCATATTGCTTGAATAGTAGTTATAGTAGCATCAACGTACTCAACTTCTGCTGTTAATTGTGCTACGGAGCCTTGTTTTTTGGATGTCCACAAGAATATTCCAAAACCTAATGTGAATGTGTAGCTAGTAGTGCTTCTCCTATCATCAGCTGATCCTACCCAATCGCTGTCTATATATCCGATAAGCTTGGTCGTTGCAATTGGTTGATATCAAATGCCATAATCCGTAGTTCCTTGTAGGTATCGTAGAATTCTTTTGGCAGCTCCAAAGTGAATCAAACTTAGATTCTGCATGAACCGTGATAATAGACTTGTTGCATACATGATATCTAGTCGTGTGGCAGTTAGATACAGTAGACTGCTGATCAAACTTCTGTAAAGTGAGGCGTCAGCCTTTTTTGGTCTGTCTTCATTCAGTAGTTTCTCATTTGTGACGAACGGTGTTTTAACTGATTTGCAATAATCCATCTTGAATTTCTTTAGGAGGTTCTCCGCATATTTCTTTTGCGAAATGAATATCCCTTTATTTTGATCAACTTCTATGCCGAGGAAGTAGTGCATCAAGCCCAAGTCCGTCATTTTGAAAGTTTTCATCATTTCTTTTTTGAATTCTTGAATCATCTCTTCATTATTTCCTATATATATGAGATCATCCACATACAGAGAGATGATGAGAGTTTCAGACTTACCTTGGGTGTTGATGTAGAGCGTTGGCTCACTCATGCTCCTACTGAATCCTTGATTAATGAAATGTTTGTCAATTCTACTATACCACGCTCGTGGTGCTTGTTTTAACTCGTAAATGGCCTTTTTAAGCTTTAGAACTTTTTCTTCTTGACCTTTGGAGATGAAGCCTTGTGCTTGTTCCACATATATTTCTTCTTGAAGATATCCATTTAAGGATGTTGATTTCACGTCTAATTGATGGATCTTCCATCCTTTCTGTGCTGCTAGTGCTATAAGAGCACGAATTGTATTGAGACGAGCAACAGGAGCAAAAGTCTCAGTAATGTTGATACCTAGTTGTTGCAAAAATCCTTTCGCCACAAGCCTTGCTTTATGCATTTGGAGTGATCCATCTACATTAAGCTTCATCTTGTAGACCCACTTGACACCAATGATTTCTTTATCTTAGGGTGATCGACGAGCTCTCAGGTTTCGTTTTTCTCAATCATCTTGATCTCTTCTCCCATGGCTTTCTCCAAACTTCTTATTTGGATGCCTCTTCATAGCTTTTTGGTTCTAAGGTAGCAAAGTTGCATGTGTCGTAGATTCTTCTAACGTTTTTACCCTTAATACTGGAGACTCTGGACTAGATTCTCTCTCTGTTGCTCTTGGAGAAGATGGTGGTGTTGCTTCGTGGGTGGTGGAGTCTGATGCTTCACTTTCTTCTTGTGTTGTTGACTCCTCAAGAGCAAGTGGTATGTCAGGCAAGTTGACGTACTTCTTCTTGATCTTCTCACGCTCCCAATTCCAAGCAGCATTCTCCTCAAACTCGACGTCTCAACTGATCATGAGCTTCTTAGTTCTTAGGTTATAAACGCGATAGCATTTTGATTGATCACTGTAGCTGAGGAATGTTCCCTTTTTCTTCTTCTCATCTAGCTTGCTCCTCTTTTGAGCAGGGATGTGGACGTAGCATATGCAGCCAAACACTCTAAGATGTTTCGCCGAAGGCTTCCGTCCTCTCCATGCTTCAACTGGAGTTTTATTTTGAACAGCTCTAGTTGGACATCTGTTTAAGATGGATACAGTCGTATAGAATGTTTTTGTCCAAAACGAGTTTGGAAGGCCTTTTTCCTTTAACATAGACCTTGCCATTTCCATGACATTTCTGTTTTTTCTTTCTGGTACTCCATTTTGCTCCGATGCATAACCAACGGTTAGTTGACGATGAACTTATCCAACCTAAAATTAGGCTAATAGATTATTAGGTCAATTAAATTAACTAACCCAACTCAGACCCTCCCAAGTCTTACCAAATCGCAACTTAGGTTTATTTATGAAAAAAAATGTTCAATTGAAGCCGCCACTAATCATTTATGGTAGGTTGATTAGAAATCTATATAAAATAGTAAGAGAACTATTTTATACCTACGAACCAGAAAAATTGAGTTCGGGGACTTGGTTATATTAATTTAAAACTAACGCCCTTTCGGTATCCAATTTTCATGAAAAATCAATAATTTGATGACTTGAATTGTTTTGGGTTTTCTTTTATTAAATGCAATGCTAATGCAAGATGACTACATGACATATGAGATTATATGACATGGCAACGATGCATCACATGGTATAATGGAGAGACAAGATGACATGGCAAAATGCATGACGTGGCAAGTATGATAATGCAAACTAAACAATATGCAATGCAAATGATATTTTTTGGTATTTTCCATGTATTTTCATATTTATGGAAAAATGAAGTGAAAAACCTATCCCAAAGTAGAAAGAAATATGATCTAACTTAAGAAGAGTATGGAATTGTTTCTAGGATTTTTTTTTAGGAATTTATTTAAGCATGAAAACACAAAAAATTTGAACGAAAATAAACAATATTGCCCATAAAACACCTTTAAATTCGAAAATTCGATTTTATTCACAACATCCCTTAGATTAGGGCTAGCAAGTGAATATTTTATAGAACAACCGTCGTCCCTATATACATAGGGCAAACCTTGAAATTCTATTCAGGAATTAGCAATCCACTCAAATCGAGGATTTGTTATCTAATTTACACGTAGAGCACAATTGTACTTCGAGATCCAAGTCATATATTGACTTTAATGTACGTTTTTCGAATGGGCAAGGCACAATTGGGAGCATGTGTTATGGGTAATATTCTTTATTAAAGTGCAAACTTTATATAAAAAAAAAAAAGAATGATCAAACACGACAAAAATAAAAAATGAAAAGATAATGATGAGTCAATTTGATTTGGATTTTCGAAAATTTAGAGGGATGGCCGAATATATGAGATAGGGGATCCACCTTTCCTCATCCAAAGGTTGACCCAATTTTAAATTTGGAAAAATCATCTTTAAGATTTAAAAAGATTGACTTTCAGATAACTCTCAACAAAATGGATAAATGGCCAACCAAATTCAAATCTTATCTCTAACCAGAAAACTCACAAGCGATAAGATAAGATACGATAATGATCAGAACAGCCATCCAAAAAAAATCGCATGTCACAGATAATGATCATAACCAAAAGCCTATCCATGAAAAATTCAACGTTGTCCAATTTCAAGGGAATCTTAGCAATTGGATAAAGTCTAATCATTATAGATGACACCAGATAAAGTTCGTTCACCAACCAATATAGGAATTTCAAGCAAGGACTCATCCAACATGTGACATTCGGCCATGACAGAATCTACATGCCAAAAATTGATTTCTTAATTCAACAAAAAAAAAATTATCTTTTCCAATTGAAGCCAATCAATTCTTAAGAACATCATAAAAAATTCAACCAATTCATGAACGAGCTTATCTTTAACAAAACAAAATTAGATTTTGTTTTCCTTCCATTAGCAATTTTCTGTTTTGAACAAAGCTAGATCGAAAAGGGTTCAACTTTCATCTTTAATTGCAATTCAAGTATGTCCATCAAACAAAGTGTTAAAATATACATGCTAGCTTCTAAGTAAACAAGCGTGATTGCAATCAAGAATTCTTACCTTTTTCCAAGCAGATTTTTCAGCAAACCCGTACTTGACATAATCGCGCCCAAAACCGAACTTCTCGAGTCTGATTCGCTTGAAACTAGTCCCAACTGCCTCGGCTCTCAACTACAATATGTTCATTGCAATCAATACATAACCTCAGGGTTCAAGCTCGATGCATGTACAACATTGCAATCAATACACAATCGTCTCACACATCATAAACTCCTACTACCTCGACTCTCAACTACAATATGTTTCTCTGGCACCTCTACCAATTGACATCATCGGGGCCACAGGCCAATCAATGTCCGCGTACCACTGGGGTCACAGACCAATCGGTACTTTTAAGGCTCACAATCATTCTATGTCAGTCACAGACCAATCGACATTCTCATTCTTATCCGAATTCATCATCCTCCGATACCACTAGGGGTCACAGACCAATCGATATCCTCAACATCTTTCTCATTGAGTTCACAATTTCATTATAACATGCACAATTCAACTCATAAAATTCACCAATCATTCAATTCATTCAATAAAACGTCCAGCAGTGTCCTAGCATTAAGGTAAAATTTTAGGAAACACTTACCTTGATCACAATGTCACACAATGTGAATCTCCTTAAGGCCACAAGTATAAACTCTCCAAGAATCCTTTGTTAACCTAGAAATATTTACCAATCTTGAATCAAAAACCCATGGAATGCTCACTTCCATTAACTCAATCTTTCCCTAGCCATACTATTGGCAATTCAAGACACCTTTTCTACCATTGAACACATGGCAATGCTCCCCTTGAACCCTTAATGTGTTCGGTTTACATAATCATAAACTTCGCAAGACACAGCCTAGAGGTTCATGCACCAATTTTGTCATAAATCACTTCTAAACCTCAATCCACTTCACACACTTCTTATTAACACTTCACATCACATCATATAGGGTATTATAAGTCCAATTGAAGTTCAATTACTCCTTTATCAGCCCTCAACAGAACCGGTCAGCATGTATTCATCCTCAAAACAGAACCGATTTTGGGTTTTAACCGCTTAATCGAGCCATACTTCAATCCCAAGCCTAACTCTTTACACAAATAACATACCAAGACCTTAATTTACATGTTTAGAAGGCTCACCAAGAGATTTGAAGCAAAACTACACTCCAAGGACCTCGGAATAGCTCGGCTTCCTCAAGGTCAAAATCTGTCCAATTTTGATCATCAATATTCAACCAAGAAAACCTATTTTAAAGCCATCAAACTTGCAATCACAGACCATCCAACCTTAATAATAGATTTTATGAAGCTCTCCTAAAAAATTTGAGATCAATCGGAGTCCCTAAGAGGTAGAACGAAGACCTTATCTCAGCTCGCGCGATTTCTGTCCGGTTTTGGTCTAAGGGCTGGTCGAAAAAAATCGCTCAACGAAAACTCAAGCTATCACTTGAAACTTGTTAAGGCCACGTCAAGCTTGCTCCTGGTGATTAGAGCACGGCCAGGCGGCTCCGAAAAGTGGCCGGCGATCAGACCGGACAGCAAGGTAGAAACTGGTCTCCTAGGGCAGTTTTAGTGAAAACCAAAATGGAGAGAAAAATGAAGGGAAATTGTGGGATGGCTATACACGGATGATGAGGGCTTCTATTGGATGTCTCACACAAATAATTTGGGTTAATTTGACAAGATAGGAATAGGTGATGGTAATAAATGCTTGGGGGCTTCATTAGTTGACATGTAGCACTCACCAATAATACAACTTAAGGCTTTAACTCATCCTTTGACTCTTTGTGTATGAATTTTGGCAGCCATATAGGGAAAAGAGAATGACCATTTTGTCCTTCTTGCATTCTTAAGGCAAAGTAAATGGTCGAGGGGCAAAATGGCAATTTTGCACTTTCAGTTCAAACTTCACTTTTCCAATTCGAAATTATCATTTGGTGAGACGACGTCAAATTCTTATCCATAATTGGCATTCTCTATTTCCAATTGTCAATTTTGAGCTTCCATTTCATGATCATTCATCTGTCGATCGTAATTCCAATTTATCTCGAACTAACGGACGGCTTTTGGAGACGTTACGCGTATCGACTCTGTGATTCTCATTACACTTAGGATAACTCAAGTTACGACAACTTTGGTTGTCATATAATTGGGAGGGTTCATCGCTAGTTCCGACGGCTTTGATTGTCATAGTTCGATTTAGGAAAATTTATAAATTATACATTGGTTAAGCGGCATCACCTGCGACCCAATCGTATAACGCTAACATTGTATTCCTTAATCGTTATCTGATCTGCCTTATTGGCTCTAAATGTTCCCTCGATAATACTTATGGTCAAAGCGTCATTTTCTTTTTCGAGTTTCATCGGTTCACATACCTTGTCATATGTTAGCCTGTTCCTTTCGGTCAGTTTACTCAAGATTGATCAAATCTGAGCAAAACAAAGCTGAAATATATCAAAAAAATACATTCTCATTCAATATCCTCTAATTACAGGAAATTTAGAATGTCACACTACAACAGCCTCTTTTTGAGTGGAAGCTTGCATGGGTTTTGCTCAAAGACCAAAATTGAAACCTAAATTTTTCAAATGCAAGTGATATAATAACGACGATAATAATTATTTTTTGGCGAGATTCAATCCCATTTTCTAAAAGGAAATGAAATGCATGGAATGCAGTGCTATAAATAACACGTGCCAAGACTTCTTTTTTTCCCACATTAGAGAAACATGTACATGAATCGCATATGAAAATACATGTTTTACCAAATAACTCATATGCTGATGATTCCATTAATCTCCAGAACTCCAGTGTATGTTAGGATACTAAGGTACTAAGCCCATCTGTTACCGAAAGTTTCCTTCTAACGCGAAACATCGCAAAATATCTATAGATTTGAAATATTTTTTCTCGAAATCACAAGAGCGCATCATTGTGAACCGAAAAAGTGATCAAGATCACAAGAGCCCATACATTGCAATTTTGATAAAAGACCATAATTGTGAGAGCGCATACATCACAATTTGGTAAAAAATGACCAAGATCGTAATAGCGTATACATTGTGAATCTGGTAAAAAGATCAAGATCATGAGAGCGTATACATCATGAATCTTGATATGATGATTCCATAACCATAAGAGCGTATCATTATGATCAGGTAGATGACCAAAATCATGAGAGCATATACATCATGAACTGGCAAGGGATCAAAATTACAAGAGCGTATACATTGCAATTTTGATAAATGAGACCAAAATTATAAGAGCGCGTCATTATGAAAAAAAAAAGCCAAAATCATAAGAGCTACGTCATTATGATTTGGTTAAAATGAGAACCAAGACCATAAGAGCTACGTCGTTATGATTTGGTTAAAATGATACCAAAGCCATAAAAGCTACGTCGTTATAACTTGGTAAAAGAGACTATACCACAAGAGCTACGTCGTTGTAATTTGGTTGGGGATCAAAATCATAAGAGCTATGCCGTTATGATTTGATAAGGGTCAAAACCATAAGAGTTACGTCATTATGATTTGACGAAAGATTAAGATCGCAAGTGCATATATCATTGCGAATCGACAAAGGTAAAGATCATAGGCACATATGTCGTCATGAATCGATACCATCGAGGTTGTATAGAAAAATTATACGCAATGTACCATCGAACCAAATCAATAAGCACAAAAAGAAGGTGTCATCTGAATAGAATCATAGCAAGCACAAAAGATCAAAATGACAACTAAAAGTGAGTAAACTTGTCAATTTGAGAAGGGTTCAAAAAACTCACTTGGATTCCAAACAAACAGTGGGGGAACGAGACAAATTGCCTACGTCATACATGTTTAGCCATGTGCTTGTGAACATAATCAATTGTTAATGCAACATGATATGTCCACAAATCTTTTGAAATTTTTGCTTTAGTCCCTTTTTTGCTTCCATTACGGAGCTCTATTGGGGAATTTTGTCAATAAGAAAACCTATCTAACTCCTTTGACAATTCAGAGGATTTGGAAAACTACCTGGTCGGCATTTGTCAGTAAGGTTTGCTCCTTTAATGGTCTTTGGATGAATTTCGAGATCTTGAGAGGTAACTCAATTATCATGAATTGCTACTCGTCAAATAATGTCAGAGGTGACATGTTCAATCATATTTGCTGAAATCCATCAATGAAATCATGCAAAATTACTCTATCAATCTTGCATTGTGCGTTTCATGAGTTCTATCAAAGATGATTTAAAGTGTGCATTTAGTTCATGACGCGATTCATGCATAACTATTCTTTCAAGTTTGCATTACCAATTATGCTTAGGGATGTTATCACATTGTGAATACCTCGAATGTAATCTAAATGGGAGACTCAAGTCCGATTCACTTGAAACTAGTCCCAAACGATCTAGCACGAGTAGTAGATGGATTAAGGCTTAAAATAATATTAAAAAGAAGGTCAATTGGCCTCAAATCAGGCTGAACAGTGGGCCGCCGGCAGCTCAAAGCTGGCAAATCAACAGGCTGAACCGGTCAGCAGGAACAACGACTTCAAAGGCCCGGACAGGAAGCTTCCGACGTCAAATCGAGCCGTCGTCAGCCACTGGAGATAGATTGTTGAATGCTAAACATTTGGATATCTAGTACGAATCAAGCGGACAATGGAGGCGACACACGGTTAGACGGCGTGAAACTGCTCCAAGCTGCCCACGTGATGGAACTTCGGCCGAGAATACTCTCTCTCTCTCTCTCTCTCTCTCTCTCTCTCTCTCTCTCTCTCTCTAAATTTCCTTGGATTTTCTAAATGTGTGGAACTCATAAAATGTCGAACCCCTAAGCCTAAATCGAAGGCCTCTATATATAGAGCTGGTCCTTGGAGTTCTAATAGGAATAGGAGTCTTTAATAGCCGTCGGATTGGGAGTCCTAGTTAGAACGTGATTCAATAATGGTCATTAGATTTAGAGGAGTCATAATCCATCAAAAATCTCTATTTTAGGTGCATAATGATAGAGTTCTAATATCTTAGATCACCTCTTAAAATAACACTCTTGAATCGAATGAAAATTCATGACCAAATCCTATCCCGGAAGAGTCCTAATCCCCTAGGACACCATCAATTTTCGGCCAAATGGAATAATAATGAGATAAATTGCTGAAAATGGCCTCTTTAATGGGTTTAGAATGCAATTCTGGGCCCTATTTGGTTCTAGATAATTAATGGGTAATTAACTAGAGGCTTTACTCAATTAAAAGGACCGAATGTGCTTATTTGGGGTTGAATTAAGGTCGAAACCCATTAAAAAGTTCGGTACACACATCTTGGCCTTAGTCAATTTTCGACACACCCGCCTATAATCCCAACGAAAATCCTACATTAAATATGGCTCAGCCGCCTGTCAATTAAAGCTCAATTGACTCACCTCTAGCCTTAATAAAATGACATACACTTGACTGAGAATAAATATGCAATGCATGAAAATTTATTTTTGGTGAGAATCATGATTAACCTTCATTTTATGTTTAAATGAATGATTTTCTAAAAATCAAAATTTAGGTGTAAACAGCTCCTTCATCTTCATAGAATTTATTGAATTCCCTTGAATTGTATTTCATGCCTCTGTCACTTCTTAGGACTTTGATTCTGCAGCAACTTTGATTCTTGACGTGGTTCTTGAATTTTCTAAAAATAGAGAATTTCTAATCTTTCTCAAAGAAAGTAAACCCACGTCATTCTTGTGTAGTCATCAATGAATAGAATAAAATATCCATTTTGACTGACAGTAGGGGTTCTCATCGGACCACATACATCCTTATGGACTAGTTCTAATGGCGTTTTAGCTCTCCAAGCATCTCCAGATGGGAAGGACTGTCTTTGTTATTTTCCAAGCAGACAGCCTTCACAAACATCTGAAATTTCTGATTTTGCTAGAAAATCTCTCATCATATTTTTCTGATGGAAAATCTTCAATCCAGCAAAGTTAAAATGACCAAATCTTTGATGTTATAGCCATGATTCATCAAGTTGCGCTTTCATGGCTATATCTCTAACATAGTTCCATCGAATAGGAAAATTCCTATTTTCTGATGCAAAAGCTATTAGTAATGCATTTTTGGAACGAATGGACCGGCAAAAATTCAATCAAAAGGAGAAAAGATGGTGCAACTAGAACCGGCGAACTCGGGCGACGACATCGTATTGAGCTTAAATTCTATAGGTTGAAGTGAAACGGCATTCTAATCAATACTCATTACCTCCCGAATCTTGGGGATGGCGCACTGCAACGTTTGGAGTAGCGTTTAATAGAATGCATAGATCAACAAATTGATCTCGAACTTCATCGCATCGAGCAGCGGTTTGAAGAATTGGTAGATCGATTTGAAGTTCTTGACGTTGATGCGAACCGGATCACCGAAATCCATCGTAGTTCATCGCCAAGAGGCAATGAGTACTGATTAGAACGTCGTTTCACTTCAATTGATAGAATTTAAGCTCAATCTGATGTCGTCGCCCGAGTCCGCCGATTCTAGTCACTACATCTTTTCGCCTTCCAATTGAATTTTCGCCGGTCCAATCGGTCCAAAAACGCATTACTAATAGATTCTGCATCATTTTCCATCTTAACAGAGATGGAAAATGCCGAGTGTTTTGACAATATTCTCTTGCAAGCTTGGCTGATATTCTCATATCACTTTAATGGAACATATCGCATACATTTATGATATTCACAAAGTAATATCCAGATCTTTAGACGCAATATCCAATTGACAGTAATCAGAGTCTGAACATGGTTCCTTCATGAATATTACTTGAAAATATTTTCATCATTTTCTGTTAAAATTGTAATCCAATTTCTAAAATAGAAATGTGTAGAATTGTCTAGAATTTTTATAGTCTAGAATTGTGTAGAAAAAGAAAAAAAAAATCAAGCTTTGCGTAGAAAAAGATAGGCGGTGGAAATCCATGGAAGAGAAGCAAGAAGACCTAGAGCATTCCTAAATGTCGGCTAAGTGTGACTATAAATACTTGTAAGTGGGCGTTCATTTGAGTGCAAGAAGCCAACCATAAAACTGCCCACGTCTCCTTGTAACACCAACAAAATAATAAAAAAATTATCATTTTCCCTTGTTCTTCTCCTACACTCTTGCCGATTTTATTTGCTCATCCATCAAACCACATATCAAAACTAGCGGATACCCGCTTCCGCAAAATTAACATTGCTATCAGAGCCACGTTTGGTTGATTTTGGACATTTGTCCTAATCACCAAAACTCTTCTAAAATCACCCATGGCAAACATTGCGTCATCCTCATTTCCGATTCCCATTTTTTATGAGAACAACTATGACTATTGGAGCATCAAAATGACAACATATTTGATGGCCCAAGATTTATGGGACATCGTGGAGAAAGGGTACGAGACTCCGCGAGAAGGTGCAACGGTTCCGAAGGATCAACTACAAAAGATGCAAGGGCATTATGCGTTATCCAACAAGCTCTCTTGGAAATAGTTTTTCCGAGAATAATTGGTGCAAATACGGCAAAGAAAGCTTGTGAGGTACTAAGAGAAGAATTTCAAGGATCAAACAAAGTATGCACCATTCGTCTTTAGACTCTAAGATGAGACTTTGATAATTCGAAAATGAAAGTAAATGAGACCGCTCAAGAATACTGGAAAACTAAAAGAGCTAGTTAATCAAATGAGAGCCTATGGAGACAGAATTACTAATCAAAGGTCTAAGAGAAAATTCTAGTGTCACTTACCCAAAAATATAATCTTATTGTCACAACAATAGAAGCAACTAAAGACTTACCGACCCTTTCAATAAGTGAATTGATTGGCTCTCTAGAAGCACATGAGAAAAGACTGATGGCACAAGATGAAGATTCAGTTGAAAGTGTCTTTCAGTCCAAAATAAACACGCGATCTTATCAATCTAAAAATGGTGGAAAAAGCTTGTCGAAAAATAAAAGAGGAGGAGAAATTTCACAAAAGGAGAAATATCCACCTTGCGGTATTTGCAACAAAAATAATCATTTGGAGAAAAATTGTTGGTTTAGAAATAAACCACAATGCCACTTTTATAAAAGTTATGGCCACGTAGAAAAAGATTATTGCTTGAAAACAAGTTCTCGTGCCAGCTATGCTGAAGAAAGGTAAAGAAAAGACAATACATTTAATGCTGGTCAAGTGACAAATGAGAAGAAAAATGACACATGGTATATTGATAGTGGAAGTAGCAATCATATAACAAGGGATGCATCTATATTCACCAATATTGATACATCGGTGAAAAACCAAATTAAATTGGGCAACAATGCATTAGTTGATGCGAAAGGAAAAGGCACCATCGCCGTTGAAACAAATAAAGGCCCAAAATATATTCATATTGTGTATCTGGTGCCTAGTCTTGCACAAAATTTGCTTAGTGCGGGCCAAATGATACAATATGGGTATTCCCTATATTTTAGTAGAGATGCCTGCATTATCTATGACAAGTATAAGAATATTATTGCCTTTATTAAATTCTATCGGATTGAGCTTAAATTTTATCGGTTGAAGCAAAACGGCATTCTAATCAGTACTCATTGCCTCCTGGCGATGAACTGCGATGGATTTAACAGAGGCAATAATATTCAGCCCAACAAACCGGCTGCTTTAAGCAAATTGTATTTGTATCTGGTGCAAGAAATGGCATTATAGTGTCGTGTTTATATTCATAGCTCACGTATGATGTTTTGTATTTCAACAGAGAACATTAAATACTTGTGGCATGCATTTCCACCATTTTTTGTCTTCTTATGGTTATAAGCAAATTGTATTTGTGTTTGGTTCCATAATTGCATCACAATATTGTGTTTTTCTTGATGCTCTCATCCGTGAATAGCGTAATCGTAATCAAATCGAGAACCGGACTGGACCGGTGGTTCGGTTCTCGGTTGGATTCATGAAACGAATAGATGGTTGACAGTTCGCATTTTGCGGAACCCGTCCTTAGCGGTCGATTCTCAGCTCTAGGATAGGAACCACCCATCCTGGAACCGATCACCCCCGCTAAGAGATGCTCTTTTCTCTAGCCCCAGCAACCACCCATTGCCTTCGTCGGACCGGTTCGTTACATAATCTATGAAACAAAACACAAGGCCTTGCGCTCAGTGATCAGAACACTCGCATTTTTTCGGGTCCCCCTTAACCCATATTATGGAAGCTCCATGCCCCCTTGTTTTACCTTGGGCCTCGCACTCTCAATGGTTCGAGAACCTCGTGGCCAGTAGGGAAAAGGCTATGAAGAACAAGGCCGTGAAACACCTTCATTTTGCTCATGTCATGTAGCTGGGACTAAGATTTGTACAACTGCTTTGGTTTAAAGGCATGTTTCGCAACATAAATCTCATCTGATTCGGATTTTTTGGTTTATTTTGCCCTATAATTTGATTCTATCAGTTATTGGCCTTGCTGACTCTGAGAAGCATGTACATCGTGCGGTTCTTAATGGGAATGGTAGCCTGCCTAGTTTTCTGCATCAGAAAGAAGACTGAATGTCTCATGGGCTACGCTCCCATTGATTTCTTGCTCCGGTTGAGTTTAATATACGGTGATATTTGGCTCTGGCTCCTGCAGCCAAAGGAAAGATTATCATTGGGTCCAATCCAAGGAAATGGAAATGGTTAACCTGATCCTGTAACTTACAGCAAATTTTGCCATTGAAAAGTTAGAAATAACGTCTGAAATGCAATGGAGGTATTGATGCTAACGCATCTTCTCCATGGGTTTTGTTGGCCTACTGTTTTACTTATGCAAAGCCCCTAAATAAAACCTCGTAGGCAGCATGAAATGGCTGCTTCGAAGAATTCTCATGAGATTCGGCAAGTTGACTGCTGTTGACAATTGAGAAATAGCGAATGCAGAGTGGCATGGCATATTTCTTCGATTACTTTACTGGGCCTTGATTCTTGAATCCTGCATTTATCTAACCCTCCGAGTTTATCAGCCAAGAAAGAGTCCCAACCAAAGACTTCATCTTAGCCAGGATCTTATCCTGGTTGTTAAAAAGTTTGGAGTCTAATTTGTGTTGCAATTGCAAGACGAGAATGCAGATATCGACAAGTACATACTGAAGTTCCCTGGAGTTGGAAGGAAATTCTATTGGTGGCGCCCAATATTCACCCATCCGTCATACATACTTTGCAACTTAAAGACAAGTACAACGTCATGCATATTCACCCATCCGTCATTCATTCAATAGTCAAGGCATCCGGAACCTCTTAAGGCAAAGCGAGTAAGAACATTGCAAGACAGACGTGCAGAATTCCTTCTCGTTCCATCGGCGCACGGAGCACGTTACCACATGCTTTACAAGAGATTGGTACAGAAAACCCAGGGAACAAACAAGGACCGTGGCTTCTCGCATTTGCTTATGCTGCTCTGGTTGGAAAACAAGCTTGCTCCCAAATTGCGGGACACATGTTTATGAAATCCCTAATTCTCTGCAGAGAACTCAGAGGGAGTGATCTGTACACTATTAGGGATTCTATGAACAAGCGGCGTGCAGTTTCAGTCCTGGCATTCTCTCACCTTTCCTTCAAGGAGACATTCCTAGTAGACCTTTTGAGCTCCCAAGGCGGTAGACAGTCTCACAAGGGAGAACTGAACGATAACGAGGGTGTGCAAACTGCTTCTGCCTCATCAATACTGAAGACAGGCAACAAGTTTTCTATTAACCTCCGCTTCTAACTTTCGCATGGTCGGCAGGGTCGTGATGCAGGCAGAACCTATGATGGACGGATACAGATGGAATCCTCAAAAACTTATGAAACCAACAACAAGAACTGAAGAATATTATTGGACTTAAAGGGAGTAGTATTTTTCTTTTCTCTACATCTGGGGATCTGTCATTTACGATACACGAGCTAACTTTTTTTTTCCCTTCTCCAGGTCCTTCTTGAGGAAGAAAGAAGACCATATCATCCAGAGCACCGTCATTAAACCATGTTATTTAAGTTATAGACAGACAGACACATGCGCACACAACAATCTATTTTGAATTGAATACTAGAAAACATTCTCCTAAATCCATTTACTGACAAAACCGATTTATTATGGAGATTTTGTTATAACAACCTATTTAGGCACTCATCATGTGATCAAATAAGGAAAAATTTGCATTTTATCCACAATTTCTTGTTTTCATAATTGTAAATTATTAAAAATCAAATCTTTCCTAATTAAGAACCCTTAACAAGTGCCCTTAATGCACTCGATAACATGAAGCAAGATGATCAGAGAAAAAGAAGTGAACAGAAGTCCAGATGACACAAAGTGAATATCGCGATTTTAACAAGTGGCACCTTGAAATGTCTCAATCCTCTTAGAGTTGGAGAAGAGAAATTGAGATGAAACAGCAGGCATTACAACAGAGGGGGCATTCTCAGCATGAACTCACTCGCCCCGGGAAGCATGCTGTTGGGTTTCACTATATTTCAGAAGAAACTCAGTGTAGAAAAGTGAGGTACGCCCATTTGAAATGACCAGTTCCCCCCGCCACCTTGCAACAAATATCCTTGCTAAAGTGTAGTAATTCTTAAAGTCAAGCGACATGTATCACAATCGCAGCTTGCAGCATGGTTTTCCATGAACTCCCTTAACCTAAGTAGGGGTCAGAGGACGTGGTCCCGATGAATATCGATTTTCTAAACTTGAAGCCAGGGGGCATTGCCAAGGTTTCAACCTCAGACACAAAATTTTTGGATGGTCAAGGTCTCCAAATGTATATTCCACACCATGAACTGCCGAGAAGTTGCAATTGTCAAAATGTTGAACTACGTCTGCAAATATTTAAGTGTAGGATATCTGAATATTTACATTAAAATGCACAGAAACGTCTTTCTCCGATACATAAAAATGCCTCCTAAAGGACATTTAGGCAGCAAAGTTAGCGTGCGTATACATCCAACTGTCCATTTCACTCTCTGAGGTTTCTGAACTTGCTTTATACTCATCCAAACAGTACCCCATCCTATCTTTGCTGGGTACATAGGAGCTACGATGGTTTTACAGTAAGTTGGTTGATTTAAAATATTTCCGCAGAAAAAATATGATATAATAACACTTCAAGTGTCCATATTTATGTACGTCGCTCAACTTAATACCAATATTTTTTTCGGATCACTTAAGTGTCAAATTAAAAAAAAAAAGATCATTTTAGTGTCAACAGTGAAAAATTTCGACGACCTCACCGAAGTTGACACTTAAATAATCATTTTTTAAAAAAATTAGCACTTAAGTTATCCAAGAAGCATTGAATTTAGTGTCAAATCGGGAAAAAGACGATCATTTTAGTGCCAACAGCGAGAAATTCTCGCAATCTCATCGGAGTTGGTATTTAAATAGTCGTTTTTCAAAAAAATTGGCACTTAAGTAATCCCAAAATATATATATTGGCACCAAAATGAGCGCCGTATATAAATATGGATACTCGATATGTACTTTTGTCGAAAAAACATATATAAAAGTAACGAGTTCCGGACTGATTCATCTTTCTCATTGTTTGTCAGAAGTAAAAATAAAGATATTATGTACTCATCATCCTTTGAAGTGTATAGAGGCAGAAGAACCGTGTTAAGATCCAAGTATACAACAAATTACACCAACAATAGTCTAATCTTTTAGTCTTTTCGAATGCATTTTATAGGGAAACCCCCCAGCATCGAGCGCACTATAGACGTGGCCGATTTCACGGAACCGCTGGTTCCGGTTCAGGAATCGGCCCTTAAGGTACTGGTTCCGGGCCGATTCCCGATTCCGAACTTTTAATTTGATTTTTAAAATAATAAAATAAATAAACTAGTAATTATAAATTATCATCATTAATCAAATTGTACATTATAATAAAATTTGAAAAAAAAAATATTTTTTTGTGGAACATTATTTTTTGTGTAATAAAAAAATTATTATAAATTATAAATAAATCATTATTATTATTTTTTAAGTGGCGGCCCGGAATCGCAGATTCCGAAAAATCAGGTTCCAGAACCACGGGTCCAGTCAACGGGCCGGTTCCAGGCTCACGATTTCAAATGGTCATGTCTATAACGCAGTACCATGTTTCACTAGCACCGCACCTCATTCTACCCGTGAAAATAAAATAACACCAAATACACAACCTTTCATTTCTACTATTTAGTTTATAAGCTCCCATATTGAGTCGAAAAGGACAACCACAAGTAATATTTTCCTAAAATATGTACTAAGGTTGCCTTGCCCCAACACCAGAGTGAGTGATGCCAAGTCCAACAAAGTAAACACACACATTTATTTTGTCTGATCATACACATTGAGAAAAACTGGTGGACAGCCTGGACAATAATCAACTGACTTTGCCTTGGGAAAGAAGCGAAACCGAGCTTTGCTCATTTGCCGCTCCAACGACGGGGAACCACTGATTTTCATGCTTTCTTGGATCCCAATTTCCATTCTCATCTTCGGTGAAGAAACAAAATCTCAGTCAAGGAGTTTTACTCGCCTGTATGAAAGGCCAAAAATAGAACTAAAAGTTTAGTCAAGGAGTGCAAACTGAATAATAGGCCAAAAGTACAACCATAAGCAACCTGTATGAAGTTGATGTGGCAATGAATTAATTGAGTAAAAACAGGACAGCTG
Source organism: Rhodomyrtus tomentosa (assembly GCA_028455895.1). NCBI lineage: Eukaryota > Viridiplantae > Streptophyta > Magnoliopsida > Myrtales > Myrtaceae > Rhodomyrtus > Rhodomyrtus tomentosa. Next base: position 33,034,973 of record JAPCWY010000001.1, on the reverse strand, counting down.
CATTCTTTTCATTCCAAAGTTCTTTCATTAACATTTTGTGAATGGAATCGTCGATTACTTCTCAAGAAGAGGAGCTACACCAAATCACACTGATGCCAGCATCAACATTTTGTGAATGGAATCGTCAATTATCAAAGTGTCGAGATAATCAAAGAGACTTGGAAAATCATCAAATTTTCAAAGAATTACTGAGATCTTCGAGTTCATTGCGAAGAATATTGGTCATCAACATAGAAATCCCTTTATGACACAAGGCCTTGTGATGATTGGTTACCAGCATAGCATAGTTGTGGGAATTTTCATGAATTGGCATGAACTATATCTCTGTCATTTAATTAAGAACAATGCTCTTGAACAGCCAACAAATGAAAAACAAAGCCATTAGCACAAAAAAGTTCTTTGTGGATGAGTTATGAACACTAGATTGCCACGCCTTTCTCTTAATATATTTATCTAGATAAAAGCTAACATTAACCAAGGAAGAATGGAAAAGTATTACAGCCAGGCTCTGTTTTTCTTGAGGATGTTAATGGAAAAAAAGGTACGAACTTCAAAAAAAGAGAGCTGTAAGCACAGGTTACCTAGGATAACCTCAACAAGGTACTATTCCTAATCTTTGAACATTCTTTTTCTGACAGGTGATCCTCAAACATTATAGGACAATGACAAGACCTGACCCAAAGCACAGCAAAGCAATAGAGAATCAAAAAATTCACCCTGGAAAAGAAAAGACCAAAGAAAATCCATCCCCACATGCACGTGCGCGAAGAGAGAGAAAGAGAGACTGACAGACAGACAGACAGACAGATACAGAGGAACTTACATGAGCCTCACGGCCAATGATGGTTAAACAAATGTCCCAGTCTTTATAGGACAATCCTTCACAGTACATGAGAAAGGTACCCATCCTCTCATGGTATTATTAATTAGTCTACTTCAGCATACCTCAAAGCTGCGTTTTGGTGTGATAGGATCCAGCATTTTAGATCCGGTGAAACGAAAAGTCTGAGGCTTTACCCTGCATTCTGCAACGATTGCTTCACTATCATAAAGTCCAGAAACACGAAGCTAAATCACAGATACTTCTGTATCTTAAAGTCCTCATCGTATCTTCGACTAGGTATGAGATGATGTTCAACCAGCCGCATCAAAAGTTTCTGTAACTCATTTTATGACTGTCCAGATGTCAATCTAGGAGTTTCCCCTCAATTTCATAAAACAATAGCTTGGACAAGTCCAAGACGCGTTTGCTTTCATCGACAATTCGACTACATGATTCATGCCTCGGTGCTGGTCGAAACGATCTTAGTTGATATAGGGGATTAGATATCCTGCAGTTACTACACAGCTCCCTTGCTGGCTGCACATGCTTCCACCAGAAATCAGAAAGAGCAACCTTCAAAAGATCCCAGTACTCCTTATCGCGGTATATTCTGAAAAGACTGCTGCCTTTGGGAGTCCATACATAGAAATCCATCCAATCCCTGTCCAAAATTTCCATTAAACCTTGCGCTTGAGGAATGTAACTTAGATGAATCCGAGACCACGGCAAAGCTGTTTTCGCATGTCCATTGAAGTACGGGCACTTGATCTCCAGAACTCCATTGCAGGGCAAGCCATAAACAAGTTCGTCGACTACTCCATCTGGTGAAGCAGCAAGCCAACTGTCCTCGGAGTTATTGTTTCCATAAACTTGAAACTCAGGGAACATGATTTTATTTCCAGTTAAATACTGGTATTGTTTAAGCGCATTCTTTTCCATTATATTACTCCAACAGGTAGCCCAGTTACCAGAAAATGGCTCAATCAAGCCAACTTTTTCTAACCAGAGCTGGACTCTTCGCTGACGCCAAAAACCAATCGCCGAACTAAAAGTGCTCGCTGTGAGCCTATTTTTCCTTTGTTCTTTCCAATCTTTGAACCAGTGCTGAAGAGAAGGGGCTTTGAAAATAGAGTCCGGTTCACCATGTGCAACTTTCAGAGAATAACCCAGATTGCTCAACTCCCTCCTAGATGGAAGATTTACGACTTGACTGTGGTCAGAAAGCCTCTCACTATGTGATTCTGACAAGGTCCAGCTGTTATACTCTCTCCTGTAGCTAATAGCAGTATTGACAGAACCTGTACAGCGGCTACTTTTAAGCACAAGATATGAAGGTCGTGCTATGTAGAGGAAGCAAGAACAGACTTTTTCACTGCCAGAAGTGAAAACAATCAGCGGATATACGGATGCAATACACACAACATATATGCGAGGAAAATATAGAGAAAAACAAATAGGCAGACAAATCGATGCAAAAGAAAAGTAAAGTGAGGAATTTGAGGAAAGTCGCAAATCAAAAGGCTCATTGCAACATCAATGTGCCCTTCAGCATGAATATCCATCTAGTGTAAAACAAGTGCAGGCAACACAATAACTCTCAATTCAGACATAACTGAACTAGTCTCGGCTCCATTCTTACAAAAAACTTGCAAAATCACCACAACCTCTGCCGGGTGAAATCTCTAGCCGGAGGCAAAACGCCCTTCAACTTTCACGCATGGAAGCAAAGAAAAATAACGAATGGAAAAATTCACCTAAATCATGGAAGCCGCCAATAAAACCAGCGGGAAAAAAGCAAATGGGCAAGTTACGATCATAATATAACAGAAAACCATAAAGCACCACACACGCAAAGCTTTGCATCGAAATCTGTTTCCGAGACAAAAGAAAAGAAAGAATCAGCTTGCCCGTGAATTTTCGGCAGTCAAAGGCTCAATCAGACGAAGTGAACTAGCGAAAAAGAGAGTTAAGGTTCGGTGGCTGACCGAGCAACCTCGTGACGACACCAACGCATAAGGATACAACAGGTTAGAGGACGGAACCGACGATGCCCAACGTGCGCCTCTGCTTCAGCCCAGATCCTGGAGCTGCAGAGAACGAGGAAGACAGAGAGGGGTTTTAGAAGAGGTTTCACGAAATTTATGGAGACGGAAGGGTTTTAGCAGAAATGGCGACGGGTACCGGTTTGAACACTGAACCGATGAGAGCGTCCGGTTCAGTTGGACCGGTTAAAAGCAGGCCAAGCCCAAGAAAGACAAGCCCGGCCCATAAACCGTTCCCGGAGTGATCCCCAAGCCAATGTGACTTTGTGCTTTCTTCAACCTTCCTTCGCTTTGCTTGCGCAAACACTCTCACTTGACTCTCATTTTTTGCTGAGATCTCCTCCATCTTGCAGAGCTCGACGCCGCTCGTCGAATCCGTACACCGTCAAAATATCCGATGTCGGTAAGTGCACGGGTGTCGATCGCGCCCGCTTTCCCCGGAGTCGTGACGTTGAATTTTGTCGTCGTTTTGATTCGTTGGAATGTGCGTGACGCCGTGCAGATCTTTGAGTACAACGGAAGTGCCCTAATCGCCATGGTGGGCAAGAATTGTTTCGCTATCGCCAGCGACCGCAGGCTCGGCGTGCAGCTCCAGACGATCGCCACCGATTTCCAGAGGATCTACAAGGTCCACGACAAGCTCTTCCTCGGTCTCTCTGGACTCGCCACCGATGCTCAGACTCTGTAATAGTTGCTGATTTCTTAAGCTCAGTTTTGGTCTAGTCGCAACTGAATGTGATTTTTTTGGGGGAGTTTAGTGACTGATTGAGTCTTGGTGGCGTGTAATTTGAAGGTACCAGAGGCTTGTGTTTAGGCACAAACTTTATCAGCTTCGGGAAGAGAGGGACATGAAGCCCGAGACATTTGCTAGCCTCGTTTCAGCTCTTCTGTACGAGAAAAGGTTAGCTTCAACTCTTACTTCGCAAGGTTTTGTTTTTTGTCCCCTTTTTGGTTCGGAAAAGTGACTCGTGGGGAGTCGTTTAACTTTATGCATTGCTTGTTGGCGTAGAACATTCACTAGGAGCCAATACGTGGGATAGGAACTTGGCTTCTCAAGGATGTTCCTTTACTTTGGTTCCATAAGCCATAAGAAAATTGAAATTGTGTGGGAAAATGTTTAAAATTGTGTGCTTGGTGTTCACATTCCTCTTATAATAAGCGGACAAGCAATAGAGGATAGTCCCTGCGATTTTAGACTCGTTTTAGCCTGTCTTGTACTGGTCCAGCCACAAATCAACCCGCCATTCCCTCCATCAGAAAAAATTGATATGCACATTGAGATGTGAAATGCTGTTGTGGTCTTTAAGTTGTATGTGTTAGGTCATCACAGCGTATTGGTGCTTTTGCAGAATTCTTCCTTCATATTGTAGAGTCTTGTATAGCCTTTTGTGATTACGAATCGACTGGGTTTTAAAAGCTAAATCTGTAGGATGAGGTTTCTTCAATAAGTTCTTCAACCATCGTCCTCATTTCACTACAAGTTCCTCTTGTTCTTTTTTAGCATGATTGGAAAAGGCTAGAAAAAGCCCCAAATATCGGCACGTATTGTTTATTTCTCAAGTTGTGTAGGCTGGTCAATTGTTCTTAGTTAAAATATATTTCCTTTTGTGTGCTATTCAGATTTGGCCCATACTTCTGCCAACCAGTAATTGCTGGACTGGGAGATGAAGACAAGCCCTTCATTTGCACGATGGATTCTATTGGAGCCAAGTATGTTTGTTACGGTTTACTCTTCGTTTTCACCCACATTGGTAACTGCTAATTGTGAAATTCTTGCAGCTTACAGTATTGACATAGTCTTTTATACTGCATGTCTTCCTAATTTTTCCCCCTTAAATTTTGTGGTGGCTGTAACTTTACTACATATCTCCAATGTTATAGAGAGTTTTCAGTTCAGAACCATTGGATTATGAAAATCTGAATTGAAATCCTAAATCTTCAACTGAAATGAGTGGCCCAATTGTTTGTACCATCAACTGCTTGCTCATTTGTTGAATTCTGTCTTAGTGTATGCTGAAAAAAATTCAATTGCATCTGGCAAATTTTTTTAGGTAAGTTAAATTGCACGTGAATTAGGAAATCCCTTATTAAGTTTCTAATCGACCCATTAAGTCTGAGTGATGGTTAAGCTGACCTTTGATACCTAATTCTTTTTTGTGATGATGATCAAATCCTCTTTACACACATATATGATTTCTATTGTGGATGAAGTCACTGCTTGATCATTTGTTTGCACTATATTTAGTAGGCAGAAACAAATGTAACATTGAGCAATGGAATTCTTGGATTTAAGAACAATTTCCTGCTGTGCTCTTTGGCCCAGTTGTTTGTACTGTTGTCATGTCCTTTTTCCATGCTGTCCTGTGCTTTCCGCAGAATATTGTTACTGGTATTTATCTTGATTATCACGAGTCACATCTCTTTTTTTCTTTTTTGTTTTCTGCAATGGTGGCGTGCCTTTGCTGATAAATTTTATCATCACCTTATCCAAGATGTATATGTGAATTCTTGGTTCCAATCGTGTTCCTTTGCCATGAGTTCGTTTCGTTGTTTTGTTCCTAAGCATATCTATGTACCTTAAGGTATCCCGCTTGTTCATCTGTACTTCTAGAAGTCCTATCTTAGTTCTATTAACTGACTAACTTGTGTTTCCATTTTTCCAATTTCCTTGCATCTGACACCAAATGAATGTACTTTCTTTATTTTTCGTGGTTTCTTAACATTTTGCTTCCCTTTGAGCTAGGAAATGACTTTTTCTAGGTCATGTGCTGCTGTCTTCATTCAATATCCAACTATAACAAACTGTTACGACAAGGGAAATTTGTCACAGACCATGTGGAGCTCTTTTAATAGCCCATCTTGTTTTGTGGTTAATTGTCTTCACCATGTTATCTAGAAGATTCACTTTACTAAAAGATGATTACGATTCTGTAATCTTTTTGTTGCTATACATAATAGCTTCTCAATAGTCCAGTGATTTCTTTTGGTTGCTTCTGTTTTCCAGGGAGCTAGCTAAAGATTTTGTTGTGGCGGGTACTGCCTCAGAATCTCTTTATGGTGCCTGCGAGTCAATGTTCAAACCTGACATGGTTGGTTTGTAACTTAAGAAATAATGTTTAGTGCACAATCTGTGTAGAGAAAACTATGTTGGATGCGTGACTTGCGTCATGTTTGGTTAGAAAGTTATTCAAGACGCCACGTCATGGATCCAACACACCTTGTGCAATGTTTTCTTTACGCAAGTTGTGTGCTTATAATAATGCAGCAATGCTATTTACTGTATGTGCGGCAACTCATTGTTGTGAATTTGCCTTTGATTTTGATCAGGAAGCTGAGGAGTTGTTTGAAACTGTCTCTCAAGCTTTGTTATCATCAGTAGACAGGGACTGTCTAAGTGGTTGGGGAGGACATGTCTATGTTGTGTAAGCCTTCTTCTCGCCTTTTTTATGACTATATTAGGTCTCCATGACTATCTGGATGAATGTGGACTTTCTGTATTGAGGTCGTAGCATCCTGTGTGAGTAGTGTATCCATTGCATGAGGTTAAATTGTAGTTTCTGGTTCTTAAGGGATCTGGTAAAATCTAAAACTTTATGGCCCTCTTCTGTTTCTAGACATTCGTTTTCACATTCATGGTGGTTCTTTGGAGATAAATGGATAGTCGAATTAAGCTGCCGTGACAATACGCCTTGCGGCATCATCTTACCTCATAATCTGGCAAACAAGGCTTGTCAGTACTTCTGAGCTTAATGTGAATAAGTTCCTGGTGAAGTCAGTTTTGGATGTGGTGAATTTGACAAAGATATCCCCCCCACAAAAATAAAATAAAATAAAATACATAAAAAGGAATGAACAAAACAGAACCCCAACCCTGGAAGAGAAAGGAATGATGGTGTCTCCCGTTTTACTTCCCTAGTTCTTTGATTTTCTTATTGGGTGGCATTTGCTTATTCATCTCTCATAAGATGCATGAAATACAAATCTGGCATTGAGAATGTTGCAGCCTTTGTATAAGGGCAATGACAACTATGGCTGATGCCATCTTGTCTCTTTTGATTTTTCCTCCTGCAGAACACCAACTGAAATCAGAGAGAGAATTTTGAAGGGGAGAATGGACTGATCTTTCTGTGGAGTTGGAAGCTGACCATGCATAGCATTCCTCAACCACCTGTAGCTTCTTCATCGTCCTTTTTTCTTTTTCATTTCATTCCGGAAAAGTGAATTAATTAGGGACTGCTCCTCTTTCCTGTTTGGCATTATTTTGTGCTGAACTATTAAGAATTGTGTCTGCAATGTGATTGAAATCTGGATGCTGAGATCACATTCCCTCATCGCTATGCATGGATATCAGTTAATGGGAATTAAAAACTGCCGTATGAGGCGAACTAGTTAAACGGCAACACTTAGTTTGAATGGCGATTCTTGTTTCCTCTACTGGCCATATAACCTGTTGCTGGGTGGCAACTGGCAAGTTATGTTGCGCCCGATCCTTTTTTTCCTTTCTCCCAACCCATTGAATGAAGATCTTAGCATGCTTAGAAAGTATAAGATAAATCATCTTCAGGCAATGCAGGTAGATTATGTTTTTCTTTGCCACTCCACGAGACGATGGAACTCCTTTTTATTTTTTTAATCTCTTTTTGGCTGAGAAAAGTTAATGCTTTTAGCTCACCATTTATGTTCGACAATCAGTGTCCCTCAAGGCAACCTGTCCGTAACCGTAAGTGCTCGTACTTTTCTTTACGATTTCGCGGTTAAGCACAGAAAAATTATGCACGAGCAGGGCCGAACATGACACGACGAGCGTGCATACAAAAGAATTAGTTGTAATCAAGGATGATTCTGCCGTTCCGTTAGAACTTAGAACAAAAAGAACGTACTTGTAGATCTCTGACAGTGTGTTTTATGTGTGTGCGCGCGGGTCGTCACTACATTTCTTGGTTATTTATTCAAAAGCTTACCAATTTTATTTTATAAAATTACTAACTGGTTTTGATAGTTTACAAATGATCTCTTGCTTTTTGCTAATTTTTATTTGACTACCTGATATACGCTATAAATTTACTGACTCCAATACGAATTTATTCAATCTATATTTAAGTGACATAACGATTTTCCGATTAAATTGTGAACTCTTGTTTGAGTTCCTTATTAACGTTCATCTATTGTTCTTGTCAAGTTTATCCACTTTTCTAGTAAGTAATCTAATTTGACTTCTCTTGCTCATCCACTCAATCTGTTTCCACCACTATCAAAATTGCAAAGCCAGTAGAAACTTATCGACTCCTTGCATTGCAGTCTTAACGTTCTCATTTCGTGCATTTAAATCCTGAAACTTATTAACTCCGTCGGTCCGCTTGAGCTCTTCCTTCAACTCCATCGCCTTTTCAGTAGATGGAAGATGCCATCCATGCTGCTTCTTTCATGATTTTTTTCTTTTTTCTTTTTATCACATGTGGGTCACTCAATCATTTTTTAAACTATCGATCTCAAAACAACGTAGTTGTATCACCACATTGGAAATTGTAGAAATGAAGGAGATGAAGAAAACTGAAAAATCAGAGTCGCGGCTGGTGTTTGTCGTGCTAATCCTCTCGAGGAATAGTCGAAGTGCGCACAAACTAGCCCGGACACTTCGATCATAAAAAAAAATAAAAAATAAAAAAGAGATAGCAGAGTCGGGGGAGGGTTTGCAAGGGGGGCCACGGCTGGCAATCCTTGCCAGTGTTGTAGTGAGGGTGAGGTTCGTCTGACTTGCCCAAACCTCAAACAATGGCCCTCTTGGCCTATTCGGGAGGCGAAGCACCCATGAAGAGCTCGATTGTGGCGCACAATCGCCATCATTGAGCAAGGATGGGGCCGCCCTCGCCACCACTAGGCTGAGGGCTAGCCCCCTCTCCAGGTTGGCTCCACCATCGAGCTACACGAAGGGCGAGCAAGCCCCTTTTGCTTGTAGGGAGGGTCGTGGACTCGTGGCCCTTGCAAGTGGTCAGGCAAGGGTCCTTGACCGTCACGGGCGAAGGGGGGCTGGCACTTGACCGTCGCAATCTTTTTCTGCGAAAAACGACAGTATTTTGTTTCTGTTGATTGTTTCGTCACAAAATTAACAATCACCTGAGACTGAAAAGTTAAAAAAGTGAAAAAGCCACTTGATGACCCAAGGTTTAAAATGCACAAAAATCAAAGGGTTAAAACTAATAATTTGAGGGTTTAAGCTCTAATTAAACAGAAAACGATTGCTGTCGCTCTCGTCGGACATGCTAATTCGTGGTCTTTTTCAACCCAAATTACGGCGCCGGAAGTGCTTCGAATCAGTGTTGATCTCACTTTTCCACTGTTCAATTGCTTTGTCTTCGTTCAATGTTCCTAATTTGCTTTCACGCTCGTCTATTCTACTCTCTCTCTTTTATATATATGAAGAAAATAAATTGGTAAATAAATAATTGTGCCAGCTGGGCCACCCTTTATCCATGCGGAAAAAGTGAGTTACTCAATGCAATCCCACAATGCAATCCCACATTTCACGGCTGGGAGCAGCAATAATAATAATAATAATAATAATAAAGATGAGGCGACTGTCATGGTGTCCTGACTTCTCTCCCGAGCTAGAGCTAGATCCACGACGAATCTATTGCCGAATTCGTCTTCAGCGCTCTGCTAATCCTTTCACAAGCTTATTTGCAGATGCCCATCTAATGATCTAAGCACTTCAAAATAGGAAAAATTACAAAGAAAAATCATTACAATTTTGTCAATTCAGTATTAAATATTTTAATTGTGTCGATAGTTCTTTCGTTTTGCCAATTGAGTTCATCTAGCCGATTTTTACAGAAAACCGATGACGTAGACAACTACCGCCTTACGTAACATAGTCAGATTGACGCGGGTTTTTTTTTTATTTTGCCATATTTTTATATTAAAAAAATTCAATCATTTTCTCCCTTTTCCTTATCTTTTTTTTTTCGATTTTTGGGCCGGCTATGCCCTCATTGTGGTCAAAGCAAAGCGCAATTAAAATATTTCAAGACTGAATTGACAAAGTTACAACAGATTTACTTGATTTCACATGCATATCATGAGCAACCATTAGAATCTCCGAAAGTTGACATATATTTTTCGATGCTGAATAATGTCATTGTTGAACAAGAAGACTTTTTGCTATCGTGAAAAGACATTATTGGACCGAACACGATGAAAACATTAATTCAAACGTGGGCTTGCGGGTCAATTTCACACTCTCGGGACTCTCGGATGGTGAATTGAATTCTAATCCTAGGATCAAGAAAGGACCACCCCCGTCTAGGGAAAGTGGGTTGGCGTGGATTTGTCTCGGGATAGGCACGAGGGAAATAGCTGGGAAGCTTCTGAACTGCCTTTAAGTGCGAAAATCTATCTTTTCCTGACTTGCAAATAAAATAAAAATCCAAATAATGACATAAATTGACTTCAATTTTTCAAATAAAAACTTTAAAGTAGATTTTATTTCAAATAAAGATTCACATGGCCACTTCATTTTATGGCTTTATTTGAGAAAATAAGGATATTTCATGCCATTATTTAAAATAACGTCCACTTCATGGCTTTATTTGAGAAAATTGATAACACAACTTTATTTGAAATTTTCTTGAGGCCATGACGACTGGTTCGAATTTTTTCGACTGGAGCTATTCACGGTGCTTATTAACCAGGGGCATGTAGCCCATCTAGCTGGTTAATAAGCACGGGTTAACTATGGAAGAGTCAAAATTCCGATAACTCACTTTAGAAGCGAATGTTGTTATTACTCGGCGGTAGCTAAATCTAACTTGACGTAAAGTCTATCTTTCCCACCGTATGGATTAATCTGAGAGAAAATGTTTTCTCCCCTCCTTGAATTTTACATCTATAAGGTTCGGACAAAAGATTTTAAAGTCTTGCTTGGGACCTAGATTTCAATAACGGTTGATAAGTCACAGGTCGGTATCCTAGAATAGGATTCCTAAGCTAAGAACCAAAAAAAAAAATGTCCGAAAGCTTTTTGGCCGAGACTTTCCTTAAGCGACGTTTGAATTTCGCCAAAGTGAACCCAAAAAAAGTCCTAACCTATATTTATTTATTTTAGTCGAGGATTGGATTAGTTGACAAAAGTAAATATAAAATATATAAAGAAGAAGCCAATATGTTGTAATATTGTCACTGATAATTTCTCTATAGTGCCAATTAGGAAGTAGGCTTCCTTGGAGACACCTTATCCAATTGAAACGAAATAAAAACGAGGAAGAAAGATTGGAGGGGACATGACATTGAAGTGAGATGCGATTTAATTAATTAAGGAATTCTGAATTAATCCAGAAAGGATCGGTAGGGTTATAATTTAATGGGAGCCTATTCTTTATATTTTTCATTGAAAATAAAGGGTTGATATCATATATTAAAAAAAAAAACCTTCGAATTGTTGTATTTGTGACTAGTTTATCCAAAACTAACTTTTTGACTACAAAAAATACTAAACTGATACATTTTTAATAAATTTACCTCAAAATAGTTTTTTTACCACTAAACCCCCCCAAAGTGATACACATATGACAGATTTACCCTTCGTTAATTTTCGTTAATTAAATAAATACTGCGAAAAATCTCAAATCAGTATATCTGTGACAAACGAATGGCAAAAACCTCAAACCGGTACGCCTGTCAACAACTACGTATCACCTAACTTGGCAATTTAATAGTAAAACTTAACAAAAACTAACGAAAGGTAAATTTATCATAGGTATGCCGGCTTGGAGTTTTCGCGGTCAAAAAATAATTTTTGAGTACATTTTTTTTTATATAGACGTATCAGCTTGGAGTTTTTCATGATATTAATACATCAATTAACCATATTAGGATAAACTTTCGTTTGATTACACTTGGCATACACCTTTATTGGGCAGGTTCAATGAATCAATCCATCAATCTAGTGGCAGAGCCATAAGGACGAATTAAATACTTGGTAACGATATAGAGAATGTGTATTCTAACATAGGGAAATCAAAGTTACCACATTGAATGATAAAAACAAATAATTATCGTTGGAAAATGATGCGTGACCTCGATTTATCTGAATTGGTTCGATTGGATTAATAGATTTTTAAAGCGCTCATACAAAAGTATAAATTTCAGTTCTGAAGTTATGCGTACATGAATGTACGACATTTGTTGCACTTTGGCTTATGTATCATATGAATATGACGCGGACCATCAGTTCAAAGTGAGTATATTCTGCTAAAAATAATATGAGAATGGAGAGATCTAAAAGGAAGTTTGCCTATTTTGGATGCCATAAAGTCCTAAAATTTTAATTAGAAGCCATTCTAAGAAACAAATTTCTTTTCATTTTGTTTGCAATAAAATCCCATTTTCGGCTTTTGTTATGGGGACAATCCTCTTTCAAAAAAAAAAAAAAGATTAAATGATTATACGAATAACTTTTATAATAATCGGAGAAGTTAACATTTACCAGGAAAAAAAAAAGTCGAAACACAAATAAACATATCGAGCTAAAATTTTAGGCCAATGACGACACCCGTCCATCCAATTAATAACAGAGTATAAACTGCCAAGTTGATCATTTTCTTTGGATTGAAAATAATGAAACGCGTGATATTTATATTATACGAATGCTCCGACGACATGACCTTCTTAATTAACCTAAATACCTCTTTGACATATCAGATTCGGACCTCCACAAGTTATCCCGTGCGTATTTCCTTCGTCCGGCGCTCGAACGTATGTGGTAAATTTGTATATTGTGGATCAAATCGCTCGACGATTTGGGAAATAGGGAAAACGTCAATCTCCTTTTCATCGCGTCTAATCTCCATTTTCGAAAATCCTCGTCTTACTAAGATGATACGTCCAACGATGCCTAAAAGACTCAATTGCCCTTTATCCTGGTCAACCATAACGTTAAAAAGTTTGACAAAAACGTGAAAACGTGCTACTTTGACCGCACGCTGTTTGACTAAAATGTTTAATTAGCTGAGAACAAGGAAGACCCATGATGATTCAATTTCATGACCTCCCTTTTTTTCTTCCTTAAAATCTCAATTCGTCGGATTATGGAAATTTGATTAGTGACTAGCCGATTAAAATTGGTAGCCCAATCATCATATAAATAAATCATAAATCATATAAAGAGAATATTCGCATTTTCGGGACAATTTCCTTTGCAATTTTCTGCCATCCCGAAAGCATGGTCGATTTTAAAAAATTCGTACACGTGGCAGTATGTGATTCGCCTCCACGAGATGCTTTTGTTAAATGTATGTGGGACCGGGTTGGACCGCCCTTTTGTCGGCCTACCTAGTGGGTGGGGGGAGCCGGGGAGGGATGGACGGAGGATGGATGCTGACAAAGCAACTTGACCACGTGGAAAGGATCCCTGCTGACTTGTCCCCTCAATCCACCGTTCATTTTGTCTACGTCCAAAGCTCCCCTAGTTTCGGATGGAGACAAAAAAGAACGTAAACATCAACACACAAAAAAAAAAACGTTTTCATCAGTGCTAACTTTGGTTAGTCGTGATTTAGCAACAGCTAATGCCAGCTTTGATTATTTAATATGAATAAAAAGGTCAAAAAAGGACATAATCTAGTCAATGAAAACTTTGGTAATTTAATTTGGGATTACGCAAATTCATTTGGTTTCTCAAGAAAATTCTCGTTAATCTGCTTATGTCTCAAACAATTAAGAATAAGAGATTACAAGATCAGTCCAAGTTCCATATAAAAACTATAAAGACTAGTGATTTCAAATTATACATTTATCATTAGACTTCATCACTCAAAAATATAGCTCAAAAAGATACGAAAACTACTTATCGATCGTACCTGCATATTTTGGAATTTGAAACTTGATTAAATTCCATCAATCTGGTCTTTTGATCTTTGTTTCTACTCTAAAATTATGATCACCTTTGCCGACAACATCCTAATTGTGTGTCATAGAGATCTTATCTTCATTATTGCGAGATTTAAAGTAAATAATCCCATAAAAATAAAAATAAAAAATGCATGTGGTTTTGTTTTAGCCACTAACTAGGGCACGCCACTAAGCACAAGACTCCAAAACAAATATCGTAAGCAGTGACAAAATCACAGTCCGGCATGTGGGCGACGGACACGCACGCAACCCACTTGCCCGCCCTCCACGTGTACCGCCCACGTGTTTTCTGGAACCCTCCCTCCTTCCTTCCGCCACGTGTCCCCCCGACAACCCTCCTTTTTTCTATATATCCTCCCCCTTCCGTTCCGTCCTAAGTTTCAACGCTTCGGCCTCCGCTGTCCTCCGTGCATAACAGAGATACAGTGAGGAAGACTTCACGAGAGAGAGAGAGAGAGAGAGATAGAGAGATGACGGTGGATATGCAGCTGCCGCCGGGGTTCAGGTTCCACCCGACGGACGAGGAGCTGGTGATGCACTACCTGGTCCGCCGCTGCCGCTCGCAGCCGATCGCCGTCCCCATCATCGCTGAGCTCGACCTCTACAAACACGACCCCTGGGACCTCCCCGGTATGTATCCCGGATAGCTAGGAAAGAAAAGAGAACTACGACACGAAATTGCCAAATTTTAGTATTTTTTTTTCCTTTTTCGCCTGATTTTCTAAACGGCGTCGTGGATTATTCGAATGCAGGCCTGGCGCCGTACGGGGAGAAGGAGTGGTACTTCTTCTCGCCCCGGGACCGGAAGTACCCGAATGGGTCGAGGCCGAACCGGGCGGCGGGGACCGGGTACTGGAAGGCGACAGGGGCCGACAAGCCGATCGGGAGCCCGAAGCCGGTCGGGATCAAGAAGGCCCTGGTGTTCTACGCCGGGAAGGCCCCGAGGGGGGACAAGACCAACTGGATCATGCACGAGTACCGGCTCGCCGACGTCGACAGAACCGCCCGCAAGAAGAACAGCTTGAGGGTATGTGCAGGCTCCTTTTCTTTTTTTCTTTTTTTTTCCCTGGATTATTCGGTCGTGTCTCCGAGGGTACAAACGTACATTCACCGTGGAGCCCCAGTAGGATTCAGATCATTTCAGTAAACAGTCGGAAAATTGGAGAAAAAACAGAGAGAATCTCGAAGAGAGTCGGGTTCACAAATCACGATGGCGGATTACGTGGGCCGCTCCGACCTAGAAATACAGTATGCCTTTGGAAATACATGTTGGCGTCATGCGTGACGTCATGGACATCGGGTTTGGGTCAAATCTGGCCCAACATGAGGCGACCCGAGCCGACTCTCATGAATCATGTGGTGGCGAGATCAACGGTGTTTGATGGGTAAAAAAGAAAAGTCACGTGTTTTATGGGTGAGAGAGTGGTCAAATTAATTGGAATAACGTGTTGATTTTTGTGAGCATCAAGGAATTTTAAGGATTTTTCAAAGCATGGGAACATACCGCACAACCGAAGGTGGTTTTTTTTGTTTTTTTCGCTTGAGATTTACACGTAGGCTCTAGGATTCCTTATCGATTAAGACGGAAATAAGAAATAATGTTCCTTCTTATCTCCCTAGTTACGTCACGGGTGACGAGAACGATGTCCGACGGCGAAAGGTGGCTAGTTTTTTATTTTGTTGTTTCCCCATTGTTCCCGCGGATAATGTTGACTTATGTCGATGGTTAACTTTTTGCAGCTTGATGACTGGGTCTTGTGTCGCATATACAACAAAAAGGGAACCATCGAGAAACAGCAGCCCCACGTGCATACGCCGCCCCCGGTTCCGCAATCTCTGGGCCCCGCCGCGGCCGACAGCTTCATGGAGTACGAGGACAAGAAGCCGCCAGTCCTGACGGCCTGCGTGACAGTGCCGGCGCTGCCGCCGCCGCCCCCGCTGCAGCACGCGGGTCCGCTGAGTGACTTGGTGCACTTCGACACGTCGGACTCGATGCCAAGGCTGCACACGGACTCGAGCTGCTCCGAGCACGTGGTGACGCCGGAGCTCGCGTGCGAGGTCCAGAGCGAGCCCCGGTGGAATGCTGATTGGGAGAGCATACTTGACTTCAGCGGAGGCAGCTATGGGGTCTCTGCCGCCGGCCTGGCATTTGGCAGCAGCGGCGGCGGCAGTCAGATGTCGCCGCTGCAGGACATGTTCATGTACCTGCAGAAGCCGTTTTGAATTCCGACCACGGTTTGTACCAAGCCAAATCTGGCAGGAGCCACGCGATGGTAGCACGAGACTGCAAGTCCATGAGTGCACCAGCGCGGGTGCCGGCACGGGCACGTCCGGGAGATTATTAATGCGATCGGACGACAAAGTTCGGGCCTCGGATGTAGTAGCAGATTAGACGTTAGCTTCTGTACATGTATATACATCAATATTTGCATGTTTCGTGTGTTGCATAACAAAATCATTAGCACTTATGAATGAACTCTCCGATAGTGAAAATCTCTTTGCACAGGATGGCCATTTCCTACTGCCGTCAACAAGTACTTTGGTTTCTTCTAATGAGCACAAAATCCAAGGCTCGAGAGAGAACTTGAGGCGACAGAATTTGTATCTAACGACCGATGATGATCTCTCTGAAACACGATTTACTTTAATCTTAGTACGACGTGGGCTGTTCCAATTTTTGGAAAGAAGCGTCAGAGTAGAGTGTTCAAGACCACTGGGGTATCAATTTGCGACCATCCTTGTGCAATTTTTAGTGTAGAGAGCTACTCCACCGGACAAAAGCACCACAATATATGGATCCTACTAAACATTGCACGCCATGGGTAATAGAACTCTGATAAATGTTAGGGTCGAGGGTAGAAACAAGCTGAAGCTACGGCGTGTATCTACTTCACGGAAGCAACCAGCGCAGCACGAGCGTGCGTGAAAGAGGCAATGACCGATCCCAGCTGCAATTTATCGTTGCATCCGAAGGTCAGCCTGTACCTGCAGCACAACGATAGCCGGGTTTTAAAGATGTGAGATGAACCGCGAACATCGAACCAAACCACATTTACCAGCAATTTGAAGCACACCAAAGCATAAGCTTTCATCTACCCATCAGGACAGTCGGACGCTAATCTTACGTAGACTTTCACTGCTTTTAATTTGCAATTTTCAGAACCACAAGCATCTGCCTATTGGAAAGAAGGAAATCTGGAAGGGCCTAAACGGGGTCATGCTTCCATCCGGCGGTTCCCTTCTATGGATGCCATGTTAACTCCAGTCCACAGCGTAGCAGATTAAACCAAACAAAATGCACCATAACATAGATGAGATGCTATTATAGCTGACAGCTGCTACCTATACTGCTTATCAGGATTGGATATACAGAAAAACAAACCTACTCTACCAACTGAAGCATGACACACTCAGGCTAAGATGCAGCAGAATGTACTTCAATATGCGATACTCGATAAAAATGAGCAACATAAGTGCTTACCAAAATGTGAATCAGTAAAATTCAGGCAAAGAAGATAACGCTAGTTGGTTGCATAAAGAACAAGCAGCACCCTAGTCGACATTAAGGAACACTTTTGTCTTTCACCTTTTGTAAATCTCTAACAGGTCATGCAAATGAACTGGTGTTTATAGTATTTTGATTATGCTTATCTACGTTAGTTTAAGATCGATAAACACCATATAAGATATGCTCCGCAAGAATTTCAATGATTTTGCATGCTGATTATTGTAACTGTTCCTGTAAGTCCAATCTTTTACTCCAGTACCAACCAAAACACAAATCATAAGATGCACAAGATGAGGGGACTATACTCAATGTCTGCTAAATCATTAATCAACTGGACACGAACATCTGATGGCATTTTGATTTTAAATACAAACCTACAAGAAAGAAGCGTCTGGATGTCAGGATTCATTGGCAGAGAGGAGAAAATATCTTTTGAAAGCCACACAGAACTTACATTGTCACTTCCCTAACGATGTCCAACAAGGCCAAACCTTTCCTTGTCTTAATATCAGATATTCCTACACATAGATACCAAAAGCAAAATAAGTTAACTTGATACCAAACAATTTTTCCCACTACTAGTGTTATGTAACACAAAGGTGGCAATAACCTACGTCTCAAACTCGTAGCAAAAGATTCATTTAGAAGCCAATAAGATATTTGCTCAATGTCCTTGGGCATTGAATTTCCAGTACAGAGGTAGACAGCTTCCTCAGTTATTTGTTGAGAAGCCATATGCGTTGACTGCACAGAAGATAAAGATCCAAAAGTTTCTTTTATCCAGTGAGAGAGAAGCATGAGAGATGCACCGATGAAGAAAGGCACCAAAACAGAACTTCAGCATTTAACATCATCTGTCCTTGTTTAGCATCATTAAGATGCTACATTTAAAGGATGACAACATAAAATGTCAAATAAAAATCCAACAGCAATCATCACTCATCACCACAAGGAATCAGCTTTCCATTGCCAGAGCATTGTAAAAGCAGGTAGCGGAACAACAGAACCATAAGCTGGTATGACATGAAGCATACAGTCCACATAAGGTGCGGTTTATTATTTATTCCATAATATATGCTTTTCCAAAGTCAAGGAAAAGAGGTTGAAGAAATTGAAAAAAAAGTGCAGTTTGTGTTTTTGCATTCACCTATGTCAACGTGAGTAATATAATATGCTTACTCAAACTTGAAACTTGAGGTACAGCAACACGAAATATCCACCGCATAAGCATTAGAACAGAAGCAGGGTTCAGTACCAAACACTGCCCAACATCAAACCATCCCCGAATAATGTAGGTGATGATAGGTAGTTCAGATGAACGAGCACAGCTAAAATAACATGCACACTGAGAGGCAAGCAGAAAAACTGAGACTGTGTTTCTTTGCGTAGATAGAGGACACAAAAAGGCTTTTGAAAAACAATCTCATGGATTGAAATGTGGATGTGACAAGCAAAGGTACAAAAAATCCCATGCTTTTGAACAACCAAGGTAAAAACAACCAATCATGAGCGTCTACCATCAGATGCATTGTCCCACTGAGTATATTTCTAGACAGTAAGTTCCCAAATGTTGAAAAACATATCTGAACGTGCAAATCCACAAGTCATAGACAACTCTCGACTATAACCTGCAGGATGTTCAAAGCCTTTCTCATGTCACCGTTGCTGAGTCGTACAAGTGCCTCCAAGCCACTCTCAGTTACATCAAGCCTATCAAAAGAATAGTTATCAGATACCTCTCAACATTTATACATTTCGGGAACAAAACTATTGCCACACTAACGCAAGTGAATCGTTATAAATCAAAGGCCTCAGCTTTGGAAGTACTTAGCCTAAACCCAACACATCGATCAGATGTTTTCTTTTCACATAAGCCCTTAGAATGAATCCCCCAGATGCATCAGGATTTTTTAGTGAAAGCAAGGATCAATTTAGCACTTTTCGGAGCAAACTTCCTTCATGAGTGAACAATTAAAATAAATTGGACATTTAAGAAAAAAATAATGAGTCCATCCAATGAAACAAACTCATATGAAAAAATCTTCCTAGGGAATATAAAGATGTGAAAAAAGGGGAAAGTAAGCTAAGCCATGTCATTAATAATCTGCTTTCAAAAGTCAATCGAAAATATTTTGGCTGAAAATCCTATATCTACTACGCAGTCTCATAGAACACGTGAAAGACAAAAAAGGTCAATTGAGCAAAGACAAAGTTACCCCTCGGCTGCTATGACATGTTTAAGTCGATCTGCAACGTAGATGTGATCAAGAGGAGCAAATCTGAATCTGGTACATCTAGATTGCAAAGCTGGAATGATCTTGTTGACATGATTACAGATCAAAGCAAACCTAGTATGCTTCGTGTATTTCTCAATCACTGCACAGGGGAACAAAACAAGTGAAGTTAACCATGCAAATAGTAAATGCACTCGTGTTGGAAGCAATAATCGGCTCATAGTGTTCATACCTCTGCGCAGTGCAAATTGGGCATCCTTTGTCATGGCATCAGCCTCATCCAGCAGCACCAACTTCACAGAGGACTTAGCACTGCGAGATTAACCAACATATGTGTAAAGTATCAGATGACCATGATATGGTATTAGTCTCGAGAACAAACTTGAAACAACGCCAGGATAAACGTTCAAGCAAAGCATATGCAATTGGGACATAACACCTGAGTTGTCTTTGTCAGGATTCTAGACAAGGACTTTACAAAGATAGACAGGAACTTCAAAGCAACCGGGTCACTCAGTAGTGAAACAGTTCAGAAGAGCAAAAATATAATAATGCTCCACAAACTAGAATGAAGACTGCAGTTGCAACACATGTGAGCCCCAAGCCATCTCTGGCAATGAAGAACATATCAGTGCTTTTCTTAAAAAATGAACAAAAAACAAGCCAGACAACAAATAGACTCTAATACATAGTCACACTCTTGGGCTCTAGCGTTAAGAGTATATGCTCCGAGATCCCGGCAGCAAGCAATAGAAACTAGCTTCCGACATCAGCTCAGCCTCAGCCCCAGCCTCAGCCTCATTGATCTCACTTGAACAGAGCTTTTCCGCAATTTTGGGAAAGTCAGATGTGGATTCAATAACCTTTAACTTGCACATACCCCATATCCACACCAACACTCTCCAAAACCTCAGAAATGTCATCGGTAAGTCTACATTCCAGGCAGAAATATCTAACTTCAGTTTTTGGGGGCCTCATATCAACTCCAGGTTATTTTTCCTACGGATGGCACTCATCTATCTGCGGGAAAGAGTTTCCTTTGTATTGCCTTTACTTTTTCCCAGCTCACTATATGAAACAATGCCATTTCTTTTGTGCATTACGGGTACTTGTGTACCTGCAGACATCTGGGCTTGTTTGGGGTTCAACTTCGCCCATTTTAGTTCATATTAGAAACTGCTACAGTAATGCAGCACTCCAAAGTTAGATATCTGCTTCATCCTTCCACCTTTCATACACGACTAGCATCCTCCTTGTCATTTTTCTCACAGGCATCTCTCGACTCTTCATTTGTTTATCAGTACCAATTCAACAAAAAGCAGTGCAATGTAGTTGCTCCAGACCTACTTATTTTGAGCATGATTAGGCCAATACTTGGTTCATAAAAACAACTGGCTCACGGTTGCACAATGTTTAACAACTTAAACTGAGATGCAACATAGACAGCATCAACCCATCCGTACAAGTCCTCAAGTTTCAAAGTTTCACTTCAGCAGTTGGGAATATTGAGTCGATGTGCCAATGTTTCTCTAATAATGGTGCTCCAAAGATGCCAGCTTGAACTTAAGATAGCATTATAAAGCAGAGTGCAGGAACATGCACAAGTACATAAGAGCTCTAAATGCAGTGAAATGCCAAACGTACTCCAAACAAAATATCGACTCCAGGAATAGATATGACTGAGAAAAGTTCAAAATCTCAAGCGACCAAGTTTTTCTGCACATAGGGAAGAGTGCCGACCATACTTCCAAAGGGCCAAAAAGCCAGTAATTACACCAGTTATATCGTAGAGTACAGGCTGTAGCAGAAAATGGAAATTCGTAGTTACCCAAATGAGAAGCTCTGAGTGCTAGCAAAGTCTTGAATCTGCTGCCGCACAACATCGATGCCTCTATCATCAGATGCATTCAACTCCAAGATCATATTGTGATACTGTGCTCCATAAAGCTTGCGAGCCACTGCCAGTATGGTCGAGGTTTTGCCCGTGCCAGGAGGGCCATACAGCAATAGATGTGGCAACCTGTTCTCATTCGTCAGCCTGTCAACTGTTCGAAACATCCAACACCCCATATAAGAACAAATCAAAGCTCAAAACTAAAGAATTAAGACTCCAAATCACAAAGGACGCATCATATTAAAGAGCTCAAGTCGAAATTCCCTAAGGAGACGCCAATTTACCCTAACACCGACCAGAATATGACTGAACCAATTCAAAGAACGAGCGAATTGACGAAACCCCTCAAATAGGGCTAAAACAAGAATGCTATGTAGGCCTAAAACTCAATTTTCTGTTCTTTCTCCAAAGTTTTTTCAGAAACAAAGGGAAAAATCAGAGCGAAACCGGATATAAACCCCAGTCGAGAACAGGAGGAACGCGAGAGAGAGAGAGAGAGAGAGAGAGAGAGAGAGAAGAGACGCACTGGTGTCCACAATGTCGCGATGAGCAGCGACATCGGCAAGCGACTGAGGCCGGTACTTCTCGACCCACGGCGTGGCCTTGCCATCCGGAGAAGTGCCGGGGACGACGACGCTTTTGCCCTTGTCCGACTTCGGAGGGTGGTCGAGGTCGTTGTTTTCTTCGTCGCCGTCGATGTCCATGAGAGAGACCACCTCCGTCGTCATTCTTCAGGTTCTTACCGGTCTGGTCGAGCGGGGCCGCTCGCAGGTTTTTTGACGAGGCTGAGGAAGGGACTGAGGAGGGAAGGTTTTTCTCAGACCCAATGTCCAGACTCCAGAGTTGAAATGGCGCCAATGAAATTTCGTGGGTTTTCTCTTTTTTTTCTGTCATTTCTTTTTTCGTTTTCTTTTTCTTTTTCTTTTTGGGCTAAAGCCCATTGTATGCAAATTGATTTGATTAAGTCACCTTTAAACACCAATTAAGTCTAGAATCAAGCATGAATTATTACTCATAATAATCTTTTTTGTTGCAAATTCATTAATAGTCACTTTCTTGTCTTAGTTTCATTTAGGAATAAGTATAGTTAAGAATAAATGCACCGAAAGTCCTTAAACGTGTTGAGTTTAAAACTTTTAAAAAGTATAATCAAGTTTAAAAACTTGTCAAATTCATATAATCAAGTCTTTTTGTTAAATCTCTCGATTTAGTTAACGGACAATGCTAACGTATCATTTTTTATTTTCTTTGTTGCCGTTTATGTTAATTTTGTTTTCCAAATCTTACTTAAATTAGGTCAAAAAAATTAAAACTTCTGAAGTTTTAGTGAAAAATAACCCAAACCTAAAGAAAAAGCGCTCATCCAATGCAAGAGCGAGGAGGAATAAATTTGTTATTGTCTCGCTAAAGGATGCTTCGACCAACAAACGGAACAACCTTGAAACCAAACCAACCTGGTCCATCCAACTAAAAGCAACGAATAGATGAGTCAAGGAAAAGCAATCGAGCAATCTTCATTTATTTCGTGAAAAAATAAATTTAAAAAATCATTTCTAAAAATGATCGTTTGTATTTGAAATAATTAGACAATAAAAAACTTCACTATCAATAATAATTTATGTTCAATGATTTTTGTGCGTGATGAAAATATTCTCTGTCCATTCACTTTACGAGCGATGCAAGTGGTTATTATTTAAAAAATATTCTCCAAATCATTCACTTGTGGAGAAACAAATGGACCCTAAATCTAGAAAAGCTTCGATCAAGGTAGTGTATGCACAAGGTAGAGAGAGAGTCACTAAAGGAAGCAATTCCAGTTCCGGGAGTGATTTGATTTCATCGCTCGACCTCAAGTTTCTTATCGAACGGAAAAATGAACCACATATGATTTAGAAGAACATGAGAAGAAACATATCAAATAGGACGCATCCAACACGAAATACCGCCCTGCCTACTAGCTGTGGGCAGGTGGCGGTGGAGGGTGGGCTAGCAGAGGGGGCTGCAGTGTGCTAGTAAATAAATATGATCTTGCGAAACTATATACCATAGATCGAAATGGATTGAGTTAAAACTCATATTTGAATAAGCTTTGTAGACCTAAACCCATATTTGACTTGTTTTTTTTAAATTTATTGAATCTATATTTGACCCAGATGAATAAAAATGGGATAAAAATTGAGTCAAAGACTCATACTGATATCCCTAATATTATATAAATAATTCAGTCTGGTTGATTCAGGTGGGTAGTTTCCCTGAAATCGGAAACCGAACCAATACCCTCCGGTTCCCGTAAATTAAAACTGGGAACTAGATTGGTACTCGGTGGGAACCACCTAAAATGAACAGGTTGGGTATGATTCGGTCCAGTTCGGATGGATCCCGATTTTTTTCATCACCCACACACTAATTCAATTATCATACTACTCCACCGCCACAACAACAAATCGCATCTTCTACCTCGCAAAATGCCTTTTGCTGTCTCACTGCTCTGTGACCAAAAGCGAAAATGAAAACCTCGATCAATCATATATGATAGATGGAAAAATATTGAGTGGACCGGAACCAATGCACCCCCGCTATTCACGAGTAGACACCTGTCCACTCGTGAGTTGATAGAAGAGAGAGATAGAGACAGAGACTGGACTGAGAGGGGAGAGAGAGGACAGATGTCCCTCATGACTGGCCGGGGCACATTGATTCCGGCCCCTCCAATATATCCTCTATGATAGATTACAAAGGACCCTTGAGTAACTCTTCTTTCATACTACACGACAAAGTCATCTCCATGAATATAAAATTCGGAAGGAGAAGGACTACATTTGGAATTTCATAGAAAGGTTCACCGAAAAATTTATCACTAAATTGGCATATGTAGATTGAGTAATTCCCCCCATATCTCAACCAAGTCAATGTAATCTCGGTTATCATATTTGATAGCTACGTAATTTACCGCAACACGAATTTAGCTTGTATTAAATTTGGCGTCAACCCTTATTTTAAATGAAAAAAATGGGGGCGTTTCAGAGCAAAGAATACTAAAACTTATTGCAATTGTGCCAATTCAATCATAAACTTTTTATACTTATTCTAATTAAATCCATCCGGCCAACACATAATTGTAAGAGATTTAGAAATATTTTTTAATAATTTTCCCGATTTCGGGTGATAAAAATAATTATTGAAATAGTCAATTTCTTTATGCTTATAATTTTTTGGGAAAAAATCCGATATGAAAATATCAAGGAGAACAACCTTCCCTCATCTTTCTTCAACGGATTTTGCTAAACAGAGGCCTCTTATACCGGCTCGCTTATGCTTGGCCTCGCAATCCATTTGCATTCTCCCTCTCTCCCTCTCCCTCTCCCTCTCCCTCTCCCTCTCTCATGGTTGATCATTCGGACGCCGTCCGCATACCAAAACTCGGCTGCATTCCGGACATATCCAGAGCCTACAAATGCCTCAGAGCCAAATGGAGTCCCGATAAGCGCTCATCTCCCGGCCGGATCGGAGCCGGACACAAGCCGAAGGCCGTCGAAGCCGCTGCCTCCGCCGTAGATTCGGCCCCGAGCCGCGTCAGAGCGAATCCAACCTCCGCGTCCCTCAGACAGCGCGACGAGGTGCGCTTTCGTTCTCGTTTTTTGTCACACGATCCGAATTGAACGAGTTATGTGGTAGTTAGGCAAAGATCGATATTACGTGACGTAAGGATTGATCCTGAACAAAATTACTACGTGAAAAATGGATTTTGATGGCTGCGTTCACGGATATGAACCACGATAATTGTTGTTTAAACAATTTGAGATGATCGAAAAGAACGATCTCATTAGGCAGTCCATTAGAATTCTCCCTGACGTAGCGACTATGAATCCCAGGAACTTCGTTCCATCCATCTAGAAGAAGGCAACATGAATGGAATCCACAGCTACAGATATAGTCACCGGAACGGCATCCACGACGAAGAGCCGAAGAGCCCTAGGGGCGGATGCTTCGGGCAGCGGAGAGAGAACTGCTTTGCCTCCGTGCCGTCCCCACTCTCGAGAAGCGGGAGCCGGAGGAGCCAGCCACCGCCGACGCACTCCTCTCCCTTCAGGAGCGTGAGCCGGAGGAGCACCGATTCTGCGACGTTCGTCCCGACCTCGCTCTCGAGGAGCTCGAGCCGGATGAGCTCCACGCCGATCATGTTCTCCAACTCGACCGGGGTGCTGAAACCTCCGGCAATCCAGAGGAGCTTGGAGTGCACCCTGGAGGAGTTGTGCTACGGCTGCATGAAGAAGATCAAGGTGACGAGAGACGTCCTTACGAATACTGGGTATGTTCCAGATATTTTTCTCAGAATATAAAGCTTTTGTTTAGGAATTGTTTTTTTTTTTAATAAAAAATCACTAAAAAAATTCTTAACGAAAATAATTTGTTTAGCAAGACTCAATATTATTTGCAGGCAAATAATCCAAGAAGAAGAACTGCTCACAATAAAAGTGAAGGCGGGATGGAAAAGAGGGACCAAAATAACGTTCCAAGGGATGGGGAACGAGCGGCCCGGGGTCCAACCGGCCGATATAACCTTCGTCATCGCTGAGAAAAAGCACGGCCTGTTTCGAAGAGAAGGCGACGACTTGGAACTGGCGATCGAGATCCCGCTTGTGAAGGCCCTGACCGGGTGCGACCTCTCGGTCCCTCTGTTGGGGGGCGAGAGCCTGGACCTCACGGTGGACGAGATCGTGTACCCGGGCTTTGAGAAGGTCATTGTAGGGAAGGGCATGCCCGTGTCGAAGGAGCAAGGCCGGAGAGGCAACTTGAAGGTCGTTTTCCTAGTGGAGTTCCCGACGGACTTGACGGACGACCAGCGAGCCGAGGTGGTCGGCGTCTTGGAAGGGTCGGCCTGAGGGAGAGTCTTGGTTTTGCCACAGCTCTCTCTATGTAGCGATCGATTCGCTGCTTGTTTCGTTGTAGAAATTATATAGCTGATGGACTTTGGTTCGGTAGTGTAGTCTTACGATAGAAGTCGAGTGAGGGAATGCAAATAGTTTGTTGTTAGAGCCGAAATTGTTGCTTGGCTGGAGAACTGAGGCAACATTTTTTTAGTAATTGTTTGGGTTTTTCCTTTCGTGTCAGCGTTCGTGCATGAGTTTAACTTCCAATTCCCTCCTGCTAATAATGCTTTCCGTTTCGTTTCCTTACTAATTTTTCAACAGGACGAGGGAAAATCTATTGCGTTGTTTACCGGCCGTATCAATACAATCTCGATTAATTTGATCTTTCGCATTATTGTTTGCTCCGAAAATTGATGACGTAAATCCCGATCGTCCTACATGATATAATCGGGACCCGTTAAAACATGTCTCGAGTTTTAGCCGAAGCGAAAATGTGAATTTCAGAAAACAACTAAAATAAATTATTATTGTGGGTTGCCCAATTACGTGACATGGAAATTCAAATATTCGATAGAGTCCAAGTCGAAAAAGGATACGTGCAAAATAGGATAGAAGAAATGTGCGAATATTTGATATCCTAATGTCTAATATCCTTATATGCGTTTGTTGGAGTTGCCGTCAAGAATTGGAAGTCCAATATGACATCATCTTCGGTGCAGCCACTTTCCTATTTGGTTTATGGATTTTGGATTATAAATATTCTGATGGAGGGAGTTTTTTGGGCACGTTTGACGAAACGTGGGCAGAGGGAAATTCATGGTGGTGACATCCGGAGCATCTTTCTTCGTACGCGAAATCGAAGACGAATTCAAGTGTTGCAGCGAACTAAATCATGAGGTTATATTTATGTAATTTTTTTTTTCGTGATTGAGATATTATTTCGTTAGGAATTGAGGACTAAATACTGTGTGCGTTCTTGGATATAATCGAGGCCTAAGAATCAATCAGAATGTATGTATAACTCGAGTTATCTATAATTTTCATGTATCGCTTAATCTATAGTGGAATTCGTTGATATTCTTCCGTGAATGTAGGTCTTTACGATCGAATCACGTACATATAATATTCGATTTAATTTCTCGTTCTGTCTATTTTATTGTTCGATCGCTGGTTCCATGTAATAAGGCTAACCTTAACAATTTCTGTAATTTAAAAATAATCAAAAATTTTTTAAAAAAATCTTTTTTTTCTATTTTTTTTCTTTTCTCCGCCACGACTCGCGGACGACGATCATAGGCGAGCTCAATCTAGCCAAGATTTGGCAAGCCTCTGGCTCGCAGCCTGGCATCAGACGAGCTTGAGGTCACTGGCTCCACTTGCGTATGTGGCGAGTCATCACGCCTCGTGGACAGCGAATTAAGGAGTAAAAAAGGAAAAGGAATTAAAGAGATAAGAAAAAGAAGCAATCAAAAATTAAATGAATTCGAAATTTTTCTGGCCTCGATGGATCTGAACAAAGGCGCCAATGACTTGGGGTTCCACCTCGATATTATTAGGCTTGGCATCCCAGGCACAGGCATCGCTGCACTGGGGTTGACCTCGATGGACCCGCAAGCGACAACCAATGTCTCGAGCACGATCTAGCGCGGGCCATGGAGCCAAAGTCCCAAACCCAGCCTCAATGAATCCTAATCACTTTTTGGAATAGAATCGTTGCGAAACAGCCACTAATTTTTATTTGTTTTTGAGAGAAACCCATTAAATTAAATGACTCAATTGATCAATTAATAATCTAAATTAGTGTGATTGGCCAACTTTTATCTTATGAAATTACAGCCTAGTATTGGGACTCATTGAGATACTTATCGGTATTCATTTGTTTTTTTTTTTTAATTTGCTTACCCTCGTTTACAAACTTTTATTTGTCTTTATGAGTAATGCTTCAGATTTACTAACTTTTTTTTTTGGGAAAAAACATTATTTAGATTGGGTTACCAACTTTCATATTGTCAAGTTACCAACTAATTTTGCTTCCAAGTTCTTATCTGAGTTACTTACCAAGTTTGTTTGTCTTTTAATTGCTAACTTTTCTCTATCTTTTACCAACTTTTATCTATCTTTCTTGATGACCTTTTAAATTTACCAACTGTTGTAAGTAATTATTGACATCATTGTAAATGACTAATCAAATAACTGTCGATTAAATTACCAACTATTTTTTAAGAATGAAAAATAAAAACTGGTAACTTATAGAAAAATTACTTTCTTTAGATAAATAAATAAATTGCGATAAGCAGCTCAAATGAAGGTTGGTAAATAGAAAGTAGTTGGTAACCTAATGAAATGAAAGTCGATAATCGACACAAAAATATTGCTAAATTTATGTAAGATAAGACATTTGGTAAATTAAATAATTATATAAACGTTTGTAAGTAATTCAAATAAGAGCTGGTAACTTAATTAGAGAAAAGTTGGAGGTTGGGAGTTTCATATGATAGTTGGTAAAATTAAGTAAGAAAGGTAAAGAAAAGTTGGTAAAAGATAATGGAAATAGTTTTTTTTTTGTCAAAGAGAAAATAAGTCGATTTTTTTTTAAAAAAAACAATGGATAACTAACTCAAAGAAAAGTTGGTAACACAAAATTATTTGGTAACACACTTCATTTTTGTAATTTTATAAATAGAGTTTATTAATATAATGGATTGTCAAGTTAAGCAAAACAAAAGTTGATAACTTAACTAAGCTTTGCTAAATTTAAAAGAAGGTTAATATTACCAAAAATCCCAAATCAATACACCCATTTCCTTGTATACTCCAAACAAATCCCATATTTACTGTAATTTGAGGTAAATGTGACACAAGTATATCAGTTCGGGATAATGGTGGCATTGATATACCAATTTGCGGGTTTTTTTACACAAAAATTATAGAGTAAATGTGGCAGTATATACTAGTCTTTAGGGTTTTTATGACACAAAAATTATTTTAGGAGCAAATGTTGCAAGAGTGTATTAGTATCAGCACTTATAGAAAAATAACGTGAGCAACCCAAATGGGAATTGATAAACCAAAAGTAGTGGGTAACTCAATGAAAGAAATCCTAGTAAGTTATCTGAACAGAGGTTGGTAAATTCATATGGAGATGATAAATTTTAGGTGTTCGAAAATTGACAAATAAAAGTCATTAAACGATAACAAAAGTTGATTAATTAAAAATAAAGTATCGCTGGCAAGTAGTTAAAATGAGAATTAATAATCTAAAATTAATTGGTTGTGTTGTAATACAACGCGGAAACTTACTAGGATCTTACAAATTAAGTCAATGCAAAAAATCAAAAAAATAACGAAGAATGATAAAGGATCCCGGAGATTACATGATTCGGTCCGGATATCGGTACTTACATCTATGAGAGAGCCAGCAAGGATAATTCACCATAATCAGAGAATTGCAGGTACAATCACCCAACACGTTTGGGTTTCTCGCACTTAGATTATATCCAAAACCAAAGTATTTACAATAATCAAATAACTCAATTGGATTTGGACATGGGGTGACCCCCCATGTTTGTAGTTCTAAATAAACAAGAAATGGACAAAAATGATTAGAAAACTGACGAAAGCTGAAGAGAGCAGCATATGTTTCGGATTAAGATATTAAGTTGCTAAACGGACCTAAAAGTGTGGACGGGGACTCAATGGAGAGAGTTGGACGTTTATTTAAAAAAAAAAATCTCCCAATCATTTCTAATACTTTGGGCCTATTTAGATACTAATTTCAGCCCAACCTGGCTACCAAAAGAGCAAAAAGGAGCAAAATTCTCTCTTCGTTCTTTTTGCTCGCACGATCCCCTTGACGATGACTCCTCGACTTCCCGCTACTGCTCCTCCACGAGATTGACGCCCATGAGCCTCCAGCCACCGTCTGACGAACCCGAACCAGGCAAGTAACTATTCTAACCTATCCTCTAGCCTAAACAAAGCGAAACGAGAATGAACGGGAAGGTGAGCGTGGGGAGGATGTTCGGTCAAAGTTCGAAAATGATTGCATGTCACTGAGTTTGGTTGAGACGAGACCCATGAAGTGTTTGATGGCAAATTTCCTCGAGAGCTGATCGGGTTTTGACAGGTGATGGTTCGATGGTGAAGGGCAGGACCAAAAATGGGTTTCGGCTGTAAGGTTGACGAAGTGAAGCTTGACTCGATGTGTATTTGTGTAAGATGAGTCGTCAGAGAGGGACTAGTGCATTGAACTAGAGTGAGGTGGGGTAAACTGCGATGGGTTGTCTGGATTCTCTTCGGGTCTTATATTGTTAGTGGGGTGCGAAATCATGGAGGTGGTCTGGTGGAAGCTGGTCTCATATTTAGTTGTCCAAGATAGAAAGAGAAAATCCGTATCTGATGGGTTATATGAGGGAGAAAATTTCTATAGATTCTAGTCTAGTGGTCGAGAATAAAGAAATGCTGCAAAAGAAGGAAAGTTGCTGGAATAATTGGGGATAAATGAGTGGAGTGGACATTTAGTACTGTTGCTAGGTTTGTCAGACCACATAAAAAGGGGGAATGGAGGATTAGATCCCTCATGTCACCTGCCTTTATGGCAGGTGATCCACAAGGGGTTTGTGAGGCGAAAACTCATGGATGATATAAAACCACCCGAACCAAGGTGGAGTCTAGTGTGCTCAATGAACGGAGAATTCTTAGACAAACTGGTATTGAAAGAGGTATTATCTAGGGTCATTGTGCCGGCTGGTTGGATTGAAATAAAACTTGAGTACTCTTCAAGAGTTTAGTCTAATGGTAATGAACAGTATCTTAAGTTGATCAGAATGAGTGTTTAGACGATATCTTTCTTTGTGGACGTAACGAAATGTGATCTTGCATCCAGATTGACGGATAACTTTGTGTTAGCAAGATGTTACTTTACGTTTTAAAGCATAAATATTTGCATTGCTGAAGCTTGGTATTCATTTCATTTTCGTGTGCTTCTTCTAGAACATTGCATAAGTTATCATTCATGTAAAGAAAAGAACCTGATGTGTTCCTAGTGGTGGTCGATACACTATATTGTACCCCATGGAGACTGTAGTTTATGGGAAGACCTTGTTGTGTGTTCTGGGTGACCTTACTGTGTGTTCTAGGAAGGTCTCGGAGGCGGAATGAGGCGATACACTTAAAAGTTATAAACCGCGGAAGAGTACAATGGGTTGAGTCGCATATCCAGATTTCTTGTTCATTAGTGTCATCTATACCACATGCATTGCATGGTTCGATAGAATGTGATGACGAATGTTGCTTACTTGATTGAAATGTTCCTATAGTATCCCGAGTAGTTATTCCTTATGTGTTCGTTCTTGTCTCGTTTATTGGTTAGTTTAGCGGATAGCTTAGAAGGCTTTACTTGTTGGAGATTTGACTCCATCATCGTTGACAATTTTTAGGTAAGTGACGTGTTCTTGCCAAGATGTCGGAGCTAAGGTTTAAGGCTGGTCTGCTATAGGTGGTGTCGAAGCAAAGAGGGTTAGAGGTTCGGGTCACGCTACAAATCACTTGCCTTAAAGGCGGGTGACTTACCCCCATCCCTACCCTCCATAAAACTTTCTCCTATAAAAAATAAAAGTAGGAATGGAGGGTGGGGATCCCCTTGCCTTAGTAGAGGGATCCAAATACACTTTGTGCGTGGAGATCACTGGCTTTCAAGCGAAGTTTCTCTGTGCGGCTTCTGTCAGAATCAGTTTTTTTTTTCCTTGTGCGGGCTACTTTTCCCGGAAGAAAATCCACACCTTATACGTGACGTGTGTGCCCTTATTTTCTTTTTATTTTATTTCTTCAAATATGGGTCAACAAAAAGTATCTGGATTTCCTACTATCAAGGCTTTCTTACCATGATCAATCTGGACCGTTCAATTCAAAATGGACAATCCAGATCAGTCTACATAATTTCTCACTAAAAAAATATGGATTGATCTGAGCTGTCCATTTAAATTGGACAGCCCAGATTTAATGGCACCCATAACAAAATCACCTTTGATCGGGACCCACCAAGATTCTTCTTCCTCCCTCTTTAGCTGAAAGCGTACTTTACTTCACTACACCCCTTAGTTAGCTGTGCCCAAAATTATCTCGGAAAGAAATCTCCTAACATTTTCTTAGAAGTTTATGCCCTAACCTTGCAATCTGGGCCGTTCGTGTTATGAATGGATGTTCCAGATTATAACTAACAAAAAAATATATAAAAAATTTAAAAGATTGCTCTCTAAAAATCCGATATCTAAGCCGTCCGTCCAAAAATGAACGGCCCAGATTGCAAAGTTAGGTGTTTAACCTTCTGAGGAAAGGTTAAACGATCCCAAAATCTCAGCCATCTACATCGGCCAGATATTGGATATAAATATGCATCGCAAATTAATTTTTATCCGTATATAATTTAAACTCGAGACATTAATTTAATTGGTTGCTCAATAAAACAATAAATTGAAAAATCACTTAAATAAAAGATTGATACATCCAAAAAAAGAATTAGTAAATCCAAGCGATTTTTCATATCAAATAAAAATCTCTGAAAAACAAGTTGGTAAGTTTTTTTTTTAATAAAAAAAATGAAAGATTCGCCAGAGTATCAGAAAGTGATGAACAAATTTACGAAATTCTTTTTCTTTCCCTGCAACCGTTATTATTATTATTATTATTATTTTACGCTTACTAATTTTGTTCAAAAGTTTAACGGCACGAAGAAAACCCAAATTTTAGGGGTGGAATAATAGAATCGTCCTTTCCTTAAGTTCGATAATTTATCTGGTTTTCTGCTATAATAGACAATCGTTGTAACGATAAAGTGACTGAATGTTTGCTTTGATCACAATTGGAAGCTTGTCGGAGAGAATATCCTCATCCGTATGTTGGTGTTTGGCATGGACAGCACGTTTGCAGCGCGGGATGGAAAAATGACAAAAAATAAAAATAGAAAGAAAATATTTAATAATAAATAGAATAAAAAAAATTTAATAAATTAAGAAATTGAAAATAGAATATGAATAAAAAAATTCAAATAAAAAAGAAAATATCCACATTTTTTTCGTTCTTGATACGAGGTGTCTGGATAATATTTATCCCTAGCTAGGCCAGATACTCTGTTCAGGGCGATTCCAATTCAATTTACAATTTATATTAATATTAATTATATTCAAGAGAAGGACACGGCGAGACGAGCTAATTTTGGTTGGTTAATTCGATCAGTTAATCGATGGACAAAGCCAAGGCATCTCTCTGGATGCTTTGCATTCACACTTTCGTCGTTGACAAAACAATCAAAGGTTGCGCTAGACATCAAATGATCAAAAGGTTTGACTTTTACTCCATGGAGGCTAACTTTTGACTTCGTTGTGCACCGAGACTATTCTTTACTATTGTTAAGTTCTATTTATGAAGCTTTTACTTGGTAAAAAAAATGAAATCTCTAACTTGATGTAATCAAACACACACCCACCCCGCCCCCCCCCCCCCCCCCCACGATTTTAAATTGCTAAACGAATTTTTGTTAGGCCGAGGAAGTCGAACTCGAGAGCCTTCTGATGTCTCGACTTCGACTTCGGTTCGCCGCTATTAATTATTCGAGTCGTCATCAATAAGTAGTATATTGCGAATTCGTAAGTTTTGATGTGAATGAAACCTGTTTTTGATCGGAAGGATAATTCGGCAAAGCAAATACCGTGCGCTACTTCTAAAAGGAATTGGGGTCCACTAAAGCTGGGGAAAAGTGTAAAAACAAGTGATAAATTAATTACATTTGTGTCAATTCTATCTTGAATATTTTTTTTGGTGTTAATTCAGTCATAAACCTACTGCATTGGTGTTAATTCAGTCTCAAATTATTTGTGTTTGTGTTAATTCAGTCATACATCTTTTGTATTTGTGCCAATTCAGTCCTAAATATTTCGCATTTGTGCATATTTGTGGATGCCAATAGTCTTATGTAGCATTGTCGACGCTGACATGGATAATTTTTTTTTTATAAAATAGTTTTTAAATTATTATTATTATTATTTTGTTTTTGGCTTCAAAGATGGCGGCCCCTCGTTGGCCCTTGGGCAAGAGTCGGCGAGGGCCGACGACCCATTGGACCCTGGGTGAGCACCATGGAGAGGCGATGCGGCTCTCACCTGCCCTCGCTATGGCCAGATCTGGCCAGTGACGGCCTCGGTTAGGGATGGTGCCATGGCCCCTTGCCTTGGGTTCGGCGGGTGTCGCCGGCCCTAAACTGGCTAGGTTGTCGACCTTGAAGTCAAGGAAAAAATACGAAATTCTTAAATGTATTAGAATAATATTAAAAAAAATGCCACGTCAATCAATTGTGCCATGTAGAATAACCGACATCTACATTAGCGATTTCTGATCAAAATTGAATGGATTGGCTCAATTGGTATAAATACAAAAAGTTTAGGACTGAGTTGGCATAAATATAAAAAGTTTAGGATAGAATTGACATAAATACAAAATGTTTAGAATTAAATTTGCATCAATAAAAAAATTTAGGATTGAAGTACCATGACACTTTTCCACTAGAGCTGAAATAAAATGATGTCAAGAATAACTGTTTCAGAAATTATAGAAAGGCTTCGAATGACATGAAAGATAGAATTCTACGCGTCCTCAAAAAGCTGTAAAATTAACTTCACGAGAAATCAGTGGACCGTGAAATAATGCGTGTGCACCAGAGTTCGCCGCTCATATTCGCGCCACACGAGTACTAGTACTCGGGGTGAGATGGCGTGCGGAGCTTTCTTTTAGAATGGCGCGACGCTTTGCCTCGACGAGATCGTCGTGGCAATACATTTCCCATCTTCTGCGGTGAAAAGTACTAAAAAGAAGTTCTAAATTTATTAAATTGATACCAAATCAATTTTAAACCTTTTAATTATATTAATTTAGCCATACATCTATTTTTTCCCCATACCGTACTAATGCGATAGGTTTATAGTTTTTTTTTTTTATATATACTTTTCCCATTTTCTATCCGCCAAACATGATCTTAATGTAGACGGTCGGATTTTGCGCGACGAAATGATGGTGCGATATATCACCGAGGCCGGATCACGAGCCTGGTGGCCGATGAATGGGGTGGAATCCTGATTGGGGCTTTGAAGATTATATGCCTCAATCGGGGTGTGGGGGAAGAAGAAGAAGGGGGGCTTGCGAACGTGCTTACGCGACCGGAGTAGGCGGCTCTGTTTCCTGCCTTTTTGACTATCTCAAGACAAAGAGGGTCGACACCGCTGGCCTAAACAAGTCGCACTTCCTACATGGAGTCAGCATCTTCAAAAGCTAAAATAATATTTTTAGCACAAACATGCTGAAATGGAAAGATGCCATTTTTATGACCTTTAGTTGGAAAATTTATTTTAAAACTAATGGAAATTTCTCACATGACTTGAAGACACAGCTTTATGTGTTTTTTGGAAGTTGTGGCGTTAATTTCACCCATCAAAAAGGCAGGTCAGATTGAAATTGGTCCGACTCAAATAGACTCATTTAACCTGTTTCGACTCATTTCCAGTCAAATGCAAGTCTAGTGACTAGACCCATCAAACTTGTTGGCCTAGTCGACTTTGGGACTACTCAAATAAACTCATTTAACATGTTCTGACCCATTTATATTCAATGCAAATATAGAGACTCGTACTCGACTCATATTTTCAAAATAATTTCATAAATTGAGGTGAAAATGCGGAATCAGTAACCTCGAGATTGAGTGGGCACGAAAGAGAATAAAGAGAGAGTCATAAAAGTGGATTGAGGGCAATGAAGTTGTAAACTCATGTGCGGCCCATTTAACACCCATACTATGTTAAGGTATATTTATTCAATAAAACGAATCCATATAACACATCAGTCCATTATATACATTGTTAAGAATTTAGTTTAACTTCATAAGGCATTAAGTCTAATATGAAATAAATCGTGCTCCAAACGCTCAGAGCTGTCATTCCATAATGCAAGGAGTGTTACAAACACAAGCTTTAAGACGGTGTTGGGAGCTTTTATCTAGGGCTGTGCGACGCTTCGCGCGATAAGATCGCCGTGGCTCGTTTTCACCTTCGGATCAAAGAAACGAGACGTCAATCATCATCAGGTGATGAGACATTTCCTATATTTGGATCCGCCAAACGCGGCCTTAACATCGACGGTCGGATTTCACATGGCGAAATGATCGGACATCACCGCGGCCGTGTAGCACAAGCCCGGCGATTTGTGAAGGCGTGGGAGTCGTGACTAGGACCTCTGGATTAGATGCTTCAACGTCTCTCCTGGACATATTGGGCCGCCGTCCGTCCAACACTGGGCTCAAACTCAACCTTAAGAAAATTACTTTTATGAATAGCAAAAATATTTTTGATTAATAATCCATTATTTTAAAAAAATAATTGTCAAAATCACTCTCTTTTTTTTGCTAAATAATTTAAAAAATTTACTAATGTCTTGAAAGATAAAAACTTTACAAGTCTTTAAGAAATTACAGAAATTAACTTCACAAGACATTGGTTGACCATGGAATAATGTGCTTTAGAGTTTGAGTCGGTACTCGCACCGCATGAGCACTACAAAACACGGAGATAAGACGGTGGTTTCGAGCATTTTTTTGGGGGGTGGCACGACATTTGGGAAGGGAAAATCGTCGTAATTTTGAAACGTCATCGTTTCCTTGTTCTTCTCTTCGGTCCGCCAAACACGGCCTCAATGTTAAGCGGCCGGATTCTGCGAGACGATAAATTATCACCGGCACCGGGGCACAAGCCTGGTGGGTGGTGGCCGATGGAGGCAAGGAATCGTATTCAATTTGGATTTCAAGATTAGATGCCTCAGCAACATGTCTTTTTTGGAGATAGGATAGAGGACAAATTATCAACAACCAAAAAGAAAGGAAAAAAAGGTAGAAGGAGAAAACAATTGCAAATAAAATAAGAATTTCCAAGTGAAGTGATCCACTCGCGGTCCGACACTGGGCTCAAGCACAAAAGCCGAAATCTCCCCCGGAACGAAAGGAGAGGC
Organism: Rhodomyrtus tomentosa; assembly: GCA_028455895.1. Classification (NCBI taxonomy): domain Eukaryota; kingdom Viridiplantae; phylum Streptophyta; class Magnoliopsida; order Myrtales; family Myrtaceae; genus Rhodomyrtus; species Rhodomyrtus tomentosa. The sequence goes on along the minus strand of JAPCWY010000001.1, from coordinate 32,997,653 downwards.
CGCGAATAAAGCGCGTGTGATCTCCACCAGCCCGCACGAAGAAAAGGAACAAAATATGGAACTGCTCCCGCTCCCCTCGCAGTCCTTCGTCTCATCACTGCCTCCAACCCCGTCGACAGCAACGGCGACCATGGCTTCTCTCACCGGCACCGCCGCCACCTCCCGCCTCCTCCCCTCCGCCTCCCGAGCCCGTCTCTCCCTCTCCTCCTCCCCTGCTGCTCTCTCCTCTCTCCGATGCCTCCGCGGATCGTCCCCTCTCCTCTCTCGCCTTTTCCTCAACCAGGTATGCGCGCGCGCGCTTTTTCTTTGCTCCAACCTCGCTCGTCTTCCTCGACAAGTTCGGGTGTGGCTTGGTGGTTCCTTCTCTCGGTCTAGGAGGACATGAATGGAGCATTCGTTTGTGGTGATCGTTCGTTGCTGCTTTGCTTTGGCTGTTTTGCTCTGATTAGCTGCGTTTTGGTTCGGTCTCACTCTGTGTGTGTCTGTTCGGTGTGGCTCTTTTATGTAGCTTGACTTAAGTCGTTTACGTCTCTCTCTCTCTCTCTCAGAGTACGTTGGACAAGCGCGTATGTGCTGGTCGTGTTCCCTTATTGTTGTCTCGATTCCGTCGTTTCGTGCTGCTTACTAGTGGTTTCTGGCTTAACCGGTGATTGAATACAGAGGAGGCCGTCCATGCATTTGTCGGCCGCGCTGTACAGTTTAGTGGCCTCTCCTAAATGTGCCGCGTCGGATCCGGAGCAGCTGAAGGGTGCCAGGGAAGAAATTAAGGAGCTTCTTAAGACTAAATTCTGTCATCCTATTCTGGTAACGTGTCTTCATATTCCTTTTACTTCACGCAAATCTTTTGAATCAAAAGGGATTTGTTTGTATTCTGCCTGTTTGTGTCATTTGCTTCCCGAATGAGCCTATATTCTGCTTTGATTGCGTCACGAGATGATGCTTCATGAACAGAATTGCTCTTGCTATCGTGTTGTGTTTAGTCTAATAAGCAAATTCATCCATCCCTTCAAGGAAGTGGAATGAACCCGTGGTTGAGAAAAAGGGGTTGATGAACTATGTGATGCTATCTATAATGGAGGACCCTGAGAGTGAAGCTATATGATATTGTTCCCACTGTTTAACTTGCTCACAATAGAGAACTGAAAGTCCTGAAGTGGCTAATCACTAGGATTTTCCTGCCGCGCTTACACAAAATCAAACAAGATTGACACGAGAGGAGGATTGATTAATGGAGTTAGGGATGATACCATGCTAGTCTTCTTGCTCTTGCGTCTTTGGTCTATACAATCTGCTTGGTCTGATGATCTATGTGCTATCTGTGTTATATAGGAAAAGGAAATAGAATTTGCTGCTAATTCCATACGAATTCTTTTCAGGTGCGGTTGGGATGGCATGATGCTGGTACTTACAATAAGAACATTGAAGAATGGCCTAAAAGAGGTGGAGCTAATGGGAGTCTTCGGTTTGAAATTGAGCTTAAGCATGCAGCTAATGCTGGTAATCATTTAACTGTGATGCCGGGGGTGCTGTGACTTGTTTCTTGAACTTTCCTCAAAACTAGCTTTTACAGGTCTAGTAAATGCATTAAAACTTCTTGAGCCAATCAAAGAAAAGTATCCCAGTGTGACATATGCAGATTTGTTTCAGCTGGCCAGTGCTACTGCTATTGAGGTCAGTCTTAGTTGCTTAAACTGAGATCCTCTCATTCTTTGTGAAAATATTCTACTTATCACTTTATTCTTCAGGAAGCTGGTGGTCCCAAGATTCCCATGAAGTATGGAAGAGTTGATGTCTCAAAACCTGAGGAATGCCCTGAAGAAGGGAGGCTTCCTGGTGAGTGAAACATTATCGTTCATTACAGAGTGGACATTGACTCAGCTTTGTTGCTAGGGGATCATTAATTTGGCTCTATGAAGCACTGTAAATCATGTTGGAAAAGCTGTTGCTATTTGCTGATTCCTTCAACTGCTTTTTCTGTGATAAATATAAGTGGGCACCCTAATATGCAATTAAGTTTGCTTTAGGTGATTTTTGTACTTTTTAAAGAATGGTGGTAAGTTTAAACAAATGGATCTGCTGATTTGGGCAACAAATGAAGTTCTAGATGACTTGATTCATTTAGGCATTTGCTAATAAAATTCAAGCAAGAAGAGATGTGTTCGATGCGTGGTAAGCTTTTGAAACAAAGCATTGTTTGGAAATAGAAAGAATATGCATTTAGATGCACTTTATCACGCGTAAATGAACTTGAATATTCTGTCCTTTCTGTGGTTAGAAGTCATGTTCTATCTCTTTGCTGGAGTTTCTACTTCTTTTTTCCATTCCAGTGATCGAGTTCTTCTCCTCTTTCTCAAATCTGTTTGTCTCACTTATTAGTGTACTTCCTACTTCTGCTAGAAAAAGTTTTTGTTAGTTCCTCTTGGAACGATCTACTTCTTCTCTCTTTATCTGAACAGTTCTTTCTTTCAGCTGCTGGCCCCAGTTCACCAGCCGATCATCTCCGGGAAGTTTTCTACAGGATGGGACTAAATGACAAGGTATTTATAGTTATTATATAATAGGATGTGTGTGCAATTTGTGTGCATCTCATATGCTTGAGACTATGAGTTCTCTGGTATGCAGGAAATAGTTGCTTTATCTGGGGCACACACTCTTGGAAGGTCGAGACCAGAACGTAGTGGTTGGGGCAAGCCAGAAACGAAGTACACGGTACCTAATTACTTTCTATTCATTTATTGTTGCTCCGTGCTATTGTTAGACAAAATCAACTTGCAATTAAGAATTCTGAAACAGGCTAACAGCGCATGACGCTCAGAATGTAATATTCCAAGGTTACAATAGGTGAACTGAAAGTCCTCCTAGGTATTGAATTAGAGTTATGAACTCTTGATCATCTCTAGATGAATAGCAAGGAACAAGACTCCGATGAACATGAAAAACTCCAGGAGATGTTTTTTTTTTGGATTTCAGAAACAATATTTCATTGAGCTTCTAGCACTTAAGGAGCTTTGCAGTGGCATGGCATTCTATCAGTGGTCAACCATCAGAAATAGATTGATTTTGCATAAGGACATCGCTGTAAATTCTGGCTTGGTGGTCAATGTGATGCCTAGAAAGAATAGCCATTTACACTATAGTGTTGACTATTAATTTTCATAGAGGAAGTCCATATCAACTGATATTTAAGTTTTTTCTAGGACTACAACAACCAAGGATATTATGGGTTAGTGGGTCAGCTTAAAGAGTTCATTTACGTCATTGCACTCTGTGCAGTATCAAATCCTCCGTAAAATTCAAGAACCTGGCATCTTTCTAGAAAGTATCCATCCATGTCTTTTAGGTTTTCCTTACCTCTTTTACATGTGTCCATTGTAACGTCACATCTTCTCACTTTGTCATCTTTAGGCTGTTTCATTACGTGTACTAACTACTAAAGGTTTTTCATCTTATTCCCCCTTTAAGCCACATCCTCAGCTTTAATCTGTTCTAACTTTATCTTATGTTGGTGTCCAAATATGCTCGGGCATTGTGATCTTTGCTATATTAGTTCTGTACGTTTGTCGTTCTTACCTACAGTTTAAATGTCGGTGGACATTGAAGCTTGGGAGAAAGGTTCTCCTAAGTAACAAATTAATGGATGCTTGAATCGAACTTACGCAACTATGGTCAACAATACAGTTTGGTTGAAATGATTAAGAGTAGTATAAGTGGCATTCTTAATTGTGATTGCCTCCATCGTGTCACAGAAAGATGGACCAGGAGCACCAGGTGGACAGTCATGGACCGTGCAATGGTTGAAGTTTGATAACTCATACTTCAAGGTTTGCGAGTTGAATCCATGATTATTTTTTCCATGGCAAGATGGTGATAATGAATTAAGTGGTATGCTATCTTGATTGTTTCATGCAGGATATAAAAGAACGGAGGGACGAAGACCTGCTAGTATTGCCGACTGATGGTGTTCTTTTTGAAGATCCTTCATTCAAGGTGAATAGAGTTGTGCTGAAAGCTCCAAAATAAAAGAGGAAGCCTTCGCTTATGGTTTGTCTTTCTAAAGAATGTTGGGAATTGCAGGTCTATGCTGAGAAATATGCTGAAGATCAGGAAGCATTCTTCAAGGATTATGCAGAAGCTCATGCAAAACTCAGCAACCTTGGTGCCAAATTTGATCCTCTAGAGGTTTGTTAGTGCTCTCTTATGGTCATTCCTTTGCTGATTATAGTGACTGTTTATTGGACCGTATTGAGTCATTTCCCATGCCAGATTTTGTCCTCTAAATTGTAAGTTATCAAGGAGCTAATGGCCAAAGTTCTACAAGAACTGACTGAATATTTGAAGTTTTTCCAGTGTGTTCATCTTGATTAGTTGACCATCTGTTGTGATGGCATTGGCCTCTGGATCAAGCGATATTTGCAAGATTAATGGGCCCTCCTATATGGAGACACATCAGTTGTAGTTTTATTGCCAAATATTGCACGGCATGAATAACCATCAAGTTCATCTTGTCAGCTTTGATGTTTGGCTTGTTATGGAAAATGTGTATTAATGACAATTGGTTTTACTTTTTTACAAGTTTTTCTTCGGTCTAGATTTAAAAGTTTGCAGTATTACTTATACAGAACATGGCTAACGTCAAGTAATTTCAGGGTATCGTGATAAATGGTAAAGCTGCACCGGAGAAGTTCGTGGCTGCCACCTACTCATCTGGAAAGGTTATACTAAGAAACAACTTACATCTTGATCTTCTATTGCTAAAGAAAGTTCCTCTTCATTACACAATCTTTGACAGAGAGATTATTTCTTTGCGAATCGTTCAAGTTCCTTGTTTCTCATGGTTTGCTGCAGGATTAGAAAACACTGTCGCGTCTGTGCCGTGTCTTTTATGTATAAAAGATGAGGATATTTTCAATCGTGTGAAACCACTTCTTAAAACTTTGGGGAGTCTTACTGAAGGGAGGAATAAAATTCAATGCGTGTTGCGTATTTGAATTGCAGAGAGAGCTCTCAGATGCTATGAAGCAAAAGATCCGAGCTGAGTACGAAGCGGTTGGTGGAAGCCCAGATAAGCCTCTGCAATCCAACTATTTTCTGAACATAATGATTTTCATTGCTGCTTTGGCATTCTTGACATCTCTAGTAGTGAATTGAACTGAGGTTTGAGCTTGTGAGTCGTACGGCAATTTTTAGTGTGCGGTCTAATTGCATTCGAGTAATTGTGATTGCCAATCCATTACTTGAGGCAGCAGTACTTCATCGGCCGACCTTTCCATCCGTTATTAGTCTTTGGAATGCTTAAGAAACAGAGTTCATGAAATTGCCTATGGCGGATCCCCTCGAGGTAATGAATGAGCCTGGCCTGTCCAATCATCATTAATTGGCCCTGAACTAGCTCAAATTTTTTCTTTTTTCCGAAAATGCGTTACATATATTTCCGCGCGATCAGGTTTAGTTCTTTGGAGTGGAAAAAGCTTCAAATGAAGGGCATAAAAATCAATCTAACTCACTTTAGCACGTTGCAACATGTATCCTTAGAGCAGGCGACAAAATCATTCATTCTGTAACACCCCCTTAAGAGCCCGCAGGATGTATCTAGAAAGGTCAGTTAGGTCTCACTTTTGGGATAGTATTCCTCGACTGCCGACATTCTTCGGCTGACAATCGGCCCGACTTCAGGCAAGTGAAAAATCTCATGCAAGACTTTCATCTTTCAAGTTAGCTTTCTGTAATTTTCTTTTGTTGTCCACAATCTGTCTTTCTGCGTCCGACATCGGTATCGCACGATTGCGAAATTGTTTTGTTTTATAGGATCAAACATTTTTGGGGAAATAACAATAACAAAAATTATAAATTTATTGCAATTGTACCGAATATTTTGGAAGAAATAATAAAAAAAAAAGTTATAAACCCGTACCCTAAGAACTCCCGACATAAGAGCCTTTTCACTGAAAAAGCCAAGAGAAGTAAATCTCTACATGTCATCCGTGGCATATTAAAAATCCATCTTTTTTGTTATCTTTACTGAGAAATCAATGTGAGATTTCTTCCTTCAACTTACAAGCTTTCTAAGTCTCATTCTTGGCTTGCTAAATTAAAGAGGCTTCATGTTTTTTGACCATTAAAAAAAAAAAAAAGGCTTCATGTTTGTCTCTCTCACCACCGATTTGGGATTACATGTCTCTCTCCCTTATCACCGGTGTCAGATTCATGAATTCATCTTCTCCAGTCATCTTGCTTTTGCTTGCTTCCTCCCTCATTGCCGATGTGGGATCAATCTAGGCCTTTTTTTTTAATTATTCATTTATTTGTGAATTTAAATCAAAATAATTTTATTGAAATAATCATATAACATGAAAATTTATCATGTATATATAAAAATATATATTTAATATATAAAGTGTTAACTTGTGGGAATTCTCTATTTTTTTTTAAAATGATGTGTCGGAATGTCGTATTGTGACGGTGTTGGTGCTACTAGATTGTATCGATGCAATCTTAATCCCCCTTATCATTTTTTTTTCTTTTTATCAATTTAGTTCTAAACCTTTTGTTTTTGTGCCTATTTAATCAATCCATCTAATTTCGGCCCGAAATCGCTTATATGGTCACTGATCGTCCTGCGTGGTGCGGCGGCGCGGTCAGTTTGATGTGAATAATTTTTTGTATTTTTATAATTTTTTATTTTACTTTCCATAATTTTTTTTTGGGTTGGGGGGGGGGGGGCGGCGCTAAGGGCCGACGAAGGTCTCTTTCCAAGCCTTACTAGCATTGGGTGAGGGCATCGCGCCCCTTGCCAGCTCTAGGCAAGGGCCATAGTGCCCTTGTTGTGGCTAGAAAGGGACTGGGCGAGGGTCGCGATGCCTTTGCTTGTGGCCGGCGACCCTGGCCAATCGTTAGTTCAAACAAACAAGAAAAGTAAAGAGAAAGAAAAGAAAATAGTTAAAGAAAAAAAGTTATGGCAATTATGTATCCCTATCTCAAACGCTTGAGGTGGCGTGACATTTGTATTTTGTGGTCAACGTTTTTGAAAAGTTCGGTCTCGAGCTCAAGTTCTCCTTTTTCTCGAAAGCTATACGGACTTTGGTAACTACGGCTTCTTTCCATGTCAAAATGGTAGCGGAGGCTACCGCAATGGACTTTGTCGCGGGCTGGTGACACCCAGTGATAGATGTTCAACCGCGAGTGGTCGCCGACAGGTCATGTGGACCGTGTTCTTCCGTGACCATCGGGCTCGAGAAAAAAAACCAGCTTTAAGTTCACGAGATCCCGGTCACCCAAGGGAACGAGGCAATGACGTGAGTTCCCTTTGTGACATGGCATGTCCATGAGATGAGAGACATGAGAGCTCGTGGCGGGGAGGACGCTACTGCGCACGTTTCTAATGGAGGCATTAGGCCTCCATTATTAGTCTTTTGTTCTGCCGTAAGGTCTAAACGGATTTTGATGAGGCGACGGGTACGTAATCCTTTGTACTTTGCATGAGGGATCGGGTCCCGATCCGATCCGATCTCGTCCAAGAACCGGGGGCAGGAAGGATTGGTTTCCGATTTCTTGAACCTTGGAACCGGTAGATTGTTAATAGAGGTGAGCAATACAGACTTTAAGTTTAATAATTTTAGTAAAATTAAGTTTGCATTTAAGAAATAAAGAATAACCGGTGGATTATTAGGATCATGCTTATGAAAAACATAATAATTATCAATCCGATAACTCCCTAAGTTATTTTTTTGGTCGTCCGAACCACGTTGAGTATTGGGCATTCCTCTTGTACACATGATCATCATTAAAACATGATATGAGGTTCTGAAATCGAATCTTTCGTACCTTTGTTTACTTCGTGAGTTTCGTAAGTCCAGCCTACATATGAGAGTGAGTGTTAGAACATTTAAATGGTAAATTACGCAACAATTTAAGATTTTGAAATAGTTGGCAGTAGTCCCACAAAATATCACACACGTCTAGCATTTAAACCACTTTTGTATTCCAACGTACGTATTAGAATTGTATAACACGTTTTCAGAATGGTCTCAAATGAACCGGTTACCTTTGAAAACACATATTGGATTAAAAAAAAAAATTGCTAGAAAATCTATAGATTTAGAGTAATATTGGATTAAGCGCTAAATGGGCGTGGTGAAATTCTTGCCTTTTTGTGAAGAAGGTTTGTGAGATTTCAGCTAACAAAATTAAGATGCTTAAATCATGCATCTCCTTTCGAAAAAAGAAAAAGGAAAGAAAATAAAATAAAAATCAAGCATCTCCTTTTCACTTTTCACGCCATAAAAGCTAGAAATGTTACTGTAAAGTTTTTCTAATTTGATTTAATCTCTAAAAAAAAGAACAAAAAGAACAAAAAAAGAAACCAAGGCGGTTGACCTAATTCACGATAGGATTAGCAATCAACTGCGCCAAATCAATCCCCGCACATTCGACGTGGGCATCACTAATTTTCCAAGAACGGATTCACACAATCAGACCTCGCCACGTATGCAATTCTTATGACGTGGCATGAGTCCGTCATTTAGATCTTGCTGACGTTATCTCATATTTTCGTTACAATTACCAAAAAAGGATCGTCATTCTATTACATGAATATTATCATAAATTTTTTAATTGTGTCAATTTAATTTTAAGTCTTTCACAATTTTCTAACATCTGATAAATTTAGATCAGAAATCACTGGTAATAATCCCATCCTAGGTGGCACATCAGACGTTAACTTGAATAGTTTTAATAATTTCTTAACTTTTTATAAAATTTTTTTGTTGCTTTACCTTTTATTTTGGAATGAGGATTGACAAAGACCGCTACTCAATGGCCACAAGTGAGGACTAATGGCCCTTACCGGCACGGGTTGATGACATCCAACCCTTGCCCAAATCTAATGAGGGCTGCGATGCTAAGGTCTAGCACAACAAGGGCTTGGGCAAGTGACATTGTGCTCTTGCCAGCCAAAGCAAGTGCCACTGTGCTCTTGTCGACCAAAGTGAGGGCGTGCGGTCCCTCATCAAGATCTAATTAGGGCGTTGCGCCTTTTGCCTAGATACGATAAAGGTTGGCCCTTAGTTCAAGAAAAAGAAAAGAAGAGAAAATCACTAATAAATTATAAAAATGGTGTAAAAAAATATATGTTAATGCTTATAGCTTAGCGATTCAAGGTCAAAATTGATTAAATAAATTTAACTGACAAAATATGAAAATGCTCATGATAAAATTGATATAATTGAAAGATACATGCCTGAAATTGTATTAATAACAATAAATGTAGGATTTTTTCAGATAATTTTTACCATAATTTTCCGAGCATTCATTACCTTACGCAAAACTCTTGGATTTGAACGGGCTTACACTTCGACCCAAAAAAAAATAAAAAATAAAAGTGGGGGGATTACACTGGCCTTTTTACGGTGTTTACTCGAACTGTCCGCCGAGGGCAGTGACGAGGGGGGACCAATCATGACCTCCCGCGTGGAACTCTACCCATTCGGATCGCGAGTACTCGAGATCCTCTACTCGCGAGATGTCAAAATACCAACCCAGACAGAAAGACGAGTCACGTGCGAGTCCCATGTTTGTCTCGTTCTCTCTCTAACCCAAAACCCCCGGGCCCCCGTACCACACCCCTTTAAAAACCCCCCGGACACCGTCTCTCTCGTGTCTCTCTCGGACTCGAAGACGAAATCCATTTCCTTCTCAATCCATCATCTCCTCCTCGGTTTCTCGCAGCGCGGATATTTGGAAGCTCGCGACAATGGCGTCTAGGGTTGCGAATTGGCTGATCCTCTCTCTCCTGGTCCTGGCCGCTAGCGCGATCTCCGCCGAGGAGGAATCCGAGCCGGCGAAGGAGTTCGTTTTGACCCTGGATCACTCTAACTTCTCCGACACTGTCAGTAAGTACGACTTCATCGTCGTCGAGTTCTACGCCCCTTGGTAAATTCCGTCGCCCTCCCTTTGTCTTCTTTGTTTTCTCCTTTTGCTGTCCTGTAGTGTTCTTTGGCAGCTCGAATCGGGTTGATATGATCGATCCGCTTCGGATCTTGAAATTTTTGCTGGTGTTTCCGGTTGCTTACTGTTTTGTGCGCATTTGTGCGGATGTTTTTTTTCCCCTCTTCTTTTCTGGTTGAAAGCGAATATCATCGCCGCAATTGCCCGAGTTTTTCCTTGTTCGTGAAGTTTTGGGCCAAAGTTTATCTGCCTCTGTTTGCATGCATGTAATAAACATCGGTTCATTAGCTGGTTCTCTCGGTGTGTGAAGCTAAAACAGCAAAAAGTTATCCTTTTCGCTTTCTATTCCTGTTTTGGATTGACCCAGCAAATATCTGATTGTCGAGAAATTTGTTTATCCTTTAATTCCATCAGGCTTGCAATAATTAAATCGGTTACGCATTTTGTATAGAGTTAATGCATTGTCGAGACCTTCTTTGGTAATTCATAATCAGCCCTAACTTAACGAGAGGAAGTTTTGCAAAATCATAATTGTACTTAATTGCATTTACTATGTGGATTTGGTATTCATTTTGGGTTTTTGTTGAACCCTTCGTTCTGGTTAACATTTTTGGAGCAACTGTATACTGTTGACAACGGTGATGATGTGAGAAAATGTTCTTTGTGGGAACATTTACTCTGCTCATTTATGTCGAATGCCCGTTCATGCATGATAAAAAGATTAAGCTGATTTTCTCTTTTACGGGTAAAAGGAAGAAAGAAAAAGGGGGGGGGGGGAATGGAGCTTGGGAAATGGGAGATTCTCTTCTGCCGAATTTAATGCTAAGAGGGATGGCATTTCCTTCCTTCATTCTGCTCCATCTAGTTTGTTTCCCTTCATCTCTCTTTTCCATCTTTCCGGGCAAAACATTTTGCATATATAATCACTTACTGGTTGGATTTTGAGTAGCTTTTTATCTCTGTTTCAGGTGTGGTCATTGTAAGAAGCTTGCACCCGAGGTAATAAGATTTCATGGATCCTGTTATACACACGGTATAATTCTTTAGATAGTTATATGCATGCAGTCAGTGACAATGCCAGTGTTCTATTCGCAGTATGAGAAAGCTGCGTCCATATTGAGCAGTCATGACCCTCCCATAGTTCTAGCCAAAATTGATGCTAATGAGGAAGCAAACAAGGAGCTCGCTAGTGAATATGACATCAAGGGTTTTCCCACAATTAAAATCTTGAGAAAAGGGGGGAAGACTATTCAAGAGTTCAAAGGTCCCCGTGATGCGGATGGTATTGTTGCATACTTGAAGAAACAAAGCGGTCCTCCTTCTGCCGAAATAAAATCCATTGAAGATGCCAGCACTCTGATAGGAGATAAAAAGATAGTGATTGTAAGTGCTCTGCCTTGGGTTTTCTATTTCGACGACTTCCCTCCTATAATTAATTTTATGCTGTTGTGGCCTATACTCAGGTTGGGATATTCCCAAAGTTTTCTGGTGAAGAGTATGAGAATTTCACTGCTTTGGCTGAGAACTTGCGCTCTGACTATGAGTTCGGTCACACTTTGGATGCCAAACTGCTTCCAAGGGGAGAGTCATCGGTTGCTGGACCTGTTGTTAGGCTCTTTAAGCCATTTGACGAAATGTTTGTTGATTTACAGGTACTTCTGTTTTAGGATATAAGTATATTTTCCTGCTTGCTTCTGGTTTAGGATATAAGTATATTTTCCTGGTCTTCCTGAATTCATGGCGTACTAATATGTGGACAAACATATTACAGGATTTCCATGTGGATGCTCTGGAGAAGTTTGTTGAAGAATCCAGTGTGCCTGTTGTGACTATCTTTGACAGTGACCCGAGCAACCACCCTTTTGTGATTAAGTTTTTTAATAGTGATAATGCTAAGGTAGATTGTAACAAGCTGTTATTTTGTACTTTTACACTTGCTACTGCTGTTTGATTTGTGGATCTTTATGTTGTTGATTGATTCCTTGATGAAAATTGTTTGCACTATTCTTGGGTGGATGGTTCAGGTGATAGTATGATGTTATGTGTGGACCTTGTAAATGTAGCTGATTGTCTCTAACTATAACATGTGGATTGCACCTATTGTTTGGATACATGCTTGTACTATAGGGTATTTCCGTTGTGCAATGTGTCAAATCTTTTTGTTGACATAATTTTTGGTAGTTCTTTGCCTGGACGAGAACATTGATTGTTACTATCTTTGGTTGGTTTTAGGTTTTTTTTATTGGTCAAATAATTTGCAAACTTTTCTGCTGAATGATTTTTATTTCCCTCTTTTGAAGCTCATTATGCTTTCTTAAGTGTCTATCTGTAATCCTCTTTTGAAGCTCTATATGCTTTCTTAAGTGTCTATCTGTAATTTACGTTGTGAGACTGTTCTGCACATGTTATTCGGTCCTTGAATTTTTAATTGAGGGCATGGTTTGTTTTTAAATTTCAAGAACAATTTCTTTTCTACTCTGTAAATCACTCTTGGATAGTTCAGATTTGTCTGTTATTCCTTATTTGGTTTCATGGATAATATCTGACAACTCCATTTGCTTTGCATAGGCCATGTTGTTTATGAATTTTAGCACTGAAGTAGCTGAATCTTTTACCTCAAAATACCGCGATGTTGCTGAGCAATATAAAGGACAGGGCATCGGCTTTCTGATGGGAGATCTGGATGCTAGTCAAGGTGCTTTCCAGGTTAGTGTTTTTCTGTTCATTTTGAGGAGTTCATCTAAAGCTGTGCTTTTGGTTATTCTTATGCAGATATTGATGTTTAATGTTTATGTGCAGTATTTTGGGCTCAAGGAGGACCAAGTGCCTCTTATTGTAGTACAGACAAATGATGGGCAAAAGTATTTGAAACCAAACCTGCAGCCTGATGATATTGCTCCTTGGGTGAAAGAGTACAAGGTTACATTTATCTTTTATGCTTCTCTCTCACAACACGTGGCAGACGTCCACACACTCATGGTCTCATATAACATGTAAATCAGAACCTTTACACTTTGAAAGATTCGAAAGCACGTTGTTCATTTTGATCTAATGTTGTTATGTTAATTGCAGGAAGGCAAGGTCCCACAGTACAGGAAGTCTGAACCCATACCCCAAGATAACAGCGAGCCTGTGAAAGTAGTTGTGGCTGAGAGCCTGCAGGAGATGGTGATGAACTCTGACAAAAATGGTACATAGCTTTATACTTTGTGTTGTTTTGTGTCATCTGCAAGTATACTGAGCTTTGGGATCTTCAGTTTATTGATATATTCTTTGTATCGATTTGATATATGTTGGCTTTTTCATGACGAGTATACTTGCAGTATGATATGATCTGTCCTGTTTAATCGCATTCCTGACTCAGCGTTAGAAGACTTCCACCTAACGTGCTGGAAAACTTTTCTGCAGTTCTTCTGGAGTTTTATGCTCCTTGGTGTGGACATTGCAAAAAATTAGCTCCTATATTGGATGAAGTTGCACTTTCTTTCGGAAGTGATGCTAATATTGTTATTGCCAAGTTTGTAAGTATTCCTGCTCAAAGTTGGTTGATAATTTTCCTGAATTGCAGCAACAGTGGTCTAATCTTTTCAAACTGCCTGAGTGATGCTTGTATTTGTTGTTTGAATACCTATGAAAAGAACTTTTGGTGTGGGGGTTGATACTTGATTGGGTTTGGGGAAATGCATGATTTAATCATAGAAAGTCGCAAATGATGAACATGGAGATCTTTTTATAGAAACTGAAGTTACATAAAAGTCAGCTGCTTTCCAAAGAACAATGCTAGAAATGTGAACTACTGTTAATATGCTTCCATGTTTTTCCCCTTTTTGGCGGCAACGAGTTATCCTATCATAGCGGGTAAATTCTCTGGATAAAATATGCTTTATGTGAGGTATTTGAAGTACTGTTTTTCACCTTCTTTATTGTCTGACTTGGTGCGTCACCTGTTCAGTTTAATACATTAATCCTCCATGTGTGCTTCTGGAGTGCTACTTTATGTTCTCTCTTTGTTTTCCATCTGACTCGCCAAGGGTTAAAGATACAATCTTAGTGAAAATTTGACGGCCATATCCGTCTCAGAGGATCCATTAACAATTCATCTTGTTCTTGTCACCCATCTTTTGGTTTGGCTATTTTAATAGTTATGATGGGATTTGTTCAGCTATTTGTGTGTGTGTGTGTGTGTGTGTGGGGGGGGGGGGGGGAAGAGAGAGAGAGAGAAAGAGAGAGAGGCCATGCAATAATATTATTTTGGTTCAACCATGTCTGTGCCAATAATCATGCTTTCCTTTTCAGGACGCAACTGCGAATGATGTCCCAAATGACACCTTCGATGTCAAGGGGTACCCAACTATTTACTTTAGGTCAGCAAGTGGGAAGGTGGTGCCGTATGATGGCGATAGGACAAAGGAAGATATAATAGATTTCATTGAGAAGAACCGTGATAAAGCAGAAGAGAAAGCCACGGGCGAAGAAGAGAAAGTCACTGGCAAAGATGAGCTCTAGATGAAGGTACATGGCTGGTCAATTTTTCCTCTTGCACGTCATATCCCTCATGTTTGTTTGCCGTGAGTTCGTATGTCTTATCCTTCATGTTTGGTGGATGAGGGCTTGGGCATGCTGAAAATGAATTCATTGTTATGTGATAATCCAATCCGTAGATAGCACATTGGTCTTGACCATCTCTCTTAATTTCTTCAAACAATTGAAAATTCATTGTGATCTTTTCCCTCTTTTGGCAGGAAGTTTTGCTTACTGGTGTACACAGCTGCATACAGGTTTCATGCTGTAATACATGAGAAATTGTCGAGTCCCCGACCCCCTTTGCCCTCCCCTTTACTTCCTTTGAACTTTTTAGCGTTCTCTTAATAAAAAAGGGAATTGGGTTTTTGGGGTTGTAGAGTAACTTAGCTATTTACATTTAGGTCTAGTTTTGTTTAAATCTATCATGTATCACTCCGGCGACTGTTTGAGATATCCATCCTGTTTTGAATTTTAGAAGTCATTTGCGGTTCCAATTTTCTTCTGGTGCCTCGTTGATCGATCTCCTCTCCCCTGGTATGTGCTGCTTTTTTTTTTTTTTTTTTTTTACGCGAGCACATCTGATCTTCGTGCAGATAATGTGCACGGGATGGATTCCAGAATGAAGTGACTTGATTTAAATGAGATGTCTTCCCAGATTGTTAATATGATTTTTACCTAATCAAAGGCCGGCCGATCGAGCCTCAAACCCACTTGAGCTTACCAAATGACATTCCAACTGGTCTCTTCATCTGAACTTCAGTAGTAACTTCGTAGGATTTTGTGGTACTGTACCATCACGCAAGAAAGCAAGTTAAATTGCCGTTGGCAACTTCAATGAATGCCTTCAAAATTGAGATGGCGGCTAACCTAATTGTCTTGTCCACTCTTTTAGTCTATGATCCTTGGAAACTTTGTCAAGGAAAGATCTCCATTAAAGGTGCGAAGCTCTGATTCGCGCGAGCGCCTAATGGGAGTCGTCTTCTCCCCTGTTCCCACTCTCCTGCGTTTAGAAATTTTATGGTTTCATAAATTTTCCCCGATTCTTTTTCTTTTCTAGCGTTCTTTTTAGCACCTCCACCTGTCTAATGGAGACTCTTCTTTAACAAACGGACAAGAAGGTGGCGGCGTGAGCTGGAGCTTGTCACCTCTCTAATGGAGAATTTTTTTCCTTGACAGAGTTTCCAAACGCAAAAGAGTGAAGGGACTGCAGAAGTAGATGAGTGAGTCGGCCACCATTTCAAATTTAAAGCCAGTCAATAGAGCTGCAATGCGATTCATTTGCTTTCCGTTGCAAACCCTTACAAACCTTAAAAATTATTTTTTGTTCAAATGGACCGACTTTAAATTGGCGCGGGTCAATTTTTGGCAAGCTTTGACATGGGGACATGGTCGATGTTCTGCTCGTACGGCTAGGCTAACTTATGATAATCTCTCACCTCGCTAGAGAAAGAAGGTTATACTTGTGCCTTAGCAAGAAGGGAAAAAGAAATTGTTTAAGAATACACAATAAAATGGCGAAAAAGCTTTCATTCGATCATTATCTTTGTTTGTTCTGTTCGTGAGTTGGACTCGTCGGACGATAATGCCATGTGGACGATAATGCCATGTGACTCGTTCGAAAGGGGTCCCTCTGCTTCGTCTCTTCAACCATTGACACGACCACCATAATTTGCGACGGGATAGAGGAGTCTAGGAGAGTCGCCAAAGTCAAATGTGAGACCGATAATCACGGACAACCGATTCGAGCATCAAGCGATGTGGAACAATACTTCACTCATTTACGTGCCAGTTGCCACGTGAAAAAAGATAGCACCACCTCTAATACCATGTGAAATTTTTGTACGACCATTGCCGACTGTGCTAAAAACTTAAATTGTTAGATGAATGTGTAATTTATTATGTAAATGTTCTATCAAACATAATTACCAGACCAACATCAAAGTGCACAACCGTCGGTGCTAAAAACTCATTGCTAGTGGAACATCGGGATGCTACTTCTAGCTCGGTTCCTTCACAGGTTACCGCTAGTTATGAATGAAGCTACCCTCGTTTGATTAACACTATGATAGATGATTGGTCTTTACCGTCTGTTCCAAAGAACTAACAGAACAAAAGATGAGAGTCTGCACAGCAGTATATCCTAATTAGACCAATTATGTGGAATTTAGAAACACGTGTTCATAAGCAAGATAATCTCCCAAGTACCAATTCCCGTCCTCTTAGAAGGTTTACTCACATTAATTCGATCCAGGAGCCATGCTAAAGTATACACAGAAGTAAACTGAGTTCTTGTCCTTTTTAATATAGGCATCATAGACGTTTTCAATGCTTCTGTAAGCAGGAGAATAATACCCTCAACCACAGCAAGAACCACAGGCAGGCAACGAACCTAGCCAGAAGACAAATTACTAGATAAGTATATAGAACTGAAAGAAAACATTCTGAAAGCAATGATCTTTAGCACTCAAGCGAATGGTATCGAACTCACTGTGGTCAATTCCGCGGACATTATCCAATCCGCGTGGTGGGCCACGAGGACCGCCACCGTATGGACCCCTTCCGGAACCTCCCGGGCCGCCACCACCATCCCATTTCTTGCCAGAGCCAGAGCCTTTCCTATAAGCGTCAGACTTTTGCATCTATTCACACAAAATAGAAACAACAGGCAAATTATTAAGATGATAATAAGTTGCTAGTGCCTACTTCCAAAAAAGCAACCAAGACAGTGATCGTATTACCGAAAACATTGTAGCGAAAAACACGCCTATGAAATTTACAATTGCCCAGAAAAAGTCTGTGATCGTCTTAAGTCGCCATATTGATCTCTTGGATTTGACCACACCTGCAAGTCCATGCAACAGCATCATAAATCAAACTAAATACATTGATGCGAAAAGTTCGTTCATCCTAATATAGCTCTACCTTTCATTCTACGGATTTAAATCGGAGTAAATCAGGCACTAACAGGTAAAAATATTATCATAGAGCAACTTGATAACAATCAGGAAAGCAAGGTGGCCCAAAGAATGTTGTGATGAAAACTCAGATAACAGAAGATCGTAAATCCACAAAAAGTGACATAAGTAAGCACGTTAAGCATTTCTCATTGTTGTGCTGTTATGAACCGATCCAAATACAATAAATCAAGAAGGAAACATCTTTTGATATAGAGGAAGGGCTTGGAATAAAAGATGTGCAATATATCTCACATGAACAACAAGACATGGCAATTTTATTATGAAAGCAAGTAATTTATGAAAAACCACTTAAAACACCCTCGAGAAAAGGCCAATAGAGGTCTTATTTCTTCATCTTTCTATGTCCTTACCAAAGATTTCGCATCCCTACAAGCATCTACTACAAGATATTGAACTTCTACGAGTTTATTCTTTAGCATAGATGAGGATGCTTTGGCTCACTGCTTGGGAAACTTAATCACTATTATAATTTTTAAATGGACAGAAAAATAAACTTGGTGGCATTGAGGATAAGTCCGACATGCTGCACTGAGATTGGACAAGAAAAGCAGAAACTTGAAATGTAAAAATTACGGCAGCATAGAAAGAAAAGGACAAACAGAGGAAACTCAGAACTCAAGAAGAAAGTATTATGCAGGCGACAATAATAATTGTCCTATTGGACAAGAAATGCAGAAACTTGAAATGTAAAAATTACGGCAGCATAGAAAGAAAAGGACTAACAGAGGAAACTCAGAACTCAAGAAGAATGTATAATGCAGGCGACAATAATAATTGTCCTAAGTCATAGAACTCTTGGAGTAAACTGGGCTCCTTCAGGTTAGCACGCCAACATAACAACTCATTCAGCTGCATAAGACTAAATTATCACTCATCAGAAACATCTTTCCTGGGCATCCACGGATGCAGGATAGCTCACTTTGGTGGTAAGCCCAAAGAGACCAAGATAATGAATCAGCTTGTGCAGCAATACACGGCATAATAGAATCTCAATTCTTGTTGCATTGATTGATTATTCAATTTTTCAGGCCAAAGGAGTCAAGAAAACGATAATGAGCTGCTCGGCAGCGTATATGTCAAAGGAATCTCGGATCTAAAGCCACAGACAGATTTTTTTGACAAGAGGAACAACCTGGGTAGCAAAATGAATTGTGCACCTCCTCGGAATACGCCACTGAAAGCAACATTTTCAGAGGCTCACAGGTAATTCCAACAGAATCGAATAGTTTGAACCAAGCAAAAACTCTCAATTCCATGACACGCACACGAGCAAAATGAACGGTCAACCATCACACCTCAATTTGAGGCAGAAGCAAGACCAAAACAATCTGAGCTAGTCGATCAGAACATAGATTTAGATGTACGCCAAGTCAATTCAACATTTGACTCAGCTATAATCATAACAAATGGATCGTTTCCTCAGAAAGAGCTCAAATCACAAAAATGAAGCAACCTTCTCACCAATTCACGAATTCATATCCAGCACACGTCTTCAAGAACCTAGAATACTCAGCCTCAACAGGTCAATCGAACGCACAATCGCTATCATCGCGCGATTGTAGATATCGATTCTCGATCAAATTAGAACAAATTAAGGAGCAAAAAGGGAAGATCGAAAGCTAAAAGCGCCGATTCGGATAGCTCAATTAGGCAATTGCTTACCTCGCTCAACGTACGCCATTTGCGAAATCACGTAATTCGAGGACGTTCGCTGGTCGGCTCGAAGCACAGAGAAGAAGCCTTTATATAGTCAATTGGTCGTGACTTGTGAACAACGAATCCAGGGGTATTCAGTGGGCAGGCCGGGCCGGATTTGGGCTGGGTCGGTCCGCCCTTTTAAGGAGCCCGATGGGCCAAAGAGCTGCGGGCCGAACTAAATCCCGAAGCTTGCGAAGGAGGGAGGGAGGGGGAGAGAGAGTTCATCGGAGATGATTCGAGCAACGGGCGGTCCGCTTCTTTGCATCGGAGATCTGCTCAGCGACGTCGGAGAAGACGTTGCTCCTCCCGAGTCTCTCCCGCCATCTCCGTCTTCTTCGCTCCCTGAGTTCAGCTCAAGTACCTCTCGGCCTTCGGACCTCCCCAAGCTCTTCCAGGTTTCTCTAATGCTGAAGGATCTCTCTTCTTAACTGGCTATTTTTCTCTTCGCGAAGCCAGACATTGTTGTAGCCTTAGGTTATGGCGATTGGTGAGTTTGGACTTGGAAAGGAAGATGCACGAATGAGCATGGTTTAACTCTTTGAGCTTGCTGATGATCTTGAGGTGTTGAAGATGTGCGGGGGCTTTTCGTCTAGTCAAATTATGGTTTCAGAGTGGAAATTCAAGTAATTGATGATTATTTTTATCTGATTAACCTCCATTATCTTGAAGAAAGTGAATGAAAATTGGAATTCTCATTTGTTCTGATCTTCAGAGCGGTTTTTCCATTGTAGATTAAGGAAAACTCAAGTCTTTTGCTTTTCTATTGCTGTTATATGGCTAGGATTTTGCGGAGTTCGGAGATGGTGCGTGAGGGATTATAATTCGCAGTTTAAAAGTGGTAATGACAGTAATTTAAGTAAAATCCATGGATTAAGGTGGTATCCTCAGTGACATCCATGTTTGTCTATGTTTGCAATTACAGCTCTGAAACCCTTTGGCATGTGCTGATTTGTGTCCGGGATTGTTGTAGTAATCACTGATGTCTATGACTCAGATAAGTCATGAACTCTTGCTATTTTTATGTGAATGAGGCTTCTTACGTGGAGATAGATGATGGAGAGACTGTATGGTCCTGTAGTATTTTGATTTAAACGATTTTCTATCAGTCCGAATCAAACTGCATTAGAATTTCGAAGTATTGTCTTTGTTCCTCGCACATCAACTACCTCCCAGACCCCGCAGTGCAGGGGACACCCTTAAATCAGTTGGTGAAAATGAAAGTCCGCATCAGTTAAATATCTACTTGTTGTTGTCCTCTGCTTTGTCCCTGCATGTTACATCAACTTACATGAATTGCTTGATACCCTTTTCATGTCCTTAATCTTAGTGATAGAGCACTTGGCTTTAAGTCATTGAATGCAACTTATAGTTTAAAACATCTGGCCCGACTGAATAACTGTTAACCCCTTATTTACTTGCATCGGCCTATAACAACAATGTCCTAGATATGAGATGTGAACTTACATGAACCTTGTTTCAGATCAATCATCATTGTACAGTGCCATTCTGCCTTGCGTATTTTCTAGTTTGAATGCTGACTCTATCAATTATCTGAATTAGTGATACCACTTGTTATCATATAGGAAAACTATGACAATTTGAATGAGGCACTTGCAAGAGGAGACCACTCATGGACTGCCCTAACATTAAAGGTGATGATATTATCTTACTTGGCTATGAAATGATTTGTTGATCTGCATTACCATTTAGCCTGCTTTCAGTTTATTGGTGCAAAACCGTACTGGAGTTAGTCTATGAGCATTAGTTAATTCTCTGTTTTTCCGCTCCTTTTAGTTAGTTCGGAGCTCATTAGGAGAGTTTGGCTAACTACACTTGTTTTTTTGCATATGTTGTTGACATTTTCCTGTCCCATCCTCTGTTGTCTCCTCTATATGTGGGTAGTTCCAGTCGATACAGGTTCAACAAAATGAAATATTTAGGGGGCTTGACGTAATTTGAGACATCTCTCTGTTGCATAGAATGATCTCTCTAGGAATAGTGTAATTTGCCTTCTCTTGTCCAACGTCTTGTTCTTTGTCATTTATTCTTCACTATCAGTCTACTTTCTAAAAGTCCATTCACATGAACTCGGGTGTTTTAGCTATTTCAGTTAATTTTGGCATTTCATGTTCTTACTTAGCATAAAAATTTCCAGCTGTGCAGTTCTCTGGAAGTAGCTAATAAGTTGGTCCAATCAACCCACGGGAGTGCCAGATTGCTGTTAGAAAAGGTTGAAGAGCTTGAGAAAATTGTTAAAAGGGGAGATTCGGCTGTGGCAGCGGTGAAGGCCATCGTCATGTCTTCAGTTGGTGATGGAAGGCCTTCTATTGGCACTGAACATGTCAAGTGATCCTGTTCATGTGGGAGCAACTTTGGTGAGTTTCAACAGATTCCTTGGTTGTACGAGTGTGGGTTTTTATCCTACTGTCTCCTTGGAGTCCTGGAAAGGATTAGATATCAAGGACTTCTGATAAACTTTTCCTGTAAAAACACTACTCAGAATATGAAGAAATTATTCCATATTTCGATCTGTTGGAGAAAATTCTTCCATATCTAGGTGATCGCAGGATTCACTCCATCAAATCGAGGCACACTACACGAAAATGAGCGAACCATTTGATCACGGCGTTTGCAGACACCCCACGGCCTCGACTACACGGACATGCAGATGACTTTCTGTTCCGTCTTTCGATTTCTTAGAATTCTGGGAGCGTTTCAGGTGCAGGTGCAGTTAACGTTAGTTTCCTTCAGGGGTTCAATGGGTGCATGTAGGGGTTAAACACTACTTTGTGACTAATCATCCTGTCAATGAATTGTATTTGGTGAGAGGTCCCCGCTAGATGTCAACCAAAGTTTATATGACTTTAGGACAGCAATTTAGTTGCGCATCGACGATGTGCCCCTCAAACCGACCCTTTTGCAACCTCACCTGGTCAGAGACTAACCAGTCGTGTAGTGGAGGAGGAGGAGAATATGAATTCCAAGGTATCGATTGTTTCTGTTTGTTTTTCCCTTTCTATATCGGCACTATATATGCGCAAGAAACTAAAATTTACAAACCGCAAGAAAATGGTGAGTCACCCCCTCTCAAACACAGCTGTCGCCACCTTGAGTATGTTTTTGAAGCAGAAATTTATTTTATTATGTAACTTTATTTTTTTTTTTACTTAGGAAGCATTTTTTTCTTCGAAAATAGTTTTGAAACTGTTTGAAGAAGTAAAAAAAAAAAAATCGTGCCCTAAAAGTAACCGCAAAAACATACTCCCTAGGCAGATTAAAATTCAATTAAATCGATTAATTATACGAATTGCATTTGTTTCTCGAAAAGTACATGATCTGGAAAATATCTTTCGGAAAATGTCGTTCGTGTCGCTCATGGATATGAATAAACGAAATTGTTTGGAGCATAAATTGTTGTGGGTGGAAATGTATTTTTATTCTACGAAGTGGTAAACCAATTATGTTTTAAAAACATTTTCCATTTCCTTTTTTTCGCGGGGAGCCCCCTCTTCCTACCGCGGGTCCCACAAACGGCGGTCGGCAGTCGCCGCAAGTTCCCAACCGGTGGTTTTTCTCGCCCTTGACTCGAAGTAAGGCGAACACCAAAAGAGAAAAGAAGAGAAAAAAAAGCGAAGGAAAGCGCAAAGCGGTGAGAAAATTATAATTTATAATTCTCTCTCTTCGTCGACCTTCATGTCTCTTCTTCTCGATGCTTCCGGCGAAGTTGGATAGAGAGAGAGAGAGAGAGAGAGCGCGCGGGCGCGCGCAACTTCGAGAGCCCGAGCTTGGTTTGGGACGACCGTTGATCTCTCCACCCTCTCATGGCTTCCGGTAAAGTTGTTGGTCCGAATTCGATGCTCGTTCCGACTCAATTTCTCCCGGCTCTTCTTGATTTAATCTGTTGAGTGTCTGTGTTCCGCTGCTCCCGAAATTGGTGGGGACGACGTCGATTGCTCCGCATTTTGTGTTGGTTGGTGTAACCCTCTCTTGACAAGCACGATGGACGGATTGCGTAGTTTGTCTTTGACAATTTGATCTGAATTTGTAGTCGCGGGTCATTTTCCCTTCTTGTGCTTGCTGATGAAATGTTTGTTGGGAATGGTGCGATTGAGGGGGGTTGTTACGTCGATTGTTGTTTTGTCTTTGAACTTCTATACGCCCATTTTCCCCTTCAATCCTCGTGAGTTAGAAGACGGCAAAAGTTGTCGAGCCTTATTCCACCGAGCGAAGCCTGCTACGCGGTCCTCGTGGCCTCGTGAGCCACGAGGACCGCGTAGCAGACTTCGCTCGGTGGAATAAGGCTCGGTTGGCCTTCTTTGTTGAAGCTTCCGTTGATACGCTCGAGCAAGTTCTCAGGGACAAAGGGTGTGCTTACTGCGATTTTTGTTGTTCCTGAGTAATAAATCGTCATCTTGATGCAGATTTTGCGCTGTCAGTACCAGCTGAGCTTGAAAAGGCTCTGCGGTGGAAGAGCGTGCAGTATTTAGTTACCCAAAGGCCGTGGTTAGGTACTTTTCAGCTGTTCATAATCTTTGGAGTCGGTTTCTTCATGTGCTTATTGGTTCTAGCAACTTTTTGGTTCAATTGCTGCATGGGGTATTGATATGGTGTCTTATTGGTATTCTGTTCTAGATCTTTATGGAATAAATGTCCGACCAGTTGCTCCATTTGGAAGTGTGAGTAGAAAACCTTATGTGGATCCAGCCCTGATCCACCGCTGCCTACCTGATGAGCTTCTCCATGAGGTACTGCAATGACATACCAGAAATCTGAGTTGTTTATTTGGTGGGGAAAGGAAATGTGATCTGAAGCCAGAATCGGTTAAGAAGGATGATTGACTTGAGCGCATGTAGACTAACAGCCTCAGATCAGTTGCCGGAGTCGTATCACATAGAATTTTATGTTCCTGTGACCAATAAAAAAATGCGAACTGTCCATTCAATGATAATTCACTTAATTTTCGGTGTAGCAAGAAATTCACTTCTTTAATCTTTCTATTATATTGAATGTCAAAATTCCCTCTATATTTTGCCATTTTTGCTAGTAAACCGATTGAACTGTAGACGAGGCAATTTTTTTTCCCAAATGGAACCACCAGAGCTGGATAGTGTATGTGGAAGGGCACATGGTGTATTCTGTATCCAAATAAATGTTTAGTTGATACAGAAATATAGGTCAGATTCTCTCTTTCCTAGTGCCCACACCGAGGAATATTAGTGAGAAGGCTTCATGGCTCTTTCTGGTAATACATTAGGAGCTCTGCAGCAAGCACCATGTGATTTGTGATTAATGGTCTTCATTAGGTTACCTTGAAAACAAGTTGTGCACTTGGCGAAATCCCATGATCTCTGAAATTTGGCACCCTGTGCTGGTTAACTGAAGTTGGTTTTGGCATAATGATAATCATATTCTCTTTCAATATAAATGCGAATTTGCAGAATTTATGCATATAAAAAAGAAAACATAAAGGTAACATAGATTCTTTGCCTGGAGTTACTTTGTTTATTTTGGTGGGACAATATTGTGGCATTCCATATCTTGTTGGAATGATGAGGTGAATCTGGATCAATATAATATCCAAAAGAACTGTATCCCCTTTTTTTTTGGACAAGTCTAAATTACTATATCCACTGCTGTATGCCATCAAATTGCATAAAAGTTACGTAACAGAACACATTGAATGTTCTAGAGAGTATTTATATGAAGGTTATTTTGCAGGTCTTTGCGCGACTGGCTCCATACGACTTAGGAAGGTCTTCTTGTGTTTGTAGAAAATGGAGATACACCATTCGGAACCCCATATTTTGGCGCAATGCATGCCTGAAGGCTTGGCAGGTAAATTTCCAGTACTTTCATTATTGTTCATCTGTATGAAGTATCAACCGATCCATAAATTGTTTATTTGATGCCCCACTAATGAAGGCTTCAGGAGTGGTGGAAAATTACAAGACTTTGCAGAGAAAATATGAAGGCTCTTGGAGGAAGATGTGGCTTTTAAGGCCTAGGGTTCGTACTGATGGTTAGTCATCCTTTTGAGTTGGAGCTCTTGTGAAACGTGGTTAAGTGACTTTGAAATGGTACCAAGGGTCAGAGGTTGAATTTTGTCATCATAGCTTGCGTCTTTTTTCTGTTGTGCATTTGCGCAAATCAATATTGAGAAAAAGGTCATTCAACCAGCCTAATGGATAAATTATTTTGACAAATGACGTGGATTGGAATAATGAAGGATGCAAGAATGTCGTATATCGTGTTATCAATTATAGTCCGCAAAAGTTGTGACTACTATTTAATGTAATCCACAATAATCTCTTCCAAAAAGCTATTTATCAATGGAATGCTGCAAATGCATGCCTTTTTATCTAGAAGGTTGCTCATATTACCTTTGATTCTCAAGCATTGACCTGCCCTCTTAGTTGAAAGTTCTTAAACTCCTATTGAGGGTACAGATGTTAAAAATGCATTTTTCATCCTTGCACTCAATGTCCAGTCAGCTGCCACTTTAGACATGGATTTATAGTGAAGGGTGAATGCTTGGTTGGACCAATGCACGTATTCCACTTATGTCCAAATTTTGAGAGAGAAGTTCACAATAATCCGGGAGTTTTGCCTGTGGCAGGGGTCACTTCTCCTAGTTCAAGATATAGGTTCAATTCTTAATGACCATCTTTCTGACTTTGTGAAGCAGAAAGAAAAAAAGGGAAAGGATACGGAAGTTGGGCAATGCTGTGGGTCCTCAATTTTGTCTGAGTATCACATTGGTCAGATTTGACCTGTGATTAACTGTTCATTTCACTGTGCAACTAAACGTAAATTAATCTGAAAGTTCAGATGATCCTTTATGCTGTTACTGTTTGTGTTCCTCTGATTACACAAGTTCCTTTTAACGTCCATTGGTGTTCAAGATAGTATCTTAATGTTTCATTTTCATAAATACAAGAACTGGTGCTTGTTGGAGAACATTGCTTAATATTCCTTGTGTTTGCCAAATCTACATGTGGATCATATTTAATAGGTATTTTTGCTATCAACATACTTTGGTTGAATATGGTAGGATGCATTTTCTATCTAGGTATTTCCTTTTGCTTTTGAGATAGTGTAGTTAAATCCTGATCATTGTATTTCAGGTTTGTATGTCAGTAGAAATACCTACATTCGTACCGGAGTTGCTGAGTGGACGGTCACCAACCCAGTGCATGTGGTATGTATTGAAGTTTTGCTGATATTTATGCACCAACGATTTTAAGCCTCTTATGCATGATAAAGACTTGGAGGCAGAAGCAAGTTTACTTGGGAAACTCCAGATAGTGTGGTCAAGCAAGCTTCTAGGCTCTCAGTTTATGTGACCATCGTGTTCCTTAGAACAATATATGAATTGTTGAGAGGGTTGAGCCAAGCAATAGAACATTCATTTTGTGCTTTACTTCATGGTATCATGACATTGGAGAAATACTGTCTTGTGCTTGCTTCTTTTATCTGATCATGGGCTGTTTGTCATGTGACTTCACTAGCCCAATTTTAGTCTATCCTTAGATGGAACTCGTGCTAAATAGGATCCAGCAATCATGAACTTTGCTAATCTAGATAATTTTAACACTGCAAACTTGGCCATTAAAAATTCAAGGCTGCTAAAAGGATGATGTAGAGTCTAGCGCACCAATCTCAAAACACTTTAGAACTGCAGAACTGAGGCTTTATGGTAAACCACTGGGGTATTGTTGGGGGATGAAGCCCAAAAGGAGGGGAAACTGCAGTCGAAAGTAGTTCACTCTATGCTAATTGAGCTGACAAAGTAACAATGTGCACTCAGTGGAGTTTATACTATGATAATTAAGCTAACTACCAATAGAATGTGCACTTATATGCACTCATGTATGCTGTACTCGTCAATGAGCGGTTCGCACTATGATACGTGGACCTTCATATCGTACTGATTGTAGTAGGCATTATCAAGAGCTCTGGTACTTGTTGTCCTAGGGATCAACAAAACCCATTTTGCATGTCGTTCTTCTTGCTAATACTTAAATTTTTTCTTGCATTTCAGGTCTGCTATTTCCGGTACATAAGATTCTTTCCTTCGGGGAGGTTTCTTTACAAGGTTATTAACAAATTGACTCCTGCGTGTAAAATACTGGACTTTTGCTTTGAGCGGGTGTGTGAGTGAGAGAGCAAAAGGTTGTATCTGATAAACTCTCTGTTCATCTTCAATTCTCAGAATTCCTCTCAAAAAGTGAAAGACGTAGCAAAATCCATGAACTTTCGTGCATCTAAAACAGATAGTGTTTTTGGCGGCCACTACATATTGTCTGATGACAAGGTTTGGCTTTGTTATATCCTTTTGTTTTTATTTATATTATAAAAAAAAGCTTTCTCACAGGGAGGAAGTTATTTTAATTTTGATTTTTTTTTTCTGCTCACCTGGTGGCCATTTGCTAATGGCAGGTTGAAGCTGCTCTTTTGTATCCAGGCATGCGGCCTACAGTTTTAAGAATCCGGCTAAGGTACTGTCTGTGGTGGGCTAAAATCACCTTCGTTGTTAAGGTCTTTTTATGATCGCTTGAGTAACATAAGAATCATTTTTTGTTTGCTCAGATTTATGGTTTTGAATAGCCACAAATATTTTGATGCCAGACATGACAATTCACGAGTCGTGAAATTAGTTCTTTTCTTTGAATAGTTGCCTGTCTTTTACTTCCCTTAACTCTTTTAGTAGTAGATAAATAATGGAGTCAATGAGAAGTGGACTGAAGATGCAGAAGTTAACTGAACTGAGATCATATCCTTAGGACAATTGTACTTTTTCAATTTTATTTCATTGGTAGGTTGTCATGATTCTGACTCCATTGCTTCCTCCCTCCCTTTTTCCCTTCTTATTAAGACCCAAGAAATAAGGGCATGCAAAAAAGATATAGGTGGTGCTTTGGTTGAGACTATGGAGGAAGAATGAATCCTGTCTCGTTTTCTGGATGAGGCTGCTGAAATGTTTCATCTTATAGGTTGAGAGGAACAACTGCAGGGGCCAACAATAGAATGGATATGCTATCCCTTGTTACAAGTGGAGTGAACGATAACGAGGTCAGAGGCGATGAAGAAGACATCCTTGGAGTGGTTGAAGGGTGGCAGGATGATGAAACTCACAATCCAGATGTCCCTGCTATCTCACACAAGAGGGGTCTAACACCCTTCGTCTTTGTTCCGTTTGAGGAGGTGAGTGCTCCTAACTGGATATTTCACCTATTTGAAAGTTGATCCCATTTTTTTTTTTTTTTAACAAAAGTTGATCCAGTTGAAGAGTCTATTTCTGAGAAGTTGCTCGGGTTCTGTTTATTGTGGTAGCAGTCGAGTTAATAGATTTAAGACAGAAGCAGTTGATACACGGAAATATTGTTAAATTGATGGGCTTTACCTGAAAAAGTAATTATATATATATATATATATATTGTTAGATAGAAGTCAAAGAGTATCTGGGAACTTGCTTAGTAGCTCAACAAACAATCTCCCTGCAGCTGCGGGATGCTTTCTGAGTTATCCCGACATAGGTAAATAAAGATTGTTTGTCCAATCATGAAATCAAGGGGATGAAATCAAACTTCGATTGGCCTATAAAAAAAATATCCAACTTTAATTGGTTGTTGCTACGAGGTGCCTTGTCTTAACTTTTCCAGGACCTCTGCTGTCTCAGCTGAATATTTCCCTGCATTTGCCTCTTTTAGTATTAAATGGTCATGATTTATTTAAATGCTTATCATATTTTCTCCCTTCCTTGGATCTAAGCAAGTTATGTCAATGAAGTGGATGATTCATTTATCCCTTTAAGTCACGTGCTTGACCAATAGTTACACTGTTACCCAGGTGGAAAAATCAGTTCTCAATCTTCCAGTCGATAAGATGGATTTCTTTGTACCTGGCTGACAATGGAACCATGGTTCTTATAGGCATCTGGGGTTGTTTTGTGTTTCTGTAAATAATCCTGCAAGCAAGTTGGGCATATTCATATTTTATACTTGAACTTCTGTCTTTTCTTCTCTAGACCTCCTTTGGCCGCTGTAAGATAAGGTCTGTTGGTGTTGTCTCATCATGGATTTTTTTCTTTCCCCCCTGTGGGGGATTCGGAGGCAATTGCCATAGTTTGTGTACAGCAGTTCTATTTGAAAGAATCTGCCAAATAATTATGACTTCTATCAGTAATTTCCTCAATGAATAAGGAAGGTTTGCGTATCGTGAAGATGCCATTGGTCCTTTTGATGTTTGTCCAGAGTGGCTTCCAGCAGCTCTTGTTTGCGCTCTGCCCGGGTTTTTCTTCTTATGTTAAGCCATAATGACAACCTTTATGTGTTTTTTTTTTTTTGGGTCAAAGACAATATTTAAGTTAGAGATAATTCTGCGAGAGTTAGCCGGACACTCGAAGAAATCTGGCATCTGTTGCCAAAAAACTAGCAGGTTTCTCAACTGCGGTAGAGTGATAGTACCAAATAATTTGAGAGGTTGAAATTTCCGAATCAGTGAAACCTTCATATTAAAACTTAATTATGTACGCCTGTCCCCCCTCTCTCTAGCATCGACTTTGGGTATCTTAACATTCTAGTCAGGGTCTTAAGCCAATCGCGGCCCATTTTGTTTTGTTGGGGAGATTTTGTCACGTATCGAGCCCGCGACATCCCTTACCAAATCACCACGAGATCATAAAGATAGCGTCTCAGGTATACTGTCGACCTATCATTTATTTAAGCATGCAGAAACGTGTCAACTTCTTGACAATAAAAACAAATAGGAATAGAATAGTAGGAGTCAAACACCATAAATAAATTTTAATCCTATCGATACTACTTTTGTGCTTCGGGGTGATTAGACAAGAACTTAGTAGGTTTACTCAGTCAGGTAAGACCAACTTCTCATCTTACTTCAAATGACTAATCCAAAAGTCAACCCTTGACGTCCACGAGGCTTCGTCACTTGGGACCTGAAAATGTTATCCCATGACGGGGTGAAAATAAATCTCAGTGAATTAAGCCTAAGCTTGGTTAGGAAACTGATTCGCTCGGGCATCCTGACGGAAGTCTCACAATAACAAATTACAACCTATAACACCCAGTTACAGTCACGATATAAAAACAATCAACATGCATATTTATCAGCTTCAGCCACATATAATACAATGACTGACTCGACTCACAACTAATTAGTCAATCAACCAAACAAGCATCTCAATCACAAGTACGCACAGGACATCACACAAGTGTGATCGTGCCCACAACACATGAGAGGATCTACGCGAAAGAAGTCGTGATTCGATTCTCACAAATAACGCGATCCAGCACCTTAGTGCAATCAAGCGTTCTATCGGCATGACCGGGTTACGTCCCTTTTCTCTCGGCAACGGCTACTATAAGAGGTGTCTCCGGTGCGCCTGGCATGGCACCAGCAAGTAGGCATCCCTAAATGGGGCGTCGGTCCATCACAAGCTGCGATCGGCATCCGATCAATCCTGCATCCGTGCTAGTTAGCACCGGACCAGAATTGTCGTGCTTTTGGCAAGTCATATAGTTCTATACGATTGGTACAATACGAACTTGTCAGGAAAAACATCATCGTTCCCTCATATGAGCACATAGAACACATCCAGCAATCAACCAATTTCATTGCCTTCGGTTAAAGCCGGATGCTCACTCACGCATGTTAAAGTCTCGGCCAAAGGTCATTTTCATGCTAAAAACATGTCTTTTGACTTCTCACGCGGCCATATGTATATGCAGTCTAACTACTAGTCACCACAACCGCACACAGGGCGATTAAACCACAATCATCAGTCAAACAGCCAACAGTCGTTCCAGTCAATCAATCAAGCCATCCAACGAGGCAATCAAACCAATAAAATTCATAGAATCAATCACGAGCATTTAATTTCAATTAGACAATATAAGGCTCAATTCATACGATAATCCTTTATTATTCGATTCAATTAATAACGTCGATCGCTCGTTCGTCTCTAACCTGTTGCTCGCTCGCGATCGAACACAATCAAATCAATCAATTTCAACTAATCACAATTAGCCACATGCAAAGTAATCAACCGGCTAACCTAATCGATCTACAATTTAACTTAATCACAATTTCTATATAAACCGGTCCTGATCGCGTACTTAAATTTTTCCTAATTGACTAAACAACTAATTTTATGCGCAATTAGCGCCCTAAATAAGGATTAGGGCTAACTCACAAATTAAGTCGGTTCGAGTGGTCTCATCGGTGACGGCGTTGGCGACGACGACGAACAATGACGGCGGATCACGAGCCAATTTCCGCGAATGACGACCTAAAATTCTCGACCAAAATGGCCCATGGACCGGACCACGGACCCGGCCACTTGGCCCAAGCTCTCGGCCACCCGGTCCAGGCAAAATGGGCCACGACCCGCACAAATCGGCCCGAACAGAGCATTCGGCCGGGACAGGGCAAGGGGCGGCTTAGGGGTTGAGGTGGCCGGTTCGGCGACCGATGGACAGTGGCCGGCTCGGGGGTTGGCGGTAGAAGTACCAAGTGATCGGGAGGAGTCGATCGAGATCAGTGGCCGTGGCGAAGGGAGGCCGGAGGCGGCGGAATCAAGGCCAAATAGAACCGGGTGGGGCAGGGTGTGGGGGCGTCGAGAACAGGGCTGTGGTTGGGGCGGATTTCCGGCTGCCACCGACCAGTCTCCACAAGCTCAAGGAAGATTAAAAAGGGCCTTGGGGGTTCGTTGGTGGTGGTAGTAAGATGCGGCATCGCCAGAAACGGCCGGATCGAAATCTGATCGGTTTCCAAAATAGGGCATCGGAGATCTCGGGGCCGATTATGGCGGCTCCGGTGGGCGATGGTCTGCGAGGCGGCATCAGGGTGTCGATGGGAGGCAGGGGGATGTCGGAGAGGTGGTGGGTGGCGGCGGTGGCTGGCGGCGGTAGCGTCGGAAATGGCTGGGGGAAGGTCAGAGGCTCTCGGGTCAAGGCGGTTGAAACAGGGACTGGAGCTTCCGGGGCGTTTCGTGGTCGTCCGGCGGCGAGCGACGGCTGGGGATGGGTCGGTGGCGAGGGCAGGAGGTGACTGGAGGTGGTGGCCGTCAGTGGTAGGTGGTGGTGGTGCAAAATCGTCGGAGGAAAGAGAGGAAGAGGGAGGAAGAGAGGAGGGGCAGTCAGTCGGGGGGAGGGTGTGTTCCACAGAGAGAGAGAGAGAGAGAGAGAGAGAGAGAGAGCACGTGAGAGGGAGAGTGAGCAGATGAGAGGGGGGGTCCACCAAAGACTTTTGGGGCATTTTGTCTCTTAGTGAATAATTGAGGGGCAATTTGGTCATTTCACAAATTGGGACTGAACAAAAATTTGGTATACTGGACGAGGGGTACTTTTGGCAATTTTATCGGCTAGGCTCGGTCGGGATTAGGCTCGAGTAGAGGATTAAAATCCTAATTGCAACGTCTAAAAATTTCGAAACCTAATCTAAATCGATTGAAACTTCAGAATTCATATAATTATTGTCTCTTCAGTCCTTGCGAATCAAAATTTTCCATCGGTTGAAATTTGATGTCAATCAATTATATTGATTTCAGGTACCTTACCAGATGTGACTTTTCGGGGCGTCACAACTTTCCCCCCTTAGGAAATTTTGTATTCGAAATTGAATTACCGCTACATCCTTTAAACACATAAGGATATTCAGTCTTCATAATTTCTTCAATATCCTAAATAGTTCCTGTCAGTTCTGTGGTTTCACTAAATTATCTTTACCAAAGGGAAAAATTCTTGTCTTGAAATACTTGCTCTTTCCTACCCACGATCCTGATTGGACTTCCCAGATACGATGCTCGCTCATCCAGTTTAATCTTCTCATAACTCAACACAGGAGCGGGGTTTGGTTCGCACTTCCTCAATATCGACATATGGAAGACGTTGTGCACTTGAGCCAGTTTTAGCAGTGACGTTAAACGATGCACTAATTTCCCAATTCTTTCCAAAAATCTCGAAAGGTTCGACATACTTGAACTTAGCATTTATTTCTTGAAAAAATGAGTTGTCATTCTAATAGGCGTCACTTTCTACAGACATGATTACCCACATGAAATTCCATTGATTTTTGCTCCTGAATGGCGTAACTTTCCTGATGACTCTGAACTATTCTCAGTCTGTCTCTGATAACCTTGATTCTGTCTAGCGACTATTCCACTAATTGAAGACTCGCGATCTTCATTTCACCATTTCCATTTGAACAGACTAGCGTTCTGCACGTTCTACCATATCATGCCTCGAAAAGCACCATCCTAATGCTCCGCCAATAATAATAAAATTTATTTATTTATTTGTAAACTCCATCAGATGCAACTGTTCCTCCCAATTACCTTGAAATCCAAAACGCATGCCTCCAACATGTCCTCCAAGGTCTGAATTATCCCTTCAGATTGACATTCTGTCTGCGGGTAATAAGCAGTACTAAACTGTAATTTCATTTCCCAAACTTCATACTAGGTTCGCTCTAAGTCAATCTTAATCTCCACCATGTGCATCGAAATCATAAAGCGACTATCAAATTCAAGTCGGATTCTAACTTACGATCCTTGACTACTAATCTGACACAATTCCATATCCACAATTCGTTTCAACAAGGTGAATCATCCGACTCTAGAGATTCAACTCAACTGTGACCATCCGATCTTACTGTCCCAATCAACTATTAGTTATCCTAGTAACCGTAGTAATTATCTATTCCCACGAATAGACTGACCATTTCTCAACTTCCAATTAGCAGAGTTTAACGCTGCCATTTCCTCCTGTTCCATAGATGTCAACCACGATCAACACTAATGACAATTTGGGTATTCTGCTAACATGGAAAAGGTCTACTAATAATTCGCCTCTTCTTCAACGCTTTGAGATTTAGAATCACCACTTGTCATCCCTTGAATACTTGGAGAATTACTGAACTCAGGCGCCAAATCGAACCGAGAATTGGACTGTCCATTCTTTCGAACAGGGTTAGCTCACAAACGACTGACGAGTTGAGGACCGCCTCAAATATTCCGGTTTAGGGTTGGAATTACCAGTTCCTAAACCGGTGGTACAATCGAACACCATCGAGATCACCTCTCATGACCAACTCAAATTGATGCAGGATTGGCTCAACTAGATCTGTAGTTCTCCAGCAACACATCACAAAATCCAGGATAGCTAATTTTTGACTAGTGTGTGGCTGGTACGGGATTCTAGTACAAGTTATTCCTCACTGGGTTTATGGCCATCCTGAATATAGATCAATGCCAACTCATAAATCATGCCACGAATCAATCCCTAGTCGACTTCAGGGTAATCCTATGGTTGACTTACAGCTGAGTGATATCAACTCAATTCGATCTATGCTTGATTTAATAAGATCATCACACAGTCAACTCTTAATCAATAACACAACCGACTGGCAAATCAGGCCATCGTCCCGGTCGAGGGCGACCTCTAACTCTCGGCGACTTCCTCGACCCTTGGTCGTTGTTCGCGAGTAGTTCGAGTCTTAAACTTGAATCGGTCGTAGGTCTCGGAGCATCACACTCATGCTAAGTTGAATTTCTTTGCACTGTTATATCTTAAACATGCATCATCAATCTGCTTACTGTACTCCAAACTGAGTCATTTCTTCTTTGAGTTCTTGGGATTATCATCACCAATCCATTGTAATCTTTTCCCACCTTTACTCCAAAATCTCCAATGACAACAGCAGTCCACTTAGGCTTGCAATGTTGCTTTTTGACTTATTGATGCACCAAAATCTTCGTCATTTGCTCGACCACACCTACTAATCTTCTAGTAGTCTTACCTCAAATCTTGATGTCTTTGCGAGCTATCTAAACCAACGCTGAAACTACTGTTGTGAATCCCGATCAGTTTTCTGCTTTTTATCAAAAGCAAGTTCCTTACGGTCATTATTCCAAGAATTCATGTGGCCTTACTATGCTTCCGCTGCGTCACTATGTTAACTAGTCTTTCTTAATCGTCACATCTCGCAATCTTATTCTTATTCAGGGGCATCGCCAAACTCAATAGTCTGCATCCAACTGGCGACCCTATCATGTCACCTACCTTAGATTGACATTACGAACTTTCCTTATTCGTCTCCACCGTCCTTATTTCATGGACATGTTTAAGGCTTCATTAACTATAATCTTTAGATAATGTATACTTCACCATGACCTTATTAGGTTATTAGTCAATTGGACCTCACGGGCCTCAAGTTATTCCAAAACTACCTTTGACATACTGCAAGTCCTTATTCGATCAGGATTCAGAGATAAAATCAACTTTCACCCATTTTGCAAAACACAAAAGTCTTACTTACACGTGACATCTCGATTAATTCACAATCTTCTGCCCATCACCTGAAATGACACATGACACTCACAATCGTGTTTTCACATTCAAGTCCCATTATAACCACATGTAGAGAAAGATTTTCATCACAATTCATCACACACTATCTGACTTCACATCGATCCTTATCAATTCGTGTACTCTGATCCTTAGAAAGTTCATCACACCTCAGAGATCAATATCACAATTCACGCTCCCTCTTCCGCGGAAATTCATCTAATCATTAATTAAGACCCAAGAAAACAACGGCTAAGACAATCCAAACAAAACAACACTTCAAACTTATGCAATCCACAAAATACTAATTATCTTATTACAAATCCATATCCATAAGTCTTATCCATAAAAAGATCTTTTCAAGCTCAATTGGCTATTGCTAATCTATACCAAAGCATCTTAACTCAAAAGTTACCCTACTCCCAGTAGAGTCAATCTTAGGTATTCTGCTGAATATCTCCTCGAGCTTGTACTTCTTGCGGGAGCGATGCTTGATCTACCTTATTTCTCATCGGACAATCCTTTACTTGGTGTCCCAGCTGATAACATTTAAAGCATTCTCCTCCTCTAAATGGGCAGGGACTAGACCCATGCCTTAGGCGACACAGGCTACACTTCTTAATTTGGTGGAACATCGGCTTCCTAATAGTACTCCTCCGATTAAACGAGACGTGATACTTGTTGACATACATCGACCTCTTCTCTATCCAACGGTTATCCCTGGAAGAAGGCACAAGTCGCGATCTAGATGCGATTGCTCTATCAGTCATGCTCTTCTCCATAGATTGGGCTATTTTATATAATTCGCTATAACTCTTAAGGTTCAGCGGCACCAGTTGATCCTTGATCTCGGGTTTCAATCTCTCATGAAATTTTTTCATCCTATTCATATGATCTCCAATCATCCATGGTGCAAACTCTGACAGCTCCGTAAATTTCGCCTCATATTGCTCTACTGTCATTTGGTCCTATTAAGCTGCAAGAATTCAGCCATCTTTTTCTCTCGCCTACAGTCCAAAAGTACTTTCCATAGAAGGCTTCAACGAAGGCATCCCACATCGGGACTATACTTTTAGGAAAGATATTTTTTTGTGTGGCTTCCCACCACGTATTAGCGTCATCTTGAAATTGGTAAACGGCCAGTGTCACCTTATCCTCTTCGAAATATCCTAGCACGGCGAATACCTTCTCGATTTCCTAAATCCACAAGATTACAGCCTCTAGGTCTCCTAATTCTTTGAACTTCGGTGACTCAAGATTCAAAAATCTCTCCATCAACTCGGGTATCGGCTGCACACCTTTCTTGTTTTCAGTCAACAAGTATTCACTCCAAGCGGCGACATCATTAGATTAACTACTCACTGCTGTCCAACTACCACTTCCAAAATTTCTAACGCCTGCATAATCCCTTCCGCTTTAGAATCTTCTTGAGCTATCCTTCTACTAGGCATCCTCTCATTACCGTTGCTCATTATACAGGTAACTTACGGAGTCCTATCCACCCCAAGCAACACGTAATGAGATCACTAACAATCGATTAAAAAGAAACAAAGATAACAAGCACATGCAAAAGCTTACGATCCTACTAACTATCCTAAATATCAACGCTCCTTATCACTCTAGGGTAATGACCAGATGAATCAGACTAACCTTGCTCTGATACCACCTTGGGCGGGAATGTTACGCCTCGACTCTCGAGCCCGCGATATTTCTTGCCAAATCACCACGAGGTCATAGAGATAGTGTCCTAGGCACACCATCGACCTATCACTTACTTAAGCATGCGAAAATGTGTCAACTCCCTGACAATAAAAATAAACATGAATAGAATAGTATGAGTCAAACACCACAAATAAATCTTAATCCTATCGATACTACTTTCATACGTATACAACCCCATACTTCGGGGTGATTAAACAAGACCTTAGTAGGTGTACTTAGTCAAGCAAGACTAACTTCTCATCTTACTTCAGATGACTAATCCAAAAGCCAACCGTTGGCATCCACGAGGCTTCGTCACTTGGGACTTGAAAATGTTATTCCACGACGGGGTGAGAATAAATCTCAGTGAATCAAGCCTAAACTCGGTTAGGAAACTGATTCGCCCGGGCATCCTAACGGAAGTCTCACAATAACAAATCACAACATATAACACCCAGTTACATTCACGATATAAAAATAATCCACATGCATACTTGTCAGCTTCGGCCACACATAATGCAATGCCTGACTCGACTCACAATCAATCAGTCGATCACCCAAACAAGTATCTCAATCACATGTACACACATGACATCACACAAGTTCATTTATTAACGATGATCGTGCCCACAGCACATGAGAGTATCTACGCGAAAGAAGGCGTGATTCGACTTCCACAAATAACGCGATCCAGCACCTTAGTGCAATCGAGCGTTCTATCGGCATGATAGGGCTACGTTCCTTTTCTCTCGGTAACGGCTACTATAAGAGGTGTCTCCGGTGCGCCTAGCACGGCACCAGCAATTATGCATCCCTAAACGGGACGTCGGTCCATCACAAGATGCGATCGGCATCCGACCAATCCTACATCCGTGCTAGTTAGCATCAGACCATAATTGTCGTACTTATGACAAGTTGTATAGTTCTATACGATTGGTACAGTACGAACTTGTCAAGAAAAGTATTATTGTTTCCTCATATGACCACACAGAGTACATCTAACAATCAACCCATTTCATTATCTTCGATTAAAGCTGGATGCTCACTTACGCATGTAAAAGTCTCGGCCAAAGGCCATTTTCATGCTAAAAACATGTTTTTTGACTTCTCACATGGCCATATGCATATGCAGTCTAACTACTAGTCACCACAACCGCACACAGGGCGATTAAACCACAATCATCAGTCAAACAACCAACAATCGTTCCAGTCAATCAATCAAGCCATCCAACGAGGCAATCAAACCAATAAAAGTTATAGAGTCAATCACAAGCATTTAATTTCAATTAGACAATATAAGGCTCAATTCGTATGATAATACTTTATTAATCGATTCAATTAATAACGTCGATCGCTCATTCGTCTCTAACCTGTAGCTCGCTCGCGATCGAACACAATCAAATCAATCAATTTTGACTAATCACAATTAGCCACAGGCAAAGTAATCAATCGGCTAACCTAATCGTTCGGCCATTTAATTAATCACAATTTCTATCTAAACCGACCCTGATTGCGTACTTAAATTTTCTCTAATTGACTAAACGACTAATCTTAGGCGCAATTAGTGCCCTAACCAAGGATCAAGGTCAACTCACAAATTAAGTCGGCTCAGGCGGTCTTATTGGTGATGGCGCGGGTGACGACAATGATCGACGACGGCGGATCACAAGTCAATTTTCTCGAACGACGACCAAAAACTTTCAGCCCACGGCCAAAACTCTCGGCCAAAATGGCCCATGGACCCGGCCACTCGGCCTAGGCTCTCGGCCACCCGGCCCAGGCCAAGATGGCCACGGCTCGCGCGATTTGGCTCGAACAGGGCACTCGGCCGGGACAGTGCAGGGGGCGACTTGGGGCTTGAGGTGGCTGGTTCGACGATCGACGGACGGCGGCCGGCTCGGGGTTGACGGTGGAAGTACCAGGTGGTTGAGGGGAGTCGATTGAGACCGGTGGCCGCAGCGGAGGGCAGTCGGAGGCGATGGAATCAAGGCTGAACAGAGTCGGGTGGCGTAGGGTGTGGGGGCGTCGAGAACAAGGCGGCGGTTCGAACAGATTTTCGATCTCCACGCACGGCGGGCGATCTCCACGAGCTCAGGGAAGATGGAGAGGGGCTTTAGGGGTTCGTTGGTGGTGGCGGTGAGAGGTGGCGTTGTCGGAAATGGCCGGATCGAAGAGAAATCCAATCGGTCTCCAAAATAAGACACCGGAGATTTCGGGGCCGACTACGGTGGCTCCGATGGGCGACGGTCGGCGAGGCGGCTTCGGGGTGTCGAGGGGAGGCAAGGGGATGTCGAAGAGATGGTGGGTGGCGGCTGTGGCGCCAGAAATGGCCTGGGGAAGTCAGAGGCTCTCGGGTCAATGCGGCCGAAATAGGGGCTGGGGCTTCCGGGGCGTTTCGTGGTAGTTCGGTGGCGAGCGACGGCTGGGGATGGGTCGATGGCGTGGGTAGGAGGTGATTAGAGATGGTGGCCGTCGGTGGTGGGTGGTGGCGGCACAAAATCGCCATAGGAAGGAGAGGAAGAGGGAGGAAGAGAGAAGGGGCAGTCGGTGGAGGGGTTGTGTTCCACCGAGAGAGAGAGAGAGAGAGAGAGAGAGAGAGAGAGAGAGAGAGCACGTGAGTGGGAGAGTGAGCAGATGAGAGAAGGTGGGATCCACCAAAGACTTTTGGGGCATTTTATCTCTCAGTGAATAATTGAAGGGCAATTCGATCATTTCGCAAATAGGGACTGAACAAAAATTTGGTACACTGGACGAGGGGTATTTTTGGCAATTTCATCGGCTAGGCTCGGTCGAGATTAGGGTTGAGTGCGAGGATTGAAATCGTATTTGCGACGGCTAAAAATTTCGAAATCTAATTTAAATCGACTGAAACTTCAGAATTCGTTTAATTATCGTCTATTCAATCCTTGCGATTCAAAATTTTCCATCGACTGAAATTCGATGTCAATCAATTATATTGATTTCAGGTACCTTGTCAGAAGTGAATTTTCGGGGCGTCACGGGTTGCTTTTTATCATTGTGCTCAAGTCGTAATCTGAAAGATACAACAGATGGCCATGGTAATGAAAAACCACAATGAGGTGCTGTTCTGGCAAAGAGGCAGTCAGATGCCTTCTCTAGCTGGTTATGTCTCTCAATCCCCTATGTAAGATCAATTTCGGAACTTTACATTCGTATTGGTGGCAACTGGATGTTCACGTTCATCTGTAGAAGGATGTAGTAAAATGGAGTGGGGGGAAAAATACAACACAAAGGAGAATAAACAATATGCAGACATGGGAATCCAACCACATGGAATACTTCGTGCCCCGGAACTCCCGTCAAATAAAGAAATCTGTTCCTGCAAATTCCGAACTTATGGACGTGAGCATGCACCATTTTACTGCAATAACGAAAAAGTCAAAACTAATAGCTGTCCTGTTATACACATCATTCATAAGGCATGGAAAAAGCGGCACAGATGCTCTCCAGGATTTGAGCTCTCCCGGGAGAATCACTGCAGAATGTTTTACCTAGTAGCTGTTCTGTTCACCCATAGCCCATCACTATCGCACGGGAATGAGGTGAGATTAGGACATTCAACCATCCCCAATTAGATCGTCCTAGGAAATGGAGCTTGTAGATCTCCCGGATCCGTCTCCAGCTCTTCATGAACTTCTCTTGCTCCTTTCGAAATGCAGTCCCTATGGTGACTACCTTTAAAGGAAGGTAGCTACTAGC
Source organism: Rhodomyrtus tomentosa (assembly GCA_028455895.1). Lineage (NCBI taxonomy): Eukaryota > Viridiplantae > Streptophyta > Magnoliopsida > Myrtales > Myrtaceae > Rhodomyrtus > Rhodomyrtus tomentosa. Next base: position 32,956,723 of record JAPCWY010000001.1, on the reverse strand, counting down.
TACTAGCCAGGACAGAAGTCGCCTTCCGCTTTCTTGGGTTTTGACTTTCTACCGCACCTTTTCCTTCTATGTTGCGGCAATTGGAATCCCAAGTCTACAAAGTCCCGAATCCGGCTTGATGTCAGTGTTGAAGTGTTGCCTATCTCAACAATATCGCTGGCATTGGCTACATCTCGCGCTCTGTGAATCTGGCTCTTGGTCACCATTCTCTACGATGTTTCTAAGACTTTCTTGATTTCCATGTACTAGCAGCACCTGTGCCTTCTTCAACGAAATCGGAAGTTTACCTGGATTCTCCTTGGCCATTTTGCTCTGAGCTTACTGAGCTTTCATTAGTCAGCTTTTCAAGGAATTTGAACTTTTGTAGTGTGTATAGGTCTTCTTCCACAGGGACATCTCTCCTGCTCGTGAGCAATATTCAGTCTGTTCAGCTTCTTCAGGTCCATCAAACTAGTGAATTTGCAAGAGTTCTTAATTGGTGCATCAACGATTTACGCGAGGGGATCTCGTGGCAGCTTGTCAAGGTCGAGACATGCATTTTGTGTGTTAGTAACCTCGTGCTGAGGTATATTCTTAGTTATCTCGTGACGCGCGTATCTCCCTCATTCGGTATACGACTCAACACTATTCTCGTGGCTGCGGAAAGTCTTTGAGATGTCTAGTTGTCTAACTATGAGCTCGTCTTGCAGAAATGAGGTCGGAATGTTAAACAAGGGGCCTAAGCGGTTGTTCGACGACCGGGGCTTTTCGGACTCTGAGTTGTTCTAAGGAAACTCGAATGAAGTCTAGGGAGTTTGGTCAAAACTCTTGGCTTGTGATTAGCCCTTCATTCTGAACTCGGATGGACCTAATTCTTGATGCGTCGGAAATCTCCTAACTCGAATTCTTTTCAAATTGATAAAGATCATGAATGTATTGTTGACGTTGAGATTGAGGCAGTTGTGAATAATTATTTTGATACGTTGAGATTTGGTTGTTTGTTTGTTTTTTTTTTTTTGGTAGTTTGCTTTGACGAGTTGGGCAAAGTTACAAGTTTCAATTATTGCCGTGCGATCAAATTTATAATGAAGATCTAAACATGCAGGTTATATGTGTCCACGAAACTTAACTCGTTGCCCGACTTTTGCCCATTTAGAGAAAATAGGTTAAAATTTTGCGGATTGACCGGAGTCCTAATAAGATCTTGTTGAGCCTTATAACTATAAGCCCTTGTTCGGACTCTCTCAAGTCTTTGACACTTGTGATATTGGCTGGCTCATGTGCCGTGAAATTTGAGGGTCGATAAGCGCCCGATGTAATCAAGTCTCAAACCAACCAACCAACCATTTGGGAAGGTAAAAAAGGATGTCACAAGAAAGCTTTTGCATCAAGAGGAATATGTCGGTAACCTAATAGCAAGGTCGAATCATTTTCATGGAATCATAAACTTTTGACACATCCTAAAATTATGGGCCTGTTTGGTTCAACATTTGGCCAAGGGACTTTGAGCGAATGCAAATACCTTTGGGCTAAAGGTTTTTTTTCCAAAATGCAAGTAGGGTTTGACAAAATATTTTTTAAAAACGCTTTTGAAAGTAACTTTAACGTAAATGTCGTCTGGTGAAAAATATACTTTGTAAAGTATTTTTACTTTTTTTTTAAAAAAAAAAGTGTCGGTGGAGACTGACGATCGGAAGTGTTCGGCGGCGACCTGCGACTTCAGGCAATTGGCTCTAGCGGCGACTAGCAATGGCGGCTGCCGACGGCGTTCGGTGGTGACCGGCAACGGCGGCGAACGACGACGTTTGGTGCTGGCGATTGGCGACGACCGACGATCGGCGATTGGTGGCAACCGGTGGCCAGCCGTGGGGAGAAGGCGACAAGTGAATGTGACAAATTTTTTTTAAAAAAATTAGTTGTATTTGGGATGCAATTTCTCAAAGTACCTCCAGAGATACTTTAGTCTAAAAGACTTTGGAGATTATTTGACATACAATTGCATCTGTCCAAAATGAACCAAAAGATGAATCAAACAATATTTGCATTTGGCCAAGGACTTTAAAGCCCTAATGATCATTTCAAATGCTGAACCAAACATAGCATATAATGATAGGCGGATACAATTTGAGGGTGGACTACATGCACGCTTGTAGCTCAAACTGTATTTTTCATGATGAGTCTTATGATAATATTCGAAGTGGTAGCTACATTTGCCCTACTTACCGAATCCGGATCCATTTCCCTACTTACCATTCATCGTAGAAAGCCGAAAAAAGAAGGAGGAAAAATGACAAAAGCGGTTCATAAACTCTAGCTCAATATGCAATATAGTCCATAAATTTTTAGTTTGATCAATATGATCCTTAAATTTTAGCCCAATGTGCAATGTGTAATGTGACCCCTGAACCTTTAATTTGTTCAATGTGATCCTCAAATTTTTAGAACTTGTTCAATTTAATCTATGAAAAGTAAGAAAATATTCAATATTATATCTGAACTTAAATTAATAGAATGATTATATTGAATATCTTTCTATAATTTAAGGATTAAGTTGAATATATTTCAAAAATTTGAGGATCATATTGGTAAAATTTAAAATTCAGATACCATATTGCAGGTTGGGCTGAAGATCGTGGAGCATATTGGTTAAATTATTTGTGTCGTTACTCATTATTCCAAAAAGACAATTGTAGGGAAAAATTTATCTATCCTCCATGGTGCTGCCGGTGCTGTAGCGTCAAATCCTCAACCGTTAACGTGCAAGAACGAGAGACGCATCGACGGCTGAAATAGGATAAGACACTTTAGAGAGTATCGTACGGGATACAACACGCCCGTGCGGATCGCGGATCTTGCACCGTTTGATGACAGATCGAAAACGCTCCTCGCACATCTCCAGAAGGGAGAAAAGGTTTTTAGGCTCCGACGCACGCCTATGGAACAGAGTCCCACGCCAACTCGGAGCGCGTCGACCGTGAGCAGATTCCTCTCCACTATGCAACGCTTCTTCTTCTTCTTCTTGAAGTCGTCTTCTTCTTCTTCGTAGGCCCGTCTCTTTCTTTAGTCCTTTTGCCTTCTGTACAAACGAGAACAGAGACAAAGGCAAATTAAGACAAAAGCTGCAAAAACCCACAGGGTCAAATTACAGAGGATACCTACCAATCAATGAATCAGCTTAAAAATCATTAATTATCCCCCCTCTCCGTTACTCCCGCGGGCTTAAGTTCTGATACACGGGCGGGAATTAGGGGGCAGCTCCAATAAATTCAAATCAACGTATATATAAAAAAGAGAAATGAATTCTTTTGTTTGAATGCAAAAGCTAGTACCCAAAAGCTGAAAAGTGGTTTTCCCTTCATTTGTTTTTTACCATTTATCTCTCTGGGTGTCACTCGCTCTGGTTGCCCACCCTCCCCATCACATGGTCTTCTTCTTGATTTCTACATTTTTGAGAAACAAGACATGGGGCCATTCCCCGAGTTCTCTGCTGCTTTTCGTTCGTTTTTCGTTCACAGAAATCCATCTGTAAACGAGTCAACTGACATTCCAAAGGGGGTTCTTGCAGAGTTCTTATTTTATTTGGGGCTCTGCATTCTTGAAACTCACGTCTGAGCAAGCACCATCGTTTTTGAGGTTTCTTTTTCTGATTAGTTAATTACCACCCAACTGATCTCTGGGTCGTTGTTGGTTCCCATCAAAGGTACTTGCTTTCCTAGCCTTTTGTGACTTCTGCATTCTTCCAACTGTTTTTTTCTTCCTTCCTTTTTTAATGTGGTGCAGTGGTGTTCATTTCCTAGATGTGCCTTTAGTTTCTGGGAAGTTAGAGGAGAGCTGTCAAGGGTTGATACCTCCCTGGCCATTGAAGGCAGAGAGTGTTTGGATTGTGCGTTTAGGGTTTTACACTTCTCGTTCTCTTGTTCCTGTGCAGACCTCTGGGATCTATGTATTCATGCAAAAGGGTTTTTAAAAATGGTTTCTCTATCAGGCGAATGTGCCCATTTTTGATTCTGCTCAATTCGTCTTTTGTTTTTGTTCCTGCCGCTGAAGCTAGCAATTGGGTTACCTAATACTTTTAGCAAACAGCACTCCCTCAGTGGCTTACCAGTTAAAATCTTTTCTTTATGAGCTATCATAACTGAAGCTAGATATTATTTTGCATTGGACTTTGTTATGTGAATAGTCTTTCAATATAACCAGTCTTTTTTAAACCACGGGGAATCTTTTATGCCGGTGAATTTGGGCTTAGGTGAGAAAATGACGGCTCGTGGGATTGTTGAAAAGGATATCCGTTTGTTCTTTCACTGGAAAGATTGTAGCTTCCACAACGGATGTAGTAAAATAGCAATTTTGATGCAGATTTGACCTGCCTGTGACATTGCTTGACTAAGGTGGGCTTGATGGAAAAGCGCAAATGGCTGTGGAAGAGGAAATCCTCTGATAAAAGCCCCGGTGATACCGAGAGTTCAGAATCAATTTCTTCCCCTTCTGAGAAAGACTCTGATGGTCAGGTTGTTATTGCTTCCATCTTCTGCACATTTTTCAGCTCGATACTCTTTTGTAGATTTTGCTAGCTGTTTTGTTTCTCTGGTGCTAAGGTTGGATTTCCCAGTACTTGACCAATTAGAACAGTAGAAATCAAGTGTGGTGCCCATTTTTCGTATTCTTAATTAGCTTGTCATAAAATGTTGAGGTCACTCATAAAATGTTGAGGTCATTGGAGCTCTTAAGATAATGGTGTTATGTCTTTCCAGTCTTCATGTCGAATTACTCTATGCAGGTTCTACTTCCACGTATTGGACATAGTTGCAATTCTTTCTTTTCCTTGTGACAAAATTTTTGGCAATTTTTCTTCTGATGTAATGTTAATAGTAGATATCATGCACTCGATTGTTTGGTGAGCTGCAAATCTCAATACTTCTGGTATAATTGAGTGAGACTCTTGCGATATGTAGATGACAAGAGCTTTGCCCTGCTATTATCATAACCTTCATTTTAACAATAAAGAATGTGCTCTCGATACTGGATGTGCTTTGTTAGTTGAGATGGCATCTTCCTGATTATGTTATCTGCTTTCCTCTGTGAATAATTCTGGCCACTTTTAGCTTAGAGGTGGAAAACAATCTAGCTGGTTGAGTTCGCTTGGTGTCAAATATATATGTAATTGTCCTTTATGATTATTTATAAATAGCCTTCAGTAAATCCGTCAATCATGGCTCAAAACTGCTGGTAGTGTGAAATATAAAGTATTCGATCGCGTGATTTTTCCTAGGTATATGATTATGCTGTATGATATTGGATATGATGCTTCAGATTCCATATCAACTAGTAGCTAGGAAAAGTATTAAGGATATTGCCCCTCGGAGTGCAAATGGACGCGGCTTCTCTCCCGTCATGTAGCTCCAAATGTGCGAGGGATATTAGATCCAATATCTAAGAGACTAATCTTCTTCATGAATAATATGAGAATAATCCGGTGCTTATTGATTGACCTGAGATTAGTAAATCGGAGGTTTAGCTCATTCAGTGAGTCTTTGGAGACAGTGTTCACAGGGGTATGACTTGACTCTTGGGATTAAAAGATTGGAAAAGCTGCAGTTTTCCATATGATGGATCGAGCTACGCACCTTTGCTTGAACCGTTTATTTTCGTTACAGACGCAAGCGCTGTCTTCTGTCAAACTTTCCCGTCCCAATAAAATTAATGACAGTTGCTCGAATTCTTCAAAGCAGGAAGCATCAAAGGCTTCTCCTAGTCATGACAGTCATTCCCCTGAAGTCACTTCTAGAGCTGGAATGGCTGCAAATAATGTCAATGAAGTCGTGAGGGGTTTGGCAGAGAAACTGTCAGCTGCACTGGTGAATGTAAGTGCCAAAGAGGATTTGGTAAAGCAGCATGCTAAAGTAGCCGAAGAAGCTGTTGCAGGTACTAATAAGTGCTTGTACAGTTTTTCCTGCAATTCTCTACATCATTCACATTTTCCACGTATTTGGGCTTTGTGGAATTTTTTCCATCTGATTTGTTACTTGTAAGTAATGCTTTACATGATACACATGCAGTAACTGTTAAATAATTACAGGCTGGGAAAAGGCTGAAAATGAAGCAGCAATTCTTAAGGAAAGACTAGAGGCTGCAATACAGCAGAAGATATCATTGGAGGATAGGGTGAGTCACCTTGATGGGGCCCTAAAGGAATGTGTTAGGCAGCTGAGACAAGGAAGAGAGGAGCAGGAGCATAAGATTCATGAAGCAGTAGCGAATGCTACAAAGGAATGGGAGTCGACCAAAACCGAACTCGAAAATCAAATCCTCGAATTCCAAAAGAAAGTTGATGCCTTGGAAAATCAACCTCCTGCGGATGCCGATCCTTATCTTTACCAAAAGCTCGAGCTTTTGGATCGAGAGAATTCTTCTCTCAGGCTTGAGCTCCAACGACAAAACGAAGAGTTAGAGATTAGGACAATCGAGAGGGACTTGAGCACCCAGGCAGCAGAAGCGGCAAGCAAGCAAAATCTTGAGAGCATAAAGAGAGTCGCCAAACTTGAGGCTGAGTGCCGGAAGCTAAGAATTATGGCTACTAAGTCACCCTTGCGTGCTGATAATAAGTCTGCCACTGCTTCATCAATTTATGTTGAATCTTTGACGGATAGTCAATCAGACAGTGGCGATCGGCTTAATATTGTGGAGATGAGTAATGTGGAGACTGAAAAAAGTGAATTGGGCCGCTCTGACACATGGGCATCAGCCCAAATTGTTGAACTCAATCAGTTCAAAAGCGAAAAAGGCATCGACAGAACATCTGTCAAGATAGACCTTATGGATGATTTCCTTGAGATGGAACGGCTTGCTGCTTTACCTGAGGTTAGCAGAGATGGCTCAGAAGCAGTTCCAAAGGAGAGCGTTGATGCTAGAAGCTCTCTAAGAGAGGAGCTCGATATTGTTCTCAATCATGGAGCAGAACTGGAAAAGAAACTAGAGAAGCTGGAAAAGGAGAAAGCTGAGCTCCACATGGCTCTAGGTGAGAGCCAAATCTCTATTAATGCATCAGAGCTTCAGCTCAGAGCAGAACTTGACATGATGACTAACAGTATGATCGAATTGGAAGCAAAGAAAGAGCAGCTGGAAAAGGAGAAAGCTGAAGTCCAGATTGCTCTAGCTGAGAGACAGATCTCTATAAATGCATTAGAGATTCAGCTGAAGGCAGAACTTGATGCAGCAATTAATCGTACGATCGAATCGGAAGCAAAGAATGAGCAGCTTGAAAAGGAGAAAGCTGAACTTCAAATGGCTCTAGCTGAGAGCCAAATCTATATTAACGCATCAGAAGTTCAGCTGAGGACAGAACTTGATGCAGCGATTAGTTGTATGACCGAATTGCAAGTGAAGAAAGAGCAGCTGGAAAAGGAGAAAGCTGAGCTCCGTTTGGTTCTAACCGCAACTGGTGACTCTCGCGAGGCATTGGAGCTAGAACTGACACAGGCTCTGGCAAAGATAGAGGAGCTACAAAAGGAGCTAAAAATGGCCAATGAGGAGAAGCAAGCCATGGAGTCTCAACTCAGGAAACTGGAAATAGAAGCTCAGGTGAAGGACACTAAGGTTAGTGCGTTGGAGGAAGAGGTGAAGAAGGTGAGAGCATGGTCCGACAAACTTATGATCAAGTCTGGAGAACTGGAGGAAGAGTTGGAAAGAAAGAAAGAGGAGCTCGATTCCCAGGGGATCGCAAGCTTGAACGGCCAATCAAAGATAAAGCAGGTGGGTTTCATTGATCTTTTTCATCAGATATTGTTAAGCCCTGAGGGCACTTGTTTTAGCCAACAAACTGGTGCTTTAAAAATGAAAAAGAATCAGGTGGGGTTCGATGTTCTCTCTGCTTTTTTCATGTTAAGTGTACTTATCTCAATTTCAATACACTGTCTTGGAAGGATAATTCCCCTATATTGATCATGACGTAGGACTCTGTTAATCAGTCTACTGAAAATCTACAGGGCATATCAAAGTAAATATTGACACTAGCATTTATATGGTTGATGTGTGACATTTTTAGGAGGATTTAGATGTGGCCGCCGGAAGACTTGCGGACTGCCAGAAGACAATAGTGTCTCTCAGAAAGCAGTTGGAATCTCTGGCAACACTCGAAGACTTCCTTATTGATACAACCAACATACCAGAATTGACGGCAGGAGGATCTATTGTTCCCAGAGCCAATGGAGAGATGTGGAAGCTGCATTCAAACAGAACTTTTTCGCCTAAACAAGATGCAAATCCTCTCAAAATGCCAGGTGACAGTCCGTGTCGTTCTTCGAATCCAAGTGATACTGTAAAGTCGCCAGCATCTTCATCATCATCAGTTTCATCTGCTGTGCCATCCGCTCAAGTTAGCTCAGAGAAGAATCGAAATGGATTTGCCAAATTCTTCTCTCGAACAAAAAATGGAATTCAGCTGGAAATCTAGAGAGAGGGAGGAAAGGTGAAAAAACAATGGTACGATTGAATCTAAGACAGCAGTTAACAAGTTTGTGTCTTCGGGATTGGCTTAAATTTTGCTGTTAGCCACATTTAAGAATCCTATATCATTGCTTCAGCAATACATGAAGGGTATCTACTACAGCAAACGTATATCTGAAGAGGATTCATCTGCTTTGCTACTTCTGTTGGCCAAATTTTCGTGTTAGCACATAACCCCCTTTCTCATGGACGATTGTATCTGATTGGTGACTCAGGCGTATATATCAGAATTAGACAGCCATTGTTACTTTTCGTCGTGTGACGTCAAAAAGGGCCTTTTGGTGTCTGATCGGAAATAACATCGACTGCCAAGTGAATGGATTTTAAACTAAATGGTTATAGGTACAAACCAGGCTACAAGTTACTTATCCAAATGCACTGTAAGAAAAAGCATGATCTAAAAAATTTTACAATGTTCATGACGCCTTTCCAAAACTGCGTCGATTTCAATACACAAGACAATGAAAAGAATCAGAATGTTACAAAATAGAACAAATTTATCAAGTCTCGGGCTTTGCCAAGGCGATTCATTCATGAACACGGTCACCTTTCAAAGTTCACAGCTCTCGTGAAAGCTCTGAAGAGATTGATGCTGAGACCGACACTGAGTAAGCTCATTCTGGCCATCCCAAAACGTCAAGGGTGTAAACACAACGAATTTCCCTACTCTTGGCTTGGCAATGCCATTCATTCATGGCGACTGTTACTCTGCGATGTCCAGATCTCTCTCTTGAAAGCGCCGAAGAGATTGATGCCAAGACCAATATTGAGCAAGTTCATTCCAGCCATCCCAAACAAGGCAAGTGGCAACTCGATGCCCTTATCAAATTTGGAAGCATCTGTTATGAGCTTTGCTGCTATGAAAACATGAGTTGCTAACCTCGCGACAAAGAAGGAGACCCAGTTCAGAACCCACTCAATCTTCACAACCACACTCTTGGCGTCGCGAATACCAGCCATTCTCCGTACTTTCCTCGTGTGTAGAAATATGGAATGTATCTGTGCCATAAGGGGAGAACTACCACGTTTACTAATAAAAACGAAAGAAACTCAGCATGCCTGAGGTTTTTGCTTTTGCGGTTCTCACCAAGTTCTAGCAAACCCCATTTAGAACATGATAGTTTTAAACTCTACTTGAATGCCAAAAAGTTCTTTGCTTCATATTTGAGACTCGCTTCCTAACAGCAGACTATTGTGGAGATAGAATATTTTTATAGGAGGTCTGACTTGACCCAAAAAAAAAAAGCTCACCAGGACTTTACAAGAAACTTTGAGATAGAATTGTACATGGGGCGTAAAGTTAAACAGAGCTTGCTTAGGAATTAAAACAAGCTAACCAGAAAGAGATCTATAGCAAGGAAGAAACAAAAGAAGTATCAGCAGTGTCTATTCCACAAAAGATGAATCACACGGAAGAGAAAGAGACTCAAATTCTCACATGTGCGTCATGATGCACCACATACATATGCTGGTTGAAATTGCATTCACAGAATTCTTGGATTCATTTGACTCTGCTGCCCTCAATTTTAGCTATTCGTTCCTTTGGTTTCAGCTAGTTTACCCACCAGTAAGGTCATCGTTAAGGCAAAGGTTAAATGCTACTGCACTATATATACATCATCATCATCATGAAAAAAGGACATCAAATAGACCATTAGCGGTATGTTTGCATGTGTAAACAGCTAACCCGACATTCTTGGGTTTATTCACAAGGCGTATGCCATACATCCTCACCTTGTTCTTTCTAGCCCATGCCCATTCTGATGTGAATTAACAAAAAAAATGCTCACATACAAAGGCAGAGAATATCTAAGTATGTCTACATTTGACAAAGAAAGCATACCATACCTCGCAAATGAGGGTCAGGATAAGATAGTTGATGGTCACATTTCGATATAGAGCGAGGGTAAAGCATATGAGGAGTATCAAGTGATGCACTAGGATGGAAGGTATCTGACCACTATACAGTCGGTACTGTAGCATATCCCATTGATCATACGCAAAATAACCACAGGAGAAGCACAGTGCCTTGTATGCCCAAGGCCAGGCAGCCCCAACCAACTGTGAATGCTCAAAGATGTCCTTATAACCCTCTTTTAACCACAAATTTAGTAAAATGAAGACCACTGCATTGGAAACAGATTTCTGTTATGGTCTAATCAATTTATGATTAAAACCTAAAAATCAATACAGTGGATGCATCCGACACTTTTAACGCATGTCAAGCATGCAAAACATATAAAGGTCAACAAGAAAGCGCGCAGATGTTTGGCCTTAAAAAAGAAGAGGGAATCCTCTGCATGGAAAAGTTTCAATGAACTTAAGCAATGGAGCCAAAAGAACATGGATGCTTCAATTCATTTCAACTCGGAGCATCCTCGTTCAAAAGGATGCTCTTTAATTGTGCGCTATCTCTCTCTCTCTTTCCCCCCCACAAGTCCTGCATATCTAAGAGGTACTCCCTCAAATGTCCTTATGCTCTTCCGTGGAGGGTGGACTGTTCAAGAAAACAGATACAAGTACAACCGCTTCCAAAGACTTGTACAACTTCAAGACAATTGAAAGCCTACCCTTATTCGGAAATAAGTAATTTTGCGCAGATCTACTCCTGACGGTTCAGTGACAAGCCGCTCAAAATGCAAGAGAAGCACTTTGTCTTTTATTTTCCATCACACAAGGAAAGAAAGAACGAAAAACAAAGCGCAAACAAAAATACTGCTGAGTGGCTTCTTAGGGTAAAACAGCTGAAACGAAGGATTTAGAGGTACACATTCCGCGGTCAATCTAACAGCCTTGTTTCCAAACTTCTGCAGCTGCCTAAATCTCATGACTCATGAATTCGCGAATAAAGCATGCCAAGAGAACTTGGTTGCTGGAGATTGCAGGGTAGAATTTCTAGTAGGATGACGATCAACAGAAGCGAACATAGTATGATCCCATAGCGATCTTGGACCTGCTGTCATTCAGCTTCTGATGTCTGTCGAACGATAATCCCGCGAGACACATACGGAGAGAGAGAGAGAGAGAGAGAGAGAGAGAAGGGGGAAGAGCGTTATCAGTATCGCTAGTATTAGCATGAAATCGCCGGCACCTGCTTGCTAGTGAACCACCCAATCAAACGAAACAACCAACCCAGTTTCGACCCATGACATGAAAAACAGACGGAGAAAGCAAAGGAGAGAACCTGAGGAAGAGGTGATGGTGGAGTGGAGGAGAGAGACAGAGGTGTTGACGAACAGAGGGTCGCGAGAGACGCAGGACTGGATGACCCAATTCGCGGTCTGGTAGAAGCAACATCCCGCGAGGATGAAGAGCAGCTCTCTCCTCTTGTTGAAGGCTATCTCGAACAGAACCGAAACCAGCCACAGAAGCAGCGTCGCGAGGAAGAAAGTCCCGGCTCTGTTCTCGCTCTCATTGTGGCTCGTCCTCGCCATTCTTCGGTGCTTTCTTTCCACGCGAGCGTGCGGGAGGGAGGTGGTCGATGCTCAATGGAACCGGATCCTGTGACATGATGGGATCTAGGCGGGGGTGCCCAATTTCTAATCCCAGCCTTGAGTTCGCATCGAACGATTGAAATTAACTCACGTCATCGAAAGAAGAGAGTCCCGAAATTTGAGCGTCATTCACTTAAAAAAAATTCATTTTAAAACCCACGACTCTATTTCCTCTCCTCTCTCTACCCGCCTGGATACCCCTCATATCTGAAAAAACTCTTGTCTTCTTTTTCGCGCCGATTTCCTCACAAATCGATTTCATCTGTTTTCGATTCCTCTCAGACGGTGAGTTTTATCTCGCCTCGTATGCGTTTTCCCTGTCCTCGATTCTTTTTCGAAAATATCTTTGCTCTCACTTTCGCGCTCAGAATCTCTTTTGTCCTTGTCCGTCGCTTTTCCTCGATGCTGGCTTCCTCTCATCTTCCCCTCTCGCTCGTGTCGCCTCTGCGATTATGTCACCGCTAGTTGAGGGCGTGTCCAAGGATTTGCGCGACGGCTACTCCGCGGCCAAATCGGCTTGCTATGATGACAAGGATCGTGGTGGCGGCCTCGACGGCTCGGCGGAATTGACAAATTCCGCCAGCAATGGGAAGTATTCGAACGACAAGGTTGGGAAGATCGAGGGAGGTTTGAGATGAAGTTCTTCGTTAGAGCTCTGACATCCGCCAACTCTGCATCAATGCTCACCAATTCTTCCTCTCCTAGTCCAATCTCTTGAAGCTTCATGCTCTGATTAGAATCTGCGGTATGGACTCTCTCGTGTTGTCATGCTTTCATCACATGATTAATTCGAATGTGGTTTTGGTTGTGCAGCTGGTGCATTAGTCTGCGAAGATTCTATGTACTCGTGAGGGAAGGGAAGGTTGAGCATTCTTGAGTTGAGATATTGTGTTCTATAGACTAGTGAAGCTATAAGCTTGATTCTTGAAGAGAAAGTCTGGTGTTCTGCTCAATTTACAGCTTTCACTGAAGTTTCTGTAATTGCTTATTGTTGCTGGATGCTTTTGGCTTAGCTCTCTTTTGCTTGGGTATGCTGATGTAGGACCTTGTGAAGCGAGAAACCCGATTTACTTCTCAGCACCCTGCAAACGAAATCATGTCTAAAATTGAAGAAACTGCAAATCCTTTGGGCTTTAATGTTGATAAAGGAAACTACAAGGCAATCACTTGGCAAAGACTGTCTTGCAACTTTCTCTTTTTGTGGTACTTCTGATTTAATAATATTGCTGATTGTTAATTTTTTGAATCATTGCAGATAAAACTGCGGGGTGATAAAATTGGAAGAAAGGGCCATCTGTCCGTGGTTACTGAGGTATGGTCTCCTAATAACTTGTAAGGAAAAACTGTCGTGATTTTTGGATACAGAATCATAGGAGTTAATACTCTAAAAGAACCAAGTTGGTGAATCATCACAACAAAGGAGGTAGGTTAAGTGATAGGTAGGTGGAAACCCTCACAGGAGGGCCCGTCGCCTTTGCTAACAGGTTGTGAAAGTAAATGTGATGAAGGAACCGACTCTTTCACTCACCCTCATTCAATATAGTTATGGAGCTGCTTGACTTGGTTTCACAAGCGTGGGTAGCTTGATTATTAATCACTTAAGGGTTTTCAAGAAGTGCAGGGTGTTTACATCTTCATATAGATGATGGATGAAGTAGATTCTTGGGTGACCATTTCATTCTCAACTTGCGCTGTGATTCAATGAGATTCAAGCTTTATAAAGCTTAGTGGATATGGCGGTGTACCTCATGCAAGCTCTGCCTTTAATGTAATCTGTCATTAGCTAGGAAGTACTATTGTAATCCATTCTCTTCTAATATTTTATGCTCAATTTTAGACTAGCCAATACTTTCCATTGTAGTATCTTTGGTATTATTTTTATAAATTAAATAAACGGTATCTTCTTCACTTTCAGGTCTTTGAGGTGGCTCCTTCACTCTACATGGTTGAGTTTCGTAAAATTGGTGGTGACACATTAGAGTTTCATAAGGCGAGTACTTATTTTTTCGGTTTGGTTTGCTTTCAAAACATATAGAAGTAAACAGCCGATCATATCGATTGGACACACATATTTCGTAATATTCAGGAGGTGAGGAATCTTTGAATTCTTATGCATCCATGATAAGAATATCAGTTCTTACATTCGAGCCATAATCAAGTAATTATTAAATGTGACACTTCATTTGCTATTCCACAAACTAGACGAATAAATTGATGGGTGGTGATGTCTAGCATTTTGTATGCTGATCGGATTGCAGCGCTCAAGGCAAGAATAGTTTCCTACTTGTGAGTTGTAAATATGATATATCAGTGGTAGGTTTGTCAGTTTCACTGTTTGCTTTTCTATTCTGGTTAAACAGAAAGAAGCTGAGAAGTGCCAAGCATTGAAGCGGCAGGGACAGGGTGAATACATGGAGATAATCGAGAGCGATTTCTTGGGTGAAGTCACTGGAAGTGAAAAAGCAATTTTTCACTTCTATCACTGAGAGTTTTATCGTTGCAAGTAATGTCACTAGAATATTATTCCTCACTTGCAAGATTTTAATCTTGTTGTTTGCTTGATGATCAATTGTGCACGTGTTTATACTTTGGGTAATGCCTTCACATAATAATGGATAAGCATCTGAAGACACTTGCTTTAAAGCATTTGGAATCCAAGCTCATCAAGCTCGACGCAGAGGTTAGTTGACATTTGCTAGAAGTTATCCCAAAGCAATGAAAATGAGAGTGCTTATTGCTGTTGTTAGCTGTGATGCAAAATGCGCCCTTTTTCGTGGGTGCTGGTTTTTAACAAGCTAAATCAAAATCCTACTAATGCAAAGGTAAGGCATTTAATATATGTTTGCTTGAGTGAAAAATTTTTCGTGAACTAATTTTGTGGACTTCACATGTTTGATTTGTTGAAATTGATTATGGTGAAAAAAATGCATGGTTAAAATTGGAAAGATGAATTCTCTAATCTGTAAAGGCGAAAAATATTTTCCTTTATCAATAAGTTTTCTCCAGAACAGACACACGTTTAGATGTGATTGAGGAGAATATTGATAGTGTGTTGCATTGTCTTCTTCTTCTGTTGTTACATCTTATTTTTGGAATAACATGTCATAATTGCAGGAAAACTTCTCCTATTCGAGAATCCATTGTTCTTCACATAGACGCACTTGGTAGAAATGTTAATGAAGGCCACCTGAAGGAGATATTCAGTAAGACAATTTCATTTTTCATGTACTTGATTTTCTATAATTCACTTTCTGCTGGCAAAGGAAATACTTACTGAAGGTTGAAATAGTATGCCAGATTGTGGGATTTGTTATGTTACTCTTGGAAAATTGTGATCTCATAGCCATATTCTGATACATATTATCTCTAATCTTTTAACCTTATGATTCTGCACTTCGTTGAAATCTTGAAATTTGAGAACTTGTTCTCCTTAGTTTAAGGGATATGGTGTATCAATATGCTTGTTCAACTTTGGCATATTTCACGTTTGCTCTTGGCATTTTCTTCATGCAATTCTGACATATTTAAATTGCAGATACTATTTTATTTGGGAAATATACTTTTACTTATGATGCCAATTGGACGATTCTCTTTTTGACTTTATTACACTATTTGGTTGTAGGTGTGAAATCAATATATCAAGATAACATGTCAATAGAGGTGGAGCCTTGTAGGGACTTGAGAAGATAAATCCTGACACTGAATTGGGATTTTTGGGCAATGAAGGTGAAGAGCCATCCCCGACCATAGGTGCAAGTGCGATATTAGTTTTGTCTTCCATGTGCATGTACCTTGTTGATTTTGGGGAAACGTTTTTTGTGTTGGAGTTTGGTTATGCATAAAACGAGTGCATTTGACACGAAAGCTCTAATAGACTCTAATAGACTCTAATAGACTAGGCATGTAAGTACCAATGAAATAAGAACGTGTATTTGTGATATATATATATATATATATATATATAAATTCTTTGTCGCAACTCTATGTTATTCTATATGAATGTATTCTAGGCAAGTTCTAGGGTACTTTGGAATCGGATCTGGAACCTGTGACAGGATAGGTTTCAGGTTCTAGGGCATATAGGGTAGGTCCTATGTTTCGAAAAATGAAAGGGACATAACAAAAGAGATGGGAAAAAAAAAGTTCGGAAATACCTTATATTTGATGGTTCATTTGACGTTCCCGTTTTACTTTTTTTTTTAATAAATAAAGAGCCTCACATTCTTTAGAAAATATAACATAGAATTAGACACGTTATATATAAACGTAAGGGATATAAAAAAAGAGACGAAAAAAAAGTTCGGAAATACCATACATTTGATGTTTCATTTGATGTTTTTGTTTAACTTTTCTTATGTTATGAATAAAGAGCCTCCCATAACTAAGAATTAGAAACGCTTTTTTCATATAAAAAAAATGAAAGGGACATAACAAAAGAGACGCGAAAAAAAAGGTTCGAAAATACTCTACATTTGATATTTCATTTGACGTTCCGTTTTACTTTTTTTATTTTATAAATAAAAGCCTCACATTCTTTACAAAATATAACGTAGAATTAGAAATACGTTTATATATATAAGAAGAGGACGTAACAAAAGAGACGGAAAAAAAAAAGTTCGGAAATACCCTACATTTGACGTTTTTGCACTTCTACATATTCATACACAAGCTTTTTCAAATCAGTCAAAAAACTAGATCCATTTTTCATTAAATTTTTTTGTGGCATTTTGCATTAGATGCCATGTACACAATCCATGTCTTGTCTCGAGAATGAACTCTTCTAATGCTTTCGACATTGCTGCATCTTAATCAGTAAAAATTGTTGCAGGCCTCCTAAATTTGTGAGCCTCTAAGAATATTTCGAAAATACATCTGAAGGAATCAACGGTTTCATCATATAAAAGTGCAGCCCCAAAAATCACAAGCTTTCTATGATGATTAAATCCAATAAATACACTGAGTGGCTTGTACTCCTTGTTAGTGGAAAATGTGGTGTCAAAGGTCATAATATCATCAAAAAGAGCACAATCAATAACCATCCTAGAATCTGCCCAAAATATGTTTGTCATTTGCTCATTACTGTCAAGCTAAACAACATAGAATAAAGATGTATCTAAGATTTGTCGTTTTTCGAAGTACCTCAATAAACATCCAGCTTCTCCAAACTCCATGCCTCTCCCTCGTTTAGTGCGAAGGTAGTTTTTCACATCAAACCTCGTGTAACCAACATTTTCTCTTCCCTCAGATTGTACACTAGACAAGTCATGCTGCTGTCTTTGTGTGAGGCCTGCATTGTCAGCCAAAGCAATTTGCTGAGCTTAGACATCCTTTATTTTTCTATGTGACCGTATCAAGTGAGTACACTCTGCAAAGTGAAGTGGATGGAAATGATTTGACTCAAAATCATTCACAAGATATTTACCGCTCCCTCGAACTAATTTGATTCCCATTCGGGCATGACAGTTCATCCTCGTTTCAGGCCTAGGTTTTTTTACTAATTCCAACCGTTTATCTTTACCTCGAGGTCCCTCTTTTGCACAACAAAAACGCATAGAAGTTATGGCACCATCCTTTCCTTTGGTATTACCTCTTTTACGTACACCAAAACTAGTTTTCGATGCATACATCTTCCAAAACTCCCATGCCTCATCCCCATCATTAAATTCCATACCCATTTGTGGAGTCCAGTCATTACTACTGAGAAAATCACAAAAAAATAGTGGATAAAGTGGCCTCATTAGATGATAATCTTACACACCAAACAATAAAATAGAAAAAAAACTTACTTTCATGAAGACATTACTTACCTTGTGCTATCATCACCCATTTGAGAGGGAGTCTCCATTTGAGGAAAAATTTGATAGCTAGTACTAAGCAATGGACATAGTGCTCCTTCCCTATCCATTTCAAATACCCGATGAAAACGTGTCAGAACGGTGATTGACAATATGGATAGGATATTAGGTCAAACATCATACATGCACTAGCTAGTAGGATATAAGGGCAAACATTATAAGGAGTAGTACAGAGTTATTTATGATTTTTCCATTGATAAGTAAAAGTTACAAGTAGAAAAACAAAAGCTACTTTACCCCAAAAAAATGAGAAGGAACACTCAAAAGCTAATCAAGTCGAATACAAATGTTGCAAACTAGATAGAAGCAGTGTAATATCCATACATAGCAATCTCCCTCATTGTTTGCTCTTTTTTCCTACTCTCTTTTGGTTTAGATACCAATGGACTTGTTTCTCCACAAGATGAGAGGTTGGCTTCTTTATCTTTTCAGATCAAAGGAGATTCAATTTTAAACACATCCTGTGCGCTAATATATTTTAGGGGAGAACTAAATCCAGCAGAAGTTTCATTTGTGATTTCTGCATGTTTGCCTCCTTTCGAATTGTGTTTAAGTAAATTACATATCCAATCCTTGAGAAATGCTATTTGGAGGTAAACTAGCATAACAGAAGCTCCAAGATGTCACTGCAAATGGCTACTAGTAATTTGTAAAAATACATTGTAGTGAGAAACTTTGCATCATTTGAGACATAACGCAAGCACAATATACAACGAATAAAGTAAAAGAAACAAAAGGAAAATTTGATTGCTCGTACTAAGCAATGGACATAGTCCAAAGGTGTTCTCCTGGCAAGAAAAAATTCATACTAAAAATTTTATCACAACCCATTACAGGGGGTGTGACCCCACACGACTAAAAGACAAAAATAAACCTACAAAAGCTAAGCTTACTTTTGCACTCTCAAGGAAGGATTCTTTAACATCTAGCAAAAATAATGTCTGGAAATGATAATGAGATCTATTGACTTCTAGCTCCTGAAAAATTACCAAATTAGGTAGCCATAACTCAAAGAGATTAAATTTATATTGGCCATCGATGAGGTTTATTTATCTCAGAAGCAAAAAGCCATAAACTTTCCAAATGCTAGCCTAAAGAAATCACATTAAGTATCTGCTTAACACAAATGAGGCACGCATCTGCAGTGTTACCTAGTTTCTTGATATGCTTGATGGCCAGAGGATAAGGCATAGGAGATTCTACCATCTCATTGCATAATTCCCAAGCTAATAGCTATGCAGTTCTTCAATAATTACATACAGTTTAAAGTAGCCGAGTTCATTGCTTCACCTGCAAAGGAAGTACGTAGCAAAGATTCATCCTCCCTTTTCCTTGCTTACTACGTGAATTGAAAGATTTTCTGATTCGTCGGCTCTTTCGACGATTGTTGCAAGATCATAATTTCAAACTTGAAGTGTTGGAATGCCCGAGCCGGATCCAATTAACTTGCAGCCTTTACCAACGATCCTTCATATATGTAGTTTACACATATAGGTTAACAAAATAAAGAACCACTTCCCCAAAGTTTAAGCTACAAATTCCAAATTTGCACTACTTGATAAAATTGTCCTTGACATGGATGCAAACTTGACCACTAGGACACATTAAATACTCCATCTACTTCAACTGATCTTGACAGCAACTGAAAATTGACAAGGCCAGTTTATGACATATGCCAGTGGAGGTCTGTGTCCATCTACATATGGCATGTGGCCAAGGCAGGACTAAACATTTCATGGTTAATTGGGTTTAAAGACAGACCTTGTCCTTTAGTATAAAGGTATGTGAAGCACAGAAGCCAACTTCCACATAGCAAAGTTTATACAAAATGTTTGTCAAATGATTCGAGATGCTTAATCAAGAACTTAACAACATAGCAAGCACTTGTATCAGCTGTATGGATGGATGTCTCTTTTTTGCTCATCCATCAGAATAATATATGACTTTATCTCCGGTCCATTACCAACTTAGTAGTGAACAAGAGGAACTCAAGTAATTAGAATAAAAGCTTATCACTATTCTCCATTTGTACATTAGTTGCATTCAGATTGAGTGACACCAAGCGAGATTATCCCGCTAGGCATTGCTTCACTCGCCAGCAACACGAGACATGGTCATGTGACAAATAAACTTCAGGAGAGAAATCGTCTAGTAGCCTGCTTTTTATTCTTTTGCTAAGAAAGAATGAACGCGCAATAAAACAGTTGCACTAGCAAACACGAGTAATTATTTCATCAAATTAACTACCTCCAACGTTAGAGAAGACAAAAAATGACTGTTGTATGCATCAAAAATGAGAAACAGACGAAAGAAATAACCATTTAATAGAAACAAAAGAGACCCATGGGAAGAAAAATACTATAACACATATGCCCTTATGATTACTAGTTCCTAGCCATTTAATCCTTTGCCACAGACTAATGCACCTGCTGCACAACCAAAACCACATTCGAATTAATCATGTGATGAGAGCATGACAACAGGAGAGAGAGAGAGAGAGTGTGTGTCTATGTGCGCTCATACCGCAGATTCTAATCGGAGCATGAAGCTTCAAGAGATGGGCCGAGAGAGGAAGATTTGGCGAGCGTTGATGTAGAGTTGGAGAACTTCATCTCATATTGCCCTCGGCCTTCCTCCTTCCCAGCCTTGTTGTCCGAAACCTTCCCATTGCTGCCCGAAAGTAGGCGATTCCGCCGGGCTCGTCACCACGATCCCTATCGACGCAGCTCCGCCGATTTGGTCGTGGAGTCGCCGTCGCCCGAATCCTTGGCCACGTCCTCAACGTAGCTAAGAGGAAGCCGGCGAGAAGAGAAGTTGAGAGGAAGTCAGCGTCAAGGAAAGGTGACGAACAAGGAAAGAGGAACGCCGAGCGATTCCGAGCGCGAAGGTCAGAGTGAAGAGATTTTCTGAGAGGAATCGATGACAAGAGAAAATGCATACGAGCCGAGAGAAAACTCACCAGAGGAATCGAAGAGACGGCCTGCGAAGAATCGGAGAGACGGTTGGCGAAGAATTGGAAAGACGGCCATCGATTCAAGAGGCGATCCCAGAGCGCGAGATAGCTGAGGATGAGAGAGCGTTCTAGAGGGGAAGAAATGAGTCTGGAACTGAGGAGAGAGAGAAAGAGATACGCAGGTTTCAAAATGAGTTTTTTTTTTCGTAATTGGCGCCTAAATTTTGGGCACTCCTTGTTATTGATGACGTGGCTAAATCCCAGCCGTCCGTTCGAATCGGACGGCTGGGATTAGAACCTGGGCATCCCTGCCTAGATCCCATCTTGGTAGGAGATCCGGTTCCGATTCTCAAGAGGTTGTCTGGACTTGGACGCCGACGGTCACCATCATTAATTCTTCGTCACCATCGTTCGATGGAGATGCAGATGAAAGCTCACTTTATCTTGTCGCCCGCATTGCAATACGTGGCCTCTGCTCTGGTTGGTCGTCCGCCAACGGAGCCAGATTGTTAGCTACACCTCTGGTGGCTTTCGTGCCAGCGTCCGACGAATCGACTGTGTAGCACCAATACGACATGGGCACGGGGAGATGGTACAACACAATACGTCAATAGGGTAGTTTTAAAAAAATAGATAATTTCGACACGACGATACATAATATATGTTAAATATGTGTGCATATATATATATATATTACATGTTCATAACTAAATTGGCAATATTGCAATAGATTTACGATTTTTTTTACAATTTTTTCATTTTTATTTACACTAATTATTATTTCCACTTTTTAATTGGGCTCCAGTTAATTCCAGACCTAATCATAAAGATAGTTTTAGGCCCATGAAGGCCCATACTTCACGCCAAAATTGGGCCCACTATGTTTGGAGAGCCCCCTCCTCTCCCTCTCGCTCTCGCGGCATAGCGTTCTTCTCTTCTCACTCCTCCCCAAACATTTGGCTTTGAGTTCAAGTCCAGCCACACTCTCCTCCTCCTCTCCTCTCTGCTTCATCCGCAAAGAATACAATTTTCACAAGCCATGACTGCTACCACTCCAACCCACCTCTCATTCTCTGCATCGCCTTACTCTTTCTTCTCCAGCGCCCTCGTCTCCTTGTGTTCCAACCCCATACTTCGGGCCGGTTCACCGTGAGTACAGGATGCACGCTGCGAGAACGGACTTGATGGGTGATTTTGGGGTGAGAGACCCTTCCCCGGTAGAGGTAGAGAGCGCTTTTGGAGATAAGGTGCTGGGTAACCTCAACACCAAGCACAAGATCTTGATCCTCGTTGCCTCCGCTCTCTCTCTTGCCGAGCAAGATTGCTCCCCTGTTTCCCCTCTCCAACCTTCATGTCCCTCGATGACGCTCAAAATCTCCTCAAGAAGGTTGAATTTCCCCTTCTTCTTGATGAATCTGGGTGATTTTTGTGTCAATTGTTTCTCCTGAACTGCTTATGCTACATGCTCATTTCATATTCGACCTCGCTTGCAGTTTTCTCATTTCAACCTACTCTGACACGGCTATTTTTATTTTTTAACCAGTCGAACACGTGGCCGGCCATGTCCAGCCGTGTCGGACATGACGCCGTGCCCGACACGCAAAAATCCTGGTGAGCGACGTGTCCGTGCTACTTAGCGAATCGACCGACACTCTTCGATAGCATTCAATAAGGGACACGCAATTAGCGCTTCGGACTAATCAATACGTGAGTCTTGCATTCGATACGTCAACGTGATTAATTTTAAATATTTTTAATAAAATAGGAGTTCATATATATACATATATAGACTGAAGTCATAATCAATACTCTCAAAATTAATATACCTAACTAATCTCTGTATATATAAAACTAATCTTGAACTTTTAAAGGAAGTCATGTGGAGATTTTATTTTGTTATTCAGATATTTTTAGAGTTTAGTTCTGCCATGATAGACTGTGTCCTACCTTTAGACTTTCAAATAAATAGTAATATATAGCATGCCCCGGGCCCCAACACATCTAGATTCTTCATTTTTTCCCTTCTCAATTTTTTTTTTAAAATGATTGTGTCGAGATGCCGTGTTATTTTCTTAAAAAGAATCCCTCTATTTTGGACTCAATATCAATTTTATGTCAGAATTTTTTTCATTTACCAAAAATTCCAAACTTCAAAATTTTGTCCCATTTTTATCACAATTTTTTTTATTTAAAGAATATCTCAATTTTGAATCCAGCCCCTAATCCAACGCCGATAACCTTTTTTTTTTTTTTTTTAAGATTTAGTCCGGGAAGATTCGGGACTGGATTTAAATTTTTTTATTTATTTGTTAGATAAAAGAAAAAGTTCATGACAAAATCAAGATCAAACCTAAAGTTTAGATGTTTTTTTTTCCAGAAAATTAGGTATTTGCTTCTTTAATACGGCCCGATCCACGAAATGCTTCTTTAATTACGGCCTCCATCTCTAT
Organism: Rhodomyrtus tomentosa; assembly: GCA_028455895.1. Lineage (NCBI taxonomy): Eukaryota > Viridiplantae > Streptophyta > Magnoliopsida > Myrtales > Myrtaceae > Rhodomyrtus > Rhodomyrtus tomentosa. Next base: position 32,933,490 of record JAPCWY010000001.1, on the reverse strand, counting down.
CTTTAAAATCAACCAGCATAACCAGATTTGGCATTTAGTTTTTAATTGATGAGAAGTGATTTTCCATTCCTTGTTTCCCCTCCTCTTTTCCTGATGATCTCCGCTCGAAACAGCAAGTTCGAACTTCTCGTCCCCTTCTTTCACACTCCCTCCATGTTGTCCAAAGGTCGGTGGCCGACGAACTTTGGACATTCCGATCTGAGATGTTCGGTCATATCCACTGGATCACATTGCCACGAGTCACAACTAATGGCTACAACAATTCAGTCCCACCAACTGGTCCTGCAATATCTCAAGTTCGGCGTTGTTTTTCAGTTTCAGACTGACTTTTTGCTTAGCCAGCAATGTGATCGCCTAGAAACTCATCTACATGAAGACTTCAGTAATTGCCCAGTGCACCATTTTTCTAGCACATAAGTCCTCAACCGCGATACCTCCCATGGGAGAGACTCAAAAGTGATGAAAGAACACACCCATTCTACTGAACTGCACATATATATCCCAGTTACATTGTCAAGATTCCTCAGTTGATAACTGAGATTATGACTCACCATAATAAGCACTTAAAAGAAGCGTAAAACATGTACCGTCTCGGATCAACCCCCAGTCAGCTCAGAAACATCAGCGACCTTTCTTCGCGGTTGCCATTTAGATACCAGCGATACCATAACTTTGATCCACACTATCATATACAATTTCTAGGGCAAGAATGTAGTACCAGTAAAAACTTATGCGATACCCTCATGCGGGTTTCCATGCAGTAAGCACCTCCTGAAACATCTCCAACATCAATTCCCGATCCGCCTGCCTGAAAAAGTTATCCATCTCTTCTCTAACGTCATATACCTTTCCAAACTCGAACAGGAACATCAAGCACCCCTTCTTGAGCTTGTCTAGCTGATACAGCCATGCCTCCTGGAGCCTCTCGAGGACGTTGCTCGAACTAATATCTTCCAAGAGGCTGTCCTCACACGCGTCTTTCAGAGCCGCAATCCCATATTTGTTGGCTGCCCCTAGAAGGGCGAGTCGATGCTTCCAGAAATCCTCTTGCTTTATGCATCCATACAAGTAACTCAAAAGGGCCGCGCAGGACTCGAGGGACATGTCTTCGATGAAGATCGTGGAAGACTCTTTCTCCTTTAGGTTGTGATGGAACATGCTTTGGAAAACTAGAGAGCTCGTGGATAAGATGGCCTTGTGGGCCCTCAAAGAGCCGTCAGATGTATTGATGGTGATGTCGGAATGGATGGATTCTTCAAGCATTCGTGAGAGGCAATGGAGCGTCCTTTGAGTTGCCACAGATTGCACTGACCCACTTCCATCTCCGAGCCATACAGGAGTGGGCTCCCCTCCCTGATGGTCAATTGGCAAAAGAGCAACATTAGAATGCCAACAAAGTCAAGCTACATCATCCAATTGCTCACTTTGTTAATTCAGAAACGATATTTCAAGATATTCTTTTCCTCATATACAGATCTATTAAATGATATAATTCTTTTATAGGTGTTCAAATGATATACTTAATTATATTGTAGAAGATGTAATGAAGCAAACTTGCAGACATCTGCAAATAAACCAACAGCATATTTGTTATGCTTTTGACATAGTTCAGATATTACTATAAAGCCATGCAAACCCAACATGCTACAAGATTGAAGTGATTATCGATAAAATCTCACATTCAATGGGCAGATCTTCAGATCCAGAAACTCGACATCGATAGTGAAACGTCCATGAAAGGCACAATCGACAGACCAACCAAAGTCATCACATGTCCGAAGTAATCTGTCATATACTGCAGAGGAAATTTAACAGGCAAGACAATTAGAATAAAGATAGAGCTGTACCAACATTTATTATTAGATTGTTCTCAAAGAAATAGCATTTACACTTGGCTGTGTATCAAGAATTGAGATCATGTGGCTGTTACTACCAACAAAGACCTTTTCATGTAAGTTTAGTATCATTTCTGCAACAGTTGAATAAATGACATTGCACCAATTGGATCATGATCAAAATCACTAAAAAGCAAAAAGCATCAGTCCATTTCATCCACATCTATGTTGTCCGAATGGTGCTTTCCTCTCGAGATCATCCACTTATTCCTTTCTATCGTGCTTGGGAAATATTGCATGTCGGAGCAGCCTTTTTATTGCCTGGGAACTCTGGTTCCAGTTTATATATAGACCTAGGAATGCATGCTCGATCAAGCAAATCACAGGGAAGAAGAAGCAAGAAATAAATCAAACAAAGGGTATGGCACAACCATTTCTTACTAACATAGCTAGAAACGATTCCAATGTAGACCCAAAACTCTGACAAATTAGCTTCAACTGTCACCAGGACAGCAAGCAAAATCAAACTAAAAGTGCCAAATTGAAATCTATGAAAAGCCGCATAGGGTTACGAGCGAGCATTCTAGTTCCACCATCCTACACAACTTTGGAAGGCCAGAGAGAGGTAAATTAGGCTGTTTCAACTTGCAGGTGAATTTTCTATTTCTTGAGGCAGGTTCCACATTGATGATCCCCTCAAAACACAGACAGCCCTTAAGCACACCAAACACAAACAACGAAATTACCCGAAAAGCTACTTGATTTCTTCAAAAGATATTTTTATGTCGACCCTTGTTCTTCTCCCCCTTTAATTAACTAGATTTCACTTCACTGATATCGACAAGATCTCAAAACCCCATACATTACACAGAAACAAGGTGGAAGCAAGACAACAAAAAAGTAAACCATCAAGCATTCAGGAATCGCCCCCCAATGACCCAGAACAATAGAATGACCAGATTGAAGACAAGATTATACCTTGAGAAGTGACTGGTTTACGGCCGGTACCAGCAACCGAGACGCGCACAACGAATCGCGCGAGCGGTGGTTGTTCTTTAGAAATCCTCGATAGCTCAGGGAACAAGCGCACATACAGATAGCGATTCCTCTCCACCGATAAGTGCCTGCCCAAACACACAGAGAGAGCAAAATTTTGCTGAATGAGTACGAGTCGCTCAAAAACAGAGCTGTGGGAATTGGCGAATTTGATGGATGGAGTCCCCTACCAGTTCCAGATGCCCATTTTGAAAGGTTCGGACTTTTTGTAAGAAGAGGGTCCGAAGCTATCGATCCTCCATTGAGCAAGTCGCGACAGCGTCTCCACCTTCGAATCGGACATGGCTGGGTTGGGGGGTCTGAGCTTTCTTCCCTTCTCAAGGTTTCAAACTTTCACGCCTGTGCAGGCTTGGGACTCACGACAGAGTGAGTCAACCTCATCGCAGATAGAGAGAGGAAGCGTGCGCGTTGTGTCCTTGCTATAGAAGCTTTCGTAAAGCAAGGCCCAAAAGAGGAAGAGCAAAAAGTATTGACAAAGTCGGATCGCAAAAGAAAAGACGGAAGGCGACGTTCCACTGTTCGGTTGTCGCGGGGATTGTGAAGTGCAGTGTAGAGTAGACGCTCTCTCCGTACTTCTTTTTCCAATCGCTTATTACGCCAAAAAAAAAAAGTTAGATAATTTGTTAGCTTTATTACATGATTATTCAAGGTAATAAGAAAACAAATCAAATGTAATCAATAAAAGATATGCACTGCCAAATAAAATATTGAGTTAATACCACAAAAATTCTAAACTGATACACACGCGATAAATTTACCACAAATTATTTTTTTGACAGCAAAAAATATTAAACTTATATATTTATAATAAATTTATCCCAAACTGATACTCCAGTAACAAATTTACACTCCGTTATTTTTCGTTAAATTTAACAGTCAAAATTATTGAGTTAAATGACACGTCACAGTTCATAAATATATCAGTTTATGGTTTTTATACTCTATTTATCACGTGTGTATCAATTTGAGATTTTCATTGCATTAACCTAATTTAACGGAGGATAAATTTGTCACATATGTATCAGTTTGAGATTTTGAGTTTAGGTTAAATTTATCACAGGTGCATTAGTTTGAGGTTTTTCACAAAAAAAAAAAAACAGTTTAGGATAAATTTATTACAAATGTACCGATTTGGGGTTTTTTATGGTAAAAAAATAGTTTGCGATAAATATGTTATAAATATACCAATTTGAAATTTTTCGTGTTGTTAACTCTAAAATATATGCGTAATCTAGGAGATGTTCAAAATCGAGAAACATCCTCTCAAAGTCAAGATAAGTTGTCAACTTGAGGTTTTCTAGTAGCCGATACATGGTGAACTAGGTCGCGTCCTGGCTATTCGTGGCGAAACTTCTCTACCTAGCTGGTCCTATAAATGAAAGGTCGGGAATTTGAGGGGAAACGCTTGCGAAATAGTATAATAGACTTTGATACATTTCTAATTACTCATACAACTTACATATTTTGTGTATAAATATCCCATCTAAGTCAAAAAATAAATCATCAATTGTATAATAGAGTTTAATAAAGACACTCAATTATTTTTATACCAATCAACGGATAAATTCACCATGAATATGAGCAGGCAAGTACCCAGGCAACGCACATACCTTCGTTTTTTGAAATTTTGAAACCTAAAAACTGTCGTGCAACCTTTAAACTTACCCAATGATATAGAATTTGCAAGCACCGTAAACAGGTTCTCATGCACACAGGGATAAAACTTTTTTGTGCAATTAAATACTATAATTTATTCGAATAGTGCAACCGAGCCCTTTCGAACTCTCTTACTTTCCCTGTAATCGCATTACTAATGCGGTGAGAAATGACAAATGATGCCTAAGTCGACGCCATGGGCACCGGCTCGGCAACTGCAACCTTTTGTCGGGGGTCAATGGAGGCGCGTGAAGAAAATACTTGAGGAACTAGTCTTGCAAATCGCATAACCTGAAGGGCATATTTATATGTACAGTCCTGAATCTTTCAAATGTTACGTCGGAGTAGGTAGTTTTTTTTTTTTTTTTGGTCCTTTTATCCGATATAATTCTCTTCTCCTTTCCTTCGGGAAATTGTCACGCGAGCTCAAATACGTGACATGCGAGTTGGGATCTCTTCAACAAAGAAGCACACATTATTGTTGACATCTACGTCAATTGATTATTTAGGTTTAGGTAGCTTTCATCTTTTCTAAGCACTAAACAAATGCACAATTACTTAATCAAAAGGAAGAGCCGACCATCTATATAATACTCCTTACCTTGATGTGACTAACCTCGGTGACCCTCCCGTGTCCCAATTTCAATCTAACCAAACGATATAAAAATCGAAGGTGTCGTCTGTCGCGCGCAAAATAAATAATTTGAAAGATGTATTCATAATAAAAATGATCGCTTGAAATAGTTAATCAATAAAAAAATATTTTTTTATTTCTTCCAAAGCTAGCAAAGATATATATAAAAAAAAAGATCATAACTTTTAAGGGCTCACACGTACGTACGCAAAAATAACTTGACTATTTGCTTTACGTCATCAAGGTCTACAATAATTTCAATCCGATTCTTAGCCTTTCAAATTTGTGTATGTTAGGGAATTATATTTAATTTTGAAGGAAACAAACCCTAGAGGAAAAAACTTTGATTTATACTTTGAGCATTTACTACAAATATATCTCTACGTCTTTTGTATGTAATGTGCTTAATGCTTTTATTTTGATAGAAGTAGGCATGATTCGTGGCAAATGCAGACTGATAGGAGAATAGTGACAAGATATTTATCCTCATTGTCTAATCAATCTCATTATCTCATTTATTTTAGCTGATTAAAATTCCCCACTAATTGTTAATAATCTCGTAAGGATTTCGTTCCTAAGTTAAATTGATTGACTAATCAAAGACTTTCTATTTAAGAAATCTTGTTTGTTTGATAATCACCCGTTAGAGACTTACTTTATTTAGATGCTTTAATTAAGGGTCTCAAGATTTATGTGTATAGGCCAATGAATCTTCTCAAGATTTTGATTTATTTCACCTCAACGACTCGTGATCTTTATCAATCAACCAAGGGCTAGTTTTTGGTGATTGATCATTGGGGTTGTCACGTCCCGACTCTCGAACCCGCGACATTCCTTACCAAATCGCCACCAGGTCATAAAAGATAGCGTCCCATGCAACTGATATTGACCTAAAAAAGGTATTGCGCATGCGGAACGTGCAATCTTCCATACAATAAAATCAACATGGGATAGGTAAGAAAAAAAGCCAAATAACCCAACGCTAAAATAAAACTGCTGAGAATAGATGATCTACAACCTTACAGAGCCAACAGCTAATAAATACAACCCCATGCTTCGGGGCAGCCCTCTAAGACTCACAAAAAGATACAGGGTTAGGTAAGGTTAACTTTCATCTATCCCAAAATAGTACCCCCACAAAAGACATCACCAGTTCCCTAATCACAAAAGAAACCTAACCCTCTACTGGGTAAAAACGACGTCCGGATCGTCATAACCAAACGGGGGCGTCGGGTCGTTCGAATCGTCATAGGAACTCTGGTTAGAATGTACAGAGGGGGCTACTGACTGCTCGGGCTCGAGCTCAGGCTGCATACCAGGTGCGGGATCCACCACGTCCCCATCATGCGTATCTATATCCATCGAATCCCAAGAAGGGACATTAAGGACCCTCTGAAGAGGTGGCCCCTCAAATCCTCTGAGCGGACCAAAGAGATTTGCCCCATCGTGAAGATACCAGGTCTTGAAGAGATGTGCCACTAGGTGTGGCATCCCTTCATCGACTCATATCGTCGTGATGTGGCGTTCTCACATCTGGTCCGTACCTGGTACCGGGTGGAGATTGACATCGTGTGATGAGTGGGTGGGGGTACCGAATCGCACCAGTCTTTCCATTATTCAGGACATGAAAAGTTATCCTACAACGGGGTGAGAATTTAATCTCAGTGAATCAAACCTAATCTCGGTTAGGACACTAATTCGCCTAGGATAACCTAAGCACCACAGTAAGTCACAAGATAAAAATAGATATATACCAATAAAATAGATCCGCCAAATCAACAACCAAGTAAAGCACAACCACTCAGGCGTACACCAGACATCACACAAGTTCATTCTTAAACAATGACCCACGCGACTGGCGTGATAGGAATATCAATAGTGAGATCCTGCACTTATCTGGCAGACCAGGCTACGTCCACTTTACCCTCTCAACGACGGCTACTACAAGTAGTGTATCCAGTGCACCCGGCACGGCACTGCAAGTAGGCATTCCTTAAAAAGGAGCTTCGGTCCATCACAAGCTGCGACCGGCATCCAATAATCCCTTAAAATCGTACGATTGGCACGGGGCATGGATTATCGTGCTTCTGACAAGTCGCGAGTTTTCATACAATAGGTACGGCACGAGTACCAATAGTACAATGCGAACTTGCCAGGTAACGTCATTGATCCTTTAACGACCACACAAAACACATTCGGCAATCAACTCATTGTTTATCTATGATTAATGCCAAAGTTCATACAAAAATGTGACGGACTCGGCCCCAAGGCCCACAATACTCTCAGTCAAGCATTTCAACCAGGCAACTAAACCAAACAGGCAATGAACGCACTTGCGAGCAATTAACTCAACCCGGCAATTAGAGCTCAATTCATACTATATTTCATATATCTTAGTCGATTTATAATAATTAATCGTTCACTCGTCTCTAACCTGTCATTTGCTCGTGAACAAAGACAATCAATCAATTGATAAATTACCATAAATAGCCATAGACAAATAATCGATCGGCCATTTATCCTAATCATCGTTTCTATCTAAACCGGGTCCAATCGTAAATATATATATTTAAAATAAATAAATAAATAATCCTAAGCACAATTAGCGCCCTAACCAAGATTTAGGGTCAACTCACAACGTGAGTTAACTCGAGCGGCGACTGTAGCGGCGGCCGAATTAGGGTTTTTCGAGCGGCAGCCTGAGCTCAAACTTTGGTGACATCCCGAGAAAGTCTAGCGAGGTCGCCGGAACAGGTGACCGACGACGGAGCTTCGGCGAGCGGCAGCCGCTGGCCTGAAACAGTAACGTCAAAAACCACAACAGGCGAACCGATTTGTTTTGGCCGTTTCCCAGCAAAACGGGCCGGGATAAGGCCGGCCAAGGTTCGGGAGCTCACCCAGGGTCGGTGGGGGTCGGCTGGGAAGGCGGCCGACGGCGGCGAAAGGCCGTGAACAGTCGCGATCAGAACGCCCCCTTCTCAACGTTGAAATAGGGGAGGTGTTTGGCGGTGGATTCCGGGTGCCACGCACTGCGGCCGGCGACGGAAGGCGGCGAACAGCAGCGATCAGAACGACCCCTTCTCGGTGCCAAAACAGAGGAGGTGTTCGGTGGTAGATTCCAAGCGTCACGCGCGGCGACCGGCGGCAGTGAGCTCGGAGGTGGTAGAGGGGACTCAGGGGAGTCGATCGGCGGTGGCGGTGAGGCACGGTGGCGGCCGGATCGAAGATCGAACCGAGTCGGGTCCAAAATAGGGCACCGGGACTTCGAGGCCTCTTTTCGGTGGCTTCGACGGCGAACGTCCGATGTGGCTGGGTCGAGACGGTCGAGGGGAGGACGACGGTCAGCTGAGGGGCAGTGGTCGACGTTGGTGGCGGTCGAAAAGGCGGTGAAGTTCTCAGGTTAACTAACCCGAAAACAGGGCAGGCTTGCCGAGCCGATTTCTCGGCCGTTCGACGAGGACGACGGTTCGGCTCGGTTCAGGGCGGCGACGAGGAGTGGCTGAGGGTAGTGGCTGTCATTGGTGAAGGGTGGTGGCCGCACAAAACTACGGTGGAAGAGGAGAAATGGATCGGCAAGGCGTTGGTCGTTCACGACCGAGAAAGAAGAAAGAAGGAAGAAAGAAGGAGCAGAAGGAAGAGACTGAGGCAGACGTGGACGTGCATGGGGCAGAGAAATGGTGGGCCACGACTAAAACTTTCTTGGCTCAAAAATTTAAAATTTTTTGTCCTATACTCACCAATAATCAAGGGGTAATTTGGTAATTTGGTGCGCCGGGACTGAAATGAAATTTTGTATACTGAACGAAGGGTATTTTCGGTAAATTCACTAGCCAAGCTCAGTCGGGGTGAGGCTCGATTGCAAAAACGACAAATTTCAATTCACCGCGGATCAAATTTGAAACCCAATTCGAAATAACCTAAATTTTAGAATTCGTCCAAATTTTCATCTCTTCAGTCTCTATAGTCCAAAATAAGTGTCGACTATGATTATATTTTCATATCATTTTCATCGACTTCCGGTGCTAACAAAAATTGAATTTCCAGGACATCACATGGGTGATTCTGTCCAGCGAGAAGCATGGAAGATGAGGACTATAAAGAACATCAAGTTCGAAGACCAGTGAGAGAGATCAAGTATTCATCATCTTTATTCAGAGAAAGCTTCACTTTATATCCTAAGATTTGTCTACTTGAGCATTAATCATAAATCTTGTAAGAGGTGTTTTACAGAGTCAAGTGTGTAGAGTGAGATAGCCTTGATAGAGACAGAGCTCGCTTCTGTTGAAAGTACTTGTGATCAATCAAGTAATCACATCTTTCTATAATCTCTTATTTGATTACTTAGTGAAATCATGCCAGTAGACTGATAGTCGTAGGCTTACCAAAAGCCGAACCACTATTATATCTTGTGCATTGCTTTCAACTCTCTACTTGTCTCTATTTACTATTTAGTAGAAACATTATGTGATTTTGCAAGATACTTGTGTTTCTATCGAATTCGATTGTTTTAATTCTGATTTTTCATCGAATTTCATTTACAAACATCCAATAGATTAGGGTCGGGTCGCCTCCAAAAGCTCAGGTCAACGAATTGGGGTCCTAAGATGAACTGCTGAAATCCTCGGTATCCTCGACATCCTCCGTCGACTTGTACTTGAAGAAGGTCTCGGATGAGACCTCGATATAATCCTCCATGGTCTCCTCATGAGACGGCTCTGCAAAGTCCTCCTCGGTCCCCTCCAGGACGATGACCTCATCCTCCTCCACGGTGAAGTCCAGCGTTGGGGTCTTCTTTGGCCAGTTCCTAGAATCAACTACGGACCCCTCTAATAACTTCTGCTCCCCAGAAGTCTGACACCAAGTAGGGATAACACCCTGGGGTATCTCGTGGGGCTTCAGCGGCCCAATCTGCTCGTTCTCGACCCTCTTAAACCATGCCTCGAACCTATGAGACTTTTAATCCGGGCTACCCTCGTCTATCCATACAACTGTATATTTTCTCACATAAATGTTCCCCTGACTATCCGGGAACTCATCAAAATACGCTGTCATTTCCTTGGGGTCCCCAAAGCGTATAGGCCACATATCTAAGGCCTAGGATCTGTAAAAATAAGGGTCCCCAAAGGGGTGAGATACTCATCTTAGTAAAAGAATCTTCACCCTAGGTCAGGTCGACTGTCCACTCAGGCAGTCGTATATCCCAATCATTCCAAACTTATAAACACACATACATATCAGGCACAAATCAATGAAACAACAACATGGAGATGACAAGCATGCAATGATGACCTCATGTTACACTCAGATAATCATGCATAGCCGTCCTGCCACTTCACCACATCCACCTCTTCCTGCTTGCCTCGATCTCCAGCCCGCGATTATATCGCATCAGGCTCGGTCCGCGTAAACGCATCAGACCGTCATCGGCAACCCGCGTAAACGCATCAGATTCTGATGAATCTCTAGGCCAATAACATCATTTCATATTTTCGTCCCGCGAATAATTCGCATCAGGACTGTGGCCATTTCAATCCTGTGATTTCATCGCATCAGGGCGCCACTCAATATCAACCCCACCCCGCGATCTTTCACATCAGGGTATCCACCTCTCACCCCGCGTCTCATACGCCTCAGGGCTTCGCCATGTCATGCTCATGTCATGATTTTCAAATTTATTTTTCATACAAGACGACATGTGTAATTCAAGCACAATTCAAAGATCCCATGGCATGCAAGGCAATCAAATAACACACATACATGACGGATAATTCAAGCATAAACAATAACATACATAATCCTCCTATAGCCACCCAGGACATACCAAGATCTATCCCTTTGAAAAATCCCCATAAATCGATCAAACTAAAGCTCGACTCACCCAATTGAGTCCAATTTCCCTATCCTAGGTTTAGAATTCCCTTATCTTGTGTTTGATTACACAAATTTATCCTTACGATTGCCTTAAGGTCTCGACCAAATCAATCCAAGGGTCAATTCACCGCGCAACCTAGAATTTCAACCAATTTTATCAATTCTCTTGTCCAAATTCTCAATCCTTGAACCATAAACTACCATAGCATACTTCTCATTCTCTAAACATGCCTTAATCATCAATTTGGAACTAAAACCATCCATCACCAGCCTCTTTTTTTGCACAGAATCGAATCGGTTCTTCCCGGTTCTATGCAAACTGGGCACAACTAGCCCTATATTTGCTCCAAATCCAACATTTAATCCTCATCCTACCTCTTAAAATGTCTACCTAAGGGTTCTAAAGGCTCATCGAAGATTTGAAGTCGATTAATCGCTGGAAACTCATCGAACGTCGTCGGATTCCTCAAGTCAGTTTTCTCGGCAAATTCTGTCTAAGATTTACAAGACCTGTTCATGGTCAAAACTTCATCAAATTGAGCCTCAATTTTTATCACAGATTCCTACACGTCTCTACTAGATCTCCACAAAATTTGACTCCAAAACTGTAAGATTTCGGCCTTCAAAAGGACTAACCTACCTCAGGTTGAGTTTTATTCTGTTGACTCTTGGGAAAATGCTTGCTTGGGACTCCTTGGTGCTCCAAATGGCTTGATTCTTGTTCGAGGATGTTGGCAAGACGTAAATGTACATTGGTGTGGTCAGTCGACGGTCGGATGGTGGCCGAAAATGGGTGTTGACGGCGCCGAATGAAGAAACCAGAACTGGTCGTCGGTTGCAGAATGAAGAGGAAGAAGAAGATGGAGATTTTCGGTGGTGAGGGTTTTATGGCCGGTCAAAATGAAGTGAAGAGTGAGAGAAAATTTTTTATATACAAGGCTTGGTCAAAGAGGTTGAATGGTAGGTTTGGCATAGTTGACTTTTCTACTCTTTACACCATCCATTGACACTTGTCCCCTTATCAATCATGCATGATCCAATGGCTCTCATTCACTCTTGAATTTTAGCAGCCTTGAGGGGATTTAATATCCAAAATGCCCTTTTTCAAATGCTTGGGTAAGGTTCTAAGCTTGAGGGGCAAATGGGTAATTTTACCCTCAACGTTCAGAATGTCGTTTTTCTCGTTCCAGAATCCTTTGATAGGGCGATGACCAATCCGAATAACGTTGAAATTCTTGATTTTCCATTTCAAACTTTTCGAGACTCGTTTATGATGATTTCCTCTATCAGACGTGGTTCCAGCCTATCTCGAACCGACGGACGGCTTTTACAGACTTTATGTGTATCGACCCCGTGATTTTCATCATATTTAGGGCTTGTCAATTTGTGACGGCTTTGGTTGTCATGTAATTGTGAGGATTTATCACTAGTCCTTTTGATCACGATCTTCACTATCCGATTCAGGAAAATTTTTGCAAATCATACGTTGGTTAAGCGGCATCACCCGCGCTCCTATCGTATGACACTCGCAAGGCGTTCCTTAATAGTTCTTGGATCGATCTTTCTATGGTTCTAAATATCCCCTCTACAATCTTTATGGCCAAAACGTCATTTCTTATTTGAATTCCCTAGGTCCACGTACCATGTCTCGCGTTAGCCTTTCCCTTTTGGTCAGCCTACTCGAATTGATCAGATTCGAGCGAGATATTACTGAAATACATCTTTAGATTCATTTCTCATTAACAAGTCTAAAATTGACTGGAAAACAGAATGTCACAACTCTTCTCCCCTTACAAAAATTTCATCCTCGAAATTTACATTACGCTTAATTACTCAAATAAATAGGGGTGTTGTCGCCTCATCGTCTCTTCGTTCTCTCATGTGGCACCTTCAGTTCCATGGTGCTCCCATACTACCTTGACCTGTGGAATCTTTTTATTCCTAAGGATTTGCTCCTTCCGATCCTCGATCCTTATTGGCCTCTCCACATAAGACACTTTGTCGTCCACTTCTATTATCTTGTAATCCAGCACATACGTCGGGTTTGGTTTATATTTTCACAGCATCGACATATGGAACACATTATGCACCTGGGATAGATTAGGCGGCAGGGCAAGCTTGTAGGCTAAAGTTCCAATCCGCTCCAGTATCTCGAATGGGCCTACATATCTTGGGCTCAGCTTCCTCTTCTTTCCAAATCGTGATAATCCTCTCATTAGTGGCACTTTGAGGAAGACGTGATCGCCCACTTGAAATTCCAAGGGCTTGCGCCGCTTATCTGCGTAGCTCTTCTGACGACTCTGTGCCGTCCTCAGTCTATCCCGAATTATCTTCACTGCTTCCACCGATAGCTCTACTAATTCTGGGCCTGTGATACTCCTTTCTCCAACCTCATCCTAGCAAATTAGAGTTCTGCAGGCTCGTTCATAAAGTGCCTTGAATGGTGCCATCTGGATACTCTACTGGTAGCTGTTGTTGTACGCAAACTCTACCAAATGTAACTGTCCTTCCCATCCACCTTTAAAATCAATGATGCATGCTCGTAACATATCCTCAAGAGTCTGTATCGTCCTTTTCGACTGTCTGTCCGTCTGTGGATGGTAGGCTGTACTAAACTGCAATCGAGTTCCCATGACTTCTTGCAGGCTTTTCCAAAAGTTTGTCATGAATTTAAGATCTCGATTTGACGTAATCATCACTGGTACTTCGTGCAACCTCACTACTTGCCTCATATACAATTCTGTATACTTATTCATAGCGAAATCCTTTCGCACACGAATAAAGTGGGTAGACTTGATCAATCTGTCCACGACTACCCAAATAGAGTCATGACCTCTCTAGCTCCTCGGAAGTCCCATCACAAAATCCATGGTTATATGCTCCCACTTCCATTCTGGAATCTCCAATGGCTGCAAAGTCCTCCAGGCTTACAGTGCTGTGCTTTCACTTGCTGGCACGTCAAACACTTAGCCACATACCTTGCTACGTCACCTTCATTCCGTTCCACCAATAGTGTTGTTGCAAATTTTGGTATATTTTTGTACTTCTAGGGTGAATGCTATAATTGCTCCTATGAGCCTCTGACAAGATCCTTTCCCTGAGTCCTTCATCTTTTGGCATGCACAATCGCCCTCAAAACTTCAAGATTCCGTCCTCTGACACTTGAAATTCTAGTTTTCTCTTTTTCGCATCCATTTCAAGGATCTTCTAGATCTCTAGGTCCGTAGACTGTAGGGCCTTTATTCCTTCTTGGATCTCAAGTTCCACCTTCAGCATAGTTATCAAACTGGACAACTGATCGACTTCTAATCTGAACTCGAAATATCTCAAGTCCTCAATCAGCGACCAACCTTTCACCAGCATACATACGATGCTTGACTTCCGACTCAGCGCGTCTGCTACTCTGTTTGCTTTCCCAGGATGATATAGTATCTCACAATCGTAATCTTTGAGCAGCTCCATGCACCTACGCTGCCTCTTGTTCAGCTCCTTATGGAAAAATAAATACTTTAAACTCTGGTGGTTTGTATAGGTCTAAAACTTCTTGCCACAAAGGTAGTGTCTCCAAATCTTCAGGGCAAATACAATCACCACTAACTCCAGGTCATAGGTCAGGTAATTCATCTCGTGTGGCCTCAACTGCCTGGATGCATAGGCTACTACCCTTCTGTGTTGCATCAACACACAGCTCAATCCTTTCAGCAAAGCATCGCTGTATATTTCATAACCTCCTAGTCCCGACAGAATGGTCAGTATTGGTGCGGTCGTCAATCTATGCTTATGCTCTTCGAAACTTTGCTCACATTTATCAATCCATTCAAATCTCGTTTCCTTCTTCGTCAACCGCGTCAGTGGGATGGCTATGGACAAGAATTTCTCCACAAATCGCCTAAAGTATCCCGCCAGTCCCAAGAAACTTCGGACCTCCATGACTATAGTAGGCCTCAGCCAGTTGGTTATTGCTTCAATCTTTGCAGGATCCATTGCAATCCCTTCTCTAGACACCACATGACCTAGAAAAGCTACCTTGTTTAACCAAAACTCGCACTTTCTCAGCTGCGTATAAAACATATGCTCCCCCAGTGTCTGTAGCACAATTCTCAAGTGCTCCTCATATTCTGCTTCGCTTCTCGAGTAAATCAAGATGTCGTCAATGAAGACTATGATGAATCTGTCCAGAAATTTCTTAAACACTCGATGCATCAGGTCCATGAATGCAGCTGGAGCGTTGGTCAGTCCAAACGGCATCATCATAAATTCATAATGACCATACCTTGTTTTGAAAGCAGCATTAGGTATGTCTTCCTTCTTGATTCTCAACTGGTGATACCCTGTTCTCAGGACAATCTTCGAAAATACTGTCGCTCCTTGCAACTGATCAAACAGATCATCAATCCTCAGCAGTGGATACTTATTCTTTACCGTCACTTGGTTCAGTTGCCGATAGTCGATGCACAAACGCATAGACCCATCCTTCTTCCTTACAAATAGCACCGGTGCTCCCCACGGTGAAGCACTTGGTCGGATAAATCCTTTATCTAGCAGCTCTTGCATTTGCACCTTTAACTCTTTTAGTTCTGACAGGGACATCCTGTAAGGTGCTTTTGATATTGGCTCCATTCCAAGAGCTAACTCAATCACAAATTCTATTTCCCACTTCGGTGGAAATCCTAGCAACTCTTGGGAAAATATATCGGGAAACTCACGTACTACCAGGATATTTTCTAGCTTTGGCTCTTCGGTAGTCGTGTCCAATACTGCCACTAAGTATGCCTGACATCCTTCAGACATCAACTTAGTCACTTCCAGAGATGTGACTAAGGGAATCGAGATTCTCCCTCGACTTCCCACCAATTCAAAGCTAGGGCGTCCTCTCGGATAAAACAAGATTATTTTACTATCACAGTCTACTATTGCCCCCTACTTACCCAACCAATCCGTTCCTGTGATTGCATCGAAATCGTACATGGGTAAGACAACTAGGTCAATGCTTTCTTTACTCCCTCCAATCACAATCTCACAATCAGCACAGCCCAATGAAATCATTATGTTATCTTTTAAGGGAGTGGTGACATGCAGAATTATGTTCAACGGTTTCAATTTCATGTCCACAAATCAGCAAACTGTGCAGACACAAATGAATGCGTGGCACCAGGGTCAAATAATGCGCATGCAGCTTGATTGCATAAGTAGACCGTACCTGTGACCACTCCTAGTGCTTCCTCCGTCTCTCTACGAGCTACTGCATACACTATGCCCTGTGCCGGTGGTCGATTTTGTTTAATCTGAGGCGTTGTAGTCGACGGTCCCGCTTTTGGCCTCTGTCCTTGCAGTCGACTTGTCAGAGCTTGACTCGGGCACACCCTCATCTGGTGGCCCAGCTGACCACATTTAAAGCAAGCCCCTATCCTCACCGGGCACGGTCCATTTCCATGCCTCCTGCCACAAAGTCTGCAGTTCCAATTCGCAGGGTTTGGCGGCTTCACGATATTTTTCCGCACCGGAGGCACAAAGCGCCTATTACCCGCCGTCGACCTCTTGCCCATTTGGCGGTTATCTCTGAAGGACGTAAACCGCGATCTAGTTGCGGCGTTTCTCTCTTTCAAGTCTCTTTCAATCATCTGGCCCCGCTCGTAAATCTCCTTGTACGTCCTCAAATTCAGAGCGATCATCTGACTGCGGAGCTCGGGCCTCAGACCATCTCTAAACCTTCTTGCTTTCTCCAGAGGGTTCTCCACAAATCGCGGTGCATATCTCGAAAGCCTCGCGAATTTGGCCTCGTACTAATCTATTGTCATCTGGTTCTAGCGTAACTGTAGGAATTCTATCTGCTTCCTTTCCCTGGCCGTTTCAAAAAAATACTTATCATTGAAGGCCATCTTAAAAACATCGCAATTCATGGCCGTTCCTTCAGGGAAAATGCCATCCTTGGTGGTAGCCCACCAGTCATTCGTTGTGCCCTCCAGTTGGTACACAGCTAGCAGTACCTTTTCCTCATCGGTGCATCTCAGCACGCCAAAAGCCTTCTCTAACTTTTCTATCCACCTAGGTGCTAACTTAGGATTTCCAATCCCGTCGAATTGAGTCGGCTTCAGCTTTATGAACTGCTCAACTAGCTGGCCCATCTGTCTGGCCACGATGATATCTTCTTGGGCATTCACAGTTTCATTGCCCTGGCCTTGTTCATTCTGGCTTCTATTGCCACCATTATTGCCATTATTGGCGTTGACAGCTACGATGGCAGCTCCTACTGCTTGGGCGATAGCAGCGTCCTGATCTTGGGCTTGCCTATTGATCATGTCGCCGATTCTTTCTAATGCCCGAAGTACACCATCCATCCTTAGATCTTCAGCGACAGGCGGTCTTGAGCTAGAAGCTCTGCCTCTTGGTCTTCTAGTCCTTCTAGATGGGTTACTCATCTTGGTCTCTTTTTACTGAACCTGATCCACTACAAGTTCAGCAAGAAGTTAGTAACTTACTCAACTATCCAAATCCAGAGCTACTAACTAATCCTTAACAGAAACAGTTACAATCCAACAATACTTTATACCACAAACTCCAGAATCATTCAACCAATAGCCCATGGTCATTTCTCAGTTCCATTCACTCCAGCGATTCACTAAAGCCAATCACTTTCATTCCTCAAACAAACCAAGGTCCAGAAATGACCTTCAATCCCAAGCAGAGAACTTGATCCTTAAGCACTTCCACAACCCTACCGGAGCCATTGTCAACCTTAAGTACTAGGTCACAAGCTATACACCCCAAGCCTTATCTTAACCAGTTTCCTAAGGTCTCGCTATCCGTCCTTGTCCCAACTTAATCCTCCTTATTACTCCAGTCCTCAATCAACTTTAGATCGAGCTGACCTTGCTCTGATACCAAGCAAGGCGGGGATGTCATGGCTCGAACCCATCGGGCTCGCTAACATCCCTGCAAGCAAACAACACAATCTCTCGCGGTCCAAGGATCTACAATCATATTGAGAGATAATATATAAACATAATCATGCGGAAGCAATACTCAATAAATCCCCGTACAATATATAAGTTATGTCATATATCATAACATACTATTCGTACAAATACCGACTACTACAAACCGCTAGACAAGGATGACGAGGTAAGCACATCAAAAGAGTCCCTCACGACATCTAAAAGATTAGGGTCGGGTCGCCTCCAAAAGCTCAAGTCAACGAATTGGGGTCCTAAGATGAACTGCTGGAATCCTCGGTATCTTCGGCATCCTCCGTCGGCTCGTACTCGGAGAAGGTCTCGGATGGAACCTCGATAGAATCCTCCATGGTCGTCTCATGAGACGACTCCGCAAGATCCTCCTCGGTCGCCTTCAGGACGATGACCTCATTCTCCTCCACGGTGAAGTCCAGCGTTGGGGTCTTCTCTGGTTCGTTCCTAGAACCAACTACTGACCCCTCTGGTAATTCTTGCTCCCCAGCAATCTAACAGCAAGCAGGGATAACACTCTAGGGTACCTCGTGGGGGTTCAACGGCCCAATCTGCTCGTCCCCAACCCTTTTAAACCATGCCTCGAGCCTTTGAGGCTTCCAATTAGGGCTACCCTCGTCGATCCATATAACTGTACACTTTCTCACATAAATATTTTCCTGAATATCCGGGAACTCATCAAAATACGCTGTCATTTTCTTGGGGTCCCCAAAGCGTAAATGCCACTTATCTAAGGCCTAGGATCTGTAAAAATAAGGGTCTCCAAAGGGGTGAGATACTCATCTCAGTAAAAAAATCCTAACTTTAGGTCAGGTCGACCGTCCACTCAAGCAATCGTACATCCCAATCATTCCAAACTTATAAACACACAAGCATATCATGCACAAATTAATGAAACAACAACATGCAGATGACAGGCATGCAATGATGACCTCATGTCACACTTAAATGATCATGCACAGCTGTCCTGCCACTTCACCACATCCACCTCTTCCTGCCTACCTCAATCTCCAGCTCGCGATCTCGTCGCATCAAGCTCGGTCTGCGTAAACGCATCAGACTGTCATCGACAACTCGCGTAAACGCATCAGGTTCCGATGAATCTCCAGACCAATAACATCATCTCATATCTCTGTCTCGCGAATAATTCGCATCAGGACCGTGGCCATCTCAACCCCGCGATTTCATCGCATCAGGGTGCCACTCAATATCAACTACATCCCGCAATCTCGTCGCATCAGGGTATCCACCTCTCACCCTGCGTCTCATACGCCTCAGGGCCTCGCCATGTCATGCTCATGTAATGATTTTCAAATTTATTTTCCATACGAGACGACATGTGCAATTTAAGCACAATTCAAAGATCTCATGGCATGTAAGGCAATCAAATGACACACATACATGGCGGATAATTCAAGCATAAACAATAATATACATAATCCTCCTATAGCCACCGAGGACATACCAAGATCTATCCCTTCGAAAAATCCCCATAAATCGATCAAACTAAACCTCGACTCACCCAATTGAATATAATTTCCCTATTCTAGGTTTAGAATTCCCTTATCTTGCGTTTGATTACACAAATTTCTCCTTGAGATTGCCTCAAGGTCTCGACCAAATCAATCCAAGGGTCAATTCACCGCGTAACCTAGAATTTCAACCAATTTTATCAATTCTCTTGTCCAAATTCTCAATCCTTGAACCATAAACTACCATAGCATAATCCTCATTCTCTAAACATGCCTTAATCATCAATTTGGAACTAAAACCATCCATCACCAGCCCCCAACAGCCTCTTTTTTGCACATAACCGAATCGGTTCTTCCCGGTTCTATGCAAACAGGGCACAACCAGCCCTATATCTACTCCAAATCCAATATTTAATCATCATCCTACCTCTTAACATATCTACCTAAAGGTTCTAAAGGCTCACCGAAGATTTGAAGTTGATTTATCGCCGGAAACTCGTCGAACGTCGTCGGATTCCTCAAGTCAGTTTTCTCGGCAAATTCTGTCCAAGATTTACAAGATCGGTTCATGGTCAAAACTTCATCAAATTGAGCCTCAATTTTTATCATAGATTTCTACATGTCTCTACTAGATCTCCACAAAATTTGACTCCAAAACTCCAAGATTTCGGCCTTCAAAAGAACTAGAAATCGAACCTATCTCAAGTTGAGTTCTATTTTGTCGACTCTCGGGAAAATGCTTGCTCAGGACTCCTTGGTGCTCCAAATAGCTTGATTCTTATTCGAGGATGTCGACAAGACGTAAATCTATGTTGGTGTGGTCAGTCGGAGGTCAGATGGTGGTCGAAAATGGGCATCGACGGCGCCGAACGGAAAGACCAGAACTAGTCGTCGATGGCAGAATGAAGAGGAAGAAGAAGATGGAGATTTTTGGTGGTGAGGGGTTTATGGCCGGTCAAAATGAAGTGAGGAGTGAGAGAAAATTTGTTATATACAAGGTTTGGTCAAAGAGGTTGAATGGTCGGTTTGGCATAGTTGACTTGACTACTCTTTACACCATCCATTGACACTTATCCCCTTATCAATCATGCATGATCCAATGGCTCTCATTCACTCTTGAATTTCAACAGCCTTGAGGGGGTTTAATGTCCAAAATGCTCTTCTTCAAATGCTTGGGTAAGGTTCTAAGCTTGAGGGGTAGAAGGGTAATTTTACCCCCGATGTTCAGAATGTCGTTTTTCTCGTTCCAGAATTCTTTGATAGGGCGACGGCCAATCCGAATAATGTTGAAATTCTTTATTTTCCATTTCAAACTTTTCAAGACTCGTTTTTGATGATTTTCTCTATCAAACGTGGTTCCAGCCTATCTCGAACCAACGGCAGCTTTTGTGGACTTTACGCGTATCGACCCCATGATTCTCATCACATTTAGGGCTCGTCAATTTGTGGCGGCTTTGGTTGTCATGTAATTGTGAGAGTTTATCGCTAGTCCCTTTGGTCACGATCTTCACTGTCCGATTTAGGAAAATTTTTACAAATCATAGATTTGTTAAGCGGCGTCACCTGCGCTCCAATCGTATGACACTCGCAAGGCATTCCTTAATCGTTCTTGGATCGGCCTTTCTGGGGTTCTAAATATCCCCTCTACAATCCTTATGGCCAAAGCGACATTTCTTATTCGAATTCCCTAGGTACACGTACCATGTCTCGCGTTAGCCTTTCCCTTTTGGTCAGCCTACTCGAATTGATTAGATTCGATCGAGATATTACTGAAATTCATCTCTAGATTCATTTCTCATTAGCGAGTCTGAATTGACTGGAAAACAGAATGTCACACATGGAAACAAAAACAAATATTCTCCTTGAAAGATATGAATCTTCAAAATAAAGCCTGATGAATCTATTTCTGACATGATCAACAGGTTTACAAACATCGTGAAAGGCTTAACCTACTATGATAAAGAGATCTCACAAACTAAAAGAGTCAACAAAATTTTGAAAGGATTGACAAACAAATGGAGCACCATCAAGAGTACAATACAAGAAACCTCGAAAATTTCGCCTCTATCAGTTGATGAGCTCTTAGGGATATTAGCATCCTATGAGTCTGAATGTCAGAATGATGAAGATGAAATGAAGGGAAGAGAGGAAATTGCCTTGGGGTAAACAATGAATAACTCAAGTGATATAGATTCTGAAGCTAAAGAAGATGATGAAGAGTTGGCCGTAATGGTTAAAAAAATTCAGAAAAATGGCAAGGAGACGAAGGAACTTCAAAAGAAACGTTCATTCAAACAACCTGAAAAATCTTGAAAAAGATGAAGATAAAGAAATAATTTGTATTGAATGCGAGAAACGTGGACATATAAGACCTAATTGTCCACTTCTGATAAAGAAGAGAGGAAAATTTGAAAAGAAGAATAAAATATTTAAAGCTGAAACACAGCGCGACACTTAGTATCAAGAAAGTGACGAAGAAAACTGTGCAACTATTTGTTTGATGGCCAAATTAGATTCTGAGGATGACAAAGAGGTAAGTTTGATCAAAATCCTTGATGAAATATCTGATTGTATTGATGAGTTATGCTTGGATTATAAGAATGTGCTTAAGAAAATCTCTGAATTGACAAAGGAGAATTCAAAATTAAGGCAACAAGATCTTTCTAAAAATGAAAAAGGTTAACTTTCTTCAAAAAGAATATTTTATTTTAAATTAAAATTATGGTCTTCTCAAAAAGGAAATTTCAAAAATACGTTAAAGTCATGATTTTCTTAAAAATGAATTTTCAAACCTTCAAGACAGTTGTAAATCTCTTTTAAAGGAAACGATTCACACAAGCAAGAAATTTCAGCTATCCGCAAAAAGTTTTCCTTAGGATAAAAAAACTTTGGAACGTGTAATTTCCATTCAAATTCTCCATTAAACAAAAGTGGTCTTGGTCTAGAAAAGGAAATTATTTTATGAATTAATTTTTTAAATTACAAGGAAAGACGAAAAAATACCATCAAGGAATTCTTGCAAAATACATTTTCAAAAATTATTTGTAAAACTTGTTGGTTGTGAATTCTTCAAGTGTTCAAACCGTGGAGATAAAAATCATTTCAAAAATGAATTTTCCCAAAGTTTGGAGACCCGTCAGATGAATTATCTTAAGGATGGAAAAGTCAACTAATGTGAAAGGATCCAAAAAAATCTAGGTACCAAAGAAAGCATGAATATGCTTATTTGTTGTAGGTACCAAAGAAGAAAAATAAATGGCGTCTGGATAGTGGCTACCCAAGGCATATGATAGGCGATTCAAGCAAATTCACATAACTCTCCATAGTCAATGACAGAAGTGTGTTTTTTGGAGGCAACAATAAAGGCAAAATCATCGGCAGAGGCACCGCCAAGAACAATAAACAATACTTCACTAGTTGAAGGCTAAACTATAATATGTTAAGTGTAAGTCAACTATATGATATTGGCTTTAAGATCTACTTTCAGAATAACAAATGTAAAGGTGAAAGTGGCGATAAGACTCAATCCTTCACCAGGCGAAGACATGGAAGCATCTATCTACTATATGTGGATTCATAAGAAGAAAAATGCCTTGTCTCTATTAAAGAGGAATCAAATTTATGACACAGAATGCTTGGCTACATAGTTACAAACAATAAGTCAAGCTCTCTTCTAAAAGGTTGGTAAAAGGACTACCAAAAGTGAGATTTGAGAAATCAAAGTCGTGTACAGCATGTACACGTAGGAAAACAGGTAAGGAGGTCTTTTACACCAGTCAATACTATATCGACTAATTGAGCCTTGAAAGTCGTACACACGGATATATTTGGATCCACTCGAAGTCAAAGCCTCGATGGTAAGAAATACTGCTTGGTTATTGTAGATAACTATACTCGTTTCACCTGGGTCTACTTTCTTGCTCATAAAAATGAAGGATTTTCATATTTCTCAAATTTTGCAAAATTAGTTCAAAACGAAAATGGTTATACTATTTCTTGCATTAAAATAGATCATGGATGAGAGTTTGAAAATCAGTTTTTTTTTCAACCTATAGTAGTGAAAACGCTTTGCAACACAATTTTCTGACTCCCTGTACTCTAGAACAAAATGGAGTTGTAGTGAGGAAAAGTCATTCCCTACAGGAAATGGCAAGTACTCTCTTAATTGAAAGCAAAAAGCCTTCATATTTTTGGGCAAATGTAGCTTCAATTGCTTGTTATCTTATTAACTGTGTGTTCCTAAGGTCAATTTTGGGCAAAACTCCTTGTGAACTTTATAAAGACAAAAAACCAAATATTTCATACTTTTAAGTCTTTGGTTGCAAATGCTTGTTGCTTAAGAACGCAAATGATAGAACTGGTAAGTTTGATGAGAAGTCAGATGAGGCAACCTTCCTTGGATATTCTACTACAAGCAAAGCACACATAATTTTCAACAAGAATTCACGTACTGTGGAAGAATCAATGAATGTAAAGTTCGATGAGAACAATGTTCTTTACAATACTCAAGAAGAAGAAGCGCCAGGATACTCTCTTACAAATGAAGAAACTCAAAACCTAGAAGAAGCAGAACAGGTGGACTCTACACAAGTTATCGCCTCTACTCAACCCACTCTACTAAAGATCAGTCTAGCTCTACTACTACAAACAACAATCAGAGAGATAAATTTGATCACAACTGGACGAATAA
This sequence comes from Rhodomyrtus tomentosa, assembly GCA_028455895.1. NCBI lineage: Eukaryota > Viridiplantae > Streptophyta > Magnoliopsida > Myrtales > Myrtaceae > Rhodomyrtus > Rhodomyrtus tomentosa. The sequence goes on along the minus strand of JAPCWY010000001.1, from coordinate 32,909,311 downwards.
ATCCAGCCATCCAATTCAACTGGTTCTTGGAAATGTGAAAGATGGAATCAAGACTCGCTCATCCTTCAAAGAAATGATGGCTACATTGGCTTTCATTTCTGAGATAGAACTAGCAGAAGTACTCTCAAATGAAAGCTAGATAGAAGGTATGCAAGAAAAATTATATCAATTGAAAGTGAATCAACCTTGGGAACTAGTACCAAGGCCAAAAGATCGTCTTGTTATTGATGCAAAATGGGTCTTAGAAACAAACTTGATGATAAAGTCAGAGTCACAAGGAACAAAGCAAGACTGTTGCGAAAGGATACTCATAAGAAGAAGGAATCGATCATGATGAGACCTATGAACCGGTTGCCAGGTTAGAAGCTATTAGAATGTTATTAAAATATGCATGTTATTATGGCTTCAGACTTGTCGCGACCTAAAATTATAAAATTCTAAGCTAATGGATTATCAGGTTAATTTAACGACTAATCTAATACGGACTCTTCCAATCCCTACCAAATCGCAACTTTAATTCAATTAGAAATGATTGTGAATTTGGAGTCCCCACTAATCATTTTTGGTAGGTTGATTAGAAACTTAAGTAAAACAGCGAGATAACCATTTTACTTTCGCAAACCAGAGATTGTGGATTCGAGGACTTGATTACACTAATTAATTAAAATTAATGCCCTTTCGGTACCTTGATTTCATGAAATAGAGATTGGTTATTAGAACATGGAGTTCCGTTTTTTTTTTTTGGGATTTTCACTTTTTAGATACAATGCATGAATCATGAATATAAATTTTCAGAAAAACATGTTGATGCACTGAACTGATTTTTTTTTTGTGTGTGTTTTTTTTTAGATTTTCGGCAATGCATAGAATGTGACTTAGAGATACACTACGAATTTTTTTTTGAAAAATATGGAATATGAGCGATATCCGAAAATATGATAATGAATTATGCAAGATATGCATGAATTTAAAAATATGCTATCCTAATCTATGTGAGATATGCAAAATAGCAAGATATGCATTGGATAAGATTGTTGCTCTTCCTTTTTTGAATTTTTCGGCTTTGGTGGGGATTTTCTTAAAGGTTTTGTTATCTTGACTTAATTATCTAAAGTTTTATGATATAAGGTTTCTAGGAAGCCTTATCTTCCTAAAAAAAAATCAATTAGATAGGATTTCTAGGAAACCATATCTTAGTATTTTAGGAATTTTCGGGATATAAACAATTCAAGTCAAGAGAACATATCCATAAAGAAAATTAATCAAAATCACAATCATCTCCACCTTTTCCAAATTTTTGAAAATTAATGCAACCCAAATTTGAGATTGACTTTCTGAAGATAGCAAATCGAACCTAAACAATGATAGGTCAGATCGATTAAGCTCACAATTTTCTTGACAAAAATTAGGTTTTGACGTTTTAGACCAAGAAAACCGTTTCTTTAGTTTCTGAAAAAAAAAAGTTTGCCTTTTGTTTCGATTATGGTGCCAAAATATTCGACACCACCATAATAAAATTCAAGGATTCACTCGTTAAGTTCCCACAAAATTCTGCACGAGCTAACGACATGAAACGTGCAAAAAATGAAGTATTTTCGAACAAAAACAACATGCTTACGTTGCAAAAACAAGGAGCAAACAGCAGTGAAACAACATGAAAACCATCCAGAAAACATACTCGAATTAACCCATAAGTGTGTTCGATGTTACCCTAATCCGGGGGGTGAAAACAGGGCTGGTTTGGAGCGGGAAACAAGTTGGACGACAACGTTGTCAGCGGTGGCAGAATGGAGACACGGCGGGAGCGGTGATGATGAGGAAACAAAGGCGGCGATGGAGCAGCGAGCTAGAACCATGTCGGTTGTAGGCAAGAGCAAGGACGACATCGATGGTGTTGGCAACGTGCAAGGCAATGTTGGCAACAACAAGGCGGTACGAATATGGTCGGTGGTAGGTGTCGTGAGGCAATCTTTAAGCAGGGGCTGGCGATGAAGGGGAGCGGAGATGTGGCTAGAGGCGAGTAGGACAGCGGGGACGGCTGACTTTGTGCGGGGATGACGACGTTGATGGAGGACCAATCGGCGGTAGAGTGGCGTGAAGGAGTGAGATGTGAAAATGAGAGAGGGCGGGTGAGAGAAAGAGTTGTGCTGAAATTTTTTTCTTCCACCTTTTCCTAAGTGCGCATGTTGTATACATAGAGTATATTACGTCTATACTCCAAGATTCAACCCTAGCCATTGAGATTTTAGACAAGATATTGACCGTAGGATTTGAATTTCTGATTTTTTTTTTTTAGGAATCCTATTGGGTTAGGATATCCAAAATTTCGGCCACCATGGGGGATATAGGGTTTGGCCAAAAATTCCTTAATAAATGGGTTTATTTGCATGAATTTAGGGCCTAATTGGGCTTTAATTAATTTAATGGGTAATTAACTAAAAGGCATGCTTTTAAAAGAATTAGAATGGATGAAGCTCAAATAATTTTCGCTAATTCCCCTCTTGTGATCGAAAATTACAAATTGATTTCGGTCCCGTCATCTGTTAAATTAAGCTCAATTGATTTGTTTTTGACCGATTGTTGATGTATAACAGAAAAAATAAATATACAATGCATGAGAATTTATTTTTTGCGAGAATTATGGTTAACTCCCATTTTATGAATAAATGAAATGAATTTCTTAAAATCAAAATTTAAGTGTCAACAATCGCCCCTCTTTGAGTGAAGCTCAAAGATTAAAATTGAAACCTAAATTTTGTAAATGCAAGTGATGATGATGAAATTTTTTTGCGAGAGTTTAAATCCCATTTTCTAATACAAAAGGAATATGATGCATGAAATGAAAAGTTGTAAATGACATGTGCCCAAAATTTCTCCTATTCCCATATTAGATAAACCTGCACATGGGTCGCATACGAGAATACCTGTTTTACCAAATATCTCATAAGCGGATGATTCCTTTAGCTTATGGACTTCCAATGGATACCAAGATGTTAAGGTATTGGGCCTATCTATTGCCAGAAGTTTCCTTCTAAAGCGAAATGATGCAAGATCTGTGTAGATTTGAAAGATATGTCTTCCGAAGTCACAAGAGCGTATACATTGTGAATCGGAAGAAAAACCAAGTTCAGATGTGGATCTTAGGTTTTTGGGGGCCTTATTCATTGCCAAAATTTTCTAAGCGATGAATGACTGATGGTTAGGCTGACTGCATCATACCTGTTCATTCTCTTAAAAATAATGATATGCATGAAACTAATGTAAGTGCGACATCATGAGCTAGAAAATTTTGCGAGCCCTTGCCTACATTATAAAGCTCCACGGGGGAATTTTGTCAATAAGAAAATCTGTCTGACCATTTTGACAATTCTGATCAAGTTGAATGAGGAATTTTAGTCAGAAAGGACTTTTCGCTCATTCTCAATGAAAAAGGCTTGTGAGACCCGACCATCGATGCGGGTAAGAGAAATCGCTTAGAGTTGTCATCATTACACCTGACAAGGATCTGGGCATTTTCGCAATTAGTATGACCAGACCAATCTGTGAGGTCTTTTATGAGGTCTTTTATATTGACTGTAATTCAGCTTCGGTCAGAGGTTATATTAAAGGGGACTCATACGAGTCATTAGGCCCTGAAATGAAATCTTCACTTGCTGCATTGGGTTTACAAGTCAGGAATCCTGCCAAATGAGATAAAAATGATCTTGCTCGCACTTCTTCAAGCGACATTCATAGGCATTTGAAACCCTGCATTAACCCAAGCGCCATAATATGAAGAGACTTTTGGTAAGGGTTGAAATGTAGGTTTAGGGTAGGCTTGAAATGAAAATCTTATTTTCAGCAAAAGGTTATAATGAGCAAAATGGTGATCATCCATTCTTGATATTTTGTGCTTCAAAAATGATCTTCGTGATTCAACTCAAGTGAGACGTCCTTTCCTTTTGGAGGTTTTTATGAGAGAGCTCTTTTCTTTTTCCCTTTTCTTTGTGATGGGAGTGGGCTTTTTCTTTTTTGCGTGACAAGCTTTGCCATTTTTTTTTTGCATGGAGAGCTTTGTTCTTTTGAAAAGGAAGGAAGAGTCTCATCTGACAAATTTTTAAATTTTAGTTTGCCCCAAGGCACCTTGCTCATCCGTCGAATAATTCGAGACAACTTCTTTTCAAGATGATCACTGTTGGGTTAAAAGAAATGAATCCACCACTCAAATTGAGTTTAGCAAATGATAAATGAATATGTGGTATAGAAATGAAATGCTCTTCGTCATGTCTAAGGCACTTGAGCTAACACATAATTCGCATGCAACAAACTCACTCAAAGATTGATATAAGTGAAAGCAAGAAAATCCCACTCATTCTTTGAATTTTTGAAATTTGCCCCAATGTGGGGTTGTTCCTGATTGGGGTATGAAATGAGACCTCCGCTCAATGGGGTTAAGCAAAGGACAACCTGTAGTGTTTGGGTAGAAGAAATAAATGCCTCAATGTCATTTTGATCATCATACTTTTCGCGAGATAACCCTTTTACTTTGTAAGCATGGAAATTATCACACTGCTCACTGGGGATTGTGATATAGGATGTGTATGGAAATGACTTGCCTTTCATCGTCCTATCATTCCTCATTCAAAATAATCAATTCAATAAGAACAGAGAGATTCCTTGATTGAAATTATTTCACAATGGAAATTGATAATGAAGACAAAACAGGTGACAAAATGAGTAAGCATCAAATGAATACTATAACTCGATCAAAAACATGTCAGGGCAAATCAAGTGTAATACTTCTTTACAACATCAAAATTGACAGGATTGGTAAAAACACGACCATCTATCTCCGCAAGGATTAAAGCACCTCATGGGGGCACCTTCTTCACAATGTATGGGCTTCTATAGTTCGAAGCAAACTTTCCTTATGGAAGCGAAAATATAGGTAATAGTTTTCGTAGGACAAGGTCTCCTACCTGAAAATGTCGAGGTCGAACTTTCTTGTTAAAGGATTTAGCAACTCTCTGCAGGTAGCACTGGCCATGGCGTAAAGCTCTAAGCCGTTTTTCATTAATCAGGTTCAACTGGTCCATCCTCTGTTGGATCCAATCGGCTTCAGTCAGTTTGACTTGGGATAGTACACGCAACGAAGGAATTTCCACTTGAACCGGTAACACTGCTTCCATTCCATACATAAGAGAATATGGGATTGCCCCGGTAGATGTTCGGATCGAACGCCAATAAGCCATAAGCACACATGGCAACCTCTTGTGCCAATTGTGATAATTCTCAGCCTTTTGGCCAAGATCTTCTTGATGTTTTGTTGGCTGCCTCCACCGTACTATTTAGCTGAGGATGGTATGGGGAAGAGTTCAAATGCTTGATCTTGAATTTTGTGAACAAGTCATCAATTAGCTTGTTGTTCAAATTTGAGCCATTATTAGTAATTATGACATCGGGTGAACCATATCGAGCGATGATATCTCGACTAATGAACTTCACCACATTTCGTACCATGATTGCTAAATACAACGTTGCTTCAATCCATTTGGAAAAATAATCAATGGCGACTAGGATGAAGCGATGTCCATTAGATACTTTGGGGTTGATCGGGCTGATCACATGAATGCCCACATAGGGAAGGGCCATGGCTCAGATAATTGATGCAGCTCATTCGGAGGAACATTGATCTTGTCGCCATGAATTTGACATTTGTGATAGCTTGGAACATGCTTAATGCAATCGATTTCCAGAGTGAGTCAATAATAACCTAACCTCATGATCTTCTTAGCGATCATGTAGTCATTCATATGCGAACCGTAGATTCCTTCATGTACTTCCATCATCAAGCGGACAGCTTCGGTGGAGTCAATGCACCTTAGAAGAACTGAATCAAAGGATCTTTTATAGAGATTTTCACCGCTGAGAAAAAATTTTAAGGCCATCTTTCTTATGTACCTCTGATCTGATGCCGCACTCTTTTCAGGAAATTTTTGCTCCTCAATGTAAGTATTGATGTCATGGTGCCAAGGCTTGCCATCGGGCTCATTGGTTATAGCCATACAATAGGATGGCTTCCTCAGTACTTCAATCTTTAAAGGTTCGACCTCAAGTCCATTGATGACTTGCAACATTGAAGATAGAGTAACTAATGCATCAGCGAACTGATTGTGAGTTCTAGATAAATACTCTAACGAAATATCATCAAACTCCTCTACCAGTTCATCCAAATACTCATGGATGGTAGCAACTCAGCATCCTGTGTTTTTCATTTTCCAACTGTCTGAAGAATGATTAAGGCTGAGTCTTTGAATACCTTGAGGCGGGTTATACCCATTTCGATTGCAACCTATAGGCTAAGAATGCATGCTTCATATTCTACAATGTTGTTAGTACATGGAAATACTAACTTTGCCGCTACAGGATAATATTGAACGCTTGGAGATATCAAGACCGCTCCTGTACCTGATCCGGATAAATTCACGACTCCATCGAAATACATGATTCAACAGTAGTCACCTACCACCATGACTCGATCTTCAAGTTGATAAGGGTTTTCGTCTTGCCCTAGATTTTCAGCCAGGATATCAGCTATGGTTCGTCCCTTCACCAACATTTGGGACAAATATCGAGCATCAAACTCAAAAATGAAGATCTGTCATTTGGCAAGCCTGCCAATCAAGGCAGATTGATTTAATAAGTGCTTGATGGGATCGCATTCTATCACCAAATGTATTTGGTAATGCAAAATGTATTGCCGCGGTCAGTGTAGCACCCAAACTAGAGCCGCACAAGTCTTCTCAGTTTTAGAGTTGTTCAATTCAGAAGCTATGAACTTCTTGCTCAAATAATAAATGGCTCGCCTTTTCTCATCATCTTGTCTTATCTGAGCTAACATAGCACCCAGAGACTCGCTATGGATTGTGAGGTAGAGTATCAAAGGTTGCCTCGGCACTGGCGGAACAACCAATGGCGGATTCATGAGGTGTTGTTTTAACTTCTCAAAGGCTTCATCACAATCATCATCCTACTCGACTAGCGCATTGTTCTTTAACAACTTGAAGAAAGGCTTAGCGGTCTCAAACAGCTGAGAAAAGAATTGAGCAATGTAATTCAACCTACCCATAAGGCTTTGAACTTCTTTGACTATTTTCAGTGGCTTGAGTTCACAGATGGCTTTCACCTTGGACGGGTCTATCTCGATACCTTCATTACTGACAATAAAACCAAGCAATTTGCCCGAGCTAGCGCCGAAAATGCATTTAGAAGGATTGAGGCTTAGCTTGAACTTTCGAAGTCGATCGAACAACTTCGTCAAGGTTTTAATATGATCTTCTCCATGTCTTGTCTTTGCAATCATGTCATCGACACAGACTTCGATCTCATTATGTATCATATCATGGAATAAAGTAACCATTGCCCGTTGATAAGTAGCGCCAGCATTCCTGAGGCCAAATAGCATCACCTTGTAATGAAACATCCCCCATGGAGTGGTGAATGTAGTCTTTAATTTATCGTCTATGTTCATTAGGATTTGATTGTAGCTTGAGAAACCGTCCATGAACGAAAACATTTCAAACTCAGTTGTGCTGTCTACAAGCACATCGATGTGTGGAAGAGGAAAATCGTTCTTAGGACTAGCCTTGTTTAAGTCGCGGTAGTTGACACAGACTCGAACTCGACCGCCTTTCTTCAGTACAGGGACAATGTTAACAACCCAATTAGAATATTAGATGGCCTCAATAAACCCCACATCAAGGAGCTTCATGACATATTCTTTAATTTTCTTTGCCAACTCCTACTTAGCCCTTTGTGATCCCTGCACTTCTGGCTTGAATGAGGGATCGGTTGGTAAAAAATGTTCAACAATCGATCGATCCAAGTCATATACTCCGGAATTCATTGGGTCTCCCTCTTCATGTTTCCCCTTGAAACATACAGTAGTGAAATCAGAGAAACAAATAGGGTTTAAACATGTATGCCTTGTTATTTTCAAAACTTGAGGTGTCATTTTCGAAAAATTTTCTTGAAGTTTTCATCTTCTTTGAAGATTGTGGGATGAGAATTCATGAGAAGCCCAACCCTTAGTTTCTTACTATGGATGACAAATTTGTTCGATCGTTGGTTATCGTCATCAGGTTGGTTTGGGATACCTCATCAAGATTCCAAAATTAATGAAAAACGTCTGTAATATTATTGATATACAATCAATGAATTACATATTATTGAATAGAAATGTGACATCGAATTGTGATAAAAGTCTAAGGTGTGACATGAATCGAAAAACCTAATGCAGTCTAAAGTCTAAGGAAAGCAGGAAAAATCCCACGCAGGGGATTGCAAGAATTCAAAAATGTTACTCTAAATCCTCCAATGGATCATCAACCATGGTTTCGACAGTCAATTACAGGGATTCAGACACCATCGAAGGTTCCTTTTCTGGTGTTTCATCAGTCGGCACGGGATCTTCAAATATAGCGGCAATAATAAGATCATCGTACCAACTAGCGAGATAAATCCATCATCCACTACGTCTTCATCCAGGGCCATTGGCTCAGTAGTAATACTTTGGTCCTTTGGCGAGTCAGGGAACACAATCCCAAGGTCATCTTCAAACAGGGTCAGCGCATCATATCCTCCAACCACACCAACTGATTGGAAGGAAGTGTAAAGCGAAGGTGGTAGAAGATAAATTCTGGTCTTCCACGACCTATCCCGTATTGCCTACCATGTCCAGGCCGTCCACGTCCTCGGTGTCCCAGACCAACTGTATGGGATTGTCCTTTAAGCTCAATTGGGGCACATATCCCCTGACCATGTCGGCCCAAACCTGTACCGAGTTCGAATCCATTGCCGACCGTTACCTTAGCCACCATGATGGAAGCGTTCGATACTTCAGGAACGAGTAGAGGACTTTCTGGTGATGCATGAAGAGTTTCGCCAATTCAAAAGCATGATACGAGTCCTCCTCATTGTGATACGGCTCGATGTAAAGAATAGCCGTCTCGTTGAAGATTCGATGGCCTTCTTCGCCATAGATGACTACCAACTTCTGTTCGACAATGAACTTCATTTTTTTTTATGGAGACTCAATGATACAGTTCCCGCATTGTCAATCTACGGGCGTCCCAACAGGAGGTTGAAAGTTGATGGAATGTCCAACACTTGAAACAAAACATCAAACACAGAGGGTCTGATATCGATATTGAGGTTAATCTGCCCCATGACATCTTTCTTCATGCCATCGAAAGCTCTAACCGAGGTCTTTACAGCTTGCATCCTAGCCGGATCAATCCTGAGCCGATTCAGCGTAGCCAGGGGACAAATGTTATGTACCGACCCATTGTCGATAAGCACTCGGGCCACCAAAGTTTGCTTATGTTTCACAGTTATATGTAGGGCTTTATTGTGGCCTCGACCTTCAAGGGGAATTTCATCATCAGCAAACGCCACCTGGTCTTTCAGAAGGACGGTTCCAACAAAGTTTTCCAACCTATCCTGGTCGATATCTTTCGGGACATGCACTTGTCCCAACACATTCATTAGGGATTCCCGATGTTTTTCGGATGACTGCAAGAGCTCAAGTAGAGAAAATTGAGCTGGGAACTTTCGTAGCTGATCGACGATATTGTATTCTCTTGTCTCGATTATAGTCAGGAATTCTTTTGCGTCCTTCTCTGCGACCAGCTTGATTTGTTGATCTTCATTGTAAGCACGTCCGGATCTGGTCACCAGGGCCAGATCGTAAGACAAAGGAACGACCTTATAATCTTTCTAAGGAAATGGTTGAGGTGAGGTAATTACAAGTGTTTCAGGTATGGCAATCCCTAATTCATCGTCTAATGCATCCTCAAGGGGGGACTTACCCACCATTTCCGGATCGATCTCGACCAGACTAGCTACATCGACTTCTGTCACTTCAACTTGTGAAAAATCCTAGGACTGTGCCGTGTTAAAGTAGCAATCTCCTTATCCCAATCAATGACAATTTGAGAAAGAGCGGCAATTATTTTCGCTTAATTGATTTTGACTATCAATTCTTCATTCGTCAGGGCTGAAATCGTTTTCTCTAGTTGACTCAGCGATACAAACTCTCTATTCTGATAATAGCTTGCTCTAACCAAGGCATCAAGAATTTCCACCACTTAGACCTTGAACACACCTGTCGGTCGGGTGTTGCAGTCAAATACAACATTAATTCTATTTGAATGGTCGGACAGATGATTATTTTGGACATTTGGCTGGCCACCGCCTTGAAACGAGAAAGCCTTAGAATCGAGCATGTCTTGAATACGATTTTTAAGTACAAAGCAATTGTCCGTGTCATGGCCGTATTCACCGCAATGGTAATCACATTTCTTGGATGGGTTGTATCTAGGTGAACTGGTGTTACCATGTTGCAAGGGTTTTGAGGTTAAGAGCTTCTTCTTATGCAGTATTGCCAAAACTTGTGACAAGGTGCCTAGCATGGGAGTGTATTGCCGGTTACGTCGATTTCCCCTTTGCCCTTGTGAATGGGAACTAGCTTGTTGCCCATTGGGGACTTGCACAATAGGTACCTAGGCCGTCATGTTAACCTGAGAAGAAGGCTTTTTGTCTTTCTTTGTTGCAAATCACATGGTAGGCGCTCTAGCGTCTCCATACCGGCCTTCATTCCTCCCTCTACTTCTTCGGCCATTGCTACGAGGTGACCGAACGATATCGCATAAGTACCAAGTACTCGTGTCCGCCTTATCTGTGGTAAGGTGGAGACAAACAGTTTCATGAGCTCTCTCTCAAGGGGAATTGGCTTAAGTTAGGATGCAATATTCATCCATCTAGTGGTATACTGCTTGACGGTTTCGCCCTTCTTCATCTCAGCTTGTTCCAAGTCTTCTCTAGAGACGAGAAAGTCTATGTTAAAATGAAATGCTTCATAAAAGTATTTGCTGCTTCTTTCCAATCCTCCATGCTGTATATCTCATAATCAGTGTACCATCGCATCGCCGCATCCTTCAGACTGGCTTGGAAAGTCTTAACCAATAAAGGACCATTATTCGCATATTTGCTCATTCTAGCATGATACATTCGAACGTATGGAACGGGATTGCACGTGCTATCATATTTCTCAAAGTCGGGCACCTTGAACTTCTCAAGCATATCGACTTTGGTGAAAGCAGAAAAGTCAATGTGAAGGATACTATGAGTCCCTTGGATTTCTCGAAGCTTTTCCTCCATCTTTCGCTCCATCTTTCGCTCCATCTTTTGCTCCATTTGAGCCAACATCTTAGCCCCATCGTTATTCTGCTCAAGTGCCATATTGCTAGCTTGAGGGATTGAAGCCTATGGCGGAGCATTAGAACTGGTGCCCGGGACGATCATGTCCTCTAGCAACATAGTCGGAAAAGGAAAGTATTCTTGGTTCTAGTTTGAATTGTCAACTGGAGGAGGCAGAGGAGGTGCCAGAGGTTGAGGAGTCATGCCAGGCAACTGCATCTTGGACATGAGACTTTTTATCACGTTATCTGCCATTTGGGAGACTTGTCGTCGACCCTATTATTGAGAGCATCCATGTGTTCTTTGAGGGCTTCTTGGATCGTATTGTTGATTACTGCCTTGTTAACCATTTTCCTCGTGACTGACCTCGTGATGCGTGGAGGATTCGTGGTAGATTACCTTTAAAATGATAATAAGAAAGATGAGAATCACGAAGAAAACAAGCGGACCGGCCCATGACATCAACCTAGACTTAAAAACGAAGTAGCTACTAACAAAAATTTAATCAAGTGATCGTTTGGTTTCGTTGGCCCTTACTATAAAATTCGCCTTAATTCACGCATTGGTCAAACAATTTGCAAATTTTACCACCTAATATGAAACATAACGATGAGCAACTTTCGTGTTTCAAGTTCAGATTGATAATGGACGGATTAATACAGTTTAAAGCATCTTTGGAAAATTTCTGTCTAGAAAACTGTTTCATCCGATTTTCTTTAAATAAACAAAGGACCTCCTTAAAGTGATAATTAAAATCTAGAACTTTGCAAGTTATTACATGAAACAACCTACAACTTTCATGTTTTGTGGTTCAGCAAAAGAGATCATTTAAAAATAGTAACTCACAGGACAAAGTGAGCGCCAAGAAATTGCCGAAATTCTAGATTACATTATTCTGAATGAAAAATCATCAATAAATGGAAAACGCCATGGATCATTCTCAAAATTTTACAAATAATAGCTAAAGATGTTCTCAGCATTTTCCATTCAAATATTAGAGTCAAAAGTGACTAGAAGAAACACTAAAAAATCAGATCATGCAAAGTGTTCAACTAGAAACAGTAACATCCAGAATATCATCCTAATGAAACAATGAATAAAACTTGCAAATTAAGACTCTAACTGTCTTGAGCCATAGACTTCTGGGGGCAACGCGAGCCTTGAGCTTCTTATACTTTTCCTCATTTTTTTGGGCCTCTTCAAGCTTCCGTTTGAGTCAATTGATCTCGAAATTCTTGGTCTCTTGAACGGCCACTCGAGGTATTACCAGAAGCCATTCCTTCGGGATACATGCCCCTAGATGTAGCTGACTGTGGCATGATATGACTTGACGTCCCCTGCAAGAATCCCCTTGGGAAATGCTAGCTTGCTTGATCGGCACCGCTCCCATATGGCGTGAGCTAGTATGGCATGCTCCTCAAATCTCTAGCCCTCCAAGTCAAAATGTATGCGAATCTCCACACTCTTTAACTTTAGAGGAATCGATTGTATCATTCCATTTTGCCGAACAACTCTCACTGGATAGTACTCTGTAATGCCGGAAATTTCCAAAAGAGGAACAAGTGTCTCGTCTCGCCCCATGATTCTAGCTTCCTCCACTTTGAACCAAAGAGCATTCCATAGGAAAGTCACAGGACTAGGGTTTGCTAACAAGACCAGCAATCGGGAATAGTAATATTCAGGAACATGGTCTTGTTCATTCTTAAACTTCAAAAGAAGATGCTCGAGTTCCAAAATTTTCGGTATTTGAAGGTATTTTCCAAATTCAGAAAAGTGGGAAAGGAACCAAACTTGGAGAATTTCAAGTGAAGCTCGAAGTGTTCTGTCTTGATCTGTTTTTAAACTTGGTAAGCAAGAGGAAGGCTTTTGCCAAGATGACATTAATATTTTTTTTTTCCATTATTCACTTGTCGTGCAAAATACACCATCACGGGATTGATGGAATTTTACTTATGTGGAAAAATGACTGAGCCAAAGAACAACAAGATAAAGATCTTGGCCTTATCATATGCGAATGAAGCTTTTGCAAAACATGTTTCCAAGAATGAAATGGAACAACTTCCCTGGTTTCCTTTCAAAACTTTAGTCACTTCATCTCAATTAACATTCAAATACTTAGACAAAACCAAGACTAGACCTTTGCCAATTGGCAGAGTAACTAAACCCGAGTCCAGTGACTTTTCAAGGAGAACGCTATGCTCTTCTAGAGTTGGGGTTAGCTTGTGCTTACCAAATATGAAAGTAGGGGCTTGTGGGCTCAAAAACTGTGCCAATGCATGGATGAGACCAAATCGCATTGGGATGTGGATCAATAGGAGCATTCGGCCAATGCAAAATTTGACTATCTCTCGGCCGCCTTCATGCAGATCGTTCCGCCATCGCTTCAATCGATCCTTTGCCGGAGTTACTACTCGAATCTCCTCCATAATCTACAGCTCGAGACTATGACTCGCCTAAAACTGTCATGAACCGATCTGAAAATATTTGTAAGCGGGAGAAAAAATGGTTGAAGAGAGTACCACTTTTTGACATTTGAGATAAACAATCACATAGACATGCGCATGAAATGCAACGTGAGGTTCAATTCCTTTCTAACAAGGCTTAGCAAAGGTAGAGCCCCAGGGATACCCGGATTGAATCACTTTGGCTTGTGATTTACAGGTATAGAACCGATGGGCGATGCTTGGTTACAATTTCGAATCCGTTATTATATGTTTATCAGAAAGATGCGGTGACAGTTGTATCCGAAGGATGTCGGTACAGTAACAGCTTTTCTCATCTTTGCCTGCTAGGCAAGAGGATAGCAAGACTATTATACGCGTCATCTCGTGCCTCGACCCATTCATCGGAGTATGTTGGGCTGGAATGCCTCCATTCCCATCCCATCCTTTATGATCTCTGGCAATTCACTGAAGTTCCATACTTGTTAGATCGTCAATATCGTACCCAGGGTGTTTTTCGAGTATACCGAATCAGTATAGCTATCCTTATTCTGACACAGCTACAGTGATTCGGGCGGTGGGTGGCCCCTTCGAGAGTTGCGGGTCCTCACCTGTGTCCGCGTTCCCGAAGGCACACCTCTCTTTCAAGAGGATCCAGTTCCTCCACCACCGCGAACCTTCAATCTGGAAGCTCTGCTGGTGCATCTCCTTCATGCATGCTCCACTTGGCTCGGGGGGATATAGCTCAGTTGGTAGAGCTCCGCTCTTGCAATTGGAATAGTCGGGATAGCTCAGCTGGTAGAGCAGAGGACTGAAAATCCTCTCGAAGGTACGTCCCTTTCCCGCAGCTACCTTAATCAGTAGATAAAGGAAATTGAATCTGCTGCAATAAAGCGATTGGAAGATCTGATCTTTCTTTGAAGTAAAATAAAGCGGGTGGAACTATCGATTCAATCCAAAGGCTAACTCGACGGGACTTGCTTTCCTAAAGAGATTTCTTTTGATATAAATTCCGTGGAAGCTCTCGTACTGTATCGATCGGTCATTCGTGAACTCTCGCATCGCATCTTTCTCTTTCATTCTGAATTATCTTGGTACCGATTTTGAAAGAGTTCAGGATTTGAGGAGGGAGACTCAGGCCAGATGGCGATGACCAGAGTGTCCCTAATCAGATACCATCCTAAGCCTAGTCATTCAGGCCCAATGACGAGTTGTGTGTGCTATGTGAGAATGCAAAAGCAATAAAGACATGCATAACAATTTAATAGCAATCACTGTTTCGAAATAAATCATCACACATCCCCCTTCAGCCTGCAAGGAAAGGTTAGCAATCACTCCATCCCTTATCAATCTAATTTGCAATAACATTTAACACCTTAACGATGAGATTCAACCAATCACAGTATCTTGACAAGAGAAAAATAAAAAATACACTAATTTTTTTAAAAAAACTATCGAAAATACAAAAAATGGCTGGAAACCCATCAAGATATCCCTGGATCGCGAAAATCCATCATCATTCGTAGTCAAAGGCGGCGAGTATTGATCAGAAGGTCGTTTTCCTTTGGCCTATCAAGTTTGAGCCCATTTGCCACCTAATCGGCGAATTCCGTATAATCGGAGACAGGCTTTTTGGCTCAGAAAATTCAATCTGATGGCCAGAAACAATCACAAATCACCAATCAATACATATAACATGAAATCCATGGCCTAAGTCCATAATTTTTTTTAATTTTTTTGAAAATTAAAGGTGAATTAAGGAATTTCGAAAATTGAGTGGAAACTTATGTTCACACATTACAATTTTCAAACAAATTAAAAGTTTTAGTCCCTAGCGGAGTCGCTAAGTTGTTGCGACCTAAAATTAAAAAATTCTAGGCTAATGGATTATCAAGTTAATTTTAACGACCAACCTAATACGGACTCTCCCAAACCCTACCAAATCGCAACTTTAATTCAATTAGGAATGATTGTGAATTGAAGTCGCCACTAATCATTTTTGTTAGGTTAATTAGAAATCTAAGTAAAACAGCAGGAGAATTAATTTACTTCTACGAGCTAGAGATTGTGGATTTGGAGACTTGATTACACTAGTTAATTAAAACTAATGCCCTTTTGGTACCTCGATTTCATGAGATAGAGATTGGTTATCATAAAATGGAGTTTTTTTTTTCGTGGAGATTTTCGCTTTTTAGATGCAATGCATGAATGACATACTATATGATGCATGAATATAAATTTTCAAAAAAATATGATGATGCGCTGAACAAATTTTTTCGTCTTTTCTTTTAGATTTTGGGCAATGCATAAAATGTGACTTAGAATTATACTATGGAATTAAATATATATATATATATATGGAATATGAGTGATATCCGAAAATATGATAATGAATTATGCAAGATATGCAAAACTAAGACGAGATATGCATGAATTTAAAAATATGTTATCCTAATCTATGTGAGATATGCAAGATAGTAAGATATGCATTGGATAAGATTTTTTCTCTTCCTTTTCGGAATTTTTCGGCCATGGTGGGGATTTTCTTAAATGTTTTGTTATCTTGATTTAATTACATAAAGTTTTATAAGATAAGGTTTCTAGGAAACCTTAACTTCCTAAAAAAGTCAATTAGATATGATTTCTAAGAAACCATATCTTACTAAAGTATTTTAGGAATTTTCAGGATATAAACAATTCAAGTCAAGAGAACATGTCCATAAGGAAAATTAATCGAAATCACAATCATGTCCACCTTTTCCAAATTTTTGAAAATTAATGCGACCCAAATTTGAAATTGACTTTTTGAAGATAGTAAATCGGACCTAAATGGTGATAGGTCAAATCGACTAAACCCATAATTTTCTTAACATAAATTAGATTTTTGACGTTTTAGACAAAGAAAGTCGTTTCTTTAGTTTCTGAAAAAAAAAAAAGTTTGCCTTTTGTTTCGATTATGGTACCAAAACATGCGACACGACCATCATAAAATTCAAGGATTCGATCGTTAAGTTCCCACAAAATTCTACACGAGCTAATGACATGAAACATAAATGACGTATTTTTTTAACAAAAATTCCATGCTTAAGTTGCAGAAATAGGGAGCAAACAGCAATGAAACAACATGAAAACCATCCAGAAAACTTACTCGAATTAACTCATAAGTGTGTTCGACGTTACCTTAATCTTCGAAGTGAAAACAAGGCTAGTTTGGAGCGGGAAATAAGCTGGACAACAGCAGTGGCAGAACAGTGACACGGTAGGAGCGATGGTGATGGGGAAACGAAGGTGGCGATGGAGAAGCGAGCTAGAACCACGCCAACAACGGACGAGAGCAAGGAAGACAGCGGTGGCGTCGGCAATGGGCAAGGCAGCATCAACAGTTGCAAGGTGGTGCAAGCAGGAACGGCGATAGGCGTCGGGAGGCGGTCTTTGAGCAAGGGCTAGCAACGGAGGGGGGCGGCGATGTGGCTGGAGGTGAGCAGGACGGCGGGGACTGCTGACTTCGTGTGGGGACAGCGACGTCTATGGAGGAGCGGTCCGCTGTAAAGTGGCGTGAGGGAATGAGATTGTGAAAAAGAGATAGGGCGGGTAAAAGAGAGAGAGAGTTGTGTCGAAAAGGACAAGATTGTCATACCAGAAGAAATCTGGAGTCAAAAGAGGTTGGAAATAGGATTGATCATTAAATCAATCTATTTCCTATTTTTCGACATTTTTCAGAATTTTATGAAATTTTGGAAATGATATACTATTTGAGGGATAAAATCGTCATTTCAGAAGTTGATGAGAAGTAAAAATCCCAAACATTAGGATTGGTCAACCACGGACCCAAACCCTGATTTTGAGCAATTTTCACAACTTATGAGAATAGGAAAGAAGATTTACCCTTTTGGGGTAAAATTGTCATTTTAGAAAAAAAGGATGAAATTCGAAAGCCTAAGCAGAAGAATTGGCCACCTGACTGACCTTAATTATTATCTTGGCATTTTCGACCTATCTCATATGCAAAACATGGTCGAAATACCCCTAAAGGGCAGAGTCGTCATTTCCAAGGACGGATAAGAAATCCTAAAAATAGGATTGACTAATTGTATATGGTCATTCTTCAATTTTTGAGGATTTCTGGAGTGTCTAGAAATTTTCTACAATTTTTCCAAATTTTTTAATTTTCTAGGATTTTCTTGCATTTTTTTAGAATTTTTTAGAAATTTTTCATTTTTTATTTTTTATTTTAAAATCATTATTCGAACTGGGTCAACCCAACCCAAACCCCCGCACCCGCACCTGCTCGAATACCCTAACTCCAAAATGACGACGTTTTTATTTTTTTGATTTTTATTATTTTTCGATTTAAAAAAAAAACCTTTTCTAATTATCCAAAAATCTAATATCAAATCCTGCAGTCCAGACTCGCCAACATGGCTAAGCCACTGCCCTTAGATAAGCTTACCGAAATCAACGATGCAGATTAAATGGAGACTCACACCTAGCCGTCCGATCTACATACTAAAACTGACAGTCACGATTAGAGACCAAACTAGATCTAGACCGTCCATGTCACTAACCTAAACGACGCCGCTCGACTGCTAACCTAAGCGGCATCGTTTTATATTTTTTTATTTTTCAATTATAAACCTATTTTCTGATATTTCTAATTACTAATCGGACGACTATTAATCATTATACTCGATTCATCCAGACCGTCCAACTGCTTATTCGAATAACAGACTCTAACGACCTTGCTGACTAGGAAAACACGTGGGTCAATGACAGACTGACACCTAGGACACTGACTCTTTGACCAGCCACGTCAGCTTCATCTTCAACCTCTCGACCTCGACGGAATGAACAGCTAAGACTTCTCCAGCACCGATCGACGACCAAACTCGGTCAATTGACACAAAACTAGTGTCGTTTGACTAGTCTTGCTCTCTAGTTTGACATATCTAAGAATCCAAGCGTTTCGTCCATTGAGTCATGTGCATCACGCAAAATGCCTAGTACGGCCATGGAGGTTCAATCGCAGGATATACACAAAATCAAGGCAATTCAATCACGGAGCAACACGAGAAAAGGTTCATAATACTTACCTCGAGCTCCAATTGAGCTAGCACAGTCTAGATTTGGCTAGGCAAGATTAAACAGTACTCAGTTATGGCGTAAGGTTTGGAAGCTCAGACATGGTTTATTACGCAAAATCAAGAAAAATATGGAGTGCGATCATGGTCAAAGTAGTTCAGGGAGTAAACCGGACACTTAAACTCGAAGAATGATGGTCAAATGTGTGACATTCTGATTTTCAATCAACTTTAGACTCTGTAATGAGAAGTTTATTTATATCAAGCGATATATTTTAGTTGTATTCCGCTCAAATCTGATCAATTTGAGTAGCCTGACCAAAGGGAAAAGGCTAACGCAAGACGAGTTACGTGAACCTAGGCGACTCGAATAGGAAATGACGCTTTGACCATAAGGATTGTCGAGGGGATATTTAGGACCGCAAAAAGGCCGATCTAAGAACGATTAAGGATTATCCTGTGAGCGTCGTACGATTGGAACGCGGGTGATGCTGCTTAACCAACTTACGATTTGCAAAATTATCTTAAATCGGACTGTGACAATCAAGACCTCAGGAACTAGCGATAAGCCCTCGCAATTACATGACAACCAAGGCCGCTAGGAATTGACGAGCTCTAAACGTGATGAGGATCACGGGGTCGATACGCGTATAGTCTGCAGAAGCCGCCCGTCAGTTCGGAATAGGCTAGAATCATGTCTAGTAGAAGGAACGATCAGAATTAAATCCTGAAAAGTTTGAAAAAAAGAAAATCAAGAATTCCAACGTCAATTGGATTGATCATCGCCCTATCGAAGAAGTCAGAATAGAGAAAAACAACGTTTCGAACGTCGGGGGTTAAATGACCATAGTGCCCCTCAAGCTTAGGAATTTGTCTTTATAATTGAAGGAAGGGCAAAATGGACATTTCTCTCTCCCTTGGCTGCCGAAAATTGAAGGACAACGGGAAGGCCATTGGATCTTCTTGGTTAGAGTAATATACAAGTGTCAAGCATCCAAGGGTGGTAGATCAACTCACATTAAATGCCCACCTACCAATCACTTCAAATTAATCAATTTTTTTGGGGATAATAAGCTCTCTTTCTGCTCACTCTCACTCTACCATTCGGCCATTTTTGTTCCCCCAAAGACCAGACCAAGCTTCTTCTTCTTCTCTAGTTTCTGTTTTCGCCGACCCCGCCGGACGTCGCCATTCGGTCCGTACGACCGCCACCTCCGACTGTCCCCTGCTTCCGGCCGACCACCCAAACATATCCCCATGTCTTTCCGACGTCCTCCAACTTGAATCAGATCATTTGGAGCTCTGAGGAATT
This sequence comes from Rhodomyrtus tomentosa, assembly GCA_028455895.1. Lineage (NCBI taxonomy): Eukaryota > Viridiplantae > Streptophyta > Magnoliopsida > Myrtales > Myrtaceae > Rhodomyrtus > Rhodomyrtus tomentosa. The sequence continues at coordinate 32,889,242 of JAPCWY010000001.1, read as the reverse complement.
CGAGGCAAGCATTCTCCCACAGGTCGACGGAATCTATTCCGGTTTGAGGTAGGTTCGGTTCTGAACCCTTTAGACAGCCGAAAACTTGGAATCTTTGGCTCAAATTTTGTGGAGATCAAGTAGAAATATAGATGGTTCTGTGGTAAAAATTTGGGATTTATTTGATAAGTTTTTGACCATGAACCACCCTTGTACATTATGCCCAGAATCTACCGGTTTTTTGTGTGTGAGTGTTCCGGCGACTTCCGACGACTTTCCGGCAACCACGCGACTTGAAACTCACGGTGAGACTTCCAAACTCTTAGGAAGACATTATAAAAGGTATAATGGTGTATAGTTGATGTATTTGAGATAGATTAAGGCCAGTTGGACCCGTAATGAACAGAACCGAATGGAACCGGTTCAATGCCGGGCCAAACCGATTCTGTGGAGGGCTGAATAGGCTGGGATTATGTTGTAATTTGGTGTGTATGATATGTTAAGATGATGAGGAGTATGTTATGAGTGATTTGGATGGATGAATTGAGGAATTAGACTTGGAATTTTCACAAATCGATTGATTAAACTAGGTTGCGCGACAAGTCGGCTTTGGGACTTGGATTGGCCGAACCATAGGAGACTCAAGGAGGGGAAATTTGCGTTGTTAAGCGGAGGTAAGGAATTTTCTAAATCGAGGCTAGGGGGATTGGACTCGATTGGGTAAGTCGAGGGTCGAACGGAACGATTTATGAGAAAACCCTCGCATGTAATAGCTTGATGCGTCCTTGGACATTATAGAATGATTGTTTGACCTAGCCTATGTGTGAATTGTCTGAGTGCCTGAGTACTATTTGAATTGAATTGCATGCCACGAAATTTATTAAACATATTATCATGCGCATTGGCCATTGGTTATGAAATTTGATTTTTTTAAAAATCAAGTTAATTGACATGATTGTGGCATGAGACATGATTGTGGCATTGCATGGCATGGCCCGGAGGCGTATGAGGCGCAGGGCGGAGGTTGAGACCCTGATGCGACAAGGTCGCGGGGTGGATTATGAAAAGGTGGCGCCCTGATGCGATGGAGTCGCGGAGTTGAGATAGCCACAGTCTTGATGCGATATAATCGCGGGACAGAATACGAGCTCATAGACTCTGCTTGGAAATTGAACCGAGGCCTGATGCATTTACACGGGCCGAGCCTGCTGCGATCTAATCACGGGCTAGAGAATGAGGCAGACAGAGGTTGATTGATGTGGTGAAGCGACAGACCGAACATATACGTGCAACTGTGTGTGACATGAGAATATAAATGCATGTCTGTCCTCTATGCATTATTGTTTATTGAATTATGAAGGTCACACCTGCATGAGCCTATGAGTTGGATAGGTTGAGTGACTTGACTACCTGAGTGGACGGTCAACCTGACCTAGGGTTAGGTTTTTCTTATTGAGATGTGTATCTCACTCCTTTTGGGGAAATTTTACTTTACAGATCCTAGGCAGTAACTATGTGGCCTATCAGGTTCAGGGACCCGTAGGAGATGACGGCGTATTACGATGAGTTCCCCGATAGGCATGGAAATATATACATAAGGAAATATACAGTAGTTTGGGTAGATGAGGGCAAACCTGACTGGAAGCCTCATCGATTTGAGACTTAGTTTAGACAGGACGAGAATAGGAAGGTCGGGTCGCTGAAGCCCCATAAGGTCCAGAGGGTGTCATACCTCATTGGTGTCAGACGATAGCAAATCAGGAGTTTCTCGAGAGCTCAGTGGTTGGTTCGAGGAACGGCCCGAAGCGGACGCCGACAGCTGAGTTTCCCGTGCCACCGCCAGAGGATGAGGTCATCGTGGTAGAGTCGTCCGAGAGAGATCCATCCGAGCCAGACCAGGAGGCGACCGTGGAGGGAGGCCAGGTTAAGCAGTCATAGAAAGCAACCATGGAAGACTCTGTAGAGGTTCCGTCAAAGACTTTCTCCGAGTACGAGCCGTTAGAGGAGAGCGAGGACACCGAAGATTCCAGCAGTTCTTCCTAAGCGACTCCGAATGATGACCTGACTTTTTGACTAGCGACCTGATCCCCCTTCCCTAGTGGATTTTGTGGACATCTTTTGACATGTTTACCCGTCGCCTTGGTGTATAGCAGTCTGTAGTAGATGTGACCAGTTGATGTTGATGTACGACCTTTTGATGCTATCCAGTCCTGCTTAGTCTTGGGATATATATATGTGGTACGGAGAGTTGCTGGGAAACGCTTCTGTGTGCTTAACGTAAATTATTTCATCTCTCGATCTTCATTTATATATAAGTGGATCCATGGGACCGCCGAGATATTATTGTTGTTTTGCTTGCAGGGATGATTGTGTGCTCGCGATGAGGCGCGGGGCGTGACAAAATGCATAATCCACCATTGATGCACAATTGGAAGTTTAACAGAGGGAACTACCTATTTTCGAGATCTGCAATGGCGAGGCCGGTGGCGATCGCTTTCTTAAGCTTCAGGTAAGCTTTTGGTGGCCTTCTTTAGCTTCGGTTTGGCCGCAAACAACCTAATCAGTGCCCTACAGTTGAGTTCAAATTCTCGATAGTGAGGGCCGGAGAACGAGCTCTCTTTCTCATTCTCTCTCTCTCTTCTCTCTTTTCTGTTACTCCTCTCTAACGAAATGAGCGATCACCCATTCTAGAAAGCCATCGGAGGCTGTATATCTCTCTTTAAAATTTTGGCGCCAATCAGGGGGGGTGCACCGACTTGCAATCACGTGCCTCTATGTGCCATTTGGTCGTCGGACGGCGACGAAATTGGTTGGATATCTGTCCAACTCTATTTGGTACTCCGGCCTGCCCAATTTGAGATTAATTTCACATGGATTTGGTCTAAGTTTGGTGGAGTTGACCTTTTACAGCTTCGAACCTTGACCAGTCGATTCTATCCTTCTCTGGCGATCATTGATTGTGATTCTGGTTTCAATCGACGGGGAACGACTTGAGTAATAAAACGCCCCCTCAAACTCCTCCGATCATAGCCATTTGAGTCTTCAATTTTGTAATCAAAATTCGGCTTACGGATTGAAATTTGGTGCAAACAAAGGTTGAAGATGACATTGTTCATCCAGTTCGACCGGTCGGACTGGTCAGAATCGGTTCGATTAGATTTTTTTCAACATTAATCATAGCTCCTAGAAATTTTTACAATTGACCCTCAAAATCAAACTTAAGACACGAATATTTTCTAAAAATGTGGTTTTGCCCAAAAGTTCTTATCAATTTATATGAAAATCTCAAATTTATTTTTAATCGCGATTTAAAGTATTACGAAATTGATAGCTCAAATAGTCAAATTGGACCAAATCACCCATGCCAATCGATTCAGAATGGTAAAAAACATTGGGCATTGGTTCCAATTTGTGATGGATGTCATTGAATTAAAAATAATTTAAATTATATCAATTTCAAGGACTAAATTGCAATAAAATGTGCAATTTTACCCAAATCATGCAATTGAGCAATTTAAACCAACAATTTGGCTAAATTGACACTGTAGGACAATCAAATTGAATGAAAAGACTTTTAAAATGCCAAAATTACAAATTAAAAGACTCAATTGACTTTTTTTAACCAAGTTCAAATCTATGCGTAACAAAGGAACACATAAAATTGAACTCTAATTTTGACTTTTTTATGAGGTCAAGAGGACAATGGAATTAAAATAAAAATATTTACTATTTTTCTATATTTTTGTGACCTCAAATACTATTATACTTGATTTTTCATACATTTTTCTATTTTTTGAAAATACCAAAAATGCAAAAAATATGAAAAATTATGTTTTGGTTAAAAATGGTTCCTTAAACTTGGCCAAGGCCACCAAAGTTGATTTTATAAATTTTTTTATCTTTTTATGAATGTTTCATGAATTTTAAAAAAATAAGTGAGAAAAGACTAATCAAACATCAGATGCCAACAAGAGTAAAATCGTCATTTTTCAAAGGAAATGAAGCACGAAAATTCAAAAATAAGGATTGACTACCTAAACTGACTCATCTCCCAATTTTCTCAAAAATTTTCGGAGATAAATTACCCTTAAAGGGTAAAATTGTCATTTTCCAAAAGATCAGGAAAAGAAATCTCGAGATTAGAATTAACCAGTTGTGTGTGGTCAAATTCTAATTTTTTAGAATTTTTAAAATTTCTAAGAATTTTTTTGTAATTTTTCCTTTTTTATAAAATATCTATAATTTTTTTACAATTTCTAGCTTTTTGAAAAATTTTCCTTTTTTATTAAAAAAACCACAGACCGGGTCGACCCAACCCACGTGGATCAAGCACCTGGCCCAGACTCAAACCCAAATCCGCTCGCCTATACACCAAAATGACGTTGTATCTACATTTTTATTTTCTGATTATTAAACCTATTTATCCAAAATCCTAAAATCTAATTATTGGTCGGATGGCCACTAATCCTACATTTGTTCAAATCTAAGCCATCTGATCCTTCGGTTATTTAAATTGACTAATTAATGGACGAGGCACGTGGTTGCCACCTCAACGCTAGCTCGGCCCTTTGATTCGTTGACCACGCCACGTCGGCTTCTTCTTCTTCGAGCAGACTACAATAGAATGGACGGTCGAGGTTTCTTCACCGTCGATCGATGGCAAAACCTCAGCCAATCGACCTAAAACTACCATTGTTCGACTCGTCGTGACCTCCTCTACAACATATCTCAAAATCAAAGCATTTCATCCATGGCATTAACAGAATCAGAGCTTGCATAGAATACAATCATGATATCTCAATCGTGCAAACCAGAGCAAATCGAAGCGATTCATTTACAGAGAAGCTTCCTACAAGGTTGAGAATACTTACCTCGAGGTTCGAGGACTAGCCAAGATTTAGCTAGGCAAGCTTCGACAGACCTCCGTTTTTCGAGTGATGTAAAATCGATTGAGCTGGTGCTATCGTTTCTTTGAGGCCTCAACAAGCTTCTTGAAGTGGATTTGCAGTTTGACGTGGCCTAGATCGTCTGGACCGAAGACAGATAGACGAAGCTCAAGCTCTCGACAATAGCGATCGTTGAGATCCTCTCTCTTGCTTTTTCTCTATCCCCCTCTATTCTATTAGTCTCTAAGAACAGAAATGAGCTCCTCATTCCTTCTAGAATACTTCGGAATCATGTGTAACCCATTTGGATGTTTGCGCGTGCGGGTGAGGGGTCATGGACTTGCTTTGCACGTATAATCACGTGCAAAAAGGTCAGCAGAGACCGGCCATCAGTGGGAGTGAAATGTTCATTCTGTCTGGGCTCCCGGGGAGTTCAATTTCTTGCCAATTTGATATGAATTTCATTTGAGTTTGGTTGAGTTTGACCATGGCACAAATCGGCCTCGTCGTCACTCCTTCGGCGGATCCAGGCCATCAGATTTGGCTCGATCAATGCGAACGGACGTCCTCTTCAAATCCCCCACCACAGCTCGTCTGGTTATCCATGAATTGTTGTCGAATTTCCTTGAACAATCCCGGCATGCAAATGTTCAAAGGTGGTGCAAAAATGGGGAAGATGACACTGTTCAGACTGAGTCGTCGGGTCGGACTTGGTCTGACCTGACAGACCCAGCCATTTCAATTTCTTGAAATTGACTTGAAATTTCCCAAAATTTATCAAATTAGATCACATAATTGAAATTAGGGACATGAATTCTATATAAAAATGTGATTTTCCCCAAAAATTTCAAGGAATTGCACAAAAACCCCAAATTTGTTCCTTGAACCCGGAAATTGAAATTATTAAATTGAAACCCCAAATAGCCAAATCAAACCTGGCCATCCCCAACCAATCGATTTAAAAGGTTTAAAACATAGGGAGGAGGCCATAGCTTTGCACGACAGCCCCTAAATTTTGATTAATTTCATTTTATCCGAAATCTAGGGACTAAAGTAAAAGAAAAGCATACAATTTTGCCCAATCTATGCAATCGTACATTTTCAGTGAATAATTGGACTAAATTGCAATGCAGGACAATTAAATTGAATGTCAAGACTCCAAAATACAAAAATTACAAACTAAAAGACTCAAATGACAATTTTTTTACAAATTCAACCATATGTATAATGAAGGAACACATAAAATTGAACTTGATTTTTGAATTTTCAAGAGGTCAAAATGAAAAGGGACTTAAATAAAAATATTGACTATTTTTCTGTATTTTTTATCTAAAAAAATATTTTTCTTGATTTTTCAATCATTTTTCTATTTTTCAAAAAATACTAAAAAATGAAAAAAATGTAAAATTATTTTTGTCAATTTTCAAATTTTTATTAGTTTTTTAATAAATTTTTCCAAAAATAAACTGAAATAAGATTGATAAAAAATCAGGTGTCAACAGATAATTGGGTTTGAGCAAGAAACTGCTAAAGAGAATGAGTCTAGGGTCAAAATAAATTATGACGATGATCAAGTGTTCGAAAACTTTCAACACTTTTGAGGATTCGCGAAGGACACAAAATTCAAACCAAAGATTTTTAAGTGCCAAGACCATATAGACTCGTTTTAACAGTTTCTTGAAAAGGAAAGTGATATCCTATAAAACATTCAATTTCGAGTATTTTGATCACCATGTGATTGCAATATTAGAGATGTTCGAGAAGTTGGACTTGGTTAATTTCTGTACTGAGTCTGAAACAGTGTATCCAGAGTTTGTGGCTCTATTCTATACAAACCTTCAATTTTCGAATAACGCAAACAGGATGACCTTTACTGTTGGTGATTTCTGGTATGTGGTCACCGCTAAAATGTTTGCATCTCTTGTGGGTGTGACTGCTTCAAACTTTGTGAAAATAGACATTCAGCCAGATGAGGCTTATCGGTTGATTACAGAGGACAGCAAGTTCAAAAGAACCACAGGAGCCTACATCAAGTACACAGCTATGCCTCTATTGTTCAGGGTTGTGCGCAAGATCTACATAAGGCCTAAGGCTTCTTCAACCACAGATATCTCCCCCTATGAGGCCAGAATGATTGTTGCAGCTGTAAGAGGATTACCTTTTTCTCTTGCACACACAATCATTTTTCAAATGTACAGGACTGTGACGAAGAGAGCTTGGCAACCTCATATGATGAACTGATCACGAAACTATTTCGAGCTTTGAAAGTAAAGCCACCACTGCGGATGCAACAGGAGATATTGCTAGGTATGGCGGTTGGCTCGGACACCTTATTTAAGATGCATTTCACCGTAACTCCAGATGGATGAATGGACAAAGATGAGAACATCATTACGATTGGATGCAATCTGGATGAGAGAGAAAAGGAGATTGTTGCTGTCACACAATCAAAAGAGCAAGCCTAAGAAGGCGGCATTGCTTAAGGCTGCTGACTCTCGAAAGAAGGGCAAGAAATGGAAGAAGGCTTTTGTATCTGATAAGTCACCTGACTCAGATACTACCATGTCTGGTGAAGTTTCACCTTTAACCAAACGGCCAACTCAAGCTGAGATTGAAGAAAGACTGGAAGAGTCAATGAACAAAGGGGAGTCCACACTCTAAGTAAAAAGGTCATAGCTGGATGAGAGTGAGAAAAACGCGACAGAGGACCAAGAAAGTGCGATCAGGGAGTTTGAAGACAGAATTAGAGAACTTAATGCTGAAGAAAGAGAGAAAGCAAGAGCAGAGGCTGAGGCTAAAGCAAAAGCAGAAGCAGAAGCAGATGCACATGTCAAAGCATTGCAAATGCCAAGGCTCGGACCGAGGCAATGGCAAAGGAAAAAGCAGAGGCTGAGGCTCTTTCGGAGAGAGAAAGAATTGCCAAGGTACAAGAAAAAGCAACTGCTGCTGTTTTAAAGCTGATTGAGGAAGAGAAGCAGAGAAAGTCTGCCGAACTGGAAGCTCCAGAAGAACATAAATATCGTTGACATCAAAATTTTGATTTTTTAATTATTCATTTTTCATAAAAATGAGAATTAGCCTTGATTCTCACCAAGTAATTAGTTTTTATACATAACATGTTTAATTTAAAAATGCATTGCATTTACATTATTTTGCACCAACGACGAGATTTTGGCCTAAATTGACACACAGAGTACCAGAGCCCACATAGCACAATTCGGCTAGGGAGCAACTACTTAAAATCTCAAGATCTTGAGGCCTAATTTGAGCTTAATCCAGTGCACTAAATTTTAATTGCGAAAAAGGCTTTTTTTATTGAAGTTTATTAATCAAAATAAGGCCGAAACTTCAGACCGCACTTAGGTTTTCACTATATAAACACCTCTAAGTCACATAATGTGGTGGGAGGTCAATTCACAAGTTCATATACGGCACAAGAAAATTAGAGAGACAGAGGGAAGGAGGCCACACGCAATTCATAACACACGTCAGAGTTTGAAAGAAATTTGAAGGGCTACGTTCTTCACAGAAGAGTTGACAGCCAGTGAGAGATTTCCTTGAACGAAGAGGAAGCATTCTTGTGCTTACTTTTCTATCTCTTTTGGTTTACATTGATTGTGCATTAAATCCCATGTTTCATCTGGTAAATCCTCATAGGGGAACAAAAAAGAGAAGACGAACTTCACCAACCTCTACCATAATCGCAATCCAACGTGATTGTTGGAGACACAAAAAGTCGACAAGTGAGAAAGTGTGACATTCTGAAATTACTGTCATTTTGATGCTATTGAATGAGAATATATCTATCGATGTATTTTAGTTTTATCTTCCTTGGATCTGATCAATTTCGAGTTAACTGACCAAAAGTGAAAGACTAACGCATGGCAATATAAGTGAACCTAGGAAACTCGAAAAAAGAAATGACGCTTTGACCATAAAGATTATCGAGGGAATATTTAGAGTCACTAAAGGTCAATCAAATAATGATTCAGGAATCCATTGCTAGTGTTATACGATTAGAGCGCAGGTGATGTCATTTAACTAATGTATAATTTGCAAATTTTCCTATATCGAATTATGACGATCGAGACGGTCAGAACTAGTGATGAACCATTGCAATTACATGACAACCAAAGCTGTCGTAACTTGAGTCATCCTAAGTGTGATGAGAATCACAAAGTTGATCCATGTAACGTTTGCAAAAATCGCTCGTTAGTTCGAGACAAACCGAAGATACAATCGACGTACAATTGATCATGAAATGGAAGCTCGAAATTGAAAAATGAAAATAGAGAATTCCAACATTAGAAAAAGATTTGACGTCGTCTCGCAAATGGTAATTTAGAATTGCAAAAGTGAAGTTTCGGACGGAAAGTGCAAAATTATCATTTTGCCCCTCGGCCATTTTCCCTTGCCTTAGGATTTTTTGAAGGAAAAAATGGTCATTTTAGACCCTTATGTGGCTACCGAAAATTTGCATGAATATAGTCAAAGAAAGTCAAAGCAAGAGTTGATAATAATTGAGGTGTGCCAAGTGTCATTCATAGAATGTTTCATGCATTAAATGCCCACAAAATCAATCTTGTCAAATTAAATACTCAATTATTTATGGAAAGTTTCATTATGCATCCCCTTTAGGCATGCACTCTCTCTCCCTTCATTTCCCTTCAATTTCTTCTCCGTTTTCTTCTCACCCGAAACCGCCCACCCCGACTGGTTCTGCCCTCTCCGTTTGCTGCCGTCAACCGCCACCTCCGGTTATCGCCTCACCATACTTCAACCACCAGTAGTGAGCCCAACATGTTTTCTATAAGTTTCAAGTGGTAATTCGTCGTTTCGTGGAGTAGTTTTTCCCAACCAACCCCTAGACCAAAACTGAACAGATTTTGAGCGAGCTGGGGTAAGGCTTTCGTTCACCCTCTTAGAGATTTCGATTAACTCCAAGCGTTTTGTGAGATCTCTATAACACCTAGAACTTGTGTTAACGGAGCAGAGATTATAATTTTATTGAGTATTTTGGGGTGTTTTTATGACTGAATGGTGGTGATTTTTACTGAGTAGATTCAGCCCGCTTGGGGACCATGGGGAAACTGAGTGGTTCGAAGGCTTTCTGGTATTGTTTCACTTCAAAAATCTCTATGAGGTTCTTAGAAATATAGAATAAGGTCTTGGCAAGTTAATTTCATGAAATTGGAACCTAAGATAGATTTATAGTCCGATTTGAACGGACTAAAGCGAAACCGATTCTATTTTGTTAAGGGATTGATTGGACCGAACATTTTGAGGGTTCATTGGAGTGTCACCATGTCTTTAAATGGTTGTTAAGATATCTTAGATTGTTATTTGACTAGTTATTGAAGTATTGGTGTGAAGAAATTGAAGAATGAATGAATTATGACATGATTTTGATAGAATTTCTCTAGGATTATCATTTGGTCGTGAGTCTGCTGGGTTAGGAGGATCATTTGATTGAGAAATTGCTAGCTTGATCGACATGTAAGTGTTCCTTAAACCCTTATTTGAACATTAGGACACTATTGAATAAATTGATTGAATGAATTGATTGTTTGGTGAAGCATGTGGCTTGAATTGCTTGATGCGATTGGATGATGCTTATATTGTGATATTGATTAGCCAGAGTGCCCTTATGATATAGATTGGCTATGAGCCCCTGTGATAACAATTAGTTATGAGCCCCGGCGTTATCAATTGGCCAAAGTGCCCCAGAGAAGTACATCGCGGCCTGAGAGCCCAGGCAATGAATGACTATGGTGACATTGTGATGACTTTTAAAGTTATGTGTACTTATTTATATGTTATGTGCTTGAAGTTTAATCCCATGAGGTTGAATATGTTTGACTATAACTTTGGTTTATGCCTATCTGACTGAAATGCTTGATTTACGAATGCCTTGTGCCAATGCATTATTAATTTTTTGCAATTTGTGTCATTAGTGTGGTCTGGGGGGACCGGTGTTCAGGTATAGGTTTAGGTTTCACTTACTGAGATGTAAAGCTCACCCCGTAGCGGGACACATTTTCAAACCCCAGGCCGTAAGCATGCTGCCAATCTGACTAGGCGATCCTAAAGAGATGACCACCTCTTTTGACAAGTTTCCCGCGAGGAAAGGGATTGTATATGTTAGGAAGCGTATGACCGTTTGGCTGGATGAGAGAAAGATGGAGCTGCAACCTCACCGCTTTGAAGTGTGGTTTCATCATCTGGAAATAGTAGCTTGATGGGTCCTCTGTTGCTTGAAGATGTTCCTATAGAGATCGAGGTGGAGAATGTGGCGTCCATGGGAGGATCCAGGAACATTCCTGAGGAGTCAAAGTCTCCTCATACTAAAGAGTACATGAACTATATCGAACTCTCCGCCGACATGATAGAGGATACTGAGGAGTAAACTGAAGAAGATATTGAAGAGATTTCTAAGGAGGTGCCTTCTGAAACATTTTCTGAATACAACCCAAAAGACGATGAAGATGAAGGAAGTGACGGGTCGAGTGGTTATTCAAAATAGTTGGATGTAGTGGTTTAGCGGATTGGGATTAGGAACAATTTCGACGTTAGATTTTTGGGAAATCTAAGTAGTAACCTTTTGAACTTAGGCATTAGTTCCTTGTATTACCTGAGTGTGCGGCTTTCTTTACGTCTTTTTCCCTTTCTGTTAATTTTCCTTACGTCTTTTTCTCTTTCTGTCAATTGTAACCGAATGTTTATGTTCTGTATGTATGTGTGTACTTTTTAACCATTCTAAATTTCCTTTTGTTTCTTTTATTTATCAAGGTTATTGTATTTCATTCCGCATACGTGTTTCATTTCATTTTTAGGTCATGAGTTGTTCCTGGTTATTTATAATTATCATTGATCTGTGGTGGATGTGACAAGGAATGTGGGGCGTTACAGAAAGTAACCTCCTTTCTTTGCGGTTCCTTCTGGCAACAGGGGATCGACTTGTCCTGACGTCTCGGCAACACTGACAATATCTTCGAATCAGTTCCTCTAGCGAACATCGTAGCAGATTCTCACTGCGGTTTTTATCTCTTCATCCTGCTCGGCTTGTTGTCATGCCCCATTAAACAAGAGAAGAACGTGCCAAGTTTTTCCTCAACTGAGTCCAGTGAGCCCTATGGACAGATCTGGACACATTCTCACGTCCACAACACACCATGAAGCATCTGAGGAATTTCCAGCGAAGATCCGAGGAGCCCTCATTGACGATGGCAAGCCATTTTAGTTCTTCGGTCTGCATCAAGTGGCGACTTGAATTACCTCCCCGTAGAGCCAGTCTTACACCGAGGAGGATCGACTACTGCGACGTCTTACATATCCTGATCGAGAGACGCCGCGTCACCATCGTCACGATTCCCCGAGCACATCCAGTTTTCCTCGTTTCTTTACTGCAGTAGTCCATTGTTCCTTTTGTCGTCCATGGACCATCCCTTCCCTAGGCTTTTTCCTTGTTATTTATTGCAGGTGTGATCCATGAGTCAAATAGTGAAGAAATTCTGAGGAAGTGAGCTTGGATTCCTCACAAGCAAACAAGAACACAAATTCTGACGTGGCTTTAAGTGCTCATGTGTTAGTCCGATGCAGGGGCAATCTCTGCGGTAGAAAGTTTTTCTTTGGGTGTCCCGTTCGAGGCCACACGAATTGAAGAAACATTGGGAATTCATGTTGAGAAAATCACAAGAACGAGAGGGAGAGAGAAAAGAGGAGGGACCATGCACGTTCCGTCTTTTTATGGCCACATGAGAGGCCACTAGAAGAGTTGACAGCCACATGGAGGGACGTGGGGACGATACCCACAGATTTACAAATCCAAATCCTTGCATAAAATTTGCTTCTATTTTGCAGGTTTTCAGCTTTAACCCATACTCCTAGTCACCAAGCATCTGTACTTGTGAATGGTGAAAAGTCCCCAGTGACAAGTCTCGCCAATTGAGTGATCGCAATCCGCAATCCGCTCTTGATTCGAATTTTGGGAAGTTCATATGTAAATTAGGTAAATTTCTTATTCTGATTGGTTCGAGATATTTCATTACCTATTCGAGTCATGTCGATATCATTTTAAGCCGCAGGTGATTAATTAGGAAAATCTTTTCCTAATTCGCAACCACACATATGAAATTAATTCTATCTATAAGGCTTTAGATGGAATTAACCACACAGCAAGTATTTCGAACTTTTAGGGCCGATCAAGCTTTAGATCGAAACTTGATTCAAAAGAAATTGTGAAATATTGAAGATGATTTATTTGATTTCCATATTTGAATTGAACTTATTGGATTGCTATCTTTTTTTTTTTTGCAATATTTAAATGCGTGTTGAAAATCTCTAAAAAAATGTTGAACGGTGATTATTGCTGCATATAAATTAGATCTACATATCATTTTAGATAGAATCACTTGTTTAGAATAGATTGCATCTTAGATAGGATCACTTAGATAATTTACATTTTTAATTGATTCCTACAATAAATTAGATTTCATTCTAGGTTAGAATATGCATGGTTAGATAGATAATTGTGCTTAATTTTTTTTATCTTTAATGGGTTAGGGTTTATGTCAATTTAAATCCTAAAATAGGTGAGATAACTATTTTTAGGCATAGTTTATTTTAGTGCCATAATTAAATCCGAAAAAAAAAATCATTTTTCGTCATGTCACATTTAGAGTTGCATGTTTAGGTCAATTAATTAATTCATCAACTGCATGCTAGGATTGACTGTAAATACATGTCATATAGAGTTGGTCATATAGTTTAATTAAATTCATATGCACTTTTAGGTTATCTTGCATTTATTTATATAATTGAATTTAGATTAAAATTCATGCATTGCATATAGATTAGATTCTATTTAAAAGTGAAAATTCAAAAAGAGATAAGATTATTTGGCGCATGCTCCCTGCTTACTTTGAATTCTGGATATTCGTTTAATTGATTGCGCACCCGCATGATAACCTATGTTAGGGGCTTAGGTTAAAATCAATTAAAACTACTTCATCAAATGTTTTCATGAAATAAAATGGTACCGAGAGGGCATTAGAGTAATTTAGCGTAATCAAGTCTCCGTATCCAAAATCTCTGGTTCGTAGAAATAAAATAGTCATCCTGCTATTTTATTTTGGTTTCTAATTAACCTACCATAAATGATTAGTATCGACTCCTATTAAAATCTTGACAGGTTAATAATTGATAGAGTTTGGAAGAACTCGAGTTAGGTTATTTTTTTAATTAACTTAGTAATCAATTAACCTAATTTTAGGTCACGGCAGATAGAAAAAGGAAGAAGAAGACAGGAAGCTTCAAGAAGAGAACTTTGCTGCCGTGAGGAATGAACGTGCAGGAAGTTCAATAGTGAATATCACTAGGAGAAGATGTAAATCTGACAGACCTTGCAGCAGCAGCAGCAGATGCTCAAGGGGAGACTCTAGTCAAAGTCTTTGACACTTTCATGAAGTTTATGACCACCATTCAAGATAAAGAAGGACAACGTCAGAAGGCAAATAGACATACTCAGAGCTGAACTTTTCAGGGAGGTTGAAACTCTAAGGGAGAGAACGCCGAATCATGAAGTATTTCTCCGAGAGGAAGTGAAAAAGGCGCAGGATCAAGTCTCATGGACTTAGTTCAATTTGGCACGAATCAGGTTCCACTAGCCAGGATGCTCAAGAACTTGACTGAGATCTTTGATATGAGACTGAGCTAATTGTGGACCTTCAACCTTGTCCGAGCACCTTTCAACATCACCACTTCCTAGCCCTCATCGTCTGCACCACTACCACTGTGAAAAATATTTCTAAAAGAATTTTATTTCACTTTAGCTGTTTTGAACTCTTTTTATGGTGTTGCTTGTTTGACTGCTGACTGAAATGCAGTACACCTCGGTACTATATGCTGCATCTTTAAATAAATTTGTGCTGGTTCATTATAATATCTTGCTATCAATTGCTTGCTATCTATAGCAATGCCAACAAAAAGGGGGAGAAAGCACATGAAGCTCAATCTTAATCATGATACAGTGAGTTGCCACAAAGATAAACTAAGTTATATCCACACTTGCATGTTCAAATTATAATATTTTCTATTGCAAGTATCATGCTATCAAATCTTTTCGTAAAAGCTTGAAAAGGCTTTGTCTCCATCAAAATAATGGAAGATTGTTATGAAATTATATTTAATTTTGAAGAAAACAAAACTCACATGCTTTGATGAAACGACTTTGATTTATACTTTGATGATTCATAGAAATATATCTCTATGCCTTTTGTATGTAATGTGCTTTATGCTTTTACTTTGATAGAAGCATGCATGATTCATGGCAAAGACAGACTAATAGAAGAATAGCAACGAGATATATTTATCCTCGTTGTCTAATCAATCTCATTATCTTATTTTATTTTAGCTTATTAAAATTCCCCACTAATGACTAATAATTTGGTAAGGATTTCGTTCCTAAGCTAAATTGATTGATTAATCAAACACAAAGATTAAGACTTTCTATTCAAGAAATCTTGTTTGTTTGGCAATCACCCATTAGACACTTACTTTATTTAGATGCTTTGATTAAGGGTCCCATGATTTGTTTGTATGGGCAAATGAATCGTTTTAAGATTCTGATTTATTTTACCTCAACGACTGGTGATCTTTATTAATCAATCAACGCCTAGTTTTTGATGATTGATTCTCAAAGTAGTTCTGTCCAACGAGAAGCATGGAAGACGAGGAGTATAAAAAGCACCAAGTTTGAAGACAATGAGAGAGATCAAGAATTCATTATTCTTATTCAGAGAAAGCTTCACTTTATATCATAAGATGTGTGGACTTGATCATTTATCAGAAATCTTGTAAAATATGTTATACAAAGTCAATTATGTAGAGTGAAACAGCCTCAACAGAGGCAAAGCTCACTTCTGTTGAAAGTGCTTATGATCAAGCAATCGCATCTTTATGTAATCTCTTATTTGATTACTTAATGAAATCTTGACAATAGGCTGTTAGTGTGGGAAAGCGGACATAGGCTTACTAAAAGCCGAATCATTATAATCTCTTGTGCATTATTTTTTACTTTGTACTCGTCTCTATTTACTAATTAGTAGAAGCATTGCGCGATTCTGCAAGATACTCATGCTTCTATCAAACTCGATTGTTTTAATTCCGCATCTTCATCAAAGTTAATTTACAAACACCTATTCACCCCCTCTAGTCTAGCCAAAACAATAGTGCCATCAAGTCCCGACATAAAGACAGCTTAATCTTTGCAGCAACGTCATCTTTTATTCTTCCACAACAAAAATAAAGAGTCTTTCTTCACTGGGAAACACCATTTAAAGATGATTGTTCATCAACTTCTGCTTTCTTCCTTTCGTGAAAAACAAACGATTCAAAAAATATTTTTTTAAAAATGGTCATTTGTATTACTTGAAATAATTAGTCAATTAAAGATAATTTCGTTATCGATAGAAATTTATACGTGAAAAAATGAAATTATTTTGTTGTTTATTTATTTTTGCAAATCATTTTTCAAAAAAATATTTTCAGAATTTTTCAGCATGAGCCTCGTGTCGCCTTCATCGCCAATTCCTCCATTTCCAAAATGGTCTTATACAATAGAGGAAGTTGTTAACCATTTTCGACAAGTAATTGGACCATCCAACCTAGAGGAAAAAGTTTCAGGCAGTGCAATGATGGTCCGCACATATGTCGACGGGACAAGACTTCTTAATCCTATTTTGAATTTTAGGAGTTCAAATCCAACGTGAAATTTCGTCCTTAATTTTTTAATTTGTTTAATATAAATTTTGAACCAATAAAATCTTTAAACTATAAAAAAAAATGCTTAAAAATTTAGAAAGCACATCGAGCAGTAAATCAAAACTTTTAAAGATTAGATTAATTAAATTAAAAAATTTATTGTAATAAAGTTTAAATATTATATTGAATAAATTAAAATAATATTGTAAATTAAGTCAAATTTTAGATATCGTATGTGTCGTTTCTTATAAGGCTGGTTTGTCCAGTTGTAATGACTAAATTACGCACTTGATCAAAAAGAAAACGTTTTGTCCTTCGAACGGAGCCACCTCGGATGCTCTCTTCTCCTCTCTGTCTCTGTCTCTCTCCTCCCCCACACCACACCCCACACCCCCCCCCCCCCCCCGGTCTCGGTCGGTGCCGTCCCAAATCCCGTAACGTTCGACAGCGCAGATTCGCCGTCCCCATTGATATATCACTGCCGTTTTCATTTGATTCTCCGATTTCCTCTCTTCCTTCTTCGTGGCTTTTGCCGTCGCCATCGGAAGCGCACCCTTTATAACCATCAAGTTGCTGTCCAGCAGCGATCGCGACATGGCGAATTCGATGTTTCTTGAAGACGGTCCTCGGGGCTGGACACGAAGTTCCCTTCTGCGTTCCGCTTCTGTCAAAGACGTCAGCTACAGGTAGAATTCAGCTCCTTCCTACATCTGACTTCGACTGTCTGCCTTCGATTCGCTTTCAAGTTAATGGTTTGGCGATTGAATTCTTCCATGAGGCTATCTGATATAATGGGTTGATTTCGTGGGACTCGTTTGAGCTTGGAAGATTGTAAAGTTTCCGTATTTTTCTGTTTTTGGGTTGCGAAGAAGGGGTTTCTTTTCAGTGAGTGGAATGGTGAATGAGCTAGGTGTGAAGAAGGGTTTCTGTTCATTAGTTGAAGGGTGGGGCGTCAATATGGTGCGATTGATTGAAGTTGCGGTCAACTTTGATCGATGGTTTTCGATTAACTCTAGATGCTTGACATTTCATCTCACCGAGATTGGAGAAATTATTCGTTGAGGATAAGCCAATTCTGGAGCTGCTTATCACCCAGTTGAGTTTTGAGATTGAACTGGCAAAATGGGAGCCTGCTCAGCTGTTAAGCCATTTTATTACAACCTTTTCAATTTCTTTGTTAGCTGAATTCCCTTGTAATGCTGATGCCACTTTTACAACATCTTGAGATCGTCTTTCGTAGTATTTTTCCAATTTGAATTGCTCACTGCTCTTTTAATGAATGTTACCTGAAGTGATTCCTGGATTTTCCCAAAATCGGTTCTTGATGTAAATATATGATTTTGAATGACAGGAGTATTTTTTTGTGTGTGAGGCGCTGAAAATAAAGTTTTGCCTGAACATCTGAAGAGGACTAGAATATGCCTAAAATTTCTCCGTCAAGGTAGGGAGAGGGTTTTGGTGTTGCAGGTGCACTTGTCCTTTGGTCTGCCTCTAGCTTAGAGTGTGTGCATGATCAACCATGTGCTTGTATTGTAAAATGAAAATTTCCATCTTTACAAAAGTAATTCTTGAGAGTTAAAGCTCTATGTATAAGGATGTTTTCTTGATTCTCGGCTATCATCGACTTTGCTTTAGGTAGTTGTATTTCTAAAACAAGGGCATCACAATCTTTTATTCTTATGTGATTTTTCATGAATGACTAACTAACTAGCAATGGCGTTCATCGACCGCTAACCCCAACTAGATTAGCTAAAGTTGATGTTGATATTGACTAACTAGCAATGGTCCAAGAATGTTCCTGCCTAATTTTCTGTGTGATTGTGCTGTCTGAAATCAATTTCTTTATTTACACTTGTTTTTCAATTCGCCGATTCTTAGTTGCTGAATTAGCAACAACTGATAATGCAACGAGGGGGTGGTCATCTTTAAAACATTACAAAAGGAAGCAAATTGGTTGAGAGAATTGGCACAAGATCAGGAGTTTATTACTGCTTCATGAGGGTACAAGTAGCTGTCTTTGCATAAGCTAGATGTGTATGCCTATTAGGGGTGAGCGGTTTCCGATGCGGTCCAGTTTCCCTTAAGAACCGGGAACCAGACCGGTGGTCCCATTCTTAATTGCTGGAACTGGGGACCGAACCGACTTTCCAGAGAACTGGACCAGACCAGTCCGGTCTGGTCCCCGGGCAACCCAATGGAACCGGTAAGCTGTAGAATTTCATTTTCTTGTGCGATTTAAAGCAGAGACTTTTAGCTTTCCTTTTCTTTGGCTTTGTCTAAGTTTAGCTGCTTCACTTGTGTGATTTCTGAAATGTGGGAGTGTCATTAGTGACTGACGGTTCGATGTAGGTATCCATTTCTTGATTGCTCATGTTTCTGGTTGTGTAGTCAGAGCTTGTGTTGATAGGATTAGGAATTGAGTCGTTACTTGCTCGTTCAGGGGGACAGCTGTAGAGAAGTGCATATCTGATTTGAGCATCACTTTACTTTCTTGGATTAATTTGTCAATTCATGGTGGCCAAAGCAATTGAACATGCTTTTAGGTTAAAGAAGTTGTACTAAAAATTGAGCTTGCAACATAGAGAAAGCAGGGAAGAATCACCCATTTAGATGTGGGAAACGATCCGATCGATGCTGAACAAATTTTGCTACAAGATTGTAAGCTTTCTGTACTAGAAAGGTTGGGCAAGAAACATTAGATTAGATTAGGGTTATATTTGAAAATTAAAAAAATAATTAAATATAATCAACCAGTTCGGTCCGGGTGATCCGGTCCAATCCTGTGCCCCTAGAACCGGAAACCGGACCGTTCGGCCTCTGGTTCCATTTTTTAGGACTGGGAACCGGAGCACCACCCTTGGAAATTGGGAATTGGACTACCGGTCCGGGCAGTTCCCAGTGTGGTTGGTTCGATTTGCTCACCTCTACTTGGGATGAAATTCTTCTATTGAGATTCTTAATAGGGTTTGAATTGTTGTAATCATAGGGTGTGAGGAAACTGTTTGCTGGCTTTTTCCAGAGAAATTTGATTTGACTTTTCCACATTATAGACACTGTTTTTAGTTCTGTCCAAATAATGGCACTATTCTTAATCTCTCCTGGTTTTTATTTGTGAATTTCCTGAAAATTTGGCTTTTTTCTTTGATCTAAAGATTGCATGCACATCTCCATGCGCACTCGTGCGATGGTACGTGTGGAATATGTTTGTCCATTCTGATCTGGTGTGAATACAAAGGTAACCATAACAGCTGTTTGTCATATTCTCTTTTCTATGCAGCTGTGGCTCTTGTGGATACGAGCTAAACCTCAGCTCCTTAAATCGGAACATGTCAACAATTGGAACTAAATATCGTAAGTCCATAAAGAAAGGGATCATATCCTTCTGTAATGTTGATGAGAGTAGATTTACACTGGTTGATGAGCTGCAGTGCATACCCTACTTCTCCAAACAATCATGGGGTTTGTTTAGGCGGAGAACCAAACTTCTTTGCCGCAAGTGCGGCAACCGTATTGGCATTGCGTATGATCCAATTACTTCGTCTGATCCGCTTGTATCAGATGGACTAGAATCATGTTCGTCCAGTGAAGTTCCCAATCAACGTAAATATGACGTAAGAATTCGTGCCTTGCAGCCATCATCCTCTGAGGGATCATCAATGTCCGTCTTTGTATGATAAATACGATTCCAATGGGTTGGATCAAGTCAAGGCAACCAAAAATTTTATTCGAGAGATTTTCCCTCTCTAAAGGCGGAATGCTACGGTCATGTTTGTATTTCTCCCATTTGTTGCAAGGGATTACATGTATATAATAATAAGAATGCTGCCACTTTGAGGGTTGATCTGTCTATTACCAATAGAGATTATAGATGCTACATATGGAAATGGATGTCACCATGCTACGGTGGGGAAAACTGGATCTCAGAGTTGAAGTTTCTGTTCGATCATATGTTCTAGGAAAGTATTAAGAATGTGCAGGGGTGTGGTACGTGACACCTGCTTCTCTTCGCTCCTCTAATCATTTATTCGCTAATCAATACGTTTCAAAATATGCATGGCGTGTTTCCGACATGGATTTGGTGAATTTAGTGGTACTGAGAATGATACAAATAGACACAGAACTGCGTGTTCCATGTTTAGAAACTGCAGTTTTATGTGTTGCGTTTGCACGAGCCAATATTTTTCCATGCGGAAACGACCTTCGAGCTAAGCAGAGTTCTGGGAACTTAGGCGATCATTAGTGGTATATGATTCCGCCGTCATTTAGGCTTCAATTAGTGCTTAGGAACTGGAAGGAGCTAGTGACTTGAATGAACTTTTACTTGACCCTTATGAACTTAAGGTGGTGTAGGTATAGCATTCAAGTCGTCATATGAGAATGTTGGTGAAATCACTGAATGCTTCTTTCCTTTATTAGAGTTGTGTTACAGTAGGAAGTATCCCTGAATTTTTTTTGTAACTCTTTCTCAGTTACTTCCGCCCTCTTCGATGCGTTGCTCTCTAGACTTTGTGTGGAACACAGACGCGCTTTTCGTTGATGCCATTTGGGGGGTGACGGATCACAATTTTATCTTGCATGGATCGACATTTCTCAACGTTGAACCAAACTATAGGAGTACGAAGCATTTGTGCATTCTTATTTTCGTTCCTATGAACAATATGAACGCATAGTGCAAGGTGGATGGATGTTGATTGATTTTGGTCATTTAGCTGAAGCAACATTGCATGCAAAGTGGAGACTAACATCCATTATGTGCTCTCTGTCTCTCTCTTCTAACCTTAATCATCCCTTCAAGCCTCCGGTCTTGTCGGGTCAAAGGACGATGAGAGGGACAAAACACCGAATCCATTAATCAAGCACTCCTTTTTAGTGAAAGAGTCACGAGACAAAGTTGTCCGCCGTTTGTTCTTTGCTTTGTCTCCGTTATGGCCGCATGCAAATAATACAGTAATGGTCTCTCTAGTCTCTCTCTCTCACACACACACATTACACACACTGCAACACATTACTAAGGCGGCCAATATGTTGTGGGTAACATAGTTCATCCAACAATTGACAATGGACGGACAAATCAACCCGAAACAGAGGTTAATAATTAGGGTTGATCATGCAAGTACTCCAAAATGTCCAGATAAGAAATTACAAAGCCAGCCAAATTTTTCTATTGGCAGCAGCAGAAAAGGATATCTTGTGGCGTGGCCTGTTGTAGTCCGGTTATTATGAGGAGAGAGATGAGACGAGAATCTATGGTGCGGCAAGAGGCCTAGTAGGGGTAACTAAAAGCTTTCAATTTTATGTACGTGCGTATTTAGTATCACGGTAAACTCCAAACCAATATAGTTACGATGAATTTATCACACACTAATTATTTGACCATCAAAAATCTTAATTAATGCACCTATGATAAACTTATAATCCATTAAATTCCATTAAATTGGGTTACTATAGCGAAAAATCTCAAATTGATACATACGTGACAAACAGAAGGTTAAAAATCCTAAACTGGTTGATCCGTTAATTTTCACATGCAATTTAATTCAGCAATTTAACAGTAAAACATAACGAAAATTAACGGATGATAAATTTGTCATAAATATACTAGATTAGCATTTTAGTTTGGGGGCTAATTTGGGGAATTGGATGTGCGGATAAGAAAATGGAACTTTGATGTTTTGGGGGGGTGACCAAAAGATACGGTCCTTTTAAAAAGTTGGTTTTGACTCGAGGAACTCCCCCTAAAGCAGCTTTTTCTTTCTTTTTTCAGTGTCCATACGAGAAAAAAAGCGAGCTAAAGCTCTCGTTAGGCTTTCGTGCTCTGGCTCTGACCAGTTTTCATCTTTATCCTGTCTTTACGTCCCTCCGGTTGGATGGAGAATGTGCAGAGGTGGTGGTGGTGACCAGCTTTGCCCTACCGGAAGACTTTGCTTTTGGCAAAGAAAGGCACATGCATGTCCCTTGGCCTGAGTCCAAACTCACGCTCTCATACAATCTCTCACTCTCTCTCTCTCTCTCTCTCTCGATGGGCAAAAAGAGAACCTTTGAAGGATAATATTTACAACACAAAAGAGAGTCTTTAAGAAAATTGGGAGTGCTTGGCCTCGTCACAAAAATGAAATGGAAAGTGATAGGGCTTATTTGCCCTTCAAATTAGGACCAATTTGAGGTCAAAATCAGCCACTTTCACAAATGTGCTTTTTTGTTTTCTCAATCAATTTACATGTTTAACTTTGTGCTTGTTAGAAAATGTTAAAAGTGTTGCACATGAAACGAAAGCCATCGAAAGTTGCAAAAGCTACAAGCAAAAGCCTAGCTCTTTCTATCTATGTATGGTTAATACTTTTCCCATGATAAAAATAGAGGGAAGGAGCTACTAACACTAGCTGCCTCCTGCATACGTTACCTACCTCGCACATGTTACAAAGTTTTAGGCACGGACCACGTCTATTTTGCACTGCCTGAAATCTAGATGTTCAAGTTGGCGAGTCCGTCACCGTAACCCCATTAAGACGCTATCAGTGGAGCTTTTATCATGCTTCACAATCAAGTAAACATGTTGCATCCCCTAAAGAAAACTTAGCATAGGGAAGATGACCGACCGTTTTGCGACCGAAACACACGACATGTAGGGCTGTGTATTGAGTCACTTCTAGTGCTCACCCATGTGAGGCCTTATGGCATTTACCAGTTTGTAATTCTTTAGCATTTTCACTTGGTGTCTCTTTGGGCAGAGAACCCTCTGCCACCGTCAAGTTGCATCTTCTTATGGGTGTGTTGGCAACCTTGATTCCAACCTTGGATTTAGCTGGTTTTGTCAAATAAGTCTCACTCAGGGTGAAAGAGCAAAAACTGGTAAATGCCACGGGGGGCCTCACATAGGATGGGCACTAGAAGTGACTCAACACACCACCTAAACATGTCATGTGTTTCGGTCGGCAAACAATAAGTCTTTCTTATGCTAGTTGAGAAACTCATACCTAGTGCAAAGAGGAGCTTTTAGGATGCTTCTCAATCAAATGAATATATTGCATCCATTAGGAGATCTCTTCATGTGAGATATTCCGCGGATACTCAATCTAGCACGAGCCGTCCGGAAATTTCTCCGCGGCGCGAATCGCATTTGTGATGATTTCTTAGAAGAAGAGAGATATCTTGATGGTTATAAGGCTGGTATTATATGCATTTGGAAGACACCAAGTGAAATTTACTGTCTAGGGGGATGGATGGATGGATGGATGTTTTGTGGACCTCGATTTAGAATCACATTTGCCCTTAACCTTGCCAAGCTAGGAGCTACTAGCTCCTTACGTAGGCATGTTTTATACTAGCATCAATCACTTCCATGTGATGCTAATTTACACGTATATTTGAGATAGCCAATTCGCTACCTAATTTATAGTAGCTAGACATTTCCTACTCAGATTAAAGTGTAATGTATTTTCTTTAGAGCACGTCTACCAATGTTTAGGTTCCTTTATAGCCTTATTAAAGATATGAGCATTTATCTTTCAGGACATCTTCCTTTCAAGGGGCAGTGTTTGTCATAAGTTCACCTATAAGAAATTTTTTTCGTTCTTGAGCGAAACATGTTCTGGCATAGAGTACCATTTTATTTTTCTCATAGAACTCTCACGAAAGATCTATGCATATTAAGGATTATCTGTCGAGTTGCCTTAGCCCTCCCATGAGACCGACAATGTCGTGATGGAGAACAGCCTCGATACATAAGATGTATAAGGTTCGGATCCTCATCAGATGCTTCTCCCGGTCTCACCAAACGCCTCGCAACTCAGATGATTCACGACACTCTTGGAAAACTCATGGGCCATGGCCCCTGTGCAAACGTGGGTTCCCCGCCTAAGTAGCCGAAAGATGGAGGAGGCTAAGTTCCATTAGGGGAGTGAAGCTGCATGAATCCACATTAGGCTCAATCATCTTCCTCTTGGACAGTGCCAGTGGTTGGGAGTTGGATGCACATTCATGTCTTAGACATATTCGTCCCCTCCATTTGAAACTATACACACCCAATTGTGGTCCTAAAGCGACAGCTTTTGGTCCCATATTGCAAAGCTCTAACCCCTTTCAAAATGCAGATTGCCCTTGTGAAGGGCACTTGCACTACCATCCCACACAGGGGACCTAAGTGGACTATGCACGTGTGGAGAAATTTTTTTTAGTGAAATGATTATTCTTCGCGCCCATCAATCAAATTTTTTTCCAAAGGACCAAAAAAAAATGGAGTTTGGCATCTGCCTATTTGTATGGATGAGTGATTTGAAATCAAGGATAGAATTATTTGAGTGCTCTGCAACAAAGGGACAGGCATTGCACCATCAAAGACAACTATGAGACAAGAACTTGGCATTGTACACATGGACCATCATGGTTGCTTTTGCACCATATCTTCAAAGGAAATCAAAATGATTCCTTTCACGACATTTCAGAAATCACATGTGCCATTTTAAACCCTAAACAATCTTTCTTTTTTTGTCTGAATTTTCTGTGGTACTACTTACAACCATGGGAAGCACAAGGATTTCTTCAGACAAATATACAAGAATCTGGAGAATTCAGAAAGGAAAGCACTTACTCAAGCTAATCTTTTGACTCTTGTCTGTTTGGTCTCAATAGTATCAAACTTTACGGTCACACTTTGCAGGCCCCCAAAAGAAAATACCCAAAAAAGAAGGGGGACTCTTTCCTTTTTCTTTTTGAAACCCTTTGTCTTTTCCTTTTTCACTCTTTGGTCCTCCTCTTGGTGAGAGTCCTCATCCAGCCACTCCTCACCTTCACACCCTCCACCTTGGTGCCCACGCGGCAGGCACTCCCCTTGCCGGACCTCTTCCATCTCACGAGCTGGAACAAGTGGCCGATCCGCTTCCGCCACCTCAGCGACGCGGCACAGGGCTTGACATGCTCGATCACGCTCTTGGTATTGGTACTTTCCCTGGTAGCTGGAGCAGTGGTCTGAGTCTTCTTGCTCATGCTGTGAGTCCATGAAGCCTTGCAGTTGTCAAAGGACACCTTAGAAGCTGTGTTCTTTTCCCACGAGGCGAGACCATTGTCTTCAAATTTGATTGATATGAAAGAATCTGCGTGAATCATGAACTCTCTTAGTGAATGAGTTTCTTGATTTTATGATGAACAGGTTCTCTGTTTCGGTATTAGTAGCTTAGATCACAATCCAAATCAACAATAATTATAATGAAACTTACAGCAGAAGTAGGTTCAAGACATGATTGGCGATGAAAGGACATCAAATGGATGTTGGCCATGGCCCAACAAACATGTCCCTCTCGAATTCTCAGTGCACCGACCTGAATGATCCCATCTCACACCATCTGACTCTGCTCACTTAAATGGAGTAATCTTCTTTTCTAAAAATCAATTTTTTATTATCTCCAAGCAATTCTACCACCTTTTTTTTGGTTGGGGGGGACTGAATGTGTATGTAGGACAAAATTTCACATCAGATCTAGAGAAATTTACATCCTTTTTTTTTAATCTAAAATAGTCGCTCCTGTGCAAAAATAAGAGGACAGAAGGTAAAACTAAACCCCAAAGTGTCAGTCCTTCCAATGTGAGCTATTTGGCCTTATTTCCTTGTTATTTTCTCCCATTGTATGCATGCAATAAATTTCTTTCACCAGACAACAAAGCAAGTCATGCCAATGGCAGGGACAACAGTCCTAGCTAAAATTTCCCACATAATCACTACTTGCAAAGGTGCAAATTTTTTTTTTCAGGTTCACGCTTTGGGATCTTGAAAGGTAGGGGGGAAAAACCATAAGAGAAGAGGAAAAAAAATTACCTTCTGGGCTAGGGGAAGCATCTTCATAGGAGATGGAATCAGATTTCCAATGCCGGAATTCGAGGCGATGGAGGAAGGATCCAAGAGCAAAGATCTTGGGAAGGCCAACGGCAGGTGGCTTCTTGTTGGGGTTGTCGCTCTGGCTCTGAGCTCTGTGGCCATGGCCGCTCCTGGTCGACTGGTGATGAGGATGAGGACGAGGGTGGTGGTGATTGTTGTTGTGCGCTTGCTTTGCTGCTAAAACCAGCAGCCTCTCGTTCAAGCACAAGGGACAAACCCCAACAATCACTTCTTGAGGATGGAAAGAACAGCATGTCGAATTGCCTTCTCTGTAGTCATTCATGCTCTGCTTTCTGAAGGAAGCTTAACGTTCTCGAGAGGCAGAGAGAGAGAGAGAGACAGAGACAGAGAGACAGAGTCCAAGAATTTTATGAGTTGCTATTTATTTATATTTGGGAAGAAACAGGGTGCCTATAGAAGTCGGTCAGTTCATCACCCCACTCTGGCCCACAAAAAAAAAAAATCCTCTCAAGAAGCACCTTAAAAAAAATGGAATATTAGTTGACGCACATAAATGTGAACAAGACCGATGTTGTATCTTCTTTTTTTTTTTTTAATCATGTAAAAACACGAATTTCTAATAGATTTATAACGGTCTTGAAAGTCTGATATATTATCACAATATTTAGAACCTCTGATCGATACATACAAACGAGGGGGTCCGTGAAATTTAACCCGATGATAAGGTATAGAATTTTGATACCTGAGTCATAAAAAAAAATAAAAATAAAAAGATGGGGAGGTAAAGATGGGGGTTAAAGGCCAAGGATTTAGGAACACAATCCAGAGGCAAAATTTCTCCTTTTTACCAGCTGAACTGAAGCTGGCAAAAGGAGAAAGAGGCAAAGACTCCCCAAAAAAAAAAAAAAAAAAAGCTTGACGAACTGAAGCAGCAGAGTTACCTCTGATTTGTCCTACTTACTGGTTTTTACTGCGTGCCTCGGTGGCAAGGAGGTGGCGAGATCAGGTCAAGGGAAGGATACTGTGCCATCTTTGACCTGGCCGGACCCCTCATAAGGGGGCAACGAGATTCGCAAGGGAGTCACATGATTGCAGTAACCCCCCCACCCCCCTTAATCTCTTGTTTGTTCTGATTAGTGATTTATGATGTGTATTTAGTGGGGCAAAAATGTGATCTTTTATGCAGCATCGAGAACCACATCTGGTTCAAGGTTCATGCCGGTCTTCCCCCTCTCTCCTGAGGTGGTCAAAGTTGGACCCTCTTCTTGGATCTGTTTTAGTTGCACTTTTAGCATGGGATAACATGTCGAGGCACAACTTGCATTGCCACTGTGGGGAAAATTCCATCATTCCATCCGGTCCAGTTCATTCTTTGAGAGGACAACTTTGTATTTATTAGGGGCTGAGCAAGCCCGATCCGGACCCGGACCGATCGAATCGAGAATCTTCCATACCGGACCAGATCGATGGTTTAGTTCCCTGTTGCAGAGAGCGGCGGTATTGGACAAGATCGAAAGATTTTATTTATTTATTTTAATTTCTTAAACATATCCTTAAGAAGAAATATCAATTTTCCTTCTTTTGCCTAATCGCCTCCACTCAATTCCTCGTGTGTTGTCCGATGGAGTAATGATCGACATCATCTTCATTGCCCCTCTACTGGAGTAATGATCTCCTCATACCTCGACACTGGACATCGCCCTCTTCATCGACACGGCCCATCAAACTCTCAACAAGAAGAACAAGAACGAGTCCAGAGTGCCCTCCCTTTTCGGAGAAACAATGGAGAGGAGAGGATGAAGAAGAGGAACTAGGGATCACATATTGTTGAGCGGTGACTTGCTTTGGGAAGATGAGCAATTCCATAGGACTGCCCGGGAACCGAACCGAATCGACTGTCCAGTCTCTAGTTTTGAATATTGAAAATCGGTCCCTTCAGTTGGGTTCTAAGGTTCTTGATTGGGATTGGATTGGGCTGAACCGAGAACTGATAACCCTTAATATTTATGTCATAATCATGACGTCTCGTCAAGAAAAATGGGTATTTCATATAATATCTCCTTAGGCAAAATCTAAGATCCTATCTTTTTCGCACCCAGTTAAAGCTGCGCCACGCAACGGGGCGTACCATATTGGCGATCCTAACCATGATCAACCCAAGAAAACGGAACAAGTTGCGGGAACCAGGTTAAGACTAGGGCTTTGCTTAGTTAGTTGGGATGAAGCTGAAGTAAGATTTGTGCCCACCTCGGAGACACGTCTTTTTAGAAGATTTGGTTTGAATCCCAAGCGCCTCTTGTCAAGACAATGGTCATTTTTTTAGGACAATTGAATGGTCTAGGGTTTGGGGGGATTTAGTCAAACTTTGCAACTTAGAGACTTCTTCCTGTGGAGTATGGACCATACAAAAAAATAATAATAATAAAGAGAGGGAGAAATACATTTGCAGAAAAATTTTAAAAAATATATAAAAATCAGAAATCGGGTGTTAGGCATACTATAGCTTGACACTAATGCCCTTTCGGGAAAACAAAAAAACAGATTTATTGCAATAACTTTTTTCTTTTTTCTTTTTTTTCTTTTCTCCAGAAGAAGGATTCCTGATAATGCAAAAGTTCGTTTCTTGAAGCTTTTGGCCCGTTTCCCTTTCTTTTTTTCAACTTCTCTTCTTTTCTTATTTGATTGTTTTATCCATTAATCAGATTTTATATAAATTTTATCACTCATGTTAAGATTTGGCGCACAATTACAATAAAATAAAGCGTAAATCCTAATCCACCCTTAAATTATGGCTTCTTTCAGTATATAATTCCATTATAACTAGCGCATCGCAGCTCTTGTTGTTTCGCTCAATTACAGATAAAAGCAAATATTATACAACAGTAACTATTCATAAGCTCAACTTCAAATTGCCAATAAAAAAAAATAGGTTCAAAATATAAAAGCTCTCTAAAGACTCTGAAGCAGCTCCACTAGTCCCCCTGCTTGTTCATCGAGGAGCGGTATCCTGTTCTTTTCTATACATGGAGAGTATAAATCACGCTTCGGCAACTTAAATTGTGCTAGTTGAAATCCCATGTGTAGTCCGGCTTTGAAAGTCAATTCTTTGCCGTTCAGTTGATAGACGGAAATATTACAAATACTACATAATGTTCTGTTTTGAGGTACGCATATTATATAAGTATATGTGTGTGACTGGTTCTTGGATTTTACCAAGAATTTTAATTTATCTTGATAATATAAAATATAGGGATGCTCGTGGGAGAATAACAATGTAAATACTAATTAGATGAATGAGGAGGGCTTCTGTGTATTATTTTTATTCCCCTGGACAGCACATATACTGGGAACATGAATACATGTGACATGATCATATTATAACTTATCAATTTATATCCACTTCCAGCATTGCTTGATCATGTTTGTTGCATGTGAAGAAAAACACTTTTTAGTGAGGAATGAGGAAAATATGTATTTTTTTTTTGGACTGGGATAATAACGCAAATGATTTCTGAAGTTTGGCTCATTGTGCAATGTAATTTTCAAACTTTTAATTTGATCAATATTGTCATTAAATTTTAGCCCAATGTGCAACGCAGTCTCTGTATTTTTAATTTAATCAATATGGTTCCTAAACTTTTAAAATATGTTCAATTTAATCCATGAATTATTGGATGATATTCAATGTACTCCTTCTATTAGTTCAAATTCAGGGACGACATTGGACATTTTCTTATAATTCATGGACTAAAGTGAAAATGTTTTAAAAGTTCAAAGACCATATCGAATAAGTTGAAAGTTCATGAACCACATTGCATATTGGGTTAAGTTCAAGAACCACACTAGTCAAATTAAATGTTCAGAGACCATATTGCACATTAGGCTAAAGTTTAGGTTGTCATTTTTCCTTTTTGGATTTTATCCAACCGAGAAAATATTTGATTACTTGTGACTTTTTATTAATATGTTTAAATCATAACTAATTCCTTTTCATTTATCACTTATCGGATATTCCTTTTTTATAACTAAGTAAATATGCATATACTCTTTGCATGTTTCATATGGTAATAATCATGTCTGTTCATATAGAAGATGAGAATGCAAATAATTTTGACAGGCAGGACAACCGTCAATGTCCGTTCTACCCTAATAGATTTGTCATGGAGTAATCTTAGGTAGAGTCCAGGTAGCATACAGCCTTTAGTCCAACTTCTTATGGGCCACAAATTTTTGAAGTAGTGAATCCGTAACATTTTCTAGATATTTGTTATTTCGGATCAGAGTTCATGAATCACATTAAACAAAATAAAAGTGTATGAAGGGCATTACACATTGAATTAAAGTCTAGAGATCATATTTAAAAAAATAAAAGTCGAGGAACGACATTACACATCGAATCAAAGTTCAGATACCATTTTTGTCATTTTCTTTTATATATATATATATATATATATATATAGACACACACGCACGCACACAGACGATGGGAGAACCGGTAAAAGTTGCAGCATTGGATAATAATAAAAAAAATCCGGTTTAAGCATGAAGATTTGATCCCATCAGCCTACAACATGATCTAGCTGAAGGCCAAATCCGTGTGAGCTCCTGATCATACCAACTAGTTTTAGCCTTAGGACCAAGAAAGAAACTACTTCTTGGAATTAATCCATTAGAAATCTATTTTCACTTACCATTACCAATCACATGCTTGGATTCAACAAATCCATCAACAACACCAATTTTCCCCCTTCTCTCTCCTCTCGCAAAAAATTCCGTTCGGAAACTTTTGCCACTCGAATTTTCTTTCTCCTAGAGCATTGGAGATTGTCACATGAGAAAGGTTCCAAGGTTTGGTGTTTTCGATGCAATGCTAGCTAAGGAATCGTATCCAGCACATAAAGTACTTATTTCTCCAAAAATTAGGCCAGCGGGGAAAAGTGTCAAAAAAGTCATAAACTTACTGTATTAGTGTCAATTTAGTCCTAAACTTTTTTTTGTGTCAATTCAATCATAAACCTTTTGAATTTGTGCCAATTAAGTCCTAAACCTTTTATTAGTGCTAATCCAATCCTAAACCTTTTGCATTGATGCCATTTATGTCATAAATCTTTTATATTTATGCTAATTTAGTTAATCTGACTAATTTTGGTAAAAAAATGGCTGAAACATGGTACGACAAACGCCGAGTTGGATTTTTTTTAATATTATTATATAATTTTAAATAATTTTTAGATTTTTTTAAAAAAAAATATTTTTTAAAAAAATCCATCTTAGCATAAGCTATGCCACGTAGGATAATTGATATTTGTGCCAATAATTTTCGGTCAAAATTGATCGAATTGACTCAATTGGTATAAATGCAAGATATTTAAAACTAAATTGATACTAATGTAAAAGGTTTATGACTAATTAGTACCAATAAAAAGTTTAGGATTGTATTGGCACTAAAAATAGGTTTAGTACTAAATTGGTACTAGTGCAATAGGTTTAAGACCTTTTTGACACTTTTCCCATCTAAGATAGTAAACACCAATTTTGTATGAGGAAGAGAGGACGCTAGTTTGATCACAGACAAATGCAGCGATGGTACAACGACGCAGCCCCCGATAGACACGGAGGCGATTGCGATGGGATTGAGCGTCGGAGGCTGCATGGACAGGATACCAGGTAGATCGCAACTGTCTTGCAATGGCTATGGATGGAGCGTCCAAGAGAGAAAGGAAGATAGAAACAGAGGGATCAGTTTGATTATTTCTCACTCACATGTCGAGAACATTATCAAAAAGTCATAGATCTATTGCGATTATGTCAAATCAATTTTAAACCTTTTCAAATTTTTTCAATTAAGTCCATCCGATAAATTTTAGCCAAAAGTTGATAACATAGACGCTGACCATGTTATGAGGCATTACTAGCATGACATGAATTTAAAACAAAAAATTGTTAAGTATTGGTGGCCTCCACCTGCCACTTATACTCGATTGGGACTTCAAGCCTAGCAAGAAGGGCTCCCCAATCGAGTACAAAGGCCTGGAGCCCTTGTCAACCACTTAGCAAGGACTCACGGCCCTTCCTCACATCTGGGCGAGGTTCAGTGCCCTCACCCAGTGGCCAAAGAGGGCTCGCAACCCTTGCTTACATCAACCCTCGCCGGCCACTTGGACAACAAGCACGAGCCCTCGCCCAGTGGCAAGCGGCCTTCATTGATCCTTAACAATAAAAAAGAAAATAAAATAAAATAAAATTCAAAAAAAAAAATTGGCCGATAGTGTCAAGTAGAATGGCTAGCGTTCGTGTCATCAATTTTCTGCTAAAATTCACTGGATAGATTCAATTAGTAAATTTTAAGAAGGTTTAGGATTCAATTGATACAATTATATTATATTAGGACTTTTTTGGTAATATTCCCTTTCATATGATTTATTTAATCGTGGGATTAAAGGTAGCTATGAATTGCATTTGAACGTTTAACTCATTAACAGAGACAAATTAAATGAAGGGCATAGCCCTTCTATAACACTAGTAGATAAATGCAACTCTTAACTTTCTTTTTGCGAGTTAAGTACATCTTGAATCCCATAACTCTTGCTGACTACGTAATTTATTTGCTAAATGCGGAATTAGCTCATCGAAATTTTTATGTAATCAAGCATCTGAATTTCTCAATTTGTACAATCGAGTCCTTTGATGACATTCCGCCAAGTTTGTTGACGCCGCATGAAATTGGTGCTTGGATCTATATATATAGTCTTAACGGAATTTCATTTCATATGAAAGAAGGGTACATAATTTTAAGATAAAGATGCAAATCCCATGAAGGCTCGGACCTAATATAAGAGAGGTAAAGTGAGAGACAGGAACATGGGTTTTTTTAACTGTGATTTATCAATTGGTTAAGTGATACAAGAGTCTTACGATATGACGGTGCTATCATGTAATATTACGGTATTACCAAGACTTCTTAGCTAAGTATAAATTATGTTCAAACTAATCTAATCAAGGCCTCCTGTACAAGTCGAAGGTTTGAAATCGATCGATTCACGAGGTTTGCATAGGTTTCGTGGATTCTCAGGTAAACGGATCCCACGACATGCTCTTAAATCACGGGGAAAATGGCATCGGGCCTAACCGGTCTACTTGTAAGTTGGCAACTTCAAACATTGAGATAAACTACGCCCATGAAAGATAGCTTTTGTAATATGCGCGCACTTACTTTTGGCATTTGAATTAGTGGCCACCAATATTTTCTCTCATGTCAGCCGGCACGAGTGAGAATGGATGGTCTACACCGGTAGGAAATTGAGGTGATTGATGACTAGAAAATGGGTTAAAAGATTCTAAACCAAGCATTGCCACCAACCCGACCAAACTCACTTCCATTCAATCGCTTCCCATCCCTTTGTCGGATGGAGTTGCAACAATTTGCGCCATGACCCGTTGTTTTGACCCCAAAGCACTTCCGAAACCATTCCTTGGGGTCGAGTTATACAGGCTTACAGCTCGGATGGTTCCAATCCGTTGCTCTCGTGCCGTGTTAAATTCGCATTTCCCACGACAACTTGGGCAATGGTCGTGTCATCTCGTCGGGGTCCATATCCGACATGGCCACCGCCATCAAGATTTTAAATTCGGTCGGACGGTAAGAATTGGAGGGAGAGATGTATGGTAGCTTTAAAAAGTTTTCCCACTTTCATTTTCGGCCTTGATTATGGAAAAAGCTGAAAACGGGGAAAATGGAAACTTTGTTGTTCAGGAACACGGAAACCACACGATAAAAGAGAGAGAGAGTGAGAGTTGCACACGGCTTCAATCTTCGTTGGATTCACCCCCCCCTCACAAAAGTGATCCAGAGGGTCATTTCCGAAATAGGGAAAATGTACGGATACGTCTAAGGATGAGCACAAAGAACCGATTTGACCGAATCAAACCCTCCGGCTCTATCCGACTCTCAAAGCGCCGGTCCGATTTTTGATTTGATAAAATGAAAACCGATAATTGATATTCTGGTTCTTAGTTCCGAGGGTGGATTGCCAGGACCGGACCAATTATTGTTTTAGATTTTAATATCATTTTTTAAGAATATTTATAGAAATCATTTAAATTGTTTATTTATTAAGGGTAGTTCTGCACATTTAAAATGTGAATATGTGTTTTAAGCACATACAACCGGCTTCACTAGACCTCTCGAGAACCGAAACGATCGGTTCGGTCCGGTTCTAGGCATCTCCAGTCTGATCCCTAGTTCCGAAAGTTGGGAATAGGTCCCTCCGATTCCATTCTGAAATCGGATCTGATCGAACTGGGAACTGGTCACCGTTAAACGCGCCTCACATTTTCATCTTCATCCCACCCTCTGCTGTCTCTAGTAGGATACTCGACGTCTTGATTCTTTCTCAAGCTATCTGATGAATTCCAACCAAATTATGTGGCTAGCTTTGTTTTTGTTTTTGTTTTTGTTTTTGTTTTTGTTTTTGTTTTTGTTTTTTCCAACAAGCAGTTCTATGACTAGGTCAGATTTATCAGATTGACACATAACCTTATCCTCTACGAGTGAGCTTGTTAAACTTCGTGGTGCAATCTGCAGAGCCATGGAAGCAGTGATCACCTTCGCCTCGCGCCAAATTCACATCGATAAAAAAAGGAAATTCTTGTCGCGGAAAGCATTGCCAAATGGACCATCATACTTTTGAGTAATTTCTCCATAGAGCTTTCTCACGTCCGTGGCAATGGAGAGAGAGAGAGAGAGAGAAAGAGAGAGTCAAAAAAGCAATGAGTGGGAGGTGAAGGGTGAGGGGATGGGGGAAAGGAAGCGTCAATGAAACAAGGTCGAAAAGAGAGGGGGGGTTTCAAAAGTGACGGGAACAAACAAGCTACTGGTCACAGGGGGTTGAGGCGGGGGCTTTTTCCATTTTGGTTGGCTTCAACTTTCAAGTCAAGTTCACATCATGGACCAAAGTTTCGATGTGGGTCTCTCCCTCTCAACCAAACCACCTTCCCTTTTCTTCCAACCAACGCCCAGAAGACTTCTTAAAATGGGTTGCTCCCGTTTTCACCTTTTCCCTCGTTTCCCTTCTTTCCCTTCCTCATCACATTCCGCCGAGCAGTGGCTTTTCCCACGATGGGCTACTCACTGGCCATACAGCAACGGCTGCGTTTGCATTGGAGATAAGCCCGCCCAGAGGGATTCAGCTCCGCGTCGGCTTTCGCATGCATGGCATCACCCTCCGTCCCTCCCTCAATGTAGCTTCATTTGCTCAAACATATGAGGACGGCACAGGCGATATCCTATAGGCCAGCACAGACCGTTCAAACTTAGATCGTCCTTCATTACAAGGCAATGTACTGTTAGGCGCATGCTCAGCCTAAGGACAATAAAATGCTTTTGATTTTATGAAAGAGGAGATTAACAGATGGAAGTTGCAACTTTCAGACTCTTTTAAGTCTTGTGTCAAAGGAACTCCTTCAAGCGAATCGTGTCTTCCTTATGCTTACGATTCTTATTCTACTTGTTATATCACCACGGATACCCCAACCCCACCCACCCACCCCCCACAAAAAAAAAAAAAAAAAAAAAAAAAACAGGATCATTTGATTTTCCAAGAGTCACGGCAGTAGTCCTAGACCAATGAGCAACAAGGTGGTTCCGCCATGTGGACAATGGAAGAGCAGGTTAGCTATCATTTATACAGGAATATACCCGGCACCGCCATGTCAAAAGACAACTATACACATAAAAGAAAAAATGGAAGAGACTTGATAATCTTTTGTGCTGACAAGGATTTAGCTCTGTTTCTACTTTATACGATAAAACCCTAATGTGCTAGAGGAGGACAAATTCAAATCGAGGGCACAAGTCCAATAAGTAGAGACAGAATAGAATGATTTTCATGAGTTCTTCAAGACAACGTATGTAGAAGATGACAATAATTAATCCGGGATGCTACGTATACTCAACTATATGGTGTGATAGCTTACACTTTACTCATCCTGCAAAATTAGCACACTGCCCTATTATCACAGAAGAGATTTCTGGCAAGACAACAGAAGGGAAATTGAGTAAAAGAACAAAATTAAGAAAGATTTTGACATCATACTGAACCGTTGAAGATTCTGTAATAACCAGGCCGTGCATCACTACATTAATTATGCATACAACTTAGAGAGGTCCTCTGAGAATGCTTTTCTGACGATGTCTCTCTTGAGCTTGAGAGCTGCCGTAACTAGGCCAGATTCAGGAGTCCATGGATTGGGAAGCAATTTAATCTTCGCCGGGATCTCAAATTTCTCCAATCGTGCCTCCTTGGCTGCCTGTCAATTATGAAGTAATAGAAGAGATTAGGAATAGGATAGGATGAAGCGAATCCACTCAAGGAAGAGGCCACATTGCCATTCTTGAAAGCTCATCATGTATATCGAACAGGCTAATCATTCAAATGAAAAAACTATTTTATAATAATATTCGTAAGCCGCATTATTGCTCATTAGACTGCCCGCATGAGTAGAACCCAGCTTAAAATCGAGTCGCATTGACTTACACTAAGTATGTCCATGCATAACCTACAACAAGCTAATCGGTATGGCCTAAGAACAGGAAATTACTACATGGAGTATCTATATTTTATCACTCCACCTTTATTTGGCCAATCTCACTTTGTAAAATCTGTATGTGGCATCCTTCTTTTCCCCCTGTTACGAACCAGTATTTCATTTATAGAGAACTGAGAGGTTGCGAACCGCCAAATAATATAAACTAAGAAGAAAGAATAGTGAGCTCTAGAACATCTCTCTCTCTCTCTCTCTCTCTCTCTCTCTCTCTCTCTCTCTCTATATATATATATATATATATATATATATATATTCTTTTGAGAAAGGAGCATACCTTGACAAGTGAAGAATGCACTTCTTTTATTGTGTCTTCCCTCCCACAAAGTTCAGCAAAATCAGAGAAAGAAATTCCTTTCTTTGAGGCCCACTCTTCCACTGCAGGCTGTGATGCCACCACAAGAGCCACACAATAATTATGAAAGGGATCAGCATGGATCATTAGATTGTCAACGTAGGGGCTCACAACCAGCGCAGCCTCAACCTAAAGATTAAGCAAGATTAGTACCTGAAGAAGGTTTGATGAACATAAATTCATCATTGAGAGTTCAAAATTCAAACCTTCC
The DNA here is from genome assembly GCA_028455895.1 of Rhodomyrtus tomentosa. Classification (NCBI taxonomy): domain Eukaryota; kingdom Viridiplantae; phylum Streptophyta; class Magnoliopsida; order Myrtales; family Myrtaceae; genus Rhodomyrtus; species Rhodomyrtus tomentosa. The sequence continues at coordinate 32,851,620 of JAPCWY010000001.1, read as the reverse complement.
CTAAGGAGACATATTCGCCATGCTGAAGTTTAACTATATCCTTCTTGCGATCAACAATCTCAAGGCAACCGTCAGCATGGAATTGTCCTATATCACCTGTGTAGAACCACCTCATTCCTCTTTCATCCACCTTTACAGAGAAAACATTTGACGAACAAGATTAAGGATCCCAACAATTGCAATTTCCTTTGGCATGAAAGATCCAGACCATGAAACTTCACTTTTAATAGAAAGACTACCTTATATACTTCCTTTGTTTTCCCATCATTCTTGAAATAACCAAGTGTAACATTAGGACCACCAACTACTATTTCCCCACGAGGCATTGGTGAATCAGTTGTTAGATATCCACCTTCAGGCCAATCTACTAACTGAAACAGACAATATCAAAATCTCAAACTTTCTTCATGTCACTAAGTATGTGTAAAATGAATTAAACAAAGATCATGCAGAGTGTCATGACTATATGTGATATTACCTGCTATGTTAAACTACACATTGCACATAGTAGCATTCCTTGCTCCACAATTTTAAAGAGTTTTTAGCAAAGAGAAGCAAGAAAAATACACGGATAGCATATAGATGGATGTGAAAGAGACAGCAGAATGGTCATATGTAGAAATAATTGCCATTCACAATATAAAGCGTTTTGACATGTAGACTGAAGGTAGAGATATCAAAGGGCTGCACCATCTTCAAATTCCAGTTTATGTTACTGATGCACAGTTCATTATACTTCAAAAGCAAAACATAGTGGAAACTGATGACCTCCTAAGAAAGCCGGATACCTTCTGCAACCAAGTAAATTGCAAAACCGGCAAACATAAGTTTCAAGTAGACAAACATTTAAGCAAATAAGTAGCTTGTTCTAGTGACTAAGGACTTCAGGATTGCAAACTTAAATCTGGTATTCAGCATTTATCAAGAATTAATCCCATAGTCCCTTTAGGGTGAGGGGCAGGAGGGCAGATTCTACATTGATAAAGTGAACCTGAGAAAAATAATCTTGCCAGCTGTCATGTTGCTTTCCTCATGTCATTATCGGATCAAACCACCAATAGATGACAAAGGTCAAGGGAGATTGTGTCACAAAGGGGATACAACAAGGACCAGGTTGCATCACTGATCCCAGTGTAGCTCAAGTCACAGCCGTATGCTTACTGGGGAGAGTCGAAGTTACTACATGATAAACGAATTTCCCAGACATCTTTTCTCATGCCACAAGGTTAATACAAATTCATCTCAAGAAGTCATTCTGAACTCCTCAAGGACCAATTTTGCAGCTCATCTTCACAGTTGAAGAAAGAAATTCTCCAGTTTATTTTCCTTACCTTAACAAATGAACAAGGAAGTGGAGCGCCAACACGGCCCACAGATGTATCATCAAATTCTGAGAACGTCCCACCAGCACAAGTCTCTGTGAGTCCATACCCTTGACCAATTGGAGCCCTTGAAACCATCGCATACTTAGCATGTGACGTTAAGAAAAATATAAGCAAGTAGGCTTTCACAAACTAGAAAAAGCATTCATGAAAAGATCTGGTCTCGGTAGTGATTCTTAGTCTGGTGTAAGCAAGTGAACATGGATATGCAAGTTACCTATCTGTTCCCAAACTGACATGTCTTTTCAATGATCATACTTGTTTTCTGTGACTCTAGTTATAAGTCACACAATGCATCAGTTTCATGATAAAATTCAAGTGGGGTAACAGTCTGTATGTAAGAAGGAAAATTATCAGCTGGATTGAAGCAAAAAGCAACACACGGGCAAAATCCACGCTCCTTAATATTGTTTCTTTGCGGTAAAATACATATGTTCTCTATCTGTTTAGCTGAACAAACTTTCAAGTCAAGTCAGGCCAATTACAGTTAAAACTCATCAAGGGACCTTTTGCGTCAGCTTAAAAAAAGACAAGCTAACTTTGTGAGAGACATCATTTTTTAAAGGAATGTTCAAGTTCAACCGCTTCTCCATGTATTCCTCCAAAAAAAAAAAAAAGTATCGCTGGATGCAAATGACTTAAACCAGACAAGTGTAATTTATCACACGTTGTAGACGTAATCATCATGAATAATACAGAGACAAAACTGATAACCTTCTCAGTGACTTCCACTGCAAAAGAAAGATGCATGGAATTTATCTAGGCTAAGAAATCATAACCATCAGAGCTAGGTCACCTGCAGCTAAAGGACAGTTAATTTGACAGGCCAGTGCAACTCATCTGATAGACGGAAAAATAGAGCCTTGACGCAGCCTTGACGCAACTTGTACCTCCAAAAACTACCTATGTTGGTTTTCATTCGAATTCAGAGAATCGGAGATCAGTGCAAGGGCATCCATACTATTAGACCTAAGCAACTGCTTGCAAAATACTGACGCCCATGAACACTCAGCATCACACCCAGAAAGCGTCCACATTCATTGTCTAAATTCTTCCAGCCCAAACTGGCAGACATATATATGTTTTGGCTGTCACTGCTAATTATCGCTGGAGTGGAAAGCACCACCTATGTTTGGATATTCTCATCTTATATTTGTCAGGAGAAATGGTAATCCAGGACAACCATCAGTTAACTTTCTCTTGCTCGATGAAAGCAGCTCTCATTTCGTTTTAAGATTTGTGAACAAAGAACAGAAGATTGCATCTTTGTAGCTTGTTATCAATGAAATCCTTTTTCTAGTTAAAAAGCTTTCCCGAACACGAATTTTCATATGTAAAGCAACCGAACAGTGACAAGTAGATGAGGTAAAGTGTTCAGAAAAAAGCATATACGCGAAGCCCAGAGATAAAAAAGACAAGTCTCACAAGAAAATTCATCAGTCATCACAATCATGAAGATAATACTAACCCAAGACATATGTTGATAAATCTTTGGGTATCAGCAGAAAGAGGAGCGCCTCCAGAAAGTATGAAGCGGATACGACCTCCAAGAATTGCTCGAACCTTCCGGAACACCAGAAAGTTCCATAGAACCCTCTCAAGGCCCCAAGCTCCAAACCAACTGCCATTTATTGCAGACATTCGTCGAGCATATGCTAAATCAAAAAGTCTTTTGGAGAATCCACCCTTTGCATCTACCTGCAGTAAATGGAAAGGTCCAGTAACCGCATAAATAATGAATCTTCATTTTTAATGGGTAAAGGTGCCATTTTCGTCGTTCTCTCAAATTTTCTTGTAACTCTAAGAACATTCTTCAGTTGATCAACTTCATCAAAAGAGGTAGTACAACAAAAATGACAAACCTTCTTCCGCACCCCATCTCGCACGCGATCAAGAATTGCTGGGACAGCTGTCATCACTGTCGGTGCCAAGGCAGTGGCATCCCCTCTCGTTCCCTTCTTTATCTTGCTTGATGTGTCAGTAAGAGTCAATGCAGTTCCATAGCCTATTGCACTTCCCATAGCAGCAATGACATTCTATAGTGTGCATAGAAAAAAATTCCGAAATACTTGATCAAAAATCCATCTTGATAAAATAAAGAATACTAAAAAATGGACACTTCTGTGACTTATTAGTTGACTGATGAGATACCTCAGCTGCCAATTCAAGGATGTGAGCCAGGGGAAGGTATGCCAGGTAAACATCTTTGCCTCCCAGGCCAGGAACAATAGTCATTACAGCAGAAACAGTAGCCAGCACATTTGCATGTGTCATCATCACTCCCTGCATCAAGCATGAAAATAAGAAGGCAAAAATCGAGACATCAAATCGAATATGTCTGATAATCGTTCTCATACTGTAAACATAGATATAAATAGTCACTAGCTGTACTGACATGTATATCAGCAGTATCTTGCATCCCGTAATAAATTTTAAGAAGCATAATGATTGGAGAGAGCACCATCCACATTGTCGGTAGGTACGCAGCAATGACCAACCAAAAAATTACACTCTCAGCCAAAAATCTACCCACAAACTCAACATCATCATCAATATCAACAACACCTTTATTCCAAACTAGTTGAGGTCGGCGGTCGATGAACCCCAAAGATACATAAAATAAAAGCAAGCCCGATCAAGGGAAAAGAGATAAATATGTAAAAACAAATAAATAAATAAAAATAAAAATATAGAAAACATTATGTACTTTTCTTGTCCGTTTGACATTGTACTAGAAAAGTATTCTAGGTCACCTTTTAAACAAAAAAAACTAGTATGTATCTCAATTTCTACAGATGCATCTGGAGATGGAAATATTGATTTTGCAACGCATAGCAGAGACCAACTTCCATTCAGCACCTTTATCCTTCAGTAAAGTGGCTCAGACAGAATCGATATAGTACACACATTGAGAATGATTTCATATGATAAACTACATATTTTCAGACAATAACCAACATGGAATGTTCAAGAACTATTAATCTGAAGCAGCAAATCTATACACAATACAACCAGACATATTTCTACCGCATGTCATGCTTGAATATAAAGAAAAGTATGAATTAGGTGCAACTAAAAAGTTATAAGAAGCAGACTCCATTCACAGATCATGTCTACACAATCAGATATTGCAGCAGAGTAAAATACACCAGCATGATGAAGAAACTACTAATGATATAGCAAAATATGTGGATAACAAAATTGGTTTACTTATGGTTGAAGGAAAAAGTAAATGCCTTACTAACCTTAGGCAAACCAGTACTCCCACTTGTATACATTATCACAGCTACATCAGAAGAGAGCGGTAAATCAGCATCAACAGGGTTCTCTCGGCCAATTCTTTCTACGTCAGAAAAAGAATTGATGATCCATCTAGTGCTCCGGTCAACCAACGCAGCATCAGAAGGTAGTTCATCATCCATAAATATAACACGTTCCACTGTATCAAGCTGTCCGGAAATGTCTACAAGCTTCTTTAGCTCTTTTTTGCCACATATAACAGTCGTTACCTCCGTCTACAAAACATTCAAAAAGCTAGTGAAGCACTTTTTGGTGATTATTATCTAAAAAGAGGGAAGAAAAAAAAAACTGTTGAGTTCTCTCATGATGTTGGAATCCCAATACATAGTTAATATTTCCATCAGGACTTCGATGAGAAATTAGAAGAGCGTTTTTCAGCAGCATCTCACATGCAGGTACAATAATGTTGAATGAGAAAATGAAATGATTCTAAAATTCATTCTGTCTTCAAGGGTTTTAGACAATGAACATCAAATTTTAATTTGGAGGCCTTGCTTTTTAGATATTAGTTCCATTTACTGCACAATTAGGGCCTGTAATGATATCAATCAGATGAATATCATGTCACACAGGAGAAGAATCATGAAATTAGTTATTTAGAGAAGATAGCAAGGTGCAGCTCGCATGGGTGAAGCAACATGATGTCGAGAAGAAAACTCTTGTGCACTCACTTTGACCTTAAAAATCAACAAGCTTATTTACATTGACGACATCCATCACTATTACAATCGCACTCAAGATATTATAGCTTTACCCAACCAATTCCATGACAACTACCACATTTATCCTTCCAGTATCACCTACAAACACTACATATTGGTTCAGCAAAACAAAAAATTGTCTTAATGCACATGAGAAATTTTCTTTTAGTTGCTTCAAGACTCCTTGGATGGAAGAGGGAATCAAATGTTTTAAAAAAAAGTATAAATCTATGAGAGAACACATTTGCGTACGAGCGCGCGCGGGCGGGCGAGAGAGAGAGAGAGAGAGAGAGAGAGAGAGAGTACCTCATTCAATGAGTGACACAAAGCCTCCTCTCCCAGGGACGCATATATAGTAATAACAGTAATATTTCGTCTAAAGCAGCCCTGCCAAAAGTGAAAAAAGAGTGACAGAATAAGAATTCTATTATGTCACAAATATTCAGCTGGCCTACACAACTGCAATATACAAACTGATGAAATGGTTGCAGCAATCTAAACAGCTTAGAGACCAATCTTCCATTTGACATGTAACCAATAAATTATGGATGTTAAGCAAAAAAGGAAGCGGTACAATTGTACAAATTGCATAACCGAACCAAAACTGAGAAAATATGACATATTAGACTCTATGGTGACTTAGAAGACAAGCACCTGCAATGCTATAAACCATTCTTCTCTAGTATCAGCGAAGATTGCTGCACGTTCTCCTCTTTTATGTCCCAGCAGTGCCAAACCAGAGGCAAAGTTACACGCAGATTCAAATGTTCTGCCATATGTTAGCCATTCATAGTCTCCCAAGTGAAGCTTCTCAAACGATCTTCCATCTGGAGTAACTTCAGTCTCTCTTGCAATCAATTTTCGAGTTCCAAGCAGCGGTTTGTTTGGATGCTGCTTGCACGACTGTTCAAAAAGTTCTGCAAGGGTCGAGATTCCTTCCCACCAACTAGTTACTGGGGCAGTGAAACGACGGTTTCTAATTGCATACCCAGGTTCTCCACCAACTTCAACAGGCAATCCCCGTTTCTTTCCTTTGTTTGAATTTTGGAAGATAAGGGTAAATATAAGAGGAACAAAAATGCCAGCAAGATATGGACTCATCTTTGATGGATACACGACCCCAAGATATTAAATCCTACAAAAAGAACCCACAAAACAAACGAGAGAATGAGAAAAACTAATGGCTAGAACATAGAGAAAGCATACACTAGAATAGCATAATTAGGGCATTCAACACTTAACCACAAGTCAAATCTCAGGATTTGCCATTCAAAGGATGGTGGTAGGTCTCGATACCCCTTTCCAGCGTAAACTGTCATACTAGGACCCTAAATGTCTGAAATGTTTCTTTTGGGATTTGATTATTCAGACTATAGTAGGCTTAAAAGAGGCATGATGGACACAACTGTCATCCTCGACATTAAGATTTGCATCAGCACCTCATTCCCTATATCACGCCACAGAATTCACTACTGCAAAAGGCAATGCAGGCACGCTGGTCAGGAGTTGGGATACCAATGCCTACACACCCTTTAAGAATACCAACGCACGCCAATTTCTTTCAACAAAAGACTCAAATTAACTTATCTAGAGCACGACCATGTCCTCAATGGATTCACACGCCCAGTCACCACCACCAAGGACACATACAAGCACGAATTACAGAAGCACACTCTGCAAAGCTCCTCAACACTCTTCCAAACATTTCTCTTTTCTGCAAAAGAAGTCACTTCTTTCCTAATAAAACTACAGAGCTAATCACGGTCCCCGAGAACTAGACAATAAAAACAGCTCATCGACCACAAAAGCATGGAAAAAGAGCAACGGCACACAATCGCGAGCGCGACCGAATTGGCGCGGCGCGACACCGCACGGGCACGTCCAGGACTCCATTACCAGAACGTCTTCAACCTCGAACAATCACATCACAATTCGCGTTCAGACAAGCAGTCGATGATACCGAGGATACCTTCCAAGGAGAGAACGAGGCGCGGAGCCTCGAGCAATGCGGGCGAGAGTCGAGCGGTGTTGCCAGGTAATGGGAGTCCAACCGAGATCGAAGGCGATGTGTATTTAATGGAGGAGAGAAGACGGAGAGATCGAGAGCGTGAAAGGTTGGAGTTTCAGAAGGAGCTCGCTTGTTTTTCAAACTCTCTCTCTCTATGCTGTGTGTTTTTTTTTCTGTTTCTTATCCTTTTTCAATTTTCACGAGGAGGCCAAAAAACAGTACAAAATAATTTGCAAAATTAGGTTTAAATCAAGCATTTAAATTTTTTAATCGAATCAACAGTATTTTTCATTTTTTTTTCATCGTTAAGGGGATTATGGCGGTCACAGGTCATAAAATTTGCCCATGGAAATTCCGTGAATTACCCTTATATTTTTTTAAATAATACAGTATTTTAACACATTAATATCGTTTCGTTTTCAATAAGTTATTTCCTAAATTTATTACACAATAAGACTATAAAGGCTTAATACACTTTTGGTTTACATAAGATTGGAAGGGACGCACATCGTGCATGACGCATGTGTATTTTAAATGAACTTGAGTTATTTTTCAATTTTTCGAAGGTAGCGAGTATTTTTCTTTAATTTGAAAGCCGTGGGTGGTTCATCTGTTATTTGCTCTTTCACAAAAAAAAAAAAAGGGTTATTTCCTTTCGAAAATAATAGATAATGTAAGGAGAAATTGAAAAAATTTAAAATGAGACCAACTTCATTTTTTTATTTCCATTAAAATGTAGGACACGTGTCGTTCAGAAATCAATCTTCACGTACCTGTCTAGAATCTAGCAACTATTCAAAGGGGAAGTACGAAAAAGATGACGCAGAAAGACAAGTGGCTTCCCTTGCCGCCATACGTTTGGTGTGAGCTAGGACTAGGAGCATTTCAAGGCCCCACAAAACTGAAATGTTTTGGATATGGTACTCGAGGTTGAGGCCCCAAAAAGTTTGAGATTTTCCTTTAGGGTGCTTCTCCGTACCCTTTTTTTTCATTTTCAAAAATATTAAATAGTGCGCAATAGCATCAATATATACATATATATAATGTAATATTAAATATTAAATCTCGCATTCATTTAATATTTTAAACTTTTAAAATAATAAAATCTCATTTAAGGTCTCGAATATGAATTTGCGGAATCGAGCGACCTAGCTGCCTACGTAGATAATTTGCATGCGCGTCCCATCTGCATTTAGAGCCTAAACGGGTCTAAGTCAGCCTAACGAGCCTTCGATTGTAATTTGAAGTGGCAATTGTTATACTCCTGAATGTTGTTCGAATTGATTATCCAATTGATCCAGATGTTTTCCTTACTTTTTTTTTCGAATTGATTATCCAACAGATCCAGATGTTTTCCTTACTTTTTTTTGTTCCGTTTAAAAAATCAAATGGTGAGGTGTTGTTCCATGGAGTGAAATTCATGACTAACGTGACCGTACACGAAGGAGCAATCTAGTTGACCGAGATCACTTCTGTCCTTTTCCCCTTGGAATGGCATTCCACTGCAGCCTCGAAAGATTGGATCACCAAGTCTACCCACGAAGATAGAGTAAGCGTTCATCCATCGCCATCTTCTTTTCTTTCTCCTTGTTTTGTTTTGGAGTAAGCCGAATTTTCACCTCCATTAATCTCTGTGAATCCATACAAGTCGGATTCATCCATGCACATACGGTGGTTGATGTTGAAGTCGACTAATTGCATTTTCATCATACAGCTTATCTTCCATGTTAATCCCATCCCTAGATCCTTCATGGAGTCCGGCGTACAACGCACGCAAATTTTTGGTATAAACGTATCCGACCTACCTCATCCGTCCTGATTAGAAAGAGGTTTGAGATAATGACATTTTTCCTCATGGTTCGATAATTATGCACCCCGTTCATAACATGTGAAAAGTCAGTGACAAGTCCTTCATCAAAACCCGTGATAGCAAAATTTACGAATGCTAGCTAAAGCCTAAAACTACAGAAGGCTTTGTGGCAGTAGCGTTGTCGGTAGCGGTCGGGAAGCCATGGCTACGGCAGTTGAAATGAAGCGGCAGCAACAGTTTGACACGCGAGATTCTACTCTCCCGGTTCGTGCTTGTTTATCCCATCCCTCTATATTTGCTCTTAGGATTCATCCCTAATCATCCTCTCCTGCATATTGACCAAGCCACCTGACATTCCCGGCATCCAAAAAAGGTTCGTCCAATATTCAGCTGGTTAAAGACTAGAGTCTAGAAAATACTACAGCAACAAATGGACTTTTCGGGGATGCATCTATTCCGAAATGGACAGTCGCTCAAACTTTTACATTTGAAGCTTCACATGCTTGAATGAGCTGTACACCGTTTAAGCAATCACGGTTACAGGCCCCAAATATACATGTACTACTCAGAGCTACCATTTCTTTGCAGGGTAATTCATAAAACATTGTAGCCAAACCACAGGCTCCAATCGAAAAGATGAGATATGGACTACGTCTCTGCAGCAATCACATCCGCACTTGTATGGTTTGTTGAAAATTCATTCACCCACTATACTTCCTCACTGAGCAAGCCCTAAGTTTGTGCTCCCTCTTGAAGGTGAAGCAAAAATATATGACCACATATGGCCTACTATTAACTGCAGGTGGCATTCAGAATCCATTGTCGAAACTCAACAAATAGCCATCAACACTGCTCCACTGCAAGATATTTGAAATTGAAGCTTACCAATAGCATTTTCATTGAAATAAATCTTTTGGGATCCTAATAATTGACAAGGCTAGTATAGCGATGGATTGTGACAGATGAGCAAAATACCGATCAGGATAATTACTGTCCCATCAGCAAAATCAGCCCATCCATGTGTAAAAACTGAGTAGCGTTCATCAGGTGTTTCTTGCATAGTCAAGTGTCCCAGTGATGTTTGGCCTCTCACCAAGTAAAGAACATTGTGCAAGCAGGGGCAGCAACTTTTCATCGATGAATTGTCAGCAACCGTCACGTGGTAAACTTGGCAATAGCTACACTAACTATCATAAAAACGACATAGATACCCACAAGAGAGAATCCCCAAAACCTATGCACCCGAAATCTGCACCATGTTATCACTAAGAGAGAGCCCATCAGACTTAGCAGCAAAAACACAAATGCCATCACGATACCCACATGGAAGTGAAGTACATAAGCCTTTGGATACATATTGGAAGTCTGCATAACCAAAGCAGTTCCAAGCCCAACAAGCATGTTGAACATTGGCCCAGCAAAACACCCAGCCATGGCCATTGCCGGTTGGCCAGCCTTAGCTATGGCCACATCAGCAACCAGATCCCCCACCGAATTTCCCCATGCAAGCACTGTTAGCCCAAGAAGTGATGGGGGCAAATCAAGGAGTGTCCCAAGAGCTGCAAGGCAATTCAAAAGCTCTCCTGCTATTGTGGATATCCAGAACACACTCATCACAAATGCCACCAAAATTACAAACAGTTGCTCGGCTTTTGGCGGTTCTTTCTCCATGATGAAATGAAGAATGGCGAGAGAGGAGCTTGCGAAGAGAACAATGAGCCACAAAGGAAAATGGGTATTCGGAACAAGGAAGACAACTGGATGATCTACTGGCATGAAGGAGTTGCAAGCATATAAAAGGGCCAATGGGCAAAAAATAATGTTGAGAGATATGTCTAATCTATTCCATTTTGAAGGTGAAGTTTGCGGAATAGTGAGCTTCAGAAGAAAAGAGACAGGAACTTCCCATGCTTTAGCAATCTGATCACATTAGAAAATATAAGTAAGATCAAGGCAAAACAAGTCTCGATAAAAAGAACTCTACAGTTAGTTCCCAGTCAAGGTTTTCTTAGATGTGCAGAGGCTAGTCTCAACTTTTACTCTTGTTCAATGTCTTTCCCATCTTTGTCTACATTGATGTCATTCAGATACCTTCTTTACCCTCACTCGACACAGCTAAATGACAAGGAAAGCACAACTTCAATAACATTGATTGAGCTATAAATCCTGTTCAATAGCTTTATTCTCAACTCTCCTCTCAGAATCCTTACACATTTCGATCAGTCCTTTTAAAAATTCCCTTGGACCCCAAGATTCCAGAGCAGCAGCACCCTCTCTGTTATACACACCCATATGGTGGAATTTGCTTCCTCAGTCGATGGAATAAGCATTGCAGAACACTAAATTTTGCAGTAAAACTAAGATACAGTTTGTCACATTACGCTAGCATAGTCCCTGAAATTAAAATAACACTAACGGTTTGTCAATGAAGAAAGTTCTTGACATACACTATTATCAATCTGAACCCCTACGATGTCGTATCAACGATGGTATTGCCAAAAAAAAATTTCTCTGAACCCCAACTTTCGTGTCTATTCCCAAACTTCCCCGAGAAGATCGTTCTTGATTAACTCATAAAATCAGATCTGAACTACTTGACGGTCCTTAAGAAATAAATCTGTGTATCAAGAGAGCAGAACTCCAAAAACAAAGTCTTGGCCCTTTAACTATATAGAACCACCACATTGCTTTCTAATGAAAATGTTATTATCAACCATAACAGTAAGGAAACATGTCCAACTGGTTGACTCCAAGATTCCTTGCCACGGATGGATTTCATTATTAAGTGAACCTTTTTCCTCTACTTTTTATCAACAAAACCGTTAAAACTTCATTTCAATCTCCATCCATTTATGAATGACTTCCGTAAGGCATTTATAGCGTTTCTCAGGGAAGGAATTATTTTTCCGAAGGAAGAAGAAAAAGTCACAAATGAAGTTGACCTTTCTGAATTACCTTATTAAGAGTGCGATGCAATCCGAAAGTTGCTTGGACCCTTCGCATGCTACCATCAACGCTTCCGCTCTCGCAATCAGATTCTGCAAACTCATTCGATAATTCACTGTGTCCAACTAAACCCACCTCAGCCCCGCCCTTCTCTCTTTCTGATCCCATATCCATCCAAAATACAAAGCCAACAAAAAAAACATAAAATCCAACAAATCCAAATGCCTGCCATATAAAAATCTCCCCACTCAGGTATACCCAAAACAAAAACAATGTCCCAATCATGTAAAAGAGCACATCTCTCACAAACTGCGTTGCATCTAAGGAAAAAGGTGCAGCATAAATTGCAACAAAACCAACCACAAATGCTGACACAAATGCGCCAGCAGAAAGTATAGCACCAAACCCTGTCCTATATTGTCCAGATCGGACAGCAGCGACCGAAGAGAACACATCAGGGGAACCATTTCCTAGGGCAAGAAGGGTAACCGCACCCATACTGGGGGTCAGATTCAGGTGAGAGGAGAGCTTGGTGGTGACAATAGAGAAATGGTCTTGCGCAGTCTTGATAAGGATATAGAAATGAATAAGGAGAAGTAAAGAAAGAAAAGGGATTGAAAGATATTGGTTTTGGTCAAAGAGACAAAAGTGGAGGGCAGAGTAGTCGACAATCCCACTGTTATCAGCCAAGAGAGAACAAGGTTTGGCTATGACAGGGTTGACGTTGCTACTAAGGGCTCGCCGGGGGACTGTGGGTACAGGAGGAATGTAAGATGAAGAGGGTGGTGGGACAATAAGAAGGAAAAACGCGAGACTTGATAGGATAACAAGGAAGATTGTGCATTTCTTGATGGGCGAGAACGAGAGACGGAGACCAGTACCTCCCTGGCAATGGTTGTCAACTTCCATAAAGAGGCTTGTAGGTGACATCCAATTACTCCTCCAGTAATTATTGTAGCTTTGTTTTGTCCCTTCAGAATAATGATCAATCGCAATATTAGGGCAGAGCAAGCACCTTGATCAACGACCACAAAACAGATCTACTCCCTAACAATTGAAAGAAAAACAAACACACATGAGGGTGAAAACTGCGAACTCAAAAACTATTCATTACAATGATATATATACTGAAACTTCCAAAACCCCAGTAAAGAAGAAGAAAAGCCATTTTTCTAAGAAATAACGTCATTAGACGATACTTACCATCATAATAGCTATTATGGCGATGCTGCAGGATGCCCAAAGGTGAATTTCCACATATCAAACTCAAAACACAATGGTTTGGGTCAGATTCATTCTGGTGTGAGTTCAGATTTGAATTTTCCTACATGAACCACATGTTACATACATCGAACAGAATCTGATAACTATGAAAATAAATAGAACAGGGATCATGACGCACCTGAATATGAGCATCATAATCTGTTGGCACTAACTTCTTCAGTCGTCCTTCCCATGGAAAACCTCTTCGCCCAAGAAGATTTCTTATGTATTCATATTGCTTTTTTAGACAATCACAACGACCATTCACCAAATTATTTATGAAGTGCAAACTGAAAAGCTTGTTGAATGAATAAACCCGATCTCTCCAAGCCTCGTCATTTAAAGTGAAACCAGACAGCAAATGAACAATTGCTAACCCACAGTCTTCAACCTTCTTGCTTCTGCATGCAGAAAAAGCTAAACAATATTACAGAAACTCGTTGCGAAAAGCAGAAGACGCAAAGGTTAAGACAGGCCAAGCAGCTTCATGGACACTAGGATAAAGCACAAAGGGGAAACCAAATAACAACATACTAAAGCAACCAGCTCCATAGTCACAAGAGATCGCATTAAATTACTGCAATAAAATTTTCCAGCAAATCATCACACCGAAAAGGGTGCAAAGCCTGAAATCAAGCCATACCCAAAGTAGCAGAAAAGCAGCTAAAAAAACCATATTTACAGGCTTCGACCAACAAAAACGAAAAAAAAAAAGAACATTTGCTTTTAGAGGTGATTTTGCACATATACATGCATGTCTGTGTGTGGTTCGTATGTCCACTTCACAAACAATGATCACATTGCTCTCCATTTGTCAACTGCAATGAAAACATGATATCCTCATAGGTTTTTCAGTTCTCCAGCAAAAACCAGGAAAGATTGCAGCAAGTGCATTGTCTTTGGTTGTACATATAGTAGCGCTTGCCTTCCACATTTACAAGTGACTTTAAAATTTCCATTCAATTCGTTGCCTTTTTATTTCCTTTCCCACCCATTTCCCTCCTAACTTCTTCTTTTTTAATTTTTGGGGTCGGATTTCCCTCCTAAATTAAAATACCAAAAAAGGGATAAGAATGTACAAGATTTGTTCCAGACTAATCCAGCACAAATAGGTTTCTATTGAGATCAATTAACAACATGGTGGGGGCGGCAGGATCTCGCAGAATTACCCAAAATCGAGACGATCAACCTGAATCGCAGTTCACGAGGGAGTTAAGTGCTCCCACTAACATTAATCTAGACCGAGATTAAAATTGAAGAACTGCTACGTTCAGTGCAATCTAGCTGAATTCTGAGACAGCCGTAAATTATCCACTTGCCACGCACCTCACTAACCTAACACGGATCTTCCTCTACCTTTCTGCTTGATGGAAACCCTACTCCACTGGAATCGTCCCCAGCTTTCATGTTTCATCGCTTCATAAGAAATTCAAATGCGTCCTACCCATTAGGAATTAAAGAATCTGCCGAAACGCAAATCCCAAAACCAAAACCAACACAGCGAACCACCCCCGCCCGCCGAGTATTGAAAACTGCCCCAACATTCCATTGTCGACTAGGACGAGAGATTGTGAAATCTCAACAGATCGGACAGCATTTACTCGAGGATGTGAGAGCAAAAGCCCGACAAGAAAGCGTACCTCGCAAGCTGGAAACTCTGCATCGCCAGAGCGTGGAACTCGCGAAGATCGCAGGTATCAGACGACGAAGATGCACGCGTTCTCGAACTCCGACCGCGCACGAGCGAATGGAAGTCGCAATTCGCAGAGGGCGCGTGAAGTCGCAGCAGCAAACACCTTGACAGATTTTTTGGAAGATGAGTGAAGGTAATAATTTTTTGTTAAATATTATTTTGGACCACTAACGCTGAGATAAATAAATTTTTCATTTGAGTTTATTTTTGTATGTAATGCATATTTACATAATTAATGATATACTAAATTCTTTGCATGAACAATTTACGCATGGGCTTTTCAATAACTTGAAAATATAAATAAGTGACCCGAAAAAAAAATGGTACGATATTGTAAATGTAATTTTTGTTCATTCATTTAACAAAAATTGATGAATCTCAAAAGGCCTTATGTTTCGAAGATACAAAGAATTTTTGAAAATTGTGAGGTGGTTAATCTAATTTTTGGTAATGCTCCTGGCGATATGCAATGTCTTTTTAATAGATGGAGTGGAATTTCAAGTTATTTTAGGTGCCAAATGACATGCCTAATGTATAAATCGTTAAAATTGAATTTGTTTTGATGCACTTAGATGAAACCAATTAATCCAAATCGAAAATATTAAAAGTTTTGTCGCTTTTTAATCATATAGCAAGCCTCCTATTTAGTTTCAATGTCCGACCTTATTTCGCCCAAAAAAAAAAACTTGATGAAAAACCCATAATTCACACATAGGCAATGCAAATTCATTGAGTAACAAAAAGTTAAAATCCCTTCTCACTTGAAAAGAGTGAGGTGGGGGGTTTGAATCCCTGCCTGACTTCAAGAGTAGTTGGGGGTGAAGGCACATAAAGAGGGAGCAAGATTTCACAATTTGCACACGCGCGCAGCGCAATCAGTTGCTTGTAAAATGGAATAAAATAGGAACTAGACAAAAAATAAATAAAATAAACAAAAAAAAATTATGATGCAATGTGTTGCCGACATCTCAATTATGACATATTAAATGCGGAGAAGTCAAAGCTCGGGTAAAAGTTTGACCATGGTTTTGATCTTTCCGATGCATCAAGAATCTTTGATGTAACAACGCACGATAGCATGGGCTTGATAAACAAGCTCAGAATCCTGAATAGACAACCTGGGGACGGACGAGAAAAACTAAGAGCCGCGAAGGCTCACGAGAGAGATCCACATCATCGTTGGGAAGACAAGTTTCCAAAACACTTTTTTTTTTCCAGATCCACATGGAGTGCCCGGTCGGGGATCGGCGATGCAGAGCTGGATGCGTCAAGGTTATCGCTCGAACCAGAAGGTGCCATTGCCGGTCGCTGAGATAAGCACCGCGCAGGAGAATGGCCAAAGGGTTGAGCCATGGCGGCAATTTAAGGTCTATAGAGGAAACGCGAGCCGACTCAAAGCTCTAAGTTAGATTGGATCCGGCGTAAGGTCCACACCGAAAAGACATTCTCACTCGATCTGAGTTACCTTAGCATCATCAAGCAAGACAAGGGCAGCTTGATCCGAGTTCCACTTAGCATCATCTAGCAGGGATAAGGCGGCTTGCAAGCAGCCACCCCTAATACATCATGCATTAACCGTCATCCAAACTGCGGCTACAGTAATGTCGTCCGAGGTAATACATTTTGCGAAATTGCTTGTGATAATGGTTCATTTCATTGCTGTTGCAATTGAGTTCCGAAATTTCTACCACCACCCTTGTGGCCATACGACATTTTGTGGAGGGCCAATGTAGTTTCTGCACATAATGTTTCAATGCTCTTTATCCATTGTTGAGCGCTTGACTGCAAATTCAATCTAAGGAAGAAGGCAATTAACAAGACTAAAACTTTGAAAGCAGGATATTAATTCGCTCCGAGGACAGAGAGAGAGAGTCTCATCCATCTCAACAGATCTCTACATCATCTGACAGATACTAGCATTCTAGATTACATGATTGAAGGTCCTGGTCATAGATCCTACAATTATTACAACATTACACTAAATCATATTATATGATCTTCCAATAACCCCTTCTTGGGATTCTGCACTACTGCTGCTGCTGCTTCTATACTACAGCAATGATACTAGACTAGGAAATTAATATCTTTGACAAGATTATTAATACAGAAGGGTTAGAAAAAAAGAAAGAAAAGAACCCAACTCAGGCCAAGAGCCAGAAGTTCTTCTGCCATCTGGTGCTGATAAGATAGCCACCCACACCTCTGCTCTGCTTCCTCACTCCTATGGTCAAGCAATCTGCTCCGTTGATGCATTGCTCCACGAACTCCTCAGATGTGCTGGCCCCGCACAGGCTGCACGAACAAGTTCATTAAAATACGATTTTATATTAGAATGAAAATGGGGATTTCCCAACAATGTCAAAACACTTTGAGAGGTCAGAGATCTTGATGTCCGGGATCGTGGAGGAGAACATAATTTGCAAAGCAGAGAACAGACGAAAGTGATTTTCAAAGTTTGTTGTTTTTGAGTCTTGGAGATTGGAGAGATGTTTGACCCACCAGCGGATGAGAGAGGATGGTTTCTTCTGACCCAGCACAAGAACAGAGACCTCCAGCTTCTTCACCTGGCTCATCACAGTGGCCTTCTTTGGACCTTGAATCACTAGTGCCTCCACTTCCACCTGTGCGATTCGTCATTCACCCATCAGATGAAATCCAGTTTGACAACAGTAGTGATTAATCTCTCTCTCTCTCTCTCTCTGAGACCAGGGGAATTCTTTCAAAAAGGATGGAAATTAAGAAAGGCATCCGAAAAAGAAAAGAAGCCGGAAAAGAAAGACAGACCAAGTTCTGAAAAAGAAAAGAAAAAAGACGACCCAAGACAGAATGGAGCTCGCACGCTAGTGTCCCCTGCATGCAACCTCCAAAGGAGAGAAAGCAGGAATACTACACCAGAGCCCAGAGGCACTGGATCTGACAGCATAATTAAGAAAAAAACACACGTCTTCATTTGGCTAAAAATGAGTATTTTGTTTTTAACTGTAAACCCAGTCTGCATATAGCTCATCTTCGAAGGATCTCTAGATCTGAGGCCTAATCTGTCACTTGTCACCGACGGACCAAATGTGGCAGGTTGGGGTCAATGGAACATGACCGAAACACGAACGCTAGCTAATGCATTTCGTTATAACCAGGAAAAGCAGAGCAAAACGATTCTCACCTCTGGTCTAGAAGCCTTGCAGAGAGACCCGAGGGAATTGGCAAGATATGGAGAAGTTGAAGACGAAGAAGAAGAAGAAGAAGAAGAAGAATCGGAGGAAGGAGGAGGAGGAGGAGATCTCTCGGCACCAGGAGGGATAATGTGAAGCAGAGTGAGCAAGTCGCCCTTGTTGGCCACATGAGTGAGAGCCCACATCATTGCATGCTTGGAGCGAGAGCTGTCGTCCACCACCACCATCACTCTCTTCCTCATCACCAACCCACCATTCTCGCCGCCGTACATTTGGTTGAGCCCTTCCATCGGGTCCAAGCTTCTCCCGCAGTTGGCAGAGCTGTACCTCTTGCTTCCACTTCCAACCCCTGTAACCCACCTCTTTGAGGTTGAGCTCCAAGCTTCTTTCCCACTGAGCTGTCTCAGAAGTGAACCAGACCTTGGCATCTTCTTGCCCGTGTGTGCGCTAATAATAGAGAGAGAAGAGGGGGGGGGGGGGGAGGGAGTTCCTGTGCGGAGTTTGTTTGTGAACCCAAGGCGGTCAGAGAGTTTGCCGTAGCAGATAGAGAGAGTGTTTGTTTCTTGCCAGATATACTGTGACTGGGAGCAGGACGGTGATGATGTTTGATATCGTTTACAAGATTTTCTTTTCTTTTTTTTTGGGGGGGGGGGGGGGGGGGGGGGGGGGGGGGGTAAGACTTCGACAAACTCGATTTACGTGACAAAACAAATAATATTGCAAATGGGGAATATATATATGTATTTATTTATTTAAATAAGTGGACTCCTAACTTTTTTTTTTTGGTTGGGATTTCTCACTTAAATGTTCGCAACAAATTCCTGACGTTTATATATATATATATATGTTCCGGCATTGCTCTCATGAAAAAGAGAGGAACGGGGCCTACATTCTATGAGTTTCGTGGGCTTTTCCGCAAGATAAAAGGTTTTATGCAAATAAATGAGGATCACGAGACATGCTAGTAGACATATCAACACGGCCTTAACGCATAAAGGATGCGGTGAGCTGTTACATAGTTCAATTATATTCGATAACCTAGTGACTCATGAATTTAAGCGTAATATGTTGGAAATTTTTCGCAAAATCCCATAAAAATTTGAATGGGAAATGAAGATTTGTTTCGATTCATAACCCTTCATCGATGAAACCGTACGATATCGTAACGCTTCGACAAAACTTTGCAGCTTCGTAACTTTTCATCGAATACTTTCGATGAAGTCGTGCTTTTTCGTTGACAAACCATTTCGACGAAATCATATGTCTTCGTGACTCTTCATTTTTTTGGAAGATATATATTCGATTTCGTGACTCTTCATATGTTTGAAAGAGAACTGTTCAGATCACTGACTCTTCGTTTTTAACCTCTATTTCGTGATTCTTCGTATTACTGTCTATAAATAATACCATTAACCATTGTATTAAAAACAAGTATCAGACACGAGCATTAGATATAATTGTTATGTTCATCATTCATTCATCATCGTCATCATTTTGTGCGACTATTCCGCGAAATTGTGTTCGAATGTTTACTTTGAAACAAGTACTGATTTCAAGGAAAGACGATCCGTTCTATTCTGGGAGGTAATTCCAAGAATCCTGGGTACCGATTAAGGGACAAATTTATCTTAAGGACACAACGTTATTTCGTTGGGCTTGAATCATTCATCTGCATTCAGATTACTTATTTGTAATTGATTTCAGGTTTGTCTATTTACCTATTTTTCATATACGACAAGTCATATTTATATGCGACAACAATCTTCATATATGAACCAATACTCTTTTAGTGGACAACAATCTTAAGATAATTTTTTTTTCGTTTCCTTGTGCTCGGTTCGTATAATTATCTTTGTTGTACGCATTCTGTTTTGGTGTAAGTAGAGTTTCTCGATGTTAAATTTTAATACTGATATAAGAGCATGGTTATATTCCCACCTATTTTTCATCGAGGTTTGGTTTGATGCTTGAAATGATCATTCTGAAATCAATTTTTTCGAAACTTGCTGCATATTTGATATGTTTTACCACTGTATGAATAAATTGATTATACATCAAATATGAAAGACAAGTCTTGGTGTTAAAACAACTCTACTGTTTTGGTGCGTTGTGCGGGAATTTTGTTCAGTGAAAATTTTTTTTATGACATGGTTTGAGATGAAAAAAAAATTGGCATGCATCCAATGGCCGTCGGAAGCACTCCCCGTGCGACTCCAAAGCCACTGATTCGGCAAACATGCGTGAGAATGTTTTTTTTATATAGAAAATTTGAATGAATAGTCACAAAAGAAGAAATGAAGTCACACTAGATACGGGGCAGATTCGGAAAAAAAAACGCGACAGTTAGCGCAAAAAAAAGAAAAGAAAGGGCCAATCGCGTGAAATTGAGGGCATCATGCTCATGCCTCATCGAGCGCGTGCGCGTCACGTGCCCATGTGCCTTCGAAGCTCGTGGATTACACGTGCATTACGCATTTAGCGTGGGATGCCCTAGATCATGCAGCTTGGGCTTGGATCAAAGCACATGCCCATTTGTTGAATGGAGCATTGCTCGCGCATAAATTATTGGCTTGCCCATTTTTTCTTTCTTTTTTGGGCTCGTATGAGCTATGTTTGGGGTGTGAGGTACCGTTGCGTTCGTCTCGAAATTATCTTCACTTTGATATAATTTGAATTTATTCGATGCATATAAAATTATTAGAATGCATATGAAATCATATGTACATGTATTTTTCAAGGATATGTTGGGCTATTTTTATGGCTTCGACATCGATAACGTATATTGCATCTATCCCAACTCTTGAAGAGAAGCCGGAATAATTCAATAATATGATTTACAAAAATGACAATAGAATATGTTGTTCTATATCATGACGCTGAATTTGGCGAGGTTCCTCAAGAAGAATGCTCCTAAGTAAGTTGGATGAAAAAAAGGCAAATATGGAAATGATTTGTTGCTGTAGATGTGTGGAAGCATTTTGACTTCTTGTGTCGCAACTAAATTCTAAATGGTATGGACAATTCCCTCTATAATGTTTATAGCCGCTAAAATAGTTAAGGAATTATGGGAAAGTCTGGACGAGAAATACAAAACATAATATGATGGATTGAAAAGATTCATCGTTGGCAAGTTTCTAAACTTAAAGATGGTTGATTTCATAACCGTCCTAATTCAAGTCCTGAAAACTCCACGAGATTGTACATAACATTCTTGTCAAAGATATAATTCTAAGTAAATCATTTCAAATGGTTGCTTTTATTGAAAGACTACCACCGTCTTGAAAAGATTTCAAGAATTATCCCAAAATGCGGGGGCGAGAAATGTTATGTGTATTAGTAGGACAACTTCTCTCTAGTGAAATTATCACAATTAACTATGTGAAGTCAAAGGATAATATTGCGAATCCATTAACAAAAGGCGTAACTAGAGAGATGTTTGTGAAAACATCAAGGGGAATGAGAATTAAGGCCATAAATAAGTCATCATAGCGAAAACCCTACCTAGTTGACTGAAGATCCCAAGATCAAGGTTCAAATGGACAATCAAGTTATGAAAGCGGTGTAAAGTACTGTGAATTTTTCTATTTATTCATGTATATAGATAGTACTAATATGTGAAGGTTAAGCATAAGCTTTTAATGATTCTGAATCGAGTATGTGATATACTGCACATTTAGAAATCAACTATGTGAGTGGGAAGTGAGGGCCGCTTCTGTGAAAATTGAAAATGTCGAATTCTCTAAAGCACTTATGAGACCAGGCGGAGTTCATGGCCAAAACGAACACAACAGTGAGAACCAATTTTGTTCGAGAGATAGTTGTGTGATTTATATTATCTCGGCTTACACCAAAGGTTGATAGTTCAAAGACATCAAGTCTATTGATTGACCGAGTAAGTCCAATAGATCTCACTAGGGAAAGTTCAAAGTTCCAGACTACTTATCTCGATGCAACGTTCTCTCATGGAATATTTGCATATTGCATGTCATGCATTCATGGAGAGTTTTGATAATTGAACTTCTCATTCATGTAGGGGATTATTAGAACTTTTTCGCAAAATCCCATAAAAAGTTGAATGAGAAATGAAGAGTTATTTCAGTTCGTAACCCTTCATCGATGAAACCGTACAACTTCGTAACGCTTCGTCGAAACTGTACGACTTCGTGACCTTTCATCGAATCCTTTAGACAAAATTGTGCTTTTTTGTTGATGAACCCTTTCGACGAAACCATATGTCTTCGTGACTCTTCATTCTTTTGTAAGATGTATATTCGGTTTCATGACTCTTCATTTATTTGAAAGAGAACTGTTCATATTCGTGACTCTTCGTTCTTAACCTCTGTTTCGTGACTTTTCGTATCACTGTCTATAAATAATAGCATTGACCATCGTATTAAAAACAAGTATCATACACGAGCATTAGATATAATTGTTATGTTCATCATTCATTCATCATCGTCATCATTTTGTGCGAATATTCCGCGAAGTTGTGTTCGAAGGTGTCCTTTGAAACAAGTACTGATTTCGAGAAAAGGTGATTCGTTCTATCCTGGGGGGCAATTGTCTAAGAACCTTGGATACCGGTTGAGGAGACAAATTTGTCTCAAGGACACAACGTTATTTCGTTGGGCTCGGATCATTTATCTGCATTCGAATTACTTGTTTACAATTGGTTTTAGGTTTATCTATCATTCTATTTTTCATATACGAACTACAAGTCATGTTTATATGCGACAACAATCTTACTATACGAACCACTACCCTCTTAGCGGACAACATAATGTGAGTATTAAATGGGTTGTAAATAAATATCTCATGCTCACTCAATTTCGTTCTTACTCACTTCGCACTCTTATGCCATTTTGGGTATGAACTTTTCTGAAATTGAATTAAATGTGGAAGCGCTTTAGGAATATTGATTGGGGTCGGGTACGAGACACTAGATGGATCTATTTAGATCGAATCGTGTAGGACCTAATATGCATGACTTTCATTTGTTTACTAAGGGCTTGATTGGTAATGTTTTTGTTCCTCTATTACTGTTTCCATGAACTAAAAAGAGTCAGAAACATATTTGGTAACGCAAATAATTCTAATTCTAATCTCATGAATACTTTTGAATCAATTTTGAGGAACAAAAAAATTTATTTCTTAAGAAAATGAACATTGTTGAGAGTCTTTTTTCACTCTTGTTGGACGCTCACGAAGCTTGAGCCGGGTCAACCCAATTCTGTCCACATAATTTTTTAATAAAAATTTCAAAAATTAATAAAAATAAAAAATAATTAAAAATCCAAAAAAGAAAAATTCATAAAAAAATCTCAAAAATGAGGAGATCAATCATTTCAACTAGACCAACCCTCTTTTTGTCGATTTTGTCTTTTGATTTTTTCTAAATGACGATTTTTCCCATAATAAGTAAATTGTTCTAAAAAAATCCTGAAATTTTTGACAAAAATCTAAAAAATCAGGAAATAGATCCATTCAATTAGCCACCTTTTTTCTGATTAAAAATCGGTCCTCCTCCTTATCCAAGGTCACAAACAAATAAGAACGCGAGGGACCCTTTCTGCAATGTTCAAGGTCCTTTTTCTGATTAAAAATCAATGACATTTTGTGAGCAAGTTAGAATCAGTTTGGTTTTCGATGGGCAATGATGGAAAGAGGCCATGAATGATGATTCTTCACGCTCGTTGCAGGTTCAGAGAGCTCACGGGAATCGCATGGCTGGCTCCCTCGCGTCCTTTCTTTTCACAGAGATCTAAATTGGGGTTTGGTCAGTTTTGCGGATGACGAAAGTGAGGATTCTTTTGTACCCTCCTCCTCCTCCTCCTCCTCCTCCTCCTTCTTCATTCACCCATGCTGCTTTAGATCCTCCCTCCCTCTCTCCCTCCATTTTTCAAACTTTTTTCATCTTTGGTCCGTGATTTGCAAGTTTCTCCAAGCATTACTGATCTGTACCCCTTTGTATTTGTAGCTGGATTGGTGATATTTGGTATTTTGGACCCATCTTGGGAGTGCACTTGCTAGCCAGTGGCCACAGGAGGGGGAACCCTCATGAATTGGATCATTCAGCTCATGATGCTGGTCCATCCTCTTCAATCTTGCTGCTGCTGCTGCTCTAATTATGTGTGCAGTGCTTTTTTTCCAGATGACACGCCAAATGGTTATTGGTCTCCATTAAAGACAAATTCACTTCTTTGACCGCACTTGTTTAAATTTCACTTGAGGTCACGTTAATTGCTACTTCCAATTATCTCGTCAAGAATTCGATAATCTTCCGTTCCACACTTTCTTCCACCCCATTATGTGCATGGAATGTTGACGAGCTTTAAATGGGTGAGACCAAGAACTCCCAAAAGAAAAATAAAAAAAAGGAATTATAGGGCTAAGCATCTTCTTCTCACGGCATATCTCCATGGATCAAGAAGAGATTAAATATAGGGATGGGATGGCGGCAATATCTATGGACAAGGGTTGGTATTGGTGGGTGGGAATGGGATCCAACTCTGCATCTTCAGCGTACTTAATTTTTAATTAACTCTCCCCATTCCCAATTTTTTTTTTTTGAAATTTCCACTTTCTTCAGACCCTAATATTAAAATAAAATAAATTTTAAAAAACCAGGATTCAATTTCTGAAATTTTCCCATTTTATGGGTTGGTGTTGGAAAAGGAGAAGGGCTGAAACCATGGTCACTTTCGTTCCACTGTTGTTTTTGGCAAATAGTACGTGCTGTGCTGTGCTGTGCTGTGCTGTGCTGTGCTGTGCTGATTCTCATTTCCATTCGCAGTCCCACTCATCACTGCCTGACCACTGACCAGTGACAGGACAGGTCTCCGGCCTCAAGTTAAAGAATCCCCGATCGGACCGGACAGCCTATAATTAACATGAAATTTCGCAAAAAACAAACTTAGAAAATGGCTACGGAAAATGCAGTATAATTAATGGATAATTAAAAGTCGGGAAAAATGTCAGAAGTGGGGCCAAGCTCGTGAATTGGGTCTTCCTGGGGGTTGATTCGACCCGGGAAGTCCAACTTCCAAATAATTTGCTACCCGACTAAAAACTCGCCCGAAGTTTCGACCATTTTCTTTTTTTTTAAAGGAACTGGATCTGCTGGCTTGGTTGTTGGCGTGAGAAACTACTCGCATGCCCTTCTGCTTTTTAAGACGTTCGTTCTTTTTGTTGTGTTCTCAAATCATTTTATCTAGCAATTATCTCAGAAAAATCCATGGCCTCGAAATTTCGAATAAATACATGAAATGTCGTTATTTTCTCAAATAATTACATGAAATGGATCTTATTTTCAACCAAGTTTCTGAGTGTACTCATTACTTTGAAGAAGGGCGTAATCAAGAGTATTTCCCTCATTTGAATTTTTTTTTCTTTTCTTTTTCCCTTCCTTGTTGCAGGTGACCCTTCTCAGGCGACCCTTCTCAGGCAATGGCCAGCCATAAGTGAGGGCTAGGCAAGACCCCGCTCGACCCCGCCTAGCCGAGGTGATCCTCGCCAGATCATCACTCCATCTTTTTCTTCTTGTTTGTCGCGACCGTGATCAACTATGATTTTGACGCCTCTTTGTGTGCCAACAAGGACCTTTTGTCCGATTTGGCGGGGGCTGCTCCCGCTTGCCATAGGCGAGATCGGTCCTCTTTGAAGATCGCCTCGCCCTTGCCAGTGAGGGCCTAGGCAAGACAACCTGGCCAGTTGCAAGAAAATGAAAAGTAATGAGAAAAAGGGAAAAAACAAGAAAAAAAAAATTAGAGCATAAATGACGAAAACGCTCATGATCGAGTTATTATTTGAAAAAATGAGAGCACTTTAAGATTTTATTTAATTTTTTTTTTCCCAACGTGATTAACATTGTATTTATTCAAGGGTCTTGTGGTGGAAATAACATTTTTCAAAAGATTTTGAACTAAAAAGAATGACGTGATTCGATAAAATCACCCAATTATTTTGGATGATGAACTTTTAAATCCCCAAATCATCATGCAAGCATCAACTCACCGGTTATAATTATCGTACCTTTCTTAGCTAGTCGCGACGCCCGACAAGAACATGTGTGCCCAGCTCGTCGAGCCTTTTGACAATGCAAACCTCGGAGTTTTTAAAGTAAGGTGGTTTGGGGTTACGACAATTGGGGGAATCCCCGTTGGAAACACAAAATCAAAGATGTGTGATTGTTGGACACTTGGATGGTGGATCAACTTTAATGTGCATTCTAATAAAATCAGACCTTTTAAAAGTCGAGCGGGACTTAACGGTATGAAAGTCGCTCGAAATCTTTCTTTGCTAGGACATGTTTTGGGTTTGAACCCGTAATCGAAACTTGGCCCGAATTGGAGCGTGTTATAAAAAGTCAAACCGGATTTTGTGTTTGGAAATTGGACTCGTTTCCGACTTGAGAAGGAAGTCCACACCAAAGCCGGTCTATGCCTTAAGTGACTGGTCAATTCGCGGGAAAAGATCTTCAAAAAAATTGGCCGCAAACCTGTTGCACTTGTTGCCGGGTTTTATATATATATATATATATATATATATATATACCAAAGCCGGTCTATGCCTTAAGTGACTGGTCAATTCGCGGGAAAAGATCTTCAAAAAAATTGGCCGCAAACCTGTTGCACTTGTTGCCGGGTTTTATATATATATATATATATATATACAAACAAAATTAGGTTTTAAAAAAATAATTACCGATTTGAATCTCGCGTGCTACTTCAAGTGGCGGACAAGATTCGCGCGCTACTTCAAGTGGCTGGCGAGACTCGCGCACTACTTTGTGCGGCGCGCGAGTGGCTTTACAATCAAACAATTTGCTTGCTTGCTTGTTTTTTTTTCTTGCTTATTTTTTTTTTGCTTGCTTGTTTTTTTTAGAAACCGCCCACATTTTTTTTGCTAAAAGCCACGTTTGCTTTTGTGCAGTTTGCTGCTACAAAAAAAATATTTATTATTAATTTATGATGAATTTTATTAACAACAAATTCTACGACAAACGTGTCATTGAAAATGTACGTTATTTTTTTTTTTGCTTGCTTGCTTTTTTTTTAGAAGCCATGCACATTTTTTTACTAGAAGCCACGCTTGCTTTTGTGCAGCTTGCTGCTGCAAAAAAAAATATTTATTATTTATTTGCTATGAATTTTAATAGCAACAAATTTTACGACGAACGTGCTGTTGGAAATGTACGTTATATATTTTCCGATGAAATTTGCAACAAATATGATGTTTCGTTGCAAATTAACGAGAATATTTTTTTCTTTGCTAATTTTTGCTGCTAAAATCCTTTTTTTTTCTTTTCAATTATTTTATATTTTTAGACAAAAAATTATTTTTTTATATTTGTCACCAATATGCGATGAATTTATAAGCTATATATTTGCAACAAATGTGCCGTAAATTTCGTTGCGAAATATATACTTTGAGTCCCACAAAAGGCTCAAACGCATTGTGAGTCACTTTGCCGCGGTTCTTGTACAATACTCAAAGTATATATTTTGCGACGAAATGTGCGGCACGTTTATCGCGTGATATAAAGGATACATCTCCAACGACACGTTAGATGTCACCATGAAGCACACTAAGTATATATTTTGCGACGAACGTGCCGTTGAAAATGTAAACTTTATAAAATGCGACAAATGTGTCGCATGAGTTTGTTGTAAAATATTAACGTGTCGCATGACGAAATTTACGCAAAATATATAATGTAAAAATTCATCGCAAATTGGCAACAAATACAAAAAGCTAATTTTTTTAGCGATGAATTTACGATGAATTTTATTAGGGACGAATTTTATTAGCGACGAATTCTATGACAAACGTGTCGTTGGAAATATACGTTATATATTTTGCAACGAAATTTGCGACAAATATGATGTTTCGTCGGAAAATATACAACGTTCATTTCCAACAACACATTCGGCGTAGAATTCGTCGCTAATAAAATTCATCGTAAATTAATAATAAATATATATATTTTTATTTGTACAGTAGCAAGCTGCATAAAAATAAGAGTGGTTTCTAGCAAAAAAATGTGCGTGGCTTCTAAAAAAAAGCAAGCAAGCAAAAAAGCAAGTAAGAAAAAAAAAACAAGTAATGCTTACAGGGCCACTTGCGCGCTGCTCTAACCAGTGTGCCAGTCTCGCTTGTGAGACTCAAATCGGTAATTTTTTTAAAAAACCTAATTTTGTAAATATATTTTTTAAAAAAATTAAATTGAAAAAAACCCCTTGTTGCCAAGCCAGCCCTAAACGTTTCAATTATTTACCAACACATTCATTTCGACTAATTTTTGTCGAAAAACGATGGCGCGGCGATCCATTTGGTATTGATTCTCCCATGTGGTCTGATTAACGCTGTTGTGGATAATTTTTTGGATTGTTTCATTTTTCATTTTTTTTTGCTAGTGGGCGGTCTCAAGCAATGGCCGGAGACCTGTTGGTGGCCATAGCTGATGGCCGATGAGGGTCGTCTCTCATGCAGTCAGGGACGGCTCGTGGGCCCTTGCCTAGTGGTGGGGCTGTGAGATCTCGAGGCCTTCCGACTTCAATAATTTTTTAAAAAAAGAGAGAGAAAAAGTAAAGGGAAAAGAGAATAGAAAAAAAAAAAACAATGATCCAAAAAAAAAATCATATTATCTTCAAAAAATTGCAAAGATTGTTTACATCGGTGGTGCGGTGCCATGTAAAACATCTTTCGTCCGCGACAACGAATTTCGATAAAAAGAAAATTGATTGGAGAATTAGGTTTAAATCGACTAAACTAAAAGTCTTATGACTGAGTTACCTTGATCGCAATTAAATAACGGAATTATTTGTTCAACGTTTCCCAATCACCACTAGGCTGGTTCAGGGCGATAAGATTTTGACTAAAATTGTACATCAATCAAGGACGAATTCAAGAAGAAGAAGGGGGAAAAAAAAAGGAAAGAAGGGGGGAAAGGGAAAGGTGGGATGGGTGAAGGCTGAAGGGGGTTGATTCATGGCGTCACGGCATCGTCTCCAAACTTCTTCTGCCAGGAAAATCAGATCAGTTCATGGGAAGTTGTGTTGTCTTTTTGGCTTTGGGGGGTGTGGGGGATGCGGGCGATTTTGGCCTTCGGCAGCATCTCTGTGGCCGTTGGCCTCCATTTACTTTCTAGACAGGGCCCTCCACCCCCACCTCGCAACTTGAAACTTCTTCTACTTCCTTTCATTATTTCAATCAGGGATGGCCATTTATAATGCGGCACCGCCCACCCGGCTCGATCGCCGGGGGGGATACCGACGGGGGTTTCTAGCTTACGTGCACCGTGTTCGTGCCCGTCTGTCGTTTCCATTTGCGATCCATGGCCTCGCGGATCTAGACATGCCTAAACATGCTCAACTGAGATTAAAAACGGACTACGTCTCTATAGAAAAGTTTGTATTTTGTATGTTGATTGAGCTATCGTTCTCGAGGCCAGCGGTGACGCATGGGCTTAGGCCATGCTCGTCCTAGTCCATTTCGTGCTTCATGCCGGCCCAGCCCAGCCCAGCCCATCCATTCCTGTGCTCATGCTCGTTTCTTGACCAAGACATTGCAGGTGTTTCTCCGTCATCCAAGAGAGAGTTGGCACCGAACAGAGAAAGCCCACTTACATTATGTTGTAACCGGTCTACATGGCAGTACGGCACGACCTTTTCGACCAAAATTAACCGAAAATCGTTAAAAGGGTTAATATTAAATTAGTCGGATTAAAAGTTTACGATTGGAATGATTGCCATACAATAGGTCTAGGATTTTTTTTGGACATTTATCCCCTCGTAATGGCTTAGTGTCAAGCCTCGAGTTGCATGTGCTCGCCGATGGCCGAATGCGTCTTCCACAAGATACTGCTGGAATGTACTCCCCAAGGATACGGTCGCCAATAAGGACACAGAAGAGGTTTGAGAGTGTAACCAGTCGAGATTGAACTTTCTGTGATGTAGAGAGGATGAATGAGGTTGGGGCTTCTCAAAAAAAAAAACCCGCAGTCACCAATAGGCTCGACTCGATCGGGGTTGCCATTGTAGGGTCCGATGAGCAGCCGTGCCGTGCGACGGACGTGCCACTCGCGTGTCACCTCGCATGGCCTATAACGTATAGCATGGCGGGGGGCGGGAGGGGGGGGGGGGGGGTGGGTGCAGCACTTGCCATAGCTTGGATGCTCAATTTGCCACCACTAAACCACGCCAATCTGATCTTCGCTTGTATACAGTCGCCGTGGAATTTTAGTTGGGCCAAAGTACGATGATGGGCTGACTTAAAAAGAAAAAAGAAAAAAAAAAGAGGTTCGACGATGGTAATCCATGCTTGATTTTCCACAAAAATTCAAAAGATTTCTGCCTGAAAGTGCGTTGAGAATAAAGAAGGAGAAAAACAAAAAAAAAAAAATCCAATTTCAGCACTTCAAAGAATTTAGGAAAATTTTTAAATAAGAGTCTAAAGTACCATAATTTTCTTAAATAAGAGCACGAAGTTGAAATTGTTTCAAATAAGGGTATGAAATGAATATTATTTCAAATAAGGGCTTGAAGTAGTCATAACGGTAGCAAAGAAGGGTCTGACCTCACATGCTAATTAAGTGCTTTTTCGTCTTTTATTTTTTTATTAATTTAATTTAATTAAAAAAATAAACTAATTTTATGATAATTAACCCCTCTCCATCATTGCCGAAAGGGGCGATGATGGTAGAGCGAGGGTCGGTCGAGATCATCGGTGACCCTGGCTGACCGTAGGCGAGGACATGTAGTTTGTTGCTCAAATCAGGCTAAGGGACACTGCAAGTGAGGTTGCCGCCTAGCCCCAACCTAGTCAACGGCGACCCTCGGCTCAATTTGGAAGAGGGCTGGCGAGGGTCATCAACCCTTCAGGTGGAAAGTGGAGGAGGGCCGAGGGCCTTTAATAACTTGTGTTCAAGAGTTTTTCATTTCTCGATTATCAATGAATAATTTTCGACTGGGGGTAAATTTTTTTTAATGAGATCGACAAATATTTGAGGGTAAATTGGGAAAATACCTAAAGCCAGGGGGTTTTTATAAGACAAAAATAGTTTAGGGTAAAGATCACGGTGGAATCTGCGGTAGCCATGAGCAAAAACTTCAAAAGATGGAATCCAAAGTGCAAAGATTTAAGTCAAAACACACAAAGCTCACCAGCTACTTGGCAACCTCCGGAACAGTATAAACTCAAGTGGAATTGCGATGGCTCTCTTATAGAAGGCTCGACTGAGGGTGCTATTGCTAGCATTTGTCGAGATTCATCGGACAAGATCGCAGACGGAATTGCAAAATCAGTGAGAGTGTCGTCGGCTTTGCAGGTGGAAACCCTAGCTCTACTTGAAACCCTTCAGCTCATTCTTATTCGATCTTAAGCAACGAGAAGAAAGTACCCTGTTGAATCCGACAACTCTAACTTGATAAGCTTTCTTTCAAGTACACTTCAGCCTTCGTGGGAAGTTGCTCCTCTAATTGCAGAGTGTTAAGTGTCTGCATGATAATACTTTTGGCAAGATCCTCAATTTCTGGCAATAAGTTGATTTTTTCAACTTCTTCTCGGAAGCAAAAGTTGATTTTTCTGCTTTTTGACCAGATTAATTTTTGATCAGAGAAATTCGTTTGGAAATGATTAAAAATTTCTATTTTCAAAATATTATTAAAAAAATATTTGACGGCGGTGACCGGTGGTGGCCGGTGGCAGTGGTTAGCGATGGCAAGAATGGCTTATGAGCTCGAGAAGTAAAAATTTTTACTTCGAGAAATTTATCAAAAATTTTGCTAAAAGTAAAAAATCCTATCAGAAGTCAATTTTTTTTTATCAAATGCATTTGTGCTTCTGATAGGATTTTATCAAACGAATTTACCTGTCAGATCGACTTCTGGCAGGGAAAAGAAAAATTGGAAGTGTTACCATGCACTACCTAAATCTTTATTATCTCAAGTACCTGAAGCCCATTTGGCCCACTGTTATAGGGAGGCAAATACAGTTGCTGATTGGTTAGTGAAGGCCCAGAGATGCAATGCCTTACCTTGTAATTGGGCCTCTAGGCCTCCTCAAAGCTCTCTGGCATCTTATTTGCTCGGACGCTTCTTTAAGTTGTAATTGGGTTCGTCCTTAGATTAATTGAAAGTTTTTTTACCAAAAAAAAAAAAAAACTAAGGAAATTACATATAGCGGTGGGTTTTCGATGGGACAATTTTTTTTTTTAAGGTAGAATTGACACTGGATCTAAAGTTTGAGATTTTTTATGAGGCAAAAAATAAAATTTAGACAAATTCTAAAATTAAAGATTTTTTTAAGGTATTAAGCCAAATTCTGTCATGCAAAGTAGCTATATTTATGGGATACGAATTAGAAGAATTGATGATGCTAGATTTATATAAAAAATGCATGTATATAGGATTCTATGATAAAACTACAAATAATCAGGTCATCTCCAATATCCAATGAAAACCATCACCTCGTGTCCATTTTGATAATAAAATCTTATTAAATCCATCTTCGTCTAGTCTTTATCAGAAATTATGTATATCATGGAAAACTTTCCGCGATAACTTACCCTAATAAACACAGATTTGGAGTAAAAAGGAAAAAAAAAACGAAAATAGATAATGAGACAAACGCAAATTGCTGGCGTATCGATAAATATACCACAAATTACTTATTCTTGTAGTAATTAACAGTCTACTTAATTAAGCATAATCACAAACTTATCAATGCATTCTATGTATGATTTAGTTGTGTTTTATTACGAAAATACAGCCTATTGTTGACGCCTTAGATGTACTATAGACCATATTTCTCTTTAGTTAGTTTCTAGTATCTCCTTTTTATATGTTGTCTTTTTTGTTTTTAAGTGACTATATATCTTACTCCAGTAAAAATGTTGGTTTGAATGCAAGAATTTTTTCAATGTTGGCTAAATTAATTAGAATTAATATTTACCATTAATGGGTTTGGTCTATTATGATGTGGTATACAATTATTTAATTAGGTCAATATGGGTCGACTATTGAGTGCCGAGTTGGGCTTGACCCATGACGAGAGGGGCCGTGGCTAAAAACTCTACAAATATGGCTTAAGTCTCTCATCTACTCTTCTAATGCAAAAATCATCTCATATAAAGGAAGAATACATCTATTTGTGAGCGGCATTCTCATTTGGTTCGTAATCTGGAGAGGAGAATAGAGGGAAAGCATTTAAGTTCCGAATTGTCATCGTTTCACATTAATTTCGATAAATTCCAAATCAGCTACGCCATTTCCATTTGTAGCGTTTTAGTTTCTCGTTATGGTGTTCTTGGGTGCGCCACTTTCGTGGCCTTACTTTTGGTATCAGAGCAGCCATAACTCAAACTGTGGCGGAGCAGGAGCTACTAGAGGGATTGGTAGTAGGGTCTAGGAATGGCCCGGAGCGGACACCGACAACAGAGTACTCCGTGCCGCCGCCGGAGGACGAGGTCATAGTCGTGGAGTTGTCCGAGGGGTACCTAGTAGAGCCGTCACAGGAGGCGACTATGGAGGACTCCGTCGAGGTCCCGTCCGAGACGTTTTCTGAGTATGAGCCTACTGAGGACGCAGATGATACGGATGACTCTAGTAGCTCATCCTAGGAGTCTCCAGTTGGTGATCCGACCCTTTTGATGATGACCTGACCTGGTTCCGGCTGGCTTGGCAGATGATTCATTTTGTTATGCTTACCCTGTCGCCTTTTGTTTAGCGGGTTTAGTATTCGGTGTTGTATGAACAGTACACCTTGATGTATGAACGATATATGCTATCCAAGTCCCACTTAATATATATATTGTACGGGGATTTATCAGCGTATCGCTTCCGCATGCGTGATGTATTTATATCTCTCGACTCCTATTGGTGGATCTTAGGACCGCCGAGAGATTATTATTGATTTGCTTGCAGGGATGTTCGCGTGCTCGTGCCCGGGGCGCAGGGCGTGACACATTCTTCGGCTCAGCCCTTCAACTTTTGCAATAGGAGTATCAATGGGTTTGCAATCTTGCATACAGAATCGTTTAAGAACTTTATTGACATATGTCTCTTGCGAAAGAGACAACTTTTTCGAACGATCTCTCGAAATCTTGACTTCGAGAATGTATGTAGCTTCACCCATATCTTTCATTTCGAAATTAGAAAATAGCCAACTTTTGACTGTCTTGACAAACTCCATATTATTTCCAGCAATTAGTATGTCATCAACATATAATGACAAAATAGCAAATTGACTTTTGGATCTTTTGATATACACGCAATTGTCTTTATTGATCATCTCAAAATCATATTCCACTATGGCATTATGAAAGCGTATATTCTGTTGTCTAGAAGATTGCTTAATGCCATATATCGATCTCAAAAGTTGACAAACCTTTTGTTCTTGGCCTTTTTTAACAAACCCTACAGGCTGTTCCATATAAATCTCTTCATCTAATTCTCCATTTAGAAAAGCAGTCTTAATATCCATTTGATGTAACTCAAGATCCAAACTAGCCATTATTGCTAGAATAAGACGAATTGAGGTAAATCTTACCATAGGAGAAAAGGTATCTTCATAGTCAATTCCTTCATATTGGTTATACCCTTTCGTTACAAGGTGAGCTTTATGCCTTTCAATTGAACCATCAGTCTTGCGCTTTATTTTGAGAACCCATTTGTTCCCAATGGCTATGCGTCCTTTTGGAAGATCAACCAGTTCCCAAACGTGGTTTGATCTCATTGATTCCATTTCTTCTTCCATTGCTTTCATCCATTTTTTTCTTATCAAGGCATGATAAAGCCTCATTTATATTTCTTGGCTCATCTTCTTCTAGTGGAGGGATCATGAAAGCTTCCCCTTCACTTTCAAATCGTCGTCGAGGAATGCTTTTGCGACTTATTCGCCATGGAGAAGATTGTACTAGGATTACTTCATTCTCCATTATGTCCTCACTAGGACAATATAATGGTATTGATTCATTAAGTGGTTGCAATTGAAACTGATTCGCATTCAACTCCCCACTTCTCACATTGCTCCCACTTGGATTATTATAGCCAACAGTTCCATTATCCTAATCTAAGGTCTCGCATATGGAACATTCTTCACCTATTTCGCCCTTTCTTGGAAAATCATTGTCTAAGAATGTGATATCTCTTGATTCAAATTCAGTCACGCTTTCGCTTTCTTACTCACCTATGAACACATATCCCGTAGAGTGTTCTAAGTATCTTATGAAGATATTCTTTTTGCCTCTTGGTCCCAATTTTTCATATTTATGAGAGAATTCGTGAGTATAGATAGCACAACCCCAAGGTTTAAGAAAGCTTAAATTAGATTTTTGACTTGTCCATAACTTATATTGGGTGGAAGAGACTGATTTGGAAGGCACTCGGTTAAGTACATAGGTAACAGTTAATAAAGTATCACCCCAAAAGGCGATTGGCAAATTAGCTTGCGCCATCATGGATCTAACCATTTCTAATAAGGTTTTGTTTCTTTTTTCTGCCACTCCACTTTGTTGAGGAGTATACGGAATGGATAACTGTCTATCTATTCCCTTTTCATCACATAAATATCTAAACTGATCAGATAAATACTCTTGACCTCAATCAAATCTCAAAGCTTTTATTTTCTTATCTAACTGATTTTCACTAAGGTCATAAATTTCTTAAAACAACTTAATGCTTCCGATTTATGAGAAATCATATAGACATATCCATATCGAGTATAATTGTCAATAAATGTGATGAAATAAACAGTACTATGCCCTGCTTTTACATTTATTGGACCACATATGTCTGTATGGACTAATTGCAAAGGAAATTCAACTTTAGTGCCCTTTCCAAATGGCTTTCGTGTAGTTTTTCCAGCTAGGCAATGTTCGCAAACAGACAATTCGACTTTTTCAATATTGCTTAATATGTCATCTTTGGCTAATCTATTCATTCTCTGTTGGCCAATATGACCAAGCTTAGTAAACCAAACATTCACATCATTCTCATTAGAATTGAAAGATGCGAATAAGGAATAACATACATTCACACTAGCATGTTCAATATCTAATATAATAAAGTCATTCACGAAATAACCAGAACCATAGTAAGTTGTACCTAACAACAGATCCACACTATTATTATGGAAATTCATACTATAATCAAGTTTGACTAAAACTAATACAGATTTTAGATTTTGACGAATTTCTGGAGCATATAGGACATCGTGTAGGAATAATGTGCGTCCACCACGCATGATCAGTTGGCAGGTGTCAATTCCTTTCACTTCCACTTTGGAATTATTTCCTACATAGATCCATCTCACTCCACTTGAAATTCGTCGAAATTTCACAAATGTATTTCTATCTCTGGCTATGGTTTATGGCACTTGAGTCTACAGCCCATAAAGGATGAAATTCAGTCAAAAATACAGAAATAGATACAAAACTAACACTTTTAAGTGTGTTCAGGGTTTCTACCTTCTTCAGCTTACCACAGTCGCGAGTGAAGTGACCCTTCTTGCCACAGTTGTAACATTTCATTCTTGAAATATTTTTCTTTACGGGACGTTTCCCTTTTCCATGCTTCTCAAACTTCGGTTTCTTACTTGATGGTTCCACTCCTTTACCTTTCCACTCCTTGAAACTACCATGGTGCTTACGCTTGGAACCCAAAGTTCCATGTGAGTTAGAACCAACAAAATACACATCAGTTTGTGTTTTAGCCGCCAGAAGGCGGTCTTCTTCCAACTCCTGATGGCGCATAGCATCCTCGAAGGTTGTGACATTCACATTGCGAGTCAAGTTAACCTTAATGTGTTCCCAATTATTAGGTAAATAGCGAATTACAGCCTGCACTTGTTGTTCATCAGACAATATGTGACCATCATCCTTAAGCTCGCCAATCATGTTCGACATCTTTCTCAGATGTTGTCTCATATTCTGCTCATGTAGCATTTTATATGTATCGAACCTGATAGTAAGCTGTCTCAGCTTAATGATAGAAGTCTGTCCAAATCTAGTTTTCAGGGCATCCCACATGTTTTTAGCATTATTGTGCTGCCTGAACTCTCGCATTATATCATTATCCATAGTGCTCAACAACGTAATGCGGGTAGTTGAGTTCTTTTTCTTCCATGCAGCGAAGACTTCCTTATCCCTTCTATGCTGTGCAGTGTTACCATCTTCGGGTTCAGCCATGGTCAGGTTAAGAGCTTCCAATGCCTCAAGCTCCTCTAGCACATACTGAATTTTCATACTCCAGATTTCATAATTCTCTCCATTCAATTTCTCACCCTTGTTGAGTTCAGCAACAATGTTCTTTGAAGCCGTTGCCATTGTATCTGAATATGAGACATTGTGCACGGATTTTAAGATTTGTATGTAACAAATGCAACTCTATTTATGCATTTAGATTATATTGATATATTATTTCAAAAAAGATTTCAAAATCAACGGTTCAATAAGTTCATCATCATCATCTAGATATTCTAATCTAAAACCTATATCAATACAATCATCCATATGTGCTCATCATACAGTTACTAAAACTCATGAACACTCCCACTCAAACATATATAACATTATATATATATATATATACACACACACACAAAATATTATATCTAACAAATGCGATGTACATAAACTGAACGTATAATATTTACAAATAACAGCAAGTTTATATATTCTAAATATAATCATGCGTTGTTATTTCCTCTAAGGTTTGACGATTGACCCAGGTAATTTTCCTTATATAAGGTAGGGGATCCGCAAGTTCTCTAGGGGGATTTTTGACAAAATCATGAGCCCATATCGCTGCTTTAGGAAAACCCTTCTGAGGACTCTTGGTCTTTAGCTAGTGTGCACTATGCTTGCGCGATCCATTCATCTCAAGTGACAATGTCTTCGCCGCCTCGACTCTTACAACATTTTGTAAAAAAAGTAGTGAATGTCTTATATGATCATTGTTCATCCCAAGTGCGGTCAAGCTGATCATGCCAATCCTCAGGCATAGAATTTTTAAGTGCGTTAAACGCTTCTCGATCTTCCACTATACGTCCATCCCAAATGATCTCTTGGATCATATTGTTGACCTTTGTTACATGGGTTATAATGTCACATACATTATTTTATTCATAATTGTTCAATATCTCAATCTTTTCATTAAGGGCTTGTATTTGCCTTTGTCTCCTTAGCTTTGGAGGTTTCTTGTCTTTTAGCACCCTCCATTTATGCCGATGTGCTTTTCTTGAGGGCATTGTTTCTGCAACGAATGCAGTACAAAGTGGATTACTAAAATCCATCAATTATGCAATTATTATTACGAACATATCATAATAAACAAAAAGCAAAATAAGACATCAAACAAGCCCATAAAAAATGACCTACTTTTTTTTTTGGTCAACGGGTCAGGTTTACGGTCAATCGGGTCGGGTCACGGTCAGACGGGTCGGGTCACGCAGTTTGGGTCAAATCCACCTCTGGCTGGGTTAGAACACATCTGAAAAATGGGCTCGGCCTTTTTTTAATTGGGCTGGGCTGCGTCGCGGGTTGGGTCGGACTTGGTTCGCTGACGTTAGTTCACCCGGCCGGGCGGATGTGCGTCGCACGTGGCTGATGTCAGCCGCTCTGGCGGACCACGTATGCCGCATGCGGCGTGTGGCTTGTGATGGCAGCGGCTCCGCCGGCGCGTGTCAACACGTAAGCCGCCGTTCGGCCTTCTCTTCCGACCATCCACCCATCAAAATTCTTGTCTCGTCGAGATGAACACAATGATATATTCAGACCTCAATTTTGACGAACAAAAAGTGGCTTAAAAAGGACGAAAAGCCTTGGCCTTGAGGGACTCCGCCCCCTCGTGGCGCGTGGCGCGCGTGCGGCGGTTTCTGATGTCCCCTCGGGGCCGGCGACCACTCAAAATGATCGCCTCGACGAGCTCATTCTAATGATATATTCAAAATACATTTTCGACAAACCAAACTCAGAATATGACGCATGAACAGTAGCATCATAATTAGGGGTAAAACTACTTAATTATACGAAATTAACACAAATCAATCAGAAATCAAGTAACTCTTGCTCTGATACCAATGTTGGGTACAAAACCTGTTCTATATTCAATCTAAATTGCGGAAATATGCCCATATGAATAACTTGAATCACTGATCATAAAAAGCATATCACGAGAACATACCTTAATTGTCACAGGTTAAGAGCCCTTTGTGATCTCGGGGATGCTTTGATGAACGACAACCAGCAGTTGGTACATAGGAGAGTTCTCCGTTCTCTATTTTGTGAGTGAGTCGAATGTTTTTCTCGTTCGTCAAACGTCTGGAGAGGATGACGTTCTTATAAATAACGTCCGTTGAAGGAAGGAACGTATTCTTTCGTTCAAGTAACGTCTGTTGAATGAAGGAACGTATCCTTTCGCTCAGCATAACAGATAACGGTCAGGGGTGTGGTTGTCCGCATGGGCGCATACCGTAACCCCCCACTTAATATTATCCAATACAAGCTACAGTCCCAAACACCTTGAGTTCAACAACGAAGAGCTGTGACTTACTGTTTTGCTAGAAGCCATCGAGAAAAGGGACACCGAAGATGAATATAGATCAAGTAGGAAAATGTACGAATTTTTTTGATGTGAGCTAAATTAATTGAACTTGGTATTTATCATTTAATGGGATTGGTCTATTAAGATATGTTATACCAATTTATAATTAATTTAATATGGTCTTACTAGTGTGGGCCGAGATAGGGTCGACCGATAATGAGGAGGGGCTGTGGCTGAAAATTCCGTAAATAGGGTTCAAGTCCCTCCTTTAATCCTCTAACACATAAAGGAAGAATGCACCCATTCGTGAGTGGCATTCTCTTTTGGCTAGTGTTCTGGAGAAGAAAAATCCTTTAAATTCTAGATCATCATCGTTCCACATTAATTTCAGCTTCCAAATTAGGTGTGCCATGCCCATTTCCTCTATTATGTAGCATTTCAGTTTTCTAATTATGGTGTTATTAAGGTATGCTATTTTCTTGGACTTACGCTGAATGTCTAGCAACCAGCAATCTCTAGCAATTACTATTTACTGAGCTGCAAGATTTTGATACGTACCTTGAATTAGGAATTTAAATAACAAGTAAACTGCCTTTAAATTATGATTATTTCTGGGTTTAATAAGAGTTATCTAAAAAATGTTTATTAAAAGGGTTTCATTTTGTAAATCACGAGTGCACACACCATAAAAAAGGCAATATTTTGCAAATGATTTTTTTTCCTGGTCAACAAAAGCACAATAAAGTATGCAATATCATGTTTTTGATGTTTAGGAGTACAAAATGCAATTGCCTAATAATAGAATTCATAACCTGTTCCCCCCTCATGTCTTATCAATTAGATTGATGTCATTTCTTAAGGAAAATTATCAAAAAAATTCTGAATTTATTGTCATTGGCCAGTGGCTAGTCACCGGTCTGGTTGTTGGTGGGGAGAAGACGGAGAAGAAAAAAGGAATAAAAATATAAATAAGTATATTTTAATATTATAAAAATTACCATGTTAGCGTTGGCAGGCAAAAGTCAGCTGGAGGGATTGATTTGGCGCAAATGTAAAAATTTGATGGCTGGATAAGTAAAACAATATATGATTGAATTGACATAATTGCAATATATTTTGGACTTTTTTGGTAATTTTCCTTGGTTCCCATTTCTTACGAGGATTAATATTACAAAAAATTTCAACTATTGTGCACGTGGTAAATTTATCTTCAATTAATTTTTGGACCCCAGAAACTTCAAATTGATTTTTGGATTCTAAAAACTCTAAGCTGGTACACATGTGATAAATTCAAACAAAATTAATTTTTTGGTCGCCAAAGACTCAAATTGGGACACACGCAACATATTTACCTCGCTTGCTTCGATCAAATTTTACATTGAAATTGAAATTGAAGTTCAAATTGATGAACTGGATGGTACATGTCAATAAATTATTTGTTGTAACAAATCACATGGAAATTCCTAATTATCTCTTTTTGTTTATTCAATTAGCCTTAATTTGAAAACAAGCAGGGCTCTCTCTCTTTCTCTCTCTCTCTATCTAATCCTTATTGGCCTTTCTCTTCATTGAGCAAGACTACTTAATGTCGTCTTTGTCTCCATGATTAGGCATCAAAACTCGTTCGAGTTCAGTTTCACCTTTGATAATCTTCTCACCTTCGATTTTCCTTTTTATGGGCTGAGTTTGGCTAACTCATCCAAATCATCAAATCACAATGTTCAATTGCTTCAATTGGAAGTGGCACGAAGAGAAGCACATCATCTTGCAGCTCCGTCAACAAAAAATGTCGGAAAATGATCTCCAGTTTTTAGTGCTTCGAGGAAGACAGAGAATGAGCCGATTTTTATTTTCAAATTACTGCTAATTGA
Organism: Rhodomyrtus tomentosa; assembly: GCA_028455895.1. Classification (NCBI taxonomy): domain Eukaryota; kingdom Viridiplantae; phylum Streptophyta; class Magnoliopsida; order Myrtales; family Myrtaceae; genus Rhodomyrtus; species Rhodomyrtus tomentosa. The sequence continues at coordinate 32,809,934 of JAPCWY010000001.1, read as the reverse complement.
ACAAACAAAGAGACATAGTTATGAATTTCGAAGGGAAGTTGTGAGGATAACTGAGTTATTGCAATATACTATTTACCTCATAAAATGTATTTACGAAGGGTAAATGCGTCACACATGTACTATTTTGCGGTTTTTAACTATCTAAAATTTAGCCTGAGATAAAATTTGTCACGAATTAATTTGAAGTTTTTCGTGCTATTAACTATTTTTATAAATAGTGGTTCAAAAAAATTATTTTTATAAATTGTTTTTTTTTGGGCGATCCATGATTCCATCCACAGGAAACATCCTTTTAAACATACTCTAGGGCTAAAAAGAAGGGATATTTACATAAATGATCCTGAACTTTGGCAGAATGTGTAATTTGATCCATGAACTTTTAATTTATTTAATTTAGTCCTTGAATTTTAGCAGAATGTACAATTTGATCTATAAACTTTTGACTTGTTCAATTCAATCGATGAACTTTTGGTGCATATTCAATCTAGTCCCTGAATTATAGGAAAATGTTCAATATAATCATTTTGTTAATTTAAGATTAGATATAATATTGAACATTTTCATATAGTCCAGAATCTAAATTGAACTTTTACTAAAAGTTCAGGGACTGAATTGAACAAGTCAAAAATTTAGGGATCAAATTGTATATTTTACCGAAGTTCAGAGATTAAATTAAACAAATTAAAAATTCAAGGGTTGGATGACATATTTTGTAATTTTAGGGATTATTTGTTTTATTTTGCCTAAAAATAACGGAGAAAAACCCTCTCAACGAGCAAGCAGACGATTTTGAGACCCCGAGTGCATCTTATCACTGTCTGATTCCTCCGAGTTTTGATCGGACGGCTATAAATCTCACTCACACCGTCCTCCCGGTCTATTTCGCACACGCACACACCGTCCTCTGCCTGCTCTTCTTCGTCCGCTCTCGAAAGCTGTTGAACTCTGCGCAACGCACCGTCACAACACCCACACACCCACGCTCGCACGCTCACTGTGTTTTTGCACTTTCATCTTTCACTCCGAGCCAATCGCTTCCATTTCGAGATTCAAAATCCAGCGGAATTCGACACCTTCACGCCCTGCCCGCGAGTCGACCGGGAGATGGAGGAGGAAGAGGCGCGCGACGGCGGGGCGGCAGTGAACCGAGGTTCGCCGGATGACATGGAGTCGCAGATCAAAGCCGCTATGCAGTCCCGTGTTTCTCATTTCAAAGAAGAGGCCGAGTATGTGGCCTTCTCCTTTTCACTTTTGATTGTCTCTGCGTATTTGTTAGAATGGTAGGTAGGGCAAGGACAGGGTTGTGTGGGAGGTTATTCCTAGTGTTGGTGTTGATTGTTACCTATCTTATCCCATAGTTACGTAGCTACTTCGTTCAGGGTGCTTGCGGGGCGGACGATCTCTCGAACTTTTGAATTTTTCCTAGTCCTGGGGCGTTTTAGGCCCTCGTGTGTTGTTTTGCTCTTGGAGTAGTAAGCAAGAAAACCTAGAAGGGAATGAAGTTCGTCGGCTGGACCGACGTGTTAAAACTGCTCTTGATACTCACATTTTGACACTAATTTGTCTGGGCGTTATGATGATTGTAGTCGGAAATCGTAGGCTTGTGTCGCGGAAAGAACCAGATAAGCTCTTATTACATGTGGGAGCCTTTGTTACTTTTCGCAAATTGAAACCTTTCTTAGTTTTTCTGATTTATTCTATTATCTACTGTTATGTAATTCTCTGTGGAGATTTATTTGTTTTTGAAATGCATCTCTCCGTCATCGGTATTCTAGGTTTTCTGCTAGTGATTGTGCTGTGGATTAAGAACTTATTAGTTTGATGTGTTCTATGAGCAAACTAGCTACTTTGTCTGAGTATTGATGAGCTTTGTTTTTATGTCCTCGGTGATCTAAGAGTGAATTGGAATGTAAATACTTTTCTAAGTGCAGCTCTTTGACCTTTGAGGGCGTGCGGAGATTAATAGAGAAGGACTTAGGGCTGGAGACACATGCATTGGATGTTCATAAGAGATTTATAAAGCAATGTTTACTGGAGGTAACTTTTGAAATTTGATTTTCTTGCTCCCGTTGTTCCACCCAATTATGAGATTCGCAATGACTCTTGCTCATTCTCTTTGGTATAATGTTTGAAGCCAGTTTCATGTGAGTAATTGACACTTAAAATTAAGACTAAAGAAAGTAGCAAAGCTTATATGCAATGATGAATATCTTTCGAGAAATTAATCGGAACTTTCCAGATCTAATGACGACACAAGTTATTGACATAGATGCGTTTGAGTAAATTATGGAAGTTCCCAACTTAGCTTTTTTGCTGATGTGAAATGCCTTCTAAGGTTGCAAGTTGCGTGATGAGATCTCCACCGAGATTCCTGTGGAACCTGCCTTTCGCAGTTGGAGATCCTGTTGACTTGTCATTCAAGAATGCTGATGCCACTAGTGCTCTGCTCCCTGTTATCCAGAATCTGCTATTGAAAGATGGATATGATACAATTCATCATATATGACTGGATATCATGCTTATTGGTGGACATCATACATCTGACTTATTAGTATATACTGGTCAATTTTATGTCATTCCTCCACGATTCACATGCTTCTCATATCATCCAAATGAAGCTTCATTTTGAGTTTTTAGCCAGTTACCTCCAAGTGCGCCAGAGGATTGTTCCTTTAAATTAAGGACCAATCTCAGCGCATCTAGGGGATTGAAACCAAGTAATGTCTAATTAGATGGTGGTGTTGGTCGCGATAGGGCAGAAAAGAGAGGTGGCTTGAATTATTCAAGAAGTATTATTGTGATAAAGCTATATATTGTACGTTGTTGGACATTCGTAAGGCCCTCATAGATTGGATCCACATAAAGCCCCAATCTTCTATTGATGGTGTTCTTGAAAGGGATACTTAAAAGATAAGATTACTTCATTTAGTGCCCGCTTCAAGCACCTTAGTCTTTACGCTAATTGGATCACAATAAAAACCTTAAAGTAAGGTAAACAGGGAACTCGTTGCTAGTGCCCTTATTTTCTTTTACTGTCCTGCTTGCTTCTATTTAAGTTAAATGCATCGCAATAACATTATTTAGGTGCCTTACCTTATAAAAAGATGATTAGATACTATACAATGCCAAGGGATTTATGTTTTTATCGTCAAATGGATTAAAACTGGCACAGGGGTATAATGGCTATATTGATTTTTCATTGGTATGATTCCATCTGCAATTGTGGCGAATCAAACATATAATAGTGACTTTTATTTAGTTAACCTAATTGTAGATAGCTATTTCCCTTGACATTTTGCTCTTCTTCTATTCTAATATAATATATACCATTTCACCCAAGCGTGGTGTTTCTGTTGAGGACACGTTTTGTTTTTTCTTTTTTTGATGGTTTTATGTTGGAAGATAAGGGCGGAAACGGGCAACTGCTACTCTCCCTAGGCGTCACACTGTCCCACATTTGCAATAGAATGAACTCACTAAGAAATCATCAAATGTAAGACTTCGGTGGTATTGTCACTTAATTACACTGGCAACTCCTTTGTCCCAAGTAGGCAAGCCCCGTCAATGTAACCCCTTGAATTGCTAGAGATCTAGAACTGATATACACATGCCTGCTCTACTAATGTAAGTGGTTTGATCTCACAAACTTGTATTTGTAAAATATTAACCTGTACTATTGGGCCATCATCACCAGTGGTTTCTATTTCTTAAATCTTGAAAAGTGAAGATCGAATGGAATTTTTGTGGAGACTGTTGCTAATTGTTTATTAGTGTAAGAAAAGTGATAGCTGGTACATACTCTCTTCAGACCACATCAAAGTAGTTAGATTTCAAATCAGGACTCCTGGGATGGCATTGATTATTAGATTGCATCCTTCTGGGTTGTGACACACGTGTTAAGTTTCTGTCACTGATAAGATCTCAGTCGATTAAGTTTCTTAATCAGGATCACTGGGATGGCATGAGGATGTCTAGTTGCTTGGGCTTTTATTCTTTCGGGAAATAAAAGTATTGCTCTTTCTGTAGTTCATGTAGCCATTCAAGGAAGTTCGGCGACTGGACTATATTCAGAAAAGAAATTCTGGGTTTTAAGGATTGAGAATTGTGCCTTCTCTTGTTTTGGTTGCTGAACAGCAAGAGTTCTGCTTTAAAATGACAAGCCTGTGATTCGCTAATGATGGTCTTCAGATATTCGTGGGATGGCATGAGGAGGTCAAGTTGCTTGGGCTTTTATTCTTTCGGGAAATAAAAGTATTGCCCTTTCCGTAGTCCATGTAGCCATTCAAGGAAGTTTGGTGACTGGACTATATTCAGAAAAGAAATTTTGGGTTTTAAGGATTGAGAATTGTGCCTTCTCTTGTTTTGGTTGCTGAACAGCAAGAGTTCTGTTTTAAAACGACAAACCTGTGATTTGCTAATGATGGTCATCAGATATTCATGCAATTACTTTTCTCCGGAATCTTTTGACTGCTTTTCTTTTGGTTCTTATTTGTTGTTTATAGCACACTTCTGCTTATGGGTTTCTAATCTGTTCAAATACCTTTTTTTGTGATGCATATCAGTGCCTGGAAGGAGGTGATGATAATGCCTCTAAGAGTTCAGGGGAGTCTCTGCAAAACAATGTGTCTTCTATTAAAGGAGAGATGGAGGAATTGTCTGAGGGTCCTCAGTCAAAGAATGAAGTTAAGAAATCTAACTCTGGAAATGAAGAGAAAATGGAAGATTCGCCAGTTATGGGTCTCTTGACTGCAAAAAAAGCCCTTCATTCAGAGGATGAGAAAACTCAAGACAATGGAAGTAAAGCTGATATATCTGAGAGCATGATAAATAAGGCCATTAAGAAGAGAGCTGCTTATTTTCGAGCAAATTCAGAGTATGTCTCTTTTATATCTCACCTTCTTCGCTTCTTGTATAGGTGCCTATGTGCGGTCTGCTTAATGACGTGGGATGTTGTGGTGGCTTTTGTCGTCATGTCTAAAGGGCATTTACATAATTTCTGCAGGAAAGTTACAATGGCTGGAGTCCGTCGTCTTCTAGAGAAAGATCTTGAGCTTGAAAAGCATGCATTGGATCCCCACAAGAAGTTCATAAATGAGCATGTAGGAATGGTGAGCAAAACTGATTACAACATTACGTTGTTCTCATTATGAAGTTGCTTTAGGATTAGTTTTACTTTTGAGCACAAAGGACCTAAATTTATTTTACCACCATTTTTGATTATTACTTAGGTACTGCAATCTCCTGAAGATTCTAAATCCGCAAACACAGTTAAGAAGAAAGTCGCTAAGGAGAGTTTGAAGAAGAAAACCCCCAAAAGAGTCAGCCCTGAAGGAAGTTCCGAGGAGGAAGAAAATGCAGAGGAGGATCAAGTAAAACCTATAAAGAAAACTGTCTCCAGAGGAAGGATGGAGAAAGCAGAGGGGCTGAAAAAACGTAAAGCACCCCCAGCAAAGGAGAATAAGGTGTCTAAGCGAATAAAGCCAGAAGAAGCTGCATCAGATAGCAATGGTGACTCAGAACACCGTGGACACGATTCTGAGGATGGTGAATCTCATTCATCTGCAGAGAGACGCACAAAGGTGGCGTTTTTCTCCTGTTTTAAAAAGGATTGCATTAGATATTTTGCTTGACTCATCTGTTGTGTTTGCAGAAGAAAGAAGTGTCGACCCCGGCATATGGAAAACATGTGGATCGTCTTAAATCAATTGTCAAGTCCTGCGGGATGAGGTAACGCATTGTTAGAGATTTAAAAGGCTTCGTCATTTATGAAGTAGTTGTGCTAAGAAATACAATTCTTTGCAGTGTCCCACCCTCAATTTATAAAAAGGTCAAGCAAGTTTCTGAGGATAAACGTGAGGCTTTTCTAGTGAAAGAGCTCGAGGAGATACTCTCAAGAGAAGGATTGTCAACGAATCCTACTGATAAGGGTAAGACATATGGTCCTTTGCTCAAAATTCTTGCAACTGGATTTGTTAAGTGGAAACTCTAAAATGGAGGCATGAACCGTTGCCATATTCTGGTGGATACTTGGAAGGCAGGTTTGGGGCTGATGACTACTGATCTTGTATCTAGTGGAAGGAGAAAATGGCAAATTGTTGTCTCTAATACAACCTCAATTGTTTTGATAGAAAATTTGGTAGACAGCAATGTTTGCTTTGGCTGGAGATACAGGGATTTCATGCCACTGTTTAATGCCGTGGTCTAACAAGCTAATCAATAGGCATTTAACTTTGGGGGATCTACAGCCGTAGATGAGAGCTTTCACTACTTTGTCCCTCTTTCCTTTTTTTCTTTTTGCTTTTTGTAGTGCGAATTTTAAGGGATAAAGAGTTGAGATCCATATATTTTTCTAGATAATTCAAGATGCCTTGGAACTATAATCTCTTTGATACCACACCTTTTTTATTGTTTCCATCTTTGCTATTAGTAAAGAGTACATCAGCTATGTGGAGTCCCATGTTCAACAGCATAATCAGCAGATGATTAGGAAGTGACAGCTTTTACATGTACCTAGCTACATTTTCAAGTGTGCTAGTCATTTTTCTGTACGTCCAGAGATCAAGGAAGTGAAGAAGAGAAAGGAAAGAGCAAAAGAACTTGAAGGCATTGACACGAGCAATATAGTGTTAAGTTCACGTAGGAGGACATCTTCTAGATATGTAGCTCCTCCAAAACCAGAAATACCAGCAGACGGTAATGGGGAAGAAGCAGGAGATTCTGATGCAGACGATGGTCGTGATGATGATCAAGAAGATGAAGATGACGATGATGATGGCAATGATGAGAGCCAAAGTGAAGAGGTCAGTGAAGGTAAGTGTTCCCAATGATTCTTCTTTTTGATATGTTCTTTATTTGGAGATGCTCGATGTCAGTTCAATAGAGTTGCAAGAATATTTTTTGCTTCATCCATTCCATGGCACTCTCTCTCTGTGTTTCGCATTTGTACACTTTAGCGTACTCTACTGTGCTCGCATCTTGAGACTGTTGAATAATGTCGAGTTAAATGCAGATTTGTAAAGTCTGTTAGTGGATCATGACTCAGACCTCAAGCTGATGGGCTGTCCTTTTCTTTGTCCTGTTTTGTTGGGTTTCCATTCCTCAGAACAGTTCCAGTAGTTATTGCAGGCTGTTGTGATTAGGGCGATATATTCAAAATTTCCCGTGGAAATGAAAGAGACAAATTAATAAAGGGAAGTCAAATTGAGTGACAATCTCTCTCAATGTATGGAACGGTCTGTTAGATGTCCATAAACATTGAATGATAATATCTCTTGTTTCTGGCCCTTTGTTATTAACCGGTGCATTTGAGCTATTCTCCATCTCATTAATAAGGCTTCCTCTATTTTTTCTTGTCCAGATCAGGAGGAGAGTGACTAGAATTTTGCATCACCTGACAAGCAGGATAACATAGTCGAAGGGTCAACCATGAATGTGTACAGATGAATACTGCTCTGAGTTTCAGTTTAGTATGCAATTGTTAGTCTGCAGATGTGCCCCTGATTGGGGGACTTAACGTTATTGTTGCTGTCAAGGAATTTCATGTAGGGCTTTTTTATATGTTGTTTGGAGAAGATGGGCATTAACCGGTCAACGAGTTCTGCGTACTGGGGTGATAGTGTGGTTGATGATGTATTTTAGGAGTGTCCATTGTTTTTCCGGGGAAAGTTCTATATCAAAATTCCTGTATTATGTCTCGCGCCTTTTATTGATAGTTTTATTTGTGTGTGAATGGGACATTATGCTCTTAACACCTTCGAAGTGCCACTTTAGCAGGTACTTGCGGGGATATTGCTGCGAGGATGGTCTATTTGCAAAGCCTTAGCAAGCAATTTTCTCCATGGGGATTTATTTGTCGGGATCTGTTTGTAAGGTGTTGATTGTTTTGAAATTGAGGCAATGCGAAATCAAGTACGCAGTCAAAACAACTTATGAAAAGTACCCAATAGTGGTAGAATTGGTCTTGAGATCTTTGTAAGTTCAAGCCTTCGAGGTCATGTCTCTGCATTGCGGTGTGAGTCTACGCTGATCAGCAGCGTGTTTTTCACTTGTAAAGAAAAATCAGTTTGTTCTTCCTCAGCACTAAATAGTCCAACCTTAATCCCGACTAGAATGACAGAAATGCACGAAGTCGTATTAGCAGTTTTGATTGGACCTACGGAATACAAGTTAAAAAAACTCAGTCTCTCTCTCTCTCTATCTCCCACACGCGCGCCTTGCCTTGAACCTATGACCTAATTTAAGCTGGCTCTCGTCATGCCATGGAACTTTTTTAGGCTTGCATTATGGTTGTATATGATCCAGGCAGTTGGCATGTTAAAGAGCCGTTAATGCCAATAATACTGTGGTTCTCCCACTGTAGTGACAAATACACCCAAAGTAGCATAATGGTTGCCTGTAAGCTCTTCTCGGTTGCTTCTCGCTGCAAACCTCGTGACGATGCTCAGACCAGGCAAGAAATTAGAAGACAACTACTTGAAGTTTTATAAAGTCGATCGAGCAAAAGAATATATTGAAATCAACACAATCGTCTGATCAATGACTGATGAATGTATTTGACCGCGTGACCAAGTAAAGAACCTTGGCATTATGAATATTATGAATGTGTTGAAGGCTTGTCTTGTGGCTTCAAAGATTTAACTTAATGCTTCATACTTCTTCACCTTTCAGTTTCCTCTCGGATAGGAAACGTCTCACTTCATCTGCAAGATCCTTTACATGCTTATCTTCACACCCTTCAAAGAAACAAAAGACACAAGTTCGAAGTAAATATGGGACCAGACATCAGTGTTCCAAGTATTCCCTCAGAAGCTTCACCTATTTGAAGAAGAGCCTTCTCTAATTGGAAAAGATAATCCCTGTTTGGTCCTGAGGGTCCTGAAGCAAGCACAATCTGTCTGCAATCCAATGCGATTTGTTAGAGATTTGTGTGTGACCCTAAGATCAAACGCGAGTTAAGACTTCAAAATACCGAGTTCCGGTGAGAACGTCATTAACATCAGGAGTTGACAGATAAACATAATCTAACTCTAATAGAAGACATTTAGAAAAAAGAGACATCCACTGAATAAGTAGTGACGAGTTAGGATGGATCATCGAATTTCTTCACAGTTCTCATACTTAGACTGAGAGAATAAGAGAGATGCGTACCTAGCAATGTCTTCAAGAGGTGCAGGGCCCAAATAATTCTGGTTGATCTTCTTGTCTGGAGAACCAATGTATCTGAAAGATGACAAGTTTAGGCACAACTTTTCTGTGGGTTCACATAAAGGAATTTACGAAAGAAGAAGAAACGTAAGGGAGGGAGTCTCTTCAAATTTCCCTACTCACACCACTACACCAGATACAGCCGGAGTTATAGCAGCTGGGTCCTGAAAAAGAATTCAGCACGCCTGATGAAATTAACTATTGGCGTCTTTGATTTCAGTTTCGTTAGAAGCAAAAAGAGATAAAAGACTCAACTCAGAACGTACGGTAAAAAACTCGAGATAAGCTTTCTGATCATATTGTTTCTCCCTCACTTCTAGATACTGTGTCACAAGAGAAAACGATCTAGTGAGGTGAGCCGACGGATGATTCGAAAAGGTTAGGCACTGATTCATTCTCTAATAACAAGAGAGTTCTAGATCATTCAAAGCAAAGATTTCAACTGATAAGGAAGAGAATAGTAAGGACAAATATCATAAATTTTAATCCAAAAGATAGATTAAATCCAATGAGTACGCAAATACCACAGAGTTGCCTCATTTGCACGAATGGAAAAGAAAAACAATAACAAATAGAAAGATCACAAATCATTCAAGCCTGAGAATTAGCAGGCAAAGTGAAGGGTGCATCAACCGTGGCCTAGCAGTCACATAGTACACTCAAAAGATTCTTCAGCTCAGGTACTATAGATTCTACTAAATTAATAAGACAGTTCACGGTTTTCTTCCATCAAATTTGAATGCAGTTCTTTTATCACAGATCCACAGAGGAGTAAGAATCAGAAAAGATAATTGTCGCATTTTGAAATTTACAATTTCAATAGCATTTTTGGTGGCAAAGTTCGAAAGGATGCCAAAACAATTCAGTAAGACATCACTCATTTTCCAGTTATCGACACATGCATTGTGTAGAACCACACTGTACTATATATCCAGCAAGAAGGCTAATAGGTCACTTTTAGAATCTGATTAAAGTATTTGACTAGTCTTAACAAGTTTGTTGGCCTGAATTTACTACATTTTTACCAGTGTTAATATCCACAGTGTCCATGCTTCGGCCTTCGGCTACTACATTGGAAAAAATTTCTCAAGGACTGACAAACTTTATCATGGTTTGACTCAGGCAACATAGGATTAAAAAATCTACAACATTTTCTTTCTACATTCCCCATTAGAACTCGCGAAAAAGTAAAAATGTGTACTGATTGCTTTTAAAGAAAGAGATTGCTACAGCCAAGCATTCTCCTAAAGCAGGTTCCCTTGCAAGATTTGCAAGAGCACAAACATAATTTAAGCATAACACCAAAGATTCGAGAGAGAAAACTACATGGTAACTCCAGCTTCAAATACTCTAATAGGACAGGATAGCAGTTACTTCTAAGCTAAATAGAAATGAGAAAACCAAGTTCAAATATCTTCATAAGAAAGTAAAATGACAGCCATGTCGTGACATGTAAGCAAGTTTCAAACACTGTGCTTTTACAGGATTGAAAAGAACTTGGAACTAGGTAAACATACCGTTATGGCAGTTCTTTTATCTTCCTCATCAGAAATTCTGTACGCAACTCCCCACTATGAACTTGAAAGAAGCTTACATAACTTAGTGAATCATACCGAGTAAGCTCAAGTACAAAATAAGAACTCCATATAAAATGTCATGTGATAGGGAGAGCCAAAAGCACTGTATGTTAAATTTATCAGCAGGTCATTCAAGATTAACACAAATCACCTATTGGCAGACATCTTCACATTACCCTGACTTTCAAAAGTTGTAACCCACATTTCTTGTTCGCATTTAGATGAAAATCACATTTCTAATTCACTTTCAAAATAGCGTTCATATTTACATCAGGTGGAGTATCCATTCTGCGGAGTTAATATCCGGCTAAAAAAGGTTTGCCCACACAAAACACGAGGAGACTGAAAGTGCGAATTCAGATTCAATTACAGAGTCTGTTCCAGAGCTGCGACATGCTATGATAATTAGCGAGATCAGTGATACAAAACATGGTCTATCTAGAACCTCGTATAATGTGCAGAAATATGGTGAAGCAAACAACTTGAATTCAAATTTTGCACTTTCAATTGGCTAGAAATGTGGAAGGGGCTTACACAGATTTCCCCATCTGCAGGCTCCAAAGTGACAGTCCTTCCTGGAAACTCCGGCGTACCTCTATGATCAGTACTCCCTTAAGAGAAAACAAGAACCCCACCCAAATCATTTCAACGTCAAGCGCAGGCTTTTTGCACTGGTTATTGCACTGATATGAATCGAACACAGAGCAACGAAGGCGTTAGAGAGACCTTGATAGAATACGCGACGATAGTTTCTGATGAAACCCGCGAGGCGATCGTCGTAGTTGAACCCAGCTTTCCATATGAGAGAGCCGTACCCGAACACCCACATCACCATCTCTCTCTCTCTCCCTCTCCTAGTTGCAGGCACCAAAGGGGTATTTCTATTGGAAAGGGCAGAGAATAATGCGGCCAATCATTGCTTCGTCACCTTTGCGTTAGCCTCGGAGAAAAACTTCGCGTAGAAAAATTCGATCTTGCATCCTATGCTATGTCACTTTTCTCCTTGGGAATAAATTCTGACACAAAACTCACGTGTGGATGAGTAAACTTTAGCTGTCGGGTGGCAAAATCATTAAGGGAAAATGCCAAAAATTACCTTAACTGCATTTAATTTTTTAAATAAGAGCCTGAATTCAAACTTATTTCAAAAAAGAGGATGATAATTTTTTTTTGTTTCAAAAAAGGTTTAACAGAAGGGCATTTTTATTTTTTAATATTTTAATTTTATTTCCTTTTTTTTTTCTTTTCCTGTTTGCATGTTCTTTTCTCTTCTTTTTTCCTCCTTCCTTTCCATTTTTCTTTCCCTCTCCCTCCTCCTCCTCCTCCGACGACCCCGACCCTCCCACCTCCTCCTCGTACTCCAAGCGCAAGCTAGCCGTCCGCGTCCACTGTCGCAGTACGACGCCGCCGTCGACAGGTGCGGGTGCACCAGGGCCCTGATTTCCCCTGAATACCCCGTCTTCGGCGGGAACCCGCACTTCTGGTGGTTCCGCTGCCGCGCGAGACTTGGCCTCACCAGCGGCTCAAGCGGAAGCTCAGCTTAGAAACGTTCCTCGAGTGGAGCCCCGTCTGCGCCCGAAGCACCGGCCCTGCGAGCGGGGTTCTCCACGGCCCGGGAGACGACTCCGACGCGTATCCGCTCCCTAAGGGGATCAGTTCTCGCGGTCCTCGTCATCGGACTCTTGTCCTCGCTCTGGCGACATCCCGCGGCTCTATACCGGGCGAGGCCGCTGGGATTCGAAGGCAGAGATGCTGTCTTCCGCGGAGAATCCTCGCGACTGGCTCTTCCCGCGACAGTGGAGGAACGAGAACCATGACGACGAGGCAGGCGTCGCCCGACACGAATCCCGATGGCTTGTCTGGCCAGAATCCGAATCCGAAGATAATCGGGGATCTTCTCCGATCTGGACTTGCTGAACATGATGGCGAACAACTAGCCTCGCTTCTTCTTGCGCGGCTCGCTAGAGACGAAGCCTCCCACGGCGTCGCTATACTTGTAAGTCGGACCTATTTGCGAAGTGCTGTAGAAGCGGTGGCCCACGTGGCGGCATCGGACTTCCGGTGGCTGATGTAGGGGGAGACGGAGCGGGGGAACGCCAGATGCGACAGGGGCTGCGGGTGGGGTTTTAGGCGATCGTCGGCAGTGCAAGGGCGGCGCAGGCGTGGCCCAGGGCCTCCGCTTGGGCCTGGGCGGCGATGAGGGCGAAGAGGCGCTCCCGGAGTCAGGTGGCGCAGACGGATTGCGCTTGGAGGACGAGGAGGAGTGGGGACGGTCGGGGTGGAGCCGCTGTTGAGGAGGCGCAGTAGGAGGGGAGAGGGAGAGGGGAAGAAATAAGTATAGGGGAATGGAAAAAGAAAAGAAAATGCAAACAGGAAATGAAAAAAAAAAGGAAATGAAATTAAAATCTAGACGAAAATACCCTTCTTTTAGGCCATACATTGAAACAAAAAAAGGCAGTTGGGGTCATTTTTTGAAATAAGTTTGAGTTCGAATTTTTATTTAAAAAAGTAAATAAGGTTAAGGCCTTTTTTTTTGTTGTTGTTGACATTTTTACGTTTTTTTTTTTTTTATAAAGATTTCACAAACGAGTCGTTTATAAATAATCATGTATGCTGAGATTTAGAATGACAAAGCCAAAGATACACGTGTGTTAAATGTTCACAATTTTTATAGGCCCAGCCCATCTTGTGATTCTTGTTCGCCATCTACGAGAAAACAAGAAATCTTATGGAACCCTCATAATGGGATCTGCTTCACCCTTTTAACAATATCAAGTGGGCTTGTAGCGGCCCCCGAACCAATTATTTGTTAATTTTATTCATCTTTTAAGTTTCGTCCGTTAGTTATTGGAGTATATCGTTCTTTAGTTGCATGCTTTTTGGGGGTCAAACTTTAGTTGCATTTGGCATTGTTATTTTTACATAATACCATAATCTTGGTTCTTGCTATTGCAATCCATGGCTGACACAAACATCTTCATCAATATCTTACGTTCTATATAATTAAAATTTCAATTTCTCCATGTTATTTGTTGCCATAACTTCATAAATTCACTACCAAGCACTAGCTTTCTTCTTCTTATTATTTTTTATGACCGAGGTGTCCGGACTAATTTACGCGCACCTCGACTATTCCTTGGGGGGACTAGTACGACAACCACCATTCGCGACCCCAGCTTTTTTATTCTTCATTGTGAATTAATACAAAATTTTTAAAAAATCTATGTAATATTAAAGCCAATTCTTTAACATCTTAAAATTGAAGTAGCCATTTTAATCCAATTAACATACACACATTAAGAGTTTAAAGTGGGTTAACTACGAGGACATGATTTTCATTAGGTTGGATTAAGTATTGAAGTATTTTAGTAATCGTGTCGAGTTGGGTATGAGTCACTAAATTTGTATTGTATAAGTTGATCAATTTGGGCTGGACCATTTTCGATCCAACCAAAACTCAAAACTTAACCGTACCCGACCCAATTTGATGGACCTACTTGACCACTCCTCTAAGTGATCATGGGTGTGGTGGTAACGTATAGAGACAAATAACACTAGGGGTGTGCAACAGGACTGGATTTAATAGGAACCCGAATCGGCCCGCCCGAAAAATAGGGTTGAGAATCGGTTCCTGCTCAAACCGGTCCGGGAACCGATTGAAATCGTTCCAGTTCCTGGTTCTAGTTGAAGACCCACCCAGATCGTTTTTGGATTCGATTTTTAGTCACTTTTTAAAAAAGAAATCCTAGAGTCCACTTCAAACTTCGTTTCATAAAGAAAATAAATCAACGTCCATGTATGGAGATAGAAAATCTTTTATATTTTGTCGAAAGAATGTTGTAGAAAGATGCAACCCGCAATATTTTCATCAATACTCATATTATTTTGATGAGAAAAAAAAAGGAAAATAGGTTCTCAGGTAGACCTTGGAACCGGGACGAAAAATGAAGTTAGTTCCAAAACAGGTTCAAAGATAAACAAGGTCAGTTCTCGATTTTAAAAACAGGGAACCGGTTATAACAGGATCAGTTTCAGGGTCTAGATCTGAACCTGGCCTATTCGGCCATGCTTACCCCTAAATAGCACCATCGCTGGAGATTTTGCTGGGGTGCTGGTCTTCGTCAACCTTATCAATCTCCAATGAGAAATAGGTGACAAGCATGTTTTAGGGTTTAGTGAGAGAAAAGAGATCGCGACAAAACAAATTTTTTTTTTTCTTTGAAAGGGAGAAGCCATTTTCTTTTATTTTAAAGGAACATTTTCTGTGGACTTAAGATATTTTCTTTGATAGGTCTACTTTTAGTGCATCAAAAAATTAGAAAAATGAAAAAGCTTGTTAACGAAAGTTATTTTGATGGAAACTTACAGAGGTTAGATGTTATGACCATATTAAAGAAAAAGGTTCCTTATTATTATTGTTATTTTTTTGGTACTAAGGTGTCAAGTGAGAGAGTCCACATCCCATATAATCTCTCATCACTCTGATCCAAATTTGGCTTAATCTTATATGTCTCTGTGACTTGAACTGCATAGGAAGATTGAGCAAGATAAGGCAGAAAGAAGTGGTCCCCTCTCCTCTGGTAACCCACCGCCGGTCATGTAGAGCACTCTGCTTGCCGTCGCATATGTAGAAAAAGAGGGAGTAGAGACGGAAGAACGATCATTTGACTTTGGCACATGAGGTGGCGAGTTTTGTAAGCTGCGAATTTCATCCATATGTAGCGACCCAAAATTCACGCATATCGATACACGAATCACTAATCCATATAGTTAAAGAATCAAGGCACCTTGTTTCAGATCCATCATTCTTGATGCGGAATTGTAACAATCCGATGCTCAAACGCTTCTCCTCTATGAACCCTCTTTATTACTGGCTTCAATAAGATGGCCTCTCACTATCGCTTCAGGCAACTCTAGATTTGAGGTTATGTAGACATTAAGATTTAGAGGAGGGGCTTAAGCTCTATTTATAGAGAATGAAACCTATTCTCTCATTAAAGATTACGTTTATCTCGACCCATACTATCTAACCATATATCCGAATAGAATTAGTAAACTGTATATATATTTCTTTATTAGACCAATCAATATCTATAGCCCACAATAAATATTAAATATATTCTAACATTCTCCCATTTAGGCTAAATTAATTGAAAATATATTTTATATGCGCATCGTTTTATTGATCTATAGATATTTCCTCGCAGTCAATCAGATCCCATAAAGTCTTAAGCACCGGACCATGCCAATAACTATATTAAAAGACACAAAGTCATCCATGATCTCGAATACTCTTAACTTTATTGATATGGATTTGATATGGTAGTATGACAAACTTATAACATCTCAAATGATAGAGACACCTCATATGTTATACTCCTTGTCAGTTACTATTCTCTCACTTTATGTGTCATGAAACCGGACGTGTCACGAGAGAACATCTTTACGGTTCGAACGAACCAACATATGTCTTACATTTATAGTTAATTATACTTTATATGTAATAAAACGTATTCTTTTGGCTAAAATAAATACCTTAACCATCACTTAAGGTTTACACAATGCCTTGAGATTTTCAACTGATATATGTATTCAACATCACCTTAATCATAAAATGCTTTATGGCATGCAATGGAGTTGATACATACCTAGATGTTACAAAATGCAACAAACACAGATGTAAACTTTATTAGAGTAAATATCGAAAACAGCGCCCTCTAAAAAACATCATCCCGTGATGCTTACTTAGCCCATCAATTAACAAGTTATATCAGCATCCCACAATGCTTCTATGTCTGCGACATGTCATCCAAATATGCATGGGCAAAGACCTTTAGTTAGTGAGTTTGCAGCCATATCATCTGTGCAATAAGCTCTACTGTAGTGTCACCATTTTTATCTGTTACTTTTATGGTCAAAAAGTTGACCGCCAGATGCTCAGACCCCTTATGACCTCTGCTGTTGTTAATAAACAATATGGCAGAGTTATTGTCACAATACAACTGTGTGGATCTATTCACAAAATTAAAAACGGTTAACTCTTTAATGAGATTCCGGAGCCAAATAACCTAAATAACATATGGAAATCATATTACAAACTCCCCTTTCTTGATCGAGGATTACATAGATTTCTATTTACGCTTTTTTGTAATACTGCACTTCTCTTCAAATATAAAAAAGTCTGCAGTTGTCAACTTCATATCATCTTGACAGCTAACAAAGCCTGAATCTGAATGCCTTACTAGCTGCAGGTCTTGAATATGTGTAAATTAGCATATAGTCTTTTGTCCTCTTTAAGTACCTCAAAACTTTCTCAGTAGTAATCTAATGATTGCGTTATGGAATTAACTAATGTTTGCTTAGAAGTCTCGTTACAAAGACAACATCTGGTTTAGTGCAAGTTTGAGCATACATGATGCCTTTAAGTGCACTTTGATATGGTACATTTTTTATTTGGGTTCTCTTAATAACTTTATGCAGACACTATGATACATCCAGTCTATTGTCCTTAATGATAGAAGCAACTCCTGACTTGCAACACTTTATACCGAATACAATCAATGTGTGTCCTCTAGAAATAACTCAACATATGGCGAGAACGATTTATATGAATTTCAAATGCCTACAACAAAATATTTCTTATTAAGATCAATCACGTCAAAATGCTTTAATAACATCTACTTCACTTTATGCAGTAATTCAAGAAAACCACTTTCACGCAAGATATCATCTATATAAGACACGAGAAAAATAAATTCCTCCCATTGATCTTGTAGTATATACTAATTTACTTCGTTCTTGACAGAACAAAATATAACAACAATGCTATGAAACTTCAAGCAACAATTGTCTAAAAGCTTACTTAAACCTATAAACAGACCTTTCAGTCTAGAATACCCATAAATATGTTTAAACTTTATTCCATGACATTATATGGGATTCCTCTTTCTTTATGCACAAGTTTATCTGAATCATCTGCTGCAAAACCTTCGGGTTATATAAAAAAACTTTCAAATTAATATCTCCAATCAAAAAGAAGTTTTAATATATGTATGGTAAAGCTCCTTATTATAATGAGCTATTAATACCTTAATCACTCTGAAAAACTTTATGAGAGATTGAAAAGAGAATTTATTTTAAGAATGCTCATTCTTTAGGCGTGAAAAAATTTCGCTACCAGTCTGTCTTTAAACTTCTCAAATAAAACACTAATTAAAATATGATTTAATAGAGTAAATAAAAGCTTTCATATGAAGTCCCTTTAAGTTTTACACACCCAATTGCAGCATATGAACTTGTGACCTTGAGGCATGCTAATAAGATTTCAAACTCCGTATATTTCATAGTCTGTATCTCATCTACTATGTACCCAACCACAGTTCTAATTATGAACAAGAAATAACAACTGTATAAATTACTAGATCAATTATGTAGTCGATTTTGCAGTCATGCTCTTCTGGATAGACTATTCAGTGTGACTTGATAAAACTGATCATCTCTGCTTGATAAATCCTTTAAGAGGAGCCATTTTAACTTTTATTTTGTGCTTGCGGGGACTGATAAACTTCATCAAGTATTGTCACGCCCCGCGCCCCATCGCGAGCACGCAATCATCCCTGCAAGTAAAACAACAACAATCTCTCGGCGGTCCCAAGGATCCACCTCATATAAAAAGAAAGGTCGAGAGATAAAATAATTTACATTAAGCACATGGAAGCGGTTCCCAATGTCTCCCGTACAATATGTATATACACATACAGACTAAGTAGGACATGGATAGCATCAACAAAGCTGTACATCATCACCTACAGATCGATAATTACTAAATCTGCTAAACATCAGGGTAAGCATACCAAAAAGGTATCCACAAAATCCACCAGGGAAGGAGGTCAGGTTGCCAGTTAAAAAGTCAGGTCATCATCCGGAGTCGCCTAGGAAGAACTGCTAGAATCTCCAGTGTCGTTGCTCTCCTTTGACGGCTCGTACTCGAAGAAAGTCTCCGACGAGACCTCAACTGAATCCTCCATAGTCACCTCCTGCGACGGCTCAGCGAAGTCACCCTCGGATGCCTCCAATACTATAACCTTCTCCTGCTCCTGCTCCTCGGTATCCTCTAGGGTCGGTGTTCGCTCCGATCCATTCCTAGACCCTACTACCGAACCCTCGGGCAGCTCCTGCTCCGCTATGGTCTGGCACCAGTCGGTATGACACCCGGTCGTACCTCGTTGGGCTTCAGCGGCCCGGTCTGTGTGTCCTCTTCCCTCTTGAACCACGCCTCAAACCTGTGAGCCTTCTATTCTGGCTTACCTTCGTCGACCCATACGACGATACACTTCCTAACATAGACGTTCCCCTGTTTGTAAGGGAACTCATCAAAATAGATCGTCATTTTTTTCGGGTCCCCAAATCTAATAGGCCACATTGCTACTGCCTAGGATTTGTAAGGTAAGGTTTCTCCAAAAGGCGTGAGATACACATCTCAGTAAGAAAAACCTAACCCTAGGTCAGGTTGACCGTCCACTCAGGCAGTCAAGTCACTCAACCTATCCAACTCATGAATTCACGCAGATACGACAGTCATAATTCAATAAACAATAATGCATAGAGGACAAGCATACATTTATATTCTCATGTCACACATAAATGCACATATATACTTGACCTGTCACTTCGCCACATCAATCAACCTCTGCCTGCCTCATTCTCTGACTTGCGATTAGATTGCATCAGGCTCGGCCCGCGTAAACGCATCAGGCCCCGGTTCAATTTCCAGGCAGGGTTTATGAGCTCATACTCTGTCCCGCGATTATTTCGCATCAGGATTGTGGCTATTTCAACCCTGCGATTTCATCGCATCAGGGCGCCACCCAATCACAATTCACCCCGCGACCACGTCGCCTCAGGATTCCAATCTCCCGCCCCGCGTCTCACACGTCTCAGGGCCTCGTCATGCCATGCTACAATCAGGATTCATGCCATGATCTTCTATCATTTACACACTCAATGTCAATTACATTTCAAGTAGCATTCACAATCCCATGGCATGCAAAGCAATTCAATTATTATCCAAACATGACACGCGATTCCAATACAAGTCAAGACACACATAAACTCTTTAATTAATCCTAAGACATACTAAGGCTCTTTACTTTAGAAATATGCCCATTAATCGATCAATTTTCCACTCAACTTACCCAATCGAGTCCAATCCCCCTAGACTTGGTTTAGAAAATTCCTTACTTCCGCTTAACAACGCAAATTTCCCCTCCTCGAGTCTCCTATGGTTCGGCCAATCTAAGTCTCAAAGCCGACTTGTCGCGCAACCTAGGTTAACCAATCGATTTGTCAAAATCCCAAGTCTAATTCCTCAATTCACCCATCCAAATCACTCATAACATACTCCTCATCATCTTAACACATCATACATATCAAATTACAACATAATTCCAACCTAATCAACCCTCCACAGAACTGGTTTAGCCCGGCATTGAACCGATTCCATTCGGCTCTGTTCATGCTGGGTCTAACCGGCCTTAATCTATCTCAAATCCATCAAATATACACCATTCTACCTCTTATAATGTCTACCTAAGAGTTTGGAAGTCTCATCGTGAGTTTCAAGTCGCGTGGTTGCTGGAAAGTCGTCGGAAGTCGCCGGATCACTCAAACACAGAATACCGGCAGATTCTGGGCCTAATATACATGGGTGGTTCATGGTCAAAAAATTATCAAATAAATCTTAAATTTTTACCAAAGAACAATCTATATGTGTACTTGATCTCCACCAAATTTGAGCCAAATATTCTAAGTTTTCGGCTGTTTAAAGGGTTCAGAACCGAACCTACCTCAAATTGGAGCAGAATCCGTCGACCTGTGGGAGAATGCTTGCCCCGAATTTCTCAGAGCTCCAAATGACCTGATTCAAGTTGGAGGACGTCGACAAGACGTGGGGCTACATTTGGGTGGTCAGCCGACAGCAGGGGACGACTGGAAGCGGTAGTCGTACGGACCGAACGGCTAGCTCTGGTCTAGTCGGGTGAAGCAAAAACTGGAGGAGAAGAAGAAGAAGAAGAAGGGGAAATGATGGTGCTCTGTAATTTTTAGCCGAATGGGGGTTTTGAGGAGAGAGAGAGAGAGTTGGTTATTATTCTAAAAATTTAATTAATTGAGGCGATTAGTAGGTGGGCATTAATTGGTGAAATGATCTACTACCCTTGGATGCTTGACACTTGTCCATTGTTCTTCTCAAGGGCATCCAATGGCCATCAATTGCTCTTCAATTTTCAGCAGCTTGGGGGGAGAAATGTCCATTTTGCCCTTCCTTCAATTATAAAGACAAAGTCCTAAGGTTGAGGGGCATTATGGTCTTTTTACCTTCAACGTTCGGAACGTCGTTTTTCTCGATTCTGACTTCTGTGATAGGGCGACGGCCAATCCTATTAACGTTGGAATTCTTGATTTTCCTTTTTTAAACTTTTCTGGACTCGTTTCTGATCTTTTCTTCTATCAGACGTGATTCCAACCTATCCCGAACTGATGGGCGGCTTTTGTAGGCTGTACGCGTATCGACCCTGTGATCCTCATCACATTTAGGGCTTGTCAATTCATGGCGGCTTTGGTTGTCATGTAATTGCGAGGTTTTATCGCTAGTCCCTAAGGTCTCGATCGTCGCAGTTCGATTTAGGATAATTTTGCAAATCGTACGTTGGTTAAGCGGCATCACCCGCGCTCCAATCGTACGACGCTTGCATGGTAATCCTTGATCATTTTTAGATCGGCCTTTTGGTGGTTCTAAATATTTCCTCGATAATCCTTATGGTCAAAGCGCCGTTTCCTATTTGAGTCGCCTAGGCCCACGTACCTCGTTTTGCTTTAGTCTTTCCCCTTTGGTCAGTCTACTCAAATTAATCAGATTTGAGCGAAAAACAACTCAAATACATTGCTTGATATATATAAACTTCTCATTACAGAGTCTGAAGTTGATTGGGAAATCAGAATGTCACAGGTATTGTCTTAATAACAAAAATGTGAACCCCAATAGAATGAAACCATAACTTAAGCTGCTCCATAATCATTTGTATAGGCAGAAAAAATGACGTAGTGGTCCCTACCACACCATTACCTTTAATAGTCTGTGAGCAACTATCCTTATTTGGCTATATCAAGCTCCAACAATTTAGCTATTTATAATTTCACAATTCTTATTTCTCTTTTGGGATGATAAATCAATACCCCTTGAATGATTTGTGTAAGATACAACGCAAAATTGAGTGGTTCTGGAGTCCAACTTATCTAATGTTGGATTATGTAACTTTATTTTTGCATGAACACCTCAAACCTTTATATGGTTCAAACTAGATTAACGTTCAGTCCACGACTCAAAAAATCAATGAAATAGTTTTGGTAGATACATAATGGGTTACTTTCAAATTTCACCCACAGAGAATCATATCAATCGGTTTCACAAATCATACTCTTCATCATATTCATAGGGTATGATTTTGCCTTTCGACGACACTTTTTTATTCGGGATCACATGGCATAAAACCGCAATCTTTGAATCCTCTTAAATATGTGGTAAATGACTCTTTAAGCTATCCAGCATTGTCATGTCAACCATAATACTCACCATCGCCGTCAAAACTAACAACCTTTATGATTTTTCCCAACTGTTTCTTGACTTCAGTTAAAAATTCGCTAAACTTGTCAATAAATCCAAACTTTTCCTTAATCAAGAACATGTAATCATATAGGAAATAATCTTTAATAAATATGATGAAATAAAAAATTCTACACATTATTGCCATATAGGATCTACTTATTTTCAGCATGAATGATCTCCAATAGATAATAATTATTGACTACAGTTTCTTTTTTTTTTTTTTATCTTAGTTATCTAACATCTACAACAATCTACGCATGCGTCTAGATTACTTTTCTAAGTGGGCAAAATATTTGACTTTATCAGTCTTTCCACTCTTTCTTTAGAGATGTGATCAAGAAGCTTATTCCACAATGCGTATGAATGTACCTTAGGCAGAGGTCCATTTGAAATAACCTTTTTAGCTATATAAGTGACGTATGATTCAGTGGGAGATAAATATAATTCGTACAATCCATTGGATATATTGTAGTACCCAGCTTTATTTTAATCAAAAGAAATAGTAATTGCTTTATTTGAAATCTCAAAAGAGTAATTATACATGTCCAAACTTGATTCGAAAAATAAATTCCGTCTTTAAGGAGAGCACATGAAATATGTTTCTTAATGTCACATAAAAACCATAATCCAGAATGACATTCCCATAATTCAACGTCAGCTTTATAGTTGTTTCCATAATGAGCTTGATTCAACCTGATTTGATATCTTTCAATTTGTGAATTCCATATGGTAAACGCAACATAATATGTCGCACAGCTATCTATCCATTACAAACCAGATGAGACTTTAGATAGAATAAATTCACAAACTAATATCAAAGAATCATTACTTTATGCTCATACTTAGATAACCGAGTCTTTGTATTAACTATATTAACTATAGTCTTTCTTTATGTGATCGTTCTTCTTATAAAAGAAGTAGCGATCACCATCCTTCTTAAGGATACTTTTCATGGATCCAAATCATCAGAATGACCGGTGGTTTACTATAATACTTTATGAGTATGATTTCAGAACCGCTTAATATGCAATTTCACCAACTTTAAGATGTAATATTTAATCTTAATAGAACTATTACACCTGGTGTTGAGGAGTCATTGCAGATATGTACTGCTCGACGAGATATAATTTCAAACCCTCCAAGGTTTTCTTTATTTATTTAATAGTATAGTTAATTGGCAAAAACACATTTCAAGTGTTCTTTAATGGATCGCTTTATATCAAATAAGCGAATTCAATTGCTCTTTATCCAATAAGTACATAGTGCTTTCGAAAGTTCTTTCTAATGAAAGTGAGATCTACGAGGCCTTTCTTGACAAGAGCAATATAAATATTTGCCAATCCTTCGTAAATAGAAAATCCTCATTCAGTTCTCAAAACTTGAACTTACATGAATCTCAATTCTCAATTTTAACAGAGTTGCCGTTCATAAAAGCGGTGACTGGAAATACAATCAATGTTTTCAATTAACATAATGTGAAATTTCACTTTGAGAGATACATACATCATCATATAATCACATTTGGGCAGAAAATATGACATGCAGCTGTATACTCTCTACATTATAGTGGCCATGAGAATTTATTTCAATCTTCGTTAATCACCACCTTTGGATGTATGATAGCACTTAGGCTAATCAATCCCTAACCATATGCTGTACATGTAACCCTCTATGCAAAAATATGCAATTACCTCATTTAGGAGTATAATTACACATTAAAACATGAGACATCTCAATATTTTATAAACTATTCTTAATTAAACTCAACTAAGTGTGCCGCTTTGGCGGTCAAACCCAATTTAATTTACCTGAAATTGAGATATAACTTTATATTTCATATTTATCTATGCATATAATTTCAGAAATTAGGAGCAATCATCATCCAAATTACATGTCTTGCTAAATTTCATCGATACAACCAACAATATATGTCAAACCATAAACATGTAATTGATAAATCATGCTTAACATAACTTATGTGGTACTTACATGTGAGCTTGTACCTGTATTTCATAAAGCCATAGAGAAATACGACAAAATACGCCAAACATACCCCAAAATATACACATATTTAGAGTTCCACATGTATTTTCCATCCATAGAAGCATCAAACATGTAAATAATATACCAACTTGTAGAGCATGAGCATACGAGCTTGTTGGTACTTGAAACTTCCCCATCGGATATCACATGCGCCCTTACGCGCCACTAGAAGTTTCGGCGCGTGAGGACCATGCGCTGACACGTGCAACGTACGTGTTCAATGTCCCAACCGATTTTCAAATCAATTCGACCGCTACCCCTGAATTGGTTTAGTGAACTGGGCTGAGGCGGTTCGGTAGAACTGGTCAACGATCGGTCCAACCGAACGGTCTAAGTTAACGGTCAACTATTCGGGTCAGGTTAACGGATTAGGTTGGGTTAACGGAATCGGGTCGGGTCTACCCGGGCTGAGATGACGTCATGTTGACGTCAGCTCCAATGTGTCACGCATGTGCGGGGCCTAGATCAGCGCGTGTAACGTGTGGGGTGCGTGGTCGCCACGCGCCCGATTGCCACCAACGAGTGGCGGCACGTCCGGAGGTTTCTGGCTAAGGTTTGCACATGGTTTTTCTCGTCTCAACGAGCCCTTTTTGAATATATAATTTTCTTTTGATTTCGACAAAAATAAAAAACACCGAGAATGCGATTCGTGACCAAATGCGCGCAGGCTCTGATACCACATGTAAGCTGCGAATTCCATCCATATGTAGCGACCTAAGATTCACACGTATAGATACACGAATCACTAATACATAGAGTTAAAGAATTAACGCACCTTGTTTCGGATCCATCGTTCTTGATGCGGAATTGCGATAATTCGATGCTCAAGAGCTTCTCCTCTATGAACCCTCTTTATAACTGGCTTCAATGGGACGGCCCCTCACTATCGCTTCAGAAGACTCTAGATGTGAAGTTATGTGGACATTAGGATTTAGAGGAGGGAATTCATCTCTATTTATAGAGAATGAAACCTATCACATCATTAAAGATTAGGTTTATCTCAGCTCATACTATCCAGCCCCATATCTGACTAGAATTAGGAAACTGTATATATATTTTTTTATTAGATCAATCAATATCTACGATAACAATTAATAAAGCCCACAATGAATATTAAATATATTCTAACAGGTTTGGCTAGGAAACATAATTAAAATGCATCGGACTGCAAATTCTGAAATGATGGTTCGACCCCGTCCTTGGCCTTGGGAGTGGCGAGCAGCACGATAATTGAATTAATCAAATGGCATAAGATGACTTTCCTCTGTTTATATTTGTATATCTCCAGCCAGTGAGCCTATGAGTAACATTGCTAAATATTTCTAGCGTTTTTCATCTTTAGGACTGCTTGAAGCTATAAGAAATTAAGAAAGATGTGATGGTCCGGTAAGAAGTGACCTGTTTACCGGAAAATCAAGAATAGCCCTAAAAGCATCTAGTGATCCTACGGTAGAGGAAGGGTACAGAATTCTCTGGAGGATGTAGAAAAATCTTGGATGACAAGTCAAAGTGTATATGGTAAGAAATAAAGACGCGTATGGCATGTATTCACCATTTGTACAGGAAAATGTCGGTGAAATTAAAATATGCCTATAAATATGCTTGATAGTGCTCATGTAAGAACGTAGAAAAAAACTAATCAAGCACCCAATCCATAGCCTATTTCCTACTCAATAAAAAAGTGGTTGCTTGTCTATTGATCCTCATTCCTTGTAAATAATCAAAACACACACACACACACAATACACATACGCTTATGCAAACACTAACAATGGTGTCAGAGCAAGATCTGGTTAGTTTTGGACATTTGTCCTAACCACCCTCTCCTAAAATCACCTCATGACTACGTTTATGATGCCCATGATTTCTCAAGATTTATGGGACATCGTGGAGAACGATTATGAGGCTCCGCAAGAAAGTACATCTGTTTCGAAGGATCAATTATAAAAAAATCCAAGGGCATTATGCGTTTCAACAAGCACTCTTGAAAAGGATTTTTCTGAGAATAATTGGAGCGAATGCAGCAAAAAAAAATGCTTGGGAGATACTAAGACAAGAATTTCAAAGATCAGACAAGGTACGCATTATTCGGCTTCAAACTTTAAGAAGAGATCTTGAGGATTCGAAAATGAAATAAATGAGACCGTTCCAGAATATTGTGAAAAATTAAAAGAACTAGTTAATCAAATGAGAGTCTACAGAGATGGAATCGTAGATTATAGGGCCATGGAAAAAAAAAATACTTGTGTCACTTACTAGAAAATAGAATCCTATTGTCACAACGATAGAAGCAACTAAGGACTTATCGACATTTTTAGTAAGTGAATTGATTGGCTCTCTAGAAGCACACGAGAAAATACTTATGGCACAAGATGAAGATTCAATTGAAAGTGATTTCCAATCTAAAATAAACATACGATCTCATCAATCTAAAAATGGTGGAAAAAGCTCATGGAAAAATAAAAGAGGAGGAGAAACTTCACAAAAGGAAAAAACATCCATCTTGCTGTATTTGCAAGAAAACTGATCATTTAGAGAAAGAGTGTTGGTTTAGAAATAAAATACAATGCCACTTTTGTAAAAGGTATGGCCACTTAAAAAAAGACCGCCATCCGTTTGAAAACAAATTATCGAGTCAATTATGTTGAAGAAAAGGAAAGAAAAGATAATGCGTTTTACGCTAGCCAAGCGATAAACAATAAGAAAAATGACACATGGTAGTGATACATTAATAGTGGGTGTAGCAATCATATGACAGAGGATGAATCTGTGCTCACTGATATTGGTACATCGATGAAAAACCAAATAAAATTGGGCAACAACAAAATAGTTGATGTGAAAGGAAAATGAATTATCCTTGTTGAAACAAACAAAGGCCCAAAGCATATTCATGATGTCTATCTAGTAAAGGGTCTTGCACAAAATCTACTAAGTATGGGCTAAATGAAACAATGTGGGTATTCTCTATATTTTAGAGGAGATGCCTACATTATCTATGATAAATACAAAAATATTATTGCCTCTGCTAAGATGGAAAACAGGAATTTTCCTATTCGATGGAACTACGTAAGAGATATGGCTATGAAAGCTCAACTTGATGAATCATGCTATGGTATTGAAGATTTGGCCACTTCAACTTTGCTAGCAATTTCAAAAATTTCAGATGTTTGTGAAGGCCGCCTCCTTGGAAAACAACAAAGGTAGTCCTTTTGATGTGGGCATCGAACCATATCGAGGAGGAGGTGCTAGGGACCCGTTGTTCTATTCGCTTGGTCCAATTACTCGAGCAAGTGCGAGGGAATTCAAGCAAGCTGTCGGCATCATGGTTCAAGATCTTTGGAGTGGAGGTGATCTTGATTTGAGAATTGAAGATTTTGAAGTTCTTTGGCGCAACACGATTACATTTAGCCTCACGAATTCTGAACGGATTTAGGGCTAATGAGCTTTGAATGGGCTCGAATTTGGTCTATTGAAGTAAAACGACATCCTGATCAATACTCATGGCCTATGGCCATGAACTGCGATGGATTTCGGCTATTTGGCATCGTTTAGATAGACTTTTAGGCCATTTTCTATTTTTAGACGAATTTTTTATTAATTAAGGTTATTTTTATCTTTTTGTCATTTTAGGATTAGCACCATATATAAGGGTGCTTATGAGTTTCTGAGAATACAACATTAATTCAGAATTTTATACAGAGAATTTTCCTCTTCTTCAAGTTTTCTTGAAAACTAGATCTTATCAAGGCTTCCTTGTGGCGATCGATAGACTTATTGAGCAAGATCGCGGATTTTCTTGTTCGTGACGTCTACGGCGTGGATTGGTTGGCACAGGTTCGTCAACAGGTCACGCTCATACCGAGGTTACCAATCATAGGTTCGATTGGGGGTCGAGGTTTGTAATTCACAACTCTTGAATCTTCGTAGAACGATCAGTTTCCTCAGCGATTCACATCATCTGGTATCAGAACTGGTTCTACAAGGTCTAGTTATCTAACTTTTACTGATTTTACTTCAGCAATCTAGAGTTTATAGAATTAGGGTTTATAGAATTGGGGATTCGTTATTAATCGAATTAGGGTTCTGAATTGTTCTTTCTGCGATATCAATTTTGATTTAGGGTTTTTTGATCTTAGTTGTTTTGATTGTATTGAGTTCATAAAAAAACTTTCAACAAAAAAAAAATCAGTGAAAAAAAACAAAAAAAAGGTATCGATAAAAAAAACCGACCAAAAAAAATTCGAAAAAAGGCCGAAAAAAATCAAGAGGACAACTCATTTCTTTATTATTATTATTTTATTATTATTAGTTGGACCGAATTGAAAAAAAAGTAGTTGAAATTGAATCTGAATTCAAATCTAGCAAAATTTGCTGAATTGAGCTGTATATTGGTGAATTGATCTTGCTTGGTCGTTTAGTCGACTGTTTTGAGGAGCTTGTAAGACTGAAATTCTAGTTTGATAAAGAGCTTGAAAGAAGGAAACGAGAGGAAAAAGACAAGAGTGTGTGAGATTAATTGAGGAGAGAAAAAGCCTAGATTGTGTTAAATGCGAGGGGAGTGATAAACACATTGAGTGAAACACGTGAGGGAGTGTGGTGAGATTTCTTTTTTTCTAACATCTTGCAGGTTTAGACAAAAAAAAATCATGTCAGGCCAGGAAAGCGTAAATCAAAGGGAGGATGGCATTAATCTAAGGGATAATGCGATTTTAGCAGGCATCTAGCAGTTAAGCTTACAACTTGAAGCACTTAGCAATCAAGTTGTGAGGTGTGAGACGAGGCTTGATGGTGATCTAGAGCAACCACGAGGGAGGCCACAAAATTAGCGAGATGAGTCTAGGGCACAACCCAGATGGCAGCGACAATTTGACGATGAATATGTGTCCGATACAGAAGATGACCGAGATGGCAGGTTTGGGAGGAAAAATAGACGCCAAGGGTTCAGACATCGAGAAGATGATGAGCTTAGCAATATCAAGATGAAAATTCCATCTTTCCAAGGAAAGAATGATCTTGATGCATATCTAGAATGGGAGAAACAAATGGAGATGGTATTTGACTGCCAGCGATATTCGGAGCTCAAGAAGGTAAAAATTGCGGCCGTTGAATTCATAGGTTATGTTATAATTTGGTGGGATTAGCTTGTGAATAGCAGGAGACGCAATGGTGAGAGACTGATAGAAACGTGGGATGAGATGAAAGCGGTGATGAGGAGGCGTTTCATACCAAGTCATTACTATGGAGACTTGTTTCATAAATTGCAAAATCTTACAGAAGGTCACAAAAGCGTGAAAGGGTACCATAAAGAGATGGAGATTGCCATGATCCGTGCTAATGTGGTAGAGGACCGTAAAGTTACTATGTCACGATTCTTATGTGGTTTGAGTCGAGATATAACAAGAGTGGTAGAGCTGCAACATTATGTCGAGTTGGAGGAATTGGTGGACAAAGCTATCAAAGTAGAGATGCAATTGAAGTTGGACTGAAATTACAAGAGTGGTGGAGGTTCAAGCTCGAATTGGAAACCCAATTGGAAGAGAGACGAGAAGCCGAACTGGAAGGGAAACAACACCAAGGTTGAAACTTCAAAGGAGAAGGAGATAGATGACAGAGTTGGTTTGAATCTGGCTTCAGGTAAAACTAAAAATCCTAACACTAGAATTCGTGAAATTAAATGTTTCAAGTGTTTAGGCAGGGGTCATATGACGAATCAATGCCCTAATAAGAGGGTGATGATAATAATTGAACCTGTAGATGTTCAATCTGAAAGTGACAGGGAGGAAAAGCATAATGTCATGCCGCCATTGGAGGACTATAGCGACGTCGAGATGCCAGTCAAGGGTAAATTGATGGTGATTAGACATTCTCTTAGCATGCAAGTCAAGGAGGAGGAGCATCACTAGCAATGTGATAACTTGTTGCATATAAGATGCTTGGTGCATGGTAAGATTTGTAGTTTAATTGTTGATGGAGGTAGTTGTACAAATGTGGCAAGTTGTACTATGGTGGAGAAACTAGGATTGAAGGCTACAAAGCACCCTAGATCATATAGACTTCAGAGGTTGAATGATAGTGGTGAAATGAAAGTGTCAAAACAAGTCCTACTTTCATTTGAGATATGGCGATATAAAGATGAAGTGGTGTGTGATGTTGTATCTATGCAAGCGGGACATCTTTTACTTGGTAGACCATGGCAATATGATTGGAGGGTATATCATGATGGTTACACTAACCCATATTCATTGGTGATAAGTCCGAAGACACCTACTGAGGTGTATGAAGATCAATTGACACTATAATGTGAGGCTGAGAAAGAGAGAAAAAGTGAGAAAACTGAGAGCTTGCGTGGAGAGTTTGAAACGCAAGGAAAATGAGAGGTTGAGAAAAACAGAGTGGTACAAACCGAGGGAAAAGCAGAGCGAAAAGAAAAGAGAGAAAATAATTTCTATGCAAGATCAAGCGAAGTGAGGAGAGCTTTGGTTATGGACCGACCGATACTTGTACTTTTGTACAAGGATGCATTGTTTACTACTAATGATCTTGACCTGAGTTTGCTTAGTTCTGTTGAGTCTTTATTGCAGGAATTTGAAGATGTCTTTCCAGATGAGATTCCTAGAGGTTTACCATCGATTCGAGACATAGAGCATCAAATCGACTTGATACTTGGTGTGCCATTACCTAGTTGACCCACATATCAAAGTAATCCTAAGGAGACAAAGGAACTTTAGCGGTAAGTTAGTGAATTACTGGAACGAGGATATGTGCGAGAAAGTTATAGTCAGTGTGCTGTTCCTGTTTTGTTAATGTCAAAGAAGGACGTGACTTGGCGAATGTGTGTTGATTGCCGATCAATCAACAATATTACGGTAAAGTATCGACATCATATTCCTAGATTAGATGACATGTTAGATGAGTTACATGGAGCTTGCATATTTACTAAAATTGATTTGAAAAGTGGTTATCATCATATTAGAATGAAAGAAGGGGATGAATGAAAAACTGCATTTAAGACCAAGTATGGATTGTATGAGTGATTAGTCATGCTATTTGGTTTAACTAATGCACCTAGTACTTTCATGTGACTTATGAATCATGTTCTGCATTCTTTTATTGGTCCATTTGTGATTGTCTATTTTGATGATATTTTGATATATAGTCTAAGTCTTGATGACCATATTGAATATGTGCGAGCTATTTTATAGGTTTTAAGGGCCGAGCAACTATATACTAATTTGAAGAAGTGCTCTTTTGTGACTAACAAATTAGTATTTCGAAGGTTTGTTGTTGGTACAGATAGAATACAGGTTGACGAAGAAAACGTGAAAGCAATCCGAGAATGGTCGACACCTAAAACTGTAGGAGAGGTGCACAGCTTTCATGGCTTAGCTAGTTTCTATCTCAAATTTGTGAAGGATTTCAGCACTATCGCCGCACCTTTAATCGAGGTCATCAAGAAGCACATGGGTTTCACGTGGGGAGAAGAGCAAGAGAGAGCATTCAATCTGTTGAAGGATAAGCTAACTAAAGCTCATTTGTTATTTTTACCAAATTTCAGTGTTACTTTTGAAATAGAATGCGATACTTCTGGTACAGGAATTGGAGCTGTGTTGATGCAAGGAGGACGTCCCATAGCTTATTTCAGCAAGAAGTTAAGCAGAGCAACATTGAATTATCCAAATTATGATAAGGAGATGTACGCTTTGGTGCGGGCTTTAGAGATTTCGCAACATTACCTATGGCCAAAGGAGTTCGTGATCCACATTGATCACGAGACATTAAAGTACTTGAGGGGACAACAAAAGTTGAACAAAAGTTATGCCAAATGAATGTAGTTCATCGAGATTTTTTCATATGTGATCAAGTACAAGAAAGGTAAGGAAAATGTGGTAGCCGATGCACTTCCTAGAAGGTACGCAATTCTAACTACTCTAGGGGCAAAATGTTTAGGTTTTGAGCATATCAAAAAATTATATATTGATAATGATGACTTTGGAAGAGTGTTTGAAGCTTGTGAGCATGCTGCGTTTGAAAAATTCTATAAGCGTGATGGTTTTCTTTTTCGTGAAAATAAGCTGTGTTTGCCTAGATGCTCTTTGCTAGAGTTGTTGGTGCAAGAGGCGCATAGTGGTGGTTTAATGGGGCATTTTGACATTAACAAAACTTATGAAGTGCTGCACGGACACTTTTATTGGCCACACATGAAGCGAAATGTCGCACGTGTTCGTGAGAGATGCATTACATGCAAGCAAGTTAAGTCTACAACTAAACCACATGGTTTGTATACATCTTTGCCTGTTCCGACGCATCCTTAGGTTGATATTTTTATGGAATTCGTGTTAGGATTACCTAGATCTAAGCATGGTAGGGATTCTATTTATGTGATTGTAGATCGATTTTTAAAGATGATTCATTTTATACCTTGTCATAAATCCGATGATTCATCATATGTTGTTGATTTGTTCTTTCGTGAGGTTGTGTGTTTACACGGCATGCCTAGGTCCATTGTTTTTTTATCGTGATAATAAATTTCTTAGCTACTTTTGGAAGAGATTGTGGAAGAAATTAAGTACACAGTTTTTATTCTCTACTACTTATTATCCACAAACTGATGGTCAAACTGAAGTAGTTAATAAAACTCTAGGGACATTATTACGTGCTATCATTAAAAAAAATATTAAGCCTTTGGAAGATTGTTTAACGCATATTGAGTTTGCATATAATATGAGCATGCATTCTGCTACTAAATTCACACGGTTTGAGGTTGTCTATGGTTTTAATCCGTTAACTCTGTTAGATTTAACCCTTTTGCCTGTTGATGAGCGTGTGGATTTAGATGGTGCTAAGAAGGTCGAATTTGTGAAGACATTGCATGAGAAGACGCGCTTGAATATTGAGCACAAGACAGAGCAATATGCAAAACAGGCTAAGAAGGGCCGTAAGAAAGTAGTGTTTAAATCCGTCGATTGGGTTTGGATTCATATGCTCAAGGAGCGTTTTCTCGAGCAGCGACGTTCTAAGTTATTACCACGAGGAGATGGACCATTCATGGTGCTGGAGAGGGTCAACGATAATGCCTACAAGCCTGATCTTCCAGGTGAGTATGGTATTAGTGCTACTTTCGAACCATATCGAGGAGGTGGTGCTAGGTATAAATGAATGTAATCAAATCTGATTTTCGGTTATTATTTTCTGTTATTTTGTTACCTTTCTTGTTGCATATATTTTGGGATTCCTTGCTTAAATTAAGCAATCAATCCTCTATACACTTTCCTATAAAGCCATGTAAAGTGTAAACGATTATTAAAATCAATTACATTAAGAGAATTCTCAGTATCGTTTATGGTATCAGAGCATAATTTGCTCTCACGAGTTTTCCTCTCGATCTTAGTGTTATTTTCTGTTGCTCGTCAATGGCCGCCTCTGCAAGATCTTTTGCCACAACCAATGGTGTTTCTGCTGCTCCTGCTTGTCTAATCTCCTTTTCAGCTGCCGCTTAATTGCCGTTAAAGCTTACGACCACAAACTTCCCTTCTTAGAAGGCCCAGTTCAACGCCCTGCTTGTTGGATACGATTTAAAGGGCTATATTGATGGCACACTCTCGTGTCCTCCTAGAACGCTCAGCGATGGCTCTGCATCTGCTGTCAATCCCGCATACACCAATTGGATTCGACGAGACCAGTTGCTTCTTCATGCGGTCCTTACCTATGTCTCCGAAAATATTGTTCCTCTTATTGCGTCAAGCAAAACCTCGAGGGAAGCCTGGGTGAAACTCACCAACTTATACGCGAATAACTCGCGTTCACGGGTTATGCACTTGACGGATCAATTGTCCTCAATTCATCATCACTCAAGATTTGTCTTTGAATTTTTGCAACACATCAGGTCCATTGCGATGAATTGGCACTCATCGATATTCCCTTAAGCAATGACGATCTTGTCATTCATGTTCTTCGCGGACTTGGATAAGAATTCAGGGAGATATCTGCTGCGATACATGCTCGGGAAAATCCCATTAGCTTTGAAGAACTTCATGACAAGCTAATAGCGTATGAAACTTTTCTCCAACAAGAAGAATCTACCCGAGATACAACTCTTGTTTCTGCTCACTACACAAACCGCAATAATTGCGTGAAGGACAATCCTCGTTTCTCCAACCAATACAATCGGTCTGTTGGCACCTACCGCAACAATGGATGCAACAAAAATAGCCGCTTTCACAATAGAAATGAAGACCGCAATGATAGCAGAATCAATTGGAATGATGACAGGTATGAAGGTCGAAACAATAGCCGTGATGGCCCTTCATATGGTTCACGCATTGTGTGTCAACTGTGTGATTAACCTGGGCACCTAGCAAAGATGTGCTATTGTTTTCGAGATACCCGCAGTGAACCTGAGGTGAATGTAGCTGAAGCTTGTCGTGATTCAGGATGGATTATTGACTCCGGAGCATCTCATCATGTTACAAATGATCTCACCAACTTGTCACTACACAATGATTAT
Source organism: Rhodomyrtus tomentosa (assembly GCA_028455895.1). Classification (NCBI taxonomy): domain Eukaryota; kingdom Viridiplantae; phylum Streptophyta; class Magnoliopsida; order Myrtales; family Myrtaceae; genus Rhodomyrtus; species Rhodomyrtus tomentosa. The sequence goes on along the minus strand of JAPCWY010000001.1, from coordinate 32,774,944 downwards.
GAAGTACCCGACGAAATCATCATTGGTAATGGTGCAGGTTTGAAAATATCCCACACTGGTTCTACCACTTTACATTATCTGAAATCTAAACTCCGCCTAACCAATGATCTGTGTGCTCCAAATATAACCAAAAATTTACTGTCGGTATCGCAAATTTGTCATTCCAACCAAGTTTCCATTGAATTTTTTGCCTCTTATATTGTTGTGAAGGCACTTCGCACGGGGGCGACAATACTCCGAGGAGAGTTTAGCGATGGAATGTATCGATTACCCTCTTCGTTACAATATCCCAGGCCTTGGTTGGAGAACGATCTCGGACGACAGTTTGGCACAAAATTCTGCGTCATATTATTAAGCGTTTTATGCTTTCTTCATCTAATGAGTCTAGTTCAAATAATAAGTTGTCTTGTGACGCTTGTCGGTGTAGCAAGAGTCACAAGTTGCCTTTTTATTTTTCCACACTTGCCAGTCGTCATCTGCTTGATTTAATTTATTCTGACGTTTGGGGTCCAACTTCCACTTCATCAATTGATGGCTTTCGGTATTATGTTATTTCCGTTGATCACTTTACCCGATACATTTGGTTATATTCATTATGTCAAAAATCTGATGTTGCATCCATTTTTGAACAATTCAAACCAATTGTGGAAAAATAGTTTCAACAATCTATTCGAACTTTTTACTTTGATGGCGGAGGCGAATACATTAAACTCAAAAGTTTTTTTTATAAAGCACGGTATATCTCACCTTACCGCTCCTCCTCACACACCACAACACAATTGCATTGCCGAACGTCGTCATCGGCATGTTGTTGAAACCGGTATCTCGCTCCTCCATAAAGCCGCTCTTCCATTTGAATTTTGGAGTTATGCTTTTCAAACCGCATGCTATCTCATTAAACGTCTTCCAACCAACATTCTAGATCTTCACTCTCCCTATCTTGCTCTTTTTGGCACTAAATCGAATTATCTCAAGCTTCACACTTTTGGATGTCTATGCTACCCTTGGTTACGTTCGTACACCAATACCAAATTGGATTCTCGATCTCGTCAATGTATTTTCCTCGTTTATAGCTTAGAACAAAGTGCTTACAAATGTTTTGACCCGTTCAACAAACGTCTCTTTCTGTCTCGTCATGTTGTGTTCGAAGAACATATTTTCCCTTATACCACCCTCAGTCAGTCTATTTCACATAATCCAACTCCACCATTAGTCCCCTGTCCGGTTCCACCTCTTCCGTCTGTGCTGCTGCCTGCTCCTACTCCACCTCTACCAAGCCCGCAAGTAACATCGCCACTTACTCCTCGGTCTGTATTGTCTTCCTCGAATACGTATGCACCTCTCTATGCCACACCAGAACCAAATGAACCACATCACACTCTTGATATTGCTGTCCAAATTGAAACCACACATGCTTCTTCTAATTTTCTTACTGATACTGTCCCCTACCAAAGTCCTATCCACGAATTCCTACCAGAACGCACCACTTCCTTACCCGCCAACCCTACTACTCAACCTGAGCCAAACCCTCCTATCCGTACCCACCCCATGATTACCCGTTCAAAAAATAATATTTACAAATCCAAGTAAATCCATACCCTCACCACTAAACATCCGTTACCTCAACTCATTGAACCAAGTGGGATTACTCAAGCCTCAACTGATCCCAAATGGCGGGTTGCTATGTCGGACGAAATCAATGCCTTGCTTTGTAATGATACTTGGGAACTTGTACCTTATAATCCTTCCTTAAACATTGTTGGCTGCAGGTGGGTGTATCGAATCAAGCGACGATCAATGGCAGTATAGAATGGTACAAGGCTCGTCTGGAGGCCAAAGGATTTCATCAAAGGCCTGGTGTGGACTTCCAAGAAACCTTCAGTCCTGTTATCAAACCTACCACCATTCGGACAGTTCTATCCTTGGTCCTTATGCGTGGTTGGGACTTACGACAGATGGATGTCAATAATGCCTTCCTCCAAGGCTTGAAGATGAAGTCTATATGATGCAACCTCCTGCTACAAGGATCCCACCAAGCCTAATCATGTTAGCAAATTACGCAAAGCAATTTATGGGCTCAAAAGGCTCCCCGTGCATGGTATAATGAGCTAAGTACTTTTCTCCTTGATCATTCTTTCGTCAACTCCAAAGCGAACAGCTCCCTTTTTATCTACTCCAAAAATGGGACTCACTTGTATTTTCTAGCCTATATTGATGATCTCATCATCACTGTGAGTGATTCCAAAGTTGTGAACAAATTCATTGCCTTGCTCTCCCATTGATTTTTTGTGAAAGATCTCGGGTCTCTACACTCCTTCTTGGGAGTTGAAGTAGTACCTACTCAACATAGTATACTTTTATCCCAACACAAGTATATTCAGGATCTTCTTGAGCGTCATAAAATGACTGATGCTAAAGAGATTAGCACACCTATGGCAACGGGTCCTTCTTTGATTATTCATGGTGGCACTGCACTCACAAATTCAACAGATTTTTGAAGTTTAAATGGTGGCTTACAATACCTTCTTATTACAAGACCAGACATTGCTTACATGGCCAATAAGTTATCACAGTTTATGCATACTCCCACCGACACTCATTGGACGGCAGCCAAGAGACTACTTCGCTATCTCAAGAATACTATCTTTCACGGCTTACACTTGCGTCGTGATACTACTCCGACACTTCATGCTTACTCTAACGCTGATTGGACTGGTAACTCAAATGACCGTACTTCTACTTCTAGATTTCTCCTCTACATTGGTGCTTATCCCATTTCATGGAGTTCTCGAAAATAAAAATTTGATGCCTGCTCCTCCACTGAGGCTGAATATAGGGCCATCGCCACAACCTTGGCCGAACTTCTTTGGGTCCAAAATCTCCTTCAAGAGCTAGCAATTCATTCCACACAACCCCCTGTCCTCTATTGTGACAATATTGGCGCAACATATGTCTGTGCTAATCCGGTCTTCCATTCTCGCATGAAACATATCGCTATTGACTATCATTTTGTTCGAGAGCTTGTCCAAACACACCGTCTTCAAGTCTCCCATATCTCGACGCACGATCAACTCGCCGACATTCTTACCAAGCCAATGTCAAGACATCAAGTTTATCAACTTCGACACAAGATTGGTGTTTCCGATGGCAACTCCATCTTGCGGGGGCGTATAAAGGAATGTAATCAAATCTGATTTTCTGTTATTTTGTTACCTTTTTTGTTGCATATATTTTGGGATTCCTTGCTTAAATTAAGCAATCAATCCTCTGTACACTTTCCTATAAAGCCATGTAAAGTGTAAATGATTATTAAAATCAATTACATTGAGAGAATTCTTAGCATCGTTTACTAGGGACCCGTTGTTCTATTCGCTTGGTCCAATTACTCGAGCAAGGGCAATGGAATTCAAGCAAGCTGTCGGCATCATGGTTCAAGATCTTTGGAGTGGAGGTGATCTTGATTCGAGAATTGAAGATTCTGAAGCTCTTTGGCGCAATACGATTACATTTAGCCTCATGAATTCTGAACGGATTTAGGGCTAACGAGCTTCGAATGGGCTCAAATTTGATTGACTGAAGTGAAACGGTGTCCTGATCAATACTCATGGCCAATGGCCATGAACTGCAATGGATTTTGGACATTCGGCATCGTTTAGATAGACTTTTAGGCTATTTTCTATTTTTAGGCGAATTTTTTTTATTAATTATGGTTATTTTCGTCTTTTTTTCCTTTTAGGGTTAGCACCATATATAAAGGTGCTTATGAGTTTTTGAGAACACAACATTAATTCATAATTTTATACAGAGGATTTTTCTCTTCTTCAAGTTCTCTTGAAAACTAGATCTTATCAAGGTTTCCTTGTAACGATCGATCGACTTATTGAGCAAGATCGCTGATTTTCTTGTTCGTGGCGTCTACAACGTGGATTGGTTGACATAGGTTCGTCAACAGGTCACGCTCATACCGAGGTTACCAATCACAGGTTCAATTGGGGGTCAAGGTTCGCAATTCACAACCCTTGGATTTTCGTAGAACGATTAGTTTTCGCAGCGATTCACATCACCTTTCTATCTGGAGATTCAAGGAGAGCTAAAAAGCTGTTAGAACTAGTCCATACGGAAGTTTATAGTCCAATGAGGACCCTCACAACCAGTCAAAATAGGTATTTCATTCTATTCATTGACGACTACACAAGAATGATGTGGGTCTACTTTCTTCATTAAAGATAAGAGGTTTTCTCTATTTTTAGAAAATTGAAGAACCACGTCAAAAATCAAAGTGGCCGCAAGATCAAAGTCCTAAGGAGCGACAGAGGCACGAAATATAATTCAAGGGAGTTTAACAAATTCTACGAAGATGAAGGAGTTCACCGTTAACTAATTGTTGGCTATGCACCGTAGCAAAATGGAGTAGTGGCAAACAAGAATATAATTGTCATGGAATGGCAAGGTCTATTTTAAAGGAGAAATGCCTCTCAAACTCATTCTGGGGAGAGGCAGTCTACACGACTATACACATCTTAAATAGATGTCCAACTAGAGCTGTTCAAAACAAAACTCCATTTGAGTGAGTTACATACATAATTCCTTGGCTATATCAATCAGTTAAAAGGCTATTGCGTTTACAATCTAAGAACTAAGAAGCTCATGATTAGTCAAGGCGTCGAGTTTGACAAGAATGTCGCATGGAATTGCCACATGGAACTAGGAGAATGAGAAGATCGAGAAGAAGTATTTCATCTTGCCTGACATACCACCTACTTGCGAGGAGTCAATAACACAAGAAGAAGGTGAAACATCGAACCCCACCACTCACAACGTTACACAACCATCCTCTCCGAGAACAACGGAAGAAGAATCTACTCCAGAGTCTCCAATACTAAGAGTAAACCCTTAGAAAGATCTATGACACATGTAACTTTGCTGCTTCAGAACTAGAAAACTATGAAGAGGCATTCAAAGAAGAAGCTTGGATAAAAGCAATGGAGGAGGAGATCAAGATTGATCGAGAAGAATGAAACTTGGAAGCTTGTCAATCGATGCGAAAACAAAGAAATCATTGGTGTCAAGTGGGTTTACAAGACGAAGCTTAATGCTGATAGATTAATCCAGAAACATAAAGCAAGGCTCATCAACTATGCTAAAACTTTTGCTCATGTTGCTTGTCTCGATACTATTTGTGCTCTTCTAGCACTAGTAGAACAAAAAGAATGGAAGATCAATCAATTAGATGGAAAGTCAGCATCCCTAAATGGATATCTTTAAGAAGAAATATATGTGGAACAACCTCAAGGCTTTATCGTCAAAGGCCAAAAAGAAAAAGTTCTAAAGCTCAAAAAGGTTATCTACGGATTAAAGCAGGCAACATGAGCGTGGTATAGCGGAATTGACGGACACTTCACCAAGCAAGGATTTGGGAGGAGCATGAATGAACCAACACTTTACATCAATACCCAAGGTAAGTCAGATTCACTTTGGAGCCGCCGAAAGAATTCTACGATACTTATGAAGAACTACAGATTATGGCATTTGGTATCAGCTAAATGTAACAGCTAAGCTTATTGGGTATACTGATAGCGATTGGGCATGATCAACTGATGATAGGAGAAGTACTATTGGCTATACATTCACATTGGATTCTGGAATATTCTCGTGGGCATCCAAAAATAAGAGTCGATGGCGCAATCTAATGCGGAAGCTGAATACGTTGCCACTGCTACAATCACCGGTCAATCAATATGGTTTTGAAAAATTCTAGAAAACATTGGAGAAGAACATACGGAATCGACTCCAATATTTTCCGACAACAACTCCGCAATTGTTATATCCAAGAATCCTGTTTTTCATGAAAGAATTAAACATATTGACGTCAAATATCACTTCATACGAGAAGAGCAGAATAATAGAGAGATCGATCTCAAATATTGCAAGACTAAAGATCAAGTTGTGGACATATTTACTAAAGTATTATTACCGGCAAAATTCGTGACGCTATGGAGTATGCTCGGTGTATCAAGTAAATGAATCAAGGAGGAGTGTTAAGAAGTGATCCATTCACGAGAAAAATCCAGAATAACCCTAAAAGCATCTAGTCATCCTACGGAAGAGGAAGGGTACAGAATTCTCTAAAGGATGTAGAAAAATCTTGGATGACAAGTCAAAGTGTATATTAATTAGAAATAAAGACATCGCAGCGCATGTATTCACCATTTGTACAGGGAAATGTCGGAGAAATCTACCTGTAAATAGGCTTGACAGTGCTCGTGTAAAAAAGTAGAAAAAAAAGATAATCAAGCACCCAGTCCATAGCCTTGTCACTATTTCCCACTCAATAAAAAAAGTGTTTCCTTGTCTACTGATCCTCATTCCTTGCCGTAAATAACCAAAACAGTACACACACCCAACAAAAATAAACATAAACATACGACTTCCGCAAACACTAACATGGTCCAACCCATTAATTTCGTGCTTTGGCTGCAAACTCGATCATAGAAGTAACTACTCCCATATGAATTAGACTTCACATATTTTATCCACCTGAAGTGAACACGGGATCATTTTCTGATATCATCATGATTCACAACAACCCCATTAGCCACAGAGACCGGCAGCTCCTGGGTTTCAGCTTTCGGGTCATCACATTCCGGCAAAGGGGTCGGATAGTCTTTGCCTTTGCCCCACACCACCGAGTAGAGACCGACCGCGATGATGATTCCTCCGATGATGCTGCTCGTCGAAGTGCACAGATTGTTGTTAGAAACGAAATCCCCCCAAAAAAAAAAATCGGATTTTAGATTTCTATGTCCGAACTCGGAAATGGAGGAAGGATTGAAAGAAGAGGGCATGCAGACCTTCCAAGATAAAGCTGTTCGGACAAGATGATGGAACCGAGGGCCGCGACGATGATCATGCACAGAGGGTTGAAGGCCGTGACAAAAACTGGATCCCTCGTCTTCATCACTATGCCTTGCACGTAGTACGTGATTCCGGAGCTGACCACGCCCTGGCATGTCCGGAGATGTTAGAGTTTTGACTTAATTTTTTTGAAGGGAAAAGATGTTTTCACGTGCGGAGGGCGCTGGCGACTAACGGCGTAAACAGGAGCGAGGAGCCGAGAGTCCCACCCAACTCGCCACGTGGCCGGGTGTCGCTCCGCGATGAGGGCCACCGCCGCGCTCTGCATCGCCCCCATCAAGCATATCAGCGACGACAGCGACAGCTCCGCCGGGTACTTCTTCACTGTGATAGACTGAGAAATCGATTCGAGGAGGAAGAAGAACGAAAAAAAACACAACCGAGCTTAAGTTTGGGTCTTATGTTGTTTTGGCGGCGGGTTGGATTCGGATTCTCAGAAGAGGATGAGGACTTACCTGGAGGATGAAGAAGGCGGACCAGGCACAACAACCGATCAAGATGAAAAGCGTGCCGGCGACCCAATGCTGGTCGGATTGGTCTGTGCCGGTTTGGCTTTGGGCCGTGCCGGTAGACCGAATCAGGTGGATCATAGGACCTTTGTAGATTGCCATCACCAATGCACCAAGGAATGTCACGATCGTCCCGATGATCTTCGCAATCCCGCGTGCCTCCTTGATTTTGACTCGCTCTAATCTAATTAATCACAGCAAGGTGTTGCCAATTCTTAGCATTTCTTATGAATGCGAAACATCTCGAATTTTAATCCGGTTTTGCGTCGATGATTCTTCTATATATTATTATATTCATCTTCATTATGGTCGTTTATTTAGTTGTAGTAATGCGTGTCCGTCCACAAAAGAGCTTAATTAGGTGATTCGAGAAAAATTATCTCACCGGAGCATCACGGCCATGACAAAGGTTATCGATGGAACTGCGTTCATAATCGCCGATGCAAACGACGCGGACGTGTACGTCATCCCCAGATACGCAAAGTTCTGATCAACGATCGGCCTGCAATGTGCACAGTTGCATAATCAGCTAACTTTAGTTCGGATTATCATCGTTTTATAACCTAGAAGCTCGAGTGCAGCGGTTCGATTATGGGAGGCCCATGGAACACGTTTCAAGCCAGATGAACTGGTCGTTTTAGTTTCGCCGAATTACAAGAATTTTCCAAGACTTACTCGAGAAATCCCAACATCACAATCTGGAAGAAAATCGAGAATGTCATCTTCGGTCTGATCTTCCTGTCACAGATAATGAACATTGTCAGCGTCCTAGGACGGACGTACGCGTATGATGCGGGCAAGCGTGGTCGAAAACTCCTAACACGTCGAATTTTAACCGGGACATACGAGTGGAAGTACATAGGGCAGTAGTAGTATCTAGGGGAGAGACGGGTACCTTTCAATGACGAGAGCGAAGGGAGCGAGGACCAGAGCGGCAATGGCGTTGCGGTACACAATGAGCACGTATCGGCTCATGCCTTTCTTCAGGGTTTGCGTGCTTATCACGTACATCCCGGCCGTCCCGAACTGTAGCCCCACCATCAGCAAGTACGGCTTCGCCTTATTAAACGCTCCAAAACACACGCTCATACTCTCGCCACCCATTTCTCTATCTCTATCTCGCTCTCGCTCTCTCGCTCGCTCGCTATTTCGAATTTTTGTGCGAACGGAGAGGCAATGGGTGTGCCTCCTTATAGACGGGGAAAAAGAAGAAGGCAATGCAAACAATTCGTGCATAGTTATCTGTTTTTTTTAGAAGACCATTGCGGAATGCATCTCCTAATGCTTGCTTTGGTCACCAAGGCATTAACCTTTCGATGAGTGCTCCCCTTTCTTTTGGCTCTTCACATATTCAAAAGTGATCTTGTATGGCGTCCAAAAAGCTTGTCTAAGTGTTGGCTAGTGAATTGAAGTTGAACTATGAGTTGGAGGAATGGGTGTACAAGAGCAACGAGCCAAGGTTTATTTTTCCATCAAAATTCACGGGATAATTCCAACTAGTCCTAAACCTATTCTAGCCACGCCAATATCTTTCTATATTTTTCTATATTGCCAATGTAGTCGATCACCTTTTGTGCGAAACTCCAATGTAGCCATTCTGGTCTATTGCTACCTGAAATTGATGACATTGCGTTGAGTCATCAAGGCCTATCTCATGTGGCATGTTGAAATGGACATGTTTACTCACGATACGTTAGCTATTTCTTGTGGCAATTGACCAGAACGACTATATTGGAATTGACTAGAATGACTATATTGGAGTTTTGCGCAAAAAGTTTAGAACTATATTGGCAAAATTGAAAAGTTTACAACTCGTACAATAAAACTGGACTGAATTGGATCATTTCCCCAAGATTCACACGCAACACACGCATACGGATCTAAAACAATTAAGGCATGAAACACGTTAGTGTTTATTCCAAATGATTACTAATACTTCTGTTTGATTGGATCAACAGATCTCCCATTGCACTATCAACCTGTCCATGTGGATTTCATGAACAATAATTAGATGAATGCGTGGGAGAGGTATCTGCTTTCATATGGTTGCGTCTCCCGCCACTCTTAAGTCGAATATTTTCATTCCATCATTAGGGATAATAACACAATTGTCCCTAACTCAATGTGCAATGCGCTTCTTGACTTTTAAATTTGTGAAATGTGATTCTTAAAATTTAGCCCAATGTGCAACGTTGTCCAAAAACTTTTAATTTGTTCAACGTTGTCCCTAGACTATTATTACACGTTCAATTTACTTCTTGAACCGTATAAAAATGTTCAATATTTTTCTTCAATTAATTCAAGTACAAGGACAACCTTGAATATTTTCATGTAGTCCATGGACTTAAATTGAACATGTATCAATGTTTCAAATATGACATTACACATTGAGCTAAAGTTTAAGGTCCACATTTAATAAATTGAAAGTTCAGGAACCACATTGTATATTGAGATAAATTTCAAGGATCATTTGTATAATTTAACCTACCATTCGATGTTATATTTTTTATTTGGCCGGAATTCGATGTTCTATTGGATGGGCACGATATGTACATAGTTCGACTTGTTATTACGAACATGTCACCACATATCTAACTCACACTGATTCCCCCTCTCAAAGAGACCCTCATAGTTTACGTTCGAGTTAACATGAACCTTAGGTCTCAGTCTCAATCTAAACCCTCCGATCTTGGGTTGGACGAAGATGATTAGAAGTTGATATTTCTAGATCAACGGAAGGCCCCTAAGCTGCACTTGGTTTAAACCCAGCGCCTTAGTGCTTATTCCCCACTCTCATCGGATCGATTACGAGCCTAATCTGTCCAAAAATCGTATGTCTACTCGACTCTCGAGTACACCCTTCCTTGGTAACAACCTCAAATTCTGTGTGGGCTATGTTAATCTTCAAAGTTAAAAAGAGAATAACGACATAGTGTTTATGGTGACTTGACTCTATTCAGGATTGCATGAAATGTAATCATAAAAGTGACTAATTACGGTCAGTGTAAAAACAAAATAACATAACTAAAAATGACCCCTAATACATATCAATTACACACTAAAACGCTAAAACCCCAAAAGGAATATCAAACGCAATCACAAGGGGTAATGGCTACTTAAGGGCGAATTTTGCTCATGGATGGATTTTTCCGTTCTAATACTCGATCCGAGAGTTATCGGCATTTCCTTAGGTCATCGGCCGGGATATCATAAAATTCAGCCCTTCCGACGTCGAATTTCAGGTGACATAGTAAATTTAATCTCTTGACCCAAAGGTCTATAAGCACTGATGATGCGACACAAAAGTGACTTGAGGTTTTTTATAGGCCAATAATTACGGATTCACACTTCTATTTTTTTTTTTGTTTTTTTTTTTGTTTTTGGTCAAGCATCCACACTTTTTTTACTCCAAAAAATATGTATACTCCTTTGACGGTTCTCCATCAAGGACTTGCGCCGCGAGGGACATGACGATTCTTGAAAGCACCTCCAAGAGTGAACAGCCTAACAATGTAGAACCCCTCATGTGGAAATAGCGAAAAAGGAGAAAGAGAAGTTGAAACTTTTTTCATATTTGGGAAGAAGAAATAATATTGAAGCTCCGTCTATTTCGCGAAGAATGAATGATTTGGAAAATATTCTCCTAAAAATATCACTTATATTGCTTACACGAATGAATATATGGAAAATATTCTCACTGTTCATAAAAAAATTTTAAATTCATTTTTCATGAAATAAATTGAGACTAATGAAAATGAAATTTGTTAAACAACGTAAGATCTTCAAAAGAGTGAAAGAGGGAATCAAGAAAAGCTACATCTTTACTCAATTGGCTTGACATTATACTTCATTGGAGAATGGTATTTATAATCAATATAATTTGCATATGAAAGGAAATAGCTAATCTAGCAAAATCATAGGAAATCACATATGCAATCATATCCCTAATATCAAGAATTATCTCCGATAATATTCTTTGACAGGGAAATCTTCAATATGCATAATTATTCTTCAATAAAATTGAATTCAATTTTTTTAACTAAAGACCATATGCACATTCTAATAAAATAAACGCCCACGGATTTTTTTTTTCCCCTCTCTTTTATAAAAGATCATCTTGTTGGAAGTTTCTCCGACAGCTCATTGTAATAGAAGGTGGAGCAGTCAGCTCATGGTAATAGAAGGTGGAGCAGTCCACTCAGCTTCACACTAAGAATAAAATACATCAAAAGAAGGCAATCATGCAATAATATAACAATTTGCTCGAGTAGTAGCCGGTACTGCATGGATAAATTAAGAAAAGAGAAGGAGAGAAACTACACACATTTTGTTTTAATTAGGCTTCTTAAATCTCGAGAAGGTTTTTAATCTAAAGAGGCAGATACGGATAGGAATTTGTGGTGTTACGACAAGCGCAGAACCCAGTGGTTTGCCATGTCCTCCTGCACTCGAGGCCAGTGCTCATTCCTCTGAGCCCAGCTCTATTATTGCATTAGTATGAAGGATGAACACTCTATCCGTTTATTTTTTAAATAAAAAAATCAATGTTATAACTCTGAATTTGGTGATATTATCCTCGTCACAACATGACAATCGTAAGGCATTAGTCGAAAAAAGTAAGCTTGCTTTTGTTCTGACCAATGATCAGCTGTAGCGAAGATAAAACGGAACTGTCATTAATTTCCACGGGCTAACGACGAATCGCCACATAAGGAGCATCGCGGAGCAAAACATCGCTCATTAATGGGGAGTGCTTCCCTGACTAATCCTGTTAGGAATAATACAATCTTAAAGGTAGATCCACACACCATCAATGCGTGTTTTGCATGAAGCATTCATTCATTGAGAAATGGTGTAGTAAAAAATAACTGACAGTGCTGCCAGACAAACAGCTTCCCCCCATTAATTGATTGATAGTTGGTTAATTAAGAGCCCAATGGAGAAAGATGAAGAAATCTTTAATCAACGCAGGCCAAGTTGCACTTCTTTAAGTTCGCCACATTGGAAGATCCGGGTGGCAGTCTCACGCTGTTTGGAGTCTCCGAAGTCCATGAAGCTTCCCTATAATAGTAAGTTTTACGTAGTAAAAGAATGACTGAAACACACACTTAAAAAATTAACCTAATTTTTTAATGAAAAATAATTCCCTAATAGTTTGATAGTACTATCAGTTATTTTTAGTCGTAAATCCACGTATCATAACCGTGAATTTTGCAAAACACTAACTAATTGAAAAATCGCAAGATAAAAAATAATAATAGTACTATCAGGCTGCGCCTTACTTTTCCAATAGCGGAATTCCACAAAATCATGACATTCTAAATGGATCATGTGATCTAGGGTTTACCGAGAACTCGTCGAACTTGGCGCCTGTTAGTGTATGCGTGCAAGCCAGCCTGCACCGTTCCGAAATCCACTTAACGTGGGAACGGATCTGACCTGACGGGAGGTGTGAATCGGGCTCGACAGCGCTCGAATAACTAGTTGTTCCTCGATGCACCGGGTGATATCTCGTGTTGGAGTCCATGTCTGTATTCCATGGTTTAATTGCCTCACGTTCAGCAAGCACCACGGTGATAGGTCGCGTGACTCTTCCCCTTCTTTGCTTTATAATTCTGTGGTGATTAACGTAAGACGCAACCGTAGTGCACTGTACGCACGACATCATCCTATCAAAAGCAATATCACCGCAACAAGAAGGAGAGGCGTAGCGTCGTGCTCCACTGAACGACTTCCTTATGTCGAGCACAACATTATTTAGGATTGCCTCCTTAATGAAGATGTCTTATTAAAAAGATAGTAATGACGTCGCTATACAGCTTTCCACGAGATACGTTTGGTAGAAAAAGCGGTCTCGGGGTCTAATTAGATGAAGCGAGAACCACGTAAAATTCGGTTTGCATGGACGCTTTGAGCTAGGACAAAAAATTACCCATGGCAATCCATCATTTGGATGGCATTTTTAACGCAGGACTAGGCAGCGTTTGGTTCAGGTTTTCCAAGGAATTTGAGGAAAATAAGGGGTGTGTGGTAAACTTTTTTTTGGGGTCTCTTTTGTAACCATATGTTGGCCTTGGCATAGCTGAAAGCTCAAGGCAAGTGAGGATCGAAGATCCAGATTCCCCGACATTAGGATTTCCGTGACAGCATAACATTACTGAAATCGGCCCGTCCAAATGAAAATGGACGGCTTGATTTGAGAGCGGGTTGGGATTCAAAATTTCTCAAACCTTAAAAAAATTACCTCTTATTTTTTTTCCTTCCCCTCAATAAATGACGTGGCCCATTATTGGCCTTCCATTTTAATTTGGACGTCTCGTGAGCAATGATAAGCATGCCACAGAAATCTCAATGTCAAATAATCCAAATCCGAGTATCCTCACCCGCATTGAATTTCAGCATTTGCAGAAGGTTATGTCTCGGGTAAATTGATTTTTTTCCTTCCACCCTCACAAATTTTTCATTTTCCAATTTTGCCCTTGTTGTCAATATTTGTCTTCTCTGAGCAAGGGTAGCTAGCAAGGTCATATCTCGTCTTCTCTGTGCTAGGGTAGCTAGCAAGGTCATATCTAGTTGCGAAGGGTAGGCGAAAGGCCGTAGGGGGCCAACGATTTGACACAAGGGGTATGGCGACCTAGGCAGGCTCCCGGTGAGAGTGGCTCTCGCCGGGGGCCGATGCGATCATGTGTCCTTAAACGACAACTGTTGGTCAGATTTGGCTAGCTTGTAGCTTGAGCCTTTTGCTAGAGCCGACAAAAGGGGTTGAGGTTTTTTTTTAAAAAAATCAAAATTGCTTTACAGAGGAGTTTTTTTATCTAATGCAATTTTCATTTCACCAAAGGCCTTTAGACTAAATATTTTTGCATTTTTTCAAAGTACATTTTCAAAACTGATTCCGAGAGTCACATCCATGATCCATCTCCGAATAGTCGAGTAGGATTTTTGGTTGAACGCAATCTTGTCTTCTCACCACAATATCTGTCCTTCTTCTTCCGTCGAAATGAAGATAGACTGGATGACGATCGCCACGCGAAATTGAAGTGCATGCTCGCGCAACATCTGCTTTTGAGCTTCCCCGATCGCGATTAAAAGCGATCTTGATCTTGTTCTTATTTCTTTTCTGGTCAAGGCGATGACGCCTGAGTCTTGAAGGACTGTACCAATCATTCTTGGTGTTGCGAACGACACGAAACAACCTACTGTCGTTCGAGTGCATGATGATGCCCTTTGTCTCGGCCAAAAAAACAAGAGAAGATGGGGCAAAAGAAAGGAAAAGAATTGCGCATTATGTTGATTCGTGTAGGACGAAGAATTCTGAGATAATATCAACCCGAATCAAGCTGTCAAAAGCAGCTTCTTTTTCTAGAAGAGGGCCAAGATAAGAAGATTCTTCTTTTTCATCAAGGGTTTTATTAGGGTGTTCTCTTTGCGTATGACGTTTATGATTTTGGGAGAAAACTATCAAAAGAGTCCTCAATATATTGTGTTGACACCAATTTGGTCCTCAAACTTTTAGTTGAACTAATTCAGTTCTAAATCTTTTCACATTGCTATCAATTGAATTCACTTGGCCAATGTAGATCGAGAATGGCTAACTTGAACGCCAGACATTCTTCATGGCATAGTAATATTTTTTAGTCTTTTCTTTCTTTATTTTTTCCTCCACCATGGCAAGCGTTTGGCGAGGCCAACCTTGCCAATGGCAGCGAGTGTGACCCTAGCTTAGGCGAGACTAACCATCGCTGGCCATGGAAGGAACAAAAGAAAAAATTCAAAAAGTTATTAATAATGTTAATATCAACATCGATCATGCCATATAAGACGACCGATATCCATTTTAGCAATTTAGGCATAATTTGGCCAGATGAATTCAATTGGCACTAATGTAAAAATGTTTAGAGCTAAATTGAATCAATTCAGAATGTTTAGGACCGAATTATTACCAATACAATAAATTTATGACTCTTTTGGCACTTTTCCCATAGAAAAAGACAAGAAAGACAATTCTAAGGTCACTTAAACATTAGTCAGTACTCTAGTTTTCATATGCTCTTAGTTCTTACTTATGGTATGCATAGATTTTAGGGGGAAAATTGCATATCGATTTTCATCTTGTTTGGTTTTATCACTGAGGGTTTCTTAACGTAGAGCTTAAGACACTTGAGATGTAACACTAGTGCAATTTGGTGATAAACTTGTCTATCCCCGACTTATGTACATGAAAATATAGGAAACCATGAAGGTTTGAAGCAGGTATGCTATCCCACATGACATGGCCCCCTTGGCCTTAAACTAGGATCTACCCACAGTGTCCACACTGTGGCAAGTGAAGGGTATACTCACAACTTGAGCATCATATCAAGTTAACGATACTATTTTAATTCTACTACAACACCATTCCAGAGAGAAGAAAAAGGGGATTTAAAAAAAACATGGTAATAGAAATACGCATAATTTTATTGCAGGAGGCCAGTCTACCTTCAATGAGGGACAACATATGCCTTATATAGGCATATGAAAAGGAAAAGACGATACAAATAAAAACACTTGTGGTCAACAATTGTATGTTGCTGCTGTAGTGCTGCTTCAGTGAATAGTATAATGAACAGATAGTGAAGAATGAACAACATAATAAACAGTAAATTATTTGCCATTATTTGCTACAGTAGGGTCGTTATTTGTTACATTGTTGCTTCAGTAGGTTGCGCTGCTTGCGCGTGCTTCTTCAGCCCTACAGGCTAGCAAGATCACTTTCTGAAAATTTACTTTCCGACAAGGTGATATTTTCAGCATTGCGTTCCTGAGAGAACATTGCATGCCTTGCCCTTTTGATGTCTAGAGCAGGCTTTATCTCTTCAAAGTTTTCTGGGGTCACTTCTACTCTTTTCTTGTGTCTTCTGGAAATGATGGCGCCAGGCATCCACTTGGAGATGCATCAATTATGATGTCGGTGGTATTCCAAAGTCCTATGGATCTTGAGAAAGTGGTCCACCCCAAGGGTCCAGAGATTGGACTGGATGTGAGGGTTGGCTCGCATTGAAATCCGCGAGAGCGAGCTTAATAGCATCTCTGGTAGGTTCGTATGCTTGGGAGTAATCCCATGACCTCTTCATCATAAGCACCGGGCCAAATCTTTTTAGGAATAATATGGTCGTTATCACAAAGTATCTTTTGGATCGCTTTGTACTCTCCATCAAGATTTGCAGTATTATAACCATAAGACGTGTGAATTATTACATAGGATATTGAGGGACCAAGATATTCTAGCTTCAGGGTCCAAGGAGCAAAGAACCTATTGGTTCGACAAATATATCTCCAAGATCTGTGAAAAATCATAGTGGTCTGTCTGGATCATATTTTTTGGAATACTTTATGAACTTGATTTGCATATCAAACTGCACTCGCCAATAACACACATGCCACAACCATTGAAGCAAAACCTGTAGATCTTTACTGTGGGAAACTTAATGGCTAGTAAGGCTATGAAATACGCACGAGAAAAATCATTTGAGTTATTCAAGGAAGGAAAGTGATTGGGTCAAGACTGTGCATGCCAAATGATCTAAGATTGAGTCTGCCATGTTCCTGAAAATCTTAAGTTGGTATTCTCACACCATTTCTCTGCATATAGAGTAAAATCTTCCCTGCTAATGGAATCTGAAATTTCAAGCGGAATGTCTCAGTGAATTTGTGAGCTGGATGAAGAGGAAGATCCTCGAAACATAAAAATAGAGGATGTCGTTTCACTGGACCTGGAGAGGAAATCAGCAAGAACATTTTTCTTGCCTTTAATATGCTTAGTATCAAAGGAATACTTTGGAAATCATTCTGTCTATCGTGAAACTTGCGGACGTGGCGCCATCTTCTGCTTGAAATTCAGCTTCTGGGGAAATGATGACATGCCCATTTATATTACAAATTGATCAATGATAAGATGGAATTCAAAAAATTTTATCCCGTACTTAACAACCGGAATTTCTTTGAATGTAGAATAGTAATGCATTTCTGAGGAGAATCTCTCGCTTTTGTGTCCCCAGATTCTTCTCTTTCCATCTTCTTCAACAAAAAGAATTGCAGCCCAATACTTCTCCCCAATATTAGTTTGGAGAATTCTCTTACCATCAGAAGGGATTTGCAAAGGAAGCAGGCCACACAAATTTTCTTTCGAGGACTTGATAGCCACGGTATGGACTTCTCCCCATGGAGGTGGCTCTTTCTTCAATATCTTTCTTAGCGGGTGCATGAATTTTGAAATCTTGGAGGACAAAGTCTTGAAGATAATTGATAATTCCAAGGAACTGTTGACTTGCTTATGAGAAAATTTCTCATCTAGGAATTTGAGTAGTTCCTTTGCAATATGATCACTTGGGTGGAATGCTCAATCCTTCAAATGCATTCCTAGGAGTTCAACTTCCTTCTAGGCAATCACCGTTTTCTTGTGAGACAACATAATGCCACATTACTTAACCAAATTAGCAAATTGTTCAAATAACACTAAAAAAAACATGGATTTAGCTATGAAAATTTGCGACGAAACAAATTCGTCGCTTATTTTCAACAAAATTAGCGATGAAAAACAAAATTCGTCGCTATTTGCAACGAATTTAGCGAAGAAAAGATTCGTCACTCACTTTCGACGAAATTAGCGACGACACATAATTTGTTGCTAATTTCGTCACAATTAGCGACGAAAATAAATTCGTCGCTAATTTTCGACAAAAATAAAGTTGTCGCTAACGTTCGACGAAATTAGCGGCGACACATAATTCGTCATTAATTAGCGACGAACCAAATATTTGTTGTTGATTTGTGACGAAATTAGCAACGAAAATAAATTCGTCGCTAATTTTCGACGAAATTAGCGACGACACATAATTCGTCACTAATTAGCGACGGACCGAATATCCGTCGCTAAATTGCTACGAAATTAGGGATGAAAATAAATTCGTCGCTTTACCCAAAAAAAAAAAAAATTCGTCGCTTTACAACAAATTAAATAAATTCGTCGCTAATTTGCGACGAAAATAGCCATGAAAAAATTTTGTTGCTAATTTGCGATGAAAATAGCTAGACTCCTATTTTCATAGCAAATTAGCGACGAAAACGGCCGCGAAAACAAATTTCGTCGCTAAATTTAATATGCTTTATTTTTTATTTTTATTCATGGCTCTAATTTTACTGCGAAATAAGCGTTGGTCGCTAAAAGTTAACAAATTTGCGACAAAATATGGTTTTCGTCGCTAAATTTAATATATTTTATGTTTTAGCTAATTTTGCGATGAAAATAGGAGCTCGTCTCTAATTAGTGACGAACACATATTGTTGTTGCTAAAATTTAATAACAAAATTTGTGACAAAAAATTTATTTTGTCACTCAATTCTTTGTAGAAAATTAGCGATGAAAAATGATGTTTGTCACAAACTTTTTTATTTTTATTTTTATGTTTATTCTTATTTTTATTAGTGTAGTTTTAGCGATGAAGAATAAATTTCGTTGCAAATTAGCAACAAAAATTCTTATTCACCGCTAAATTGAACATTTCGTTTTTTATTTCTATCATATTAGCGACGAAAATTATGATTAATTGCTAATTTTAATATTTTCTTTGTTATTTTTTTCTTAGTGCTATTTTAACAACGAAAATAACAGTTCGTCACTAATTAGAGACGAAAATAAACTTTCGTCGTTAGAAATGATTTAGTGACGAAATTTCTTTTTCATTGCTAAAATGACATAAATAAAATTAAAAATAAGATTAAAAAATAATTTGCGATGAAAAGCGTTTTTCTTGCACATTTTTTACAAAGCATTTAGCGATGAAATCTAATTTTTTTCGCCAATTTTGTTATTGAATTTTGCTATGAAAATATGTTTTCGTCGCTAATTAGCAATGAATGCCTATTTTCATCTCAAAATTGGAGCTAAAAATAAAATATATTAAATTTATAGCGACGAAGACCATTTTTCGTTGGAAATTTTGTTGTTAAATTTTAGCGACGAACGCTTATTTTGTCGTAAACTTAGAGCTATAAATAAAATAAAAATAAAAATATTAAATTTAGCAACAAAAATGTCTTTCGTCGCTAATATGGAATATATAAAAATAAAAGGAAAAAAAATAAAATATTAAAGTTAGCGATGAATTATCTTTTTCATCGCTAATTTAGCGACGAACAATTCTATTTGTCGCTAATTGGGTGGCGACAAATATTAAAATCTACCAACCTGTTTTCTTCACTTATTTTTACAAATGACGAGGAAATTTGCAACAATTTTATCCGTATCGTCGCTAGTTGGCAACGAAGCTAGCCACAACACTCACCGCAAAAAAGGAAAAAAATAAAAACATATAGACAAATAATAATAATCAACAACAACAATAAAAATAACAATAATAATGATGATAACAATAAAATTTAGCAATGAGATATAATAATAATAACAACAATAATAATAACAACAATAATGATAATGCCAGTATTAATAATCATAGTAATAATAGCAACAACAAAAACGTACATTGCGAATTTCAGTTAGATCTACGTCTGTCACTACTCCACATGGATCTACGTCTATCACTGCTCCACATTTATCTTTTGAAACTTATTTTTTATAACATAATCATCAGTTATTAATTAAAAATTATTAAGATAAATAATTGCTTCTAAATTTTTGTATTAAGAAATGAATTTTGGTGAATAAATGATAAAGTTCTATAATGGACTATAGCCACAGTAATATGTTGAAAATCGATAGGAATATGTTGGAAATTGCAGTAATAGACTAGTGAAATCGCGGTTTGGCCAGGCTTTTTCCTCAAAAAATGCTGTTTTCCTTAATTGGCGTATAATTGTTGGCTAAGAGAAGGCGGGGCTACTGATCCAGCGAGCGTGACAAGACGACTGTCAGCACCGCGGTGGGGAAATGGAAACAAAATTCATTGCTATTTGCGACAAAAATAGAAGGGTGATACTGTTATTTCTGTTGTTGATGAGGTCTTTTTTCATTGCTAATTTTGCGACGAATTATTGATTCGTCGCTAAATTTGTAATTGTTAATATGACGAACATCTATTCGTCGTAAAATTAATGATGAAAAAGAGATTTGTAACTAAATTAGAGACAAAAAATGGAAATTCGTCTATAAACTTTCTCGTTTATTCACCAGAGGCAAGGATAAAGTCATTTTCCGACGAATCTTTTTTTGTTGTTAATTTAATGACGTATCCATTTTTCGTTGCTAATTGAGCAACGAAATTTTGAATAGGATGGAATTCTAAATTCCAATTCTCTTGTATTCTATTTCTTTAAAAAATAAAAATAGAAAGAAAATATTTAATAATAAATAGAATAAATTGGTTTCTTGAAATTTTGCGACAAAAATAGTCTTCTAGCGATGAAATAAGTATTTCATTGCTAATTGGCTAGTTAGAAATTAGCGACAAACTCTATTTTCGTTGCTAAATTAGCGAGAAACACTGTTTTTCGTCACTAAATTTTCCTTTTTTATTTGATTTTTGGTCAATTTAGTGACGAACAAAGATGGTCGTCACTAAGTGTTTCTTTTTTATTTAATTTTTTATTTGGTTTTTGGTCATTTAGCGACGAACATTGCTGTTCGTAGCTAAATATTTCTTTCTTATTTATTTATTTTGTCAATTTAGTGATGAACGATGTTGTTCATCGTCATTCGTCGCTAACTGTTTCTTTCTTATTTAAATTTTTTATTTGACATTTGTTTATTTTAGTGACAAACAGTTTTTGTCGTTGGTAATTTAGCGACGAATAGCTCTGTTCGTCACTAATTTAGCGAATTATTTCTTTTTATTTTAATTTTTTATTTCGGTTTTTAGCGATGAACGTCTCAAAGATGTTCGTCGCTAAGTGTTTCTTTTTTATTTAATTTTTTGCTTGCTTTTTGGTCATTTAGCGACGAACATTGTTGTTCGTAGCTAAATATTTCTTTTTTAATTAATTTTTTTATCAATTTAGTGATGAACGATGTTGTTCATCGTCGTTTGTCGCTAACTATTTCTTTTTTATTTAAATTTTTTATTTGACATTTGTTCATTTTAGCGACGGATAGTTTTTGTCGTCACTAATTTAGCGACGAATAACTTTGTTCGTCACTAATTCGTAGCTAAATATTTATTTTTTAATTAATTTTTTTGTCAATTTAGTGACGAACGATGTTGTTCATCGTCAGTTCGTCGCTCACTATTTCTTTTTTATTTAATTTTTTTTATTTGACATTTGTTCATTTTAGCGACAAACAGTTTTTGTCATCACTAATTGAGCGACGAATAGCTCTGTTTCTCGCTAATTTAGCGAATTATTTCTTTTTATTTTAATTTTTAATTTTGGTTTTTAGCGACTAACATCTGGTTTCGTCGCTAAATTAGCAACCACATTTGATGGTCGTCGCTAATTTTCTTTCCCGCTCTGTTAAAATTTCCCTTCCTGCTCTCCCAGAAGCGAATAAATTTCGCTCCTCCCTCACTTTATTCCCCTCCTTCCTCCTCCAATTATGGTATTCGTTTTCCACCCGTTTCCCATTCTCTCTCTCTCTCTCTCTCTCTCTCTCTCTCTCTCATTCCACACACTGACAACTACAGCCTCAATTCCATCGACTCCACCTCCTCGCCTCCTTCGAGACCCACGAATTCCTCCCTCGGGCAGTCCCCTACTACCCCGGCGGCGACCTCAACGTCCTCCGCCACCGCCATAACGACCGCGTCTCTCCTCTGCCGTCATCCGCTTCTACGCCGCCCAGATCATCTGCGCCCTCGACCACCTCCACCGCCAGGGCATCGCCTACCGCGATCTCAAGCCGGAGAATGTGCTAATCCAGCAGTATGGCCACGTGACCATCACGGACTTCGACCTCTCCAAGTAGCTCAAGCCCAGGAAGGCCAAGTCCATCCACATCCTCGAGCGAAAAGGAAACGGAGCTTCCTCGGAACAAGCAGAAGAAGAACAATCCGAGCGGCAGCTTCTCCGACGACGGCGAGCTGTCCAACTCCTTCGTCCGGACAGAGGAATACGTGGCGCCGGAGGTCGTTCGGGGCGACGGCCACGAGTTTGCCATTGACTGGTGGGCCCTCGGCGTCCTGACCTACGAGATGCTGTACAGGGCGACCCTGTTCCGTGGCAAGAACCGGAAGGAAACGTGATGGCGGGGTTGAGGATGATGACAACGACGATGAGGGCGGAGTTGGCATTTTGCTTGTAAATTTTAGAAATTTATTTTGCTTGTAATTTGATTTAAAATCAAAAAATAAAAAAATAATTTCAACGTACCATCACAAAAGCTCGTCGCAAAACCCGTCTTGTGCTCAGTCGTCACAAAATCAAAGAATAAAAGAAATTATTTTGGAAAAATTATAATAATAAAGAAAAATTCAGTAAAATTCATCGCTAGTTGATTTTGCAATGAATTTTGCCACAAAAAAATTTCGTGGCTAAACCCGCATCACAAACTTTAGCGACAAAAAGCAAAATTCGTCACTACAATTAGTGACAAAACACAAATTCGTCGCCAATAAAATTTAGCGACGAACGGTTGTTTTCGTCACTAAGTTTCCACGAATTTAGCGACGAAACAAGTTCGTAGCTGATTGTAATGAACAGTTTTGCGACGAATTTTGCGATGAAAAAAGAAACTCGTCACTAATTCAGCATCGCAAATTTAGCAACGAACAACTATTTTCGTCGCCAATTTGCCACGAATTTAGCAACGAAACATGTTTGTAGCTGCTTTGCGACGAACAGTTTTGCAACGAAAAGAGAAACTTGTCACTAATTCAGCATCGCAAATTTAACGATGAACAATTATTTTCGTTGCTAATTTGCCAAGAATTTAGTGACAAAACATGTTCGTAGCTGATTTGCGACGAATTATTTTTTCGTCGCAAATTAGCAACGAACATATTTTCATTGCAAAATTCGTGGCAAATTAGCGATGAAAGTTGAAAATTTGCGTCGCTAAATTTGCGACGCCGAATTAGCGACAAATTTGTTTTTGTCACAAAATTCGTCTCAAAACTCATTTAGCAGTGAATTTTGCCAATATTTTCGTCACAAATTAGCGGTGAACATATTTTCGTTGCAAAATTCATCAAATTAGCGACGAAAGGTGAAAATTTTCATCGCTAAATTTGCGACGCCAAATTAGCGACAAATTTATTTTCGTCGCAAAACTCATTTAGCAACGAATTTTGCCAATATTTTCATTGCAAATTTCATGGCTAAAACCTCATATTTTTTTTTTAGTGAAATTTATAATGTGAGTCTTCATCAGAACTGTAAAGGAGGATATCGATGTATATCCGGGTATTAGCACTGATTGGATGGATTTGCAGATGCCTCTCGAAATAAAGAAGGCGCTGTTTTAAGGCGAAAATGGAGATCTTTCTATTAGAAGTGTTTGTTTGGAATGTAGAATCTTGTCTCGTGTATGTCTTCCGGATGAATTCCAAGTTGCCGACATCCCGCTTTTCAGTCGACCTTCAAATAAACCTTGGCATGGGAAAAACTAGAAAATAAAGTCTCTTTGTTTGGCAATGAGAATTTGTCAACTTGGAGGAACTGGTTGAGTAGTTGATAACTAATTACTCACCTTGTTTTGTCTCTGATTTGTTCAGTTAAAATGCTTGATATGCCCATTGAGAATTTGCCGGCTCGTTCAATCGTTGTCGAGATAATTCATTACATTCCCTTTGGGTAAGCTGGAAATCTAGTAGCTTGTCTTTGTAGGATTAATGTCTTCATCTTTCTTGAAACGATCTAAAAAATAAATGATGATGAATCTGATGATAACGATGAACCAAGTTGAAGTGGTGGCCTTTATTTCTTTGAAAATCAAGAAAATTTTGGAGCACGTGAAATTCCACAATCAGATGCTCCTATCCAAACCATCACTGTCCTGAAAAATCGCTATGTTAAGCAATGCGTGCCTATAATGCATTTTCCCTTCTAAATATGACAAACCCATTTCATTAATTACTAGAACATATTCTTCTTGGACCCAAAAATCCTTCCTGAAGAGTACTAGGAGCTACGCACCGGATACTTTACTGCTG
This sequence comes from Rhodomyrtus tomentosa, assembly GCA_028455895.1. Lineage (NCBI taxonomy): Eukaryota > Viridiplantae > Streptophyta > Magnoliopsida > Myrtales > Myrtaceae > Rhodomyrtus > Rhodomyrtus tomentosa. The sequence goes on along the minus strand of JAPCWY010000001.1, from coordinate 32,750,439 downwards.
CATCAGGAACCGCTTTTGCTACTCAAGTAAAGACCAAACCCATGAAGATTCAATTCTTTCCCCAGTGCTCTGTTACTATTCGAATCCTTGGGTAACCTTATCCAGATCGAGATACTATTATTGGATGGGATCTTCTCAGCAAACTCCCTAAGCTCAGAATCTTGAACAATGGACTGCGTTTCAAAGGATAATTTAAAGAATTTGTGAATACTAGGAGACTTTATCTCATTTAACGAGAAAGTCTTGATCCAATCCTCTAGGATCTCTTTAATTCCTGTGCAGAGACACACTCGACTTTCCCCAGAAATGCATGAATTGTCTTGTGGAAAAAATGAGGAGTTCTTCATTCGACTTACAGGCGTGCATGGTCCGGTCCAGTTTGCTCATCTCTAATTTGACTGCCTTTGAAGAAAAATGAAAGACATTAATCCTACAAAGGCCAATCACTCAGAAATAAATATATGAGATCCCTAGCTTGCCCAAAGAGAATGTGGTGAATTATCTTGGCAAGTATTAATTGAGATGACACATTCTCAATGGGCATATGAAGCCTTTTATTTTGAAAAAAGATAAAGACTCGCATTGTAAGTTGTTTAAACAATTTGATGATTTGGTTAAGCAATATGGCACTATGCTGTCTCAGAAGAAAATGGTAATTGCCAAGACGGAAGTTAAATTCCTAGGGATGCATTGAGGGATGGAGCATTCCACCCAAGTGATCATATTACAAAGGAACTTATTAAATTCTCAGATGAGAACTTTTCTCATAAGCGAGTCCGATAGTTCCTTGGTATTGTCAATTATCATTGGGACTTTGTCGCCAAGATTGCAAAGTTCATGCAGCCGCTACAAAAGATGTTGAAGAAAAAGCCATCTACATAAGGGAGAAGTCCAGACTGTGACTACTGGGCACTTAAAAGAAAAACTACAGCACCTGCCTCCTTTGCAAATCCCTTTTGGTGTGATAAGAGGATTCTCCAAACTGATGCTAGTGATAAGTATTAGGCAGCTATTCTTTTTGAAGAAGAATATGGTAAGAGAAGAATCTGTGGCACAAAAGTGGGTGATTCTCCGAGGCTGAGATGCATTACTATTCAACATTCAAAAAAATTATGGTTGCTAAGTGTGAGATAAAAATGTTTGACTTCCATCTTAGGTCATCAATTTCTAGTAGAATTGGCTAGCCATCCTTTCCTCGGATGCTGAACTTCAAGTGGAAGACGATGCCACATCCGCAGCTCTTACAATGGACACAATGATTTTCAAAGTATTCTTTTGGGACCAAGCATATTAAATGCGAGAAAAATATTCTTGCTGATTTCCTCTCTAGGTCTAGTGAAATTGCATCCTCTATGTTTATGTTTCGAGAATCTTCCTCTTCAACCTCCGAAGAATTTCACCGAAACATTCCTCCTGAAATTTCATATTTCCACCGGCAGGAAAGATTCTACTATGGATGCAGAGAAAAGAAGTGGGAAGACCGGCTTAATATTTTCAAGAAGTATGACCGACAACCTTAGACCATATGACAGACTCAACCTCAGACCATTTGACAAACTCCATGAATATCCATTCATTCATGTATTCACTCTTGACCTAGTCACTTTCCCTGAATAACTCAAATGAATTTTTTGGGCATGTATTTCATAACCCTACTTTAGCTGTTGAGTTTCCCATCGCAAGGATTTACTGATCTGCCAAAAGGTTAAGGCCATTAAGACTATTATTTTAAACATTTAGCAGAAATGCTTCAATGGTTCTGACCTATGTGTGATTGGAAGTCCAATTTGATATGCAGCTCAAGTTCAAGAAGAGGAAACACAACTTTCTAGAAAATGTGGTATAGACCATTGTGATTTTTCACAGATCTTGGATATATATTTCCCCAACCAATAGGTTCCTTACTCCTTGCACCCTCAAGATGGAATATCTTGGCCCCTCAATCTCTTATGCAACAATTCATAATCCTATGGATATGGTATTGCAGATTTTGATGGAGAATACAAAGCCATCCAGAAAATACTATGTGAAAAGAATCAACTTATTCCCAAGGAGATTTGGCCCAATGCTTATGATGAAGAGATACCATGGGATTACCCAAGTATACGAACCTATCATAGATGTTATAGACAAGCTATCACGGGTTTTAATGCGAGCCAGCCGCCTCAGTCTAATCAATCTCTCAGGACCCTTGGGTGGACCACTTTCTCAAGACCCATGGGATTTTGGAATGCCACTGACTTGATAATTGATGCACCTCCATGTGGAATGCCAGACACTCCATTTGTATACTTGAAGGAATCTAGCATGTCTTAACTAAACCTTTTGCATGGGCTCGTGGAGCACTTGTATGGTCTGGGGAGGCTTACTTGTCTAATATTTTAGCTTCTTTCTGTTTTTGGTTTCATTGCTTGTTGTTTTGTTTGGTTCAATAATACCAGTTGGCCCAACCAATGATGCCACAAGGAGAATCTAATGTGCTTGGCCCCAACATTTTCAGAAGACAGGAAAAGAATAGAAGTGACCTCAGAAAACTTTGAAAATATACAACTTGCTCTAGATATCAAAAGGGAAGCACGTGCAATGTTCTTTCAACAACGCAATGCTGAAGATAGTGACTTATCAGAAAGTGATCTTGCACACTTGTAGGATTGAAGTAGCATGCACGACCAATTGAAGCAGCATGCACGACCAATTGAAGCAGCACTATAGCTAATAGTGATTCTACTATAGTAAATAATGGTGAACAAGTTACCGTCTAGCCACCGTTCATTGTTCACTCTCTGTTTAGTGAACTGTTCATTATTCACAAAAGCATTAGTTTAGAAGCCACATACAATTATTGGCCACAAGTGTTATGTTTTCCTTTCAATATGACTAAATAAGGCATCTGTTGTACCTCGTCCAAGGAAGACTGGCCGCCCACAGTAATATCATATGTATTTCTATTACCATGTCTTTCTAAATCCCCTTATTCTTCTCCCTAGAATGGTGCTATGATAGAATTAGAATAGTATTTTTTTGTTTTGGTGGAAAAAATAGTATTGTTAGCTTGATATGATGCTCTGTGCTGGTGAGTATGCTCTCCACTTGCTACAATGTGGATCCTGTGGTTCAAAAATGTCTGTAACCTGAAATTTTTATGGAGTAGTATGATAACGTTTGGAAGACCCCTTAATTGTATCAAAGCCAATGTTCATCTACGTCAAGCTAAGAATATTGTTTTAAGACTATCCATACAACTTTACCAGAGAAGAAGACATCTTTCGTGATGATAGACACAGACAACTCTGATCATACACCTATTGTCATAGGTACTCCTGTCTCCCTTGACTTTCCATCCAACTTCTGAAAGGCCAATGCTTCTAAGATTGATTATCTTTATGATGTTTCTTACCTCAATGAAGATGATAAGATCTCTAGTACCCATCCCCCATGTAAATCCATATTCATTTTTTTGCTAAACCTACTTCCTCTTCCCCCATCTGTTCCATAAAGAAACTCATATATCATACTGTGAAAGATGTTAAAGAGTACGTTTAATCCACTAGGATTGATCAACAACCTATTCCAGCTACCTGATAGGAACACTTTGTAAACCTGCAAATATCTCCAGAGTTTATGCACCAATGACTTACTCAGGGACATACTCGCCTAGTCCTTCCTCTCCTCCTCAAAGAGGAACACATCCTTTGGATGTTCGTGTTTGGTGCGCTAGATACACGGTCAAAGGTCATGTTGATATGCTTTGGGTGATCTAGGGAACTCATGGGACCAGGCATGATGACAATTTCACGTTTTTCTCCAAGTCAATACTTTGTCTGTCATTCCGAATGACTGATGTTAACATGGAAAGACATTAAATACTCTTGTCCAAGAAATTAACATAAGGATTAGGGCCGCATACCTAACGAAATAGAGAGTAAATCCGAGAAACAGTAATCAAGACACAAAGTTTATCCTGGTTCACTCTTAAACTAGGGCTCCATCTAGCGGAGAATCACTATCTCAACTTTCCGTTATAACTCTCAATTACAAGACAATATAGATTATATACACTCGGTAGCTATTCATGGGTTCAAGCGCAACCTACCAATAAATTATTGCTTTTCTACCAATGAGGAATATGAATTACACCCCGGCAACTAATAGTTAGGCATATATATCCCTCCACATTATCTGAAAACTTGACAGGCAAAGCTAGTTATATTCAGTAATATTTCATTTGTGTCTATCTAGCTCTTTGTAACTTCACATTGTTACAAGATGCGAACCTTTTACCGAAAAGCGTTTGGGAACTGTACAACAGAATAACAATCTCGATAGGTTCCGTAAATGTAACACCCACACACAAGATTAGGACATATCAATTTTTTCAACCAAAACAACTTTTGAAAGACATAGAAAACCCAGAAGGAAAAGGACAGCACTGAAGTGAATTGTTGCAGCTAATTCACACTTATTTTGCTGTTGGGCACTGTTCTTAGTTAAAATGTTCGTACAGCATATTGCAAAGTGAGTCTGTAGAAGAACTTACCTTTAATTGAAAACATTTAGCCTTTGAAAGAAAGAAAGTAGAACATTCATGTTCCACAACCGACAATTCCTATCTGGGGATGAGGCAGCTGCTTGGGAATATGTTGAGCTTACAATGGCAACATCAGGAAGAAAATAAAACTGTCATGTGTGAATTTTTTTTTTTACATATTCCGATGCACTGATGCTTTCTGCAGTGAGTGTTTATAATTTTATCATCCTATCCATGTAATTTGCTGTGCATTCTAAAACTATGAAGTATAATATCTATTGCAGCCCATCCTACCCAAAACCAGATTTGTTGGGAATAAGATTCCTAATGTTCAACGTAAAAATCTATGCAAAAGGCAGAGGAATCCTTCAGTTCGTGTTCAATGTAGAAAATTTCTGAGGCATACAAGATCGAAGTGCAGGATCTAGATAAGCTTCTTCCTCTCGAAAAAAAGCCTCAAGTGCCACAACTGCAAAACTGAAACCACAATGCAGACGCCAAGGGACATTAAACTGAACCGTGCAACCCTTGCGTTCGTTTTTTCACTCACTTCCCTCATTTCTGCTTCCCTAGACATGTATCCAATACAAACAAATATTAAAATATGTCAAAAATTGATTGTTCTCACCCAATAAACAAAGGAGAAACTCAATAGTAAATGGTACAATCACATTCTCGTTATAGATGCTCTACCCTCTTCTGATCCTATGACCATGTTCTTCATATTTTTGAACTTTAAGGACTTGAGGCTAGTACAAGAAAAATTCCACCAAGCAAGAGAGAAATCACTCATATAACTTGTTAGTATCCTGTAGAGAAACCAAATTACCTGTTTTTCAAATAAATCAGATTGTCATGTATGGCTTGCACAGCCCCTTCAAGTTTCAGCAACTGCAGCTCCATGCCCTACAGGTTATAGGGTGAACGTTATGGAAGAAAATAGGGGATTAAACTAATCTCCGAAAAAAAGAGATGAGGATTATTTCACATGTTTGACCTGAATCTTTTCCTTTTTTGCAACTGACTCCCAATCCTTAGCTGCGATTCCAATTTTCCAGTCAAGGCCAATTGTCAATCCAGCCCCTTCTTGACTTTTTCCACCAATCCAGAAACATGCCAAGTAGTTCCCGGCCTCAGAGGTTGTAAATGCAAACTGACCGTGGGTCACATTTTCATTGTGGTGAAGATTGTTTCCATAAGGAGATGTCACCTGGAAGATGGGGGAAAGAGAGGTATTGGTTGACATTAGCTCCAGAAAAACCGTGTCCATTGGACAAAATGCAAATGTATGGACCTTGTGAGAACTACGATCAGATTGGAGATAAAAGCCATGTGTATCAGTAGGCCACACATGTATTTATACTGTATTCACATGTTACAGAATAGGAAACCCAAGGTTTCAACATATGATAGCTTAGTATACAAATCTACTCTGACAATGTTTCCGTTCCTAACAGACTTAAATAGGCACTTTGGCAGCAGCTTTGCTTATTCAAGAACTGGAAATCAGCAGGCTTGGTTAAACAAGTTAATTTTTGTAAACAGAATATTCATAAGGTTTATTTTAGTGATGCTCACATGATAACTTTTATTGTGAAATACATCAATGAGCTTATATGAAACCTAGTTATAGGAACCAAAAAGTTGTTGCAAAGCTTGAATATCCTTGGTCTCGAGACAGAATGTGACCGTTAGTGGCACTGAAAAGGATATGACAAGTTTATAAAGCAGTATAGCTGAGGTCGCTTGCCTGCCTATAAATTACACAGAGAGAGGACAAACAGTCGCCCAATTTATTACGGTTTTCTGATCAAAGTATTTCTGATTGTGCAGTGTACTTCTGCAACAACTTTAGCAAGGTATGCGTAATATTCTAATGCTACCGAAACAATGTCTCATTGAAACTCAACTAAAATCTCTAACACCTTAAATTAGAGTTGTATCCTGTACACAAGGGAAACATGAGAATAATACTCTAGTATATAACTTAAAACAAGCAAGTTACATCTTGGGAAATCATTTTGCTCAGCTGTACACCCCGAGTACTTCAAAATCTTACTTCTTTTTCTGACCTAAAATAAAAAAATAAAAAAATCTTACTCGAGAAATGCTACTGAGTAGTTTAAATGGCACCCAAAAGGAAACACTACATCGATTTTCCCATGGGAAAACTGTAGTCAGATGTGCACAAGCACGACTAGTTTTCTATTCTTTGAGGTGTTCAAGTCTGCTTCCAACTGCAATTCCCAATCGTTCAAGATTAAAACAAACTCAACAATATATATATATATATATATATATATATATATATCTACCCCTCAGGCTCAGCCACAGAGAAACAATATGTGCCTGTCGCCTTCTTATCTAGGTAGCTCCAAAATTGAACTTTTAGAGCTCGACTGATGAGCACTATCTGTCGTGCCTAAGAATGAAATGCCCCCAATATCTCTCGTGAAAGGAACCCAAGCCTAGTAGATCCATATCTGAACTTCCACTCTATTAGGACCCCTTCCAGATCGAATTCCGTACCTTGAAGCTATGACATGCCCCGCATTTTTTAGTTTTCTCTAATAGTCATTACAAAATATCCCGTGAAAAAGGCCTTATTAAAATGGAAAAAAGATCAAACTACCAAACCCCACATATTTACAGGCATTTCCCCAATCAAATGGTGGGGGACTTGCGTTTGAAATTAAGAGAAGGCAAAGTTACTCAGGTAAGCATTCACTTAGGAAAAGTTGGGAGTACCAACAGTAACAACTGAGGTGTTCAAGTCAAATGCCCAAGTTCAACAGATTGCAAGTGAGTCCTTCCTAGACCTACTCAATGGAAAAGACTCATCTCATGAGATGCAAATAGAAAAACAAATTAAATGATTTATCTGCTATCAAACAATATAGTGAACTAAGCATCAGATCGAGACAATCAAAGAAGACAAAAAGGACAGCGTCGAAGACTATCTATTCAGCGAACTTCAGAGAAAAACAGATTTGTCTAGTTATACATTAAAAAAAACATTTTTGTCTAGTGTGTCCAACATGAGATTGCATAGGCTCATGCATAGGAATAGGATCACATCAAGACTCAGTTTAAATAAAAAAGACAGCAAGCATTGTTCAATTTGAAGCTAGCTGAGAATCACAGTTTTGCACATGCGACAATCACAAAGCCAGATAGAGTGGCAAGAAGCCTCAAATGTTTGAGTTAGAGACAAATAAAAAGAACAAATTAGAACTCAGAAGCCTGACGCGTTCTCCATCATAGGTCAAGCTCAACGTATATATTATCCATCCATCTACCAAATTATAATGTAGGATTAAACAAACCAAACAGTCACTTGCATAATTTGAGTTCCAAGTCACTGAAAATCTTCTCTTTCTATCTGAATGCAATGTGGGTGTGTGTGCGCGTGCGGGCGAGAGAGAGAGAGAGAGAGAGAGCAACCCGAGAGGAAATAGTGGTGGTGTGGAGGTGAGCGTGTTCCTCGTCGACTATGTAATAATCGGCCAAGACGACGACGTTGCTCTGGATCTCCTCGGAGACGCACTTGGTCCCCGAGCTCGGGATCGTCAACCACACAGCTTCCGTTTCTGGCACGAGATACCCACTACAGCACAACAGCAAGAACGCTGCTAAAAGGATCACTCCAGCACGCCTCTCCGCCATCGCTCGAGAGACTTAGTCGATGGAGAAGAAGAAGAAGAAGAAGAAGAATCGGGGTTGATACTGGAGCCGATGAAGCAGATCTATGGAGCTCTGCGCTGTTCCCGGTTGCTTTCTCTGCTTCGTCAAGGTTCGGTTTTTAGTTGCGTTGGTGATATTAAAGCGAGAGAGGACGTTGCCCTCACGCGCTTACTATGATGCTCACTGACACGTGTCGTTCCTTGACTGGTCGGTGGCTTTTTGGCGCGTGCGGAGGAGCACGATTTGAGTGAACATTTGAAAGAAAATGAAGCGCTCGCTCGCCGACGCTGAGAGCTGAGCTCGCTGAACTCGCCTCTGAATTCGGAGGTTTCCCTCTGTCTGAATCGGCCGATTTGACCTCGTCGCTAGATTCTCCGACAGGCCGTATTCACCGGCAGCAGGTCCCTCCCTCTATGTCTCTCCGCCCGTGTCTTGGTGTTCATTTGCCCCCTTTTTGATTCGTCAAAAGTGGATTTCGATCCGATTGGTTCTTCCCATCGCTACTTGGCACGGAAAGTAGTGCCGGCGCGTGTGGTCATCCGGGTCGACCGGGTACTTCGTGATCATGGTGCTTGATGTGTTTTCGTCGGTTTCACTGTTGCTATGACTGAAAAGGGTCAACGGTTGCAGTCCGTCACCGTCTGTGCTTGTTTTTGTTAGCGTGCTAAGATGACTCAACAGTGCGGCAGTAGCTTCTTTCTCATTACATGCTAAAAGCTTCAAAGTTGTGCAGGTTTCGGCTGTCTGAATCAATCAATGTTTCTGGCTCATGAGCAGGTCAAATCCCTGTTCCCAGTAGATGCAAAAATTTTCAGTTCTCTCTAGACCTAGACTTCGGTGATTTTTTAAGGATTTGAAACTTCTTTCTCCAACTGAATTCTCCAATCGATCCATATCGTTGGTCCCAATGGCCGTTAACCATCTGAACTCAATCTTCTTGTTGGCACTCTTCGCATCCCCTCTTCTTTTATCTACCCTGGCCGCGCCTCGAGAAATAGAAATGGATGCGCCGATTTGGCGGTTCCAGCAGTACCTCAGGATCAACACAGCCCACCCTCACCCTGACTATGCTGGAGCTGTCTCCTTTCTTAAGGACCAAGCTCAGGCCATTTCCCTCCGAGCCCGTATCCTAGAGTTCGTCCCAAACAAGCCCATTTTGATTTTGACTTGGTTTGGCTCGGACCCTTCTCTTCAGTCCGTCCTTTTCAACTCCCACATGGACTCTGTCCCTGCAGAGCTATCCAAGTGGATTCATCCTCCCTTTTCTGCATTCAGAGATTCTGATGGAAAGATCTTCGCCCGGGGGGCGCAAGATGACAAGTGCATTGCCATTCAGTATATCGAGGCCATCAGGAATCTCAAGGAGAATAATTTTGTACCACTTCGCACAATTCATGTCTCGTACATGCCGGACGAGGAGATCGGTGGAATTGATGGAGCGGCTAAGTTCATGGGATCCAAAGAGTTCAAGGAACTGAACGTGGGGTTCGTCTTGGATGAGGGGCAGGCATCCGTTACCGATGAGTTTCGGGTTTTCTACGCCGACCGGTCACCTTGGGGGCTGGTGATTAAGGCTAAGGGAGCACCTGGACATGGATCGAGGATGTATGACAATAGCGCTATGGAGAATCTGATGAAGAGTGTGGAAGCCATAAGCAAGTTCAGGGAGAGCCAATTTGATAAGGTCAAGGCGGGAATGGCAGCAAATTCCGAAGTCATTTCTGTCAATCCCGTCTACATGAAAGCTGGAATTCCTTCACCAACTGTGAGCTTCGTGTGCATTCTTTTGTTAAAATCGGCGCACTTTATCTTAATTAATTGTATAATTTCGTAATGCGCATGCTCTGATATGGACTAGCTGATCATGGGCGTAGGGCTTTGTCATGAATGTGCAGCCTTCAGAGGCCGAGGCAGGCTTTGACATCCGTCTGCCTCCGACTGCAGACCCTGATCTCATGAAGAAAAGAATTGCTGAAGAGTGGGCCCCGGCTATCAGGAATTTGACCTACCAGGTAAACACTCATGAATTATTTCACCTGCACAAGGATTGTTTGTCCAATTGTCAGAAATGGAAGCAGATGAGAGTAGATTAGGTGCTTGAACAATTTCCCAAGATGCCATATTCTGAGTTTAGTATCATATATGTTCCCCTGAATCTGCCAATTATACTGCTTCTGCTTGATGGAAGACTTATTGATATACTCTTCACACCCACTACTATGCCTAAGCTACCTGCCGCAGCATGGTGAAGTCTAGTGTGCTTGTTAAAATTTCCAATTGAATCTGGTAAGACTGTTCAATGCTTTTCACGGCATGTCTCCTAGATTGACAAACTTCTTTAGTTGTTTAGCTTTAAAATTTATTTCTTTGTATGTGAAAATAGCTTTCTTGCACCTATGTTACTCAGGATTCCTTCCTTTCCTTTTGAGTTTTCTACTCAAATGTTTTCATTCCCAAATTATATAAAAATAGACAAGTCAGATCCTTAAATGTTTCTGTTGGCATCCTAAATTTGTCAACTTTGATGTCAAAGAGCTTAAGTTAATAAGACTTATGCCATTTACCACACATTGACTGGGGCTTTGACTCACCTTAGGTCAATGTTGATGAGAAAGTGCTAAAACCGTCGAGACAGAAGGAATCTCTTAAGTTGGGCCATAGTAATTAAGCGGATTCATTGACTAGTCAAAGCCGATTATCAGTATTGATTGGTTAATAGAACATGCTAGGTGTCAACAAGGAAGGAGAAACAATATGATGACCAGCACATGTTGATCTGATATTGACTGTGAATAAAGTCGACGGTTAAACACCAGCGTTGACTGTAAGAAGCGAACAGAATTAAGTCGATAGGAAGGAACAGTTTTTATTCATTGACTGATAGTCGAGTCAATGTCGGTTGAGTTGAGAAGCATTGACATTGACTCACGATATTTAGTTGAAATCAAATTGATTGCAAGGATAAAAAATAGCAAAAACAGTTGTTGCAGTCAAACCTAGGCAAGAACAGTTATGAAAGGTGTTGATTGATGGTTGCAGACTTGCTGTTAAGTAGTTATTATAGCCAGTCAATCAGTAATCGCAGTCGAGCTCTTGAGGTGGACGCCATAATGCTTTTAGAATTCGTGAAGGGAAGGAACGCCATATTGCTTTTAGAATCTGTTCATCCTGCTTTTAAATAGAAATTATCTTTGCTGGTATTAGAACTGAAAGTCATGATAATTGATTCTGGTTAATTCTGGTTATTTTATCCTGTTTGGCACTGTCAAGTTTTGTAGCATATTTCCTGTTTTACTCTGCTTTGGTTCTATCGGGTTTTAAGAATGGATTAGTTATTCAAACAATTGATCCTCCTTCCTCTTCGTGTAACAGGCAGTGTTATACCATCATCAACTAATGCACGGTACTAGTTGTATGTGTTATACTATCATCAACTAATGCACGGTACTAGTTGTATGTGTTATACTATCATCAACTAATGCACGGAACTAGTTGTATGGCTTAAAGATACTCACGGCGATAAAAACACAGTTTTGGTCATCCATAGATTTCTATCATAGGATGAAAGTATAATTGAACGTCTGAATTAAGATGTTTATCCTTTTATATGTCAGATTATTGAGAAAGGACCTATTCGAGACTACAAGGGGCGCCCATTAATGACTAGAACAGACGATTCCAACCTTTGGTGGTCTGCTTTTAACCAAGCTGTTTTGGCGGCTGGAGGAAAGCTTGCAAAGCCTGAAATCTTACCTTCAACTACCGATGCAAGATTCATTCGACAGCTGGGGATTCCTGCTCTGGGGTTCTCTCCAATGATCAATACTCCGATACTGCTTCATGATCACAATGAGGTGCAAGATTTTTGCAAATCTGTTTTGTATAGACTGTATTGGTCATTTGTTACTACTGCCATTTACCATGACTATTTTTTTTCTTTTGCAGTTTTTGGAGGATAAAGTCTTCTTGATGGGGATAAAGGTATATGAATCCATAATTAGTTTTTTGAGTTCCTTCGTTGAAGAATCACAGAGGAACATGATTTAGCTAACAACTGATTAGATAAAGCTGCTGCCGCTTCTCGTTCTCTAAAAAGCTCTCCTATTCTTGTTGCTGGCATTCACCAATCCATGTTGAAGCGAAGCTCGAGTTTGTGAGGTTTTTCTTGTGTTGTAGCATTGTAATAACAGGGTCTTGGCCCGTAGCGTGCACATAAATAACCCGTTTTGGTTCTGAGCTCCGGCGTGGACCTTGTTTCCATCGGTGAGTTTACTTACTACGAATAAATTAAAGATGTTGAAGAGGGACATCTCTTGAGTGAGTTTGCCATAGTTACTTTCTGTTTCTGAAATTGCATCTGCAAGAATGTGGTGTTTTCCCAGCTTTGTTCACTCGCAAGTTGTTTTCTATTCGCTTCAGCGGTTTTCTGTAATCTATGTGGATCCTCCACGAGAGGATGAGAGCGTTGATTTTTCTTGTGATAATGACATTGTTTGAAAAAAGAAATCGGTTGAGTTGAAAGATAGTAGTCAAGAATTTTCCTAGATGCACAAGAAAGAATTAGTTGGAGAATTAATTGCTAAGGATACGGATAAACCATCCCATTCATACGAATGAGGCGAGGCCCTACTCGTCGCGGGTTGTGGCGGTGCGGCTTTAAGATGACTTCGAGCTAGTGACACCAATTCAAACACGAGATCACTGCATCCAAATCGAGCGATCGGTTGCTCGGGCAATCCTCGCGAGTTATTCTCTTCTTAAAACGATAGCCTTTAGCAGAAACTCCAATTGCCAATTATAATGTCCCTATCTTCGAGGGATTAAGCTTCAATCCAGGCACTTGAGTATAGAAGAGAGTCAAAGATGGAAAGGTCTTCTAAGCTATAATTCAAGAGGATTGTTCCGACCCCGCCTCTTAAATCCAATCCAATGGCTTTCCGGTTCGGACAATGTTGGGCTTTTATAAAGCTAAAAGGATACCACCCACCTGGGCTATGGAAGTGACTGACCGGAGATTCGCAATCGAGACTTCCCTGTACTAATTATGGTCCGCCATTTACAGAGTTCATCGCATCGCTTCAACCATCTAATGAGCTTCGATACCATCTGTCACGACCAAAAGTGTTGGTATGGTACTAAGATTCAAAGTTTTCGATATTGGTTCACCACTTGGTTTAGATCCTAGTTTGGGTCATGGCACATTTAATTGACATAGATGGACCTAAGCAGGTCCTTAAAATGCTCAAGGAGAAACATAAAAAGGAACTTTTCGGGATGATGGAGGGTTTTACTCGTAAGTTCTCTCCGTATTCCCTTTCCCTAGGGAACAAAAATATTTGAAGGGAACTTAGAGGCCTTTGGCAAGGTAACCCAGGTCAGCTTCGGCTAGCAATTGCTAGGTAGGCAAGTATAGTAGCTTCCTGCGCCTAAAATCACAAAAAGGAAGCTTCGGCTTCCTGTGTTATGCACGGTGTCATATGACCAACTTATTCACCTAGTATTCCTCGTTATAATACACCGTGCATAGCAAGATTACCCTTGGTACTAATTATGATCGGCTCCTCTCTTCTTGAAAATCAATAAATCCCTTATTAATATATGGACAACTATCTCTCGAGTGCAGGTTTAGGAGCGGTCTCAATGGGAAAATAAAATTGAGCACCCAATAACATATCTTTACGGATCAAGAATTAAGCTTTTAACAGAATCCATTGCATCGCTTCATCCATCTAATGAGCTCTGATACCATTTGTCATGCCCAAAAGTGTTGGTATGGTACTAAATTTCGAAGTTTTCGATATTGGTTCACCATTTGGTTTAGATCCTAGTTTGGGTCATGGCACATTTAATTGACCTAGCAGGTAACGGAATAAAATGACACCTCACCGATTTTGCATCTAACATTTCATTTCCATATATGACATCGTGAATTTGAATGCGATAGTATCATCCCCATAACAGTGAAATATCATTGTACCATGGACCTTAGCATGATGTAATATTATCATGCATCAATGATGTAGATCTTTGAGCCTAGTCCGATATTCAAAAGAGGCACTCGACTCATGTAATGAACTTTCTAGGCAGGCTATGTGCATGGATTCAATTTCTACTAAAATAGGAAAATTTATCAAAAAGTCCAAAATTTATTTCACTTTAACCAATTCAGTTAGGCCTTTCAATTTTACTAATTGAGTGCAAACATTTTGACATTTGTCAATTGATTTCATCCAGTCGTGTTTAATAGAAAATCATTGACTTGGACGCCAGTGGTGCCAAGTAGGATTGCAACGCTGACGTAAACAATTTTTCTAAAATGATTTTTTCTTTTTATAATTTTTGATTTCTCATTTTCTTTTTTCTTTGATTATTTTCTTCTTTTCTTTTCCTTTTATTCTCTATCAAGTTGCCAAGTCGGCTAATCCTCGCCTATGGCCGGTGGGGGTTGGCCAGCGACCCTCGCCGGCTTGGCTTGGTAAGAAAAAAAAAATTAAAAAAGAAGAAAAACTAAAAAAAAAGCTCAAAATTTCTTAAAATAAAACTATCCACGTCAACATCGGTAGTGCCACATAGGACATCCGACATCCAAGTCAGCGATTTCCGACTAAAAATTGATCGAATGGATTCAATTAACTAAGTGCCAAAAGATCTATGACTCAATTTGCAAAACCCATTGTGACCTAGTGGATAAATTAATTGATATGCAAGTAACAAATCGAACAATTCTAGAACCACTTGATCTTATGCGGATAGACAATCTAAAAGAGGATATGATTACTTATGATATGAACATTCATTCCCTGTTAACCCTATGAAATGTCAATTAGCAATCGCCAAGCCTCGTTCAGTCTCATTCAACCAACTATCTTTTTGTGGAAGTCTTGGGATCACGTGAAACAAGAACAGTATCAAAGGCATCCTCACCCTATGATTTCATAATCAAAACTGAAAAATTGGCTATTGAAAAGTTTAGGACTGTATTGGCCAAAATGCAAGAAACATAAATCTATTTTACGGCGGTCAATTCAATCGTAGTTATTTTAATTGTGTCAATGTAATCCTAAATCTTCTAAAGATTCGTCAATTCAATCATGCACTTTTCAATTGTGCCAATTTAGTTCTAAATCTTTAGATGAATTTTCATTTTAGTCTTAAAAATGTAAACGATTTGTCAATATAGTCATTCCGACCAATCATCCAAATATTAAGTTTAGGACCAAATAAGCAAATTTTCAAAAGGTTTAGGGCCAAATTGGTGTAACTGAAAAGTATAGGATTAAATTGGAAAATCAATTAGAAGTTTAAGATTAAATTGGTACAATTAAAAAATTTAATACCAAATTGATCGTCGTTCAATAGATTTAGAACTTTTAGGACGATTATCCCTTTATAATCCGAAATGGTAGTGTTATGCCGGTGCAACTTCCAGCGTTTTTCAGCTGTCGATGTGAAAACCCGAGACATCGTTTTTTGCTGAATGCAAATCGGTTGTCCTCGAATATGAATTTGTACCGATCTACTCTCTCACGCATAAGATCACAACATATCTTTTTCATTCGAGCACACCCAATCAAAACCAAACAAAATCATATTACCAGACACACATCTCCTCCCTCTTCCCCTCTCTCTCGGCCGGCCAACGTAGAGCGGTCGCGCCGCCACTGCCACCGTCTTCCGCCTCCATTGCTGAACCTTGCCGATGCCGCCGCCTCGTCAGCCTACCTAAACAAGTTTTGACCTATAAATCCGAAAGGACACTCTCGGATCCTATAGAGGATGTGGTCTGTCGGCGACACCTCGCATGAACTTCTCCGAAGTTTCCGCGTCCCCGGATTTAAATGTTCATGCTGTGGATCTCACCGACTCCGTCCATCTCTGGCACATGCTCATGTTGGTCATTCTCGCGACCCCAATCTCTCATGCCTATTTATCCTCCAATTTCAAAATTAGCCCATCTCTCTCTCGTCTCCCTACTTGTTCAGATTGTGATCTCCATTGAAAATTTTTTAGGACAGAGATTATAAAAAATGGGAAAGTGTCATTTCCCACTTTCCATCAATATGATTGGTACGGAACTTCCAGGTACGGAGCCAGCTCACGCGTGGAATAATTTCTGCAGGTAGGGCTTGTCCAACGTGAGAAACCTCAAGAAGGAGCATGCATGAATCTTCATTCGTGGATATTTTTATGAAAATGAATGATAATGTTGCGCAGAATTGAATATAAAGCGGAAGTTGTGTGAAAGCTGGTGGTGTTTTTCTATTAGTACTCACTACGATCGATCCAAGAGAATTTGATGTGTGGGTAGCTTGTCCTGGTTTTGCCTCGTGTGTCTCGAAATGAAATGTGGGCAATTGACTATCAATAGGAACAAAAACGGCGAACGAGATGCTTTCGATGATGGTTGATTGCTGAAAAGAGTTGGGAATTGTCAAAACACTGTCGGTGAAAAAAATTACGGGCCACGTGATTTCTAAATAACTGATGGGTACTCTACCGACGCTTTTATTAGTTGTTTGCGATAATTTAGACACTATCAACTTTCTTTTATATCATTTTATGAAATTTTCTTTATCTATTTTTATCAACGCCTTAAATTCACCAATTTTTATATTAATAGATCAATCTTTGTTTGGGTGACTTATCAACTTGTTTTTGGTTTATTTACCAACTAGGTTTTTGGTTACCAATTTTCATTTTGATTTTTTCCCAGCTTTTTCTGATGAATTAGTTTTGAGAGACTTGTTATGAAATGGCACAAAAATGTTTGAAAAAGAAAAATTCTTTCCCAAAAGGGTTTAGTCAATGGCCTACCAAACTTCAAATTTGAGGGGAAAGGGCTTTTGGGATGCATGTTATTTAGCAAGTGAACAACTCTGTTAAATCTGAGGATGTTGTCTCTCTACCAGTCATTCCTCAACAATTACTGCACGGGGCACATAGACTTATATGGTCCAAACGGGTCTGGAGAAAAAAGAAAGACAGATATGGACTTGGTATTTTTGGTGAATGCTCTAGATTTTCTTGAATTCTTTTGCTAGCTCATAAGAATGATGCTTTTGCCTGCATTTGCCAAACTTGCTAAAAAAATCCAAATGAAAATGGGTTTAGCCAACAATGGAGGTGAGTTAATTAGATAATCACGACTTCGAATCATTTTGCAATGAGCATCTCGTTGAGCATGTCTTTTTTTTTTTATACTCGCTCCTTACAAACCACGGTTGTTGGAAGGAAAAAACAGGACCTAGCAAGTATATGTAGATTTTATGACCATCGGAGTACCACAATTGAAGACACATCTCAAAGCAATGAAGTACGGAATTCCAAGATTATCTATGCCTAGAATTGCGGACGAATTCGCTCATTAGATTCATGAGATGATGGGAAATTTTGTCAAAAAAGTCATAAACCCATCGTACTTTTGCTAATTCAATCCTAAACCTTTTGCAGTTATGTCAATTCAGTCATAAACTTTTCTTTTGTATCCGTTTAATACTAAACCTTTTGTGTTTGTGTCAATTCAGTCCATCCGGCTAATTTCGACCTACCGGCGGTAACGTAGATGCCGGCCGATATTGACGTGGGTGTCGACGTCGATGTGGATAATTTTTATCAATATTTTAAAACTATTTTTTGGTATTTTCCTTTTTTCTTTTCTTCTATTTCTTTTTTCCCCCTCCTTTCTTCTTCCTCTAGCAAGTAGGACACTGATGGTGATTGGCCAAAGGCTAGGCCGCTAGTAGCGTCATCGGAGTTGGGCGATATCGGCCATGGCGAGTCGCGACCTCTCCCAGGCCTAGGCGAGGTCGGCTAACCATGATGGCGTCGCATTGGATGGCGAGTCGTGACCTTGCCCATCACCTAGATCTGGGCTGGGCGAGGTCGCCTAGATGCTATCCTTGGACAATGAGTCGTGGCCTCGCCGTGGACGGCAAGTTACGACCTTTGGGCGAGGCGAGGCGGGCCATGGCGGCCTTGCCACGGATGGCAAGCTAGCTCTGGGTACGGGTGAGTAAACTAGACTGGACCGACCTGGGTCAGACTAGCAGTGTTGGTCCGGTCCTTAAGGGGGCAGTCCAATCCCCGATTCTAGTAAATAGGATCAGTGATCGAGCAATCCGGTCTCCGGTTTCATGGTGGATGAGACCTAACTGGACCATTCGGATCGGTCTGCTCAGAATATATATATATATATATATATATATATAATTATATACATATTGATATATACAATTAGAAAAAAGAATTAAAAATGTTTCACTTAAAAAAACAGTACAATGATTAAAAAAAAAAGAACTAGTTAACTACTGAACTAGTTATCGCAATGTTTGTCTTCTATTCTTTTGCAAATTGATAGATATATACAACGCTTGTCTTCTATTCTTTTGTGAATTGATCAAGATTTTTTTTTTTAATTCTTAGAAACAGAGGATGTTGATTCATATTCACGAGAGAACATATTCAATGGTGTAAACTTGTACAAGTTGGTAAATAACCACGTTATTCATTTGGTGATTAAATATAGTTGGATTTATAGAAGCAATGATCCCTCTCGACTTTTTTTGTTGTTGGGTCCAAAGCCCTCTCGAGCTTGAATACCATTAAAACGGTTGAGTTTTAATGGATGCATCCCCTTGTACTTTGATGTTACAGTTTGTCCAAAAGAACAATTTCTTATTAGTATAATTAGTCGCGGATCATCAGACTCAGTAACCATGCATGTATTCTAATGGTTAGATTTCTATAAGCAGCTGGTATTAGCAATCTCATTGAGACCGAACCGAACCGCTGGTCTCTCCGTATCGGCGACGTCGACCTGGCCATGGCCAGCCTTGCCGCTCGCCACCAGCGATCTACTTGCTTGTCAATTCAGTCCACGTCAGTATTGGCTAGCATCCATGTCATTGTTGGCCAATAAAAATTGACCGAATAGATTAAATTGGTATAAATGCTAAAAGTTTATGACTGAATCGACATAAAAAATATTTAGAATTAAATTAGCATAAATGTAAAATGTTTAGGACTGAATTGACAAAATTAAAAGGTTTATGATTGAATTGGCAGAATTACGATAGATTTAGGACTTTTTTGATAAATTTTTTTGAAATGATGTGATCAAAATATATTATTAATAGAATATCTAATTGATAGACCATACTGGAAGAAGTTCTCTACGTTCTTTTCTAGGAGTTTTCCCGGGATTCTTTACGGAGGATCACATGGACATAACGTGTACACGACGCAAGTGCAATGTACGAATCTAGAGCTCTATAAATTGGACAAAACTTGGTCGTATAACGAGAGAATTTGAGAACAACTATTGGAGGGCCCGATGGCGATAGTTACTTTTAGTTCACCAGGAATCCTTCCACGATATAACACTGCAATTCAACAGTACTACGTTACATCGCAGTCATCTAAAGTGAATCCAAATTCTCAAAATAGTGATTTTCCCAAGAAAAAACAACTCCATAAAGTCAAAATGGCCCGAACCGGGTTCATAACGAGCAGTCCAGGCCTATATTAAGAGCCGCGAAGCTGAAGTACTACTATGCTTAGGGTCATGAAATTGTAGTAACCTAAAAGTTTCAACTAATTGACTTAGAAAAATCCAATATTTTGCATTCTCTGTAGGCACAGCTAGGTGGGCACTCCTCAACTAGGTTCTCAAGCGGCAATAGCAAGCAAGCAAACCCCAAGACATTGGACCGATCTGTGCTTCTAGAATTTGTTATCATCGTTTTTCATTTGTATTTTTGGGTTAAAGCCTGTGCTTCCTGTACTTGAAACCAGCTCGACATAGGAATGGGCACTCGCAGGGAAGCGTAAAATAAGGGTCAAATCAACCTCAACATAGCAGGGTCGACATTCAATACACACCCACTTTGCCAATCCCCTTTCTTCCAGAAATTCACCAAGAAAAAGCGCAGCTGTTGTGAAAAGAAAAGAAGGAAAAAAAAAAACCCATGTGAAACATGAAATTTCGTGCCATCTTCAAGTATGGAGCAAGACCCTTGTTTCGTTTCTTCGATTTCAGGACAGAAAACATAAAATTATGTTAATCAAGCAGTAAACATAGGACAGAAGTGAGGCCTGAACATGCGAAAAACAAAAGGGGAAAAGAGACCCGTGGTTTTTTTTTTTGTTTTTTAATATGTACGGAATCCTACTATCGGTCACAACATTTTCAAATTTTAGCCACAAAGTAATAGAAGTACATTTTATTTCTTCTGAATCACAATCGGACGAGCCCGAGGCAATGATGACAGAGAGGCGCCTCACGTTCTTAAGGTGTGAACGAGGAAGGAGGGAGGAGGAGGGAGGGAGGGAGGGAGGGCTAGCACGGATCCACGACGCTAATCTTTCTTTTTATGCAAAACTTATGATTAAGATAATGCAATTAAGCGACGCACTATCACGTCGGCTAAAATTAAGGTATGTGTCTTCCCCTTTTTCTACTTTTTATGCAAAACCTATCATTTGGAAAAAAGCAATTCGATTGCTCCACAAGGGCCTTATGAGTCCTCATTAACTAGCTTCACTAAAAACAATGGAAAATTAATCGCAATGAATTATTCTTTTGTATTTTTTTGTATTTTTACCATGGGTTGATTGAACATTCCGGTACGGCTAGTCACACGTAGGCATACTAATTTGCCTCTATCTACATGCGTCAGGCAAGGATTTGGCTATATGGTGGCGGGTGTGCGCCCCTCAAGATTGTTCGAGTTAGTGAATACTTCGAGAAACTTAGTTTCTTACACCAGGTACGCTCACATGAGCTTAGAGAAACTGAATTATGATCTCACAACAAGTGTCCCCTACGCACGGAATGCGGGAGTTTGGGGATAGCACCCTCGACACGGGTGTCTCGCTGCCCAGTCAGCGGGCGGCGCTTCCGCTACCTAGTCAGTAGATGACTGTTCTACTCGTCGGTGAGCGAGCGAGGGTTCAGGGGCTGCACCCCTAAACAACAACGGATTTGGGCTTTTATTTAGACTTATCCGTTTATTGTGGGATCAACGAGGTTTCAAATAGTCTTAGATTTTGGGCCCATTTAGTACATATATATTATGCTCGTTTTTTACTGATAACTGTAACAAGTTGTCCGGCTGTAAACATAATCATAATAAATTCTCTTTACAGGATGCAACTCTATTTTGGGACGAACTTGTGTAAACCGTGTGTCATTTATTTTTCTTCTATTATTTGTGTGTTAGTTTTGAATCAGTTTGCAATACATCCCATCAAAGATTACTTCGAGCGAGAAATAATCATGACTTAAATATGAGATCTGTTGTATCAAAACTTGATTACGAAATTAATATCTTTTCTAACGGTCAATTAACTCTTATGAGGAGAGGTCGCAAAGTGCAAGGCATGAAGCAAACTATGGACTACGAAAGTTTTTAAATGTCAAACTGGGGGTCGCAAAGTTCACATCATATTATTGAGTAAAAAGTGTGGGTTTTTTCTCGAACATTCAAGAGAAAATTGGTTCACAATGCAATGTTGCCACCATCTTTTTGATAGATTTGAGAATCGAATAATGTAATGCATAAAATACAATTAAGCACAATACCAATATAAATATACATACAAAAAAGGGTGAGAAAGTAAATACACACGCTAAAGAAAAAGACTCTACTCCTAGTACATGCAATATATCTAACACCCCCCCCTCAAATTCAAGGTGGGTCAACCAACGAGAGTTTGGGAAGAAGAGTAATAAATCGTTCTGAGGTAAGAGATTTGATGAATAAGTCAGCAAGCTGGGCTGCAGAGGCCACAAAGGGGAAGAGAAATCATATGTGCTTGAAGTTGATGACGCGTAATATGACAATCAATGTCGATGTACTTAGTACGCTCATGAAACACTGGATTTGTAGCAATGTAAATAGCACTCTTGTTGTCACAATGAAGAGGAATGAGAGCAGAGAGTGCAACACCAAAATCAGCAAGAAGACGACGAAGCCAAATAATCTCAACTGTAGTGTCAGCTATAGCACGTTACTTAGAGCCAGTAGAAGAGCGAGACACGACAGGCTGCTTTTTGGCTCGCCAAGAAATCAGAGAATCACCTAGAAAGATACAAAATCTTGTAATGGACTCGCTGGTCAGTAAAATCTGAAGCCCAACCAGCATCAGAGTAAGCACGAAGAGCAAGTGAGGAAGTCGATGAAAGAAAAACGAAGCGTGTCAGAGTACCATGAAGATATCGCAGAATCCGGAGTACAACAACATAATGAACGTACGATAAGCCACGACAAACTGACTGATAATATTAACAACATATGCGATATCAAGACGAGTGGTTGTAAGATAGACAAGACTGCCAACAAAAACCCGGTAGAGAGTGACATTAGACAAAGGCTCAAAATCATTCAGACGAAGTTGTAAACGAAGTTCAATAGGGGTAGCTGCAGTACGAGTATCAGTTAACTCAATACAAGCTAAACTGTTAACAATATACTTCTGCTAGAGATAAGAATACCACGTTAACAACGAGCAACCTCAATACCGATAAAATAACGTAAGAAACCCAGATCTTTCAAAGCAAACTGACGGTGAAGAAGTTGCTTAGTATAAGCAATATGAGCAGAGTCATCCATAGTAATAATCATATCATCCATATAGAGTAGCAGAATAGTACAACCAGCTGAAGAGGTGTGAGCAAACATAATATGATCATTTTCACTTTGAACAAAGCAAGCTGACTGAACGACATCTGTAAAACGTTCAAACCAAGCTCAAGAAGCTTATTTGAGACCATAAAGGGCCCGACGAAGATGACATACCTGACCAGGCGAATGAGACAGACTTGGAGGTGGCTACATATAGAGTTCCTCCTCAAGAATTCCACGAAGAAAAGCATTATTCACGTCCAGCTGAAAAAGAGGCTAATTACGAATAGAGGCTACTGCAAGAAGAATGCGAACAGAAGCCATTTTGGCAACAGGAGTAAAGGTCTCATTATAATTTATTCCATACTCCTAGTCAAAACCACGTGCAATGAGGCGTACTTTATAACGCTCAATGCTACCGTCAGAGTAAGTCTTGATTTTATAGATCTGACGACAAGATATCAAGGATTTTTCTAATGGAAGAGGCATAAGATCTCATGTACCAATGTGCTTCAGAGCAGATAATTCCTCAGACATAGCACCACGCCATTTGACATTGTGTACGGCTATACGATAATTTGATGGTTCATGCAAAGTGTGGACAGCAGCCATAAAGGAACCAAACTCATCAGAATAACTTGTAGTTGCCACATACCTAGCTAGAGGACGACGATCTCGCAAAGGATTTCGCCGAGGGGATGGTGGATGAGAATCTTCAAGAGGTGTCGAAGTAGCAGGCGAAGTAGATGAAAAAGGAGGCATAATAGGAGAATATGGTGACACTAGACCTGACGGAGAAGATATAAGAGGACGAAAAGGAGATGAATCAAAAGAAAAATCCACAAATACAGATGGAGAAGACTTTGAAGAAGTAGAGACAGCGAAAAAGAACGGTAGGTGCTCAAAGAACTGAACACTACGAGAGATATGAATACACCGTGAAGAAGGATCATAGCACCTATAGCCTTTGTATTCTGTGCTGTAACCCAAGAATGCACATCGAACTAACTTTACAGAGAGTATGGTATGTTCAAGGAAGAAGCAATAACATGTACAGCCAAAAGCATGAAACTGATGATAAGTACGTGGTTTTGAGAAAAAACCTTAGTGAGGGGTGGCTTTGGAGAGGACGAGAGAAGGAAGTCGATTTATGAGATAGACAGTAGTAGATAGTGCTTCAGCACAAAATTCAGCAAGAACCGAATTGGACAATAGGAGAGCATGAGTAGTATACAAAATATGACGATGTTTTCGCTTAGCAAGACCATTTTGAGCATGAATTTAGGGATATGACAACTGAGGCAAGGTTCCTTGAGAAGTTAAGAAAGAATGAAAACCTATAGAAAGATACTCCTCATCAGAATCAGAACGAAAAACTTTAATAGTTTTAGAGAATTGAGTAGATATCATTATTGTAAAGTTTTTATAGATAGAGAGAAATTCATCATGAGAACACATGAAATAAATCCATGTATAACGAGAATAATCATCAATGAATGATACATAATACTTGAATCTACTTTTAGAAATTTGGGGAGCAGGACCCCAAACATCTGAATGTACTAAATCAAAACAAGAAGTGGAAACATAAATAGTAACAAGGAAAGGAGGTATAAATTATTTAGCTAAAGAACAACTAAACAGTAGATGAAACATGCCCAAGTGCACCCTGCTGACTTAGAAAAGACAAACGGAAAGCAAATATATGACCTAGGTGCTGGTGCCAACCGTCAAGATCGAAGATGACAAGAACAGGTTGAGGTGAAGAAAGATAAAGATGCTGCTTCAAATACAATCCTCTATGTTTACTATCCATGCCAATCATCCGGCCACTCGTACGATCCTGTACAACACAAGAATCAACAGTAAATGTCACTATATAACCCATATCGGCAAGTTGCCCAACAGATAAAAGATTCAGGGCTAAGTTCGGTATATGCAACACATTAGGCACATTAAAAGTGCTTGGAATAGTAAGTTAGCCTTGCATTGTAGCAGTAAGAAAGGATCCATCGGCTGTACCTTCTAGGATTTTGAGTGTAGTCTTTTGAGTGAGATGATGAGCAGAGACAGTCATGTGATAAGCTGTCCTAGAGTAAAAAATCCAAAGAGAACTATCACTTAAAGATGGTGCAGCAGCTGCAGTAGCAATAGTGGCGGATACGCCAGAAGAACCAAGATGAAGCTGAGCTAAACGAGAAAACTGAGCCTCAATATTAGCAAAACGATCATTTGAAAATGAGGATGGAGTGACACAATTTGTGGATGGAGAAGAAACAGGTGCAACTGAAAGCAAGGGTGCATTAGGAAAACCACGCATTTTCTGAAAACATCGATCCTCAGAATGTTCATTTTGCTTACAGAAGTTGCAATAAAAACGTGAACCTCGCTGAGAAGAAGCACGATGGGAACCATGCACAAAACCACGCTGAGAATCACGTTGAGAACCACGCTGTGAATAGCTAGAATGAAAAGCACGTTGAGAAGAGCAAAATTGGAGACCACGTTGGGAGGAGCCTAGCGAAAATCAAGTTGTGGAGTGGCCATTACTGCAGAGGAATCGAGAGATGGAGGAGCAACAAGAATTCCTCATCTAGTTTCCATATCCTAAAGTTCCTTGACTGCATCAGAAAGAGAAGGTGTAGGATAACAATATAGAATCTGACTTTGAACTTCCTCAAATTATGGTGAGAGTTGCATCCATAATTCATATAGACGATTCTTATTCTGATCTTCAAGTCTAGATGCAACGCAAGCAACACAACCAGCACATGTGGGACATGGTGGACGAGCCAACACATCAAGTTAGAACTAAAGAGATGTCACATAATTATAAAATTCACGAATTGTTCGTGTACCTTGAGTGGTACAACGAAGTTCCTGCATAAGCTTATAAACACGAACAAAGCCTAATTGTATAAACATCTTAGCAATTTGATGCCATTATTGTTTCGCGCCAATAATCTAAGTAAATTAGGAGCGAAGATCAGGGCTTATAGAACCAAATAATATTACCCATGCTTTTCGACCAGCAACATGCCAATTCCTAATTTCATATTGACGTCGTGAAATCTAATCTACACCAGGTTTAGGATCTACAGTATCGGATAAATGTGTAAGACAATAACGAGTATCATCCACATGTTCATACAAATCACAATATACAAGAGCAGCCATCATTGGGGGTTTCCAAATAACATAATTAGCGTCATCCAACTTAACATCAATGCGATCAATCCGATCAATATCAGCCATAATTATGAGATTAATAAATCAAAACGGAAGCATAGTGAAGGAAGCAAAACCCGAGATCAATCGCAATAGCAAAATTACACTCCAAATTAGAACCGAATTCGAATTCTTGGGGACCGATTAACGAAATTTGCACGAGCAATAGCAATCGCAATATCTTCCTGTTGGCTACCCTGCAACAATCAGAGATGCAGTGGACATTTTGCCACCAAAACGGAAGACAATGAACACTAGCACCAACCTCTTCGAGATAAAACAAAACTCCTCCAGACCCGAAAGGTGGCGCAGTTCACTTCAATCGAAGAAACTTCGTGCAAGAAATCTTAGAGATACAGTCAAAATTCCGTGTCAATTTAACAAGCCCTCTCTCTCTAGCTATAGATTTCGCGCTTTGCTCTGTCGGAACCCTTTTCTGGGCTGCAGTGCGTAGTACAAGTGTCGGAGTTTGGAGGATTCATACCAATCCAATCGGTGGGAATAAAAATCCAACGTGAGACTCGTTCACCGCGTCGCCTATAGAGAAAGAGCGAGAAGCCCTAACTCTGCTACCATGATAGATTTGAGAATCGAATAATGGAATGCATAAAATATAATTAGGCACAAGTCCAAAGAATAGTAAGAAAGTAAATACACACGCTAAAGGAAAAAACTCTACTCCTAGTATATGCAATATATCTAACACTTTTAATTTGTTCAATATAGTCTATGAACATTATACTTACGTACAGTGTCGTGCCTAAATTTTTAATTTGTTCAATGTGATTCTAAAAAATTTAGGTTATCTTTAATATAGTTCCTGAACTTTATGAAGATGTCAATGTTGTCCCTAAACTCGAATCAATGGAAGGACAATATTGAACATCTTCATATAGTCTAAGGACTAATTGAATATGTATCAAAAGTTCAGAGATATTATTGCATGTTGAGCTGTTCAATGATCACACTGATCCAATAAAAAAATTCAAGGACCACGTTAAACATTGGCCAAAGTTTAAGGACAATTTGTATCAATTTTTTCCTACGTTAGCAATACAAGGACTCACAATTTATCGTAAATCAATAATTTTGCTCAACAGTTTCATTCCAGGACATGCATTACTATGAAATGACGAGGTTATACAATACATCATAGTTAAATTAAAGGGTTAAAATGTCACTCTATAATAAACCTTAGTAAAATTAAGATGGAGCTTACATGCGCGAAACCTTGAGGTTTCTTGGTTTTGAAAGCCAGTGACTTTGACTACTTCCACACTTTGTTACACGTTTGGAGTAGTAAGACAATAGTGAGGCATTGATGATGCCACAGCTGGCAATGTTAACGAGATGGGAAACCTCTATCTTCATCACGTGTAGCTTAGGACTATTATGATCTATGGTTTTGCTTTGACTCAGTCGCCCTCCCTCCGATGTTACTTTAATTCGACCCGTTTAATATGCCAGCTATTCGTCCAAAAAAGAATAGCCTAACGAAAAGAGTATTAATGGAGTTATTCGCATATGTATTTCGTCCATAAGAACTACGGTTTGTGATTGATTTTTGAAAATACTTACGCGGGGTGTAATTTTGCGTCGCGCGGTCCATGTAATCAAAACTTTCGCATTTTTACTATGGCATGTTATGGTTTCAACGTAACATCGGAGGTAAATGCCAAAGGACTACGGAAAAAGGAGAACCTTTTGTTACTTTGGATGGGCAAGTTAACGAGTAACCCTAAAGTAACTAGGGCACTTGTTGGATAATCAAATAAAGAAAGCTTGATGTTCACAGCAAATCAATTGCTCTCGTGTTTATGTGTAATAATTTTTGTTGGTCAACAGTGTTTTTGTGTAATTGATAATTGAAAATTGGATTAGTCTTTATTTAGTATGATTAATGAGCGCGCTCCGTGGGTACTTGTGAACATGACCCTTTCCGATACAAGTCACTCTACATTCGAGGTGGTTTTAATTGTCTGTTCACTCTTATAAGCTTTCAATTGAAAAAATAAATAAATAGAAGTTAATAAAAACCGAGGATGCATTTAGTGGAGGTGGTTGCAAGTGTTCTTCGACGAGAGGGCTCCCCAAGGCAACAACTAAAAAAGGAAAATTGTCGCAATTTCCGATTCACCGTGATATGCACTATCGATACTTCAAGATTAAATATTTTCTCGCTAGGTATACTTAATCATATTAGGTTCGCGTCACGACCTTCCCTTCCCTAGAGAGATCACACTCAGAGGCCTTAGCTGTCGCAAATTAGAAAGGAAAAAATTACACTTTTTATGGCTAATTGCAATGTGAACATCAAGTGAGCTAGTCTCCGATGATCGAAGGGGACACATGGGGACGGTGTGCACGAGGCACGACCGGAGACTCCTCCCAAGAGCGCCCTCTGACGGGGCCTTAGTGAGACGGGACGAGGTACGCTCGGTTCGTTCATTAGGCTCATATTCCGCTGTACCAAAGGCAAAGGCAACTTGTTCTCCATCGAACTCGGACTACATCCTCAAAAGTCAAGCCATACGCAAGCGTGAGCAATTAAGCAAAAAATGGCCATCGAGCAGTTGAGAGAGATCCCTTTGACGTGCTTTGCCTCCTCTGTTTTTTTTTTCTTTTCTTTTCTTTTTCCCCCTCGATTACATTATTGTGCTCGCCCATCCCTCATGCCTCTCATGCTGATCACATCAGTCAGACACTGCCAAGGTGCGAAGCATCAACATCGGAATGAGATAAGACATCACCCGAGAAGACGCGGTTTCTGGTCTGCGGGACAGGCCAGACACAGCTGGTGTGTCCCTGTGCTTCCGTCAAGCGATGGCTCTTCCTTCCTTCCTTCCTTGGTAATGCGCGTGTTAAGTACTTTGGTTGCTTATTTTCGCTCATGTACATGAACATCCATTTGTATAATTCTATTAAAATGGTTTGTAAACCCTAGTCTCTTTTTTTTTTTACAAAAATTATTCTGTGTGGAACAGCCAATCTGAAGCTCTGGAGCCATCATATGCACCTCCTCGGAAGACGCCTCTGGCAGCATCCTATGTTTCTCTCTCTCTCTCTCTATCTCTCTTTCTTTCTCTCTCAGTGAGCTGCATTGCTCTTTCTGTAATTTTTTATGGAATAAAATGGGGGAGTTGAGTCACTTCGTTTTGGTTCTCTTTTTTATTATCTTTTTTATTTTATTTTTTTGCTGCAGGTTTTTGACTTTTAACTGGGTGCATATTGCAGGTAACATGTGGGGGTGTGACTTGCTGAGAAAGTCAAGAATCACAAGGAAGGCAGAGAACATTCATTATTCTAATATTGATGTGCGCGCGCGCGCATGTGTGTGTCCAAGGTGGTCTGGCCTTCACTTTTCTCCAGAGACCACAGGGTTTTGTGTCTGGCCTTTGAAAACATTGCCCCCGAAGGTATTGTTTTTAAAAAGGTTGCCGGTCAATGTGGTCACGCAATGTAACTGTTTTGACAAGCTGTCTCACAAGCAGTCTCCCAAGCAGTAAAATTCAGAGACAACTAAACTCGTTTCATCAGATGGTGGTTGAATTGAATCGCAAGTAGAACAGTTAAATTAAGTTAGGTTCATCACGTTTACCCACCCAATAGACGAAATTCGACAGGTTACTTTTCTCTGAGTAAATTCTTGAACAAGGGTCGTGATATATTTATTCCCATGGTCATGCTCCTTGCGGTCGTATCAGCATGCCGATTGCCAACTTTGGTGTCGTCTTTGACATTTCGGGGCGTTTGATTTTGCAGAAAGCAATAAAGGGTCCCCTTTGACTCATTCAAAAGCTACTGTCAAGTGTCAAGTACGGGTAAGTAAAGAAAAATGTTTTGGGAATGGACCTACGGGGACATAAATCCAATATCGTATATTTCACCCATCATATGTTAGAGAAGAATAAGAAGAGAAGACACCTGTCATCCATATATCCAAGACCCCACACTTTTAAATGAGCATGAAGGAAGCTGCCCGCTTGTTTCTTGGACTACAATCTTATCGATCTATAAATTTAGCATCCTCGTCTCACTCTCCCATCTGTGTTCTGACCCTCCTCCATCGCTCCTTTTCACTTTCGCAAGGACAACAGCCAAAAAGCAAAAGGAGAAAGCACTCTACACTGATTCTTACTATTCTCTCTACCATACTCTCTCTCTCTCGGCATTGTTTTGCCAATGGTGAAGAGTGAGCCGGAGCCATCCATGCCATCATCCAGTGCATTGAGAAAGAAGTACAAAGGAGTGAGGATGAGAAGCTGGGGCTCCTGGGTCTCGGAGATTAGAGCGCCGAACCAGAAGACAAGGATTTGGTTGGGCTCTTACTCCACCGCCGAGGCGGCGGCCAGAGCCTACGACGCTGCTCTCCTCTGCATCAAGGGCTCTTCGGCCACTTTGAACTTCCCTCTCTCCTCCTCGCACCACCATGTCCCTCCCAATGCCTCCATGTCCCCCAAGTCCATCCAGCGAGTAGCCGCCGCCGCCGCCGCAAATGGCGGTGGTGCTGATAATAATAATGTCGCTTCCACCGCTGCTGCCACCACCCCTCCCTCATTTATCTCTTCCCCCTCCATGTGTTCCTCGCCGTCGGATCAACCGGATGACGAAGCGTCGCTTGCGCAATGTGTCGGGGCGTACGCTTCTAGCGAATCGATGGACATGATGGATTTCTGGTGTAACTATGATGCCTTCCAATCGCCGAAGTACGTGGATCAAGTAATGTACAATAACATCGCCGCGGCGTCGTTCGGTCCTCCCACGGTTGAGGAGCTCTTAGAAGAAGCTGAAGAAATCCGGCTGTGGAGCTTCTGTTGATATTTTTCTTTTTTTCTTTTTTACCATTCGTAGTAAGTTTATTATTATTCCAAAGGGAAAATTACTTATGATATTGACCAAGATAATATGTTGTGTAAGGGTTATTTTGAGGGTTTAACTAGCTAGGCGGAGAAGCCCACATGGGGAGAGACATCTTTTTGGACTCCCTCATGTGAGTATCTCTACATTGTATTCATTTTTTTATTACATAATGTATCATCTTCTGCCAAGAGTGTGTCTTACGCTATGCCATATATTCATCGTCAAAGAATGAAATAAGGAAGTGGAAAATGCATTATGTCGTTGCATATTGTTTGTCTTCTTTTGTCTTCCATCAGAAGATTCAATATACAATTATTACTCGGGCTACGTTTATTTCAGGGAAAACATTTTTTCGGAAAAAAAATGTTTTCTTCATTTTCTAGTGTATGTTTTGCTTTGGAACAGTAATCTACAGAAAATATTTTCCTAGTTGACGAAAAACCTATGTGTAAATTTCAGAAAATGATTTCCTCTTTAAAAAATCAGATAACATTTTTCAAATTATTCCTAGGTATTGATGCTTGGAAGCGAAACTCTATGCTTGGACATGAGAAGCCAGCGCTAGCGCCCAGAGTCCTCGGAACTTCATTCTTATAGAAATATATTTTTTCGGAGATTTTTCATTTTGTTTTTCCTTTCCTTTTCTTTATTTTTCTATTTCCTTGTTCTTTGACCGGCCACGGCTAGAGCCAGTCGTTGGACGGCCACGTGCTAGGATGAGCTCACCCCTGGCGAGCTCAAAGCTTGCTGATCAGCGTGATGCTCAAGCTCGCCCCTATCCTGTTGTCAGTGACTGGCCAAGAAACAAGGAAAAAGAAAAAGGAAAAAAAATGAAAGGAATAACAAAAGAAAAATAAATAAACAAATAAATAAATTAGAAATTGGAATTTTTCTGGAAAAATGAAATGAGATTTTTCATACCAAACGGTAAAAAAAAAAATTTCTAGCATTTTCATGTTTCACTAAATATCATAAAATATTTTTCATTTTCTTAAAAAAATGAATTCTTGAAAAATATTTTCCCGAAATATCACATTTCGATCCAGTTGCACTTGAAGAAGGTAGTAGCTTAGTATACGATATTGTTGCCTCCAATTACCTAGTGAACTGGCTTCCACTTAAGCTCTTTTTAACTTCTTCCATATTTTTGGTTGGCCAAAAAGTGAGCTCGGACCTTCCCAACGTAGCAAGACGAAATATTCTACTAATGACTTTAATGTTAGAATACGTAGGAAGTATGGAACAAGAGAAGTTTGAGGTCAACCCTAGCTTAGCACTATTAGGGATCGCCGGATCGGACATTGTAGAAAAATGTCGGGTAGAAAGTGACAAAAATAAGCAGTCAATCCATCTTACATTACAAACGGCATGCACTCTACTTTTGTATATGCAGATATGAACAATAGCTTTTTTTTTTTTTTTTTTTGCAATAAGCAGTCAATCCAGCTTTTTTTTTTAAATACCAATTAGAGCGTTAGCTGAGTTGATGAGACGTATGAGCTTTAGACAATTAAACTAGTGAGATCCAAGGTTCGAATTTCCCCGACCACGTCTTAGAGACTTATCCGATGGCATTAGTCTTATACCCCACCACCCCGAGAATTTAGTCCATTACAAGTGAGAAACTTCGGTTATTAAAAAAAAACAATAGTTTTTTTTTTTTTTTGAACAATAGCTTCTTGGCTGGGCAAAAATTGAACTTTTCTTCTTTAGTGTTTGACACTAGAGAATCTCTTTTTTAATGGGCTTTCTAATGGCGTGTCCCATAGTTTGGATTAGGCGGATTGACTGCACATGGCATGCCCCATTTATGGACTTCTAATTAAGGATGGGCCCCCATTCTTGTTTGGTCTTTACACTGAACTTGGTCAGGCTTTTATGACATTAAACAAGGATCATAATGTTGAGATGTTCAGAACACAAGACAAACTAATGCCCCATAATGGGAGTGGATTGAGATGGGTAACTTTCATCTCAGACGTAGAATTTGATGGGATTTCTAGTGGATACCGATAGATTGAGTCGTCCATATGTACATTTAAGTGGGGGTGATCGGCGGTAAGGTGGGTAGTTTTCAGACTTGAAACCTGAAATTGAACCTGCTCCAGCTTGCAGAATCGAGAACTGACCTTGTTGACCTTGAAACAGAGCTGGCCAGTTCAAGTCAAATTGAGAGTCAGCTCGGTAACTAGTTGAGGCATTTTTTCCTTTGATTTTACTATATATAAAATATGCATGTGACAAACATAAATACGATTTTCTCTACTTAAGAAACTTAGGATGAAATTAGAAAAATTACCAAAAAAAACTCTCGACTATTGTACGACGTTTCAAATTGGCAAATTTAGTGCTAAATCTTTTGACAATTTGGTATTGTAATCCTTCTTTCGGTCATTTTTTGTTGAAAATCATCAACATGGATATTGACTGTCCTACATGGTACTATCGGTGATGGCTAGGCAATTTTTGCAAACTTGTTATTTTTTTGAATAATATATTATTTGTTTTCTTTTTCTATTTACTTTTTTTTTCTTGTGGCCAACGAGGTCTGACCTCGCCTAAATCTAGGATCATATTGAATAAAAATTGAAAATTCAGAGACAATATTATGTATTGAGTCAAAGTTCAAGGATCGTATTGAATAAATTAAAAATTCATGGACGACTTAGAACATATATGAATAGTTCAAGAATCACATCGAGTTAATTATACTTTCGATGATGGTAATGCACATAGGGTTAAAGTTTAAGGACTATTAATCTCTACTCATTTCACGAAAAATTACGCGCTTTTGAGAAATGTTTTCCAAGAACTCATTTTCCAAGAAAAAATAATATTTTTTTTATGTTCGGCCTAAATCTAAAAATAAATTGAAAAATATTTTCTATCGTTCGGTATGGAAAATTGAATTCGATTCTCCTCCGTACATTCCTTTTAACAATTCTGATTCTGATTTTCTATTTTTTTCAAAAAATTAATTTTTTATTTAAGAATATAAAAAAATTTGCTTTTTTATTTTTATTTGTAATTCTTCCCTTTTATTTTTTATTTCCTTTGTTCTTCTTCCTCCTCCTTCTTTCGCCATTCGTGGGCCTCGAGGACAACTGACAACTCGAGAACTAGCCATAACGCAAGCCGGCGAGCTTGGGCTCAACTAAGCCTGGCTTGTTGACGCAGAGTAAGCGATAACAGAAAATTAATTCCTCAAAATACTCTAAATTGGATTAGTGAAAGCTTGAATATTACAAATATAGGATGTCTATATATATAGATAGGACTCTAAAAGGAATGCAGATAACTAAAGATAATATTAATTGAATTAAATCTAATCTTATCTAAAATGAATCAAATTAAAATCTTGAAAATTTCACAAAAATTCAAAACTGTCAAAATAGGAAAACTGCTGAAAAATGGTCTAAATGACTCCGAAATGCTAAAGTCAATCATATCTCACGGCGAAGCAATAACTTTGAATCAGACGGCCGTTTCGCTTCAACCGACCAATTTTGAGCGCTATCCGAAATCGTTTAACCCAAGATTCGAAATTACCGTTGAAGTCTCGCGGACTTCTGGCAATCTAATTTGTCAAGAAAATCACATGCCAACTATTCTACATCATTTTCCCCTTCTTTGGAAGAACTCGCCCTCGAGTTATCATTAGGGTAACGTGGAATGTCGAAAGAATGGTACGCGGATAAGTCCACCACGTTGAATGTTGGAGAAATATTAAGATCGCCAAGAAGATCAATAATGTAGGCATTATCGTTTATTTTCTTAATGATTTTGCAAGGACCGATCTTTCTATTCTTCAGCTTGTTATAAGTACCAACGGGAAATCACTCCTTGGGTAGAAAGACCATGACCTCATCGCCAACTTCAAAAGTCTTGGAATGACGTCGCTTGTCAACATGCTCCTTATACTTTGCATTGGACTCAGCAAGTTGGCGTGTAATATCAGCTTGAACCTCCATAATTTTCGTCGCCAAATTTTCTGCCGCCACACTATAACTAGGAATCTTAGGTAGAGGAACCGGATCAAGTGTATGCTGAGGTACACGATCATAAATAACTTAAAATGATGATTTTTCAGTGGAACGATTAACTGTATTGTTGAAAGCAAATTCTGTTGGTGCTAGATATCAATCCTACTGTTTTGGCGTGTCGCTACAAAGACAGCGAATGATGTTCGCCATTGTCCGATTAACTACCTCGGTCTGGCCATCAGTTTGAGGATGGAAAGAACTGTTGTACTGCAAATTAGTGTCAGATAATTTCCACAGAGTCCTCCAAAAGTGACTGAGGAACTTAGTATCCCTATCAGAGGTAATCATCTTTGGAACACCATGTAAATGAGCAAGTTCGCGAAAGAATAGACTAGAGACATGAGAAGTATTGGATGTCTTCTTACAGGGTATAAAATGTGACATCTTCGTAAATTTATCCACTACCACAAAGACAGAATCCATACATCGTTGTGTTCGCGGTAGTCTTAAGACAAAATCCATGGATTTGTCCACCCAAAGTCCAATTGGAATCGGCAAGGGTGTATAAAGTCTTGTATTTTGGGAATGCCCATTTGCAACTTGACGGACCGGACACTGTTGCACAAAATGCCCAACATCGCGCTTTAATTATGGCCAAAAGTAACGTTCCTCTACCAAAGCGATAGACTTATCACGCCCTAGATGTCCTCCAAGGCTCCACCATGCAATTCCTAAATCAGATTCTCACAAAGAGAACTACACGGGGTGCACAACATGTTACCATAAAATAAGTAATTACCATATATAATCATATCACATTCAAAATTAGTGGATTGACACTTCGCCCAAGTGTCTTGAAAATATTCATCTTCAACATAAAGGCCGCATAAAATCTCAAAGCCCACTACTTCATTTGTCATAGTGACAAGTAAAGTAGTTTGGCGAATTAGAGCATCAGCCACTTTATTCAGATGACCAGCCTTATGTCGAAGCACAAAATTAAATTGTTCCAAGAAAGAAACCTAGCGCTCATGCATCTTATTTAAATGCCTTTGGCCCTTGATGTATTTGAGTGCTTGGTGGTCAGTGTTCAATAGAAATTTACGTTGATAAAGATAAGGCTGCTAGTGCTTAATAGTTTGAACTACTGCATAGAATTCCTACTCATAGGTAGACCATCGTTGTCGAACTTCATTCAACTTCTCACTGAAATAAACAACTGATTTCTCTTCCTGCGATAAGACTGCATCAATTCCTACTCCTGAAGCATCATAATTTAACTCAAACAATTTATCAAAATTTGGCAAAGTAAGAACATGAGCAGTAGATAACATTTCTTTTATCAAGGCAAAACTCGCCTCGACCTCTTCACTCCACTTAAATTGCCCCTTCTTTAAACATTTTGTAATAGATGCTAAGATAGTATTGAAATTATGAATGAACCTGCGATAGAATGTCGCCAGTCCATGAAAACTCTGTACTTCTCCAACAGTCTTGGGCGTAGGCCAATCTCAAATGGCAGCAACCTTCGCTCCATCAACTCGAAACCCATCTACACTAATAATATTTCCCAAAAACAACAATTGATTTGTCATAAAACTGCATTTGGCCAGGTTAATATAATGTTGATTCTCTTCCAAAACTTGCAAAACATCTCGAAGGTGTTCTACATGTTGCTGTTCATCTATAGATAAGTATATCATAGAAATAAACCACCACAAACTTGCCCAAGAAAGG
Source organism: Rhodomyrtus tomentosa (assembly GCA_028455895.1). NCBI lineage: Eukaryota > Viridiplantae > Streptophyta > Magnoliopsida > Myrtales > Myrtaceae > Rhodomyrtus > Rhodomyrtus tomentosa. Next base: position 32,713,795 of record JAPCWY010000001.1, on the reverse strand, counting down.
TTTAAGGACTTGCGTCATCAGACGCATAAAAGTGCTAGGAGCATTGCTAAGTCCGAACGGCATGAATAACCATTCATAAAGTCATTCGCTAGTTTTGAACGCCGTCTTCTATTCAACAGGAATTCGCTCGGCTAGAAGATCGCTAGGGTTAGGGTTAGGGTTGGCAGACAATGGTTGGATGACGGCAAGTAATCCTTGCATTGTTCGTCGGTGATCATGCAGAGTCCGCCGAGTTTCCCCAACGAACTGGGTAAATTCCTCACGCAAAACAGACTCATCGCTCTCAACTGTGGAGGATCGTTAATTCACGTTCTTTATCATCGTCACAAGGAGAAATATTGTTCTGATACCAAATGACGTAGGATAAGCGATAACGGGAAATCAATTCCTCAAAATACTCTGAATCAATTAATGAAAGTCTGAATATTATAAAAAAGAGAACGTCTATATATATAGATAGGACTCCAAAAGGAATGCAGATAACTAAAGATAACATTAATTGAATTAAATCTAATATTATCTAAAATGAATCAAATTGAAATATCGAAAATTACTCAAAAACTCAAAACTGTCAAAATAGGAAAATTGCCGAAAAGTGGTCTAAACGACTTCGAAATGCTAAAATCCATTGTATCTCAGTAAAACAGTGACTTTGGATTAGTCGGTCATTTCGCTTCAATCAACCAATTTTAAGCGCAATCCGAGATCGTCTGATGCAAAATCCGAAATTACCTGTGAAGTCTCGCGGACTTATGGCTATCCAATTTATCAAGAAAATCACATGCCAACTGTTCTACATCACTAGCTCAAGCCTCACCACAAGCCAATGAGGCGCTAGCCGGCATGGCCAAGCCCAAGCTCGTTATGATAGGCTAAGCCTTGAGCTTGTTGCCTGTGCCTTGGCCGGTGGCTGAGCTACTAGCTTCATCGACGTTTGTGGCCGACAGAAGAAGGAGAAAGGAGAAAGGAAAGAAAAAATTTAAAAAGAAAAAGAAAAGAGTAGACAAAATTAAAATTACAAATAAAATTGAATTTTTTAAAAAATAAAAAAGATAATAAATAAAAAATAAGTAAAAGGAAAGGAACGTGAATGAGTGGAGGAAGAAAAGATAGGGGAAAATATTTTCTTATTCCCCGATGGCCATAGCTACCGCCCCACCATCGCCTATGCTCTTCTCTCTCTCTCTCTCACAGCTTTCTATTTTTCTTTTTAAAATTTAATTTAATAAATAAATTAGATTAAATTTATATTTTTATGAAAACGCCCATGATCGGCCGAAAAATTTATTTGGTTGGTCGGGCGATCGGCGAGATCAAGCCTTATTTGAAAACTATAGCCACATCGGGCCTTTTTTGAGACAATAATGACAATTCAAGCCTTTATTTGAAATAAAATCTACTTCATACCCTTATTTAAAAAAAATGATAGCATTGGGACCCTTTTTTTTGTTGGGAATTTTCCCTTCTTTTTGTAGGTGGAAAAATGCTTTTCTTGGCTCATTTATTTTTCATGATCTGAGATACGGAAATTACAGAATTTTTTTTTTCTGAAAATCGTTTTTCTCGAAATGGAGCCTTTTATTCCTTTTTTATTTCTAGTAATTTTGTTAAAATAGCTCAGACCTAGCTCCCCTTAGGAGCCAAAGGTTTCCGAACAGTGAAAATCTCAGGGAACAAAGCAAACGTGAAAGAAACTGCAGCATTAGCCATTACCAATTCATGATGAACAAGCATGTCAAAGCCCCGAGGAGCGATGCAGCGTTCTGTGTTATACACGAAAACGAAAGAATCACAACAAATTTTTTTTTTTTTTTCATGAAACCAAGTCCGATAGCAGTTCTGGTCAGGTGCGTGCAATCCCGAAATGAGTAGAAGTAATGCACATGGTAGCGAAATGAAGATAGCATTGTGGACGATTCGATATGAAGTTCCAGCAGGTCCTCGAATGTTCTCCGTCGAACGACAGTTCTCCGTGTCGGGTGTAGATCAAACAAGCACGTGATCAGACTTTACGATGTTTTCGTTATGATTCGCAGATTCGAATGGCCTTTTCTAATATGAAGAGATTTAACTGTTGAAGCAAGTGGGTCACATACCAGGTCAATCTGTCCATACAATACCACGATTGAAGATGATTATCCTGTAACGTAGCACCCCTATTTAGAGTTAGGGACATGCAATTTGTGCTTAAAATCCTAACCGATGTTTTTTATTTTATTATACAAATTGATTAAGAAAGCTCCGGATGACGGCAACGGCGAAATCTAACGGGCTACAGAATGCTGCAGGAATTCCACCGCGAGTTAGCTGCCGAAAGGAAAAAGAGGACAGTGAAACGAAAGAAGAGCTGCAGTATAAAGATTAAGATGATGCAGATGCAGTTACAGGAATTATGCAGTATTGAAAGATGGCCATTCCGAAAGCTTGACAGGAATGAAAATGATTTCGTCGAGAGGCAACGTCGGAGTCGGCTAATGCCTTTATTTGCACTATCGCATTGATACAGTTATCATACATTGAGAAGCATTAAAGCAATTTCGCAACTTATTAGTAATTGGATAGACATTGACAGGATTTGAGAAAGATCAAAAGCATGGCGCTTTGATCCACAGTTTCAGTTACTGGGTCGATTACATGAGTGAGGAAGCACTAGTAGCCGTTACCTGGAGGGTGAATTTGACTGTGCCTGGCTCGAAACGGCCACAGATGCCTCCGACGCAGCCATCTGGGGCACCTTCCTTCTCCATCGCGAGATTCCGAGTCATCTGCCGGAACGTCGGGTTCAGAAACATGTGGCACTTCCTGCCTGCAGACCGGGCAGGAGTTGTGGAGCTGCAGCCACGGGACAATGCAATCCGAATGGTACAAGTGATGGCAAGGCAGTTCCCTCGCTTCCCCGCCGAGCTTGAACTCCTCCTTGCACACCGGACAACACTGCGTGTCGCTGTTTAAGTGGCTTGGCTCGATCGTCACGGTCGGTATCGCATCGATGGTGGAGCCAGGGGCTGGAGGCGGGCCAGGTCGGTCGTTCTGCGTCAATTCCTCTATCAGCTGTTCGAGCCCCCGCCCAGCAAAGAAATCTGCAGGTTCGATTCCTCTCGCTCCTAAGCCCTCTCTCCTAGGAGGCAGTGTGATTGGACGAGAAGGATCGGCCAGGGGAAGAAAGATCCAAGTGAAGGGCCTGTCGTGGACGCCGTTGCCATCCAGGTCCAGGCTCTCTCTAATGTCAAGACTTCGGTTCCTCCGCCGTGACCTCGGCAATGACCTCGGCCTCAGCTCTATGAAATCGCCCCTGGGATGCGTAAAATCTCTTTCCTCACGGACATCACCCCGCGGTCTAAGCCGCAATCGACCTCGAAGCTCGGATCCCTGATTATCAAGTCCGAGGTTGTTGAAGCGCCGGATTGGAGGGTCGAGGATGAGGGAAAGGGCTTCGAGCAACCGGGCTTCAGGAGAAGGATCGAACTGGGTGTAGTCGACCACAAATCTCGGGCTAGGATTGTCGATTTCCCTGAGGAATTGGCTGGAGCATCGGGGGCAAATGATCTCGGACGGATTGGCGGCCGCTATCCGGACCATCCGGTGGCATTGGTAGCACCAATAGAGCTGGTAGTTCGGGGTTGCGCTCGTGCCTTCACCGGCCGGGTCCGAGGACATGATGACGTGGCTTGTGATTAGGAGTTGTGCACAGGGAGAAAGAACTAAGTTGGTGAAGAAAGGAGAAGGGACAGAGCTCATGCTTATGTACCCATTGTTGCATTCCTGTGCATGAACGTTGGGAAAGAAAAGAACGGCTTTTGAGTGTGTCGGGAAGCTATTCTTTTCTTTTTGGTTACTTTCTGCGGCTACTTCTCTTGAAAGACAATGTCTTTGGCTTGAGACGCTCGTAGGAGTTTTAGGACCATATCGGTTTTGGTTCCTCCTCAAAGAAGCAAAGGATGTCCCCGTTCACGGTGCAAAGAACCCCCACCGGATCTGGTAACTTTCATTTTAACCACGGCTCGAGTTACAATTTAATTCATGTATATTGATAGGCGCACGACCCAACTTCAATTCTCGACATCACTTTGCAAACAATCCCACATTTGGACAACCCACCCAACTTTAGAGTCGCATCCCATCTTGTTCAAGCCCGAGATCAGCCGACTTTAGGTGGACTTCATAATAAAAAATATTTTCTTTCTTTCTTTCTTTCTTTCTTTCCAATATTCTTTTTCATGGTCATGGTTTCATATAAAGCTCGAAGACAGTGAACTTTCACTCTCAATGATCACTTCTTCCATTGCATCTCGGTCTTAAGATGGTAATGTGTATGCTTGTGCGTGCATCTTAGCCTTACAAATTTAAAGTTCAAGATGCCATCTCGGAGGTAAATGATAATGATGTCATGATCTTTTTGTTTCGTTTAGCAATGTGATTGTGGGTTAACTTTTGTGCATCATATTAAATTCGTCCGCCATCCGATTTGGTCAAAAGTAATTATGCACACCTGAGACTCCAGAAAAATATTCGGCGGGGCCAAGGCCACCACGTCACTGTATGTCCCAGCCAATCAAATCCGTCCCCGCCAGCCGAGTAGACCGGTTCATTGATTTACGCCTTCTTTTTACCAGGTCTGGTTTAACTATTATTCTCGATAAATGTAGTCCTTTCATTTTTTTTTTTTTGGAAAGTAGTCCTACTGTTTCTAATTGGGCTTCTAGTGGGTTTCGGCCCAAGTCAAGCAATATGAATTTATAGACCTAAAATCATTGGGCTCTTATTCACCTCTATAGGCAGTAGGCATCATGGGCCTCTTATCAGACACTTATCAACATAAAAAAGGTTGAACTCCCATTACCAATTAGGGTTGGCTTGGACTTAACCACGCAATCCAATGTCACAACTAGAAAGACACTTAACACGTTTGCTAATGGACACTTGACCGGTAAAACGGGAGCTTTGGATTGAAGATGGTCTATCTCAAATAGGAGTGAGCAAATTGGACCGTCCAAATCGGATCGGATCGGTGGTCTAGCTCCTGATTTTAGAGGTGTTCGGTCCGATTCCCAGTTTCTAAAATTGAAACTAGTGATCGGGCGGTCCGGTTTTCGGTTCTAGGGTCATAGAACCAGACCGAACCGATTGGACCGAATCGAACGAATTTTCAAGCACAAAAAAGATATATTAAAGTGGACATTGTATAAATTCCTGGCCCCTAATCTACAATAAGGGAATGCAATGAGTTTTTAAGGTAAAATAAGCAATTAGAGATTAGATGGACAAATGAGTCTAATCAAACTTTACTATTTCACATACTTGTTATATATTTAATTGCTTCAAAATAAGATGGAGCACTACCTTATAGGACTGCGGTAGAGTTAGTAGGTGACAGAAAAAATAAACATCTCAAGTGAAAGATGTTCCATCATATTCTCAAAAAAATTCTTAACTATTTTCTCCCCGTTGGTTGTACCGAGAAAATATTTTCATCATATTCTTAAATGGAATTTGATTGAGTTTTTTGTTCTTTGGAACCAAACCGGACCGATTGTCTGGTTCGATTCTAGGTTCTAGGGGTGGCCGATCCGGTCCACGGTTCCAAAAAATGATAACCGGGACCATTGGTCCGGTTCCTGATTCTTGAAGGGTACCAAGAACCACTCGCCCTTAGTGCATTCATTTAACACGTCATGAGTATTATAACCCATTTTTATGCAATATAAATCTAGTGATATATACTCAACCAATCTTATATTTCTAAAATACTTCAATATTTGACCAAATTTAGGGAAATTTATACCCAAACTAAAGTGTGAGAGTACACAATGAGAGCGCGAGTTCGAATAAATCAGAAAGAAAATAAAGAAAGAGTTATATCGATGAGTTGAGTTTAAGTAAGTTTAGGGGTGTCAAACGGGTGGGTCGGGTCGAATATGATCCAGCCCATATTGACCCATTTTCATACAATACAAATCTAACGACCCATTTTCATACCCAAACATACCCAACTCGGCCTCTATTACATAAGCACATCTATATTTAACCAAATCATGGTGTACTTGTTTCTTATAATTTGTTAAGAAAGATATTGCTAAAAAACTTTCATTAGATACACATTTAATGATTTTTTTAATTTTCTTATTTTTTTATTTTTTCATATTTTAAATTTTTTTATTAAAAATTAATTTTTGATTATTTTAAAAATTAATTATTTGATTTTATTTTATAATTCATTTTCCTTCTTCCTTGATAGCTAGAGACAGCGATCAGCGGAGGCAGAGATCAGCGACATTAATAATTTTTTTAAAATTTAAAATTTTAATTTTTAATTTTTTTACTAATTAAAATAAAAAAATAAAAACATAAACAAATAAACTGATAATTTTAAAGCCAAGTGAATTGTAAATGAGTTGGGCTTATCCAACTAAATGGATAGTAAATGAGTTCAAAGTAAACCCATTTATGACCCACATGTAATTAGGCTAAGCCATTAATGCTTCATTTTGTATAATTTGACTAACCCATATTCGACCCATTTTCAATAATAATATATTAACATCTCTAGTGAGTTGTAAACCCATTTATGACCTGAATACGTCCTTTCAACACTCATACTATGCATATATCTATTAATGACCAATTTATTGAATATACCTAACCCATGTAACAACTCATCACATCATATATGGTAGGGGTGTCAATGGCTTGGGCGGGCCCGAAGCTGAATATTACCGAGTTCAGCTAGCCCGGGTCAAGCTGGATTAGTTTTTCTTTTCATTTTTTCTTTTTTTAAATCAAAATCAATTAACAAACTTGTCAAATAAAAGAATATAAAAAGAAAAATATTAAATTAAAAGAAAAATATGAATGTTAAAAAAGCTCGGCGTCAGGCTGGCGGGGGCTGGGCTGGCTCGAGTACCAAGCTTGGGCCGACCCGATCCAGCTTGAAAAGGTTCGAAAATTAACTGAATTTTCGGGTCGGGCTGGGCCCCCAACGTGGGCCTTTTTGACGACCTTAATATACGGGTTAAGTAATGCGTTCATGACTTATTTTAATATCTCTATGGACACATACACATTAGGGATAAGCAAAAAAATCATTATCCATCTAAATTGGATTGGACCGTACCCAATCGGACAATTTTAGATGCCAATTGACGGGTACGGTCTGGTTCCCGATTTTAATTTTATGGAACCGGCAAATATCAGTTCAGTTTCTGATTTTAGGTGGGAACCATTCAACTGACCCAACTAAACTTGTCCTTTTATAAAATGCAAATGTATATTCTATTGAAATAACTTTTGCAATACTTGTTATCTTGCATATTTAAATTTTTCAATGTGGCAATGGTACTAAATATTTTTTTCCCATTGTTATCTTACATTATTGAAATTTTTTCTCCTTCAACCGCCAGGAATTGGTTACTTTTTCTGTTTTTTAATTGATGTTAGTGCTTGATAGGACCGTAATCTGAATCCAACCAAAAACTAAACCGGATCGGTGGTTCTATTTTCAATGGATCCATGAAATGAGCGGTGATTTACGGTTCATATTTTGTGGAACCGGGTCCCTAGTGGACGATTCTCGATTTTAGGGTAGAAATCATTCATTCTGAAACTGATCACTCTTAATGCACATGCTCTTGAAGGGCTCTTGGAAGCATCTCAACTGAACTCTAGATACCTATTTATAGTGAAGCATCTAGCTGCTTGACATAGAGTCGGGACCCCTTAGCAATTAAAAAACAAATTCATCATAGGACCACTTATCAGGAATTTTTTTTTTTTTTGGGTCGGCACTGATCGGGATTTGACGATCACGTTTCGCACATACAATATGGGGACATGTTGCGATTTTGACACACCAGATTCTTTCCGGCGAGTGAACGAAAATACAACGGGCGATTAGAGGGTAGAGCGATATGGACTAGACAAGCTGTTGGGTTGGCGGTTGGCATGGACCACCGGCACAAGTTGCTCCGCCACTGAAGGTGGTTGTCCGTAACTTCTTCCATGTGAGGAAAAATTTTTCAGGTGCCTTCAAAACGCAAATTTTCTTGTGCAACCAAGTCGCTTTTAGATCGCATTTTGGCTAATCACGGGTGAGAGAATTCAGTTGCATGACTAAATTTAAGTACACATGTTTCCCCCATCAAACAGTGATTGTGCGAATTGGTTTTTACTTCGGAAGCGCATCTAATATTTATTCAAAGTGAATTGATTATATAACAAATTTTGTGTGATTGTTATTTTAATAGTCTTTTTTGAGCCACATAAAATAAATAACAATTAATTTATAATTATTACGGAGTTCAATCTTTTAAGATTTTGTAGCTCACAACCTACTATTATTCTCACAGTCAAATAAAAACCGTTATGCTAGTAAAGTCTTTATTCAAGTTCCTGAGGTAGGCTCCATTTATTTCATGAAAAATGAGTGATTTGGAAAATATTTTTCAAAAAAATTATTTATATCTCTTAAAAAAATGAATAAATAATTTTTTTTTCATCACCTATGAAAATAATTAGGCATAGATTGTTATCGATGATGCAATTATTTTTCTTTGATTAATTTTTCTAAACGATATAAATGATTACTTTACGAAAAATGAGGAAAATATTTTTCAAATTGCTCATTTTCCTTGAAACAAACGAGAAAGAAGTCATTCGCTTTGGTGCACGTAGACCTTCTTTTGTCGGAGATCACAAAGTAGTAATCAGATCTAACTTAAAATGTCAAGTGAGATTTCATATTGTGTTTATTGCCGGTGGAAGAGTATCATAACTTGCGTGTGCTTCATTGTCATTCTTAGCAGGAGATATTTACCTATTACTCATAAGCATTAAAATTTAATTAATTTAATCATAAAATTTTCGATGATTTGCCATCATTGTCCTTCCAAAATAAATTAATCGGAAACTGCTAAGGTGGACATGTCGACGTTCCCCTGTGTGGCACTGTTGGTGTTGATGTAGGCCAATTTTTTAAAAAAAAATTCTGGATTTTTTTGTAATTTTTATTTTCTTTTTAAATTTAATTTCCCTCCACTAAACCTCTTCTTGAGCCAGCGATTTCCGTTGACGATATCCAGGGCCACGGACTGGTAGTATTACATAGGAAAAAAATAAGAGAAAAGAAAAGGGATAAAAAAAGGAAAACAAATCAGAAAAATCTATAACAAATTGCAAAAATGATACATGTCAATTGTCAACGTTAGTAATCACATAGTATAACCAACATCTATATCAACGATCGCCAACCATAATTGGTTGAAATGATTATACCGACAAATCATCAAAAAATTTATTACTAAATGGGTTGTGATTTTTCCACTCTTCTTATTGCTTTTACACTCTTTTTTTTTATGAGTTTTGACCATCATATTCTTTGTGCGTCTCACCACTTATGAAACAATTTTATATGAGTTCCTTTTATTTTATTATTTTGTCGACTCTTTAATTTTATTTCTTCTTTTTTCCCTTACAGTCCAACTTTCCTTCTTCTTTCTTTCTCCGCCTCCTAACCGTCTCTCTGTTTTCTCTCTTGAAGGTCATTCCCTCTCCACGCCTCTCAACCCCTCGTCCTTCACACTTTCGCCGGCCGGCATTAGGCTCACCGGTGGCCGCCAAGTGAGCCCCTTTTCTCCACGCATAGGCTATTCTTGCACCATGGAAGGTAATAATGAGAAGTGCTGCTTCTTCACTTTCTTTCCTTTTTAAAGAAACATAGAGGATGATGGGGAAAGAGATTGAGACCAGGTCTCTCTTCTTCCAGAAAATAGAGGATGACTGTTTCTCTCTTCTTCCCCTTTTGCGCACGTAGGCGCACTAAGAGGTTTATATATATATATATATATACATACATACATACATACATATATATATATATATATAATGAAATCATGAATTACAAGGAAAAAAGAAAATCTGGTGGGAGGTGTGAAAAGAAAGAGGACGACGGGATTTCCAGAAGGAGCGGAAGTCTTAGAGAGAGAATGGGCTACAAAAGAGAAAATAGAGAGACGAGCGGGAAGCGTGAAAAGAAAGAAAATGGGACCGTAAAGGATAAAAGAAAGAAAATAAAAATAAAATAGTTGATCGAATAATAAAATAAAAGAAATCATATAAAATTGAATCATCACTGGTGGCCCGGTGGGCCGCATAAGCGATAGGAATGTCAAAATACAATAAATGGGAGTGTTAGAGCCACACGTGAAGCGAAAAAAGCACGGACCGACTAAATTGATCAAATTAGAAACTTTAAGACTATATTGCTATTTTTACAATAGGTTTATGAATTCTTTTTTGATAATTTTTCACTCCTAGCGGATAATACTATAATTGCACTTTCGGCTGTAAGTAAATACCTTCGTTTTTGTGAATCAAGTACTCCATCCATTATTCAAATCTAGAAATTTCTAGTCCACCCATATGAATATCCCGAAAAAAATGATTTTGCTCCCATTGATTGCGAACATATAAACATTTTGACCAACTGCAAAATTGAAGTTGGATTTGTGAAGTGATAGTCAAACTATAAGAATTATGAGTGTCTTAGTTTCTTTGACATTGTTTACAAATGAACCGATGATCTTTTGCCGGACTTCAGAAACTTGGTGCACATCGAGCACCGCATCGGATCAGCCAATGCGTCCATATTTTTTCGATCCCGTTCTCAAGTCAATTCTTTTCAATTCAAATCGGCACTGACCCGATTTGACCCGCGTTCTATTTGATGGGAATAATTTGAAGTTGAAAATACTCACATCTCTGACAGCTCAAGAAGGAGAAGGAGATGATAGGCCTTTTCTTATTTTCCCTTCATTCACCCATGTTAAAAAGATTACAATACTTATATTTATATAGGCTTGTTACATGACTCTTAATCTTCCTCTTAAATGACTCATAAATGCATTTAGCATTCCAAAGATATAGATTCCTGAAAATTTGCAAGACATTAAACTAGACATAGAATTACCACTCTCACAAACAACGCGACAATAAAGAATTTCAATTCTTGCACTAGTCGTAGAAGCCGAATAAACATCGAGATCAATCATGGAATGCGGACGGCAGGTACCCGATCGACAATCATGAATCGACATAGATAATTTTTCAGTTGAATATTCTTAGCATAATCGACGACTTCCTCCGTAATGAATTTGATTTCATTACTAGCACAATTCATCACTCAAAAGGGGACAGAGGGCGGCTGTAAACGTGAGACCCTTATGTTCATCTCCAAAATGTGAAACCGATAGCCAGCACAGGGTTTTGTCCAAACTTCGAATCTAGACCAAGTCCCCCCCATGTCCTGTCACGATCATATAATTTTTGACTCCATGTGCGTAATCATGGTCCCCATTGGGTCAACCAACCGCATGAATCCAAGAGGGACAACGACAAAGAAAATATACAGGCAAAGGGAAGTTGCATGATGTTTATCACATCGAGTGGAAGGCTGCGCGAGACTTCCTCCACCTGTTATTTTACTGTATTTTCACCGTCTCGATTCACATGAACTCTCTTGCCCTCCTACTCTATCAACAACTAGTCAGCTTGACGTGGATCTGTGCCACTTAACTCCAACTTGCAACCCTAACTTATGTCTTTTCTAGCTGAGGAACATTAAACTATACACATGCTAATCCAAACCGATACTGTACTTAAATCTGGGAAACAAAACCCGGCATGATTCGATCGATTATCGGAGTCGTCTAACTTGAGAGAGATTGGATTCAAGTGTATGACTCCCTTACAAGATTGTGAAAAACAACTGGCAAGCATCGTGATCTCATTAGGTCAAATAACCTTCTTCTTGAGCAAGGGATACGCGAAGAAGTCTACTAAGAACTCCAAGCTCAGTTTGTGATCTCGAGCTACAACAAATATCATCGAGCAATTCAACTTCTTCTGGTGTATCCAAACATCCTCTTCAACATGCAACCGATGATAGAGATCGTGACGTGATTGCTTGGTGAGCTTACTTTGTTTGGGTGGAATACTAATGATCTTAATTTCTTGGTGTTCAGGAAAAAAAGTAGAGTTGTACATGGCTGGGACATTTACAATTTTACACGTCAGTAGCAGCGATTATGATACTGGAGTCGGGGTCAAAGATATGGATGAGAATCGATGAAACACCTCCCACCAACGATGGAGACATATATCGCTCAGGGAAGTAAGCTAACAGCGCAAAAGAAAAATTTTTGGGTTAATAACACAAATTTTTCCCGGCAAAGGAATGATCTTTGAGTTACTACTTTCGTATCTCGTTCTTTTTTTTCTTTTCTTTTTTTTTTTAATTTAACCTAAGAGATAGAAGGACATTCTTTCCTGCACCAAGCTTGAAGAGACGCATTTACTTTTTCCTAAAAATAGAAAAAAAAAACAAAAGGTTGAATTGTAAAATGTGAATTGTAAATAGAATTAATATCAGAAACACTTTAAATTGATATACATGTGACAAATTTAACCCAAACTAATTTTTTGAGCATAAAAAATTCCAAACCGGTAAGCCTCTAATTAAAATTTTTATCGTTATATTGCTGAATTGGATGACATGACAATTAATAGCGTATCGATTTCAGATTTTTACCCTTCATTTGTCATAGGTATACCAGGTTTGACTTTTTCATGGTGATAACCCAATTTAACGATAACTAACGGATGTTAAATTTGCCACATTTATACTAGTTTAAGATTTTTAGTGGTAAAAAAAGTAGTTTGTAGTAAATTTATTACATGTATACTAGTAGTTTGAGGTATTTAGTAGTTAAACAATTAGTTTGGGCTAAAATTTATTACATACATACCACTTTGGGGCTTATAGTGGTCAAAAAAATTAATTTAAGATAAATTTATTACGGGGCATATCAATTTGAGATTTTTCTTGATATTATCCCCCATAAATATTGAACTAAATATGGTGACTGAAGGATAATTTGGTCATTTAACATAAGAAGTATGTTCTCATATTGGATCTAACAGCCTTTTCCCAAACTCACAACACTTACTTTGGCATTTTGTGCATGTTTAGGTTGCATATAGATTGTAGTCAGGGAAATTGTTACACTTTTGGAACAGAAACGCGTATGGTTAAAAATGTTCCAAAAGTGTTCCGCGGAATACTTTTGTGCCAAAGAACACTTTTTAAGAAACAAAAAAAAAATTATTTTTGAGTTTTGGAATACTTTTGAAATCAACATCTATTACTGTTGACGTATTCACCACCCGTTGGTCGCCGCCCGCCACTGCCACCTACCTCTAGTCGCTGCGCCACCCGCTGTCGCTGCCCACCGCTGCAGCCCCCGGTCTCCGGCCGCCTCTGCCGGTCGTCGGGGCCCGCCGTCGCTGTCGTTCTCGCCAACCACCGAAAAAGTACATTTTTTTTTAACTTAACATATACATTTTGGTTTCCAAAATTCGTAATCGATAATAAAAATACAAAAAAAATATTTTTGTTCACAAACAGATACTGCAGCCTTAGTGTCTAGGTCAAAGCTCTCCAACCACTTGGAATAAAAAGTTCAGAAAGTCTCGACGCAATTTGCAACCTTCCTGGCGCTATTTATTGCCCAGTCGAACCCCTCATCATTCACTGTACTCACCGACATAAATCCTACACATCCTGCTCCGACGCACTCTTCTCTAAAATCAGCTACTTCACTCTCCTTTTCCGCTATGGCCGATCAGGCTCCGCTGCTCTCACAATCTGCCACCGGCAGTGGCGAGGAAGAACCTCCTAAGCTCGAGAAGCACCACCCGTCGCTGGACTCGATGATCGAGCGGTCGATGAAAGATTTCGGGTGGGCTCAGCTCATGCAAGCCTCGCTCGTGTCGCTCGCTTGGTTCTTCGACGCGCAGCAAGCGTTCATAAGCATTTTCACCGATTCTCTGCCGCCGTGGCGCTGCGTGAATCTGGATGACGAGTATTGCAACTCCATTTCTGACATTTGTCGACTCCCGAGTAGTTCCTCATGGCAATGGGAATATCCCAAGCACGCCTCTATAGTATCCGAGTGGGGCCTTGAATGCGCAAACTCAGCAATTAAAGGCTTACCGGCTTCGTCCTTCTTCGTGGGATGCTTGGTTGGAGGTTTCCTTTTGGCGACGCTCGCCGACTCCTCTCTCGGCCGCAAAAACATGCTCTTCCTCTCGTGTTTATTCATGTCTTGTTCATCCCTACTCACGGTCTTCTCTACCAACGTGTGGATCTACTCCGGCTTCAGATTCGTCACCGGATTTGGGCGCGCCACAATTGGTACATGCGCTCTAGTGCTATCATCGGAACTAGTGGGCAAGAAGTGGCGAGGAAGTGTCGGGATGATCGGATTCTTCGGTTTCACGTTAGGCTTCTTATCATTGCCGGCGATCGCCTACGCGAACCGAGGTTCGTCATGGAGGGTTCTATACATTTGGACATCAGTCCCGGCCATTGGCTACTGTGTGTTAGTCCGTTTCTTGGTGTGCGAGTCACCGAGATGGCTCTTTGTGTCGGGACGCAGGGAAGAGGCTATGCAAACCCTAAAGAGTATGGCGCAACCGGGCGCGAACACCCTTCCCAAGGGATTCTCCTCGATCTTGCTCGAGGAGAACCCTTTGAACAACATGGACGTCTTCTCGGCAATCAAGGCCTTATTGGAGAAGAGATGGGCCTTTCGCCGGCTGTGTGCAGTCATGTTGGTTGGGTTCGGGACGGGGATGGTGTATTACGGGATGCCACTTGGGGTCGGGAACTTGGACGTCGACCTATACTCAAGCGTGACGCTCAACGCCCTCGCGGAACTGCCATCGACCCTGGTCACTTTCTTCCTGATCGGGAAGCTCAATAGGAGGAGTTCTCTACTATTCTTCACAACACTCAGCGGATTTTGTAGTGTGATGTGCATTTTTGAGGGCCAAGTGTGGCAAAAGTTGCAACTTGCCTTGGAACTAGTCTCTTTCTTTAGTGGGTGCACCGTGCTTGATGTGCTCTTGATATACACATTAGAGTTGTTCCCGACATGCGTGAGGAACTCGGCGATGTCCATGGTGCGGCAGACAACGGTCTTTGGTGGCGTGTTCAGCCCGTTGCTGGTGGCGGCGGCTGGCCGGACAGGTGACAGGGTGGTGTCTTATGGGGTTTTTGGGTTGGTAATGGGGTGTTGTGGGCTGTTTGCCTTGTGCTTGCCGGAGACAAGAGGAGGCAATCTTTGTGATACAATGGATGAGGAAGAGAGCAAAAACAACAAGAGGGGCCCTCGTGTTTTGTGCTAAAAAGCTATAATCTACATCGTCACTGGTGAGCGTGCTAATCCTATTGTTTGGTTGTGGCCGTAAAAAACAAAATGTGGTAAATCTATTGTGCCGTGAAATAATTTAACGTTAAATATTTCAATTTTGCCAATTTAATTTTAAATTTTTGCCAATTTAAACGAGTTAAGTACATTTCAATTGTCATAAGTTGTGCACGGCGCTTACTTTAGTGTCAAAACTTTTAAATCGACCATTTTAGTGTTAAGTTTTATATTTTGACCACTTCAGTACTGAAACTTTGAAATCGATCAATTTAGTGCTAAGTTTTTGTAATTTCGATTACTTAAGTGTCAATTTCTTTTAAAAAGATTACTTTAGTGCCAAGTTTGATGAACCACGTTAGCTCAAATAATAATAAAAAATACACGTGTCGGATTTCCGACGAGGCACGTCAGTTTAAATTGGATTAGGCACTAAAGAAAATTGACATTTAAGTGATCGAAATTACAAAAACTTAGCACTAAAGTGATCGATTTGAAAACTTTGACACTAAAGTGAGTGTCATACATAACTTATGGCATTTGGGTTGTACTTAAGCCCAATTTAAACCTAAGCCTTTCGTTTTGCGTAAATTCAGTCCCAAACCTTTTGATAAGTTGTCAATATAGTTCTTTTAACCAATTATCCAATAGGTTTAGGATTAGATTGATAAACCTTTAAAAAAATTAGGACAAAGTTGACACGATTAAAATGTTTAGGACTAGATTTGCTCATCGAAAAGGTTTATGGTTGTTTTGATAGCCAGATTTAGGAATTTTTGGAAAATTATCCTCTGAAAAAGATCTTTTGTGGGAGTTCTTACTTATGGTGTTTTATATATCCCTTATTTAACCCAAATGGTAATGTTACCAAAGAACAAATGGATTCGCATAATTTTTTTGCTTGCAGACTTAGCAAATTCAATTTAAATTTAGATATGTCTCCGTAATCCTAGCATAACTATTATTTTTTAGATTGCTTTTACCTCGTGTCGTATATATGTGAAAAAAAATTATTTCAATGACATCATCGAAAATTGAGCTGTTGTTATTATGCAGTGGAAAGTGGAAACAACGGACATTCGCGAGAACAAACTTGCACAGCTATAAAGCAAGAGAAAAACAGAGTCTCTTGATGACTAAGAATGAGACAATATATATATCAGATGGAGGTAAAATAAATGGACAATTAGAAGTTGAAGTCCCAAGGACCCCAAAGACGACAAATCATGGGGGAAGACTCTATGGTGCACATCAAGCTGAGATAAAGGTCAAATGGTTATTGGGTTGGCATGGTCATTTGTTGGGCCTAGAATAACACAAAATTGTATCGACTATGCCAAAGGATGAATGTCATGTCAAGTAAATGGATAATCCAAGCATGTTCCAATGCTAAACCCCATTGTAAAGCCACAGTTATTTCGAGTAAAATCACGTTACAAATATCATAAATTTCATGCGACGTTCATTTAATTATCATAACTTTCAAAAATTTTACTCAAGTGTTAAAAGTGATATGACCACCGAAAAAGGGCAATGTGACTTTTGAAAATGCTGTTGTGGCGTCGTCGATCCAATTTGTTTTTGAATATTTAATATACATATGACATTTTTTATTAATTTTTTTAATTGTTTTGCAGATTTTGTTTTTCTGTCTTTTTCTTTTTTTTTACAAAATCCTCAACTTTTTCTATGGTGGCCGGTGAGTGTAGCCGGCCCAGGGGCAAGGTTTGACTCAACGGGCCATCGCGGCCTCGGCTGCCGCGGGGTTGAGTAAACCCTAGAAATCACCATTCCCCACTTCTCTTTTGTTTTCGTGTTTCAATGGCTTCCGAAGGTTGAGTATAGGTGCTCCGTCGGCCGTCTCGCGTGGGTGAGTGACGAACAGTCCCTCGAGAGGGCCTTCAGCCAGTTTGGTGACATCATCGACTAGAAGGTCCATTTGTCCGAATCGAATCCCGATTTGCTCTATTCGTTGTTCTAAATCTGATCTGTTTTTCCCTCTTCCCCGACGCATTTTGTCCCATATTTGGTCTGTTTGCTGTCAATCTTTTTCGGATTCGAGAGGAACATCAATGTCAATGAGGCCCAATCTCGTTCTCTTGGCGACGGTGGCTTCAGGCGAGGCGATGACCCTTGGACCATTGGCCGACGCCGGCGTGGGGGTTGGGGGAGAGAGGAGGGGGGCCTCGCCCCTAATTTTTGGTTTCGAGGGATACGTTTTTTCTTTGATTGAGGATGGTGTTGAAGAGTCTTGTTGCTGTGACTTGGGTAGTCGTCTTTTGTGGGTTCTCCAGACTGAGCGACGATGAGCAGTGCCGTGGGTTGAAGACAATGAATAGTGCCCTGGGTTTAATTTTTCATTAATTTGTTTCCCTTTTGTTTTTCTGATTTGAATTAAAAATAAAAATCGAAATAATTAAAAAATGACGTGGAATTTCATATGGCACTCAGAAATTCAATAAATAATAGAAAAAATTTCAAGTTATGTTTTTCGGCGAAAATAGCACTCAAAGTGAAGTTTTTAGCCGAAATTGACACTCATTTGAACGCTTTTGCTTCAATATCGCACTCAAATGAATGTTTTGAAAGTTATGACACTTAAGTAAACGCCGAACGAAAGTCATGACACTTATTGTATACATTTTTCTCGTTTCGAGATGGGGTTGTGGATATAACCGATAAAATATACTATCCGTTGATTAAAAGACATAATTGCATTTTAACCGTAACTCATTATATCACGAAATGAGTTGAGCTTGCTTCCTATAAATTACTCCCAAAATAGCTTAGGAGTTCATAGAAGAGAAAATAATCGATTGGTTTGATATACCTAAAATAATAACCGCTGATCAAGGGACTGTCTTCGCTGGAAATGAGGTGTTCGATTTTACAAAGCAAGAGGTATAAAAATGACATATTTAACACCTTTGAATAAGATTATGGTTAGTTTTTTTTTTTGGGGTCAGATTATAGTTAGTCTTCTCAAGAAGTTTCCCGTGGAGAGACCTAGGGAATAGGATTCCACTTTGTCAATGGTATTGTGGGCTTTTAGAATATCGAAAAGAGGCATACGTACCCTGTCAAAAATTATATACGGTGATAAATTTAGTGTCAAAGAGTTTCAAACGGATTATTTTGATGCCAAAAGTTATTTACAGAGTCATTTTAGTGTTAAAAGTTTCAAATGAACAACTTTAATGTCATTTTTTTAAAAGAAAATGATCACTTTTAATGCCAATTTCTTTTAAAAATGATCATTTTTAGTGCCAACTCTAATGTGCTACATCAGCTTAAAAAATAATAAAAATAACACATGTCGAATTAGGCGAGCCACGTCTCTAGCACTAAAAGTGATCTTTTTTTTTTTTTTTAAGAAGTTGGTACTAAAAGTGATCGTTGTTAAAAAAAAATATTAGCACTAAATTTGTCCGTTTGAACCCATCCATGGGTAGCCCAAGTTGGTTAGGACGCACTTGAGATTGTGTGGTTAGACGCACTGATTTCAGATTCGATTCTCCAGACGATCACCTGTGATTTAAGTGGGGGGCCATGACAGTGGATTGCTCTGATAGTTTCTTTCGAGGAATAGTCGAGGTGCACGCAAGCTGACCCGGATACCTTGATTCTAAAAAAAAAAGTGTCAGTTTGAAAATTTTGATACTAAAGTGATCTCCGCACATAATTTTTGACACTAAAAATATTCTTGTGACTCGAAAAGATCAAGTAGTGACACAAGTCTTTAAATGTTGACATACTATTAAGAAGCTGTGATTCCCTTTTAAGTTACTTTTTAGTCCACAAAAGCGATATATTAAGAGTGGATAGAACCAGACCAAAACATGCTGAAGAAGACACGACGACTATGAACAGAGAAAGCTTCATACTTCCACATTCCTACTCTTGTTGTGCTGCGAACGAGAAGTTCATCTACTAAAAATATTTTTCATTGATAGCGATTGCATTTGAGAAGTGTACGAGTGTTGCAGTAATGCTTGTGATATGGTAATGGATTCTACCGGTGTCGGGCAGAAGCATCACAAGCTACAGTTGTAACTACTCAAAGGATGATTAGCGGAGGATACCGACCCTGTTGGTGGCTCTTAGTCCGGGAGAATGGACGTAGATTGGTCTACAGCCCAATCACTATAAAGATCTGCTTGCATCGTCTTCTATCTTCATTCACATGATAAAAACGTATTGCACTTGATATCATCAGCTTATTCTTGCATTTAGCGAATTGGTTCTGCATATATCAAACCTGATTTTGATAGTCCCGCAAAAGCTTTTCAAGTTGCTCACATTTTGTCATGTGTAGTAATTTAAGAGCGTAAAGATCTTTCATGACTCTATATTGTTGCAGGAGTCTGCGATAGACAAGTAACTTGAAGACCTCTATAATTCAATGGAACAAATTATAGTTACCGGAAATGTAAGAAGAAAGCGTTTATCAGATCATCAGATTCCGCATCGTAGGATGTTGTCCAAGATGGCATAAATTTAGTTCCACCAGTAAGGACATTTGCTTCAGCAACATCCTCTGGCATTGAGCATTCCACAAGTAATAATTAAAAAAACAAATCAACCACCCCCACGACAACGATCACTATGAAAGAATTGTCGAGAAGACAAGCTTATGTCGAGAAGACAAGCTTAAGATGCAAAACTTTATACCCTCTGTTGCTTTATCTCATTTTGAATCGATAGTATCTCTACGTGTAGTACAACCAAAGAAACAAAAATGAACATACTTCTTAAAGATGAAATTGTGAGAGAAACGAAAACAAGGTAACACACAAATTATAAATGGTCTTGCCTATCAAGAATGGACATTTACCAATGAAGAAGTCGTGAACAAGATCCTAAGAGCACTTCCGAAGGAACAAAATCATGTGAAGACTTCTATTAGAGAAACCCTAAGGATCATGCCTCTGTTAATGGACGAGTTGATAGGAACCTTAAAGGCTTTTGAAGCTAAACATCACAACGAAGATGAACAGAAAGGAAGAAAGTCCATTTACTTTTAAGGCTGACAGTTACGATATATGTAAATTTATCCAGATTCATAATATCACCATCTCCTAAAAGTTTTTTTTCCCCTTTCCAAGAGGTGGAATAGAATAATCCGATTGACGCGCAATGATCATACGTTTGTAATGCATTGTATGTCCCGGAATAGATCCCTCTCTTTGACTATTATTATGCCTCTTTACAGAGCGTAGGAGTCGAACCCTGCATCTATGATACTTGTGTTCCCACCCCCCAATTCTTAAGATGCAGATGATTCATCCGATCACAATGAAGACGATGAGTGTGAAAATTATCAAAAAAAAGTCCTAAACTAATTATAATTATGTCAATTCAGTCGCGCGTGTGTATAATTGGGTACTAACTACCGCCTGGAAAAAGAAGATGGCCTTATTAAGCAAGAGGTTTAAAAACCTCCTGTAGAAAAAGAAGAAAGTTCAAGGGCAAGAAGCCAACAAAAAATTTCAATGAAAGTAAGTTCTCTAATAGCAAAGAGGACAATAAAGGAAGGATGGTACATGCTTCGAGTGCTGAAGACGTGGGCACATCAAATTCAATTGTCCATTTATTCAAGAAATTGAAGAAAACATTCGAGAAAAAGAAGAATGCCTTAAAGTCAGAAACTTAGAGTGACACGGAATGCGAATCCAACTATTATGAGATCTGCGAACAGAATCCAGGTATTATGAGATCTATGAACAGACAAAATTTATATTCAACGACCGACATTCCATCTCAGCATGAAAAGAGACAAAGGAAAAACAATAAATGGTATCTCAATAGCGGAAGAAACCCAAATCAAGCACAAGGTTTTGTCCAATCTAAGAATCTTGACGAAGTCGCCATCTCTTGTCATGATTAGAGCTGGCAATATGGATTACAAATCCATATTTGACCAATATTTAAGTCAAATATGGGTCATTAACTTATAAATGGATCATTAAAAATGGGTCAATAATGGGCTATACTTAAATTCATATTGACCCATTTTCGATCCAAATTGGATTCATTTTCGACTAATAATAAAAATATCATTTCATCAATTACAAGTAATCTCGGGACCAGGGCCGGGTTCGACGATCGAGGTTGGATCGAGATCGGAGCCTGAGCTCGGGGCGGCCGACCGGGGCCGGGAACGGGATTAGTACCGGGTCCGGGGACGGGAGCCGAGAACCGGCGACTGGGGTCGGGACCGGTACCGGGGGCTGGGGATCGACGAACGAGGTCGAGTATCGAGGCGGGGGCCCGTGCCGGGACTGGGGCCGGGATGTGATGTGGGATGGGGCGGGGACGTGGGATTGGGATAGCTACAGGGGCCGGGACCGTGATTGGGGTCGGGACTAGGGTCGGGCACCGGGACTTGGGGCGGTGCTGGGGCAGGAACCGGTGCTGGGAGCAAGGTCTCAGGGATCGGAACCGGGGCCAGGGTGGGGGACTGAGATCGGGGCTGGGACCGGGGCCGGGCCGGGGCAGGGGCGGGGGCCAGGACCGTGACCATAACCGGGGCCGGAGATGGGCTCGGGATTTAGGGTGGGTGCCGTGGCCGGGATCTAGGGCCGGGGCAGGCGCCAAGTCTCGAGACCGGGGCTGGGTCCCCAGACCGAGATCGAGTCTCTCGGGGTTGGGGCCGAGTCCCGATATAGGGTCGGGGTCGGGTCTCGTGGCTAGGGTCGGGATCGGGGCTTGGACCGAGACCGGAACTGGGGCTGAGGCCGAGTCTCGGGGCCGGGGTAGGGTCCCGAGGCAGGGGCAGGGTCTTGGGGCTGGGGTCGGGGCCGGGTCCCGAGATCGGTGCTGGCCCTGGGGCAGTGTCCGTGACCGTGACCTGGGCCGGGACCGGAGATCAAGGCAGGTGCGGGGCTAGGTCCCTGGGCCGGGATCGAGACCTAGGACCGGGGACCAAGGATGGTGCCGGGGACAAAGGATGGGGCCGGGTCTGGGTAGGGGCCAGGGACATGGTCAGTACATGGACCGGAACTGAGAAGTATTTTAATAATATTATTTTTTGAAAATATTATTGTGTTTTGATAATATGAGTCAAAACGGGTCGGGTTGGGTATGAGTCAATATGGGTCGAATTATATTCGACTTGACCTAAACCCGACTCAATCCATCCATTTGCCACCTCTAGTCACGATTATCTAATTTCGTGTCCTTGTACGATAACTTTGGTCACTTTTTTGTTCAGCCAATCCCATGAATACGAAAGGGACATGCATAAAGAAACACAGGCAGAAAGAAAATTGCATGATGTTTCTCCTTGACTTGAAGGTTGCGCGAGGTGTCGTCTTCCTTGTTATATTACTACATTCACTGTCTCGATTCACATGAACTCTTGCACTTTATTTTTATCAATAGTTAGTCAGCTTGACGTGGATCTGTGCCATTTAAACTCAACTCGCAACTCTAGGTCATGTATTTTTTTTTTAGTAACACGTACTAATCTACCAATATTGTACTTAAATGTCTGATTAAAGCTCGACATGAGTAAGTCGATTATTGGAATAATCTAAAATAGCGTATTAACATAATATTACACCCTTACAAGATCGTGAAAAGCACCGGCAAATGAAGGACTATGTCAATTTATGGAAAAATTATCAAAAAATTTCTAAATTTATTGTATTTTTGCCAATTCAGTCATAAACCTTTTGTATTTATGTCAATTCAATTCTAAATATTTTGAATTTATGTCAATTTGATTCATCCGATTAATTTTGACCAGCCGGTATTGACGTGAACGCCAACCGACACTAACGGGACAATTTTAAATAATATTTTAATAGTTATTATTTTTTGTTCATCTTCTTCGTCTGCAGTTGGAGGCCAGGGCCGGAGAAAGATTCTTCACAAAATGAGCGAACTTGGCCAAGATTATGTCCAAATCACTCTGCATCAAGAGCTTCCCACTGTACGAAAGATCTACGCATCTTTTGGCAAGATCGCCGCTTTCGCTCAATGTGACTAACTGACCATCAGCGCGTACACCAAGACCGAAACCGCGGGGCTCCGCCTTGAGCCGGCGTCTTCGATCGAGACCAACCAGGAACTCAACTCCTTGAGCTTGTTCCTTATGAGTAGCCATTTCACGGTGAAAACTTTGAGCCTCAAAGTTTGAGGATAAGCACTCGATGGCGCGTTTCAGGCTGCTCTGCCTTGATTTCACCTCATTTATCTCTTATCCCAATATTTCTGCAATAACCTCAGTGCGTTCTGTTGAAAATTTACGCCCATTAAGGACTAAATTGACTAATTAATTTAATTGCGATAATTGATTACAATTATTAAGATTTATTTCCTACAATAAAAGAAAGAGACAGAGGGGATAGACTCTTCACTTTTTACACATAACATATGTCATTCTATCATCGATAGATCCGAATCGTCATCTCATCTGCAACGGGTGCTCTTAATCTGTGACTATCGAGGCATGTTCGTCATTCGCGATATGCTTCATAGATTAGTGATACAAGTCGATTATTTTCGGTTTAATCCGCTACGTATATGTATGTATTATATCGGGATTCGTTCCCTTCAGGTTCGAAGCAAAAGATCCATACTTGAATAGTTGGGTTTCTGTTGTGGGCAAAGAAGAAGCAGCTGGTTTTTGCAAGAATCTCAGCGAGGATGGCAAGGTCGATCCATAGCGACATCAGATCTGGGTGAGGTCGCCCAGCCGTGGGCGACGATGACGCCATGGCTAGGCAAACTTGCGCAGACATGGCGATGCCTAGCCATGGCGTCGCCATCGCTAGGCTAGACTGAGCTCGATTAGCTTTGGTGGCGCCAGTGCCAATGAGGATCCTCACCGGCTGGAGGATGAAGATAAAAAAAAACGACGAATAAATAAATAAACAAGAACCGAAGGAAGAAGATGAACCAGAGGAAGAATATCCGAAGGGAGAAGATGAACTAGAAAAAGAAGAAAAATAAAGAAATGGAAAAAAAATTAAAATTTAAAATTGCCTTGTCATCATCATCAAATGTCCATGCACCAGCTGGCGCCTATGTCAGCACCTAATGCGATGCATCAATGACCTCAAATGGCGCAGTTGAGTGAGGTATCAGGTGACCTCTGTCGCGACTTAAAAATTTAGGAAATTTTGAGACTAATGGATTGTTATGTTAATTAAATTAACTAACTTAACTCAAACTCTCTCAAATCCATACCAAATCGCAACTTGAGACTCGAATAATTAACATGCAAAGATTTTTTAAAAAAGAGCCACCACTAATTATTTAAGGTAGGTTGATTGAAAACCTAAAAAAATAACTGGAAAACTATTTTATTACTACGGACTAGAGATAGTCCGGGACTTGATTACGCTAGATTACTCAAACGCCATTTCGGTATCATTTTATTTCATGAAAGATCATTTGTGATGGCAACATTAATTGATTTTAACCTAGGTCATTAACAGAGGTCATCATGTGGGTGCGCAATCAATTAATTGAACATCCACAAATTAACATAATTGTTGTGGAAAACGCTAAGAGATACACAAATTCAAGCGCGTAACAACAAGGATGAAAGTAAAATAAAAAACACACGAGACGCGATATACGTAGAAAGCCCAAAATAGGAAAAACCACAGGAGAGAGAGGGGTTTCACTATCTTCACTAACAAGTACAAGCGTACAATCAAAGATCCAAAGATTTGACAAGAAAAAAAGTGAAAATAAAGGGTTTTGGGGCATAAGCTAAAGTAAGCATCCCCTATATGATATGCAAGATATCCTTTTTATGGCCCCCATTAAAAAAACCCTAAAACAAAGTGAATGGTCCAAAATAACCTTATCACTAATTTGGAAGTCAGAATATAACAAATCTTCACCTTGATTTCAAATATCTAGAAGAGCATTTTACTAAACGCCACAAGACCTCTCTCCCTCACCTTCAAGAGTGACCACATAAGGGTACCTGCCAAACGGTAGAATTAACGACACACACCCCTAAGCCTGCGTGAATGTATTCGATGTAGGAAACAAGGGATAAACCGCCATCAACACCGCCTAAGCAACTCAAAAAGTGAGAACACCAACCAAATCCAAACAATGCTTGAACTTGGTCAAAGAAATTGATTTAGTCAACATATCTGCTGGATTATCCGCTGTAGGTACTTTCTTCACTGTTATTGTACCTTTAGCAACCTCATCACGCATAAAATGATAACGAATATTGATGTGTTTCGTTTTCTCGTGATACATATCCTTCTTGGTCTATTGAATTACACTTTGGTTATCGCAAAGATAACAGAGGCTCCCTCCTGCTTTACCCCAAGTTCTGCAACCAAACGCTTCAACCAAAGAACTTCCTTTGCTACTTCCGTTGTAGCCATGTACTCTACTTCGATGGTAGATAAAGTAACTGTGTCTTGCAAAGTTGCTCTCCAACTAACCACGGAACTACTAAGTGTAAAAACATAACCTATCAAAGATATCCTTTTATCGAGATCACTTGTGTAGTCAGAATTAATGAAGACAGCAACTGAATGCCCTATATTACAGCCTCTATCAAAGACCAAACCAACATCTGAGGTATCCCGAATATACCGAAGAATCCACTTTAGTGCTTGCCAGTGAGCTTTACCTGGATTTGCCATATACCTGCTCACAACACTAATTGCCTGGGAAATGTTTAGACGAGTGCATACCATAGTATACATAAAACTACCCACAACACTAGAATATGGAACTCAAGATATCTCATCTTCCTCTTCTTTGGTTTTCGGTGACAAAGAAGTAGAAAGTCTAAAATGGGATGCCAGAGGACTACTTACCACTTTAGCATTCTTCACACCAAAACGTTCAAGCACTTTCTCAATATACCCATTCTGCGAAAAGTATAACTTTCCAACCTGTCTATCTCTACGAATCTCCATACCTAGAATTTTCTTGGCAGCTCCAAGATCATTCATCTCAAATTCCCTGCTAAGTTGCTTCTTTAACAACTATATTTCTAACATGTCTTTTGCTGCAATAAGCATGTCATCCACGTACAATAACCGATAAACAAAATAACCATCACGCAATTTAATATAGTACACACAACTGTCATGCGCATTCCGCGAGTAGCCATGACTTAACATAAAGCCATCAAATCTCTTGTATCATCGTTGTGGAGATTGTTTGAGACCATACAAAGAGCATTTCAACTTGCAAACATGATCTTCTCTACCCTCAACAATGATTCCCTCGGGTTGAGACATACAAATTGTCTCCTCAAGCTTGCCATGTAGAAAAGCAGCCTTGACATCAAGTTGCTCAAGTTCTAGATCATAAAGGGCCACTAAAGCGAGCAATATACGAATGGAACTATGTTTCACAACTGGAGAGAACACTTCATTGAAGTCGATCCCTTCCTTCTGACTAAAGCCCTTCGCTACCAAATATGCCTTGAATCTTTCATCTTCAACACCCGAAATTCCTCTTTTCTTTTGAAAGTCCACTTGCATGCAACAACTTTTTTACCCTTAGGCGTTTTCACAAGATCCCAAGTTTGGTTCTTATGAAGAAACTCCATCTCTTCATTCATAGCAACAAGCCACTTTTTAGATTTAGAACAAATAGTAGCTTCACGAAATGTAGAAGGTTCTTCAATACCAAGCTCACTGTCAATTTCTGGTTGAATAAGAATGTCTTCAGAGGTTCTTAGTGGATGCATTACACTAAACTCCACCCCTTTCTCTATATTCTCTTCATTAATATTTGTAGACTCAACAATTTTTGTTTGATCAAGTACAAAATTTTCGTCAAAAGTAACATCCCTACTGATTATAAACTTTAGATGACTGAGGATTAGAACACCACAATCTATAT
Source organism: Rhodomyrtus tomentosa (assembly GCA_028455895.1). Classification (NCBI taxonomy): domain Eukaryota; kingdom Viridiplantae; phylum Streptophyta; class Magnoliopsida; order Myrtales; family Myrtaceae; genus Rhodomyrtus; species Rhodomyrtus tomentosa. The sequence goes on along the minus strand of JAPCWY010000001.1, from coordinate 32,686,691 downwards.
CCCTTAACTCCATCTACATAACCAACAAAAATACATTTCTTGGCTCTAGGTTCAAGCTTACCATCTTTTACATGATAATAAGCGGGACATCTAAATATTTTCAATATAGAATAATTAGAAGGTTTACCAGACCATACCGCGTTTGGAGTCTTACATTCAATTGCGGTAGAAGGAGAATGATTCACCAAATAGCATGCCGTGTTCACGGTTTTCGCTCAGAAATCTTTATCAAGTCCAGCATTAGAAATCATACATCTAGCTCTCTCTAAAAGTGTTTGGTTCATGCGCTTCGCCACTCCATTCTGCTGAGGTGTATACCTGACTGTTCGATGTCGAACAATACCTGAATCTTCACAATACTTGTTAAAATCACCTCCACAAAACTCAAGACAATTGTCTGTTTTGAGACGTTTTATCTTCTTGGCAGTTTGATTTTCAATCAATATCTTCCACTTGTCGAACGTATCAAAAATGACATTTTTACGCTTTAAGAAATAAACCCAGACTTTCCTAGAAAAATCATCAATAAATGTCAAAAGATAAATTGCACCACTTTTAGATGTAACTAGTATAGGTTCCCACAAATCGGAGTGAATATAGTCAACTGTACCCTTTGTCGAGTGCACCCTAGTATTGAAACTAACTCTGCGTTGTTTCCCGTAAACACAATGCTCACAAAAAATCAAGTGGAACTATATGCTCTCCACAGAGTAAATCATGCTTACTCAGGATAGTCATTCCTCTTTCGCTCATGTGGCCCAACTGCATATGCCACAATCTTGATTTATTAGAATTTGAAGATAATGATATATTTAAAGAACCCATAATGACACTTCCTTACAGAACATAAAGACTGTTCTTCTTGTTACCTCTCATCACAATCAAGGAACCCTTTGAAATTTTCAAAACTCCATCTCCACCAGTATACATGCATCCTGTGGAATCTAAACTGCTAAAAGAAATAAGGTTCTTCTTCAAATTTGGAATGTGCCTAATATCTATCAAAGTTCTTACTACCTTGTCATGACATTTGATCCGCACTATACCAATACCCACAATCCTGCAAATTGCATTATTACCCATTAAAACTGAACCACTGGTGACTTTCTTATATGTGTGGAACCAATCTCTATTTGGGTACATATGGTATGAACAAGTTGAATCCAAAATCCATTCATCGTTTACACGATAATTCAAAGACAAAATAGTAAGAACATTATCTACATTAGCAAACTCATTATCTTTTGTCAGACTAACTGAATCAGAACTATCCATCGACTTCTTCCCCTTAGCTTTGACAAAATGACACTCGATTTTATAGTGTTCGAACTTGTGACAATAGTAACATTCAACCTTTTTCTTGTCCTGACATGATCTAGATTTTGAACGTCCTTTACTATTAGCGCGTCTATCCCGATGATTCAACCTTTTCCTAACAACTAAGCCATCGGCTTTATCTGTACTATTACTCACATCAACTTTGTACGCATCTCCTCGAAATTCAGCGAGGCTTTCACATCCTCAATAGTTAAGGATTCTCTTCCATACAACATATAATTCATAAAATTTTCATACAAGCACGGTAGCGAGCATAACACAATTAGGGCTTGATCTTCATCATCTAACTTCAAATCTAGATTTTTCATATCCATAACAATTTTATTAAATTCATCCAGATGTTCTTGGATAGGAGTACCCTCTTCCATCTTTAATGTATAAAGACTCTGCTTAAAAAATAATCTCGTCGTAAGAGATTTCTTCATATAGAGACTTCTAACTTTTGCCATAATCCTGAAGCCGTTTCTTCATCAGCAACTTCATGAAACACCTTGTCAAACGACGACAATTGGATGGTGCAATGTGCCTTCTCTTCCATCTCCTCGATCTTTGCGGTAGTCATGTCATCGGAATAATTCCCATCCAAGGCTCTAACCGAGTCTTCCTGACGCAGCAAAGCTTTCATCTTTATCCTCCATAGCCCAAAATTGTTTTGACCATCGAAGTGTGCCATTTCAAACTTGATAGATGCCATCTCGAATAAAAGGCCGAAATTTCTTCTCTCTGATACCAATTTGTTGCGGAAAACGCTAAGAGATGCGTAAATTCAAGCACGTAACAACAATGATGAAAGGACAATAAAAAAAGCATGATACGCAATATACGTGGAAAACCCAAAATGGGAAAAACTATAGGAAAGAGAAGGGTTTCACTATCTTTAATAACAAGTACAACCGCACAATAAAAAATCGAAAGATCTGACAAGAAGAAAGTGAAAACAAAGGGTTTCGAGGCAGAAGCTAAAATAAGCATTCCCTATGTGATATGCAAGGTATCCTTTTTATAGTCCCCATCAAAGGAACCCTAAAACAAAATGAATGGTCCAAAATAGCCTTATCACTAATTTGGAAGTCAGAATATAACAATAATCAAAGGAGCATGCGCCACACAAAATATTATTATTATTATTTTATTTTTTATATGAATGCATGAAAAACTATACTATATGCAATGCATGAAATTATTATAGGATACAATGACATGGATTAAATGCAAGACTAGACTAAATGACATGCAAATTAAACGAATGCACAAATGAGACCATAATTTAAATAAATTAATTACATCACACGTAAATCAAGACATGCAATTCTAATATGCAATTTAAGCTAAAATGCGACCAAATACGATATAGCAAGAAATAATGACACAACATAGATGACGTGGCATGGATGATGTGGCAAGAATGATATTGCATTGATGACGTGGCAAGAATGACATTGCATTGACAATGTGGCAAGAATGACATTGCATTGACGACGTGGCAAAAATGGCATGTCATGGAAGAACACTTATATATATATTCGGATGAATCAATTTCCTAAAATAGAACTATGTCAAAACAATGCTTATATTGCATATTTCATAGTTTAAATAGGCCTAAACCCTAATATGTTAAGATGGATTATTTTAGACATAAAATTCTGTCTAAGCATGCAATTTCTATCCTAAAAATGCAATATAATCTAATTATTTACAAAAAGGATTAGATACGCAATCATCTACGTGATGCTATTTTTAAAAGATATGCAATTTTCAAATGAGTAAAGTGAATGAATGCAAACTTTTTTAGAATTTTTGAGATTACATCATTTGACAAATATATTCTAAAAAACGTGGCAATCAAGCAATTTAAAATAAATTAGAAAATTGGATATATCAATGAAGTTTTGAAATATTTCGCAAATATTTGAGCTAATCTTTAATTAGTAATTCTACGATTAATAATTGAACCCAAATGCTTGCCTAATCAAGTATTCCATCAATTGTCCAAAAGATGTACTTTCTCGATTGTTCGGCAAGTTGCGGATTAGGAAAAAAGTACTTTCTGGACTGTAGGCGAGAGAAAAAGATGGTTGAATTTATGCAACTTTGACAAGACCAAATGACAGTAGAGCAATATGAGGCGAAATTCGTTGAGCTATTAGAGTTTGCGCCATGGACGATTGGAGATCCTGTGAATAGCATGAGAAAATTTCGTGAAGGATTGAAGCCTGAGATTAAGGAACAACTGGTGCTGTTGAACCTTAAGAGTTTTAGAGAATTGTATAAAATGGCCTAATTTATGGAGAGGAGCATGATTGACAGAGCAATTGCATCTGGATCATGATTTGTGCCTTCTTCTAGCGATAACCGTTGGCTAGGGAAGAGGCCGATGTATGTCAACAAGTATCACATCCCGTCTAACCGGACTAGTGCAATCATGTTCCGCCAAAGTGAGAAGTGTCGCCTGTGTCGCTTAAGGCATGGGTCCAGTCTATGCCTGTTTAGAGGAGGAGAATGCTTTAAATGTTACAAGCTAGGACACCAAGTGAAGGATTGCCCATTGAGACAGAAAACAGTCCAAGCATAGCTATCGCAAGAAGGACAACTTTGAGGAGATGTTCAGCAGGACAACTAGGATTGACTCTACTGGGAGTAGGGTGACTTTTGAATTAAGATACTCTGTTATAGATTAGCAATAGCTAGACAAGTTTGAAAATACCTTTTTATGGATAAGATTTATGGATATGGGCTTGTATTAAGATGACTATTATTTTGTAGATTCCATAAGTTTGAGGTGTTGTTTTGCTTAGATTGCCTTAGCCGTTGTTTTCTTTAGATCCTAATTTATGACTAAAGAAATATTCACGGAGGAGCGAGCGTGAATTGTGAGATTGAGCTCTAAAATGTAGTGAACTCTCAAAGAGTCAGAAGATACGAATTGATAAGGATCGATGTAAAGGCAGGTAAAGTGTGCTGTATGGCGACGAAGATTTCTCTCTACAAATGTTTAAATTTGGATTTAAAAGTGAAAACACGTTTGTGAATGCATTGTGTTGTATTTTTGGTGATGGACAGAAGATTGTGGATGAATCGAGACGTATGAGTAAGTAAGACATATGTGCCTTGCATTGTTGGTGAAAGTTGATTATATCTCCGAATCTTGAACGAAGAAGGCCTTGCAGTATGTCAAAGGTAGTATTGGAATGACTTGAAGCCCGTGTGGTTCAGTTGACTAGTAACCTAATAAGGTCACGGTGAAGCATACACTGCCTGAAGACTATAATTAGTGAAATCTTAGACATGTGCATGGAATGAGAACAGTGAAGACGAATAAGGAAAGTTTGTAATGGCAGTCTAAGGGTGGACGACATGGTAGGCTCGCCAGTTAGATGCACAGACTATCGAGTTTGTCGATGCCCTTGAATAAGATTAAGATTGCAATATATGACAATTAAGGAAGACTAGTTATCAGAGTGACGCGTCGGAAGCATGGTAGAACCATATGATTTCTTGAAATAATGACAATGAGGGTCTTGCTTTTGATAAAACAGAAAATCGATCGGGACTCATAACAGTAGTTTTAATGTTAATCCGAATAGCTTGAGGAGACACCAAGGTTTGAAGCAAGGTTATTAGAGGCTAATAGAAAGACTGATATGGCCAAGTGAAGGGTTAAGATTTTGATGTGTCGATAAGTCAAATCGAAGCGTTACAAGCTTAGTAGATTGCTGATGTTGTTGGGGATTCTAGAGTAAAGGTGGGAAAAGATCACAATGGATTTGTTATGAAACTTCGAAGAGGTCAACGGATAAATGACTCAGTTTAGAATACAGTAAGCATATTGACAATACATATTCATGTTATAACAATGTGAAGAGATTCAATTTGGTATGAGTGCGATGCCCTATGACCAAAGGCTGATCTAAGCTTAAGACTCGAACTACTTTCGAACAACGACAAAGGGTTGAGGAAGCCACTGAGGGTTAGAGGTCGCCCTTGACAAGGATGATGGCCTGATTTGCCAATCGGTTGTGCTATTGATTAAAGGTCGACTGTGTGGAGATCTTAAATCAAGCATGGATCGAATTGGGTTGGTCTCGCTCAGCTGTAATTCAACCATAGAATCACCCTGAAGTCGACTAGAGATTAATTCGTGGCATGATTTGCGAGTTGGGATTGATTGATATTCAGGATGGCTATGGACCCAATGAGAAACAATCTGCAGTAAAACCCCGTACCAGCCAAATACTAGTCAAGGACTAGCTACCCTGGATGTGACATGTTGCTAGAAAAATATGGGTCGAGACGAACTAATCCTGCATAAACTTGAGTTGGTCATGAGAGGTGTTCTTGATAGTATTCGATTGTACCACCGATCTAGGAACTGGTGATTCTAACCCTAAATCAGGATAATTGAGGTGGTCCTCGACTCGTCAGTCGCTTGTGAGCTGACCCTGTTCGATAAAATGGACGGTCTGACCCTTAGTTTGATTTGATGCCTGGATTTAGTGATTCTTTAGATGTTTCAAGAATTGACAAGTGGTGATTCCAAACCTCAAGACGTTGACTAGACCAATCAATAGAATATTGATGACTAATTAATCGATCGAAGAAGAGGCAAATCATTAGTTGACCTTTTCCACGTAAGCAGAATGCCCAAATTCCCATTAGTGTTAGCCGTGATTGACCTCTATGGAACTGTAAGAAAAGAAGTGTTAAACACTGCTCATTGGAAGTTAAGAAATGGCAAATTGATTCATGGGAATAGATAATTACCATGGTTACTAGGATAACCTATAGTTGATTGGGACAATAAGGTCAGATGGTCACAGTTGAGTTGAATCTTTAGAGTTGTATGATTCACCATGTTTAAACGAATTGTGGATATTGAATTGTGTCAGATTAGTAGTCAAGGATCGTAAGTTAGAATCTGACTTGGATTTGATCTCACTTTGCAATTTTAGTGCACAAAGTGGGGATAAGGTTTGATTTGAAACGAACGTGGTATGAATTTAAGGGAAATGAAATTGCAGTTCAGTATGGCTTATTACCCACAGACAAAAGGTCAATCTGAAAGGACAATTCAGACTTTTGAGGACATGTTAGAGGCATGTGTTTTGGATTTCAAGGTAGTTAGGAGGAATAGTTACACCTGGTAGAGTGTGCCTAAATAGCAATTATCAGTATAACATTAAGATGATGCTTTTCGAGGCGATGTATGGCAAAGTATGCAAGACGCCCGTTTAAAAAAAAAATTAGTAGGACCTGAGTTAGTGGAACAGCCGATTGACGCTATCAAGGTTATCAAAGACAGATTAAAGACGACACAGAGTCGTCAAAAAAGTTACGCCAATAAGGAGCGAAGACCATTGGAATTTCAGGTGGGTAATCATGTCTGTAGAAGGTGACACTTGTTGAAGGGACAACTCGTTTTAGCAAGAAAGAAAAGCTAAGTCCAAGGTGTGTCGCACCATTCAAGATTTTGGAAAGAATTGAAAATTGAATGTATCGTCTTGTGTTATCGCTAAGACTTGCTCAAATGCATAATGTCTTCCATGAGTCGATATCGAGGAAGTGCGAACTGGACCCCGCCCATGTGCTGATTTAAGAGGAAATTGAATTGGGTGAGCAAGCAACGTACGTGAAAGTCCAGTCAAGATCGTAGCTAGGAAACAGCAAGTGTTCCGGAACAAGAATTTTCCTTTTGGTCAACGTGATTTAGTGAAATCACGGAACTGACAGGAACTATTTAGGAGATTGAGAAAATGGTGAGGACTGGATATCCTTATTTGTTGGTAGGGTGTAGCAATATTTCAATTTTGAGGACGAAATTTCCTAAGGGGGGAAGAGTTGTGACTCCTTAGAAATTCACTTCTGGTAAAGTACTTGAATCCAATTAAAAGAAATTAAATGGAATTTCGGTCTGTGGAATATTTTAGGATCGTAAGGATTTAAGAGACAATATTGGACGAATTCTGAAGTTTTAGTCGGTTTAAATTAGATTTCGAATTTCTTAGTTATCGCAAATTAAGATTTCAATCCTCGCGCTCGAGCCTAATCCCAACCAAGCCTGGTTTAAGAAATTGTCAAAAATACCCTTCGTTCAATGTACAGAATTTCATTTCAGTCCTAACATGCCAAATGACCGTTTTGCCCTTGGATATTTGCATATAGGATAAAATGGCCAAAAAGTCTTCCCTGTGGGCCCCACCCCAACTCCCATCAGCCTATCCCTTTCTCACGTGACTCTTTTCTCTCTCTATTCTTCTTCTGCTTCTTCTTCTTCTTTTTCTATTTTGTGGACACACCGATCGAGCCTTCCTCCTCCTCCATTCGAGTTTTGTGCGACCCCAGCCACCACACGACATCCAACCATCCCTCATTGTCACCCTTGACCCTTTGCCGCTGTTAACAGCTGCCGGAAGCCACGACACAGCCTCGGGAAGGCGTCCCTTGTTTCGGCTCGTATAGACCTGAGAGCCTCCGGCCCTCCCCCGGCCGTTTCTGGAGCCACTACCCCCAACCACCATCACGCCATGACTCCCCCATGTCCTGAGCTCCAAGCCGACCCAACCCCACTAGCCGTCGACCGCCGGAGCCGCCGCGAACAGCCACGAAATAGCTGGTGTCCTATTTTTGACCCGGTTCGACATTTCTTCAGGTCCGGCTAAACCAGCCGTCGCCGCTGCTCAGCGCCACCACCAACGACCTCCCAAGACCCCTCTCCGACTTCCCTGAGCTCGTGGAAGCCGGCTGCCAGGCGTGGAGCTCGGAATCAGCCCCGAACCGCCTCTCCTGTTCACGGCTCGCGAGTCCCCTGTTTTACGTCGTTCTGCCCGTCGCGGTTCCTCCTCCTTTGGCCGCCCTCCGCCAGTGTCGTCGCCACTCTTGGATACCTCAGAGACTCCCCGACTTTTGCCGATCTTTCCTCAGCCCGCTAAGTCGCCACGAAACGCCGAAAACCCCCTACAATCCCGACTACTCTGCTATGTTTCTCGGTTATGTCATGTTTTGGGCCGGGTTCAAGGGCCAGCGGGCCGGGCCGTGGCTTAGGAGGCAGGCCGAGTCGTTAGGCCATTGTACCAGGTCTGTGGGCCAAGTTGCCCGAGAGTTTTGGCCGTGAGCCGAGAGCTTTGAGCCATCGTTCGAGAATTTTAAGCCGTGATCCGTCGAGCCGAGGAGTGTGTCCCATTGCCCGCGTCGTCGCTGTTGAGACCGCCAAGCTAGTCAATTAGTGAGTTGACCCTAATCCTTGGTTAGGGCGCTAATTACTTCTAGGATTTGTCAATTAGTCGTTTAGGAAAAATTTAAGTACACAATCGGGGTCGGTTTAGATAGAAATTGGGATTAGGTTAAATGACCGCGATCAATTAGGTTAGCCAGATTGATTACATTATCTGTGGCTAATTGTAATTAGTTAAAATTGATTGATTGATCGTGAGCGAGTGATAGGCTAGAGACGAACGAATGTTCGACGATTTAAATCGATTGGTTTGGTTAATAAAGAATTATTGTACGAATCGAGCTTTTTTATTGTCTAATCAGCTTTGACTGCTCATGATTGATTGATGAACTTATTGATTGGTCGTTTCACTGAAATGTCTGTTTGGCTGCCTTATTTGTCCACTATGTGATTGGTTGTCTGTTTGGAGATTTATCGCCCTTCTGTGATTGCAGTGTCTAATATTAGACTGCATATGAATATGACCGAGTGCGAAGTCAAAAGACATATTTTTAGCTTGAAAATGGCCTTTGGATGAGATTTTTACATGCTTGTGTGAGCATTCAGCTTAAACCAAAGATAATGAAATGAGTTGATTGCTGAATGTGTATTGTATGGTCATATGAGGGAATGATGACGCTTTTCATGGTAAGTTCGTACCGTACCAATCTGATGGAACTAGACGACTTGTCAAAAACACGACAATTCTAATCCGGTGCTAACCAGCACGGAGACAGAGTTGGTCGGATGCCTATCACAGCTTGTGATAGACCGACGCCTCGTTTAGGGGTGCCTATTTGCTGGTGTCGTGCCAGACACATTGGAAACACCTCTCGTAGTAGCCGTTGCCGAGAGAAAAGGGACGTAGCCTGGTCCTGCCGGTAGAACGCTCGATTGCACTAAGGTGCTGGATCACGTTATTTGTGTGAGTTGAATCATGCCCGCTTTCGCGTGGATCCTTTCACGTGCCGTTGGCACGATCATCGTTAATAAATGGACTTGTGTGATGTTCTGTGCGTACTTGTGGATGACATGCTTGTTTGGGTGATTGACTAATTAACGGTGAGTTGAGTCAAGCATTACATTGCGTGTGGCTGGAGCTGATAAGTATGGATGTAGATGGTTATTATATCTTGACTGTACTTGGTTGCTATATGTGGTTTTATGATCTTGTGAGACTTGATTCATTGAGATTTATTCTCACCCCGTCGTGGGATAACATTTTCAGGTCCCAAATGATGAAGTCTTGTGGACGTCAAGGATTGGCTTTTGAATTATTTATCTGAAGTAAGATGAGAAGTTAGTCTTACCTGATTGATTACAGCTTTGAGATTTTGTCTAGTCGCCCCGAAGTATGGGGTTATGCTTATACGTTAGAAGGTCAGTAGGGTTAAGACCTAGCTACTATTTGTATAATTGTTTATTGTTATCTTTTGGTGAAACGTTGTGATATTTGACTCCTGCTATTTTATTCCATATTTGTTTTGATGTCAGGGAGTGTAAATACGTTTTCGCATGCGTAAGTAAGTGATATATCGGTAGTGTGCCCGTAACACTATCTCTATGACCTCGTGGCGATTTTGCAAAGTATGTCGCGGGCTCGAGAGTTGGGGCGTGACAGAAGTTAGGATTGTTAAATAGATATCTTTCATTATCAATATGATATCTTTTAATATCACTTATATTCTGTGATAATATCAAATTTAATTGCCCACCAAGTTTTAAGATAAGTCAATATTCCACCTTAGCATTTTATTTAGCAATTTTCATCCCCTACTAATATTCAATATTCATTGGTTTAGTTCAGATAATTTAATTGACTTCAAAATCTTGAATTAAATCCATCCACCGCCCGTCTGATTAATTGTAAATGTGAAGCATGATTGTCGAAAAATAAAATATGAATGTTCAGTTTTTTTTTTGTTTAGAACTAAAATTAATTCTGATTTTTTATGCAGAAAATGACTAAAATGAAAATTCAAAATTTAGGTGTCAAAAACCTCCAGCTCATAAATTAAAAGTTGTCAGTTGTTTTTTTTTTAGTAAAAAAAAATCGCTTGTTCAAATTCAATTAATTGAGTGCGAACTGTCTAGTTTATGGCTACTTGCACAATTTTGGTCTTAATCGGTTCATGAGGCCTACATGGTCTTCAATGGAACTCTCCATAGTCGAGTCTCTATGCCCGTGATCCCTGCAAGTAATAAATCAATCTAAAAGTGGCTTTCATCACAACGGCCAAATTATACCTTCCGCGGACCAGGGTAATAAATCCATAATTTGCTGATAAATATTCTCAGTGAAAGAATATAGCATGCGAATTTTTATCATGTAACGTATAATGCTGTCAAAATAGGTTAAAGACGTATATTTCAACTCTTATTCAATGAGATGAGTCAAATGTGGATTAGTCAAGTTTTAATAAATATCCCACTTAATTTTATTTTTTAATAAATAAGTTTTTAATGGGTTTAAGTTATATGCCTAATTATATGTGAGTTGTAAATGTATTTGTTTTCAAATCCATTTACACCCCCATTTAGCTTATAAATGTTAATAGTTGAGTCAACCCATTCATGAAATGAGACGTCGTCATTTTTAACAGCCTTTTAATTCTTTAATTTTAAAATTTAAATTTTCTTTTCTCTTTGTCTTTCTTTCTTTTACTTTCTTTTTTCCTACGAAGTCCAGCAAGGGTCAGCCAGCGACCTTTGCCCAATTTCGTGGAAAAAAAAGAAAAAAAAATCAAAGATTTTAAAGAAAATTATACAAATTGCCCACTAGATTTGTATCGCGTGAAAGTGTTTTAGTTGTATAAATATCTGAAATTTTTTTTTATAAGAAACAAGTCTCCCTTCGATAATCACTCAAAAAATATTTGCCTATCCTCGCAATTGCATCATATAGAGGTGTTCAAGTAACATGAGTTGAGTTGGATATTCATGTTAAATTTGTATTGTATGAAAATGAGTAAAAACGAGTTAAATGGATTAATTTGAACCGGATAATTTTTGGCCCTTCCCATCCGTTTGACACGGTTCTAATGTTAGGATATTGCCCACTTCAATTAGCACGGTTGGCTTTAGGACGGTCGCTTTCCAACAACTCAGTACAGAAGTTTCAAGTTTAAATGCAATTTGCGACCTTCCTTCGCTATTTATTACCCAGTTGAATCGTTCATCAACTCAACACAAGAAAGACCTATCAAAATCCTACCCATCCTTCTCTGTCACGCTCATCTCTAAAATTAGCTCCTTCACTCTCCTTTTCCACTGTACAGGAAAAATTCCAAATCCAGCAAGAAGCAAAGCACGTAAACAGAATGGCTGATCCAACTCCGTTGCTCTCACAATCCACCAACGGCAGTGATAAGCACGAACCTCCGAAGCTCGAGAAGCACCCCCCGTCGTTGGACTCGATGATCGAGCAGTCGATGAAATATTTCGGGTGGGCTCTGCTCATGCAAGCCTCGCTCGTGTCGCTTGCTGGGTTCTTCGACGCGCAGCAAACGTTCCTCAGCATTTTCACCGATGTTCAACCGCCGTGGCATTGTGTGGATCTTGACGACAAGCATTGCAACTCCATGTCGGACGTTTGTCGACTTCCGAACTGTTCCTCATGGCAATGGGATTATCCCAAGCATGCCTCTATATTATCTGAGTGGGGCCTTCAATGCGCAAACTAAGCAATAAGGGGCTTACCAGCTTCATCCTTCTTCATGGGATGCTTGATTGGCGGTTTGCTTTTGGCGACGCTTGCCGACTCGTCCCTCGGCCGAAAAAACATGCTCTTCCTCTCGTGTTTAGTCATGTCTTGCTCATCCCTACTCACGGTCTTCTCCACCAACGTGTGGATCTACTCTGGCTTGAAATTCGTCACCGGATTTGGGCGCGCGACCATTGGCACTTGTGCTCTTGTGCTAACATCAGAACTAGTGGGCAAGAAACTGCGAGGGAGTGTCGGTGTGATGGGATTTTTCACTTTCACGTTAGGGTTCTTATCGTTGCCGGCAGTCGCCTACGTGAACCGAGGCTCGTTATGGAGAGCTCTGTACATTTGGACATCAGTCCCGGCCATTCATTACTGTGTCTTAGTCCATTTCTTTGTTTGCGAGTCACTAAGATGGCTCTTCGTGAGGGGACGCAGGGAGGGAACGCAGGGAAGAGGCTGTTACAACCCTAAAGAGCATCTCACCGCCGAGCTCGAGTGCCCTCACCAAGGGCTTCTCCTCGATCTCGCTTGACGAGGAACTTTTGAACAACATGGGCATCTTCTCGGCAATCAAGGCCTTGTTGGAGAAGAAATGGGCCTGTTGCCGGCTATGTGCAGTCATGTTGGTCGGGTTTGGCACGGGGATGGTGTACTACGGGATGCCGCTCGGGGTCACGAACCTGGACTTCGACCTCTACTCTAGCGTGACGCTCAATGCCCTTGCGGAGCTGCCCTCGAGCCTGGTCACCTTCTTCCTCATAGGCAAGCTCGATAGGAGGAGTTCTCAACTATTCTTCACAACACTCAGCGGGTTCTGTAGTGTGATGTGCATTTTGGAAGGCCAAGTGGGGCAAAAGTGGCAAATTGGCTTGGAACTAATCTCTTTCTTCAGTGGATGCACCGGGCTTGATGTGTTGTTGATATACGCATTAGAGTTGTTCCCGACGTGCGTGCGGAGCTCGGCGATAGCGATGGTGCGGCAGGCGGTGGTGTTTGGCGGTGTGTTCAGCCCGCTGTTGGTGGCGACCGCTGGCCGGAGAGGGGATGGGGTGTTGTCTTATGGGGCTTTTGGGCTGGTCATTGGGTGTTGTGGGCTGTTTGTCTTGTGGTTGCCGGAGACAAGAGGTGGGAACCTTTGTGATGCAATGGATGAGGAAGAGAGAAAAGACAACAAGAGGGATTCTTTGTGCTAAATAGCGGTAATGTACGCCTTTGGTGGGAATGCAAATTCAATGTTGTGGCCGAGAAAGTGATTTCGATTGTCGGTGTTACTTAAATTGTGTGTTTTATTTGTCCTTTGTTTAGGTTTGAGTGTTGGCAGGATAAATTTACTTACATTACTTTACAAATCCAATTTGGATGTTCGTCTTTGTAATTTGATGTGCAATATATTGGACCTCTCCGTGTCATCCTACCGTCGACCAATAAATATATGTGTGTGTATATATACAAACTCACACAAAACTTAAAAAGCATTTTAAAGAGATTATGGAAAATTGAACTGAGGTTATTATGCGGTGGTAACAAGGGACAGTCACGAGAACGAATTTGCACAGCTACAAAGTATTTTAAAAAGATAGTGGCTCCGCGTTGTTTCTTGAAGAAGTTTTTGTCGATTTTTGTGTGTGTGCATTTGGATCGCTTAGAACAAAATGAGTTAACTAAAATTCCTTGGATAATCAACGAATAACATACGATAAAATAAGCAAAAATGTATTTCTTTTAAAAAAGTCAGAAATCATTTCCATAATATGACTACTTGGACCAGCGACCTCAACACTTGGGCAACACTTGGGCATAGAAGCCCCGATGCCTGTGTTCTGGTCCTTGGGTCCCGGCCTGAAGACCCTGCTAAGTGCTAACGTGCCTGAGACCCCAGTCCTCTCGCCTGGGTCCTAGCAACCATGTTCGGGAACCCGACTCCTTGTCCCTTGTCTATCTAGGCCAAGGTCGGTTCCCATGCCCACATCTCTGTGCCCGAGCCCACCATGCCATTATTAAGGATCAATGAGTTAATCAATCAAATATGGAGATCACAATCCACCCTCGCACAGGAGAATAATTCAACAGAAGCGACCAACCGATTAGCGAACCGTCCGGATCGTGAAAATCGTAACGGGGTGGAAAAAAAGACCAACCCTCAGTCGTAATCCAAGATCCAATCAAGAAGGACCCACTTCGAAAAGCTTCCACCTTTGCACTCAAGTCGCACCCTTTCTAATGTTGCGATGATCGATCAGTTTCGGTTCAATCATGGGTCATTGCTCCTCGATTTGGGTTCGTCGACGCCGCCCGAGGAAGAACCTAGTTCCCTCTTCGCTGAAGGTAAGCTGGTTCATGCTCACACTCGCGCGTTTGTGGTTTCAGCTCCAACCCAGTTTCGTCGCTGTCGCTCTTCTGCAATCCCGTGTTGGTCCCGGTTAGGGAAAGTGAGATGGCTTTTCTATGTGCCCTTTTCAAATGAAAAAATAGAGCGTCTTGTGCCAAAAACTCGTAGTGGAATGTTATGAGCTTCAATGATTGGCTAGGAAATTGTCACGAAATGTCTAGTTTCATCGTTTGGGTTTCTGTGTTTTTCCAGTACTTGTGAACATGATGACACTCCTTTTTGCTGGAACATAACAGCTCGCAGTCTTATGGCTTTAGCCGTTTGGTGTATTGCGGCATTTCAAGTTTATTCATGGAGATCTCAGGGTACGCCTCCTCCCGCCATGATTTGCATCAGCTGTTAACCTTGAAGAAGCATCTCATCGTTCATTTGTGCCGGGCCATCAGCCTTTCCAAAGCATGGATGTTATCGGTCTTAAGATATAGAATGTACCACAGCTTTGTATATATTTTATTATAGGAATAGATTGATCAGTGGAGAAAATCCATCAATTAGGAGATCAATTAGCTTTAGTGGATTGATTACATGTGTGGATCAGTAGAGAAAATCTCTCCATCAATTAGGAGAAAATATCTATAGCTTTTTTGTATATATACCCATTCTGGAGTTTAATAATAATTATCGGATTACACTTCTTCACATAAGAACAAGGTCAAGGTCGTCTGTCATGGATTCGTGTTGATTCCTCTTGGGGATTCTGAGGTCATTGAGGTTGACAAGTTCACAATTAAGGGTGTGCAAACCGGACCAGGACCAGACCGGGATAGCTAGGTTGGTCCGGTCTTTGAGGTGGGTTGGTTCGGTCTTTGAGGTGGGTGGATGGTTCGGTCCCCGATTCTATGTGTTAGGACCGGATCAGTCCAGCCCGGACTGGATTGCTTAAAAAATATAGTTATTTATATATAAATCTATACAATTAGAAAAAAAATAGAAATATTTGAAAACAAAAGAGAACAATGATTTTTTTAAAAAAACTTACCAATCTTTTCATTCAACCGAGGTTATAAATTGTAAATTAACATGCAATCGAAGCATATTTTATTCTAAGAGCTAGATTTTTATAAGCAGTTGGTTGGTGTTACCGGTCCTACTGGGCAGGGACCGGGATTGGATCACAGGTCCCGGTCTGGTCCTTGGTCTTGAGAAGATGGGGATCGAGACTATTGGTCCAATCCTCGGTTCCATCCTGGGACTGGACCGGCCCGGACCATGCACACCCCTATTCACAATGACACGCCGTCATGACCTTCCAGCCCGTGATCTGTGCCTACTTGATCCATTATTTGTTTATCCCTCTACAATTCTTGGGAGAGAGAATGCTATAGTTGTTAACTTAGAGCCAATTGGATGTGTTATCACGGCAGATGAGGTTTTGCTTTCGAACTCCCTCGATAGTTATGTGTTGCCGATGAGGTTTTGCTTAAGTAAGTTGACTTCACTATCCACTGGTCTCGCTCTCTAGGCTTCTTTCATATTTACTCGGTATTGAGGAAAAACATCAATCACTTTATTTATTATGCATTTCAGCTGCAGGAGCACATCGATGACATGGAATTCCGTTCACATTCAGCAGGTGTGACTGTTTATCTTCTCGTTGAATGATAAATTCCTAACGTATGGGGCTAAGAATTCTAACAAAGAAGTCATTGGGCAAAATGGGTGGGACCTGCCTCATGTCTTGACAGTGTAGCTACAACATCTACGTGTTGCTGATTATTTGTCGCCGTCGCTACCGCGGCAAGGAAGTATGTAGATGTTGAAACTCCCTAACGTTTAACCTAAGAAGGAATGCACTTATAGTTCATAAAACTAAGTGGGCTTTTGCTAACGTTAGGAAATTTACATTTACGAAACTTGCTAGAATTTGCTACTCTATGAACCTGCTGTAAACTTTGAAGTTTAAGGTCGTGTTCGTCTAGGTTTCTACTTTTTGCTTTTTATTTAACTTAAATTATGCGATGGACGTATTTTGACTTTATCTTGTCCCAAAACAATGGAAACTTTCGCAATGTACTAGTATTGACACGTAGTATCATACATGATTATTTCGTAATTATTTAGTATTGATACAGTTTTGTATTTCGATGGTGAAAGGAACGAATCACATTACATATACGCAGAGGAATAACAGAATTAACAAGCCCCAGAATCATCTTGAATCACTGGTTGGAGAAATACATCACAAAACGAACGCATCTTGGATTTTCACAGATTAAATGTTACCTTTGTAGCGAGAGAATCTAGTCGTCTACTGATTTTGCGTTCATAACAGAAGCGGGGAAGCGTCGTGTTTCTCCGTCTTCTTTGGAAGAATGTTTGAAAAATGACGTCTGACGCGCAGAACGTAATAACATTCTCGTATCATGTTTCAAGGGGATAACTGCCCTTTGGCAGTTCATCCATAATGGGTCAAGATTTGTGATAGCCTACATGAGCGAACCACAGTCCTTCCCATACACCCTCATTTTTCGACATCTCTTACTCGTCCATGAAAGGGCTACTCATAACTCTCAATTGCCTACGAAGGGTAACAACTCTCACTTGCCCATAAAGTGTTAAACATAACTCTCTCTTTTTCGCAAAATTTATATCAACAAATAATCCGTGCGAATAGCATACTACAAAAGCTCGTTGCCATACATCCGTTGGGATTATATAGCAGCTCAAAAATGCATGTTAACTCAGAGTAGATTCAATATGCAGTACCCTAAATTAATTATTCACATTTACATCACATCTCTCTTAATCTCTTTGAGTACTCAAATACAATACGTTGTATTCACAGTCATGATTAAACTCAAATAATCATAATTGATTGACCAATGAACACAAAGATAGAATGTGACATCAAACAAATTGATCTTTCTCTTTTCTTAGACCTCTCAATCTCAGTTCAGCTTGCTTTTCTAGAAATGTCTCATTAGATCGAATTAATCTCATAACCATTCGCAACACTCCAAGATAGCGAACATCAAAAATAAATCTTGAGAATAAGCAAGAGTCGTGAGGGGACTTAATTGAGGAACTTTTATCCTCCATAGTATCACACGGCTATGGAGTTTAGATCAAAATTTTGCAAACTCTTCTTGGTCGTCTTATGCATACGTAACGTAATATAAAGTATGTGTTACGGTATTCTCTCCTTTCCTATGGAGCGTATGTCTTTCTTTTTAATACCATACAGATGATAATTCAGACATACTCAACCTCTAACTTGAGTTCACAAATCTACTTTATTTTAAAAGAATCCATCAAAATTTTCATCTAGCATTAAAGATAGATAAATGAAATGTATGGGTTATTTCACTTTCAAACATAATTAACATTATGACCTCATCTTAACACTCATGTTAAGGCGACATCAAAATTTCAAGTTTGAGCTTTCAATCATCATTTAGATAATAAGCTTAAAATCGTCCCGTCTCTATTTATCACACAAAGAATAGAGGCAATTACCCGTGTGAGTAGGCTAATCTCCATTTGTCCGACATACCTTCTCAAAGTAATGCACTAAGCATCGATATGAATAAATGTCATACAAGCTCATAGGCATCAATAATGGCAAAAAAAATACCATTAATTATGAACTTCGATAAATATAAATATCCAGTACTCCCACTTCTATGCACTTCTAAAGATTTCAATGTAGGGAACTAATCCCTTTGTCAACACATGACTGGGAAAAACATCTCCAAGAATTCACTTTGTGAGAAAATCTGCTATCGTTCTATGTGTTTATATATACTATATTTTCACATCTTTTTGTATAATCATGTCTTTCACAAAATCATATATCGTGTCTATATATTTGGCTTGGCAGTGGATCCTTAGTGTAAGCTTTTGCTACTTGACTATCATAATTAACCAATAATTGAACTTGAAGCATATTTAGTAACACCACATTAATCCAAACATCTCTTAACCTAAAACACTCCCTTGTACAGCTGCTGATAATACCACGAGATTAGCTTCTATGGTGGATAAAGCTATGCACGTTTAATTCTTATTACTCCATGATATGGCGTCATTGTTAAGTAAGAACTCAAATTCAAAGGTAGAACTCTCTCTCGTCTAAACCTCCTTCTCAGTCAACATCAATATAGCCTTCAAGGCATAGATCTCTACCTTGAAAACTCAGCAAAAAATCCACAGTACTTTTCATATACCTTAGGATTCTCTCGGCGGCAGTCTAAAGTGCTTAACCTAGATTGGATTGGTATCTACAAATTATTCCAACTACATGATAAATATCAGGTATTATACACATATTGCGTACAATAAGCTTCTAAAAGCACTAGCATATGGAACATTTTTCATTTCTTCATTTGCTCGTGGAGTCTCAGGACACATTTTATGGCTTAGACCTTCACCCTTTGCAATAGGAGTCTCTTTGAATTTACAGTCTTGTATACAAAATCATTCAAGGACTTTATCTATGTAAGTCTTTTGCGGAAGATATCATAATCTCTTTGAAAGATATCTTGAAATCTCTCAACTCTAAGAATATATCAGACTCACCCATGTCTTTTATATCAAAATTGAAGCATAACCAATAATTACCTACTCTATATTGCTCCCATCGATTAGTATATAATCAACATATAATGATAAGATCACATAGTGATCTTTGAATCTTTTGATATATATGTAATAATCTTTATCAATTGTTACAAAATCATATGTCACTAAGACATTATGAAAACATATATATCATTGTCTCGAAGACTGCTTAAGGCCATATATTAATATAAAAAGTTGACATATTTTTTTATTATTATTCTTGGCCTTCTGTAACAAACCTAATGGATTGCTCGATATAAATCTCTTCTTTTATTTTTCCATTGAGAATCGCAGTCTTTACATCCATCTAATGTAATTTAAGATTCATATTAATCACTATTGCCAGAATAACGTGAACTAAGGCAAATCTCACAAGGCCCATTGCCCAAGTCGGCAACTTGTTCTCCATATTGGATATCTTACACTTAGTACATCATTCTCCATTATGCTCTCACTCGAATTAGATGACAACGACATCTCATATCAAGTGGTTGCAATTGAGACTGATTCGAAATAAATTCCACACTTCTCATATTGCATCGACTAAATCATTATCAATATCCAAGATTTCAAATAGAGAATAGTTTTTTATTGTCTCGCCCTTTTTCGAAAATTCATTTACTAAGAATGTGACGTTTCGTGATTCGAATTCAGTTATATTTCTCATTTTCTTGATCATCTATAAACACATACCATTTCGAGTACTCTTAGTATCTCATGAAGACACTCATGTTGTCTCTAGAGCCCAATTTTTCATACTTATGAGAAAACCTATGGGTATAGGTGTCGCGACCCTCTCGAGAATTCTTGGCGATAATCGATATCGAGGGTTAATGTGCCGTCCCATTTGGTCGGACGCAGGCCTATCCCAAGGCCCATTGCCCAAGTCGCAACGGATGTATAAGTGAAGGACCTTTAGTGTGGTCTAGTGACATGTGATGTATGTACATGCCAAGGAGTTGCCACCAATCGTTTCGTGGAGGGTACGATTAGAAACCCTATCGAATAGTTGGAAGCTTCTATTCGATTCTACGAGAACTACAGAAGTGGGATCGATGACTTAGTTACGCCAATTATTAGAGTCGACGCCTTTTCGATACCTAAATTGATTGAATTATCTAACCCAAAGATTTCATGCGTATGAGGAAGGTAGGAACTCTAAATCTAAGAGTCCATGCAAATAAAAGTGATTACCCTAGCACTCACAATCAATAACAGAAGATGCACAAATCGAGGATCCAAGACATGCGGATAAATCACATGAATTCAGCATGACATCCCTAATAAGGCCCTATTAGCCTAAAGAAGTGTCAATCACGACTCGGGAGTGATTTAGACAAGATTTGCCCATGAGGGGCAAAATCATAATTTTGGAGAAATTTAGGACAATTTTCCTGAAAAAGGAGAAATTGTCATTTGAGAAGAAATCTAGAGTCAATAGGAATTAGAAATAGGATTGATCATCGAATACATCCATTTTCTATTTTTTTTTTTTGCAATTTTTAGAATTTTCTGGAATTTCATAAAGGATTTATCATTTGAGGGTTAAAATCGTCATTTCAGCAGATGACGAGAAGTGAAAACTCCAAATAGAAGGATTGATCAACCGCCAGACCTAAATCTTAATTTTGAACAATTTTCACAACTCAATAGAATAGGAAACACGATTTACCCTTTGAGGGTTAAAATCGTCATTTCGGAAAAAGTGTGAGATTCGAGAACCCAATCGAAAGAATTGGTCACCTGACTGACCCGAACCCTTATCTTGGCATTTTTTATCTATCTCAAGTACAATGCAAGGTCGAATTTCCCCCCTAAGGGTAGAATCGTCATTTTCCAGAAGAATGGATAAGAAATCTGGAAAATAAGATTGGCCAGTTGTCTATGGTCAATCCCCAATTTTTGAAAATTTTTGGAGTGACTGGAAATCTTCTATGATTTTTTCTTTTTTCTTTTTGGATTTTTCAAGATTTTATAACATTTTTTTAGAATTTTCTAGAATTTTTTTTTTGATTTTTTTAGAATTTTTAAAATTATTTTTAGATTTTTTATTAAAAAATTATTCGGACCGGGTCGACCTGATCCATACGGATCGGATACCAGGCCCAAACCCGGACCCACGCGGTGACCAACTCCAAAACGACGTCGTTCCACTTTTATTTTCTATTTTTTTTAAATATGATCCTATGGTTCGTATTGAACCACGTGGCTAATCCGCCACTGGATCGGTTGACTAAAATCTACGGTTGAGATTAAATGAAGACTAACCCTAGACTGTCTGATCTGTATACCGAAATCTATGGACAGGATTAAAAAATAAACTCTATCTAGACCGTTCATTTACACTAACCCAAACGGCGTCGCCCACTTATTTAACCAAACAGCGCCGTTTCTATTTTATTTTTTCGATTATAAACCAATTTTCTAATATTTCTAATTACTAATCGGACGGCCATCAAAAAAGGACTTGATTAACCCTAGCCGTCGGATCAAATCTGACTCAGCCTAACAGACTAACGGTCGAGCCAACTGGACACCTACGTGGACCAATATTGCCACCTAAGACTACTGAGTCGTTGACCTGCCATCTCAACATCGTCTTCAACCTCTCGACGCCAACGAAATGGACGTCCGATACTTCTCCGGCACCGATCGACGACTAAACCTAGGTCAAATAATGCGAAACAAGTGCAGTTCGACTTGTATTGATCTCTAGTTTAGCATATCTAAGGATTACAACGTTTCATGCCCTGAATCTCGTGCAACATGCAAAATGCCAAGTATGGCCATGGGAGTTCAATCACACAATCTACGCAAAATCGAGTCAATTCAATCATGGAATAATACAATAAGAGGTTCAGAACGCTTACCTCGAGCCCCGATTAAGCTTGCATAGCCTAGATTCGGCTAGGCACGATTGAAGAGTTCTTGGTTATGGCGGAAGGTTTGGAGACTCAGATGAGGTTCATTATGTAGAATCGACACAAAAACAAAGTGCGATCGAGCTTAGTGATGTTTAGGGAGTAAAACGCACACAAGAAATGCAAGAATGTTCAAGTACATCGTAAGTCGCCATTGATGAGCAGTGAGAAGCTCAAGCTGGGAGTCACCTTTTTTCAAGGTTTCAAAGGGTGCGGCCAGCGGTGATCAACTCTTGCTGCTTCAGGCGAGCTTTCGATGGCTTTTGTTGGCTTCGGTTTGGTCGGAAACGGCCTAACCAGTGCCGGGAGATTTCAAGCTCTAGCTCTCAGCAATGAAGGTTGGAAAGCGAGCTCTCTCTCCCTCTCTCTCTCTTCTATTACCCCTTCTAAACAGAATGAACCTCTGTCCATTCTAGAAAGTCCCTCGGATGCTCATATCCGATTTTTGATTTCTCGCTCAATCGGCGGAAGCTTCGTTGACTTGAATTGCACGTGAGACCAGGTGCTTTTAGGTCCAAACGACGTTGGGGATGTTGGGTATTCCGTCCAGCTCCATTTGGTTTTTCGGCAAGTCCCATTTTGCGTGAATTTGGTACGGATTTGAGCTGAGTTCGGCTTTATTGACTTTTGCAGGTCCCGCGAGATTGACCGGCCGATTACTCTCTCCTCCGGCGACGTTGGATGATGCCGCCGGTGTCAATCGACAGGGAAGGGCGAGAGCCGCAATACGCCCACCATTTCTTGTCCAATTGCCTATGAATTGGCCTTTAATTTGAGGATCAAAATCACCTTGGGAACTGTTCATCTGCACCGGTGACCTGAGGTTGAAGACGACACTGTTTGGACCGGTTCGATCGGTCTGACCGGTCCAAATCGATTCTTAACCATAATTCGCGAGGAATTTTCACAATTAAACCTCAAAATCGAACTTAAGACATGAATATTACCTAAAAATGTGATTTTGCCCAAAAGTTCTTGTTAATTTATATGAAAACTCCAAATTTATTTTTAAATTAGAAATCGAGAATTTATGAAATTAAGGACTCAAACAGTTAAATTGGACCAAACCATCCATGCCAATCGATTCAGAATGGTGAAAAAAATTGGGTAGTGGTTTCAATTTGTGATGGAAGTTCTTGAATTAAAAGTAATTTCAATTATGCCCAAATTCATGGACTAAATTACAATTAAGTATGCAATTTTACCCAATTCATGTAATTGATTAATTTGCACAAAAAATTGAACTAAATAGCAATGAAGGACAATCAGATTGAATGACAAGACTCTCAAAATGTCAAAATTACAAATTAAAAGACTCAATTGACATTTATTTTTCAAATTCAACTATATGTGTAACAAAGGAACACATAAAATTGAACTTGAATTTTGAATACTTATGAGGTCAAGAAGACAATGGAATTAAAATCAAAATATTGACTATTTTTTCATATTTGTGTCACCTCAAATACTATTTTTCTTGATTTTTCATGCATTTTTCTATTTTTTGAAAATACCAAAAATATGAAAAATATGAAAAATTATTTTTTTTATTAAAAATAGTTCTATGGGCTTGGCCAAGGTTACCAAAGTTGAATTTATAATTTTTCAACTTTTTGTGAATTTTTTATGAATTTTCTAAAAATGAACTGAAAAGACTAATCGAAAATCAGGTGTCAAGAACAGATAACAGATTCTCAAGGTCTAAGAATCAAATATTATTATAGACATGTCCACAAGGAGTGGAAGTAACTAATTTAGAAGGCATACAATTAAGTATCTAGACAACAAATAACAAAACTTCACCCAAACGGTAATAGGCAAAATAGACTATGCCATCATAGACCTTATCATTTTCATTGGGACCTATTTCTTCTATCTGCAATTTCGGTCTGTTGAGGAATCGCTAGAATAGACAAATATCTTTCTATTTCTTTTTCAGCACACAAACATCTAAACTGATCAAATAAATTTTCTCGACATCGATCAGAATTTTTTATTTAAAATTATTTTTTCTAAAAGTTCAAAATATTTCTCAAAACAGCTCATGCCTTTGAATTATGAAAAAAAAAATCCAAATCAAGTATAATCATATATTAATGTGATGAAATAAACAACCCCTTACCTTGTTTTGGCATTCATTGAATCATGTATGTTCGAATGAATTAACTGCAAAGGAAATTCAACTCTTATTCCTTTTTCAAATAGTTTTCTCATTGTTTTTCCCATCAAAAAATGCTCACAAATAGGCAAATCAACTTTTTCAATATTGCCCAATAAGCCCTCTTTAGTTTATCTAACATTCATTATTGCCCAATATGAATTAGTCAAGCATGCCACATATCCACATCATTTTCAGAGATGCAAATAGGGAATAACAAATATTTACATTATTGTACTCAACAATCAGCACAATAAAACCATTCAGAACCATAGTAACTTGTTCTCAACAACAAGTCATCACTATCGTTATGAAAGCTCAAACTAAAACCAATTTTAACAAAAACTAAAATAGAAACTAAATTCCATCAAGTTTTTAGAGCATACAATACATCATGTAGGAGCAGGGTGCGACCATCACGCATATTCATTTGGCTTTTAACTTTTACTCGGGAATTATTTCCCACATTTATCCATTTTGCTCCATGTAGAACTCGTTGAAATTTCTTGTAGGGATTTTTCTCCTTTCGCTATATGGTCTATGGCCTCTAAGTCTAAAATCCACAAAGAATGAGAGTAATACTCTCAAGTGTACAAAGGGTTTCTATTTTCTCTGACTCACTCTAATTGCAAGTGAAAGTGACCCTTTTTGCCATAGTTCAAATATTTTACCTTTGCAATGTTTTTCTTTAAAGTTTAATTTCCTTTCCCATGTTAGTTAAAATTCAAATTTTATCTTGAAGGATATGTTCTTTTATCCTTTCCACTTCTTGAACTCACCTTAATACTTATGCTCGGAGCATGAAGCCCCATTTGAGCTAAAACTAGCATAACGAATGTCAGTTCCTAGTTTAGCAGCTAGAAGGCGATTCACCATTAGCTCAAGACGGCACATAGCATTCTCAAAATTCTTAATTAACTTAATTTTTATATGCACACAGTTATGAAGCAAAGAACGAATTACTGCTTTGCACTTACTACTCATCAGTCAAAATGTGGCATGCATCTTAGAGTTCATTTTTCATGTTTGACAAACGCCTCAAAATGCGATTTCATATTTTGCCATAAAACATCATATAAACATCAAATCTTACCGTGATCTATCTCGATTTGGTGATCGATATCTAGCCAAACTTGGCTTTTAATGCTTCTCACTTGACTTTGGCATTTTTATAATTGCTTGAACTCATGCATAAAATCATTTTTCATGCCTCAGCAACATAATGCGAACAATAGAGTTCATCTTTTTCCATGCATCAAATGCCTATTTATCTGTTCTATATCATGCATTATTTCCATCTTCAAGTTCTTCCATAACTAGGTTAAGAGCTTTTGGTACTTCTTGCTTTTCTAGCACATATTGGATTCTCGCATTTCAATTTTTATAATTTTCGCCTTCCAATTTTTCTCCTTTGTCAAAGTCAGCTATGATATTCTAAGAAGATAAAGTCATTGTATCTGAACACAAAGTTCTATAGACATGTACTCACGAACTATTAATGCCTAATATTTATGCACATATTTCGCACTAACAAGTTACATTAACGAATAATTTTACATGATCCCTCAGATTGACAAGTTCACTATACTCCTAATCATCGTTTGAGAATCCTCGCTTAAATTATCATTAACATAATCATTTATGTAAAAATTGAGTTCACTAAAGTTACTAAAACTTTACAGAACTCCTCACTTGAATAAATATCATAATTTATACTATGATCCTTATATCTTGAAATCATAATATGTCATTGCATGATTTGAACTAATATACTAGTAACTTATGCATTAAATAGACAGATTACACGATACAAATACCAAGTACATTAAATATTATACATGCTATCAACAAAACATGCTCCACACAATCTCTATGTACCTTTCTACATGTAAGACATATTTTATATTTTTTTTTGAAAAAAATGAGAGATGCAGGTAAAAGTACTCAATAAAAGCCCCAAAATACATGTATAATGGTATTCATACGTATTTTCATAACTTTATAGTCATCAAACATATCCAAATAATATATCAAATTGAAGATAATTTTGATACGAACGCAAATTATCTCACATGCCCCCAATAGAGTTCATACACGCTCGTACCAGCTGGTCAAAACTTCGGCCCATTTAGTCAACGCCTAGTCAACTGTCATAGTTAACTTGGGGGACCAAAATGTAATTTTTGTAAAGACTAAGGACTAAATTATAATTTCAAAAAGTGCATGGACTAAATTAAAATTTTCAAAAAAAATAGGGGTCAAATTGTAATTTCTAGAAAAATTGGCTGTTAAATTACAATTTTCCAAAAAACTAGGGACCAAAATGCAACTTCAGGAAAGTCGGTCTAATCGATCAACAGTTAAAAATTGACCAGGTCAACGCGATGGGTCTTTGATCGGGTCGAAAATCGGGTCGGGGTCAGACTGGGTTGGAACGGGTAGGATAACCGCTCCTTGACGTCAGAATAGTCCAACTGACGCCAGTCGCACATGTAGTGCATGAGCGCATGATACCCAATGCGCAGCGTGCTCCACTGACGCGTGTTAGATGATGCGACTATTTTTGGTGGTATCCGAGAACGATATACCCCTTGAAACGATCGTCTCATCAATACGCACCCGATGCTATTTCTGGCCTTATCCGAAAACGTTTTGCCGTGGCCTCGAGAGACCCGATCCCGTGGCTCCTCACGACGGGCGACTACTCCAAATCTTCATCTCTCCTAGCTTGTTCTATTTATGTGTTCAAAAATCAATTTTGTTGGGTAAAATAGAAATTATTGTTGATGGATAGCATGCTCTAAAATCGGTTTTTCTAGCTAAAAAGGCTACAAAATTTTCAGAAAATAAGAATCGGTGCTCTGATACTAATGAAGGGAACGAATCCCATTACATATAAGCAGTGGAATTACAGAATTAACAAGCTCTAGAATTATCTTGAATCACTGGTCAAAGAAATGCATCACAAAATAAACGCACCTCAGGTTTTCATAGATTAAATGTTACCATTGCAGCAAGAGAATCCAGTCGTCTACTGATTCCGCATTCATAACAAGGGCGAGGAAGTCATGTGTTTCTCTGTCTTCTCTAGAAAAACGTTTGAAAGATGACGTTTGATGCGCATAACATAATAATGTTCTCTTATCTTGTTTCAAGGGGATAACTACCCTTTGACAATTTATCCATAATGGGTCAAGGGATATGATAGCCTACATGGGCGGACCATATTCTTTCCATGCACCCTCATTTTTCGACAGGTGGGAAAGAGAAATTTTTCTTATTGCTATGTGAAAGCTTAGGGCGCGCACACATGGCAATACTTCTGTTCTAGAAATCAACTTTTAACCATAAGTTGATCTTCTACGTTTTCTTATGGATAATTTTTTTTTTACTTTTTGAAGTGGCTACAAAACTAATTTTGGAGCAAACAAAAATCTCCAGAAGTAAAACAATTACGCAACCAAATGAGTTTCTGTCACGCCCCGCGCCTCATCGCGAGCACGCAATCATCCCTGCAAGCAAACAACAATAATCTCTCGGCAGTCCCAAGGATCCACCTATATATAAAGGAAGATCGAGAGATAAAATAATTTACATTAAGCACACGGAAGCATTTCCCAACAACTCCCGTACAATATATATATATATATATATATATATATATACACCCCAAGACTAAGCAGGACTGTATAACATCATAAAGTCATACATCAACATCAACTGGTCACATCTACTACAGACCGCTATACAACAAGGCGATGGGTAAACATGTCAAAAGGTGTCCATAAAATCCACCAAGGAAGGGGTCAGGTTGCCAGTCCAAAAGTCAGGTCGACATCCGGAGTCGCCTAGGAGGAATTGCTAGAATCTCTAGTGTCCTCGCTTTCCTTGGACGGCTCGTACTCGGAGAAAGTCTTCGACGGAACCTCCACAGAGTCCTCCATGGTCACTTCCTGTGACTGCTCAGCCTAGTCTCCCTCCACGGTCGCCTCCTGGTTCGGCTCGGATGGATCTCTCTCGGACGGCTCCACCACGATGACCTTATCCTCTAGCGGTGGCACGAAAAACTCAGCTGTCGGCGTCTGCTCCGGGCCGTTCCTCGACCCAACCACTGAACCGTCCGGAAACTCCTAATCCGAAGTCGTCTGACACCATGAAGGTATAACACCCTCCGAAACCTCGTGAGGCTTCAACGGCCCGACTTTCCTATCTCCGTCCTGTGTAAACCAAGCCTCAAACCGATGAGGCTTCTAGTCTGGTTTGCCCTCATCTACACAAACTACTGTACATTTCCTTAAGTATATATTTCCCTGCCTATCGAGGAACTCATCGTAATACGCCATCATCTCCTGCGAGTCCCCGAACCTGATAGGCCACATAGCTACTGCCTAGAATCTGTAAAGTAAAATTTCCCCAAAAGGGGTGAGATACACATCTCAGTAAGAAAACCTAACTCTAGGTCAGGTTGACTGTCCACTCAGGCAGTCAAGTCACTCAACCTATCCAACCCATATGCTCATGCAGGTATAACATTCATAATTCAATAAATAATAATGCATAGAGGACAGACACGCATTTATATTCTCATGTCACACACAGTTGCACGTATATGCTCGGCCTGTCACTTCACCACATCAATCAACCTCTGCCTGCCTCATTCTCTGGCCCGCGATTAGATCGCATCAGGCTCGGCCCACGTAAACGCATTAGGCCCCGGTTCCAGGCAGAGTCTATGAACTCGTATTCTATCCCGCGATTATATCGCATCGGGACTGTGGCTATCTCACCCCGCGACTTCGTCGCATCAGGGCGCCACCTAATCATCATCCACCCCGCGACCTCGTCGCCTCAAGGTCTCAATCTCCCGCCCCGCGTCTCACACGCTTCAGGGCCATGCCATGTCATGCTACAATCAGGATTCATGCCATGATCTTCTAACATTCACACACTCAATGCCAATTACATTTCAAGTAGCATTCATAATCCAATGGCATGCAAAGCAACTCAATTATTATCCAAACATGACACGCGATTCCAATACAAGTCAAGGCACACATGAACTCTTTAATTAATCTTAAAACATACTAAGGCTCATTACTTTAGAATATGCCCATTAATCGATCAATTTCCCCACTCGACTTACCCAATCGAGTCCAATCCCCCTAGCTTTGGTTTACGAAATTCCTTACTTCCGCTTAATAACGCAAATTACTTCTCCTTGCACCTCCTAAGGTTCGGCCAACTCAAGTCCACGGTCAATACGTCGCGCAACTTAGGATAATCGATCGATTTGCCAAAATTCAACATCCAATTCCTCAATTCATCCATCCAAATCACCCAATACATACTCCTCATCATCTTAACACATCATACACACCAAATTACAACTCAATTCCAGCCTAATTAGCCCTCTAAAGATTCGATTTGGGCTCGGCATTGCAACGGTTCCATTCGGTTCTACTTGTGCCGGGTCCAACCGGTTCTAATCCACCTCAAAGCCATCAATTATACACATTTCTATCTCTTATAATGTCTACATAAGTGTTTGGAGTGCTCACCGTGGGGTTCAAGTTGCGTGGATGCCGGGAAGTCGTCGAAAGTTCGTCGGTTGTCCAAGGCCCTTATTACCGACAGATTCTGGGCAAAATTGGCAAGGGTGGTTCATGGTCAAAAGCTTATCAAATAAATACCCAATTTTTACCACAGATTCCTACACATGTCTACTGAGTCTCCACCAAATTTGAACCAAAGATTCCAAGTTTTCGGCTGTCAAAAGGGTTCAGAACCGAACCTACCTCAAACTGGAGCAGAATCCGTCGACCTGTGGGAGAATGCTTGCCCCGAATTCCTCAGAGCTCCAAATGACCTGATTGAAGTTGGAGGACGTCGAAAAGACGTGGGGCTACTTCTGGGTGGTCGGTCGGTAGTAGGGGACTGCCGGAGGCGGCGGTCGTACGGACCGAACGGCTAGCTCCGGTCTGGTCGGGTCGGGCAGAAACTGGAGAAGAAGAGGAAGAAAGGGAAATGATGGTGCTCTGGGGGGGGTTTGAGGAGAGAGAGAGAGCTGGTTATTTCCTAAACAATTTTAATTAATTGAAGTGATTGGTAGGTGGGCATTAAATGAAGAGTTGATCTTCCACCCTTAGATTTGTGACACTTGGCAATTGTTCTTCTCAAGGGCATCCAATGACCATCAATTGCTCTTCAATTTTCAGTAGTTTGGGGGAGAGAAATGTCCATTTTGCCCTTCCTTCAATTATAAAGGCAAAGTCCTAAGCTTGAGGGGCATTATGGTCATTTTACCCCCGACGTTCGGAACGTCGTTTTTCTCATTTCTGACTTCTTCGATAGGGCGATGGTCAATCCAATTGACATTGGAATTCTTGATTTTACTTTTTCAAACTTTTCAGGACTCAATTCTGATCGTTCCTTCTACCAGACGTGATTCCAACCTATTCCGAACCGACGGGCGGCTTTTGCAGACTATACGCGTATCGACCCCGTGATTCTCATCACGTTTAGAGCTCGTCAATTCATGGTGGCCTTGGTTGTCATGTAATTGCGAGGGCTTATCGCTAGTCCCTGTGGTCTCGATCGTGACAGTCCGATTTAGGATAATTTTGCAAATCGTACGTTGGTTAAGCGGCATCACCCGCGCTCCAATTGTACGATGCTCGCATGGTAATCCTTAATCGTTCTTAGATAGGCATTTTTGCGGTCCTAAATATCCTCTCGACAATCTTTATGGTCAAAGCATCTTTTGCTATTCGAGTCGCCTAGGTCCACGTATCTCGTCTTGCGTTAGCCTTTCCCTTTTGGTCAGTCGACTCAAATTGATCAGATTTGAGCGGAATACAACTGAAATACATCGCTTGATATAAATAAACTTCTCATTACAGAGTCTGAAGTTGATTGAAAATCAGAATGTCACAACTCTTCCCCCCTTACAAAAATTTCAACCTCAAAATTTATATTACACTCGACTACTCAAATAAATGGGGGTGCTGTCGCCTCATCGTCTCTTCATTCTCCCCCGTGGCTCCTTCCGTTCCGTGGTGCTCCCATATTACTATAACCAGCGGGATCTTCTTCTGAGGATCTGCTCCTTCCGGTCGTCGATCCTTATCGGCTTCTCTATATAGGATACTCTGTTGTCCACCTCTATGGCTTCATAGTCCAGCACATGTGTCGGGTTAGGCTCATACTTTCTTAGCATCGACACATGGAATACATTATGTACCTAGGATAGACTTGGCGGTAACGCAAGTCGGTAGGCCAGGGTTCCAATTCTCTCCAATATCTCGAAAGGGCCTACATATCTTGGGTTCAGCTTCCCTTTCCTTCCGAATCGCGAGTCCTCTCATTGGCGACACCTTGAGGAAGAAATGATCGCCCACTTGAAACTCCAAAGGCTTGCGCCACTTGTCTGCATAGCTCTTCCGGCGACTTTGTGCCGTCAGCCTGTCCCAGATGATTTTCACTGTTTCCACCGATTGCTCTACTAACTCGGGGCATGTGATACTCCTTTCTCCTACTTCATCCCAGCATATTGGTGTCCTGCATGCTCTGCCATAGAGTGCCTCAAACGGTGCCATCTGTATACTCTGCTGGTAGCTATTGTTGTACGCAAACTCTACCAGGTGTAACTGCTCTTCCCATCCGCCTTTGAAATCTATGACATACGCTCTCAACATGTCCTCGAGCGTCTGGATGGTTCTTTCTGACTGTCCATTAGTCTGTGGGTGGTACGCCGTACTGAACTGTAGTCACGTCCCCATTGCTGCTTGCAAACTCTTCCAAAAATTTTCCGTGAACTTCGGATCCTTATCTGAGATGATCGTCACTGGCACTCTGTGTAATCTGACTATGTGCCTCATGTACAGTTCTGCGTACTTATCCATGGCGAAGTCCTTTCGTACAGGAATGAAGTGGGCGGACTTGGTTAATCGATCCACGACTACCCAAATTGAGTGGTGACCTCTTTGGCTCATCGGAAGTCCCATCACAAAATCCATAGTTATGTGTTCTCACTTCCATTTCGAAATCTCCAACGGCTGTAGCAATCCTTCAGGTTTACAATGCTGCGCTTTCACTTGCTGGCAAGTCAAACATTTAGCAACATGCCTTGCCATGTCTTACTTCATTCCGTTTCACCAATAATGCTGTCTCAAGTTCTGGTACATCTTCATACTTCCAGGGTGGACACTGTAATTGCTCCTATGGGCTTCCGATAAAATTCTTTCTCAAAGCTCTTCATCCTTTGGTACACATAATGGCCCTCGAAATCTCAAAAGTCCATCCTTAGACACCTGAAACTCTGGCTTCCTCTTCGTCGCATCTATCTCGATAACTTTCTGAATCTCTGGGTTCGTAGACTGTAATGCTTTAATCCCTTCTTGGACCTCAGGTTCCACCCTCAAAGTCGCTATCAAACTGGATAGCTGATCAACCTCCAATCCCAATTCAAAAGCTCTCAGATCCTCTATCGTCGACCAACTTCTCACCAGTAGGCATGCAATACTCGACTTTCGACTTAATGCATCTGCCACTCTATTTTCTTTCCCAAGATGATATAATATCTCGCAATCATAATCTTTCAACAGCTCCGTCCACCTGCGCTGCCTTAGGTTCAACGCTTTCTGGGAAAATAAGTACTTCAAACTTTGGTGGTATGTATACATCTGAAACTTCTCGCCACAAAGGTAATGCCTCCAAATCTTCAAGGCAAACATAATCGCCGCTAAATCCAAGTCGTGAGTCGAGTAATTCATTTCGTGCGACCTCAACTGCTTGGATGCATAAGCTACTACCTGACCGTGCTGCATCAATACACAACCCAATCCTTTCAGTGAATCGTCGCTGTAGATCTGATATCCTTCTGGTCCCGATGGAATGGTCAGTACTGGCACGGTCGTCAGCCTATGCTTAAGTTCTTGAAAACTTTGCTCACATCTATCAGTCCGTTCAAACTTCGTTTCCTTCTTCGTCAACCGCGTCAATGGGACGGCTATGGATGAGAACTTTTCCACAAATCGCCTATAATATCCTGCTAGTCCCAAGAAGCTTTTGACCTCTGTGATCGTAGTAGGCCTCGATCAATTGGTTACAACCTCTATCTTTGCAGGGTCCACTGCGATCCCTTCACCAGACACAATATGACCCAGAAATGCTACCCTGTTTAGCCAAAATTCACATTTACTTAGCTTCGCATACAGCGAATGTTCCCTCAGGGTCCTCAATACGATTCTCAAATGTTCTTCGTGCTCTACGTCGCTCCTCGAGTAAATTAAGATGTCGTCAATGAAAACTATGACGAACCTGTCCAGAAACTCTTTGAATACTCGATGCATTAGATCTATAAATGCAACTGGGGCGTTAGTCAATCCGAACGGCATTATTGTAAACTCGTAATGTCCATACCTCGTCCTGAATGTAGTCTTCGGTTTGTCTTCCTTCTTGATCCTCAGCTGGTGATACCCCGTCCTCAAGTCAATCTTCGAGAACACTGCTGCTCCTTGTAATTGATCAAAAAGATCGTCAATCCTCGGCAGCGGATACTTGTTCTTCACCGCCGCCTGATTCAGTTGCCGATAATCAATGCTTAGTCACAAGGATCCGTCTTTCTTCTTTACGAACAGCACCGGTGCCCCCGCAGCGAAGCACTTGGTCGGATGAATCCTTTATCCAGCAACTCTTGCATTTGCACCTTTAACTCCTTTAATTCAGACAAGGACATCCTGTAGGGTGCCTTCGAAATCGGCTCCGTTCTAGGAGCTAATTCAATCACAAATTCTATTTCTCGCTCCGGTGGCAATCCCGACAATTCCTGGGGAAACACATCCGGAAACTCCCGTACCACATGAATGTTTTCTAACTTAGGTTCCTCGACAGTCGTATCCATCATGGCTACTAAGTATGCCCGACATCCTTCAAATATCAACTTAGTTACTTCCAAAGATAAAACCAAGGGAATTGAGACTCCTCATCGGCTTCCTACCAATTCATAACTAGGGCGATCTTTCGGGTAAAACTGAATCTTTTTATTGCCACAGTCTACTACCGCTCCTTGCCTACTTAGCCAATCCATTCCTATAATCATGTCAAAATCAAACATAGGCAATACAGCTAGGTCGATATTCTCCTTACTTCCTCCAACCATAATCTCACATCCCGCATACCCTAATGAAACCAAGACATTATCCTTCAATGGGGTGGTTACATGCAATGCCATACTTATTGGTTCCAATCTCATGCCTATTAATTCAGCAAACTGTGTAGATACAAAAGAATGCGTGGTACTCGGGTCAAATAATGCATAAGCGGTCTGGTTGCATAAGTAAACTGTACCTGTGACCACTCCGGGCGCATCTTCTGCCTCGCTGCGCGCTACAGCGTACACTCTGCCCTGAGCTGGTGGTCTGTTTGGTTCTATTCGGGGTGCTGCAGTCGACGGTCCTGCTTGCGGCCTCGGTCCTTGTGGTCGACTGGCCGGTGCTTGGTTTGGACATGTCCTCATCTGGTGGCCCAGTTGACCACACTTGAAACAGGTTCCAGTCCTCATAGGGCATGGTCCATTCCCATGCCTTTTGCCACATAGCCTGCAGCTCCAATTCGCCGGGTTTGGCGGTTTCACGATATTCCTCCTTGCAGGCGGCATGAAACGTCTGTTACCTGCCATCGGTCTCTTGCCCATTTGACGATGGTCTCTAAACGACGGGAACCGCGATCTAGTTGCGATGTTTCTTTCCCTCAAGTCTCGCTCAATCATCTGGCATCGCTCGTATATCTCCCTGTAAGTCCTCAAGGTTAGGGTTATCATCTGGCTGCGAAGTTCGGGCCTCAAAGCATCCCTGAATCTCCGTGCCTTCTCCAAAGGATCCTCCACTGATCGAGGCGCATACCTCGAAAGCCTCGAGAACTCAGCTTCATACTGATCTATCGATAGCTGGTTTTGTCACAGTTGCAGGAACTCGATCTGTTTCCTTTCCTTGGTCGTTTCTGAAAAGTACTTGTCGTTGAACGCCCTCTTAAAAGTGTTCCAGTATAGGGTCGTACCTTCAGGGAAGACTCCATCCGCGTTGCCAGTGTTGGTATTCGCGGCTGCTAGGGCAGCTCCCACTGCTTGGGCTATGGCAGAGTCTCGATCTTGGGCCTGCCTCTCTATGATGTCCCTGAGACCCTCCATTGCCCTCAGTAGACCATCCACTCTTGGATCTTCAACTGCGGGAGGCCTCGAGCTAGAGGCTCTGCCTCTTGGTATTCCAGGTCTTCTGGATGAGTTACTCATCTTTGTCACTTACTAACGAACCTGGTCCATCACAAGTTCAGTAACAGGTTAGCAACTTACTCAATCATCCAATCTAGGGTCACTAACTACCCCTTAACAAAACAATTACACAACAACAGTACTTCATACGTCAACATCAATTCCAGAAATGTCCCAACCAATGGCTCATGGCCATTACTCAATTCCATTCGTTCCAGTGATTCACCAAAACTAATCACTTTCAAGCATCAAGCCGGTCAAGGTCCAGAAATGACCTTCAATCCTAAGCAGAGAACTCAATCCTCTATGCCTTGTCACAACCTTACCAAGATCAAACACCATCCATAGTTGTCAAGTCACAACTAGGCATCCCCTACCTTACCCTGACCAGTTTCCTAAGGTCTAGCTATTCGTCCTTGTCCTACCTAGTCCTCCTTAATACTCCAATCCTTAACCAATTTCGTATCAAGCTGACCTTGCTCTGATACCAAAACAAGTGGGGATGTCACGCCTCGCGCCTCATTGCGAGCACGCAATCATCCTTGCAAACAAACAACAATAATCTCTTGGCGGTCCCAAGGATCCACCTATATATAAAGAAAGATCGAGAGATAAAATAATTTACATTAAGCACACGGAAGCGTTTCCCAACAACTCCCCGTACAATATATATATATATATATATATATCCCAAGACTAAGCAGGACTGGATAACATCATAAAGTCATACATCAACATCAACTGGTCACATCTACTACAGGCCGCTATACAGCAAGGCGACGGGTAAACATGTCAAAAGGTATCCACAAAATCCACCAGGGAAGGGGTCGGGTCGCCAGTCCAAAAGTCAGGTCGACATCTGGAGTCGCCTAGGAGGAACTGCTAGAATCTCTGGTGTCCTCGCTCTCCTTGAACGGCTCATACTCGGAGAAAGTCTCCGACGGAACCTCCACAGAGTCCTCCATGGTCGCTTTCTACGACTGCTCAGCCTAGTCTCCCTCCATGGTCGCCTCCTGGTCCGGCTTGGATAGATCTCTCTCGGACGACTCCACCACGATGACCTCATCCTCTGGCGGTGGCATGAAAAACTCAGCTATCGGCGTCCGTTCCGGGCCGTTCCTCAACCCAACCACTGAACCCTCCAGAAACTCCTGATCCGAAGTCATCAGACACCATGGAGGTATAACACCCTTCGGAACCTCGTGAGGCTTCAACGGCCCGACCTTCCTATCCCCGTCCTATGTAAACCACGTCTCAAACCGATGAGGCTTCCAGTCTGGTTTGCCCTCATCTACCCAAACTACTGTACATTTCCTTAAGTGTATATTTCCCTTCCTATCGGGGAACTCATCGTAATACGCCGTCATCTCCTGCGGGTCCCCGAACCTAATAGGCCACATAGCTAGTGCCTAGGATCTGTAAAGTAAAATTTCTCCAAAAGGGGTGAGATACACATCTCAGTAAGAAAACCTAACCCTAGGTCAGGTTGACCGTCTGCTCAGGCAGTCAAGTCACTAAACCTATCCAACTTATGTGCTCATGCAGGTATAACATTTATAATTCAATAAACAATAATGCATAGTGGACATGCATGCATTTATATTCTCATGTCACACACAGTTGCACGTATATGCTCGGCCTGTCACTTCACCACATCAATCAACCTCTGCCTGCCTCATTCTCTGGCCCGCGATTAGATCGCATCAGGCTCGGCTCGCGTAAACGCATTAGGCCCCGGTTCAATTTCCAGGCAGAGTCTATGAACTCGTATTCTGTCCCGCGATTATATCGCATCGGGACTGTGGCTATCTCACCCCGCGACTTCGTCACATCAGGGCGCCACCTAATCATCATCCACCCCGCGACCTCGTCGCCTCAAGGTCTCAATCTCCCGCCCCGCGTCTCACACGCCTCAGGGCCATGCCATGTCATGCTACAATCAGGATTCATGCCATGCTCTTCTAACATTCACACACTCAATGTCAATTACATTTCAAGTAGCATTCATAATCCAATGGCATGCAAAGCAACTCAATTATTATCCAAACATGACACACGATTCCAATACAAGTCAAGGCACACATGAACTCTTTAATTAATCCTAAAACATACTAAGGCTCATTACTTTAGAATATGCCAATTAATCGATCAATTTCCCCACTCGACTTACCCAATCTAGTCCAATCCCCCTATTCTTGGTTTAGAAAATTCCTTACCTTCACTTAATAACGCAAATTACTCCTTCTTGCACCTCCTAAGGTTTGGCCAACTCAAGTCCACGGTCAATACGTCGCGCAACCTAGGATAATCGATCGATTTGTCAAAATTCAACATCCAATTCCTCAATTCATCCATCCAAATCACGCAATACATACTCGTCATCATCTTAACACATCATACACACCAAATTACAACTCAATTCCAGCCTAATTAGCCCTCCACAGATTCGGTTTGGCCCGGCATTGCAACGGTTCCATTCGGTTCTACTTGTGCCGGGTCCAGCCGGTTCTAATCCACCTCAAAGCCATCAATTATATATATTTCTATCTTTTATAATGTCTACCTAAGAGTTTGGAGTGTTCACCGTGGGGTTCAAGTCACGTGGATGCCGGAAAGTCGTCGGAAGTTCGCCGGTTGTCCAAGGCCCTTATTACCGGCAGATTCTGGGCGAAATTGGCAGGGGTGGTTCATGATAAAAAACTTATCAAATAAATCCCCAATTTTTACCACAGATTTTTACACATGTCTACTGAGTCTCCACCAAATTTGAGCCAAAGATTCCAAGTTTTCGACTATCAAAAGGGTTTAGAACCGAACCTACCTAAAATTGGAGCAAAATCCGTCGACCTATGGGAGAATGCTTGCCCCGAATTCCTCAGAGCTCCAAATGACCTGATTCAAGTTGGAGGACGTCAGAAAGACGTGGGGCTACGTTTGGGTGGTCGATCGGCATCAGGGGACGGCCAGAGACGGCGATTGTAATGACCGAACCGCGAGCTCCGATCTGGTCGGGTGGAGTTGAAACTGGAGAAGAAGAGGAATAAAGGGAAATGGTGGTGCTCTGTGATTTTTGGCTGAATGGGGGGGTTTGAGGAGAGAGAGAGCTGGTTATTTTCCCAAAAATTTTAATTAATTGAAGTGATTGGTAGGTGGGCATTAAATGAAGAGTTAATCTTCCACCCTTGGATTTGTGACACTTGGCAATTGTTCTTCTTAAGGGCATCCAATGACCATCAATTGCTCTTCAATTTTCAGCAGCTTGGGGGGAGAAATGTCCATTTTTCCCTTCCTTCAATTATAAAGGCAAAGTCCTAAGCTTGAGGGCATTATGGTCATTTTACCCCCGACGTTCGGAACGTCGTTTTTCTCGTTTCTGACTTTTTCAATAGGGCGATGGCCAATCCAATTGACGTTGAAATTCTTGATTTTCCTTTTTCAAACTTGTTAGGACTCAATTATGATCGTTCCTTCTACCAGACGTGATTCCAGCCTATTTCGAACCGAAGGGCGGCTTTTGCAGACTATACGCGTATCGACCCCGTGATTCTCATCACGTTTAGAGCTCGTCAATTCATGGCGGCCTTGGTTGTCATGTAATTGCGAGGGCTTATCTCTAGTCCCTGTGGTCTCGATCGTGACAGTCCGATTTAGGATAATTTTGCAAATCGTACGTTGGTTAAGCGGCATCACCCGCGATCCAATCGTACAATGCTCGCATGGTAATCCTTAATCTTTCTTAGATCGGTATTTTTGCGGTCCTAAATATCCCCTCGACAATCCTTATGGTCAAAGCGTCATTTCCTATTCGAGTCGCCTAGGTCCACGTATGTTGTCTTGCGTTAGCCTTTTCCTTTTGGTCAGTCGACTCAAATTGATCAGATTTGAGCGGAATACAACTGAAATACATCGCTTGATATAAATAAACTTCTCTTTACAGAGTGTGAAGTTGATTGAAAATCAGAATGTCACAGTTTCTGATCCAGAAGCATTTTTGGAGCAGAAATTCTACTCCAAAAATTTTATCATATGCACCCTTAAGCACCCTAGATATTCAAGCAAAACCCTAATCTAGTTTGGGCAATGATGATCTCTCTTGAGCTCACTTGGAGCAATCTCTTCCCCTCAAGATAGTATCATTACAATTGTCTATGTAAGGTCAAGCAAGAATCTTGCTAACCCTTTCACAAAGGCACCAAGAGACATAGTAATAATGAGCTAAAAAGAAATGTGGTTGAAACCATTTAATTAAAATCATCAGTAATGATAACCCAATCAAATTACTAGCACATTGTCGCGACCCTCTACGCGTGCGGTTTCGAGGGCAAATGGGCCATCTGACGTCTGGTCGGACGCGGGCCTCTCTCAAGACCCGTTACCCAAGTCGCAACGGCGGTATACGTGGTCAATCTTCTGTGCGGTCTGGTGACATGTGGTATATGTACATGCCAAGGAGTCGCCACCAATCGTTTCGTGGAGGGTACGATTGAAAACCCTATCGAATAGTTAGGAGCATTCTATTCAATTTTGCGAAAATCAGAGAAACGGGATAAAGGACTTTGTTACGCCAACCGTCAGAGTTGATGACCTTTTGAAAACTAAGTCGAATGATTTATCTAACCCTAGGATTTCATGCATATGAGTGAGGTGCGAAAAGATTGACTATCATAACAAACACAATCAATAAAATGAGTGCGCAAGTCAAGGATCCAAAACATGCGGATAAATCACAAGAAAGCAACATGGTATCTCTAGTAAGGCTCTATTAGCCTAGAGAAATATCAATTAAGGCTTAGGAGTATTTTTGACATGATTTGCTCTTGAGGGGCAAAATTGTGATTTTGAAGAATTTCGGGACAATTTGCCCAAGAAGGGAAAATTTGTCATTTCAGATGAAATATGGAGTCAAAAGATGGTGAAAATAGGATTGGTTGTCAAATCAATCCATTTCCTATTTTTCGGGGATTTTCTGAATTTTTTGGAATTTTTGGAGCGATTTATCCTTTGAGGGGTAAAACCACCATTTTAGAAAGTGATGAGAAGTGAAAATCCCAAATAGAAGGATTGGTCGACCTCTTGACCCAAATCTCAATTTTGAATAATTTTCACGGCTCGATCGGAATAAGGAAGACGTTTTACCCTTAGAGGGGTAAAATCGTCATTCTAAGGAAAACGACAAGATTCGAAAATTCAAGCATAAAAATTGATTGCCTAAAGGACCATAATTCTTATCTTGGCATT
This sequence comes from Rhodomyrtus tomentosa, assembly GCA_028455895.1. Lineage (NCBI taxonomy): Eukaryota > Viridiplantae > Streptophyta > Magnoliopsida > Myrtales > Myrtaceae > Rhodomyrtus > Rhodomyrtus tomentosa. The sequence goes on along the minus strand of JAPCWY010000001.1, from coordinate 32,645,905 downwards.
ATCAACCTATCTCGCTTACAAGGCAGTGGCGATTTCCCCCTAAAGGGTAATAACGTCAATTCTTGGATGAACAGATAAGAAATCCCAAAAATAGGATCAACCAGTTGTTTGTGGTCAATCCTCAATTTTTATAAATTTCTAGAATGTCTAGGAATTGTCCACAATTTTTCTACGTTTTTTTGGGAATTTTTAGAATTTTTTTAACATTTTTTAGGATTTTCTATGATTTTTCTAATTTTTTTATTATTTAAAAATTATTTTCTGAATTTTTTATTAAAAAATGATTCGTACCGGGTCAAATCGACCCATTCGGGTTTGATACCCGGCCCAGACCCGGACCAGCGCGACTTACACCTTAAAACGACGCCATTTCGCTTTTTTTATTTTATTTTAGGATTATTCAAATTTAATTCGACGGTTCCTGTTGAACCACGGGGTTGTTCCTCAGCCTTAGGATTGGTTGACCGAAACCTACGACTCAGATCAGAAGCCGACTACTCCTCAGCCCTCAGATCTGATTACTTAAACCTTCGGTCACAATTATAAGCCGAGACTCTATCTGGACCGTCCACCCTTACTAACCTTAACGACGCCACTTAACTGCTAACCTAAACGATACTGTTTCGGTTTGTTTTGATTTTTTGATTTTAAAGCCATTTTAGAATATTCATAATTACTAATCGGACGGCCATTAAAAATTAGACTCGATTTATCTAAGCTGTCCGATTTTTTTATTCGAATAACAAACCCTAACAGCCGAGCTGACTGGGCACATACGTGGACCAATGACAAAATGACACCTAAGCCTTTGACTCTTTGACCAGCCACGTCAGCTTCATCTTCAACCTCCCGACCCCGGTAGAATGGACGGGCGAGAACCTCCGGCGACGATTCAACGATGAACCTCAACGGAATTGCACAAGATCGACGCCGATCGACTCGTCTCAACGTTTCACATCATATATCTCAGAATTAACGTATTTCATCAATAGAATCAAAGGCAAGCAAGCTTGAACCAGTACGGGTATAGCTACTCCAATCATGCGATTCATGGCATCCCAAGTCAATTCATCAACATAGAAGCATCACAAGAGGTTTGGAACACTTACCTCGAGCTCCGATTGAGCGTGCACGACCTAGATTTGGCTAGGCGACTTTGAACAGTGATCGACAATGGAGGTCGAGTTTGGAGACTCAATTCGAGATATTCAAGCAAAGTTGATACAAAATGAAGATGCGATGATAGTCAGTGATGCTTGGGGAACGAAACACACACACTAAATCGAAGAATGACCACCGAATATAAAATCCATCATTGACGCACTGTATGGAAGTTTGAAGATTGAACTCACTTGTTCTCGTGGTTTCAGGTAGCATAGCCGGCAGCGATCGCTTCCTCTCAGTCCAGGCGACCTCCCGACGACCTTTAGGAGCTTTGGTTTGACCTGAAAAGGCCCAACAAGTGCTCTGGAAATTTGAGCTCAAGCCTTCGACAATGGCGATGGAAGATGAACTCTCTTTCTCTCTCTCCTCTCTCTCTATTCTGTTCTCTTCGGGAAACAGAATGAACGACCCCCTTCAATAGAAAACCCTCCCAAAAGCTATATATCACTTTCAAAATTTTGGCGTTGAACGATGGAGTGAATACCTGCTTCAATTGTACGCGAGGCCACGTGTTTTCAGGTCCAAACGGTTTCGGAGATGATGGGCATTCCGTCCAACTCCATTTGGTTCTCCTGCAGGTTTAATCTCGCGCGAATTTGTCACGGTTTTGAGCTGTGTTTGTAAATATTGACTTTTGCAGGTCCCGCGAGCTTAACCGGCCGATTACTTGCTCCTCCGGCGATGTCGAACGATGATGCCGGTGTCGATCGACGGTCAAGAGTGAGGGCAACATTATGCCTACCAATGCTCGCACAATTACTTGCGAATCGGCCTTCAATTTGATGATCAAAATCAATCTGTGAACTGTTCACTCGAACAGCAGCTCGAGGAAGAAGATGATACTGTAGCAGACCGGTTCAACTGATCTGACCGGGCGATCTGACCGGTCATAACCGATTCTGACTTGATTTTCTCAAATTAACCTTAATTTGTGAGGAATTTTTGTAAATTGAACCTCAAAATCGAACTTAGGAAATGAATATTATCTAAAAATATGATTTTACCCAAAAGTTCTTGTCAATTTCTATAAAAGCCCCAAATTTGTCCTTAATTTCAATTCGAAAATTTATGAAATTGAAGGCTCAAATGATCAAATTGGACCAAACCACCATACCAATTGATTCATAATGATGAAATACATTGGGCAGTAGCTTCAATTTGTAAAGGTAGCCCTTGAATTGAAATTAATTTCAAATATGCCCAATTTAAGGACTAAATTGCAATAAAGTATACAATTTTTGCCCAATCCATACAATTGAGCAATTTGTGCGAATAATTGGGCTAAATTGCAATGAAAGACAATTGTATTGAATGTCAAGACCCTAAAAATGTCGAAATTGCAAATTAAAAGACTCAATTGGTATTTTTTTACCAAATTCAATCATACATGTAACAAAGTAACACATAAAATAGAACTTGAATTTGGACTTTTTATGAGGTAAAAAATACATGGGAATTAAAATAAATATATTGACTATTTTTTCATATTTGTGTGATCTCAAATGCTTTTTTTCTTGAATTTTCATCTAATTTCACATTTTTCGAAAATATTAAAAAAATACGAAAAATAAAAAAAAAATTATTTTTTGTTCAAAAATGGTTCCTTAGGCTTGGCTAAGGCTACCAAAGTTGATTTTACAATTTTTCAACTTTTTATGAATTTTTTGTGAATTTTTCAAAATAATACTGAAAAAGACTAGTCAAAAATCATGTGTCAACAGTTGCCCTCTTTGAGAGGAATCTCGTGAGAGGTTTCACTCTAAGTAAGGTGACACCTGAGTCAAGAGTGACTCGACTGGGGAAAAGAAAAACGAATTATGACATTCAATCTTTCTTGCCTTACTGATGAACGCTCTGCTCATTCTGTCTTAACTGATTTAAAAGAGAGAGAGATGGAATAGAGATACTCACCTGTTACTCACATACCTAATGTTCATATGGCATGTATGGCGTATGGCGGATTCAAGTAAATACCTAGGGACTCATCTCTTGAGCATCCTAGGGCAGTTAAGTTCTAGCCCGTATGGTAGACCAAATCAGAATGGGATCCCTATCTGATAGGAACTTATGGATGACGCATCCGTTCTTTAGGAATTGTCAAAGGTTTTGATCCGTATAGTAGATGTGACATTCTGATTTGCAGTCAATTTCAGGCTCATTAATGAGAAGTGTATATCTAGAGATGTATTTCAGTCGTATTCCGCTCGAATCTGATCCATTCGAGTAGACTGACCAAAAGGGAAAGGCCAACGCAAGACGAGATACGTGGACTTAGGGAATTCAGATAGGAAATGGCGCTTTGGCCATAAGGATTGTCGAGGGAACTAGCAATAGACCCTCACAATTACATGACAACCAAAGCTGCCATGAATTAACGAGCCCTAAACGTGATATGAATCACGGGGTCGATACGCATAATGTCTGCAAAAGCAGCCCATCGTTTCGAGATAGGCTGGAACCACGTCTGATAGAGAAAACTATCAGAAACGAGTCTTGAAAGATTAAAAATGAAAAATCAAGAATTACAACGTTATTTGGATTGGTCGTTGCCCTATCGAAGAATTCTGGAACGAGAAAAATGACATTCTGAACGTCGAGGGTAAAATGACCGTTTCCCCCCCCCCCCAAGCTTAGAACTTTACCCTTATAATGAAAGAAGGGCAAATTGATCAATACACCCCCCATGGATGCCGAACACAAGGAGAAACAATGGCCATTGGATCACTTTGGAAAAGACAAATGGCCAAGTGTCAAGAGATGGACAAGGTATGGTCATATCAACTTTTGGCCACCTAACATTCAAGCCCTTTGACCAAGCTTGGTCTATAACCATTTTCTCTCTCTCTCATCACCCTCACTCGACCAGACCATCTCCCTCAACCACCAAAAATCACCTTCTTCTCCCTCCTTCAACCTGCTCGTTGGCGACTAATTCTGAGCCCACTGTTCGCCGGCCATGACGCCACCCTCCGGCCACCATTTGACAACCAGCTGACCACACTAACGAAGCCCTACATCTTGCCGACATCCTCGAATAAGAATCAAGTCGTTTGGAGCATCGATGAGCCCCGACCAAGAGATTTCCCGAGAGCTGACAGAAGCAAACCTGAGGTAGGTTTGATTCCTAGTCCTTTTGATGGTCGAAATCTTGGAATTTTGGAGCCAAATTTTGTGGAGATCTAGTAAAGACGTGTAGTAATCTGTGGTAAAAATTGGGGCTCAATTTGATAAAGTTTTGACCATGAAACGGTCTTGCAAATATTGGACAGAATCTGTCCGCGAAGCTGACTTGGGCGATCCAACGACCTTGGGCGAGTTTCCGGTGACCAACCAACTCGAAACTCACGGTGACCTTCTCAAATCCTTAGGTAGACATGTTAAGAGGTATGATAGTGTTTAAATGTTAGATTTGGAGTATATTTAGGACCGGTTGGCCCCGGCTTGCACAGAATTGAGTAGGACCGGTTCGGTGCCGGGCCAAACCGATTCTGTCGAGGGCTGGAAGTGGCGATTTTGAGTTGCGAATTGATGATTAAGATGTGATGAGATGATGAGAGTTAAGTTATGGGTGATTGGGGTTGATGGATTGAGAATGTGGACAAGAGAATTGATGAAATTGGTTGAAATTTTAGGTTGCGCGACAAGCCCGGTTGTGGACATTGGTTGACCGAAACCTTGGGGCTCAAGAGGAAGTAATTGGTGCAATCAAACCCAAGGTAAGGGAATTCCTAACCTTATGCGAGGAAGATTGGACTCGATTGGGTGAGTCAAGGTTTAATTTGATCGATTTAGGAGGATATTCCAAAGAGGTAGCTTTTAAAATGCCCTAAGTGGTTATAGAAAGTCATGTGTGATATTGTTTGTGTTTAAATTGTGTGCCATGTCGAATGTCATTGATTGTCTTACATGTCATGGATTTTCAAATTGTGCATGAGATGCACTTGTTGTTTTATTTGTGCATTGAATTGTTAATCATAACATGAGCATGACATGGCGAGGCCCTGAGGTGTATGAGACGCGGGGGGGAAGTGGATACCCTGATGCGATGAGATCGCGGGGTGGAGTTGATATTGTGTGGCACCTTGATGCGATGAAATCGCGGGGTTGAGATGGCCAAGGTCCTGATGCGAATTATTCGCGGGACGGAGAGGCCTTGAGGCTTATGAGACGCGGGGTAGGAGATGTATACCCTGATGCGACGAGATCGTGGGGTGGAGTTGATGTCGTGTGGCTCCTTGATGGGACGAGATCGCGGGGTTGAGTTGGCCACGGTCCTGATGCGAACTATTCGCGAGACAGAGTTATGAGATGGTGATATTGGCCTGGAGAGTCATCGGAACCTGATGCGTTTACGCGAGTTGCCGATGATGGTCTGATGCGTTTACGTGGACCGAGCCTGATGCGATTTAATCGCGGGCTAGTGATTGAGGCAGGCGGAGATTGATGGATGTGGTGAAGTAGCAAGCCGAGTGTGCATTATCATCTGTGTGTGACATGTTGACATTTGTATGCTGTTGTTTCACTGATTTGTGTTCGTTATAGCTGTGAGTTTGGAATTTCGAGATAGATGACTGCCTGAGCGGACGGTCGGCCTAATCTAGGGTTAGGACCCACCTTACTGAGATTTATATCTCACCCTAGTGGTGGCTTAATTTTTTTCAGGTTCCAAGCGAAGGAAGTGCGAACTTGCCAAGGATTGACATTTGAAGGGATAGCAGATCGACTGTATTTAAGAGAGTTATCAGTTATGGATTTACATTTGAGATATTAAGGATGTTCCTTTTGATCGGTGGATTAGGAATTGAATTGTCATGAATTGGTTAATGAGATTTTGATGTATCTGTCCTAAGTCATCGGTTGTTGATGTGTAATGGGATTAGAGTTGGCATCGCTTCTGCATGCATGATCCTTTCAGTGCTTAGAATATTGGCCGTTGGATCCTGAAGTTTTCAGAAAAGTACGGCTTGGTGGGATGTACGCGCGCTCGCCAGGTTCGAGGCGTGACATACCCGTTCGATTTGGTATCAGAGTAAGGTCAGCTTTATCCAATGTGATTGAGGCTTAGAGTGATAAGGAGCGATGACTTGAGGACAATTAGATATTGAGGCCTATAGGACTAAGCAAGGATCATTGAATCTTGAGGATGGTAGGCTTGAACTTGTGTACAATTTAATGGTCCTAAAGTTGACTTTAATGGATGATCTCAAGTTATGTGGTGATTAAAGTTTAAGTGGAAGCAAGCTGGGATTGGAGAGTCATAAGCATGGATTTTGAGGTAGTAATTGTGCTTGAGGATAATAGGGAATTGCTTATGAATGAAAGGTCAATTGAGGTGTATGATTGTGATCTTGATTTGTCAATGACCCCAACTCGAGGAGTTCGAGTTATAATGAGACAGCTAGTATTGGGGGATTCAGGCTTGAACTACTTGATATCTTGATGGTTTTAGTTATCGATTGTTATTGACAACGTTGGATGATATGAGTTGAGATGAATACAAGGAATATATGAATTGAAGATCAGTTGTGATCAGATGCATAGGGATTTGATTTGAATGTTGACTGGACGTGAGATATATAATGAAATATAGGCAATTGACCTGAAGGCAGCTTTGACAGGACAAGTGATGAGGACGGTCATGCTATGCTTGAGTTTGTGGTTATGAAATGCATACATGAACTTATTGCTATTGGACTTAATAAACCGTCACTTGGTATGGGACGAGTTGATGGGATACCTATAAACTGTAATGAAACATGGTATGGGATATGTAGAACGGGGCTTTCTCCGTAGATATATGACTTGGGACAACCTGCAACAGCCATGTCTGATGAGGGCGGGGAGTGATTGCCGGGACAGAGAGGTCCGGATAAGGAGCAGCTCCTGGCAGGCTTCTAAGATGGCAAGAGGCAGGAATGACCCAAGTCATAACTTGAAAGGGGAAGCTTAGGGATCATGTTGAGTCCGATTGTGAATAAGGGATGTACGGCATAGGATTGATTCTCATTAAGGATGATTGAAAGTGGCATGACCTGTGTAATGGCGCCTATGAGTGGCATGGTTAAAAGCTTCGTGCTTGACAGTGGATACCCTTGGAAAAAGAAAAGTGATGGTTGTGATGGGCCTGTTAGGCATGTTTGATGATTAGCCTCATGTGATTGACTTGGCCAAGGTATAACTAAGAGGTTAGACGACTTATGGGTTTATACCCGTGGAACTGAGACATGTTAAGATGAGATAGTCTGCTGTGACTATGCTAGAGTGGCGGATGCCTTTAGGCCTAGAGTGTGAGCTATTAACTCAATGAGTTGCTGCCTTGAGTGCTTGTTTGACAATTGCCTAGTTGAGGCTAGCCTAGTAGTGGCCGTTAGTTGAGAAATTGCCTCGTTAAGGCTGGCTTAAGGAATGATTACTGACCAAGGATGATTCGGGATCCTCGAATAATTGGCGATTAATTGAGAATTGCCCAAGAACCATTAGAGGGTTGGTTGATGGTGAAAGATATTGAGGTGAGCAGCCTGAGACTGATAGATTTGAGTAGGTGACTTGAGTTTTGATTCTTGGAGGGAATCATAGTGGTCCAAGTGACATGAGAACCAAAGGACGTCGAACGACGACAGTATGGTCGTAGAAGAGCCTTGGGCTTGAGTATACGTGATATGAAAGATCCGAGAACTGATATGGATCATGAGAATTGAGTAAAGGTGGGCGATTCGAATATGAGTACCAAAAAGAGAATATGGCTCGACCAGTTGATCGTACAAGACCCAAGAGTTGAACAGGTCGTAGGAGCTTTAAATAGAAATGAGAAAATTGTTGATCAAGCAAGCTCGAGTAAGAGCTGCCAAGATTCTCTAAGTCACCGTGGTGATAAGTGTTGATACTTGTGAGTTAAAGTGATGGAAGTCACGAAGAAGGTGACTCTGAGTTATTTCAATCACGAGGAAAGTGATGTGTGGGAAGAACCATGTGAGCTTTGAAAAACCTGTGAAGCTGTGAATAAGAATGAGATTGACTGAGTTTGATGGAAGCATGAAAGTTTGATGGAAGGATGAAAGTTGAAATTGCCTCCTCTAGATTGGGGATCTCGATAAAGAAACCTCGGAGGCTTTGGGTACACTAAAGAGGGGGAGTGACCCTAACGATTACTAGCCCTAAGAGACTAATGATGGTTGGTGAAAGGTCACCAGAGGAAGGATTTCCTCGAAGGCATGAGATCTGCCTAGACTACCTCTGTTGAGTTGTTCGATGGAAAGTATCATCCTGGGGTTGCTTGAGAGTAAAGATTGTTTGGATCCTGATACTGTTGCAAGGATCATAGGATGCTCGGCCAGTATGAGACAGAGTTCTCAAGGTCGCGTAAGCATATGATAAAAGTAGTCAAAGACCCTTGAATAAGATGAGTAAGTCCCTGAGTGGATTGGAACTTGAGAACCTTATGGCTGGTTATTATTACAGATTTTGAGGAATGGTAATGGGACTCAACAAAAGAGGAGAATGATCGAAAGACTTATGAATAAGAGACCTCCTGCTCATGGGTTACGAGCAAAGAGATGTTCATTATAAGTATAGAACGTGCCTACGGGAAATGACTGATTACCTGGGCGTAAGACACATAGTGGAAAGTGAGTAGTAAGTCTTTTCTGTTATGAATGAAGTCGAAGAAGAATCGGCATGCTGGATTGCCTGAAGTTAATGATTTCCTGGGATCGGTTGATTGAATTGGAACCCTGAGGAATGAAATCATGAGTTGCTATTCCCTAAAGAATAGGGCATTATTCTTAAAGGGTGATTGGACCATGAATTGGTCATTGACGAAAAGAAAAGTGAACGAACTTGGTAGTCCTGACTGGTTGTGATTCTAGTAAATGATTTAGTGAATGAAAAGAGCGCCTAGAGAATACTTGCAAAGTGGTTTGAGATGATCGAATTGAGCATTCGACAAGTGAACTGGTGGAGACCCAGGGACGAATAGATATTGTCACTTGAGGTGACTGAGTTATGGGAAAGAGAATGTGAAAGCATGGTGGCATTTGAATCCTGGAGTAAAGGTATCGCCGTCGGCACAGACTCCAAGGTTGTCGTCCTATGGAATGGGAAGGACAAGGTGAATTTGAAGTGAGAAAATGCCACGGAGTTGTGCAGTTACTTCCTTAGGGCAAGAGACCCTATTGTAAAAGGAAAAAAAACTTTAAATTGTCTTAGTATTATGATTGAGCGTCTGTACCGAGAAAGAGGACGTAGAACTTGAATGACTCTTGGAAGTGAAATTCGAGAGACAGTCTTGTAGACAATGTTGAATTCCAGGATGATGTTGACGTTCAGTGGAACGAACGGAATTGGGATAAGGTCACCTTAGTGAGTATGGAACTCAGAGGCTAAAGCACTAATGCTTCTCGAGAGAAGAGTGATAAGAATAAGTAAAATGTCGTGCGGTCCTAGAGGAGACCTGTGACGACAGAGAGCCAAGGTCTGAGCTCTCAAGTGAAAGGTGCGAGGGATAGTTAGGAAGGTTCGACACTTAGTTAAAAGAAGTTGATAATGGTCGAATTAAGTGCCCAAGGAATGATTGAGTTGGTCATTATCATCCCGAGAGACGATGGTTGAACTCATGTAAGGAGCCATGAGAAACATAAACAGTCTTTGAGAGTGTCATATGGGCTCTAAGGAAATGTCTATTGCATGCTAAGTGTGAAGAGCATAAGTTGTAGACCTGATGAAGTAGGATTCACGCATTGGAATAAGTGATAAATCCTTTGAGGAATGGAATGAGTGATGAACCAACTATAGTCGATGTGAGTTACGGGAAGTTGAGATTTACTGAGATTGGTGAATTGTTACGGACGAATCGTGGGAAGATTTCCTCCCAAGAGCTATTCTATTAGTGAAATGGACTAAGGGTGAAACGTAACACGAATGGGTGAATGGACGTGAAAAGAGTTTTCAAGGACTCGAGCTAAGCTAATGACTGCGCTGTCTATGACAATTCCAGTTGAAAATTGAAAAGCTTATGAAGGTCGTAATGACACGACGCAGAATGGAACTTGAGGCATAACCAAGCGATTTGAAATGGATACTGCTTGTACGTCATGACAGTAAGGCCACATGAATTGGCATGCTTAAAGCATGATTAGAATTGGTTTGCGAATATTCTCGCAACAAGGTTTGGAAAAATCTTACTTGGGTGGAAGAAGATTTCAAGTTTATATCTACTCCAAAGATATCGAGTGGTAGTTTTCTGAGAGGAATTGAACGAGAGGCAACGCCGAAGGATGAAATTGCTTGTGGATATGAGAGTGTTGCATGGATAAAGAAAAGACCTCGAAGTTATGTGAACTATAAGAGATTAAGAGCATGGACTGCCTAAAGGGAATTGAAGGCGAAGCATGTGGAACGAAGAGATCACCCAAGTATTGTTATAGCGATATTCGTATCGCTAAGCAAGGGTGGATTGTTTGATGGATGCTTACCGTTGAGAATTAAACATGGTTTAATTAGCAATTGAGAGACAGATCTTCCCTCAAGAAGTAAAAGATTCAACTCTTAAAATTGGAAGTTCGTTAATGGACTAGCGTGATGGCTACTGGGAACACCTAGCTTGAAGACCAGAAGGAAATTGAGGTGTGCCATGATTAAACACCGATACTAGGGGGATTATAGGTATGGATGGAATCCTTGAGGCCTATGGGCGGAAGTACGATCCAAAGGAGGAATTATGGTGACCTCTGGGGTGGCACAAAGATGTGCCAATATGCACATTTATATATTGGTGATGAGGTTGAAAGTCGAAGTTTGTCTATCTTGTAGTCGAGCACTAGACGTGTCGATAGAAGGAAAAGACATGGCGACGAAAGTTGAAGGACCACTTTGATTCAAGGGAATTTTCGGATGGAGTCGAGAATAGATTGCTACGGAACTAACCATGTGAATGTTTAAGGAGTTAAGGGGGCCATAACTCAATTTGATTAATGGAAGGCAGATTGATAAAGCCCTTGAATCTTTGTTAGCGAGAAAGGATGCTTGAAAGGAGTAATACGCTAAAGGGTATGGACATTAAGAGTGCATTCCAGTGAGGGCTTGATAATAATGGTTATGGATAAATGAAAGAGATAAGGTGAACGCTCGAGGATAAGCTGCTGACAAATGATATGAATACCAAAAGAGAATGGAGAGAAGCGAATCAGATTATGGGCTAAAGGAGACAAGTCTTGGGGAAGGATGGCCTTGGGTTAGAAGGGACGAGCAAGATCGTCAAGCCATGGAAAGGATTATCCGGAAGAATGAGGATGCGACGAGGCGCCAATACCCCAAAGGATTAGATGGGTAGAAGGTTGCGAATTTCGAGGACGAAATTTCGTTAAGGGGGAAGAATTGTAACATTCTGATTTCCAGTCAATTTTAGGCTCATTAATGAGAAGTGTATATCTAGATATGTATTTCAGTCGTATTCCGCTCGAATCTAATTAATTCGAGTAGACTGACCAAAAGGGAATTGCTAATACGAGACAAGATACGTGGACCTAGGAAACTCGGATAGGAAATGGCGCTTTGGCCATAAGGATTGTGGAGGGAACTAGCGATAGACCTTCACAATTACAGGACAACCAAAGCCGCCACAAATTGACGAGCCCTAAACGTGATATGAATCACAGGGTCGATACGTATAATGTCTGCAAAAGTCGCCTGTCGATTCGGGATAGGCTGGAACCACTCTGATAGAGACAACTATCAGAAACGAGTCTTGAAAGATTGAAAATGGAAAATCAAGAATTCCAACGTTATTTGGATTGGCCGTCGCCCTGTCGAAAAACGACGTTCTGAACGTCGGGGGTAAAATGACCGTTTTGCCCCCAAGCTTAGAACTTTACTCTTACAATGGAAGAAGGGCAAATTGGTCAATACACCCCCATCGTTGCCAAACACAAGGAGAAACAATGGCCATTGGATCACTTTGGAAAAGACAAATGGCCAAGTGTCAAGAGATGACAAGGTATGGTCATATCAACTTTTGACCACCTAACATTCAAGCCCTTTGACCAAGCTTGGTGTATAACCATTTTCTCTCTCTCTCCTCACCCTCGTTCGGCCAGACCATCTCCCTCAACCACCGAAAATCACCTTCTTCTTCCTCCTTCAACCTGCTCGCCGGTGACCAAGTCTGAGCCCGCCATTCGTTGGCCACGACGCCACCCTCTAACCACCATTTGACCACCGGCCGACCACACCAACGAAGCCCTACATCTTGGCGATATCCTCGAAAAAGAATCAAGTCGTTTGAAGCACTGAGGAGCCCCGACCAAGAGATTTCCCAAGAGCCGACAGAAGCAAACCTGAGGTAGGTCCGGTTACTAGTCCTTTTGATGGTCGAAATCTTGGAATTTGGAGCCAAATTTTATGGAGATCTAGTAGAGACGTGTAGGAATCTGTGGTAAAAATTGAGTCTCAATTTAATAAAGTTTTGACCATGAACCGGTCTTGCAAATATTGGACAGAATCTGCTCGGGAAGCTGACTTGGGCGATCCAGCGACCTCGGGCTAGTTTCCGGCGACCAACCAACTCGAAACTCACGGTGAGCTTCTCAAATCCTTAGGTAGACATGTTAAGAGGTAGGATAGTGCTTAAATGTTAGATTTGGAGTAGATTTAGGACCGATTGGCCCCGGCTTGCACAAAATCGAGTAGGACCGGTTCGGTGCCGGGCCAAACCGATTCTGTTGAGGGCTGGAAGTGGCGATTTTGAGCTGCAAATTGATGATTAAGATGTGATGAGATGATGAGGGTTAAGTTATGGGTGATTGGGGTTGATGGATTGAGAATGTGGACAAGATAATTGATGAAATTGGTTGAAATTTTAGGTTGCGCGACAAGCCCGGTTGTGGACATTGGTTGACCGAAACCTTGGGGCTCAAGATGAAGTAATTGGTGCAATCAGACCCAAGGTAAGGGAACTCCTAACCTTATGCTATGAAAATTGGACTTGATTGGGTGAGTCAAGGTTTAATTTGATCTATTTAGGAGGATATTCCAAAGGGGTAGCTTTTAAAATGCCCTAAGTGGTTATAGAAAGTCATGTGTGATATTGTTTGTGTTTAAATTGTGTGCCATGTCGAATGTCATTGATTGTCTTACATGCCATCGATTTTCAAATTGTGCATGAGATGCACTTGTTGTTTTATTTGTGCATTGAATTGTGAATCATGGCATGAGCATGACATGGCGAGACCCTGAGGCGTGTGAGACGCGGGGCGGGAAGTGGATACCCTGATGCGACGAGATCGTGGGGTGGAGTTGATATTATGTGGTGCCCTGATGCGACGAGATCGCGGGGTGGAGTTGATGTCGTGTGGCTCCCTGATGCGATGAGATCGCGGGGTTGAGTTGGCCACGGTCCTGATGCGAACTATTTGCGGGACGGAGTTATGAGATGGTGATATTGGCCTGAAGATTCATTGGAACCTGATGCGTTTACGTGGGTTGCCGATGACAGTCTGATGTGTTTACGCGGATCGAGCCTGATGCGATTTAATCGCGGGCTAGTGATTGAGGCAGGCAGAGATTGGTGGATGTGATGAAGTGGCAAGCCGAGTGTGCATTATCATCTGAGTGTGACATGTTGTCATCTGTATGCTGTTGTTTCACTGATTTGTGTTCGTTATAGCTGTGAGTTTGGAATTTAAGGATAGATGACTGCCTGAGTGGGCGGTCAGCCTAACCAGGGTTAGGACTCACCTTACTGAGATTTATATCTCACCCTAGTGGGATCTTAATTTTTTTCAGGTTCCAAGCGAAGGAAGTGCGAACTTGCCAGGGATTGGCATTTGAAGGGATAGCTGATCGACTGTATTTAAGAGATTTACCAGTTATGGATTTACATTTGAGATATTAGGGATGTTCCTTCTGATTGGTGGATTTGGAATTGAACTGTCATGAATTGGTTAATGAGATTTTGATGTATCTGTTCTAAGTCATCGGTTGTTGATGTGTAATGGGATTGGAGTTGACATCGCTTCCGCATGCGTGATCCTTTCAGTGCTTAGAATATTGGCCATTGGATCTTGGAGTTTTCAGAAAAGTACGGCTTGGTGAGATGTACGCACACTCGCCGGGTTCGGGGCGTGACAGTAGATCAGACCATGAATGGGATTCCTTCCTATCAGAAACCTATGGATGACGCACCTGTTCTTTAGGGATTGTTGGGAACTAGGCTTCCTATCCACCAGGAACCTAAAGGTGACACACTCGTTCTTTGGGGTTTGTCTGAGACTAGAATTCCTATCCACCAAGAACCTAAAAGTGAAGTACCCGTTCTTTAGGGTTTCTCCGAGACTAGGTTTCCTATCCACCAGGAACCTAAAAATGAGAGTTTTTCTCCCAAATAATACAAAAAAAATAAATATTTACAAAATTAATTTTTTTAAAAAAATAATCACCATTTTAGGTCTCCATCAGCAATTTAATTACTAAGGGAAACTGGGGGGCCCGCGCATGGGCCCCTCTCCTCTCTTGGAAGGAGTGTTGCGACTCCCACGTGGGGAGCCGCAACACTCCCCCTCCCTCGGCAATTAAATTGCCGAGGGAGGGTTTTTTTTTTAATTTTAAAATAAAAAATTATAATAGTAGATTAAAAATAAATTATTTAAAATTTTCTGTCTTACATTTTTAAACTGCCGAGTAAAGTATTTTGTTTTTTTTAGTTTACATAAATATTTTTTCGATGCCGTCTCTTCGGTTTGCCGTCCCGTCGTCAAAAAAATATTCACGCGCCTCGACTTTAAGAAAAACGAGCGAGACGCCGACATTTGCTCGCGGAGATGCGGGGCAATCATATTTACGTAAAAAAATATTTACTCGCCTCGCTTTTCTCGAAGCGAGGTATGATCGCTCCGTGGCCCCGCGAGCAAAAGCCAATGCCGTCGCATCGCTCGTTCACTCGCTTTTTTAGGAGTCTTGGCACACAAATATTTTTTTATGTAAATATCGTTGCCTAGCAAACGAACGAGGCGACGGTATTCGCTCAGGGGGTCAAGGAACGATCATATTTACGTAAAAAAAAAAAATATTTACGCGCCTCGACTCCGAGAAATGCGAGTGAACGAGCGAGGCGACAACATTGGCTTTTGCTCGCGTGGCCACGGAGCGATTATACCTCGTTTCGAGAAAAGTGAGGTGCGTAAATATTTTTTTACGTAAATATGATCGCTCCACGGCCCCGCGAGCAAACGTCATCGTCTCACTTGTTTTTCTTAGAGTCGAGGTGCGTAAATATTTTTTTGACGACAGGACCGCGAATCGAATATTATATATATTAAAATAATTTACTTAGCAATTTAAAGATGCAAGACCCAAAATTTTAAATAATTTATTTTAATCTAATATTATATATATATATATATATATATTTTTTAAAAACCTCCCTCGGCAATTAAATTGTCGAGGGAGGGGGAGTGTTGCGGCTCCCCACGTGGGAGTCGCAACACTCCTTCCAGGAGAGGAGAGGGGCCCACGGTTGCACCCCCTCCCTCTCACTCGGCGATTAAATCGCCAAGTGAGAGGAAGGGGGCCCGCCCATGGGCCCCCCAGTTTTCCTCGGCAATTTAATTACCAAGGGAGACCTAAAATGGTGATTATTTTTTTAAAAAGTTAATTTTGTAAATTATTATTATTTTGTATTATTTTGAAAAAAAAAACTCTAAAAGTGACGTACCCATTTCTTTGGGGTTTGTCTAAGACTAGGCTTCCTATCCACCAGGAACTTAAAAGTAACGCACCCGTTCTTTAGGGTTTGTCCGAGACTAGGCTTCCTATCCACGAGGAACCTAAAAGTGACACAACCATTCTTTAGGGTTTGTCGAAGACTGGGCTGATCCTACGCAATGAGGATTCAACGAGGGTCTATACAAATGAGGTACACTTAACTCTTAGGTTTTACCAAAAGGGCTATTCTGAGATTTAGGGGTTACCTAGAACCTCACAGAAAGCTAGTTCTAAAGATTATCTTCTTGACGTGCAAAGTGTCATTATGGGATTTGGGGACTCTAAGTATCCTGCAAAAAGCTCAAACCTGCAATCTTACATAAAAGATGACTCTGATACTCTTCATTATTGAGCGAGGTATTCTTCTTTGACCCGAGGCTGCCATGAGTCTCATAGAAGTTTCAACCTGAGGGTTCATTCCTTATAAAAGAAATCAGTTATCTTGAGGCAATGATAGTTATAATGCCGGCAAAGCTTTACTTTGACCTATGCAGTTATGCAAAATGACTTATGATGTTGGAGGTTATCCAAGACATCTTGAAGCATGCAAAGATGATCAGAAATCCTTGTAAGGAAAATCCTGAATCAAACGATTTGAAGTTTCCAACAAAACTTACTTTTAAGCATTCCATTGGAATGTCCTTGTCAAAGAGGGTTTCTCACCAATTCTTCGATTTTGGCGTTTTACGAAGAAAACACTCGAAGTTCCTAATAACTTGTATATGGGTTTTCGGGGCTATTCGCAACGCATACACTTTGATCAATCATGAGGTCTTTATAGGACCATAATATTGGGTTTGGACGCAGTTTCCAAAGGGGACTCACTCTTTGAGTCAGGCCTTTTGAAAGAAAGTTTTTTTCATCTGCTTCAGGTTTACAAGTCAAGAACCCTACAAAATGAGAAAGAAATAATCTTGCTTGTACCTCTTCGAGCTAAGCTACACATTGACCTAGGCATCTTAGTCAGAAAAGACTGCGAATGGTTGTAATGTCGGTAGGATTGGGGACCGAAAAAGGCTTGTTTTTGGCTTAGAATTGTGAAGGGTTTGACATCATGATCATTGCCGATCAACCTTCTGTTTTGTCTTTGGCCGACGATTCCTTGAAGAACATCTTTAGTCTTCTTGAGGATAGGTCTAATTTTTTAAAGACATTGTCTATCTTTTGGCTGTTGGCTACGATTCCATTCGAGGGGTAATCTTTTACAACACAGTTTCTGAGGATTCTTCTTCTTTTCAGAAGTTGTTGGGGGTGGAAGAATCAAATAATCCCTTGGTGTCTCAAAATCAGTCTTATGACTTTTAGCATTTCAATGAACGTCAGCCCTGTTCTTCTCGAGCTTTTTGATTTCTTTTTAAAGCATAGAGATTCGGTTTTTTCTTTTTTTTTATCTCGCCTTTTCTTTTTCTTTTTCTAGGAACTAGGATTTTTTTTGCGATCGTGTAAGGTATGTGACTTGAGTCTCATCCTGTCTGAACATTTTGTTTTGACAGTCTCATGTAGCTCCTACCTCTTGCACTTCTCTGTATGCGAGTATCCTTGCCACCTTCATCTTGGTATTGTGCAATGATCACCGATGATGGTACATGAAACGAATATGTAGGCTGAAATTGGCTATGCAATGTGTATAAGTGTATAGAATAGAGAAATGAACATCTCTTCGTCATCCTATGACGCCTGGATTAACGCATATCAACACACAAAGAATGATGTTAGTCCGAGCAAAAAGATTTCTAGCCATTTACCTTTCTAAGCTGCTGGACTGCTTCTATACTCCCCCGATGTGGGGTGGCTCTTGACAGGTTTAACAAATGAAGCCCGCTACTCAAAGGGTTTATCAATGATCACCTGTAGTGTTTATGGAGAAGAATGAATGCCTTCGTCATCCCAATCCATGTAATTGATGCCAATAGCCCTTACATCCCCAGGTTTAAGCTTTTCTATCCTTACACTTCTCTCATCTCTCTAGTGTGTATAGGACGTGTTTGGATTAGGTTTGCCTCTTATCTGAAGAAACATTTATGCTAGATAGCCTAAATAACTCTGTTTTGGAAAAATCATTCTGTTTTTCTCTAGACATTTCACCCTACAAGGAATTAAAGATGCATCATGTGTGCCTCAGCCATGTTTGGATAACCTCTAACCCTAACATGTATGCAACAAGTGTTACAAATTTATCTTTTGAAAACATAGTTCATTTGAATGTTTGACTACATGCATGTTCATCTTCGACTTTTTCTCTCTTACAAGAAAGTGAGAAATTTTACAGTATTTCTCCATTGCTACTTTCCACCTTCATTGGACATCCCTGTATGAAGAAAACAAAAATTCTAGCGAGTGAAAGATATTTTAACAATTGATGGAACAGATACATATCACCTAGTTCTTCGTATCAAGGACCGTTCTTTTCTTGGTTCCGTCTGAACGAGTGTGATTCTGAGTCCACTCCTCGGAATCCTGCAAAACATAACACATGACATTTATATATGGATGCATGATATGCCTATGCGATGACTGCTAAAGCGACCCGAATGGTTTTGGAGAAAGTCATGTGACCTTTATCTGACTTCATTTCAAGGATAATACTTCTTCACAGCATCTGAGTTTACAAGATATCTCAATTTTTCTCCTTCAGAATTTACAAGAATTAATGCCCCTTCCACGAGAATTTTCTTGACAACATAAGGGCCTTCATAGTTTGGGGTAAACTTGCCTCCCGGATGAGTAGCATTCGACAAAGTCTTTCTTATCACCAGGTCATCCACCTCAAAACTTCTGGGTTTAACTTTCCGGTTAAATGATTTAGCCATCCTCTTCTGGTAGCTCTGACCATGACAAATCGCTCTAAGACGCTTCTCGTCTATCAAATTTAGCTGTCATATCTGTGTTTCATCCATTCTGCTTCAGAGAGTTTAATTTCTGACAATATTCTTAAAGATGGAACCTCAATCTCTACAGGTAGGACAGCTTCCATCCCGTATACCAGAGCATAAGGAGTTGCCCCAGTAAAAGTCCTGATCGAAGTTCGATACACCATTAAGGCAAAAGGTAGCCTCTCATGCCAATCCCTGTAATTTTCGGTAGTCTTAGCCAAGATCTTCTTAATGTTCTTGTTTGCTACCTCTACTGCTTCATTCATTTGCGGGCGGTAAGGGGAAGAATTTAAGATGTCGAATGCCAAAGTAACCCAGTAGATCATCGACAATCTTGTTGTTTAAGTTGGACCCATTGTCTGTAATGATTGTCCGAGGGGTACCATATCGGGAAATTATATCTCTCTTGATAAACCTTGCTACACTTCTCGCAGTGACATTCGTGTAAGAGCTAGCAACTATCCACTTTGTGAAGTAATCAATTGCAACTAAAATGAAGCAATGGCCATTTGAAGCTGCTGGATTGATAGGCCATATCATGTCTATTCCTCACATAGAGAAAGGCCGAACTTCAGACATTTGATGCAGTTTGTTTAGGGGCGCATTAATATTATCGCCATATACTTGACATTGGTGGCATGACCTGACGTGTTGATTACAGTCCGATTCAATGGTCATCCAATAGTAACCAAGCCGCATGATCTTCCCTGCGAGGAGATGGCCATTCATGTGTGGCTCACATATACCTTTGTGGATTTCCCTCATGAGAGTATTTGCTTCTTTAGCGTCTACGCGCCTTAACAGAGTGGAGTCAAACGACCTTTTGTACAAAATTTGTCTACTGAGGAAGAATTTATTAGCCATCTTGGCTTTATATCTTCGGTCTCCTACTTGACATTCATTTGGAAATTCTTTTTTCAAGAGATAATTCTTGATATCGTGGTATCATGGCTCTTCGTCGAATTCTACTTCGACCAGCATACAATAAGCTGGTTTTCTAATCACGTCGATCCTTAGTTGCTCTACTTTCAATCCATCAGTTATTTGCAGCATGGAGGCCAGCGTGGCCAATGCGTCTGCGAACTGGTTCTGCGCTCTTGGCATGTATTCAAACAACACTTCTTTGAATTTAAGTGTCAACTCTTCTAGGTACTCATGATAAGGGATGAGTTTTGTGTCATTTGTCTTCCACTCCTCCTGTGTCTGAAAAATCATGCGCATAGAATCTCCACAAACCTGCAACTTAGGTACCTCCATAGAGATGGCCAACTGTAGGCCCAGAATGCATGCCTCGTATTCTGAAATATTGTTGGTGTAAGGAAAAATTAGTTTTGCAGCAACAAGATGATGTTGATTGTCAGGGGATATCAGCACTACCCATGTGCTAGCTCTTGATAGATTAACAGCACCATCGAAATACTTGATCCATTTGTCTTCTGTCAGGTTCAAAACTTGATCTTCTTCCTTCGTCTGTTCAGAAGATGTGAGATTTTGGGTGTTTTCTGCCAATAAGTCACCTATGGCTCTTCCTTTCACAGACTTTTGTAGAGAGCTTTTGATATCAAATTCATACAACAACACTTGCCATTTTGCTAATTTCCCTATCAAGGCGGGCTTTTCCAAGAGATATTTGACAGGGTCATTTTCTGTCACCAGATGAATATGGTGGTGTAGGGTATACTGCCTTAATCTACGAAGTACCCACACTACTGCTACACAAGCCCTTTCAACAGGCGTATAATTTGCTTCAAATGAGGTGAATTTCTTACTCAAGTAGTAGATAGCCCTTTTCATTACTATCCATAGGGCTTGTTTGAGCAAGTAAAGCTCCCAAAGATTCTTGATGTATAGTTAAATACAAGGTCAAGGGTTAACCTGGGATGGGTGGCACAAGTATTGGTGGAGTGGCTAGATAAGTTTTGATCTTCTGGAATGCCTGACTGTATTATGCATCCCAAGTCACTTTCGTACCCTTCTTGAGTAGTTTGAAAATCGATTTAGCCACATCCGATAATTGATTGATGAATCTGGTGATGTAGTTTAGTCTCCCTAGAAGACTTCTTACTTCTTTCACCGTTGAGGGGGTTGCTAGGTCACAAATAGCTTGAATTTTCGAAGGGTCAATTTCGATACCCCTGTTACTGACCATGTATCCGAGAAGTTTCTCAGATTTTGTCCACAACACACATTTGTTAGGGTTCGACCTCAACTTGTATTTTCGCAATCGCTCAAATAGCTTCCTTAGCACTTGAATGTGATCTTGTCCTTTCTTGGACTTGGCGATCATGTCATCGACATATACTTCGATCTCTTTATGGATCATGTCATGAAATAGGGTGACCATCGCCTTCCGATAAGTTACCCCAACATTCTTTAGTCCAAAGGGCATCACCTTATAACAAAAATTTCCCAAAGGGATGGTAAATGCATTTTTCGGCTTGCCCTCCTATTTCATGAGGATCTTATTATATCCGGAGAATCCGTTCATAAATGAGAATAATTCATACCCTTCTGTACTATCCACCAACACATCGATGTGGGGAAACGGAAAATCATCCTTTGGGCTTGCTCTATTCAAGTCCCGGTAATCCACACAGATTTGGACTTTGCCATCTTTTTCATGACGGGGATTATGTTTGCAATCCAATCTGAGTAAGGGATGGCTTCAATAAAGCCCACACTAAGAAGTTTCAGCACTTCTTCTTTAATTCTGTCTTCTAACTCAGCTTTCATCCGTCTGTTGCCTTGTCTCACAAGTTTAACACTAGGATCTGTGGGTAACGAGTGTTCCATAATTCATGCATTCAAACCCGGCATATCGGCGTACGACCATGCAAAGATGTCTTGATACTCTTTAAGTAACTCTGTAAATCTGAACCTTTCAACTCAGGACAGATGCCTACCAATCTTGACTTCTTTTACATCTGCAGTATTACCCAAGTTGATGACTATCGGCTCTTCCGAAGTATGAGGTGTTGAAGTTTCAAAGGCACTCTAATCTCTACGAATGGCTGCGTAACCTTCATCTGCATCTTCCTCAATATCGCAAGAGTACTCATCTTGGTGATCTGGCTCACATAATAACCTAGTATACATGTTTGAGATAATATGCCTAAAATGTTATGAGAATTGTTAGTCTATACTTCATACAGAAATGCGATGTATGAGTGTGAAAAATCTTTTCAAAAGAGATCTCAAAATAAGTGCAGACATAAACAGAACTAGTTCTCATATCCTCAGACATCCTTGTTCCTCGGAAATCTTTTGAAAATCAGGAACCATATGGCAAACCAGGTCTCAAGCTTCCCATATGGAAGGCTAATGTCATCATTGGGCTAATTTGTAGTCTCATATGTCCTTAATAAAACTCGTGTGTTTTATTGAATGTAAAAATGGACCGCATTACAAGCTATACTATTTGGAACAAAGGTCGGAGATCCAAAGGCGTTTTCCTACCTCTACTTCAAACAATAAACATGAATAGTGCGAAGAAATGCAGGAATTTAAATACAATGTTAAAAGCAAGGGAGAGATTTCTTTACTCAGAAGTATCGACCTCCTCATCAAGCCACTCCATAATAACATTCATAGAGTCATCTCCCAGAAAAGAGTTTGCGAGATCTGGTTCTGCTGATGGAGTTATCCTTTCTTCTAACAGTCACTTAGAGTCTTTGCTGAAATACTCGTTCAAAGGGCTGCTGAACATCTTATATTTGCCTTTCTAGGTTGAAGAACCAATGAAGGAATCTTTTTGGTTTCGTTGGCGTCCACGACTCATGACTTGGCCTCGGCCTGCTGTCTTAGAGGAGAAATCACCAATACGAGTGTTATGATACCCCAAACATATCTTATGTTTGTTGGATTTTAACTGTAGAGGAGCGCTGATCCCTTGACCTTGCTTGCCAAGACCTTTCCCTGGGTTGAACACATATGCTAGCAACATCTTAGCTGGTAAAAGGTTACCTTCAGAGACGAAAGGAACCATCAGTTTCGCCCCCACATGAGTGTGGATTACTACCACCAGCTCCAAGGAATGATAGCTAGCTTATTCCTTAACTTCAGGTTCAATGTAGAGGATAGCACTATTCTGATATGCAAGGAGGTCAACTTCCCCATAGACGGTAACTACCTTTCCATCAATCACGAATCATACTTTCTGATGTAGACTTAAGGGTATGGCCCCAGCGATGTGAATCCAAGGTCTCCCTGACAAGAATCCAAATGTGCTCGACAGATCCATCACCTGGGAGTTTATTGAGAATTCGGTAGGGCCTATGAGCACATCCAACTTGATCTCGCCTACCACTATCTTCTTTATCCCATCAAAGGCTCTAACAGTTGCTTTGGAAGTTTGAATCATTTCTTCTTTAGTGTCCAAATTCCTCAAGGTAGCCAACGGACAGATGTTAAAAGCTAATCCGTTGTCAATTAGCATGTGTGCCACTCTCTTTCCATTAGAGTGGGCAGTGATGTATAAGGCCTTATTGTGCCCTTTTCCCTCCATGGGAAAATCTTCATTAGAGAAGCTCAATTGATCCTTAAGAATGATTGTCCCTACAAAATCTCCTAATTGTACGTCGTTGGTGGTTTTAGGGACATGCACTTCATTTAACACTTTTAGCAGCGCATCTTTATGTTTTTCTGAATTGATGAACAAATTCAACAGAGATATTTGGGCTGACATTTTTCTTAACTGTTCTATCACCTCAAATTCGCTGGTCTTGACGAAAGATATGAATTTTTCTGTATCCTCTTTTGATACATCTTTCTTCTCCGATTCGCCTTCCCTTGGAGCGTAAAATCGTCCTGATCTCATCACGATATCTACTTCACTTGTTTCATAGTATCAATGAACTGCCTTAGAGTCGTAAATCTCAACTGGCGGGACTTGTATGGTTACTGTCGTTAGGTGGGATATCTCTGGTTCAGATCCGTTATCGGATTCATCTCTTAGTAGGTGAATTACCACCGATTTCACCAAACAATCATCTTCTTGGCCCAAGCTGTCAAGCTCATTCAATTTAATCACCACAGTCGTAGCAGTTTCAATCATTGCCATTGTGTCACTCCAGTCTTCAGGGAAATCTTCGTATCCCATCTGGTGGTAACTGTCAGCATCACTTGACTCAGTTGAAATTGCAAACTTCAAGTGTCTCGTCACTCTTTCGAACAGTTCAGTTAGGCATCACCACTGGGCTATTATTTTCTTCGTCCTAATGTATTGCTCTGTGTCAAGCTCGTTATTTATCGTTTGAGGATGGTTATGCATTGTCAATTGAAATGACACATCCTCCATCTCTCTCGTGAGATCATTTACTTGTTCTTCTATGCGTAGGAAATGTCCCAATATCACTTGGTTGAGTGATGATTCGGGTTCTTTTGTTAAAGGCTCTATCACCACCTCCTGGATTTCGGGTTGAACAGGATCATCCATACCTCCCCATCCATCCGATATGATATCTTCTATTCTCTGGAAGAAACTGGGAGGAGCAGAGTATTTTACTTTGAAGTTGTACCAGCCGGAATCCTTGCCTAGATTGTCTATGACTTCGCCTCTCTCTAGTGCTTCAGTTGCAAATCTACGATCAGCCTGGCTTCGCTCAACGACTTATAGTTCGTCTTCATCAAGCTCTTCTTCCGGTTCAGTAATCAGCTCTACATCGCCTACCGGACTTTCGTGTGGGACATTCCACATATTTTCTCGCTCGGTTTCAACCACAAATTGGTTTCATTCTAAGTTCACCGAGGCCTTAATCCCTTCAAATTCTTCATCAGTGTTGCTTGACATTATCCTCAGGCTCATCATCTTGGCAATGCATAGCTCCTTTCTTTTAACTGATACTTCTCCCTTTTTTGGGTATGATGATGCGATTGCCAGAATGTTGGTTAGTCTAGGTATATTCACCTTCAGCTCCAGATGGTTCCCTTCTTCGTCATCAAAGATTGTACCAACTGTCTAACGGTCAGGGAGTGGATTTTCTTGCACATTTGGAGCTACATCATCGAATTTCAAAATTTGATTATCAATGAGAGCCTGAACCTTTAACTTAAGGATGTAGCAATTATCTACAATATGTCCTCTTTCACCCATATAATAAGTATAAGTATAGCTTTCATTAAAATCAGGATATTTTACTGGATTTGTTCTGGGAGGTTCCTTTGCCACCAAGTGTTGCTCTAACAACATCGAGAGTAATTTAGACAACGATCTGGGAAGTTGAGAGAATTGCTTTGGAGTATGTCTCTTCCTAGGCTCTTGTCCTTTAGACACTGACCATGACGATCCCTCTCTTGCCTGATTGAAATTAGTGAACACCTTGGCTTTATTGGAATCTGGCACAAAGGCTACATCAACCCCAGTCTCTCTTTCTTTCCTTGGGGGTATTGCTTTCTCGTTGAAGTTTCATGTGCCCTTCTTTCTCTCAAAGCCCATTCCAAACTATCAGCCACTTTTATCAAATGTGTAAAGGTTTGATATCCTGAAGTGTTTAGTCTATCAAAGTATTCATAGGGAAGTGTCTTCAAGAACAGGTCAGTAAAGTCATCTTCCGAGATCGGCAGTTTCACTTGAGTTGCCAAGGCGCGCCATCTCTGGGCATATTTCTGATTGTTACTATTTGCAACAGATCTTCCCTTATCAAGGCCGTAGTCGTGTTAAACTTATACTACCTGAGGAAATTTTCAGCAAGATCCTTCCATCCGTCATAATCATTCAGGTCTAACTCAATAAACCAAGTTAAAGCAGTGCCAACCAGACTTTCTTGGAACATATTCATTAGAACTGGAATATAATCAGAATAGTGTACCATATTACGCAGATAGTATTTGAGATGAGCACATGGACAATCTATCCCATTGTATTTTCTCACAAAGTCCGGCTCTTTGTAGTTCGGAGGAGTCTCCACTTTAGCAAACGGTGATATCTTGTCGAAACGAGCTAACTCATAGCCTTGACTGCTCAAGCACTCTTCAATCTTGGCTATTCTCTTAGCCTTGGCTTCAATTTTCCCAGCCTGCTTTCCTTTCCTTTTCGAGGTTAATAACGACAGGAGGCATCTTCCGTTGTGGCTGGACATTTGGCGCACGAATGTCCTCTGCGACATGTTGGGCACCTTTAGTCGTCCCTTAATCAGTCGTATTAGGTATCGAGGATTGACCCGAGTCGTTCAGGTTAGGTACCACTGTTTGTCTGGCTTGAGAGGTTTCCGGCATAACCTTAATTTCAGCCATCATGGTGGTCATGGTAGTCATCTAAGTCTCTAACATGCCCACTCGTGGAGTCAGTTCTTGTTGTTCCATCCTCGTCTTAAGTCGAGTACGAAAATGATGTCTTGGTAATTCCATGATTAGAGAATACCTGTTTATTTGAAAATAACAAGTAAGCATCTCTTTAGGATAAATAAGGAAAGTATAGGATTCCTTCAATTGCATGTTTTCTATTGATGGATGAGAAAAAGGACTACCTTGTGAGCCTTAGTCTCACACGAGCAGTTCTTTTAATCATTTGTCAAGAGAATTCATGAAATTAAAGGAAGTGCAATCTTCAGCGATAGTTTTGATGCATCGTCAAAACATGCTTATGCCCATACACATGTGTTAAAAGTAACATTTAATACAAATGAGTATCTAAATATCAAGAAAATATCATAATGTTCACATGTTTTACATTTGACAAAATAGTCTATCTAAGTCTAGGGCACTTAGGGTCTAAGGCACCCTCATCATCCTAGTAAAGATCAAATCTCTCATTTTGGCAATCCTCGTCTCCTGAACATGACGGTGATCCCATGTCTTCAGGTATATATGGCTATACTCTAGGTATGTACGACACAATGTATTCGGGTAGATAAGGTTCGACGAAGCTACGTCTGATCACTTCAAAGCGTCAGATGTATTCTTTAGAAGCTATGTAAGTATTCATCTCGGAGGTCATATCATCTGGCCATTCTACGTCTTCCATTTGAGAGTCTTTCAAAGCGCGTATGATGGACTCCACCTTAGCTTCGAATTGCTTTTTCTTTTCTCCTAGGATCTCCTTCGGCACGTCAAATGAGTAGACATTTGGTTGTGGCGATGAAGGAACGTCTTGCAATGCCCTATATTGCCGTATGACCCTCCTTGGATAATATGCGATGGCGTCTGTGAATCCTAACAAGGGGACTTGATCTTCGCCATTGCGTAAGAGCCTGACTTTACCCAATATTTGTAATCTAAGCCACCATTGGAGTTGTTCTGACTTTAGAGTTCTAAGAAATTCCTTCCATTCTTTGAAGTTGAATTTAGTAATGCGTGTATGGGTTTTGACGAAAGTTCTAAGAGGATGGGCATCAGAGCTAATCTCAGTGAAACCCATATGGATATGAAATTATTTTACATGGGATGTAAACCATAGGCACAAGAGATCACTAGAGGCTCTAAAAATCCCTTTCTTGCTTTTCCCAAAACGGTTAAGGGAGAGGAAGGTTTCAGCGAGGATAAGGTTCGAGTAATCTCACCCATGATAGACTTGTTTGACCACTACAGCCATGATAGGGTCAAAAGTTACAAACGAGATCGGAAAAAGGACAAAGCTAAAGAATGCCAAAACAAAAGCTCTACCAGGCTTTGTTCCTTTGCTAGTAGGGAGGTTGGGAAACATTTCTAGAAAAAAAGATAGGGAAACTCATCCAGCATTACTTTTGGCGTTTGCTTTAATTTCATTGAGGTTTGTATCTAGGAATTCAACTAGTTAACTAAAAGGCTTGAACCGTATAGGAGGTTGGACTAACAAGTGAGTAAACTTAACTCTAATGGTGGCGCTATATTCCTTAAGGGTAGGGGTAACCTCCAGTCCTTCCATGCAGAACGTCGCAATGGTTGGATCTCAATAGAGTGCCATGGCTTGGATAAAGACAGTGGACATTCAATCTTCAGTAGGTCCAACAGATATCATAGTCGCGATTTGGCGTACTTCTGGCTGGCTTCACCCATGCTATCCCACCAGGCTATGAGCTTAGTTCGAGGGACCTTGAATACTTAGATGTCATTCTTTCCCATCAAGCCTAAAATATGCAAATGATTTTGAGAAATAAATCGCCAAAGATTACTTTAAACCTGATTATGCAAATGTCATGAAATATGCATGGACTGATTTAATTGCATATTCCAGTTAATGAACTAAAAATTAGAATTCCTTTCAAGCATGAAGAACCCGACCCAAGGTCTAATTTGAATTTCAAAGAAGTGAATTATACAATTAGTCTGAATCATCTTAGTGACCAAAGAAAATAACAACGCCACATTTCGTTGGTCAAAACGTCAACTATTTGTATAGCAGATGAAATTTCTTATTACAAAAAGGGTACGCCATGATAGATCTAAAGAGGTCTCAAAAGGGGATGAGACATCAGTCGAGTTTATTCTAAAACAAGAAAGCCATAAAATACCTCTAGAATGCGGGATCTAAACTATCCCTTCCCTAAGATCTAATCTTCTTCAGGGTTATAGTTGATCAAGATTTCCTTCTTGATGGCTTCTTTGTCTGGTTTCTCTTCAGGATACGGCTCGGCAATCAGGACTTCTCCCTTAGTTGAGCGTTCCTCAGAATGTGAATGATAGTCTTCAGTAGGTTGGTTAAGATGTTTTAGCTCTTCCGGTCATTTTCTTGTCCATGGTATAATGACTTCAGAGGTCTTCTTGGGTTTTGTCTTTTTTTAGTATGATACATCTTGGTCTCGTCTTAGTTGCAGGGCGTCTTTTCTTTCCCTAAAGAGAGATCATCAGTTGGTTCTCCCTGACTTGACGTTCCTCTTTTCGGCAGGCATAAGCTTTTCTAGCTAAGCTGTTGCGATACTGCCTTTTCACCTCTAGATAGTGCTTGAGCATCTCATCCGCCTGCCGCTTAAACCTAAGGTTATCGACATAGTAACTAGTCGGCAATCTTCAGCATATCTCAGTTTGCGCCCAGTCAGCTCTTGACCATGTACAAACCTAGTAAAATGTAACCTTGTATTCGACCCAGGACAAGTGACTTTCCTTATATATTCGAAAGTTACCAACTCCGTCAAACTTCTAGGAAATAGCAACATCCTATCCCTTATCATCGTTATTTCAATCAATCACTAGAATAATTTCAGAATGTATGCAATGCATGTAGACGTGAATGATATGTAATATATGAACATATTGCAAAGCAAGGAGTAAGGAAATACATCAAAAGTAAATGCCTTACCAACTAAAACCCAGGGAACATGTGATTTTAAGTATACCAACCTTCCACCGACATTCGCATGAAACAAGTGAGAGTATACTCTAAAAATAAAATCAGGTGAGGAACCTATGGCTCAGGATCCCACGATCCAAATATGGCAGATTCCTCTCCAAGAGTACCCATCCAAGAGGGTTAGATATCACCAATTTAGATTGTGAGCGGGAACGAACACGAAAGTCTCAAGTGCCATCAAACACGAGATCCTTTCGCTCCCTTTCTCTATCTAAGGTAACCTAGAGGTGGTTACATTCGGAGTTTGACCGCCAGTATGTGAGATGTGTCATGATCATCATAATGCAAGGTCATGCACAACAATTTGTATCAAACACCGCTTCAACATATGCATAAAAATAAACATACAATCCCAACTCCAACCTGCAGGAAAGATGTCAATAAACAATCTACCCCTTATTTCTCCAATCTGTAAAAATATTTAATACAATAGTTAGGATACATACAACACCTGAGAGAACATCTGCAGAAAATAAGGTTAGATAAATCAAATCAACTTTTTAATCGGCTCAAGTCCTCTAAACTTCATAACTAGAGATTCTGGTTTAGAATACGTCCCCAACGAAGTCGCCAGTCTATCGCAACCCTTTACGTGAGCGGTTTCGAGGGCTAATTGGTCGTCAGACGTCTGGTCGGACGCGGGCCTCTCCCAAGGCCCGTTACCCAAGCCGTAACGGCGGTATACGTGGTCGACTTTCTGTGCGGTCTGGTGACATGTGATACGTATACATGTCAAGGAGTCACCACCAATCGTTTCGTGAAGTGTACGATCGGAAACCCTATCGAATAGTTGAGAGCATTCTATTCAATTCTACGGAAACCAGAGAAACAGGATGGGGGACTTTGTTACCCCAACTGTCAGAGTTTACGCCCTTTCGACACCTAAGTTGAATGTTTATCTAACCCTAGGATTTCATGCAGATGAGTGAGGTGCGAACGCTAAAACTAGGAGTTCATACAGATAAGATTGACTATCCTAACAAACACAATCAATAAAATGAGTGTGCAAGTCAAGGATCCAAAACATGCGGATAAATCACATGAAAGCAACATGGTATCCCTAGTAAGGCCCTATTAGCCTAGAAAAATATCAATCAAGGCTCAGGAGTATTTTTGACATGATTTGCCATTGAGGGGCAAAATCGTGATTTTGAAGAATTTCGGGATAATTTGCCCAAGAAGGAAAAATTTATCATTTCAAATGAAATATGGAGTCAAAATATGGTGGAAATAGGATTGGTCACCAAACCAATCCATTTCCAATTTTTCAGGGATTTTCTAAATTTTTTTAAAAATATTTGGAGCGATTTATCCTTTGAGGGGTAAAACCGTCCTTTTAGAAAATGATGAAAAGTAAAAATCCCAAACAGAAGGATTTTTCGATCTCTTGACCAGAATCCTAATTTTGAATAATTTTCACAGCTCGATCGGAATAAGGAAGACGATTTACCTTTTGAGGGGTAAAATCGTCATTCTTACAAAAAGGGCAAGATTTGAAAATTCAAGTATAAGAATTGATCGCCTAACCGACCCTAATTCTTAACTTGGCATTATCGACCTATCTCGCTTACAAGGCAGAGGCGATTTCCCCCTAAAGGGTAATATTGTCAATTCTTGGATGAATCGATAAGAAATCTCAAAAATAGAATCAACCTGTTGCCTGTGGTCAATCCTCAATTTTTGGAAATTTCTGGAATATCTAGGAATTGTACACAATTTTCCTATATTTTTTATGGGATTTTCTAGAATTTTTTAAACATTTTTTTTTAGGATTTTCTAGGATTTTTCCAATTTTGTTATTATTTAAAAATCATTTTTCTGAATTTTTATTTTAAAAATTATTCAGACCGGGTCGACCCGACCCACTCGGGTCGGATACCCCGCCCAGACCCGGACCCACGAGGCCTACACCTCAAAACGACACCGTTTCGCTTTTTTTTATTTTCTGATTATTCAGATTTAATCCGACGGTTCCTGTTGAACCATGTGGTTGTTCCTCGACCTTAGAATCGATTGACTGAAACTTACGGTTCAGATCAGAAGCTGACTACTTCTCAGCCATCAGATCTAATTACTTAAACCTACGGTCACGATTAGAAGCCGAGACTCGATTTGGACCGTCCACCCTCACTAACCAAAACAACGCCGCTTAACTACTAACCTAAACAACACCGTTTCGGCTTGTTTTGATTTTTCGATTTTAAAACCATTTTTGAATATTCCTAATTACTAATCGGACGGCCACTAAAAATTAGACTCGATTTATCTAAGCCGTACGATCTGTTTATTCGAATAACATACCCTAACGGCCAAGCTGAATGGGCACACACGTGGACCAATGACGAACTGACACCTAAGCCTTTGACTCTTTGACCAGTCACACCAGCTTCATCTTCAACCTCCTGACCCCGGTGGAATGGACGGCCAAGAACCTCCGGCGATGATCCAACGGTGAAACCTTATTGGAATTGTACAAGACCGACGCCAATCGACTCGTCTCAACGTTTCGCATCACATATCTCAGAATTAATTTATTTCATCAACAGAATCAAACGCAAGCAAGCTTGAAGCAGTACGAGAATAAACACTCCAATCATGCGATTCATGGTATCTCAAGTCAATTCATCAATATAGAAGCATCACAAGAGGTTCGGAACACTTACCTCGAGCTCCAATTGAGCTCGCACGACCTAGATTTGGTTAGGCGACTTTGAACAGTGATCGACAATGGAGGTCGAGTTTGGAGATTCAATTCGAGATATTCAAGCAAAGTCAATGTAAAATGAAGATGCGATGATGGTCAGTGATACTTGGGGAACAAAACGCACACACTAAATCGAAGAATGACCACCGAATATAAAATCCACCGTTGATGCACAGTATGGAAGTTCGAAGATTGAACTCACCTGTTCTTATGGTTTCAGGTGGTACAGCCGGCAGGGATCGCTTCCTCTCAGTCTAGGTGACCTCCCGACAACTTTTAGAAGCTTTGGTTTGGCCTGAAAAGGCCCAACCAGCGCTCTACAAATTTGAGCTCAAGCCTTCGACAATTGCGATGGAAAGCGAGCTCTCTTTCTTTCTCTCTATTATGTTCTCTTCGGGAAACAGAATGAACGACCCCCTTTAATAGAAAGCCCTCCCAAAGGCTATATATCACTTTCAAAATTTTGGCGCCGAACGATGGAATGTATACTGGCTTCAATCGCACGTGAGGCCACGTGTTTTCAGGTCCAAACGGCGTCGAAGATGATTGGCATTCCATCCAACTCCATTTGGCTCTCCGGCAGGTTTAATCTCGGGCGAATTTGGCGCGGATTTGAGCTATGTTTGTAAATATTGACTTTTGCAGGTCTCGCGAGCTTGACCGGCCGATTACTCGCTCCTCTGGCGATGTCAAACTATGATGCCAGTGTCGATCGACGATCAAGAGTGAGGGCAACATTACGCCTACCAATGCTCGCACAATTACTTGCGAAACGGCCTTCAATTTGATGATCAAAATCAACATATGGCTATTCACTCGCACAACAGCTCGAGGAAGAAGATGATACTGTAGCAGATCGGTTCAGACGGTCTGATCGGTCAGAACCGATTCTGACTTGATTTACCAAAATTAACCTTAATTTGCGGTGAAATTTTGCAAATTGAACCTCAAAATCGAACTTAGGACATGAATATTATCTAAAAATGTGATTTTACCCAAAAGTTCATGTCAATTTCTATAAAAAAAAAAACCCAATTTGTCCTTAATTTCAATTCGGAAATTTATGAAATTGAAGGCTCAAATGATCAAATTGGACCAAACCACCTATGCCAATCGATTTAGAATGATGAAATACATTGGGTAATGGCTGCAATTTGTAAAGGTAGCCCTTGAATTGAAAGTAATTTCAATTATGCCCAAATTCAAGGACTAAATTGCAATAAAGTATGCAATTTTTGCCCAACACATGCAATTGAGCAATTTGTGCAAATAATTGGGCTAAATTGCAATGAAAGACAATTAGATTGAATATCAAGACCCTAAAAATGCTGAAATTGCAAATTAAAAGAGTCAATTGACTTTTTTTACCAAATTCAATCATACATGTAACAAGGAACATATAAAATAGAACTTGAATTTGGACTTTTTATGAGGTCAAAAATGCAAGAAAATTTAGAAAAAATGTTGACTATTTTTCATATTTTTGTGACTTCAAATGCTATTTTTCTTGAATTTTCATTTATTTTCATATTTTTCAAAAATATTAAAAAATACGAAAAATAAAGAAAATTATTTTTTGTTCAAAAATGGTTCCTTAGGCCCTTAGGCTTGGCCAAGGCTATCAAAGTTAATTTTACAATTTTTTAACTCTTTATGAATTTTTTTGTGAATTTTTCTAAATAAGACTAAAAAAGACTAGTTAAAAATCATGTGTCAACACACATCACTAGTATTATGGTTTAATGGGTAAGAACAAATTAACGAAAGTGATTGTATAATGCTGATATAAGCCTCAACATAAGAAAAAAGTATTATTTGTTATGTGTTAAAGGCTAAATTATATTCTTAATGAAGTATAATACATTAATATATCGTGTTCATTAGTAACAGAAACATGTAACGGATACTTCACCTATATGAGCTTAGAAGCGGTCCCGCTTCTTACGAAAGTTATGGTTACTTTATAGAGAACCCATGAAAAGCTACAAGCACAAGACCATGAAAATGCTAAGTATATTATAAAATTCTCATTGAAACAAGAGGTTAGTATACGTGCAGTATGTCCATTACTATTACTAAAAGTAATAAGTTTGAAGCTAGCAGCTACTTGTGACTTTAATAGAACTTCAGACATATGCACTAAATAAAGGTTTAACTCGAAAGAGACCTTCATGTATATATATTGATCTCATGAAAGTTTGGTTGTATCTTAATAAAATAATATATTATTAGAAAATATTTGTTTTACTAACAAAGTGGGGCATTGTTGAAGTTTGTTTGTAAAACAAACAAAAGGATGCCTTTTCAACCCCACATAGGATAGAAAGATGAGTACAAACCTCTTTATTAGTTAGAAGACTACTATATTTTTTTCCAAAATAAAGAAATGGACAAGTGGGCTGCACCCCACTATACCCGCATATGGGTGCGCGTGTGATTTCGCGATTTTGATGCGATTATTAGATGCATTTAGCACTTTGCATGCTTGCGCACCACAGACAGAAATAAGCCTTAATTATTTTTTATTTATTTCAAAATAAATAAATTATTTTATAATTATACTTTATAATTTTTAAAATTATGACTATTCGGACATGAACAGTTGTGTCAGAATGGCAGTCGTCACTAACGAACGGTTGTGCCCGAATGACTATTACCACACATAAATAGTCATGCCCAAATTGTAATTTTTCGGACATGAATTGGTGCGACGTTTCGAACATGAATAAGTGTGTTCGTACATAGGCAATTTGGACACCAAGAAATGTGTTTGTTAGTATTATATAATAGACAATTATGTTCAGTTCTCGATTATTAACTTGTAGAGAATTCTAATAGATTTACTGGAATTGCTATTTAATATTCTCACCGTGACTTTGTTGTATCATAAAGGGAATTTGCTAGAAACCTATAACAATTTTGTAGGGCAAATGTGTCTTCATCACCTCCATGATCACCATAATATTTGGC
Organism: Rhodomyrtus tomentosa; assembly: GCA_028455895.1. Taxonomy (NCBI): domain Eukaryota; kingdom Viridiplantae; phylum Streptophyta; class Magnoliopsida; order Myrtales; family Myrtaceae; genus Rhodomyrtus; species Rhodomyrtus tomentosa. Next base: position 32,611,179 of record JAPCWY010000001.1, on the reverse strand, counting down.
TTCGACACTGGTGTTACGTGTGGGGTCATGATCTTCATAAAAGAGAACCTCAAGGTAAATGACACGCAAGTCGAAATCCTTGCTACAATCCCCAATATTTGTGCCCTTGTGGGCTTCCTCATCTCCAAAAGAATGTCAAACTACATTGACCTTCCTTACACTATCACTCTTGTCTCCGTCATCTTCTTATTAGATTCACTCTTAATTGGTCATCAGCGTCCTACGCAATTTTGATGACAAGGCGGTGAATTACCGGTATTAGGGCCGGCTTCACCCTAGTGATCGTGCATGTGTACTCTACAAAAATCTCCCCTACGACGTACAGATGATTCTTTACCTCTTTGTCCGAGCTATGCATAATACGCCTAGGGATCTTACTTGGCTATGTATCGAATCACTTCTTCGTGTAATTGTTCTCAGAGCGAGGGTGAGGGAGTATGCTAATTGTCATGGTGATCCCTTCTCTTGATCTAGCATTAAGGATTCTTAATAGGGTTGAATCATTGAGGTGGGCATAAAGTGAAGCCGTTCTCTTAGAAAAAGGTTCACAGTGGATGTGGCCATGGAAATTTTGTAACCATATTGTTTAATTTTTTTTTTATATCTTTTTTTGTCTTCTTCCTCAAGTTGGTCGCCGAGCTTGACGACCACCCATTAGTGAGCTTTGCCAGAGGCTGGCGAGGTATAGATGAATAATACCACAATTTTTGTGCAATAAGACACCAAAGTGGATGATTGACTCCTTGCATACTAGAAATAATCGCAAGAAATCTTTTGATAATACGTATTCCTATTTCTTAATGATATCCACCAATCAAGACAATTGACTAATCCCATGAAATCATTTCACAGAAGTTCAATAATTTTATTCTTATAAAGCAAATCAACTTCATATTTTAATAATCCACATCACTTTTGCTTCCATCACTACAAAAGATTTCCCTTTTATATGGAAAGGACCAGTGGCCAGCGTAGGTGAGCTTTGCCACAAGTCGGTGGCTCTCGCCTCTGGGGGGTGCCGACCTCAGCGATCGGTTGGAGGAAGAATGAAGAAAAAAAAGAATGAGGAAGATGTTAGCGATTAAATGTATACTTCACGCGAAAATTCGTCATATACGGAATCATTGATCTTCATGATTTTCACGATCAATAAGGATAAAGTCGTACCTTTGTCCATAGTGATTCCTCAAGATTGATTGATGCAGAAGACAAAGATGATGAAGAATCTCATTTCTATCCCTTGACCCTATGTACTTTCGCATTGTTTCTGATGGAGAAAAAAAAATGTACATCATTAAGTTATTAATGATGTGCCTGTTGATTAGAGTTAGAGAGAGAATCAAACTTCCTTTGAAATTATATACGTTATCCAAAAGGTGCCTCTTCAAGAGGTGCCTTCCATCAAAGCACTTCAAAATCTCATCGCTTCAATTATATCTTTTTTTGACCAATATATATAACTATAACATGAAATAATTATTAAACCATTTATTATAATATCATATGGCCACATTTATTTTTACATTCTCCCACTTGGCCAATATGAGTTGCCTTTCTTAGTTTAATAAATACCATAATGTACACAATATTGTCATGTCATAATCCTTTCTTTAAATTGGCTATCATAATAACCACAATAAACCAAAGTAGAGTAATGCGAGTCATAGCAGTTGTGTGTCATTAATCGACATAGTCCTTTCTATATACTACAATTATAACTCTCTACTCGTCGTGATTCATAAATAATAATATATCAATGGTCTAACTATGATAACTCTGTTAGATATTGTCCTTTCAAACATTCATCTACTTTCGTCATGTATTCTAAGTAGAAACATAATAAATCAGACATAAACTAATTAGAGTCATAATACATTAATTACATTCAATAATGCCCATCCTTTCAACATGTTCATTAAATATTTTGGGCGTCAATCCTTTTGTTAATGGATATGTAATCATAAGATTAGTTCTAATAAGTTCAATTGACACTCTCTTTTTCTAAACTTCTTCTTTGATGGGCAATTATTTGATTTCTATATGCTTAGCACCTTTAGAATACTTGTCATTCATAAAGAAGAATACTGCTACACTACTGTCAACAATCACGAGCCCTGAAATAAAGTTTTGCAACCATAACCCATGAATAGTGGTCTCAAAGCATGCCACAAACTCAACCTCCATAGTAGATATAGCAATGACTGACTGCTTCGCACCTTTCCATGAAATTGTACCTCTAGGTAAAAGGAACAAATAACCAAACATTGATTTCCTTATATCAGCGCATACGGCTAAGTTTGAATCTGAATATCCAATCACCTCAAGATGATTTAATCTTTTATAAGTAACCATGTGATCCTTTGTTCCTTGCAAGTATCTGAGAACTTTCTATACAGCTTTCCAGTGATCCAATCCTGGATTACTTTGATACCTACCCAGCATTTCGACAACAAAACTGATGTATACTCTGGAACAAGTCAGAGCATACATTAAGCTCCCAACAACAGATGCATAAGGAACACTTTTCATATACTCTCGTTCGAAATCACTTTTCGGATATTGCATAAGGCTAAATTTGTCCTTCCGAATTGAAACTACTCCTGTTGAACATTTATCCATATTGAATCTCTCTAGAATTTTTTAATGTGGTTCTTTTGAGACAACCCTAACAATCCTTGTGATCTATCATGGAATGTTTCTATTCCTATCATATATGTTGCCCCAACAATATCTTTCATTTCAAAATTCTTAGAGAGAAATTTCTTGGTTTAATGTAATAAATCAAGATCATTATCAGCAAGCAAAATATCATCAGCATACATAACTAGAAAAATAAACTTGCTCCTACTGACCTCCATATATATACACCAGTCAACGGTATTTTCTTTAAACCCAAAAGAGGTTATGGTATCATTGAACTTGAGATACCATTGTCAGGAAACTTGTTTAAGTCCATTACTGACTTCTTTAATTACACACCATGTGTTCTTTTCCTTTGACTGAAAAACCTTCAAGTTGGTCCATAAAAACCTATTCCTTCAAATTTTCAATAAGAAAGGCAATTTTCACATCCATTTGGTGTAACTCTAAATCGAAATGAGCCACCAAAGCTAAAATGATTCTAAGTGAGTCTTTCTTAGGGACAGGTGAAAAAATCTCCTTATAATTAATGCTTTCTTTCTGAGTAAAATCTGTAGCAATAAGTCTCACCTTATATCGTTCAATATCACCTTTTGACTCGCATTTGGTCTTAAAAACCCATTGTATTTGACTTTTTACATCCTCTAGGCAATTTAGCAATATCCTATACTTGATTATGATCCAAAGATTTTAACTCTTTTTTCATGGCATCATACCACTTTGTAGAATCACTACATTACATGGCCTGTGAAAATGAACCTAGATCATTACCAATTCCTAAGTCAATTTCTAACTTTTGTAGATAAACCATAGTCATCAGAAATAACTGACTTTCTTTCCCTTTGAGATCTTCTTAATGCTATTTCTGGTGGCTCAACTACCGTGTGTTCATTATTGACATGTTCATTGTGAAGTGATTAATTTGTTATTTGTTGTTCTTGATGATTGTTTGGTTGAACAATAATATCAAGAAGAAATTTAGTAGTTTTGGGTAAAGGAACCTCCACCCTAACTTCTTGAATGCAAGCATCACGCATTCTTTCACTCCCACTAATGTCGCCATTCTCAATAAACCTAGCGCTTTCAGATTCAACAATTCTCGTACTATGATTAGGACAATAAAATATATACCCCTTGGATTTTTCTGCATAACCAATGAAATAACAACTGATCATTCTAAAATCAAATTTCTTTTCACGTGGATTGTAAATATGTACTTCTACTGGACAACCCCAAACATGTAGGTGTCGTAAACTAGGTTTCCTTCTCGTCCACAATTCAAAAGGGGTCATTTGAACTGCCTTACTAGGAACTCTGTTTAATAAGTACATAGAAGTCTTTAATGGATATATCTACATAGATAAGGGTAAAGATGAATAACTCATCATACTCCTAATCGTTTCCATTAGAATACGATTACGCCTTTTTGCTACACCATTTTATCGTGGTATACCTAACATTGTGTATTGAGCACAAATACCATGTCTTTCAAGGAATTTAGCCAATGAACCCGGATATTCTCCTGATTCATCATACTTTTCATAGTATTCACCACCTCTATCTGACCTTACTATTTTCACTTTTTTATCTAATTGTCTCTCAACCTCTTTAACATACACCTCAAGTGCATTCACAGATTGAGATTTACTATGCAATAGATAAACATAACCCTAGCATGAAAAATCATCAATAAAAGTGATAAAATAACTTTTTCCACCAAAAGATGGAACATCAAAAGGACCACATCTATCGGTGTGTATAATTTCAAGAAGCTATGTGCTTCTTGTGGCGCCTTTCTTAGTGTGTTTTATTTGTTTACCTTTAGTACAATCAGTACACACTTCAAGTTCAGTAAATTCAAATTTGGAAGAATTTCATTTTTCATTAATCTTTGCATCCTTTCTTTGGATATGCGACCCAAACTTTTATGCCACAAGTAAGTAGAATTCTCATCAATTAAACTACGTTTAGTGCCAACATTATGATGCAAGATCAGTATGGTATCAATAAATGCATTATCAAGTTTAAACTTGTACAAACCATCACATAAGATTTCAGTTCCAATAAGATTCTCATTCTTAAACAAATTGAAAGATTTAAAACCAAACTTAAAAGAAAAACCCGCTACATCAAGTTTTGGCAAAGAAACTAAATTGCAGGAGAACGTACATACATAAAAGATTCGAAACAAATCCAAAAAATGTCCAGTATCTAAGACTAAACGATGCCAATGCCTTCAATTAGAGCTTTGTTTCTATTCCCAGTGTATACATAGTTCTCCTGGCTTTAAGGCTTGGATCGTAAAGAATCCTGCAATATATTGGAAACATGGGTGGTAGAACCCAAATCAATACACCAAGTATTATGAGGAACCTCAATTAAGTTCGATTCAAAACATACTAAAGCACACAGCTTACCTTTCTTTTCGAACCAAGCCTTATGCTTTAGACAATTTTTCTTCAAGTATCCAGTTTATTACAAAAGTGACACTTAATAAGATTGTGCTCCTTCATGTGGATTTGAGAAGTCTTAGAAGAGTCGCTCATGATGTGTAATCCTTCCTTCTTGCTCTTTCTACCTTTCCCACCTATCCATTTGAATTTCTTTTCAGGCTCTTAATGACTTAAGAGATGAATAGAATGAGTCTTGCGATTCTTTATCCTTGTTTCCTCTTGAACAAGCATACTGGCTAATTCATTTACATTCCACTTATCTTTTATAGTGTTGTAGTTCATCTGAAATGGCCCATATTATTCATGAGGCAAGTAATTCAGTATAAACTGAACTAAAAAATACTCATCCACATTAATTCCTAAATTCTTCAACTTTGCTGCTAGATTTGTCATCTCAAGTACATGTTCATGCATGGAACGTGAATCATCATATTTCATGATGGTCAAAGTACTTGTCAGAGTGCGAGCAAGTGACTTGTCAGCAGTTTGAGAATGCTCTTCCACAAATTTCATTAATTTATTTGCACTATTAGTTTTGGGAAGAGTGGTCTTCAAATTGTTCGCTACTGTCATTTGCATAAACATTAAACTTAGTTTGTTCGTTCTTTCCCAATCTTTATGGAAAGATATTTCATCATCGCTACTTTCATCAATAATAGCAACCGATTTCTCAACTTGAAGTGCCAAATCAAGATCCCGAACACCTAAGTGAAACTGGACTTGCTTACTCCAATCAGAGAAATTCATTTCATTAAATAATGGAATAGACAAAGCATGCGAATGAAGAGAAACAGGTACAAATACTGCAAGTATGCAAGAAAATACTCATACATTAACACTTTGAAAATATCACAATCAGATTCAAATTAAACATTACATGTCTACCATAGTTTTCCTTTGGAAGATCCTACAATACATTAACATATAATAAACCACAATGATGCTAACAACTTTTTTTTTGGCAACTACGAATATATCTCATTAAACTTTGTTTGTTATCTATGGATTTGTTATCTATGGATATACAAATATATGTAATAAGACATTTGAATTACCAACCATCACATTCATGAATTATAAGAAATTAGTTAACCTTTGGGTTAATCCCGAAGTTCTTATAATAAATGAACTTCAATATATCCATGATAACAATAAAGATATTTAACATATCAATTTCAATCATAGCATCAAATAATCATGGATAATTGAATAAAATACTATGAACTTCAAAATTCAAGAAACTTAAAGGTTCGGCCATTTTAGTGACTAACAAATCCTTAATTTTACAAGCTTTATTAAATTCATGTGCCCAATGGTATAATTGTAAATTCAGCATCCAAGGGCAAAGCGGTAAATTTATCCATCAAGGGCAAAATAGTGATTTTGTGGCAAAATAGACAATATATCAGCAAAGCCGTAATTTTGCGCGAAAAGACAAAACAGGGAGAAACTATAATTTGCGAAAAAGACAAAACAGCAGAAAAGAACAAAGAAAATGGCAAAATTGTAAATACATGGAACTGGTCTTCTTCCTCACCAGTTTTGTTTTCACGCACAGTATGCCCTCTCCCCGGATTCTGCCGGATCTTCCTTCGCCTGGGTCTCTTTCGAAAGCCCACCTCCGAAAAAATTAATCGGTGGGTTTTGGAGACCACTCCGACACGATCACACAGGCCCTTGAATCAGCGAAAACGGCCAAGATATGAGTCGGGAATCAAGCAAAAAATCTTCGGACGCAAAACCTTGACCCCCGAAATTTCTCCCGTTAATTCGCCTTTGGCGATCACCATAATGCCGAAAAAACCTAGGGTTTTTGTTGCCCATGGCGATGCGACCCTACTATACAAATTTCGGGTGGTGGATGGCCGCAATTTGGCCGCAATCGGCGTTTTCATTTCAAGGCAAAAATTGATCCGAATTGATTAATTCATTTAGAGAACCCCAAAAATTTATCCAAACGATATTCACCAAGCCTTAACATACACAGAAACTTTATATGTAATCGAAAAATCATGAGATCATAAACATCGCTCTGATACCAACTGTTGGTGGTTAAACGTAAAGTTCATGCGGAAATTCGTCATATATGGATTTCATGATTTTCTTGATCAATAAGGATGAAGTCATACCTTTGTTCACAGCAATTCCTCGAGAATGATTGATGCAGAAGACAAATATAATGATGAAAAATCTGATTTATCTCCCTTAGCCCTCTATACTTTCACGTTGTTTCTGATAGAGAAAAAACAAGTCGTTAAGTAATTAACGATGCGTCTGTTCGTTAGAGTTGGGGAGAGGACCAGACTTCTTTTTGAATAATAAACATTATGCTTCTTAAGAGGTGCCTTCCATCAAAGCACTTTAGAATCGCATCCCTTCAATTATATTTTTTCGTAACCAATATAAATAATTATACCATGAAATAATTATTAAATCATTTATTATAATATCATATGGGCAACATTTATTTTTACAAAAAAAAGAAAAGAAAAGAAGAAAAACGAAATAAATAAATAAATAAATAAATAAAATATTATTAAAAATTGGCTATATAGGCCTAACATTACTATAATAAAGCAAAAGCCCACTATAATATGAGTTAAATGGGTTCACAACATACTTAGATTTAACACACCTTTATGACTTTCTTAATTCTCTCTCACCCTCACTCGATCTCATGATTGCTCACTACACATTCTTCCCTCAATTTCCTATATTTGGTTACACATGAAATTACTTAAGCAATATGTGTCGTGTCGTGTATGTGTTGGGTGGGAGTCACGTGATATATGGATTTAGGCCAAAACGAGTTAAATGGGTCGGATCACTTTCAAACGACCGAAGCTTAACTCAACCCAAATGCGAGCCCACAAACCTTTCAAGCTCGTGACAATCAACTTATCATATCTAAAAAGAAAAAAAAATTCTAGTAATGGGAAGAGTCTGAAGATTTTTGACAAGACTATTTGGGAGATAGTACTGTTGTTTTGTCTACTCGCGGCTACCCACAAGATCCCAAACTATGCTTTGCACTATTCACACTTTCTTATATATTTCAGTGAGGATCACATGTATATATGTCTCAATGTATATAACCGAGGAGAGGGTCCATAAACCTATGTCGTAAGCCATGATATGATAACTTTATTGTAGCAAGTCGGATTCGTTTATGCACCTCGGAAGTTAAAAATCATAGTAGATAATCGCTTCAGTAAGAAATTAACCAGCTGAAACACCCCCCACCCCCAACAAACAACCCACCCATCCCCCAGACCCCCACAAAAAAAAAAAAAATGTGAATGTATGGTTGGCAGATACATGTTGCATTGTAAAGGAAGATCAAGCGTCAAAAACAGGGGCCGGCGTAATCCGATTGTGCCAGTTCGAATGAAAAACCAAGATCAAGATCTTTGCACGAGATATCGTTATGGAAAAATTACTTTTAGCTGTAAGCTGTAAGTCATCCGTTCTGCTACTATGTTACCACTGGTGGCATTAAATCATGGCTCAGATGTAAGATCGACGTCGACACAGATGTGCACCAAAGAGACAATTCAAAGTACCAAGTCATATTGAGTTCGAGCTCACTTGAAGCCTATTAAGAGTCGGCTTCGACCAGAGTAAATGTCATTAACCAAAACGCAACTTTACAAGAACGAATTCCGACACCACAAGAGAGGCCTTGCACTCGTGGTGACACTAGTAAATGTCACTAAGGTGCAAGGGTGTCGTGGACTCCAAAAAGGGAACATGTGCCCCCAAGAGAAAGAGAAAGAAAGTCAAGCCAAAAAATGAAAACGAAAACAAGGCTGGAAAATGACCCTCCAGTCATCTAAAAATAGACGGATCGATGCCCCATTTAGCTTGTGTCCCCCAGTTTGTTGGGGCTGTCTTCCATATGCTTGAATGTCAAAGCCTTGTCCCTAACAACCTTCAATAGGTGCTTCTAATGGCTGGCAAAAACATAATCCGATTCCGAAAAAGGATCTGATTCCTTTCCTTCCAAAAGATGTGGCACAATGCACCGAATGAGAATCAGGTAATAAACTGGCAGAAACTTTGGCCACTGATGTGCTGCATGGCCCACTATAGGTTATCCCGTCAACATCTATTTGACCAGGTCAGATTACACTTGGCTGCCCAAAATATTGCGAGGGCACAAGTAGTACGGCATCCGAAGAAGAGGTGATCGATAGAATTCAGCCAGCAGTTACAAAAATCACAAGCTGCATAAGAAATCCTGGGAAATGGAGAAAATCATTGAGACTTGAAAGCATTTTAGTAACCATTGAAGGGAATTCAAGATTATTATTTTGAAGGAATGCGGAGGAAGAACCAGCACACGCTCAAGTCAGGTCAAAACCCTGACAAAATTTCGTGCAAAAATTTACTCTCTTTTTTTTCCCTTTGCAGAACAATGTCTTTGCTCTTTGATTTTAGTTTTAGTGTTAAGCTCTCGTCATCAAAATTTCGTGCAAAAACTTTTGTTTAATTTCCAGCTCTCGTACTTTACCTTTCTCGTCATTTAAGTCAGACTCAGCTAACTATGACGTGCCCCACGCCCACACCATTTGACCTATCTTTGAAAAAATGGTTTCGTGAAATATTCAATCACCAAATGGTCGATTGGCGACCACAAGAGCAGTTTTTTTTATTTTTTTTTCAGTCGCCCGACCTCGGAGTTGCCTCGGGCCGATTTAGCAACAAAACTTACCAAACAAGTCTCGAAGATAAAAAAACCAACCCGATTCACATGCATCATCGACTCCGCAACTCACCCAAGGACAAGAAGAGTACGATTAAAGCCCCCGGACAAGTTCTTCTTCAAATGCCAAGCCCCGTCTGAAGGGGACACAAACGGAGCCAATAAAAAAACAAGCAACGTCCTAAAAATGCTGAACATATCATTGTGAAATAATACTAAAAGACGCTGTATCTTGAAATTCTTTTAATGAGTTTCCTCGGGTGCATGACGTACTTCAGGTTTTTTTTTTTCTCCCCTCCACTTTATATGATTTCTGTAATCGTCAGCCTACCAAGCGCGAAAAGTTGTGACGTGCCTGTGAATATAATAAAGCTGGAGGCAGACATAAACAAATGTCCATCAACGTGGTCATTTTTGGAGTGATTAGGGCACGCTTTGCGTTATTTATTGCACACATGATAGGTTTTTTTTTTTTGCACAGATGATAGTTTAATATGGGGTTTTCTTTATATATATATATATATATATATATATATATATAGGGTTTTCTTTTTCTATTTTGTCAGAAGTTTAATATGGAGTTTTCTTTTCTTCTTCTTTTTTTATGGTCAGAAGTTTAATGTGGAGTTTAGGGGCCAACGAAGGAGCATCTTCGGGGAGAGTACCGTCTAGAAGTGACCGCCCCTCTTCGAGCTTGTGAATTTTGCCGAGTCCGAGACTAGTTTATAAGGTTTGAGAAGAACATTCTGAGGAATCTTTCCAATGTTTTTGGTGTTTCGCCCTTAAAGAAATGAGCCATTCACATGGAAGACGACCGTGATTTGCCAACAACCAACAAGCGCGATCTCTCTCTCACACACACATTAAACTAGGAGTGCGCATGGTCCTGTCCGGTTTGATCCCAATATGAAACCGTTTACTGGACCATTAATTTCGGTCCTCATATTTTCAGGATCAGGGACTGGCGATTCAATCCGGTCCGGTCCTAGTCCCAGTCCAATAGAGATGCTAACACCAACCAACTGCTTATAAAAATCTAACCCTTGTAATTAAATATGTTTCGATTGCTTGTTAGTTTACAATTTATAACCTCGATTGAACGAAAAAGTAGGTAAGTTTTCTTTTAAAATCATCGTTCCGTTTTGTTTTCAAATATTTATATTTCTTTTTTAATTGTATAGATTTTTATATATAAATAATTATATATTATATGCGGTCCGGTCCGGTCCGGGCCAGACTGATTCAGTCCGTGCTAGGTTGGGCCGATCCGATCCTAACACATGGAACTGGGGACCGAACTATCCGGCCATCAATCCCATTTATTGGAACCGGGAACCACACCATCCACCTTAAAGACCGGACCAACCCGGCCGGTCCGATCCGGTCCAATTTACACACCATTGTATTAAACTATGGTTTTAAAGTTGCAAATGACAACCCGCATTTGGAAATGAAAATCAAGATGGAAAAAGCTCTTTTTCCTTTTCTACTTATTCCTTTTTCTTTTGCGGCATATGTTCCCATTTGAACTTTTTTTTTTTCTTTGCTTATTGAATCGCTTTTATATGCCTATTGGATCCAAAAGAAATGTATAAATCGAAGCGGTTTCAAATGTCGAAAATCACATTTGATTAGGGTTAGTTGCGACAGGAGTGGGAAGCATACTCGACTCCATTAGGGAAAAAAGATATATATCCGAATCGATCCATGTTATTTTGTTAGGTAAATCTTATATCGGCTGTTCATGATAAACGCTCACAAAGCATGACCTATTTTCCATTCAAGCCGCCCAAGTCCTTCTTGATTCCAGAGATAGTTGACCTAGTTTTGTTCTCTTCAACCTAAGAAAAGATTTTAAGAGAGACAACAATCCACAAAATCTTGCACACATTCAGATGTAACATAAGATCGGATTCATGTGTTCTCTCTCGTTTAGGACTTCTTGACTAATTAGTCAGCTGGCTCGTACTTATAGTCCCAAACGTGGAAGATCTTCATGTGCATTCGGGTGAAGTTCAAGGCCAATCGTGCCAAAACTGTGTAAGGTCGTATGAAGTGAAAGTTGGACCTGTATGTCGATGGCGTGACGATTGACGATAATGACTAATGAGCCACATCGTTGACAAAATTGAATTGTCTCAATACAAAATAATACAAGGATGAAAATCTAGAAGCTGCAAGTAGAGGTGCATTTATTTTGGAAACCAATTTTTTTTTTAGAAAGAAGAAAAAAACTTGGTCGCTCACATCATTTGGCCCCACAAGGAGAAAATTATTGGCCTAAAGAACACTTTTTTTTTTTTTTTTGTAAGGTACCTAAAGAACACTTTGATACGAAGTAAATTGATAAATTTACAGATCAGAATCAAAGGGCGACCTCCAGATGGAGGCTGAGAGTAGACGTCGAGATTTCCATCCCAAGACGAGCCTATTGCTGAACTCCTCCACCTTGTACCCATCATTGAATAGCCCCAACAAGAGCTTGGCTTGGCAATGATTGGCAAAGCTTATATTAACTGGCCTAAACCCTGTTGCACCCAACCACTGCCGCCACGAGCCGCCCTCCTCGTCGCCGCGCGTCCGGTATATCCGAGCCAAAGACCCGACTATCCGAGGCCCCAGGAAGACCCTCTCCACCAGTGCTCTAGCCCGGCACTGCATCGGAAAACCGGCCTCAAGCGAGTCGTACAGGGCGGAGTAGTGATGCAGGGAGTCTATGAATCGGCTCACGAACCCTTGGTCTCCGATCGGCCCCACTTCCTCCTCCACCAGAGTCACGATTCTAGGGTTCAGCGTCTTGGCTCCGGATAAGAAGGAAGCCACGGACTCGGGTGCCCGGCAACTGAAGTGAGGGAGGTGCAGCATGCAGTTGAATATCAATGCCTCACCTCTCACTAATTTTAGGGAGGATGGACGAAATGTTTCGTCCGATTCCAACCTACATTGGTGAAACGAAAATGGCTGACCAATCGATGCGGCGAATGCAGTCAGGCGGCGGCCCGTCTCTTGGACGGTCCCGATCGAACGGCGACCGCTTCCGCCTCTTGACAAGGCCGTGATCCTGAGATGCGGGGCCAGCGGGCCGTCCTTCCTAGAGACCAGAGCTTGCATGAGCGACGCCCATTGGATCCCTTCCATGATATCATAGTCCACGATATGGACTCGCCGGTGCTGAGTGACGGCTTCTAGAATGGCCTGGTTCGCGGTGAAATGCCCGAACTTGACGTACGGCGACATGTCTTGCATTAGCTGAAAAGCGGCTAGAACATCCGCTTGGTGGTGATGGTGGTGGTCGTCGCGTTGGGGCCCACCGCCTATCAGGTGCTTGCCGTGACCACCGCCGGCACCTTCTAGCAATCCCTGTAGGGCCTCCGTGAAATGAGCTGCCAATCTGTTGAGTAAACAACAAAAATTGTACGTCAATGCTACGGTTTTTTATCATTATAAAGCAACATTATTTCATCTGTGACCAGCATAATGTTTTTTAAAATTTAACAGGACCACAGCAGATGAGAAAACAGAGAATAAACTTCATGGGAGTGTAATTGATTGGAAGACGACTGAATATAATTTCATAATAATCTGAATTAAATACTCGTTTTAGCAAGTTAAATTATTTACCTCTCCATGTTAGTTCCATCAGTTGGGGACACCAACTCCTTGAGCCGAACCAATATCACCCGAGCCAGTTCATCGCATTTGTTTACTCCGGTCAGGGCCTCAGCGGCGGCCATCAACAAGTGAACCAGCCTCAACCCTTTCAAGTCTCCTCTGCTGGCTTCCTCGTCCGTGAACATGGTCGTGTCGGTGGACGGAGAGTTGCATCCCTCCTGGAAATTGACCGCGGATCGAGCCGGTTGAAGCCCACTCTCATCTATCATGGACTCGATTAGGTCCTGAAAATCATCCTGGCCACCGGAGAGAGCGTTCCAATCAACCACCGGCGACCAATCATTCCAGTTGCAGCCATATTCATCGTCTGCCGTGGTGGTGGTGGTGGTGGTCGTGCTGGTGGTGGTGGTGGAGGTGCTATGAGCCGAGAAGTCGAGCTCCGGGGCGTGGTCAATGGCCATAGCCATAGCCATTAAGGAAAAAAAAAATTCTGTGAGAGAAGTGTTTCAGGTGCTTGTGAGGTGCTGCTTGTGGGTAGCGTATTAATCGATATAAAAGGGTGTGGAGAGAGGATGGAGATGAAGCATGAGACAGTGTTTGTTGGAAGGGATCGAGATTAGATGTTATAATTAAGGACTTAGGATGTCTTTGCTGGACATTTAGACGGGCTTTGGCTATATATTTATAGCCACTCAAGAAGGTCTTAATTATTCCTCTCAATAATGGTATGACTGTGCGCCTTTGCAGTCATGCCCTTGCATTTTGTGTTATTTGCGTTAGTGTCATATACCCTTTGTCTTACGTAAGGAAGCAACAGAAGAACTAAGACCAAGTGCAGGGCACCAATGTGTTCAATTTATTCAGACTAGGTTTTAATTCGGTCACATGTTTCGTACAGGATGAGAATTTTTCCCCAAAAATTGACTTTCTTGAAAGCAAGGGAAGTGCGTAGGTTTCGACTTTTATCCCAAGGAAATCCTTTTGAATGGCTATACGATTGCCTCGATTAAGAACCTGATGTGATCATCCACTGGGCAATCTTAAGCTACTCACTAGCGCGGCGAAAGCAGCTTTCCTCGAGCCAAAGCCTCCTACTTACTCACTGCCCGCTCGTGATTTTCTCAAGCACTCCAACCCGAAATCAACCGAGCGGTTTAAGAGGATCGAAAACCCAATTTCACAAGCAGCAAATGCTCGAGGGCGAAAGCATACGACGGACGCATCGAGCTTCACAGCATCAGATGAATGGTCGACCTATTACCGACGTGCGAAATCGCAAACGGGAAAAATAATTAGCCTTGAACGGTCGAACCTGATCGGCCGCAGAGGGGACCTATCGTCGCAAAGTTCCAACGCAAGATTTCAGTGGAATTAAAGAAGGAGAGCGGCTAGCGAATCTAATCACCGTGGAAATCATCAAAACGAAAGCTCAGTTGGGGGAAGGGGAAGACGGCAAAAGCGTTTTTTAACCTCACTCCCGGAGAGAATTGAGCTCGACCCATATGTCACGTACGATTCTGCTCCACGAAGAGTCGAAGGAGAAAGGCCCCCCACAAGATTGGCTCACTCGACCACCAACTTCGATCGTGCGACCACGTCTTCGATCCCTGGCCGGCCTGACCGGCTGGTCTCGGACTCTTCATCAGTCGCCACCCACTAGGTTCGCTTGCTTTCTCTTTCCAATCACACAAGAATGTTTGCTCCTTGTTGAGATTATCGTCACATCGACGGCCCCACATCACCAATTATACAATCAATTAGCCAAAATCTCCACACACACACACACAATTGGGCAATTTTTAATGGAGAATCTTTTGAATAAAGTTTGATTTGTGTCAACGGGTTTGAGAAATTGTGGGACTACCGGACTAGCTGCTCAAAACATCTGGGTCATGGCACTCATAGGTTGGAGTCATCCTATCATAAACTTATTATTAGAAAAAAAAATTAAGATAAGTGCATTGAAAGCCTTAAAATTTGCTGTGAAAGTGTAATTGAGTTTCTCATGTTGGGAAATTATATTTAATTTTGAAGGGAACAAAACTTTCTATATTTTGTTAAAAAGACTTTGATTTATATTTTGAGGAATTACTACAAGTATATTTCTGTGCTTTTTGCGCTCAATGTATCTAACGTCTTTATTCGATAGAATCAGGCAGGACTCGTGACAGAAGTAGACAAATACGTAATCCTTAGCAAGATATATTTTGATCTTTGATTTATCCTCATTGTTTAATCAATCTTATTCTTATTATCTTGACATATTATGTATCCTCGCTAATGGTCAATGATCTAGATAGGATTTTTCTCGTAATTCTTTTTTAATTAATATTCAATCATAGGTATTTTCTAGATTCTTTCCAAAGCTAGAAAACTTGACTGACAATCAAACCATTACACTTACTTTATTTAGTTGCTTTGTCTAAGGGTCTTAAGATTTATTTGTATGAGCGAATAGATCTTCGCAAAATTATGGAGTATCTTCTCTCAACGACTTGTGATATTTTATCAATCAACCAAGGGCTAGTTTTGGGTGATTGGCCCTCGAGGTGGTTCTGTCCAGCGGGAAGCTTGGAAATCGAAGACTATAAAAAAGCACAAAGTCTAAAGGCCAGAGGGATCTTCAAGAAATTATCATCCTTACTCAAAAAGAGCTTTACTTTGTTGTCTGCGTGAGCATTATACAAAATTTTTGTGAGAGGTGTTATACAAAGTCAAGTGTGTAGAGTGGGATGGCCTTGGTAGAGGCAGAACTCGCTTCTATTGGAAGTGCTTGTGCTCAAGCAATTACATCTTTCTATAATCTCTTATTTGATTACTTAGTAAAATCCAGCCAGTAGGCTATTAGTGTGGGAGAGAGTACGTGGACTTTCTAAAGCCGAACCACTATAATCTTATGTGCATTGCTTTCGTCTCTAAACTCGCAACTATTTATTGTCTGGTACAAGCACCGCGTGATTCTGTTAATACCGGTGCCTCTATTGAACTCGATATTATCAATTTCGCTTTATTTATCGAAGTTTGTTTAAATACACCTATTCACCCCATCTAGGTGCATAGCCTAGCCAAAACAACAATTGGCATCAGAGCCTAAGGCTTGTTATTTGAAGTGTATACTTCTAAGGTAACAATCTTCAATGGTTAGCATTCTTGGAGTAGGTATTGTGGAGGGTCAAAGTAACACATGACCTCCATACTTTGATGGAAAATACTACAACATCTGGAAGAACAAAATGAAAGGATTCATCAAATCTACCGATTCACTAATGTGGGATGTCATGCAAAATGGGGCAAATTCTACAGTATCTTCGTCAAAAGAAAAGGGCAATGAGGAACCGAAGCCTAATGTCATAGAAATCTCCAAAAGAGAAGCATTGGATTCAAAAGCATTTTATTCTTTCTATTGTGCTTTATCTCAATCTCAATATAATCATATTTGTTTATGTGAAAAAGTAAAGGAAATTTGGGAGAGTTTGCAAGTTACTCATGAAGGGACCGATAAAGTCAAGGAGATAAAAAAAATTTATCCTTGTTGAGATTATCGTCACATCGATGGCCCCACATCACCAATTATATAATAAATTAGCCAAAATCCCCACACACACAAACAAAATTGGGCAAGTTTTAATGGAGAATCTTTTGAATAACGTTTGATTTGTGTCAACGAGTTTGAGAGATTGTGGGACTACCGGACTAGTTGCTCAAAACATATGGGTCTTGGCACTCATAAGTTGGAGTCATCATATCAAAAACTCATTCTTAGAAAAAAAAAATTAAAATAAATGCAATGAAAGTCTTCAAACTTGCCGTGAAAGTGTAATTGAGTCATTAAAAACTTAAAAAGTGTAAATGAGTCCTAAACTTGTCAAATTGTGCTATCATGTCCTTCCAAAGTCACTACGTTAGACTTAACTAACCGAAAATGCTGAAGTTATTTTTTATATATATTTTCTCTCTTCTACATGCAATGACGTAACTAAAACATGAAATATAAGGCCATAACAATGTCGTTCTTGTCAAATTTTCAATTTAAAAATAACCAAACAAAAACACATTAAAAAAAAAAACTCAAGTGAGCCCTCACTGCTGCCTCTCCAACATCACTAGGAAGGACTAGCGATGGTTGGGGCCCAGTAAGTCCTGTTCGGTCTAGGTGAGAGTTGCGACCCTCATCGACCATCCCCTCACCATCACCAATCCTTCTCGACGATGGCAAGGCTGCAATGGCGATGGCGACGGCTCGCGTTTTGCTCTTTATTTTTTTCTTTTCTTTTTGAAGTGTTTTTTAATGTAGCTTAAATAAGATTTTTTATTTTAAAAAATTGACCAAAACAATGTCGTTTTAGTCATGTCAATGCCAGGTATGATAGAGAAAATGCAAAAAAAAAAAAAAAAGCATGGTGACATTTTCTGTTAGCTAAATTGAATGAAGTCAACGAAAGCACTTGATTGCTCTAATTTGAAAAGTTTTAGGCAAGGGTGATCAATTTTTGATCTAATCCGATTTTCCTCAAGAACAGAGAACCAAAGAGGTAGTCCCAGTTCTCAATATTTGAAATCGGAGACTAGACCAACCATTATTGTTCTGTTTCCCGAACAGTCCATTGGAACTTGTAAATTGTCTGAAATCTCATGATATATCAATCTATTAATGCATTTGAAGTTGTACTCTTTAAGCAAACCAAGTTTTGAATAACTTCGAGGACCAAGTTCCAAGAGCGGATTGCGATTCAAGAATTGTTTTCTCCTAATAACTATGTTACACCGACACGACATACGATAAGCGACAAGACACGATACGACACAACATGACACGCAACAAGTGATTCTAAAAAAAATTAAAGAATTTCGACACGTTGAGACACTAAGACACATTATATATTAAATGTATATTTATATATACATTATAAATTATCATATATATATATATATATATATATTAGCAATGAGTTTCTTTTTCTTCTTCTATTAGGGAATCACGATCATATTATTTTAGGCTAGTCGGGTATATTAACTTTAGGGTGATTGGATATATGACTTAAGCAAATACATTTTTGTTATATATTTACATTTTGACTCCTAATTTATTGAGAATGGCGCGTTAGAATGCCGAACTTGCGTAATGCTGGCATGTCTAAAGTGTTGACCACGTGTTGTTCATGTGTCTGAGAGTGTATGAGAGTGTCAGAGTGTATGAGAGTCTCTGACACGACACGATACAACACGGAGGCCTCTGGAGTGTATCCTTGTAACATAGCTTGATAACACTAAGGGTGTGCATGAAAACAATCCAGAAATAGTTTCTGGGAAAAAAAAACGTATTTCTTGAATAGGTTTAGAACAGAAACTCGCTTGGTAACACAATTTTAAGAAACTATTTCTAGAATAAAAAGTTATTGCAGAAATAGATTTTAAACAGAAATGAAAAAAAAAGATACTTCTCTGAGAAATTGAAATCTTCGTTGACGACAAACCCTGTAGTTTGCACCCCGCCCCCGGTCGCCAGCACCCTTGCCGCCGATCGCTGGCCGCCGCCGCCAGTCACTGGCCTCCGCCTACCCGATCAAATAATTTTTTTTTCTAGAATAAAAAAATTATGCTGTTATCAAACGCACTTTTTTTTGCTTAAAAACTTATCCATAAACAAAAATAAAAAAACTATTTTTTTCCAAAAATTCATTCTGGAATAAAAATGTTGTCATGCGCGACCTAAGATTACTATCCACCATTTTCTTCGGTAGCACTAGCATGATGTTTCTTCAAAGCTCAGAAAATATAGAAAAATGATAATCGAAAACTTCATTGTAATACTATGACGGTTTTATAATTTTTATAATTCAAAAATCCTCGGTCCAGTTCCCTTTTCGAACCAGGAACAGGGCTTTCCGATTACAAGTTTCAATTTTTGGAACCGGGAACCCAAAACTGGACCACACCCACCTGTCTGGTCCAATCTAAACGGTTCCCGATCCGATCGATCCATTATGCTTAGCCCTAGTTTTAAGACAAACTTAATTAGATTTTTTTTAAAAAAAAATTAAGATTCAATTGCACTATCATGATATATTTTAGGAATTTAATGCAATTCTCCCAAAAAAACATTTATAGGGTAATTAAGTGGCATGACACAGCAACTCGGTTACCTAGAAATCCAAGGGACTCCCTACAAGCCCCTAATAAATTGATTAAGTCCAAACTTTTGTCCTACGTGCACAGGTGATTGTGCCTAGAGTATTAGCACAAAATTGGTGGAACATCAAAGAGTGAACTCCAATTCTTGAATTCCCTGACGCCCCTAATCAACTACGTCGTGTTTGCTTTAGTTACGAGGCACTCTTACGTGCGAGCTATACTCAGTAATTTGCTTTTCGTAGTCACTTTAACTCTTTACTTCTTGTATCTGTAGTTCGGCGTCTCTAATTATTATACATATTTTGGTATCTAATAATGACTCCTTGATTCTTATACATAAATCTCTAATCAATGTACAAGAAGCAGTAGAACTATGCATGTTTTTGGTAATAATCGTCTAAAACATACAGATTTTACCTTTGAAATACCTTTATATTATATGTCCAAAACAATTGTGCATGACGAGGCTTTAAAATGCTTAACATTGTAAGGATGCCCATCTCATATTTTTTATTCATGTATGATTCTATTTTAAAACATATACATTACAGGGTTAAAAGCAATTGTATATGATGTGGTTCCCAAAATTTTAGCAAAGTAGGGTTCCCTATCCCATATTTGACTGACGTTTAATAAATGACTATTAAAAGATCAATCTCATAGTGCTTATTTTTTACTAATAAATATTCTTGAACTCGTATGTCACAAATAATGAGAGTAGAGGATCAATCTCACATGTGACAAAACAGCAATATTAACAGATACAAAAAAAAAAAAAACATGCATCATCACAAAAAGAATTGTATAAAATGATTCATAGATAAATGTTTTGGAGAATTCAAGATGGCATTAGTAGAAACATTATATACTTCAAAAGGATGATACAAACACCCAAGACATCTGTCTAAAGATTGTTAAGCAGAATTCACAATGGCACTGGTAAAGTAGGCAAATAATCTCAAGGAAACAATCCCATCTTAAGACTGTAGAACGAATTATAAGATGGCATTGGTATAAACATTATACACTTCAAATGAAGGACATAAAAATCAAAATCTGTAAAACCATATTGTTGGCACAAACTTCAGTTCAAGGTTGACAGAGGCACAAGCGTTGAACTGGTAGAGGCATGATTGATGAGTTGACATAGGCATAAACACTGTAAACAGTATATGAACTGACACCAAAATCGAAATTATAACTAACCAACGACAATATTGGAAGAAATGAAATTGACACAAATACCGAGTCATGTCTACACAGTTTTCTTAAGATGGATTTGCCCCCTCCGGTATGTGCTTCGAGGTTTCATGGGCGTCTGATGTGGATGAGATCGCGATCTACTCAATCAATATAAATAAAGTTGTTATCTACGTAATATTGCGATCTTTTGTAATTTTTGAATTTTGCTATTTAGAATTCTAGTAGGGTTAGAATTAAGGTCAGCAACTTATAAAAGGGTGTCTTAGGGCTTTAAACCGGGGATCATTCAGGCTTTTCATATATCAATTACAATTTCGAGATTTCTCTCTTTTAAGCATGAATTTGCTTGTGTTCTTTCGCTGAACGCTGCATCAGGTGGTATCAGAGCCTATGGTGACTGGCGGTGGTCTTCGTGACGATGATTGGGAGACTGGAGCCCCTATCCTTGAGGACAAAGCGTTGCAATGTTTGGAGCAGCATCTAATGGAACGCATAAATCAATGAATTGATCTCGGACTTCATCGTATTGAGCAGTGGTTTGAAAAATTGGCATATCGTGTCACGCTCCGCACTCCGGGCACGAGCTCGCAACTCCCTGCAAGCATAAACTCTCTCTTGAGGTCCCAAGATTCACATAGATTGAGAGATGAAGCATATCGATAGCAAGTGGAAGCGATAATATATAGGCTCCTCAGTACGATAATAAAAAGGGACCGGGGTAGCGAGAGTACCAATAGACACATATACTCTCAAGGATTCATACAAGAGTACTGGCAAGCTAAACATGCTGATCAACAGGGGTGATAGAGCCAATACAAAAGAGAATCATCACATCTCCCAAAAGAAATAGGCATCGAGGTCATCATCAAACATCAGACCAGAAGGACAGAGACCCCTAAGTCGAGCTACTAGAATCGTCAGTCTCCTCAGCATCCTCCGATGGCTCATACTCCGAGAGAGTCTCAGAGCAAACCTCCACGGTGTCCTCGAGTGTCTCGTCAGCTGACGGCTCCACCTGGTCGTCCTCGGTAGCCTCGATCTCAATGACCTCATCAGTGTCCTCTAAGGTCGAAGTCCTCTCAAGAATATTCCTCGAGCCAGCTACTGACCCATCAGCCTCCACCGAATCCCGAGCGGGATGACACCAGTTAGGGATTACCCCGCGGGGTACCTCAGTGGGCTTTAGTGGCCCCGTAGAAACATCCCCTACTTTTCTAAACCAAGCCTCATACCTATGAGGCTTCCAGCTGCTGCTACCCTCGTTGACCCAGATTACGGTACATTTCCTAACATATACCGTTCCTTGTCCATCCGGAAACTCATCAAAATACACCGACATCTCTTTAGGGTCGTCAAACCTGATTGGCCACATTCTCATAGCCTAGGATTTGAAAAATAGGGTCTCACAACGGGTGAGATTTACATCTCAGTAAGGTAGGTCCTAACCCTAGGTTAGGCAGACTATACACTCAAGCAAATGCAATCAAGGCAAGCGCACATGCAATCACATGAAACATTCAACAGTCATTATATAACATGCCGATGGAAGAATGCCAGGCATGCAGTCATGGTATCATATCACATCTCTAGAATCAATCATACCTTGCCATGCCAAAACACACTTTCCACCCTTCTAGTCCTCCTTATTTTCACGACCGTGTTTAGAACGCCTCTGGCTCGGTCCGCGTAAATACGCCTCAGACCATCACATTGATAAACCCGCGTAAACGCATCAGGTTTTCAATTTCACTCCAGGCCTGTGTCGACACATCTCAACTCCGTCCCACGTTTCAACGCATAAGGACTATGGCCATCTCAACCCCGCGTCTCGTACGCCTTAGGGTATCGTTCAACTAAAACTCCACGCCTCATCGCCTCAAGGTATCTGTCCACACAACCCCCCGTCTCAACGCCTCAGGGTGTCACAATTTCTCAGACATATCACATGCTCATTTCAATTCATATTACAAGCTCAATTTCAAACTCTTGCAACGAGCAACACATCAATGGCATGCGAGGCAATTAAATTCGACATTCAAATGCTATAATTATTCCATGACACAAGCGTTGTCAAGCACTCAAGCCATTGATATCTCTCCAAGACGCACAATAGATAATTATCCCATAAACCTCCAAGAATCAATTTAATTCACACTCGATTTGCCCAATCGAGTCCAACCTTCCTATCCAAGATTTAGAAACCCCTTACCTCAAGCTTAATTCAACACAATCCTTCTTCTAAGCACCTCAAGGCTTCGGTTCTAATGATCCAAGAACAAGTCCGCCGCGCAACCTAAGAAAATTCATCCAATTCGTCAATTTTTCTTGCTCAATTCGCCAATCCATTTCGTCGACATTCTAGCACGTCTCAATGATGAATTTGAGACTCAATTCTAACACCAACAGCCTCTCACAGATTCGGCATGCACAGAACCGAAACAGGGCATTTTCGATTTTGTGCATATCTCAATCAATCAGCCCTTAAACTAACTTAAATCCTTAGTTTATCCACTAATCTACTTGTTAATATGTAGTTCTAGGGTTTGGGGAGCCTCAACAAAAATTTAAAGCTAAGGCGATGCCGGAAAGTCCTTGAACAGCGCCGGTTCCTCTAAGTCCTCCGACGGTCAGTTTTCTACCCTTCAAACACAAGACCCACTTGGGGCCAAAACTCCATCAAATTCACCCAAACCTTTTACCACAGCTCATTCTATGTGTCCTCTAAATATCCACAAAATTTGATCTAAATATTCGAAGGATTCGGGGTCCTACGGAGTCTAAATAGTGGCTTACCTCCAGCTGCAACGTTTTCGTCGACTTCCGGGAGAATGGCCGGCTGGAGGTCCTCAGGTTGTCAAAGTGATTCCACTTGAAGAATATCAGCAAGAGGATGAGGAAGGGCCTGGTGGTCGGCTCAGCAACTGGAAGTCACCGGAGACGGCGATCGACGGTGGCGAAGCTGGCGGTCGGCTCTGGTCGGCTGGAGCTTCTCGGCAAGGAAGAGAAGAAGAAGAAGTAGAAGAGAATCGGCAGATGGAGGGGGGGTTTCGGCCAAGAGAGAGAGAGAAAGGGTGAGGTATATACTTCAATTTCAAGAGTCAACTATGTTTGAATGGTAGGTTAAAAGTGGTCCTATCAACATCAAGGCTTAATCTTTTGACACTTATCCATGTGTCAATCAATGCTTCATCCAATGGCTCTCAATTTATCAAATTTTCGGCAGCCATAATGAGGCTTCAATGACCAAAATTCCCTTATCCAATTATAAATGCAAGGCTAAGGCTTGAGGGGCACAATGGTATTTTTACCCCGATATCCGGAACGTCGTTTTTCTAATTTCAATTTTCTTCGATAAGGCGACGGTCAATCCAATCATAATGTTGGAATTCTTGATTCTCCATTTTCTAATTTCGAGACTCGTTTCTGAATCATTTCTCTATCAGACGTGGTTCCAGCCTATCTCGAACTGACGGGCGGCTTTTGCAGACGTTACGCGTATCGACCCTGTGATTCATATCACAATTAGGGTTCGTCAATTCATGGCGACTTTAGTTGTCATGTAATTGTGAGGGTCTATCACTAGTTCCGACGATCTCGATCGTCACTGTTCGATTTAGGAAAATCTTGCAAATTATACATTGGTTATGTGGCATCACCCGCGCTCCAATCGTATAACGCTAGCAATGCATTCCTTAATCATTCGTAGATCGGCCTTTTTATGGCTCTAAGTGTCCCCTCGACAATCCTTATGGTCAAAGTGTCATTTTATATTCGAGTTCCCTAGGTCCACGTATCTTGCCTCACATTAGTCTTTTCATTTTGGTTTGTCAACTCGAGATTGATCAGATCCAAGTAAGATACGATTGAAATACATCGTTAGATACATTCTCATTAATGAGTCCCGAAATGACAGAAAAAATCAGAATGTCACAATTCTTCCCCCCTTACAAAAAATTTATCCTCGAAATTTACAATAAATCCGTTACTCAAATAAATAGGGGAATTGACGCCTCATCATTTCCTCGCTTTCTCATGTAGCGCTTCGGTTCCATGGTGCTCCCAAACAACTTTAACCAATGAAATCGTTTTATTCCTCAGAATTTGCTCCTTTCGGTCTTCGATCCTAACTAGCTTCTTCACGTAGGATACTCTGTCATCCACTTCTATAACCTCGTAGTCCAGCACATGCATTGGGTCCGGTTCATACTTCCATAGCATGGACACATGGAAGATGTTGTGCACTTGGGATAAATTAGGCGATAAGGCCAGTCTGTAAGCTAAGTCCCAATCCGCTCCAGAATCTCAAATGGACCTACGTATCTTGGGTTCAGTTTTCCTTTCTTTCCAAATCGGGATAATCCCCTTATCGGCGACACCTTAAGGAAAACATGATCGTCTACTTGAAACTCCAAAGGCTTACGCCGTTTATCCGCATAACTCTTCTGACGACTCTGTGTTGTCTTCAGTCTATCCCGAATTATCTTCACCACTTCCACCGATTGCTCTACCAACTCTAAGCCCGTGATACTTCTTTCTCCAACCTCGTCCCAGCAAATTGGTGTTCTGTAAGCCCTTCCATAGAGTGCTTTGAATAGTGCCATTTGAATGCTCTGCTGATAGCTGTTATTATATGGTAACTCTACCAAATGCAGCTGATCCTCCCATCCACCTTTGAAGTCTATTACGCACGCTCGCAACATATCCTCGAGCGTTTGAATCGTCCTCTCCGATTGTCTGTCCGTTTGTGGATGGTATGCCGTACTAAATTGGAGTCGAGTCCCCACGGTATCTTGAAGACTTTTCCAGAAGTTCGCTGTGAACTTGGGGTCTCTATCTGATGTGATCGTCACGGGTACTCCATATAGTCTCACTATCTGTCTCATGTACAATTCGGCATATCTGTCCATCGCGAAATCCTTTCGCACAGGGATAAAGTGTGCAGACTTGATCAATCGGTCCACGACTACCCAAATAGAATCATGGCTTCGCTGGCTCCTTGGTAGTCCCATCACAAAATCCATTGTTACGTGCTCCCACTTCCATTCAGGAATTTTTAGTGGCTATAATAATCTATCAGGCTTACAGTGTTGGGCCTTCATATGCTGGCATATCAAGCACTTTGCCACATACTTCGCTGCATCTACTTTCATCCTGTTCCATTAATAATGTTGACGCAAGTTATGATACATCTTTGTGCTTCATGGGTGGATACTATAATTGCTCTTATGAGCCTCTGATAAAATCCTTTCCTTGAGTTCTTCGTCCTTTGCAAGCATAGATGCCCTCGAAATTTCAACATTCCATCCTCTAATACTTGAAACTCTGGTTTCCTTTTTGTCACGTCCATTTCTAGGATTTTCTAAATTTCTAGGTCCGTATGCTGCAAGGCTTTTATCCTTTCCTAGATCTTAGGTTCTATTCTCAGTGTGGCCATCAAACTGGATAACTGACAGACTTTCAATCTGAACTCGGAATCCCTCAAGTTCTCGAATAACGACCACCCTTTCACTAGTAGATAGGCAATGCTCGATTTTCGGCTCAGCGCATTCTCGACTCAATTCGCTTTCCCAAAGTGATACAGTATGTCGCAATCATAATCCTTAATCAACTCCATCCATCGACGCTGCCTCATATTCAGTTCCTTCTGGGAAAATAGATACTTCAGGCTCTGGTGGTCAGTGTAAATCTGAAACTTCTCACCACACAAATAATGCCTCCAGATTTTTAGATCAAAGATGATCGCTGCTAATTCTAAATCGTGAGTTGGATAGTTCATCTCATGCGGTCTCAATTGTCGGGGCGCATAGGCCACTACTTTTCCATGTTGCATGAGCACACAGCCTAGTCCCTTTTACGAAGCATCGCTATATATCTCATAGCCTCCAAGTCCTGATGGAATCAACACCGGTGTGGTTATCAACAGATGCTTGAGCTCTTGGAAACTCCTTTCGCATTTATCCGTTCATTCAAACTTCGTTTCTTTCTTAGTCAACCTCGTAAGGGGGATGGCTATGGATGAAAACTTCTCCACGAAATGTTTGTAATATCTTGCCAATCCTAAGAAACTCCGGACTTCCGTGACCGTGGTAGGTCTAGGCCAATTCGTTACAGCTTTAATCTTCGCAAGATCCACAACAATTCCTTCTCCAGATACCACAGGCCAAGAAATGCCACTTTATTCAACCAGAACTCACATTTGCTAAACTTAGCAAATGCGAATGTTCCCTCAGGGTCTACAAAACAATCCTCAGATGCTCTTCGTGTTCTTTATTACTCCTTGAGTAAATCAGGATATTGTCGATAAAAATTATGACAAATCTATCCAAGAATTCCTTGAACACCCGATGCATCAAGTCCATAAATGCGGCTGGAGCATTGGTCAATCCAAAAGGCATCACAATGAATTCGTAATAACCATACATTGTCCAAAAAGCGGTCTTAGGTATGTCTTCCTTCTTAATTCTCAACTAGTGATACCCGGTCCTCTAGTCAATCTTAGAGAATACCGCAGCTCCTTGCAACTGATCAAATAAATCATCAATCCTCGACAGTGGATATTTATTCTTCATAGTCACTTGATTTAGCTGTGTATAATCAATGCATAGACGCACAAACCCATCATTTTTCCTTACAAACAACTCTAGCGCTCCCCACGATGAAGCACTCGATCGAATAAATCCTTTGTCCTGCAATTCCTGCATCTATACCTTTAGCTCCTTCAGTTTTGATAAGGACATCCTATAGGGTGCCTTCGAGATCAGCTCCTTTCCAAGAGCTAACTCAATCATGAATTCTATCTCTCGCTCTGGTGGCACTCCTGGTAACTCTTGAGGAAATATGTTAGGAAACTTACGTACTACTGGGATGCTTTCTAGTTTAGGCTCCTCGGCAGTCATGTCCATAACCGCGACTAAACGCCTGACATCCTTCAGTCAACAATTTCGCCACTTCAAGAGACTAGACTAAAGGAATCGAAGTTCCTCCTCGACTTCCCACAAATTCAAAACTAGGGCGACCTTCTGGATAGACACGAATTATCATACTATCACAATCCACTACTGCCTCTTGTTTACCCAACCAGTCCATTCCTATGATCACATCGAAATCATATATGGGCAACACAGCTAAATTGATGCTCTCTTTACTACCACCAATTACGATCCTACAATTTGTACAGCCCAACGAAGCTAGCACATTATCTTTCAACAGGGTGGCAACATGCAGAATCATGCTCAACGATTTTAACTTCATATCAACCAAATCAGCAAACCGAGCAGATACAAATGAGTATGTTGTGCTAGGATCAAACAAAGCATATGCAGCTTGGTCACATAAATAAACCGTACTTGTGACCACGCCCGACGTTTCTTTTGCCTCCTTGCGGGCTACTACATAAACTCTTCCCTGAGTTGGGAGTCGGTTATGATCAATTTGGGAAGTGGCAATTACGGTCCAGCCTATGGTTGTTGCCCTTGAGGTCTATTCGTTGGAGCTTGGTTCGAGCAAGTCCTCATCTGGTGGCCCATCTGACCACACTTGAAGCACGCTCCTGTTCTTGCTAGGCAAGGTCCATTGTCATGCCTTCTGCCGCAGAAGCGGCAATTCCAGTTCATGGGGTTCGGCAGCTTCACAATATTCTTTCTTATCGGAGGGACAAAGCGCCTATTGCCAGTTATTGGTCTCTTACCAATTTGGCGATTGTCTTTAAACGAATTAAACCACGATCCAAATGCGGCATTCCTCTCCTTCAGGTCCCTCTCGATCATTTGTCCCCATTCATAGATTTCCTTGTAGGTCCTCAAGTTCAGGGCTATCATCTGGCTGTGAAGCTCAGGCCTCAATCCATCTCGAAATCTCCGCACCATCTCCAAGGGATCCTCTACCGATCGGGGTGCATACCTTGACAGCCTAGAGAATTCAGCCTCATACTGGTCTACGGTTGGCGGATTCTGACACAGCTGTAAAAATTCCACTTGCTTCCTTTCCTGGGCTGTCTCCGAGAAGTACTTGTCATTGAATGTCGTAGTAAAGGCATTCCAGGTCAAGGTCATTCCATCTGGAAAGACTCCATTCTTAGTGGCAGTCCACTAGTCATTTGCGGTCCCTTTCAGCTGGTACACCGCCAATAGCACTTTCTCTTCGTCCGTGCATCTCAAGACTCCAAAGGCCTTTTCCAGTTTCTTGATCCATCTTGGTGCTAGTTTAGGGTCTCCAGTCCCATCAAACTGGGTTGGCTTCAGTTTGATGAATTGCTCGACCAGTTGGCCCATCTTCCTGGCCACAACAATCTCTTCCCAGGTATTCACTACCCCATTGCCCTAGTCGTGATCGCCATTGTTTCCATTGCCTCCATTGTTGCTGTTATTGGCGTTGACGGCAGCTATTGCGGCTTCTACCGCTTGGGCTATGGCAGCATCCCTATCCTAGGTCTGCCTGTCGATGAGGTCTCCAATTCTTTCGAGCGCCCCCAGTACTCCATCCATTCTCGGGTCTTCTGCTGCAGGTGGCCTCGAACTAGAGGTTCCGCTCCTGAGCCTTTCAGGTCTTCTAGGTGGGTTACTCATCCTTGTATGCTTTTACTGAGCCTGGACCACCACAATTTCACTAAGGAGTCAGTAACTCATTCCTCCAACCAAGTCCAGAGCTGCCAAACTATGCCTTAATAGAAACAGTCACAACACAACGACCTTCCACACAAAAATTCCACAGACACTTCATTAAACAGTCCATGGCCATCACTCCAATCCGTCTACTTTAACGGTTCACCAAAATTAGTCATGCTCATTTACTCAACAAGCCCAAAATCCAAAATGACTTTTAGCACTAAACATGGAACTTCATCCTCATAGATCACCACAACCCTGTCAAGACCAAATGCCATTCACATGCGCCAAGTCATATGCCATGCATCTCTTGCCTTATTTTAATAAGTCTCCTAAGGTCTTGCTACTCGTCCTTGTCCCAACTTAATTCTCATTATCACTCCAATCCTCAATCAATTTTGGATCGAGCTGACCTTGCTCTGATACCAAGCAAACGGGGATGTCACGCCCCGCACTCCGAACACGAGCTCATGAGTTCCTGCAAGCATAAACTCTCTCTCGAGGTCCTAGGATTCACATAGGTCGAGAGATGAACCATAACGATAGCAAGCGGAAGCGATAATATACTGGCTCCTCCGTACGATAATAAAAAGGGACCGGGGTAGCGAGAATACCAATAGACACATATACTCTCAAGGATTTATATAAGAGTACTGGCAAACTAAACATGCTGATCAACAGGGATGATAGGGCCAATACAAAAGAGGATCATCACATCTCCCAAAAGAAATAGGCATCAAGGTTATTATCAAACATCAAACCAGAAGGATAAAGACTCCTAAGTCGAGCTACTGGAATCGTCAGTCTCCTCAGCATCCTCCGATGGCTTGTACTCTGAGAGAGTCTCGGAGCAAACCTCCACGGTGTCCTCGAGTGTCTCGTCAGCTGACGGCTCCACCTAGTCGTCTCCAGTAGCCTCAATCTTGATGACCTCATCAGTAACCTCCAAGGTCGGGGTCCTCTAAGGAATATTCTTTGAGCCAGCTACTGACCCCTCAGCCTCCACCGAATCCCGAGCAGGATGATACCAGTTAGGGAGTACCCCGCGAGGCACCTCAGTGGGCTTCAGTGGCCCCATAGAAACATCATCTACTTTTCTAAACCAGGCCTCATACCTATGAGGCTTCCAGCTGCTGCCACCCTCGTCGACCCAGACTACGGTACATTTCCTGATATTTCCTGTCCATCCGGAAACTCATCAAAATACACCAACATCTTTTTAGGGTCGCCAAACCTAATTGACCACATTCTCACGGCCAAGGATCTAAAAAATAGGATCCCAAAACGGGGTGAGATTTACATCTCAGTAAGGTATGTCCTAACCCTAGGTTAGGCTGACCGTACAATCAAGCAAATGCAATCAAGGCAAGCGCACATGCAATCACATGAAACATTCAACAGTCATTATATAACATGTCGATGGAAGAGTGTCAGGCATGCAGTCATGGTATCATATCACATCTCTAGAATCAATCACACATTGCCATGCCAAAACACACTTTCTACCCTTTCAGTCCTCTTCATTTTCACGCCCGCGTTTTGAACGCCTCAGGCTCGGTCAGCGTAAATACGCCTCAGACCATCACATTGACAAACCAGAGTAAATGTATCAGGTTTTCAATTTCACTCCAAGCCTGTGTCGACACATCTCAACTCCGTCCCGCGTTTCAACGCATCAGGACTATGGCCATCTCAACCCCCGTCTCGTACGCTTTAGGGTATCGTTCAACTCAAACCCCGCTCCTCAGCGCCTCGGGATATCTGTCCACACAACCTCGCGTCTCAACGCCTCAAGGTGTCACAATTTATCAGTCATGCCATATGCTCATTTCAATTCATTTTACATGTTCAATTTCAAACTCATGTAACGAGCAACACATCAATGGCATGCGAGGCAATTAAATTCGACATTCAAATGCGATAATTATTCCATGACACAAGCGTTGTCAAGCACTCAAGCCATTGATATCTCTCCAAGACGCACAATAGATAATCATCCCATAAACCTCCAAGAATCAATCTAATTCACACTCGATTTGCCCAATCGAGTCCAACCTTCCTATCCAAGGTTTAGAAACCCCTTACCTCAAGCTTAATTCAACACAATCCTTCTTCTAAGCACCTCAAGGCTTCGGTTCTAATGATCTAAGAACAAGTCCGTCGCGCAACCTAAGGAAATTCATCCAATTCGTCAATTTTTCTTTTTTTTTATTCGCCAATCCATGAAACATAAACCCCATTGACATGTTCATCAACATTCTAGTATGTCTCATTGATAAATTTGAGACTCAATTCCAACACCAACAGCCTCCCACAGATTCGGTATGCACAGAACCGAAACAGGGCATTTTCGATTTTGTGCATATCTCAACCAATCAGATCTTAAACTAACTTAAAACCTTAATTTATCCACTAATCTACTTACTAATATGTAGTTCTAGAGTTTGGGAAGCCACACCAAAAATTTGAAGCCAAGGCGACGCCGAAAAGTCCTTGAACGTCGTCGGTTCCTCTAAGTCCTCCGACGGTCAATTTTCTGCCCTTCAAACACAAGATCCATTTGGGGTCAAAATTCCATCAAATTCACCCAAAATTTTTATCACAACTCAGTCTATGTGTCCTCTAAATGTCCACAAAATTTGGCCAAAAAATTATAAGAATTCAGGGTCCTAAGGAGCCTAAACAGTGGCTTACCTCAAGCTGCAATGATTTTCGTCGACTTCCAGGAGAATGGTCGGCCGGAGATCCTCAGGTGGTCAAATGCAGTGATTTCACTTGAAGAATGCCAGCGAGAGGATGAGGAAGGGGCTGGTGGTCGGCTCGGCGACTGAAAGTCACCGGAGATGGTGGTCAATGGCGGCAAAGTTGGCGGTCAGGTCTGGTCAGCTGGAGCTTCTCGTCGAGGAAGAAAGGAAGAAGAAGAAGAAGAGAATCGACAGATGGAGGGGGGGTTTCGACCAAGAAAGAGAGGTTGAGGTATATACTTCAATTTCAAGAGTCAACTATGTTTGAATGGTAGGTTAAAAGTGGTCCTATCAACATCAAGGCTTAATCCTTTGACACTTGTCCATGTGTCAATCAATACTTCATCCAATGGCTCTCAATTTATCAAATTTTCAGCAGCCATAATGGGGCTTCAATGACCAAAATGCCCTTGTCCAATTATAAATGCAAGGCTAAGGCTTGAGGGGCAAAATGGTAATTTTATCCCCGACGTCCGGAACGTCGTTTTTCTAATTTCAATTTTCTTCGATAAGGCAACGGTCAATCCAATCATAATGTTGGAATTCTTGATTCTCCATTTTCTAATGTCGAGACTCGTTTCTGAATCATTTCTCTCTTAGACGTGGTTTCAGCCTATCTCGAACTAATGGACGACTTTTGCAGACATTATGCGTATCGACCCTGTGATTCATATCACAATTAGGGCTCGTCAATTTATGGCGACTTTAATTGTCATGTAATTGTGAGGGTCTATCACTAGTTTCGACAATCTCTATCGTCACTGTTCGATTTAGGAAAATCTTGCAAATTATACATTAGTTATGCGGCATCACCCGCGCTCCAATCATATAACGCTAGCAATGCATTCCTTAATCGTTATTAGATCGGTCTTTTTATGGTTCTAAATATCCCCTCGACAATCCTTATGGTCAAAGTGACATTTTCTATTCGAGTTCCCTAGGTCTACGTACCTTGCCTCGCGTTAGACTTTCCCTTTGGTTAGTCAACTCGAGATTGATCAGATCCGAGCGAGATACGACTGAAATACATCGTTAGATACATTCTCATTAATGAGTCTCGAAATGACAGGAAAAATCAGAATGTCACAGATCGATTTGAAGGTCTTGGCGTTGATGTGAACCGGAATAGGCGGAATGACAGAAGGCCAGGTGCAGATCTTGCTCACAGTGACCCTATCGATAGGTCTGTTTCTGTCCGCAGGCAGAATAACCCTCTATTTTCTACGAAGAACGAGTTGGTTATGGAGTTAGAAATCGTTATGAAGGATTTCAAAGAGAAAATGATAGACGCAATGGAAGACGACGTTACGACGATCACTATAGAAGAGATGGCAAACGATGCTACGGCGATCGTGAAGGTAACGACTTTAAATTAAGAGTCGTGTACCTTATTTTGATGGAAGTCTTGATATAGAAGAATTTCTGGAATGGATTACTATCATTGAAAAATTCTTTGATTATATGAAGACCTCTAGTGAGAAATAGGTGCGATTAGTAGCCTGTTGATTGAAGGGGTGTGCGTCTGTATGGTGGGACAAATTACAGAAGAGGAGAGAATGTGAAGGAAAAGATAAAGTACAAACTTATATTAGAATGAGGAGGTTGCTAAAACAGAAGTTTCTTCCACCCAACTGTGAGTAATTCTAGCATAAATTGATGGTTTTAGAACAAAATGGCGATTTTTCTCGACGCTCGCGAGATTTTTCGGTTGTTGAATTGGGAGGAGTTAGTGAATCTATTATTGATAACAGGAGGAAAGAGAGTGAGAGTACTACGAAGGCTGGATTGTTAGAAAAAGATGTCGACGAGTGCAAGATCGTCGAATGTGAAAAGCCGAAATTCAGTTCTAAAGCCGCTAGAACTTTGAGTAATGGCTTGGAAAAAATAATTGAGGAGGATACAATTGGTGTCATGTATGTTGGATATGGAACATTGTATGAAGAATTTGAGGGAGTAAAGGTTGGTCATGGGAATGTCGACATAAAGAAGTGTTCAAGCTCCCGTAGTTTGCTGACGTCTATATAGGGCCATCCGGGCCAGTACAACAGAGATGCTGCAAAGGAGACTGACAGAAAGAACTCGATGGAATGTTGTGAGGAAAGGAAAGTTGGATTGTATGGGCCCGAGGACCTGCCCATTCTCCAATTTGAAGAGAAGCAGTTAGCTGCAGAGGAAATCTCGTCCATGGTCCTCATGAAGATGCGCGAGATCGTCGAGGCGTCCGTCAAGATGAACATCAAGAATGTCGTTATCATGGTCCTTGCCTACTTCAATGACTCGTAGAGGCAAGCCACAAGGGATACTGGCATAATTGTTGGCCTTAATGTCATGCATATTATCAACGAACCGACCACGGCGGCTATTGCCTATGGTCTTGGCAAGAAGGCGAACGGCACCGAAGAGAAGAATGACTTGATTTTTAATCTTGGGGGCAAGGATAAATTCTGAGGACTGACGTTTTCCTTCCGGTATCGTGCGAGTACACTGACGGAATTGCACAGGATCAAGTGGGGTAAGATTGGAGTGATCGCGGAGTTCTCAGTTTTGCATTTATGGCAAAGAAACGAGGAATAAATTCCTTTCAAATTAAAAGTAACTTATGTTGGGGTGGAGCTCATTGACTTGAAGTCCGAAGATCTTCGGTGGTGCTTGGACTTTAGAGACATGGGTTCTTCTGCAATTATTTTCCTCTCTAATGTTTATGGGAGGAGAAGTGGTGGCACTTGTCTGGAAGCTCCACATGTGATCAATGTCAATTCACAGGATGTACTTGGCAAAATTTTAGAGGAAACTATTGGCATTGTCCTGAGTGGATCTCTTGTGTTCTTCCCAAGTTACAAGATGATGGAAAAATTATTGCGTCAATGACATGAAAAAGGTCAATGGTCACGGCTAAGTGCACGAAAGACCCTATTTGTGGAATTGAAGGAGCAGGATGATTTCGAGTACGAACAAAATAAAGGTCGGAGCAGCGGAAGAAGGGTCACATGGGATTCAGAAGAATTGTATGTATGTCACAATGGAATCAAGTATGAGGATAGGAAGCTGATGTATTACTTGATTCGTTGGAAAGGTCGTCCCGGTCGAAGTAGGTTTCATGGTCTTGGAGTTGAGATCAATTTTGAGGAGATTGAAGCAAGCGAAGATGAACTAGATTCAAGGATGAATCTATTTTCCTAGCAGGGGAGAATGATGCGGATGAGGTCGCGATCTATGCAATCAATATAGATAAAGTTGTTATCTGCGTAATATTGTGATCTTTTGTAATTTTTGAATTTTTCTATTTAGAATTCTGGTATGGTTAGAATTAGGGTCAGCATCTTATAAAAGAGTGTCTTAGGGTTTTTAGACCCGGGATTATTCAGGCTTTTCATAGATCAATTATAATTTCAAGATTTCTCTCTTTTAAACATGAATTTGCTTGTGTTCTTTCGTTAAGCGCTACTTCAACGTCTATCTCATAGGATACAACGGTAAAATAGCTACAAAGGCAAGCACAGCACTCCATAGCTTTCAGCTAATTTGAACCAAATGCGAACATCATCAAAACACAATGCAGATTCAGAGAATAGAAAGAGACAGAGAAGAGTTCTCTATTTTCCCTATCTCCAATCTATCATTCATCTGTAGTTCTCTTGTTCTAATCCCTAAAAAAATAGAATGAGGGGCCACCTATTTATAGGTAAGTGAGGGCATTTCGAAAATACAAGTAGTAACGGCTGATTAAATCTACCATTATAGCATTAATCTCGTAACAACAAAATAACAGTGGCTCTGCCAGTTACAGTAGTTATGGCTTTGCCGTTGCAATAGTAATGGCTCTGCCCGTTACAGTAATAATGGCTCTGCCGTTACAGTATTTAACTCTGTAACCGCTAAAATTAATGCCATTAACCTGTTGTTACTTTCTAATGTGGGACTAGTGTTTTGTCACTTTTGATTTCCAACTCAATGGTGTTCTTTGAGAAACAATTTCTCATTCAATTACTCATCAAAATATCTCATATTTCCAATAATCCCTCACATGAATAAAAATTGTTTTGGTTTTGACTCTATGATGGTGTTCACCAAACGAAACCTACATAGGATGGGTAGGTGTCACCCTTTGAACCTTCCCTTGTGAAAGCGCACGTAATTTACAAGCTGTATAGTAGACTTGATGTCCTTAAACTATCATGCTTTCTTAGTAAATGACCCATACATTTCACACAGGAATCATCTAAACGTTTGTTCAATTCTCATGAGTATGTTCGTTTTGGCCCTGAACATCGTCCTGGTTCTACGAGAGCTTTTAGAAAATTCAGCAATAAAATTCTCCTTCGAAGCGGTCTCTCGTCTCTCTCACATAGGTGATCACTTAATCTTGAGTAATTGATTTACTTCACTTAAGGATCATTAAAGCAACAATTGCTATCCTTTTTCCTAATAAACCCCCACAATTATTGGTTTTTCTCCAAATATGTGGAGGATATCAAATCACTGTTTCTTTTATAGGAATGGTTTGTGGGATAGACCCACACAGTAATGTCTTAAGTTTGTATACTTAGGTTATCCCTTTTGAACCTAGATATTGGAATCTCCAATCAACTAGGTTGGGTTTTCCGTTATATAAACTTTCCTGTAATGGGCTGCAGTCTCATTCCTATTATCGATTTTCCAACTAACTCTCTATTTAACCATTTAGTTAGCGGATCCGCAATATTGTCCTTTGACTTTACATATTCAATAGAGATAATTTCAGTTGAGAGTAGTAGTCTAGTGGTATTATGTCTAGGACATATATGTCTAGACTTACCATTATACATAAAACTCTATGCTCTTCCAATCGCAGATTGACTATCACAATATATACATATTGGTGGCACAGGTTTTTACCATTTTGGAATATGCTCTAAGAAATGGCATAGTCATTCAGCCTCTTCACCACATTAGCCAAAGTTATAACTTCAGATCTCATTGTGGATCTAGCTATAGCAGTTTATTTACGGAATTTCCAAAAATATGGTTGCACCTATTAGCGTGACTACATATCCACTTTTGCAAGTGACCCCCACAATTTTAAGTATTTGTAGGATGATATCCTACCTTTCCATAACTCATGGGGTTTTATCGTATTTCTTTCAAGGCACCTTGTTAAAAAGTAATTGCTTAACAAAATAGCTTCACTCTTATAGAGAACGAATTTTTCTTAAGCCTTCAACTTTGCTTTTAAGTAGATACACATAGCATTATTTAGTGCTATTATCGATAAAGGTAATAAAATATGTATTATTGCCTCTTGTTTATATGAATTTCAATTCGCATACATCATAATGAATCAATTCAAGAGGTTCGGTGTTTCTTTCACACGCAGAGCCTCTGTTGATTCATTCTTTTTGTGCAAAAGCCTCTGTTGACTCATTCCTTTCGCATACAGAGCCTTTATAGACTCATTTCTTTCGTGCGCAGAATCTTTGTAGACCCATCTCTTTCGTGCACAGAACCTCTGTTGATTGATTTCTTTCGTGTGTAGAACCTCTATTGAACCTTTTTACGTTCAAAGTCTCTATTGAACTCTTTACGTTCACAGCCTCTCTTTCAATCACAGCCTCTATCGAACACTTTTTGGTTCACATCTTCTGTTGAAATTTTTGCGTCCGCAACCCTTGTTGAATGTTTTGCGTTCAGAGCCCCCGTTGAGAACTATTTTGGTTCAAGGTGTGGCATCTCGTTTCAAGCAACCTCCTCTGCATAGGAGGGAAGAATTGGTTTCGAAACTTAGCCTCAGATGCCTTCCATGTCTTGATATGATCGGCCTTATCGTTGTTCCTGATGCATCACCACAGCAACGCATTTTCCAAATACAAGGGTACGGTGTTCACACGCACCTTGTCATCCTGAGCTCCTTAGGTTTCAAAGTATCGATTCTCCGCCTATAGGTAGTTATCCACATCTTTAGCATTCCTCGAGCCCTTGAATTTCGAGGGACATTCACTCTAAGCGGTACTGGGATCGCCCTGTCCATACGCCCAAGCTTGAGCACAAATCACAATCTTAGATTTTACCATCATATAATCGACCGACAACAAATTTCTTTGCTCCAGCATCCTCTATTTTATATTTGCAATCCAAGGATTATTATAATTTCTTTGACGTCCTTGTTGCACAATATCCATTGTACAATGAGTCATGTAAGCCATTCATGACATAATTCCTACATAAGAAGACAGAATGCTTCCAAGCCTCAACAACGTTGAAAGCTTGCTTATCCGTTTCTCCATCCAAGGATTCTCATAATTTCTTTGACGTCCTTGTTGCACAATATCCATTGTACAATGAGTCATGTAAGCCATTCATGACATAATTCCTACATAAGAAGACAGAATGCTTCCAAGCCTCAACAACGTTGAAAGCTTGCTTATCCGTTTCTCCATCGGATACCTTAGAAGGTTCCTCAGTCAAGAATCTCGCAAGACTCAAAGTTGTTAAATAAAATAGTATTTTTTGCAGCCACCTTTTAAAGTTTGATCCGTTGAACTTCTCAAGTTTCTCACATGATGAACAGAAACGGCAGCAGAGGCAGCAGATGATCCAAGCAAAGGTAGTTGGACAGTAGAGGCAGAACCTTTGATAATGTCATCAGTAGCCACATCAATAACTCCATTTCTAGTTGTCATCTGAATTCCTTTTGAACTCTAATTCCAGTAGCTATCTGAATGCTCAATATGTAATCTGTCTTACGTTTGTTGAAGAATTCAAGATGGCATTAGTAGAAATACTATAGACTTCAAAAGGGTGATACAAACACCCAAGACATCAATCTAAAGGTTGTTAGGCAGAATTCACAATGACACTGGTAAAGTAGGCAAATAGTCTCAAGGAAACAATCCTATCTTAAGACTGTAGAACGAATTACAAGATGGCATTGGTATAAACATTATACACTCCAAATGAAGGACATAAATACCAAAATCTTTGAAACCAAACTGTTGGCACAAACTTCAGTTCGAGGTTAATAGAGACACAAGCGTTGAACTGGTAGAGGCATGATTGCTGAGTTGGCAAAGGCATAAACACTGTAAATAGTATACGAACTGACACCGAAATCGAAATTATAACTAACTAACAATAATATGGGAAGAAATGAAATTGACACAAATACCGAAGCATGTCTACACAGTTTTCTTTAGACAGATTCGCCCCCTCCCGTGTGTGCTTCGAGATTTCATGGGCGTCTATCTCCCAGGATACAACAGTAAAACAGCTATAGAGGCAAGCACAACACTCTATAACTTTCGGCAAACTTGAACCAAACGCGAATACTATCAAAACACAATGCAGATGCAGAGAATAGAAAGAGAGGGAGAAGAGTTCTCTATTTTCCCTATCTCCAATCTATCATTCATCCGTAGTTCTCTTGTTCTATTCCCTAAAAAAATAGAATGTGAGGCCACCTATTTATATGTAAGTGGGGGCATTTCGAAAATACAAGTAGTAACAGCTAATTAATCTGTTGTTATAGCATTAATCTTATAACAGCAAAATAACAGTGGTTCTGCCGTTACAGTTGCAATGGTTCTGCCAGTTACAATAGTGATGGCTCTGCCGTTACAATAGTGATGGCTCTGCCGTTACAATAGTAATGGCTCTACCGTTACAGTATTTAATTATGTAACTGCCGAAATTAATATCATTAGCCTGCTGTTACTTTCCAATGTGGGATTAGTGTTTTATTGCTTCCTATTTCCAACTCAAGGGTGTTCTTTGAGAAACAATTTACTATTCACTCACCCATCAAAATATCTCATATTTTTCAACAAAGTGAATATATGAAAATTTAAATATTAAAAATCCATTTAGAGAATATGATACTGAAATTCACAGGCTCTGAAATGGAAAAAGAGTCGAATTTGCAAATAATATTCAAATTATTCTTTTCTGAATTTTCAATCGTTCATCTATTTCAATTAATTTCAAGTTGAAATCTTAAGGCGTACATTACATGTCCAATTTCGCGAATGTTGTTACTTCGTATTTTTCTAGGATCAATGGATAACAATCCCGTATATTATACCTGGAAAAATTATTGACAACAATGACTTAAAGGAGAATAGACATATTTTAATAAGCCACATTTATTCATGTTCTAAAACTGATGTGTTTGTTCCTTCAGGCCATTTTAGTTATCATCAAACGTGTACAATATGATGTAGCCCCCTAGACACCGGATTTCTTTTATTGTTTAAGTTCATATTTTGTTGACAATTTGGGCTTGGACCCATAAATAGTTGTAAGTGAGTTTTGTAACAAAGAGGTGGGAGGTACTAATTATAATAAAATCATTTGGATATAACGCTAATTTATAGGTGAACCATGCTTAGTTTTCTTTTTCTCGCTTTTATCCTTTATTTTGTTAGGGTTACACTCGAATCCCAATGTGTAATGCCCATTTTAGTGAATCGGAAATTTAAGAGTGCTTTTCCTCTTCTCTCCACTACGATTCCATTGTGTGAATTCAGCGTGACTTTGATTAGAATTGTCCTCGTGTAATTGTATTGCCGTACGGAGTTTGTTTTCTTGGTGCGGGTTATGTTCTTGATATGTGTTACATTTGTAATCTCTAGCTTATATGGAAGGGAAAAGTGTTGGAAAACACCATGGTTGGACAATGCCTACAAAACACGATACGATGTCCAAAATGAATCGAGTCAATGACGACACAAACCTAATTTCATAATTTCACATGTTAAGCGAATGGGGCATGCCACAAGAGGCGGGCTGTTCACCCAAACTGAAAAAATTCTCTAAAAGGTCTTGAATATCGATTTCATCTGGTCAAATTTAATCGAAAATCTCTAACTTAAATAAAGGTGGTGCCACATAAGACAACCAATGCTGACATGAAAATAGCATTTTTACTCATTATTCATTTCTATTTTAAAAATAATTATTATAATTAACCACGTCAGCGCCAGTCGTTCCACATAGGTCATCCGATGTGCACGTCATGATTTTCAGCTAAAATTAGCTTAATGAAATCAATTGGCAAAGTGTCAAAAAGTTTAGAACTCAATTTGCAAAATTAAAATGTTTAAAACTAAGTTGGCCAAATTGCAATAGGTTTAGAACTTTCTGAACATATGTCCCTCGCCCAAACGAGGTTTTCTACAGCCAATGTTGTTGGATGATTTTGAGACTATCTCAACCCAAAAAATAGCTCAAAGGTTGAGACTTTACCTCACACTTATCAAGTGACTACCAGCCCCTTCCACAATCGATGTGGAACAACCCCAACAATCACTCCCTCACGCATCGGGCCATGGGTCAGAGGGAGCGACAACTCGTATCACTACCTAGTGATTGTTGGGTCCAGACTTGTTGTAACCTGGGCTCTGATACCAGTGTTGGGTGGAATTTGGCCTCTCTCAACTCAAAAACTAGCTCAAAAGTTAAGGCTTTTCCTCACACTTATCAATTGACTATTAGCCACTTCCACAATCGACGTGGGACAACCCCAACAAATATCACCACTTCTTGCATCCCACTCGGTTAATGCGAGTCCAAAATTTGATGCCACAACTTGTATGACGGTTTCACATGCGAAAAGACAACTCGCATCAATTTCCGACCGTATATCGATGCGATAAAACATCCATAAACATTAAGTTCTGTGAATGATTCTTTAGTCGTGGTTTCTGATCCTAGCTAGGACTAGCTATAGAAGAGGAGGAAAAGCACTAAGTTGAGGTTGTTGAGGATGCATTAAATTTGACTTTTAATTTATATTTTTTTATAGAAGTTTCAATTAAATTATAAATTATATTGAAATTTCGTAAACTATGAGGAAAAAAAAAACAAGCACTGCATAATTCATATTCCATCATTAAAATTTATTTTTAATTGACTATTAATTTATTCTTTATTATAAAAGTAATTATTAGATAATAAATTATATTGAAATTATGTAAAGTATGAGGAAAAAAACAAACACTGCATAATTCATACTTTACCATTAAAATTTACTTTTAATTTACCAAAATAGGAAAAAAAAAATTGGATATCACTCACCATATTAGCCGCCTATGCCGAGCGATGGCCTAACGGCCCGCTCGGTAGGCCTGTTCGACAAATGAGTTGGCCAACTCGGCGTGGTGCTGCTCTCTGCAGCACCAGTGCTGCTGCGGCACCTACTGATAGCACCAATAGGTCCTGTCAATTATTGATACTTTTTGCACCAATAATCGCTGCTGCAAGTCTGCAGCAGCATTATTGCTACTGTAGGCTTGCAACAGCAAGTCTTTCGGCTCTGCTATTAAGCAGAGCCAAATACTCCCCTATCCCCCTTCACTTCATATTTTTTCCACCACTTCTCACTCTCGATGCTTTCTTCCCTCACTCTCATCTGAAGCTCTCGCACTCCTCTCATCCCTCACTTTCGTGTGGTCATTTCCTTCCTCAATTTTTTTGTAATTTTTGTCGCGCTCTTACTCCCTCACTAAGCTTTCGCTGGTGCTTTCCGTCGCAGTAAGTGTATAGCACTGTTAGTGTTATTTATATTGTTAATATGTTTATTGTGTTTGAGCAAAACTGACGTTTTTATCTGGGGTTTTCTCTTGACAGGTTAAGCTTGTAAATTCAGTGCATGCTTTCTTTCGATAACTTGAGGTAAATTTCATTGTAATAATTTTTTACATTTTCATAAGCATAAATTTATTTATTTGATTTTTATTTACATATGCATCATTTGTGTAACTTATATGCGTTATTAGCAATATGTTTTAAATTTTGACAAAATGTTATGTTAATAGTTATAATGTGTACTTGATTTTGATGTAGTCGTTAATAATATTTACTATTTGAGGAGTTCAAAATGAATTTATCAACTAAAAAAAAAAGGATAAGATGGCACGAGAAGTGTGGGCGGGGTTCGAACCGATCCAAAAAAATATATATAGAAAATGTTAAAATTCGAGTAAATAAGTAATTTGTAAATTAAAGACTGATTAAAAATTTGTTGAAAACATCATAAAATACTTTTAAAAATTCAGTAAGAAATTTAAAAATACAAAAAAAAAACATGTTAAATTAGTGTAGGGCTCCTGTGTTACCCGGGTTCATGTAGTATGGGCCTCGAACTTTTCAGAAAATTCAAATTGATCCTTGAACTTTTCA
The DNA here is from genome assembly GCA_028455895.1 of Rhodomyrtus tomentosa. Lineage (NCBI taxonomy): Eukaryota > Viridiplantae > Streptophyta > Magnoliopsida > Myrtales > Myrtaceae > Rhodomyrtus > Rhodomyrtus tomentosa. Next base: position 32,567,936 of record JAPCWY010000001.1, on the reverse strand, counting down.
AAAAATACAAATTGATCCTTAAACTTTTAGGAAATTACAATTTAGTTCTCGAACTTTTTGAAAATTAGAATTTTGTCGTCAAACTTTTTAAAAATTACAAATTGATCCTCGAACTTTTGACAAATTACAATTTCGTCCTCTAACTTTTCAAAAATTACAAATTGATCCTCAAACTTTTTGAGAAATTACAATTTGATCCGCGAACTTTTTGAAAATTACAATTTGGTCCTCAAATTTTTCAAAAATAAAAAATTGATCCTCAAACTTTTGAGAAATTAAAATTTGGTCCTCAAACTTTTCAGAAATTGCAATTTGGTCCTTGAAATTTTTGAAAATTACAATTTGGTCCTCGAAAATTACAATTTAGTCCTCAAAATTTTCAGAAAATATAAATTGATCCTCGACATTTTCAAAAATTACAAATTGCTCCGATTATGAGTAATTTTCATTGTGAGTATTCGCTTAATATGAACGGAATGAATATTTACTAACTTATATACTTAAAATAATTTATAATATTTTTATTTAACAGAATGTCGACAACACTTTTTGCGATTGTGTTTTGGGGAGGCAGAGTAGTTCAAAATGAACATGAACATGGTCACGAAGGGGGACAATCTACCATGTTCGAGTTTGCAAACATATCGACATTCAATGAGTTACGTGCTACGATTGAGAGCGCATTGAATCTAATAGGAAACCAGTACATTGAAAGGCTGATATGTAAATATCCAGTTGTAGCATATAATTGTGTTATATACGAAATGACAAAAGTGCATAATGATGGTACGGTTACGATGATCCAGCAGTATGTACGTCAGGCAAGTATGTTGGGAATTTCACGGTTTTATGCAATTGTAGCTGAATACCAAATGCCACATGATTCTGAGGAAGGTTTCAATGCTGGTAAAGATGAACAAGGTGTGCATAATGAGTACATGGAGTTCGATGATAATGACGATACTGATATTTATGATGACGATGATAGTGATCATGATTATCATCATTACGATATTGATGATGATGAAAATATTGATGAAGAAAATGATGCTTGGATGGACACTACTGATAGCGACGAATAGGATGTCGGAGGAGACAGCGGTGAGCAAGATGTTGAAGGTGATAGCTATGAAGAAGATGTCGGAGGTGATGATATAGAGGCTTACTACAACACCCATTGTAGCAATCCCATTACGCCGTTCGTACGTCCAAAGCCATATTCGGAGATCAATTTTGATTTGATGCGAGACGATACAACCGCAAAGCCGGGCGGCAAGGTATTTGATGTCGCAAAAGAATTTTCCATTGGCATGTTATTTTCATCGCAGGACGCAATACAGTCGACTACGAAAGAATACTCTATTAGAAGAAATCATAAGTTTCGTTGCAAGGTGACGAATCATAAAGAATATGTGATAAGGTGTGGTAATATGAATGGACCGTGCCATTGGAGGCTCCGTACGACTACTCAAGGCGGTGGTTCATTTTGGAAAATAGCTAAGTACAGTGGTCCACATACATGCGTTAATCCACCAATGTCACGGGATCATCAACACGTTGATCAAAAATACATCTACAGCTTAATGGAACCCATGATCGATGCCCAACCAGATATCAAAATCAAGCCACTCATGGCCGAAGTTCGTGACAAACTGAACTTCCAACCTAGTTACCATAAAACATGAAAGACCAAACAAATGACGATTGCCAAAATTTTTGGAGGATGGGATGAGTCATATGATAGATTGAGAAAGTACATGAAAGAAATGGAACGTAACAATCCAGGTTCTCATTTTGTTATCGAAGCTAAGGTGAAGCAAGATCAGAGTAGTATGTTTTTCGACCGGATGTTTTGGACGTTCCAGCATACAATTCAAGGTTTCAAACGATGTCGTCCCGTGATATTTATCGATGGCACTCATTTGTACGGAAAATACAAAGGAACGCTTTTTTGTGCAGCGACACTTGATGACAACAATCATATTTTCCCTTTAGCATTTGTTGTGGTTGAAATAGAAAATGTAGACAATTGGAAGTGGTTTATGCATATGTTGCGGCGATATGTGATCACCAGAAGAGAAATTTGTGTGATATCAGACAGGCATGCCGGGATTCAACAAGCAATGGACACAACATGGTGGCGTCCTGCACATGCCCATCATAGATTTTGCATTCAGCACCTTGCGAGCAACTACAACAAACAATTTAAAAATGCCGAAGGCAAAAAATCGTGTTCAGATGGCAGGTAAGATTTGTAATTTTGTAAATTTTACGAAAGTGCGTATTCATAAATTTGAATGAGAGTTACTAATTATTAGTGTAATGTACAGCTTACGCGTATCAAAAGCACAAGTTCAATTGGCTGATGAGCCGAATTAGGCAGTTTGACCCCAATACAGCTGCATGGTGTGATCAGCTCCCAAAAGAAAAATGGACAAGAGCTCATGATAAAGGGAAGAGATATTGATCGATGACGACAAATCTAGTTGAATCTGTGAATGGGATGTTGAAGGGTTTTCGTGGGCTGCCAATAACAGCCAGGTGAAAAACATATTCTATCAATTAAACCAATATTTTGACACGAGACGAACAACATACACGAATCAGCAGGCGGAAGGATTTGTATATACGCATTTTGTGTGTGAGGCTCTCCGGAAATACAGTGAAAAGGCAAATGGGCATCAAGTTAGACGTTTCGATTCTGAAAGGGGGATTTTCGAAGTGAGAACTGCAAGTAATAGATCAAGAGGATCAGGGGGCCACAAACAGGTCGTGAACTTACACGAACGAACATGCTCATGTGGGAAATTTGAATAGTTGAAAATCTCATGTTCTCACGTAATCGCAGCATGTCAAGCATATGGAATTGACCACAACATGTACGTAGACGAATGCTCTACATTGGCCAAAACCCTTCAGTGCCATCAATACTCATTTCAGCCGTTGGGAAATCCTCATTATTGGCATGAGGATAATGAGATGCCATTAGTGCCAGGCCCGGTTCGTCTTCGTCCGAAAGGAAGGCCCCGTGCATCACGAATAAGAAATGAGATGGACTGGGCAACGCCAAGCATATCGCGTATCCATTGCAAAAACTGTGGCAAATTAGGGCACAATAGACAAACTTGTAGACATAGACCAGGTGAACAGTAGATCGCATTGGTTCGATGAACTTTTTGTAATAAAACTATATTATTATTGGATCGATATTTATTTTATTATGTAATTTTTCTATAACAAATATGTGTAGCATATAATTATATAATATCACAATTGCGCGATATTTGTTCAGTTTCCATGTTCCATGTCTAAATTAGATATGTTAATTTGTTATAATGTTATAATATCACAATTGTGTAGATATGGATCAGAGGTCTTACATTCAACCAGGCCTTGAGGATGATTCGCTACTCACTGGCCAAGCCCGATATAGATCGGAGCATTTATGGAGCGGTGAGGTAAATGAAAGATTTATAGTTGATCTGTCGTTTATAACCGCTTTCGACGAAATTGCAAATAACTGTTCATGTCACATTTCACGGATACATCCAACTCAACCCCTTAGACGTCAGCGAGCGACGCTACATACAGGCGACATTGATCCGCGCATATGCACGTATCTGCAAAATTCTAGAGTTTACGGTGTCTATCAGGTAGGTTTCGTCCAACTAGATTGGCATTTGATTACTGCACTAGTGGAGCGGTGGAGACCCGAGACCCACACCTTTCATATGCCGGAAAGAGAATGGACGATCACGCTACAGCACATAGGAGTGCTTACAAGGCTTCCCATCAATGGAGACGCAGTTACTTGGTGTCACGCCCCGCACTTCGGGCATAAGCGCGCAACACCCTGCAAGCACAAACTCTCTCGGGTGTCCCAGGATCCACGTATATCGAGAGATGCATAAAATCGATAGCATGCGGAAGCGATAATATACAAACTCCTCCGTACAATAATAAAGGAGATTAGGGTAACGATAACACCAATAATAAACATAATCTCCAAACTGTTCATATAAGGCACTGACGGACTAAAGCTGCTGGTCTGTAGGAGTGACAGGGTTGGTACAAAAAAAGGGTCATCGTCATCTCCAAAAGAAATGGGGCATCGAGACCATCATCAAAATATATCAGTCTAGAAAACGAAAATCTCTAAGTCAATCTGCTAGAGTCGTCAGTCTCCTCAGCGTCCTCAGTAGGCTCGTACTCCAAGAAGGTGTCCGAGCGTACCTCTACTGTGTCCTCCATGGTCGTGTCTGCTGACTGCTCCACCAGGTCGCCCTCAGAGGCTTCGACTTCAATAACCTCGTCGATATCCTCCAGGGTCGGGAACCTCTCAGGAATGTTTCTCGAGCCGGCTACTAACCCCTTAAATTCCATGGAATACCGGGCGGGATGACACTAGCTAGGGATTACCCCATGGGGTACCTCAGTGGGCTTTAGCGGTCCCGTAGTCACTTCCCCTACTTTCCTAAACCAAGCCTCGAACCTATGATGCTTCCAGCTCTTCGCACCCTCGTCAACCCAGACTACCGTGCACTTCCTAACGTATACCGTTCCCTGTCCGACCGGGAACTCCTCAAAATAAGCAGGCATTTCCTTCGGGTCACCAAATCTGATAGGCCACATTTTCACGGCCTAAGATCTGAAAATGGGGTCCTACAATGGGTTGAGATTTATATCTCAGTAAGACAGGTCCTAACCCTAGGTTAGGCTGACCGTACACTCAGACGAACGCAATCACAATAAAAATTTCACAAGTAATCACATGAGGCATTCAAATGTCATTAAATAACATACAGATGTCAAGCATGCAATCATGGCATCATATTACATCATTAGAATCAAGCACATATTACCAAGCCAGATTACACCTTCCACCCTTCCATGCCTCCATTGGAATCATGCCCGCGTTTAGAACGCCTCAGGCTCGGTCCGCGTGAATAAGCCTCAGACCATCCTATTGACAAATCCGCATAAACGCATCAAGTTTTCAATCTCATTCCAGGCCTGTGTCAACACATCTCAAATTCCGTCCCGCGTCTCAACGCATCAGGACATTGGCCATTTCAACCCCACGTCTCGTACGCCTCAGGGTGCCATTTAACTCAAATCCTACGCCTCAGCGCCTCAGGGTATCCATCCACACAACCCTGTGTCTCAACGCCTCAGGGCGTCACAAGTTTTAAACATGCCAAATGCTCGTTTCAATTTAGAATTCATGATCAAGTGCAAACTCATGCAATCGAGCAACACATCTATGGCATATGAGGTAATTAAATTCAATACTCAAATGCATCAATCAATTCATGGTACAAGCATTGTCAAGCATTCAAGCCATCTATATCGTTGAAGGACGCACAATGGACAATTATACCATAAACTTCCAAAAACCAAACTACCTCTCACTCAATTCATCCAATCGAGTCCAATCCTCTTAGCCAAGGTTTAGAAACTTCTTACCTTGTGCTAAAATCAACACAAATCTTCTTCCAAGCACTTCAATGGTTTGGTCCTAATGGTCCAAGAACAAGTTGATCGCGCAACCAAAGGAGATTCATCCACTTCGTCAATTTTTCTTGCTCAAATCGTGAATTCACCAAACATACACCTCATTGGCATATCAATTAACATCCTCATACTTCTCAACGATGAATTTGGAGCTCAATTAAACCCTTAATAGCCTCCTATGACCCGGTTTGAACAGAACCGAAACAGGGCAATTCGGTTCTGTGTTTAATCCCACCAATCAGCCCATAAACCAATATTAATCCTCAATTTATCCATCAATATACTTGCTAATACTTAGTTCTAGATGTTAGAGAGCCTCACCGAAAGTTTGAAGCCAAGGCGATGACAAAAAGTTCACGAACAACACCGATTCCTCCAAGGCCTCAACCGGTCAGTTTTTATCCTTCAAGCACAAGACCCATTCGGGGTCAAAAATTCATCAAATTCATCCAAACTTTTTACCACAGCTCAATCTATAAGTCCTCTAGATGTCCAAAAAATTTGACCAAAAGATTCAAAGGATTCGGGGTCCTACGGAGTCTAAACAGCAGCTTACCTCCAGCAGAGACGATTTTCATCGACTTCCGAGAGAATGGCTGGCCGAAGCTCCTCACTGAGTCAAATGGCTTGATTCCACTTGGAGGTTGTCGGCAAGAGGATGAGAAAGAAGCTGGTGGTTGACTCGGCGGCTGAAAGTCACCGAAAGTGGCGGTCGACGGCGGTGATGGAGGCGGCAAAATCTAGTTGTCGATGCAGCTCTGGGCAGAAAGGAAGAAGAAGAAGAAGAAGAGAAATGGCAGAGGAAGATGGGGGTTTCGGCTGAGGGGAGGGAGAGAGAGAGAGAGTGAGGTATATCCAAATTTGAGAGTCAACAAGGTTGAATGGTATGTTAAAAGTGTTCCCACCAATATCAATGTCTAATCCTTTGACACTTGTCCATGTGTCAATCAATGTTTCATCTAATGGTTGTCAATTTCTCCAATTTTCGGCAGCTATAGTGGGGTATCAATGATCAAAATACCCTTATTCAATTATTAATGCAAGACTAAGGCTTGATGGGCAAAATGGTAATTTTACCCTCGACGTCCGGAACGTCGTTTTTCTGATTCCAAATTTCTTCGATAAGGCGACGGCCAACCCAATTATAATGTTGGAATTCTTGATTCTCCATTTTCAAATTTTGAGACTCGTTTCTAAATCCTTTCTCTATCTAATGTGATTCCAGCCTATCCTGAACTGACGAGCGGCTTTTGCAGACGTTACGCGTATCGACTCGGTGATTTATATCACACTTAGGGCTCATTAATTCATGACAATTTTGGTTGTCATGTAATTACGAGGGTCTATTACTAGCTCCGACAGTCTCGATCGTCCCCATTCGATTTAGGAAAATTTTATAAATTATACATTGGTTAAGCGGCATCACCCGCGCTCCAATAGTATAACGCTAGCAATGCATTCCTTAATCATTCTTAGATCGGCATTTTATGACTCTAAATGTCCCCTCGACAATCCTTATGGTCAAAGTGTCATTTTCTATTCTAGTTCCCTAGGTCCACGTACTTTGTCTCACGTTAGCCTTTCTCTTTTGGCCAGTTAACTCGAGATTGATCAGATCCAAGCAAGATACGACTGAAAGACATCGTTAGATACATTCTCATTAATAAGTCTCGAAATGATAGACACAAATAGTTTCTGGATTATAATTCGAAGAAAAAATCAAAATGTCACAACTCTTCTCCCCTTACAGAAATTTCATCCCCGAAATTTACAACAAGCCCAATTACTCAAACAGATGGGGGTATTGACGCCTCATCGTTTCCTCGCTTTCCCACGTAGTGCCTTCGGTTCCATGGTGCTCCCAAACGACTTTGACCAATGGAATCGTCTTATTCCTCATAATCTGTTCCTTTCGCTCTTCGATCCTGATTGGCTTTTCTACGTAGGATACCCTATCATCCACTTCTATGACTACGTAATCCAAGACGTGCGTCGGGTCTGGCTCATACTTCTGTAGCATTGATACATGGAAGACGTTGTGCACTTGGGACAACTTAGGCGGTAAGGCAAGCCTGTAGGCTAAGGTCCCAATCCGTTCCAAAATCTCAAAAGGTCCTAAATACCTTGGACTCAGTTTTCCTTTCCTTCCAAATCGAGATAATCCCCTCGTCGGCGACACCTTAAGGAAAACATGATCGCCTACTTGAAACTCCAAAGGCTTACGCTGTTTATCCGCGTAACTCTTTTGACGACTTTATGTCGTCTTCAGTCTATTCCGAATTATCTTTACTGCTTCTACCAACTGCTCTACCAACTCTGGGGCCGTAATACTTCTTTCTCCAACCTCGTCCCAGCAAATCGGGGTTCTACAAGCTCTTCCGTAAAACGCTTCAAACGGTGCCATTCGAATGCTCTGTTGATTGCTGTTATTATATGCGAACTCTACCAAATGCAGCTGATCCTCCCATCCACCTTTGAAGTCCATCACACGCGCTCGTAACATGTCCTCAAGTGTCTGAATTGTCCTCTCCGATTGTCCATCCGTTTGTGGATGGTATGCCGTACTAAATTGTAGTCGAGTTCCCATGGCATCTTGGAGACTCTTCCAGAAGTTCGCCGTGAATTTGGGATCGATGTCCGATATAATCGTCACGGGTACCCCATGTAGTCTCACTATCTGTCGCATGTACAATTCGGCATATTTATCCATCGCGAAGTCCTTTCGCACAGGAATGAAGTGTGCAGACTTGGTCAATCGGTCCACGACTACCCAAATAGAATCGTGGCCTCTCTGGCTCCTTGGTAGTCCCATTACAAAATCCATGTTACGTGCTCCCATTTCTATTCAGGAATCTCTAATGGCTATAGCAATCTGCCAGGCTTACAGTGTTGTGCCTTCACCTGCTGGCATGTCAAGCACTTCGCCACATACCTCGCTACATTCACCTTCATACCGTTCCACCAAAAATGTTGGCACAAGTTCTGATACATCTTCATGCTACTTGGGTGACACTATAATTGCTCCTGTGAGGTTATGATAAAATCCTTTCCCTGAGCTCGTCGTCCTTTGATACGCATAAACGCCCTCGAAATTTCAAAGTTCCATCCTCTAACTCTTGAAACTTTGGCTTCCTTTTTATCGCATCCATTTCGAGGATTTTTTGAATTTTCGGGTCTGTCGATTGCAAGGCTTTTATTCTTTCCTAGACCTCAGGTTCTACTCTCAGTGTGGCCATCAAACTGGATAATTAACAGACTTCCAATCTAAATTCAGAATCCCTCAAATTCTCAAATAACGACCACCCTTTCACCAGTAGGCAGGCAATACTCAATTTTTGACTGAGCGCATCCGCAACTCTATTTACCTTCCCAGAGTGATATAATATGTCGCAATTATAATCCTTAAGCAGCTCCATCCATCGACGCTGCCTCATATTCAGTTCCTTTTGGGAAAATAGATACTTCAGGCTCTGGTGATCCGTATAAATTTGAAACTTCTCACCGCACAAATAATGCCTCCAGATCTTCAGGCAAAAATGATTGTTGCCAATTCCAAATCGTGAGTCGAATAGTTCATCTCATGCGATCTCAGTTGTCGGGACGCGTAGGCAACTACTAGTCCCTTTAGCGAGGCATCGCTATATATCTCGTAACCTCCAGGTCCTGATGGAATCATCAATACTGGTGCGGTTGTCAACCGATACTTGAGCTCTTAGAAACTCCTTTCACACTTATTCGTCCATTCGAACTTCGTCTCTTTCTTAGTCAATCTCGTCAGCGGAATAGCTATAAATGAAAACTTCTCCACAAAACATCTGTAATATCCTGCCAATCCTAAAAAACTTCGGACTTCCGTGACCGTAGTAGGTCTAGGCCAATTCATGACGGCTTCGATCTTCGCAGGATCCACCGCAATTCCTTCTTCAGATACCACATGGCCAAGAAATGCCACTTTATTCAACCAGAATTTGCATTTGCTAAGCTTAGCGTAAAGCGAGTGCTCCCTCAAGGTCTGCAAAACAATCCTCAGATGCTCTTCATTTTCTTCGTTACTCCTTGAGTAAATCAGGATATCATCAATGAAGACTATGACAAATCTATCCAAGAATTCCTTGAACATCCGATGCATCAAGTCCATAAATGCGGCTAGAGGATTGGTCAGTCCAAAAGGCATCACTGTGAATTCGTAATGACCATACCTTGTCCTAAAAGCAGTCTTAGATATGTCTTCCTTCTTAATTCTCAACTGATGATACCCGGTCCTTAGGTCAATCTTAGAGAATACCGCAGCTCCTTGTAACTGATCAAATAAGTCGTCAATCCTCTGCATTGGGTACTTATTCTTTACAATCACTTGATTCAACTGCTTGTAGTCGATGCATAAACGCAAGGATCCATCCTTTTTCCTCACAAATGATACCGGCGCTCCCCACGGTGAAGCACTCGGTTGAATAAATCCTTTATCCAGTAATTCTTGCATTTGTACTTTTAACTCCTTCAGTTCAGATAAAGACATTCTATAGGGTGCCTTCGAGATCGGCTCCGTTCCGGAAGCTAACTCAATCACAAATTCGATTTCTCGCTCTGGCGGCAACCCTGGTAACTCTTGGGGAAAAATGTCGAAAAACTCACGCACTACCGGAATACTTTCTAATTTAGGCTCCCCGACAATCGTGTCCATAACTGCGACTAAGTACGCCTGACATCCTTCGGTTATCAGTTTTGTCGCTTCAAGAGATGAGACTAAAGGAATCGAGGTTCCTCCTGGACTTCCCGCAAATTCAAATCTAGGGCGACCTTCCGGATAGAAATAAATTATCCTACTACCACAATCCACCATTACCCTCTGTTTACTCAACTAGTCTATTCCTATGATCACATCGAAATCATACATAGGCAACACAGCCAAGTCTATACTCTCCTTACTACCGCCAATTATGATTTTACAATCCACACACCCCAACGAAACCAGCACATTATCTTTCAACAGGGTGGCAACATACAAAATCACACTCAATGGTTTTAACTTCATATCAACCAAATCAACAAACCGAGCAGACACAAACGAGTGTGATGCGCCAGGATCAAACAAAGCATAGCAAGCTTGGTCACACAAATAAACCGTACATGTGACCATGCCTAGCGTTTCTTCTGCTTCCTTACGGGCCACGGCATAAGCTCTCCCCTAAGCTGGGGGTCGGTTCTGATCAATTTGGGGAGTGGCAGCCGACGATCCAGCCTGTGGTCTCTACCCTTGAGGTCTATTCGCTGGAGCTTGGTTCGAGTAAGTCCTCATATGGTGGCCCATCTGACTACACTTGAAGCACGCTCCAATTCTTGCCAGGTAAGGTCCATTACCATGTCTTCTGCCACAAAAGCGGCAACTTCAGTTCATTGGATTCGGTGGCTTCACAATGTTCTTTCTTATCGGAGGGACGAAGCGTCTGTTGCCAGCCACCGGTCTCTTACCAATCTGGCGATTGTCTCAGAACGAGTTAAACCGCGATCCAGATGCAGCATTCTTCTCTTTCAGATCACTCTCAATCATTTATCCCAGTTCATAGATTTCCTTGTAGGTCCTTAAGTTCAGAGCTATCATCTGACTGCGAAGCTCAGGCCTCAGTCCATCCCGAAATCTCTACGCCTTCTCCAGGGGACCCTCTACCGATTGGGGTGCATACTTCGACAATCTGGAGAACTCAGCTTCATATTGGTCCACCGTCAGGTGATTCTGACGCAGCTGTAAGAACTCTACTTGTTTCCTTTCTCGAGCGGTCTTAGAGAAATACTTGTTATTGAATGTCGTAGTAAAATCATTCCAGGTCAAGGCCGTTCCTTCTAGAAAGACTTCATTCTTGGTGGCAGCCCATCAATCATTTGCGGTCCTTTCAAGCTAGTACACCGCCAATAGTACCTTTTCTTCATCCGTGCATCTTAACACTCCAAAGACATTTTCCAGTTTCTCGATCCATCTCGGTACTAGTTCAGGGTCTCCAGTTCCATCAAACAGGGTTGGCTTCAGCTTGATAAATTGCTCAACCAGTTGGCCCATCTGTCTAGCCACAATGAGTTCAACCTGAGCATTCACTGCCTCATTACCCTAGCCATGATCGTCGTTGTTTCCATTGCCCCATTTATTGCTGTTATTGGTGTTGACGGCAGCTATTACGGCTTCCATCGCTTGGGCTATGACAGCATCCCTATCCTGGGTCTACCTGTCAATGAGGTTGCCAATCTTTTCGAACACCTTCAGTATTCCGTCCATTCCCGGGTACGCCACAAGTGGCCTCGAACTAGAGGCTCCGCTCCTAGGTCTTCCAAGTCTTCTAGGCGAATTACTCATTCTTGTATGCTTTCATTGAGCTTGTACCACCAAATTTTCATCAAGGAGTTAGTAACTCATCCATCCAACCAAGTCCAGAGATACCAAACTATGCCTTAATAGAAACAGTCACAATATAACGACCTTCCACACCACAAATTCCAGAGGCCTTCACTAAACAGTCCATGGCTATCACTCCATTCCATCTACTTCAACAGTTCACCAAAACTAGCCATGCTCATTTACTCAACAGATCAAAACCCAAATATGACTTTCAGCGCTAAGCACGAAACTTAATCCTCATAAGCCACCATAATCGTGTCACAACCAAATGTCAATCACATGCGCCAAGTTATATGCCATATAACTCATGCTTTATTCTAACATGTTTCCTAAGGTCTCGCAACCCGTCCTGTCCCAACTTAGTCCTTCTTATCACTCCAATCCTCAATCAATTTGGATCGAGCTGACTTTGCTCTGATACCAAGCAAACGGGGATGTCACGTCCCGCACTTCGGGCATGAGCGCGCGACATGCTGCAAGCACAAACTCTCTCGGACGTCCCATGATCCACGTATATCGAGAGATGCAAAAAATCGATAGCATGCGGAAGCGATAATATACAAACTCCTCCGAACAATAATAAAGGAGACCAGGGCAACGATAACAGCAATAATAAACATAATCTCCAAACTGTTCATATAAGGCACTGACGGACTAAAGCTGCTGGTCTATAGGAGGGCAGGGTCGGTACAAAAAGAGGGTCATCGTCATCTCCAAAAGAAACGAGGCATCTAGTCCATCATCAAAATACATCAGCCTAGAAAACGGAAATCTCTAAGTCGAGCTTCTAGAGTCGTCAGTCTCCTCAGCGTTCTCAGTAGGCTCGTACTCCGAGAAGGTCTCCAAGCGTACCTCTACTGTGTCCTCCATGGTCGTGTCTGCTGACTACTCCACCAGATTGCCCTCGGAGGCTTCGACTTCAATAACCTCGTCGGTATCCTCCAGGGTTGGGATTCTCTCAGGAATGTTTCTCGAGTCGGCTGCTGACCCCTCAACTTCCATGGAATCCCGGACGAGATGACACCAATTAGGGATTACCCCACGAGGTACCTCAGTGGGCTTCAGCGGTCCCGTAGTCACTTCCCCTACTTTCCTAGACCAAGCCTCGAACCTCTGAGGCTTCCAGCTCTTCGCACCCTTATCAACCCAGACTACCGTGCACTTCCTAACGTATACGGTTCCCTGTCCGTCCGGGAACTCCTCAAAATAAGCAGACATTTCCTTCGGGTCACCAAATCTGATAGGCCACATTTTCACGGCCTAAGATCTAAAAAGGGGTCTTACAACGGGTTGAGATTTACGTCTCAGTAAGACAGGTCCTAACCCTAGGTTAGGCTGACCGTACACTCAGGCGAACGCAATCACAAAAAAAAAATCACAAGTAATCACATGAGACATTTAACTGTCATTAAATAACATACGGATGTCAAGCATGTAATTATGGCATCATATTACATCAATAGAATCAAGCACATATTACCAAGCCAGATTACACCTTCCACCCTTCCATGCCTCCATTTGAATCATGCTCGCGTTTAGAACGCCTCAGGCTCAGTCCGCGTAAATACGCCTCAAACCATCCCATTGACAAACCCGTGTAAACGCATCAGGTTTTCAATCTCATTTCAAGCCTGTGTCAACACATCTCAAATTCCATCTCGCGTCTCAACACATCAGGACATTGGCCATTTCAACCTCGCGTCTCATACTCCTCAGGGTGCCATTTAACTCAAACCGCGCGCCTCAAAACCTCAGGGTATCCATCCATACAACGCCGCGTCTCAACGCCTCAGGATGTCACAAGTTTCAAACATGCCAAATGCTATTTTCAATTTAGAATTCATGATCAAGTGCAAACTTATGTAATCGAGCAACACATCTATGGCATGCGAGGCAATTAAATTCAATACTCAAATGCGACAATCAATTCATGGTACAAGCATTGTCAAGCATTTAAGCCATCTATATCATTCAAGGACGCACAATGGAGAATTACACCATAAACTTCCAAAAACCAAACTACCTCACACTCAATTCACCCAATCGAGTCCAATTCTCCTAGCCAATATTTAGAAACTTCTTACCTTGTGCTAAAATCAACACAAATCTTCTTCTAAGTACTTCAATGGTTCGGTCGTAATGGTCCAAGAACAAATCGATTACGCAACCTAAGGAGATTTATCCACTTTGTCAATTTTTCTTGCTCAAATCGTCAATTCACCAAACATACATCTCATTGGCATATCAATTAACATCCTCATACTGACATATCAATTGACATCCCCATACTTCTCAACGATGAATTTGGAGCTCAATTAAACCCTTAACAGCCTCCTATAACCCGGTTTAAACAGAACCGAAATAGGGCAATTCGATTCTGTGTTTAATCCCACCAATCAGCCCATAAACCAATCTTAATCCTCAATTTATCCATCATTCTACTTGCTAATACTTAATTCTAGATGTTAGAGAGCCTCACCGAAATTTTGAAGCCAAGGCGACACCGGAAAGTCCACGAACAATACCAGTTCCTTCATTCCTCAACCGGTCAGTTTTTGTCCTTCAAACACAAGACCCATTCGGGGTCAAAAATCCATCAAATTCATCTAAAATTTTTCCCACAGCTTAGTCTACAAGTCCTCTAGATATCCACAAAATTTGGCCAAAAGATTCAAAGGATTCGGGGTCCTACGGAGTCTAAACAGCAGCTTACCTCCAGCTGCGACGATTTCCGTCGACTTTCGGGAGAATGGCTGGCCGGAGCTCCTCACTGAATCAAATGGCTTGATTCCACTTGAAGGTTGTCAGCAAGAGGATGAGGAAGGAGCTGGTGATCAGCTCGGCGACTGGAAGTCGCCGGAAGTGGCTGTCGACGGCGGCGATGGAGGCGGCAGAATCTGGTCGTCGGTGTAGCTCTAGGCAGAAAGGAAGAAGAAGAAGAAGAAGAAGAAGAAGAAGAAGAGAAATGGCAGAGGAAGATGGGGGTTTCGGCTGAGGGGAGGGAGAGAGAGAGAGAGAGTGAGGTATATCCAAATTTGAGAGTCAACAAGGTTGAATGATAGGTTAAAAGTATTCCCATCAATATTAATGCCTAATCCTTTGACACTTGTCATGTGTCAATCAATGTTTCATCTAATGGTTGTCAATTTCTCCAATTTTCGGCAGCTATAATGGGGTATCAATGATCAAAATTCCCTTATACAATTATTAATGCAAGACCAAGGCTTGAGGGACAAAATGGTAATTTTACCCTCGACGTCTGGAAAGTCGTTTTTCTGATTCCAAATTTTTTCGATAAGGTGATGGCCAATCCAATTATAATGTTGGAATTCTTGATTCTCCATTTTCAAATTTCGAGACTCATTTCTGAATCCTTTCTCTATCTAATGTGATTTCAGCCTATCCCGAACTGACGGGCGGCTTTTGCAGACGTTACGCGTATCGACTCTGTGATTTATATCATGCTTAGGGCTCGTCAATTCATGGCGACTTTGGTTGTCATGTAATTGCGAGGGTCTATTACTAGCTCCGATGGTCTCGATCATCACTGTTCGATTTAGAAAAATTTTGCAAATTATACATTGGTTAAGCGGCATCACCTGCGCTCCAATAGTATAACGCTAGCAATGCATTCCTTAATCGTTCTTAGATTGGCCTTTTATGGCTTTAAATGTCCCCTTGACAATCCTTATGGTTAAAGTGTCATTTCTTATTCGAATTCCCTAGGTCAACGTACCTTGTCTCGCGTTAGCCTTTCCCTTTTGGCTAGTTAACTCGAGATTGATCAGATCCGAGCGAGATACGAATGAAAGACATTATTAGATACATTCTCATTAATAAGTCTCGAAATGATAGGAAAAATCAGAATGTCACACTTGGCCCCCTATTAAGGATTGGGGCGCAGTTTGTGATGATTTACTTGGTGCTCGGCCACCATAGTTGAAAGGCTCGCAAATAAGTTTGTCCCGATTGGCACAACACTTTGCAAATCTTTCGACAGATGCAAATGACGTCGTCATAGTGCAGTATGCGAGGGCATTCATTCTCCGATTACTTGGAGGATCTATTTTCATGGACAAATCAGGTGCCCAATTTTGTTTGCACTTTCTCCAATTACTATCGAATATCGAGGCCCCTATGCAGTACAGTTAGGGTTCAGCAGTACTAGCGTGGTTTTATCGGGAGTTATGCCATGCAACCCACCATGACGCGAAGCAAATGGGTGGTACGCTACATGTTTTGCAGATTTGGACCTGGGAGCGCATCGCATGTATCTCCCCATCCGTGTGCTATGATGTTCCTTTCCCATATACGCCTCTTAGTAGTCGGTATGTGATCTATTGCATTTTCAATTCGCACTCATTAATTCTTATCAGTGTGTATAATATATGAAAGTGTAATATATATTTTTGTAGCTGGACTCTAGGCATACATACAACGGAGATCCCCATGCATACTTTGACACATCTGCGCTACCAACTTGACAGATTGATATCCGAAAACGTAAGTAATGATGACAACAAATGAGTTTAATTATTCGTTTAATTTTATATGTTTTAATATGATATTAGCTTTTAAATTAATTTTTCATTTAATTTTAGATGTTTTAATATAATGTTACCTTTTAAATTAATTATTCGTTTAATTTTAGATGTTTTATTACAATGACAGATTACTTGGGAGCCCTATGCTAATGACATTTGTAGTCTACCGCCGTACTGCCGGCAGGGACATCGTTATTGCCGGCATCGTTATTGGCAGGCGAAGGTCCCACTTGTAAGATTTAATGGGATCCACTTGCCAACTGCTCTAAATGCTTAAGCTATTAGAAAAATGCGCGGTTTAATATTTATATATTCCAACACTCCCCCTCACGCTTAGTCTGGTCTTTTGGTTAGTACTAAGCGTTGACAAATTCATTGGGGAGACAAAGCTTAAGATTTGATGGGATCCACTTGCCAACTGCTCTAAAAGCTTAAGCTATTAGAAGAATACGTGGTTTAATATTTATATATTCCAACACCACTCATTTGCCACTAGATAGTTGAGTGGCACAACCCAGACCGAGCACTTCAGCAGTTTGGTTTGCAGCAGAAAATACCTATAGCTCTCAATGATCATACTACCTTCCATGATATCAATAATACGCCGCCCAGGACGAATTGGGTGGATAGGCACATGGACAGCATCAATTTGTGGGGTAGACGTCGAGCACGTATCATCAAAGGTGATCGTATAACGGAAAATCTTCACTTTCATTCAGGATATTTGGAGTGGTTCCGTAGACATACACAGAAATGGATTTCTGTTATGGGAGTTGCAATAGGTTCAACGGTTTGTCCAAATACTCTCAACTTAATTTATTAATTATTTTTTTGTAACATAACTTATTGGTAATTGACAACTTTTATTAATATTTTAATATCATTACCAGACTGATGGCATTGAACATGCGGTGCATATAATGAAGGGGTCTCGATCTCTTGAGGACTTGGATTACGTGGAGAGTCTACTTGAGGAATTGCTACATGCCCAGAAGGAGGAGAGGCGTCTAGTCACAACCATGCCACCGCCACAACCACCGATTGCAGCAGGACTGGATGAGTCGGATGAGGACTCCCATCCGAGCCTGTTCAGCCGTTCAGGAGGACCTCTCGAGCTCGTCTAGTAGGTCATGTCGTCCCTCACACCATCGACCATCATACAGCATATTTTGATGAAGGATTCAAGCAGTTTGCCGCCCCATTTACTAAGGGATCTGCTTTTGCGTCTCCTGACTATACACAATAGCGGACTCCATATACTCATCCGGCTTCATATGAGGATTTCCCTCCTTACACTCCAAGCTTTCCTTCAATTGGACATGCACAGTCTGGTCGTGGCATGTTTCCACAAGATATGCTTTCATCATCTACTCAACCTCCTCGTCGGCGATATCACCTTCGACCTCCTAAGCACCGGAGACAACCTAATTGTGGAACATGAGGTCATGTTGGAGGACGACATCGTCACCAGATGTAATTGTGGTTGTTAATGAAATTTCATGTTTTCCATGTCTCAGCACCCATGTCTCAGCACCTTTATTTTATGATTACTAATTATTTACGTAGTTCCAATACAATTTATTATTTAATTGGTACTTTTATAAATATATATATATATTAAAAGTACAATTTAATGGTGGAATATGAATTATGCAGTGCTTGTTTTTTTTTTCCTCATAGTTTACGAAATTTCAATATAATTTACAATTTAATTGAAACTTTTATAAAAAAAATATATAAATTAAAAGTCAAATTTAATGGTGGAATACAAATTATGTAGTGCTCGTCTTTTTTTTCTGAAAGTTTACGAAATTTCAATATAATTTATTATTTAATTGAAAATTTTATAAAAAATATAAATTAAAAGTCAATTTTAATGGTTGAATATGAATTATGCAGTGCTTGTTTTTTTTTCCTCAAAATTTACATAATACCAATATAATTTATTATCTAATAATTACTTTATAATAAAAATATATAAATTAAAAGTCAAATTTAATGGTGGAATAGAATTATGCAGTGCTTGTTTTTTTTTTCCTCATAGTTTACGAAATTCCAATATAATTTAAATTTAATTGAAACTTTTATTAAAAAATATAAATCAAAAGTCAAATTTAATGATGGAATATAAATTATGTAGTGCTTGTCTTTTTTTTTTCCTGAAAGTTTATGAAATTTCAATATAATTTATTATTTAATTGAAACTTTTATAAAAAAATATATAAATTAAAAGTCAATTTTAATGGTTGAATATGAATTATACAGTGCTTGTTTTTTTCCCCTCAAAATTTACGTAATTTCAATATAATTTATTATCTAATAATTAATTTTATAATTAAAAAATAAATTAAAAGTAACTTTTAATGATTGAATATGAATTATGCAATGCTTGTTTTTTTTCCTCATAGTTTACGAAATTTCAATATAATTTATTATTTAATTGAAAATTTTATTAAAAAATATAAATTAAACGTCAAATTTAATGGTGGAATATGAATTATGCAGTGCTTATCTTTTTTTTCTCAAAGTTTATGAAATTCAAATATAATTTATTATTTAATTGAAAATTTTAATGGTGGAATATGAATTATGTAGCATTTGTCTTTTTTTCCTCAAAATTTACGCAATTTCAATATAATTTATTATTTAGTTGATGCTTTTATAAAAGAAATATAAAAATTAAATAATATAATACTAAATAAATTGTGTTGGGCCCCGCTCGAAGGCCCCGGCCGGCCCAATCGGCAAATGGGCCTCCGAATGGGGCTAGCCGGGGTCCCAATCGGCAATTGGGCTGCCGATTTCTCCAATTGAGTGCCGATCGATGGCCCAATTGCCGATCGGCACCCAATTCGGTAAATATTTTTTTATTATATTAATTTGGTAAATATTTTTAAAAAAAAATTATTTTGGAAAATTGCCCATAAAATCTTATGCCTTCATTTAGGGAGAATTGTCAATAATTCTTAAACATATTGTACGGTTGCCAATGCGGTTCTAAATCTTTTACTAATGCCAATTTGGTCATAAACTTTCTGTCGATTTGGTAATTTGATTTTAAATTGTGTCAATTAAGCCGTTAATCTTTTAATGATTGATCAATTTAGCACTAAAAATTTGGAGGATTAATTTAGTCTGATACTTTATTATGATTTGGTTTGGGATAAAGGTGTTGTTGATATTAATATTGATGTTGACTTTCTTATGATTTGCCAACTTAGTCTTTTTCGTTAATTTTGGATGGAAATCGCTAACATTGTCGCTAGCCATCTTACGTGGCAGGACCATAGGACAATCGATTTTGATTTGATTTTTGTTTTAAGCTTTTATAAAAAAAATTTGAAATTTTTATTAATTTTCTTACTTTTATTACTTTTCTTTTTGTTTTTCTTTTCCTTTTAACCTTGGGTGAGGCTCACCCTCGCCATCGTTGGCCAAAGGGTCGACCCCCCCCCCCCCCCTGAAGGTGGCAATGCTCAACATTGCCATATCCATCAAGGATGAGCCTCTTCCAATACAGGTAAAGTTGACCTCTCCTGCCATAGGAAGATGGAAAAGGAAAAAAAAAAGAAAAAAATCAAAAAAATTAATACGAACAATTATTATAGTATTGTGCCACGTAAGATGGTAAGCGTTGACCAGACGGCCAAAGTCAACGATTTCAAGGCAACATTGGCCGGAATGACTAAATTGGTAAATGGTCAAAAGATTTATAATTAAATTAATTAAGATTAAAATGTTTATGATTAAATTAGCACCACCAAGACCTGAAAATTAGCGGGTTGACACGACACAACCCGTGCAACGCAATTCCATATCGGGTAGACAGGTCGACACAATTCCCAAACACACCATGAAACGAAATCAACTCGACAGCATTAACTTGACACTTGTCCATCTTTCTTTTTTCAAAATACAATAACCTGTTAACAATTTATTGGAATTGAATTAAACAGCCTACTCATAGGAAATAAAAATATCGTCAACTTAATTTTTTAATAGTAAATAACATGGAGATGATGGTTGTCCTAATTATACGATTTCAAGGGTGAAGCAGGCCGTGTGGACATACTAACCCGTTTATTTAAAAGGAAATATAATTCTATTTCATGGCGATTTAATATTATCACAACGCGATTATCAGCTATATCTCGTAGGTTGACACGAAATTGATTAGCCTCAACCCATCGTGTCGCGTTCTCTCCTCGTATTAAGGATTGCCATCCTGACTTAAGACCACAATGATCAACTCTCGATTGTTCGTTTGAGATATCCATCACGATAAGTATAAACCCCCGGCTTCCAATCAACTTGGCTATGCGAAGATACTATTTTGTTGGGACGATGCAATGGAAAATAAATAGCCCTTCAGCATAAAGAAATCCAATCGAGCACCCACTAACATACCTAATTAGACTCATCCTCACTCACATGTTGAAGTTTTAAGAAAACGAGTCAACCGATATATACTTTCAATTCCGAAAAATACATCCCTAGGTTCGACATAGCCCCTGCCCCTCGCACTACGAATTGCGCTAAGTACCAAATCAGCTCCCATGTGAAAACTTGCGTAGATATAACTTGTGAACGAGGACCACGAACTATAAGAAACAATTTTAAGAAAGAATTAACGTAGGCAATTCTTGAAAAAAAAAATGAAGATGGACGGAGAAATGGGGACCATTTCTTTGGTTTTTTTTTTTTTTTGTTCAATTCAAATGGGAAGGCCGGCACAAAGTGGAGTGACATGGACATGTTACTGGAGCTGAAGCACCCGCGTCTGACGGATGCTGCACTCATGTCAAACCGACTTCGGCTAACCATGATGGATGCCTGGGATCTTCTCAATTTAGAAAAAGCTGCTTTGCTGAGTATTTCTTTTTCGTAAATGTCGTGTTCATTGGCAAGTTGTTGAACAGGGTAAGCAAGAAAACTAATGAAAAGAAGGTCAATTCTAACACTCGGTTTGTATCATCTCCATGAAATTGATTGGAAAAAAAAAAAACCTTATGAATGAGCGGCAAAGAGAACTTTGTACTAGTTCGGTATCTCAAAAATAGGTTATATATGTGATGTACGTCTAGATCACTTGTAGTCACAACTCTATTAAGGCAAACGTATGGAGATTATTAGAAAGCCCAACTTAAAAGGTTAAGCTAATCAGTGAAGATTAACCCATTAAAATATAAAAGACATGTAAGACTCGTAGTCAAGCAATGCGAGACAATCTTTCAATATCCCCCCTCCCCCCTCACGTGCAAACTGTCCATGAATATAAATAACATTTAGGACCTGTTGTCAAGCGATATAAGATAGTCTTTCAACACATCTTCTCACATGCAAGTGGATTAAGAGTGGCACGTGGAATTTGACTGATTATTTTTAGGGAAGGGGTTCACATACACGAAATGGATAGCATTGACTTTAATATCGTATTAAAGGGTCCAGCCCAAAACATTAAATCACTAGGCAAAGGGAAATTACATGAATATATAAAGCATATAAGATCTGTCATCATGTGACGTGGGACAATATCTCAACAGAGATTGTAACACCTTATGTCTAAGACTGTTTAGAGATCTGCATTCTCTCGGTATCATTTCACTTAGGATCAACGATACTATATAAATCCAAATGGATGGCAAAAGCATTCCGTCCTTTGTTTGTGACCATAGTTCAACGGCTCTTCCCATGGTTGAGAAAAAAGTCATCGCTTGTTAGCAACTTTCAAACGTAATTAACTCGTATCTGCGTGCTTTCCTCATCAATATCTCGAATTATGCATCTATGATTGTTACGTGAAGACGGTCCCTAATCGATCTAGGTGCTAGTGGATGGATATGACCTTTTTCGTGTCATTTCAATCCGACGCAATTCATTTTCACTCCATCGCCATCAGGGCCGTGAAATAGATGGCAACGAAAGCAAGGTGGGGCTTAAACATACAAAATTATGGTCAAAGCAACTCTAATATTGGCACATTTCTGCAATAAAAAACACTCTAAATATACCAAACACAAACAAAATAAACAAAGTGCATGGCCCATCAGTCATTTGACATGGTGAAACGCAAATGATTGTTGACCCCCGCATCAATTTTTTTTTTTTTTTAATTCTTGTGTGAAGATTCCCATGTATATGCTCAGAATGACGTGATATTTCGTCTCCTGTGGAACCAGCTCCAGATTCCCTCCATAGAATAATCTTTATTCTTGCGGGGAAACCAAAGATATTCATTTAGGTACCAGTCGGGCGCAGTACATTAGACAGTACTTGTCATTTAAGGAAACAATTTTGATTGATAGAGTCACCAATGTTTGATCCACAACTCAAGAATCCCTTCCCATTGAGCCAAATCTCATTATTTTTTTTTATTTTATTTTTTTCCACAACTCAAGAATCCCTTCCCATTGAGCCAAATCTCATTATTTTTCTGCTCTTGCATATAGCCAAATGTTATCTTGACCGTAGTATGTACTTAAAAATCAAAGGCGTGTGATGCGCGAAAACATGCTGCACTTCTACAAGGTTTTTATCCCGATTCGCCTTTAATTAGAATTACATCCGGCAGATGATTCCACTATAATTATTAACTCACACATCTCCGTTATAACTCAATATTACAAGAGAATGAAATTATACATAACAACAGCTACTCATGCACCCTAAACTAAACTACAAATCTACCAATAAAATATGGGACCCTCGTGCTTTCCTGTTAATAGGGAGCATGAACCACACTCCAACAACTCTACTTATGTTTTATAGAATGATATGGTTTGTTTTTAGATGAAGATTACTGATAAAAAATTCAACCCAAAAGCTTAAACTATTAGGTGGAAGAAGACCACGTGAATATGAAGAGCATATAGGAGACATTTTTAAGCGATGTGGGACAATACAAAACTTCAACACCCTCTTTCACATGCAAGAGGGATTACAAGCGGGGCACATGGAATTTGAGTAATAAGGGATGGACAATAATAGAAGAGAGAGAGAGGGAAAGAGATTGCTCTTATACCATGATAGAAAATCCAATCCAAAAACTTAAGCTGTTAGGTGGAGGGAGACCATATGAATATAAAGAGCATGTAAGGGACATTTTTAAGCGATGTGGAACAACACAACTTCAACAATTGCAATCATATTATAGATTCTTCTATTGGAGTTGATTGTGTCTTATAGGTAGAAAATGCGAATGAAAACCTATATCATTATTTTCATACCTTAGAGAGATGTTTATCTTTATCAAGATTCGATTCTTACTCTAATATGAAGGCGATGTGAAAACTCCCTAGATCTGACATTTGAAAAGGATGTAATGTTTTTTCACTTATGATTCAGTGATAGAAATGGGTGTAATTTTTTGTGTTATAACATAGAGTCGGGTGTCAACAATATGTGAGCTTTGCTCATGATGTTAAATATTGAATCTATCTACTCGTTTAACAAGAAAAAAGGAAAATAATCTATACGTACGGGAACTTAACCTATCACCTCGCAATTTTTCTGGTGAATTTTGTTTGCATGACATTTTTCATTAACAAGATGCATAAAAAAAAATTATCTATGAAACGTTTAGATAAAATTTGTATATTAGTTGAGAATTTACTATAGCACGGCATCATTTTGCAAAGAATAGATATTAATTTAGTAATTCTGTAGAGCAGGAAAAAAAAATGAGATGCCTATATGGTACTGCATTATATCCTTGAGAAATGCTAATATCTTTTTCTACATTTCGTGTATTAAGTGAATGAAAATCATGATTAGATGTCTAAGTTTGATTCAACAACTGTGCACTAGTTTAAACAACAATCGCTACATTCTTTACATATCATTTGGCATTATTTAGAAAGGTCTATATACTTTTACCTTGGATTGCTTCATATGATTGGCATAATCTAGAAAGAAGGTCTATTTATTTTTACCTATGCCTGTTCTCATGTAAATTGCCTCGCATCAAGTCAAATCAAGAAGTAGTTTGAACTTTTACTATAACCCTTAGGTGCATGTACAAGGTGATAATATAAGGAGAAGCCCCACATTTTGGAGGTTTTCAACAGCAGTTGACTGGTTGAATTGATGTTTACCCCTTGTTTTAAAGTTTTTATTTAAAATCGAGTTCAATTAAGAATGTTAATGGATTTGGACGAAAACCCTCACTTCGTAATTTCCCAATTACGGTGGGAAAGATCATAAAGGAAAGCATATGTTTTCGGCAGGCACTCTAACACTCCGCGTACGATGATTGGTTTTACCTATCGCAAAATTTTATACACTAATGTTGATGTTCTCAAAGTTCTTAAGTCGTTAGGCGTACCCTAATCATGTAAAGTTCCATAGACAGCGAGAGGCACCCCGTCTTAGCCAAAAATCCCAAGAAAGGCGTGACACATGAGATAGGCAGGATGTACATAGAAGAGAATTAATCAAAGGGCCATTACCAATTTAATAACTTCCACAATTATCTTTCAATCAATATAAAACAATAGCAACGAAAATCCATCTCTCTCTGCGTAAACATTTAGAAACGACTGATTTCAATTCGACCACTTCGCAATATCAGAAAAGAAAGATTCCGATTTACTCATTGAAAGATAGCACTATAATATTATTCTTTTCCTTGCCTTTTGGGGGAATGAACCTTCTTTATTTAATGAGTGTATTATTGGGAGTCTAAGAGTTCTGACTAGTAAGGAATAATATCCAAAGAATATCACGGGTCGGGATTACGGCCAATGTGGAATGACTCGCGGCGAGGATACTGTTCATTAAGCAACCAGCAAATCAGCGAGCCCCGCGCTGTGCTGACGACGGTCGGGAACTGGCATTTCTTTGTCCTTCTCTTTGTTTTCTTCTTCTTCTGCCCCATCTGAGGACGACTCAAGTCATACTTTATTCGTAATCACCCACTTGGCGGAGCGAGCCGGATCAGAGGATTAAACAAAGCATTCGTTCGCCTGTCATCTCGTCGAAGAACTATCAGATTGGGTCCTTGGTTAATGCAGCTTTACCAGATTGGATCCGGGGTCGATGGAGCTTGCGTGATCGGGCAGAGCGATGACTAGAATTTTGGTTAACGTAGTTAATTATCTTAATCAGGCTGTCTCTTCCCCCTTGTCCTAACTACTGTCAATTGAATCCTTTCCCCAGCTGATTTCCGCTGTTTTAATCGCTTAACAAAAGAAAGTCGATCTTTCGTGTTAAGATGCTTTAGCCATCCTCTCCAGGCGACGTGGATAACTAAGCCACGCAAAAGATCGCTCGGCGACAAGTTAGAGATCATTTCACGCCTCAACGGATTGGCCAATGTCTTTCGTTACGCAGTCGCACGAGAATCCCGTAATCAAGAAGCGAATAGTTAGGGCAGAAGGACATAATATAGACTTAATTTCGTAGCCTTGACACGGTGGACGGAAAACACAAACCCCAGAAAAATTTGGTAGTCTTAACCTTATGAGTTATGATTGTAACCGCTTTGCAAATGACAAGTGAAAAACCTAATTGCCGACCGGCTAGAACGAACGGCTCGAGAAAGATGCGTGGGCTGCATGAGGAGTTCAAGAGACATTTTTGTACTTGCTCGGTCGTTGTTTCCCAAGTTACGTAGAGCAAACCATCAACTCACTCCGGCAAACAAGAACAGTAAAAATCTCGCAGAAGTTGACAGTGCGCGAGGCCCCTCTAAACCCTAGAACATCTCTCCAAAACAAACATTCATCAGCCACCCAACAGTGATACGACCAAGTAAAAAATGGAAATCTTTTTCTTAGTCAGCAGCTCCTCGCGAAACTCTCCAGATGCCCTCCACGTGGATCGTTAATTTCAAGTCACCCTGTCTCTTTTACCGGGCAATCTCTTCTTTTTACGTACGTCACGACTTCATTGTCTTCTTTTTTTAATCCGTAGAATATGCAACAGAAACAGCGACAGGTTACAAAGTGGGCTGTGATGGCTGCAGCATTGTCTGGTTCAAAGGGTATATCACCTCTTCATTACAAGAGCAAGATGTGTAACCTCGTGAATACTTTAGTTCTCGGATTAGGGTTCTTGAGGGTAGAATAATTAGTGGAGCGAACGATGAGCAAGATGACGACTCTGTGTTAAACTGAAGCCATTTCGATTGGAGGACGTTCAGGGGTAGTTCAGTTGAGGTCATTGTCACTGCCTTTTTGGGAGTAGGTATCTTTCTCCCTCAAAGTTAGTGGTCCGGACTAATTTAATCTTGATTAAAAGATAATTTTTTTACTACGCTCATAATTCAAAAAAAAAAAAAAAAAAGACTGCAACTTAGGTCATGTAGCGTGTCACCAACAGTGCTGATACCGAGGGAAAAAAGAAGTTGACCAAAAATAAAGTCTTACGATAACAAATGGGGAAAGACGAAGTACTAAACTATGTTGATTGTGTTGCATCTACCTCGAAATATTTTTCGTGTTATCAAAAATCTAAGATTGGTCCACTGTGACACATTTGTCTTAAGCTATTTTGTAATGACATAAAAAATTCTAAACTTGTACCGTATGTAAAATATCAGCCCTTCGTCAAGGTTTCGTCCAACGATTTCCAACCAAATTGACGTTTTTATTTGACTTAAGCCATGAGGGCACCATGTAAACATTGTTTGCCTTCTATGGAGGCAGGTTTTTAACGGTATCCATTCCAGGGAATTTTAACGGACAGTAAATGTGTCGCACAAGAACAACTTTGGCCTTCTTTTTGGTATCATAAAAGAAAAGTTTCGAGGGTGAACATATCATAGTGGGCATCTAGCTTGAAATCCTCGGTGGCTTTGTTCCTATTAAATAAGCGCGACTCCAGTCTTGATTAGGTTAGGCCAAACCCCACAGATGGTTCCCCGATCTGCTCCGCCTAAAATGACTAAGCCATCTCCTGTTAATCTGCTTTGGAAAAATTAGGTCCTAAAATGGGCCGACCATACGTTGACCGAGAGGGTCACCAAGTAGTTTTACATCAAGGGATTTGATTATTGGGCCTTGTCAGCATTAGCCCAGTGGCGATGACTTTCCTTAAATGCTGAGTGTGGCCCTAGGACTATGGTGGAGTTGGAAGATGGGCTTCCTCGTCATCATGGGATTTTAGGCACCGACGACTTTGTTGGCGATAGAGATTAGGTGGCAATCCACGTGGCTAGTTGTGCCTGGTCATTGCTAAGGTGGCACTTCACGGCGATCAAAATACTTGATGTTGCATGCCATTTTCTAAGAAAGAACTATACGGAAATAATATTCTGAAGTTCAGACATGATGTTGAGAAAGGAAAAGGTCCATTATGTTGAGCAACGAGAGGAAAAAAAATAGTTTTTGAAGTAGCTATATAATTAGCTTTAATGGATATTGCCAAATAAAAACAAGGGAAATTTTCAAATAAAGGACTCCAAGTCCTTTTATTTCCTCAAATAAGAGCTCGAAATGGATATTGATTCAAATAAGGATATGAAATATACTCTTTATTTCAATGAAGGGTCTGACCAGAGGGCATTTTCATCATGTAATGTTTTTTGTAGTTTTTTTTTCCTTTTCTTTCCTTTTTTATTTTCCCTCTCCCTCTCCTCTCCTTGCTTTCCCAGCCACGGCAGGCCTCATGCGTCTGACGAGCGACCCTTGCCTGGGTTTAAGATGACATGTAGTCGGCTAGCACGGTGACGACTCACGGATGCATATGGCGAGGCTATCTCGCAACTATGCTTGTGGGACTTGACTGCCTGCGTTGCTTGTGCTTGGGACGAAGCACTTATTAGTGAAAACTCTAGCAATGCGCTGTTGGATACTCTATGAATAAAGAACATCCAAGGCTTCATGGACTCTCGGTTAGATTTGTCTCCATGTTTCACCGAGCCATTACGATCCCCCACGGCTTTGGACTCTTGCCTTTATACCAGAGATGTAATGGGATGGGCCGCGACCAAACCGATCTCGATGTACCGGGACTATCAAAACTGCAGTTTGCTTGGTAAGTCGTGGAGGCAACAGATGGTTCTGGGCTCGGCTTCTCGGACGGCGGCGGCGGCGCTTTACTCGTTGGTCTTGGGTGAGGACAACACTAGCGGGGCTGGTTTGGTTCGTACTCTCTTAATTAGCAACGCAATTATACGTATCGAACAAGTAAGTTATGAATAAAAGTATCGTTCCCACGAAAATTGTAGACAAATCAATCAAATTACTTACTAAACGTGAACAATTCTCAAATTTATCTAACCAATTAAAAATCAATAAAACACTCGAAAATTCTAAAAAAAATAAATTAGCCAATGCAGCAAACCAAAATAGAAATTTCAAATTTCAAATATAAAGAAGCAACAAACAACGAATTTCTATCCAGAAATAAAAAATATTAAAGTATCCGATTTCACTTAACCAATGAAGATTAATTAACCAATCTCATCATGCAATTAAATTAAATTTATAGTGTGATGGTAGAACTTCTTAACGTACATCACTATCATTGGTCCGGTATAGCAACCCTAATTAGATTTAGCAACCCACACTTGATCCATGTGAATTTAAGTAAATCCAAACGCATTAAGATCTATGAACGTTCCCGAATTCAATAAACCATCATCGATTTACCTACAACCAAAACCACACAAAAAGCATAAAATATCTCTATCTATGATGAATTCATGGCTATACATCATAAAATACTTGCACGTAATCTCATTTCAATCCCATACATACAACAAATATCATTCAAGTGGTGATCAAGCACTTAAAAGCATTAAGAACATGATATATAACTCGCACATATGAATTCTAGAATTGCATAAACGAGTATGAAAAATTAATCCATCATAGTTAAGTTACATCGTAGCTCCAACAAGAAGTAGTCTAGAACATAATAAAAATTAAACTAATAGCAATGATTAATATGATGAAAAACTAGAACAAGTGCACCAAAAATAATCATGGATTGACTTTGAATTCGACTTCTTCTTTTTCACTTGGCATCCGACATTGAAAGGAAGAAAAAAAAAAGTAGAAAAACCGAACGTCGTCTTCAAGAACGTCTCCCCTCCCCAAAAATCACGTTACTCTCCTTTTCTTTGCCTACAGATGGGTATCTTTTTTATTTAGAGAAAAAGAAATCTGAATCACGTTCTTAATTTAGCTTTTGAATTTTGAATATTTCCTCAAGATAAGCTTGATTCTCCTTGATTTCAAATTTGCATATCTAAAGATTTTGTTGCCTACAAAATCAATTAAAATCAATAAGTAGATATCGAATTCAATTAAAACAAAATAAATATTAAGTCTAAAATAATAAATAAACTCTATATAAAATAGAATTATCAAATATCCCCAACCTTAATATTTTTCTAGTTCTCGAGTAAAACCACAACTAAAAATATTTTTTTATCAGCCATAATTGCTCAAATTCTCAACGAAAAATATTAGAATCAATGACAAGTTAAGTCTAGCCCTAAACATGCAATCCTTGTGTATGTGAAATCCTCAATTTCTCAACTCACATGCAACCTAGATAAATCCATGTTGATATGAAAACTCCTAACCTCAAAATCCACGAAGCCAAATTTCATAAGTTTGTCGTTCATTCCTCTCTTCACTAATGTAGACCATAAGCTCAACCAAGAATCAATAAGTCTTAATAAACTTGTAATGTGGCTTGGTTAAGGGTTTGACAAAGATATGTTTAAGCTCAATTTACCCTACAAACACATCAATTTCATAGCTCGGTAGATGCTCTGGATTCAACAATACTCAATACTTTTTTCAACTTTTTTTTCAACTTCTTTATTTTTCATTACTTCTCGTTCCACGCTTTACGATGAATTTTCTTCCTGAGTCCCTCCTTATATAGTGCAATTCCAACCCATTGAGTATCCAAAAGGCTCACTCAAGTTGAAAGTTAGATATAGAGATCTGTATAAGCAGTACTAAAGAAACAATATGCATATATTTCTTTTATTTTTATTTTGCACACTTTTATCTTCCTTTTTCTTTTTCAATTTTTTTCCAAACATGTCAAGAATCCAAAGTTTATGATATCACAAAGAATTAAATGTGTCCATAGGGTATAGGGAAAATTAATATCAATAAGCTCGGGCTACATTGCAAGGGTATCCAAATAAGTTAGGCAATATCATGCTCAATGGGGTGACTAAGGATAAATAAATAAGGTTGGCTCGAAAGGCTCAAACGATCCAATGAATGCCTAAATCATTTTTTTAATTGAGTTTAGCCTAGAATTTCGACTTGAGAGAAAATCAAACAAATCCTAAGATCTGGGTGAGTTCTAAGAGAATTACATAATTCACATAAATCTTCTCTAGGTATATATGACTCAAAATAAGGATTAGTGCTCAAAATATGGACTACATGTTCAAGATCGAGACTAACTCACACATCTTTCCTGATTTTGAACTTTTTTTCCTCGAAAATTGCATCAAAATTTCAAATTAACAAAGGTTTCATGAAAAAATTTCAAGGTTAACTTCCACCCCCAAACTAAATTGCAGCAGTGTCCTCAATGCTGAAGAACAAAGAAAATAATAATAATAATAATAATAATAATGACAGAGAAACTCCCCTGGAATATGATAAACGCATGTCATAGAGGGCAGTTGGGGTAGAAAGCTTGAAGAAAAACTTGGAGAAAAGTCTCTACAAAAATAAATCAGGTAATTAGGAAAAATTACTATCAAGAGGATTCAATTTCTTTTTTGTGAATAGAACAAAATAAAGCTAAAATGCGAAAAATTAAAATGCTTAGGTTGCCTCCCAAGAAGCGTTTGATTTATAGTTTGCAGTCAAACTCTTCCAACTCTTTAAGCAGATGAAAGTAAGGCAATGGTGGCTGCCTGTGAGTTGAAACCACCTCCAAAATAAGGCTTGAGACGTTGCTCATTCACTTTAAAGGTTCCCTCCTTGTCATTAGTAACTTCAACTGTTCCATAAGGGAAAACCTTAGTGACGATAAAAGGTCCAGACCAACTTGACTGCAACTTACTTGGAAACAAACGAAGACGTAAATTATATAATAAAACTCTTTGACCTATATGAAACTCCCTTCTTAAGATGTGTCTATCATGCCATCTATTCGTCCTCTCCTTATAGATCTTGGCATTCTCATATGCTTCATTGTGAAACTCATCCAACTCATTCAATTGTAAGAATCTCTTATCACCAGCTATTTGCATATCAAAGTTGAGAAAACGTGACACCCAATATGCTTTATGCTCCAACTCAACAAGCAAATGACATGATTTTCCATAAACAAGCCAAAAATGTGACATACCGATAGGAGTTTTATAAGCAGTCTTATAAGCCCACAATGCATCATCAAATTTAATTGCCTAATCCTTCCTATTATGATTCACTGTCTTTTTCAATATTCTCTTTATCTCTTTATTAGAAATTTCAGCTTGACCACTAGTTTGAGGGTGATAAGAAGCAGTTATTTTATATGTCACACCATATTTATGCAAAAGTGATTCAACTTGCTTATTCAAAAAGTGTGTGCCTTGATCACTTACAATCGCCATGGGCGTACCAAACCTCGTAAAAAAAATTCAAAAATTTAATCACCACTCTAGCATTATTGGACGGCAAAGTTACGGCCTCAACCTATTTAGAAACGTATTCCACAGCAACCAAGATATAAGTATTACTATAAGAAGATGGAAAG
Organism: Rhodomyrtus tomentosa; assembly: GCA_028455895.1. Taxonomy (NCBI): domain Eukaryota; kingdom Viridiplantae; phylum Streptophyta; class Magnoliopsida; order Myrtales; family Myrtaceae; genus Rhodomyrtus; species Rhodomyrtus tomentosa. Next base: position 32,535,824 of record JAPCWY010000001.1, on the reverse strand, counting down.
GGTCACATGAAGTCCATACCCCAAACATCAAACAATTCACAGATTAAAATATTTTTTAAAGGCATTTCATGTCTCCTAAATATATTATCAATTCTTTGACACTTATCGCATGTAGCAACATAAGAATATGTATATCTAAATAGCATAGGCCAATAAAAACTAGACTGTAAAACCTTAGCTACAGTTTTTGTGGCACCAAAGTGACCTCCTGCTTGTCCATCATGGTAATGAAGAAAAATGTCAGATACTTCTTCATTAGGAACACATTGCCTAATTACTCGATTAGCACATACCTTAAACAAGAAAGGATCCTCCCAAAGATAGTGTTTAACATCATAAAAGAATTTCTTCTTTTATTGATAAGTCAATTTAGGAGGGATAACATTATTTACTAAGAAATTAACATAATCAGCATACTAGGGAGTTTTGATTTTGACAGAGAAATGTGCCTCATCAGGAAATTCATCCAAGATTGGTCTTTCTTCTACAGGGGCATTCGACAATCTAGAAAGACGGTCAGCCACTAAATTTTCTATCCCTATCTTGTCTTTGATTTCCAAGTCGAACTCTTGCAGTAGTAAGATCCACCTAATCAACCTAGGTTTTGAATCTTTCTTTTCAAGCAAATACTTAATAGCAGAGGGGTCAATATAAACAATGACCTTGGAACCATTCAAATAAGAGCGCAATTTATCAAAAGCAAACACTACCGCTAAAAGCTCTTTTTTAGTTGTGATATAATTCAATTGAGCTCCAGACAGGGTGCAACTTGCATAGTATATTGGTCAAAAAATTCCATCATTTCTTTTTCCATGTATGGCTCCACAAGCTAAGTCACTAGTATCGCGCATCAACTCAAAAGGCAAATCCCAATCAGGTGCAGTCATGATAGGAGCTGTGACATTCTGAATTCTGACCCTATCTCGAAGCTTATGAATGAATGAATGAATATCTATCGATGTATTTCAGTAAATCTCACTCAGAACTGATCTCTCTTGAGTCGACTAACCAAAAAGGAATGGCTAATTAGGATTTAAGTACGTGGACTGAAGAACTTGACCATAGATCAGCACATTAACCATAAGGATTGCCAAAAGAATATTTTGGGCCATTAAAGGGCCGATCTAAGAATGGTTCTAGAATGATTTGCTAGCATTATACAATTGGTTCATGGATGATTCTGTATCACCACAGTATGATTTGCAAATTAATCTAAACCGATTCTTGAAGATCGCGTCCTTTGGAACTAGTGATTGACCCTCGTAATTACTTGACGACCAAAGTCGTCATGGCTCGAATAACTCTTAAACATGACTTTAATCACGGGTTGATACGCATAACTCCTAAGAGCCGCCCATTAGTCTGAGATACGATGGAATACCAATTGACTGAATTTAGACATGAATCGAATTTCGAGATCGGAGGCCGGACATTCAAGGGTTCCAACATTAACAGATTGGACGTTGCCTCATCGAGGGCAACTAAGGTTAGAGTACAACCTATAGGAATTGGAAAAGTGAAATTTTGGACTGAGAAGTGAAAATTACCCTTTTGCCCCTCGAAAATTACTCATGTTTTTAAAATTAAGTAAGGGTATTTGGTCTTTAATCCCCTCTTTGGCTGAAAACTTGGAGGATAAAAAGAACTTGAGTACTCTTGAAATATTGAAGAGAAAAAGGATAAGGGAGAAGACTTAATCAAACCCCAAGACCAACTCCCACCAACTAGTCATTCATTCATACTGTTCACCTCGATCAATAATCCCATGAACAACTACACTTTCTCTTTTTCATGTAAATGGGATGTCACCCTCTCTCTCCCTTTCTATTTCATTCGGCCGAATTCACTTCTCTGTTACTATCCCATCTTCATCTTTTCTATCAAGCTCGCTCATTCCTGGTTTGGCCTCTAGGAAACCGACGCCCCCTCTCCTTCTCCTTCTTACTTATTTGGCCAAGGGACCTCAAAGCCGACGCCACCACCGCGCCAACCGCCCCCCGTTCGTCGCCATTAAACCACCACCGAACACAACCTAACCAGGAGCTCTAGGAAAAGTGTCTTGGAGGATTTCTTAGCGTAACTTGTGGGGCGAACCTATACTTGTCGAATCAAGTTGAACCGTAGACTCGTGTCACTTCATTGGTCGATTTTGCTTGCTCATTTGCTTGGTAAATTACTCTTAAACCTTACCTTGGACTTTAGGCTACTAATAGATGTGTTTAATGGTGGATTTGACGGTGATCAAATGTAGTTTGAGGGCTGTGATTGGTGAGGGTATCTTGCTTCTGAACGTTCCTTCTGACGTTGTTTCTAAGTGTTGCTTCAGAAGGTTGCTTCTGAGCGTTCATTCTGAAGGTTGCTTCTGAGCGTTCCTTCTGAACATTGCTTATAATGTTCCTTCTGATGCTGCTTCTGAGCGTTGCTTTTGAATGTTGCTTCTGAAGGTTTCTTCTAAGAGTTCCTTCTGAAGGTTGTTTCTGAGCGTTCCTTCTGAACATTGCTTTTGACATTCCTTCTGACACTGCTTCTAACGTTTCTTCTGACGCTGCTTCTAGACGTTGCCTCTGAACGTTGCTTCTGAGCGTTCTTTCTAGATGCTGCTTCTGAACGTTCCTTCTGACGTTCCTCCTGAAGCTGCTTCGGACGTTCCTTCTGACGCTACTTCTCACGTTCCTTATGACGCTGCTTCTAACGTTGCTTCTGACGTTTCTTCTGAATGTTGCTTATGAACGGTGCTCTTGATAGATGAATTGTGTAACTTGCTTTAATTGGCTATTTATTGATTGGGTTATAAACTTATGTGCATATTATGCCTTGATGCGTTAGACGCGAGATTTGAATATATCCTAAGGCAGTAGAAGCGGGATTGACTTGAGGCGTGCTAACGCGAGTCCTAGAATAACATTATGACCTGAGGCATACTAACGCAGATACAACAATTACTTAAGCTTGAGGCGTTAAGGCGCGGGCCTGGCCTTTGAAAGTTGGAACCCCAATGAGTGTAATGTTATCCTATAAACTTATGAGCTAGTAAGTGCCCAAGTACGAAAACTTAGTCTTGATGAGTAATTGGACTCTTGAAATGCGATATTGTGTAGTGCCATATGCCATGACATGTGCTAATATATCGATTGCCATGTATTTCTTCTAATTGAATATTGCATGCTTTAAAAGTGTCTGGAGGTGCTAATGGCCTAGTTCAGATTTAAGGTTAGCTTACTGAGACTTATTCTCACCCCATTATGGGCTTAACTTTTTTAGACCCCAAACCCTAAGCATGCCACCAAAGTGTTTTGGGGAGCCGATGGATATCCAAAAGTCGGTGACCAAGTATCTCGTAGGTCCAGGTAAGGCCTACATTAGAAAGAAGAGTATAGTGTGGGTCGACGAAGGAGACGACGATTAGGAGTCGCATTATTTTGAGGCGTGATTTTATCGAGACGATGATGTGATGTACGGACCCTTGAGAAGCTTCGATGTACCCCGGAGTGTGATTCCTAGATGGTGCAGTGCTACACCCCCTGATGGCGAGGTACTCAATCCGGAAGCCAAGTCAGAGAATAGCCAGTCGAAGCCCCCGGAACCTACGGAGGATGTCGAACTCGTGGAGCCCTCTAATGCAGAGGAAGCACTTGTAGAACCTACCGAGTCCAAATTGGAGCTAGAGGAAAAGTTTAACACCGATTTGGAATCTGAGACCGAGCCAGAGATGAATGCAGATGAGTTTGATGCTCTTGCGGATATAGATTCTGACCCGGAGGAAGTAGCTCTCATGGACCTAGAGTTAGATACTTCTGTAGAGTACGATCCTTTGATTGACAAGGACACTCAGCCAATCGTGGGCCCAACCTTTAGGTATAGCTGTGGTACCTAACTTTTTGAGACACCCTTTAGGATAGGAGTGTCGTGACTAGACTAGATACACCCTTTTGACTAAATCCCTCGCCCCTTTCAAACTCTATCTTGTATCCCTACTTATGATAAAGTTGTAAAACTGGATTTATACCAAGTTGTGTATAAGTATTTTTATCATCCTCAGTCATCTTGTATTAAGTATTGTATGGAGTTACATATATCGTTTTCGCATGTGCATTTAAATTCATTCGCATGTCGCCTGTTGTTCGATCCTAGGGTAATACAAGGATAACAGCTCTCGTGGGATGTTGGCGTGCTCGGATAAGAACGCGGAGCGTGAAATCCCCGTTTAAGTGGTATCAGAGCAAGGACGGCTCGATCCAAGCTGGTTGAGGCCTGAAGTAATAAGAAGTGATGACTTTGGATGACTGGGTAGTGAGACCTTAGGGATTCGCTAAAGTTAGACATGATACGCATGTCATGTGAATTGGCATTTGTGATTGGCACACTTTATTGGCATCGTCATAGGTGATTAAAAGACTATATAACTTCGTACTTGGCACTGATTATTGTGGTTTAGCTGATGTTATTTAATGAATGGATAGCTTGTTGTAAGTATGCTAAGTTGCAGATGCTTCGGGACTTAAGGTATGAATGAGGACTCTTGATATGTTACCTCTAATTGTTTAATTTGAGATAAATTGCCGGTTGTAATTGTTGATGTGATAAGTAGCCGTGAATTTCTATACTTAAGTAGATGGCTTAGGTTTCTGATTCCTGGATGGAATTATAGTTGTTTAGGCGCTGTGAGAGTTAGCAAGGATGGGCAATCGAGGTAGAGGTTCAAGAGAAACGCCTAGCTCGAGAGCACTAGTGGTTGAAGACCCAAGAGTGGATGGGGAACGCTGGAACAGATTGGGAATCTATTGGGCAAGCAGGCTGAAGAACGAGCTGCTGCTGTTGCCCAACAGGCTCAAGAGAGGGCTGCCACTATTGCCCAAGCTGCTGAAGCTGTTGTCGCTGCCGTGAATATGGCCAATGGGAACAATGGAAACAGTGGGAATAATGGTTAGGGTAACGGAGATGGTAATGCCCAAGGGAATGAGAATGCGAATCGCCAGATGGGTCAATTGGTGGAGCAGTTTATGAAGCTAAAACCGACTCAGTTTAATGGCGTCGTAGACTCGGAGACTGCACCTCGATGGATTGAGAAACTCGAAAAGGTTTTTGGAGTCTTAAGGTGCACGAAGGAGGAGAAAGTTCTCCTGGCGGTTTACCAACTGGAGGGTACCGCTAACGACTGGTGGAATGCTACCAAAAAAGGAGTTTTCCTAGAAGGCACCGCCCTAACTTGGGCCGCCTTCATCGAAATGTTTAACTACAAATACTTCTCAGGGACTGCTCAGAAAAGGAAACTGGTAGAGTTCCAATAGCTTCGCCAGAATCAACTGATAGTTAATCAATACAAAGCTGAGTTTGCAAGGTTGTCAAAGTATGCACCGAGAATGGTTAAGAATCCAGTGGATAGGGCACGGAGGTTCCGAGACAGGTTAAGACCGGACCTTCATAGCCAAATGGTGGCTATGAACTTAAGGACCTATAAGGAGATGTACGAGCGAGGCCAAATGTTTGAAAGAGATATGAAAGAAAGAGCTGCCGCTTCTGGGTCGCGGTTTACCCCTGCTAGGGACAATCGCCAGTTCGGTAAGAGGTCGTTGGCAAACAACAGACGCTTTGTTCCTTCGGTCAGAAAGAATATTGGGAATCCTGCTCATCAGTCCAACTAGGGCTGCTACCTATGTGGAAAGAGACATAGAAATGGGCCTTGCCGAAGCAAGACGAGAGCATATTTTAAGTGTGGCCAACTGGGCCATCAGATGAGGAACTGTCCGAGCCAAACCTCAATACCTCAGTTTCAAGGGCAACGACCACAAACAGGGCCGCCAACTGGAACTGTGCCACAGAACAACCCGAATAGGCCACCAGCTCAAGGAAAGGTTTATGTTGTGGCGCGCAATGAGGCGGAGAACGTGCCTGGCGTAGTCACAGGTACGATTACTTTATGCGATCATGCTGCCTATGCTTTATTCAACCCTGGAGCATCACATTCATTCATATCTGGTCAGTATGCTGAATTGGCCAGAACTGAATTAAGACCATTAAATGTGATATTGCATGTTACCACCCCATTAAAGAATAGAGTATTAGTTTCATTGGGATGCGAAGACTGTAAGATAGTCATTGTTGGTAGCAATGAGCAGATAGACTTGGCTGTGCTGGCTATGTATGACTTTGATGTCATTATTTGGATGGATTGGTTGGGTAAGTAGAGAGCCGTTGTTGATTGTGGTAGTAGGGTTATCCATTTCCATCCGAATGATCACCCTAGATTCGAATTCGTGGGCAGTCGAGGAGGGACTTCAATCCTTTTTAATTTCATCACTTGAGGTGACTAAGTTACTGGACGAAGGATGTCAAGCTTATCTAGCCGCTGTGATTGATCCGACAATTGAGGAACCAAAGTTGGAAGACATAGCCGTGGTGCGAGACTTTCCTGATGTCTTTCCTCAAGAATTGCTAGGATTGCCATCGAAAAGAGAAATAGAGTTCGTGATTGAGTTAGCCCCTAGGACGGAACCAATCTCAAAGGCACCCTATAGGATCTCCTCGTCGGAGTTAAAGGGATTGAAGATTCAAATGCAAGAATTGTTGGACAAGGGCTTCATTCGTCCGAGCGCATCGTCATGGGGAGCGCCAGTACTATTCGTCAGGAAAAAGGATGGATCCTTGCATCTATGCATCGATTACCGACAGTTGAACCAAGTGATTATCAAGAACAACTATCCGTTGCCAAGGAATTGAAGATTCAAATGCAAGAATTGTTGGACAAGGGCTTCATTCGTCCGAGCTCATCGCCATGGGGAGCGCCAGTACTATTCGTCAGGAAAAAGATGGATCCTTGCATCTATGCATCGATTACCAACAGTTGAACCAGGTGACTATCAAGAACAAGTATCTGTTGCCAAGGATTGACGACTTGTTCGATCAACTGCAAGGAGCATCGGTATTCTCCAAGATAAACCTAAGGACGGGTTATCATCGACTGAGGATTAAGAAGGAGGATATACCAAAGACAGCTTTCCGAACAAGATACGGGCTTTGTGAGTTTACAGTCATGCCAATTAGATTGACTAACGCCCCAGCCGCTTTCATGGTTTGATGCATTGCATGTTCAAGGAATACTTGGATTGGTTTGTCATTGTCTTCATCGATGACGTCTTAATTTACTCAAAGAGCTCTGACGAACATGAGCAGCATCTAAGCATGGTCCTACGGACGTTGAGGGAACACTTGCTTTACATCAAGTTCAGTAAGTGCGAGTTTTGGCTTAATGAAGTTGCATTCCTTGGACATGTAATCTCGGGAAATGGAATTTCAGTAGATCCTGCAAAAATTGAGGCAGTAACGAATTGGCCTAGACAAATGTCAATGACTGAAATTCAAAGCTTCCTAGGATTGGCTAGATATTACATAAGGTTTGTGGAGAAGATTTCTTCGATAGCCATTCCTCTGACAAGGTTAACCAAGAAGGATACCCGATTCGAATGGACGGACAAGTGCAAGAGGAGCTTTCAAGACCTTAAGCATCAATTAATGATTGCACCGGTAGTGACGATACCTTCTAGACCCGGAGGTTAAGAAATCTATAATGACGCTTCGTTAAAGGGATTAGGATGCGTTCTGATGCGACATGGGAGAGTCGTCACCTATGCTTCTCGACAATTAAGATCTCATGAGATGAACTACCCAATGCATGATTTGGAGTTATTAGTTATTGTCTTCGCATTGAAAATTTGGAGACATTACTTGTGCAGAGAAAGATTTCAAATTTACACCGACCATTAGAGTTTGAAATATTTGTTTTCTCAAAAGGAACTGAATATGAGACAGCATCGATAGATGGAGTTGCTCAAAAACTATGATTGCGATATCATATACCATCCTGGGAAGGCTAAAAAAGTGGCAGACGCGCTTAGTAGGAAGCCAAGCATCGCGTACGTGATGATCAAAGAATGGACTCTACTTGAAGGAATAAGGGATTCGAAGTTAAATTTGGCAATTGTCTAGCTCATTGGTTACATTGAGAATTGAGCCTAAAATTCAGGAAAGAGTGAAGGCTTTGCAATCCACAGATCCTGATATCCAAAAGATTCTAGAGATGGATGCAACAAATATGAAGCCTGACTTTTAAGTGTCTGAGGATGGGATTTTAAAATTTCGCGGATGCTTTGTGTACCCAATGATGAAGAGCCAAGAGAAAAGATCTTGTCAAAGGCTCATAGGAGTTACTACAGTATTCATCCGGGTAGCACAAAGATGTATCAGAATTTGCGTCAGCACTACTGGTGGAACGGAATGAAAGTAGACGTGGCTAAGCATGTAGTTAAGTGCTTGACGTGTCATTAAGTGAAAACGCAACATTGTAAACTTGGAGGTATGTTACAACTTTTGGAGATCCCCGAGTGGAAATGAGAACATATCACCATGGACTTCGTGATGGGGTTGCCTAGAAGCCAAAGAGACCATGATTCGATCCGGGTGGTCGTCGACAAATTGACTAAGTTCGCGCATTTCTTGGTTGTGAGAAAGGACTTCGCCATGGATAGGTATGTTGAATTGTATATGCGGCACATAGTTCGCCTTCATGGAGTTCCGGTAACGATTACGTCGGATAGGGATCCCAAATTCACCATTTCATTTTAGAAAAGCCTACAAGAGGCTATGGGGACGAAATTGCAGTATAGTATGGCTTATCACCCTCAGACTGATGGATAATCTGAGAGGACAATTCAGACGCTTGAAGATATGCTGAGAGCCTATGTGATAGACTTTAAAGGAGGTTGGGAGGAGTAGTTACACTTGGTGGAATTCGCCTACAATAACAGTTATCAGTAGAGTATCAAAATGACACCATTTGAAATATTGTATGGCGGAGCTTGCAGGACCCCGATATGTTGGGATGAGATCGGTGAAAGGAGCACAACGGGTCCAAAGTTTGTAGAGCAGTCGGTTGAAGCGGTGAAAGATATCATAGAAAGGTTGAAAACCGCGCAAAGTCGCCAGAAAAATTATGCCAACAAGCAACGCAGACCTTTGGAATTCCAAGTGGGAGATCATGTATTCCTCAAAGTGTCGCCAATACGAGAATTATCTCAGTTTGGAAAGAAAGGAAAACTAAGCCCAAGATACGTAGGCCCTTTCGAAATTTTAGAGCCAATTGGGACTTTGGCCTATCGTCTCGCCTTACCACCAAGCTTGTCACAAGTTCACAATGTCTTCCATGTATCGATACTAAGGAAGTACAAAACAAACTCGACTCATGTACTGAACCATGAAGTCATAGAAGTGGACGATTGAGTGTCGTACATGAAAAAGCCCGTCAGAATTGAGGACAGGAAAGAACAAGTTCTAAGAAACAAGACAGTTCCGCTAGTGAAAGTGATTTGGGAATATCAGAACTGAAGGAGCTACTTGGGAAAGCAAAGAAGCGATGAGGCGTTAACACTCTCATTTGTTTGAATGGTGGAGTTTATTGTAAATTTTGAGGACGAAATTTTTTTAAGGGGGAACAGTTGTGACATTACCCTATCTCCAAGCTTATGAATGAATGAATGTCTATCGATGTATTTCAGTAAATCTCACTCAAAACTGATCTCTCTTAAGTCGACTAACCAAAAAGGAAAGGCTAATTAGGATTTAAGTACGTAGACTAAAGAACTTGACCAAGGATCGGCACTTTGACCATAAGGATTGCCGAGGGAATGATTTGGGCCATTAAAAGGCCGATATAAGAATAGTTCTAGAACGATTTGCTAGCATTATGCAATTGATTCACAGGTGATTCCTTATGACCATAGTATGATTTGCAAATTAATCTAAATTGATTCCTAAAGATCGCGTCCTTTGGAACTAGTGATTGACCCTCGTAATTACTTGACAACCAAAGTCGCCATGGCTCGAATAACTCTAAAATGTGACTTTAATCACGGGTCGATACGCGTAACTCCTAAGAGCCACCCGTTAGTCTGAGATACGATGAAATACCAATTGACTGAATTTGGACATGAATCAGATTTCGAGATCGGAGGTTGGACATTCAATGGTTCTAACGTTAATAGATTGGACGTCGCCCCATCGAGGGCAAGTAAGGTTAGGGTACAACCCATAGGAATTGAAAAAGTGAAATTTTGGACTGAGAAGTGAAAATTACCCTTTTGACCCTCGAAAATTACTCATGTTTCTAGAATTAAGTAAGGGCATTTGGTCTTTAATCATCCCCCTCTTTGACCGAAAACTCAGAGGATAAAAAAAACTTGAGTGCTCTTGAAATATTTAAGAGAAAAAGGATAAGGGAGAAGACTTAGTCAAACCCCAAGACCAACTGCCACCAACTAGTCATTCATTCATACTGTTCACCTCAGTCAATAATCTCACGAACAACCCCATTTTCTCTTGTTCATGCAAATGAGATATCACCCTCTCTCTCTCCATTCCTCCCTAATTCGGCCGAATTCACTTCTCTGTCACTATCTCATCTTCATCTTTTCTCTCAAGCTCTCTCTCTCTTTCTCTCTCTCTCTCTCCTGGTTTGGCCTTGAAGAGACCGACGCCCCCTCTCCATCTCCTTCTTGCTTGTTCGGCCAAGGGACCTCAAAGCCAACGCCACCACCTAGCCGAACGGCCGCCCGTCCGTCGCCATTAAACCACCATCGAACGCGACCTAACCAGGAGCTCTAGGAAAAGTGTCACGCCCCAAACCAGTCGAGCACGCGAACATCCCTGCAAGCAAACAACACATCTCTCGTGGCCCCAAGATCCACAAACATGTCGAGAGATAACATATATATTAAGCATGCGGAAGCGGTACTCGAATAAATCCCCGTATAAAATATAAGTTAAGTGGGACCTGGATAGCATAATAACTGTCATACATCATAACACACTATCCGTACAAATACCGACTACTACAATCCGCTAGGCAGGGGTAACGGGGTAAGCACATCAAAAAAAAAAAAGAAGATGTGACCATCATCAACATCCAAAATAGCCATGGTCGGGGGTCGCCGTCACGAGATCGAGCCAATAAACTAGGACACCTAAGATGAGCTGCTGGAGTCCCCTGTATCCTCTACATCCTATGTTGGCTCATACTCCAAGAAGGTCTCTAACTGGATCTCGATGGAATCCTCCATGGTCGCCTCATGTGACGGCTCCGCCAGATCCTCCTCGGTAGCCTCCACGACAATCACCTCATCCTTAGTGAACTCCAAGGTCGGGGTATTCTCTAGTCCATTCCTAGACCCAACTACAGAACCCTCTGGCAGCTCCTGCTCCCCGGCGGTCTAGCACCAATCAGGGATAACTCCCTAGGGTACCTTGTGGGGTTTTAGCGGCCCAATCGACTAGTCTTCGACCTTCTTAAACCATGCATCGAACCTATGAAGCTTTCAATCCGGGCTGCCCTTGTCAACCCATATAACCATACATTTTCTCACATAAATGTTCCCTTGTCTATTCGGGAACTCGTCAAAATATGCTGTCATCTCCTTGGGATCTCCAAAACGAATAGGCCACATAGCTACAGCCTAGGATCTGTAAAAATAGGGGTCCTCAAAGGGGTGAGATACACATCTTAGTAAAAGAGTTCTAACCTTAGGTCAGGCGGATCGTCCACTCAGGCAATCACCTATCCCAAAATTTCAAACTCACAATCATACAGGCATATACAATTAAGAATAGTGACACACAGATAATGGGCATGCAACTATGATACCATGTCACACTCAGATGATTATGCACACCTCATCCAGCCATTTCACCACAACCACCTCTTCCTGCCTGCCTCATTCTCCAGCCCGCGATTAGATCGCGTCAAGCTCGGTCCGCATAAACGCATTAGACCGTCATTGGCAACCCGCGTAAACGCATCAAATTTCAATGAATCTTCAGGCCAATATCATCATCTTATACCTCCGTTCCGCGAATAATTAGCATCAGGACCATAGCCATCTCAACCCCGCGATTAGATCGCATCAGGGCGCCACACAACATCAACTTCACCCCACGATTACATCTCATCAGGCTATCCATCTCCGGCCCCGCGTCTCGTACGCCTCAGGGTCTCGCCATATCATGCTCATGCCATGCTTCTCAATTCAATTCGTAGACAACACAACAAGTGCAACTCATGCACAATCTAAATACTCATGGCATGCAATACAATCAATGACATTCAACATGGCAAATGATTTAAACCCAAACAATAACACACATAACCCTCCTATAACCACTTAGGATATATCAAGAGCTATCCTTTAGAAAATCCTCATAAATCAATCAAACTAAACCTCGACTCACCCAATTGAGTCAATCTTCCTATCCTAAGTTTAGGATTTCCTTACCTTGCACTTGATAGCATGAATTTCTTCTTGCAAGTGCCTCAAAGTCTCGGCCAAACAATCCCAAAGTTCAATTCACCGCGCAACCTAGAATATTCCATCAATTCATTAATTTTCTCGTCCAATTCCTCAATCCATGAACCATAATCCTCCACAATATAACCCTCATCATCTTAACATGTCTTAATCATCAATTTGAGTCTCATAATCCAACCATCATCAGCCTAACAGCGTCGGCCTTGCACAAAACCGAACCGGTTCTTCTCGATTTTGTGCAAACCGAGCACAATCAGCTCTAAATCAACTCTAAATCCATCATCTACTCACTATCCTACCTTTTAACATGTCTATCTAAGGGTCTATAAGGCTCACTGTGAGTTTGAGGTTGAACGGTCGCCGAAATCTCGTTGAACGTTGCCGGATTGTCCGAGGTCAGTACCGGCAGTTCCTCTTCCAAGTTCACAAGATCGATTCGAGGTCAAAATTTCATCAAATCAAGCTCAAATTTTTACCACATATTGATATACATGTCTTCTAGACCTTCATAAAATTTGACCTCAAAAATCCAACATTTTGACCTTCAAAAGGGTCAGAAATCGAATCTACCTCGGATTGGGTCAGATTCTGTTGGCTTCTAGGAAAACTCTTGGCCGGAGCTCCTCGGTGGTCCAAATGGCTCGCTCCCACTTCGAGGAGGTCGAAAAGACGTAGAACTAGGTTGATATAGTTGGCCAGTGGTCAGGAGGTGGCCTGAGGAGGTAGTCGTGGGCGGCGAACGACACCCCAGAATTTGGTCGCCGGCGAGCAGATTGAAGAAGGAAGAAGAAGATGGTTTTCGAAAGCTTGAGGGAGTTATGGAAAGTCAAATGAGGTGAGGAGAGAGAGAAAATTATTATATTCAAGGCTTGAGTCAAAGGGTTTGAATGGTAGGTATGTAAAGTTGGACATGACCACCCGATGCTTGATCTTGTGACACTTGTCCACTTGTCATTCCAATTCAATCCAATGGCCCATATTCCTTCAAATTTTCGGTGGCCTTGGGGTGGATTTAATAACCAAATTGCCCTCCTTCAAATGCATGAGCAAGGCTTTAAGCTTGAGGGGCAAAAGGGTAATTTTACCCCCAACGTTTGGAACGTCGTTCTCTCGCTCCAAAATTCTTCGATAGGGCGACGGCCAATCCGAATAACGTTGGAATTCTTGATTCTCCATTTCAAATTTTTCAAGACTCGTTTCTAATGATTTTCTCTATTAGACGTGGTTCCAGCCTATCCCGGACCGACGGGCAGTTTTTGCGGACTTTACGCGTATCGACCCTGTAATTCTCATCACATTTAAGGCTTGTCAATTCATGGCAGCTTTAGTTGTTATGTAATTGTGAGGGTCTATCACTAGTTTCTATGGTCTCGATTTTCACTGTCCGATTTAGGAAAATTTTACAAATCATAAGTTGGTTGAGCGGCATCACCCGCGCTCCAATCGTATGACACTCGCAAGATATTCCCTAATCGTTCTTGGATCGGCCTTTTGTGGCTCTAAATATCCCATCGACAATCCTTATGGTCAAAGCACCATTTCCTATTCGAATTCCCTATGTCCACGTATCTCGTCTCGCATTAGCCTTTCCCTTTTGATCTGCCTACTCGAATTGATCAGATTCGAACGAGATATGACTGAAATACATCTCTAGAATTTCTTCTCATTAATGAGTCTAAAATTGACTAGAAATCAGAATGTCACAAAAAGTGTCTTGGAGAATTTCTTGGCGTAGCTTGTGGAGCGAACCTATACTTGTCGAATCAAGTTGAACCGTAGACTCGTGTCACCTTCTTGGTCAGTTTTGCTTTATCATTTGCTTGGTAAGTTTCTCTTGACCTTACCTAGGACTTTAGGCTACTAATAGACGTATTTAATGGTGGATTTGATGGTGATCAAATGTAGTTTGAAGGCTATGATTGTTGAGGGTATCTTGCTTCTGAACGTTCCTTCTGACGCTGCTTCTAAACGTTGCTTCTTAAGATTGCTTCTGAGCGTTCCTTCTGAAGGTTGCTTCTGAGCGTTCTTCTGAACGTTGCTTCTGGCGTTCCTTTTGACACTGCTTCTGAGCATTGCTTCTAAACGTTGTTTTTGAATGTTGCTTCTGAGCATTCCTTCTGGACACTACTTCTGAACTTCCTTCTAAACGTTCCTTCTGAACGTTCCTTTTGACGTTCCTCCTGACGCTGCTTGTGACGTTCCTTCTAACGTTTCTTCTGAACGTTGCTTCTGAACGGTGCTCTTGATTGATGAATTGTGTAACTTGCTTTGATTGGCTATTTATTGATTGGGTTATAAACTTATATGCACATTATGCCTTGATGTATTATACGCAAGGTTTGAATATATCCTAAGGCGTTAGACACGAGATTGATTTGAGGCATGCTAACGCAAGTCCTAGAATGACATTGTGCCCTGAGGCGTACTAACGCAGGTACAACGATTACTTAATCCTGAGGTGCTAAGGCGCGGGCCTGGCCTTTGAAAGTTGGAACCACAATGAGTGTAATGCTATCCTATAAACTTACGAGCTAGTAAGTGTCCAAGTACGAAAGCTTAGTCTTGATTGAATAATTGGACCCTTGAAATGCGATATTGTGTAGTGTCATATACCATGACATGTGCTAATGTATCGATTGCCATGTATTTCTTCTGATTGAACATTGCATGCTTTAAAAGTGTCTGGAGGTGCTAATAGCTTAGTTCAGGTTTAGGGTTACCTTACTGAGATTTATTCTCACCCCATCATGGGCTCAACTTTTTCAGATCCCAAACCCTAAGCATGCCGCCAAAGCGTTTTGAGAAGCCGATGGATATTTAGAAGTCGGTGATCGAGTATCCCGTAGGTACAAGTAAGGCCTACATTAGAAAGGAGAGTATAGTGTAGGTCAATGAAGGAGACGACGATTGGGATTCACATTATTTTGAGGCGTGGTTTTATCGAAATGACGATGTGATGTACAAACCCTTGAGGAGCTTCGATGTACCACGGAGTGTGATTCCTAGATGGTGCAACGCTACACCCCCTAATGGCGAGGTACTCAATCCGAAAACCAAGTCAGAGAATAGCCAGTCGAAGCCCCCAGAACCTACGGAGGATGTCAAAGTCGTGGAGCTCTCTGATGCCGAGGAAGCACCTGTAGAACCCACTGAATCCAAATTGGAGCAAGAGCTAAAGGAAGAGTTTAACCCGATTTGGAATCTGAGATCGAGCCAGAGATGAGTGCAGATGAGTTTGATGCGCCTACTGATACAAATTCCTTCTCGGAGGAGGTAGCTCCCATGGACATGGAGTCAGATGTTTTTGTAGAGTACGACCCTTTGATTGATGAGGACTACTCAATCGATAGTGGGCCCGACCTTTAGGTAAAGCTGTGGTACCTAACTTTTTGGGACACCCTTTAGGATAGGAGTGTCGTGACTAGACTAGATGCAACCTTTTGACTAAATCTCTCACCCCTTTCAAACTCTATCTTATACCCCTGCTTATGACCGAGTTGTAAAACTGGATTTATACTAAGTTGTGTATAAGTGTTTTTATCATCCTTAGTTATCTTGTGCTAAGTATTATATGTAGTTATATATATCACTTCTGCATGTGCATTTAAATTCATTCGTCTGTAGCCTGCTGTTCGATCCTAGGGTAATACGGGGATAACAACACTCGTGGGATGTTGGTGTGCTCAGATACGGACACAGGACGTGGCAGGAGCTGAAACTAATTTCTCCTTCAATGTGTTGAATGCCTGCAAACAATCATTACAGAAGTCAAATTTAGCATCTTTTTTCAATAATTTGCAAAAGGGTCTAGCAATCTTAGAAAAATCTTTAATGAAACGCCTAGAAAATCCTGCATGTCCCAAATAACCTTGAAGAAGTTTCACAGAGGTAGGAGGCGACAATTTTGAAATAACTTCAATCTTAGCTCGACCACCTCAATTCCTGTGACAGAGATCTTATGGCCTAGTACAATCCCTTCCTGCATTATAAAGTGACACTGCTCCCAATTCAAGACAAAGTTAGTCTCCTCACACCTTTGTAACACTAAAGCTAAATTATTCAAGCATGAATCGAAAGATGAGCCAAAAACATAAAAATCATCCATAAATATCTCAATAAAAATAGCCATCATACATCTTTGAAAAGTAGCAGGTGCATTACAAAGACCAAAAGGCATCCTCCTAAAGGCAAAAGTACCAAAGGGACAAGTAAAAATGTTTTTTTCTTGATCTTCAGGTTCAATAGAGATTTCATTATAACTAGAATATCCATCTAAAAAATAGTAAAACTCATGTCCTGCAAGTCTCTCCAACATTTGATCAATAAAAGGCAAAGGAAAGTGATCCTTACGGGAGACATCATCCAATTTTCTATAATCCACGCAAACACGCCACCCAATAACTGTCTCAGTAGGCATCAATTTATTATCATCATTAGGTTGAACAGCCATACCTCCTTTTTTTAACAACTTGCACAGGACTTTCTCAAGCACTGCCAAAGATAGAATAAATAATACATGTATCAAGTAGCTTGATTACCTCGGCCTTCTCCACCTCCTGCATTTTTGGATTAAGCCTCCTTTGAGGTTCAATGATCGATTTGAATTGCTCATCCATCAATATTTCATGCATGCATATTGAGGGGCTTAGTTCTTTAATACCTGCAATAGTCCATCATATTGCTATTTTATGGTCTCTCAGAACTCGGAGTAGCTTCTCCTCCATCACACCTGTTAAAGAAGAAGAAATAATTACTGGAAGAAAAGAAACTCCATTAAAAAAAAACATATTTAAGATGAGATGGTAAAGGTTTAATTTCTAAAATTGGTAGCTCTTCAATATAGTGTTTCCTTTTCTTCAAATTAGACCCCAATTCTTCAACTTTTAGTGGTGTAAATTTCAAAAGAGGTGGATTTGCTTCTAAAAATTTCGCATACTGCTGGACTTCTTCAACTTCGGCTTCTCCCTTACTTGGCCGAACTAAGCATGCCTCCAACAGGTCTTTAATTGTAACTTTACAAAAACTCAATTCCCTAAGCTTATCAACTGCATCAACTCTCAAACAATCATTTGGCTCAAGAGCATATTTGATGGCTTTAAACACATCGAAGGTGACTCGATCATCTTGAGCTCTGAGAATTAATTTTCCTTGTTGTACATCAATTAAAGCTCTCTGTATTGCTAGAAAAGGTCGGCCTAGGATGATCGGAACCTCGAAATCGTCCTCCATCTCTAAGACAATGAAATATGCAGGAAAAATAAACTTGTGAACCTTAACTAAAACATCCTCCACTATTCCTCTTGGGTATTTGATTGATCAATCTGCTAACTGAAGAGATATGGTGGTAGCTTTTGCTTCTCCCAAACCTAATTTCCTGAAAACAGAGTAAGGCATTAAATTAATACTTGCACCTAAATCGCACGATGCCTTATCAAAATAAGAATTTCCAATAGTACAAGGAATAGTAAAACTCCTTGAATCTTTCAACTTTGGTGGTAATTTATTCTGCAAAATAGCATAATACTCTTCATTAAGCTTCATAGTCTCATAATCTTTTAATTTTCTTTTTTTTGCCAAAATTTCCTTCAAAAATTTCGCATAACTAGGCATCTGGGCTAAGACATCGACAAAAGGAATATTAATGTGCAATTTCTTTAAAACATCAAGGAATTAAGAGAACTGCTTATTATTTTGTGTTTCTAGAGTCTTTCTGGATATGAAACTAGCGACACAAATTGTTTCGGATTGTCAAGAAATAACTTGCTTCGAGGTGGATCAGCTTTTGAGATTTCAATTTCAAGGGCTTCAGCTTCTTTCTTTTTTTCTGCTGCTTCATTAGACAAATTTTTGCCAACTTCTTTTCCACCCCTCAATATGATTGCTTTTCCATTCTCAACTGGATTATTCTCAGTATTGCTCGAAAGGGTACCATACAATCTTTTAGACAAATGATTCGCTAACTAGCCAACCTGCTTCTCTAGATTTCGAATGGATGCTTCTTGATTTTGGAACCTCACATCAGCACTTTTAATGAAGTCTTGAGTTGTTTGAGCTAGCTTAGTAACCATCTCCTCAAAATGGTTGAGTTGTTTCTCCTCATGAGGCCTAAATGATGGTGGTTGTCTCATCCCTTGCTGATTTTGGTTGCTCCAAGAGAAATTCGGGTGATTTCGCCATCCAGATTGTAGGTGTTTGAGTAAGGATTGTTCTGGGGGAGGCCTACTAAAATTTCCAACAAAATTAGTATGTTCAGAAGCATGTGCAAAAGGATTACCTACTTGGCATTCAGTGCTAGCATGGCTTCCATTACAAAATTCACAAATCGAGCTTTGAATCATTAAAATTGAGTAGATCTTTTTGTTCAAAGTAGTGAACTGTGCGGCAATGGAATTATTGTCACCGACTTCATAAATTCCACTTGACTTTCTAGCAGATAACCTCTCAATCAGCCATTGGTAGCTATTAGACGCCATCTCCTCTAAAAGATCAAAAGCTTCCTTAGGTGATTTGTTGTTCAACGTCCCTCTAGCTGTAGAATCAATGGTGGACCTCAAATTCGGCATCACTCCATTATAGAAAGTATGCACTTGCATCCAAACTGGTAGATCATGATGCGGGCAACGCCTTAGTAATTCTTTAAATCTCTCCCATGCTTCATACAAAGATTCACCATGCATCTGCACAAAAGTAGAAATATCGTTACGCATCTTAATAGGTTTAGCAAGAGGAAAGTACTTACTAAGAAATTTTTTAGCCAAGTCATCTCATGTCGTGATAGATCCTGCAGGAAAGGAAGTTAACCACGAATTAGCTTTGTCACGCAAGGAAAAATGGAATAATCTCAACTTGATGGCAGCATCAATAACACCATTATATTTTACAATGTCACAAATTTCAAAAAAAAACATCTAAATGGATATTAGGATCATCATTCGGCAATCCACCAAATTGGACTGCGATTTGAATCATCTGAATCAGGGAAGGCTTAATTTCAAAGTTGTTAGCTTATATAGTTGGCCTCCTAATGCTCGATGTTGATCTTTGGACCATAGGTGCAGCATAATCCTTTAAAGTTCTCCTTTGTTCTCCATTTTCGTTAGCCATGATCTTATTGTTTTGCTCTCATCTTCGCCGTAAGAAATTGCGCTCAATTTCAGGATCAAACTTCTCAAGTTCTCCCTGTCGGCTTCAAGTGACGAGGGTTTGTAGTCGACGCTGAATCCTTGTCCTCTATATTTCTTTTCTACTTATTTTTTTTATAACCAAGGTATCCGGGCCAGCTGACGTGCACATCGAGCATTCCTCGGGGGAGACTAGTACAGCAACCCACCGCAATGGCCCCCCACTTAAATCACATGTGCTCATCTGGGGAATCGAACCCGGGACCAGTGCGCCCTAACCAACTAAGCTGTCCATAGATGGGTAACTTTTCTACTTATTTTTCTCTGTAAAATCAAACAAAAACAAAAAATAATAATAAAATAAAATAAAATAAAGCTAGACTAAACCTAGAATTACTCGGTATTAATAGTAATTGTCAATTATCAAACAATCCCCAACAATGGCGCCAAAAACTTATTCTCTTAATTAGCAACGCAAGTGTATGTATCGAACAAGTAATAAAGTGATGAATAAAAGTATCGTTCCCACGGAGATTGTAGACAAATCAATCAAATTACTTACTAAACATGAACAATTCTTAAATTTATCTAACCAATTAAAGATCCAATAAAGCACTCGAAAATTCTAAAGAAAAATAAATTAGCCAATGCGCAAACCAAAATAGAAATTAAAAATTTTGAATATAAAGAAACAATAAACAACGGATTTCTATGAAGAATGAAAAATGTTATAGCATTCGATTTTACTTAACCAATTAAGATTAATTAACCAATCTCATCATGCAATTAAATTGAATTTATAGTATGATGGTAGAACTTCCTAATGTAAATCACTATCCTTGGTCCAGTATAGCAACCCTAATTAGATTTTACAACCCACACTTAATCCATGTGAATTTAAGTAAATCCAAACTTATTAATATCTATGAACGTTCCCCGATTCAATAAATCACCATCGATTTACCTACTAGCGAAACCACACAAAAAGCATAAGATATCTCTATCCATGATGAATTCATGGCTATATATCACAAAACGCTTGCACGCAATCTCCTTTCAATCTCATACATACAACAAGTGATGATCAAGCACTTAAAAGCATTAAGAACATGATATATAATTCACACATATGAATTCTAAAATTGCATAAACGAGTATGAAAAATTAATCCATCATAGTTAAGTTACGTCGTAACTCTAACAAGAAGTACTCTAGAACATAATAAAAATTAAACTTAAAATAATTATTAAACTAAACATGATGAAAAACTAGAACAAATGCACTAACAATAATCGAGGATTAACTTTGAATTCGTCTTCTTCTTCTTTACTTGGCATCCGACATTGAAAGGAAAAAAAAATAGTCGAAAAACTAAACATCGTCTTCAAGAACGTATCTCCTCCCCAAAAATCTCGTTACTCTCCTTTTCTTTGCCTTTAAATGGATATCTTTTTTATTTCAAGAAAAAGAAATCTGAATCAAGTTCCTTATTTAGCTTTTAAATTTTGAATATTTTCCCAAAATAGGCTTGATTCTCCTTGATTTCAAATTTGCATATCTGAAGATTGTGTTATCTACAAAATCAATTAAAATCAGTAAGTAGATATCAAATTCAATTAAAACAAAATAAATATTAAATATAAAATAGTAAATAAACTCTATATAAAATAGAGTTATCAATTTGGTCAGCCAGGTGAATAACCGACAATACATGGCCAAGAAACCTGCAAAAACATAGCAAACTGAACAGGACAGGGGGCTCAGTCAAGGTGGTGCAACGACACTATCGTCTTGGGAGGCGCCTTAGTATCGTCTCGGCTAGCTGCTTCGCCTAGTCGTCCTGGAGGTCAAAGCAAGACAGGAGGTAGAAGCGTCGGTCGTCAATAGTGACTCCGCCGCAGGGTGCAGCAATTACGCCTCGGATCAGAGAACAAGGCCGGCAGTTCGTAGAGAGTAGTGACTGGTTTATCACGGGTTTGTTGTGATCGTTGCGACTAGTGTGGCCGGTGCAGAAACCATTGAAGGAAAACTTGGAACAGCAACCTCTTGTCATGAAAGTGATTGCTTGGACTCACAGACCTCAACCAATTATCGAGGAGGGCTCAAGACCGAACAGAGTAGCAAGCAAGTTTCCGGGACTAGATATGGTAACTTGCTCGAACGATCGCCGGTCATCATCGTGGTTAGCCGGCTGGCACTTTATCGAGGGTCGTGGCTGGGTTGGTCGGGGGTGGGGGGGGAGAAATAAAAAGAAAAATAGAAAGGAAAAGAAATAAAATAAAATAAAAAAGGAAAATAGAGAAAGAAAAAGGAAATAAATTGCAAAAAATAGTAAATGACGAAAATGCCTAAAGACCAGTCCATTTTTTGAATAATGTCAATTTCATATTTTTATTTTTAAAAAATGAAGGTATTTGAAACCCTCAATTAAAATTTTCCCTTAAAAACAAGTACATTCCATATCAGTTCTTATCCAAATACAATCTAGGATCGATTCTCTTATTTTAGTAAATCAAATTGTTCCCGACCGACATTTATTTTTACTTGCACTGGGCTGAATCGATCCCATTGAACGAGCAATGGAATTAAAGGGCGGGATCTGTGATCACGCTGCGAAGAACAACGGAGTCCAACGTCAGACCAGCTCCGTACGCAAAGAGAACTCCCCACTCTCTTCCTTCGCCTTCCCCCTCCGTCAGTCTCCTCCTCATCTCGTCAAGAACGAAGAAGACGGACGAGCTCGCCATGTTCCCGAACTCGCTCAACACGTGCCTCGTCGCCCCGAGCCTGTCGGGGTTGAGCCTAAGCTTCGTCTCGATCTTGTCGAGTGTCGCCTTCCCGCCAGTGTGAACCACCCAAAACAATGAGTTCCAATCGCTGGCGATCCCCAGAGGGCGAAGCGCTTCCTTCAGGTGCTCCTCCATGTTGTCGGACACCAATGCCGCAACGCTCCGTGAGAGGCGCATCGTGAGGCCCATCTCCTGCAGAGGGCCCTCGATCACGCCCTCCGACCCAGGGATGATCGTCTCGGAGGACGAAACTACCTGGAACAAGGGCCGCTCGTTTGATGCATCCGGGTCGGCGCCAATGATCAGGGCCGCCGCTCCGTCCCCGATGAACGCCTGGCCCACGAGAAAATCCGGTTCGGCCTCAGAAGGGCCATTGAACGAGCCGAGGGTGATCTCGGAGCACACCACAAGGACCCTCGACCCAGGATTGTTCTCGGCTATGTCCTTGGCCATGCGCAGGATCGTGCCGCCCACATAACATCCTTGCTGGTACATCATGATCCTCTTCACGGACGGCTCGAGACCGAGCAACTTTACCAAAGAAAAATCCGCGCCGGGCATGTGCCATCCAGAGGTCGAATTGAATATCACATGCGTGATCTTCGATTTCGGTTGGCCCCATTCTTCGATCGCCTTCACTGCAGCCTCCGCGCCGAGTTCCGGAACGCTAGGGACCAACATGTCTTGGCGGGCATTCAAGGACGGGACGCCATAGGTGCACATGTTGGGGTTCTGCTTGAGGATATCTTCGGTGATGTGCATGTGCCTTTTCCTTATCATTGTTTTCTCGCCTTCAAGGACGAAGTTGCAATATCAACAGAAAAATTTATGACATACTGGATCCATTCGTGACAGGATATGTTCACCCAAACCACAATTACAGAGGCTCAATTACCTGGAGGTATCATGCAATACTGAAAAAAAAAATCATAAACCTATTGCATTTTGTATCAGTTCAATCTTAAATCTTTTTTTTTCAATTGAGTCATAAAACTTTTTTTATTGTGCCAATTCAGTCTACTTGGTTGGCTAGCACTGATGTGGATATATTTTTTATAATATTCTAATATCTATCGATTATTTATATCACATTTCGTATTCTTTTTTTTCATTTCTCTCTTTTTATTTTTGTCATTTTCTTACCACTTGCGGGAGAGCTGCAGCAAAGAGGGTTGCAGAAGCTCGCTAGCCGCTAAGTAAGGCCATGGTCACCTTCGCCTGCAGGCCGAGAGGCCTTGGCAAGGTCCGTGACCCTTGGTGCCGACAATGGGTTACAAAAATTGAATAAAAGGAAGGAAAAATAATAAATATATACAAAAATTAAAAAAAAATTACATCAACATCAGTTGGCCAAGGGGAGTGAATTCAAACAAATGCAAAAAGGTTCAGGACTCATTTTAAAAAAGGAAAAAAAAATTTCATAAGCACAAGTGTAATTAATTTAGGACTTATTTAGTAATTTTTCCCATGAAATACCGCATAGGTACCACAATTACATAAGTAATTATAATTTTTACATTATGTGCTTTGTTATGAATGTGACAATATCTCGCGAAAATGAAGATTTTCGAGAGCGATCTGTTTAGTAAAATTTCTTATCTGTATAGTCAATTTTTTTCTCCCATCTCTAATTGGAGAACGTGTTCTATTTTGCTAGCATAACATTGCTCACATGTAACTCCATCTTAAAAATACGCACACAGCATCACGGTATCGCCTACTGGCAATGGAGCAAAACTCAAAGAGAGAGAGAGAGAGAGATTATTGATTTAATCTGAATGGACCTATAGATATAGATATGTATAAACATGCTTATGTGATTCATTGATCGGAGATGGGAGTTAAAGGAAATTGTGATCCTCTTCTTCTGTCTTTCTTAGTATATGCAGCATCGATCACCCGTTTTTCCCCCCTTGGTACTTACATATGCGCTTGAACTTATCTTTCCAGAGGGTCATGTGCTCGCTATTCGTGATCCGGAAATAGTAGTCCGGGTAATCGGCCTGGTAGACGGTGCTGGGAGGGTTTGCCGTGCCGATCGCGAGTATGGTCGCGGAGCCTCGGGCTTTCCTCAGCGCCTCCTGATTTTTTTCGTATGGATTCGCCATTGTTTCCCTGTCGGCGCTGCGAGGACGACGAAGATGTTTGCTTGCTCCAGAAAAGGCAATGTTTTCGAGAGAGGTGACAATCGAAGGGAACAGATTGGGATTGTGAAGCAGGAGAGGCGTGCGGCATGGCGTTTTATAGGCGAATTCCGAGTTCATTATTCGGGGTGACAATGACAATCAAACCAATTTCGCTTGGGTACGAAAGGCACAGTTTTTTTTTTTTAATGTGACACTAATGACGAAATTCATTGCACTAGAGATAGACGTGATATGATCAAACCAACCCGTAAGCCAACTAAATACAGGAAAAGCACCCAAAAAAAAAACTCATAAAAAACTTATTACGTTTTGTTAATTCAATCCTAAACATTTTGACGATTTGTCAATATAGTCGCCAATTTTTTTTTCTTTTTTGTAACTTTTTCCATATTTTTTTTATTAATTTTTTTATTTTTTCTTTTCTTTTGTTTCTTTTTTTTTTCTCTTTTTCTTTTATTCTTCACATGGCTAGCGAGGGCCGCGATGCACTCGCCAGCCACGAGCCCTCAACCAAATCTGGCAACAGCCACAGCCCTTGCCCAGGGGTCAACAAGGGTCGCCTCTGACAAATCTTGGCTAGTTTTCAGCGAGCTCACAAGTCCTATGGAGAGAAGGAAAAAAAATATTAATAACTCAATGAAAAATTCAAAAGAACTGTAAAAGAGAGAGAGAGAAAATTACACATTTTGGCGCTGATTGTGCCACTTAGGACGGTCGATGCTGACTGGACCGTCACGTTTGCAATTCCTAGGCAAAATTAACTGGAAGAACAAGATTGGTAATTCTTTAAAAGATTTAGGGTTAAATTGCAAGCTATCAAAAAAATTATGATTGAATTGACCGTCGTTCATCAAGTTTATAACTTTTTTGTCAACCCCCTCCCCGGCGGCACTTCGTAGAAACTAGGAATTGAATGCATCGACAATGACCGAATTAAATGAGAATATCGATACTGCATTCGCATTCCTTGGATGCATCTTCTAGCATTTAAATACTGTGAGGGACTTTTCGTGAGAACGGAGTTAAGTTTCGTTATCGGTCGAGACCGGTCGAATGCGGTAGCAATTTATAGACTGAATAGGATTTGATTTCGTCAGAAATGGGGGCGCCTTGCGGTGTCCTCGTCGATGGGTATCCGGCCAAACCGGAGGGATAAGAAGGAAAGGGCCAAGCTCGATCGCAGCATCGTGATCGGAAAACCAGAGCCAGGATCAAAGCACGTCATCAATGGGGACTGAACAGATCAAGAGAGAAAGAGAGGCGTGGGCGCTGGGGATAAGGCTATCAGAAACTAAAAGAGATTGGACCAAGAGACGGCCAAAGCAGGGAATGGTGCATGGGCAGGCCGACCCATTGCAGTCGAGAACTGGACAAGAAAGCGTGAGGAAGAACTTGGCGGAGCGCATGGACGGACAGACCACCGTGAATCAAAGGTTTCTGAGCTCGAAAGATGAGCTCGATTTTTGGAGTTGGCATTGAGAATTTGGATCGAGCTTGAGAAGAAAAAACGGTCGACGACGTTCCCATCAAGTGAGGCTGGCAAGACTTGATCAGCTCACTGCCACGGGCGAGCTCATCTCTCGTTTGGTGGCCCAGTCCCCGTGGCTGGTGACCGACCGGAGAAATAAAGAAAGAAAATAAATAAATAAAAATCTTATTAAAAAGTTAGAAAATTTTGAAAAAAAAATGATTACAACAAAGGAAGGTGAAAGGGTAATCGGAAAAAAAAGGAGGAAAAATGATTCACTCTTTCCAAAAATAGGAAATTACTTTCCCCTTTTTTAAAGGGGTTTCTTTCATTAGTGGGAAATGTTTTTTTTTAACTATATATATATATTACTGACGAACTGATCCACACGGCTCTTTGTGCCACATTAAATATTGGGCTGATTAGTCTTTACCCAACTTGCTGGTGGCTTTGCAGAGCTTCCGGGGTCCTGTATTCAATTTATTAGTTGACAATAACTTGTTCATTAAAGATGGTCGCTCGCAATATTTATCACCCGAAATTGGCGCGAGTTAAATATCTCATCATGGCAACATTTCTGAGCAGAATTTGATTTGATATTTTCTAATTAGAAGTTGATTTTTCTATTTCTAAAGATAGAGGTGAATTTTTTTTTCTTCTTTTTGGGGGGGAGAGGGGGTTGTATTTTGTCTCTTCGAGTTTTGAAGAAAAAAATACTCCAGAAGTAAAAAAAAAAAATGAAATTGCATAATCAAACAGATTTTTACTGAGACTCGTGGGAAGTTTTATTTCTATAATTTGGAGTGATCGTGATTTTTTCCTTAATTAGACAACTTAGGAAACATATGCCATAGAATTTTAAAGAAAGGGCAACATTAAGCTTTTTCTTTTGGATGTTGACAATAAATTGTGGGGTCTTGTATTCAATTTATTAGTTGACAATAAATTGTTCATTACAGAAGTTCACTCCCAATAATTATCACCCGAAATTGGCAAGAGTTAAAGGGCTCGCATGGCAACATTTATGAGCAGAATTGATTTTTTTTATTTTTAAAGAGAGAGAGAGAGAGAGAGGTGAATTTTTTTTGCTTCTTTTTTTTGGGGAGGGAGGGATTGGATTTTGCTTTTTCAAGTGGGTCTAAAATTACTTTTGGAGCAAAAAAATTGCTCTAAAATTAAAAATAAAAAAATAAAGTTGCGTAACTAAACTGATTTTTGCTCTAAAAATTACGTTACCAAACGTATTTCCAAACTCATGGGAAATTCTATTTCTACAATTTGGAGTAATTTGTGACTTTTTCCTTAATTAGACAGTTTAGGCAACATATGCCATAGAATTTTAAAGAAAGGGAGTTCAATTATCACGTCAACATTAAGCTTTTTCTTTTGGATGTTGTCAGGAGGACTTATTTCTCGAGGAAAGTCTTCCAATACATATTACAAGTGAGAAGTACAACTCCTCGATTTCGTGTAAGTTCTAATTTGCTATCTGCTGAAACATAAGGTGGTGTAACTCTAAGGTGGATTAAGTGCATGGTGGATTAAGTGCATGCTTGCTTATAATGGGGCTTGCCTCAAAGCACTATGAAAAAACTCTAAGGTGGTGTAACTCGGCGGAGTTCTCCCCTCTTGTCCGAAATAAAGTAGGAGGCCATCTCGACATTGCTTACTCATATCCTTTTACCCAAACAGGGAGATTGTATATCAGGATTCCCAAGCCGAAGGAGACGGCTATTGTAGCAATCGCATATGCATAGGCTCGCCAAGGGCGCTTGCTTTGCCTCATCGCGTCGAACTCAGCCATGAATGTCGACACGGTACTCAGACAGCCTAGAAGTCCAAATTGGATGCCCGTAGCAACCGTGTCGCAAGTCTTGGTATTCACCTTCAAAAACAAAAGTTTAAGAAGATCAGAATACAAATTGATATAACTAGTGCTGCTGATAACTGTCGCATTGAACGTGGATATAACAAAAGAATAAGCAAATAACGGATTCCCAAGATATTAGAGATCACTTTTGTTTCTACATTGTACACGAACCGGCCTAGTTAAAGTACGGTCACCGAACTGTACGTTTCTTCGTAATCTGAACAAATGTCTTAACTGCTTCATCTCATATGAGATAGACAGATATGGAAGTACTATTTCACTCAACAAGGTACATGACATTCGAGCAAAAATCTGGTGGGGCATTTAAGATGTGTGAGTCCAGATATTCAGCAACTAAAAATTAGTTTGTGGACTTACTGCTTTCTTCATAGTAGAGAGAGCTGCCATGACACAAGCTGCAGAGACATTGGCAATCAGAGTCCCAAATGGAACCCATTTCAAAAGACCAGTCTTTCCTAGCCCACGCCCGTTCAGTCGTGCTAGGAACCACCGGATCCAAACACCTACTGGCCCGACGGTGCAACCCAACCACAGTTGAGCTTCACTGCCTCCATTCCCAAACTCACGCGTCAGCATTATCGCACTAACAGCCCATAATGACCCCAACAACAGTACCATCATCAGAATCATAGACAAGTGACGCTTGTAGCTGTTTACTCTCCAGCTCTTTGCAGATAGGTCGTTGCTAGAATTTGCATGGTGCTTCTTCATTAACCATCGGAAGCCCTTCGCTGTCTCCACCCCGAATTCAATTGAATACGCTGCAAGAAACAATCCTGCAAAAAATCATAGATAATAATGCTAGTCATTCCATGTCTATGGAATCCGAACAGCTCTCTTGGTGCCAATGATCGACCATGACAAAGCCAATGCAACTAAACTGAAAATGTTTGCTTCACGCATAACACTAACATCGAAGCCTTCCAATGAGTACATACCAATTAGATATCCGAGGACTGCAAACAGCCATTTGCCATCTACACTAAGGTCAAGCATCTTCTGATCCCAACCACTAAAAGTTGTAAGGCTTCCCAAATAACCAGTTGACAATCCAATTGCTAGAAAATCAGAGAAATCGGATATATCTCGCTTGAATACAACACCAAACCACCCCATCAGAAAAGAACCAACCTGAAATGAAGTACCAAGTCAAAGGAAAGATAAGTACAATCGACATCAAGGATCAATCACCATGCTAAATCAAGGTACAATTTTTCGACTATTAGCATTGTGGAGGAGCAGAATTTCTATGTTCATGGCTGTCCTTTTTAGTCCTGTCTCCCTATTTTTTTTATTTATATATATTTATATAAATTTTTTCCTCATTCGGTTTTGCATTTAGTTTATTTATTTTTTAGTTCATCAACCGCCAACCTCAACTAGTATGAAATAAATGTGTTGTTGATATTGATGTTGTGTATTTCTGTACCAATGACATAGCTACAACATATTGCCGAAATACTAATTCAAAGTCGTCCAAGTAATCTCATCTTATCCTAGCATACACCTCATGAACATGTCCCAATAAGCATGTTTCAGATCACATGCGAACTTAATCACAAAAAGTCTGTATGCCATGTGCATGATCTCATCACATGCATGAAGTATATGCATACAGTTTTCTGTCAATCTGTGTGGGCAGGCAACTGAGAGAGAGAAAGAGGGAGAGAGATGTGACCATGTTTGAAGGAAGATCAAGGTATAATATAGTTGTATCACTTGTCACTCCAGCAACGGCAGGGCCAAATAGCTTTTGAAGTAAATACCTTGTTAAGACCTAGAAGTCATGACTTGTACACTGTAAGTCTCCGTCTTCAGTGCATAATTTAAAGTTGCAAGTCAAGACAGTAATATTTAACAAACAATACCTGAGAGAAAGGACATGACGAACAGAAACAAAAAGGACCCAATGACTCTCATGAATAATAAATGAATGCTGATACGAATAATAACAAATAATGTGCTAGAACATGTTTTCAGAATCGATTTTGATTCTGCTATTTAGAAAGTCAGTCTTTTACAGTCTTCCCTACTAGCTTGGTGATAACTTACTAAACTCAGTGGTAAATGCTACTGCTAAGACATAATTTGTATCATTCCGAAATTAAGGACAGAGACAATACCAAACGTACTGACGTGAACTCTGATGTGTATAGTTAACTAACATGTCAAGGAAAGGGGAGGCTTACTAAGACAATTCGAAGCACTCTCAATCCTGAAAGCACATTATTATAGAACTAGTGGAAGCATCTTAGGATCAATATCTAGTAAAACTATCTTTAGTTCAATCCAGCAAACAGAACAATGCATCAGGAGGAAGCATCTTAGGATCAAGACACTCGCAATATCTAGTAAAACTACCTTTAGTTCAAGCCAGCAAACAGAACAATGCATCAGGAGCTTTCGCAGATAAGATTTTTGTTGCTCACCTAGAAGCATTAGACTATTAGTGACTACCCTTAGAAGCAAGTTTTTCACAAGTCATTTTCAAGGCTGAGTTGGGGACTAGATCCTCTAATTCCTAAGCTAGAACTGGACCTTTTTTGGTTTTTAGATGGAAATACCATGTTTATTTATCCCTAAGCCAATGGAAGTTCTAACACATTTGACAGTTATTGTTCAGTGCTCTTGAATGATATACTTCCTTCCAACATCAAGAATTTTAGCAGGTGACACATGAGAAATCTCCCCAAATTGTTCCTAGAAATTGTCATTTTCGCGCATGGAAGCACAGGAAGTATCATAGTTTCTCCCATGGAAATACTCATATCGTTTGGATCGATCCAGGATTAGAAAGTTCAAACATTTTTGCAAGGCTAGTCCAAAATTTCCAAAAGTTGAAGCAGCACATTACCCCTAGAATCCCAAAAACAGCAAGATGAAGAAGACATGATATGTACTCCAATGACTGAGGCAACACTTTCTCTTCATCCTACACAAAAACAAAGATAAGCAACATTACTTTATGTAAAGGCATATGAAAGATGTCGATGTTGAGATATGAACAGCAAGATGTATAGATAAGCTCTTGAACTCACTTTTTTTTGGTCTACAGGCCTCAAGATTCCATCAGTAGATAGAGGGGACATGATCTCTTCCGCCAAGGGTGATACAGGGGAGAACGAATTCAAAGTCGACAAATCGCGAGACCAAAAACCAATAGGATGCAGCAGGGTATCCTCTTGAGTTCGAAAAACTATTCCATTTTCTAGAGCATGATCTGCAGATAAACGCACACTGCCACTTTCACTGTATCTCTTACTGTTAAGAGCACGATCCCCAATATCGCCAGCCTCTGAAACCCTCTCACTTTCAATGTCATCATCCATCTGATTTGGGAACACACTTGACAAACTCAAGGAGCGTCGTCTCAATGAAGAACCATGGCTGCTTGTCCTGCCGTGAGACATGCTTCGTCTACGTTCCCGGTCATAATTCTGGAGTTCCATCCCCCACCAGCTGAGCTATGGACTATCAAAAGATTTCCAGTAGCTGCAGAATCAGCAGGACAAATATTTTATGGTACTTCTGCAGGTTTCACAAGAAATGGACATCATAGTACATAGTGCTGCTCACGTAATGCCCGCATCTGCTTTTCTAAACTAAATATTATCTAAGGGCTCCACCTTTACATAATCCAAATAAAAGGTAGCTATACATACAAAAAAGGGGACATTTCAGTAGGAAAAATGGCAACCAAATCATTACAGAGATTAGGGAGGAAGAGATTTGCTAGTGGAGGCCACTTTACAACATATTAGACTGATGGAAAGCCTCCTAGGCTCCCACCACATTGACAATAATCATCTAAATAATTCTAAATGAAATGCACAATCAGAGTGTGATACGCCACTAAAAGTAACGATGTCAAATACAGAATGAATAGCTACCTACACGAGAAATAATGGAGAAGGTAACTCAACACTAAATATATATATATATATATATGAAGTGGAAAGCACTCAATATAGCCCATATTTAACCATGAACAAACAATTTAATGCACAAAAGTGAAGTTTCCCATCTAAAAGAGACTGGCAAGCGATCTGTGAGCTCATTCTGGCTGCTTTCTCACCACATATACAGATATAAAGTCCTTCCAGTCACAAGTTTGGTCCCACGGCGCCCACACAATTCCCGCCATATAAACTCCTCACATGTTTAGATATGGCAGGAAGACGACCGATTATGATCCCCGGCATAAGCTAAGTAGCGTGCTCGACTATAATAGCTCAAAGATGGTGATTCTAATAATCAGCTCAGCAGATTGAACTATTCTGGCCGATGGCACAGCATTGACATCCCATAAAACAAAGTAGTTAGCTAACGACACTCAGAATTAAGTAAATCTCTGGACGAGCTTATTATGATCACAATCTCTGACCAACTCTAGCTGGTTAGGTGTCGAATTGGACGGTTTGCTCTTATTTTGAAATCGATCCAAGTGCACACTGTTAATGCCCTTGTCTCCAATGACCTGAAAGGTGAGTCATACGAAACGAAACAAAACTAATTTGGCGTACGCCAGACGAGGAGGAGTAATTTCGGGCAATCAAATCGTTGAATCGAAGTTGTGTCGCTTAACTGCGCATCAGGATTCCCGAATTGACATCTTCACATGTTAAGAAAATCGTGTCCCACGATGATAGACTGAGCATTCCCGATGCCTTTTCTTTTTTTTTTTATGATTGATGGTTGCTGACTTTGGTGTGGCATTTGAGAATGGACACCTACAGAATCCCAAAAGTTCCAAAACTTTGACAAGCAATTTCGTTCACGTATTCAAAACTTTGACCAGCAATTTCCAAAACTTTGAAGCGATACAAGACTGTTCGGTGATGGCGCTGCATCGATTTTCTTAGAAAGCGAGAGAATCTTTCAGACGTACAAGAAGTCGGTAACTTTTAGTGCTCTTTTCCTATTTAAAAAAAAAATAGAGAGAGAGAGAGAGAGCGCGTACCGGAGTTAACGAATGACTTTCATAGAAAGGCCAATCCGATCCGGTTCAAACCCTAGCACAGAAATGCCGAACCCCGCCCCAGCGAAGAACCGCCACCGTGTCCCACACGCAACTCACGCGGCGGCGGCGGCGGCGTCGAGCTATTTGATCGAAAGGAAATTCTGAAAATGGAGGACAAACGACGGAGGGCGAAGGATCCTCGCGAGCGAGCGAGAGAGAGAGAGAGAGAGAGAGAGAGAGAGAGAGAGAGAGTATGCCAATTAGAAGCTTCTCACGCTCGTCGAGATCACGATGAACGAAGAATCGGAGAGCCAAACTTGGTCGAGAATCTTGACGTGAAGCAGTCCTTCGCCACGGAGCTCAGGCGACCTGCTTCTCTTCCAAGGACGCGGCCGAAAAGCCTTACGTGACCATTCTAATCAGACGAAGCCGACTGCAGAAGCTCTCCAGGGTGCAACAATGGTCGCTCCATGGACGTCCCAGCGATGAAATAAATTGTGAGAGACGGGAGGAAGTCGATGTCTGCATTTTGCCACGTGGGCGGTGCTGAGTGGCTTCCCGGCCTTTTACAAGTCTCA
The DNA here is from genome assembly GCA_028455895.1 of Rhodomyrtus tomentosa. NCBI lineage: Eukaryota > Viridiplantae > Streptophyta > Magnoliopsida > Myrtales > Myrtaceae > Rhodomyrtus > Rhodomyrtus tomentosa. The sequence continues at coordinate 32,502,520 of JAPCWY010000001.1, read as the reverse complement.
AATTCCGAGTCGATGACTTTATAAAGTGGCCGCAACGACGAGAAATAATTTTGTGTAATGCAATTACAAAAACCATACAATATACGATTATATTTCAGTGAAATTTCAACACTTAAATAGGGCTATGGGGGGGACGTTGGGTAATTCACAAAATTACCCAACGTTATTTGACGTCGTGAGAGACTGTACAAAATTAGGAGGTAATGCAAATGAGAACTTAAATGGATAAGTCACTCGCTATTGGTAGGAATCTACCTGAGGGATAAAAATTAAATAAGAAGAACTTGTTCTTAAGCTCACGTGCTCGAATAAATTATGAATCAAACAACTCTTACATGTTATCTTATAAAATAATATGGAACAACCCTCCAAACATGAGTAAACTAATAGATAGGATATAGACTAAGCATTAATATTTAATAACATGAGAAATATCCAAACATTAGAGACAGTACCGAGAAAATGCATTGGAACAACACCTGGAGGCTTGAATTTTGACACTCGAAACCTTCAACACACTTAAAAAAGACACATAAAAACTAAGACTAACGACATTTGACTAGACGCAAAATAATTAAACTTAGACACTAAATTCACTCACCAGCCTTGACCAGAGAATAATCATCTCAAAAGATTAAAAATATATATATATCCAAGCAAATTGATCATAATAGTCTCCCATCGATATGTTGTTGATTAGCTTTGAAATTATTGGTAACTTAGTCTAGTGAATCGTTAACGTATAACCTGATCGGCAAAGGAAGAATCATCAACTCTCTAATCGATAGCTTCAATTATTAACCAATCATGTGTCCCATTATGTAGAGTCGACATCTTCACAAAGTTGATCGACAAGAACAAACGCTCCCATATCGTTATCAATAACAAGTTATATTGCCAATTATGGAAATATTTGTCGTTTCTTCATATTTTTTTAATAAGCGGTATAACCAATCATTATTAAAAAAAAAAAGTATTTTTGTCGAATCAAACAGAGCCTTATTCTCGCATCCGGTGACGGATTTGGATTTTGTGATGCATCATGCAATGCAATACTAAAGGGAGCATATTTGAAAAAAGTTAGGAAATTAATATTTAGCACCTATGAGAAATATAAAGCTTTCTTTTAAGATTAAAAAAAAAAGAACTTGAAATTAACATCTTGACAATAAGACTTTATATGGCTTTACAAAGAAAAGATTGAAAATTGTAATGCATTAATTTCGTGATCAATCTATTGATTTGTTTTTTTTTTCTGTAATAATTGGTTGAAAGTCCTCGGATATGATTTGAAACAGCAATATAAAAGAGAAGAAGCGTGACTGCACAAATAAGTGTGGCGCTGCAAGAAATCGTCGGAAAGAAACTAGGGCAACATATGCACGTACATGTATATGGTTTGATACCAAATGGAAACAAGTCAACCTGGCACACACAATTTAGGGGATAATTACCAAAAGAAAGACATATATCATATGCCAATTTAGTCCTAAAATTTTCAATTTAGTTAATTTCGTCCTAAAATTTTTTATGATTTGTCAAAGATAGTTCTTCCGACTAATTTTGGCTCAAAATTGATGACGTAAATGTCTATTGTCCTACACAGCATGATCAATGATGATGTGGACAGTTTTTGTACATTTTTTGAAAAAAAAAATTCTGAATTTTTTTTCTTTTTTTCCTTTTTTCATTTTCTTTTTTTCTTTCTTAAAAATGAAAATAATTTTTTTCCACAAAAATTGTGCATGAATTGTCCACGTCAATGGTCCAAATAGATAAATACTCAAGAAATTTATGACTAAATTGATCAGATCAAAGGAATTATGATTGAATTGACATTTATGCAAATTAATTTTTAGATAAAATTTTTCAACAATCGAGTGGAATCATGTGCGGTCCCGAGAATAGGAGATGAACACCCCAACATTGCATGAGCTTGCTGGTGAAGTAAACCAAAATCTCTCATACGGCAAAGATTGAAAGGAACGTGAGCGGTGCATGAGAACGAAGGAGCTGAGACCCTTCTTTTCAAGATGCTGATCTTGTCGCCTTCATCATCGTAGACCGTTCAATCTCGTGTCATTGCCAATCGCCATTATCTGGTGGTCTCCACTCTGATTTCGACGTCATCTTCCCATCAAGGGAAATGAAGAATTAGGTTTTTATCATTGGTGATTACAACGATTAGTCACTAATGATTTTCGAAATAAAGGGATTCCGAAAAGTTAAGCATCATGCTCTAGCTTCATGGTACGTGATTAGAGGTGGCAAAATAATACAGATACTTTTTTTTTTATAACTAAGGTGGCCGAGTCATTTTTCGCGCACCTCGATTATTCATCGGGGGATACTAACACAGCAACAATGACAAACACTTTTAATTTATACTTGGCGAACTAATCAATGTGTTTATTAGTTAAAATTTAAAAAGAAAAAATAGGTGTTTATCGATTAGAGAAGGAAAGCCCAACTATTCTAAACCAGTTGTACGATGTCAATTCAATTCCAAATTTTTTAATTTGACTAATTTAATCCGAAACTTTTTTACCACTTGCCAATATAGTCATTCCCACTAACTTTAACCCAAAATTGTTGACGTGGATGCCAACCGTCGTATGTGGTATGATTGGCATTGACTCGTATAATTTTTTTCAATCTTTATAAAAATTTTAATGTCTTTTCTTTTATTTTTAAAATTTTTTTTTGTCACTATGGGCCGCCGAGGGTGTTGCAGCACTCGCCTTTGGTCCACCACCTCTGCCAACGGCAGCCGAGGAGGGGAATAAGAAAAAAAAATTAAAAAAAAAAGAAAAGAAAAAAAATTATAAAATTCAGAAAAGAAAAAAAAAATGTTCTTGGAAATTGGAATCCAAGTCCACGATTATCTTTTTTGAGCCCTCTGGAAGTGCATAATTAAGGCCATGCTAAAGTGACAAAAGTTTTCGACCAAAAAAAATTGACAAAAGTCCCCCTAATGCAAATGCTAAATGCTCATATTTAGGCCTTGCTAACATCTTCTTATTTTGTTAATTTACCTTTTTAATTTGATGCGAAGCTTTATCCAAGTTCACACCAAGAACTTAAAGTCGGCGAAATGATTGGACGTGTTAAATACATATTTCGTTTGGTAATATCGATGGGACCGGGTATTAGTTAGGTCCACATCATGTGGGACATAAGTCGCTAAAATTATATCCAATTAAAAATGTGTCGACTTTGGTTTGATCCAGTTTCTACCCGACTCACATATTCCACAGGTTCTATAGTGCAACATGGGGAGAAGAACACTAAAAATATCAAAAGTTGTGCATGACGTTCACTTTAATGTCAAAAATTTTTATCAGCTCACTTAAGCACTAAATCAGAGAAAAACGATCACTTAAGAGACTCCGGCAAAAAATTTCCCATCAAAATAATTACGTGGCATGTATGGATAAATATTTTAATTTGACTTGACATAAAAATATATTATGTAGCATTTATAATTGAAATTTCAATCTGGCTTTGCGTAAAAATATTAAAAGATATTTTTGGATATATAAAAATTAAAGAAGACAAACTCGAGCAGAAAAAATAGACAAACTCTGGCTTGGTTGTGTCCTTGCTAGGGGTATTAACGAGCTGGGTCTCAGTACGGTCCGACTCTGCCCGAATTACATATGCCCCAACTTTTTGTGTCAGGCCGTTTCAGGTAGTATTTTTTTTTCTTTTCTTTTTTTCTGAAATTAAAATCATTTGACGAGCTAGCCGAATTAAAAAATATATATATAGCAAAAAAATAGAAACCAGATCAGCCCGACCCTGCCCAATGAACAATATCAAGCCCGACTAGAATGGCCCGAAAATTAGGTGAATTTTCGGGCCTAGTCGGCCCGCCGCGGGCTTTTTTGACGCCCTAGCCCTTGCCATTGGCTGCCGCTACAGCCACTGAGGACGGCCGACAGTTGAGCCTCCCCAATGCCTGATGACAATCGTCCCCCGGCAAGCGGCTGATGGCCCAGATTTCGTTCAAGCAAAACGTCGAATATGTCATATGCATTTAATATAAGAACTTCGAATTCAAGTTTTTCTATGATGTTCCAACCTTAACTTGACATTTAAAGCTCTAACCCAAAATTACTCTTCACAAATCGACCTCAATTCAACAAAACTTGCTCAGAAATTCATCACCTATTAGTGCTTCATACTTGGCAAAAATAGGGTGCACCGAAGAGTTCACGTACTTCGAACGACAAGAAGTCGTCGGAAGTCAACGACGGTGGGGAACCTTCGGTGACGCTTTGCTGGCGACTCTCGCTCAGATATGAGGAGAGGGTTGCGCTAAGCCCTAGATCTGGGCCATCAGGCCCTGGCTGGCACCCAGGCTTCAGGGTGGCTCAGGCGACCTCCTCTTGCAGCGTCCACCACGTTTTTGAGTTGCTTTCTTTTTCAACTTTTAGATTTTTATTTATTTAATATAATTAAGATTTTTATTTTAAATGTTTTTCTGAAATTGTACTCCCTTTTTTGTTGATTGGCCTCCCGCAAGCCATGTAAGCTTTAAGATATTAATATAAAAAAAAAAGGCATATAGGATTTCCTGCTAAACAGATCGAAGTTGGCACTAAAAAATAATTTTTAAAAAATTTGACACTTAAGTGACCCGAAAAAATCTTTTGCCATTAGAATGAGCGTCACGCACAACTTTTGACAATTCTAATGTTTTTCTTACACTCGACATGTGTTGTTCTAATATCACTCTGCATTTGCATCTCGAGACATTGAGTAAGATGGACCAACCATTCAATCAATATATATATATATATAGACCAACCAAATCAAGAACCACTTGGACCAAATCGCTTCCCAATTACAAGGGAAAACCAGACCGGACCGATTAAATTTTTAAAAAATATACATCTATTGTCAGTGCACAAAAAAATTATCGAGATTTAGTACCTAACATGACTATGCGACTAAAAATTTCAACTACAACTAACACGTCATCTTCGAGGTGCAAAACCAAATGAAATGATGGCTCTGGCAGCAAGTTCAGCGAGTCGAGGGACCTGTCATGCGCGAGCACCTTTTCTAGGGTGTGAGCGATTCCAAATGCCATACAGGTTCTACCTGTAACCTAAAATCTACCCATCTATACAGGTCCCTCATTTTTGATAACCTAGAACCGACCTTGTATACCTTAGAACCTAGAACCTACCATATCTTAGATTTCAAGGTTGGTTCCAAGTTCCACTCAAGTTTCACATATATTCTTAGTTGAACGATTACTATAACTAATACATTTAATGATCATCATATACTACTAAAATCTACTAATCATAACTCATATTGAGACACACTAAAAGTATAAGACAATAACAAATTAAAAGTCTCAATGATAAAAGTATTTCCGTATTATATACTCATCATTGTATTTATGAAATACCTCAGAATGACGCGAAGACATATATATATATTAAGAAAAAAAATATAAAAATTTGCTCCAAGTTCCAAGTTTCACCTACCTAAAACTTGGAACCTAACTGTCAAGACAAGTTCCCTAATTTTTGAAATCTAGAAACTACCTTCTATACTTTGATCCAGTTCTACAGATTGTAGGTTTTACCCTAATCTTTACAGCAAATATTAGAGCGAACTCATCCGGTCGTATCCCTTCCTTGGCTTGAATCATCAATTTAACATTGTGGACAGTATCAAGAAGCCTCACTTTGATCAGCAAGTTTTTCTGAGTCGATGAGATCTCGACATTTATCGTCACACTAGCGGAGTCCTGAAGGATGCGATGGAGCGTGGGGTCATCGTGGATGCCATAATCCAATTGAAAAGTCCTTCGGACCGGTCGGTCCGGTCCCTAGTCCCCGATTTCTAAGAAAACCGGACCAACTCGGATCCTGCTCCCCCTTAGCTCTTGGACAACGATTTTGGGCACGCCGAGCCCAATAATTGCGTCATATAAGCAAGACAACGTGACATGAAACGAACTCTCAGTCCACGTGCGTTCTGCCAAAAGTTTAGTTTCATGAGACTGCTCTATGGATTGCTGGGCTTATGTTATTTTGATCTATCTTTGACCCTTCTTTTAGGCTGCAAGGCGAGTTCAATTGGTCCAGGCAGCATCCACAGCCTTGGCTATCATTCGAATTTAGGAAAGACTGAAGGACTATAATGCTGCAAACAAAGCTTATGATGTTAATGGGTCGGTGTCATTTGGGGGTAAAATAGTAATAATACCAGCCTAAATGCCTGTTAATAAAAATACAAAATTTTCTGACAAAAAATGGAAAATTTACTTTAACTACTTTTGTGGTTCGCATACCCATGTGTATTTTGAAGCACAATATGGATATTTCAGGCCGAAAAAAGTCGCCGCACATGGAGCGTGGCATCCACAAAAGTCGTAACTGCCCGTCCTTTTTTTTTATGTCGGAGAAGCCCTAAAATAGAATGCTCCAAATAACCGTAAAAGGTGTTGGCCATCTAAAAGTGGGCATTGACTAATTGATGTGACCTTTCTCAATTGATGTGAAGCTTGAAATATCAGAAATAATGATTAATTGAAAGTAATAGCTGCTCTAAACGACCAAATAAAACTAATTTCGCCTTCAATTGTCTATGTCGGGAGTTTCTGTAACTTCTAGCATAGAATTTTTTTTGAAAAAACATCAAATTGTTATATAGTCACAACCCCAAGTAATGACGTACCGGAACTCCTATATGTCTGGGCATAATTGAGCTATGAAATTTTATCATAAATATTTCTTTAAAAAATAAAATCGAGTCATTTCCTCAAACGATACATGAAATTTTTTGGCTGAATTTCATAAAAAAAAAACCCTCAATTTTAAGTCTAGATCCAAATATATCCCAAACTTTTCTTTTAATAAAGTCACAGATCTGCCTATCCGTTAAATTTCCATCCTATTCACTCCGTTAATGTCTAAAATTGTCAGACTTTCTTTTTTTATTCGACTTTTTTTCTCTCCTCATCGCCTTCCGCGTTCGACTTTGTCAGAATTCTTCTTCAGTCGGTCAGTCCTTCTTATCTTGTCACTCTCTCTCTTTCCCATTAATTCCCCTGCTCGACAGGCTTCGACTCCTTTTCGTCATGGAGGAGGCAAACTGTCGCCCAAACATCATCGTCGTCGGCAACTGGTCCTCCGAGGAGTTGAGCGTCCTCGAGTCCTTCGCCGGCATCAACCTGCCGTGGGAGAGGCCATTCGCCCACGAACCCCTCTCATCATGCTCTTGCCATGCGACTCCAAGACAACCCATACACCAATGGAGCTCTACCTCACAATCAACGACAAAGTTGTCCCCACCAACGAGGACCACATTTCCGAGGCCATTACTGCCGTCACCACTAACGAGATGGCAGTTTGGCGAGAACCAAATCGAGTATGTATTTTCGGAGCCAGCTAAATTCGCTGATTTCCTACAGCGATTGACAATAATGCAGCGAGGCGATCTCCGCATCACGGATCCGTTGGCTGGGAGTCAGCCGAATCGCGTGACGATGAGCGAGCTGTTGGACCACTCCCTCACCTAGGTGACAATCTCATTGACCGAAACTGTCCACGCGCCGACCAACAAGATGGAGCCTATCGGGTCGAAGCCCTTGGTGAGCACTGTGGGGCCGAAAGAGGTGACGGAGTCGGGGATGAAGAAAAAGGTGTGGTCCGACGTGATGGAGGCGGCGACGAGGAGCATCATCCGACTCGCAAGCTCACGGTCCTCGAGATTCTGAAGAAGATGAGGAAGTTTTTGTGCTAACCTTTGCTTTGGGTTGGATGGAGAGAGAAAAGAGGGACAATAATAACTTGGGCGAGGCTGATGGGAGAGAAAAAGTCAAAAGGGAAATAAAAGAAAAGTAAGTTAAAGTAATTTTGGCGGTGTAAATTAGATGGAATCCTATCTTATGATAGATTTGGAACTCAATTGAAAGTTCGGAATTTTTCATGTGATAAAAAAAATTTAGGGTAGATTTGGGTCTAGACCTAAAGTTTAGAGTTTTTTTATGGAATTCAGTCGAAATTTTTTCTTAAGACATCCTTAAATTGCATTTTTCAACAATTTTAGGGATTAATTGAAAAGTTTATTACTCCTTTGTAATGTTTTGTTCATAACTTAGTCAAACTAATCAGAAATGCCATTGGCAAAAAGCGTGGCTCGACGAAATAGACACTAGCTAATGCGACAAACGTGGGGACAATGATCATGGAGCAAGAAGGCCATAAGAAAGTGCAGGGGAAATGACACAAATAGCTCATGAATTTTGACTCAAAATAAGCAACGTGATCCTTGAACTTTAAATTTATACAATGTAGCCCATGAATTTTAGTTCAACGTGTAATAACATCCTTGAATTTTCAGTACATGTTGTCCCGACCTAAAATTAAAAATTCTAGGCTAATGCATTATCAAGTTAATTTTAATGACTAACCTAATACGGATTCTCCCAAGCCCTAACAAATCGCAACTTTGGTTAATTAAAATGATTTAGATTTCGGAGTCAGCACTAAACATTTATGGTAGTTTGGTTAGAAAACTAAATAAAAATAGCGAGAGAACTATTCTTATTATTACGAACCAGAGTTTAAGGATTTTGGGACTTGATTACATTAATTAATTAAAACTAATGTCTTTTCGGTACCTTAATTCCATGGGATATCCTAAGTCAGCAACGCAAGTTTGATCGGTTGATTTTACTTGATGCTTAGATGAGGTTTTTTTTTAAATGTTTTCGCTTTTTTTAGAAAATGCATGATATGAATAAATGAATGATATGAATGCTATGCGAAATTATGCAAAAATCGGATTGCATTTCCCTATATGCAAAAAAAAAAAAAACTAACGGATTAAAACATGCTAAATGATACTAACTACATGCAATGACAATTTATTCCGGCATGCGAACAATAAAAAAAAAAGGACTAAACATGCAAATCGAATTGATTAAACTAAAATGCATGAAGACTAAACATGATTTTTAAATTGCATATCATAGCATAGCATGTCATAGAAATGAGCAAATATGACATGGAAAATGATATTATGCAATCTATGACAGGTAAAAAATGATGCACAAAGCATAAGCATAAACATATAGCATGCGCATGACACGGGTGAATATGATATGCAAAACATAAATTGCACTTAGCCTATATGATCATGCAACATGGGGTACACAAAATATGATATGCAAATACGTAATATGCAAAAAATATTGGCGTACAAACTTGAGATACAAGCACGACATGCAAACAGGAAACATGCAAAGATAACATGGCATTCTGATCTACATGAAATGCAAACATGAGATATGTAAATATGCGAACGACATGTAAGGTTTGCATGAGGCAATGCAAGATGTGAACATGATCTTTTTTGTATTTTTTTAAAATATATTTTTGGCAACTTAAACACAATCATGAAAGATTTCATTATCTCGAATTTTATTCCAAATTCTCCAAATGAGATAAAGTTTCTAAGAATCTCATCCTGGAAAATAGGAATTGGCCATGATCAATTGGCCATGACCTAACTATCTTGGGTGTTTTAAGCCCCGATCTTTCCAAAAATGACGATCTCACCCTTGAGCTGTTTGGAACAATGCTTTGCAAATATTCCGGCAGAGGGATCGAGGTGGTCTCCCTCCAGTGAACATTTCATCAAAACTCCAATCCAATTCACCTATCCTAGCTAGCATGTAGTATCATGTCTTAGGGTGTCTTACCAACAAGTTTTGGGGCAAGGCGATGCTTAAATTTTTAATTAAAACACACTTAAAAAAAGTATTTTGCTAAATATTTTAGGAATCTTACCATGGAATCAAATCAAGATAATATATCAATCAAGATAATCACTATTTCAATCGACAATCAAGAGGAAACCAGAGCGAGACATGAATATTGCTTCTTCAAAATTTCAAAAAAAATAGATATCCCTAAATCCAACCTCGGCTTGTGAAGATAGCGAATCGGATATAAATGACAATAGATCAAATTAGGTATACCTCCTGTTTCTGCCAAGCCAGAGAATCGTACCCGAATAGCAACAAGTTAGATTTCTAATTTAACATAAACATTGCCTATCAAAAAAAAGATTTTCCTAATTTAGGTTTAATTTTTTAAAATTTCAGAAAAATCATGTTGAGTATCATTGATTCAAAGTTGGAACAATATCAACAAATCAAATTTAGATAAGATAACTTACCTAATTTGAATACGCTCAAGGTAAGTATCCAAATTTGAACGTGAACCTTGCGGTTCGTCTCGAATGATGGGATGATCTTCTCGATTAAGCTTGATTCGTCGGGCGAGATTTGACCTATTTGCGATGAGAAAAAAGAGTGAACAACACTTTCACAGTGAGCAAGCTGATCTAAAAAATAGGCAGCAACTTCGTGGGATTGGACAGAAAGCTACGTGTATCGGATCATCATGCTATCAACGGTTAGTGATAGATTGTCGAATGCTAAACGTTTTGATAGCTGGACCACATCGATCGGAGCACGGATGTTGACACACGGTCAATTGGCGCAAAACTGCACCAGGCTGCCGAAGGAATTGAACTTTGGCCGAAACTCTCTCTCTTGAAATTTTTTTATTTTTTGAATGTGTAGAACCCTTTAATCCTAGGCCATATATTTATAAAATGAGAGTAGCCTTGGATCCTATGATTTATTCTCAGCCATTAGATTAAAAGAAATCTAATTGGGGTAGGATTAGATATTGACCGTCGGATTAAAATTTATGCTTTTGATGGATTAGATATCCCAAAATTCAGCCATGGATGTGGCTTTGGCCAAAAACTCTCTGGTTAATGGGCGTATTTGCACGAATTTAAGGCATAATCTGGCTTTACTTAATTAAATAGATAATTAATTACAAGATTTACATTTAAAAGACCTAAAATGGATTGAGCTAACTTTGAATTGAGCCCATATAAATTTCAGCAATCCCCTTTCTTGGCCGAAAATTTCAAATTGATTTTGGTCTAACCACTTATTAAATTATGCTCAATTGGCTCGTCTTTGACCATAATGCAAATGGCATGACTAACAGAAAATAAATATGTAATGTATGAAGATTTATTTTTGTGAGAATTATGAATAACTCTCATTTTAGGCTTAAATGAATGAATTCTTAATATCAAAATTTAGGTGTAAACGCATGTTCATTCTAGTCCCTAAACTGTAGATAAATACTCAATATTATACTTTCATAACAATTCACAAATTAAATTAAACATGTAGCGAAAATCCAGTATCATTTCATCCAATACACGAGACTAAATTGATTATGTATCGAAAATTGAAAGACGGCATTGAATAGATAGAAACTTCAGGCACGGCATCGTACATCAGACTAAATTTTAGAAATCATATTAAAAAAAATTAAATTTTATAAATCGCATTACACATTTGATCAAAATCAAAATCTATTGTTATCATTATCCAAATAATGCCGATAAGAGACATTAGCTCGCGGGTACACCTTATTCTGGCCACTCAATCACGCGAGATTCACGTGGTCCCGGAGGGAATCGCGAACGTGAAAGCGCGTGAAAACCACGTACTCTCGGTCGTGACAGACGCGAATTCGCTCCAGCACCGCAGGCGAGCGGTTTCTCCCAACTTCTCGCGGCCAACGTGTCTACAGCAAAACCGTACTGTCTCCCCGTGTCCCCACTACAAGTCCCAACGTGTCATTCTCACGGAAGCCTGCGCACCCTATCTAACGTACGTCCGGTGGCAGAGAGTCCTATTCTCCAACAACCCCGTTCGGGCCGTTCCGACTGTTGGGAAAAAAAAAAGGAAAATTCGATCGTGGTTCCCTCCGCCGGCCGATCGCCGTCGCTCTCCCGCCGCGATATTCCTCTCCCACCGTCTCAATCCACCACTTCCGTGTTTCTCGACGCCACATCTTCCAATTACCAACCGATTCTTCTCTCTCTCTCTCTCTCTCTCTCTCTCTCTCCATATAGATCGCCATTTTTCTAAATTCGAACATCCAATCGCACGCGAATCTCGGAAATACCGCTCTCTCTCTGTCTGGATGAACCTTATTCTCTCTAATTCCTCTGTCACCGCCGTCCTCCGCCGCACCACCGCCAGTTCTCTCTCCTCCGATCTGGTTTGACTTTCTGGATAATTTCCTTTCCACATGCATCCTTGCTGCTGCGTCTGCCCGGTCTCCGATCAAAAGGCTTCCCCTGCTCTGTCCTCCCATTTCTCCATGGCCGCTGGCGCCGGCCAAACCAGGCCCGATCCGCCCACACGATCCGCCAACCACGTCCACGTCGACAACCACCACAACGGTGACCACCAGCCCGACGCGGCCGCGACGCCGGCGGCGGTGCGGGCCACGTCCGCGAGGGAGCAGCCGGCGGTGGACGTGAAGATAAACGACATCGTGGGGAACGGGATATCGGGGATACTGAACAAATGGGTGAATTACGGCAAGGGATGGAGGCCGAGGTGGTTTGTGTTGAAAGACGGCGTGTTGTCGTATTTTAAGATCCATGGGCCTGATAGGATCGTCGTTAATCAAGAGACCGAGAAAGGATCGAAAGTTATTGGTGAGGAGTCCTTAAGGAGGATCTCTCGGGCGTCGACGACTGGGCAATCGCAGCTTCGGCGCAAGCCGGTCGGTGAAGTCCATCTCAAGGTATTCATTTCCGTTACGACCCGACACACTTCTCCTTCGTCTGTTTACATGGAGAGCGCTATGAAGGTGTTGGGTTTATTCAATCGTCGCGGAGTTTAATTGTTTGTTTAACTAGTACTAGTAGTCTAGTACGAGATTCTCTACTTCACTCTGCGCCGCCGGTGCTAATGTTTCTTGTTTTTTTGTTGGTTTTTTTAGAAACATTTGTCAATGCACGTTCATTGTATTTTCATGGCTATGCTCCCCATTTTCCACTGTTCTTAGCAAATTGGAGTATCTAACAATTCTATCCTTACTGTTACCATTTGAGATGGTCTTTTGATACAAATCAATGGCTTATTTACATGTCAACTAATTCCGGTGCAATGTGGCCCAAAACCGAAAACTAAATTCCCGTTTAAAATTAAGCTGAGTTTTATGTGACTAACAAATTGATGGCTGGATGCAGATCAAGGTATGGTACTTGACTTAAGGCTCTAGTGTAGATGTACGGACTCATCCTGCTTAAAGTTGATTCTACATCTTTGTGCATCCTCTTTGACTTTTTCTGCGATTAAGGACTTTATAGTGATGTTCGAGATCACGTGTAATGATTTCATGGATTGCCTGATAGTAAGACCTTAGTTATAATATTTACCCCTTTAATCTGAAATGTTCAGTGAACTCTTTATTGCGTGAACTAGCTGATTTAGTTCAATGCTTGACTCGTCATGTGCAGGTCTCATCTATCCGCGAAAGCCGATCGGATGACAAGAGGTTTTCAATATTTACTGGAACAAAGAGGCTACATTTAAGAGCAGAAACTCGAGAAGATCGACTTGCGTGGTTGGAAGCACTGCATGCTGTCAAGGACTTGTTTCCCCGGATGTCTAACAGTGAGCTCATGGCCCCAATGGATAATGCATTTGTTTCCACCGAAAAGTTGAGACAACATCTTCAGGAAGAGGGTGTCCGTGAAGCTTTAATCCAGGAATGTGAACAGATCATGAGGAATGAAGCTTTAGCTATGCAGAATCAGGTGTTGGTTCTCAAGCAGAAGCAGTGGCTACTAATCGACACTCTCCGGCAGTTAGAGGTACATGTTATACAACTTAGAAAACATCGTGCCAGTCGGAATTCCTCTTCAGTTAGTCCGACTACTCCTCAGAATGCTGCACATTCAACCAAATTTTGATTCTTTGCATAAATTTCCTAGATGCAGGCTCTCTGTCTGCTCTTCTTTGTATCTGGTCCAGTTGTAATCAATTCTTTTCTATACTATAGACACGTCGTTTTCTCTGAATGCTCATGAATTTTCTCATTTAATCCCATTAGATATTGGTTGTTTTGTGTCAGTTCTAATTAATATTCAGTGGAGCTGCCATAGCATTGCAATCAATTGCTTTTGGGCCGTGGTCTCCTCTTTTCTTTTCTTACCTTTTAGTTTGGGACTCTGGGTGGTTTGCCAACATCTGTCTTCTATTAACTGCGAATCAACTGTTGGACTGCTCCTATGAAACTTTGGGTAGTAGGTTAGCATTTCCTTTGGATCTCTCGATATGATCTTAGCTATGACTTATCTTTCAGGTTGCGTCTTATTCTTTTCTGGGTCTGACGGGAGCCATTTAATGCGACCTTTTCTTTTTATCATAACATGGACGCTTGGATATTTTTACATGCTATTACCTGGATTTCTCATAATGATGGATTAATTGTGTGCTGTGCACAATAGCCTTGTATAATGGTATATGGGAGTCATCACAATCGTAAATCAAATTTCTTTACATCATCAATCTTATGTGTCTATTTTTATTTCTTGAAACTCAACTCCTCTGAGAAGTGAGAATTGTTGAAAGTGTTCCATGTTCTTATTAGTGTATTTAGTCATTTTGAGTGATGCAATTCACCACTAGCTTGCTGGTGGATATTCCTTTTTAGCGATGGGATCCCTGAGGATCCAATGGGGTGAGAGGCCTCCACCAGTAGCCTATCCCTTCTTCCTTTAGTTGATCCTTATAGATAGCTGTATTTTCTATACTTTTAATAGCATCCAAGCAGTTGAATGTAGTTTGGTTTTTCCATTTTATAAGAACATTTCACAAAATGAGTCATCGTGGTACTCTTGGAAGGGCAGGAGTGGTCAACAGATATGCCACGCAGAAAAGGGAAGTTTGTGACCTTGGAAGTGCATTCTTGGTAGTAGTGGCATTGGCATGACCGAGTAGCGGCCAATTGGAAAGTAATGATAGTATGTGGCATTGGCAGGGGTGAGTTGACTTAATTATTTTTCAACATAAGTCTGATACACTATTTTGAGACTATATGATGTTACTTTAATATCAAGATGATGTTTGTAATAGCTATTACTCTTTCTGACAGTTTGCTAAGTCATTGCGAGCTTTTTCTCCCCATTAGTAAGAAAGAAACTCTGTTGGTAGTAAGGCCTTAGTACATAGGGAATGTAGAAAAACCAAAAGTTAAATAAATGGTCGGTACAATCTGCTCCTTTTATATTGTATATGTTAGGACCTGTCATTATTGACGTAAAAGTGCCCTTGCTATATGAAGAACTTTTTGCAGCAAGCTTTTTATTTTTTGTGTTTTGCTGATGAAAGTGATCAGAATGTGCTTGGCTAGATAATGCTTTGTTCTTTCTGCAGCTTCATTACAAGCCACTTTGTTCATTCTTTTTTTTTGTCAGGTTTTAGTGTCCTATTATTTTGCTCTCCCTTGTAAACGAGCTGTAGGAGAATGGAGGATATTTCCACTATCTTCACTAATATTGAGCATGCCATTCTGGTCATCATAGCATGTGTATCTCTAATGGTTCGATTGAAAATCTTTTTCTTGAAACACATCTTTACTAGTCAGCAATCTCCCAAATGTCCTTTTATTTTATGCTGAAAGAGGAGGAGGTAAAGTGTTTTGAAGGCTCTTATTGTGCTTGTGACTTTTTTTCTGCCTCTAAAGTAAGCTTCTATTTTTTGTTCTACGATAGGGATTTCGCGTTCTCTTTTTTTTTTTTTTTTTGGCTTTCTCCAAGGTATAGCAGCCTTTTGATTTTCCACTTATGATAAACAAGTTGCAAACGTTGGTATTTTTCACTTTAACCTTTGCCTTCTCTTCTAAATGAATTTATTACTTGCAATGAAGTTATTAAATGAAGATCATCAGAAAATTATCCTTTCCCTAATCCCCAAGGTAGATATTAGTAGTGGCTCATTTGCAAGTTATCTCATTGTGTTGTATTCTCATGATTGTTTCCATCTTATTGTAATAAATTGGATTTGGCTGTAAATCCCTGATGGGTTTATAGGATAGTCTACTTTGACATCCTCCCAAGTGCTTAATGTGCCAGTTTTCTGATGTTTTAATTCAGTTAAAAAGTATATTATCCTTCTCGTGGGCTTTATTCTTTGTTTTCTAATGTTAAAATGAGAAACTGGAATGATGATGTGGTTTTTGTAGACAGAAAAAGTTGATCTGGAGAACACAGTTGTCGATGAGAGCCAAAGACAGTTGAATGATCACAATGTTTCTTCTTTGAGGCAAAATAATTCCAGTGGTGAGCTAATATGATAATACATTCGTTAGCTAATTATGTATTATCTGCATTGCGATGGAGCAAAAGTTCTGTGCTGATAGTTTTTTTTTTGTTTTTGGGTAAGGAATTCTGTGCTGATAGTTTTGGTTTATTTAATCCATTTTTTTGTTAGACATTTATGGACCTGCGGAATACCTCCTTATCTTTTGCTGGAACAGGAATTACTTATTTTTCTATTTATGATAGGCAAAATTTCCACTTTCATCATTCTTGAGGTTGTCTTTGTATGTGTTGATGATGCGACTCTTGGATCGCTTTTGGATTATTTTTTTTCTAGCTATAGCATTCTAATACTTGTTGTAATCTTTGAAAGCAGAGGCAAGTGCAAGTGAATCTGATGATGATAACGAAAGAGCAGATGCTGCAGAAGAAGAAACAGAGGATGACGACAATGCCTTCTTTGATACTCGGGATTTTTTGTCATCTAGTTCTTTCAAGAGTAGTGCGTCTGATTTGCGCAGATCATCTTCTTCAGATGAAGGCCTCTACATTGCTGAATCTGAAGATGATAATGATATTGATCCTTCTATAAAATTCGCTGGGTTGAGTTTTCCATATGTGAAGCGACGTAAGAAATTGCCTGATCCCGCTGAGACAGAGAAGGGCGTCAGTCTTTGGTCTATGATAAAGGATAACATAGGGAAGGATCTCACGAAAGTCTGTCTTCCTGTTTACTTCAATGAGCCTCTTTCTTCTTTACAGAAATGTTGTGAAGATATGGAATATTCTTATCTCATTGACCGAGCAAATGAATGGGGGAAGAAGGTATTTGATGAGATTTCTCTGTTCTGTTGAGTCTAGAGCCCATGAATGTTATTGGCACTCTACCAATGCTATTAATGTGTTATGATGATTACTCTCTCTTGTCTTTTAGTCTAAGTTTCTCCTCTAATTATGGAAACAAGAAAGTCCCCCCTCTATAATTGTTGCATGATATTCATCTGCTCAGTGTCTAGTGTGGAAATGTGAAGTTTTCAGCCATCTATTCTTTGTTTTATACTAATGACTTGGCTCTTTCTATAAGCCTCTTATATTCAATCGCCTTAGGAGCTTAAATTGTACGAACTAGTGGTGCCTGGGTTTCTCATGTTCTGCATCTTTTGTCTTTGAATGGTGGATGAACTTTCTTATAATACCTCTTTAGGTGTATATAAAGGATCCTCTACGTTAAATACAGACGAGCACATCGCTGATCAAGACTTAAATAGTACGGAAAATGATTTTATTTCTATCATAAGATAAACTACTTTACGATTGCATCTTTTCCCTGTGGTTTGTTTGTTTGATTGATTACTTTTTTGCTCATAACCATTGTTCCAAATTTTCAGTGTCTTATATTTGTTGTTTCTTGCAAAATTCAGGGTAACAGCCTTATGAGGATTCTTAATGTGGCTGCTTTTGCTGTTTCCGGATATTCTTCTACTGAAGGAAGAATTTGCAAGCCATTTAACCCATTATTAGGGGAAACATATGAGGCTGACTATCCGGATAAAGGCCTACGCTTCTTCTCAGAGAAGGTAACGCCTGAAAAGCTTAAGATCCCATCAATTATGATACAAGTTATCTTTTTGGAAGATGAGTTGGAAAAAAAGTAGATATAGCTTTGGTAACTCTTTTCCAGGGTAAGTTATAGCTACTTGAACCTTGATGCTGCCACGAGATTGCTCTAGTTGTAACGAGGTTATATGTTATCTTTTCTACCAGTTTCGAGAAAATACACCGCTCTTTATCTCTGACCATTGTTGAGGTTTTACCTTCTTCGTGCCATAATGCTTACAATCAGGGGGTTAGTTGACGCTGATAATTTGCTATGGAATATTGTTGTGGCAGCAAAGTGGAAGAATTGTATTGCTTGTCGCGCTTCATTATCTAGAAATGAACCTGAAACCGCCAGCCATTAGGACTATGAAGAAGAGCAGTGTGTCACCGTAATTCTTTATGCCAGCCGCATTTTCTTTTTGACATTCATTCAGATGAAATTCGCATTTTACTTCCATGAAATGGCTTATCTACAGATCTTTTTGGAAGTCAGTGGGTGAGCTAACTTGTTAAAACCGGAATTTACAAATTTCATGTCAGGTCAGTCATCATCCCATGATTGTTGCATGTCATTGTGAGGGTACTGGCTGGAACTTCTGGGGAGATAGTAATCTGAAAAGTAAATTCTGGGGCCGTTCAATACAGCTTGATCCTGTTGGTATTTTGACTTTGCAATTTGACGACGGTGAAGTTTTCCAGTGGAGTAAGGTAAAAGTTTCAATCATTAGATGATTACCATAGTGTTTAAGTTCATGTTATTCAGACAACTTTGTCTGGCAGGTGACAACATCCATATACAATCTTATATTGGGAAAACTCTATTGTGACCATTATGGAACTATGCGCATACAAGGCAATCGTGATTATTCGTGTAAGTTGAAATTCAAGGAGCAGTCTATCATCGACAGAAATCCTCACCAGGTTCTCTCTCTCTCTCTGTGACACACGTACTCCCATCCATGCTTACCCTTGGGTTCAAGCTGTGGCGTAGTAGTATCTTAAAACTTCAATGGTATTTTTTTGGTTAGTGAGTGGTTTCAAACCTCGTTTGTGTTTTATTGGGTTGTTATGTTTGCATAGAATTTGATGAACTTGAGCGTGGAAAACCTTAGGTATTAAATGTTGATATCAAAAGGCCAATGTTGTGATAATTATCCGTATTGTGAAAAAAATTGATGTAGAAGCTCATGTATGACCATATACTGATTGGTTGCATATGCATATGGATTTGGGTGAAAGTGATGGAGGGTGAGGTCTTTCCTGAGGAATCAGAAACGCTTGTGCTGTTGACCTATGACTTGTTCTTCACTCATGACTGATTCAGAGTTTCATTCCATTAGATAATATCACCTGATGCATTGACTGAATTTTCACGGTAACAAATCAGCTGTTTGACATATTTATCTCTTCTGGCCTGGATAACTTTTTTATGATGGAGAAAAATGTTGGAGATGTATTGTGTTCTTTCAGCAGTACAGCAATTCAGCTTCATGAGGAAGAAATACGTTATATCTTTACAGGTACATGGTATAGTTCAAGATAAGAATGGGAAGACTGTAGCAACTTTGTTTGGGAAATGGGATGAAAGTATGCATTACGTAATTGGAGACTGCTCTGGAATGAAGAAAGGATCCGACTCGTTATCTGAAGCCTGTCTACTATGGAAACGTAGCAAGCCTCCTAAATATCCTACAAGATACAACTTAACACGCTTTGCCATAACACTGAATGAGCTTACCCCTGGACTCAAGGTGATGTCTGAATTCCCTAATTTCCCTCCTGCCAATATAAAACCGAAAGGAAAAATTTGCAGTGTGTATGCGTGCGTACGCGCGCGTGTGAGAGAGATAGAGAGAGAGAGAGAGAGAGAGAGAGAGAGGGAGAGATTCTTGGAATATGAGACTGCCTGTTAAAGACAGCTTGGTCCTGCCTTTGCTGGATTATTTGTTAGATTTCTATAGGACTTTGATATTTGTTAAGCTTCAACTTAATTTGTTACCCCTGGGCTCATAGTGATGTCTGAATTCCCTTATTCCCCTCCTGTCAGTGTAAAACCAAAAGGAAAAATTCGCGCAGTGTGTGTGTCTCTGTGTGTGTGTGTGAGAGAGAGAGAGAGAGAGTTCTTGGAATATGAGACTGTCCGTTAAAGACAGCTTGGGCCTTCCTTTGCTGGATTATTTGTTAGATTTCTATAGGGACTTCGATATTTGTTAACCTTCTACTTAATTTGTTCTGGATTTCTTTTTAAGACTAAATTGTACAAAAAATACTACTGAAAATTCTGATTTAAATGCACTGTACATAGGACTTTTTCTACTGTGTATCTGAAATTTATTGTCCTCATAGGTAACCACTAATCTTTTTAGGTACTTGTCATTTAATTTAGTTTTTAGATTTGTGTACTTCGTTTCTGCTTTTTCCTTTTCTTTTTGGGGTGTTATTTATTTATTTTTATTTTTTTTTTTTGGGGGGGGGGGGGGGGGGGGGGTTGGGGGTTTTCATTTCTGCTTGTTCATTGCCGCTATCTTCATTATTATCCGGTGTTCTTTTTTTGAGACATAAATCAACAACATCAACAACACCATTATCCCAAACTAGTTGGGGTCGGTGGTTGATGAACTCCAAAAAGAAAAACAGAATAAAATAGAATATAACAAAAATAAAAATCAAAGATCAATTGAAGAGAAATGAATAAAATATAAATGAAAATAAAAAAAAAAAGGACTAAGGACTAAAAAGGTCAGTCTGGAACATAATAAAATATGTTTGCAGGAGAAGTTGCCACCAACAGACTCAAGGCTTAGACCTGATCAGAGATACTTGGAGAATGGGGAGTATGAAATGGCAAATTCAGAGAAGTTGAGGCTTGAGCAGCGTCAACGGCAGGTAAATAGTGTCCCATCTTATTTTAAGTCAATATCTTGTGGAGCTTTTTTTAATTTTATTCCGATTATGGTTTTTCTGTTTGTTTGTTTTTTGTGGTTTTTGGTTGCTGGGGGTGGGGGTGGGGGTGGGGGTGGGGGGTGGGCATGTTTATGTTATGAAATTGTTCTCTATTGAGTCTAGGAGACTTCAAAGTAGATATTCACATTAAAGAGATTAACTAAGTTAGCAATGGGCTGTTCGACTAAACAGGAGGTATCATCATCAGCTTAATGATGAACTGACCGTGAACTCAGAGTCCGGTTAGTGTGTGATTAAATATGCTAGTGGTTGTAGGAAACATGTGACTTCCTATGTACAGTTGGATATCCTAGGCGGGTGAATGCAAGTGCTTTTGACATGGACTTTTAAGTTTGGAAGGCGTAGACCGAATTGTCAACCACACTAAAAAAGAGAAAAAAATAAAAAAACAACACGCCACAACTAATTGAGGCCACTGGTCAACAAGTGTTTATAAGTATAGTAGGGATCACATTGAGAAGAGAATCTTGTCCACTATTTACCAGAGTTACGGTTTATAATGAAGAAGTGGTGGAATCATGATCGTTTAGTCTGTAAAATGAGTGCACACCTAAATAAGTAGTGAGCTTAGGAATTTGGTATACACCAAAATGTGCCTGACAGGATGTAACAACCTTGAGAAAGAGAAGGGGTCCTGACTCCGGCTTTAACTACAAATAATTGTTAACCCCTATTTGCATCTACTATGGAGATGTTTTTGACTTAGTATGAATGCTGTGCTTCTTGAAAATGGAGATGCCTGTTGAAAATTGCGCATTAGGTGCAAATTTTTCTCAGATATGTAGTTATATGACATTTGGATGCTTGTCCGAACTTGAGCATCAAGGAGCTTCTACGCAGTCACACTTCATCCTAATATTTTTTAGGCCAATTGTCTGTTAAAGAATGCAGAGCATCTTAAGTTGCCTCTGCTGCCAATTTTATTTTATTTTTTCAAAGTAAGACAATGGAAAGTTAGGTTAAGAAAGTTTATCAATTTGTTCAGTTTCATTTGCTTCAGAAATGTAAAATTCAAGTCGGTTTGCTTCAGAAATGTAAAATTTAAGTCGGTGTGCTGGTGGTGCTTCTGGGCCTTAGAAAGCAAGTAATGCAGATTGGTATGCGAGATAACTATCGAAGAGCATAGCATGGAAGTCTCTTTTCATTTCGGACTTTACTAGCTCTTATGCCAACCTCAGATATATGTTTGCCTATTTTTATGGTAGTAGTTGACAATGAGACAACTGAATCAGGCTCGGAAGATGCAAGAGAGGGGCTGGAAACCACGGTGGTTTGCAAAGGACAAGGCAACTGATACGTACAAGTACATTGGCGGGTATTGGGAGGCTAGAGAGCATGGAAACTGGGAATCGTGCCCCGATATCTTTGGCCAAGTTCCTGCAGAGCAACTAGAATAAGAGCTCTCTCTCTCTCTCTCTCTCTCTCTCTCTCTCTCTCTCCCCCCTCTTCAAATCGTTGATTCTTTCTCAAGTTTTCTCGATGGCTGGCAATTGACAAGTTTGGACAACAGTTTTGTGGCCCATGTGAGTGCTTGAGGTTAGGAGCTAATAAGAGAAAGCAGCAAAGGGGCTATCCATTATGCCGATAATCAAACACCACTAGCGGTGAACTGCTTCTAGCTTTGTGATTTTACCACGACAAGAAAGAAGCACTTGATTTCTAGTTTGAGATTGTATCAGCATTTGCTAGTTGATTGGGTTGCTCAACATCCATTGGATGCCCTTCCATCTAGTCCATAGTAACTTCTCTTTTTTTTTCTTCCTTTTTTTTCTTTTTCCTTCTTACTGTATTCATGTAAAGTGCAACCTTTTCTCTCCATATTAGTTTCATTAATTCAATGAGGATGTCGTTGCCATGTAAGTACGATTTTTCGTGCGAACAAATTATACAAAAGTGAGAGGAACAAGGACAGGTTTACTGGTGGATGTTCTCACTTGAAAGATCCTATTTTGGGTCAATGGACCCATGGCTGGGGAAGATTTTATCCATTAAAGCTTCAGGCAAGATACACTGGATTGGAAAAAGCGTGAAAAAGAGAACATGTTAGCGAAGCAGATTCCAAGTACATGTGCAGGACCGTAATACTGCTGTGCTACACCAATACTACGTGTTTTGTGTTGGTAGATCAACCTAGGGACATGTTGAATACAATTTCCACGGGGCCAATCGTATCAACAAAGAGGAATGGTATTGGGAAAATGCCCAAGAAGTCTTAAACCTGTTGTGTTGTCGGTCCATTTAGTCCTAACATCATATCAAAGCCATGCAGTGTCACTTAAAGGCAGCCTATCTCAAAAGTCATGCCACTTAATACGGCCAGTCGCTGATTGAGCCATCGTAGATCAAAATTAGTTAAATGTATTAAATTGAAAATCTTCTCAATGTTTAAGACTAAATCGACCAAAGTGACTAGTTTATGACTGATTTAGCGGTGATACATTTAGGTTTAGGACTTTTGGGAACAAATTTTTTGAAAGTACTCATTGAACGCATTTTCCTTCGCGAAATTGTATTCATCAAGAGAAAAGGCAGTCCGATGCACCCACGAAAAGCTCCATCCCTACCATTCTCAGGTTCCTACAGGGATAGAAGGCGGGACACATTCCTGAGACATGCAGTCTCCATTCCATATAATAATGAGTTTTGTCGCAAGTCATTCGTGCTTTGTACAAGCACATTTCAGGAACCCTGTGTCCAAAGTAAACCAACGGTTCGATTGTAGGAAAAAGAACATGAAAGTCTACTGACTCAGCTTATTTGCAACTGTTTAAACCATCGCATTTCAATCACTAGTAGAGCTTAACGACGAAAAGACAACCACCTCAGGCAGGAAAAATTAAGCCATAATCAGTAATTAAGAATTTGAACCTTACTGGTCAGAGCAAAGCCAACTCTTGTTATTTTCTTTTCTTGGGCTCGATGAAAGCTCAACTCTGGTAACTAAGAGTTCGGACTTCAGGATAGAGTCCCTAACAAATGCAAGCAAACCAGTTCATCCCCAGCTCGGGTATACGTCCAGTCTAACGATGGGAAGTCATCTTAAACGCTGCAAAAGGAGTTCCCCTGCTCCTCCTGGTACGGGCATTCGTGCTCGTGCGCTGCCCTCTGCACGGCAAACCAGCTACGTGCCTGATTCCCCTGTAGCTTTGTATATCAACCAGTCTCTTAATGCAGCTGGCAGTCTCCTTGTCCTGCAATAACCCGAGACAGTTCCAAAGGTAAACTTCTGTACCTCCTGCTAGGAGCCGCAGCTTGTGCTATGAAATGAGGCGAGTGAGATGTGAGAATGGGGACAGATTCGAAGCGGTACATCATAGAATCACCACAATTCTGCGGCTAAACAGAGGAAGAAGGACGCCTAATTCCCACATGTTGGCTCTACCGAAATTTGATTCGACAGAGAGACTGACTAGACCAGTGTCAACCCCATAAACAGAATTTTATCCATGTTTTGTTTCATTGCCTGAGAGGCTTCAAGCAACAAAGATTAGCAACATGGAGGTAGAAAAACGAGTACTGTCTTCCCTAAGTCGTGATCTAGTACTGATGATTGTAAAACGGAAACCTCGGCATACAGTCAGAATAACAGAGAGCAATACCACATTATGTCCAATGTTGTAGCTGAGGACCTCGTTGCGGAGAGACTCGAGCTCTACCCACGACAATTCCCTGGTCGGCTTGTTCTCGATCTGGAGCTCACACAGTATTTGGCGAGCCGTGGAGCGGCCAATTCCCTTTATGTGTTGGAGAGAATATGCCAGCTTCTTATCATCAGGAACCTCCGTGTTCCCGATGCGAATCCCTCGAACGCCCTGCTCGCGAAGCAGTAGGATGCATCAGACTTCCCACAATACGACAGCAATCATTTCTTAGCCCAGGGGCCAAACCTTATTCAAGTGATCAAGTGTCGCCATCCAATACCCCGTTAGTGTTTCAAAATCTAAACTTTTAACTCAAGAAAAGCGAGTCGCGCGATTCCAGTGACGCCCTTTGAGAGAGAAACCAGATTTGAGATGATGGGAGGTCCATCCGATTCAGCCTAAAACCCTAATCGGATCGCTCACAGTCGCGCAACGAAAATCACTGTTCAGAGAAAGCAGAAGAGAATGAAATGGCTCAGGATGAGCAAGAATTACCTGGGCGTATTGGAGGAGTCGCCGACCAGCATCGGCGGATCTTCGAGCTGAAGCGCGTAACGCGAACATTACTGGGAAGTGTTGCGGCCGGGCGCCGGGGTTACAAGTAGTCGTCGGGTTTTAGCTTCAGCCAAAACAATGTGAGGACCCATAATCACTAGATAATTATATTCTACCGTAATGAATTAAGCATGCGTTTGTTTCAAGAAAATTGATTTTCGGGAATTTATTTTTTGAAAATTGATTTTCTGAAGATTATTTTTTCAGAAATTTTTCTTTTCTTTATTTGGTAATTTGTTACAGAAAATATTTTTCGGTGTTTGGTTCTTATTTTAAAACGATTTCAATCTCATCAATGGGAGAGCTAACGCCAGTCGCTGGTCTCAGCCCTAATCCTGATCCTCGGCCTCGGTCCCTATCCCGATCCCTGGTCCCAAGCCTCAACCGTCAGTCCCCAGCCTCGATCGTCCGCCCCAGTCATCGACCCCGGCCCCAGTCTCTGGCCTCGCCATCGGCCTCTCTCCCCGGCCCCGACACCAACCCCGATCCCCAACCTAGGTCCTCGATCCAGCCTCCGGTCCCGGGCCCCGGCCCTGGTCGCCGGTCCCGACCCCAGTCTAGATCTTTCAGCCCAGGTCCCGATCCCAGTCTTGATCCCAGTCCCGACCCTGGCCCCGGTCCCGGCCTTGGCCCTGGTCCCGATCTCGGCTCTGATCCCCGGTCCTGGCCCTAATCCACAGTAACCGACCTCGACCCGATCATAGTCCCCGGCCCCAGTCCCCGTCCCAGTCCTTGGTCCCGACACCGGTCCCGATCCCCGACACCGGTCCCGATCCCCGTCCCCGCCACCGACCCAGGTCCTAATCTCCGGCCCCGGCCGCAGGCCTCGACCTCAACCCCGATCCAGGTCCAGGCCTCGATCCCCAGCCCCAGTCGTCGGCCCCGGCCTCGACCCCACTCTCGATCCTCGATCCCGATCGACTGCTCTTGCCCGAATCGTCGGCCTCAGCCCCGGATCGGTCACAGTATCAGCTCCAGCCCCGGATCGGTCTCAGTTTCAAAGAAAGTGAAAGACTCAAATTCGGAAAAGTGTTTTCACTTTTTTTTTATTTTGGAGAATTCAATTTCCTATTTTAATGAAGAAAATCTTTGTTAATTGGAAAATCTTTGTTAACTGGAAAGTACTTTTCGTTGATCAAATCATTTTTCGTGAACCAAACAAAGTAAGTTCAGAAAACGCTATCCCTGAAAAAACTTTCCCCAAAACAAACACACCCTAAAGCTGCATTCGTCATAAACCAGGATAAGACAATAAGATTTTCTGTTTGGTAGATGTCCAGCAGGACAGGATGTATGAAAATATAAGAGAATATGGCTCGAATAAAAAAAAAATCTTACAAGAGGGGCTGGGATAAATCAGGATAGGATTTCTCAAGAGAATAGATGTAATGAGAGTTTTGGATATGGATATATTCAAATTACACCAATTTAAAAGTTTTAGGACTCAATTGCATTTTCATGATAAACTTTTATGACTTCTAGTGAACGTATTCCTAAATATTGAGTTATAATATTACATAACATCACTAGATAATTATATTGTAATATGATAAAAGCTAAGGCTGCGTTCGCGGGGAAATAAGGCGAGATAGGATTTTCTGTTTGGTAGTTGTCCATGATAGCATATATGGATATATAAAGGCATATAGATTGGATAAAAAACTTAGGAGAAGGGTTATGATAGATTAGGATAGGATTCCTCAAATGAATAGACACAAGGGAGTTTAGATATGGATAGATGAGGAATGCATCAATTTGACAAGTTTTGGGATACAATTGCACTTTTTGCAAGTTTTAGGACTCAGTTACACAAAATAAAACATAATATAACTATATAATTATATTATAACATAATAAAAATTAAGGCCGAGTTCGTCAGGATATAAGTTAAGATAGGACCCTCTGTTTGGTAGCAGTCCAAGATATGATATATGGAGATATGACCTAGATTTTAAAAAAAAAAATCCTATAGGAGGGGTGTGATAAATTAGGATAGAATTTCTCAAAAGAATAGACATGAGGAGAGCTTTAGATATGGATAGATCAGGATTGCATCAATTTGACAAGTTTTAGAACTCGATTCCACTTTATGTAAATTTTATGACTCAATTACACTTTTATGACTTCCAGCAAATATGTTCCTAAATATTTAGTTGTGATATAACATAATATAACTAGATAATTATATTATAACATAATAAATTAAGGTTGTGTTCGTCGGGTTAGAATAAGATTTTGTGTTTGGTAGCAGCCTAGGATAAGATATATGGTAATACAACCCGAATTTTTTTTTAAAAAAAAAAGTCATATGAGAGGGGCTGTGATAGATTAGGATATAATTTCTCAAGAGAATTGACACGAGGAGAGCTTTAGACATGGATAGATCAGGATTGCACAAAGTTGACAAGTTTTAAAACTCCATTGCATTTTTTTAAGGTTTTGTGACTCAATTGCGACAAATTTTAGAATTTCTAGCGAACATATTCCTAGATACATAATATCACCAGATATTGTATTATAACATAATCAACATTAGGTGGTATTCGTCAGAATATAAGTAAGGATAGGGTCCTCTGTTTCGTAGCGATTAAGGATAGAATATATGGGAATATAGATCGGATTAAAAAAAAAACCTATGGGAGGGGTTGGGATAGATTAGGATAGGATTTCTCAAGAGAATAGACACGATGCAAGCTTTAGACATGGATATATCAGGATTGCATCAATCTGACAAATTTTAAGACTCGATTGTGCTTTTTACTTATGACTCAAGTGCATTTTTATGACAAGTTTTAAGATTTTATTGAACGTATCCCTAAATATTTAGTTATAATATAACATAATTTCATGATATATTTATTGTCTGCATTTGTCTGGATATAAGTCAGGATATGATCCTTGTTTGGTAACTGTCCATAATAGGATGGGGACTTAGGGGAATACCCAGATAAAAAAATCCTAAGGAAGGAGCTGGGATAGACTAGGATAGGATTTTTCAAGAAAATAGACCGAGGAGAATCAAGTTTTAGACACAAGGCAAGCTTTAGACATGGATATATTAGGATTGCATCAATCTGACAAATTTTAGGACTCGATTGTACTTTTTACGAGTATTAGACTCAAGTGTACTTTTGTGACAAGTTTTAAGACTTTATTGAACATATCCCTAAATATTCAGTTATCATATAAGATAATTTCATGATATAATTATAGTCTGCGTTCGTCAGGATATGATCCTTGTTTGGTAACTGTCCACAATAGGATGGGGACTTAGGGGGATATAGCCCAGATAAAAAAAAAAAGAAAAAAAAACCTAGGGAAGGAGCTGGGATAGATCAGGATAGGATTTTTCAAGAAAATAGACATGAGGAGAATCAAGTTTTTTGCACAACCACCGCTTGTTCTACGTATTGGGCTGCCTCTTCGACAGCAACGATCGTCAATGTGGCCGCCTCTACGGCAGTGTTAGACTAGGATTTCTATTGGGATTTATGTAACATGCATTAATAAGATAATAATCGTCAACGCAACTGAAAAAATCCATACATGTATCTCCAGAGACCTTGTTCATGCATCTCAATCAAAAATCAAATTAAACGAAAAGGGTTAAACATATTACCTCTCGAAACGTGCTTGAAACGAGTTGGTTCAGATGTTTTTCCATTTGAGCCCCGAATCATCAAATCTATAGTTCAAACACACCACTAATCATTCGTCAAGCGATAGATAGACGTTACGGATAATCACCGCACTTTGATCGTGCTAGCAATCTTGTAAAGATAATTATCCGTGCTAATAATCTTTTGATCACAAGAGCAATGACAAATAAAAACTTTACTGCTCTCTCTTTCACTTAATGCACACCCTATTACCCTTCGCACTCTACTTATTTTGTGTTTTCAAAAACACGAGTAAATGTGCACAAAGTGCACAGAACCATCGCACACGATGAGCAATAGTTGCTGACCGTGTTGCTGCACATTCTAATTGTGTTATTTTTTACTTTTTTGAACAACGCATGGTCAGCTCATAAATTAAATGTGCGACCATACGTGAGCATTATAGACACATCTATATGTGTCCACTTTGGTCGTGCGTACGCATCATATGAACGTACGTCCATGATAAAAAAAAATGATAATTAAATTAATCATATTTAATTTAAATTCAACCCGACTAAATTTGGCTGTCGGAATTGCAAACAACATATTTTCAATATTTTCTTTCTCGTTCAACGTTATCCTCAATTGATGACATCTCTAGGTTCATCACCAAGCTTATAGCAAGGCTTGTATTAACACATTAGTATTCTCGAGAGAATTAAATGTCCTATCAACTTCCAGATCATACAATCCTACAAGTCATAATTGACATCTAGTAATAAGCGATGGCTATCTAGTGAATACTGTAATAACTTAATGACCCTGTCAACTTTGGTTACAATATAATCAATCTCTCTATCTTAGTATGTCCCGATCGAACAAAGACCATGAAATATTTGTCATGTCACCAATTCGATCATATAAACAAATCCAATCGACATACATTTATACGAGACATAAACATTTCATTCTTGGTTATAAACCCGACAGAGGATGGCAATGCAGCGCCATGCATAAAACATCATTATTTGATCTTGCCCGCAACAAGGAGATAGATTACATTTTGCGCACACGGATAACTTTGTATGTGAATGAACTATGACCATCAAGTGTAGGGACGGGTCAACGAACCATCAACTTGCACACTTGTAAACCATAGTCATCCTTTCAACCAAAAATATATATATTTATAGCTATCCAACACACAAGTCAACATTGTGCCTAGAGTCTAAGGATTATTTACACAAGACCAAAGTATGAACGATTAGACCTTGATCACGCTATAAGCTTTCATATTACTAATCGTTCAATTTGTGTCGTGTTCAATGAAATTGATGGTACAAGTACATGTGTTCTAACTCTGGGAACACAATACCCAATAACTTGCGATTCGTTATTCCCTTAAGTATCAAATACTTAATGATGAAGTTAAGAACACGTGTTCTTAACAGGATCATTAATATCAACTCAATTATCTATCAATCGAGAATAGTTTAAAGATTTTGTCTAACTGTAAACCCATCACTCATATTCTCGGCGTTTGATGAATAGGTTCAGCCACAATTGATCTTTTGCAATCATTCATATATATAAATAATTGGACAAATGAGTGAACATGCCCCTGCTATTAATTGAGCAAGAAATTAAGAGTACAACTGAAATCTTTAACATGTATCTATTACATGGTTGCTTTAGGACATACATCTCATAGTTCCTGGTCGCAAAGCTGAGTATCTTCACAATCTTATTCTTTAATCGATTGTTTGGTGTAACATAAGATCACATCTCTCGTTCTTTAACCGTTTGAACCTTTTCAACAATCGAAAGGGGTCTTGACATGTTATGAAAAACTTGATATTGATAATCGACTTTCACGATAGCTCTCTTGAATGACTTGTAAGAGTGCATCTTCAGCTTGTGAAAAGAAGTCTACTGTTAGATTGTTAAGCAATTTTTCGCTCACTCAATAAGATAAAGAGCAAGACCAGGAAGACCAGGAGGCCATTCTCAATAGATTCAAGGTCTGGTTCATCGATGTCGTGCCAAAATTCAGATGTCACAAATCTCTATTTAATAATAAATCACTCATAAGAACTCATCACTCAATCATTTCTAAAGCATCATGATGTTTCAACAAAATACAGTCGATCTCAGTTGCGCATTGTCTATGCTTATCCCATTTTAAATTCGTAGTTCTAAAAAATATATAGGATATGGAAAAAAAAATAAAAACTTTGGATTTCTTATGATGTCCTATCCAATCCTATCCTGATTGAAAATCCGAACGACTACATAGCCTAAGTATTTACTCTAATGCTTTCACATGCCCTCGCATAACAAGAAATCAAATATCACATTTATTTAATGATAACTCACTTTTATACTTGGGTAAAGATAGCTTTGAATCCTTAAAAAGATTAATAATACAAAAACATTTATTCCGCTACGGCTCCCTACAATTACATAATAACTCCCATGCTTAAATGGAAACATACTATCATTTGCCTACATTCCTCTCCCATCATATGTATTCAGTTTGTTTTTCTCACTAATAGTCCATTACACAATATCAAGCTTGTAGAAATTCAAGACTTTATCATTTTTTTTTCTGGAAAATTCTATGGATGGACTCAAGCTTTTATAAACAAGAAATTCGAAGATCAAACTGATGAAATTCTGTCACTATAAATGCATGTAAGTGTTATATATTGCCTCTTCAGTCTTCATGGATTTTTTTTTTTTTGTGCACAAACACCCTCTTCGATAATTAGATATTTTTATTTTAAACGTATCTTTCCGTAATTTCCTTTTATGACTGTCTTTGTGACGATATTCTTAATTGGTACATCAATAAAAATAAAAATAAAATTAGGAGCTGAATAATCTAATTGTTTTGGTTTGAAGTGACTTGCAAAGAATTATTTGATCATTTATTGTTCCATTCTTTTGTGGGTTTAACATAAAATTAATACTTTTAGGGAGCCAAACAACAAAAATAGTTTCCAATTAAAAGAAACTAAATCTCATAGATGCTTCATTATTGTTGACATCCGAATTTGACCAAGTATTATAAATGGGCATGACTTGGTGCTAAGTAGTCAACTGAAGAAATTACTAAAAAAAAATTCTAAATTTAATTGCAATTGTGTCAATTCAGTCATAAACTTTTTAATTTGATCAATCTGGTCATAATTAAATTCTTCCACGGTTTACCATTTGAGTCATTCCGATCAATTTTGATAGGAAATCACTAATTTGGACACCACGACCAACACTACAGCAGGTAATTTTTGTAAAATATATTTATTTTATTCATTTTTTTAATCTTTCTTTGGTTTATTTCCTTGTGTTGTCAAGGGTCATCGATAACCCTCGTCGGGTGAGGAAAAAAAGCAAAAGAAAAGGATCCGTAAAGAAAAGTCATAAGTCAAATTAAAAAATTATTCATATCACCGTCGGTAATACAACATAAGACAATAAGTGTTCACGTCAACGATTTTCAGTTAAAATTAAATCGGAAATACTCTGATTGATAAATTTTTGAAAGATTTATGATTAAATTTATACAAAATGGGTAAATTTCAAGGCCTTTTGGGTATTTTTTTTTTTAAAAAAAATTGTAATCAATAAGTCATTGATAGAAGAGAGGCTTGTTGATAACTACAGCTATTGACAATTGACACGACGTCGACATAAAAATCAGTGTCATGAAACTATCGCGTCCAAGAGTTGTCGATAGAGGAGAAGGTTCACCGACCCCCGTGGTTATTGACGATCATAACCGATGGCGACTAGTTGACGATCGGTACTTGCTAGAATGTAGCCAAATTAACACAGGCAGAAAACTTACAAATCAATGGCCTCGATCAAGGAAGTTTGCCGAGCGGGTGTACATAAAAACATTATGCTGATTTGAAAGAAGTTGCTAGACATGCATCCATTGATTGTCTAAATCCACGTCTCAACTCCCCATCGCATCAACCGCTCTCACCCGATTTCACCGCGAACCCGGAGACGGAAGCCGTCGCCCCGCCGCAGGAGAACAGCGAGGCGGCGCTGGCATCGACGAACCAAACGAGCTTCCCATCGGCTGGCCGAATCATTCGGGCTGGGCTCGACGCCATGGGACTCCGTTCCGCCATGGCCTCACGGAAGGCGCTAGCGACGTCGCTCCCGGAGGCCACGATCGCCACGTTGGCTGCAGCATTGATCACGGGGAGCGTGAAGGTCAGGCGCTCCCTCCGCGCGCCGGCCACCGAGACCGGGGCTACCCACTGGGAGCCCTCCAGGAGGACAGGGTGGTCCGGGTGGAGGGAGGACACTTGGGAGCGGGGCCCGAGGCTGAGGATTACGAGGTCGAACCGGGGGCAGTCGCAGGACGGAGAGGCTGGGACCGTCCGGTTCTTCACCTGCTGGCGGATGGAGAACTCGTAGCAGTCGGCGGCCGCCTCGCCAGGTGTCTCGTGGCCCGCCGAGACGACGTGGGCTGGCTGTATCGGAACCTGATCCCCAAAGAAAAAGCGACAAAAAGCGAGTAATGACGATGAGGTCGTTGGTCGGTTGGTCCCAAAGCTTAATGGAACGAGTCAGAGGGGGCGAAGTGGAGCTTTTCTGTCCCCGGAAATGCATGATACATCAGCATCGTCGATAAATAAACCAACCAGCAAGAATTAGAATACCTCCTTGCTCGCTCGCATATTATAAAATCACAGAAATAATGAATTGCTTTTTCGATCGCTCGACCGACCAAAATATTTCGTTCACAGGAGTCTTCAGATTTGCTATTGAACAAGCTAATCACGAGCAATGCTAGAGATTACGAAATAAGAAGGTGGTTTACTAGAGACTCGCTTGGAAAATAACATCTAAGTTGGTAATTCCCGAAATGTCGCATTTCATTTACTCATATAACATTGGATTTAATATCCTAAAAAACCTTCAAATTTAGCTCTCGTCTAAATTTTAACTCTTATCTCATAAAAAATCGTCAACTTTAGATCAAATCTTAATTCTTCCATAATTTTTTTCCCCATAAAAACTTTCAACTTTAAGTTATGTCCCAAATCTATCCTAAACTTGATACTAAACTTTCAACGAGAGCTCTTCAACCGCGAGAGATGGCACATTATCAAATACAAGCGATCGAATACCGAGCTTAGAATCACCAATGGTGATTTTGGCGGAGAGTTAATAGAGGCAAATTTAGTACTTAAGAAAAAGCTGGTGAGCTCTTGTGAGACAAAGATAGGTAGATCAATCGAAACTAGACTTAAATCTGAGATTTTCTTATGAAACGACAAAAGATTTATGGCAGGATTGAGACAAGGCTTAAAATTCGAGTATATAGTGATAAAAAAAAATTAGTATAAAATTGAGATTGCCATTAGAGTTCCAGGCTTCGTAGGTAAAGTTGTAGGATGTTTGAGGCATGAAGCCGGTAACAATGCAAGGAAAAGGGCAATTATCCTAGAGAATAAGGACAAACAGGGGAATCTAGAAGCTAAAACATAAGAAGAGCTCCACACGCCAGTTCATGTCTACGTTCAGACGAGCTCAGACCTTGGTGATTACCCAATTAATTTCCTTTTTCCTCCCCGTTCACATCCACATACAGAGAGATTCAGTCAGTCAAAAAACTCCAAAACCGGCTGAGCCGACATTTTAGACAGGTCAAAAGACGAACACGATGCCTCCGGGAAATAGTAGAATCATCAGGAAGAAGAAGAAGAGAGAGAGAAAGAGCGAGAGGACCTTGGAGATGAAGTGGTGTTTGGCTTGCACGTAGAAGCTATCCGGGTGTCTCTTGGGGACGACGTTCTCTTCAGCCCAAAACAGATGCCACTTCGACCACTCCACCGTCCTCAAGTATGGCGGCCTCGCCAGCTCCCTGCATTTTTCATGTCTCTAAGTTACACATGACGGCGTTCGTCAACCAAGCGACGAATGGAGTCAAAAGAAGAAACGGAGAGAGGATGTTAATGTTGGGTAAAACCCTAAGCGCTCGGGAATGTCTCCTCCAGAGAGGGCGAGAGAAAAGGAAGATCTCTCGCTGAGGGCAGATTCAGAGACGTGATGAACATAGTCGGCCAAGCCCGTGGACAGCTCTTCGCTGCTCTCGAAGAACCTCACCTCTCCCTCTGAATCCGATCTCTTCTTCTCCATATTTTATGATCTCTCTCTCTCTCTCTCTCTCTAACGATTGCTAATATATTCAGTGCAAGAGCGTTTCTTCACGGTTTTGTCTTCACATGTAGAAAAGGGACAGAGAGACAGAGAGACGGAGAGATATAGCGCACTTTGATAAGTTAGGCTAAAAAGGGCCAAGTGAGTGAAAATAAAAGAGATAAGCCAGCACACGCACCAACGAGCACTACAAGTACTTGGGCAACTTAACCCAAATCTCTTGTATGATAATCTGAATTTCTATAAAATCCTAGATAAATTAAGTAATAATTTTGAAGTTTATTATGACCCGTGTCCGCTAATCATAATTCTTACAATGATTGTCATCATCTCGGTCACTTCTATTAGGTCATTGAGTTTGGAGGTACATGCTCACGTTACATTGCTAGCGCAATTTTTGAATCTCGCGGCGATTGCACTCTTGAATTGTTGAGTCAATTACCCTTGATTAACTAGCTATTAATAAACTTCACGAGAAAATAGGAAAGATGCATATGTATATATATATATATAGGTAAAATTAAAATGTGTCATATTGACGAGAAATCCTTTATCATTAAGAATGAGACTAAAGCATTGCAATCGATAAAATACATGGGAAGATAAAGAACTTCAAAGAAGCTTGATGAACTAGCTAGCACTGTTACCTAAAAGAGTTGAATAGGTGATTTCAAATATTTTAATACGGAATATAAACGAGCATGTTCAAAACTTTGTTCGAATGGTATCAGCCAGTAAGATATGAGATACCCTCAGATTCAACGGTATGCACAATTCTATAAAAGACAGTATGTAAACAGAGAGGGTAAGGAAAGAGAATGTGCAAAGAGGATTTATAGTGGTTCGATTTGTTCAAAGCCTACGTCCACTTCTTTAGTTAGCAGCCAATCAATTAAATTCCATTAGTGAATATAACACAGTGATGATTCATGAGTCAATAGAGTTGTAACACTCTCTTACTTGGATAAGAAGTATTATAATATTTAGATCAAGAATATATAAAAGATGTGGAACTCATCTTAAAATTTAAGACCTTACTCTCTTATCTTTTTCTCTTCAACCTTGAGGTCTCCTTTTATATTTCTCCATCTTCAACTTCTCATTGCAAGATCTCTAGAGAATCACTCTTCAAAATTTCCGTTTGAACGAGATTGAATACAAAGATTTCATAACTGTTGAGATTGACAAAGGAAAGAATCCCCTTTAGATTAAATCGCTCATACAATTACAATCTTGAGTTTCCATAGATAGAGTTCTTCATTAGGTGGGTCACACTTGTCTTCCTTAATTCACATCCTTGATTGATCTTCTAGATTGAGAATATTCAAGAACGGTACAACTTGATTTGCTAGACATTGTGATAATATATAATCTCAAAATCATCTTAAATAAATCACTTGATAATTTGATCGTTGATTATGAAATACTTCTTCTGAGCTTGAGCTTTGCTATAATGTCTGAGCTCCCCTTTCAACGTACAATCTCTGAGCTCCCCGCTCAATGTACACTATCTGAACTGCCCGCCCAACAACTAAACTCCAAACAATATCCGAGCCTCTCAGAGTATCGTATGAGCATGTCTTGCTAGATTCAATCCCATATACCAATTTAGGATAATTGGCAAAATAAGTATTTCACGGCGTTCACTCTGATATTAGAGATTGTTGATTGTTTTATCAACTTCAAAATTAATTATAGGCTTTTTTCAACAAAGTTCACGAAACATTTCGCGTTACTCGGTACCATCATCATGTGGCTAATAACGAGTTTGTGCCACGGTCATAATTAGAATTATGCCTAACGAAAGTGTCGTAACTTTCACATACAGTAATTACCATGGCCAATATGTATGATTTGCATTTTAAAAATCCCGAAGTTTTATCATAGGCAATATTGACTTTGATTAGCTCACCACAGCACCCGTTAGCAAAATCTCTTTGAAAAATACATCCCATTTTTAGTACGTCGTGGATAAAAACAGAATATCAAAGCATGATTAGTACCATTTTACAAAATTATCAAGAAAATAAATTAAATTAAATTAAATTAAACTGTCTTATGATGTCTTCCTCCGAATGATGAGGATGAAATGAAGCTTTGGGTGGGACCGGGGCAAATGTCAACGTCCCCCAAAAGCCGCTGCGGGAGCTGCAGAGCAGAGTGTCGAGAGTCCGTTGTCCCTTCCCTTTGTCGTGTACCTAGTGTTGTCGTCGTCCTGCATCGCATCGCTGTGGGACGGAAAGGTCGATCGATCCGGAGCAGTTCCAGTCAACCGGGGCACGCCTTCGCCCTCGCAAAACGAGTCTGTGCACGAGGAAAGCAGTAGTTGCTGCTCCTCCTCCGTCTTTGACTCTGCTCAGCCTCTCTCTCTCTCTCTCTCTCTCTCTCTCTCTCTCTGCTTCTCCACCGTCCACGTACTTTTCCCCATCAATCAATTACGACCAAACTCAGCTGTCTGTCATGCGTATTGTCTTCATTCATCTTTCTCCACGTTTCATCGCTGGGCGGGACTTTTAGTCAAAAACGAACGCCTCGTCTCCCTTGGCCTCCTCTTCAGCTCGGTGTAAAGTCCGACCATACCTTGAGTTGGAATTTTGATCTTTGAGCTTTTGCTTCCTTCAAATTTTCAAAAAACGATTTATTAGCAGCATTGTATTTTATTAAAACTGCATTTATTTCGCAAAAAATATGATAGTTTTAAAAACAAAGTTCTAATGTGTCTTATTTTCTCAAATTAAAAGGTATGTTCACTAGAAGCCTTAAAATTAACATCGTCAATTTAATTAACAAAAAATAATGATGTGACATTTTTAAATTAATTTTTTTATCTTATGTGGCTTTTTCATTAGTTTTATTCAGAACTTACTTATATGATAAGAGGGACATATAAATTTTATTTTTGAAAAAAAAAAGACATAAAAAGGAGGAAACAAAAAAAAAAAAAAGAGGCAGGTTCGCTACCTCGCTGGTAATAGCTGACACCCGTTGCCGGAGGGGCGTACGAGCTCCGAGAAGCAAGGGCGAGGCCGACGACCAAGCCAGGGCAAGGGCACCCAGATCTGGGCGACGCCAGCCCTTGCCGGGCTGGAGCTAGGGCGTCCAGATCTAGGCGACAACCGTGGAGGAGCTACTTCGAGCAAACAACCGTGGAGGAGTGACTCGAAGCGGCGTGAGCTCCATGCGTCCTGAGAATCTCGAAGGGGAATAGTAATGCCGCTCTTCAAGAACGAAGTGGTTGCAGAGTTCCCGGACGTCGGATGCAGAGATTTTTAGCTGCCTTCCACCACCATTTTGGACAAAACTTGTAGAGCAATGCAATCCACGCAAAAAATCCATCTCACTCCAAAATGACAGCAACTTGAACTGAAGAACAGGATGTCGAACTTAACCAGACATTTATCTCGCCCAGCCCAGGCGAGAGCCGGACTCGCCCAAATCTCGGCGCCCATGCCCTGGCCCGGCGAAGGTGGCCGGCCCTCGCACTTGCCCGACGGAGGTCGTCGACTCCTCCGACGATGGGCGGCAGCCCCTACTAGAGAGCCTGCCTTTCTCCCTTCTTCTTTTTTTTTTTTTTTTTTATGTTTTGCTTTTTCAAAACTAAAATTTATATGTCCATCTTATTATATAAGTAAAATCTGAATAAAAACAATGAAAATACCACATAAGATAAAAAATTATAATTTAAAAATGTCACGTCCGTATTTTCCATTAACCAAATTGACGTTGTTAAATTTAGGACTTGATTTTATCAATTCGTTAAGTTTTAGAACTTGGTTGCACCTTTTATAAATTTTAGAACTTGATTGCACTTCATGATAGGTTTTAGGGCTTATAGTTAATATATTTCCAAGTTAAAACTTGAACTTGACATTACCTAATCTCACTTGCTAATCACAGATATTTTCATCATTTTTTCTTCCCATCACCGATGGGGCATTGAACTGAAAGAGGGCCGTGACCCTCTCTAGGATTTAGGCGAGAGCCGCCGCCCCTCACCACCACCCTATCAATGGTGGAGTGGTGAGTCAAAGTGAAGGGCTTAGCCCTCTTGCCGATTTTTCTTTTAAGTTTTAGACTTTTTTTAGAAAGAAAAAGTAGAAAAAAATAAATCAAAAATAAAATGCCAAAAATGCCTTCAACCAGCCAATGAAGTCAGACCCTTTTTTTTAAAATCGATACGACCACTTTAGATCCTTATTTATAATAATGTCAACTTCAGGTAATTTGTTTGAGAAAATAAGGATATTTTATATCATTGTTTGAAATAACGTAATTTTCAAACCCTTATTCGAGAAAATGATGTCACTTCGAAATCTTATGTGAGATATTCCCTTTTATAGCAAAATAAAAAATCCACCTTAATTTAGAGATGTATAATCAGACTACGTCAGTTTCGTGAAAAATAGACAATTTGGAAAATATTTTTTGTAAAAAAATAATCACTTATATAGCTTGAAATAATTTATTAATGAAAAATATTTTCATTCTATCGACATTCGTTATTAATGAAAAAAATAATCACTTATATAACTTGAATTAATTTTTGTAAATGCTAGAGGAGATTATTCTCAACAAAATATTTCTAAGACATTCGTTCGTT
This sequence comes from Rhodomyrtus tomentosa, assembly GCA_028455895.1. Classification (NCBI taxonomy): domain Eukaryota; kingdom Viridiplantae; phylum Streptophyta; class Magnoliopsida; order Myrtales; family Myrtaceae; genus Rhodomyrtus; species Rhodomyrtus tomentosa. The sequence goes on along the minus strand of JAPCWY010000001.1, from coordinate 32,463,185 downwards.
ATTTGTTAAACAAATCCACCCACCAATGTTCTAAAGTTGGTCTCCCCTTTCAACTACCTCCCCCATCCCAAGAAGCCAATGTTTTCTTCTTCCAAATCTGGAATAGCGAATCCAATATTTGTAAAAAATTTGCCCATTTTTAAACAATTAAGTGATTTTCGACTCTATTTTTGCATATCTCGGCTAGTCCTTAAGAGCGTGCTCTCCCTCGTCAACCTGCTGCATTCGGGATTTTACTCCTAAAGTGCTCCCAACGAGATTTGTGCCTAAGACCAGAACGAAAGGAGCAAACCTTTTTTTTTAACAATGTAAGCCAACCAGTTGAGGGTGAATTACTTTCTTGTTTGGGCTAAAGAAATTAAGCGAAGACTCCTTCATGGCCTTGCCATTCAGGAAGGAGCCGTACTTCTCGCTAGTCTACCAGACAAATCGTTCAACAAGCTCTGGAAGAAGAATACAAGATGAGTCTAAGGAAGATAGGTTACGCGTTCTGGCCCATAAAAAATAAAAGTAGGCCCTCGCATTTGATCTTCGTCGAATTGACGAGATGAATCCGATTCGGATACGCGGAAGCGGTCGGGCTGGTAAATTGTAGCGACCCTACCCCGATCCTCCTTCTCTGATGCCGCCTGTAGTAGCTCGACCTTAAACCCCGGCTCCAACTCCAACTTCTCAGAAATCAGAATCAATTCCTTCACCGCACAGCCACTCGTGGCTTCAACTTCTCTGATTTGTTCATTTACCTGAAAATGGTTAACAACTGAGGAACGAGATAAACTTAGCAAGTCAAATTCTAAACCATCAACTAATTCTCCCAGTGATAAGTCATGCACCGGTAATTCAAGGAGATATTGAGTTGCAACGCTACCCATGCATTGTGTTGACTCAATAAAACACGTTCTAAGTAGGAATCGATCTCAAAATGCTATGCTACAACTCATAATCATGAGTGCATATATGAGATGCATATCAGTCAGCACCATTATATGCCTTTGACAGTGGCAACCATGCAATTGCAATGCGTCTCGTACCACCTCCGAGATCGGCCCAGTCTCATAGCAAGGCCACCCAATCACGGAACAGGATCTTCCCATAAACTCCATGAGTAGTTTCCTATGAGCACACAACTCATTTCTGCAAACCTTACTCGGTTCTTGTTCATGATATGCAAGATTATGCCCATGAATGATACCAATGCATGTGTTATAACATGTCGAACCATGACCTACAATGACTGTATTTTCAGCAAAAGCAATGCAATACATCTATATACCTACATCAATGGCTATAGACTCGACCTCCTATCACTACAAGGGAAAGTTGGAAGCTAATGTTGCGTATGGATCGTAGCTAGGGAAATTGTTTCTGTTCCAAAAGTGTTTCGTGAACACTTTTGGAATAGAAACGCGTATGGTTTAAAAATGTTTCAAAAGTGTTTTGCGGAATAATTTTGTGCCAAGGAACATTTTTCAAGAAACAAAAAAAAACGTGCTTTTAGGTTTTGGAACACTTTTAAAATCACCATCCATCCCCACCGACACAGCCATGACCCGCCCCCACCATCGCCTTCGCCGCCGCCGGCGGAAAAAGTGTTTTTTTCTTTTTTTATTTACCAAACGCATTTTTTATTCCAAAAATCGTAGCCGGGAATAGAAACACAAAAAAGTGTTTCTGTTCAAAAAATGCTTCCAGGTGCAGAAACACTACCATACGCAGCCTAAGGTGCATAGGTTATAGGCTAGATTGCAGTTAAACATTTAATTCTCAGATCATAAAGCTAATTAACCCCAACTCAACCCACTCCCTCCTGCTGAGCTTCACTCAAGCATTAGAATCAGAACACCCCATTGGCAGCGTCCATGCCTTTCTACAGTCTCTCCACTGGACACTCCCTCTTGGTACAATTCAACTTCGAACCATCCAGCCCCACTCACCCTTTCCTTGTCCTATAGCCACGGCCCTTCAATACCACACCTACAGATTATCATCCCTCACTTTAAATCCCACAGTGAAGATTGAGCACAAATCTAATCAACCTCACAGCTGACTCTACCTCTAATTCGCGCACCTCATATTGGCATCCAATACGAATCCCCATCGCTCACCAATATCTAGAGATGGCGAAGTCAGATTTAGCAAACAAAGAACGCGGGCACTAAGCAAGTCAAGATCAGCCCCCAACACCTCCAAATCTGTGTCGAGCAAAGGCGGCGCTCAAATTCCCAGTGCGCCTCGTGGCTCTAGCTAGCCTTACAGTGAACAAAAATGGTGATTCTACGTACCGGACAGAGGAACTCGAGCCGCACACCCTCGGGCAACTTGATCCCCTCGCGGACGACGCACAACTCCGCAATACCCATCGCCCCTACTCGTCATGCACCAAGTCATCTCACCACTGTACTCTCCGTTACAGTGTAACCATGGCCAAATTCGGCGACTCTCAGCCACCCCTATCACCCACAAGGCCCATACTGAAGGGGCTAGTAAATAGGTTAGAAATCACTTGCCTCGATTCCATGCATTCGGATGCCGCCCTGGATCTGCCACATGCTCGGGCTCACCCTCCTCAAGTTTCACTTCCTCCAAGCTTCATCCTCCTTCTCGGCATCATGGACCGAACAGGGCTCCGGGCAAGCGCCGAGTGGACAGCCGTTGTAGTATATTAACGGCGGGGCTGAGGTCCTCCGTGGGCTACCAGCGCTGAGGGGCTGTGGTAAACTTGGCTGCGGGCAGATTTGGGCCCGGGCCCTGTAATTCCGAAACCGAAACAAGCGCGGCCCTCATGGGCCGATTACGGTTCAGCAAATATTCCGAATCGGCCTAGAAGCACCGGTTCCGGGCAATTCCGATCCGCCTATTAGGCCTTTAGAAAAAAAAAAGTGGGGCGGGTGGAAAGAGCCGTGTCACCCCCACGCCCCTTTTTTTAACTTATTATATCATCACATTCTCCCATTTATAAATACCCCTCCTTCCTTTCATTTTTTCTCACAAATTCTCTCAATCCGCTCAATTGTCTTAATCCCAGCTCAATTTCCTCAATTCTCTGAATCGGCTTTTCACTCAATTATCTCAAAAAATGGCAAGTGGAAGCAGAAATAATGGAAAGAGTCCGACGGCGAAAGGGAAACCCAATTATCCTCGTGGATATGATCCTCGTGGATATGCATGTTGGATAGACGATAACGATAAAATTAAAGTTATTCCCAACATTGAGCAATTCCCAATGCAAGAAATTCTTCGTCTTGCTACTAGTATCGAAGAAATGTCAACAACAAATGAGCCGGAACGGGATGGTACATTCAACATATGACAACACTTCGAGAAGGAACATGTAAGTGGAGACAAGTTTAACATAATATATAACTATTATACAACTACATATAATTTTTCTAACTGGAGGCGGCTATGGAACATTTACTTGGCATCTCATAAATAAATCATCCAACACAAGTGGGAATCAACACCAACCAATAATAAAATTTCGGGTACGTCAATCCTAACATTTCTCCTTTATTTCATTACAATGATCGAGCTTATAAATAAACATTAATCCAATATGCTGCCATTGATCGTTTACCATTTAATATTAGTGAAAATTTGGGTTTTAATTTTTTTGTAAACATTGCATGTACTCCACAAGCAAAAACTGTTCCGAGAAATACTCTTAAACACGAACTTTTTTGACTTTACAAAAAAGTAAAAAACGCTTATAAACTTTTTCACGGATTTCAATGGACTTGTGCATATAGGCAGCGACATTTGAAGTGATTCTTGACAAATTCATTCTTATATGGGATTATATGTCATTGGATAGATGACGATTGAAACATTAAAAAAATTTATTATATTTCGACTATTTGATGAGAGGCATATGGGCAATAATATTTATAGAGTAATTCGACAAGATTTAGAAGATTATAATTTAATTAATAAAATTTTTTCAGTTAGTTTTGATAATGCCGCGGCAAATACCGTTTCTATTCCTAAACTAAAAAAAGTTTGTAAACCATATTTTGATGGACAATTTTTTCACAATAGATGTGTTTGTCATATTTTAAATTTATATGTACAAGATGGCTTACAAGCTCTCGATGCTTTTCTCACCTCAATAAAAAGAACAATTTGATTTTTATGGAGTCAATCCCCGACTTATGAAATAAAGGATTAGATTTTGTAAACAGCATGAAAGAGCACCAAAAAGGTCTTCAAAAGATATTCCAACTCGTTGGAATTCTACCTACAAGTCGCTTAATCAATCTTTTGCTTATAAATATGTATTATACACGTTTATTTCAAATAATATCTTCTAAATTAGTTTATTGTCACATGAGTTAGGGGTGAGCAAAATAGACCGTATGGATCAGACAGGGACCGATGGTCTAATTTCCAGTTCTTAAAATTGAAACCAGTGACCAGTCGATCCGGTTCCCGATTCTAGGCCTAGGACCGAACCGGATCTCCAGGACTGGACCGGTCTTTTTGTTTAGTTTTTTTAAAAGTAAACCTAATGTTTACTTGTTTAGTATTAGGGTTTGCTTCGCAGATTTCTTTTCTCACCTCTTTTCTTCAAAGGCCTCTTTTCTTGCCTTTCGCGTTCCCACTTCGTGAACTCACTTTTTGATTCTTGTGATGAACATAAGTGATAAGTTCGGGGTTTAAACTTGGCCAGACCAAAACTAAACCTTTGCGATTTTTTTTTCTTACGAACATTGGTTCCTTGGAATCGCTCGAGAACCAAACCGAACCTATGGTCCGATCTGGTTCTCTATTCTGAGGGTGGCCAGCCTGGTACGCAGTTTCGAAAAATGAAAATCGGGACCACCAATCCGATTCTCAATTTTTTATTGGAACCAAACCGGATCGGGAACCGCTCACCCTTAGTGGGATATTTGCAAATAAAATTAAATTTTTTTAAAAAAATTAATGATGCAACTTATGCTTCATCTAGTGTTTATTATCCTACTATACATTTATTTTTAATAAAGTATGTTAATATTGCTGTTGTTTTTAAAAAATATAAAAAAGATGATGATTTAGCTCTGACTATTACAGCAATGCGAGCAAAATGGCTGCATTATTATACCGAAATTCCTCTTATTTATTTGGTTACTTTTATTTTTGATCTAAGTACCAAATTAGATGATTTATGAGATTATCTGAATATGTATTATCAATGTTTACATTTGAACGGGTTCATAAATGTCAGAACTGTACAAGAAACGATTAAAGACAAAATAGTAGAATTATATAATGAATTTTGTAGTATATATGATTTAATTGATAGTGGATCTTCCCAACGTAGTGACGTACAAAGCGGGGAGGGTTGTAGAATTAGTAAAGACTACCAAATGCTGAAGATTAGGCAAAAAAGATAAAAGGAAGCAACAAGTAATATTTGCGAAATAAAAAATCATTTAATCATTTCTTTTGAATTTGGTGATTTTGAAGACGATAGAGATTTCAAAATTATGGAGTGGTGGTAGAAGAATTCAATCCAATTCTCAATTCTCGCTCTCATCGCAAGACAGATTTTAGAAACTCTTTGTTCAATAGTTGCGGTTGAATAAAAATTTAGCACTGGAGGATTAATTTTAGACGACAACCATTCAAAATTAAATTTGGATTCTGTGGAGACTCAAGCTTGTGTCAATGATTCGACAAAAACTAAATTTCGACAACAAGAACTGAATCAAAGCATTGAAGCCGAATTATTCGATGATGATGATAAAGATACCACCGCCACGGGTACCAGAACGGGTAGCGACGATTGACGATGAGGTAAGTTGGAATTATCAAAGACAAAATAACTATATGGACTTTGATTCTTCTATCCTCAAGAAGATATGTAGGAGTTTAATGATAATTCATTAAGTTCAAACCCATTCCCCCTCCCATTTTTCCCTCCAAATTTAATTACAATATATAATTCGATTATAATTTATAATTTATTATTTCATAATATATTATTTTTAGAATTAAGCATAAAATGAGAGTAGCGAAAATGGGGATGTTAAGGTGGATGTGTGGTATGTATAAGATAAGGAATGAAGAAATTCAACGAAAAGTTGGAGTACCGGTGGCGAAAAAGTGAGAGAACATAAATTGAGATGGTTTGGGCATATACTCTGAAAGCCCTTAGATGCACAGATACGAACAGAAGTTTACTATCGAGAACATAACATGAAAAAAAGTAAGAGGTTGGCCGAAACTTACTTTGGGAAAACAATAAAACAAGATTTAATGGAGTGGGAAATAGATTGGCGTACAATTTGTCTTAGAACGAAGAGGAGAAAGGCTATTAGTGTTGTGGATGGTTATTGTATTGATAGATAGATATATTTATTTATTTATTTATTTTTACACATTTATCTCTTTTTCATACTTTAATTCTGTTTTTATTTTGATGATTTTTTGATGTTCATCAATCGCCGACCATAACTAATTTGGGAAAAAGTTGTTGTTGATATTGATGTTGATATTATTTTTTAAATTTCAAATTTCATTATTAAAAAATATTTTTAAAATTTGAAATTGGCGGTTCCGTGAATCGGAACCGGCCCTTGAACCTCGCCATTCGAAGGGCCGGTTCCGGTTCAGTCATGGCCACGAACCAGAACCGGTGGCTCCTGAACCGTGGTCAAGTCAAGGCTGTGGTGCCGCTCGAGTTCGTTCGAGCTCGAGGAGTTTCCGACGGAGCGGGTGGAGTGAACCAAGCCAAAGGTAGAGCAAATGGGCGAGGGTCTCATGCCGAGGGAAAAAAGAAAAAGGACAGGTGGCGCGGGGAGGCGCGAACCGAATTCGCATCGGGACCGATTTTGTACGTTTATGCTCAAATAAAATTTCGCTAATGATCCCTTAAAACTGTCGCGCTTAAGATATAACTTCCGACTAATAATCCTTCTTGTCCAGTTATATTAATCCCCTAAAACTCGTCCTCTTTTCCTTTTCGCATCCGATAAATATTAGTTCGCTCGGTAAATAATTCTGACGGAAAATTCAGGTCGTCACATAAATCGATCGAGACTTTGTGCCGGAGGAAGCATGCTTCTCGGTGTATGGTGTTAGTGGTCTCACGAGACTCTGTTCATGAAGGAGGTAATTCCTTTGCGGGTCTCTGCATTGTCTCTGTACCTCAATCAAAGCTTCTTTTCGGACACGAGATGTTCAACGTAAAAGCTTAGGGAAACAGAACCAAGCTGTGAACTCCAAAATCCATTATTCATTATCATCGCCATCAAGGATGTTAGTGTCATCGCCTAAAGAGCTCACATGGCTATTGCTTCTCCTATATGTTTTTCCCAGAGCTCATTCCTGTGCCTAAAGAAGGCACTGGATTATCAATCTCAAGTCCTCGACGCCGACAGCAGCTTCCCCATCCGAGCCACCCATGGAAGTGATCGTCGAGGCCCCAAGGAAGCTCGCGAGCTCCCCGAGATCCATGTCCTTGGTGGTCATCTCCAGGAACTCGGTCATGCTGAGCAGCCCGTCCCTATTGGCGTCCGCCTCCAGCATCATCGTGTCCACCTCTTGTGCTGAGATGTTGTAGCCTAGCGACCTCATGATCCCGCCGAGTTCGGCGACGGTGATTTGCCCATCGTCGTCGCTGTCGAACGCTTTGAACGCCTCGACAAGTGCGAGGACTTGGCTCAGAGTCTCGTTTTCCAAGTGAGCCATTGAGATTTTAGAGGTACAAACTTTTACTTGCAGAGTCCGGAGTCACGTCCACATATTATATACTGGTGGCAAAAAGGATGGTTAGTTTGAGTTGATTCCTTCGTGCTGTCATAAAGCCAGAACAAGATGAAGGTAAAGATTCTTGATTCTCGTTATCCCTATGCTCATCGGTAGCATAAAGAACATATGCAAGTCCTGTGAAACGAGCTACTCTTGCTTCTTCTCTTTGGTCCTTTTCTTGCAGAATCTTAGGTAGCTACTTGAACGAATCGAATCTGATCTTCTTTGCACTTGGCCAGCTTCTATGCCTAATGCTTTGGACTCTGGTCCTGCCTCAAGATTCCTCAGCTCCATTGGAGGATAAGATAGATAGATGAATTGTTGATTTCTGAGAATCTCATGCCATGATCGCGAAACATCAAAAACAACCGATAGACAAGAGATAATTTCCTGAAATAGCCGAATTCCTAGACTAAGAACAGATGCAACAAAGTAAAAATGCAGGGACCCTGCATTCTGTAGTCTCACTCGAAGTCAGTTTCACTTGGTAAGTGCCTCCTCCTGCTTCTCTAGAACATCACCAATTGATCCTCGACATCATACTTCATTTCACCGAATTCAGCTGCACTACGAACTAGGATATCATCGGGTTTGGGCCTGCAAGGCATCACGAGGGCGTCGTCTGATTCTTCGTGGATGCAATTCCCGAGGACGCTCTTGCTGATGAACCCCGCACTGTATTGCCACCCTCCCCCGAGCGCTTCTCGCACCACATACTACTCCTTCAGTCTCTCATCCCTCTTGGCCCAAGTCTTCCCCCGGCAAAATGTCGTCCATGGTCCGGTTGGTTTCGTCTCTAGGATCCTTCAGGAGCGCCCGCATTATTTGATAGATCCGGGTGATCCTGTGCCTCTGGCTTACATCGCCAATATCTTGGCAAACTTGGGCTCCCTATGGACCAAGAAACCCCCGCAAATCCATTAAAATGCGGCGTGTGAGAGCGACATTCTTTGCATGAGGGTGGGCAGTGTCTTCTCGCCAGGGACCAGTGCCTCCATGACCACCTTTATTGCAGATTAATCGGGTTTAGGCGTGCCGGGATCAGTGCCTTGTTAGTAGCCGAAGAGTTGGAGCTGGAGACCAAGCTGCTTTTCACCATTGAAGTTGTTATTATTGTCTCATATCGATTGCGAATGGATCCTACATGCTCTTTATATTCATTAGGTCTTCCGCCATTTATCAGATTAAGTTTTTAGGCTAGACTTTCTAACATGATTTCAAAACTAATGTTATTCCTTTTCCGCGTACGTGGGCCCACCTCATTAGTCAATTTCCAGGTACCACTTAATCCTCGAGAAGCATCTTCGCTTTATTGGAGTGGATGACATAAGCTCTTCCGTGCAATCTGAGCCGGCATTGATCATGATTCCGTCGGCACAGCCAGGGTGGGGGAACTGAGTGCATATTAGATGCAGAATTGGGCGTCTTGACCTCGGAGAGGAAGAGTTATTGATCCTCGCCTTCAATCTCAAGCTAAATGAAGTTAATGACAACCGCACATCTCAAAGCCAATGCTGGTTCTTTCTTTTTCTTTTCAATGACCTTGCAATCTGAGTTATTCGAAGTTGTTTTCAGACTTTGTTTATACAAAGGACCATGATGTTTCTCCCTGCTTCTCCTAAAGGCCATCGTCTCCTCTCTCTCTCTCTCTCTCTCTCTCTAGTAATCCAGATTGCAGAAGAAGAATTAAGCTTGTGTCGTGTGCCAGGAGCGAGCTGAAAACGTTACTCTACCAGAGATCGACCCATACCCTGTCAAAGTCCATTAGAAAAAAGGGTTCTATCCCAAAGCAACAACAGAAGTCCACAGATCGAAGGGGGGGAACTTTTAGCAAAATTCCTCGCTCTTCTTCCAGTCAAAATGCAAAACCATATGATGACGTGGGGCTTGCTAAAAAACGTCGTGGAGTTACAGATGAATAACCCATTCATAACCGAACAACAGAGAAGCTACTGGTCTCTTCTAGTTCTTGCTGGGGAACTTAAAGGGACAAAAGCCAGATTTCAATTTGGCCCTCATGATATTTTTCGACCTGTGACTTCTGACTATTGCCGGTGCTCAATCCCGTCCGGTGAAGCGCATATATGAGAACGAGACCGATCGTATTTTGTCTTATATAAAAAGAGTAATATTAGGTATTATTACAATTTAGTCACACTGCTATTTTATAACTTGATGACGCGTCGTCATCACATTGGAGAGAATAATATAAAAGAAAACACATCCGCATTTTTCGTTAACTAAATTTGAAGAAATTAACATAAGAAAATTGTTTTTTTGTCAGAATTAACACATTTACATATATATATATATATATATATATATATAAAAGTCTCCATTGCACTTTTTAGGACTTCCAGTGTCACCTTGACATATCACCTAAGATAACACTTGCTCCGTATAGATGATCTCGAGCACATTAATGTGAAAGCTTGCAGGGTTTTCTTTCTATCCTCTTTTCGGTTGGTTATATGTAGTGACGGGTGAAACCACTACCTACATGTTCAAGACATCACTAGCTTTTTGTGTAGTAACTAATCATAGAAAGCTAGTTATTCGATGTTCATAGAAAGCTAGTTATTCGATGTTCGACAGTTTTTTTTTTTTTTTTTTGGGGTGGGGGGGGGTGTCCAAGATGTTTTATAGTTTAAAGTGCATGTAATAGCTGGCATGCCATTCAGGCAATAAGGGACTACAACTGAACACTTTCAAGAAAGGCAATGAGGCTTCGCGCTTCAATGTGCAGTGTAACCAACAGAACTTCATCGATAAACAGAATATAAACAGCCACTCATCTCAGTACGACTCTTAAAACCAGTCAGATCATGGTGGTTTTACATGCAGAAGGTACCATACCACGCGAGAAGGAACATATCAACTATAAGAAAATGCCAAAAAGTCGTTTTGGCATAACAAATTGCCAACTCTCCTTTCTCGGTATACAAAATGAGTCCGCATTCAAGAGTTAAGTCTTACAAGTCACAATCATATGAACAGCAATGTTGATCATATGCTTTCCCTGCCGCTAGGACAAAGATCCTCACAAGTACGATGCCAATATCAACCTCCAAAACAAACTCGGATCTGTAAAATATCCAAGTCCGTAGACTAAAAAGAAATTAATTAATGCAAAAGATGCTTTGTGAATCCAAGGACCACCTATAATGAATGACTAGATAACATAAATTACCAGAATAGTCGCAGCCATCCAGCAGATCTAGATTCCAGCAAAAATAATTACAGCTTAGAGTTGCATATTAACAATAGAATATCCCTTAGGAAGGTGAAAATGCAAACCTTAACTAAATCCTTTAGTCGGCAACTGACTATGCAAATGAACAAGCACCACGCACTATCCTTTAGATAAAAAAAGGCTTTCTCCTTCAGATAAAAGAACGGCTTTCTTGGCTGTCCCACTGTCCCACCTACCCAATGATATGAACAAAATCATCCAGAAATACCAAAATGAATAAACCCTAGCCAATGGCGCACAAAAGCATTTGCAGTAAGGAAGCAACTAGAGACAAAGATTAGATCATGCCACTTCTCACCACTCTACCTAATGTACTTCACCTACTTCAATTAAAACATTATATTCCTTCACTGCCTTCTTGACGATACTACCCAGCGGGAGATACGACCGGACCGAAAGGAAGGACAAGAACCAATATCATTCCCTCTCAACGAGTTATAATCATTCCCATGCCTTCTATGGGCTCGAGAGATATAATTTCTTCCAAAAGACTCCAAACGAAATGTATCGCGATCTGAATATTCTTCTGAGCTATAATCAGAGAAAGAATCGCGATGGTTTGGCTCCAGCACATAATCCCCAAGCATTACTGCACCAGGTGTTGATGACATAATTGTACTAATCACATCATTCCTCTCTCTTTGCTGCTCGAGCACCTTCCACTTCTCCTTAAGTAAGGGGTCCACAGCCCGCGGCTTTGCTGATGGATGCTCCTTTTTGACATGCTTACATAGTTGCTTATAGCTGCCAAGAAAAGTGCACTTATCTTGCATGCAGGTCCTCTTCTTTCTGTTGAGATACTTGCGTGCCCGTTCCACCACTGTCCAGCCTTTCACCTGTCCCCGGCAAAGCGGGCACAAAAGCTCAGAGATTTCTATCTTTTCATTAGTCTGCCCACAATTGATACTAGCACATGGGTTCGATCCATTCCCCTCGTGTGTGCTTGGTACTTCCGTCACTTTTGTGTAAGCCTTCTTGTATTGCTTGAGACAATTCGAATAGCGACGCCCAGTTGCACACATGTATGGTCGACAACCTTTGTCATAGGAAGAACATAGCAGAAGTACAGCATTGTGAGGGTACTCTATACACACTGAGCAGGCAGCTTGGTCCCATTCCTTTTCAAATGTATCGCAATACTTCCTCTTCTTCTTCTTCTTCTTGTTAGATTGTTCAACTTTGGATGCCTTTAATGTGCCAGATCCCAATATGCACAAGGAATCCTGGGTAGCTGGAAACTGGATTCCCTCCACAATCTTCTTAATTTTGACCATTTTAAACCTGGAAAAAAGGCCAAGAGCACATGATTTCAGAAATTGCTGGATACAATCTGCTGCAGCATGAGTTTCACTTATTGCGCACCATTTGATTGACAACTTTCTAAAGCGAAAATAGAGCAAGTTCCATGGAATTAAGATTGTATCGGAAGCGAAAAGAGAATCCACTGCAGAAAAGCACACCCGTCAGGAAGAAAAGTTCAATTCCATGGGTATCATGACAAGTTGCCTTTTCAAGAATGTTCCTTTAGGTCCTATTTCAGGTAAGAGAATGATACATGACAAGGGTGTGAAGCCTCAAGATCAGGAATAACCTATAAACCAACCACACCGAAAGAGACCAAATGACGAAATTTGTGAGCAAGAACAAGGCTAAGCAGTCAAGGAACTTCTGCTAGCAGGAGAAATTAAGGGGGTAGCCAGGAGAAATTTCGTTGACACTAGTATGGAACCAAAAAACCAAGAATAGAAAAGATCAGAAAAGATCAGGATTCTAGTTAAAGATCTTTTGACCTCAACGTCACGGAAAACGGGGAAGAGCGACTAAGGATTGCAGGACCTCACCTAACGCATTGATATGCCAAATCATTGCCCAATCATGATATTCACTATTTTCAATAACAATTCAAATATTAACCTTAAGAAGCCATCAAGATAGCTAGTTGTCCCCGGCCCTCTTCTCAAATCATCATAAAAGTTCAGCCTTTGGCATATCTAAAGCAAGAAGACACACACTCGAGGAGCTTAAAAACAGAGAGATAAACCAATGATGCCAGAGCACATCGTCAGAAGTCTCACGTGACTGATCAAAGCAATCTGATTGTACCATAATCTAACATCTCAGCGCAAAAAACATCATTTTGTTCCAGTTCCACGCTCGGTAGTTAGCAGAGATAAAGCTTCAAAACAGGAAACCCGAGGATCGCCGTTCACCAAAAATAAAACCCTTAAGCGGGAAATCACAGGGAAGAAAGAGACGAAGGCGTCAAAATGATCCGCGGGCGATTGGATTCGAAAGAAAAGAGAAACGCAGAACGGACAACTCCAGCAGAGGGAAAAAGCGCGCGGAATGAGCCCTTGACGACACAGCATCAATCTCAATTGCAAGGCAAAACGAAATGTCGAACTCAAGCTTGAACATTAAAAAAAAAAAAAAAAAGAAGGAGAAGAAGACGAAGGGAAACTCACGGAAAGGAAGCGCGAATGCGATCGAAATGGTGCGGAGGAGGTGGGGAGAGACCGAATGAAGCGCTCGATTCGGGTCTCCCCCCCCAAGAATTCGAAATTCCTCGACCCTAGAAAGGAGCAGAGCAGCGAGAGCGATTCTGGACGTTTGTGCCCTAACTCCGCAACCTCTTAGGCAGGAAGTAGTAGGAGGAAGAGCTCCTCCTCGGTTTCTTTCACCCGGCGGAATTTCGTTTGGCTCATCGAGATATTGGGCCTAATTTCGGGGGATTAGATCCATTAAAATATATCATCAGAATATAATTTTTATTAGTCATTTTCTTTTCTTGGATAATGCACCGTGAATATTAAAAAGTAATCAATTAAGGAAATTATACAGTTTGCATTGCATTGACTGTCCTTAAACTAGGCACAATTAGTGCTTAAGAAATATGAATAATTTAGAACTAATTATTTTTGGCAAGGACATATTATCAATTAAGAAGACATTTAAAAGGTGCTTTATTTAATTTATCCTTCTTTCTATCTAGTTTGAATTGAATAATAGATAAAATCCAAGAATGTTTTCTTTGTCTGTTATCCGCGGTTTAAATTCAATATCACCATAGAAGTTCACAGATGAGAAACTAATTGCATATTGGGTAAATCCCTTATTCAATATCGCCACAAAAGTTCAAAAATGAGAAACTAATTGCGTACCAGGTAAATCACCTAATTTTCTCTTACGTGTTCTTTTGATTTTTAAAATATTAATCCTAACACGAATTGCAACACGTATGTTATGGACTTTTCCTATAATTCGAAGTATATTCGAAGGATTTCTAATCTCATCTCATCTCATCTCATCTTATCTTATCACAATTCAAATTTTAATTACAAAATACAGATTTAGAGGGTTTTACTAACGAATCTCCCATCAACACTGATAAGTAATCAATTAAGGGAGTTGTCTAGTTTACATGAGAGTGCGTTGACTTTTCTTGAAACAATTAGTGATTTAAATTTTGAATGATCTCAAATTAATTATAAGATATTGTTTTGTAATAGTATGAACTAATTTAAAAGTTCGGTGAATTATTTATTTATTTATTTTTCTTGTTGATATCTTATCTTCTTGTTTTTTTTTGTCGGATCTTATCTTCTTGTTTATATGGTGCAAACCCTAAGACACAGTTTGATAATCCAATCAAATGGGAAATTTAGAATCTCAACGCCTAATGAGATTAGCACGCATGGTTACACTTTTACTTTAGAAATAAACTTTTGGCTAAAAATTGATTTTTTTACTTCTGCTCCAGAAATTATTTCTAATTAGAGAATTCGTTTGATAATGATTGAAAATTTCTATTTGTAAAACATTATTAAACTTATATGAGAAATTATTATCGGCGGTTGAAAATTTTTTACTTCACTTTATGAGCTTTTTAAATTCCTTTAAAATAAATTTTATTATTAAAAATATTACTTACATTTTAAAAATAAAAAAATTATTTATTTTTTACGAGACGCCACTCAGCGGTGGCGGTGACCGGCGCAGTGGTCCATGGTTGGATGTAGGGGGCAGTGATTGGCAATGGTTATGGCTAGCGGCAATCGCAACCAGCGAAGATTAGCGGAGAGCAATGGTCGACGGTTGGCGACAGCCGCAGGCGGCGGCTAGTAGAGGTCAACAATGGCCAGTAGTTAGCTACCGGAAGCGGCAAGCGAGTGGCGACATTGGGTGGCGGCTAGCGAAGGTCTGCGATGGGCAGGGACAGACAATGGTCGACAGTTATTGTAGGCGGTGGCCATGGGGTGTAGCCATCAATGGCCAATAGCGGTAGATGTCGGGAGGAGGTGAGTAATGAGTATGATTGAAAAGAGGGTGAGAGAGTAGTGAAAATAGGATGGGGCGACAATTACTTGTTGAATTAAAGAAACAATTTTTTTAACTTGTCAAGTTGAGAAAATAATAACGGTAGAAGTGGAAATTCACTTGATAAGTAACTTTTTTTTTTCAGAAGTAAAATTGTTTTACTAAACAAAATACCTCAGAAATTACTTACCAAATGTATTTACGCTATTATAGAAGTGTTATCATGCATAACCTAACGATAATTTAGTTGGTTTACACTTTACAACCCACTCAGGCCTGTTTAAGAAAACAGGCGTCTACGCTTTTGAGGTTTTGCCTCCGTCGCTCACAGCTTTTCTCGCCACCATCGTTGAACTCCCAACGAGCAGCAACGCCGCATCACTTGTCGTCGTCGCCGGACCTCAGGTACCCCAGTAATCCGATCGTCTCTCTCTTTCTCGTGCCCTATCTCGTCGTTCTCTCTCTATGTCTAGGGTTGGTGAGTCGGCGGGTTCTCTCTGTTGTGGAACTTGTGTTGAAACTTCGGGAAACTTATGGCTGGAATTTTGCCCGCGACGGGACGGGGCACCAAAGACCCGGCGGTTAACTTTTAAGATTTTGACCCCTGATTTCATTTAATTTCCCCCCACTTCGGTTCTTGGTTCTTTCGTGCTCAAATTTTACGGTCGTTCTTGAATCCCATGTCCTCAAAGAGTTTCATGCCTCACTGACTCTCGAACCAGTTTTTGTGTGAAACCACTGGCTTTGTAGCGGTGAAAATTGTTGGTTTCCCGTCCTCTGCTTCAGTTTTGGGAACTTCATTTTTTTTTAATTTCTTTTGAGTGATGATTTTCCATTAGTGTTTTGTGAGGTTCTAGTGTTTGGTTCATGGGAATGTTGATGTAAATGGCGAATGTCTTCTCGGCTTACTGATTTAGTGCCCTTTTGATACCGTTGTTCAACATTTTCTTGAAGTGTTATAGCGAGGTCTTGTTTTATTTTACCTGATGCCGTATCAGGTTGTTTCTTTTTTACATTTACTTTACTTTTTATGAATTTCATAGTTATTATGACTCCGTTGCTATATATTTCTGCACTTCTGTTTGGGTATTAGAACTTGCATAATCCGTTACTGAAATCAAAAAATGTTGGATCAAATCATGTATTGTTAAATAGTCTTTAAAAAAAGGGGTCTTCAATCAATATATTCAGTGAAATGGATCATCAACGGGTTAAATGGGTAAATTTGGGGTGGGCCATTTATAACCCAACCCGCCTGCCCATTTGACAGGTCTACTCTCTAGCTTACATTGTCATAACTACAACTTACACTACTGAATGATGAAGATATTGGCTTACCTTTGGTTGTTAAGACAGTGATTGAAGCAGTTTTCTAAGAATTCTGGTGCTTTTACAAGAGATGGAGTACGTTAGCCCTGAAGGACTCCGCATTGATGGTCGTCGGCCCATGGAAGTAATCTTTCTCTCTCTCTCCGGTGCTCAAGTATACAAGGGATCATGGTGCACAAATAAATTCGTGAACAAGTTTGGGTTTAATTTTGTTGCTTCCTTTCCCATCTCTTTTGACCTTAGATGAGGAAACTTCAAGCAGAGATTGGGGTTGTCGCGAAGGCTGACGGGTATGCCAAACAACAGTTTGGTATTAATTTTCTTACTTGCTGAGTGTCTCTCTCTATGTGCAACCAATTCAACATTGGCAGTCCTTATGGATTGACTGAACTAACTTTGCTACAGTTCCGCTGTTTTTGAGATGGGCAACACCAAAGTCATTGCTGCTGTTTATGGTCCGAGAGAGGTAGCCATCAGAAGATAATTTGTTTTTGCATGTAATTTGCCTTGAAGTTTTTAGTGGGAGTTTCTTTATCTGCTTCAGTCCATCACATCAAAGCACTTGGGAAGTTCAACTTGTTTTTGCTTTTGGGAATGAGTCTGTTCGTTTGGACAACGCTAGCCAGCTTTAATTGTTTCATGCACTAACTTGTTACTATCCTAGAATCTTACAATGATAGTGGTCCAATTTCGCATCATGTGAATCTTAGAATTTTTATGTTTACACTAGCAGCAAATGAGTTATCTAAGCTTCAATAGCTGAGGATACACAGACTATTGAGAGTGACCATTTCCGCGTTCTCTTCTTATGTGAGTTATCTAAGCTTCAATTGCTTAGAATGCACAGACCAGTGAGATTGACCATGTCCACGTTCCGTTCTTATGTGAGTCTAGGCTGCTTAAATCTTGATGTCTTTTCCATTCATGCTGTAATTTCTGGGCAAAAGCAACTTTAGTGGGCTTAATGTGGTCAATTTTATCTATTTGTTGCATGGTGGCTGTTGTTTTCTGTCTGCAAGAAATGTTACTGGCTTGAAGTTAAAGCCGCTAAAATTTTATGTTGAGAATTGTAAAGGGAAATTTTCTACTGTAAGTAAATGCCATCTATCTTGAGGAAGGAATGCTCATAGGTAAAATGCATGAGTGTGCATGGTTCCTTTCTGCATATGTTTAATTGCTACTCTTAAAGCTTTTTCAACTGCGAACAGGCGTATCTTTATTTGCTTATATCAAAAAAAAAATTCTTAGATAAATTTTAAATGTAATGCACAAGTTAATGGATTTTATGCTCTTATTCAGGTGCAAAACAGGAGCCAACAACTGGGTGATCAGGCTCTGGTAAACTTCATTCATTTGCATATCTTGTGTATTCGGTAGCGACTCTGTTCCGTCCCCGCTCCATGCTAGATAGGAAGGAAGAGGAGTTTTTTTTTTTTTTTTATATCGATCATTTTCATATCTTGTAGGTACGCTGTGAGTACAGCATGGCTAATTTTAGTACTGGAGATCGAATGAGAAGACCCAAGGGTGACAGGTTGGTTCTTCACTTGATGTATTATTTTGATTAGTAGGAAAAATTTGATGCAGTTATTTTTGTACATTCTCGGGGTGTATTTTCACATGCATGATCATGGGTATCAAAAAAACGTTTTTCCATGGGTCAAAGGTTAAGGTCAACATCAATATCAACAACACCTTTATCCCAAACTAGTTGGGGTCAACGGTCGATGAACCCCAAAGAATTATAAAAATAAAAGCAGAATCAAGCGAGAGAAGGGAGATAAATGTGTAAAAATAAATAAATATATATATATATATCTATATCTATCTATCTATCTATCTATACACTACCCCTCCACAATACTAATAGCCTTCCTCCACAATACTAATAGCCTTCCTCCACTCCGTCCTAAGACAAACCGTACACTAATCTATTTCTTACTCCATTAAATCTTGTTTTACTGCTTTCCTCTAAGTAAGTTTTGACCGACCTCTTGCTTTCTTCGTGTTATGCTCTCGATAACAAAATTCTGTTCGTATCGTTACATTTCAATATATGCTCTCTCAATCGATAGCAAACTTCTGTTAGATGCACCGGTATGAACAAAAGTTTGCTATCGAGAGCATAACATGAAGAAAGCAAGAGGTCGGTCGAAACTTACTTGGGGGAAAGCAGTAAAACAAGATTTAATGGAGTGGGAAATAAATTGGCGTACGGTTTGTCTTAGGACGGAGTGGAGGAAGGCTATTAGTGTTGTGGAGGGGGGTAGTGTATAGATAGATAGATATATATATTTCAACATCAACAACAACTTTATCCCAAACTAGTTAGGGTCAGCGGTCGATAAACCCCAAAGAATCATAAAAATAAAAGCAAAATCAAGGGAGGAAAAAAAGATAAATGTGTAAAAATAAATAAGTATATATATCTATCTATACACTATACCTTCACAACACTAATAGCCTTCCTCCACTCCGTTCTAAGATAAACCGTACGCCAATCTATTTCCCACTCCATTAATTCTTGTTTTACGGCTTTCCCCCAAGTAAGTTTTGGCCGACCTCTTGCTTTCTTCGTGTTGTGCTCTCGATAACAAACATCTGTTCGAACCGGTGCGTCTAAGGGCCTTCGGAGGATATGCCCAAACCATCTCAATCTATGCTTTCTCATCTTTTCCGCCACCGGTTCCACTCCAACTTTTCGTTGAATCTCTTCATTCCTTATCTTATCCATCCTTGTATGATCACACATCCACCTTAACATCCTCATTTCCGCTACTCCCATTTTATGCTCGTGTTTCCTTTGTGCTGGCCAACATTCAGCTCCGTATAACATGGCAGGTCTGACTACTGTTTTATAAAATTTTCTTTTTAACCTAAGAGGAATTTTGCAATCACACAAAAATCCCGATGCACTGCGCCATTTCATCCAATTTGCTCTGATTCTATAGCTTACATCCTCATAAATCTCTCCCTCCTTTTGCAATATTGATCCCAAATATCTAAATGTATCTTTCTTGGGTACCTCGTTTTGCAATATTGATCCCAAATATCTAAATGTATCTTTCTTGGATACCTCCTGTCCGAGCATATTTACGACTTCTTGATCCTCTCTTCTTGCCGTGTCAAACTCACACTTCAAGTATTCCGTCTTACTTCGACTTAGCGTAAATCCTTTAGATTCTAACGTGTTTCTCTATACTTCTAACTTAGCGTTAACCTCAGCCCTGGTCTCATCAATAGGTACGATGTCGTCTGCAAATAGCATACACCACGGCATCTCATCTTGAATATATTTTGTTAACTCATCCATAGCCAGGGCAAAAAGGTAAGGGCTTAAAGCAGAACCTTGGTGTAAGCCTACTGTGATTGGAAAATTGATTCTTTTCTGTCGATAAGCTCCAATTGCATCATAGGAATTACAAAAAAAAGGTTCTTTTTTTTTTCTATACTTGATTGGCATTCCATTGCTGTCATTTTATACGTATATGGTTACAATTATCTACGTTCCCAATGTGCTTATGATGTAGCACCCGGTGGACTATCAGCCGGGGGGCCGGAGAGGCGGTGGTTTACCCTGTGGCCTTATTTTTATGTAAAGGATCTAGTAGGTCGGGTAGCTTCTGCTATCTTTTTTTCCATTTGGATTTTTTATGCTCCTAATGTTTTGGGGCATCCCGTAAGGTGTTGGGTTAAGTCCCGCAACAAACGCAACCCTCGTGTTTAGTTGCCACCGTTGAGTTTGGAACCCTGAACAGACTCCGGCAGAGAAAATCTCAAATCGGCGATTTGCGTAAACTTACTGCTATTTTGATCCTATTCATGGGGATTCCATAAATATTCCATTCCAAAAATAGAAAGTTCGAAACGAAAAAGTGTATCATGCCTGAATCTAACTGGGGTTCGCGGTGGTGGAGGAACTGGATCGGATGAGTTGTGGTTAGGGGTGAAATGCCACTCGAACCCAGAGCTACAATCTTTTACTAAAAGGATTGAGCCGAATACAAAGATTCTATTTAGTCTATCTATCTCATATATATATATATTTAGATAGATAACTTGATGTGCCATTACAAGCCTTCACACATGTAGTAGCACCGTCATACATGTCCTTTATTGACTCGACATACTTTGAAGGTACTTTTTTTTTCTCAAGAATCCATCACAAAACATTTCTTGGAATCCTATCATACGCCTTCTCGAGATCAATAAACACCATATGGAGGTCCTTCTTTCTTTCTCGATATCTCTCCATCAATTGTCGTATTAAGAAAATAGCCTCCATGGTAGATCTTCCTGGCATAAATCCAAATTGATTAACAGAAACCTTGGTCTCTATTCTCAAATAATGCTCAATAACTCTCTCCCACAGCTTCATTTTATGGCTCATAAGCTTGATGCCTCTATAGTTAGAACAATTCTGGATATCCCCTTTGTTCTTGTTTATAAGCACAAGTATACTCTTCCTCCATTCATCAGGCATCTTATTAGTATGGAGGATCTTGTTAAAAAGACTAGTCAATCAACTTATTGCTACATCCCCTAAGCATCTCTACACTTCAATGGGAATACCATCGGGCCCCAAGACTTTACTCTTTTTCATCTTTTTTAATGCCTCCCTAGCTTCCCGTGCTTTAACTCTACGCACAAACCTTCTATTTGAATCATCAGAAGCATCGTCCAGATCCACCTCACTTCTATCGCTCTCTCTATTAAAAAGTTTGTTAAAATAACTCATCCACCTGCCCTTGACGTCTTCATCTCTTATCAAGATAGATATATATATATTTACTTATTTATTTTTACACATTTATCTCTTTTTCCTTCCTTGATTCTACATTGATTTTTATGATTTTTTGGGGTTTATCGACCGTCGACCCCAACTAGTTTGGGATAAAGGTGTTGTTGATGTTGGTTCTACTCCAACTTTTCGTTGGATCTCTTCATTTCTTATATTATCCATCCTTGTATGACCAGACATCCATCTTAACATTCTCATTTCCGCTACTCCTATTTTATGCTCATGTTTCCTTTGTGCTGGCCAATATTCAGTTCCGTATAACATGGCAGGTCTGACTGCTGTTTTATAAAATTTTCCTTTTAACCTAAAAGAATTTTTGCGATCACACAAAAATCTCGATGCACTGCGCCATTTCATCCAACCTGCTCTGATTCTATGGCTTACATCCTCATCAATCTCTCCCTCATTTTGCAATATTGATCGCAGATATCTCAATGTATCTTTCTTGGGTACCTCATGTCCGAGCATATTTACGGCTTTTTGATCCCCTCTTCCTGCCGTGTTAAACTCACACTTCAAGTATTCTGTCTTACTTCGACTTAGCGTAAATCTTTTAGACTCTAACGTGCTTCTCCATACTTCTAATTTAGCGTTAACCCCAGCCCTGGTCTCATCAATAAGCACAATATCGTCTGCAAATAGCATATACCACGGCAACTCATCTTGAATATCTGTTGGTGAGGTGCTTTTGCTTTGCATGTTGACCTTTCCATGGGTCAAAGGTATAAAAATAAATTTTTTATATTCTGTTGGTGAGGTGGTTTTGCTTTGCATGTTGACCTTTTCTTGAAAGTTGAACAAACCTTCACCGAGAAGGTATGAAAGAGGTATATCACCACTATGTTTTGTTTAGAAGTTCTGGACCATTTCCAGTTTCTGCTAATCTGTATGTCTTTTTTAAGATATTAAAACTAAGAACTTGATGGAGATTTTTGTCATGTGATGACTTTGTTGAAGACTTTATTAGTGGAAAAAAATCGAACGATTAAAAGATCTATCCATGGGTTCCTTTTTTTTTAAATTATTTGTTTGTGAAGGGGATCCTGGGCTCAACACTTCAGTTGTTGCCATGTGACCTGGTTGTCAAGGGTTTGAGTCACAGAAATGGGTTGCTACTGACGCTGCGTACATTTGACCAAAGAGGTCCGACTCTTCCCCAGACCTCACGCATATCGGGAGCTTCATGCACCGGGCCGCCCCTTACTCTAATATTTGTTTGTGAATCTCTCTTTCCTTTTATCCCTAGTGCTAAATGTGAAGGTGCAGTGGTGTTGCATTAACCTTCTTCCATGCCCCACATCGATTGTGCTTGATAGACTGAGTGTGCACTGCCTATGAAACACATGTATTTTGAGAGCCATATTTTGATCAACTCCTGCAAAGCACGGATGACATGAATGTGAGGAAGTTCTGGATTTTGTGCCAGAGGTTTTTCTTTTTTCCCTTTAATGTAAATAGGAATCTGAATTACTCTGTCAATCAAGTAAAAGATCATCCAAAGATATTGGATCTGACATAACTTGAGCAGATGTTACTTAAGTGGAATACACGAAGCTTAAAAAACTGTAGATCTAGACAGAAAGAGAGCATAGTTCAGAGCTGGACGTACAAAATGCTACCCAGTACCTGAAATGTTTATTGAGAATAGCAAATGCTTATGTCAAGACAGAGAAATTTTTTAAAAGATCAATCCTAGGTCTACTGCATCAGACCTTTTCTTTTAGGGAGTCTCACTATGTGAACGTTGACATCAAAACCTGTGTCCATGGCCACATGTTATTGATATGCATACAAGCCAAGGCTCCAAAATCCTGCCTTGAAACCTCTTATTATGGCTACTGGTGTTTCTCCTCTGATTCCCACGTATATTCCTGTTCAGACGGTCAATAGAGATATCTCTTGTTATTCGACAGACAATGGAAGCATGCATACTGACTCAGCTTATGCCTCGATCTCAGGTTATGTAACAGCATTTTCATATCTTTTTTGTATGTGCATACTTTTCTTTCTTAATGCTTTCTTCTTAATTGTCACAGATAGATATATACGTCCAAGTTCTTCAAGCAGATGGAGGTAAGTACAGCCAGATTGTAAATCTAGATGCATTCTCCTTCATGTTTGTACCGTTCTCTCAATTTCTCATAGCTTTCTTTCTTTGCTCCATGAGGCTGGTCACTGCCCCATGATGTCTTTGTTTACCTCTCTTCACTGCTAAAAAATACATATGCCTTGTCTAGATAAATGTCAATTTTTGATTGATAATCCTTCCGTAAACTGATTGTGGTAAACATTTTTTTTCATCTTCATAAGCTGTGTCAGTCCTGCTATGCGATAAATAAATGGTAGCTTTAAGGGTGATGGCATCTTGAGAGAAGTGAGTGGCAATGGCAAGCACTTAACAGCGCTTCTCTTCTTACTTACAGCTACGCATATTAGCACTCTATTGCTAACAATGAAACACTTGAATTGTCTTTATCTGTCATGTATATTTTTTACGGCCAATAAAACTGTCATTTGACTGGCAATTTTGCACAGGAACTCGGTCTGCGTGCATCAATGCTGCCACTTTGGCCCTTGCTGATGCTGGTATACCAATGCGTGATTTTGTTACATCATGCAGTGCTGGGTATCTTAATAGCACAACACTTCTTGGTTAGTGTGTATATAAGTTGTGTCACTTCCTTAAGTTCGACTGTTTGGTGAATTAAACGACAACGTGGAGCTAATGTTGCATATTATAATTTGGAACTAATTTTGTCACTTCTTGTAACCTGGACAGATTTGAATTATGTAGAAGATAGTGCAGGAGGCCCTGATGTTACAGTTGGAATTCTACCAAAACTAGACAAAGTGACTCTTCTGCAGGTCCCGAGTGATCGTATTATTTGTCAAGCTTTTTTCACATCTTAGCAATTTTGTGATATCTGCAGTTCACTTTGTATTGCTGTTTTCTGCTGCAGATGGACGCTAAATTACCTCTCGATATCTTTGAAAATGTCATGCAACTTGCGGTGGAAGGCTGCAAAGCAATTGCAGACTACATTCGAGAAGTAAGAAGTTACTTTACATTTGAAAATGGAAGAACAACTTCTGATATTTTGGTTTTTGGAATTTCAGGGTCATTGACTTTTGATGTGAAGTTTCCCTTTGATTTCCTTGTTTCCTAACCCATGGTTCCCGAGCTTCACATACACATTTTTCTGTTGCAGGTTTTGAGTGAGAATACCAAACAACTAGAGTACCGGCGAGGAGTGTAGCGTATTAAGGTGATGCTTATTGCGCTTCTGGACAAAGGTTTGTATGTGAAATTTGGATTTGACTCCTCAGAAAAGGCGGGATGTGAAAAAGGAAAAGAAACTTGCTTACTCTGTTGCATTTTTTTTTTGTCCAATACTCTGTTGCATTTAAGTGCTCCTTTTTTGGCTTTTGTTATGGAGTCAAGAGTGCAACATTTCTTCTCCTTCAATTGTGATCCACATCGATAACGTCTATACATTGAAGAGTATTAATGCAACGATATGCGGCGATGTTTGTGTGGATTGTCGGGTGCGTCTCAAAAGTTGTGGGGAGGCGCAATGCTGCTAGAAAGTGTTTGCAGAAATTTCTGCCGAAGAACACTTCGGGGTGCTTCTAATTTCTTAGAACTTGTTCGTCTCAGCTTGACCGGGATCTAACTTTCACGCCGAAGCTTCCTCATTTCTGCCATCTCTATCCATGGAGAGAGAGAGTCCAATTCATATGCGATCACATTCAGCTTGTAATTGTGCTTTGCAGAGATAGCAGAGAAGTCGTCTCGGTGAATCTTGGCGACGATGTCATTGAATCTTGGCGACAATCTCATTCCTGTGATGGGTCATCGAGTAGAGACCTTAATGCATCAAAATTAGTAGGTGGACTTTTTCTTGACCACATATTTGTGAGAGAGAAGCATTTCAAGATGCCTTGTAAAAACATTTTTATGTAATATTTCCTTTGATTTTATGCAACTATCTAAAAAGTTTTATTTTCTATGACCATGACAATAATTGACACGATAAAATTCGGGACATTGTGATCCCTTGTGTATGAGTATACAACTCGATTCCATTGCAAACTTAATGAATTTGAGTTTATATGTGTGCGCGCGCGCGCGCCACACTAGACTTTTACTCACAACTGTGTTTCACAGTACGTGTATCAGTATCAAAATCGTATAGGCTAATTTTATGCTTGCTTGGTATCTTTCAAGTCATTTACGTATTTCCAAACTCGTCTAGCAAAAAGTGATTATTTCTCTTTGAAGGGTTATTTTAGCTAGCTATTTCCTATATGTAGATTATTGTTTTAAGCAAGTGGTGTTTTTGAACTTTTTTTTTTTTTGCGATGTCTCGTGTATTAGTAAATTTTCTTCGAAAATATTTAATGATAGGTTTTTGCAAAAGCACCAAATGTTTGAGGGCACGTACTATAAATATTTCATTTCATCATGATTTAATACCGCCAAAAACCCCAAACTGGTACACATGTGGCAAATTTATCTCAAATTATTTTTTTGACCACCAAAATCCCAAATTGAGACATTTGTGATAAATTCACCCTGACTATTTTTGTGACCACCAAAAAGCCTAAACTGATAAAACTGTGATAAATTTATCACAAACTAATTTTTTTACCATAAAAAATTTCAAACTGGTGCACATATGAAAAATTTACCCCCATTAGTTTCTGTTAAATTAATTTAATACCACAAAAAATTACAAATTGATACATCTGTAGCAAACATAGTGGAACGTGCATACTCGAAAATTGTCACGTGTCATTTAACTCAGCAAATTTGACGTAAAATTTAATGAAAATTAACGAGTGGTAAATTTGTTACATAAGTATCAGTTTGGGGTAAATTTATCACAGATGTACCAATTTGAGTTTTTTGTGGTATTAACCCCCTCATTACATATGGCTCATTTTCTCCCTCTTGGATGCATATTTAAGGATTATATTCAATGCGACTTTTAATCTTAAAGAAAATATGGCTGAAATAATTTATCACTAGTTATCGGGAATTTCATAACATTGGATGGATAAATACGTTATTGGATTATTTAATGGTTTCTCCCGAATTTCATGTGAAGCACAGATTTACCACCCCGCCCCGCCCCCACCAAAAAAAAAAAAAACATTCCTTTGATAGGATGGTTCAAGGCTAGGAATAACCACATGAAGTCTCTCGTCCAAGGAAGAAGAATTCCATTTCCGCCCGAAAAAAACCAAACGATCCCTAGAGAAATATGGGGTTGGCAATCCATTTATGTCTGATAAGTGAACAAAAACCTCATTGAAATCTCCTTTAATGGAGGGAAAGTCAATACGAAATTGCGAAAGTTTCGTATATGGTCCCAACTGCGACGATTACAATGAAAATTTCGACGAATTTTAGGTCCATGGTTGGAAAACCTAATCGGCCTTGCTCTAAGCTCGCGACCTCGTTTTGAATTTGCATTCAAAATGCAGTCTTATTTCAGAATTTTCATTGTGCCAATCCCTACATTTCCCCATATCTCTCAACCCAAAAGCTAATTCTAAAAGATATCCGCGGGTGCTTCCCTTTGTGACATTTGCGTTCAATTTCATCCTCTAACAGCGATAGGACAGGAGCCAAAGGCATGCATTCCAAAAGGGTGCGAAATCTTTGTTCTATTTTAATTAACCCATCATTAATAACTTAATCCGAAGAAAGAGTTGCGCCACGCTACACAAAATTTTAATTTGTGGGTCTGTTACTCCAAAAGAAAACGTATGGAGTTATATTTCAGTATTTTGAGCGTGCAGAAACATTATCTTATTATTTTTAAGTTTACTAGGTTTAAATCCGTTATTGTTTTCGAGTTAAACTAAGAATCTCAATGGGGGTCAGAGCTAGAGATACATAAGACACGATGACTTGGTTTTCGTACTTTCTTTTATTAAGGATTATTGTTGTGTCCAGAGTCAACGTAATAAAAAAGCTTATACGTTCGTCGCCGAAACGAGTTATACATGTGTTTGAACTCAAGTACGTATTCGGATTTTATAAACCAATTGTGATTTGAGTGAGGTAATTGTTACATCGTCAATAGATCTACGGATTCCTTTATTTAAATTTGGCGGACAATTGCGTCAGTTATATGTTTTCTCAATGTTAAAATGAAGCGCTGCTTTTAAAAAAAAAAATGGGTTTAACCATCTTTGATTTGGACATATTCTTGTTCATGGGATTGATCGAATTAGGGTCTAGTCGCACCACGAGTGACAACAGGCCAACATAAGGCGAATGCCCAATAATCTTCCGCAGAGTCCGGTTCACGGATAAAGTCAATACAAGTATCATAATTTTCTTACGATATTCACTTAAGTGTAATAATTTTTTTCCCGATTATTTGAGTGTCATAATTTTTTTTTCAATTAATTGAGTGACATAAGTTTCAATCGATCCTTAGTTGCCATAACTTTTAAAGAACGTTCACTCAAGTGTCATGACTCCGACGTGGCATGACACTTGTTGTGAATTTTTTAAAAACTATCACACCTAAACAATCAATTGAAAAGCGAGAAAAGTACAAAAAAAAAAATCCTATTGCATAAACAACAATTCAGTTCTAAACCTTTTAATTAGAGTAATTTAGTCCTAAATCTTTTTGTATTGATAATAATTCAGTACATCTTGCCAATTTAAGCCTAAAATCAATGATTTGGACGCTAGTTGTCCTACGTGGCAACACTGGCGCTAATATTGACATTTTTATGCAATGTTTTAATTTCTTTAATTCTTTATTTTTCCCACCGGCCACAGGCGAGGATTGGCTTGTTGGGCCATCCCTAAGCGAGCATCGACAAGGGATTGCCTTACTTTGGGGAGGCCGACCCTTGCTTATGCAAGGCGAGGCTCGCCGACAAAATGAAAAGATAAAAAAAGGGGGAGAAAAGAGAAAGATTCAAAAAACTTTTTCTAAAAATATCCACGTCAACATCGAAGGTGCTATGTAAAATAGCCGGCATCTATGTTAGCAATTCCAAGCCCGAATTAGCCGAATGGACTGAATTGACACCAATGCAAAAAGGTTTAAAATTAAATTGATCCAATTGAAAGGATTATGTCTGAATCGTTATCAATGCAATATGTTTAAGTCTTTTTTGGTATTTTTTTTTCTATTGAAAAATTATATGACACTTAGGCAATTGAAAAAATATATATATAGCACTCAATTAGCCACTATATAAAAGTTGTGACACTCAAGTAATCGAAAAGAAAGTCATGACATCCAAGTAAGTATCGTATGAAAGTTGTGACGCTTGTAGTGTTAGTTTTCCCTTATTCGAGCAACATCTTTTTGAGCGTGAAGCAGGACCTAGCCCATGCGGAACACCTATTAATTCAATCTAAAATGATCTAGGTTAGATCCAGGCACGTTCAAGTTACCACAACTCTTAGATGATCCGATAGCTTGTGCTCAATGCTCGTGGATTTAATTTGGAAACGCCACTAATTCAGGTAGTTCATGTTTGTATAAAAGGAGATGTGTTACGGAATTAATTAACTGGATCTTACAAAATTCTCGACAGATTTCATAGGAGTTAATGTTGCGACTTTAGCACTACTCTTAGATGATTCGATAGTTCTAGTTTGTGCTCGATGCTTCTAGGTTTAATATGTAAGTGTCACCGATTTAAATAGTTTGTGCATGTACAAAAGAAGATGCGTTACGAAATTAATTAATTGGATTTTACGAAATTCTCCATAAATTTCATATGAGTTTGCGCTCGATACACGTGGATTTAACATAAAAGTATTACCGATTTAGATAGTCCATGCTTATACACAAGGAGATACGTTACGAATTAAATAAATTGGATATTAAGAAATTCTCTATAAATTTCAAAGGAATTAACGTAATTGGCGCTTTTATTAGATTATCAAACGAGAAATTTTTATAGTCAAAACGAAAATGGCATGACTTAGGAGTTCAAAGGAAAGCGGGGTCGGGTCTCCGAGAGAGATGCAGGGACGAGAGCAGCTCCTCACGGCACACGGCGGCGGCGGCCACGGCGGCGGCGACTTGTCGTCGCGCTGAGGAGCGAGGAGGGTAGAAACCGTCCTTTGCGGCTCTCACGAGGCGTGGTATCCTCTGCGGCTCCCCAACCTAACCTCCGGCACGCGCAAAGCACGTGCGTGGAGATATAAAACTGAAAATCAAAGCTAGAGAGAGAGAGAGAAAGAGAAGGAGAGAGAAATTGGGTGATTTTCTTCTGCAGTGTGGAAGAAGAAGAATAGAGAGAGAGAGAGAGAGAGGCTGTTTCTGTTCTTCATACGTTTCATTCAAAGTGTCGCCCAAAAAAAAAAAAAAAAAACTGAACGCCCAAGTTAATATTAGCAATTCACACAATCTCTCTCTCTTCCTCTCTGCCCCCCTGAAAATCGCCACTGTGAAACCCTAATCTTCGTCTCTCTTCTCCGTCCCTTTGCTGTGCCTCCTCCCGCAATCACTCAATCTCCTCCCCGAATCCTCCCAGGATTGCACGCGCTCTCCCGTTTCGTCGCTGGGACTCGTTGCTGGGATTGAGGACGCCGGTTTCTTGGGCCTCGTGCTCGCGGGAGCTAGCTTGGTTTTGTCGCTCCGGAATCGATTGTAGTGGGGGTGGGTTCTTTCCGTCATCCCTCGGGCGGAATTCCGCCGCCGCCTCTTCAAACCCTAGGCGCCGGAGGTTCGTTACGAGAGCCTCCTATCAGGTTCTCGCGTCTTAGGGTTGGGTTGTTGGTATTCGGGCATTGGACCTGTGCGGAGTTTCTGATTTGAGTGCCCTCATTGGATTTGATTTTGGGACAGTCGGAATTCGGGGCTGCCGCGGAAGTGGCGGCTTGTGGGAATCGGGTGTGTGCTTTTGCGTAATGAGGGTCGCCTGACCGTACTTTGTTGTGTGAAATTCGCATTTTCATCGGGATGGAGGCCTAGAGGGAGTCCTCTTCTCATCATTGTGCTTATTTAGGGGTAATGCATCTTCTGATTGTCATTGCCTACATGCTTGAACTCTGGCTTCGCGTTTGCATTGGGATTCTGTTCTTCTGATAGACTTGCCTAGTTAATTGCTGGAGCTTTACTCATTAGAAGCGGCTAACGGTCCTTTGAGGGGATTGTGACGTTGGCATCTTTTGATTAGGAAGAGACGTTCGTTTTTAGGATAAGGTTTCTGCGACTCTGAACAGATGAGAAAGGGTGGCGAAGTTTAGTTGTTCGATTTGTGCTCTTAATATTCCTGAGGATGTGCATTGCTCCCCATGGAAAAAAGTGAACCCACTTTAGTTCCAGAGTGGCTGAGGAATTCTGGTGGCGGCAGTGCTTCAGGAGTCAGCAGCTCTGCCAGCCACTCTTCTCATTCAGGTAGTTTGCTCTTGCTAATTCCGCTCCATTCTAATTTTTGTAAGGCCATATTATTTGGTCACTGAGCTTTGCATTGGCAATAATGCACACC
The DNA here is from genome assembly GCA_028455895.1 of Rhodomyrtus tomentosa. Classification (NCBI taxonomy): domain Eukaryota; kingdom Viridiplantae; phylum Streptophyta; class Magnoliopsida; order Myrtales; family Myrtaceae; genus Rhodomyrtus; species Rhodomyrtus tomentosa. The sequence goes on along the minus strand of JAPCWY010000001.1, from coordinate 32,432,268 downwards.
GGCGTACATGATTGATTTGCACTTGTAGCAAGTATCAGTGCTGCTTTAGTTGTGACGTATTGTATTTATATGTTTACTGGAGTGCTGCTTTAATTGTGACGTTTTGTATTTATGTTAACCGGAGTGCTTTTATTATCTAGAACCTCCTTCATCGGGATCTCGTAGGAGAAGTAAAACTTCCAAGGGCGGGAATGACTTTGATGGCCGCCACTCGGCATTAGACCGCACATCATCACTTAATGTACGAGGAAGTTCTGGTAATAATGGTCTTGTAAAGAATGCATACAGTAGTTTCAGTAGGAGTCACCGTGACAGGGAAAGGGGACGGTCGAGCTATGATGAGTACTGGGACCTTGATGGTTCTGATTCCCTGGGATGTAGTAGGATTGAGAAAGATCCATTGAGGCATTCCCATTCAATGATTCCAAGAAGGCATGGTGAACTATTGCCTCGTCGTGTGGTTCCAGAGGTAAAAAATGGAAGCAATGATGCACAAAATATCATTGCTAAGAATGGTCCAATTTCTGGGGTTAGTACCATTCACCATGCTGTATCTGAGAAGGATTTCCCGTTGCTTGGAGCTGAAGAAAGGCAAGGAATGGCAGATAAAGGAAGAGCCTCATCCCCTGGTTTACCTGCCAACGTCAATTGCTTGCCAGGTGCTAGTTCAGCTTTAGCTAGCAGTGAAGGATGGACATCGGCTCTGGCACAGGTACCGAGCACCGCTCCTACTAATGGTGTACAATCGTCATCTCATCAACAAAATGCAGTTGCTGCTCCGGTATGTGGGACTGCAATGGCATTGACTGGCCTTAAAATGGCTGAAGCTTTAGCACAGGCTCCGCTGCGAGCAAAAAATGCTCCCCAGGTAGGAGCACTTGTTGTGTTATCTTCCAAAATTTTCTATAATTTCTGTGACAAATCTAATTGTTTCTTCTCTCTTGCAGTTGTCAGTGAAGACTCAGAGGCTTGAGGAGTTGGCCATTAAGCAATCAAGGCAGCTTATACCGGTGACCCCCTCAGGTCCTAAGACTTCGGTAAGAAGACTTATGAGCTTGTTCTGCTGTTCCGCACCTTCATTTTGTTTTTACTTTCTCCTGATGTACGCATCACATGTTTAAATCAACTACTTGAAGCAACATTCTCCGTCCTGAAAATTTCTATTTTTGTTTGTGAACAAACACTGTAACAATGAAGTAATACTTTTTTTCCGGTGTGAATGTGAATACTCAAATAGCTGATTGGGCACAGCTTGGATTATATGGTTGCAGAGATCTGGGATTGGTTTTTTGAAGTGTAGGATAGTGGAGCTTCCAATGTTTGGGATTGACCAGAGTATCATGTCGTAGCAGTTTTTAAAATTATTTGTTTGGAGATTTCTGGTGATTTTGGATTCGTCTTTCTGTTGTGGTTGTGCCTGTGTGGTAAACTATAGTTTTATTTCGATAATAGACGTACAGTACTTTGAAATGGTGTTATTTTCCTTTTCAGATTGTTTTTTTTCTTAAAGCAATTTGTCTCCTCAAGTAGCTGCATGGACTAGTTTGGATCTTTTTTTTTTTAATTCTTTTTCCTTCCTCTTTTGTTCAGTATCACAACCTTTTTGGTGTGTTGGGGGATTTGTATCCTTTAATGCATTCATTTCCAAAACGCGGTCCTGCATCAAGACATGGTGTGCCGTACGAATTTTTTTCCTAATGGCTGCATGATTGCTAGTTGTTTTCCCAGCTTATTCTTGAGCATGTAGTACACTTTGCTGCTACTTCATTTATTTTATACAACTAGAATATACAGGTTTTTTTTCCCGGGTGGAGGAGGATGGTAGGATGCTGTTAAACTGAATGTAGGGTGCTACTTTTGAAGAAACCTTTTTTCCGTCGTTTTGTCTAGAAAATATGTGTGACGATAGCTTATTGTATTTTGTTTTAAGGTGCTTAATTCTTCTGAAAAATGCAAGACGAAAGCAGCTGTAAGAAATGGGGAGAGAATTTCTGCTGTCAGGAGTGGGCAACAGCAGCTCCCTTTATCTGCTAATCAGTTTCTTCGAGGTGGACATACTAAATTGGATTCACCACAGTCACCTCATGCTGGGAAATTTTTAGTTCTCAAGCCCACCAGGGAGAATGGCGTTTCTCATGCTTCAAAGGATATGGGAAGTCCAACCAGCGTTAGTGGCAGCAAATCATTGAGCAGCCAGCCTACTGTTGGTAGTTCTGCAGCTCCTGCTCCTTTAAGGAATGCGAACATTCCAATGCATTCCTCTATAGAAGACAAGTCTGCCGTCTCCTTTCCGAACCCTGCTACAGTTTTGGAGAAGAGACCTTCCTCGTCTCATGCACAAAGCCGAAGTGAGTTTTTCAATCTCATTAAAAGGAAAAACTCAACAAAAGGTTCTTCTGTTCTCTTAGAGTCCGGCCCTGTAATCTCATCTCCAAGCAGAGAAAGTTCTTGTCAAATAATTGAGCAATCAGTCAATGTCCCTGGAAGTCCTGTTGCTGACAATGGTGGTGAGATATGTAGCAGTGGAGGCAGCTCTTTAGAAGCTCTGAGACTTCCTAATGATGAAGGTGATGATATGAGTCTCACAGCGACGGTTTATCCAAATGAGGAAGAGGCTGCTTTTCTTCGTTCCCTTGGATGGGATGAGAATGCTGGTGAAGATGAAGGTCTCACAGAAGAGGAGATCAATGCTTTTTATCAAGAGGTAAATTGCTGCCTCCTTACGTGTTGTTAGAATTGGTTTGAATGATTGATGTCTTGTTATGTGTGCATGATGATGATGCCGTATTCTTTCGTTGTCAGCTTAGATTTTGCCATTTGTACCCTGCATCGTTGATGTTATTACATGTTACATCTCCACGTTTCCAACTTTTCAGTTTGAATCTTCAAATTTCGTTTTAACAACAAATGATATCATTTGTAGCAATAGTTGGAAGTCCAAATAAGGTGGCACGTGTTTATGAAGATGCACTAGAATAATTGTAAGAGCATCATCTTGTTGAGGATGTAAATTATAAGTTTTTATAGGAGTTTTACAGAGTGTAAGTGTGCCTACAATTGAGGATTGAGAACGCAATCTTACATAATACTTCCTTTTTTTGGTGGAAATTATTCAACATGTGGATATTATTTGTGGTGCAGTACACAAAACTGAGGCCATCTTCGAATGTCTGCCAAGTAGTGGAGCCAATCCTCTCGAAACAGTCTGAAACTCGCATCGGTAGCATTGGCGGAGCCTCTGCGGAGATCATTCCATCTGATTCAGGATTCAAAGCTTGATTGACCATCTCTGGAAGTCCAAATTTTGCTGGCCGGATGGTCCTTTGTTTTTGAAGGGACACCAATCTTGGGGTACGCAGGAGGTTAGGTTCCTGTGGAAATTTTACAAATAGTTCAATAAGTTGGAGCGTTCATATTTGCTTGTGGAGAAAGAAAGAGGATCTTAGGGAATTTTGTTTCAGGATAGATAGAGGGTTTACTGTTTCGGAGGAGGTGCTGAGGGAGTTAGCATCTTTTGGGGTATTTCGGTCCTTTATTTTCCTTCTCCTTGAAGAGGGTTCTGATCTTTAGAAAGAAATGCTTCTGGTGTTTCTCTTCATTTTTCGACTGAAAAAAGGAAAAAGAAAAAGGAAGTTCAACATTTTGGTTCCTCTGTTGCTTGCGCAGGTCCATATTGTTTGTCTCCGACTCCAGCGACATAGGCCAAGTAGTATATATTACCTTGTTTATGAGCCAATTTGGTCTTTCCTGTCTTGAGATTGCACCTTGCCTGTTGAGAGCAGGTTCTAGCCGGGGCATTAGTTCCCGACACGCAACGATAGCGCGCTCACAACACAGCTTGTCGGGAGAAACTTGAATTTGACATGGAACAGATATAGTTGACTTGATATTGACATGATTCGACTCACGAGACTCGTTTGTGTACATGATTTGCCGTAGTTCATTGGAGTGTGAAAATGGTTTGATCAAATCAATGAAACTTAGGGCATACATGGCAACTATTCTAATCCAAAAAATTGATTCTAATTAAAATGATTTTTTTTTTATGTTCCCTAAATGAGTTAAAGAATCATCGCTAATCATTTTCGCCATTTGTTGTGGAGTTTTACTTTTGAGCTAGTAAATAACCGACACGAGCGACATTCTCAGTTTTATCACATGACAACTATTCTAATCCGATCCTTATCCAAAAAAAAAACTATTCTAATCCGAAAAAGTGATTCTACTTAAAATGATTTTTTCTGGTTATGTTCCCTAAATGAGTTAAAAAATCATCGCTAATCATTTTCGTCATTTATTGTGGAGTTTTACTTTTGAGCTAGTAAATAACCGACACGAGCGACATTCTCATTTATGCAAGGAAAATGCACTACACTACCCTGCATTAGTGTGTGTTTTTTATTTTAGGAAATCAAATCTCAATCTTAATTCATTAAAAACTTAAGAACGAGAGCTACTAAGGATTCACGATTGTTATCTTTGTCTTTTTCCAAAATTTTCTAACAAAATACAAAGTCTAAAGTACATAAACTAGGCAAATCACAATCAATGAAATCAAGTGCACAATCAATGAATCATGGCATTGATAAATCCTATCATAAAATCCCAATGAAGCCTTAAGGGCTTATAGAAACGTGGTTCGAGTTTAATTGCAATAGTGTTTAAGATTTTACTAATAAAGAATAAAATCTTTGAAATCTAGGAAATCTATGCCCAAATTTATGAAAATGAGGTCAAACTAGCCTCAATCGCTTCTTCTATTTTTAGGGATTTTTTTTAAAAAAAATTACATTTTTTTATTTTATTATCTTACATATTTTCTTTGAATTCTGTTTTAAATCAAGGAAAAATTGACAAGAGAACTGAATAGGAAAAGTAAGAGATGTTGGACTTTGTTATATTTTGCGATTCTTAAAATTGATTTTTTTTTCCATAATTAACTTTTTTTTTGGTTATTTTTTTTGCTCCAAAATTTTTTCCGGGAACAGAGTCAGAATCAAAATAATTTACGTTAACAAACATGATTATCATCTTATTTTGTTTCAGAAAACAGAATCAGGGAATCAGAATGGTTGCAATACAAGCCTTTAATCCCGCTAAATCATTTGTTTTCCATGCTACGTAGAAAGGACTCATAGTGCAAATACGCCAGATGAATAAAGTTTCTCCGCGTACTGTCTTCGTAACGATTGATGTGTGCAATTGAAAGTAACCAACTACATTATAGGATTTTTACCTCCATCTCTCTGTGTTTTAGATCGACATTTCTCTTTTACTTGTAGAATATCACCATTTGCTAGCTCTTGTAAGATGGATTTAGGGGGATTGGCTCGACCAACAATGTCGTTCTTGTCCTTCTACTTAGAGGGCGAAGCAAAGAAGCTTTTGATCTTGAGGTCGTATACGGTTAGCCCAATGCCCAAAGTGAAAGAGGCCATTGGTTGCAAATATGGTTGCAAATAGGACGATGTCTGGGTCGAGCACCGTAGTTAGCAATTGTTCGATTTGGTCGTTTTCTCTGCTCGTTGCCAGTGCCGGCAAGATCTAGCCCGGGATATCTGTACTAACTCCTAGCAAGCTCGGAGTGCAGGCACTTAGCCGTCTGCTTCTTCAGTACCCTTAACTAATTTGATTCCACAATCGTCTTAAGTCGATAAGAGACTGTTGCCTCATGGTAATTGGGGATCTACTCGAGGCCTGATTTGATGAGTAGTCTACCCCTGATTGGGAAGGACCGCCCACCCACAACAAAGAACCTTATTTTTAGTCCAGAGCCGACCAAACCACTTTCCTATCGCCTTCTTTTTCTCATATTTCGGCCATGGCTTTTGGTGGATTCACCAGCTTAGACATATTCAATCTTGTGTGGACTAGTCCCCACTCGTCCCATCACCTGCCCGGATGCCTGTAGTAACGGATCTTTAGTGCAAAACTTCTCCGTCATCAGCATAAAAGACAGAAGGCAAATGGAAATGGAGACGAAATCATAAGACGAGCTACACATTCTGTCTGTTCAATCGAGCCAGCCCGGATCCTTCTCTTCGATGCTTTTGCTCGCTTCTTTTTGTTGGGGACTTCATCGGACGATGAAGTGCCCGCGCTGTGGGTCAGCGAACGCATGCTTGGATCGTAGAAGAAGAACTTGACTTGGCTGTCCCAGCAACATCGAGTGGCAAGGATTTGGAGAGGGAAAAGAAACAATGCCATTTGATGAGGATGGTGAAAGATTAAAACAAACAGCTGAAAACGGCTCCTCTGCTTGGATCGTAGTTTAGTCAGAGGCGTAAAATCTCATTTTTGATAACATTTGACTGATTATTGTTATTGTTAGCTTAGGCTCAAAAGCTTAGGCTGTTTGTTGGGATTTGGCCTAAGCATGTTGGGTGTGAAGTGCTTTCCTCACACAGGGATTTGACCTCCATTTCAGCCCAATCACAAAAAAGAATAAAGAAGAAATTACGCTCTTCTTCAATGCCAAATTTTCCTGCTCGTTGCAGTTAGGTACTGTTTTTCCTTTTCTATTCCATACTCATTTTCCGATTTGTATTCACAAGAGACATGCTAAGTTTACAATGCACGACCACAAGCTGTGCCGGGTTATGATGTGATTGTTTCGCAGCAGAAAACCGGCAGCAGAGTCGAAATCAAACTCAGTTGAACACTCGCACCGCAAATAGACCGAGTCGCATATTCCCCACAAAAGCTATTGCTTTGAGTTAAAAAACCCCTCCTCTTTCCTTACTCAGAGAACAATAAACTCAGTAAAACATATAGTCATCTTCTCCCCAATGTTGAAGCTTGCTCCGTGCATCGAAATGATCATCACGATGTAGCCAATCTACAGAGACCTCCATTTCGATATGTTTACAAAGTACATGCAGATCAAAACCTCACTCCGAGTGTGATGTCCAATAAATTAGTCCACTGCAAAAAGCCAATTTTGTTTGAATTAGAACTCCGGTGCTGTACCGCTCTTAAATTTAGCAAATACTGATAATATCTTAGTCACTCATTTCCAAAAACCATGCATCCATTTACTAATGTTGTCCACGTATGTGAAGGCTGGGTAGAAGTTGAATTTTCTGTTTGTGATAGAGAGTAAGGCTAAAAGAAGCCCAAGTATAAAAAGCTTTGCCTGATCATGAACAGATTCCATGTAAAATTGTGCTTCTTCCATAATAGATCAAACACCATGCTTATATCATGGATACCACAGAAGACGATGAGACCAAGAGAGAGAAACAACGTATATCCAAGAAAATCAGTGTCGAATGCATAAGGTACCTGATCAAAACAAATACGCATTGCAAGACACCAGCAACTCCTGTCCAAACTGAAGGTCCAGAGGTCTCGAGTGAATCTTGAATTAATAGGCCCACAGATGCTGCCAGAGAGACAAATGAAACAACATAGGCAAAGAAAAGCCAAAGCTTCAACCTGTCACATTGAGGAGAGAATTATCAACCATTGCTCAAGCGATCAGCAACGAACCCCCTCATGTATTTCGACTTGAAGGAGAACATGCAAATGCTACAGCTAGTGTCATCCCAAGGAAAATACAAGCAATTGCAAGCTGGCAAAGTTCAATAGTAACCATCACGACAGCTGCAGAAAGCCAATTTTTGCCCCCATCATTTGGTATTATCATCGGTGGAAGCAGTAGAACATAGTATGGAAAGAATCAAAATTTAGAGCATAGGATCATCACCTCAGAATCAGGATCATACTTTATGGATAGCACAATGCACCATTCACAATGCTTATAGCCGTCAAAGAAATCAGTGACAGGACAAGTGTTGGAATCTCAAGCGTAAACCACATGATAATACATCCTAACCAAGTGTATCAAGGGATATCAATAGAATAATTCCGCTAGAAGCCCAGATAGCTCATGTAAAGGGGCATGTTAGCATTCTCTTAAAGGTAAATGTATGTTTTCAAAACCCACAGCATGGTTTACGTGGTAAATCTGTGACTACCCTAGAAAATGAGGGTGTATCGTGCCTGGCAGAAATCCATCCAACTGCTGTTGATAAAGGAATAGCAGCAATATGGTTATATATGTGAACACGTGAATGTCTTGACAGAATATGCTCTCTCTCTCTCTCTCTCTCAAAAGTTAAGAGATTATAAAGTTCAATTTGATTCCACAAACATGAATTCAACCTAGCATCAATAAATAAATGAATGTGCGAGTAAACACCTAAAACCAATTTTAGAGCCCTTAAATGGTAACAAGATGGAAGTAGTGACATCTTATCCAGAAAATTCAATGCAATAGCTCAGAAAGTCATTCTCACTCACAGAAAAAGTTCCTCTCATATTGCTCTTGTCTATTTTTCATCTGCCATATATACTCCAAGAAGATCACCAATTGTTGCAAGACTATACTAACAGCGAAGCAAAAGCTCCGGCCACTCTCTTCTAGTGCTCAATGTAATGGCTCAGAAAGTCATTCTCATATTGCTCACAAAAAGATCCCTCCCATGACTTTTTTAATCTGCTGATATATACTCCAAGAAGATCACTAAAGCCAACCTTTGCATACTTATACTAACAACGAAACAAAAGTTCCGTCCACTCTTTAGTATGGCACAGAGACCTCACTATCCTGATGATGAAAACAGAGAATACACAAGATTGACCACTAAATGGAGCCACTTTTGGTACTTCAACCTGAACTTTCGTAAAGTATTTTGAACCTCTTAAGTTTGACCTTGTAAACACCTCCATTATCACAGACAAACACTCTCCAGTCCATACATATTTTCAAGCAAGTATTGCAAATTCAAAAGACAAATCATCCAGGTAAAGCAGCACTGCACCAAGGAAAAATAAATTGCTTTTGTTGTATGCTAGACTCCAAGTAACGCTATCCCTTGCATTACAAGAAGACTAGAACTTGAAAGAAACATTCAAATGGGGGTTGCCTTTCAGTCATGAATACCAATTTGAGATAGGAAGAATAGTGTCAAAGACAATGACCCTTGGGGACAAAAGCTGCTCTTGCTCTGCAGGAAATGGTTCTTGTGAACGAGGAAGAAGGACTACTTCACTCTAGATCGAATGAAAATGGACAATTATCCTTTCACAGCTCTAGAGGGAGGAAAGTCAACAGTGAAGAGAGGGTCTCAATCAACAAGAAAGTCACGAAACAGAGAAGATGGTGCTATTCCCTTCTCGTTCCCCTCCTCCTCTTTGAGTCAAGCCATCAGTCAGCGCCCTTACTTTATTTCTGAGGTCCAGAGGTAGCCAAGCAACATCACGTTACAGAATCGCACTTGCTGTATTCCTCAAAACGATAAAGTCCAATGTTCGGGCAGTTTAAAAAACACTACATCCGCACGAACTCAGTCTAAAAGACAATCGTGCATAGTAGAAGTTCGAACATTCTCCAAGTAGCCTTAATTTCCTTGCAGAAGCCTAAAAAGAGTTGCTACCATTGAGCGAAACAACACATCGGAGAAGCAAACAAAAGGAGGAACCAACAGAAGGCTGACCTCCACTCGCCTTCATCGTAAGGAGAGTAGTCGATGTCATCCTTCCTCACGCAATTGAACATCAGCGCAGCGAAAGAAGCAAAGATGCCTTCAATTCAAAGCCAAATCAAATCCGTCAATAGCGCGCTCTATGCACACGCACGCACCGAAAGCAAAAAACCTCGAACATCGAAGTCACGAAAGGGAATCAAATCCCCCCGAAACTCATACGCATCATAGAGATGAAGCGAGCACACCGTACCGGGGAGATAGTGGACGAAGGAGACTGTCACGGAGCTGCACACGACAGCGTCGACCCAGAACCACCATCCGGCGCCGAACACGGCGCCGGCGACGCCCGGCCCGAAGATCGCCCACAGTTCGGCCAAATCCATGCGGAGGCTCCGGGGGTTTCAGAGATCGAAACGCGAAATCGGATTTACTCCAATTTAGGTAAAAGGGAGAGGGAGAGGGAAGAGAGAAATCGAGATGGCAGGGCGCTTACGTTTTCAGCACCCAAAAGACGAACACGAGCTGCGCCGCAGCTTCCCCGTCTGAACTTTACTGCAAGTAATTTGTTTTTTTTTTTAATAATATAAATGAGTCTCTTTGTCTTTAATTGGCAAGACCGAGAAAAGTGAAATTAATTGGGTTTATGATAGGATATCTGAATTTCTATTTTGACGCCGCTTCTTGTTTCGCAGAAAAATTAACAATTTTAAAATATATATTTTTATTTTTTTATTTTATAAATAATCTCTCGTATTGTTTATAAAAACTTATACACGAAAGATACGTTAATCATCCGCTAAAATATCTAGACTTAAATAGTAATCGACCATTGCTAATTATCATCTCTTTTGAGGGGAAGAAAAATCTCACGACCGGATATATCAATAATTAGATGTCAATTTTTAGCAAGTCTCAAAGTCAGGTTAATATTTTGTCCCCTCTTTTAAAAAACATCATAAGATATGTATATTAAGATAGGCCCAATACCCAAAAACACTTCGAACTTTAGCATTATGACAATTATATCCAAAATCCTTTTTGTCTTATAAAAAATCTAAAATCTTTACTTTTATCCCAATTTTATCCAAAATTTTTAATTCTGGCCCAATTTTATCGGTCTAGTATAAAAAAAATACTCAATTTCTACTTTTGTCCCAATTTTACTGGGCTATTACCAAAAAAATCCTCAACTTTTATTTTTGTCGTAATTTCACTCAAAATTTTTAATTTTGTCCCAATTTCATCTGCCTAAAACAAAAAAAATCCCCAACTTTTACATTTATCTCGATTTTGCCACTACTAAACTTATGTCTATAATCATCGTTAGTTAATCTCACGTGACATTGTTACGTTATCAATGAGTTGCACCTCGACAAAAATGACATGAAAAAATTTCGAAATTCTCTTTTATACCTCTATATATTGTCGAGATATATATATATATATATAGTCTCTAAAAACGGTGCATTTGTATTGTTTTCGGTACCCAACAGCCCAAAAAAGGCTAGACATGAAGATATTTTTGCAAATTTTTTAAAATCTCGTCGTTTCTAAAACCTAATGTCTCTAAATTTTAAAAAATTGTCGGTAAATTCCACAAGAAAATTCTAATCACGTAGGATTAACTAACGATGATTATGAATAAGAGATCAACGGTACTAGAATTGTGATAAAAGTAAAAATTTAAGGTTTTTTTGGTACTTGGCTAGTAAAATTGAGACAAAAGTAAAAAATTTTGGTAGAATTTGGACAATTTTAAAAATTGATGATTTTTTTTTGTACTAGATCGGTAAAATTGGTACAAAAGTAAAAGTTTTGGATATAATTTGAACAAAAGTAAAAATTATGGATTTTTTATGAAATAAAAAAAATTTAAATATAATTGACGTAAATACTAAAATTATAGATTTTTTTGGATATTAGTCCTCTTAAGATGCCTAGGATTTATCAAACTTTGCTTGAGCTAAAATTTGTCCGAGAAGTGTTCAAAGTTATTTGGGATTACGTGAAGATTCTCTCAATAGTTTCTCAAAAATTTGAGTGTTTGATTATGTTAAAATCAAACCTACCTATTTGCAGGCCTAATCGATACAAATCAGTCCATTCATTAATTACTAAGTCAACGGAGTGTAAACTTGACAATAGTAGAGTGATTACTTCGCAAGAATGTTTTTTCATTGTCTTATCACCACCTCAATAATAGACGCTTTTGAATTTCTTTCACATGATTTTACCGGTCATTTTCTTTTTTAATGAGTGGTAAAAAGAAAAAAGAAAACTCTCGAATTATTTCAGCGGGTCCTGGGAAAGTATTGAAATACGCACGGTTTTAAAAGAACGTTAAGAAAGGGAAAGGGGGGGACTTATTTGCAAAGGAACTTACAAGTTTTGGGGGTATGCGAAAGTATCGGAATTATTAGGGCCAATTAGCAAGTGACCCCAAAAGTTCGCGGGTGGAAAGGCGGTTCCTAAATTATTTATCCCATTTTCTTCATCGTCGACACCCGACCGTGTCGGACCTCTCTCAGCCAAACCCATGGGTTCGATTGACCCGCCAAAAGCCGAACAAAACGGCACTGCGGCCGCCCTCGTCGCCGACCCCGACCAGAAGCCCGCCGCAGGAGGCGCCATGCCACCACCGGCGGTGGTTAAGCACTCTAATGGGACCGCGGCGGATCCCGACGCCCCGACGAAGAGGAGGAGGATGAGCGTGCTTCCCCTCGAGGTGGGCACGCGCGTCATGTGTCGCTGGCGCGACGGGAAGTATCACCCCGTGAAGGTCATCGAGCGACGGAAGTTGAATCCCGGGGATCCTAACGACTACGAGTACTATGTTCATTACACCGAATGTGAGAATTCCCAGTCTCCTCTCTGTTTTTAGGGTTTCTGCTGTGAATTGGCGGTTTAATTCTGTGTTTTGAGTTTGATATTCGTGTCCGGAGCACTGTAGCGAGAAATTGTTGTCGTTGAAGGACGAGAGTCACGGAGCAAAATTAGGGTTTGCTAGTTTAATCTTCTTTGATCCTGTTGTATCTAATAATGCTGCAAAAAAGCCGATCCTTGCATTAAGAAGTAGTTTCTAAGGTACTCAGATAGCGTAGGAGTGACAATTAACGAGGAAATTGTGGCTGTAGCTATGTGGCTGCTAGTTAAGAGCTGCTTATGCATTAATGGAGATAAATCACTTTAAGAGAATTCTTTCTCCGGTTATAGTTGTATGAGTGATTGTGGATACTGAAGTGGACAACAGATTAAAGCTGTGGAGGGAACTGTTTCTTTGTTAAAAGGTTGTGTTAATCCAGGTTTCTCTCGCATGCCAATCTTGTTTTAAAAGTACTATCATATGAAAATTAGTAGAAAGGGAATGGAGGACTGACACCTTATGGTTGTGATATTGGAGCCAGCTATTCTAAAAAATTACGTAACTTTGCTGATGCCTGTCGACTTAATTTTTTTGTTATTCTTTATGACAGTCAACAGGAGGCTCGATGAATGGGTGAAACTTGAACAGCTTGACCTTGATTCTGTAGAGACTGTTGTAGATGAGAAAGTGGAGGACAAGGTAATGTCTAAGTTGCTTAAATTGGGAGAGGGTTTCCCTTCTGCTTTCACTTACAACCTTAGTTTCCTGCGATTTACCAGGTGACGGGATTAAAAATGACACGTCACCAAAAGCGAAAGATTGATGAGACGCATGTAGAGGTAAGCTCAATCTGGCCTTTGTTATGATGTTTCTTTGACATAGGCTTATTTCTTCGAATTAGGATTGGAAAAGGAAGAAGGTACAGCAGGGCAGTTTGTCAGTACACATACGCTGCTGCCCTGCAGAAGGGTATATCTTCTGCTAGTAGGGGGTATTTTGTAATACGACAGGAAAGTCAATCTATTGTATGTCCAAATGCAGCCTACTTGTACAAACCATAGACTTCATACAGAGTATGTTAAAATAAGTAGTGCAACAGAAATGATGGAGACTTGAACATCTGCTTTCAATTATGGAACAAGCAATTGAAGCTAAAAAATGCGTTCGATGGGCTCTTGGCAAATGTTCAATGGGCCGAATACATGGGTAACTACCTCACTATTAGATTGTAATCCAAAGATATTTACAACTCATAGGGGCATGAGGAGCTTGATGCTGCCAGTTTGCGTGAACATGAAGAATTCACCAAAGTGAAGAATATCGCAACCATCGAGCTTGGAAGATACGAGATCGAGACATGGTACTTCTCTCCCTTTCCACCAGAATACAATGATTGTTCGAAGCTCTACTTTTGTGAGTTTTGCCTCAATTTTATGAAGCGCAAGGAACAGCTTCAAAGGCACATGGTGAGCATTTATTTGATTGTAGCGTTTCATTTGTGTAACTTTCTGTACATTTTTGTACCCTGAGGTAGTTATGCAAGGAAGGCCTGATATTGGTTTCGTGTTCGCTGAAATCTTTTATGAGCAGGCACTTCAGAGCTGTAGTTGTTGAATTTGTTGTAATCTGTATGCTATCAGCAATCAAAGGAAAACCTCTTTAATCTGTGTTTGAACTATTGAGAAGAGAAGAGTAATGTTTGGTTATGTGATATTGGGATAAGCGATTAGGTTTACTGATGGGTGGGGAACAATTGTTTTTGGTTCTCAACCTCATTCTCCCTTTTCTCTTCTCCCTCCTTCTCCCTCCCTTTTCTCTGCGCCCAGCAAAAAGAAATCAGAAATCTTTAGAAAAAGGAAGTAAGAAGAAATAAAAGAAAGAAAATGATGTCGCAAAAAACAAAATCAAGGAAAGCGAAATAATTAAATATTTGTGCTGGAGCTTTATTGAGGTAACTGCAGTTTAGAGGCGACAGTAATTGTGTTTGTGACTGAATTGATGGCTGATTTATTGGCGTTGCGTTGTTTGGAATTTGTTGGTTTCGCAGTTGAATCAACTCTACAGTATGTGTTCAGCTCATTGTTTGGATCGCGTAGTTCTCTTCAGAAGACTATAACGTGTTTAACTTTGTCTGCTGTAGAAGTGCAAATATCGCCTGGGCCTATGCTTTTACATTTTTAATGGATAGGTGTCTTTGCAAGTTTAATTGGTCAAAAGTCTAGCTTTTTGGTTCTCTCTAATGTCCAAGATTAGTGTAACTCTCTGAATGACTTTTGTCTCTTCATTTGAACTATTTGCAGAAGAAGTGTGATCTCAAACATCCACCTGGAGATGAGATATACAGGAGTGGTACATTGTCAATGTTTGAGGTACACAGTCGTCGTTCAATTGTTGGAAATTATCTCAACGTAGTTGTATGTGTTTGAGGCATATTATCATCCAGCAGATTCTATTGGATTTAGCTTGGCCCCTGTATTTTTGTTAATTTTCTTTTAGTTTCTTGAAACATTTTTGCCATAATCCGATTTATCTGAAAACTTTTTTTTTCTTTTTGTGGTCATTGTTCTTATGAAGAGAGATTATTTTCACTATCTTGTTGATTGCTTAAAGTCTCCAAGTGCCTTTCATGATAAGTTTTTTAAAGAATGCTTTCTTGTTTAGATGAGATCGTTATTGTAATTCTTCTCTTTCCTGAAATCTTATCCATGCATTTTTTGTTTCTTAGGTATGATTACTCACCTACATTGAATATATGGTTTTGATGCAGGTTGATGGCAAGAAGAATAAGGTTTACGGGCAGAATCTATGCTATTTGGCGAAGCTCTTTCTAGATCACAAGACTCTCTATTATGATGTAGATCTTTTTCTATTTTATGTCTTGTGCGAATGTGATGATCGAGGTTGCCACATGGTTGGATATTTCTCCAAGGTACTAGTTATAGTTTAGTCAGCATATTTCTCCAAGGTACTAGTTATAGTTTAGTCAGCTTACTTAGTACTGCAATGCGGCATGATAATTTTTGAAGCTGATTTAAGATTTATGTTACTTATCTTTGGATACTCTTGATTGTGATGTTAGTCGTATGTGGGATTGCTAATTATTATTTGGATTTTGATATATTGGTGCATATGCTTGATGAAAAGACTGACGGTATATTGTGCATCTAATTGCATGTGGTCCTTCCTGTGATTTAAGAATTACTTTAATGCATCTAAAAGCTCCTGTTCTAGTAAAAGTTAGAAATTTAGGTAGCCGGGCTTGTAGTTGTGATATGTGAGCCTCTTATCAGCTATTTCCTAAATTTTCTTGATACTGACTTCTTAATTCACAGTTTCTAACTAATGCTTTTGGGGTATATGAATGTTGGGAAAATGATGGACAGAGAATGTTTTTCCAATGTTGACAAGAGAGTTCACTGGAAGGGTACAAAGAGTTTAGCGTCCATGCACGAAACTAGATACAATGGACAGAGTCTATCAAATATGAGAAGTCTTAGCAAGCAGTTTCGTGGCTTCTGTGTCAATAATGCTGCATTGATGTTTATCCTTGCTTTTACTTAGCTCACTCGAATGTGTCTTGATTATAAGTGTCTTATAGCTTTGAGTTCTACACTTTTTGGCGTACTGAGCTCAGATTTATTCATAGTGGAATATGACTATGTTTCCAAGTTCAGGAGAAGCATTCTGAGGAGTCCTACAATTTGGCATGCATCCTTACACTCCCACCATATCAGAGGAAAGGCTACGGAAAGTTCTTAATAGCTTTTTGTAAGTTGTTTGTTTGTTTACGTGCTCTTCGTAACATGTTTTTCTTACCATCTCTTATCATTCTTTCTATTTGATAGAAAAGAAGGGGTCGGGGGTGGTTAGGGAAAGTTGATGTTTGCACATTATTGATTGTGATATTTAGGAATTTTGTTTTAAAATGTTATTTTCACTGTGGAGCAGCATATGAACTTTCCAAAAAAGAAGGTAAAGTCGGCACGCCAGAGAGGCCTCTCTCTGATCTTGGGCTGTTGAGCTACAAAGGATACTGGACAAGGGTTCTCTTGGACATTTTAAAAAAGCATAAAGGAAATATCTCTATAAAGGTAAGGTTCTGTGTACTGGTCAGGGCAACTTTTTCCCTTGATATTTGTGTTCATGAAAACATTGTTTGCTTTTGGGATGGAAGATCAATTGTAATAATGAGATGTCACTAGGGAAATGCTACACTTGTATTACCACTAGCGCTGGCTTTTCTACAAAATTTAATAACTTTAGAGTTTCTTCTTAGTGTTTAGAGAAACCAGTGTATATATGAATGTTAGATGACACTTCATTTTGTTTATTTTTTCTAGCAATGTTTTGAATACTCTTTTGTATATCTCAAGTTCGTTATACTTCTTACACTACTCGAGTCCTGTATAAATTTTTTTTTTCATACAAAAAGAATGTGTTAAGTGAGGAGTTACAAATGAAGTTATGAAATAATGAAGATAGTTAAAGAAGGAAAAGATGATAATGTACTCATTAATGTGAAAGTAGAAAAGAAGTCTAATGTTGCCATCTTATCAATTGACCAAAAAGTGGTGTGGAGCTCTAATATTACTCCATGTGCTTCCGTTTTCATATAATATGTAGTTCCACTATGTAATATGTTTATTATTTTTTGACCAAAAAAATACGTTTATTTTGCAATTCTCTATTTTTGTTATGGAGATTTCATGCTCGAAATTGTCTCTTAATGTTCTCTAAAACTCCTGAAAATGGGGAAAGTAGGTATTACCGTATTAGAGTAGTCGGTTAGTCTTTCCTGCTATTTAATGTAATGCAGGAGCAGCCATTAGGATTTAAGTGACGAAAGCTCCAGTTGGCTGGACTATTAGTCATTAATTATTCTCTTTTTACCCCATCTCTGCAGGAGCTCAGTGACATGACAGCGATAAAGGCTGATGATATTTTGAACACCCTTCAGAGCCTAGACTTAATTCAGTATAGGAAAGGGCAGCATGTCATATGTGCAGACCCGAAAGTCTTGGATCGTCATCTGAAAGCTGCTGGACGAGGCGGCCTTGAGGTTGATGTCAGCAAACTGATCTGGACTCCATACAGAGAACAAGGTTGATAATACCTGACGAGTTAGGATAGGTATTTCCTTTGGCTTGTTATCATTACACTGTACATAGTGCAGTTTTTAGTATCTAAGGCCAATAAACCCATGTTTCTGAAGTCACTGACCTCACGGTCTAATACTTCTGGCGTTCGATTTAGTAGTTTTTGTGGAAAATCATCGACCAGACCGATGGTCGAAGCGGTGCTCATTTATATTCAGTGCCTTTGTCAGTGATCGGAAGGAACCATAGTTTCCTGTTGAATTGCTGCTCCCAGTGTTTTCAAGTATTCTGCTTGATAGAAATGCACTCAGATTTATTTCTACGCTAGCTATAGGACGTAGCATGTCATGGCATTTATCTTCTCAGCTTTATTTTGTATCAGAGACCTTGCTGGAACTTGTGCAACGAAGTCTAGGCTTTACTACGAGAATGACCTTGTCTATTGATAGGCCGCGGAGGCATCGATTAGTTTTTTGTTTTTTTTGGTCGAAGGCGTCGATTAATTTAATGTGCTTGGAATTTGCACTTTTCTAAAATTTCAAAACAGGCTTAATTTGCCAAAATCATTGGTCTTCCCTTCGCTTGTTTTAGTTGCTGAGTTCTGGTTTCGTTCTTGATCCACTCTTCTTCCCATCAAATCATTGAGGACATCATCGAGGACAAACCGTAAGATATTACGACTCAATCTAATCGCAATGACGTGTGATTGCTTTATGTGCATTATTACTCTCCCTTTTGGTCAAGCTTGGAAAGAGATCAGCGCCATTATCACGTCCTGTGCCGAATCTATTGGCAAATCATGTACCGACGCATTTCCCTGAAAATTTTGCACGACAAGTTCAGTATTCTTGATTTGTGTCGAGCCTTGCTAATGTGATGTAGATTATTCAGAAAAACGAAATCCCAGTTAGGATCGTGATGTAGATTATTTCGGAATGCTTCGAGGATTCGACATTCGAATGCGCGAAAATAAGTTTTTAACTCAGAAAGGTGCGACGAGAATGTCAAGTATGTTCATTTTCTTGGCCAAGCATTTCAAAATACTTCTACATCTGCAACATTTAGCCAAAAATATTATCTCCCTACATTTCTTCTGCTGGAAATCCTAATAATGAAGTGATTTCATCTATAATTCGAAGGCAAATAAGCCCACGTTTCTGAAGTCACTGACCTCACGGTCTAATACCTCGGGCGTTTAATTTAGTAGTTTCTGTGGAAAATCATGGACTAGACCGGTGGTCGAAGGCTCAAAGCGGTATGGGAAGATGTTGAACTTCAAACACACGTCTCCGATGTCATTAGATGAGTTCAATAAGCACTTATATTTTATTATTATAAAAATTCTAAATTGGTATACCTACGATACTCCAAACTAATTTTTTGACCACACAAAACTCCAAATTAGTGTGTGTGTGTGTGTGTGTATATATATATATATGACAATTTTTTTTCAAACTATTTTTTTACCGCAAAAGTCTCAAATTGGCACACTTATGACAAACTTACCCCAAATTATTTTTTTACCACATGAAACTGCAAATCGATATACTCGTGACAAATTTGCCCTCCGTTAATTTTCGTTAAATTGAGTTTATGTCACGAAAATCCCTAAATCGATACATGTGTGACAAATCGATGGTAAAAACTTCAATCCGGTACACTCGTCAACTGCCACGTGTTATTTAACTTAACAAATTGATTGTAAAATTCAATAGAAACTAACGGAGGTTAAATTCATCATAAGTGTACTGGTTTGGAGTTTTTTAGGGTAAAAAAACTAGTTTAAAAAAAATTTGTCATAGGTGCACCATGAGATTTTTTTGGTCAAAAAGATAATTTAGGATAAATTTATTGCAGATATATCAATTTGAGATATTTTACGGTACTAATCATGATTATTTTTTTTAATTTCTATTTTTGGTATTGGGTTTGTTTCGAATTAGTTCAATCATTCATTTTGAATGCGACTTTTTTTATTTATTTTTCTTGTTGCCATTTATCATTTCCGGAAAAAAAAAATGATAAAATTCAGCGATAAACACAGCACATAATAAAAAGGGAAAAAAAAACAAACGAACGAACGAAGATAGTCCTTGTCTGCACTCAACCAATCCGAGACTATCTCCACTCCATCTTACTCCACCCTTCTTTTCTAGAAATTCGCTGTAACCCCTTTTTAAAAATTTTCTCAACTTTCTTTTCCACGTCACAAATTCACTGCCGCGTCTTATATTTAATTTGTCTTTCTTCTAACGCTTATTTCAAAAAAAAGAAAGTCACGAGAAACGACGACACATGTATGGTTTCCACGGACGCGTCGATCTTGTGAAGCTACTGATCATCCGACGTCGTAGAGAAAGAAGGACAGAGGCCAATTCTCCTGGCTCTCTGAAAATAACCTAAACCCACGTTTTGGCACTTTCTTTTTCGGGTGGGGGTCAAACACGTTTTGGCACTTCAAAAGGGACAACGCGCCGCAATTCTTACCCGTTCTCTCCTCCGTAGATTCCCTCGGGATGATCTGAGACATCGTAGACACTCTGAAGGACAGAGTCCAGCTCATCAGAAGACAATAGACGCTGTGAAAGGACAGGGACTCGCTTCGTCAAAGCGTCCCTCTTCCCGAACGCCGCGGTCATGCACACGGAACTGGGAACCGCAGGTTAGGGGCTCAGTTTCAGTTCCAGTTCCGATTATGAACCGGCGATTTTGAGTCAATTTTGAGATCCGTTTCAATTCAAAATCGAAAATAAGATCTCCGATCGGCGCCTCTGGTTCCAATTAAGGGAAAATCGGAACTGAGTCCTTAAGTAATGGTTCAGATTTTGAACCGACGGTTCCAAGTCAATTGCGGGCCCTATTCCAGTTCAAAATCGAAAATGAAACGTTCAGTTTCGATTTCGATTACAAATTTTGAGTTTAAAAATTAAATTGTAATGAATTTGAAATAAAATTATAATCAAATAATAAATTATCAAATACAAATTGTAATCAAATTTAGGGGAAAAAAAAAGAGAGAGGGAGAGGAAGAGGTTTTGAACTTAATGAATTATCATTAAAGGCTTACATATCTTCTTAGGACAAGAATAATCAAAATCCATGTAGTTTTCTTACCTTTGACAACCCATACTTACCTCATCCTCAATCGTCGCTGCTCAGTTCGGTACCGATGCCGGTGTTATCACCATCATCAAAGAATTCAGCTCTATTATTGCAATTTATCTCTTGTTATCTATATTTAGCCTTTATTCAATCATCAACACAAGATTAAGCCTCCACCAAATTGGGAGCTATTTTGAGTGACATTCGTTCAAAATATTGCCTTAAGCGCTAAATATTTGTTCTATGGTAACTGTCGAACTAGAAGTTACTGAAATTTATTTTGCGACTAGAGTAAGAATTGGGTATTCGGTGGCGTATATCTTCCACCAATCAAATATTGTGAAATCTATACTGTCTGCAGATTCATCAAACTCAAAAGAAATGGTTAGATAGCTCTTTATTTCAGAATTACTTTATATGGTTCTATTTTGCTTTTTTTCCTCTATGCAACAGAAGTTGGTACCCTCTACTAATTTTACCTATGTTCACACTTTATATGTCTAGATTGAGAAGATTCACTACCATCTAGATTATATTTACTACATAATTCATTATATAATTCGATTATTACGTTTTTATCCTTGTTTGTATAGTGCTAATATTTACCCCATAAATTAAATGTAAACATTCATAATACATATTCAAATAATAATCTAAATCATCTAATTGACAACGTAGATAAAAAAACACAAGTAACTAAATAAAAAATATAAATTTCCCTATGGTAATGTAGCCATTTTATTCGCATTGCTATAATAGTGTCACATAATTTATCGTCATTTTTATTTTTTTCAAAAACTCCAACAATATTAATACATTCTACTAAAAATAAATGCATAGTGAGATAATAAATACCGAACAAAGTATAAATTGCATTATTAAAACTTTTGAAATATCTATTTTTTGTAAATATATCATTATTGTGTATAAATTAATTCGAGTTATATTATCTGAAATAAATGCTCACGTTAAATTTTTTTTTTCTTGGTAAGTATGCTCACATTAAATTTTTATATGCAAAAAAATTAATTAAGTAACTCGTTTACAGAATTCTAATGATTTAGAACTTCTTTTGAAAATATCTTTGGTTTTTTTTCATTCGTTCGATAAAATTTTAACTATTCTTTCATTTTTTAGGAATGTTTCCATAAAAACTGAATTGTTATTTTTATTGGGTCAAGAAAAATATCAAGAGTTTTTAAACCATCTTATACATAAATTTAAAACACCACAAACACATACAACGTGAAAAAATTGGCCACCAAAAAAGTGTTTACAAATCTTTTCTAGTTCAATAATTGAAGCAGCATTTGTCGCGGTATTATCAAAACCAATTGAAAAAAATGTATTAAGCAAATACTATTCTTCTAAAATTTGCCTAGTTAATCTATAAAAAATTTTGTTGCATGCCTATCATCAAAAACTTTAAATGCAATAACTCTTTTTTGAATATTTCAATTATCATCTATCCAACGACATGTTATACCTATATAATAATGATCTTGCCAATGGTCACTTCAAATATCAATACCTATATGCACACGCCATTAAAATTCATAATTTTTTTTTTGTAAATATATTTTCGATAAAGATCTTTAATTATGCGTTTAAATATATTTCTAGGAACACATTTTGCTTATGTAACACATGTATTTTGTATAAATTGATTAAAATCAAATCTTTCACCACAACTAAATGAAAGATTTTCAACAGAAATAAAAGAAGAAGTGTTAGGATCGGCGTACACGAAAATTTGTTATTACTTGGTGTACATTCCAGCCTTGGTTGGATGTTTCGCCTTAGGATGCCATTTAAATGTTCCATATCCGGCTTCATCGATATATTTGTATTTTATCCCATAATGTTTACAAACTACATCATACCTTTTTGGAGCAATATAAAATCTTTCCATCTTCGTGAAGTGGTCCCATTTGTCTGATCTAAACTGCCCTTCCGGCTCCTTTGTTGTTGACATTTCTTTGATACCGGTAGAAGGATGAACTCTATTGTGTTTGGACTTGCTTCATATTAGGAATAATGTTGATTTCATCATCCACATCAACATCGAGTGACCAATTCATAATCACGATAACTAGGAGGATAATCAGATTTTTCCATCCGATTTTTGTATTTACCACTATTTCTACTTTCACTTGTCATTTTTTGAGAGAAGTGAGCGAATTGAGATGAAGATAGAATTTGTGTGAAAAAAAAAGTTGAGAAGGGATATTTATAATATTAGTTAGAAACTAGTAAATAAAAAAACAGTGACTGTTGGCAACGGTCACCCAGAAGAAAGAGACTGCTCTTTCTCTTTTAATTTTTTTTTAAAATTTATCTCGATATTTTCATGGTTCAGAACCGGGGTGTGACTTGAAGAAACTATAATCATGCACGTAAATCATGGGAAGGTTTAGGGCTTGACCTGACCCGATTTCAAATCGATTATGGGTTCAACACGGCCGTGGCGATGACTACATCCTACCACCCACACGCACACGCACGCGCACACACAATAATTTTCTACTTTTCTCTGCACACTCATTTCTCTACACTCCACGCCACTCGCAATGCTAACGTAGATACGTATCAATTTGAAAATTTTTATGATATTAATCCATACAAAACACCAATCGGTCACCAACACTCAAATAAGTTCCTACTTTTTCTCTCCACGCTATTTTATCTACCCCTGCTACGCCACTCACAACATACGAATGATAAGAGGGGCCGGTCTATTTATACAGGTTTTTCTAGGCCTTGTAAGAAAAAAATCTAGAGGGCAAGGGAACATTCTGGACAAAAGAAAAAATGACAAGAGGGACAGTCGGCGCTTGTCTTGTCAACAGAAGATAGTCCAGTCCATCTAACTTCTTGCCATTCATCAAAACCGGCCTAATCGATGTACGAATTGGGAGTTCCATAAAGGCTGTTTCGTACTGTGACTGTGCTGTTTAAAGAGGGTGCTAACCATCTATCATCTTCAAGTCGAATTACTACAGGTCACTCCCGTCTGTTTCATAGAAAATGTACCGCCTTTTTTTCTCTTTTTTTTTTCCCTTAACAGGAAATGTACAGTTTGAAATGCATTTTCCAAACAAGTAATCGCTTCTATTGCTCAAAAAAACCTCCATAGTCGACGATAATTCAAGACTAAACAATTTCGTGATCAGCAGAAATATCTTTCGTTCATTCGCTTTTGAAAGCGACACGAGCAACAATCATTAAGAAAATATTTATGGAATGTCAATTTTTTGCGAAATAAATAGAGGGTGTCGTTTTTTTTTTCCTTTTATTTTTAGGGTTGGGTTTGTATAGAATGAATTCACTCGCCAATCAATCATTTCGAATGAGTTTTTTTTTTCCCTCGTCGCCATTTATTATTTTCAAAAAATTGATAAAAGTCAGTGATAAAAGGACCGCCAAAAAAAAAAAAAAACACGCTCCCACCAAACGAAGATAGTCATTGTCTGCACTCAACCAATCCCGATTCCCAGAAATTCGCTCTAACAAATCCCTCATTTTTTTTTTATTTTCGTCTTTTTTTTTACGCATGGCAATTAATTTGTCTTTTCTCCGGACGCTTATTTCAGAAAAAAGAGAAAGAAAAAAAAAATTCACGAGAAGCGTCGACACGTGTACGCTTTTCACGTACAGCTTGGGCTTCGACTTGAGAAGCTATACTGATCGTCCGATGCGGAAAATCATTCTTCAGATATTATTAATTTTTTCGCGAAGATATTACGAGAAAAATTTATTGGCGCGTCAGGCCAGGTGGTCTTAGTTCCCGTGCTTAAAAAAAAAAATAGAATAGGTTTATCTTTTTTTTTATGAAATCAAAAATCTTAAATCATGCTCGTTACGACAATTTATTCTAAACTTTTTCTCTAATGCCGAAATGAAGAGTTCGTTCAAAACTTATTTGAGATAAAATTAGTAAAATAATATTTAATGAGGCGGTAAATAAATTGACGTATGATTTGTATTAAGACGGAGTAGAGGAAAATTATTAGCATTATGGAAATTGAAAATTCTTATGTTTCAGAATGTCCCTTTTAGTCAATTTTTTCCCATGTCTATATTTATTTATTTTAATAAGTTTATTTTTGTATATTTATTTTCTTTTCTTCTATCGATTTTTATTTTATTTTATTTGTATTTGTTAAAGTTTCGTCAGATGATATTGCACTGAAAACGACAACGTTCTTATTTTAGTTAAGAAACACGTGGGCACCATGTCAAGTTATTTGCCTTTCTGTTGTCCATATAGATTGATTTTTAACGGTCTTCAATTTTGACAGATAATAAATATGTCAAATAAGTACAAGTTGGGGAGTTTTAGTGTCAAACTTTTTTAAAGATAAATATGTTACGGAGGCTATATTTGGAGATTCTCTAACAAGCACCCGCCTCTGATAAATTATGCAAAGCAGTCTTGATATTTAACTATGAAATTCTCATAGGGAAAAATTTGGCTTTTCGACCAAAATAATAAATAAATTGGGGTCGTAAATCAGTTTCTCGGCTTTCTAGCACGCGTAATCGTCCGATTGATCTAGAGGTAGCTAAATGGGTCTAGAATCATATTTAACCCATATTTAGTGGTGATAGATCATAAATGGATTTTTTTTTTCGTCGAATGTCATAAATGGATTGTTAAAAACAAGGTAAGTGGGCCTTAAATGAGTTGCTTAAAATTTTAATGGGTTCTAAATGAGTTATAAACGAGTCTGTTGAGATAATTATCTTAAACGAGTTACAAATAAAAATTCAATCGTTTTAATAATTTATTATTTTATTTATTTTGTACGTTCTTTTCTTTCTTCTTTTTTCCTCCTTTTCCTCCTACCTCCGTCGCGAGTGCCTAGCGACAGCCACTGAAGAGCCCCGAGCTCACCGGCCTTGAGCAAGCTCATGCTCGCCTGGATCGGTAGAGCTTGCCAGGATTGGTTGCGTTTGCGCCTGGTTGTCGAGATGCAGTGGGCTAACGATTGACGAGCGAATGATGAAGAACGAAAAGGAAAATAAAATAAAATAAAAAGTAAAAAATGCAAGAAATTCCATTTCTTTAAATTATAAAATATGTCTCGCAATACTGTAATAATATATCCTTTAGTAATTTATAACTTCTTTTTAAAATTGAATTAAATATGAAAGTATTTTGATAGTTCTTTTCATCGATTTTGCCGGTTGTAGAAGAAAAAAAGAAAAGAAATAGAGAAAGAAAAGTATGAAATTAAATTTTTCTAAACTATAAAAATTTCCTTTTAGCAATATAGATACAGTAGAAAACGTATAAGAAACAACTTTCTCTAAACTGATTTTCAATATTCTGGCAAAAAAAATTGAATTTTTGATATTGAAGTGTCTTAACCGCTAAATTTGCATAGCATGAAATAAATTAAAATAGATTAAATGGGCCAAATATAATTCGGCAGATTTTGATTCAACCACCCACCCATTTAA
Source organism: Rhodomyrtus tomentosa (assembly GCA_028455895.1). NCBI lineage: Eukaryota > Viridiplantae > Streptophyta > Magnoliopsida > Myrtales > Myrtaceae > Rhodomyrtus > Rhodomyrtus tomentosa. The sequence goes on along the minus strand of JAPCWY010000001.1, from coordinate 32,406,250 downwards.
CGGCTGCAGATCGGTCTGACTCCCGGGGCCGATTGGGTCATTTCCCGGGGTGTTCCCCTGAAGGTAGGCAGTCAAAATCTGACGATGCCCTGGGCCAGGGGGCAGTTACGTTTTTTGGCACGGTGCGCACAGTGCAGTGCCTGCCACGAGTCCGTCATGCCTCCTCCTGTCTCTCTCTCTCTCCCCTTCTTCGACAAAACCTCCCCCTGCGAAAAAAAAAACAAAATGTAATTATTATTAATCAACGAATAATCAGGAAAAAAAACAATTAGTATTTATTGGCACTCAGTACCAAGCAAAAGACAATAGGGATCACGCAAGCTCGCTCCAATCCAAGAGAAAGAAAGATTACTTTATCCCCGTGTGTGTGTGTGTGTATATGTATGCATGTGCTTGCGTGCATATTAAATTTTTCCCCTCTTTTATGTCGTTAATTGTGTTAGCATATTGAATTTTTAGTATTTATCTCACGTGTGAAAACATAGGTAATTTTGAGTGATTTAAATGAAAAAAGTTGAGAGCATAGTTCGAATGCAGCCCACAAGGAGACTTTTTTTTTTTTGTTACAACCAATGAGATTTGAATGGATAACATTTTAGAACACCCGTACGAAATTTCTTTGTAGTTTTGCTAGATCCATGCTTCTTCGGGTTTTAATGGTGGTTTAGATAATCCAGCACGTGAGTTTGTATCCATTCGCTTCAGTCGATCGATGCATACGTGGTTTAGCTTTGATCATACTGGGGAGCTGATGAACGGATTGCTCGGCACATGTGTGACCTCGGGTCAGGTAAACCTCCGGACGTTCTATGTTGCGAGAAATTCAGGCACGATCGATCTCCGACAATAAGGAAACACATTCCTACATGAGCAGACTCCGTTTTCTCCAATCACTTGTTGGGTTTATCACTACTCAATTAATAAAAGTAACGATTTATTCTGCGTGTTTGTACACGAATTCGAAAAAAATAAAAAAAAGACAAATTTATTAAAAAAATGTTAAAGTTATACCTGAGACTAGTATAAACCGAAAAAATAGCTAAAATATCTTATTGTTGTGAAAAATTGGGAAATTTAAAAATATCCAAGAAAAATCTTGGTTATTAGACATTACACAATCGGATAAGGTATTTTTTTTTTAAATTATAAATGACCTGTCATAATCTTGAACGGATACGAATGTTAAGAGAGAGCTTGAACGAAAGTAAAGAAGAAGGATTAGCTTTAGCGAGCGAAATTCGAGGGGAGTTGCATCACACGCGCCATATCCCGGAAGTAGTCCTCCCCTGCACTATCAGATTCTGACGGGAGGGAGTTATGCTGTCAGTGGCAAATGATGTAATATCTGGGAAAATAGGAGGGTACTTATCTGGCCCACTTCGCTTTGCCTGTCCTCCGACCCCCATACGTCTCTCTCTCTCTCTCTCTCTCTCTCTCTCGATACCTCTCTTTTCTGTTTCGCTCACTAACCGAGCAGTGTCCGATTGAGCTCTAACAGAGAGAGAAAGCTTCGAATTCGAAAACTTCTCTCTTACATGTCAAGGCAAAACCCTCGGCCACGCCCTCGCCTCTCCGAATCCTCCTCGCTCTCCGTTGAAACCCTAAATGTCTTCTTCTTCTTCGTCGTCTTCTGCTGCCACTGGTGCTCCCGCGCGAGAGCTCCGCTCGGTGGACCCGAGCATCTGGCGCGCGTGCGCCGGCGCGTGCGTCCAGATCCCCTCCGTCAACTCTAGGGTTTACTACTTCCCCCAGGGCCACCTCGAGCATTCGCCGGCCCAATCCCCGCCGATCCTCTCCCCTCTCGCCATCTCCAGGACCTTCCTCCCGTGCCTCCTCGGGGCGGTCCACTACTTCGCCGATCCTCTCACCGATGAAGTCACCGCCAAGTTCCTCCTCCGTCCCGTGGTGAACCCTAGCGCTCCTCTGCAGCCGGAGAGCCTGGCTTGTGCCGGCAATGAGCCGGAGGAGAAGATTGTGTCCTTCGCCAAGACGCTCACGCCGTCGGATGCGAACAACGGGGGAGGCTTTTCGGTCCCTAGGTTCTGCGCGGATACGATATTTCCTCCGTTGGATTTCAACAAGGATCCCCCGGTGCAGCAGCTATCGGTGAGGGACGTCCACGGCGGCGTGTGGAGCTTCCGGCACATCTACAGGGGCACGCCGCGGCGGCATTTGCTGACCACCGGGTGGAGCAAGTTCGTCAACAATAAGAAACTCGTGGCCGGCGATTCGGTGGTGTTCATGAAGAACTCAAAGGGAGAAATGTTTGTTGGGATACGGAGGGCGGTGAGGAACATCGGTTTGGATTGCGCCAGGTGGAGGGAGCAGATTGGTGGTGGAAGGCTGAAGCTAGAGGAAGAGAGTGCTCCGAGAGATGGATTCTCAAGGAATGGCCGAGGGAGAGTCTCGATGGAGGTGGTGGTGAATGCAGTTGAGACGGCGGCTCGGGGACTGCCATTTGAGGTGGTTTATTATCCGAGGACAGAGTGCTCGGACTTTGTTGTGAAGGCAGAGAGGGTGGAGGAGGCTCTGAAGTCACTTTGGACAGCTGGGATGAGAATCAAGATGGCAGTAGAGGCCGAGGACTGCTCTAGGATGACGTGGCACCACGGGGTGGTTTCCTCCGTCGGTGTTCATGAGAATGGACTGTGGCGGGGTTCGCCATGGCGAATGCTTCAGGTGTGTATGTATAGTCATCCCTGTTGTTTCTATGTACTTTGTCGGGAGAACCTGTGCTTTCGGGCCATTCATCTGCATGACCTGCCTTGCTTTTGAGTTGTGCCGTGATATGCCTTAAAATTGGTAAGGCATTTAATGTACACATCTGAACTGCTCATTAAAAGATGACGTGTTAACTTTTGAGATAGGATCGCATTAAAACATGACGTGTTATGTTTTAGATTGGAATGCTACGACTTTAAGGTTCTGGAAATTGGCCTTTTATAGTCATGAGTTTGCCTACTTTGAACTCCAGTCTCTTCCGTATCTACTTAATTAGGGTCATCCTTGATTCTGCATTATCTTCTGCAACCAAATTAGGACAGCCCTACTCTGTAGATTTTTTCCCCTCGAAATATGTTGAAATAGGTATGTTTTGTTAAAGTAGTATGATAGTTTAATTGAAAGCGTTTGCCTTGAATGAGCTATTGGATCTTCTTTGAAACTGGTCAGACCACCGAAACTATTTCTCGCTGAGTTGCATATCTGGTTTGGCCTGTCTCTAGTTGTGTTAAATCACAGAGATATTGATAACACAAACTAAAAAGAGTATGGGGTCAGAAGACTTTGTTACCAAAGAAATGTCAAAACGGAGATATGGTCTAATGCTTAAAGCATATAGGTTCTTAAGCTTTCGGTCTTTGCATGTGGAAATGTAGTTAGTATTAATGTCATTTGTTAATAAAGCTCTGCAGTGGTTTCTTCGCTATTGCTGACGAGCATCATAGTAGCAACAGTAGCACTAGACACAAGTGCTATTCTAATTCAACAAACTATGGAGGTGTTATCCAGAAAACAAGTCTCTAAAGTTACCGAATATTCTGTTACAGGTTACATGGGATGAACCTGAAGCTATGCAGGACAAGAGGTGTGTGAGCCCTTGGCAGGTCGAATCTATTGGACCTGGATCACCCCTTGATTCTGTGTATCCTCCAGTTAAGAAATTGAGAGTTCCTCTCAGATCTGCTTTGGGAACTGAAGGAGAAGCCGATCACTTTTTCGATGTGGCCGGATTTACTAATTCTATGTTGCCTTACAGTTCACCATTTTTCAACTATAACACTCCCGTTGGCATACAGGGAGCCAGGCAAGATGCATCTAGAGCATTTAGTTTAGTGAACTACGTGGATGAAAATGCCCCTATGTACAGCTGTAATATCTTTGGCAACAATATGGTGCCAAAGCCAAAAGCTATCTGCACTGATCTCAATATTGGCAGTTCAGCCTCTGAAACCTTATCAACTGATAGCCCGAGTAGTGGCCATTCCTTTGGCCTAGAAATTTCTGGAAATCAACTCTGCAATACCTTAAAGATTGGTGGTGCTTCTTCGATCCAGCTATTTGGTAAGACTATTCATGCAAAGAATCCTGCCGAAAGCAATTTAGACGGTGTTGTTGGCCCACCAGATGATGGCTCCAAAAGGCCTGGTGAAGCTGGATATGTGAGCATACCACCGGATCTTTCTTTGACCTGCCTGAAGGCACGGTGACCAGTGTCAAAGAGCCTCAGTTGTTAAAACTTTTCTTCTGTGAGTGTGAGGTTCAGGCTATGGCTTGCAGATATGTAGGTGTACAGGTACGTTCTGTCCACTATAGACACCCTTCTTATTTCATTCAGCAACGGAGCAATATATGTGGCTGAATGATTGATATGGTACCTTCTCTGATTGTTAAAAGATTTAGAGTTCTTATATTAATTTTCTCAATATCTTAAGAGGAGATAGGAAATGAACTGAAAGTTTAACTAGAGCTGGCCGCTATTTTCTTTTTAGGCAGCAAAGTTCACTTTGGCTGCCTGTACTATTCTACATCTGATTAGTTAAGAAGAGTGGATATCCTTTTAAACAATTGTGATGGCACTCTGGATGCTGAATTTAAACTAGTACCTATTTTCTGTTTATTGGTGATTAGTCCTTTGCATTTACACCCTAGATGTCATTTTGCACAAAGCCTACAGCGAACTATCACTGTGAAATTACCACAACTGCACTGTGGAGAAGATTCTCCATTGAAATGCAGGTAGACGACAAGAATGACATATTGGCTTCTTATTCTGTAGCTCGGTACTGGCAAATAAGCTAAAGATGAAATAAAGAAAATCTGGAGCCTGGGTCATGTTTATCAGTGCGGCTAGTAAACAAGCAGTTGAATATGCAGTAGCATTGAATTTATTCAAAGTGTGTAGGTTTCTGGCCTCGAGCATACGCCATTTATTTTATGTGGGGAAATGGTTATTGAACTAATAATTTCAGGTGATAGGCCTCGTATATTGCTTTGTGTCATAATTGTGAGGTTACAATTGATCATCTCCACTTCATTCAAGTTTCTGTGACTCCTTTTGCTTGTTGGCAGGTGGATCTTTTTTCAGGAACTTGACTCGACCAACGAGTTTTGTCACGGGGAAGCAGAAGCCCATCCTCTTGCTTTAGGTGGTTCAAAAAACTCCATGGCACGCTCATCCGGCGAGTGCACAGTGTTAGTGTAAAGCCCAGTGCGGTTATGTCGGTTTTCAGACATTTTAGAAGTTCTGATAGACTGTTGTTTGATGTTTTCCCATCAACTGTTCAAAGCTGCCATTGCATTGTTTGCTGCTATAATCTTCGTTTTGCTGTGCTCTTTACAGTAGTTGTTGAACACGGATTTGCGAACTGAGGCATTTCTATGGTCTCTCGATCCGATCCATCGGTCTCCAGTTGGTACTTGTATGTGTTCATTTGGGTAATACACCTTATGTTGGAATACCATATGAATGAACTTGGGTACAGTGCAGTGCAACAGGGAATCGGTTCGTTGAGGATCTCTGCAAAGAAAACCCCGCATGCAAATTCGGTTCTTTGTACGAGCCTTTTCCAAGAAAAAGTAGATGTAGCTTGCTCTTCCGCTGTAATAAATTTAGATCTGCCTTCGGGGCGTCTCATAAAAAAAAATATTACTTAGACCTAAGTTTGGAAAATGAGGGGAAAAGAAATACATCACATCAACAACACCTTTATCGCAAACTAGTTGGGTTAACAGTTAATGAACCTCAAATAATCATGAAAATAAAAGCAGAGTCTAGCGAAGAAAAATAGATAAATGTGTAAAAATAAACAATCACATATATATATTTATATATTATCCTCCACAATATTAATAGACTTACTCTACTCTCGAAATGGTTAAATTCTATCATATGTTTATATTCAATAGAAGCCATAAGACTAGCAGACTTTTTGAATTTTGCCTCATTACAAAATAAGCATTAAAGTTGATTAACGATTCATTTGTTTCGCGAAAAATGATGATTTGAAAATTATTTTCCTTAAAATGACTATTTGCATCGTTTAAACTAATTAGTCAATACGAAATCATTTTCATTGTCGGCTATGATTTATGTCTGAACAGAAAATATCTCCTCGTTTATTTTTGCAAGTAATATGGTGGATCTTTTTGGGAAAAATATTTTTTAAATTAGTCACTTTTTGAGAAGCAAACATGGCGTTTACAATTTGACCTCTGAGTAGCTTCTTGAAATTCTCTTATTAAACTCTTTGAAAAGTACTTGAAAGAATTGCCCCGATTATCTATCACGAAACAGAGTCTAAAAGGATAAATTGGAGAATAGTAATCTAAAAATTGGGTAAAATAGAGCTTGAGAATTTTATTATTATTATTATTGGAATAAAGATCTATTTCGCTCATAAATCAAATGTGTAGCCTATTTTCAATTTCCCCCCTGGAACCAATCGGCTGAAATTAGTGTTTTGAAAATCGTATTCAGACTGAACATGATCGAACTGGAGGTTAAATGATATAGCTATTAGGCTATTAGCTACTAGCTAGTAGCTAGTTATTAAAAATCGATTCAACCGGTCGGTCCGGTGCGGCGTCCGAAACGCTGCCTGAAAAACGAAGCGGTCCAATGGCTAACCAAAAGGACCGGGCCGATTCGATGAGGCCGGTTCGGGTTTTGGGGCCTCCGGGCTATTTTTTGAGGCCTCTTGGCCCTTGGTCTTCTCAGTTTTCCCTCCTTCAGCTAGCTTCCATTCCTTTCAACGACTCCTAGTAATAGTGCAGCTACGGTGCGTCTTCTCTCTTTGGGGCTGAAGCCTTTCGAGAGCAATCCATGGTGGCTTCCATCTCCAGCTACGGCAACCACGCTTTCTTCCTTCCTCTTCCTCACCTCTCTGCTTCGGTACCCTCCAAAACTATGGATTCCGGCTCCCTCTGCACGTTCCGAGGCAGTTTAACCCTCGGCGGAGGGTGTGCGTGCGCAGGCTTTTCGTCCCTCAAGTTGCGCCCAATTCGAGCGAGCAAGAGCAGGCAGCGTCTCGGGTTTTCTCTCGCTTCTTTCCGCGACGCCCCGAAATCGTTCGTATGCTTCTTCTCTTTACCCCTGCTTGCCATGTGAGGCTAGTCGTAATTGATTTGCGATGAACTTTCAGCTCCAGTACATATGAATTTCTATCAATTCCGTTGGTTGTTCTCCCTAAGCATTTGAATATCGGGTTTGTGATGTTTTAAGTCTTAAGAAGCGTCGTAATAGTTCTATTAAACAACACAGGTTTATAGACGGACACTCTGTTCTTCGAAAGTGTTTTGGGGTTGTGGTATGGGATGTCTAACCATTGTGCCTCGAAAATCATCAAAACTAGTGGGCCGTAGCTTTAGTTGGCCTCCTCCAGGTACAAGGCTTGAGTGTGGTGCAATAATTATTTGCACTTCTGTTTTATTTCATCGATATACAAATGTTCAAGGCATGAGTTCTGAGAAGATTATGATATTGAACGCTGAAGCTTCTGCTTGTATGTTATGCTTCCATACTCATTTAAGATTATAATGTAGTGGTGTATCCACCTAACAGAAGAATCACAATATGCTGCTCTATTTTAGATTTAGTTTGTGAAACATGCGGGAGTCAAGCAAACCGAAAAATCAGGATACCGTTGTTCTAAATATCGAAAAAAATTATAGTTGCTTCAAGATGGAATTAGCATCTCTTTAGAGGAACTTGATATTAAAAATGGTCTATGCCTGTATGGTAATATAATTAATATGAAACTTCGCTGTAGAGAATTTTCTCAAACTGGCCAATTCTTGGTATGGTTTCCTACATTCACAGTTCTTGTTTTGTTTGCTTCAATTTGATATATCTATGGCCATCATTTGGAGTGGCTATCAGTCCGCCTATGAAACTAACTGTCTTTATTTGTGTACTTCTGCTTCCATTTTGACACTTGCACATCATTTGAGATGCCTCAAATTCTCAAATTTTAATGGAAAATTGCTTTTTAGATTTAGGGAAATTTATGGTTGTAGGACGGAAGTACTTCCGTCATGACTAATTTAATAGTTGTGTCTTAAAGTGAGAGCATTTGACGTGAAATAAAATTGCAATACTCCCAACATATAAAATGCCACTTCTAAAGTGCAAAGCTCCTTTTTGAGTACAAAATCATTTTAAATTTCTTCATTTGTATCTTCTGTTGATGCTGCATTCCCATCAACAACTGTTTCCCTATGATTAATTTCCTTGATAATGTAGTGAAAGCTTGAGTCACCTTCTTTGTCCTTTCTCTTTAATTCCTCGTTTTACATGTTACATGTAACTTCCACTTGATTATCTGTGATTGTCCTCTTTTTGAAGTTGCAACTGAGATTCAGTTGCAGATAGAGAAAGAGGAAGAATTATTTACTATTTTGTGACTCAAATCTTTTTAAAAAGTTCTCAGGAAGCCAAATGCTAGCCAATCACGTCAGATGCCAGAACTTCTTTCTTGCTGCTATGACTGATGATACAACTGTTTTACCAAAAAGATCGACAGCGCATGATGTGCCTGAATCTGAACATAGTCACGATAACCCCCCAGCTACTGATGGTAATGAAAAGGATAAAAGTAGTGATCTGAGCTTGGATGAGGATAAAATGGTTCGCGTATGTAACAAGCTGATAGAGGTTTTCTTGGTTGATAAGCCCACTCCTACTGACTGGAGAAGATTATTAGCTTTTAGCAAGGAATGGAGCCATATCCGTCCTCATTTCTTCAGGCATTGTCAAGAGCGAGCCAGTAACGAAGACAACCCGGGGATGAAACATAAGCTGCTTCGGCTTGGTCGGAAGCTCAAAGAGGTGGTGTTTGCAATTCATTCTCTGAATACTACATTGGATATGAGATTTTACTTATCAATAGGTTATGCAGGTTCAGTAGATTAACGATTTTGAAGGAATGAAAGTTAGCCTGCACCTTTATCCTTTGTATTGCAGCTTCAAATGTCATTCCGATGAATTGTTGCATCTCTTGATTATTTTACTATGGTCCGTCTTTATAAATTATAGCCTTCTCTAAAAAAATTGTTATTACTTGTTTGTTTAGACTTCACAATAGTAAAAGGTAACTTTTTTGAATTCTCGCCAAAATTTAGTTATTCGAATTTTAAGAAATTATGAAAATCTTATATGTCAATCTATTGTCCCTATCATGTGTTGTGAAATTTCAGGTGGTTGAGTTTGTACTATTTCTGACTTTATTTGATGGATTCCCTTTGGTTTTTTTCTGCAGGTAGATGAAGATGTGCAAAGACACAACGAGCTTCTTGAAGTGATCAAAAGTGCTCCATCGGAGATAAATGAGGTAGTTGCAAGACGCCGGAAAGATTTTACTAAAGAATTTTTCGTACATGTTCACACTGTAGCTGAATCCTACTATGACAACCCTTCTGAGCAAAATGGTGAGACTTAGTATTTTTTATCTAACCTGCTTGTGATGTTTATTGTGGTGGATTATAATCTCCCTTGCTCAATGTATCCAATAAAAAGCAACAGTGGTCAGTTTCAGCGAACTGCCCACAAGGCAACCCTAATTTTATGCATGCCAAGTTTTCTGTGCTATTGCGATGCACCTGCTGGTAGGAAAATCTAGTAGTTGGTGTACACTGTGCTATGTAATAAAAGTACCTTCGTGGTGACTTAATCATTCGGAAATTTCACGATTTTAAGCCCTGGAGCATACCTGTGTTCCACTTTGAGCGTTGACAAGATCTCTTTTGATTTCTGAATCATAGCTGTTGCGAAGCTTGGGAACTTGTGTTTGGCTGCCGTACAATCTTATGATACCGCAACTGAAAGCATTGAAGCACTGAATACAGCAGAGTTGAAGTTTCAAGATATTATCAACTCTCCCTCGATAGATGCTGCTTGTAAAAAAATAGACGATCTAGCAGCAAAAAATGAACTTGATTCGGCATTGGCGTTGATGATTACAAAAGCATGGTCAGCAGCCAAGGAATCAAACATGATGAAAGATGAGGTACGGCAGTTCTTAGTCTAGCTCTTTATTTTTGGGGGGTCAATTATCGAACTTCTATTTACTATCGCTTGATTGGGAATGCATTTGTGTATTGAGAGGAAAATTGATTCTAGGAATTAGGGGAGACCAGAGGATCTATTCCATGATGAGTTCACTTATTGTAGTTCTTTTAATCTATTTTACTAGAACCTCGTGGTAATTAATAATACTAAATTTGACTATCTTAATCTCAATATGGCAGTTATTTAGTTAACAATTCATGGTACTATGCTAGTGGCAGTTGAAATACTTGTTCATAATGTTCTTTTACTATGCGTTTTGATGGGTCAATGCGTTCCACTTCTTTTTCTCTTTGTTTTGCTCCTATATTTCACTGAATTTGTATATGCAAATGGGTGTCTCACAGTTGAATTTACTTTTTCATATTTTACTATGGAATAAAGCTGCAGTCCCTCAGCTTCAAGTTTATGAAATGCTACCTCCAAATCCTGTCTTGTCGAATTGGGAACGAGTTTACTGGAATTTTATAAAATGCTTGTTTTAGTTGTTCATGGTTTCTTGTTCTTTCCAGGTCAAGGATATACTGTATCATTTGTACATGACTGCAAGGGGCAACCTTCAAAGATTGATGCCAAAAGAGATAAGGATATTGAAGTATCTCCTTACCATTGAGGATCCTGAGGAGAAAGTTTCTGCCTTGAAAGATGCATTTACACCGGGAGAAGAACTTGAAGGGAATGATGTAGACAGCCTCTACACGTACGTGCAGGAAGTATTCCTTGTCTACTGGTCAAGTCACGAATTGCATGATTGCCAATTGCATTGCATGGGCATTTTGAGTTTCAAATAGGAAATGCATTAGGCGGGAGTTTTATCTGATGTTAATACGACCAACGAAAACATCTAGAAAGAGGAGAGGGAACTATACAAAAAAATCATTTGACGGGTGGACCGTCATAAACTCCTTGAGTGGCATTGTGTTGTGGCATATTCCAACTAATTGAAGTAGCGGCCCTCGATTATTTAACTGAAGTAATTGAAGGCTAGTTATTTTGCGTTAAGATACATCATAATTGCTTCATCGAATCTGCAGGACTCCAGAGAAGCTTCACACATGGATAAGGACAGTGATAGATGCATACCGTTTCAGTCGGGAAGGTACTCTTACAAAGGAAGCTAGGGATTTGATGAACCCAAAAACCATTGTGAAGTTAGAGGAACTGAAGAAGCTAGTGGAAGACCAATACATGTGAATATCAACCCCGAGTCTTTCTGCAGATGCTGATCCAGCAGTGGCCCTTTTGAACCAAGGTTGCTTAGTTTCTCGGATTCTATACTTTATCTTTTGAAATTTTTTTGAGGTTTACGTGTGCCATTCTGAAAGAATCACGTCCACAAAGCTTTGGGTGAGGATATAGGTTCAACATATTGCTCTATAATTTTGTCATATGCAGTTTGTGTGGAAATGTCTCTGTACCTATTCTGTCGGTCACTATGTAATTTCCCGCTTCACCTCTCCCATGGAGCTTGATAGTTTGCTTCTCTATCTGGATGTTATTGCCCTCGAAGCGACAGAGGCTTTTCTTCTGTCAGTTTTCTCGGAGATTTGAAGTGGCTAAGACGTTTATTCAGTCAACAAGGGGGTTTGAGATGCATCGATTTTGCCGGTAATTCCTATCTAATAAACCAGTAACGGATGGAAATCGTACAAGTCCATTGTTTAGCACCTTCATTAGTTTGTCAGATACCAGAAGGCAGAAGCGCATGTATTGTATTGTATCAGGCATCATAGCGGAATGTAATCGCCGAGTCATTGTAATTACTGTTCCATAGCTGTTATCCAATTATTTATTTTTCGCGTAACGGAAATAATGATTTGTTGTACATTGTTAATATACTCGATCTTGTTCCAAGCCAGAATTGCGATTTTGAAACCTGGACCGGGGGTTCAGCTCCAACTAAATCAGGTGACGGAAACAACCATACTAGTCTGTAGGCACCAGTAGTGATCCAAAAAGAAAAAGAAGACTTCATTACTGATTGCTATTCCTTACATTGCCCCTAGAGATCACTAGCTATAATGTTTGCCGTGAAACGTATGATGCCTAAAGCGTTGTTTTACGTATGATGCCTAAAGCGTTGTTTTATCCCGCCTTTGTCGTTGGTTGTTCCAAGCTGGGCATGGATGTCCTACATGCTTTAACTTAAGGGGGAGTGTTACTTATGAAATAAGATTTATTTCTGTGTTTTATTTCTTTTAACTTAAATAAAGGTATTATGATCAAGTATAATTTCTAATCAATATAACCATAGTTGTAGGTTTTTTTTTTTTTTCGGGTAAGGTACATATGTATAGTTGTAGGATTTTTGTAAGATAGAAAAACGGAGAACTCATTATTAAATTTCAACGATCTGAATCTCCTCCTTTCTCTTCTCTTCTTCTCCCTCTTGCTTCTTCCCTCTCGGCTACATTCTGCAGATTCTGTAATCAACCTAGTTACACAAACTATTGTTAAAGTGCAATATCACGCCATCGATGCAATATGCACTCAAAATCAAGATACTTCATTCTCGCAGATGGAGTGTTCATTTACATATAAAAACATACATAGGTTTGCTTTTACTAAATCAGAGAGCTATTTATTTTAGTGCATCAGGTATTTAGCACATTCATCTAATCAGAATCAAGGCTCTTGCGACGCGAGGCATGGCCGTTCATTCACAATGATGTTGATACTGCAACTGAACCAAATGTATAAAAGTAGACATGGACTCACAATGGAAATTGTAATCTGCCTCCAACAAACACTGAAATGGGAAACACTCCAAGAGCTTTAAGAACTATCATATCTCTTTCCATTACTCTCTTGGAGAAAGGATTACAGCTACAAGAAATAATATGCAGTTGCCTCAAGAACATCAACAATGCCATTCTGTGCTTAATGAAATTGGAAGAAATAACACAAATGGTAAGGTATAGAGGTATTGCCAAACTCTGTGGAAACACTTGCCCTAAGCAATTATTACGCATCAGAATTGAGAGAACTAAAACCTATAAATATCGATCAATTATGACAATTAGCAGTATCTATGACAGGTTGAACTCTTGACAGTTTATATTTTCATGAGCAAGAATCTACTATGTGAATTGTATGTTTCTCGACTAGCAGTTTGACGAGGGGATCCTCCACATCACTGCCAATCTGGGTCTTGTCTCGGCAAACTGAAACCTTTTCATCACCCGTGACAACAACAACCTCCTCTTTCCGAGTTGAAAGCTCATTGGCTACTACCACGTGCATTTTGTACTTACTAAGAGACATATCTGCCTTCTTCAGCAGGATGTTCTCATCAGTCTCTAGCTGTCGTTTGGCAATATAAACTTATCTATATCAGGAAATAATATCAAGCCTCAAGTAAAAAATGCTGTGTGTAATACCTTTGAAAAAAATCTCAGACGGGGGAAGAAAGTATTGTCCAAATATAGAGTTCACATTGCTGCCAAGGAAATTTTACAGCTGGCTCTGGTGAGCAGCTGCTGAGATGCCACTCATTACCGACTTCTACTTGTTGCTATACAGAGGAAAGGGCCTAGTGTAATTACTCCAACATGCAATTGTTGAACTTTTTTCTATATTTCTAGGACCTTCATTATCTATTCAATCAACACGTGACATCCGAGTTGTAAATGCTCCTATTGTAGAAGATTATGCTAAGCAATTATATTTTTCCCTGAATCAGTAAAGGTTTTAGTGACTACGTTGACTTCTTTTAAACTTTAACAGACTTCAGGAGTAAACCTTACAGTGCAGATATTTTTACAGGGAATGTGGCAGAGAAACGGCTTTCATTGCGGACAAACACGACATTGTTTTCGCTTTGACTGCACATTTTTCAGACAATTATCTTCATTAAACTGCAAAGACAACAGTGTTTGATGCTGTCTTACTCTATAACAACTAAAATGATCCATCAAATGTAAGAGTATCCTCCAGGGATAGAGTTATTTTGTCACTAGAGTCGGATGATTTGTCCCATATGACATACATGCTATTGAATTTATTATGTCCTTATTTGCTAATGAAGCTTATGGTTGCACCAGAATGGATAGACTCCAAACAGCTGACCTTAAACGAAATGCAATAGGCAAATGAAGCCCACTCTTCTCTCAAGACAGCGAGCATCTTTGGTACTTGAACCAGATTCATATCAAGTGGACCTGATCTTGACTGGATCTGGTGTTCTGCCTGTACAAACATACAGCTTCCCAAATTAGAGAAAATGGGATTATAATATCAAGGTTAAAAATACTCTTAACTACTTAGTCAACTATCCATAGAGCTAAATGAACTAAGACTACATTTGGTAAGCAAATGTGAGTTTAGCCAGCCAAAGGGACAGAGGACTCTAATTCACTGGCTCAAAACTAGCCAAGCTAATCGCAGACAATGTGATGATGACTAAAAGTATACTTGTTAGTGACTAATGCTTCTGCACAGAGTGAGAAGAACTGGTTCTTCTGACCAAACCTACCACGAGAATTGTCTAGGGATTCATACTCACTTCAGGAAGCATTCAGTGACTTAAGATTTTGGAATGATAACCCCGGACAGCTTAGACTTCTCAGAGGAGGGTATTCAAGCAAGAAAGCAAGCCATACGACAAGTAATGATTACTTAATTTTCTTAAGAGGATAAAACAGGGACGTTATCTTCTGAAGATATGGCAAAAGGGGGAAACCAATGTAACTTCCCAATTTAAGCAACAGCACTTCACAACAAGGGCATCCATGCACTTGATGTTAACACATGGAAACAGGAAAAGCTCTGGTCCGAGTTATTTCCAAGAAACTGCTACTGCAAAATGAATTGAAAGAGTTTCAGCAAAGTCCAAACAATTACCATGCTTTTCCAAGGTACATAAAAATCAGATGCTGCAGCTGCAAGATAAAACATTGCATGCGGCCCTAGACCCCTAAGTGATGTTGCCACCATTTGTAACATCCGCACACACCAGATCCACGTTATGAAGAGCAACTTCTATCGGCAAGCCTGAACAATTAGATCAAACATCAACATCAACAACACCTTTATCTCAAACTAGTTGGGGTCGGCGGTCGATAAACCCCAAAGAATCATAAAAAATAAAAGCAGAATCAAGCGATGGAAAAGAGAAAAATATGTATATATATATATATATCTATTTATCTATCTATACACTACCTCTCCACAACACTAATAGCCTTTCTCCACGCCGTCCTAAGACAAACCGTACGCCAATCTATTTCCCACTCCATTAAGTCTTGTTTTAATGTTTTCCCCCGAGTAAGTTTTGGCCGACACTTTGCTTTTTTCGTGTTATGCTCTCAATAGCAAACTTCTGTTCGTACAGGTGCATCTAAGGGCCTTCGAAGGATATGCCCAAACCATCTCAATCTATGTTCTCTCATCTTTTCCGCCATCGGTTCTACTCCAACTTTTCGTCGAATCTCTTCATTCCTTATCTTATCCATCTTTGTATGACCACACATCCACCTTAACATCCTCATTTCCGCTACTCCCATTTTATGCTCATGTTTCCTTTGTGCTGGCCAACATTCAGCTCCGTATAACATGGCAGGTCTGACTGCTGTTCTATAAAATTTTCCTTTTAACCTAAGAGGAATTTTGCGATCACACAAAAATCCTAATGCACTGCGTTATTTCATCCAATCTGCTCTGATTCTATGGTTTACATCCTCATCAATCTCTCCCTCCTTTTGCAATATTGATCCTAGATATCTAAATGTATTTTTTTTGGGTACCTCCTGTCCGAGCATATGTATGGCTTCTTGATCCCCTTTTTCTGCCGTGTTAAACTCACACTTCAAGTATTCCATCTTACTTCGACTTAGTGTAAATACCTTAGACTCTAACGTGTTTCTCCATACTTCTAACTTAGCGTTAACCCCAGCCCTGGTCTCATCAATAAGCACGATATCGTCTGCAAATAGCATACACCACGGCACCTCATCTTAAATATCTTTTGTTAGCTCATCCATAACCAGGGTACAAAGGTAAGGGCTCAAAGTAGAACCTTGGTGTAAGCCTACTGTGATTGGAAAATAATTTGATGTGCCATTATAAGCCTTCACGCATGTAGTAGTACCGTCATACGTCCTTGATTGCCTCGACATACTTTGAAGGTACTTTTTTCTTTTCAATAATCCACCACAAAACCTTTCTTGGAATCCTATCATAAGCCTTCTCGAGATCAATAAACACCATATGGAGGTACTTTCTTTCTCGATATCTCTCCATCAATTGTCGTATCAAGAAAATAGACTCCATGGCAGATCTTCCTAGCATAAATCCAAATTGATTGATAGAAACCTTGGTCTCTATTATCAAACGATGCTCAATAACTCTCTCTCACAGCTTCATTGTATGGCTCATAAGCTTGATGCCTCTATAGTTATAACAATTCTGGATATCCCCCTTGTTCATGTATATAGTCACAAGTATACTCTTCCTCCATTTATCAGGCATCTTATTAGTATGGAGTATCTTGTTAAAAAGACTAGTCAACTAACTTATTGCTACATCCCCTAAACATCTCCACACTTCAATAGGAATAACATCGGGCCCCAAGACTTTACTAGTTTTCATCTTTTTTAATGCCTCCCTAACTTCCCGTGCTTTAACTCTATGCACAAACCTTCTGTTTGAATCATCAGAAACATCTTCTAAATCCACCTCACTTCTATCGCTCTCCCCATTAAAAAGTTTGTTAAAATAACTCATCCACCTGCCCTTAAAGTCTTCATCTCTTATCAAGAGTGTTTGATTTTCATCCTTGATACATCTAACTTGTGTCAAGTCTTTAATTTTCTTGCCCCTTGACTTTGCAAGTCTATAAATGCCTTTTTCTCCTTCTTTGCTCCTAAGTTTGTTATACATATCGGTGAAAATCTTGCCTCTGGCCTCTCGCACTGCTTTCTTGACACTTTTTCTTGCCAATCTAAACTTTTGCAAATTCTCTTCATTAGGACATTTATGTAGGCATCGAAGCACTCCTCCTTTTGCTTAATTGCCTCCTGCATCTCTTCATTCCACCACCGGGTTTCCTTTGTTTGATGTCTATTCCCTCTATTTTTCCCTAACATCCCTTTTGCCACTGTCTAGATGCAGTTAGACGTCTCCTTCCACATCATTTTACTTCGCCCTCCAGTCGCCACGGTCCTTCCTGTAGCATTTTTTCCTTGAATTCTGTTTGTTTCTCTTCATATAACTTCCACCATCTTACTCGGGGGTGTTGCGCACTTATCTTCATCTTCTATACTTTGTTATACCGAACTTTTAAGACCATCAACTTATGTTGTGTAGCTATACATTCACCAAGGTATACCTTACAATCTACATACAAGGCTTTATCCTCTCTTTTGGCAAAAAAGAAATCAATTTGGTTACAATTTTGACCGCTGTGAAAAGTGATCAGACGTGACTCTCTTTTCCTAAAAAAGGTGTTTGTCAACATCAAATCATAAGCAAATGTCATACTCAAGATGTCTTCGCCGGCCTCATTTCTAGTCTCATATCCAAAACCTTCATGAACTCTGTCAAAAACTCCACTACTCTGACCGACATGTTTATTTAGATCTCCTCCTATGAATACCTTCTCCTCGTGTGGTATCCGCCTTAAAATCTCTTCCAGATATTCCCAAAATCTGCTCTTCTCGGACGCTTGCAGTCCAACTTGAGGGGCATGCACACTAATGATATTCAGAATCAAATACCCCACTACTAGCTTAACTAAAATAATCCTATCTCCTATTCTTTTAACATCAACAACTCTATCCTTGAAATTTTTATCGATCAGAATCCTAACTCCGTTTATACTCTTTGTTGTGCCTATATACCATAGTTTGAATCCGGTGCCATCCACTTCCGTAGCCTTCTCTCCTTTCCATTTAGTCTCTTGTAGGCAAGAGATATTCACTCTCCTTCTAGCAAAA
The DNA here is from genome assembly GCA_028455895.1 of Rhodomyrtus tomentosa. Classification (NCBI taxonomy): domain Eukaryota; kingdom Viridiplantae; phylum Streptophyta; class Magnoliopsida; order Myrtales; family Myrtaceae; genus Rhodomyrtus; species Rhodomyrtus tomentosa. The sequence goes on along the minus strand of JAPCWY010000001.1, from coordinate 32,388,253 downwards.
GTATTTGCCAATTTCCTCAATTTACCCGTTAAGGTTTCTACATTCCAACTACCTAATTTAATCCCTACCGCCTAGGCTTTTCTTGCTCCCCACACTCGCCCACGGAAGTGTTGGAACCCTTGCTCATTTATCATCATATCCGGGCACCGATGTGGCGCATCACTCTGAGAATGATGGCCCAAGACTAGCTTCCTTACCCCCTGCAGCCACCTAACTTGGTGCAAAGACCCTTACTTATTTTTTGCTACACTCGGGCCCCGATGCAACGAGTCGCTAAGAAGGGTACGCTCCAACGAAATTTCAATACGGTTCATCTCATAAATGTAGCTCTTTTTTTATAATTGGCTCGCTACGCCTGACGTAACCCTCCTCCTTTACCTGGCTTGGGACAGATTATGTAGACTACATAGGCGGAGTTAACAATCAGATCAAAGAGCAAAATAATTTCATAGAGCAATAAAGGTTCTGAAACTTAATCGTACAGAGAAAGATCCTCTAATGGATACAACAACACTGGGGAAATGAATTAATTTGAAGGAATTACACTGGAAGCACGTAGATGCCTTTATGCAAAACTATTGAAAACTGCAATCATAGTTTTATAATGTAGGTGGTCAATGTTACTTTTTTTGCAATTTATAATCTACCATTTAACATTAATGACAAGCTCTGAATGTGAATAAACAACCATTCTAGTTTGGTTCATATCTGAGGAATCATATTTGGATTCTTAGAATCAATCACCTACCTAACATATCACTCCTCGCCATGTATTTTTTCATATTATTCTTGCTCATTCCAATCAGACAAAAGATGAAAAAAAGGAAGAGGGGGCTAGGGGCCTATGAAGCATCAAAATATTCATAAGACAATTTGGGACGAGCAAGACAATGCATCGAACTAATAATTTACATATGTTGAAGGAACTTGTTGGTTAAGCCGACTATTAAGAGTACATACATGTCTTCAACTGATCGAAAATGGGTAAAGCACGGCAATTTCATGCATCATAAGACATTTGAACATGCAAACATTACCTTTACATCCTAAAACCACATCAAATGTAACTAAATCAATGTTCTAAGATGGCATTGTACATAAATAACTGAGAGTAAAAAGTCTAAGAGACCTTTCTCGATGTTGCTCAAGTAATTTTCACCATACTAGAACATAAAAATTAGTGATGCAAACCTGAAGATATTCAAAAATGGTTGTGAAGGGAAGTTTCAGCAATTGCCCTTTTTCAACCACCTAAAATTGGATACGGTACAACCACATAGCAAATCAATAGCAAAATTAACCAATTGTTCACCAGTACCCAACAAGCTAGAAAACTCAATTTAAGAACCATGTACAAATGTTTCATACATTTCGATGATCGCTGATGGCCATCTTCACAGCTTCGGAATATGGCTCCCTCGCTGTAGTTTGAGAGAAAATGATTAAATTGATCATACGATGGGAAGAACATAATATGCGAAAATATGGAATTGTCCGCACGGAAGAGATGCATTTTCATTAAGAAAATGCATCAACTTTCTGCAGATATAGCATGACTGAAGCCAAGAGGAAACATATGTCGCAAATTTATTCTCTAAGGGCTAAATAAACTTCAATTGTTTTTTGGACCACTGCTATCAGATAAGGTTCTTCCGTAGATATCTCAATTAACAGACATAGCACCACAGGAAAAGGTCATATTATGGACCCTTTTTTTCACTTTTATCACCTGAATGAAGTAGCACCGACCTTTAATGTGTGACTAGTCTATAAACTCGAAACATTCAAGGAAAGGATCATCTGGCAAAGAACTGCAATAAGGCTGGCAGGTTCCCCTGGTTCAAAAGTGGGGAGAAGAGGAAATAAGATTGACCATTTCATCATTCAATACCCTTGATGCCTAGACTGAATGATAGTAATTAAGAAATCACATGATTAAGTATTACCTTCGATACAGAAAGATAACTGCATATCCTGCCTTCAAAAAGTACCTGTGACATATCAGTTGGGCTTATTAGAACAATACTGACTTCTAACAATAGGCAGCGATCACTCTGTTGCACGTGAAGCTGTCATACTCAGTGGAAGCTGCCCCTCGATGGCCCGAGCTGAAGTTATCGATGTAGCGCACGCAGCGTTGCTTAAGGGGGACAGTCGTTCCACCCAAGGTCACACAAACAATTCGGTTAGCTCTTCCATCTCCTGCATTAAGATAAAAAAAAAAAAAAAAAGAAGAACAGCTCGACAAAAGCAAACCAAGCATCAAAGTGTGTAAGCATAAAGTCCACGAAAGCTACTCACCAGTCGCCAATGAATTCTTATCAAGAAAATCCTTCAACTTGTCTCTGATTTCGCGACTATTTTTCAGCGAAGGAGCCGAGTTGAAAAACGACTCTATCTCTGCGCCAGACGTGTGCTCCTCTGCCGCTTCCCAACCATTCTTCGCAGCCATTGCAAATTCCTATAGCGCCCAAATCAGCAGACGAGATGAGTTTCCAGTAAACACAAAGAAGGAAAAGGGCATTTCTTGAACCGATGGGACTGACCCCATGGATTCTAACAGCTAGGAAAAACCCAAAAAAACCCTCGACAATACTTCAATCCAGCAAAGATGTCTGTAGCCCTGGATGTATCTACCCATTATCCAAAGACAATCCATCAAAAGCCTTGCTGATCACTCCGCACTCAACCAGAAAAACACGATCTTTCCGCAAAAGCCAACCACCCGAACAGAACAACTTCTCAAGATGAAAAGGCGAGAGAAAATAGAGCAAGAACGCAGTAATTCGCCCTCAAGTCTCCGGAAAACCGAAGCCAAAAGCTTCCTAGAACGAAGCCATTCCCCCCAAAAAGAGCAAATGAATCGGGTTGAAGTACCTTAGGTTGGCGAGTGCAGCGATCGAGTTCGCAAACTGTGCAGGCGCAGAGGAGGAGAAGAAGAAGAAGAAGAAGAAGAAGAATCGATTTGAACTTGGTTGGATCGAGATTAACGAAGAATCGAAAGAGAGTTCGGTAAATACCAAAAATAAAAATAAAATAAAAATAATAATAATAGTGTGGTCGTCTCCCGCCGGAATAGACCGACTAGGACCGTCGATCTTCCACATCCGTCGATTTTATTTTTTCTTTTTTGTCTTGAACTGATCACCAATCCAACGGCCGTTGCCCTAAACCAAATGCAATTTAATTCTAAGTACTTTTTTTCTATTGAAAAAATAATAATAAGTCATATGCATTATGCAATGCATGTAATGTTAAAATATGTATATAGTTCACTAACTTTAATATGACGTGCAATCTAATTTAAATGACCCTAAATATGAAATCGAAATTATGAAGCGTCAGTGACGTGATATAATTGATGACGTGACAAGAATGATGTAACTAAATTTGTATGATATATATATGGTATTTTTTTAGGGATTTTATTCTAAATTCAAAATACGAAAACCGTCTAAAAGCATAAAATAATCCAATTCAAATGAATTTTTGAGTGTTTTGTAAAATGCATGTAACTAGAAGAACATAAACATATGGTGCCTCACAAAGCAATATTCACAGGAATTCAAAAGGAAAAATCAAAATAGTAAAAAAGAATGAAATTCTCCTACTCAAATTGGTGATCATAATGATTTTCATGCATCATAATCTCCTAATTAAATGATGCCTAAACGTCTAAACATATCAAACTAAATCCAGGCAACAAAATAATCAAATTGATTTCGATTTTGGATAAGAATCTCACCGCCGATAAACAAAAGGACAGTGAGGGGACCGACGAGGGCAGCAACGAAGAGATCAAGTCGAGTAGCACAGCAGACCATTGATGGGAACACCGGAGTCGAGGTCACCAAGGCGATGAAGTTCCGAACAGCAGCCGGGGCTGTTGGGACTAAGGAAAACCTCCGCCGGCTGGTAGAAAGTCCGAACAAGGCGCCGGACGGCCAAGGAACTCGCGAGGCGAGAGCTGATTCGTCGTGCAGGGACGGCTGGGACGAAGGTGTCCATGGAGGAGTTTCGATTTCAAGCCTTTCACAACTATACGTGTCTTTTCTCTGTAAATTATTTTGTTCCCTCAGAAGAGCATATGAAAATCATGCGGAATTACGCGGATAAAAAACTTTAGGAAAATAACCTAAGTGCTTTAAAAAAAAAAAAATCTTCCCAATTAGAATAGCCACGTGTGAATTCCGCTATCATTGGAGAATTGTGGGATTAGTCCAATTTTCCGCTTCATGGGATTAATCCGGTTAATTAAGTTCTGAACCGTCCATCCGCTCCCGGTCCAATAAATATGTAAATTGATGGACTTCATTAACTACTAATGTAAATGGACATAACGTCAATAGGCAATTTAATTATCATTTTTTTTAGGAGTTAGGTCCAATCCCTGATTTTTTTCAATGCAATAAATAACTATTTAAATTGCCAAAATTTAAGTGTCAACAACTGTCAAATGCGTGATGAAAATTTTTAAATCGATATAATGAAAAGAAACAATATACCAAGACATCGTTACCTTGTATTGATGAGTTTTTTTTCTGCATACAAGAATGGTCCTAAAAATTACCTATCAACTCTCATACGAAAATAGGAAACAAAAAATAAATATGACAAATAGAACTTACTACCAACTCTCTACCAAAATCAAATCAGACAGAAAAAAAAAATGAATATATTGTGGGTTATACACCATGTCGCCCTCTCACCAGCCCGTTCATTTTAATATGTATAGAGTTTGAAATTGCAAGAAAATAAGAACAATACCAAGATTTTTTTTGGGGTCAAAACAATAGCAAGAGTTAGAATGCTAACATTGTTCAAGGATTGGACATATGAAAACAATCTCGGAAAAATCAGTCAAACTTCTAAGGAAAAATTCTAAATAAGGGCATGATGTGTCATTATTTTCTCAATTAAGTATATGAAGTGAATGTTGTTTTAAATAAAGAGACTTGAAGTGTACTCTTTATTTCAAATATAAGCCTAAAGTGAACATTGCTTTAGATTAAGGTCTAAAGTAGCCATATCAGTCTCAAAGAATAGCTTGTCACATTGATATTTTCATCATTCAACTTTTTTGATTTTTTCTTTATTTTGTTTTTCTAAAAATTAAAAAAGAAGAAGATGAAAACACAAACGAGGGCCTTCGCCTCTGGTGGTGAGGTTGTCGCCCTCACCGAGGCGCTTGCAACCTTGCTGGCCATTACCGACGCTCCATCGGCAGTGGAGCGGTGGCCATGGGCTAGAGAGCAGCCCCATCACTTGTGTTTCCTTTTTAATTTTTATTTTAACTTAATTTAACTTAAAATCATATTAAAATGGAATTTTGACAGAAATGTCCCTGATTGGTTGGCTGACGATGTCATGCCTTTATTTGAAACAACCATGGATATTTTATACTCTTATTTGAAATAAGGTATACTTAAGGCTTTTGATTGAGAAAAGAATGGCACTTCAGGCTCTCAATTGGAATTTTACCAACTTCTAATATTCAAAGAAGGGATTTGTTTTTAGCAAAAAAAAAAAAAGATATGTTCACTAGAAGATATAAAATTTGTCACAAAAGTGCAATTCAGTCTTAACCTTGCAAAAAGTGTACGCGAGTCCTAAAAATTATCAAATTAATGCAATCAAGTTCTGCAGTTAACTCTGTCTAAATTGGTTAACAAAAAATGCTAACGTGACTTTTTTTTATATTTTCTTTCTTTTATGTGGCGGTGACGTGGCCAACGTCGTTGTTTTGGCCCAGATGAGGGTGGCAAGGTCAGCCAGCCCTCGTCGGCCCTTCTTGGTAATGGTCGGCCAATGGCGGCTAGGGCTAAGCCGGTTCTGATTTTTTTAAAAAAAATTTAATTAATAATTAGAGCTAGACCAAAAGGATGACGTTTTAGCTGTTTCATCACCACGTAGATTAGAGAAAATATTTAAAAAGTTACATCAATATTTTTCGTTAGTCAAGTTGGATAGAGTTAATGAAATGAATCAATTGTAACTATTTGATAAGTTTTAGGATTTGACCATACTTTTTAAAAAATTTAATTTTAATATTTCCCGTGCACATACCCTTAAAAGAAAAAAGAAATGATAAACACTATGAAAAAAAAATTCTTCTAGCAACTCTCAACCTAAATGAGGGAAAAAAGAGAAAATTTCAATTAAGGGCTCGAAGTGCTTTTATTTTTTCAAATAAGGACCTGAAGTGGACATAGTTTCAATTAAGGGTCTAAAGTGTCATCATTACTTTAAATAAGAGTCTGAAGTGGATATCGTTTCAAATAATAGTTTCAAGTAGTAATATCAATTTCAAAGAAGGGTATCTCACCAATTAATTAAGGATATTTTCGTCATTTAATTTATTTATTTTTAAGTTTTCTATTTTTTTTAAAAGCATCAGGTGGGAGGGGTTTCCTTCCGCTTGTGAACGCCGCCCCATCGTTGGTGGGGCGGCGAAGGCTATCATTGGGGTCATCGGCACCTCGACGAGGCCGACGACCCCGCCAATTAGTGGCGAGGTCGCAACTGGAAGAGCGTCGCAATGGCCCTCTCCCAAATCCAAGGGAGGGCTGTCGCCCTCGACCGAGGTCGAGGCGAGGGTCGACAGCCCTCGCCCTGGTACGGCGAAGGGCGGCGGCCCTCACTTGGATCTGGACGAGGGCTGCCCTCTTCTAGTGCGGCGAGGTCATCGGTCCTTGCTGAGGCGTCGACAACCCCAACAACAGCCTTTGTCACCCCACCATCGGTGGGGCGACTAGCGCAGGCGGGAGCTCTCCCGCGTGTACCATGTGTGTGTGTGTTTTTTTAAAGTTATTATATTTTTTCTAATTTAGCTAAAAACTAAATAAAAATCATATTTTGTCCGAAATACTCCTGACCGGGCGGAATATTTAGCCGGCCGGTATGCTGGTGATGAGATGCTCTTATTTGAAACATACTTAATCATTTAAGGACTTTATTTGAAAAAAAGTTCACTTTGAGACTTTATTTGAAAAAAAAATGAAGTTCTTGATTGAATTTTTAAAAAAAAAAAAACGTGAAAATTGCAACTGTGCAGGACATCACGAGAAACATGGTCAAAGCCTTTGACCCAAGCATTTCCTATGGTCCTCCGCGACACCGGCGACATAAGACGGGAAAGGAAGTTCAGTCCTTTGACGTTTTCGAAAAGGGAGGCCTTCTGCCTTCTGGTGTTGTCCCAGATGTCTCTGGTCTAATCCTTGCCTTCCCCTCTCGCCTAAATCTTTCTCCATCGTTTCATTTTGGGACTGTTGCAGAAACTTCCACCCTTCCGACGCCGCAAGCCCCGAGCTTTTACTCTGTGCTTCTATCTGGAGAATGGCCCTTTTCATCTCCAACCACGCTGTCTTCGTCCCTCGTCTCGCTTCTTCTCCTCCACCTTCTGCTTCAAGGCAATCCATTTCTCTGCTTCGACGCTGCGGCGAATGGGGGACGAGCGTAGGGATTTCTACCTCACTCCCCAGCTCACGTTTGATTCGAGGGTGCCAAAGCAGGCCTTCTCCCGGATGCCCTCTCGCTTCTGCTCCTCAATCTGCTCGCTCCGCCCATTCTTCGGTATACTTCCTATAATTCGGCTGAATTTTGTACAGGATGAGCCATCTACACGTGCCTCTGCGGAAATTTTTTTCCAGCTCAGTACGAGAGCTTTTCATCTGAATTAACTTATTTAGATTCTTGTTCCTATGATTTAGCACCTTATCTGTTTATACTGTTGGATTTGGAGTTGCTCTGCTTCAGTATTTGTCGTGGGCCTTGTTCGGTGAAATGTACGGTTTATACGGATTCTTGTTTCTCTGGATCACGGTACGCTATAAATGAAGGTTGTGGAATATGGCTTATGAAGTTGCACAATATTATGCTTCGTATGTTTCAGAATATGCTGGTAGTTTAACCGCTAATTCTTAGTTTACTAGGTTGTGCATAGAGTTTTCACAGTTGCTTGCATTAACCAGTAGTAAGGCGCCCTTTGATATGTGTTACTTTACGGGCATCATTACTTGAAACTGATCCTTGCATAATATGATCTTCAATGTTCGGGATACCAATAACGGCAGTTAATGTGGTCAGATGAATCAAGAACTAAGAGAAAGGCTGTGCAGAAATTTAATTTACATCAGCCAGTAACAGTGCCTTCTTGTTCAATTCAAAACTTTGACCAGACCCGTGCCTTTTAAAATGTTTAAACACTTAAATTACAGTGACCACGGCTCGTGTAAAAGATTAGTCAAGCACTGTACCAATTATCGTACTGTTGCGCTATTGGAGCTTTGAATTGGTCTCGTCGACAGTACAAGAGAATGGCTGTGGCATTTAAGAGTGTAGGTTTCACTGGCAACGGTACTGATATTTGCACGTCCAATTACTGAGTTGCGAAATTTGTTTATGGTGGTTGGGAGAAAAGAACGAAGGATGCTTTACATATGGAATTTACCCGTAGATAGTTGATGCTTAGAGAAAGGAATCTAGGACTTTCTTTGATGTGCGGCAAGCTGTTTGAGGTATCTCTATCATTCATTAGGTCAGAATTTGTGAGTCTTGTGTTAAGCTCAATGGCTCTTTAAAAGCCCACGGGTAAACACTAGATATCGCCAGAGGTTTGAGTAGTTCGATCTCACAATATACTTTCAGAACTGTGAAAAGTTCATTATGGAATGAGCTGGCATTAGTGAAAATTCTCTTTTCCATCTGGGATTCTAGTGACACCCACTCTCAAAAGGTTGCTTCATGCAGCTGTGCAAAAAGTGACATAGAAGCGCAGTTACCATCTCGAATTTCCAAAGAGGGGAAGTTGGGGCTTACATGCACACTTTAGACTAAAGCCTTCCAGCATGAGCAGAGATCATAAAAAAAACTCTCTTTTCTGGTTTATTTGATTTTCTAAGCTGGTTGTAATCAGATTATGCCAAAATAAAAGGTCCTACTAATGGATTTTTAAGGTTGACTATAATTAAGTTGGTTTTACTATTAAAACAGAGAGTATTTAAATTCTGTGATTTTACTAGTGAGTCAATGGCTTGAGTGGTTTGCATGTTTTGAATGCTTCAAGGCATGATTTAAATTTATTCATGAAACCTCAACTTATTACGATGTCCCCTCTAAATCTTACAACTGTTTGGATAGTGGTCTTCAAGGGTTGGTTATATGAATTCAGACTTATTACTTGAGCGTTTCCTATTTGCACATGTCACTACCTTGTCCTGGCCGAGCAAACTTACTGTAAACTTTCTCTGCCCCTTTTACTGAATTATAAAGTTCCGTGGGATTTACTGTTGCCTCAGTTCCCAAGCAATAAAAATTTCCATTAGATTTACCAATTGTGCTAAGAAATGTACAAGAAAATGGAAAATATTCGGGAAAAGAAAAGACGAAACACCTATTAACAAGATATTCTAAGCCAGAAGATCAAAGGTTTATATGGACATTAGATAGCCAAAACAAGAACTTTCAGATCCGTCGAATGTTTTTTGATGTAATCTCTTACACCGCATAAGACAAGCACTAACTGGTATAATGCCGTGAGATTATCTATTTTGAGATAGAGTCACTCGCAGAGACACTCTATGCGGATTTCTTTCAGTCTTCACCCTACACGGAGCTGAAAATATAAATCCACCATTTGGAAGCAAAGTCATGGAAGGAAAATTTGTCGGCTACATTGTAATATCTCTGCGTACAATACCAATGGGTTATGATAAATAATGCTTCCAAGATACATAGTAGGAAAAATGTCAGTGCAAGCCGTTGTCCAACCGAAGAAGGAAAATTTTGTATGGAAAATGAGAAAGCCTCAATGTTTGAGAGGAGAAACGTTGAGGAAACAAGTTTTCGCAGGCCAAATAAGAAGATATAAAGTAATTTTTTAGTCCAGAAAAATTTCCTGAACCTGCCAGTGTTTCAGAATGCTTCCTATGTATCCATTTTCAGTTGGTATGCTTCAGTGTGATCTGGATGTGCGGACTGCCAACCGTATGGAATTTGTCTACTTATGGGCTATCAGTATTCTTTTTTTGGTTCTCAGTTCTCAAAGTTTGATACTTGCACACAGTGGAAATGTCTAACCTTTCTGAACTTGAAACAAGGTCTTGCATTCATAAGTAAAGAGTCTTGCCTTTTCTTCTAAATGCATCAGCCAACTAATTATATTATTATTTGGTTTAGAAAACTGATGGAACAGAGACTTCTTCAGAAGGTATGCAACCATCTGGGCCTTCAGACAATATACAGGAGTCAGTCAGCTTGAATGAACTCATTGAAGTTTTCAGGGAGGCTTTCCTTTCTGGAGATGAGAAGACAGTTTATGAGGTTAAGGCTAGGATGTGCAATATAGAAGTATTGAGAAAGCAACTTATTGAGCAAGTATCTACTTTATCAGAAGAGATGACTTCTGGCAAAGAGAATTATATCCGACTGCAAGCAGATTTTGATAACTTTAGAAAGAGATCAGAAAAGGAAAGACTTACAAGGAGGAATGATGCCCAGAGGGAAATAATCGAGTCTCTTCTGTCCATGGTAGATAATTTTGAAAGAGCAAAGCAACAGATCAAACCTGAGACAGAAAAGGAAAAGAAGATTTATGCTAGTTACCAAGGGATATACAAGCAATTTGTAGAAGTCATGAGGAGCTTGCACGTATCTGCTATTGCATCTCTTGGAAAGCCTTTTGATCCATCTGTAAGTTTTTTGTGGTCCTTTTATGTGATTGTTAAATTGATGTTAATGTCTTTATTAGTCTAGTACATGATTCTATCTATCTTTTGGGTTTGTTTAAGTTTGGAAAGTCCGACATGTGAAAGAAAATGGTGTCTTTGTCATTTATCGGCACTGGTTTTCTTGATCTACTCTAGAAAAGGCTGTTCTAGAAAGATGTCCAAGTATCATAGGTGATAAGGATGTCCTTTTCCATTACAATAATGGCATGTTCTGACATCAACTGGTGGGATTTCAAAAACTGAGGTTGCGACGATTAAGTTGGCAATGTAATTCGTATACCTGTCCAAATATTCCACGATCATCTAGACCCTGGAAGGATGATGTCATATTCTTTAACCCAGTTACTTGCAATTGAAAAGTGTCCTTATGTAATTTACATGAATCTGGGGATTCTGATTCTTTTATGGCAAGATGGGTTTGTGGAATGGAATTATTTGATCTCTGAGGCTAAAATAGGATGATTATCTCATATGAATAGTATAGATTCAGATTAGTTACTCTGAAGGTTTGTTCTCACATAAGCATTCTGTGGGCATGATGCATAGAAGAAATCATGAAAAAGACATCAGTACATCGTAGGAATTATTTTGTTATCACTAGACTAGGGTAACTTAGGTGACCTCCCTCTGCGGCTTTTCAGCTACCAATCGCACAACCATTGTTTACCACCACCTTCTCCACATTTGCCTTGTCCTCTATCATCACCACAACTATCACGTCCATTACTCCAGGATTTTAACCATCATTGCTACCACTGTTGGAGGAATGATTGTGTGGCAGATGTGGTGATGCTGGCGATGGAGAAGTTATGGTGGAGTGTCCACCCTGGGGAGGGGAAAGGGGAGGGGAAAAGGGTGGGGGGGGGGGGGGGGAAGGTTTCATCCGCCATTTTAGGAATATTCATTATGCAGTATGGCAGGAGAATAATAGATATGTCTAGACAATGTGAGTCCACTTCAAACTATTTCTTATTCCTTTGCCATGCCTTTCTTGAAAGGAGTCGTCAGTCAGCTCTGATCTGCCATGGATTTCATTTAACATACAAGCAGGATAATACCGTCACATTTCCACTTGCTTAAGTGTAATTAATTATTTTATCAGTTGCTTAAGTTCAACTATCGCAGCTACATGAGGCCATTGGACGTGAGGAGTCTCAAGAATTTCGGGAAGGCATTGTAATTCGAGAGATTCACCGTGGCTTTCGTCTTGGTGATAGAGTTCTGAGGCCTGCAAAGGTTAAAGTTTCAGCTGGACCTGGAAGCAAGAAAGCAAAACCACTTGCTGTGGAATCTGCTGGACAAACTGCAGCGGCAGCTGGAGTGGATGAGCGATAGTGATTCAGCGACAAGTACCAATTTCTTCCAGAAAAGAGTTTAACGTCATCCATCCACTCTAGCTCATGATACTTTTTGGGTAGCATGTGGCTTTTATTGAACCGGCCAAGTTAGTTTCTTCATGTCCAAGCCTCGCAAGTTATAGTTGAATCTATGAGGATAATTTTCTCTTTTCTTACCCTTCTAAAGGGTCTGATATATGTAAAAGTACATGTGGAAGAATTTATGGGCAACATTTTTGAAAGCTTCTAATTGTCATAATTTCCTTGTGATTTTAACATAGCTAGTGGGCCCTACTTGAGTTTCATGCTTGGATGAAGTGAACTTCATTGTTGCGGGGGACTCCTGACGTACTCAGCTCTCGATTGTTACTCTCTTGTTTCACTCCAAGAGCTGCTGTAGTTAAATACTTAAATGCATTTTGTATCTTAAGATGTGTCCAAAGAAACCCATCTTTTATTGAATTCCTTCCTGCTTGACTGCATACATTCAAAACTTAGCAAGTACATTAAGGTTCAGAGAGAAGCGTTCTCGTAAGCAACGGTGCAAGAAATGAAGGAGATGATGGACAAGAATACTTCTGCCGACGGAGGAGGAAAGATCATGAAGGTAAAGTTAATTTGCATTGTCCTCTATGATACATGTGAAGTTTCGAGGTCTCTCTTTTCCGGATTATCGGTGCATCTCATCTCTCATTTTGGAACACGTGCTGTTCTTTTGGTTTTTCATCATGAATAGTTGTTGCATTTCTTGGTTTCATAACGGAAATATTTAGGTATCATTCACATTCTATTTGTCAATTAGGGCTCAACGTATGAAGGATCAGTCGTCAGGTTCCTTTTATCCCTCACTTGCTGTCCCTGTTATTACCTGGTAGGATGTTCAGAGGCTCATCTAAGACGATGGCAAACATTCTTCAGAAGGCAGCACGGATTGAGGCGGTGGTGACTGTGGAAAATGTAAATTTGCTGGCAGATTATTTTAAGATGTCCTCGAGAATAAATGAACACAATATTTGACACAGGCAATCTTCCATAGACGTGTTGGAAGGTAATGTGAATGTCTTTCATTTCAAATGATCAGTGCCTTAATTAGAACATGGTTAGTTTGCTTCAACTTGCCTCTAGCATCCTTTTTGTTTCGGCCACTGCTTCTAGCATCCTTCTTTTCTACTTGTAAGGCATCAAGTTTGGTAGCCTTGTGCAGTTGATTCCCTGATGCCACAGAAATGACTTAGAGGCATTGTGGGTGACCCTATATCCATGCGTCCGGAGACGGTTTTCTCCATTGGAACATTTGCATGAAGCGAGGGGTTTCCAGAGGGAAACAGGAAGAGAAAGTGCCCCGGACTTTAACCTTGCCTTAACATTACATTGGTTGTACATGAGACTTGATGTTAATTGGTAGTGATCCCTTTTTTCTTTAGCTCATTAAGAAAATGACCCCACGGAGCACCTCCCAGGCCGTCATAAGGCGGCTTAGAGTTTAGGACCACCACCGCATTCGGAGGGAATTTGATGACACTTTAGTCGGAGAATACGTCAGTTTCACTTCTTAGGGGGGTTAAAGGCCTCAAGTCACCCCTTACTTGTATGCTGGTTTTGTGCTTGGAGTGCCAGGCTACCTTAGCCTGAAAACTTTTGGGGGGTAGTCTCCTCTGCTTTTTCAAAGTTAAAAATTCGAGTTTTCCATCCTTTTTACCTTTTCTTCCTAGAGAGGACAATATGACAGTTTTGACAACTAAAGTTCTGTGTTTATCCCCGGACAATGCATCATTTATGTTATGGTTTGGACAGAAGAGAACATAATTTGGCCCAGTATGTATTCCTTTTTGTCTTTTGGCCTCCCTCCTGTTCCTCCCTCGTCTTGGCATTTCTTCTTTCCTCTTCCTTTTTTGGTCACTCTCTGACTTCTCTAGCAGTCACTTTAATAGAGGTGGGGGGGGGGGGGGGGGGGGGGGGGGAGGCATGAATTTCCGGCGGCGACAAACAGCATCGAAGCTGCGAAAGTGGTGGGCATTCCGATGTCTTTTTTTTCCACTTTGGCCATTATTACAGCTGGAAATTCTTCAAGAAAAGAAATAGACAGCAACTGAAAAAGTCTCAGAGCTCTTCAGACAAGGAAAAAAAGAGTAACTGAATATGGAGGGGGAGAGAAGAAAGAGAGAAGACTGTAACTAGGTTCAAAGTGGGAAGTGGATCAGACAAAAAAGCTTTCCTAAGGGGAGGAAAAGAAGCTGCTCCTTAGGACAGTGCAAAGAGTGGCCCAGGAATCTCACGGACCCCACCTTCACCTACCTACAGTCTCATTAAGCGAGCCCCTGCTATCATTTTTTTTTCCTTCAAAGCTATGATGATTCGTGATTTTACTACGACACCAAACTGGAAGAAAGAGCGCTCAAAACAGAACAGAACAGAGGGAAGAGGGAAAAAAATCTCAAATCTTTTGTCCTAAACACAATCTTTTTTTAACATAATCAAAGCTCGTGTAGCATCAAGTGACGTCGTTCCGTGAAAGGCAAAAGGGGAAACTTCCATACCATTGTCCCGCCATTATTTTGTTTACCAAACAAGAAACAGAGCTGGCCCTGCTTGTGCATCATTAGTCCTGGGGCTCTCTCTCTCTCTCTCTCTCTTGATTCCTTTCTTTTTCATCCTTTGTTCTCTCTTTTTTTTAAACCCCTTTTTCTCTTTCCCCTCCAACGAGTGTAATTTCAGTCGGTAACTTAAAAAAAAAATGTGCAATGATTCCGTTGATTTATTGCTCTCCCATTTGTGATGCTTTTGCTTTGGTTTTCTTTATGGTGGTTTTTGAATCTCAAGGAGAGGTCTCTCCAAAGGTCACAGTGTAGTAACTGTAGGAACCAGAATGACCACAAAAGAGATACTCCGGACAGAAGGAAACCTAGGAAGAAAAAGAAATAAAATAAGGTGAAAGGTGCAACCAACATCAAGAAATTTCTCTACATGTCGTTTTTCCCCGAACAGGAAACTAATCAACCCCCTCTCTCTCTCTCTCTCTCTCTCTCTCTCTCGGACACTCTGTTCTTTTTAATTTTAGCGCACCTTGACTGATCCCTGTTTTGCCCTTCACTACCTGTGGCTGCAAAAGTCCAAAAGCTTCTTCCTCCCTTCAACTATCTCATCAAAGAAATCATCAAGCTGGCCCACAATATTCTCAGCACCTGATCTCAACACCCCAAAACACCCTCTCAAGTGTTCCACTCTCTCTCTGATCCTCGCCTGTGACTCAAAATCCACCCCTCCCACTGAGCAGATCTTCTCCAGCTCACCCCTCAGCTCATCCATGGCCATCCTCGACCTCCTGTACTCCTGAGCCAGAATCCCAGTTCCACCCCCACCGCTTACCTGGTCAATCTCAGAGGCCACCCTCTGCTTCAGCCTCGCCGTCGACACCATAAAGGATGACCCATAGAACAAGCACCCTTCCATCTCATACTCTTTCCCAAGGATATTCGTTTCCTCTGGCCAGTAATAGACCAGCCCATATAGCAGGATCATTATGAGCAGAGAGCTCACGTTCTTCATCGCGTACAGAGCTCCCCTGAAGCCATTGAACCCGTGGAGCTTCGCTTCGAAAGCGCCGCCCATCTCTTCGAATCTCAGCGAGAGCGGCCTGAACTTCATCTCCATGAGTGCCCTGTTCTCCTCCTCCAGCCCCACGGCTTCTCTCCTGCATCCATTGATCGCCCTAATAGCCTGTTTCAAATCAGAACACACGCAAACGAAACAGAGAAAAGAAAATGAACTCTGTTATTGGAAGGACAAAGAAAATCAAATGATGTAAAAAGAAAGTCTAGATTTTTAAATTAGGAAGGGAGTTGCGACAGACCTGTCTAGAGACTTGTGGGCTCAGGAGATGATGCTGAGCATCGAACAATGAGATCACATTCAATCCAGCAGAGCAGCAATTCTCCAAGCCAGAGACTCCAGACTTGAGGACGTGGCATGCGTCCCACAGCTTGGAGCTCTCGTCCATGTACTCGTTCAGCCACTTGTCTCCCACAGGCAAGTGAAGTTTCTGGACAAGCAGGGACAAACTGGTGTGGAAGGACCTGAGGACCGAGACTACCCTCTGGAGGAATTGGACCGACATGAAGCTGTGAGACAGAGGGACGCGCTCAAGATCATCAATCCCTCTAGCGAGCAGATTATAGAAGCCATTGACAGAGTTGGTGGAAGAAGGATCCATCTCTCTCGAGCTCTCCTCTGTTGGAAACTGAACGAGAACAAAGAGGGAAAAAAAGAGAGTAAAAATAAAGAAGAGCTCAGAAGAAGAGGAAGATGGTGAGATTGGAGGAGGGGAGAAGGTGAGCAAGCATAGGGTATTTAAATTCAAGGAAGGAGGAGGAGCTCAGGTTCCTAGGGTTGAAAGGAATTGTGGGAACTGGGAAGCAATGATGATTGTTTCCTACAAAGAGGAAACGATGATTGAGAGCTGCCATTTTTTCGATTGTCTGATGGGGGAAGGGGGGGAGGAGGGAGGAGTGGAGGAAGAGAAAAGAAAAGTGGCAACCCCAAAAGATTAAAACAAGAGGGGAGGAAACCAAAAAGATGGGCCAAAAAAGAAGGATGGAAATCATCTGTTCCCTTGAAAATTCTGCAGGACAAAGAATTATTCACCATAATTCACAGAGAACAATAAAGATTGGCCAACAGAGAAAAACAGAGAAATACCCTTTTGAGCAAAATAGAAAGAGAGAGGAGAGAGAGAGTGGGGGGATTTGCGTTTGCAATTTGCATTATAATGTTTGCTGCTGTTGGCGATATGCAATGTCATGATGTTGGATTGAGGTCATGGGTGCGTGGGAAGTTTGACAGAGATTGACCCTTTTTTTTTTTTTTTCCTGCAGATCTCTCTTGTTTCTTGTCCTTCGATTGTTGTTCAAACCAACCTTCCCCACCCACTTTAGTCAAGAGGCTGTTGGTGATTGGAGCTTTGTTTCCCCTCCTTTTCTTCCTCGAGCAACTGACTTGGCCCCCTCTAATCCCCTCACTCATATTGAAATCTGCGGCTCGTGTCTCCTTGGACAACACCATCTCTCCTTCAACAATGAAATCACGCATCGCCTTCTCCTTCGTTCTTTGAATCTGTCGCCCTCTCTTCAACTATGCCCAAAAAGGGAGCTCACAATCTTTTTTTCTTTTCTTTTTTATAAAAAAAAATCAAGTCTTTTCATGCAAATCTGGCTTTTCTCGATACCCCTCTTTTCCCTTTGTCCTCGGAAACACCGTGAAAGTTTTGGGCTATCTCCATCTCTCTATCCGACGCCAAACGATCTCGATACAAAAAATTTTCCATGTAAGAGCTTTCTTGCATATAGCGCGAGCACCCGAGTTGGCCGGTCGCGCCATCTCTCTATTTAACGTATCCAAAGCTCCATTCCTCTTTTGCATAAGAACGCTCGGGCATTTCAATGGATTAAGTACATAGAAGTTGCGACACGAAAATCTCAACACATTTACAGCCCCCCTAAACGAGCCATTGATCGAGGAGCAAGGGGATGAAAGTGCTCCTTCGATTTTAAATTTTCCCAGAAGGTGTGGTGGGGACCGGGGAAATCTTGGGCATCGCCGATTTCCGTAATCGTGTCTTTGGTTCTGTACAATAGTTTAATTTAATTGGGTGCTCGTGAGGTTTTGGGGGACGGGACACTTGAGAGGATGTTGGTCTGCTAAGATTTTCCTCGGGAAGTGAGGAGGAGGAGGAGGAGGAGCGCATCTCAAAGGGCACGCAAACGTGGATTTGCTTCCCCATCTTTTGCCGTTGGGTTTGCCCTCCAAAGTCCAACTAGTCATACGAATTGTACTATAACCCCCACTAAATTCTCAATTTGAATATTTCGTAGGTCCATTTGCAACTTAGCATGATTGATCAAAAAGGCTCAAGAGGTGAATTTTCGATCCGGAAATTGCACGTGGCGCGGCCTCCGGCGGAAATATGCATTTTGAAATTCGAAATTTCTTTTTTTTTTCTTTTTTAATCGCTTCGCGGGTATTCTCGAAGATAACATTGGAAGAATCTACGCGATTATCGTGACATTTTCCCACTTCCTCGGACATTTTGCAAGTCTTTTGAATTGCGATAGGATCTATTCATACCGATAGCGAACGCGCAAGTGAGGAACAAGAGATGTATCTCTAAAAGCACATAACCTAGCCAAATAGAAACCTAGATGGATGGACGAGAGAGAGAGAGATCGTGGTTGACAAAGGGAGGAGACTATGGATTGATCCTTTTGCGGACTCTATGCATGATCAACCAAACAAAAGCATTAGTGGAGATGCTATTTGTTCATTTTCACACACTTTTTAATGTTGTCAATGAAAACATGCCCATGATTTTCAAACAGGGGTGTAAAGTGTAGAGTCTTTTCAGCCATCCAAGTCATCGAGTGTCTCTCTGTCTTTGCGGGAAAGAGAGAGAGAAATTCAGCCTTGAAATCAATATCAACAGCCTAGGTTTGGAATTAAGCGGATCAAAGAACTAAGAGGATCTTATTGTGTAGAAAGAAGAAAAGAACCTCGAGTTACTCTGGTATTAAGCCATTACATATCTTTGTTTCGGGCCTAATACCCTGAAAAAAAAATTGGCATTTTTACCTTACATTTTTTTTCCACCTCATAGAAAAAAATCTCAACTTTTTGTACAGCCCCAAATCTACCTTTTTTTAAACCATAAAAAAAAAAACACCACTTAGGTTCATTTTCTACCTTGAAACTTTTTTTTTTTTTTGGGTCCCGTAAAAATTTCATCAACTTTTGGTTGAGTCTCAAATTTGTCTCCCTTAACGCTTTCCCCAAAATCGACTTTAGTAACGTGGCATTTCCATGTGATTGCTCTAGTTTATTTCCAAATTTCATATTAAAAAAGGCATCTGTTTTGAGAGATGAATTTTCATGCCAGCCCAAATGACGTCTTATTGGATGTGAAATTTTGGTAATAACCAGAACAATTAGGGTCGGCTTTCTCCAATTGCTCTTACTTCTAAGAGGGACTTCCTTTCGCGTCGCTCATGGATATTTGATTTTGGGCTTCGTCTTCAGTCTCCCGTTCTCGGGAGTCTTCGATCTCTCGTAGTCGGAGAACTTGCGCTTGAGACACTCGGGGCTTGGGACGCTCGAATAGCTCGTGCTCGGGAGTCTTCGATCTCTCGTAATTGGAGAACTCGCGCAAGAGAAACTCAGGGATTGGGACGCTCTAACATCTCGTGCTGGGGAGTTTTCTATCTTTCGATTGTCAAGAGAAATTTAAGATGGGAGGATTAAGATCGGCCGAGTTGAAAGTCAAGTAAAAATCGACGGTTTTTTATGAGATGAAAAAAAAAATTAGGGTGGAATTGTAACTTGACATTGGATTTTTTTGGAGTATGAGGCCGTCAGATGTAGGTGACATGGTTAATGCAGGCCGCGTCATGCAGCAGTCTTCCTACCCAATCAGCAAACGAGGGAATAAGGATGATGGGGGTGACGAGACACAGCCTCTTTGATGATCACAGCGTAGGCGATGCTCGACAGTCGGTGTCCCCAGAATCAATAGAACGGATGATGAGATAGGCAATAATGCTTCGATTGCTTTGTGGATTCAATGGCAGAAATACCCAAGTTTTGAATATTCCCCCTTACCAAAAGGATGCATTCCATTTCAGCCCCCCAGGGAAGAAAAGAAAGAAGTATGCTACATCGATTTAGGCTGCATTTGCTAACATTCCTTAAAAATTATTTTTGTTCCAAAAGTATTTTCCGAACACTTTTGAAACAGAAATGTGTACGGTGAAAAAATGTTCCAGAGAACACTTTTGAAAAAGAAACAACTTCGAAGCCAAAAAAAATAAACAAAAAAGAACTTGTTTCTGAATTTTGGAACACATTTTAGAAATAATTTGAGAGCGAGCTCGTGCAAGCCGTCGCCGTTGCGGCGGTTGGCGCCCGCCGATAACCAATGACCGCCGGCCATTGCCGATCCTTCGTTTTGGAAAAAAACTATTTTTTAACTTATCAAACGCATTTCTGTTATCAGAAATCATAATTGGGAATAGAAACACAAAAAAGTATTTATGTTCCAAATATATTTTTAGGAACATAAACACTACCAAATGCAGCCTTAACTTCCAAGTTTATATTCAGTCTTAATACTCTAGGCTTTTTAAAGAGGGAAAGTGATATCAACGATTAGTGAATTTTGACTTAATGTGCGATGTGATCTCCTTAATTTTTAATTTATTTTATATGATCTTTTAACTTAAGCCTAGTGCACAATGTCGTCCTTGAGCTTCTGACTTGCTCAGTGCTGTCCTCGAACTTTTAATGCGTATTCAATTTAGTCCACAGGCTGTATGAAAATATTCAGTATTATTCCTGAGCTTGAACCAATGGAAGAATAAACATCAGATATTTGCATATAATCCATGGAATTGCTTAAACATTTACCAACAGTTAGTGAGCTACATTGATCAAATTAAAAATCTAGGGACGATATTGCATATTGGGCTAAAATTCAATGACTACATTGAACAAATTAAATTTTAAGGACAACATTGCAAGTTAAGTCAAAATTCATGCACCGTTTGAGTCATTATCTCTTTTAAATATGATATGCAAGGATTACTACGAATTTTAGTGCTAAAAATCCAACGTTTATCCTAAAAAATTTTTAAAAAATAAACCACGTAAATTCAATTGGCTCGATTTCAGTCAATGCCTATTGCAGATGATTATCCGTCGAAATTGAAAGGATGTTCGCTCATGTGCTTTGCGACGCGGTATTTCACTTTGCCTTTGTACTTGCCACGTAGCCTAACAAGTTCAATGGTCATTGCTTTGTGATCCAACATTTGACATCAGTTGAGTTCGAACTTCAAAAATCGATGGAGAGAAGTTCCAATAATGAATAGACTAAAAACTTTGACTATTAGGAAAGATGCTCGATGAATCGAGAGTTTACCGTCGTAGTGCGTTACTTATATTTTCCCATAATTTTTCCCACTACTGCTTTCATTGTTCTTTAAAATTAAAATGAGATCTATAACACAAATGATTTCTGAATTTTGACCAAATATGCAATGTAATTCATGAATTTTGATCCAATATACAAAGTGGTCCCTAAACTTTTGATTTGACCAATATGATTTATACACTTTTGAAACATGTTCGACTTAGTCTTTAAAATTGAATCAATGGAAAGAATACATTGAGCATCTTTCTATATAAATGGAAGGACTACATTAAGCATCTTTCTATAGTTCATGGCCCAAGTTGACGATATTTCAAAAGTTCAGGTCATATTGGTCAACTTAAAAGTTCACGGTTCACATTTCAGATTGGATTAAAGTTTAGGGGATCACATTAATCAAATTAAAAGTTCAGTGGCTACAATTTGGATAAAAAATTAGTGACAATTTGTGTCATTTTGTCAATTAAAATAGATCGGAATAGATTATTAAAGAGAGACGCTCATAACGTGTTTTCTATTTACCACTATTTTTGGTATTTTTTTTAGGGTCGCAATTTTTTCACTCCCTTTTTGGAAATCACGTTTTCTGAATTAATGTTCTGACAATAATATCCCTTGTGGGTCTTACCTTTTCGCATATCATATCCATCCTTAGAGTTGAATACCTCATTCAAGGATTATTTTTTTGGACTTTGCTAGCATAATACTTTTTTAATGACTGTAAGAATAATATGTTGTGAGCCATAAATTTTTAAAAGAGTGGCGCCTCAATAATTTTTTTTTTTGTGACTTACAATATGTTGTCGATTACACAAGCATATTCCTTATTTTTTTTTTACCAAATACGTAAAAATCCACGAAAAAAAAGAGGCGAATCATTTATGACACATCAGATTCGGCTTTGCGACAAAACATTGCTGACCCTAGAATCAATCTTTTCAATAAGTCTCGCAACTCTAAATGCAACATATAAAGGAAATTTAGTCTTCTTTAAATATTTGATATACGTGACCAAAACCGTATAAATACTTTATTTTGAAAAAGTAATTAGATAAATTGAGATTTAAAAGGAGTGCTAAATTAAATGCTTAGCATAGCAATAAGATCGATTACATCGAGATTGCTAAATTTGTTGGTTTTGCGGCGACACCGGGCTAATACATTAGGGATGTCGAAAAGGCAGCAAAAGAACAGACGTTGAAAAAACAAAAATAAGGGGAAAAGTTAAAAAAGCACGCCCAGTGGGACTCGAACCCACAATCGCTTGATTAGAAGTCAAGCGCCTTATCCATTAGGCCATGGGCGCCTTGATGTCAAGGGATTAGTAAATATATATTAATATTAGAGCTCCGGCCTCCACCGACCTGCAGATGCATTTTGCTTCTCCCTACATTGAACTTTATGAATTGGCATTCAGTCCTCGAGAGTTTTAGATTGTTGTCTTTTTTTGCTCGAAATGGTCGAGAGAGCTTCTCGAGTGAACGGCAACAGCAACAACAGTACTTGAAATTGGCTTGAACTCAGACCAATACAACGATGACTGAGGATTGAGGTGATACTTCCTCTTAACGTTTATCCTTCCCCGTGAGAAGTTACAATTGTGACAACCTAGCAGCAAAGATTTGAATACTATTGAGTTAAGAAAAGAAACCAATCCACGGCATTGCAGCAGTATGAAGAACGTGTCAGCACGCACAGTATATCAAAATCGAAAAAGAACATCAAGCCATCGCGCATTTCAAGGACCGGATCAGAGAGGAGAACTTAGTTGGTGTAGTCTCTTAAAAAGAAAAACAAAATTCACCGGAAAACTGATGCACGTATCATAAACCGTGCTCGAGACCATCAGGGAATGCAAAGCTAACTGGTCCGAGACAGAAGATCTACGAGCATATCAGAGTGCACAGATCCCCCATTCTGGCTGGTGAAATGTTGGCGAAAGGAAACACCCTGAATTTGCCATTAGCCATGCAGGTCAAAGTTATCTCGGCATTGCGCTCCACAGACTGCAAAATCTGTTAGAAGCACAAGAAATTGCAAAGTCACAATGGCAAATGTGTCCTCGAGAATATCAAGTTTCTAGAATGATGTTGAAATACTATGCAAAGATCTATTATGTGAATTCAACTTGATGTTTCCTGGAAGTAACTGAGAAAAAGACGGTCGTATCGAAAGTATAAAGAAACGACCAGGCAAGCTGGATCAACAACGCTGGTTGGACTCCACATATATATATATTCCTCACTGACTCTCAGACGAATATCAAATTCATTCCGAGGGAAGAAGAAAGAAAAGGAGCAGCTTCAGCTTTCGACAAGCAAGGTATAAATTTGTCAAATCAAACACAACGTCAAATGTTTTATATGCTCCAGGAGAAGCATCCTAATTAACTGTCATAAATCTATGTTGTAGGACCGCCAATTCTCATTAATCTCGATACCTCGCAAGACGTCGTCATGCCGTTGCAGCTCCATCTTTTTGAGGGGATGCAATCAACGAAGTAGCACCAACTGCAGTATTGGTTTAAGTTGATTCTCGATAGTGCTGCGACAAGACACCCAGAGAATCTGCACAACAAAGAATATCAATCAATGAGATCTCATTCGCCAAAAGAGTGAGGGAAGACAATTGCTGCAAAGAAAAGAAAAACTCCCAACTCACACGAGACCAAAGAGAAGAAGAGCCACAATCCTCAGCACTGGTTTATCCAGCTTCTGCTTCAACTTGAGGGAACTCTGAACACCATAGTCAAAGAGACCAACCTTACAGGGAGGAAGTTCTCTACGTTGAGGTTTATATAGAGCCACGAAACCAAGTAGAAATCCAGATATGAAGCCTCCAATGCTTGAAAAGTTGTCAACATAGGGCAACAGGCCAACAGCAAAATTGATTGTGAAGATTGAGAAAATGATTAGCAGAGCAGCAAACTGCAACACATAAAGAGAGACTTATATGGTGATCGAGAAATCCAGAATGGTAGAATAGATGAACACAGGGAAATAAGGTTAGAACACGAAAATACATGCAGAATCAACCTTATCATTGAAATGTCTCCAATATCGTATCAAAACAGCGAGCATAGCTCCCAATAGTCCAAAAAGAGCAGCAGATGAACCGACTTGTGGACCGTCTTGGACAAAAAGTGCAGAAACCAGGCTACCAACCAAGGCAGAGAGTGCATAGATCACCCCCGATCTTACTGCAAAGCAAGTAAAATAATGAGATGGATAATAGCATGAAAAATTAGTCTAACATAACTTAATACTGATTAAACTTCAAATGGTTATCATGAAGCTAAAATACCTACATGGTCCAAACTCCTGCTCTAGATGAATCCCCAAGTACATGACACTGACCAGATCGATCAATAGGTGGAAAACCCCAGCATGCAACCATGGTGCAGTGACGAGTCGCCAAGTCTGGTGCTCAATAAGCAATGCTCGTCGGAGAGCCCCCACTGCATCCAGCCTGATAAAAGACTATAATAAGTGAACTCTCTCTTTTTTGTTGAGACTTGCAAGACCCAAAAAAAAAAAAATGTTGCTATGTTCCATGTTCACATATGCATTGCTTTTACGAGAGGAAACAACCAACCTCACACAACAAAACAGCATCGTCAAGCATCCCTTTTCACAATACTTGAAAAGAAGAAGAAGCAGTATATGTGGTAGATGCCACCAAAGTACTAGACATAAAAGAGGATCGCATGTGTTTATCGTGAGAGTGTTAGTGGTTCGACACCTGCTGATTCCGGGAACATCTATCAGGATTCTTACACCCATTTTTTCCAGCTTCTGACCACCCTGCACCTGTGTGTATGTAGTCTGGCTAGGAAGCACAGGATGGTAGAGAACATTACTCTAAATTATCGGAGAAGCTTAGGGCACTAGAATTTACGATCCTATTTGATCTGGCCAACTCTTTGTTTCCATAAGATGAGATCCAACGACACACTCCAATTTTGACGGTACAGTTCTAGATGCAATCTTTGGGAACAATGGGAGAGCAATAAGAAGCACTGGCACTTGGTCCATCGATGCGCTCAAAATGTCGAACACCACCACAATGAAAATGAAAAAAATCACGAGTAATGTGAGAAGACACGAAGAATCTCACGTCGAAGCCGAAGGTCCGAGCAGTGGGTTTTCGGGGAGCGGCTGGAACGAGAACCTGCCGAGGGCCTGGAGCGCGCAATCCCCGTGGGAGTTCTCTCCGCAGTTGTTGACGGCCATGGTGGCGACGAAGGCGAAGACGTGGAGGAGCACGAAGAGAGAGACTATCCACGTGTCGCCTCGCCGGCGAGAGCCCGATCTGAAGAAAGGTACTCTGTCCTCGTCGCCGTCCCAGGGATGGTCGCCGAAATCGAACGACCGCCTCGGATGGTGGCGGGGCTTGAGCTCGAGCTCTGCGCCGATCTTGGCGGAAGCGGCCATTCGATTCCGCAAGAAAAGCTCGAGCTCGAGCTCGCTCGCAAGCTCGCTCTCCCCCCACTCTCTAGATGGAGAGGAGGTTAGGGAAATCGTTTCAACTGCTTCGTATCCGAAGCAAATGGGCGGTTATAAGACTCTCAGTCTCCCCAACTCGCTTAACTGCATTTATATTCATTTTTTTTAATTATTATCGTCGTCGTCGTCGTTTCAAATTTGACAGAGAAAATTACGCACGTGGAATTCCCCCCCCTTTTACCAATAAAAATAAATAAATCTATTATACAGATCATTTATATCATATTATTATAAATTGACAAATATATCATGCATAATTACAAAAAAATATATATCACGAATTTATCACTGCTTCCATCAGATATATATATATATATATATATATATATATGTATATCATAAAACAAATATACATAAAAATAAATAAATTATAAAGGCAAAAAGATCTACTTAAAAAATCGAAACGCACTTGCTAGTGGATTTTGAGGTAGAGTGAGCTGCCCCTGTAACCTAACCGCTTAAGTTGAAATAGGCACGAGAAAAGAGTAATAGCGCGGGACCTGGGTTTTATCCTCATTTATTCGCTACTGCTTGCGAAATCCAAACATTAGGGGACATATATAGAGGCATAACCACCGAGCCATAACCAAGAATAGCAGAAGCTAGACTTGTACACCCTGTGCCCTCTCCAGTTCATAATCATAAAGAAGCTATCACATACCATTTAAGTTGGGCAAGCCTCTTTTTGTGGTTCCAAACTTTTGGGGCTTTATATTCATAATGATGTCGTGGTTGCTTTTGGTAATTCCGAGAAACAAATCTTAATCGAACCTATATTTGTCCAATGAATACAATTAGCTTGTGGTAAAACTTCATATGGGTTGGATGAACTTTTTTTTATCTTCAAGGAATAGCGCGGCATTTAATGCATGCCGACACATATGGTTGCCCGATTGGTCAAATGCTATTAATAAGGACAGTAATTCACTATTCTTAATAGTTGGTTTTGGCGACTTCTTGGTTCATCACGCGATTGCTCTAGGTTCATATTAACAAAAAAGATCCGAATGAGTGAGGATGCATGAGTAGCTCAGCACAAATATAGGCGAGGCCTTTGCTAATGCCTCCTCTATCGAGTGTGAGTCCCCAATCATAGGAAGTTGGCAAAACCCAACCATTTCACTTGCTTCATGCCCCAACCCTTTCTCGAAGTGGATCGATGATGAGAACGAGAATACTTTCAATCGATAGACTCGACGCTTTTGTCTTTTTTTTTTCATTGTTTACATTTGATCCCTTTATTAGCCAAAAAAAAAATTGTAATGAAAATGCATTATATCAAAGAGATTTTATAATGAATCCATTGATTCGAGACGGCTTATTATACACCTTTAATTTATTCGTTTTTTATTTGGTCATGAAGCCTTCTTTACTAATATACACTAAACACCAAGCCAACCCTATCGATCATCAATAACTTGATTATTTTTAGGTAATATTAGATAGAAATAACGCTCGAGACTCACGGAAGAAGCCCACAGCACCAGTCCTCTTCTCCTCCGTATATTGTCTCCTACTTAGAGCGATAAATCCAAGAGAAATTGCTATATTCTCTATTCAAAGGGTGCAAGATGTGAGATTAAATTCTATTATTCCAAGTACATATTAGAATATATATAGAAAGAGTACATATTAGAATATATATATATATAGAAATAGTAACTTTAAAAGGATCTATTGACATATGTCAAACACCTTCTTCGTGGGAAAATTGTCAAAAAAATCATAAACCAACATTAGTGTCAATTCAGTCCTAAATTTTTTTTGGTGCCAATTCAGTCCTAAACCTTTTACATTAGTGCTAATTTAGTCCTAAATATTGTGTATTTATGCCAATTGAGTCAATTCGATCAATTTTGATCGAAAATTATTGGCGCCAACATCAATTATCCTACGTGGCACGGCTTGGGCTAACGTGGATATTTTTTAATATTTCTTGATATTTTAAATAATTTTTAAGCTCTTAAAAATTATTTAAAATTATAGAATAATATTAAAAAATCAAAATCATCATTTATCATGCCACGTAGGACAATCGATGTCCAAGTGAGCCATTTTCGATCAAAATTAGTTAGGTTAACTCAATTAACATAAATAGAAAAAATTTAAGATTGAATTGGCACAAATGTAAAAAGTTTAGGACTGAATTAGCACCAATAAAAGATTTATGTTTTAATTGGCGCCAATGAAAAATATTTATAACTAAATTGGCATAAAAAAAGTTTAAGACTAAATTGGCGCTAGTGCAATAGGTTTAGGATTTTTTTGACACTTCTCCCCCTTTAACACGCTATCGATGCTCGGTGATAATTTAAGTTTGTGCATTCATGTAATTCCTCACGGCAAACAACTTAGTGCAAAGCGTAATGGAGCTTTCCATGAAACAAACACATCTTAATGTTAAGTGGAATTTGTGATCTTATTACTGAACTTTGATTTCGATTGTCCAATACTCTTAAATCTTTTCTATCTTGGGTGCGTTTTTTCGCAAAAAATAAGTTATTTGAAAAATATTTATGAAAAAATGATCTCTTTTATGACTTACAAAAATAAATGAATAGAATTTTTTTCATCACCTAAAAAAATAGTTAGGCATAAAAAGTATCAATGACGATAACATTTTTTGTTAACTAATTTTTCTAAATTACACAGGCAATCGTTATACGAAAAATATTTTGCTCATTTTTTTTTGTGTGAAATGAATGCACCATTAGTTTTAACCATCGTGGAAGAAAGCGATCAAATAATAAAATAGATAAAGCAACAAAATAAATTAGATATTAGATTTACGTGATTCGGTTATAGAGACTTCAGTCCATTGGGAGAGCAGTAATGAATTTCACTATAAATCAAATAATACAATAGAGATTACAATCACATTCGACTCGTTCAAATACTCTCAATTGTTTGTCGGTCCTCAATTACGTCAAATAATCCACAAGTATTTAGCACTACAATTTCTCACAAAATAATATATCAATTTTACCATGGAATTACTCAAATTTTACTTTAAGATTTAACCGACTTCGACACTTGAATACTTGATGTAATTCCATAAGAATGTCCATCGTCAAGCACTCGTGAATAATGACACCTCAATAATAATTTACATCCACGTTATATATGTGTGTGTGAAAGCAAGACCCACAAAAGACACCCTTAAATTATTTATGAAAATACTTCATTGGCATACTGTTAAGGACGATACAATTTTAATTGTCTATTCACACATCATCAATGCGTTTTTTGTGTGCATAAAACACTCATTGATTAGTAAATCGTATAATAAAAAAATAATTTACGTTACTGTCAAAATGTTACCCTAGCAAATTCCAATTATTTATATTACCGCCTGAAAACTCCATATTTGGTCAACATGGTCCGCATATATTGGCCGGCAGAAAATCTAAGTTGACCGAATAATCCTCCGATTCAAGTCACGTGAATTTCCAATATTAGTACAAAGACCGTAACAATCCAAATATTAGCCCGTCAATATTTTCCCACTCTACCTTGCTTGGCTGATTCTAATTTGATATCAAGACAAAATAGAAAATATTTTGTTTGGAATATTCAAATTTTATCTTCGTACTCAAGCTCGAGACATATTGTCAACATTAACTGTTCTATTCTTCTGTTGATTAGCTCCTCTCCTCCGTTCTTCATCTCCATTGGAACTTGTTCGGCTCAAAAACTTTGTTGAATCCTCCTCTTTCGTCATGCTATGATCAGTTGTACCTCTTCTACGTTCTTCATCTCCATTAGAATTGTACCTCCATTTCTCGAAAAGACTCTTCATCACATGATGTTACCGTTCTTTCTTATTCTCGATGCCAGGAAAATTATTAGCAATCAATCCCAAGTTCATGTACGGATGGCAATTCGTCTGAAAATTTTCAACCTGTCAACTCAATCCTAAATCTTTATATGAAATTTTAATGTAGTACTTCCGCCCAATTTCTTACCGGAAATCGGTATAACTGTGGAATCAAACTTCAGTATGATGTCGTCCTTTGGAGAGGCTAATGCCGTCTCCCATACATGTCGCCCCCCAATATGCCACGTTCCGCGACCCGTCGGACATTTATCAACATAGCCGAATCGGGCTCCTCGGGCTTTTCGAGTTTAAAGCTTACAACCCGTACTGATCCAAAACTGAACCGGGCTCCTATCGGGCCGAGCCAACTCGGGCCGGTTCGCCTATTCGTGCAAGCGAGCAGGACACCTTTTGAACAGCCGTCAATCCAAGAAACGAGATCCGATCGTCTTTCGCCTTTTTCAGATACTTCCGAAGGTTCTGAATCCGAGGATAGGCAAAAGGGAAATGACGTCCGGAAAGGCAAAACAACAAGAGAGAAAAACCAAACGACAGTGGGTCTTAAGCCCACGAGGCTGTTCCCGCTTCTCGCGCTCGCTCATCCTCTCCTCCCTCCATTTCTATGGTTTTCAAGTTCTCGACTTCCGATTCGTTTTGTTCCCCCATTTTCAGTTTTATTTGGTGGAACTCCCCAAGAACCAAGAAAAGTCCACCGTTTCTCCCCGTATTCAAACCCCTTCTCTCCTCCTCCTCCTTTGAATCTTCTTCACCTTCCCCCGTTTTCCTTCACACCCTCTTCAATCTGAAGCGACCCTCTTCTTCTCTCGGATCGGTAAGATTTCTTCCGTCCCCATTTGCTCGCGAATGGTTGATGAATCCCTTCGGTTATTTCGTGCTGTTGTTCTGATTGAAGCCACGAGAGTGCTGTTTCTCTGTTGCTCTTTGGATATGCGCCCGTTGCAACTGGACTTGCTTAGCGTGTCATTGCTGTCTTCTTTGGGCCTTTTTTTTTTCATACCTCCTCATTGGGTATTTCCATTTCGATCGTCCTGTTTGTTTGGAAGTTGAGGAAGAAGATTTTGGGGATATTTGCGTTCACCTTAGTTTAATGAATTAGAGATGATTTGAAAATTTTGACAAATAGTGGTGCCGGATTTTGACCTTTACCGCTTTTCCTGACATGGATGAGACAAGAATGGAGATTTAATGGTTTGTACTGGCCTTTTGTTCAGGTTTTAGTTCTTTATATGTTGGATTGAATCCGCAGATAGACCGAGTTTAATTCTTGCTAGCTTCCTCTTCTTAGATTAGTTCTTTGTTCAGGCTGTTCTTAATCTTAAAAGTGCGCTTGTTGATGTAAAAGGGTTTGTTGATTATGACCCTCTAACAACGGTGCCTGCTCTTCAAAAGTAATGTTTCAGATGGTTACTTAGGTAAGGCCCAACTACGTGTTCCTCTTATAAAACGTTTACTGTGGATTTAGTATCATTTTAACATTAAGCGCATGGTTTTTTATTAGGTTCATTGGCTGCTAACGTGAAATCATAATTTTCAATTTGCTTTGGTAAAAGTGGCTTAATGTCACTCAATGTCCTTGGAGCCTTAAAAAGCACCTTGTTTTTTTTTGTTTTTTAACCAGTTTATCATCTATCTGCATGTGACTACTTAATTCTTTAACCTGCATCGCCTTCTACTCCGTGATAAAGCTGCTTTGGTTTTACCGGCTGGCCACATAACCTCATCCTTGTCAGTCAGAAGTAAATGCACTTTCACTGGTTTCTGCAGGAAACCTTCATTCATAATGTTAGGCTTGTGTTTGAATTAGATTTTTTATATTGATTATATGGTGCAGGAAAATGAAATTCTGAAAACTTAGTTTGAATTAGTTACTATTCCGTAAGTTTGATCGTGCTGGGTCATGGACAAGGAACATTCTAGTCAAGATGCTAACTGTCCACAAGCTGAGAAGGTAAGGGAAAACACAAGTGGTGCTCCCAGTAATAATGATCATGACAAAAGATTGGATGACGAAGCAGTCATGCACAAGGTAGATGCTAATAGAGAAGAAAATAGCTCCTCAGAAACCGAGAAGGTAGAGCAAGGTGGAGTTGATAATGTTGACAAGACGGTTCAAGATGAACCATTAGAAAAAATAGAAGCTCCGAATGATGTCAAGGCCAGTGCACTGCAAGATGATCAATATGAACCAGCAAACAACCTAGAAGCTCTGAGTGATGTCAAGACCAGTGCCAAACCAGAAAATGATAGTGGAAAAGACCTATCTGATGCAGTCATGCGCAAAGAAGATGCTAATAGGGAAGAGAATAACTCCTCAGAAACGGAGAAGGTAGAGCAAGCTGGAGTTGATAACGTTGACATGACGGTTCAAAATGAACCATCTGAAAACATAGAAGCTCCGCATGATGGCAAGGCCAGTGCAAAGCAAGATGATCAAGATGAACCATCAAAACACCTAGAAGGTCTGAGTGATGTCAAGACCAGTGCCAAGCCAGAAAATGATAGTGGAAAAGACTTGTCTGAAGCAGTCATCTGCAAAGAAGACACTAATAAGGAAGAAAATAGCTCCTCAGAAACGGAGAAGGTAGAGCAAGGTGGGGTTGATAAAGTTGACAAGACGGTTCAAGATGAACCATCTGAAAACATAGAAGCTCCAAAGAATGTCAAGGCCAGTGCAAAGCAAGATGATCAAGATGAACCGTCAAAAAACCTAGAAGCTCTGAGTGATGTCAAGACCAGCGCCAAGCCAGAAAATGACAGCAGAAAAGACTTGTCTGACAAGTTGGATGGAGAAATAGATGCAGAATCTAAAGTTCAAGTGGAAAAATCAGATAATGCCCACAAACAATATGACGCTGGTGATGAAAAAAATGATGATGGGAACTTGGAGAACAGGGTTAAAGAAGAAGAAAGCCAATCTATGAAGGAAACTGACAATATCAGCGAGGAAAAGCGAGCTGAGCCTGTTTTTGATGGAACAGAAGTTCCAGGAATGGAAAGTATTAGGTCCACATCTCTCCGCTCTTTGGATCTTGATCCAGAAACTCAAGGAAGCAATTGGCCTGAGAAGGCAGCTGCTATTAAGAACTTTGTCATAGACAAGAGTGCAGACGCAGTCTCCACAGTCTTGCGTCGCCTTTCTGGAAAAAAAGGTGATGATGAGGAAGTCGCTACTCAGGAAAATAAAGAGGATGTAGAGTCCAAACAAGAAGTTAAAGCTGAAGAAGCTTCTCAAAAAGCATCGGAAAAATCCGTGTGGAACCCTCTTGGCTATTTTAAGTTTACTAGTGATGCTGATGAAGTAAACAAAGCTGAGCAGCAGGAGGTTGTAAGGGACTTGCTGCAACCTATTGTAGCAAAAGGAAGAATCATTCTTTATACAAGACTAGGTTGCCAGGAATGCAAAGAGGCTAGGCTGTTCTTGTACAAAAAGCGGCTTAGGTATGTTGAAATTAATATCGATGTTTATCCAAGTAGAAAGCTGGAGCTGGAAAAGATTAGTGGTTCTTCAGCTGTTCCAAAGGTCTTCTTCAATGAGATACTTATTGGAGGTTTGAGTGAGATGAAAAACTTGGATGAGACTGGCAAGCTCAAGGACAAGATTGATTATGTAATTGCTGAGGCACCATCGCCTGAAACTCCTTTACCGCCTCTTTCTGGCGAAGATGATGTGTCTAACAGTGGGGCTATTGATGAGCTGGCCATTGTTGTTCGGAAGATGAAAGAATCAGTTTTTGTGAAGGATCGATTTAGTAAATTGCGCAGGTTCACTAGCTGTTTTCTTGGTTCGGAAGCTGTAGATTTCATATCAGAGGACCAATGCCTGGAAAGGGAAGAGGTCAGTTTGTAAAATCTTCTTTTATTATTGGTTAATGTGTCCACATCATGTAGTTTGGCTTGATTATTTGTGTTCAGTTGCACTAATCATCCTTCTTCCTCATGGGCCAGGCTATTCAATTTGGTAGAAAGCTCGCCAGCAAACTCTTCTTTTATCATGTTCTTGAGTGAGTATTTTCTTGTTCTCTTGCTACATTACAATCATCGCGTTCCATGCATTAGATATATAGTTGACTTATTTTAATGCCCTTTGTGATTCTAGTGAGAATGAATTTGAGGACGGGAATCACTTGTATCGATTTCTGGACCATGACCCGATTGTCTCCACACAATGTTACAACATTCCTAGAGGTATTGTAGATGTGAAGCCAAAGCCGATAATTGAAATAGCATCGCGATTGAGATTTCTATCCTATGCGATATTTGATGCTTACACCTCAGAAGATGGAAAGCATGTGGACTATAGAAGTATTCATGGAAGCGAGGAGTTTGCAAGGTGAGTTTTCTTTGAATAGGTTGATGATGGTTGATACTTTGAACTCTATCTGTTGTATGAACCAGTATTCAGTAAGGTCTTATTCATTTAGGTATTTGAGAACTATAGAGGAACTCCAAAGGGTAGAATTGCAGGGCATGCCTACGGAGGAGAAGCTTGCCTTTTTTATTAACCTCTACAACATGATGGCAATCCATGCTATACTGGTGTGGGGTCATCCAGCTGGAGCACTGGAACGTAGGAAGTTGTTTGGAGATTTCAAGTATGTTGTTGGTGGATGCACCTATTCACTTTCTGCCATCCAAAATGGTATTCTTCGGGGCAATCAGCGACCGCCTTACAACCTCATGAAACCGTTTGGTGCGAAAGATAAACGTTCCAAGGTAAGGTGGTGATACTATTGTTATTTACCTTTTTTGTTTCCTCAATCTGCTATTGCGTATTTGTGGAGTAGAGTATTATGATAACTGGAATAAGTTTTCTGCTTGTGTATCGACCATTCTTTAGCTCTTTCTTGTCCAAAATATAAGAACGAGATAGCAAACATATCTGCATCTTTAACAGGACTATATTGTGGACATTATGTCAAGTACAGCAGGTTTACGTTTCCTTTTCCTATTCCTATAGCACAAAAGTTGTGAAGATGCCACATGAAGAATTTTTTCTCCTAGCGTGGTGCTCTATGTAAGCAGAGCAATAGAGGGGATAACTCTTTAGATCTTTACCATAGATTGACTTGGGTTGTTTTATGTCTTTTTCTGTTCTACTATACAGTTTGATACATATATGTGTAAGTATTTTCTTTTCCAGTCATTGATTGGGGGAGAGTGGTTTTTTAACGCTTATCACCGTGTTGTAAGAATGACGAGAGACTCCAGACTTACCAGTCTTGGATGCTTCATATGTTAGGGTGCATTTTCTCTCTCAACATCCAATTTTTTGTGAGGAAAGTTGTGTTCTACTCTCCTGAAGAAATTTTCATTTATTTGGAAATAGGTGGCTCTTCCATATCCAGAGCCTCTTATTCACTTTGCACTTGTATGTGGCACTCGGTCTGGACCAGCTCTTCAATGCTATTCGCCTGGGAATATTGACAATGAGTTGATGGAGGCAGCTCGCCTTTTCTTAAGTAGTGGAGGATTTTATTATGATCCGAATACCAAGGTTGTCTCTGTCAGCAAGATCCTTAAGTGGTAAGTTATTGCAGAGGCCTTCAAATGCAGCACGTGCTTTAAATTGGCCCAGATGTCCATGTTGATAGATTGGCTAACATGTGATTCTGTCTTTTCTTCCCTGGCCTCGCGTCGATGAACTTGACGAATATAAAGCAGGAGACACTTTTAAACAATTTATTGTGCAGTGCCCTTGTTTTCCTGTCATGACAGATATAAAGCACGTGAAGTTTTGCTTTGTCCGACTTCTCTTTCTATTTTCCTAGTCGAAGAAGCTCATGACATTTTGTATGTGATTGTGTGGCGGCAGGTTCCGTGTAGATTTCGGGAAAAACGAGGTGGAAGTGCTTAAGCTTGCATTGAACTATCTAGGCTCAAAGGACTCGGATGCCCTACTGGAGATGCTTTCGAGCAATCAATTGAAGGTGACCTACCAGCCATATGACTGGGGAGTGAATTGCTAATCTTAATACATACACACTGCTTCCTTCACCTGTCATGAAAACTCGGCAGAGTGGAAGAGCTTTCCTCTTCATCTAATTTTTTTTTTTGCCCTTTTTGTGTCATACATAGCTTCCACCTCCTTATAAATTGCAGCATCGAAGAGCTAACGTTTTCTGTCCTCGCCGAGATAGGAATAGAATCATGTTTTGTGAGTTTTGCTGCCAAAAAACATCGGTACTTTAGGACAATGGAAGTTCGAATTCAGACTCTTTCATCGGGTTCTCGGCTACCTCGTCATGCAGCCCATGATACTCCATGGCCTGGTCTGGCTTTATAATAAGGTAGCCTCTTACAAACCGCCGAAGTAAACCTTTAGGCCCAGAACTACTCGTGATCAATTTCACGTCCGGGACACCTGTTTGGTCGTACACATCACGTAGTGACATGGCTTAAGGAATTGACATGAAGCTGCTGAAAGTGAAATATGAGGAAAAGAGACTTATTAATCTTCCTGCCCACATGAGCGGACTGTGGCCAAGATTGAGGACGTGTTAGCCCAGAAAAGTTTGCATTGAATGTAAAGTTCATCATTGAAGTATTGTTTTCCCTTTTTTATATTTATTTTTATTTTATGGCTCATATGGTTCCAGACCGGAAAGGAGTATTAATTCTCGATTGTCCGTGTCGATATGCGTCGGTTTCGATCATTAAAAAAAATATGTTGTCGT
This sequence comes from Rhodomyrtus tomentosa, assembly GCA_028455895.1. Taxonomy (NCBI): domain Eukaryota; kingdom Viridiplantae; phylum Streptophyta; class Magnoliopsida; order Myrtales; family Myrtaceae; genus Rhodomyrtus; species Rhodomyrtus tomentosa. Next base: position 32,352,201 of record JAPCWY010000001.1, on the reverse strand, counting down.
ACTTGCTTTTAGCATGAGCCACTTATGGAAGAAGGTGCCAAGGATTGGTTCATAGGTTTGCCATTATATTGAGAAAGTTCAAGGAACTACTTATGCACGACGAGTTTATTCCTAAGATCCGCCCCAAACTCGTCGCACGATTTTTTTTTTTTGGAATAACTACATGAATGTATTGCATTGGCACTAATTTAATTATAAATCTTTTGACAATTTGACATTATAATCCATCAAGTTAATTTTGGACAAAATTGCCGACGTAAATAATGCTTTTATCATTTTTGAAATGAATTTTCTGATTTTTTTAAAATTTTCCCCTTTTCTATTTATTCTATTTCTTTTCCTTTTATTATTGAAATGAGGCCAAAGAACCTCCGAGCACAGGTGAGGGTTAGCGAGGCTCTTGGTAAGGTTCGCGACGCCCTTGCCAGATATGAGCTAGGTGAGGGCGTCTCGACCCTCACCTATGGTCGGCAACCTCCGTTGTCCACCTTCGAGGCCATGGACCAGTGGAGGGAAATTAGAGAAAAATAAAAGAAAAAGAAAAAGGGAAAGACAGAAAAATAAGGTAAAAAAATAAAATCTATTGTAAAATTGCAAAAAGTGGTCCACACGTAAGTTGTTTTTGGCTAAAATTGACTAGAAATACATTGAAAATCAACTAAATTGAACAAATTAAAATGTTTATAACTAAATGCACAAATGCATTAGGTTGAAGAAATTTTTTTTTTGGGTAATTTCTTCCTATTGTTTACACACAATCTCACTAGGTCTCCCTGGAGTAGTAGGGTACGCTTAATCCATCAAAATCCAAGAGTATTTTCGAAGAAACCATTTGGTTTATCTCGTACCAATCATATATCTAGACCACTTAATGTTTGCAACCCCAACAATTAATTCAAAGTCCGACTTGTAATGCACATCTAAAATTAGGAAATCTCCAAAGTCGCGAAACAAAACTTGAAGTTAGTGGAAAAATTCTTTGAATATATAATCCATTTTATTTTGTATTCTGTGACTTACAAAAAACATAAGTGACCTCAATTTTTTAAAGAGAAACCCATTTCATAATCTTGAAACATAATTAAACTATGGAATGTGCTAGCCTGACAGTTTGACAATATTGTCAATTATTTCCGACCACTTGATCTCCCATTCAATAAGTGTTTTATCTAAAACACGCCATGATGATTGTGTGGATTTACGATTGAGAATGTACTAGTATTGTCGGGGAATCGTTTTCCTTAAACTATATTTATCATTTCCATCCTTATCTTATCATTAAGGATACAAATATTTGAATCTTCTCATCAATTAGGTAGATGAATTAAGCTCAGCTTACCTCCTCAAGAGTTCATTCCATCACATGAAACATTTATGAAGGTGCCATAAGCTTGTTACTGCTTAAACTCGGATGGTTGAATTGCCGCGTTGTACTCTTCAAGACCTAGCTAGGCAGATCCGTTGGATCATCAAAGAGCGATGTAGGCGTACGTAGCAGAAGATGTCAACTTATGTAATAAAGAGAGTAGCGGCGATGATGATCGTCTTAAGATTGGATTTCGTGTTTCAGCCGGCAAACGGACTATATTGTCCACACTTTAGGATCAAAGGCAAACAGAACCACTTTTTTGCTACATCTTCAAGTTCGTAAATTCAATCATTGGCTTGGACCCTCCCATCATTCCCAGCCAGGACCATGTACTTGTCCTTCCTTGTGAGGAGCGTGCACTCAAAACCTAGAGACCCAGCGATCTGGCTCTGCACATAGTTTGCAACTTCAACCCCGGACTTGCCCCCGCCCTCACACGTGCAAGAGGCCGGCACTTGCTCAAGGATCTGAATAGTATAGCTCGGGTTTGGGTTCATGAGGTGGAACACCGGGTCCCAGCACTTGGATCCGCGGGCTGTGGACCCGTAGAACATGCTAACCCCGACGTCGATCGCCACGGGGACTATGACCTCGCTCACTCGGGCAAACAGCGGGCTGAACCTCAGCAGGTAGGGCTCCCTGCACGTGGTCCCCTCGGGGCACACCACGAGGTCCCCGCCGGCCAGGGCCTCCCGCATGAGCTTCATGTCCCGCTGGCGGTCCCTGGCCAGACGGACAGTCCTGATCGGGGAGATGGCCTCGTTGAACGGGCTGAGGCTGTAGATGGCCGCGGCGAGGGGCTTGTCGAGGGCGAGGGAGAGGTAGATTGGGTCCAAGAGGGTTTTGTGGTTGCATGCATAGAGAGTGCCCTTTGCGCCGTCGGCACGTGGACCGGGGTCGAGATTGGGTTTTCGGGGTTTCGAGACTGTGGTCTTCAATCCTGTCATGGCCACCACAGGGCCTGAGATCGAGTAAGGCAAGAGGATGCCGAGGGTGATTCTGAGGATGGAAAGAGGGACGCCAAGGGGAAGCCACATGAACATGGCGAGGGTGGCGAGCGGGGTTGGTCTGAAGGCCAATTTGCCGTCATGGAAGATCAAGGGCTTTGGGTATTTCTCCCTCGGGAGGAGTTGCCAATTCCTCTTCTCTGCTTGACTCACCATGTACACTTCCTGTTGAAACAGTAACAGGAAGGTTCTGTCAATTTCTGTTCAGTCTTCTTCGTACTGATAACGCAAGTTACACATCGAGACGCATGGTTAAACCACCAAAAAAAAAAAAAGGTAATTTTTCAATGCTTGGGTTTTGCCATATGATTAATCCTATCTATTATCTGGATACACCAAGAAAGATGGACCGATCTAACATGTATTGAAAAATGAAATTAACTGTAACCGTATCTTCGGTCCTTGTAGAAGATACTCAACAAATATACATGGTAAATCAGTCAAAAGAAAGATTGATGCTACTTCTTTCGATGAGATTGAGGTAAGACAAAGTCCAATAAAACGGTAAAGTTCAGACAAACATCAGTTCATCAAAAGGCATGAATTGAACGTGTAAATGTGGTCTTGATGACGAGTGTTTAGTTCAACATCAGATGATAATATAGATGTTAACTTTGAGCTGTCTAATATATTAACGCGATAGCAACTTTAAACATTCTTCATTACCTTACAGTGAGCAAGAAACTGGTGATGTTCAAAAGGCCATAGCTTGCTGAAGAATCCCACGCAAGTTGCGCGAGAACCCATTAATCTTCCCTCATCGAGAAGCCGAACCAGCTCCTGCCTCGCCTTTTTCTTCTCCATCAAGCCCGTGAACCGCCCTCGGAACACCGCCACTTCTCTCCCCACCACCGCGTCGACCCCCAACCACTCCTTTAGGAACTCCTCGACCATGACCCTAGGCAACCTCGTGACCGCCACCCTCCACCCGAAACCCGTCACGCCATCGAGCGCCTCGCGGCCCATGTCCTCCAAGAAGAACTTGGGCAGAACCGCTCTCCCGAGCCTAAACCCCTCTCTCCTGATCCCGACAAAGCACACGAACACCATCACGGCGAGCCTCGTTTCCCGATCGAGCATGCGCGCTAAAGGGTACACGAGGAGCAGCACGAGAGCTCTCAAGAAGCCGCCCGCTTCGAAGGCCACGAGCATGAAGTAAGGGAAGAGGGAAGAGGACCGAAGGAGCGTGCCCTCGAAGTCGAAGACGAGAGTTCCTGAAGAGAGGTCTTCGGGGGTTGTTTTGGCATATTTGGCGAGCTTCTGGGTCGATTTTGCATGGACGTTGGTGGTTGCTCTGGTTCTTGCCAAGAGGACTCTGTTGAGGAAGGAGGATAGGGACTTTGCGATCGATTTTCCGGCCATCTTTTTTTCTTTTTCTTTTGGTTGTGTGGTTTCGGAAGCAGGTGACCCTTTTTATATAGCACGTCCAATATTTCCAATTTTTTCGACACGGGCAGGTCTTTGTTAAACAAGAAATGAATGACTAAAAAAAGGAGAAATGGACTGGTGCTTTACCGGACTCGATCAATTAAGATACGTAAACGTCTAAAAAAAGAAAAAAAAATGCATGAGTGTCCGTCACGTTGTTCATTTCCCGTCCTTTGATTTTGGACGAATCAATCGCGGATTCAATTTCATATGTCGTTACGAGTCTCCATCATTCTTTACTCATCGTATCCATCTTCGACTAGGACGTACAAATTATGCATATGCATCGCGTCAGTCTATGAAAAATTGTTAAAACTTTTCTTGAAATGATCCGCCCTTGAATCTGTTTGACTTATCGATGCCTAAAGCTAATGATAAGTTTGTGATTACGATTGAAGTAAAATAAGAGAGGGATGTAGACACCCTAATTAAGGTATGGACGAGGGTGTGCTCGCACATGTGGTTTGAGTTATAATTCTTTCACATGTAGAGGCAGCAAAATGGATCAAGAGCCCATATTTGAACTGACATTTAAGGGAGTGCGAGTCATAAATAGGTTACTTGACTATTTTTAGCGCATCATAAATTTTTTTTTATTTATATTTTTGTATGAAATCCTGTGAGTCCCACATCGATCTCACCAATATTTTTTTTTTCAAATAAATAAAATAAAAAATTTCAGATTTTAAAAAAATAAAAAATAAAAAAATCACACACACATATATATTTGAAATTATAAAATTTTTTCACAAATTTATAATAAGTAAGTTTTCTTAAATTGGATTAAATACAGAAGTGTTTTTGTAACATGGGTCAGATTGCTTACAAGTCTGGTAAGGATAAAAAAATTTGCGTTACGCATAAATGGGTCAAAATGAATTAAATAGATCAATTTTTTTTCGACCGAATCATATTTGATCCTGTCTAAACCCGACTCGGCTTGGACATTCGACACCTCCAATTGCAGGTACAGACGTGGGGGGTGCTGACACATGTTTCGGTTATAATTCATTGGAATCAGAGTGATTCGACGTGTATATTATATTAAATGAATCCGTCATTTTCATGTTGTTGGTCGATATGAGGCATTGACCTCAGTCTCTTTAGTGGTTAATGGTTTTCCCTATTGGTTTTGGACCAGAAATGAGGCCGTAAGTTGGGCTCGTGGGCTGGCCTAAACGAAATAAGACCAAGCAGGGCCCAAAAGAAATCGGAGATTGAAGGGGAAGGAGGGAGGGAGTCCTCTGACCGAAACATCTGATCATGTGTACATGTGAAAATATTGGAATTCACCGCACGTTATGACCGGATACTCACTCTCTATATGTATATGCTATTCCGCCCCCAAGCAGGGGATGTGGTGAATTCTCATAAAATTGCTCGGGGGGCTAGAATTCTCGTCGCCGACGACAAAACACTCGTGGCTTTTGCAGCTGTTTCGGATCTCAAAACCCGAAGAATCGAGAGATTTCTCTCTGTGCGCTTTCTACGTGTGCACGTTGAATCCGTCGTTCACGAGTTTTTACTAGCGTTTACCGCGTCCTCTCTGCCCATGTTGGTAGTTAATACTAACTAAATTATATCCTTAGTTATTGGAACGGGCTCGTATGCATTTGCCAGGTAACTTCGGTCGGACGTCCGCTTCTTGACTTTGACAACGTGAACGGTGAACCGGTCAGACAATTACGTCAAGTTTTTTATATGGGGGTCTCTCGTCTAAAGTACGTTCTTCAGCTCCCTTTGATTTGTCCCGGTTGCGCTCATTCCCATCCCACCAGACCCTTCACAAGACCGGCACTTTAGTATTTTTTTTAATTATATAAAAAAAATACTTAATCAGAGAGGCAAATGAGATTTGAAATTAAGATATCCCGCTCTTTGATATTACACGAGATCAACAGTTCTGAAAATTTAAGCTATTAGATCAATACGTGGTTTAATATCTAAATACTCTCTATCACATCCCACCACTTCACGCTTCCTCAACCCTTACAAATCTCTAAAATACAAGGGACTTAGCATTCTACTTCTAAACCTACTACCATTATGTGCTTATCTATGTCATTGGCAAAACATTTAGGAAAAAGAAAATGTCATTGTCTATTGCTCAACAAAATTCAACATGCTTGATTTTCAATGGGTATCATCCAATGAACGAACAGTCTGTAGGTCGGGTCGACTGACTTTGCGTACACATTTGATCGGGTAATATCGACAAATGAAGAAGATTGCTGTCTCGACTGCTTATAAATAAGTAGCCATGGAGCTCATCAGGAGCTCAAGTTATCTTACCACCCTTAAAAAAAAAAAAAAAAAGAGGTAGTAGAAGAAGGTAAAGAAATGGCGTCCAAGGATTTGATTTCATCTGTTTGGGGTGTGAAGTTTCTGTGCTTTCTCATGGTGGTCATCCTTCATTCGGTCATCGTCGTCTCTGCAATACGACCAGGACCAGGACGAGGCAATTGTGGCCGGGGTGAGCTGCTCATTCTCTTTACTTCCCCGTGTATTATCATGTGGATTAAATCTCAACTACATGGCCCGTGCAATTTCTGTTGACACATCTCACATTCTGCACCGCCGACACGGGCGAAAACATCTTCTTGTACCGATTTCTCTATGAAAATTTTGCATCATCGGTATTCTACCAAATACCGGGAAAAACCGGAAGTTCGAAACGGTCGATGTAGTCCCCCTTCTTATCCCTCAACGCGTTCCATTGATTCCGAGATATTTTAGATTCAGACGAATACCAAAATCATTTCCTAGAACGTCCCAAAATCCCACTCCATGTGTACTGTGATTCTCTACTTTGCTTGCACCCCCGGGCGTGTCACGTGTGAGCAACTTTCGCCAGGAATCCGCAAGCGTTTGTCTCGCCGTCTTGACGAGGCGCGCCGATCAGACCAATTTTAATCCTTCGTTCACAATGGTTTGCAGGTGGAGCAGATCCCAGCAACCCAAGCCCGTCCCCTGGATGTATATGTAGGTTTTACTAACGCATCCTCCATACTCGGATGAGATATTGACATGCATGCCTCTGATTCAAAATGACTGTTCAGTATGATTAGTAGATGTTTACTGTCGCTGCAGGAGGCACACGTCCTCAGACAATGGAGGGATCGGCTGTCAAGTGTTAACTCGTTCTCGGATCACGTGTTATTATTATTATTATTATTATTATTATTATTATTATTATTATTATTATAAATAAATATGGCGTACTGTCCAAAAAGTCATGGTTAGAGAAATTCATAGGTCATGATTGATCGAAGATTGACGTGTTTTTCTTTTATGAATGATGTGCTAACTCAATATGTTGTATCGAAAATAATAGAAACCATTAAGTGAAATGGTAATCCGTCTGCAACTACCAAATTCAATATGTTCTTCTGTTTGTTGGATTTCGTTGATCAGGAGAAATGGATCTCTTTGCCTCGCCCGACGGAAGAAGTCGATCCCTTATCAGCTTCGGTTACTGCCTTCCGTGAAGGGTCCGAAACGGTCAATTGTTTCCGACGCTAGGGTCGAAGCCTCGAGGGCGAAAGAGACTACGCGTTAGGCTTTCTTGATTCATCACGTAAAATGAATCATGTAATATACTCTAGATTTTTGGAGTAATTAGTTGTTGCGCACATTTAAAATGGGATTCAGAGTTGAATGCCTCGAGTCAAGTTCCGTACATCGCCGTTTTAACCCACTCATTGATTTTCAATCATTATGCGAAGTAAACTAAAGAGTCATCAAGCAAGGCTTCGTTGATGTGACGTTGAGGTGACGTACTAAAATATAAAGTATGATTGGTGAATAGAGATTATCTAATTATTTTTTAAGTCGACCTCTTAATATTTAGATTCATCCACCACGAGTAAATGGGCGGCCCAGATCATTCCGCCTCCCCCCTCTCCCCATTTTCCCCCTTTTCTTTCTCCTTGTCTCCCCATTTCTCTTTTTCCCATTTCGCCCTTATTTCACCCACTCCTCTCTCATTCTCGATATAATCTTAAGCCATTAAATTAAAACTTAACAGCTGTCCTATAATCCAAAAAAAAAACAAGTTGGATGCAGTCGATGGCGGTAATGTTGAATTTAATTCAAGAGTTAGTACCATGAAAAGTCTCAAACTGGTACACATGTGATAAAATTATACTAAATTATTTTTTTTGATCACCAAAAACTCCAAACTGATACACTTATAACTAATTTAGGCCAAATTATTTTTTTGACCATAAAAAATTCGAAACTGGTACAAGTATGATAAATTTATCCCAAATTTATTTTTTTATCATAAAAAATTTCACACTGGTAAACATATGATAAATTTACCCTTTGTTAATTTCTATTAAATTGAGTTAATACCATGAAAAATTCTAAATTGATATATCTATAGAAAACATAGGGTAACGTGTAAACCCAACAATCGCCATATGTCATCTAAATCATTAATTTGATGGTTAAATTTAACGAAAGCTAACGAAGGGTAAATCTATAACAAGTATACCAGTTTGGGATAAATTTATTACAGGTGTACCGATTTGGGGTTTTTTATGGTCAAAAAAATAATTTGTGATAAATTTATCACAGTGTACTAATTTGAAAATTTTGGTGGTATTAACCCTTTGATTCTATTGCATGCGTGGACTGTGGACAACGTAAGAGCAATCGAAACAATCGTAGATAGAGGTAGTGTCGAATCTCTTGGGACAATTCAGCTCGTCTTGTGGAGAAAGGAAACGCAACCGTAGCATTCATAAATCTCCTTGACATCCGACGGTTGTGTCTTCAGAACACGACAGTGTGCTGATTTCCACATGGAGGGAGACCAACGGGTGTTCATGAGGCAAATTTTTAATAACATTTTAATAGTTACTGGTGAGGATTCATAGGCCCTTGCCCAGGGGCCGATGAAGGTCGCCGTCTCAAATCCTTAAAAAAAAAAAAGACATCGAAAAGGCCAAAATAGACAATTCTTTTATTATTAAAAATAACTAAAAAAATAAAAAAATATTGAAATATCATAAAAGATTGGCCCCATCAACGCTAGGGGTGTCAATGGTTCAGTTCGGTTCGATTTTTTAAATAACCGAACCGAACTGAACCGAACCATTAGGATTTGTGTATGAACCGAACCATTCCTCGACCTGAATTGTTCATGAACTGAACCGAAAAATCCAATTAGATTCAGTCCAATTCGGTTTGGTCCAGTTATTTTTTCAACTTTTTCATTTTTTTTAGTGTACAAGTGACAAGCAAGAGATTTTTCATGACTTGATCTTGACTCTCGGAGCAATAAGAGATTTCATCTTTTTTTTTTTTTGTGTACGATTATCGCTATATAATAAAAAATAAACGTCGAAACTTTCCAAACCAGAGTACCGACCATGGATCGGACCGAATTCGTTAAGACGAGATTGTGCACTCTACCCTTGCGATCGATCAACAAGGGCAATGTAATGGCACAGCTTTGTCATAAGCCACACCTTTCTGTTGCCTCAATTGCAGCACGCTTGGCAAAACCAGTTGATCAAACCAAACTCGAATGTTATTAGACAAAGGTGTACTAGTCACAGAGTCATAAGCCCCACAATTACAGCCAAAACAAACTGCTATTTTGGGCAATAAAGATTTGATAACTGTCTCCTCCTACTTGTCCATCGACAAAATTCTTCTCATTTACCACGACATATCCGAATCAACTTCAGTAGATAATGTCCCATGCCCAAAGACCAGAAACATGGCATATTTGCTCACAGACCAAGTTATCATACACTAAAATCAGTGCCTAGCTGCTGAAGAAAAAAAGAGACATTTTAGCAACATCTACTCGTAAGTCACTTCTGTAATTTTTGTACGACCTATAAGCCAAGAGAAGGAGCTGAATTCTTCAAGGTCCGCCTGCACATCACAAAGAAACGAGATCAGGATTCCAAGATGGAGTGGCAAATCACGAGGCTTTGTAAAATCATGTCTATTCACCTTGCAAATGCCATCTCGCCCATTAATCTTTGGCTACAACTCCGGGCTATAAATACCACAAATGAGATACAGCTCTTGCTTTAATTCACCCTTTTCAATTGTCAACACACTCCCATAAAAAGTATTTACTTAGCAGCTTTTTTTCCAAGTTTGACAGACTGTGGTAGATCACAATATAGACTTCATCAGCTTGCATAGAAGAAAGTCACAGTTCCACCATGAAAAACTAGCTAAACTCCATTGCAACATATAGAGCCCAATTCACAACTACCTAGAAAAAACAATAAGAAGAGTAAAACACAAGACATGAAAAAACAGATGGAGATTCTCAACAATAAAATGGTTTAACATGTACCAACCGTCAATCATAAAGAGAAATTAATATCCAGTTTAGCTCCATGGTCATCATAGTGGACAAATCTGCATTAAATTCATAATGAAAATGAGAATTATAGTATTTATTGTATAATTGAACAGGCATAAAAAGTTCATAGTAATTTATCACCTGACTCAAAATTTTCGAGTTCTGCCAAGTCTTCCTCGATTGAAACTGAAAGTGGCGTGGATCGTAACCAATCTTGAGTTCATATGAGAGCCTCCACCATGCTTGGGGTCAAGGAGCGATGAAACACGTCAAGTACACAGCCTCCTGTGCTAAATGCAGACTCCGATGCTACAGTAGAGACGGGTATTGCCAAAAACTTCGGTTGGATTCCCCTCACAAATTGCCGAAATGCCTCATTTTCTACAAGCTTAAGAGGCAATTCAACAATGATGAACATGGCTGCGAGGTCCCTTTTACTTCCATCTAGGTCGACTTTCCATGGACCAGACGAACTATTGGTCCTAACAAGTTGACCTGAGGAATCTTTTTGCCTTTTCTCCACGTTTTCATAAGGGTGTTGCTTACATCTCTTCAAATGGTTAAGCATTGCAGTTGTCCCATGCTTAAAAATAATAAGAGCCTCACAATATACACATTTGGCTTTACCTTGACATCATCTCTGTTATTTTATGTCTCGAGTTTAAATCGTTTCGAATATAAATCGGTTGCTTAAATTGATTTATAGGAATCTTCGATATAATACCCACGGCTAATCAAAACTTGGGCATAAGTGGACTTTGTTACTTACTGGGTATTTCTTCTGGCCAAATAAAAGAAAAGGAAAGGGCTTTTATATATTATTTGATTATATCATAATGTGGGGCCCATGGAGTACAAGAAATAATGGTTTCTTTGCTTCATTCTCTGTGACCATGCCTATATAGAATACGGACAGAAGAAGACACAAAAAAGGGTGGTTTTTCCCTGGACAAAAATCGTGCGTACAGATAGGTCCGGAACGAGCCGCACAAGAGAGGAAGCCGCGCAAGGCATCGCACCAACATTGAACAAAAAGAAAGAGGATCTCTAGGGTTATCGTTTTTCGTTGGCCGTGCGAACGTGATTCAACCTGATTAGTTTGTGCTTGTGAGTTTAGCTTTATATATTCAATTGAGTTGTTTGATTTGTAAACAATTAGGGTTTGTGTATAATCTAGGTGCGGGAAACACGAGCGTATTGAGCAATTGTAATTCCGATTCTCTGATTATAGTGAATTATTTTTGCTGGCTCTCCCCGTGGATGTAGGTATCGACATTCGAATTGAATCACGTTATATCTGGTGTCATTTATCGTCCCTTATTAATTTTCTACACTTTCGCATTGACGTATTTGCAAAATCCTGGTAATTTCCGCGTTAGTATCTTAATAGTTGGTATTACAACTTGGATTAAATTTCTGGATTGTGATTTGAGGCTTTTGCTTGTCTGATTATTATTTAGATATTTGTTATTGCATTTATGTTTGGAGTGAAAGTTGAAATTGAGAAATTTAACGAAAAAAATAACTTTGGGTTATGGAACCTCAAGATGGAGGTGTTATTGATAACTCAGAGTTTGACATAAGTATTGGAGGGCAAACCTAAGTTGTCTGAATCGATGAAAGATGAGGAAAGCTAGGAGTGTAATCCTGTCGAGTTTATCGGATGAAGTGTCGATAGAGGTAGGCGAAGAAAAGTATACTGCAGCATTGTGGGCAAAGTTTCAGTCGTTCTATGTAAAGAATGGTTTGAACAATCGCTTGTATTTGTTAAAGATGATGTTTCAATTCAGATATACTGAAGGTACGTCTATTAGAACCTACCTAGATGAATTTAATAAACTCATGATGGATTTGAAGAATGTCAGTAAGACTCTTGAAAATGAAGAGCATGGCATGATGCTGTCGGCTTTTTTACCAAAGTCATGGGAACACTTTACTGATTCTCTATTGCAGGGGCGTATTATGGTTACCTCAAAAGAGGTAAAGTCCACATTATTTTCTAAGGAGTGGCAGAGAAAGTTGCGAGATGATACTCTAGCGCAGGATGTAGGCGGGGACTAATGATTCTGGGTAGAGTGCAATAATGGGGGTCCAGCAGCAGCAGAGGTAAAGGCAGGTCTAAATCACGCCATAGAAAATTCAAGAGACGCGTGAAGTGCTTTGAATGTCACGAGGAGGGTACATCTAGATAGATTGTCCTAAGTTGAGAAACAGAGGTGATAAGCAGAAGACCAATAATAGTGTGGCGAATATTGCTGAGGAAAGCACTAGTAATGCAGATGCTGTTTATGTGTGACTATAGGTTCGTCAAGAGACGAATGAGTGCTAGATTCGAGGTGTTCTTATCATATGACGCCTCATAGGAACTGGTTTACTGCTTACTGGGCTGCAGATAGTGGTAGAGTTCTGTTGGAGAATAACATAGCCTGCAAGGTTGTGGGATATGGACAGTTCGTATGCAGATGCATGATTGTGTAGTTCGCACATTGACAAACGTAAGGCATGTACCGGAGCTCAAGAAGAATATTATTTCCCTAGGGAGACTTGATGATATCGAGTGTAAGTACACCGCTGAAGGTAGAGTGTGACGATCTCTCGAGGTGCTATGACAGTGATGAAATGGAAGAAAACGAATTCTCTCTATCATCTATTGGGAGAGATCGTGACAGGAGCTGTTGCAGTTTCATCAGGTGAGTCAGATTCTGATTTAACTTGTTTATGTCATATAAATTTAGGGCACATGAGTGAGGTAGGTATGACAATGCTGAGTGATAGAGGGTTGTTAAAGGGTCAGAAGACAAGTAAGTTAGACTTATGTGATCATTGCATTTTTGGGAAGCAATGTAGGATTAAGTTTACTACAAGTATTCATTCGACCAAGCTACCGGTTGAGTTTATTCATTCAGATGTCTGGGACACGTCTTCGTTTCCTTCGAAAGGAGGTGCCCGTTATATGCTGACATTTAAGGCATTAATTGAGAAGCTGTTAGATAAATAGATCAAATGCTTGAGAACCGATAACGACGCCGAGTTCTGTGGTAAAGATTTTACTGAGTTTTGTGAGAGAGAAGGATTGTTAGACACCGCACAGTACCTGGGATACCACAGCAGAATGGCGTAGCAGAATGGAAGAACAGAACTTTACTTGAGCGGGCTCGGAGCATGTTATCACATGCTAGATAGGCAAGAAATTTTGGACCAAAGCAGTGAACATGACCTGTTACCTGATTAATAGATCTCCATCAAATGCTATTGAGTGGAATACTTCGGAGGAAGTATGGTTGGCGAAAACTGTCGATTACTCCGAATTACGAGTATTCGGATGTTCTGCGTATGCTCATGCTAGTAATGGTAAGCTTGAGCCGAGGTCGAAAAAGTGCATATTTCTGGGTTTTGCACATGAGGTGAAAGGCTACCGGCTGTGGTGCACTAATTCCAAATCACCCGATTTTCTAATCGGTAGAGATGTAATATTCGACGAGACTGCAATGCTTTGATAGAGGAGTTTTAAGATACTACCAGCAGAGTAGACAGATCATGATGTCAGTAGTGACGTGGAGCTTCAGGTGGGACTCCGGAGATATTAGAGGTAATAGATGTTGAGACTTCAGATGAAGCCGTAGTTCCTGAAGTTGGTGATAGTCAACAACCAGTGCAGCCGCAACATACTCTAGTTGAGTGTAGACAACGAAGGCAAATAAAACCATAAGTACGTTATGGTTATACAGATATTGCTTATGCTTTGACTGTAGTTGACAAGGTGGAGACAGAGGAGCCTTCATCTTACTTTGAGAAGATTGCTAGTTTTGAGTCGTCCTAGTGGATAGGGGCCATGAGTGAACATATGGAATCACTTCATCGAAATTAGACATAGGAGCTAGTTAAAATACCAAGAGCCAGAAGATTATTGGAAGCAAATAGGTCTACAAACGGAAATAGTACATTCCCAGTGTCGAGGCAACGAGATATAAGGCGAGACTTGTGTCGAAGGGATTTACACAGTGGGAGGACATTGACTACAATGAAGTGTTTTCTCTTGTGGTAAGACATACTTCTATTCATATTTTACTTGTCTTAGTTGCTGCACATGATCTCGAGTTGGAGCAGTTTGATGTGAAAACGGTGTTTCTTCATGATGAGTTGGAGGAGCAGATTTACATGAGGCAGCCGGAAATATTTTTTATTCCGGGTAAGGAAGATCATGTTTTCTTGTTAAAGAAATCTTTACATAGACTGAAACAGTCTCCTAGGTAGTGGCATAAGAACTTTGATGCTTTAATGGCTAATGAGGACTAATTTAAAAATCAGATGGATAGTTGTGTTTATTTTAGGAGACTGGATGATGCGTCTTTGATATATCTGCTGCTATATGTTGATGATATGTTGATAGCAACTAAGAATATGTTTGATATTGATGTGCTGAAAAGGAAGTTGAGTGCTCAGTTTGAGATGAAAGATTTAGGTGCTGCAAAGAAAATATTGGGTATGGAGATTTTGCATGACAGGAATGTAAGATTATTACGTCTGTCTCAAAAGAAATATATTGAGAAGTTTGTAGCACGTTTTAATATGCAGTTTGCGAAGTCTGTAAGTGCACCATTAGCGAAACACTTTAAACTTTCAGTTAAATTATCACCACAGATTGAAGAGGAGGAGCATATATCCCGTGTTCTATATTCTAGTGCAGTGAGTAGTATTATGTATGCTATGGTATGCATTAAGCTTGATATTTCACGAACCGTCAGTGTAGTTAGTCGTTATATGAAACATCATGATAAAACTCATTGGAAAGCTGTGAAATGGATCATCAAATATTTGAAAGGGGCATCAAACGTTGGCATAGTGTACCGGAGCGACAATAATGGATGTAAAATCACTGATTTTGTGGATTTTGATCATGCAGGTGACTTGAATGAGTGCAGGTCTTTAGCAGGATACTTGTTTAAACTTACAGGTGATGCAGTTAGTTGGAAGGCTTTCTTATAAGACCACGTGACCTTGTCGTCGACTTAAGCAGAGTACATGACACTGACATTTGTAGCGAAAGAGGCGATATCGTTACAGAATTTGCTTTTGGACTTTGGGTTGGATCAGAAAAATATTGATACACATTGTGACATCCAAGGTGCGATGTTTCTAGCGTATAATCCGGTTTATCACGAGCGGACAAAGCATATCAATATCAGGTACCACTTCATTTGAGATGTTTTAACAAATGGTACGATTGTTGTGAAAAAGATAGCAAAATCGGAGAACTCAACGGACATGACGACTAAGCCTGTTTCTTTGATGAAGCTCAAACTTTGCTTGAGCACTATTGGCGTCTGTGAAAAGTGATTGCCTTTTGAGGTAATGGGAAAGCAGCATGAATGATGAGCACAATTGACTTGGCTTCAAACATAGAGTCAAAGTGGAGAATTATTATTTTATATCTCGAGTTTAAATCGTTTCGAATATAAATCGGTTAGTTAAATTGATTTATAGGAATCTTCGATATAATACATGCGGCTAATCAAGGCTTGAGCGCCAGTGGACTTCGATACTTACTGGGGACTTCATTTGGTCAAATAAAAGAAAAGGAAAAGTCTTTTATACATTATTTGATTATATCATAATGTGGGGCCATGGAGTACAAGAAAGAAGGGCTTCTTTGTTTTATTATCTCTGACCATGCCTATAGAATACGGACATAAGAAGACGAAAAAAGGGGTGGTTTTTCCTTGGACAAAAATCGTGCGTACAGAGAGGTACAGAACGAGCCGCACGAGAGAGGAAGACGCACAAGGCCTCGCAACAACAGCGAACGAAAAGAAAGAGGATCTCTGGGGGTTCTCGTTTTTCGTTAGCCGTGCGAACGTGATTCAACCTGATTGATTTGTGCTTGTGAGTTTAGTTTTATATATTCAATTGAGTTGTTTGATTTGTAAATAACTAGAGTTTGGGTATAACTAGGTGCGGAAAATACTAACATATTGAGCGATTGTAATTTCGATTCTCCGATTATAGTGGATTGTTCTTGCTGGCTTTCCCCGTGGATGTATGTACCGACATTCGGATCGAATCATGTTATATCTGATGTCCTTTATCGTTCATCGTTAATTTTATGCACTTTTACATTGACGTATTTACAAGATCCTGATAGTTTTCGCGTTAGTATCTCAACAATCTCTCTCCTTAAAGTGATCCCACGCATTGGATCTCGTCGACCTCCTTTTATCTGTGCCAATACCTTCATTCGTTGGATCCCATCTATCAATAAAACAGAACCACAACTTCCCTTAGAAACAAGCAGCAATTGTGTATGGAATATGATTTCCACCTTCCCAGTTGCCAAATTTAGATACATAAGGATGTTCCTGCAGTAGTGACATAAGAATTTCAGTTCCCATGTGAACTGAAATTTTCAGTTTATGCAATTATCAATATTATGCAAAGAAACTCAAAACTCCAGGATAAATTTTTAGCTTCATATTAGATGGTCTCAGGAACTTGAAGAAAACTTATAATTAAATCTTTTGGCATCTAGGATGGACAAAACTCCAGCACAATTGCACATTTGCAGATGAGTCCGGAAAGATACCAACATAATGAGGTGATTTAGAACCTTTGGATGGATGTTGATTATATTTGCAACTTTTACTAGCTTATGATTCCTCCAAGTAGGCTCAAACAAAGCATTTTAAATTCCAAACAGAGCAAGCTTTTGGGGAATTCTATTACTCTCCTCAAAACTACATCTCACCTTGAGTTTTGTACTTCTCATATATGTGTAAGAGATCCTTGTAGTTTGATGTCGTCAAACCACTAAATCATAAGAAAATTCTTCAATGAGACTGTGCATTTAATTAATTAAATCAGACAATTGATGGAGACAAAGAATTACCATTTCGAAACAACGTTCATAATTAATAAGACCTTTCCCCTGAATTTGCTCAACGAAACATCATTCTATCAATGTCTTGAACCATGAAGAAAGATGTATTGCAGCAATTAGCAATTATTATAAATAAAAGAGCTTTACCCAAAATTCAGTATGTACATCCAAAAATGAATAGGAAATTATGTTAACACAAATTACCAAAAAATAGTAGGTGCCAAAAAAACATAGAATTGTCAGCCATGACAGCACGAATTGAGGACTTGCATACCTTGGAGAATTTGCAAACGAGATCAGTTCATGCACAAAAAGAAAATAAGAGACCTCAACTTCAGCTTAATGTCTTTTAGTCCAGATTAAAACTTTAAAAGTACCAAGATTTACTAGCTAAAATGTGCTTCCTCGTCATCCAAAACAATCAAACAGAGAAGATGCAAAAACAGTGTAGCGGCTGAGACAATTAGGTTAATCTGGAGTAAAATCAATGATTAAAAAAAGGGTAAACCACGCACGTCTGTAGGCATTTTCGTCGGCGACCTCCCACGGGGGCTGGCCGTGTCCTCAGCGTAGGACCAGCAATGGCTTTTGTTGCCTTAAGCACGGCGACCACACAACGGTGGATCTAGAGCTAAACAACTTGCATATGTTTAAGAACATGTTTCACCTCTTTTCCTATCTTACCAAAGATCGGAGAACATGAGTAGTACGCAATACAGGGGCTTCCGAAGTGGATGAATCTTACAGCTCGATGGAAATGAAAGCAATAGAGATTCGACAAAATCCCCATTCACTGATTGACCCATCAAACACAAGCCAACCTAGCGCAACACGAGAAACAAAGAAAGCACAAAAAGAAACCGAGAGACCAAAGGAAGCCCTAGAAGCACACCCGACGTCGCCAAGAACGATGATCTTAAGCAATGTCTGCCTGCCTGCGACACCAAGATACAAAGATAGACTCACGACGTCCTCTTGCACCTGTGTCCAAACGAGAGACAGTACG
Organism: Rhodomyrtus tomentosa; assembly: GCA_028455895.1. Lineage (NCBI taxonomy): Eukaryota > Viridiplantae > Streptophyta > Magnoliopsida > Myrtales > Myrtaceae > Rhodomyrtus > Rhodomyrtus tomentosa. The sequence goes on along the minus strand of JAPCWY010000001.1, from coordinate 32,334,180 downwards.
ATGGAGACCAGAGAATACGCTTGTTCGAATATGATAGGCGATGGAGATGAAGACGAGAGACGGACGAGGGTTTTCAGTTTAGGGTTTTGTGTTTTCATAAACCATTCTCTTTTTACTTTTGGGTTGCTAGTGTGAGTTTTACTGGGCTTTTCAGTTTTCACAGGTCTATATTCAATAACTGAATCGAACTATACCTGAACCCAAAATATCTAAACTAGAATTTTTTTTTTGGTTTTTTCTACTATCTAAACTAAACATTGAACTGAACTGAAAATGTGCGAAATTTTAGTTTAGTCCGGTTCAGTTCTGTTTTTGGTTCAGTTTATAGTGCGGTTTTGACATCCCTAGTCAACATCGGCTGGCGAATGAAATGAATTGACACAATTACAAAATATTTAAGCTTCAATTGATAAAAAAATTTAAAATTAAACTGACACAATTAAAATAAATTTAAGACAATTTTAATAATTTTTCCCTTCATTTACTATACTAGATGTCGTGGATCCATCTTCAATCCTTCTAGGTTTTGTCCCCCGTCCAATTCTTCAATTTAATATATACTTTAACTTCCTTGGAAAACGTTTGCATGTCCTGAGAGTCAACATAAAATCGTTTCTAATGTAAAAGGGCTATCTTGATGAGTGTCCTACACGCTTGTTAAGTGTATTACATTCAACTTTTAGAATAATTCAACTTCTAAGTCATTCAAGATGTGTATGACTTGACAACAAACGACGCATTGTCAAATGCAAAGTCCGCTTTGACGGATTAGTTAGAAACTGGTATTTGAACTTGAACCCAAGGTAACAAGCATCTAATATAATAACCTTGGAGATTGGTCGCATCAGTATGACGAGGACACCACCTCGAGATCTGTGCTTGGGAGAAAAATAATAAGACAAAGATGACTCCATGGCCCCCACTCAATGAAGGCCCAAATTTCAGGATCCCTCTTTGGCACAGAGAAAGGACGGAGCGAGGGTAGATGGCGTGGGGAAATTAATTAAAAAAATGCTCATTTTATTGTAATTGTGTTAATTTAATTTAAATTTTTTTTAATTTGATTAAATCCTAAATATTTTACAATTGTGCCATTTCAGTCTATTCGGCGAATTTTGACTGGCCAATATTGATGGGAATTTAAAAAAAAATATTTAGAACTAAATTGACACAATTGCAATAAGTTTATGACTTTTTTAGTAACTTGTGCTTAGAAGCTACAAGCGTGCATTTTTTTCCATGAAAAATCAAGATTTGAAAAATATTTTTCGAAAAAATTGACTGGTTATATCTCGTTTAGAAAGTAGTCAACATAATTTTTTTAATTGTAGATAACAATTTATGCATAACTACTTTCGTAGGTGGTAAAAATATTTGCATTAATTTAATTTTTAAGAGATATAAGAGATTATTGCTCGAAAAATATTTTTCAAATCTTGAGTTTTTCGTGAAGCAAACTTACTCTTAATGCTGATTCCTCCTCTAAATTCAAGTTTTTTTTTTTTTTCATTGCTAGCGAATAAAATTTATATTTACTGAACTTTCCAAATATAATACACTTGGGTTACCCAGCTTTCAACATAAAAACACTCTCTCTATTTCTTAGGGAAAAGTACCAAAAATGTACTAAATCTATTGCATTGATACCAATTTAGTTCTAAACGTTTTTGCATTGGTACCAATTTAGTCAATCCGGTTAGTTTAGGCAAGAAACTGCTGACATAGACACTGGCTGTCTTATGTGGTATTGCTGACATTGACTTAATTCTTTTAATTTTTATTGTTATTATTATTATTCTTTTCTCCCCTTTTTTTCTTTCCCTTTTTTCAACCCTTGTTCATTGTCCTTCTTACACTTCACCTCAACATATCTGTCGAGGCCATGCCTTGCCCAGGCAAGGGAGACCTCACTTGGGTGAGGGCAAGACCGGTGATGCTTGCCCTGTCCTGGGTGAGGGTCGGTTTCGTCCTAGCACTAGCCGCCCAAGCAAGGCTCACTGGGCCTCACCCAGGCTAGGGATAGCCTCATCCTTGCCTAGGTGAGGTTCGGCAGGGCCTAACGAGGTCTATGGTTGGTGGCTGGCCACCTTTAATTAGAGTTATAGAATAGAGAATAATGGAAGAAAATAGAGGAAAAAATTAGGGAAAAATGAAAAAAATAATTAAAAATTTAAAACACTCAAGAGGATCATTGTTTGATTGATCACAAAGGCTTCTCATTGAACATCACCAGCAGATTACTAAAGATTTGGACGTCCTGATTATGGAATATAGCAGCTATAACGATTGTGATGGTGTCAAAGACTTGAGTTCAATGGAGACTAGGTGTAAGGATGAAGATCTTGACAAGGAGAAGAACAAGTCATAGATGGCAAGGTGCTCATGAGGACTTGGAGGTACCATAGTCAATCTTTAATCAAGGTGGCATCTTTGGATGCTGAGATGCTCAAGAGGTTCATTGGATAATTGATCACAAGTCATTCCCTCGGTAAGCCTATAAACATCACCAACAAACCAAAACATCAGGTGTAACAATGTTTATGTAGATATCAGGTTTGATGATTTTAAACAATAGATATGTGTGAATGTTTCGTTAGAAGAAAATATACTTGTTGGCAAGTAAAAGATCCACAGACAAACATCAGGAAATCTATCGGGTGGATTATAGCCATGTCAACAGTGTTAGAACAACAAATGTTTTGGAACAGTGTTAGAAACAGAGTTGCAGTAGTTCCAACGGATCTCTAATGGCTCGTTGGACTTCTCAATCACCTCCAACAGGAAGAATGAAGCTGTCTATGTAATGGAATATCTTCTAAGCCAAAATATTAGGGAGAGCACAATGTAAAATGCATACTTGCTGTGAGCTAGGTTTCTCTTGCTATTTCTTGATTCTCCTGAAAGATCTTCTTTGATAATCTTTCTCTATTGTGATCGTGTGAAAGATTAAATGTACAATTGTGAGAGCAATACGTGAGTCCTGATAGTGTGATCTATTGGAAATGTTATACTTACTGTTTGTAACTTGTCTTGAAAATTGCTAGCCCAACTTGTGGCCGTTAGTCTTAAGAGTGGACGTAGGCTTGTTATAAAGCCAAATCATTATATATCTTGTGTGCTTGCATTTTAGTTGATATTTTACTTAGTCTGGCACACGTTCAGCTATTGTTTTGTGAAACATTTGCTCACCCAATATTTTTATAGCACTTATTATTTTATGTGCTCTTATTTCTCGTGACGTTATTACACTTCAACACACAGTCTTCTCAAAGTATTTCAAACATTTGCTCACATTATCTCTATAATATCTCTGCAGATGTTTGACCCGGTGTTTAAAATTGAACTTATTTTATTCTGCAAATGTTTATTTAAAGTTCTCAAACAACCTATTCAGCCCTCTAGATTGTATTATTAGCCCCAATACTATACACATCGTATTATGCGGTAAAGAAATATTACAAATATGTACAAGAATCTATGTCTATACCCAAGTTTAAGGACAAAAATGCTGGCTTTATTTCGTGCAGTCTATTTTGTAGCACAACGGAGGTTAGGCTGAATTTTAAAGGAATAGTATATCGAGATAGTATGTGCAATTGTACAATAAGAAAACACGGCATTATTATGGACAATAAAGTTGGTGAGGGAGATATATCTTTAACTGTATGAACTTTGAGTCTACTTCACAACATAGATAGCAAAATTACTTTTTTTCCTCAATAATACTACATGCAAGGGAAAACAATAGGACATACCCAATATTTATATATGTAGTAAAGTGGACTTATATATAAGATAATCCACTTTATGATATATTATATATCCAAAAGAATTATTTACATACAAGATAAATGCGCAATATCAGAGAAGGAAATAAGTACATTGTGCATGATGGGTAGAGCTTACTAGAATAATGCAGAAAAATCGTTAAAAAAGATCTCAACCTATTCATTTTTCTCAATTCAGTCTTAAATATTTTAAGTATGCTAATTGAGTCTTAAACCTTTTCATATTTTACCAATTGAGTGCACTCGGTCAATTTTGATAGAAAATCATTGATGTGGACGCTGGCCTGTCATGTCAATAATATTTTAATATTTTTTGATTTTTCATTAATTTCTAACATTTTCCTTTTTTTTACCTTTCCCTTTGTTTTTTCCCTTATCGAGGCTAATGATGGTCATGGGGTTTTTATTGGATGGACTCAATTGACAACAAATAAAAATATTTATGACTTAATTAGCAAAGTTAAAAGATTTAAGACTGAATTGACAAAAGTACAAAATTAAAAGGTTTAGGACTCAATTGAAAAAATTGCAATAGGTGTATTACTTTATGAACAATTTTTCCACAACAATACGCGTGAATGGATAGAGGACACAAAATGTGTTCCAACTTTGAGGCGATGAAAACTCTCGGAAAGACTAGACATCGGACGGCAACTTCCCACGAACTCTTGAATTGCTTGCAAACACGGACGGCGGCTGAAGAACACCGGAAATTCAAAGAGCACACCGTTGCAGGCAAAAGACTAATGCGCATACATCCCTACTTTGTACGTCCAACTTTCACACGTCAAGCAAGCAAATTGCATGCACCAGACACTTAAACTGGCGGACGTTCCATTCTTCATTGTTTAAACATCGAGGGAAAAGAATGAAATTTTTTGAATCTAATGTACCGATCACGCTAACACTTGGATTCAAACATGAAATCGCCATACGAGATTTTCGATCTTACTCTCTACATAATCAAGGTTTCTTGGGGGCGCATGTAACCACTTTGTATCTCTGTACTGTCTATTTTTCTGTTCTCGGAAACTAGTTTGAAACATAAATCTGTACGACAATATAATTTCTTAATTTTAATCCAGAAATAGGTCTGGAACTGAAATGAGAAGTGAAATTTTTTTATTTTTGTATTTTTAGAACAGAAATATAAATAAGAATTCTTCTCATCACTCATTTCCTCTCTCTCGCATGCAATCTTCCTCTCTCTCGCGTTCTTATCGTCGGCCACTAGCCTCGGCCATCATCCATTTGCCGTTCGTTGTCCACCTTTCGCCATTCGATGTCCAAAGCGAAGGTGAAAGAGGAGGAGGGAAAGAAAGGGAAGGAAAACGACCATGAGGGGTGGGGGTCCTCGCCGCTGCAACAGAGGGAATCCCTCTTTCTGTTTTTGCTTTTATTTAACTGATTTTTTTTTTTAGTTTTCAGCTTATCAGGTGGGATTTTTTTATATTTGTATTTGGCTTTTTGTTATTGTAGATTCAGATCTCTGGCAAGCCGCATGTGGACCACGCATGACTTTCAGCACTCCACGTCGGATATGGCACTTAAATAATTATTTTAAAAAAAAATTTAGCACTGAAGTGATCCAAAAAAAATATTGGTACTAAAGTGAACTTTGTACACAAATATTAGCAATTCTGTTGTACTTTTGCCGAATTATTTTCATACAAAATAAATGCACAATATTAGAGAAGGAAATCTAATAAGTAAATTGCGCATGATGAGTAGAGCTAAATAGAATAATGCAAAAAAAATTGTTCAAAAAGTTCTCAACCTATTATATATTTATCAATTAAGTCTTAAATTTTTTAAGGAAAAATGCCAAAAAAGGGCCACAACGGCATTTACTTTCTCAAATACGAGATCAAACCCAAATTTGTTTCAAAAAAGGGGCCCAACTGATTTATTTGCTCCAAAGAAGGGTCTGGCTTTTTATCTTTTTCCCTTTTTTCATTTTTGTCTTTCTTTTTATTCTTCCATTTACTTTTTTTTTTTATCTTTTTCTTTGCGCCTCCCCTCCCCCAGCCACTGTCCACCAGTGACCACAATACTCCTGTTTTGGGGAATTCGCTGCAGCACCTTCACCACCATGTAGGCGATAGTCGAGTCGAGCCCCGAGGTCGGCTCGTCGAGGAAGAGGATGATTGGGTCATGGATGACGTCAGTGCCGATGGAGACGTCCCGCCGCTCTCCGTCGGAGACGCCGCGGTGGCCCTCGTCGCTGATCGCCGTCCTCGCCGCGTTTCGAAGGCCTAGCTTGTGACATTCTGATTTTTTCTTGTCATTTTGAAACTTATCAATGATAATGTATCTAACGATAAATTTTAGTCATATCCCGCTTGGATCTGATCAATCTCGAGTTAACTGACCAAAAGGGAAATGTGAACGTGATACAATGTACGTAGGCCTAAGGAACTCTAATAGGAAATGATACTTTGACCACAAGGATTGCCGATGGAGTATTTAGAATCATTAAAGGCCAATCTAATCATGATTAAGGAATACATTGTTAGCGTTATACGATTGGAGCGCAGGTGATGCCGCTTAACCAATGTATAATTTGCAAAAATTTCCTAAATAGAACGATAGCGATCGAGACCGTCGGAACTAGCAATAGATTATCGCAATTACATGGCAACTAAAGTTTTCATGAATTAACGAGCCTTAAGTATGATGAGAATCACAGAGTTGATACGCGTAACGTCTGCAAAAGTTGCTCGTCAGTTTGGGATAATTTGAAATTACATTTGACAGAGAAATAGCCCAGAGACGAGTCTTGAAATTGAAAAATGAAAAATCAAGAATTCCAACATTATAATTGGATTAAACGTCGCCTCATCGAAGGAAATTTGAATCGGAAAAACGACGTTCTAGACTATGAGGATAAAATTACCGTTTTGCCCCCCAATGTTTGACTTTGTCTTAATAAATGGATGAAGGCATTTTGGTCATTGACCCTACCCCATGGATGCCGAAAAAGGGAGTAATTTATGGCCATTGGATCATCTAATTGATGGATATGGGACAAGTGTCAATGGATGGCTTACTTGGCATGAATTGTTTAGCTTTTAACCTACAATTCTTGATAGTTGACCACGCCTAAATTGGTGTATACCCCCTCTTCTCTCTCTTGCTCAGCCGAAAACCTCCACCAGCCGTCATCTTCTTCCTCTCCTCCTTCTTCTTTGGCCAAGAACTTCCCTGCAAGACCAGCCTGCTGCCGCTCCTTCGCTCGTTCCGATGGCCACTACCGACGATCGCCTGAGCTCGCGCCATCCACCAGCCCGTAGCCCCACCTCTTGCTGATCACCTGCAATTGGAATTTCTGCATTTGGCCACCTGAGAAGCTCCGGCCAGCCAATCTCCTAGAAGCCGATGGATTTCGTCGCAGCTGAGGGTAAGTCTTCGTTCAGCCTGTATAGGACCTCGAATTGGTTCAAATTTTCTGTGGTAGTTTATAAACATGTAGGACTATGATTGAATAAGCTTAGGTAAAAAGTTTGAGTGAATTTGATGGAGTTTTGATATCGAAATGGTGTTGTGTTTGAAGGGCGGAATCTGACCGGCGGAGGACTTGAAGGATTCGGCTTTGTTCGTGGACTTTCTGCCGTCGCCTCGCCCTCAAATTTTCGGTGAGGCTCTATAACACCTAGGACTATATGTTATAAAGTGATATGAGTGGTAAATTAAGAATTAAGAGTGAATTATGGACTGATTAACCGGGATTAGGGAAGAACCGGTTAAATCCCCTATTTCGACTTGTTGAACCCGAACTCTTAGGGGATGTTAAGGGTGTTGCCGAGCTCTAATTTCATCGTTGAGGCATACTATAACAGAAATTGATATGTTATTAAGGTTTATGTTTCGTGATTCGAAGATTGGACGAGAGAAAATTGATAAATTGGTTGGATTTCTCTAGGGTTATACGGCTGCCCTGTTTTGGATTGCTTAGGCCGAACTTTTGAAGTGCTTGGAAGGAGATTTTTGTAAATTTAAGTTTAAGGTAAGGAGTCTCTAAGCCTTGGCTAGCAGGATAGGCCTCGACTGAGTGAATTGATTGTGAATTGGGTGAAATTTTCCTAAGTTATTGTGCGAGTGCTCAATGTTCGTCATTATGAGTTGATGAATGCTCGAATGCATGCTAAATACATATGCCTTGCGTTGATTGCCACATTTGAGTGATGAGTTTGATTGACTCGTATGCCGTAGATGGTTAGCTCAATGCATGAACTTGCACTCAATCATGAAGTCTGGAATTGAAATGAAATTGGACATGTTTGGGAACTTGTGGTACCCTGATGCGTTAAGATGCAGGGTTGTGATGGCTAGTATACTAATGTGTTGAGACGTGAGGTTGTAATGGATAATACCCTGATGCATTGAGACGCGGGGTTATGGTGGCGAATGTCCTGAGGCGTTGATACGCGGGACGAGATTGATTATGTGTAGACACAGGCCTGGGATGACATTAAAAACCTAATGTATTTTTGTGGGTTTGTCAATTTGATGGTTTAAGGAGTATTGACGTGGACCGAGCCTGAGGCGTTTTAAACGTTGGCGTGAATCGTGAGAAAGTGCTAAAGAGTGGATTGTATGGCTTAATTTGGTGTTTCATGCCTGACTTGATTGATAAGTTATGATTACATGATTGCTTGATTGTCAATCGTTCGTATCCGTGTGGCATTTTATGACTGATGGATGTCTATATTGTTGAATGCGTTTTCTTGTACATTATTTGTATTCATCTGGGTGTACTGTCAGCCTGACCTAGGTTTAGGACTTATTTTACTGAGATGTCGATCTCATCCCGTTGTGGGACCTTACTTTTTCAAATCCGAAACCCTGAAGATGTTACCTATGCGTCTAGGCGATCCGAAGGAAATAACCGCCTACTTTGATGAGTTTTCGGATGGTCGGGGTACCGTGTATGTGAGAAACTGTACAGTTTTGTGGGTTGACGAGGATGGTAAGGACTGAAAATCGCATAGGTTTGAAGCCTAGCTCCGTAGGGTAGGGGATGTTACTATTGATCCGTTGAGGTCCACAGGGTGCCTCGCGGAGCCATTTCTAGTTTGTATCATCCCACTCGGGATTCTGTAGAGATCGAAGTGTCTGTAACCGGCTTGAGGAACATGCCGGAGAAGACTCCAACTATGGAGTACATAGTGGAGGTGATAGAGATTGATGCTTTGGAGGACGAGTTGGAGGATGCCGCGATGGATGATTCCGTGGATGTGCGTTCCGAGATTTTCTCGGACTACAAGCCTGATGAGGATGCCGAAGAGATTGACGATTCCAATGGTTCGACCTAGGGGTTTCCTGATTTTACTTGGTTGCTTTTTGATGATCTCGTCGGTTTGTTTCTTTTTTGGGACTTCGATTTGGTTTGTCTTTTGATTAAGTCCCGATGCCCCGACATATCAGCAGGGCTAGGTCACCTGTACTTTTGTATGAACTATTGATGTTATATGTATATATTTTATGTTCTTGCTATTCAGGTCCCCATTGGTTTATGCACGGGGTGTCTTTCATATTACGTTTCCATACGCTCCTTTACATTACGCATCTCTCGATAAGTGATTTTTGGGATTCGAGAGTATAGTGAAGTAAGCTGTACGCTCGTGCCTAGGGTGCGGGGCGTGACATAGCTGGTCGATATCTTCGACTTGGACAACATTTAGGGGAGTCGAAACTCGGCCCCGAATATCAGTGTCTCCTCCACCGTAAGCATCGCGACGAGGAGATCGTCTTGCATCATGCAGTCGATATCGCTTTCAAGAGCCTCGACTCAAGCGCCTCTCCATTCAAGGTGACGCTCCCCTTCAAGCTTCCCTTCACGATTCGGTTCGCGAGCGCGTCAACAAGCGTCGACTTCCCGGAGTCGTTGGCCCCAACGACGGCGAGGATCTCCCCGGAGATGTCGTTGAGGAGGACCTTGCTCCAGGTGAAGAGGCTCTCCCCAGCGATGAGGCCCTCGACGGTGGCGGAGCCAAGGTAGAGGCTGACTGTCGGGAGGACCTCGGCGCACATGCATCCATCGATTGCTTCTAGATTCGAACCACGAACACACCTCTTACGAAGACGACAAAGAAGAAGAAGAAGAGGAGGAAGAGGAGGAATCCCTGAACTCGTTCACCGTGGCATTACAGGCCAGTCCGCACCCGCACCGTGGGCACTTGATGAAGTTCTCCACCGAGAACCCCGCCGACGCGACCCCGACGGAGAACTCCAGCTCGCCCGCACCACCTCCACGATGTTCAGCCATACCACCGTCACCTTCACGCTCACCCCCTTCGGCCTCCTCAGCCTCTCCCTCTCGATCAGCCCCTCGATGCTCCGCTTGTACTTGAGCTGGTACGAGTTCTCGAGCGTGAAGCTGCACGTCTTGTTCAGACTCACCGTGAACTCGCCGGTGGTCTCGTCCAGCTCGTACCCCATTATGCCCTTCGGGAGCAGGCCGATTGGGAACCCGTACGACTGGAGTACCTCGTACGCCGATGGCGACCATTTTAGGAGGCGACAGGTGCCGAGAGGATGGCAACCCAAAAAAAGAAGAAGTCCGTTGCACAGACAGGCTGGGGATGGGGAGTGGAGCAGAAAAAAAAAAGGGAAAAAAGTAAAAGAAAGACAAAATTGAAAAAAGAGAAAGAAGACAAAAATCATACCCTTCTTTGAACAAATAAAGTAATTGTGGATTTTTTGGCATTTTTACTTTTTTAATTGTGACGATTGAGATATAAATATTTTCACGTTTTTTTAATTGCGTACACTTGGCTAATTTTGGCAAAAAAATCGATGATGTTGACCTTGACATGTCATATCGATAATAATTTAATATTATTTTTTATTTAATTCTAATATTTTTCCTTTTTTCTTTTCCTTTGTTTTTTTTTACTATGGCCAACGAAGGTCGTGAGATGGACTCAATTGATAAAACGTAAAAATATTTATGACTTAATTAGCAAAGCTTCGACCAACAAAAATTAGCAAAGCTAAAAAGTTTAAGATTGAATTGATAAAAATGCAAAATTAAAAAGGTTTAGGAATTTGCAATAGTTCTGTACGAACAATTTTTCCACAACAATGCGCGTGATTGGATAGAGGCTACACAATGTGTTCCAAGTTTTGAGTCCATGAAAACTCTCGGAAAGACTAGACATCGGACAGCAATTTCCCACGAACTCTTGAATTGTGGACAAGGACGGCAGCTGAAAAACTCTGAAAATTCAACATTGAATAGGCAAAAGACTTATTGGCATAAACCCCTACTTTCTTCGTCCAACTTTCGCACGTCAAGCTAGCAAAGGTGCATGCACCAAACACGTAATCATTTGCTTTATATAAGGGGCGATGGAGCTATGGAGAAACCAAGCTTGTTCCACATCTCAGGAGAAGAAGAAGACGAAGAGGGTACTTGAGAAAAGGGAAGAGAAGAGGGAAAAGAGGAGGAGAAGAAGAAGGGGAAAGAAATGGCACTCAAGGCTATTGCTTCGTCTCCTTCGATTGCGCAACTTTTGTGCATGTTCATGGTTCTGGTCCTTCATGTCGTGATCGTCTCGGCAGGCCAATGCCCGGGTAGGTGACGACTTTTTTCTTTCTTTCTCAGTATAATCTCTTTAATTTCTTACACTGGCGGCCGTTCCGTTCTTCATTGCTTAACATCGAGGAAAAAGAATGGAAAAATCGGTAAGATATTCATGGTTTGCACTTTGCATGCAGGTGAATCGGATCCAAGTCACCCGAAGCATTCCCCCGGATGTAAATGTAAGTACTCACGTTTCAGTTCATGCTCCCAATAATAATACGGGACTTTAAACATAATTCAAATCCGAACGACTATATCCATCTTGCTTACATTGACATGTTCTCAGGCAAAAATCCGTGCTAATATGAACTCCTCATTGGTGTTGCAGGAGGTACTTACATTAAAAAAGATTGAAGCTCTATACTTTTCATGTTGAACACATAATGTGTTCTTAATTATAGTAATGTTGGACGAGGTGCCCGGCACATGATCTTGTCATGTTGGGCTTTAAATTTTCCACCGCATTAGCGGATAAAATTTGAGCTTTCATAACTGGATTATCTAAAAAAAAGCTTCTCTTATTTTTGAATTTTGTATACAGTGTACCTGCATTGTCTTCAAGGAGGACATCTCAAGCAACTAGTGGCATTCCTATAGATGGTTTTTCATCAACGAGTCCGAGATCTTATAGTGATGGAGAAATCTCTCCGACAATTGATCTGGGCGACAGATCGTCTGCATGAATAGAAGCTGCATTGTCGAGGTCTTTTAAGCAGATGAGTGTGCTTTCTTTCTTTTGCTTCTTTTCTGTACCTTGTTACATAACTTTTTGTCGTGTCCCTAGTTAGTCATCTACCATCTTGTTATATGTCTAACATCTTAAGCTTTATTTGGACTTAAATCTCTCAGGTTTTTTTTTTTTTAATGAATAAATCTCTCAGCTGTCGTATTTTCTTATTTGGAGAATCTTGCAATTTTAAACTTGATTTTGTCCTTGGTTGTCGGGGCGTTTATTTGGGGTTTTATGTTTGTCATGTTGAAATCTCACTAACAACCAAAAAGAGGAAAAAGGGGCAAAATTGAAATTTCGAGACAAATTTGACATGATATTCCTACTGGAAGTGTCAAGATGAAATTGATGACTTCGTCTATAAAATTAAGTAAATCAAAGGGTTCCTACTTGATCATTATTATTATTCTCTTACTTAAAGGTATTCGTTATTAGTTATTTCATAAGTATTCTATCAATTGGAAAATGCCTAAATAATCATTCTTTTTTCTTTTGCATATTTCAGTATTAAAACTTTTCCATCTTACAAACTACCTACTCAAATTTCAGTTTTAAAAAATTATCCTGAGATTTGCGCAGAAAAAAAATAGAAAAAAGAAAGTAGTGCAAATCTTAGGATAATTTTTTTTTCCGCATATGTATGTTCAATTTTTTAAAGTTATGTCCATAATTTGTTTTTATCAATTTTTACTCTAGTACTTCATAATAAGAAAACTTCTAAAATCTTTTAAAGGTCCATCATGGCGTGTAATGCATTGCGCGTGCACTTTTGTAATGTTAGGTTGTTAAATAAGCACTCTTTTTAGGAATGGTCGGGGGAAAAAATTCCGATTGGTGGCCGATTCTCCCGGACTTTATTGCTTGTGCTCTTTTAAAGCTTTATTGCTCGTGATCTTGATAAAGACCAAATCCACTTTCTCTCTCGCCAAGTGAAGGATACGGAGATTTGCGACACCATGTTTTCTTTTGTTAAAGGTAAAGTCCCGGACCCTTATGGTGTTAATGTTGATTTCTTTAAAGCTTCTTGAGATATTATTAGATCGTCGGTTTCCTTGGCTATTAAGAATTTCTTTGAAACTGGACTATTGCTCAAAGAGACCAGCACCACCATCCTCACTCTAGTGCCGAAAATCCTCAACACCTCCGCCATGAATGATTTTCAACCTATAGCATGTTGCAACACTGTTTATAAATGCATTACCTAGATCTTAGCTAACCGGATTGCAAGTGTTTTGCCCTTCATCATTTGCCCTCCTCAGAATGCATTTGTTAGGAGTCAGAGAATTAGTGATAATATCATGATTGCTCAAGAACTATTTGCTAGATTCCATCATCAGCCTTATCTTTCGAAATGTGCCATTAAAGTGGAATTCCAAAAGGCATATGACACGATCCATTGGGGTTTTCTTGAATTGGTCTTGCAAGTATTGGGTTTCCAACTATATTCATCAAGTTGGTCTTGGTATGTGTTTCATCACCAAAGTTTTCGGTTGCCATTAATGGTGAGCTTCATGGTTTCTTTGTTAGTAGTCGAGGTATTCGGCAAGAAGATCCTATTTCTCCATACCTCTTCACTATTATTATAGAAGTGCTCACCGGTGTTCCCAATACCAAGACAAACTCACCAGGTTTCAAGTTCTTTTGGCAGTGTAAGCCTATCCGATTGTCTGATATATTCTTTGCCGATGACATCCTCTTAATTGCTGAGGTGAACGTGGCCGCCATCACCTTACTGAAGGAAGGCCTTGATCTCTTCTCTGGATGGTCTGGCTTGAAGCCGAATGTCAGCAAATGCGAGGTATGCTTCTCGGGTGGCCTGATCGACTTGCATGATCGGATATGGAACTCTTTGGGCTTTCAGGAAGGCAATCTCTCCTTTCGCTACCTTGGAATACCTATTATTGCATCTAGGATGAGCAAGACAGATTGCATCACCTTGGTTAACTCCATCACTACTAGAGCTCGCTCCTAGTCTCAATGCTTTTTATCCGTTGCTGGCCGTTTGCAACTTATTAAGTATGTCTTGCATGCTATTCTTGTGTACAGGGCTAGTGTTTTCACCCTTCATATGTCGATTTTGTCTTGGATTGAGTTTATTTTCAGACAGTTTCTTTGGAAAGGACTGAATCTGGGTGTTGGTAGTAGGAAGGTTCCCTGGGTTAATGTATGCCTTCCCAAGAAGGAGGGTGGTCTGGGGATTCGTACACTTATTGATTGTAATAGAGCAGCCATGCTCAAACATATTTGGATTCTCTTCACTAATAAAGAATTCTTGTGGTGCAAATGGACACACTTGACTTTCCTGAAGAACAAGAACTTCTGGGTAGCTCTTAAGCCCACCTTTTGCTCTTGGGCTTGGAAGAAAATTCTGGATCTTCGTTCGGATTTCTACATGCACTTCATTTGGAAGGTTGGGAATGGTTTTTCTACGTCATTTTGGTTTAATTGTTGGCACATTAAAGGTTCTCTATACAAGCAATTCACGGATATGTAGATTTACTCCTTTGGTATTTCGCGGGATGCTTCCGTTTGAGCCTTTTTCTCTTCGGCTTGGGAATTGTCTACTGTGCTGGATATTATCGTAGCTTGGGTGGACATTGCCCCTACTTTCCTGGAGGAGAGAGAGGATCGGTTGGTTTGGTAAGTGACTTCTCAGTTATGTTGGTTTGGGACCTATGGGACCAGATGTCCCTTGGCATTCGTTTGTGTGGGACCGAATCATTTCCCTGAGGGACATGTTCCTCCTCTGGCTCATTTCTCTTAATAGACTCCCAACCTAGGTGCCTCCTCTGGCTCATCTCTCTTAACAAACTCCCAATCTAAGTGTTACTCCAGAATTACCACAGAATCCAGGAAGATACGTGTGCCTCTTGTCAACGTAGACTTGATTCCATTAATCACCTATTTTTGGATGTGCCACCATTGGATCTTTAACACTCTTATGGGCTTCAAAATGCAACCTCTCTTGGCAAAATGTTTCCTGGTAAGACAACATTCATCGAGCCACTCGTTGCATGGGAGGTCAGTATTTTCATGACCATATTGCTTAGTTTTCTTTTGGGGCGTTATGTCATATCATTTGGATAGAGCAGAACCATATCCTATTTAGGAATAAGACGCTTTTTGTGCCAGCTCTCCTCAAATAGCTCGTGAAAGTGGTAAGAGATAAAGGAATTCCTTTAGTAACGTCATGACACCCCCCATAATAGTAGAGTACAAGCTAATTGTGGCATCTCTCCTACTATCTTTGAGGATGCTACTCCTTCCTATTTGCTATTTCTTTTAGGTTTTCTTTAGCCATTGCTCTAGTCCTTTAGGTCTATGTTGGCTGCCTGTTTGGCCTTTTTGCTGTTACGCATTGTCTTCTTTATATCTTGCAGTGTCGCTACACCTTTGCACCTTTTAGGACATGTCAAAGTATCCTAATGGGTACAAAGTTTTTAAGTGCGGCTTCTTCTTTGTATATTGCGCTTTAAAAATTTCAATATATTACTTACCTTACCCAAAAAAAAAAAAGTGCGTACAAAATAAGGGTGATCAGTTTTTGATCTGAGCTGATCCGATCTGATTTTCGAGCAGTCCAATGAATTTGTTGATGAAATTGATAACAAAACTAGTTCGTCAAAGCTAGTAAATATACGTGTAGCCTAAACTTGCAGGTTTCGATTTTTCGGAACCATGGGAGTAGACATGGCCAAACAGAACCGCAGACTCGAAATTGAAATCGGCCTTCAAGGGCCGATTTTGGTTCCAAATTTGATTCCAGGCCGGTTCTGAACCGGCAGATTTAAAAAAAAAAGGGCCATGTGGGCCCCGCCCCCTAAGGAAGAGCCAACGACTCTTCTTCCCTAGGGGCGGGGCTCGCCTGCCCCTCGGGAAACCCGCCTAGAGCCAAATGGCTCTTCCCCAGACGGCCGTGGCCCTTCCCCAAGGGAAGAGCCATTGGCTCTTCCCCATAGCCGTCATAGCCCCTGCGGGCCTTCGGGCCATTGCAATTTTCTTTAAAAAATAAATAAAAAGTTCTATAAAAATCTCTCAATTCATCTTTATTTTTCTCACATTTTCTTACAATTCTCTCCAATAATCTCAAGTCTCAATCTCTCAAATTCTGTCAATCCTATTCTATCTCAATTTCGTCTTAATTCTTTAAATTGACTTTCCAATCAATTATCTCAAAAAATGGCAAGTGGAAGCAGAAATACTAAAAAAGGAAAGAGCCCGATGGGAGAATCCGATTATTCTGTTCATGAATATGATCCTCGTGAATATGCATGTTGGGAATATGACGATGTTCCTAATCCCAACGCCGAGCACATCCGAATGCAAGAAAGTCTTCATCTTCTTACTGGTGTCGAAGAATCGTCGATAACAAAAGAGTCGGGGGGGAATAACCGAGAGGGTACATCCGACTTATGGTTACACTTCAACAAAGTATGGAAAGAAAACGAAGACAAGTTTAATATAAGCTGTAAATGTTGTCCGCAAACATACAAACTTGGTAAAGTAGATGGCTACGGAACATTTCGTCGGCTTCTGACGAAAAAATATCCAATGCAAGCGGGAATCGACAGTAGCCAATAACAAATTTCTGGGTTTGCTAATCCTAACACTCATCCTTTATTCTGTTTCACTAATGCACTTTATAAACAATACTAGCTGAATATGTTACCCTTGAGCATACTTCGTTTAATAACGGTGAAAATTTTAATTTTAAATATTTGATAAACACTTCTTTGGTTCTGCGAGCACCATCTGTTTCGAAAACTACTCTTAGACGCAAACTTAAACAAATTTATATAAAAAGAAAAAAAAGGATTCGATAAATTTTTTTGGAGAATTCAATGCACGTGTACATATAGGTAGTGATATTTGGAATGATTCTTGAAATATTAATTATTATATGGGTGTCACATGCCATTGGATATGTGATGACTAAGTTATTCAAAAAAGACTTTTTGCATTTCGAGTTTTTTCTGAAAGACATATGACCCATAATATTTACAGACTCATTAGGCAACTTTTAGAAGAATATGATTTGATTGATAAAATTTTTTCAATTGATTTTGATAATATCGCCGCAAATACTACTTCCATTCCTGAGTTAGAAACAATTTATAAACCTATTTTGGCGGATAATTTTTTCACATTAGATGTGTTTGCTATGTTTTGAATTTATGTGTATAAGATGATTTATGAGTTCTTGTGACTTCTCTCAACCCAATAAATAGTGCAATTAGATTTTCATAGAGTCGTTCTGGTCTTATGAAAGCGTGAGGGTAATTTTGTAAACAAAATGAGAGAAATGTAAAAATATTTTCAAAATATATTCCAACTCGTTGGAATTCTACCTACGAGATGTTTCTACAAACTTTTGATTACAAAGATTTATTATGTTCCTTTATTTCGAATATTGTTCCCGATATTGCTTTACTCCCGTGACATTGGAACGTTTGCAATTTTTTTTTTTGATTTTTTGAAAGTTTTTAATGATGTTACTAATACTTTATCTGGTATTTATTATCCTACTACTCATTTATTTTCAATAGAGTGTGTTAATATTGATGGTGTTTTTAATGAATATGAAAAAAATACTGAATTGGCTTCGAGTATTTTAGTAATGCAATAAAAATGGTTGTATTATTATTTGAACATTCCTCTTGTCTATTTAGTTGGTATTATTTTCGATCCACGTACTAAATTAGATGGTTTATTAGATTATCTGAATACTTATTATTATGATTGTTTACATTTGGATGAAGCAATACATATTTCAATTATACAAGTAGGGGTTAAAGAAGCTATAGTAACATTATATAATAAATTTTATAGTATATATGGTTTAAGTAATAGTGAATGTGGATCTACCCAACATAGTGTCTCACAAAACAATGAAATGCTCAGGAGTAGGCAAAAAAATAAAAAAATAAAAAAAAGGGACAACAGGTAGAATTTTTGAATTAGAAAACTATTTAACAATTGCTTTTGAGTTTAATGATTCCGAAAACAGCACAGATTTCAAGATTCTTGAGTGATGGAAGAACCATTTGACTCAATTTCCAATTCTATCTCTCATAGCAAGACAAATATTAGTAATCCCTTCTTCAACAGTGACGGTTGAACAAACATTTTGTGCTGGAGGGTAAATTTTGGACTCTCGTCGTTCAAGATTAAGTCCAGAAAGTGTGGAGATTCAAGCTTGTGTCGATGATTTGATAAATGCTAAATTTCGACAACAAGAACTGGATCGAGAACACGAAATCTTCAGTGATGAATGTGGAACTACTATTGCCACCACAATAACGGGTAGCGACGATTGATGAAGAGGTAAGTTGGGGTTACCAAATGTAAGAAAACTACATGGGCTTTGATTCTTCTATCCGCAAGATATGTAGACGCTTAATGATAATTCATTAAGTTCAAGCCCATTCCTCCTCTTTTTTTTTTCTCAAATTTTATTACAATGTACAATTTGATTATAATTTATAATTTATTAATTTAATTTTATTATTTTAAAAATAAAATTAAAAATTTAGAATCGGAACCAGAACCGATCATGTCTACATGGGAGCAGTAAAAAGAAAATCTACTCAGGTTGCGGAATGGAGAAAAGCAATTTTTGCTCATCCCTAGTAGAAAACATGAAAAACAACCTAACAATGTAGAAAATGGATGAATGCAGAAGTACAGAAACAAATGGGAATGAGACAAAAGCAGGTTAGGAAAGCTCTAGCTCCAAGGTAGTGACCATCCGGGGGAGGCGTGAGGCTTGGCCTGGGAGATTAAGCCCTGATTTAATTGGACAGTGAACCTTATTTATTTATTACATGGTGCTTTTGACTATGATTGTTATTTAAATATTGAGCTCTTAATCAAACATATGCAATTGCACTACATGTAACTCTTCGAGCATCTTCAGTTGTCTACGGAGCAGGATCCCCCATCCTAGGGGCAGGGGTCCCTGCAATCCCCTAATAGTGAGGATTGCAGGGGATCCGGATATGTTGTCCACGGCGTCCCTTAACTTTTACATTGAGGAGATTATCCTAGTATTTCCAATTGAATCGGATAGATCGTCAATCTTTAATCATTTCAAGTCCAACTCAATTTCGTCCAGTTTACCAAAAAAAAAAAAAAAAAAACTCAATTTCGTCCAAAGGAAAAAAAAAAAAGAGGGTCCAACTCAACTAACTATTTTCATTGGTGTATCTGCTAAAAAGATTCTAAACGAATAATAAATGTGTCCATCAGAGCAATGGCGGTGAATTTAGTAATGAGGGTTGACCAGAAATGAGATTCTCTGGGCAACCTCCCTGTTCTGATCTTTATCGACTTCCTTCGTTTCCCAGAAACTCGCCTTCAACCTACCCCCGTTTGCTCTTTCTTAACAAGCGTGGTTGTCTTCTTTGGGTAAGGATACAGCTGAGAGGATCGGCCCGCCAATGGGATCCGACGAAAGTCCGGCTCTGCTCACCATCCTCGCTTTGGCTGTAGCAAGAGTGTAAGTGCTCTACTTCCACTTGGCTCCTGCACATTGTCTGATACAATCCAGCCTGCTTGTTCAATTCACACTCCTTGTTTTACGTCTGGATCAGGTTACAAGTCTGCAATTTTTGCCTCGCGAACTCGAGGAGAAGTAAGGACTCGGAGGCGACCTGGCGAACGGAGAATGGGTCTAGAGAAGAGAAGGAGGCGTTGAGGAGGGACTTGGCGTCAACCTCGAGAACAGACCATGTTGGGGAAGAGTACGATGTGTTCCTAAGCTTCCGGGGACCGGATACACGCCACGGATTCACCAATTGCCTATACCATCGCTTGAGAGATGCTGGAATCCGTGTTTTCCTGGACAACGAAGAACTCCAAATGGGTAAAGAAATCGGAGGGGAGCTTTTGGATGCACACGATAGGTCTCGAATCTACATACCTATCTTCTCTAAGGGTTACGCTGACAGTTCGTGGTGTCTCCGCGAGGTTGCGCACATGGCACGGTGCATCTCAACTTCAGATGGGAAGAAGGAGGTAATTCCCATCTTCTACGATGTGGATTCTAACGATGTTAAGCTCAAAACCAAGTTGTATACAAAAGCCATGTGCAAGCACAGGACTAAGTTTGGCACCGATGAAGTGAAGCGGTGGGAAAATGCCCTTCTTGAGGTTGCACGTATAAAGGGATGGGATCTTAAAGGCAAAGGGTAAATTTCCTCTACTTTTTGTGGTTAACGAAAGTTTGTCCCACGAAATTCCCAAGCATAAAGCATTTGACACTTTCGCTAAAAGACCCGCATAAAAGTTAATGTAACCAGACCAAAACAGCCTTGAACCCACAATGTTTATATACCCACATGTTCCCTGAGTCCTGTAGTCTATCATGTCTTTGACTGAATAGAAATTTTCATGCTTTGCAGTAGCCAAGGAGAACAAATTGAAGCGATCGTTGAAGAGGTTTCTCGTAAACTTAATACAAGACACATGATTGTGACTGAACATTTGGTTGAAGATACTGCTCAAATGGAAGCCATAATGAAATTGTTGGATGTTGGCTCTGGTGGTGTACGTTATGTTGGTATCCATGGCATGGGTGGTGTTGGAAAAACAACTCTTGCCAAAGTCATGTTCAATAAACTATCCTTTCACTTTGAACGCTGTAGTTTTCTTCAAGATGTTCGAGCATCATCGCAATCTCATGGTGGCCTTATAGAATTGCAGAAAAAGCTCTTGTCAGATTTGGTTAGTCAAGGGATTACTAACCAAATTAAAGATGTTGATGGTGGGATCAAGATGATCAAAAAGGCATTAAGTACTAAAAAAGTACTCATTGTTCTTGATGATCTAGACAAGAAAGAGCAACTCGAAAAACTTGCTGGAAAATCTGAATGGTTTTGCTCTGGGAGCAGAATCATTATCACAACTAGGGATGAAAGCATCCTAATGACTCAAGTGGTCTCATCCAGTGAAAGGTTCCTCCACATACCCAAAGGCATTTTGCGTTACGAAGTTCATGAAATGAGATTTGATTTAGCACTTGATCTGTTTTATAAGCATGCATTCAGAAGTGACTTCGTTATAGAAGAATATGATGCTCTTTCAAGAGAAATTGTTCGTATAGTGGGCATGCTTCCTTTGGCTGTTGTGGTGATAGGGTCCAATCTTTTTGACTGGAGCAAAGATTTGGGGCATTTGGAGAAAATAGAAGTATGGGACGAGACGCTGAGAAAGTTAAAGGAAGGTCCTTTTGAGGATGTCCGAGATACATTAATGATCAGTTATGAACGGTTGGAGGATAAGCAACAAGAAGTTTTCCTCGATATAGCGTGCTTTTTCATCAACGCCGACAGAACTTATCCGGTTATCATGTGGAAGGATTGTGGATACCTTCCTAGCATTGCAATGAGGGTTCTCTCTCAAAGGTCATTGATCAAAATTACACATGATAATAGGTTTTGGATGCATGACCAAGTTCGAGACTTTGGGAGGGACATTGTGCTTCGAGTATATCCTCGCAAGTTATGTAGGGTGTGGATTCGTGATGATGCCCTGAAACTACTGGATGGAAAAAAGGTAAACAGGACAGTATATGTTCGAAAATATTTGGTGCAAAAAATTCTTCGAATTTTTCCTTTCCCATTTGAAACGGAAATTTAGTTGAAGAACAGTTTCCAGGTAAAATGAAAAGAAGACTTGCGTTACCAAGAGCTTCAAACTAGAAAATCAGTTTATGTAGAAGAGGATGAAACAGCACGTTGCTAGGAAGAAGAGGGTACTATAGATTCCGGAAAGCGTACGTGGCGGGCTCAACCATTTGAGAAATTGTTTGACGGTCTTTCTGCTTCTTATCTGTCGTAGCTTTGTATCTGTATGTTGCGTGCTCAATTGTGTCTTGGATATGCAGAGAAGTGAAAATGTTGAAGCTCTGAGCCTGGCCTCCGATGGCTACAGCCGCAGCATTGCATCTAAAGAATTAGCTGCTCTACCAAATCTGAGGTTCCTTCAAGTGAAAGGCATTGATTTTTTTGGTGACTTCGAGAATCTTCTTTCGGAGCTAAAATGGTTTTCTTGGGAAGTTACACGTAAGGAATTCTATGCGGAGGGTTTTCATTTTGCTAGTTTGGTTGTGCTGGACCTCTCGAAGAGTGATATCGAAGATGACTGGGGTGGGTGGAGCCAAATTCAGGTACGATATGCCTTGCCATCCATCTTTCTTGCTATGGTTGATAGACTCAAAAGATGGTTCCTGTTCCATATGTAACGTACGTAAACCCTGGGAAGATTAAACTTCAAGGGCAATTGGCAAGCAGATTTCCACAAGTTCATTGCCAAAAACGGAAACTTTTTTGTGCATTGTAAATTGAATGATGGATGGCAAATTTGAAATATGGTTGATAAGGAAAAAAAAAAAACTGATTGGCAACAAACTAACAATGTTATCATCATCAAACCTCATACCAGATTACCAATTTTTATTGAATATTACAAGCAGCCTCCTTCACTAATTAGTAGATTATGATTGGCGTAGATACTGTGTTGTTCACTGCTGTAACTTGCAAACGAAATACTATTTGCCATGGTAAATGATTAGTAGATTATGGCAATGGCTTCGATTTTACTGGGTACCAAGTTTTATTTTTCAGTACAAATATAATAATTGATTCATCCGTTCGAATACCCTTGGAGACTACGAAATGTCGTTCCTTAGAGATGCGAGTGCGTTTTTCACCTGGTAGACTATGAATTGGTTACATATTGGTTAAGGATCGTAACTTATGAAATATGAACGCAATAACTATTCTTTTACTGTAAAATTGTGGCAGATTATCATACTATTTTCGATTTTACAAGTACTAACGCTTGCGATTCTGTCAAAGACTAACTAACCAAATTGTCGATTTACCAGGCTTGTCCTAGTAGATTATGAACAGTCATGTTTATTATCTGTTGAGTATGAATTAAATGCTTATAAACTTCACTAATAGGGTCGGTTACCGGCGATATTTTACAAACAAACTAACTGTTTTATCACTATTAATCTCTAGTAGCTTATTCATTTCACTACGAACTTACACTACTAAAATTTATTTATGAGTAGTAAATTTATGAAAAAATGGCAGTAATTTTCAATTACATCGATGGTGCATTTTTACCACGAATGGAAGATTATCCCCCTTTTCCCCGCAGGGAGTTTTAGAATAACAAAAATTATCTACCTAAAAAGTCTGGGATCATAGATGTGTTTCATTCTTTTCAATTCCACATATTCTTTTTCTGCAGATGACAAAAAAATTAAAGGTTCTGGATTTAACGGATTGCACAAAGTTGAGGAGGACACCGGACTTCTCTAATTTCACTTCTTTGGAGACGTTAATGCTTGTTCGGTGTTCCAATTTAGTCACAATTCACCCCTCCATTTCTAAGCTTCAACTCTTAGAGACTCTGAATATCAAAGGGTGCAGTTCTCTCGGAGAGTTGCCTGAAGAAGTTTGTTCTCTACATTCATTGAAGGAGATCATCATGCCCCAAAATTTTCAACCCTTGACGCTTCCTGAGAGATTTGGCAATTTAAAATCATTGTCAAGTTTTAAATTAGACCAGAACCCTAAAATTTTCCAACTTCCTAACTCAATTGGAGGGGCGTCAAATATTACGCACTTTACTTTGCGCGGGTGCATGGGGATCAAGGAACTTCCAAGCTCGATTGGGGAGTTAAAAACATTGTTAGAGTTGGACGTATCAGCGTCAGGCATAGTTGAACTACCCAATTCTATTGGAAATTTAAAGAGGCTAAGGGTGCTGAGTTTATGTAGAACGAAGATAAAGGAGATTCCCCGTACTATTGGAGGATTGGAGATGCTTGAAGGTTTATTTGCCAACAAATCCTGGGATCTGACAGATAAAAATTTGGAGGAGGTTGGGAAGCTACTCAATCTAAAAATATTGAACTTAGCATTTACTAGTGTTTCTAGATTGCCTCCAGAGATAAGTTGTCTCCGTCTCCAAAAACTTGAAGTGGGTTCGATTGAGCTTCAACAAGTGCCAGCACTTCCATCGAGTTTGCAATACCTTGCGGTTCAAGCTATGGACTTCTCTCTTGTCCCTGACCCCTCAAGCATCACCGATTTAGAACATCTGGATTTGCATAGATTCAGCAATTTGAGAAGTAGACCTCACTCTACTAGGCAGGACTATGACTCAAAACTTCAAGCGGCTATGATGAAGGAGCAACCGTCCTATCAGCTTCCATCTCATTTGTCAGTCTTGAAACTCAAAAGTATTAGTCCACCGCCACATTTTTCCAGCTTATTAAATTTGATAGTTGTGCATGTGATTGAATGTTCAATATCACACCTACCTATCACTCCAGGTCTAATTCATTTGAGGGAATTGAACATAACAAAATGCGAATCCCTTGAGAAAATACCTGATTTATCACTCTTGAGGAGTCTGGAGCGCTTAGAACTGAAGGGCTTGAAGAGGCTAGTTGAGATTCAAGATTTGTCAGAATTGGAATCTTTGCAGCACCTCCTCCTTTCCGGTTGTGACATAATCGAACAGTTACCGAATTTATCCAAGTTGGGTAAGCTACAACATCTAGAGCTAGAAGCTTGTCCAAATTTAAGAGCCATTGGGGGCATCGAGGGCTTAGAAAGCTGGGCGTTGGATAGCCGTGGCCACACCATCCTGGAAAGATTATTGAATGTCTCGAGATCGACTTGGCTATCTCATAGATTACCTATGTACGATCTGTTCCTGAGTTATAAGGGACCAGAAACTCATCATAGCATTGTCGATTATCTTCACTACTGGATGTGGTTTGAGGGAATTCCTATTTATACTGATAACGATGACTTCACTTGCAATGAAGGGATTGGGGAAGAGATTCTACAAGGATTCGCTAACTCCAATATCTACATACCCGTCTTCTCCAAGAACTACGCCTCCAGTCATTGGTGCCTGCACAAACTTAGCCACATGGTCAAGTACACGTCAGAATCAAAGGGAAAAAAAATAATCCTCCCCATTTTCTACGATGTGGATATTGATGATGTTAAACTCGAAACTGATTTATACAAGAGCGACCTAGACGTGCACCGGGCGAACTTCGATCACAACGAAGTTAAGTCATGGGAAGAGGCCCTAATTGAGGTCGCAGCAATGAGGGGTTTCGTCTTGAAAAACACCAGGTAATTCTGCTATTTCGCCACTAATTTCATGAGGTAGATAAAACAATCAATTGAGCTTTTCCAACACAGAAAGTTTGAAAGTTACAGCAATGCAACTTTTTTTTTTGCATACAAATAATTGTCCACTCAATTAGGTCCTTCTAGTTTGTACTATCCAGAGGATCTCCGTGTTCGAACAGAACACAATTTCATACTGGTAGAGCTGCACATTTTTTCTTTTTTCTTTTTCTGTATTATGATTTAAAGATCTTCAGGTTACTGTTGTTTGAGAAATCAAATCAACAATTAGATCATCATTTTGATAGCCTTTAAATTTTCGGCTGTCCGACTTAAATGAGCTGTCCATCGATTGTGCACTGCTGCAGCTACGAAGAAGTACTTCAAATGGTTTTTGGAGAGATCTATAGAGCAAGGAAATTGCTGGACGACGACTCCTGATGCCTTCTTTTGTTCGAGGATCTTGGTGGACGCTTACTATCGGATTTGACAGTCGTGGCAAGCTTCTTTAATCTGTCTTTCGTTTTGATGCATCCACATCCCGTTTGTTCATGGTCTCATGAATCTGGTTAATTTAGATTTTCTGGACACATTTGGCATTTCCTTTGACCAGTATCCACCAGCTTCCATTCCAGGATGTACATTGTCCTTGTTGCCACTTTGGCCAAAGAAATACTGCTTGTTTTCAATCTTGAAGAACCTTTGGGTTCTCGAAGTTCAGGAAACTCGAAGGTCATTAGTCCACCGCCACACTTTTTCAGATTGGGGTCCTTGCGTGGGTGGCACCATGTCATTGCCATTTGTCCTAGAAGACGTTGATAATGCGATGCTAGACGACATGTAGGATGGCATTCCCCAATGGAAAGGATATATGTGTGTTGATACCTAAATTGCATTTAGCCGTTCATTGCATAGAAAAATTAGGGTCGATCCATGACTCTAAAAAAAAAAAAAAGTATTAGTCAAATTGTATATGGATAATAAGAGCATTTGCACTAATGGTTCATTATTATCATATAACTGCATTAGAGTTAATGGACTAAGTCAAGGGGTTTTTTAGCTTAATTAGATTAATCTGCCAGAGCCCACGTTTGCTAAATTTTTTTTTAAAAAAATGATCACTTAAATGTTAATTCGGTTCTTCTTTGGTTGAAAATTCGATGTGGCAATTTTTTTTTATCAATATATGAAGCCAATGTGGCTCGTTAGAGGTCCAATTAGTAATAAAAAAATATTAAATATATTTTAAAAAATATTTAAAATAAAAATTCAAATGTAATTAGACTAAAAAAAAAAAAAATCTTGGCTCGCATTATTTTCACTCACTTTATGGCTTTAATACTTCTTTTTTTGTATGTTTTTATATGGTTCTTTGTTTTTATTTGGTCCCGTGCGGGTCCTACTTTCCTGCTCTCCTTCTTCATCGTTTTTTTCCCATTCTCTCTCTACGCCTCCTGCTCCTTTTTCTTCTAGATTTCTTCCCAGAAGTCAGAAGCGCACAATTTTGTGTGCTTTGCGTGTTCGGTTTTGGCCCCAAGGCAAGAACGACAATGCGAGTCAGTGGCCAAGGAAATAAATTGGTAGCAATTTCTTAAGAGCAAAAAGCCAGATATTACGGGTCGCACATCTTCTTTGAAAAAGATACTATCGGAACCACAACAATGTTCTCAAAAGCAAGCTGGATTTAGTAGCTTCCTAAAATCGGCTACCATACGATGCCATCGCGACAGTGTTGTAGGAGTGACACGTATGTCAATAATAATTTTTTTTATATTTACTTGCGGCTAGAACCCACACTAAGAGAGGATTTTGTGCCGAACTTCACTCTGGTAAACTAAAAGAAGATAGGATCCCTAATTATTCAGAACTTATTTGAAGCGAACAAATTTAAGGGTACTTGGTTCACTCGCAATGTAGCTCGAAACCCAAGCTCAAGTTTTTAAGTTTCGAATCGCTTTGCCAATTTGCCATTTTCCCTCTAAAATAGGATAGAGTGAGGGGCCAAAAGCAAACAATAACATGTCATTGACTAATTTGCTCCCAAGCCATGAAGAAAATGGTCATCACTCATCAATGAGCCCAATGACAGTGCTGGCAAAAGTGTGGACGAGGACGGGACTGACACCATCTATATTAAGCAGAGAACGTCTGATTTTGGAAGGAGTGGGAGGCATAGAAGGGAATATCATGCAAGGAAGAGAATAGAGAGATGAGTGGGAGTTGTGGGAAGGATGAAGAAGAAGAAGAGGAGGAGGAGGAAAGTGGAACCTGCAAGGGAAAGGAGAAGTAACGATATAAAAAGTTGATAAAAAAAAGGAATCATACAAAATTGCACCATAAATGGTGGGCTAACAAAAGATGGGATGGTTAAACCACACAAAAAAGAGGTGTCAAATCCACGAGGGGAGTGTAAAAAACGTAAGCCAAAATCTAAAAATAAGCCCTTGCTACCATCACCACCAACGACCAGTGAGGGTGGGCGATGGCTAGTGGGAGTCGCTACAATTGAACATTTTCACACAGTTTAGGGACTAAATTGTGTTGTGGAAATCTTTTTTAAGTATTTTGATTCTGACAAAACTATCTTTATTCAATTATGATATGTGTAATATTTACAATTATTTTATTATAGGATGAACAGGTGAAAAGAAGTTTGTCTTGATCCTTTTATGGCATTCAAACTTAAGAAGGAGTAGTCATATATCTGCCTCTGAAGATGTTCAGATGGAGTTGACTCTGAAGACCGTTCAAATGGAGTTGCCTCTAAAGACTGTTCAGATGAAGTTGCTTATGAACATGTTCATATGGAGATGCTTCTGAATATGATCCGATAGAAAACGATTACATCTAAAGGCTTATTCGCCTAGAGATATATACAAGTGTTAGAATGACTTTATTGAAACCCAGATTCACGATTTAGATTTGCTTGTTCAGATTTAGAGAGTCTTGTTTTTAAAGACTGCTTCTGAACATTGTTCAGATTTTGCATCTATCAAAAAATAGATTTTGAAGACCCATAAATCCGATTAAGGCTAGTTCTTTTATGGAAGTTTGTGATATTTGATTGACAATATATTCCTTCAATCAAATCGATAAGATTTTCATGGTTCGCCCGATGGAAGAAGACGATCCCTTATCAGCTTCACTTACCGCCTTCCGTGAAGGGTTCGAAAAAGTCCATTGTTTCCGATGCCAGGGCCGAAGCCTCGAGGGCGAAAGAGACTACGCCTTGGACTTTCTTGATTCATCACGTAATATACACTAGACTTTTGGAGTAATTAGTTGCCGTGCACATTTAAGATGGGATTCAGAGTCGAATGCCTCGACTCAGATTCCGTACATCGCCGTATTAACCCACTCATTGATTTTCAATCATTACGCAAGTAAACTAAAAAGTCATCAAGCAAGGCTTTGTTGAGGAGACTTATTAAAATATACAGTATGATTGGTGAATAGAGATCATCTAATTATTTTTTGGGTTGGCCTCTTAAGATTTAGATTCATCAACCACGAGTAAATGGACGACCCAGATCAATTCAGCCTCCCCCTCTCCCCTCTTTCTCCCATTTTCTTTCTTCTTCGCTCCCCATTTCTCTTTTTCCCATTTTGCCCTTATTTCACCCACTCCTCCTCATTCCCCCAACCTCTCTCATTCTCGATATAAGAAGCTATTAAATTAAAACTTAACAACTATCCTATAATCCAAAAAAACATGTTGGATGCAGTCTATGGAGGTAGTGTTGAATCGCTCCATTAATTCAATTGCCTGCGTAGACTGTGGACAAAGCAAGAGCAATTGAAACAATCGTAGATGGAGGTAGTGTCGAATCTCTCGGGACAATTCAGCTCGTCTTGTGCAGAAAGGAAACGCAACCGTAACATTCGTAAATCTCCTTGACATCTGGCATCCCTTGCCTAAGGGTTGATAGAGGTCGTCGGCCCAAATCCTAAAAAAAGAAAAGACCAAAATAGACAAATATATATATATATATATATTAAAAATAACTAAAAAATTCAGAAAATATTAAAATATAATTAAAAATTGGCCACGTCAATGCCGGCTGGCGAATAGAATGAATTGGCACAATTACAAAAGGTTTAAGACTCGATTAATAAAAAAATTAAAATTAAACTGACATAATTGCAAAAAAATTAAGACTTTTTTTTGATAAATTTTCCCTTGATTTACTATGCTATATGTGGTGGATCCATCCTAAATCCTTATAGGTTTTGTCCTCCGTAAAATTCTTCAATTTAACTTATACTTTTAACTTCCTTGGAAAACGTTTGCATGTCCTAAGAGTCAACACAAAATCGTTTCTAATGTAAAAGGGTTATCTTGATGAGTGTCCAGCACGCTTGTTGTCACGCCCCAAACTCGTCAGGCACGCAAAACCCCACCAGGTCCGTCTTGTCTCGATGGTACTCAGAATCCGTCAGCCAACGATTAATAAATTCTAAATGATACAAACATACAGAAGCGATGAAACTTCTCCATACAATTCAAACTTAAGATGACTCAGGACATAGGGTACGTCTTCTTATAAATGCCGACTATAGGTTCAAAGGATACAACTCTAACTTCAATGTAACATGAAATTCCTAAAGTTACGAAAGTGTAAATCCACTTCCTATAGCTACTTTTTCAAATACCGATTGTTGGCAAGCTCAGATATACATTGCCTGGGACTTGAATAAAGTTAATCACACGACGAGGTGAGATATAAATCTCACCAAGTTCACCCTAAACCTAGACCAGGCCATTAGTCTTCCCAGATTATGCAATAAAATAATAAACAATGATTCATCGATAAAACAACACATGACAATCAAACATCAAGCTACCTCGATTTGTCTGGTATTACGCGATCACGATTTAAGGACAATCATATCATCACAACCAAGCTTTGTATTAGCACAATATTAAATTCATAAGCAAAGATGTATTCTCAATTTCATCACAACTTTCAATTCCAATGGCCAAGCCCGCGTCAATACGCATCAAGCTAATCACAAATTTGATCTCAATGACTAAGCCTGGGTCAATACGCATCAGACTAATCACAAATTTAATCCCAATGGCCAAGCCCGCGTCAATATGCCTCATGCTAATCAAGGTCTTGATTGGCAACACACGTTCTAACGCATCAGGTTCTAAAGGCCATTTCGATACTTGTGTCGACACGTATCAAGACTATCTCGCGTTCTGACACATCAGGATATCAATTCTCTTTTCAATAACTATGCCTGCGTCAATACGCCTTAAGCTTGGTCCGCGTCATTACGCTCCGACCATCAAATTTATTAACCCGCGTTAAACGCATCAGGTTTTCAATGCTATTCCTGACCTGTGTTGACACATAATCAATCTCGTCTTACGTCTCAACGCATCAGGACATTAGGCACCACAACCCCGCGTCTTAACGCATCAGGGTACTAGCGATCACAACTCCGCGTCTCAATGCATCATGGTGCCACAAGCCCTTAGGCTCACAAATCAAACTCCCCTCCTAAGGAACTTCATAATCGAGTACAATTTTTATCAGCCAAGTAATGAATCATTATCATGCGAGACGTCAAGGCCAATTGCCCACAATGTGATATCAAATGCACAGCAAGACAGTCAATCTAACGGTTTGTTCTTTTGCCAATTCATTCACATTTCTCAAACAGTCGCTATTCAAAGCCAAATATCACATAGCCATACCAGCATCCATGTCAGCACACAACAACAATTTATCCATGAGTGTTATAATTTCTCATCATCAGGAGTACATATGACTCGCACCTCAGTTATCTTAGTCGATCATGAATAATCAATGCAATAGACTCCTAAAGTCATCAATATATCATTCAAACACATCTAGTAGTGTCCCAACGTCCTAGCAAAGGTTTAGGAGTCGCTTATCTTTCAATTTAATCCGTAAAATTTCCTCTAAGACTCCTCCAAATATTGGGTTCCCTTGATCCTAAAACAAGATAGCCGTGCGACCTAATCCAAAGTTCGTCAAACGATTAATTTTTCTACTCCAATCACCAATTCACGGAGCATACACCTTATTAACATCCCAATTAACATTTTAGTATGTCCTAACGACGAATTCAAGGCACGGCGACACCCCAAACAGCCCTCAAAGTTCCGATTTATCTAAACCAAAACAGGGCATAATTTAGTTATGCCCTTCTCCTCCTCAATCCATCCATAATTCAACTCTAAACTTTGATTTACCACTAATTCAACTTGCTAACATATTATAATATGTCTATAGATGCCCTACCGAGAGTTTTAGAGCAAATCGACGTCACAAAGAGCCACAAACAACAACGATTCCCCTAAGTCTTTCGGTGGTCAGAATCTGTTGCGAAAATGTCGCCACAAAACAACAATGGTGACACCTCTTAACTCAATCAAATTTATAATTTCAGCTCAACCAACACAAATACTATAAGTTAAGAGATGTTTACCGAAAATTTGGAGCAATTTGAAACCTCGAAGTGGCTAAACGAAGACCTTCTTCCAACTTGGTTAGAATCTGCTCCGGCTGGACCTTTGTCTACTCAAATTGAGCTACGAGAAGATCTACTGGGTCAAATTGAGCTTATAATATGTCTATGGAAAGATAAGATAATAAAATTTCATTTGGCTTTAGTTTTACCTTGATCTGTTATCGAACGAAGGAGTTATGGCCGAAACAGTGGGACGAGTCAAGACTGGTCGGGCAGAAACAGCTCGGGTGAAGGAGAAAGAAATAGAAAAATGAGAGGAAGAGAGGGAAAGGGTGGTTCGCGAAAATGAGGAAGAAGAAGAAGGGATTAGGTTTAATCTCATTTGGTCAACTCCTTTGAATGGTATGTTAAAAGCTTGCATTAATTGCTAACCAATCTCATAACTCCATTTGTCGTCATCTAAATAAGGCTATGACTAACATTGACTTCCATTGACCAATATGCTTTCATATTTTCGACATCCACTAGGATCTTGAAATTGATTAAATTGCCATTCTTCAATTGTTAAGACAAAGTCAATTCTTGAGGGGCAAAATGGTAATTTTGCTATCATCGTTCGAAATTTCATTTTTTCAATTCAAATTACCTTCGATGAGACGACGTCTAATTCAATTAGAACGTTGGAATCTTTATTTTTTATTTTTCAATTTTGAGATTTCATTTCATATCTCAAGTTTCGAGGGGGCGGAAATTCGGAATGTCACAATTGTTAAGTGCATTACATTCAACTTTTAGAATAATTCAACTTCTAAGTCATTCGAGACGTGTATGACTTGACCACAAACGACACATTGTCAAATGCCAAGTTCGCTTTGATGGATTAGTTAGAAAGTGTTCTTTGAACTTGAACCCAAGGTAACAAGCATCTAATATAATAACCTTGGAGATTGGTCGCATCACACGAGGATACCACCTCGAGATCTGTGCTTGGAAGAAAAAATTAGGACAAAGATGACTCGATGGCCCCACTCAATGAAGGTCCTGATTCCAGGATCCCTTTTAGCACAGAGAAAGGACGGAGGAGAGGGTAGATGGCGGGGGGAAATTACTTAAAAAAATGTTAGGTATATTGTAATTGTAATAATTTAATCTTAATTTTTTTAGTTCGATTAAGTTTTAAATATTTTATAATTATGTCATTTCATTTCATCCGGTGAATTTTGACCGGCCGATGTTGACGAAAATTTTAAAAAATATATATATATATATATATATATATATGTGACTAAATTGACACAATTACAATAAGTTTAGTACTTTTTTTTGGTAACTTGTGCTTAGGAGCTAGAAGGGTGCATTTCTTTCATGAAAAATCAAGATTTGAATTTTTTTTTTTGAAAAAATTGACTAGTTATATCTCGTTTAGAAAGTAGTCAATGGAAATTTTTTTAATTATGGATAATAATTTATGCATAACTACTTTTGTAGGTGATAAAAATATTTGTATTAATTTAATTTTTAAGAGATATAAGAGATTACTGTTAGAAAAAATATTTTTCAAATCTTGAGTTTTTCGTGAAACAAACTTACTCTTAAGGGTCTAAATTCAAACTTTTTTTTTTTGCATTTCCAGTGAATAAAATTTATATTTACTAAACTTTCCAAATACGATACACTTAGATTACCCAACTTTAAACATAAAAACACTCTCTCTATTTCTTAGGGAAAAGTACCAAAAAAAAGTACTAAACCTATCGTATTGGTGCCAATTCAGTTCTAAACGTTTTTGCATTGATACCAGTTCAGTAATCCGGTCAGTTTAGGCAAGAAACCACTGACATAGATACTGACTATCTTATTTGGATTGTTGACACTGACGTGATTTTTTTTAAAAAAATTGTTATTATTATCATTTTTCATTTCCCCCCCCCTTTTTTTTTCTTTCCCTTTTTTCAACCCTTGCTCTTTGTTCTTCTTACACTTCACCTCAACATATCCGTCGAGGCTTCGCCTCGCCCAGGCGAGGGAGACCTCGCTTGGGTGAGGGCAAGGCCGAGGCCGGTGACGCTTGCCCTGTCCTAGGCATGGGTCAGCTTCGTCCTAGCACTGGCCGCCCACGCAGGGCTTCCTCGCCCAGGCTAGGGATAGCCTCGCCGGCCTCATCCTTGCCTAGACGAGGTTCGGCGGGCCGGACGAGGTTTATGGCTAGTGGCTGGCTGGCCACCTTTAATTAGAGCTATAGAACAGAGAATAATGGAAGAAAATAGAAGAAAAAAATTAGGGAAAAATGAAAAAAAAAACAATAATTAAAAATTTAAAACACTCAAGAGGATCATTGTTTGATTGATCACAAAGGCTTCTCGTTGAACATCACCAATGGATTAC
This sequence comes from Rhodomyrtus tomentosa, assembly GCA_028455895.1. Lineage (NCBI taxonomy): Eukaryota > Viridiplantae > Streptophyta > Magnoliopsida > Myrtales > Myrtaceae > Rhodomyrtus > Rhodomyrtus tomentosa. Next base: position 32,300,073 of record JAPCWY010000001.1, on the reverse strand, counting down.
TAAAGATCTTGACGTCATGATCATGGAATATAGCAGCTACAATGATTGTGATGGCGTCCATGACCTGAGTTCAGTGGAAACTAGGTGTAAGGATGAAGATCTTGACAAGGAGAATAACAAGTCATAGATGACAAAGTGCTCAGAGGCACCATTGTTGTTGACAATTAGATTTTGATTTTTAAAAAATTCATTTATTCATTCATAAAATGAGAAATAATCATAATTTTCGTAAAAAAATAAAATCATGTGCATTACATATTTATTTAGTTTTTTGTCATTCATCGACAGCCAGTTGAAGGCGAGACGATCGATGTGACGTCCTGGAAATTCAACCCTTGTAAGTGCCGGGAGTCGATTTAATGATATGAATATATAGTCATAGTCGATGCCCATTTTGGACTATAAGGACTGAAAAGACGAAAATTTGGACGAATTCTGAACTTTAGATTATTTCGAATTGAGTTTCGAAATTTATCTGCGGCGATTTTTAAATTGCCGTTTTTGCAAACGAGCTTAACCCTGATCGAGCTTGCCCAGTGAAATTGCCGAAATTACCCTTCGATCAGTACACCAAAAATTTCGTTTCAGTCCCGGCGCGCCAAAATTACCATTTTGCCCCCCCAATAATTCACTCACATGAGACAAAAAAATTAAATTTTGGCCTCCAAAGTCAAGGTGGGCCCCACCTGCCCTCTGCCCAACGCACGCCGCTGCTGCTTCTTCTTCTGTTCTTCTTCCTGCTGCTTCTTCTTCTCTTCTTCTTCTTTCTTTTTTTTCTTCTTGCCCGAGAGCCCCTCCTTGTCGATCGATTCATCCCCGTCCGCCGTTGTTTTTCGCGACCACCACACCACCACCGGCAGCCACCGTCCCCGGCCACTCGCCGCCGTCGCCTGGACCCCGGCCGAGCCGCCGCCGCCGCTGTTTCACCGAAGGAAACTCGCGGCTGGGCCTGCCCTGTTTTCGGGTCAGAGGACCCGAGAACTCCGCGGCCTCCTCCGGCCGCCACGGCCGCCACCGACGCTGACCACCACCACCCAGCTAACCCCCGACCTCCCCTCGACCGATCCGACCCCTCGTCGTCCACCGTCAGCCGCCGGAACCCGCCGGAATCCAGCCCGAAAGTCTCGGTGCTCTGTTTTTGAACCCGGTTTGTTCCGGTCTTCGTTTCGGCCGCCACCGTCGCCGCCGTACCACACCGCCACCGCCAGACGACTCCCCTGAGTCTCCTCTACCGCCACCCAGCTCAGCTCCGCCGGTCGCCGCGCGTGGCCGCCGGAAACCGCCGCCGACCGAGAGCCCTGTTTCGGCGCGAAAACAGGACAGCCACTGATCGCGGCTGTCCGCCCTCGCCGGCCGCCTTCCGCCGCCGTCCACCTGTCCCGGCCGACTCCCACCGACCCCTAGGTGAGCCCCCGACCCTTGGCCGGCCTTGTCCCGGCCCGTGTCGCCGGAAAACGGCCAAAACAGTAGAGTTGCCGGATTGAATATTCTGTTATTTACTGTTGTAGGCCGCCGGCCGCCGCTTGCCGGAGCTCCGCCGCCGGCCACCTGTTCCGGCGACCTCGCCGGACTTCCACGTGGTGTCGCCGAAGTTTGAGCTCGATTCGCCGCGCGATAAACCTTAGTTTTATCGTCGCCGCCGCCGCCGCCGCCGCCGATCGAGCTAACTCAAATAGTTAGTTAACTCTAAACCTTGGTTAGGGCGCTAATTGCACTTAGGATTAGTCTGATTTAATTATTTATTTAATTATGTATTTATTTGTTTAATTAATTATTTATTTAAAAAAAAAATATTTCGATCGGGACCGGTGTAGATAGAAACCATGGTTAGGATACATGGTCGATCGATTATTTGTCTGTGGCTATTTGTGGTAATTTAGCAATTAATTGGTTGATTGATTTGCTCGAGAGTGAGTGACAGGTTAGAGACGAGCGAACGATTGATTGCTATAATTTGACTGAGAATTAAGATTTCTAATATGAATTGAGCTTGAAATTGCCGGGTTAAGTTGATTACTCGAGAGTGAGTGAATTGCTTGATTGGTTTGTTTGCCTGGCTGAAAAGTTCAATTGGGAATCTTGTGGGCCTTGGGGCCGAGTTGATTGTATTTCTTGTGGATTTTGGCGTTAATCCAAGATAATCAATGAGTTGATTGCCGAGTGTAATTTGTGTGGTCATTTAAAGGGTCAATGACGCTACCTGGCAAGTTCGCTTTGTACCGTGGGTACTTGTACTGTACTGATTGTATGGAAATTTGCGACTTGTCAGAAGCACGATGATCCATGCCCCGTGCCAGTCGTACGGTTTTAAGGGATTATCGGATGCCGATCGCAGCTTGTGATGGACCGAAGCTCCTTTTTAAGGAATGCCTACTTGCAGTGCCGTGCCGGGTGCACTGAACACACTGCTGGTAGTAGCCGTCGCTGAGAGGGTAAAGTGGACGTAACCTGGTTTTGCCAGAAGAGTGCGGGATCGCACTATTGATGTATTTATCACGCCAGTCGCGTGGGTCATTGATTAATAATGAACTTGTGTATGCCTGAGTGGTTGTACTTCTGTTGGTGGTAGATTTGTCAGACTTGTTATGATTGATATATTTATATATATATCTCTGTTGTTATCTTGTGATCTTTTTGTGGCACTTAGGATGTTCTGGGCGAATCATTGTCCTAACCGAGATTAGGCTTGATTCACTGAGATTCATTTCTCACCCCGTCGTGGGACAAATTTTTTTTCAGGTCCGAAGTAATGGAAAGACCGGTGCGGTTCGGCACCCCCACTGACTCATCACTGGATATCAGTCTCCATCCGGTACCAGGTACGGACCAGATGTGGGAGCGTCACATCACGACGATATGGGTTGATGAAGGGATGCCACATCTGGTGGCACACCTCTTTAAAGCCTGGTATCTTCGTGATGGGATGGATCTCTTCGGTCCGCTTCGAGGATTTGAGGGGCCACCTCTACAGGGTTCCCTAATATCCCCGCTTGGGACCCAATGGATATTGATACACCTGATGGGGAAGTGATGGACCCCGCGCCTGATATGGAGCTCGATCTCGAGCCTGAGCAATCGGTAACCCCCTCTGTGCGTTCTAGCCAGAGTTCTTGTGATGACCCAAATGACCCGGCTCCCCCGGTTGATTATTACGACACGGATGTCGAGTCTTCCCAGTAGAGGGTTAGGGCCTTTTTGTAGTCGGGGAACTGTGGTTGTTTTTGTGGGGGATACTGTTTTGGGATAGATGAGAGTTAACCTTACCTGACTCCTGTATCTTTTTGTGAGTCCTAGAGGGCCACCCCGAAGCATGGGGTTGTATTTATCAGTTGATGGCTCTGTAAGGTTATGAATCATCTATTCTCATCAGCCTTTTGTATTTTGCAATCTGGCTTTACTTTCTATCTATCCCATATGATTTTATTGAATGGAAGATGGTACGCTCCGCTTGCGCAATATAAGCTTAGGTCGATAGCAATTGCCTGTGACGCTATCCTTTATGACCTGGTGGCGATTTGGCAAGGGATGTCGCGGGCTCGAGAGTCGGGACGTGACAATCGAGCTTAATTTAACAGGCGGTTAAACCAGAATTGATTTGGAATTTTCGACCACAAAGAGGGATGGCCGAAATTTACATGGATGGGCTCAATTTAAATTCATTTCAGTCCGTTTTATTTTTCTTAAGAGCAAGGCCTTTAATTAATTACCCGTTTAATTAATTAAAGCTCAATTAAGCCCTAAATTCGCGCAAATAAACCCATTATTAGAAGTATTTTCAGCCAAGCCTATTATTTTCCCATAATAGCCAAAAATTTGGATATCCTAGCCCAATAGGACTCCTCAAAAATCAGAAATTCTAATATTGATATCACGTTTGAAATCTTTAGAGTTAACGGCCGTGATTGAATCTTGGAGCATAAACCTAATAACCCCCATATATCTTATTATGCCTAGGGATTAAACGGAGGAGAAAAAAAAAAATCTGCACTGAATCTTCTCTCGCGATTCTCTCTTCTCTCTCGCACGCCATCCCCCTCGGTCGTCTCTCGCGTTACTCCTCTCTTGCCGCTGGCATGCCTCACTACCGACTCCCCGACTCTCACTCTCTCGTGCATCGCCACACGCCGCTTGCTCGCTGCCGCTTGGAGACCAACGCCGCCTGTTCGTTGCTGTTTCAAGGCCGTGTGCCACCGCTCCACCCCTGCTGCTCGACATCATTGCTCGCTGCCGCTGTGTCGCAGCCGCTGCTTCTTGCTCATACTCTCGCGCCACCATCGTTTGCTCAAAGGCCGCCGCCCCTTTGTTCCGCTCGTGCTCGACTGCTACTGCGCTGCCGTTCGGCAACACCACCGTGCTCGTCTCTGCTCGCTCCTGGCCATTAATGTTGTTGTCTACGAAGCTTCGACCGCGAACCCTTTTTTTTTTTTTTTTTGTGTCCTACGGATTAGGTAACATATCTGCACTTTACGAATCAATCCGAGCATGTTTTTTGGGTGATTTGCTTGTCGTTTCTCGTATTATTGGTACGCCGTTTTGGTCTGAAGTGAAACTAATTTATTTATTTATTTTGCATGATTCTGATGCCATAATCATAGTAAATACCAAACTTTTTGCAATTCAAGGACGATGTTTTTAATCTAAAACATCAAAACCTAACTTTTCGTCACAAATCTTGGATTTAGTCGATCTAACGTATCGCCACTTGGGTCCGATTTACTATCTCCAAAAAGTCATTTTTAAATTTAGATTACCTAAATTTTCGAAAAAATTGAAGAAGGTGATATGCATGTGATTTCGATTGATTGACTTTCCTTATAGACGTAGCTATTTTGTTTTGCTATATCCTAAAAATTCCTAAAAAAAAGATATGGTTTCCTAGAAATACTATCTAATTGAATTTTTTAGGAAAATAAAGTTTCTTAGAAACTTTATCTCATTAAATCTTAAGCATACAAATCAAGATAATGAAATCTTGAAAATATCCTTGATGGCCAAAAATTCCAAAAGGGAGGAACGAAAATCACGTACAATGCATATCTTGTCATCTTGCATATTTCATATAATTTAGGATAACATATCTTTAAAGTCATGCATATCATATGTTTATTTTTGCATGATCTCGTGTTTCGTGCATATCATGATTTCTAATTTCACCTCATATATTCCATATTTTCGAAATCCTTTTGCATATCTCATGATTAATTGATAAGATAAAAAATCCGTTCATTTATGCATCCCATGTCATTAAAATCCCAAAATATCAAAAAAATAATCATTTGCATTGCATATTATATAATTGCATGTCATATTTTCCATGTCATTTATGTTCGCCACATCATTATACCATGTCATGCATTTTTTGCCATGTCACCTTGCATTGCATGTCACACATCATATAATTAGGTCGCATTAGCATTGCATTTAATAAGAGAAAACCCCAAAAAAAAAAATCAAGTCACACAAATAATCAAAAGACATTTTCATGAAATTGGTACTGAAAGGGCATTAGTTTTAATCAAAATAGTGTAATCAAGTCCTCAAAATCCACAATCTCTGGTTCGTAGAAGTAAAATAGTTATCTCGCTGTTTTACTTAGGTTCCTAATCAACTTATCAAAAAATGATTAGTGACGGCTCCTAAATAAAGAAAATCATTTCTAAGTTGTGAATTGGTAGGGCTTTGGCAGAGTCCATATTAGGTTAGTTAATTCATCTAATTAACCTAATAATACATTAGCCTAATTTTAGTTCGCGACAATAGTCAATCTTTAATCAAGGTGGCATCTTTGGATGCTGAGGCACTCAAGAGGTTCATTAGATAATTGATCACAAGTCATTCCCTCGGTAAGCCTATAAACAACACCAACGGACCAAAAGATCATGTATAACAATGTTTATGTCGATATCGCGCTTGGTGATTTTAGGATATGTATGAATGCTTCGTTAGAAGAAAATATAGCTATTGGCAGATGAAAGATCCACGGATAAAGATCGGGAAGTCTATCGGGTGGATTATAGCCATGTCAACAATGTTAGAACAACAAATGTTTCAAAACAGTGTTAGAAACAGCAGCTACAACAGTTCCAATGGATCTCTAATGGCTCGTTGGACTTCTCAATCACCTCCAACAAGAAGAATGAAGTTGTTTATATAATGGAATATCTTCTAAGCCAAAATATTAGGGAGAGCACAATGTAAAATGCATTCTTGCTATAAGCTAGGTTTCCCTCGCTCTTTCTTGATTCTCTTGAAAGATCTTCTCTGATAATCTTTCTCTGTCGTAATCTTGTGAAAGATTAAATGTACAATAGTGAGAGCAATACATGAGTCCTGATAGTGTGATCTATTGGAAATGCGATACTTATAATTTGTAACTTGTCTTGAAAATTACTAGTGAATTATAGCTCGACTTGTGGCTGTTAGTCTTGAGAGAGGACGTAGGCCTGGGATAAAGCCAAATCATTATATTTTTTGTGTGCATGCATTTTACTTAGTTTGGCACACGTTCAATTATTGTTTTATGAAACATCTGCTCACCCAATCTTTTTATAGCACCTATTATTTTGTGTGCTCTTATTTCTTGTGACCTTCGTACACTTCAACACAATCTTCTCATAGTATTTCAGATAGCTGCTCACCTGATCTCTATAATATCTTTGCAGATGTTTGATCCGGTGTTTGAAATTGAACTTATTTTATTATGCAAATATTTTTTAAAGCTCTCAAACAAACTATTCACCCCCTCTAGGTTGTGTTATTAGCCCCAATACTACACACATCATATTATGTGTTCAAGAAATATTACAAATATGTGTACAAGAATCTATGTCTATACCCAAGTTAAAGGACAAAAATGCTGGCTTTATTTCGTGCAATCTACTTTGTAGCACAGCGGAGGTTACGCTGAATTTCAAAGGAATAGTATATCGTGATAGTATGTGCAATTGTGCAATAAGAAAACACGGCATTATTATGAACCATAAAGTTGGTGAGGGAGATATATCTTTAATTATATAAACTTTGAGTCTACTACACAATATAGATAGTAAAATTATTTTTTCCCCAATAATACTACATGCATGGGAAAACAATAGGACATACCCAATATTTTTATATGTAGTAAAGTGGACTTATATGTAATTTATGATATATATCAAAAATAATTATTTACCTACAAGATAAATGCGCAATATTAGAGAAGGAAATAAGTACATTGCGCATGATGGGTAGAGCTTACTAGAATAATGCAGAAAATTGTTAAAAAAGATCTCAATCTCTTTATTTTTCTCAATTCAGTCTTAAATATTTTAAGTGTGCCGATTGAGTCTTAAACCTTTTCACATTTTACCAACTGAGTTCACTGGGACAATTTTAGCTGAAAATCATTGATGTGGACGCTGGACTGTCATGTCAATAATATTTTAATATTTTTTTTATTTTTCATTAATTTCTAATATTTTCCTCTCTTTTTTACCTTTCCCTTTGTTTTTCCCCTTATTGAGGTCAATGAAGGTCGTGGGGTTTTTATCGGATATACTCAATTGACAAAAAGTAAAAATATTTATGACTTAATTAGTAAAGTTAAAAAATTTAGGACTGAATTGACAAAAATACAAAATTAAAAAGTTTAGGACTCAATTGAAAAAATTGCAATAGGTATAGTGCTTTATGAACAATTTTTCCACAACAATACGCGTGAGTGGATAGAGGCCACAAAATGTGTTCCAACTTTGAGTCAATGAAAACTCTCGGAAAGACTAGACATCGGACAGCAACTTCCCACGAACTCTTGAATTGCAGGCAGACATGGACGGCGGCTGAAGAGCACTGGAAATTCAAAGAGCACGCAGTCAATAGGCAAAAGACTTATGGGCATAAACCCCTACTTTGTACGTCCAAATTTCACTCGTCAAGCAAGCAAATTGCATGCACCAAACACTTAAACTGGCGGACGTTCCATTCTTCATTGTTTAACATCGAGGGAAAGAACGAAATTTTTTGAATCTAATGGACCGCTCACGCTAACACATGGATTCAAACATGTAATCGCCATACGAGATTTTTGATATTACTCTCTACATAATCAAGGTTTCTTGGTGGCGCATGTAACCACTTCGTATCTCTGTACCGTCTATTTTTTTGTTCACGGAAACTAGTTTGAAACATAAATCTATACGACAATATAATTTCTTAATTTTAATCCAGAAATAGGTTTGGAACTGAAATGAGAAGTGAAGATTTTCTATTTTTGTATTTTTAGAATAGAAATATAAATAAAAATTCTTCTCATCACTCATTTCCTCTCTCTCGCATGCCATCTTCCTCTCTATCGCGTTCCTATCGTCGGTCACTAGCCTCGGTCATCGTTCATTCGCCCTTTGTTGGCCACCTTTCGCCATTCGCTCTCCGAAGCGAAGGTGAAGGAGGAGGAGGGAAAGAAAGGGAAGTAAGACGACCATGAGGGGTGGGGGCCCTCGCCGCTGCAAGAGAGGGAATCCCTCTTTCTTTCTTTTTTTGACTTTATTTGACTGATTTGCTTTTGTTTTTAGCTTATTAGGTGGGATTTTTTTTTTATTTATTTTTTGGCTTTTTGTTATTGTAGATTCAGATCTTCGGCAAGCCGCATGTGCGCCACGCATGACTTTCAGCAAGCCACATAGGACATGGCACTTAAATAACCATTTAAAAAAAAATTAGCATTGAATTGATCCAAAAAAATATTAGTACTAAAGTGATCTTTGTACACAAATACTAGCACTTCTGCTGTACTTTTGCCGAATTATTTTCATACAAAATAAATGCGCAATATTAGAGAAGGAAATCTAATAAGTAAATTGTGCATGATGAGTAGAGCTAAATAGAATAATGCAAAAAAATAGTTCAAAAATTTCTCAACCTATTACATTTTTATCAATTCAATTTTAAATTTTTTTAAGAAAAAATGCCAAAAAAGTGCCTCAACATCGTTCACTTTCTCAAACAAGGGATCAAACTCAAATTTGTTTCAAAAAAGGACCCAACTGCTTTATTTGTTCCAAAGAAGGGTCAGGCTTTTATCTTTTTCTCTTTTTTCAATTTTGTCTTTCTTTTTATTCTTCCTTTTACTTTTTTTTTCTTTGCCCCTCCCTACCCCTTCCCCAGCCACTGTCCGTCGATGCTCCTGTTCTAGGGACTCGTTGCAGCACCTTCACCACCGTGTAGGCGCTAGTCGAGTCGAGCCACGAGGTCGGCTAGTTGAGGAAGAGGATGATTGGGTCATGGATGATGTCGGTGCCGATGAAGACGCGCCGCCGCTCTCCGCCGGAGACTCCGCGGTGGCCCTCGTCGCCGATCACCATCTTCGCTGCGTTCCGAAGGCCCAGCTGGTCGATCACGGCCTGGACCCGCATCCGCTTCTTCGACTTGGACAGCATCCGGGGGAGGCGAAACTCGGCCGTGAACATCAGCGTCTCCTCCACCGTAAGCATCGGGAAGAGGAGATCGTCCTGCATCACGTACGCCGATATCACTTTCAAGAGCCTCGACTTGAGCGCCTCCCCATTCAAGGTGACGCTCCCCTTCAGGCTTTCCTTTGCTATCCAGTTGGCGAGCGCATCAACAAGCGTCGACTTCCCGGAGCCGCTGGCCCCAACGACGACAAGGATCTCGCTGGAGATGTCGTTGAGGAGGACCTTTCTCCGGGTGAAGAGGTTCTCCCCAGCGATGAGGCCCTAGACGGTGGCGGAGTCAAGGTAGAGGCTGACCGTCGGGAGCACCTCGGCGCACATGCATCCATCGTTTGCTTCTAGATTCGAACCACGAACACACCTCCTACGAAGATGACAAAGAAGAAGAAGAGGAGGAAGAGGAGGAGGAATCCCTGAACTCGCTCACCGTGGCATTACAGGCCAGTCCGCACCCGCAACCGCGGGCACTATGCGAAGTTCTCCACCGGAAACCCCGACGGAGAACTCCAGCTCGCCCGCACCACCTCCACGATGTTCAGCCATACCACCGTCACCTTCACGCTCACCCCCTTCAGCCTCCTCGGCCTCTCCCTCTCGATCAGCCCCTCGACGCTCCGCTTGTACTTGAGCTGGTACGAGTTCTTGACCGTGAAGCTGCACGTCTTGTTTAGACTCGCCGTGTCACGTCCCGACTCTAGAGCCCGTGACATCCCTTGCCAAATCGCCACCAGGTCATAATAGATAGCGTCCCAAGCAACTGCTATCGACCTAAGATTATATTGCGCAAGCGGAACGTACCATCTTCCATTCAATAAAACCATATGGGATAGATAGAAAGTAAAGCCAGATTGCAAAACACTAAAGGCTGATGAGAATAGATGATTTATAACCTTACAGAGCCATCAACTGATAAATACAACCCCATGCTTCGGGGCGGCCCTCCAAGACTCACAAAAAGATACAGGAGTCAGGTAAGGTTAACTCTCATCTATCCCAAAACAGTATCCCCCACAAAAACATCCACAGTTCCCTGACCACAAAAGGAACCTAACTCTCTACTGGGAAAACTCGACATCCGAGTCGTAATAACCAACCGGGGGAGCCGGGTCGTTCGGGTCATCACAAGAACTCTGGCTAGAATGCACAAAGGGGGCTACCGATTGCTCAGGCTCGAGCTCGAGCTCCAAACCAGGCGCAGGGTCCACCACTTCCCCATCAGGTGTATCAATACCCATCGGGTCCCAAGCGGGGATATTAGGGACCCCCTGTAGAGGTGGCCCCTCAAATCCTCGAAGCGGACCGAAGAGATCCATCCCATCACGAAGATACCAGGCCTTAAAGAGGTGTGCCACCAGATGTGGCATCCCTTCATCAACCCATATCGTCGTGATGTGACGTTCCCACATCTGGTCCGTACCTGGTACCGGATGGAGACTTATATCAAGTGATGAGTCAGTGGGGGTGCCGAACCGCACCGGTCTTTCCATTACTTCGGACCTGAAAATTTGTCCCACGACGGGGTGAGAAATGAATCTCAGTGAATCAAGCCTAATCTCGGTTAGGACAATGATTCGCCCAGAACATCTTAAGTGCCACAAGAAGATCATAAGATATCAACAGAGATATACATATAAATATCAATCACAACAAATCTGTCAAATCTACCACCAACAGAAGTACGACCACTCAAGCATATACAAATCCATTATTAATCAATGACCCACGCGACTGGCGTGATGAATACATCAATAGTGCGATCCCGCACTCTTCTGGCAAAAATTAGGCTACGTCCACTTTACCCTCTCAGCGACGGCTACTACAAGCAGTGTATCCAGTGCACCCGGCACGGCACTGCAAGTAGGCATTCCTTAAAAAGGAGCTTCGGTCCATCACAAGCTGCGACCGGCATCCGATAATCCCTTAAAACCGTACGACTGGCACGGGGCATGGATTATCGTGCTTCTGACAAGTCGCGAATTCCATACAATCTGTACGGCACAAGTACCCACGGTACAATACGAACTTACCAGGTAGCTTCATTGACCCTTTAAATGACCACACAAATTGCATTCGACAATCAACTCATTGATTATCTTGGATTAACGCCAAAATCCACAAGAAATACAATCAACTCGGCCCCAAGGCCCACAAGACTCCCAATTGAGCATTTCAGCCAGGCAAACAAACCAATCAAGCAATTCACTCACACTCGAGTAATCCACTTAACCGGGCAATTTCAAGCTCAATTCATATTAGAAATCTTAATTCTCAGTCAAATTATAGCAATCAATCGTTCGCTCGTCTCTAACCTGACACTCACTCGCGAGCAACTCAATCAATCAATTAATTGCTAAATTACCACAAATAGCCACAGACAAATAATCGATCGACCATGTATCCTAACCATGGTTTCTATCTATACCGGTCCCGATCGAAATAATTTTTTTTATAAATAAATAAATAAATAAATACATAATTAAATAAATAAATAAATCAGACTAATCCTAAGCGCAATTAGCGCCCTAACCAAGGTTTAGAGTCAACTCACAATTTGAGTTAGCTCGATCAGCGACGGCGGCGGCGGCGGCGATAAAACTAAGGTTTATCGCGCGGCGGATCGAGCTCAAACTTCGGCGACACCCCGTGGGAGTCCGGCGAGGTCGCCGGAACAGGTGGCCGGCGGCGGAGCTCCGGCGAGCGGCGGCCGGCAGCCTGCAACAGTGCAAACTCAGAATATTCAATCGGCAACCTCACTGTTTTGGCCGTTTTCCAGCGACACGGGCCGGGACAAGGCCGGCCAGGGGTCGGGGGCTTACCTAGGGGTCGGTGGGAGTCGGCCGGGACAGGTGGACGGCGGCGGAAGGCGGCCGGCGACGGCGGACAGCCGCGATCAATGGCTGTCCTGTTTTTGCACCAAAACAGGGCTCTCGGTCGGCGGCGGTTTCCGGCTGCCACGCGCGGCGACCGGCAGAGCCGAGCTGGTGGTGGTAGAGGAGACTCATGGGAGTCGTCTGGCGGTGGCGGTGTGGCACGGCGGCAACGGTGGCGGCCGGATCGAAGATCGGAACAAACCGGGTTCAAAACAGGGCACCGGAACTTTCGAGCCTAATTTCGGCGATTCCGGCGGCTGACGGTCGGCGACGAGGGGTTGGATCGGTCGAGGGGAAGTCGGGGGCTAGCTGGGTGGTGGTGGTCGGCGTCGGTGGCGGCCGTGGCGGCCGGAGAAGGCCGCGGAGCCCTCGGGTCTCCTGACCTGAAACAGGGGACGCTTGACCGGGAGTTTTCTTCGGCGAAACGGCGGCGACGGCGGCTCGGCCGGGGTCCAGGCGACGACGGGGAGTAGCTGGAGGCAGTGGGTGCCGGTGGTGGTGTGGTGGTCGCGAAAAACAACGACGGACGGGGATGAATCGATCGGCAAGAGGAGTCGTCGGTCAACAAACGAAAAATGAAGAAAAGAAGAAGAAGAACGGAAGAAGAAGAAGGGAGCGGCGGAGAAGACGTGTGTTGGGCAGAGGAATGGAGGGCCACCACCTTGACTTTGAAGACCAAAATTAAATTTTTTTGTCTCTTATGAATGAATAATTGGGGGGGCAAAATGGTAATTTTGGCGCGCCGGGACTGAAACGAAATTTTTGGCGTACTGATCGAAGGGTAATTTCGGCAATTTCACTGGTCAAGCTCGATCAGGGTTAAGCTCGTTTGCAAAAACGGCAATTTAAAAATCGCCGCGGTTTAATTCGAAACTCAATTCGAAATAATCTGAAGTTCGAAATTCGTCCAAATTTTCGTCTTTTCAGTCCTTATTGTCCAAAATGGGTGTCGACTATGACTATACATTCATATCATTTAATCGACTTCCGGCGCTTACAAGGATTGAATTTCCAGGACGTCACAACTCTCCCCCACTTAGGAAATTTCGTCCTCGAAATTACAACACAGTTCTAATTACTCAAAAAGAGAAGGATAACTAAGCTTCATAACTTCTTCGTTCTCCCATGTAGCTCCTTCTGTACCATGGTGTTGCCAAACCACCTTGACTAACGGAATTGTCTTGGATCGCAACACTTGCTCTTTTCTGTCCACTATCCTGACTGGTCGCTCCACATATGACGCCCGTTCATCCAAATCAATTTCCTCGTAACTCAGCACATGAGCAGGGTCTGGCTCATACTTCCTCAACATCGATACGTGGAAAACATTGTGCACTTGAGCCAGTCTAGGCGGCAATGCGAGTCGGTAAGCCAAAATTCCAATTCGTTCTAGGATTTCAAATGATCCAACGTACCTTGGGCTCAACTTTCCTTTCCTGCCAAAACGGGATGTTCCTCTCATAGGTGACACTTTTAGAAAGACATGGTCGCCTACTTGAAATTCCAAAGGTCTGCGCCTTTTATCAGCATAACTATTCTGGCGACTCTGAGCTGTCTTTAATCTATCTCTAATCACTTTAATTGCTTCCATCGACTGTTCTACTAACTCAGGGCCAGTTATCTTCCTTTCTCCAATCTCATCCCAACAGACTGGTGTCCTGCAAGCCCTACCATACAAGGCCTCAAAAGGTGCCATCTTAATACTCTGTTGGTAGCTGTTATTATAGGCAAATTCAACCAAATGCAAATGTTCCTCCCAATTACCTCTGAAATCCAGAACACATGCTCTCAACATGTCCTCCAAGGTCTGAATCGTTCTTTCAGACTGACCATCTGTCTGTGGATGATAAGCTGTACTAAATTACAGCTTCGTTCCTAAAGCAGTTTGTAGACTCTTCCAAAATGTAGCGGTGAATTTGGGATCTCGATCAGAAGTGATCGTCACTGGCACACCATGCAACCTTACAATATGCCTCACATACACCTCAGCGTATCTGTCTAAAGCGAAGTCCTTTCTTACTGGAATAAAATGCGCTGACTTCGTTAGTCTATCCACCACGACCCAAATTGAATCATGCCCTCGCTGACTCCTCGGCAAACCCATCACGAAATCCATCGTGATATGCTCCCATTTCCACTCTGGAATTTCCAAAGGTTGTAGTAGTCCTCTAGGTTTACAATGTTGCGCCTTGACCTGCTGGCAGGTCAAACATTTAGCCACATGTTTGGCTATATCAGTTTTCATACCATTCCACCAGTAATGCTGTTTCAAATTCTGATACATCTTTGTACTCCCAGGATGAATACTATAATTACTACGATGTGCTTCTGATAAAATCTCCTCCTTTAAATTTTCATCCTCCGGCACAACCAACCGTCCTCTAAACTTAAGTATCCCATCCTCCGCTATTTGAAAATAGACCCTTCGTTTGGTCGGATCTCCTTGCAGGATCTTCCGGATAAAAGGGTCTGTGGACTGCAAGGCCTTAATTTTTACTTGCACTTCTGGCTCGATTCTCAAGGTAGCCACGATACTCGACAACTGGCTTATCTCCAGTTTAAAGTCTGAGTCTCTTAATTGCTCAAGTAAACGCCACTCCTGCACCTGCAATTGAGCAATCACTGATTTTCTACTCAGGGCATCAGCAACCTTATTCGCCTTGCCAGGATGATACAGGATCTCACAGTCATAGTCTTTTAATAACTCCATCCATCGGCGTTATCTCATGTTCAGCTCCCTTTGAGAGAACAGGTATTTCAGACTCTGATGGTCGGTGTACACCTGAAAACTTTCCCCAATCAAATAGTGTCTCCAGATCTTCAAGGCAAACACGACCGTAGCTAACTCCAGGTCGTGTGTGGGATAATTCAACTCGTGTGATCTCAACTGACGGGACGCATACGCTACCACCCTGCCATGCTGCATCAAAACACAGCCCAGTCCCCTAAGCGAAGCATCGCTATAAATTTCATAACCACCAGGACCAGACGGAATTGTCAGAACAGGAGCCGTAGTTAGTCTATGCTTAAGCTCTTGGAAACTACTCTCGCACTTGTCCGTCCATTGAAACTTTGTATCTTTCTTCAGCAATTTAGTCAAAGGCGAGGCTATAGCTGAGAATCTTTCCACAAATCGCCTGTAATAACCTGCCAAACCCAAGAAACTTCTAATTTCTGTAGCAATTGTCGATCTCGACCAATTAATAACTGCCTCAATTTTAACCGGATCCACAGCAATACCTTCACTCGAAACTACGTGGCCTAAGAACGCCACGCTAGCTAACCAAAACTCACACTTACTGAACTTAGCATATAATTGATGCGTTCTCAGAGTTTTCAGCACTATTATCAGGTGTTGCTCATGATCTTCAGAACTCTTCGAGTACACTAGGATATCATCTATAATAACGATTACAAAGCGATCTAGAAACTCCTTGAACACTCTATTCATCATATCCATAAAAGCAGCAGGAGCATTCGTCAAGCCAAACGGCATCACTGTGAACTTGTAATGCCCATAACGTGTTCTAAATGCCGATTTCGGTATATCCTCTTTTCTGATTCTCAACTGATGGTATCCCGTCCGTAGATCAAT
This sequence comes from Rhodomyrtus tomentosa, assembly GCA_028455895.1. Taxonomy (NCBI): domain Eukaryota; kingdom Viridiplantae; phylum Streptophyta; class Magnoliopsida; order Myrtales; family Myrtaceae; genus Rhodomyrtus; species Rhodomyrtus tomentosa. Next base: position 32,284,162 of record JAPCWY010000001.1, on the reverse strand, counting down.
TTTTGAAAATATAGATGCTCCCTGCAGCTGATCGAACAAGTCGTCGATCCTTGGCAGTGGGCACTTATTCTTGATCGTCACCTGATTCAACTGCCTATAGTCAATACACAATCTCAAAGACCCATCCTTTTTCTTAACGAACAAGACAGGCGCTCCCCATGGCGAGGCACTAGGGCGAATGAACCCCTTGTCTAACAACTCCTGCATTTGAACCTTGAGTTCCTTCAATTCTGATAACGCCATTCTATATGGCGCCTTAGAAATCGGCTCTGTCCCTGAAGCTAATTCTATCACAAACTCGATTTCTCTTTCTAGTGGTAAACCAGGTAATTCTTGGGGGAAAACATTTGGAAACTCACATACAATCGCAATATCCTCCAATTTCAATTCTTTAGCAGATGTATCTACCACAGAAGCCAAATAACCTTGGCACCCATCTCCCAACAATCGAGTCGCCTCTAACGACGATATCATCACAGTCGAGGTTCCTCCTCGATTACCCAAAAATTCATAACTACTGTCATCCATCGGATTAAACCGTATTACCTTATTAAAGCAGTCCATTGTGGCTCTTTGCTTTACCAACCAATCCATTCCCACAATCAAGTCAAAATCGTACATTTCTAGCACAATCAAATCTATCTTACTCTCATGGCCATCCACCACAAGTCTGCAATCAGGACAGCTCACTGTAGCCACTACTTTATCTTTCAATGGCGTAGATACATTAAGCACAATTTCTAAAGGTACCAAGTTCAATTCAGATAATTTAACGAACTGATCCGCAACGAAAGAATGGGTGGCGCCCGGATCAAATAAGGCGTATGCTACTTGGTCATGCAAGAGGACCGTACCTGTAACAGTCGGCGAATCCTTCGCCGCTTCCCGAGTGACTGCAAATACCCTTCCTTGTGCCGGCGGACGATTCTGGAAGTTTGGCGGCACAGTTCCTCTAGGTTGCCCTCCCTGCTGGTGTTGTGCCTGTCCACCTTGCCTCTGCGGGCAGTCCCGCACCTCATGGCCCAGCTGGCCACAATCAAAACAGGCACCACCTCGATACGGGCACAAACCAAGCCCATGCCTCTGTCGACACAAGCTGCACACCTCATTCTGACGAAATGCCGGCTTACTAATCGCCCCTCGGCGATTTGGTGGAATGTGACTCCGGTTGTTAAACATGGGTTTCTTCCCTTGTCTCCTATCGAATCTGTTTGGAGAAATAAATCGTGATCCAGATGCAGTCGCCCTTTCAGACAAGTCCCGCTCCACTATCAACGCCCTCGCGTAGATATCATCATAGTCTTGAAGGTCAAGCGGTGCCAGGGCACTCTTAATCTCGGGCTTCAATCCATCCTTGAACCTTTTAGCCCTATCCTCCGGATCCTCAATCATTCTCGGAGCATACTTGGATAGTTCAGAAAACTTTGCCTCGTACTGGTCAATAGTCATCTGATTCTGACGGAGGCGGAAAAATTCAGCCATCTTTTGCTCCATAGCTGTCCTCAAAAAGTATTTATTATTGAAAACTTCCACAAAAGTATTCCATACTGGAATTGTACCTTCTGGAAAAGTTCTACCCTTGACAGCTCTCCACCACGTACTAGCATTCCCTTCAAGTTGATAAACTGCCAAAGTAACTTTATCCCTATCTGAGCATCTCAGCAAATCGAATGCTTTCTCCATCCCTTCGACCCATCGAGTAGCAGCTTCAGGGTCTCCACTTCCAGTGAATTGAGGTGGCTTCAATTTGAGAAACTGTTCCACCAGCTTTTGAGCCCTATGCTCCTCACCGTCATGTATAGGTAGAGGACTCGCCGATGGAACTGCAAACGGAATAGCAGATGAAGTCCCAGCAGCAGCGACAGTAGCTGCGGCTTGATTCCTTACTTGCTGCCCCAACAAATCTCCAATAGTACCTAAGGCTTGCATGACTTCAGCCATGGTCGGTTCCCTTCCAGTAGGTCCCGTAGGTTCTGCAGCAGAGGCTGCAGTAGGGGGTGCAATAGGGGACACCGCAGGCGGTACTCTTTCAGCATCGACCAATTCTTCCACCGGCCTTAAAGGCCTCCTTCGAGGTGCTCGGGGTGCTCTTCTACCACGTCCGCTCATTTTGCAGTAAAAGGTGAAGTCCTGATTACCCCATAGCAAAACGTGGTCAGAAAGAAACCCTTAAATTCCACCACATAATTAGCAATCACAGGCATAATAACCAAGAATCTTACTAACTATCCCATTTCTCAACGCTCCTTATCACTCCATGCCAATGACCAGACGGATCAGGCTGACCTTGCTCTGATACCACCTTGGGCGGGGATGTCACGTCCCGACTCTCGAGCCCGCGACATCCCTTGCCAAATCGCCACTAGGTCATAATAGATAGCGTCCCAGGCAACTGCTATCGACCTAAGATTATATTGCGCAAGCGGAACGTACCATCTTCCATTCAATAAAACCATATGGGATAGATAAAAAGTAAAGCCAGATTGCAAAACACTAAAGGCTGATGAGAATAGATGATTTATAACCTTACAGAGCCATCAACTGATAAAAACAACCCCATGCTTCGAGGCGGCCCTCCAAGACTCACAAAAAGATACAGGAGTCAGGTAAGGTTAACTCTCATCTATCCCAAAACAGTATCCCCCACAAAAACATCCACAGTTCCCTGACCACAAAAGGAACCTAACCCTCTACTGGGAAAACTCGACATCGGAGTCGTAATAACCAACCGGGGGAGCCGGGTCGTTTGGGTCATCACAAGAACTCTAGCTAGAATGCACAAAGGGGGCTACCGATTGCTCAGGCTCGAACTCGAGCTCTATACCAGGCGCGGGGTCCACCACTTCCCCATCAGATGTATCAATATCCATGGGGTCCCAAGCGGGGATATTAGGGACCCCCTGTAGAGGTGGCCCCTCAAATCCTCGAAGCGGACCGAAGAGATCCATCCCATCACGAAGATACCAGGCCTTAAAGAGGTGTGCCACCAGATGTGGCATCCCTTCATCAACCCATATCGTCGTGATGTGACGTTCCCACATCTGGTCCGTATCTGGTACTGGATGGAGACTTATATAAAGTGATGAGTCAGTGGGGGTGCCGAACCGCACCGGTCTTTCCATTACTTCGGACCTGAAAAATTTGTCCCACGACGGGGTGAGAAATGAATCTCAGTGAATCAAGCCTAATCTCGGTTAGGACAATGATTCGCCTAGAACATCTTAAGTGCCACAAGAAGATCATAAGATATCAACAGAGATATACATATAAATATCAATCACAACAAATCTGTCAAATCTACCACCAACAGAAGCACGACCACTCAAGCATACACAAATCCATTATTAATCAATGACCCACGCGACTAGCGTGATAAATACATCAATAGTGCGATCCCGCACTCTTCTGGCAAAAACCAGGCTACGTCCACTTTACCCTCTCAGCGACGGCTATTACAAGCAGTGTATCCAGTGCACCCGACACGGCACTGCAAGTAGGCATTCCTTAAAAAGGAGCTTCGGTCCATCACAAGCTGCGACCGGCATTCGATAATCCCTTAAAATCGTACGACTGGCACGGGGCATGGATTATCGTGCTTTTGACAAGTCGCGAATTCCATACAATCTGTACGGCACAAGTACCCACGGTACAATGCGAACTTGCCAGGTAGCGTCATTGACCCTTTAAATGACCACACAAATTGCATTCGGCAATCAACTCATTGATTATCTTGGATTAACGCCAAAATCCACAAGAAATACAATCAACTCGGCCCCAAGGCCCACAAGACTCCCAATTGAGCAATTCAGCCAGGCAAACAAACCAATCAAGCAATTCACTCACTCTCGAGTAATCCACTTAACCGGGCAATTTCAAGCTCAATTCATATTAGAAATCTTAATTCTTAGTCAAATTATAGCAATCAATCGTTCACTCGTCTCTAACCTGACACTCACTCGCGAGCAACTCAATCAATCAATTAATTGCTAAATTACCACAAATAGCCACAGACAAATAATCGATCGACCATGTATCCTAACCATGGTTTCTATCTATACCGGTCCCGATCGAAATTTTTTTTTTATAAATAAATAAATACATAATTAAATAAATAAATAAATCAGACTAATCCTAAGCACAATTAGCGCCCTAACCAAGGTTCAGAGTCAACTCACAATTTGAGTTAGCTCGATCAGCGACGGCGGCGGCGGCTGCGGCGGCGGCGATAAAACTAAGGTTTATCGCGCGGCGGATCGAGCTCAAACTTCGGCGACACCTCGTGGGAGTCCGGCGAGGTCGCCGGAACAGGTGGCTGGCTGCGGAGCTCCGGCGAGCGGCGGCCGGCAGCCTGCAACAGTGCAAACTCAGAATATTCAATCGGCAACCTCACTGTTTTGGCCGTTTTCCAGCGACACGGGCCGGGACAAGGCCGGCCAGGGATCGGGGGCTCACCTAGGGGTCGGTGGGAGTCGGCCGGGATAGGTGGACGGCGGCGGAAGGCGGCCGGCGACGGCGGACAGCCGCGATCAGTGGCTGTCCTGTTTTTGGACCGAAACAAGGCTCTCGATCGGCGACGGTTTTCGGCGGCCACGCGCGGCGACCGGCGGAGCCGAGCTGGGTGGTGGTAGAGGAGACTCAGGAGAGTCGTCTGGCGATGGCGGTGTGGCACGGCGGCGACGGTGGCGGCCGGATCGAAGACCGGAACCAACCGGGTTCAAAACAGGGCACCGGAACTTTCGGGCCTGATTCCGGCGATTCCGACGGCTGACGATCGGCGACGAGGGGTTGGATCGGTCGAGGGGAAGTCGGGGGTTAGCTGGGTGGTGGTGGTCGGCGTCGGTGGCGGCCGTGGCTGCCGGAGAAGGCCGCGGAGCCCTCGGGTCTCCTGACCCGAAACAGGGGACGCTCGACCAGGAGTTTTCTTCGGCGAAACGGCGGCGACGGCGGCTCGGCCGGGGTCCAGGCGACGGCGGGGAGTAGATGGAGGCAGTGGGTGCCGGTGGTGGTGTGGTGGTCGCGAAAAACAACGACGAACGGGGATGAATCGATCGGCAAGAGGAGTCATCGGTCAACAAACGAAAAATGAAGAAAAGAAGAAGAAGAACAGAAGAAGAAGAAGCAGAAAGAAGAAGAAGGGAGCGGCGGAGAAGACGTGTGTTGGGTAGAGGAATGGAGGGCCACCACCTTGACTTTGAAGACCAAAATTAAATTTTTTTGTCTCTTATGAATGAATAATTGGGGGGGCAAAATGGTAGTTTTGACGTGCCGGGACTGAAACGAAATTTTTGGTGTACTGATCGAAGGGTAATTTCGGCAATTTCACTGGTCAAGCTCGATCAGGATTAAGCTCGTTTGCAAAAAAGGAAATTTAAAAATCGCCGCGGTTTAATTCGAAACTCAATTCGAAATAATCTGAAGTTCGGAATTCGTCCAAATTTTCGTCTTTTCAGTTCTTATTGTCCAAAATGGGTGTCGAATATGACTATATATTCATATTATTTAATCGACTTCCGGCGCTTACAAGGATTGAATTTCCAGGACGTCACACGCCGTGAACTCGCCGATTGTCTCGTCCAGCTCGTACCCCATTATGCCCTTCGGGAGCAGGCCGATTGGGAACCCGTACGACTGGAGTACCTCGTACGCCGATGGCGACCACCATGGGAGGCGAAAGGTGCCGAGAGGATGGCAACCCAAAAAAAAGAAGACGGCCGTCGCACAGACAGGCTGGGAAGAGGAGGGGAAAAGACAAAAAGGAAAAAAAGTAAAAGAAAGACAAATTTGAAAAAAGAGAAGAAGACGAAAACTTTCTTTGGAACAATTAAAGCAGTTGGGCTTTTTTTTTTTTTTGCCTTTTTCCTTTTTTTTTATTGTGACTATTGAGTTCAAAATATTTTTATATTTTTTCAAATGAGTCCACTAGGCCAATTTTGGTAAAAAAATCGATGATGTAGACCTTGACATGTTATATCAATAATATATATATATATATATATATATATATATATATATATATTTTAATTTTTTTAATTTTTTATTTAGTTCTAATATTTTTCCTTTTTTCTTTTCCTTTGTTTTTTTCTTTTACTGTGGCCGACGAGATTCATGAAATGTACTCAATTGATAAAATGTAAAAATATTTATGACTTAATTAGCAAAGCTTCGACCAAAAATAAAATTAGCAAAGTTTAAAAGTTTAAGATTGAATTGATAAAAGTGCAAATTAAAAAGGTTTAGGACTTAATTGAAAAAATTGCAATAGCTGCAGGACTATAAAAACAAATTTTCCACAACAATGCGCGTGATTGGATAGAGGCTACACAATGTGTTCCAAGTTTTGAGTCCATGAAAACTCTCGGAAAGACTAGACATCGGACAGCAATTTCCCACGAACTCTTGAATTGTGGACAAGGACGGCAGCTGAAAAACTCTGAAAATTCAACATTGAATAGGCAAAAGACTTATTGGCATAAACCCCTACTTTCTTCGTCCAACTTTCGCACGTCAAGCAAGCAAAGGTGCATGCACCAAACACGTAATCATTTACTTTATATAAGGGGCGATGGAGCTATGGAGAAACCAAGCTCGTTCCACATCTCAGGAGAAGAAGAAGACGAAGAGGGTACTTGAGAAAAGGGAAGAGAAGAGGGAAAAGAGGAGGAGAAGAAGAAGGGGAAAGAAATGGCACTCAAGGCTATTGCTTCGTCTCCTTCGATTGCGCAACTTTTGTGCATGTTCATGGTTCTGGTCCTTCATGTCGTGATCGTCTCGGCAGGCCAATGCCCGGGTAGGTGACGACTTTTTTCTTTCTTTCTCAGTATAATCTCTTTAATTTCTTACACTGGCGGCCGTTCCGTTCTTCATTGCTTAACATCGAGGAAAAAGAATGGAAAAATCGGTAAGATATTCATGGCTTGCACTTTGCATGCAGGTGAATCGGATCCAAGTCACCCGAAGCATTCCCCCGGATGTAAATGTAAGTACTCACGTTTCAGTTCATGCTCCCAATAATAATACGGGACTTTAAACAGAATTCAAATCCGAACGACTATATCCATCTTGCTTACATTGACATGTTTTCAGGCAAAAATCCGTGCTAATATGAACTCCTCATTGGTGTTGCAGGAGGTACTTACATTAAAAAAGATTGAAGCTCTATACTTTTCATGGGAAGGGATGACAAAAATGTTGAAAGTAGATTCAAGCAAATCTTGGTACAAGTTCAGTTGGTGGGTCGAAATATGATTTTCAGTGCCAGAAGAACAAGTCGGCAATATCTTTCTTCATTATTGGTCTATGAAGCTTGTAATGATTAGGGCGTTAAACTCGATCGGTAAATCGGTTATGTTCTTCAATCGACACGGCATTTGTGATTTGGAGAGCGATTTGCGATTGATCATGGATGCAAAGTCGTCCATATATAAAAGGACTTGTGAAAATTTACATTTCCTCCTGCTCTTCTAAGCTGAGAGGAATCGAAATGGATCCAAAATGAACTCGTGAATCTGCTGAAATCACGGGCGACTTGCCCTCGTGATCTTCAAGACTCATTTTGCGCACCCGCCCCCGTGATGACGATCTTGCTTCTCCCTGTGTTTTGTGAAGTGGTCGACTTCTTGTGCCTTTGCTTCACAGACACGCACCACTGTGTCAGATATGAATATCGTTCAAATAAAAACTGTGAATGAGCAAGATTGATGTAAACTCAGGCTAATTAGACGAGGGGCTCTGAGGAGGGCCGGGGAATGTGCGTGTGGCGGTGTGGGGGTGGTTGTGCGTTTCTAGCGAGCTTAGTGGCGGGGTAAATCCTGGTCGAGACTAATTCACTTTTACTGGAAAGTGATCGGACCAACATGGACTCAAGCATGTAATCGCCGTACTGGCTTTTCGATCTTACTCTTTACCTAATCAAGGTTTGTTGGGCGCTCATGCAACCATCTTGTTTCTCTGTTTTTCCTATTTTTCTGTTCTCGAAAATAGGTTTAGAATATAAATCCGTTTGGTAATGTAATTTGTTATTTCTATTTAGAAATATATTTAGAGCTAAAATGAGAATTGAAAATTTTCTACTTTTGTATTTTTGAAACAAAAATAAAAATTATGAATTCTTCTCATCATTCATTCCCTCTCTCTCCCGTGCAATCTTTCTCTCCCTCACATCCCTATCTCCGGGTGCTAGTCCCGGCTACCGTCTGCCAGTCCACAAACGCGGTCTGTTGTTCGCCATTTGCAGTTCGTCATCCACCTTTCGCCGTTCGCCATCCGAGTCTCGGCACCCACCAACCGTAGAAATTTTATGTTGTTATCAAATGAATATCTATTCCTAAAATAGAAATTTTGTATCGTTATCAAACGTGTTTCTTTGTTTAAAAAATCATCCATAGAATTGAAATAGAAAAATCTGTTTTTGGTCTAAAATAGCTTCTGGAAACAAACTGATTATCATTCGCGCTCTTAATCCAGTTTGCCCGGTCATCCAGGCAGAACTTTTGTTCGAAGCGGGGATGGTTTTAAAGTCGAACCTTCCCTGCTGTGCAGAAGGAAGCGGTCGAATAATAACTATAAAGAATAAAAAAAAAATCGGAAACCAGATATACACGGTTTGGTTCTAGAGACCCTATGTTCATGAGGAGATCAGCAACAAATTTCATTATGGAACAAGTGGTCGAATGGAGATTACAAACCACACACAAATCATTCAAACAGTCTCAATTTAAAGAGAGAATTTATTACTTTTGCTATGTTTTTGACTGTGATTTGAAAATTCTCTTTTAATGACAATTTGAGTGGATTAATAATGAAACATTTTTGTTTGTCCAAGAAACAAATTAGTCCAAGCGTTACAAAGCCGTCCTAAAACAATGTCTTTCTCAATATTGTCAAAATATATCTTGAGGTTTACCTCGATTGGATGGTGGTCGCCGCCGCCTTAAAAGTCACAAGATGAATAATAGATTCAAAGGAAACACACAAAGATACTATACTCCTTTGCCATAAGTAAACTGAAGTCAACTAATCGGAGACAAAGGTTGGTTGGACGACGTATCGATCTCGGTGGGCTTCAGGAGACATTTTTGACGTTCAACCCTTCCGACAAAATGTCAATAGATCGTTAGCATGTTCACATCAGGCAGCAAAACGGAAGAAAACAGCTCAAAAACATAAAATCTCACCTCGAGACGGAGGCGAAAAAATGGAGGCTACAAGAAGGATCACGATTATACGTTGAGGTCCCGTCGAGGACGAGATATGGTCCGGTATGGCGGCTAGAGCATAGAAACTGCCGTGCTTTCGAATCGATCATGGACTAGGCTCCGAAATGAAGATTTCCTAATGTGTGCGATTGCCTATATCTCTTGATTCCCGAGAGAATTACAAAAAAAAAAAAAGAAAAATAAAAATTTTAAATCTATTAAAATTGTGGCAATTCAATCCTAAAATTTTTGTGTTTATGCCAATCAAGTTCATCCGGCCAAAATTGAATAATGTAAAAGAAGATTTAGTAATCTAATATAAATTTTCGCAAGGGGATATTTACTCTTTCAATGTCTATTTTAGTTGTAGGTTTAGCTCTTGAATTCTCGGAATAAATGAATTGGTCGGTCATCCCACTAATGAATTATTAGGATTCATTTTTCAATAAATTCTTACATAAGTTCCTTCTATTTCCATCACTTCGCAATTAATGGTTAGGTTTGAATTTGACAATTGAATGCCTTATGAAATTTGGCCTTGAATCAATCTTCTCAGTCTTTATTGCTATGAATAGATTCATATAGGGTTAACTGTGGCCGGTGGCGCTCACGTGGCAATTCCTAATAATATTTTAATATATTATCAAATTATTTATTTATTTTTCTTCTCCTTCTTCCTTTAGCCAATTGCTAGATTGGCAACTGGCCAGAGGCAAGGGTGACCTCGCCTAGAGACGGTGAGGCCGAGCCTCTAGCCGGTCACCTGCTTACCGGTCGAAGGAGGAAGAAAAAAGGAAGAAAATAAAAAAAGAAAATAAAAAATTGAAAAAAATATTAATTTTTTTTAAAAAAAATTGTCACGTTAGCGTCGACCAGTCAAAGTTTGCGAAAAGGACCAAGTTGGCACAAATGAAAAATATTTAGAAATGAATTGAAAAAAAAATTAGAACTAGATTGGCGCAATTGAAAAACGTTCATGACATTTTTGATTATTTTCCCTTGCTTCCCCAAATTGTTGCTTTACGTGTTAGAATGTCTAGATATCACATCACATCGATCATATTAAGCTTTTAGAATATCTTATAGTTGTTTCTCAAAATCTCTAATGATATGAGAACATAAGATCACATGTCCAAATCTTTCATGAATAAGTTTTATATAGCCTTGTTGTATCCATTGGTGAGGAAAATCAGAAGGAATTTGTGAAGTAACAATGGGGAAAATTGTCCAAAATGTCCTAAATGTATTATACAGCGTTAAATTCAGTCAATTTAATCCTAAACCTTTTAAAATTTTGCCAATTTATTCATGAACCTTTTGAAAATTTGTTAATGTCGTCCTTTCTGCTAATTATTTAGATAATAAATTTAAGATTAAATTCACAAAACTTCAAAAGGTTTAGAATTGAACGTATATAATCGAAAAATTTAGAATTAAATTGGTAAATCATTGAAAAACTTAAGACTAAATTGATGGTTTAGGACTGAATTACCTGTAGTATAATGTGTTTAATACTTTTCGGACAATGAACCTATTAAATTATTCTTGTTGGGTCGCGAGGATGGGATGCCGGTCAAATTTGGAGTAAACATCTAAGTAGATAGCAACATGCGAGTAAAATTAATTGTAAGATGCTAATGCCATACGTGTCGGACATCAACTTCTGGTAAATTCATGAATTGTAGTCGCACACGGCAACATATCATTTTCAGATGGAAAAACCCAAAACCCTAAAAAAACTGGGCACGAACATCTAATTGTTAGGATGTGCATGTGTGAGTTATGTTAGAAAACCTCATTAGAGAATTAATGTGATGTTGAGCACTTAATATATCTAAGTTGGTCCATAACTCATTAGCTTAAGCTTTTGAGTTAAGGTGGGTTTGACTGGATATGTTAGCGGGTTCGGACATGGGCTCCCTCTTGGTGATCTCCCCGAAAGAAGGTGTCGGACTTCTGCCACGCACTCCCATCAAATGGTATCAAGGCCGATGGTTGATGTCCCCCATGTGGTTACTGAGCGGGCCCAAAGATAGACTTCATGGTTATGAAGTTAGGCTATTCAACTTGAGATAATTTGATGTAGAAGGATACCTGAATTAAGGGGGATAAACCTAACGCTGGAGTGAGTTCACACTTGAGTGGGAGATTATTAGGATGTGCACGTGTGAGTTGTATTAGAAAAGTCTCACATTTGAGAATTAATGTGGTGTTGAGCACTTAATATATCCAACTTGGGTCATAACTCAATAACTTAAGCTTTTAAGTTAAGGTGGGTTTAACAAGATATGTTAGCAGGCTCGGACATGGGCTCCCTCTTGGTGATCTTCCCGAAAAAAGGTATCGGACTTTTGCCGCGCACTCCAATCACTAATTTCTAGTTTCTGCTTTTACACGTTAATCAAGCAAAGGTCTATGGACCAATCAATCCCATATCATTTGCTTATGTAACCAGCGATCGAGCTCTTGAGAAACTAAGCTTCCTGCACATCTGAAGAAAAGGAAGAAGAGGCTGCGTGACAAAGGAGAGAAAGTAGAGGGAAGAAATGGCACCCAAGGCTATCGCTTCGTCTCCTTCGATTGCGCAACTTTTGTGCATCTTCATGGTTCTGGTCCGTCAGTTCACAATCGTCTCGGCACGCCCCAAATGACCGGGTGACAATCCACTTTTGAACAATCTCTTTAATTTTTCACGGCGGTCATTGTTTATCATGCATTTTCTGGGATTTACACTAGCTGACGTTCCATTCTGGATTTGGTTGTTCGTGGTTTGCGCTTTGCATGCAGGTGGTGGATCCGATCCAAGCATCCCGAAACCTTCCCCTAGATGCGAATGTACGTGCGCTTGCGTTTCAGTTTTATACACCCTATCATACGAGATTTTAGCAGAATCCGAAATCGAAATGCCGGACCCGTCTTGCTTATATTGACATATCCTAAGGAAAAATCCCTACTGATATGAACTCTTCATCGGTGTTGCAGGACGTACTGTCACGTTCCGACTCTCGAACCCGCGACATCCCTTGCCAAATCGCCACCAGGTCATAATAGATAGCGTCCCAAGCAACTGCTATCGACCTAAGATTATACTGCGCATGCGGAACGTACAATCTTCCATCCAATAAAACCATATGGGATAGATAGGAAGTAAAGCCGGCTATCACAACACTAAATAAGCTGATGAGAATAGATGATCTATAACCTTATAGAGCCATCAACTGATAATTACAACCCCATGCTTCGGGGCGGCCCTCTAGGACTCACAAAAAGATACAGGAGTCAGGTAAGGTTAACTCTCATCTATTCCAAAACAGTACCCCCACAAAAACATCATCAGTTCCCTGACCACAAAAGGAACCTAACCCTCTACTGGGTAAACTCGACATCCGGGTCGTCATAACCAACCGGGGGAGCCGGGTTGTTTGGGTCGTCACAGGAACTCTGGCTATAATGCACAGAGGGGGCTACTGATTGCTCAGGCTCGAGCTCGGGCTACATACCAGATGCGGGATTCACCACTTCTCCATCGGGTGTATCAATATCCATCGGGTCCTAAGCGGGGATATTAGGGACCTCCTGAAGAGGTGGCCCTTCAAATCCTCTAAGCGGACCAAAGAGATCCATCCCAACACGAAAATACCAGGCCTTGAAGAGGTGTGCCACCAGCTGTGGCATCCCCTCATCGACCCATATTGTCGTGATGTGACATTTCCACATCTGGTCCGTACATAGTACCGGGTGGAGACTGATATCAAGTGATGAGTGGGTAGGGGTACCAAAACGCACCGGTCTCTCCATTACTTTGGACCTGAAAAGTTGTCCCACGACGGGGTGAGAAATTAATCTCAGTGAATCAAGCCTAATCTCGGTTAGGACACTGATTCGCTCGGGACGTCCTAAGCACCACAATAAGTCACAAGATTTCAACAGAAATATATATATCAATCAAAATAAATCTGTCAAATCAACAATCAACAGAAGCACAACCACTCAGGCATACACAAGTCCATTATTAAACAATGACCCATGCGACTGGCGTGATAGATACATCAATAGTGCGATCCCGCACTCTTCTGGCAGGACCAGGCTACGTCCACTTTACCCTCTCAGCGACGGCTACTACAAGTGGTGTATCCAGTGCACCCGGCACGGCACTATAAGTAAGCATTCCTTAAAAAGGAGCTTCGGTCCATCACAAGCTGCGACCGGCATCCAATAATCCCTTAAAACCGTACGACTGGCACGGGGCATGGATTATCATGCTTCTGACAAGTCGCGAATTTCCATACAATAGGTACGACACGAGTACCAATGGTACAATGGAAACTTGCCAGGTAACGTCATTGATCAATTAGATGACCACACAAATTGCACTCGGCAATCAACTCATTGTTTATTTTTTATTAATGCCAAACTCCAAACGGAAATACAATCAACTCGGCCCAATGCCCATAAGACTCCCAATTGAGCATTTCAGCCAGGCAACCAAACCAATCAAACAATATACGCACTCTCGAGTAATCAACTTAACCCGGCAATTTCAAGCTCAATTCATATTATAAATCTTAATTCTCGATCAAATTATAGCAATCAATCGTTCGATCTTCTTTAACCTGTCACTCACTCGCGAACAACTCAATCAATCAATTAATTGATAAATTACCACAAATAGCTACAGACAAATAATCGATCGACCATATATCCTAACCATGGTTTCTATCTAAATCGGTCCCGATCGAATTTTTTTTTACAATAAATAAATAAATAAAACTAATCCTAAGCGCAATTAGTGCCCTAACCAAGATTTAGGGTCAACTCACTCTGTGAGTTAGCTCGATCGGCGGCGGCGGCGGCGGCGGCGATAAAACTAAGCTTTATCGTGCGGCGGACCGAGCTCAAACTTCGGTGACACCCCGAGGAAGTTCGGCGAGGTCGCCGGAACAGGTGGCCGGCGGCGGAGCTCCGGCGAGCGGCGGCCGGCGACCTGAAGCAGTGAACAACAGTGTACTCAACCGGCAAACTCTACTGTTTTGGCCGTTTTCCAGCGACACGGGCCGGGACAAGGCCGGCCAAGGGTCGGGGGCTCACCTAGGGATCGGTGGGGGTCGGCCGGGACAGGTGGACGGCGGCGGGAGGTGGCCGCCGGCAGCGGACAGCCGCTATCAGTGGCTTTCCTGTTCGGCACCGAAACAGGGGTTTCGGTCGGCGATCGTTTCCGGTCGTCACGCGCGGCAACCGGCGGAGGTGAGCTAGGCGGCGGTAGAGGGGACTCAGGGGAGTCGTCTCGCCGTGGCGGTGAGGCACGGTGGCAGATGTGGCGGCCGGATCGAAGGCCGGACTGAACCGGGCCCAAAACAGGGCACCGGAACTTCAAGGCCCGATTCCGACGACTCTGGCTGCTAACGGTCGGCGGTGAGGGGTTGGATTGGTCGAGGGGAAGTCGGGGGTCAGCTGGGGGGCGGTAGTCGGCGTCGGTGGCGGCCGCGGCGGCCGGAGGAGGCCGAAAAGTTCTCGGGTCCTTTGACCCAAAAACAGAGCAGGCCCGGCCGTGGCGTTTTCTAGGCTAGACGACGGCGACGGCGGCTCGGCTGGAGTTAGGGCGGCGGCTGGGAGTAGCTGAGGACGGTAGCTGCTAGTGGTGGGGCGGTGGTCGAGAAAAATGGCGACGAACGGAGGAGGAACGATCGGCAAAGGAGGAGTCGGTCGTTCGGCCAAAAACAAAGAAAAAGGAAGAACAGGGAAGAAGAAGAAACGAAGAAGAAAAGCAGACGGAGAAGCGACGTTGTATTGGGCAGAGAGAAGATGGCCCACGACCAAGACTTTGTAGGCCAACATTAAATTTTTTTGTCTTTTGTGGGTAAATAATTGCAGGGGTGGAACGGTAATTTTGGCGCGCCAGGACTGAAACGAAATTTTTGGTATACTGAACGAAGGGTAATTTCGGTAATTTCACTAGCCAAGCTCGGTCAGAGTTAAGCTCGATTGCGAAAACGGCAATTCAAAAATCGCCGCGGATTAATTTCGAAACTCAATTCGAAATAATCTAAAGTTCGGAATTCGTCCAAATTTTCGTTTCTTCAGTCCTTATAGTCCAAAATAGACGTCGACTATGACTATAAATTCATATCATTTAATCGACTTCTGGCGCTTACAAAGATTGAATTTTCAGGACGTCACAACTCTCCCCCACTTAAGAAATTTCGTCCTCGAAATTACAACACAGTTCTAATTACTCAAAAAGATAAGGATAACTAAGCTTCAAAACTTCTTCGTTCTCTCATGTGGCTCTTTCAGTACCATGGTGTTGCCAAACCACCTTGACTAACGGAACAGTCTTGGACCGTAGTACTTGCTCTTTCCTGTCCGCGATCCTAATTGGTCGCTCCACATATGACGTCCGCTCATTCAAATCAATTTTCTCGTAACTCAGCACATGAGCAGGGTCTGGCTCGTACTTCCTCAACATCGATACGTGGAAGACATTATGCACTTGAGCAAGTCTAGGCGGCAACGCGAGTCGATAAGCCAAAATTTCGATTCGTTCTAGGATTTCAAACGGTCCAACATACCTCGGGCTCAACTTTCCTTTATTGCCAAAACGGGATGTTCCTCTCATAGGCGACACTTTCAGAAAGACATGATCGCCTACTTGAAATTCCAACGGTCTACGCCTTTTATCAGCATAACTTTTCTGGCGACTTTGAGCTGTCTTTAATCTATCTCTAATCACCTTAATTGCTTCCATCGACTATTCTACTAACTCAGGGCCAGTTATCTTCCTTTCTCCAACCTCATCCCAACAGACTGGCGTCCTGCAAGCCCTGTCATACAATGCCTCAAAAGGTGCCATCTTAATGCTTTGTTGGTAGCTGTTATTATAGGCAAACTCAACCAAATGCAATTGTTCCTCCCAGTTACCTCTGAAATCCAAAACACATGCTCTCAACATGTCCTCCAAGGTCTGAATCGTTCTTTCAGACTGGCCATCTGTCTGCGGGTGATAAGCTGTACTAAATTGCAGCTTCGTTCCTAAAGCAGTTTGTAGACTCTTCCAAAATATAGCGGTGAATTTGGGATCTCGATCAGAAGTGATTGTCACTGGCACACTATGCAACCTTACAATATGCCTCACATACAACTCTGCGTATCTGTCTAAGGCGAAGTCCTTTCTTACTGGAATAAAGTGCGCTGACTTCGTTAGACTATCTACCACGACCCAAATTGAATCATGCCCTCGCTGACTCCTTGGCAAACCCATCACGAAATCCATTGTGATATGCTCCCCTTTCCACTCTGGAATTTCCAAAAGCTGTAGTAGTCCTCCAGGTTTGCAGTGCTGCGCCTTGACCTGCTGGCAGGTCAAACACTTAGCCACATGTTTGGCTATATCAGTTTTCATACCATTCCACCAGTAATGCTGTTTCAAATTCTGATACATCTTTGTACTCCCAAGATGAATACTATAACTACTACGATGTGCTTCTGATAATATTTCCTCCTTTAAATTTTCATCCGCCGGCACAACCAAACGTCCTCTGAACTTAAATATCCAATCCTCAGCTATTTGAAAATCGACCCTTCGTTTGGTCGGATCTCCTTGCAAGATCTTTTGAATAAAAGGGTTCGTGGACTGGAGGGTCTTAATTTTAATTTGCACTTCCGGCTCGATTCTCAAGGTAGCCACGAGACTTGACAGGTGGCTTATCTCCAGTTTAAACTTTGAGTCTCTTAATTGCTCAAGTAAATGCCACTCCTGCACATGTAATTGAGCAATCACTGATTTTCTACTCAGGGTATCAGCAACCTTATTCGCCTTACCAGGATGATACAGGATCTCACAGTCATAATCTTTTAATAACTCCATCTATCGGCGCTGTCTCATGTTCAGCTCCCTTTGAGAGAACAAGTATTTCAGACTCTGATGGTCGGTATACACCTGAAAACTTTCCCCAATCAAACAGTGTCTCCAGATCTTCAAGGCAAACACGACCGCAGCTAACTCCAAGTCGTGTGTGGGATAATTCAACTCGTGCGGTCTCAACTGACGAGACGCATACGCTACCACCCTGCCATGCTGCATTAAAACACAACCCAGTCCACTAAGCGAAGCATCGCTATAAATTTCGTAACCACCAAGACCAGACGGAATTGTCAGAACAGGAGCCGTAGTTAGCCTATGCTTAAGCTCTTGGAAACTACGCTCGCACTTGTCCGTCCATTGAAACGTCATATCTTTCTTCAGCAATTTAGTCAAAGGCGAGGCTATAGCTGAGAACCCTTCCACAAATCGCCTGTAATAACCTGCCAAACCCAAGAAACTTCTAATTTCTGTAGCAGTTGTCGGTCTCGACCAATTAATAATTGCCTCAATTTTAACCGGATCCACAGCAATACCTTCACTCGAAATTACGTGGCCTAAGAATGCCACGCTAGCTAACCAAAACTCACACTTACTGAACTTAACATATAATTGATGCATCCTCAAGGTTTCCAGAACTATTCTCAGGTGTTGCTCATGATCTTCAGAACTCTTCGAGTACACTAGGATGTCATCTATAACAACGATTACAAAGCGATCCAGAAACTCCTTGAACACTCTGTTCATCAGATCCATAAAAGCAGCAGGAGCATTCGTCAAATCAAACGGCATCACTGTGAACTCGTAATGCCCATAACGTGTTCTAAATGCCAATTTCGGTATATCCTCTTTTCTGATCCTCAACTGATGGTATCCCGTCCATAGATCAATTTTTGTAAATATAGATGCTCCCTGCAGCTGATCGAACAATTCGTCAATTCTTGGCAGTGGGTACTTATTCTTGATCGTCACCTGATTCAACTGCCTTTAGTCAATACACAATCTCAAAGACCCATCCTTTTTCTTGACGAACAAGACAGGCGCTCCCCAAGGCGATGCACTAGGGCGAATGAATCCCTTGTCTAACAACTCCAGCATTTGAACCTTGAGTTCCTTCAATTCTGATAACGCCATTCTATATGGCGCCTTAGAAATCGGCTCCATCCCAAGAGCTAATTCTATCACGAACTCAATTTCTCTTTCTGGTGGTAAATCAGGTAATTCTTGGGGAAAAACATCTGGAAACTCACATACAATCGCAGTATCCTCCAATTTCAGTTCTTTAGCAGAAGTATCTACCACAGAAGCCAAATAACATTGGCACCCATTTTCCAACAATCGAGTCGCCTCTAACGACAATATCATCACAGTCGAGGTTCCTCCTCGATTACCCAAAAATTCAAAGCTATTACCGTCCATCGGATTAAACCGTATTACCTTATTAAAGCAGTCCATTGTGGCTCTTTGCTTTACCAACCAATCCATTCCCACAATTAAGTCAAAATCATACATTTCTAGCACAATCAAATCTATCTTACTCTCATGGCCATCCACCACAAGTCTGCAATCAGGACAGCTTACTGTAGCCACTACTTTATCTTTCAACGGCGTAGATACATTAAGCACAATTTCTAAAGGTACCAAGTTCAATTCAGATAATTTAACGAACTGATCCGCAACAAAAGAATGAGTGGCGCCCGGATCAAACAAGGCACATGCTACTTGGTCATGCAAGAGGACCGTACCTGTAACAGTCGGCGAATCCTTCGCCGCTTTCCGAGTGACTGCAAAAACCCTTCCTTGTGCCGGCGGGCGATTCTGGAAGTTTGACGGCACAGTTCCTCTAGGCTGTCCCCCCTGCTGTGGCGGTCCCTGTTCACCTTGCCTCTGCGGGCAGTCCCTCACCTGATGGCCCAGCTGGCCACAACAAAAATAGGAACCACCTCGATACGGGCACAAACCAGACCCATGCCTCTGTCGACACAAGCTGCACATCTCATTCTGACGAAATGTTGGCTTACTAATCGCCCCTCGGCGATTTGGTGGGATGTGACTCCGGTTGTTAAACATGGGTTTCTTCCCTTATCTCCTGTCGAATCTATTTGGGGAAGTAAATCGTGATCCAGATGCAGTCGCCCTTTCAGACAAGTCCCGCTCCACTATCAGCGCCCTCGCATAGATATCATCATAGTCTTGGAGGTCGAGCGGTGCCAGAGCACTCTTAATCTCGGGCTTCAACCCGTCTTTGAACTATCTAGCTCTATTCTCCGGATCCTCAATCATTCTCGGAGCATATTTGGACAGTTCAGAAAACTTTACCTCGTACTGGTCAATTGTCATCTGATTCTGACGGAGGCAGAAGAACTTAGCCATCTTTTGCTCCCTAGCTGTCCTCGAAAAGTATTTATTATTGAAAACCTCCACAAAAGTATTCCATACTGGAATTGTACCTTCCGGAAAAGTTCTACCCTTGACAGCTCTCCACCACGTACTAGCGTTCCCTTCGAGTTGATAAACTGCCAAAGTAACTTTATCCCTATCTGAGCATCTCAGCAAATCGAACGCTTTCTCCATCCCTTCAACCCATTGAGTAGCAGTTTCAAGGTCTCCACTTCCAGTGAATTGAGGTGGCTTCAATTTGAGAAACTGTTCCACCAGCTTTTGAGCCCTACGCTCCTCACAATCACGTACAGATTGGGGACTCGCCGACGAAACTGCAAACGGAATCGCAAATGAAGTCCCAGCAGCAGCGACAGTAGCTGCAACTTGATTCCTTACTTGCTGCCCCATCAAATCTCCAATAGCACCTAAGGCTTGCATGACTTCAGCCATAGTCGGTTCCCTTTCAGTAGGTCCTGTAGGTTCTCCAGCAGAGGCTGCAGTAAGGGGTGCAATAGGGGACACTGCAGGCGGTACTCTTTCAACATCAACCAATTCTTCCACTGGCCTTAAAGGCCTCCTTCGAGGTGCTCGGGGTGCTCTTCTACCACGTCCGCTCATTTTGAAGTAAAAGGTGGAGTCCTGCTTACCCCATAGCAAAATGCGGTCAGAAGGAAACCCTTAAATTCTACCACGAAATTAACAATCACAGGCATAATAACCAAAAATCTTACTAACTATCCCATTTCTCAACGCTCCTTATCACTCCATGCCAATGACCAGACGGATCAGGCTGACCTTGCTTTGATACCACCTTGGGCGGGGATGTCACGTCCCGACTCTCGAATCCGCGACATCCCTTGTCAAATCGCCACCAGGTCATAATAGATAGTGTCTCAGGCAACTGCTATCGACCTAAGATTATACTGCGCATGCGGAACGTACAATCTTCCATCCAATAAAACCATATGGGATAGATAGAAAGTAAAGCCAGATATCACAATACTAAATAAGCAGATGAGAATAGATGATCTATAACCTTACAGAGCCATCAATTGATAATTACAATCCCATGCTTCGGGGCGCCCCTCTAGGACTCACAAAAAGATACAGGAGTCAGGTAAGGTTAACTCTCATCTATTCCAAAACAGTACCCCCACGAAAACATCATCAGTTCCCTGACCATAAAAGGAACCTAACCCTCTACTGGGTAAACTCGACATCCGGGTCGTCATAATCAACCGGGGGAGCCGGGTCGTTTGGGTCGTCACAGGAACTCTAGCTAGAATGCACAAAGGGGGCTACTGATTGCTCAGGCTCGAGCTCGGGCTGCATACCGGGTGCGAGATCCACCACTTCCCCATCGGGTGTATCAATATCCATCGGGTCCCAAGCGGGGATATTAAGGACCTCCTGAAGAGGTGGCCCCTCAAATTCTCTAAGCAGACCAAAGAGATCCATCCCATCACGAAGATACCAGGCCTTGAAGAGGTGTGCCACCAGCTGTGGTATCCCCTCATCGACCCATATCGTCGTGATGTGACGTTCCCACATCTGATCCGTACCTGGTATCGGGTGAAGACCGATATCAAGTGATGAGTGGGTGGGGGTACCAAAACGCACCGGTCTCTCCATTACTTCAGACCTGAAAAGTTATCCCACGACGGGGTGAGAAATTAATCTCAGTGAATCAAGCCTAATATCGGTTAGGACACTGATTCGTCCGGGGCGTCCTAAGCACCACAATAAGTCACAAGATTTCAACAGAGATATATATATCAATCAAAATAAATCTGTCAAATCAACAACCGACAGAAGCACAACCACTCAGGCATACACAAGTCCATTATTAAACAATGACCCACGCGACTGGCGTGATAGATACATCAATAGTGCGATCCCGCACTCTTCTGGCAAGACCAGGCTACGTCCACTTTACCCTCTCAGCGACGGCTACTACAAGCGGTGTATCCAGTGCACCCAGCACGGCACTGCAAGTAGGCATTCCTTAAAAAGGAGCTTCGGTCCATCACAAGCTGCGACCGGCATCCAATAATCCCTTAAAACCGTACGACTGGCACGGGGCATGGATTATCGTGCTTCTGACAAGTCGTGAATTTCCATACAATAGGTACGACACGAGTACCAATGATACAATGCGAACTTGCCAGGTAACATCATTGATCCATTAGATGACCACACAAATTGCACTCGACAATCAACTCATTGTTTATCTTTGATTAATGCCAAACTCCAAACGGAAATACAATCCACTCGATCCAATGCCCATAAGACTCCCAATTGAGCATTTCAGCCAGGCAACCAAACCAATCAAACAATTCACTCACTCTCGAGTAATCAACTTAACCCGGCAATTTCAAGCTCAATTCATATTATAAATCTTAATTCTCGGTCAAATTATAGCAATCAATCGTTCGCTCGTCTATAACCTGTCACTCACTCTCGAACAACTCAATCAATCAATTAATTGATAAATTACCACAAATAGCCACAGACAAATAATCGATCGACCATATATCCTAACCATGGTTTCTATCTAAACCGGTCCCGATCAAATTTTTTTTTACAATAAATAAATAAATAAATAAAACTAATCCTAAGCGCAATTAGCGCCCTAACCAAGGTTTAGGGTCAACTCACTATGTGAGTTAGCTTGATCGGCGGCGGCGGCGGCGACGGCGATAAAGCTAAGGTTTATCGCGCGGCGGACCTAGCTCAAACTTCGGCGACACTCCGAGGAAGTCCGGTAAGGTCGCCAGAACAGGTGGCCGGCGGTGGAGCTCCGGCGAGCGGCGGCCGGCGGCCTGAAGCAGTGAACAACAGTGTACTCAACCGGCAAACTCTACTGTTTGGGCCGTTTTCCGGCGACACGGGCCGGGACAAGGCCGGCTAAGGGTCGGGGGCTCACCCAGGGATCGGTGAGGGTCGATCGGGACAGGTGGACGGCGGCGGGAGGTGGCCGGCGGCGACGGACAGCCACGATCAGTGGTTGTCTTGTTCGGCACCGAAACAGGGGTTTCGGTCGGCGGTCGTTTCCGATCGTCACGCGCGGCGACCGGCGGAGGTGAGCTAAGCCACGGTAGAAGGGACTCAGGAGAGTCGTCTGGAGGTGGCGGTGAGGCACGACGGCAGCTGTGGCGGCCGGATCGAAGACCGGACTGAACCGGTCCCAAAACAGGGCGCCGGAACTTCAAGGCCCGATTCCGGCGGCTGACGGTCGGCGGTGAGGGGTTGGATCGGTCGAGGGGAAGTCGGGGGTCAGCTCGGGGGCGGTAGTCGGCGTCGGTGGCGGTCGCGGCGGCCGAAGGAGGCTGCGGAGTTCTCGGGTCCTTTGACCCGAAAACAGAGCAGGCCCGGCCATGGCGTTTCTAGGCTAGACGACGGCGACGGCGGCTCGGCTGGAGTCAGGGCGGCGGCTGGGAGTAGCTGAGGACGGTGGCTGGTGGTGGTGGGGCGGTGGTCGCAAAAAATGGCGACAGACGGAGGAGGAACGATCGGCAAAGGAGGAGTCGGTCGTTCGGCCAAAAACAAAGAAAAAGGAAGAACAGGGAAGAAGAAGAAACGAAGAAGAAAAGCAGACGGAGAAGCGATGTTGTATTGGGCAGAGAGAAGATGGCCCACGACCAAGACTTTGAAGGCCAACATTAAATTTTTTTGTCTTTTGTGGGTAAATAATTGCAGGGGTAGAATGGTAATTTTGGCGCGCCGGGACTGAAATAAAATTTTTGGTGTATTGAACGAAGGGTACTTTCGGTAATTTCACTGGCCAAGCTCGGTCAGGGTTAAGCTCGATTGCGAAAACGGCAATTCAAAAATCGCCGCGGATTAATTTCGAAACTCAATTCGAAATAATCTAAAGTTCGGAATTCGTCCAAATTTTCGTCTCTTCAGTCCTTATAGTCCACAATAGACGTCGACTATGACTATAAATTCATATCATTTAATCGACTTCTGGCGCTTACAAATGTTGAATTTTCAGGATGTCACACGTACTTGCTCGCATGATAAAGCAGGTTGTCTCCATACATCTTGCTTCAGAAGATAAGCGGAAGTGCGATTAATTCGATGTAAGCTGCCATATTTTTAGATTAAATTACCGCATCACTGCTCTGTAGGGCGTGCAATTAATTCGATGGTTCATCGACGTGCGATGATTTTGTTACAGTCCATTAGAACAACAAGGGTTGCAGCTAAAATAAGAGGCCCAACGTTTCCATGATTCAAGCAAATCTAGGTCCCGATTCAGATATCTTTCTCTATTATCAGTCCGCTAAGCTTGTGTTCATGAATAATTACTTGTACCCATTCGACCTAGAGGAAGGACAACGTGCTAAGCTTTAAAGACTAATTATTTCCTAAGATTGATGGCATTTGGATATGACAAAACTGGCAAAAATTTAGGTGCATCTCCTCGAGGTGTCATCGTATGTCTTTGATATATGAAGGATGTGATGAATTTTCACTAAACAAGAGATTTGAGACCAGCTTCATGAGAAGTGAAAACAAATCAACCGGAGGGTCTTGCGTAATTTTTAATGCAGGTCATGCAGTTTCCAACCCTATATCTTTTTTGCACTGCGATGAAGTTTATCATCTTGGGGATGCATGATATCGATCAAGCTGCTGAGTATTGGAAGCACAACTAATCTGAAATACGATGACACCTCTAGGAGATGCACCAAAATTAGATGTCGAAACAACAATGTTTCCAATACTAGAATGACAACGTGGACCCCTCAAGTTCGTCCGTTCGGCATGGTAGAGCTAAAGCTCTGGTCATTTGACAGAGCCATAGCTGCCAAAATCATGGCAACTCTTCTGTTTCTCTATGTAGCGTGTGGTGACGGCGGCGGCCTCGTCATCGAAGAGGTGCCAATGTGCCATCAAGGCTCTCACATTCTTCCCCAACCACCCTATCCTTCCTCCCTAACTGTATCACAATACCAGCAGCCCCAGCCCCCGAAGCAAACCCCACAGTATTCTCCACCCAAAAACATCCTTCACCACCGACCCAAGAAGAAACCCCAATCTCAGCAACAACCCCAGCATCATATGATCAATCCATACAACATTCTTTCCCAACCCCAGTAAGCCTCACCTAGAAAATTTCCTTTAAAATATATATATATATATAGTTTTGCCTTTTTATCCTGTTTGGTGTTTGCCTTCTTATGTGAACGAGAAGAAGGTTTTGATTTTCTTTTTTTCATGTTTTATTATCTGTGGGTTGGTAGAAATGGGACTTTTTGCCATTATTCGACGAAATCATTTGTCGCAACCCCACAATGCACATGTACAATCAAAGAATCAGATGCATGTTGATTATCCGGTTGAATTGAAGAGGTGATTATAATGACTCCCCAACAGATATTTGACTCCCTTCACAATTCAAACTGTCACTATGAGCGGGGAAACGTTTTTGGCAACCCCACACATGAAAGCGTGCACACATTGCACATGTACCTTCTTATGTTCTATTAATTCGATTTTCGCATCGGATCTGGATCTCCCGCCATAAGGGCAGGGGATCTCAGTAACCCTTGGATCTTCCACCTTTTATAGGGTGGGAAGATCCAAGGGTGTAGGAGCGCAGGATCCCCTGACCCTAGGATGGGGGATCTGCTCGTTTCGCATCTACGAAAAGCCCATGACCCTAAGTCCAAAAAAGTGTTGGGATGACAATTTTGGAAATTTTGACCGGAGGGACACCACCATTGAGTCTTAACTTTCTTCATTCAAAATTTGGATGAGTGGAAAGCTTTCAACCTTGCAATGTTAAGACACCACTTAACTTAGCATAAAGAACAACCGACCTTGCTGAAAGTGCGATTACCAATCGGTTAAAAAGCAAAACAATTGCTAAGAGCATCGAGTCTGACTAAAAAGCTCAGGCGACATCACCATGAACACCCATCCATCTTGGCAAAGAAGAAAGAACGAGGAAGAGGAGAAGATTTACACATATTCAAACACCAGATTTCCTATTGTTTTGCATACTCTTACACAGACAAACGCACTCTGCGAAAAAGAAAATCTAAAGACATCTAAGTAGCTTAATTGTCCGAAGGTTAATGAAAAATATTGTCATCTCCATGCAAACAACATACTGTGATATCTTCAAAATTAACAACGTCATCGCAAATTGCCAAAGCGTTTGATTTTCGCATAAGTTTGGCCATAGTATGATCTGGCATAAGATGGCATTATTTCGATTTTCGCATCTATAAAAAGCACATGCCTTGACTGTGAAAAAAATATAGTTCGATTTTGAAAAAAAAAATCGTTAGGATGGCGAATTTTGGAATTGGGCTGACAAGAAATAAGTATTTCATGAATTTCATAACTTTTATACAATACTGATGCATAACGTTTTGTTAACCGCTTGAATGCCATAAATTCTAAGAAAACATTCATTTGAGTATCATAATTTTGAATTATTTAAATGCGATAACTTTTCAAAAACATTTGCATAAGTGTCGAAAATCTGACGTAGCATGGCATTTATTGTGGTGACGACCTTAAAAAGTTGTGGCTAGAATGATCAATTTAGAAGTTACTTGGCACTCTAATGATCAGATAAAAAGTTAGGAAACTTTTCAAATAAGGGTCTGAAGTGTACTTTATTTCAAATAAGTAGGGGTGTGCATGGTCCAGGTCGATCCGGTCCCGGCATGGAATCGGGGACCAGAACAGTAGTCACGATCCCCATATTCTCGAGACTACGGACCGGACCAGGACAGTCGATCGAGTCTGGTCTCGGTCTCGGTCTAATAAGACCGTTAACTATAACCCCCTGCAACATTTTGAGCTCGATAGATTGATTATGGAAGTAAAATTTTCCTTTTTTAAAAAATAAATTTTTAAGAATAATAAGGGACGAGGGAGGTTGAAGTATATCCTACAGCAAATTGAGATTTTTGCTTTAAAAAAATTTATTCTATTTTATTTTCAAGTATTTTTATTTTTTTGTAATTGTATATATTTAAATATATACCAGGTCCCAACACATGGAACCAAGGATCGGACCGCCCACATCAAGGACCAGACCAATGGCCGGTTCGAACAAGTCTTGATTCGGGCCAATCCGGTCTAGTTTGCACACCCCTACAAATAAGGGCCTAAAGTACCCTAATTATTTCAAAGAAGATAATTATCAAGGCATTTTCATCATTTATATTTGCTGATTTTCCCTTTTTTCTTTTCATTTTTTCCATTTACTTTTTTTTTTGTTGCGCCATCGAGGGCTCGCGGGGCGCTACTGAGGGATGGCCTCGCTAAACCAAGGTCGCCCTTAATGGTGGCTGTCCCCTAAGACCAACGACTAGAAAAAAGGAAGGAAAAGGGATAAAAGAAATAAAACAAGGATAAAAGTTTAAAAATATATATAAATGACAAAAATACCCTTGATCAAGTTCTTTTTTGAAATAGTGAGGCACCTCAAGACCTTTTTTGAAACAAGGTCGACTCAGGCCCTTCTTGAAGAAAATGAAAGCACTTCATGACTTTATTTGATATGACACTCAAGTATGTGCCGTACAAAATTTGTAGCATTTTTTGAAAAATGATATTTATGTTTTTATTTTGACCAGAATTTAGCAAGCTATTATCTTGCACAAGTTTTTCGTCCGTCATTTGACTCGATTTTAACACGCACAAAAAGCTTGAGACCCAATTGTTCTCGAAATACGGCTTGATTTTGAAGAAAATAAAAGAGTTCGGATCACGAATTTTGGAGGATCGAACCAAATAAACGGCCATCATGTATTCATCCTTAAAAAACCAACCACTTTGATTAACATCAGGTAGCTTAGATTATTAGGAAGCTTTAAATCTCATCAGGTCAAACATTTTAAATTATCTAATTCGAAAAGATCTTGAAATATGATATTCATGAATTTTTTAACGTAAATTTGGTCAAAAGTGGATCTGGTATAAGTTTTTTGTACAACGTCCCATTTCGTCAATTCATATATGTTGATCAGTCATGGTATAAGTAGAATGCTATCATCATCTCGAAGCCAAGATCCTTCTAAAAAGACAGATTCCGACGTCATTTGAAGACGAAAACCAGTCAAATCTTAAAGGCAAGAGCGTCTGCAATAATTGCTTCCCAGTCCAGGTTCCATCTTCGACCGAAGGTACCTTCACAATTGCCGGAGGAAGCAACTCATTAGAACACGACATTTTTAAGTTGTTGGACATTGAAGCGGTTTAAGCAAACGCTATCCTCCAATATCAAGGGAGCAGCAATTCGACCACATGTTCTAGCCTTCGGGGGTTCGACTGGTTTTCGTCGTCAAATGACGTCGGAATTTTCCTTTCAGAAGGATCTGCTTGGCTTCGAAATGCTGATGACAATCTCTTTCAGAGGCTTATCACCTTTTAGCCAGAGTAGGTTTTCTCAACGTCCTGCATGCTGCTCAAGAAGTTCTTTGCGAGTGGTTGTCCATTATTGAATCAGGAAATCGTGTGATATTTCATTAAGCTCAAAGGGTTACTTATATACCAAAATTACATTCTAGAATATTTGCTAACAAAAAGGAAAACTACAATCCCAAATCAATCAAACTGATTGCACGATCTTTAATTGATATTCAAATATACGATTCTGAATCTTCTAAATCCGATAGCGTAATATTCGGTTGATACACCCCCTCAGGTGGAAGAGTCGAGACTGTGAATCTTCAACTTGTCTCGTAAAAATTCAAAACATGCTGTAGGAAGAGCTTTGGTGAGAACATCTGACAATTGGTCCGCTGTGGAGATAAATTGCATATTGAGCTGTCGTTTGGCGACACGATCACGGACAAAGTGGAAGTTAATTTCGACATGTTTGGTACGAGCATGAAAAACCAGATTAGCAAACATATAGGTGGCACCAATGTTGTTGCACCAAAGGATGGGAAGCTCTTGAAAGAGTGACTAAAGCTAGATGAGTTCAGCTGCAGAAGTAAGGGCTTGATATTCAGACTTTGTGGAAGAGCGCACTACAGTTCGTTGTTTTTTGGAGCTCCAAGAGATTAAGTTAGAACCCATAAAAATAGCATACCCTCTGGTTAACTTCCTGTCATTAGAGCTACCGGCCTAATCTGCATCAGAAAAGGCTTGCAAGCAAGTATCATTGCATCAGAAAAGAAACAAACCAGACGACCTTGTATGTTTAAGATAATGCAAGATGCGTTTCACCATTTGCCAATGGTCGTCAATCAATGCATGCATGAATTGACATGTTTTATTAACAGCAAACGAGAGATCTGGTCTTGTCAATGTCACATATTGGAGGCCACCAACTATAAACTGATATAGAGTAGCATAAGACATTATAGCACCCCCTATCTCAGATGGATTTGTAGCTGTGACCATAGGAGTTCGGACGGGCTTGCACTCAGACATCCCAGCTCGGTAAAGAAGATCATCAATATAACGTCCTTGAGAGAGAAGTGGCCTTTCAGATTGATGGATAGCTTTTATCCCAAGGAAGAAGTGCAATGGGCCGAGATCCTTAATGAAGAACTCTGTAGATAATTGCTTTAAGTTTGAACTGATAGTGGAAAGTGCATTACCTGTAAGTAGAATATCATTGACATAGATAAAAAAATAAATGATCTCAATGCCTCTTCGATAGATAAACAATAATGGATCTATTTGTGATGCTGAGAATCCCAAATGAAGCAAAAATTGAGAAAGTCGCTGGAACCAGGCTCTCGGGGTTTGCTTGAGACCATATAGGGAACAATGCAACTTGCAAACATAGTCACGACGAATTGGGTCTTCAAACCCAGGAGGCTGCTCCATATACACCTCTTCAGAAGGAAGCCCATGTAAGAAAGCATTGTACACATCCAGGTGTCGCACTTGCCACCATTGAGAGACAGTAATAGATAAAATAGAGCGAACAGTGGTAATTTTAACAACTGGACTGAAGGTTTCCGTGTAGTCCAAGCCTTGTTGCTGATGAAAACCATTAGTGACCAGGCGAGCTTTATAGCGCTCAAGACTACCATATGCTTTGCGTTTAACTTTGTAAAACCACTTACACCCAACGAGATTCATGGAGGAAGTCCGAGAGACCAAGGACCAAGATCCTTTTTTTTAATAACGCATTAAATTCATCGTCCATAGCTGCAAGCCACTCCAGGATTTTATTGGCTTGGGTAAATGGTGATGGTTCGATGAGAGGGGTGGTGACGATGTTGATTTGAGGAGGACGAGAGCGAAGTTATATGGTGTGGGTGTGTGTTGGCCTAGGTGGGGGTGGTAGTGAAGAAACTGATGATGAGGTGGAATGATAAAAACCATGAAGGGGTCTGGTTCTTATGACGCGGGAGGTGGATGAATCGGCAGTTGATGACACGATGGGAGTATGTGTATGAGTCTCTGATTGCACTATAGTGGTAGGGGAAAGAACGCCAATAGGGGCCAAAGCCTATGGTACCCGAATAGGTGTAGGTGGGGATGAATTAGGTGATGGACCAAAAATAGAATGAGTTGCCAAAGCAAAACATGTTTCATCAAAACGAACATGACGGGCAATGTACAAATGATTTGTGACAGGGTCAAGACAGCAATACCCTGTATGAGAGGGATCGTATCCCAAGAAAATACAAATAATTGATCGAAAATCCATCTTATAGGCATTATAAGTACGTAAATATGGGAAACAACGACACCCAAAGATTTTTAAGAAGTAATCCGGAGGGTGACCATAAACCATTTGAAAGGGGGAAATGTATAAGTGACCTTAGATGGCATCCGGTAGATGAGAAAGTTTGTCGTCTCAAATGCATAGTGCCAATATTGCTGAGTGACAAAGCCATGAGCTAATAATGTTAAACCGATTTCAATTATATGCCTACGACGATGCTCAACCGCCCCTTGCTGTTCATGGGTACGGGGGGAAGAGAACTAATGAGCGATATCGATTTTTGAGGAAAAAAAAAAAGATGGGATGGTACGAAATTCACCACCCCAATCTGCCTGAACTTCTTTAATTTTTCATGAAAAATGACGTTCAACAAGAGCTTGGGAAGTAAAAAAAACATAGTAAACATATGACTTTTCCTTAAGAGGATAAAACCAAATAAATTTGTGCAATCACCAACAAAAATAATGAAATAGTGATGACCTTCAGTCGAAACAAAATGAGAAGGATCCCAAACGTCACTATAAATTAAGTCCAATGGAAATAAACTATGGGTTGGAGATTATCGTAACGAATGATGACAAGCCTTGCCCAATTGACAGGCTATGCATAAATGACTCAAACGTGGGGACTGACGACAAGCCTTGCCCAATTGACAGGCTGTGCATAAATGACTCAAACGTGGACTGACACGGCAAATTATTCTCTTTAATCATGAAACGTAAGAGATACTCATGGGGATGGCCAAGACGTTAATGCCAGCCATCCATGGAAGTCTGTTCCACAATACTGCAGTAGGCATTGAAGGTTATTGTAGTATGATGTAAAGACCACCACTACATGGGCCGGAAAAAAGAATCGCCTTGGTCACTAGATCCTTGACAACAAAGTGGGTAGGATAGAATTCAAAGAAGACATTATTGTCAGTCGCAAATTTTTGAATAGAAAGTAAATGCTTAGAAATATCAATGACATAAAGAACATCTTTTAAGCGTAAATAAAGATTTGAAGTAGAGGAATGAATAGAGGAAGTACCAATATTAATGATTTTGAGGCCCTTACCATTTCTCACGTGTAGTTAATCCGATCCATGATAAGCTTCGTAGAAAGCGAGGGATTGTATATCAGGCATGACATGGTAGGAGGCACCCGTGTTAGGGTACCAAGGTGTGGTATTGGTAGGTGAATGTAAAAGGGGAGGAAGGGCATAACTTAGGTTGGCATTGAGAGAGAGAGAGCGATGGAAAGATGTAGCATAAGAAGGGTTATATATAGGAGTCGAGTAATAAGGCAAACCTGGAGGGCGATAGTTACAAATGGCAGCAATGTGATTTATACGTTGACAGATGGAACACCATAATCGACCTTGTTGAGCACCTCGAGCACCACGACCACAGCTAAAATGACCACCGCAACCCCCACGACCTCTAGATTGACCACTGCTAATGAAAGATGAACCTTGGTGGAAGCAGAAGTGCAGGAATCTCGTTAAACTGAGTTGGCTATAGCAAAGTTAGCATGCAAGAGAGGTTCGAAGATATGTAATCTTTGGAAGGCCTTAATACTCTCGTGACTCAGTAGAATGCCTTGAAGATCCGTAAATAAGATTGGTTCAGAATGGCCAAGTAGGGTAGGAACAATGTCTTGGAGATCATATCAGAGACCACGGACGATGTGGACATTGAAATCCTCCGGTTCAAGAGACTTTCCTGCAGCACCCATCTCATTGGCAATGGTTTTAGCACGATGAAGGAAATCAATAATTGATTTGTCTTGTTTTTATTGTACACGTTGAAGACTGAGATGAAAAGATAGCATACGTGTAGCTGAGGTAGAGCTAAAGGAAGCAGTAGGAGCATCCCAAATGGCTTTGCTAGTGAGTTTACCCAAAATGAGAGGTAAAATCAATTCTGATAGGTATGCAATTAGAAGACTCGTGATGAAAGCATGTTGTTGTTGCCAGAGAGATGTTTGGGCTTCATCATATTGACACAATTTAGTCCCATCAACATAGTCGTAAAGATTTTGCCCCTTAAGGGACGGGACAATTTGTGTTTTCCATAGCAAGTAATTGGATGATGTGAGGCATAGGAAAAGAAAGTGGTGAGCATAACCGAATGGAGGAAGAATAGAGAAAGAGTTTGTGGTAGGGGTAGGGGTAGGGGTGTCAGAGCCATTCAAAGCCATGTCGATCACTGTTGTAAAAAAAAGGTCGAAGAGGAAGAAAGTTAGGGTTGAAAAGAGGCGTTAGCCTTAGATGGCTCTGATACCATATTGAATCATGAAATTGTGTAATATTTCATTAAGCTCAAAGGGTTATTTATATACCCAAAAGTACATTCTAGAATATTTTCTAACAAAAAGGAAAATTACAATCCCAAACCAATCAAACTGATTGCACAATCTTTAATCGATATTCAAATATACGATCTGAATCTTCTAAATTTGATAGCGCAATATTCGGATGATATCCATGAAGGGTTTTTAGTGTCTCATTATGAGATTCGCATCTTGCATCTGATTTAGAGTGTTTTATGCATTCTATGACAAATCGAGCCAGTTCCTCTAGTGAGAATGCTGCAATCCCCGGGACCTTGCGTCGGAAGTTTATGTTTTTCATGTGCGATTTTTATGTTCTCCATGATGGCGCGTTTAGAAGTACTTATGGCAAGCAACTCATAGAGTTCTCTCATGGCATTGAGAAGCAATTATCTACGACTCCTCGCAGCCACCAAGATTGTCCATCTTGTGAGAATGCAAAATCTAGATAAGCGATGAGACGCCAACCTGTAGGGTTCAATGTCTGTCTGTGCTATTTCTGAAGCTGCATATAGTGTTGTGGATTTGTCAACCAGTCTCCATGAAACATCTCCCTTGACTAAATTTGAAGGCAGTCTCGACTCTCTACCCATCCGCCCATGCATTGACAAAACTATGCAATCACATATGTTACTTTATTGTTGAGTGAAGTTGCCTTCATTTACTGTTATTACACTAGCGGTCTAGAATGCCAGAATCTAATTGGAAATCTTGTCTTACTTAGGATGTTGCATATGTTGTCATTTTTTTTATTAGCAATACTATAGTAAGTAAATTTTTTAACTGTAGCTTATAAAAATTGGTCCAAGTAACCTATGTAGCATGGATTCGCTGTTTTGGGCTATTTTTGGGTGTCGGACACGGACACATGTCGCCGCTCGGACAAGCGGTCAACACGTATCCAAGCAGCGACACGAGGTCAAACCTGCGAAAACGCGAGGGACTCGCATATCCGGGTTTAAAAGGGTCAAATTCATAATGTGAAAAGCGTGACCTAATCTTCCGCTTCTTCAATCGATCTTTTCTACGTTTGTTCTCTCGGTCATACGTCTTCTCTCCGAGTCTGTCTCTTGCTAGCCTCGCTTTGTCACCTCGATCTTGTTTGCCGCTCGCTACTCGATTGTGGCGTTGTGTGTCTGCTTTGCTGCACACAAAAATCAGGTAATTTCTTGATTTTTCGTTTATATTTCCTTATGTTCTGCTTGTGCTGGGAGTTGAGGCCGATTGTGGTGTAAGCCAATGTGATTCCCCCTTAGGGTTTTAGAGATAACATGAATCAGAGAGAGTAAGGGTTGTATATATAACATGAAACGTGGATAGTAAGGGCTAAAGATTATGATTAATTTGGGACAAACACAACATGAGTTTTATATTTCTCAAAATGAGAAGTTATGTTAATAGTTTGTCTAGAAAAAGGGTGCAAGCTAACGTGATTCCCCATTATCTAATTATAGTTTGCTCTGAGTAAGATTGGCCCAACATTCTGTGAGGTTGTCCATGAACTTGTCCTAGGCACAAATTGGCTTCGAATCTTGCACTGCTCTTTTAGAAACTTGGACTAATTCCAGTAGCTTAATCATCTGAGTGGATTTTATGAGAGGTAGATTGAATGTGTTAGCTTAGATGCATGCTCTTGAATTAGAATATTGGGGAGAGTAGCTGGTTTTGCTCAAGCTATGGCTACTTTTATACTGCATTACCGTCATTGTTGATTACTTTATTCTATTTGATTTGTATTTTTAGTAGGGTGACATTAAGCATGGACAGTAGCACTTCTAGTACAATGCCACTTACATCCACCAATAAAGAGGTAAATAAGCCACTTTAGAGGTATACTACTCGGTTGGATGATCATGGTGATGCATGGGGGAATTGCAGTTGGAAATGTAACTTTTGTGGAAACGATTTTAAGAATTCATACACGAGAGATAGGGCCCATTGTTGACGATAATGGAAAAGGGATTGCAAAACGTGGAAAAGTAGAAAAAAGGGATCTTTTGGAGATGGAAAGACTAAATGAAGAGGTGAATGCTAGATTAAAGAGTAATGTTCCTAGAAATGTTCCTTTGCCCCCTTCTAGTTTTTCACCCAGTGGTGGTAATATTGGTGGGATGGATTCATCTTTTGACTCTAAGAAAAGTAAGACTGAAAGTGGCAGTAGAAGATCAATTGGGAATGCATTCAACACGACTCAATAAGAACATTTAGATCATGAGATTGCTATGATGTTCTATTTGGCGGGTTTGTTGTTTACTCTAGCAAGTAAACCTTACTTTCAATCCGCTTTTACTTATGCCGCTAATCATAACATTGCGAGATATGTGCCACCGAAATATAATTTGTTGAGGACCACTTTGTTGCAAAAAGAGAAAGCAAATATTAAGAGTTTGTGTGAACTTTTAGAAACATGTGGAAGGATAAGGGTGTGAGAATTGCAAGTTATGGATGGATTGATTCACAAAGTAGATCGTTTATCAAATTTATGGCGGCGGCGGATAGAAATGCTATGTTTATAAATTCGATTGATTGTTCGAGAGAAAGGAAGGACCTGCATTTCATTTTCAACTTATTGAAACAAATAATCAACAAAGTTGTACATGAGAATGTGATCCAAGTTATTACAAATAATGCTTCAAATTGTAAGGACGCTGGACAACTCATTGAGCAAGAATTTACATCCATTGTTTGGAGACCTTGTATGATGCACACCCTTAACCTAGCCTTGAAAAATATTTGTGCCGCAAATAATGTGGAAGCCAATCATGTAGTATACGAGGAATGTAGTTGGATTACAAAGATTGTTGATGATGTTACGTGTCGCAACATAAAATTCGATTTTGAATTTCGGGTTAATGGATTATTAGGTTAATTAGATAAATTAACTAACCTAACATAGACTCTCCCAAGCCCTATTAATTCGCAACTTAGTTGTTATTCAAATGATTTTTTTTAGGAGTTGCCACTAATCTATTTTGGTAGGTAGATTAGACACCTAAATAAAGTAAAGGAGAATACTTTATTTTCTGCTAACCAGAGATTTAGATTTAGGGACTTGATTATGTTAATTGTTTTCAATTAACACTCTTTCGGTGTCATTCTTGTGATAAATTTTCTTGATTGGCAAATTTCATGGATATCAGTTAAAGATTAAGGTGCAATTACTTTTTTTTTTTGAGTTTTTTGAATTTAATGAATGCATGCAAAATGCAACCAAATGACATGCAATGTGATATGAAACTACATGATGTAAGAAAAGATGATCATGCATGATGTCTCTTGAAAAATTAAATTTTAATGAAATAAAGAATGTAAATTCTAATCTAAATGACACGCGACATGGTGATGCATGAGTTTAGATGACACGACATGGTAATGCATGAGTGACGGGCAATATGCATGAAATGTGAAAATTATAAATGACATTGCAAGAAGACTTATATTAAAATTGCATGAACGATCTTAAAGGAAATAATGAATTTAATGCAAATGCACATGGTTTAGATGATATGACGTGGAATGGCAAAATCAATGAATGAATGACAAGCAAAAATGTGACCTATACTAGTGACGCAAAAATAGATGATAATGGCATGAATATTATGAGACATACGCATGAATTATGAAATGATTTGAAAAAAAAAATGCGTGCATGGCATGTGAGAATGAATGACAACTGAACTATATGGAATGCATACAAGATGCCATTACTTTTCATGAATTTTCAATTTTTATGATGAATTGGCTCGACTATTAACACAAATTGATTAGTTAAAATTCAATTTATATTAAGAGTTCATTTGGGGTGTAATTTCGTGACATGATGATTTTTTTGTATTTTCATGATTTTTGTAATTTTTTGTGTTTTTTTTTTAAAAAGGAATGAAATAAAAATATAAAAGACATTGAGCATAACACACCTCAAATTCTAAAATTATCAATGAATTCGCTTCGTAGTTTGAGTCAGAAGGTAATTTATTCACGTCGTACCCTGGGGGTTCGGTTAGATAGTGAATTTTGAAATTTGTTGATTTGGTTTATGGGATAAGTTAGACAAATTATTGTGCGAATGACGTCGTATTTCGGGGGTGAAGTCAGATAGCCATAATATTGCACATATTCGAGGGACAAGGCGCAAGGGAGCATATTATAAATTTATTTGAATTAAAATGAATTGTTGGCCAACTAGGGATAGGTGCCGAAATTTTAAAGTACACAAGGTCCTATCGACAAAGGATATTAATGTCTTTTAAAATAAGAAAAATTATCTCTTGAGATTTTCAAAGTGTATTAGATAATCTTCCAAATTTTAAAGATTTTTAGTTCTAATTCAAATCTGAGATAATCTTGAATATTCCATGAGATGTGCAAATTCCTTAAAGATGTGATCGGGATTCAGACTATCTTAAATTCGAATCAAATGTCGTCCCCCACCCCACATAGCAATTCGTCAAAGGAAATAAGAGGGTATATGCCACATATTCCATATCCATTTCCATGAAAATTCTTATTTTTTTTTTAACTAAATCAATTTGATCCTATATTTAATGGTGAAATAGGTGTTTTTTGGGCTTTATTTTCCACTTATGGTTAAACAGTGGCTAGTGTTTAGGTTTTGGGATGAATTGGGACTTTTTGGAAAAATGCTCTACTGTAAATTTATCATAGCTTGAGAAAGAAAAGGAATTTTCCCTTATTCAGGCCAGACAAAAGGAGGTAGAGTTCACTGGACTTGTCTTTTGTATTTCACAGGGCTTATCTCTAGGATTATTTGAGGTTGGATTACTGCCATCACCTAGTAGAAATGTACCAATAACTTGGCAGTGTGTAATCACAAGTGTAACTTAACTCATCAGACTTGTGTTCATTTTTACAGGCTTTGTGTTGTTCTTGTAGTTATGCGCACTCTCATGTCGATCAAAAGCTCAGAGAAAGGAAACTTTAGAGCAGAAAGAGGAGGCTTTTGCGGAGGAAGAAAAAGGAAGACGAAGAGCAACGGCTAAATCAGATGAAAGTGTTGGGCAAGAACACATTGCAGCAGCCCAAGTTTGTCATTTGCTCTTTGGCTCAAAATGAAATCATTGAAGACAGTTTGTTACGTATGTGCGCTTTGGCTTTTCTTCGTATTTTTGCGTCTGTATTATGGGGAAAACACGGACAGATAGAATTGGAGTGGTATCAGCTAGCTTTGTATTCTTTTTCCCCTTTATACGATAGTTGCAGTTGCTGATAACCCAACAAACGAAAGAACCACGAGATTTTTGCTTCTTATTCATTTGCCTTCATCTTCCAGCAGTTTGATGTATGGGCAACTTTAAGGATGTTGGAGCAAGGAATAAGCAAAATTGGAGCAAATTTTCGATCCGTTATTGAAATCGGTTATAGATCAATTATAGATGTGATTGACACAACTTTAATGATTTAGAGAGAGATCTATGATTGACTAAGAACGTGGAGTCATGGACCGGACGTGACATTTTTGGCGATCCATCGGGCATTGCTGGCCGGCCCTTGCCTCGACGAAATTCGGGCAAGACGAGCAGCGGCGCCAAAGGATTTTTACACGACAGTCACTCCGGGCGCAGTGGAATTGCAATTTGCATCTGAGAAGGATTAATTTGCCACCGGCGGAAGGACTCAAAACCAAGCTCAAAAGCAGTGAACGTGAATGGACTCTTCCTTTGTTTGGTACATAAGATCATTGAGGCGCACCTACACTTCTGTTGATGGGCTTTGCACAATATAATCAGAAGACTAAGCCGTGCCAAATGCCAAATGGGCTTTTTTCCCGTCATGTCAATTGGATTCTTTAGGGAGGAGTGGCTGCGGCCCCCCCTACAAGTTCCCCAAATCTGTCCCCACCTTCTCTCATCATATTTAATTTGACAAACTACTATGCTTGAGCACCAGCAAGGTAAATAAGAAAACTTCCATGCCTTGTCTTTTTCTCATGCCGCGAGAAAAATAATCCTATTTGGCTCACAATGAGAGCAAGGTTAGAAACGTGGAGATTTATATTCTCACGATTACATATAATCCTAATTTGGCTCGTAACCGTCTTCTCGTCGGCGCATGGGAAGAAATATTATTTGCCAAATTACCTCAATGACGTTCCTAGCAATCCACGTTTGATCAACAGCTATTAAGACCAGTGAACTTAGAAGAGAGGCAGGAATATTCCACGGCTTCTCCAACACTGAGGAACACCCTCTCCCTCCCAATCCTGTCCAGCAAGTTGGCCAACTTCAGCTTGTGGATCACTTGCCATCTGATGTTGGCCATACAAACCTGCGCGAAAAAACATAAAAATAAATAATATATAATAATAATACACATGAACTGTTGATCTCCGCAAGACTTTCGATGACAAAGTCTTGCGGATCGCGAGAGAATGAAATCCATGCGATTTGTTGGGTGCTACTTACTTCTAAGCCGACCGAAACCAGCTTCTTGTGCAGTTCTTCGAGAGAGGCGATCCCCGATGTGTCGATGTTCATCACATCTGCCACGAGAAGACGAAAGGGGAAAATTGAAATAAGCAAGGACATCGCTGATGAGTGAGGCCCTTTTAGCACTCTAATCCGAGATTGATTTGAGTTAATCGGGACTTACTGGACATGTCAATGACCACCATTTGGATCTTTCTCCTCTCGGTTCGTTTAGCGTCATCCTCTTCCGTGACTGACCTCATTATCCTAAAACAGAACAGGACCAAAGATATGATAACTAATCCAGCACCGAATGTACCTATATGTTCTTTAGCACTATATGCCTTGATTCAATGATTGACTAATAGATCGTCACCTTTCTCCGATGAAATTGGCATTGGCAAAGCACATCAAGCCGGAATTGATGCGGATCAAGAAGACTCCGGGAGTTTCGATGGCCATTGGGTACTGTCTAATGTCGCAAAATATATCCGTCCCCGGAAACCTTCCTAGCAGTTCTGTGCTGGGTCGAATGGATAGAAATATAATCTTTCCAAACGAGATTGCAACCTGCAGTTAGTTCATAAAATTCAAAAATCTTTACCTTCTCCGTCTAAGGTGATGATGCTAGGACTGAACTTTCATATCAAGAGGCACGTAACAGTCGAAATATCTTTACTATAAGCACAGAATTTCTGATCCGTCGTTGACAATCATTAAGACACTAATTAACCAAAATTTAGCCCGTCTAGAAATAAATTAATGTGAGTTCGATGCAGATGTCTTGTAACAGTGTATGATTTCTTCGGCCGATAAGTGCCAAAACGGTAGACCTGAATGAGCTCTCACTTGAATGGATATTCAGGATAAGCTCCAGCCACCCACCAAGGAGTTTGAGGCTGAATTATGGAACTCAATTATGATATGGAACCCACAAGTCACGAGACCGGTAATTGTTAGAAAGATTGGCAAAAATGATAATATAAAATTTCTTTCAGGGATTCAATTCTTTTGTCACGTTAGATAAGTTGGGAATGAAAACTACCGCGGCTACAAGGCCGATCTCCACAGACCCGAACAGGACCCCCAAGAAGGCGCCGATGCATGCTAGGAAGTCAAGCTTGTCGACTCTCCAGATCCGGAGAGCCTCATTCACGTCGATCAGACCCGGAAGTGCCGACAAGATGATCGAAGCAAGGATCGCGATGGGAGTGTAGTACAAGAGCTTGGTGAAGAGCAGCAGTGACAGTAGCACCGTCACGGCCATCACTATGTTCGACACGACGGTCTGGCATCCTGCACTAAAATTCACCGCGGTTCTCGAGAAAGAACCTGTTTTCGGCATGATGAAGAAGCTATATTAGGATTCCCAGAATTCGGACAAGTTAACAGATGGGGAAAACACAGCGTCGACCAATATAATAACAGTGCATAAAACCATTTGGGTTATAGGATAATGTGTACTTCAATCTTGAATGCACTGCCAATTAATCTTTCTCAATGGCTCCATTCGTTATAATTTGCTGATTGAATCGCTTTGGAAGAATTGAGTGACGGAGAGGTTTTATCTTTTGATTTGGCGAAAAGTTTGTAATTACTACTGAGGGTGCATCGCAAATTGCCTGCAACTTTGAGGGAAGCTTTACCAGTTGCTACATAGCATGAGGTGAGAGATCCAGCAATGTTCATGAATCCCATTGCTACCATTTCCTTGTTCCCGTCAATCTGGTAGCCTTTGATCGAAGCAAACGACCGGCCAACTGCTATCGCTTCCTGAAGACAGAAGTTTCGAAAACCAATTAAGAGAAACTTCATAGGAAAAAAAGAAAAAAAAAATTTCTATACAGATGAAAAGATTTTGGCCATGGAGGCGTACGGCGAGAGCCACAATGGCACAGATCACGCCGATTTTAGCAGACTGTCCTACGTGTGGACCTCCGAACTGCAGCTGATGTGCTGAACTTGGATTTAATCCTCCTTTGATGTGCTTCACTACCTTCACTCCATGCTTATCA
The DNA here is from genome assembly GCA_028455895.1 of Rhodomyrtus tomentosa. Taxonomy (NCBI): domain Eukaryota; kingdom Viridiplantae; phylum Streptophyta; class Magnoliopsida; order Myrtales; family Myrtaceae; genus Rhodomyrtus; species Rhodomyrtus tomentosa. Next base: position 32,243,309 of record JAPCWY010000001.1, on the reverse strand, counting down.
GCATTCGTCAGAAAGACTATTAAGGTGGATAGGACTGCCGACACTAGAGGAGCAATCGCCGGTAACCAGAAGAGTTTCTTGTTTCTTCGTCCCTGAGAACACGAGCAATTTTGTTGTTCGGTAGAAATTTTCGTGAGATAAACAGGAAACGCAGGGGACGCAAGATTTCCTTACGATGAACCTCGCGATGAGGAGGAAAATCAGGAATGAGCATCCAAGGACAAAATTGAGAGGGCACCACTGTCACATGTGCACATTAAAAGACAATTGTCAGCCTTGTAGCAGCAGAAGAGACACCATCTGAGACCATCTTAATTGGCAAAACTAGAGAACACTGCCCAATATGATTCGATCGACTCTCGTCCACAAATCTTTTATTGAGGCAGAGATACTAGAGAAGACACTGAACTAGGACCTACTTGATGGTGAATCGATCTAAATGCCGACTCTAGAACGGAGATGGCGTCTGTTTTTGTTGTGAAGTGGCTAATCCCGAGTAGCCCTTTGAGTTGTTGAAGACCGATGATAATGGCCGCGCCTGCCATGAATCCAATGATCGCAGCATGCGAAAGAAAATCGACCAGAAATCCCAACCTGAGAGACTCAATGTCCTCAAACGAGGTTCTTACTTGTAGAACATAGTAACAAGTTGGAGAAGTACTATCAAGGAAAAAAAGTACCTAAGCAATCCGAAGATCGCCTGAAATGTTCCGGCAAAGAAAGTCGCAGTGAAAACAAGCCTTCTGTAAGCACCAGGGTCGGTCATGGGATCCTGTATATTCTGAATCATGGAGGAAAGCAAGAGTGATACGACAGCGACAGGTCCAATGGCAATCTCCCTGGAACTCCCCATCAAGGCATAGACGAGAGGCGGGACTACGCTTGTGTCTGAATCCATTGCTCAAGAAATGAACTTTTACATTCAAAATACGCTCGAAAGCCAAGAAATAAGTAAACTGAGACTAAATATTACGCGAAAACTTACATAGACCATACTGCGGATCCAGTTTTGCCAAGTTAGCATATCCAATGCTCTGTGAGAAAACAGAAACGATTCTCTTAGAACTGAAAAGACAGAGAATACACACTGCCGCATACACAGAACACTGTTGTCTGGCTCAGTACTACTTTTTTACCTGAGGAATGCAGAGGCTCGCGAGCGTCAAACCGGCCATCAGGTCGCTTTTGAACTTCGAGACACGGTAACTTTTGCCCCAGCAGAGGATTGGGAAGAGACCTCGAAAGAGTGAAGCAGCTCCCCTGCATAGAGCTTGCTTGTGTGTCAGTGGAGATCTTTTCGCATCATCGCTGCTGTTGTTAAGAAGTAGTGTCTCTCTTATTGAGACGAGCACATCACGCCAGAGGCTAGGAGGGTCAACTGAACCGAGCATCCATTCAGCTCTCTCAGCCTGATGATGACCAGCGTTCTCAATGCTCGTTCGCGGAGGCGGCTCTGCTTCAGATTTCAAGCTCTCTGCATCAGGCAGCGAAGCCATGGTTGTGTGAAGCTTTCCTGAACAAAAAAACTTGGAGAGCTATTTGTGCATCTACACTAGCTTTTATACCGACCGGCTTAGCACGGGCGCTCGAGTATTTACGCCATAAATCGCATAAGGTTATTATTTTTGTTCAGCGCGAGAGAAGATTATCACCGGCCTAGGATTCGGCGATACGCGCTCATGAGGTAATTAGTTTTCAACTCGGCGCATTGATCGAACCTTGATATTGCATTTGAAAACTATACATATTCCGCATCCACGGTTGACACAAAACATACAGCGAGGCCAAAACAAGTGGAACCTACATGAAAGCATCTCTTTGGGATCATTTGGTTGGCTCATTCTAAGGCGTTTGAGCCAAAACGGGGCGGAAAAATGTTGCAGAAAACACACATCTTGGTCTACCTATCGCCCATTTCTTCTTCTGAGGACAAAACAGTGCTCAGGGTACGTGAGATGGCGCGCAGCTTGCATGATCACGCTTGAGTGGCATACTGCTGGCATGACTCGGTCCAACAAATAGGTAATCCATCCATAGCGAGCAATGATATGGTCGGCTGAATTAGGCCCTATTTAGTAACGTTTCTATTTTTTCTTGTTACTGTTTTTCAGAACAGAAAAAATTAGAAATACATAATTGATAACGCGAATGATTTTGATTATGATCTCGAAATCACTTTTTGGACCAAAAATAACAAATAAAAAGAAAGGGTTGTTTCTCCACAAAAAAAAAAAACAATTTTGAGAATCAAAAGGGTAATATATTCTTCTTTCACTTTTGTTGGGTGCCCGCAAGGCGTGGACCTAGTCAACCCGACTCGGTCTGGATGATTTTTTTAATAAAAATTTCAGAAATTAATAAAAAAAAAAGTCAAAAAATGATTAAAACATCCAACAAAATCGAAAATTCATAAAAAAATAAAAAAACTGAAAATTATTTAAAAAAATTCAAAAAAATCTAAAAAAATTAGTAGATGAGTCATTTCAACTGGCCAATCTAATTTTGGATGATTTTTCCTTTTGATTTATTCAAATGATAATTTTGACTCTCGTGTAAAAATCATTCCAAAAAATCTCAATTTTTTCCCCAAAAAAATATCAAAAATAAAATCCTGTTTTTGGTGATTTTACCTTTCGATTTTTCCTAAATCTCGCTTGATTTGTTGTTGAAGTACCCTGTTGCATCATCAGCGACAATCCGCATGGTATCAATTGCTCAGGTCCACCATCCGCATGGTATCAAATGTGATTATATAATTATTTGGTTTGAATGACAGATTGGGAAGAGAAATTAATTCCCAGAATAGAAATTTTGTACAATTGTCAAACGCGTTTCTGTTCTGAAAACAGAAATTTTACCCAGTTACCAAGCGCGTTTGGATAGTCTAAAACCCATCCAGTAACAGCTCTGGAGTCACGGTTTGCTGCAATTCAGAAGCCTGAGGCTTCGCTCGGCACTTCCTAACGAAACCATTCACTGCCCCTGAGCTTATAGATTGCCATGTTGCAATCAACTCCATTCACTAGAGATCTCGTTTGAGCCCCTGTCCAATGACCGTCCAACCATCTGACATTCACGAAACTCTCTCGAACGTACTCCTGTAACCTACCCAGCTCATTTGTGACCGTAAGGACTCACTGTCAAGATCCAGAGCATTCGCACCCACGTGCGAGAAAGCTCCTGTTTATCCAAGGCAAATCATGTTCGATTCCTCTTGGGGCTGAGGAACATGGATCACAACTTTCCGAGGAAGGGCAGGTCACAGTGGCATTGATTCCCCACTCGCACGACTTGACAAATCACGAACCCAAGGCACAGGTTTGGCGTGGGGGAGAGGAATTGCTGTTCTGGTCCCCAAAGGGTTCCATCAAATCCCACTATGAAGCTTCTCATGAATAATGCCACCACCGTCCCAATATCCATGGACCGCACTTTTTTAAGGTCAGCCCACTTTCTTTTTCCCTGTATTTTCCATCCTCCTCCTTTTGGATATAAAGTATAAACCATCCCCAAACTATGTGAAGATATCCGATATCGTCCTTTTACTAATACAAGTTAAACATAATATGGTGGTGGGACTTCCCCGCCATTAAAATGTGAACGTAGACCAAATGAAAAGAGTTACGCATGAGTCGCAATTTGTAAAAGACCAACTCAATATATAATAATTCACCTTATCAAACAAATTCTGATTTGCCGATTAAGCAAACAGAATGATTGTATTGAACATTTGCCCTGTAGTTCAGAAACCACGTTACGCAAATTAAATTATCAGAGATGACATTATACGTTAGATTAAAGTTCAAAAATATTTTGTGTCGATTTCCATAAATATTCCCGGAGCTATGTGTATCAATTTCACCACTGTTCGATACGAGTGAACATGGCCTACTAGCCCACTTGACGGGCACCATCGGCCCAAAAGGTAAAATGGGAAATTCTTGAGAAAATTATCAAAAAAGTAATACATCTATTATATTGGCGCCAATTGAGTCCACTCGGCCGCCTTCAGTGGCACGGACGGGACGAGACGGGACTTTCTTGACATCAATACAATAGATTTATGAATTTCTTGACACCAAGCCCATTCACTCATGCCTCCTCAGATCTAGTTCGCTTTACATGAACAATTTAATGTTTTGTTATTTCATCGATCGGTCTAGGCAAGACTTTTATAGGATAGTAACATTAAAATTGTGAACTTCATTTGATCATGTAACTAGATTTTCGAGCTTTTTATCCATTGTGCAATGTGGACCCCTAACATTTATTTTGGTTTGACGAGATCTTGGAATTATTTATTTAATGATGCTATCCTATTATGTAGTATTAATGAAATTCACTAACATTGACAACGATTCACCAAAAAAAAAAATGACGTACCATAGAGAACATTTTACACGCGGATTTCATACATATGTATTAACTTGAAAATGAAAAAAATAATAATTGCTACTAATTTACATGTGTTATTCACTATGAGTAGACAAAATTTCTCATCCACAAACCTTCTTCTATGGCAACTTTAGAACTACTTATCCCCGAAAAAATCGTACAAATATAAGAAGGGCGACGAAATCAATCAACGTTCGAATCTTTTCTAGCATTAGGTCGCAGAGATTTAGTTTCATCCCTTCATTGTCTATTAATCAAGATCGCAATCAACAGATTGAGGAAGAGGATAACTTTGTTTGTGCTGAGCGAACGAATATTTCCTCATCTGGAGGATTTTCTTTAACGCAACGATAAATCGGACACTATATTATTTGGAGACCTAACCGAAAGTAGTTCACCATCCAGGGAATTTTGCACATCAAGATAAAGTTTTAGGATCTAATTGGACCAATCGAAGGTCGATGGAAGACAGAGTCATATCTTCCCTCGATAAATAACGATATTATCTCGTGGTAGGATTTTTTTGTGAGCGTGACCCCAGTCTTGTATGTCCAGTCCCGCCCATTAATCACACTAACACAAAACTCTTTTCTTGAAAACCAGTTAGCCATTTAGCAAGATGTCATTGGAGAAATCGCGAAGCTCTCGTGAAGTGCAGATCCAATTTCAAAAGGTGAATGCATCTGGAACTTCCCCATTGGATTGGGTATGCAAAGATGACCAAAAATCTCTCATTTTTCATGTCTTGACCAGAGCATTGAACAAAAAGTAATTAAATATTAAATTACGCATTCATTTGTTACCTTAAACTTTTCAAATATTCCAAAAAAACAAAAAAAAAAACACATTGGCTGAAGCTTGCATCTAAAGGAGGAGATGGGTACAGGGTCCCAGCAATTCTTCCCTATCTTGTCAGATTGTTCTAAAAAGCCTGTCAACTTTTTTCAACCGGATGTCCCACATCAAAAAGTCAAAGCGACTACTTGTTTGCTTTTGCATTCTGGCCCTTTCTTTGGTGCTCCCAACAAGCGCCACGGCAACGCCCTCATCACTCGAGGATGTGAATCGAGTGGTGGTGTTATATTGTAAATCGAATTAGAATAATCACACAAAAAATAAAATTCAGAATATGATTACGTCTTCTAAAGAAATTTCACTATAATAATTAGATTTACAATGGCGAGATCCCATCATTTGGTCCATGTCGTTGGTTCATACTTTAATTTTTCTAAACTCACGTGGACGTGTTTGGTATGAAAAACAAGAATCTCCAAAATATTCTCTAACTCCAACGTCGGACGCCATTATTTGATCATTTAGGTGCTAACTGCAATAGCATTATCCTAAGTACATGTTTGATGTAAATTTGTTGTATGGTGCACGTCCAACGAGCGAGGTATATTAGTTTGTCGAACTAGACTTGATCTACCCATTAATTGAGTCTATTGGTTAATGGACGGAAGACCGATGTATTGTGCTCACCATGAAAATGAAAACGTTCTCTTTTTCCTGGTTCTGATGTCTATCTAATAGAGTTTACATGTCACGTCTCTCTGTTCACAATGTTCTTAACTCAAACAGATTTTTCGATCTGCTAACTAATTCTAGGCTGGATCCGCGCCCTACTCGATGAATTTGGACATGGTGATTTGCATGCGTCTTGAAGATCGATTAAACCCAAGGCTCGGGACATAGTTGCATTATTCAGAAAGAGGTGACATATATGGAGAAGTGGGGAGCTGAATTGATTCCCTATGAACCGGATCGCAATCGAGTTCTAAGATCCTAAGCTCCCAAGATATGGTGCACCTTCAAATGAAAAGGGCAAACGATAAGTCTGCTGCAAATTGGGGAAAAAAGCAGAGGCCCTAATCAATTCCAATCGGAGTCAACGCTTCCCGCACAACTATATGCCCCCTTCGATCTGGAGCCGGTGCTTGCATGCTTCGAGCGAAAGCATGTTCAGCACGAATTGATGAATTAACCGGCTTGGGTTGCGAGTGCAGTCGCGATATGAACCTTAACTATCCAATTCACCTAGTATTCTGAGCTCCTATCTTGATAAATCCATCATCGTAGGATCGAGGAACTGCGGATCGAAGTAACGTAAGTGTTTTGAGGTCTCGAAGCAGATCCAAAGGGGCCTGTTGACGCGGCACTTCTCCTTCCAAGAAATCTTTCTCGGCTCCAAGATGAAAGGAGAGAAGCACATAGATTCTGCATTTGGTGTTACTCCTTCCATTGGTGCTGTGAGAATCAACATGGATGGATCTTTTCCTTGGTGATGTTCAAAGATCATAGAGGAATGGCTCAGACTATTCGGTACTTCTTCGGTGTAAGGAACTTCATGTCTCGATCGAGACCAATCTCTCCTTCCCCTTCTGTACACGTCAAGCGAACCGGGGCCAACGTACGAATTCTCTTCCTCGTGATTGGGCTTCCTATCCAACTCGACGACTTTGGAACATTCTGTGCTGTGACGTTAGTGGGCTGTACTCGGCCACGACTTTTGCCTGAATGAAATGAAGGCAAAGCCATTTCGACCAAAGATAGGTGCATCCTGATAAGTCGGTTCTCAGTTACAGTCCTTGTGTCGAATTGGTATTGAGCAACTCATTATCAAGTACACAATAGCAAGCCAAGTTTCCATATTTAAATGTCTAGACTTCCTGTGTTTGAGAGTCGATTAACTTGGATGGTCCGTTCTCTTTTTGGTGACCGCCTTGCTCCGATTCTTTAGACATCTTGACCGTCCCATTGCAGTCATGTTGATGGCTGAATTCTCGATCAGTTGCGTCAGATCAATGATGACGAGCCAACTGGTTGACTACTTTTTTAGGGAGAAAATGTACAAAAATTCATAAATATATTGTAATTTTGTCAATTCAGTCTTAAATCTTTTAATTTTACCAATTAAGCCATCAATATTTTAATGTGCGCCTAACTGATTCACTCTGGCCAATGTTGGACAAAAATCGCTGATGTTGACGTTGACCATCCTGCATTGTACTGTTAGTGCTAACATTCACAAATTAAATATTTTTATTTATTTATTTATATTTCCTATTTCCTTTTCTCTTTTCTTTCCTTTCTTAAAATTAGATAAACAAAAGTAAAAAAGGAAAGGTAATTCATGATCTTATAGTCTATTTACTAAATCGAAAGCATACACACTGAGCTAGAGGCTTAAACCAAGGTGATCAAATTGAACGTAGGCGTCACGAGTCCAACATCTTTATATTCGTTAGCCTTATTAATTAAATCGATTGCCGCCGCGCGCTAATAAGAGCCCAGATTTCGATAAGTACAAAGAGCGAAAATCCACGCCCCATTGGGCTTTGGACGGCAACTGCAAGGTAGGAAATGGGAAGCATCTTCCATGTCCCCACAAGAACCGAAGAGACGGCTTTTTTAGGTTCGCTCAGAAACCATTTCTCGCTCAAAACCACGAGACATTGCTTTCCTTCACGAGACCATGTGCTTCACCATTTCAAGAGAGTCCTCCGGGGAGGAACTGAGGAAGGAGAAGGAGAAGAAGAGCAAGGAGAAGCAAAAGGAAAGAGAGAGGGAGGCCAAGGTGAAGAAGAAGGAGAAGAAGAGGAGAGAGGAGAAGGAAAGGAAGGAGAAGGAGGAGAGGAGGAGAGGGAAGGAAGAGCGAAGGGAGAGAGCGTCGCGGCAGGAGGCACTGGAGTGGAAAGAGGAGAAGGAGAGGGAGAAACGGGAAGAGTCGAGGAGGAAGAAGGAGAAAGAGAAGAAGACGCAGAAGGCCAAGCGTGGGCTACGCAAGAAACGAGCCTAGGTCTTTACACTCTTCAGAAGGACCATGTCCGTGGTAATGAAGTACTTTCACTTGAGCACAACATGTGGTGCTTCTCTATTCTAGTTATAATCTCGTGCTCCATATGTGAAATAATTAGTTGTAAATTGCATCATATTAATATCAGCAGACGAATCATCATTATACTTTTTATTTCGATGAACTCTAATATCTAGATTGTTTGACGAGCATGTAAGAATTTTCCCTGAAATAGACAAAAAAAAAATTATAATTTGGGTTAGGTGGTCAGAATGTCCAATCCAAAAATATTATCTCGCATGTGGAGGAAGACTAAATGTATGTAAGGCACATCGTAATCACGCATTTAAGCGGAATAACATTATACTTTGACATTGGTGATTCCCTCCTTATTAATGAGGCGAGTGGACACTTTTTTTATTGATAATAAAACTCGAGAAGTTAATGGGAAAGGTGTAAAAAGTTTCTCTAGACAGGTTTATTTTATGAGTAATTACAGCATAGATTGGTGTTTAAAAAAATTATACTTGAGTGACTTTTTACTCATTTGAGAGAGCGGATAGTTCTAATTCTCAAATCAATGGTGGATATGACCACTTGTGTGCTCTATTTTCTATTTTCTCTTATTTTAAGGCCACGTTTGGAGGGTTACTAGGTACCCCATGTGAGAGTATTCATGTTTGATAATTTATGTGAATTTTGAATGGGTTTTGTTATATAGATCTCTCAAAGATGATAAATTTATTGAATTTACTCTTTTTTAGATCATGACACGTCACATTAAGGTCAAAATAATTATAAGTTTGCCGTCTCCTAATGTTAAGGAGATAAGCATTAATATCAAACTTCTAATATTATGAATATAATCCCAGATGAAACTTAAATTTTGTTTAAACTGCAAGACAAAGCAAAAGAAAAGGTGCGAAACTGCTGAATCTACCGTAGCTAAACGGTGTGTTTACTTTGCGGTTGGACATGTCATATCACATGTGTTTGTCACGGTGCAGTGGTTTTCACGCTCGAAGGATAGTGAACCATAAAAAAATTATTGAAAGTATCTCTTGAGTTCTCTAGAATTTTCCTAAGAGTGGGCGATATCATAAATCGCTCATATTCTAAAGAGTTCTTTATAATCTAATCGGCCGAAAGGGATGTGCTATCTCCATTGACAGAGAAAAGATCTAAGCTTGTAATTGAGAGATTCTTCGTATAAATAGTGATCCTCTCCCTCTCATTTGCATATCTCTTTGAGCTTCTTGACTGTGTGAGGAAAGTCTAACTTATAAAGCTAGATGGAAGAAAGTTTTTGTATAAATAGGAACTAGAGAGTTCCCTAAACGTGGTTCTGATCGATATACTTGTCAATCATGCATCGCACCTATCCATACATCTAGCAAACACGTGCATAAGCATAAAATTAAACATTTCTAAAGTTAGACCCAACTAAGGTTGTCAGCCATATGCGAGAGCGTCACTGCCCTTGCCAAGGTGGGCTAAGACACTTGACCCTCCTCGACGGTCCTAAATTCAAGGAAAAATAAAATATATTAAAAATTGTACACATCAATGTGCCATATAAAATGACCATCATTCCCATTTGCCATTATTTCCTTAACAGGATGAAAGACTAGATCCTAGAAGATGGCATAGTTATAATCAAGTCATATTGAGATCCTCTTCGAGATGCTTGTAACCACAAGGCTTTGAAAAAAATAATGGGGTCGGTAGAAAATGAGAAAAATATTTAATTTCTTTTAAAATTATTATAATTGTGAAAATTCATTTCTAAATATGTGTTTTTTTTTTCAATCAGAGTTGATGGTCAATCAACGGCCTCCCTCCCCCGACGAGTTGCGCTAGAAAAGTCCTGCCGGATGTATTGACGGGCTCCCTAATAATTGATGAACCTATTAGTCACATATGAACTTATATGGTATTTCTTGCACAGCAGGGTTATGAAAATCCACCAGAAGCGACCGGGCGGGACTTTCTCAATCCTAATGGTATAATAGATTGTGTTATAGAGAGATTTTGTCTCTTTATCCCACGGAAAATTGGGAATGGATTTATTGATTCACTGGCATACAGTCTTTTTTTAATTGATATTGGTGCTCGGTAGAACCGGTTCCATGGATCAGCCCGAAAATCGAACAACCGGTTGCTCGAGCAAATTGAAAGTTGAGATATTACTCTATGATCGCTTTGATATTAATTTGATTCAAGATAGTAGAATCATTTTGTTTTTTTCCTATCACATCATCAAATTGCTATTATTTCTGTTTTGCAACCCGATGTGGCTGCTGATCATGGGTTTTTGGATCAAGAAGAAAGCTGAGTTCGGCTGAACGATATGTGAATATATCAACTTTGTTTGGGTTATAGGACAAGATTTACTGGAGGTAGAAGTTCAAATGTTGAACGTTAGCAGGAGCCTCCAATGGAACAATCTTAAGTTATTTATGTTAACGAGTTTGAATTTTCAGTGTATTTCCCCAATTGGTTTCCTTGTTTTCATGTTGACGTGGGAATCATATGATAGTAAAATGACACAAAGTTATGTGTTTACTACATTGTGTAAGGATACTTAATCCATCTGACGAAGGTCAAAAATCGATGATGTGTATTTCAATTGCCCTGGCATAGCAGGTCAACAATGACGTAGAAATTTTTTTGTATAATTTAATATTTGTTTACTAATTTTTTTTTCTTTTCTTTACTCTTTCTTCTTCTTTTATTGAGGGACAGCGAGGGTTGCCGACCTACCCCTGCTGGCCCCAAGTAAGGGCCGATGACGCCCTCGCCGGATCGAGGAGGGCGACGACGCCCTTGCCGGAGAAGCGAAAAGTTGTTCGGGTCGACATGTTAAGCTAGAGATCTTAACAAATATCATCGTAAAGTTGTGTAGATCTCGAGCTATTATAGGAATAAAATAAGTGGTCATGTGGCATAGAGATTTATTTGAAATCTGATCAGTTTAGATGTTTGTGTGATGAAAAAGGAATAAAAAGACAATTGATTATTCCAGCGATTTCTCAACATAATGGAGTCACAAAGAGAAGAAACAGGTCCTAATGTTCCCTGATTCTACAACCACCGGGAAATGTCCTAGATTGTTTTCGGAGGACTTTCTGGTGCCGAATCTCTACTCATCCTACTCAACGAACATCAAGCTTGATCGTGTACTCTTCCTAAGGACGGTATCGCAGATATCGTTTAACTTGGAAATGGTTGGGATACTTCAAAAATGACCGAGATAGGCGAGATCTGATTACTTGTGGAACTGCTGCTGGTGTGGCAGCTGCATTTCGTGCTAGGAACATATATTTTTGTTGTTTTTAGTCTTCGTATTCGGGTCCATGATGACTTTTCTTTTGTATCGGACACTTATAATCTTTCCTACACATCGACACGAACATTTCAAGTCATTTTTAAGTTTATCAATGTTATCCTACAATTGAAAAAAAAAAATCAAGTATTGGTGTTTGATTTTCCAAAACATAAAATATCACCTAAGAGAAAAACAGTAATTCTATTGGCATTGCCCTTGAATTCCTACAAGGATGATTGATGGGCATTGACCTTACTTTTATCAGACACTTTGCTTTTTCTTGATGCCCAAGATTTGATTTTTTTTTTTTTGCATCTTTTATTGAAATCTCACATTTTCCTTTCTTTTGGGAATTAGGATTTTCGAATGAGTATGCTAGATGTACAACTTGAACTATTTTAGACCTCTAGTCATGTGTAGCACAAGGCTTGGCTGCCATTTCAATGAAAATAAGTTGTCTACTCTGATTTATGCTATCCTTCCCGAAGTTGAAATGGCTCAAACTCAATTTGTTATTGCTTTAATCTTTGTTCTTCTATTTTAAACGTTGGATACTGTGCTGGAGCAGCTATGCACTTGTGCAGTAGTATGACTGGCTGTTTTCATGTCTAGATCACATCTTCGGCCTGATCTGGCTTCACAATTGTTATTCTCATTTTGTATAAAAGGAAATTTTAAATATTCACAAAGAAATTCTCTATGGGATCCAAAACTTTATAATACATACTTTCGATGCAAGTCCCTTATTATAATAAATCGGTCCAAAATGATCTGTTTAATCCATATTGGTAAATATTAATGTAATATGATTTTAGCAACCCCTATTTTGAATCTAACCCATATCCAATCCATCATCTTCCAATTCTTATTCATTTTTCCTCTTAAATATGGAAATATTGTGTCGTGAACGTCTTGGATGGACCTCAAGGATTCAACAGATTGACAGGTGGGGACACATATAACCCTCTTTGTCGGTAGTGCTTCGCTTTGTGGGCGAGGTCTCACCTCATCGTCCATGGCAAGGCTGCCATGGCTAGGTCAACCTCACCTAGGCCAAATTTGGGCGAGTTCGCGCCTCGCCATGGCTGGCCTCGCCCAACAAGGGCGAGGCTCGGACCCGCCAGTGGCTGGTGAGGTTGACCTCGCCGGCTTAGCCTTTGGCCGGTGGCGGCTGATGAAGACGCATAAAGACATGTCCGGATTAGATGCATTTTCATAGTATTCTTCGCGATAAAAATTGGAAAGCATGTAGCATCAGCATCAAAGAAAGATTGGTCAGAGTGAACCAGCTTACAAAATATCAATGAAACAATCAAATAGAATGGAAAAGGATCGAGTTCCAGTACAAAATCAATCGAGACAGGCACATATATTTGGATTCAGGCGCGGTTTGAGCTACGTGCACTAGCCATGGCCAGCGAAGGCAATCTCAACCAAACGCTTTAGATCTTTAAAACAAATTGGATAAACAGAGTCACAGAGTTGACTTACAGCACGCATGGCCTATTAGCGCAAAATCGCGTTGAACAACAAACTTTGTGAGAGTGTAACGTGATCGGTGAAAATCACAATTCGCATGGCTACTGCTCCACCATTTATCTATATAAAAAAATAAATTACAATAACCAAAAGCAAAAACAGGGTATTCTATTCAAACAAACATGTAACCAAAAAACAACACAAATTGTTTTTGGAAACTCATACCACCCCTATATCAAATAAAAAATTTATGTTTGAGTGCAAAACTTGATTTCAATTTTATGTTTCTAAAAAGCTCATCCTCGTTTTATTGTTAACTCTGCAAAATAGAATAGAAATTATTTAAATTTCCGTCGCCAGCAAAAATGCATACGATGCTCTTATTGAATTAAAATTTTAATTTAATATATTAAGCGTTTACTTCATTAAATAATCATTTATAATCCACTAACTAATTTTTTAAAAAAACATAAGTTGTTTTCTATAAAATCACAAAACCAAACATGCTTGATAATTGATATTGTTGGATTTCATTTGCTATTGATAGATAGAATTTTGAATTGATTTGTTGAGACTTTAGAAGATGAAGATCTAAACAGAAAAATCTGAATGGTAGGAGACATTATAATGCATATATTGTTTCTTTGAATGGATATATACATACATATATAAAAATTATATTCACATAAAGTTGCAATTAAGCGACTTTTAAATAGGAAGTCTTCTATTATCTAACATAGATTAACTAGATAAGTGGATAGATCAATGTTGTACATGCCAATCTTTGTCTCAATTATATGATATAACATAGAGTCGTGTTGGAAAGATTTAAGAGTGTCAAATGCATTTTAAATTGATTACTTATATATTATGCATAGAAAATAAAATAAAAACAATATGCTTTTTGAAAATTTCATCCGAAATTTGACAAAATCCAGATTTCGGAGATCTTTATTCCAATTGAAGTTGAGTTGCAAAATCCCTTCTCGAAACTCTACTATAAATGAAGTCTTCTGCAGGGGAGAAGATGGCGAGAATTTGTTACCTCATTTTCACTTGTTTCCTTCTGGCATTGGCGAATTGTGAAGGAGATCTTCTTTCTCCTCCATCGTTGTATCAAGTTTTACATCGACTGCATCTCCTTCTCAACCGGCGCGGGACTTTCTCCTCCATCGTTGTATCAAGTTTTACCTGTTCTTTACGACATGATCGACTGCATCTCCTTCTCAACCTGCGTGAGAGGATCTGCCACAAAGCAGACGCTTTGTGTTGCTCGGGCTTCAAGTCGGTGCTAAAAGCAGATGCCAATTGCATTTGCGAAGCCATAAGAGAGGCCCCTCAAATGTGAGAGTATTCATGTTTGATAATTTATGTATGTGAGAGTATTCATGTTTGATAATTTATGTGAATTTTGAACGAGTTTTGTTGTATAGATCTCTCAAAGATAATAAATTTATTGAATTTACTCTTTTTGAGATCATGACACGTGGCATTAAGATCAAAATAATTATAAGTTTGTCCTTGCCTAATGTTAAGGAGGTAAGTATTAATATCAGACTATAATCTCAATTGAAACTTAAATTTTGTTTAAACTGCAAGACAAAGCAAAAGAAAAGGTGCAAAACTGCTAATCTACCACAGCTAAACGATGTGTTTACTTTGCGGTTGGACATATCATATTACTTCTCACGGTCCAGAGGTTTTCATGCTTGAAGAACCGTGAACCATAAAAAAATGAACTATCTCTTGAGTTCTCTAGAATATTCCTGAGAATAGGCAATGTCATAAATCTCTCATATTCTAGAGAGTTCCTTATAATCTAATTGGTAGAAAGGATCCTTATAATCTAATGCCATTTCCAATGACAAAAATCTAAGCTTGATAATTTTCGTATAAATAGGATCAAGAGTATAAGAGTTTTTTTTTTTTTTTGGTCAGATGATCTAGAGAGTTCAAATAAGGTTGCTACTGCACTACCATTTATCTATTAAAAAAATTACAATAACCAAAAGCAAAAGAAGGTATTCTATTCAAGCAAACATGTCACCAAAAACAAACTTCACAACTCAATTTTTTGGAAACTCATACCACCCCTATATCAAATACAAAAAATCTAAAACTCGATTTTAATTTTATGTTTCTAAAAAGCTCATCATCGTTTTATTGTTAACTCTGCAAAATAGAATATAAATTATCTAAATTTCCGAAAATATTTGTTACATTGGTTGCTAGTAAAAATGCACGCGATGCTGTTATTGAATTAACATTTTAATTAAATATTTTAAGCATTTTCTTCATTAAATAATCATTTATTATCCACTTACTAATTTAAAAAAAAACATTAGGTGTTTTCTATAAAATCACAAAAGCAAACATGCTTGATAATTGATATCGTTGGATTTCATTTGCTATTGATCGATAGAATTTTGAATTGATCCGTTGAGCTTTTAGAAGATGATAATCTAAACAGAAAAATCCGAATGGCAGGAGACATTATAATGCATGTATCTTGTTCCTTTGAATGGATGTATACATACATATATAAACAATTATATTCACATAACGTTGCAATTAAACGATTTTTTTTTATGATAAATAGGAAGTCTTCTATTATCTAACATACAATAGATCAATTCTATTAAATAACATAGAGTCGTGTTGGAAAGATTTAAGGGTGTCACATGCATTGTAAATTAATTACTTAAATATTATGTATAGAAAATAAAATAAAAACACTATGTTTTTTGAAAATTACATCCGAAATTTGACAAAAAAATCCAGATTTTGGAAATCTGTATTCCAACTAAAGTTAAGCTGCAAAATCCCTTCTCAAAATTCCACTATAAATAAAGTGCTCTGCAACTCTACTCCGCATTTAGTTGGGTGGAGAAGAAGATGGCGAAAATTTGTTGCCTCACTTTCACTTGTTTCCTTCTGGCATTGGCGAATTGTCAAGGAAATCTTCTTTCTCCTCCATCGCTGGTATCAAGTTCTACCTGTTCTCAGATCATTTACGACATGATCGACTGCATCTCCTTCTTAACCGGAGCGGAAGGCTCTGCCACAAAGCCGGACGCTTTGTGTTGCTCGGGCTTCAAGTCGGTGCTAAAAGCAGATGCCAATTGCATTTGCGAAGCCATAAGAGAGGCCCCTCAAATGGGGATCAAACTGAACAAGACGAGAGCCATGGAGCTGCCTTCTGATTGCGGAGTTTCTCATTTTTCGGCCTCGAAAATCTGCGGCTGTAATGTTCTTTTGATTCTTTACAATAGTCCTAGGTTTACGCTTTTTTTTCTATTGATAATAAATAACTCAATCTGCAATTTCACTTGCAGTTTTGGACTCTCCAGGAACTCCCTCTGGTAAATTAAATTCTAACACGCAGAAATATCCGGGCATTTTAATTGGTAAAGCCATCTTATTGACATAATTTTATTGATTGATGCAGCTACGTCGCCTGAACCATCTTCAAAGACACCGGTGCCGCCGCCAACAAACACTCCCACTCCATCGCCGTTGCCATCGACAAAGAGTCCCGCTCCTTCGCCACGGACAAAGCCTGCTCCATCTCCGACACCGCCGCCTGTTTCATCGCCTGAATCACTGGCCTTGCCTGCTCCATCTCCAACACCGTCGACAACCAACACACCCGTTCCGTCGCCCGAATCGCCCCTCTCGTTTGCTCCATCTCCAATAACGTCGACATCCAACGCAACCATTGCATCGCCCAAATCACCTGTCTCGTCACTGCCAAGATCAACGAGTAGTGCTCCATCTTCTCTAGGGATTAGTCAAGTTCCGGCACCTGCTCTGGAAAATTTAAAATCCGAAGGATATTCCCTGAGGGCCCGCTTTCTGTGGGCCTGCCTTCTCTTGTCTTTAGCCTTCGCGGGATTCATGTTTCAAGTTTAATTAAGCTGTTTAAGATTAAGCTTTTAGCCGTTGAAAGTTTAATTTTCATTGCTTGCTTTTCTCTGTATAAAGAGGGTTTTTTTTTTTGTATGCGCTTGCTTATGCTTATTGTAGTTTAGTTATTTTTGGTAGATACATGGTAGTGCCACCTTCATATAAAATTACGCTTTTGCATCAAAATTTCTTCCCAATTTATTTTCAATACGGTTAGGATCCCAATTTACATAAAAACTTCCCAGATTACACTCGTATATTGCAACTTGAGATTGCACCCTTTTTACCCCTTGGGCACAAAAACCCCAATGACCCGAACCTAGTCAGCATCGGGGTGTCGATCCCGGGTCCTAGGTCCTATCAATGCATGGGCAATGGGGATCTAAACCCAGTGGTTCCAAGAGTACCTAAGAGTCATTCATTTCAAGTCTTAGCCAAACACCATAATATATTGCGATTTGTAAGAGAAATTGCCAAATCCGGCCACAGTTTTGGATTTGCTTTTGGATCGCATGGCAAGTAAGACCCACTTGATAGGGTGGATCTCAAAAGATATGAAAAAAAGATCTTCCACCAATGTATAACAGAAATAATTTAGGCTTATATGCTACCTCTGGCATCTTTCAAAATCGAAATTAATTTAATTGACATAATTAACATAATTTTGATTTGATTTGTAACGATGTATAAATAATTTTGATTTTCGAATGTTGGGGGCATATGTTGCTGTTGTCTCCAACAACTTTGATTTTCAAGTATCGGTTGACACACGTTATCATCACCTAACTGCATGATAAAATTGCCTACAATTTCTTGATTGTAAGTGTTATTTTTTTTTTCCTTTGGGTTTTCAGATGTGTGTCTTAGTTATCTGTTAAACCGTACACGTATACCATTTATTAAACCATTTTCTTAAATTTATAATTAATCATGACTATGATAAATCGAAATGATTTTTACTTTAATGTTTTCATATTCTTTACGTGTCTAAAATATGAGTTGTGGTAAGTGAATTGTAAAAGCAAATAACAATCATCAAAGGTGATGATTTACAGTGATGGTTCAATTAATAGTACAATTGGAACTAGGTAGACCTTGCACTAAAACTGTGACACGATAGGTTTCAAATTCCAGATTGAATCTGGACCAACCTTGGAACCACTCACCTCTACGTAAGCTAGAAAATGAGCACTCATTTTATATAAAAGGAAAATGAAAAAAAAAAGATGTGTTAAAATTTAAAAAATAATGTTCCCAATTTGGGTCCCTTTTTTGAAAAATCGGTTAATATCATAAAAAACCCCAAACTGATACTCTTGTAACAAATTTATCTCAAATTATTTTTTTCGCCACAAAAATCTCAACCCAATACAGTTATGACAAATTTACCCCCAAACTATTTTTTTGACAACCAAAAATCATAAACTAGTACACCTATAACAGATTTATCTTAAATTAATTTTTTTGACCACAAAAAACCCGAAATTGGTATGTCTGTGATAAATTTACACTTCGTTAAATTGTGTTAATACCACGAAAAATTTCAAATTGATATGCATATGACAAACATAGAGTAAAAATCTCAAATTGGTACACCCGACTATTGTCACGAGTCATAAATTTAACACTTTAACGGTTATATTTAATAAAAACTAACAGAGAGTAAATTTGTCACAAATATATCAATTTGGAGAAAAATTATCACAAGTGTATCAGTTTGAAGTTTTGCGTGATTTAAAAAAATAGTTTATGGTAAATTTGTCACAGATGTACCAGTTTGGGATTTTTTGTGGTATTAGCCCTTAAAAAAATTATAGTTAAATTGTTAACATACAAATGCTTCGATTGTATATGACATCGATTAGTCATAATGGAAATGAGGACAAGTTTTAAGACTAAAGAGATAAGTTTTAGGATTTTTATTGCAATTGTTGCAATTTAATATTCCAAAAGTGCTTTTTTTTTCTCATCACTGAATTGCATTATCATTATTCCCGGTGGTAAGTTAAATCGTTTTAATTTCACAAGCATTTAAAAAATCACTTTCCCCAAGTTGTTCAATGATTTTTTTCTTTCTTAAATTACTTTGAAAAAGATTAAATCTTTCTTTCATTTTCCTAAACGCCTCTATCGGAAAATGGAGACGCGGCTACACATCGTCATGCAAGTTGGAGTCCCCAATTGCATAAATAGAGTGATCTCTAAGTGCCCAATTGCGTACATCACGCAACTTGGAGGACTAAAACTGAATCATCTCCGAGGGCCAAAACGAACAAAAAGAAATCTCCAAGAGTCAAATTGCAATAGGAAAGTCCCACCAACCTGGGAGAAACAGAGAGAGAGAGAGAGAGAGAGAGAGAGAGTCAAGAGAGCCTCGTCGGGAGGTGGATGCATCACCCTCCATCAGTTGTTCGCTTTCAGGAGACGCGGAAGACGACGAGAACTGCAACGACTCACTCCCAAATGATTGCGTCATAACTCGCTGTACAGGTGATTGTTTTTATGCTTTTCTTGCCGCTTTTTCTCTTGCGGGTTCTTCTTGCGCGATCAATTCTTTCTACTTCGCGTACGCGATCGTTCTCTTGTTGCTGTGGCATGTTGTTGATTGCGTGTTATTTATGTCAACGGGCATGTCATTGAATGAGTCAAGGAAAGATCAATAAACAAGAAAGTGAGAAGGAATCATATTAGGCCGCATCATCTTACGACTCGCTCTGTCCTCGTTTTGTCATACCTTAGAGATCTGTGGTGAGTTCGCTTGATTCTGTTCAAAAATTTTCAACAGGGTCGGATGTTAACTGTCACCGTGTAAGAATCTTGAAGGGGTCCTCTCCTGATTCTAAGTTCGTGTGACTTCTTTTTCTTGGTTTGTACTTGTACAGGGTTAAAGTTCTTAACTTTACTTCTTCGGGGTTTCTTGAGTTCATTGGGTGCTTGGGCGGCTCATTCTCTTGGTATGAGAGGCATTTTACTGGAAATGTATGAAGTTCAGAATGGTTTCTGCATACTCATCTTTGGTGGTCGTTGACATGGGCCGTGTTCATTCTATCATATTTTTCGTTTACCTAATATCCTTTTGATGGAGCACATCCATCCTGTTGTTATATCTTGTAAGTGAGATCTTTTCCATGTGCTTGACTAGTGTTAGAAAATATCTGCTTGAGGAGATACTAGTGTTGGGTTTAATGCCTTCAAAGTTCTAATGGGATGCGGTTCATATTGGAACTCCAGAATGGATGCTGCTGTCTGTAATCCATCTCTTGGAACTACTTCTTCTCGTTGTTATGTAAGTAGCAGACGCTGCGTCTGTTCGGATTTGAGGGGCAGCTCAGTGAGATTATCTTTAGAAGTTTTCAAGGTTGAGATTGGCAGGTTGGAAAGAAGTCATTTCCAATCTAGCGGAAAGAAACTCAGCCCCATCATAGCTTTAACTTCTCAAACATCAGTTTCTGATCCAATTTCCACATCTTCAAAGAACAACTACAGTGACTCATCAAAGAAATCAAGTACGTACATTCACTCTCTACCACATCGCCCGCAAATGATTGTTTGAGTGAAGAATTAAAGATTTTACTAGTATTTTTTATTTGCTTCATTACACTTAGAAAAAGCTTCTAACCCACTTCATTTTAAAATGCATAGACCTGTCAGATGAGTAATTCTAGATGCTAAACATCAAAGGCCGGTCTATAGAATCGATATACAAGAGTAATGTGACAAACTTTCATGGCTATTTAGACAAGTGAGCCAAATTCAATCACCCAATAGGGCCACACCACTCTGCAAACCAATAATGTAAATCAATTTTAGTAATTTTAGTATTGTTTTTTCCAACTCGTAATTGACCCTAGACAAAGCCATGTGTCCTCTAATGACTAGAAAACTGGACAGCTTTTAGAGTGAAATCTTATGATTTGTCTTCTCTGTCATTTCAGATGAAGCAGCATTGATCCTAATTCGACATGGGGAGTCTCTATGGAATGAAAAGAACTTATTTACAGGTAGTGTTGATGTGCCACTTACCAAGAAGGGCGTGGAAGAGGCAATTGAAGCGGGTAAGAAGATCAGCAACATACCTGTTGACATGATATATACATCATCATTAATCCGTGCACAGATGACTGCAATGCTTGCCATGACTCAGCACCGCCAACGGAAGGTACAAGCTTAGCCCCTCTCTTGCCATGCGGACTAGTCAATATAAACAAAAATAATCATGCATTTTCCATCTGTCAGCTGTCTTAACTCTTAGGGCTGATTATTACATATTCAAGTGGTTTAGGCTACTGGGTGTCTTATACATGCTGATCCGGGTAGGATAATGATAGGCCTGGCGCATAATTTAGGATTTGTTTGTCCAGTTCCATGAGCATTGTCTTCCATGAATGAGAAACACTAAGGACATTCATGAGTTGTGGTCATCTGCAACTTTTTAGACTCGGCATATGTTAAGTTTGAGGTTGTATTTCTAGAAAGTGGGTTTCTCTCTAGTGCTGTTGAGAATTCTCTTCTCTGTTTAATCTATTTTTGGCTGGCATGTAGGTGCCAATCATATTGCATGATGAGAATGAGAGGGCAAGAACATGGAGTTGTATTTACAGTGAAGAGACCAAAAAGCAATCCATTCCAGTTATAACAGATTGGCAATTGAATGAAAGAATGTATAGATCTCTTCCTTCACTGACATTTCTTCTGTTCTTACTTCTTCACTTAACATGTGCATAAACCATTATTTTATCAGGTATGGTGAGTTGCAAGGTCTCAATAAACAGGAAACAGCAGAGAGATATGGAAAGGAACAAGTTCATGAGTGGCGGCGAAGTTTTGACATTCCCCCACCTAATGGGGAGAGCTTGGAAATGTGCGCTCAAAGAGCTGTCACATATTTCCGCTATGAGGTGTTTGACTGACGACCCTGGATCTTTACTTTTTTAATGTGCAATAATGACATAACAACTGGTCTAACAAACAACCTCCCATAGCTTGCAAGGCCTTATTCATGTCATTAATTGTCCTGTTACAGTGGTAATTGGTCTTGCAGATTGAACCTCAACTTTTTGCTGGAAAAAATGTGATGATTGCAGCCCATGGCAATTCACTGAGATCCATCATCATGTATCTGGACAAATTAACTTCTCAAGAGGTGAAGTGCCATTTTGGGGGATATAATTGCTCCTCCTGGTCTTTCCTATTCATACTGAATTGAGACAGAAGTTAAATTTTCGTTCTTGGCAGGTTATAAGTTTGGAGCTATCAACTGGAATTCCGCTATTATACATTTTCAAAGAGGGAAGATACGTAAGGAGAGGTAGTCCAGTGGGACCTACCGAAGCTGGTGTCTATGCTTATACCAGGGTATGCTGCTGCTGAGAGTCTCACTCTATAATTCTGATTGTGCTTATTCTCCAGACCTATATGCCGAATGCAGTTATTTGATCTTGGTATCAGTTTGACTTTTTCCTCGGTTCCTGCCTTACATTGTGCTTAAGCAAGAGATAATAGTCCAGTCTCCAGTCTTTGAAAGAAATATTTAGATGAACAGTGGTTTTCATCCTCCTCGTGGCCCTCCACTTTTAAAAGTGGCAACATCCATTATATGGAAATCACGCTGTTTAAACAAGACATGAGTTGGGCAAATTAATATGGGAGTTCATAAAAGAGGCCGGGTGGTCATGTAAGATTGTCTTTGACTGTTCTGAAGAACTCGCCTCGCAGACTCTATGATGTCCTTCAGTACACAAATATTGTGGTTGAGAATATGTTCTGGAGGAACTTATTGTACTAGCCAACTTTTTGAAAATGAGTTTCTTATTAAGGTTTACTACAACTTGTGATTATTGGTCTTTGCTCATTTTGATGTGAACTTCTCAAATAATTAGGTGTAAATATTTGGAAAAACCCCCACTTGTTTCACGATGGATTTTCATATATCAGACATGAACACGGGTACTGCTAAGAATTCCTTCCCCGGAAATCGTTCATAGGAAACATATAAATTTAGAAAAAAGAGCTAACAGTTTCAGGAGCAGTTTCTGTTGTCAACTCGATTCTCTTTTCTGATCCAATAGTTTTATTCTAGAGTTCATGCGTTTCCACTTGCTTGACTTCCTAAGGCCTTGTCTCTCTAAAGGTCTGGCGGGCCAATGCACCAGCCTTGTTCTTATTCATCTTCATTCTTCATTAACTATAAGAAGCCTGTCCGTGGTGATAATTTGAATACCAGGGACCTCGTTAGGGTTGCAAAAGATTGATATACCCCTTTTCCCTCCCTACAAGTTTGCAATAATATGTTTCAAATGTGGATAAGCCTTGTCACCAGCCTATTATAATGAGGTAGAGAGCACTAACTTTAGTACTGTTTGTCGTGAATTTTGCTACAGACGTTGGCTCAGTACAGGCAGAACTTGGATGAGACGTTATATTAATGTCCAAGCAATTAAAAGGTATTCCTCTTGTATTTTCTGCCTTGCTTGTAGCTTCTTAATATGCTATCACATGACATCAACTAAACACTCCTTTCTCTCTGTTCTGGTCATTTGCAGGGGCTATGTTCTAGTTGCATTGTAATGTCGAAGACGGTTATTGGCTTGCTGGAGTATAATGTTGAAGTTTGAAGAGTAGAAGAGCTAGACGTACCTCTCTCCCCTCAGAATATGGTTCCCTCAAATTTCTTTGGTTAGGTCCTACCGAAAGGTTCTGTAACGTCTGCAGGATCTTAATAGCTGAATTGTTTGGTCTAGTGACCGACTTGACTTGTTGTGCAATGTCTTTGGGAAGTGAAAAGAGAAAACAAGACGCTCTGTACTGAGGATGTTCCATGAGGCTTGTGTTCACTTTCTTGCACATTAAAACAGACGGAAGCAATGGGTTCTCTTCCCAAATGTCACGTCTGACGGTCTATGGATGCGCTCGGCACATCAAATGATGTTATAAAGAGAACATCTCATACAGTCCGAAGGAAATAATGTCTTAAGAGCAGGTTCATCATGTTAAGATGCAGCAACCTCACCACCAAATGATAGCAGATCCATTTCAAAGAGAAAAATACCCAATCACAGGATATGGCTGTGTCGGCAATACGTGGGTTTGGGTGTGTCATGGTTGAAGAAGGATGAAGACTGGAATAGCAAGAAAGGGTACTGAACACGGATATAGAAAAGGAACACAGCCGGAGGCAGGCAATGTGCCGATGACCAAAAACCGGACTGCTGTACTAGAACATAAATTGTCCCGATAAATTATCCACATGGTAATATGGCACTGAAGAACTGGCGATCCGATGCTTGTGGCAAATTCAAATGGCTTTTAACCCTCAGAATGTGCTTCGTTTATCCATAGCGTGAATATAGATATACACGTTTGCAAACATGTTTTAAACAAATATCCACAGCATAAAAACCAAAAATGAAAACGATTCAAGCCATCGATAATGCTGGGAAGACCAGTACAGCTGGCAATGAAGCACCCAGGAAAATCTTGTTGGCACCCATAACTACCTCAATGACACAACAACATCGGCCTTCAACAGTATCGAACAAACAGCTCAGATTTGAGAAGTGTAAACTTCTTTGGATGCTTTCCACGACCACAAAAAAATGAAAAAAAAAATGGACTACAACAAAAGGGAGATAAGTTTTCATTCCAACGAACAAGATTATTGAACCCTCGTAATGGATCTTCAGCGACATGCCGTGTGTAAAATGTAAAACTGCAGAATAATTAGAACATATCAAAAGGAACCATTGAACATGTTCCGAAACTCCATATTAGCAAGTCACTTGACGCCACAAGGCAACTTCATATAGCAAATAATCAAAGGAGGATCAGTTCAAGTTCCTAACTAAAATCCTGAATTGGTCAGAGTGCCAAATCCGCACTTACATGTCGAGGTTAGAATGACAGCAAAGCTTGCACTTGTTTTCTTTTAAGAATGCACGCCCGCACTGCGGTTATCGCCTAAATTTGTTGCTCTCGCGGCATCAATGGGAGATGGTATCTCCGTCTCTACCCCACCCATCAGATCCTCTGCCTTCTCATTGTCTGAGGGATCAGACTCTGATAAAGTAATGGAATCTAAAGAAGCGGAAACAGTTACGACTGCTGCTGGGGTTGCCGATGGAATATTCCCTCTTGCCCAAGATGATGGCACCCTCTTGTCGTCTTCTCTCATCCTCTCCGCATACTTACCAATCTCAAAACCAGTAGCATCATTTCCACCAAATGCGGATTCCAGCTGATCCATATCAAATAGATCCTCCATTATTTTCTTCGAATTGAGGTCATCTGAGTAGACAAACTTCACCTTATTGTAAGTTTTGGGCTCGAGGAACGGTTTTACCACCTGCAGTGACACAATATAGTGTTACAGCAACCGGCTTATTAGGAATGACTGTATCCATCATAATATATTACGTGTAAAACTGACCAACAATCACAATTTCCTATTAGCTTAATTTATGCAACGAAAAAGTAACAAGTGAGACCTTACCAAAAAAAAAAAAGTAACAAGTGAGACCACATGCTGTTCATGCAGACAGTTCTAATCCATTTTATCTGCTTTTTTTATGTCAGAAATGGCACATGCATGATAACACTAACAATATGTTGTGAGTGTTAAAGTGAACCTACCATAGCAGAAGAGAAAAGGGAGAGGACAGAAGGAGATCATACCGAAAAGAATGGTTCAAAGAATTTGGGAGGGTTATATAGAATGGCAACACCAAGACGTTCCGGGTAATGATCCTGTAATACGTGAGCCGTCTCCTTTGTCACCTTCACTGATATGTGTGACAGATTGAAACCCTGGAAATCTATCAGCCAGACCATCTGCTCCTGGTTGGATGGTAGATTCAAAATAGCATTTTCCATGCAATAAACCAAGTACTTAATTTGTCCTTTTGTTGACTTCGAGTTCTGCATTTAAAACCAAGTCTAAGTAAACAATCGTAAGACAGTGCATGGCATCGCCTTCTAATAAACTAGGTTGCCTTCTTGTTAGACAGCGGGAACAATTCAAGCTCATTCTACTTTAAGCCACACAAGTATCTGTGAGGGAGTTATCTTGTCAAACAGTTTGCAGTTTGGTCGAAAAGATCAACTATTCCAACATATGTATCTATGAAATGATCTTTCTTCATAATGTGAACTTCCCAAGATGCGTCACATAAGGACGGGTCAACAATCCAATTTCTTGCATAAAGAAGCTGATATGTTCATGGACTAATATGTCTTGCATGATTTCCTCATAAATCAACTTAAATGATCAACTATTCCGACATATGTATCTACGAAATGATCTTTCTTCATAATGTGAACTTCCCAAGATGCATCGCATAAGAACGGGTCAACAATCCAATTTCTTGCAGAAAGAAGCTGATATGTTCATGGACTAATATCTCTTGCATGATTTCCACAGAAATCAATTTAAATGCAACTGCAACCCTGAAAGGAAGAAGAATGATTTAACCTGGCAACTAGGTCTCATGACCAGAACTGTCCTGCCATGTTTATCTTTATAATTCATTCTGTAGATTTTCCCAGTCTCAGCTTCTTGAGCAATGTCTTCCTGCATGATACATTGAACTGCGTCAAAAAGGCTTGGAAATATGTAGATAAAAACAATTCTGCTCAACTGGCTCAGCAGAGAATGTTCAATTATTACTCGGTTAAGCGAAACAAAATAAAAAGAACATACACACTTTATGCAGTTCAGTCAAGATAATATTCTATTCCTAATTACGCTTGAACAAAAGCAATAGTCCAGGCCTGATTGGCTATGAGAGCCAATCTTTTAGTAATTGGTCTCACTTGAATCCACAAGAAGTTTGAAAAACTAAATAGCAATTAAGAACTACCACCCCTCGGGAAAGAGACATTGAAATTGTGGAGGATAAGTTGGAAACTCAATGCGATACAACATACCCAGCGAATTTCTTCAGGCTTATATTCTGATCTCCACTTCAAAGTATCTTTGAGCATCTTAGTTGCTTTCTTCACATTCCAGTTCCGAGCCCTTAAATGTCTAGCAAGTGACGCATCCGAACAATAAATCGATAACTTCTCTGGCAATGCTGCCATGCCAATCAATCTCCTGACCTCGTTAATCTACAAAACATGAAGCATCGTAAGTGGACAAGTTTGCTCCTGTGACATGGTCTTCGCATACACAGCATTCAAACTTGGGAAAGGGGCGGTAGTGATGTACAGTCCATGCACTGAATTCTATATACCTTTGCCTGCTGTTCTTCAGATGTTAAAACTTTCTCATTCCCATTTGAAGAGGATTTCTTGGACTCAGAGCTCATTGTTTCAAAGAAGTCACTGCTAGATCAGCTGTCGGCACTTTCAATAACAAAAGGAATTATCTCTACTGCTGTTAGCATTTTCACATTATCAGTATTGCTAATATCAAAATGAAGTGATAAAATCTACTTTAAGAATCAACAAACTGGAGCAGTACAGCCCTTTTCAAAACTCGAGTTAGAAATACAAACTTGAAGGAACTTTCAAAAAAATCTGGCCAAAATTAGCGTCAATTATCCTGCGAAAAAAGAAAGAAAGAATGTGCAATCCTAGGAAGTGACATGCTAGATAGAGCGTCTTGGAAAGCCCCAGTTTGGATGGTGATGGAAATTTGAAAATTTAAACAACAGTTTGTCCAATCCTAGGAAAGATAGTCACCAGATCGTTTGGACAGAACTCTTAACTAACAAGAAATTATGGCAACCAACAAAACCGTCAGATTATCTCTTTGATTTCTCTTTTGCACAATTCTCACATGTATATGTGATACGTTGGTAACTGTCAATCCGTAATGTCCCAAAATTGCCTTAGACGTACAAATAAATCACCCAGAGTAACTTCTTGGAATGTAGCACTTCAAAAGGCTGATGTGCCGTGTACTTAGCAACTCTGGGGCAAAACTAAGCTCATCAGGCTTGCAGACTATATGCAAATCTACCATCATGAAAACTGCTGACAAATCAACCTTGATGGGAAATTGCTGTCATAATCATGCGACATTAGCCGTATTTCCTTTTAGTAACATTGTTTGTAATGTTTCAATCAAGCAACTCAAGCCTTTCAATGATACAGTGTGCACACAGCTAATTAGGTTGCAAAGTCACAAAGTAGGACATTGTAGCGCAGGTCCATATTTCAGGGTTAGAGGAGAGGATTTTTACTTGAACTTAGCCTAACGTTACTGTGAGGTTGCTTCCTGGGTTCGGACTTATGACCTCAGGGAGCAACCTTACTGTCACGCTGGCTGGCTTCTACTTTCGTCACAGGAACTCTCTTGGTATCCTGGCTTTTTCAAGGGGCAAAAATTATGCCACTTTGTCTAGGATAAGCTCCAAAGAAGATGGAACGTAGAAACATGAACCCTCAACCCACTAAGCGATTCCTAAGGAAAGTTAACTTTTTTCACCAATTACACAAAAAGCAATTCCCCAAGCTTCCATGTTCCACAAAAGTTGGATTCGGATGGCATGTGAAGTTTAAACACCAAATTATTATCTTCTTCTTTTCCGCGGAAAACAAATGGCGAATGTCCGCCCTCCCCGTACAAAGTCATTTTTGACCTGATGGACCAATCAGCATCAAGTACAGCACCACGAAGATTTCAACGTGATAAAGACCCGGTTATCTCTTTCGACAGGAATTCGCAGGACCCGATTGGATTTGGACCATGTACAACGACAATAACGGTCGAACGACTCGCAACCGAACGTAACAGTCAAGAAAAATCGTGAAATTCAGCTCCCGACTACCTCGGGATCTTCTTATCCAAAAGAAGATAACAACACCCAAACATACTGAAAATTCCTGATCAGTCCGCCCCCATAAACATCCACCGAAAATTCAAAAAAGAGAAGAAAGAAAGAAAGAAAAATATGGAATCCCACGGTGTAAAACGACGAGCGAATGAGATGGCGATATCCCAAAGGTGAGAGTCCAACCTGGAACGAATCAAAGAAACGGGAGAGGTAAACCGATGCTTCAGGAGATCCACAGGAAGCTGCTTCGGAGAAACAGAGGGGAAAACAGGGTCAAGCTTCCAGCAAAGGGAAACTCCGTACAAATAGAGGCCGAGGAAGGAGGAGGAGAAGTCCGCTTGCTTTTTGGATTGCTTCCGACGGAATATTACGCGGATCTCTTGTTGCGGGCACGGCGAGCGGAGGATTGAGCACTACGAAATTGGCTCGTGCGTTCTCTCTTGTCCCACATGGAAACGTCAGTAGAAAATCTTGCCCTGTTTTTTTTTCTTTAACCCTCATATGAAGTATTACAAATTTAACGGCCGGCGAAACAAATATTTTTCGTTTATTCTTCTATTTATTTTTTCCGTTTAGGGCTTATTTGATAATGTTTCTGTTTTAAAAAATTGATTCTTATTACAATCATTTTTTTTTATTTTATTCTTTGGATGAGTTTTAAAGAATCAGAACGCGTTTGATAACTACATAAAATTTTTGTTTTCGAAACAAAAACGTGTTTCGTAAATGCACAAAATTTCTGCTCTAAAGATTAATTTCTCTTTTCGATTTTTTTATTTATAATTACATTTGATGACTTCCCTCGGACTCCACAAGCGTGATTCTCTTATACCGTCGCATCCATTTCCAAAATAGGGATGTTTTAGGTTTGTTCCTTAAAAGGATAATACACTAAAATTGTTACTTTTTCATGATTTTCTTGAGGTTATGCAAGTGCCAAAGATGAAAGAGATGATTCTAATTATCTTTTATTGCTATCTTTGCCACATACCCTTGGATATTATGCGGATGATCGTTGAAGTAGCATGGTACTCCGACAAAAAATCAGGCAAGGCTTAGGAAAAATCGAAAGGCAAAATCACCTAAGACAAGATTGGCCAATTGAATGAATCCATTTCCTAATTTTTGAGTTTTTTTATTTTTTTATTTTTTCCAATTTTTTAATTTTTATGAATTTTCCTTTTTTTTGGATTTTTTAATCAATTTTTACTTTTTTATTAATTTTATAAATTTTCTATTAAAAAAATATCTAGATCTCGTCGGGTTGACCCGCTCACGTCCTACCTTGACTTTTGGATTCCCAAAAGTGTGTTTTTTAGACTTAATTTTTTTGTCTCTTTTTTTTATACAAAATTATTCTTAGTTATTAAACATGTTTTTAATACTTTTTTGTTCCGGAGAATAGAAACAGATGAATAGAAACGTTTACCACAACAGGCCATTAAGCGATTATTTTTACGAAATAATAATTAAATTATTTATTTTTTCGTAATAAAATTCTTTCGAGATGGCAGTTGGATGAGAGTTTTTTATCCCTATTTGGCCATTGCTTTTGAATAATAATAATAATAATAATGAAAAGTTAAAAGAGGTGTTTGCTCATGCTGGTTGGGAAGGGATAGCTAAAGCCTTGATCCCCATTGAAACCTACCCCGCCACCTACCCCCACCCCCAACTTTTAAAATTTCTCGACACCGAACAAATCACACTTTCCAATTTTCGGAGGAGGGAAAAGTAGAGGACTTCGTGTACTCCTCAAAAAAGATGTTCAAAGGTGACTTTCATGGTAAAATATTTAAATATTAAATTAAATCTCTCTCTCTCTCTCTTTTTTACCATTAAACTCCGTAAAAAAAATTAAGAAACAAAGAAATAATAAAAAAAAGTAAAATAGGCAAGAAGTCCTTTATTACGCTTGTTGGTGTCCAACAGAGTCCAGACCATCTTGAGAGTTAATAAAGACATCAAACGGTAGCTCAAATCTTTCAGCTTGGTTGGGGATGGAACTCGTGGGCTTAATTCACAAATACGGATAGAGGTTTGCAGCAGAGTCTCAATATATCACCGACATCCACCCACCATATCAGATTCGTAGGTTGCAATCTTAAATTCGAGGCTTCTTTCTCCTCCTCCTCCTCCTCGATTTTGCGTGAATACGTGACCATTTGAGTGAATATTTACCGAAAAGACTTGGGATGAAAGTTATTCTTGAAAACGCTGAAAACTCAATACTACTAAAAGCTCAATGCTAGTAGAGATCAGCATCGAGCTTTCAGCATTTGGCTAAATATTGAGTTAGGATTTTTTTTCTTTCAACCCTACCCTCACTTTTTTTTTCAAATTCCATTGATTTTTATTTGTTATATTATATATATATATATATATATATATAAATCCAAACCCTAAGTTATGAGCATTAACAAGGCTGTCAATGGTGGGGCGACCCCCTACATTCATCGCTTGGGGTCATGGGACCTCCGACAGTCATCACCTGGGCCGCGCAAGCATAGGCGAGGATCTCGCAACCTAAACGACGGTCGCTTGAGGTTGCGCAACCTCAAGTCTCATCGCCAGGGGTCGTGCGACCTAGGCGACAATCACCAAGCGTCACGCCTAGTTCGCCGGAGACCGTAACCCTAAGATTTGGATCTTCTTTTTTTTTTCTTTTTTTTTTGTTATTTAAAAAATTAAAATGATAGAAAGCTCCTTAGCAAAACTTTTTTGTTAAGCACTAGTTAGCCCAAAAGCTAATTTTTTTTTTTTTTGCGAAGTGCCACTTGTATTTCTCTAAAACCCCTTAAGCTAAAGTATTTGCGTTTCCCCAAACCCTATTTTCAAAGTTAAACCAAACTCATCCTAATAGTTTGATAAGATTATGTTTCGGGAACAATTTATAATCAAAAATGATTTTTCCTGATTTTATTCAAATAAGAATTTCTAAACAAAATGAATCGAAAAAAGAATAAAAATGCATCTGGTACGACCGTTGGCGTCGGCGGCCATAGATGGTGTACTATTTATAAAATGGCATTGTTTCTGAGTTTGTAGCGAGGAACAAAGAAGAGATATATATATATATATATATATATATATTTTGTTTCTTTAAAAAAAAATCAATTTACATTTCCTTGGAGTCTGAGCCTCTGCGGGACCGGGTGGAAATACTCTACAAATTTAATATTATGAAATTCGTGTCCTTTCCATTTTTTGTCGAAGATCCTTTTTCTGGTCAAAATTGACCGTTCTTCCATCGGAACTCCCCGGCAAGACACTCAGAACAGCGGACGCGATCAAGCAAAATGAATGGCCACCGCCGCAAAAATGGCCGATCCACCGAATCCTCAAAACCCTAATAAATTTCCGGCTCCTTGTACATGAATGAATTTGGCCCCTCGGAATCATGCTAATCTCATGGCGGTCGGCCCTGTCCCTGTTACTAGCCTCTTCCCTCTTCTTCTTCGATGAGTGGATCTCCACCCCGTCTTGCAGATTCGTTCCTCACGCGGACCACGACGCGCGCGATGCGGCGGCGGATGATCGCGACTGTATGAAGGTGATGATTGTCTCCGACTTGCTCTTGATGGGGTCTGACGCTGGCTTTGTGGACACCTACTTCGGGGACTATTACCTCTCCCAGTTCTTCAAGGTACGTCCAGACACGGTGGATTTCCAATACTCGGACCGTGTCTAGTCATTAGGGTTTGGTTCGCTTTAATTGCGGTGATCTTTGATTGGGATTTCGGATAGGAATAGTGGGTGAATGTTAGTGGATGGTATCTTCCCTCAATGTGGAAAAAGAACTTTCAGTAGGAAAGAAGCAGAAAATGTCAGCTTTTTGGGCTATGTTGGTAGAAAATGTGAGTTACTCTAGTTGAAACAGTCGACTAGCCTCCTGCTGCTACTTCTCAGGTTTTGTTTTGCACAAAAGAGTATCACCTTTTTGGCGGCTTCGGCATCTTCATAAGGGGCAGCTTGTGATTTCCAGAACGTTTGTTGATAATTGCACCTTAGGTTAAACATGACTTCATTGAGCATTAGGCATTCTTATATTAATGTTTTCTTGTCCATGGATTTTGCGTGCTATTGGAATGACTGTGGACATTTGCTGATAAAACTGGAACACTGCTCCGTTCTGCTGTAAATAGGTGGATCTTTTTCAAAATGATTAGATTTGTTGGGGAGTCAAGGAGTTAGACTTGCTAAATCTTTAAGCTTCTAATTATAACACTTGAACACTGAAGTAACCAAGGAGAAGGTCAATACAAGTGCTTATGGTCAATCTCAGTGTTAGGGTAATGGACTGCTGAATAACTAAAGAACTTTATATTATACATTTCTTTCCGCTGCCGCTCTATATCCCTTTTTCGCTTTGTAATATGTAAACAGAAATCATTTCAAACTCTCAAGCCTGATATGCTGGTGGTATTGGGCGATTTTTCTGCCAGAGGTTCGGAGCTGTCGAGACGCAATTGGGTCCCTGTACTTCATCAATTTCATAGATTGATAGGATCGCTCATTACCCTCCCTTTCCATGTCATTTTGGGTGACAGAGATATTGGAGAATGCAGTGGACTAGATTCTCAGTTGGTTGACTGGATATCCAGTCATCTCCCTGGATTAGATTCAGCTGGTTGTGGTGCCTTTGAGATGGAGAATATTACCTTTGTCTCTCTTAATAGTGTTGCGTTGCTTTGTGGCAATAATGCCCTGCGATTTGGCGTGGAAGAAGTGATAGAGAGGGAAAGCTTAGACTTCCGGGCAGAAATTGAAGGGGCGAGAGCACAAATGACCGATGACTTTAGTTTAGGTAAGGAAATGTCTCCAAACATTGGATGGAGAGAGAATTCTATGGCATCTGGCTCTGGTCCTGTTCTGTTGCTTCACTTCCCATTACACCCAACAGGAAGGAGCAGAAATGATGGGCAACATTATCTTGGGAAAGGTTATAGCAACTCATTGGTGGATGTCAATGAACTGCAGCAGAGGTACACTTAATTCTTCCATTCCAAGTTTCATATTTTAGCAAATTCTGATGTTCATTGGATTATGGTTGTTAGTTTTCATTTAACATTTCTATAAGGCTCACTCTTCTTCTTCTCAAATGTTCAGTCATGTGCACAATATAACTAGTAAACCTATGTAGTTATCCCTCATAAATGTATTGTGTATTGCTGCGGACAAGTTTGAACAGAATATTGAGAAGTGCTTGCATTTTCTTGTTTTAAAGAAGATGCTAGTTTTTGCTTTATTTGTCAAGAGTTGGGAACATATAGCAGTTTACTTGTTGCCAATAACGTTAAATTTGGAACTTCTCTGTACTTTCAACACCTAAAATCTTTTTAAGGCACACGAATGTGCCAAACCTCTAAGAAATGAAAGCAAAAATATAAGAGACGGTCTGGGCCAATAGTTTGAGATATAATGTTGTGACTTCCTGGAGTTGTCATAGCTACACCATAGTTTAGGATAAGTTGCAAATGAAACATAAGATGACAGTAGAATTATCTAAAATAACGGATATTAATTGGTTATTCTTTGCTTAAATGTGCCACAGCTTGGAAGAGAAGTGCCCCTTGAAGTGCACAACGAGCTGAAAATAATGTGTTGCGGGTTTCCCTTGTTTGGATGCCGGTGGCTTTGTGCTCACTTTATAGACAAGATGCTTAAGATTCTGACTGACCCTTGCTACTTTTCTTATTTTACTAAGTAATTATGTTGAATTACTGGAAGTTTCATTCTTAGTCCCTTGTTGGATCTTCCTTTTGGTCAGAAGGCTTGCTAGGAGTGGGCCCTATGAGTCATTACACACTATCCCTCCGAATGCAACAGAATACATCTTCCAAGCTCTTAGACCAAGGTAGGGGAAATTTTCTTTTTTGTTGCTTTTCTCATTTTCCATACAGTATTTTCAGTTCTACGAGGCAGTAGCCATTTATGGAGTTTCAGTAGATTCTAGTGCGACTTCCAACTGATTTCACGTGAGCTCTATGTGAAGAATTGGAAATGAACTCAAAGACAAAGGGCAGCATCACTTGGGAGGGAGGGAGGGAGGGAGGGTCATGATTTTGCGTAAAGGACATAGGGCTGCCACCCTTCACTGGCTACATCGGAGAGTCATGCCCTTTGCTAACACTGGGAGAGGGTGACAATCCTCTGTCCACTGTAGTACCCTATCGGCCTCTACTGCTGTCAGCAAATGTCATGTGGCCCTCCGGGACTCTCACCCTTTTTCCCTGTTTTCTTCTTTGTTTTCGTTTTATCTTAATGTTGTTATTGGTGCTATATGTAACTCCGACATGGTGTTACATAATTGCCAAAGATGCCACGGAGGAGGACATGGTAGCTTTTGGTCAAAATTTTGGTTGAAAGAGTCAAAAGTGCATAACTAGAAAGTTTCCAAGCTCATGACATTGGGTAACACCAATTCGAAGTTTAATGGTGCAATTGAAAAAGTTTACTGACCCCAAGGGATGGTGCCATTTAGCAAGATCTACTCTAAATCAGGAAGTAGGCAAAACTCTGCATTTGGAAGGGGACGATGGTTGTTATGGTCGATTACTTGATGATAAACCTGGTTTCGGTCGGAGAATATATTTCTCGTCATATGTTGTTATGGAGCGAGTATGCCGGCAAGGCATATTAATATTATTGTCTGCGTGACGTCAGTAATACGGAGCTGATTAGTCTAAAGCTCGTTTATCTTTCATAAAATTAACCCCATTTTCCTTTAATAAGATCAATTATTGTTGTCATGTTTATCATGCCTGTATTCACCTGTATTTGTAACTTAACTGTATGCCTCTATGTAACTGCAGAATTGTTTTTAGTGGGCATGGTCTTGATTTTTGTGATTACCAACACCTGGATGGAACTCGTGAAGTAACTCTTCCAGCCATGTCTTGGCATGCCAGGGATGATCCTGGGTTTGTCATCGCCACATTTAGAACAGGCAAATCTGTAGGTATCAGTCATTGTTCTCTGGGTAGGCAATCGTATGCAGTCATCTATATCTTTGTGTTGGTTCTGTTGTTGTTAATGATACTTCTAGTGAAGTTTTTGAGGACATTCCTGTAGCTCTCCTGTAATATTTCTCATACGGATGCGGCTGTTTATCGCCTCTAAATTTCAATTACCCTTTGATCACGTACTTTCGGCCAAGTCGGTTCGAGTCTGGGTGGGCCTGAACCAGCTGAGATGTGTTAACAGCTTTTAGTATAGATTTGTCCCCTCATCTTGTCATTTCCCTTTTCCATAGTGATACTCCAATTCGGAAGAAGTTTCGATTTTGATCCCTACAATTCAATTCTCGATAATTCCCTTCCCCAAGGATAATCCGAGACTTTTATGACTCCCGTGAATCGTTTGAGACTTCTATGACTCTGATCAGAATGATCAACTCTGCAATCGAGAAAATTACTAAAAAAGTATTAAACTTATTTCAATTGTGTTAATTCAGTCCTAAATTCTTTTTTTCTTTTTTTTTGCCGATTCAGCCTTAAATCTTTTATAATTGTGTCATTTCAGTCATTTAAAAATATTTTAATATTTTTAAATAATTTTTAAATAATTTTTATGTTATTTTCTTCCTACCTGCGTTTTCTCCTTCTTGATGCAATTGGTGTGCATCCGTGGCGCCCATGACCAAGACTCGACGCCACTGGTCTGGTCACGAGCCCCAACGTCGGCATGGTGGCCGGCTCTGTCGGCCGCCGGGCTTCATCATCGGTCCGGCCTGAACTCCTTGAAGCCGACTCGCCAGGTTCGAACATAATGAACTCCATAGACAATCTCCTTCGCTGGTTCATGAGCATCGTCACTGAGACGACGACACTGGCCCAACGGAGTAATCCTTCATCATCGGACATAGCTGTCGTCATGCCTCCACCGGACTTCATGGAGACAACCCAGACATCCTCGCGTCTCAACGCAGCTGACGCCCAGTATGCTCATCAACCCGCTGAACCGTCGTAATTCGTTAAACCCAGGGAACAAGGCGCCCATTCATAGTCGCTCGGCGAGGGACAGCGAGGGAGTAGTGGCGTTCATTTGGCAATCATTGTGGTGGGACTCTCGAACGTGCATACGATGACTTGCAAGCCTGTGGTCACGAGCTCACTCTTCTACTCTCTGTTTCCTCCTTTGATCGCAAAAGAAGCGAACCTCTCTTGGCTTTGTCTCTTGTCTTGGCCTCCCTCCGTGGCCTCTAAAGTCAAGACCCCCTCTTTGCTTTTCCGAAGATGTTGCGTAGGAAGCTGAGGCTTGGAAAAAGAATCGAGAAGACGAAGGTCCTCTCACGAAACCAGACTTTTCTCTCTATTTTCCTAGATATGGGCTGTCGAGGTCTAGCCTCACTCGACCATGGCGAGGTCGACCTCGCCGTTGTCAGATGAGGTAGCGATGGCGAGGTCAAGCCCTGCCATGGCTGGGCAAGGCTCGACCTCGCTGGCCCAGATCTGGGTTTGAGAGGTCGAGCCTCGCCGTCGCTGCCTCGCTTGGCGATGGCGAGGTCCCACCATAGTCGGGCACAATTGCAATAGGTTTAGTACTTTTTTGGTAATTTTCCCCTATGCAATTAGTTATTAGAATAAATGGTTCAATAGAACTTCAAATTGTTCATTTGAAAAAATGAAAATCATTATTATTGGATGATCATTATACTTTCCTTATATCGAAATTATGGATTAACGAAGGAAGAGTGACAACATTTTTGTTCAATAAGATACCAAAGTGGATGATTTGACTCATTCCATACTTGAAATAATCCCAGGAGTCAAATTAAACTTGCGAACATAGTTGGGCACACGACTAGTTCTCAAGGCGGTGGAATTGATGGAAAACTACTTGACAATTCATTTTGCTCATTACTTATTGATCCTTCTCACCTGCAAATGGGGAGAGGTAGCCGTTTCAAATCTTTTCTTGTTACACTTTGCCAATTGAAATGCTAATCGAACTACGTAGCAAGGAATAAGATCCTTGAGACTGCAAGATGAACGACTGCCCAATACGCATGTCAGGCCATCACGGTGATTGGGTACTCTTGATCTCCGACCTCCAAGAAGCGCCACCCTTCTTCTATTATCATCACGCCATTTTCATCGGCTCGGCTCAGGTGGTCGCAAGGGTTCAATGCTAATTGGACCTCCACGGTTTGGCCTCCCTTCAGTTCCACGCTCTGGAAGGCCGCCAGCTGCTTCATCGGACTCCCGCTGCTCGGCTTCGCATGCCTCACGAAGAGCAACACTGGGTGCTTGCCCACCATGTCGCCATGGTTCTTGACTTCGACAGTGACGACAGACTTGCTCTTCTTGCAAAACCCTGCTCCCAAATCTGAAACCGGTCTGTACCGAGGGGAGGAATCCGAGCCTTGGTCAGGTTGAGATTTAGGGGATTGGTTTAGGTAGAAAAGTTCCTTGGTAACAGATATGAACTTGTAAGAATATTCCGTGTAGCTAAGCCCGTATCCATACTCGTAAACCGATTGGCCTTCGTAGAACCGGTATGTACGCCCGGGGTAGCCAGTGGATGATTCAGGCCTCATCCTCATGTCAGTCATTTGCAGTCTGGTGAATTCTTGTGGGTACCAAGTCACTGGCAATCTCCCTCCTGTTTCAGAAGGGGAATAATTTAATCACGACCTCCTGATTTTGTCAAAGAAACTCCGGTACAAGCACGAAGAAATGAAGAGGGGTCGTAGGATTTTACCAGGATTATGTTCACCGAAGATGATTTCTGACAACGCCATCCCGCCGGCCTCACCAGGATAACCGGCCCATAAGATGCTTCCGATGTTATGATCATCTCTGGCGAATTTTATATCGACAGGACCTCCACAAAGGAGGACCAAAATTACCGGCTTCTTTGCAGCTCGGGCGGCTGTCGTTATGAGCTCCTGTTGCCTGCCTGGGAGGACCAAATCGACACGATCGAAGTCCTCCCTCTCCTGAGTTTGATCTAACCCCATGATCAGCACCACGTGATCTGCCGCCTTTGCTACTTCCACTGCCTGGGCAATCGACGGCGACAAGCACGCCACATCGTCGCAACCCGGCTGGTACCTCGTGTCCTTCACGTAACTCTGCAGAGCCTGCAGCAGCGTCACGGACTTGCATGGCGGTCCTGCGTAGTTCCCGAGCAGCTTCCAGGCACTGTTAGCATTGGGGCCTATCACAGCAAGCGACGTGGACTTCGATATCTGAAGAGGCAGACGCTTTTGCTTGTTCTTCAGAAGCACGATGCCGCTTCGAGCAGCCTCGAGAGCCAAATCTTGATGCTTTGGGGAGCAGACCTGATCCGGGCCTATTTTGCCGAAAGGTTGTTTCTTGGGGTCGCCATTGAAGAGTCCTAGCCTCATTCTTACCGAAAAGAGGTTGCGAAGCGCTCTGTCTATCTCGGATACTGGCACTTTCTTTTGCTGGACGGCGGATTTGGTGTGTTTCTGCAGGTAGGTTCCGCAGTTGACATCCATCCCTGCCGGTTTACGTACCATTCAATGATGTTAGCTTCACAAAATTTCATGCGCATCGCGATCATTTCATCCAAAACCGAAAGCATATAGTTGAGAAATTGTGAGGTGATCGGCGCTGGTGCAGCATCCCTGCCATTTTTGAGGCAATGATCAGTCCCCTGTTTTGCGTTTCTTCTTTGGGATTTTTGCCCCCCTTTTTTTCATTTCTGTCTTTGAGTGATATGAACCTCCTCATTTCTCCAGTGTCATCAGTTCATGCGTGAAAAAGGAAAACTGGAAAGGTCCAAAGCTGAACATTGTATGCATGAAAGAAGTTCCGAGAAAAAAACCACGCCGAGGCTCGACTAGCCGGAAATCAAAGAGAGAGACTCTAATGCTGGACCATTCGTCGGAAATCAAACCTCGAATCTTGCCAGAAACAGAGAAAAAGATACTGAGTAAAAAAAAAAAAATACAGAATCAAAGGAACACATGCAGACTACTTGGGACAGATTCACAGAACGTAGTGAAGAAAAGGCAAATACAAAGGGCCAAAGGCATTGACTCTTTGAGCCTTGAGGATAAGAAATGATGGACCAATCTGAATTATAAGGGAGCCCAAGCCAACTCCCGTCAGCTTGTGGTGGTGGTCCTATTCATATCCTCAACTCTTGTATTCATCAACCAAGATTGAAGGATTTACCATTTTCTATTTACAGTTGATTAACGGTATAATCTCATTTCGAATGTAATGTTTCCATCGCTATTACTACCCGAAATCTTGTCAGGCATACATGATTTGAAAGGGTTGTAATGAAAGTGATTTTCCTAATAGAGCGATCTCTCTTTAGGTTACTCTCCTGTAGTCGATATCTCGTGAGTGTTTTCTACTGATAGGAGAAAATATTACGTGATCATCTTTACACAGCATCGCCTAGAAAGATGAGGTATATGGCGGCGCAACATTTTACCGATAGACACAACTCGCGTAACA
Source organism: Rhodomyrtus tomentosa (assembly GCA_028455895.1). NCBI lineage: Eukaryota > Viridiplantae > Streptophyta > Magnoliopsida > Myrtales > Myrtaceae > Rhodomyrtus > Rhodomyrtus tomentosa. The sequence continues at coordinate 32,203,187 of JAPCWY010000001.1, read as the reverse complement.
TTTTAGGCTAGCCATGAGCTTGTGTCATGAGAATGCGTAGGATTGGATTAACATACCAGCTTTGAGGACATCGGCGACGGCATCCTCTGGCGTCTTGGCATACCCTTGATTGTCGTGCATGATGGAGACGGCGTCGCAGTCCGATGTTATGTACCTGCCATATCTCAGTTCCTTTTAGCCGACAAACCATTCATCATCTTCTCTACAAAACCCATCCAAAGTAAAAAAACCGAGGACAACCCGACTTTCGCTTATTTTACCCGCGGAAAGACCATTGCCGACGGGCGGTGTTGGATAGGAGGTTGTAGTCGGCGCAGTTGGGGACGCCATTGACCCGGTTATAAGCGCACATGATCCCGCTGGCCTTCCCGTCCTGAATGCACCTCTGAAACGGCGGCTGGAACGTGTCCGCCATGTCTTGCGCTGTCACCTGAATCGACCCGACACGAATACCGCAAGTTAATCAAGACCAAGCAGTCCAAATATCAACCCCGAATCTTAACATAACTGCCCCTAATCAGGTCAGAAGCGAACTACCATGGTCCATGCCCTAGGCGCCGGAGCGAGAATGAAGATTGTTGTTTGTTTCATCGTATCTTCATTTAGATTAACTATGGCATGAAAACTATTCATTATTCATGATAATGTACGCTCCTTTCCCTCACAATGAGTAACTTCACCTACGATGAAGACATTGCGTCAAAAAGCTACCTTCCTAGCTATATATATTACTAGAAAATAAGAAGAAGAAAACCCTCGTGCACATCTTTCTGGGGAAGCGTGAACAGTAGAGCTCAGGCGTCTTTCGAAAATTGACCAACTAATTCCATGAATCCAATTCATACGAACATTGTGATTAGGAGTGACCAATTTCATAATGAATGATTTTCATTCTAAAATAGAGAACCGCCACAAAACGAAAATCATGAATCACTGGCTCATTCTATGAATTCACCCGAGAGCCGATCCATGGATGAGTTGGTTCTCCATGAAACCGATAGCTTCGGATGGAATTTCATCACTTCTTGATCTGTTCTAACTTTCGCATGACAGCAACGGAAAAATTAATGCTTTCAAGCCGTCGAATGAAGATCGGGATCCCCTGCCCACGTGCGCAGGGGAACCACGAATCTCAGCCCTCCCCCAGAATTTTTTCCTCCCTTTTTATAGGGGGGAAATGGTTGGGGGAGGGCTGAGATTTGTGATCTCTATTGCCCACTGTGGGCAGGAGATCCCGACTCGTTGAATCATGCCTCGGCTTCATCTCTATCCATGCAAATTTTATTACAAAAATGACGGTAGGGGATTTTTTTTAGATATTCAAAAACTAAAAACAGAAAGATATAATATGGAAGGAATGCGTTCAAGGAGTAACCATAAGCTTGAGATAAAATATATATATATATATATATATATATATTATATAAATAGGTCTGGTCCGATTGGGTGATTTTCACATGAAAAATCGGAAACCGACACGGTACCCACCAGTTCCAACAAATTGGAACTGGTACCCAATGAGAAGTGAGAACCACTCAAAACCAGTCAATTGGATAGGGTTCGAATTGGTTCCGGTGGATTATGTTTTTTTTTTTACCCCTAATCACGATCCACAAGATCTCCTCTTATAAAATTCACTTATGTATTGGCTGAATTCGCTTTTTTTTTATTTTTTCCTGTACCAGCCATATTGTCTTTTTGGCTACCCTTTATTATTATAAAACAGGGAATTTGCAGCACATCTGCTTTTTAAAAGCCAACAATCAGTGAAGCCCCAATCGATGGACACTCGTGGTCTGCTTCTGCTCTAAAGATCACATGCTCAAAGTCTAATCGGCATGGGGGAGAGGAATCTTTTGAACCCTGTCCTAAAAACCGCTCCAGAACCAAGACACAAACTTCCAAAACGCTCCTGACCAGCAAATTTAGCCCCACAAGAAAAAGACGCTTGGGAATTCTGCCAAAAACTTGAAAAGAAACGATGGAGAACAGAGGAAAAGATGCGTGGGAGGGAGAGTACGCGTGCTAGCTAGCGGTCATCTGTCTGTCACTGACCTGGGCATCGAAGACGAACCGGTTCACGCCCTTCCAGTTGTCCAGATCGTACGCGGTGAAGTGCTTGCAGCAGGCGGACGCTTGGAGTTTCCCACGGGGCTTCCCTCCGCCTTGGAAGTCGTCGCCCTGGACGCCCCGCACGTACGAGACCGCGTACTTTCCGGTGACCATCGGGTCCTCGCCGGGCGTCTCCTGCCCTCTCCCCCACCTCGGGTCTCTGAATATGTTGATGTTCGGCGCCCAGAACGTCATCCCCGTCGCCTGCCCCGAGTTGTACACTGCCCTCGCCTCAGTCCCTATCACCTGCAATGCCACCGATTCGAGTCGGGTCGCAGCTTTTCTTGAAAAGGGATTGGTCTTTTTGAGGTCGCGAGCTTACCTGGCCGATGCGGTACCAGAGTTCGGCGTCGAAGGAAGCAGCGGTGAGGATCACCTGGGGGAAGCTGGTGGCGGACTGGATGGTGCCGTTGAAGCGGATGCCGCGGCCGGCATTGGAGACGCCGTGGAGGGACTCGGACCACCACTCGTAGGCAGGGACGCCGAGCCGGGGGATGGCCGGGGCGGAGCTGACAAGCTGCGAGATCTTCTCCTCCAATGTGAGCCTGGAGACGAGGTCCTGGGCTCGCTTGCTGATGGGGAGGGAGGCCCTGCAGAAGGCGAAGGAGTTGGTGGAGGGGCTTGATGGGTCGCACGAGAATGGCGGGGCCTGGGCGGAGGCGGCGGGAGGGGGGAGGAGAGTGGCGACGGAGGTGAAAGTGACGAGGAGAGAGAGGATTCGGACTCGGCGGCTCCTCATCTTAGTGGTTCTTGGTTGGAGGACGGTGAGTGAGTGGCTTTTGAAGGGAGGAGAGAGTGAGTGAGAGCAGGGGGTGAACTGTGAAGAACTCCATTCTTGACTTTTTCATTACTTTACTTTTCTTACACATGAAAAAAAATTGCAAAATCTTTAGGTATAACTTAATGTGTCAATACGGTCTTTTACCCAATTTTTAATCCACTTTTATTCACTTGCGTAACAGATGAATTCAATAAATTTGAAAAACAAAATTATTTAAATATGGGTCTTAACGTGACCCATTTTCGACCTATTTTCTTCCCATGGCCTCGAACTTCCTAATCCACTTGTGATGGACTTAAGTATATTAGTTTACATTTTTTTTACTTTTTTATTTTAATTTTTATAAGTAAAGCAAAGAAAGAAAAATAAAATAAAAATTGTTATACAATGATTTTGGTCACCACTAACCAACTGTCGCCCATTGCCACTTGCCTATGGTCGCTACCTTAGCTGTGAATAATTCATAAACTTTAACTCAATATGTAATGTGATCCCTGAACCTTTAATTTGATTAATATGATCCCTAAATCATTTGACTAATATGTTCCCTAAACTTTTGGAACTTATTCAATTTAGTCCTTAAACAATAGGAATATATTTAGGATGTGTATGATAACACTCCAGAAACACTCTAGGGGAATTGTTTCTGTTTCGAAAGTATTCTCGAAACACTTTCGGAACAGAAACGCGTATGATAAAATGTTCCAAAAGTGTTTTGTTCCGGGGAACACTTTTGAAGAAATAAAAAAAATTGATTTTAGATTTTGAAACACTTTTGGAACCACCAACCACCGTCACCGACGCGGCCACCACCCACCGACTATCGTCGCCATCGGCCCGGTTGTGGAAAAAAGTATTTTTTTTTACTTACTAAACACGTTTATGTTCCCCAAAATCGTAGTTGGGAACAAAAATATAAAAAAAAATATATTTTTGTTTCAAATGTATTCCCAAGAATAAAAATGTTGCCTTATGCAGCCTTAATGTAGTCCTTCAATTAATTCTAGTTTAGGGATGATATTAGATTTTTTTAATAGTGCAGTGACTAAGTTAAATATGTTCCAAAATATTCAAGAATCATATTGAACAAATTCAAAATTTTAGGGATTATGTTGTACATTAGGTTAAAATTTAGGGACAATATTGGCCAAATAAAATTTCAAGGACAATATTGCACATTGGCCCAAAATTTAAGGATTATTTTTGTCATTTTTTCCAAATCTTTATTGGATGAAAGGGCAAAATATGCCTCAGAGATATCATCGAATGTCACTATCTATACTTACCCACTCCTTAAATGCGCTTGATACACAATCTTACCACACATAAACTATAAAATTAAGTACACAAAATACTGCAAAGATTAGTAAATTTTAGGGCTTAATACCCAAAAAGACCTTCAACTTTAGCATTTATGACAATTATATTCAAAACTTTTTTTTGTCACATAAAAAATCTCACACTTTTACTTTTATCCCAATTTTGCTAATCTAAACCCAAAAAAACCTCAACTTTACCATTTGTCCTAATCATATCCATTTTTTTTGTCTCATAAAAATATCAACTTTTACTTTTGTCTTAGTTCTACCATTGTCAGACTTCCGTCTATAATCACGTTAATTAATCTTATATAGCCGAACTTACCAATGAATTATCGAAATTTAGAACCAATAGATTTTAGAGATTACGAGATTTTAGATCATTTATCAAAATATCTCAATGTTTGGCCATTCTTTGGGTTGTTGGATGCCGAAGAGAATATTAAAACACTGTTTTGAGTGACTATGTATCTCCCCATAATATATAGGGGAGGCAAGTAAAAAAAGAAGGATATTTTTTCATGCCAGTTTATTGATGTGTAATTCATTAACGGCGTAGAAATACCACGTGGAGTTAATTAACGGTGATTATGGAGAGAAGGCTAATGGTGTTAGAATTGAGATAAAAGTAAAATCTGAAGTTTTTTTTTAGACAAAAAAATATTTCGGATATAATTTGGACATATGCTAAATATGGAGACTTTTTTGTACTAGGCCAATAGAATTGAGACAAAATTAAAAGTTTGAAGTTTTCTATGAGGCAAAAAAAAATATTTTGTATATAATTATAACAAAAGTTAAAGTTAGAGTTTTTTTTTTTTTTTTGGGGGGGGGGGGGGTGTATTAGGATTAAATTTTAGGACGTGGCTCTTGGAGTTATGCAGATTATGAGTTTTTCGAGCGATACTAGGAAAGCAACAAAACGATCCATGTGAAAAGACAAGTGTTTCAAACGACACATGGGCTATTCGGAGATCTATTTGATCGAGTTACTGTTTGCGGAAAACAAGAATCGAATTGAACAAGGAAAAGGTGAGTAAGATACGACAAGTTAGGCTGTGTATGGATCGTAGTCAAGGAAATTATTTCTGTTTCAAAATTGTTTCGAAAACGCTTTTAGAACTGAAATGCGTATGGTTCAAAAATATTTCAAAATTATTTGGCATAAATGTGATTGGGATATTTGATTGGACTCCGCCCAACCCCATGTTTTATCTGCGGAGAAGAGTCAAAGCTCTTCGAGTTACGGTCGTGCTTCAATCATACAATGCTGACTGGGATTCGAATAGGAGCATTTGACGAATCAGATTTCACTGGCTCCAGTACTTTGTTCGCTTAGATTTCGTGGAAGAAGAGGCTCGAGAATTGACCAAACCTGCTGAGTTGACGGTTTGAGCGAGACGGTGAAAGATTGAAAGATAATGAAAATAAGAGGGGCAATCAAATCCTAATCCAAGACAATGTCCTCTGTAACTGTAACTGTAACAACCGCTGTAATTTTCATTTTCTCATTAAAAAAAAAAGTAGTCCAATAAAGTCGGAACTTCCCGTCTAGAACTCTTTTATTCCTTCCGCTATCGTGCAAAACCAAGCCGTGGGAATGAAGTTGAGATGGAATTGAGCGAAACTCAATTAGGGAATCCGTTTATGACGAGTAAGTTTCATGATACCCAAATTGAAAGGCTCAGGGACTCTCTTCCCTTCCTTTCCCCACCTTCACAAAGGTCCCTTTTGGAGAGAGAAAAGGCACCAAGCTCTTCAACCTAAGAGTTTACAGTTTAAAAATGAGACGACGAAAGATAGAGTTTACAGTTTAAAAATTGCTGATATATCATCACCATTCACCAACCTTCATGGGCCCTGAATGGAAGAACAGGAGAACTGCTGGACCAAATGTTTGGCCCATTATAGGGAGGTTTGCTTCTGGCAGATTTAAGCCCAAGGCCCATTATTCCTGGGCCAGGCAAGCATTGTTCCTTTGTCCTCAGCCCTTTGTAAACTGTAACGTACAAGTCGCAACACTCTTTTGGTTTCATTCTTTACACTGACTTCCATTACACTTCCCGCATCTTTTTCTTTTTTCTCTCTTCTCACCTATAAACTTCCTAAATTACGCTCGCTTTCATATCTTACAATCACCATTTCACACATAATCACTCAATTTCCCCCTCAACCCTAGTATATAAAATAAGGATCGATTTCAAATGCACGACATGTCGAACCCTTTCTTTTACACTATCCACATTCGTCGGTTGCTGATTTCAATAGCTGATTAATTTATCAAACCATAGCTACAACTTAAAATGGTGATGGATCTTAATCCCGTTATAAATGAATCAAGAAAATACGCACCATATGAGAGTTCATATAAAATAATCGTACTGTTGTTTTTCAGTTATCTCCTTATCACGATAAGATATTATGGGAATTAAGTAATCATCTACATGAGGAATTCATTTCTTATCATGTACATGACGTGCCTTCCTCAATTTTCTCTCAATTGAGATATTTACTGAGCAGGTCCAACTTGAATCTCACCAAAAATACCCCATTGGGATTTCTACAGGGAGCATAGTCAAGTCAAATGTATTAACTAAAGACGGCGTAACTTATCGTGGATCGGAGAAATTTCCACGAGAGAAAGCTCCCTTGCGTTTCGATAATGTTGTGCGCAGCCCGTGTTCATGTTCATACTTCATGTAGAAGGAGGAAGGAAGATGGTAAAGAGCCTCTATCACAAGCAATCAATGTCATGACAAGGTTAAATTTGACATTCCTCGTCCATATAATTTAAGCTTTAGGTAGGATTAAGCGAATTTTGAAAGAACTTGATTGGATTAAATTGATAAATTTTAAAATTTATTCACAATTTTTAGAAGTTTTAAGACTCGATCGCTCCTTCGTAATAAAATTTGAAGGTTAATTGTGATTTTAAAAAAATTAAGATTTCATTATATTTTATTTTAAAACTTTTTAATGTACATATCCTCGAAAGGTCAAAAGGAGGAGGGTTGCTATAAATTGTGGTCGAAGACAAGCCAAGCATTTCCCGATGCATCATTACCCAGATTCTCAGTGTTCGCCCCATCGTCACATGCCTACGTTTGATACCAATTTGGATCTCGCCTCAATCTTTGTATATCGAAAACTTGGAAGGATTAAGCGTATAAACATAATGAAATGACGAGTAAAAAACGAGAAAGGATAATTGAGGCGCAAATTTTATCATAATTCACCCCTTAAACTCAGGTTACATTCGATAAAAAAAAAAAACTCAGGTTACATCCGTGAGATGATTGTTTTATAATTATTGCATTTTCACTTTTTTGTTATGACTCTCAATTACAAAATAAATAAATTATTGGCAGTATCTATTTATGTGTCTAACCTCAAAGTATCAATCAAATATGAAGTCGGATTATAAAAGATTCCTAGCGTCCCATCCTAGGAGCCATGCCTCCTGCGACCTGTTACACGGACACGTACTTGCCAAATTTTTTGTTCAACACGTGTCGGACTCGCATGCCCTTTTTATTTTTTATTTTTGGGCGAGCACGTCCAGAGGTGAAAATAGTAATAAAAAAAAAAACTAACTTTGGTGCTCGCGCCTCAACTCACCGACTCTCTATTGCTTTGTCTCTTTTTTGGATACTATAGTGTTGATAATAATTAAAGTTTTTGGTTCTGAAACAGTGTTGGATGTAGTGAGTTATTGAAATCATAAAAATAATAATTTATCGTGTATATATAAAAATGTATATAAAATGTACCATTTGTTTTAGCGTGTCGAAATTCTTTATTTTTTGAAAATTCACGTGTTGGTGTGTTGTGTCATGTTATGCTTCATGTAACATAGACTGCGATAATTATAAATTATATCCCAACAAAACTGGCCACGATTTAAACTGACAATTAAACCAATTTAACCCGCGCTTCAATCGTTCAAACCGGAGAATCGAATGGCTGTTGGAACCGCATCATCCCCCGTTGTCATTCTCTCTGTTTTGAACGTGACTTGCAGATTGACCTACTCATCTGCGGGCGCAAGCACGTGATCTTTGTCCGGTCCGAAAGAGATTAGATTGGAATGTAATATGCTTTCGCGGGTTTAGGTGACTTTGCGTACGGGTGTTTTGGAGGCTAAGGAATGAGTTTTTGTTTAGTGTTTTTCTTAAGGAAGGGCAATTTTGTCTTTTCCGATTACGAGCTTTTTATCTTGAGATTTTGAAGGGGTTTGTAAATTTTACGACGTCGCTCTCTTTGAATTACGCAATTTCTATGGCACCTGATGGGTTTTCGACCGACACCAAAAAAAGCAACACTTTTATGTGAATAACAATTTTTAGTCGCTAGTAAGTTCCACATGGTTATTTAAAGATCTAACCATGTTACTTGAAAAATAAAGGATCAATCAGAGGCTCAGTTTATTTTGGAGAAAATGAGTGGCTTCAAAATTTGTTTTTTATTATATTGTTTATAAAAATTAATAAATTAAAAATATATTTTTCAATCGGCTATATATATATATCTTGAAACATAACCTTTTCAGCCGGTTCATATCAGAAGAGGTGGATGTGGATAATTGATTGGTCTTGGCCCCATTTTGGGGTGGGCTCCCCTTTTTTCCCCGTGGAGAAACGTCAAAGCTCTTCGAGTCACGAGGATCGTGCTTGAGTTAGACGGACGATGCCGACTAGAGCCAATGTCCGTTCGTACAGATTTCGTAGATGTTCGTTCCGAAAAGCTGATCGTCTTCGTCTCTCCATGCTCTCTAGCAAATGTAATCCATTCGAAGCCTTTCGTGCCGTTGCTAATAATTTTACCGTGTCGAAACCGTATTTTGAAATATATTTATCGAGAAAGAGAGAAAAAATCGAAAGATATTGGAAATAAGGGACCAATCATATCGTACTATCAGACAAAATGTAATAATGATAATAATAATAAAAAACGAAGTACCAATAAAATTGGAACTGTCTAGAACCTTTTTGCTCGATTCATCCAATCATTCCGATAATTCCTTCGCTTCATGACATTCCGCTATTATGTGAAACCGAGCTGCGGAAATGAAAACGAGATAGTATGAATGAAATGCGACGGCTACCGATGGATAGCTCAGAAAACGCTGATTGCCTATCTTTTCTTTCGTCTTGGGCGAACGACGGGTTGGAAATAGAAACTCGGTGCTAAATTGCTGATACATCACAACCGTTCAGCCAACCTTCATGGGCCCGGAATGCTTGGCCCATAATGTGGAGGTTTTCTTTTAGCAGATTTGAGCCCAAAGCCCATCATACTTGGGCTTGGCAAGTGGCCAGCAATCAGCATCGTCCCGTCCGTCCGTCCTCTCACTCGATAGATTAACCCCGATTGCGACTCCAGCAAGGAAGCATCGTGGAGTCAACGGGCATTAAATTAAAAGATGGCGTGACTTATCAAAGGGTGGGGATAATGATGTTCATGTGCAACTGCTCGTTCATCTTCCTCATGGTCCGTGTGGAAGAAGAAAGGGCAGATGGTAAAGTGCCTCTGTCGCACTTCCGGTTGTCTTCCCCGTCATCTAACAGTCAATCAATGCTATTATCGCTAATGCTAGCTGTGGGAGTAGTTCGATAATTTCTCTCGGTTTAACTCAACTTTCATTCAACCACCAATTCACACTCTAATCCCAAATGATTAGCCCTCTCTCCAAAATGCCCTTTAGTGGTGTGTGGCTTTCATATCTAAGAAAATTCTTCTTTTGGAGATATTTTTGCATGTCGCCTCGTTGACAATAATTTATTATTGACTTGAAATTGGGATTGGATTGTGGGGGTAGATTTGATAATGGATTAAAAGTTGATAATTTCTTGCAACAACAAAAAAAAAAAAATTCGGAGCAGGTTCTAAAATTAGGGATTCTTTTTTTTTTCTTGAGACAAAAAAAGGTTCATGGCATATTTGGGACTTAGGGTTTTTGTTCTTAGGCAAAAAAAAATCGGGACAAAATTGTAATTTTGATGGTTTTTCTACATAATCAGGCCCAATTTTTATAATGGTAATTCAACAAATAATCATGTCTATAGGGATATGTTCACTATAAGTTCTAAAATTTGTCATCGTAATTGAATCCTAAAACTTTCAAAAAATACAATATAGTCATTTCATTAACTCCATCCAATTCGGCTAACGAAAAATGCTGATGTGATATTTTTTTATTACTTACTCTCTCCTACGTGACACTAACATGGTTGAAACAATAAAGATAAGTCCAAAGCAATGTCATTTTGATCAAAATTTAATTCCTTTTGATAAAAATACAAGATAATTAAATTGAAAATAAACTAACTTTTTTTAAAAGAGCAAAAGAAGCGAGGACGAAGACCTTAGAGGGGCCTTTGCTGCTTGCCCCCTTCCGGTGATGGTGGGGTTAGGATCGGTTGGGGTCGCATGAGCTCTGACCAATGGCCAGCGATCATTGCCTGGAATAAGTCGAGGGCTGTCGCTGGCTAGAAGGAGTTGGGTGGCGACCTCAATGACGCCAGCTCTTAGCTTGGTCTGGGTGAGGGCTAGTAACTCTACTTGATCTGGGGGGGGGGGGTTGCGACCTCTAAGCGAGATCCTGCAAGCCCTCATTTGTCGTCAGCCAAGGTTGCCAGCTACTAGCTAGGTCCCGATAACTTCGACCGACCGTTGAACCAATATCATTGGCCCTTTCAGCAATGGTGGGGGGCGATAATAGCAAGGATGAACAAGGCCCTCGAAGGTTTTGATTCTCCTTTTTTAAAATTTAATTTAATTAATACATATTTTAAAAATCAAGTTACCAAAACAACTTTGTTTGAAAGTTATCTTTTTGGTTTTAGCCACATTGACCCTAAGTAGGAGAGAGAAAGTAATAAAAAAATGCCACGTCAGTATTTTTGTTATTTGAATTGGACGTACTTAAAGAAATGATTCAATTGCACTAATTTGATAAGTTTTAAAATTTGATTATTTTAAGATTTAATTAAACTTTAACGATAAGTTTTATGATATTTAGTGAACATATCCCGTTACGAGAAAATTTCCGTTCTTTTGGCTCAAAAGTGTCGTGTGACTATATAAGAGATCATATGCTTGAATGATGATGAGGTACTAGGCAATTTTTTTGCCCTTTCTGATATAATCTTCTTTTTCTTCTTTGTCGATCAAAGGTAGTTAAGTCGAGAGAGGTAAGTCCAACAAGCCGGTTAATAAGCACTGTGTCAAGCACATGCTAGATATGTAGGAGCTAAAACTCCGATGACTTATATTAGACATGAGAGGTTGACGTGAAATCTATCTTCTTCACTGTTATTTTGTTAAAATGCGATAAAACATTTTTATTCATTTCATTCAAGAGAATACCTTCGAACTTTTTATATTTAAGATTCAAATAAAATTATTTAAGGACTTGCTTAGCTCCAATAACCCCAAATCTTATGATCTACATAAGTGAGTATGTAATTATGTCAATATTCATAGATTTTCTATTAAACGAAAGAGACAATGATAGAAAGAGAGGGGGGGGGGGGGGGGGTGGGGGGATAAAGGAGAGTTGATCTAAAATCTGGTCGAAGACAAGCCAAGCATTTCCCGAAGCAAGACCCATATATTTTCCCTGCTGGAAAATGTACGAAAATACAATGCATCGTTATAGTAAAGAGAGTCCTTGGAACAGTAGTACTTTTCGCCCCACGTGCAATCGACTCCCCAAAGTCACGACAGCACGTGGGTTTCGTACATCTTAAGTTGTTTTACCTTTTTTAAGGAACAAAATACCAAATATTGTCCCTCACCTTTCGCTCTCCTTACCGCTCGCCGTCCTCTCTTTCTCGAAATACTACCTTGGCATCATGAGTTTTCACCTCTTGTGCCAAATTGCATCTCGCCTCGATGCTTTCAAATGGAAAACATGTTATGATTAGGCATAGAAACACACCCCAAATATAACTCTCAATTATAAGAAAAATATGTTTTATATATAATAGTAGCCATTCATGGATCAATGCCCACACTATCAATGACATACGAATTCAAATAATAAAAAGTTCTCTAGCGTTTCGGGAGCACTACCCCTTACAATCTCCTCTCGAACAACCTCGAATCCCCGTGCCATCCTATCAATGACAAGTATCAATCACATCCTAACAAAATTGGCTCTCATTCTACTTATAATTAGCTCGGATACGATTCGATTGGAGCACTCACCCTGACCAACTCATCTGGGGGGCAGAGGGATGTGTGGACCTTATGTTACGTCCCAAAGCTTTGTGGGGTTTCCGCGGATTTCGCTGACCAACGCCTCGTTTGGAGGCTTTAGGTAAGTGTTTTGTGTTTTAAGGGTGGGTAATATAGTCTTTTTGAAATTTGAGCTCTTTTTTATCTTGAGATTTGAAGTGGGATCGTGGGGCAAAAAAAAAAAAAGGAGGATGGAAAGTGACAAGAAAGTGAAGAGGGCCACGACCACGAAGATCGGTAGGGTGAAATTACATGGCTTTGTAAGCAAAAACAGTAAAAATAAAAAGACCTAATTAAATTGTGCCCTGGTCGCTCCAGACTCCAGTGCATATGCGTAGCAGCGAGAGACAAAGTCCAACTCTTTTAAGGAGCCGTTATAGAGTCGGAGGGCCTCTTGCTTCTACGCGTGTACATTGGAGTGATCACGGCAAGATCTGATTCGATTTTAGCTATATAGATACGTGTGTGTGAGAGACAAAGTCCAACTCCGTAGGCCATGTAGTTTCACTTGGAATAATTATGCTTTGTTTTGTTTTGGATAAATTTGAAAGGAACCCTAGTGATCATCCTCGCGTCTTTACCGTGTTGTCACTTTCCATCTTGGATTTCCCACAGTACCACTTCAAATCTCAAGATAAAAAGACTATATTACCCTCCCTTAAAAAACACCAAAAAGCACCAAGCTAGCCGTCTTCAACGTCCTTTTCGCCTTTAATAAACGAGAGACCCCCAACCCAACCATTGTCAAAACGAACTCAACCACGGTTAAAACTCGCCAGGCTTTACACGTCAAAGCGACGAGGCGAAGAAACAATTTTGACAGCTGGACGCCCGCGCGGCAGAACGAGCATCGCATGTGCTCAGCCCACGTGAGCCCATTCTACTTCAGTCGTCGGATCTAATGGATCACACGTGGAGCCCACACCATCCAACAATTGTCACTGAGCGAGCTCATGTGCTTACGCACGCCACTAATTTCGCCCCCCTCGATTCCCGCGTTGCTTCGCGCGCGCGCTAGAGGATAAGATATTAAATCGCGAAAAGCCGCAAATACTTCCCCTTTTTTAATTAAACGACCCACCGTTTGCTCTTTTGATCTTTTTATGGTCCCCCCCCCCCCACCCAATGTAATTTTAAGGTTCCGGGATTAGTGTTTTTTTTTTTTTTGTTCAGACAGGAATTAGGTTTGGGGAGTGGCGATTTAGCGGAATAAAACCAGTTGATGACACATGAATCGGACGTGGTGCGGTGGCCAGTGGCCACAATCTAGACACGCTTCCCTTATATTTGGGTGGCCCCCGGTTCCGCTAGCATCCAAAATCAATTTCGAATTTTTTTTTTCTCATTGGTCTAATTTTTTTTAAATAAAAGAGACAATTGATTTGGGGGCTCTTATCTACAAATTGATCGTGGCCCTTATGCTAAAGGTGGATATAAAGTCAATTAAGGAGGATAGGCTAATCATGATTATGTTCAATGATTAATTTTAATCCCGGCTCCACAAGAGGACAATAGATTACGGCAACAATTAGAGAAAAAAGCGAAAGAATACGTTGCTTCACACTCACGCGTACTTGACGGGATTCCAGCTAGTGGTAGGGGAGAGGGCCCCACCTGCTGGCATGTTGATCGTAACGTGCAACGTTCTCGGTCAAAGCTTTAGTGGGGGGTGGGGTTCCAATTTGCTGTCGACCCTTTGCTTCCCCTCGAACCTTCATTGCAGTCCTCATCCAGAATATGCATTTTAGCAATTTCAAAATATTCATTCTTATCCCCCTTTTTTTTTTTTCCCAAAGGGTGTAATTTCGGAGAAAGTGCAGATCGACTTATCCGTTAAAAGACGAGGAGTTATTTGATAATTGGGCCTCAAATTAGTAACTGGAGCGTTAATATCACGAAAAATCTCAAATTGATACATTCGTGATAAATTTACTTCAAAATATTTTTTGAATCACAAAAAATTCAAGACTGATACATTTATAACAAATTTACTATAAATTATTTTTTTGACAACCAAAAATCTCAAACTGGTATAACTGTGATAAATTTACCTCAAATTAATTTTTTTATTATAAAAATCTCAAAATAATACATATGTGATAAATTTACCCTTTATTAATTACTGTTAAATTGAATTAATGTCACGAAAAATTTTAAATTGATACATCTGTAGCAAATATAAGATAATAACGTAGATCTAATAATTGACACGTGTCATCCAACCCAATAATTTGACGATAAAATTTAATAAAAACTAACAAAAAATAAATTTGTCACAATTGTACCAGTTTGGGGTAAATTTATTATATATATATCAATTTAAGATTTTTCACGATAAAAAAAATAATTTTGTCACATTTGTATTAATTTAAATTTTTCTAGAATAGGCCTGATAATAATTCAAATGTGTACCAATTTTAAATCGTTCGGTAGGGTCGGTCTGATCGAGTCGGGTCGGTTCAGCGGATTGCTGTAAAATGGTCGAGATGGACGAATGGGGCGGGTCACGCGCGTCGTGTGAAGATTTAATTTACTGAAGGGGAAAGAGAAAAAGGGGAGCTCAAAAGTTTGATTTCACATGGCAACCGAGAGGTGTGCAAATTTGTCAAAAGGGAGATGGAGAAAGGAAAAGAGGGGGAAAAAGAAATAAAGAAAAATCCGGGACGTGATCCTGATGGCAAAAGCATAACCACTCCACAATCTGAACGCATCCGCGACGAAACTTTAGAAACCGACACCTTTCAGTTGCCGACGGACACGTGTCGATTCCTAAGCAGTTCTGGACACGCGTCGTCCCGTGATTCGGCTCAAGGGAGCCGTGTACAGAAGACGAGGATCATCATTACTGCCACTGGTAGCTGGTCAAACACTTCGACCCCAGGGCCGGGCCGGGGGGGGGTGGGGGGGGGGGGGGGGGCATAACGGTCAATTCGCAGACTACGGAGGATCGGGGAGGATAAAAAATCGTAAACAACGCTCCAAGGGTCTATATAATGGAAGGGACGAGGTGGCCAGGGTGCGATCATCGAAGCGAGGTCTGAGACTTTCACAAAATATAGCAGGAAAAGAGTTCTCGCGCGAGTTCTTTCTTCTTCAACGCTCCCTCCTCCCCCCCCCCCTCTCCCCCTCTGTAGCATCCCGCTTCTCCGAGTCCCTTTCTGTTAATCATCTGTCTTTCCACAAAAGTTGCGATTTCTTTCTTTCAAGGTTTGTCCTCAGGATTTTTTCAGAAGCAAACTTAGAAGAGAAAAAACTGAATTTTTTCGAAAGCCAGGTGTTTTCAGAATCGAGATCCAGGAGCCCCTGTTTTTTTTTTCCTCTCTGGTGTTTTATTTTGGGTTTTTGTTTTTCATTTGAATCAGCCAAGAGGGTGATTTTTGGTCCCTCCCAGGTTGATCTCTAGGTGTTCTTGGAGCGACGGAGGTTGTGTATTTGTTAACCTCTTGAACCCTTTGAAGAAAATTCCTCTTTTTTTGGTTCTTTTTGTAAAGCTTGCAGGTTTCCAGGTGTTATTATGGCAGCTACCATGGATTTCTACAGTAGTAGACCTGCTCTCCCGTCGTATCCATTTTCCAACGGCGGTGATGAGCTGATGGAAGCTCTCTGCCCTTTCATCGGCGGCTACGGTGCTTCCACATCTACCCCTTCTCTTTCCTCGCCCTCCTTCTCCCCTTCTTTCTCTCTTGAACCCGTGTCGTACACAGATGGTTTCTCGATCCGGCCGGACTCACTCGGCCTCGAGCTTCCTGGTCCGATCGGTCTCAACCACCTCACCCCATCTCAGATCAACCAGATCCAAGCACAGATGCAGTTCCCAAGCTCCAGCTTGCATTCCTACCACAGCTACAACTACCACCCGAACATGCTTCTGGGCCCGAAGCCTGTGTCCATGAAGGTTTCGGGCTCGGCGGCCAAACCGGCCACGAAGCTGTACCGGGGAGTGAGGCAGAGGCACTGGGGCAAGTGGGTCGCCGAAATCCGGCTGCCCAAGAACCGGACCCGGCTCTGGCTCGGCACCTTCGACACAGCGGAGGAAGCCGCCCTCGCCTACGACAGGGCCGCATACAAGCTGAGGGGCGACTTCGCCCGGCTCAACTTCCCCCACCTCAAGAATTGCGCCTCGGCCGACCTCGGCGACGGCGGCTTCAGGCCGCTGCACTCAGCTGTCGACGCGAAGCTGGAGGCCATCTGCCAGACCCTCGCCGAGAAGCAACCCGACGGCGCCAAGAAGCCCACGGCCTCAGGCCGGTCCCGAGGAGCCGCGGCAGCGGCAGCTGCAGCTGCAGCTGCAGCAGCCGCGCGGGAGGCTTCTTCGGCCGAGGCCTCGGAGGCGACTGAGTTGAAGGGATCTGAACCGGAGAGCGAAGGGTCGGCGGGGTCGTCGCCGCTGTCAGATTTGACGTTCGACGACTTCGCGGAGACCACGTGGGAGTGCGTATCGTTTCCGGGGTCGTCGACCTTGCAGAAGTATCCGTCGGAGATCGACTGGGACGCAATCTGATGTTAAAAAAATTGTTCCTTTTTCCTGTTGCCGTTTCTGTGTAGTCGTCAATAGTTAGGTTGTGTCTTTGCTTAGAGCAAAGTTCAGGAAGGCGGGGAGTGGTCGCTGTGATGAAGTTTTTTGGAGTTGCAGTATGGACCGCTCTGGCTCTTGCCTTTGTTGTTAGGAAGGATTAATAGATTTACCAGAGTAAAAAAAAACCATGGTGATTTTAGGGGTTTTTATTCCATTGTAATTAGCTTATTAGCTAGCAGCGGGCCTGTAGCTAAGAAGTGTGCCCGTTCAGCTGAAAGTTTTTTGTCTGCTGGGCGATGGCTGTAATTCGTTTATCCATGTAAAATTATGGCTTTTTTCTTTTCTGTAAATATCTGATGATCCCTTCTTGTCTCGTCCCTTGCAATTTTCAGTTTCGTTTTGAAACTCGACAACTAGTGCAAAAATCAGATCCAAATAAGGCTCGGTTTAGAACCGTACTTCTATAATAATCTCGGCAATTAGTGCAAAAGCAGATTAACGTAAGAACCCCTTTTCGCGCGTCAGATGGTTCTTTTGCTGTGGTCTGATGGCTGCCTTGCTGCTTTGGTCTTCATTTCGGTTCCCGTACGCAACTTGTGGCGTGCGGGTTGCGCTTTGTCGCGCCTAATGTTTTTTTCACCCACATATTTCTTGCTTTTGCCTAAGTTTCGCGTTCGTCGTATCGTCTGAAAAGCGACGGGAGGGTCATCATCCCGAACCTCGTCGAGTACTATCTCTGTTTCCCAAGTTAAATCTCAAGCACAAAGCATCTCAAGTAGAGAATGGGATATGCGCACGCGAGCTTCATTCTCCTTTAATGGAGAGGAAAATCACAAAGTCAAGAGTTAAATTAAAGCTTGAAGAACGGTAGCCTTTTGGGTTTGTTGAACTTCTTGTCCAGACGAGAAAACAGTGCTTATCGACACAGTCAAAACGCTACAACTGGGAATCGCATGAGCGGTCAGCGAAACATTAGAGTGAAAATATGGGGAACTCCCTTGCGAAAAGTGAGATTTTTTTTTGTGTGTGTGTGTGTGTACTATTTTCTAATTTTTGAAACGTGAAAAAAATTGCCGAAAAATATTTTCTGGGAGCACCGATTCAATTCCTTTGTTCGTCTACTTACTTATGGACCGTCTTTTTCGATATGTCGTGAACTACTAGACTTTGAATCTAAGCCAAAAGCTTGATCGGGCTATCAAATATTGTTTACACATCTCTGTAGATTACACGAATATGCCGATGGGCGAATATCCACGGAATCTTCGATTGGGGAACCTGTATTCCATCAAATTAACCTTTAAATTTATTCGTTGCTGTCGGTAAGCAAGATGGTGAAATTACTATTAAATGAAACCCCACACATGGGCCAGTCAGATCCATCACGCCCGGAACCACCGCCCCATGCCCGGGGACAGGTCAAGTTCATTGGATTCACTTCACGATACGAGTACGATAAAAGCAAAAGTTGCAGGGGCTCGTTTCGTTGAATCTGGGCTCGTGAACTCGTTCCAAAATCAATTTTTTTTTTTTAAAGTACTATAGCAGGGACTGGGAGTCTCCGGCATTCGCGCATGTTGTCTGAACATGTTGGGACGTCGCACCCGCGAAATAATCAAACGCAGGAATTCAACCGATTCAGCAAAAGGCCCGATAGAGTGGAAAAGAGAGAAGCATGCGGGGCTCGTCTTCTTTGGCAGCTCTCGGGGCAGGCCAGATCTCTCATGATCGCCCGCTTTGATTCGAGTTCTGCGGCCAAACTCCTGTCCAGGGATCTGCCGGCCTAATTCTCTAAAATAATAATAATAAAAATCTCAAAACTTTGAGGTCAAATTCCAAATTTATCCCAATTTTTTTTTAATCTCATAAAAAAATCTCAAACTTTATTATGTCCAAAAAAATCATAAATTTTCTATATATTTTCAAATCTATCCCATAGTTTAGTCCCAGATGACATTTCTACGCCAAGAAAAAAAATTCCACATTAGGAAACTAATGCGGCGATAGATACGGAGCGACGTGTCATTTTCACGTGGATATTAAATTCATCTAGATAAAAAAAAATTATCCAAAATGAAACCATTCTAAGTTATGAAAATTAGGGCTGAATGACGATGGTTTTCGAACAAAGGGCTAATGAAACATATTTAAGATCACCGGAAAAAAAATTGGAGATTTTTTCTTATATAAAAAAAAAATTCTAGATAAATTTGGAACTGGACCTAAAGTTTTAGGTTTTTTTTTAGACCAAAAAAGTTCTAGGCATATTTGGAAATAAATCTAAAGTTGAGGTTTTTCCTGAGACAAAAAAAAATTTTGGACATATTCGAGAATTTTGACTTAAAATTTGGGTTTTTTTTTAAAGGGAATTCGGCCCTAATCTGCCTCGTGTTTTCACCAAATGACGTGCAAATTTGAACCTTAGAGCCCATAAATGAGACTTCAAACAAAGTAGATCTCTCGTGGGAAATGGGCTTGATAAGCCAGATACGAGGGAAGGCATTTTCCGTTTAGTCTTTAGCTGCCCGGTCCCGTAATTTTTATTGGCCCGTCTACCACGATGGCCTAGTTGAATATTTTACGACCGGGCAAAGCAGGAGAATCTTCGATGGATGTGCAAGTTTCAAATTTGTTGAGAGGTCCATCTCCACAAATCAGTCTACTTATGTCTAATTCCACTAATAATCGAGATCAGCAATTTGCGTTCGCGGACTAAACTGGGATTATCAATTCGGCCCAGATCGCATCGTTGCAGAACATCGAGGTCTTTATTAAACATGCTAAAAAATCACATACTTTAATTTTTTTTTTTCCAATTCAGTTCGGCTCGTGTCGAATCAAATGGATAGTTCAACCTTGGTTAGGGGCCAAACTGTTGGGATCATAATTCATCAAGGTACCGCATTATGAAGAAGTGTATCTACTATCTACAACTACTCTGAAGGTGGACAAGCTGGTGACACCGTCCGGGCATTTTGGTCAATCCTTGAGGTTTCTTAGCATGACAGACCGTGGGTCTTTCAGCGCAGAAGATCTTGAGTAGCTCTTGAGCATTCTATAGAGTTTTAAAGTATCCGAGGGCGGGTGATATGAGAATTTCTCGTGTCTGTATTTATCGCGGGTAGGTAGTAGTTAGGGAGATGTAATCTCTCAAATCTTTGTATATAAAGGGATTTACTCCCTTCACTTGTATAATTTCATTCTTACGATCAATACACTTTTAGATTTAAAAGAGATCAACTTGAATTTGGAGAAAAACTTCAGAAAAAGCCTAGGCGGACGTGTTTCGGTGAACACGTCAACATTCTGTTCGGCAAAGACTCAACTTGAGCGTCGCAATAGCAGCTTAAAGTCTCACAAGAGAAGGTAAAGATGGGAAAGCCAAGATGCAATTATGGAGCACCTCCTTGGCAGTAGGGACAAGTCTAAAAGTAAAACAAAGAACATCATATAAGAAGAAACGATAGCTCATTTCAATGTGCTTAGTGCATTCATAGAAAATATTATTATGTGCTATTTGGATAGCATTTTGATTGACACAATGAATGACCCTTCCGCTATTATGACGCACTCCTTTGACTTCCAATAGCCATTGCAACTATAGTAACTCAAGGTGTGCAGGGCACAGCCATGTACTGACTAGTAATGTGAGCAACATAAGTGCGGTAATGTCAGGTAACATGAGATATATAAGACTATTGATCAGTTATTGATAATAGGGCGCAAAATTCGAAAGATGAATCTCATCTGTGACATCAGATCTAATATCGGTCTCAATAGGAGTTGTAGTGGCCCTGTTGTTAATGAGTCCAGCTCGAGAAGAACATCGGTGGTATATTTGATTGTGAAAGATAATTATCAAAGGAACATGAATTAACCTCCAAGGCTAAAACATGGTTGAATCGCCCAAGACATTTCATTTCAAATTGTCGATAGAGATATTGTTTGCATTTTGAAATGTCAATATGATCATTGCCACTAAAACTGTGTTTGTCCACAAATAAGAGCAGCATAATATACCCACAAAATGTGCTCCAAACAACAAGAGCATGGTCATAGGGGCTGGATTTGAAGTCAAGAAATTTCATGGTTAAGCTAAACTTGGAATGCCAAACACGATGAACATGTTTCATGCCATATAATGGTTGGAATGATGAGTGTTTCTAAGAGGAGGCACCGTATGAACTTCCTCGTGAGATTGCCACTAAAGAATGCATTTTTAAGATCCATCTTGACCAAAACTTCACTGCAACAGAAGCTAGATGACTACGGATAGAGGTAAAATATGATCAAAAGTTTCTTCATAGTCAATTTTGTATTCCTGAGTAAGATCTTTCATCACTAGCCAAGCTTTGTAATGATCCACAGTATCATGTTCCTTTATTTTAATCCCATATACCCATTTAAAATCTATAGCGGACCTGTTAAGAGGCAAATTAACCAGATCTCATGTACAAGATTTGTCCAAGGCTTGCCACTCGTGCCATTCTTGCTTCCAGAGGGGATTAGTACTTGCTCTTTTATGTGTGCGGGGTTCATCAAAAGAAACAATGGCAATTACAAAATTGAACAGAAGGTTGGCTTATAGGATGGAGCAAACATGTCAGACGCTGCCGAGGTTGTATCGCCATAAGCACCTACGCTAATACCAAGTTAAGAATTGTGTTGAAAAAGAGATACGAATATAATATCCCATGTACTATCAAATGAATTGTATATGAGCAAACTTATAGGCTCTTTAAGATTATTATCTAAAGTAGCATAACATCAATTACAATCAATCATGACCAATTAAGGGAAATATACAAAATCTCCTAAATATATCTCTAACATTCGGGTTGAGTTTTTCTTCGATATAGCCATCGATGAAGTCAATCTGTTTAACTGTATATCCGTCTCTTGACACAGTTCTATCACGTTCCATTCCATCGATACGAAAACGGACCCAGTGCTTACCTTCACGGTTGAACAACCTCCTCAAATGTTGAGAGTCTTGACCTAAAATTGGTTGGGATTGAACGCCCGCCACGACCAGAAGGAAATGTCAAGCTGACAATAACTAATGTCTGGCAAAGCGAAAATTCCCAGAGAATATTAAGCAAACCAACACTTAACTCCAACTTTGTCATCCTTACGAAAGCATCGATTCCTTCTTCATTGTCGTGCCAAAAGGCTTAAACCATTAATCACATGGTTGAAACACAAATAGATTTCCGTTTTCTCTGTCTTTTGTGTCTGAAAGTCCTTTCTTATTCCACGTGAAGGAACTTACTCTGAAGCTCCTTTGGGGTTCCTCCAGAGCGTTCTTCGACCCCATAAAAGGGTCAAAAAGAGGTGGCCCTGGAGATGCCATGAGGCTCCCCAAGTCGGAGAATTAAGAAGGGTTAGGTCTGATTTTACGGTTCTAAATGCTCATAATGCTTGAATCTGTCAAAAGGAAAGGGGAGAATTAGGCAGCTCAAAAGGGGAGGCTGAAAAAAGAGGTGTCACGGTTGATTCGAGCGTCTTAAATAGAGAGAGAATATATCATGCTTTCCGAGAAAAGTAAACCATATAGAATCTCATTTCTCTCACTGAGTTTTGGAATTTCATACTTGCGCATCCTCTCTTGACCATCTTTCAATAATCCGACGGTTGTCTAGTACGTGTCGAGCGGGCGCTATTGCTCGAGGACCAGTCCAGTGCTCTATTGAATAAAACAACACCAGCACTTAGCTTGCCTTGTGACCAAGTATTCCGTATTGTTAACATATTATTGTTTATTTGTTATTCTGTAATCCTAGTCTATAGAAATTGTTGAAGTAGTTTTACGTGTCTTTAGTAGTGGAGTAGTGGAGTCCTAGTTTGTAGGAGTTTGTTTCTACACATGTTCTAGTTAGTGGGATATGTTAGTGGGTTTTTCTTGTTGCTATTCTGTTGCTATTTTCTTGCCTAGTGGTTTTGGATGTTATGCCTATTTAATAGGCCTATGATCTGATGAATAACGTAAGAGAGTTACGGCATCAATTCTCTCGAGTGTCTTCTCCTCTGAGATAATTTGATCAAGTTACAACAGTGACATCAAATTGTTTAGAGGTTATTAAACTATCATTGCCGCTTGTTCTTTCTACAATATGGTATTAGAGCCAGGTTCTGGGCATTTGGTGAGTATCTCTATTGCCAAGATGGGTGATCTTCAAGTCGTTGGCGGAATCAAAAAGCTCACCAACCAGAGCTACAATTCTTGGTCTACCTGCATGATGTCTTACATGCAGGGCCAGGATTTGTGGGAGGTTGTAAATGGAAATGATGTGAGACAACCGGAGGCCGAAGATGCGAATGGGACATTGCGGAAGTGGAAGATTAAAGCGAGCAAAGCCACGTTCGTTTTGAAGACGACAATTGAAGAAGATGTGCTGGAGCATATCTGGGATGCGCAAACTCCCAAAGAAGCTTGGGATACGTTGGCCAAGTTGTTCTCTAAGAAGAATGATACGAAGCTTCAACTCTTAGAGAGTCAATTGTTGTCAGTGGCGCAACGCGACATGACGGTCGCATAGTACTTCCACAAAGTGAAGACGCTATGTTCGGAGGCTCCTATTGGCGATACCAGGATGAAGCGGATCATCATCCATGTTTTGAAGCCAGAATTCAGGAGTTTCGTTGCTGCCATACAAGGATGGCAAACTCAGCCGTTGCTTGTAGAATTCGAAAATTTGCTAGCTGGTCAAGAAGCCTTAGATAAGCAAATGGGAGGACTCTCGTTGAAGAATGAAGAAGAGGCACTCTATGCCAACGAAGGCAGGTGGAATTCCAGGCAGCATGCCTACAGTGGATCCAAAAAGAACGATGACAAGGCGAGAAGTCATCAAGGTGAAGGGAGCGTTCGTGTAGGGAGAGGTTCTAAGAACCATGGCAATGGCCAAAAGTTTGAAGGGAAGTGCTACAATTGCAACAAGAAGGGACAAATGGCGAAAGATTGCTGGTCAAAGAAGAAGGTCGTCGAGAGTAACACTGCTACTTCCAAAAGTGAAGACGAATGGGATGCTGACGCTTTCTTTGCTATAGATGAAGAGGAGCTAGCCCTTACAGCAACAACATTCATTCAAATCGATCGATTATGAAAATGATTGGATTGTTGACTGAGGCTGTTCAAACCATATGACCGGTGATAAAGAGAAGCTGCAGAACTTGTTAGAGTACAAGGGAAGTCGGGTGGTGGTGACATCGAATAACTCAACGTTATCGATAGCTCACATCGGTAATACGATAGTCTCTCCTCAATGTAGTGATACCGAGGTGCCACTCCAAAATGTCTATCATGTTCTAGGTATGAAGAAAAATCTTCTCTCGGTAGCACAATTAACATCTTTTGGCCATTTTGTCCTGTTTGGTCCACAAGATGTGTAGATATATCGGGACCTTGAGATTACAGAAGATCCGGTAATGAAGGGACGAAGATTGGAGTCAGTCTACGTAATGTTTGCAGAAACCACATATGTAGACAAGATGAGAAGGAACGAAACGGCAGACTTGTGGCACATGCGGCTAAGTCACGTTAGCTATTCCAAGCTAGATGTGATGATGAAGAAGTCGATGTTGAAGGGACTTCTACAACTTGAAGTGAGAACAGACAGTGTATGTGCAGGCTGTCAGTATGGAAAAGTACACCAGTTGCCGTACGAAGAGTCCAAATTTAAAGCGAAGGAACCATTAGAGTTAATTCACTCTGATGTGTTTGGACCAATTAAGCAAGCCTCTACTGATGGGATGTGAGGAACCGTCAGAGCTCATGGCGACCTAGGCTCGCCATTGTAACTGTCGTCTATTTTAAGTAATAATTAAAAACATGCGTAAAAACATATTATATCAAAAGACGACGCTTATTTATTAAAAACCGAAATCATCAGGTTCGTTTTACATACAGTTTTATGAGAGACTCCATAAGGTGGCAATCAAAAAGTGACCTCGTGCCCACCTGTCCAAAAAAAAAAAAACAACTAGGGACAACTACTCCCTTAAAAAGCTCCCCTTAAACAACCTGATCACATCACGACATCACTATGTCACCGGTTTGCGTCGTACAACAAACTCTACCCTACTTCGAAAGTCCCAGCCTAGGGTGCCACCAAGTGGAAAGGCAGCTTACGAGGGCATAGATCGCCACCATACGGTGTAAAACCTCTCCTACATCCAATCCGCCATCAATCCACATACATACCATAACACGAACGAAACTACATTTTGGCAGGTCCGGAATGTCAAAAGGAGACACCGTCCACTCTACGCGGGACGGTATATCATAGGACAAAGTTGGAAGGCTAGTCATGACTATCACCTGAAAAATGTCAACGATAAAGGAGTGAGACAAAATCTCAGTAAGTTGTACCTCTAAAATTCTGACTAGTCAAACCAATACAAGTTATGGGCAATAGCAAGACCAGAAAGTATGACTCAGCCAGACAAGTCACAGACTAAACCCTTTAAGATCATTGTATATCATCAAATCGAATAAATAATAATGTGATGTGGTGAAATATGATGAAATGGAAATAATGCACATGGTCTCTTTACACTTGTGAATGAATTACTCATTTGTATCGTTACATCGTCGTCTCGTTCTGCCTTAGAGACCGGTCCAAACATATTTTAGGACCACCCCGTCACACAGTAGGGTCTTCCCATATCTCCATGGGGCATGATTCACAGATACATGATTCATATCTCATTATTTCACTTGATGCGAGGCCTTGCGATAAATGCATAGAATGTCATGCTATGAAATTTTGCCAAAGCAAAAACATAAATCTATATACTACTTAGACTATTACCTCAGCATTGCATGCAAACTACTTTCCTAGAGTACTATGCATGTTCAATGGTCATCAAATCAGATTTTTCTCTCACCCAGGACCACTAACAGACTCGCAAAATATTTATGTCATTCATTTGTCCAATTTTCTTCTTCTTTTTTTTTTTCCTTTCAGACTTCTCCATTACTTGCGAATTGCTTATTTCCTTTCCCCCTGACTTCTCCTTTCACGAATTTCATCTTTTGTACTTTACTTCTTTTTTTTTTTAACTCCTGTACTCCGGCAACTTCATTCACGATTTCGCACCGAACACGCATCCTCTGCTTGTTTGATGCGAACCTCTTCCTTTTGCCCAACTATCCCTTCGTCCCCTTTAGTCGAGGCTCTGGGTTTTCGAACCCACAACGACAACTTGAGCCGTTCGACACCTATGAGGACCGCCTTTGTTCTCACCACAAGATCAACTTTAAAACTCCCGAATTGTCACAATACCAACTTACGAGCACGAACTATTCAATCAAAATTTCCAAACTTACCCCAAACCTACTGTCCGCAGGTTATTCTCACCCCACGCGACTTCACGCCTTTCTGACTTCTGTTTCAGCTTGCCCTCCTCCTAAAACTAACATGCACAGGGTTTACTTCCCGTTTCACCGACCATCACGCGGCGGCCCATCCAAACCCGAGCCTCCTCTCCCGATTTACCACGTCCAAACCAATATTGTCGAGACCAGGTAGAGGTATAGGGGATCAACTCACGTTGTTCGCTGCGTCGTTCCTGGTACTTCGCCGGTGGGAGTTGTGTTGAGGCGTCCTATGCT
This sequence comes from Rhodomyrtus tomentosa, assembly GCA_028455895.1. Taxonomy (NCBI): domain Eukaryota; kingdom Viridiplantae; phylum Streptophyta; class Magnoliopsida; order Myrtales; family Myrtaceae; genus Rhodomyrtus; species Rhodomyrtus tomentosa. The sequence continues at coordinate 32,176,605 of JAPCWY010000001.1, read as the reverse complement.
CCGGTTAGTCGAGTGAGGAAACTGAAGCGTCGTTGGGAAAAGTAGCGTTATTGTCGAGGAAAGTGTCGTCAGCCTTGAAGGAAAAAAAAAGGGTCTGTTCCTTCCACCCTTTTTGATGTCCAAAAGTGGGCTGAAAATTAATCTTAGAATAGCTCAAGTAATTGCAGATTGTGGGATATCGCAAGCCTATTTTTGTGCGGTTCGATGCTAGAGGAGGGTGGGCTTGCGGGCTGTTAAGTCTGGCGCCTCTCCTTTGGCCCAGAAGCACTGGATCGGCGGCCCAGCTAGCCCATTTGCATGCTCAAGCGAGACAATGCAGTCCCACTCGGCCTAGCCGAGCCGAGCCGAACGAGATCGACCCATCGGTCGTTTTTCATTTTTTTTTTTCAATTCCTTTCATAAAATCACCATTCGCATTTGACTGTTAACTAAATTAACGACCATATCTAAATCTTCACTATTTCTATCGATACAAATCAGATTTAAAACCCATTTCGTCCAATTTATGTTTATTTGGAACTATAAATATGGGGTGTTACAAACTCTCTCCCTCTTATAAAATTTTGTCCTCGAAATTATTTTTTCCCTTACAATACGTCACTCAAACAAGTGGGGATATTTCTATTTCATAGTGGCTTCGCTCTTCCAAGTTTCTTCTTCCTATCCTTGACGTTGCCACAACACCTTCACCAATGGAATCATTTTCGTCCGTAACACTTGTTCTTTTCGCTTTAAAATCTTGACTGGAGCTTCCACATACTGAACCTTCTCGTCAACTTCCACAGTATCGTAATCCAATACATGAGACGGGTCCGACTGATATTTTCTTAACATTGAAACATAGAAGACATCATGTATGCCAGACATCTTTGGTGGTAATGCTAATTGATATGCCGATTCCCCAATCTTTTCCAGGATTTCAAATGGTCCACAAATCGCGGGCTTAATTTTCCTTTCTTGCCAAATTTGGAGATCCCTCTCATCGGCGATACTTTTAGAAATACATGGTCGCCTACCTGAAACTGCAAAGGTCGTCTACGGTTATCCGCATAACTTTTCTGCCTACTCTGAGCCGTCCATAGACATTCTCGAATTACCGCTACTGCATCAGAGGTAATTTGGACCAATTCAGGTCCTGTCAACTTCTTCTTGCCTACCTCTGACCAACATGCAGGTGTCCTATAGGGTCTTCCATATAAAGCCTCAAACGGTGCCATGCCAATACTTTGCTGATAGCTATTATTATATGCAAACTCTACTAGAGGCAACTTTTCATCCCAATTTCCTTTAAAATCAATGGCACAAGCATGCAACAAATCCTCAAAGACCTGAATTACCCTTTCAGTTTGTCCATCTATTTGGGGGCGAAAAGCAGTGCTAAACTGCAGCTTAGTTCCCAATGCCTCTTGCAGGCCTGGTCAAAATTTCGAAGTAAATTTGGAATCTCTATCAGAAGTAATGGTTACTGGGACTCCATATAAACGAACAATCTGTTTTACGTACAGGTCAGCATGCCTTTCCATTGGATAGTTTACCTTTACAGCCTATAATGGGCTGATTTTGTCAGACGGTCTACCACTACCCAGATTGAATCATGACCACTTGATGTCCTCGGGAGCCCTTGAATAAAATCCATCGTTATGTGTTCCCATTTTCATTCAAGAATTTCCAGTGGCTTCACTAATACTGCTGGTTTCAGATGTTCCGCTTTGACCTGTTGGCACGTCAGACACCTCGCCACGTATTAAGCCACATCTCTTTTCATTCCATACCCCTAGTAATTCTATCTCAAATTTTGGTACATCTTGGTACCTCCAGGGTGAATACTATATTTACTCCGGTGGGCTTCGCTCAAGAGTTCCTCTTTTAGCTCTTTATTATCTGGCACACAAATACGTTCTCGAAAGCGAACAATTCCATCCTTCGACAGATTAAAGTCGGTTCGTTTACCCTGTAATGTCTCATCTCGAATTTTTGTAATTTCTTCATCTGTCTGCTGCACAGTTCTTATTTTCTGTATCATTTCAGGCTCAATTCTGAGTGTTGCCAAGATTCCTGTTATCTCATCCACTTCTACCTTAAATTCTGAATTTATAATTTCCCTGAGTAAATTCCACTCTCACCTTTGTAAACTTGCCATCGATGTCGATTTTCGACTTAAGGCATCTGGCACTCGATTCGCCTTTCTAGGATGGTATAAAATATCACATTCATAGTCTTTTAATAGCTCCAACCACCTTCTTTGCCTCATATTCAGCTCTTTCTAAGAAAATAGATACTTAAGACTTTTGTGATCTGTATAAATTTCAAACTTTTCTCCATACAAATAATGTCTCCAAATCTTCAGTGCGAATACTATCGCAGCCAATTCCAGATCATGGGTAGGATAGTTTACCTCATACGGCTTTAACTGTCTAGATGCATAGGCGACCACCTTTCCATGCTGCATCAAGACGTATCCCAGACCTTTATGTGAGGCATCACTGTAGACCACAAATCCTCTAGATTCAGACGGTATCGTCAATACAGGGGCTGTTGTCAATTTCCTCTTTAATTCCTAAAAACTTTTCTCGCATTCTGCACTCCATTCAAACTTTACATTCTTCCTAATTAACCGAGTTAAAGGACCAACGATTCTTGAAAATACTTCCACAAATCTTTTGTAATACCCTGCTAGTCCCAAGAAACTACGTATCTCAGTCGCTGTAGTCGGTCTCGGCCAATTAAGAATTGCTTCTATATTTGCTGGATCTACTGACACTCCTTCTCCAGTGACTACATGACCCAAAAGTATTACTTGATCCAACCAAAACTCACATTTACTAAACTTGGCATATAGTTTACGGTCTCTCAAAGTCTGTAATACTAACCTCAAGTGTTGCTCGTGTTCCTCCCTATCTTGGAATAAACCAGAATATTATCAATAAATACTATTACGAATTTATCCAAGAACGGTTTGAATACTCGATTCATCAGGTTCATAAAGGCAACTGGGGCATTAGTTAGCCCAAAAGGCATCACCAAAAACTCATAATGGCCATACCACGTTCGAAAAACCGTCTTTGGGACATCCTCCCTTTTTACTGGCAATTGGTGATATCCTGAACAAATGTCAATTTTTGAAAATACTGAAGCCCCGTGAAGTTGATCAAATAGATCGTTAATCCTTGGGAGCGGATATTTATTCTTTATCGTCACCTTATTTAACTGTCTGTAATCAATGCACAATCTCAGTGATCCATCTTTCTTCTTCACAAATAAGACAGGAACACCCCAAGGTGAAGCACTGGGTCTTATAAACCCTCGGTCCAATAAATCCTGCAGTTGCACCTTCAACTCCTTCAATTCAGCCGGTGCCATCCGGTAGGGTGCTTTAGATATAGGCTTTGTTCCTAGAGCTAATTCTATTGCAAACTCTACTTCTCGCTCTGGGGGCAATCCCGGTAATTCCTCAGGAAACACATCTGGAAATTCTTTAACCATAAATATCTCCTCAAACTTTCTCTCAGGCTTCTCTTTGTCATTAACTACTGCTAGATAGCCATAACACCTCTCGTTTAATAATTGTCTAGCTTTCGTTACCGAAATAAATGCCCTTGTGGCATTTGTCCCATTTCCTCTATACTCAAATTCAGGCTCATTCGGTGGACTAAAAGATATCAACCTTGCATGACAATCCACTGTTGCTCTTTGCTTCTTTAACTAGTCCATACCCACAATAATATCAAAATCATGCATAATCAGCATCACCAGATCAATTATCATACATCTTCCTCCAATCTCAATTCCACAACTACTACATACCAAAGTCGACAGCACACTATCCCTTACAGGAGTTGAAACAGCTAATGATACTTCTAGCTGACTACATTCCAGCCCATGTAGCTTCACAAATTTAGTAGATATAAAAGAATGTGTTGTACCCATGTCGAACAAAGTATAAGCACTATGACCATGAATAGAGACGATACCTGTGATGACATCTTTAGAAGCCTCAGCCTCCTCCTGCGTCATCGCATAGACTTTTCCTTGTGCTGGCGGCCTCTGCACATTCTGTTGTCTCCCACCCCTTGGTGGTCCTTGAGGCTGGTTGAGGTGGAGTCGGTTGCATTGGTGGTTTATTACGAGGACAATCCCTTACCAGATGTACTTCCTACCCATACCCAAAACACTTCTTTAAGGTCGGACATGTACCCGTCATATGATATCTGCCACACCGACGACACGGCCCACTATACCTTGGCCTCATCTCGGAGATTTGAACTCCGTCCTGCCTAATCGGATTCCTTCCAAAAGGTCTCTTGTTAGGATTGAACTGGGGCCGACTTGGCTGCATTGGCCTTTTGTCCCACCTATCACTGTCTTGGTTCACTAACGACGTTGGTTTCACTTCTTTCCTAGTCATCTCACGCTCAACAAACTGTGCCTTACTATAAATATCTTGGTAAGACATTGGTCCAAATGGCGCCAACTGCATTCGTATTTCTGGCTTCAAGCCTTCCAAAAATCTATTTGCTTTGTCCTCCGCATGCTCTGCCAGACGAGAAGCAAATTTAGACAGCTCAGCAAACTTTACCTCATATTCATCCACTATCTTATTATCCTGCTTCAGCGCCACAAATTTCGATAATTTCTAGTTCTTAGCACAGAAGGAAAAGTATTTCCCATAAAAAGTGGTTACAAACATTTCCCAAATAATCTCTGCTCCTTCTAGAAATACTATACTCTTCATTACCTGCCGCTAGTACATGGCATTCCCCTCCATCTGGTTCTTCGCCAGGATCACCCTATCATCGTCAGTGCATTTCAGTACCCTGAAGATTTTCTCCTTCTCCTTTATCCAACGCTCTGCCTCCTCAAGTTTCCTAATTCCAGTGAACTTAGATGGATTCAACTTCATAAATTGTTCAACTAGTCTTTGGGTGCGGCCCTCCCCTAGCTGAATCTGCTAAGCCATCAGTGCTTCCATTTGAGTCATTGCCTTCAAAATTCCATCCACCCTTGGATCATGGGCGGAAGCTCCTGCCTGTGGGTTTCCTTCTACTCCACTCATACTTGCGTTCTGCAATAAACGAGTGAGTTTTCAAACCTTTCTTTTCATGTCTGCAGATGATGATGATGTCCACTCCTGGCTAAAGACAGAACTCTTAGTAGCCAAACCGTCCTTCCTGGTCCTCTCGTATCCCTTGATAAGTAACAAGCTTAACTTGTCACTAACAACGAATGAGTAACACAATTGTTATTGCAACTTAGCTTAACATAGCAATCACATGCACAGTCACCTTAGACTCTAAAGTTTTAGCGTACCTTATCACTCCAGGTAAACTTATGCTCTGATACCAACTCAAGCTGTGAGGAACCATCAGAGCTCATGGCGACCCAGGCTCACCATTTGTAACTGTCGACTATTTTAAGTAATAATTAAAAACATGCGTAAACACATGTTATATCAAAAGACGACGCTTATTTATTAAAAACCATAATCATCAGGTTTGTTTTACATACAGTTTTCTGAGAGACTCCATGAGGTGGCAATCAAAAAGTGACCTCATGCCCACCTATCCAAAAAAAAACGACTATGGACAACTACTCCCTTAAAAAGCTCGCCTTAAACAACTTGATCACATCACGACATCACTATGTCACCAGTTTGCGTCGTACAACAAACTCTACCCTACTCCGAAAGTCCTAGTGCTACCAAGTGGAAAGGCAGGGGTCTCACCAGACGATGCCCTACGAGGGCATAGATCACCACCATACGGTGTAAAACCTCTCCTACATCCAGTCCCCCATCGATCCACATCAAGACCACAACACGAACGAAATTACAACCCAGCACGTCCAGAATGTCAAAAGGAGACACTGTCCACTCTACGCGGGATGGTACACCATAGGACAAAGTTGGAAGGCTAGCCATGACTGTCACCTGAAAAATGTCAATGATAAAGGAGTGAGATAAAATCTCAGTAAGTTGTACCTCTAAAATTCCGACTAGTCAAACCAATACAAGTTATGGTCAATAGCAAGACCAGAAAGTATGACTCAGCCTGACAAGTCACAGACTAAACCTTTTAAGATCATTGTATATCATCAACTCGAATAAATAATAATGTGATATGGTGAAATATGATGAAATGGAAATAATGCACATGGTATCTTAACACTTGTGAATGAATTACTCATTTGTATCGTTACATCGTCGTCTCGTTCCGCCTCAGAGACTGGTCCAAACATATTTTAGGACCACCCGTCACACAACAGGGTTTTTCCATATCTCCATGGGGCATGATTTACAGACACACGATTCGTATCTCATTATTTCACTTGATGTGAGGCCTTGCGATAAATGCATAGAATATCATGCTATGAAATTTTGCCAAAGCAGAAACATAAATCTATATACTACTTAGACTATTACCTCGGCATTGCATACAAACTACTTTCCTTGAGTACTATGCACGTTCAATGGTCATCAAATCAGATTTTTCTCTTACCCAAGGCCACTAACAGACTCGCAGAATATTTATGTCATTCATTTGTCTAATTTTTTCTTTTTTTTTTCTTTTTTTTTCCTTTCATACTTCTCCATTACTTGCGAATTGCTTGTTTCCTTTCCCCCTGACTTCTCCATTCACGAATTTCATCTTTTGTACTTCACTTCTTTTTTTTTTTTTTTTAACTCTTGTACTCTAGCAACTTCATTCACGATTTCGCACAGAACACGCATCCTCTAATTGTTCGATGCGAACCTCTTCCTTTCGCCCAACTATCCCTTCGTCCCCTTTAGTTGAGGCTTCGGGTTTCCGAACCCACGACGACAACTTGAGTCGTTCGACACCTATGAGGACCGCCTTTGTTCTCACCACAAGATCAACTTTAAAATTCTCGAATTGTCACAATACCAACTTACGAGCATGAACTATTCAGTCAAAATTTCCAGACTCCACCCCAAACCCACTGTCTGCAGCCCATTCTTACCCCACGAGACTTCATGCCTTTCCGACTTCTGTTTCAGCTTGCCCTCCTCCTAAAACTAACATGCACAGGGTCTACTTCTCGTTTCACCGATCATCACGCGACGACCCATCCAAACTCGAGCCTCCTCTCCCAATTTACCACGGCTAAACCAATATTGTCAAGACTAGGTAGAGGTTTAGGGGATCAACTCACGTTTTTCGCTGCGTCGTTCCAGGTACTTCGTCAGTGGGAGTTGTGTTGAGGCGTCCTGTGCTCCAGTCAGTCGAGCGAGGAAACTGAAGCGTTGCGGGGAAAAGGTAACATTGTCGTCGAAGAGAGTGTCGTCAGCCGTGAAGGAAAAGAAAAAGGGTATGTTCCTTCCACCCTTTTTGACGTCCAAAAGTGGGCTGAAAATTAATCTTAGAATAGCCCAAGTAATTGCAGATTGTGGGAGATCGCAAGCCTATTTTTGTGTTGTCCGACTCTAGAGGAGGGTGGGCTTGCAGGCTGTTAAGTCTAGCGCCTCTCCTTTGGCCTAGAAGCACTAGATCGACGGCCCAGCTGGCCCATTCGCATGCTCAAGTGAGACAATGCAGTCCCACTCGGTCCAGCCGAGCCGAGCCGAGCTGAGCCGGGCCGAACGCGACCGGCCCATCGATTGTTTTCCATTTTTTTTCGATTCCTTTCATAAAATCATCGTCCGCATTTGACTATTAACTAAATTAACGACCATATCCAAATCTTCACTATTCCTATGATACAAATCAGCTTTAAAACTCATTTCGTCTAATTTCTATTTATTTGAAACTATAAATATGGGGTGTTACATGGGATGAAGTACATGGTGACCTTCATTGACGACTTCTCGAGGTATGTGTGGGTCTACTTTATGAAGGAAAATTCCGAAACTTTTTCAAAACTCAAAGAGTTCGAGAAGGTAGCGGAAGTGGAGGTTGGTAAAAGAGTCCGTTGTCTACGCACCGACAATGGGGGATACTACACCTCAGATGAGTTCTCAAATTTCCTTCGTGAATGTAGAATACGACATCAGTTCACATGTGCCAGCACTCCGCAGCAAAATGGGGTAGCAAAAAGGAAGAACATGCATCTGGTAGAAGTATGTTGAAGTATGCTTCATGAAAAAAATGTTTCGGGATAGTTTTGGGCGGAAGCGATGAAGACCGCGGCCTTCGTGACCAATAGGCTTCCTCAACAAAGGTTATGCTTCCTTACACCTTTTGAAAAAATATGGAACATGAAGCCTGCTATTGGTCATTTTCGAGTTTTTGGATGTGTTTGCTATGTATTTGTACCTGACCACTTATGTAGCAAGATGGAGAAAAAGGCTGTTTGGTGTATCTTTGTAAGATACGACAGTCAAAGGAAAGGGTGGAGATGTTGCGATCCAACAACCGAGAAATGCTACACATCTCAGAATGCGGTGTTTGATGAAGCTTCCTCATGGTGGTCCTCAAACAAGGAAGTACTACCAGAATCAGATGTTTTTAAGGAAGTGTTACAAATCTCTCAATTTCATTTGAGTTCAAGTGAAACAGAGGTTGCAGACGATGGTGATGTTGAAGAAGGCATAGCTCAAAATCCTTGGCAAACAGGTGTATACCAAAGGTCAAGCGAAGCAGATGAGCCAAGTGGAGCAGGTATACCAACTGCACTTAGAAGATCAACAAGATCTAGAAAGCCAAATCCCAAGTATGCTAATGCCGCTATAGTAGAAGAAGTAGATGCAAAAGAACCAGAGACATTTGAGGAAGCATCTCAGAGTTTGGAGTGGATTAAAGCTATGAAAGAGGAAATTGTTGCATTAGAGCGAAATTAGACTTTGGAGTTTGCACCAAAACCAAGAGATGTGAAGCCTATTTCTTGCAAATGGGTGTACAAGATAAAGCACCGCACAGATGGATCAATAGAGAGGCACAAGGCTTGCCTGGTAGCTAGAGGGTTCTCCCAACAATATGGACTAGACTATGATGAAACGTTTAGTCCAGTTGCAAAGTTTACAACTGTACGAGTCCTACTGGCACTTGCAGCGAGCAAAAATTGGAACTTGTGGCAAATGGACGTGAAGAATGCATTTTTGCATGGGGAGCTAGATCGAGAGATCTACATGAGCTAACCAATGGGCTTTCAGAGTCAAGATCATCCTGAATATGTGTGTAAGCTCCAGAAGGCCCTCTACGGGTTGAAACAAGCACTGAGGGCTTGGTATGGTAAGATTGCCGAATTTCTTACTCATAATGGTTATTCGGTGACATCTGCGGATTCTAGCTTATTTGTCAAAGCTAAAGCAGGGAAGCTAGCTATCTTGCTGGTGTATGTGGATGATTTAATCATTATATGAGATTGTGAAGAAGCAATTCTTCAAACCAAGGAGAATTTGTCAGTTCACTTTCAGATGAAAGAACTTGGATAGCTCAAGCATTTTCTTGGTTTAAAGGTCGACTGTACTCAGGAAGGAATATTTCTCCACCAACAAAAGTATTCCAAAGATTTGTTGAAGAAATTTGTAATGCGTAAATGCAAGCCAATCTCGACACCGATGGAACCAAACGCCAAAATGTGTGCTCATGAAGGGAAAGATTTAGAAGATACTACCATGTACTGGCAGTTGGTGGGTAGTCTTATCTACTTAACTTTAACAAGACCGGATATTTCTTTTGCGGTTGGTGTGATGAGTCGCTACATGCAAAGTCCAAAGAAGACTCATTTGGAATCAGTTCGTCGAATCTTGAGATATGTGAAGAGCACACTTGACTATGGTATTATGTACAAGAGAGGTGGAGATTGCAAACTAGTTGGCTATTGTGATACTGACTATGCAGGTGACCGTGATACCCGACGTTCAACTACAGGGTATGTTTTCATGCTTGGGTCCGGAGCAATTTCTTGGTATAGCAAAAGACAACCAACAATGTCTTTGTCAACCACGGAAGTAGAGTACCGAGCAGCAACGATGGCAGCTCAAGAAAGCACTTGGTTTATGCAATTATTGAAAGACTTGCATCGGCCAACAGAGTATGGTATCTCTTTGTATTGCGACAACTTGTCGGCAATACGTTTAGCGGAGAATCCAGTTTTTCATGCAAGAACTAAGCATGTGGAGGTGCATTATCATTTTATTAGAGAGAAAGTCCTGCAAGAAAAAATTGAGTTGGAGCATGTCAGAACAGAAAATTAAGTTGCAGATTTGTTTACAAAAAGTTTGAGTAGCAACAAGTTCGAAAGTTTTTGTCATCAGCTCGGTATGGTGAAAAGAATAGAAGCTGGTGTTGAGGGGGAGTATTGAATAAAACAACACTAGCACTTGGGTTGCCTTGTGACCAAGTATTGCGTATTGTTAACATATTGTTTTTTTTTGGTAAGGATTGTTAACATATTGTTGTTTATTTGTTATTCTGTTATCCTAGTCTATAGGAATTGTTGAAGTAGTTTTACGTGTCTTTAGTAGTGGAGTAGTGGAGTCCTAGTTTCTAGGAGTTTGTTTCTACACATGTTCTAGTTAGTGGGATATGTTAGTGGGTCTTTGTTGTTGCTATTATGTTGCTATTTTCTTCTCAAGTGGTTTTGGATGTTATGACTATTTAATAGGCCTATGATCTAATGAATAACATAAGAGAGTTACAGCATCAATTCTCTCGAGTGTCTTCTTCTCTGAGATAATTTGATCAAGTTACAATAGTGGTATCAAATTATATAAAAGGTTATTAAACTATCATTGCCGCCTGTTCTTTCTACATGCTCCCCTTCAGTAAAGCCAAAATAAGATCTAAACAGAAAATTGCCAAGGGATTCTTTGGTATTTGTTCTTCTTTTTTTGCATGTGTTTGAATTTTCAAAAGATAAAATATTGAATTGGTGTCTCAACTAAAACCCTTTACAAAAAGGACCGGCGGTATTTTGTGCAGAATAATATAAGTGAAGTCGAAAAACAAACTTAACAATACAAGAATGTATGAATCGTGTATTGGTTCTAACAAATTATATGTCGGGCCCGTTGGGAAATGTACGACACCTTCAACTTGCCTTTGAAACGGACTACAACGTCCGATGACTTTCATTCGTTGGGTCACGGGTCGCATATTATTTAAATCGATGTAGACCTCGTAATGTTCTTCACCTGTTCATGATAGATCACGTGGCAATGAACATTGTCAATCAATGGTTAACAAGGGACAAAAATCTTCACCAAAATAATCTATTTGCTTTGTATTGTAAATTGTCGAGTTGTTCATTTGTAGGATTATTTAAGAAACATCCACATTTGCTTGTTAATTTTTTGGCCCCAAAACATCGAACTTCAAATTATTATATAGCGAAGTTGTCGGTCTAACTTTTTGGGCCAACTCTTAAAAAGAACAACATAAAGTTTTTTTTTTTCATATGTTGGTTTGACAATATTTATGGTTGGTAAGGAAGAACTCCACTGCCCGAAGATGGAAAAGTCCCTACAAATCAATTACCCAAAGAAATGGTGTTCTAGTGAAATGAATGTACCAATTTAAAGAAGTTTCAAGATACTTCTATCTCCCCTCTTTATGTCAAATCATCTCAATTTAAAGGAGACAAATCGGGTCGATTTATCTTTGAAATTACGACATATTGACGAGAACATATGCACTCACCTCATACTGAATTGCACTTCGTGTATTTAATGTTAGATCCAATCTCAAGGCAGGATTCCTTTTTTCCTTGCTAATGGTTACGGATATTTTCTCGTAATAGTACATTTCATGATGAGTTGTAAAGTGTAAAAAAATTGTTGGTAAAAGAGTCACTGATGAATATATTTTTCGAATAACCCGTAGTTACTTATAGATACTCTTATGAAGTTGGCAAGATTTTTATTTTGCAAATTAGCAATTTTTGTACAAACTTGCCATTTTTATTTGCAGGACTTACCAATGCTTCGAATTTAGTAAACTTTTGTGTGAAATTACCGAATTTGAAGTGATTTGCCAACTTTTATAAGGTTAAAATGCGAACCTAAAGATGGTACTCAATAAATTATGAGAATCTTGATCCTTCATCCCTAGCTAACCATCTCCCAATTTCCTTAGTAACAACCTAGGAGTCCTCCAAAATTTTACTAAAGTTCCCATAAATAAAGTAATTATATATTTCCTCGTCGGACGAAATCATTACAAAAATAATTAGATATTTCTTTTGATAAATTATGTTGATTCTATATATTTTTCAAGGTTGCACATATACCTTCCGTTGATTGTACGTGCCTATCTTGATTGATGTATATTACCTTCAATAGTCATTTCCTAAAACATGTAAATAGATTGATGCACTCTTTCTCCCCTCTCTCTATATACATACATATATAAATTCGAATCCGGTTGACCTTTTAAGACAATGATATGTCACCTGAAAAGATTCAAGCATTGAATAGGATAGGAGAGAGTCTCTTTGAACAATCTCAGCACGACAAATCTTCGAACTGCTCAACATGACATACATTTTTGAATCACTTTGGCCTTAGAAAGTCTCAATTGTTCTTGACTGTTGTCGACAGCCTTACAAGTTACAACCAAGCGACACGCCATATCCAAGTAATGTGCACACTTGCTGTCGGTTTTGGGCAAAAAGCGTACATAGGTTAGGTCGGGCAACCGGATTCAATGGCCTTTCCAAGGGGCGGTGGCAGATGTGATCTTTATTACTGTCCGAATATATGCCTGTTTCAAAACTTGGGTCGTCAAAATTGAAAAAATTGTAGGTGTATACCTGCCAGAACTTTGAAAAGTCCTTCGACATCAATGCGGGGATCTTTCTTAGGGTCTTCTTTGACCATCTGGAAGGCCCGTATCTCGATGCATTGCCCTTGAAAGATCAACTCAGTTCATAAGGCATGATAATTAAACTATAACTCGTTCACTCTCTAGGACAATTATTTACAAGCTATGTCAATGCTCCAACGTTGATTATGACATTCTGAATTTTCCTACACTGGTTAACTCCACTAATTTTTCACCAGCTTTTGCAGGGAGATTCCCACATTGTGCATTTTATTTTATTTCAAGTGAAATCGGCATACGCGTTTCAGCGTCACACTATCGACATATAGCTTCAAATGCTTTTCAGGGTTGAACAAATATTGAAATATTGCCTCACGCCGCTTGACAACATGTCTTACATACTCTTTTTATTGATGTGGCCTCCCTTCATCTTGCAATTTAAACTTTTGAATCAGACTTTCTTAACAGAACTCGTGAAAAAACAATAATTCGAGAATTTATGTAAATAAGTCCATGCAATTTGCAACATGGCTAGGTTTATGGAAAAGTGAAAACTAAAACCATGATCATCATGCCAATGAGGCGTCTGCTGAGTTGGTGAGATGCATAGGTCTCAGATAGTTAAAATGATGAGGTCCCAGATTCGAATCTACTTGGTTGCGTCTTGGGAGACTTAATCGGTGTCATTGGCGCACATACCACTATTACCTCGAGAAATATCGCATTGCATGTGGCAAGCCTCGTTTACCAAATAAAAAAAAGCCCATGATCATCATGCAAACCGGAAATAATTGGTGCAGTGAGAAAGGGAGCTAGGGAAAGAGTGGTCCCTGGAGTCAAATTCGAGTATTCTTCGCGAGAAAAATTGCAAAAGAGTCTGATGAAGAAGATTCCTGGCATGGTGCTCCTCTATAAATCCCGCTTCACAACACCCCAACTTCCATACCATAAGTCGCGTCTTGAATCGCAAGCTAGAGCTCAAGCGCGCTTCTGATTCTCCCACACTTTCGCAATCTCTTCAATCATTTCTTTTCATTAAACCTTATTCCATTCTCTCCCTCTCTTCTCCATTCAAAATTAAGGTACCTGCTTGTTTTCATGTAGGTCTGGAATGACGTAAGTACATCAACTTGAGTTTGCTTGTTTCTCAAAATGGTAAATGTGTCGTTTGTCTTAGGAAGAGAGAGAAAGAGATGACAAGGTCGGGTGCTCGCGCGAATATTTCCATGTTCTCAAGCCCATCGTCGTGGTTCCGAAACAAGAATCTCCTGAGGATCGAGCCCGGCGGAGGAGAAGACGGTGAATGCGTGGCGAAAAACCACGCGTGGGTCAATTCGATGAGAGATTCTTCTCCAACTCGCGTCAAGTTTCCGGGGACCGGAGAGCATAATTCCTGGATTGTAAGTCACAGTCTCATATGCCAGTTCTCTCGACCCTTTTCATCACTTTCAACTAAAAGGGCGCAGGAACACCCTAAAAGGAGAACAAACCGAAAGATTCTCCTCTTTACGACTTAAAAATCGATTCTTCACATGTAGAAATTCAGTTTGAATAGGAGTTTTCCGATTAAACAATGAAAGGTAATTCCAAATTCACGCCGAGCCTCTCCGAGGAGTACCGTAACGTGAAACGACTAGGATAACTTTGATATTTCTTGAGATGTCCAGAGAGTCTCGGTTGATATAATTTCATATGAATCCAAAAACTCGACAGATTCATCATCCTTCGGCGTTGAAGATGTTCGACCTGATAACGAATGCCACGAAAGGGAAGGAGATAGTAATTTTCCTTGATTACGACGGCACCCTCTCACCGATTGTTGAGGACCCCGATCGAGCTTTCATGTCTAATCAGGTGTTTTTTCTTTCTTCCTCATCTATTATAATTACTCGTGATTTTTTTTTTTCATTACTCAGAGGCGCATACACAGAAGCCGAGCCATCTGAAATCATGAAACACACTGCAAACCCGCAGACCGAACGAGTCCAATCCTTTGCCCTGTGCGGATGATCCTGAACCAGTTTGCATGTCATGCTAGTTTCCTCTAGCTTCCACAATATAAACTTACTCTCCTTTTGCACATATCAGATGAGAGAAGCTGTCAGGGAAGCAGCAAGGTGTTTCCCCACAGCAATAATAAGCGGGAGAAGCAGGGACAAGGTGCACTGTGGTTACTGCAATAACTAAATGCATGTTTGAATTGTTCGTGTAGTGTTTTGTTGTTCTTGTCCTATTATTTTATGATCCTTTTTACAGTTTTCCCAAGACTTTGTGCATGCGTTTGGGTTCCACATATTGATTTTTTTTTTGGGGCCTCGTGCAGGTGTACAACTTTGTGAAGCTACCGGGGTTGTACTATGCAGGAAGCCATGGAATGGATATAAGAGGACCTTCCAAAATTCAACTCAAAAGCAAGAAAGTGAGCATTTCATGTTCTTCTTTTCCTAAAAGATCCCTCATCTGTATTTTTTTTCTATCATGTTTCATGTGTTTTCCCACTTAATAACAATCGAAAGGCTTTAATGTGATTACTAGGGTGATGAAGGAATCCTTTTCCAACCTGCAAGTGAATTTTTGCCCATGATCAATGAGGTAATTTCATGTGCATTACTTATCTTTTTTTTTTTTTGCAAGTCTAGCTTGAGGCCAGCATCAAGGTGGTCACCATATCATATCTTTGTTTTTTTTTGGCATCCATGCAGGTGTATAGAGCTCTGTTGAATAGAACAAAATCAATTCCTGGTGCTAAAGTGGAGAACAACAAATTTTGTCTGTCCGTTCACTACCGCAACGTCGATGAAAAGGTAAAACGGCGAATCTGGAAATAACGGTCCGTCGAAATGTTTGAATAACTCGTAATTTCAAAAACCAAATAACATTCATCGGCTCCCATTTTATGGGGCTTCTAAGATTACTGGCTAGTCCACTGGCCACTCCATCTGTTGCCTCGAGCCCTAAAACAAATGCTGTAAAGCTCAAACTTCTGTTTTCACTCTACATACATTCTTCACCTTTGCAGAGGTGGGCTGCATTAGCTGAGCAAGCTAGATCAGTTCTCAGCGAGTGCCCAAAGCTTAAACTCACTCAAGGAAGGAAGGTATATTATCATCTTATGACATGAACTTTTTCTTATGTGGTTCTAGCGAAAGAGAACTTGATTATTTGTTGTAAACAACCAACGATCCAACGTTCGCACTAAGCAGGTGCTCGAAATTCGCCCGATAATCAACTGGGACAAGGGGAAGGCTCTTGAATACTTGCTTGAGTCGCTCGGTGAGCACCCCACATTTATCAGTCATAGTCATGGAAATTTGTTCACGATACTTGTGATTATCAGGACATGACATATAATTGAAAGACATATTCCTCCACTGGTTTCCTTACCTTATTTATATATGAATAGCAGTATTTGCCTCCTGCGTTTCCACATTTTGATTTTTTTGGGCACGTTTATTGCTTAGACCAATGTCAGAAAGAAAGAGTTACAATCCTCATTCATGCACTGACTGTGCCTGTATCCTGTGACATATAATTCACGTAGGATATGCTCATGATAGCAACGTCCTACCCATCTATATCGGAGACGATCGGACGGACGAAGATGCGTTCAAGGTACAATAATTTCTGTGGCACAAACCCGATAGCTCATTGCTTAAATGCTTTTTTTGGGTCCTGGTATTGTTGGAGTGATTCTTACGAGTTCGACGGTTTTAGGTTTTAGGTGACAGAGGACGAGGAATAGGAATCCTCGTGTCCAAAGTAGCAAAAGAGACACGTGCCTCTTATTCTTTGCAAGACCCGCCTGAGGTATTGACATGCACGGAGAATTTCTTGCGCCCGCCTGCAATTATTGCTCTTTTCTTTTTGAATAATGGTGGATTCTTACCGTAGATGCTTACGACTCCTGCGTGATGTAACAGGTGATGAGCTTTTTGATGCGCTTGGTGGAGTGGAAACGGCAAACGAGCCGAGCACGTCATCTGCTGTAAACAGCAGAGGAAATTTGGTCTTGATGCCTAATTTGCAATAGTTCCGTATGAAAGATGACAGACCCTTAGTTAACTACATGATATTCTTGTCAACAAAGATTGAGCTTGTACTATTGATCAGATGGTTACGACCTAGAAAAGAACTTGAACAAGGCTTAAGGATGACTCAGAACCAAAAGTCTGTCAGCTCAAGCTCAAAGCAAACTCGCAGGAACTTGAACGAAATAAGTAAAATCTCGCAATTTGTTGACAATGAAGTACTATCAGCTTCTTTATCAGGGAAACTATGAGCTTGGCTTGGTGATTAAGGAATGAATAAGTAGGTTTCGACTAATATTTTGAAGCAGATATGCTGATATAAATATAATTAGCTTTATCCAACACCTCATACATGTTGCATAATCCTTTTCAAGCGGATCCCCAAACAGGAAGCAACACTTTTCGAGGGCATATTCATGCTACTGTTGTCTAAAGGCATGACAACACTTCTAAACATTAGGCAACAACAGATTCAGTGAGCAATATTTGTTCCCTGTTGGATCAAGAGTCTTGCAATTATTATCCAGAAAATAGAAATAGCCTTAGAAGTTGTTATCCATAGAACTATGTTTATTTATTGTTGCTTGATGCCGCACTGCTTGAAGAAACCATCACCAATCAAATATTTTGTGCCACGATCAGTTCGGAGAATCCCAATTTGGTGTCCACTTTGTTTTTCGACATAGGCTTTGAACTCCTTAAAAATATCGATGACGTTGCACTTGTGCTTTAAGAAATAAAATGTTTTTTTGGCAAAAGTCGTCGATGAAAGTAACAAAATACTTGTACCCCCGATTCGACGATTCACCGAGCAGTCCGCAAAGGTCGAAGTGTACTAACTTCAACGGCTTTGAAGCTCTCCATGACTGCCTCGAAAGGAAGCTTTCTTTGCACTTCTTCCCAATAACACATGGTTCACACATCTCCTTCGGAAAAGAAATTTCGGGTAGTCCATGCACCATCTTCTTTGAGACAACAGCTTCACGATGTCGAAATTCACATGCCCAAACCTCTTGTGTCGAAGCCATGAAGAATCTGTTGGCTTGTGAAGCCAACATATATCATCAATGGTTTTTTTTTTTGTCTTTTGTGCTTTTTTTCTTCTAGGTTAAAAGATACACCTTATATATTAGGGATATATAGGTTGTAGCCCTCAGAATAAGAGAGAGATAGAAAGCAAAGTAGCGAATAGAGAGAAAAAAGAAAGAGAGAGGTCGTGACGGCATTCTTGAGTGTTCTCATTTTCTTTTTGCTTTGATTTTGTGAGAAGATCGTTAGTTGTATTCCTACTTTTCTCGAAGACTAGTGGATTCGCAGAGTGCCTCTGCGCGGAGACGTAGCCTAGGTTTGAGTGAACTTCAATAACAAATTCTCTGGTGTGCTTCTTCTGATTTTGTTCTTTTATCGTTATATTTTGCTACTGCGTATTGTTTGCTTGGGTTATTTTTTTGAAATTGGGGTATGATTCCTATCAACTGGTATCAAAGCCTAGGTTGGCTAATCGAGAACATCGAGAATTTTTCAGTGACATTTGATTGAAAGCAAACAGTATGGCAGAAGATAAAATCGGAATCGATAAGTTCGATGGGCAGGATTTCGGATGGTGGAAACTCAAAATAGAGGACTATCTTATCAGAAAAATCTCTATGCACCACTTGAGGGTTGAAAACCTGAACTCGCGGAAGTAGATCCGTTTGCAGAATTAGGATGAAAAATTCTTGATCGAAAGGCATTAGCTGCGATTCGTCTAGGTTTGACGAAAAAGACGGGGTATCACATTGCGAAAGCGAAAACTGCAAAAGAAGCTATGGATATTTTAACAAATATCTATGAGAAGCCATCCACATCGAATTAGATATTTTTGCTAAAGAAGTTGGTTAATATGAAATTATTTGACAGAAGTTCTGTTGCAGAGCATATTAACAGTTTTACGCATGTGACAGGCCAGTTAGAATCCGCAAGCATAAATCTGGATATGAAGTTACAAGCTTTATTATTTCTATGTTCTCTTCCGGAATGCTACAACACTACGGTGCAAGGAATTTCGAGCACCATGAATGATGATTTGACTCTAGATGATGTTGTGAGCAGTATCATGAATGAAGAAATGCGAAGAAAAGTCTCAAGTGGAGATAAATTTTCGGCATCTGCATCTTCAATGGCACTAACAGTGGAAAATCATGGAAGACGTAAAAGTAGAGGAAAATTTAGTGGACGCAGTAGGTCACAATCCGGGGGGAAGATAGAGGTTACAAAGGATGAGTGCTGATTTTATCACCAGACGGGACATCATAGATTTCAATGTGAAGCCTACAAAAATAAGTTGCGAGATGAGAATCAAGGAACTAATGTGGTAAGTGATGAACCTTCACTACAAAATGTGTGTTTATATGCAGGGTTTGACTTGATAACAGATAAATGATTTCTTGATTTTGGTGTTTCTTTTCATTATACCTTGGAAAGAAATATATTTGTTGATTATGCCAGTGGAGATTTTGGGCAAGTGATTGTGGAAAAAGGCCACATGCGTCCTATTGCAGGAAAATAAACTGTACTTTTGAACATCTTAAGTGGTGGACATCTAATTTTGCATGAAATCAGACATACTCCTGAATT
Source organism: Rhodomyrtus tomentosa (assembly GCA_028455895.1). Taxonomy (NCBI): domain Eukaryota; kingdom Viridiplantae; phylum Streptophyta; class Magnoliopsida; order Myrtales; family Myrtaceae; genus Rhodomyrtus; species Rhodomyrtus tomentosa. The sequence continues at coordinate 32,157,242 of JAPCWY010000001.1, read as the reverse complement.
AAAGAAAAATCTGATTTCAACTAAAAAACTTGACCAAGAAGGCATGGTAACTTTAGGATGCGGAAAGTGGAAGATAACCTCAGGGGCAAGAGTAGTAGTAAGGGTAAAGCGTACAGGAACACTTTACCTACTCCAGAGAGATAATGTCAGCGATATGGTTGCAACTATGATGGCTACAAGTAATTTATCTACTCTTTGCATTATCGTTTGGGACATCTAGGTGAAAAGGGTGTCAAGTAGTTACATTCAAGAAAATTACTTCCTAGCTTACAAAAGGTTGACTTAGATTTTGTGAGAGTTGTATTTATGGAAAACAAAAAGTAGTTAGTTTTCAACTGAATGGGTGATAAAATAAAAGGCAGAAATTAGAGTTGGTTCATACTCATATGTGGGGACCGGATCAGGAACTCTCTTATGGTGGAAACAGATATTTTGTCACTTTTATTGATGATGCAACAAGAAAGACTTTGGCATATGCTCGCAGAGAAAAATCAAAAGTATTCAGGATTTTCAAAATATGAAAAATGATGATAGAAAAAGAAACGGGTTATTAGATTAAAGCTCTAAAATCTAATAATGGCGGTGAATACACGAGCAATGAATTTGCAGAATATTTGATTCAAGAAGGCATACATGAGTTAAAGACTGTTCCTAGAACTCCTTAAGAGAATGGTGTGGCTGAGAGGATAAACAGGACTATTTTGGAGCGTACAAGATGCATGAGACTACACGTGGGTCTCCCGTTATCCTTATGGGCTGCTACAGTTGATGCAGCTGTATATTTGATTAATAGGAGTCCATCTAGTGCGTTGGATGAAGGAGTCTTGCAAGAGCAGTGGTCAGGTAAAAAGGTTAATTATTCATATCTAAAAGTTTTTGGTTATATTGCATATGCTTTGATTAACAGAGAGGATAGAAAAAACCTTGATGTTAAGTCTCAGAAGTGCGTCTTTATTGGATATGGCAGTAATGAATATGAATATGGACTTTGAGATTATGAAAATAACAAAGTCATTTGCAGTCGGAATATGATGTTCCATGAAGAAAAGATGTACATGAATGTCAGATAGAGCATGAGACAGCAGTAGAATCAAAATATGTTGAGTTGGACACAATTTCTGTGAAGATAATTTCAGTAGATTAAAGTGCGCTTGAAGAGGAGGTTCAAGATAAATATATTACTAATGAGCAAGCAGTTCAAAAGGAACGCGGTGATCTGGAACAAACTAGTAACTTTGGAGTACCTATTTTGAGGAGATCTATACGTGTGAGAAAGCCAAAGGTAATTTTTGATCTTTTAGCTAATAATGCTCTGAGTCTTGTCTTATATACAGATTCGGGAGAGCCGGAGACTTATGATGAGGCAAAGAAAGATACATCTCACATATATTGGGAGAGTGCTATGAAAGATGAGATGAACTCGTTACTGCAGAACAAAACTTGGGAGTTGATACATCTCACATGTATTGGGAGAGTGCTATGAAAGATGAGATGAGCTCGTTACTGAAGAACAAAACTTGGGAGTTGACCCTTATTATTAGGTTAATAGATTACTTGTTTTATATCATATCAATAAAGGCTTTCCTTGAGTTTTCAAGTTTGGGCGCTAACGCCCTATCTATCCCTAACAACGAAAAAGACACAAACAGTTTATTCGAGAACATCTATGCCAATTGCCAAATGGTAAAAAAGTTTTGCTAAACAAGTGGGTATACATGATAAAAAATTAAGTTGATGGAAGTAACAAATACAAAGCGAGACTTGTAGTAAACGATTTTTCTCAAAAATTAGGGATCGACTACTCTAATATATTTTCACCAGTAGTGAATATGACATCAATCAGAGTCTTGCTGAGTATAGTTGCAGTGGAGGATATTCATCTTGAGCAGTTACATGTAAAAATGGTTTTTTTGCATGTGATTTTGATGAAGAGTTATACATAACGCAACATAGAGGTTTTAAGGTCAAAGGTAAAGAGCACATGATGTGTCGCTTGAAGAGAAGCCTGTATAGCTTGAAGCAAGCTTCGCGACAATGGTACTTAAAATTTGATGGTTTTATGGAAGAGAAAGGATTTACACACTGTGAGGCTGATCATTGTGTTTATTTTGGAAAGTATATCGATGATGATATTGTATATCTTTCTTTATATGTTGATGACATTCTAGTAGCTAGTTCTAATATGAAGAGAATTGCAGAAGTAAAGAAGATGTTAGCATCACAGTTTGCCATGAAAGACTTGGGGGAGACCAAGAGAATTTTAGGCATGAAAATCATCATAGACAGAAAAAATAAGAAATTATGGTTGTCACAAGAAGTGTGACGCCTTGGAAATTCGATTTCTGTAAATGGCCTAGATTCAATAAAAATGAAGGAATTGAACTTCAATCTGTATAAAATTTTCGTAAGGAATTAATGAACAAATTTTGGACGATTCCCGAAATATCAATGAGTTTAGATTAGGCTTCAATAATTCTTAGTCGTCGTGAAATAGGATTCAAATCCTCACGTCCGAGCCTAATCCTGACCGAGCCTAGCCTTTGAAAAGATAAAAAATATCCCCCGTCAGTCAAACCAAAAATCCTTTCAGTCTTGAATGGTTGAATTACTCTTTTGTCCCCAAATAATTCGCTACAAAACGAAATATTTAAATTTGACTTGACATATGGGCCCCACCCTTGGTCAAATCTCACCCAATCATGTCAACATCTCAACCACTCTTTCTCTCTACCTGTTCTGCCGTGGATACCCCTCTCCCTCACGCTCTCTCTTTTTCTCTCTTTTGAGACAACCCCCAACGGCTGAACCATCTTCATCCTCTCCTCGTTGTTTTTGCTCGACAACCTCCAATGTCCGACCACCACACCACTTTCAACCATCCTTCGCCGTTACCGTCGACCCCTCCAGCACCATTATTTGCCATTGTATGGCTATAGGAGAGCTCCAAAAGCCATCCCCTGTTTTCATCCCCCTAACCCGAGACCTTCCTCTTCCTCTTCCGACTGCTCCTGACCTCCACTGATCACCTCATCGACTCCCCTCCGACGCCCAGGCCATTACTCGAACACTGTCTGTTGCCGTTGAGCCATGGAGAAGCTCAATAAAGTCGGCGACCCCTGTTCGGACTCAAGTGCCCTCTTTTTGGATCTAAGGCTGCTCTGCCGTTGTCCAGTCCTCTCCACTGCTCACCGACCACCAACAACGAACCCCCTCGACCCTTTGTCGTCCCTTAAAGCTAGTCGAAGTCGTCAAATGCCATGTGGAGCCGCAAACAGCCCTGGATCTTCCTTCCCTTATTTAGTCCACTATTTTGGCCGAACCGTTGCTCCATCGCCTTGCGCTGCCTCCGGCCGTCCTCTGCCGTGGTCACCGCCACCCTTAGCTACCTTGACGACCGCTTGACACCAGCAAGCCCTCCCTCAGCTTGTGAGTCGCCCGAGACCCCTCAAAATAGCCCGAAACCTTACTGTTCCATGTTCCCGACACTTTCTATTCTACCTCCTTAGCTATCAGTTGTGGCTGTTCCGACCACCGGAGACCACCACCCGTCACCCTCGAGTCCATGCCATTGCCTCGAAGTGTCGTGACCTTGTTAGATCACTTTGGCCGAGCTTTAGAGCCTGAAAAGCCGAGGAATAGAGATTGGCCGTGAGCCGCCGAGAGCTCGCCGAGGATTCGTTGGGCTCATGAATCATCACCGAGCCATGCCGTCAACGCCGTGACTGCCCAAGCTAGCTTGATTGTGAGTCGACCCTAATCCTTGGTTAGGGCGCTAATTGCACATAGATTAATTAATTAGCCATTAGGATGTTTAGGTTGAATAATTGTGGTCATTTTGGATAGAAATCATGCTTGAAATAAATGTCTGTGATTAATTAAGTTAGTCAAATTAGTTTAGGTCATATGTGGCTTGTTGATTGTTAGAATCGATTGTTTGACTGATTGGGTATCGATTGCCATTGTTTGATGGCGAGCGAGCGATAGTTCGGAATTGAGCGATTGATTGATAATTTAACGAAATTGAGATTAATCAATGCCGTTTGATTAATTGAATTACTTAATCGATGTGTTTTGACTGCTTGACTAAGTGCAGTTGATTGATTGTGATGTGATATGATTGAGTTTCTGAGTGTTTCATCGTCCGTGTCGGGCGCAAGCGTAGTTATGAGGTTGTGCATTCATATGACTTATGTGAGCTCAAGCTGCATGAATTAGTACAAAAACGCCCTTGGGCCAAGTCTTGAGCATATCTATATGAGCATTCGGCCTTAATCAAAGATAATAAAAATGATTGATTGTCGGGTGTGACATTCTGATTTTTAATCAACTTCAGACTCTGTAATGAGAAGTTTATTTATATCAAGCGATGTATTTCAGTTATATTCCACTCAAATCTGATCAATTTGAGCAGACTGACCAAAGGGGAAAGGCTAACGCACGACGAGATACGTGGACCTAGGCGACTCGAATAGGAAATGGCGCTTTGACCATAAGGATTGTTGAGGGGATATTTAGGACCGCAAAAAGGCCGATCTAAGAACGATTAAGGATTACCATGCGAGCGTTGTGCGATTGGAGCGCGGGTGATACCGCTTAACCAACGTACGATTTGCAAAATTATCCTAATCGGACTGTGACGATCGAGACCACAGGGACTAGCGATAAGCCCTCACGATTATATGACAACCAAGGCCGCCATGAATTGACGAGCTCTAAACGTGATGAGAATCACGGGGTCGATACGCGTATAGTCTGCAGAAGCCGCCCGTTGGTTTGGAATAGGCTGGAATCACGTCTGGTAGAAGGAACGATCGAAATTGAGTCCTGAAAAGTTTGAAAAAGGAAAATCAAGAATTTCAATGTCAATTGAATTGGCCGTCGCCCTATCGAAGAAGTTAGAAACGAGAAAAACGATGTTCCGAACATCGGAAGTAAAAAGACCAAAATGCCCCTCAAGCTTAGGACTTTGTCTTTATAATTGAAGGAAGGGCAAAATGGACATTTCTCCTCCCCCAAGCTGCTGCAAATTGAAGAGCAATTGATGACCATTGGATGCCCTTGAGAAGAACAATGGACAAGTGTCAAGTATCCAAGGGTAGTAGATCATTTCACCAATTAATGCCCACCTACCAATCACCTCAATTAATTTAAATTTTTTTTGGGATAATAAACAGCTCTTCTCTCTCCTCAAACCCCCCATTCGGCCATTATTGTTCCCCCAAAGACCAGACCAAGCTTCTTCTTCTTCTTCTTCTTCTCCAGTTTCTGCTCCACTCGACCCCGCCGGACGCCGCCGTTCGGTCCGTACGACCGCCACCTCCGACCGTCCCCTGCTTCCAGACGACTACCTAGACGTAGCCCCACGTCTTTCCGACGTTCTTCAACTGGAATCAGGTCATTTGGAGCTCTGAGGAATTCGGGGCAAGCATTCTCCCACAGGTCGACGGAATCTGTTCCAGTTTGAGGTAGGTTCGGTTCTGAACCCTTTAGACAGCCGAAAACTTGGAATATTTGGCTTAAATTTTGTGGAGATCAAGTAGACATATAGATAGTTCTGTGGTAAAAATTTGGGATTTATTTGATAAGTTTTTGACCATGAAACACCCTTGTACATTATGCCCAGAATCTGCTGGTATTCTGTGTGTGAGTGCTCCGGCGACTTCCGATGACTTTCCGGCAACCGCGCGACTTGAAAATCACGGTGAGACTTCCAAAATCTTAGGTAGACATTATAAGAGGTAGAATGGTGTATATTTGATGGAGTTGAGATAGATTAAGGCTGGTTGGACCCGACATGAACAGAACCGAATGGAACCGGTTCAATGCTGGGCCAAACCAATTCTGTGGAGGCCTAAATAGGCTGGGATTGTGTTGTAATTTGGTGTGTATGATGTGTTGTGATGATGAGGAGTATCTAATGGATGATTTGGATGGATGAATGGAGGGATTGAACTTGAAATTTGACAAAATCGATTGATTATCCTAGGTTGCGCGACGGATTGACCTTGGACTTGAGTGGCCGAACCTTAGGAGGTTCAAGGAGGAGTAATTTGCGTTATGAAGCGAAGGTAAGGAATTTCCTAAACCGATGCTAGGGGGATTGGACTCGATTGGGTAAGTTGAGGGCCGAACGGAATGATTTATGAGAAAATCCTCGCATGTAATAGCTTGATGCGCCCTTGGACATAATAGAATGATTGTTTGACCTAGCCTATGTGTGAATGGTCTGAGTGCCTGAGTACTATTTGAATTGAATTGCATGCCACGAAATTTATTAAACATATTATCATGCGCATTGGCCATTGGTTATGAAATTTGATTTTTAAAAAATCAAGTTAATTGCTATGATGTGGCATGAGACATGATTGTGACATTCCATGGCATGACCTGAGGCGTATGAGACGCGGGACGGAGGTTGAGACCCTGATGCGACGAGGTCGCGGGGTGGATTATGAAAAGGTGGCGCCATGATGCGATGGAGTCGCGGGGTTGAGATAGCCACAGTCCTGATGCGATATAATCACGGGACAAAATACGAGCTCATAGACTCTGCCTGAAAATTGAACCGGGGCTTGATGCGTTTACGCGGACCGAGCCTGATGCGATCTAATCGCGGGCTAGAGAATAAGGCAGACAGAGGTTGATTGGTGTGGTGAAGTGACAGGCCGAGCATATACGTGCAACTGTGTGTGACATGAGAATATAAATGCGTGCCTGTCCTCTATGCATTATTGTTTATTGAATTATGACTGTCATGTCCGCGTGAGTTCATGAGTTGGATAGGTTGAGTGACTTGATTGCTTGAGTGGACGGTCAACCTGACCTAGGGTTAGGTTTTTCTTACTGAGATGTGTATCTCACCCCTTTTAGGGAAATTCTACTTTACAGATCCTAGGCAATAGCAATGTGGCCTATCAGATTCGGGGACCCGCAGGAGATGACGGCGTATTACGATGAGTTCCCCGATAGGCAGGGTAATATATACATAAGGAAATGTACAGTAGTTTGGGTAGATGAGGGCGAATCTAACTGGAAGCCTCATCGGTTTGAGGCTTGGTTTAGACAGGACGGGGATAGGAAGGTCGGGCCGCTGAAGCTCCATGAGGTTCCAGAGGGTGTCATACCTCCTTGGTGTCAGACGATAACAGACCAGGAGTTTCCTAAGGGCTCAGTGGTTGGTTCGAGGAACGGCCCGGAGCGGATGCCGACAGCTGAGTTTCCCGTGCCACCGCCAGAGGATGAGGTCATCGTGGTGGAGCCGTCCGAGAGAGATCCATCCGAGCTGGACCAGGAGGCGACCGTGGAGGGAGACCGGGCTGAGCAGTCGCAGGAAGCGACCATGGAAGACTCTATGGAGGTTCCATCAGAGACTTTCTCCGAGTACGAGCCGTCAGAGGAGAGCGAGGACACCGGAGATTCCAGCAGTTCTTCCTAGGCGACTTCGGATGATGACCTGACTTTTTGACTGGCGACCTGATCCCCTTTCCCTAGTGGATTTTGTGGACATCTTTTGACGTGTTTACCCGTCGCCTTGTTGTATAGCGGTCTGTAGTAGATGTGACCAGTTGATGTTGATGTACGACCTCTTGATGCTATCCAGTCCTGCTTAGTCTTGGGATATATATATATATATATTCATGTGGTACGGGGAGTTGTTGGGAAACGCTTCCGTGTGCTTAATGTAAATTATTTCATCTCTCGATCTTCCTTTATATATAAGTGGATCCTTGGGACCGCCGAGAGATTGTTGTGGTTTTGCTTGCAGGGATGATTGCGTGCTCGCGATGGGGCGCGGGGCGTGACAGGTGACGCACCCGTTCTTTAGGATTTGTCGGATACTAGGCTTCTCATCCACCAGGGACTTAAAGGTGACGCACCCGTGCTTTAGGGTTTATCGGAGAGTAGGCTTCCTATCTACTAGGAATTTAAAGGTGACACACCCTTTTTTTAGGGCTTGTCTAAGACTAGGTTGATCCTATACCTTGAGGAATCAATGAAAGTCTATACACATGAGGTATACCTAACTCTTAGGTTTTACCAAATGGGCTATTTTGGGGTTTAGGGGTTACTTAGAATCTTACAGAAAGCTGATTCTAAATATTGTCTTCTCGACATGCAAGGTGTCATTCTGGGATTTGGGGACTCCAAGTGTCCTACAAAAAGCTCAAACCTGCAAAAAAATTTATTAACGTGACTCTTCTGGGATTTAGGGGTTACTTGAAATCTCTTAGAAAGATAGTTTCGAATATTGTCCTTTTGACAACTGAGGTGCTATTTTGGGATTTGGGGGTTCCAAGTATTTTGTAAAAAGCTCAAATCTGAAATCTCACATAAAAGATGACTCTGATGCTCTTTCTTGTTGAGCAAGATATTCTTCTCTAACGCAAGGCTACCGTGAGTCTCATAGAAGTTTAACCTGAGAGTTCATTCCTCATCAAAGATATCAGTTATCTCGAGGTAATGACAGTTATAATGCAGACAAAGTTTTACTTTAACCTATGCGATTATGCAAAATGACCTATGATGTTGGGGGTTATCCAAGACATCTCAAAACATGCAAAGATGATCAGAAATCCTTGTGAGAAAAATCCTGGATCAAACAATTTGAAGTTTTTAACAAAGCTCACTTTTTAAGCATTCTATTGGAATGTTTTAGTCAAAGAGGGTTTCTCACTAATTCTTCGACTTTAGTCTTTTACGAAGAAAACACTCGAATTTCCTAATAACTTACACCTAGATTTTCGGGGCTATTCGCAGCACATATACTCCGATCAATCGGGAGGTCTTTACGGGACCATAATATTGGGCTTGGATACAGTTTTCAAGGGGGACTCATTCTCTGAGTCAGGCTTTTTGAATGAAAGTTTTCTTCATATGTTTCGGGTTTGCAAGTCAAGAACCCTGCAAAATGAGAAAGGAATAATCTTGCTCGTACCTCTTCGAGTTAAGGTATACATCAACCTAGGTGTTTTAGTCAGAAAAGACTGCGAAGGGTTATAATGTCGGTAGAATTGAGGACCAAAGAAGGCTTGTTTTTGGCCCGGAATCAAGAGGGGTTTCACATTGGTGATCATTGCTGATCAATCTTCAGTTTTGTCTTTGGTCGACGATTGTTTGAAGAACATCTTTGGTCTTCTTGAGAACGGGTCTAATCTTTGAAAGACCTTGTTTATCTTTTGGCAGTTGTCTATGATTCCATTCGAGGAACAGTTTACTTCAGAACTTGTTGGGGGTTGGGGTATCCAGTAATTCCTTGGTATCCCCAAAATCAGTCTTACGATTTTTCAGCATTCTAGTGAGGGTCAAGCCCGCTCTTGTCAAGCTTTTTATGTCTTTTTTTTTATATACATAGAGATTCGACTCTTTCTCTTTTTTGATCTTGCCTTTTCCGTTTTCTAGGAACTGAAATTTTTATGATCATGTAAAGTATGTGACTTGAGTCTCATCCTGTCTGGAGGTTTTGCTTTGAAAGTCTCATGTAGCTCTTATTTCTTGAACTTCTCTGTCTGCGAGTGTCTTTGCTACTTTCGTATTGGTGTTGTGTAATGATCACCAATGAGGGTACATGAAATGAATTCGTTGGCTTAAATTGGCTATACAACCGGTATAGGTGTATAGGATAGAGAAATGAATATTTTTTCGTCATCCTATGGCGCCTGGATCAATGCATATCAACACATGAAGATTGATGATAGTCCGAGTAAAAAGATTTCTAACCATTTACCTTTCATGCTTCTAGACTGCTTTTAGATGACCCCAATGTGAGGCGGCTCTTGACAGGGTTAAGAAATGAAGACCACCGCTCAAAGGATTTATCGATGATCACCTATAGTGTTTGTGGAGAAGAATAAATGCCCCGTCATCCCAATCCAGGTAATTGATGCTAATAGTCCTTACATCCCTGAATTCAAGCTTTTCTATCCTTATACTCATCTCATCTTTCTGGTGTGTATAGGACGTGTTTGGATTAGGTTTGCCTCTTATCTGAAGAAACATTCCTGCTAGATAGCCTAAACAACTCTGTTTTGAAAAAATCATTCTGTTTTTCTCCGGACATTTCACCTCACAGGGAATTAATGACACACCATACATGTCTCAGCCATGTTTGGATAACCTCTAACCCTAACATGTGTGCAACAAGTGTTAGAAGTTTATCTTTTGAAAGCATGGTTCATTCATAAGTTTACATGTATGTTAATCCTTAGCTTCTTCTTTCTTACAAGAAAGTGAGAAATTTTACGGTATTTCTCCGTTGCTGCCTTATGTCTTCACCGAACATCCCTGTAGGAAGAGAACGAAAATTTCCAGTGACTGAAATATATTTTAATGCTTGATGAAACGGATACTTATCACCTGGTTCTACATGTCAGGGACCATTTTGTTCTTGGTTTCATTCGAATGAGTTTGATTCCGAATCTATTTCTTGGAATCCTACAAAACATAACACATGCCATGTATGCATAGATGCATGATATGTCTATGTAATGAGTGCTAAGGCGACTTGAACCATTTTGGAGAAAGTCATGTGACCATCATCTAATTTCATCTCAAGGATAATACTTCTTCACAGCATATGAGTTTATAAGATATCCCAATTCTTCTCCTTCAGAATTTACAAGAATTAATGCCCATCCCACAAGGACTTTCTTGACAACATAAGGGCCTTCATAATTCTGAGTAAACTTGCCTCCCGGATGAGCAGTATTTGGCAGAGTCTTCCTTATCACCAAGTCATCTACTTCGGAACCTTTGGGTTTAACTTTCCAATTAAATGACTTAGCCACCCTCTTGTGGTAACTCTAACCTTGACAAATTGCTCTAAGACGCTTCTCGTCTATCAAATTTAGCTGTTTATATCAGTGTTTGATCCACTCTACCTCAAAGAGTTTAACTTCTGACAATATTCTCAAAGACGGAACCTCAATCTCTACAGGTAGGATACCTTACATCCTGTATACCAGAGCATAAGGAATTGCCCCAGTAGAAGTTCTAATCGAAGTTCGATACGCCATTAAGGTAAAGGGTAGCCTCTCATGCCAATTTTTGTAATTTTCGGCTGTCTTAGCCAAGTTCGTCTTGACGTTCTTGTTTGCCGCTTCTACTGCTCCATTCATTTGCGGGCGATATAGGGAAGAATTAAGATGTCGACCGTCAAAGTGATCCAATAGATCATCGACAATCTTATTGTTTAAGTTGGACCCATTATCTATGATGATCGCCCGAGAGGTACCATATCGAGAAATTATCTCTCTAGATAAACCTTGCCACACTTTTTGTAGTGACATTTATGTAAGAACTGGTCTCTATTCACTTCGTGGAGTAATTAATTGCAACAAAAATGAAGCGATGGCCAGAAGCTGTTGGATTGATTGGCTCTGCCATGTCTATTCCCCACATAGAGAAAGGCCAGACTTCAGACATCTGATAAAGTTCGTTCGGGGGTGCATTAATCTTATCTCCGTATACTTGACATTAGCGACATGACCTGACATGTTGACTACAGTCTGATTCGATGGTCATCTAATAATAACCAAGCCGCATGATCTTTCTCGAGAGGAGATGGCCATTCATGTGTAGCCCGCATATACCTTCATGGATTTCCCTCATGAGAGTATTTTCTTCTTTAGAATCTACGCACCTTAATAGAGTAGAATCTAATGATCTTTTGTACAATGTTTGTCCACTGAGGAAGAGTTTACTAGCCATCTTGCTTATATATCTTCGATCTCCCGCTTGATACCCATTAGGAAATTCCCTCTTCAAGAGATAATTCTTGATATCGTGGTACCATGGCTCTCCGTCGAACTCTTATTCCACCTGCACACAATAAGCTGGTTTTCTGGTTATGCCAATCCTCAATGGCTCTATTTCTAATCCATCAGTTATTTGCAGCATGGAGGCCAGTGTAGCCAACGCGTCTGCGAACTAGTTCTGCACTCTGGCATATATTCAAATGACACTTATTCGAATTTAAGTGTCAACTCTTCTAGGTACTCATGATAGGAGATGGGTTTTGTGTCCTTTATTTTTCACTCTCCGTGTCTGAAAAATAATGAGCATAGAATCTCCATAAACCTGCATTTTAGGTACCTCCATGGAGATGGCCAATTGTAGGCCTAAAATGCATGCTTCTTATTCTGAAATATTATTGGTGCAAGGAAAAGTTAATTTTGCTGCAACGAGGTAACGTTGACCATCAGGGGATATTAGCACCGCCTCTGTTCCAGCTCCTGATAGATTGACGGCACCATTAAAATACACGACCCACTTGTCTTCTATCAGATTCAAAACTTGATCTTCCACTTTTGTCTGTCCAGAAGATGTGTGATTTTGAGAAATTTCGGCCAACATATTGGCTATGGCTCTCCCCTTCACAGACTTTTGTGGAGAGCTGTTGATGTCAAATTCAGACATCACTTGCCATTTTGCTAATTTCTCAATCAAAGCGGGTTTTTCCAAAAGATATTTGATAGGGTCATTTTTTGTCACCAATTGAATATGGTGGTATAGGGTATACTGCATCAATCTGCGAAGTACCCACATTGTTGCTATACAAGCCCTCTCGACTAGCACATAATTCGCTTTGAATGAGGTGAACTTCTTACTCAAGTAGTAGATAGCTCTTTTCTTATCATCCACAGGGTTTGTTTGAGCAAGTAAGGCTCCCAAAGATTCTTGATGTATAGTCAAATACAAGGTCAAGGGGTGACCTGGGACAGGTGGCACAAGTATCGGTGGAGTGGCTAATAGTTTTGATCTTTTGGAATGCCTGACTGTATTATGCATCCCAAGCTACTTTGGCGCCCTTCTCGAGTAGTTTGAAAATTGGTTTAGCCACATCTGATAATTGATTGATGAATCTGGTTATGTAGTTTACCCTCCTTAAAAGACTTATTACTTCCTTTACCGTCGAAGGAGTTTCTAGATCACGAATAGCTTGGATTTTTGAAGGGTCAATTTCAATGCCCCTGTTACTGACCATAAATCCGAGAAGTTTCCCAGATTTCGCCCCGAACACACATTTGTTAGGGTTGAGCCTCAATTTGTATTTTCGGAGTCGCTCAAATAGCTTCTTTAACACTTGAATGTGATCTTGTCCTTCCTTGGACTTGGTGATCATGTCATCGACGTTTACCTTGATCTCCATATGGATCATGCCATGGAATAGGGTGACCATCGCCTTTTGGTAAGTTGCCCCAGCATTCTTTAGTCCAAAGGGTATTACTTTGTAATAAAAATTTCCCTAAGGGGTTGTAAATGCGGTTTTCGGCTTATCATCCTGTTTCATAAGTATTTGGTTATATCTAGAGAATCCGTTCATGAATGAGAATAATTCATACCTCGCTGTACTATCCACTAGTACATCGATGTGGAGAAGCGAAAAATCATCCTTTGGGTTTATGTCACGCCCCGAACCCGTCGAGCTTACGAACATCCCTGCAAACAATCCATACAATCTCTCACGGTCCCAAGATCCAAACTTACAAGTCGAGAGGTAATATATAAACATAAGCATGCGGAAGTGATACTTAAATAATTCTCGTACAGAATATTAGTTAAGTGGGACCTGGATAGTGTAATAATTGTCATACATCATAACTAACAGTTCATACAACTCCGACTAGTACAATCCGCTAATAAACTGGGCGACGAGGTAGTACGCAAAAGAGTCCCTCATGACATCCAAAAGAACAGGATGGGGTCGCCTCCAAAAGATCGAGCCAATAATCTATATCTCCTAGGATGAGCTGCTGGAGTCCCCGGAATCCTCTGCGTTCTCGGTCGGCTCATACTTGGAGAACGTCTCGGACGGAACCTCGATGGAATCCTCCATGATCTCCTCGCGCGACGGCTCTGCCAGGTTCTCCTCGGTCGCCTCCAAGACTATGACCTCGTCCTCCTCAACAGTGAAGTCTAGCGTCGGGGTCTTCTCCGGCCCATTCCTAATGCCGACTACAGACCCCTCTGGCAATACCTGCTCTCCAGCAGTTTGGCCCCAAGCAGGGGTAACTCTTTTAGGTATCTCGTGAGGCTTTAGTGGCCCAATATGCTCGTCTCCGCTCTCTTAAACTATGCCTCGAATCTATGAGGTTTCCAATCAGGGCTACCCTCGTCGACCCATACGATAGTGCACTTTCTCACATAAATGTTTCCCTGACTATCTGGGAACTCATCAAAATACGCCGTCATTTCTTTGGAGTTCCCAAAACGTATAGGCCACATCTCTAAGGCCTAGGATCTGTAAAAATAAGGGTCCCCAAAAGGAGTGAGATACACATATCAGTAAAACAACCCTAACTCTAGGTCAGGTCGATAGTCCGCTCAGGTAGTCGTACGCCTCAATAATTCCAAACTCATAAGCACACAGGCATATCAGGCACAAATCAATAAAACAAAAACATACATATGACAAGTATGCAATGGTGACCTCATGTCACACTCAGATGATCATGTATATCTGTCCTGCCACTTCACCACAACCACCTCTTTCCTGCCTCAATTTCCAGCCTGTGATCTCATCGCATCAGGCTCGGTCCGCGTAAACGTATTAGACCATCATCGGCAACCCGCGTAAACGCATCAGGTTCTGATGAATCTCCAGGCCAATATCATCATCTCATCCTCCGTCCCGCGAATAATTCGCATCAAGACCGTGGCCATCTCAACCCCGCGAACTCGTCGCATCAGGGCGCCACACAACATCGACTCTACCCTACGATCTCGTCGCATCAGGGTATCCACCTCCCGCCCCGCGTCTCATACGCCTCAAGGCCTGCTATGTCATGCTCATGCCATGATTTTAATTCAATTTCACAAATTAAACAACAAGTGCAAGTCATGCACAGTTCGGAAACTTTTGGCATGTAAGGCAATCAATTGACACACATACTTGGCAGATAATTCAAGAATAAATAATAACATACATAATCCTTTTATAGCCACTCAGGACATACCAAGAAAATCCCCATAAATTGATCAAACTAAACCTTGACTCACCCAATTGAGTCCAATCTCCCTATCCTAAGTTTAGAATTCCCTTACCTTGCGTTTTATATCACAATAATTCCTTCTTACAAGCCTTGAAGTCTCGGCCAAGCCAACTCAAGGGTTAATTCACCGTGCAACCTAGCATATTCAACCAATCCGTCAATTTTCTTTGCCCAATTCCTCAATCCATGAATCATAATCATCTATAACATAATCCTCATCATATTAACATGTCTTATTCATCAATTTGAGACTCAAAATCCAACCATCAACAACCCAACAGATTCGGTTTGCCCGGAACCGAATCGGTCATCCTTGGTTCCGTGCAAACCAAACACAATCGGTCTTCAATCTACTCCTAAATCCATCAATTAATCATCATCTTACTTCTCAACATGTTTATATAAGGGTTTAGGGGTCTCATTGAAGATTTGAAGTCGATTAGTCGCCGGAATCTCGTTGAACGTTGCCGGTTCACCCAAGATTAGAATCCGGCAGTTTCTGTGCATGATTTACAAGACCGGTTCATGGTCAAAACTTCATCAAATTGAGCCTCAATTTTTATCACAGATTCCTACATGTATCTACTAGATCTCCACAAAATTTAACTCCAAAAATCTAAGATTTTGGCCTTCAAAAGGACTAGGAATCGGACCTACCTTAGGTTGAGCTCGATTTTGTCGGCTCTTGGGAAAATGCTTGCTCGGGACTCCTCGGTGCTCCAAATGGCTTGATTCTTGTTCAAGGATGTCGAAAAGACGTAGGGCTTCGTTGGTGTGGTCGGCCGGCAGTCGGATGGTGGTCGGAGAGTGGCGTCGTGGGCGGCGAAGGGAGAGACTAGAAGCTGTCCGGCGAGCAGCAAGAAAGAAGAAGAAGATGAGGAAGTTTCGGGAGTTTGAAGTGCAAATGGCTGGTCAAGTGAGGTGAGAGGAGAGAGAATTTGCTACATATAAAGGTTTGGTTAATTGGTTGAATGTTAGGTGGCCAAAAGTTTGACATGACCACACCTTGTCCATCTCTTGACACTTGGGCATTTGTCTTTTCCAAGGTGATCCAATAGCAATCCTTCACC
The DNA here is from genome assembly GCA_028455895.1 of Rhodomyrtus tomentosa. Lineage (NCBI taxonomy): Eukaryota > Viridiplantae > Streptophyta > Magnoliopsida > Myrtales > Myrtaceae > Rhodomyrtus > Rhodomyrtus tomentosa. The sequence continues at coordinate 32,141,182 of JAPCWY010000001.1, read as the reverse complement.
CTTGAATTCGGCAGCTTTGAGGGGGCTTAATTTCCAAAATGCCCTTCTTCAATTGCATGGGCAATGTTCTAAGCTTGTGGGGCAAAAGGGTAATTTTACCCCCAACGTTCAGAACGTCATTTTTCTCATTCCAGAATCCTTTAATAGGGCGACGACCAATCCGAATAATGTTGGAATTCTTGATTTTCCATTTCAAACTTTTCAAGACTCGTTTCTGATGATTTCCTCTATCAGACGTGGTTCCAATCTATCTCGAATCGACGGGTGGCTTTTGCGGACCTTACGCGTATCGACCCTGTGATTCTCATCACATTTAGGGCTCGTCAATTCATGGCAATTTTGGTTGTCATGTAATTGTGAGGGTTTATCACTAGTCCCTTTGGTCTCGATCGTCACTATCCAGTTCAGGAAAATTTTGCAAATCATATGTTAGTTAAGCGACATCACCCGCGCTCCAATCGTATGACTCTCGCAAGGCGTTCCTTAATCATTTTTGGATCGGCCTTTTTGTGATTCTAAATATCTCCTCGACAATCCTTATGGTCAAAGCGCCATTTCTTATCCGAATTCCTTAGGTCCACGTATCTTGTCTCGTGTTAGCCTTCCCCTTTTGGTCAGTCTACTCGAATTGATCGGATTCGAGTGAGAAATTACTGAAATACATCTCTAGATTCATTTCTCATTAATGAGTCTGAAATTGACTAAAAATCAGAATGTCACAGGTTTGCTCTATTCAGGTCTCGATAATCCACATAGATCCGAACTTTGCCATCTTTTTTCATGAAGGGGACTATGCTTGTAATCCAATCTTAGTAAGGGATAGCTTTAATAAAGCTCACTTTAAGAAGTTTCATCACTTCTTCTTAATTCTATCTTCTAACTCAGCTTTCATCTGTCCGCTGCCTTGTCTCATGGGTTTAACACTAGGATCTGTGGGTAACACATGTTCCACAATTCTTGGATCCAAGCCCAGCATATCGGTGTATGACTATGCGAAGACATTTTGATACTCTTTAAGTAATTCGGTAAATCTGAGCCTTTCAGCTCAGGGTAGATGTCTACCAATTTTGACTTCTTTGACATCTGCAGCATTATCCAAGTTAATGATTATTGACTCTTCTAAAGTGGGAGGTGTCGAATTTTCTAAGGCACTCCAATCCCTATGGATAGCTGCGTAGCTCTCATTTGCGTCTTCCTCGATATCGTAGGAGTAATCATCTTGGCGATCTGGTTCACATAATGACCTAGTATGCATGTTTGAGATGATATGCCTGAAATGTCATGAGAATGGTTAGTCTCTATCTCATATAAAAATACGATGTGTGAGTGTGAAAAGTCTTTTCAAAAGAGATTTCAAAATAAGTGCAGGTATAAATGGAATTAGTCCTCACATCCTCAGACATCCTTGTTCCTCGAAAATGTTTTAAAAATCAGGAATCACATAGCAAATCAAGCCTCAAGCTTCCCATATGAAAGGCTAGTACTATCATTGGGCTGATTTGTAGTCCCATATGTCCTTAATAAAACTTGTGTGTTTTATTGAATGTAAAAATAGGCCGCATTACAAGTTATGCTTTTTGGACTAACGGTCGGAGATTCAAAGGTGTTTTTCTAACTCTACTACAAATGACAATTGCAGAGAAATGCGGGAATTTAAATGCAGTATTTAAAAGCAGGGGATATATTTCTTTACTCAGAAGTGGCGGCTTCCTCATCAAGCCACTCTATGATGACATTCACAAAGTCACTACCCAAAAAAGGGTTTGTTAGATCTGGTTCTATTGACGACGTCGTCTCTTTTTATGGCAGCCACTTAGAGTCTTTGCTGAAGTATTCGTTCAAAGGGCTGTTGAACATCTTAGATTTACCTTTCCAGGCTGGAGAACCAATAAAGGAATCATTCTGGCTTTTCTGGCGTCCATGGTGTCCACGACTCTTGCCTTGGCCTCGGCCTGCTATCTTAGGGGTAAAGTCTCCAATGCGAGTATTCTGATATCCCAAGCCCATCTTATGCTCGTTGGACTTTAACTGTAGATGAGTGCTGATTCCTTGACCATGTTTACCAAGACCTTTTCCTGGGTTGAAGCCATATGCTAGCAACATCTTTGCTGGTAGAATGTTAGCTTCAGAGATAAAATGAGTCTTCAGTTTCGCCCCCACAAGAGTGTGGATTACTGCCACCAGCTCTAGGGAATGATAGCTATATTCTTGCTTAACTTCAGGTTCAATGTAGGGGATAACGCTATTATGATATGCAAGAAGGTCAACTTCTCCATAGACGGTGATTACTTTCCCATCAATCACGAATCGTACTTTCTGATGTAGACTTGAAGGTACGGCTCTAGAGACGTAAATCTAGGGTCTCTCTAATAGGAATCCAAATGTGCTTGGTAAATCCATTACTTAAAAGTTTATGGAGAATTTGGTTGGGCCAATGAGCACATCCAGCTCGATTTCGCTTACCAGTGTTTTCCTCATTCCATCAAAGGCTCTAACAGCTGCTTTAAAGGTTCGAATCATTTTTTCTTTGATGCCCAAGCTTCTCAATGTAGCCAATGGACAGATGTTAAAAGCTGATCCGTTGTCGATTAGCACGTGGTCGATTAGCACGTGTGCTACTCTCTTCCCATTACAGTGTGCATTGATGTATAAGGCCTTGCTGTGCCCTCTCCCTTCCATAGGGAAATCTTCATCTGAGAAGCTCAATTGATCATTAAGAAGAATTGCCCCCGCAAATTCTCCCAACTGTATGTCGTTGATGGTTTCGGGGACATGTACTTCATTTAGTACTTTTAGTAGCGCATCTTTGTGCTTTTCCGAGTTGATAAACAAATCCAACAGAGATATTTTGGCAGGTATTTTCCTTAACTGCTCTATCACTTCGAATTTGCTGGTTTTAACAATGGATAAGAGCTTTTCTGCATCTTCCTTCGAAACCTCCTTCTTTTTAGACTCGCCTTCTCTTGGGGCGTAAAATCGTCCGGACCTCATCACGGCATCTACTTCTCCCATTCCATAGTTCCAATAAACTGCCTTAGAATCATAAATTTCTACCGGTGGACTTGTATGGTTACCGTCGTCAGGTGGGATGTCTCTGGTTCAGGTTCATCATTAGTTTCATCTCTTGGTAGGTGAATTACAATAGGTTTCACCAGACAATCCTTTTCTTGGCATAGGCTATCAAGCTCATTCAGTTTGATCACTACAGTCGTAGCAGTCTCAATCATTGCCACTGTATCGCCAAAGTTTCTTGAGAAGTTTTCGTATTCCGGGTAGTGACATTTATCAACATCACTTGATTCAGTTAACATTGCAAACTTCAAGTGTCTTCTTACTCTTTCGAATAGTTTAGTCAAGCTTTGTCATTGGGCTATTAACTTGTCCATCATGACATATTGCTCAGTGTCAAGCTTGTTATTTGTCGTTTGAGGATGACCGCACGTTGTCAATTAAAATGACATGTCCTTCATCTCTCTCGAGAGATCACTCACTTGTTCTTCTATGCGCAGGAAATGTTCTGATATCACTCGATTAAGTGATGATTCAGGTTTTTCTGTAAAAGACTCCATCACTGCCTTTATGATTTCTAATTGATTAGGATTATCCATACCTCCCCATCCATCAGGAATGATATCCTTCATTCTTTAGAAGAAACTGGGTGGGACAGAGTACTTCACCTTAAAGTTGTACCCATCAGAATCCTCACCTAGGTTATCTATGACCTCGCCTTTCACTAGTGCCTTAGCTACAAATCTGCGATCGGCCAGGCTTCGCTTGGTAGCTTTCAATTCGCCTTCGTCAAGCTTTTCTTCTGGTTCGGTAAGCAGCTCTATGTCGCCTACCAGACTTTCGTGTGGGACGTTCCACATATTCCCTTACTCGGTTTTTACCACAAACTGGTTCCATTTTAGGTTCACTAAGGCCTTAATTCATTCGAATTTCTCATCAACAATGCTTGACATTATCCCCAGACTCATCATCTTGGCAATACATAGCCTTTTTCTTTCAGCTGACACTTCTTCCTCTTTTGGATATGATGAGGCGATTGCCAGAATGTTGGTTAGTTTAGGTACATTCATCTTTAGCTCAAGGTGGTTTTCTTCTTCGTCAGCAAATATTACACAAACTGCTTGGTGATCCGGGAGTGGATTCTCTTGCACGTTTGGAACCACATTATCGAATTTCAAATTTGGTTATCAATGAGAGCCTGAACCTTCAGTTTAAGGAAGTGCCAATTATCTACATTGTGTCCTCTTTCACCCATATGATAGGTGCAAGTATAGCTTTCATCAAAACCAGGATATTTCGCCGGATTTACTCTATGAGGTTCCATTGCCACCAAATGTTGTTCTAATAACATCAGGAGCAACTTAGATAACGATCTGGGAAGTTGAGAAAATTGCTTCGGAGGCTGCCTCTTCCTAGGCTCTTGCCCTTTAGACATTGACCACGATAATCCTCCTTTAGCCTGATTGGAGTTAGCGAACACCTTGGGTTTATGGGAATCCGTTACAAAGGCTATGTCAACTCCAGCCTCTCTTTCTTTTCTCGGGAGATATTGCTTTCGCGTCAAAGTTTCATGTGGCCTTTTTTCTCTCAAAGTCCACTCCATACTTTCAGCCACCTTTATCAAGTGCGTAAAAGTTTGACATCCCGAAGTGTTCAATCTGTCAAAGTACTCATACGAAAATGCCTTCAAGAACAGGTCAATTAAGTCATCTTCCGGGATCGGCGGTTTCACTTGAGTTACTAAAGCACGCCATCTCTAGGCATATGTTCTGATTGTTTCGCTTCTTCCTTTCACTGTTGCCAACAGATCTTCCCTTGTTGGGGCCGCAGCTGTGTTAAATTTATATTGCTTGAGGAAATCTTTAGCAAGATCTTCCAATCCATCGTAATCATCCAGGTCTAACTCGATAAACCAAGTTAAAGCGGCGCTAGGCAAATTTTCTTGAAAGGTATTCATCAGAAGGGGAATATAGTCAAAATAATGCGCCATTTTACAGAAATAGTATTTGAGGTGAGCAAGTGGACAGCCTGTCCCGTTGTATTTTCTCACAAAGTCAGGCTCTTTGTAGTCCGAAGGAGTCTCTACTTTGGTGAACAGAGATATCTTGTCAAAACGGGCTAACTTGTAGCCCTGACTACTTAAGCACTCCTCAACCTTGGCTATTCTCTTAGCCTCTGCTTAAGCTTTCATAGCTTATTTTCCTTTCTCCTCATTCTCGAGGTTAATGATAATTGGCGGCAACTATGGTTGTGACTGGACATTTGGCGCACGAACATCCTCTACGACATGTTGGGCACCTTCAGCTGTTTCTTTGTCAGTCGTATTGGGTATTGAGGATTGATGCCAGTCATTTAAGTTAGGTACTGTCGTCTGCCTGGCTTGGGAGGCTTCCAACATTGCTTTAATCTCAGCCATCATGGTAGTCATAGTAGTCATCTAGGTCTTCAACATGCTCACTCGTGGAGTCAATTCTTGCTGTTCCATTCTCGTCTTATGTCGAGTACGGAAATGATATCTTGGTAATTCCGTGATTAGAGAATACTTATTTATTTGAAAATAACATGTAAGCATCTCTTTAGGACAGATAATGAAAGTACTGGATTCTTTCAATTTCATGTTTTCTATTAATGAATGATAAAAAGGACTACCTTGTGAGCCTTAGTCTCGCGTGAGCAGTTCTTTTAATCATTTTTCAAAGGAATTCATAAAATCAAAAGAAGCGCAATCTTTGACGATAGTTTTTGATGCACTGACAAAATATGCTTATGCTCGTGCACATGTGTGAGGAGTAACATTTAATACAAATGAGTATCACAATGTTAAGAAAACATCATAATGTTCGCGCGTTTTACACTTGACAGAATAGTCTATCCAAGCCTAGGGCACTTGAGGTCTAAGGTACCCTCATCGTTCCAGCAAAGATCGAGTTTTTCAGTTTGAGATACCTCATCTCCCAATTATGACGGTGATCCCATGTCTTCGGGTATATACGGCTCCACTCTAGGCACGTACAACACAATGTACTCAGGTACATAAGGCTCGATAAAGCTGGGTCTGGTCGCCTCAAAGCGTCGGATGTATTCTGTAGAAGCCCTATGAATATTCATCTCACGTATCGTATCATCTGTCCATTCTACGTCTTCAGTCTGGGAGCCTTTTAAAGAGCGTATCATGAATTCCACCTTAGCTTCAAATTGCTTCTTCTTCTCCCCTGTGAGGGTCTCCCTTGGCATGTCAAATGAGAATACACCTAGTTGTGGTGATGAAGGAATCTCTTGCAATGCCCTATATTGTTAGATTACCTTCCTTGGATAATATGCGATGGCACCCGTGAATCCTAACAAGGGGACTGAATCTTCGCCATTGCATGCGAGTCTGACTCTACTCAATGATGGTAATCTAAGCCGCCATCAGAGTTGTTCTGGCTTTAGAGTTCTAAGAAATTCATTCCATTCTTTAAAGTTGAACTTAGGACTATGTGTATGAGTTTTGATGAAAGTTCTAAGAGGATGAGTGTTAGAGCTAATCTTAGCGAAACCCATACGGATATGAAATTATTTGACATGAGATGTGAACCACAGATATAAGAGACCACTATAGACTCTAAATATTCCATTCTTGTTTTTTCTAAAATGGTTTAGGAAGAGGAAGGTTTTGGCGAGGATAAGGTTCGAGTAATTCCACTTGTAGCAGGCTTGTTTAACCACTACGACCATGATAGGGTCAAAAATAACAAACAAGATCGGAAATAGGACAAAGCTAAAGAATGTCAAGATAAAAGCTCTACCAGATTTAGTTCATTTGCTAGCAGGGAGGTTGAGAAACTTTTCTAGGAGAAAAGATAGGGAAACTCGCCTAGAATTACTTTTGACGTCTGTTTTGATTTCGTTGAGATTTGTATTCAAGAATTTGGCTAGTTAACTCAGAGGCTTAAACCCTATAGGAGGTTGAACTAACAAGTGAGTAAACTCATCTCTAATGGTGGCGCTATATTTTTTGAGGGTAGGGATAACCTTTAATTCTTCCATACAGAACGTCGCGGTGGTAGATCCCAATAGAGTGCCATAACTTGGATAAAGACAGGTGGACATTCAATCTTCAGCAGGTCCAACAGATATCCTAACCACAATTTGGCGTACTTCTAGCTAGCTTCACCCATGCTACCCCACCAGGTTAGGAGCTCAGCTCGAGGGACCTTGAACACTTGGATATTATCCTTTCCCATCAAGTCTAAAATATGCAAACGATTTTGAAAAATCAATCGCCAAAGATTACTTTAAACATGTGATTATGCTAATGTCGTGAATTATGCATGAACTGGTTTAATTGCATATTTCAATCGATGAAATGGAAATTAGAGTTTTTCTCATGTATGAAAACTTGACTCATGGTCTAATTTGAATTTCAAAGAAGTGAATTATGCAATTAGTCAGAATCATCTTAGTGACTAAAAAAAATAACAATGTCACATTCCATTGGTCAAAACATCAACTGTGAACATAGCAGATGAAATTTCTTATTACAAACAGGATATGCTATGATAGAGAGATTGAGAGGGGCTTCGAGAGGGGGAGAAGACACCAATCAAATCTATTCTAAAATAAGAAAGCCATAAAAGGCCAATGGAATGTGGGATCTAAGCTATCCCTCCCCCAGATCTAATCTTCTTCTCGGTGATGGTCTATCAGGGTTTTCTCCTTGATTGTATCTTTATCTTGCCCTTCTTTAGGATATGGCTCGGCAATTAGGACTCTTCCTTAGTTGAACGCCCTTCAAGTTGTGAAGAATAATCTTCAGTAGGTTGGTTGAGATACTTTAACTCTTTTGGCTATTCTCTGGTCCACGGTACAATGAGTTCATGGGTCTTTTTGGATTTCGTCTTTTTCAGTATGATGCGTCTTGACTTCGTCTTGGTTGTAGGGCGTCTTTTCTTCCCCCAAAGAACGATCCTAGGTTGATTCTCCCTCGCTTGACTTTCAGTTTTTCGGTGGGCATAGGCTTCTCTAGCTAAGCCATTGTGATACTGCCTTTTCATCTCTAGATAGTGCTTGAGCATTTCGTTTGCCTGCCGTTAAACCTAAGGTTATTGACATAATAACTAGTCTGGTAATCTTTGACATATCTCAGTTTATGTCTAGTCAGCTCTTGGCCATGTACAAATCTAGTAAAATGTAACCTTGTATTTGGCCAAGACGAGTGACTTTCCTTAGATATTCGAAGGTTACCAACTCCGTCGAACTTCTAGGAAACAACGACATCTTATCCCTTATCATCGTTATTTCAATCAGTCACTTGAATGATTTCAGAATGTATGCAATGCATGTAGATGTGAATGATATGCAACACATGAATATACTATGAAACAAGAAGTAGGGAAGTAAATTAAAAGTAAATGCCTTACCAACCAAAACCTCAAGGAACATGAAATATTCCCTTGTGATAATGCATGGTTTTAGGTATACTAACCTTCCACAGACATGCGCATGGGACAAGTTGGAATATACTCTAGAAATAAAATCAGGTGAGGAACCTATGGCTCAAGCTCCCACGATCCAAATATGACAGATTTCTTCCCAATAGTACCCACCTAAGAGGGCTAGATATCACCAATTTGGATCGTGAGCGGGAATGAACACGAAAATCTCAAGTGTCATCAAATACGAGATTCTTTCATATCCTTCCCCTATCTAAGTTAACCTAAAGGTGGTTGCAGTCGGGGTTTGACCGCCAGTGTGTGAGATGTGTCGTGATCATTACAATGCAAGATCATGCATAACAATTTATATCAAACACCACTTCAGTAAATACGTAAAAATAAACATACAATCCCAACTTCAACCTGCAGGAAAGATGTCAACAAACACTCTACCCCTTATTTCTTCAATCTGGAAAAATATTTAACACAATGGTTAGGATACGTACCTTACATTCGAGAGCGTCTGCAGAAAACAAAGTTAGATAAACCAATTAACTTTTTAATCGGCTCAAATCCTTTAAAATTCCTAACCAGAGATTCTGGTTTGGAATAAAATTAGCGGAGTCGCTAGTCTGTCGCGACTCTCGAGAGGATGGCCTCGCTCGAACGGGTTAATGGGCCATCCCTTCTGATCAGACATGGGCCTCTCCCAAGGCCCGTTACCCAAGTCGCAATGGCAGTATATGTGGTCGACCTTCGGTGTGGTCTGGTGACATGTGATATGTGTACATATTAAGGAGTCACCACCAATCGTTCTGGGGATGGTACGATTGAAAACCCTATCGAATAGTTAGGAGCATTCTATTCAATTCCGCGAAAACCAGAGAAATGGGATCGGGGACTTTGTTACGTCAACTATCAGAGTTGACGTACTTTCGGCACCTAAGTTGAATGATTTGTTTCACCTAAGATTTCATTCAGATGAGTGAGGCACGAATCCTAAAACTAAGAGTTCATGCAAATAGAAGTGACTACCCTAGCACTCACAATTAGTAAAAATAGATGCGCAAAGCAAGGATCTAAAACGTATATATAAATCACATGAACACAAGATGACATCCCTAGTGAGGCCTTACTAGCCTAGAGAAATGTCAATCAAGGCTCAAGAGTGTTTTTAACATGATTTGCCCTTGATGGGCAAAATCGTAAATTTGAAGATTTTTGGGACAATTTACCCTAAAAGGGAAAATTCATCATTTCAGATGAAATATGAAGTCGAAATATGATGAAAATAGAATTGGTGACCAAAACTATCCATATCCTATTTTTCGAAAATTTTTAGAATTTTTCTAAAATTTTGGAATCAATTTACCCTTTAGAGGGTAAAATCGTCATCTTAGAAGGTGATGAGAAGTGAAAATCCCAAACATAAGGATTGGTCGACCACCAGATCCAAATTCTAAATTTGAGTAATTTTCGCGGCTCGATCGGAATAAGAATGACTATTTACCCTTTGAGGGGTAAAATCGTCATTTCAGAAAAAGGACAAGATTCGAAAATCCAAGCATAAGAATTGATCGCCTAACCGACCCTAATTCTCATCTTAGTATTATCGACCTCTCTCAAATACAAGGCAGAGACGATTTATCCCTAAAGGGTGATATCATTAATTTTTAGATGAACGGATAAGAAATCCTAAAAATAAGATTAACCAGTTGTCTGTGGTCATTCCTTAATTTTTTTTGAATTTTTGGAATGTCTAGGAATTGTCCACAATTTTCTTACATTCTTTTGGGATTTTCTAACATTGTTTTAGAATTTTCTAGGAATTTTTTGATATTTTTATTATTTAAAAATCATTTTCTGAATTTTTTTAATTAAAAAATGATTCGGATCGGGTCGACTTGACCTACTCAGGTCGGATACCCGGCCTAGACACGGACTCGTGCGACACCGCATCGAAACGATGCCGTTCCGTTTTTTTTTTTTCATTTATTCAGATTTAATCCAACGGCTCTTAATAAACCACGTGGCTAATCCATAGTCACTGGATTAGTTGACTAATACCTACGGCCCGGATCAAAAGCCGACTATCTCTCAATCGTTAGATCTGATTACTTAGATCTACGGCCAATATCGAACGACTCGACTAATCCTTGACCGTTCGATAAAATTCATTATTTGTTTATTTTTGAAAATCCAATTTTTATTAACATAATTTATAAAACTGATTGGACGATCACCAAGCCAACACGTGGCGAAACCTAGACCGTCCGATCATCTAACAGATTCAAATCGAATTCTAACGGTTCAACTGACGTGGCTGCCACGTGGCATGCCACGTCAGCACCTTTGACCGATTGACCGCTACGACATCGTCTTCTTCCTCGAACACTCTTCATCTGCAACGAACAGCCGAGAAACTTCAGCGATGATTTGACGGTAAAATCTTGACGAAATAAAGCAAGACCGACGCCAATCGACTAGCCTTGACGTCGCAAGTAACATATCGCATAATCAAACACGATTATTCAAGATGACTAGGGTAATCAAAACATTACCAATTCAACTATGGCTATGTTACTCAGGCAAAAGAGAGCACACTAAGCTAATTCATTCACATGATTGCTTCTAATTGAATTCAAAAGACTTACCACAAGCTCCGATTAAGCTCGCACGACCTAGATTCGGCTAAGTGACTTTGAACAGTGATCGACAATGGAGGTTGAGTTTGGAGACTCAATTTGAATATTCAAGCAAAATCGATGCAAAATGAAAATGCGATGATGGTCAGTGATGCTTGGGGAACAAAACACACACACTAAATGCAAAGATCAAGGCCGAAGACGAGATTCGCCATTGATGCTCAGTAAGAAGCTTGAAATTCTGACTCACCTGTTCTTGTGGTTTCAGTCCGCACGGCCGGCGGCGATCGCTTCCTGGAACTTCAAGCAAGCTTCTCACATTCTTCTTAGGCTTCGGTTTGGCCGGAGACGGCCTAATTAGCACCTTGCAGTCGAGCTCAAGTCCTTGATGACGGGAGTTGGAGAACGAGCGCTCTCTCGCTCTCTCTCTCTCTCTCTCTCTCTCTCTCTCGATTATGTTAATCCTTAGCAACAATATGAACCTTATCTCTCTTCCAGAAAGCCTCAAAAGGCTATATACCACTTTTGAGTTTTTGCCGCAAACGGGGGGAGGCTAATTGACTTGAAATGGCATGTGATCGTATGTGCTATTTGGTCCAAACGGCGTTGGAGATGGTGGGCAATTCCGTTAAGTCGGAATGGTTCCCTGGTGTGCGCGAATAGACGTCCGATTTGGCCATTCTGTGAAAGTTGACTTTCATGGCCATTGCGACGTTGACCGGTCGATTTCGCCTTCCTTCGACAGCCATTGGTTGTGATTCCGGTTTCAATCGACGGGAAATGGCCTGAAGAATTAAACCCCCACTAATGTATCTTCAATTGTAGTCAATTGGTCTATCAATTTCACCATCAAGACTCGACATTGCACTGTTCATCTGCACGAGAGTCTAAGGAAGAAGATGACACTGTAGCGAACCGGTTCCGACTTGAAATTTTCAAAATTAACCCAAATTGGTGAGAAATATTTGTAATTAAACCTCAGAATCGAACTTAGGACATGAATATTATTTAAAAATGTAATTTTTTTCCAAAAGTTTATGTCAATTTCTACAAAAGCCCTAAATTTGTCCTTAATTGCAATTCGAGAAATTACGAAATTGAAGGTTCAAACGGTCAAATTAGACCAAACCACCTATGCTAATCAACTTAGAATGATGAAATACATTGAGAAATGGCTTCAATTAGTAAATATAGCCCTTGAATTGAAATTAATTTCAATTATACCTAAATTCTAGGATTAAATTTCAATAAAGTATGCAATTTTGCCCAATTCATGCAATTGAGCAATTTGTGCAAATAATTAAGCTAAATTGCAATGAAAAATAATTAGATTGAATGTCAAAACCCTAAAAATGCCAAAATTACAAATTAAAAGACTCAATTGACATTTTTTTACCAAATTCAATCATATGTGTAACAAAGAAACACATAAAATTGAACTTGAATTTGGACTTTTTATGAGGTCAAGAATACAAGGGAATTAAAATAAAAATATTGAATTTTTTTTTATATTTTTGTGACCTCAAATGTTATTTTTCTTGAATTTTCGGATATTTTCTTATTTTCTAAATATATCAAAAAAATGTGAAAATTACAAAAAATTATTTTTTTGGTCAAAAATGGTTTCTTGGGCTTGGCCAAAGCCACCAAGTTGATTTTGTACTTTTTTGACTTTTTATGAATTTTTTTAATGATGTTTCAAAATACGACTGAAAAAAACTAGTAAAAAATCAGGTGTCAACAAGTACCACTAGTTATGCCTTTACAATTGCGGGTACAACAGTGAGTTGGGTATCTCAGCTACATAAAATAGTGGCTCTATCAACGACAGAAGCAGACTACGTGGCGATCATGGAAGCTTTTAAGGAAATCATGTGGTTACAAGATTACTTGGAAGAGCTACGTCGAAAGCAGCCAGTGAGCATACTGTGGGGTTATAGTCAAAGTGCAGTATACTTAGCAAAGAATGCAGCTTTTTACTCATGGACTAGACATATCAAGAAGCGTTATCACTTTATCAGGTCAGCATTGAAAGATAACGAGTTAAAGCTACAGAAGATTGATGGCTCAAAGAATCTAGCTGACATGTTTACCAAGGTAGTAGACAGAGAGAAGCAAACTTTATGTACTACTACTATTGGCATTACTCCATGTTAATTGATGAGGAGTATCGCAGAGGCACAAGTTCTAGTTACTAGTTTTTTGAAGAGGATGGATGCAAAATTGCTTAGTGCATCAGACATATTTGTCTTCAAGTGGGAGATTGTTCGCTTGTGAAACCAAAAAATATCATTAAGGGTTTTTTTTTTTGTCTTTTGTGCTTTCTTTTTCTTCTAGGTTAAAAGATATACCTTATACATTATAGATATATAAGTTGTAGCCATCGAAAGAAAAGAGCAGATAGAAAGCGCAAAAAGTATTGAATAGAGAGAAAAAAGAAAGAGAGAAGCTGTGGCAGCATTTTTAAGTGTTCTCGTTTTCTTTTTGCTTTTCTTGAAGACCAGTGGATTTGCAGAGTGACTCTGCGCGGAAACGTAGCTCAAGTTTGGGTGAACTTCGATGACAAATTCTCTGATGTGCTTCTTCTGATTATGTTCTTTTATCGTTATATTTTGCCACTGCGCATTGTTTGCTTGGGTTATTTTTCTGAAATTGGGGCACGATTCCTATTAGAATCTTGCATCGGGCACTAAAACATGAGATAACATAATTAATATACAAAAGAAAAAGTCGATTTTGAGCCATTTTTAGCTTCTCAATCAACCCTCCTTTGACATTATGAATCGTGCAAATTTCATCCTTAATGGTCATGTGATGGCCTTTCTCGGACAATTGTCCCATGCTTAGGAGATTTTCTCAAAGACCGGGAACATAATGAACGTCAAAATGCTTTGAAACGACCAGTCCTTTGCCTTGATTTTAATTATCCCTTTTCCCATGACAGGAACTTTAGTATTATTCTTGAACCTCACCTCCGAACGAAAGGTGTCATCGAATTTTGAGAATAGCTCCTTCTCGCCGCACATGTGATTGCTACATCCAATGTCTAAGTACCAAACATTCTTATGATTTTCCATTGCAGCATTACACATGAATAAAAGAGCATTATCATGCTCATCATTGCTATCGACAAACCTTGCTACCTTGGCATGAAAAATTTGACCACCATGGTAATGCCTATTCTTTTTACAATTAAAACACCAAATATGGGATTTTTCTTTTCGTTGTCTAGAATGTTTCTCTTGCCGCTTTTTATCTTTCTTTTGATTAGAAAGATTCTTCCTTTCATTGGGCAACATCGACTGGCTTTGTAGAACTTCATCCACCATCTTGAATTTCTCCTTGAGTCCCTGCTCGTACATTTATAGAGAGCCCACCAACTCATCGACGGTGAAGGTAGAAAGATCCTGAGACTCTTCAATGGAAGTCACAATACATTCGAATTGCAAAGTTAGCGTCCGAAGAATCTTCTCAACGATTTGTTGGTCACCAATAGTCTCACCATTGGCCTTCATTTGATTGACAAGAGCCAATGCCTGTGAAAAATAATTAGAAATAGACTCCGACTTTTCCATTTGAATGAGCTCGAATTGTCGATGAAGAGTTTGAAGCCGAACCTTTTAGACCTCCTCAACCCCTTTGTATATGTTGATGAGAGTGCCCCAAGCTTCTTTTGCCGTCTTTGAATTCATTTTTTTAAAGATTGAAAAATCTATCGCTTGATAGATGTAAAAGAGAGCGTAACGATCTTTTTTACGATTTTCTTTTATCTTCTTCTGCTCCTCCGTTGTCAAATCTATCGGCATTTCTAGCTTCACGAATCCATCTTCCACAATCTCTGTCAGCTCCTGAAACTCGAATAGCACCTCCATCTAGATCTTCCAATGCTCAAAATTCTTCCCATCGAACTTGGGAGTTGAGGTTGGACCATTCTGGCATTATTCACAGAAGCCATATGACTCAAGATTTTTCTCAGCCGAATTTACAAAAAAACTTAGCCAAACTGGTTCTAATATCAAATGTTGGAAATTAGAGAGGCGCAGCTCTAATACCAAATGTTGGAAGAAGGAAATTTGGAATTGTTGTTCATTTTAATCGAAGAAGGATTACATAGTATTTATAGACTCTTTAGATAACTAGAACAATTAAAGCTCTCTTGAAAACAACCAACAATAAATAAACATAGTCCCCTAGATAACAATTTGTAGGAATCTTCCTTAAATTCAAGAGAATGATCGGCATGGTCAAGATGAGCTCGGTTTAATGGAGGTTGTTGGAAATCTCACAAAAAAAAAAATTCGTAACTCAAGTTCATCGTATTGCAATTATTATCTAGAAAATATGAAGAGTCATAGAAGTTATTATCTAGGGAACTAAGTTTATTTATTGTTGTTTGTTTTCAAGATAGTTTTAATTGTTCTAGTTATCTAAAGAGTTTATAAATACTATGTAATCCTTCTTCGATTAAAATGAACAACAATTCCAAATTTCCTTCTTCTAACATTTGGTATCAGAGCTACGCCTCTATAATTTCCAACACTCCCGTTGTTTTCGTAGTACTATTAGTTGCCCATGTTTATTCGATGTAATACGATAAATTAAACGTTGCTGTTAGAACTCTAGAGCAAAGTTTCTTTTTCTTAGAGCAACACAGAAAAAACAATAAAAATGAGCATGCTTTTAGGGTAGAACTTGGAGCCGGACAGTGGGGAATTGCTGCAATATAAATCTTTTAATGTAAATCTTGACGCCTACATTCACATATAATTGCTGCAGAATTATCTTGTTAACTTTGGTTAATATGTTATATTTTAGCGATAAATTAATTATCTTTTGTTTATACTTTTGATCGGTCCAATCAAACAAAACCTAAGAAGAAACGAGGATCGGTATTACAGAAAAGAAAATAAAAAAACCGACCTAGCTAGTCTCAATATAAGACGTGCAAAAACATGTGAAATATACATATACACGATAGAGAGAACCTGTACACAGTACAGCCCCATGGCAGTAGTGATGACAAGATAAACTCTACAAATTTAGGGTTTAAAAGACGGAGAAGAGGTATGGAAGGACTCAGACAAGTTCCTCCTTAGGGTTCGACCTAGCAAACACCGCAACCGAAGAAGGAAGAAGCTAGCCAAAGAAAAATTTAAATTTGAATATCACCACAAATTTTTTTTTTTTACCACTAGCTTCAAATAGAAAAAATAAAGAACAAGGCCACATAAAACTGATGATTTCGATCGTTCCAATTCCAAGATTTCGTCACATTTCACGACAGTACATGCTTGCAATCCATGCCATCTTTAGTAAGTTGATGATTTTTCTCAAAGGTCCTTGCGCTCCGTCTCGCAACTCTGGGAAAGAACACGAGCATCTTTTCCCAGCTTGTCGACCGTGAATTGGCACGAAGCGACATACCTCGAGATCGAACCATTTAGCTTCCAAACCTTCCGTCTGGTCGGAACGTCCACATGCAACGCTAACTTCAGATGATTCTTGGTCTTTTGGTTGCTTGTCAAGCTTTTCTGCATCTCCTTGGGTAACACGGTATTCGACCCGTTGAGGACGACATCGACGGCCTTCGACGTCTTTCTGTCTTGGTCGAAAGGCGTGAACTTCCCTGTCGCGACCGCCTTTTGTTTGAAGGCAAGTGAGACGGCCCCTCCTTGCTCGTAGATGAAGCTCGTATACGCATTCGGGTTCGTGACCTTCAATTTGATGTCGTATACGAGTTTGGTGTTTTTGTCATGCGGCTTCGTTAGGTTCTTGACGAAGCAATGGTCGACATGGAAATTAGGGTTTTTCAGCTTCAAGAAGAAGGAGGAAACGATGGCGATGATCCCCAAGGTGAGGAAAATCACGATGACGGTCATGAAGATGCAGCAGCAGCAGGCAGAACGACACCACGACCGCTTCTTTGCCCCCGCGGGCTTCCGGTGGCGCTCGACAATCAAGGCGTTCTCTGGGGGTGGCACGCGGTAGATCTGGTCCTTGGGGATCTGGACGACATAGGTGTCGGAGGCGAACGCGTGCTCGGGATAGCCGGATTTGGGCACAAGACTGAGGTCGGGATTGGCTTCGTGATGGCCACCGCCGAGGCTGCCGCTGTGGCGCCCGGTCGCATGGGGGGGAGGTGAGAACCGCTCCTCCATGGGGAGATGGGGAGCGGTGGAGAGAAGTGGGAGGGATGGATTGTGATGTCAGAGGAGAGGCTGGATTGGCTTGCATGGGTGAGGGTTTGGTGGTTGCATGAATTGCTGGATCTCGTGGGAGAGAGACAATTTCACAAGGGACAAGGTTATAATTAGAGATTGCTTTACTTGGTCAATCGGTTTCATTAACCGCTTCTAATGAGTATTAGTCTTTTTCCTTTCCGAGCGTCTAAGGCATCTAGGCTGAAGGGCATCGCGAGATTAGCATCGATTCGCTGGTCGATCGTGTGAAAGATTAGCTTATCGCGAGGAGCAAGAACACCATTTCAGAAGTAACCAATGAGCTAGATACAAACTTGGTCAATTCTTAATGTAGAACAACTGGCATGTGATTTTCTTGTCAAATTGGATTGTCAAAAACCAGTGCGATTTCGTCGGTAATTTCGGATTTTAGATCAAACGATCTCGGATCGCGCTCAAAACTGATCGGTTGAAGCGAAATGACTGTCTAATTCAAAGTCATTGTTTTGCCATGAAATATGATGGATTTTGACAATCCGGAGTCGTTTAAATCACTTTTTGGGCAGTTTTTTAATTTAGGAAATTTTAAATATTCTGATTATCTGTAATATTTGATTCGAATTCCATTAGGATAAGTTAGATACGATTTAGATTATGTTATCTACAGTTATTCTGATGCTTAAAGGAGTTTTATCTTTATATAGTACTTTGTAATCGACGTTATCATTCAATCAAATTCAAGTATTTTTTAGAATTATTTTCCAAGTTCGCTTATCTTTGTGTCCATTCTCTACACTTAGGGCCTACTTGGTTTAGCATTTGTAGTGGGCTTTGGGGTTTTAAAGACTTTTTACCAAATGCAAATTGGCATTTGGTTTATTTTCCTGAGAACTTTCAAGGAAATTCAATTTGCATTTTCCTATGCCTTTGGCCTAAGGCAAGTCCTAAGGCACTTTATTTTTTATTTTTTAGGCAAAATAACATTTAGGTCTGGACGTATTTTGAAAATTAGCATTCTTGGAATGCAAATAGGCCCTTTTTTTTTCCCTCCCAACTTTGGTCTCGCTCAATTTTCATAATTCTGAAAAAGCCATCGAAAGCCCTAATTTGCTAGTGAAGGCCTCAGCTACCAGCAAACCAACGCCAACCTCGCCTGACCTTAGACGAGGCCTAGGTAGCGCAACCCCAAGCAGCATCGCACGACCTTAGCCGAGGTTGGCCAACAAGCAGAAGCCGATTTGACTCACCGTTAGCTGAGTTCCGCCAGCAAATAGTTTGACAAAAATAAAATTGCAAAAAGTTATTTATAAAGAGTAGTTTTTACCAAACGCTATTTAGATCAAAATTGCTTCCCAATGTGTTTCTTAAATACATTATACCAAATATCATTTGCATTTCGAAAACCCATTTAGCTCAAAAGACCTTTGCATTTTCCTAAAGACATTCCCCCAAAGCCAAATCAAATAGACCCAGGAGATGTTTGGATTTAGGCCTTTTCTATTTACCTAACTTGCCAATCATTCCTATCATTCCTAACCCGACCTATCTTCATCTAAATACTTTTAACTAATTGCTTCTTTTCGATTTGCTTTCAATCCATATATTGGCAACTAGAGGGGGCAATATGGGTCACAAACCCATATTTGTATCAGAGCCAAGTTGGCGGTCTGTATAAACCCACTTTGAACTGTTGAATTTAGTAACTTCTCCTCTATTTCTCCGGTAAAAGATCTCGGACATTTGGTATCAGAGCTAAGTTGGCGGAGAATTAGTAGTTCTTTTTAGAAACATTTTGTATAAACCCACTTTGAACCATTCTAAGGTGTACCCCGTTTGGAGCCACAAGCCTTGGCAGAGGTAGCGTAAGTCCAGCTGGCGTGGTAGCGGAGGGTAAAAATTGAACAACATAAAGTAAGTTTATACTTAATGGATCTTTTTAGAAGAACTAATTCTTCTTCAAGCAGTTCTGTGTCTGAATTAGGTCAGATCCCGGACCCCTTAATAGAGAAGAAATTACTATTGAAGATTTTAACAAGTCTCTTAAGAATTGGAAGATTCCAAAAGTTAAATATGATCAAATATACTCTGAATAGAAATTCAAGAAACTTTTTAAGTCTAATGATTATGTCATTGCCATCGAGGAACGAGACATTCCTCTATCATCGTCTTATTGTTTAATACCTCTTTTAAGTAAAGAATCTTTAAAGAAATATGCTCAAAAATATAATTATCTCCATTTTGGTATGGTCCAAGTCGGTATTAAACCTTTGTTAAAAGAAAGTTTAAATACATCCATTCTTTTGGTCTTAAGAGATGCAAGATTCTTAAGGTATGAAGATTCTCTTCTTGCAACAATTGAAACAAGTCTTTGTAATGGTCCAGTTCATTTTGATTGTTATCTCAATTTCTCAATAAGTTTGAAAGATAAAAAATATCATGAAATCTCTCGTTTTGCAGATCAAAACTCATAATTATAGTATAGATGAAGTATCAATTCCACTATCCCTCATCTATAAGGTCCACTATAAAGCTATGAGTTATGCATTCGATCTTCATTCTTTGAATGACACACCAAAAGGTCAAACCTTATTATTACAAACTGATATATCTCGTTCAAATTCTATTGTCCCAAAGTCTATAAGTTGGAGTGATGTCGTTCTTCCTGATCAATGGAAAATTGAAAACCCCATTCCTCTGATTTCAATTAAAAATGACACCCCTTCAAATGTCATCCAATATCCTGAGGAAAAAGTTACCATATAATTTTCCAGGAGAAGTTTCGAAATAAATTCATTCTATTCTGCAAGACCTTCTTTTCATGGGTCTTCTTCCCGAAAGTCTGTTGACTATCGTCCAATTCTACCTTCTGTCATCACAATCCCTATGAGCAGTCAAGGTAGTATCAAAGTTCTTGATGCTATTTCTGCACAAGGACAAGCAACTCCAAGTGCACCTCCTTTGAATCTTTCTGGTCTAGATACTAGTTCAGGAATTTCAAAGCCTGTTTATCATCAACAAGAACCCGACTCTCTTGAACTAACCCAATCGCAAATGGAAGACGATGATCCAAAATGTACCATGTTAGAAGTAGAATTTGTCCCCGACAGAAAGTTTTTGAATAAAGAATTTAATTCTGAAGAAAATGATTTTTTGACAATTTTAAAAATTATGCTAAACAAATCAAAGAACAATTTTATGAATTTCTGAATGAAATTGGAGAGCACATGTTTTTCTTTGACTGGTTTGAAAATTACTTTTTGAAAAAAAGAGAAATTTATAATATAGAAAAGGTTTTTAAGTGAAAATTAGATGATGACCAAATAATTGAGTCGTCTCACCCTCCTTTAAGAAAAATTAAAATAGCATATCGTGAAAAGGAAATTCCAGCCGCTCCTTTTAAAACTCCTTCTGAAAATGAGAATAATGAATTTAAGAAAATAATTGAACTAAAGAATTTTTCAAATCAACATCTCCATTCCATAGGTGTTCAATTAGATAGGATTGAATCTGCCATTGGAAAACCTTCAATTGTTCATTCCATGACTTCAAAGATTACTCCTTCTAAGTCTTTGCTAACACCATTGTTTAAAAACTTCGAGATGCCAAAGTCTTTTAGTAAAGAATTTCAAGAAGCCCTTCAGGCAAAAAATCAAAAGCTTCTAAAAGAAAAAGTCCTTAAGCAACCAATTTTGAATACTCCTAAAGTCAATAAACCTCTTATTATCAATACCCCCAAGCCTGATAATCAAATATCAATTCTTGAGAAAATTGATATCCCCGAAGTCAATCGTCCATCGTGGGAAGAACCTCAGAAACTTTATTATTCTAGAGCCTCCCCTCCTGATATTTTTTTCGAAGAATCGTCCAATAAAGTCCAAAATAAATATTCTGCAGATGCCATTTATGAGTGGAACATAGATGGTATTTCCGAGCAGAACCTCTTGTAAGTTTTAAGTCAAATGGTAATGTGCGCAGCCACTTATAAGACTCTTCCTAATACAACAGATTAGCAAGTAGCTTATATGATCGTTGCAGGTTTTTTCTGGTACTTTGAAAGGTTCGTGGGATAATTATCTTAACCAAGATCAAAAAGACCAGATCCTAAATGCCATTAAGATAGATAATAATGGTCAAACTGTTTTTGATGATTATGGTCAAATTGTTCAAAATGCAGTCTCTACCCTATTGTATTCCTTATCCCAACAATTCATTGGAGATCCATCTGTGATTCGTGATCACAATCAGGATCTTCTTTCCAACCTCAAATGTCATTCTCTTGAAAAGTTCTGAGAGTATAAAGATGTATTTCTAAAAAGGGTATTACTTCGCCCAGATTGTAATCAACCCTTTTGGAAAGAGAAGTTTCTCACTGGTCTTCCTATAATTATAGGAAACCAAGTTCGCGATAAGATTCGTGAACAATTTGATGAAAGTATTCCTTTCGATTCACTATCTTACGGTGAATTGATATCCAATGTCTATAAAGTTGAAACCCAAATGTGTAATAACATTAAGTTACAAAAACAGCTTAAAAAAGAGAAAATTCTTACTCGTAAAGGATTAGGAGATTTCTGTCAACAATACGACCCTTCCCACTTCTTCTCAACATCTAAGAAATGTTCTAGCTCTTGTCCCAAAGAAAAACCTTTAAAAGAAAGAAAAAGTTTTATAAATCCCAAGCCTCGAAACCCGAAAGAAAATCCTTTAAAAAGAAAAATTTTAAAAAACCCGAAGACACAAAAGATAAAAAAGATTTTAACAAAATTGTTTGTTACAATTGTGGAAGAAAAGGACACACAAGACGTTTTTGCAAATTAAACAAAAAAGTCAATGAACTCGTTTCAGATGAAGATATACTGAATCAATTAAACCAATTAATGATTGAAAGTGATTCAAAAAGTTCTATTTGCCCTTCAACAGATGAAGAGTCAATAGAACGCGGTCTTCAAATTAATGACATAGAATCGTCATCTGATTTTTCTTTTGAGACAAATTCTGAGTCTGAACATGAAGTAAATGTCTCAACTAAAGAAGAACAAGAATTGTTAGATTCTATAGAAAATATTTCTGATTCGGATAAGATGTTAAAACAAATTCAAAATCCTAGTTCCTCTTTTGGTAAAAGTTCCCAAGTTCATGTTTATAATATCATCGAAATTCTGAATAGGGGAAAGAAGTCAGTAAGACCAACAACCTCTAATGATCTTCAGAATGAGATAAATGACATTAAAAAAGAAATCCGTTTGTTAAAAATTAATCAAATAGATCAACAAAAAGAATTTCTAGAATTAAAGAAACAATTCTTAAAAGGGAAAAATGTTTATGAAGAAACAATCCACAAAGAAATATCTCCAATTGTCAATGAATCAGACTCCTCAAATTTTCTTGAATTACTAACGGAAATAACAAGTAAAATATGGATAATTGATGTTGTTATCAAAATAAATAATGAAATTCTTTTGGAAACAACTGCCTTTTTTGATACAGGTGCTGATCTAAATTGCATTAGAGAAGGCTTGATCCCCACAAAGTTTTTTAACAAAATCACTGAATCATTAAATTCTGCTTCTGGTGATCATTTAAAAAACAAATATAAACTCCCTGAAACTTCTGTGGTAAAAGATAACATTGAATTAAAAACATCTTTTCTTCTGGTAAAAG
The DNA here is from genome assembly GCA_028455895.1 of Rhodomyrtus tomentosa. Classification (NCBI taxonomy): domain Eukaryota; kingdom Viridiplantae; phylum Streptophyta; class Magnoliopsida; order Myrtales; family Myrtaceae; genus Rhodomyrtus; species Rhodomyrtus tomentosa. Next base: position 32,118,271 of record JAPCWY010000001.1, on the reverse strand, counting down.
ATTTAAAATGAAATGTAATTTTAGGAACCCCTTTTATAAATCTAATTCAACCCTTTTTAGTGACAAATGAAGGAATTGAAACAAAGATTTTTGGTAAAAAATTAATGTTTACTTTTGTCACAAAAAATCAAACAAGAAACTTAAATGCTTTGCATGAAAATGCAGTCAGAGAAATCAATTGTTTAATTAAAAGCAAAGAAAGTCATCTTTTGTTTTTAAAAGAAGAACTAAGTTTCCAAAAAATAGAACAACAACTACAAAATTGTGATCTTCAAAAGAAAATTTTTGAAAATTTCTGTTTTAGAACAAAAAATTAAAAATGAACTTTGTTCTATTCCAAACAATGCTTGTTGGGAAAGAAGTAATCACAAACATATTGTTGAATTACCCTATGAATCTGATTTCTCAGAAAAGAATATTCCCACAAAAGCTCATCCTTCTCAAATGAATAATGCGAAAGTGAAATAAATGATTTAATCAAGAAAAAATTGATACGAAAAAGTAAATCTCCACGGAGCTGTTCTGCTTTTTATGTAAACAAAAATGCAGAAATTGAACTTGGAGTCCCTCGTTTAGTAGTTAATTATAAACCATTAAACAAAGTTTTGAAGTGGATTCGATATCCAATTCCTAACAAGAAAGATCTTTTGAATCGTCTCCATTCTTCCAAAGTTTTTTCAAAGTTTGATATGAAATCTGGCTTTTGGCAAATACAAATTGCTGAGCAAGACATATACAAAACTGCATTTAAAGTTCCTTTTGGTCAATATGAATGGAATGTAATGCCTTTTAGTTTAAAGAATGCTACCTTGACCTCGGCCCGGGACCGGGGCCGAGGTCAAGGTAGGGATCGGATCCGGGGCTGGGATTGGGACCCGGGGCATATGCCGGTGACCGGGGTCGAAATTCAGGACCAGAGCTGGGATCGAAGCCGAGGCCGAGACCGGGACCGAAATAGGGGTCTAGGCCGGTGCCGGGGCTGGGGCTAGGCAGGGGTTAGGGATAGGGCCAGTGCAGGGACCGGGGCCAGGACCGGGGCCGGGGGTGGGAAATATTTTAGTAATATTATTTTCTTAAAATATTATTGTGATTTTATAATATGGGTCAAAACGGGTTAGATCGAGTTTGGGTAATTAAATATGGGTCAATATGGGTTGAACCATCTTCGACCTGACCCACCCATTTGCCACATCTACTGGCAACTAATGCTTTCAACAATGGGTCAACCACGAACATTATTATAACAACTGATCAATTTGAACAACTAATAGATTGGAATTTTTGTGTGGTTAAAACCCAAGTCAAATACACCAACCCTCCTCTCTCCCTAACGTTTTCTCTCTCCCTAATGTTTTCTTTATTTTTTTCGTTTCCTATTTCTCTACCTTTTGGTTTCTCAATCGATTTTGTGGATGCGATTGACATTTTCAATGGAAGCAAGTCTTGAAGATTTGAGTGTGAGTATTTCGGAAGAATTTTCTCTATTCTAATATGCTCGCTCACTCCGGCTACGAGTGCTTGCTTTAGATAGTCGAGCGCTCCACAAGTTTTCAAGGTTCGTTTGTTGTTGTTTTCAACAACCCGCTTGTTTGAAAGTGATTTTGTTATCAACTACTATCTATTGTGTAGCCTTTCTCTCCCAATATAGAGTTATATCTAGATTTGAGTGCTCTTCTATCCCGATCTAGAGATAGATCTGGAATTTACAATATGTTTTCAGTTCCTTCAGTCTTTGAGATGGTCTTTATATGATGATGTTGTCTTTATATGGTGATGGTGCTAGAGACGTCGTACCTAGGCTTGCATTGTCTTTGGGCAAAATCGTAGTTATTGGAGAAAAATTTCTCTGTGTGTGCTCATCAATGATGGTGATGCGAGATTTGGTGATCGGCCGCCGTATGACCTTTGATGCTACAATAGATCCATCTTGTGAAGCCGTGGAAATTCGACTTTGGTAAAGTGCCTGAATTCAATAAAATTGATTGATATTGAAATTCAGTCAGTAAACTATTTTGGATCGTAAGGACGAAAGAGACGATAATTAGACGAATTATGGAGCTTTAGTCGGTTTAGATTAGGTTTCGAATTCTTAGTCGTCGAGAATTAGGATTTCAATCCTTGCGCTCGAGCCTAATCCCGACCGAGACCAGCCTACGAAATTGCCAAAAAATGTCCTTCGCCCAGTGCACAAATTTTTCTTCTGTCCTAAAATGCAAAAAGACCAAAATGCCCCTCAATTATTTATGTATAGGACAAAAATTGCCCAAAAGTCTCTAATGGGGCCCACTTCCCTCTCATCAGCCGCTATTCTCCCTCCTGCTCTCTCACGATCTCTCTCTCTCTCTCGCGGACACCCCCCCAACCGAAGCTTCCTCCTCCTTTCCTCTTCTTCCTCCGTCGAATTTTCGCCGCCACCACCTCAACTCCGGCCATCACCACCTTCACCCTTTCCTTGCCGTCGCCCTTGAACCCTCCGCCATCACCGTCGCTAGCCGGACGGCCGCGAAACGACGGCGGGAATCCAGCCCCTGTTTCGGCCCCCGTAGACCCGAGAACTCCAGCCCTTTCTTCGGCCATTTTCGACGCCGCCGCCGCCAACCACCACCACGCCGGGACTCCTCCGTGTCCTGAGCTTCAAGCCGAAGCCACCCCGCCATCGAACGACTGTCGAAGTCGCCGCGAATCTCCCCGAAATTGCTGGTGCCTTGTTTTTGAGTCGGTCTTCATTTTCTTAAGATACAGCCGAACCGGCTGACACCACCTCTCACCGCTACCACCAACGAACTCCTAGGACCTCTCTCTCTCACCCCTGAGCTCGTGGATGCCGGCCGCAGCACGTGGTGGCCGAAAATCGGCCGAAACTGCTGCCTTATTCTCGGCCGTGCGAGAACCCTGCTCCACCCGATCTGTTCCGCCTCCTCCGGCTGCCTTCAGCCATTGCCACCGGTGCCGACGGACTCCCCCCGACCACCTGGTATCTCCACCATCGACCCTCGAAGCCGGTCCCCGCTCGTCGGCCTTTGTTTCTGTTGTTTCAGCCCCGGCACAGCCCCTGCACTGTTCGAGCCAGTTCGCATGGGCCGAGGCCCATTTTGGCTTGGGCTGAGTGGCCGAGAGCTTGGGCCTGGTGGCCGAGGGCCTGGGCCGAGTCCATGGCTGGGAATTTGGGTCGTTGTCCCAGAATTTTGGATCGTGCTCCGTCGAGCCGAGCCGTGTTTGCCTCCATCGCCACCACCGTCGCCTTCACCATTCGTTGTCGTCGCCTGCGCTTTCGTCGTTGAGACCGCCCGAGCCGACTCAATTTGTGAGTTGACCCTAATCCTTGGTTAGGGCGCTAATTATACTTAGGATTAGTTGTTTAAGCAATTAGGAAATTTAGGTATGCGATCGGGGCCGATTTAGATAGAAATTGTGATTAAGTTAAATGGCCGATCGAATAGGTTAGCCGGTTGATTACTTTGCCTGTGGCTAATTGTGATTAGTTGAAATTGATTGATTTGATTGTGTTCGATCGCGAGCGAGCGACTGGTTAGAGGTGAGCGATAGATCGCCGTTATAAATTGAATTGATTAATAAAGGTATTGTACGAATCGAGCTTTTTATTGTCTAATCGATTTTGACTGCTCGAGATTGATTGGTGACTTTTTTAATAAAGGCATTGTACGAATCGAGCTTTTTTTTTTTTAATGTTTTGTGGTCATATGAGGGGAACGATAATATTTTTCTTAGCAAGTTCGTACTGTATCAATTATATATAACCATACGACTTGCCAGAAGCACATCAATTCTACTCCGGTGCTAACTAACACAGATATAGGATTGGTCGGATGCCGGTCGCAGCTTATGATGGACCGACACCCCGTTTAGGGATGCCTACTTGCTAGTGTCGTGGCAGGTGCACTGGAGACACCTCTTGTAGTAGCCGTTGTTGAGAGAAAAAGGACGTAGCCCGATCCTGCCGGTAGAACGCTCAATTGCATCAAGGTGTTGAACCGCGTTATTTGTGGAAGTAAAGTCATGCCTTCTTTCGCGCAGATCCTCTCATGTGCCGTGGGCATGATCATCGTTAATAAATAGACTTGTGTGATGTCATGTGCGTACTTGTGGATGAGATGCTTGTTTGAAGGACTGACTGAATGGCTGTGAGTTGAGTCAAGCATTGCATTGTATGTGGCTGTATCTGGCAAGTATGCTTGTGTATGGTTATTATATCGTGGATGTACTTGGGTGCTATATGTGGTGATGTGTTATTGTGAGATTTTTGTTAAGATGACCGGACAAATTAGTTTCCTAACCGAGTTTAGGCTTGATTCACTGAGATTTATTCTCACCCCGTCGTGGGATAACATTTTCAAGTTTCAAGTAATGGAGCCTCGTGGGCGCCAATGATTGGCTTTTGAATTAGTCATCTGAAGTAAGATGATAAGTTAGTCTTACTTGACTGAGTATACCTTTGAGATTTTGTCTAGTGATCTCGAAATATGGGGTTAAGCTCGTACATTAGTAGCTCAATAGGATTATGTCCTAGCTACTATTTTATATATTTGGTTATTATTATCTTTTGGTAAAATGTTGTGGTGTAGATTCCTGCTATTCTATCCCTGTTTATTTTTATTGTCAGGATGTTGACATGTTTCTACATGCTTAAGTAAGTGATAGGTCGATAGTGTGCCTGGCACGCTATCTCTATGACCTTGTGGAGATTTGGCAAGGGATGTTGCGGACTTGAGAGTCGGGGCGTGACATCTCTGCCCAAGGTGGTATCAGAGCAAGGTTAGCCTGATCCATCTGGTCATTGGCCTAGAATGATAAGAAACATTGGGATTTGGGATAGTTAGTAGGATCGTAGGCCTTTGCATGTGCCCGTTACCTATATTTCTTTTGATTGATTGTTAGTGATCTCATTACGCGTTGCTTGGGGTGGACAGGACTCCGTAGGTTACTTGTATAATGAGCAACCGTAATGAAGAGGGTGGATGGATAGCTCAGAAAAATCCCAGAGTGGAAGAGATCCTGCAAACATTGAAAACTTTAGAAGCTGTAGTTGGACAACAGGTGAGTAGTCAAGTTAATGCTATCGCTACCACAGTTTCGCGTGAAGACTCTTTGACTGGAAATGAGAAAGGTATGCGGCCGGTACTCGAATTGATGGAGAAATTTCTAAGCCTCGAGCCACCGAAGTTTAGGGAAGTAGAGGATCCAGAGGCTGCAATCATGTGGGTTAAGAAAATCGAGAAGGCATTCGCCGTGTTAGGATGTTCCGAAGAGGACAAGATGACACTGGCCGTTTACCAACTTCAAGGTGACGCTAATGTATGGTGGGAAGCCACACGAAGAAAGATCTTTCCCGAAGGTATAGTCCCGGTGTGGGATGCCTTCGTTGAAGCCTTTTATGGCAAGTACTTTCTGGACTGTAAGCGAGAGAAAAAGATGGCTGAATTCTTGCAGTTTCGATAGGACCAAATGACAGTAGAACAATATAAGGCGAAATTTACTGAGCTGACAGAGTTTCCATCCTGGACCGTTGGAGATCCTATGAACAGGATGAAAAGATTTCGTGAGGGATTGAAGGCCGAGATCAAGGATCAATTGGTGCCGCTGAACCTTAAGAGTTATAGCGAATTGTATAAAGGGCCCAATTTGTGGAGAGGAACATCATTGATAGAGCAATCGCATCTGGATTGCGACTTGTGCCTTCTTCCAGGGATAACCGTTGGATAGAAAAGAGGCCGACGTATGCCAACAAGTATCACATCCCATCTAATCGAAGGAGTACAATCAGGAAGCCGATGTTCCGCAAAATTAAAAGTGTCTCCTGTGTCGCTTAAGGCATAGGTCTAGTCTCTGTCCGTTTAGAGGAGGAGAATGCTTTAAATGTTACCAGTCGTGACACCAAGTGAAGGATTGTCCGATGAGAAATAGGGCAGATCAAGCATCGCTGCCGCAAGAAGGACAAACTCGGGGAGATGTTTAGCAAAATACTTAGGATTGACTCTACTGGGAGTAAGGTGACTTTTGAATTAAGATGCTTTGGTATAGACTAGCAATAGCTAGTCGAGCTTGAAAAGACCTTTTTATGGATATGGCTTATGGATATGGGTTTGTAATAAGACAATTAGTATTTTGTGGATTGCATAAGTTTGAAGTGTTGTTTTGCTTGGATTGTCTTAGCCATTGTTTTCTTGGATCCTAATCACTGATTATATGAATATCTGCAGAGGAGCGAGCGTGAATTGTGAAAGTAATCTCTGTGATGTAGTGAACCCCTAAAGAGTTAGAATGTACGAATTGATAAGGATCAATGTGAAGACAGGTAAAGTGTACTAAATGGCGACAAAGATTTCTTTCTACACATGTTTAAATTTGGATTTAAAAGTGAAAACACGTTTGTGAGTGCATTTTGTTGTATTTCGGGTGATGAACAAAAGATTGTGGATGAACTGAGATGTCATGGGTAAGTAAGACTTATGTGCTTTGCAGAATTAGTAAAAGTTAATTTTATCTCCGAATCCTGATCGAAGGACTTGCAGCATACCAAAGGCAGTATTGGAATGACTTGAGGTCGTATGGCTCAATCGACTAGTAACCTAATAAGGTCATGGTGAAGTATACACTGCTTGAAGATTATAGTTAATGAAGCCTTAGACATGTACATGAAACAAGGACGGTGAAGACGAACAAGGAAAGTTCGTAATGGCAATCAAAGGTTAGGTGACATGGTAGAGTCGCCAGTTGGATGCACAGACTATTGAGTTTGGCGATGCCCCTGAATAAGATTAAGATTGCGAGATGTGACAATTAAGGAAGACTAGTTAACAGAGTGACACAGCGGAAACATAGTAAGGCCACCTGATTTCTTGGAATAACGACCATAAGGGCCTTGCTTTTGATTAAGCAGAAAACTAATTGGGATTCACGACAGTAGTTTTAGTGTTAGTCCAGATAGCTCGTGAAGACATCAAGATTTGAGGTAAGACTACTAGAAGATTAATAGGCGTGATCGGGCAAATGACGAAGATTTTGGTGTATCAATAAGTTAAAGAGCAACATTGCAAGCCTAAGTGAACTACTATCGCCGTTGGAGATTCTAAGATAAAGGTGGGAAATGATCACATGGAATTTGTGATGAGACTTCTAAGAAGTCAAGGGATAAATTACTCAGTTTGGAGTACAGTAAGCAGATTGACGATGCATGTTCAATATATAACAGTGCAAAGAAATTCAACTTGATATGAGTGTAAGGTCCCAAGACTTAAGGCCGATTCAAGTTTAAGACTCGAACTACTCGCGAACACTGGCAAAGGTCGAGGAAGCCACCAAGAGTTAGAGGTCGCTCTTGACGTCGATGATTGTTACGCCCCGCGCCCCGGGCACGAGCACGCGACTCCCAGCAAACACAAACTATCTCTCAGGATCCTAAGATGCACATACATGTCGAGATATATATCAATTAGAAAGCATGCGGGAGCGACTAAATAATAACTCCTTCGTACAAGTATAAAAAGGGACCTGGGTAACGATAATATCCATACATACATAGGTTCTCAACTGTTCACACAAGAATATCGTAAACTAGATCCGCTAGTCAGTAGGAATGACGGGGCAGGTACAAAAGACAATTATAGCTGCTCTCAAAAAGGGATAGACATCAAGGTCACCCAATTAAGTGCTGGACAAAAAAAGTAGAAACTCTTAGGTCGAGCTACTGGAGTCGTCGGTCTCCCCCCCAGCCTCCTCACTAGGCTCGTACTCCGAGAAGGTCTCCGAGCAAACCTCCACGGTATCTTCCATGGTCTCATCAGCAGACGGCTCCACCAGGTCCCCCTCGGTAGCCTCGACCACTATCACCTCGTCTATGTCCTCTAGGGTCGGGGTCCTCTCTGGACCAATCATCGAACCAGCAATCGATTCCTCGGCCTCCACTGAATCCCAAGCGGGATGGCACCAGCTAGGGATTGGCCATCGAGATACCTCAGTGGGCTTCAACGGCCCTGAAGAAACATCCCCTATCTTTCTGAATCATACCTCATACCTATGAGGCTTCCAGCTACTACCGCCATTGTCTACCCAGACGACCGTATACTTTATAACGTAGATGGTCCCCTGTCCATTAGGGAACTCCTCAAAATAGACAGACATCTCCTTAGGATCCCCAAACTTGAATGGCCACATACTCAAGACCTAGGATCTGAAAAATGGGGTCCCATAATAGGGTGAGATATACATCTCGGTAAGGTAGGTCTTAACCTTAGGTTAAGCAGACAATCTACTCAGGCAAATGCAAACACTGATGATAAATACAAAATTTCCTAAGGCATTCCATTATCGATAATGGTACACAGATATCAAGCATGCAGTTATGACATCATAACACATCAGTAGGATCATGCACACCTCGTCATGTCGAATCACAACTTCCACCCTTCTCGCCTGCCTCACTTTCATGCCCGCATTTAGAACGCCTCAGGCTCGGTTCGCGTAAACGCATCAGACCACCTCATTGACAAACCCGTGTAAATGCATAAGGTTTTCAATGTTAATCCAAGCCTGTGTCGACACTTCAAAACTCCGTCCCGCGTTTCTACGCATCAGGACATTAGCCATGTTAACCCGCATCTCACACGCCTCAGGGTGCCATTAATTTCAAAACCCGCGCCTCAGAGCATTCATCTACACCACCCCGAGTCTCATACGCCTCAGGGTATTCTCACATCTCAGATATTCCACAAGTTCAATTCAATTCATACACATAATGCCAAGTGCAAACTCATGCACAATCGACACACTTATGGCAAGCAAAACAATCAAACTTGACATTCAAACATGGTAATCAACTCAAGCACAAGCATTGTCACTTGTTCAAGCCCTCTACACCATTCTAGGACGCACATTGGGTCATCACATTATAAACTTCCAAAAAAATCGATCCATACACACATAAATCGCCCAATCGAGTCCAATCCTCCTATCAAAGGTTTAGGATTCCCCTTACCTCAAGGTTATGTGATTCAAGTCTTCTCCCAAGCACCTCAAAGGTTCGGTCCTAACGTTCCAAAATCAAGTCCACCGCTCAACCTAAGAAAATCCATCCAACCATTAACTTTTCTTGCTCAAATCACCACCCCACTAATCATACACCTCATGGGCTTATTAATTCACATTCTAGCACTTCTCAACGATGAATTTGGAGTTCATTTACAACCACCAACAGCCCACACAGAACCGGCATGCACCGAACCGAACCGGGCGAATTTCGATTCTGTGTATACCTCAACTTACTAGCCCTTAAACGTCCTCAAATCCTCAATTTAATCACTAATCTACTTACTAACATGTATTTCTAAGGGTTGGAAAGCCTCACCGAAAATTTGAGCTCAAGGCGACGATAAATGGTCCACGAACGGCGCCAGCTCCTCCAAGCTTACCGCCGGTCAGTTCTGGCCCTTCAAACACAAGAATCATTTGGGGTAAAAAATTCTTCAAATTAACTCAAACATTTTACCACAGCTCCATCTATGTATCTCCTAAATGTCCACAAAATTTAGTTGCAAAACTCCAAGATTTCGGGGTCCTAAGAGGCCAAAAATGGTACTTACCTCTGGTTGTGATGATTTCCGTCGACTTTTGGGAGATTGGCCGGCCGAAGTTCCTCGATGGGTCAAACGACTCGCTTCCACTTCGAGGATGTCGGCAAGAGGTTGAGGAAGGAGTGGGTGGTCGGCTAGACGGCTGGGGATCGCCGGAAGTGGCGATCGGCGGTGGCAGAACCGATCTTCTGGAGCAGCTTCTACGCGTGAAGAAGAAGAAGATGAAGAAGATGCAGAGCAGATGGGGGGTGTTTGGCCAAGCAAGAGAGAGAATGAGGGTTTATACTTCATTTGGCTTGGTCAACATGGGTTGAATGGTAGTTTAAAAGTGGAAATATCAACTCATGCCTCATCCATTGACACTTGTCCAATGTGTCATTCAAGGCTCATCCAATGGCTCACATCTCTTCAAATTTTCGACAGCTAATGGGGGTTTAAATGACCAAAATGCCATTGTCCAATTATTAAAGAAAAGATAAGGCTTGAGGGGCAAAATGGTAATGTCACCATCGACGTCCGGAACGTCGTTTTTATGAATCCAATTTTCTTCGATAAGGCGACGGCCAATCCAATTGAGATGTTGGAATTCTTGATTCTTCATTTTCAATTTTCAAGACTCGTTTCTGATTCATTCCTGTATCTAATGCGATCCCATCCTATCCCGAATTGACGGGCGACTTTTGCAGACGTTACGCGTATCAACCCTGTGACTCATATCATAATTAGGGCTCGTCAATTCATGGCGACTCTGGTTGTCATGTAATTGTGAGGATCTATCCCTAGTTCCAATGGTTTCGATTGTCACTATTCAATTTAGGAAAATTTACAAATTATACATTGGTTAAGCGGCATCACCCGCGCTCCAATTGTATAACGCTAGCAATGCATTCCTTAATCGTTCTTAGATCGGCCTTTTATGGCTCTAAATATCCCCTCGATAATCCTTATGGTCAAAACGCCATTTCCTATTCAAGTTCTCTAGGTCCATATACCTTGTCTCGCGTTAATCTTTCCCTTTTGGTCAGTCAACTCAAATTGATCATATTTGAGTGAGATATAACTGAAATACATGGCTAAATTCATTTCTCATTAATGAGTTCGAAAATGACAGGAAAATCAGAATGTCACAACTCTTCCCCCCTTACAAAAATTTCATTCCCGAAATTTACATCAAACTTAGCTACTTAAACAAAGGGAGGTGTTGACGCCACATCGTCTCCTCGTTTTCCCACGTAGCGCCTTCAGTTCCATGGTGCTCCCACACAATTTTGACCAATGGAATCGTTTTATTCTTCAGAATTTGCTTCTTTCGATCTTCGATCCTGATCGATTTTTTCACGTAGGATATTCTGTCATCCACTTCGATAACCTCGTAGTCTAGTATATGTGTTGGGTCTGCTTCGTATTTCCACAGCATTGACACGTGGAAGACATTATGTACTTGGGTTAAACTAGGTGGTAAGATAAGCCTGTAGGTCAAAGTCCCAATCCATTCTAAAATTTCAAATGGGCCTAAGTACCTTGGGTTCAGTTTTCATTTCTTTCCAAATCGCGATAATCCCTTCATCGGCGACACCTTGAGAAAAACATGATCGCCTACTTGAAACTCCAAAGGCTTACGCCGCTTGTTCGCATAACTCTTTTGACGACTCTATGCCGTCTTCAGTCTATCTTGAATTTTCTTTACCGCTTCCACTGACTGCTCTACCAACTCTGGGCCTGTGATACTCCTTTCTCCAACCTTGTCCCAGCAAGTCGGGGTTCTGCAAGCCCTTCCATAAAGCGCTTCAAACGGTGCCATTCGGATGCTCTGCTGGTAGCTGTTGTTATATGTAAACTCCACCAAATGCAGCTGATCTTCCCATCCACCTTTGAAGTCTATGACGCACGCTCGTAACATATCCTCGAGCGTCTGAATCGTCCTCTCTGATTGTCCGTCCGTTTGTGGATGGTACGCCGTGCTAAATTGCAGTCGAGTTCCCATGGCATCTTGAAGATTTTTCGAAAAGTTCGCTGTGAACTTGGGATCTCTATCTAAGGTAATCGTCACGGGTACTCCGTGTAGTCTCACTATCTGTCTCATGTACAGTTCAGCATATCTATCTATTGCGAAATCCTTTCACACAGGGATGAAGTGTGCAGACTTAGTCAATCTGTCCACGACTATCCATATAGAGTCGTGACCTCTCTGGCTCCTTGGGAGTCCCATCACAAAATCCATCATTATGTGCTCCCATTTCCATTCCGGAATTTCCAGTGGCTGTAATAATCCTCCAGGCTTACAGTACTGGGCCTTCACCTGTTAGCACGTCAAACACTTTGTCACATACTTTGCCACATCAACTTTCATCCCGTTCCACCAGTAGTGTTAACGCAGGTTCTGATACATCTTCATACTTCCTGGGTGGATACTATAATTGCTCCTATGAGCCTCTGACAGAATCATTTCTCTAAGTTCTTCATCCTTTGGCACACATAGGCGCCCTTGAAATTTCAAGATCTCATCCTCCGACACTTGAAACTCCAGTTTTCTCTTCGTTGCGTCCATCTTCAGGATTTTCTGAATTTTTGGGTCCATATGCTGCAAGGATTTTATCCTTTTCTAGACATCAGTTTCTATCCTCAGTGTAGCTTTCAACCTGGACAGTTGGCAGACTTCTAGTCTAAACTCAGAATCTCTCAAATCCTCGATCATCGACCATCCTTTTACTAACAGACAGATGATGCTTGATTTCCGGCTAAGTGCGTCAGCGACTCTGTTTGCCTTCCCAGGGTGATACAGTATATCACAATCATAATCCTTAAGTAGCTCCATCCATCAACGCTGCCTCATATTCAATTCCTTTTGGGAAAACATATACTTCAGGCTTTAGTGATCTGTGTAAATCTGGAACTTTTCGCCACACAAATAATGTCTCTAGATTTTCAGAGCAAAGATGATCGCTGCTAATTCAAAGTCATGAATCGAGTAGTTCATCTCGTGCGGTCTCAGCTGTCGAGATGCGTAGGCCACTACTCTTCCATGATGCATTAACACACAGCCTAGTCCCTTTAGCGAAGCATCGCTATATATCTTATAGCCTCCCGGTCCTGATGGAATCGTCAATACAGGTGCGGTTGTCAACCGATGTTTGAGCTCTTGGAAACTCCTTTCACATTTATCTGTCCATTCGAACCTCATTTCTTTTTTTGTCAATCTCGTCGGTGGAATAGCTATGAATGAAAACTTCTCCACAAAACGTCTGTAATATTCTGCCAATCCCAAGAAACTTCAGACTTCTGTGACCGTAGTAGGTCTAGGCCAATTTGTTACGATTTCAATCTTCACAGGATCCACCGCGATTCCTTCTCCAGATATCACGTGACCAAGAAATGCTACATTATTTAGCCAGAACTCGCATTTGCTAAACTTAGTGTAGAGCAAGTGTTCCCTTAAGGTCTGCAAAATAATCCTTAGGTGCTCTTCGTGTTCCTCGTCACTCCTCGAGTAAATCAGGATATCGTTGATGAAGACTATGACGAATCTATCCAAGAATTCTTTAAACACCCCATGCATCAAGTCCATGAATGCGAATGGGGCATTGGTTAGTCCAAAAGGTATCACAGTGAATTCAAAATGACCATACCTTGTCCTAAAAGCAGTCTTAGTATGTCTTCCTTCTTGATTCTCAACTAGTGATACCCGATTCTCAGGTCAATCTTAGAGAATATCGCCACTCCTTGCAACTGGTCAAAGAGGTCGTCAATTCCCAGCAATGGGTACTTATTCTTCACTGTTACCTGGTTCAACTACCTATTGTCGATGCATAGACACAAGGACCCATCCTTTTTCCTTACAAACAACACTGGTGCTCCCCACAGTGAAGCACTCGGTCGGATAAATCCATTATCCAGTAATTCTTGCATCTGTACCTTTAACTCTTTCAATTTCGATAAGGACATTCTTTAGGGTGCCTTCGAGATCGACTCCGTTCCGGGAGCTAACTCAATCACGAGTTCTATTTCTCGCTCTAGTGGTAACCTTGGCAACTCTTGGGAAAATATGTCAGAAAACTCACGCACTACCGGAATACTCTCTAGTTTTGGCTCCTCGGCAGTCATGTCCATCACTGCAACTAAGTACGCCCGACACCCCTCAGACATCAACTTTGTCACTTCAAGCAATGAGAGCAAAGGAATCGAGGTTTCTCCTCGACATCCCATAAATTCAAAGCTAGGGCGACTTTCTAGATAGAAGCGAATTATCCTACAACCACAATCCACTACTGCCCCCTGTTTACCCAATCAGTCCATTTCTATGACCACGTGAAATCATACATGGGCAACACAGCTAAATCAATGCTCTCCTTACTATCACCAATTACAATCCTACAGTCAGCACAACCCAACGAAACCAGCACATTATCTTTCAACGGGGTGGCCACATGCAGAATTACACTCAACGGTTCTAACTTCATATTAACCAAATCAGCAAACCGAGTATATACGAATGAGTGTGTGGCGCCAAGATCAAACAATGCATATGCAGCTTGGTCACTCAAATAAATCGTACCTGTGACCATGCCTGGCGTTTCCTCTACTTCCCTGCGAGCTACTGCATATACTCTCCCTTGAGCTAGGGGTCGATTCTGATCAACTTGGGGAGTGGCAGTCGACGGTCCAGCCTGTGGTCGCTACCCTTGAGATCGATTCGCTGGAGCTTGGTTCGAGCAAGTTCTCATCTGGTGGCCCATCTAACCACACTTAAAGCAGGCTTCGGTTCTTGTTGGGCATGGTCCATTACCATGCATCCTGCCACAGAAGCGACAACTCCAGTTCATGGGGTTCCGCGGCTTCACTATGTTCTTCCTCACGGGAGGGACAAAACGCTTATTGCCAGCCATTGGTCTCTTGCCCATCTGGCGGTTATCTCGGAATGAAGTAAACCGCGATCCAGATGCGACATTCCTCTCATTTAAATCCCTCTCGATCTTCTGGTCTCGCTCATAAATATCCTTGTAAGTCCTCAGGTTCAAGGCTATCATTTGACTGAGAAGTTCAGGTCTCAGTCCTTTCCGAAATCTCCGCGCCTTCTCCAGGGGATCTTCTACCGATCGGGGTGCGTACCTCGATAACCTGGAGAACTCAGCCTCAGATTGGTCCACTGTCAGCTGATTCTGATGCAGTTGCAAGAATTCCACCTGCTTCCTTTCCTTGACCGTCTCAGAAAAATATTTGTCATTGAATGCCGTGGTGAAGGCATTCCAAGTTAAGGTCGTCCCTTTTGGGAAAACTCCATTCTTGGTGGCAGCCCACCAATCATTTGCGGTACCTTCCAGCTGGTATACTGTCAACAACACTTTCTATTCGTCCGTGCACCTCAGGACTCCAAAGGCTTTCTGTAGTTTCTCAATCCACCTAGGTGCTAGTTCGGGGTCTCCAGTCCCGTCAAACTGGATCGACTTTAGCTTGATGAACTGCTCGACCAGCTGGCCTATCTACCTAGCCACAATAACTTCTTCTTGGGTATTCACTGTCTCATTGCCCTGATCGTGGTTGCCATTGTTTCTGCTGCCCCCATTGTTGCCGTTGTTGGCGTTAATGGGAGCTATTGCGACTCCTACCACTTGGGCTATGGCAGTATCCTTATCTTGGGTCTGCCTGTCGATGAGGTCATCAATCCTTTCCACCGCCCTCAGTTCTCCATCCATTCTCAGATCCTCTACTACAAGCGGCCTCGAACTAGAGGCTCCGTCCCTAGGCCTTCTAAGTCTCCTAGATGGATTACTAATCCTCGAATGCTTTTACTAAGCCTGGTCCACCACAATTTCATCAAGGAGTTAGTAACTCATTTATCCAACCAAGTCCAGAGCCACTAACTATGTCCTAATAGAAATGGTTATATCACAACGACTTTTCACACAACAATTCCGAAGGTACTTCAATAAGTAGTTCATGGCAATTTCTCAATTCTGTGCACTCCAACGGTTCACCAAAATTAGCCATGTCCACCCACTTAACAAGTCAAGATCTTGAAATGACCTTCAATGCTGAGCATGGAACTTAATCCTCATGCTTTACCACAACCTTACCAAGCCAAATGCTAATCATACATGCCAAGTCAAATGCCATACCTCTCGTGCCTTACTCTAACCAGTTTCTTAAGGTCTCGCTACCCGTCCTGGTCCCAACTTAATCCTCCTTATCACTCCAATTCTCAACCGGCTTTAGATCGAGCTGACCTTGCTCTGATACCAAGCAGATGGGGATGTTACGCCCCGTGCCTCGGGCACGAGCACGCGACTCCCTACAAGCACAAACTATCTCTCGAGGTCCCAGGATGCACATACATGTCGAGAGATATGTCAATTAGAAAGCATGCGGAAGCGACTAAATAATAACTTCTTCGTACAAGTATAAAAAGGGACCTGAGTAACGATAATATCCATACATACATAGGTTCTCAACTGTTCAAACAAGAATATCGTAAACTAGATCCGCTAGTCAGTAGAGGTGACGGGGCAGGTACAAAAGATAGTCATAGCTGTTCTCAAAAAGGGACAGACATCAAGGTCACCTAACTAAGTGCCGGACTAACAAAGTAAAAACTCTTAGGTTGAGCTACTAGAGTCGTCGGCCTCCCCATCAGCCTCCTCACTGGGCTCGTACTCCAAGAAGGTCTCCGAGCAAACCTCCACAGTATCCTCCATGGTTTCATCAGCAGACGGCTCCACCGGGTCCTCCTCGGTAGCCTCGACTATTATCACCTCATCTGTGTCCTCCAAGATCGGGGTCCTCTCTGGACCAATCATCGAACCAGCAACCGATCCCTCGGCCTCCACTGAATCCCAAGCGGGATAGCACCAGCTAGGAATCGACCCTCGAAGTACCTCAGTGGGCTTCAACGGCCCTGAGGAAACATCCCCTATCTTTCTGAACCATGCCTCATATCTGTGAGGCTTCCAACTACTACCGCTCTCGTCTACCCAGACGACCATACACTTTCTAACGTAGATGGTCCCCTATCCGTCAGGGAACTCCTCAAAATAGATAGACATCTCCTTAGGATCTCCAAACCTGACTGGCTACATTCTCAAGGCCTAGGATATGAAAAATGGAGTCCGACAACAGGTGAGATATACATCTCAGTAAGGTAGGTCCTAACCCTAGGTTAGGCAGACAATCCACTCAGGCAAATGCAAACACTGATAATAAATACAAAATTTCATGAGGCATTCCGTTATCGATAATGACACACAGATGTCAGGCATGCAGTCATGGCATCATAACACATCAGTAGGATCATGCACGCCTCGTCATGTCGAATCACAACTTCCACCCTTTTCGCCTGCCTCACTTTCATGCTTAGAACGCCTCAAGCTCGGTCCGCGTAAACGCATCAAACCGTCTCATTGACAAACCCGCGTAAACGCATCAAGTTTTCAATGTTACTCCAGGCCTATGTCGACACATCACAACTCCGTCCCACTTTTCTACGCATCAAGACATTGACCATTTCAACCTCGCGTCTCATACGCCTCAAGGTGCTATTTATTTCAAACTCCGCGCCTTAGGGAATTCATCTACACCACCCGCATCTCATAAACCTCAGGGTATTCCCACTTCTCAGATATGCCACAAGTTTAATTCAATTCATACACATAATGCCAAGTGCAAACTCATGCATAATCAACACACTTATGGCAAGCAAAACACTCAAACTTGACATTCAAATATGGTAATTAACTCAAGCACAAGCATTGTCACTCGTTCAAGTCCGCTATACCATTCTAGGACGCACATTGGGTCATCACATTATAAACTTCCAAAAAAATCGATCCATACACGCATAAATCGCCCAATCGAGTCCAATCCTCCTATCAAAGGTTTAGGATTCCCCTTACCTCAAGGTTAATGTGATTCAAGTCTTCTCCCGAGCACCTCAAAGGTTCGGTCCTAACGTTCCAAGATCAAGTTCACCGCTCAACCTTAGGAAATCCATCCAACCATTAACTTTTCTTGCTCAAATCACCACCCCACTAATCATACACCCACATTATAACACTACTCAATGATGAATTTGGAGTTCATTTATAACCACCAACAGCCCCCACAGAACCGGCATGCACGGAACCAAACCGGGCGAATTTCGATTCTGTGTATACCTCAACTTACTAGCCCTTAAACCACCTCAAATCCTCAATTTAATCACTAATCTACTTGCTAACATGTATTTCTAAGGGTTAAAAAGTCTCACTGAAAATTTGAGCTCAAGACGACGTCAAATAATCCACGAACGGCGCTGGCTCCTCCAAGCTTACCGCTAGTCAGTTTTGGCCCTTCAAACACAAGACCCATTTGGGGTCAAAACTCCATCAAAATAACTCAAAATTTTTACCACAACTCCATCTATGTGTCCCCTAAATGTCCACAAAATTTGGTTACAAAACTCCAAGATTTTGGGATTCTAAGAGGCCAAAAATGTGGCTTACCACTGGTTGAGACGATTTCCATCGACTTTAGAGAGATTGGCCTGCCGGAGTTCTTCGGTGGGTAAAACGACTTGCTTCCACTTCTAGAACATCGAAAAGAGGTTGAGGAATAAGTGGGTGGTCGGCTCGACGGCTGGGGATCGCCGGAAGTGGCGGTCGACGGTGGCGAATGGCGGCGGTAGAACCGGTCTTCTAGAGCAGCTTCCAAGCATGAAGAAGAAGAAGATGAAGAAGATGCAAAGCAGATGGGGGGTGTTCGGCCAAGCAAGAGAGAGAATGAGGGTTTATACTTCATTTGGCTTGGTCAACATGGGTTGAATGGAAGTTTAAAAGTGGAAACATCAACTCATGGCCTCATCCATTGACACTTGTCCAATGTGTCATTCAAGGCTCATCCAATGGCTCACATCTCTTCAAATTTTTAGCAGCTAATGGGAGGTTTAAATGATCAAAATGCCATTTTCCAATTATTAAAGCAAAGATAAGGCTTAAGGGACAAAATGACAATGTCACCCTCGACGTCCGAAACGTTATTTTTCTGATTCCAATTTTCTTCGTTAAGGCGACGGCCAATCCAATTGAGATGTTGGAATTCTTAATTCTTCATTTTTAATTTTTAAGACTCGTTTCTGATTCATTCCTCTATCCAATGGGATCTCAGTCTATCCCGAACTGACTAGCGGCTTTTGCAGACGTTACGCGTATCAACCCTGTGACT
The DNA here is from genome assembly GCA_028455895.1 of Rhodomyrtus tomentosa. Classification (NCBI taxonomy): domain Eukaryota; kingdom Viridiplantae; phylum Streptophyta; class Magnoliopsida; order Myrtales; family Myrtaceae; genus Rhodomyrtus; species Rhodomyrtus tomentosa. Next base: position 32,099,495 of record JAPCWY010000001.1, on the reverse strand, counting down.
CATATCACAATTAGGGCTCGTTAATTCATGGCGACTCTGGTTGTCATGTAATTGTAAGGATCTATTCATAGTTCCAATGGTCTCGATCATCACTGTTCAATTTAGGAAAATTTACAAATTATACATTTGTTAAGCGGCATCACCCGCGCTCCAATCGTATAACGCTAGTAGTGCATGCCTTAATCGTTCTTAGATCGGCCTTTTATGGCTCTAAATGTCTCCTTGACAATTCTTATAGTCAAAGCGTCATTTTCTATTTGAGTTCCCTAGATCCGTGTACCTTGTCTCGCGTTAGCCTTTCTCTTTTGGTCAGCCAACTCAAATTGATCAGATTCGAGCGAGATATGACTGAAATACATCGCTAAATACATTTCTCATTAATGAGTTTGAAAATAACAGGAAAATCAGAATGTCACAATGATGGCCTGATTTGCCATTCGGTTGTGCTATTGATTAAGGGTCGACTGTGTGGCAATCTTAAATCAAGCATAGATCGAATTGGGTTAATCTCACTCCGTTGTAAGTCAACCATAGGATCATCCTGAAGTCGACCAGGGATTGATTCGTGGCATGATTTGCTAGCTGGCATTGATCGAGATTCAAAATGGCCATGGACCCAGTGAGGAATGACTTGTACTAGAACCTCGTACCAACCGCGCACTAGTCAAAGGGTTGATCACCCTGAGCCGTGCGACATCTTGTTGGAAGAATATGGGTCGAGTTGAACAATCCTGCATCAACTTGAGTTGGTCATGAGAGGTGATCTTGACAGTGTTCGATTATACCACTGGTCTAGGAACGGGTGATTCCAACCCTACACCGGGATATTTGAGATGGTCCTCGACTCGCCAGTCGTGTGTGAGCTGACCCTGTTCGATAGAATGGATGGTCCGATCCACAATTTGATTTGGCGCCTGAGTTTAGTAATTCTCCAGCTGTTCAAGGGATGACAAGTGATGATTCTAAATCTCAAAGCGTTAAAGAATAAGCGAATCGTTAGTTGACCTTCTCCATGTAAGCAAAATGCCCAAATTGCCTTTAGTGTTAATCGTGGTTGACATCTATGGAACAGGAGGAAAAACAACGCTAAACTCTACTCGTTGGAAGTTAAGAAATGGCCAGTCTATTCGTGGGAATAGATAATTACTACAGTTACTAAGATAACCAACGGTTGATTGGGACAGTAAGGTCGGATGGTCACAGATGAGTTGAATTCCTAGAGTTGAATGATTCATCCTGTTGAAACGAATTGTGGATATGGAATTGTGTCAGATTAGTAGTCAAGGATCGTAAGTTAAAATCCGACTTGGATTTGATAGTCACTTTGTGATTTCGATGCACATAGTGGAGATTAGGATTGACTTGGAGTGAACCTAGTATGAAGTTTGGGAAACGAAATTGCAGTTTAGTATGGCTTATTACCCATAGATGGAAAGTCAGTCTGAAAGGATAATTCAGAGTCTAGTGAACATGTTGGAGGCATGCGTTTTGGATTTCAAGATAATTGGGAGAAATAATTACATCTGATGGAGTTTGCTTAAATAACAGTTCCAATATAGCACTAAGATGATGCTTTTCGAGGCGATGTATGGCAGAGCGTGCAAGACGCCCGTAAAATATATATATATATATATATATATATATATATATATATATATATATATATATATATATATATAAAGGACCTGAGTTAATGGAACAGTCGATAGACGCGATCAAGGTTATCGGAGACAGACTGAGAACAGTTCAGAGCCGTAAGGAAAGTTACGCCATTCAAGAGCGAAGACCAATGGAATTTCAAGTGAGTAATCATGTCTATAGAAGGTGACGCCTATTGGAAGGACAACTTGTTTTCGCAAGAAAGGAATGCTAAGTTCAAGTATGTTGAATCTTTCGAGATTTTTTTCGAAAGAATTGGGAAATTAGCGCATCGTCTTACGTTACTATTGAGATTGGCTCAAGTACATAACGTCTTCCATGTGTCGATATTGAGAAAGTGCGAACCAAACCCCGCCCATGTGTTGATTTACGAGGAAATTGAACTGGATGAGCGAGTATCGTATGTGTAAAGTCCAGTCAGGACCATCACTGGGAAACAACAAGTATTCCAGAACAAGAATTTTTCCCTTTGGTCAAGGTGATTTAGTAAACCCACGGAACTATTTAGGAGATTGAGAAAATTGTGAGAATTGGATATCCTTATTTGTTTAAAGGGAATAGCAGTACTTCAATTTCGAGGATAAAATTTCCTAAGGGGGGGAAGTTGTGACGCCTTGAAAATTCGACTTTGGTAAAGTGCCTGAATTCAATAAAATGGATTGATATTGAAATTCAGTCAGTAAATTATTTTGGATCGTAAGGACGAAAGAGACGATAATTAGACGAATTCCAGAGCTTCAGTTAGTTTATATTAGGTTTCGAATTCTTAGTCGCCGGGAATTAGGATTTCAATCTTTGCACTCGAGCTTAATCCCAACCGAGCCCAGCCTATGAAATTGCCAAAAATGCTCTTCGTCCAGTGCATAAATTTTTGTTCTGTCTTAAAATGCAAAAAGCCCAAAATGCCCCCCAATTATTTGTGTATAGGATAAAAATTACCCAAAAGTCTCCAATGAGGCCCACCTCCCTCTCATCAGCCGCTATTCTCCCTCCTGCTCTCTCACGATCTCTCTCTCTCTCTCTCTTTCTCTCACGGACACCCCCCCAACCGAACCTCCCTCCTCCTTTCCTTCTCTTCCTCCGTCGAATTTGCGCCGCCGCCACCTCAACTCCGACCATCACCACCTTCACCCCTTCCTTGCCGTCGCCCCTAAACCCTCCGTCGCTGCCGTTGCTTGCCGGACGGCCTCGAAACGACCGCGGGAAGCCATCCCCTATTTCGGCCCGCGTAGACCCGAGAACTCCAGCCCTTCCTCCGGCCATTATCGATGCCACTGCCGTCAACCGCCACGCCGGGACTCCCCCATGTCCTAAGCTTCAAGTTGAAGCCACCCTACCACCGAATGACCGCCGAAGCCGCCACGAATCGCCCCGAAACTATCGATGCCCTATTTTCGAGCCAGTCCTCGTTTTCTTCAGATCCGGCTGACACCACCTCTCACCGCCACCACCAACGAACTCCTAGGACCTCTCTGTCTCACCCTTGAGCTCGTAGACGTCTGCCGTCGCGCGTGGTGGCCGAAAATCCACCCGAACTGCTGCCCTGCTCTCGGCCGCACGAGACCCCTACTCCACAAGATCTGTTATGCCGCCTTCAGCTGTTGCCACCGGTGCCGATGGACTCCCCCCCGACCACTTGGTACCTCCACCATCGACCCTCGAAGCCGGCCGCTGCTCGTCGGCCTTTATTTCGACCGTTTCAGCCCCGGCGCCACCCCTGCCCTGTTTAGGCCGGGTCGCACGGGCCATGGCCCGTTTTGGCTTGGGCCGGCTGGCCGAGGGCCTGGGCTGGGTAGTCGGGTCTGTGGCCAGGAATTTGGGCTGTTGTCCGAGAATTTTAGACCATGGTCCGTCGAGCCGAGTCGTGTTCGCCGCCGCCGCCGTCACCGTTCGTCGTCGTTGCCCGTACCGTCGCCGTTGAGACCGCCTAAGCTGACTCAATTTGTGAGTTGACCCTAATCTTTGGTTAGGGTGCTAATTGCACCTAGGATTAGTCGTTTAGGCGATTAGGGAATTTAGGTACGCGATCGGGGCCGGTTTAGATAGAAATTGTGATTAAGTTAAATGGTCGATCGATTAGGTTAGTTGGTTGATTACTTTGCCTGTGTCTAATTGTGATTAGTTGAAATTGATTGATTTGATTGTGTTCGATCGTAAGCAAGCGGCAGGTTAGAAACGAGCGAGCGATCGACGTTATAAATTGAATTGATTACTAAAGGCATTGTACGAATCGATCTTTTTATTGTCTAATCGATTTTGACTGCTCGATATTGATTAGTGATTTTATTGATTTGAATGTCTTGCTGAAATGTCTGATTGGCTGTCCTAATTGTTCACTGAGTGCTTGGTGGTCTCTTTGGGGTTTAATCGCCCTTCTGTGGTTGCAGTGTCTAATGTTAGACTGTATATGTATATGGATATGCATATGGATGTGTGTGAAGTCAGAAGACATTTTTAGCATGAAAATGACCTTCGACCGAGACTTTTACATGCCTGTGTGAGCATCCGGCTTTAACCAAAGATAATGAAATGGGTTGATTGCTGGATGTGTGTTGTGTGGTCATATGAGGGGAACGATAATGCTTTTCCTAGTAAGTTCGTACTATATCAATTGTATAGAACCATACGACTTTTTAGAAGCACGTCAATTCTGGTCTGGTGCTAACTAGCACGAATGCAGGATTGGTCGGATACCGGTAGCAACTTGTGATGGATCGACGCCCCGTTTAGGGATGCCAACTTGCTGGTGCTATGCCAGGAGCACAGAAGACACCTCTTGTAGTAGCCGTTGCCGAGAGAAAAGGGACGTAACCGGGACCTGCCGGTAGAACGCTCAATTGCATCAATGTGTTGGATCGCGTTATTTGTGGGAGTCAAATCACGTCTTCTTTCGCGTAGATCCTCTCATGTGCCGTGGGCACAATCATATAAATGGACTTATGTAATGTCCTGTGCGTACTTGTGGATGATATGCTTGTTTGAATGACCGACTGAATGGCTGTGAGTTGAATCAAGCATTGCATTGTGTGTGGTTGTAGCTGGCAAATATGCTTGTGTATGGTTATTATATCGTGGATGTACTTGGGTGCTATATGTGGTGATGTGTTATTGTAAGATTTATGTTAGGATGCTTGGACGAATCAGTTTCCTAACCGAACTTAGGCTTGATTCACTAAGATTTATTCTCACCCCGTTGTGGGATAATATTTTTAGGTTCCAAGTGATAGAGCCTCATGGGTGCCAAGGATTGGCTTTTGGATTAGTCATCTGAAATAAGATGGGAAGTTTGTCTTATTTGACTGAGTATACCTTTGAGACTTTGTCTAGCGGCCTCGAAGTATGGGGTTCAGCTTGTACATTAGTAGCTCAGTAGTATTATGTCCTAGCTACTTTTTTGTATATTTGGTTATTATTATCCTTTGGTAAAACGTTGTGGTGTTAGATTCCTGCTATTATATCCCTATTTATTTTTATTGTCGGAGAGTTGACACGTTTTTGCATGCTTAAGTAAGTGATAGGTCGATAGTGTGCCTATGACACTATCTCTATGATCTCGTGGTGATTTGGCAAAGGATGTCGCGGGCTCGAGAGTCGGGGCGTGACACATCTTTGAGGAATATGTCAGTCCTTGCAAGTAGTGTCAAGTTGATTCAATTTTTAAATTTTCTTATTTTGCTTGTTTTGTCGGATTCGTATATTTATCTTGAAGTTATGTACTCAATTTTTTTATATGAAATGAAGATGTTCATTTTGACAAAAAGAAGAGACAACCCAAGTCAGATTCTGGTCTCCCAAAAGGACCTGACAATCCATATACTAGCAACTAATACTTTTTGTGTGGATATCAGGTGAGAAGCAAAACCTACTCTCAAACAATTTTGTCAAGAGCATGCCGGAAAATGATTGCCACATGGCGTTGCGTTAGCATATTGCCGAGGGATGTAAGGTGAGAATCCTAGACTTGATCATGTTAATTTAGATGAAACCCATTAATTTGACAATGGACAAATTGGCCCAAAGACAATGAAAACATGTTGGATGATACCATATATTGTCAATATCTAGAAAGGCTTAGCACCAATAGGCCCGAGGCCCGTACGAATCTAACATTTACTTCCAGGAAGAGGGTAGGCAGCGGCCCTTTCTTGATCAATTCGATTAACACGAACTAGGAAGCACAACGATCTTTTGTCAAATATCAAGCCTAAACTTGGGCGATTCTACAGTAGGCGTCCCTAGCGGTCCATTGGGGAAACTGCACGGCGCCGAGGATCAACGCGCCAGGCGGTCCTTGCGGGCACCTGGGACGTGTAAAACTCGGGTCGCTTTTGCCGACTCACCCGACACCCTCGCTCGATGTAATACCAAGCGACACATCCGGGTTGGTCGGCCAGCGTTCATTCTCAGTGAAAAAGATGACCATGAAATTAATCCGAGTCATTATAAAATAGACCTTGCTGGCAAAAGAGAATAGGAAAAAGAATAAGGGCGGCGTCCACCAAATGATGGGAAAGGAGGAGGAAGAAGAGTCAGGAGGAATCTTTATGGGTCCGGAAGAAAAGCCAAGTTCCTCACTTCTCTTCCCCCAAAAAGTGACTCGATTACACCCCATCAAACAATGTCATTCACATTCGATTTGCTGGCTTTTGGCGCAGCTTTTCTTGCTTTTTGCACTCAAAAACTCTTCTCTCTTCGAAGCAACCGAACTCGTGAGGTTCGCAAAGCTTATCGACTTCACTTCGCACGGACCCCCCCAAGTCCATGGATCAAGTAAGGTCACATCGTCCCATCGCACAACACTAATCGAGTCCAATCGCCTCTCACCGACGAGCGTTCCCGGCTCTCTCTGGATCGCCCTGAACGTCTTCCCACAACAGTGTCGTACATCTCGCTCATAGGTCGAAAGGTCGAATGGGGTCCCAAAACCAAAAGGCGAGGAGGGGGGAGGGGGCCTAAACTAAAATCGATCCTCATCCTAACATGCAAAGGTGTGGGTAATGGGGTTGAGGGGCCAAACTCCCTCTCGCGTGCTCTCGATTGCTAGCCGCATCCATAATTGCATCCTCATTCCTCCCTCGCAAACTTTCTTTGGTGGCCCCCTAGGAATTCTCCTCATTATTTAATGAGGATGGTCATGAGAAAAAAGTCGATAACCAATAATTCTTCGAGCTAGAATCGAATCTAACTTCATATTGATAATCCCTTTTATATTGACTTATCATATCGTAGGGGGGCCTTCCGCCCATTCTCTAACGAAAAGAAGCAAAACCGAATGATTTCATTTAGCTTACATTGTAAGTTCTCTACGAAGCATGCCAAACCAATCCCTTCCTATCTTTAAATTGTCCAAGTCCAATACATAAAACAAGTAGTTGGCTTCGCAAGACGTTTTTACTCTACTTTTTCCCATATCAACAACGTTCAACTGCCGGCTTTTGCTAGGTATATGCAGCACAAATTAGGGATAATCGATTTCATCATCGGTCTAAGTTCTACTTGATACCTGTAGCCTCGGGATTGGATTGGAACTTGAAACTTACCCTGCCCTGACACTCGAAACCTATCTTATCTAGGGGTGTGCAACCGGATCGGATTTACCTAGAACCTTGATCGGTCCACCCGAAAAACAGGGTTGAGAATCAGTTCCTGCGCAAACCGGCCCAGGTACCGGTTTCACTTTTTGGGAACAGGTTAAACCGGTCCGGTTCGCGGTTCTAGTGGAGACCCACCGGAACCAATTTTAGAATCGATTTCTAGTTAATTTTAAATGTCCACTGTTTATGTGTTAAGCTTTAATCGATTTCACAAAATCAAAGCTAAATCGATTAGTATCATAAAACATATTTTAGATTGTTACTTTTAAAAGTCCATTGTTTATATTTTGGATTTTTGTTTTTGATGGATTGTAATTTTTATTGTTCATTTCATCAATACTCATATTATTTTGATAGAAAATAAAAAAGGATGGGTAGACCCAGAAATCAGACCAAAAAAAAGGGTCCAAAACAAGTTCCAAGACGAACAAAGTTGGTTCTCGATTTTAAAAATCGAGAATCGGTTATAACTGAGTCGGTTTCAGGGTTTAGGTCTAGACCTAGTCCACTCAGCCCATGCTCATCCGTGATCCTATCAATCAGTTTCGAGGTTGATTTTGGAATCTACCCAAGAACTGACCAATTTCTTTATTTTCATGCTTCATTTTTTTCCTTTCTTTTTTTCTTCATTTTCAAATATGCAAAATGAAAGTCAACGCTACAACAAAAATCCTCATTTATCAATAATAACAATTCATAAAAGATGAACACATGAAATAAAATAAATAGTGACAAGTTCAAAACACGTAATGTAAAAAGGTTCCTAGTTCTCGATTCGGTTCCTACGCAAGGAGTGAATTGCACATTGCCGGTTCCATTTTTTTTTTAGAATCAGGAACCAGACCGATAATCTTGAGAACTGGAACTAGACCGGTTCCTATGACCGATTTGATCTGAATCTCGATTCTACCCTAGATGCTTACCCCTAATATAAACAGACAGTCTTTCTTCTTTCTTGCTTTCTTTCACCTTTTTTTTTTTTTTTGCATCGTTATAGAGGAGAATGATACTTCAAAAACACCACACACCATCAACTGGTTGGCCTAGGAGTGAAGTCCAACCTTTTCCATGTTTTACAGAAAAACTGCGACAAAAGTATCCTCCGACAACGAGCTAATCTGAATCACTACAAGCTGAAAGTGGTAAAGGTAATTAAAGCTAAAAAGGAGAAGGCAATTTAGTGGTGGCTGATGTACCAGTGGCCATTGGAAATGGACAGTGAACATGATCTGGCCAAGGAATAGAAGATGAGGGGGGTAGGACAGTCACAGTGCGGTGGGCTTTGCTAACTTGATCTATCTTTCCACTTACATTAAATAATGCTCAAGTATACCAACACTGATTTGCAAGATTTAACACACTAACCGGTGAAGTAGATTCTTCTTGAGAGTTTAGCATGAACCCCTTGTTTAAAGGCCGGATTACGGTCGCTGCGCTAGGAATTTTGTAATCCGATCTCGATATACCTCGCATCATTTGCAAATATTTAAAGGGTCTGGCGTGGAAAAAAGAAAGAAAGTAAAGGCCAAGAAAGAAACTCCCCCTGAACCGTGACCCCATTTCAATTGGGAAGCAAAAGCAGTGCCAAACCAACCCAATGAACTAACAAATTGTAAAAGAAAGAAACCAAAAGAAAGAGCAGAGGAGAAAGGCAAAGAGAAAAAGCTGTCCCTCCTCCCCTTTCCTCCCTCCAAACTTTCTTTAAAAACCCACCAGCAAATCACACCTCGAAAGCCCAAAAAAGCACGCACACGGTCCAGGACCAACTCCCAAAGATCATCCAAGTCCAAAAACTTAACCAGCAAAGAAGGAAGTCCTAGATAGAAGAAACAGGAAACAGAGGAGACAGCATGAGAAGAAGAGAAGCAATCAAACTAGGAGCTCCTTCAACGGATTTCCTAGTGTGCTTCCCTCCTAGGGCCCACTTACAGCTGATGCCGAAGCCGGTTAGTAGCCCGGTGAGGCCCTCGGAACCCAGCAAACTCCACCCCCATTCCCACCACCAACACCACCAGCCGCCGCGGCACTGCCATCGCCGTTCCAAGTCTTTCACCAAAGGTGCCCAAGCAAGCCCTGTCTTGTGGGTCAAAACCAAGCAAATTGGCCCAGTGACGTCCGAGCCGACCTCCCCGAAAGTCACGTGCGCCGGGCAGATCAAGGTCAGGACCAAGACTGGAGCTTGCAAGAGCTGGCAGTCGGTGATGGCGGAGATCGAGAGGATTCACAACGATGACAAGCGTAAGAAGAGGCCGACGTGGGGGCAAGCGCTTGGCTTCAACAAGGACATAATGCAGTTCTTGACATGCTTGAGGAACATAAAGTTTAAATTTCGATGTTTTGGCTCTTTTCCTGATGCACAGATCACTAGTGATGAGGAAGTTGATGAAGACGAAAAATGCCGTGACCATGGCAACGACCGCGTGGCAATAGACGGAAGTGATAGCAGTGAGACTTCAAGGACCACATTCTCTAAATGGTTTACGGTGTTACAGGAGGGCAATACCAAGATCAAAGACTTGTCCAAACACGACAGGAAAGAGAAAGGAAGGTCTTGGGATGACGGGTGTTTTGATGCACCTGTTGCTCCTCCGCCGAATGCTCTGCTGCTTATGCGGTGTCGGTCTGCTCCGGCAAAGGCCTGGCTGGTCAAAGGAGAAGGACATGAACAAGGCGAGAATTGTGGAGACAGTAAGGTCGAGCGAGAAGCAGATAGAGAATTAGAGACTAAGAAGAACTTGAAATTGCTAATCGACGAGGCAAAGAAGGAAGAAGAAGAGGAGAGGAAGCAGAAAGAGTGCTTCATGATGAGATACGATGCAGATTACTATAATATCTCAACTGATATTGCAAAGGAAACTTGGGTCTCCGGCGGACAGAGAGATGCACATTTGAGAAGTCATAGTTCCAAGAGTTGATGTTGGCAGCTATATGGTTATCTATTTTGTTTCCTTCTTCCTTTTTTGCTTTCTTGTGCTATGCTTTTCCGGATATTCTGTCTTCCCACGGGACAGAGGACTGCTAATACCAATCTCTGGAAGTGTTATCGTTTTCGACCACGGTTTAACATTGATTGCAACTGTACAGCTTCCTGGTATCCAATCAGCATCAGTGTAAATCTCGGATTATCCTCATTGATCTATATAAATTTGCGTGGCTTCGATTGTTTGATCTCCAACTTCTTCTGCATATTCTGTAACATTTTGACAATGAGGTCCTTTTACTTAGTAAAGCCCGAGTCTTATGTACAAAGAAAGAGAGTTAGGAATATGCTTTAGCCGAATAGACAAACCGGTGGAACGCAAACAGAGGATTGCTATTTGTACCTTCAAAGCAATAATTTGAGCATTGAAGAGTTCTGATATTTTGCATTTCCTGAGGAATCCGTGCCTGATATGCTCGACTGATGTTGCCGTGCGGCACCGGTCTCCACTTTTTTGTCTCGCGTATCAGGAACATCAGGATAGTTCAATTTGTTCTTCCCATTTGGACATTCTGCAAGAGAAACAGACTGACAGGGTAACACAGCATGGTTTGGAGGGGGGGGGGGGGGGGTGGGGGTGTTAAAGCTCCCTTTTTCCAGTGACTGTAGAGGGGAAAAAGTAAAGAGTTGGCAGAGACAAGTTCATCTCCCAGGATGGGCCAACATTAAAACAACGAACATGTGACAGCCACTCTTTCTTAGGATTGAGCATTTCATGCTGCAGAGGCTCATCTACGGAGATCACTGAGAGACCTAAATTCGACTGTTAACATATCTAGCTGCGCTCGATATCATTCAAAAGTTTAAGGCCGCGATCAAGCTTGATAGATTAATCGTTCCATACCATAGCAATTATCCAATTGAAGACTCTACTATACCAATATCTACCCAAGACATACGAAAAAGTCAAGGACCTGAATACTGAACATAGCGACCTTATGATTTTCCTTACGGTTGGTCGGTCCTGCCAAACTGAAACCTTTCAAACCTTGTTTTTCTATGCACCAGTAGCTTCCCACTGATCGGAGCCTATTATTTCAGGTGCATAGTAACAGCTCTAGAACTAGGACATTTACACTAGACTTGAACTAACAAACCACGTTTGTGCTCGTGAGAAGGGGAATTGACGGTGGCCGGTATAGGCCTCTCACTCTCAGGACTGAAAAGTGAAAATTTGCCATCGGTTGTGTCTTTGTCTGCATCAGAAACAGGAGAGATTCGACTATTGCGCAGGTGGGCCTCAACTATAGCAGTGCGACACAACAGCACTCGAGCCTCGTCCTCGGAACGGTTCACCTCACATGATTAAGGTTGAATTGCCTGCATTGCCTCTATTAAGAACACTTTGAACATAGAACAATCTTTGTTTCCTGAGTATATCCTAGCTATATAAGTCTCTCTGTCATCCGCGGGTAAGCATCTGTCGCCAAGACCCCGCATCAATTCAGTTGCTGCCCACCAAAATTCTGTTCAATATGAGTGCAACTTTTGCATTCATAAATGGTACATTGAAAATGACAGAATTGTCAGTGTGGACTTCCAAACTAACAACGTTCGGAGAATGAGGAGTCATCTGAAAAACAAAAATGAAAATGGAATATTGCAGTTGGCCCCAACAAGAGCATCTCTTAAAGCTATTCATTTATTTCTATTTTATACATGTTGGTAACTTTGTAGACCCACCAATGATTCAGCCTCGTGTTGGGTTTCCCATGTGCATGTCTCATCACAATAACCCCCAAAATATCGATGGGTTCCCTCAACAGAACTGGAGAGAAAGATGTAGCCTTTAGCAAATTAAAATTTGCTATTAATTTTATCATCCTATGCATCAATTGAAAATTTTCAAGATTCTAAGCAGGGCAATGAGCCTGCTCATAATTTTTAGATGGCAATTTGGAAGCAAAGGACTTTTAGATGGCGGTTCAAAACGTTTAAGAAGTGTTAAGAGTGTAAATTTTTAGAAAAATAAAAAATTTGACTCAAAGCTGAAACATTTAAATTGCAGAGAAACTATATGGGACAAAGCACAATAAGAAAAAGAGATACCAAACCCAAAAATAATTTCAAGAGGCAAGTCTACTATAGATTGTTGATGGACAGGTTATGTGCATTACATGCCTGTAAGGATGTAACCGCACCAAGGCAGGGCTATGGTTTCCAACAAGAGAAACAACAAAACAACACTCAAATGCACTTTTCTTGAAGCAAATTGATGGTGAAGATTGGCGCTGAAGAGACCATCAACCCTTCAGCTGGGTTTTGTAGCGGATATCATCACGAAACGTCTATTCCTGGTACATTTAAAGTCTTCCAGTCCACATGTTTTGCACAGGTCTTCTAGTTCTTGTTCTGATAGGAAAATCTGGCTTCCTGACATCCGGAACATATTCTACATTTCCACACAGATCACCAATATCAGGTGTGAATCTTAGCTTAATCTGGGAAAGTTCAGTTGCGTCACTCGAGGAGAGAAACATCTTAACCAGAACAAGAATTGGAGATAGCCAACCATCTTTTCCATATAGTGTGCGTCACAACATTGTGTTTCAGAATAGAGATATATAAAGTACTTGTTCAATTGACATACCCTTTGCATAGGTTTCAAGAAAGGGTTGAGAGCAAAAGGACCATCATAGATCATGGTTGTCGCAATGAATACTCCACCAGGCCGTAGAACTCGACTTATTTCAGCGACCTACAACACCAAAAGGGCATTATAGGATATCATATGCTAGTGAAAGTAAGAGAATTAGTACAGCATATTGTCTGCTTTCCGTTCGTGAAAGAGTCTCAAGTGTACGAATGAGTGAAGTGCCACTCCTACGACAGGGAAAAAAGCCAGGAGTGAGAAAACTAGAAGATCCTTACAGCCGATGAAGGAGAAGACCAACAATGAACAGCAGCACCGGCATGCACAGCATCAACAGAACTCGAAACAAAAGGGAGTCTTGAAATATCAGCTCTAACGAGAATCAAGTCCCTAAAGCAAATTGAAAGATTTAGCCAAATAATCCTTCTAGATTTCTTCTTATTTCACACAAATTAGATGAAGTCGCAACCGCCAAACTATATGAGATAGGGTTCAAAGCCTCACTCCTTTGGGAAGTTCTCCTCCTGCTTAATGAATTCATAGCATTCCCGCAGCATGTTTTCTGAGTAGTCAAGCGCGACAACAAGGGAAAACAGCCCACTCTTGGCGAAGAGCCTAGCAAATGGACCACTACCGCAACTAGCATCAATGATATTCCCACCTAAGGCGGGCTCAAGATATCCTTTAATCAACTCAAACTGCAATCAAAGTCTTGAAGTTGATAAGCAAGTGCAGAAAAGAGATTCCAACTATATGAAGCAACTCGCTTGTATTCTTCAAGAAGCATTCGAATAAGTTGAGCTATAATCAGCAGCAGCGAGACAGTTCACATTTTGTCTTTCCCTATTATACAGAGAGACATTTGCACTGAGCTAGATAATAGAACTCAAACGGCTATGTGATTTGTCTCGACTCATAATGAAGTTCATTTTAGTGGACAGAGATAAAATCTAGATTAATTATACCGGGAAGCTCGCTGCTTGTCTTGTTTTTTTGGGACTACAATGACGACAGAATCATGAAATAGGGATTGTGATTAACCTCCTTTTCTGGACCAGGCCATCCTCCCAATGCAGAAAATCCTTGACGCCAGCCCCTCTCATACATATATGAGATCAGTGGTAACCTGAAACGAACAATATGATACACGACCAGTGCTCTTTAGGCATATAAACATCTCATCACGTTCATTCTCAACATCATTAAGAGCAGAACAGAACTTGCAGTGCATGAGATCAATGCACGTGAATGTTATCCTACACAAGTACGAGGGTCAATGGACTCGAATGTTACACCTACTGAAAAAGAACAAATCCCACAGCATCAACATCAACGTCAACATCAAAAACACATTTATTCCAAACTGGTAGGGATTGGCAATCGATGGACTCCAAAGATTCATAAAATAAAAGCTAGACCACTCGAGGAAAAATAGATAAATATGTGAAAATAAATAAAAAATATATAAATATATATATATATATGGGGTATGCGCGCGCGCGCGCCCGCGTGTATGGGGAGAAAGAACAAATCCCACAAACCTGAAAAATTCCGTGACCGGGGCCATGGCTTCAGTATATTCCTTGGCTCCACTCGAGGCCGTAAGTTCGAGATGAGTTTTGTTGCCGAAATATGTCTTCTTACAGGTGCTACAAGGTAAAGTAGACTCAGACATAGTATCCCTGCAGAAACAATGAAGTCATATGACAATGGATCTGAGTCGAACGAATCCAAACCGACAGCTTAAGAACTGTTGTGACTTATGTAAATGTCCCCCTTTTAGCTTTCATGTACCTGAGGAATTAATGGACTTACATGGATAATGCTGGACCCGCATGCGTTAGAGAGTTGTAACATATCGGACAAGCTAAAATGCTCTTCTTGGAGGTAACCCCCTTGTCAGCTACAACAGGATCCTGCAACACAAGCAAATTGCTGAATCAAACCAGGAGCCAATTTTCTAGCTGCAAAGTGTTGGAATCTGTTGATCCTTGCAGATATGTTGGAATCAGAGGCGACCATGTTAAGCGACTAAATGAATCTTTGTTTATAAATGCCTCGGATGATTCTTCATACATTCCCGATTCTCCGACATACATATGATATCGAAGGATGAGGTGGTCTTGCGCACGACTTTTCAGACTCCTCACTCGCCTTTCCACTTGAAATTAATTGGCGACCTTCACTACTAAGTCAGAATGCCAGACAATGCATCAAGGGGAGCACTATATACTTGAAATCACGCAATTCTGTAGCGAAAATGGATCAAACTGCATATATCTTTTTTTTTTTTTACGGCACCACGGCTTCTAGACAGGATATTAAATGATCAAATTGAGGAATCCGGTAGAAACTTGATCGCCACCTCAGAAGCATTGTTTTTGCTCTATTCATTTCGTTTTCATTATCTTTTTTGAATTGCTCCTGCCCTGCTCAAGATCTAACATATCCTTGGACCGCAACATGATGTAAGAAAACGCAAAGCGAAGGAAAGAGAGAGGCAGCATCGCACCTGCGTCGCCGTCTGAACGGAGGCTCTCACTTTGGCAGCATGAACGCGCTTACTGAAGATCGAGGAGCTGGGCACGAAGGTCGAAGCGACACGCCTCCGGGAACCGAGCTGACTTGGCCGAGCCACGGTGACGAAGTTGCTGCCGCTGAGCGTCGCCATAACTCTCTGTCCCTCTGTCTCTCAACTGAGGTAACGAGGTACAGAGGAAGTCGCGCAGAAATAACGTTTTGTTTGGTCCCCCCACCCCCAGTGGTCGACAGTTTTTTTATGTAAGAAACGCTCAATTTTCTGTTCACCCGAAAATAACATCAGTGTCCTGACGAATTAAAATGGTTGTCTGGGCCGCATGACTTTTTGCCTTTTTGGAATGCAAATTTTTATTTTTATTTTCATTTTTTATGTTATTGTTGTATGGGTATTCATAGGGA
Source organism: Rhodomyrtus tomentosa (assembly GCA_028455895.1). Taxonomy (NCBI): domain Eukaryota; kingdom Viridiplantae; phylum Streptophyta; class Magnoliopsida; order Myrtales; family Myrtaceae; genus Rhodomyrtus; species Rhodomyrtus tomentosa. The sequence goes on along the minus strand of JAPCWY010000001.1, from coordinate 32,083,729 downwards.
TTGTTTTGAATTTTCGAAGTATTGTGTGTGTATGAAAACATGGTCCATAGGTGCATTCAGAATCATAAAGTTCCAATCCCTTCCTTGATCGATCACTCGACAACTGCCTTCGAAGAACACTATGTACCAAAACCCTTTTAAATATTGATGCGCCCATGCTTTTATCGGTAGTCTTATCCCATACAAGAACAGCTTGTTTGTCCGTGTGTACACCAGCGAATCTGCCGGACATTCGCAGATTAATTGTATTACGTATCATCTGCACAAGATTGAACGGGCTCATAAAAAATCTCATTTCGTTCGCATTTTTTTAAATAGGTATTATTTTTTAGCTAGGATCTTGACTTACAATGCTTTTATTAAGTAATAAGACAGTCCGGAACTCCATAGTGATGGTGAACATGGTCGTTAGCGGACCATATTTATCGCCGAACGTGCATTTGCAATTTCAATTTGTAAAACGAGACTTCCAATGCGTACTCTAGTATATCTAGACCCGGCAGGCAGGGGGATCCCCACACTTGATATAGGGGAAAGGGAATTTTTTATTTCTATGTCAAGGTAAGGTCTGAGTTAGAGAATCCACATGGGCTTCCGCCTATGTGGTCCATGCTTTGGCCCGGCCCATCTGAACCGGCTTCGAGCAAGTGGGCTAGTCAAGGGCCACCCCGAGCCTGGGCGGTAGAAAATTAGGCCCACGTTCCACTACATCGAAGCACCATTCAGGTTTATGAGGTCAAACCCTCTTCTTCTTTTTCCAAATGAGAGAAAAAAAGACCGCAAAAATGGAAAAAGGAAGAAGATGTAGAGAGACTCCAGTTCTGTTCCTCAATTCATGATTATGGATATTGTTACAAGTATCTCTAGGTTCTCCTAATACAACTCTACAACTTTAATGTTGCAATGTTGACGTATCAAAATAGGTTTTACGATAACAAGTTCACCATGTTGAATTAGTAGGTTGAATGACATATCATTGTGATTTTAACTTTTTAAATACGACGTTGTTTCAGCTCGATCCGCAGTATCGCAAGTCACCACAGAAGTAGAAAAGCTAATTGTCTAATAGTAGAAAGGATCCAACTAGTTGATATACGGAATCCTTGGAATTGAAGTTATGAGTTGACATGTCCAAATATCTATAAAAACAAAACAAAACAAAAAATCAGAGTTCACAATGCGATTATAGTTCAACCAGAGAGCAATATTTAGGTTCTAAGTCGCCTTCTGGCAAAAGCCAATTAGGGGTGTAATAATTTCATGTCTGATTTTGGTGGGCTTTGCACATGCTGGGCACCAAACTGCGGCCATGGTGGCGGAGGAGGGGGCGGTTCCAAATTTCAAATTCGTATGTTGATAAGTTTGTTGGGTAAACCCCATCTTTCTTCTTCTACCCAAGTTTGAAAAAAATGGAGATAACAGAGAATACCCAGGTCAGATCATCGCATAAAATATATCCGTTAATACAATAATTCTCTCTCGCTCTCTCTCTCTCTTTACGCATTCAATTCAAATCCTTTATCTTTGCTTATAAAAAAGCAGCAGCAGAGCAGCAGAGAGAGAGAGAGAGAGAGAGAGAGAGAGAGAGAGAAGAGTAGCTGCTACTCCAATATACGTTTTGTTTCACTTCCCTATCTTCTTCTCTTATATCCAGCTCAAACTCAAACTCAAACTCAAAGGCAAAGCAAGGAAACCCCATCTCACACGAATCTTCGAGATCTCGAGGTCAACCCCGTCATTTCACGCTCCTCCCCTCCCCTCTGCTTTTCTATCTCCTCCTCTCTTCTTCTCTGTTGCCCACGAGAAACTCCAGGTTCTTGCCATTGCCAGAGATATAATCCATCGTCACTGTTCGGATATTTTCTTCTTTTTTATTCTCTGTGAAAGGTTTTGTTTGGCGTGACTTCTTTCTTGGGTGTTCTTTTCTTTTGCCCCCTCCTCTTGTTCGCTGTTGGAAAAGAAAAATGGAGAGAAGCACGCCAGTGATGAAGCCTCACACTTCCACTTCAGATCTGCTCACATGGTCGGAGACTCCTCCTCCCCACGATTCGGTCGCGCACGGTTCGGCTTCTTCTCGCTCCAATGCTCGCTCTCACCAGGTACACGTTTGCTTTGGTTCGTTCTCGATCTTTCATTTTTTTTTAGTTTCTATTTGATGCGATGAGTATGCTTCTGCCCCCTTTTTTTTTTCTAAAGTCTTTGGCTTTCCTTTAATGGGTTGTTCTGGGGATTGATGGTTAGCCTTCGGATGGGATCAGCAAGGTGGTGTTTGGAGGTCAAGTGACTGATGAGGAAGCTGAGAATTTGAACAAAAGGTTAGATCTGCTCTCCTTGTTTTTTTCCCCCACTCTCCCTGCTTTTTCGTTGATGTTTTGTGTTTTTTTTTGGTCCCTTAAATGCAATGATTCATTTGGCTGAATGGGTCGTTGTGGCTATTTGGTTTTTCTCCGCCGTTTTAGCTATTTGTCCGCATTCTTCGTGCTCTCCACTTCTTTGGATTTTCTTTCTTCAGATGTCATGGTCGGATTGTATAACATGGGTTAAATGTGGATTTGGGGCGATCGATCGGCGGGAAATGAGGACAGAAACTTCATTTCATAATCATCTTTATCACCTCCATTTAATTTACAAAAAGAAGGGTGATTTATTGGGGTGGCTGTTGATCGAGTAATTGGGTGGATCTTAGAAGGTCACATGCCTCGGTAGCTTGAGCTTGACCACTGTTCTTGGCCATAGAAATCTGGTTGGTTTCTTGAGCTTGATTCTGTTGCGAGCCTTGATGTCTAATTGAGATAGTTCAGTCACTCCTGTTCCATTCAAGGGCTCTTCCCTCACTGCTAATTAGATGGAAAGAGTAAAAGTTCGTTAGATGCCAAGATTTGAGAAGTAAACATTACTTTGGCGACTATCGTGTGGGGCTCCTTCAATGTCTGCCGAGCTTCTTTGGTCATGAAAATTTTGATCTGATCACTCCGATCTAAATACAATTGTCACAGGCGCTTAGCTGATATGAGCTGCTTTTTGATGTCTTTCAATTTGCGCTTTGTGAAGCAGCTTCTCATGACATTGGAAGCTCTAGTCCATGTAAAACTAGGGTTGTTCTTAGTCCATGAGTGGAAAGGGGATGGCATTTTGTTCATAAGTCACACTTCATGGATGGCCAACATCCTTCTCGAGTGCTGCAATAGAAACAACTGTTTTGCTGCTAGATTAGGAAAAGCTTAAATCCAGGTGTAATATGTACATACAGAAAAGTCATTATACACAATTACAAAAGCATGCACTTGCAAACATGTCTATCTAAAATGCCAGTTACTTGGCTATCTATCTATCTCGTAGAATCTGGATGAATATCCAGCAACAAATACACATGCGCCCACGCACACAAGCATGCATGTTGGCTTGTGGGCATACACTCAAACGCATGCGACCTCTTTATATCCTCCTTATCAAGGGAGTTTCATAAGCTTTCACAATGCCTTTGCACTTTGATACTGCTTATTGTGGCTTTGTCGTCGTCTTCTCCTTCAAATAATGGTGCGTTGGCAATCTTCCAGGAAACCTTGTTCTGGCTACAAGTTGAAAGAGATCAGCGGTAGTGGGATTTTTACTGCCAATGGGGAGGATGATTCATTGGAACCTGGAAGTGCTAACCCTGCTTCACATAACAAAACAGGAATAAGGATGTACCAGGTATGTTTTACTATGCTGATTGTTTTCGACCTATTAAATTGGTGTCGAGACCACGATGATGTGAGCTCTTTTGGTGGTTGATATTACTAGAAAGCCCTTGCCGGCGTCAGCCACATCTCGTTTGCTGAAGAAGAAAGCGTTTCTCCCAAAAAGCCTACCACTCTTCCTGAGGTTGCAAAGCAGCGAGAACTGATCGGAACATTGGAAAGCGAGTCCGACATGAAGTTGAAAAAGCAAATATCTGATGCCAAGTGCAAAGAATTGAGTGGACATGATATCTTTGCTCCTCCTCCAGAAATTTTGCCAAGGCCATTGGCTACACGGGCGTTGGACATGAATCAAGACATGGGAGAACCTGCACCGCGTCATGTCCGGACTTCTGTCAAAGTCTCTAATGTGAGCGAAATCTATATTTACAGTAACATGCTCTTCTGTTATAGTTTCTTCACTTTTCATTTTTTTTTTAGCAATGGAGTTCAATAGCTTGACTGATAGTTTCTTTGACTTCATCAGCCTGCTGGAGGTCAGAGCAGTATTATCTCCAATGAGGAACCTGGGATGAAAACTGCCAAGAAAATCTATGACAAGAAATTCTCCGAGCTCTCTGGAAACAACGTCTTCAAGGGGGATGCGCCTCCAACGTCTGCAGAGAAATCACTGAGTTCGGCTAAAATGAGAGAGATTAGTGGCAATGACATCTTTGCTGATGGAAAGGCAGAGTCTAGAGACTACTTTGGTGGCGTCCGCAAGCCTCCAGGTGGCGAGAGTAGCATTGCGTTGGTTTAACCAAGCTTTAGGCATAATGGTTTTACGCACAGTTTTATCTTTCAACTTGTGTTATTCCTAGTGGGATTTGGTCTCGTTTGACACTTCGCGATTGTGGGGTTTGGGAATGATGTTTCAGTTTCGAACTTGACTAGATGTACGAACTGTTTGCAGACCGGTATGTTGATAGCATTGGTTTCTTCAGATTCAGAGGAGAACTCAAACTGATTTATGCTGCATTCTCTGGTTCTTTTCAATGTGGAAGTGTCAAATAGATCAATGGTTTTCTAAGAAAACTCTTTATCCCATCTATGTCCAAGATGTAGCTTCGAACGCTGTGCATGCTCACAAGGGCTTTGGCTATATGCTTTGCGTACGTTACTAGTACTAAACGAGAAAACCATGCCAACCCAAACTCCCGTCCGAAGAAAAGTCTCTTGGTGCTGGGAATGGGTCTTGCTGACGGTATTGCTCAAGGGCTTGATGATACCTCATGTAAGTGCAGGGGATTGACAGGTTCTAGGGTAGAATCTTTCGTCTCCTCTTGGTCTGACAATCCGCTACAACATGATCCTCTCCACTTTGAGAATGCTCTGCTGACAAGCGCGATTTTGATTCGGAGATTGGAGGACAATCAGAATACGAACTCTGTCCGGCCTGCAATGAAAATTTTCCGTAGATTCTACCTAGGGTCATGCCTCGCTTCATGTACTCCAGTTGCTCTTGCTCTTGACAGGTAGGGAAACTTTTGCTTGTCCATCCATCAAGTTGGTGTTCTTTCGGCGATCAGTTTGCTTCCCTACTTTTTTCTTTTTTTCATTTTTGGGCCTACTCCAAGTTTTGAACTTGGAAATCAGCCCTGGAAACCGACCCTAACAGGCCTTAGGCACTTCCCTAATTGGTAAGGCTTCCTTGGTGTGCCGCGCAATGTTCCATGGCCATTGCATCATGGTTGTACTTATTGAGATTTGCCTCCCCATCAATTTGATAGTCGCAGCTGAATTTCTTGTGGGAAGTGCGGATGCAGGGATGAGCAACTGTGGGGAGATTGCCGTGATACTGCTGATATCACCTTCAAGGCTCCTGGTGGTTGGATTAATGTCAATATTAATGGTTCGGATAGCATTCATGTGCCTTAATTTCTAGAGTTTTCCCTAGAGTTCTCTGCTATGAAATGTTCTCAAGGGCGGGCGAGACGACAATTGTGTTGTTTAATGTCGGTGGTTAGGAAGATGAGAGATGCAATCTGAGGTTTTAGATCGAATTTAGATCAACGATTGTAATCTAACAATCTCCATTATATAAAAAAAAGTGTCCTCATTTAATCATTCAAGAAAAAGAGGATCCAAGAAATACAATGCAAAGGCATTCTCTCTTAGCTTCTCTCTCATCTAAGAAAGCCCAAGTCGACCCTCTAGCGTCATCCCCTGACACATGCACACATGCCTAAAGGAGGTTATAAAATATTAAAAAGGCAATGTAATCTGTAGTTTCCACGTGAGGTGGGAAGGACCCAGGCACTAAGCAATATGGTGGAGATTTGGCTGCCCCGTTGAACATCGTCTGCAAAATAACAGAAATATGTAGTTTTCTCAAGCTACTAAATGAAATGAAGACTTTTTCTCAAGCTACTAAATGAAATCAAGACTTTAGCCTCCGGTCCTAATAATAATGTTCCACTAAAAGGCCAGAGCCTCAGCAGTTTCTGCAGCATTGTTCATCGAATTGGTAGCACTGCTACACTATGACATGATTGCAAGAAGCTATGATATGATTGCAAGAAACCAAGTTCATGATTGTCTTTATATTTTCCTATTTTTTAATTTTTTTTTGTTTTAGAAAATAAGTTTGAAATAGAAATATGCTTGACAATGCTATGTAATTTTTTGATTCAGAAATAGATTTGGCTAAGATTTAAGAAATAGAAAAAAAGTGACTTTTTTGTTTCTGAAACAGATTTGAAAAATAGAAAAAATTCGCCGTCCGTCGGTCGCCGCCGCCGGAAATAAAAATTTTATGCTATTATTAAAAGAAATTTTGTTTTGAAAATAGAAAAATTACATCGTTGTCAAACGCGATTTTTGGTTGAGAAACTCGTTTAGGAAATAGAAATCGAAAAATCTATTTCTTGCCAGAAATAGAATCATGAAAGAGAAATACAATCACGCACCCCTTTACTTATTTACTAGCATTCCCGATTAAAGATCAAAATCAAAGACTTTTGAGAAGTACATAAACCAACGCCATGATAAGACATGTAATTTGCTTTGCATAGCTTTCTGGGGATCAAGACTCAGCATGGCCAATCAGTGCCAGAAGCATTTTTTCATAGTCTCCAGCAGTGTCCTTCACAATGGCGCGATCGAGTGGCACGCTGTTCCTCCTCTGGTACTCCTCACTTATAAACTTCATGTCAACCTCAGCCCTGGTAGCAACCACTCTGGTCAGAGCCCCTTCATCTGTTCCTTGCCTATTGATGGCTAGACGAAGAACCTTCTCAAAATACTTCTCAGGGCGAGTCAGGCACTTGACTGTAGCTCTCAGAATAGCCAAGAACTCATCTTTCGGATCAGTTTTCAAATCCTGGGAACACAAAGGATAGAGAATTAGTCAGTTCTTAGTCTACAATAGAGATAAGTTCAATATTTTCTGATGCATACTACCAAAGGTCACAGTCTGGAAGTGACCCATGCCAGAACGGAGCACAATGCAGAATAATGAAAAAGTTGGAATCGGGCAATATTTTAGGTCTCAATGTTTAAAAACAAGACATCGCCGAGTTGTCTCTTACTTTCAGTGACAACATGACTGCTAACCAAAAGCTCATAAACAAATAACACTCACCGGCACTTTCATCATTGACGAACATACAGGTAAAAGCAACATGAAAGGGCCGGTTCATAGAAATTTTCAACTCACCTTGTTGATATCATTTCCAAACTCATTTTTGTAGTGATTCAGCGTAGCATTGACCTGTGCTTTGCTCCTAGTAGCCAAAATTCTTACGAGATCCTCGTGGCTGTAAGCCTTCTCTGAAATCTTCTCGTGGAGTATCTTAGCTTCAGCTTTTGCCAAAATCATGTTCACCTCATCGCCATCATAACGGTATGAGCTCACAAGAGGTACCAGCAGCTAGGAGACAAAGAAACCATATCAAATTACGGTTTTTTCCCAACAGGCAAGCAAATTACTTACATCAATACCCAATAGCAAAATGAAATGATTCGGGATAGATAAGAGTTATTTCGCAGGTTGTCATAGGGCCAATCTTTTGATGATGGACCTGGTTCTTCATTTAAGATAGGAGAAAGGGGTCCAGTAAACAAGCGTATGTATGGTCTGCAGAGTTTCATCAAACCATCTTCAATAAAATAACAAATCAAAATATCAGAAAGTGCTCTCAATCACACCGGCATCCCAACAAGCATTCTCTACAAAACTCCAAAACTGTCTTAAAGATTGAACACCCTGCAACTTACATTCTCAGAATCCCTGTAATATGCTGAATCAGGGAGATTTGATTTTACTTGCCTTTCATCAATCACAAAGAATATTTCACTGGACTTTATTCTGAGTATCACACAGCTACAGAGGCTTCATTGTACATTGTACTTATTGCAAAATGTAAAGACAAAAGTAACTCAGAAGAACAACCATCGGTATTGAGAAACTTCATGGCATAATTCAGGGCAAGCGTAAAAGCAGTACCTTACGAAAATCTTCAGTTGTGTGATGAGCCACGTCTTCTTCCAGCGACTTCTTGTATCGAGCATGATACGCTTGTCTCGCCAAAAGCAACTGCTGCGGAGACCTTGTGCAGGCTATTTCCATGAGAACCTGATTGCTTGAAGTCCATCTTTTCGTTGCTTCATTAGCCAAGTACGCATCACGTTCAGCCGGATCAAGCGTCCAGAGGACCACCAGCCTCTGATGACATGGAAATTACAGGGATGCAAAGAATTTAGAAAATCATGTCATGCTCTATGAACAGAACACGCAACCACGTTCGATAATCAACAAAAATATTAGAACGAGTATTTAATACTAGTGAAGAGGGATGCGTCTCCATGAAACGAATTCAAATAGTTAAAGAAGATCAGACCTCGAAATCATTGGTAAGTTCTCTCTCCAATGCCTTGAGGAGGTCCTCACCATAAGTCTCGGCATAGGTTTGCATAATCAGCTTCCTCTGTGCCGCATTCCTATGTGCCAATATGGATATGATCAACTTCTCGTTTGTTCCCCATCCTTCAATATCGTTCATGAGAATCATCAAATGAGAAAAAGATTAAATTAGACAATAAGTCTGACATCTTTTTTTTTTTCAAGACCACACTAAATCCCAGGCTCAAGGTAGAAAACAATTGTCTTTACTTGTACCAGCGAATAACATATTGCAGCTACAGGAAACATCCTCCGTACAAAAGAATCTCTGCATCTTTCATTTCATTTTCGGACCATTCATCAAGTAAATTAGCTAACAAAAATATCGATCGCACACGCGACAGAACCATTAAGTCGCGACACAATGGAAGAATCAGGTCGAGTTCAAAACAAATCATTATGATCGAATTGTTTTTGCATCTCCAGATCATTCCTAGATCCAGAAATAGCACGATGTCAACAGCGGATCACCCCAAAAGTAAGAAAAGCACAAGAACACTAGAGCAGACCGCCACCGAAAGATCACTCCGATCGGATCACAATCTCCAAGCAGATATAGATCCAGACGCGGAAAACAGAACACGATCGTCGACAACCAAACAACACACGATCGTCAAACATCAAGCAGGGCTGGAATGGGAGGAGGCAGCACGAAGAAGAGAGAAAAGGTGGCGAGGGGAGAGCGAACCTTTGAATGCTTTCCGGAGTTGCTCGCAGTCATCGGCCACTGAGGGCACTGGCTCTGGGACTCGGAGAGTCGACATTGTCGAGGGAACAGAGAAGATTTGGGGGGTGTTTGCGTCGAAGCGAAAACGAGTGAGGAAGACCGAGACACAGCAGAGACAGAGAAAGTTGGCCTCCACTTTTAAGGAGGAGGGGGAGGGAGAGAGAGCGCATCCTAATATGGAAAGCGCTAAGCTGGAGGCGGTGTCAGAGCGCCACGTGTCTTTGTATAGCCGCATGGGTTCGGATTGTCCGATTTTTCCTCAAAATGCTGTACACCTAATTTTGCAATTTAATCCGTACATTTTTAAAAGGACGGCCCAAATATTTAATTTTTAAAGAATAATTTTTTAAATTATTTTATATAATTTTATTAGTTATAATCTGGGACATACTTTCATAATACGAACGGCCCAGATTGCAAGATTAAAGCCTAAACTTCTAATAAAAGTTTAGATGATCTATTTCCTAACTGTATACACTCTCGAAGTGGAAACTCGAGGGACGTGGAGTGAGATTGTGCGATGCAGCATGCAGGGGGCCAGGGCCGTTGGGCGGATTTAGACAAACATTTGAAAAAATTCAATTAGGATCCTAAACTTAGGAGTGTACAAACTGGATCGGATCGACCCGAATCGGCCGGATTGGTCCAATCCTTGAGATTGGTGGTCCAATCCCCGGTCCCAATAAATGGGATCGGTGACTGAGCAGTCCGATTCTCGGTTCCATGATTTGGGACCAGATTAGACCACAAATATTTTTTTTAAAATTAATATACATCTAGAGTTAACCTATTTTTAACATTTTGAGATGCCCATGAATCTCATTTCACACTTCTTGAGTTTAGTGATGTTATTGTACATATTATTTAGTAATTTGGGTTTTGGTGTTACTTTAGGACAAAATCAAATCTTAATTAATGATAAGATCTGTTCCTTATGACAGGCATATGCACGAAGAATAAGCACGTACGTGCATGAAAATAGAAACTCGAGTCATTATGCAGATTTGAGAAATCTGTTTTTTTTTTCACAACCAAAAATAAAAAAGAAATAAATAAAATCCCAATTCGATTTCATCGCTCACTTGAGTTCAGCGGGCCACATGCGGACGTTGATTACGATTATAAAAGATCATGTACAGCCTTCAAGGCTGAATCGAACACACGTTGGGTGACCCTAACATTTACGTGATTATCTTACCATCATAAATTGATTATAAATTGTAAATTAATATTGTATTGTAATTTTTAAGGGTTAAATTTTTATAAGTAGTTAGAGTTAGCGGTCTACTGGGCCCGGACCGAGACTGATCCAGACCGAGACTGGCCCGAACAGCCGATCCTAGTCCGATCCGTGGTCCCGAAAATATTGGGATTGAGACTATTGGTCTGGTCACCAATTTCATGCCAGGACCGAATCGGCTCGGACCATGCACACCCCTACATGAACTGTCTTCCTTTTTACAAATAAATCCATGAGATGTACCCTATTTTAGATAAATACACATGATTATTTTCTCAAATAAGAGTTTAAAATTTATTTTATTTTAAATAAAACTTTGAAGTGATCATGTCAGTCTAAAAAAAGGGAGGCCTATTCTTATCGATTGGTCAAAAGAATTTTCTTCCTTCATACATATATATATTTTCTATATTTTCTTTCTTTTCTAAAACCCTAAAAAAGAAAGAAAGAAGAAACCTAAGCTCTTCTCAACTTGTGGCCCAATGGAGGCGGCGGCGATGGTTGGCGGGGTCTCAAACGCTTTGAGGCCCCCGCCAAAACTAAGAGAGGCGAAGCCCCTTGCCCAGATTTAACAGAGAATTGCTGCCCTCTTCCTTTTCGCCTGTGGTTGACGAGGATCACTGGCCCTCATTGAGGCTCCATCAATGATGTCACGCCCCGACTCTCGAGCCCGCGACATTCCTCGTCAAATCACCACGAGGTCATAGAGATAGCGTTCTAGGTACACTCTCGACCTATCACTTATTTAAGTATGCGAAAACGTGTCAACTCCCCAACAATAAAAACAAATAGGGATAGAATAGTAAGAAACAAACACCACAACGTTTTACCAAATGATAATAATAAATAAATATACCAAACAGTAGCTAGCACATAATCCTACCGGGCTACTAATGTACGAGCTCAACCCCATAATTCAAGATCACTAGACAAAATCTCAAAGGTATACTCAGTCAGGTAAGACTAATTTCTTATCTTATTTCAGATTATTAATCCAAAAGTTAATTCTTGGCGCCCACGAGGCTCCATCACTTAGAACCTGAAAATGTTATCAAACGACGGGGTGAGAATAAATCTCAATGAATCAAACCTAAGCTCGGTTAGGAAACTAATTCGCCCGGGTATCCTAACGGAAGTCTCACAATAACAAATCACCACTTATAACACCCAAATACAGTCACGATATAAAAACAATCCACATGCATACTTGCCAGTTTTAGCCACACATAATGCAATGCTTGACTCGACTCACAACCAATCAGTCAATCACCCAAACAAATATTTTATCCACAAGTACGCATAGGATATTACACAAGTCTATTTATTAACGATGATCGTGCCCACGACACATGAGAGGATCTACGCGAAGAATACGTGATTTGACTTCCACAAATAACGTGATCCGGCACCTTAGTGCAATCGAGCGTTCTACCGACAGGACCGGGTTATGTCCCTTTTCTCTCCGCAACGACTATTACAAGAGGTGTCTCCGGTGCGCCTGACACGACACCAGCGAGTAGGCATCCCTAAACGGGGCGTCGGTCAATCACAAGCTGCAACCGGCATTCGACCAATCCTACATCCATTCTAGTTAGCATCGAACTGGAATTGTCGTGCTTCTAGCAAGTCGTATGGTTCTATACGATTGGTATAGTACGAACTTGCTAGGAAAAGCATCATCGTTCCCTTATATGACCATACAGAATACATCCAACAATTAACCCATTTCATTATCTTCGGTTAAAATCGGATGCTCACTCATGCATGTAAAAGTCTCGATCAAAGGCTATTTTCATGCTAAAACATGTCTTTTGACTTCTCACACGATCATATGCATATGCAAACTGCCTCCTAATCACCACAACCGCACACAGGGCAATTAACCCACAATCATCAATCAAACAGCCAACGGTCGTTCCAGTCAATCAATCAAGCCATCCAACGAGGCAATCAAACCAATAAAAGTCATCGAATCAATCACGAGCATTTAATTCCAATTAGACAATATAATGCTCAATTCGTACGATAATCCTTTATTAATCGATTCAATTAATAACGTCGATCGTTCGCTTGTCTCTAACCTGTCGCTTGCTCATGATCTAACACAATCAATCAATCAATTTCAACTAATCACAATTAACCACAGGCAAAGTAATCGACCGGCTAACCTAATCGATCGGCCATTTAACTTAATCATAATTTTTACCTAAATCGGCCCCGATCGCGTACTTAAATTTTCTAATCGCCTAAACGACTAATCCTAGGTGCAATTAGCGCCCTAACCAAGGATTAGGGTCAACTCACAAATTAAGTCGGCTTGGGCGGTCTCAACGGTGACGGCGCGGGCGACAATGACTAGCAGTAACGGCGGATCAAGGGCCAATTTTCTCGAACGACGACCCAAAATCCTCGGCCCACGGCTAAAGTTCTCGGTCAAAATGGCCCATGGACCCAGATAAGGATCCGGCCACTCGGCCCAGGCTCTCGGCCACCCGTCCCAAGCCAAAACTGGCCATGACTCGTGCGGCCACGCCTGAACAGGGCAGGGGCGGCACCGGGATTGAAATGGCCGAAACAAAGACCGACGAGCGGTGGCCGACTTCGAGGTTGACGGTGGAAATACTAAGCGGTCGTGGGATTTGATCGGGACTGGTGGCCGCTGCGGAGGGCGTCCGGAGGCAGCGGATCGATGGCGAAACATAATCGGGTGGAGTAGGGTCTCGCGCGGTCGAGAAAAGGGTGGCGGTTCGGGCCAATTTCCGGCTACCACGAGAGGCGATCAGCATCCACGAACTCAGGGGTGAGAGAGAGAGGTCCTAGGAGTTCATCGGCGGTGCCGGTAAGAGGCGGCGATGTCGGGTTCAGCCGGATCGAAGAAGATCTCAAACCGGCTAAAAAATAGGGTACCGACGCTTCGGGGTCTGTTCGCGGTGGTTTCGACGAGCGACGACCAATTGGATGGCGTCGAGAGTGTCGAGGGGAGGCAAGGGGATGTCGAAGAGGTGGTGGATGGCGGCGGTGGCGCCGGAAACGGCCAGAGGAAGGCCGAGTCTTCTCGGGTTTGTAGGGGTCGAAACAGGGGCCGGGTTCCGCGGCTGTTTTGCGGCTTTCGGCGGCGAGCGATGGCTGGAGATGGGTCGGTGGCGATGGCAGGAGGTGACTGGAGGTGGCGGCGGCGAAAATCACTGAGGAAAGGAGGAGGAAGTTCGGTTGCCCAAGAAGAAGAAGAAGGAGGAGGAGGAGGAGGAGGAGGGAGATCGTTCTTCACGGGGCCGAGAGAGAGAGAGAGCGAGAGAGAGAGCGAGAGAGAGAGAAAGAGAGAGCGAGAGAGAGAGAGGGGGGGTTCACCGTGAAGACTTTTTGGTCATTTTGTCTCGCATGCCAAATAATCGATGGTATTTTGGTAATTTGACAAATCGAGACTGAATTGAATTTTCGGTACATTGAACGAAGAGTATTTTTGGCAAATTCATAGGCTAGGCTCGGTCGGGATTAGGCTTGAGCGCGAGGATTGAAATCCTAATTCGCGTCGACCAAGAATTTCGAAACCTAATCTAAATCGACTGAAATTTCAGAATTTGTCCAATTATCGTATTTTCAGTCTTTGCGATTCAAAATTTTTCATCGACTGAAATTCGATATCAATCCATTATATTGAATAAAGTTATTTTTCAAAAATCGAATTTCCAGGGCCTCACAAATGATGGAGAGGACAAGCCTTTTTTTTTCGCCCTTTTCCTTTTAAGCTAAAATGACAATTTCAGGTCCTTATTTGATAAAAATGAGAGCATTTCGAATGTTTATTTGATATTTTTTCCAAAATTTTGAAGTTCGCTTGATAGTTGGGCTGAGTTGGGCTAGGGTTTTGAGAAATGGCCTGAGATCTGGCCCGCCCATATGTTCATTTGAAAAGTGTACTAATAATGCAATCTTTAAAGTAAAGTTCTTTGACAAAAAAAAAGTGAACTCATTTTTAGTAAATTAGAATAATACAAAAGGCCAAATGTTAGTTTTTAATTATTTTCCATAGTATTCTTTTTTCAAGTTGGAATTTAAATGGAAATTACAAAAGGTGGCTTGACATGGAGCCCTTGCATGCCATATTGTTTTTCGAGTTTGGGCAGTTGAAATGGCAATAGACGTAAAATTGAAGGATAAGCGTATCATAAATCCCGAAATTGAAAAGTTGTCGTGAGAGTGCAATAAAGTAATAAGACTTCGAACAGTGCAATTAAGAACTTATATTTGTTAAAAATCATGTAATCAAATCTCTTCATTAATGTCATATATCTAGCTAATGAAAAATACTGATACGAATTTTCCAACGTGAGTTTAATGATAATGAAGAGTGTAATAATGGCGAAGTTAACTTTGATTAAAATAAGATCAAAATAAAAGAAAACTGAAAATAAAAAATAAAATAAGAAAAGGCTGAAAATGAAATTAAAAGAAAAAACACACTCTGCCGAAGGCGTGCTTCAAGAGCGATGCCGTCGCTCCCAACTTATTCAGCAGAGATCAGGTAAGAGCCAGCAGCCCCTGGAACTCAGACCACTTGGTTTGAACCTTAAAAAAAATCGATGTCTCTCTCTCTCTTTTTTTTTTTTTTTGCATTTATCTATATCAAAATATATTATGGATAATTTTGTCAATTTCACTTTTTCCATTTATCAAGATCTTTTTATCCTTAATCGTGAATATTACCTAAATCAAAATTACTTTTTCATTGATCAAAAGATGTTAGGAGACTTTTCAACAGTTTGCACCCTTTTATTAAAAAAAAACTTCGGCTTTTTTATTTTTATTATTTTTTCTTTGATTTTGTAAATTCTCAAGTGTTCTCTTCTGAGAGTGCACCTAGTTGGTGCAGCATTGGCGCCACACGCATTAAAAAATTACGAAAAAATCACACGTAAACATTTTTCATTAGGGCGCATTTGGGATTGTATGATTAGACGCACTAGTTACGTGTTCGATTTCCCAGCTGAGCATTTGTGATTTAAGTGAGGGCAGAAGTAACATTTTTCATTAGGGCGCACTTGGGATTGTATGGTTAGGTTTCAGGTTCGATTCCCCAACTGAGCACTTGTGATTTAAATGTGGACCGAAGTGGGGGTGGGTTACTGTGTTAGTGTCTCCCGAAAAATAATTGCGCATAAGTTGATCCGAACACCTCGATTACCATATATATATATATATATATATATATATGAATGTAGTTAGTGAAGGGAGTCGATTGAACCAATTTTACAAGTTGTATGACTTGATGGTACCTTTTGAACATTTTTAGACTCAATGACATTTGCATGATGAGTTTTAGGAATTTTGATACACTAATCTCTGAAAACATTCCTTACTAAAATTGCTTCTTGTCTTTCTGAAGTATGTGAAGTTACTCATATAATTTTATCTAAGTAAATCATACTCTGATCTGTATTTCATTTTCTCCTAATTGGATGAAATTTCACAAATTAATCCCAGCTTACAACAATCGTGATCGTTTGACCTTAATTATCACATTTTCTACCGTCAAATTGTAGCCAATTTTAAGGATTGCACGTCGCAGCTGTAGGCCATCTCTTCCGGGTTGGAATTGCAAATGACAGTAATTCCCAAGTGCTTTCAAGTAACTGATGTACGGTACCATTACAGAAATAGATAATGGAATTAGCTAAGGTAAATAAAGTGCAGGAGACCCTTAGCCAAAAAAAAATAAAATAAAAAATAAAGCGCAGGAGACGTACGCTCTGCTCCAGAAGCTGCAGCAGAAAGACTGAAATTTCTCAGTAAGGGAAGCATGTCGGATCAACTAGGTTCTCCAATTTGATGTCCTCTGATGCGCTCAACACGGTGGGTCGCGACACTGATATTGCTCGAGAAACTTGTTGCATGCTTGGGCGATGGTCTGGTTTGGGGCATAAGCACGAAAATGCCATCTTTATCAGAAAGGCCACTTCCCCTAGCGCATTACCTTCCCGGGTATGGAATTCTCTCATCTAAATCTTCTTTTAGTGGCCAAGAAGCTGTCGAATTGCTCGATGATGATGATGATGAAGATGAGGACGCAAGAGAAGAAATGAAATCGCCTGGATGGCTTCCTATGATTACTTCCAATGTCACCGCTCCGAAGCTATAAACATCGCATTTCTCATACACTTCCATTGTGAGTTCTAAATTGAGAGAAGAGCAAAATTTTCTAGCTTTTATACAGCAAAGGTGCTTCCTAAATCTAAACAGATTTTGAGGAAATCAAATTTAGAATTGTATACTAGACTAGTACATTCTTAGATTATGGAATTTTAAATTTTGCATTTGTTTTGGAAGAAGTTCCAGTTTTTAGAAGGGTGGCCTAATCTCAGTCAATCTTTAATTGAATCTTCAAATCGCATGGATAGCGTTGGCCTTGATTTTAGGAATTAACAAGTATATAGGGAGGTGGTTAAGGATGAGGATCTCATGTATGATCATTTTCCTTTACATTTAATCGAAGTGGGGTGAAATTTTGAAGAAACTAACTGGCCTGGAGCTGCATATCCAAAGGTGCTTATAAAAGAAGTCCAACTGGATGAATAAGGTTGTAGAACCTTGGCCGTGCCAAAATCAGTGACGTGAGCTTCGTATTCTTCATCCAATAAAATGTTATTGCTTGATACGTCTCTATGAATTATAGGAGGAGAGCATTCACGGTGCATGTAAGACAGAGCATAGGCCACACCTTTAACAACTTTCACTCTCTTGTTCCAGTAAAATGTCATTATCCCCTCTTCATTGCTCAGAACATCCTTCAAGATGCCACATTCCAAGAACTCGTACAATGTCGAGAACTCCAGCAAAAGCCATAGAGCTTGACGATATTCCGATGCTGAGCTTCGGTCATAGCATGAATCTCCCTTTCAAATGCTTTTCGACTGGCCATTTCCAAGTCCATTGTTTCTTAAAGTTTCTTCACAGCAACAGTCTCACCTGTTTGCATCTGGGCCTTGTATACATTGTCATGCGCTCCCGCACCGATGCAATATTTGGCATCAAACTCCTCCGTGGCTTCGATAATGCTCTCATAAACCATTCTTCCATCGAAGCTCCATATTGCCCACGGGTTTTCATTGCTTTCATAATCCAAACTAGCCTCTGTTTTCCTTGCTCTTCGGCATCCAATACTTGAAGCTCCCACAAGGGCCACAATAAGAAGCAAAGAAATTAGGCTACCCAAAGTAGGAATCAAAACTAGCAGCAACTTTTCGTTTCTACCTTTCGAAGTTGTCGTTGCACAGGGCCTGAGACCACAAATAACTCCGCATAAGCCTTTGTTCCCTCTCGCAACTCCAATTGTAGGATTATGAAAGGTTAAAGGACCCTCTAACTCATTCTATTATATGTCAATGGATGTCAAGCTTGTCATATCATCAAACATCGATGCAATTGAACCCGACAGCTGATTGTGTGAGAGATTTAGTATTTCCAATCTGTGCAATAGCCCAAGTTGGCTGTCTAGGTATTTCTCCAGTAAGCAAATTTTGACTCAGATAGAGATGTTGAAGAGATTGAAGATTCCCGATCTCAATGGGAATGCTCCTTTCTAAATTATTCGTGCTAAAATTTAAGAATAGAAGATTGGAGTCCTGCCCAAGTTTGGTAGGAATTGAGCCACTCAAGTTGTTTGCTGCAATGTTGAGTTTCTGCATACTGGACAATGCTCCAAGTTCCAGAGGGATGTGGCCTGTAAGAAAGTTGCAGTCCAACGAAAGCTCTAGCAGCAACTTCAATTTTCCTAGGTCTTTAGGAATTTCCCCAACAATATCATTTGAAGAGAGGTCAAGTCTTTGCAATTGAGTCATGTTTCCAAGCTGAGGTGGTATGGCACCAGAGATTTTGTTGTTGGAGATCATCAAGCTCGTCAAATTTCTACATTGAGCCAATGTCGGTGGTAGCTCACCGTAAAGTTCGTTGTTGCTCAACTCAATGTAATTCGAGTAGGGGTACACACCAAGAGCATATGTTATATCTCCCTTGAGCGAGTTGTTTTGGAGTCTAACTCTATACAAACTTGAACAATTTTTTAGGCTTCTTGGGATGGGTCCAGTGAAGTGATTGTTTGACGCAGAAGAATTTACAAGAGATTGGCTGCTGCATATTTCTTGCGGCAATTGGCCATCAAAGTCGTTATCAGATAGATGTAGCTGTGTAAGGGACGAGAGATTATTGATCTCGGTGGGAAGAAAGCCTGACAACTCATTTAGGAAAAGGGAAAGAACATTCAAATTGCTTAACTTACCTATGGACGACGGTATAGGACCCGACAAACTATTGTTGAAAAGGCGAAGGTCATATAGATTGGTCAAGTTGCCTATGGATGACGGGATAGGACCCGTTAAATGATTGGCTAGCAGTTGCAACATTCTTAGGGATCTTATTTTTCTGACTTGGGGGCAGAAAGTTGGTTGCTATAGAGGTAAAGAAATTTTAAAGCACTCATATTTCCTAGAGTTGTAGGAACAGATCCATTGACAGAATTTTCTGCTGAGTTAAGGAGAAATGGAGACTCCAGCATTCCTATTTCCTTTGGAATGCGCCCAACGAGCATATTTTCGTTAATTACCATCTGTAACAAGCTGTTCATATTTCCAATGGAAGAAGGAATTTGACCGATTAAATCATTCATCTCAAGGTCGAGCACTTGTAAAGAACGCAATGATGCGAGTTGCATTGGAATGTTTCCGGAAAGGTAATTAAAAGAAAATATAAGCCGAGTTAGCTTGGAAAGATTGCCAATGCTCAGAGGGATGTTTCCGTAGAGCGAGTTGTTGGCAAGCTCAAGGGTGACCAAGTTGGGTAAACGGAAGAAATTGAGATGGTGAAGTGTACCGTGTTATGTCAGAATGCGAAAGTTTCAAGCTGATGACACCCCCGAAAGGATCACAAACAATTCCGCGCCATGAACAAGGGCTGCTTCCATTCCACGAAGACAAAGTAGAGCGACTCTCCTTGTATAGGTTAGACTTCCATTTTAGGAGTGCCTCCACTTCTATTCCAGAAGAGCTTCGTGTTGAAGCAAGACAAGACATGTCTTGCATGAGAATGAGGACATAAGCCAGGAACAACATTGAGAGTCGTTCTTTCTTGGAGGCCATGACAGGTTTAGGTTATTTTTGGGTGGGCTTTCTTCTTTTCTAGGCGCTTTATGTGTTGAAATGGACGTAGTACAACCAATGTATTTATAGAGGAAGTCGGGTTCATCAAGCCAACAACACGAGTCAATTATTTTGGGACCTTTATCTCGTTACGGTCCTCATCTCTCCGTTATAATTTCCGACATTACGTATGTAAAGGTGTAATCGGTCATTTGACAGCATAACAAATTTACCGAGGCACTTGTGTTTAAAAAAGCAGCATTTCTCGATATCATGGCATATCACGTGTAGACCTGTCGAAAAAGCATGAAACTCAACAAATGCACGAGGAAGACCTATGCAGACCACCATCAAGAAGATTGCCCTGAAGCATCGTAAGTGATCCGTCAAGGACGGGAGACGCGATGGAATAGAAAGTGACACAAAAGTCCACATCCATTGCATAGAAGATGTGAATTTGGAAGAAGATTCCTACCCTCCGTGAAACCCGGCATAGAAGAAGATTGGACAAATTCTCCATGTGCATACGGCATGATACACGAATCCAAAGATATTAGGAAGATGGTCGTGGGAAAAGTGTGAAAAAAATCATAAATCTATTGCACTGACATTGGTTCAGTCATAAGCCTTTTATTGACGTCAATTTAGTCTTCAACATTTTACATTCGTGCCATTGAGCCCTAAACCTTATGCATTTATGTTTTAATTGATTTAATCCGACAAATTTTTGCTGGAAATTGTTGACGTTGATATCGATTGTCCTACGTGACATAGATGCTACTAACGTGGCTATTTTTTTAAAATATTTATAATATTTTTCCTTATTTTTTGTTGTACTTTCTTTTTTCTTTTGATTTGGGGTTGGGAAAGGTGGCTGGCCGACCCCTACGGCCCTAGGCGAGGGCTTTGCAGCCCTCCCTGGCCACAATGAGGGCTTGGGAACCCTCATCCAACAGTTGGCGAGGGTCGACAACCCTTGCCAATCCCAATAAAAAAAGAAAAAAAAGAAAAAAAATTAAATAAATTGAAATAATATTAAAAATATTCATGTGAAAGCCATGCATGCCACATAGGACTACCTATATTCACGTCAATGATTTTCGGTCAAAATTGACTGAATTGATTTAATTGGTACGAATGCAAAATGTTTAGGACTCAATTGACACTAATGCAAAACATTTAGGACTGAATTACCACAAATAAAAAGGTTTGAGACTGCAATGACACTAATGCAAAATACTTAGACAGAATTGGCATCAAATAAGATTTAAGACTGAATCGACACTAATGCTATAAGTTTAAGACTTTTTTGACTTTTTTCCCGTCAAACAGTAATTACGGCTTATCTTACCTTTAACCAAAAAAAAAAAAAAGTACATACGACTTGACTTTTTATAAGTAGGGCATTACCTTTTCTTCTTGCTTGTTCGATTTATGATGAGAGGGTCCAATTCCCGATCGGTCCATTATGCTCGGTCCTAATTTTTTGGTCTTGTGTCGTCAAATTTGTTTTGCGTCTATGGGTCCCTTATAGCTTTATTACATACGGCCAGGGCATTGTTATAAAATATGAATTTTCAAATTCCTCGATAAGTACTATAAATATAAGTACACACTCGATAAAAAATTCACCGCTAGGGACCTTGGTATTCTCATGCTGCTGATTGAGTTGTTGGATGTAGAAGTCGGGCATTTGCAAATGACTTTTCCTATGCTGGTGCGCACGAGGAAAGTTTGAACTGCTTTATTTATGCCACTTCTGAGTGATTATTCCGCTTAACTTGACTCTCTTCTTGATGTATTACATACTACCTCAGTCTGTCTGGATAGTTGATCATGTGTGCTTCTAGATAGCAATAGCCAAAGATAGGCAATATTTAGGTGAGTCGGCCAAATCCGACGAGGAATTTATTAAATTATGTCCCGAATTTGCATCATTGGACAATAGCCGGCCTAAAATGATTTATGTGGGTCGTGTTATATTGTGAATGCGGTTGCACACATTTTTCATATGGTATCGATGGCGCATGAGCTGCATTCTTTTGACGTCCACGGGCTCCGCATTTGAAGAAGACGACTCAAAATCTTTAGCATTATAAGGAGCTGCAAAGACGACAACCTAGATGATAGAATTGTTCTCTGCACACATAACTGAAGTGGGCCCTACTTTTGAAAATATTAGAAAGGGTATAGTTATTTTCACTTTTATTTTGGCTAAAATACTTTTTCTTGTTAACTTACTAAAACATATTCTCTTCCTTTTCAATTTATTGTTTCTTTTTTTTTATCAGGCTAATCTACAAAACTGCCTTTATTTCTTCCATCTCTCTCGTTAATTCCATAATATGAATGGTCGACCCTCTCCTTGCTCTAACGAGGGCCTGTTGTCCCTTGCCACTTGTCGCGAGGTGGGGCATTCCTCTAGCCTGCCTTTCTTTCTCTCTCTCTTTTTTTTTTTAATTTTTTTAATTTAATTTAGCTAAAAATTGAATTAAAATTATATTTTCAATCAATATGCCCTTGACTAGTTGAAAAATTTAGCTAGCCAGCCTGCCGGTAAGGAGAGGCCCTTATTTGAAATAAGCATATTCACTTCTAGCCCTTGTTTGAAACAAGGAGGACACTTGAGACCCTTACTTGAGAAAATGAGGATATTTTGGGCGTTTAATTGGAATTTTCCCTGATATAAATGCTTCTTTATACTCATTAACATTGTCAATGTTACTTTATGGTCTCCTTTTCTTATTCACAATAATTTTCTATTTATGAGATCTTGTGAACACACAATTAATTGATTTTTTTTTTCGAATAGTGTGAATGAAACTTGAAAAGAAATATTGATCAAAATATGATAAAGGTTAATTTGTTAAACATATTAATATTTAGATCGTATTTAAATATTAAAAAGGATAAACACCTAAAAGAAGAAAACGTGAAACCTCTTGCTATCCAGAAAAAGAAAAAATCTCATCTATGAAGAAAGTAATTAATATCGATTATACATTCAATTTTGTAGCAAGTGGATCAAAACTTTAAAATATGCTTAAAATTTTCCCAAAAAATATTTGATGCGAGTTTGAAAGTGCAAAATGTGCAAATAAATTATCAATCTCATTTTTCAATTCATATTAAAATATGAAAAGCTTAAAACAAAGCACAAATCAACTATGTTTAACTTTAGAAACCTATAAATTTATTCCAAAAATTACCCACATGGTCAAAATTTGCTAGATAATTAAATTGAATTTTAATTTTCAGCTTTGAAATAAAGTTACCCCCGAACTATTCATAAAAATAGGCAGTTAATTGCATGTTTATAAGTAACTAGAAATTGCTAACCTTTTATACAACTTTTGTAATTAAAAAACGAACCGTAATTTAAAATAACAACATTCTTTAGGTAAAGCGAAAACATGATATATGATAGGATGATACTTTATTAGGTGTAATTTGATAATTATATCGTCAAATTAATTTAAGAGATAAAATATAAATATGGAAGTCATATTGGTTAGGTTGATAAAAAAGAACCAACAAATTAAAGAGAGAGAAATGTATTTCGGTCTGTTAATTGAATAAACAAGTAGGTTAGCCAAAATGAAAATGAAAAATAACGCCGCTTGATTGAAAAAGTTGTGAGCTTTGTTTGTTTTACTCATCCATTTCCTCACATGGCAACCGAAAAGGAACAAAGACTTCACACGTAATGTAAGAACTTCTTGTGAGTTCTTAACAAGCGAACAAAAAGAGAGAGCTCAAGAGACAGAGAGTTTAGATTTCAAATAGATTTGCGCATCAAGTCTCGTTCATCAAGTTGAGTTGTTAAATACCATGGGTATTGGGTGTAATTTAGGGTTAGAAAATACTTGATAATTAGAGATTGTAAATTTTATAATTCTTCGATTTATAAATTCATTGTTTATGGGTTCTTCCCGTAAACATAGGTTTCGACGTTCGGACTGAACTACGTAAAATTTTTATGCCCTTTTTATTGTTCATCGTTTGATTTCTCTATCGATTTCTGTCAATCCCGATTTAATTGCAATGGTTATGATTTACTTCCACTGCGATGCCGATAACAACTGAATTCATTGAAGAGACCTCAACTTAAAAATCATCCTATCGGAAGAGGCAACGGTGAAACCACCGACTCAAAAGTTTGTTGGCCAATGAGACCAATTTGATATGTAGCCGCAAGTTACAACGTGGATAAGACGAAGTTACTGGAGAAATCAACGTGTAATGGCAAAAGAAGCTACTGTTTTAACTAGTTTGACCTGAGTGCTGGTACCTGCTTCATTGGCAGAGCCAATTTTCAAGATATCCATTATGAATCCAATGTTACCTGACAATGTCATATTCTCAACCGCACTAGAAAACTCATGCACGATTTTTCCCGCTGGACATCTAATTATCCTACTTCTCTTCCTCTCTTTTTCCCTTTTGTACCCCTTTTTTAACTTTTACGTGTTACATGCTTCTCTTAAAGTCCAAAAGCGATGCTTAGCTTCCTCGAAGTTTCTGTATGCTTAGCATGATCCATTGCAATTGGACAGTTGGACTTTCATGTGGGAATTGAAAGGTCAAGTGTCAAATTATGGATGGAGACACTGGACTTTTGTCATGGTCGCCGGAATTCTAGTAGTTTTTCTGTAATTACTCAAAGTTCAATATGGTTTTTGCATCAAATAAATCTAGTCTACGTTAAATTCAGTCTTCCTCGCCTCTCGTTCTGATTATACTATTGGACTGATCAATTGGCAGTCATCAACCATGAAAAACATACTTATGGGTCCACACAAGTCATGTAGTGAAATAACGTGGAAATTAACAAATCTTGCAGTTCAAAATCCAACAAGAGAAGAAGCTATTAACATATACATTAACGAGAAATGATAAAGAATACCAAAGATTTATATGATTCTATCCGAATATTGATATTGCTCAACAAAAAGAGTCAGCCTTCAAGATACTCAATATGAATCCGGATAATACAGATTATAGAGCTTATGATTTACTCGAATATATGTAAGTCCTAAATTATATTTAGAACAAGACCCACGAATATTATCTCATAATATTTAGTGCTGCTGAGTTTGCAATAGGAAATTCATGCATGATTTTCCCCTCTTAGTGTACACGATGGAAAACTTTGGACATCTAGTTATTCTACCTCTCTTCCTCTTTTTGCCATTTTATCTATTTTGACTTGTACGTGGTGCATGCTTCTCTTTTAACGACTTTACTAGCATAATAATTGTTGTACGGAACAAACGATCGAACAATGAATAAACAGAATAAGAAGATAAATTGGAAACAAGATGTACGTAGTTCTGTGGTAGAGACTTTCGTCTATGGAGAGTAACAACAAATTTCATTATAGATAAAGAGATACACGAAAATTACAAACCACACTCGAGTCATTCAAATACTTTTAGTGTTATTCAGCCCCGATTACATCAAATAACCCACAAGTATTCAATCGTCATAATTCCTTATGAAATAATCTCTCAATCTCATGATGAAATAAAATGTAAATCTTACGGCAAGATTTAACCGACTTTGACATTTGAAAAATTGATGTATGTCTCGACCCGCCCTTGATTTTCAACTAATACATCGAGAAAGGCGGGCTAATGGATTGCCAAGGGAGGTCCTTGAATGCGGGCCCCTTTTGGCTCGGGCTCTCCCAAATCGATACCAAGTCGCAACGTCAGAAAATTCGTATTTGACCTTAGTGTGGTCAGGTAGCATGTGCCAGTGTACACAAAAAAGAGAGTTGCCACCGATCTTTCAAGGAGGGCAGATTGGAAACCCTATCAAACAGTTAGGAGGGGCCGCTCGATTCTATGAAATCAGAGATTTTCTTGGGTTCATGGATTAATTTACCCCAGTACATGTACTAGAGCCTTTGCGGTTACCGTGAGATTGATTGTTGACTAAGGTGATCATGCGAGGTTTAATTGCTTTTTAGTTCCTAATCATGTTTTTACAACCATGCTAGCTATTCACACAAAATGTTATTGTAGGGGTTTGTTTTATGGACAATTTTTCTAATTTTCGAGTTTTATCTTAAAAAGGAAATATCAACAAAGCATTCAAAGAGCATAAAGAGCTATTCTAAAGCGATAAATAAAAAAATATGTGGCCCTCGGGCATTTGGATACAAAGCCGCAAATAAAATGAAATAAAGCTAAACAACAAAATCGAGTGCACAAAAGAAATAAGTCGGAATGGACATCGGCCATCCACCGTCGCGGAAATAGAGTCTAAAGATGTTAATTACGCTAAATATCCAAGAAATTTTTTTTTTTTAAAATTCGAGCTTTTTCTCTATTTTTATTATTTTTGAATTTTTTATGACTTTTTAGATTTTTTAATATATATTTTTATCCGAAAATAGTGATTCGGATTGGGCTTCTAAACGCAACCCTTCTAAATTCATGGGCTAGAAAAAGATCAAAAGCCCAGATAAAAATTTGAAAGAAAGAGGCCCCTCTCTTAACAAAACTCCCATTTGAATCTAAGACCCAATTCTTGGTTAAGCCCAATACGTATGAACTTAATTCCAGAGCCCAACCGAACTAATGCGACCCAAAAGCAAAAGGCCAACCAACTCCGTTTGGTCTGATCTTCCACGTTTTTTTTTTGCTCTGTTTTGTTGTTTTGTTTTTAGGTCTTCCTCCTCACAACCCAACGTAGGTCGCCTTCTCCGCGGGCGCTTTCCACAGGGTCTGCTCACAGGTCGCTTCCATTGGATCCCACGCGGGCCGCCCTCATCAACGACGACACCAACCATCGGCTCCTATTGTCGGAACCGACGTCATGACTTAACGGCTCTGGACCTGCGCCGGGAATTGGCATCGCTGTCGGCCGTCCCTATTGAACCCTTTGCCGCGTCGCCGCTCACCGACGATGACTGCCGTTTCGGACCGTCGTCAGGCCTTCGTCGACTACAATCCACCACTTCCTATCACCGACCAGGTGGACGCTGGTCACCCGTTCACTGCCCGATCGATTTTTTGGCATTTCCTTTGACTATGGAACTAGACATCAATATTTGAGCTACGCAAGTGTTTCGAGCCTTCTCGAACGTACGTTGATGGATCAAGGAGATGGCAAATTGACTATGGTTTTTATCTCGCTGGAGAACAAACGAAAGCTCCAGTTCACATGTTCACGCTTGGCCGGGGGCCACGAGTCACAAAAGGTACGCCACAGACCAAGAAAGCACAAAGCAGAGGCCGATTTTAGGCTCTACGGGACAGCTATGCATCAGACGCGGCTCCCAAAATAAAACTCGTGTGAACTCCTTCGAGGGCCCCCTCTCACATTCTCATCTTTCTATTCGCTCTTTCTCTTTGCATACCTTTCTTAGTTCCCGGTTAGTGAAAAGGAGCTAGCCTTATAGAGACTTGGCATGTGCGCGCGGTGCATATTTGTACAAAACGCGGAACCAAGAGGGTCTACCTTATCCACGCACCAGACTGAGCTAAAAAAAAAACGAAGTCTCTCACTCCCTCTGCTCAAAGACTCTCCATTGTTCACCTCCTCTCCCTCTTCTTTGTGCGTTTTTTTAATCGAAAATCCTCTCCCCTCCCCCCTGGACCTTCTCTCTTCTCTTCTTTTGTAGCCGAGGAGCCTTCTGGGTGAAGAGGATGTTCATGATCTTCCCATCTTACTGCAAAAGAGGCAGAGCTCCTCAGTTTTGGTCCTCCTTTCCAGCTGTATTTTTGTTGTTTTCTTTGGTCCAAGGTTGCACATGGAGGGACAAGGTAAAAGTTGGCGCAGGTTTTTGTGGATTTTTTTCTGAGTTTTGCCAACTGGTGTGGAATTCTGGCCATTTTCGGCTCTGGAGGACCTATCCGCGTGAAGGTGCAAGACACAAGGACCTCCTCCTTGGTTCTGTCACTCTGTCGCATCTGTCGCCGAGCATTTCTTTTATTGCTGGAGGGGGCTGACCGAGTCAATCGGGCCGGGTTCCGCCCCCCCTCCGATTGGGCGTAAAACTTCAAATCAGACCCCAAAATGATCGATTTTTTTTTTTTTAAATTAAGCACAAATGCTAGATTCCTCAGCATGAATTTCTTGTGAAAAAGAGTATTTTTGAGACCGATTAGCTTGATTCATGATAAAAACTCAAAAGATAAAATTTGACCTAAAATAGGTGATTAGTTCAATTAGGCCCCTTAATGACCGGTTCTTGTCAATTTGAACCCATCAAAGTATTTAAAACGCCAATAAACTTCTAGGTGAATGTTTGTCCATGCAGGGGTTTCCCATTAGAATGTTCGATTGACCCTAATGAAAAAACCGGGGACTAAATCGGAAATGCAAATAGGTCCGTTTTGCAATCGGCTCAAAAATTGAAATTGATTAGACCAAAATGCAATTAAAGGTATAAGAATCATATGTCGAAATTTAGACGGGATGAGAAAAAGACTAGAAGCACCTCAAATGAATTTTTGGCTCAATTTGGGTTCACATTTGTGAAGACTCGTGTGATCCCAATTTGAATTTTCCACATTATAACTTCTCCAAATAAAACTAGGATTAAAACAAAAATATTGACCATTTTTGTGTATTTTTATGACCAAGAATACTATTTTTTATTTTATATATATATTTTTATAATAAAAATAAAATTCAAAAATTCAAAAATTATGAAAAATATTTTTTTGTTCAAAGATGGAACCTTAAGCTTGGCCAAAGATTCCAAAGTTTATTTTTCAATTTTACGAATTTTTATGAATTTTTAAAAATTTTTCTAATGAAAAATTGATTAAAAAATCAGGTGTCTAATTCCATGAACAAAATCAACGAATGTGAACCCTCTCAAGCGCTCGGCAACAAGACCGCACTTCAATAACTCTTTTGTTATCAACAGGGCAATCCACGAGTAAGTGAAATATATATGCTATAAACTCGACGAACCCAAATTGAATTCTGAAGGGAATAACTCAGATATTTCCTTCTCAATAGATTGATTCACATGAATTTCAAAAGTCCAAGTGGGACTTTATCCTTTTGATCCGACACTTAAAAAAAAAAACGTAAACAAACTCCATCTGCAACATTCGTTCTCTAATTTTGTATGTCCATACTTTCAGGCTTTAAACTTTTGTGCTTATCCATAAAGCAATTCAGATTGAGTTCGATTTGTTGTGTTCAAATTCGAGACATAATTTCAACAATCTCCACCTTGGTTCAAACACACCTTGGCTCGATGTTTGAGTCAAGTCATAATCGCTTCGTTAAATAATTTCGAACTTCATTACTACATTCTCACAATCCTCACGGGTTCAACAACTACAGACATCTTCCAAGTCCAAATCGTGCTTTAATTTCACCGTAACCATGACCTCATTAAAACAACAACTGCACATGCACCTTTAACTGATCCACAATAACTTTCAGACACAACCTCTTTAACCACAGATAAAGCAAAACCATCGTTATATCCATATCTGTCGAGAGATCAACTACGAACCTTGTAAACATCATCAATTACAACATCTGTTGGCTTTACAGACTCTACTTCGCCACAAAACCATCTGCTTCTATTATCACGCTAGTGCATGCTATCTCAGAAGTTTCTGGTTGCATCTCCACTTCAAGTTAAACACCGTTCAGATTCGTATTAATACTGCCACAATCATTCCTAGCCAGAAGTACTGGAGACTTATCGAAGGTAATTTCTCTATCACGAATAGGTGAATTTATATTCGGGCATCACAACTGATAGCCCTACTCACTTCATGCATAGCCATGGAATATACACTTTGCTCTCACAACAAGCTTACCATCACTTACTCGAAAATCACACAGACAACTAAACATTTCAAAAATGGAATAATCAGCAATGTTATTTGACCATACTTCTTCGGGAGTTTGATATCCAATCATAATTGATGGAGATCTGTTCACCAGGTAGCTCGTCATACTAAGTGCATCCTCTAGAATTCTCCTAGCAATACCAGCATTAAAGATCATTTTACATACTGTCTCTAGTAATGTTCTGCTCATGAATTCTGCAAACTACTGTGATTTTTTGACACTAGTGTAGTGTTTCACTATGCCCATTTTCATGCATAATTTATTTACCAGCTCCTAGCAAAACTCCATGTTATTATCAGTTCGTACATACTTGATCGACTTACCAGTCTCTATCTTGATCAAAGCTCTCGATCACGTGTTTCTGACAACAACATCAAACTTGTGCATCAACACAAACAACCAGATCTTCCTTGAGTAGTCGTTGTACTCCGAACATATGCTGACATCATCGGAGCAAAACCTGTCAATGTCTCACCCTTAAGTTCATATATGCCACCATGCTTTGATTCTTTTCATTATCACCAAGACACCTCGAACAACTTCAGAATTTCACATTGTGAAGAATACCCCCATCCAGCTGAATCTTAGGCATTTAAGAAAATTAAGTTCTTTTTTAATTTTGAAACATGTCTTACTCCAATCAGTGTCCTGACAATACCATCATGCATTCTAATTTTAACATCATTAACACTCACAACATCGCATTTTGCGTTGTTCCCTAATTGCACGTTACCACTGTCCGTGCACTGATAATTAGTAAATCAGTTTCTATTTGGTGTAATGTGAAATGAACAATCACATCCATAATCCATACATCAAATAACGAATTCTCACTGATAGACAAGATACTATCGACACCATCGGAATTATTAGCTATAACTACAATATCATCTACAGATTCAACTCTAATTTCTTACAATTTTCATTTTTCAGCTTAAGGTAATGCATTTTAAGATGCCCTCTCTTGCCATAGTTCCAATCGATAGCACCACCAGTCCTAGACTGACTGCATCTATTCGAGTTCATACCGCTTCTGCTAACACGAGTACCAGTTCTTTCTCTATTTTCACATACTAAAGTAGTAGACACAAGTTGGCCATATTCTCTTTTACTAATATCTTCACTTAGAATTAAATCTCGAATCCCATTAAACGTCAAACTTGTTGACCCAGAAGAATTACTAACAACAGTAACAGTAGTATTCTAACTATCAGGTAATGGGGATAATAGGATCAAAGCACAAAGATCATCTTCAAAGTCAAACGTTTACATTGAATTCATTAATATGATTAGCAACTGACGTACATTCGTTTATCTTCAAATTAAACCAATGTCGTATCAAATAGACCATGTTGATCGCAGAGAGCTTTTTGTACATATTCTGTCACGCCCCGCGCTCTAAGTACGAGCACGCGAACATCCCTGCAAGTAAACCAATAATAATCTCTCGGCAGTCCCAAGATCCACTAATAGAAGTCGAGAGATATAATAAATACACCACGCATGCAGAATCGTTACTAACATAAATCCCCGTACAATATATATATATATATATATATATATATATATATATATATATATATATATATATATAGAGATTAAGTGGGACCTGGATAGCTCAATAACATTCATACATCATATCGTATTATTCATACAGATACCAACTACTAAGATCCGCTAAACAATAGGACGACAGGGTAAGCACGTCAAAAGGAACATCCACAAAATCCATCAGGAGCGAGTTAGGTCGCCAGTCAAAAGATCCATCCACCAATTGAAGTATCTTAAGATGAACTGCTGGAGTCGTTCGTACCTTCTGCATCCTCGATCGGCTTGTATTCGAAATACGTCTCGGACGGGACCTTGACGGAATTCTCCATAGTAACCTCCTGCGATGGCTTAGCAAGGTCCCCCTCGGACGCCTCTAGGACTATGACCTCCGTCTGCCCCTGCTCCTCGGTGAACTCCATGGTCGGTGTCCGCTTTGGTCCGTTCCTAGACCTTACTACTGACCCCCCAGGCAGCTCCTGCTCAACTACAGTCTGGCACCAATCGGGTATGACACTCTGTGGTACCTCGTGGGGCTTCAGCGGCCCTATCTGTGAATCCCCCTTCTTCTTAAACCACGCCTCGAATCTATGAGGTTTTCACTCAGGCTTACCCTTGTCCACCCATACTATAGTGATTTCCTCACATATACGTTCCCCTGCCTATTCAGGAACTCATCATAATACGCTGTCATCTTCTTTGGGTCCCCAAAACGTATTGGCCACATAGCTATGACATAGGATCTGTAAAATAAAGCTTCCCCCAAAAGGGGTGAGATACACATCTCAGTAAGAAAAAACCTAACCCTAGGTCAGGTTGACAGTCCACTCAGGTAGTCGTATCCCCCAACAGATACACACTCATGAACACATAGGCACAACAATCATAATTCAATAAACAACCACATACAGAAGACAGGCATGCATATATGATCTCGTGTCACACTCATATGCACATGTACCCTCAGCTTGCCACTTCACCACATCTATTAACCTCTGCCTGCCTCATTCTCTATCCCGCGAACTAGTCGCCTCAGGCTCGGCCTGCGTAAACGCATCAGATCGTCATCGGTGACCCGCGTAAACTCATCAGGTCTCGATAAATCTCCAGGCAAAGCTCATTAACTCATACTCCGTCCCGCGGATAATTCGCATCAGGACTCTGGCTATCTCAACCCCACGACTTCGTCGCATCAGGGCGCCACCTAACTATACCTCACCCCGCAAACTCGTCGCATTAGGGTCTCAACCTCCTGCCCCGCGTCTCACATGTCTCAGGGCTCCGCTACGCCATGCTCATGCCACATCATATCGTATGCCTTGATTTTCAATTCAGTTTCACACTTACTGGCAAGTGCGCATTCAAATGAATTTCATAAATTCCGTGGAATGCAAATCAATTCAAATGGTGCACAAACAAAGCAAACAACTCAGGCATAGACAATGTCACACAATCATTCCTTAACGTCTTAGGACATATCACAACTACCCCATTTGGCAATTTCTCATAAATCATTCCAATCGACTCTCGACTTACCCAATCGAGTCCAATCCCCCTAGCCTCGATTTTGGAAATCCCTTACCTTTGACTGGACAAGACAATTTCTTCTTCTTGGATCACCTAGGGTTTGGCCAACCAAGGTTCACATCCAGACTTGTCGCGCAACCTAGAATTTCAACTAATTCGTTAAATTTTCGAACCCAATTCCTCAATCCATCAATCCCAATCATCCATAACTTAACTCTCAACACTTCATCACATCACAATCATCAAATTGCAGCTCAAAACCATCTCCCAAAGCCCATAACAGATTCGGTTTAGGCCCGGCACGAACCGGTCCCACTCGGTTTTATGCTAGCCGGGTCCAATCGGTCCTAATCTACTCCAAAATCAATATTTATACACTATCCTACGTCTTAGAATGTCTACGTAAGGGTTTGGAAGGCTCACCGGTTGTTTGGAGTCGGTTGGTCACCGGAAATTCGTTCGAAGTCGCTGGATCGCCTATGGTCAAAATACCGGCAGAATCTGGGCAAAATGTTCAAGACCGGTTCGTGGTAAAAAAACTCATCAAATAAATCTCCAATTTTTACCACAGAATGCTATATGTGTCTACTGAGTCTCCACGAAATTTGAGCTCAAGACTCAAAGATTTCGACCATCAAAAGGGTTGAGAACCGGACCTACCTCAGGTTTGTCCCGATTTCGTCGGCTCTCGGGAAATCTCTTGCCCAGAACTTCTCAGTGCTCCAAACGCCTTGATTCTTATTAGATGAGCTCGGCAAGACGCGGATCTTCATCTGTGTGGTCGACCGACCGAAGATGATAGTCGGAGAGGCCGGTCGTGGGCGGCGAACGGCGGGTTCCGGTCTGGTCGGGCGGTGACAGAAACTGAAGAGGAAGAAGAAGAAGATTTTGGTGGCTTGAGGGGTTGGTCTGGCCGAATAGTGGTGAGGAGAGAGAATTTGTTATACCCAAATTTTGATCAAAGGTTTTGATTGTTAGATGGGCAAATAGTGTGACATGACCACACTTCACCATCTAGTGACACATGGCATGTTGTCTTCTCAATGGAGATCCAATGGTCACCTTTTAGTCTTCATTTTCGGCAACCAAGGAAGGGCATAATGTCCATTTTTCCCTTCTTCAATTATAAAGGCAAAGTACTAATCTTGAGGGGCAAAACGGTCATTTTACCCCCGACGTTCATAACGTCATTTTTCTCGTTTCAAAATTATTCGATAAGGCGACGACCAATCCAAATAACGTTGAAACTCTTGATTTTCCATTTTAAACTTTTCAGGACTCGTTTATGATAGTTTTCCCTATCAGACGTGATTCCAGCCTATCCCGAACTGACGGGCGGCTTTTGCAGACATTACGTGTATCGACCCTGTAATTCTCATCACGTTTAGGGCTCGTCAATTCATGGTGGCTTTGGTTGTCATGTAATTGTGAGGGTTTATCTCTAGTCCCTATGGTCTCGATCATCACAGTCCGATTTAGGATAATTTTACAAATCATACTCTGGTTAAACGGCATCACCCGCGCTCCCATCGTACGACACTCGCATGGTGACCCTTAATCGTTCTTAGATCGGCCTTTTGATGGTTCTAAATATCCCGTCGACAATGCTTATGGTCAAAGTGTCATTTCCTTTCCAAGTCGCCTAGGTCCACGTACCTCGTCTCGTGTCAGCCTTTCTCCTTTGGTCAGTCTACTCAAATTGATCAGATTTGAGCGGAATACGATTGAAATACATCGCATGACATATACAAGCTTCTCATTATAGAGTTTGAAAATGACTGAAAGTCAGAATATCACAACTCTTCCCCCCTTACAAAAATTTCGTCCTCGAAATTTACATTACACTCAATTACTCAAATAAATGGGGGTGCTGTCGCCTCATCGTCTCTTCATTCTCCCACATGGCTCCTTCCGTTCCGTGGTGCTCCCATACTACTTTGACCAGCGAAATCTTCTTATTTCTGAGGATTTGCTCCTTCCGGTCCTCGATCCTTATTAGCTTCTCTACGTAAGACACTCTGTCGTCTACCTCTATGGCTTCGTGGTCCAGCACATGTGTCGGGTTAGCCTCATACTTTCTTAGCGTCGACACATGGAATACGTTATGTACCTGGGATAGATTTGGCGGCAGAGCAAGCCGGTAGGCCAAAGTTTCAATTCTCTCCAATATCTCAAAAGGGCCTACATATCTTGGGCTCAGCTTCCCTTTATTTCCGAATCGCGAAAGTCCTCTCATTGACTACACCTTGAGGAAGACATGATTGCCCACTTGAAATTCCAAAGGCTTGCCCCGCTTGTTTGCATAGCTCTTCTGGTGACTCTACGCCGTCCTCAGTCTGTCCCGGATGATCTTCACTGCTTCCATCGATTGCTCTACCAATTCGGGGCCTGTGATACTTCTTTCTCCTACCTCGTCCCAGCAAATCGGTGTTCTGCAGGCTTTGCCATAAAGTACCTTAAACGGTGCCATCTGTATACTATGTTGGTAGCTGTTATTGTACACAAACTCTACCATGTGTAACTGCTCTTCCCATCCACCTTTAAAATCGATGACGTACACTCTCAACATGTCCTCGAGCGTTTGAATCGTCCTTTCTGACTGTCCATCTGTCTGGGGATGATATGCCGTTCTGAACTGCAGTCGGGTTCTCATAGCTTCCTACAAGCTCTTCCAAAAATTTACTGTGAATTTCGGATCCCTATTCGAGGTGATTGTCACCGGCACTCCATGTAATCTTACTGTTTGTCTCATATATAGCTCTGCGTACTTATCCATGGCGAAATACTTTTGTACAGGAATGAAGTGGGCGAACTTGGTCAATCGGTCCACGACTACCCATATCGAGTCGTGACCTCTCTGACTCCTCGGAAGTCCCATTACAAAATCCATGGTTATATGCTCCCACTTCCATTACGGAATCTCCAGTGGCTGTAGTAGTCCTTCGGATTTACAGTGTTGCGCCTTCACTTGCTAGCAAGTCAAACACTTAGCCACGTATCTTGCCATGTCTATCTTCATTCCGTTCCACTAATAATGCTGTCACAAATTCTAGTACATCTTTGGACGCTATAGTTGCTCCTATGAGCCTCTGACAAAATCTTTTCTCGGAGTCTTTCATCCTTTGGTACACATAAACATCCCCGGAACCTCAAAATTCCGTCCTTGGACACTTGGAATTCTGGCTTCCTTTTCGTCCCATCCATCTCGACAATTTTCTGAATCTCCGGGTCCGTAGATTGTAATGCCTTAATCCCTTCTTGGACCTCAGGTTCCACCCTCAGAGTCGCTATCAAACTGGATAGCTGATCGACCTCTAATCTGAATTCAGAATCTCTCAAGTCCTTTATCGTCGACCATCTTCTCACTAGCAGGCATGCAATACTTGACTTTCGACTTAATGCATCTGCTACTCTGTTTGCTTTCCCAAGATGATATAGTATCTCACAATCATAATCTTTCAACAGCTCCATCCACCTGCGCTGCCTCATGTTCAGCTCTTTCTGGGAAAACAAAAATTTCAAACTCTGGTGGTTGGTATATATTTGAAACTTCTCGTCACAAAGGTAGTGTCTCCAAATCTTCAGGGCAAACACTATCGCCGCTAACTCTAGGTCATGAGTCGGGTAATTCGTCTCGTGTGGGCTCAACTGCCTGGATGCATAGGCTACTACCCTGCCGTGCTGCATCAATACACAGCTTAATCCTTTCAACGAAGCATCGCTGTAAATCTCATATCCTCCCGGTCTCGACGGAATGGTCAGCACTGGTGCGGTCGTCAATCTGTGCTTAAGCTCTTGGAAACTTTGCTCACATTTGTCAGTCCATTCGAACTTCGTTTCCTTCTTTGTCAACCGCATCAGTGGGACAACTATGGATGAGAATTTCTCCACAAATTACCTATAATATCCTGCCAGTCCCAAGAAGTTTCTGACCTCTGTGATCATCGTAGGCCTCAGCCAATTGGTTACAGCCTCTATCTTTGCAGGATCCACTGTAATCCCTTCACCAGACACAACATGACCTAGAAATGCTACCCTGTTCCGCCAAAATTTACATTTGCTTAGCTTCGCATACAGTGAATGTTTCCTCAGGGTCCTTAGTACAATTCTTAAATGCTCTTCATGTTCTGCATCGCTCCTTGAGTAAATTAAGATATCGTCAATGAAAACTATGACGAATCTATCCAGAAACTCCTTGAATACTCGATGCATTAGATTCATAAAAGCAGCTGGGGCGTTAGTCAATCCAAACGGCATCAGCGTAAACTCGTAATGACCATATCTCGTCCTGAATGCAGTCCTGGGTATGTCTTCCTTCTTGATCCTCAGCTGGTGATACCCCGTCCTCAAGTCAATCTTCGAAAACACTGCTACTCCTTGCAACTGATCAAAAAGATCATCAATCATCGGCAGCAGACACTTGTTCTTCACTGTCACTTGATTCAGCTGTCGATAGTCAATGCATAGCCACAAAAATCCATCCTTCTTTCTTACAAATAGCACTGGTGCTCCTCACGGTGAAGCACTTGGTCGTATGAATCCATTATCTAGCAATTCTTGCATCTGTACCTTTAACTCCTTTAATTCTGACAGGGACATCCTGTACGGTGCTTTCGATATTATTTTGTCCTAGGGGCTAATTCAATTACAAACTCTATTTCTCGTTCTGGTGGTAATCCTGGCAACTCCTAGGGAAACACATCCGGAAACTCACGTACTACCGGGAAATTCTCTAACTTTGGTTCCTCGACAGTCGTATCCATCACTGCCATTAAGTATGCTTGACATCCTTCAGACATCAACTTAATTACTTCCAAAGATGAGACTAAGGGAATCGAGATTCCTCTTCGACTTCCCACCAATTCAAAACTAGGACGGCCCCTCGGATAAAACCGAATCCTTTTATTGTCACAGTCTACTACAACCCCCTGCTTACCCAAACAATCCATTCCTATTATTACGTCAAAGTCAAACATGGGCAATACGACTAGGTCAATGCTTTCTTTATTTCCCCCAATCACTATCTCACATTCAGCACAGCCCAACGAAACTTTGTATTATCCTTTAAGGGTGTGGTAACATGCAAGATCATACTCAACGGTTCCAATTTCATGCCTACTAATTCAGCAAATTGTGCAGACACGAAAGAATATGTGGCACCAGGGTCAAACAATGCTTAAGAAGTCTTGTTACACAAGTAGACCGTACCTGTAACCACTCCTAGCGCATCTTCTGCCTCGCTGTGAGCTACAACGTATACTCTGCCCTGTGCCTGTGGTCTGCTCTGTTCGATCTGAGGTGCGACAGTCGACGGTCCCGCTTGCGGCCTCTGTCCTTGCTGTCGACTTGCCGGTACTTGATTTGGACACATCCTCATCTAGTGGCCTAATTGATCACACTTGAAATAGGCTCTTGTCCTCACTAGGCATGGCCCATTTCCATGCTTTTTGCCACACAGTCTGCAGCTCCAGTTCACTGGGTTTGGCGGTTTCACCATATTCCTCATTGCAGGCGGCACGAAATGTCTGTTATCTACCGTCGGCCTCTTGCCCATCTGGCGATGGTCTTTGAATGATGGGAACCACGATCCAATTGCTGTATTTCTTTCCATTAAATCCCGTTCAATCATTTGGTCTCGCTCATATATCTCCTGGTAGGTTCTCAAGTTCCAAGCTATCATCTGGCTGCGGAGTTCGGGTATCAGACCATCCCTGAATCTCCGTGCCTTCTCCGAAGGGTTCTCTACAGATCGAGGTGCATAACTTGAGAGCCTCGTGAACTCAGCCTCATACTGGTCTATCGTTAGCTGGTTTTGACACAGTTGCAGGAACTTAACCTGTTTCCTTTCCTTGACCGTTTCTGAAAAATACTTATCTTTAAGTGCCCTCTTAAAGGCATTCCAGTTCATGGCCACTCCTTCAGGGAAGACTCCGTCCTTGGTGGTAGCCCACCAGTCATTTGCTGTACCCTCCAGTTGGTACACAGCCAGCAATATTTTCTCCTCGTCTGTGCATTTCAGCACCCAAAAGCCTTCTCTAGCTTCTCTATCCATCTGGGCGCTAGCTTGGGATCTCCAATCCCGTCAAATTGTGTCGGCTTCAGTTTCATGAACTGCTAGACTAGTTAGCCCATCTGTCTAGCCACGACAGTTTCATTACTCTGGTTCGGTTCGCCCTGACTTCTACTTCCACCAATGTTGCCAGTATTGGCATTAACGGTTGCTACAGCTTCTAAGGTCTCGCTATCCGTCCCTATCCTAAGTTAATCCTCATTATTACTCCATTCCTCAATCCACTTTCAATCGAGCTGTCCTTGCTCTGATACCAAACAAGCGGAGATGTCACGCCCTGCACTCCAAGCACGAGCACGCGAACATCCCTACAAGCAAACCAATAATAATCTCTAGGCAGTCCCAAGATCCACCAATAGAAGTCGAGAGATATAATAAATACACCACGCATGCGGAAGCGTTACTAACATAAATCACCGTACAATATATATATATATATATATATATATATATAAATATATATATTAAGTGGGATTTGGATAGCTCAATAACATTCATACATCATATCGTACTGTTCATACAGATACCAACTACTAAAATCCACTAAACAACAGGGTGATAAGGTAAGCACGTCAAAAGGAACATCCACAAAATCCATCAGGAGCGAGTTAGGTCGCCAGTCAAAAGATCGATCCACCAGCTGAAGTATCCTAAGATGAACTGCAAGAGTCGTCCGTACCCTCTACGTCCTCGATTGGCTTGTATTCGGAATACGTCTCGGACGGGACCTTGACGGAATCCTTCATAGTAACCTCCTGCGATGGCTCAGCAAGGTCCCCCTCGGACGCCTCTAGGACTATGACCTCCTCCTGCCCCTGCTCCTCGATGAACTCCATGGTCGGTGTCCACTCTGGTTCGTTCCTAGACCCTACTACTAACCCCTCAGACAACTCCTGCTCTGCTACAGTCTGGCACCAATCGGGTTTGACACCCTATGGTACCTCATGGGGCTTCAGCCCTATTTGTGAATCTCCCTCCTTCTTGAATCACGCCTTGAATCTATGAGGCTTCCACTCAGGCTTACCCTCGTCCATCCATACTATAGTGCATTTCCTCACATATACGTTCCCCTGCCTATCCGGGAACTCATCATAATATGCCGTCATCTCCTTTAGGTCCCCAAAACGTATTGACCACATAGCTATGACCTAGGATCTGTAAAGTAAAGGTTTCCCCAAAAGGATTGAGATACATATCTCAGTAAGAAAAAACCTAACCCTAGGTCAGCTTGACAGTCCACTCAAGTAGTCGCATCCCCCAACAGATCCACACTCATGAACATATAGGCACAACAATTAAAATTCAATAAACAACCACATACAGAAGACAGGCATGCATTTATAATCTCGTGTCACACTCATTTGCACATGTACCCTCAGCCTGCCACTTCACCACATCCATCAACCTTCGCCTGCCTCATTCTCTAGCCCGCGAACTAGTCGCCTCAAGCTCAGCTCGCGTAAACCCATCAGATCATCATCGGTGATCCGCGTAAACGCATCAGGTCCCGATGAATCTCCAGGCAAAGCTCATTCACTCATACTCCGTCCCGCGAATAATTCGCATAAGGACTGTGGCTATCTCAACTCCGCGACTTCGTCGCATCAGGGCACCACCTAACTATACCTCACCCCGCAACCTCGTCGCATCAGGGTCTCAAACTCCCGCCCCGCGTCTCAAACACCTCAAGGCCCTGCTATGCCATGCTCATGCCATATCATATCGTATGCCTTGATTTTCAATTCAGTTTCACACTCACTGGCAAGTGCGCATTCAAATGCATTTCATAAATTCCATGGCATGCAAATCAATTCAAATGGTGCATAGACATAGCAAACAACTCAGGCATAGGCAATGCCATACAATCATTCCTTAACGTCTTAGGACATATCACAACTACCCCATTTGGCAATTTCTCATAAATCATTCCAATCGACTCTCGACTTACCCAATCGAGTCCAATCCCTCTAGCCTCGGTTTAGGAAATCCCTTACCTTTGACTAGACAACACAATTTCTTCTTCTTGGACCACCTATGGTTTGGCCAACCAAGGTCCACACCCGGACTTGTCGCTCAACCTAGAATTTCAACCAATTCGTCAAATTTTCGAGCCCAATTCCTCAATCCATCAATCCCAATCCTCAAATTGCAGCTCAAAACCATCGCCCAAAGCCCACAACAGATTCGGTTTGGGCCCGGCACGAACCGGTCCTACTCGATTTTGTGCTAGCCGGGTCCAATCGGTCCTAATCTACTCCAAAACTAACATTTATACACTATCCTGCGTCTTAGAATGTCTGCCTAAGGGTTTGGAAGGTTCATCGGTTGTTTGGAGTCGGTTGGTTACCGGAAATTCGTCCGAAGTCGCCGGATCGCCTATGGTCAAAATACCAGCAGTTTCTGGGCAAAATATTCAAGGCCGGTTCATGGTGAAAAACTCGTCAAATAGGTCCCCAATTTTCACCACAAAATGCTATATGTGTCTACTGAGTGTCCACGAAATTTGAACTTAAGACTCAAAGATTTCGACTATCAAAAGGGTTGAGAACCGGACCTACCTCAGGTTCGTCCCGATTCCGTCGGCTCTCGGGAAATCTCTTACCCAGAACTCCTCGGTGCTCCAAACGCCTTGATTCTTGTTGGAGGAGCTCAACAAGACGTGGATCTTCGTTTTAGTGGTCGGTCGGCAGCATATGATGGTAGGAGAGGCCGGTCGTGGGCGGCAAATGGCGGGTTCCGGTATGATCGAGCAGCGGCAGAAATTGGAGAGGAAGAAGAAGAAGATTTCGGTGGCTTGAGGGGGTGGTCTGGCCGAATGGTGGTGAGGAGAGAGAATTTGTTATACCCAAATTTCGGTCAAAGTCTTTGATTGTTAGGTGGGCAAATAGTGTGACATGACCACACTTCACCATCTAGTGACA
Organism: Rhodomyrtus tomentosa; assembly: GCA_028455895.1. Classification (NCBI taxonomy): domain Eukaryota; kingdom Viridiplantae; phylum Streptophyta; class Magnoliopsida; order Myrtales; family Myrtaceae; genus Rhodomyrtus; species Rhodomyrtus tomentosa. The sequence goes on along the minus strand of JAPCWY010000001.1, from coordinate 32,042,109 downwards.
CATGATATGTTGTCTTCCCAATGGAGATCCAATGGCCACCTTTTAGTCTTCATTTTCGGTAGCCAAGGGAGGGCATAATTTTCATTTTTCCCTTCTTCAATTATAAAGGCAAAGTCCTAAGCTTGAGGGGCAAAATGGTCATTTTACCCCCGACGTTGATAACGTCATTTTTCTCGTTCCAAAATTATTCGATAGGGCGACGACCAATCCAAATAACGTTGGAACTCTTGATTTTCCATTTCAAACTTTTCAAGACTCGTTTATGATAGTTTTCTCTATCAGACGTGATTTTAGCCTATCCCGAACTGACGGACGGTTTTTGCAGACATTTCGCGTATCGAACCCGTGATTCTCATCAGGTTTAGGGCTCGTCAATTCATGGTGGTTTTGGTTGTTATGTAATTGTGAGGGTTTATCACTAGTCCCTATGGTCTCGATCATCACAGTCCGATTTAGGATAATTTTGCAATTCATACGTTAGTTAAACGGCATCACCCACGCTCCAATCGTACGACACTCGCTTGGTAATCCTTAATCATTCTTAGATCGGCCTTTTGGTGGTTTTAAATATCCCCTCGACAATGCTTATGGTCAAAGCGTCATTTCCTTTCTGAGTCGCCTAGGTCCACATACCTCGTCTCGCGTCAGCCTTTCCTCTTTGGTCAGTCTACTCAAATTGATCAGATTTGAGCGAAATACGACTGAAATACATCGCATGACATATACAAACTTCTCATTACAGAGTCTGAAAATGACTGAAAATTAGAATGCCACATATTCGACATGGCTTTCATCAAACCTGCGATGATATTCTCTTTTACGATATTAAACGCAATGTCATGAGCTAATGTCAGTTGAGCAACACCCATCGCTAATCTATCTGGCAATTTTCAATCATTTGGCTTCATCATATCTGGTTTCTCCCCAGACATGGGTAAGTACAGTTTCATGTGATATAGATAGTCCTTAGTTTGTATCTGCTAGAAATCAAAATCCTTCCTGTTGGAAATATCACCAATGTAGTGATCATTGAAAAATCTCCAATTTTGTTTTGAGGATAACAAAGACAATCAAAGGCTACAATGTATGCATTTAATGAACCACCAGGTTATATATGTACAAGCCGATATATAGCTGATGCATCGATGTTCCAGAGACAAAGATCTGCTCTGCCAATATTTAGAGTGCTCTGTCGATCTTTGGTGTTGGTAGTCGATTTTCGAGATGAATGAGATATTGGGTAATGAGATGTCTACAAGCGAGAAAGATCTTCAGATAAGGTGAACATTTGGAAGTACCTTGGTCAGAGATGAACAAGCCGAGAAAAACAAGGATGTTCATGATGGCTTGGAGGCACAAAAATTAAGTAAATAGTGGATGAACCTTGTTGATGGTGAACAAGCCAAGAATAAGGAAGGACTATGAAAGTGACAGCTTGGTGGAGTTGAAATTCTCAATATGCTTGAAAGAACCAGAATAAAGATCGGATGCACCGGATTGTTATCGAAGCAGCAGATCTTTGGCAAAGGGCAGCTGCCTTATAAAGATCGAGTGGAAGATTGAGAAAATATTGATGATCCTTGTGAATTCAATGAAGGTGAGGAATCAGTTGGGATGCTAATATCCTTAGGAATCTTTGCATGCTAAAGAAGCTGATAAGATCATTGGTGAATTGATCGCAAGTCGACTGCAAAGCTTTTCATTAAACAACATCAACAGATTACTAAAGATCTGGACGTTCTTATTATGGGTAAGGGATCATGTAGATGCTTGGCTCTGGAAGATGCTATTGATTTAATCAACTGACCAGTTTGGTCTCGAAGAATATAACCACTATAATGATTGTGAGTAACCTAAGTTTAGCGATGATTAGGTGCAATGATGAAGAACTTGACAAGGAGGAGAATAAGTCAAAGATGACGAAGCGTTCATGATGACTTGGAGGTTCCATAGTCAATCTATCATCAATGTGACGTCTTTGGATGCTGAGATACTCAAGAGGATCATTGGACAATAGATCACAAGTCATTTTCATAGTTTTTTATTATAATATAAATAGCACCAATGGACCAAAAGGTCAGGTATGACAACGTTTATGTTGATATCGAGTTTGGTGATGTTTAAATAACGAACATGTGTAGAAGTTTCGTCAAAAGAAAATATAATTGTTGGCGGGTGAAAGATCCGCAGAGAAATGTCAAAAAGTCTATCGGGTGGATTATAATTGTTGGCATCTGTCAGCCTTTTCAAAACAATCAATAGATGTTTCAGAACAATGTTAGAAATAGTAGCTGTAGAAATTCCAACGGGTCTCTAATGGCTAGTTGAACTTCTCAATCTCCTCCAATAGGGAGAATGAAGTTGTCTATATAATGGAAGACCTTCTAGGTCAAAATATTAGAGAGAGCACAATGTAAAATGCATATACATGCTACGAGCTACTTCTCTCTCGCTGTTTCTTGGTTTTCCAAATATATTCTCTGGTAATCTTTCTGTGTTGTAATTGTGCTAAAGATCAATTGTACAAAAGTAAGAATAGCTAATGAGTCCCGATAGAGTGATCTATTAAGTGAAAGGATCAGTGCTTGCCAATTGTAACTTGCTGTGCAAATTACCAGTGAATTCCAGCTCAAGTTGTGGATGTTAGTATTAAGAGTGGACGTAAGCCTTGGAATAAAGCCAAACCACTATATATCTTGTGTACTTGCATTTTACTTGATCTTTTACTCAGTCTTGCACACGTTCACATATTATTTTGTGAAACATCTCCTCAACATTTATTTTTATATCACTTACTGTTTTATGTATTCTTATTTCTCATGATCTTCAAATACTTCAAAACACAATCTTCTCACGGTATTTCGAACATCCAACGACCCGATCTTTACAATATCTCACAAGATGTTTGACTCGATATTTGAAGTTTATTGTTTCCACACATTAGTTCCACTAGATATTTATAATATTTGTTGCACTTGATTTTCAAATATACTTTGGTGGTTTTAGTAAATCACTGTGTGATCTTAATCTCTCTCACTTTCAAGAACAATTAGCTCACGACACTCGAAATATTTGCTGACCTGATATTTCTAGAGTGGTTGTTGTTTTTTGTAAAATTGTCAAAGTTATTTGCAATAAGCTATTCACCCCCTCTAGGTTGTGTTGTTTAGCCCTAACAATTCCTCTGAAATCTGTCGATTTTCACTTTTAACTTCTTCTGTCATTATCGATTTGCTTCAACTCAAACAAGCCTAGCTCTGATACTAATTATTGCATGTAACAAGCGATCGAATAATAAATAGATATAACAAGAAAATAAATTGGACACCGGATATACGTGGTTCAATTCTAAGAACCTACGTCCATGAGAAGAGTAGCTACGAATTCCTCTATAGATCAAGCGATGCACGAAGATTATAAACCATACTTGGCCACTCAAACACTCTCAGTGTTTTTCAGTTCCAATTACATAAAAAAACCCACAAGTATTCAGCCCTCACAATTCCTCATGGAATAACATCTCAACCTCATGATGGAATAAAACACAAATCTCGCAACAAGATTTATCCAACTTCGACGCATGAATAATTGACGTAATTCCACGAACAAAACTAATGAATATAAAGCCTCTAAAGCATGAAACGACAAGATGGCACTTCAATAATTCTTTTTGTGATTAACAATGCAATCCACAAGTACATAATGAAATGTATATATGCACTATGCTCGACGAACTTAAATTGAATTCTGAAGGGAATAACTCAGAATATTTTATTTCCTATTCAATCAGGAAGATTGATTCACGTGGATTTCAAAAGTTGAAATTGGACTTTATCTTTTTGATCTGACATTTCCAAAAACATGTAACCAAACTCTATCCGCAACATTCGTTCTCATTTCGTATGTCCGCAATTTTGGACTTTAAACTTTTATACTTATCCACAAATTCGATACATAATTTCAATAATAATATTTCGATGGCCGTGAGAGCCACAAATTCTTAAAAGCGTGGACTCCATAATAATTTTTAATTACTTGTTATTTATTTTTTGTGGCCTAAACTAGACCATTCTTAGAAACAAAGGCTTATGCGGAGTTCTGATATACTAATCTTTGAAAATAATCCTTACTAAAATTGGTTCTCTTTCCGAAGGAAGTAAAGTTACTCACATAGTTTGATCTAAGCATACTTTGATCTGCATTTCATTTTTCCTTAATTTTTGATGTTGGTACGCATGCAACTAAAATAATTGGACGAAGCTTCACAAATCTAGCTGCCAGCTTACACCAATTGTGCTCGTTTGAGCTTATCCCATTTTCTACCGTCAGTGTTTCGGTTTCTTAAAGACAAGCCAAATTGCAACAAGTAAATGTAATAGCTACAAGAAATATCATGATCTTGTTATCTTTTAAGCCATTCTTAAGGATTGGACGTCACAACTGTAGCTTATAGGCCATCTCTGTGACGTCCTGAAAATTCACCTCTGGCAAGGTAACTGAAATCAATATAAGGAATTGACATCAAATTCCAGTCGATAGAAAATTTTGGATCGTAAGGACTGAAGAGACAATAATTGGACAAATTATGAAGTTTCAGTCGGTTTATATTAGGTTTTGAAATTCTTGGTCCTCGCGAATTAGAATTTCAATCCTCGCGCTCGAGCCTAATCCACACCGAGCCTAGCCCGTGAAATTACCAAAATACCCTTTTGTTCGCCGTCCAAAAATTCAATCCAATCTCGATTTACGAAATTACCAAATTGCCCTCAATTATTCACTAAGAGACAAAATGGCCAAAAAGTCTTCATGTAGGCCCCACTACCCTCTCCCTCTCACGTGATCCCTCTCTCTCGGCAGTATATTAGGTTTTGAAATGCTTGGTCCTCGCGAATGAGAATTTCAATCCTCGCGCTCGAGCCTAATCCACACCGAGCCTAGCTTGTGAAATTACCAAAATACCCTTTTGTTCACCATCCAAAAATTCAATCCAATCCCGGTTTGCGAAATTACCAAATTGCTCTCAATTATTCACTAAGAGACAAAATGGCCAAAAAGTCTTCATGTGGGCCCCACTACCCTCTTCCTCTCACGTGACCTCTCTCTCTCGGCAGTATACCCCCCTCCCCCCCCGACCGACCACTCTTCCTCCTCCATACTCCTCTTGTCACCGGCAATTGGCGTTGCCGCTGCCCACCACCGACAAACACCACCTCTGGTCACCCCTTGCCGTCGCTCCTGACCCTTTGCCGTCGTTGACAGCCGCCGGAAGACCAAGATACAGCCGCGGAGTCAGCCCCTGTTTTCGGCCCTGCTAACCGTGGGCTTCGCCGCGTCCTCTAGCCTTTTTCGGCCGCCATCGCCGCCACCCACTACCCCTCCGACGTTCTCCTATCTCCCCTCGACATCCTCGACCTAACCTCGCCACTGATTACCCACCGGAGCCGTTGCAATCGACCTCGAAATCGTCGGTGCCCTGTTTTAGGGACCGGTCGAATTTCTCTTCAATCTGGCCGGACCGGCCGCCATCGCCTCTCACCGTCGCCGTCGATGAAACCCCAAGACCCTCTCTACCACTCCTCAGCTTGTGACCACCGGCAGCCACGCGTGGCGGCCGAAAATCGGCCTAAACCAAACCCCTGCTCCTAGCGCCAAAACATCCCCAGCTCATCGATTCTGTTGGCCGCCGATCCGCCGTCTCCGGTCGCCCTCCGCCGCTGTTACCGGTCCCGATCAATACCCCCCGACCCCTTGGTGCTTCCACCGTCTACCCCCGAGCTGGCCGCCGTTCGCCGATCGTCGTTCCGGCCGTTTCAATCCCCGGCGTCGCCCTGCCCTGTCCGGGCCAGTTAGCGCAGGCCGTGGCCCGTATCGGCCTGGGCCGGGTGGTTGAGAATCCGAGCCGTGTGGCCGGGTCAGTAGTCGGGCCCGTGGGCCATTTGGCCGAGAGAAGTCCGGGTCCGTGGGCCATTGGGCCGAGAAGTTTGGGACGTGGGCAGAGTTTTGGACCGTTGTTCAAGGAATTTGGCTTGTGATTCGCTGTCCCCGTTCGTCGCCACCGTAGTCGCCGTCGCCGTCGGGATCGCCCGAACGACTTAATTTGTGAGTTGACTCTAATCCTTAGTTAGGGCGCTAATTGCGCCTAGAATTAGTGGTTTAGGCGATTAGAAAATTTAGGTACACGATCGGGGCTGGTTTAGATAGAAATTGTGATTAAGTTAAATGGCTGATCGATTAGGTTAATCGGTTGATTATATTGTCTGTGGCTAATTATGATTAGTTGCAATTGATTGATTGTGTTTGATCGCGAGCGAGCGACAGGTTAGAGACGAGTGAGTGATCGACACCTTAAATCGATCAATTTGGTTAATAAAGTATTATTGTACGAATCGAGCTCTTTGTAGCCAAATCAGTTTTGACTGCTTGAGATTGCTTGGTGGCCTTGTTGATTTGATCGCTTTGCTGAACTGCCTGTTTGGCTGTCTTATTGTTCGCTGGGTAATTGACAGCCTGTTTGGGGTTTGATAGACCTTTTATGATTGCATAGACTGCATATGCATATGGCTGTGTGGGAAATTAAAAGACATATTTTAGCATGAAAATTTCCTTTGGCAGATCTTTTACATGCATGAGTGTCATGTCCCGACTCTCGAACTCGCGACGTCCCTTGCTAAATCGCCATCAGGTCATAAAAGATAGCATCCCAAGCAACTGCTATCGACCTAAGAACATGTTGCACATGCAGAACGTGAAATCTTCTAAACAATAAAATCAACATGGGATAGGTAAGAAGAAAAGCCAGACAACCCAACGCTAAAATAAAACTGCTGAGAATAGATGATCTATAACCTTACAGAGCCAACAGCTGATAAATATAACCCCATGTTTCGAAGCGACTCTCTAGGACTCACAAAAAGATACAGGAGTCAGGTAAGGTTAACTCTCATCTATTTCAAAACAGTACCCCCACAAAAGACGTCACCAGTTCCCTGACCACAAAAGAAACCCAACCCTCTGTGACGTCCTGGAAATTCAACCCGCGGCCGGGCCTGCCCTGTTTTCGGGTCAGAGGACCCGAGAACTCCGCGGCCTCCTCCGGCCTCCACGGCCGCCACCGACGCCGACCACCACCACCCAGCTAACCCCCGACCTCCCCTCGACCGATCCGACCCCTCGTCGCCGACCGTCAGCCGCCGGAACCGCCGGAATCCGGCCCGAAAGTCTCGGCGCTCTGTTTTTGAACCCGGTTTGTTCCGGTCTTCGTTTCGGCCGCCACCGTCGCCGCCGTACCACACCGCCACCGCCAGACGACTCCCCTGAGTCTCCTCTACCGCCACCCAGCTCAGCTCCGCCGGTCGCCGCGCGTGGCCGCCGGAAACCACCGCCGACCGAGAGCCCTATTTCGGCGCGAAAACAGGACTGCCACTGATCGCGGCTGTCCGCCGTCGCCGGCAGCCTTCCGCCGCCGTCCACCTGTCCCAGCCGACTCCCTCCGACCCCTAGGTGAGCCCCCGACCCTTGGCCGGCCTTGTCCCGGCCCGTGTCACCGGAAAACGGCCAAAACAGTAGAGTTGCCGGATTGAATATTCTGTTGTTTACTGTTGTAGGCCGCCGGCCGCTGCTCGCCGGAGCTCCGCCGCCGGCCACCTGTTCCGGCGACCTCGCCGGACTCCCACGGGGTGTCGCCGAAGTTTGAGCTCGATTCGCCGCGCGATAAACCTTAGTTTTATCGTCGCCGCCGCCGATCGAGCTAACTCAAATAGTGAGTTGACTCTAAACCTTGGTTATGGCGCTAATTGTGCTTAGGATTAGTCTGATTTAATTATTTATTTAATTATGTATTTATTTATTTTAAAAAAAAATATTTCTATCGGGACCGGTATAGATAGAAACCATGGTTAGGATACATGGTCGATCGATTATTTGTCTGTGGCTATTTGTGGTAATTTAGCAATTAATTATTTGATTGATTTGCTGGCGAGTGAGTGACAGGTTAGCGACGAGCGAACGATTGATTGCTATAATTTGACTGAGAATTAAGATTTCTAATATGAATTGAGCTTGAAATTGCCGGGTTAAGTTGATTACTCGAGAGTGAGTGAATTGCTTGATTGGTTTGTTTGCCTGGCTGAAAAGTTTAATTGGGAATCTTGTGGGCCTTGGGGCCGAGTTGATTGTATTTCTTGTGGATTTTGGCGTTAATCCAAGATAATCAATGAGTTGATTGCCGAGTGTAATTTGTGTGGTCATTTAAAGGGTCAATGACGCTACCTGGCAAGTTCGCTTTGTACCGTGGGTATTTGTACCGTACTGATTGTATGAAAATTTGCGACTTGTCAGAAGCACGATAATCCATGCCCCGTGCCAGTCGTACGATTTTAAGGGATTATCGGATGCCGGTCGCAGCTTGTGATGGACCGAAGCTCCTTTTTAAGGAATGCCTACTTGCAGTGCCGTGCCGGGTGCACTGGATACACTGCTTGTAGTAGCCGTCGCTGAGAGGGTAAAGTGGACGTAGCCTGGTTTTGCCAGAAGAGTGCGGGATCGCACTATTGATGTATTTATCACGCCAGTCGCGTGGGTCATTGATTAATAATGGACTTGTGTATGCCTGAGTGGTTATACTTCTGTTGGTGGTAGATTTGTCAGATTTGTTATGATTGATATATATATATATATATATATCTCTGTTGATGTTTTGTGATCTTTTTGTGGCACTTAGGATGTTCTGGGCGAATCATTGTCCTAACCGAGATTAGGCTTGATTCACTGAGATTCATTTCTCACCCCGTCGTGGGACAAATTTTTCAGGTCCGAAGTAATGGAAAGACCGGTGCGGTTCGGCACCCCCACTGACTCATCACTGGATATCAGTCTCCATCCGGTACCAGGTACGGACCAGATGTGGGAGCGTCACATCACGACGATATGGGTTGATGAAGGGATGCCACATCTGGTGGCACACCTCTTTAAAGCCTGGTATTTTCGTGATGGGATGGATCTCTTTGGTCCGCTTCGGGAATTTGAGGGGCCACCTCTACAGGGGGTCCCTAATATCCCCGCTTGGGACCCAATGGATATTGATACACCTGATGGGGAAGTGATGGATCCCGCGCCTGATATGGAGCTCGATCTCGAGCCTGAGCAATCGGTAGCCCCCTCTGTGCGTTCTAGCCAGAGTTCTTGTGATGACCCAAATGACCCGGCTCCCCCGATTGACTATTACGACACGGATGTCGAGTCTTCCCAATAGAGGGTTAAGGCCTTTTTGTAGTCAGGGAACTGTGGTTGTTTTTGTGGGGGATACTGTTTTAGGATAGATGAGAGTTAACTTTACCTGACTCCTGTATCTTTTTGTGAGTCCTAGAGGGCCACCCCGAAGCATGGGGTTGTATTTATCAGTTGATGGCTCTGTAAGGTTATGAATCATCTATTCTCATCAGCCTTTTGTATTTTGCAATCTGGCTTTACTTTCTATCTATCCCATATGATTTTATTGAATGGAAGATGGTATGTTCCGCTTGCGCAATATAAGCTTAGGTCGATAGCAATTGCCTGGGACGCTATCTATTATGACCTGGTGGCGATTTGGCAAGGGATGTCGCGGACTCGAGAGTTGGGACGTGACATCCCCGCCCAAGGTGGTATCAGAGCAAGGTCAGCCTGATCCATCTGGTCATTGGCACGGAGTGATAAGGAGCGTTGAGAAATGGGATAGTTAGTAAGATTCTTGGTTATTATGCCTGTGATTGCTAATTATGTGGTAGAATTTAAGGATTTCTTTCTGACCACGTGTTGCTATGGGGTAAGCAGGACTTCACCTTTTACTGTAAAATGAGCGGACGTGGTAGAAGAGCACCTTGAGCACCTCGAAGGAGGCCTTTAAGGCCGGTGGAAGAATTGGTTGATGATGAAAGAGTACCGCCTGCGGTGTCCCTTATTGCACCCCCTACTGCAGCCTCTGCTGCAGAACCTACAGGACCTACTGGAAGGGAACCGACAATGGCTGAAATCATGCAAGCTTTAGGTACTATTGGAGATTTGATGGGACAACAAGTAAGGAATCAAGCCGCAGCTACTGTCGCTGCTGCTGGGACTTCATCTGCTATTCCGGTTGCAGTTCCGTCGGTGAGTCCCCTACCTATACATGACAGTGAGGAGCGTAGGGCTCAAAAGCTGGTGGAACAGTTTCTTAAATTGAAACCACCCCAATTCACTGGAAGTGGAGACCCTGAAGCTGCTACTCGATGGGTCGAAGGGATGGAGAAAGCATTCGATTTGCTGAGATGCTCAGATAGGGATAAAGTTACTCTGGCAGTTTATCAACTTGAAGGGAATGCTAGTACGTGGTGGAGAGCTGTCAAGGGTAGAACTTTTCCAGAAGGTACAATTCCAGTATGTAATACTTTTGTAGAAGTTTTCAATAATAAATACTTTTCGAGGACAGCTAGGGAGCAAAAGATGGCTGAATTTTTCCGCCTCCGTCAGAATCAGATGACTATTGACCAGTACGAGGCAAAGTTTTTTGAACTATCTAAGTATGCTCCGAGAATGATTGAGGATCCGGAGGATAGGGCTAGAAGATTCAAGGACGGATTGAAGCCCGAGATTAAGAGTGCCCTGGCACCGCTTGACCTTCAAGATTATGATGATATCTACGCGAGGGCGTTGATAGTGGAGCGGGATTTGTCTGAAAGGGCTACTGCATCTGGATCACGATTTGTTTCCCCAAACAGATTCGATAGGAGACAAGGGAAGAAACCCATGTTTAACAACCGGAGTCACATTCCACCAAATCGCCGAGGGGCGATTAGTAAGCCAACATTTCGTCAGAATGAGGTGTGCAGCTTGTGTCGACAGAGGCATGGGCCTGGTTTGTGCCCGTATCGAGGTGGTGCCTGTTTTGGTTGTGGCCAGCTGGGCCATCAGGTGAGGGACTGCCCACAGAGGCAAGGTGGACAGGCACAACCCCAGCAGGGAGGACAGTCTAGAGGATCTGTGCCGTCAAACTTCCAGAATCGCCCGCCGGCACAAGGAAGGGTTTTTGCAGTCACTCGAGAAGTGGCGAAGGATTCGCCGACTGTTACAGGTACGGTCCTCTTGCATGACCAAGTAGCATATGCCTTATTTGATCCGGGCGCCACCCATTCGTTTGTTACGGATCAGTTTGTTAAATTATCTGAATTGAACTTGGTACCTTTAGAAATTGTGCTTAATGTATCTACGCCATTGAAAGATAAAGTAGTGGCTACAGTGAGCTGTCCTGATTGCAGACTAGTGGTGGATGGCCATGAGAGTAAGATAGATTTGATTGTGCTAGAAATGTACGATTTTGACTTGATTGTGGGAATGGATTGGTTGGTAAAGCAAAGAGCCACAATGGACTGCTTTAATAAGATAATACGGTTTAATCCGATGGATGACAGTAGTTATGAATTTTTGGGTAATCGAGGAGGAACCTCGACTGTGATGATATCGTCGTTAGAGGCGACTCGATTGTTGGGAGATGGGTGCCAAGGTTATTTGGCTTCTGTGGTAGATACATCTGCTAAAGAATTGAAATTGGAGGATATTGTGATTGTATGTGAGTTTCCAGATGTTTTCCCCCAAGAATTACCTGGTTTACCACCAGAAAGAGAAATCGAGTTTGTGATAGAATTAGCTCCGGGGACATAGCCGATTTCTAAGGCGCCATATAGAATGGCGTTATCAGAATTGAAAGAACTTAAGGTTCAAATGCAGGAGTTGTTAGACAAGGGATTCATTCGCCCTAGTGCCTCGCCATGGGGAGCGCCTGTCTTGTTCGTCAAGAAAAAGGATGGGTCTTTGAGACTGTGTATTGACTATAGGCAGTTGAATCAGGTGACGATCAAGAATAAGTACCCACTGCCAAAGATTGACGACTTGTTCGATCAGCTGCAGGGAGCATCTATATTTTCAAAAATTGATCTACGGACGGGATACCATCAGTTGAGAATCAGAAAGGAGGATATACCGAAATCGGCATTTAGAACACGTTATGGGCATTACGAGTTCACAGTGATGCCGTCTGGTTTGACGAATGCTCCTGCTGCTTTTATGGATCTGATGAATAGAGTGTTCAAGGAGTTTCTGGATCGCTTTGTGATTGTTTTTATAGATGATATCCTAGTGTACTCGAAGAGTTCTGAAGATCATGAGCAACACCTGAGAATAGTTCTGGAAATTTTGAGAACGCATCAATTATACGCTAAATTCAGTAAGTGTGAGTTTTGGTTAGCTAGCGTGGCATTCTTAGGCCACGTAGTTTCGAGTGAAGGTATTGCTGTGGATCCGGTTAAAATTGAGGCAGTTATTAACTGGTCGAGACCGACAACTGCTACAGAAATTAGAAGTTTCTTGGGCTTGGCAGGTTATTACAGGCGATTTGTGGAAGGATTCTCAGCTATAGCCTCGCCTTTGACTAAATTGCTGAAGAAAGATACGAAGTTTCAATGGACGGACAAGTGCGAGCGTAGTTTCCAAGAGCTTAAGCATAGGCTAACTACGGCTCCTGTTCTGACAATTCCGTTTGGTCCTGGTGGTTATGAAATTTATAGCGATGCTTCGCTTAGGGGACTGGGCTGTGTTTTGATGCAGCATGGCAGGGTGGTAGCGTATGCGTCCCGTCAGTTGAGACCACACGAGTTGAATTATCCCACATACGACCTGGAGTTAGCTGCGGTTGTGTTTGCCTTGAAGATCTGGAGACACTATTTGATTGGGGAAAGTTTTCAGGTGTACACCGACCATCAGAGTCTGAAATACCTGTTCTCTCAAAGGGAGTTGAACATGAGACAACGCCGATGGATGGAGTTATTAAAAGACTATGACTGTGAGATCCTGTATCATCCTGGTAAGGCGAATAAGGTTGCTGATGCCCTGAGTAGAAAATCAGTGATTGCTCAATTGCAGGTGCAGGAGTGGCGTTTACTTGAGCAATTAAGAGACTCAGACTTTAAACTGGAGATAAGCCAGCTGTCGAGTCTCGTGGCTACCTTGAGAATCGAGCCAGAAGTGCAAGTAAAAATTAAGGCCTTGCAGTCCACAGACCCTTTTATCCGGAAGATCTTGCAAGGAGATCCGACCAAACGAAGGGTCGATTTTCAAATAGCGGAGGATGGGATACTTAAATTTAGAGGACGGTTGGTTCTGCCGGAGGATGAAAATTTGAAGGAGGAGATTTTATCAGAAGCACATCGTAGTAGTTATAGTATTCATCCTGGGAGTACAAAGATGTATCAGAATTTGAAACAGCATTACTGGTGGAATGGTATGAAAACTGATATAGCCAAACATGTGGCTAAATGTTTGACCTGCCAGCAGGTCAAGGCGCAGCATTGCAAACCTGGAGGATTACTACAACCTTTGGAAATTCCAGAGTGGAAATGGGAGCATATCACGATGGATTTCGTGATGGGTTTGCCGAGGAGTCAGCGAGGGCATGATTCAATTTGGGTCGTGGTGGATAGACTAACGAAGTCAGCGCATTTTATTCCAGTAAGAAAGGACCTTGCTTTAGACAGATACGCTGAGTTGTATGTGAGGCATATTGTAAGGTTGCATGGTGTGCCAGTGACGATCACTTCTGATCGAGATCCTAAATTCACCGCTACATTTTGGAAGAGTCTACAAACTGCTTTAGGAACGAAGCTGCAATTTAGTACAGCTTATCATCTACAGACAGATGGTCAGTCTGAAAGAACGATTCAGACCTTGGAGGACATGTTGAGAGCATGTGTTCTGGATTTCAGAGGTAATTGGGAGGAACATTTACATTTGGTTGAATTTGCCTATAATAACAGCTACCAACAGAGTATTAAGATGGCACCTTTTGAGGCCTTGTATGGTAGGGCTTGCAGGATACCAGTCTGTTGGGATGAGGTTGGGGAAAGGAAGATAACTGGCCCTGAGTTAGTAGAACAGTCGATGGAAGCAATTAAAGTGATTAGAGATAGATTAAAGACAGCTCAGAGTCGCCAGAAGAGTTATGCTGATAAAAGGCGCAGACCTTTGGAATTTCAAGTAGGCGACCATGTCTTTTTGAAAGAGTCACCTATGAGAGGAACATCCCGTTTTGGCAGGAAAGGAAAGCTGAGCCCGAAGTACGTTAGACCATTTGAAATCTTAGAACGGATTGGAATTTTGGCTTATCGACTCGCATTGCCACCTAGACTGGCTCAAGTGCATAATGTTTTTCACGTATCGATGTTGAGGAAGTATGAGCTAGACCCTGCTCATGTGCTGAGTTACGAAGAAATTGATTTGGATGAACGGGCGTCATATGTGGAGCGACCAGCCAGGATCGTGGACAGAAAAGAGCAGGTACTGCGATCCAAGACAATTCCGTTAGTCAAGGTGGTTTGGCAACACCATGGCACAGAAGGAGCTACATGGGAGAACGAAGAAGTTATGAAGCTTAGTTATCCTTCCATTTTTGAGTAATTAAAACTGTGCTGTAATTTCGAGGACGAAATTTCCTAAGTGGGGGAGAGTTGTGACGTCCTGGAAATTCAACCCTTGTAAGTGCCGGGAGTCGATTTAATGATATGAATGTATAGTCATCGTCGACGCCCATTTTGGACTATAAGGACTGAAAAGACGAAAATTTGGACGAATTCCGAACTTTAGATTATTTCGAATTGAGTTTCGAAATTTATCTGCGGCGATTTTTAAATTGCCGTTTTTGCAAACGAGCTTAATCCTGACCGAGCTTGACCAGTGAAACTGCCGAAATTACCCATCGATCAGTACACCAAAAATTTCGTTTCAGTCCCGGCGCGCCAAAATTACCATTTTGCCCCCCCAATAATTCACTCACATGAGACAAAAAAATTAAATTTTTGGCCTCCAAAGTCAAGGTGGGCCCCACCTGCCCTCTGCCCAACGCACGCCCTCTGCTGCTTCTTCTTCTGTTCTTCTTCCTGCTGCTTCTTCTTCTCTTCTTCTTCTTTCTTTTTTTTTCTTCTTTGCCGAGAGCCCCTCCTTGCCGATCGATTCATCCCCGTCCGCCGTTGTTTTTCGCCACCCCCACACCACCACCGGTAGCCACCGTCCCCAGTCACTCGCCGCCGTCGCCTGGACCCCGGCCGAGCCGCCACCGCCGCCGTTTCGCCGAAGGAAACTTGCGGCCGGGCCTGCCCTGTTTTCGGGTCAGAGGACCCGAGAACTCCGCGGCCTCCTCTGGCCTCCACGGTCGCCACCGACGCCGACCACCACCACCTAGCTAACCCCCGACCTCCCCTCGACCGATCCGACCCCTCGTCGCCGATCGTCAGCCGCCGGAACCGCCGGAATCCGGCCCGAAAGTCTCGGTGCTCTGTTTTTGAGCTCGGTTTGTTCCGGTCTTCGTTTCGGCCGCCACCGTCGCCGCCGTACCACACCGCCACCGCCAGACGACTCCCCTGAGTCTCCTCTACGGCCACCCAGCTCAGCTCCGCCGGTCGCCGCGCATGGCCGCCGGAAACCGCCGCCGACCGAGAGCCCTGTTTCGGCGCGAAAACAGGACAGCCACTGATCGCGGCTGTCCGCCGTCGCCGGCCGCCTTCCGCCACCGTCCACCTGTCCCGGCCGACTCCCACCGACCCCTAGGTGAGCCCCCGACCCTTGGCCGGCCTTGTCCCGGCCCGTGTCATCGGAAAACGGCCAAAACAGTACAGTTGCCGGATTGAATATTCTGTTGTTTACTGTTGTAGGCCGCCGGCCGCCGCTCGCCGGAGCTCCGCCGCCGGCCACCTGTTTCGGCGACCTCGCCGAACTCCCACGGGGTGTCGCCGAAGTTTGAGCTCGATTCGCCGCGCGATAAACCTTAGTTTTATCGTCGCCGCCGCCGCCGCCGCCGCCGATCGAGCTAACTCAAATAGTGAGTTGACTCTAAACCTTGGTTAGGGCGCTAATTGCGCTTAGGATTAGTCTGATTTAATTATTTATTTAATTATGTACGTATTTATTTATTTATTTAAAAAAAAATATTTCGATCGGGACTGGTATAGATAGAAACCATGGTTAGGATACATGGTCGATCGATTATTTGTCTGTGGCTAGTTGTGGTAATTTAGCAATTAATTGTTTGATTGATTTGCTCGCGAGTGAGTGACAGGTTAGAGACGAGCGAACGATTGATTGCTATAATTTGACTGAGAATTAAGATTTCTAATATGAATTGAGCTTGAAATTGGGGGTTAAGTTGATTACTCGAGAGTGAGTGAATTGCTTGATTGGTTTGTTTGCCTGGCTGAAAAGTTCAATTGGGAATCTTGTGGGCCTTGGGGCCGAGTTGATTGTATTTCTTGTGGATTTTGGCGTTAATCCAAGATAATCAATGAGTTGATTGCCGAGTGTAATTTGTGTGGTCATTTAAAGGGTCAATGACGCTACCTGGCAAGTTCGCTTTGTACCATGGGTACTTGTACCGTACTGATTGTATGGAAATTTGCGACTTGTCAGAAGCACGATAATCCATGCCCCGTGTCAGTCGTACGGTTTTAAGGAATTATCGGATGCCGGTCGCAGCTTGTGATGGACCGAAGCTCCTTTTTAAGGAATGCCTACTTGCAGTGCCGTGCCGGGTGCACTGGATACACTGCTTGTAGTAGCCATCGCTGAGAGGGTAAAGTGGACGTAGCCTGGTTTTGCCAGAAGAGTGCGGGATCACACTATTGATGTATTTATCACGCCAGTCGCGTGGGTCATTGATTAATAATGGACTTGTGTATGCCTGAGTGGTTATACTTCTGTTGGTGGTAGATTTGTCAGATTTGTTATGATTGATATATATATATATATATATATATATATATATATCTCTGTTGATGTCTTGTGATCTTTTTGTGGCACTTAGGATGTTCTGGGAGAATCATTGTCCTAACCGAGATTAGGCTTGATTCACTGAGATTCATTTCTCACCCCGTCGTGGGACAAATTTTTCAGGTCCGAAGTAATGGAAAGACCGGTGCGGTTCGGCACCCCCACTGACTCATCACTGGATATCAGTCTCCATCCGGTACCAGGTACGGACCAGATGTGGGAGGGTCACATCACAACGATATGGGTTGATGAAGGGATGCCACATCTGGTGGCACACCTCTTTAAAGCCTGGTATCTTCGTGATGGGATGGATCTCTTCGATCCGCTTCGGGGATTTGAGGGGCCATCTCTACAGGGGGTCCCTAATATCCCCGCTTGGGACCCAATGGATATTGATACACCTGATGGGGAAGTGATGGACCCTGCGCCTGATATGGAGCTCGATCTCGAGCTTGAGCAATCGGTAGCCCCCTCTGTGCGTTCTAACCAGAGTTCTTGTGATGACCCAAATGACCCGGCTCCCCCGGTTGACTATTACAACACGGATGTCGAGTCTTCCCAGTAGAGGGTTAGGGCCTTTATGTAGTCAGGGAACTGTGGTTGTTTTTGTGGGGGATACTGTTTTGGGATAAATGAGAGTTAACCTTACCTGACTCCTGTATCTTTTTGTGAGTCCTAGAGGGCCACCCCGAAGCATGGGGTTGTATTTATCAGTTGATGGCTCTGTAAGGTTATGAATCATCTATTCTCATCAGCCTTTTGTATTTTGCAATCTGGCTTTACTTTCTATCTATCCCATATGATTTTATTGAATGGAAGATGGTACGTTCCGCTTGCGCAATATAAGCTTAGGTCGATAGCAACTGCCTGGGACGCTATCTATTATGACCTGGTGGCGATTTGGCAAGGGATGTCGCGGGCTCGAGAGTCGGGACGTGACACCCTCTACTGGGTAAAAATCGCATCCGGATCGTTATCACCAATCAGGAGAGCCCGGTCGTTCGGGTCGTCACAAGAACTCTGGCTGGAATATACCGAGGGGGCTACTGACTGCTCAGGCTCGAGCTTGGGCTGCATACTGGGTGCAGGATCCACCACCTCCCCATCAGGCTTATCAATGTCCATCGGATCCCAGGCGGGGACATTAGGGACCCCCTAAAGAGGTGGCCCCTCAAATCCTCTGAGCGTACCAAAGAGATCTATCCCATCGTGAAGATACCAAGCCTTGAAGAGATGTGCCACCAGGTGTGGCATCCCCTCATCGACCCATATCGTTGTGATGTGGCGTTTCCACATCTGGTCTGTAACTTGGTACCGGGTGGAGATTGACATTGTGTGATGAGTGAGAGGGGGTACCGAATCGTACCGGTCTCTCCATTACTTTGGACCTAAAAAGTTATCCCACGACGGGGTGAGAATTTAATCTCAGTGAATCAAGCTTCATCTCGGTTAGCATACTGATTCGCCCAGGATAACCTAAGCACTACAGTAAGCCACAAGATGTAAACACATATATATCAATAAAATAAATCCGTCAAATTAGCAACCAATTAAGGCACCACCACTCAGGCGTACACAAGACATCACACAAGTCCATTCTTAAACAATGACCCACGTGACTGGCATGATAAAAATATCAATAGTGCGATCCCGCACTCATCTAGCAGGACCAGGCTACGTCCACTTTACCCTCTCAGCGACGGCTACTACAAGTAGTGTATTTAGTGCACCGGGTACGGCACTGGGACTAGGTATTCCTTAAAAAGGAACTTCGGTCCGTTACAAGCTTCGACCGGCATCCAATAATCCCTTAAAACCATACGACTGGCACGGGACATGGATTATCGTGCTTCTGACAAGTCGCGAGTTTCCATACAATATGTACGATGAGTACCAATGATACAATGCGAACTTGCCAGGTAACGTTATTGATCCTTTAATGACCACACAATTCGCATTCGGCAATCAACTCATTGTTTATCTATGTTTAATGCCAAAATTCATACAGAAATGTAACAGACTTGGCCCTAAGGCCCACAAGAATCTCAGTCGAGCATTTCAGCCAGGCAACCAAACCAATCAGGCAATTAACCCACTCGCGAGCAATTAATTCAACCCGACAATTTCAAGCTCAATTCGTATTATATTTCTTATTTCTCAGTCAATTTATAATAATTAATTGCTCGCTCATCTCTAACCTGTCACTCGCTCGCAAACAAACACAATCAATCAATCAATTGATAATTTACCACAAATAGCCACAGACAATATAATCGATTGGCCATTTATCCTAATCATCGTTTCTATCTAAACCGGTTCTGATCGCAATATTTTTTTTCAAAAATAAATAATTAAAACTAATCTTAAGTGCAATTAGTGCCCTAGCCAAGGTTTAGGGTCAACTCACTACGTGAGTTAGCTCGAGCGGCGGCGACGGCGGTGACGGCGACAACGGCTGTTGCAGCGGCGGCGACAACGGCGGCTGCAGGCGGCGACAACGGCGAAATTAGGGTTTATTGCGCGGCGACCCGAGCTCAAACTTTGGCGACACGATGGGGAAGTTCGGTGACGTCGTCGGAACAGGTGGCCGGCAATGGAGCTCCAACGAGCGGCGGCCTGAAACAGTGAGGGTCACTAACCAAAACCGGCGAATCAGACTGTTTTGGGTGTTTCCTGGCGACACGGGCCAGGACAAGGCCGGCCAAGGTTCGGGAGTTCACCTAGGGGTCGGTGAGGGTCAGCCGAAATCGGTGGACGGCGGAGGAAGGCGGTCGGCGGCGGCGAACAGCCGCGATCAGAAGCTGCTCTTCTCGGCGCCGAAATAGGGGCGATGATTGGCGGCGGATTTCGGGCGCCACGCGTGGCAGCTGTGAGCTCTGAGGTGGTAGAGGGGACTCCGGGGAAGTGATCGGCAGTGGCGGTGATGTATGACGATGGCCGGTTTGGCCGGATCGAAGACCGAACCGAGCTGGGTCCAAAACAGGGCACCGGGACTTCGGGGTGGCTTTTCGGCGGCTCCGGCGGCGAACGGCCGGTGGGGCTGGGCCAGACGGCTGAGGGGAGGACGGTGGTCAGCTGAGGGGCGGTGGTCGGCGTCGGTGGCGGCCGTGGTGGCGAGGAGGCCACGAAGCTCTCGAGTTCACTAACCCGAAAACAGGGCAGGCTTGCCGAGTTGATTTTGGACGGTGACGGCAGTTCGGCTCGGGTCAGGGTGGCGACGGAGAGTAGCTGAGGACGGTGGCTATCAGTGGTGAGGCGATGGTCGCGCAAAACGACGGTGGAAGGAGGAGGAATGGATCAGCAAAGGGCGGTTGTCCACGGTGAAGAACAAAGAAGAAGAAGAAGAAGAGAGAAGGTTGACGCGAAGGCATGGATAGGGAAGAGAAATGGTGGGGCCATGACCAAGACTTTGGTGGCCAAAAATTTAATTTTCTTATCATATACTCACCAATAATCGAGGGGTAATTTGGTAATTTGGCATGCCGGGACTGAAACGAAATTTTGATATACATGACGAAGGGTATTTTCGGTAAATTCACTGGCCAAGCTCGGTCGGGGTTAGGCTCGATTGGGAAAACGGCAATTCCAAGTTACCGCGGATCAAATTCGAAACCCAATCCGAAATGACCTAAAGTTTAGAATTCATCCAAATTTTCGTATTTCAGTCATTATAGTCCAAAATAGGTATCGACTATGATTATATTTTCATATCATTTTTATCGACTTCCGGCGCTTACAAAAGCCGAATTTCCAGGACGTCACAACTTTCCCCCACTTCGGAAATTTCGTCCTCGAAATTACAGCACGGTTCTAACTATTCAAAAAGATAAGGATAACTATACTTCGTAATTTCCTTATTCTCCCATGTAGCTCCTTCGGTACCATGGTGTTGCCAAACAACGTTGACTAACGGAATCGTCTTGGTTTGGAGTACCTGCTCTTTCCTGTCCACGATCTTGACTAGTCGCTCCACGTATGATGCCCATTCATCCAGGTCAATCTCCTCGTAACTCAGCACATGAGCGGGGTCTGGCTCGTACTTCCTCAACATCGACACGTGGAAGACGTTATGCACTTGAGCAAGTCAAGGCAGCAACGCGAGTCGATAAGCCAAAACTCCGATTCGTTATAGGATTTCAAACGGTTCAACGTACCTCGGCTCAGCTTTCCCTTCCTGCCAAAGCGGGATGTTCCTCTCATAGGTGACACTTTCAAAAAAACATGATCGCCTACTTGAAATTCCAAAGGTTTGCGCCTTTTATCTGCATAACTTTTCCGGTAACTTTGAGCTGTTTTTAATCTATCTCTATTCACCTTAGTTGCTTCCATTGACTGTTCTACTAACTCAGGGCTAGTTATCTTCCTTTCACCAACCTCATCCCAATAGACTGGTGTCCTGCAAGCTCTGCCATACAACGCCTCAAAAGGTGCCATCTTAATACTTTGCTGACAACTATTATTATAGGCAAACTCAACCAAATGTAATTGTTCCTCCCAGCTGCCTTTGAAATCCAGAACACATGCTCTCAACATGTTCTCCAAGGTCTGAATCGTTCTTTCAGACTAGCCATCTGTCTGCGGATGATAAGCTGTACTAAATTGCAGCTTTGTCCCTAAAGCAGTTTGTAAACTCTTCCAAAATATTACAGTGAATTTGGGATCCCAGTCAGAAGTGATTGTCACTGGCACACGATGTAGCCTTATAATATACCTCCCGTACAATTTTGCGTATCTGTCTAAGGCAAAGTCCTTTCTTACTGGAATGAAGTGCGCCAATTTCGTTAACCTATCTACCACCACCCAGATTGAATCGTGCCCTCTCTGACTCCTTAGCAAACCCATCACGAAATCCATCGTGATATGCTCCCATTTCCACTCTGGAATTTTCAATGGCTGCAACAGTCCTCCAAGTTTGCAGTGCTGCGCCTAGACCTGCTGACAGGTTAAACATTTAGCCACATGTTTGGCTATATCTATTTTCATACCGTTCCACCAGTAGTGCTGTTTCAAATTATGATACATTTTCGTACTCCAAGGATGGATACTATAACTGCCACGATGTGCTTCTGATAAGATCTCCTCCTTTAAATTTTCATCAGCAGGCACAACCAAACGTCCTTTGAACTAAAGTATCCCATCCTCAGCTATTTGAAAATCGACCCTTCGTTTAGCTGAGTTTTCTTGAAGGATCTTCTGAATAAAGGGGTTTGTAGACTGCAGGGTCTTCATCTTAACTTGCACTTCCGGCTCAATTTTTAAGGTAGCCATGAGACTCGATAGGTGGCTTATCTCCAGTTTAAAGTCCGAGTCTCTCAATTGCTCAAGTAAACGTCATTCATGCATCTATAATTGAGCAATCACTGATTTTCTACTCAGGGCATCATCAACCTTATTCGCCTTACCAGGATGATACATGATCTCGCAATCATAATCCTTAAGTAATTCCATCCATCGGCGCTGCCTCATGTTCAGCTCCCTTTGAAAGAACGGGTACTTCAGACTCTGATGATCGGTATACACCTGGAAACTTTCCCCAAGCAAACACAACCGCAACTAACTCCAGGTCGTACGTGGGATAATTCAACTCGTGCGGTCTCAATTGACGAGACACATACGCTACTACTCTACCATGCTACATTAAAACACAACCCAGTTCCCTAAGTGAAGCATCGCTATAAATTTCAAAACCACCAGGACTAGACGAAATTGTTAGAATAGGAGCCGTAGTTAGCCTATGCTTAGCTCATGGAAACTACGCTTGCACTTGTCTATCCATTAAAACTTCATATCTTTCTTCAGCAATTTTGTCAAAGGTGACGCTATAGCTGAGAACCCTTCCACAAATCGCCTGTAATAACCTGTCAAACCCAAGAAGCTTCTAATCTCCGTAGCAGTCGTCGGTCTTGACCAATTAATAACTGCCTCAATTTTAATCGGATCCACTGCAATACCTTCACTCGAAATCACGTGACCTAAGAATGCCACGCGAGCTAGCCAAAACTCGCACTTACTGAACTTGGCATATAATTGATGCATTCTCATAATTTCCAGAACTACTCTCAGGTGTTGCTCATGAACTTCAGAATTCTTCGAGTACACCAGAATGTCATCTATAAAAACGATCACAAAGCGATCTAGAAACTCCTTGAATACTCTGTTCATCAAATCCATAAAGGCAGCAGGGGCATTTGTCAAGCCAAACAGCATCACAGTGAACTCGTAATGTCCATAACGTGTCCTAAATGCCGATTTCGGTATATCCTCTTTTCTGATTCTCAACTGATGGTATCCCGTCCGTAGATCAATTTTAGAAAATATCGATGCTCTCTGCAGCTGATCAAACAAGTCGTCAATCCTTGGTAGTGGGTACTTATTCTTGATCGTCACCTGATTCAACTGCCTGTAGTCAATGCACAATATCAAAGACCCATCCTTTTTCTTGACGAACAAAACAGGCACTCCCCAAGGCGATGCTCTAGGGCGGATGAACCCTTTATCTAACAACTCCTACATCTGAACTTTGAGTTCCTTCAACTCTGACAATGCCATTCTATATGGTGCCTTAGAGACCGGCTCCGTCTCAGGAGCTAACTCTATCACAAACTCAATTTCTCTTTCTGGTGGCAAACCAGGTAATTCTTAGGGAAAAACATCTGGAAACTCACATACAATCGTAATATCCTCTAATTTCAGTTCTTTAGCAGACGTATCCACCACAGAAGCCAAATAACCTTGGCATTCATTCTCCAACAATCGAGTCGTCTCTAATGATGATATCATCACAGTCGAGGTTCCTCCTCGATTACCCAAAAATTCAAAGCCAATATCATCCATCGGATTAAACCGAATCACCTTATTAAAGCAGTCCATCGTGGCCCTTTGCTTCGTCAACCAATCCATTCCCACAATTAAGTCAAAATCGTACATCTCCAGCACAATCAAGTCTATTTTACTATCATAACCATCCACCACAAGTCTACAATCAGGAAGCTCACTGTAGCCACTAATTTATCTTTTAACGGTGTATACACTTTAAACACAATATCTAAATGCACCAAGCTCAATTCAAATAATTTAACGAACTGATCCACAACAAATGAATATGTGGCACTCGGATCAAACAAGGCATATGTTACTTGGTTATGTAAGAGGACCGTACCTGTAACGGTCGGTGAATCCTTCGCCGCTTCTCGAGTGACTGCAAAAACCTTCCTCTGTGCCGGCGGACGATTCTGGAAGTTTGGCGGCACAGCTCCTATAGGCGGTCCTCCCTATTGTGGCGGCGCCTGCCCGCCCTGCCTCTACGGGCAGTCCTTTACCTGATGGCCCAGCTGGCCACAACCAAAACAGGCACCACCTCGATACGGGTGGAAGCCAGGCCCGTGCCTCTGTCGGGACAAGCCGCACGTCTCATTTTGTCGAAACGCTGGTTTACTAATTGCCCCTTGGCGATTGGGTGGAATGTGATTCCGGTTACTAAACATGGGTCTCTTCCCCTGCCTTCTGTCAAATCTGTTTGGGGACGTGAATCGTGATCCAGATACAGTAGTCCTTTCAGCTAAGTCCCGTTCCACTATTAGCACCCTCGTATAGATATCATCATAGTCCTGGAGGTCAAGCGATGCCAGAGCACTCTTAATCTCGGGCTTCAGCCCGTCTTTGAACTTTCTTGCCCTGTCTTCCGGATCTTCAATCATTCTCGGAGCACATTCAGACAGTTCAGAAAACTTTGCCTCATACTGGTCAACTATCATCTGGTTTTGACGGAGGTGAAAGAACTCAGCCATCTTTTGCTCTCTAGCTGTCCTCGAGAAGTATATATTATTAAAAACTTCCACAAAAGTATTCCATACTGGAACTGTACCTTTAGGAAAAGTTCTACCCTTGACAGCTCTCCACCAAGTACTAGTGTTCCCTTCAAGTTGATAGACTGCAAGAGTAACCTTATCCCTATCTGAACATGTTAGCAATCAAACGCTTTCTCCATCCTTTTGACCCATCGAGTAGCAGCTTCAGGGTCTCCACTTCCAGTGAATTAAGGTGGCTTCAATTTGAGAAACTGTTCCACCAATTTTTGAGCCCTACGCTCTTCACCGTCATATGCAGGTGGTGGATTTACTGGCGAAACTGCAAGTGGAATCACAGATAAAGTCCCAGCAGCAGTAACAGTAGCTGCAGCTTGATTCCTTACTTACTGCCTCATCAAATCTCCAATAGCCCCTAAAGCTTGCATGACTTCAGCCATAGTCGGTTCCCTTCCAGTAGGTCTTGTGGGTTCAACAACAACAGCTACTGTAAGGGGCGCAACTGGGGACACTACAGGCGGTGCTCTTTCAACATAAACTAATTCTTCCACTGGCCTTACAAGCCTCCTTCGAGGTGCTCGGGGTGCTCTTTTACCGCGTCTGCTCATTTTACAGTAAAGATACGGAGTCCTGCTTACCTCATAACAAAACGCAGTTAGAAGGCAACCCCAAAATTCTTACCACGAGAATAACAATCACATGCATAACAATAAGAATCTTACTAACTATCCCATTTCCAAACGTTCCTTATTACTCCAGGCCAATGATCAAACGGATCAGGCTGACCTTGCTCTGATACCACCTTGGGCGGGAATGTCACGTCCCGACTCTCGAACCCGCGACATCCCTTGCCAAATCGCTACCAGGTCATAAAAGATAACGTCCCAGGCAACTGCTATCGACTTAAGAATATACTGCGCATGCGGAACGTGAAATCTTTCAAACAATAAAATCAACATGGGATAGGTAAGAAGAAAAGCCAGACAACCCAACGCTAAAATAAAACTGCTGAGAATAGATGATCTATAACCTTACAGAGCCAACAGCTGATAAATATAACCTCATGATTCGGGGCGGCCCTCTAGGACTCACAAAAAGATACAGGAATCAAGTAAGGTTAACTCTCATCTATTTCAAAATAGTACCCCCTCAAAAGAGGTCACCAATTCCCTGACCACAAAAGAAACCTAACCCTCTACTAGGTAAAAAGGCATCTGGATCGTCATAACCAATCAGAGAAGTTGGGTCGTTCGGGTCGTCAAAGGAACTCTGGCTAGAATGTACCGAGGGGGCTACTGACTGCTCGGGCTCGAGCTCGAGCTGCATATCGGGTGCGGGATCCACCACCTCCCCATCAGGCGTATCAATGTCCATCGGATCCCAGGCGGAGACATTAGGGATACCCTAAAGAGGTGGCCCCTCAAATCCTTTGAGCGGACCAAAGAGATCCACCGCATCGCAAAGATACCAGGCCTTGAAAAGGTGTGGCATCCCTTCATCGACCCATATTGTCGTGATGTGGCGTTTCCACATTTGGTCCGTACCTGGTACCGGGTGGAGACTGATATCGTGTGATGAGTGGGTGGGGGTACCGAATCGTACCAGTCTCTCCATTACTTTGAACCCGAAAAGTTATCTCACGATGGGGTGAGAATTTAATTTCAGTAAATCAAGCCTAATCTCGGTTAGGACACTGATTCGTCCAGGATAACCTAAGCACCATAGTAAGCCACAAGATGTAAACACATATATATCAATAAAATAAATCCGTCAAATTAGCAATCAATTAAGGCACTACCACTCAAGCGTACACAAGACATCACACAAGTCCATTATTAAATAATGACCCATGCGACTGGCGTGATAAAAATATCAATAGTGCGATCCTGCACTCATCTGGCAGGATCAGGCTACGTCTACTTTACCCTCTCAATGACGGCTACTACAAGCAGTGTATCCAGTACACCCGGCACGGCACTTCAAGTAGGCATTCCTTAAAAAGGAGCTTCGATCCGTCACAATCTGCTATCGACATCCAATAATCCCTTAAAACCATACGACTGGCACGTGGCATGGATTATCGTGCTTCTGATAAGTCGCGAGTTTCCATACAATAGGTACGTCATGAGTACCAATGGTACAATGCAAACTTGCCAAGTAACGTCATTGATCCTTTAATGACCACACAATTCGCATTCGGTAATCAACTCATTGTTTATCTATAATTAATGCCAAAATTCATATAGAAATGTAACAAACTCGACCCCAAGGCCCACAAGACTCTCAGTCGAGCATTTCAGCCAAGGAATCAAACCAATCAAGCAATTAACGCACTCGCGAGCAATTAATTCAACCCGGCAATTTCGAGCTCAATTCGTATTGTATTTCTTATTTCTCAGTCGATTTATAATAATCAATCGCTCGCTTGTCTCTAACCTGTCATTCGCTCGCAAACAAACACAATTAATCAATCAATTGATAATTTAGCACAAATAGCCACGGACAATTTAATCGATCGGCCATTTATCCTAATTATCGTTTCTATCTAAACCAGTTCCGATTGTTATTTTTTTTTAAAATAAATAATTAATTAAAATTAATCCTAACCGCAATTAGCACCTTAACCAAGGTTTAGGGTCACTCACTATGTGAGTTAGCTCGAGCGACGGCGGAATTAGGGTTTATCGCGCGGCAACCCAAGCTCAAACTTTGGCGACACGCCGGGGAAGTTCGGCGAGGTCTCCGGAATAGGTGGTCGGCGACGGAGTTCTGGCGAGCGGCGGCCTAAAACAGTGAGGGTTAGTGACCAAAACGGCGTATCCGACTGTTTTGGGCGTTTCCCGGTGACACGGGCCAGGACAAGGCCGGCTAAGGTTCGGGAGCTCACCCAAGGGTCGGTGGGGATCGGTCGGGACAGGTGGACGACGACGGAAGGCGGGCGGCGGCGGCGAACAACCGCGATCAGAAATGGCTCCCCTCGGCTCCGAAACAAGGGCGATGATCGGCGGTGGATTCTGGGCGCTACGCGCGGTGGCCGGCGGCGGTGAGCTCCGAGGTGGTAGAGGGGACTCCGGGGAAGTGATCGGCGGTGGTGGTGAGGCACGGCGGCAGCCGGTTCGGTCGGATTGAAGATCGAACCGAGTCGGGTCCAAAATAGGGCATCGGGACTTCGGGGTGGCTTTCCGGCTGCTCCGGTGGCGGACGGCCGGTGAGGCTGGGTCAGGACGGTCGAGGGGAGGACGGTGGTCAGCTGAGAGGCGGTGGTCGGCGTCGGTAGCGATCGTGGTGGCAGGAGGAGGCCACGAAGCTCTCGGGTCCACTAACCCGAAAATAGGGCAGGCTCGCCAAGCCGATTTTCGACGGTGACGGCGGTCTGGCTTGGGTCAGGGCAGCGGTGGAGAGTAGCTGAGGGCGGTGGCTGTTGGTGGTGAGGCGGTGGTCACGCAAAACGACGGTGAAAGGAGGAATGGATCGGCAAAGGGCAGTCGTCCATGGTGAAGAACAAAGAAGAAGAAGAAGAAGAACAAAGAAGAAGAAGACAGAAGGCTGACGCGAAGGCATGTATAGGGAAGAGAAATGGTGGGGCCATGACCAAGACTTTGGTGGCCAAAAATTTAATTTTCTTGTCTTATACTCACCAATAATCGAGGGGTAATTTGGTAATTTGACGCGCTGTGACTGAAACGAAATTTTGGTATACAGGACGAAGGGTATTTTTGGTAAATTCACTGGCCAAGCTCGGTGGGGGTTAGGCTCGATCGCGAAAACGGCAATTCCAAGTCACCGCGGATCAAATTTGAAACCCAATCCGAAATAACTTAAAGTTTAGAATTCGTCTAAATTTTTGTCTCTTTAGTCCTTATAGTCCAAAATAAGTGTCGACTATGATTATATTTTCATATCATTTCCATCGACTTCCGGCACTTACAAAAGCCGAATTTCCGTGACGTCACAGTGAGTGAGCATCCGGTTTTAATTGAAAATAATGAAATGGGTCGATTGCTGGATGTGTTCTGTGTGGTCATATGAGGAAACGATGATGCTTTTCCTGGCAAGTTCGTACTGTACTAGTTGTATAGAACCACACGACTTGCCAGAAGCACGATAATTAATGCCCCGTATGGTACGTATGGTTTTAAAAAATTATCGGATGTCGGTCGCAGCTTGTGATGGACCGATGTCCCGTTTAGGGATGCCTACTTGCTGGTGCCGTGCCAGGCGCACCGGAGACACCTCTTGTAGTAGCCATTGCCGAGAGAAAAAGAACGTAGCCCGGTCCTGCCGGTAGAACGCTCGATTGCATCAAGGTGCTGGATCGCGTTATTTGTAGGAGTTGAATCACGCATTCTTTCGTGTAGATCCTCTCATGTGCCGTGGGCACGATTGTCGTTAATAAATAGACTTGTATGATGCCCAGTGTGTACTTGTGGATGAAATGCTTGTTTGAGTGATCGACTGTTTGGTTGTGAGTCGAGTCCAGCATTGCATTATGTGTGGTTGAAGTTGACAAGTATACATGTGAATTGTTTTTATATAGTGACTGTAATTGGGTGTTATTTATGGTGAATTGCTATTGTGAGACTTACGTTAGGATACCCGGGAGAATCAGTTTCCTAACCAAGCTTAGGCTTGATTCATTGAGATTTATTCTCACCCCGTCGTGGATAACATTTTCAGGTCCCAAGTGACGAAATCTCGTGGACGCCAAGAATTGACTTTTGGATTAGTCATATGAAGTAAGATGAGAAGTTAGTCTTACCTGATTTAGTATACTTGCTAAGGTCTGGTTTAGTCACCCCGAGGTATGGGGTTGTGTACATTCGGAAGTAGTGTCGGTAAGATCAAGATTTATTTGTGGTGTTTAACTCCTACTATTCTATTCATGTTTGTTTTTATTGTCACGGAGTTGGCACGTTTTCGCATGCTTAAGTAACTGATAAGTCGATAGTGTGCATGCTTAAGTAACCGATAGGTCGATAGTGTGTATGGGATGCTATTTCTTTGACCTCGTGGCGATAAGGCGAGAAATGTCGGGGGCTTGAGAGTCGGGGCGTGACAATCTCTTCCGGATTGGAATTGCAAATGACAGTAATTCACAATTGCTTTCAAGTAACTGATGAGCCATCACAGAAATAGATAATGGAATTAGCTAAGATAGATAAAGTACAGGAAACAGTTTGCCATACAGGCTGCAGTAGAAAGACTGCAATATCTCAATAAATGAAGCATGTCGGATCAACTAGTTCTTCCAATTTGATGTCCTCTAATGCGCCTAACATGGTCGCGCTACGACGTGCCGATATCGCCCGAGAAACTTGTTGCATGCTTGGACGATGCTCTGGTTTGGGACTTAAGCACGAAAATGCCGTCTTTATCACAAAAACCACTTCCCCTAGCACGTCATCTTCCGGGTATGAAATTCTTTGATCTAGAACTTCTTTCAGTGGCCAAGAAGCTGTTGAGTTGGTGGATGATGATGATGGTGAAGATGAGGACGCGATAGAAGAAATGAGATCGCCTGGATGTCTTCCCATGATTACTTCTAATGTCACCACCCCGAAACTATAAACATCGCATTTCTCATTCACTTCCATTGTGTATGCGAGTTCTACATGAAGAAAAGAGCAAATTTTTTTCTAGCATTATTACAATTTGTATGCTTTGTAAATCTAAACTGATTTTGAGTAAATCAAATCTAGAGAATTAAGTAAAAATTATTGCATACTTTATATTCCAACTGGATTTAAAATATTCCGTTACTTTAGGAAAAAGTTTCACCATTTCAAGTGGTGGCCTACATCTCACTAAATTGATCTTTAATCAAACCTTCAGAGCGCATGAATAGGTTTTGACTTGGTGTTAGGTATTGAGAAGATTAATGGAAGGTAGGTAAGGACGACTAGATGAGGGTCTTTTACGATCATTTTCCCATCAATAAAATGACGTAGGGTGAAATTTTGAAGTAGCCAACTTACCTGGAGCTGCATATCCAAAGGTGCCTACAAAGGAAGTCCAATTGGATGAATAAGGTTGTAGAACTTTAGCCGTGCCAAAATCAGAGACTCGAGCTTCATATTTTTCATCCAGTAAAATGTTCTTGCTCGATACGTCTCGGTGAATTATAGGCGGAGAGTGTTCATGGTGCATGTAGGACAAAGCATAAACCACTCCTTTAACAACGTTGACTCTCTTATCCCAATCAAATGTTGCCATTCTCTCTTCATTATTCAGTACATCCTTCAAGCTGCCAGATTCCAAGAACTCGTACACCAAAAACGAATGTCGAGAACTCGAGCAAAAGCCATAGAGCTTGATGATATTCCGATGCCGAACTTCGGTCAGAGCGTAAATCTCCCTTTCAAATGCTTTTCGACTAGCAATTTCGATGTCAACTGCTTCCTT
Organism: Rhodomyrtus tomentosa; assembly: GCA_028455895.1. Lineage (NCBI taxonomy): Eukaryota > Viridiplantae > Streptophyta > Magnoliopsida > Myrtales > Myrtaceae > Rhodomyrtus > Rhodomyrtus tomentosa. Next base: position 32,011,081 of record JAPCWY010000001.1, on the reverse strand, counting down.
AAACTTTTTTACGGCAAGAGTCTCACCTGTTTGCAATTGGGCCTTGTAGACATTCCCATATCCTCCCATACCGATGCAATATTTAGCATCAAACTCTTCCGTGGCTTCAATAATGCTCCCATAAGCCATTCTTCCGTCGAAGCTCCATATTGCCCACTGGATTTCATTGCCTCCATCAATTGAACTAGCCCCCGTTTTCCTCACTCTTCGGCGTTCAATAGTTGAAGCTCCCACAACAAGGAGCAAAGAAAGTAGGCAACCCAAAGTAGGGATCAAAACTAGCAGCAACTTTTTAATTTTGTTTCCGCCTTTCGACGTTGTTGCTGTACAGGGCCTGAGACCAGCAATAACTCCACACAAGCCTTTGTTCCCTCTCACAACTCCAATTGTTGCATTATGAAAGGCAGGAATGTTTGGTAAAGGACCATCTAACTCATTGTATGATATGTCGATTGATGTCAAGCTTGTCATACCATCAAAGGTCGGCACAATTGAACCCGATAGCTGATTGTGTGAGAGATTGAGTATTTCTAATACGTGCAATCTCCCAAATTGTCCAGGTATTTCTCCGGTAAGCAAATTTTGACTCAGATCGAGAAGTTGAAGAGATTGAAGATTCCCGATCTCAATGGGAATACTTCTTTCTAGATTATTCATGCTAAAATTTAAGAATAGAAGGTTGGAGTTCTCACCAAATTGGGTAGGAATTGAGCCACTCAAGTTGTTTGCTGCAATGTTGAGTTTCTGCAGATTGGACGATGCTCCAAGTTCCTGAGGGATATGGCCCGCAAGAAGGTTGCAGTCCAATGAAAGCTCTAGCAACAACTTCAATTTTCCCACGTCTTTAGGAATTTCGCCAACAATATCATTTGAAGAGAGGTCAAGTCTTTGCAATTGAGTCAGGTTTCCAAGATGAGGTGGTATGGCACCAGAGATTTTATTGTTGGAGATCGTCAAGCTCGTCAAATTTCTACATTGACCCAACGTCGGTGGTAGCTCACCGTAAAGTTCATTGTTGCTCAACTCAAGGTAATTCAAGGAGGGATACACACCAAGAGCATCTGTTATATCTCCCTTGAGCGAGTTGTCTTGGAGCCTAAGCCTATACAAACTTGAACAATTTTTCAGGCTTCTTGGGATGGGTCCAGTGAAGTGATTGTTTGATGCACTAAAATTTACAAGAGCTTGGCCTCTGCATATTTCTTGTGGCAATTGGCCAACAAAGTTGTTATTAGATATACGTAGCTGTGTGAGTGATGTAAGATTATTCATCTCTGTAGGAAGAAAGCCCCCCAGGTTACTCATAAAAAGATCTAGCTGATGGAGGAGTCTTAGTTTTCCAATCTCTTTCGGAATTGAGGCTGACAACTTATTGTAGCAAAGGGCAAGAACACGCAGATTGCCCATGTTACCTATAGAGGACGGGATAGGACCCGACAATGAGTTATGGAAAAGGAGAAGGTCATATAGATTGGTCAAGTTGCCTATGGATGACGGGATATGACCTGTTAAATCATTGGATTGCAGTTGCAAATGTTTGAGGGATCTAATTCCTCCAACTTCCGAAGGTATGAAGCTAGAAAGTTGGTTGCCATAGAGGTAAAGAAATTCCAAAGTACTCAGATTTCCCATAATAGCAGGGATAGATCCACTAAGATGGTTGTTTGAAAAATCAAGGAAACTGAGTGACCCCAACATTCCTATTTCCTTCGGAATGATCCGAGTGAGTATATTCATGCTAAGATCTATCTTCCGCAAGCTGCTCATGTTTCCAATGAAAGAAGGAATCGGACCGCTGAAATTATTTCCTTGAAGCTCTAGAACTTGTAAAGACCATAACCATCCGAGTTGAGTTGGAATGTTTCCCGAAAAGTTATTTTGAGAAAAGTTAAGATGAGAGAGCTTGGAAAGATCACCAATGCTCGGAGGGATGTTCCCATGGAGCTGGTTGTTGCCAAGCTGAAGATTGACCAACTTGGGTAAACGGGAGAAATTGAGATGATGAAGCGTACCATGTATGGCAGAGTTCAAAAGGTTCAAGCTGGCGACACGCCCGAAAGGATCACAAGCGATTCCGCGCCATGAACAAAGGTTACTTCGATTCCACGAAGACAAAGTGGAGCGGCTCCCCTCGTCTAGGTTAGACTTCCATTTTAGGAGTGCCTCCACTTCCATTTTAGAAGAGCTTCGCGTTGAAGCAAGAACAGAAATTTCTTGCAGGAGAATGAGGACATAAGCGTGGAACAATATTGAAACTTGTTTTTTCTTGTAGGCCATGACAGCTTTAGGTTATTTTTGGGTGGGCTTTCTTCTTCACTAGGCGCATGTGTTGCAATGGACCAAGTACCGCCAACGTATTTATAGAATAAATCGGGACCATCAAGTACAACCAAAGTATCTATTGAAGAAATCGGGACCATCAAGTCAACAGTCAAGTCAATTATTTTTAAAACTTTGATTTTGAAACGGTCTATCCCTCCGTTATATTTTCCGAGGCAATTCTTTGGACAACACTATGCATGTGAGATGAGATATAAAACCTTACGAGGCACTTGTGTTTCAAAAAGTTGCAGGTAAACATCGCTTGTCAACGACATTAGATGATTTCCGACCAAAAAAAAAAAAAAGAAAAGAAAAGAAAAGAAAAGAAACGACATTAGATGATTGGCCTACAATTTTGTTAATTTAAGTAGTGTACGAAGCTCTCTTTTTTCTTATTTTATTACACACTAACTCTGTCTCAAGCACTTCGACCAAACAAAGTCTGTCTCAAGCACAAAAGTGACATGCCAAGTAATTCTTCTCTCCACAGATTGCGGGCTAAACTAAACAGCTATCGCTGGGCAAGCTCAGCCCTGGGCGGGGGCAAGTGAGGGCCGTGATGCACTTGCCGTGGCCTGCGAGGGCTTCCTGACTCTCGTCTGGGCTTCGGTAGGGTCGCCAGCCCCTAATCTAGAAAAGAAAAAAATATATCAATTTTTTTAAATTAAATTATGGAAATATTATTTAAAATTATCCACGTTGGTGCCGGCGGTATCACGTAGGACGGCCGACGTTCATGGTAGTTATTTTCAGCTAATAGGACTGAATCGACAAAAAGGTGAAAATGTTTAAAGTTGAATCGGCGAACTTAAAAGATTTAAGATTGAATTGGCAAAAGTGTGAAAAGTTTAGGAATTTTTCGACATTTTTCCCTAGCAATGTGACAGTAGAGGAGAGCTTCGAGATTAAGTAAGATGAAGCATTTCTTGCATGAGCATGAGGACACAAGCGAGGAGCAACATTGAGGGTTGTTTGGGTGGGGACTTTTCCTCGCTTCTAGCCGCATAAGTGCTGAATATCTGCCACGTACTACCAACGTATTTATGGAAGAAATTGATGGACCATCGAGTCAACGGACACCCAAATTCAACAGTCACTTCTTCCTGCAGAATGCGAGAAAATTACAAATTTCCTTCTAGGGAGAAATTACACCTAACTCTTGTAATTAAATTTTGGGAGGTAATACACGTTTATCCCTAATCTTTCAATATTTAACACAATTACTTTAATGAATTCTCGTTTTGTTACGGCAATTATTTTGTCCTTTATATTTTCCATCGTCATGCGCACTGCACGTCGTATGTTTAATATGTGGCTATTTATTTGGAAAGACTTATTGGTCTTTCGTTGAGCAAGGACTTAAGAGCGCTAGTGTTGAAATACTTTGTTATCATAAAGAGGTGACTCTTGATTAAGAGAGGATGTGACTCTTGAATGAAAAGAGGTGACTCTTCGCTACCAAAGAGAGGTTACTCGCAGTCGTGAAAGGAAGTTATTTTAAATATAAAGAGTAGTGATGGTTGGGGACAACGTACCTATTCTCAAGAGTTGTATTGACTCGGTATCTTTCAATGTAGACATTGTACGTTATTGACAATGATCACGACTGTTCACAACTTTACGGATACATGACTCCTGTTCTTCTCTTTTCACACACATAATTTTGACAACGCATTCAAGGTGAAATTTTTAAGAGAGAGATTGAGTAATTGCTGAGCTCGTTTTTTCTGCGGCTTCGGTGTATATCTCAGAGGTACATTTGTTCTAAACTCGCAGCTCCAATAGATGGGGCAAATAATACCTTAAGGCCGGAGATCGTCGTCACGCATCAAAGCATTAATGATCTATTTGTCCTTTTTTATCTTCACTAGATTCTCAAGTTTACACCAACAGTAATTTAACAAAGCGAGAACTTCCACTTTCCTTGTAAGTCCACCACGTCCCGCTGGAAGTGAGATGGTGATTCTAGAGGGGAGTCTTCCCTGCAGTTTAGTCCAGGCATTGAAGAAGACTGTACAGATTCTGTAAATATGGACAGGACCGGCACTCGACGTTCAATGGAGGACTTACATCTACTCCATTTTCCTTGGAGCGGGCCATGTGAGATGGTGATTCTAGAGGAGAGTCTTCCCTGCGTGTTACGCGTAAACCACGACATGTGGACGTGACCATGTCAAACAGATTCTGACAGGTTAAAAAAGAAAGAAAGAAGCAAATTAGAGGAAGCTGGAGCTAAAATAAGGAGTTTCAAAGTCCATAATCGTGACTTTTAGGCGTGTTAGATAAATTACCCAGTACATCCCTTAAAACCGTCCAAGGAGAAAAGTTAAAGCCGCATGGACACGGCATGATTATTCGAAGTGCAATCACTTCCATCGGGTTAAGTACACTCCAGTGTTATAAGTTGTGTACGGCGCTCATTTTAATGTCAAAATTTTCAAATCGATCACCATAGTGTTAAGTATTTGTAATTTCGATAACTTAAGTGCCATCTTTTTTTAAGAACGATCACTTTAGTGCCAATTTCTATTTAAGCTGACGTGGCTCGTTGAAAATATTATTATTTGACGTGACGTGACTTATGAAACTTAGAACTGAAGTGAATATTTTTAAAGGAAGTTGGCACTGAACTGATCTAAATTATAAAAACCTAATACTAAAGTGATCGATTTGAAAATTTTGACACTAAATTGAGCGTCGTACACAACTTATGATACTTGAGATATACTTAACCACACTTGCATCACATATATAGTCTCAAGCAAATATGGAGAGCTTTGATTTGATCCATTCATCTTTTTCTTTGGATTGACCTTCCTAGACACTTTCTATTTTTATTTTTTTTCCATACCAACCTTGTGTGGCCCACCACTTCTCTCACTTTTTTTTGTGTGTTTTTTTTCCTTTCTTTGCGGGTTCCACCTTTTTTTTTTCTTACTTCTCTATCAGAGACAATTCTTTCTTCACCTGCTGTTGATGTCCCTATTGTCCTCTCGTTGTTTATGAATTGTCAAAGAGTTTCAATTAAGCATATTAACATGTCAGCATTAAAAACACCATCAACATAACTAGAATTTAGAAATACAATAATGGTATAAAGGAATTTGTTTACCTTATTTGGGATCTATCATTCTTGATGCGAAATAGCGACCATCTAAAACTCAGGTACTCTCTTCTATTACCCTTTGTATTCCTAGCTTAATGAGATAGCCCCTCAATGGCGCCAATCCGTATGCGTTCCTTATGTGAAATTGTTATGAGTTCGTTAGATCTAGAAGATGGATTATATCGCTATTTATATTGTTTCCAGTCAGGCCCTTCTCATCATGATCTGAGCTTAGCTCGGCCCATACTATGTCGGACCCATATTAGACTGGATAAGAATCCTTATATCTTACCCTACAAGGCCACCTTAAATGGTAAATTAATCTCGTAAAATGACAAATTACAATCTCAATTAATATAAGACCACATTAAGAAAAACCTTACACTTCCTGTTGAGAGGCTTGTAAGATTTATTTATGAAATCTTCTATGCTCATTCCATCATCACACGCATCCTCCTGGTCTTCTTTCCATAGCCACCGCATGTGGTCGAACTCCCTAACTTGGCTCCTTAAGAGCATAAACTTTTTTGCGTTCATCAACGACAAGCCACGGTCCATCTGCCCTCCACCATTTCCACTACCACCGCTATTGCCCAATCGTTGCATTTCGCAGCACAATCGGGTCAGTTTGTACCACTTCCAAGCGTCCCTTTGGAGTCCAAGGATGTGCTCGATCTCATCGACCCCATTATCGGTTGGTTATCCTGAGTCGGTGGCATGAGGACTGTTTTGGCCCAAGAGGTTGCCATACATGTCCAGCTTGTCGTCTCAGGACAGGCTGACGATGCAGCGACTGGATGTCCGTCTCGAGAACTCGACAACTTGAGGCAGGGGCCGGTGACGACATTGAGGATAATATTTCTAAAGGGCAGTCTGACCTAGCTACCTGTCCACGCGAAAGAGTGGAGAGAAGTCATAAGAAGAATGAAAGTGGGACCCACAAGAAAACAAAAAGAAAAAACACAAAACAAAAGAAGCGAGAGCTATAATTGAAGTGGAGGGACAAGCAATGGTTCGGATCATCAAAATACAAAGATGATGAGTGTCTAAGCCAAATGAGGAGCAGAAAAAGCTGTGTGTCTTTTGGCATCCGACATTTATTTTCGTCTCAGGATAGCTTGAATTGATAGATCGATGGCAAATGTAGCTTTACTACAAAGAGGGACGACATTACCGAAATTTCATGAATTCCAAGTAGCTCTATAGTTTCGTATAGAATATAAGTACACACTCGACGGAGAGTTGCTCGGATATTCTGCGAACTAAGTTAGTTTGGTGTGGAAGTCAGGACCACCCGTTACCGAAGGACTTTTCTTCGGCCTGCGCACACAAGAAAAGTCCCAACTGCTTTAATCGATCCCAGTTTCTTTCCCCGATGACTTGACTTAGATTCTCTTCTTGGTGTCTTACATATACATGGTATGCCAAGCTTGTACCGACTGGTGATCATGTCTGCTTCCCGACGGGTATGAAAAGGGACGCTACGTGGGTGATGAGTAGTAGAGTCGGGTCAATCCGACAAGAATACCCTGCAAAGACCTCTAATTAAAAGCTATCCCATTGGAAGAGGGAACCGTGGAGTCGCTTAGAACGTGTTTATTTCGACTTTGAAAGTGAGTCTTAGGGAAATACAAAGACTTTTATTCTCAAGGATTTTGAAAAAAAATGCAAATTATATTTGGTAAAACATCCATTGCAAAGCAACTTTGAGTTAAAATAGTGTTTGGCAAAAAACAAATTGCAAATGGCTTTGGCTTTAATTTACTTTTTATTTTTTATAAAAATAAAAATTCTCTGGCGAAGGGCTCTGGCTGCCGGTGAGCCAGATCTGGCGTTGGCAATCGTCAGGAGTCATACTGCCCCAAGCGTCGTGTGACTTCCCTGGCCAGATCATTCCTCATCGGCCTCATTAGCCTTTCGTTGCACGACTTCACTGGCCACCCTAAAGGAGAAGAAGAAGATGAATAGCAACAATCTAGGGTTTCATTTTTGACAACGAGTAAAAATGGATACTTAATAAGGTTTTGAGGGCAAAATAATTAATTGATAATATTCACAACTAAGGCTTTGTCATTCCGAAAATGCTGAAAGTCCAATACTAATCCCTTGGTATTGAATTTTCAAGCTTTTCAAGGCTAGCATTTTAACCAAATGTCCCTTGAAAAGACTCCCCAAACACTCCAAAATTTTCCTAAGGAGATTTGGAGTCCAAAAACCCAGTGGAAAATTTAAACCAAATGCACCCCAACTCAAAAGGGCGGTTAGCCATGACATTTCATGAAATAGCCACCTGTCATGGCAATAGCCAGGGCAATAATTAAACCACCACGTGCCGATCAACATCCAATGACCAAAATAATTCACGCTTTCAAGTACTACGAAAGCAACTTAAGAAAGTTTCTTCTTCCTCATTTAATACTTCATTGTATACGCTATTCTCTCAATTGGAAAAGTTAAACCAAATGCATCTTAACTCAAAAGAACGGTTTGACATGATATGTCATGAAATAGCCACCTATCATAGCATACAGCTAGAGCAATAATTAGACCACCGCGTACCGATCAACATCCCATGACCAAAATAATTCACACTTTGAAGTATTACGAAAGCAACTTAGGTAAGCTTCTTCTCCCTCATTTAATAGAAAAGTGGCATACACTCTCCTCTCCAATTACATTGGATGATAATGGGCTCCTCTTCTATTTACCATTAATCAGGCTGTGGACTGCTAAAATGCAATCGATCATCAGTGGGTAGGCCAAAAAACTGAGCAATGGCATAGTCTTATTCTTACTTACGAGTAATTTTGCAACACTCGATAGATTTTGCCATGTTTAATACTTTGCAGTCTTCTTCTTAACAAACCATCAAGGTGGTTTGCCAATTGGTGAACTGGACATTTATCTTCCTCGAGGTCGCGAGTTCCATTCGCGCGTGAGAGAGATGACAAACGGCTTGAGCTTCGATTCTCTTTCTTTTCTTTTCTTTTTTTTTTAAATAAAAAAACTGATGGTTGTTTTAAGCTATATTTTCTCTCTGTTTTAATCTAGAGATCTATGTCGTAAAACGTAGAAGCCATCGTCAAGAAAAAAGCAACTATGGCGTGAGGTGTTATAGGCGCAATTGGATAAATCATGCCCAATCATACAATGATTATCATCCCATGCTTTGGTTTAAAAAAAAAATGAATTTTAAGCTCCGTTTATTTCGAGCAATTCAAGCAATGAAAAAATATTTTTTAAATTGTTTAATTCTTGCGAACAAAGGGAGCCTTAATGTGCTGTTAGCATATAGTCAAGACCCCTCTGTTTGAAGTGAGAGAGCGATTTTGGACAAGATCCCTTCACTCGGTCAAGCACGGCATAAGAGAAGACCGGACAAATTCCACACGGGGATAGACTTTCACAGTTTCACTCCTCCCCCCCGAAATTTATGCCGTTAGAAAATTGTCAAACAATATATGAAGAAAATGATTGTACCTCAAAAATTTAATATTGCCGAAGTACAATCTCAACCTCCATTAATAAATTATAAATTTGCTGCCGGACAATCAGGAAAAACAACAAATGCACACCAAAAGTCCTCTCGAATTGTTTTTCTTTTTCCTTGTTAGAAAGAATAAGTGTGCGAGAAGTCTTAGCTCTGATATCCCATTCCAATCGCGGATCGCTACTACACGAGTCTATTTAGAAGTAGCCACTTCGAAGAATGACGTGGAGTTTACCTTCCCCACCTGCACTTCCAAGTTGGGAAAAAATATTTTCCTTTCCTTCGTTCTAGAGAATACCCTCGAATTTTTGCTAAAGTTCACATCCCACTTAAAATGATAGCGATTTGGAAGAACATTTCTCCGCTCGATGAAACATGGCATAGAACATTGGACAATTTCTTCATGTATATAGAGAATGAAACACGAGTCCAAAGTTATTAGAAAGTGTTAGAACAATACATACCCATTGGCGCAGAAGGAAAGTTCGAACTGCTTTAATTGATTCCAATTTTTTGATCGATCATTCCATGATGACTTAATTCGATTCTCTTCTCAATGTCTTACATGTCAAGTTTCTCTAGATCGTTGATCATGTGTGCTTTCGACAGGAATGGCTAAACGTAGACGATATATAGGTGTTAAGTTGAGTAGGATATATCCCAGGTGGAATACATTGAAAAGATCTCCACTTAAAAGTCATCCTATTGGAAGAGGCAAGAATTGAACCAACAACTAGAAAGTTTATTGACCAATGAGAGTAATTTGACCAAAGTAATCGCTTGCCATGACATGTAGCTATAAGTTATTGTTAACACTGAGAGATTTCGAGGAAGAAAAATTATCCCTCTATTTTCTGTATATGTTCTTCATATCCTTTTATAATGACGTGGAGGTATAAATATACAGATAAATCAAAGAATCCTAAAAAGATATATAATCTAATCTAGCTAATTACAATACTTCAAAATCACTAATTACAACTCATACATATCTTTTTGCAACTCATTCTAACACCCCCTCAAGTTGGTGCATAGATGTCGTGAATGCCTAGTTTGCCAAATGAGTTGTAGAAGATCTTGCTTGATACTGCCTTCGTCAAAATATCTGCCAACTGATCTTCAGATCGAACAAATGGAAATCGAATCACTTTGTTATCCAAATTTTGCTTTGATAAAATAACGGTCCACTTCAACATGTTTAGTACGGTCATGCTGAACTGGATTATGTGAAATGTCAATTGCTGCTTTGTCACAAAACATCTTCATCTTGGCTCTCGGAACGAACCCAATCTTTGAAATTAATTTCTTTAGCCATAGGAGTTCACACAATCCTTTGGTCATCTCTAAATTCGGCATCTGCACTTGATAATGCCACCACCTTTTGTTCCTTACTTCTCCAAGTAACTAAGTTTCCGTCCACAAAAGTGATGTATCCTAATGTTGATCTCCAGTCATAGACACTCCCGACCCAATCTGCATCAGTAAATTCTTCGATCTTAACGTGATCCCTTTTCAAGAATCTCAAACCTTGCCCTGGAGAAGACTTCAAGTAGCGAAGTATACACAACACTGTATTCATATGATCTTCACTCGGGGCATGCATGAATTGGCTAACAATATTCATCACATATGCAATGTCAGGACGCGTATGCGATAGATAAATTAGTTTGCCAGCTAACATCTAATATCTTTATTTGTTCGTTGGCACCTAATCCGGATACTCCCTAAGTCTATGGTTCTGAATAATTGATGTGTCTGCAAGTTTGCAGTCCAACATTCTCACCTCTGCCAATAAATCTAGCTCATACTTCCTTTGTGAGAAAAATATTCCCCATGTTGACCTTGCTACTTCAATACCTATGAAGTATTTCAATCCCCCAAGATTTTTCATGTCAAACTCCTTAGAAAGTTTCTTTTGGAGCTTAGATATTTCTGTCAAATCATCTCTAGTAATAATCATAGCATCAACATAGATAATCAACATTGTTACCTTCCCTTGATATCGTTGCAGAAATAATGTGTGGTACAAGTCACTTTGGGAATGCCCATATCTCCTCATCGCCAAAGTGAATTGGGCAAACTACCCTCGTGAAGACTGCTTCATGTCGCGACCTTAAATTCAGGCTAATGTATTATTAGGTCAATTAAATTAAGTAACCTAAATCGGACTCTCCCAAGTTCTACCAAATCGCAACTTAAAAAAATAGTTCAATTGGAGTCACCACTAATCATTTATGGTAAGCTGATTAGAAACCTATATAAAATAATGGAGGAACTATTTTATCTTTACGAACCAGAGTTAATGAGTTCGGAGACTTGATTACATTAATTAAAAATTAACGCCCTTTTGGTACCAACTTCATAACGTATGCCCTATTCTGATTGGTAACTTGAAATTTTTTTCGTCTTTTTTAGTTTTTTTAGTTTTGTTAATTTTTTTTTAGATTTTCGAATTTCTTAAAAAAAGATTTAAGCAAAATTAAACAAGAATGCTCATAATATACCTTGATATTCGAATTTTCGATAATTCACTCATTCCCAAGATTCATATTAGAGTAGAATTTTTAATGCTACATTCTCGAAGATTCGAGTCAGTATGCGAGAATGTATATAAGATGACAACGTCCCTCTTGCCAAGGGAAAAAAATACGAGGTCTTATACTAAATCATCATCCCACCCTATAAGATCAGGGGTAAGGCATATGGTTTAATTTTTCCGAATTAACTAGGCATATGAGGAGCATATATTATAGGCATGATTATTCATTTAAGTGCAAATTATATCATTAAAAAAATTAAGCAATCAGATATGATATGATGCAATTCAAATAAGATAACTACAAATAATATGCCAAATTTAACAATAAGATAATACTGCATTAAATTCTAACGCAATATTACTATATAAATAAGGATTTAGATAATTTCAAAAATATGCAATAATATCTGCAAGAAATTGTTAGAGATATGCAAATAATTCAAATTAGGGAAGTATACCAGCAAGATAGCGATTGATTTAAACTAGGCAATGTAATATCCAAATTATTCTAAGATAGGATAATTACCTAATTTGCAAATCAACTTCCAAATTTGAACTTGGATCGATGGCGGCTTGCGGATCATGGCTCTTCCGATGAGGGACTCATCGAGGTCACTCTGACTCAGTGGCGATTGGCGAAGTGTTCACTATGGAGCTCGACCAGTAATGAAGTAGTTGGCACAGAGAACAATACAAACACCTTAGGTGTTCACAAGAACCCATGAAACTGCACAAAATTCGTGATAAGTGCTGCCATGCGGTTAAATAGGCAAAAATGATGCCAAAGACGAATCCAAGAAGCTGCAACAAGACACATTTGTAAGGATTTGACCAAAAAAAAAAAAAAACGTGGTCAATGCGAGGCTTGTAGTGCAAGTTCATGGCATGGACTGGAACGACGAAGCTGATCGACATTGGTGGCCTCGATGCATAAAATTCTCATTCCGTCATTCACCCAAGATAGCTCTAGGCGGACTAGTGTCTCGTTGTGCTCTTGAGGCGTTTGGCCAAGCCTACTTCTTGCTCAAATAGATTTCTTAACACCATATCCTCCTTCGACAGTATCTAGATTCGGGGAGGAATGGCTCGTAAGTGCGTGTCACGTCCCACCTTTCTATCTAAAATGAGTCACATCCACTAAGGCCATAAACTCAACCTAGGATACCATTCTAATGGCCTAAATGAAGTGAGCCACGCATGCAGAAGGAGAAAAGAAGACAATTACACCTCCACACAAAATAAAATAAAGAATAAGACACGGGATAATAAAAGATATTTACATAAACTCGAAAGATAAGTTTGTACAAGACTGTCGAAATCATCTAACAAATAAAAGACTAAGGTCACGGAGGAGTAGGGTCGACCAAAAAGAAACCACTAAACCCTTTTTAACTACAAGGCTAAGAGTTCCCACAAAAAGGAACAACCACGCAGGCGGTCCTAAGACATCAAGCTCTCTAAGGTGTTACTATTGTCTTCATCTTAGCTCATGTCCGCCTCAGGATCATAATCCGAGAATGTCTCCGATCGAACTTCTATTGTGTTTTCTTCTAAATCCTCTTTAGAAAATCTCAATCACTTCAATACTTTCTTCTTGAGCTTGGGGCCCCTCTGGAATATTTCTCGAACCTACCACTGAACCCTCTACCTCGATCTTATCTCGAGTCTGATGACACCAAGATGGTACAACACCTTTAGGAACTTCTTGCGTCTTCAACGGATCAGTGGTAACTGCTCCGGTTCTCCCGAACCAAGCCTCAAAATGATGCGGCTTCCAGTACTCTCCTCCCTTGTCGACCCAAACTACAGTACTCTTTTTTACATAGACCGTACCTCGGCAATCGGGAAATTCATCAAAATAAACCGTCATTTCCTTGGGATCTCCTAGGCGCGTAGGAAGCATAATCAAAGCTTGGGATCTGAAAAATAAAAGGGTCCCACGACGGGGAGAGACTTACGTCTTAGTAAGCTAGCCTAATTCTAAATTAGACCATCAGTCCTACCGGACAGTACAATCATAACAACAACCAACAACCAGTGGCATAAAGGCATATATCGTTTATACGAAAGCATCACATCGTACAACATGCTAAGAAAATGACATCTATAACCAGATATAAAGAAAGTGACCTAAGCTTCAGTACTAGCAAGAACCATAACAACACCATAGGAATTAATAATAAATTCAATTCTCAATCCACAACTCAATGACTATCACGACAAATAAACCCGCGTTAAGACGCGTCAGGTTTAATAGCTTGTTTCCAAATTCATGCCAATATAAACAAATTCTTATCCCACGTTAAGACGCCTCAGGATACTATTCAAACCACAACCCCGCGTTAAGACGCCTTAGGGCGTACTCACTATAAAATCTCGCGTTAATACGCCTCAGGATACCATAGGCCTCAACAAATATCTCAAGTCAAGAAGTGTCTCAACAATTATTTAATCACATTCTCATGAGAAATTTCATAAATTCGATCACAAATCGATTGCTTGTCAAAATGATCGTATTTTATCACAAAAAATAACTTGAGAGTCAAGTAACCTATAGCCACATAATCAAGCAAGACATGCCAACAAGCATATCACCAATTCAGTCAAAGGAACTACTATTTTAGTAGCAAGCGAGTACTCATGACTCATTCCTCAACAATTCTATTCAATTTTCACTCAACCAAGCATAACAAAATCGTCAACTCATCGATTCTGCAATAAAACCATCCAGTTGCATCCCAATGTTCTAATATAGGTTTAGGGGTCGCTTACCTTCGTTCCAATTAACAAATTTCCGTCGAAAATCCTTTGTCAAGGCCGACTTCAACCTCAAACACCGCTGTTCAAAAATCGGGTAGCAAGGTACTTCAGCGACAATTCGTTATTTCAATCAATTACTCTTTTCTAACTTCAATTCTATCCATCGTACACCTTAATAACTCCCTAGATAACATTCTAGTATGTCTTAACACCAAATTTAGAGCTTGATAATGCTAAGAACAGCCCCCAACAGAACCGATGTGCTCAGAATTGAAACAGTGCAAAACCGGTTCTGCTCCTTCTTGCTCTAACAGTCCACACATCACCCTTAAACTCTAATTTTTTTTTTCATCAATTTCACTTGAAAAAGCCTTAATCAACATGTTATAGAGCCCTATAGAAATTTTCAAAGTCAATTAGCACTTCTAAGGCCTCCAAACAGACCTACTCTTCTCAGTTCACCGGCGGTCAGAATCTATCGGGAAAATCAACTTCAACCAAACCATCAAAAATCATTCAAAACTCAACTAAATCAATAACTCTAACTTAGTGACTTCAAGTATAACATGTTATGTAACTTTCATAGAAAGTTTGAAGCCATTTGAAGTCTCTAAGAGGGTGAACCATAGCCCTCTCTCAATTAGCTCAAAATCTGTCCAGTTTTCCTCTAAAAATTTCCATAAATTAACCAGACCTCCAAAAATCACAAAACCAATTGAAACTTGTCAAGGACATCTTATAATAACCCGTGGTAGTTGGTGGTTGACCAAAAGGTCACCGGAGGAGGGGCCCGAGAGGTCCGAACAGGGCGGCAAAAGCTGGTCGGCAGGAGCAGTTTTTTGTTCTTGAAGGAAAATGCACAAATGAAAGGAAAATAAGATGATGGTCCACGAAATTTTGAGGGAGCAGTAGATGATGGAGTCCTAAGCATCTTAGGTTAAGTTTCTAGAAGGGTTAGAGTGAGTGGAAAATTAATGACCATCTCCCATGTAATGACACTTGTCCTAGAGTCAATAATATCAAAGCTCCATTTACCCTCTTGCCCCTTAGATTTTCGGCAGCCTCCTTGGTGAAGAAGAAAATATCAAATGACTAAAATGCCCTTATCAAACCAATTAGGCAATGTTAACTCTCTAAGGGCAAAATGGTCTTTTCACACCTTTTGTCCGAAATTTCGTTTTCCTGATATTTTTCACCCTCGATAAGGTGGCGTCCAATCCATATCAAATGTTGGAATCCCTCATTTCCATTTTCAAATTTCGAGATCCTATCTCATGATCGAATTTCTATCGATCGAATTTCAATTTGTCTCGAATTAATGGGTGGCTCTTGCGGATGTTATGTGTATCGTCTTTGTGATTCTCATCACACTTAGGATAACTCAAATTACGACAACTTTGATAGTCATGTAATTGCGAGAGTCTATCACTAGTCCTAACGGCAATGATCGTCACAATTCAATTTAGGAAAATTTCGCAAATTATACTTTGGTTAAGTGGTATCACCCGCGTCCCAATCCTACAACACTAGCAATTTCTTCCTTAATCGTTTTTAGATCGGCCTCGGTTCTAAATGTTCCCTTGACGATTCTTATGGTCAAAGTGCTGTTTTCTAATCTAGTTTCCTAGGTCCACGTACCTCATCGCACGTTAGCATTTCCCCTTTGGTTTATTGACTCGAGATTGATTAGATTCAAGCGAGACATAACTGAAATACTTCGATAGATATCTTACAGTCAAAGGTCTCGAAATGACAGGAATTCAGAATGTCACAACTCTTCCTCCTTGCAAAAATTTCATCCTCGAAATTTATTACAATATAACTACTCAAACAAATAGGGGTACTGATACTTCATCGCTTCTTCGTTCTCCCACGTAGCGCCTTCAGTTCCGTGATGCTCCCATATTACTTTGACCAGCGGAATGGTCTTAGTCCTCAAAACTTGTTCCTTTCGGTCTTCGATCCTGATTGGCCTTTTCATGTACGACACTTTGTCCTCCACTTCTATAGTTTCATAATCCAAAATATTTGTCGAGTCTGATTCGTACTTCCTCAACATAGATACATGAAACACATTATGTACCTAAGACAAACTCGGCGGTAAGGCAAGCCTATAATTCAATGTTCAAATCCGTTCTAGAATTTCGAATGGGCCTACATATTTCGGACTCAACTTTCCTTTCTTTCCGAATCAAGATATACTCTGCATTAGAGATATTTTGAGGAAAACATGATCCCCAACTTGAAACTCTAACGGCTTGCGTCGCTTATCGGCATAACTTTTTTGCTAACTTTGTGCAATTTTCAATCTTTCTCTAATTATCTTTACTGCCTCAACTGACTGTTCCACAAACTCTGGGCCTGTGACACTCCTTTCTCTCACTTCGTCCCAGCACAAAGGAGTTCTACAAGCTTTGCCATAAAGTGCTTCAAAAGTAGCCATTCCAATACTTTGTTGATAGCTGTTATTATATGAAAACTCCACTAGATGCAAGTGATCTTCCCATCCACCTTTAAAATCTATCACACATGCTCGTAACATATCCTCAAGCATTTGAATTGTCCTCTCCGACTACCCATCTGTTTGTGGGTGATACGCCGTACTAAACTACAATATGGTTCCTAAGGCATCTTGCAAACTCTTCCAGAAATTCATTGTAAATTTAGGATTTCAGTTCGACGTAATTGTTATAGGCACTCTGTGAATTTGTACAATTTGGCGCATATACAATTCGACGTGTTTATCCATTGCAAAGTACTTTCTCACAGGAATAAAGTGTACAGACTTGGTTAATCTGTCCACGACTACGTAGATCGAGTCATGCCCTCTCTGACTCCGCGGCAAACCCATAACAAAATCCATGGTTATGTGTTCTCATTTCCACTCAGGAATTTTCAAGGGTTGTAACAATCCTTCGGGTTTACAGTGTTGAGCTTTTACTTGCTGGCACGTCAAACACTTAGCCACGAACTTCGCCACATCCACTTTTATTTTGTTCCACCAATAATATTGGCGTAAATTCTGATACATTTTCGTAACACCCGGGTGGATGCTGTAATTAATTCGATGAGCCTCGGACAAAATTATCTCTTTAAGTGTTTCATCATTAGGCAGACAAAGACATCCACGAAACCTTAAAATTCCGCCCTCAGATACATGAAATTCGGCTTTCCTCTTTGTCGTGTCCATACTCAGAATTTCTGAATCTTTGGATCTGTGGACTATAAGACTTTTATCCTTTCTTGTATCTTCGGTTCAATTCTCAAGGTCGCTATTAAACTCGATAGTTGGCTCACTTCCAGCTTAAACTCAGAATCTCTCAATTCTTCAAGTACTGACCATCCTCTAACCATTAGGTGTGCAATACTTGATTTCCGATTAAGTGCATCAGCGATTCTATTCGCCTTCCCAGGATGGTACAGAATATCGCAATCGTAATCCTTAAGCAATTCCATCCATCGACGCTGCCTCATATTCAATTCTTTATGAGAAAATAAATACTTTAAACTTTGATGATCCGTATAAATTTGGAACCTTTCGCCACGTAAATAATGCCTCCAAATTTTTAAAGCGAATATAATTGCAGCCAATTCCAAGTCATGTGTCGGATAATTCATTTCATGGGGTCTTAATTGTCATGAAGCATACGCTACTACCATTCCGTGTTGCATAAGTACACATCCCAATCCTTTTAACGAAGCATCGCTGTAAATCTCAAAGCCTTTGGGTCCAGAAGGGATAGTAAGTACATGTGCCATTGTCAAACACTGCTTGAGATCTCGAAAACTCCTTTCGCATTTATCCGTCCATTCAAACTTCGTATGCTTCTTAGTCAACTGCATCAATGGCATAGCTATAGACATGAACTTTTCTACGAAGTGTCTATAATAACTGGCCAATCCCAGAAAACTCCGAACTTCAGTAACTGTAGTAGGTCTAGGCCAATTTATCACCGCCTCAATCTTAGTAGAGACTACGGAGATTCCTTCTCCGAATATCACATAGCCAAAAAATGTCACTTTACTCAACCAAAATCCGCACTTACTAAAATTGGCATAAAGTAAGTGTTCCTTCAGAGTTTGCAGGACAGTTCTCAAGTGTTTTTCGTGCTCTTCCTTACTCCTCGAGTAAATCAAAATGTCATCAATAAAGATAATGACAAAGCGATCAAGGTATTACTTAAACACCTGGTGCATCATGTCCATAAATGTTGCTGGAGCTTTAGTCAACCCAAAAGGCATCACTGTAAATCATAATGCCCATATCTCGTCCTAAAAGCCGCCTTCGGAATATTCTCTTTCTTAATTCTCAACTGATGGTACCCTGTTCTCAAGTCTATCTTAGAGAATACCGAAGCTTCCTGCAACTGGTCTAATAAATCATTAATCCTTGACAACAGATATTTGTTCTTAATGGTCGCCTGATTCAATTGCCTATAATCAATACACAAGCGCAAGGACCCATCCTTTTTCCTCACAAATAACACTGGTGCTCCCCACGGCGACGTACACAGCCTAATGAGTCCTTTATCCAATAACTCTTGCATTTGCACCGTCAGCTCCTTCAACTCCGATAACACCATTCTATAAGGTGCCTTCGAAATTGGCTCCGTCTCAGGAACTAATTCAATTACAAACTCAATTTCTCGTTCGGGCGGTAATCCAGGCAATTCTTGGGAAAAAACATCCGGAAATTCACGTACCACCGCTATATTTTTCAATTTTGGCTCCCCAACTGTCATCAACTACTGCAGCAAAATAACTTGGCATCTCTCATCTAACAATTTTGTCGCTTTCAACGAGGAAACCAAAGGAATATAAATTACCCCCCCCCGACTTCCTTTAAACTCAAAGCTAGGGCGACCATCTGGAGAAAAGCGAACTATTCTATCACCACAATCCACCACAGTCCTTTGTTTACTCAGCTAATCCATCCCAACAATTACATCAAAGTCAAACATAGGTAACACATCCAAATCTATCTTTTCCTCTCTACCACCAAAGGCTATCTTGCAATCCGTACAGCTTAACGAAACTATCACATTGTCCTTTAGTGGAGTGGTAACATGCAATCTCATATTCAATGGTTTCAAATCCAAATCAATCATATCGGCAAATTGAGTAGACACGAAAGAATGTGAAGCTCCAGGATTAAATAAGGCATAATTAGCTTGATCATTTAGATAAATCATACCTATGACCACACTGGGGCGTTTTCTGCTTCACCTTGTGCCACTGCATACACTTGCCCTTGAGTCGGCGGTCGATTCAATTCATTCTATGGAGTAGTAGCCGGGGGTCCTATCTGCGGTCGTGGTCCTTGAGGTCTAGGTCCTGGAACTTGGTTGGGACAGTTTTTCATCTGATGACCCAACTGGCCGCACTTAAAGCATGCTCCTGTTCTAGTCGGGCAATGTCCACTCCCATGCTTCCTCCCATAAAGATAACAGCTCAAGTTGAACTGATGCGGCGGCTTCCCAATATTTTTCCTTGCGGATGGAACAAAACGCCTATTATTGGTCATTGGTCTCTTACCAAACAAGCGATTATCTCGAAATGAGCTGAACCGCGATCCAGATGCGACATTTCTCTCTCTCAGGTCTCTCTCAATCATCTGTCCTCGTTTATATACTTCCTTGTACATTCTTAAATTCAAAGCTATCATTTGACTGTGAAGTTCGGGTAGTAACCCGTCTAGAAATCTCCGCGCCTTCTCTAGCGAGTCTTCCACATACCTTGGCGCATATCTTGATAACATGGCAAATTCAGCCTCATATTGATCCACTGTCATGGGGTTCTGACGCAAATTCTGAAATTCCACTAGTTTCCTTTCTCGCACAGTCTTCGAGAAATACTTGTCGTTGAAGACAGTAGTAAAAGCAGCCCAATTTAGGGCAGTACCGTTAGGAAATACCCCATCATTCGTAGCATTCCACCAGTCATTCGTGATAACTTCCAGTTGGTAAACCGCCAACAGTACTTTTTCCTCATCACTACATCTTAGAACCACAAAGATTTTATCGAGCTTTTCTATCCACCTAGGTGCCAACTCTGGATCACTCGTACCATTAAACTGGAGGGGCTTTAACTTCACAAACTGTTTAACTAGCTGTCCCATTTGTCTAGTCCCCAGATCATTATTTGATGCATTACCTACTTCCACACCTTGACCACTAACCTCATTAACTCGAGCATTACCAACTTCAACACCTTGACCAATGCTAGCGTTAACTCCACTACCCACATTATTATCAGTCATCACATTTACAGTAGCCAAGGAAGCTCCCACAGCTTGAGTAATGACGGCGTCTTTGTCTTGAGCTTGTCTACCTATCAAGTCTCCAATTCGTTCCAAAGCTCTCAAGACTTCACCCATTCCAGGATTCTCCGCTACAGGTGGCCTTGAACTAGAAGCTTCGCCTCTAGGTCTCCCACGTTTGCCAGGTTGGTTGCTCATCCTTATACTACGTGTACCACTTTAATTCCACCACAGAATTAACGAGTTAGTTCATCTACAGAAGTCCAATGGTGTTATGCTACACAACAAGCAGCACTCACACTAAAGCATCCATTCACCTAGTCATTCTCAAGAGCACCATAATTAGTAACGTATAATAATGCTTCAGTTGCAAACACAATACTCAATATTTCATTAAGCAAGCATCCACAATCAATACACACGCTAAGTATGAAACTTGATCACTATTTGATCATCACAACTATACCACTTTCACGATGCCAATCACATGCGCCACTTCATATGCCATGCATTTCTTACTTAACTTTAGCGAACACCATACGGTCTCGCTACTCCTTCATCCCGAATCTCATCCCTCCTTATTACTCCAATCCTCAATCGACTTAGATTGAGCTGACCTTGCTCTGACACCACTTTAACTAGGATGTCACGTCCCACCTTTCTATCTAAAATGCGTCACATCCACTAAGGCCATAAACTCAACCCAGGATACCATTCTAAGGACCTAAATGAAGTGAGACACGCATGCGGAAGGAGAAAAGAAGACAGTTACACCTCCATACAAAATAAAATAAAGAATAAGACACGAGATAATAAAAGATATTTACATAACTCGAAAGATAAGTTTGTACAAGACAGTAGAAGTCGTCTAACAAATAAAAGACTAAGGTCACGGAGGAGTAGGGTCGATAAAAAAGAAACCACTAAACCCTTTTTAACTACAAGGCTAAGAGCTTCCACAAAAAGGAACAACCACGCAGGCAGTCCTAAGACATCAAGCTCTCTAAGTGGTACTACTGTCGTCATCTTGGTTCATGTCCACCTCGGGATCATAATCCGAGAACATCTCCAATCGAACTTCTATTGTCTTCTTCTAAATCGTCTTCAGAGTTCGAAATCTCAATTACTTCAATGCTTTCTTCTTGAGCTTGGGGCTCCTCTGGAATATTCCTCGAACCTACCACTGAACCCTCTGCCTCGATCTCATTTCAAGTCGGATGACACCAAGATGGTACAACACCATTAGGATCCTCTTGCGTCTTCAACGGACCAGTGGTAACTACTCCGGTGCTCTTGAACCAAGCCTCAAAATGATGCGGCTTCCAGTACTCTCTTCCCTCGTCAACCCAAACTACAGTACTCTTTCTAACATAGACCGTACCTCGGCCATCTAGAAATTCATCAAAATAAATCGTCATTTCCTTGGGATCTCCTAGGTGCGTAGGAAGCATAATCAAAGCTTGGGATCTGAAAAATAAAAAGATCCCACGACGGGGTGAGACTTACATCTCAATAAGCTAGCCTAATCCTAAATTAGACCATCAGTCCTACTAGACAGTATAAACATAACAACAACAAACAACCAATGGCTTAAAGACATATATTGTTTATACGAAAGCATCACATCGTACAACTTGCTAAGAAAATGACACCTAAGACTGGATATAAAGAAAGTGACCTAAGCTTCCATTCTAGCCAAAAACCATAGCAACACCATAGAATTTAATAATAAATTCAATTCTCAATCCACAACTCAATAGATTATCATGACAAATAAACGCGCGTTAAGACGTGTCAGGTTTAACAGCTTGTTTCCAAATTCATGTCAGCATAAACAAATTCTTATCCCACGGTAAGACGCTTCAGGATACCATTCAAACCACAACCCCGCGTTAAGACGCCTCAGGGCGTACTCACGATAAAATCCCATGTTAAGACGCCTCAGAATATCATAGGCCTCAACAAATATCTCAAGTCAAAAAATGTCTCAGCAATCATTTAATCACATTCTCATTATGAGAATTTCATAAAGTCGATCACAAACCAATTGCTTGTCAAAATGATCGTTTTTTATTACAAAAAAGTAACTCGAGAGTCGAGTAACCTATAGCCACATAATCAAGCAAGACATACGACTATTTTAGTAGCAAGCGAGTACTCATGACTCATTCCTCAACAATTCTATTCAATTTCCACTCAACCAAGCATAACAAAATCGTCAACTCATCGATTCTGTAATAAAACCATCCAGTTGCGTCCCAATGTTCTAATATAAATTTAGGGGTCGCTTACCTTCATTCCAATTAGCAAATTTCCACCGAAAAATCCTTTGTCAAGGCCGGCTACAACCTCAAACACCACTGTCTAAAAACAAGGCGGCAAGGTGCTTAAGCGACAATTCGTCGTTTCAATCAATTACAGCTTCGTTTCTTTGCCATTCTCGACAT
The DNA here is from genome assembly GCA_028455895.1 of Rhodomyrtus tomentosa. Classification (NCBI taxonomy): domain Eukaryota; kingdom Viridiplantae; phylum Streptophyta; class Magnoliopsida; order Myrtales; family Myrtaceae; genus Rhodomyrtus; species Rhodomyrtus tomentosa. The sequence continues at coordinate 31,988,158 of JAPCWY010000001.1, read as the reverse complement.
CTCAATCTGCATAAAAACATCCACACTTCGTCCGGCCAGCTGCTCCCTGAACCACGACACTAAGCTAGACCCAAAGCGAGATTGAGAGGAAGAAAATATGATATTCATGAAGAGGTAGGTTTGTTTTTTTTGTTTAATCATTATTACATGTCACTGACCAAGTTGTAGGTTGAGGTCAAGAAAGACCACAGCCACGTGATTCAAAGCAGAAAATTCTAAGGAAGAAAAGTGAACAAAAAAAACATAGCAATGGGAAACTTCAGTCCGAGCAAGCATCCCCGAGTCGGTTCTTGGTGTCCAAGCTCCTCCAAATTTTGCACAATTTCGAAAAGGAATGACAATCTTGAAGATATCTTAGGTCAGCTTGACGATTTGGTATCCGCCGAAACGCAGACCCTTCGTTCAAATTTGGGAAGATGATCCTCAGGATTAGTGCTACTTCAATCCTCAACATGCCACCGAGTACTTGAGAGCTTCGTAGGATGATACGAAGGGAGGTGTTCAAGTGAAAATTTACTTTTTCTTTCTCTCTTTGCAGGTAAAACAAAACTCTAGTTCGGTGGTCAAGTTGGTTTGGGTTGAAGTTTGACTAGGAGTAGGTTCTACCAGAAAGTCTGATCCTAGAGAAAAGTGCACGGGAGCTCTCCCTCATGATACACTGATGACAACCCCGACAATTGAATTGTTGTCGTCAATCCTAAAGCTCAGCTGTTGGGAGACGTTTTGCTGTCGTTTCGACACTGAATTTCAATGCTTCTTTGATGCTGAATTTCCTGCTGTTTCGGTGTCAAAATACTTGTTGTTTAGTGCCTAGAACAACCTCAGTTTGTGCATATATTGCTCCTGTTCGGTCCCTGATTAGCTACTGTTCGAGGACCGTTTCACCACTGATTTGGCGTTGGAGTTTGCTACTGTTTCAGGGTTATTTTGCTGCTGTCCAGGGTAAAAAAATAGCATTGTTTCAATGGTTTTACTCGTCGATTTGGTGCAGATTTTTGCTCACTGTTTGAGCTAAGTACTCCGCTATTTTTTACGCAATATCTTTGCTGTTTCAACTTAGTTTCGTAGGTGAATTGGTGCTCAAGCGGCTTAGACAAGCACGAGCAGTTGAGACGAGCACGAGCGGTGCGACGACTGAGACGCGCGGATCTGGGAGATCTGGGAGGTGGCGCGACTCGGCGGCGTCACAAGGCTTGGGAGATGGCCGAGCGACGACAACAAGGGGTGGTTGCGGGCTCGACTGGATCTCGGGACTCTCTAATTCGCGGCTTGCGAGCAACGGTAACCAGCGAGCTATAACTGGTGGTGGCGGCGCCGTCAGGTAGAAGGTGGAGCTCTGGTGCAGCTTCTGTTCTTCAAAACAAAACAACGAAAAAGCCAAGCTTTTTTTTCTCAAACCAACGAAAACGCCGGAATATTTTGGCAAGTTAAAGATAAGAAATAAGAAAGTAATTGACGTAGTTTTTGTGTATTTCGTAATCCAATAATGTACAGAATGTGCCTATTTATTGGCTTGTAACTAAATAATGCACAATCAATCAGATTGATAATCTATCAGAATGAATATTGAGGATCAATCAGAATATCAATCAGAATAATATTTAACTAGCTCAAAGGTTGATACTTTTTCTCACACTTATTTACGACCATCAGCCCCTTTCACAACCGATGTGAGACAACCCCAACAATCTCCCCCAAGCGACCCCAACAATCTCCCCCGAGCGACCACCCGTATATCTATCGAGTGACTGTACAGTCCAGATTTGTTGGTAACTTGAGCTCTGATATCAGTGTTGGGTGGTCTTGGGACTCTCTTAACCCAAAAGTTATCTCAGGCTTTTCCCCACGCTTATCTATCGATCACCAATCCATTCCACAACCGATGTGGTACATCCCAACAATTTTTTTTTTTAAAAAAAATTGTCACAAATATTTTTCAAAAACGTTATATTTTTTACCCAAAAAAAAATCGGATAATATGAAGCTTATGTTAAAAAGTCCAACCCAAAAACTTAAGCTATTAGATGGAGAGAGACCACATGAATATAAAGAGCATGCAATACTTATTCACATGTGAGACAACAACAATTTCAACACCCTATTTCACGTGCAATCAATTTGCACGTGGAAATTAACTAATGGGGGTAGGCCCACATACGCGGAAGTAAATAACATTGACTCTGATACTACGTTAAAGATAAGAAATAAGAAAGTAATTGACGAAGTTTTTGCGTATTTCGTAATCCAACAATGTACAGTAAGACTAAATATAGTCACTAAATAATGCACAATCGATCAGATTGATAATCAATCAGAATGAATATTGAGGATCATTCAGAATATCAATCAAAATAATATCTAACATCTTCATTTTAGTATCTTAAATATAGAAACCATCATCAAGAAAAACCAAATGTGGCACTAGGTGTTATAGACGCCCTTCGGTAAATCTTACACAATCATAAAGTGACTGTCATTTCACGATTTTTTTTTCTTAAACCCAAAAGTATAAATTGATAGCAAGGAAAAATCATGTTCAAGAAATAAACAAGAGCAAAATGCGGTTTTAATACTGTGTAAAAAAGTATAATTTAAAAGCTTAAGTCAATTGTCTCCCTCATGGTCTTTGCGCTTTTCGCGTGCTGTAACAATTCATTTTCTATCATAACAGCAAAAACACAAAGAAAGGAACATAGACAACTTACTTTTTGATCAAGTTTGTCAAGAAGCGTTACACACACACATACATACATACATATATATATATATATATATATATAACTTTATGGAAACATTGGGTAGCATCTACGAAGACCATCTCGACCAAACCCAAATTGTTGAAAAATCTGATCTACAACTATCACAAAACAAAACATGATAAAAAAAAAAAACTATCACAAAATAAAATTTATATTACTTGATTGTGACGATACTGTAATTTCGCAAGCTCTCAATCCAGTGGCGCCATTTGTAGGTTGAGTTTGTTTGCCGAATTGTCATGAATTACTTCAATTAGGTCTAAGACGAGATATCGCAAGCCAAAGTTTTGGTTAACATTGGGTAGAAATATGTTTATGCGACAGTTCCTATTATGAATTCCCATCCACGCACTTCCTAGGAACTAGAAATCACTAACTTTTCGTCGCCGTGAGAATCGCAGTAGTACTGGTGTCGGACAGAGGAAATACACGCGTTTGAAGTTTCAGCGTATTGGCAAGACTAGAATTGGCAATTTCAATACGACACGAGAATATGATTCCAACGCGGCTGCAAATTTGTGAGAGAAAGACATGATTGACACAATCCAATATGATTAATTTCGAACTAACAAGAATTGAAATATTTCACTCATTTTCAATGAATAAGAACTTTGCAATCACATTAATTAGATTAACGTTAAAGCGTTATAAAACGACATCAATAACCGATACAAAATATACTGACATGACAAGAATTCCAACAGGTGAAGCCTCTAAGATTAGCTCAGTCTTCCAATTTTATGCTGTCCAACGTATTGAACAAGGATGAACGATTTGTTGATAGCCCTTCAGAAACTTGTTGCATGCGCGGACGATGCTCTGGTTTGGGACTCAAGCATGAAAATGCGATCTTCATCATGAAAGCCACTTCCCCCAGCAAATCGCCTTCAGGATATGGAATCCTCTGATCCAAAACATCTTTTAGGGAGCAATGTGCGATTGTCGAATCACTCGATGTTGGTAGAGACGTGGACAAGAGAGATGATATGAGATCGCCCGGATGTCTTCCCATTATCACTTCCATTGCTAGGACTCCGAAACCATAGACATCGTGTTTCTCGTTCACTTCCATCGTGTAGGCAAGTTCTGCAAATAGAAAGAAGCTAACTCTTTTTCTCACTTGATCTTATCAGCGCTTTCTACATTGATCTTTTACTCTGTTAGATGCACACATAAGTAAGTGAAACCAGTTTAAAGAAATCTTGTATTTGGACAGAAATACTAACGTATCTTTTAAGTAGAATTTGTTGAATATGCGAAACATCGCATTCTAATGAATGAGGAGGAGTAAATCGTCATGAAAAGAAGGGAAAGTGTTTACCTGGAGCTGCATATCCAAATGTGCCTGCAAACGAAGTCCAGTTAGATGAATAAGTTTTGAGAACCTTGGCGGTGCCAAAGTCCGAGACGTGAGCTTCGTATTCTTCGTCAAGTAAAATATTCTTGCTTGATATGTCACGATGGATTATCGGAGGATAGCATTCATGGTGCATGTAGGACAAAGCATTAGCCACGCCTTTAATAACATTCAGTCTCTTGTTCCAGTCGAACGGTCTTATTCTTTGTTCGCTCTTCAAGATATTCTCCAAGCTGCCCGATTCAAGATACTCATAAACCAAAAATGAATGACGAGAGCTCAAACAATAGCCATACAGCTTGACGATATTTCGGTGTCGGGTTTCCAACAAAGCATGAATCTCCCTTTCGAATGCTTTTTGACTAGCCATTTCGACATCCGGTGCTTGGTTAAGTTTTTTAACAGCAACGATCTCACCCGTTTGCAGCTTGGCCTTATAAACACTCCCTTGTCCTCCCATGCCAATGCAATATTTGGTGTCGAATTCCTCGGTGGCTTCAATAATGTTCTTGTACACTGTCCTTCCATCATAGCTCCATATTTCGAACAGATTTTCACTGCTCGCTTCTATCAAGACGGTCTCTTCTTCCCCTGTTCTTCTGAACAAAATGCATGAAACTCCCACTACAAGAACCAAAGCAAGCAGGCAAAGAGAAGTAGGGAGTAAAATGAGGAGCAAATTTTTGTATCTGCCTTTCCCTTTCCTCGCCGTTCCCGGACAATGCGTGAGACCCGGAATATCTCCGCACAAGCCTTTGTTCTCTCCCACAGTAGCGATTGTAGCGTTATGAAAGGCTGGGATGTTTGGTAAAGGACCCTCTAACTCATTATAGGATACATCAACAGATGTAAGGCCTGTCAGATCATCAAAAGCCGGTGAAATTGAACCCGAGAGTTGATTGTGTGAGAGATTGAGTGTTTCCAAACTGTGCAATTGTCCAAGATCTCGAGGTATATCTCCGGTAAGCAAATTTCGGCTTAGATCGAGAATTTGAAGAGAGTGGAGATTGCTGATCTCTATTGGAATGCTCTGCTCCAGATTATTTCTGCTTAAATTTAGATACTGAAGGTTCACAAACTCCCCAAGTTCTCTGGGCATTGAGCCACTTAGCTTGTTTCCCGCAAAGTTAATTTGTCCAAGGTTCGACAATGCACCAATTTCGCGAGGAATGTGGCCAGTGAGATGGTTGTCATCCAGCCAAAGCTCTAGCAGATACCGCAAATTTGCAAGTTCTTTCGGAATTTCCCCAACAAGATTATTCGAAGATACATGTAATACATGCAATCGACTCATCTTCCCAAGATCAGGCGGTATAATGCCTGATAATTTGTTATCGGAAATTTTCAGGCTTGTCAAATTGCCCCACGTCCCCAATCTTGTTGGAAGCTCTCCATAAAGTTCGTTATTGCTCAGCTCAAGATAATCCAAGTAAGGGTATGTGCCGAGAACATCAGTAATGTTGTCCTTTAGCTGGTTATTTTGGAGCCTAACTCTAATCAAACTCGTACAATTTTTCAGGCTTCTTGGTAGCGGTCCCGTGAAGTAATTGTTGTAAGCAGAGAAATTTTGAAGAACATGACCACTGCATATATCCGGTGGCAATTGGCCGACGAGCTGATTATCGCCGAGTTGTAGCTTTGTGAGGGATGTGAGGTTGTTGATCTCAATTGGAAGAGAGCCTTTCAGGCTATTCTTGAATAGAGACAGGTCAACAAGGGCTCCTAGTCTTCCCATCTCTTTCGGAATCGATCCCGTCAGATTATTTTCGTAGAGAGCAAGTTGAGAGAGAGATCTAAGGTTTCCGATTTCGGGAGGAATAGGACCAGAAAGCTTATTGTCGTAAAAAGAAAGAAGGCCTAAGTTAGTTAAGTTCCCTATAGACGACGGGATTGAACCTGTGAGATTATTTGTGTAGAGAGCAATTTGAGAGAGAGATCTAAGGTTTCCAATTTCAGGAGGAACATGACCGGAAAGCTTATTTTCGAAAAGATAAAGAATGCCTAAGTTGCTTAAGTTCCCTATCGACGACGGGATTGAACCTGTTAGATCATTGTTTAGAAGCTCGAAATGCATGAGGGATCTCATTCGTCCGACTTCTTCAGGTATGTGTCCAGAGAGTAGGTTTCCATAAAAGTAAAGAAAGCCTAAATTACTCAAGTTTCCTAGAGTTCTCGGGATAGATCCACTAAGGTAATTGCTTGATAAATCAAGCTCACTAAGAGATCCCAACATTCCTATTTCTATTGGAATGGACCCGACAAGATCATTATTGAGAAGCCATAACTTCTTCAAGCTGCTCATGCTTCCAATGGAAGAAGGAATGCGACCGCCGATGCGGTTGTAATGTAGAAACAGATCATTGAGAGATTTGAGCATTCCTACTTCTTGAGGGATGAACCCGGAGATGTTATTATTTTGAAGGTATAGCCCAGTCAAGTTACTCAAACTTCCTATAGATCCGGGGACCGAACCCGTGATGTTGTTTGATGACAATTCCAAAACTTCTAGAGACTGCAATGATCCAAGTTGGATCGGAATCTTACCGGAAAGGTGGTTCTGAGACAAGTCTAGGTAAGTGAGCTTGGAAAGATTGCCGAGAACCAAGGGGATGTTCCCGAAGAGCGAGTTGTTGGCAAGTTTAAGAGTGACCAATTTAGGCAACGAGGAGAAATCGAGATCATGAAGCGTACCGCGGATGGTGTTGCTCGAGAGGTTCAAGCTGATGATGCTCCCGAGAGTATCGCAACTGAGTCCGTGCCAAGAACAAGGGTCGCTTCCATTCCACGAAGACAAGATAGAGCGACTCTCGCTGTTGAGCTGGGATTTCCACTTCAGGAGAGCGGCCACTTCCTCATCTCTTGTTTTGCCACCGGAAAGAGCGAAGGCCATTAGAGGAGAGCCTTTGGATGAAGCAGGACGAGACAGTTCTTGCATAGTAAGCATGAGGAGGACATAAACTAGGAGGAGCATTAAGAGCTGTTTTTGAGATGATGCCGCCATTTGACAGGATGCTCAAGCTAGGAGGAGGGGGTGCTTTTGTTGTCTTAATGGCAATGCTAGCGGCCGAGTTATTTGTAGTAGAAGGAAGTGGGATCTTTATGCCATACAAGACCAAGTCAATATTGCTTGCTGTCCACGACAGCTCCAGCTAGTTTTGGCTTTTCTGGTTTGAGAAATTTAACATCCGGTGCCATTTCAAGAATGACTTAGAGAGCACATTTTGTCTGTGGAAAAGAGAGCGTTATCTTCTTTCTTGAGTCCCCCCATTGGAGAAGGATCGGTCTAACTCAATTTTGAAAGTGTGAGCAGAAAACTGTGAGACATTCATATATCTACTGGACCTATCAAAATTAGTTATGAGTTGTTATATAGGTTAGTTATATTCAATCAATGATCATAAACGGGTTTAAACATAATATGAGTGTTAAATGGGTCAGAAATAGATTTTCAATTTACTTATACTCAACATAACTCTACGACACTCTCTTTATCCCTCTTTCCTTCACTCGATCTCGTGTTCACTCACTCGCACTCTCACCTCAATTTGGGTATGAGATTTTCTAAATTAGATTAAATATTAAAATGTATTAGGAATATATTTTGGGTCAAATATGAGTTGGGTATGGATCAAATTAAATATGAATAACTATGTTTGCATTGTAATAATTAGATCATAAACGGGTTAAATGAGTTTATTTAGATCGAACCATTTATGCTCGATCCATCAGTTTTACCGACTTAGTATCTACGTAGAGTCCTAGTTGAAAGACAAGTTTTCATATGCACTCCTTTCATGGAAGTGATAGACAGAGCCATAAAGGCATGAGAGTTTCATTGTCAAGAGCAGTGAGGAAGAGCCCACATCATTCAAAACAAATAAACACCAACCAAACTCGCAACTTGCCTACATTGACTTCCTCAACAATATGTTTTGTCATTTTTTTTTTTGGTAAGTTAAGTATGCATAAAACTTTTCAATGCGCTACGTACAATGTGGACGCTGAGGCCAGGTCTTGTCATCTGTCTAGCCTAATACTTAAAAAAAAAGCCCTCCAATTTTAATACTTTGACAATTATACGCTCAAAACTTTTTTGGTTTCATAAAAAACTATCAACTTTTAATGTTATCCCAATTTTATCGATCTAATGCCCAAAAAAAAAACATCAATTTTAGCACATGTCTCAATTATATTTAAATTTTTTTATCTTATAAAAACCCTAACTTGTACTTTTATCCTAATTCTACCATCGTCAAGCTTTCGTTGCCGTTAGTTAATCCTATGTCGCTCGAATTTTCTATCCGAATTATCAATGAATCTTCGAAATTTAGAAACGATAAGTTTTAGGGACGTTGAGATTTTACATCGTTCGTCTAAATATCCCCATGTTTGGACATTCGTTGGACTATTGAGTGTCAAAGAGTAAAGGTGAGCGGTTCAAAATTTCGGATAGATTTCATCTAGAACCCGGAGCCTACTCTGTAGTACAAGTTCTCATTTTTTGAAACATGGAACTTACCATGTATGCCCTAGACCTGGAACCAAGTCACAGGTTTCGGATCTGGTTCCAGGATACCCATTAATTTTTTTTACCATTAAAAATTTCAAAGTATTATATCCACGATAAATTTATTCACCATTAGTTTTCATTAAACGTTGTCGTCAAATTGTTGAGTTAGATTATACTTGATGGATGTATTAATTTGGGATTTTACATCCACTTGTCATATGTGTACTAATTTGAGTTTTTTAGTGGTACTTTAGTGAAAATTATCGAGAGGTAAATTTAATACTCGTATGCTAGTTTGGAATTTTTTGTCATTGAAAAAATTAATTTGGGATGAATTTATCTGAGGTGTATCAGTCTGGGAATTTTTTAAGATCAAAAAATTAATTTAAAATAAATTTATCATAGAAGTACCAATTCATGATTTCTTACGATATTAATCCTTGAAAATATTAGTTGGATCATTCACTAAAGCTAGTGGTGGCAAGTCGTGCTTGTACTATATCGACATAAGGAAAATCCTATAAAATATGTCAATTTGAACACGAGATGATGACCTAATTGTGTTACCCCACTGGAAAGAACGCAAGAATCGAAATTCATCGAGTTTGCATGACAGGATCCATTGTCAACACAATACCAAATTAATCCATTCATACAAGTCCGACATGAAAAATTCAGACTTTACTTATAAAAAACGTAAAAAATGCAATAATTGACCACATGAAACATTATCAAATCAAATTAAATAACGTATTCATAGAATTCGATCAGATATCTTTTACCGTGACTAACTTGGAAGGAATAATATTCGTTGATTTATACATGATATAGTTTTAGAAAAAATATATATATCGATTTCGGTTTCAGATTCGATTCTGGTTCGGTTCCATAGAGAACCAGGAACCAGAACCGGCAATTGCTTGAAACACAAAATCGAGAACCGAACCCTGTATTAGTGGAACTTGAAACCGGATCGAAACCGTCGGTTCGGTTCTCCGATTCTCGATTCTATCTTGGAACCATGCTCACGCCTATCAAAGACAATAGAAACGCATTGTTTTGAGTGACTATGTATCTTACGTCAATGTGTAGAGGAAGCAAACAACATAAAAGAAGTTTGATGCTAAGGTATAATTCATTAATGACGTGAAAATACCACGTAGAATTAACTAATGACGATTATGGACGGAAAGCTAATGGTAGTAGAATGGGGACAAAAATAAAAGCTGAAAGTTTTTTATGAGACAAAATTTGGATATAATTAGAACATATGCTAAAGTTGAAGTTTTATTTTTTGTACTAGAATATTAGGACAAAAGTAAAAGTTTGGGGTAAAATTAGGATAAAAGTAAAAGTTGGAGGTTTTTTATGAAATAATTTTTTTAAATATAATTATCACAAACAGTAAAATTAGAGTTTTTTTAGGTATCGAGCCTTTTTCTATTTATGATCTACGAAGTCCCTTCTTGGTACTGGCAGTATTTGAATTCAAGTCTCCAAAAAAGAAATTCGCTTTACACAAAGTAGATGTAGTTAGTGATTCAAGTCAGAAGGTAAGGACTATTGCTAGTTTGTACAATTGAAGGTAGGAGTGAACCTTCGAACGAGAGGAGCCAAGTGCAAGTGCTAGAGCTAAGATAGACCCCCTTAATCCAGTACAGATAATGTCTTTTTTGGGAGCCAGAGGAAATGGATCTCAAGTACACCAACTAGTAGGTATGAGAGGATTCATGTCAGATCCTCAATGACAAATGATTGATTTACCCATTCAAAGCAATTTACGTGAAGGACTATCTTTAACAGAATATATCATTTTTTGCTACGGAGTTCAAATTGACATAACATGAAACCTATTAGTCTGAAAGCATCGTGGAGAGTCATAAAAGTCCACAGACCCTTAATTGACACTAACAAGTAAAACCTCCTTACTAAGCTTTTTCAGCAGGACAAAAAAACCTTTGGTTTGAATGTTTGAATCGACTCATATTGTGCTCTCCAAAGAGCAACTCTTCTCAAAATCTCAAAAGGTACTGAGTTGGAATCACACACTAACTAAGGATTCTCGTCGCGAGTCAAAGTTCCTCTAACCACATTCAAATTCAATAAATATAGTATCTTAATGGTCTACAAGCATGATAGCTTCTTTTTTCTATATAACAGGATTATTAGTCATTCATTGGATTTATTTGAGACATTTCCCATCAAGTGATTTATACGAATCATTCATTTTTCTTTCATGGAGTTTCTCCATTATTAATGTGGTTCTGTATTTTAAAAAACACAAATTATTTAAGCGCGATAATCGCGCCACGTACTTTTTTTACCAAGGCTTTGATGATGTATATGTACCGTAAGTAGGCAACGGCATTGCTCGTATTTATGGTCTTGATGAAGTAATGACGGGTGAATTAGTAGAATTTGAAGAGGGTACAATAGGGATTTCTCTGAATTTGGAATCAAATAATGTTGGTGTTGTATTAATGGGTGACAGTTTGATGATACAAGAGGGAAGTTCTGTAAAAGCAATAGGAAGAATTGCTTAGATACCGGTGAGTGAGGCTTATTTGGGTCGTGTTATTAATGCCTTGGCCAAACCTATTGATGGTCGAGGTGAAATTTACGCTTCTTAATCTCGATTAATTGCATCTCTCGCTTTAGGTATTATTTCGAGACATTATGTATATGAGCCTTGAATCAATTGACTAGTATAATTTCAATATCTTGATATCGAATTGAAATGCATTGTAGGCCCATATAGATATCGTCTACTAATACCTGACCAATCAATGTTTGAACTCCCCTCTTCTAGTTAGCACACAATGGGTGTGGGAAAGGCCGTCTTTAAGGCTTAAACTGTCACGCCCTACGCTTCATACACGAGCGCGCGACACCCTGCAATCATAACTCTCTTGACTGTCCCATGATTCACATATATCAAGAGATGCATTTATCTATTGCAAGCGGAAGTGACAAAATACAACTTCTTCGTACAATAATAAAGGGACCAGGGTAACAATAGTACTAGTAAATACATAACCTCCCAAATGTTCATACAAAAGTACAGGCAAGCTAAACCTATTGGTCAGTAGGGGTGACAGGGTAAGTATAAAAGAGGGCCATCATCATCTCCAAAAAGAAATGGGGCGTTAAGACCATCATCAAAATACGTTAGTCCGGAAAATAGAAATCCTTAAGTCAAGCTGCTAGAGTTGTCAGTCTCCTCAGTGTCCTCGGTAGGCTTGTACTCCGATAAGGTCTCCGAGCAAACCTGCACTGTATTCTCCATCGTCTCGTCGACAGATTGCTTCACCTGGTCATTCTCGGTAGCTTCGATCTCAATGACCTCGTCGGTATCTTTCAGGGTTGGGGTCCTCTCGGGAACATTCCTCGAGCCAGCTGCTGACTCATTGACCTCCATAGAATCCTGAGCGGGATGACACCAACTGGGGATTACCCCATGGGGTACTTCAGTGGGTTTCAGTGGTCCCGTAGTCACTTCCCCTACTTTCCTAAACCAAGCCTCAAACCTATGAGGCTTCTAGCTCTTCGCACCATCGTCAACCCAGTCCATAGTACACTTCCTAACGTATATGGTTCCCTGTCCGTTCGAGAACTCATCAAAATAAGCTGACATCTCTTTCGGGTCACCAAATCTGATGGCCATATTTTCACGGCCTAGGATATGAAAATGGGGTCCTACAACGGGGTGAGATTTACATCTCAGTAAGACAGGTCCTAACCCTAGGTTATGTTGTTCGTACACTTAGGCAAATGAAATCGCGAACAAAAATGCATAAGCAATCACACGAGGCATTCCACTGATATTAAATAACATACGGATGCCAAGCATGCAATCATGGCATCAAGTCATAATAGTGGAATCAAACACATAACATCAAGCCAGATCACATCTTCCACCCTTCCATGCCTCCATTTGATTCATGCACGCGTTTAGAACGCCTTAGGCTTGGTCCACGTAAATACACCTCAGACCATCTCATTGACAAACCTGTGTAAAAGCATCAGGTTTTCAATTTCATTACAGGCTTGTATCGACACATCACAATTTCGTCCCGCGTTTCAACGCATCAGGACCTTGGCCATTTCAACCCCGCGTCTCAACGCATCAGGATACAACTCAGCACAAACCCCGTGCCTCAGTGCCTCAAGGTGTCAATCTACACAACCCCGAGTCTCAACGCCTCAGGGTGTCATAAGTTTCAAGCATGCCAAACATTCAATTCAATTCAAGATCTCATGGTTAAGTACAGGCTCATGCATCGAGCAATACATCTATGGCATGCGAGACAATTAAAACACTCAAATGTGACAATCAAGTCGTGGCACAAGCATTGTTAAGTATCCAAACCATCTATATCATTCAAGGTCACACAATGGATAATCACACCATAAACTTCCAAGAACCAATCAATTTCACGCTCAAATTTCTCCAATTGAGTCCAACCCTCCTAGCCAATGTTTAGAAACTTCTTACCTTGTGCTAGAATCAATACAAATCTCCTTCCAAGTACTTCAAGGGTTTGGTCCTAGTGGTCCAAGAACAATTCAACCACGCAACCTGAGGAAATTCATCCAATCGTCAATCTTTCTTGGTCGATTCACCAATCCATGAAGCATAAACCTCCATGACATATCAATCTACATCTTAATACATCTCAATGATGAATTTGAAGCTCAATTCAATCACCAATAGGCCCCCCATAGATTCGGTATGCAGAGAACCGAAACAAGACATTTTTGATTTTGTACATATCTCAACCAATCAGCACTTAAACTAGCTTAAATCCTCAATTTATCTCCTAATCTACATTATAACATGTATTTCTAGGAGTTGGGAAGCCTCACCGAAAATTTGAAGTTAAGGCGACGCTGGAAAGTCCTTGAACGGTGCCGGTTCCTTCGAGTCCTCAACTGGTCAGTTTTTGTCCTTCAAACACAAGACCCATTTGGGGTAAAAACTCCATCAAATTCCTCCAAAATTTTTACCACAATTCATTCTACATGTCTTCTACATGTCCACAAAATTTGACTAGAAAATTCAAAGGTTTTAGGGTTCTACGGAGTCTAAATAGTGGCTTATCTCTAGCTGCGACGGTTTTCGTCGACCTCCGGGAGAATGGCCGGTTGGAACTCCTGAGAGGGTAAAATGGCTTGATTCCACTTGGGAGTTGTCGGCAAGAGGATGAGGAAGGTGCTGGTGGTCGGCTCGAGTCCACGCAGTGGTCGACGGTGGCGATCTGATGGGCAGCGGCTGGTTGGGCTGGAGCTCTCTCTGCCGAATGAAGAAGAAGGAAGAAGAAGAAGAAAATGGCAGAATGGAGGGGGTTTCGGATGAGGGGAGAGAGAGAGAGAGTGAGGTATATACAAAATTGAGGGTCAACCAAGGTTGAATGGTAGGTTAAAAGTGCTCCCATCATTATCATTGCCTAATCCTTTGACACTTGTCCTCTTGTCATTCAAGGCTTATCCAAGGATTGTTATTTCTTCCCATTTTCGGCAACCTTGGGGTGTAGTTAATGACCAAAATGCCCCTGTTCAATTATAAATGCAAGGCTAAGCTTGAGAAGCAAAATGTTAATTTTACCCCCGACGTCTGAAACGTTGTTTTTCTAATTCGAATTCTCTTCGATAGGACGACGGCCAATCCAATTGTAATGTTGGAATTTTTGATTCTCCATTTCCTAATTTTGAGACTCGTTTCTGAATCCTTTCTCTATCCAATGTGATTCAGCCTATCCCGAACTGACGGACGGCTTTTGCAGACGTTACGCGTTTCGACTCTGTGATTTATATCACACTTAGGGCTCGTCAATTCATGGCGACTTTGGTTGTCATGTAATTGTGAGGGTCTATCACTAGTTTCGACGGTCTCGATCGTCACTGTTTGATTTAGAAAATTTTTACAAATTATACATTGGTTAAGTGGCATTACCCGCGCTCCAATCGTATAATGCTAGCAATGCATTCCTTAATCGTTCTTAGATCGGCCTTTCATGGCTCTAAATGTCCCTCGACAATCCTTATGGTCAAAGTGCCATTTCCCATTTGAGTTCCCTAGGTCCACGTACCTTGTCTCGCGTTAGCCTTTCCCTTTTGGTCAATTAACTCGAGATTGATCAGATCCGAACGAGATACGACTGAAAGACATCGTTAGATACATTCTCATTAATAAGTCTCGAAATGACAAGAAAATTAAAATGTCACAACTATTTCCCCCCTCACAAAATTTTATCCTTGAAATTTATAACAAACCCAATTACACAAATAGATGGGGGTATTGACGCCTCATTGTTTCCTTGCTTTCCCACATAGCGTCTTCGGTTCCATGGTTCTCCCAAACGACTTTAACCAATGGAATCGTCTTATTCATTAGAATCTGCTCCTTTTGATCTTCGATCCTGACTGGCTTTTCTACGTAGGATACTCTATCATCCACTTCTATGACTTCGTAATCCAATACGTGCGTCAG
Organism: Rhodomyrtus tomentosa; assembly: GCA_028455895.1. NCBI lineage: Eukaryota > Viridiplantae > Streptophyta > Magnoliopsida > Myrtales > Myrtaceae > Rhodomyrtus > Rhodomyrtus tomentosa. The sequence goes on along the minus strand of JAPCWY010000001.1, from coordinate 31,973,042 downwards.
GTCTGGCTCGTATTTCCGTAGCATTGACACATGGAAGACGTTGTGCACTTGGGATAGATTAGGCGGTAAGGCAAGCTTGTAGGCTAAGGTCCCTATCCGTTCCAAAATCTCAAAAGGTCCTTTGTACCGGTGCGATTTGGAGTGAGAACTTCACTGAACAACAACGTCGGTGAAGCATGCAGCAACAACGGTAGGGCAGAACGAAAGTGTCGGCAGTGAGGCGAACGACCAACAGTGGATCGAGCGAGGTTATTGTCGGAATGTCGAGGTTATTCAATGGGCTTCTCGGCTTGGTTAAAACTTGGAGGTTGCTAGACGTTCGTCTAGGTGGCGAAGGACTCGTCAAGGCCATGAGATGTCAAGATCCTTGTTCAGTAAATATTGGCCTTCAATGATTTGGTGTCGATGGAATCTCTTTTTGGTTGACTCCAAACATCTCATGTGTAGAAGGTGAAGATCCCCATCGTGCCTTTCTATTTCTTTATCTTTTATGGCTTCCTTTCCTCTTCTTGCAGCTTCAAGAACCGAGAGAGCTCCCTTATCTTTTTGACGTGAGCTCACTTTTGGAGGTCCGAATGTGAGCTCTTTCAATGGTCGTGTGTTATATATTGTGTGGCCTCCTTAAAAACCTTATGACCAAGTCTCGTATTTATAAAGTATCGCCCGACTTGATGAACAAGAACGGAATATTCTTTGAACATTTGATAGGGTAATATTATCTAAATATTTTCTCCAAATGAATGCAGATTTTTTATTCATCTCCAAGCAAAATCCGATTTGTCAACTATATCCCCTTTAACATTTGGCCAAATGGAGTAATGATGAGAGAAATAGCTGAAAAACATCTTTTGTGTGTTTAGAATGCAATTCTAGGCCCTATTGGGTTCTGGATAATTAATGAAAAATTAACTAGAGGGTTTACTCAATTAAAATAGCTGAATGGGCTGATTTGAGCTTGAATTAAGGTCCAAACCCATTAAAAAGTTTGACACAGTCAATTTTCGACATAGTCTCCTGTAATCCCAATTGAAAATCCTACATTGAATCTGGTCCAGCCACTTGTTAATTAAAGCTCAATTGACTCACCTCTAACCTTAATGAAATGATATGCGCTTGACTAAGAATAAATATGCAACGCATGAAAATTTATTTTTTTGGGAGAATTATTATTAACTCTCAGTTTGTGAAATAAATGAAAAATTTTCTAAAAATCAAAATTTAAATGTCAACAAGCGTGGTTTGTGAAGACGATGGTGAGGGACCATTGTTCGTGTGCATGCGGTCGGGGACCGTAGTACGTCGAAGTTCTGCCAGTGTACAGTCAGGGATTATGATCGTTTGGTTAGGGATGGACCAAGTCCTCTTGGAGTAGTGCCGAACATTATTTCCAGTCAGATGGCAGATATTTCAAATTCGATGAATGACATTGAGAAGCTCAACAGTTCTAATTATAATAATTGGAGTACACGTATGATGTTTTACTTAATGGGTCAAGACTTGTGGGATATTATCGGCAGGAGCATCACCACGGCACCCACAGATGATGGTGAACAGAGGAGATGGAAGATCAAAGCGGGTAAGGTTCTTTATGCTCTTGCTATAACTGTTGAAGATGACTTGTTAGCACATTAAGAGTGTGTTGACTCTCAAAAAAGTGTGGGATAACTTGGTAGCGTTATTCACAAGGTGGAATGACGAGTTGGAATATAGCAGTGTTATTACGGCTACTCGTGGATGGACAACTCAACCGAATTTTACCAATTTGGAGAATATCTTGGTCAACCAAGAGACTTTAGATAATCAAATGTTTAAAGTCATGATTAAGGGAAATGAGAATGCCCTCTTTAGTGATAAGAGATGATTCAAGGGCCAGAAGAGATTCAATGCTAACAATAGAGATGGCAAGCCAGAGAAAAATCATGTCGAAAGACAACAACAACTAGCTTGTGGAGAATGTCTATGATGTCCAGGAGAGACGAGTCGTCGATCAGGGGGAGCTTGGCGGAATAGCAATGGCAATGACAACAAAAGACGTAGAAGACATTGTTACATCTGCGGCAATGAAGGTCATTTTGCTAGTGATTGTTGAGCCAAGAGAGTTGAAGGAAATGTTGCGGCATCATCGAAGAAGATCGATGGCAACGAGGAATGGGATTTCATGTGTCTGTTGCAACAGAGGTGCAAGACGAGCTCGTTGCCTCGTCTATTGTCGAGATGAACTATTCGATGCTTCAGTCACTATAAGTGATAAGTCGATTAATTATGACGTTGATTAGATTTTTGATTCAAGATGTTCGAATCACATGATTGGAGATCAAGGCAAGCTATCGAACTTGCTTGATTATGCAAGTGGACCTGTTATCATTACTGCAGACAACACGAGGTTGCCAATTTCTCAAATTGGTAAGACGGTGATAACTTCCTGATTCAATTTAGAGTAGATTGAATTGAAAATTTTGTATCATGTGCCGGGAATGAAGAAGAATTCGTTGTCTGTGTCCCAGCTCACAGACTCGGGTAATTTTGTGGTGTTTGGTCCATAAGATGTCAAGGTGTATTGAAGCGTGAAGCCTATTAATCGACCAATCATGGAGGGGCATCGACTAGAGCCCGTTTATGTGATGTCTGCTCAAATGGCATACGTAAACAAAACTCTAAGAAATGATACACCTGATTTGTGGAATGCGCGGCTTGGACATGTAAGTTAGCAAAAATTGAAAGTGATGATGTAGAAGAATATGTTGATGGGCCTCCCCCAGTTGGAAATTCAAGAAGATGTGGTTTTTACTGGATGCCAGTATGGAAAGGCGCATCAGCTTTCTTATGAGGAATCATCGTTTAAAGCTCGTAAGCCTCTCGAGCTCATTCACTCGGATGTGTTTGGTCCAGTGAAGCAACCGTCTATTGGTGGATCAAAGTACATGCTTACTTTCATCGACGATTTTTACCAGGTATGTATGGGTTGATTTTATGAAGGATAAATCTAAGGTATTCATCAAATTTAGAGATTTTAAGGAGAAGGTTAAAAGTGAAATAGGCAAGACGATTTTTTATCTTCGTACTAATAATAGATGAGAATATACTCCTTATCAGTTCACGAAGTATTTGCGTGAGTATAGGATATGTCAACAGTATACTTGTCCATATATACCACAACATAACGGAGTTGCCGAAAGGAAAAATCGGCATTCGGCAGAGACATGCAGGAGCATGCTACATGCGAAGAATGTCCCACCAAATTTTTGGGCTGAGTGTATAAATATGATGGCTCATGTGATTAACAAATTATCCCACAAACAAGACTTGGCTTTATTTCTCCATATGAAAGGTTATATAATCGCAAGCCCGTGGTAAGCCATTTCAGAGTTTTCATATGTACATGCTATGCATTTTTTTCCAGAACACCTTTGCAAGAAATTTGACAAGAAGGCGGTTCGATGTATTTTCGTGGGATATGGTGACTAATGAAAGGGATGGAAGTGTTGTGATCCCACAATAGAGTAGTATTATACTTCGAGAATGTTGCATTCGACGAGTTGTCGTCGTCGTGGTCTCCTCAAGCTGTTGAATTGCCAATTTCATAGTATATTGAAGAAGAGGTCGAAGAACGACAGAAGGAATACAATGAGGATCAGCTTGTCAAAAAAAAATATCGACAAGGATATCAAAGTATAGTCACCAGGATCAACAAGTTCATCTGGTCGAAGAAATCGAAGAAGATGAGCCTCAACTTTGGAGATCGAGGAGGCAAAGGAGGTCAAACCCTAAGTATACCAATGCGGCATTGACTGAAGATGTTGGTGTGATCAAGCCATCGACGTATGAGGAAGCCTTGAAAGGTGCAAAATGGAAGAAGAAATCCTCGCACTAAAGAAGAGTGAGACGTGAGACTTTATGCCGAAACTTAAAGAGGTGCGTCTTATATCCTGTAAAAGGGTCTGTAAACTTAATACTCGGCCAGATGGGTCGTTGAGAGGTATAAAACACGTCTAGTGGCTCGGGGGTTTTCGCAAAAGCATGGCGTTGATTATGAAGAAATCTTTAGCCCGGTAGCAAAGGTTACTACAATTCGAGTTATGTTATCACTTACAGCAAGCAAGTCATGGAATCTGTAGCAAATGGATGTGAAGAATGTTTTTCTTCATGGAGAACTTGATCGAGATATATAAATGGAGCAGCCAAATGATGTCAAGAGTAAAACTCATCCAAAATATGTTTGCAAGTTAAAGAAAATGCTCTATGGCTTGAAGCAAGCTCCGAGAGCATGGTATGGAAAGATTGCATAATTCTTATTGAAGAGCGGTTATTCTGTAGCTCTAGTAGACTCGAACCTGTTCGTAAAAGCAGAAGATGGAAAGATTGCAGCTTTGCTGGTTTATATAGATGATCTCATCATTAATGGAGATGAGATATATCGAATCAAAGCTAACCTCTCTGTTCGGTTTCCGATAAAGGGGCTTGGAGAGCTCAAACACTTTCTAGGACTCAAGGTTGATTGGACAAAGGAATGATTATTCCTATGTCAGCAGAAGTATGCTCGAAATCTCTTGAAAGAATTCGTGATGCTCGATGCAAGCCTATATCTACTCCAATGGATGGGAATGCAAAGCTATGTATAGATGAAGGTCGAGAGCTAGAAGATTCAACCATGTACATGCAACTAGTAGGTAGTCTAATTTATCTTATCATAACTCGACATGATATTGCTTTTGCAGTGGGAGTAGTGAGTCGATTCATGGAGAAGCTACGAAAGCCTTACTTGGATGCAGCTAAGCGCATCCTGAGGTATGTAAAGAAGACTTATGATTTTGGTCTTTTGTATAAGAGAGGATCATCAAGTGAGTTGGTCAATCATTGTGATGCTGACTTTGCTGGAGATCGATACACATGGCGATCGACTACTGGTTATTCATTTAATCATGGATCAACAGTAGTATCTTGGTGTAATAAGAGATAGCCGACGGTGTCCTTGTCTACAACAGAGGCTGAATATAGAGCAACAACAATGGCAACTCAAGAGAGCACGTGACTAGTGCTGTTATTGGATGATCTTCATCAACCAATAGGTTATTCGACAACATATTTTTGTAATAATTTATCCGTTATAAGCTTGGTGGAGAATCCAGTTTTTCATGCTAGAACTAAGCATGTAAAAGTCAACTGTCACTTTCAGCAAGAGAAGGTGTTGCAGGGTGAGATCAACATGGAGTACACCAGGGTGACATTCTAAATTTCCCGCCATATTGAATGAGAATGTATTTTTTGATGTATTTCAGTTGACTTTCGCTCAGATCTGATCAATCTTGAGTAAACTGACCGAAAGGAAAAGGCTAACGCATGAAGATATGTAGATCTAAGAAACTTGAAAAAGAAAATGATGCTTTGACCATAAGGATTGTCAAGGGAACATTTAGAACTAGTAAGGCCGATTAAATAATGATTAAGGAACACATTGCTAGTGTTATACGATTGGAGCACGAGTGATGCCGCTTAACTAATGTATAATTTGTAAATTTTCCTAAATCGAACTGTGACGATTGAAGCCGTCGGAACTAGCGATGAGCTCTCGTAATTACATGATAACCAAAGCTGTCATAACTTGAGTCGTCCTAAGTGTGATGAGAATTATAGAGTCGATACGCGTAACGTTTGCAAAAGCCGCCCGTCAATTAAAAACAAATTGAAGCTACGATCGACGGGCGAATGATCACGACATGGAAGCTTAAAATTAGCAATTGGAAATAGAAAATTCTAATTACAGATAAGGATTTGACATCGTCTCGCCAATGATAATTTCAAATTGGAAAAGTAAAGTTTTGAACTGAAAGTGTAACATTATCATTTTGCCCCTCGACCTTTTACCATTGCCTTAGGATTTCAAGAAGAACAAAATGGTCGTTCTCTCTCAACCATAGGGCTGTTAAAAATTAGGTGCATATGGTCAAAGAAGAGTCAAAGTCTTGATTTGTATTATTGGAATGTGCAATGTGTCAGGCTTAAGGCATTAATTACCCCACCAAATCAAGTCTTGTCAAATTCATCTCAATAATTTATGCGAAACATATCATTTTGGAGCATCTTCAACCTTTTACACCCATTCCCCCATTTCCATTTTGTTTTCCTCTCTAATTGCTTTTCACCGAAAACTACCTCAAAAGACTAGTTCTGTACCTCCAGTTTGGTCAACTCGCCGGCCACTTTTCGACGCAGCCTCACCGTGCTCCAACCATCAAATGCAAGATCAACCTATCCTTAACAAGTTTCAATTGGTAGCTCGACGTTTCATTGAGTGGTTTTTTTCGACTAGCCCTTAGACCAAAATCGGACAGAATCTATGCGAGCTGGGGTAAGGGTTTTGTTCTCCCTCTCAGAGACTCCGAATGGCCTCAAAATTTTTGTGAGATCTTCATAACATCTAGTACTCAAGTTGGATGGTTACAAGTTTAGTGGTGTTAAAATGAGTTTTCATGACTAATTATAGGTGAATAAAAATATACAGATTCTGACAATGCAAGGATTGTGAAAGAATTGGGCTGTTTGAAGGTTTTGTGGATTTGTTTCGCATCAAAACTCTTGATGAGCTTCCTAAATACATAGATTGTGGTCCTAGAAAGTTTATTTTGTGAGGAATTGAGGCTTAAGGTTGAGATATGGCTTGGTTGTGCGATTGAACCAAAAATTGGTTATGTTTTGGGAGTACCATACTGTGACTAAATCTCTTGGGGACTAATTAGGGGATATTTGGACTTCAAAATGACTCATAAGACTACATAGAACATTGTGCGAGGTGTTAATAGAGAGTATGTGAAGTGGATTGTGAGTTGAAAGTGATTTAAGGGCTAGTTAGTGGAGAAAACTCCGAGTAACATTCTACCCTATATGTAGATGCATTGTCGCGACCCTTTCCCGAAGTGGATAGGGTTAATGGGTCGTCCGCTCCGGTTGGACGTGAGCCTCTCCCAAGGCCCGTTATCAAGTCGCAACGACGGTATACGTGGTCGACCTTCTGTGTGGTCTGGTGACATGTGATACGTGTACATGCCAAGGAGTCTCTATCAATCGTTCTGCGGAGGGTACGATTGGAAACCTTATCGAATAGTTGGGAGTATTCTATTCAATTCTGCGAAAACGAGAGAAACGGGATCGGGGACTTTGTTACGCCAACTGTCAAAGTTGATGCCCTTTCGATACCTAAGTTGAATGATTTATCTAACCTGAGATTTCATGTAGACGAGTGAGGTATGAACCCTAACGCTAGGAGTTCATGCAAACAGGAATGACTACCCTAACACTCACAATCTGTAATGAAAGCGTGCAAATCAAGGATCCAGTACATGCGGATAAATCACATGAAATTAACATGACATCTCTAGTGAAATCCTATTAGCCTAGAGATATGTCAATCAAGGCTCAAGAGTGTTTTTGAGGTGATTTGCCCTTGAGGGGCAAAATCGTAATTTTGAAGAGTTTTAGGGTAATTTGCCTAAGAAGGGAAGATTTATCATTTTAGCTAAAATATGGAGTCAAAAGATTGTGAAAATAAGATTGGTCGCCAAACCAATCCATTTCCTATTTTTTGAAAATTTTTCGAATTTTTCTAGAATTTTTAGAGCGATTTACCCTTTAAGGGGTAAAATCGTCATTTTAAAAAGTGACGAGGAATAAAAATCCAAAATAGAAGGATTGGTCGACCACTAGATCCAAATCCTAATTTTGAGCAATTTTCACTGCTCGATTGGAATCAGAAAGACGATTACCCTTAGAAGGGTAGAATCGTCATTTCAGAAAAAGGGATGAGATTCGAAAAACCCCAAGCATAAGAATTGATCGCATAACCGACCTTAATTCTTATCTTGGCATTATCGACTTATCTCGTATACAAGGCAGATGCGATCTACCCCTAAAGAGTAATATCATCAATTCTCGGATGAAAAGATAAGAAATCTCAAAAATAGGATTGACTAGTGGTCTGTGGTTTTTCCTCAATTTTTGAAAATTTTTGGAATGTCTACGAATTGTCCACAATTTTTCTACATTTTTTTTGGATTTTTTAGAATTTTCTAACATTTTTTTAGAATTTTCTAGAATTGTTCTGATTTTTTAATTTTTAAAAATCATTTTTATGAATTTTTTATTAAAAAATTATTCAGACCGGGTTGACCCGGCCCAGACCCGAGCCCGCGCCGCCTATACACCTAAATGACGTTGTTTCCCATTTTTTATTTTTTATTAATCGAATTTAATCCGACGGTTCCTATTAAACCATGTGGCTGTTCCTCAGCCTTAGGATCTGTTGACTGAAACCTACAACTCAGATCAAAAGCCGACCACTTCTCAGCCATCAGATCTGATTACTTGATTCTACGGCCACGATTGAACAACTTGGCTAATCCTCAACCGTCCGATTTGCCGAGTTATTTTTTTTATTTTTAAAAATTTGGATTTTATTAACAGAATTTATAAAATCGATCGAACGACCACCAAACCAACATGTGGAACAACATAGACAGTTCGATCATCTAACGGACTTATACTAGACTCTAACAACCTAGCTGACGTGGCTGCCACGTGGCATGCCACATCAGCAAATTGACCACTCCGACCGCCACGTCATCATCTTCTTCACGGAACCTCCTTCATCTACAATGAACAGCTGAAAGCCTCCGGCGATGATCCAACGGTGAAAGCTTGACGAAATTGAGCAAAACCGATGCCAATTGATTTTTTTCAACATCGCGAGTAACATATCTCAGAACCAAACGTGATTATCCAAAGTAACTATGTTAATCGCACTATAACCAGTTCAGCCATGGCACACTAATCAAGCAACAGAGAGCACTCAAGCTAATGCCTTCACATTATCGTTTCTAAGCGAGCTCGGAAGACTTACCTATAGGTCAGATTGACCTGGTATGGTCTAGGATAGCCTAGACGAGCATCAACTGAATTGACGACGGCGATGGAGCTCGAATGCGAGGTTTGACTATATTTTGATGCAATCAAAATATATAGGGATGCTCAGTATCGTTCTAGATATGAAACACACACGCCAATTATAACAAACGAAATCAGAAACAAGATCCGCCATTGGAGCTCCTCTGTAAGCTCGAGTTTGGGATATACCTTTTTCGGCGAAGTCAAGTTGATTAGAGGAGTGTGATCACTTCTCTAGAACTCCTACAAGCTTTTTCGAATAAGATGGCCGTTCAGCTTGGCTTTAATCGTCGATGTCGACTACCTACAGTTCGAGCTCAAACTCTCGACGACAGGGGTCAAAGAGTGAGCTTTCTCCCTCGTTCTCTCTCTCTCTCTCTCGTTTCTGCTGATCACCCGAAACATAATGCCTGTCTCCCCTCTTCAAGAATAAGAATGCTCTTCTTATATTCCCTTTTGAAAATTTTGGCCGTTCGGGAAAGAGTAAGTCGGTGACTTTTACACGTGCAATCATGAGCGAAATGGTCACCGACGGCTGGCAATCGGTGGGAGCATAATGGCAAACTCAGCTAGGCCCTCCGATGACCGAATTTCACATGAATTTGGCGTGTATTCTATCATGCATTTGCACTGAAAATGGATGATGTTTACATGGCCATCGTCGGCGCTGTTCCGGTGGACTCAGATCGTCAGACCAGTCTCGATCAACGGAAAATACCTTGGGGATCAAAATCCCTCGATCAATTTTATCGATCATGATTAATTGGAAGGCTAATTTTCTGATCAAAGCTCACCTGTCACTGTTCGTTTGGCATGAGAAATCTGAAGTTGAAGATGATACTGTTCTCGACCGATTCAACCGGTCCGAACCGGTTCCAACTTGCAATTTCCAAAATTAATCAAAATTGGTGGGGAATTTTCGCAATTTTAACCTCAAAATCGATCTTAGGACATGAATATTGTCTAAAAAAGTGATTTTTCCCAAAAGTTCATATCAATTTCTATAAAACCCCAAATTTTTACTTAATTGCAAATCAAAAAATTGCGCAATTGAGTGCTCAAACGGTCAAATTCGACCAAACCACCTATGTTAATTGACTTAGAATGACGAAATACATTGGACAGTGGCTTAAATTGGCAAAGGTAGCCCTTGAATTGAAAGTAATTTTAATTATGTTCAAATTCAATAACTAAATTACAATAAAGTATGCAATTTCGCCCAGTTCATGCAATTGAACAATTTGAAAAAATAATTGGACTAAATTTCAATGAAGGACAATTATATTGAATGTCAAGACCCTAAAAATTCTAAAATTACAAATTAAAAGACTCAATTAATATTTTTTTTTACCAAATTCAATCATACGTGTATCAAAGGAACACATAAAATTGAACTTGAATTTGGACTTTTATGAGGCCAAAAATAAAAGGGATTTACAAGAAAAATATTGACTATTTTTCATATTTTTGTGACCTCAAATGCTATTTTTCTTGAATTTTTTTATCTATTTTTCTATTTTTCGTAAATAATAAAATATATGAAAAATAAAAAAAAATTATTTTTTTTTCAAAAATGGTTCCTTAGGCTTGACCAAAGCTACCAAAGTTGATTTTACAATTTTTCAATTTTTTATGAATTTTTTATGAATTTTTCAAAAATAAATCGAAAAAGACTGATCGAGAATTAGGTGTCAACATGCATGAACTGAATATATTGAGGGTTCATGGGAGCGTTGTCATATGTTCGATTGATCGATAAGATGTCTTAAGTTGCCAATTGAATGGCTATCGAGGGATTGGTTTAATGGAAGTGAGAATTCAATAGTTTTTTATCTGAAATTGGTGAACTTTTCTAGGTTGATGAGTGATCCTTGGTGAATTGTGTACTTGCAAAATTGAGGAGAATTACTTAGTGTGGAATTTTGCTAATCGACCAAGGTAAGTGTTGCCTAAACCTTTATTTGAATGCTAGGACACTATTGGACGATTTAGTGAATGAATTGCATGATTGATAAGGCCTGTGACCTGAAATTGATTAATGCCACGGTGTGTGTGATGTTGTTGTGAAAGACAATGATGTTATCGATTGGCTGATGGCCCTAGTGGTATCGATTGACCTATGGCCCATGAAATGAGAAATGGCTAAGAGCCTAGAGGTACCGATTGGTCTGTGGCCCTAGTGGTACCAAATGACTAAAATTCATAATGATATCGATTGACCTATAGCCTCGGCGATATCAAATAGCCAGAGAGCCAGAGAAATACATCGCGGCTGATAGCCCAGACGATGAGAGGTTGTCAAAGCTGTGATAGTTGTGCATTGAATTATGTGTTGTATATGCATTGAGCTTGAGACCCTGAAGTTGAATGTGGTTAATTATGTTTCTTATCCATGCTTGGTTATCTATATGCTTGTTTTGGTGATGCCTTGTGCCATTGCATTTGTGAATGCTTGCTTTTGGTGGCGTTGATATGTGGTCTAAGGGCACTGGTGTTAAGATATAGGTTTAGGTTACACTTTATGAGATATAAATCACACCTCGTAGTGGGACACATTTTTCAGACTTCAATCTTTAACTATGCTGCCAATTCAACTGGGCAATCTAAAGGAGATAACCGCCCTTTTTCATGAATTTCCCGCGAGGAAGGGTATTGTGTAAGGAAACACACAACTATATGGGAAGATGACGGTAAATTGGAGTTACAGAACCACTGTTTCGAAGCATGGTTCCGTCAACTGGGTAACAGTAGCTTGATGAGACCTCTACTGCCTGAAGATGTTCCATCGAAGCTGGTTCCTAATTGGTATCATTCGTCCCGACTGGAGATAGAAGTAGAGAATCCAGCATCAGCAAGAGGTTCGAGGAATATCCCTAAAGAGTCGAAGTCTCCTCCTACTAGGGAATATATAAACTTTATTGAGATCTCTACCGACACGATCGAGGACACCGATGACGGTGAAAAGAATGAAACTAAAGAGGACACTAAAGAATCATCTGAGGAATTGCTATCCGAGACATAACTACAACTCAGATGACGAAGAGGACACGAAAGCGACGATTCAAGTGGTTCTTCCGAGTAGTTCGATGAAGGGGTTTAGGTGTAAAAGGCATGAGGAACAATTTTGGTATTAAGCTCTGGGGAAGGCTAAGTGTTAACTTTTGAACTTAGGCCTTAGTTCCTTTTTCCTACCCGGATGTGCGGCTTTATCTTTTTGTCTTTTTCCTTCCGTTGTTTGTACTAGATACTTGTGGGTATAAATGGGTGTGCTTTTAATCATTCCAAATTTTCTTTTTATTTCTTTGTGTATGGAGATATATGTCTCACCTTTCGTGTGCGCATTTCATATCATACTAGGCTTTGTGAAGTTTCTGGGTATTTACTGGCCTGAGGTGGATGTGACGAGCTCCAAGGGACGCGGGGCCTTACATTTCCATTTGAGTGGTATCAAAGCAAGGTCAACAAGATTACAACAGATTGAGGATTGGAGTAATAAGGAGTAAAGAAAATTAGATGGAAGGGGTAGTGAGATCCTAGGGGGAGTCGTTAGAGTCAAGTATGAATGCATTGTATGTTAATGGCGCATGTGATTGACATCTTGAAATGGCATGGCTGTGGTGAACTTATGAGGGGTCAAGCTCTGTTCTTAGTATATTGTTGTGGATGTTGATTTGATGAGTGAATTATTACCTTTGATTGTACTATGTTGCAGATGAGTCTGAACTTGAGGTATGGATTTGTATCCCTGATTGATGTGCTCATGAGAATGCCCAAGTGATTGACTGTTGTTTTATGATTGTTGCTTTGTTGAGTAGTGTAGAATCTTTAAATTTGAGTAAGTGACTTAGGTCTCTGATTTCGTGATGGAATTATAGTGACTAAGGTAAGCTAGTGGAGCAAGTATGAGCAACAGACCTAGAAGACCGAGAAGCGAAACTTCGTGCTTTAGAGCCCCAGCGGCCAATGACCCAAGAATGGATGGAGTCTTGAGAGCCATGGAATAAATTGGAGAGCTGATGGGAAAAGAAGCTCAAGATAAAGCAGCTGCTGCTCTTAGACAAGCAGAAGATAAAGCTGAGATTATAACTCAAGCTGTTGAAGCTGCAGTGGCAGCTGTGAATATGGTAAATGGAAATAATGCCTAGGGTACTGAAGCTGGGAATGCTCAAGGTGATGGCCGATGGGTCAATTGGTGGAGCAGTTTATTAAACTGAAATCGACCCAGTTTGATGGCACTAGAGATCTTGAGCTGGCACCGAGATGGATTGAGAAACTCGAAAGGCTTTTGGAGTGCTGAGATGCACTAATGAAGAGAAAGTGTTGCTAGCTGTGTCTTAGCTAGAGGGAACCGCGAATGATTGGTGGAGTGTCTCGAAGGAAGGAGTATTTCCTGAAGGTACGATCTTGACTTAGGCTACCTTTACTGCCGCCTTCAACAATAAGTACTTTTCTGAGACGCCACATGAGAGGAAACAAGTGGAATTTTAGCAATTGCGACAGAATCAGCTGATTGTGGACCAATATGAAGCTGAGTTCGCAATACTGTCGAGGTATGCACCAAGATCAGTTGAGGATCCGCTCGAGAAAGCGCAAAGGTTTCGAAGTGGTTTGAGACTAGAGATTCGTAGTCAGATAATAACAGTGAACTTGAGAACATATCGAGAGATTTATGAGAGGGGCCAAACGATCGAGAAGGATATCAAAGAAAGAGGCGTTGCTTCTGGATCGCAATTTACTCCTTTGAGAGATAATCGACAGTTGGGAAAGAGGTCAATGGTAAACAACCAATGATTTGTTCCTCCGATTCGAAGAAACATTGGAAAACCGTCGAATCAGTCAAACTGGTATTGTTGTATTTGTGGAAGGAGGCATGGAAGTGGTCCTTGCCCCACAGGATAGGAGCATGTCATAGATGTGGTCATTTGGGCCACCAGATGAAGAATTGTCCGAATCAAGCTCTAGGAAATCGAGTTTAGAGACAGAGACCACAGGCTGGATAGCTAGCCGTAGTCCCACAGAACGAACAGAATCGACCATCAGCCCAAGGGAGAGTATATGTTGTGGCACGTAGAGAGGCAGAAGAAGTGCCTGGCGTGGTTATAGGTACAATCTATTTGTGTGACCAAGTTACCTATGCTTTATTTGATCCCGAGGCTTCGCATTCCTTTATATTTGCTCAGTTTGCTGATCTAGTGGAAGTAGAGCTAAAACCGTTGAATGTGTTGTTGCACGTTGCTACACCATTAAAGAATAATGTGCTAGACTCGCTAGGCATGCGGGCTATAAGATAGTGATTGGGGGCAGTGAGGAAAGAATAGATTTGATTGTGCTACCTATGTATGATTTTGATGTGATTATTGGCAAGGATTGGTTGGAGAAACAAAGGGTTGTATTTGATTGTGGTAACAGGGTAAGTCGTTTTTATCAAAAGATCGCCCTAGTTTTGAATTTGTGGGAAGTTGGGGAGAAACCTCCATTCCTTTGGTTTCATCGCTTGAGGCGACTAAGCTGTTGAACGAAGGGTGTTAAGCTTACTTAGCTGTTGCAATTGACACAACAGTTGATAAACCAAAGTTGAAAAGTATAGCGGTTGTATGTGATTTTCTGATGTTTTTTCTAAAGAAGTGCCAGGATTACCACCTGAGAGAGAAATTGAGTTCATGATTGAGTTAGCTCCCGGAACGAAGCCAATCTCGAAGTCACCATATAGAATGTCCTTTTTGAGTTAAAAGAGCTAAAGGTACAGATGGAGGAGTTAACATACAGAGGATTCATTAGACCGAGCGCGTTACCATGGAGAGTGCCGGTCTTGTTTGTGAGGAAAAAGGATGGGATTTTGCGTTTGTGTATAGATTATAGGCAGCTGAATCAAGTAACTATCAAGAACAAGTATCTGTCGCTAAGGATAGATGATTTGTTTGATCAACTACAAGGAGCATCTGTGTTTTCTAAAATAGACTTGATGACTGATTATTATCAATTGAGAATTAAGAAAGAGGACATACCAAAGATTGTCTTTCTGATTTCAATAGGGAGCAAGCTTGTTGACACCAAAATAAATTGCCTGCAGAAACTAGTGTTGCATATGTGAGGAGTATACGCTTACGTGGATCATATGAAGAATCTATACATGTATGGACCGCATGAAGAATCAATACGTGTGCAAAACATGTGAGGAATCGACACTAGAGCATGACACATAGGGAAAAAAATCCTCGATAGAGAATGAAGAAGACGGGAATCATTTAAAGAAATCATCAAATCAGTTAGTAAAACTAAGCACCGACAAGAAGCAGTATGCAAGATTCAAAATTCTTCAAGGCGCATCGAAGGAGACGAAACTATTTCCTTGAATTTCATGGTGAGAGGATAGATTCGAGACAATTTGAATTGTGACACCCCAAATTTTAGGGCCAGTTTAAGCTTAGGGTTCGAACTATTTGTAGATAGTAGCTCAAAGGTCAAGATGAGCCACCAAAGAAATAAATCATCTTCGACATGGGTCATGGCTTACTATATAAATCGGCTATGCGTTCGATTGAGGGTTGACTATGTGGCGACTTTAAATCAGGCATTGATCGATTATAATTAACCTCGTCAAGCTACGGAATGGCCACAGGATCACCCTAAAGTCGACCAGGGACTGAACTGTGGAACAATTGACAAACTGACGGAGGTCGACAACGTATTTATAGAAGAATAGGGACCATAAAATCAACAAACAAGTACTTCTTCCTGGAAAATGAGAAACGATCCAAATTTCTTTTTAAGGGAGAGATCATAAAAAATTCTCCCTTACAAAAAAATAAATAAAAAATTCTCTTAAATTTTGGGAGGTATTTTGCGTTTATCCCTAAATTTTGGCTTTTCATCGTTCGTTTAGTAGGATCCAGATCGTCTGCCCTTCCTTTAGAAGGCATGCGCCTGCCCTTGGGATCCGGATATCTCCTATTTTTAGGGGGTAAATTTTTGGATAATTTTTTTTATTTTTTTAGTAATAATTTGAGCTGTTCATTCATAACGAGGACGGCTCGAATTTCAAGAACAAAGCCTGCCTTCTGAGGGAAAGATAGACGATTCCTTCATCTTTTAGTGTGTGTGGCCCTCTATTTGCGAAGACTTTTGCATAGAGCAAAGACTCGAATGTAAGTCAACAAGGCTGAAACTTAATGCCATAGAAATATAATCCAAAGCAGCTTTAATAAATGGACAACGTAGTCCTATTAAGCAAAAACTTAATACTTATGAGTGTTTTGAGCTATATGTTTTTGGTCAAAATATCTATCAACATCAGCATCAACAGTAACTTTATCCCAAACTAGTTGGGGTCGGCGGTCGATGAACCCCAAAAAATCATAAAAATAAAAACAGAATCAAGCGAGAGAAAAAAGATAAATATGTAAATATATATATCCATTACCCCTCCACAACACTAACGGCCTTCCTCTATTACGTCCTAAGACAAACCGTACGCCAATCTATTTCCCACTCCATTAAATCTATCTTTATTACTTTCACCCAAGTAAGTTTCGGCCGACCTCTTGCTTTCTTTGTGTTATGCTCTTGATAGCAAACTCTATTTGTACTGGTGTATCTAAGGGCCTTCAGAGGATATGCCCAAACCATCTCAATCTATGCTCTCTCATCTTTTCCGTTATCGGTTCTACTCCAACTTTTCATCGAATTTTTTTATTTCTTATCTTATCCATTCTTGTATGACCACACATCCACCTTAACATTCTTATTTTCGCTACTCCCATTTTATACTCATGTTTCCTTTGTATTGGCCAACATTTAGCTCTGTATAACATGGCAGGTCTAACTGCTATTCTATAAAATTTTTCTTTTAACCTAAGAGGAATTTTGCGATCACACAAAAATTATAATGCACTGTGCTATTTCATTCAATCTGCTCTGATTCTATGGATTAGTCTTCATCAATTTCTCCCTCCTTTTGCAATATTGCTCTCAGATATCTAAATGTATCTTTCTTGGGTACCTCCTGTCCGAATATATTTACTGCTTCTTGATCCCCTCTTCCTGTCGTATTAAACTCACACTTCAAGTATTCCGTCTTACTTCGACTTAGCGTAAATCCTTTAGACTCTAAAGTGCTTTCCATACTTCTAACTTAGCGTTAACCCCAGCTCTTGTCTTATTGATAAGCACAACATCGTCTGTAAATAGCATATACCACGACAACTCATCTTGAATATCTTTTGTTAGCTCATCCATAACTGGGGCAAAAAGGTAAGGGTTCAAAGCAGAACCTTGGTGTAAGTCTACTGTGATTGAAAAATAACTTAATGTGCCATTACAACCCTTCACACATATAGTAGCACTGTCGTCCTTCATTGCCTCTACATACTTTAAAGGTACTTGTTTCTTCTCAAGAATCCACCAAAAGACCTTTCTTGGAACCCTATCATACGTTTTCTCGAGATCAATAAACATCATATGGAGGTCCTTCTTTCTTTCTTGATATATTTCCATCAATTGTCGTATTAAGAAAATAGCATCCATGGTAGATCTTCCTAGCATAAATCTTAATTGATTGATAGAAACCTTGATCTCTATTCTTAAACGATGCTCAATGACTATCTCCCACAGTTTCTGTGACGTCCTGAAAATTCGGCTTTTGTAAGCGCCGAAATTTGATGAAATGATATGAAAATATAATCATAGTCGACTTATACTTTGGACTAATAGGAATGAAGAGACGAAAATGTGGACAATTTCTAAACTTTAGGTTATTTCGGATTGGGTTTCGAATTTGATCCGCGGTGATTTTGAATTGCCGTTTTTGCAATCTAGCCTAACCTCAATTGAGCTTGGCCAGTGAAATTACTGAATTACCCTTCGCTCAGTATACCAAAATTTCGTTTCAGTCCCGGCACGCCAAATTACCATACTACCCCCTTTATTTATTTATGTGCTTAAGACAAAAAAATTAAATTTTTGTCTTTGAAAGTCAAGGTGGAACCCCACCTTCCCTCTGCCCTAAGCCGCACGTCCCCTCTCTCTGCTGCTCCTTCTGTCTTCTGTCGTCTTCTTCTTCTCTACTCTTCTTCTTCTTCTTCTTGTATTTTGGTCGAGAACGACCAACTCTTGAACCGATCAATCCTTCTCTTCCACCGTTATTTTCGCGCGACCACACCTCACTACCGTTAGCCACCGTCCTCAGCCACTCCCCGCCGCCGCCCTGACCCGAACCAAGCTGCCGTCGCCATCGAACGGCCAAGGAAACACCTCGGGATGCCCCGCCCTATTTTCGGGTTAGGGGACCTGACAGCACCGCAGCCTCCTTCGGCCCCCACGGTCGCCACCGACACCGACCACCGCCCCTCAGCTGAGCTCCGACCTCCCCTCGATCGATCCGACCCATCCCCACCGATCGTCCGTCGCCGGAGCCGCCAAAATCCAGCCCCGAAGTCCCGGTGCTCTGTTTTACACCCAGTTCAATTTGGTCTTCGATTCGGCCAAACCGGACGCCGCCGTGCCTCACTGCCACCGCCGATCGACTCCCTAGGGTCCCCTCCACCACCTCCGAGCTCACCGCTTCCGGCCGCAGCGCGTGGCACCCGGAATCCGCCGCCGATCAACTCCTCTACTTCGGCACCGAGCAGAGGCGTTCCCGATCACGGCTGTTCGTCGCTGCTGGCCGCCTTCTGCCGCCATCCACAGGTCCCGACCGACCCCCATCGACCACTGGGTGACCTCCCGACCCTTGGCCGGCCTTGTCACGGCCCGTGTCGCCGAAAAACTGCCAAAACATTCCGGTTCGCCAGTTGTGGTTTCTGACTTTACTGTTTCAGGCCGCCGGTCGCAGCTCGCCAGAGCTCTCTGGCCACCTGTCCCAGCAACCTCGCCGGATTCCCCCGGGGTGTCACCAAAGTTTGAGCTCAGGCCGCAGCGGCATAAACCCTATTTCGGCCGCCACCGCCATCGCCGCTGCCACTCAAGCTAACTCACGTTGTGAGTTGACCCTAAACCTTGGTTAGGGCGCTAATTGCTCTTATGATTAGTTTTAATTAATTAATTATTTATTTATTTAAAAAAATTATTTTCGATTGGAACCAGTTTAGATAGAAATGATGGTTAGGATAAATGGCCGATCGTTTATTTGTCTGTGGCTATTTGTGGTAGTTTATCAATTGATTGATTGATTGTGTTTGTTCGCGAGCGAGTGTCAGGTTAGAGACGAGCGAGCGATTGATTATTATAAATTGACTGAGCTATATGAAATATAGTGTGAATTGAGCTTGAAATTGTCGGGTTGAGTTAATTGCTAGCGAGTGCGTTAATCGCCAGATTGGTTTGGTTGCCTGGCTAAAATGCTCGACTGAGAGTCTGGTGGGCCTTGGGGCCAAGTCTATTGCATTTTGGTATGATTATGGCATTAATCATAGATAAACAATGAGTTGATTGTCATTTGCAATTCGTGTGGTTATTAAAGGATCAATGATGTTACCTGGTAAGTTCATTTTGTACCTTTAGTACTCGTGACATACCTTATTGTATGAAAATTCGCGACTTGTCAGAAGCACGATAATCCATGTCCCGTGCCAGCCGTACAATTTTAAGAGATTATTTGATGCCAGTCACAGCTTGTGATGGACCGAAGCTCCTTTTTAAGGAATGCCTACTCGTAGTGCCGTGCCGGGTGCACTTGATACATTGCCCGTAGTAACCGTCGCTGAAAGGGTAAAGTGGACGTAGCATGGTCCTGCCAGAAGAGTGCGGGATCGCACTATTGATGTTATTATCACGCTAGTCGCGTGGGTCGTTGTTTAAGAATGGACTTGTGTGATGTCTTGTGTACGCCTGAGTAGTGGTGCCTTATTTGATTGTTGATTGGGCGGATTTATTTTATTGTTATATATGTGCTATATCTCGTGGCTTACCACGGTACTTAGGTTATCTCGGGCGAATTAGTGTCTAACTGAGATTAGGCTTGATTCACTAAGATTAAATTCTCACCCCATCGTGGGACAACTTTTCAGGTCCAAGGTAATGGAGAGACCGGTGCGATTCGGTACCCCCACTCACTCATCACACCATATTAGTCTCCACCCGGTACCAGGTACGGATCAGATGTGGAAACGCCACATCACAACGATATGGGTCGATGAAGGGATGCCACATCTAGTGGCACACCTCTTTAAGGCCTGGTATCTTCGCGATGGGGTGGATCTCTTTGGTCCGCTCAGAGGATTTGAGGGTCCCCCTCTTCAGGGGGTCCCTAATGTCCCCGCCTGAGATCCGAAGGACAAAGATACGCCAGATGGGGAGGCGGTGGATCCCGCATCCGGTATGCAGTCTGAGTTTGAGCCCGAGCAATTAGTAGGCCCTTCTGTACACTCTAGCCTGAGTTCCTGCGATGACCCCAATGACCCGGCTCCCCCGATTGGCTATGACGATCCGGATGTCGTTTTTACTAAGTAGAGGGTTAGGTTTCTTTTGTGGTCAGGGAATTGGTGATATCTTTTGTGGGGGTACTGTTTTGGAGTATATGAGAGTTAACCTTACTTGACTCCTGTATCTTTTTGTGAGTCTTAGAAGGCCACCTCGAAGCATGGGGTTGTATTTATCAGTTATTGGCTTTGTAAGGTTTTAGATCATCTTTTCTCAACAGTTTTATTTTAGCATGGTGTTGACTGGCTTTTCTTCTTACCTATCTCATGCTAATTTTATTGTATGGAAGTTTGCACGTTTCACATGCGCAGAATATTCTTAGGTCGATAGCTGTTGCCTGGGACGCTATCTTTTATGACCTGGTGGAGATTTGGCAAGGGGTGTCACGGGTTCGAAAATCGGGACGTGACATCCCAGCCCAAGGTGGTATCAGAACAAGGTTAGCCTGATCCGTCTGGTCATTGGCATGGAGTGATAAGGAGCGTTGAGAAATGAGATAGTTAGTAAGATTTGTGTTATTATGCCGGTGATTGTTAATTTTGTGATTGAATTTTGGGGTTGCCCTCTGACTGCGTTTTGTTATGGGGTAAGCAGGGCTCCGTACATTTATCGCAAAATGAGCGGACACGGTAAAAGAGCACCCCGAGCACCTCGAAGGAGGCTTGTGAGGCCAGTGGAAGAATTAGTTGGTGTAGAAAGAGTATCGCCGGTAGTGTCCTCAATTGCGCCCCCTACTGTAGCCTCTGCTGCTGAACCTACTAGACCTACTGGAAGGGAGTCAACTATGGCTAAAGTTATGCAAGTTTTAGGGGCTATTGAGATTTGATGGGGCAACAAGTAAGGAATCAATCTGCAGTTATTGTTGCTGCTATTGGGACTTCATCTGCGATTCCATTTGCAGTTCCGCCAGTAAATCCACCTCCTGTATCTGACAGCGAGGAGCGTATGGCTCAAAAGCTGGTGGAACAGTTTCTCAAATTGAAGCCACCTCGATTCATTGGAAGTGGAGACCCTGAAGCTGCTACTCGATGGGTTGAAGGGATGGAGAAAACGTTTGACTTGTTGAGATGTTCAAATAGGGATAAGATTACTCTGGCAGTCTATCAACTCGAAAGGAACGCTAGTACCTGGTGGACAACTGTCAAGGGTAGAACTTTTCCGGAAGGTAAAATTCTAGTATGGAATACTTTTGTGGAAGTTTTTAATAACAAATACTTCTTGAGGACAGCTAGAGAGCAAAAGATGGATGAGTTCTTTCGCCTCCGTGAAAACCAGATGACCGTTGACCAGAATAAGGCAAAGTTTTCTAAACTGTCTAAATATGCTTCGAGAATGATTGAGGATCCGAAGAATAGGACTAAAAGGTTCAAAGACGGGCTGAAGCCCGAGATTAAGAGTGCTCTGGCACCGCTTGACCTTCAAGACTATGATGACATCTACGTGAGGGCGCTGATAGTGGAGCGGGACTTGGCTGAAAGAACTATTGCATCTGGATCATGATTTACGTCCCCAAATAGGTTCGACAAAAGGCAAGGGAAGAAACCCATGTTTAGCAACCGGAGTCACATCTCACCCAATCGCCGAGGGGCGATTAGTAAGCCGGCATTTCGCCAAAGTGAGATGTGTGGCTTGTGTCGATAGAGGCATGGGCCTGGCTTGTGCCCATATCGAGGTGGTGCCTGTTTTGGTTATGGCCAGTTGGGCCATCAGGTGAGAGACTGCCCGCAGAGGCAGGGCGGGCCGGCACCACCATAGCAAGGAGGACAGCCTAGAGGAACTGTGCCACCAAACTTCCAGAATCGTCCGCCGGCACAAGGGAAGGTTTTTGCTATCCCTCGGGAAGCGGCAAAGGATTCGCCGACCGTTACAGGTACGATCCTCTTGCATAATCAAGTAGCGTATGCCTTGTTTAATCCGGGCGCCACACATTCGTTTGTTGCGGATCAGTTTGTTAAATTATCTTAATTGAACTTGGTACCTTTAGATATCGTGCTTAATGTGTCTACGCCGTTGAAATATAAAGTAGTGGCTACAATGAGCTGGCCTGATTGTAGACTTGTGGTGGATGGCCATGAGAGTAAAACAGACTTGATTGTATTGGAAATGTACGATTTTGACTTAATTGTGGGAATGGATTGGCTGACGAAACAAAGGGCCGTGATGGACTGCTTTAATAAGGTGATTCGGTTTCATCCGATGGATGGTATTAGCTTTGAATTTTTGGGTAATTGACGAGGAACCTCGATTGTGATGATATCGTCGTTAGAGGTGACTTGATTGTTGGAGAATGGGTGCCAAGGTTATTTGGCTTCTGTGGTGGATACGTCTGCTAAAGAACTGAAATTGGAGGATATTACGATTGTATGTAAGTTTCTAGATGTTTTTCCCCAATAATTACTTGGTTTGCCACTAGAAAAAGAAATTGAGTTTGTGATAGAGTTAGCTCTTGGGACGGAGCCGATCTCAAAGGCGCCATATAGAATGGCATTGTCAGAGTTGAAGGAACTCAAAGTTCAGATGCAGGAATTGTTAAATAAAGGGTTCATCCGCCCTAATGCATCGCCATGGGGTGCGCCTGTTTTGTTCATCAAGAAAAAGGATGGGTCTTTGAGATTGTGCATCGATTACAGGCAATTGAATTAGGTGACGATCAAGAACAAGTACCCACTGCCAAGGATTGACAACTTGTTTGATCAGCTGTAAGGAGCATCGATATTTTCTAAAATTGATCTACGGACGCGATACCATCAGGTGAGAATCAAAAAAGACGACATACCGAAATCGGCATTTAGGACACGTTATGGACATTACGAGTTCACTGTGATGTCGTTTAGTTTGACGAATGCCCTTGCTGCCTTTAGGAATTTGATGAATAGAGTATTCAAAGAGTTTCTGGATTGCTTTGTGATCGTTTTTATAGATGACATTCTAGTGTACTCCAAGAATTCTGAAGATCATGAATAACACCTGAGAGTAGTTCTGGAAACTCTGAGAATGCATCAATTATATGCCAAGTTCAATAAGTGCGAGTTTTGGCTAGCTCGCATGGCATTTTTAGGTCGCATGATTTCGGGTGACAGTATTGCAGTGGATCCGATTAAAATTGAGGCAATTATTAATTGGTCAAGATCGACGACTGCTATGGAAATTAGAAGCTTCTTGGGTTTTGCAGGTTTGTGGAAGGGTTCTCAGCTATAGCGTCACATTTCACTAAATTGCTGAAGAAAGATATGAAGTTTCAATGGATAGACAAGTGCGAGTGCAGTTTCCAAGAGCCTAAGCATAGGCTAACTATGGCTTCTGTTCTAACAATTCCGTCTGGTCCGGGTGTTATGAAATTTATAGCGATGCTTCGCTTAGGGGACTGGGTTGTGTTTTAATGCAGCATGGCAGGGTGGTAGCGTATGTGTCTCGTCAGTTGAGACTGCACGAATTGAATTATCCCACGAACGACTTGGAGTTAGCTGCAGTTGTGTTTGCTTTGAAAATCTAGAGACATTATTTGATTGGGAAAAGTTTCCAGGTGTATACTGACCATCAGAGTCTGAAGTACCTGTTCTTTTAAAGGGAGCTGAACATGAGACAGCGCCGATGGATGTAATTACTTAAGGATTACGATTGCGAGATCCTATATCATCCTGGTAAGGCGAATAAAGTTGTTGATGCCCTGAGTAGAAAATCAGTGATTGCTCAATTACAGGTACATGAATGGCATTCACTTGAACAACTGAGAGACTCAGACTTTAAACTGGAGCTAAGCCACCTACCGAGTCTTGTGGCTACCTTGAGAATTGAGCTGGAAGTGCAAGTTAAGATTAAGACCCCGCAGTCTATAGACCCCTTTATTTAGAAGATACTTCGAGAAAACTCGGCTAAACGAAGGGTCAATTTTTAAATAGCTGAGGATAGGATACTTAAGTTTAGAGGACGTTTGGTTGTGTCTGCTATGAAAATTTAAAGGAGGAGATCTTATCAGAAGCACATCGTAGTATTTATAGTATCCATCTTGGGAGTACAAAGATGTATCATAATTTGAAACAACACTACTGGTGGAACGGTATGAAAATAGATGTAGCCGAACATGTGGCTAAGTGTTTAACCTGTTAGCAGGTCAAGGTGCAGCATTGCAAACCTGGAGGACTGTTGCAGCCATTGGAAATTCCAGAGTGGAAATGGGAACATATCACGATGGATTTCGTGATGGGTTTGCCAAGGAGTCAGAGAGGGCATGATTCAATATAGGTTGTGGTAGAAAGGTTAACGAAATCAGCGCACTTCATTCCAGTAAGAAAGGACTTTGCCTTAGATAGATACGAAGAGTTGTATGTGAGGAATATTGCAAGACTACATGGTGTGCCAGTGACAATCACTTCGGACCGGGATCCCAAATTCACTGCTATATTTTGGAAGAGTTTACAAACTGCTTTAGGGACGAAGCTGCAATTTAGTACAGCTTATCATCCGCAGACAGATGGCCAATCTGAAAGAACGATTCAGACTTTAAAGGACATGTTGAGAGCATGTGTCCTGGATTTCAAAGGTAGCTGGGAGGAACAATTACATTTGGTTGAGTTTGTCTATAATAATAGTTATCAGCAGAGTATTAAGATGGCACCTTTTGAGGCCTTGCATGATAGAGCTTGCAGGACGCCAGTCTGTTGAGATGAGGTTGGTGAAAGGAAGATAACTAGCCCTGAGTTAGTATAACAGTCAATGGAAGCAATTAAGGTGATTAGAGACAGACTAAAAACAACTCAGAGTTGCCAGAAAAGTTATGCAGATAAAAGGCGCAGACCTTTGGAGTTTCAAGTAGGTGATCATGTTTTTCTGAAAGTGTCGCCTGTGAGAGGAACATCTCGCTTTGGCAGGAAGGGAAAGCTGAGCCCGAGGTACGTTGGACCGTTTGAAATCCTAGAACGAAATGGAGTTTTGGCTTATCGACTCGCGTTGTCACCTAAACTTGCTCAAGTGCATAATGTCTTTCACGTGTTGATGATGAGGAAGTATGAGCCAGACCCCGCTCATGTGCTGAGTTATGAGGAGATTGATCTAGATGAACGGGTGTCATACGTGGAGCGACCAGTTCAGATCGTGGACAGGAAAGAGCAGGTACTTTGAACCAAAACGATTTCGTTAGTCAAGGTGGTTTGGCAACACCATGGTACTGAAGGAGCTACATGGGAGAACGAGGAAGTTATGAAGCGTAGTTATCCTTATCTTTTTGAATAGTTAGAACTGTGCTGTAATTTCGAGGACGAAATTTCCTAAATGGGGGAGAATTGTGATGTCCTGAAAATTTGGCTTTTGTAAGCGCCAAAAGTCGATGAAATGATATGAAAATATAATCATAGTCGACTTATACTTTGGACTATAAGGACTGAAGAGACGAAAATTTGGACGATTTCTAAACTTTAGGTTATTTCGGATTGGGTTTCGAATTTGATCCGCGGTGATTTTGAATTGCCGTTTCAGTCTCGACGCGCCAAATTACAATACTACTCCCCTTATTTATTTATGTGCACAAGACAAAAAAATTAAATTTTTGTCCTTGAAAGTCAAGGTGGAACCCCACCTTCCTTCTGCCCTAAGCCGCACGTCCCCTCCCTTTGTTGCTCCTTCTGTCTTCTGTCGTCGTCTTCTTCTTCTTCTTCTTCTTGTATTTTGGCCAAGAACGACCGACCCTTGAACCGACCAATCCTCCTCTTCCACCGTCGTTTTCGCGCGACCACACCTCACTACCGTTAGCCACCGTCCTCAGCAACTCCCCGCCGCCGCCTTGACCCGAGCTGAGCCGCCGTCGCCGTCAAACGGCCGAGGAAACGCCTCGAGACGCCATGCCCTGTTTTCGGGTCAGGGGACCTGAGAGCACCGCGGCCTCCTTCGGCCACCACGGCCGCCATCGACGCCAACCACCACCCCTCAGCTGACCTCCGACCTCCCCTCGACCCCCACCGACCGTCCGCTGCCGGCATCCAGCCCCGAAGTCCCAATGCCCTGTTTTGGACCCGGTTCGATTCGGTGTTCAATTCGGCCGAACCGGCCGCTGCCGTGCCTCACCGCCACCGCCGATCGACTCCCCAGGGTCCCCTCCACCACCTCCGAGCTCACCGCAGCCGGCCGCCACACGTGGCACCCAGAATCCGGCACCAATCAACTCCCCTGTTTTGGCAACGAGCAGAGGCGTTCCCGATCGCGACTGTTCGCCACCGCCGGCCGCCTCCCACCGCCGTCCATCGATCCCGACCAACTCCCACCGACCCTTGGGTGAGCTCCCAACCCTTGGCCGGCCTTATCCCGGTCCGTGTCGTTGGAAAATGGCCAAAACAGTCCGGTTCGCCGGATGTGGTTTCTGACTTTACTGTTTCAGGCCACCGACCGCCACTCGTCAGAGCTCTGTCATCGGCCACCTCTCCCGGCGACCTCGCCGGACTCTCCCGAGGTGTCCCCAAAATTTGAGCTCGGGCCGCCGCCTCCGCCGCCGCTGCCGCTGCCACTGCCACAGCCATCGCCGCCGCCGCCGCCGCCGCCACTCGAGCTAACTCACGTTGTGAGTTGACCCTAAACCTTGATTAGTGCGCTAATTGCGCTTAGGATTAGTTTTATTTATTTATTTATTTTAAAAAAATTATTTTCGATCGGAACTGGTTTAGATAGAAATGATGATTAAGATAAATGGCCGATCGTTTATTTGTCTGTGGCTATTTGTGGTAGTTTATCAATTGATTGATTGATTGTGTTTGTTCGTGAGCGAGCGATAGGTTAGAGACGAGCGAGCGATTGATTATTATAAATCGACTGAGCTATATGAAATATAGTGTGAATTGAGTTCAAAATTACCAGGTTGAGTTAATTACTAATGAGTGCGTTAATCGCCTGATTGGTTTGGTTGCTTGGCTGAAATGCTCGACTGAGAGTCTGGTGGGTCTTGGGGCAAAGTCTATTGCATTTCGGTATGATTTTGGCATTAATCATTGATAAACAATGAGTTGATTGCCATTTGCGATTCGTGTGGTCATTAAAGGATCAATGACGTTACTTGGCAAGTTTGTTTTGTACCTTTGGTACTCGTGCCATACCTATTGTATGGAAACTCGCGACTTGTCAGAAACACGATAATCCATGCCCCATGCCAGTCGTATGATTTTAAGGGATTATTGGATGTTGGTCGCAACTTGTGATAGATCGAAGCTCCTTTTTAAGGAATGTCTACTAGTAGCGGCGTGCCGGGTGTACTGAATAGATTGCCCATAGTAGCCGTTGCTGAGAGGGTAAAGTGGACGTAACCTGGTCCTGCCAGAAGAGTGCAGGATCGCACTATTGATGTTATTATCACGTCAGTAGCGTGGGTCATTGCTTAAGAATGGACTTGTGTGATGTCTTATGTACGCCTGAATGGTGGTGCCTTATTTGGTTGTTGATTTGACGGATTTATTTTATTGTTATATATGTGTTATATCTCGTGGCTTACTGTGGTACTTAGGTTATCCCGGGCGAATCAGTGTCCTAACCGAGATTAGGCTTGATTCACTGAGATTAAATTCTCACCCCATCGTGGGACAACTTTTCAGGTCCAAGGTAATGGAGAGACCGATGCGATCGGTACCCCCACATACTCATCACACGATGTTAGTCTCCACCCGGTACCAGGTACGGACCAGATATGGAAACGCCACATCACAACGATATGGGTCGATGAAGGGATGTCACATTTGATGGCACACCTCTTTAAGGCCTGATATCTTTACGATGGGTGGATCTCTTTGGTCCACTCAGAGGATTTGAGGGGCCACCTCTTCAGGGAGTCCCTAATGTCCTCGCTTGGGATCCGATGGACAAAGATACGCCAAATGGGGAGGTAGTGGATCCCGCACTCAGTATGCAGCCTGAGTTTGAGCCCGAGCAATCAATAACCCCTTCTATACACTCTAGCTAGAGTTCCTGTGATGACCCCAATAACTCGGCTCCCCCGATTGGCTATGACAATCCAGATGCCGTTTTTACTCAGTAGAGGGTTAGGTTTCTTTTATGGTCAGGGAACTGGTGATGTCTTTTGTGGGGGTACTGTTTTGGAGTAGAAGAGAGTTAACCTTACTTGACTTTTGTATCTTTTTGTGTGTCCTAGAGGGTCGCCCCGAAGCATAGGGTTGTATTTATCAGCTGTTGGCTCTGTAATTTTTTAGATCATCTTTTCTCAGCAGTTTTATTTTAGCATGGTGTTGACTGCCTTTTCTTCTTACCTATCCTATGTTGCTTTTATTGTATGGAAGTTTGCACGTTCCACATGCGCAGTATATTCTTAGGTCGATAGTTGTTGCTTGGGACGCTATCTTTTATGATCTGGTGGCGACTTGGTAAAGGGTGTCACGGGTTCGAGAGTCTGGACGTGACAGCTTCATTGTATGGCTCATAAGTTTGATGCCTCTATAGTTAGAATAATTCTGGATATCTCCCTTGTTCTTGTATATATGCACAAATATACTATTCATCCATTTATCAAGCATCTTATTAGTATGGAGAATCTTGTTAGAAAGACTAGTCAATCAACTTATTGCTACATCCCCTAAGCATCTCCACATTTCAATAGGAATACCATCGGGTCCCAAGGATTTACTAGTCTTCATCTTTTTTAATGTCTCCCTAACTTTCTATGCTTTAACTCTACGCACAAACCTTCTATTTGAATCATTAGGAGCATCTTCCAATTCCACCTCACTTCTATCGTTATCCCCGTTAAAAAGTTTGTTAAAATAACTTATCCACATGTCCTTTATGTCTTCATCTCTTATCAACAGTGTTTGATTTTCATCCTTGATACATCTAACTTGTGTCAAGTCTTTACTTTTCTTGTTCCTTGACTTTGCAAGTCTATAGATGAATTTTTCTCATTCTTTGCTCCTAAGTTTGTTGTACATATTAGTGAAAACCTTGCCTCTAGTCTCTTGTACAACTTTTTTGGCATTTTTTCTCGTCAATCTAAACTTTTTTAAATTTTCTTCATTAGGACATTTATGTAGGCATTTGAAACACTCCTTCTGGTTAATTGCCTCATACACATTTTCATTCTACCACCAGGTTTCTTTTATTTGATGTACATTCCCTCTAATTTTTCCTAACACCCATTTTGCCACTGTCTGGATACAATTAGACATCTCATTCCACATCATATTTACTTCGCCCTCTAGTCACCACGGCCCTTCCTGTATCATTCTTTTCTTAAATTATGTTTCTTTTCCCTCATGTAACTTTCACCATCTTACTCTAGGGTGTTGCGTACTTCTCTTCATCTTTTGTACTTTGTTATACCGAACTTCTAAGACCACCAACTTATGTTGTGTAGCTACATATTCACCAGGGTATACCTTACAATGTACATACGATGCTCTATCATTTCTTCTAGCAAGAAATAAATCAATCTGGTTACAATTTTGACATCTGCGAAAAGTGATGTGACTCTCTTTTCCTAAAAAAAGGTAATTGTCAATATCAAATCATAAGCTAATGTCACACTCAAGATATCTTCACTAGCCTAATTTCTAATCCCATATTCAAAACCTCCACGAATTCTATCAAAACCTCCACTACTCTGACCAACATGTCCATTTAAATCTTTTCCTATGAATACATTCTCCTAGTGTGGTATCCGCCTTAAAATCTCTTTCGGATTCTCACAAAACCTTCTCTTTTCGGACGCTTGTAGTCCAACTTGAGGGGCATACACACTAAGAATATTTAGAATCAAATCTCCCACTACTAGCTTAACTAAAATAATCATATCTCCTGTTCTTTTAACATCAACAACTCTATCTTTAAAATTTTTATCGATCAGAATCTCAACTCTATTTATACTCTTTGTTGTGCCTATATAACATAACTTGAATCTGGTGCCATCTAATTTCTTAGCCTTCTCTCCTTTCCATTTAGTCTCTTGTAGGCAAGCAATATTCACTCTCCTTGCAAAAGTATTTGTCAGTTCACTCAATTTACCTGTTAAGATTCCTACATTCCAACTCCCCAATCTAATCCTTACCCCCTAAGCTTTTCTTGCCCCCTACACTCGTCCACGGAAGTATGAGGGCTCTTGCTCATTTATCACCATATTTGGGCGCCGATGTGGAGCATTTCTCTGGGAATGATGGCCCAAGGCTAGCTTCCTTACCTCATGCACCCACCTTTCTTGGTCAAAATATCTATGTTTTGCGAAAAATAACTTTTTGGAAAATGTTTTCTAAATTTTCTAGCTTTTAGTTCTCGGAAAACAAGCTAGTCTAGAAAAAAAAAATTCGTTAGTGAAAAAACCTTCAAAAGTAGAGAAAATATTTTCCTCTTTTTGAGAAGAGAAAAATATTTTCCCCATCTTTCTTTCCTTCTCTCTTTCTCACTTTCTTTCTTTAAAATTATTTTTTGCTATCTTTTTATTTTTTTACTTATTTTAAAAATTCAAAAATTTAGTTCTTTTTCTTTTTTTTTCTTTTCTCCATCTTCCTCCTTGCTCCCCGCCGATCGTTCCTCCTTTCTCTGCTGACCGCGGACCTCAACGACAATCGTCCCTCTGGCAATCGACCACGACGCGAGCGAGCTTGAGGCTCGGCTAGTCCTAACGATCTCGAGGTCATTCGAGGCTGGCGAGCCACGACCCGCAAGATCCATCCATCCAAATGTCGTCCTGTATCATGGCCGATCTAGCAAAAAAAAGAAAAGAAAAGGAGGGGGTGTGTATTATTTGCCTTGCTTGCATTCTCAGCATCCAAGTTTTATGCCAGGTTGCACCAGTGAGAGGCCTGGACCCACTAGAACAAATTACTCACACAGATTCTTCGATCTAGCAAGCTTGTGGCTCGCAAACCTCGAGCAAGCTAGAGATCACTAGGAACGGTCAAGCCTTGAGCTCGCTTGCAGCCGATCACCGACCATTGCCATCACGTGCGTTGGCCGAAATCAAAAAGAAAAAAATGAAAAAGAAATAGAAAAGATAAAAAGATGAAGATAAATAATTAAAAAATTGAATTTTTTAAATTAATAAAACATGAAAATTACTAATTACAAATTTATTCAAAAGAGCTCATGGAGGAGTTGGATTTTCATATCAAGTGACGAAAAACATTTTCCGGATCTATCTTATAATTTAACTGAACACAATAAAATATTATCATTTTTTCAAAAAATAAATTTTCCAATATCTCATATTTTCGGCGAGCCAAGGAAGTTTCTCTCAGTGAAAGATTTGATGCAAGAGAGGGGACACAAAAGTTTACATCCCATTAGTTGCCATGATGGCGATTTTTGAGCAGGGAAACACGGCATTGAAGAAAGACCGCACAAGTCACCAAATAATGGACCGAAATTCCACGTACATTTTCTTTTGGAGTTAGGTCCGAGATGCAAGTAGCGTGATTCGTGCAAAACACAAAACGTGGATGTGACTGTTGATACATAAATTTTAATTTTTTAAAAAATTTATTTATTTCGCAAAATATGAGTTAATCATAATTTTCGCAAAAAAAAATTATCATGTATTGCATATTTATTTGTTATCTCATCCATCGGCTATCAGTCAAAGGCAAATCGATTGAGCTTAATTTAATAGGTGACAGGACCAAGACCAATTTGAAATTTTCGATTATTAGAGGGATGGCTACAATTTACATAGATGGACTCAATTTGAATTCACTTCAGTCCATTTTATTCTTTAAAAGTCAGGTTTTTAATTAATTATCTATTTAATTAATTATAGCCTAATTATGCCTTAAATTCGCGCAAATAAGCCCATAATTGAGAGAATTTCGGCCAAGTCCTAGACCCATCCATTGTGGCCAAAATTTTAAGATCCAAGCCCATCAAGGATAGAAATTTCAATGCAACTGCCATTATTTATTGAATCCGATAATAAAAAATAAACGCTACGGCTCAAGGATTTTCTTAGTGTGTAGATATATCTCACATTATCCTAGGGTTAACAACTCAATATACGGCCCGAAGAGGTAGAACACGATAGAAGGGGGAGAGAAAAAATCGAGAGGAAAAGGGGACGGCATTATTGGGAGGATTGGGAAAGCGAGCCGATAGTATTCGAACCAGTTTCGTTTCTTTGCCATTCTCGACATCTCAATCTGCATAAAAACATCCACACGTCGTCCGGCCAGCTGCTCCCTGAACCACGACACTAAGCTAGACCCAAAGCGAGATTGAGAGGAAGAAAATATGATATTCATGAAGAGGTAGGTTTGTTTTTTTTGTTTAATCATTATTACATGTCACTGACCAAGTTGTAGGTTGAGGTCAAGAAAGACCATAGCCACGTGATTCAAAGCAGAAAATTCTAAAGAAGAAAAGTGAACAAAAAGAACATAGCAACGGGAAACTTCAGGCCGAGCAAGCATCCCCGAGTCGGTTCTTGGTGTCCAAGCTCCTCCAAATTTTGCACAATTTCGAAAAGGAATGGCAATCTTGAAGATATCTTAGGTCAGCTTGACGATTTGGTATCCGCCGAAACGCCGACCCTTCGTTCAACTTTGGGAAGATGATCCTCAGGATTAGTACTACTTCAATCCTCAACATGCCACCGAGTACTTGAGAGCTTCGTAGGATGATACGAAGAGAGGTGTTCAAGTGAAAATTTACTTTTTCTTTCTCTCTTTGCAGGTAAAACAAAACTCTAGTTCGGTGGTCAAGTTGGTTTGGGTTGAAGTTTGACTAGGAGTAGGTTCTACCAGAAAGTCTGATCCTAGAGAAAAGTGCACGGGAGCTCTCCCTCATGATACACTGATGACAACCCCGACAATTGAATTGTTGTCGTCAATCCTAAAGCTCAGCTGTTGGGAGACGTTTTGCTGTCGTTTCGACACTGAATTTCAATGCTTCTTTGATGCTGAATTTCCTGCTGTTTCGGTGTCAAAATACTTGTTGTTTAGTGCCTAGAACAACCTCAGTTTGTGCATATATTGCTGCTGTTCGGTCCCTGATTAGCTACTGTTCGAGGACCGTTTCACCACTGATTTGGCGGTGGAGTTTGCTACTGTTTCAGGGTTATTTTGCTGCTGTCCAGGGTAAAAAAATAGCATTGTTTCAATGGTTTTACTCGTCGATTTGGTGCAGATTTTTGCTCACTGTTTGAGCTAAGTACTCCGCTATTTTTTACGCAATATCTTTGCCGTCTCAACTTAGTTTCCTAGGTGAATTGGTGCTCAAGCGGCTTACACAAGCACCAGCAGTTGAGACGAGCACGAGGGGCGCGACGACTGAGACGCGCGGATCTGAGAGATCTGGGAGGTGGCGCGACTCGGCGGCGTCGCAAGGCTCGGGAGATGGCCGAGCGATGACAACAAGGGGTGGTTGCGGGCTCGACTGGATCTCGGGACTCTCTAATTCGCGGCTTGCGAGCAACGGTAACCAGCGAGCTATAACTGGTGGTGGCGGCGCCGTCAGGTAGAAGGTGGACCACTGGTGCAGCTTCTGTTCTTCAAAACAAAACAACGAAAAAGCCAAGCTTTTGTTTCTCAAACCAATGAAAACGCCGGAATATTTTGGCAAGTTAAAGATAAGAAATAAGAAAGTAATTGACGTAGTTTTTGTGTATTTCGTAATCCAATAATGTACAGAACGTGCCTATTTATTGGCTTGTGACTAAATAATACACAATCAATCTATGTCAGAATGGATATTGAGGATGAATCAGAATATCAATCGGAAAAATATTTAACTAGCTCAAAGGTTGATACTTTCTCTCACACTTATTTACCGACCACCAGCCCCTTTCACAACCGATGTGAGACAACTCCAACAATCTCCCCCGAGCGACCACCCGTATATCTACCGATTGACTGTTCAATCCAGATTTGTTGGTAACTTGGGTTTTGATATCAGTATTGGGTGGTCTTGGGACTTTCTTAACCCAAAAGTTATCTCAGGCTTTTCCTCACACTTATCTACCGATCACCAGTCCCTTCCACAACCAATGTGAGACATCCCAACAATTTTTTTTTTTAAATTGTCACAAATATTTTTCAAAAACGTTATATTTTTGACCCAGAAAAAAATCGGACAATATGAAACTAATGTTAAAAAAGTCTAACCTAAAAACTTAAGTTATTAGATGGAGAGAGACCACATGAATATAAAGAGCATGCAATACTTATTCACATGTGAGACAACAACAACTTCAATACCCTATTTCACGTGCAATCAATTTGCACGTGAAAATTAACTAATGGGGGTGGGGCCACGTACGCAGAATTAAATAACATTGGCTCCGATACTACGTTAAAGATCATGCAAGGAAAAATCATGTTCAAGAAATAAACAAGAGGAGAATGCGGTTTTAGTACTGTGTCAAAAAGTATAATTTAAAAGCTTAAGTCAATTGTCTCCCTCAAGGTCTTTTGCGCTTTTCGCGTGCTGTAACAATTCATTTTCTATCGTAACAGCAAAAACACAAAGAAAGGAACATAGACAACTTACTTTTTGATCAAGTTTGTCAAGAAGCGTTACATACATACATACATACATACATACATACATACATACATACATACATACATACATAC
Source organism: Rhodomyrtus tomentosa (assembly GCA_028455895.1). Taxonomy (NCBI): domain Eukaryota; kingdom Viridiplantae; phylum Streptophyta; class Magnoliopsida; order Myrtales; family Myrtaceae; genus Rhodomyrtus; species Rhodomyrtus tomentosa. Next base: position 31,938,153 of record JAPCWY010000001.1, on the reverse strand, counting down.
ATATATATATAACTTTATGGAAACATTGGGTAGCATCTACGAAGATCATCTCGACCAAACCCAAATTGTTGAAAAATCTGATCTACAACTATCACAAAATAAAAACTATAACAAAATAAAATTCATATTACTTGATTGTGACGATACTGTAATTTCGCAAGCTCTCAATCCGGTGGCACCATTTGTAGGTTGAGTTTGTTTTGCGAATTATCATGAATTACTTCAATTAGGTCTAAGACGAAATATCGCAAGCCAAAGTTTTGGTTAACATTGGGTAGAAATATGTTTATGCGACAGTTCCTATTATGAATTCCCATCCACGCACTTCCTAGGAACTAGAAATCACTAACTTTTCGTCGCCGTGAGAATCGCAGTAGTACTGGTGTCGGACAGAGGAAATACACGCGTTTGAAGTTTCAGCGCATTGGCAAGACTAGAATTGGCAATTTCAACACGACTCGAGAATATGATTCCAACGCGGCTGCAAATTTGTGAGAGAAAGACATGATTGACACAATCCAATATGATTAATTTCGAACTAACAAGAATTGAAATATTTCACTCATTTTCAATGAATAAGAACTTTGCAATCACATTAATTAGATTAACGTTAAAGCGTTATAAAACGACATCAATAACCGATACAAAATATACTGACATGACAAGAATTCCAACAGGTGAAGCCTCTAAGATTAGCTCAGTCTTCCAATTTTATGCTATCCAACGTATTGAACAAGGATGAACGATTTGTTGATAGCCCTTCAGAAACTTGTTGCATGCGCAGACGATGCTCTGGTGGGGCAAGGCGGCGGCCGTGGTGGCCGGATCGAAAACCGGACTGAACTGGGCCAAAAACAAGGCACCGGAACTTCGGGGCTCGATTCCGGCGGCTCGGGCAGCGGACGGCCGGTGGGGGTGAGTCGGATCGGTCCAGGGGAAGTCGGGGGTCAGCTAAGCGGCGGTGGTCGGCGTCGGTGGTGGCCGTGGCTGCCGGAGTAGGCCGAGAAGTTCTCGGGTTCTCTGACCCGAAAATAGGGCAGATTTGGCCGCGGCTTCTCTTCGGCCGATCGATGGTGACGGCGGCTCGGCTCGGGTCAGGGTGGTGGCGGGGAGTAGCTGAAGACGGTGGCTATCGGTGGTGAGGTGTCGGTCGCAAAAAACGGCGACGAACGGAGGAGGAACGGTTGACAAAGGTGCGGTCGTCCACGGCCAAAAATGAAACGAAGTAGAAGACAGAGGAAGGAAGGAGAAAGAAGAAAGAAGAAGCGACAGATGAGGAAGCGACGTGCATGGGGCAGAGAGAAAAATTGGTGGGGTCCATGCCCAAGACTTTGGAGGCCAACATTAAATTTTTTTTATCGTAAGTGTATGAATAATTGGGGGGTAAAATGGTAATTTGGCGCGCCGGGACCAAAACGAAATTTTTGGTATGCTGAACAATGGGTAATTTCGGTAATTTCACAAGCCAAGTTCGGTCGGGGTTAGGCTCGATTGCAAAAACGGCAATTCAAAATCACCGCGGATCAATTTCGAAACTCAATTCAAAATAACCTAAAGTTCAGAATTCGTCCAAATTTTTGTCTCTTCGGTTCCTATAGTCCAAAATAGACGTCGACTAAGATTATAAATTCATATCATTTAATCGACTTCCGGCGCTTGTAAAAGTTGGATTTCCAGTACGTCACAATGCTTAATCTAGGAGGAGGGGTGCTTTTGTTGTCTTAATGGCAATGCTAGCGGCCGAGGTATTTGTAGTAGAAGGATGTGGGATCTTTATGCCATACAAGACCAAGTCAATATTTCACACTCTAGGCTCACCCAGTGCTAGCTGTCCATGACAGTTCTCGGTAGTTTTGGCTTTTATGGTTTGAGAAATTTAACACACGGTGCCATTTCAAGAATGACTTAGAGAGCACATTTTGTCTATGGAAAAGAGAGTGTTATCTTCTTTCTTGAGTCCCCCCGTTGGAGAAGGATCGGTCTAACTCAATTTTGAAAGTGTGAGCAGAAAACTGTGAGACATTCGTATCTACTAGACCTATCAAAATTAGTCATGAGTTGTTGTATGGGTTAGTTATATTCAATCAATGATCATAAACCGGTTTAAACATAATATGTGTGTTAAATGGGTCAGAAATGGATTTTTAACTTACTTATACTCAACGTAACTCTACGACACTCTATTCATCCCTCTTCCCTTCACTCGATCTCACGTTTACTCACTCGCACTCTCACCTCAATTTGGGTATGAGATTTTCTAAATTAGATTAAATATTAAAATGTATTAGGAATATATTTTGGGTCAAATATGAGTTGGGTATGGATCAAATTAGACATGAATAATTATATTTGCATTGTAATAACTAGATCATAGACGGGTTAAATGAGTTTATTTAGATCGGACCATTTATGCTCGATCCATCGGTTTGACCGACTTAGTATCTACGTAGAGTCCCAGTTGAAAGACAAGTTTTCATATGCACTCCTTACATGGAAGTGATAGACAGAACCAGAGAGGCATGAGAGTTTCATTGTCAAGAGTAGTGAGGAAGAGCCGACATCATTCACAACAAATAAATGCCAACCAAACAGTAGGTCTTGTCATTTTTTTTTGTAAGTTAAGTATGTATAGAACTTTTCAATGCGCTGCGTACAATGTGGATGCCGGACACAAAAACCTCGATCCCAAGAGGACAAAAGTACTCATCCTAAAGGGTACAAAGGTGTATTGGCATGCAAAAAGAATAGCACCTAAGCGCCGCCAACCCCAGGTCTTGTCATTTGTCTAGCCTAATACTTAAAAAAAAAAACTTCCAATTTTAATACTTTGACAATTATATGCTCAAAGCTTTTTTTGTCTCATAAAAAACTATCAACTTTTAATGTTATCTCAATTTTACCGGTCTAATGCCAAAAAACAAACATCAATTTTAGCACATGTCCCAATTATATTCAAACAAAATTTATCTCATAAAAACCCTAACTTGTACTTTTATCCTAATTCCACCACCATCAAGCTTTCGTCACCGTTAGTTAATCCTATGTCGCTCAAATTTTCTATCCGAATTATCAATGAATCTTCGAAATTTAGAAACAATAAGTTTTACGGACGCTGAGATTTTAGATCGTTCATCTAAATATCCCCATGTCTAGACATTCGTTGGACTGTTGAGTGTCAAAGAGTAAAGGTGAGCGGTTCCAAGTTTCGGATAGGTTCTATCTAAAACCTGGAGCTTACTCGGTAGTACAAGTTTCTCATTTTTGAAACTTGAAACTTACCATGTATGCCCTGGACCTGGAACCAACCAAGTCACAAGTTTCGGATCTGGTTCTAGGGTAGCCATTAAAATTTTTTATCATTAAAAATTTCAAACTATTATATCCGCAATAAATTTATTCACCATTAGTTTTCATGAAATGTTGTCGTCAAATTGTTGAGTTAGATTATACTTGATGGATGTATTAATTTGGGAATTTACATCCACTTGTCATATGTGTACTAATTTGAGTTTTTTAGTGGTACTTTAGTGAAAATTGTCGAGAGATAAATTTAGTACTCGTATGCTAGTTTGGAATTTTTTGTGATTGAAAAAATTAATTTGGGGTGAATTTATCCAAGGTGTATAAGTCTAGGAATTTTTTAAGATCAAAAAATTAATTTAAAATAAATTTATCATAGATGTACCGATTCAGGATTTCTTATGATATTAATCCTTGAAAATATTAGTTGGATCATTCACTAAAGCTAGTGATGGCAAGTCGTGCTTGTACTATATCGACATAAGGAAAATCCTATAAAATATGTCAATTTGAACACGAGATGATGACCTAATTGTGTTACCCCACTGGAAAGGACGCAAGAATCGAAATTCACCGAGTTTGCATGATAGGATCCATTGTCATTACAATACCAAATTAATCCATTAATACAAGTCCGAGATGAAAAATTTAGACTTTCCTTATAAAAAATCTAAAAAATGCAATAATTGACCACATGAAACATTATCAAATCAAATTAAATAACGTATTCATATAATTCGATCAGATATCTTTTACTGTGACTAACTTGGAAGGAATAATATTTGTTGATTTATACATGATATAGTTTTAGAAAAAAAAATATCGGTTTCGATTTCAGATCTGATTTCGGTTCGGTTCCATAGAAAATCGGGAACCAGAACCGGCGATTCCTCAAAACACGAAACCGGGAACCAGGCCCTATATCAGTGGAACTTGGAACCGAATCGAAACCGTCGGTTCGGTTCTTCGATTCTCGATTCTACCTTGGAACCATGCTCACCCCTATCAAAGACAATAGAAACACATCATTTTGAGTGACTATGTATCTTACGTCAATATGTAGAGGAAGCAAACAACAGAAAAGAAGTTCAACGCTGAGGTGTAATTCATTAATGATATGAAAATACCACGTCTAATTAACTAATGATGATTATGGACGGAAGCTAATGGTGGTAGATGGGGACAAAAATAAAAGCTGAAGGTTTTTTATGGGACAAAAAAAATTGGATATAATTAGAACATATGCTAAAGTTGAAGTTTTTTTTTTGTACTAGACTGTTAGGACAAAAGTAAAAGTTTGGGGTAGAATTAGGATAAAAGTAAAAGTTAGAGGTTTTTTACGAAACAAATTTTTTTTGAATATAATTATCACAAACAGTAAAATTAGAGTTTCCTTACAAAAAAAAACAGCAAATTAGAGTTTTTTTGGGTATCGAGCATTTGTCTATTTATGATCTACGAAGTCCCTTCTTGGTACTGGCAATATTTGAATTCAAGTCTCCGAAAAAGAAATTCGCTTTACACAGAATAGCTGTAGTTAGTGATTCAAGTCAGAAGGTAAGGAGTGTTGCTAGTTTGTACGATTGAAGGTAGGAGTGAACCTTCGAACGAGAGGAGTCAAGTGCAAGTGCTAGAGCTAAGATAGACCCCTTTAATCCAGTCCATATAATGTCTTTTTCAGGAGCCAGAGGAAATGGATCTCAAGTACACCAACTAGTAGGTATGAGGATTAATGTCAGATCCTCAATGACAAATGATTGATTTACCCATTCAAAGCAATTTACATGAAGGACTATCTTTAATAGAATATATCATATTTTGCTATGGAGTTCAAATTGACGTAACATGAAACCTATTAGTCTGAAAGCGTCGTGGAGAGCCACAAAAGTCCACAGACCCCTTAATTGACACTAACGAGTAAATCCTCCTTACTAAGCTTTTTCAGCAAGACAAAAAAAGCCTTTGGTTTGAATGTTTGAATCGACTCGTATTTTGCTCTCCAAAGAGCACTCTTATCAAAATCTCAAAGGGTGCTGAGTTGGAATCACACTCTAACTAAGGATTCTCGTCACGAGTCAAAGTTACTCTAACCACATTCAAATTCAATAAATATAGTATCTTAATGGTCTACAGTGATGATAGCTACTTTTTTCTGTATTACATGATTATTAGTCATTCATTGGATTTATTTGGGACATTTCCCATTAAGTGATTTATATGAATCATTTATTTTTCTTTCATGGAGTTTCTCCATTATTCATATGGTTCTGTATTTTAAAAAACATAAAAATTATTTAAGCGCGATAACCGCGCCAAGTACTTTTTTTACCCAAGGCTTTGCGGACGTATATGTACAGCAAGTAGGCGACGACATTGCTCGTATTTATGGTCTTGATGAAGTAATGACGGGTGAATTAGTAGAATTTGAAGAGGGTACAATAGGGACTGTTCTGAATTTGGAATCAAATAATGTTGGTGTTGTATTAATGGGCGATGGTGTGATGATACAAGAGGGAAGTTCTGTAAAAGTAACAAGAAGAATTGCTCAGATATCGGTGAGTGAGGCTTATTTGGGTCATGTTATAAATGCCCTGGCCAAACCTATTGATGGTCGAAGTGAAATTTACCCTTCTGAATCTCGATTAATTAAATCTCCCGCTCCAAGTATTATTTCGAGACATTTCGTATATGAGCCCTGAATCAATTGACCAGTCCAATTTTAATATCTTGATTTCGAATGGAAATGCATTGTGGGACCATATAGATATCGTCTGGTAATACCCGATCAATTAATGTTTGAACTCCCCTCTTCTAGTTAGCACATAGTGGGCATAGGAAGGGCCGTCTTTAAGGCTTAAACAATTCCTTTTTCATTCTACCAATCCAAATCGCAGTTCGTCTAACATGAGGAAAGTCTCCCCCCTTTTCAGTGGCATTGTTGATGTTGAGAGTTAGAGAGAAATAATAACAGAGTGTTTATGGTGACTCAACCCAAACTAGGATTGTATAACATATATTTATATGAGTGACTAATTACAATAAGGGTATAAATAAATACAATAACATAAATTTTCCAATATACATATAATTACACATTAATACTCCCCCTCAATTCAAAGTAGGTGTAACAACTGAGAGATTGGATCTCAATAGCACATGACGCAAACTAGGTAACACATTTGTAAATATGTCTACCACCTGATCCTCGGTAGGCACATAGCGAACATATATATCACCGGAAGCAACTCGCTCTCGAACAAAGTGAAAATCCAACTCAATGTGTTTGGTGTGAGCATGAAATACGGGATTAAAAGCAAGATATGTGGCAGAGATGTTGTCACAATAAATAGTGAAAGGAGTAGAAAGATGGACTTCAAGCTCATGAAGTAAATGCCGAATCCAAATTGTCTCAGCAACACAATGAGTGATAGCACGATATTCAGCTTCTGTACTAGAACGAGCCACAGTGGGTTGCTTCTTAGCACTCCAAGAAACAAGATTGATGCCGAGAAATACACAAAAACCTGATGTTGAACGTCGAGTATCCGAGCAACCAACGCAGTCTACATCCGCATAAGCCGTCAAAGAAGTTGGAGAACATCTCTCAATGAGTAATCCATGAGTAGATGTACCATCTAAATACCGATATATATGTTTGACAGCTTGTAGATGAGGTAATCTAGGGTGATGCATAAATTGGCTAACTAGGTTCACAGCAAAGCTAATATCAGGTCTAGTCATGGACACATATTGTAAAGTACAAACCATCTGTCGATACATCGTTGGAGAAGCGAGGAGTTCACCATCATTGACAGACAATAGAGTCTTCGATGCCAAGGGAGTAGATACAGGTTTTACCTTGACAAGGTCAAACTTGCGCAAAAGGCTATCAATATATTTAGCTTAAGATAAAAGCGTACCGTTGGATCGATGATGAGCCTCAATGCCAAGAAAATAACGAAGTGGTCCAAGATCCTTCATAACAAATTCTTGCAAGAGTCTAGTGATGAAAGATCATAATATATGAGGAGTATCACCGGTGACAAGGATGTCATCAACATATAGTAGAAGATATAGACGACCTTGAGAAGAAGAATGGACAAATAATGACGGATCAGTCTTACTCGCCACGAAACCCAATGATAATAACAAACTGCTGAAGTGAAGAAACCACGCGCGTAGAGCTTTCTTTAAGCCATAAATGGCTTTTCGAAGACGGCACACATGATTCGGATATTCAGTATGAGAGAAATCGGGAGGTTGACGCATGTAAACTTCCTCATAAGGAATGCCGTGCAAGAAGACATTCTTAACGTCCGATTGATGTACAACCCATCCTGATGAAATAGCAATAGAGAGAACAATCCAGATTGTAGCGGGTTTAATGATCGGGCTAAAAGTCTCGTCATATTCCAATCCTGCCTATTGTTTAAATCCTTGTGCAACTAGACCTGCTTTGAAGCGTTCGATAGTTCCATCAATTTTTTCCTTAATCTTAAAAACCCATTTACAACCGACCAAATTCTTAGAAGTGTCAAGTGGTACCAGATCCCACATTTTATTAACGACCAATGAATTAAATTCATCTGCCGTGGCCACCTTCCAACATGGGTCAAGAATAACCTTAGAATAGCAAGTCGGTGTCTCTTCATGAAAAAAATAAGAGAGATTAAAAACTTTCCTTCGTTTATGAATGCTAGATTTTGCACGAATTTGCATAGGATGAGTAGGAAGAGAGGATACATGAGTGGAGGAGCTAGGTAGAGATGTAGAGAGGACTTGTGAATTTGATGTAGGAGAAATTTGGTCAGAATTAGAGGTAGGAGGAATTGTGTCAGAAGTAGAGTTAGGTTGGGACACAGTGAGTGAGTTCGAAAGGAATGACGGTGGAGGTGAAATGGAATTGGAACTAAAATGAGTAGGTTAAAAGGTAGGGAAAGGTGTATTAAGGGGTTGGGTTAAAGAAGTCGAGAGAGGCGGGGGAGGAGCTTGATGCTCAAGGGAGGTAAAAGGAAGAATAGATTGATTGGAGGAAACAATAAGTGAAGAAAGTGAATTAAAAGAGTTATTTACTGAATTAAAAGAAGAATGACTTTGTGAAAAGGGAAAATTCTCCTCATTAAACCGAACATGATGACTGATATAAACACAATCACTTGATCGATCAAGGCAACGATAGCCTTTGTGATTCGAAGCATAGCCAAGAAATACACACGGCATAGAATAAGGTGCAAGTTTATGGGGGACACGAGATGGGAGAAAAGGATAACAAGCGCAACCAAAAGTTCGAAAGAACAAATAATCGGACTGAAACCCAAAAAGACAATGAAAAGGAGAAATATTAGATAAGACAAGAGTAGGAAGCTGATTAATAGTTTAGGCAATAGTGAGAAGAGCATCGATCCAATATGAAGAAGGCATATGAGCATGGATAAATAAGGTTCGAGATATTTCGATTAAATGTCTGATTTTGCGTTCTGATAGACCATTTTGAGATGCAGTGTCTGGACAAGAAATGTGTGGAATAATATCATTGTCACGTAAATATGATTGGGACGAATTACTGGTATATTCACTTCCCCCATTAGTTTGTAGGGTTTTAATTTTGGCATTGCATAGATTTTCAATGAAACAACAGAAGCGATGAAAATGAGTAGGCACTTCAGATTTATTTTTCATCGGAAAAATCCATGTGAACCGAGAGTAGTCATAAAAGAATAACACAAAATACTTAAAACTAGAATTGAATAAAATGGGACTCGTCCATACATCAAAATGAATTACAACTAAAGGAAAAAAAGCACAATAATTAACAGACTCGAAAGGCAATCTATGAGATTTGCCTATAAGACAAGACTCAAAAGTGACCAACCTAGAACAAGAATTGCAAACACAACTCAAAATTTGATTATTTGGATGACCAAGAAGAGCGTGCCAACGAGTGAGTGAAGCAAAGAAGCCACGATAAGATGCAACCGAGACGACACCAAGGAATTGGAAATCGGATAAAGACCATGAGAAGAATCAGCTTGGAGGAGAACTTGACCGGTTTGTTGGTCCTTCAAAGAAATGATGAACCATTAAAATCAATAGTGCAAAAATTTTTACAACAAAGTTGAGTGATCGAGAGAAGATCACAAGCAAGATTAGGAACACGATAGACAGGTGATAACAGCAAAGATCGAGAACTAGTATGTAAAAAAGTTATAACGACTTGCTTAATAGGCAATAAATGACCATCACCAACTGAAACTCTCGTAGAATCATAAAAAGGTCTAGGATTTAGAATTTTATTGATGTCACTAGTTATATGTGCCGATGCTTCACTGTCAAGATCTCACATCGGATCAAAGGTCTCACCAACCGAGAGAGCGGAGAAAGAGTCCGATAAATTTTTTGTAGCGAAGGCATGGTTAAACCTTTTCCAACATTGCAGTGCAATATGCCCAACTCCATTACAGATCTAACATGAAAGCTGAGGCCTAGTGTTGACACCTAAATTTTTATCAGCTTTTTTCCTTTTATTTTTTGAAAAATTCATAAAAAGTTAAAAAAAAATTGAAAAATCAACTTTGGTAACCTTGGCCAAGTCAAAGGGACCATTTTGGACAAAAACATAATTTTTCATATTTTTCTCATTTTTTTAATATTTTTGAAAAATAGAAAAATACATGAAAATTCATAAAAAAATAGTATTTGAGGTCACAAAAATGAAAAAAAAATGGTGTATATTTTTATTTTAATTCTTTTCATTTTTATCTCAAAAAAAGTGAAAATTCAATTTCAATTGCACGTGTTCCTTCACAACACAGAGTTGAATTCGGCTAAAAACTGTCATCTAGTCTTTTAATTTGCAACTTTTTGCATTTGGAATCTTGACATCCAATTTGCTTGCCTGCATTTCAATTAGGTCCAATTTCCACTAATTCTTGCATTAGAAGTTCGTAATCGGCGCATTTCGAATCCTAAGAACCACTCTCATCCGCTATCCATCTTATGGCAAGTAGAGGTAGGGCTTCTCACGATGGAAGGCAATCTCCAGTTTCTCAGTGTACGACAGCACAAGATAGGAAAGATAGTGGAAAGGAGCGGTACCGACAAAAGAGAATGTAATGAGGGATCATCCATATAGAGAAATAAAGAAAAAAAAGCTGAAGAGAGGCCACAAAGAAAAGAAAAAGAAGGACACGGTGAAAAGAAAAAGAGAATAGACAAGATAGGATAAAAAGTGGGAAATCTGAATCCATAAAAGGAGTGGTGAGTTGGTCTTCGGTGGAGGCGGATGATCTGACTATGAGGAAGTTGAGCACTAGCATTAAAAAAATAAAAAGGAGAGAGTGAAAAGAAAAGCAGACCTCCATTCCTATTTGTATAAAATACGAGGCCAAAAGAGAATTTTTTAAGAGGAGACATAGGACAGAGAAGTGGCTACTGTCCACGGGTTCCACGAGAGAGAAGGAACTCGAATTAGGCAAAAACAAAAACAAAGGTGGGGAGGGAGGAGCTATTGTTGTTTTTTAGTCGCTGGCCATCGGTTCTTCTTGCAGTTCCGGATGATTGGACCGTTGGATCCAGCTGATTTATTGTGTCCAAGGTCATCTTAATCCCCTCTCGATCTTCATCATTCAGGTCTTTAAAACGAGCTCTTTTGGTAGTCGCACAACAGCTAAGTCAGAAGCTGTTCCAAGCTGCGGAGATTGTTCACCCGCCGGCTTTTCTTGAGTTTTCGGCCAATTGGACTGTTGGATTGAGCTGAAATGTTATGTCCAAGGTCATCTTAATCCCTTCTTCATCTCAACCGCTCGGATCTTTGAAAAGATCTCTCCAAGTGATTGTGCAACAGCTCATTCAGAAGCTGTTCCCGACCGTGGGTACTGTTCACCCGACAACTCGTCTTGAGTTTCGACTGATGGGACAGTTGGATTGAGCTGAAATTTTGTGTCCAAGGTCACCTAAACTCATTCTCAATCTCCACCGTTTGGATCTTTGAAAGGAGCTCTTCTGGTTGATGAACAATAGCCTTATCAAAAGCTGGGTTTGAGCTTATTTTTTATTTCCGAGGACCTGAGCTGGACCCGATTCCCTTTTAATAAAACTAATAATTAAAAATAAGAGAAATCAGAAAATGCTCAAAAATGGGAAGTGATTAGATAATGTCTCTATCTGTCTAATTAGGCTTTTTTATATATGTCTGATTATCAATTGTTTGCCCTGTTCAATTCGCATGACTCAGTTTCAACTTCGCATGTGAATGTATCTAAATGCTATGCATGTCTCAGTAGGTAAGTTAGCATGGTAATTCAAATTTAGTTTGAGATGTTTATTTTATCCTTTAATTGACTGAACTTTGCTAATTGTCTACTTTGAGTGAATGCATATGCTTCCGACGTGGCAATCGATGGTAACACACATGGAGATAGTGGCTCATTAGGGTTTGGTGATCGAAGATCGACATCCAGTCAGGTCCATTTTTGTGTATCTGATCCACGTATCGGAGTTGTTTTCTTTAAATATTGTCATTATATATTCGATTCACATGCGTTTATCTTAGTAAAAAAAATCAAAATAAAAAATTCCAAAAAAAATGCAAAACTGAAGAACAGTCAGAAAATCCTGAAAAAAGTTTTAAAAATAGAAAATGTCCACCATTAGCTGGCCATGGAATATTTTGGGTAATTTGACATTCAATCCTTCCGAAAATGACGACTTCGTCCATCGGTGAAACAACCCCAAATCTTCTCATTCTACCCCTGGCCTTTAATCACATGTTCTCTAAGCCCCTAGGGCGACGTTAAGAGACACTTGATGTGAATTGATATGCATTGACGTGGTTCATTTATGCACTTGATTGAGCTTTCATTGATTGTGATTGACAGGACTAGTCTTCAAATCTGCATGAAACCTTGAAATAGACTTACCTCACCCAAAATTGCCTCTGCATGAAATCTTAATTAGGAAAATCACTCGCGTTAGATACCGAAAGGGCGTTGGTAATGACACCAATGTAACCAAATTTTCGAACCCAAGATTTTTGGTTCCGCAGAACTGATTGATCTCTCACAATCGGTTAGTGAGTTTTCCGGTCCACCTTCCAAGAAGGACCGGTGGTGACTCTAAATTCATGCACACGTTGCACATGCCACCACGACTACACCAAGGTCGAAACCCAATCGACTCTTAACATCGAAAAATCTCAAAATTACTCCTATTGTGATTTGGTATGGGCCTGAGTGTGACATTCTGATTTTCAATCAATTTCAGACTCTATAATGAGAAGTTTATTTATATCAAGCGATGTATTTCAGTTATATTTTGCTCAAATCTAATCAATTTGAGTAAACTGACCAAAGGGGAAAGGCTAACGCAAGACGAGATACGTGGACCTAGGCGACTCGAATAGGAAATGGCACTTTGACCATAAAGATTGTCGAGGGGATATTTAGGACCGCAAAAAGGCCGATCTAAGAATGATTAGGGATTACCATGCGAGCGTCGTACGATTGGAGCATGGGTGATGCCGCTTAACCAACGTACGATTTGCAAAATTATCCTAAATCGGACTGTGACGATCGAGTCCACAGGGACTAGCGATAAGCCCTTGCAATTACATGACAACCAAGGCCACCATGAATTGATGAGCTCTAAACGTGATGAGAATCACAGGGTCGATACGCGTATAGTTTGCAAAAGCCGTCCGTCGGTTCGGAATAGGCTGGAATCACGTCTGGTAGAAGGAACGATCAGAATTGAGTCCTAAAAAGTTTGAAAAAGGAAAATCAAGAATTCCAACGTCAATTGGATTGGCCATCGCCCTATCGAAGAAGTCAGAATCAAGAAAAACGACGTTCCGAACGTCGGAGGTAAAAGGACCATAATGCCCCTCAAGCTTAGGACTTTGTCTTTATAATTGAAGGAAGGGTAAAATGGACATTTATCCCCCCCAAGCTGTTGAAAATTGAAGAGCAATTGATGGCCATTGGATGCCCTTGAGAAGAACAATGGACAAGTGTCAAGCATCCAAGGGTAGTAGATCATTTCACCAATTAATGTCCACCTATCAATCACCTCAATTAATTTAAATTTTTGGGATAATAACCAGCTCTCTCTCTCTCCTCAAACCCCCCCCCATTCGGCCAAAAATTGCAGAGCACCACCATTTCCCTTTCTTCTTCTTCTTCTCCAGTTTCTGCTGAACCCGACTCCGCCGGACGCCGCCGTCCGGTCCGTACGACCGCCACCTTCGGCCGTCCCCTACTGCCGGCCGACTACCCAAACGTAGCCCCACGTCTTTTCGACGTCGTCCAACTTAAATCAGGTCATTTAGAGCTCTGAGGAATTCGAGGCAAGCATTCTCCCACAGGTCGACGGATTCTGTTCTAGTTTGACGTAGGTTCGGTTCTGAACCCTTTAGACAGTCGAAAACTTGGAATCTTTGGCTCAAATTTTGTGGAGATCAAGTAGACATATAGATGGTTCTATGGTAAAAATTGAGAATTTATTTGATAATTTTTTTACCATGAACCACCCTTGTACATTATGCCCAGAATCTGCGAGATTCTATGTTTGAGTGATCCGGCGACTTCCAACGACTTTCCGGCAACCACGCGACTTGAAACTCATGGTGAGACTTCCAAACTCTTAGGTAGACATTATAAGAGGTAGAATGGTGTATATTTGATGGATTTGAGATAGATTAAGGTCGGTTGGACCCGGCATGAACAGAACCGTATGGAACCGGTTCAATGCCGGGCCAAACCGGTTCTGTGGATGGCTGAATAGGCTGGATTTGTGTTGTAATTTGGTGTGTATGATGTGTTGTGATGATGAGGAGTATCTAATGGATGATTTGGATGGATGAATGGTGGGATTGAACTTGAAATTTGACAAAATCGATTGATTATCCTAGGTTACGCGACGGATTGACCTTGGACTTGAGTTGGCCGAACCTTAGGAGGTGCAAGGAGGAGTAATTTGCGTTATTAAGCGGAGGTAAGGAATTTCCTAAATCAAGGCTAGGGGAATTGGACTCGATTGGATAAGTCGAGGGCCGAACGGAACGATTTATAAGAAAATTCTCGCATGTAATAGCTTGATGGGTCCTTGGACGTTATAGAATGATTATTTGACCTAGCATATGCTTGAATTGTATGAGTGCCTGAGTACCATTTGAATTGAATTGCATGCCACGAAATTTATTAAAAATATTATCATGCGCATTGGCCATTGGTTATGAAATTTAATTTTTTAAAAAAATCAAGTTAATTGATATGACGTGGCATGAGACATGTATGTGGCATTGCATGGCATGGCCTTGAGGAGTATGAGACGCGGGGCGGAGGTTGAGACCCTAATGTAACGAGATCGCGGGGTGGATTATGAAAAGGTGGCGTCCTGATCCGACGGAGTTGCAGGATTGAGATAGCCATAGTCCTGATGCGATATAATCGCGGGACAGAATACGAGCTCATAGACTCTGCCTGGAAATTGAACCGGGGCCTGATGCGTTTACGCGGGCCGAGCCTGATGCAATCTAATCGAAGGCCAGAGAATGAGGCAGGTAGAGGTTGATTGATGTAGTGAAGTGACAGGCCAAGCATATATGTGCATTTATATGTGACATGAGAATATAAATGTATGCCTGTACTCTATACATTATTTTTTATTGAATTATGACTGTCATGTCCGCGTGAGTTCATGAGTTGGATAGGTTGAGTGACTTGACTGCCTTAGTGAACGATCAACCTGACCTAGGGTTAGGTTTTTTTTACTGAGATGTGTATCTCACCCCTTTTGGGGAAACCTTGCCTTACAGATCCTAGGCAGTAACAATGTGGCCTATCAGATTTGGGGACCCGCAGGAGATGACGACGTATTGCAATAAGTTCCCTGATAGGCAGGGAAATATATACTTAAGGAAATGTACAGTAGTTTGGGTAGATGAGGGCAAACCAGACTGGAAGCCCCATCGGTTTGAGGTTTGGTTTAGACAGGAAGGAGATAGGAAAGTCAGGCCATTGAAGCCCCACGAGGTTTCGGAGGGTGTTATACCTCCGTGGTGTCAAAGACTTTGGATTAGGAGTTTCCGAAGGGTTCAGTGGTTGGGTCGAGGAACGGCCCGGAACGGACGCCGACAGTTGAGTTTTCCGTGCCACTACTAGAGGATGAGGTCATCATGGTGGAGCCGTCCGAGAGAGATCCATCCGAGCCGGATTAGGAGGCGACCGTGGAGGGAAACCAGGCTGAACAATCGTAGGAAGCAGCCATGGAGGACTCTGTGGAGGTTCCATCAGAGACTTTCTCTGAGTACGAGCCGTCAGAGGAGAGCAAGGACACCGGAGATTCTAGCAGTTCTTCCTAGGCAACTCCAGATGATGACCTGACTTTTTGACTGGCGACCTGACCCCCCCTTCCCTAGTGGATTTTGTGGACACCTTTTGACATGTTTACCCGTCGCCTTGCTGTATAACGATCTGTAGTAGATGCGACCAGTTGATGTTGATGTATGACTTTATGATGCTATCCAGTCCTGCTTAGTCTTGGGATATATATATATATATATATATTGTCCGAGGAGTTTTTGGGAAATGCTTCCGTGTGCTTAATGTAAATTATTTCATCTCTCGATCTTTCTTTATATATAAGTGGATCCTTGGGACCGCCGAGAGATTATTGTTGTTTTGCTTGCAGGGATGATTGCGTGCTCGCGATGAGGCGCGAGGCGTGACATTGGGAGGGCCCGCGCCGATCGAGGCCCGCAATCCACATCTCAGGATAGGGGGCCTGATCGACAATCCATTCACTCGTTTTGAAAAACGAGTCGCGACAAATTGGTGATTCCGCTGGGGAATAACTCTATAACCTATGGTTCTAGATCTCAAGTGGACTTAGGCCGTAATTAAGAAGTTGAGTGATTTTTTCTAACTCTGCAGGCGCTTTTGAAGGTGAAGTAAGTCCGCTCATGATAAGTGTTATATGTTTTTGCAGATTGGAGTGATAAAGGGAGTAGTCTATGATTAACATTGTCTTGTGCAGGTTGGGTGTAGGAATGTATGTTATGAGAATGATTTGGAGTGCTGATCAATAAACAAACTATTGTGCATGATTCACCTACATATTTGAGGATCACGACACTTTGCACAAAGCGCCCAAACCCAGGTTGCAAAATCACCTTTCTAGGTAGTCATCGATTGAGGATCAATATGCAAAGCACTAGCGTGGATTGTGCTTGGGTTGACCATATTTAATCTCGCTCACTATTCAAGTCGATGTTTTTATCCATTTGTTGTGGATTGCGCTTATGGACAAATTTATCGACTCGAATAATGGGAAGCCTTCAGGTTCCATACTTAATCCTTTTTGATTTTTAGAGTCAAATCTTACTTGTCTCACTCGCATGTCTATGGACGGTTGGTATACCTAAAACCATATATAAGTCAACGAGTTTGATTGGTAAGGTTTTCCTGTCCCTCAAATTTGTTATAGTTCATTCAAACGTGAGTATTCCATTCATTACATAATTCCGGTGATTGGATTAAATGCCTTATTGAGGGTAAATAGGAATGTCTTCTCTCGATATTCTTGATAGAAGACGAAGATGCTGCCATTCTGTTACTAGCACACGGTGAACGAGAAGAGCCTTTTGTGGAAGTCATTGAAGTCTTGTTTAATGAAGATGACGACTTGGAATAGGTGATCCTGAAGTCATGTCCCGAAGATCAGAGCTGGAGCTCTCTAAATGTTAGGATCACATTCTTTTGATTTGTTTTGCATTTCTAGTCCTCTTGTATAGGATTTATTTTTATGAGATCCTCTCTATCTTATCCCTTAGATTGGTTGTATTAGGGATCTACTAGTGTTGTATACATTTGGATTGAAATTTATTGTATTTCTTTTTTTCTATCATCAGAATGTGATAATGGCATTTCTTCTAATCACTCGAATACTTCAAAATCAATTTTATAATTCCTTTGGAGGGAATTGAAATTGGAAGTCTTATGTGACCTTTTGGGCCATATAGGGGAATCCAATCCCAATTTCGCCATAAGGAAATATAAAATTGGATTGGTTCAAGCATATTTTGCATCATTGGTAATTCACGATAATTGACCAAGATTATTCGTGTTTTTCGATATTAATGAAAAGATAAATATCCAAATTACCCTCGTTCTTAGCAAAAGGCTTTAATTTGGATATCGTATCTTCAATTGAATTTAAAACACAACATAATTGTGTTTCGCACTCTTGGACAGTCCATTGATTCTTTTTGGAATTGGTCGAAAGCAATTATCGTGAATTGCATTCCTTTTAACAGTATGCTTTCTCTTGAAGAATATTGATAAGAACTTTCACACAAGATTAAAGCTCGTGTAAAGATTAATCACAAGCAAACATAAAATTGAAAGAATTTATGCTATTTCAAATTCCCTCTTCTGATTCTGCCTTTTCATTTGAAACAAGTGAAAAACGGATAAAGAAGAAAAGTCCATTTGTTGATAGACACGTTGGATATTTATTCAATATTCCTTCAACCGATCACATGCAAGATGATGATGGAACGATGGTCAAGTGGTTGAAGACCAATGAAGGGAAACTTGTCTACCCTACAAGATGAAAGAAAATGTGCCTTCATCAGATGTCACTCATTGGATATGTAAACACTAGATGGCGAAGAGCATTTTTTGTTTGTCAACCATGCAGATGAGACATATATACAAAAACTTTCGTTCATTGCATCCAATGAGGGACCTTATAGACAGATTATTGGGGGTGGAAATGTAAATCCGAAGTGAGCCCTAATTAGCATCATGAAGGAGCTCAACTGACTCTCTATACTATTCGTGCTCTGTTTACACCCAGCGCTTCGAGAATCAAAGTCTGCAAGCTTGAAAAGAAGGAGATTACATTTCTCCTCAAGCTCGGTCACCTTGGTCTCATGGTACTTGGATTCATGCTCCAGATCTCGAACCAGTGCTCTCTCATGGGCTGTATCCATTGTAAGATCGTCAAGCTTGTCTTTCAGCCATGCACACTACAATCTCACCATGAGGTTACGCCGATCTTGCTCAAAGACGGTCTGGGTTAGGGTTAAACGTTCCACCAAGTTTCCTCTCTCACGGGTCAGCAACGAGACCTGCTTGTTAGCATATTCAACGGCCTTTTTATGGTTATCGGCCACGAAGTTGGCCAACACTAGACAATCGACTCGATCCTGATAACGAGCTCGCACGATGCAAGCTAAGGTAACGTCCTGATTGGCGAAATGGTAAGCTTAGGAAATTGGTGAAAGGGTTGGGAAGATTCCAAACTCCCTATGTAATTTTGTACCCTCGATATAAGCAGTGTCCATGTTCGGAAGTAGAGCACGGATTTCAGTCTCGATTTCTAGGTGATCGTTTATGTAAGCATAACCTTGACCCAGAAGATTATAAATTTCTCCCATTTGGTTAAATCTTCGGCCGAAACAGCGTGCACAGGGGAAGAAGCCATTTTAAACAGAATAATGAAAAGAAGATGAATGCTATAAAGTATTTGGAAGACTGAAGCAAATTATGCTGAATTGTTAATCTTCTCTGCATTAAACCCTGATTTTATAGCAGCTTAGGGACAAGAAAAAGTCACAGCGATAATTTTAGTGGAGCCAAGTTAATTGAGTAAAGCAACGGGTGCTCTATTTGAGGATCATCGGATCCGTCCTAATCTACGATTTGTGGCTTGTCAAATATGAAAAAATTACAAAAGTACTTGTCAGTCTCACCATGTTGAAACAAAGTGAGAGGCAAGCGCAGCTATCGAAAAGTTGCAAAAAGATTTAACGGTCCCATCATATTAAAAAAATTGAGTGGAAGGCGAGGGTAACTATTCGGTAGTTCCAACATTTTGAAAATGAGCGGGGGACATGTATGGTTATGAAGGAAAGAAAATCGATCCGAAAGGATTTGGGGTCTATCCATGTTTAAAAAAAAAAGGAAAAAGAAGATAGAGCGGGAAACACGAAATCTCGAGAAAGGGGCCCGTTTGGTGCTTTAGTCCATGCTCGAAGGAAGAGTTCTGTGCATGTGCAACCTCTAAGAAAAATTTTGAAAGAGTGAGCATACAGGGGAGTAAAGAAAGCTGAGCGAACAAAAGTCAGCTAGTGATATTTTGATCCAACATGTTTAAAGGTTACTACCACTTGCTAGAGACCATTGATCCAAATATCTCAAAAAGTGAACTATTGAGAAACTTCGAAAATTTCAAGACCGGATCCGGTACTGAAGTTAGGGAACCCAATCCTTCTAACAACGGAGTTCAAGATATCCATGGTGAGGATAACAATGTTAACGATGGGCTCGAGTCTGATACTGAAACCATGGAACCCAATCCTTCTAGTGATGAAGTTCAAGATCTCAACAGCGACGACAACAGCAGCAGCGATGGCTGACGCCATAACAGAAAACGTCGCCAGTGCCACACTCAACATGAAATCCAAGAGCTTGAAGCTTTCTTCAATGAGTTCCCTCTTCCAAACATGAAACAAAGAAAATGAATTATGCCAGAAGTTAGGGATGAGACCTTCGAGGGTCAAGTTTTGGTTTCAAAACAGGTGAGCCCAATTGAGGGCTCAACATAGACGCCACGAGCTCATGTTTCTAAAGGAGGAAAATCAATAGCTTCAAGCGGAAAGCACGAAGTAAAAGGAAGCTCAAACTACTGTTGCTTGCCTTAACTGTGGCAACCCTATCACCTTCAGCAAAATAAAGATTGGAAACGCTTGTTCGTCGCTGTGCTCACTAGGACAACTTCTGGCACAATCAGATGCTATTGAAAATATGCCAAAGGGCAATCGCCGAGCTATTAACACTGTTCAGGTCGTAAGAGGACAAGACTCCATTGGACCCATGAACTTCATGACAAATTTGTTGATGCAGTTCAACAACTAGGGATCAACTCAGCACACCCAAGGCACATACTCGATATTATGAACATACCTAGACTTGTTAAAAGCAACATTGTGAGTCACCTTAAGTACTATAGAAAGGTGATAAGAGAAGGCTTCGTCGCACTAAACCTGAAGAGAGCCAGCTTGAGCCTAAATACTATGCATGGTGACAGTTATAGTACCCTTGAAGAAAGAGGTACCCAGCCGCATCTCAACACCGACCAGGTCAACAATTACACCATCGATTACTCGGGTGTTAACCAGAGTATTCCCCCGAGTCACCTCAATACTCCTTAAGAGTATATACCACCAGCTCAGGAAATGCACACTCCTTGGCCTCAACAACAACCTTTGGTTAGTACTTTTTCTAGGCCAATCAAGTTATCATACCCGATTTCAAAGGATTTGCATGGTGTGAACATGCGAATCTGAAAGGCAACATTGGAAGCTCTAGCTCGAGGAATCAAATTGCCCATGGTGAAAGCGGAGTGAGAAATCCATCGCCAGCAGTCGATCATGCCCAACTCGAGCATCAATAGCTCGAAGGATTAGAAGATTTCTTTGATGAGGGGCTCGATATCTTGTTCGGTCAATTTGAAACTGATGGACCTCCGTAGTTATGATCCGAAGCCAGTAATCATGTACCTCATTCAAGAGACAATAGGTCGGGCACTGAAAATGCTCAGAGGAAGGAGGGGCATATGCATGGATGAATGTATCATTGTTCCTTTCATCGCAAAGTCCCTCATGAGAGACAATTTTTCTTTAATGCTTGGAACTAATCCTACGCAAGGACCAGCATTACCCGCGAGAATCATCATGCTCAAGTGCATCGATTCCTAGTTAAATTAGAGGCGAATTAATTCAATCCTACAAGGCTAAGCATAAAAAGAGCTACACGAGGGAAAATACGAGTGAGAATCTGAAAGAGCTCAAAAAGAGTTAATTTTGTATCGTTCCAATTAGCCCTTAGTCATTTCATGTTCTAAGTTAAGTTTATTTTGTTCTTAACAGGGCATGGCAACCTAACTCAAGGATCTTATAATAAGGAAAACCCTCACGGATGCCAATAGCGCCACGACCTAGTGGTTAGGGGAATGAAAGTGGTTTGAAGCATCTTGGGTTTGATCCCGTGATTGGCGTCAATGTACAACGATTAATAAAAACCTTTTGGCCGGCGGTCCGATGCCTATGGAAGTTCGACCTAGATGGCTACAGAACCTGGGGCAACCTAATTTGGATGAATACTCTCTCAGTCGAAAAGGATGTATCCGTTCCAAATTAAATTGATTATTTCACGAATTGATATGGTTTCCCATTCTTGTAGGTGATGACAAATACGAATGGGGCCATTGAAAAAATTTCTATCATATTGGAAGCTCAAATAGCGAGAGTTAGAATATATATCTTGGGGATAGTAAATCTGTAATAGTTTCAATTAGAACTCCTTATGCAATAATTGCCCCGTTCATCCCTTCCGTCATGCAGGTGAAATAAAAGGATTGTGTGAGATTCACATCCATTTCTCTTAAAAAGAGACTCAAGTGTAAACACTCAAAACTTGAGGGTTGAAGAAAACTATTGTCTGTGAAGTAATACTTCAAGCTATTAAAGTACTCAAGCATAAGTAAACGTGCACTTGTGGATCTCAAGTAGCAGAATGCTTGATGAAGATCATCAAATGGCGATAAGATGAAAGAGACATGAAGAAATGATCATTAATCACATTTCGATCAAGAAGGAGTATTTGCTTTAGTCATTGATTTCCATAATCAAATGCCAAAAAAAAAAACTTTTCTTTTGCTCTAAACAGATTGAAGTGCATTGATAGAGCAAAACTGACAAAGGATCACGCAGTCTTCACAAGAAACGTGATAGGACCAAGAAATGTCGAACATTGTGGAACATCAAAATGCTGAGATCTTTGGATGATCATGATAGAGTCCTATCATTTGATGTCACAAAAGGGAGTAAATTGCACATTATCTTGATTTCATTCTATATAAATGACTGATACGTGTCTCTTTCATGCACATAAAATGTCAATTGAGGCAGACGCCAGAGTAGATTGAAGGACGTGAAATGCCAAAATCACCTGACATGGAGTGGACCGACTCAAATTAAGATTGAATGAACCAACGCGACACAATGAAGGTGCATATGACTGAATCAGCCAGCCCAAAATAGAGCACTCAATTGCTGGGGCAAACCATTCTTACATCCGAAAAAACATGTCAAAACTGAAGATATCGGATTCACCATGGTCATGCGTAGGGCAAGTCCCCGAAGCAGTGGTTATCACCTATAAAGCATAATGAAATGTAGTCCATCCGTTGAAATCAAAATGCATTGGGCCTTAGAAGGAAAACGATGTCTAACTGACCGCTTGGGTAAAGGACGTATCGTTCCAAAATGATTCTCATCTAGATGTATGAATAATGTTTCCTTTCTTTTTCCTCTCAAGCGATGAATAGAGGTAAAGGACCCAAGAAGCAGCATCTTCAAATGGAAAATAGGGAGTACCCCTTTTCATGGCATCTCAGACAGGCATTTAGGATAAATGACTTCAAGAACATTCTAATGGTTCAATTTGTGAATAAAATCATTGAGAAAACTTGAAGAAGTTGCTCGTCAATTAGAAGTCTCTTTGAAAAAAGTATTTGAAAAAAGAGTTCAAACTTTGCAGATTAGTGTACTTGATAAAGAATTTTTTTCTTTGAATAGATGGAAGACACGAATCCATTTTTCATTGCAAACATGAATTAGCATAGATAAAGTGCATCATGCATATCATGCACATATCCTCTATATGAAGAATCTAAAGCGAGAAATGCCAGCTCCAGCTATACGAATTTCAAGGGTAAATTGTATCGATTCCAATAGTTAATTATACATGTCATTTACTCATGAGATTCTTTCTCTTTGGTAGGAAAATGTCAAATACCTCAAATGGCGACTGTGATTAACTGAATTGCCAATTGGCCACGCAACAAATTCCAATGCTGTCAAGCTGTCAAGAGATGGACAAAAAGATCAAGGACTCTGGTAGCCCAAATAGCGGACCAGAATTAGTAAAGATTCATGAGAGCAAATTCATCCCTTTTCTTCAAAAGACCGAGCTGGGGTAAATATTCTCATGTGCCTCCACGAACGCGCATTGGAGTAGGGTCATCAAACTGAAAGATAACAAACATAAAGACAAGCCCTACTGGGACAAAATACTTGCATGGAGTTGTTCCTTCAAACATTGGAAGAACAAAATCTCAAAGAGAGTATTCTCATTCCTAAAAATTCAAATGAGGTCAAATAAGGACCCATACTTATTTCTTCATGTGTAGGTACAAGGGCATCTTCAAATTGGATTGAAAATCATCAAAGGATAAGAAAAGTGTTAGGCATTTGGCCAAAATAGACATCGTCCAACTGGGGCAAATGAATTGTTAACATTGCCAACACCTTCAAGCATGGACAAAAGGATTTGATAGACATTGTCCATAACAAAATAGACTCAATCAAAAGAGAAATGTTGACAATCGACGAAAGAAAGGGTAGTTGGGTATCGTATCCAATCTATCTCTTTTCCTTGCATTTACTAATGCAAATTCATTTGTTTTGATAGAATGGACCAGAAAGTCGACGTCATGAATCCCAGGAAGGGTGAAAATCATAAAGAAGATGGCAAGTGACAAGATGCTCGGAAAAGAGCGATTTTCTCAAATGTTGAAGAGATAATGCCTCAAAGGTGAAAGCTGGGGCAATTGACACCTAGTTATGACAAGTCATGCCTAACTGGGACAAGTGAAACATTTATGCGCTGGACAAAAAAAGGATGTTTCGTCTCCAGCAAAGTCAATGGACACAATAGAAGAGTCCTCAGTATTAGAATCGAACCTCTACACACAAATTCGGGAGAGAATATCTAATGGGATCTTCGAGTATCCTATGCTTAACATGAGTTTGCTCTCGTTTAATAAGAAATCATTGGCATTGAAAAACCTCAAAAGAAAAGAACTCGCCGACACGAAGGCGAAAAGAAATATCGGCTTCGAAAGTCAGGATTCCAAGAAATGGTCTTTGATTATAAGACCGAGTGAAGGGTTAAAAAGTATCGCTTCCACACTGCATGCTATAAAGTGCATTTTCCTACTAATTTCCTTTTTCCTTGAATAAGGAACCTGGAAGAGTGGCACGCGATGTGTCCAAAAGGATGAATGGATCTCCTCCAAAACAAATCCTTGGGAAGGATTCGTTGCCCAACCAAATGGAGAGATAATTGCCACAAGCTAGATGGCCGATTTCTACATACTGTACATTGGTATTTAGATGAAATGGACTCGCCGCCACGGCGGATAGATAAGTATCCATCTTTTTTAAGACTTAAAGATTTCAAATAATCTCCAAATCTTTGGCAATCTCGTCTGATCAAGTGGATCACAAACCCTCAGAATTTATGCCATTACATCCATATTGGAACACATAATCAAGGGTAAGGTCGTATCGTTCTATTTTGCTCTCAATTTGAGAGTATATACTGATACATTTCACTTGTACCTCCAGGGACCCTCCACAACGGCAGGCAAGAGGTAGGTATCCCTTTCCTTATAACTTAAAAATTTTCAGAACCACTTTCACTTACGTTCCGATTTTGAAAATTCTTAGGACCATCAAAATTTCAAAGAGCCATGAGATGTTCAATAATCCCATATGAAAAACTTGTAAAATTCTCAAAGTTGTTTCATTTGCATTCATATTCAAATGTTTTTGAGGTTATCCAAAATATGCAATGGAACGTGCATCATGCACCAAGACCCTAACAAGGAAAG
Organism: Rhodomyrtus tomentosa; assembly: GCA_028455895.1. NCBI lineage: Eukaryota > Viridiplantae > Streptophyta > Magnoliopsida > Myrtales > Myrtaceae > Rhodomyrtus > Rhodomyrtus tomentosa. The sequence goes on along the minus strand of JAPCWY010000001.1, from coordinate 31,913,112 downwards.
TTTTGGCAAAAAGAAATGAATTTTCAAAAGGAAATTTTTAAAACCATCAAAAAGAGTATCTTAGGCGATGAGAGGCAACCCATGCCCAAACACATCCCTATACACACTTGAGTGATGAGTGAAGAAGGGGAGCCATGTTAGAAGATGTAGAGATCATTCGTAGTGGCTACCTAGGTTGAAAAGACGAATGGCGTTCTTTTCTCTATCCTAAACACCACAGGTTATCCATTGTTAACCCATTTGAGCGGAGGTTTCATTTCTATAACCCTGTCAAGAACAACCCACATCGAGGCCAATCAGAAAGAGTTCCAATGGCGGTATGAGGTGAATGGTTAAAAATTTTCTTGCTCGAACTAACATCAATCTTCGGGTGTTTCTTTGCATTTAAACTCATACTGCGATTCAAGTACTTTAGAACGACGAAAAGCGATCATTTCTCTATCCTACACACTTGTATCCCTTGCATAGCCCAATTGAGCCTACAATTTTGTTCATTAACCCTGTTGGTGATCATTGCCCATTCCAAGATGTAGACGGCGACACCTCAAAGCGGAAGAATTAGAAAAAAACGGATTCACAAAGGACTCCTAGACTAATTTTTCAAGTGTCCTAGGATTTCATTTGCGTGTGTGTCCAGTATAATTTTTGAAAATTCTAAAAAAAAAAGATAAGAGAAGAAAATAAAAGAGAGAAAGACAAAAGGCGGGATTTAAAAAATAAATAATAATCAAAATCAAAGCAAAAGCCGATCCCAAGCGTCAAAAGCAAAGTGCCTGGTAAAAGCAAGTCCAATGCCCATTCAAATTCTTTTTTCCATTTTTGTAAATATGTATAAAAAAAATCATACCGTCCAAACATCAATCCCCAAGGGAATCTGCTTGTAAAGGAAAGCCCCCACGAAATCAAATCATAAAATGGCCCCTAGCCAGAATGCATTCAAGTGGCAGCAACACCACCCTTGAACAGTGAGGGTGCTTCCTGAAGATCAATCTAAGGGCTAAAACCGATGATAAATTTGCAATGATTGCCAACGTCAAACCCTCCCATATATGCTGAGCCAAAAATAGGCATTTTTCAGTCCACAATCCTTGCCTACGTTACAACCTTTAAAAGTCTTTTCTGACTAAGGCACTTGAGTCGTCATAGAGTTAAAATGATTTTAAGCATCGCTCGAAGAGCTACGAGCAAGATTATTTCTCTCTCATTTTTGTAGGGTTCTTGACTTATAAATCCGAAGCATATGATGAAAATTTTCAATTCATTGGCCTCGACTCAACCATAAGTCCCCTTTGAAAACCATGGATCAAGCCCAATATTACGGTCCCTTAAAAGTCCCTTTCCGATCAATTAAATGGTATACACTGCGAATAGTTTTGAAACCTTGAGCATAAGTTTGAGAGAGGATTCAAATGTTCCTAAATAACAAGAAACTCCTCTAAAAAATGGCGAGGAGCCCTCTTTGATGATCATACTCCATCATTTTATTCAAAATCTTCCTTAAAAGGAGCTTGGATCATCATATCATGTTATAAGATGTTTTGGATGACCTCCCACATCATTGGCATACCCACATGAAGTTTTGCCAAGATGAAATTTTTTACAGTATCAAAACTGAATTCCCGGTGAGTTCCGATCATTAAAAAAAATCAATCAAAGAAGAAAAATCCCCTCTGCTAGTCATAGGAACCCCTTCCAAACAAAAAAGAAAAATCCTCTCTGCTAGTCATGGAAACTCCTTTTCAAAATCAAAGAAGAAAAAATCCACTCCATCAAATAAGAAAAAATCCTCTTTGCTAGTCATGGGAACCTTTTTCAAAATCAAAGAACAAGAAAATCCCCGTTGACGTGGAGAATCCTCGTCATGAAAACCCTTTTCAAAATCAAATGAAAAAAAAATCGGTGAAAGGTAGAAACAGCCTAAAGGGTCAGTGAATGGTAGAAATTGCCTAAAAGGTCAACCAAAGGTAGAAATCGTCTAAAGGGCTAACCAACGGTAGAAATCGCTTGAAGAGTTAATGAAACATAGAAACCGTCTAAAGGGTCAACCAATGGTATAAACCGCCTAAAGGGTCAATTAAAGATAGAAACCGCCTAAAGAGCTAGTGAATAGTGGAAACCGCCTAAAGGGTCAGTGAAAATTAGAAACCGCCTAAAGGGTCAACCAATGGTAGAAACCGTCTAAAGGGTTAATGAAAAGGTAGAAACTGCCTAAAGGATCAACCAATGGTAGAAATCGCCTAAATGGTTAATAAATGGTAGAAATCGCCTAAATGGTCAACCAATGGTAGAAACCGCCTAAAAGGTCAATGAAAGGTAAAAACCGCCTAAAGTGCCAACCAATGGTAGAAACCGCCTAAAGGGTCAGTGAATGGTAGACACCGCCAAATGGGTCAAGGTAGAAACCGCATAATGGGTCAACTAATGGTAGAAACAGCCTAAAGGGTCAATGAAAAGGTAGAAACCGCCTAAAGGGTCAACCAATGGTAGAAACCGCCTGAAGGGTTAGTGAAAGGTAGAAACCGCCTAAAGAATCAACTAGGTAGAAACCGCCTAAAGTGTCAATGAAAGATAGAAACCACCTAAAGGGTCAATCAATGGTAGAAACCGCTTAAAGAGTCAGTGAATGGTAAAAACCGCCTAGAGGGTCAATGAATGGTACATAGAAACCGCCTAAAGGGTCAACCAATAGTAGAAACCACTTGAAGGGTCAATGAAAGGTAGAAACCGCCTAAAGGGTCAATCAATGGTAGAAACCGCCTGAAGGGTCAATGAATGGTAAAGATAACCTGAAAGATCAACCCAATGGTCCGATCCACCATACGGATCAAAATCCTTGGCAAATCCCAAATGTGAAATATGTCTTCCTTAGGTTCCTATCAGTCAGGATTCCCATTATGGTTTGACCTACCATACAGGTCAGAGCTCAATCTCCCTAGGACACTCTATGAGTCCTTAAGAATCTACTTGAAGCCATCAGACAATGCGAACACCACATGAGCATCAGGCAGGTAAATGACAGGTACGTCTCTATACTCTCTAACATTCTCATTTCATAAGAGCGGAATGAGCTGACCACACATCGATAGGCATGAAAGTTGAATGTCATGATTTGTTTCATTTTCCCAATCGAGTTGATCAGGACTCAGGTGTCACATTGTCTTTGATAGAAACCTCTAACGAGATTTCTCTCAAAGAGGAGCATTTGTTGACACCTAAATTTTGATCAGCCTTTTTTCTTTTATTTTTTGAAAAATTCATAGAAAATTCATAAAAAGTTAAAAATTGAAAAATCAACTTTGGTAGCCTTGGCCAAGTCAAAGGGACCATTTTGGACAAACATAATATTTTTTTCATATTTTTTTCATTTTTTAATATTTTCGAAAAATAGGAAAATACATGAAAATTCATAAAAATAAAATAAAATTTGAAGTCACAAAAATATATCAAAATAGTATATATTTTTAGTTTAATTCTCTTTTTATTTTGATCTCACAAAAAGTCAAAATTCAAGTTCAATTGCATGTAATCCTTCACAACACAAAGTTGAATTCGGCTAAAAACTGTCATTTAGTCTATTAATGTGCAACTTTTTGCATTTATTTGATTGCCTGCATTTCAATTAGGTCCAATTTCCACTAATTCTTTCATTAGAAGTTTGTAATCGGCGCATTTCGGATCCTAAGAATCTCTCTCATCCGCTATCCATCTTCAGGCAAGTAGAGGTGGAGCTTCTCAGATGGAAGGCACTCTCCACTTTCTCAGTGTAAGACAGCACAAGAGAGGAAAGATAGTGGAAGGGAGCGGTACCGACAAAAGAGAATGTAATGAGGGATCATCCATATGAAGAAAAAAAGCTGAAGAGGCCACGATGAAAAGCAAGAGAAGGTCACGATGAAAAGAAAAGGAGAATAGACAAGATAGGATAAAAAGTGGGGAATCTGAATCCATAAAAGAAGGAGTGATGAGTAGGTCTTCGGTGGAGAAGGATGATCTAACGATGAGGAAGTGGAGCACTAGCATTGAAAAAAATAAAAAGGAGAGAGAGAAAAGAAAAGCAGACCTCCATTCCTATTTGTATAAAAAATGAAGGCCAAAAGAGAATTTTTTAAGAGGAGACAGAGGACAGAGAAGTGGTCACTATCCACGGGTTCCACGAGAGAGAAGGAACTCGAGTTAGGCAAAAAAAAAGGGGAGGGAGGAGCTATTGTTGTTTTTCAATCGCTGGTCGCCGGTTCTTCTTGCGTCTCCAGTCGATTGGATCGTTGAATCGAGTTGATTATTTGTGTCCAAGGTCATCTTAATCCCTTCTCGATCTCCACTGTTCTGATCTTTGAAACGAGCTCTTCTGGTGGTCACACAACAGCTAAATCAGAAGTTGTTCCAAGCCGCGGATACTGTTCACCCACCGGCCTTTCTTGCGTTTTCCGCCGATTGGACCATTGGATTGAGCTGAAATTTTGTGTCCAAGGTCATATTAATTCCTTCTTTATCTCCATTGTTCGAATCTTTGAAAAGAGCTCTCCAGGTGATTGTACAACAACTCAATCAGAAGCTATTCCCGGCCGTGGGTACTGCTCACCCGCCGGCTCGTCTTGAGTTTCCGGCGGATGGGACCGTTGCATTGAGCTAAAATTTTGTGTCCAATGTCGTCTAAACCCCTTCACAATCTCCATCGATCAGATCTTTGAAAGGAGCCCTTCTGGTTGATGTACAACAGCCTTATCAGAAGGTGGTTTGAGCTTATTTTTTGTGTTCGAGGACCTAACCCGGACCTGGTTCTCTTTTAATAAAAATAATAATTAAAAATAAGATAAATAAAAAAAATACTCAAAAATGGGAAGTGATTAGATAATGTCTCCATCAGTCTAATTAGACTTTTTTTTATATGTCTGATCATCAACTGTTTGCCATGTTAAATTTGCATGACTCAGTTTCAACTTCGCATGTGAATGTATCTAAATGCTATGCATGTCTCGGTAGGTAAGTTAGCATGGTAATTTGATTTTAGTTTGAGATGCTTGTTTTATCCTTTAATTGACTGAACTTTGCTAATTGTCTACTTTGAGTGAATGCATATACTTTCGACGTGGCAATCGATGGTAACACACATGAAGATGGTGGCTCATTGGGATTTGGTGATTGAAGATCAACATCCAATCAGGTCCATTTTTGTGTATCTGATCCACGTATCGGAGTTGTTTTCTTTAAATATTGTCATTATATGTTCGGTTTACATGCGTTTATCCTAGTAAACAAAATTGAAAAAAAATTGAAATTTTCAAAAAAAATACAAAATTGAAGAAAAGTCAGAAAATCCAAAACCATCAGCTGTCCATGGAATATTTTGGGTAATTTGACATTTGATCCTTTCGAAAATGACGACTTCGCCCGTTGGTGAATCGTCCCCAAATCTTTTCATCCTACGCCTAGTCTTTAATCACATGTTCTCTAAGCCCCTAGGGCTATGTTAAGAGACTCTTGATGTGAATTGATATGCATTGACGTAGTTCATTTATGCACTTGATTGAGCTTTCATTAATTGTGATTAACAAGACTAGGCTTCAAATCTGCATGAAACCCTGAAACAGACTTACCTCACCCAAAATTGCGTCTACATGAAATCTTAATCAGTAAAATCACTCGCGTTAGATACCGAAAAGGCGTTGGTAATGACACCAATGTAACAAAGTCTCCAAACCCAAGATCTTTGGTTCTGCATAGCTAATTGATCTCTTCCAACAGGTTAGTGAGGCTTCGGCCCACCTTCCAAGAATGACCGGTGGTAACTCCAAATGCATTCACGCTACACATGCCACCACGATCACACCAAGGTTGAAAGCGATTGACTCTTATCGTCGAGAAATCCTTAAATTTACTCCCGTTGCGATTTGGTATGAGTCTGTGAGGGCACGCGCTAATCGAGGCCTGCGATCCACATCTTAGAGTGGGGGCCCAATCGACAATCCATTCGCCCGTTCCAAAGAAAAATGGGTCACGACACCTAGATCCAAGAGTGCCTCCTTGGGTAAATAGAGGAACATAGGCCCGCGAGATCAACTAGAGGAAGGTGATGGTAGATCAGAATAGGGGACAAAGATTGACTGTGAATTAAATTGATCAGTCGAGGCTTTCCAAACTGGTTGATCACGAAGAACCGTCTACATTGTCCTCGATCAGATCTATGGCCCCTAAAATTACATCCACCACGACTCCCTCGAAACGGTAGATTAGGTGAAGTGGATTATCCAATCAAAGTATGATGGATATCAGATGAAGATGAGGCATTCGATTTTCGGAGAAATCATTCTTCTTGAATGAGGAGGCGTAACCGCAGATCATTGAAGGAAATAATAGTAGGACCATTGGTGACCATTGTGACAAAAGTATCATATTTTGATGGGAGACTATTGAGGGCTTGAATCACCAAATCCTTATCAAAGACGGAGTAACTGATTGCGGTGAGAGAATCTGCAATTGACTTCAAATGCTGAAGATAATCAGACATTGATTGATCGAGTTTCTTAACGACGTTTTGAAAATCAAGCTTCAATCCAATTTCCTTTGCCGCTCATCGATCAGTAAAGCGTCGCCCTAAAGCAAGTCAAATCTCCCAAGATGTTTGAAGATCATGAACTTCACGGAAAATCTCAACTGTGAGAGTTGAGTTAATCAGACTTCGAACGCATTGATCCGTCTTGACCCAAATTGAATAAAAAGAATTAGCCACCACAGGACCATTCTAATCATTGATAAAGCTCTGAGGGCATAGAAAAGATCCATCCATATATCCCAATAGATCGTTGCAAATTAAAATTGATTCAAACTGAGATCTCCACAAAAGATAATTATTGGTATCAAGTTTGATGGAGACGAGATTAGTGATATCAGGAAGAAGAAGAGATGACGAGACTGATTGCACACTAGTAATTTGAGCCGCAACATAGATTAGAGCAGTAGGAAAAAGAGAAGAAGAGGCGAAGGCGGGCGGTATATCATTGAGAGGTAATGGGAAATTGGGATTTGCAGAAAAAGAAGACGATAACCAAAGAGATGATATAGAAGAAGAAAGATTCATAGATGTGCCGAACATTGTTGAAGCGGTAATCGGAGCAAAAGAAGTGTCACGCCTTGAACCTGTCAGGCACGCAAAATCCAACCAGGGCCGTCTTGACTTTCGGTGATACCCAGGATCCGTCGACCAACAATTAATAACTTCTAAATGATACAAACATGCGGAAGTGATGAAACTTCTCCATTCAATTCAACCTTAAGATGACTCCGGACATAGGGAATGTCTTCTTATAAATGCTGACTACAGGTTCAGAAGATACAACTTTAACTTCAAGGTAACATGAAATCTTTAAGGTCATAAAAGTGTAAATCTATTTCCTATAATTACTTCTTTAGATACCGATCATTGGCAAGCTCGAATTTCCATCACCCGAGACCTGAAAAAGTTAATCCCTCGACAAGGTGAGATAGAAATCTTAGTAAGGTAGGTCCTAACCCTAGGTTAGGCTGACCGTCCACTTAGGCAAATACAATCACAAACAATTTGTACAAGTAATCACAGGCATTCAACTGTCAATAAACAACATACGGATGCCAAGCATGCAATCATGACATCATTTCACATCATTAGGATCAAACACACATTGTCATGTCAAATCACAACTTCCACCCTTCCAATCTATCTCACTTTCATGCCCGCATTTAGAACGCCTCAGGCTCGGTCCACGTAAACGCATCAGATCGTCTCATTGACAAACCCGCGTAAAGGCATTAGGTTTTCAATTTCACTCCAGGCCTGTGTCGATACACCTCAACTCCATCCCGTGTTTCAACGCATCAGGACATTGGCCATTTCAACCCCGCGTCTTATACGCCTCAGGGTGCCATTCAATTCAAACCCCCCCTCAGCTCCTCAGGGCGTTCATGCATATAACCTCGCGTCTCATACGCCTCAGGGTGCCATTCAATTCAAATCCCGCGCCTTAGCGCCTCAGGATATCCAGTCACACAACCCCATGTCTCAACCCATCAGGGTATCACAACTTCTCAAACATGCCAAATGCTCATTTCAGTTCATAGCACACAATCAATTACAAACTCAAGCAACGAGCAGCACATTAATGACATACGAGACAATTAAATTCGGCATTCAAATGTGACAATCAATCAAGGCACGAGCATTGTCATACATTCAAGTCATCTATGTCTTTCTAGGACGTACATTGGACAATCATGGTATAGTCTCCCAAGAATCGATCAAATTCATACTCCTACCACCTAATCGAGTCCAATCCTCCTATCAAAGGTTTAGAATCCCCTTACCTCAAGCTTAATGCAATGCAATTCCTCTTCCAAGCACCTCAAGGGTTTGGCCCTACTAGTCCAAGGACAACTCAACCGCGCAACCTAAGGAAATTTCATCCAATCGTTAATTTCCTCGCCCAAATCACCACCCCACTAATCATACACCTCATGGACCTATCAATTAACATCCTCACACTTTTCAACAATGAATTTGGAGCTCAAATTCAACACCAACAGCCACCCATAGAACCGGTATGCTCTGAATCGAAACAGAGCATACCCGGTTCTGTGCATACCCCAACTTAACAGTCCTTAAACTAACCTAAATCCTTAATTTATCCACTAATCTACTTGTTAACATGTAGTTCTAAGGGTTGGGGAGTCTCACCAAAAATTTGGAGTCAAAGCGACGCCGGAAAATCCTTGAATGGCGCCGGTTCCTTCGGGTCCTCCAACGGTCAGTTTTTGCCCTTCAAACACAAGATTCATTTGGGGTCAAAACTCCATCAAATTCCTCCAAAATTTTTACCACAGCTCATCCAACTTTAATACTATAAGTGTATAAGACCTCACCAAAGATTTGAAGCAATTTGAAGTCCCGAAGACCCCGGAACAGGTCTTTCCCCAAAATCGGTCAGAATCTAACCTCGCCTGACCTTTGTCCACTCAAATCGAGCTACGAGAAGATCCACATGGTAAAATTGAGCTTATAATATGTCTATGGAAAGATAAGACAATAAAATTTCATTTGACAGTGGTTTTACCTTGATCTGATATCGGACGAAAAAGATATGACCGGAATAGTGAGACGGTCGAGACTGGTCGGCTGGGAGCTCTCGAATTCAAAACTGACCAGCCTGACCTTTGCTCCTTCAAACGGCTCTACGGGACAAACGGCTGGGTGGATTTGGACTCATCTAGCAATGTCTTGGCATTCAAAGAAAAGATTAGGAAATACTTACATTATTAAGCAAGCTAGCAAATTCCATCCAAATGACCCTCTTAGGTCAGCAAACTCACGGCCCAACATGGCTTTCATGGCGTGCCTAAGGAAATCACATCGAAACTTGATTATTTTTCAATTCCATCGCGTTAATTCCTTTATAACACCGACAACACCTTATTCTCAAGTCGTCACAATGTTAATTTGATGCTCTTAGGCATGCCAATTATCGTTCTATTAAGGCAAGTTATCCAAGGTCTCAATTTACCAAAACTACCCAATTCAAGCCACCCACAATCAGGTTCAGTCTCACGAAAATTGCAATTTTTCTACTGAATTTTTCAGAAAAAAATTACATGAACTTAAACTTCAAGATCTTACGGACATGTGGGTTGAAAGGGAGCTCAATTTGGATACCGGACGACTTAGAACAACTCAATTCAAAATCAGTGCGCGTTGAGGACAAATTGGACGGCATCTAGCATTTTTCACCTCAATAGCCCTTAAACCTCTTATAATTCCCAATCCATTTTGTATACTTCCCACTAACATCTTAATCAACATTTTAAGCAGCCTCTTGAGTCATTTTGAAGTCAAAATACCCACCAAGGATCCCCCATCAGATTCGGCCAAAACAGGGCAGCAGCTCTACAAAATCTGTTTTGATCCAAACCACATATATCCATCCAAAACTCAACCCTATATTCCAATTCCTCACAAAATAATCTTTCTAGGACCTCAATATATGTGTTAAGGAGGCTCATCGAGAGTTTTGGAGCAAAAAGGCCTCTTTCGATTTTCCGTTCCGCCTGTCCCTTTTGGCGCACAAATGGTCAAAATTTGTCTAATTTTATTCACTCACAATCAGCCATGAAAACCTATTTTAACACCACCAAACTTGTGGCCATAGCTCATCCAACTCAAGTACTATGTGTTATGAAACTCCCACAAAAAATTCGAAGCCAAACGAAGCCTCTAAGAGGGTAAACAGTAGCCTTATCTTAGATCATGCGGATTTCATCCGGTTTTGGTCTCGGACTCACACCAGTAAAAATACTTATTCAAATGACAAAATTACACTTGGAGCTTGTCAAGGACACATAGATATTACCTCTAGTGGTTGGCACTCCTCAAATGGACATTAAAAAGTGGCACTCGAGCTCACCGAACAGGGAGGTCAGAATTGGTCGGGCGAGCAGAGTTGGCTAGAGAGGAATTGGAGAGGATTTTGAAGGAAAATGGAGGAGGGGAAGGGAGTGCACGATTTTTCTGCTGCTAGGGGAGATATCCCTCAAATAATTGAGACCATTTGTCAAAATTGCATTTAATGGTGATTAAGGTATGGTTTCCTCCTAGAGTAACACTTGGCAAAGGCTCCAATAATTGGTCCACAAACTTTGACTTGTCCCTCAAGAGTTTCGGCAGCTTATATGGGAGGGTAGATTAATTATTTTTCCCTTCTAACTCTCTTAAGGAAAATGTATGAGGTTGAGGGGCAAAACGGTCATTTGCCACTTTTCATCCGAAACTTCGTTTTTCTCATTTTGAGTGACCATTGGGGAGACGACATCAAATCCTTTTCCAATTTTGAAATTCTTTGTTTTCAATTGCCCATTCAAGATTCCATTTCATATCTCAAGCCTTGAGGAGGCGGAAATTCAAAATATCACAATTCTTTCCCCCTTAAAGAAATTTCGTTCTCGAAATTTGCAAACTTCTACCACTCAGTCTCTTGGGGCACTGACGCCTCATCGCTACCTTACTTTTCAAAGTAACTCCTCCCATTACTTGACACTTCCAAGCTTACCTGAAAAGCCTTTCCAGAACATCACATTAAACGTAAACTCCGTGCCTATCACCATCATTACTACCCCACTGTATGAATGCACTCTCTGATGTCCCTATCACTTGGTGTACTACTACCTTCAAACGTCCCCTTGTACTATCAGGGATTCATGAACTTTATTAACTTTCCCTCTATTATTCAACTCGAATCATAGCTTTCGACTCCATAAGCAGATTTAGGGCTACTTCCATAGTAATCCGTTCTCGGCTCCCTTCGAAATCCCATTGGATCAAAGTGATCCATCAACTTTCGTGGTCATATCTCTCTCTTTTACCGACATGTCTAATGTTCTCAGTCCATATCACCAATAGTATTAAGGAAAATTTCGGCACATCCTTGTGCCATCTCAAGGGACACCATAATTCTCCCTTCAATACTGGACTCATACTTTTGTCCATGGGACCTTAAGGGTTCTATTCATTCCCATAACCCCTTAAGTATCATGGTTTGATCATGGCAATACCTCAATTCCCTTCTGACCTTCAGGCCAGGTACTTCCAGTAGCCGTTAACTAGTCAATTGACAAACTTTCAATTTAGAGGTTGAATCTCTTACTTCTCAAGGGAAGATCTGTCCCTCTATCATTAATTACGCAATACTCAATTCTCAATCTCTTATAGTTCACATAATTTTGAGGTCTTTCTTTATACAAGCGACACTCTCATATTCACAGGCAATTTCATACATTTGTGTTGCCTCTTATTCAATTCCCCTCGAGAAACTATTGCCTTATTTTCTTGTGGCCGTTTAAAGACTCAATATCTTCTTCCATCCAAACAAGTTTTTCCAAACTTTGTTGCGAGGACATTCGCAAACCAATTCCAATCATGCTCTAATCATTCCAACTCATACGACATTATCATTACGATGTATATGCATTGTCCACTTCCGGTTGCCACGTTATGCCCCGAATTTCAATCTGCAGCGCGTCATTATGACCTTCATAAGTTTTTCAATTTCCAACCGGAAACGCCATTAACCGTGTAGTCATCAACTTGACTCAAGTCTCTGAATACTCTTTTCACGTTCATTCATCCATTCGCGTTACATCCCATCCTTAGTCCATTTCATCAACAAAACAGTTCTTGTGGAGAAACTTCCCACGGTCCATCTATACCAAACCATCAATCCCAAGAAACTTCAATTTTCAGCAACTCACATCGACCGTAGTCGATTCGTCACTTATTCCAATCCTTAAAGGCTTCACAAGGATTTTATTTCCCATAAATCTCACGACGGAGGAATCTTACCTAACCAGGCCCACAGCTCATGCTCTTCACATTCGGCATATAATGAGCATCTCCTTAAAGTCCATGGGATACTCTCAAAGGTTACTTATGTTTCTCATGACTCCTTAAATGAGTCCAATCATCGCCTCTCAAGACGGTAACAGTTCATCCAATTATTCCTCGAACGCTCAATTCGATTATTATCAGCTTTTTGCTATCAGATGTCGAATCTTCCAAATTGTTCTCAATACTTTTCACTTGAGAGCTCAAACCTTGGCTTTCTGTTGTCACAGGTCTCCTCTAGGACCACACAACATTTTGTTCATTTTTGTCACTCTACCCTGAGAAAGTACTCTTAACCGCTAGTTTCCATAATCAGTCAATGCGACTTTATCCCAATTCCATCCGTTCCACTGAACGTCGACATCATCTTAGAATTCAACATCTTCTACAAAACAGTCTCTTGAACTTAACTTCCCTTCCAGGAATCATTCAAGTTCTGCGTCGTCTTTCTTAATATAGACGCTCCATCTTAATATCAAGATAATTAGTTTCATCTTCCTTTCACACTAGGGTCTCTCACCATTTTTAAGGAAACTGTACTATTTAGTGGCATTTTCTCACTTCGAATCCACCTTGTCCTTCCCATTCCATATGACGTCAATCTTGGAGTATGTGCCAACGGCGATACCTTCACTCCAGGATTCAAATGCCACCATGCTTTAACATTCTCCTTCCCATAATTCAGTCACCTCAAGTGACAAGGATCGTTCTTCCTTGGTCTCTATACATTCATAATTCAGATATTCAATTCGACTACCTCGAGTCACTTTGTACTTACACTATAAGCGCTCTTTTCGCTTACTCAACCATTCATTAGAATTACGAACAATCAAGACTATCAAGTCTATTCACTTTCCCTTCCTTCAACGACCATCTCATGGTCCAATAGTCCTTTAAGAACGACGTCCTACCCTTTAGGGGCGATAACACACAATACCACTTCTAGTGGTCTAGATTTATGCTCAATCAATCTCATAAAAGCATAATGTCAAACAACTGACATATTTCTTTCCTCAACTTTCCCTACGACGAAAGGAACGACATGTCAGTCTCTTACTACGAGACTTGCACCAAGATAACAATCATCCCTTATAGGCGCATTTTGTGGAAATCTCTATATTCATAATTCGTGAACGGAAATCCTCTTTCGATCATCCACTTCCTCCCTTAGGATCCATTACAATGCCTCCGATCAAGAATATCAACTAGCCATAGGCTTTGAAATTCCAATCCACTTAGAGATTTACTCATCTTATTCAATTGTCATTGACCACCTTTAGCATATACTTAAACGACCTTTAGGACTCTGTCTCACACTGATCGATCATTCTTTGATCCTTGCAAAATATCAAGATATAAACAACCTTTGCTCTCAAGCAATCCCAAGAAAATAGTTTTCGTCATACATTTCAACAGAGGTAGTCCAGGCAGATATCATGTCTTCGAGGAAACCCTTCCTTTGGTGATCTTTCACCAATTATCAACAGCCTCTTAAGGCTAAAACTGTCGGGGCCACTTTCTTTCTTTAGTGCACCTAAAATCTCTAAGGTTTTCTCACAAAACCCTCAATTTAAAAGAAGACAGTTTCAAATTTCATCTTTCCATCAAACTCAATCAATCTCAACATTATACATAACTTCATAAGCTTTTTAAAACTCTCGTGGATCCTATCCATACATTCACTTTAGAAAGGAGTAACTCAGAGTCACCTTTATCGCGACTTCCATCTTTTAACTCATCAACACTAGCATCAGTCGTCTCAACAACTTGGGTACAAGGGCAGCTTCTTCTTGAGCTTGCCTACCCATCAAATTTCCTCATCTCCACATAAAGTTCTCACGACCCCTAATTATACTTGGGTGCACGATTAACAAAATCGAGCCATATTCTCTTCCAGTACTCATCCTGCGGTCGCTCGATTTTACTCAATTCTCATGATCTATCTCAATGCTTGGATCTTCTCATATCTCGCATATACGAGCCAAGTGCTCCTCTAGCGAGCGTACTCTAGTCTTTCAATCTTATTAGGTTCTCTTGTCACTTGAACTACTATGATTCCTTCTAGGAATCAAAGACATAAGTGATCTACTCTAGTCTAACAGTCTCAAGCTGCTCATCTCATTATTGTGTACCACCAACCATTTAGTGGTTCCCAAACAACTCTCAACTAATTACTCATTATTCAAGGTTTCCAAAGCATCCTTAAACAGCAACCACATAACAAGCAAGCCTCCACGAGGCGAATTCTCAATCAATGGCCAAATACTAGGCAAGTTTCAACTAGGCCAACATAAAAAAACCACGCAAGGCATCACTTCTATGAGTCACACGCTTATGCATTAAGCACAAGGCATATGCCACTTTAGCATAAACACAACATGCTATCTCAATCTCAACAGGCATCAGTTCTATGGGTACAAACCCCGCATGCCGTCTAATTTCTCAATTAGACCTCGGGCAAGACAATCATACAATGCCAATTACAAAACATGCCAACTAGGCCAATCACAATATCGATTTTCTTTTCAAACGGCATCCATTGCCAATCACGAAACTTTTAATCATACCACTCACAGGCGCCATTTCATATGTCATGCCACTTTCGACATTCACTTGGGACTTAATTTTGTGCCATACTTCTCTTAACCACAATTGGACTCAACCTGATACATAGACTTTCCCTTTCAAGTTATGACTTGGGTCATTTCTACCTCTTGCCATCTTAGAAGTCTGCTAGGAGCCGCTCCTTGTCTGGACCACTCTGTCCCGGCGATCACTCCCCGCCCTTATTAGACTTGACCGTTGCAGGTTGTTCTAAGTTATATATCTACGGAGAAAGCCCCGTTCCGCACGTCCCATACCATGCTTCATTACAGTTTATAGGTATCTCATCCACTTGTCTCATACCAAGCGGCAATTTATTAAGTCCAACAGCGATAAATTCATGCATGCACCCTCATCAGCTTTCGTTTCAATGTCACAAACACATGCACAGCATGTTCATTCTCACTACTCGTCACACCACAATCGTTTCCACATCAAGCCTCTATTATGGAAACCCTCTGGTTCCACCAATGACCGTCACATCTCACAAATCAATTGCCTATATTCAATTATATACCTCAAGTATAGTCGCTATTCAAGTCAAATCCTTATACATTCAATCACAACTGACCTTTAATCGAAATATTCCTTATCTGTTTCCTTGTATACACCTCGTCTCATATCACCCAAAGTTGTCAATAGAAATCGATAACTAAACCCTCAAGATACAATGCACTTCAAGTCTGAATCCACTAATGCCAGTTGTCTCTTTATAACTCATATTCTTCAAGTTGAGTCATTGACAAACCACGATCACAAGCATATACTCCAATTGACCCCTCATTCATCAGCTATTCTCTAGAAACCTCAAATTTAGGCTTATGACTCATCAATCTCTACTCACTTCCTTGTGAGCCTTATCCATAAAATCACTCAAAATCATCCATTAAATCGACACTAGGACCATTAGAATACCTCATAGGTTCAAGTTTATAGTCTCCAAGATTCAACAATCTGTGCTTAATCCTAAAGGTCTCACTACCTAATTATCCTCAAGTCATTACTCCTTATCACTCCAAACCTCAATCACAATGGATCGAGCTGACCTTGCTCATATACCACTTAAACGGGAATGTTACGCCTCGAATCCATTTGGTTCGCGAACATCCCACCAAGGCCTTACCATTCATTTGGTGCTGCTCAAGATTCATCGGCCTTCCAACATCACTATCCATTTAAATCATGGAAGCGAGAAAACAACTCCACTTTCTTAGTACAACAAGATGACTTGGGACAGGAACATCGTACATCAAGGTCACATTAGTCAAATACCAAAAGTTCAATTCCTAATCCTCCAATCAAAAGGACAATCCCTAATATAAAAAAATGTGAATCCATGTCTTGTAATTCTCTTAAATATAATTGATCAACTACCTCTTCGAATGCCAATCCTCGACAAGTTCGGGCTTTCTTCGCTTGGAACTTGAAAAAGTTAAGCCCCACTGAGTTGAGATATAAATCTCAATAAGTGAAACCCAACCCTATACTTCAATACCAGTCCTACCAGAACACACACATATGCCACTTAAATTCAAAATAACAAACCAGGCAATGGCACAAGGTATCACATGACAACAATATCAATCACCGGGCATGGATAGTCATTACGAACAATCAGGCTCAATTTTGGGTGCACAATATACAAGCACATACACTTGATACACCACTGCCTCCACTTCTCAACCACCCACATACTCCCCTAGCACTCCTACCACCAGACATCTCTGGGGTCATCAGACCAAACGATATCCATGTACCATTTGAGTCATTAGACCAATCGGTACTCTCTAGATTTACAGCCACTCACCACCGCCGAGGTCATTAGACCAATTGGCATTCACATTCTCATTCAATTTCACCACCCTCCGATACCGTCGGGGTCATTAGACCAATTGGTATCCTCAAAACATTTCTCATTAATATCATCATGCCATCAAGACACACATGCGATTCAATTCATAAAGATTCGTCAGTCAATCATATCATTCAATTACTCATCCAGCAGTGTCTTGGCATTCAGAGAAAGGATTAGGAAACACTTACCTCATTAAGCAAGCTAGAAAATTCCATCCAAACGACCCTCCTAGGTCAGCAAGCTCACGGCCCAAGATGGCTCTCACAGCGTGCCTAAGAAAACCACATCGAAACTTGATTATCTCTCAATTCCATCGCGCCAATACCTTAATAACACCGACAATGCCTTATTCTCAAGTCGTCACAGTGTTAATTTGATGCTCCTAAGCATGCCACTTGTCGTTCTATCAAGGCAAGTCATCCAAGATTTCAATTTACCAAAACTGTCAAATTCAAGCCCCTACAATCAGGTTCAATCTCACTAAAATTGTGATTTTTCTACTGACCTTTTCAGAAAAAAAAAATTACATGGTCTTAAACTTCAAGATCTTATGGACATGTGGAAGAAAAAGGAGCTCAATTTGGATACCGGACGACTTAGAATGACCCAATTCAAAATCAGTGTGCGTTGAGGACACATTGGACGGCATCTAGCGGTTTTCAACTCAACAGTCCTTAAACCTCTTATAATTCCCAATTCCCTTTACATGCTTCCCACTAACACCTTAATCAAAATTTTAAGTAACCTCTTGAGTCATTTTGAAGTCAAAATACCCACCAAGGAACCCCCATCAGATTCAGCCAAAACAGGGCAACAGCTCAACAAAATCTGTTTTGATCCAAACCACATATATGCATCCAAAACTAAACACTATATTTCAATTTCTCACAAAATAATCTTTCTAGGACCTCAATATATGTGTTAAGAAGGCTCATCAAGATTTTTGGAGCAAAAACACCTCTTTTGGTCTTCCGTTCCGTCCATTCCATTTTGGTGCGCAAATGGTCAGAATCATTCCAATTTTATTCACTCACAATGAAAACCCATCTTAACACCACCAAACTTGTGGCCATAGCTCATCCAACTCAAATATTATGTGTCATGAAGCTCCCATAGAAATTTGAAGACAAACGAAGCCTCTAAGAGGGTAAACAGTAGCCTTACCCCAGCTCGCACGGATTTCGTCCAGTTTTGGTCTCGGACTCACACCGGTAAAAATACTTATCCAAATGATAAAATTTCACTTGGAGCTTGTCAAGGATACATAGATCTTACCTCTGGTGGTTGGCGCTCCTCAAATGGACATAGGAAAGTGGAGCTCGAGCTCACCGAACAGGGAGGTCAGAACTGGTCGGGCGAGCAGAGTTGGCTAGAGAGGAATTGGAGAGGAATTTGAAGGAAAATGGAGGAGGGGAAGGGAGTGCACGATTTTTCTGTTACTAGGGGAGATATCCCTCAAATAATTGAGACCATTTTGTCAAAATTGCATTTAATGGTGATTAAGGTATGGTTTTCTCCTAGAATGACACTTGGAAAAGGCTCCAATAATTGGTCCACAAACTTTGACTTGTCCCTCAAGATTTTCGGCAGCTTCTATGGGAGGGTAGATTGACTATTTTGCCCTTCTAACTTTCTTAAGGAAAAGGTATGAGGTTGAGGGGCAAAACAGTCATTTGCCACTTTTCATCCAAAACTTCGTTTTTCTCACTTTGAGTGGCCAATGGCGAGACGACATCCAATCCTTTTCCAATTTTGAAATTCTTTGTTTCCAATTACCCATTCGAGCTTCCTTTTCATATCTTAAGCCTCGAGAGGGCGGAAATTCAGAATGTCACATCGGCAGTCCAAATTGCCTTTTTCTTTGATGAGCTCGCCATCTAGTAATAATACGAACATGCAAACAATTGAGAGTCACCAAAACTTAAGACATGAAACTAGCAAACCAATCAAGATAGAACAACTAGAGAATTCAATATCTCAAGTGCTTCCATGATTCTGGAAGCATGACTCGATGAATAGTTAACGGCAAAAGAGGTTGCAACTTATAAGGCTCAACAGCACTTAGGGAAAAAAGCTAAGCGAAGTCTATTCATGCATTTAGACTATACTGCATAGCAATTAACCAAAAAGCAAACTAGCGGATGCAAAAAAAAAAAAACTAATATTAATATAGAGGGTTTGCAAGAGTATGTGAAGCACAAGATGATCATCTTCTTTCTAAGACCAACAAGTTACTGATTGCTAGTGGTGAACCTCATAAAAGTAACCCAATGTCAATGTAAGATGAATTAATTTGTCCAATTATCAGAAGTGTGGAGGCAAAACCAATCTCAAGACCCACAAAGAAGGGAAGACAATGCGATGTTCATGAGCTACCCCTTTCTTGCAGAAATTCGTAGCATCTAAACATAAGAAGATTTTAGTAGATTTCAGAGGTTGGCAGGACAATGTGAAGAATAAATTTCTATTGGTAGAAGATAAATCAGAGTTACCTCCGAATTTCGTGTTGCAGAAGACTAGCAATCATCTAATAGAAAACAGATGCTCTAGTTACATATAAGCCAAAAGAATACGTCTTTGATGCCATATTCTGGGAACATATCAAAACAGTACCTATGTTAACATATGCATAGCCTAAAGCAGCCAACCCAATTTTGAACCGTCCCCCGCCCCCCCGCCCCCAAAAATAAAAAGGCAGCCAACCTGGTTGAAATGAGTGCATCAGATGTTCATAGTGGTGTCTGTGCTCACAACAAGAATGTTCCAAAATCAGTACCCAAAAAATTTAGGGAAAAAATACCAACCATGGGCTAAAATTTATTCTCTGAGGATCCAAACATCCTCTGTTCTAGAGAGGGAGAATTCTCAGAATCACCACCGCGAGCCATACGAACAGACAAACACCCATCTTCAGTACCAGAGTGGGGCATCTGGTGCCGGTCGAGCAAAAAATTGAGGGCAACACGATCGCCCAAATAAAAAATTCTTACCCGAGAAGAGAAATTAGTGTGTGTGTCGTGTCGAGGGCGACGGGAAGAATCATGAGAGAGGGTGAGGAAAAAGGTTGGCCGGAGACGTGTGCGTCAGTGTGTCTGAGGTTAAATGGGCAAAATACGCATTTTGAACCAAAACGAGGGTAAAATGGAGAAGCTTGAAAGTTTCATTAAATGGGAGAACTTGCATGCTGAGAATGCAAGTTTCCAAAGTAGCCTTGGAGCTATTTTGGCCAAAAGTCCCTTGGACTTGCATTTCAAATGCAGGTGGCCAAAGTGAGTAAAAAATTGAACCAAATAATATTTGCATTTGATTAAGTAACTTTAGAATCTAAATGCTCGTTTGTAATGTTGAACCAGACGGAGCCTATGCATAGCCAAGTACAAGTGCAACCGTCGAGGAACTACTCTCTTGTCTATTGAACGATTGAACTGCGAACTTATCTGCTCTGCTTATTTATCGATATGACATGCCAATCTCGCAGTGTCACTGACGCCCTATTCAATCAAGTGTCAATGCATGTTGCTGGCTACTGACCCGCATTATACTCCGGGCCCTTTAAGCATTTATCTCTTTTATGGACTTTTTAATCATTTGAATCCCAGTTCAATTTTTGGTGTCAACACTGTCAAATCGTTTTTGTCGGTTTATGTTGACTTTACAACAGACTTGATTGCTCTGTTACGTAGAATAATTCACATATGTGGATATATTTCCACTTTTTTCTTTTTATTGAATTTAAATCTTGCAGTTTATATTTTCTTTCTTTGAAATATCCGTAACTTTCGAAAAGTGTTAAAAAAAGTTATAAATCTATTATATTGATATTAATTCAATCCTAAATATTTTTTCAATCTTAAATTTTTTGTATTGATACCAATTCAATCCTAAATCTTTTATTGATGTCAATTCAATCAAAAACATTTTATGTTTATGCCAATTCAGTGCTAAATCGACCAGTTGAATTAGTACAAAATACAAAAATTTAGGATTGAATTGGGCACTAATAAAAAGTTTATGACTGAATTGACACAAATGAAATAGATTTAAGACTGAATTGGCACTCACAAAAAAAAGTTTAAACTGAATCGGTATCAATGCAATAAGTTTAGGACTGATTTGGCACTTCTACTTTGAAATTTTCACAACATCAGGAGATTCCCACGTTTATTCACATTTGATTCTAATAATTTATTTAATAATAATATTTTTGTTGCTTCTTGGAAAACACAAACAAACAGGTCCAATAATTCGAGCTGCGTCAACTTAATGCTGGACATCCCTGACAATCCAAATCGCAACTCGAACAATAATTGAAAGATGGGGCCTCTCTTTTCGAAAGATGATTCATTCTCTTTTTGGGAGCACGCTCTGAGGACGTGTAGGCTGTTTAGGCCCAAGAAGAGTCACGGTAGATGGTTCGAGTATTTAGTCCGAATCTTGAGCCGACTGAGGTGCCATTGAACGCGATTACAACTCGTTGACACTTAAATTGTGACTACTAGTCTAATACCATTATAGTGTCATCGTCTTGCGCTCGTCTCGTCTGGTCTCGTGTCTCTGGCTTTAATGTTAACCATAAAGCTAACTCAAGCATATATTACGGCAAACAACTTGGAGGCATTTGTCGTCCTCGAGCAATTACCATCTCAAGGCCGGGATTGCTGTAACCCTTGGCCACCGCCATCACAGTGACGGGATATGGTAGTCGCCTCACCATCACGAGGCCAAGAGGATGACGTTGTGATTTGGAATTGGTAAATTGTTCAATAACTATAAATGTAGTACTTGATTTAAAAAAAAAAAGGGTTAATGCACCGACAATTTATAATGCTCGAGTTCCATCACTGAAATGTAGTTCTCATTCATACTGAAACTTATCGTCCCATTCACTGCACATATTAGGTTTAAATGTCTAAACAAATTTTTTTAATGTCACATTGATATAGGACAACTGACGTCATCAACTTGTGTTAAACGTTACGATATAGATAAGATTAGATATTTGTAATATTTTATTTAAATTCTGAGTAGATTTGATTTTAATATTTCGTTTTAGGTTATTTTTATGTTATCTTTAAGAAATTTGAAGTGTACATCCACATATGTAATATTCACATTATCATTCAATTAAATTTCTAAATTCCTTTGAAATTATTCAAGCAATTGCTTCTCACTGCGTCATTTGGTATCAGAACGAGGTTTTTCCTTGTGACGATGACTAAAAATATGAATCGAGAAACCTCCGTAGCTGAGGGTGATGAGCCTGTTATAAGTGAGGAGTTTAACCAGCTCGTTGAGGATAATCGGCAAATTGTTGAGGAAACTCGGCGAACCCAACAAGACGGCCAACGTACGATGCAAGACTTACTTGTTGCTACCCAACGGTTCTCTGCAAACTACCCTAACCCCGGCGTGCTTCCAGCCTAGCGAATTCCTATCACTTGTTATCCCGAAGTATTTATGGATCGTGGGGAAAATCAACGACATCACCGACAAAGTGGCAAGCCTTTGTCGAGGGTTTTGAAGAATAATATTTCTAGGACATGCCTGTTCATAGAGGTCACCGTTATGGAGAATTACAAGGAGAGCATGTTCATGGAGATTGTCGTCATAAGGGATACCAACGACATCCCGAACAATATGAATTAGAAGTTGATCTCTCTACCTTTAATGGCAATTTGGATATCGTAAACTTTCTAGGTTGGCTTTGGAATTGGAAAGTTGAGGAGTTCTTTGATTCCATGGAGATGGATCGCCAAGTAAAACTTGTCGCGAACAAGTTGAGGGGTTGCACCTCAATGTGGTGATGGGAGCAGACGCAAATATCCTGACGCCCCCGACACTGATAAGGAAAAGCCCCATCCAAGCATGAAAATGGATAAAACGAATGTTAAAAGTTTGATTGCCACCTGACAATGAACAAAACTCATTAAATTCAAATCACTCGCTATGATTTTTGTGGTCTTCTTTCCCTCATTTTCCTGCCATGACCTACGAAGATCTTAAACCAATAGGTCCCGTTGAGCGGACCCATGTAGACTTTGGCCGAGAAGTGGCTCAGGCAGAACTGGATGTGCTGGACGGCGGTAAAGCGGAAGCTGGTGACCACGAACATGGCCCTTTTGCTCCAATTGGGCAGGCAAGGTACGAACAGAGGGAACCAGGTCTAGAACAAGAAGATGCCGAGGATGTTGAGGGCTTGATCCGGGACGTGTATTTTGGAGAACAAGAGCAAGAAGGTCTGGATGAACAGATTGATACGCCCGAAGCACGTGACTAGGTAGAATGTCCAATGCTTGTAGCTCACAAATTACCTCACCAGGAAGTTGAACTTGAGTTTCCGACAGTAGAAGATGGAGGTGAGCGAGTTGAAGAACCTGGAGGAGATAGCGAACACGGGATGTACTGGAGCCGAGGCCGATGGGTCTAATTGAAGTGCAGGTCGGTCAATAGTATGAGATCCTCGTTACCAATTCTGCGAGATTTCACAAGTATAGACTCGGAGACATGGTGAAGGTGATGGGCTTTCACAACTCGACATCGGAACTCCAATTCATATGCAGAAGAAATCTCTTGCTTACCATCAACATCAACAAGAACATGGAGAAGGACTTGCAGCTTGCGGATGAGGCAGCAGCCAATCTGCTGGCGGAAGACAAACGCGAACTCGTGGATTTCACCAGTAACGTGGATCTATCAATGGAACCCCGTCACTATGTGATATTCTGGGAAATTAATGGAGAATCAAGCGACAACACCTTAAGGTGGACTGAACTTGTTCGAATTATGAAAGATTATGGATTGAAAGAATCATGGGCTACGCTGTTCTCGATACCTCAATTTGAAGTTACAAGGCATGGGAATCATGTCTTTTGAACAAAAGATTGTGATATAGAGTTGTGGTCAGAATCCCAAAAAAGAGGTTGAAAGAGGAAGCGGAAGAATAAAGGCATTGAAAGTACATGAGGAATAGGATCTAGACACAACGAACTCGAGGACGAGTTCATCTGAAGAGGAGGAGAATGATGTAAGACAAATGACGCCATCAGTTTGCGTTAGACGTTTTTCGATTTTAAAAAACTTACGATATAGTTTTGATAAGATATTTGCAATACTTTATTTAAATTCTGATTAGATTTGATTTCATTTTAGATTGTCCTTATAATATGTTTAAGAAATCTGAAGTCCTATCTATATATAATGACATCCACCTTTGTAATATTCACGTTCTCATTCAATCAAATTTCTGAATTCCTTCAAAATTGTTCAAGCAATCGCTTCTCTCTACGTCATTTAGTTTGGGTTAGACGTTTTTCAATTTTAGGAGACTTGCGATATAGATTAGATTAGATATTTGTATTATTTTATTATAAAATAAAATAATGCAAATATCTAATCTAATCTATATCGCAAGTCTCCTAAAATCGAAAAACGTCTAACGCAAACTGATGACAATAAAATAATGCAAATATCTAACCTAATATGTATCGTAAATTTCCTAAAATCGAAAAACGTCTAATGCAAACTGATTACGTCAGTTGTCCTACATCGAGCATGCTATTATTTTCCTCGATTTTTGTTGTTTGGTGATCGGGTGTTGTCCTGAACAATTTTTGCAAAATCGACGAGCTCTCCTTCTAGGGAAATTTTAACGGGTGCACTCCCCCTCATTGGCTTGTAAAATTAAACCTGCCTTGCAAAGATATGCAGACCAGTCAAAACCACAACTACTAGTTCTACATAAAAACAATATATGCATCAATCAAATGCTTGTCTCATTAAAAAAAATGAATCTTAAAACATGGTTATGAAATTTATATTGACACTCTAAAGAGAAATGGAAAGAACTGTCATAGATAATTAGAGATTTCTCTAGGTTAATTTCCTATGTTAAATATATTATGATAATTTTTTTCATTCTCTCTCACTTAAGATTGCTTGTATATCTTGATTGACATGTTATCTTATACAGTCATCTAATAAACCTTATAAATAGATTCATTTTTTCTATACAAATCGAAATGTACACAATGTTTTAGATTTCTCTCTTCCGCATCTTTATTCTCAACTAGAATAATGAAAACACATTTGCCTCAACTTTATAAGATACATGGGAAATGATTCATAATATTTTATGGAAATAAGTTTGGCAATAGATAGACAAAAAAAGATTTTAAAATTAGGGTCTTTCTAGCATAACAATTTGACAGTACTGTCAGTTATTTCTGGCCACACGATCTCTCAATGAATGAGTGTTTTATGCAAAACACGTGGTGATATTATATGGATTTACGGTTGAAATTGCACATTCTATGACAGTACTGTCAGAAAAGTATTTCTATTAAAATTAGGGTGATGCTATTTTCACTTCTATTTTAGCTAAGGCAATTCTCTTTTTAATCAATAGGCCGGAATATCTTTCTCCCTCTTCATGCTATCGTTTCTTTTTTTTATCAACCTAACCAACATAGCTGCCTTTATTTCTATTTTTCCCTTTAAATGTCAAATCCACAATATAAATATCAATGTACACCCAATAAAATATGATTCTATAATACATCATGTTATCACTTTTTATAGAGAAGTTCGTTATTCTTAATTTATGATCTCATGCTTTAAATTAAAAACCTATATAAAATATTAGAAACTTCTAGTTATAATGGCTTATAAACACACAATTAATTATCTATTTTTTATGAAATAGATTAAGGGAAACTTTATTTCAAAGTTGAAATTTCAATCCAATATAATTATCAAGCAGATTTTGATCATGTGAATGATTTTTAAATAGACTTATGATTTTTTAAGGTTACAAATTGCTTATTTGTGCTTTTTCTTTTAGCTTTTATGGACTTTTTGATCAGTTGAAGCCCATGATAATTTTTGGTGTCAACACAGTCAAATCGTTTTTGAAGGTTTATATTGACTTTATGATAGATTTGATTGCTCTGTTATGTAGAATAATTCACATCTGTGGATATATTTCCACTTTTATCTTTTTATT
Source organism: Rhodomyrtus tomentosa (assembly GCA_028455895.1). Lineage (NCBI taxonomy): Eukaryota > Viridiplantae > Streptophyta > Magnoliopsida > Myrtales > Myrtaceae > Rhodomyrtus > Rhodomyrtus tomentosa. Next base: position 31,887,255 of record JAPCWY010000001.1, on the reverse strand, counting down.
GAATTTAGATCTTGTACTTCATCTTTTCTTTGTTTGAAACCTCGTAACTTTCGAGGAGTCTCAAAAAGTCGTAAATATATGATATTTGTGCTAATTCAATCATAAACTTTTTTTGAATATTAATCCAATCCCAAATCTTTCGGATTGGTACCAATTCAATTTTAAATCTTTTATTGGTGTCAATTCAATCAAAAATATTTTATGTTTATGCCAATTCAGTGCTAAATCGACCAGTTAAATTAGCACAAAATACAAAAATTTAGGCTTCAATTAGGCACTAACAAAAAGTTTATAACTGAATTGGTACAAATGTAATAGGTTTATAATTAAATTGGCACAAAAAAAAAGACTTAGACTGAATTGATACCAATGTAATAGATATAGGAATTTTTTTACGGTTCTCCTTTGAAACTTTCACAACAGCCGGATATTCTCATGTTTATTCACATTTGATTTCGAATAATTTATTTAATAATAATATTTTTATTGCTTCTTGGAAAACACAAACAAACAGGTCCAATAATTAATTCGAGCTGCATCAACTTAATGCTGGACATCCCCGACAATCCAAATCACAACTCGAACAATAATTGAAAGATGGGGCCTCTCTTTTCGAAAGATGATTTATTCTCTCTTTCGGAGCACGCTCTGAGGACGTGTAGCCTTTTTAGGCCCAAAATGTCACGGAAGATTGTTCGAGTATTTAGTCCGAATCTTGAGCCGACTGAGGTGCCATTGAACGCGATTACAACTCGTTGACACCTAAATTACGACTACTAGTCTACTACCATTATAGTGTCATTGTCTTGCGCTCGTCTCGTCTCGTGTCGCTGGCTTTAATGTTAACCATAAAGCTAACTCAAGCATATATTACGGCAAACAACTTGAGGCATTTGTCATCCTCGAGCAATTACCACCTCAAGGCAGGGATTGTTTTAACCCTTGGCCACCGCCATCACAGTGACGGGACATGGTAGTCGCCTCACCATCACGGGGCCAAGAGGATAACGTTGTGATTTGGAATTGGTAAATTGTTCGATAACTATAAATTTAGTACTTGATTAAAAAAAAAAGGTTAAAGCACTGACAATTTATAATGCTCGAGTTCCATCACTGAAATGCAGTTCTCATTCATACTGAAACTTATCGTCCCATTCACTTCACATAATAGGTTTAAGTGTCTAAACAAATTTTTTTTAATGTGTAGTACAGGTCACGTCGTCAGTTTGTATTAAACGTTACGATATAGATTAGATTACATATTTGTAATATTTTATTTAAAGTCTGATTGGATTTGATTTTAATATTTCGCTTTAGAATATTTTTATGTTATCTTTAAGAAATATGAAGTGGACGTCCACATTTGTAATATTCACGTTATCATTTAATCAAATTTCGGAATTCATTTGGAATTGTTCAAGCAATCACTTCTCACTATGTCATTTGGTATCAGAGCGAGGTTTATCTTTGTGACGATGACTAAAAACATGAATCGACAAATCTCCGTAACTGAGGGCAATGAGCCTTTTACAAGCGAGGATTTAATCTGTTCGTCGAGGAGAATCACCGAATTGCCCGAGGAAACTTGGCAAATTGTTGAGGAAACTCAGCGAACCTAGCAAGACGTCCAACAGACGATGCAAGACTTACTTGCCGCTACCCAACGGATGTCTGCAAACTACCCTAATCCCGGAGTGCTTCCAACCGAGCGAATTCTTGTCGCTCGTGATCCCAAAGTAGTTATGGATCATGGGGAAAAATCAATGACATCATCGATAAAGGTGACAAGCCTATGTCGAGGATTTTGAAGAAGAATATTTCTAGGACATGCCTATTCGTGGAGGTCGCCGTTATGGAGGATTCCAAGGAGAGCATGTTCATGGAGGTCGTCGTCATAAGGGACGCCGACGATATCCCAAACAATATGAATTAGAAGTTGATCTCCCTACCTTCAATGGCAATTTGGACATCGTAGACTTTCTAGATTAGCTCTGGGAAGTTGAGGAGTTATTTGATGCCATGGAGATTGATGAGGATCGCCAAGTAAAACTCGTGGCGAACAAGTTGAGGGGCTGCGCCTCAATCTGGTCCTGTTCGGAATCAAAAGAGTCGATAGAGTCTTGATGATGTGATGTGGAAAGTAAATTTGAGGCGTGCAAGTTATTCCTCTGCCATTTACAGATTCAACAGAACAGCGTCTTCATTTACTTGTAGATGCAAACTAGCGAGCCCACGAGCAATCACAGCCTTCTTCCCCTTCTTCCACCCTTTCTGCGTGACCGTAGTAGGCCTAGGCCAATTTGTTACAGCTTCGATCTTTGTAGGATCCACTGTGATTCCTTCTCCAAATATCACGTGCCCAAGAAATGCTACCTTATTCAGCCAGAACTCGCATTTGAGACGTAAATATCCCGACATCAACAAGAAAAAACTCCCTTTTCGAATGTGGAAACGGATAAAACGAATGTTAAAGGTTCGAATCCTCTCACCTGACTATGAACAAGAATTATTAAATTCAAATCACTCAATAGGATTTTTATGCCTTTCTTTCCCCCATTTTCCTGCCATGACCTCCGAATATCTCATACCAGTCTGTCCCGTTGAGCGGGCCCATGTAGACTTTCGCTGAGAAGTGGTTCAGGCAGAACTGGATGCGCCGGACAGCAGTGAAGCTGAAGCTGGTGACCACGAACATGGCCCGCTTGCTCCAATTGGGCAGGCAAGGTACGAGCGGAGGGAACCGGTCTAGAATACGATGATGCCCAGGATGTTGAGGGCTTGATCCGGGACGTGTCTTTTGGAGAACAAGAGCAAGAAGGTCTGGATGAACAGATTGATACGCCCGAAGCACATGACTGGGTAGAATGTCCAATGCTTGTAGCTCACCAATTACCTCTCCAAGAAGTCAAACTTGAGTTTCCGACCATAGAAGAAGGAGGCGAGCGAGTTGAAGAACCTGGAGGAGATGGCGAACACGGGATGTACTGGAGCCGAGGCCGATGGGTCTAATTGAAGTGCAGGTTGGTCAAGAGTATGAGATACTCGTTACCAATTCTGTGATATTTCACAGGTATAAACTCAGAGACGTGGTGAAGGGGATGGGTTTTCACAACTCGACATCAGAACTCCAATTCATATGTAGAGAAAATCTCTTGTTTACCATGAACATCGACAAGAGCATGGAGAAGAACTTGCAGCTTGCAGATGAGGCAGCAGCCAATCTGCTGTCGGAAGACAAATGCAAACTCGTGGATTTCACCAGCCACGTGGATCTAACAAAAGAACCCGGCCACTATGTGATATTCTGGGAAATTAATGGAGAAGCAAGCGACAACACCTTAAAGTGGATTGAACTTGTTCGAATTATGAAAGATTATGGATTGAAAGAATCATGGGCTAAGTTGTTCTCGATACCTCAATCTAAAGTTACGAGGCATGAGAATCATGTCTTTTGCACAAAAGATTGTGATATAGAGTTGTGGTCAGAATTCCAGAAAAGTGATCGAAAGAGGAAGCAAAAGACGAAGAGACATTGGAAGTACAGAAGGAAGCGGATCCAGACACAACGAACTCGAGGACGAGTTCATCTGAAGAGGATGAAAATGATGTAGGACAATTGACATTAGTTTGCGATAGACTTTTTTCGATATAAATTAGATTAGATATTATATCTAATATAATCTATATCGTAAGTTTCCTAAAATCGAAAAATGTTTATCGCAAACTGATGATAATAAAATATTGTAAATATCTTCTAATTTATATCACAAGTTTCCTAAAATCAAAAAATATCCAATACAAAATGATGACGTCAGTTGTCCTATATCAGGCATGCTACTCTTTTCATTGATTTTTGTTGTTTGGTGATCAGGTGTTGTCCGGAACAATTTTTGCATAATCGACGAGCTCTCCTTCTAGGGAAATTTTAAAGGGTGCACTCCCCCTCATTGGCTTGTATAATTAAACCTGCCTTGCAAAGATATTTAGACCACTCTAAACCACAACTACTAGTTCTACATAAAAACAATTTATAAATCAATCAAACGCTTATCTCATTAAAAAAATGAAACTTAAAACATGGTTATGACATTTATATTTACACTCTAGAGAGAAATGGAAAAAACTGTCATAGATAATTAGAGATTTCTCTAGGTTAATTTCCTATGTTAAATATATTATGATAATTTTGTTAATTCTCTGTATTGCTTAAGATTGCTTGTACATCTTGATTGACATGTTATCTTATACAGTCATCTAATAAACCTTGTAAACAGACTCATTTTGTTTTCTATGCAAATCGAAATGTACACAATGTTTTAGATTTCTCTCTTCTGCATCATTATTCTCAACTAGAATAATGAAAACACATTTGCCTCATCTTTATAAGATACATGGAAAATGATTCATAATATTTTATGGAAATAATTAAGCTTGGCAGTAAATAGACTAAAGAAGATTTTAAAATTAGGGTCTTTCTATCATAACGGTCTGACAGTACTGTCAGTTATTTCTAGCCACATGATCTCGCAATCAATGAGTATTTTATGTAAAACACGTGGTGATATTTATGGATTTACGGTTGAGATTGCACTCTCTGTGACAATACTGTCATAAAAGTGTTTCTCTTAAAATTAGGGCGATGCTATTTTCACTTCTATTTTAACTAAGACATTCCTCTTTTTAATCAATAGGTCGGAATATCTTTCTCCCTCTTCATGTTATTGTTTTTTTTTTATCAACCTAACTAGCATAGCTGCATTTATTTCTATTTTTCCCTTTAAATATCAAATCCATAATATAAATATCAAAGTGCACCCAATAAAATATGATTCTATAATGCATCATGTTATCACTTTCATAGAGAAGTTCGTTATTCTTAATTTATGATCTCATGCTTTAAATTAGAAAACTATATAAAATGTTAGAAACTTCTAGTTTAATGGCTTATAAACACACAATTAATTGTCTATTTTTTTTTTTGAAATAGATTAAGGGAAACTTTAGTTCAAAGTTGAAATTTCAATCCAATATAATTATCAAGCAGATTTTGATCTTGTGGATGATTTCAAATAGACTTGTGGTTTTTTAAGGTTACAAATTGCTTATTTGTGCTCTTTTTTTTTTTAGCTTTTCACATGTTAGCATGAATTGCAAGATGGGGTTGAAAAGTTGTTTATACATTCTAAGCTTCAAAGTTGAAATTTCTGTCACGCTCCGTGCCCCGAGAACGAGCGCGCGACTCTCTACAAGCACAAACTATCTCTCGAGATCCCAGAATGCACGTATAGGTCGAGAGATATATCATTAATAATAATAAAAAAACACGCGGAAGCGACAATATAAAACTTCTCTGTACAGATATAAAATGGGACTTGGGTAACAAAAATACCATTAATACATAAGATCCAAATGTTCATACAAGCGCGTAGTAAACCAGATCTGCTTGTCAGTAGGGGTGACAGGGTGCAAAGGAGGTCTATCATCATCTCAAAAGGAACGGGTATCCGGGTCTATCAAAATATCATACGAGGAAAACAGGACACCTAGGCTGTGCTACTGGAGTCATCAGTCTCCTCCACCTCCTTAATAGGCTCATACTCCGAGAAAGTCTCAGAGAAAATCTCCACCGTATCCTCGAGTGTCTCGTCCGCTGACGACTCCACCAGGTCGTCCTCGGTAGCCTCAACCACTATAACCTCCTTGGTGTCTTCCAAAGTCGGAGTCGTCTTAGGACCAATCCTCGAACCAGCGACAGACTCCTCGCCCTCCACTGAATCCCGAGCGGAATGGCACCAACTGGTTATCATCCCATGGGGTACCTCAGTGGGCTTTAGTGACCATGTGGAAACATCTCCTATCTTCCTGAACCAATCCTCATATCTATGAGACTTCCAATTACTATCACCCTCATCTACCCAGACGATTGTACACTTACTAACATAAAAGGTCCCCTGTCCGTCGGGGAACTCATCAAAATACGCCGACATCTTTTTAGGATCTCCAAAACGGATTGGCCACATCCCCAAGTCTAGAATCTGAAAAGAAAGGGGGTCCCACAATGGGATGAGATATACATCTCAATAAGGTAGGTCCTAACCCTAAGTTAGGCTGATCGTCCACTCAGGCAATTACTTATCACAGACAATTCGTATAAAAACATAAGAGGCATTAAACTTGTACGAATTAACACACGGATGACAAGCATGCAATCATGGCATCATACAATGTCGTTAGAATCAAATAATTTATGCCAATTCAGATTACACCTTCCACTCCTTTCCAATCTGCCTCACTTTCATGCCCGCGTTTATAACGCCACAGACTTGGTTAGCGTAAACGCATCAGATCGTCTCATTGACAAACCCGCGTAAACGCATCAGGTTTTCAATATCACTCCAAGCTTGTATCGACACATCTCAATGCCGTCCCACATTTCAACGCATCAAGACTATGGCCTTCTCAACCCCGCATCTCGTACGCCTCAGGGTGCCATTTAATTCAAACCCCGCTCCTTAACGCCTTAGGGCATTCATCCGCACAACCCCGCGTCTCATACGCTTCAGGGTGTCACAACCTCTTAAATAAGCCATAAGTTCATTTTAATACATAACACATACAATCAAGTGCAACTCATGCACGAACAATACACTTATGGCATGCGAGGTAATCAAGTTCAACACTCAAATGCGATAATCAACTCAAGGTACAAGCATAGCCAAGCATTCGAGTCATCTATATCTTTCTAGGACATACAATGGACAAGCATTTGATAATCTTCTAAGAATTAATCAAACCCACACTCAATTCACCCAATTGAGTCAAATCCTCCTACCAAAGGTTTAGAATCCCCTTACCTGAAGCTTAATACAATGCAATTCCTCTTCCAAGCACCTCAAGGGTTCGGCCCTACTAGTCCAAGAACAACTTAACCGCGCAACCTAAGAGAATTTCATCAAATCGTTAATCTCCTCGCTCAAATCACCACCCCACTAATCATACACCTCATGAGCCAATCAATTAACATTCTAACACTTCTCAACGATGAATTTGAAGCTCAATTACAACCACCAACGGCTCCCACAGAACCTGTATGCACAGAATTGAAACATGGCATTTTCGATTTTGTGTATACCCCAACTAAATAGCCCTTTAACTATCTTAAATCCTCTATTTAATCACTAATCTACTTGCTAACATGTAGTTCTAAGGGTTGGGAAGCCTCATCGAAAATTTGGAGCCAAGGCAACGCCGGAAAGTCCTTGAACGGTGCCGGTCTTCCCAAGTCCTCAATCGGTCAGTTTTGACCCTTCAAACACATGACCCATTTAGGGTTAAAACTTCATCAAATTCATCCAAACTTTTTACCATAGCTCACTCTATGTTTTCCTAGATGTCCACAAAATTTAGTTGAAAAACTCTAAGATTTGGGGATCCTAAGAGGCCTAAACCGTGGCTTACCTCTGGTTGCAACGATTTCAGTCGACTTTCGGGAGATTGGCCGACGGGAGCTTTTCGGTGAGTCAAATGAGTTGCTTCTACTTCGAGAATATCAACAAGAGGATGAGGGAGTAGGTGGACGGTTCGGCAGCTGGGGATCGTCAGAAGTGGCGGTCGACGACGGCGAACGGGCGAGCAGAAACCGGTCGACGGCAGACTGTTCGGCAAAGAGGAAGGGAAGAAAAAGAAGAAGAAATCGGCAAATGGGGGGTGTGTTCGGCCATGAGGAGAGAGAGAGAGAGAGGGTTTATACTTCAATTGGCTTAGTCAACATGAGTTGAATGGTAGATTAAAAGTGAATACATCAACTCAAGGCTTCATCCATTGACACTTGTCCATGGTGTCAATCAAACCTCATCCAATGGCCATGGTTTCTCTCCATTTTCGGCAGCCTTGGATGTAGTTTAGGACCAAAATGCCCTCATCTAATCATATAGGCAAGGTTAGGGCTTGAGGGGCAAAATGGTAATTTTACCCCGATATCCAGAACGTCGTTTTCCTGATTCCAAATTTCTTCGTTAAGGCGACAGTCAATCCAATTGAAATGTTGAAATTCTTTATTCTCCATTTTCGAATTTCAAGACTTGTTTCTGAATTATTTCTCTATCCAATGCGATTTCAGCCTATCCCGAACTGACGGGCAGCTTTTGTAGACATTATACGTATCGACCCTGTGATTCATATCACAATTAGGGCTCGTCAATTCATGTTTGGTTGTCATGTAATTGTGAGGATCTATCACTAGGTCCGATGGGCTCAGTCGTCACTGTTCGATTCAGGAAAATTTTATACATTATATATTGGTTAAGCGGCATCACCCGCCCTCCAATCATATAACGCTGGCGTTACATTCCTTAATCATTCTTAAATCGACCTTTTTATGGCTCTAAATGTCCCCTCGACAATCCTTCTGATCAAAGCGTCATTTCCTATTCGAATTCCCTAGGTCAACGTACCTTGTCTTGCGTAAGCCTTTCCCTTTTGGTCAGTCAACTTGAGATTGATCAGATCCGAGCGAAATACGACTGAAACACATCGTTAGATAATTCCTCATTAATGAGTCTTGAAATGACATGAAAAATCAGAATGTCACAATTTCAATCTAATATAATTATCAAACAGATTTTGATGGATGATTTTCAAATAGACTTGTCGTTTTTTATGGTTACAAATTGCTTATTTGTGCTTTTTTTTTTTTTTTGGCTTTTCACATGTTAACATGAATTGCAAGGTGGGGTTGAAAAGTTGTGTATACATTCTACACTTTCAAACCAACGTGAGTTTTTTAGGGAAAAATGTTAAGAATATTTTAATATTTTTTTATCCACTTGCTATGAGATTGAATTTACAATCGATATTAATTCATTTCTTTATATCAAGAGTATTTTTTTTGTCAAATAAATCAAGAGTAGGACAACACGAAATTTCACGTTTTTTCTCCTTGGACATTTATCCTTTGTTAATACATATCTAAATACAAATATGTTCGATATCTTATTATTCTTTTAACAAATTAATATTTTCCATTTTGTGATCAATTTTCCTGTTTTATTTTTATCAAGTCTGACTATAAATAAAGGTAGATTTGTGGATTAGCCTGATAAAAAAAATTAATTAAGAAAAAGGAGGGTATTTTAGTAAGTAAACTAGCAAAAAGGAATATATTAGCTAAAACGGGAGTGAAAATAACGCCGCCTTAAAATTATATCGGCACTAACTACTGTAAAGGCAAAATTGCATACCCGTCGTTTATTTCCTTTTTCGTTTCCGATTGGCTAAATAGCTGTGGTTTTGTAAGACCTGTGAGAGAGGGGGGAAGAAATGAGCAAAGAAAATTCTGAATTGGGCCTCAGAAGAAGAGAGAGAGTGAGAACCTAAATCGATTACAACCCAAGGTCCGCAACTATGATGGGGCCTCAAAGGCTCAAACTGTACATGTAATGGTAACTCAAGAAGGAATTTAATGATGTCTGTACCTCACTCCCCCTCCTTCGATCGGACCATACAACGGTTATTGCCGGTCCGTTACCGCCCTTGAGCAGCTGCCAACGTGTTGGTCATCATCGTAAGGGAACAATCATCACCGCCATCGTCCTTCTCTAGTTAGGGTTTCTTAAATTTGTTTTTTTCCTTTGTGCCCATTTGATTAAAATGACTAAACACTGGGTATAAGCAAATTCATGTATGATTAGACTCATCATAGTTATCATTAAAAAAAATTCAAAAAAAAAATTCACTATTGTTTTATATAGATTCATTTATGCGTACCAGTAATTGGTCCAATAACTTCCAATTAACACGTATTATCTTAAAAATAAACTTATGAATGAGCCCCAAGTTACAAATATGCTCGTGCAATCAATAAATCTTATGATGTATCCAATTTTCAAAGCTACTTCAATACGTTTCATGAAGCATAACTCCAAATTTGGTGACGCTATCAATAAAAATGGCACATATGTGTTGAACATCCACAACACAAAATCCTCGGAACACACTCGCAAGGGAATTAAAAGTCTAATGTGGGAAAATAGATTGCAAAAGGATTACATGAAATTGATTTTGCGGATATTAGATATTTCAAGATTCACTCTGATATATATGAGGCTGCAATGGCCATGATGTGATTTTCGTTTTATTTCCGAGGCAATGATGTGATTTTCGTTTTATTTCCGAGGCTGCAATGGCCATGATGTGATTTTCGTTTGATGAGTCAATACCAAACCAGAGCATCACACCTCTTCCCACTTGAACTTTTTTTTTTACACAAATTCTGATTAGATTTACTTAACTTTTACTTTCTAAGATTTTAAAATAAAAAATATCTAAAGGGTAAAAAACCTGTGGTTGATATTTATGTAGATAGTTCGTGATAAATAAAAGTCAAATAAATGTTTTATGATTGGACAATCAGGAGATAATTATTCTCTTGATCCTATAGCTTACGTTCGCTGTGTAGTTAATTATGCTTTGTGACATTTCTTCTATTTTTAGTAGTCTGAACTAATGATGGCCAAAAGTACGTGAATCGTTTGCCTAATCTTTTTTCGTTCAATCTTAAATTCACGAGGAAACTTTACAATCTCCTTCAGGAACTATATTTTGAAAGGAAAATATTTCTTGACATTGCTATTAGAGATCGCACAATCTTAATCGTAAATCCAAATAATTTCGTAAAGTATTCGTTGATGTTAGAAATAATTGACAGCACTATCTGACTGTCAGACTAGCAGTCGTAATTACACCTTGCACACAAGCAAAAATCCATCACGTATGATGGCACAGTGCAAAGATGACGAACTTGGCTGGGAAAGTGGAAGCAACTCGTTGGCAAAGTTACGATGATGGCCACGAGGATCTCTCAATGGTGATTGCGGGGATTTCTGGTTACTTGGAATTCATGATCCCAATCTCTCTCTCATTGTTTGCTATGCTCAACCATGGAAGTTGTGTCGAGATCTCAAAACCTCAATCCTAGGTTCATTATGGGGTTGCACCTCCATCAAACTCGATCCGAGCAAGCCTGGAGATTGAGGCAACGAGGGTTGATGGTCGAGGGCATAGTTGCACATGAGCGACGAGAAGAGAATAAGATTTTAGGGTGAAAATGTTAGCTAGGGTGGAGGCAAGTGACAAGTGATGTATGACGGCTGCGGTGTGTAAAGGGTAGCAATGGCCATGGAGTGCGGCTGAGAGGTGAGTCCGAGCAGGCCAAGTAACAGAGAAAGGGGTCACAAGGATACTTTCGTCACCTAATGTTCTAGGGTGTGTATGAAGCTACTGAGATCACGAGACTGAAATTCGTGTTAAAGTCCTGCAGTTTAGGTAAACTCAATCATGATTTGGATCATTCTCCCACATGCTCCTCCCAAAGAAATTTTCCATAAGTCCACCAGTTTCGTCACCTTAACTCTGCATGGGAATAACAATGTCTCCTTGCATGCTGATTAGAAATAAAGAAAGAGTGAATTCCCGGAACTGTCTCAAACGTACCGGAGTAAATGAGACATTGAATATCTTGGCACGAAAGGAGATCAGAAGCTCATGGACACACAAACTCAAAAAGCTTAAATGAAGGGGGGGAGAAGAAGGGGGGGATTGATGTAGCATTTAACAGAAGCAATGCGACAGATGGTGAGAGAGTGACGTTGATAAACAAGTTGAGAAGAGGGGAGCTTCAATGCTCCTTCTTGAATTCAAAGCATTCAATTGGATTCAACAAGGAATTAAAGGAGGCAGGTGGACTCACTTGAAAGAACCCATCTCTCTCCCTCTCTCTCTTTCTCTCTCTCTCAATATTAAAAGGGGTTGGTCCGTTTAGGATGTTGGAAAGTTACAAATTGTGTCATTAAGGCGTGTATGTATTATCATCAAGGGACCCTCAGCCATATTATAGTAGTTGGGGAAGTTTTGGAAGGGTTCGCCCTTCAGTAGATTCTAATCCAATTGCATTAAATTAACGTCAGTTGCTTCTGTTTACTTTGCTAAATTTACAAGTGATTCTAATACAGAAATCATATCGGATGTTCGTGAATAACCAACATATTTTACTCATGACTGACTATGAAATGTTAATTTTATTCGATCCACCGCCAAGAATAAGAATTATTTTACACTTCCGTGGTTGGATATTTGAAAATCTACATTGCCCTGTTCAATCTTCCCGAAGATGAACTAGCTGTGATAGAATTCCCGCGAGACTACTTGAAGCTCTTCACTTCATTCGAATTTTAGGACAACAAGCAAAGCACGACAATACTTTCTGCTTTGATCTCGATCATTTCTTCTTTGTTTAGCGCTCAAGCGGCGTCTGGTCATCTTAATTATCTCATTTCCAGTTTTCCCGAGCTTTGTTCGAATTTCAAAAGTGAGGCGAAAAGAGCTTCAGGCAATGTGGCTGGGTCTTCCACGCCAGCTGCGATGATGTTTGAGGGGGACTTCTATCCAATTTCGGAAGAAGGAACAGCGAAAATAGTAAATGTAGATGGATGTTGATCTCTTGCCCTCATTTATATGGTTTCTACAATCTTTGTTTCCATGGCGGATTTCTCATGGGCTGCCCGACGTGCAGACAAATTGAATGTATGAGTACTACTGCATGGTTGGTTGGACTTCAAGGACCTCATTTTTTTTTTCCAATTTAATTTGTCACTTCTTTATCAGAGTAAAATTTAAAATAAAATAAAAAAACGTCTTGGCAATTTTTTTTTTATTCAGATGATTTTGGTTTATGTGATTTTAAGAATCAGCCTACGTGGGGGATGCAGAGAATTTAGGTCGGGGTCAAAACAAGCCGAGAAGGACGAGATGGAAACTATTATATCATCAGCTGAAAAAAATGCACCAAAAAAAAAAATTAAAACCGGTAAGAAACAAATTTTAGTAGCCGAAAATCATTCCGAACGGTTGTTCACTTTATCTATCCAAAGGACAAAAATAATCTCGGGTGAACCACTCAACATAACAATACCATGGTCAAGTACCAAAAGAAGAATATGTATTTGTTAGTAAAAATGATCAGAAATAATGAAATCAAACTTTGAGGCATGATTACTTTGCCCTTAAGGAATTGTTTGCCCTACAAGATTTATAATGGTTACTGATAAAAACTCTCAAGGATATAGTAAATTCTCAAATGAAAATATCATATAACAATTTTAGCATTCCTCTAGGAACTCTCAAATGGAAGCAATTGGAGAATAAATCCATATTTTAAGAACGAAAGAAAAAAAATTCAAGAATTGAAAATTATTTTACCAGAAATGTTTAATCTAAAAGGACACAACTTTTCGTGCTTTAAAACTGCCAATTCGATTTTATTTTTCAAGAACTTGAATTCTTAAAAAAAGAAAACCACTGATTACAGTGATTAGTGCGCCTAACTATTCGCGCGCCCAGGTACCGTAGGATTTCGTCCACTTAGCCAGTGGTCTTCAATTGTAAGACAAGAAGCCTTCCACTTGTATAATGACCAACACACTCGTATCTTTTCGCGACATGGCACCTCCCTGTTTGTTTTACAAACAAACTATAAACAGTACTTTTCACAGATTGTTGTCATCTAAAAATCTTGATGAAATTTGGTATATACTGATTTTTTCCGTCTAAGATAATTAAGAAGCTAGAAAAAGCGGAAAAAGAAAAAGGAAAAAGGAAAAAAATTTCCTGAGGATTGGCCCCATGTGCATTTGTTGATCAATGAATTTTGCCAATTTCATTACCCTGACTTTTCTCATATCATGTATGACCGATGATTTGAAAACTAAAAGATTTCATTAGGTGAGCGGAAAATAAAAAAACGAAGCTCGTACTATTTCAATATAAGCATGAAGATGGACCATGAATCGATACAATTTGCTGCTCCGAGAAGATCAAATTGGGGGGAAGAGAAAGTTGGTAAAATTGAGGCATGAAATGCAGTTGACTCGGGTATGGCATCGTCCGGATAGATCAAGGAAGGAAGTGGAAAGGCGCATTAACTGTTCAGATCACGGGGAAGTTGGATTCAACAGCCTGAGAAGGTGGTGGTGTTGTGAGGAGCTTTAAAAGCTCAACACATCGATGTCGTCGGGTCTCTCGGAGCAAATTATTGTAAGGGTTTTTGTCCATGAGCGCCTCGGGGACGCTCGCTAACCATGTCTTGGTGAGGAAAAACGGTGTTCGACACTCGATTTTGATCGAGCATGCCACGAGGACAATCGGCACATTGAAATAATTCCCCGATATTTAAGTATTCCATTAGTTTAACGGGTGCTCCGAAGCAGTTTTTCAACGAAATTTATTAGTATGGATTCATAGGAGCATGGGTGGTGTAGGGTTTCCTTTTCTTGCTTTCTTTTTGTTGTTGTTGGGGTTTTGGCTCTTTTGCCTCTGCAGCTGAGACCGAGAGAGATGTGGGAGGGGGCTCTTAAAAGGTTGGGGGTACTTGGAGTGACCCAATTGTAGAAGTTGGAGTTAATGTGGTATTAAAGACGGATTGGCATTCAGGACCCCTCCTTCAACTGTAATTGCCAGTCTCCCCTCATTTAATGACCCCCTCCCATATTATCTCTCTCTCTCTCTAACACAAACAAAATCTCACCGTCTCTCATAAAAGCCTTCAGCTCTCTTTCTCCTGGCCCTTCTGGCTTTTGGCTGAAGTTGGAGGTCCTTCATTGGCTTCGAATGGAGGTTGGCCATGGCTTCCAATTTATATCCAAGGATCGCGACGAGAGTAAATAGCTCGAATCTGTAGCAACCTCGAGCCGGGTCTTTTTCGGAATCGAGACACGAATCTGCCACCCCCCCACAAAAAAAAAAAAAAAAAGTATCCCTGTTACTTCTGCGATAACTTTGGATGAATAGATGCGCTTCAACTCAAGCGTAAAATAGTATAATAGAGTAAATAAGCTAGCGTTCGTTAGGGTTGTAGGATGCCTACAACCGGATACCAAACCTGTCCTTGTTCCAAACCCTATGGAGTTGTCTAAATGGGATCCCAGATCAATTTTATAAGCTGAGTATCGATGCCCGATCGACAACGATCTTACTAACACATATATTGAGATGTGAAAATGTGACCTTAGAACAATTGTCGATACTGCTTAACGGGTTTTGGAAATGTGTTATTTTCAAGTTTGAAATGAGCGATTACCCTCTGTGGTGTACCTTTCGATTGTGTAAGCTAACATCATACACGATACATAGCTCTTCTTCGTGTAACAGTTGTTTTCTCTTTTGGACCAATTTTGACCCACTAAACTTAGTCAATATTTCCAGGATTCATACACTATTACTTCTTCAATAATGGCAATTACTAGGGGTGTCAATGGGCCAATTACAGCTATCTTATTTATTACTCTAAGGGCACTTGTTAATGAGACATGTCAACGATGATGTGTATGAAACACCGATGATGTTCAACGAGTTTTCTAAGGTGTCTCGATATAGTCTTAAACACTTTTCAGAGATCTGTACCAAGGGGAATTCTTTTTCATTTTACACGTAAGGGAAGGAAGATCTTATGCATTGGGATTTGGGTGCTTGTGGCGCCCCCAAGGTCGGGTGAGTCACTTTGAATGCATAATCGTCCTACATCTGACCTTGGACCAAACACATTGGACAGACACCGGGGCCATGAACTTCGACTATTGTCATTTAATGGGTGCATAATTAAAATATCATTTCAAGTTAGATCCAACAGGGCCAAGCATACGAAATGCTTGATGCAAGTGGATTTTTTTTTTCCTGAATTTATGATAACTTCCTCTGGTCAAAACGTTCGATATTGTTAACCACAACCTGAATCATGAGTACTCCGCAATCTTTACGTAATAGCTGGTAAATTGGGAGAGCTTGGCCATCAGATATAGAACATTAATCTGATCATAAGTTACACTACTGATGTAAAAGTGTCTTTCGCATGTAGTCATGAATCGGAAAATCTCATCTATTGTAGGAATGAATTGGGTTGTTGAAATTCAGAATATAAAGCCAACTTAAAAATGTATTGTAAGTAACGGGCGATGATCTCTGACGATCAGATTGAGTCGAACCCTTGAAACAATGACAACCAATGTCCCACGTGCATTTTCTTTGGATTTTGTTCAGAAGTGCTCTCAGGGCACTGGTTAGATAATCGCTAATTAACAAGTAACAATCTTCTATTCTTCGACATTTCCTGTTACACGTGCGACAGGTATCTTGAGGATTGAATATTTCTTTACTTAGTATGCTTAATCAATGTGCCCAGAGCTCTCGTTGATGAAAGCATATGCCTGAAGAATCAGTATAATACATAGATCTAGACAGCGCAGAAACTGAACAGAAACTCTAGAGGGACCGATATACATCCTACGGATTTTTAAAAGCGATTGACTTGATCTAATTATATTTTACTGGATACGACTGAGCAGGGATTGAATGAGCAATTAATTTATATCCTCGGTCACTAGCTAGACGTTGGAAGCTAGAAAGCTTTTAGAGAGAGAGAGAGAGAGCAGCTTAGAGGTGAAGAAATTTATGGCAAGCGCCAACTTGGAACACACGTCATGCAGATGCGAGCTCTCTCTTAAAGCTGAGCCCTTCACACTTCCAACTGTCGATCGTAGCAGAGTCTCTTCCTCTCGTTTAACCTCCCTATAAAACGTTTTCACTCTCCTATCCACTCTCTCTCATACTCCACAGACAGAGAAGAGAGAGAGAGAGAGAGTAATGGTTTCTTTTCAAAATTCAACACCCCAGTCCCCGAAACAGAGTGGGGCGATCGCTCAAGGTTTGGAGAGTCTATCCAAAAAGAGGAAATGGGAAGAGACGCAACAACCGCGGTACGGGCGGTGGCGAGAAGAAGCTGAAGAACCCTTCTGGAAAAGACCATTGCCGCTGTCCGAGACGAGGGAAGCCACCAGGACGGTGCTCGACGTCGAGCTCCACCTCGAAACTCCTTTGCCTTGGGAGTGGCAACGATACCTTGATATTCAGGTATATTAGTTTCTTGTCAACACCTGTTGTAAAGATCAAGCGGCTTCGTTTGTCTCGAGAAGTCGTGGGAGCATGTCTTTCGATCCATGGAACAAAACCAATTCATAGAAACTCACTGTTTGACGATGATTTTTGCCTCCCTTCTAAGCAATGATGCTTTCAAAAAAGAAAAAGAGAAGTCGGTAATAATGTGAATCACGTACATAAAATCTCGATACTTGAATTGGATCTTCTTCATTCCGCCGTGATTGATGCAACTTTTACCAAGAGAGACCGAGTACAACGTCATAGCCTCCGTTTGTTTCGGGATCTGGCCATTGGACTGTTTGGCTGACGACGATTCGTGTAAAAAGTATTTCTTATTTGCACACACGTGTGATCACCAAGAGTAGGGCGGAGCAACAGACTCCTGTGGGAAAATAGAGACACTAATTGAGCAAATTTACGTGTCTCGGTTCTTTTGCAGTCCGGACAGATACACTTCTACAACACAAGAACACACAAGAAAACCTCGAAAGACCCTAGAGAAACCTCGGACGCAGGTCGCCCAACTAGCCCCGGTCGTCACGTGAGCTTAGACCTCGAGCTCAACCTCCCTTATAACCACGACCAACAAGACGATCATGAGGACCTGTTCTCCAGAACAACAACACGTGACCACGGCAATCTCTCAGAGAAGGAATCAGGACGGCAAGTGAAGAAGGTGCGGTCGTGGTTGGGATTAGAGACGAGAAACGAAACCAAAGGAGGAGGAGGAGGAGGAGAAGAAGCAGCAGCAGAAAAAGAGGAGGAGGATCATATGGTCGCGACAGTTTGTGCGAGGTGCCACCTGCTGGTGATGCTGTGTAAGTCGTCTCCGACATGTCCCAACTGCAAGTTCTTGCACCCGCCCGACCAGAGCCACCGGACGCTCTTCAAGGGTCGATGCAGCCTCCTGTGCTAGTCGTGGTCGTTTGAGACATATGTATAACCCTAAGCTTTGTTTATGAATTAGTACTAGGTTAAACGGGGACGATGAATAGATGCATGACCCAAGGAAGTTTGTCCTGTGACTGTCACTTGTAATGAGAGATTGAGAGAGTGAAGAAGGGAAGTGGGACCAAAGCAGATGAGTGTAAGGAAAGCTAGTCCGATATGATATGGTATGATGCATAATATTTGCGAGTACATTTTTATCTGTTTCCTCTCCCTTTGTCCGAGGCAAATGAATCGCGAATGGACCCAATTGAAACGGTGAATTGGTGATATACTTCTCTCAGTCTCTCCAAATCTATTCGCTACGCAATCTTGCATTACTTAATCCATTTCCAATTTAGGTTTACGAAACACGTTGTTGGCTGCGATATGCCCGCGCCCAGTTGTTAAATGTAATTGCTTACCGAACAAGAGGATGTAAGAAATAGCCCCATGTCGAACCATATGTGTAGGCCTGTCGAACGAGCGGGTTGAATCGGGCCATAAATACTTCAGCCCAAATTGACTCGAATAGTCCGTATTGACATTTTTATTTGTCTGGTAAATTATCAACCTGTACCCAACCTGGAATTTATTTTAGATATTTTCTCCGTATATTGTTGCCTTTGATTTATAGCTGGAATCTTCTACGTCGCTTTTTATATATTTTTTTCCCCAAATTTCTTATTGAAAACCCGCGAGTCTTGATCTGAATCGCTCGCTCTCGTCATCAGATCGAGCCCGAAACAGACTGAAACTACTTGTTCCAAGCAATCATAACCTAATAACATGTTATGCACAATCGTATGTTTACTCTTGCCTTCTCTTCCCTCTTTGTGCTGTGAACATACGCTAATAAGACTATTTACACAAGAAGTACAAGATGAAGGCAAAGCAAGGTTTCTTGCTCGATTCAATGCAGGTCCTTCAATTATGTCAACAAGAGGAACTGGCTTCCTGGCACTCTTTGACCAAAGAATCTGCAATGGAAATTCATCAAATACTCCAGCTGGAAGAATCACCCAATTGAGAATTGTGCTCAAGCATGTCTAGCACACACACTATATTTGGCATAAGTAGACCGAGAGTGTCATAACTTTTATACGGCGTTCACTTGAGTGCCGTAACTTTTTTTCGTTTACTTGAGTGCCACATTAGAGCAAAATCATTCACTTGAGTATCATTTCCGGCAAATTTCTTACGTGGACTTTTTATTATTTTTTATTTGTTTTTCAGCGACGTGTGAATTTTTTATATTTTTATTTTGATGTTTCGTTTTTATTTTAATTATTTAATATTTTTGGAGAAAAAATCTTGGATTTCCCCCTCGCCTGCCATGACCTGCTCACCCAGGGGCAAAGGCCCTTCGCCTTCCGCCGGCAATGCCGCGACAACCCTAGACAACAACCATCGTGACCCTAGCTGCCACAGGCAAGGGCCCTTGAGGCCTCACCAGCCAAGGCGAGGCGGCCTGTTGCGATCGAGGGGGCTTTGTCAACCACGGCTGAGGGCACGACGATCTTCACCAAGTTTGGGCAATGGGCTCCTCAGCCTTGGACAGCGGGGCTACGAGGGCCCTCGCCTAGATCTGGCAAGGGCCTTCACTACCTCATCCTCATAATCAAGAGGGGAGAAACAAAAAAAAATCAAAATAGCTTAAAAATAAAATAAAATCCACAGGTAGATTAAAAAATTCAAAAAAATAGCTCTGGCGATGTCATGTTAGATTTTTTGATGACCGCGTAGGATTTTTTACAGGGCAAATTGATGGTGGTACTTAAGTGATCGTTTTTTTAAACTTGTAGCACTTGAGCAAAAAAAGTTAAGAAACTCAAGTGGACACCATACATAAGTTATGGCACTCCTACTGTACCTATCCCGCTATACTTTTATCAAAAAAGGTGTGACATCCTTGAAATTCAACTTCCTTTTGGTAATAGGAATTTAATTGTGAATTGTCTGTGAATTCCAGTTTACTAACTTTGATTGAATATTAGTGATTTAGGCAAAGGAAATTGAGAACTTCCTAAATTAGTAATCGAGTGACATAAGTTCGATTGATTGATTTTCCTATCTTAGAATTGGAGCTTCCTAAACTTAGAACTGATCCTAAACCGATTGGGTTGAGATTGGACGAGAAAACCCTCTCGAGAATTGTCGACGGTCGAATTTTACCTAGGGGCGACCTTTTACCAAAATGCCCTCGGATATTCCAAGAATTTACGAGATTGCCTTTAGGGTTTTCAAAAAGGAGTGTCCCACATTGAATAAATAGTAAGCCTAGGGTACTTTATATGTGGATGAGAAAAAGATGTCCCACATAGAATATTTGAAGTCATGGATTCCTCCTTATATGATTAAACCTAGCCAAGCCTAGCAAAAATCCCACATAGATTAAGAACAAGACTCTACCCCTCATGCAAGTCTATAAATAACTCTCTTAAGGACCAAAAGAAGAGTTAAAGACCCAAGTGCCAAAGAGACCCCCCTAATCTCTCTCTCTCTCGGCCAATCTCTCTCTCGCAGGTTTCGGCGCTCGCCTAAGAAGAAATTGCTCGTTCGAGCTCGTCCGGAGTCCAAATCGAGCTTTGTTTTTGCCTACGTGATCGTAAGATCAAGGGCAATTCAGGGATAGGGCAATTCAGGGATAAGGATCGTTTGCTGAAGAAATCCTTAAAATTTCGAACAACCCCTAAGAGGTAAGAACAGTGTTATATAATTCTGTTTTAGCTTAGTTAGATTATGTTTTAGGGTAGCTCTTGCTGGTGGTTGTTCAAGTGAAC
Organism: Rhodomyrtus tomentosa; assembly: GCA_028455895.1. Classification (NCBI taxonomy): domain Eukaryota; kingdom Viridiplantae; phylum Streptophyta; class Magnoliopsida; order Myrtales; family Myrtaceae; genus Rhodomyrtus; species Rhodomyrtus tomentosa. The sequence continues at coordinate 31,866,562 of JAPCWY010000001.1, read as the reverse complement.
TCCGGCATGACGATGCCAATTCTAGAAATGCTTTATTAGGTCTTAACTTCGAGTTGAAATTACCGTTGAGTTGAATTGACGTCAATTGCACTCTGAAACTCAGATTGGAGCCCAAGGGTTCTCGAAGATCGTTATTGTCACCTTGCGACCATCCAATTGTGAGTTGACCTCTAATTCTTGATTAGATCGTTAATTATGCTTGGATTAGTTTGCTTAGATTTTTAGGTGTATCGGTAATTCGGTTAGGGTTAGTTAGGCTTGAAATTGGATTTAGGTTAAATAGTAGTAATCAATGAGGTTAGTTAATTTATGATTATTTGAATTATGGTTACGTGAGTTATGGTTGGTTTCACTTGATTGCCTATTGACAATGGTCGATTGATTGGGGTGGAGCATGTGATTGATGTGGGGATTTTGGTTTTGTGATTTGTTGGATTGGATGATTGACTTTGTTATGCATTCATATAATCTTGTGTGACCCAATTGCATTATTTAGCACGAAATGGCCAAGGGCCGATTCTTTGAGCATACACACGTGATAATCTAATTATAATGAAAGATAAGGATTGAATGACTGATGGATGAGATGAGTCATCATATGAGAAAAGATGATGCAACACCTGACAAGTTCGTATTGTGCCTATGACACCAAAACCACACGATTGTCAGAAGTTCAATTTCTTATGTACGGCACTGACGAGTGTGGCGTAGGCTTGGATTATCGGAAGCGGGTCGCAGCTTGTGACGGACCTGTGCTCTCTGGATGCTTACTTGTTGAGCTCGACAATGTCAAAGACATTGGGATTATCGCTTGTGGAAGTCGTTGTCGAAGGAATGAGACGATGCCTGGTTTATAAAAGAAATTGCCAAGCAAAGAGTGCACAATATAATAAATGCCGTGGATCATTAACTTATAAATGGAGTGTGTGTTGTGTCCAATACTTGTTTGAGATCTGAATGCATTGCAAGGAATTGATTGACCGGTTAATTAATTAAATTGTCATGATATGTATAGTGTACTCATTTTGCATCGTATATAGCTTAGCTGGGTAAATTGCATGTGGTTGGAATATATTTGTACGTTTACCTGGTAGGACATCTGGACGAATTGGCGCCTTACCCAAGGCTTAGGCGTTGACTCGCTGGGATTTTATGTCACCCCGTCGTGAGAACATTTTTCAGATCAGAAGTGAGATGGCAAATGTCACGCCCCACGCTTCGATCACGAGCGCGTGACACCCTACAAGCACAAACTCTCTCTCTCTCTCTAAACATCTCAGGATTCACATATGTCGAGAGATGCATAATATTGATAGCATGCGGAAGCGATAATATACAAACTCCTCCGTACAATAATAGAAGGGAACCAGGGTAACGAGAACACCAACAATAAACATAACCTCCCGTCAAGTTCATACAAAAGTATTGACAGGCTAAACCAGCTAGTCGGTAGGGGCGAAAGGGTCAGTACAAAAGAGGGTCATCATCATTTCCAAAAGAAAACGGGGCATCGAGACCATCATCAAAATACATCAGCCTAGAAAACGGAAATCCTTACGTCGAGCTGCTAGAGTCGTCAGTCTCCTCAGTGTCCTCGATAGGTTCGTACTCTGAGAAGGTCTCCAAGCGTACCTCTACTGTGTCCTCTATGGTCGTATTTGCTGACTGCTCCACCAGGTCGTCCTCGAGACTTCGACCTCTATAACCTCATTAGTGTCCTCCAGGGTCGGGATCCTCTCAGGGATATTTCTCGAACCGGTTGCTGACCCCTCAACCTCAATGGAATCCCCAGCGGGATGACAACAGCTAGGGATTACCCCATAAGGTACCTCAGTGGGCTTTAGAGGTCGCGTAGTCACTTCTCCTACTTTCCTAAACCAAGTCTCGAACCTATAAGGCCTCCAGCTCTTTGCGCCTTCGTCAACCCAGACTACCATACACTTCCTAACGTATACAGTTGCTTGTCCGTTCGGTAACTCCTCAAAATAAGCAGACATTTCCTTCGGGTCACCAAATTTGATAGACCACATTTTCACGGCCTAGGGTCTGAAAATGGGGTCCCACAACGGGGTGAGATTTACATCTCAGTAAGACAGGTTCTAATCCTAGGTTAGGCTGACCGTACACTCAGGCGAACGTAATCGCAAATAAATTTGCACAAGTAATCACATGAGGCATTCAACTGTCATTTAATAACAAACAGATGTCAAGCATGCAATCATGGCATCATATTATATCATTAGAAATCAAGCACATATTATCAAGCCAGATTACACCTTCCACCCTTCCATGCCTCCATTTGATTCACGTCTACGTTTAGAACGCCTCAAGCTCGGTTCGTGTAAATACGCCTCAGACCATCTTATTGACAAACCCGCGTAAACGCATCAGGTTTTTAATCTCATTCCAATCTTGTGTCGACACATCTCAAACTCTGTCTCGCGTCTCAACGCATCAGGACATTGGCCATTTCAACCCTACGCCTCGTACGCCTCAGGGTGCTATTCAACTCGAACCCCGCGCCTCAGCGTCTCAAGGTATCCATCCACACAACACCGCGTCTCAATGCCTCAAGATATCACAAGTTCCCCAGACATGCTAAAATGCTCATTTCAATTCAGAACTCATAATCAAATGCAAACTCGTGCGACGAGCAGCACATCTATGGCATGCGAGACAATTAAATTCAACACTCAAACGCGACAAGCAAATCATAGCACAAGCATTGTCAAGTATTCAAGTCATCTATATCTCTCAACGACGCACACTAGACAATCACACTTTAAACTTTCAAGAACCAATCTAATTTCACATTCAATTCACCCAATCGAGTCCATTCCTCCTAGCCAAGGTTTAAAAACTTCTTACCTTGTGCTAAAACCAACACAATTATTCTTTCAACAAACTTCAATGGTTCGGTCCTAATGGTCCAGGAACAAGTCGATCGCGCAACCTAAGAAAATTCATCCACATCGTCAATTTTCTCGTCCAATTCGTCAATTCACTAAACATACACCTCATTGACATATCGATTAACATCCTCATACTTCTCAACGATGAATTTGGAGCTAAATTCAACTCCCAACAGCCGCCCACAATTCGGAATGCACAGAACCGAAATAGGGCATTTTCGGTTTTGTGCATATCTCAACCAATCAGCCCTTAAACTAACTTAAATCTTCAATTTATCCACTAATCTACTTGCTAACATGTAGTTCTAAGAGTTGGGAAGCCTCACCAAAAATTTGGAGTCAAGGCGACGCCGGAAAGTCCTCGAACGGCGCCGGTTCCTCCAAGTCCTCAACCTGTCAGTTTTTATCCTTCAAACACAAGACCCGTTTGGGGTCAAAACTCCATCAAATTCCTCCAAAATTTTTACCATAGCTCATTCTACGAGTCCTTTAGATGTCCACAAAATTTGACTGAAAGATTCAAAGATTTCGGGGTCTTACGGGGTCTAAACATTGGTTTACCTCCAGCTGCGATAGTTTTCGTCGACTTCCGAGAGAATGGTCGGCCGGAACTCCTCAGTGGGTCAAATGACTTGATTCCACTTGGAGATTGTCGGCAAGAGGATGAGGAAGGTGTTGATGGTCAGTTCGGCGGCTGGAAGTCACCGGGAGTGGCGATAAACGGCGGCGAATAGGCGGGCAGTGGCTGGTCGGCGCTACAGCTTCTCGGTGAAGAAGAAGAAGAAGAAGAAGAAGATAGACATATGATGGTGATGCTCGGCTGAAGAGGGAGAGAGAGAGAGTGGTATATACACATATTCAAGGGTCAACAAGGTTAAATGGTAGGTTAAAAGTGTCTCATCAATATCAATGCCTAATCCTTTAACACTTGTCCATGTGTCAATCAATGTTTCATCCAATGGCTACAAATTTCTCCAATTTTTGGCTATTATAGTGGGGTTTCAATGACCAAAATGCCCTTGTTCAATTATAAATGCAAGACTAAGGCTTGAGGGGCAAAATGGTAATTTTACCCTCGACGTCCGGAACGTCGTTTTCCTGATTCCAAATTTCTTCAATAAGGCCACGACCAATCCAATTACAATGTTGGAATTTTTTGTCTCCATTTTCTAATTTCGAGACTCGTTTCTGAATCTTTTCTTGATCCAATGTGATTCTAGCCTATCCCGAACTGACGGACGATTTTTGCAGACGTTACGTGTATCGACTCTATGATTTATATCACACTTAGGCTCGTCAATTCATGGCGACTTTGGTTGTCATGTAATTGTGTGTGTCTATCACTAGTTCCAACGGTCTCGATCGTCACTGTTGAATTTAGGAAAATTTTACAAATTATACATTGGTTAAGCGGCATTACCCGCGCTCCAATCGTATAACGCTAGCAATGCATTCCTTAATCATTCTTAGATCGGCCTTTCATGGCTCTAAATGTCTCCTCGACAATCCTTATGGTCAAAGTGTCATTTCTTATTTGAGTTCCCTAGGTTCACGTATCTTGTCTCGCGTTAGCCTTTCCCTTTTGGTCAGTTAACTCGAGATTGATCAGATCCGAGTGAGATACGACTGAAAGACATCGTTAAGTACATTCTCATTAATAAGTCTCCAAATGACAGGAAAATCAGAATGTCAAAGCGAACCAGCAACATCCGGTTAGGTTTGGGATCCCGCCTCACTCAGAGATTCAAGTTACCCACCACTCGATCCCTGGTACGAATAAAGTTTGGGAGGAGCGTATCACGACTATCCACGTAGAGAAGGGAATGAGGGATTTGGTGCTTCATCCCTTCAAAGCGTGAGTCCTTCATGTAGGTGATCACATCTTCGACGTTTGTTAGGACCATTCTAGTTTTGTGGGTAATCTTGATGGTGAAATAGTGGATCCTTACCCTAAAATTGACGGTTAAGCGGCGGCATTGTGGAGATTTCTTCATATAGTTCGTAGCATTTTTTGAGCCGACTGTTCTTTTCGGGAGTACAGAGTCGACTAACCCTACCTGACCTTTTGTCCTTTTTTTGATGGTCATAGAGAGCGTTGGCAGTAGCTTGTAGGGTTAGCGATCATTTGCTGGATGCTATATCGACGGTTATGTATTTTGATAACTTATTGTTATGAGTGTTTATATCGAACTATCCCTGTTGTATGATGTGAATGGGAGTTTGTTCATTTCTGCATGTGCGATTTGTTATCATGAGTTGTTAGCATGTCTAGGACGTTACCATTATGACTCGAGGCGACTTGGTAAGGATATTGTGTTCCACGGGGTTCGAGGCGTGACAAAAGGGCTCACAGGACTACTGGGCAAAATCGATGGCCAAGCCCATGTCCTATCACATGAAATTAGGTTCCAATCAAGACAGACAAATGTATTTACAAACCACAGGAAAGTTACATCTAATTTACTAGTTTCATATGTTACAGAGGATCAAAACCAACAATTATGGCTCGCATAATAATCATTATGTTTTTCTATTCCTAGAGGAATGGGTTTGGAATAGAAATCAACTTGGTAACATAATATCATTTTTCTACTTCGGAGATAAGTTTTTTAGCCCATAAATAGGTTTCAAACAAAAATGAGATCAAAAATAGAAATAGAAGCTCTTCTCATTGCTCACTTTCTCTTTTGCATGCATTCTCCCTCTCTCTTGCGTCCCTGTCTCTCACGGGCATAGAATCGGCCGAGCTTCTCCATCTCCTCTTCGCTTGAGCTCCGTCACCACAGGAAGCCTCGCCACCACTATCAAATGTCTATTGCCGCAACCATAGCTTTGCCTCTCGTTGCAACCCTAGCTCCATCACAACCCTAGGCTCCATTGCAACAAGGCAAGTTTCTATCTCCCTCTTTGTTGCCATGACCTAGCTTTGTCTCTCTCTTTGTCGTTTGATTTACGCTAGATTCACGACCAATTGGTGTCTTCAGCAGCTTATACAATTCAGGAACAGAAATTTCAGTCCTTATCAAACGTACTTCTCTACTCAGAACTCGTCCAGGGAATTAGCCAAATTTTATTCTCATGAACAAAATGAAGCAAACAGCACTATTCCGCAACTTATATAACCACTTATACACAACACATAATCTTAACATAATCAATCTATCTTGCATATAATGCTGGCACAACTGTGATCACAAAGCTCGTGAACGTCAACCCCAGTCCCGACACCACTACAAACTTCAGCAAAAAGAAAAACCACGGTGGTTGTGCAATAAAATTTCAAACTTTCAGCTAAAACAACACAAATTAAAATGATCCAGGAAAGGAAGTTTTGGAATACTAACATGGAAACTCATTATGATTTTGCAAATACATCAATGCGAAAACCCAGAGAAAATAATGAGGAATGATAAAGGACACCAGTATAACGTGATTCGGTCCGAATATCGGTACCTACATCAACGAGGAGAGCCAGCAAGAACAATCCAATTTAATCGGAGAATCGAAATTACAATCGCTCAATACCCTCGTGTTTCCCACACCTAAATTATACCCAAACCCAAACTGTTTTTATATATATATATATATATATATATATATATATATATATATATATATATATAAACAACCCAGATATAAACTCACGAATCAAAAAATCTGTCGTGTACAAGACTCCTCTAGTCACTCAATAGAACGTCGCAAATGTGTACAACTCTGGCTTTGCTCTTCGCCTTTTCATTAGACAGAGTCACTGATACGCGGCCTATTTTTTTTCTCGTGCGGCCGCTTCTTTCTTTCTAATTTTTGTGCAACTGGGTCTCAGTTCTATGCAGAAAAAGAGAATCCCCATTTTTTCTTTGTACGTATTCTGCAGGCTCATTCAAAATAAGGAAAGGAAAAACACCTTTCCTTTTTTCTTCAATGGGACCCGCATATAATATGCAATCCCTTTTCTCTTGTCTTTTAGTACCAATATGTATTAAACACCAGAAGACGTCTATTCCATGCCATTTAAGATATCTGAAAAAGTTAAATCGTCCAACGCGTAATGCATATATTCTCCACACGACAATTTTATTAATCTTGTTGTGCTTAAACTCAAGACATAAATTAATAATTATCCACCTTGGCTCGATGTTTGAAGTCAAGTCAATAGTGTTCACCATCCATGCTGCTCTACCATCGCCTCGAAAGGCGATCACTCTCCACAGATGCCAATTGTGCTCGAACAATGCTTGAGCTTCGCCAAAGGAACATGCTTAGTTATCATGTCTGTCGGGTTCTTTGCTGTAGCAATCTTTTTCACAGCATCCTTACCCTTCGTTAATATATCTTGGATGAAGTGATATCTGATATTGATATGTTTCGTCCCGCTCGTGATAAACCGGATTATACGCCAGAAATATCGCACATTGGTCACATGTATGTCAACACTTTTCTGATCTAACCCAAAGTCCAAGAGCAAAACCTGTAACCGTATCGCCTCTTTTGCTACAAAGATCAATGCCATGTACTCTGTCTCAGTCGACGACAAGGCAACGTAATCCTGTAAGGACGCATTCTAACTAACTACACCACCTGCAAGCGTAAGTACGTACCCTGCTAAAGACCTGCATTCATCCAAGTCACCTGCATGATCAGAATCCACAAAACCAATTGTTTCACATCCATTATTGTCCCTCTGATATACAATACCAACGTCTGATGACTCATTCAAATATTTGAGGATCCATTTCACAGCTTCTCAATAAGTTTTACTAGGACGCTTCATATAACGACTAACTACACTAAAAGCTTGTGAAATATCAGGCCTAGTGCATACCATAGCATACATAATACTACCCACTGCATTAGAATAAGGAACACGAGACATATGCTCTTCCTCCTCCTTAGTCTGCGGTGATAGCTTAACTGAAAGTTTAAAGTGCTTCGCTAATGATGTATTCACAAATTTTGCTGACTGCATACTAAAACATGGCACAATCTTCTTAATATATTTCTTTTGACATAGACGTAATAATCATGCATTCCTATCGCACAAAATCTCCATACCCAATATCTTCTTTGCAGCACTTAAATCTTTCATCTTAAACTCATCACTCAACTGCCTTTTCGGCAAATTAATATTAGACATATTCTTGACTACTATCAACTTATCATCCACATATAATAGCAGATATATCAAAGACTCATCATTCAGTCTCCTAAAATAAACACAACCATCAATCTGACTTTTAGAATAGTTCTAACTAGCCACGAAAGCATTAAATCGCTTATACCACCGTCTATGAGACTGTTTCAGCCCATATAAAGATTTATTTAACAAGAAAACATGGTCTTCCTTACCCGAAATAGAAAAATTCCTTTGGCTGCCTCATGTAAATCTGCTCCTCTAACTCACCGTGAAGAAACACTATTTTCACATCAAGCTGCTCTACCTAGAGATCCTGTGCAGCAACTAAGGCAAGTAAAATACGAATAGAAGTATGCCTGACCTTAGAAGAAAACACCTTAGTATAGTCAATGCCCTCTCACTGGGTATACACATTCACTACAAGTCTTGCCTTAAACCTCGCTGCCTCGATACTGAGAATGCCCTCTTTCCTTTTGTAGACCCATTTGCTTCTAACAATCTTCTCGCTCTAAGGCACTTTAACTAGCTTTCATGTCTGATTTCAATGGAATGATTCTATTTCTTCACTCATAGCCCCTAGTCACTATGATGACTGAAAACCAAACATCGCCTCAGAGTAAGACGAAGGTTCATCTGTGTCTACCTTGTCACTTACAGGCAAAGTATAAGCAATACCTGTATAACCATAATGTACCGATGGTTTTATATGCCTTCATTGTCTGCCTTCAGCTAGAGTATGCTACGGGTGTACTAGTTGTTCACTATCACCGACTTCAGGAACTACGGCCTCATCTGCAGTCTCAACTGCTGTCACCTCCGAGATCTCCGGAGTCTCCACCAAAAACTACACCTCCCTATTTACACCATGATCTTTCTACTCTAGTGTAGTGTCTCAGGACTCCTCTGCCGAAGCATTCAGTCTCGTCAAAGATCATGTTTCTGCTGATTAGAAAACCAGGTGTTCTAGGATCGGTGCACCACAGCCGGTAGCCTTTCACCCCATGTTCATAACAAAAAAATATGCACTTCTTCGACCTCGACTCAAGCTTACCATCACTAGCATGAGCATACGCAGAACATCTGAATACTCGTAATTCGAAGTAATCAATAGGTTTCCCCGATAATATTTTCTCTAGAGTGTTACACTTGATAGCAAATGATGGAGATCAATTAATCAGGTAACATGCCATCTTCACTGCTTCCGCCCAAAATTCATTGCCTATTCCAGCATGCGAAAGTATGCTCCGAGTGTTGGTGGTCTACCTTAAGAAATAATTAAGGTTGATACTCTAACATTAGTTGTGAATCATGTTGTGTCGGAAAATCGACCTTCACTATACTTAGGTAGTCAAAATACCATGCTAGAGATCGATTATGACTTGTGGACCAAAAGAGTTTTGAGCACACTGCTAATGTCTAGTGAACCTACAAGATCGTACACAATAGCGAACTGATTTAATATTTTCTTTGTGTCTTGATCTACTTAAGAAGTAGATCTTAATTTATTCTCCAATTACAAATATCTATACAATTATACGCGTTATGAGATAACGACTAAATACACGATCGAGTGGACGGTTTAGAAGACGTCGTGGGCCCAGACCATTAAGTGATGGTGCCCAAACCGCGAAATGTGAGTTATGAGTAAAAATTCTAGGGACGTCTCAGACCTTGAGAGAGTATTATCCCGATCGTAAAAGTGGCATAGAACTGTTTTCTGTTGATAGGTTTTCGAGAGAGTCTCAAAGAGAAAAGGCAATCCGCAAGAGGAACTCCAAGATTTGAAAGCTAGCACTTGGATCGTTGGAGATCTCAATTCGTATATGTGGATAACGGTAGAAGCGCAACACTTGAGGCGTTAATCCAGACACAATCGACTGTCTGTTTGTTGCCAATCGCAAAAGGTACATCTTGAATCTTTTATCATTTCAATATACACATGGATTCTGTTCTAAGGTTTTCGTTCCGCTGTGTTTTAAGAATCTATGAAACCCAACAGTGGTATCAGAGCTCTTGTGTTATGTCGAAGTCGAATAGGAAATCTTAATTGTCGATACATGTGATGCATGCCTGAAGTAATTTTTAATTAGGACTAGATGTATTGAGAACACGAATTAATATGATCAATTTGAATAATTTCACATTGAGACGAACTTGAATTCCTGCAATGATGATGATTAACGTGATTGATCCAAAGGCGTTTAGTTAATTAAAAAGAATTACGAATTTTGTTTAGGGTTCTGAGAAGGAACGAAGCAGGAACGACCTTAGGGATGATTTAGTTGAAATCGCCCACCCTAGCAGTGTCGATTAAAGGGGATGGACAGTTTCCTAAGGAAACTGAATTGAAAATTCTGTCTAGGTTTTAAGGGCGCTACTCCCCAGCCCCTACAAAGGGCGATGCCCCTTCGAACCGCGCTTGCTGAACGGTCAGCGAGACCACAATAAGGGGCTCTGTCCCTTGACCTCACGAGGGGCGTTGCCCTTCAAACCTAGCAAGGGGGCGCAGCCCTATTGTCTCAAGCATGGAATTGTTCGCTCCCAGTATGATTGGTGTACCTTGTTATGATAAGTGATATTTTGTTTTATGTTCATAACCTGCATACATTCATTACTAAATAAACATTGATAAAGTCCCTAATAAAATTAAGTAATGATATGATGCATTTTCAATCATATACCTATCAAGACTTGAATCGTCAAAAAATGGATTTGCCAAAGAAGGGTGTCTTTAACTATTTTAGTAAGGTAGGATGGATAATGGTTATCTATATGTCAAGATTGGTTTACTTAACGAGGCTATCAAAATGGTTTTAGGTCTTGAGGCATAAAGTTTGGAGATAAAACATGAGATGTCAATCTTAACAACCAAGAGTTGTATTCAATATAATTGATGAAAAGTTGTCTACCTAAATAACCGAGTCTTGAGCGATAAGCCAAAGTTTACTCGAGTCTTGGTGAAATATGGATCTTAGTTCACTATGCTTATCGGGACACATTTTATGAAAGTATAGTAGGAGTTGATTATAAATTATATTAATGAACAATTCACTTTGCATATTTATTGCAGATAATGTCAAATACCTCTACATCAAGCTTTTGACTGCGTTATGTCCTTGAGAAGGACAAATTTAATGGTTCAAACTTCTTGGACTAGTATAGAAGCTTGAGAATTGTTCTCAAGTAGGAGAAAAAAGATTATGTCTTGGAGAAACCACTCCCTCAGAAGGCACATACTTCCAATGCTTCCCATGCTGAGAGAAATGTTTACCAGAAGCATAAAGATGATGCATTGGATGCATCTTGTCTAATGCTAGCTACTATGATGTGACATTCTGATTTTTTCTATTATTTCAAGACTCATTAATGAGAAAGTATCTAACAATGTATTTCAGTCGTATCTCATTCGGATCTGATCAATCTCGAATTGACTGACCAAGAGGGAAAGGCTAACACGAGACTAGGTACGTAGACCTAGGAAACCCGAATAGGAAATAGCACTTTGACCATAAGGATTGTCGATGGGACATTTAGAGCCATAAAAAGGCCGATCTAAGAACGATTAAGGAATGCATTGCTAGCGTTATATGATTGGAGTGCGGGTGATGCCGCTTAACCAATATATAATATGCAAAATTTTCTTAAATCGAACAGTGATGATCGAGACCGTGAGGACTAGTAATAGACCCTCACAATTACATGACAACCAAAGTTGCCATGAATTGACGAGCTCTAATTATGATGTGAATCACAGGGTCGATACGCGTCTGCAAAAGTCGCCCATCAGTTCAGGATAGCCGGAATCGCATTGGATAAAGAAATGATTCAGAAGCAATTCTTAAAATTTGAAAATGGAGAATCAAGAATTTCAACATTACAAATTGGATTGGCCGTCGCCTTATTGAAGAAATCTGAAATCAGAAAAACGGCGTTCCGAACATTGGGGGTAAAATTACCATTTTGCCCCTCAAGCCCTAATCTTGTCTATATGATTGGATGAGGGCATTTTGGTCATAAACCACACCCAAGGCTATCGAAAATGGGAAGAAACCATAGCCATTGGATGAGCATTGATTGACCCCCGGACAAGTGTCAATGGATTAAGCTTTAAGTTGATAGAATCACTTTTAACCTACCATTCAACTCAAGTTGACTCTTGAAAATTGAAGTATAAACCTCTCTATCTCTCCTTATGGCCGAACATACCCCTCCATTTGTCGGTTTCTTCTTCTTCTTCTTCCCTTCTTCTTAACGAGAGCTCCACCTCCCGACGGGATTCTGCCACCGCTGTCACTCACGCCGACTGCCGTCTCCGGCCACCGCCTGGACCCGAGCCGACCACCTACTGCTTCCTCATCCTCTTGCCTATATTCTCCAAGTGGAATCACTGCATTTGACTCAGTGAGGAACTCCGGCCTGCTAATCTCCCGAAAGTCAATGGAAACCATCGCAGCTGGAGATAAGCCATGGTTTAGGACTCATAGGACCTCGAAATCTTTGATTTTTTTGATCAAATTTTGTAGGGAACACATAGAGTGAGCTGTGGTAAAAAGTTTGGAGGAATTTGATAGAGTTTTGACCCCAAATGGATCTTGGGTTTAAAGGGCCAGAACTGATCGAAGTAGACCCGGAGGAACCGGCGTCGCCTTGGCTTCAAATTTTCGGTGAGACTTCCCAACCCTTATAACTACATGTTAGTAAGTAGATTAGTGAATAAATTGAGGATTTAAGTTGATTTAGGGGCTGTTGAGTAGGGATATGCACAAAACTGAGTATGTCTTGTTTGGTTCTGTGCATACCGGTTCTGTTGGAGACTTTTGGTGTCGGAATTGGATCTCAAATTCAACATTGAGACATGCTAGGTTGTTGATGAACATGTCAATAAGGTTTATGTCCCATGGATTGACGAATTGAGCAAGAAAAATTAACGATCGAAAGGACTTCCTTAGGTTGCGCGGTTGAGTTGTTCTTGAACTAGTCGGACCGAACCCCTGAGGTGATTGGAAAAGGAATTGTATTGCATTAAGCTTGAGATAAGGGGATTCTAAATCTTTGATAGGAGGATTGGACTCAATTGGATGATTTGTGTGCGAATTGATCAGTTCTTGGAAGTCATAATGTGGTTGTCTAATGTATGTCCTAGAAATATATAGAGGACTAGAATGTTTGACATGGCTTGTGCTATGAATTGATGTCACATTTGAATGTCAAAATAAATTGTCTCACATGCCATGGATGTGTCGTTCGTCGCATGAGTTGCATTCAAACGTGTGCTATGAAATAAGTTGAACATATGGCATGTCTGAAAGGTTATGGCACCCTGATGCGTAAGAGACGCGGGGCTGTGTGGATGAATGCCCTGAGGCGCAGAGTTTGAATTGAATGGCACCCTGAAGCGTACAAGACGCGGGGTTGAGAAGGCCATAGTCCTGATGCGTTGAAAAGCGGGACGGAGTTGAGATGTATCGACATAGGCTTGAATTGAGATTGAAAACCTGATGCGTTTACGCGGGTTTGTCAATGAGACGTCTGATGCGTTTACGCAGACCGAGCCTAAAGCGTTTTAAACGCGGGCATGATTCAAATGGAGGCATGGAAGGGTGGAAGGTGCAATCTGGCTTGATAACGTGTGTTTGAGCTTAATGATGAAATAAGTTGTCTTGATCGTATGTTATTTTGTGATAGTTGAATGCCTCATGTGATTTTTGTAATAAATTGTTTGTGATGGTATTTACCTGAGTGGATGGTCAGCCTAGCCTAGGGCTAGGACCCACATTACTGAGATGTATATCTCACCCCGTTGTGTGACCCCATTTTTCAAATCCTAGGCCTTGAGGATGTGGCCAGTCAGGTTTGGTGATCCAAAGGAGATATCTGTATATTTTTAGGAGTTCCCTGACAGACAGGGAACCGTTTGTGTTAGGAAGTGTACGGTCGTTTGGATAGATGAGGGTGGCAGTAGCTGGAAACCTCACAAGTATAAGGCTTGGTTCAGGAAGACAGGGAACGTTTCTACAGGGCCGCTGAAGCCCACTGAGGCACCCCGTGGGTTGATACCCAGTTGGTGCCATCCCGCTTGGGATTCAGTGGAGGCCGAGGAATTAGTCGCTGGCTCGAGGAATGGTCCTGAGAAGACCCCGACTCTAGAGGACACCCCGACTCTAGAGGACACCAATGAGATCATAGTGATCGAGGCTACCAAGGACGATCTGGTGGAGCCATCAGCTGACGAGACGATGGAGGACACCGTGGAGGGTTGCTCGGAGACCTTCTCGGAGTACGAGCCCATTGAGAAGGCTGAGGAGGAGACTGATGACTCCAGTAGCTCGACCTAGGAGTCTCTACTTTTTTGGTCTGATATTTTGATGGTGTTCTCGATACCTGTTTCTTTTAGAAGACTGATGCCTGTCTTTTGTGTTAGCCTTGCCACCCTACCAACCAGTATGTTTAGTTATCGTGCCTTATATGGTAATCGGAAGTTTATGTATTGTTGGTACCCTAGTTACCCAAGTCCCATTTTATATTGTACGGAGGAGTTTTTATATCATTGATTCAGCGTGCTTTCTATATGATATATCTCTCGACCTTTATATGAATATTGGGACCTCAAGAGATAGCTTGTGATTGTAGAGAGTCACGCGCTCGTGCCCGGGGCGCAGGGCATGACACATGAAGTCATACCTTCAGAAGCAGTTTGAGAATGTGGATGCCTATGGTATAATCATGAACTTGAAAATTTTGTTTCAAAAGCAGACACTTACTGAAAGTTACCAGATAGTAAAAGCCTTAATTAAGTGCAAGCTAGTAAGTGAGAGCTTAGTTAGCCCACATGTCATAAAGATGATAGGTCATATTGAAAATCTAGAGCGACTAGGCTCTCTCATTAGTCAAGAGTTGGCTACTAACATTATTCTTCAGTCACTGCCTCATGATTATGATACGTTTGTTTTGAACTATAACATGCATAATCTGAATATGACTTTGACTGAATTGCATGGGATGCTTAAAACTGCTGAGCAGAATATCAAGAAGGACCCTACCCCTAATGTTCTTATGGTTTAAAAGGGGAAATGCTTTAAGAAGCCAAGTATGGTCACTGGTAAGGGCAATGGAACTAAGCTTAAACCCAAATCCAAGACCAAAACGTGTTCGACTGTTGATGTTGTCTGTTTCCATTATGGTAACAAGGGACATTTGAAGAGGAATTGCAAGAAATATTTAAAGGATCTGAAGAAGGGAAGTGAGACTTCCACTTTAGGTATTTATGTTATAGAAGTAAATGTTACAACTAGTTCTACTTCATGGGTATTAGATACCGGTCATGATACTCACATTTGTATGAATGTGCAGGGACTAAAACGAAGTAGAATACTAGCAAAAGGCGAAGTGGAACTACGTGTTGGAAATGTTGCAAGAATTGCTGCATTAGCCGTAGGAACATATGACGTAGCTTTATTTTCGGGCATGGTTTTAGAATTGAATAATTACTATGTACTTGCTATTCGTAGGAATATTATTTATGTTTCCTGTTTGGACAAGGAAGGTTTCTGTTTTGATATAACAAACAATAGTTGTTCATTTTATCTTAATGGATTGTTTTATGGAGGCGCCCATATTTTGGATGGGATATATGTTCTAAATCTTGATGTGTCAATCTATAATATAAATAAAAAAATATTTAAATCTAATGATTTGAATCTGACCTACCTATGGCATTGTCGATTAGGCCACTTAAATGAGAAAGGAATTCATAAGCTCCATAGTGATAGGCTATTAAATTCATTTGATTTTGAATCACATGATACGTGTGAATCTTGTTTAGTTCGTAAAATGACAAAAACTCCTTTTACTAATCAAAGTGAGAGGGCAAAAGAATTGTTGGTCATTATACATACTGATGTTTGTTGACTACTAAGTTCTATAGCTAGAGGAGGTTATTAGTACTTCATTATATTTACTGATGATTGCGGTAGATATGGATATTTTTATTTTATGAAACATAAATATGAGTCCTTTGAAAAGTTCAAAGACAAAATCAATTTGGCAAGAATATCAAGGCTCTTCGATCTAATCGTGGAGGGAAATATCTAAGCCAAGAGTTCGATGACCATCTCAAGGAGTGTGGAATTGTTTCACAGCTTACTCCTCCTGGAACACCATAGTGGAATGGTGTCTCTAAGAGGAGAAATTGAACTTTGTTAGACATGGTTCGATCAATGATGAGTCATTCAGATCTTTCGTTATCTTTCTGGGGATATGTACTCGAGACAGCTGCGTTCGCACTAAAAAGAATCCCATCAAAAGCCATAGAGAAGATATTATATGAGATGTGGACGGAAAAAGTTTCCAGCATGTCTTTTCTAAAAATTTGGGGCTGTGAAGCTTATGTAAAACGTCTACTTTCTGATAAGCTTGGGTCCAACTATGATAAATATTTCTTTGTGGGATATACTAAGAAAACGAAAGGATATTACTTTTATAATTGATCAGAGAACAAAGTGTTTGTTGCTCAAATTGGTATCTTTTTAAAGAAAGAATTTCTTAATAAAGGAACCAATTGGAGCAATGTAAATCTCGAAGAAGTTATTGTGTCACGGGAAAGTGTTCCAGTTCATGAGGAACCTCAATTAAATCTACGAAAAGTAGTAGAATCTACTATAATGGCACCTATGGTTCGTAGATCTGAAAGAACACATCGTGAGCCTATGAGATATTTGTCGTGACCCTTGAGAAAGTCCCTCAGCGGGTTAATGGGCCGTCCCGTCTAGTCGGATGCGAGTCTTTCCCAAGGCCTGTTACCCAAGTCACAACGAAGGTATAAGTGGTCGACTTTCGGTGCGGTCTGGTGACATGTGGTATGTGTGCATGCCAAGGAGTCACCACCAATCGTTTTGTGGAGGATACGATTGGAAACCTTACCGAATAGTTGGGAGCATTCTATTCAATTCTGCGAAAATCAGAGAAATGAGATCGGGAACTTTGTTACGTTAACTGTCAGAATTGACGTCCTTTCGGCACTTGTCACGCCCCGCGTCCCTGGCACGAGCACGCGAACATCCCTGTAAGCAAACCAACAATAATCTCTCGGCGGTCCTAAGAACCACCAATAGGAGTCGAGAGATATAATAAATACATTATGCATACGGAAGCGATACTCCAATAAATCCCCGTACAATATATATATATATATATATATATATATATATATAGATTAAGTGGGACTGGATAGCATATATCATTCATACATCAAGGCGTACTGTTCATATAACTCGAATACTAAACCTGCTAAACAAAAAGGCGACTGGGTAAGTATATCAAAAGAAAACATCCATAAAATACCCCAGTAGTGGGGTTAGGTCGCCCGTCAAAATCAATCCACCAACTGAAGCATCCTAGGATGAGCTGCTGGAGTCGTTCGTATCCTCTGCGTCCTTGGTCGGCTCATACTCAGAAAACGTCTCAGACGGGACCTCGACGGAATCCTCCATAGTGACCTCTTGTGATGGCTCAGCATGGTCCCCTTGGGACACCTCCAGGACAATGACCTCCTCCTGCTCCTGCTTCTCGGTGAACTCCAAGGTCAGTGTCCACTCTAGTCTGTTCCTAGACCCTACCACTGACCCCTTAGGTAAATCCTGCTCCGCTACGGTCTGACAGCAATCGGGCATAACACCTTGTGGTACCTCGTGAGGCTTTAGTGGCCCTATCTGTGAGTCCCCCTCCTTCTTGAACTACGCCTCGAACCTATGAGGCTTCCACTCAGGCTTACCCTCGTCCACCCACACGATGGTACATTTCCTCACATATACGTTCCCTTGCCTATCTGGGAACTCATCATAGTATACCGTCATCTTTTTTGGGTCCCCAAAATGTATTGGCCACATAGCTATGACTTAGGATCTGTAAAGTAAAGGTTTCCCCAAAAAAGGGTGAGATACACATCTCAGTAAGAAAAACCTAACCCCAGGTCAAGTTGACAGTCCACTCAGGTAGTCGCATCCCTCAATAGATCCACGCTCATGAACATATAGGTATAACAATCATAAATCAATAAACAACAACATATAGAAGATAGGCATGCATTTATGATCTCGTGTCACACTCATATGTACATGTACTCTCAGCCTATCACTTCACCACATCCATCAACCTTCGCCTGCCTCATTCTCTAGCCCGCGAACTAGTCGCCTCAGGTTTGGTCCACGTAAACGCATCAGACTGTCATCGGTGACCCGCGTAACCGCGTCAGGTCCCGATGAATCTCCAGGCAAAGCTCATTAACTCATACTCCGTCCCGCGAATCATTCGCATAAGGACTATAGCTATCTCGACCCAGCGACTTCATCGCATCAGGGCGCCACCTAACCATACTTCACCTCGCGACCTCATCGCATCAGGTCTCAACCTCCCGCCTCACGTCTCACACGCCTCAGGGCCTCACTATGCCATGCTTATGCCACATCATATCGTATGCCTTGATTTTTAATTCAATTTCACACTCACTAGCAAGTACGCATTCAAATGCATTTCATAAATTCCGTGGCGTGCAAATTAATTCAAATGGTATACAGACATGACAAACAACTCAGGCATAGGCAACTCAGGCATAGGCAATGTCACACAATCATTCCTTTACGTCTTAGGACATATCAAAACTATCTCATTTGGCAATTTCTCACAAATCATTCCAATCGACCCTCGACTTATCCAATCGAGTTCTATCCTCCTAGCCTCGGTTTAGGAATTCCCTTACCTTTACTTGGCAACACAAATTACTCCTTTTTGAGGCCCAAAGTCTTGGCCAACCAAGGTCTTCGCCCGGACTTGTCGTGTAACGTAGAATTTTAGCCAATTCGTCAAATTTCCGAGCCCAATTCCTCAATTCATCATTCCCAATCATCCATAACTTAACTCTCAACACTTCATCACATCACAATCGTCAAATTGCAACTCAAAACCATCGCCCAAAGCCCTAAGCAGATTCGGTTTGGGCCTGGCATTGAACCGATTCCATTCGGTTCTGATCATGCCGGGTCCAACCGGTACTAATCTACTCCAAATCCATCAATGATACACTATCATACCTCTTATAATATCTACCTAAGGGTTTGGGAGGCTCACCATAAGTTTTGAGTCGGTTGCTCACCGGAAATTCATCCGAAGTCGCCGGATCGCCTAGGATCAAAACACCGGCAGTTTCTGAGCAAAATGTTCAAGGCCGATTCGTGGTCAAAAACTTATCAAATAAATCCTCAATTTTTACCACAAAATCTTTATATGCCTACTGAGTCTCCACGAAATTTGAGCTCAAGAATCATAGATTTCGACCATGAAAAGGGGCAAGAACCGGACCTACCTCAGGTTTGTTCCGATTCCGTCGGCTCTCGAGAAATCTTCTGTCCGGAACTCCTCGGTGCTCCAATCGACCTAATTCTTGTTCGAGGAGTTTAGCAAGACGTGGAGCTTCACTGTGGTGGTCGGCCGGTAGCAGATGATGGTCGAAAAGGGTGATCGTGGGCGGCGAACGGCGGCGCCGGGTCTGGTCGGGCGGTCGGTAGTTTGAAGGAGGAAGAAGAAGATCTCGGTGGCTTGAGGAGGGAGTCTTGGCCAAATGGTGGTGAGGAGAGAGAGAGAGGAGAGAGAAAATTTGTTATATCTAAATTTTGATCAAAGGCTTTGATTGTTAGGTAGGCAAATAGTGTGATATGACCGCACTTCACCTTCTAAAGACACATGGCATGTTGTCTTCCTAATGGAGATCTAATGGCCACCTTTTTGTCTTCATTTTCGGCAGCCAAGGGAGGGAATAATGTCCAATTTGCCCTTCTTAAATTATAAAGGCAAAGTTCTAAGTTTGAGGGGCAAAACGATCCTTTTACCCCCGACGTTCCGAACGTCGTTTTTCTCGTTCTAAGATTATTCGATAGGGCAACGGCCAATGCACATGACGTTGGAATTCTTGATTTTTGATTTCAAACTTTTCAGGACTCGTCTCTGATAGTTTTTTCTATCAAACGTAATTCCAGCCTATCTCGAATTGACGAGCGGCTTTTGCAGACTTTATGCGTATCGACCCCGTGATTCATATCATGTTTAGGGCTCGTCAATTCATGGTGGCTTTGGTTGTCATGTAATTGTGAGGGTTTATCACTAGTCCCTATGGTCTCGATCGTCACAGTCCGATTTAAGATAATTTTGCAAATCATACATTGGCTAAGTGGCATCATCCGCGCTCTAATCGTACAACACTCGCATGGTAATCCTTGATCGTTCTTAGATCGGCCTATTGATGATTCTAAATATCCCCTCAACAATCCTTATGATAAAAGCACCATTTCTTATCCGAGTCGCCTAGGTCTACGTACCTCGTCTTGCGTTAGCCTTTCCCTTTTGGTCAGCCTACTCAAATTGATCAGATTTGAGCGGAATACAACTGAAATACATCGCTTGATATATATAAACTTCTCATTACAGAGTCTAAAGTTAATTGAAAATCCGATTGTTACAACTCTTCCCCCCTTACAAAAATTTCTTCCTCGAAATTTACATTACACTCAATTACTCAAATAAATAGGTGTGTTGTCGCCTCATCGTCTCTTCATTCTCCTACGTGGCTCCTTCCGTCCCGTGGTGCTCTCATACTACTCTGACTAGTGAGATCTTCTTATTCTTGAGGATATGCTCTTTCCTGTCCTCGATCCGTATTGGTCTCTCCACGTAAGACACTCTGTCGTTCACTTTTATGGTCTCGTAATCCAACACATATGTCGGGTCAGGTTCATACTTTCTCAGTATCGACACATGAAATACATTATGTACCTAGGATAGATTTGGCGGCAAGGCAAGTCGGTAGGCCAAGGTTCCAATCCTCTCCAGAATCTCAAAAGGGGCTACATATCTTGGGCTCAGCTTCCCCTTCCTTCCGAATCGCGATAGTCCTTTCATTGGCGATACTTTGAGGAAGACGTGATCGCCCGCTTGAAATTCCAGGGGCTTGCGCCGTTTATCCGCATAGCTCTTCTGGCGACTCTACGCCGTCCTCAGTCTATCCCGGATTACTTTCACTGCTTCCACCAATTGCTCTACCAATTCCGAGCCTGTGATACTTCTTTCTCCGACCTCATCCCAGCATATCGGTGTTCTACAGGCTCTACCATAGAGTGCTTCAAATGGTGCTATCTGTATACTCTGCTGGTAGCTATTGTTGTACGCAAATTCTACCAGGTGTAATTGTTCTTCCCATCCACCTTTGAAATCAATTACACATGCTCTCAGCATATCCTCCAGTGTCTAGATCGTCCTTTCCGATTGTCCATCTGTCTATGGATGATATGCTGTACTGAACTGCAATCGAGTTCCCATAGCCTCTTGTAGGCTCTTCCAAAAATTTACCGTGAACTTTGGATCTCTATCCGAGGTGATCGTCACTGACACTCCGTGTAATCTTACTATCTGTCTCATGTACAGCTCTACGTACTTATCTATGGCGAAGTCCTTCCGTACAGGAATGAAGTGGGTGGACTTAGTTAATCGATCCATGACTACCCATATCGAGTCGTGACCTTTCTAGCTTCTCAGAAGTCCCATTATGAAATCCATGGTTATGTACTCCCATTTCCATTTCGAAATCTCCAGTGGCTGTAGCAGTCCTCTAGGCTTACAGTGCTGCGCCTTTACTTGCTGGCAAGTCAAACACTTAGCCACATATCTTGCCACGTCTGCCTTCATTCCGTTCTACTAATAATGCTGTCGCACATTCTGGTACATCTTTGTACTTTCAGGGTGGACATTATAGTTGCTCTTATGAGCCTTTGACAAAATTCTTTCTCGGAGTCCTTCATCATTTGGTACACATAAACATTCTCGAAACCTCAAGACCCCATCATCAAACACTTGGAATTATGGCTTCCTTTTTGTTGCATCCATCTCGACAATTTTTTGAATCTCCAGGTCCGTAGACTGTAATGCCTTAATCCCTTCTTGAATCTCAAGTTCCACCCTCAGAGTCGTTATCAGACTGGATAACTGATCGACCTCTAATCTGAATTCGGAATCTCTCAAGTCCTCTATCGTCGACCAACTTCTTACTAGCAGACATGCAATACTCAACTTACGACTTAATGCATCTGCTACTCGGTTGGCTTTCCTAGGGTGGTATAGTATCTCGCAGCCATAATCTTTCAACAGCTTCATCCACCTGCGCTGCCTCATGTTTAACGCTTTCTGGGAAAACAAATATTTTAAATTCTGGTGGTTTGTATATATCTGAAACTTCTCGCCACAAAGGTAGTGCCTCCAAATCTTCAAGGAAAATACAATTGCCGCTAACTCCAAGTCGTGGGTCGGGTAATTCATTTCGTGTGGCCTCAACTGTCTGGATGCATAGGCTACTACCTTTCCATGCTGCATCAATACACAGCCCAATCCTTTCAGCGAAGCATCGCTGTAAATCTCATATCCTCCCGGTCTCGACGGAATGGTCAGCATTGGCGCGGTCGGTCGTCAATCTATGCTTAAGCTCTTGGAAACTTTGTTCACATTTATCAGTCCGTTCAAACTTCATTTCCTTTTTCGTCAACCGTGTCAGTGGGACGATTATGGATGAGAATTTCTCCACAAATCGTCTATAGTATCTTGTCAGTCCCAAGAAGCTTCTGACCTTCGTGACCGTAGTAGGCCTCGACCAATTGGTTATAGCCTCTATCTTTGCAGGGTCCATTGCAATCCCTTCACCAGACACCACATGCCCCAAAAATGGTATCTGGTTCAACCAAAATTCACATTTGCTTAGCTTCGCATACAGTGAATGTTCCCTCAGGGTCCTCAGTACAATTCTTAAATGTTCTTCATGTTCTGCATCGCTCTTAGAGTAAATTAAGATATCGTCAATGAAGACTATGACGAATATGTCCAGAAACTCCTTGAATACTCGATGCATTAGGTCCATAAAAGCAGCTGGAGCGCTCGTCAATCCAAACAGCATCACCGTAAACTCATAATGACCATACCTCGTCCTAAAGGCAGTCTTCGGTATGTCTTCCTTCTTAATCCTCAGCTGGTGATACCTAGTCCTCAAGTCAATCTTCGAAAATACTGCTGCTCCCTGTAGCTGATCAAACAGATCATCAATCCTCGGCAGCGGATACTTGTTCTTCACTGTCACTTGGTTTAGTTGCCGGTAGTCAATGCCTAGCCGCAAAGATCCATCCTTCTTTCTTACAGACATCATTGGTGCTTCCTACGGCGAAGCACTTGGTCGGATGAATCTCTAATCCAGTAACTCTTGCATCTGCACCTTTAACTCTTTTAATTCTGACAGGGACATCCTATATGGTGCTTTCGATATCGGCTCCGTCCCAGGGGCTAATTCAATTACAAACTCTACTTCCCGCTCTAGTGGTAATCCCGGCAACTCTTGCGAAAACACATCCGGGAACTCACGCACTACCGGGATATTCTCTAACTTTGGTTCCTCGGTAGTCGTATCAATTACTGTTACTAAGTATGCCCGACATCCTTCAGACATAAACTTGATCATTTCCAAAGATGAAACTAAGGAAATCGAGATTCCTCCTCGACTTCCCACCAATTCAAAGCAAGGGCGGCCTCTCAGATAAAATTGGATTGTTCTACTACCATAGTCTACTACGGCCCCCTGCTTACCCAACCAATTCCTATTATCACGTTAAAGTCAAACATGGGCAGCACTCCTAGGTCAATACTTTCTTTATTTCCCCCAATCACTATCTCGCAACCAACACAGCCCAACAAAACTATTGTGTTATCCTTTAAGGGTGTGGTAACATGCAAGATCGTGCTTAACGGTTCCAATTTCATGCCCACTAATTCAGCAAACTGTGCAGACACGAAAGAATGTGTGGCACCAGGGTCAAACAATGCATAAGTAGTCTGGCTGCAAAAGTAGACCGTACGTGTGACCACTCCTGGCACATCTTCCGCCTTGCTACGAGCTACAGCCTATACCCTGCCCTGTGGCAATGGTCTGCTCTGTTCGATCTGAGGTGCGGCAGTCAACGGTCTAGCTTGTGGCCTTTGTCCTTGCGGTTGACTTGCCGGTGCTTGGTTTGGACACATCCTCATCTGGTGGCCTAGTTGACCACACTTGAAACAGGCTCCCGTTCTTACTAGGCATGGCCCATTTCCGTGCCTTCTACCACACAGTCTGCAGCTCCAGTTCACCGGGTTCAGCGGTTTCACTATTTTCTTCCTTGCGGGTGGCACAAAACGTCTGTTATTCGCCATCGGCCTTTTGCCCATCTGGCGATTATCTCTAAACGATGGGAATCGCGATCCGGTTGCGATATTTCTTTCCCTCAAATCTCGCTCAATCATTTGGGTTCGCTCATATATCTCCTGGTAAGTCCTCAAGTTTAGGGCGATCATCTGGCTATGGAGTTCTGGTCTCAGACCATCCATGAACCTCTTTGCCTTCTCCAAAGGGTACTCCACAAATTTGGGTGCATACCTTGACAGCCTCGCGAACTCAGCCTCGTATTGATCTACAGTCATCTGGTTTTGGCATAGATTCAGGAATTCTACCTGCTTTCTTGTTCTGGCTGTCTCTAAGAAATATTTATCATTAAAGGCCGTCTTAAAAGTGTTCCAATTCAGGGCCGCTCCTTCGGGGAATACTCCGTCCTTGGTGGCAGCCCACCAGTCATTGGTTGTACCCTCCAGTTGGTACACTGCCAGCAATACTTTCTCCTCATCGATGCACCTTAGCATCCCAAATGCCTTTTCTAACTTCTCGATCCATTGAGGAGCTAACTCGGGATCTCCAATCCTGTCAAACTGCGTTGTCTTCAGTTTCATGAACTACTCCACCAGTTGGCCCATCTGTCTGGCCACCACTATTTCCTCTTGAGGGTTCACAATCTCGTTGCTCTGATTCGGCTCACCTTGACTTCCACTTCCACCAGCATTGCTAGTGTTGGTATTCACGGCTGCTAGGGCAACTCCTACTGCCTGGGCTATGGCAGTGTCCCAGTCCTAGGCCTGCCTTTCTATGATGTCTCTAAGTCCCTTCATTACCCTCAGTAGACCGTCCACTCCTGGATCTTCAGCTAAGGGCGGCCTCGAGCAAAAGGCTCCGCCTCTTGGTCTTCCAAGTCTTCAGGATGGGTTACTCATCCTTGCTTCTTTCTATTGAACCTGATCCACCACAAGTCCAACATTGAGTTAGTAACTTATTCATTCATCAAATCCGGACTTACTAACTACCCCTTAACAGAAATAGTTATACAACAATAGTACTCTATACATTAACTTCAAAAACATTTCAACCAATGGCCCATGGCCATTCCTCATTTCCATCCACTCCAATGATTCACTAAAGCCAATACTTTCATTCATCAGGCAAGCCAAGGTCCATAAATAACCTTCAATCCTAAGCGGAGAACTGAATTCCTTATGCCTTGCCACTATCTTACCAAGGTTAAACACCATCCATAGGTGTCAAGTCACATGCTAGGCATCCCATGTCTTGCCTTGACCAGTCTCTAAAGACCTCGCTATCCGTCCTTATCCCAACTTAATCCTCCTTATAACTTCAATCCTCAACCAACTTTGTATCAAGCTGTCCTTGCTTTGATACCAAACAAGCGGGGATGTCACGCCCAGCGTCCCGGGCACGAGCACGTGAACATCCCTGCAAGCAAATCAATAATAATCTCTCGGCGGTCCCAAGAACCACCAATAGGAGTCGAGAGATATAATAAATACATCACGCATACGGAAGCGATACTCCAATAAATCCCCGTACAATATATATAGATTAAGTGGGACCTGGATAGCATATATCATTCATACATCAAGGCTTATTGTTCATATAACCCAAATACTAAACCTGCTAAATAAAAAGGCGACAGGGTAAGCATATCAAAAGGAAACATCCATAAAATCCCATGGTAGCGGGGTCAGGTCGCCAGTCACGATCGATCTACCAACTGAAGTATCTTAGGATGAGCTGCTAGAGTCGTCCGTATCCTCTGTGTCCTCGGTCAGCTCATACTCAGATAACGTCTTAGACGGGACCTCGACGGAATCCTCCAAAATGACCTCCTATGATGGCTCAGCAAGGTCCCTCTCGGACGCCTCCAAGACAATGACCTCCTCCTGCTTCTCCTCCTCGGTGAACTCCAAGGTCGGTGTCCGCTCTGGTCCGTTCCTAGACCTTACCACCGAACCCTCAGGTAACTCCTGCTCCGCTACGGTTTGGCACCAATCGGGTATGACACCCTATGGTACCTTGTGGGGCTTCAACGACCCTATTTGTGAGTCCCCCTCCTTCTTGAACCACGCCTCGAACCTATGAGGCTTCCACTCAAGCTTACCCTCGTCCACCCACACGACGGCACATTTCCTCACATATACGTTCCCCTGCCTATCCGGGAACTCATCATAGTATGCCGTCATCTCCTTTGGATCCCCAAAACGTATTGGCTACATAGCTATGACCTAGGATCTGTAAAGTAAAGGTTTTCCCAAAAAGGGTGAGATACACATCTCAGTAAGGAAAACCTAACCCCAGATCAGGTTGACAGTCCACTCAGGTAATCGCATCCCTCAATAAATCCGCACTCATGAACATATAGGTATAACAATCATAAATAAATAAACAACAACATACAGAAGACAGGCATGCATTTATGATCTCGTATCACACTCATATGCACATGCACTCTCAGCCTGTCACTTCACCACATCCATCAACCTCCGCCTGCCTCATTCTCTAGCCCGCGAACTAGTCGACTCAGGTTCGGTCCTCGTAAACGCATCAAACCATCATCGGTGACCTACGTAAACGCGTCAGGTCCTGATGAATCTCCAGGCGAAGCTCATTAACTCATACTCCGTCTCGCGAATCATTCGCATCAGGACTATGGCTATCTCGACCCCGCGATTTCGTCGCATCAGGGCGCTACCTAACCATACTTCACCTCGCGACCTCATCGCATCAGGGTCTCATCCTCCCGCCTCACGTCTCACACGCCTCAAGGCCCCGCTATGCCATGCTCATGCCACATCATATCATTTGCCTTGATTTTTATTTCAATTTCACACTCACTAGCAAGTGCGCATTCAAATGCATTTCATAAATTTCGTGGCATACAAATCAATTCAAATGGTATACAGACATGACAAACAACTCAGGCATAGGCAACTCAGGCATAGGCAACTCAGGCATAGACAATGTCACACAATCATTCCTTAACGTCTTAGGACATATCAAAACTATCCCATTTGGCAATTTCTCATAAATCATTCCAATCGACCCTCGACTTACGCAATCGAATCCTATCCCCCTAGCCTCGATTTAGGAATTCCATTACCTTTGCTTGGCAACACAAATTAATCCTTTTTGAGGCCCAAAGTCTCGACCAACCAAGGTCTTCTCCCGGACTTGTCGTGTAACCTAGAATTGTAGCCAATTCGTCAAATTTTGGACCCCAATTCCTCAATCTATTAATTTCAATCAACCATAACTTAACTCTCAACACTTCATCACATCACAATCATCAAATTGCAGTTAAAAACCATCGCCCAAAGCCCTAAACAGATTCGGTTTGTGCTCGGCATTGAATTGGTTCCATTTGGTTCTGATCATGCTAGGTCCAACCGGTCCTAATCTATTCCAAATCCATCAATTATACACTATCCTACCTCTTATAATGTCTATCTAAGGGTTTGGGAGGCTCACCGTGAGTTTTGAGTCGGTTGCTCACCGGAAATTCGTCCAAAGTCGCCGGATCGCCTAGGATCAGAATACCAGCAGTTTCTGAGCAAAATGTTCAAGGCTAGTTCGTGGTCAAAAACTTATCAAATAAATCCTCAATTTTTACCATTGAATTCTTTATATGTCTACTGAGTCTCCACGAAGTTTGAGCTTAAGACTCAAAGATTTCAGCCATAAAAAGGGGCAAGAACCGGACCTACCTCAGGTTTGTTTCGATTCCGTCGGCTCTCGGAAAATCTTCTGCCCAGAACTCCTCGGTGCTCTAATCAACCTAATTATTGTTGAAAAAGTTCGGCAAGACGTGGAGCTTCACTGTGGTAGTCGTCCGGCAACAGATGATGGCCGGAGAGGGTAATCGTGGGCGGCGAACGGCGGCGCCAGGTCTAGTCGGGCAGTCGGCAGTTTGAAGGAGGAAGAAGAAGATCTCGGTGGCTTGAGGAGGGAGTCTTGGCCGAATGGTGGTGAGGAGAAAGAGAGGAGAGCGAGAATTTGTTATATCCAAATTTTGGTCAAAAGCTTTGATTGTTAGGTGGGCAAATAGTGTGATATGACCACACTTCACCATCCAGTGACACATGGCATGTTGTCTTCCTAATGGAGATCCAATGGCCACCTTTTTGTCTTCATTTTCGGCAGCCAAGGGAGGGCATAATGTCCAATTTTCCCTTCTTCAATTATAAAGGCAAAGTTCTAAGCTTGAGGGGCAAAACGGTCCTTTTACCCCCGACGTTCCGAACGTCATTTTTCTCATTTCAAGATTATTTGATAGGGTCACGGCCAATCCATATGATGTTGGAATTCTTGATTTTCCATTTCAAACTTTTCAGGACTCATTTCTTATAGTTTTCTCTATCAGACGTGATTCTAGCCTATCCCGAACTGACGGGCGATTTTATAGACTTTACGCGTATCACCCCATGATTCATATCGCGTTTAGGGCTCATCAATTCATGGCGGCCTTAGTTGTCATATAATTGTGAGGGTTTATCACTAGTCCCTATGGTCTCGATCGTCACAGTCCGATTTAGGATAATTTTGCAAATCATACGTTGGTTAAATGACATCACCTGCGCTCTAATCGTATGACACTCGCATGGTAATCCTTAATCATTCTTAGATCAGCCTATTGATGGTTCTAATTATCACCTTGACAATCCTTATGGTGAAAGCGCCATTTCTTATCCGAATCGCCTAGGTCCACGTACCTCGTCTCGCGTTAGCCTTTCCCCTTTGGTCAGCCTACTCAAATTGATCAGATTTGAGTGGAATACAATTGAAATACATCGCTTGATATATATAAACTTCTCATTACAGAGTCTGAAGTTAATTGGAAATCAGAATGTCACTGCACCTAAGTTGAATGATTTGTCTAACCTAAGATTCCATGCAAATGAATGATATGCAAATCCTAAAATTAGGAGTTCATGCAAAAAGGAGTGACTACCCTAGCACTCATAATTAGTAAAAATAGATGTGCAAAGAAAGGATCCAAAACATGCGGATAAATCACATGAAAGCAACATGACATCCCTAGTAAGGCTCTATTAGTCTAGAGAAATGTCAATCAAGGGTCGGGAGTGTTTTTGACATGATTTACCTTTGAGGGGCAAAATCGTAATTTTGAAGAGTTTTGGGACAATTTACCCTAAGAAAAAATTTGTCAGCTTAGATAAAATATGGGGTCAAAGGATGGTGGAAATAGGATTGATCATCAAACCAATCCATTTCCTATTTTTTGAGAATTTTCAGAATTTCTTTTGAAATTTTAAAAGCGATTTACCCTTCGGAGGGTAAAATTGTCATTACAGAAAGTGATAAGAAGTGAAAATCCCAAACAGAAGAATTGGTTGACCACCCGACTCAAATTCTAATTTTGAGCAATTTTCACGACTCGATCGGAATATGAAAGACGATTTACCCATTGAGGGGCAAAATCGTCATTCTTAGAAAAAGGACGAGATTCAAAAACCCAAGCATAAGAATTGATCGCCTAACCGACCCTAATTTTTATCTTGACATTATCGACCTATCTCATATACAAGGCAAGTCGATTTACCCCTAAAGGGTAGTATCATCAATTTTCAGATAAATGGAAAAAAAAATCCCAAAAATAGGATTGACCACTTGTCTGTAGTCAATCCTCAATTTTTGGGAATTTCTGGAATACCTAGAAATTTTTCATAATTTTCTCACAATTTTTGGAATTTTCTAGGATTTTCTAACATTTTTTAAGGATTTTCAATAATTTTTTTTGATTTTTTTATTATTTAAAAATTATTTTCTGAATTTTTTATTAAAAAAATGATTCAGACCGGGTCGACCCGACCCACTCGGGTCGGATACTCGGCCCAAACTCGGACCTGCGTAACCACGATCCAAAACGACGACGTTTCGCACTTTTTTTTTGTTTTTCGATTATTCTGATTTAATCCGACAGTTCCTATTGAACCACGTGGCTAATCCACGGCCACTAGATTCGCTAACTAAAACCTACGGCCCAAATCAAAAGCCGACTATTCCTCAGCCGTTAGATCTGATTACTTAGATCTACGGCCAAGATCGAACGACTCGGGTAATCATCGACCGTTTGATCAAAATATTATTTTTCATTTTTGAAAATTTGATTTTTATTAACATAATTTATAAAAACTGATTGAACGGTCACTAAGCCAACACGTGGCGAAACCTAGACCGTTCGATCATCTAACAGAAATATACCCGACTTTAATAACTTAGCTGACGCGGCTGCCAAGTGGCGTACCACATCAGCGCCACGTCAACATGTTGACCGCTCTGACCGCCACGTCATCGTCTTCTTCGAGGACATCTCCCATCTGCAAGGAATGGCTTAAAGTCTCCGGCAACGATCCAGTTGTGAAATCTCGACGAAATCGAGCAAGACCAGTGCCAATCGAATCGTCTCAACGTCGCACATGACATATCTCATAATCAAACACGATTATCCACAAAGAGCTACACTAATCAAGTTTTAACCAGTTCGGCCATGGCTATTCTAATCAAGCAACAAAGAGCATATTGGACTAATTCCTTTACATGATCGCTTCTAAATGAGTTCAGAAGACTTACCTACAGGTCAGATTGACCTGGTAAGGTCTAGGTTTACCTAGACGAGCTTCGACTGAATCGGCGATGGTGATGGAGTTCGAATGCGAGGTTTGACTCGATTTCAATGCAATCAAAACACAGGATCATGTTTAGCGATGTCTTAGAGACGTTTCACATACATCAATCGTAAGAATTGAGATTGAAATGAAGATCGGTCATTGAAGGTCAGAGATGGAGCTCGAAGGTTGACTTACCATTTTCTAAGATTTCAGGCCGCGTGAGCTGGTGTAATCGACTCCACAGAACTCAGGCAACCTTCTTGACGTGGAATGGAGGTTTGATTCAGCCTGAATTGTCGACGGAGATCAGTTGCAGGTTGAACTCAAGCTCTCAATGGTAGGGACCAGAGAGCAAGTTCTCTCTCTCTCTCTCTCAATTTCGTTTACTCCTCGAAACAGAATGAGCCCCCTCTAAGAATTCCTATGTTTTCTTTATATTCCCCCTCTTTCAAAAATCGATCGTGTGGGGATATCTGGCAATGACCATTCACACGTCCAATCACGTGCGAAATGGTCACCGGACACCAGTGAACGTCCGGGATGAAATGGCCATCAATCCTGGTCATCTGGCGACTCTAATTTCGCTTGAATTCGACCTGCATCTGGTCTTACATTTGGCTCGAAAACGGCCGATGGAAATTTGACTTCGTCGACACGGCTCCGATAGACCCAAATCGTCAAGCCGGTCTCAATCGACAGAGGGCTTCATGGCTAATAAAACCCCTCCATCAATTTTACGAATTAGAGAAAATTGACCCTTCAATTTTTTCATCAAAATCTACCTTTTTGAACCGTAGAAATGGCGCGGATGGGGGGAAGAAGATGCATTGTAGCAAACCGGTTCGACTGGTCTGACCGGGTGGTTTGATAGGTCAAAACTGGTTCTGACTTGATTTTCCAAAATTGACCTAATTCGCAAGGGATTTTTGCAAATTAAACCTCAAAATCGAACTTAGGACATGATTATTATCCAAAAATATGATTTTACCCAAAAGTTCATGTCAATTTTTATAAAAATCCCAAATTTGTCCTTAATTTCAATTCGAAAAATTGCAAAATTGAAGGTTCAAACGGTCAAATTGGACCAAACCACCTATGCCAATAGACTTATAATGATGAAATACATTGGGCAATGGCTTCAATTGGTAAATGTAGCCCTTGAATTGAAAGTAATTTCAATTATACCCAAATTCAAGGACTAAATTGCAATAAAGTATGCAATTTTGCCAAATTCATGCAATTGGGCAATTTGTACAAATAATTTAGATAAATTGCAATGAAGGACAATTACATTGAATGCCAAAACCCTAAAAATACCAAAATTACAAATTAAAAGACTCGATTGACATTTTTTTATTAAATTCATTCATACGTGTAACAAAAGAACACATAAAATTAAACTTGAATTTCGACTTTTTATGAAGTCAAAAATACAATGGAATTAAAATAAAAAATTTGTCCATTTGTCTATATTTTTTTGACCTCAAATGCTATTTTTATTGAATTTTCGCGTATTTTCCTATTTTCTAAAAATACTAAAAAATGTGAAATATATGAAAAATTATTTTTTTTGGTAAAAAATGCTTCCCGGAGCTTGGTCAAGGTCACCAAAGTTGATTTTGTAATTTTTCAAATTTTCATGAATTTTTCAAAAATAAACTGAAAAAAAATAATAGAAAATCGGGTGTCAACAGTTGCCCCTCTTTAAGAGAAATCTCGTGAGAGGTTTTACTCAAAAACAAGTGACACCGAGTCTAGACTAACTCGACTGGGGAAACGAAAAATGAACCCTAACATTCAATCTTTCTTGTCCTACTAGTGAACGCTCTGCCCATTGTGTCTTTGTTGATGTAAGAGAGAGAGAAGAAGTAGAGATACTCACCTATTACTCACTTGCTTGATGCTTGCGCGGCATATGCAGTATATGGCGGATTTAAGTAGGTACCTAGGGAACTCATCTCTTGAGCATCCTAAGGCAGTTAAGTTCTAGCTCATATGGTAGGCCAAACTAGAATGGGATCCTATCTGACAGGAACCTATAGATGACGCACCCATTCTTTAGGGATTGTCAAAGGCTTTGATCCGTATGGGGGATCAGACCATGAATAGGACTCCTTTCTATTAGGAACCTATGGATGACGCACACGTTCTTTAGGGATTGTCGGAGAGTAGGCTTTCTATCCATCGGGAACCTAAAGGTAACAAATCCATTCTTTAAGATTTGTCAAAGAGTAGGCTTCTTATTCACCAGGAACCTAAAGGTGACGCACCCGTTCTTTAGGGTTTGTCGGAGACTAAGCTTCCCATCCACTAGTAACCTAAAGGTGACGCACCCATTCTTTAGAGTTTCTCGGATACTAGGCTTCCCATCCATCAAGAACCTAAAGGTGACGCACCCATTCTTTAGGGTTTGTCGAATACCAAGCTTCCCATCCATTAGGAACCTAAAGGTGACGTACCTGTTCTTTATGGTTTGTTTGAGACTAGGCTTCCCATCCACCAGGAACCTAAAAGTGACGCACCCGTTCTTTAAGGTTTGTCAAATACTAAGCTTCCCATCCACCAAGAACCTAAAGGCGACGCACTGATTCTTTAGGATTTGTCAAAGACTAGTCTGATCCTACACCCTGAGGAATCAACGAAGGTCTACACACATGAGGTATACCTAACTCTTAGGTTTTATTAAAGAGGCTGTTCTGGGGTTCAGGGGTTACCTAAAACCTTACAGAATGCTGGTTCTAATGATTGTCTTCTCGATATGTAAGGTGTTATTCTAGGATTTGGAGGATCCAAGTATCTTGTAGAAAGCTCAAACCTGCAAAAATTTTTGTTAACGTGACTATTCTGGGATTTATGGGTTCTTTGAAATCTCTCAGAAAGATAGTTTCAAAGATTGTACTTTGGACAAATGAGGTGTTATTCTGGGATTTGGGGGTTCCAAGGATCATACAGAAAGCTCAAGTCTGAATCTCACATAAAAGATTACCCTGATGCTCTTCTTCGTTGAGTAAGGTATTCTTCTTTAACCCGGGGCTGTCGTGAGTCTCATAGAAGTTTAACTTGAGAGTTCACTCCTCATCAAAGATATCATTTATCTCGAGACAATGACAGTAATGCATGCAAAATTTTACTTTAACCTATGCGATTTATGCAAAATGACCTATGATGTTGGAAGTTATCCAATACATCTTGAAGCATGCAAAGATGATTAGAAATCCCTATACGGAAAATCCTGGATCAAATAATTTGAAGTTTTCATCAAATTTCACTTTTAGGCATTCTATTGGAATGTCTTCGTCAAAGAGGGTTTCTCACCGATTCTTCGACTTTGGTCTTTTACAAAGAAAGCACTCGAATTTTCTAATAACCTGTGCCTGGATTTTCTGGGTTATTTGCAACGCATACACTCCAATCAATCGGGAGGTCTTTATGGGACAATAATGTTGGGCTTGGACACAGTTTTCAAAGAGGACTCACTCTTTGAGTTAGGCCTTTTGAATGAAAGTTTTTTTCATCTGCTCCGGGTTTACAAGTCAAGAACACTACAAAATGAGAAAGAAATAATCTTGCTCGTACCTCTTCGAGTTAAGGTATACATTAACCTAGGCGTCTTAGTCAGAAAAGACCGCGAAAGGTTGTAATGCGGTAGGATTTGAGACCAAAGAAAGCTTATTTTTAGCCCATAATCACGAAGGGTTTAACATTGGTGATCATTGCTTATCAATCTCCAATTTAGTCTCTAGTCAACGATTGTTCGAAGAACATCTTTAGTCTTCTTGAGAACGGGTCTAATCTTTGAAAGACCTTGTTCAACTTTTGGCAGTTGGCTATGATTCCATTCGAGGGGTAGCCTTTTGCTGCGCAATTCCTAAGGATTATTTTTACTTCAAAACTTGTTGGGGGTTGAGGCATCCGGTAATTCCTCAATGTGCCCCAAAATCAGTCCTACGGCTTTCCAGCATTTCAATGACCATCATCCCTGTTCTTGTCGGGCCTTTTATTTCTTTTTAATGCATAGAGATTCGACTTTTTCTTTTTTTTTTATCCCGCCTTTTCCTTTTTCTTTTTTTAGGAACTAGGATTGTTGATGATCATGCAAGGTATATGACTTGAGTCTCATCCTGTCTGGACGTTTTGCTTTGAAAGTCTCATGTAGCCCTTACTTCTTGAACTTCTCTATCTGCGAGTGTCTTTGCCACCTTCACCTTGGTGTTGTGCAATGATCACCAATAGAGGTACATGAAATGAATTCGTAGGCTCAAATTGATTATGCAACGAGTATAAGTGTATAGGATAGAGAAATGAATATGTCTTCGTCATCCTATGGCGCCTGGATCAATACATATCAACACACAAAGATTAATGTTAGTCCGAGCAAAAAGATTTCTAACCATTTACCTTTCCAAGCTGCCAGACTACTTCTACACGACCTAAATGTGAGGCAGCTCTTGACAGGGTTAAGAAATGAAGACCACCATTTAAAGGGTTTATCAATGATCACCTGTAGTGTTTATGGATAAGAATGAATGTCTTCGTCATCCCAGTCCATGTAATCGTTGCGAATAGCGCTTACATTCTCGAGTTCAGACTTTTCTATCCTTACACTCCTCTCATTTCTCTGGTGTGTATAGGACGTGTCTGGATTAGACTTGTCTCTTATCTGAAGAAACAGTCTTGCTAGATAGCCTAAATAACTCTGTTTTGGAAAAATTATTCTGTTTTTCTCCAGACATTTCATCTCACAGGGAATTAATGATGCACCGTGCGTGTTTCAGTCATGTCTGGATAACCTCTAACCCTAACATGTGTGCAACAAGTGTTAGAAATTTACCTTTTGAAAGCATGATTCATTCCTAAGTTTGACTGCATGCATGTTCATCTTTGACTTCTTCTTTCTTACAGTATTTCTCCATTGCTACCTTCTGTCTTCATCGGACATCCCTGTATGAAGAGAACAGAAACTTCCAATGAGTATAAGATATTTTAACACTTGATGGAACAGATACATATCACCTGGTTCTACGCGTCAGGGACCGTTCTACTCTTGGTTCCATTTAAACGAGTTAGATTATGAGTTCATTTCTTGGAATCCTGCAAAACATAACACATGTCATGTATGCATAGATGAATGATATGCCTATGTAATAACTGCTAAGGCAACTCGAATCGTTTTGAAGAAAGTCATGTGACCATCATCTGATTTCATTTCAAAGATAATACTTTTTCACAGCATCTGAATTTACAAGATATCCCAATTCTTCTCCTTCAGAATTTACAAGAATTAATGCTCCTCCCACAAGGATTTTCATGACAACATAAGGGCCTTCATAATTCGGGATAAACTTGTCTCCCGGATAAGCAACATTTGGCAGAGTCTTCCTTATCACCAAGTTATCCACATCGAAACTTCTAGGTTTAACTTTCTGGTTAAATGATTTAGCCACCCTCTTTTGGTAGCTCCGGCGGTGACAAATTGTTCTAAGACGCTTCTCATCTATTAGATTTAGCTGTTCATAACTGCGTTTGATCCAATCTGCCTCAAAGAGCTTAACTTCCAACAATATTCTTAAAGACGGAACTTCAATCTCTACAGGCAGGATAGCTTCCATCCCGTATATCAGAGTAGAAGGAGTTGCCCAAGTAGAAGTCTTGATCGAAGTCCGATACGCCATTAAGGCAAAGGGTAGCCTCTTATGCCAATCCTTATAATTCTCGGCAGTTTTAGCCAAGATCTTTTTTATGTTCTTGTTTGCCGCTTCTACTACTCTATTCATTTGCGGCCGGTATGGGGAAGAATTAAAGATGTCGAACGCCAAAGTGATCCAGTAGATCATCGACAATCTTGTTGTTTAAGTTGAACCCATTGTCTGTGATGATTGCCCGAGGGGTACCCTATCGAGAGATTATATCCCTCCTGATAAACCTTGCCACACTTCTCGTAGTGACATTTGTGTAAGAATTGGCCTCTATCCACTTCGTGAAGTAATCAATTGCAACTAGAATGAAGCGATGACCATTTGAGGCTGTTGGATTGATAGGCCATATCATGTCTATTCTCCACATAGAGAAAGGCCAGACTTTAGACATCTGATGAAGTTCGTTAGGGGGTGCATTAATCTTATCTCTGTATACTTGACATTGGTGGCATGACCTGACATGTTGACTACAGTCTGATTCGATGGTCATCCAATAATAACCAAGCCGCATGATCTTCCTAACAAAGAGATGGCCATTCATGTGTGGCCCGCATATACCTTCATGGATTTTCCTCATGAGAGTATTTGATTCTTTAGAATCTACGCACCCTAACAGAGTAGAATCAAATGACTTTTTGTACAAGGTTTGTCCACTGAGGAAGAATTTACTAGCCATCTTGGCTATATATCTTCGATATCCTGCTTGACATCCATAAAGAAATTCCCTCTTCAAGAGATAATTCTTGATATCGTGGTACCACGGCTCTTTGTCAAACTCTTCTTTGACCAGCATACAATAAGCTGGTTTTCTAATTATGCCAATCCTCAGTGGCTCCATTTCTATTCTATCAGTTATTTGCAACATGGAGGCCAGCGTGGCCAACGCGTTTGCTAATTGGTTCTGTGCTCTTGGCATGTATTCAAATGACACTTCTTCGAATTTAAGTATCAATTCTTCTAGGTACTCATGATAGGGGATGAGTTTTGTGTCCTTTATTTTTCACTCTCCCTATGTTTGAAAAATAATGAGCATAGAATCTCCATGAACCTATAGTTTAGGTACCTCCATGGAGATGGCCAACTGTAGGCCCAGAATGCATGATTCATATTCTGAAATATTGTTGGTGTAAGGGAAAGTTAATTTTACTGTAGCAGGATAATGTTGACCATCAGGGGATATTAGCACCGCCTCTGTGCCAGCTCTTGACAGAGTGATGTCTCCATCAAAATACATGACCCATTTATCTTCTGTCAGATTCAAAACTGGATCTTCTACTTTTGTCTGTCCAAAAGATGCGTGATTTTGGGCATTCTCTGCCAACATATCAACTATGACTCTTCCCTTCACAGACTTATGAAGAAAGCTTGATGTCAAATTCAGATAACATCACTTGCCATTTTGCCAATTTCCCTATCAAGGCGAGCTTCTCTAAGAGGTATTTAGGATCATTTTCTGTCATCAGATGAATGTGGTGTGTAGAGTATACTGTCTCAATATGCGAAGTACCCACACTGTTGCTACACAATCTCTCTTGACTGGCACAAAATTCACTTCGGATGAGGTGAACTTCTTACTTAAGTAGTAGGTAGCTCTTTCCTTACCATCCGCAGGGCTTGTTTGAGCAAGTAAGGCTTCCAAAGATTCTTGATGTATAGTAAGATACAAGGTCAAGAGGTGACCTGGGACAGGTGGCACAAGTACCGGTGGAGTGGCTAAGTAAGCTTTGATCTTTTGAAATGCTTGACTGCATTCTACATCGCAAGCCACTTTCGCACATTTCTTGAGCAATTTGAAAATAGTTTAGCCACATCTGATAATTGATTTATGAATCTGGTGATGTAATTTAGACTCTTTAGAAGACTTCTCACTTCCTTTACCGTCGAGGGAGTTGCTAGATCGCGAATAATTTGGATTGTCGAAGGGTCAATTTCAATACCCCTGCTACTGACCATGAATCCGAGAAGTTTCCCAAATTTCGCCCCAAACACACATTTGTTAGGATTAAGCCTCAATTTGTATTTTCGGAGTTGCTCAAATAGCTTCCTTAATACTTGAATGTGATCTTGTTCTCCCTTGGACTTGACGATCATGTCATCGACGTATACCTAGATCTCCTTTTGGATCATGTCATGGAATAGGGTGACCATCACATTTTGATAAGTTGCCTCAGTATTCTTTAGTCTAAAGGGTATTACTTTATAACAGAAATTTCTCCAAGGGGTGGTAAACGCAGTTTTCGGCTTGTCCTCCTATTTCATGAGTATCTGGTTATATCTAGAGAATCCGTCCATGAATGAAAATAATTTGTACCATGTTGTACTATCAACCAGCACATCGATGTGGGGAAGCGAAAAATCATCCTTTGGGTTTGCTCTATTCAAATCCCGATAATCCACACAGATCCGAACTTTACCATCTTTTTTCATGACGGAGACTATGTTTGCAATCCAATCTAAGTGAGGGACAGCTTCAATAAAGTCCACTCTAAGAAGTTTCATCACTTCTTTAATTCTGTCTTCTAACTCAGTTTTCATCCCTCGACTGCCTTGTCTCACGGGTTTAATACTGGGATCTGTGGATAACACATGTTCCACAATTCCTAGATCTAAACCCGGCATATCGGCATATTACCATGCAAAGACATCCTAATACTCTTTAAGTAATTCAGTAAATCTAAGCCTTTTAGCTCGGGATAGATGTCCATCAATCTTGACTTATTTGACATCTGCAGCATTACTCAAGTTAATGACTATTGGTTCTTTTGAAGTGAGAGGTGTCGAATTTTCGAAAGCACTCCAATCTCTACGGATAGCTGCGTAGCCTTCATCTACGTCTTCCTCAATATCGCAAGAGTAATCATCTTGGTGATCCGGTTCGCATAATAACCTAGTATGCATGTTTAAGATGATATGCCTGAAATGTCATGAGAATGGTTAATCTCTATTTCATATGAAAATGCGATGCATTGGTGTGAAAAATCTTTTCAAAAGAGATTTCAAAATAAATGCAAGCATAAATAGAACTAGTCCTCATATCCTTAGACATCTTGTTTCTCGGAAATTTTTTGAAAATAGAGAATCACATGGTAAATTAGGCCTCAAGCTTCCCGTATGAAAGGCTAGTATCATCATTGGGATAATCTGTAGTTCTATATGTCTTAATAAAACTTGTGCATTTTATTGAATGTAAAAATGGAGCGCATTACAAGCTATGTTGTTTGGACCAACGGTCGAAGATCCAAAGACGTTTTCCTACCTCTACTTCAAACAACAAAAATGACAAGTGCAAAGGAATGCGGGAATTTAAATGTAGTATTTAAAAGCAGGGGAGAGATTTTTTTACTCAAAAGTGGCAACTTCCTTATCAAGCCACTCTATGATGACGTTCACAAAGTCATCTAGTTCTGTTGATGGAGTTGTCTCTTCTTCTGACAGCCACTTAGAGTCTTTGCTGAAGTACTCATTCAAAGGGCTGTTGAATATCTTAGACCTGCCTTTCCAGGATGAAGAACCAATGAAGGAATCCTTTTGGTTTCTTTGGCGTCACGGCATCCACGGCTCTCACCTCAGCCTCTGCCTGTTGTCTTAGGGGTAAAGTCACCAGTGCGAGTGTTCTGATATCCCAAGCCCATCTTATGCTCGTTAGATTTTAACTGTAGAGGAGTGTTGACTCCTTGACCATGCTTGTCAAGACCTTTTTCTAGGTTGAACCCATATGCTAACAGCATTTTAGCCGGTGCAAGGTTAACTTCAGAGATAAAAGGGGTCTTCAATTTCGCCCCTACAGGAGTGTGGATTACTGTCACCAGCTCCAGGGAATGATAGCTAGCTTTTTAGTTAACTTCAGGTTCAATGTAGGAGATAGCGCTATTTTGATATGTAAGAAGATCAATTTCCCCATGGACGGTAACTACTTTTCCATCAATCACGAATTGCACTTTCTGATGTAAACTTGAAGGTACGGCTCCAGAGATGTGGATCCATGGCCTCCCTAACAGGAATCCATATGCGCTTGGTAAATTCATTACTTGGAAGTTTATGGAGAATTTGGTTGGGCCAATGAACACATCCAGCTCGATTTCGCCTACCACTGTTTTCCTCATTCCATCAAAGGCTCTAACAGCCGCCTTGGAAGTTCGAATCATTTCTTATTTGATGCCCAAGCTTCTCAATGTAGCCAATAGGCAGATGTTAAAAGCAGATCCGTTATCTGTTAGCACGTGTGCTACTCTCTTTCCATTACAATGTGCAGTGATGTATAAGGCCTTATTGTGCCTTCTCCCTTCCATGGAGGAAATCTTCATATGAGAAGCTCAATTGATCATTAAGAAGAATTGCCCCCACAGATTCTCCCAACTATATGTCGTTGATAGTTTCTGGGATATGCACTTCATTTAACACCTTTATCAGCGCATCCTTATGTTTTTCTGAGTTGATGAACAAATCCAACATAGATATTTGGCTTGGCATTTTTCTTAATTGCTCTATTACCTCAAATTCGCTGGTTTTAACAATGGATAGGAGCTTTTCTGCATCTTCCTTCGAAACCTCCTTATTTTCAATCTCGTCTTCCCTTGGGGCGTAAAATCGTCTGGACCTCATCACGGCATCTACTTCTTCCATTCCATAGTTCCAATGAACTGCCTTAGAATCATAAATTTCTACCGATGGGACTTGTATGGTTACCGTCGTCAAGTGGGATGCCTCTGCTTCAAATTCATCATCATTTTTCATCTTTTGGTAGGCAAATTACCACAAGTTTCACTAAACAATCATTTTCTTGGCTTAGGCTGTCAAGCTTATTCAGTTTGATTACTACAGTCGTAGCAGCCTCAATCATTACCACTGTGTCGCTCAAGTCTTCTGAGAAGTTTTC
Organism: Rhodomyrtus tomentosa; assembly: GCA_028455895.1. Classification (NCBI taxonomy): domain Eukaryota; kingdom Viridiplantae; phylum Streptophyta; class Magnoliopsida; order Myrtales; family Myrtaceae; genus Rhodomyrtus; species Rhodomyrtus tomentosa. Next base: position 31,825,063 of record JAPCWY010000001.1, on the reverse strand, counting down.
GTATTCCGACAGGTAGTATCTGTCAACATCACTTGATTCTGCTGAAATTACAAACTTCAAATGTTTTCTTACTCTTTCAAATAATAGAATTAAGCTTTGCCACTGGGCTATTAACTTGTCCATCCTGACATATTGCTCGGTGTCAAGCTCGTCATTTGTTGTCTGAGGATGACCGCACGTTGTCAATTAAAATGACACATCCTCCATCTCTCGAGAGAGATCACTCACTTGTTCTTCTATGCCCAGGAAATGTTCTGATATCACTCGGTTGAGTGATGATTCAGGTTCTTCTGTAAAAGGCTCTATCACCGCCTCCAAGATTTCTGATTGAATAGGATTATCCATACCTCCCCATCCATCCGGTATAATATCCTTCATTCTTTGGAAGAAACTGGGAGGAGCAGAGTACTTCACCTTAAAGTTATAACCACCAGAATCCTCACCCAGATTATCTCTAACCTCATCTTTCTCTAGTGTTTCGGCTATAAATCTGCGATCGGCCAGGCTTCGTTTTGTAGCTTTTAGTTCGTTTTCGTTAAGGTCTTCTTCTAGTTCAGTAATCAATGCTACGTCGCCTACCAAACTTTCGTGTGGGATGTTCCACATATTTCCACACTCGATTTCAACCACAAACTGGTTCCATTCTAAGTTCATCGAGGCTTTAATTCCTTCAAACTCATCATGAGCAATGCTTGATATTATCCCCAGGCTCATCATCTTGGTAATACATAGTTTCTTTCTTTCAGTTGACACTTCTCCCTCTTTTGGACATGACAAGGCGATTGCCAGAATGTTGGTTAGTTTAGGTACATTCACCTTTAGCTCAAAGAAGTTTTCTTCTTCGTCGACAAATATTGCATCAACTGCCTGGTGATCAGGGAGTGGGTTCTCTTGCACGTTTGGAGTCGCATCATTGAATTTCAAAATTTAGTTATCAATGAGAGCCTGAACTTTCAGCTTAAGGATGTAATAATTATCTACATTGTGTCCTCTTTCACCCATATGATAGGTACAAGTCTGGCTTTCATCAAAACCAGGATATCTCGCCGGATTTGCTCTAGGAGGTTCCTTTGCCACCAAGTGTTGTTCTAATAACATCAGGAGCAACTTAGATAACGATCTGGGAAATTGAGAAAATTGCTTCGGAGGCTGCTTCTTCCTAGGCTCTTGTCCTTTAGACATCAACCATGACGATCCTCCTTTAACCTGATTAGAATTAGGGAACACCTTGAGTTTATGGGAATCCGGTACAAAGGCTATGTCAACTCCAGCCTCTCTTTTTTTTCTCGGGGGATATTGCTCCTCGTTGAAGTTTCATGTGGCCTTCTTTCTCTCAAAATCCACTCCAATCTCTCGGCCACCTTTATCAAGTGTGTAAAGGTTTAGCATCCTGAAGTGCTCAATCTGTCAAAGTACTCATACGAAAGGGCTTTCAGGAACAAGTCAATCAAGTCATCTTCTGGAATTGGTAGTTTCACTTGAGTTGCCAAAGCATGCCTCTCTAGGCGTATGTTCTGATTATTCGCTTCTTCCTTTCACTGTTCGTAACAGATCTTCCATTGTCGAGGTCGTAATTGTGTTAAACTTATATTGCTTGGGGAAATCTTCAGCAAGATCTTCCCATCCGTCGTAATCGTCCAAGTCTAACTTGATAAACCAAGCTAAAGCGATGCCGGCCAAACTTTCTTGAAAGATATTCATCAGAAGGGGAATATAGTTAGAATAATGCGCCATCTTACGCATATAGTATTTGAGGTGAGCACGTGAACAACCTCTCCCGTTGTATTTTCTCACAAAGTCCGGCTCTTCGTAGTACGGGGGAGTTCTACTTTGGCGAACGGAGATATCTTGTGAAAACGGGCTAACTCGTAGCCTTGACTGCTTAAGCACTCCTCAATCTTGGCTATTCTCTTAACCTCGGCTTCAGTCTTCATAACCTGCTTTCCTTTCTCTTCCTTCTCAAGGTTAATGACAACAGGAGGTATCTTTGGTTCTGACTGGGCATTTGGCGCACGAATGTCCTCTACGACATGTTGGGCACATTCAGCTGTCCATTTGTCAGTTATATTGAGTATTGAGAATTGACTTGAGTCGTTTAGGTTAGGTACTGTCGTCTGTCTAGCTTGAGAGGCTTCCAGCATGGCCTTAATCTTAGCCATCATGTTAGTCATAGTAGTCATTTGGGTCTCCAACATACCCACTCATGGAGTCAATCCCTGTTGTTCCATCCTCGTTTTGAGTCGAGTACGAAAATGATGTCTTGGTAATTCCGTGATTAGAGAATACCTGTTTATTTGAAAATAACAGGTAAGTATCTCTTTAGGACAGATAAGGAAAGTATTGGATTCTTTCAATCACATGTTTTCTATTGATGAATGAGAAAAAGGACTACCTTGCGAGCCTTAGTCTCACGTGAGCAGTTCTTTTAATCTTTTTTCAAAGGAATTCATGAAATCGATAGAAGGGCAATCTTTGACAATATTTTTTTATGCGTCAACAAAACATGCTTATACTTATACACATATACCAGAAGTAACATTTAATACAAATGAGTATCCAAATGTTAAGAAAACATCATAATGTTCACGCGTTTTACACTTGACAAAATAGTCTATCCAAGCCTAGGGCGCAGGTACTCTCATTGTCCCAGCAAAGATCGAGTTCTTCAGTCTAAGATTCCTCATCTCCCGAATATGACGGTGATCCCATGTCTTCAGGTATATACGACTTCACTCCATGCACATAGGGCACAATGTACTCAGGTACATAAGACTAGACAAAGCTGCGTCTGGTTGCCTCAAAGCGTTGGATGTATTCTGTAGAAGTCTTATGAATATTCATCTCATGTGTCATATCATCTGGCCATTTTGTGCTTCAGTCTGGGAGTCTTTTAAAGAGTGTATGATAAATTCCACCTCAGCATTGAATTGCTTCTTCTTCTCCCCTGTGAGGATCTCCCTTGGCAAGTCAAATGAGAAGACATATGGTTGTGGTGATGAAGAAATCTCTTGCAGTGCCCCATGTTGCCGGATAACCCTTCTTGGATAATATGCGGTGGCACTTGTAAATCCTAACAAGGGAACTGAATCTTCATCATTGCATGCGAGCCTGATTTTACTCAATGTTGGTAATCTAAGCCGCCATTAGAGTTGTTCTGGCTTTAGAGTTCTAAGAAATTCCTTTCATTCTTTAAAGTTGAACTTAGGAATACGTGTATGAGTTTTGATGAAAGTTCTAAGAGGATGGGCGTCAGAACTCATCTCAATGAAACCCATACGAATATGAAATTGTTTCACATGAGATGCGGACCACATATATAAGAGACTACTAGAAACTCTAAAGATTCCCTTCTTATTTTTTCTAAAAGGGTTTAGGGAGATGAAGGTTTCGGTGAGGATAAGGTTCGAATAATCTCACCCGTAGCAGAATTGTTTAACCACTACAGCCATTATAGGGTTAAAAGTGACAAACAAGATCGAAAATAGGACAAAACTAAAAAATGCCAAGACAAAAGCCCTATCAGATTTAGTTTATTTGCTAGCAGGGAGGTTGGGAAACCTATCTAGGAGAAAGGATAGGGAAACTCGCCCATAATTACTTTTGGCGTCTGCTTTGATTTTGTTGAGGTTTGTATCTAGGAATTCAACTAGTTGACTTAGAGACTAACCCTATAGGAGATTGAACTAACAAGTGAGTAAACTCAACTCCAATGGCGGTGCTATATTGTTCAAGGGTAGGGATAACCTTCAATCCTTCCATGCAGAACGTCGCGGTGGTGGGTTCCCAATAAAGTGCCATGGTTGGATAAAGGCAGGTGACCATTCAATTTTAAGCAGGTCCAATAAATATCCTAGCCGCGATCTGGCGTACTTTCGGCTAGCATCACCCATGTTGTCCTATCAGGTTAGGAGCTCAGCTCGAGGGATCTTGAACACTTGGATATCATCCTTTCTCATCAAGTCTAAAATATGCAAATGACTTTAAAAAATCAATCGTCAAAGATTACTTTAAAAATGTGATTATGCTAATATCATGAAATATGCATGAACTGATTTAATTGCATATTTCAATTAATGATATGGAAATTAGAGTCTTTCTCAGATATGAAAACCTGGCTCAAGATCTAATTTGAATTTCAAAGAAGTGAATTATACAATTAGTCAGAATCATCTTAGTGACTAAAAGAAATAACAATGTCACATTTCATTGGTCAAAACATCAACTGTGAATATAGCAGATGAATTTCCTTATTACAAAAAGGATATGCTAAGATAGAGAGATTGAGAGGGGCCTCAAGAGAGTGAGAAGACACCAATCAATTCTATTCTAAAACAAGAAAGCCATAAAAGGCCAATGAAATGTGGGATCTAAGCTATCTCTCCCCTAGATCTAATCTTCTTTGGGATGATGGTGAATCATGATTTTCTCCATGATTGCATTTTTATCTTGCCCCTCTTTAGGATACGGCTCGGCAATCAGGACTTCTTCCCTAGTTGAGTGCCCTTCAGGTCGTGAAGAATAATTTTCAGTAGGTTAGTTGAGATGCTTTAACTCCTCTGGCCATTCTCTGATCCATGGTACAATGACTTCAGGGGTCTTCTTGGGTTTTATCTTTTTGAGCAGAATGCGCTTTGGCTTTGTCTTGGTTGCAAGGCGTCTTTTCTTTCCCCAAAGAGAGACCATTGGTTGATTTTCCCTGGCTTGACTTTCAGCTTTTTGGCTGGCATAAGCTTCTCTAGCTAAACCGTTGCGGTACTGCCTTTTCATCTCTAGATAGTGCTTAAGCATTTCGTCTGCCTGCCGCTTATACCTAAGGTTATTAACATAATAACTAGTCCGACAATCTTCAACATATCCCAGTTTACGTCCAGTCAGCTCTTGGCCATGTACAAATATAGTAAAATGCAACCTTGTGTTCAGCCCAGAACGAGTGACTTTCCTTATATATTCAAAGGTTACCAACTCCTTCGAACTTCTAGGAAACAGTAACATCATATCCCCTATCATCGTTGTTTCAATCAATCACTTGAATGATTTCAGAATGTATGCAATGCATGTAGATATGAATGATATGCAATACATGAACATATTATGAAACAGGAAGTAAGGAAGTACATTAAAAGTAAATGCCTTACCAACCAAAATTCAGGAAGCATCAAATATTCATTTGTAACAATGGGTGGTTTTAGGTATACCAACCTTCCACAGACATACGCATAAGACAAGTGGGAATATACTCTAAAAATAAAATCAGGTGAGGAACCTATGGCTCAGGCTCCCACGATCTAGATACGACAGATTCCTCCCAAGAGACCCACCCAAGAGGGCTAGATATTACCAATTGGGATCGGAGTGGGAATGAATACGAAAGTCTCAAGTGCCATCAAACATAAGATCCTTTCATATCCTTTCCCTATCTAAGGTAGCCTAGATGTGATTGCGGTCTGGGTTTGACTGCTAGTGTGCGAGATGTGTCATGATCATCACAATGCAAGATCATGCACGATAATTTATATCAAACACCGCTTCAGTATATCCGTAAAAATAAACATACAATCCCAACTCCAACCTGCAGGAAAAATGTCAACAAACGCTCCACTCTTTTTTTCTCCAATTTGCAAAAACATCTAACACAGTGGTTAGGATATGTACCTCACTTTTGAGAGCATCTGCAGAAAATAAGGTTAGACAAACCAATCAACTTTTTGATCGGCTCAAGTCCTCTAAAATTCCTAACCAGATATTCTGGTTTCGAATAAGTCCCCAGTGAAGTCACCAGTATATCGCGACCCTCGAGAAAGTCTCTTGACGGGTTAATGGGTCGTCCTATCTGGTCGAACATGGGCCCCTCCCAAGGCCCATTATCCAAGTCACAACGGTGGTATACATGGTCGATCTTCGGTGCGATTTGGTGACATGTGGTACGTATGCATGTCAAGAAGTTGCCATTAATCGTTTTGTGGAGGGTATGATTGGAAATCCTATCGAATAGTTGAGAGCATTCCATTCAATTCTGCAAAAATTAGAGAACTGAGATTGGGGACTTTGTTATGCTAACTGCCAGAGTTGACGCCCTTTCGTCTAACCTAAGATTCCATGCAGATTAGTGAGGCGCGAATCCTAAAACTCACAATCAGTAAAAATAGATGAGCAAAGCAAGGATCCAAAATGTGCGGATAAATCACATGAAAATAATGTGGCATCCCTAGTAAGGCCTTATTAGCCTAGAGAAAAATCAATCAAGGCTCAGGAGTTTTTTTGACATGATTTTCCCTTGAGGGGCAAAATTATAATTTTGAAGAGTTTTGTGGCATTTTACCCTAAAAGGGAAAATTTGTCATCTCAGATGAAATATGGGGTCAAAGGATGGTGGAAATAGGATTGATCATCAAACCAATCTATTTCCTATTTTTCGGGAATTTTTAGAATTTTCTGGAATTTTGGAAGCGATTTACCCTTCAGAAGGTAAAATCGTCATTACAGAAAGTGATAAGAAGTGAAAATCCCAAATATAAGGATTGATCGACAACCTTAGCCAAATTCTAATTTTGAGCAGTTTTCATGGCTCGATCGGAATAAGAAAGACGATTTACCCTTTGAGGGGCAAAATCGTCATTCTTAAAAAAATGACTAGATTCGAAAATCCAAGCATAAGAATTGATCGCCTAACCGACCCTAATTCTTTTCTTGGCATTATCGACATATCTCATATACAAGGTAAAGGCGATTTACCCCTAAAGGGTAGTATTGTCAATTTTCAGATGAACGGAAAAGAAATCCCAAAAATAAGATTGACTAGTTGTCTGTCGTCAATCCTCAATTTTTGGGAATTCTTGGAATGCCTAGGAATTTTCCACAAATTTCTCATAATTTTTAGGGATTTTCTAGGATTTTATAACATATTTTTTAGGATTTTCCAGAATTTTTCCTTTTTTTATTATTTAAAAATCATTTTCTAAATTTTTTATTAAAAAATAACTCGGACCGAATCGACCAGACCCACTCGGGTAGGATACTCAGCCCTAACCTGGACCCGCATGACCACGATCCAAAACGACGATGTTTCGCACTTTTTTTGTTTTTCGATTATTTAGATTTAATCTGACGGTTCCTATTGAACCACGTGGCTAATCCACAACCACTGGAATCGCTGACTAAAACCTACGGCCCAGATCAAAAGCCGACATTCCTTAACCGTTAGATCTGATTACTTAGATCTACAGTCAAGATCGAACATCTCGGCTAATCCTCGATCGTTCGATTAAACTATTATTTTTTATTTTTGAAAATTCGATTTTTACTAACAGAATTTATAAAAACTGATCGAACAGTCACCAAGCCAACACGTGGCAAAACCTAGACTGTCCAATCATCTAATAGAAATATACCCGACTCTAACAACCTAGCTGACGTGGCTGCCACGTGACATGCCTTGTCAGCACCACGTCAATGTGTTGATCACTCTGACTGCCACATCATCTTCTTCTTCGCAAGACATCTTCCATTTGCAATGAACGGTCGAAAGCCTCCGGGTCGCGACCTAAAAATTTAAAAAAACTCTTAGGCTAATGGATTACCAGGCTAATTTTAATAACTAACTTAGTACGGACTCTCCCAAGCCCTACCAAATCGCAATTTAAATAATTAGAATGATTTAAAATTTGGAGTCGCCACTAATCATTTTTGGCAAATTGATTAGAAACCTAAGTAAAACAGCGGGAGAACCATTTTACTTCTACGAATCAGAAATTGTGGATTCGAGAACTTGATTACACTGGTTAATTAAAACTAATGCCCTTTCGGTACCTTAATTCCATATGAGATGTCCTAAATTGACAACTTAGATTGAACCAATTTTAAAGCTCAGAAAATGGAATTCTTTTTTTTTTTTGGATTTTCGCTTTTTATATGCAATGTTTAACTAATTGATTAAAACATGCGAAAAGAATAACAACACATGGCGATTCGATGGGACAAAATGCAATTAACTAAACTAATCATGCGAGGACCACATATAACATGCGAAAATTTATAATTAGACTAAGTGACATGCAACTTCTAATTCAATAAAATCAATCAAGCAATTAGACTCACCTAGCACGAATACCCTAAACATGAGACTAATGGCAATTAATTAAACTAATCATGCAAGGACCACATATAACATGCGAAAAATTATAATTAGACTAAGTGACATGCAACTTCTAATTCAATAAAATCAATCAAGCAATTAGACTCACCTGGCACGAATATCCTAAACATGAGACTAATGGCATGTAAAATGACATAGCAAAACGACATGGCATAATAACGTAGCAAATGCGTGACTTGGCAAAATGACTTGGCAAGATGACGTGGAAAAATGACGTGAAAAAGTAACGTGGCAAAATGACATGAAAAATTGACGTGGCAAATGATTTTATTTTATTTTTTTATTTTTATGCATCTTTTTTTTTGGATTTATGAAAAAAAGAATGAATTACGAAGTTATCATATTTAACCTAATATGCAAACACGATATGTGCACACGATTGAATATATGTTATCCTAATTATTGCCAAATATGCCATATGAGCTTGGATGTGATTTTCGTCTTTCCCTTCTTAAAAAAAAAGAAATTCGGCCATTATGAGGATATATAGAGATTTTTTGTTTTGATTTAAATGCCTAAGGTTTAGTGAGACAAGGTTTTTAAGAAACCTTATATTCCTAAAAAATCAATTAGATGGGGTTTTTAGGAAACCACATCTGACTAACATCTTCAGGAAATTTTGAAACATGGCAAGTCCAATCAAGACAACGCATCCACCCGAATATTCACCATGAAATAAGGAAAGAAATCATGATCGTGTAGTTATCCCTTTCAATTTTCAAAAATTTAACCAACCTTCCATTAGAGATCCATTCTCTGAAGATGGCGAATCAGAGCTAAGCGGTGATAGGTCAGATTAACCAAATCCGGAATTTTTTGGCGAAAATTGATGTTCGAAGGTTTAGATAAAAAAATCTTTCATAAACTTCCAGAAAAAGGGTTTGATCTTCACTTCAATTATAGCCCCAAAATAGGCAAAACAGCTGTCATAAAATTCCAGAATTCAATCACTAAGTCTCCACAAAATTTTGCATGGGTTAACGACACAGAACATGCAAAAAACGAAGCATTTTCGAGCAAAAATAACATGTTAATCACGTAAAATTGGCGAGCAAACGACAACAAAATTCATCTAGAAAAAAAATGCTCGGTGAATTAGGCCATGAAAAAGAAAAGGGGTAAAAGTGCCCACTCTCATAAAAAAAAGAAGACGGGGAAAATGAAAAGAAAAGAGCTCTCTCAAAGAATCTTCGGAAGGAAGGAAGGTCTTACCTGAATTGGTTCGGGAAAAGTAAAGATCATTTCTAAAGCGTAAGGCGACAAAGGTGGATGATCACCAATTTCCTCATCATACACCCTTTGTTGAAAATAAGCCTTTCATTTCCAAGCCTACCCTGAACGTACATTAAACCGTCACCAAAAGTCTCTTCAGATTAGGGCACTTGGGTTAATGCAGGATTTTCAATGCTTATGAATATCGCTCGAAGAAATGCGAGCAAGATCATTTTTATCTCATTTGGCAGGGTTCCTGACTTGTAAGCCCCGATGCAGCTGATGAAGATTTCATTTCATGACTTAAATGACTCGCCCCTTTGAATAGCTATTGACCAAGCCTTAATTACAACCCTTGTAAAAGACCTCATGGATTGGTCTAGTCATACTAATTGCTAAAATACCCAGACCCTTGTCAGGCGTGATGATGACAGCTTTGAGAGTTTCTCTTACCCGTATCAATGGTCGGGTCTCAACAGCCTGTCTTATGAGAAAGAGTGAAAAGTCCTTTTTGATCAAAATTCCTCATTCAAGTTGATCAGAATTGTCAAAAGGGTCAGATAGGCTTTCTTATTGACAAATTCCCCAGTGAAACTTTATAATGTAAGCAAAAACTTATGAACTTTTTTTAGCATATGATGTCGCATTTACATTGAGCTTATGCATGTCATCATTTTTCAAGAGAATGGACAGGTATGATATAGTCAGTCTACCCATCATTAATTCGTCACTCAAAATCTAGGTAAGTTTTCTGAACCCTTTGAATGTTGACTTTAGTCGTACCCCCTTGTGGTCGCACTTACAATTGTTCAGGCATCACACCATTTTGTATTCATACTAATCCAATTCAGATAATACATTATCTCTTGTCTTGATACGATGAGAACTGCTTGAGAAGGTTGCAAGAGATTATTTCTACTACATCATGGTGACCTGTTGAGAACGTCCCAACAGGCAGCTCTCGTCTTGATACGGTGAAACCTGCTTGAGAAGGTTGCGAGAGATTATTTTACCGACTCATGCTGACCCGTTGAGGAGGTCGCAAGAGACACCTTACCTACTCATGCTGACCCGTTGAGGAGGTCGCAAGAGACATTTTACCGCCTCATGGTGACCCGTTGAAGAGATCCCAAGAGGCAACTCTCATCTTGATACGGTGAGACTTTCCAAAGAAAGTCGCGAGTGATTATTTTTACCAACTCATGGTGACCCGTTGAGGAGATCCATAAGAGACAAATGGCCAGCTCGAACCATAACTCGAGTATATTTTCAATCCTATACATATCTTGCGCTGTCCCGCATCAGAGAGGAACCTTTGGTAACGGATACGGCCCCCAAAACTTAAGATCCACATGTGATCTTGGTTTCTTTTTCGATTTCACAATGCAGGCACTCTTGTGATTTTGAAAAAATAAATGGCTAGCTCGAACCATAACTCAAGTACATTTTCAGACTCTACACAGATCTTACGTCGTTTCGTGTAAGAAAGAAACTTCTTGCAACAGATGAGGTCGTACCTTAGTATCCTGGCATTCTTGTTAAAGTTTGAAAATTAAGGGAATCATCTGCTTATGAGGTATTCGGTAAAACAATTATATTCATATGTGATCCATGTGCATGTTTATCTAAAATGCTGAAAAGAGAAATTTTAGCACATGTTATTTATGGTCTTGCATTTCATGCATCATTTCTCTTGTGTATTAGAAAATGGGATTTAAACTCCCGCATAACAATCTCATCATCATTTGCATTTGCAAGATTTAGGTTTTAATTTTAGTCTTTGAGCGAAAACTCTACAAGTTTCCACTCAAAGAAGGGCAGCTGTTGACACCTAAATTTTAGTTTTTAGGAAATTCATTTATTTCACGAAATAAGAGTTAATCATAATTCTTGCAAAATGAAATTCTCATACATTACATAAAAAAGGCCTTAGATATTCAGAAAATTCCAATCCTACGGTGGATATCCCGCATGAAATCTCTATGGTCAAGATTGAATCCTAGAGTATTACCCTAATCCTCTCTATATATACATCATTATGTTTAGGGTTATGAGGGGGGACAACATAATTTTTTGACGGCATACACATTCTCTCTCTCTCTCTCTCTCTCTCTCTCTCTCTCTCTCTCTCTCTCTTTTCTTCTCTCTTTGTTCGATCGCCGTCGCTCGTCACCACCCCCGGACGAAGTCAGCCGCGTCGCCGCTCCTCCATCAACGTCACCACCCCCAGACGAAGTCAGCCACATCGTCGTCTAGCCGCGCCTCCTTTTCTCTCCGTCACCAGCCCCTGCTCGCTTCCGTTCGGCCATGCGCACGTCAATTTTGTGCTGCTGTTGCTCTTGCTATCCAAAGGAGTTTTCACCTTAAGCCAGCTCCAATTGTCGCCTTGCGAATTAAGATAATGTGCCTACACTTTTAGGACCAATCTCTTTTTTTTTTTCTTTTCTTTTCAAGGAAGGAAGAGTCTTATCTGAATTGCCTGCATATTTTGCTGGCAAACTTTTCAAGTTTTAGCTTGCTGCAAGGCACTTTACCCATCAGATGATTGTTTGAAATATTTTCCTTTCAAGATGATCACCAATCTGTTTTCAAGAAATGAATTAGCCGTTCAAATTGGGTTTTGCAAAGGATGAGTGTATATGGGTATAGAAATGAAATGATTTTCATCATGACTAAGGCACTTGAGTTAATATAGAATTCGCGTGCAACAAACATACTCAAAGATTGATGCGAGTGAGAGTAAGAAAATCCTACTCATTCTTTGAATTTCTGAGATTGCCCCCAATGTGGGTCTGCTCCTGACAGGGTTATGACATGAAACTACCATTCAAAATGGGTTAAGCAATGGGCAACCTGTAGTGTTTGGAATAGATGAAATGAATGCCTTATATTATTTCAGTCGTCATACTTTTCGCAAGATAACCATTTACCTTGTAAGCATGGAAATTCTCATATTGCTCACTGGGAATTGTGACATAGGAGTATGTGGAAATGGCTTGACTTTCGTCGTCCTAACATTCCTCATTTAAAATGACCAATTCAATTTGCGAAAAAAGACTTCATGATTGAAATCATCTCACAATGGAAATTAATAATGTAGACAAAAGTATGATGAGATGAAATTCATGAAGTTCAATTTGACTTGATCATCCAGAATATAAAAAAGAGTGAGTGCATATCAAGTATAAACATGCATAAACCACACAAGTACACTCAGATGTGAAAGAAATCTCAATGAATGAGGAAACTGTGGATTGCCCCAATATATGTGAGTAGATCAATTAAGTCAGGAAGTCTAGTCCCTGGGTTGAGAATCGGCTCCTTCCTATATTTGCCCCAGAGCAAGAAAACATGCACGAACGAGTCGATTAAAGACTTGAGATGCTTTGGTTGCCTCTGAAACATAAAGCGGCAGAATTGGAGAAACAAACAGGGTTTAACCATGCATGTCTTGCAATATTCAAAATCTGATGTTTCATTTTCAAAAATTTGAAATTTATTTTTTAGACCACAGGATGAGAAGCCTTGAGAAGCCCAACCCTCGGTGCTTACTATGAATAACAGATTGTTCGATCATTGATTATCGTCATCGGGTCAGTTTGGGATGCCTCATCAAAATTTCAAAATTTAATGAGAGACTTCTGTAATTTTATTGATCATGAAAATTAATGAATTACATCTTATTGAATTTGAAAATGCAAACATTCTCCACAAAGAGAAACTTGACCCTGAAAAATAAATCCTAAAAATTTAAAATGCAGCCTAAACACCTAGAAAGCATGAAATATCCCTTACAAGGGATTGCATAAAAGTAAAAGGTCACTCCTGAAAACCTGTACCCATCCCACCGATGGTACAGGTTTTCAGGAGTGGATTACTCTGCACATTCGGTGAATAATTATTCTGAAACATGAATGCCCCTGATTCGAGTAGGTCCTGAATGTGATTCTTTAGCACAAAGGAACTATCTGTATTATGATCGACCTCATCATGATGGTAATCGCATTTCTTGGAAGGATCATAGCCATCATACGTCGTATAATTCGGCCTTAGGGGTTCAGTCGACAACAGATCTTTCTTTCTTGCGTAGGATGGCCAAGACCTGAGAAAAAGCTCTGGGCAGAATCGAATATTGTTGGGGTGAACGTGGATTTCGCTTCTGCCCCTGCTCTTTAAAGTCTCTCTGCTGTTTGATAGGGACTTGCACAATCGATGAGGAACTCATCATGTTTCCCTGAGGGGCAACCTCTTTGTCATTCTTTGCCATGAACTGTTTAGCAGGCACGCCAGCATCTCCATACCATCCTTTCTTCATGTCACCTTCCACTTCCTTGACCATTGCTATGAGGTGAGCAAATGACATTGCAAAGGTGCCAAGGACCTGTGTCTGCATAGTCTGTGGAAGAGTAGAGACAAACAGCTTCATGAGTTCCCTCTCAAGGGGAACGGGCTTGAGTTGGGACGCAATGTTACTCCACCTAGTAGCATACTGCTTGATCGTCTCACCCTTCTTTATTTCGGCTTGTTCCAGGTCATCTCTAGAGACGAGGACGTCTACGTTGAAACTGAAGTGCTTGATAAAAGTGGTTGCCGCCTGTTTTCAATTCCCCATGCTGTATACTTCATAGTCAATATACCATCGCATGGCTGCATCTTTCAGACTGGCCTGAAAAGTCAAGACCAGCGTATTTGCTTATTATTGCTTGGTACATTTGAACATGCTGCACAGGATTGGATGTGCCATCATATTTCTCAAAATGGGACACTTTGAACTTCTCTGGCACATAAACTTTTGTGAAGGCAGAAAAGTCAACACGAGGGATGCTGTGGTCCCTGAATCTCCTGGAGTCTCTCTTCCATCTTCTACTCCATCTTTTGCTCCATCGTTTGCTCCATTTGTTGCTTCATTTGAGCTATTAGCATAGCTGCATCGTAGGTCTGCTCTGGGTTGTCTTGGTGAACTGGTGCCACTAGCGGAGCATTTGTACTAGAGCTTGGAATGAACATGTCTTCTAGTGACAAAAACTGCTCTTGGTTTTTGCTTGGACCGTCAGCTATCGGAGGTGGAGGAGGTGCCAAAGGTTGAGGTGCCTGGCCAGGCAACTGCATCTTAGTCATAAGACTTGCCAGCATCTTGCCTGCCATCTGGAAGATCATGTTATCCATTCTGTTATTCATGGCATCTATATGCTCTTGGAGAGCCTCTTGGATCACAGCGTTCATTTCGGCTTTGTCAGTCATTTTCTTCACGACCGACCTGATGATGTGTGGATGACCCATGATAAATTACATTTAAAGAAAGGCCGCACGAAGATCAATAAAATGAGTGAGGATAGTGAGCCGGTCCATGACAACCTTCTAGACTTGACGAACAAGACAATTATAAGCAAGAAGTTGAATCAGGTAGTTTTTCGATTTCGTTGGCCGTTGCGATAAAATTTTTCATAATTTGTACGTTGATCAAAAAATTCCCAAATTTTACGAGCTGATAGAGGGCTTAACGATGAATAATTTGATGTTCAGACTTAAGGTTAAAAGTGGACCAATCAGTACAGTTTAATATTTCTTTTGAAAAATGTAGCCTAGAAAACTGTTTTATCCGGTTTTTGTTAAACGAACGAAAGACTAACTTAAAGTGCGAATTAAGGTTTGGCATATTGCAGATTACTAGTTTAGACATCAACCTACAACTTTCATTTTTCTTGGTTCAATAAAGGAGGTCATTTAAAAATGGTAATCTGCAAAATAATACGAGCGCGAGTAAACTGCCGAAATCCCCACCTACAATATCCTTGATGAAAATTCATCAAATAAATGTAAAACACCACGAATTATTCTAAAACATTTATAAATGATAGCTCCAGATGTTCTGAACATTTTATATTTAGACGTTATAGTTCAGAAATAACCATAAGACATTCTAAAAAAACGTAGCATGCAAAGGGTTCGCTTAAAAATAGTCATGGACCGAACCGAAAATATAAGAAATTAGAAGGATAAGGATTGAAGAGAGTACCACCTTTTGGGACGTTTGAAATAACCAATCACATAGACATGCAGATGAAATGCGACGTGAGGTTCAATTTCTATCTATCAAGGCTTAACGAAAGTGGAGCCCCAAGGATATTCAAATTGAACCACCCTGGTTTGTGATTGTATCAAGACCCCCCGTAGACATCTGGCTCAGCCAAGTATCGACCCGTATCACATGGTGAATGACAGGAATGATGAATGATGGCACCGATTTGAAAAAGTGCGAGACTTGAAGAGGGAGACTCAGGTCAGATGGTGATGGCCAAAGTGTCCATAATCAAATACCATCCTAAACCTAGCCATTCAGGTCCAATGGCGATTGTGTGTGCTATGTGTAAATGCAAAAAAATAGAGGACATGCACAAGAGTTTATATCAAACAACACTGCAATATAACTCTAAAACATACATTCCTACTTCAACTTGCAAGAAAGGGTTAGCAAACACTCCACCTTTTATCACTCCAAACCTGCAAGAACATTTAACACCATATAAATGAAATTCAACCAAGATCAATCAAGGCAAGACATCAATGGAATTTTTATAGGCCTAAGTCCACTAAAACTTTTAATTTTTTCGAAAAATTTCAAGTGAAACCAGTTAAGTTTTAATTTTTTTCGAAAAATTAAAATTCGATTCCCCAGTGGAGTCGCCAAACTGTCGCGACATAAAAATTTAAAAAAACTCTTAGGCTAATGGATTATCAAGCTAATTTTAATAACTAATCCAATACGGACTCTCCCAAGCCCTACCAAATCACAACTTAAATTAATTAGAATGATTTAAAATTTAGAGTCGCCACTAATCATTTTTTGTAGGTTGATTAGAAACCTAAGTAAAACTATGGGAGAATCATTTTACTTCTACGAACCAGAGATTACGGATTCGGGGACTTGATTACACTAGTTAATTAAAACTAACGCCCTTTCGGTACCTTAATTTCATATGAGATGTCCTAAATTGACGACTCATTAGAAACCAATTTTAAATCTCAGAAAATGGAATTCTTTTTTTTGGGCGGGGGGTGATTTTCGCTTTTTATATTCAATGCATGAAACTATCTAAATGACATGAATAGATGACCAAATAAATGGATGCAATTCAGGTCACACACAGTTCAGGTCGTGTTTCCCCATATGCAAAGTTTAACTAATTGATTAAAACATGCGAGAAGAATGACAACACATGACAATTCGATGGGACAAAATGTAATTAACTAAACTAATCATGCAAGGACCACATATAACATGCGAAAAATTATAATTAGACTAAGTGACATGCAACTTATAATTCAATAAAATCAATCAAGCAATTAGACTCACCTAGCATGAATACCCAAAACATGAGACTAATGGCATGTAAAATGACATAGCAAAATGACATAGCATAATGACAGAGTAAAGATGCATGACGTGGCAAAATGACATGGAAAAATGACATGGCAAATGATTTTATTTTATTTATTTTATTATTTTTATGCATCTTTTTTTCGGATTTACGAAAAAAGAATGAACTAAGAAGTTATCATATTTAGCCTAATATGCAGACACGATATGTGCACACGAGTGAATATAATGCATCCTAATTAATGCGAAATATGTCATATGAGCTTGGATGTGATTTTCGTCTTTCCCTTCTTAAAAAAAAATTGGCCATTATGGGGATATATTGGAGATTTGTTTTTTTGATTTAAATGCCTAAGGTTTAGTGAGATAAGGTTTTTAAGAAACCTTATATTTCTAAAAAATCAATTAGATGGGGTTTTTAGGAAACCACATCTAACTAAATTCTTTAGGAAATTTTGAAACATGGTAAGTCTAATCAAGACAACGCATCCACTCGAATATTCACCACGAAATAAGGAAAGAAATCATGATCTTGTCGTTATCCCTTTCAATTTCTGAAAATTTAACCAACCTTCCATTAGAGATACATTCTCTGAAGATAGCGAATCAGACCTAAGCGGTGATAGGTCAGATTAACCAAATCCAGAATTTTTTTGGCGAAACTTAATGTTCGAAGGTTTAGATAAAAAAATATCGTTCATAAACTTCCAGAAAAAGTGTTCGATCTTCACTTCAATTATAGCACCAAAATAGTCAAAACAACTGTCATAAAATTCCAGAATTCAATCACTAAGCCTCCACAAAATTTTGCACGAGTTAACGACACAGAACAAGCAAAAAATGAAGCATTTTCGATCAAAAATAACATGCTAATCACGTAAAATTAGCAAGCAAACAACGGAAAAATTCATCCAGAAAAAAAAAATGCTTGGATTGGTCCTCGAAGTGTAGGCACATTACCTTAATTCGCAAGGCGACAATTGGGGCCGGCTTAAGGTGAAAACTCCACTGGACAACAAGAGCAACAGCAACACAGAATCGGCTTACGTAGGGCCAAACGGCGTGCAAGGGCTGGTGACGGAGAGGAGAGGAGGCGCGGCTGGACAACGACATGGCTAACTTCGTCCGAGGGTGGTGACGTTGCGGCGCAGCTGGACGGCGACGCAGCTAACTTCGTCTGGGGGTGGTGACATTGATGGAGGAGCGACGGCGGTCGAACAGAGAGAGAAGAATCGCGAGAGAGAGAGAGAGAGAGAGAGAGAGAGAGAGAGAGAGAACGTGTATGCCGTCAGAAAATTATGTCGTCCCCCCTCATAACCCTAAGCATAATGATGTATATATAGAGAGGATTAGGGTAATATTCTAGGATTCAATCTTGACCATCGAGATTACATGCGGGATATCCACCATAGAATTGGAATTTTCTGATATCCAAGGCCCTTTTTTATGTAATGTATGAGAATTTCTTTTTGCGAGAATTATGATTAACTCTCATTTCGTGAAATAAATGAATTTCCTAAAAACTAAAATTTAGGTGTCAACGCTCCGGCAACGATCCAGCGGTGAAATTTCGACGAAATTGAGCAAGACTGGCGCCAATCGGCTCATCTCAACGTCGCACATGACATATCTCATAATCTAACACGATTATCCACAAGAGCTAAACTAATCAAGCTTTAACCAGTTCGACCATGGCTATTCTAATCAAGCAACATATAGCATATTGGACTAATTCCTTTACATGATCGCTTCTAAATGAGTTCAGAAGACTTCCCTACAGGTTAGATTGACCTAGTAAGGTCTAGGTTTACCCAGACGAGCTTCAACTCAGTCGGCGATGGTAATGAAGTTTGAATGCGAGGTTTGACTCGATTTCAATGCAATCAAAACATAGGATCAAGTTTAATGATGTCTTAGAGACGTTTCACACACATCAATCGCAAGAATTGAGATCGAAATGAAGATCGGCTATTGAAGGTCAGAGATGGCGCTCGAAGGTCGACTTATTGTTTTTCAAGATTTCAGGCTGCGTGAGCTAGTGCAATCGACTCCACGGAACTCAAGCAACCTTCTTAACGTGGAATGGCGATTCGATTCAGCTTGAATCGTCGACGGAGATCAATTGCAGAATGAACTCAAGCTCTTGATGGCAAGGGCCAGAGAGCAAGTTCTCTCTCTTGATCTCTCTCTCTCAATTCTGTTTACTCCTCGAAACAGAATGAACCCCCTCTCTAAGAATCCCTTTGTTTTCGTTATATTCCCCCTCTTTTAAAAATCGACCATGTGGAGGATATCTGGCGATAACCATTCGCACGTGCAATCATTTGCGAAATGGTCACCGAACACAGGTGAACGTCCGAGACGAATTGGCCATCAATTCTGGTCATCTGGTGACTCTAATTTTGTTCGAATTCGATCTGCATTTGGTCTTACGTTTGGCTCGAAAACTGTCAATGGACATTTGACCTTCGTCGGTGCGACTTCGATAGACCTAGATCGTCGGGTCGGTCTCAATCGACAAAGGGCTTCAGCATAAAAGGCCCCCATCAATTTTACGAATTGAAGTCAATTGACCCTTCAATTTTTTTTGTATCAAAATCCGCCTTTTTGAACTGCAGAAATGGCCCGAACGGGGGAAAGAAGATGCACTGTAGCAGACTGGTTCAACCAATCTGACCGGTCAAAACCGATTTTGACTTGATTTTCCAAAATTAACCCTAATTCGCGGGGGATTTTTACAAATTAAACCTCAAAATCAAACTTAGGACATGATTATTATCCAAAAATGTGATTTTGCCCAAAAATTCATGTCAATTTCTATAAAAATCCCAAATTTTTCCTTAATTTCAATTTGGGAAATTGCGAAATTGAAGCTTCAAACGTTCAAATTAGATCAAACCACCTATGCCAATAGACTTAGAATGATGAAATACATTAGGCAGTGGTTTCAATTGATAAATGTAGCCCTTGAATTGAAAGTAATTTCAACTATACCTAAATTCAAAGACCAATTGCAATAAAGTATGTAATTTTTTCCAATTCATGCAATTGGGCTAAATTGCAATGAATGACGATTAGATTGAATGTCAAGATCCTAAAATGCCGAAATTGCAAATTAAAAGATTCAATTGACATTTTTTTACCAAATTCAACCATACGTGTAACAAAGGAACACATAAAATTGAACTTGAATTTGGACTTTTCATGAGGTAAAAAATACAAGGGAATTAAAAGAAAAAAAATTTATATTTTTGTGACCTCAAATGCTATTTTTCTTGAATTTTTTAGTATTTTCTTATTTTTCAAAAATACTAAAAATGTGAAAATTATGAAAAAAAATATATTTTTTGGTCAAAAATGCTTCCTGGAGCTTGGCTAAGGTCACCAAAGTTGATTTTTCAATTTTTCAACTTTTTTTATGAATTTTTCATGAATTTTTCAAAAATAAACTAAAAAATACTAATCGAAAATCGAATGTCAACAATATGATTTTCATGTCATAGAACATCGTCATATATTGTTAATAGAAATTGACGAACCTACGACCTATACAGAAGCTATGATGGGTCGAGACTCCGATAAATGGATTCAAGCCATGAAATTCGAAATAGACTCAATGTATCAAAATAAAGTTTGAACTTTGATTGATCCACCCAAAGTGTCAAACCTATAGGGTGCAAGTTGGTTTTCAAGAAGAAAAATAATATGGACAGAAAAGTTCACATCCATAAAGCATGGTTGGTAGTTAAAAGTTTCAAACAAACTCATGATATTGACTATGGCAAGACCTTTTCACCAATGGCCATGTTTAAGTTCATTCAGATTATCCTAGTATTTGCCGTATATTATGACTATGAGATATGGAAAATTGATGTAAAGATAGCTTTCCTTAATGAAAACCTATAGGATGATATGTATATAACACAACCTAAAGGCTTTACATCACCGAACAACGCTAGGAAGATATGCAAGCTTTAATGTTCTATCTATGGATTGAAGCAGGCATCATGGAGCTGGAATGTTCATTTCGATGAAACTGTCAAAGAGTTTGGCTTCATCAGAAACAAAGAAGATATTTGTATGTACAAGAAGTCTAGTGGGAGCGCAATTGTGTTTCTAGTGTTGTATGTGGATGACATGCTACTCATTGGAAACAACATTCTTATGCATCAGTTAGTTAAGACATGGCTAGGAAAATGTTTCTCCATGAAGGACATGGGAGAGACAAACTATATATTGAGGATCTTGATCTATAAAGATAGATCAAAGAGATTTATTGGATTGAGTCAAAGTACATACGTTGATAAATTCATTAATAGGTTTAATATGTAAGACTCCAAGAAAAGCTTTCTCCCAATGACACATGGCATAACTCTTAGCAAGACTCAATGTCCTTCGACACAAGATGAGTGAGAACGAATGAGCAGGATTCCTTATGCATCAGCTGTAGGATCCATCATTTATGCCATGTTATGCACTCATCCTAATGTTTCTTATGCATTGAGCATGACAAGCAGATACCAGTCAGATCCAGGAGAACCTCACTGGATAGCTGTCAAAAATATCCTTAAGAACTTGAAAAGAACTAAGAATTTATTCTTAGTCTATAGAGGTGAGCACCAGATCACTATAAGTGGTTACACTGTTACTAGTTTCCAACCGACAAAGACAACCTTCGATCGCAGTCAGAGTTTGTCTTTTGCGTGAATGATGGAGCGGTGTGCTAGAAGAGTTCCAAGCAAGACACTATTGTAGATTATATGATAGAAGCTGAGTATATTATTACTTCAGAAGCATCAAAGGAAGTTATATGGTTCGAAAGTTCATAGAAGAACTGGGAATCAGTCCCATTGGTTTGAATCTAGTGGACCTCTATTGTAACAACAATGGGGCCATAACTTTGGCTAAAAAGTCGAGGTCTCACCAGAAGACCAAACACATACTTAGGAAGTATCACCTCATTCGAGAATTCATTGAAAGAGACGATGTCAAAATATGTATAGTTGCAACAGAGTGGAATGTAGCTGATCCGTTGATGAAGGCTCTTCCACGACCTAAGCATGAACATCATTGTAACGCTTTAGGCCTTAGACACATTAGTGATTGGTCTTGATGTGAGTAAGAGTATATGTTAAATACATTTTTATTGTTCATTAATAAAGTACATGTGACATTCTAATTTCCAGTCGATTTCAGGCTCAGTAATGAGAAGTGTGTATCTAGAGATGTATTTCAGTCGTATTCCGCTCGAACCTGATCAATTCGAGTAGATTGACCAAAAGAAAAAGGCTAACGCGAAACGAGGTACATGGACCTAGGGAGCTCGGATAGAAAATGACGCTTTGGCCATAAGAATTGTCGAGGGAACTAGCGATAGACCCTCACAATTACATGACAACCAAAGCCGTCACGAATTGACGAGCCCTAAACGTGATGAGAATCATGGGGTCGATACGTGTAATGTCTGCAAAAGTCGTCTGTCGGTTCGGGATAGGCTAGAATCACGTCTGATAGAGAAAGCTATCAAAAACGAGTCCTGAAAAGTTTGAATTGGAAAATCAAGAACTTCAACGTTATTTGGATTGGTCATCGCCCTATCGAAGGATTCCGAAACGACGAAAACGACATTCGGGACGTCGGGGGTAAAATGACCGTTTTGCCCCTTAAGCTTAGAACTTTGTCCTTACAATTGAAGAAGGGCATTTTGGACAATAAACCCCCTTAAGGCTGTCGAAAATCAAGAGTGAATGGTGGCCATTGGATCTTCTTGAGAAGACAAGTGGACAAGTGTCAAGAGATGGGGCAAGGGGTGGTCATGTCTACTTTTGCAAACCTACCATTCAAAGCCCATTAACCAAGATTGAATAAACAACTCTCTCTCTCCCTCTGCATTTTTCAGCCACCACCAAAGAGAGAACACCAGAACACCTCTTCTTCTTCCTTCTTCATCCTGCTCACCGGCGACAGTTTCTGGGGGTCCTGTTCGCCTGCCACGATGGCCATCTCTAGCCATTTTCTGACTGCCGACCAGCCACACCAACCAAGCTCTATGTCTTTCCGACCTCCTCAAAGTGAAATCGGGTCATTTGGAGCACCGAGGAGTCTGGAGCAAGGACTCTCTCGAGAGTCAACGGAAATTAACTCAATCTGAGGTAGGTCCAGTTTCTGAACTGTTTGATGGCCCAAATGTTGGATTTTCGAGCTCAAATTTTGTGGAGACTTAGTAGACATATAGATGGTTCTGTGGTAAAAATTGGGGCTTCATTTGATTAAGTTTTGACCACGAACAAGCCTTGTGAATCTTGCCCAGAAACTGCCGGATTCTGACTTAGGAAGAACCGGTGACGTTCGTTGAGTTTCTGGCGGCCAATTGACTCCAAATATTTGGTAAGACTCCCTAATCCTTAAATAGACATGTTAAGAGATAGATTGATGATTAAATAAAGGATTTAGGAGTGGATTAAGGACTGAAAGTGTGCGGTTTGCACAGAACCGAAATGAACCGATTCGGTTCTGTGCAAGATCGATTCTGTGGAGACTGTGATTGTTGGATTATAAGTCTCAAATTAATGATTAAGATGTGTTAAAATGATGAGGACAATGCCATGGAGACTTGGGGTTCATGGATGGTTGAATTGGATTGGAAATTGACGTAATTGGTTGGATTTTATTAGGTTGCGCATTGAGTTCGGTATTGGACATTGAGGGCTGAAATTTTGAAGGCTCAAGAGGAGTAAATTGTGATGTTGAAATCAAGGCAAGGAAATTTCTAACCCTATACTAGGGAGATAGACTCAATTGAGTGAGTCGTGAATTGAGTTGGTTGAATTAGGGTGATTAGTCTAAGGAGATAGTCTTGTTATGTCCTAAGATGTTATAGGACGATCTTGTGTGATATTGGATATGCCTAAGTTGTTTACCATGTCCGGATTACAATTGACTGGCTTGTATGCCATGGATCTTGAGTTGTGCTTAAATTGCACATATCGTCTTGTATGGAGAGCTATTTGAAAAACCATGGCACAAGTGTGACATGACGAGGCCTTGAGGCGTATGAGACGCGGGGCAGTGACATGGCAAATCCTTGAAGCGTATGAGACGCGGGGCAAGAGATATATATACCTTGATGCAATGAGTTCGCGGGGTGAAGTTGAGGTGACGTGGCGCCCTGATGAGATGTGATCGCGGGGTTGATATAGCCATCATCCTGATGCGATCTAATCGCGGGACAAAGAGGCCCTGAAGCGTATGAGACGCGGGGCAAGATATATATACCCTGATGCGACGAGTTCGCAGGGTGAGGTTGATGTGATGTGGCACCCTGATGCGATGTGATTGCGGGGTTGAGACAACCACGGTCTTGATGCAAAGTATTCGCGGGATGGAGAGGCCCTAAGGCGTATAAGACACGGGGCAAGAGACGTATACCGTGATGCGACGAGTTCGCAGGGTGGAGATGATGTTGTGTGGCGCCCTGATGCGACGAATTTGCGTGGTTAAGTGGCCATGGTCCTGATGTGATCTAATCGTGGGACAGAGTATGAGTTAATGAGCTTTGCCTGGAGATTTATCGGAACTTGATGCGTTTACGTAGGTTGCCGATGAAGGTCTGATATGTTTACGCGGACCGAGCATGATGCGATCTAATTGCAGACTAGAGATTGAGGTAGGCGAAAATTAGTGGATGTGGTAAAGTGGGAGGCTGAGTGGACAAAAATGTCTGAGTGGGACGTGAGGTCATTGTGGTTTGCCTGTCTACTGCATGTTGTTGTTTTATGGTTTGTGCTTGATGAACCAGCATATTATGAGATTGGATTTTGAGATAGATGACTGCCTGAGTGGACGGTCGACCTAACCTAGGGTTAGGACCCACCTTACTGAGATTTATATCTCACTCCAGTGGGGGCTTAATTTTTTCAGGTTCCAGGTGAAGGAAGCACAAACTTACCAAGGATCGGCATTGAAGAGATGATGACCAATTGTATCTAGGTTGGATTCACCTTTCTTTGAAGTTGGAAATGTACTTATGATTGATAGATTATAGAATTGAATCCTCAAGAATGAATTAAGGAGATTTTGATGTACCCTTGTGTCCTAAGTCATCGTGTGTTGTTGTATTTGTATGATTGGAGTTGGCATCGCTTCCGCGAGTATGTTTCTTACAGAGTGATGGAAATTGGCCGTTGGGTCCTGGAGCATTTATGAATGAACGGCATGAACAAGGATGTTTGCGTGCTCGCCGAGTTCGGGGCATGATAGTACATGTTATATTTGATTTCGATCTAGTTTCAATATATGATTAAATACGAAATCTTAGTCCTCTGAATATTGAATATCCTTGATAGATAATCAAATACGTGATTTGATCGTGAAACTCTATTAATAAAATGGATATTAATATTTTAAATGTCCTTAGTCAATTTTCATTGTGCATTGGGACGCCAATGGTGTTTGAGACTAGCATGTGAGTCAACTAATGACCAAGTTTCACAGGTCATGAATATAGAGATATAAAGTTGATCACATTGAATACGTGTTGGAGAACATTGTATTGGACAAACCCGCTATGAGAATATTGTATGATTGTTATATAATGTTATCAGTATTTCTCATTGTAGCTATAGAGTATAGTCCTTTGACTTGAGTTTGCCATAATTTTCTAGACGTGGAATGACATGCTTTAACATTGCCAAACGTCAGCCGTAATAGGTGATTATAAGGTAATGGTTGGGCATGTCATGAATCGTGCTGAGATATGTGAGTAGACGAAATGGAATTTGTCTTTCTCATATAACGAGAGTATGATATCCTGGCCTCCCGTAGAGTTGAGACTGTGACATGTATGGCTATGCTCAAATGAGTTAAAAAGTCAACTACTTGGATTGACAATCTAGTTGCAGTATCGGGAAATTGAGTTTGGGCTATATAAGGATGACACTTGTCTCGCTTATGCTTAACTCAGATGTCGAATGACAAAGGGATTTAATTTTTATAATTGGTTCTAGTGCAACTGAGAGATTGTTAGTGGTCTACTCTAAGAACCAATTAAGGTTGATACTCTAATATTAGTTGTGGATCAAGTTGTGTCGAAAAATCGACATTCACTATACTTAGGTAGTTATAATGTCTTGCTAGAGACCGCTTATGTCTTATGAGCCAAAAAAATTTTGAGCACACTGCTAATATCTAGTGAACCTACAAGATCGCACACAAAAGCGAACTGATTTAATATTTTCTCTACGCCTTGATCTACTTAAGAAGTATATCTTAATTTATTCTCCTATTACGAATATCTACACGATTGTGCATGTTATGAAACAATGATTAAATGCACGGTCAAGTGGACGGTTTAGATGACATCGTGAGCCAAGGCCGCTAAGTCGTAGGGCCCAAACTGCAAAACGTGGATTATAAGTAAAAACCCTAGAAACGCCTCATACCTCGAAAGAGTATTATCCAGATCGCAAAAGTGGCAGAGAACTGTTCTCTGTTGATAGGTTTTCGAGAGAGTCTCAAAAAGAAAAGGCGATCTGCAAGAGGAACTCCAAGATCTGAAAATTAGCACTTAAATCGTTGGAGATCTCAGTTCGTATGTGTGGATATCGGTAGTGGCACAACACTTAGGGCATTAATCCAGACACAACCAACTATCTTTTTGTCGCTGATCGCAAAAGATACATTTTGAATCTTTTTTATTTCGATAAGCACATGGATCTTGTTCTAGGGTTTTCGTTTCGTCGCGTTTTAAGAATCTATGAAACCTAACACCGAGCCCGCTCAAGTAAAGTTTTGTTCTTCCATTCTGCCACGCCACTCTGCTGTGGTGTCCCAGGTACTGTGCGGTGTCTCACAATCCTGCCTCTCTCGTAGAACTCGGTAAAATCTTTACCACATAATTCCATGTCGTTATCGATTCTCAAGTACTTGATCTGTTTATCTGACTACTTCTCAGTCAATGCCTTAAATTTCTTGAACCAATCAAAAACATCAGATTTGTGCTTTAGAAAGTATACCTATATCTTCTTGGAATAATCATCGATAAATGTTAGCATATAACGGGCACCTCCTTTCGAAGGAACTGGACACAGGCCCTAGACATATGAATGAATATATTCCACTAGTTGCTTGGTCGAATGAATACTTGTAGTAAACTTAATTTTGCGCTGCTTCCTAAAGATACAATGCTCACATAAATCTAACTTACTTGTCTTCTGACCCTTTAACAACCCTCTATCACTCAGCATTGTAATACCTGCTTCACTCATGTGCCCTAAACACATATGTCATAAACGAATTAAATCAGAATCTGACTAACCTGATAAAACTGTAGCAGCTTCTATCACGATCTCTCCTAGTAGATGATAGAGAGAACTCACCTTCTTCCCTTTCATTACTATCATGGCACCTCGAGAAATATTCATCACTTCACATTCAGCAGTGTACTTACACCCGATATCATCGAGTGTCCCTAGAGAAATAAGGTTTTTCTTGAGCTCCGGTACATGCCTCAATTCTGTCAATGTGCGAACTACACCATCATGCATCTCAATACGAACTGTCCCTATCCCCACAACCTTGCAAGCTGCGTTATTCTCCAACATAAATCTACCACCATCTGTAGTCTGGTAAGTAGTAAACCAACTCCTATAATGCGTCATATGATAAGAACAGCCCGAATCTAGCACTCATTCATCTCTTGACGAACTTGTAATCACACACAAAACAGCCTCAGCAGCACTAATGCTCTCCTCAGAAATGTTCGCCACATTGCTTATGGCGAACTGTTTATCACTTCTGTTTCTCAACTTAGGATAATCTCTCCTAATGTGCCCCTCCTCATGGCATTCAAAGCACTTCACTCGTCCTTTGAATTTTCTATGACATGATTTTGACTTGCTTTTACCTTTGCTGTTGTTGGGGCTCCTTTGTTGCTCTCTATCCCAAATCACTAGTGGCCGCGCTATATCGTGTGCCAGACTATCATCTCGTAACTTTCTCTATCACTCCTTAGAAAACAAAACGGACTTTACCTCTTCTGAGCTAATCGTAATACATCCTTGCAATAGTGAATCAGTAAAGTGCTCCCATAACTCTGGTAGAGAAGTCAACAACATCATGTCATGTTCTTCACCTTCAAGAGTCTTACAGACATTCTTCAAATCCATCATGAGTTTAGTAAATTCATCTAGGTGGGTTCTGATAAACATACCTTCAATATATCTAAATTGGAACATCGTCTTCAACATATACAAGCGATTGTTCAAACCCTTCTTTACATAAAGCGACTGAAGCTTTGCCCACAATGCTGCAGTATCATTCTCCTTGCATACCTCTATTAACACTTCATCTAATAAATTCAACAAGATAAGACTCCTAGTCTTCCTCATCAACGCATCCTTATCAATGTCTTTCATTGTATCGGGCAACTTAGCCTTACCCTCTAATGTTTCTGCTAAACCTTGGATGTCAATAACGTCTCCATCTTGAGGCTCCATAACCCAAAGTTGTTCCTCCCATTAAACTTCTCAATTTCTATCTTCACCCCAAACATAATTGCAACAATGAAATTTCCAAATAATAATCAAACAAGCAAAAGCCCCAAATCACAATCCAAAAATCTGATTCAAGCTTTAATACCAATTGATGTAATACTAACATGGAAACTAATTAGGATCTTGCAAATACGTTAATGTGGAAACCCAAAGAAAATAATGAGGAACGATAAAGGACACCAGATATAATGTGATTCAATCCGAATGTCAGTACCTACATCCACGGGGAGAGCCAGTAAGAACAATACACTATAATCGGAGAATTGAAATTACAATCGCTCAGTACACTCATGTTTCCTACACCTATATGTGTGTGTGTGTATATATGTATAAACAATTCAAATATAAACTCACGAAGCGCAAATTCTATCGTGCTCAGGACTCCTCTAGTTGCTCAATACGACGTCGCAGTGCGCGCACCTCGGCTTCGCTCTTCGCCCTTTCATCAAATGGAATCACTGATACGTGGCCTATTTCTTTTCTCGTACAGCCACTGCTTTCTTTCTGATTTTTGTGCAGCGCGGTCTCGATTCTATGCAGAAAAGAGAATCCTTTTTTTTTTCCTTTGTACGTATTCAACTGGCTCATTCAAAAGAAGGAAAGGAAAAACACCTTTCCTTTTTTTCTTCAATGGGACCTACATATAATATGTAATCCCCTTTCTCTTATCTTTTAGTGCCAATATGTATTAAACACCAGAAGACGTCTATTCCATGTCGTTTCATATATCCAAAAAAGTCAAACCGTTCAACAAGAAATGTGTCACGCCCCGCGCCTCGGGCATGAGCGTGCCAATATCCCAGCAAGCAAACCAATAATAATCTTTTGGCGGTCCCAAGATCCACCAACAAAAGTCGAGAGATATGATAAATACCTAGAGCATGCGGAAGTGATACTAACATAACCCCGTACAATTTATAAGATAAGTGGGACCTAGATAGCATATAACATTCATACATCAAAACGTACTGTTCATACAACACCGAATACTAAACCCGCATAAACAAAAGGGTGACAGGGTAAGCATATCAAAAAGGGATCATATACAAAATCTATCGGGAGTAGGGTTAGGTCGTTAGTCAAAGATCGATCCACTAACTGAAGTATCCTAGGATGAGCTGCTGGGGTCATCCGTATCCTCTGTGTCTTCGGTCGGCTCATATTCAGAAAATGTCTCGGACGGGACCTCGACGAAATCCTCCATGGTAACCTCCTGGGACAGCTCAATAAGGTCCCCCTCGGACGCCTCCAAGACTATGACCTCCTTCTACTCTTGCTCCTCGGTGAACTCTAAGGTCGGTGTTCGCTCTGGTCCGTTCCTAAACTCTACTACTGACCCCTCAGGCAACTCCTGCTCCTCTACAGTCTGGCACCAATCGGGTATGACACCCTGTGGTACCTCGTGGGGCTTTAACGGCTCTATCTGTGAATCTCCCTCCTTCTTGAACCATGCCTCGAATCTATGAGGCTTCCACTCTGGCTTACCCTCGTCCACCCATACGACAGTACATTTCCTCACATATACGTTCCCCTGCCTATCCGAGAACTCATCATAATACGCCGTCATCTCTTTTGGGCCCCCGAAGCGAATGGGCCACATAACTACGGCCTAAGATCTATAAAGGAAGGGTTCCCCAAAAGGGTGAGATACACATCTTAGTAAGAAAAACCTAACCCTAGGTTAGGTTGACAGTCCACTCAGGTAGTCGCATCCCTCAACAGATCCAAACTCATGAACACACAGGCATAACAATCACAATTCAATAAACAACAACATACAGAAAATAGGCATGCATTTATGATCTCGTGTCACACTCAGATGCACATGTACCCTCAGCCTACCACTTCACCACATCCATCAACCTCCGCCTGCCTCATTCTCTAGCCCGCGAACTAGTCGCCTCAGGCCCGATCCGCGTAAACGCATCAGACTGTCATCGGTGACCCGCGTAAACGCATTAGATCCCGATGAATCTCCAAGCAAAGCTCATTAACTCATACTCTGTCCCACGAATAATTCGCATCAGGACCGTGGCTATCTCAACCCCGCGATCTCGTAACATCAGGGCGCTACACCACCATAACTTCACCCCGCAATCCTGTCACATCAGGGTATCGACTTTCGCCCCACGTCTCACACGCCTCAGGGCCTCGCCATGCCATGCTCATGCCACAATCAAGACTTATGCTTTGACTTTCAATTCAATTGCACACTCGGTGGCAAGTGCCAATTCAAACGCATTTCATAAATTCTATGGCATGCAAGCAAATCAGATGACATACAGACATGGCAACCACTCAAGCACAAACAACGTCACACATAGGCATCCTATAATACCTTAGGGCGTATTAAAAACCATCCCTCGTTAAGATTTCTCATACATTGATCTAATCAATTCTCGACACACCCAATAGAGTCCAATCCCTCTAGCCTCGGTTGAGGAAATTCCTTACCTTTGACTAGACAACACAAATTTCTTCTTCTTGGATCACCTAGGGTTCGGCCAACCAAGGTCCACACTTGGACTTGTCGCGCAACCTAGAATTTCAACCAATTCGTTAAATTTCCATAGCCAATTCCTTAATTCCTCAATCCCAATCATCCATAACTTAACCCCCAACACGTCATCACATCATAATCAACAAATTGCAGCTTGAATTCATCATCAACGGCCCTCAACAGAATCGGTTTGGCCCGGCACCGAACCGATTCCACTCGATTTTGTGCTAGCCGGGTCCAACCATTCCTAATCTACTCTAAATCCATCAATTATACATTATTCTACCTCTTAGAATGTCTACCTAAGGGTTTGGGAGGCTCACCATGAGTTTTGAGTCGGTTGCTCGCCGAAAATTCGTCCGAAGTCGCCGGATCGCCTACGGTCAGAATACCGACAATTTCTGAGCAAAATGTACAAGGCCGATTTGTGGTCAAAAACCTATCAAATTAAGCCTCACTTTTTACCACAGAATTCTACACATGTCTACTAAGTCTTCACAAAATTTGAGCCCAAAATTCCAACATTTCGTCCATCAAAAGGGCTAAGAACCGGACCTATCTCAGGTTTGTTCCGATTTTGTCGGCTCTCAGGAAATCTCTTGCTCAGAACTCCTCGATGCTCCAAACGCCTTGATTCTTGTTGAAGGAGTTCTGCAAGACATGGATCTTCGTTAGGGTGGTCGGCCGACAGTCAAATGGTGGCCGGAAGGGCTAGTCGTGGGCAGCGAACGAGCGGTTCCTAGGCAGTCGGCGGTGAGTAGAAACCGAAGAGGAAGAAGAAATGGCTCTTAGTGATTGGGGGTTTCGGCCGAATGGTGGTGAGGAGAGAGAGAGGAGAGAGAGGATTTTGTTTTATCCAAGCTTGGTCAAAGGATTTGATTGTTAGGTGAGCCAAATAGTTGATATGACTATGCTTCCTAATCTCTTGACACTTGGCATTGTCATTTCCCATGGAGATCCAATGGCTCTCTTTTAGCCTTCATTTTCGGCAGCCAAGGGAGGGTGTA
Source organism: Rhodomyrtus tomentosa (assembly GCA_028455895.1). NCBI lineage: Eukaryota > Viridiplantae > Streptophyta > Magnoliopsida > Myrtales > Myrtaceae > Rhodomyrtus > Rhodomyrtus tomentosa. The sequence goes on along the minus strand of JAPCWY010000001.1, from coordinate 31,793,262 downwards.
ATGCCCATTATGTCCTTATTCAATTGTAAGTGTAAAGTTCTAAACTTGAGAGGTAAAACGACCATTTTATCCCCGACGTTCAGAACGTCGTTTTTCTCGTTCTATAATACTTCGATAGGGCGACGGCCAATCCAAATAACGTTGGAATTCTTAATTTTCCAATTCAAACTTTTCAAGACTCGTTTCTGATAATTTTCTCTATCAGACGTGATTCCAGCATATTCCAAACTGACAGGCAGCTTTTGCAGACATTACGCGTATCGACCCCGTGATTCTCATCACGTTTAGGGCTCGTCAGCTCGTGGCGGCTTTGGTTGTCATGTAATTGTGAGGGTTTATCACTAGTCCTTATGGTCTTGATCGTTACAGTCCGATTTAGGATAATTTTTCAAATCATACGTTGGTTAAGCGGCATCACTCGCGCTCCAATTGTACGACACTCGCATGGTAATCCTTGATCGTTCTTAGATCGGCCTTTTGGTGGTTCTAAATATCCCCTCGACAATCCTTATGGTCAAAACGTCATTTCCTATCCGAGTCGCCTAGGTCCACGTACCTCTTCTCATGTTAGCCCTTCCCCTTTGGTCAACCTACTCAAATTGATCAGGTTTGAGCGAAATATAACTGAAATACATCGCTTGATATATATATATATATATATATACACTTCTCATTATAGAGTCTGAAGTTGATTGGAAATCATAATGTCACAAAATGCATATCTTCTCCACATGACAATTCTATTAATCATGTTGTGCTTAAACTCGAGACATAAATTAACAGGAAGAAAGAGTGATTACAATGCATGCAACGAAGGCCAAGAGAAAGAAAGCTTGATCAGCCAAGCTCAACTTAGCAACAGGCATGGAGGAACGATTATGGAGATTCCGACTTACACGTTCCATTCGCTTTACGAATCTCCGATACTGGGATTTATCGAATGAGAGATGAAATAGGGATTTTTGGCAAGGGCCAATTAGGCAAAACCAAATCCAATTTGAGAGCAGTAAGTGAGGGCAAGACATGGTTTGATCTTGATACGATTTGTAATAGTTGCTCGGCCTTTCACTCTTCTACGCCTTCTCAGAGGGCTACCGGAGATGAGCGGTGTCAAAGCCAGAGATAGGCGATAGGGGCAGTGGTGGATCAAATCGGTGCAATCAAATCCAACCGAAAGTCGCTAGTCGGTGATGACAATGAGTTGGGCTTTTCATAACATAACTCATTTTTTTAAGACCACTTGTTGCGGCCCTTTAATTTAGAACTCATTATGGTCGGGCTTCGAAATTTAAGGCGGCCTGTCTATAACCCATCTCAAATGAATGTTTTGACCAATTTTGATAGAAAAATTACCAAAAAAGTCTTAAACCTATTGCAATTGTGTCAATACAGTCCTAAACTTTTTTTGCCCGATTCAGCCCTAAACCTTTTGCAATTATATCAATTTAGTCCATCCGACGAATTTTGGCCAGCCAGCTATGGCGTGGACGCCGGTCGGTCAACGATTTAATATTTTAATAATTGTTTTATTTATAAGCAATATTTTATGAATTTTTAAAAAAAGAATTTCCCTTTTTTTCATTTTCTCTTCTCCTTCCCTCCATTTTCCCATTCGTTCTACCTCTCCCATCCCCCTTCCCCCTTCCCCCTTCCCATTCTACTTGCAACAGCTGACGACTGGCCAAAGAATGATCGACGAGCCTCTCGCCGGCCTCACCATGGATGGACTGAGGCTCGCCATGGCCAGGCAAAGGCAGACCTCGCAAGGCCAGATCTGGAGAGGTCGAGCCTCGCTAGATCTCGTCTGGGGAGGCTCGACCTCGCCTCACTCGGTCATGGTGAGGTCAGCAAGAGCACCGCCTAGCTCCGACGAACAATTAGCCGTGGGTGGTGTGGATCTGCGCGGCGACCCTCAACACATAGACCCACGGCTCGTGACAATGGCTGCGGCAAGAAGGTACGGGGGCGGGGCGAAGTCGGAGACGACTGGTTTAGGTTCAAGTTCGTCTTGTTGAATGTGGGTTCTAGTTCAGCTGGTTGGAATTCTTCTTCTTCAGTGAAGTTGAAACCCATAATTTGCAAAGAATGAAACTCTGTGCGAAGGCGAAGAAGAAGTAAAGCCGAGAAATAGGGAAGAAAAGGAAGGGGAAGGGGAAAAAATTTTTTAAAAAAAAAGAAATCCAAACAATTATTATAATATTAAGTCATCAGCCGGCCAGCGTCCACGTCAGCACTGGCTGGCCAAAACTTGCCGGATGGACTGAATTGGCATAATTGCAAAAGATTTAGGACAGAATTAGGTAAAAAAAAGTTCATGACTTAATTGGCACAATTGCAATAGACTTAGGACTTTTTTGGCAATTTTCTCCATTTTGACGTGTATACATAGATGATCCTGATTTTTGTTTTGTCGACTAAACGCAAACTCCGGCTTTGTTTGGTCCTGCTTTGGTTAGTTGTAAATAAAATTCAGAAACGCTCCCCTCGGATTGCACGGTAACTGGCCTAAATATTTTTGGAGAGGATATTTTGTTTGGCGAAACACCATATGTGAGAGTAAATAGAGAGAGATATTCTTGGGAAATCTTGTTTTGCCCCCATTCGACTTTTAGGTGGGTGCACGTTGAACTCTGAACATCAAGAAGCTGAACTATGCTTCTTAAAGAGGGTTATCTCCGAGGATTAGAGGGATGGCAATGGGGAGACATGGCTATCGAAGTATATAATGGCTCATTGATAGTTGTGTATTTTTCCCTTACGGATAGAGACACCAATGTTGAAAATGAATTCCGAGGAAATGCAAAACCATGACAATTAGATGGGAAAAAGAAACGTTTAAAGAAAGGGATAATAACATAAATTGCTCATGATTTTTGGCCCAATATGTAATGTAATCTTTGAACTTTAAATTTGTTCAATGTGATCAATAAATATTAGCCAAATGTGGCCCCTAAACTTTAGATACATGTTCAATGTAGTTCATAGACTATATGAAATTGTTCAATATTGTCCCTGCACTTGAATCTATATAATGACAACATTGAGCATTTTAACACGGTCGACGAACCAAATTGAACATGTACCATAAGTTCATGAACCACTTTGAATAATCAAAAAATTTGATACATGTTCAATTTAGTTCATAAATTACCCTTGAATCTACATAAGGACAACATGGAGCATTTTAATACAGTCCAATGATCAAACTGAACATGTATCAAAGGTTCATGGGTCATATTGAACAATTTAAATATTCGAATTGCTTATTGGGAAGCGTAGGGACCACATTAAACAAATTTAAAGTCTAAGGACCACATTGATTTTTTTTAATGAAAAGAAAGATTTCATTCATTAATCACGATAATAGTTGAGAGAATTACACAGAATGCTTGCAAGCTTGCAAATAACAGCTAAAAAAGACACCATAATGAAAAAAAACAAAGCATATTCTGTAGTTAAAAGCACAATCTCATCTTCCAAGAATAGATCTACCACTATAAAATTTTGGTGACTAATCACCAAAGTTGGTGATGAGCACATACCGAGAATTTCTACACCAATTATAACGGCTTGCGGGGCGCATCTGAATTCGACATTTCCATCACCATCGCTGAGGAGTAATGCCAATAGTAGTATATTGAAATTACACAAATCAAATGTCTGTGAGGAACTCCAAGATATGTTCTAGATTTATATTGAGAGAGTAAAATCCATAAATCCAAAGGTAACTTTAAATAGGGAGAGGAGAGCGGCCTATTCTAAAAAAGTTTGTGGAGCCATGTCACGAACGTCTTTGTTGATGGCCGAATGGACGAATGGCCAAACTGATCTCTACATTCACCCAGGATCATCTAGAGAAAATTACTCATACTCACAAACTCTTGAAACATAGTAAGAGAGAAAAGAATAGACAAACTTAGCAAAGAAAATCGATGGCGAGTCAAAGACTTCGGCTTGACGGTCTTCTTCCGAAGGCGGACGATCTCCTGAACGAGAGGAGCATGAACCAAAACTAGCTTCCAAGCCAAAATCCAACTGAGAAGCATGTAGAGAAGATGAAGGAGGTGGCGAGAAACAAACAGAGAAGAAACAAGTTGAGGCAATCGCCGGGAGAAGGGGGAATGTGGACGGAGGAGGTAGAGAGGAAGAAAAGTTCCTCTCTCTCCCAGAGAGTCTGTAGGCGGCGGCAGAAACCCTAAAAGGGGAGAGGGAGAGAGACGGGTTACATTTGGTTAAAGTTCACAGAATTGAAGTCATTTAATCTTGAAAGCAACTTTAAAACGCACGAAATGTTTTTTGACCATCAAAATTGACCTGAAAAAGGCTTTTATGTTATGTTTAAACAGGAGTTCAGTCAAAAACGCCTCCTCCATTTTTATTTTCCCCCGCAATGGATTTACCTTGTTATGAACTGCTTGACCACTTCTCACATATGTATTATCCTTAATTTGGGTTTGATGGATACTTTTGCTCCAAGCTGTGGGATTAATCAAGAGAAATGAAGATCTCTTGATTGGTGACTCCCTTCGTGAGGATGAGATTTGTTTCCTCTGATATTCCTCAAGCCTTTTAAGGGACTGATTTCTATTGTTACCATTCGAGGGATGTCATGAGAGGAGGCTAGGTAACTTGGAATGCCTCCGATGATGGGTCATCTTGCTAGAAAATCTGCTCATGCACTTACCACAAGTCGAAGTCCCTGGCACGGGAAATAGGGAATGTTTTGCGTGGATCTAAAATGGCTTAAGTACACCTCAGGTGCCATAAGTTGTGTGTCGCGCTCATTTTAGTACCAAAACTTTCAAATAGATCACTTTAGTGCTAAGTTTTTACAACTTCGATCACTTACGTGCCAACTTCTTTTAAAAACGATCACTTTAATGCCAACTCCGATTTAAACTAACATGGCTCGCTGAAAATTCAACACGGGTATTTTTTATTATTACTCGAGCTGACGCGGCTCATCGAACTTGACACCGAAGCAATTATTTTTCAAAGAAGTTAGTACTTAAGTGATTGAAATTAAAAAAATTTAGTACTAAAGTGATCGATTTGAAATTTTTGGCATTAAAATGAGCGTCGTACATAACTTATGGCACTTAAAGTGTACTTAACCCATCTAAAAGGCTGGAACCAAGCCACAGATTCTTGTCTTCAAAATCTATCATAATTTGACCTTATATATATAAGAGTTCGCGACCATCCCTTGAAATTTCCATAGACAACGACCACCACGAGGAAGCGGATCCGAAGGACGCCGAATGGAAAGGCAGACTTGAGGCATTATAAGGAGCGTTGGAAGTGACGGGTGGAGACCGAAAAAATAGGACACGAAAAAGATTTTTGAAAATTTTCAATCTTACCTTAAGTTGTACCAAATATATGATGAGAACTTCTACAACTTGCGATGAGATTTTTTCGTAACTAGAAATATTGGGTGGTCTTGGGTCTATATAACCCAAAAAACTAGCTTAAAGAATAAGATTTTCTCTCACTAATGAACTAACCATCAGCCCATTCGAAATAGATATGGGATAATTTCAATAATCTCTCCCTCACTTATCGAACCTAGGTTAGCATCGCGAGTTGCAATCTCTCCACTTATCGAGCCTAGGTCAACACCGCGAGTTGCAATCTCTCCCTCATACATCGAGTTTGGATCAAAGCCGTTCCTGTATGATTATTGGGTTTAAATTGTTGGTAATCTAGACTCTTCCCTTCACATTGGACATGGGTTGGAGCCGCAAGAACCCGTATATATCCCGTATAACTGTTGGCTCCAGACTTGTTATTTGCTTCTCTGATACTAGTGTTAAGGTTGTCCCTCACATTTAAACATTGACCACAGTCTCGTCCATAACATGGGATAACCCCAACAATATTTCCCTTGCACATCGGACCTTACGTGGGATAACCCCAACAATCAATTCCTCACACATCGAATCTTGGATCGAAGTAGCAACAACCCGTATATCTCTTATGTGACTGTTGGGTTCAGACTTGCAAATAACTTAGGCTCTAATACCATTGATAGGTGTCATATCTCATCCCAAAAGCTAGTTCAAAGGGTGAGACTTTCCTCACCCTTATAAAATGACCAACAGCTTCTTCTACAATTGATGTGGCGTAACCTAAGCTCTGCCTTACATAAAGTTGCCAAAGTACGATTAATCTCTAGATTTGAAATCACTACTTATATAATTGGTATCGGCCATAATTTATAAAAATATTATGTCATTTTGGTACGAGGAGGAAAGGTTAAGCATTTACCTGGTGTTAGAAATCACATTACTCGAGGAACCCTATATGCTGTCAGAATAAAAGATGGTCAACAATAGCATTTTTCGGGTATTCTTTTATCATTTCGTCCAAGAGTAAGAGTAATTCTAGTTCTATGAATTTTTCAATAATATTCTTTTATTGATTATCAATAAAAAAAATTGAATTGCCTAATATTCCACTAATTACTAATCCCAAATTCAAAATATTTATTACATGATAAAGAGATTCGCCATGGCAAAAATACTACAGATGCCACATTTCCACCGGATTGTAAAATGAATCAATTGCCACTTCTGGAAATACAAGGGCATCCCTACAAAATCCAAAGGTCTAATAAAAAAAAAAATCTAACTTTAGCATCTGCCTAAATTGTATAAAAAAAAATCATCTCATAAAAAACCTTAAAGTTTTACTTTTATCCTAATTCTACCAAGCTAATATCCAAAAAAATTCAAACTTTAGCATATGTCCCAATTATATTCAAAAATTTTTATCTCATAAAAAAGCTTCAATTTTTACTTTTGTCTCAAATTTAGCACCATTAGCCTTATGTCCATAATCATCGTTTGTTAATATTACGTAACATTTTTACATTGTTAGTGAATTATGCCTCAGTAAAACTGACATGAAAAGTCCTCACAATCTTCTCTTTTGTTGTATGCTTCTTCTACAAATTGCTAGGAGATTCATAACCTCTCAAGATAGCATATTTCATTTTCTCCCCAATACTCAAAACACAAAGAACGGCTAAACATGAAGATTTGATTATCTGTATAAATGATCTCAAATCCTGTCGTCCTTGAAATCTATTGTTTTTTAATATGGAAGATTCATTGATAATTTCGATGAGAAAATGCGAGTCATGTAGGATTAACTAATAGTGATTGTGAATAAAGGGCTGACGGTGATAAAATTGAGACAAAAGTGAAAGTTAAGAGATTTTATGAGATAACTTTTTTGATATAATTGGGATAATTGCCAAAGTTGAGGGCTTTTTGGATATTAAGCAAGTAAAATTGGGATAAAAGTAAAACTATGAGATTTTTATGGGATAAAAAGTTTTTTGGATATAATAAGGACATATGCTAAAATTGAGAAAAATTTTCAAAAAAAGGGCTCGAAGTGCATTCATTTTCTCAAAAATGGGCCTAGAGTAGAACTTGTTGCAAATAAGAGCTTGAAGTGCCCAACTTTATTTCAAAAGAGTGCCTCAATTCGCCAGTAGCGAGTACATAATATTTCCAGCGATTAGAAAAAGGGCATTTTTGTCCAAAAAAAATTGAATTAAAAAAAGCCAAAATTTTCGAAACCCAAGTTCTCTTCTTTGCTTCTCCAACCCGTGTTCATCCACGAAGAGGGAGCTAGCCATGTGCGGCCGGGCGATGGCCACGATTATGTTGGGAGCATGCGACCAAACAGCGGCCGTGGCGGCGACCTTCACATGTAGTTAAATAAAAAGTTGTCACCGGGTCCCTTGGGTTGTGGATTAAAGTCATAGAAGACCTCCTTATGTTGCTTAAAAGTTATATGAGCCCTCTCAGTCTTGCTTTGCATGTTTGTCAACAGACTCTTGGTTCACAAGAGATGCATTCTATAGACAAAAGCATGATCCACGTCTGGCATAATTATGTTGTTAGGAATATGAAAATGCCTATATCTGAAGATATAAATGGATTGGTTTGAGATGGCCTCCGGAAAAATGGCACCATTTATCACATGGAGGCCGTAAAACATTTGGTAGGAAAAGCTTGGCGTAGAAAAGAAAACCAATAATAGTCTATTTTTGTGCTGCTAGGTTTAATTTGACCAAATATTTATCTAATGAGAATTGACTTCCAAATAGATAGATAAAAGTTTGAGATGTGTGTTCAACTTGTAACTTTCTTTCGGGTACCTGTTCTGTTGCTCTTATGCTCACAACGTAGCTCTAAAAGGGAAATAGATTAGCTTTTGTGACTGCTGAAATAGAACCCAATTACCCTCAACAAGAACAGAAACCTGGTATGGAGTTACGTGGTTCATAGGATGGAAATATTCTTTGGTATGTATAATAGATATGTGCCCACGCCCACAAACAACCATGAAGTTCACAACTGCACCATATTAATTGTGGGTGGATGTCCCTGTCTCCTTCTCGAGGCAACGAGAGACTATAATTTCTTAAGACAACTCTCTCTCTCTCTCTCTCTCTCTCTCTCTCTCTCAAGTGGTGTCCTCCATCTCTTCGTTGCTCTATTCAAAATCCGCCAACTCTTCCAAGGGAATAGAGGGAGTAATCTTCGTTTCGGTGCAGTGATAATTGAACCTGATGCCAGGATTTCCCTCGAGATCCCTCAAGAATTCTTCACACTCAATGTTGACATTCTCCACATCAGCCCTGTTTCTAGTCTCATGAGCCTCCGTATTGAGAGATTTAAGCTTCCATGAACGAGGGCCGCGTTTCCTCTGGCGCTTCTCTTCGTCGCTCTTCTTTATCAGAATTTGTCTCGGGAAGAACGAGGATACCCATTATCTAAAGAAGAACGAGGCCTTTGTGGATGTCCATATCCATGTCATTTGTATTTGCACCTTAAAGGTCATAACCAAGGGCATACTCACATGAGGTCAAAAGACGACACATCTGGGCCATACTTTGACCCACCAATATTAACCTCATACGAAACCAACTCGACATCTAACACAATATACTCAAGTTATTGCTCTTGAACTCATAAGACACAAGTTTCTTGTTGTTGTGACGCCTTACCGAAGCAACTTTACCAATAAATTCAAAGGGATGCGATTGGCAAAGAAAAAGTCAATTCCTTGATCCATCTTCTTGATTTTTATGGCATGAGCTGCAGCGAAGTGTCAGTTGCCCCAGCTCAAAGAATGTCCTTCTGTGAGAAAAATGCTGCCTTAATGGAATAGCAGTAACTAGGCAAAATTTAGCTGAACGAGTTCGAGCAAAATTTAACTGATCTATGGAGTACCGACCAATTCCTTATGCACATGTTGAAAGGCTCGAATATTTTGTAAGAAGAAGCTATCGAGCCTCCATTGAGCAAGTCGCACAGCATCTCCACCTTCGAATAGGCCATGATTGGGTTGGTGATCGGAGCTTTCCTCGCGGTTGCAGACTCGATGTTTGGTTGCACGTTGCCAGCACCATCGGACCTCGTCCAAATCACGCAAGTAACACGGAAGACACAATCGAAACAATTTTCCAATTGGAGAGAACACTTTTTGTGAATTCTAGGAGGAGAAATCTTTTAGTTTCTTTCAAAATCTCTCACTTTTGAAGTAGAAACAATAAATAAATAAAAATTATTTTTGAATTTAGGAACACTTCCTAGAAAAGCTTTTGGAACACTTTTTACAACACTATAGGAACACATTTGAAGGCCCGCCTATCTTCCTCACATTCTACTCCCTCACACTCTCGTTTGAAAAACAAGGAAAAAGTACACCCCAAATGCCTTAACTTTCGTACGACGTGCACTTAATTACATCAATTTTAGCGTTCACTTGGGTGCCTAATCGGAGTAAAAGTGTGCATTTGAGTGCTAATCCAGTCAAGTCATCATACGTGTAATTTTCAATTAGTTTTTAATTCCCAACGTGTAATACATGGAACAAGGGAAAAAAAAGAGAAACAAATTAATGAATTTTTTAAAAAAAAAAAACATAGAGAAATCTAAGTTTCTCGGTGGTGGTCAACGAGGGTCGCCGCCAGCCACAAACGGCTAGCCCAAGAGCTAGGGTCGGCTCGCCCTGGGCCAACGAGGCCGCGACGGCCTCAGGCGACGGCCACCGTGGCCTCAACAATTGTGATTGAGGGCGCGAAGCCCTGGCCTAGGCGACGTCCGTTGCATCCTCAGATGGTGTAGGCGAGGGATCGAAGCCCTCGTCAGATTTGGACAAAGGCCTTGCGCTCTCCCCCGCCGCACTCGAGACCGCGACGGCTGTCGTGGAGGGCCATCGCGGCCTCGCTGGCCTAGGGCGGGCCAACCCTGGCTCTTGGGTCGGCCGGTGGTGGCCAGCGAGGGAAACCTAGGTTTCTCTCTTTTTTTAAAAAAAAATTCATTAATTGTTTTCTTTATTTTTGCCAAAAATTTCAAAAACTATTAAAAAAATGCAAAGAAAATCCACGTGTACATTAAATATTAATACAAACATTGTTTGCCGGCGCCACTTCACCATTTCGGGCGGTCACGTCACTATTTTTCGGGGATCATGTCAGCACCAGGCACTCAAGTGAACGTTGATGCACTTAAGTGTAAAGTTAAGACACTTGAGGTGTAATTTTCCTAAAAAACAAGTAGCTCCTCCCTATTCCTCGACACCATACGATGTTCGTTGACCAACTGAAGCCGCCCCTCCTCCGATGAGTCTTCGCCGCTTTGTCCTCTTATTCTTCATCTTCTTGGCGACACCGCACCGGGCAAGCTCGCATGAGCCCGCTTAAATCTGGACGGGGCTTGGCCTCGCGCGGCAAGCATGAGGTGGACCCGTGGCATCGCGGTCGAGTATGCCTGGAGGAAGACAGTGACGCGGTGGACGTGGTGTACGCGCTCAAGAGGCAAGGCCGGACTCTGCGCGGGTTCGGAGGCTGAGGTGGGGTCTTCTCGGGGTTCGATAGTTTAGAGGAGTGGCGTGGGCTTCTGTGATGTACTGAATGAAGGTCTAGTGAAGTTACAGGGCCGAAGGCGGATCGATTTGTTAGCTGGGCTGTTGCTAGTGTTGTGTTAAATCAGATGCCGTTACTTTTGGTTGGGTACAACGATGGTGTTAAGTTGCTTTTTTAATGTAATTACTGATGTTGATATGTTGTTTGTTCTGCATCCTTTGCTCTGTCCAAGATTGTGCTATTAGCGGATGGGCCACATTGTGCGTGTTAATTGTTGATGAAATGCTTACCCGTTAGTTACCGAGATTTTTTCCAGTTTTTTATTCTCATAAAACGTTGTTGGGAATAAAAATAAAAAAAAATATTTCTATTCTAAAAGTATTCCAAAAAATAAAAACGTTGTCCTACATACCCTTACGTACTTATAGCTAGCAAACTAAGACCCTCTTTTGAAATAAAGTTGAGAATTTTATGATTTTATTTAAAATAAGGTTTTCTTTGATATATATATATATATTTATTTATTTATTTATTTAAGGAAACGGAAGCACTGCGTAGCTTTTTTTTTTTTTTTTAATTTCTCTATGAGACCAAATTCCCAAAAGTTCCGTACCAGAAGAGGAACAAAAAATAAATATCAGAGAAAGGGGAGCTTTCGGTTTCACGGAGCTTCTTCCGATGCGCGGTGCGGCGATGGAAGCGAGGCTGAACCCGCCATTTTCCTTTTCCAACGCTTCTTGGACTCCAAATCTTGTCCTTTCACTACTTCGCCACTAACCCATGAAACCTACACTCAAATTTCTCCATTTTTCTTGAACCAGTTCATACAACAAGACACCCCCTTTCAATCTTCAATTCTTGTTCTTGTTCTTTTTTTTTCGCAACCTGCAATGCCGAGTCTGCAAATGTTGTTGCGAAACATACAGATACAGTCGAATGAAGGGTCTCAAAGCCCGTCTAATGGAGACTCGGATTCGAGTTCGGTTGTTTCGGTGAACGGGGGATTATTTCTTGATCCCACTTTGCCTCCTTCGTTCCTTCATTTGATTCCGTTGAATAGTAATTGTAGCATTATGGCATGTCAGAGAGAGAAGAGGGTTTATTGCCCCGGGTTCTTGTCGGTGAGCTTGAGGGGTGGTGATGGGATTGTGGAAGAGCCTAGCGCGGCCTTGTCGCAGAAAAATGGAGACAAGAGCTCGGGCTCGAAGGAGCGTACGAGTGTCGTTTCTACCGAGAGGAAGAGGAGGAAGGTGATGGTGAGAGGGAGAGGCAGAGGTGCTGTGAACACCACTAAGCACTTGTGGGCTGGTGCTATTGCAGCCATGGTTTCGAGGTCAGTGATTTCTTTTCGTACTCTCGTGAACTATATCTTCTCTTCTCTAATAAAGGGAGTGCTTCCTTCGTAATGTAATGTTATGTAGGTTAATGGGGAGTACATAGCTATCATCAGCAAGAAAATAGGTCAAACAGATTCGAGATGGGATGTCCAATAACAACTGCATTTTCTTGTTCATTTTAACTTGGGCCAAACCTAATGTATGCGTAAATTTTTCTTGTGTACTACCCAAAACAATGGAAAATCCTCGTGATGGATGATTAATACCTGCCCCGTGTGGTTTCTTCCCGTGACGTGGAGAATTAAATCTTGATTGTAGGAGGCGTCTGCCCCTGTTCAACATACATATGTCGGTATACTTCAAGTACTTATGAAATTGATATGATAAGTGATGTGGCCGACTCTTATGGGCATTGAACAATGCACTCTTACTTGAATGTCCAGCTACAATTTGTCACTTTAGTTTGTAGACTAATCTGATCTACTGGTTATTGTTTACCTAGCATCATTACCAAAAATCCAGAATAGAGTTATGTTTGCTTTTCAAACGGCATTGGCAATAGCCCATTGGTCCTGCTACGATGCTTGAAACTTGATGTGGGACTACCATTGTCAGGTTATACTTTAAAATATTCAAAACTCGACCTTTTTCTTCTTAACGGCTGATTAATTTTCTTGTGCCGCTGCCAACTCAGTCTGATCAGGTTATGTGAAGTAATGCATTGAGGGAGATGTCATTATTGTTATAAGCATATGAATTCTTTAAGCAAAGACTTCCTTTTGGAAATGTGATACATTTTGCACACTAACAACAATGTTGTGATCACGTAGGCAAGGAATTTATTGTTTGCTTAAAGAGAGATGATTTAATATTGATAGCCACAACTATTTTGTTCTACTTCGGAACTTCTTATTATTGTTTATTAGTCGTGTAAAGGGGCAAATTCCCAAGTCTTCTGTTCTTTTGATACTAACTTCTCCACTGTGGTTGATTGTGGTGAATGTCGATTTGTCAGAACTTTTGTTGCGCCACTTGAGAGACTAAAGCTGGAGTATATAGTTCGTGGAGAGCAGAAGAATATTGCTGATCTCGTGAGGACAATTGCAGCTACACAAGGACTACTTGGCTTTTGGAAGGGAAACTTAGTCAACATTCTCCGAACGGCTCCATTTAAAGCTATCAACTTTTGTGCTTATGATACCTACAGAAAGCAATTGCTTAGATTTTCTGGAAATGATGAAACTACAAACTTCGAGAGGTTTATTGCTGGTGCTGCAGCTGGCATCACTGCTACTGTCCTTTGCCTACCACTTGACACTGTATGTCTCTCTCTCTCTCTCTCTCTCTCTCTCTCTCTCTCTATGTTTTAACTTGAACTCGCTTTACCAGTGAGAAGTATAAATACTTATGGCATTGCATGAGCATTCAAGTGTACAAAACATTATTTTTCTTGTTGTTGAGTCTACTGCTCAGACAGGAGGTACCCAAGAAAGATACTTTTAGATATTTAGGATCAATATTACAAAAGGAGGGAGAGATTGATGAGGATGTAAGTCATAGAATCAGAGCAGGTTGGATAAAATGGCGCAGTGCATCAAGATTTTTATGTGATCGCAAAATTCCTCTAAGGTTAAAAGGAAAATTTTATAGAACAATAATAATACCTGCCATACTATGTAGAGCTGAATGTTAGCCAACACAGAAGAAACATGAGCATAAAATGGGAGTATCATAAATGATGATGTTAAGGTGGATGTGTGGTTATACAAGGATAGATAAGATAAGGAATAAAGATATTTGACGAAAAGTTGGAGTAGAACCGGTGGTAGAAAAGATGAGAGAACATAGATTGAGATGGTTTTAGCATATTCTCTGAAGGCCTCTAGATGCCCCGGTATGAACAGAAGTTTGCTATCGAGAGCATGGCATGAAGAAAGAAAGAAGTCAGCCGAAACTTACTTGGGGGAAAATAGTAAAATAAAATTTAAGTGAGTGAAAAATGGATTGGCGTACGGTTTGTCTAAGGACGGAGTAAAAGAAGGCTATTATTATTGTTGAGGGGTAGTGTGTGTGTGTGTGTGTGTGTGTGTGTGTGTGTGTGTGTGTGTGTGTGTGTGTGTGTGTATTTGTTTATTTATTTTTACATATTTTTCTCTTTTTCCTTAATTGATTTTGCTTTATTTTTATGAATCTTTGGGATTCATCGATCGCCGACCCCAACTAGCTTGGGATAAAGATGTTGGTGTTGTTGATATTGATGTTGTTGAGTCTACTGCACAAGATAGTGAAGGGAAGAAGGGAATGAAAGTTGTATTAGAAACATTGTACCTATATGTACGTTTAGGTTGATAAGCTGAGAGAGCCTGGTAAAATGATACTTTAGAAAAAGGGGGGAAGGGATACAGAGAGAGCTTACACTTTCAGCCACTTCTGGAATCTTGAATTGTGCAAATAATTAGAACAAAAGAAAGATAAGTTTGCCGTTACGAAGTAATTTAAAGCAATCAAGATCCTCCATTACTTTCAAGAGAATATATGTTGGGTTGGCAACAACCGAGAGCCTTCAAAAAATTTGTCCAAATGTAGACAGAAGCTCACTTGGGTTGGGTTTATCATATATATTAATAAGCTTATCATACGAATGCTATGTGGAGTATTTGCTGCCACAATAGTCGTGAGGGCATGTTTTCTCCACATAGCTGAATAGGGAATCTCAAAAAGAAAAGAAATAGAGAATACATTGACGTATAGTGGAGAAAAAAGGTAAAAAAGTTACCTACTGATGCTTCTTTGGTTTCTGCTTATGGAGGCTACAGTGTGCAAATAGTTTTTTTTTTTTTTTTTTCATTCATTCACTCGCTGTCCAAATTTGGAATTCTTTAGCAGGAGGCATGTCAATCTGTTGAAAAATTTGCAGCTGATCAAATCGTAGGTGATGTGACTTATCTTGAATTAAGAACACAGGTGGTTCAAGCTTAGTATTTTCAGGAATGATATAATACTTGAAGAGCTCCAAGCTTTTTGTCTTGCAACGTTGTATTTCCCTCTATCCCTGGTGCGGCAGTTGACTTTAGATTGTGCTGAATACTGGTATCACGACCTGTTTAATTGTCATTCTATATTGGTGTAGCTAATGTGTTTTTTTGTATTATTTCTGGAATGATTTCTTTTCTCATTAGAAGAGTCTGGTGGACCGAAGTCCTGCATAATAGTAAAACGCTCTTTTGGAACTCGGGTTTTGGCCAAGACCCACCAAAAGATGCCACTTTTAATGCAAAAAAATCTATGAAGGGCAGCTTCATGAGGACATCTCTATTCAGATTTAGGGTTTAAGTCTTATGTGTTTAGAGAGGACATCTCTATTCACTACTTTCTTTACTGGTGGGGATAAAAGGTTTCTGCTTGGGTGAAGGAATCCTGGAAACTTGACCATTTAAAAGGTAAATCTGGATCTTATGAAAATTTGCTAGCCCTTGTCCCACTCATGTATATTGGCAAGACAATAATCTTTTCCTGCTATGGACTTATTTAAAGCAGAGAGCATCTGCACTGCAACACTAACCTATTCTGTAAAAGTTTTTAATGATGGTTAGCCTATGTTTGGAAATCTGAGGAGAGGAAAATGAGAGGGTTGTGGAAATTTTTTAATGTTCACCCTCTCCATAGTTTCAAATTTTACCATATTCTTCTAAACCCAGCTCTTGTAATCCTCCTATCCTTGGCTTTTGAAACGTAGCCTCAACCTTGATTTACACAATTGAACATCGACTTACGGAACCACCTGCAGTGCATAAAGTGGGCATTTTAACATCAGAAAAACCTTCTTTCTTAGACTCCATCGCTTAATCGTAATATTCGGAGGCCGCCATATTGCAACCTCAGTAGACAAAATGCATGACCCAAGCAAATGGTTAGAAGCTTACCATGATGTAATTAGTCACAGCAAACCGAGGTCTACCTTCATGTACCATTTGATATACTAGACAGTGTACAGTGTTTCCAGCCTTGTAAGTTTGTAGTATGGTTGATGGAGTGTTGCTCTTTAGGTAATATTCGTATATCCTGATTTTTATTTAGTACTATTAGATTTGAGTGGACTTGAATAGCTTTTCAGCTAACGAGAGTAATCATATCTTTCTGTTACAAGTTTATTGTAACGGTTCACTGTTTGCGGCATCAAATTTGGAGATATTTATTTCTGTTTCTCCTCTCCAGTCCTCCTAAATTGACTAGGTTTGGACTTTCGGCCTTTAATAATCTCACTCTTTTTTCTATTACCATTCTTAAGCTTGAGAACCCTATGACCTCCTGTTTCTCTTGTAGATTAGAACTAAGCTGGTGGCACCGGGTGGAGAAGCATTGGGCAGTGTGATTGGTGCTTTCCGATACATGATTCAAACCGAAGGATTCTTTTCCCTTTACAGGGGCTTGGCACCTTCCATACTTAGCATGGCTCCTTCAAGTGCAGTTTTCTACGGAGTGTATGATATATTGAAATCGGCTTATCTGCATTCACCGGAGGGAAGAAAACGAATCCAGAATCTGAATGACCATGGGGAGGAACTGAATGCCTTGGACCAGCTGGAGCTAGGGCCTGTAAGGACACTGTTTTATGGTGCTATATCGGGCGCCTGTGCCGAAGCAGCCACATACCCATTTGAAGTGGTTAGGCGACGTCTCCAGTTGCAAGTGCAGGCAACAAGATTGAGTGCCACTGCAACTTGTGCCAAGATTATCGAGCACGGAGGAGTTCCAGCTCTTTATGCCGGACTTATTCCCAGCTTGTTACAGGTGGATATATCTAGCTCACTGGACTTTTACCCTGCTTTTATAACTAGTTCCACCAAGCCATTTCGCTTTACTGGTGCCTCTAATAGTTGACTCTTCGTCATTACATTTGGCGTAACATATGTATTGTGGTCATTAAATTGCCTTTTATTTTCGAGATTGGAGGTTTTGATTGATTTGATGATGTGACATGTTGAAAATTTCCAAGCTATTGAGTCAGCAGATGTCATGGTTCATATCAAATTGTTCAACTGGCCCAAAATTTTGCATATTGCTGATTACTATTTGCTATTGTCTTCATCAAGAGTAGCATATTCGTGTGGAATGTCAAACGACTTAATCAATGTATGACGAATGAAGGAAGTAAGGAGGTGTCTCGTTTACCCTTACCTTAGCAAGATGATTATTGCGTATTGTAAAAGAAATCAGTATGATTAAGTAGGAGGTAAGTTGGTTCTGTCATACATGCCAGTTGTTGTCATATCAAATATGTCCTCATCAAATTTAGCAAAAGAAAGAATGTTGTAGCTTTGTCCTCGGATCTTATTGAAGCTCATCTCGATTCTATTAACCTACTAACTGTTCCTTGCATGTACAGTTTTCTCGTAAAAGGTCTGATGTCTTTCTTCCTTGCCTTTTCTTCTCCAGGTACTTCCCTCTGCCGCGATTAGTTACTTTGTATACGAATTCATGAAGATTGTTCTGAAAGTGGATTGAACAGAACTCTACACCTTTTGGTTGTCCAATGAACCCGGCATACGCGCTGTACAATGAATCGCCAGTGTTAGGCTCACCTTCTGATGGGGTGGGTGTCTGTCAGTTGAATTGGCAGATTGTCTCCTCAAAACACTTATGTACTGTGCAAAGAGAGGGAACCCAAAAAAAAAAAAAAAAAAAAAAAAACCCACTTCAATTCATCAGCTGCAGCGAAGTTTTCTCATATCTACATATAAGAGTTGATTTAGACACATTGGATGGCTACAATTGCTAACAGGAAGAAGAAAAAATGTTGCAGGTTTCCTAACAGAGGAGCTGTACTGGGGAACAATTGGGAGGCTACTACATGTTCATAGTTTCCTTGGAATGATTCTTAGGCAGTGTTGTTGCTTTCCTGGGTTGTTCACCAGTTTGCTCTGGAGCATGAAAAAGCTTTGTAGTTGAGGTTTTTCTTTTCCCAGATCTGCTCTGATGTCTCAAATTTGTCATGATCAGTTCGTTAGTACGAGATTCGTCGAAATTGGTTGGATTATGCGTATTCGATAGCCGGTGTTTTTGAGTGTGTACTGATGATGAGACATACTTGAAGTTAGATGGACGCTGCAGACATTACTGAACAGTTTTGAAAGTTCAGTAGAAGCTAAAAGTTTTAGTAGGAGCTATGAGGCTTTGTAAGTAATTGAGCCCGCATTAATTAAAGGGAAAGATTTCCACAATTTGGCCTCTATCAACTGCAATGGGAAAAATTTATAAAAGAAATTAAAGTTTTTATAATTATCTCAATTCAATTTTTAATTTTTTTTCAATTCAGTCTTAAATTTTTTACATTTATTTCAATTTAGTTCATGTAGTTGACTGAAGCCGATGTGGCATTCTCGGTGCTTGGATTTTTTAAATAGTACTTCAACAATTTTTTTAAAACTTTCTTTTCTTTTTCTTTTCGTTCTTTAGTTATTTTTTTAACCCAACGCTCAGGGGTCGGGATGCCATCCCTCACTAGTCTGGGTAAGTGTTGGGTGAAATAAAAACTAAAGAAAAGAAAAGAAAAAATCTTTAAAAAAAATCAAAAAATTATTAGAAATATTATTTTAAAAAATTCACGTCTGCACCACTTGGTCAAACGTACTAAATTGGCATAAAATGCAGAAGGTGAATTGGCAAAAAAAAAAGATTTAGAATTAAATTGATATATTTATAATATATTTAAGATTTTTTTTGGAAATTCTCATGTTGATTTCTCCTAACATTCCCTATGAGAAGCAACTCAACTTTGAAAATACTATTAGTTTTTGTGGAATTCATCATTATAGAATCATACATACTTTAGATTTGCAAATAAATGAAATACCAAATATTAAGGGTGAGCAAATCGGACCATTCAGACTGGGACCGCCCAAACTGGACCGGATCAAGACCGGTGGTCCGGTTCCCGGTTCTAGGGGCATAAAAATCGGAATTGTTGATTTTTTTTTAAAAAAATTATTCCTAAACAAATTTAGATTGGTTCTGTTCATCACTAAAATGTGTATAATTCATAGATGAAATCCATATTCAATACACAGTGATCATTCAATACACAAACCCAACCAACTGCATCTTTCCATTCACAAATGAAAATCCATATTCACTCCCAAATATTAAGCTGCTAACACTAATTACATCTTTACTTCCACTGCCTCAATACACCAGCTGTAACATTCACAAATTCTAAGCAATATCGCATGTTCAAATAAATTCGAAAATCAAATTTAGTCGTACCCGAGTGTCATCTAATCCACATATTGAAAGTGAGCCACTAGAATTCCAAGCAATAGCATTAACACAACCTTGATGTCCCTGAAAAACAACAACATTAGTCACATTAAAAACCTTATCTACAAAATTTATTGATAAAAATATGAGAGTAGATGAGTTCTACACATTAGAAGCAAACATAAATCATGATTCGTATACTGGCCTCAATGAGGGTTCCATTAAAATAACGAAAACTAAAAAATTGCTCAAATTCAGTTCATTATTGAAAATCATCGTCCACGTCCTTCCTTATAACAAGTGATTGCTCAAATTTAGTTCATTATTGAAATGTATATAATTTATTGGAATCACTCAAATAATTGGACCCGATCGGATCAACAGTTCGGTCTGCGGTTCCAAAAAATTAAAAATCAAAATTACCGGTACCGGGAACTGATCACCCCTACCAAATATTATACGGTGAGGACATTTAGCAAAATGGCAAGGTGTGAAGCTCGTTTAATGTGTAGATGGATCGAGTTGTTATTATTACTACTATATAAAGATTTCATCCAACCATGCCTCGCTCGGAAACTACTTTACTAGTCACCACCATCATCTTTTGAGTGAACCCTTACCCGACAAGCAGTAGCGGTGCAGTTTAAGTAAAATCAAGAGATGATTCAATGCACTATTTAGATTAATCACGCTATCCCTAATGAAAACTATATATACACTTCAGTGCTCAGGCTTATGTCCCCATCTCGTTGACGTTCTAACGTCGTTGGAAGGAGAAACGTAGGCCACCGCGAGCTAATTTTGGCATTAATTCCATGGTTTTATCCATAATTTACCGGAGGAGACGCTCTCTTTGCCGACACGAGACCCCGCCATTTTCGATGGTCCAGATGCGGTTGATCATGCCCATATAAAATCTTTCGCGATCGGCTTTAAGTACAATGGATCTGGACCGAGAGATTGTTTCTCGATCCAACCGCGAAAAGGTTAGTATTATCTCCTAGAGACCATAGAATAACCTAATTTGTAAAGTACATTCAGGTGATAAATTCTGGCAGGGGGGGAGGGACATGTAAAACGTACACAGTCGACCTAACATGTGCACTGAAGTTTCCAGTTTTGAGATTCATAGTCCTTTTCCTTCTTTAGCCAATTACATGCGAAACTGTCCCGCCGCTCCGCTCTGTCACGTCCCTGCCCTTAAAATAAAATCCTGGAAAATACATTTATTGCTCTCGAAATTCAATTAAAAAAGAAGAAGGAATTATTATTTTTATTTTTAATTTAATTTAATTTAATTTTCGTTAAGGAAAGGCAAATTTGGTAACGGAAACTCGCACGAACTGCCTTCCACACACTTGTGGCTCGACAATTTGCTTTTGCTCGTTACACTGTCCTCCTTCTACACTGTTTCTTTCTGGACAGATTGCCTTCGTCTCTGTTCTTTCCCCTACAACGGCCGGCGGACTGTTCAATCTCTCCTCACACTTGGCGAAACCCGGTGTCGAGAAACACGGGGCGACTCTGATCCGCCGGAGGCCCCCGCCATGCCGCCGCCTCCTCCGGGAGACGTCGCCTTCCCCGACGGCGGGGACGGTGGCCCGGACCGCGGCCGGGAATCCGACGACGAGCAGAACCGCTTGCATTGCGCGGACGCCCGTCCTCCTCCTCCTAGCTCCTCTTGCGGCGGTTTGCTGGGACTCGATTCGGTCCTGTTGACCGACTCCGAGAAGGTCTGGAGGATTATCACTGCTTCGGCGAAGGGGTTCTCGATCGGAGCTGGCCTCAAGGGTGGATTAGCGCTTTTCTCGGTTCTAGTCAGGTTGAGGCGGAGGAGATTATCGGCGTCCTTGAGGTGATTAAATTGCTTGGATTTGACTTGCTCTGTTCGACCGTGAGCTCGATAGGATGTGTATTTTGAACTTATTTATAGTTCGTTCTGCTGAGTTTGATAGGAAAGCTGAGCTTTTTTCGAATAGAGAAGCCACTGTAATAGCCTTGAAGGAGACTTTGAGATATGGACTTTTCCTAGGAACCTTCGCCGGCACGTTTGCTTCTGTGGATGAAATCATAGCTGCTTTGGGAGGGCACAACAGGCATGTTTCCCATTTTGATTTCTGATCTTTTTTGCCGAAAATTCAAATTTCTCTGAATTTCCTTCATGTTAAGTCCGTGTGATTATTGCAATGCCACCCGTCGGTGAGTTTAGATTATTGTAATTAGGACCGGGAAGTGGAGGGCGTTGTTGGCGGGGGCAATAGCTGGGCCTTCCATGCTGCTCACGGGACCGAACACACAGCATACAAGCTTGGCCATCTACATATTAATGCGTGCGGCTGTATTGGCTTCACGATGCGGAATCAAAAGCAAGAGATTTGGGAAAATCTGCAGGCCTCTTACCTGGAAGCATGGAGACATATTCCTTATGTGTCTATCTTCGTCACAGATTCTGTAAGATCAATATGAAGTGTACCTTTTCTCATTGGTTTGCTTTACATTACCTGCAGATTAGGATGATGTTGAAATGCTTCAAATTTCGAAGCCTTTTCCTCGGGCAGGATTTTGGTGCTGTGCATTCTATCCTTCAGAACTTGTAACGTGGCTAATATGTGAAATTGTATCCACTTGTGGTTTTCCGATAGATTGCATGTGGCATGTCCATCATCAATCTATCAGCATGTGGTGACTTATCTCCGTGAGAACATTGTAAGGATGCCAAATAGCAGATCCAATGTAGAACCGCTGTTAGGTTGCCGGAATTCACATAGAGCTAATAACAATGCCAATGTAGGCCATCATGTGTTGTTTATCTTTTTCCCCGCGATAGCTAGTGGATCTCCCTTACATATAGGTCAAATCAGTCCTCATCAATATGGTGATGGCCGAGAAACTCTGAAATGACTTTCCTTGGTTGCTAATATCTAATCAGCACTGTTCCACATCAAAGTAGTGGTAGTTGTGCTATCATGAAAGATTTGATGATTTAATCATTTC
Source organism: Rhodomyrtus tomentosa (assembly GCA_028455895.1). NCBI lineage: Eukaryota > Viridiplantae > Streptophyta > Magnoliopsida > Myrtales > Myrtaceae > Rhodomyrtus > Rhodomyrtus tomentosa. The sequence goes on along the minus strand of JAPCWY010000001.1, from coordinate 31,770,783 downwards.
CAGTGAGAGAGCTGGCCATAGAAGTTTGCTTCTATGGTTGAAAAAGGATGGTCATAAATTTTGGCTTCTGGACAGTCGAGGATAGAGAATGGTTTCTAAATTTTATGAGTGCATGTGTTTTTAACACGTGGTAGCTTCAACTGTATTGTCCTTTTCTTACGGGAGATACTTTTTCATACTTCAGGTCTGCTTACATATTAAAGCAAGAAAGTTTGCCTCCATCATATAAGTCCTTCCTCAACAAACATGGTGGAAAAGATGTTACTATTTTGCAAGGGGTGAAAGAGATTGCTTCCGGCATGCCGTTTACGAATTTGCAGGCTATAGAAAAGTATTACAAATCTACCGGAGTTGATGTCAAACTCGATCCAGAGATGAAGATTCCCTGCTCGGTATGATTCCTATATATGTGAACCGGGTCGGTGATTCCTTGAATAACTCTCTAACGTCCATCTAAATCCTTTACATCATTTAACATGAATGAAATGTCACATAGACAGATATGCCGTTTGAGTTCTTTTTTGTTACTGAAGATCTCTTGTTGTTCTTCTCTCTCTGTTTTTCTCTTTTGCTTAAACATTAATATATTTAATTGTTATCCTTTTGGAGCTTAATACTGAAACGCAAAAGGTAGTTATGAGCATATTGGCATATGGTTCATGCCATGGAAAGTAATGAGATAGACCCACCACCTGTGTGTGAACAATTTTATCAATGCAAAATATCCATAATAGTGGATAAAACCATTGGTTTTTTCCCCATGGACCATGTTCCTAGCTTGATAGGTTCCATCCTTGTTGCTCCACAAGAGTTTGTAGCCTGATGACATTAGCTATGATACATCATGTGTGAAATGGTTGGATTTCTAGTGTTCTTGAGCCATTCCTTGAGGCAGCTACTTAGAGTAGATCGCAGGGGAATTCAGTATATATTCAAGCATGGCAGTGTTCAGAACTTTCTTTGCCTCAACACCTTTTTGTCTATATTGACTTCAAGATATAATCTTTGAACAGATGGTACATGGAAATCAGTCATGCAGTGCACATGCTATTTCTTTTCTGATTGAAGCCTATAAAAGAGCATTGCCAGTTTATCTTCCAGTTTATCTTGTTCCTGCATTGATAGTTCATCGGAAAGGTCTTTTAAAAAGGTTGGCTTCCTTTTCCTTCTCTACAGTTTATCTCTTTTAGTGTCTATTATTCTGTAAGGATAATGGAAAGAGAAGTCATTTACATAAGTGCCAGCAAAAGATAAATATATATTTTTTTTTTAAATCTGGTTGGTTGCATAACTATGCGGCAAATTCTCGCATTTTTGCCAATACATATTTAAGTTCAACCTTTTGTGGTGAGTGTTAAGTGTCTGATTCAACTGTTTAGCTTGATTATCAACATTTTTATTTAGCTTTATTATCAACATGTTGATTTGAATACCAAAATATGTATTGACTAGTTCTGCCTATTCATCATCTATATCACATTCTAGAACACTGCTTCCATCTTATGGTGTTGTTGCTCAGATATAACGTGCATGAAAATATGCATTTGTTAGTTTCCTGCTGTTTGTTTAGTTCACAATCTATCTAACATGCTTTGTCTCTTTCACATTCTAACATGATTTCTTTCCGGTTAGTGAGATGTGAGAGACACTTGTAGTATTTTTCGAATACCTGCGCATTGTGACTATTATGCTTTTTAAACCTTGTACAGGCCTTACACTATACTGGGAAAGGGTCTCTTTGGAACTGCAAGATCAAGCTTGTTTCTGTCAGTTTATTGTGCATCTGCCTGGTTAGTAATCATATCTTCCGTTGTTTCCTTCTTTTCTCAGTTGATGCTAGAGGATGTTAGGAGCACTTTTTCTGCCATCTGTTAATTGGCTTGTGGAGGTACTTATGGGGCGTTTCTATTTCTATTATTGATTCACCCTTTGGCTTGTTTGCCTCCTTGATTTTTTATTTTTTTTTTTGCCTCCTTGAATTTGATCTTTTGGTTTTTTTAAAAACATTAACTACTTTTTTTTTATGATAATCATAGCTAGCTATTAATATTAGAAATATGGCGTATCAGCTATCGGGTTTTAGTTGTTTTAATTTGTAGAAATTGATGATTTTGAATGACTTGATAAAATTGTCATTACCGTAATTCTGGTAAAATCTACTCTGTAAGAAAAGAGAGTGCTAATTGCCTGTCAAGTTTAATGATTCTATACTAGGATGTTATCTTGCCAATTCATGCTTCAACTCTGGCTGTTCCAAGACTCGGATTGGATGTATCTCAAGCTATAATTTCTGTTGTGCTCCAAGTTAGATGGCCCAATAATCAGCAAGAAAGAAGCCGACATTTCCTTTAATAGTTGTTAAACGCATGACAAAGACTTGTAAGTTCGTCCTGTATCAAAAGGCGGCATTCTTCTGTGATTTATGTATGAGTAACTAAAGTTATTTTTGAACAAAAGATTTAATTGCTGGCGGGAGCCAGGTGAAAAAATGAATTTGTGTATGGGTTCCCTTAAATGGTGAATGTTCGTCTTCTGTTCTGGACGAGAAGATTCTCAAGCCTAGTCAAATGGCAATTGGACAAACTCTCTAGTTGGTTAACCAAAAATCTGGTTCTAATACGACTTTAATTTGCACTCTGGACACTGGATTTACTGATATCAGACTTGGTCTGTATAATTTAGTGCAGTGGTTGATCAAACTGTGTGTAGATGCATTATTCTTCTCATTATATACTAATGAAAGATTTCAGAAGATGTGCATTTGCTGATACATTTAAATCTTTCAATGGATTTGAACTGTAATTCGAGGGTGAGAGATAATGAAAAAATCAACTAAAAAGTTCATTCAAACTCTTTGCAGGATGTGGACATGCATTCTTTTCAGGATTTTCAAGATATGTAACGTTCCCATGGTGGCCATGGGCACGGTAATTCCCTTTCTCGACTCTGTCATTTGTACTACTAAAGATGCATATCTGCCTTTTTAACATTTTGCCCGTGTTCACGGCAGTTCCCTACTGGTCTGGCCTTGGCTATTGAAAAGAAAAGCAGGCGCATCGAGATATCTCTGTACTGCCTAGCACGGGCTATCGAGAGCTTCTTTACATGCATGGCAGATGCCGGGTACTTGCCAAAGTCAAGGCGTCTTACAAGGGTCGACGTGGTCGTTTTCAGCATATCGACGGCCATTATTATGCACTGCTATGCGCAGGAGAGGGAGGTATTCCGTTCAAAGTATTTGAACGTTCTCGACTGGGTGTTCGGTGTGCCCCCTCCTCCCTGTGAAACACCAAGGTGCAAACAATCATCTGAAAATTCATCTCTTACTCTGACTTGATAACAGAGCATGACTTAATTCTTTAGGTTTCCTCTCACCTTATTGCCTCCTTGAGTTAACTCGTAACTTATTTTTTGCTCGTGCTCGAAAGAAGCTGTTACTCAGGATTCCGAGATTCGACCCTGGTGTTAACTTTTGTCATAGTGATATTAATCAGGTTACGGCGTAGCAAATGACACCAAGTTTCGTCTTGTACAATGTAAGTTGTTACAACCAATCGGACAATGCTTTCATTGAGTTTTCGCAATTGCCAACCTTTTTGCCTGAACCAACTATTGTAATACTAGGTCTTCCCAATGCCAGCGACTTATCTTTGGAGTAGATCAGTAACTCGACTTATCTGGTGAGGAAAGTGCCAAAAAAAAAAAATTATAAACCTATTGGTTTGCACTAGTACTGATTCAATTCTAAACCTTTCAGTTAGGTCAATTTAATCTAAACATTTTCACATTGCCATCAATTGAATCTATCAAGTCAACTTAGATCGGAAACCGTTTACATGGACAATGGCTGTTCTATATGGCACGGTTGGATACTAATGTGGATTTTTTATTTAATAATTTTTTTTCCTTTTTTCTTTCCATTTTCTTTTTGCCGATGGTCGGTCAGGGAGGGTTGGTCTCTCTAGGCCACGCCAGGGCTAGGGTGAGCATTGGCAAGGCCCCCCTCGCCAGACCAGCCACTTATAACTGAAAAGAAAAGGGAATATGGAAAAGTTTCCATGTCATTGCCCGATATGTCATGTAGGATGATCGATGTCCATGTCAGCGATTTTCGACGTAAATTGATCAAATGTCCTGAATTGGTTTTAAAAAAATTAGGATTAAAATGATGATCCAATCATAGAAATCAAGTTTACCCCACCAGCTCAGTTTGATATTCTTGTTTAAGTTCTAACGGTTATGTGTGAACATCATTCGAAAATATAGTAGGGGAAATTACAAAAATGGTAACTGTATTATTTTCGAAAGGGCGGCGCTATTTTCATTCCCATTTTGGCTAATACACTCTTTTTTGCTAGTTAACTTACTAAAATACTCTTTTCTTTCTACAATTAAATATTTCTTTTCGTGTCATACTAATCAACAAATCTGCCTTTATTTTTAGTCGATTTTGATAAAAATAGAAAAGTAAAATTGATCACAAAATAGAAAAGATTAATTTATTAAAAAACTGTTGTAAATATATTAATAAGTGGATCTTTCACCTTCCATCATTCTTCCTCTTCTAATGAAGATTGATTATGTACGTTAAGGAGGATTGATGAAGATTGATTACGTATATTAAGGAGGATTGATGTAATTGATTACGCACATTAAGGAAGATTGATTATGATTGATGTTTAGTCTTTTATATTTCATGAACGTTTTTACTCTCTGGTCTATAAATAGAGACTTGTGTAACTTGTTGAAGAGAATGAAAATAAGTTGACATTTTGCTCCCATTTTCTCGTCTCTTCTTTCTCTCATTATATTCCCGGTAGAGTTCTCTGAGTTGATTCCAAAGATCGTCGTTTTCTTTTACAACACGTTATCAGCACAAACCGGTTAGAATATTGGATATCGCTCAAGGTAACACACATTATTTCTCCATTTAATATCTGTACAATTTCTTTTGAGTTTGTCAAATATTACCGAGAGAGAATTTGCGACATTAAATATTACCGGAAGTAATTATCTAACATGAATTTTTGATGTCAAGATACACTTAACATTGTCAAATCTCAATCGATCTATTCTCCCAGAATCTAATTATACTCCAGCCCAGAAGGTTAAGACTCTTATCTTCATTCGCCACCATTTACATGAACATTCAAAGGCAGAGTATCAGACGGAGTAGGACCTTGCAGTTTTATGACAATTATCGCTTTGATCATCAATAAGAAGTTGTACTTCCTCATGCAAGGTTTCAATGGATCAATTTACGTTTTCAGGATTTTAAATTCGTAGCAGAATAATTCTTGCAGTCATCGAATTGTATCACAATTAAGACTATGTGGCCAACAGATCACAGAGACTGAAATGCTGTAAAAAAAAATTATCTACTTTTCATGCCAATAACATTATACTCCAGCAGCAGTATAGGGCAAAGAATTAGTCCAAGCATTCAGAGTTAATCTCAGCACTGTTTATAGCCAAAAAACACAATCAGTTGTTGATGCAAAACCACAATTCTTGTCTTACTGTATCGGCACCTGTGCCTGAAGCACTTGTCGCACGTTATAGAAACAAGAGCCACTGTCATTGGAAAGTCAAATGACGTAACTTGAAAAATTAACCTTATAAAAGCCGAGATAGAGGTTCACAAGGACCTAAACGAGGTTCACAAATAAAAGAAGGCCCATAAGTGCCTAAGTAGGTTGGTGCTAATGTTTGTCATATGTGATTCTACAGGCTATTGATGTTGTACTTGTTGTACTCCAAAACACTTGGTTGATCTCTATCAAAGAGAACAAGACGAGAGAAAAAGTGAAGCTAATGTTGCAACCGAGCCCTCAATGGAAAATAAAGAATCATCTCTTGATAATACACCTTTTGATATCGATCATTTTCTGGATTTAGATTAAGTAATATATACAAGTCTATGTTAATTTTTATTTACATGTATTCTATCAGTTTTTGAATAATATTTATATTTAAAATTGTAATTCCATTTCTTATTCTTTTTGCTAGTCATCAATGATCCTAAGCAATTACCACGAGAAGAACAATAGTATTATTTGTCTTGTAAACAGTGGTATTACACACACTATCCCCCAGAAGAGAAATTTCTTTGAGACATTGAAAAAATACAAAGGGAGTATCACTACTATTTCAGGCGACAGTAACATTATTATAGGCTTCAGAAGAACTCATGTAATACTACCAATAGGCACCTTTTTTTTATTATTAATGATGCTTTATTTTGGTCACAGTCTAAAAGAAACATTCTCAGCTTTAAAAATATTCGTTCTAATGGGTTTCACATTGAAACCGAGACCGAAGGTAGCAAAAAATACTTGTATCTAACCCAAATGAGTAGATACAAAAAATAAATTATGGAAAAGTTATTATCATTCTCCTTCGGGTTATATTATACTTACATGTATGTAAGAAATAAACATGTTGCGATGAACCTGAATACAAACCCAAATGATTTTCAATTATGGCGTGACCGTTTGGGTCACCTAAGGTCGAATATGGTGCATCAATTATTAACGCATTCAACTGGGCATTCATTAACAAATCGCGGGCTTCCTTCAGCCATTGATTATCTATGCGATGTGTGCGCGGAGGGTAAATTATTTGTGCGGCTGTCTCATACTAAAGTAATGGTGGAATCTCCTATATTTTTGCATAGAATTCAAGAAGATATCTATGGGTTTATACACCTTGCATGTGAACCTTTCAGGTACTTTATGGTCATGATTGATGCTTCAACGCGATGGACATACATTGACCTGTTGTCAACTCGTAATATGGCCTTCGCAAAATTACCCATTTAGCTCATTAAATTACGTGTACAATTTCCTGATTACCCGATCTAGAAGATCCGTTTAGATAATGATGGTGAATTTACGTCTAAAATTTTTTATGACTATTGTATGGCCATTGGGATAGACGTGGAGCATCATGTGCTACATACTCATACACAGAACAGCCTAACAGAATCTTTAATTAAACGCCTGAAAATGATTGCTATACCGTTACTGTTGAGGGCCAAATTACTTTTTAGTTTATGAGGATATGCGATATTACATACTGCATCATTGATTAGAATTCAACCCACTACATATCATGAATACTCCTCGATTCAACTTGTACGTGGATGTGACCCTGATGTTTATCATCTGCGAATTTTTGGTAGTGTTGTTTATGTTCCTATACCATTGCCACATCGTTCCAAAATGGGGCCTCAACGTTGACTTGGTATTTATGTGGGATACGAATCTCAATCTATTATAAAATATTTGGAGCCATAGATGGGCGACTTGTTTACTGCTCAGTTCGCTGACTGTATATTTGACGGAACACTTTTCCCGGCATTAGGGGGAGAAAGCCTGAAACTTAAGGAATGCAGAGAAATTTCCTAAAAGGAAAATCAATTGAATTATCTTGATTCACGTGCATGCATGACTAAACTTGAAATTTAAAAGATTATTAACTTGCAACATTTAATAAGTAAACTGTCAGATGCATTTATTAATCACAAAGGGGTGACTAAATCCCATGTTCGTACAGAAAACGCACCATCTAAAGTAGAGATTCCCTTGAGACCAAAAATATCTGATGAGCCTAGTTAACACCGGAAGCGTGAACGACCCACAGGGGCCAAAGACAAAAATACGCAGAAACGAAAAAATATTCAGTCACCTATTGCGCCTCTTGCAGAGGAAAGCAATCCTGGTGAAATTAGTACAGCTGCCCCAAATGACAATTCCGAGAATACGGAACAACCAAATCTTATTGATCTGGGAAATAATGAGGATTTGGTTGATGTTAATATCGAGGTTGCAGTAAATTATATGAATACGAGAATGAAATATGATAGAATTACAATTGTTGTCGACGACTCCTTTGCCTCTTTAGTAGCGCTCACTGTCTCAAAAGATAGTCTGGAAATATAACCAAAATTCATTCTTGAATGCCAGAAGCGCTCAGATTGGAATAAATGGAAGAAGGCAATTAAGGCAGAACTAGACTCGCTTAATAAACGTTGTGTTTTTGAGCCTGTTGTCCAAACACCCAAAGATGTTATCCCTGTTAGATATAAATGGGTGTTTGTAAGAAAACACAATGAAAAGAATGAGGTGTCAAGATATAAAGCGAGACCAGTTGCCCAATGATTTTCGCGGGGACTCAGTATAAACTTTGATGTCACTTATTCTCTCATAATGGACAATATTACTTTTTGTTATTTGATTAGTATGGCAGTAAATATGAATCTTGATATGCGCCTAATGGATGTTGTGACTGCATATTTATATGAATCACTTGACAATGATATATATATATATATATATATATATATATATATATATATATGAAAGTCCATGAAGGATTTCCAATTCCCAATATGGGAAAGAATGAAAATCACAACATGTACAATATTAAGTTGCAAAGATCATTATATGGTTTTAAACAATCCGGTTGCATCTGGTACAACCGGTTAAGCGATTACCTCCTAAAGCAAAGATATGTAAATAATGTAATATATCATTATGTGTTCATAAAAAGGTCACTAAATGGCTTTGTTATTATATCTATATATGTTGATGACCTAAATATAATTGAAACTCTAAAAGAGCTAAAAAAAAGCTCATTCTTGCTTGGGTCAGACCAAGTACTGCCTTGGCCTGTAGATCAAACATCTCCCAAAAGTAGTTTTATTGCACCAGTCTAATTATACAAATAGGATATTATAGACATTTTATATGGATAAATCTCATTCTCTCAGCACACCAATGGTGGTCCGTTCACTTGAAGTAGACAAAGACTCATTTAGACCTAAAGAGGAAAACGATGAGAAATTAGGACCTGAAATTCCTTATCTCAGCACTATAGGAGCACTATTATATCTTGAAAATTGTACCAGACCTGATATTGCATTTGCAGTAAATGTTTTAGCGAGACACAATGTTAATCTAACCTGAAAATATTGTAATGGAATTAAACATATTTTACGTTACCTTCAAGGAATTGTTGATCTTGATTTATTTTACCAGAGAAACAAAGATTTAACATTGGTGGGATATGCAGATGTTCGCTATATGTCTGATCCTCATAATGTTAAGTCACAGACTGGTTATGTGTTCCTCTGTGCAGGCACGATAGTTTCATGGAAGTTTGTAAAACAAAGTGTAGTTGCTACTTCCTCAAATCATTTTGAGATTATTGCATTATTTGAAACTGCCAAAAAATGTGTTTGGTTGAGAACTTTGATACATCACATTCAAGATTCATGTGGTTTATCCTTAAATCATGATACCCACATTATACTTTTTTAAGATAATGCGGCTTGCATTGCACAAATAGGTGATGGATTTGTCAAGAGTGACAGAACAAACATATTTCACCTAAGTTATTTTACCTACATGAACTCCAAAATAATGGTGAAATAGATGTCCATCAAATCTGCTCTAGTAACACTCTTGCAGATTTGTTCATTAAATCTCTTCCTACTTCCACATTTGAAAAACTTGTACGTGGAATAGGGATGTGTCGGCTCGGTTGACTACTTAATCAGGGGGAGTAAATTAATCATCCATGAAGGATGCAACCCAGAAGGTTTATGGATGTACTCTTTTTTCCTTTGTAATTTTTTTTCGACATGATTTTTATTTACCAAAAGGTTTTTAACGAGGCAGCTTACGTACAATGACTATTAAAATGAGGGGAAGTATTATACACACTGTATTCTTTTTTCCTTCGCTAAGTTTTTCTCCCACTAGATTTTTCTTGGCAAGGTTTTTAGTGAGGCAATATAAATAGCGTATATAAAAAGGTGAACATCCAAGGGGGAGTTTTGTAAATATATTAATAAGTTGAAGTTTCACCTTTCACCATTCTTCCTCTTTTAATGAGGATTGATTACATACATTAAGGAAACATTAAGGAGGATTGATAATGATTGATTATGAGGATTGATTACGCACATCAAGGAGGATTGATGATGATCGATGTTTAACCTTTCATATCTCATGGACGTTTTTACTCTTCGGCCTATAAATAGAGGCTTGTGTAACTTGTTGAACAGAATGGAAATGAGTTGACATTTTGCTCCCACCTTTCTCCTATCTCTTCTTTCTCTTATTATATTCCCGGTAGAGTTCTCTAAGTTGATTCCAAAGATCGCCGTTTTCTTTTATAACAAAAGCATAATAAAATGTTGAAGATATATATGTTTAGTTATGTATTAACAAAGGATAAACATGTTACGGAAAAATGTGAAATTTCATACTATTCAACTCTTGATATAAACAAAGGAGTTAATATCAATTGTAAATTCAATCTCATAACAAGTGGATCACCGTACGAGAGCTTGAAAGTGCAGAATACGTAAATAAATTTTCAAAACTATCTTGCGATTCATATTAAAATTTGAAAAGATTACAAATAAGTGATTTGTAATTTTATAAACCTATAAGTCTATTTGAAAATTACCTATGAGATCAAAATTTGTTTGATAGTTATATTGAATTTTAAATTTCAACTTTGTAATAAAATTTTTCTCAAATTATTTAATAAAAACTGGACAGATAATTTTTTTTGGTAAGTTAAGTATATATAAACTTTCTAATAAACTATGTACAAATATGAAGCCGGACACAAAAATCATAAATCAATAATAACATCAAGTATGCCAAAATATGTTCAACAGTGAACCGGCTACAAGATACATCAATGTGGCAAAGCACGTCTAACCTAGTGGCCAAAGTTGGCCAAATGCTAGAAATTCCAAACAATTCTAATTAAAAGCATGATATCATAAATTAAGAATAACGAACGTGTCTAGTAAAACTGATCATATGATGTATTATAGAATGATATTTTATTGGGTGTAATTTGACATTTATATTTTGAATTTGATATTTAAAAGGAAAAAAATGGAAATAAAGGCAGTTTTGTTTGTTAGGTTGGTAAAAAAAAAAACTATAAGTTGAAGAAAGATAAGGATATTTTGGTTTATTGATTGAAAATAGGAATGTCTTAGTCAAAATGGGAGTGAAAATAGCGCATTCCTTTTCGAAATTCAATTTTCCCCCATGTTATTTTACTAGCTACAACCGCGACTACTGTTGGTGTTGGTTTGCTCGGGTGTCAAATTCATGACAAATTAATATTCTCCTATCAAAACCGAGGGGAATTGGACCACCTAGTTAGTTAATGCTGTGGACTACGAAATTCAATGTAAATGCTAACTGTGCAAAATGCTAAGGAGCACCGACACGCGACATGACATGACACGATACACTGACACATTATTTTTCATAAACTAGAGAATTATGATATGTTGGGATACGTTGTATTTATCAAGTGCTTAAAAAAATATCAACGGTGAGTTTCTTCTTATTCTTATTCTGTTAAGGATTTACGATTATATTTTTTGGGCTGGCTGGGTATATTAATATTGGGGAAGCTAAGTATATGACTTACGTATATATATTTTTGATAAATTTATATTTTGTCCCTTAATCTAATGATAATCTTCAAATTAACACCGCGCATATCAAAATGGCGCGTCCGGATGCTAGATTCGTGTGTCCCTAGAGTGTCTTGAGTGCTAACTACATGTCGGTTGCATGTCGAAGAGTGTGGGAAAAGTGTCGGAGAGTGTCGGACACAACACGGAGACCCTTGACGAGTGTCGGTGCTTCCTAGGCCAAAAGGAGGGCCATCGAAAGGGCTACAAACTCTTTTTCCAATGCACATTTAAAGTACAGCCATAATGTGATCGTAAAGCGTTGGAGTGTCAGAAAATGTGGGACACAATTCGAAGATTCCGAGAGAGTGTCGGTGATTCCTAGAAGGAGGGCCATCAAAATGGCGTTACAAACTGTTTTTCCAACCCACATTTAAAGTATAGCCATAATGAGATTTAAAATTAAAAGCTCAAAACAGATGAGTTTTAGTGGGTCGGCTATGACCATACTATCGACTCAATTTAGTAAATGGATCAGGCTTAGCCCACTTTGGTCCTTCTTTCCCAGCTCCTCTCTCCCTCTTCGATTTTGTGACTCGAGACCTTCTCCGTTTGTTCGCTCTGCTTCCAACATCTTTAGGTACTCTTCAACCTTTGACTTGCAACTTAGACACTGCGCTTCTGAGGGGACCTCAACTTTCACCACCACCTTCACGTCTCGTTCCATAACTCAACCCCGAGTTCCCTTACTAACTTGACGAGTTGGTGCATAGAGCACCCATTCTTTAAAGGCAAAAATTCAAGGAGAAAAGTTGCTCAAAATTATGATTTCGCGTTGATTCGGGTTTGGGTCGGAGACATGTCACTAAATTGGAATTATATATAAAAATGGGTCAATTTGGGCAGCACCATCTTTTTACCGGATACATCCATCTGATGGGCCTAGCCAAAAAGGTGTAAGAAAAATGTCAAGTCAGCCTAATTTAGGAAAAAAAACCACAAAAAAAGGCATACACATATTGCAAGGATGACTAAACTTTTCATTAGGATTGGTCAATATAGTTATTTCGGGTAATTTTGGCAAAATAACGCAAGAAAGTCGAAGTACATGTTTATTTAAACCCATGTCGAAGTTTATGGGCCTGCGTTTATCATAACGAGCAAATTCTTGTGGCTTCGCTTCATGGTTCGATCCAGAGACGGGCAAGCGGTCATGTATTTTATCTTTAGAAGAAAATCAACCACCTTGAGGACCGGTTTGAAGAAGCTCGAAGCAGGCGAAGGGCTTTCGTTCTACTGCTCATCACATCTGGGATCATATCCGAAGGTAGAAGTGATTCCTTGAGTAATTTTTTTTTTCCTCATAGAGGAAAAGCAGCAGGGATTTCTACTTCCGGGTGTATAAAATTGGTTAAGTGGCCTTATGTTCTTTAGAAAAAACCAATTATATGATCAGTAAAGTTGCTATATGATTAGACCCAACATGAATCTCAAAACAGATTGAATCCTTTTTAGCCGCAACCGATTATGTCGTTGGTGGTAGCGGAACAAATCTGCATTGTGAAGGTTAGCGCATAGACTCAGTTTATATAAGCCGAGACCATTATAACCATTGATCATCTGGTCCCACTGAATCTATATACGAATTACCTAATTTACTAAAATTTGTGCATTTTTTATGCAAAGCGGGATAAACTTCATCCCCCAAGAGCGTGGATGCTAGGCTTCAATGGCGGCGGGCTCACCCAGGCCCTCGCGAGACAACAAATTTGAAGGTGACTCCGGCACGGGTATTTAGGTTGCGTTTGGTCAAGAGAAAGTGTTTATGTTCCAAGAATGTTCCCGTAACACTTCTGGAACAGAGATGCGTATGGTTTAAAAATGTTCCAAAACTTTTGTGTCGGGGAGTAAAAAAAAAACTTACTTATGAGTTTTGGAACACTTTTTGAACCACTATTCACCGCCGCTGACGCGATCACCACCCGCCGGCTACCGTCCCCGGCTGCCACTAGTCGCCGCCACCGACCAGCCCATCCCTCTGCCCGTTGCTTCCACCGGTCACTGGTTGCGGGTGGCGGCGGAAAAAAATATTCTTTTTGTACTTACTAAACACGTTTATGTTCTCAGAAATCGTAGCCGGAAACAGAAGTATTTCTACTAAAAAAATGTTCACAGGAACAAAAATGTTACCATACGCGTAGCCATCACATGTATGCTATTAATCAAGGGCTGGCCTAGACGACTAGAGATCACCTGTGCATAGGTACTTCGAATTACTTGTTCAGCTTCATCAGGATTTGTGGTTGGCAATGTGCCGCTAAATTCCGGTGTGATGGATTCATTTGACCTTAATCACTCGTAGGCTTAGCACCCAAAGCTAGCAATTGCATCAAAAGGGGAAGAAGAGGCTTTCACGACAAGCGGCATTGAAGTCAAACGGATTTCTTGCATCCTCCGAGTCTTGATTTGGTAATCTGTGAAGGGAATTCGCTCTTCACAAGTTACTTATTTGTCATTTACCTTGTTGGACAAGCATCTGCAAGGTTCTCCACCCCCACACACACTAATGAGGAATTAGATAAGTGATTATCAATTTCACATTTGAGAATCCAGTTGTTGTATACCCTGTAAGAAAGTTGACATGAACGGTCCTCGAACTTCGATCCAATGTGTAATGTCATTTTTGGACTTTTAATTTATTAATACAATCTTTGATCTATTGATAATTGTTCAACCTAGTTATTGAACTATGAAAATGTTCAATATCATTCTTCTGTTGATTCATATTAATGAAATCTGCCGGTGTGACTTCCAATCCGGTAATCTTGAATGGTGGGCCCAAAAAAAAAGTTTGCATGTGAATTATATAAGCAAGATATTCATTTCAAATCAGGATATGATAATTCACGTCATCAAATAACAATAAACATGTTGACGCCCTAATTTTTCTCCCTTTTCTTAATTATATGCATAAAAAGATGGACATATCAACTCATCATTTTCAGTAACCCAACTCAGCTCATGAAGATCCGCGTCATTTAGAAAGACGTCGGATTTGTCGTTTTGAGCCAAAAGAAGGACTGTATCAATCATTTATCAGAACCACATTGAACAAATTAAAAGTCAATAAACGACAATACATATCGATTCAAAGTTTAGAAATCCTTTACATCGTTGTACCTATATGGTTGTCTAATCATAGCTTGTGCACTGTCGAACATACAAAAACAAGCCCATGCACGCTCCGATAAATTTCATATGTGGACACGGTTTGAGAGAAATTAGTAAGTTCTGTCAGGGTTTTAGCATAGGGAAAATTTACGATTAGGTGGTCCCTCTAGTTATGCAGGAGCATCGGACCGTCGTTAGTTGTTATTAGGAGTGTCAAATGTACTCGTGCTGGGCAGGCTAGCCCGACCCGACTCTCCCCGGCCCGAAATTTTGTTGAATTTCGGGCATTTTCGAGCTGGATTTGGCACTCGGGCTGGCCCGCCACTCAACTTTATTTAATACATATTTTTTATTTTAAATTTAACTTATTTTTATATTTTATTTTTATATTTTTTTCATTTTATGGGTTTATTAATTGATTTTAATTCTAAAAAATTTAAAAAAAAGGAAAAAAAAAGGATTCGGCCCCAATCCGGCCCGAGTGTGGTACTACTTCGTTCGGGCCAGGTCTCGACACCCCTAGTTGTTATATTATCTACATGGATTCGAGCAGACACGTGCGTGGAAGTGGAGACCAATCAGCATACGGCCGCGAAATCTGGTGTTGGATTCATTTGTTGGATGGTTGGAAACCCAGAGATTAAGCAAAACCAGTTGTTTATCTGACGAACTGACTCTCGAGACAGACCACGCATATTTAATCTGCACACTTTCAACGCTGTATGACATCACCATATTGGCCGGTTGCTCACCTCTGCTCCCTCCTTCCGGGGAACGATAAATTCATTGATTACCATTTACGCTTGTTAAACCTAGATTAGAACTCTTTCGTGGTGATTTGTTTTCGTAAATTCATTGATTACCACCTACACTTACTTCCAATGACCGTCGATAGCAATAAGAAAGGAACCAAATGTAGCTTGGAAAATCGACATATGTACATTCATATATCACGAAATGTTAACGGTTGGAGAAGGTTTTATGGGATTTTCAGAGCAAACACCGAAGGTCAACCGTTCAGATTTTACTACCCGTGTGCAAATAGCTATAGATTGATACCACCTGCATAGGCCAAAAGTTTAAACTTAACCAATTCATGACGGTTGCAGAGAGTTTCACGGGCCTTCAATAAGTAGGATCTCCACACTAGTACCCCCAGATTAAAAAAGGTAAAAAAAAAAAATGTTTAGGGGTTTTGTCCTATGTCCTATTAAGACAATTACCTCAATGGGGTCCAGGAGACAAGGAAACCTTGAGTGAAGGACCAAATGTTGTCTGTGCCTTCGTCCCTGCGCTTGAGTCGGATGAACCGTTTACTAACTACCCCAAAGGAGGTGAGAAAAAGTGGGTGTTCTGGGAGAAAAGTTAAGCTTCCTCAAATTGCTGGGCATAATTAATTGTCACTTTCAGTCCTCTGGTTGCTTCAAAGTTATTTGCTGACGCTGCTTGTTTTAAATTGACTCTCAGGGGAAAGAAATAATAATTAAGAGGTTGCGTCTTAGAAGGTCGACCTTGAGAACATTGCGACCTACTGCTTTGGTCAAACAAGAGCTAACAAGGAGAATTGAAACCCTAGTTAACGTTAAGCTTGCTGTTTTAAGTCTATACATACGGGCAAGTGTAGAGCCATCTTGTCTGAGGGGTCCCAAGTCAATGGTCAAGTTATTTTATGGCATTGAGGTAGAAATACTTAGCCTATACATTGTATCCGTATCAAATTGTTATCGCATTACATATACGCATACACAAAACTATCAAGCTAGCAATAATCAGCGGCTGAGAGAAGAGGGTTTTAGTGCATTTGTCCAGCTTGACGTCCATCTTCACTATTCATCTTGATATTATGAGAGCTACTCGGGGATACTTCCCTTTTCTCCATATCTTTCGTGACTGCCCGTATCCTAATTATCTCTTTCAGGTATGATGTGCGCATGCAAACTACAAGGTCACATTGACTATGATCCCACCATTTCACTTGATATATCATATGTTCAGCTCCTACAATCTAATATTCAAGTTTTACTCTTTGGCAGAATCTCAATCTACATTTGACGGCCTCCGGTAGGGTAAATAAACTAAACTGAATTGAATTGGTAATACGACATGTGCTCTCTCTACGGATTAGTTAATGAAGTATTGTTACAGGACTTCACGGGTCAACGCAACAAGAGTCACCATTTGTGTATAAAATTACGATGACTATATAATTGCAATTACTAAAAGTACGACTTTGAATGAAGAATTTCAAGTATTTGATTTTACTTTATTTTTAAAAAAGAAATGATTACGCGTTGAAATTGATTATCCTCACTAATTAACAGTTATGTACGAACGAAAGCGAAGGTTGATTGATCAGATAATTTATCTCACGCCCCTAACTGTAATTCCCTCCATTGTATTCTAGTTGCATACACGAGGACATGTTTGCTGCACCAACTTTCCCTCCAACTGCACCACACCCATAAACTTAGGTCATCATACGCCCTGCTGTGAATCCATCCTTGAGCCCGTTTTTGAATGTCTTAATCACAATTTCAATTATACAGTGAGTACTATTATGCATCTTCTCTAGATTGCTTTCGGGCACCTAATCAAATCTAATTAGGTGCTGAAGATGTCGTCAAGGATGATATTAATTCACCAGGAATACCAGGGATATGAACAGAAGCTTGTGCAGACCGATTTTCAACCATTTAACCAACGTGGAAATAGAGTTGCGCTTTCTCATTGCTCGTCGATGTCGAATCATGCACGTCGGCTAAACAGAAAGTATGTTGAAACTCCAATAAAGGTTTTACTTTAGTCGGTCATCTCGTATCTTCGAAGGATTCCCTACTCCCCCGATGCCCCCGCCAAAGTTGAATAATACCAACTTGGATAATTATATTCCATGTCTCTTCTAACAAAATGTAGCAGTAGTTGATTATAAACTGGAAAAATATGCAAGTTAAACTTGACCAAGATTTGGGGGTATGAGATCGGATCATATGTAGCGCACAGATGAAGAAGAACCTACTCTGCGTAGAATCGGGTCGTGAAACGGGTAATTAAGAAAGGGAAATACAGATTGATACGTAAGGCACGTAAGGCAGGTTTACATGCTGACGCTGACAAAAGGAGCCTGCTTTTTATGTTGCGTGCATGGACAAGATGAGAGCTTATTTTGGCAACACTGACCTGCCACAATCAAATTATCGAAATTACGACCGAAGCCAAATTAATAATAATAATAATAATAAACACGCACACAAATCCTCGACTTGATCCATTAGATGGAGGTTTGAAAGGGAGGGCTCCTTTTTTTTCCAACATCTATTGTGTCCGATGGCAGTTGACAGCGGACTAACTCTTATTGAGTGCAACAGTATCGGACGGTATATGACAAGGTGACATATATGTATAGCTCTCATCGTGGTCCCTGAGCAACAAATCTGCGTGGCTTTCTATCGTTTCGTTTGGTCGGAACGGAACTTGTACTATGACATGACAACTCGCGGAAGGGAAGCACCGTGTTGAGCCCAATTTGAATAAGTTGAGGTACTTGATGGGGATTTTTTTTTTTTTTAAATGTGCCTACTTGATTGAGAGTGAAAGTTTAAAGTCACAAAGATTAACCATTCTATTCCATGAAGCTATTTTTACCCAGGAATAAGTTTTCTTATTTTTATTATTTGATCAAGTTTCTGAGTAGAGAAACACGTTTGATAAAGATACAAAATTTCTGTCCTAGAAATAAAAATTCGTTTAATAATAATGTAAAATTCTTACGGTTGCCGACCACCGATGGCCAGAGACTAGTAGCCAACGAACAACGGCTAAAGACCGGTAGCTGACGACTAAACATGTTAGAAATCAAAGACAGTCGAAAGGTGGATTGCGGTTGGCGAACAGCGGCCGGGGAATGCAAGAGAGAGGAAGTAAGCAATTCTCATTTCTATTTTGATTTTCTTTAACGTCCTAAGTGGTTGCCGGATCATTATTTTGATATTTCATTTACGATGAACAGTATTTGCTGAAATAATTACTATTTGACATCGTGGAGACCATCGATACGAGTTGCAGGTCACAAGCACACAAAGAGAAATCTCTCAATGTATGCTAATTTCGGAAAAAAATGATAAAAAGGATATCCTAGTGCAACCATAACCCTAATAAGTGTAAGGTTGATCGTAATTTCATAGACGTTACAATTTCAACCGTAGATCCGCACACTATCACCACGTATTTTATATAAAATATTCATCGATTAAGAGATTGCATGATCAGAGATTGTCAGGTTAGTAGCTCCCTTAATATAATAATAGCTCGTTAACTTCTATCAATTAAAAGTTACAGTCGTTATACAACGCGAGGCACAAATTCATCTTCAGGGCCTACCTGGGTCAGAAAAGTTTACAGTGGCACCGTCGATGTCATCACTAAAAAGAGCAATTATTTCTTCAACTACTAAACCATATTCTCCAACTATTCAAACCAAGAAGGGCATTGCCAGAGCCTATCGAGGACTCGAAGACTGCACCAAATCGATTGAGGAATTTCATTTTTACGTACATAAGTACTTACATTTAAACATATATCAAATGATGCATGATTGAATCTCGCTCTATGATGCCCGCTCGTAGGAAGGTGTCTATACCAAAAAATATCAACTTAAAGTAATAATCAAATATGTGATAGACTTAATCAATGAGAGCATAGTTATTTAATTATCTTTTACTTTCCGCACTGTAATGATAGTTTTTAGATTCGCACTATTAGTCAAATTCTGGTGAGTTTCTTAACTACAATTTTCAAATTCGTGTCGTCGATTGAACTTTGCTGTTTTTAATTGAATTCCAATGTTGTATCCGTACAATTTTATGGAATTAGACCTTCGGGGCTTTAGAGCTTCTATACTTGATGATAGTAAGGGATAAATTCGTCAATCTAACACCTGTCAACATCTTCATAGTGTTTAACAAGGTGGAATGTGGATTCCAGCAAGTATCTCACCAAAATAAGAAGTGTCAACCGTGTGTTTGTGCAACATAAAAATATTCAAGGGCTGAAAACTATGATCCTATATAAACAAGGCGGTACCACGGAGAAGCAACCAAAGCGGAGCCATAACACTGTTAGAGATTCAGACTCGCCGCCACTTAGTAGAGAGAGGGAGGGAGCATGGGAAGGTCTCCATGTTGTGATGAGAATGGCCTCAAGAAAGGACCCTGGACTCCTGAGGAAGATCAGAAGCTCGTTGATCACATCAAGATCCATGGCCATGGAAGTTGGAGAGCCCTTCCCAAGCTTGCAGGTCTCTCTCTCTCTCTCTCTCTCTCTCTCTCTCTCTCTCTCTCTCTCTCTCTCTCTCTCTCTCTCTCTCTCTCTCTCATTTTTCTGAAAGCTTAGGGCATTTTGCTTCTTTTTTTGCAGGTCTGAACAGATGTGGCAAGAGCTGCAGATTGAGATGGACCAACTACCTGAGGCCAGACATCAAAAGAGGCAAATTCTCTCAAGAAGAAGAACAAACAATTCTACATCTCCATTCCATCCTAGGAAACAAGTATACACAAATTGCCCTTTTCCTAAGTTGTGCCATCCATCATAATTGGAGTGCCTATAATCTCAACTAAGCACTTCTCCTACGAGGACATCTTTTAATTTGAATATGTAGTTCATGAACATGATTCGTCAATAAAATGGTTATCATGTTGTCCTTAGGTGGTCTGCGATTGCCACGCACCTGCCGGGCCGGACCGACAACGAGATCAAGAACTTCTGGAATACCCACTTGAAGAAGAAGCTGATCCAGATGGGCTTCGACCCCATGACTCACAAGCCGAGGACAGATATATTCTCGAGCTTGCCACATCTGATAGCCCTAGCCAACCTGAGGGACCTCCTAAGCAACCACAACCCGCTGGATGAGCACGCAATGAGACTGCAAACTGAGGCTATTCAGCTAACCAGACTCCAATACTTGCAGCACTTCCTCCAATCTGCAGCATCGCCACCTTCTGTGACCAGCACTAGCCCATATGGCCAGACTGGCTTTTCGGAATTTGATGCCCTCAACATGTTCGGTTCGCTCTCCCCCATGAAAGAGATCAACCACAATCTAGCCCTCACTTCATCGCAAATGGAGAACCTGTCCTCGTTTTCTCTCGAATGCGCAGCCTCTACCATCGTTCCAAACCTATTGAGTAATTTGACGGACGAACAAGTGCCCTTCGATTTTAATATGACCTCGTCGAACAGTGATCCCCAAATAGGCCAATATGATATTGTAAATAACCAAGGCGAACACCATAACCAATCATCTGATGCTCATCATCATCATCATCAATGGGGCTTTCTATCTCCGTCATCTTTTCCTCAAGCCGTGACCGAGACTTCAACAAGCAACAACAATCAGGGAGAAGCGAGCAGCACGACTTCTAGCTATGGAGGATCCACCACATCTTGGCCTGAGTATTTGTTTGATGAGTCCCTCATAAATGAGATTTCTTAGTTAAGAATTTAAATTCCGAGGGCAACGGATTGGTTTGTGATCTCTTTTTTCATCCTTTCCTCTGTCGTTCTTACCTTTTGTGGGGCCTGCTTAAATACTTGTTTAGTTCAACTTTTATATTTGTATAAGTTGCACATATAAGCATATGTTTTTCGGGCTCACACGTGAGTATTATATGCTTATTTACGTGGTATACGTACATGTTGATGTACATAATCTGGACACAATTGACTTGAAGATTTCCATTTTCAACCCGCAGTTCATTCTACATGTTGGTTTTTGCTCTTAGGGACCAACGATGATGAAATGAAAGGAAAGGAAAGGAGAAGAGAAAGAAGTAAAACTACAATTAGATGTTCATGTATATGACATTACTTTGGTTGGTTTCCAGGTATTTAGTTGAGAACCTCGTACTTGAACAGTGACTAATTTGACAAGGTTAGAAACATGAGCAAGTAGAAGTGAGCAGCCTTGATCGAAATTGAAACTTGAGTATAGTTGAGCCAGTTCTTTCATTTTTAAGCATAAGTTTCCTATTGTATAGTTCCTTTTGGAAGTTTATATAGCAGAAAAATAGTCTCAACAATTACTCAACATATCAAAATAGTTCAACACGTTCTCATAGCTCGATTCCTCTAGCAATTTCTTGCTCCCCAAGAAATTTCAGTTGAAAAGTTATGTGGGATAAAAAAGAAGAAGAAATGATCGGTTGGTGGACCGTTCCAATTTTTAGCAACTGTGTCCTTTTCTCCAATTAATTTCTAAATCTTAATCATCGAAGAAATATAACTTCATGTGTGCCGAACGAAGAATTATAGTTTGTTGAGAGCAAGCAAGTGAATTTGGCGAAATACATGTCTTACATCAAAATGTTGAGGAATATAGCTCTTACTAATCCAAATTACGCTAGACACTTGTGTTCAGTGTCTTTGCATGCACATTAATTATTGATATAATTAACTATGTATATTAGACTAAAATATACTTTTAGCAAGGATGCCCATCACATTGAATCTTGGATTGCAGATCCAAAGACTGAATTTGAAGAAGATGACAACATGATAAATTTCATTGTCGAAACTTTTCTCTCCAGCCATCCTTTTTCAGGAAATTCAATGAACATCAATCTCTTTTCACTTCGAGAAGTTGGTTGATTAACCAGCGAAACTACTGTCAGAAATATTTGACATATATTATTCATTTTCATGCTAGGCAATGCAGATGCTTGGCGGACATTATTCTTGGACTTTTGTCTAATTTCAGGTAGGCATTACGATCAACTAATTCGTGAACCCTCTACTCTTTAATTGGAATTATTGCCTGGTAACTAATCAGGCGACCTGCCACGAAAATTGGAAATATCATCTAACTAGGTGGAAGAACAAGATGCTAAGGCAGACACTCAACAGATATTACTGTCCGAATGTAGGTAAGCAGTTCTTGAACAAGCAAGTTCCCGTATCATAACAGGAAGGAAATTAAGCAGGGGATGCCTTGGTTCATACTCTTTCATCTCTTTGTTTCTTTTCCCGCAAGCGACTGACTGTGTACTTCCTCCAAATCCACACGCACAGTGTCGTTGACAGAGCTTGCGATTTCAAATCTAATTAATTACGCACGCCAACAAATTAAGGGAGTTTCAGCAAAACACTGAGGACAAATCTAGGTGGATATAGAGATGATTAGGTCAAAGCAACATAGAAAACAATGAGACACACGTATGCTTAGGTTTCTTCTCAGACCTCGTCTCCTATATTAAAGAGAAATTAAGTTTGTTTAGTCACCTAATGCGACCCCATTTCTTAGGTCATGGGTGCCTTCTTCATTAATTAGTAATCAAATCGCTCTTTAGCCCGGACAACGACTATTGAATCCGGTTAGGGCATCAAAAAAATATAGTTGGTGGCAACGACATGGAAAGGGTAGATAGCAAGCGGAAACATCAAGATGGAGACGTTTTGTCTTATGAAGTAGAGTAGCAGTCGTATGCTAAATTGCTATTGGAGCAACATCGAGAATACATACATGTTTCGTCATCGTCGTTGTTTGTTTTTTTTCCGGTATAGCGATATAGTAGCTTTGAACGATTTGTTCCGCTGACTAAACCACCAATTTCATGGAGATTTAGCCATGGTTTTATATCAATTTGGAGATAATTGACCCTATTTGGGATCTCTTTGTTTTAGATTTATAACGGGAAACTTGCCAAAAAAATCTTAAACCTATTGCACTTCAGTCATAAACTTTGTAAGTCTATCGATTCTGTCATAAACTTTTTTCACTTTTTACCATTTTAGTACTATTGGATAGAAATCGCTGCAGTGATGCTGACCTTCCCACGTGACACTCTCCTCACTAAGGTAGATAATTTTTAATGATACTTTATTTTTTGAATATTGTTTGTAACTTTTTTCCTTTTTTTCAATTTTACTTTTCCTTTTCCTTTTTTCTTCCCCCCTTTTTTCTTTTTCCTTTTTTCCCTTTTCTATTTCCCTTTGCTAGCCATCACTCAACCTTCGCCAGCTTCAAGTGAGGGCCGCCCTTGCTTGCCTAAGCGAGGGCTGCCCACGCCAACCCAAGCGAGGATGACTCTTGCCTGGGTGGGCAACGACCATGGGCCGATGGGGGCGGCCCTGGCTAAGGGCAACGGAGGTTGAGGACAGATGATGGGCAAAGAAAAAAGGAAAATAGAAAAAAATAAAAAATAATTCATAAAATATTAAACTATTATTAAAATTTATCTACGTCAGCTGGTGGTGCCACGTAGGATAGCCGGCGTTCATGTAAGCGATGTTCGACTAATAAACTGAATTGGAAAAAGGTAAAAAAAAAAAAAAAGCTTAAGATTGAATCGGCAATGTTAAAAGTCTCAGAACTGATTTTGCTCAAGTGTAAAAAGTTTATGATTTTTTTGATAATTTTCCTTATTTATAACCGTCTGAAACCTGATACATAGATCGTAGACATATACCTAAGTCGCTGTCGAGGCTCTTAAGGTCCTATCCTCCCCTAATGCAAGTGATTAGTAGTTAACTATGTGATTACTTTTGTGCGAGGCTACTAATCTATATGAAGAAACAAAATCAGTCTTCCATTCGGGGACTTGGATGTGCGTGTTGAAGGGCTAGCATCTCATGACACCTTTTTTTTTTATTTTTTTTGAAAAATTATCAAAAAGTCCTAAAGCTATTGCAATTGTACCAATTTAGTCCTAAATCTTCTTTTTCTTGCCAATTCAGTCCTAAATATTTTGAAATTGTGTCATTTATGTCCATATGGTGAATTTTGGCTAACTGGTGCTGATGTGGACATCGGCTGGCCGGCGACGCAATATTTTAATTTTTTTTGAAATTTTTATGCTTTTTTTATTTTTCTTTCCTTCCCCCTCCCCTCTCCCCATCTCCAGTCGGTTTTCATAATCTGGCGACCGGCCAAAAGGGCAGCCGGAGATACCGGCTCGCCCGGCCGTGGCCAGGGTAGACTTTGTTGTTGCCGGGCAATGCAATGACGCTAAGGTCGAGCGCTGCCACGGCCGGGCGAGACTCGACCTCATCGACCCAAATATGGGCTTAGGAGGTTGAGCCCTGCCACGGTCGGGCGAGGCTCGACTTCACCGGCCCAGATATGAGCTTGCGAGTTTGAGCCCTGCCTCCCCTCCCCCCCCCCCCCTCGCCTTAGTCGTGGCGAGGCTTGACCTCACTGTCGCTTCTTCGCCTTGAATCAGCCTCTCCGACCACCCCTCTGGCCGATCCTCGCATTATGGAAACCAGCCGAAGGTGGGGAAGGGAGGGGAGGGGGAAGGGAAAAAAAGAAAAGGGAAAAACATAAAAATAAAATAAGAAATTCATTAACAATTTAATATTAAATATTGAGTCGCCGGCCAACTAGCGTCCACAACAACAATGACTTGCCAAAATTCGCTGGATGGACTGAATTGACATAATTATAAAATGTTTAGGATATCGGCCTAAAAAATATTTAGGACTGAATAAGCATAATTGCAATAATTTTAGCACTTTTTTGGTATATTTTTTTTTTCGTGATGTGGAGGATGTCTAATTTCAGGTAGGTAAATCTCGACACTCATCGTAATTTAGTGTGTGTAAATTGCAGTTGTCAAGTTAAAGTTTTGGTAAATGAGATGCATGCGTATTAGGACGTCTTGCTATGACATCCTGCATACGTTCTTGATTTCATCTCAATGAACAAGTAGAAACATTTGCATATGATTTACCTGCGTTCGTACATACGATGAATGTGCATAAACCTAATGTATTTTCTGCTAAAATTAAATGGATTAACTAAAAATACAAAAGGTTTAAGAATTATGGTGGGTTTGGTTTAGCATTCCGAAGCTTTCAGCTCCCAAAGCCCATTGGGAGAATGCTGAAGCATTTTGTTCAGCTTCGAACCAATATTTGATCAAATTATGACCTTGGAAAAGCTGAAAGCCAAATGTAATCTCATCAATTCCCTATATTTTCGATTTTCACTCCTTTTTTACTATTTATCTTCTTATCCAGTCCTACAAAAAGTAATTTTTTAATTAAAAATTAAAAAATTACATTCAAATCCCCTTTGGAATGTTGGTTTTACAAAACATCATTCAACCCAAAGCCCATTTTTAAATAAGATTGTACCAAACACAATTAGCATTTTCCTAAATCTCTTTAGGTCAAAAGCCATTTGTATTTTCCCAAAGTTCATTTCAAATTCTGAACCAAACTTATCCTGAATTGGTTCAATTGAAATATTTGAAACCGAATTAGTACAAATACAATATATTTAGAAAATTTTTTTGGTACTTTTTCCGTAAGTTGCCCGTATGCCGCGTTCAATTCTTTTTCTTTTCTTTTCTTTTCACACGATTTATACGATAAAATCACCAGCTACTGTCGCCATAATTTGGATCAAAATGAGCAACAACTTAGTGAATGTTAAACGACACGTGGATGGCCTTAGAAATGTAAAGGGGTCGGTCTAATGAATGATGAAAGTATAAGGGGGCCACGATACAGATTTTACCCCTTTATTTTGAAAACCTTACAAAAAAAAAAATTTATTAGTAAGTGATGTAACAATTTTCCATTTGGTGCTTTAGAGAAGTCAATCCTTTCAATTCATTGTCCTCTGATACCCAATTGAAACCGGAAACGTGATTTTTTTTTAAATTTTTTTTTATCATAAATACCGAAAGTCTATTGACATCGGACAGATCGGAAACAAAAATTTTCAACATAGGTTTTGGGAGATAACACAGCCAATTAGGAAGGAGTTATTTTTTTCTATCAACTTTGGCCACCCAATCTGCTAGCTTGTTGGCCTCTCTTGGACAATATTTCAGGCATACAAAGTTAGTTTTAGCGAGATGTCTGCGTACAATCAATATTTTCCCGTTATTTCTTGGCCCTTTAATATGTGTTACAGAATTACGAGTGATAATCAAATTTTATCGTCAAGAGAACTTTATTGAAAATGTACTAAAATATTAATTTTTAGGACTCAATTATACTTTCATAACAAGTTTTAGCACTTTCAATCAAAATCAAGCCAAATTTGGCGGATAATCGATAAGGCTTTTGGTGGATTCACAGCAGAATTCGGACATCTCACATGAGTAACAAACTTCTATTGCTTTATCTATTTCGGTCCTTTTGTTTTGGCTGGGCTTTCTCATGTGCTGCCATGGGCTTCTCAATTCCCTTCTTTTCTTGGAAAAGATTATTCGTGATCTGCGCTTGCCCTTTTTGTTCAGACGGGCTCCTCAACTCCTACTAAGTTCGGTTTGCTTCGAGAGAGATGAATAATTTTAAAATAATTTTTTTAAAATGATTACTTATATCGCTTAAATTAATCGGCCAATAAAAAATATCTTTATTATCGACAATAATTCATGTCTAAACATTTTCGCATATGATGAAAATATTTTTATTCATTTACTTTTGTAAGTGATGTAAGCAAATCCTTTTTAGAAAAATAATTTTCACGAAAGAAATGATTGTCTAGATACGCATATTTTTCTGTTCCGATGATTTTCAGTATGTCTTGACAAGTGTCAAAAAACTGTTAGAAAAAAAAAATGATCTGTGACTTTTTTCTAGGGTAACTTGCCAGCACTTTTATGAAATTGTCAATCTTTTTGGGTAGTTTGCAAATTAACGTTCTGTTTACTAACTGATCAACGCATGAAATTTACTAACTCTTGTATGCAAATTACCATAGGTAAATAACTCAAAAGGGAGCTAGTAATTAATTAGAAAAAAGATTATAAGTCGCTCAAGCAAGAACCGGTAAGTTCATAGAAGTTGGCAAATTAAATGAGTTTGTACGAAAGCCAAATACAAACTTTGAAAAGAAAGAAAACATTTGATAATTAATAAATTGTAAAAAAAAATAGTAACTTCACTAGAATATCAGTGAGTTACCCAAAAGATAAATGATTTCTAACCGTACTATCAGTTATTTTTTACCATAGCTCCACAGATCATCACCGCATGTTTTGTGTAAAGCACTCATTAATTAAAAAATCGTGAGGTTAGAAATAACAATAGTACTATCATACTATCATGCTAGCGAGAGCCTCAATAATTCTCTTCAGTAGCCTTTCTTCTACACTTACCTTCTCTTCCAGAAATTTAGTAAAATCTATCTTCACATGTTTCTTCCATTTTTTTTTATTTGGTCAAATGTTTCTTCCATTTGAAATGTTGGGTTAGTAGTGGGAATATGAAAGAGCATAGGCCAAGAAAGGGAAAACATAGCAGAACATCTCCGTGTTATTTAGTGCGTTAACTTCTGTAGATTTCTCATAAGGATATCTAGATGGAGAACTTCAGCGCAAATATAGATGCTGAATAATGGACAAGCGCATTCACTGGCCGACCAGGAACATCGTACACGAAGTATATCGGAGTAGAATGTAGTCTTTTTCGGACTTTTCATTCGTTGTCGAGCAGAGACAAATTGCAAAGAAGCTCCTGTTAGTTTGAACGTCTCAGGCGCAGTGCCACAATCCAGGGTTTAGTCCAGGACCGCACCGAGTCGCCTAGATGAAGCTCAGAGGCCAATTTGTCTAAGGATCATAAGCATCATTATAAACATTCTTGGTGATTTCCTGAGAGTTTTCTGATTTGGGCACTCTAAGGACGCTGTATGCCATTGCTGCAGCGCATGCTCCGAAAATAGGTGTGACAATGAAGACCCAGAGATTCTTGTAAACGCCAGAGGCAACCGCCGGGCCTATGCTCCTCGCCGGATTCATTGAAGCTCCCGTGATTGGCCTGCAAAATCCAAAAGCTCTTGGTCAAGCGCGTGCGCTTCAAGGTAGGAAGATGAAACGGAAAGAAGAATGAAAGAAATTGGCCTCGGTTCTTCTTACCCTGCGATCATAACATTGAACAGCAACGTAGCACCAATAGCAACTCCACCGATGTCTTTGTTCTGCGTTTTCACTCAGTCTGAAGAAGTAAGGTCTCTTAAAATAAAAAAGCAATCGTGCATCAAGGTGTTGAAGGAAGTTCGCGCCGAAAGTAATAATAGAAAGAGCTGGGGAATCGCAAAACAGCAAGCTCTGTCATCTTACCACTCTGTGATCAGTAGCTACGCCGCAGATCGTGAACATCAGGGTGAAAGTTATTATGAATTCCCATGCAATTGCCTCTAGATGGGAAGTTGTGTCCTTGTACTGAGTCATGGTTACTTGGATATCGTTCAGGTCATGGAACAGTACTTTCAGTGTGAGGCTCGCGAGTGTTGCACCGATTATCTGGGACAACACATACACTGGCACCTGTGAAAGGAAGTGCGATTTTCAATCTTTTCTAACAGAAACGCAAGTAAATGGTTAAACACGGTATTTTCCTCACATGTTTCCAGGGAAACTTAGTGGAAACAGCTAGCGCGCACGTGACCGCCGGGTTGAAATGCGCACCCGAGATGTGTCCGATTGCATATATCATCGCCATCAGAACTAATCCCCACACGATGGCTACGCCCACAATGGTGAGCCTCTGCACTTCGTCTACAAGAGCAGCAGCACATCCAGTAAACATCAGGATGTATGTGCCCAAGAGCTCCGCGAAGATCTGCACCAGCCGAGATTCTACTTAGATAAATGCTAACTCCTGAAATAAGATAATACTAACGGATGGATCAATACTTCAGGCTCATTTACAAATTGGCGCGGCAGACTCTTAATGAACGTTGAATATAACCCCATTAAATGCTCACTTATAATTCGCCACCTCAATTTGAATAACAACTTTGACTAAAAAAAAAAAAAATTGAATATCAACTTTGTAAGTGAGGCTTGAAGGTAAAATGAAACCCTTTGTTTTTTTCCCTCTTGCTGGTTTAGTGTACCGGAGAGACCTTTTGGAAATAAGACGCGGAAACAATAGCATCTTTGGTTCGGTAATCTTTTGCACGACTGGCCATGTTCTCCTCCATGATCGAATGCTCAGTTGGTAGCCAGACTTTTGGAGAGACTGAATAAATGCTTCCAGGTGTGGAGGCCATTGCTGTAGAACAAAAGCAAGAAACAGTGACTTCACTCCAGTTCTATTGGTGTTTTCAGGAACTCACTTGTCTGGACAAAATTTACTGAAAAATACAGGGTAAAATGTATTTATATACTAGCTAGATACGTTGGCTTCTTATGTGCCGAATATTTGACCAGTTCAACGTTCACTGGTATAGAATGTGTTTGGGGAATCTATGACCTGGTCCCTGCAATGATGCAGAATGGAGAAGTTCCATTGTCGTTTAGGCAAATTCCTGCCCATAGAACACAAAGGTCAAGGAATGAAAAAGCTCTTCACAGATTTTTAAGCATAATCGTGTTATCTTAGCCGGCAAATTTTGTTTCAAGTAGTATAGTTCTTTTGCTTGTTTTTGCATAATCGGGTTATCTTAGTCAATAAACTCTTGACAGATCGCATTGCATGCTGCTTCATTTGGTGTAACATGTGTCACTGATCAAATTAGTGTCATGGAAATCCCTTATAATGTTTCGAAAATGACAAAATAATCAAAGGCTACCAATATGTTTATTGGTTGAGTAGAACCGGGTGAAAGATGCACAAGCCATTATGCCAATGATATTTTAAGGTTATGAGTTCTCTATCGATGGTGAGCAAGACATTCGGCATTGAGGTGTCTACAAGCTGGAGTTACCTAAGTAGAAGGTAAGTGAGCCTAGAACTGGAAATCGGTGAAGCTTGCAGGGACTTTAGATAGGTGAACAGCGAGATAGAGCCACGATTGCCAATATTTGGATATTGCACATGAAGTTCTAGGTATTGCATATGAAGCCCTTGATAGTTACTTCGTGGATTGTATATGACTTGGACTTCATTGGAGTAATGTGGAAATATCATTACAGCTTGTATGTGCTCAGACTCTATGCAAAGTCTCCTCCAACTCAGAGAATATTCAAACTCAGAAAGTTTCATTAAAATGTGAAGCTATTCATACTCAGACTTTGAAATGAGTATGACTCAGACCTTGAGAAGAGTATCGGACGCAATATTCAAATTCAAAAGCAAATTATTTTTGCGACGGCTGGTGATCTGGCTTGGATTTATTTCGTAGTAGACAAGATGGCTTTCATAAAAGAGGAACTCTACTTATAGAAACCTAGATTGTATGGTCAATTAAATCAATGAAGATTCTGATTTTATCTCTCAACGGCTACTCAATCTTCTTTATGCAATCTTGTTTAATGAATTGGTTGGAAATTGACCCTATGAAGATTGTCCAACGGTGGATTGAAAGTGAAGGAGCACATAAAGAGATCAAGGATCAAGAATCGAAAATTCCAAAAATCAAAGAGAGCTGCAATTATTGCACACTTATCTTTGTGCTTCAAAGTTGTAATCCTTAAGAGGCATTGAGAAGAGTTATTGTGTTAGATAAAGTGATCTCAATCGGAAAAGCATCACTCATTCTAACCTCTTATTGATTCATTAATGAAATCCAATTAGTAGGTTGTCTGTGAGGAGAGTGAACGTAGGCTTGCAATAAGCCTAACAATATAATATATGTGTGTAATTCTACTAGTGAAATCCAGCCAATAGAGGCTGTTTGTGAGGAGAGTTGACATAAGCTTGCAACAAGCCGAACCACTGTAACATATGTATGCAATTCTCTCTATCTGTTCACTCATTATTATCTTTGTTGGTATATTGCACACAAGTGAATTTGATTATAGCACTATTTTTCTTCAGACTATGACTTCATGTAATATTTATCTTGATTGTTTTAATTTCGCTTTAATTTGTTCAAGAATGATCACAATCACCTATTCACTCCCCCCTCTAGATTATAGTGCTAGCTATAGCAATTAGAACAAAAGAGGACATACTTCTCGTGAGTTCTTTTCCAAGTATCATCAACAGAAGCTGCCTCTTGTTTTCCCAATATATATACTAGTCAATGCAATTGCAATTATCCAAGTTAATGTACATACTTGATTAAGGTTTAGTGCATCAACCGAAATCCATATCTTTAATCTATAAAGGACGAGAATTTTAGTGCATTGGAAGACATGAAGCATATATCAGAAGTTCAAGAAAAACCTTAGTTAAACCGAGTCTATTCAGGAAAAGAATTCTATATGTCCCTTTCCTATTTGAATAAGAATTTCTCTTGGAGGGAATATTCACGAACGTAATGTGTGTACAAGAGAAGTGCTTTCGATCTTTGGCAGTCTCTGTTTGTTGGTCGAAATCTTTCATACGAGATTTGACCGAGTGAGAGTGGACCTCTTCAAAGACATCCAGTTATAATACGTGGCCGCATATTCTTTATCATTCGAGCCGCACGGCGACTCGAAAGGATGATCCGCGAAGAAAGAAAGGGGACGCACACTGACGCTCTCTCCAATCACACTGAGTGTTCAATTTTGGTAAATCAATCACAAAACGAGGTTCGGCAAAAAAGCTCTCTTGTTTTTTCATAAAATATCAGCTGCCATTATTTTGCAATTTGTACACAAGAGTTGTTATAACAAAGAAAATAAACCCGAAAAATAGGAATACCATTAATATACAAATTTGCTTGCAATCTCTCATTTCCTTTGAATAGGAGTGCAAATCTCCCCTCAAGTTGGAGCGAAGACATCGTCAGAGGTCAACTTGTTCACCATATCTTGAAAACTCCCTTGGACATAGCTTTGGTGAAGACATCAGCAAATTGATCCTTACTATGAATATATGGCATCTCTATTGTCTTATCTTAAATTTTTCCCTTACAAAATGACAATCGACCCTATATATTTGGTCCTCTCATGGAAGACTGGATTTGAAGCAATATGTGTTGTCGCCTGATTATCACAGAATAGCATCGTAGGTTTAGACATGGCATCATGACCCAATTCTTGAAGTAATAGACGGAACCACACGATCTCACTAGTGGCAGCATCCACGGCTCGGTACTCAGCTTCTGCATTAGATCTAGCCACAACCATTCACTTCTTGTTTTTTCAGGTAACAACATTTCCATCAACAAAGGTACAAAAACCTGTGGTAGATTTTCTATCCATAGGGTTGCCAGCCCAATCAGCATCAGTAAAAATCACAATATCTGTATTACCATTATTCTTCAACAATATTCCTCTTTCGGGAGAAGCTTTCAGATATCGAAGGAGCTGGTTTATCAACTCCATATGCCTTTGTGTAGGTTTCTACATAAATTGGCTTACATAGCTGACAAAATAAGCAATGTCAGACTTAGTAATGGTTAGGTAAATCAACCTCCCTACCATGCATTGAAATTGTCCAATATCCTCTAATAGTGTTTCATTAGACACAATCTTACTATTATAATCCATAGGAGTGCTAGCAGGTTTGACGCCTAACTTACCAGTCTCCTTTTGTAGATCTAGGACATATTTCCTGTGAGTCAAGAAAAGACCTTTGTCAGAACTTGTTGCCTCTTTGCCCAAAAAATGCCTCAATTTCCCATGATCTTTAATGTCAAACTCCTTGCTCAGCAATTGCTTAAGTTCTGCAATATCTATTAAGTTACTGCCAGTAATAATAAAATCATCAACATAAATGAAAATGACAACAAAACCTTCACCAACTGCTTTAGTAAACATCGAAGAGTTGCGCTCCTTTTGAAACCAAATCGAATGAGTACAGAACTCATTTTGCCATATCATGCTCTTGGCGACTGTTTGAGACCATATATTACATTCTTTAATTTGCAAATCATTTCCTTATCATTCTCTAAGAAATGTCATGGGGGGAGATTCATATAGACCTCTTCTACTTGGAGGAAGGCATTCTTCACATCCATCTGAAATAACGACTAGCCACAATTAACTGTCACAGATAGAAGAACATGAACAATATTCATTTTTTATACAGGAGCAAATGTTTCCTTATAATCTATCCCATAGGTTTGAGTACACCCTTTTGCGACAAGTCGGGCTTTGTACTTCTCAACTGACCCATCACTATTATATTTGATCTTGTAAATCCATTGGAATCCAACTATCTTCTTTCCATTTGGCAATTTAACAGGTTCCCAATTATGGTTACGGTCCAATGCCTAAAGCTCATCTTTCATGGCATTCACCCATACATTGTTTTTTCCACGAAGGTATTGGGCTCCTGTTGATTTTCAATGGAAAACAAGAAACTTAAATAATGATGGAAAATTCTATCATACCCAATAAAATCTTGAATGGGAAGTTAAGCAGTACAATATGTTGAAAAAACACGACGCCGCGTTGAAGGCCTTGGAATGCGCAATAATCTGTGAATTGGGGCTGAGATAATAGGTGTCGAATGTGCTGGACTTCCTCTGTTGCATTGTTAGCCCCAACTTCCAAATCAGCCGCATCTTGAAAAAGTGAGTGTTGTTATGTTCTATATTCATAGGCCGATTCCCTTGAATAATCGCTAATGGAATTTCGTCGATCGAACATTGAAGGCTAGATAGGTAAGACAGGAAGCAAAAAATCAGAATATTCACCTTGCTCCCCTTGAATTTGATTGTTGGCAAAAAAACATGTTAGTCTCATCAAAAGACAACATCACGAGAAATATAAACGCGTCTAGTACTTGGTTCATAGCATTTATATCTCTTCTTGACATTCGAGTATCCCACAAACACACAATTTCGAGCTTGTGGATCTAGCTTGTCACCAGATTGAGAATCCACATAACACACGCAACCGAAGATTCTTAGGTGAGAGATACCAAATTTTCGACCATACAGACTTTCAATTGGAACCTTATATTCCAACACCTTACTAGACAAACAGCTGATTAAGTAGCAGCTAGTAAGGATTGCGTCTGCCTAATATATCTTGGGTAAATTTTCTAAGAATAATAACACTGGAGTAACTTAAGGTAGATGCCTATTTTTCCTTTTTGCAACTCCATTCTGCTATGAAGTTCCCACGTAGGAGGTCTGAAGAATGATTCCCAAGTCACGTAAGAACACTTGAAAAGCCTGATTGGTATATTCAGTCTCATTGTATGTACAAATAATCTTTATTGTAATGTTAAATTGATTTTTCACCATATTGCAAAAATCTCGAAACACAATCAGAACTTCACTTTTGGATTTAAGCAAACAAAACCATGTGGCTCGGGATTTTTCATCAATAAATATAACAAAATACTTGAACTCATCCTTATAGTCAATAGGAGAAGCCCCCAAACATCCAAGTGAACTAAATAAAATAACTATTCTGATTTATGTGTGCTATGTGGACATGGTAACATATGTTTTTTGGCATAATGACAAGGATCACATCAATTGAAATCATAACTTTAAGTCATATCAAAAGCGTGTAACACCCGATCAGAGGGATGACCCAAACGCCAATGCCACTATTGAGATGTGTCAACAATCTTCCTTTGCACGATCAACACTTCGCTGTTGAAGTTCACCATCTACAGCCCATTTCGCAATTGCTCTTCATCAATCATCCTCCTAGTGGTTCGATCTTGGAAGAAAATCTTTTGAGGAGTAAAAATAGCATTGCAATTCCAATTATTAGTGAATTTGCCAACTGACAATAAATTTGAGGATAATTCAAGTACCAATAATGCTTCAGAATTATGTGAGAAAATTTTAATTTGTCCAACACCCCTAGT
Source organism: Rhodomyrtus tomentosa (assembly GCA_028455895.1). Lineage (NCBI taxonomy): Eukaryota > Viridiplantae > Streptophyta > Magnoliopsida > Myrtales > Myrtaceae > Rhodomyrtus > Rhodomyrtus tomentosa. The sequence continues at coordinate 31,735,550 of JAPCWY010000001.1, read as the reverse complement.
TGGAACATCCCACCGTTAGCAATAGTAATAGGTGGATATGACACACATGAAGTAATATTAGATAGCAAGTTTGGGGAACTACACTTGTGGTTTGTAGGCCTAAAGTCAACAATAAATTGAGTTTTGGATAAAACTGAACAAGCATGAATATTACCGGATGTCGTAGCCAAATTTCCAGTTTTAGTGCTCGAAGCATTTGTTTCATTGCCATGTTTCTAAAGTAATTGCTTAACTTGTTGAGACAAAAACTTCAGCTTGGATTGAAAATCATTCGAATTGTCTTGGACTACCACCTTAGCTTCCGCACCCCTGTCTTTTGAAAAATGCATATGCGGATGAAGGACCCAACTCCTCTCTTTAGAATGTCCATCACAATTACAATAGTCACAATGAAACCATGCCGGTTTCCTGAATTTTTCTTTGGCCAACCGAGCAGTGGGGTCTCCTTGCTTCACTTTGATAGCATTGTGGGCCGAGTGTTTACCGAGCTCTCCTGGTGCAATTGAGGCTGAAGGCATGACATGTCTCCTCGTTTCTTCATTTTGGATTATGGCACAAACTTCATTGAAAGTAGGCAATTGAGGACTCATAAGAATTTGACGTTTGGTATCCTCAAATTCGGGCCTGATACTTGCTGACAGCTAAAAGATCTTATCTTGCTCTTCTCGATTAACATAATCCATCACACTTTGGGTCACAGGTCTATACTGAAGAGGCTTATCCCATTGCTTCTTCATTTTTCCCAGATGTTCAGTGAAGAATTGTTTTGCGCCTTGCTTAGAATAAGCAAGTCCTTGCTGCAGCTCAAAGATCGGTGATGCATTTCTGGCTTGACCATACATCTCATATATCGAATCCCACAACACCTTTGCCGACTCTGAATATGCAAATATCTTGTAGATCTCCGGTTCCATGGAATCGAATATCCCAAACATCACATTGTGGTCATTGGCTTACCATTCCTCAAAAGAGGGATCAGACTCTTGAGAAATTTTTGTTCGACCAGTGATGTGGCCCAACTGAGATCATCCACCAAAAGCAATTGTGGCAGCTCGGGACCACAGCATAAAATTCCTCCCATTCAGTAATAATGACGTGAGTCGCTGACTGTGTGCCTCCCACACAACGGTCTTTGATGACCATGTTCCTGCAACAGCCTTCAATGACTCCATCCCCGCAACATCTTGCTCTTTATCACTCATAATGTAAAGCAGGCAAAAAGAGAATTGCAAAGACGACAGAAGACGAGCAAAAAGAAATTTGGTACAGTACTCACAGAAATTGCCGCCTAAAACCCGCTCTGATACTATGTTGAATGTTGGTAAAGCTATCACAAAAAGAACACAAGAACTACGAGGTTCAGCAATATGCTTACGTCCTCGGGCTAAAAAAACCCCTCTTGCTTTTTCATGAGAGATCAGTTAACATTATTTTGCAATTTGTACACAAGGATTGTTACAACAAAGGAAACAAACAAACTCAAAAAATAAAAATACCATCAATATACAGATTTGCCTACAATCTCTCCTTTCCTTTGAATAGGAGTGCAAATCCCTCAAATATCGCCAATACTAAGGAATCTAAAGAAAATACTGGGATAACTATTTTATTTCTACGAACCAAAAATTCTAAATTTGTGGACTTGATTACACCAGTTAACTAATGCAATTTCAGTACCTTAAATTTCATGAAAAATCCTAAGTTTGGCAACTTAGGTTGAATTGTTTTAATGGATATTGTGTTGTGAACTTTGCATCCAATTGAATTGTTTATTTATAAACACTATACGTTTAGGCTTGATCTAGATGTTAAAATATATCTCGAGTTTGAATCTAAAGTGAAAATCTAAAATATAAAAATAAATGAATATATGTGAACATCTGCAATGTGTGCCATGGAAATCTTACTTCCTGTTTGGTATAAGTCCAAATCGAAGATTTCCTAGTTCGCCGGTCAAGCAAAATCAAAAGGAAATATATGAAACCTACTGCACGTTACCATGCTAGAATTGAGAGTTTTACCGTGAAAAGAAACGAAAAAAAGGAGATAAGTCCAAAAGTGAAGTCGGCCAAGAAAAAAATAGGAAGGAAAACAGGATATGGACTTTATCCATGCAGTAGTCCTTTTTTATTTTTATTTTTCCTGAGGGCAGAGTGCATATAAATACAAATATATAAATGCGCTTATGGGCAACTAGGGCGATGGTGGTTGATCAACATGTAGACTCGAAGCACTGGTATTGTACAATTGCTTGGTTGCAGAGGGGTCTTCGCATCGTTCATGTCCAGAGAAAGGAAGAGAAGCCTTGAAGCATCGGTTTGACCGAGCGCTCAGTGTGGATCTTTCTTCGTGGAATTACATTAAAATGTTTTGTGCTCTAGTTAAGAAATTCTTGTGGTAAGAATTTGTGTTTTAATTCCTTTACAAGATTGAGATATTACTTCGTGAGAAATTGAAAGTTAAACACTGCATGTGTTATTGAATATAATTGAGGTTGGGAAACACTAAGAGTGTTTGAATGACTATAGTATGGTTTGTAATTTCTGAATTGGATCGGTTGCCCTATAGTGAAATCCGTTGCTAATCTTCCTGTGCAGGTAGGGTTCTATGAATGAACCACGTCCATATGGTGTCCAAGTTATTTTCTTGTTTTATCTATTTTATTATGTGATCACTTGTTCCGTGCAACAATTGACATCAGAACTAGGCTAGGCCGAAGTTGAAGGGAATCGATGGTGACAGAAGAAGTAAAAGTGAAAATTGACAAATTTGATGGGAATGATTTTGGTTTCTGAAAGGTGTAGATTGAGACTATCTATGTCAGGCCCCTATTTAGGAAGAAGCCAGAGATAATAAAGCAAGCTGACAATGAATTGCTAGATAAACGGGCGATGGATGTTATTCGGCCAACGTTGGCTTGTAACGTGGCATTTAATATTATCAAAGAGAAAATCATTGCAAGTTAGATGAAAGCCCTGTCAGACATATACAAAAAGCCTTCTACGGTCAACAAGGTCTAATTATGATGCAACATCTGTTTAACTTAAAGATGGGTAAAGGTGCGTCAGCTGCTAATCATATCAATGAATTCAATGTGATCGTTAGTCAACTGAATTCAATTGAAATTGACTTTGAAGATGACGTATGTGCTTTGTTTCTATTATCCTTTTTCACCTTATAGTTGGAATACTATTGTTACCGTTGTTAATAATTGTTCTGTGTCTACCACTTTAGTAGGTGAAAATAAAGGAAGAACTGCTACCTGTGTTAGTAAAAGTAATATAAACATGAACAGACAGAGGGACACATTAGAAGGGATTGCCTTAAGCTAAAAAATGAGAAAGGTAAGGGAACTAGAGTTGAATTTGTGGATGATGTTGCAGCTGTAGCGGACGTTAATTCAGATAATGTTGATTTTGTCTTGCCTATCACTAATGATTCGTTGTTTGACGGATGGATTATGGATTCTGATTGTTTTTTTCATGCTATACACGAGATCAAACTTTCTCCATTCGTGACCGAATACTGTTCAATTAGTTAGTGTCATTTTCGGACTAACCTAACTATTTGATATCTTTATAGTAACTAGAAAAAAAATAGACTTTTTGAGAGTACATGCGCGAATTTCTATAACGTAATACAATTTTCGAATAGGATAAAATTTCAAATTCGAATTCTTTTGAATTCATCGAACAGTTTGATCTTAAAGGAAATCTTCTATAATTTTGCACATGAGGTGTTATCTTTAAGCACCCTTCTCCCGAAATTACAAGGCTATTTTGCCAAGTTCTCATTCAAGTGTGCGACTAAATTCTTCAGTGGAATGAAGTCTTCTTTCCTAAACTAATAGACCTACGTCTCGAGGTAGAACAATGCGACTTGCGTTGCGGGAGATGCCGACCCATATGATAGGGCCCGGTTCAACTCTTGCTATATCCAAACTACCTTAATCCCTAGCTCCGGGGCTAGGCTTCATGGACCCAGTTCAATTCCATGGGATCTTTCATTCACATTTTTTCTACGACATTACAACCACAAATAAGAGCTTTCGTACTTTACTAGTTCGTATCTCTTTTTTCGGATATTCAATGCTTGGACTGGTGCATGAAAAAGGAATGATCCCTCGGGCTCAGGATTGATCTCAGAATTGCGACCTTACAATGCAATCGCATTCTCTAGGTTGCAAATGCCAAACATAAACTAGTTCATTACTTATCAATGCATGGGTAGTAGTAAAGTGTAGTTAAGGAACAACACTGAATGTGATGTTGTAAGTGTTGGCGATATTAAAATCAGAATGCGAGATGGTAATGTGAGGGCATTGACTGGTGTGAGGCATGTTTCAAAGTTGAAAAAAAAAATGATTTCCTTGGGTGTTCTAGATTCAGTTAGTGTATCGATATTCTTCAAGAAGCGGTGTGACGCCTTGGAAATTCGATTTTTCAAAAGTAACTAAATTCAATATAATGGATTGATATCGAACTTCAGTCGATGGAAAATTTTGGATCGCAAGAACCGAAGAGATAATAATTGGACAAATTCTGAAGTTTTAGTCGATTTATATTAGGTTTCGAAATTATTAATCGTCGCGAATTAGAATTTTAATCCTTGCGCCCGAGCCTAATTCCGGCCAAGTCTAGCCTGTGAAATTACCAAAATTTCCCTTTGACCGGTGAACCAAATTTTGTCCTGTTATAAGATGCAAAAAGACCAAAATACCCCTCAATTGTTTGCATAAAGGATAAAAATTACCTAAAAGTCTTCAATTGGGCCCCACCCACTCTCTCTCTCCTGCTCCATCTTCCTCACGTGATCTCTCTGTCTCTCTCTCAGTTACTCGCACGACCACCCCCTCCACCGAACACCCATCCATCCTCCTTCTTCCTCCAGCGTTTTCTTGCGTCGCCACCACCACCACCGACGGCCACCACCTCCAACCTTCCTCGCCATCATCACCGACCCCTCCACCGCTGTCAACAGCCGTTGAGAGCCGCCAAATCAAGCCGGAAACCCAGCCCTTGTTTTGGACGCCTACTGACCCGAGGATCTTCGGCCCTCCTCTGGCCTCGAGCGGCGTCGCTGCTGCCACCCACCACCTCAACCTCGTCCCTCAGCCTTCCCTCAACACCATCGACGTCGCCTCGCCGACCGTCGACTGCCGGAACAGCCGCAATTAGCCTTGAAACCACGACTGCCTTATTTTGGAGACCGGTTGGGATTTTCTTCGATCCGACCATTTCCGATGACACCGCCTCTCACCGCCACCACCAACAAAATCTTAGGACCTCTCTCTCTCTCACCCTTGAGCAAGTGGACGCCAGTCGCCGCGCATGGTTGCCAAAAATCGACCCAAACCGCTGCCATGTTCTCGACCGCGCAAGACCCCTGCTCCACCCGATTTATTTTGCCGTCGATCCGCCGCCTCCAGCCACCTTCAACCACTGCCACCGGTGCTAACGGACTCCCCCCCCCCCCCGACCACCTGGTACTTTCACCATCAACCTTAGAGCCAGCCGCCATCCATTGATCATCGAATCGATCGCCTCAGCCCCAAAGTCGGCCCTACCCTGTCCCGGCCCCAATGCCCTGTTTTGGGCTGTATTAATGCGCCAGAGAGCAGGTCCGTGGCCGGACTGACCTGGGTCGTGGCTTGGGAGGCGGGCCGAGCCTCTAGGCCATTGTACAGGGTACGTTGGCCAAGTGGCCGAGAATTTGGGCCCTTTATCCGAGAAGTTGGCCCGTGATCCGTCGTCGTTGCCCGCGCCGTCGCCATTGAGACCACGGAGCTAGTCAATTTGTAAGTTAACCCTAATCCTTGGTTAGGGCGCTAATAACTTCTAGAATTAGTCATTTAGTCGATTAGGAAAAAATTTAAGTACGCGATCGAGGCCAGTATAAATAGAAATTTGAATTAGGTTAAATGGCCACGATCGATCAAGTCAGTCGGGTCAATTATATTGTCTGTGGCTAATTGTGACTAATTGCAATTGATTGATTGATCGCGAGCAAGCGATATGCTAGAGACGATCGCGATCGACGTCTTAAATCGATTAATTTGGTTAATAAACTATTATTGTACGAATTGAGCTTTTTGTTGTCTAATCGATTTTGACTGCTCGTGATTACTTGGTGGCCTTGTTGATTTGATCACTTCGCTGAACTGCCTGTTTGACTGTCTTTTTGCTCATTGAGTAATTGGTTGTCTATTTGGGGGTTAATAGCCCTTCTGTGATTGCAGTGTCTAATGTTAGACTATATATGCATATGGTCGAGTGCGAAGTCAAAGGACATAGTTTAGCATGAAAATGGCCTTTGATCGAGATTTTTACATGCGTGAGTGAGCATCCGGCTTTAACCAAAGATAATAAAATGGGTTGATCACTGGATGTGTGTTGTGTGGTCATATGAAGGAATGATGATGTTTTTCCTAGCAAGTTCGTATTGTATAAATTGTATAGAACCATACGACTTGCCAGAAGCACATCAATTCTGGTTTGGTGCTAACTAGCACGGAGTCAGAGTTGATCGGATGCCGGTCGTAGCTTGTAATGGACCGACACACCGTTTAGAGATGCCTACTTGCTAGTGCCATGCCAGCGCATCGGAGACACCTCTTGTAGTAGCCATTGTCGAGAGAAAATGGACGTAGCTCGGTCCTGCCGATAGAACGCTCGATTGTATCAAGGTACTAAATCACGTTATTTGTGGAAGTCGAATTACGCCTTCTTTCCCTTAGATCCTCTCATGTGTCATGGGCACGATCATTGTTAATAAATGGACTTGTGATGTCATGTGAGTACTTGTGGATGAGATGCTTGTTTGAATAACTAACTGAATGTCTGTGAGTTGAGTCAAGCATTGCATTGTGTGTGGCTGTAGCTGGCAAGTATGCTTATGTATGGTTATTATATCGCGGATGCACTTGGATGCAATATGTGGTGATGTGTTATTATGAGATTTATGTTAGGATGCCCGGGTGAATCAGTTTCCTAACCGAGTTTAGGCTCGATTCATTGAGATTTATTCTCACCCCGTCGTAGGATAACATTTTTAGATCCCAAGTGATAGAGCCTCGTGGATGCCGATGATTGACTGTTGGATTAGTCATTTGAAGTAAGATGAGAAGTTAGTCTTACCTGACTGAGTACACATGCTAAGGTCTTATCTAGTCACCCCGAAGTATGGGGTTGTGTACGTATGGAAGTAGTATCGATAGAATCAAGATTTATTCGTGGTGTTTGACTCTTGCTATTTTATTCCATGTTTGTTTTGATGTCAAGGAGTATAAATACGTTTCGGCATGCATAATTAAATGATATGTCAATAATGTACCTGGAACGCTATCTCTATGACCTCGTGGCGATTTGGTAAGGGACGTCGCGGGCTCGAGAGTCGGCATGTGACAAGCGGAGTTCTAAAAATTATTTAAGGAGCCTTGGTGATAATGAAAGAAATCAAGCATAATGGCTTGTATGAGCTTCAAGGTGATGGAAATCGTTGTGGAGACGTCATATGCATATGTTCAAGAGTCTGGACTGTAGTATATGCGTTTAGGGCACATTAGCGAGAGAAGCTTGAAGGTTCTAAGTGAAAGAAATTTAGTATCTATTTATATTGCTAACGAATTAAATGTATACAAGTACTGTGACTTATATCAACAGCGAAAAGTGCAGTTTAGTGCGACTATCAAAGAAACCACGGAAATTATAGAATTAATTCACTTAGATGTTCTCGAGTTATCGTGATTTCCTTCAAGGAAGAGTGCCCAATATATGCTAACAATTATTTAATGATTATTCAAGAAGTATTGGTGTTCGTGCTTAGGCACAAGTTTGATACTATTATAGGGATCAAGTAATTGAGAGCTTCGATTGAAAAGGAGACGGGTAAAATGATCAAGCATGTGCAGACTGACAAAAGCATGAAGTTTTGCTCAGAACTGTTAAATGAATTATACATGAAAAAAGGCAAAGTGGGATACCGCACTAATGCCAATGAACCATAACATGTTACAGAATTGATGAGCAGAACATTACTAAAGACAATCCATAAAATGCTCTCTAGTGCTTGTATGGCTAAGAGATATTGTGCTTAGGCACGGGTTTGATAATATTATCAGGATCAAGCAATTGAGAGGTTTAATCGAAAAGGAGACTAGTAAAACAATGAAGTATATGCGGACTGACAAAAGTACGTAGTTTTGCTCGGAGCTGTTAAATGAATTTTGCATGAAAAAGGCATAATGAGACACCATGTTGCGGCCTAAAAGAAAGCTTTTAGGCTAGTGGATTATCAGGTTAGTAACCTAAAACGTGACATGATATGAGCATGACAATCTATTCTAGCGATATGCAAAAATCAATAAATGACAATGAGCAACATCAAGCACAACAACATGCGAGAGTTATGTATAATGCAAATAGGACCACATGTGAATGCGAAAATTACATAATGATGTGAAAATTACGTCAATTTAGAGAAATTCAAGCTCGAAATTAACTAACCTAAACATGTCTTCCAAATTGATTATCCTAAGATGCATGATGCCACAACAATACATGATTTTCTAAATGATGTGGCCCATCATGACATAACAAGCGAATAAAACATGAGATATGGCAAAACATGAGATAGGCAAAATGTGACATGAAGATATGCATGAGACAAAGGCAAGACAACACGATCCGATTTTTGTATTTTTTATGTGAATTTCTCAGCAATCTAAAGATATGCATGAATGATTTGATTATCTTGATTTTATTCCCAAAAAAATCTGATAAGATAAGGTTTCTAAGAAACCATATCTTCCTAGAATTTTAATTAGATAAGGCTTCTAAGAAATCATATCTTAATTTTTTGGTATCTTGAACATATGGAATTAAATCGGGACACACCAATCAAGAGAGCAAATTTCAAGTAAAGCGAGATAGCATCAAGATCGACATGAATATACATGTCTTGTTTTTTTTTTTTAAATAATGATACCAGAATCTAAAGTTGGCTTATAATCAGATCTAAATGTCAATAGATCAAATTGGCTAACTTTACCTTTTAATTAAGCCAGAGGATCATACCCGAATGCGACGGGTAGGATATGTCCAACTTAACATAAACGTTCCTTATTTGGAAAATCAATTTTCCTAATTTAGATTTAGGTCTTTTTATTCAGAAAAATTGTGCAACTTATCCAACGAGATATGCAAAAATTTCAAAATAGGCAACACAAATTCAGAATATTTCGTGGATATAGTTGTTACCTAATTCGCGGATAAGTTCTCAAATTCGAACAGACGATGGATGAGGATCAACTCATGGATCAACAAGGGACTCTCGATGGATTCATGGGGTGACTATGAGACTTGGCTGGACTTCTCGGTCACGGGGGTCAGTGAAATACCGAAGCTGCAAAGATTTGTGAATAAAAGTCTTTCACACGTTGTGCCCTTTGGTGCTTGAGGTAGCTACGAGGACACCACTGAGAGGACTGGACTTATAGATAATTACTCCAAGCTTAACCTGTAATAATAAAACAAGGTGCAGAAAAATAGAGGCTCAGTCACGGATTAGCAAAAGCTGGACCACAGGGAAGACCCTAGGTTGCCGATGTGTGCTTTGGTCGTTGGCTCCTTCACCCTTTTTGTCTGTTCCTTTATATGCAAGTAGAGTCAATGAGGAAGACTTAGACAGGAAATTAATGGAAGAATCCAAGAATAATTGAGAAACAAATTTATTTGATATTCAAGTACTCAAAAAAAATTCCCCTCCTTCTCGATCATGGCTGATTCTTCAATTCTGTCCACTATTAATGTCTCTATTGTTGTTTTGCTTCTTTCGTAGAATAAGAGGAGGCCCGTAGCCTTCTCGACGCCGAGGTTGGAGTTGACTGACTTCAAGGAATGTTTACTTGGTGATTTTTGGTGCGAGGCCAGAGTTCGGATGATGACTTGTAGACTTAGTGAGTATCGGTGACAGAAAAAAAAAAAAAAAAGATTCAAGGCATACATTTTGCGGTCGGTGACAAATCGATAATCAATTGTGTCTGAATTAGCGCCCAAGTGTTGCACCTCTACCGATATCCACACACACGAACTCAATCTCCAACAATCCAAGTGCTAGTTGTCAAATCTTGGAGTTCCTCTCACGATCGCCTTCAACAGAGAACTATTCTTTATTTTTCTCCTTCGGGATCACAATATCACTAGCTATGAAGCCTCATAACCCATGTTTTGCGGTTTGGGCCTTATGACTTAACGGCCTAAGCTCACGACGTCCTCTAAACCGTCCACTCGACCGTACATTTAGTAGCTATCTCATAACGCGCACAATCGTGTAGATATTCATAATAGAAAAATAAATTAATATCTACTTCTTAAGTAGATTAAGGCACAGAGAAAATATTAAATCAGTTCGCTATTGTGTGCGACCTTGTAGGTTCATTAGACATTAGCAGTGTGCTCAAAACTCTTTTGGTCCACAAATCATAAGCGGTCTCTAAAAAGACATTACAACTACTTAAGTATAATGAAGGTCGATTTTTCGACACAACATGATCCACAATTAATGTTAGAGTATCAACCTTAATTGATTTTTAGGGCAAACTACTAACAAATCTAAATATATCGCTATTTGAATTCCTCGTCAATCTCGTCTTCCGTCCCGGTGTGACCACGATTGGATGAGGACCTCCGCTGATGTTGTGCTGGACCGAAAATGATCTCCTACGATCATAATTTTTTAGGCTAAGGGCTATTCGTGGCTAGACATGGCAAACACTAGTAGGAGCGAATAGAGCAACGCCCGCGGCAATGGCAAGGTGTGACGGGATCGTGGCTGTGAAGGTAAGCGCGACTCTTTCTCTCTCCAAAACTCTCTCATGTGTTCCACTAAAAATTTCAGAGCAGCAGTCGCCTGCCTCCTTCCCCCAAGTTTCTATCGTGTATTCAATAAAAGTCGCCTCTCCTTGTGAAGGCTTAGAGGCTTTATTTTATAAGAGAGCGCTGGGATTTCTTGCTCACCCGCTTTAATTATCCCCAAGTTTTCTTTTAATAATTCAATATTTTCACTTGGCATTTTAAATTAAGAATTTTCGACCATGATATTTCAATGGGTTTCGCCGAAGTTTTTATTATTGCGGGCTTAAATAAAGTTCAAGAAAAATAATGAACATTAAATTGAAAACCTTAATAAAAAATTTCAGCTCAAATGGACCAAGATTAACCTAGAGATTGAACCCCATTAGCCCATTAAAATGTGGTACACTCCCTCTAGCCATAGACGAAAATTCTGAACTGAGTTCGGTCTGGTTGCCTGTCAAATTAGGCTCAATTTACTCTCCTCTAACCCCAAGTGCAAATGACATGACTGACACAAAATATAGCTATACAATACATGAGGAAATTATTTTTGTTAAGAACTATGACTAGTTCTCATTTTATGAAATAATGAATGATTTTCTGAAAATCAAAATTTAGGTATCAAGACACTGCACTAGTGCCAATGAACCATAACATGTTGCAAAAATGATGAGAAGAACATTATTAGACAGCCCAAAAAATGATTCCTAGTGCTTGATGGTCAGGAGATACTTGGCGAATGCACTTAGTACGGAGAGCTACCTGATGAATAGATCTCATTGACTACAAATTAGATGTCGAACTCCCAAAGAACTATAGTCAGTTAACATTACTGATTATTTTATTATTAGAATATTTTATTGTACATGCTATGTTCGAGTTAGTGATGGTAAGCTCGACGAAAAGACAAGAAAGTATATGTTCCTATGTTATGCACTAGGTGAGCAGGGTTATCGATTGTGGTGCCCGGAATTAAATTCATTGTTGTCAGCAGAGAAGTTACATTTGACGAGACTCTAGCAGTTTTGGTTATGAGTGATTATAGCGGTGTTCATACGGATATAGACAGTATTCAGCTTGAGGTAGAGTTGCAACCAGACACTCCTAAGATAACATGTACTAGCGAAATAATCAACATGTATAGTGCTTGTAGCAAGGTAAAGCTTATAAAGTCAATGATTGTTATAAATGCTGATATTAACAAGGTACATGTTCGGTCTCCTAACAAATATAGATGTAACGAAGATTTTTCTTTTTCTGTGGTTGAGGAGGTTATGTCAGAAAGTATTTGTGGATCAGTTAAAAGTGTATGTGCAGTTGATGATATGATAAGATCCATGGTTATGGCAAAATTCAAGCACAGCTTGAAATTGAAAGATGTCTATAGTGGTTGAGCTCACGGGCATGTGGAAAAATAGCAGCCGAAGTTCATATTTTAGTAAAACAATTGTGACTTGGCTTATACATCGAGTCAAGGTGGAGATTGTTAAAATATGTGTCTGAGTTTGAGCCCAAAAGAAAATTTTAAATTGAAGAAATAAATGAATATATGTCAACGTCCACAATGGTGTACCATGGAATTCCTATTTCCTGTTCGGTATAAGGCCAAATCGAAGATTTCCTGTCCCGCCGATCAAGCAAAATCAAAAGAAAATATACAAAACCTATTGCACATTGGAATCTACGGTAGAATTGGAAATTTAACCATGAAAAGAAAAAAAAACAAGAAAAGGAAATAAATCCAATTGTGAAGTTGGCCAAGAAAAAGATGAGAAGAAAAAAAAAGGATATGGACTTTATCCCTGCAGTAGTCGAGTTTGGTTTTTTTTAGGGCAGAGTGCATATAAATAAAAATATATAAATGTACTTGTGGGCAACTAAGGTAATGGTGGTTGATCAGCACGTAGCCTTGAAGCACCGGCATTGTCCAAGTGCTTGTTGTGCCCAACCAGCAGAGAAGTCTTCTTGCCGTTCATGCTCAGAGAAAGGAAGAGAAGTTTTGAACTGCCGTTCTGACCGACCGCTTGGCATGGATATTCTTTGTGGAATTACATTAACATATTTTGTGTTATAGTCAAGAAATTTTTGTGGTAAAAATTTGCATTTTAATTCTTTTACTAGATTAAGATATTGGTTCATGATGAATTAGGAATTAAACACTGTGTGCATTATTGGATGTAATTGAGGCCTAGAAACACTAGGATTGTCTGGGTGACACGAGTCTAGTTTGTAATCTCCGAAATGGCCCACTTGTTTATAATGAAATTCGTTACGGCTCTTCCCGTGAACGTAGGTCTCTACAATTGAACCACATACATCTTGTGTCAAATTTATTTTCTTGTTCTGTTTATTTTATTGTTTAATTTCTTATTTCGAGCAACACTAGGTGTGAAAAATAGTTGAGTGTGTGACAGATTGTAACTCTTCTTTTGCGACTATTAGTGGGATTATTTGCTGTTGTCGCGACCTCTCAAGATTTTGAATTAATGCTCTTGAGGGCTAATGGGTCGTCCCATCCGGCGTTGGACGTGAGCCTCTCTCAAGGTTCATTACCCAAATCGCAATGGAGGTATACGTAATCGACCTTCAGTGTGGTCTCGTGACATGTGTTATGTGTGCATGCCGTAGAGTCGTCACAATCATTTTTTTGGAGGGTATGATTGGATCACCTTATTAAATAGTCAGGAATTTCTATTCAATTCTAGAAAAATCATAGAAATGGGTTCAGTGACTTAGTTACGCCAACTGTCATAGTTGACATCCTTTCGGTACCTAAGTTGAATGAATTTTCTAACCTCAAATTTTATGGAGATGAGTGGGGTACGAATCCTAAATCTAGGAGTCCATGCAAATAGGATTGACTACCTAGTAATCATAATCAGTAATAAAGTGCGTAAATCAAGGAACCCAGACATATGAATAAATTCTTCAAATTAGCATGACATTCCTAGTAATGCTCTATTAGACTAAAGAAGTATCAATCACAGCTCAGGAGTGATTTAGAAGTGATTTTGCCAATCAGGGGCAAAATCATAATTTCGAGACAATTTGGAACAATTTGCCAGGAAAGGGAAATTTTGTCATTTCGAAATAAATCCAGAGTTAAAAGGGATTAAAAACAGTATTAGCCGCTCAAAAGGGCATATTTCCTATTTTTCAACAATTTTCTGAATTTTTTGAAATTTTAAAAAATGATTTACAATCGCAGTAGGCTTACACCAAGGTTCTGCTCTAAGCCCTTACCTTTTTGCTTTGGTTATGGATGAGCTAACAAACAATATTCAAGATGAGGTACCGTGGTGTATGCTATTTACAGACGATATTATGCTTATTGATGAGACTAGGGCTGTGGTTAACGTTAAGTTAGAAGTATGGAGAAGCACGTTAGAGTCAAAGGATTTACGCTAAGTCAACGTAAGACGAAATATTTTAAGTGTGAGTTTGACACGGCAGGAAGAGGGGATCAAGAAACCGTAAATATGCTCCGACATGAGGTACTCAAGAAAGATACATTTACATATCTGGGATCAATGTTACAAAACGAGTGAGAGATTGATGAGGATGTAAGTCGTAGAATCAGAGCAGGCTGGATGAAATAGCGCAGTGCATCGAAATTTTTGTATGATCGCAAAATGCCTCTTAGGTTAAAAGGAAAATTTTATAGAACAGCAATCAGACATGTCATGTTATACGAAGCTGAATGTTGGCCAGCACAAAGAAAATAGAAGCATAAAATGGAATTAGCGAAAATGCGGATGTTAAGGTGGATATGTGGTCATACAAGAATGGATAAGATAAAAAATGAAGATATTCGACGAAAAGTTGGTGTAGAACCGATGGCGGAAAAGATGAGAAAGCATAGATTGAAATGGTTTGGCATATCTTCCGAAAGCCCTTAGATGCACCGATACGAACAAAATTTTGCTATCGAGAGCATAACACGAAGAAAGCAAGAGGTTAGCCAAAACTTACTTGGAGGAAAGCAATAAAACAAGATTTAATGGAGTAAAAAATAGATTGGTGTACGGTTTGTCTTAGAACAGAGTGAAGAAAGGCTATTAGTATTGTGGAGGAATAGTGTGTAGATGTTTATTTATTTATTTATTTATTTATTTATTTATTTATTTATTTATTTATTTTTACACATTTATCTCTTTTTATTTACTTGATTTTGCTTTTATTTTTATGATTCTTTGGAGTTCAACGACCGCTGACCCAACTAGGTTGAGACAAAGTTGTTATTGATGTTGATGTTGATTTACCCTTTGAGGGATAAAATCGTCATTTTTTAAAAGGAAATGAAATATAGAAATCTTAGACATAAGGTTTGGCCACTCACTTGACCCATCGCTGAATAATAAGCAATTTCCACAAGTCATTGAAATATCGAAGTCGATTTACTCTTTGAGGGATAAAATTGTCAATGACAACAATCAGTTACTTGTGGTCATTTTTCAAATTTTGAGAATTTCTAAAAAAAAATTAGGATTTTTTTGTAATTTTTCCCAATTTTTTTGAATTTTTCTTCAATTTTCTATTTTTTAATTTTTCTGAATTTTTTATTTTTAATTGATTTTTCAGAATTTCTGAAAATAAGCCCCATCCAACTGTCCTCGGCTCTCCACGTGGTGTCCCAATGGCCGTTGGATCATTTTGATTTTTTTTTTATATCCACAAATCATTTATTGAAATGAAAAATATTTTTTACTTTTGAAAATTACCATATCGTGACACGTGGCTCACACGACCGTCCAATCCGATGTTTATTTTTAAAGGGAGGACCCATGTCGCTGACTTGGCTACCACGTAGCGCTACATCAACCTACCTTGACCCGATCAAGAATGGCCGGAGAAGGTGATTGGCGCCAGCGTTCCTTCATCGGTGCCTCGTCAGAAGGCCATATCTCGGCCTTCTAATGTCCGATTGACTTCGAATTTACGCCAAAATGTTTCGAACGAGCTCATATACAACATATATCAGCCTTGATACAGTAGAATAAGTTTTGACCTTTTGACGAATCCTGATCGAAACTAAGTTTCGGCAAGCTATTGGCCCGATCATTTCTAGCACAATTTAGCCCATTTCTAGATTCAGGAAGCATCGCAGGAAATCAAGAATACTTACCTAGGGTCTAAAGAGGCCTTATGTTCGATGTTCGGAGACCTCCGGCTCAGAGCTCCGGTGAGATTGGCTCATGGGTTCGGTATGGGGTTTCCGACCAAATTCGTGCAATAAAAGGCAAAGCCAGGCTGATAAGTTGTTCTAAATGCAAGTTTGAGCATGATAACGTAAAATAGAAGCAATCGCAGCTCTCCATTCGGACCGACAATCTTTGGTCACATGAGCATTTCGTCAAATAGGTATAAGGGAGACTCAAAAGGTTATTAAAATCACATCATTAGAGATCCCTGGAAGATATCAAGCACAACAAGTGCAAGGATTGAGTTATACGCACGACTATAGTGATCGGTATCGATCGGTTTTGGTCCGATTCGATCAAATGCCAAATCGAACCAAAACACAATCGGTAAAAACAAAAACAGAGTAAGTCAAGGAGGAGAGATGAACTGACCTGGTTTCGACGGCACCGGCGCGACGGTTCGAGGGAGACGACCTCTGCTCTCTGTTTTTTGCTCTCTTAGACCTCTCTTATCCGAAAATTATCTCTTTCTCCTCTACCCAACCTCCACGGCCGAAACCTCCATTTATATGGATTGTTAAACAATTTTTTTAATCCGACGAACGACCCCCACCTCCACCATTGGTGTTCTCTAGCATCATCCACTATCTCTAGATGGCCGACCATCTTACAATCTGATCGACTCCCTCTCATCTCAATTTTCCTTCGGGCAAGCAATAACAGAGCATGCTCTGTTAGTCGGTTCAGTCAACCGGGTTGATCGGGTCGGAGCAGCCCAGCCCAGTCGACCCGATTTGACTTTTTTTCCAAATTGAAGGTCTAGGTGCCCAAATATTCTGAAATTTATTCCAAAATTGAATTGTTCATAATCAACTTTCTTTGAAAATGTATTTTTTTCAACCAATTGCCTTAGAATTGATTAAAAACCCCAAATGTTGTATAGGATTCGAAATGCAATTTCAATCAATTGATCCCCTTAATGAAGGAATTTGTAGAAATTGGAACTACCAATGAGTTCGGGAGGCCCAAAACTATAGGGTAGGGGTCTCACCATTTTATGGGCAACCTTCGAAAGAATTTAATTTGACTTTTGGCCATCTAGGGATTAAAATATAAAGAATTTTTATGCAATTAGGTCCCTTAAGTCAAAATTGAGCAATTCAGCGCATGATTGGATTAAATTAAAGTGTAGGGTAGACAAATTGAATGTCAAGATCCTAGAAATACAAAAATTGCAAATTAAAAAAATCCAATTGTAATTTTTTGGACAAATTCGATCCTAGGTGTAATGAATGAACACATAGAATTGAACTTGATTTTTGACTTTTTCTGAGGTCAAAATGAAAAGGAAATTAAAATAAAAATATAGACTATTTTTATATATTTTTATGACCTCAAATTCTATTTTTTCTTATTTTTCATGTCTTTTGTACTTTTTGAAAATACAAAAAATATTACTTTTTTGTCAAAAATGGTTCCTTTAGCTTGGTCCAGGCTACCAAGTTGATTTTTCAATTTTTTAAATTTTTTTGAATTTTCTATTAATAAAGGAAAAAGACTGATAAAAAAATCAAGTGTCAATAGCTACATGCTCTCTCCATGGAGTAGTTTCCAATACTCAAAGTGAATAACACAAATCTTTGATTTTCTTTATTGTTTCTCTTTTATTTCTTTGGTAAATACGCAATTATTTAATTGCAAAATCCAATTAGTTTTCGCATTATTTTGCAACAACAAGAATCATAGCAAACGGATAGGATTTTTCTTGATTTGAACTGGGGCTTTTGCTTGTATTATCTTGTATAAAAATTTTGTGATTGAAATTGTGTGGAGAACAGAAGTAAAAATTAAGAATTTTAACGAGAGGAACAAATTTGGGTTATGGAGAGTTACAGTGCGTGCGCTATTAATAATCCGAGGTTTTTCGGAGGAATTAGATGATAACACTAAGTTGCCATAAACGATAAAAACATGCCCATAAAGATGAGGTGACGGAGAGGGTGATGAGTACAATATTATTGAACCTATCGGACAAAAGTTAATACAGGTGGTTGAGGAGAAATATGCCACAGCATTATAGGCAAAACTTAAGGACATGATGTAACGAAGTATTTGAATAATCTCATATAAATGTTAAAAAAGGATGTTTCAATTTCGACTTATAGAAGGTACTTCCATTAAAGTCCATGTAAATGAGTTTAACAAACTCATGATCGATTTGAAGAACGACAGAGAGGCCTTAGATGATGACAAACATGGCATGATATCGTTAGCTTCTTTAAGGTCATGGGAACACTTCACGAGCGAGTTCACTATTACAGTGATGCACTGTGATTACCTCAGAAGTGGTCAAATTTGCCTTGTTCTTTAAAGAGTGGCAGCAAAAATTATGAGATAAAGATCTAAAGCATGATGTAGCATGAGGACTAATGATTCAAGTTAGAGATCATCATCAAAGTCCAATAGCAGCAAAGGTAAAAGATTATCAAAGTTATGTCATGGAAAGTCCAAGGGACATGCAAAGTGATTTAAGTGTCAAGAGGAAAGGCACATCAAAAGATTTTTTCCAAAATTAAGAAATAAATGTGATAGGCAGAATGCCACAAATAGTGTGGTAAATGTTGCCATGATAGCATTATTGATACGGGGGCCATCTTGAATGTGACTACTAGTTGTCAAGGACGGATGGATGCTAGATTTGAGATGTTCTTGTCATATGACGTTCAATAGGCATTGCTTTACTACTTGCAATGCTACAGATTGTGAAGACTTCTAATGGGAAAAAACAAAACCTACAAGGTTATAGGAATAAACACAGATTATATTTGTCACATCTCGACTCTCGAGCCCGCAACATCCCTTATCAAATCGCCACGAGATCATAGAGATAACGTCCCAAGCACACTATCGACCCATCACTTACTTAAGCATGCGGAAACCTGTCAACTCTCTGACAATAAAAATGAACGGGGATAGAATAGCAGGAATCAAACACCACAACGTTTTACCAAAGAATAATAATAAACAAGTATGCAAAACAGTAGGTAGGACATAATCCTATCGGGCTACTAATGTACGAGCCCAACCCCATACTTCGGGGCCACTAGACAAAGTCTCAAAAGTGTACTCAGTTAAATAAGACTAACTTCTCATCTTACTTCAGACGACTAATCCAACAGCCAATCATTGGCATCCACGAGGCTCCATCACGAGAGACCTGAAAATGTTATCCCACGACGAGGTGAGAATAAATCTCAGTGAATTAAGCCTAAGCTCGGTTAGGAAACTGATTCGCCCAAGCATCCTAACAGATGTCTCACAATAACAAATCACCACATATAAAATCCAATTACAATCATGATATAAAAACAATCCACATGCATACTTGCCAGCTTCAGCCACACATAATGTAATGCTTGACTCGGCTCATAGTCAATCAGTCAATCACCCAAATAAGCATCTCATCCACAAGTACGCACAGAACATCACATAAGTCTATTTATTAACGATGATCGTGCTCACGGCACATGAGAGGATCTACACAAAAGAAAGCGTAATTCGACTCCTACAAATAACGCAATCTAGCACCTTAGTACAATCAAGCGTTCTACCGACAGGACCGGGCTACGTCCCTTTTCTCTTGGCAACGGCTACTACAAGAGGTGTCTTCGGTGCGCCTGGCACGGCACCAGCAAGTAAGCATCCCTAAACGGGGCGACGGTCCATCACAAGCTGTGACCGGCATCCAACCAATCCTACATCCTACATCCGTGCTAGTTAGCACCGAACCAGAATTGTCGTGATTCTGGCAAGTTGTATGATTCTATACGATTGATACAGTACGAACTTGCCCGAAAAAGCATCATTGTTTCCTCATATGACCAGACAGAACACACGTCCAGCAATCAACCCATTTCATTATCTTTGGTTAAAGCCGGATGCTCACACAAGCATATAAAAGTCTCAGCTGAATGCCATTTTCATGCTTAAAATGTCTTTTGACTTCACACACTGCCATATGCATATGCAGTCTAACATTAGAAACTGCAACCATAAAAGGACGATTAAACCCCAAACAGACCACCGGACACTCAGTGAACAATTAGGAAAGTCAATCATACATTTCAGCAAGACATCCAAATCAATAAAGTCACCAATCAATCTCGAGCAGTCAAAACCGATTAGACAATAAAAATCTCAATTCGTACAATGCCTTTATTAATCAATTCAATTTATAACGTCGATCGTTCGCTCGTCTCTAACCTGTCGCTCGCTCGCGATCGAACACAATCAAATCAATCAATTAATCAATTTCAACTAATCACAATTAGCCACAGGCAAAGTAATCAACCGGCTAACCTAATTGATCGACCGTTTAACTTAATCACAATTTATATCTAAATCGGCCCCGATCACGTACATAAATTTTTCATAATTGACTAAACGACTAATCATAGGCGCAATTAGCTCCCTAACCAAGGATTAGGGTCAACTCACAAATTGAGTCAGCTCGGGCGGCGACGGTGGATCACAACCAATTTCCTCGAACGATGGCCCAAAACTCTCGGCCCACGGCCAAAACTCTCGATCAAATGGCCCACGGACCCGACACAAAGGCTTAGAGAACCACGGCCCAAGTCAGTCCGATCACGGCCCGGCTCGCTGGCCCATGAACCCTGCCCAAAATAAGGCACTCGGGCAGAAACAGGGCAAGGCCGGCTTAGGGGCAAAGGCGGCCGATTCGACGACTAACGGACGGCGGCCGGCTCGGAGGTTGACAGTGAAAGCACCAGGTGGTCGGGGGGAGTCGATCGGGACCGATGGCCACGGCGAAGGCGGCCAGAAGCAGCGGAGCAACAACGAAATAGAACCGAGTGGACAGGGTTCTCACGGCGCCGAGAACAAGGCGGCGGTTCAGGCCGATTTCCTTTCGACAAGCCCGGCGGCCGGCCTCCACGAGCTTAGGGATGATGGAGAGGGGCCTTATGAGTTCATTGGTGGTGGCGGTGAGAGGCGGTGTCACCAGAAACGGCCGGATCGAAGAGAAATTGGATCGGTCTCCAAAATAGGGCACTAGGGATCTCGAGACCGATTACGGCAGCTCTGGCGGTCAATCGGCGGCGGGGTTGGGTCGAGGGTGTCGAGGGGAGACAATAGAATGTCGGAGAAGTGGTGGGTGGCGGCGGTGGCGCCGAAAACGGCCAGAGGAAGCCTTGGCATTCTCAAGTCAAGGGGTCCGAAATAGGGGCTGGGCTTCCTGGGGCTATTTCGCGACTGCCAGCGGCCAACGAAGGTGACGAAGGGATCGGGAGTGGCGGTGGGGAGTGGCTGTCGATGGTGGTTGTCGGTGGTGGCGGCGAAAATCGCCGAGGAAAAGAAGAGGAAGTTCGGTTGTCCAAGAAGAAGAAGAAGAGAAAGGAGGAAGGGGGGTCGTTCTTCACGCGGCCGAGAGAGAAAGAGAGGGGTCCACCATGAAGACTTTTTGGCCATTTTGTCTCACATGCCAAATAATTGAAGGTATTTTGGTAATTTGATAAATCGAGACTGAATTGAATTTTCAGTACACTAACGAAGGGTATTTTGGTAATTTCAAGGGCTAAGCTCGGCCGGAATTAAGCTCAAGCACGAGAATTGAATCCTAACTCGCACAGCTAAGAAATTCAAAACATAATCTAAATCGACTGAAACTTTAGAATTCGTCCAATTATTGTCTCTTTAGTCCTTGCTATCCAAAATTTTTCATTGATTGAAATTCGATATCAATCCTTTATATTGATTTCAGGTACTTTGCTAGAGGTGAATTTTCAGAGCGTCACAACTCTCCCCCCTTAGGAAATTTCGTCCTTGAAATTGAAGTACTACTACAACCCTTCAAACCAATAAAAATATCCAGTCCTCACAATTTTCTCAAATAGTTCCTTTCGGCTCACGGTGTTACCAAACTACGTTGACCAAAGGGAAAATTTTTTATCCGGAATACTTGTTGTTTCCTAGCTACGATCCCGACTAGACTTTCCAGATACGACGCTCGCTCATCCAGTTTGATTTCCTCTTTAACACCGCGCATGAGCGGGTTTCGGTTCGCAATTCCTTAATATCGACACACAGAAGACATTATGCACCCGAGTAAGTCTCGGCTGTAACACAAGACGATGCATCCAATTTTCAATTCTTTCCAAAATCCCGAATGGTACGACTCACCTTGGACTTAGCTTTTCTTTATTATCAAAACGAGTTGTCCTTCCAACAGGCGTCATCTTCTACAGACATAATTACCCACCTGAAATTCCAATGGTCTTTGCTCCTTATTGGCATAACTTTTCTGACGACTCTGAACTGTTCTCAGTCTATCTCTGCTAACCTTGATCACGTCCATCGACTGTTCCACTAACTCAAGTTTGCCTTTAAACGGGCGTCTTGCACGCTCTGCCATACATTGCCTCGAAAAGTATCATCTTAGTGCTATATTGGAACTGTTATTTAAGCAAACTCTATCAGGTGTAATTGTTCCTCCCAATTATCTTGAAATCCAAAACGTATGCCTCCAACATATTCACCAGACTCTGAATTATCCTTTTAGACTGACTTTCCATTTGTGGGTAATAAGTCGTACAAAACTGCAATTTCATTTTTTTTCCCCAAAATTCATACTAGGTTCGCTCCAAGTCAATCATAATCTCCACTCTGTGCATCGAAATCATAAAGCAACTATCAAATCCAAGTCGGATTCTAACTTACGATCCTTGACTACTAATCTGATACAATTTCATATCCACAATTCGTTTCAACAGGGTGAATCATCCGACTTTAAGGATTCAACTCAATTGTGATCATCTGACCTTGTTGTTCCAATCAACTGTTGGTTAACCTAGTAACCGTAGTAATTATCTATTCCCACGAATTGATTGGTCATTTCTTATATTCTAATGGGTAGAGTTTTAACGCTGATTTTCCTCATGTTCCATAGATGTCAACCACGATTAACACTAATGGAAATTTGGGCATTCTGCTTACATAGAGAAGGTCTACTAAGAATTCGCCTCTTCTTCAACGCTTTGAGATTTAGAATCACCGCTTGTCGACCCTTAAACACTTGGAGAATTACTAAACTCAGGCGCCAAATCAAACTGAGGATCGGACCGTCCATTCTATCGAACAGGGTCAGCTCACAAGCGATTGACGAGTTGAGCACCACTTCAAATATTTCGATTTAGGGTTGGAATCACCCATTCCTAGACTGGTGGTACAATCGAACACTATCGAGATCACCTTTCATGACCAACTCAAATTGATGCAAGATTGGTTCAACTCGACCCGTAGTCCTCCAGCACACATCACAAAATCCAAGATAGCTAATCCTTGACTAGTATGTGGCTGGTATGGGGTTCTAGTACAAGTCATTCCTCACTAGATCCATGGTCATCCCGAATATTTATCAATGCCAGCTCACAAATCATGTCACAAATCAATCCCTGATCGACTTCAGGGTAATCCTAAAGTTGACTTACAGCTGAGTGAGATCATCCCAATTAGATCTATGCTTGATTTAAGATCGCCACACAATCGACCCTTAATCAATAACACAACCGACTAGCAAATCTAGCCGTCATCCACGTCGAGGGCGACCTCTAACTCTCGATGGTTTCCCCAACCCTTGGTTGTTGTTCGCGACTAGTTCAAATCTTAAGCTTGGATCAATTGTAGGTCTTAGAGCATCACAGCTATACTAAGTTGAATTTCTTCACAATATTGTATCTTAAACATGCATCGTCAATCTGCTTACTGTACTCCATACTGAGTCATTTATCCCTTGACTTCTTAGAAGTTTCATCACTAGTCCATTGTGATCTTCTTCTACCTTTGCTCTAGAATCCCCAGCAACAGCAGTTCACTAAGCTTATAATACAGCTCTTTGACTTATCGATACACCATAATCTTCGTCATTTGCTCGACCACACCTACTAACCTTCTAGTAGTCTTGCCTCAAATCTTGATGTCTCCACGAGCTATCTGGACCAACCCTGAGACGACTGTGGTGAGTTCTGAATGGTTTTCTATTTTATCAAAAGCAAGACCAATAAAGTCATCATTCCAAGAAAACATGTGGCTCTACTATGCCTCCGTTGCGTCACTCTGTTAACTAGTCTTCCTTAATTGTCACATCTCGCAATCTTAATCTTATTCATGGACATTGCCAAACTCAATAGTTTGTGTATCCAACTGGCGACCATATCATGTCACATAACCTTAGATTGCCATTACGAACTTTCCTTGTTCGTCTTCATCGTCCTAGTTTCATGCCCATGTCTAAGGCTTCATTAATTACAATCCTTGGGCAGTGTACGCTTCATCATGACCTTATTAGGTTACTAGTCGACTAAGCCATACGCCTTCAAGTCATTCCAATACTGCCTTTGGTATACTGCAAGGTCTTCTTCAATAAAGATTCGAAGATAAAATCAACTTTCACCCATTTTACAAAACACATAAGTTTTACTTACCCAAGACATCTCGGTTTATCCACAATCTTCTGTCCATCACCCTAAATGACACATGGCACTCACAATCGTGTTTTCACTTTTAAGTCCCACTTTAACCACATGTAGAGAAAGATTTTCATCACAATTCAGTATACATTATCTGACTTCATATCGATCCATATCAATTAGTGTCCTCTGATCCCTAGAAAGTTCATCACACCTCAGAGATCAATCTCACAATTCACGCTCGCTCTTCTGCAAATATTCCTTTAGTCATAAATTAGAATCCAAAGAAAAACAACGGCTATGGCATTCCAATCAAAACAACACTTTAAACTTATGCAATCCATAAAATACTAATTGTCTTATTACAAACCCATATCCATAAGCTTTATCCATAAAAAGATCTTTTCAAGCTCAACTAGTAATTGCTAATATATACTAAAGCATCTTAACTCAAAAGTTACCCTACTCCTAGTAGAATCAATCCTAGGTATTCTGTTGAACATCTCCTCGAATTTGTCCTTCTTGCGGCAGCGATGCTTGATCTGCCTTATTTCTCATTGGACAATCCTTCACTTGGTGTCCCAGCTGATAACATTTAAAGTATTCTCCTCCTTTATACGGACAGGGATCAGACCCATGCCTTAGGTGACACAAGCGACATTTCTCACTTTGGCAGAACATCGGTTTCCTGATTGAAGTTCTCCGGTTACACAGGATGTGATACTTATTGGCATACATCGGCATCTTCTCTATCCAACGGTTATCCCTGGAAGAAGGTACAAGCCGCGATCCAGATGCGATTGCTCAATCAGTCATGCTCCTCTCCACAGATTGGGTCATTTTATACAATTCGCTATAACTCTTAAGGTTCAGCGGCACTAGTTGATCCTTGATCTCGGGCTTTAATCTCTCACGAAATCTTTTCATCTTATTCATAGGATCTCTAACCGTCTAGGGTGCAAACTCTAATAACTCAGTAAATTTTGCCTCATATTGATCTACTGTCATTTGGTCCTGTCGAAGCCGTAAGAATTCAGCCATCTTTTTTCTCTCGCCTACAGTCTAGAAAGTACTTGCCATAAAAGGCTTCAACAAAGGCATCCCACACCGGGACCATACCTTTAGGAAAGATCTTTCTTCG
The DNA here is from genome assembly GCA_028455895.1 of Rhodomyrtus tomentosa. Taxonomy (NCBI): domain Eukaryota; kingdom Viridiplantae; phylum Streptophyta; class Magnoliopsida; order Myrtales; family Myrtaceae; genus Rhodomyrtus; species Rhodomyrtus tomentosa. Next base: position 31,709,929 of record JAPCWY010000001.1, on the reverse strand, counting down.
TGTGGCTTCCCACTACGTATTAGCGTCACTTTGAAATTGGTAAATAGCCAGTGTCACCTTATTCTCGTCGGAACATCCTAGCACGGCGAATACCTTCTCGATTTCCTTAATCCACAAGATTGCAGCCTCTGAGTCTCCTAATTCTTTAAACTTCGATGACTCGAGATTAAGAAACTTCTCCATCAACTCGAGCATCGACTGCACACCAATCTCATTTTCAATCAACAAGTCTTCACTCGAAACGGCGACATCATTAACCTGGCTACTCATTTGCTGTCCAACTACAGCTTCTAAAGTTTTCAATGCCTGCAAGATCCCTTCCACTCTGAGATTTTCTTGAGTTATACTTCTACTAAGTACCATCTCACTATAGTTGCTCACTAAATAGGTAACTTACGGAGTCATGTCCACCCCAATCAACACATAATGAGATCACTAACAATCAATCAAAAGAAATATAAGTAACAGGCACATGCAAAAGCTTACGATCCTACTAACTTTCTCAAATCCCAACGCTCCTTATAACTCCAAGTCAATGATCAGATGGATCAGACTAACCTTGCTCTGATACCACCTTGGGCGAGGATGTCACACCTCGACTCTCGAGCCCGCAACATCTCTTGCCAAATCTCCACAAGGTCATAAAGATAACGTCACAGGCACACTATCGACCTATCACTTACTTAAGCATGTGAAAACGTGTCAACTCACTGACAATAAAAACAAACAGGGATAAAATAGCATAAATCAAACACCACAACGTTTTACCAAAGAATAATAATAAATAAATATACAAAACAGTAGCTAGAACATAATCCTACCGAGCTACTAATTACGAGCTCAACCCCATACTTCGGGACCACTAGATAAAGTCTCAAAAGTGTACTCAGTCAAGTAAGACTAACTTCTCATCTTACTTTAGATGAATAATCCAACAGTCAATCCTTGAAATCCACGAGGCTCCATCACGTGGGACCTGAAAATGTTATCTCATGACGGGGTGAGAATAAATTTCAGTGAATCAAACCTAAGCTCAGCTAGGAAACTGATTCGCCCGGGCATCCTAACAGAAGTCTCACAATAACAAATCACCACATATAACACCAAATTACAGTCATGATATAAAAACAATCCACATGCATACTTGTCATCTTCAGCCACACATAATACAATACTTGACTCGGCTCATAGCCAATCAGTCAATCACCCAAACAAGCATCTCATCCAAAAGTATGCACAGGACATCACACAAGTATATTTATTAACGATGATCGTACCCACGGCACATCAGAGGATCTACGCAAAAGAAGGCGTGATTCGACTCCCACAAATAACGTGATCCAACACATTAGTACAATCGAACATTCTACCGGCAAAATCAGGCTACATTCCTTTTCTCTCGGAAACGGCTACTACAAGAGGTGTCTCCGATGCGCCTGGCACAGCATCAGCAAGTAGGCATCTTAAATGGGGCGTCAATCCATCACAAGCTGCGATCGACATCCGACCAATCCTGCATCCGTGCTAGTTAGCACTGAACCAGAATTGTCGTGCTTTTGGCAAGTCATATGGTTCTATACTATTGGTATAGTACAAACTTGCCAAGAAAAGCATCATCGTTCCATCATATGACCATACAAAACAAACATCCAGCAATCAACCCATTTCATTATCTTTGATTAAAGCCGGATGCTCACACGGGCATGTAAAAGTCTCGATCGAAGGCCATTTTCATGCTTAAAATGTCTTTTGACTCCACACACGGCCATATGCATATGCAGTCTAACATTAGACACTACAACCACAGAAGGGCGATTAAACCCCAAACAGACCACCGGACACTCAGTGAACAATTAGGACAGCCAATTAGACATTTCAGCAAGACGTCATAATTAATAAAGTTACCAATCAATCCCGAGCAATCAAAACCGATTGGACAATAAAAAGTTCGAATCGTACAATCTCTTTGTTAATCAATTCAATTTATAACGTCGATCGCTCGCTCGTCTCTAACCCGTCTCTGGCTCGCGATCAAACACAATAAAATCAATCAATCAATTTCAACTAATCACAATTAGCCACAAGCAAAGTAATCAATCGGCTAACCTAATTACTCGGTCATTTAACTTAATCACAATTTCTATCTAAACCGGCCCCGATCGCATACCTAAATTTTTCATAATTGACTAAACGACTAATCCTAGACGCAATTAGCGCCCTAACCAAGGATTAGGGTCAACTCACAAATTGAATCGGCTCGAACGGCAACGACGAACGGCGACGGCAGATCACGGCCAATTTCCTCGAACGACGGCCCAAAACTCTCGGTCCACGGCCAAAACTCTCGGTCAAATGGCCCTCGAACCCGGCACAAAGGCCCAGATACTCGGCCCACCTCCTAGGCCACGGCCCAGGTCAGTCCGACCACGACTCGGCTCGCTAGTCCAAGAACCTTGCCCAAAACAAGGCACTCGGGCCTGAACAGGACAAGGCCGGCTTCGGGGCTGAGGCTGCCGATTCGACGACCGACGAATGGCGGCTAGTTGGGGGTTGACAGTGGAAGCACCAGGTGGTCAGGGGGAGTCGATCGGAACCGGTGGCCGTGGCGAAGAGCGGCTAGAGGCGGCAGAGCAGAGGCAAAATAAAACCGGGTGGACAGGGTTCTCGAGACGCCGAGAACAGGGCGGCGGTTTGGGCCGATTTCCTACCGCTATGCGGACCGCCAGCCTCCACGAGCTCAGGGACGATGGAGAGGGGCCTTGGGAGTTGGTGGTGGCGGTGAAAGGCGGCATCGCCGAAAATAGCCAGATCGAAGAGAAATCGAATCGGTCTCCAAAACAGGGCACAGGGGATCTCGGGGCCGATTACGGCGGGCTCTTGCCATCAATCGACGGCGGGGTTTAGTCGAGGATGTCGAGCTGAGACAGGGGAATGTCGGAGAGATGGTAGGTGGCGGTGGTGGCGCCAGAAACGACTAAAGGAAGCCTCGGCGTTCTCGGGTCAAGGGGTCCAAAAGAAGGGATGGGCTTCTCAGGGCTATTTCGCAACTACCGACGGCCAACGGAGGCAACGGAGGGGTCGGAAGTGACAGTGGGGAGTGGATGTCGATGGTGGCTGTCGGTGGTGGCGACGAAAATCGCCAAGGAAAGGAGGAGGAAGTTTGGTTGTCCAAGAAGAAGAAGAAGGGGGGTCGTTCTTCATGCGGCCGAGAGAGAGAGAGAGAGAGAGAAAGGTCCACCATGAAGACTTTTCGGCCATTTTTGTCCCACATGCCAAATAATTGAGGCTATTTTGGTAAATTGACAAATCAAAACTAAATTGAATTTTTGGTACACTAACAAAGGGTATTTTGATAATTTCAAGGGCTAGGCTCGGTCGAGATTAGGCTCAAGCGCAAGGATTGAATCCTAACTTGCGCCGGCTAAGAAATTCAAAACCTAACCTAAATCGACTGAAACTTCAGAATTCGTCCAATTATTGTCTCTTCAGTCCTTGCGATCCAAAATTTTTCATCGATTGAAATTCGATATCAATCATTTATATTGATTTCAGGTACTTTGCCAAAGGTGAATTTTCAGGGTGTCACAATATTCATATGCATGATGGGGTAACGCATCGTAAATTGGGAGATGTAAGGCATGTACCAAAGCTCAAGAAAAATCTTATTTTTGTGGGGGCACATGATGATATTGGACATAAGTAGAATTGATGGTGGAGTGCTAAGATCTATAAGCGCCATGATAGTGATGATTGGAAAGAAATTGAGTATTCTTTATTGTTCCACTGGGAGAGACTAGGACAAGAGCTGCAACAGTTTTATTAGATGGTTCATATGATTTGACTTAATTATTCATATGCAATCGGGGTACATGAGTGAGGCATGTATAACGATGTTGAGTGAGGAGGGGTTGCTAAAGGGTCAGATGACAGGAAACTGGATTTATGTGAACACTGCATCTTTAAGAAGTAGCACCATATTAAATTTGTATGTTATTCATTTAACCAAGTAACTAATAGAATATATTCATTCAGATATTCGAGGCTTATCTCCATTTCCTTTGAAAGGAGACATAGGAGATATGCTGACATTCATTAATAGTTATTCTAGAAAGTATGAGTATACTTTCTGAAGCATCAATCTGAGGTTTTCGATCGATTCAAGAAGTTTTAGGCATTGATTGAGAAACAATATACAGATGAAGTGCCTGAAAAATTGATGATGGCATGGATTCTATGGAAAATATTTTACCAAGGTTTTGCTAGAAAGAAGGGATTATGAGGCACAACAAAATGTCATCGTCGAATGTAAGTATAAACTTGAGCGAGTGCTTTAACATGTATGACTGGGCAAAGAATTTTAGTCCTAAATAGGGAACGTGGCATTTTAACTAATTAATTGATCTCCATTAGTTGCTATCGAGTAGAAGACTCGTGAAGAAGTATGGTCTTGAAAAACTTGATGATTACTCTGAATTATGAGTATTTAGATGTCCTACATATGCCCAAGCGAGTGATGGTAACCTTGAACTGAGAGTTAGAATTTCATATTTCTTGGATATGCACATGGTTTGAAAGATTATTGGTTGTGGTGCATCAGTTTCCTAATAAGTGGACATGTGATCTTTAACAAAACTGCTATGCTTCGCCAGAGGAGTCTTGAAATACAACTAGCAAAGCAAATAGTTATGGTATTAGTAGTTAGGTGGAGCTTCAAGTGGTAACATCTGACACCCTCAAGAAGAGAGAGAATGCAAATTAAACCACATGTCTATTATGGTAATACAAATATTGCTTATGTATTTACAATAGGCAACGAGGTGGAGACAAATCTTCGTATTATTGTGAGAGGGATGTGCCACATGCTGATAGATTTGGTAACGGAATCTAGCTCGTGAGGCGCCTGGCAAGCCATGTTAGGCCAGCCTTTCTTTTCATATATCATCCCACAGAACAGTTAGACGAATATTTTTTCCATACCCGATTATACCACGCTCAGCTTAGCTCGAGCCTCTGATACATCGAGCAAGACAAGTTGATTATTTATGTGCTACAATTGGTTTCGATTTACCATGGCATCATCAGAAGAGCAACATCATCTCTTGACTAGTTTGTAATGGGAGGCCAACCTCGCCTTCAGAGCTTTTAAGGGATGTATCATATCTAATCCTAGAACTCCTAGCACAAACCGTCCTAACACCACTCCCACAGATCCAGTTTCTCATTTCCATATGCATCGCTCGCTCACTATGTTTGATACTAATAAGTATCACTTCAAGGTTGACAAGTGTGAGAGAACCTGATGACACAAGGGGTTCCGTCCCCCGCATTGTACGAGGGACTTGGAACAATCGGTCCGTGTCAGATGGTAGTACTAAGTCATCATAGTGACAAGGGACTATGAGCGAAGAGATAAAATCACTCCATCAAAATTAGACATGAAAGCTGGTTAAGATACCAAAGACCCAAAGATTATTAAGTGAAAGTGGGGAGATAAGTACACTATCAATGCCATAACTTTGTACGGCGTTCACTTGAATGTCATAACTTTTAAAACGTTCACTTAAGTGTCATAACTTTTGTACGACGTTCACTTAAGTACCATAACTTTCAAAAATCGTTCACTTGAGTGTCATCGCTAACGTAGACGACGGAAAATCTAATGTGGCACGCCGAAAAACTGACAAGTCATGTCGAAAAGCTAACAGAGCACTCTGGAAAGCTCATGTGGCATGCCGGAAATTTGACGTGTACATTGAAAAAGTTGACGTAGCACTCAAGTGAACAATTTTTAAAAGTCACGGCACTCAAGTGAACGCTTTAAAAGTTATGGTACTTAAGTAAATGCCGTACACAAATTATGGCACCCACGGTACACTTATCTCGAAAATGGGTCTACGAGTGGAGGAGGGCATTCTCAATGCTAAGGCAGTGAGGTATAAGACAAGATTATTGTAAAGAGCTGTACATAGTCAAAGAGACTATGGATGAAAGTAGGCATTGAAAAGAATATAGGTCTGGCAAAAGAGACCAGGGGTGAAGGAGCATTGGAGATTCTGTCACGCCCCGAACTCGGCGAGCACGCGAACATCCCTATCCATGCCATTCATTCATAAATACTCTAGGATCCAACGGTCAATTTCCATCATGCTGTAAGAAACATGCTCGCGGAAGCGACGCCAACTCCAATCATACAAATACAACAACACACGATGACTTAGGACACAATGGTACATCAAAATCTCCTTAATTCATTCTCAAGGATTCAATTCTATAATCTACCAATCATAAGTACATTTCCAACTTCAAAGAAATACGAATCCAACCTAGATACAATTGGTCATCTATTACTTCAAATGACGATCCTTGGTAAATTCGTACCTCCTTCGCCTGGAACCTGAAAAGAATTAAGCCCTCACTAGGGTGAGATATAAATCTCAATAAGGTGGGTCCTAACCCTAGGTTAGGTCGACCGTCCACTAAGGCAGTCATCTATCTCAAAATCCAATCTCATAACATGTTGGTGCATCAAGCACAAACCATAAAACAACAACATGCAGCAGACAGGCAAACCACAATGACCTCACGTCTCACTCAAACATTCTTGTCCACTCAGCCTGTCACTTCACCACATCCATTAATCTTCGCCTGCCTCAATCTCTAACCCGCGATTAGATCGCATCAGGCTCGGTTCGCGTAAACGCATCAGACTGTCATCGACAACCCGCGTAAACGCATCAGGTTCCGATGAATCTCCAAGCAAAGCTCATTAACTCATACTCCGTCCCGCGATTAGATCGCATCAGGACCATGGCCAATTAACCCCGCGAATCCGTCACATCAGGGCATCACTCAATATCATCTCCACCTCGCGAACTCGTCACATCAGGGTATACGTCTTTTGCCCCCCGTTTTATACGCCTCAGGGCCTCTCCATCCCGCGAATACTTCACATTAGGATCGTGGTTGTCCCAACCCCACGATCACATCGCATCAGGGCGCCACATCACATTACTTCACCCCGCGAACTCATCGCATCAGGGTTTACTTCTCCTGCCCCGTGTCTCTTACACCTCAGGGTCTCTCCGTCCCACGATTAAATTGCATCAGGATCGTGGCTATATCAATCCCGCGATCACATCGCATCAATGCGCCACTCAACAATAATTCTATCCCGCGAGCTCGTCGCATCAGGGCATCAACTCCCGCCCCGCGTCTCATACACCTCAGGGCCTCCTTATCCCTCGATTAAATCGCATCAGGACCATGGCTATATCAATCCCGCGATCTCGTCGCATCAGGGTGTCACGTCACCTCAACTTCACTCAGGGAACTCGTCACATCAGGATATATATATCTCCTGTCCCGCGTCTCATACGCTTCAGGGCTTTGCCATGTCACTGCCCCGCGTCTCATATGCCTCAGGCCTTGCCATGCCACACTTGTGCCATGATTTTTTTTTTTATTAAATAGCTCTCTATATAAGACGATATGTGCAATTCAAACACAACTCAAGATCCATAGAATACAAGCCAGTCAATTGTAATCCGGACATGACAAACCACTTAGGCATATCCAATATCACACAAGGTCGTCCTATAACATCTTAGGACATAACAAGACTATCTCCTTAGACTAGTCACCTTAATTCGACCAACCCAATTCACGACTCGCCCAATTGAGTCCAATCTTCCTAGCATAGGGTTAGAAATTCCCTTACCTTGATTTCAACATCACAATTTACTCCTCTTAAGTCTTCAAAATTTTGGCCCTCAATGTCCAATAACGAACTCAATGCGCAACCTAATAAAATCCAACCAATTACGTCAATTTCCAATCCAATTCAACTATCCATGAACCCCAAGTCTCCATAGCATTATCCTCATCATTTTAACACATCTTAATCATCAATTGGAGACTTATAATCCAACATTCACAGCCTCCACAAAACTGGTTTTGCATAGAACCGAACCGGTTCATTCGATTCTGTGTAAACCGTACACTTTCAGCCCTTAATCCACTTCTAAATCCTTCATTTAATCAACATTCTACCCCTTAACATGTTTATCTAGGGGTTTGGGAGGCTCACCATGAGTTTCGAGTCGATTGGTCGCCGGAAACTCGTCGAACGTCACCGGTTCCTCCAAGTCAGTTTTCCGGCAGTTTCTGAGAAAAATGTACAAGGTCGGTTCGTGGTCAAAACTTAATTAAATCCATCTCAACTTTTTACCAAAAATTCGTCTATAAGCCTACTAAGTCTTCACGAAATTTGAGCTCAAAACTTCAAGATTTTGACCATTAAACAGGTCAGAAACCGAACCAACCTCAGATTGGAGCAGATTCCGTCGACTCTCGAGAGAATCCTTGCTTCGGACTCCTCGGTGCTCCAAATGACCCGATTCCATTTCAAGAAAGTCGGCAAGACATAGATATTTATTGGCGTGGCCGGCTGGCAGTCAAAAAGTGGTCGAAGGTGGCCGCCGGAATGACCGAACAGAAGCCCAGAAACTAGTCGTTGGGCAGCAGAATGAAGAAGGAAGAAGATAAAGGTGATGGTATTCTCTCTTGGTGGTCTGGCCGAAAATTGTAGAATGGAGAGAGAGAGAGAGAGAGAGAGAGTTTTATTTAATCCTTGAGTCAAAGCTTTGAACGGTAGGTTTGGCATAGTAGATTGGACTACTCTTTACACCACCCATTGACACATGTCCATTTGTCTTCTCAAGGAGATCCAATGGCCACCATTAATCCTTGAATTCGGCAGCTCTTTGGAGGTTTTGTTCTCCATTTTTCCCTTTTCCAATTGCGAGGGCAAAGTTCTAAGCTTGAGGGGCAAAACGGTCATTTTACCCCCGACATTCAGAACGTCGTTTTTCTCATTCCGGAAGTCTTCAATAGGGCGACGGTCAATTCGAATAACGTTGGAATTCTTGATTTTACATTTTAAATCTTTCAAGGCTCGTATTTGATAGTTTTCTCTATCAGACGTGGTTTTAGCCTATCCCAAACCGACGGGCGACTTTTACAGACATTACGCGTATCGATCCGGTGATTAATATCACGTTTAGGGCTCGTCAATTTGTGACGACTTTGGTTATCATGTAATTGTGAGGGCCTATCGCTAATTCCCTTGACAATCCTTATGGCCAAAGCGTCATTTACTATCCGAGTTCCCCTGGTCCACGTACCTCGTCTCGCATTAGCCTTTTCCCTTTGGTCAGTTTACTCGAATTGATCAAGTTCGAGCGGGATGCGACTAAAATACATCTCTAGATACACACTTCTCATTACTGAGCTTGAAATCGACTGGAAATCAAAATGTCACAACTCTTCTCCCCTTAAAGAAATTTCATCCACGAAATTCACAACCTTCTACCCATCCAATCTATCCAATCCTTTGGGGGTGTTGGCGCCTCGTTGCATCCTCACTCTTCCGGATAATCTTTTCCAACTCAAAACTATCCTTCTCTATGACTTGTCTCCTTTAGTCCTCAATCCAATAGACTTCTCTCCATTCTCTTTTGGCATTCATATCACTTGACAGCAACTCTTCCTCAAGCGTTTACCTTATCTCTTTCATTAGTTCATAACCATTATTACCAAGCCTTCACCAAAATGCACTCTTAATGTATATACCCTTCGGCGTATTACTACTTTCAAGCTTCCTTTCACGCCAACAGAGATTCCAGGGATATATCAACTCGTCCTCTATTATCCAAACTGAATCATAGCCTTCTCGACTCCTTAAACAGTTACGTGGCTACTTCCATAACAATCCATTCTCGACTCCATCCGGCAATTCCCTTGGATCAAAGTAATCCTTCAACTTTCATCGACACGTCTAGTGCTCGAAAACAAGATAGACAAACTTCAACTTTCAACTTTATCAACGATATATATATATATATATATCTGTGTGTGTGTGTGCACGCGCATCTTGGCACATCTTTGTGCCACCCCAAGGTCACTATAATTCCTCCTTTGAATCATGCTTCCGTCCATAGGCCTCAAGAGTTCCATCCATTCCTATAATCCGTCCAGTATCGATGCTCAATCGTGGTAACACCTCAATTTTCTTCTAGCCTTCAGGCCAGGTGTTTCTAGTAACCATCACACTAGTCCATTAACGAACTTCCAATTGAGAGGTCAAATATCTTATTTCTTGAGGGAAGGTCTGTCCCTCCATTGCCCATTTCTCAACGCTCAACCTCTTATAGTTCACCTAATTCTCGAGGTCCTTTCTTCATCTAAGCCACACTCTCGTATCCGCGAGCAATTCTATACATCTGCGTTGCTCTTATTCAATTCCTCTCGGGAAACTGCTACCTTATATTCTCGTAATAGGTGTAGCCTTGCAACGTTCCTTCACTCAAACAACATCTCCCAACATTATCACGAGAACACTCGCAGACCACTCTAATCATGCTCTAAGCATGCCAATTCATGTAGCTTTACCATCATGGCGTACATGCAATACCCACTTCAAATCGTCTTGTTACTCCTCAAATTTCCTTTTCAAGTCGTGTCATCACGACCCTCATATGCGTTCCAATTTTTAACTTGACTTGCCCTAAACAACTCAGTCATTAACTCAACTCGAGTCCTTGAAAGCTCCTTTCACGTTCATTCGCCCACTCGCATTACATCTCACCCTTAATCCATTTTATCAATGGAACAGCTCTTGTGGAGAGTCTTTCAGCGGTCCATCTATTGCCATTCGTCAATCCAAGAAGCTTGCACTTTCCGTAACTCACATCGACTCTAGTCGATTTGTTACTTATTCCAATCCTCAAAGGATTTATCACTTATTTCATTGCGTAAATCCTACTTCATCAAGTTCATAACTTGCGCTCTTTACATTTAGCATGCAACAGACATTTCCTCAAAGCCCATACGATATTCTCAAAAAGTGTCCATGTATCTCATGGCTCCTTACATGAGTTCAACCATCGCCTCTCGAGATGGTAACGACCCACTCAATCATTCTTTGGGCATTTAGTTAAGCGATTATCGACTTCCTTCCACCAGGGTTGAATCTTTCCAACTATCCCTCGCACCCTTCACTTGAGAGCTCGGACCTTGACTCTCTGTCGTCACTGGTCTCCTCTAGGGCCGCACGACATTTCGTTTATTCTTGTCGTTCTTCTTCTCAAGAAGTATTAGTGCTAGCCTCTGAGTTTCATACTCACTAAGGCAACCTTATCCAATTCCGTTTGTTCCACCAAACGTCCACATCATCCTAGAATTCAACATTATCTTCAAGACTATCTCTCCGATTTCATTTCCAAGAGTCGCTCAAGTTATGCGTCTTCTTTCTCGATATAGACGCTCAATCGTCATACTAAGACAATTTAAAGCTTTTATTCCTTTTACAATAGGGTCTCTTACCCTAAGGAAGAAACTACGCAACTCCGTGATATTTTCTCGCTTCTAATTCGCCTTGTACTTTCCATTCCATAGGACAGTAACCTTGGAGTCTGCGCCAACGACGATACCTTTACTCCAGAACTCAAGTGCCACCATGCTTTCACATTCTCCTTCCTATAACTTAGTCACCTCCAGTGACAATATCTGTTCGTCCTTGGGTCTTCACCCATTCACTTGTCACATGGTCAATTCAATTAACTCAAATCACTTTACAAGTGTTCTTCAAGCATTTCTTTCGCTTACCAAATTCTTCACTAGAATCATAACCAGACAGGACTACCAAGTCTGTTCACTCTTCCGTTTGTCAATGACCAATTCATGGTTCAATTGCCCTTTAAGAGCAATGCCCTATTCTTTAAAGAATAGCAACTCATGATTTCATCTCTCATGGTTCCACTTCAATCAACTGATCCCAGGAAGTCATTAACTCCAGGCAAATTGGTATGCCGATTCTTCCTCGACCTCATCCATAATAGGAAATGAATTACTACTCACTTTCCACTATATGTCTTACGCCCAGGTAATCAGCCATTTCTCGTAGGCACATTCTATACTCATAATGAACATCTCTTTGCTCGTAATCCATGAGCAGGAGTTCTCTTATTCATAAGTCTTTCAATCATTCTCCTCTTTAGCTGAGTCCTGTCACCGTTCCTCAAAATCAGGAATAACAATGAGTCATATGGTTCTCAAGTTCCAATCCACTCAGGGACTTCTCGTCTTATTCAAGGGTCTTTGACCACCTTTACCATATGTCTAAGCGACCTTGAAAACTCTATCTCATACTGGCCGATCATCCTATGACCCTTGCAACAGTATCAAGATCCAAACAATCCTCGCTCTCAAGCAACCCCAAGATAATACTTCCCATCGAGCAACTCAAAAGAAGTAGTCTAGGCAGATCTCGTGCCTCCAAGGAATCCTTCCTCTAGTAACCCTTCATCAATCCTCAATAGCCTTTTAGGGCTAATACTGTCAGGGTCAATTTCCTCCTTCAGTGTACTTAAACCTCTAAGGTTTTCTCACAAAACCCTCAATCTCATCCCTCTACCTGACTCAACCAATTTCAGTCTTATACTTGATCTCACAAGCTTTTCCAAGCTTTCATGGTCCTACCCACACCTTCAATTTCGAAAAGACTTACTCAAAGTCACCTTCTCCCTGACTTTCATCACTTTACTGTCAGCACAAGCATGGATCACCACAGTAACTTAGAGAATCTTGATAGCTCCTCCACGAGCTTGCTTAATCAACAATTTTCTCATTTCCGCTTAACGTTCTCACGACCCATTCAACTCCTGGGTTCCATGTGGTTCACAACTCGAGCCAGTCGTTCTGCTGATTTTTACGTTCTGGTTACGCATCTTTACTCAATTCTCATGATCCATCCTAGTTCCTGAATCTTTTCGTGTCTCACATACATCAGCCAAGTGCTACTTTAGCGACTATACCTTGGTCCTTCAGTCTTATCAGGTTCTTTTGTCACTTGAACCACTATGATTCCCTCCAGGAATCCAAGATTTAAGTCATTTACTCAATCCGGCAGTCTCAAGCTACTCATGTCATCATTCATCACTATCAACCATCAGTGGTTCCAAAACAACTCTCTGATGACACGTAGGAAATTCTCCACTATTAGCCAAGTATTCAAAGATCTCAAATCACCCTTGGTCAGCAATCATTCCTCAAGCCAGTCTCGACAAGGCAACTTCTCATCTAACTGCCACTACAAGGCCAGCCTCCACTAGACATCTACCAATCAAGCGCTCCAGACAGTGATTCACTGAATCAAAGTCTCATATTTTAGGCCTAAAGGCATTCGCCCCTCTAGCATAATCACAATGAACTATCTCATTCTCGACATGCCTCAGCTCAACGGGTATAAACCCCATAGGTTGTCTAATCCCTCAAACATACTTTGGCCCGGCTATGCACATGAGGCTAATCATGAAATATGCCTAACAGGCCCATCACGACCATCACTTTTCTTTTTCAAACGGCATCTATCGCCAAGCACAAAGCTTTTTTCCATGCTACTCATAGGCACCATTATACATATCATGCCACTTTCAATCATTCTCTATGAGGATCAATCTCGTGCCACACATCACTTATCCACAATTGGACTCAACCTGATACCTAGGCTTTCCCTTTCAAGTTATGACTTGGGTCATTCCTGCCTCGTGCCATCTTAGAAGCCTGCTAGGAGCCGCTCCTTGTCCGGACCTCTCTGTCTCGGCGATCACTCCCTGCCCTCATCAGGCCTAGCCGTTGCAAGTTGTCCCAAGCTATACATCTACGGAGAAAGCCCCGTTCCACATGTCCCATACCAGGCTTCATTACAGTTTATAGGTGTCCCATTAACTTGTCTCATACCAAGCGACGGTTTATTAAGTCCAACAGCGGTAAGTCGCTGCATGCACCCTTATCAACCTTCGTTTCTAAAGCCATAAACATAGGCACAGCATGACCGCCCTTATCACTTGTCCTGTTAGAACCGTCTTCAGATCAATCCCTACCCTTTTAAGAGTTCTAATTCCACCAATGATCGTCACATCTCATAGATCAATTGCCTATAGGTCATCATATATCTCAAGTCCAATCAACGTTCAAATCAAATCCCTATGCATCCGATCACAACTGATCTTCAACTCAGGCACTTCTCGTATTCATCTCAACTCATATCACCCAAGGCAGTCCATAACAATTGATAACTTAAAACCATCAAGATATGACACAATTAAGCCCAAATCTACTATTACCAATCATCTGCTTATAATTCGTACTCCTCAAGTTGGGTCATTGACAAATCAAGGTCACAATTATACATCTCAACTGACCCTTCATTCATAAGCAATGCCCTATTATCTTCGAGTATAATTACTACCTCAGAATCCATGCTTATGACTCTCACATCTCAGCTTGTTTCCACTTAAGCTTTAATCACCACATAACCCAAGGTCATCTATTAAAGTCAACTCTGGGACCATTAGAATGCCTCACAAGTTCAAGCCAATAATCCTCAAGATCCAGCAATCCATGCTTAGTCCTATAGGCCTTAATATCTAACTGTCCTCAAGTCATCGCTCCTTATCACTCCAAATCTCAATCATATTGGATCAAGCTAACCTTACTCTGATACCAAATCGAACAGGGATGTCACGCCCCAAACTCGGCGAGCACGCGAACATCCCTGTCCATGTCGTTCATTCATAAATGCTCCAGGATCCAACGGCCAATTTCCATCGCGTTGTAAGAAACATACTCGCGGAAGCGACGCCAACTCCAATCATACAAATACAACAACACACAATGACTTAGGACACAATGGTACATCAAAATCTCCTTAATTCATTCTCGAGGATTCAATTCTATAATCTACCAATCATAAGTACATTTCCAACTTCAAAGAAAGGCGAATCCAACCTAGATACAATTGGTCATCTATCTCTTCAAATGTCGATCCTTGGTAAGTTCATGCCTCCTTCGCTTGGAACCTGAAAAAAATTAAGCCCCCACTGGGGTGAGATATAAATCTCAGTAATGTGGGTTCTAACCCTAGGTTAGGCCGACCGTCCACTCAGGCAGTCAACTATCTCAAAATCCAATCTAATAATATGCTGGTGCATCAAGCACAAACCATAAAATAACAACATGCAGCAGACAGGCAAACCACAATAGCCTCATGTCCCACTCAAACATTCTTGTCCACTCAGCATGCCACTTCACCACATCCACTAATCTTCGCCTGCCTCAATCTCTAGCCCGCGATTAGATCGCATCAGGGTCGATCCGCGTAAACACATCAGGCCGTCATCGGCAACCCGCGTAAACGCATCAGGTTGCAATGAATCTCTAGGCAAAGCTTATTAACTCATACTCCGTCCCGCTATTAAATTGCATCAGGACCATGGCCACTTAACCCTGCGAATCCATCGTATTAGGGCGCCACTCAATATCATCTCCACCCCGCGAACTTGTCGCATCAGGGTATACGTCTCCTGCCCCGCGTTTTATACTCCTCAGGGCCTCTCTATCTCACGAATACTTCACATTAGGACCATAGCTGCCTCAACCCCGCGATCACATCGTATCAGGGCGCCACATCACATCACTTCACCCCGCGAACTCGTCGCATCAGGGTTTACTTCTCCTACCCCGCATCTCTTACGCCTTAGGGTCTATCCGTCCCGCGATTAAATCGCATCAGAACCATGGCTATATCAATCCCACGATCACGTCGCATCAATGTGCCACTCAACAATAATTCTACCCTGCGAGCTCATCGCATCAAGGCATCAACTCTCGTCCCACGTCTCATACCCCTCTAGGTCTCCTTGTCCCGTGATTAAATCGCATCAAGACCTTGGCTATATCAACCCCGCGATCTCTTCGCATCAAGGCACCACGTCACCTCAACTTCACCCCACGAACTTATCGCATCAGGGTATATATATCTCCTGTCCCGCGTATCATACGCTTCAAGGCTTTGCCACGTCACTACCCTGCGTCTCATACGCCTCAGGACCTCGTCATGCTTTGTTTTTCAAATAGCTCTCCATACAAGACGATATGTGCAAGCACAACTCAAGATCCATGGCATACAAGCCAGTCAATTGTAATCCGGACATGGCAAATGACTCAGGCATATTTAATATCACACAAGGTCGTCCTATAACATCTTAGGACATAACAAGACTATCTCCTTAGACTAGCCACCTTAATTCGACCAACTCAATTCACGACTCGCCCAATTGAGTCCAATCTTCCTAGTATAGGGTTAGAAATTTCCTTACCTTGATTTCAACATCACAATTTACTCCTCTTGAGCCTTCAAAATTTCGGCCCTCAATGTCCAATACCGAACTCAATGCGCAATCTAATAAAATCCAACCAATTACGTCAATTTCCAATCCAATTCAACCTTCCATGAACCCCAAGTTTCCATAGCATTATCCTCATCATTTTAACACATCTTAATCATCAATTTGAGACTTATAATCTAATAATCACAGCCTCCACAGAACCGGTCTTGCATAGAACCTAACCGGTTCATTTCGGTTCTATGCAAACCGCACACTTTCAACCCTTAATCTACTCCTAAATCCTTCATTCAATCAACATTCTACCCCTTAACATGTTTATCTAGGGATTTGGGAGGCTCACCGTGAGTTTCGAGTCGATTGGTCGCCGAAAACTCATCGAACGTCACCGGTTCCTCCAAGTCAATTTTCCGGCAGTTTCTGAGCAAAATGTACAAGATCGGTTTGTGGTCAAAACTTAATCAAATCCATCTCAAATTTTTACCACAGATTCATCTACAAGTCTACTAAGTCTCCACGAAATTTGAGCTCAAAAATTCAATATTTCGGCCACTAAACTAGTCAGAAACCGAACCTACCTCAAATTGGAGCAGATTCCGTCGACTCTCGGGAGAATCCTTGCTTCGGACTCCTCGGTGATCCAAATGACCCGATTCCACTTCAAGGAGGTCGGCAAGACATAGATATTTGTTGATGTGGTCAACCGGCAGTCAAAAAGTGGCCGGAGGTGACCGCCGGAATGACCAAACAGAAACCCGGAAACTGGTCGCCGGGCAGCAGAATGAAGAAGGAAGAAGATGAAGGTGATGGTATTCTCTCTTGATGGTCTAGCCAAAAATTGCAGAATGGAGAGAGAGAGTTGTTTTATTTAATCCTTAAGTCAAAGCTTTGAATGGTAGGTTTGGTATAGTAGATTGGACTACTCTTTACACCATCCATTAACACATGTCCATTTGTCTTCTCAAGGAGATCTAATGGCCACCATTAATCCTTGAATTCGGCAGCTCTTGGGAGGGTTTATTGTCCATTTTTCCCTTCTTCAATTGCAAGAGCAAAGTTCTAAGCTTGAGGGGCAAAACGATCATTTTACCCCCGACGTTCAGAACGTCATTTTTCTCGTTTCGAAAATCTTCGATAGGGCAACGGCCAATCTGAATAACGTTGAAATTCCTTATTTTCCATTTTCAATCTTTCAAGGCTCGTTTCTGATAGTTTTCTCTATCAAACATGATTACAGCCTATCCCGAATCGACGGGCGGCTTTTGCAAACATTACGCGTATCGACCCCTTGATTAATATCACGTTTAGGGCTCGTCAATTCATGGCGACTTTGGTTGTCATGTAATTGTGAGGGTCTATCGTTAGTTTCCTCGACAATCCTTGTGGCCAAAGCGTCATTTCCTATCCGAGTTACTCAGGTCCATGTATCTCGTCTCGCGTTAGCCTTTCCCCTTTGGTCACTTTACTCAAATTGATCAAGTTCGAGCGAGATACGACTGAAATATGTCTCTAGCTACACACTTCTCTCTACTGAGCCTGAAATGGACTGAAAATCAGAATGTCACAGATTCAATTTGAGATAATAATGATATGGAAGGATTCCTAAAATGAGGCAGGAGCCAAACCTAGCATTAAACTCACACATGATGGGGAGATTATTGAGATTGATGTATGAATTGTATTAGACCCACAAGCAGTTAATATATTATAATCAGCTCGTAACTCATTTATTTAAACTTTTAAGTGAAAGTATGTTCAACTGATTTATTGATTAGCTCAGATTTAAACTCTCCCTTAGCAATTTCCCCAAATGAAGTTATTGAGTTTCTATTGCGCACTTACAACAATGTAGTTCTATCCTACCAATTGATTTGTTCTGCTTCCTTTCCATTTCAAACCATGTCATTTTTCTTATTACTTGCCTCCTTCAAAAATGTATAAAAACTATCGTAAGTAAAACCATTTGGTTAAAAAAATCATAAAGTGGAGCATGAGAGTCCCTTAGTTAATTTTTTGGTAAACATCACATACGCACATCATCATCTAATCAAAACCACTTACATACGTCTAATTTTATTTTTGGAGACTACTTTGTACCTTCACATCAATATTTTTTTTGCCCCTATCTACGAAATTGACATCTTTCTCCAAAAATCACCATATCCTAAATTCTCCCACTCACCCAATACTCCCAAAACCATCTAAATAAATCAAACCACTTAAAGTTTAAGCTGTTTGGTTTCGAGGATTGCTAAAACACAGCAGAATATATTTATAAACCAAAACCCTAGATAGGATCCATGCATATATCGATATTGAAATCGAAATAGGAGTTCAATACGTACAGTTATCATATCAGAGATAAATCGATGATCGGTTGTGTCTGGATTGGCACCCCAAGCGTTGCGCCTCTACCGATATCCACACACAAAAACTGATATCTTCAACGATCTAAGTGCTAACTTACATATCTTGAAGTGCCTCTTGCTTCGTTACCTTTGATCTTCAAGACTCTCTCAAATATCTTCGAGTAGAGAACGATTCTCTATCTTTTTCTCCTTCGAATTGCGACATTTTAATATTTGAGGCGTCTCTAGGGTTTTTCACTTGTAACCCACTATTCTTAATAGTTGGATATATATATACACACGCGCGCGAGCGCAGGGTTTGGGATGGATTGTTTTGCGGGCCCGTCTACCTCTAATTATTTATTTAATCATTATCCCATAACGCATACAATCATTCCATACAACCCTTTTATTCACATAGATATTTACATCAAGAGAATAAAGTTAAATCTACTTATTAAGTAGATCAAGGCATGGAGAAAATATAAACTCAGTTCGCTATTGTGTACGACCCTATAAGTTCACTAAACATTAGCAATGTACTGAAAATCTTTTGACCCGTAATTCATAAGCGGTCTCTAGCAAGATATTTTGACTACCTAAATATTGTGACTGTCAATTTTTTGACATAACATAATTCACAACTAATGTTAGAGTACCAACATGATTGGTTTCTAGGGCAAATCATTAACATAAGCAACATGCCAAAATGAGTTTACAAGTAGGGAAGATGCTAAAATGAGTGTGCAAGCTAGGAAGAGAAGTTTAGTCTTTTCAAGGTAAAGTTTTGCTTAGAGACATGTAACTAATATTTTCAAAAGTAAAGGTTTATAAACAGTCATTAAGTTAAGGGTGAGGTAAGCTTTTGGTATGTTCCTTTTTCGTCATTGCAGCAGGTTGGTTCATTTAAAAAATGGCTAAATTAATAGAATTAAGAACATTCAGTCCAAAAAAAATTGAAAAAAAAAAAGTATCAACATGAGTAAAAAAAATTCCTAATTCAAAACACAAGACAATTAAAAAGAGAAAATTAATATCCCCATGGAATTTTAAAATCAATTACCTCACGTAATTAGGTAGTTTAAAAGTTAAGAGGAGTCTTATTTCATATTTTAGGAAGTTACACTTTACATCATCCAATGATTGGATTAAATCATTGATTTTTCTTGTTAGGAAAATTACAAAAAAAAAAGTCTTAAATTGCAATTATGTCAATTCAGTATTAAATATTTTTTTGGCCAATTTAGTGCTAAACTTTTTTCATTTGTGTCAATTCAGTCCTTCCTAAACCTCTTCCATTTATGTCAATTCAGTTCTTCCGATCAACTTTGGTCAGCGGCTATGTGAGCACCGTCTAGCAGCAATTTTTAATAATTTTTTAATAATTTTTTGAACTTTTTATATTTTTATATTTCTTTTCTTTTCTTTTTCTTTTCTTTTCTTTTCTTTTCTTTGAATTATGAAGGCTGAAGGCAATGAATTGATAATTTCAGATTATTGCAACATTATTTTTTTTGTGATTTTTACTACTTTTGTATACAACCGTAATGGCTATATCTTTTTTCCATGGAGAGTACAATATACACATACAAAGGATCACGTCAATTTTTTCCAGACACTAGAGTGTAATTCCATCAATAATCCAAGGTGTAAAAAGAGATTTCTCTAATCTAATAGTTCGCGACGTGAAAAATAATATGTATGTATATATATATATATATATATATATATATATATATGTGCGTGTGTGTGTGTGGAGACAACAATTAGTTCATTACCCGTCAGACTATAAGTACTCTAGATATATTGGACATTTTCAATTTTCCAAGATTCAAACTATTTAATATCTACAAAATCACTATAATCGAATTAATATAATTAGCATCTTTTTTTTACATCAATATACTTTATAATCTTGCACTTCTGAAGATCATCAACAGAATTTAGTGGGGAATATTGTCCAAAAAGTTTTAAATCTATTCTATAGTGGCTAATTCATTCCTAAACATTTCTATTGTGTCAATTTAGTATTACATATTTTGACGATTTATCAATTTAGTCCTAAATTTTTTTTATGATTTAACAAAAAAAGCCATTTCAGCTAGTAATCCAAATGACAGGTTTAAGACTAACTTGGCGAATCGTCGAAAGTTTTTGGACTAAATTGACACGATTTGAATATTTAAGATTAAATCAACAAAACGTCAAAAAATTTAGGACTAAATTAGATCATTTGAAAGTTTTAGAATTGAATTGACCGTCATACAATAATTTAGAGCTTTTTAGAGAATTATCCCAAATCCAGTGCATAACATGGTTAAAGGGCTAGTTAATGTATAAGAGTAGAGAAGCCAATGAACAGGGCAATACGTGTATGGAGCAAGGATTGGCCTGTTCATGATAACATTCGTACCTACATAATCCCACTATGTTTATCCTTCTTGGGTCTAGTGGAGGAAAAAGAAAGGAAATGTCATCATCATACGAAGAAAGTGAAACCATCCCACAATTTGCAATCAAGACTCATCCAAGGGAGGAAAAGACTAGAACAGCGGAAATCACCCAAGTCAACGGCACGGAAGCTTCGTGCTTTTCCCTTGATTCTCTTTCCCGTCACCGTGAAGGCTCTTCAAAAACCGTCGTGAATTGTCAAACAGAAAACAGAGCAGTTCTCATTACTTCCTCTGGCTTTCTTTCTTTTCTACGGCATGATTAGTTTATGTGAGCCGCTTTTCTTCACATGTTTCTGACTTTACAAAAGCTCCGACTTGTCCACCCTCTTTCCTCGTCCTGGCTCTCCGTCATAGTTCTGTCGATCGTTTCTTGTGCAAGCTAAGAAAGAAGAACCGCTCGGGATGTTTTTCCTGGTTGTGAGCAGAGGGGGTTGATTTCAATTCCGGGGTGGTTGTGTTTTCTGCTGTTGATGATTTTTATCTTGCAGTTTCATAATTCTGAGACGTGGGTTTGTGGTGGATTACGGTTTGGAGGTCGCGTGGATGATGAATAGTCAGCTTAGGAAGTTGAAGTTGTAGTTGTTGCTTGTTGGAGGCTTTTTTTTCTCATGGATAGGCTTTGCTGCTTCAACTCTCCTTACCCTCAGGTAACAGACATCATTTTATTTTATTTTTTCAATTGATAATCTGTATTTCTGAGTTAGTTTGGTTATCTTCCCAAATCCTAATTGTATGGTGGAAACTAACACGAAAGGATACTGATTCAATTAGATCACCCTCAACTCCTATATGATGACATGGTTTTAAGTGCCTTTGATTTATCTGCTCCGGGGACAATACTCGACTTGTGAATCAAAACCATCTTTATCATATGGTCTACAAGAAGTTGCCTGCTTTAATACCTCAGGCCGCATTCAACTAAAATTTAGGTGTTTGTCATTTGGGCAGCGGCATCTCGAAGCAATTAGTTGCAACCTACCATTTGATACTGTTGGTAATAAGGATTTATGGCGCTATTTTATGGACAAGCCACTTTTTTTTGTCCGTATTAACAAGTTGTGTTTTGGCTCCTTTGTAGTTACTTCTCATACTGAAAAGGTAGCTGCTTGCTTCTGTTCTGTTCTATTCTTGTTATCTTGGATGCTATGTGAGACAACGTTCAGTGGCAATGTCTTCCTTCAAAATTATTTGGAGCGCTTCCTGAGAGTTTAGTCTGCAATTTTATCTGTACTGAAGATGAGTATGAATCAAGAACCTGTTTTGGAACGTGTCCTCAGTCCATCTTCGGATATGAAAAACTGGCCATGTTAATCTAGTCCAAGCGGTTCGAAATGCAGAAATCATCATTTGCCTATGCCAATTCGATGCTTTACTTGGTGGGACTGACATTGTTAGTCATCAATCTGTTTATTCTTTTGCTTCCGGATTGATAAACTGTCAACCTGATTAGTCATCTAAAAGTAATTTGCTAGTCGTAGATGATGTGCGACTTAGGGTTTTGAACCTGCTTTAGCTTGTTTTCTGTTGTAAGGTTAATTTTGTGCTTGCTTTTTTGGCCTTCACTCCTCAATGAGATGATTATCTCTCTTAATTTTTTATTTTCATTTTCTCCACATTAGCATGTAGGAGAACAAGCATCATCTTTCTCCGGTAAGGGAAGAAACCCTGAGGGCGTCAAGTATGGTTTCAGCCTAGTCAAAGGGAGAGCTGATCATCCGATGGAGGATTATCATGTTGCTAAGTTTGTGAAGGCTGAAGGCAATGAACTGGGATTGTTTGCGATTTATGATGGCCATCAGGGAGATAGGGTTCCGGCGTACTTGCAGAAACATTTGTTCTTAAATATACTAAAGCAGGTGGGATTTATTCGAGGAAACGATTGAAAGCTCCGTTCTTCTGTTAGCATTTTATCTCTACGGGAGTTGTCCTTACATTCTTTCATTTTATTTTTGGTGTTAATCAATGTAGGAAGAATTCTGGATCGATCCAAACCAATCCATTTCAAAAGCTTATAAGACGACAGACCGAGCAATTCTCTCGAATACCTCAGAGTTGGGTTCTGGTGGATCAACTGCCGTGACGGCAATTCTGCTAAACAAACAAAAGCTGTGGGTCGCCAACATTGGAGATTCAAGAGCAGTCCTCTCGAGAAAGGGTAAGGCGATACAGATGACTACAGATCACGAGCCTAGTAAGGAGCAAGACAGCATTGTGAGCCTAGGTGGCTTCGTCACGAAGATGCCAGGTTCTTCCTCCGAGCCATAACATCTGCAATCTCTAATGTAAGTGCAAAGATCCTCATTCGTACATTAATGACATTGCTGTCATTACCACAGGCGATGTCCCAAGAGTTAATGGGCAGCTCGCGGTGTCCCGTGCTTTTGGAGATAAGGGCCTCAAGTCTCATCTGCGTTCCGACCCAGACATTAGAAACACTGATGTAGACGCATATACTGATGTATTAATCCTGGCAAGTGATGGTCTTTGGAAGGTAATATATGTTTCTCTAGCAATGCCTATCAAGACCATTTCCTGTAAATGTAGGCATTAGGAAGACTCTCCTGACAAGTTCCTTCGTTCTTCTTGGGATCGACTCAGGTGGTTAAAAATCAGGAGGCAGTTGATATCGCGAGATCAAAGAAAGACCCAGAGAAAGCTGCTAAGCAATTGACAAACGAAGCTCTGAGAAGAAACAGCAAGGATGATATCTCTTGCATTGTTGTTAGATTCAGAGGATAGCGCTGTGCCTTTCCTGGACATTTTGTTTCTGTCATCACAGTAAGGCTACTTGAACATACGGACAAAACAAATGTTTGTGATGTAAAGTGTGCTTTTTTCCTGTTTTGGTTGTACTTTTTTTGTCTGATCTTAGTTTCGGCAATCCTGGGCCGAAACTAAATCGAAAGCTATGTGCCCCAAGACCACTCGTTTTGTCAATGTTATCAATTGCACGATCGAGAGCAACTGAAGCTTCAGATTTTCAGCTCCCATATGTCAATCATGGTTGAATGGCTTCGCGCTAAGTCATTTCGGTGAGCTAAAACACTCAATTATCTTACTCAACTAACTCTTCTGAATCCTATCAGGGAGACAAGAAATGGGCAACCTTGCTTAAGCTCACACCTTAGCCGCAAATTAGTGCCCTCGTCTAAAACCAAGAAACTCATCAGCTCAGATTAACCTGAATTCACCATACTGTCCCACAAACAATCGACAACACACCTACTGTGACTTAGCAAGGCTCACATCTTCTAGACCCTCCTAACAAGTTTTCCTCCTTAGTAGATAATGACGTATTTTTTCCCCTTAGTATCTATTTGTTGCTTGCAACCAACTAATCCATCTCAGTGAATCTGGTGAGAAGCAAATCCTACAATCTTGGCTTAATAGTCAAAGACCCTTTTGACTTCTAGTGGGGAAAAAATGTTCTTTGTTTTACTTAGTCACAGTTAGAGGAAGCAGGGAGACATGGAAACTCTGAAAAAACACTAGTGTAATGTGCTGAAGAGAGGAGAATCCAGAAAAAGCAAAGAGAGGTATGGCTAATCTGGACAAAAAAGAAAAATCCCCCAACAGAGAACGTTGCTGTGTGCCTCCAGAACAAAGCCGTCAAGCAATCGATCCTTCTCAGATCTCGTCCTTGCAGCCGAAAGGAGAGGCAAACTTCTCAATCACACAACACAAACATAGACATCGTTCACGAAAAACCACCGCAGAGAGAGAGAGAGAGAGAGAGAGGAGGCAACTTCTAAATCAAACGCCAAACTTAACACCATCCGCGCAAACAAACGCAGAGAGAGAGAGAGAGAGAGAGAGAGAGAGAGAGGGGGGTGGGGTGGGGGGGAGGTGGGGGTGGTCACCGAAGAGAACGGGCGCAGCTCTGGATCTGAAGTGGAACGAAGGAGACGATGTTATGCCGTATATATAGGGGACGGTGGAGCTGCAAACCCTAGCATATAATCGCAACACGCAAGCGTGAGATTGCCGGCTTATTTTGAATATCCTTATATATTTTGGGGTAAATTGCGATTTTTGCCTCCAAAAAGCCCCAAACCCTAGCGTATTATTGGTGTAGACTTGTCATGAAAAAAAAAATTATTTAGGGTAAATTGCCATTTTTTTACCAAAAAAACTCTAAATTAGAACACTTATAATAAATATATTCCACACTATTTTTTTTTTTGGAAAAAATTTCAAAATGGTACAACTGAGATAAATTTACTCAAAATATTTTTTTAACCACCAAAAATTCAAACTGATACACTTGTGATTAGTGTACTCCAAATTAATTTTTTTGCCACAAAAAATCCAAACCGGTACACTGTGATAAATTTCGTTAATTTCAGTTAAATTAAGTTCATGCCATGACAAATTCTAAATTGATATACTTATGACAAATAGAGGGTAAAAATCTCAAACTAATACGCCCGTCAACTGTCAAAGTGTCATCCAACTCAGCAATAAGATAGTAAAATTTAACAAATTAAAAATTAACGAAAGGTAAATTTATCACAAGCATACTAATTTGGAGTGCTTGATGATCAAAAAATTAATTTATGATAATTTTTTCATAAGGTGTAGTGGTATACCATTTGTCATAGATATACCAATTTGATATTTTTCGTGGTAATAGACTCTTGTTATCTCAGTGGTTATCGACAAATCAAGATGAGGAAATACTTGGCACCTTTGGAGGCTATGAATGCTTCCTACAAGATGTACGAATTGGTTCTATGTAGGAATTGAATTGAATAGATTTGAACTGAAACTTCCGATTTGTTAATTTAGCCGGTTCGAGTCCTGCTCGGACGATGTCAAGTGTTGGGTTTGTGGTTAGTTCACATTTCTTGGTTTTCAAAATTGATCATCCCACCAAGCCTCTACTAATGCTCGGCTAATCGAAACGAAACGGTATAGTTCAGCGGGCAAAACCCTCGTTGGTTGGGGATTTTCATCTATCATATCATAAGCACCGAATTTCAAATCTCGACAGGGCTAACCCTTTCTTCCCATAGAAAACTGAGAGCAATTTTCTCTTATTTCTCCTTGTCTACTGGCTAATGGCCCCTTATCGACATCATCTATTGCATAAACAAATAACCCATTTTAAGTTAAAAGAACCACAAAGTAGACACTGTTTGTACCTTTGGATCACTTGGAAAGTGAATTCGTGTAACTTGGTTCTTTGTCAACTGGGATTCATTTACTGCCCATATCAGGGGGCGGAAGCTTTCCTTTGAACTTTCTCACGGGTGTATCTTGCAGATGAGATCGATCTCCCAAATTTTACTGGTTGGTTCTCATTTTGTTCACAGTTCATGGAAATTATTGCCCTTTGGTAAGAAGCAAAGAAAAGGTTGACATAAATGTGGAAATGATTTGCACTGAAATGAGCTACCGATGCCGTGAATTGACAATCAACCACTAAGAAGAAATCCCATTACGTTAGACTGTGTCGAAGTTGTTGTTATTGTCCCACATCGATTGTGATTGAATGTTGTATGCTCTTTATATTCAAATTATCTCCTTACACTTAATAGTTTAAGTTTTTGGATTGAACTTTCTAACAGAATGTATTGTTTCAGTTGTGCGACATCAACTCCTAATCGAACATGTCCACAAAAGACCATCTTGTTAGGAAGAAGAGGCAAACTGTTTTCAATTAATTATAAAATCAATGAGGTCTCGTCATTTTAACTGGCGGAAAATGTCTGAACGTCCATATAACACATCGATCATAAATTATACATAGACGTACCAAGATCATATCCAAGTTTCTATTGTATCCACTCTAGTTTGCAACCTGTACAGTGTACAGCGGGCTTGTGCTATTTCCTATGTTCTCGGTACGGTTAATCACTTGTGCTCACATTGATTATTGATCCCAGTTCCGTCCGGTTGTTTCTTCTCTTTTCTCTTGAAATGAGGTTTCCAAGTAAATCTTGGCGCACCGAGCTGAGTAAAGTGGGCATGCAACCGAGTGGGGCATTAAAGTGATGGAATTACAGAGACCAGTGCATCGGCTAAGGCCCTCCAATCCATGCCACCTTGCATCCTCCCGATCACCGTCAATGGGATAGAAAAGTTCAATAACAGCGCGTCACTCGTGTTGAACTCTTGTTTTATCACATGTATGGAGGTCCATCGTTGCTGCTGATGTTTGGCCAACTATGCCGCTGCTGTAAAAGCACCAAAGTCTTCATATATCAAAGCAGTAGAAAACAGATTTGGGGTGACTTACAACTGGAGTATTAAGTACTAATTATAAAGGGAGCCACAAAATGAAATCTTCGGTTTAGACAATTAATAGTCCCCTTCTTAAATTTATGCATTGGATTTATGCAGGAATTGAACTGAATAGATTCGAACTGAAACTTACGATTTCTTACTTTTGCCAGTTTGAGTTCTGATCGGGACGTTCTCATTGGTTAGTTCACTTTTTCTTGGTTTTCCAAATTGATCATGCCATCAAGCCTCTACTAATACTCCGTTGATCAAAGCCAAATAAAATAGTTCAGCCGGCAAAACCGCCATTCCTCAGGAATTTTCATCAACCACATCATAAACATGGAATGATAAATCTCGACAAGCCAACTCCTCCTTCCCACGAGGAGCCGATAGCAATTTTCTCTGGTTTCTCCTTGTCTACTCACCACCGAGTATCGTCTGTTTTATGAGTTAGTCTAGCCATTTTAAGGTAAAAGTATTGTGTGTAACCTTGGATCATTCGGAAAGTCAAATCATGTCCTTTGTGTTTTGTTAATTAGATCGATGTATTGCTCATGTTAGGCGGGGAAAAAGTTTTCCTTTGAACTTCCTCAAGGGTGTATCCGTGAAATTTGATTGACATACCAAATCTTGCAGGTTTAGTTCTCAATACAATCACAGGTTCGTGGGAATTGTTGCCATTGATGAAAGGGGAAAAAAAAAAAAAGGTTGACATAAATGTGGAAATAATCTACATTGAAATGAGCTACGTACTGATTCTGTGAATGGACAGTCCGCTAACAAGATATGGCTAATTTCATTAAATTGTGCAATATGTCTGGTCTTCCATGACCTTATGATGTTTCTGCTGTTGGTATTTTGTTATTGATGCCGGTCTTGGGAGTTAGAATAATCCAACAAACAGTATTACAATTGGTTATAGATTCTATGAAAAATTTGTGCATATGCTTACCAAGATTGTATTGTATCCAAAATTTTGACTTTAACTCAGTTCATGTGGTTTGCAATAGGGGTTTTGTTTATTCCGAGGTTATCTGGTATGATGAATCACCTATGCTGTACTATAGATTACAATTGATTACAGATTCTAGTTTCGTCCATCCGTTTCTTCTCGTTTCTCTTAAAAAGTGTTTTTCAAGTAAATCTCGACGCGCCGAGCTCAACAACATGGGCTTAAAACCAAGTTGGGCATTAAAGAGATGGAATTATGGATTAGTTGGACCTGTGGATCGACCGAGACCCTTTAGTCCATACTCACCTTGCGTACTCTTTGATCCAAGAGTATATCGAGGCACGCCGCTCACATCGGATTCTTAGCGTATCACCTGCATGGTCGGATTCTTAGTTCATCACCTGCATGGAATTCAATAAATACTTCTCTGAAGCCCATGAAAACAGATTCATTTTCGCATGGGAATCCTTCCGTTTCTGGTTCTAATCCGCTCCAATAAAAGAAAAAAAAATCTGTGTCAAAGTTTCACTGATTACGGTAAGTTGCTTTCGCCATTACGAGAAGACAGATGATCTCTTCGAATGGATCGCGTGTTAACTGCCACCCTTTTAAATTTGCTGGAATAGTCAAGGTTAAAATAACTCAGCAGTCCAAAATTGAGTGAATCCTTATATGGACTGAAGTAATTTCATATCAGTAAATCCTAACGAGTGTTTTGTACGATGAACTCGAGCGGGTCATGATGGATTGAGTCTGGTCAAATTTTTATCATTTTACCAGAAGGATAACAAATTGTCACACTGACGAATATATATCCAAATAGTCTTACATGTACTCTATTCCAGCTGAGAAGACATCCCGAAACTGACAGAGGAAATCCAGAAATTGAAATAGACGATGTCTTAGTCATCATCTACTGTATCTCCACGATCTTGAACATGGTGGCGAGTCATGGTAAGGTGCAGTTCACAAGATATCGTTGTGAAGAAAAAAAGGTCAGTGCCTGATGAAAGCCGATTAACGCACATTTTCAACACGAGTTTCTCAACATTATTATAAGAATGGCTGGAAGAGAAATTGCTTCATTCATGAAACTTTCAGATCACAAAATAGCTCATCTTAAAACTCGCATTTCAGATACTTGTAGGGTCAAAAGAGTTCCCAGCACTGTAGTGATTTTGCACGTGAAAAAGCTTTTGAGGCGAGCCTTGTGGATAATAAGAACACTGGTTAGATCCTGACAACCGATCTCGGGAGTTATCGAGTGTAAGTGGGGTAAATATACTCGTGCTCGAGTTAAAAGATTCAAACACTAGGAAAATGCTAGCTGGTTGCGAGAGATAATACGGGTTACAAAATAGCCAAGACGAGATTTTGGTGTTCTTATGGCAAAAGATCTCGTGAACGGTAGACGTGTAAATAGCCTTTGTGTGACGTCCTACAAATGCACCTCTGGCAAGATAATTGAAATCAATTTAAAAAATTGACATCAAATTTCAATTGATGGAAACTTTTGGATCGCAAGGACTGAAAAGGTAATAATTGGACGAATTCTGGAGTTTTAGTCAGTTTAGATTAGGTTTCGAAATTCTTAGTCGTCGCAAATTAAGATTTCAATCCTCGCGCCCGAGCCTAATCCCGACCGAGCTCAGCCCGTGAATTTACCGAATTACCCCTCTTAAAAAAAATCCCCTGGTAGACCACCCTCCCCTCTCCCTCTCACGTGCCCTTCCCCCCCCCCCTTCTCTCTCTCTCTCTCTCTCTCTCTCTCTCTCTCTCTCGGTATACCCCCCCGACCGAACTCTTCCTCCCCCTTACCTCCGGTCGCCAGCAATTTTGCGCCGCCGCTGCCCACCACCGACAGCCACGACCCTTAACCTTTCGTCGCCGTCGCTCCCGAACCCTCCGCTGCCGTCGTCAGCCGCCGGACGACATCGAAATAGCCGCGGCACCACAGCCCCTGTTTCGGCCACCCGCACCAAGACCCATTTTGCCTCCTCCGGCCGCCGCTGCCGCCGCCCACCACCCCTCTGACATTCCCCTACCTCCCCTCGACATCCTCGACCCAGCCCTGCCGCCGATTGCTTGCCGGAGCCGCCGCAATCGACCACGGAACCGCCGATGCCCTGTTTTGGGGACCGATCGGATTTTTCTTCGATTCGTCCGTTTCCGATTACGCCGTCCCTCACCGCCACCGTCGATGAGTCCCCAAGACCCCCCTCCATCTTCCCTGAGCTTGTGGCCGCCAGCCGTCGCGCATGGCGGACGAAAATCGGCCTAGATCGAGCCCCTGCTCCCGGCGCCCCAAACACACCCCTCAACCGGTTTTGTCGGCCGCCGCCTCCGGCAGCCCTCCGCCGCGACCACCACTCCCAATCGACTCCCGCCGACCCCCTGGTCCTTCCACCGTCCACCTCCGAGCCGGCCGCCGATCGCCATTTCTGCCATTTTAGTCAGGCGCCACCCCTGCCCTACCCTGCCGACCGAGAGCCCAAGACGGGCCGGCCCGCGCGGGCCGTAGCCCGTTGTGGCCTGGGCCAGGCGAGTCAGTGGCCAGGTACGTGGACCATTTGGCCGAGAGAAGTTCGGGCCGTGGCCAAGAATTTTGGGTCATTATTCGAAGATTTGGTTCGCGGTTCGCCGTCGCCGTTCGTCGCCGCCGCCGTTGGAACCGACCGAGTCGACTTAATTTGTGAGTTGACCCTAATCCTTGGTTAGGGAGCTAATTGCACCTAGAATTAGTCATTTAGGCGATTAGGGAGTTTAGGTACGCAATTGGGGCCGATTTAGATAGAAATTGTTATTAAATTAAATTGCCGATCGATTAGGTTAGTCGGTTGATTTTACTGTCTGTGGCTAATTGTGATTAGTTGAAATTGATTGAGTGAGTGATTGATTGCATTTATTCACGAGCGAGCGACAAGTTAGAGATGAGCGAGCGATCGACGCCTTAAATCAATTAATTTGGTTAATAAAGTATTATTGTACGAATCGAGCTTTTTGTGACCTAATAGGTTTTGACTGCTCGTGATTGCTTGGTAGTCTTGTTGATTTGATTGCTTCGCTGAGTTGCTTAGTTGACTGTCTTTTTGCCATTGGGCAATTGACTGTCTATTTAGGGTTTGATAGCATGTTTATAATTACAGTATCTAAAGTTAGACTGCATATGCATATGACCGTGTGAGAAATCAAAAGACATGTTTTAGCATGAAAATGACCTTTGGATGATCTTCTACATGCGGGAGTGAACATCTGGCTTTAACCGAAGATAATGAAATGGGTTGATTGCTGGATGTGTTCTGTGTGATCATATGATGGAACGATGATGTTTTTCCTGGCAAGTTCGTACTGTACCAGTTGTATAGAACCACACGACTTGCCAGAAGCACGATAATTCATGCCCCGTATGGTACGTACGGTTTTAAGGGATTGTCGGATGTCGGTCGCAGCTTGTGATGGACCGATGTCTCGTTTAGGAATGCCTACTTGCTGATGCCGTGCCAAACGCACCGGAGACACCTCTTATAGTAGCCGTTGCCGAGAGAAAAGGAACATAGCCCGGTCCTGCCTGTAAAACGCTCGATTGCACTAAGGTGCTGGATCGCGTTAGTTGTGGGAGTCGAATCACGCCTTTTTTCGCGTAGATCCTCTCATGTGTCGTGGGCACGATCATCGTTAATAAATGGACTTATATGATGTCCAGTGTGTACTTGTGGATGAAATGCTTGTTGAGTGATCAACTGTTTGGTTGTGAGTCAAGTCAAGCATTACATTATGTGTGATTGAGGCTGACAAATATGCATATGAATTATTTTTATATGGTGATTGTATTTGGGTGCTATTTTTGGTGAATTAATTTTGTGAGACTTCCGTTAGGATGTCCGAGTGAATCGGTTTTCTAACCGAGCTTAGGCTTTATTCACTGAGATTTATTCTCACCCCGTTGTGGGATAATATTTTTAGGTCCCAAGAGACGACGGTTCGTGGATGCCAAGAATTGGCTTTTGGATTAGTCATATGAAGTAAGATGAGAAGTTAGTCTCACCTGACTTAGTATACCTGCAAAGATCTGGTCATGTCAACCCGAAGTATGGGGTTATTTTTGTTCGGAAGTAGGGTTGATAGGATTAAGATTTATTTGTGGTGTCTGACTCCTACTATACTATTCCTGGTCGTTTCTATTGTCAGAGTGTTAACA
Organism: Rhodomyrtus tomentosa; assembly: GCA_028455895.1. NCBI lineage: Eukaryota > Viridiplantae > Streptophyta > Magnoliopsida > Myrtales > Myrtaceae > Rhodomyrtus > Rhodomyrtus tomentosa. Next base: position 31,677,506 of record JAPCWY010000001.1, on the reverse strand, counting down.
CGTTTCCGCATGCTTAAGTAACTGATAGGTCGATAGTGTACCTGGGACACTATCTCTATGACCTCGTGGCGATTGGGTAAGGAATGTCGCGAGCTCGAAAATCGGGGCGTGATACTTTAAATGCTAAGTAGATGACAGGTGGTTATCGGCAGACAAAGATGGGGGATGCTTAGTACCTCTTGAGGCGATTAGTGCTTCCCAAAAGATGCACGGATTGGATTTATGCAGGAATTGAACTGAATAGATTCGAACTGTAACTTACGATCGATTACTTTAGCCTATTTCAAGTGCTGCTCAGGCAATTCTCATTATTGGTCTTGGTTTTCCACAATGATAATCCCGCCAGACCTCTTCTAGCATTCAGTTGATACAAAAAGGGGGGAAAAAAATTAGACCGTTCAATAGGGATTCTCACTATCATATCATGAACATCGAATTTCAAATCTCGACAATCCAAACCTTTCTTCCCATACGGAGCTAATATCAATTCTCTCTAGTTTCCTTTGTCTACTCACTATTGAGTCCTTATCGACATCGTGTATTTTGTGAATAGTTTATCCATCTTAAGGTTAAACTAGACGCTATGTAGGCCTTGTTTGTGCTTCACGATCATCTTGGAGACCGAAATTAGGTACTTTTTTGTTCTGCTAACGGGGATCGATATACTGCTTATTTTAGCAGGAGAGTAAACATATTGTCAGGCTAACAAATACATTTCGAAATAGTCCTACAAGGACTCTATAAAAAGGAAGATTTCTAGCTGAGCAGACATCCTAAAACAACACAGAAAATCCAGAAATTGCAAGAGACGATGAGTAGTCATCATCTACTGTAACTACAGCATCTTGAACATGGCAGTTTATGGCCAAAGATCTTATGAACGGTAGACGTGTAAATAGCCTTTGAATATTTATGTTCTTCATTTACAAACTAAGTAGCTAACAAGTGGTTATCAGCAAACAAAGATGGAGAATGCTTGGCACCCCTCGAGGCGATTAGTGCTTCCCAAAAGATGTTTGGATTGGATTTATGCAAGAATTAAACTGAATAGATTCGAACTAAAACTTATGATCGATTGCTCTAGCCGGTCTCCAGTTCTGCTCGGGCAATTTCGTTGTTGAGAAAAGCGTGGTTAGTTCACATTTTCGTGGTTTTCCACAATCATAATCCCACCAGGCCTCTTCTAATATTCGGTTGATAAAATGAACGGAATAGTTTAGCCGGCAAAACCACGTTCATAAGGAATTATCATTGCCGTATCATAAACATCGAGTCCTTTCTTTCCGTTGGAGCTAATATCAATTCTCTTTGGTTTCCTTCGGCTAGTCACTGCTGAGTTCCTATCGACATCGCCTATTTATGAATATTTCGACATCATGAGGTAAAAGTAGCAAATACGTTGGGCGTAAATGTATGCTGTCGGTTGCATGACGTGACCTACTGATCGAACAATACATCCACAGAATCCACGGAAAAAAAGTCAAACTGCTTGAGTTAATTATGAAACAAATGGGGTCTTGTGAACTTAATTGCCGTAATATGTATGGTCGTCCATGACCTTATCGTGTATCTGCTGTTGGAATTTCATGTTCATGTCAGTCAAGGGAGTTAGAACAACTATAACACATTGTATAACGCACATGCGAATAAGATCTGTGAGAACGTTCTATGTATACGATCCAAGATTGTATTGTATCCAAAATTTAGACTTCGATTGACTTCGTGTGAATTGTGATTGATCCGCTGTAGTTGGCAACTTGTGTAGAGGACCTGTGTTTTTCCGGAGGTACTCTACAGTGCATTAGCCTGTGCTCTGGATTCCGTTGCGTGTGGATTCGAGTTTTGTCCCGCTGTTTCTTCTCGTCTCTTTCGGAAAGACCATACCCTCGGCGAATCAAGATCAGTAAAGTGAGCTTGTAAATGAGTAGAGCATTGAAATAACAGAATTATGGATCGATTGGACCAATGGATCGACTAAGACCTTTAATTCCATATTCGCCTTGCGTGCTTACTTTTTAGTCCAAGATCGAGTGAATCCTCATAAGAACTGAAGTAACTTCATATCAATAAATTATGAAGAGTGTTCATACGTTGGATTAAGCCTAGTCAAGAATTTACCATCTCACAATAAGTATGAAAAAGGGTCGCTCTAACGAAAACATTTCGAAATTTTCTTCCCGCCGCCGCATGGACTATAGAGTTTAAATCCTCCCTTGATTTGAAGAACCGAGCTCGCTTCTCGCTTGATAAATAAGGAAAAATGCTTCTCGTTGAAAGAAAAGAACTTGCCGTGAAAAATTAGATTTCCAGATGGGAAGACATTCTGAAACGATAATCCTTAATCATGGTAGTGTGTTGAAGTGAGATGCTCGAGTTGAAAGATTCAATGCTGGTCAATAACTCTTCGAGACTTGTGAGGTCTTATGGGCAAAGATCTTATGAATGATATATCTCTAAATAGCCTTTCAAATTTTCTTTTCTCCGTGTATGCTAAGTACCTAACAAGTGGTTAGGAGCAGACAAAGATTAGGGAATACTTGGCACCTCCTGAGGCAATTAATACTTCCGGAAACATGTACTAATAAGATTTATATATGCAGGAATCTAACTGAACATATCTGAACTGAAACTTAAAATTTATTGCTTTAGCCGGTTCGAGTTTTGGTCGGGCCATTCACGTTGTTGGGTTACCGGCTAGTTCGCTTTTTCTTGGTTTTCCAAATTGATCATACCAGCAAGCCTCGGCTAACACGGTTGGTCAAAACACTACTAGATAGTTTAGACGGCAAAACCGCTGTTCTTGAAAAATCTCAATCGATTACATCATAAACAGCAAATTTTCACATCACACAGCAACCTCTTCTTCCCACTCAGGACTGAAAACAATTTTTTCCGATAACCCTTGTCTACTCACTACTAAGTCCTAATTCCCTATCGACATAGTCTGTTTCGTTGTTATTTTTCCCGTTTTAAAATAAAATGTGGCCACTCCATAGACATTGCATGTACATTCAAGATCATTTTGGAAAGCGAAGTCGTGTACTTTGCATTTTAGTAACTGGGATCGATGTTATGTGGGAAAAAGCTTTCCTTCGAACTTCCTAAAGGCTGTATCTTTCATGGAACTGCATGCTTCCAGTCGCATGACATGACCTCCTGGTCGAACAATGTGTCCGCAAAATGCCATGTTGTTAAGGAAAACAGGCAAACTGTTCTTGAGTCGAGTGTAAGATAACTGAGGTGCTGTAAAAAAAAAAAAAATTCCTTTGGTCGAAAAGAGGTACTGTAATCTTAACTGGCAGAATATGTGTGGTTTTTCCATGACCTTACAACGTTTTTGCTGTCGGAATTTCATGTAGATGTGGGGTTACGGTGACACAACACATAGTATAACAACTAGAAAAACAAAAAGGGGGATCTGTGAATATTTTCTGCATGAACGTACCAAGATTTTGCTGTATCCAAACTTTAGACTATAATTCACTTGGCGTAGATCGTGATCGTTCCGCTCTACTTTTGCAACCTGTAGAGAGGGCTCGTGTTTTTTTTTTGCCGAGGTGCTCGGTATGGTGAACACTTGCAGAGGATCACATTGATTAAGGGCTCTAGTTTAATCCAATTGTTTCTTCTCGTTTATCTTAAAAAGAGTTTTCGGAGTGAATCTTGTCTCGTCAAACTTAATAAAGTGATTGAGCTTGTAATCAAGTGAAAAATCAGCTTGTAATCTAGTTTTGCAACCTGTAAAGAGGGCTCTTTTTTTTCCTCCTCGAGGTGCTCGGTGTGTTGATGTTGATATTGATGTTGAGGCGTTCGGTATGAAGAATCACTTGCATAGGATCACATTAATTGAGAGTTCTAGTTTAATCGAACAGTTTCTTCTCATTTATCTTGAAAGGAGTTTTCGGAGTAAATCTTGTCGCGTCGAGTTCAATAAAGTGATTGAGGTTGTAATCGAGTGGAGCACTGAAATAATCGACTAAGACCCATTAATCCATATTCACCTCGCATGCCGCCGGAGTTAAGAGGGGCCAGTCTTAACCCCGACAGCGCACGACTCGGGTGGCAGAGGTAAATGTCGGCGCCACCGCTGGCTTTGAATTCTTATTTTCATCACCTGCATGGAGATCTATTGCTGCTGCTAATGCTTTGGGTCTACTAATTGACATGCTGAACTCTCGTCAAGGTGGGAAACAAGGAGCTGCAAATATCATTTGATCTTAGAGCAAAAGACAGACTAAACAGAGAGCATTTCCGAGGATGAAGAAAAGCAAGAAAGAACAAGCCATCAATCTTGATTTAGCAGGAAGCCTTGCATAGATCACAAATTGATTGGCTCTCAAATCATGTGATCTTTCTTCAATGAATTATGTTGTTGCTGCTGCTGTAAAACCACCTAAGCCGTGGTCGTCACCGTCGCCACGAAGTCGAATGATCAAACTGTTAACCAAAGCAGTAAGACTTGCCACTTAAGTACCAGTTGCTCATTTGAATTTGAGTTACAAAACATGATCATCTCTGATTCAATCGTAACATCAAAAAGGAAGGACCCCCCCAAAAAAAAAAATCGAATTTTTTTTCTGAAAAACAGAAACCCAAAAGAAGAAAAAGAAGAAATGGGAACAAAAGTTTCAATTTTGTCCTGTATAACTACAACTAAATGACCTTCATGGAGTCCTCCAATCGAACCGAATCTTCATTCGACTTCGTCTCAGTCGCCGTCCCTCCGCCTTCCTCGCCATCATTCTCGAACGACCAGGCGGCATCGTCGCCCTCCTCCAGAATCGGCGAGTTCTTGAATTTTCTTGGCCGGCCTCGCTTCCGCTTCATCGGTCCGAGGTCCACGACCTCAATCGGCACGCTCTGCACCGCAGTTTTAGAGCAATCGGTGAGGCATTCGTCGTATTCGATCCGAACTTGAATTAGGTCAGCGTCGTCGTCCCGACCGGCGGCCACAATGGGGGGACCGGCCGTGGCGGCCGGATCGGTAAAGGGGGCGTCCTTGGCGAAGAGGCGTTGGAGGAGTGAGATGATGCGGGAGTTGTCCTCGTTGAGCGGCTCGTGAGGCGGCGGCGGCGGCGGCTTTTGGCGGGAAAGGGAGGAGGAGGATGAGGAGGAGGACGCGGCGGCGGTGCCGCGGGGGGCGAGGCGGAGGCGGGAGAAGGTCTGCTTGCGGCTGCCAGCGGATTCGTTGAAGACGGAGCGGTCGATCTTGGGGATGAGGACGCCGTTGTCGTGGGCGGAGGAGGCGGAGGAGGTGGAGAGGGAGAGGGAGTAGAGCTCGGATTGGGTCAGGAGGCGGAGGTCGACGAGGGGGAGGGAGTCGCAGTGGAGGGGGCGATGGCCGGAGTCGGCAGCGGCGGAGGCTGCGCCGGCGGAGTCCATTGCATCGCGAGATTTGGGGGTTTTATTGGTGGTTACGATGCAGTGCGTGGGAGGCTCGGCTGAGGGAGAGAAGAGGGCTGCATTTTTTTGATTGCGAGGTCTATTTATAAACTTTGAGAAACTTCAAAAAGGCTTAAATTGCGATTTACAAAAAAAAAAAAAACGTTTCTTAATTTTCCTAAAATAGTAAGGAAGTGACATAATTCTGGGAAATCTAATTGTGCGAATGTTTAGCTCTTGGATTAGAGTCCGCCTTCCGTAAAAATTTCATATTGTTTATCAAATTTGGTATCGAATTAGATATTATAACGTGTACCGCATGATTCTATTATCATGTAATAAGATACTCTATGTGAAGATATTAAAATTTAACACATTAATTACAAATAACACAACGGAAGATATATCGCGTTGACGATTACAATTTTCGTTCCAATGAGTGTATAGAGCACCACTAAAAACGAATTATCAACATTGGCTTATTTGGATAATTCGGAGTTTCGAATAGGAATTCAGTTACTTGTTTTTCTTTTGCTGGCATCAATGAAGAATGAAATCGGCAAATAGAATATGCATCAATCATTCTAATCGCAACCAACGTTTTGGGTAACGAAAAGTGTCGAATCTCGAAATTCATACGATAACTTTAGCTTTAAATCTATCTACAAAACGTATGCATTACTTTGATCTCGGTAACTCCATGGAATCAACCTGGCGCGCTCATGAGTCCCTATTAATATCTTGCTCGCTCGATATTCATTAGAATTTGCTAATGTGACGTGGCTTTCATATTATGTTTACCGGCAATTGATTCATTATAGAGTTATTTGAATTGAAGAGACGCTAAAATATTGGCAACTTGCCATCTAATTTTTCTTTTTAGGCCAAAAGAATAATGTTATTCATTCCTTAAAGACTTAAACACGAGAGTCCGCCACTTCAGAACAAAGCAAATTCCAAAAGTTTTTGCAATTTCTTTTCTTTGTTTTTTCCTTTGAACTTCAGTCGCCTAGCTCGTTATTATATTGGCCTCCCTGCAGAAAAAAAAAATGGTAGGTGCAAATTTAGAATTGGACCGACAGACCACGACCCTTCATGATAAGCGCCGGCTCTTCCCACGGCAATCGATCTAGACACTTCCTGGCCCTTACGAGAAGAACCAAATTGTCCGACACCAACACCAAGCATTCGCGCTTTCTGTTTGTCAGAACAAATAGCTGCCCCCGCCGCAACAACCGCGCGTTCGACCATTTAGCTCACGACATCGCAGCAAGGTCTCACGCAAGCGGTAACCTTACAATGGCACATCAAGTTTATGTTAGAAAACAGGTGTGAGTGAATAGTGTGAAGAAATATCACGTCGAAAAATCGAAGTGATTTAGAAAGAATTGAGGAGGTAGGCATTATTGGTCCATAAGAAGCAACAAATTTGGGTTTTTTGGAGCCAATGCTAAGAACTTCCGAAATCCAATGGGATCCTTGTAAAGTTGATTATTATGAATGTTGCGACGAATTTGATTGGAAAATCCATTGGGCAAAAAGAAGGAGATTCATTAGCTCGCTATTTAGTCCGAACATGTGAAATAACGGAATCTATAAAAAAAAAAAAATCATCCAACAGGCTCTAAAAGGAATTTTAGGGGGTCCTTTGAGAATTTAGAAACCCGGTACAGAGCAATTAATATTCTCATGTTAGTCGATAACTCATTAATTTAAGTTTTTGAGTTAAGCTGGGTTTGACTGTATATATTGACACCCTATTAATAATCTACTCAGGCGAAGGGTATCGGACTTCCGTTGCACACTCTCATCAAATGGTTTGGTTTTTGGGCGGGATTGATGGCAAACTTCATGGTTATGAAGTCGGGCTTTGATAGAGATTCAACTTAAAATAAATTTGATGCAGAAGATTGACAATGTAACATACGTAGGAGAGATGTTTGTTCCCTCTGTCACGATCCTTCAAATCAAGTAGTAGCTGTGAAGGGAAAATTTTGACATCTCAAACTGAAAAAATTGGAATTGAAATAGTCTCCATTGGCAGAGGACCGAGCCCCGTCAATATATATATATATAAGTCCAATCCCAAAAGATCATCGCCTTACGAAATGACTCATAATACTTCTCTTCGAGGGCTCGGCCCACGAGAATAGGCCAGGTCACTACAGGTGGTGTTACCGCATTTTTGCAACGTCGACCAAACATATAAATGCTATAAAGTGCTCCAAGTTCTCTACTTCACATCTAACGCGCACACCATTTGCTTTCTTCCCATGTTACCTAGCCACCTCAAAGTTGACTGCAAGACCCACCCGTCGAGCCTAGCGATCTGCCAATGCCAATTGAAGGGCCGTCGCTCAACGGAGAATATTTACTCTAGAGATAACAGACTGACATTCATCAAAAGTTCACATCGATATGAAGATTTGGAACCTCAATGTCCGCCTTTCACCACCTGGGGGATACAGTATATTCTAAGGATTGGACTATTCGCCTATTAAGTCGATACGTGAGCAAGTTCAAACTGCCGTGAGACGGGTATGTTCACTGTTAAGCTTTGAGCGACGGCCCAACGGGTAGGTTCACTGTTAAGCTTTGAGGTGTAGCCCAGCGTACTTGCGCTAGCCCACAGTCGTCTTTGCTTGATAAGGTGGAACATGCATTCTCGCTAAGAACAGAATTCATGGCCACTTCTTTTTATGTAATTGACTGAGACATTTGTATAGCTTTCAATGTATTGATGGACCCTCCCATTGTGTGTAATCAATTCTTTTGATGTCGGATTATTCTAAATTAGATATGCATAACGATTGTGTTGAGTGCGCTCGTCTATTATGACTTGATGGAATAAGGAAAAAGTACCCCCAAAAAAATCATAATTTTATTCGGTCATAAACCTTTCAATTGAGCTAATTTAGTCCTAAATCTTTTCACATTGATATCAATTCATATTATCCAGCTAATTTAGGCCAGAAGTCGATAACATGGACGTTGATTGCCCAACATATCAAAATCGGCATCAACGTGTACATTTTTTTATGATCTTTTAATAGTTTTTTCCTCTTTGTATTTTTCCTTTTTTCTCCTTTCCCTTTTCTTTTAGCCACTCGCCAATCATTGGCCATGGCCGGCAAAGGGGACCTCGCTAGTGCTTGCCCTCGCCCCAACCAATACCCTATGAGGTTAATCCTCACATGTGGTGGTAAAAACAAAAGGGAAAGGAATAAAGAAAGGAAAAAAAATTAAAAGAAAAATTCAAATATATATATATATATATAAACGTCTGCAATGGACATGTCACATAGGATAGTTGGCATCCACGTCAATAATTTTCGACTTAAATTGGTCGGATGGATTGAAATGGTACCAATGTGATAAGGTATGGGACTAAATTGGCCCAATTGAAAATTTTAGAATTAAATTGGTACCAACAAACATGGTAACGACACACATCCATGGATAACTCAATTGGTTAGGGCGTACTTGAGATTGTGCGGTTAGGAGCACTAATCCTAGATTCAATTCCTCAACTGAGCATATGTGATTTAAGTGGGGGGTCATGACGATGAATTGATGTGCTAGTCTTCCGCGAGGAATAGTAGAGGTAGTGGGTTGCTGTGCTAGTCTCCTACAATGAATAGTCGAGTTGTACACTTCGGTTATATGTGTGTGTGTGTGTGTGATTTTTTCAGTATTTTTCCTTGAATGTGGCGGGCAGTATTTGTGATGATGTAGGTACTCGGTATTTTGGTAGACCCCTAAGGATAAATGGAAAAGCGCAAATTAGGAAAATAGTTTCCGATCCCCCCGTCAATATTCATTTCCTTGTGGTAGTCATGGAAACCGAGCTCTTTGAGATTGAAAAAATGTCAAATCTTCTCTTTGATTATTATTTGGCATTTTAGTACATGTGGGCTATTCCCAGATCTAGGCGAAATACGTTCGTGTGTCTGGACACCGGGCGTGGGCGTTTGTGGTTTGAATAGAACCCTTTGCGCTGGAAACTCCGTGGCATGAACCACAGACTTTGGTCCATAATCATGGAAATCGAGCACTTTGACATTCCAAAACATCAAAGCCTTCTCTTAAACTTGTTATTTTGCCACTTTAACACACCTGGCTATTCCTGTATCGAGGGGAAGTACGTTGGTGGTTCCGGATCCCTTTTTGTTGTTAAGTGAAATCTTCGTGCCGAAAAGGCTTAGTCACGACAACTTTAGAAATTGCCCGTCTTATAATAGGTTTATGGCTTATAAGACAATTTGGCCGCACGAACAAAAGACTCCGTTCTTACTTTGAGTTTGACTGTGTGGGTTTCGATCAGGAGACTTCACGGCACAAATCAGCTCACGTGGGAAGTGGGACGCTTGTCACCGAAGCGAGAAACTTAATAACGGGCTTCATGCTGTAGCAGAGGCTCTAACAAGGTAGCAGCCCCCGCTTTAAAAATCCATGGCCGTGGATCCTTGCGTCACAATTAGTTGTCTAATCCTCCCCATGCCCTATGGCCTTTACTATGTTTGGAATCTCGTTTTGTGTACTCGAACTCGTTGAGATAATAACGCCATTTGTATTTTCTGACCAGCTTATTTTTGTCAGTTTTTTTTTTTTTTGTATGTGGATATGGATAATGTCCACGCTAATGCTTAATTCAGCTTGTGTGTTGAATGATGCACCCAATTTACAACCCATCGGTCAATCGCATGATCAGAGGCTATTTCTCAAATCCACCCAAATATAATTAAACTTCGTGTTTACAAACTGCCGATCTGAAAATCGATTTTGAGGGCATGTTGAATAAGTCAAGTGCTGTACCTTGGCATGGCAACAATTGATATCGAGGTGCGTAAACAAAGACAAGGGTGTTTTTTTCTGACCAAAAAACAAGGGTGTTTGCACTCTGGGTTCGCTCAAATCATGTCGATTCCTATGCTTTTGGACATTAATGTCGTCCATCATGTGTCACCTCAAACATTATGCCAAGTGGCCGCTAACAAAGGCAGCGTCACGCACGACTCACAAGTCACAACTAATGTTCAACGACCAATCCTTTTTTTCTCTGGCATTTCTCCTCGACAACCTTTTAGATAGAGGCGACGTCCTTTTCACCCACATCGAGATAAAATCGAATCCCTTTGCGAGCCCCAATCAAATCAGGGAAAGGCACCCATGGGCCATGAGTGGGAATTCTCAAAACGGCTTCAAGGTGCCCCGCTTTGAAAACATAAGTGCCGCTTAAATTAGCACGATACGGTACGATACCATGCCAATCAATTTCGAGACGTAAAATCGTGTACTTTCCCAATTTCATTATGAGCCCAAATTATCTTATGGGTTAGAACCGGGTCGTCCCAAAAAGAAAAATTTGTTACTCATGAATTCCACTTGCGATGTTTTAATCAATGGGTTAGTGCCAAGTGGTGATGATCGGGGATTTCTGTCCACGCAATTAACTTTGAGATGGGTGGTGCGCCCAATAACAGAGACATGGCGGATTGCGATTCATCTATAAGTTTTTTTTTTTTTTTTGGAAAAAATGATATGAATAGTCATGATCTTTAACCAAACGTGCAATGTGATACTTAAAATTTTAATTTGTTCAATATAATCTCAGAATTTTAACCCAATATATAATTTGATTCCTAAACTTTTAGTACATGTTCAATTTAGTCCATGGACCATATGAAAATGTACAATGTAGTCCTTAAATTAATTTAAAATCCGGGACAATAATGAACATTTTCATATAGTTTATGGAATGACTACATTGAATATTTTCACATAGTTTATGGACTACAGTGAATATGTAGCAAAAGTGTAGGAACCACATTGAATAAACTAAAAGTTTATGGACCATATTAAACATTAAGATAAAGTTCAAGGATCATATTGTACAAACTTAAAGTTCATGGATCACAATGCATATTAGGTCAAAGTTCAATGACAATTTATGTCATTATCCCCTTTTTTCTTCCATAAAAAAAAATCATTTTCGGGAAATTCTTTTTCAAATGTTGGAAGGAAGAAGAGAATTCCACGACTTCTTATCGTGCGTCTACGTTCGAGCAACAGGTACTTCTTTGCGTGATGTTTTATAGATACAGTTCCGTAATTACTTCCTTACTTTTTCTGTTTTTTATTTTATTTTATTTTGATAGATCATGGAATAAAGAGAGAGATGTTACGTACGAATGAGAATTTAGGATTTAATTGCCAAAAACTCTAGGTCCAATCTCAAATTTATCCATAATTTTTTTTTATCTCAGAAAAATCTCATAACTTTAATTTTAATCCCAAATTTAGACGGAATTTTTTTCATCTAATTAAAAAACCAAACTTTGGTAGAACTCGTCCCAAAAAACAAGTACGAGACAGGATTAGGATTGAACATAAAGTTGAGGATTTTTTTGTCAGGATACACGGGGCTTTGGGAGAACTCGGCCAATATGTAATGACACTCAAATATTAGGAATGGCCGAGGTGGTTTCAAGGCAGAATTAAGAATCGGGAACCGGGTCGACATAGCCTATTCTCGAGGGGTGACGTCACGGGTGACCTCACGTTTGCTAGTGACGTGCAAAAGGCATCGATCGGGGAAAACTGACATGCACGGTCATGCGTACGCCGTACGACATGCCCTCCATAAAGCTGCCCCAGCCTATCACGCCTTCTTTGGCGACTATTATGCTTATTACATCATTTACCCCCCAAAAAAGAAAATGACGTGGAAGAATAATACGTGGATACCTCTCCCCCAGTGAATTCCAAGGTTCAGAAAAATGCCGAATTTTTCATAATTTGCCGAAAATATGATTCCAGCGCTAACAAATAGACGGAAATCTCCCCGGCGTAAGAAGCGAATGCTAGGTCGAGGGCACCAAATTGTAGTCAACGGTCATAGCCACAAGAAATCAAATTTTTTAAACAAAGTCAACCCCAAGAGATTCTTTTTTTTCCTATTATTTTCTCGGTAGAGTACCGATTGATCATTCTTATAATTGATTATACAAGAGTACCTATTAGACCCCCATCCAAAGCTAGCATATCAATTGACTCCGGAGTAAAAAAAAAAAATGGCATAATATACAACATCATTCGTTTGTAACTAAATGCTGTTAGTCATGGCTTATTCCTGATCTGATACTCCAAAAATTAAATTGATATCTCGCCGTCGGCCCCGTTTACTGCGATCGACTTTTGAATGATCTAGTGATCATGAATGAGATTTTTTTTTATTTTTTTGCTAACTAAAATGTGTCACTTATACATTTGAGAAAGAATACGAATCGTGTGGCTTTTTTTCTATTATTAGCAGTATACATTAACTGTCTCGATAAAGCGGACGAATTGGACACTGCACGTGGGGAAATGTGCTCTAATCCAGAGCAAACTCGATCGATTGGGGAGGAGAAATTCAACACGGATGTGGAAATGGGAAAAAATAACAAATTAACACTTCATTATTATTATTATTATTATTATTATTATTATTATTATTATTATTATTATTATTATTTTGGGGGGGTTGGTGGCGCGGGGGGGTGAATCAACAGTCTCTCAAAATTTAGAGGGCCTATGAATTTGCAAAACGGACCTCGAGGTAACGAGCCCACAGCGATTTTCCACAACAATCAGAGTGCGTGGCATTCTCCTATTGGACCGACCATTACTATCGGGACCCGCTGGATCTATCCACTACTTGGTTCAACGTCAAAAACCACCAAATGCACCAAATTACGCACCTAATCCGACAATTGGTAGGTCAATCCGAGGATGCCCGGCTTGTTGTTTTTTTGAGTTTAATTTTTGTATCTGTCTCAACTTTCTAATTCGCCGGGTTTATTCCATAATTTTTCTACTCTTTTTTGTTCTCTCTCTTTTTTTGTCTTTCGGCGTGAAATTCCTTTCTTATCCGATTAAATTACGCAAACTTATGCACGTCGTGCTTTATTGCCCTTGCTTCAGAGCCTATGTTAAGTTGATGTTTTCCACATCAATTTCTTTGGTCACTGAAAAAATTTTGCTAAACCTAGTAGGCCCGTGCCGCAATTACTCCAAACTATTTTTCATGTCACAAAAAGTTCCAAACTAGCGAGACGTCGTGACACATTTTTCCCCAACCCAATTTTGGTGCCACTTAAAAAAAAATAAAAAAAAAATAAAAGAGATTACTTCGGCATGAATGTGGCACGAAGGTGCCAATTTGAGATTCTTTACTATGTAAATCTCGGCTTATTAGGTTACATCAACTGTCATTCGACATCTTTTCTTTATCATTCAAGTTAAATATGCCACTCTTGAGCGTTACAATCCAACAACGGAAACAGATATTAAACATCACTCAACATCTTGTCATGTATACACATATATATATGTATATTCCATATTTTTTTAAATAAATCCGAAGGCTATGTTTACTTTTTGACCTGATATTAAACGTGATTTTGAAAAGCGAATCTTTCGGCACTATCCGCAAGAAAATCCTTTGATCTTCTCAGATGATTACCATGCGTATTCATCAGCATCCATAAATATCTTATATATATATATATATATATATATATTTGTTAAGCGACCAATATTCAAGAAAATTTTACCCCCACCCCCCAAAAAAAAGGAGTAGGAGGAGGAGGAGGAAATTTGGCTCATCGAGATGAAACTCCATTAATTTGGATTTTTCGACGGCAGCCACGGGTGCAGGCGGGGTGAATTTCGCAAACGAATGTTGTAGAATCGAGGGTATGTTCTGTTTTTCAGAAACCTTCTCTGCGTCGTTTTGTGAAATTCGACTCCGCGTTCAGACACACCCCCCCTCCCCCCGCGTTTGACGGCAGCCACGGGTGCAGGCGGGGTGAATTTTCTTATTTTTAATTTTTTTGATTATTTTTTGGGTCAGTAATTTACTTATTAGGGGATAGCGAATCTTCGTGACTATGTCCAGAATATTGGAAGATAATTAAGTAAGAATCCCTTATTATTTAATGGCTTATTATATGACATTATTTTCCTTACATTTAAGAATGAAATCGAGTGTAATGTGTGTGCATATAAAAACGAGGTAGCTGACACCGTGTGTTATGCGCGTCTCTTTTACGGTTACTGAATAAAACGACCTGTTTCTTCCATCTTCCTCGACCACGACCACAACATACTCTCTGTGTCTGTGAGAAGGAGACGTGGTTACCTTCTATTGGATCTACGCCATTCCGGTGCTAAGGTCTGTTCAAACGGACTGCTGCTGGAAGCGAGGGTTCTCTTCTCTCGGTGGATTCGCGTCCATCAATCTGGCAGACTTCAGCTTCACCAGGTACGGTTCTTCGGGTCTCTCTTCTCGAATTTCGCAAACGGATGTTGTAGGATCGAGGGTATGTTCTGTTTTTCAGGACCGTCTCTGCGCCGTTTTGTGAAATTCGACTCCGCGTTCACACACACGCCCCCCACCCCCCCACCCCCCCCCCCCCCCCTTTGGAGCAAGAGTCCGAACCCTGGGCTGGTGTTTATGTTTAACCGCCTAGGATTCTGGGGTCCGCTTCTTTTCTTGGAAGATCTGTTGTTACGAAAAAGATAAGGCCAATTGCGGCCGGTTTTTTTAAACTTGATCTTGCACGGGTCGAGTCTCGCATGCTTCTTCTTCTGTGCTTTCGGATTTCGTTCGTCTTGTCTCATGGGTTTTGGTCTGTCTTGGTGGTGTGCCTGAGCAGGGAGGTTTTGGAGGAAACACTCAGTGAAGCTTCTGGAGAGAAGCTGCTGCGATTACAACTCTGGCCTTCGCTGTAGTGGCATTTTCTGGAGCCAGAGGAGGGGTCGGTCCTTCGCGTTCTGGGCTTCAGTCCTATATCGATTTTGCTCGCTTTCTGGTTTGGTGCCTTCCCATTGATTATGGTTAACGTTTGATGTGATCTCGTCTCTGATGTGATCTCCACTTAAGAGCATCTGATTGAAAGAGATCGAAAGGGAAGAGTCGGCGGAGATGTGACCATCATTTCGATTGATGGAAGTGTTCGAATACCATTCGGTTGAACTTTAGAGAGGATATAATTATTACATACACAACTGCACGAGCTTCCCTTCTTAGCCCTGTCTCTCCTTCAAAGTATTGTCTGTAATATCAGGTGATGGCTAAGCTTAACTGCTTTTCCAGGTTCGTGGGGAGGAAGAAGAAGGTGAGATACTGGCTAATTGTTGATTAAAAATTAATTTGATCTCTAAGGTTTCTTTTGCCTTTCTTAGATAATTGCTAGCTTTACCCTTTTGATTCCTTGTTTATAGGTTGTTGAGGAAACGACCCTAGTCAAGGATAAGGCAGTTCGAGTGACTCTTGAACATCCCGTGAAACCACATAAGACCGATGAGTTGAAATTGACAACTTTCAGCGTGTCAGTTCCTTTCGGTGTTGAGGAAAATTCTAAATGCAATGTCAGGATCGTGAATGATGAGAGGCCCCTTATGGTTGATTCAGCTGAGGTAGCATATGAGGGGGAAGACGAGCATGAAGAGCACGTCTCCATCAAGAGAGACTTCTCTGATTTTGATCTTCAATCGCATGTAGCAAATAATTTGGTCGGAGAAGAATCTCATTCAAGTAAGGGAAAGATGAAATCTGGTGACCTTGTTTATACTAATTGGGATTCTCCGGAGATTAAAGCTGAGGAAAGGGATGATGGCATGATTCAAAGCGGACATGTGAGTGATCCAGGGATCAGGAAGGCGGAGTTCTGGGGTTCCCCGATGCTTAAGCGCTCTTGTTCTGGTTTAGATACGAGGGAGGTGATGAGAATGCTAGTAGATCAATTACCTCCATCCAAATCTCAGTCATTCAAAGAGCTGCAGGACTCACCGCGTGGAGTGAGGGAGGATATTATTCCTGGTAGCCCAGTGTCAGTGATGACACACTGCAGCGCTGATAAAGTAATGTTGAAAAAGCATTCGTCTAGCCAGGTTCTTCCTTCGAGAAGTAGGAGATTGTGGTGGAAGCTGTTCCTCTGGAGCCACAGAAACATGCAGAAGCCTCGGAATAAAAAACCAAAGCCAATTCCTGCTTTGGCCGCTATCAACCAACAAGGAGGCTACTCTTCCGACACTATTGAGCCTAACAGGGCATTCAAGTTTGGCAGGATGGAATCACCAGGATCATTTACAGAAGAATCCATAAACCAAGTTGAATATGATAATAAGAACGGGAAAAGGGCCTGGGATGGTCTCAGAGGCTCTTCTGGACTATGGCCTCAGAACCAATGGGTTGCCTTCCCCGCAGAATCTTCGTCGTTCAAAAGAGTAGATGATTGGGTGAAGGATCTATGCATCGATACCTCCATTGTAGATGATGATGATGATGCAGAGAACAGTGATGAGGCTATCATTTACAAACCTTTGCCCGAGACTATCAGATCTCCAACAAGGAGCGCCATGCATTTGCATAGGCATCAGGATATTAATTTCTCGGAAGAGATGGTGCATGCAAATAGCGTCATCCAGACTCTCAATTCTTCCTCCTCTGTGGCTCATGTATCCGGAATGGGGTTGAAAGTCGTTCCCACCATGTCTCTTTTCTCTTGTCTCAAGTCCGTCAACTTATCCGGCAATTGCATAGGTATGCTGTCCATTAAGAACAACTTGTTCCAGAGATACAATTATTGTAGCATGTATGTGCTTATCTAGTGATTATCTCGTTTGCAGTTCGCATTCCTCCGGGTTCGCTGCCCAAGGGGCTTCATGTACTCGACTTATCAAGAAACAAAATCAATGCTATTGAAGGGCTTAGAGAACTGACCAGATTGCGTACGCTTGACCTCAGCTACAACCGTATCTCTCGAATTGGACATGGTAAATATATAGCTATGCCCTTTGCTTACGTGATACAATGGAAAAGTTGTAACTTCTCGAATTTTTTAAGAACTCTTCATGACAATGCTTGGTTGACGCGACACTAATTGGAATTTAAATTTCCATCGGCGCTAGGGCTCTCAAACTGTACGGTTATCAAGGAGCTCTATCTTGCCGGGAACAAGATCAGCGATGTTGAGGGTCTTCATAGGCTGTTGAAGTTAACGGTCTTGGACCTCAGTTTCAACAAAGTAACGACCACAAAAGGCCTCGGCCAGCTCGTGGCTAACTACAGTACATTGCAAGCTCTGAACCTCTTGGGAAATCCAATTCATAGCAACATCAGCGATGACCAACTCCGCAAGGCAATATGCAGTCTCCTTCCGAAGCTTGTTTATCTCAACAAGCAGCCCATTAAGCAACAGAGGGCGCTAGACATGCTCACCGATAGCGTAGCAAAAGCCGCGCTGGGGAGCAGCAGCCGGGGATCTTATAGGAGAGCAGCAAAGAGATCGAGCCAAGGTGGTTCGCTCTCCTCCAGACTCAACAAGAGCAGCGCCGGTGTCGGGCATAAGAGCAAGAACAAGCCAAAGAGCCATTCTCACCACCATTCGGCTCACAAAAATGCAACGTCTGCGCTCGTTTCATCCCCTCACTGAATCATTCTCCTTTCCAAGATGGACGACTTTTGTTTCTGGAATGAGCACTCGAGGTCTCGCCACAGTTCTCAAGATGCTGCCTTGCGGGTTACTTCACAATGGTGTCCAAGTTTGGTTCAAGAAGAACTTGTTCTGGCCAAAGCCTTGCGCGCTTATTGGGAAGAGTCCGAGCCGTGTTGTCGAATGTAGACCGGTCGGTCTGTTCATCGCATCTCCAGTCTTTTATTGTTTATGGTAATTGATGTTATCCGAGTACTTTGGAATGTCAAATGTATCTTGCACTGCAGTGGCGCTGTGAGAATAATACGAGGTTCAGTAGAATGCCGCTGGGATCATGTTACAATTAGTTTCGTGCGGATTTTGTAGGCGTTGCTGGGTTGACAAAACATGATTTACTAGATAGTCTAGGTGTAACGCCCAAGTGAGTTCTGGTTCTGCATAAGCACTGCAGCTGCTAGTGTGGAGATATTTACTTTACTGGAATTCTCCTCATTCCCATCGGCCGTTAGGGAAACCGAGAGCCGGCTCGAGCCTAGCAAGGAGCATGTGAAAATCGCATTTGAGTGGTCATTCGAAGACTTACGTAATAACCACGTACATTGGAGGGAATCAACGTAAAAAAAGATAGAAAGACGGAAAGTTGACATCTGAAATGAAAAAAAATAAAAAGAAGCGTCGAATCCGACCTGCCGGATTCGAACCAGCGACCTAAGGATAAGCTGTGGATCCACACTACAGTCCTCCGCTCTACCAACTGAGCTAAGGTCGGATTTGCTTAATTACTCCCCACAATTTTATTAATTAATTTCAGAAAAAAATTCGTTGCCACCCAACGCCACGTGGTAGCTCCATAAATATAACAAGGAGCAAGGGGGAAAGGGATCAACTACCATTTCTTTAAAAGTTCAAGTACTGTTTTTGAGATCCAGACCGTTTGTGTTATGAATAGATATCCCAAATTATTACTAAAAATATATATATTAAAAAAATCCAAAAAAGTTGTCATACAGGAGATCTGGGCCATCTGTCTAACGGATGGCCCGGATCCCAAAAATAGGTGCCCACACTTTTGAGAAAAGGACAGGTAATCCAGATATGAAGGAAGGTGGTATGAAAAACTGCTAGGCTCATGCTACCATTAGTTTTATGATACGGACTCGGATCAATGAGGGAAAAAAAAAAAAAACAGGGAAGAGTTGGAAAAAAGAGTTCGGAGTGGGGTGAGAGAGGCTCGAACTCTCGACCTCAGGATAACTCAGAAAGCTATGAGACCTACGCGCTAGCCAACTGCGCCACCACCCCACGCTGTTTCCATTTCCGAGAATATAATAAATATAATAAACACTGGTTGGAAATTCGCGGGTCCCTTTTTTAATTGTTCGTAATTATTCGTGATGAAACTAACTTGAAGCGTTCTATTCTTCCTAATAAGACTTGATGGTTCCCTATCCCCACATTATCGCACAAAACAAACACTTCTACGGCTCGAACGCTTTTCAGACAACATATTAAGCACGTAATCAGAAGCAAAAGGCACAATCCCTTGACGACTGTCATCCTTAAGTACTTACGTGACTCTTGTAACATGATGACATGGCTTTTGAAAAATAGAAATGATTATGTGTTTGTTCTTAATCCACTATGAGATTATTAGTCTGTTCTAGATATGTATATATATATATATAGAGAGAGAGAAAAAAAAATAAAGCAAATAACAAAAAATTCAAGTTATTGTGGGGTCCCATCATTCATGAATTTGTAACTTGTAATATATTATTATCTTCACGGCCACCCACATAATATTGTGCGAGCAATGTCCTCAGGCGTCTGGGCGCCTCATCCATATGGATCGCTTCGTTCAGACAATGTTGCCGCGGGTGGAGTCGCCTCGCGGTCCGTCTCCTATTCAAAACTATCTTCTTGGGTTCCGCATGTCAGCCGCGATGCAGGGAAAGCTACTTACATGCAGGGTACAAAAGCAGCGGAAGGGCACGTCAGTACTAGGTGGTTTAGAGTTGTTACAAGCCTCCTCGAATTCCTTCCCATTCTTGCTAGGAAAACTTTAGTAATGAGCAATGCTCCGAAAGTGGCAATTCGAAGTTTCCAAGTACGTGTTAGTACACGCCCCAAAAACAACATTATACCAATTCAAGGTGAATCGCGTAACGAGAGAGGCATGCGAAATGCACGCCCCCCATGTTCGTACCTGGCTTTAAAGGCGAAAGCCTAAAGGCTCTCTACTCATCGTGTCGACAGGTATATCGCGATCTTCACGAGCAAGAAAGAAGGATTAAAGAAGAGGGGCGAAGCATGCACGAGGCATTCGACACGAGAGAGAGATCATATCTGCTTCTCGACAGACGACGAGTAGGTTTTTTTTTTTTTTTCTTCTCTTTCTTCTTCCAGTTCTTTTTACGAGCGCTGCAGCTTTTTGAAAATGGAAGAGAGAGAGAGAGAGAGAGAGAGAGAGAGAGAGAGAGAGAGAGAGGAGCGCACACCGGCGTGGCGATGGATTGGTGGTGGGGTTGTGCAGAGGTGGATAATAAGAGAGAAAGGAGTAGTGGGGTTGGTCAGTCAAGAGGCGCCCTTTGCCTGCCAAAACATGGAGAGATGCTTGTAATGTTTGTAAGAATTGCAATGCTTATGTCCTGAAGTTGAAAAAAAAAATTAATAAAAAAGGAAGAAGATGAAAGACAGACAGCTCACAGTTCAAGGCAAGCGATACGACCTCACGTGGGAAAGAAGACCGGATCTTCTGCCACTTCACGGGATTCCCACGTTGCCTATGAAAAAGCCAATTACCAGGGGGAGAGAGACAGAGAGACAGACAGACAGACAGACATGAGAGTCGTCCTTAATCTTAATAGCTGTCTCTCTCTCGTCGTCCCCAACGCTGGCCAGCGCTCTCTTTACGGGCTAAATTGCGCTGTAATCGCCCCCGCTCGAGCTCATGCGGATTGGAAATTAGGAGTGAGTAAGACGGGGAATCTTTCAGATCGGAATGAGTCGACCGGTTGGATCCGGTTAATTTAGATCCGATTTTCAATTGTAGTGGGAACCAGATTGTTTATTTTTTACTTTTTGTACTTTTTTATTTTTAAATGTAAACTTAATAATCTAACAATTATTTTTTATTACTACTAATAATTCACCAATTTCATTAGACTACCCAGGAATCGGTTATATTTCAAGACTATCAAATCCGATTCCCGATCCTAAAAACTAAGAACCAATCCTTTCGGTTCGGTTTCTAGTTCCTGTGTATAACTAGACCAGAAACCAATCACCCCTAATTCAAATTCATATTAGAGCTCGTCTCGACTCGAATAGAGAAAAATCTATAGAAGTAACTGCACGATTTACATATTATGTAGACCAAGGTCATATGAATCATTAATAACGTGGGGGTGGACATTACCGCTGATCTTGACACATTTGATCGACATGATCTATACCTCATGCGATATTGATTTCGAACAACATCGTTAGTTTCAATATGCTGGAATTAGTGCTGGAAGGGCTTGGTTGTAATTCCACACGAACTCGATGGATTATTTGCAAGTTCGAGCTAAGCCCCATTAGCATCGCAAATGCATAAAGTACGGATAACAGTTGGTTGAGTCGACAAGAACTATAGACGCATAACTATTATTCAAGATTCTTGTTCATCGCACATCTGACGGTAATGAATGCGGATGCCCAGGAAATGAAGATACAAGACAAGTGATTGAATGTTGTTACTTCTGTCCTTTTTTTTTTACCCTCATGAATAGAGTTTGATTGTGTCGTCTAGCACATGCCCGGGGAAGAAAAATACGACGTACGCGAAAACCCGCATACGATACGTACTTCAATATCCAATTCGATTATGAACATGACATGATTATGTGCTGTTGGTGTTGGCCCTACTAGCCGCATCGAAAGAACTCCCTTTCCAAACCTTTTTCCATTCTTAGGAAGCCGTCGTCTTTAATCTCTATATAAACCGACCTTAACAACAAATCTTGGGGAAAACAGAAGAAACTGCAAGATCACGTATCAAGATAAGTAGACTTGCGTATCCTGATTTGATAAGCTGTACAAGACGTTCGGACAACGTTGAAATATCTTTTTAGCGATCGGATGATTGATTGAAACGCAAGAAGATTCAATTAAGCCTGGAACGTCTTCCGTCAATAGTTGTACAGGTTCTCTCCGAATCGAAGACATGATTCTCGAACCACGATACTTTGAGATGGTTAAGCTGCCAATTGCCTAAACCGCGCATTTGCTATGTCGTCATGTTTACTCTTTGATGATCGGGCCCTCGGCACTACTGTTAGTACATTTGGCATCTCGTCAACCATCCACCAAGAGAGTTTGTGGCATAGTGTTGTTAGAGTAATCAAATAATAAATCATGTTTTCATCTAATAGCTTAACCTTTTAGAATAGTTGGTAGTGGTTTCACAAACTTTCACAAGTGAAATGAAAGCGTAACGGAGAAGTTATGGGTCTCTTGGATAAGTCAAGGGTTACTAGTAAGGCCTGCTTATCGAGGACAGAGGAGTTCCAACCCACTCGACATTGGAGCCTTCCCCTTGTTCGAAGCTTGTTGGTCCTCAAGCAAGCTGGCTTGTCTGTCCATCACCGCTGGCCGGCGACCTAAGGTGCAAGGATCTCACTCGCTCGTCGACCGTCTTTAGTCTGGTCCCGCTGTACCATGGCTGACTTTCGTTCAGGGTTCGAGCCTTTCTTGAGTTAAGCTCACTCGTCGGTCACGACTGGTTGATGAATGACCAATGAGGGTAACTGGCTTCAAGCTTCTCGATGGCTAATGGACGGGATAGTGGTCAGCCACGAGCGCATATAATCTAAATGAATAATGTAACAAACACAGTGCTTACCTAAGAAACAGCTTTTCTCTTGTTTCTGTGGTTTGACCGAGGAAGGATCTCGGTTCGGTAATCTTGTTCTTATCGCAACCGCCCATTTCACATGATCTCCCACCACCTTTTCTATGGTTTCGTTTTTCTTTTTGCATAGAATAATATAGCATCACAAACTGTTGCATTCGATCTCCATTTGTCGTTTGGCAGTTGGCTAATCACGGCTTCGGCACGTAACTTCGACGAGGTCGGTAATAACATGGGGTCATGTGGTAATGCTGGATTGGGCCTCGAGGAAGTTGGCGGATGTCTTGCCTTGCCTGTGGAAACCCTGGAATAATATGATAATAAAAAAACGTCATAAGACCGGTCAAAACTATGGGGGTGAATGTCAGGGTCAAAGAAGCGTCAGAACATGCATGGCGTGAGCTGAGCTGTGCGTCGTTGTGCGTCTAAGCTAAAGCTGTTCCAAAGCAAATGACAGAGAGAAAGGCAAAAGCGAGGGACAGGTTCAAGATGAAAAGGAGGAGTAGACATTGGAAGCAGGTCTAGCCTCTTGTCCCAGTATTGGTCATTTGGAAAATGTATAGATTGTTCCTTAAATGGTCTTGTTTTGTTATCTTGGTAGTTAAATTAATGATATCTCATGTATATACACAAACATAGTGAAATGGAATGAAAGTAAGGATCCCCTTGTCCAGGCAATCCTCGAAACATTCCAATCACATATCGCAAAGATATTAGTAGAACCCAACACATAAAATTTCACCTTAATTATGTTTGCCTAGCTGGTGTAAGGCATGAGATCCAACCCAACATGGCACCCACATGTCCGTCCGAAATCGGATTAATAATTTGACAACAACGAGTAGCTATATATTCAACGCATAACCTTGAAGAGGCCATTAACTTTTCCTTATGTTGTGTGCATAAATGTCTCCCCCGACACTATACCTACGCATATTTATGTCTTCACTTTGCAAATCATGTGACAGCTCGAGAGGCAGGCAAAGCAAGCGAGAGCTCTTCAGGGATGCACTAAATGAAACGCGAAAACCATGATTAAATGCTAACTGGCGTCGTTGGGAAAACCCTAAAAATTCACAGCTGACACCGGACGCGGTTATGCGCAGGGGAGACAATGTCTTCGCTCCTATCCATCCATCGATGCAATCGAGAGGAATGATCGATCGCTTGACCTTGACCACAAGAAGTTTTTCTGCTGGCCCTCTCGTCGAGCAAAGGAGATCAATTATTGGGTGTCGAGGAATGGAAAACCCTGCATAAAAATCATGATGATCATCAATCTCTAGGATGGTGGCAATGCTGATCTGTAACGGGTCCACCCCACCATAGAAAAGGAAACAGGTTTGCTAGTAGGGAATCAAGGTTCAAGGCGAAAGTTAACCGTGATCTATGTTGTTCTCTGATTGAGTAAAAAAGGAAGAGGGTAAATTACATCCTTCTCTTCGATTGTTCATCTCGTCACCCGCCTTTCCGTATCGTTACCACGTGTTATCGTCAAATTACTAGCATTAGGCACTTGTTACTCACACACTAGCCAGGTAAAAACCGCAGGTCGATGGCGCAAAGTCTTGCCAATGATCAAAATGGGACTTAAAATTTACGAGCATTTGAAGAAAAAAGAAGGGTCTAATGTTTCTCGTTGTATGGCTAGTTATTACAACGATATACGGATTCAAATAATTGTTTAACGAGGTATCTTGTATCGAATCGTTATATTACCAATGTATCGGTCGTAGTGCTACGGCAATCAGATGTAGAGTCTAGCTAAGTCCGCCGTCGCTATCCCTACGATCTGTCCAATTCACCACGAGTCAGCAAGTAAGAATTTATTTTGACCTCCTAAGGAAGATGAAAAGGAAGCCACAGTGACATGGCAAGAGATGCGGTTGATCAAAGTTAACTTAATTAGTGAAGATGAAAGGAGGAAGGAAGGGTTCTTACACAAAAAAAAAAAAAAAAAAAGGAGGAAGGAAGGGGCGGAGGGGAACAGAGAGAACAGCACGGGGAAGACAACCCAGAGATGGTCGAAACATTGGAGAAGAAGTTGAATTTCTTGATTGATTGGAGGATGGGTGTGTAAATTAATGCATCGGACAGTGAGGCCTCTGTCTCTCTCTCTCTGTCTCTCTCTCTCAAAAGTGCCTCACTCGAGCAGCTGTCATTCCCACATATACAAACCCCACCACCTCCTCCCTCTCCCCCTTCCCCTCAGCTCGGCCAGCAAATCACCGCTTGCACCTGTCAGATCTCTCTCTCTCTCTCTTTCTGCAACACCAGGTGCTCTTTGTTCTTTTAATTGACCTACTTGTGTTTGGTTCCGAGAACAGCAACGATCACGGACGGTCGACACGGACGATTCCCCTTAAATGAGCTAAATCATGGAGGGGACGGCGGTCGAGTTCAACTCGTGCGCGGGCGATGAGGCGGCGTTGCGGGGCCAAATGAGGTGGAAGAGAAGATATCGCCACTGAAACCAAAGGAGAAAAAAGAACAGAGAGAAAGAAACGCACGCGCGCCACGTCCTGCTTGAAGCTGAAGCTCCTCCTTTTTTATGACATTCGCACTACTATGGCCTACCCACCGCACCATCGATCCCAGTTCGGCGACACCACGTTGACCAAGGTCTTCGTCGGAGGCCTGGCCTGGGAGACCCCCACCGAGGACATGCGCCGCTACTTCGAGCAGTTCGGGGACATCCTCGAGGCCGTCATCATCACCGATAAGAACACCGGCAAGTCCAAAGGGTACGGATTTGTAAGTGCCGGTCCTTCTTTTCCCCTCTTATTTCCTTTGGTCATCCGCCGTCCGTCCGTAGAAACTGACGAGAGTACTCTCTCTCTTATGCCTTTTTCCTCCCGCACGGGGGAACAAATCACTTAAAGGTGACATTTCGCGACCCGGAATCAGCGCGAAGAGCTTGCGTTGATCCCAACCCGGTCATCGATGGAAGAAGAGCAAATTGCAACATCGCTTCCATGGGCAGACCACGACCATCGCCGCCGCGAGGTTCGTTAACCATCTACCCCTCACAATGCCTGTCGCTTGTCGTTTGATACCGAAACTCGCAATGGTGAACTCGTCACGTCTGTGATGAGGAATCCCTTTCATCGTCCATTCCTTTTATCAAGAAGTTCGACACTTTTGTGGACCACTGCAGGGAGAGCACAAGGTGGCAATTACCCCTACCAAGGAGGAGCACAGCCGGCAGCCAGCGGCACAGTGCCCTACAGCGGACGAGGAGCGCCGCCGCCACCGCCGCCGCCTTCTTTCGCCTATCCGCCTTACGGGTCAGCTCTCTCGTCAATCTGTCCACCTGCATCATTCATCTATCTGCACATGCATTCATTTCTCATAAAAATCAAACGAAGGGTCGTTTGCTTTTCCGGGTGCTCATCACGCCATTGGTTGGCCACATATCCTGAGAGGAAAATGGTCCATACCACCCAATACAGCACCAAGACACAATTGTCACTATTCTCAATGCCCGTGTTTGTGTGTGTGTGTGTGTGTGTCCGTGTGTTTTTTCTTTTATTTAATTAATTTAAGGTGGATATAATTAACACTACATTCGCAGTGTACAGTTGTTGTCAGCATTGAAACAATCGGTCAGAGTTGACCGGGCATCGTAGTTGTAACTGGGAGGGTAGTTTCTGACCAGCATAAAGATTCACATGTGCATCCCTCATCACTTTAGTTCCAGCCACTAAAGGGTTTTACTATTTAGCATTTGCTTCTTCATTTTCATTTTTTTAAAAATTATGCTTGGAATGACTTAAGATTAGGTCCCGAGATTAATTTTGCGAAGTAATGTTAGCATATGGTTCCCAGCAGAAAAATGTGCATAATATTCTTGTCGCCGTGTGAGTCGAGTTAGAGAAAGCAATCCCTCTTGGTTTACTTGCGTGGGACGGCTTACAATTGATGCACCAAGTGCAGTAACCATGGCAGAACAAGTACATATTTTGAAACAAGCTGAAAATAAGTTGTGGTACTAGGCTAGAATTTTATTGGTGTTCTCCATGTTTGGATCAACTTAGAACTGATAGGATGAGTTATGGACAGCTAAGAATCATGCATTTGACCCGGCGATAAGCTTGCAAGTTGACTTTAGAACCAAGAAGGTGACATTCGGAAGTCTTCTGCAATTTCGGACCGTCGAAATAGTCGATCGGTCCAGCATTTTTAATCCGGTGCAAATAATTGCCCAAAAAAAGAAGGAAGGCGCGGGGGGGGGGGGGGGATCATGGTAATAAGTGTCTCTAGAGTATTAGTTCAACGTACATGATTTGAAAGAATTTATTCAACAACACTTTGAGGGCATCCGTTAAATATTCGAAAAGAAGTAAATTTGTCATTTATGAATCACTATTTTCTCATGTTATACATTCTTCATTGGATATTATCAAATGTGATTTTAGGGTGCTATTGACAAGAGACCCCTTTCGAAATATCGCACTCTCATGCGATGATCACACATAGCGCAAGCAATGCCTTGGAATCTGATTTCATATGCATCTCGAGACACTTGTTAACAAAAAGCCTTTTTCAAAACTTACAAGTCCTTGTAAGTACCTCTCGGCTTTTCGAAGTACATCTACTTTACCTCCCCCACCCAATGGTAAAATGCCACTGCCAATGTAACAAAGCGACAAATGGCCGGGTACCGTGTTCCAGGACTCTGGTCTCGATACACGAACATGAGATCATGAGCTCTCGTTCAACTTTGGCCGAGGACAGCCGTCCTAAAAAAAACTGTACCATGTTCGTTGGACCGATCGGTTTTTTTTTCCTAACCTTGTACGACTCGATTCCATAGAAGCTGTAAGAGCTATGTTGTCACGTGCGCGCGCTGTCGTCGGTAGATATCGAAGTGCACAATATTATGGTAGTTAATCTCTTTTTCCCGATTAGCGGATTAATCGGGACAAATTGTGATGCTTTCAGGTACTCGACTTACCCTCCTGAATATGGATACCACCGGGTGAGTCTCACTCTCTCCCTCTCTCCCTCTCCCTCTCCCTCTCCCTCCCTCCCTCCCTCCCAATGTTCATTGAATTGGATTAGTGAAAGGATTACGAGGTTAAACCATGTGCTAATCAGTTGGATTAAATTATTTTTTGGGGCAGGCAATGTACAACCCGATCCAGCAGCAGCAGCAGCAGCAGTACTATCAGCAAATGTACGGGGCGTCGCCGGCCTCGACGTCCGCCTTAGGAGGCATCTCCCCGTACTACTACGGCTACTCGGTGCAGGCTGGGAGGGGAGGTTACTCCGCGCTCCAGGCGCACCGTATCCCCGGACCCTCTTACCTCTACTATCCTGCGCAGGCGGAGGGATCCCTCTCCCAGTTCCACCCTCCTCCCCCTCCCACTCTCCAACCTCTCGGGCTTCCCTTCGGTTCTCCCTCAGCAGGTGATTGGTCTCTTAATCCCCATCAATTCTTCTTCTTCTTCTTCCTTTCCGAGGATTACATGGAAAACATATTTGGGTGGCAAATGGGAAAAACTTGTACGTGAGTGTGTGGGCAACCGGGGACACATGGGCGACCCGCAAAGAGACCATGTGAATGAGCTGTCAAAGCTTCGTGGGTATGACCCATCACATGATTCGCGTCCAATTCGGGAATGCACGACATGGTGGGGGTCCGGGTTGGGGGTTGTGGGGGTGTGAGAGAGAAGAAGATATTCAACGGCGATTCCCACTCGCATTGTGTTTTCCATATCATTCACTGCTCTCGAGCCCGAGAAGACGCAGGTCGAGTCTCC
Organism: Rhodomyrtus tomentosa; assembly: GCA_028455895.1. Lineage (NCBI taxonomy): Eukaryota > Viridiplantae > Streptophyta > Magnoliopsida > Myrtales > Myrtaceae > Rhodomyrtus > Rhodomyrtus tomentosa. The sequence continues at coordinate 31,648,983 of JAPCWY010000001.1, read as the reverse complement.
ATCCTCGGACTCTGCTTTTGACATCGGGAAGTGCTCATCGCTGTAAACAAAAAAAAATAAGGAAAAAAAAAAAACGATCGTAGTGTCGGAATCCTGACCGCATGTGCTGTTAAAATCACCATCTCGATCTACTAAGCTCCCAACTGGATAGAGTTTTTATCCCCTTTTCCCCTACGTCTGACGAGGTGTGTTCATCCATGGTTGACAGATGCGCACAACCCACAAGCTTCAGGTGCTACAGAGACCTCGTCGTCGTCGTCACCAGGGATCGCTTCTTCTCAAGCTCCGACGACCTGAAGAAACGCCATCATTCGAGCGTCTTAAAGGGTTAGTTGCTCCCGACGATGATCCCTGTTCCTCCAACCCAACATTCCTCCTGTCCCGAGAGAAAAAAACGTCTTTGCTAGAGGTACATTCTTGCTTCCCGTATAATTTCTTCATCCCTGGGCCTTAAAAGAACGCAGCAGGTGGGGAGAGATGATCATCGCCACATGACCGAACTCGGAGTAGGAGAGAAGACTAATCAACACCTTATTTATTATTTTCATTTTTTTTATCTCTCTCTCTCTTTGTTAAAAATAATTCATTCATTTTTCTCCGCGCTCATATCCGTCCGGATTCGTTTATCTATTGTTGGAGTTTATTAATATCTTTTTACGAAAAAAGGGGGAATTTTTTTTTCTCTCTCTCCAATAAGGAATTGTCATATCATTAAATGATAATTTTTCTATTTTTTTCCCCACAATTTATACCTAGGAGCTGTCTTAGAAATCAAAAGGTAGGCTTAATATAAAAAAAAAATCTATAACATTAGCATTTATGTCGATTATATCCAAAAAAATATTTGTCTCATAAAAAAACCCGCAACTTTTAATTTTGTCTCAATTTTACCAGTCTAATATCCAAAAAAATCATTAACTTTAGCATCTTTTCCAATTATATCCAAAACTTATTCTTTAACTCATAAAAAACACCAATTTTTAATTTTATCTCAATTCTACCGTCATCAGCCTTTTGTTCATTATTACCGTTAGTTAATCATACGTGACTCAAATTTTCTTGCCAAATTTACTAATGAATTTTTGAGATTTCGAAAAAATAGGTTTTAGAGACGATGAGATTTTAAAAAATTCGTTAAAATATCTATATATTTAGCCGTACTTTAGGCTGTTGAGTGTCGAAGAGAATACGAAATACGTCATCTTATGTGACTATATATATATATCGGCAATATATAGGGGTAGCAAAAAATATAAAAGAAGTTCGAAATTTTTTCATGTCGGCTTTACTAAGGTGTAATTCATTGATGACTTAATAATGTCACGTAAGATTAACTAACGATAATTATAGACGAAATGCTAGCAGCGATAAAATTGGGATAAAACTAAAAGTTTTGAGAAGAATTGGAACAAAAGTAAAAGTTAGAGGGTTTTTTATGAGACAAAAAAAGTTTTGGATATAATTTGTTTGGACGAAATTGGATATAATTGACGCAAATATTAAAGTTTGAGGTTTTGCTGGGCATTGTTCCTCAAAAGATATGGGTCGAGCCGTATCGTATTGATCTATGGTTGGGCTAGTGCCTTCTCCGCCAGTCAAATGTCCAAGCAGGGAAACTCCCATGTATCGAGTCATTTCCCCCAATTTTCAATGAAACCAGGGCCATCGCGAGAATACATACTTTCGGGAACCAATTTAGTCGCAATTTCTAAATCTGAGGCCAAACGGCGGCATCAGCAACATCATTTTTCATCAAAATCGCGTACTGAATTCCTCAAAATGAAAAAAATAAATAAACGATACCAAAATTTATTCCTGTCTTAGACTCCATATGGCTTTTGCCTTTGTTTAAGTCATTATGTTTGCTCAAACTTAACGTCGGCAGCACAACACGTCTGGTGTTAAGGTATCCCTTTAACCCTTAACCATATGACCCAGATGATCATTTGACTTGGACTATGAGAGAGCTACGCAAAGTCTACCTATGGGGCTCACCGTGCTCTTAGTCCCCAGCAACCTTTAGCCGTGGGCCTGCGGCGGCGGCGGCGGCGGCTTGGTCTCCAAAAGCCAAACTCCCTCCCTTTGCACAAGTTGATGATCTCCCTTGTCTACCCAGTCCCAAATTGGCATGCTCTTGTTCCTGCACTCGTAAACAGCAAAATTTTTCTGCCCCGTGTGATCATCATCCGTCTCTGAACACAAGACAACGACCATTAGCTAATACCCCGTTTAATGCAGTGGATATTTTTAAAATTCGATTTCATTTTGGATGCGCGATATATCTCGGGGACGCCGTTCCAGCATTGGATTATCTCCTCAAATTCAACCAAAAACGGCTCATTATATTCTTCCCGTTATTCAAGATGACTAGTAGGCATGGCATTTAATTAAGTAGGGAACAAGCAATATTACCTTAATTTTTTTTTCCCCCTCAATTACCAAATTCATCGTATCCCACTATTCGCATGGCACATCGGTCAATACAAGTTAAGAACTCAATTATTAGTTAGGCTGAATTGATCGGAAACAGTTAACTCCCCGGTCGCTTCTCTCAAAACCGACCAAAGACAAAAGTCCTCGTCCTTGGACTCAAATATGGGTTGAATTTAACCTTCTTCAATTTAGCCACGCTCCCACAATGTATTACAAACTTTTCTTATTAAAAAAAAAACAGCAAAAAAGCAAAAAGATTTTATAAAAGAAAACATTGGCATATTACTTGCAATATTACATTTGGGTGTATCCCATCGGTGGTTATCTTTGGTGGGACTTTGGAATCATAAATTCATTGAACTTCGATCGCAAAAAAAAAAAAAAAAAAAAAAAAACTTAAAGAGCTTAATGCGTGGACCAGCCGAAGTTAAAGTCACATGACTTTGATTTCAAAAATTCCCCAGTGAAGTTTAGGGTGGGTATAATAATACTTTAGCTTCATAAATTAACTTTTGGCCAGAAGTTGATTTTTCTACTTCTACTCCATAAATTATTTCTTATCAAAGAAATTCGTTTTGTAACAGTTGAAAATTTCTATTTCTCAAACATTATTAACATAAAATCTTCTATGAAAAATTATTATCGATACCTGAAAAATTTCAACTTCATTTTTGAACTTTTTACTTCCTTTAAGAAATAATTTTCATTATTAAAAATATTATTTAATTTTTTTAAATTATTATTTATTTTTTTACTCCGGCGGCCTACGCGGTTGGCAAAGGTTGGCGATGGTGGTTGGTGGCAGTAGTCGATGGTCAATAATGATTGGCGGTTGGCTGCGGATGGGAGTGGGCTGCCGTCGCAGCTAGGAAAGGTCAATGATGGTGTTTGGCGATAGGTGGTGACTGTTGTCGACATTGGCCGAGAGATGTCGACGGTGGTCTACAATAGTTGGGGTTGGCGTTTGGTAGCTAGGGGCAATCGACAGGTAGCAGAGGTGGGCGGTGGTCGGCGAATGTCGGCAATGGGCAGCAATTGGCGATTGTTAATTGCGGTGAAGGTCTGCATATGTAGTTATGATAGAAAAGAGAGTGATGGCATAATGAAAAAAAAAAAGTAAGGCAATAAGTATTTCTTGAGTTGGAGACGCAATTTTTTTTAAATTTCTCAAATTGGGAAACAAAAATGACTTTAGAAGTGAAAATTCACTTCATAAGTGGAAATTTATTTCAGAAGTAAAATTTTTTTATCAAACGAATTTCTGCTCTAAAAGTGTAACTTATGGAGTAGAAATCCATTTTCAAAAGGGTTATCAAGTGTCCCCTTAACAAATGGCAATAAGATTTTACTCATTAAATTTTCACTACTTGTCTCAAAATATCCTTGCTCAAAAGACATCCGATAGAAATTAGCTATTTCTCATGGTAATAACCTTTAGACCAAACAAAGTTCTTATTGGTAAGGCATGGACATGGGCCGAAACCAACGATTCCAATTCTTGGCCATGGGAGTTCCGGAACCAAGCCCTTAAGGGGTGGTTCCGGTTCCGGTTCAAAATTGAAAATGAACAACATCAGTTTTGAGCAGACTGTTTACCTCTTTGCTCGCACGAACCACCAGCGAGCCTCCATTTCTGCCTCTCGAGAATCGAAGCGTCGGCAGGCTCACCGAAGAAGAAGGAGATGAAGACAACGGCGGTGAGATGGTGTCTCTAGGAGAACTAAGGAAAAAGAAAGCAGGGACGGCTCGGAGCAACATGGTTGAGAAATCTTGATGGGGGAGGAGGAGATAAAGATGGGGAAAGGGGGTTTTGGACATTTGGATGAAAGAGACATGGATGAATGGGATTGGGTGGTGGGGATGAGCGCATGGCGAATGGCGGTCTCGTGGTGAGCGGCCCAAACGGGGGAAAGAGCCATTGGCCAGCTCGGAACCGGTCCGGAATCGTGGGTTCGGAGCTGGTTTGGAACCGGCAGGTTCAATCAATGGGCTGGTTACGGGTTTGATCCGGGTTATTTTCGGGCCTAAACATGCCGTGGCCACGTCTCCTACGGGTACATTTTTAAATTTATTTGGGTCCAACGAATCATCGATAAATTAGGACGCGAAATATTGCTCATCCCCAGGTGAGCCTCCTGTAGTTTTGCCCGCAGATGTCGCGACACAAGGGCAGCCAAGAGAAATTGTTTCCATCGAGCGGAACGTACAGTTGAGCTCGGGTTGTGTGAACCGGAAGATCATGTGAAATCCCCGTCCAGACCGACGGTGGATGTGAGCTAGGCTCACGTGGTCCCGGTCCTTCTAATAATGTTTCCCGATTTTTGACCCCAGCTTGGTCAAACAAATCTGCTCACGACATGCTCGTCACTCCTTCCCCTCCCCTCCTCTTTCCCCCATCTCCTGGCTGTGCCGCAGTACTCGCAAACCCTCCATATAAAATACACAGAGACATTCTTCACCGCTCGCTCACCAACGCGAGCTCTCTTCCCCTTCTCCTAAACGATGGCTTCGTCTCCTCCTCCTCCTCCTTCTCCTCCTCCTTACATCCTCGTCGCCCTCCTCCTCGTCCTCCTGCCCCATCTCTTCTCCCCATCCTCGGCCGCCGCCCCCCCAAGGATGCTGTCTCTACTCAAAACGAAGCCCCCCGTCCTCAAGTACCACAAGGGCCTGCTCCTCAAGGGCAACGTCACCGTCAACCTCCTCTGGTACGGCCGCTTCTCCCCCACCCAGCGCTCCATCGTCGCCGACTTCTTCCTCTCCCTCAGCTCCCCCGCCAAGTCTTCCCCGTCCGTCGCCTCCTGGTGGTCCACCACCGCCTCGTACTCCGGCGGCCCCGCCAACATCATCCTGGGGAAGCAGATCGTCGACAGCAGGTACTCTCTGGGCAAGTTGCTGAATAACCAACACATTGTGAGCTTGTCCTCCGAGCTCACTCCCTCCAAGACAGATGATAGCGATGGTGCCATCAGCTTTGTGTTGACCTCGTCAGACGTTGGCGTCGAGGGGTTCTGCATGAGCCGGTGCGGGTCCCACGGGTGGTCGGCCACGGCCCCGGGAGGCAAGGGTGCCAGGTTCGCGTACGCGTGGGTCGGCAACTCGGTGACCCAGTGCCCCGGCCAATGCGCGTGGCCTTTCCACCGGCCCATCTACGGGCCTCAGATACCTCCCCTGGTGGCACCGAACGGTGACGTCGGGGTCGACGGGATGGTCATCAGCCTGGCCACGGTCCTGGCGGGGACCGTCACGAACCCTTTCGACAAGGGGTATTTCCAGGGCCCCGGAGACGCGCCCCTCGAGGCCGTGAGCGCTTGCACGGGGATGTTTGGGAAGGGCGCGTTCCCCGGCTATCCCGGGGTCGTCCCGGTGGACAAGACGACCGGAGCAAGCTACAACGCGATCGGCTGGAGCGGACGGAAATATCTGCTGCCGGCGATGTGGGACCCCAAGACGTCTACCTGCAAGACGGCCGTGTAGAGCAGCATCCAAGAAATGCATACACGCACGAGGAAGAAGCACTTCATTCTCAAACGTGTACAGAACACTCGTGGGGGTTTATTCTTATGCGTCTTGTTTTTTCTTTTGGGCTTGAAATTTGTGTCGTTGAGTGTAACTTTTTCGGAATTTGTGGACGACTTTTTTTTTTTTGGGGGGGGGGGGGGGGGGGTCAAAGAATTTGTGGATGACTTTGAACCGTGGCCATTGTGGATCGCGTCAATAATGTGATTTCGTTGTCGCAATTGAACATGGATGCATGTCAAACGGATATCTATATGGAGACTATGGAGAACTTGTGTGTTTTTTGTGGGACAATCTTTCCTGTGGAGAGAGAGAGAAGTGATCAGCTAACGCACGAATTGAAAAAAAAAAAATCTAAATTTGAATTCTACAATCGAATTCATGCATGATGGGATTTCTCAGACGAGGTGTGTGTCGGCCCTGATCTAACCCGAAAACAAGACCGGATCGGCCAATTTTGGGCCATTCCCTATTCGAGAATTTTGGGACCGAAAATAACCGATCTTGTTTCCAATTCCTGGGGAGGTATTGGACCGGCCAAACCTGGTGAAATCGGCTCAAAGTATATTATTAATAATATTATCAGGTAACATCACCAATTCCCAAGACAACTCGGGAACAGTACTTGAAACCGGACCAACGCTGATCGGTTGGTTCATTCTAGTGTGGGCAGGGTATATCCCAATTGCACCGACTGGAAGCTAATCCCTGTCATGTCTGGTTCTTTATTTTAGGATGGAAATCAACTCACTTTGAAATCGATGACCTCTATCTCTTTGCCTGCTCTGAATGCGCTGAATGCGCGTAAGCTTTTTAAAAGCGAATTTGGAGATGGCTTTGAAAATTGATACGTCAATTTGAAAGGCTTGAATAGACAAAATTAAATATTTAAGGACGTCACTGGAAGTATGCAATATTTTACCTGCACTTTGTAATTTTCTAAATCGCAAACCAGACAGACACCAAAAATAATAATAATCTCAAACCAGGAGTAATGGGCCTCGAAACATCGAAAGAGGCCCAGAAAAAAATCTCCAATTAGACTTCGTCTTATATTTATCATTTAGGCCCAGACAGATGGAAGCATCGCCCCGAATCCCATGCTCCACTTTTGATCACCGCCGTTCACAGTTCGCAGATATCCACACTGCCAAATCGCCCCCGTCCACGTTGCGGATTCCTATTCTCCGTCCCAACGCCCGCAAAAAATTTTAGTCCCACCTCCATCTTCGAAATCGGAAAACTGCTACTTCTCGCCGATTTTCGTTTTCATTTTCATCTCCGCTCTCCTTCACTTTCCGATGGAATCTCACAGCGACTGCCGCTCCCCAAACCCTCCCCGAACACCTGGCTCCACCACTTGCACGGCCACCGGAGCCGGCTCCTCGCACTCCAGCGCCACCTGCGCCAAATGCGGCGGCCCCACCGCTTACCCTTCTCCCCCGCCTTCCTTCTCTGGCGTCTCCCCGCCGCCTACCTACCGCCCTATCCGCGCCCCCGCCGTCAATATGTCGCAGGAATCTCTGTACTCTCAGCAGCAAGCCATCATTCTAGCACCAGTGCCTCAGTCGCAGAAGGTCACGATCATCTCCCCGCCTTATCAGTTCCAAGTTCCGGTCAAGAGAATCCTGTCTCCGGACGATATACGCCGGTTCCATGACTCCGACGTCTCCAAGAACTTCATTGGCTTCGTCGTAGCTCTCTCCGAGTCGATTCGGGGCCGCAAGATTTCAGACTCGTGCCACGAATCGTCTACTGTGTCCGCGATCGTGTCGATTCTCGAGACTCTGACTCGTTGGATCGAGGAAATTCCACCGGTCCAGCAAGCCGCGCGTTACGGTAATGTCTCGTACAGAAGCTGGCATGAGCGTTTGGTAGAAACTAGTGAATCCTTGATGCTCACATTTCTTCCTGATGGTCTGCGATCTGCGACGGTCGAGGTTGTACCCTATTTTACTGATAGTTTTGGTAATTCAAGTCGTATTGATTATGGCACTGGGCATGAGACCAATTTTGCTGCATGGCTGTACTGCTTGGCGAGGATGGGAATTATTAAGGAAGAAGATTACCAAGCTGTAGTGGCTAGGGTTTTTGCGAAGTATTTAGAGTTGATGAGAAAATTGCAGTTGGTGTATTCTTTGGAGCCTGCTGGTTCACATGGCGTTTGGGGTCTTGATGATTATCATTTCTTGCCTTTCATATTTGGGTCATCGCAGCTGATCGGCCATAAGTATATGAAGCCCAAGTCAATTCACAATGAAGATATATTGGAGAACTTCTCCAATGAGTATATGTATTTCTCTTGCATTGCTTTTATTAAGAAGGTGAAGAAGGGACTGTTTGCTGAGCATTCACCGCTGCTGGATGATATCAGTGGAGTGCCTAATTGGAACAAGGTGAATAGTGGGTTGCTGAAGATGTATAAGGCAGAGGTCTTGGAAAAGGTCCCCATTATGCAGCATTTTCTGTTTGGCTGGCTCATTAAGTGGTACTGATTTTGTCCCTGTTCCATTCTATGGCGATATGTGATTTAATTGTTACATGGTTATTTGTATGATAGGAGAATTTTTTTGATTGAAAGTTATAAATTTTTATTGGAGGATGTGATGTTGGTATTTGGTGATGTTTAGCTGGTCTAAACATTATTGTGTTGCAATAAGCATCAATATGCATCGGTGACACATCTGTTTACCATTTGAACAAAGCGTAACTACTGCACATCTCATTAAAGTTTGCTTGCCATCTCTGTTCAAACATCATTTAACTGGTGCTGGGTTTTTCCGGATTAAAATGGTGCTTTGTGATGGGTTTGGTATGCTCCAATTGTAATTGATGCCGTTGAGAGTAATTTTGTCAATGCTAGCTCCTTAGTAATGCTTTCACATAGGAATCCTTGGGTCCTGTGTTAATTGAGTCATAGCATAAGCAAGTGATGTTGGGTATTGGACTTTACCATCTAGGGTGCAGCGGTTTACTCTGTTATGCTTGCTGCTTCACCTGATTGCACGAGACCGAGTTATTTTTATTTATATACCGGTATTAAAGATTAAAGCGTGAAATGCCGAACTTGTGATATGTGACTAAAGTTGAAAAACTATCCTGTAAGCATATGTATGCCGGGAACTCTCGTGAAGGGCTTCTCGACAGTGTTTTGTTGATAATCTGCACTTCTTGCTTTCTTTTTGATAATCTGCACTTCTTGCTTTCTTTTTGATAATCTGCACTTCTTGCTTTCTTTACTTGCCTTCTTCCTAAACTAATTAATATCTATCTGTACAACTGTACTTTTACTAGAAGGATCCAATTTATGTAGCTTTGTAATAGATATATATTGTCCCATTGATACAGAGTCTGGCACGAAATATTTATAATTTTGCTATCACATTCTGCTTTTTAGTTGTGGATGTTTAAGTTGAATAGATAAGATATGCATGATGCAATTGCATCCATTTCGGGAGGACCATATATTTGTTGAGCATTCTTTGCTTTAACATGAAGCAGACTTTGTATGTGATTGTTGGTGATTTCTTCCTTTTTGGCTTTCTATAACAATTCATCACATGTATTTAAAAATTTCTAAGACCTGTTCTAGGTGCATGATTTCTGCCATGGTTTGAAGTAGCTATTAATCTTTTTGAGATATGATCATATCTGATCTTTATGCAAATAGCTGATCAATCTGAACACATTAACTTATCGTATTAGTCCAATGTAAAGCCCACGTGGCTGTTGTTATTCATAGATAGAGATTCTAGTAACTATGAACCATCAGGTCTCACTTGGAGTTAATATTCTAACGTAGTGTCTTTCGGAAGTCGACTAATTGGTACAAGTCTTTGATTGGGCTACTGCCAATTTTGGATTAGTAAGATTTTCTTTTACTTTGGGTCCCAATTTCAATTGTGCGCAATTTCTTCAAGTTTTTTGCCCCCTTACTATTGTCTCATCTAGTTTTCGCTTAAACCTTCCCATTATGTTGAAGCTGCTCCCTTTCAATTTAATGCCTGATCACAAGACAAGAGCACCAAAAAGCCCATGGTAAAGCATCGATTCCATCATTTGCGTGTGGCTATGCTGTTTGTAAGACCTGTTCTGCTTTCATAATGTCTAATGTAGATGCAATAACGTCCAGCCTCTTTGCTACCAGCCTCTTTGCTACTGATGTAGAAACTGTCTATCCAATTTTACGTATCTTTTGCTGGTTCAATTTAATTTGACACTACAGAAGAACAAGCAGGTAGAGAACCTAGTATATCAACGTGAAGTGAGTAGTTGAAAAGGTGCATTGATTTCTCTTGAGCATGCATTTCCTTTGCTTGCATAGATTCCTAATTTCCTTGACTTTGATTACCAGGGAAATTCTCTAGTTTGACGAGGCATAGGAATTTTTTTGTAGAAATGAGAGTACTTTTCTGTTGTACATCAAAAGGTGTTCATTTTCATAAGGTTCTCGAGTGCTTGTATGATCTGCATACTTACAACAAACTGTTGCAATTATGTTCTTTTGGTTATGTCAGTAGGCGTAGGATTTTTCATATGCCTAAGACAGAAGAGTGTCAACCGGAGGGTTTTAACTGTTTTTGGTTTATTTTTTCTCAGGAAGTAGACGTGTGCTTATCTGCTGGTGCTGCCTGCTGTTCCATAATCTGAAGATATGAATCGAGCTACAAACCCATTAAGCAGCAACAAGAAGTTACGGTCATCCGATAGTCTGGCTGAGCTGTTCCTACTTTATTATCTTTACGGCTGGTTGCTTAATCAAATGCACGGTTCGGTTATGTTGATTAAGCTGTTCATCGGATTAATTTTTTTGAATCTCTGACGTGATAGCATAGCGATGTACAAAATTCTTATGTTATGAGTGCCAATGGCAGTTTGTCTTTGCAGCTGAGGGGAAAGTAGTTGATAAGTGTAATGGCACGAAGGCAGTTGTCGTGTTTGAGGTGCCAGCTCCACCAGTAGTCCTGACAATGATAACCACGGAAATCTGTGACTCCGAGGTTGGTCCGATCCTAGACTTGGTAGTATGCTTAGTCAAGGGTATCGAATGTTTGGACAGTGTGATTTGAGATGAGAATTCCCAAATTGCTGATGTTTCTCTCTCATTGTCAATGTTCTTCTCCTCTCCCAACACCCCACCCCCCCGCGCGCGCAAACACTCACAAAACCACCAAAAACACACACACACACAAAAAAAGGGTCAATGTTCTCTTGTATTCAGTAGCTCGAGCCTCGACGCTAAGTTGCTTTCTAGGGAGGATAGCGTTCGGTTTCCACGGTGCAAATCTGATGGTGTTATACTTGGAGAAACCTGAGATCCCGTGAAAAGAGTTGGCATCCAATAATCAAGAAGGAAACATGGCCTCCGCGCAACCGTCTGGTGTGGTCATGGCCACGGTTCCGGTTCGTGGCCAAAGCTGGGCCAGTGCCACGGAATCGGCCCCTTGAACGGCGGTTCCTGTTTCAATTCGGAACCGGTGGTTCAAGGGCCGGTTCCGGTTTATGGAACCACCAATTTTATTTCTTTAAAATAACTTTTTAAATAATAAAATTTGAAATTTAAAAAATAATAAATTATGAAATAAAAATAATAAATTAATAATATAATAAAATTGTACATTGTAATCAAATTTGAGGAGGGAGAAAGGGGAGAAGGAATAGGCTTGAACTTAATGAATTATTATTAAATGCTTATATATCTCTTTGATAATAGAATCAAAGCTCATGTAATTCTTTTATCTTCGTTAATCCCAACTTAATTTATTGTCAATCTTCGTTACCCATTTCGGTATCCGTGACGGTGGTATCTTTGTCATCGTTATTGATAGGGGTGAGCATGGTTCTAGAAAGAACCTGTAGAACTGGACCGGTGGGAATCGATTGGTTCCAGGTTCCAAAATATAGAAGATAAGTTCTATGTTCCAAAAATTAGGGAACTTGCTTTAATGGGTAGGTTCCAGGTTTTAGGTAGATGGAACCTGAAACCATAACTTGGAATATGGAGCAAGTTTTTATATTTTTTTCTTAGTATATATCTTCGCTTCCTTCTGAGGTATTTCATAAAGAACATGATGAGTATATAATCCGGAACTACTTTATTATTGAGACTTTTATTTTGTTATTATTTTATACTTTTCGTGTGTGAATATGAGTTATGGTTAGTAGGTTTTAGTAATAAATGATGGTCATTGAATGCAATTAATCACAATAATCGTTCAACTAAGAATATATGTGAAACCATAGTGGAACCTAGAACTGACCCTAGAACCTGGGACATGGTAGGTTCTAGGCTCCAATGTATGCTGGGTAGATTCTTGGTTCCCAAAAATGAGGAACCTGTATAGACTAATAAGTTTTAGATTCCAAGTGGAATCTGTACGGAACCTGGAACCGCTCACCCTTAATATTCATTGAAGAATTCGGCTTCAATGCTTCGATCTAGCGTTTGTTGCTGAAATTTAGCATTCGTTCGATCATCGACACAAATTTGCGCCTCCACAGATTTCGGATGTAATTTTGAACGATGGCCGTCCAAAATTTATTCTCCAACGCTAAATGCTTGTTCAACCGCAACCGTTGAATAATGAGTTGCTAAAATCTGTCTTGCGAGTGAGAACTGGGAATTAAATTGAATACCTTTGCTACCACTCTAGAATTTTGAAATCTCTGTCTTCTTCGAAATCACCGAACTCAAAAGTAATGGTTAAATAATTGATGCGGAATCTATTAGTAATATGTTTTTGGACCGATTGGACCGGCGAAAATTCAATCGAAAGGCGAAAAAATGGGGCAACTAGAACTGGCGGACTCGGGCGACGACATCGGATTAAGCTTAAATTCTATCGGTTGAAGCGAAACGGCGTTCTAATCAATACCTTTTGGCGATGAACTGCGATGGATTTCGACCATCTGCGATCGTTTAGATGGATTTTTCAATTTTTTAGTATTTTTCGAATTAAATTTTATTATTAGTGGCAATATTGTAATTTTGAGTTTTGTATTTGAAATCCTTATAGGGTTAGATCTAACACCTCATATAAAAAGTGTTTTATAATGTTTGAGCAGACAGAAGATATATTTTTTATATCAAATTTATGATTTTCCTCTCAAAGCAAGATTTGCTTGCTTCTTTCGCTGAATGCTGCGTCAATAATTTTCCATTTCACAAATATTACCTGTTACTCCCTTACGTCTTTTTTTCCTACTCTTAAATGTCTTCAACATTTGGTACCCTATACTAATTCTACTATTGTATCTTTAATCGTTTCTTGTATAGTTCTAACATTTATGAACTCATTAAATTGTAATCTTTGATGATATATATTCAGATAATCACATGAACCGTCTAATTTGGCACGTGTATCGAAAATAAAAGCAACCAAATAAACAAGAGAAATTTGGTATAACAATACAGCCATTTTGCTTGCATTGCTGTAATAGTCAGAGTTAAATCGTCATCTTTTTCATATTCTTCAAAAACAAGAGCAATATTAGCACACTCTATTAAAAATAAATGCATAGTATGATGATAAACACCAGATAAAGCATAAATTTCATCATTAAAAAAATTTACTTTTTTTTTTGCAAATATCTCACTCTTGCGGCAATAAACTAATTTCGAAAACATTATCTGAAATAAATGTATATAATAAATATTTATTAGTAAAATATTGATTAAGCAACTCGTAAGTAGAATTCCAACGCGTTAAAACATATTTTGAAAATCTTTTTGGTGCTTCACAAAAATTTCTCCATTCTTTCATAAGTCGCGATGACTCCATAAAAATGAAATTGCTCTTTTTATTAGAGTGAGAAAAGCATCAAGAGCTCATAAATCATATTGTACACATAAATTTAAAATATGACAAGCACATCTATTATAAAAAATTATCCACCAAAAGAGGTTTACAAACTTTTTCTAATCAAGGAATATAAGTGGTATTTGCCGCGACATTATCAAAATCAATTGAAAAATTTTTATTAATCAAATTATATTCTTCTAAAACTTGTCGAATTACTTTATAAATATTATCGGTCGTATATCTTTCATCAAACACTTGAAATGCAATAATTGTTTTTTGAACGTTCCAATCGTCATCTATCCAATGACATATGATACCCATATAAGAATAAATTTGCCAAGGATCACTCCAAATGTCACTATCTATATGCACACGTCTATTGAATTCAATAAAAAAGTTTGTCAAAGTATTTTTTTTCCTTTTTTGTAAAGCCAAAAAAGTTCGCGTTTAAGAGTATTTCTCAGAACAGGTTTTGCTTGCAGAGTACATGCAGTATTTATAAAAAAATTAAAACCAAAATTTTCGTCAATATTAAACCATAAATGGTCAATGGCAGCATATTGGGCTAATATTTCTTTATAAACTTGATCATTGTAACGTAATAAAGGAGAACTGTTATGATTGGCATACTTGAAAATTTGTTGTTGCCTGGTGTCAATCCCCAAATACTTTGGATGTTCATTTCTCAGATGCCAATTATGTGTTTCATAGTTGCCCCCAGTTGAAATTGTACGTAGTCATACAATATTTACATTTTACCTTAAATTTGTCTCCGCCTAAATGTTCCTTCTCGAAGTGTCGCCATATGTTGGATATACACTTCCATGCCGGCTCATTTGCTGTCGACATTTCTTTGACACCGGTAGGAGGATGAAGAATTTCTTGCGTTGGGACTTGCTCGATTTTAGGCATAGTATTGATATTATCGTCATCGTCTACCCAATAATTATACTCACGAGGATTATATCCGTGAAGATAATTAGACTCTCCCATCCCCATCATATCTGTGAGGATAATTATACGGAAAGCGGAAAGCCAGTATAGAAAATTGAGAAAATTGATCGAGATTGAGACAATTGTGCGAATTGAGGGAATTTATGAGCAAAAATGAAAGGGGGAGGAGTATTTACATATGAAGGAAAATGAGATGATTATAATGAGTTAAAAAAGAAAGGTTTGCAATTGCAACGGGCATTAGGGCCCTAAGGCCTATGGGAAAGAGCCCGACGGCTCTTCCCCCCCGGCCCCCCCCCCCATTTTTTTTTAAAAAGCTCCTAATAGCTATTAAGTGGTTCGGAACTGGCTCGGAACCAACGGTTCCAAATATTTGTAGAACCATAACCGCCCGTGAGGGCCGGGCCGTGGTACCATGCCCAAACCAGCCCGTGCCCATGTCTACTCTAGTGTCACACATTGCACGGTTGCTAGTCTTAGAAGCAGCCTTACGTAAAATAAATGGTGAACTAACTATGAAGAGAGCATTATTCAAGACACTTCTTTGCGAAGAGAGGCCCTCAATTGGAGGGGGTTGAGCCAACCTTAAAAGCCTAAAACGTTATGGCCGCCTGGCTGGGCCAACATGGAGCAATTTCTACGTGCTCTGCACAGTCCAAAAGCGAGCCACACTTTTACGTACTGAAAAGAAGAAAAAAACCAAAACGTGAAGGAGGGGGGCGCACATGGGTCACTGAGGCTTTTTCTCTTTGCTGGTTTTTCCCCCTCTCTGAGATGTTCTGTTGGTCTCGTGACTTGGGGACGGAGTCTGCGTTGCTCGGTCCTCGTGTTTCGGTCCACTGTCCACACACCCACACCACACGACACAAGTACCATTGCAGACATAGACTTACATTCTGTAAATCTTCGCAAATCACCCCACAAATGAAGAAAGAAAATGGCCAAGAAATAAGCTTTTGCAAAATCTTCGGCCTGAGTCGAGTGATGGAGAATTAACCTTTCCCCCAATTACCACGGTTGAATTCTTACTCGAGGAGGGAATTATTAATAACTGAATTCAAGCCCTGCGCATTTTCTGTGCTCTCTGCCTTTATCCTAAAAGATTCTTTTGTTCTTGAAACCTGGATTTTGAGTTTGACCCCCCTCTCTCTAGTTAGGAGAGAATTAAGCTTGCACGCCACCAACTTGCATTTAAAGCGGTCTTAACTAGCAGGTTTGACAGTTCTCGACTCTCGGCCATAATAATACTAAGACCGTCCATTTTTGTCCTCCTCCTCCGTCTGGGGGTACAAGAACATCCTCCCCCACTTTTCACCTTTACAAAAAGTCTTTTTGATGTCTCCCCATGCTTTTCTGATCTCTCGCTCTCTTGTTTTTACTCTTGTTCTTCCGCTTGTTTGCTGGTGGTGGGAGTGAAAGCTTTTTCGGTAGGTAGGCAAATATATCCCATCCCCCCCCCCCCCCCCCCCCCCCCCCCCCCTCTCTCTACTCTCTTCCTCTGCTTCTGTGGCGGATAAACCGGCGGGCTTTTAGCAGAAACCCAGAGGAAAAAAAAACACACTCAGGCAGTTTGAAGGGAGATCGCACTCCTTCTTGGGTACATCTTATCTTTTCTCATGCTTGTGTAAAAGTTCCTTTTTTTTTTCCTTTATGTTTTCTTTGTCCCTTCCCTCTCTGTTCATACTCTACTCACTGAGAAACCTTGGGCAGGACAAAAGAAAATGTCGGTGGTTTTCCTTTGGGTTTGGTTTTTCGGGCACGGACGTTCTCTTCCACTGGAAAATTTCAGCTCTCAGCTGAAGTGGAACTTACCAGCTTCCTGATTTTCGGCTGAGAATGCAAAGTCTTGATTTTTGTTTTTTTTTTCTAATTTCTGCTCTCCCTCTCCCTTTCCCTCTTCCTCTCTCTCTCTCTCCCTCCCTCTCTCTCTCTCTCTCTGGCCACTAAAAGCAAGAAGATCCCGGGAGAGGGTGTTATGGAGTATTTTATTTCCTTCGTCTCTTGGAGTAGGTTATCATTTCTTGCTGCGTTACAGACTTTATTGCAATTAGCCTTCTTTTCCAGTTCTATGTTATGAGAACTGCTAATTTTGTCTAATTACTTGTTTCAATTGTGCTCGATTTTTTCCAAGCTCCTGATCTCATCTGGTCGTCGTTCAACTTTTCAAGCTCCATTTTTTTCCCTGTCATTCGGTCGAGAATTTCTCTAGACGTTTGCAGATGTACATGCTTTCTTTTTCAATGGTTGTGAGATCTCTTTTTATGAAATTTTCACTCCCAAACTTGAATTGTTCACTTTTATTTTTAAATTTTTTGGGTTTATTAAACTTTGTCTCTGTCCTGTTTTCTCCTGTTCCCTTCTGATAAATGAGCGAAGCTATGGAATCTGTGTGCTATTCATTAATGTTGCCATTTCTTGATCTTGAAGCTTGAACTTTGTGTGTGCATTTTCGTGTATTATTTTTAAAGACTCAATTTTGAGGTGCTTCTTGCAATCCGCTTATGTTGTAGGGTCCAGGATAGATGGAGGAGGGATGCGATTATCGGCGTTGGGACGAATTAATACCCGACGCTTTGGGATTAATCTTTAAGAATCTGTCTCTTTTTGAGATACTGACCGTGATTCCTAGAGTGTGCAAATCTTGGGGAAAGGCGGTGGTTGGACCTTATTGCTGGCAAGAGATAGACATTGAGGATTGGAGTAAGGAATGTTGCTTTCCTGGTGACATTGATCGTATGCTCCGGATGCTGATCACGAGAAGTGCGGGATCGCTTCGAAAGCTCGGTGTGTCAGGCACCGGTATCCATGATGATGAAATTTTCTCATTCATTGCTGATCAGTAAGCAAAACCTATCCTTTATTCTATAGTATATTAATCATCTTTAGAAATTGTGATATTCAGAATTTGCTAGTACTTGAAAAGAAGATTTAGGAACACAGATGGGTTGTTGTTCTAGATAGGAATACTATGGCAATGCTTAATCCTAATTTGTAGCATACTGCCATTTTCCTAAGTCCTACATCAAAGACTTCTGTTGAAGTTGTACTAAATGATTGACTTTGGTGATTTAGATGATTTTAAAGTTAATCCCACATCAAACATTCCTAAGAGAAAGCATTTTTTATGTCCCCATTTCTGATAAGAAAATCATTATGAACTTATATTTAGAAGAGCTTGTGATCAATGGCTAGAGTTTGTGTATTGTAATGTGTCATTTATTTTCCTTGTTGATGTTGCTAGTGCTGGTTCGGTCCACACGTTGCGATTGCCTCGTAGTGAAATAACAGATCCAATAGTAGAAAGCATAGCAGGAAGGCTTTCCACGCTGAGTTTTTTGGACCTAAGCTACTGCAACAGGGTTGGTGCTCATGCCCTCGAAGCCATAGGGAAGAACTGCAAAATGCTTCTTGGTTTGTGCCGGAACATGCATCCGGTGGATACCGCTGGCAAGTCCTCATTGGATGACGAGGCTCATGCCATTGCCTTGACCATGTCCAAGCTTCGACGCCTCGAGATGTCTTACCACCTCGTGAGCACCCAGAGTGTTCTCGAGATAATATATAGTTGTCCTGAGCTAGAATTTATAGATTTACGGGGTTGCCACTATGCAAAACCCGATGAGAAGTTCCTCAAAGAAAGGTATCCCAAATTGAAGGTTCTGGGGCCTGATGTTGTGGACCAGTACGAGAGGAATGAGTGGGAGGAGTACTCCGACTTTTCTGATTTCTCCGAGTATTTGGCATGGGAATTTGTGGCCGGAGAAGTTGGAGATTACTATGATAATGAGAGCTTGGATGAGATGTGGGACGATGAAGGGAGGTTGGAAGACCTTGAGCTGAGGTTCTACGAAGGAATTGAAGATGCAGGACTTTATGGTTGGCCCCCATCTCCTTGATCTTATGTTTATATGCATGAACTCTTTTTCGTATTTGCTCTTTCCCGCATTATCAATATGCACTTAGTACTGCTACATGATCCTTCTATGATGTATGTACATGCTTCTGCAAACTGGTATGTATTTTCTTCTGGAATGGATATGAAATAGGAATGAATAGGCCTATGTCCATTGTCATTGTTGACCAAAGGGTTTGGCCTTGTTTGAAAATCACTCCTGTATGTTTGGTTATACTCGCTAAGTTCGCAGGAATTTTCACTGATGATATTGAGTGGCTCTTTCGTATGTGCTCCATGGATACATTGATTTCAATGAGGGTAATTTTAAGTGTGCGAGCTTTTTTAGTGCCCTGTTTTCGTCTGTGAGGAACTGATGGTGTGTTCACCGTACTTATAGAGTAGCTGTGTTTGTTATGACCATCCTCCAAGATGTTATATGTAGTTTTGTATTCGTATTTAACATGTGGAAAGAAACATTGAGACTCTCAATCCACTTATAGCGTAGAATAGTTTTCTCTTCAAATGTTGACTTTCCACGTTACTGTCACCCGTATTTCTCACAATCTCCACATTCAGTTGACGCACTCGATTGATTCATTGAGTATGAGAATGGTTTATGATCTCTGTGTAGTCCATGGCACGTGAACCATATATGGCTGAACTTTCAGATGACTCAATATAATAGGTTGCAGGGGGACTAGACAAGTGTGTCGAGCCCTTACACTACATGTCTTTATTGGTGCGACCATTTCGCCGAAATTATAATGTGGATGTGCATCTCTCCGGGGTTTGACCTGTCCGTTTCAATTTCGAAAGCTTAACAAGCTGCCGATTGTGCAATTGAATGTGAAAACCCAGAGCATAGGAGTGATCAGCCAGATTTCACCTGAGGCAGAGAGGAGCTGATTGGGACAATCTCGTCTCTACCAATCTAAATTTGCAGAGATGATGTCCTTTTTTATAGGCATTTCCTGTTCATAGTTGATGAGCAGGAGTGTCATCTCTTTCTTTGATTAATCATGCATACACGACTTGGCTCTGAAGTCACATGATTACATGTGATTAATGACTTTGGATCCTGCAAATCTTGCAAGTTCATAAAGCATGTTGAGACAAGAAAATTGGTGCTTGGCCGCTCGAGAGATAGATAATGCCAATCTTGAACCTGGCGCAGCACCTGCTCTGTCTCATCCCAGCATAGAAAACTACGAAAAAATGAGGAACAGAACGAAGAAAAGTTGAGACAGGCATATCGGTACTTGGATTTCTTTGCCGTAACGGTGTGATTGATGAAGTGCTATGCCTTGTCTGCTTTAATTTACTTTCCACTTGAGCTGGTGGATGCAACCACACTAGTTTAGGATTTACAGAGATTAGACGAAGTTGAAGTTGTCTGAGTGTTGCCGGTATCTAGCTACCCGCGATCGCTAAGGATGCCAGATTTTTCTGTAAAACCGACCCTGGTCTGCACAGGTCGACGATCGCTCGCACCGGCCTGACTACCATCGCACTGTGTAGCCAATGGTAGTGCAATCAATGATTACCAAACAATCGCCGCCGTCGCTATCAATCACCCACTGCAGCTGCCACCATTTGGTAATTCTCGACATGACCAACCTAGCTGTTGTTGCTAGGGCGCACTGCCAAAAATCACCTTGTAATTTTTCTAATTCTCCTTAAAATCAGAAGTTGATTTTTCTGCTTCTATTCCAGATTAATTTCTGATCAGATAAATTCATTTGATAACGGTTGAAAATTTCTACTTTAAAGCATTATTAACAAAATTTTCGTCATCGATGGTCAACAAGGCCGGCGGCGGGCGAAGGCAATGGTGGTCAGTGACGGGCGACGGAGCCGATGGCCAACGGCGGCTGGCAGTGGTCGATAATCGGGCAGCCGCGGCCGGTGGTCACGGCGGCGGTGGGCAAGCGTTGGTCAGCGGTGGAAGTGGTTGTCGGGCAGTCGACAGCAGCTGCGATGGTCACGTTGAGGGCGAGTGGGCGTTTGTTGGTGGCAGCAGCAGATGTCGGCAAAGGCCAATCAAAAGTTGAGAATTAATTATCAAAGTTGGTCAAAAACTCAATCATAAGTAAAAAAATCCAATCAAAAGTCAATTTTTTTTGTCAAATGTATTTCTACTTTGACGGTGTTTTTACCTAATAAATTTCTCATTCAGATTGAATTATGATTGAGAAATCCAAAAGCAGAAATATTATCATGCAGCCCCTTAGATGACGAGCTGGAGCGGCTCCAAAGCAAACGTTTACTAACGAGGCTTGTGAGTGGCTTGAGCTGCGCTTTCAAATACTATCAGACGAGGCATCAAATATTCTTCAGCATTCATGCTACTTTGCAGCCGACGAAAACAGAGCCGATCTTGTTCAGCTCCAAGCCAGGCGAGCACAAAGCATGCCTTCATCATTTTCATTCACAAGTCACCACTACCAAACCACCTTCTGCTGCTACAAACTACATCACCAGTAGATAAGCTGTTTCAAAAATAGGGCCGCCATGAACCGATGAACCTTTTGCTTTTGCATGTGATTTAAGAAGTCAATGGATGGTCCCCTTTCTCCCCAAGAACAAACAGAAACACACATTTGCCGTCTGGTAATGCACTTGTGGATCCAACAGACGGAAAGCAACGGGTCGAGTGCAGTTCAAAATGCCAAAACATCAACCGTGTCCCAGGTGGGCCCACTCGCGGATCCCGGGTCAGCAGTCCATTGGATCCGGATCCACGCAAGTAATTCCGCGGGCACCCTCTCTTTCCAAACCAAAATGCAGAGTACAATTATTGGGAGGGAGATTCGCAAGGCCAGCCTTTTTTTCTTCCTTTCTCTCGAGTAGTTTTGGGTGGGGACAGTCAGGAATTTGGAAGCGTAGTAGCTTTGAGCTGGACTAAAAGTTGCAGCATCCATCCTGGACAAATTAGCAGCTCGTGAAACAAACCACTTCTAGCCTTCCTCTGTTGTTGCACTGGTTAATTGCTTGGATAGGCTGAAGTGAGAGCCCTCTTCGATGTGCGTGAGCAAGAAGGCAGCCACCCCAGTAGGCGGACGTTTAGAAACGACCGGTCAGAACGTGACAGAGTGCATCGGTGGCTCGCGAAACCGTGACAATTTGATGACCTGAGTTCGTGTTAGTTACCACACCACCGCTGTGACTGTAGGCTCGATGCCTCTCAATCCCTCGAGTTTGCTTTCATCATTTCGGAATGCCTTTGGAAAGGAGGACGAGTTCTCTTACTTCCTAGGCCTTTGTAGACTAATCCACCATTTGTTCTTTCGTCCGACTTCGTAATGTTCGTATGTTGTGAATAGGTTTTCTCTCGCCTACATGTGTATATATCTCCTACCAGTTGATTTTTCCCTGTTTATTAGAGACATAGACACATGTACCAGAGGAAAAACACTAGGAGTCTTAAAGACAAGACAGCACCATAGGGAAAAAGAACACCGGCCAAGGCAACTGAGCTTTCATAAGGAAAACTCCCTTCCTTTTGATGCGGCCGCCCTTTCCTGTGCTCGTGTTTTGTCTTGCTGTCGACGCTGGCAAGAAGTCTGAAGAGAACCACCGGTCTTAAGGTCTTCGATAGAAGATGTTCCTGTTCTTTGAGGCGTCGATTTTTGTTGTTTAATGTGCATGGAGCTGCTAATACTTAATAGAGCGAGAGACAAAACGAAGGATTTTGAAGGATACGGGGACGCATTCGGTGTTTTGACAGCATCTCGATAGACGATTTCGACGAGTTTCGCGTGATTTGAAAGCTGATATGCACCGGATGCCCGCACGCATGCCCGAGCAGAAGTGGCGCCTTACATCGTTGCTCGCGTGCGAGGGGCCTAGGCCTTCAACCCTTTTGGATGGACTCCTGATCATCAGCCCTAGCCTCTCCCGAAAGAAGTAAACTGCTCTGTCCTCTGCACACTGGTCATCTCATCTGTCAGAGGATTAGAGTTAAAAAGAGTCTGGGTAAAGTGCGCAGCTCTCTCTCTCTCTCTCTCTCTCTCTCAGCTCTGGTGTGGTGGATCAATACATCATATGAGGCAGAAGAAGGTGACATGATGAATATATCTTCTTCTTTTCTGGCCAGTACGTGACATGAACATGTTCACCATTAAAGAAGAACGACCCATCAACAAGACAAAAGCAAGGTCGCTCCTTTTTTCTTCTTTTTTCTTGGTGGTGCGCATTACATTCTGTAATCAAATTCTTTGGACACCCTTTCAACCATCCTCAATTTGTTGAATTCTTTTTTCTTCTTTTGCAATCCAAAATGGAAAGTTGTTAACTCTTTTGTAGATTTCCAACAAATGCTATTGCCAGATACTTAAATTTGCTCGTATGATAGATTTTATTGTCAAATCAAATGTTTGTAAGAAAGCCCAAATCATCAAGAACATCACCTGCCTCCAATGACCCATCAGCCTCATCAGTCATGACAGAGAGCTACACAACAATATACGCTCACCAAATGAATAGTCATGAAAGAGCTAAACGAGGACAAGAGAACCCATGCTTCCAAGATCCTTTCTGCGCTTCTCAACTGCACCTTAGTGTCAATCCGCCGAGTGAACGGCCCACTCCTCCTGCGGCTCTACTACCTCCGAGGAGGCAAGCGGGAGCAGCTCCTCACAGCGGAATTCCCTCATAATCCGCAGCTGCAGGCATTTCGTCGAATAACTGGGGTGCGCACCTCGCCGGGAGTTCCGTGGTCGGCCTCCTGCTCGTCGTCGACGGCTACCTCTACTCCCTCGGTCTCTCCCCATCGTCAGCTTGCTGCTCGCCGCATTGATGAGATCCCACATCACAATCATTCATCTTCTTAAAGTTAATACCAATTTAACAATTCACGTTGTAGTTTTACGAACAAAGTGTCGGATAAGTACGAATAAAGCGACCAACAGAAACGTTCGGTGGCCATCATTTTTCTCATCTTTTATGCGCATCGACCCTGATCAACCTTTGACTTTTGGGACCTGGCGTGCCTTTTGTAAGAAATAAATTTGCCACCATGAAGCTCTTTAAGTATGCTAAATCTTTCCTTTGTAACCAACTGAATTTCGCTTTATGTTCCTCCTACCAGCTCAGAATTAGGTTCTCTAAAATTTTTCAATGGACTAGTTCTTCCTTGGGGATTGTGACGTCCTCTGCTTTAGCTCCAATTAGACCTATTAAACGGGTGGATTCGGCCAAAAATGGTCCGATACATATTGACCAATTTTGACGGTTTTGACATATTTCCATGCAATACAAATCTAGCTGCTCATATCGATATTCTTGAAACACTTTCATTTTTAATCTAATTTTAGGAAAAACTTGTGTTTTGTTTTATAAATTTGTATTTTTGTAATTTTTTTTTCTTTTTTCTATTCCTTTTTCCTTTGTCAATAGCCGCTAACAATCGGTTGTCGGCGACTGGTCGACAACTGGCAGCCATTAGAGACCTGTGAGAACTAACGATCGGTCGGTGAGGTTCCAGCTCGCCTGTGGCCATTGCTAGTCGATCGCAACAGAGGAATAAGGAAAAAGAAAAGGAAAGAATAAAATAAAAAATTTGTGGCCTCACCTAATATCGGCGGTGGATAGGCCCTCGTGGAATTCCGTAGAAGAAAAAAGAAAAGGAAAAAACTAAGATTTGAACAAAAAATCAAAAAACTTATTCATGTCTCACTTAATATAGTTAGGTAATCCATTTTGACCCATTTAAAACTCATTTAATATTTATTAAGTTGTTAAGTAATCAATTTATGACTCATTTAAGCTTTTTTTAATTAATCGCAACACATTTATATCATACGCTATTAAATGCGGGTAAATATATGGGATTAAGAACCATTTTGCCACCTCTAGCTCTAGCAAGTATTCACATAAACTCGGAGTATAAAAAGTATTTCAACTTGAGTTTCTCGTTGCTTAACAAATTTCTCAAGATCAAAATAGGAAAATTGCTCCTTATGTAGAGGGTAATTGGAACTAGGGGTGTCAACGGGTTGGGTTTCAGCCTGGCCCGAGTCGGCTCGAAACTAAACAATACCTAACTCGGCTTGGCCTAAGCCCAAATTACATATGCCCAAACTCTTCGGGCCAGGTATGGTCGGATATTTTTTTTTCTTTTTTTTTTAACTCAGAAAAACTTGACAAGCCTGTTGAATAAAAGAATATAAAAAATGAAAAGGAAAAAAATTAAGAAAACATGGGTGTAAAAAAAAATCAAAGCTACCCAGCCCGACCCTTATGTACCAAGTCCGACCCAAAAATTAGGCTAATATTTGGGCTGGGCCTCAGTTTGGGTTGGGCCGATGTGGCTTTTTAAGCACTTCTAATTAGAATTTCGAGTTAGAATTGATCGGTTTCCGGTCTGGTCCGATCCGGTCCGATTCCTTTCAAGAACCGAGAACCAGACCGGTGGTTTCGGTTCTTAATTTTTCGAAACCGCGGACTGACCGGTCCAGTCCGGTTCCTAGGTGACTCCAATGAATTATCCACATTTTAATACAAAACTTCCAAAATCTAGATAGCTGAAATTGTTGCTAATTAGGTCGCCTTGAGTAGTTGTCTGCTTATGGAGGCAAATGTTTTATGAAAATTTTCTGTTGTCTGTTTATTAAAGAACCGTGATTATCTTTGTCGCAGATTCGTGACTATAGAACGGATTGGGATTTGAAAGTGAAGCAACCAGCTGCTGGAAATTACTCTCCGGATTGGCATCGACATTCGTGGGCATTAGTCTATTTGGCATATTCTTTGATTTTTGGTACTGCATAGGTTTCCATGCTTTGCTTTGAGGTTTAATCACGAAAAATGAGCGATTTGAAAAATATTTTTTGAAAAGTAATTGCTTATATCGTTTAGAAAAATTAATCAACGAAAATTATTTTTATCATCGATAACAATCTATGCCTAACTATTTTCATAGGCAATGGGGAAAAAAATTCATTTATTCATTTTTTAAGATATATAAACGATTGTTTTTTGAAAAATATTTTTCAAATAACTCATTTTTCGTGAAACAAACGGCGTCAGATGACCCATGAGCCTTAACTATTAATCCCCTTGATTGATATGTAGATTTGTGGAGATATGTAGGGTTTGAGAGCTTTTGTATTGAAATGTGGCTAATCAAGATGACATATACTTAGCCACTACGCCCAAAACCAATCTTAATGTGTTTAGGGATAATTAAAAAAAAAAAATCAACCGGTCCGGTTTGATTTTATGCTCCTAAAATTGGAAACCGGATTGTCGCCTCTACAATCGAGAAGTGAACCGGACCGCCAATCTTGGTCCTGTCAGGGCGGTCTCGATTTGGATCATTTGATTTGCTCACTTATACTTCAAGCTATTTATCTTGAATGTATGACATGATAGTCAACTTAAGTGATCGCCACATCTATTCCCTTTTTTTTCCCCCCCCTATTTTGACCTTCTTCTTCCACCAAGCAAGCATGTCCATCTCGATCTTTCGTTATGACATCGCCATTGCCGTTGCCATAGATCACGTCATTACCGCTCTACAAATCATATACAGTGAAAAAGGGGTAAAGAATGAACGATGATTTGATTGTGGTTCAACGTGTAATGTATGTCTTTGAAATTTTAATTTATTCGACAATGAACCCTCAATAATGGATAACTACGTGAAGATGTTCAGACGTTTATGTACCGGATCGAAGACCCTCAAAGTTTAGTAATAATACTGCACAACGACTTAAAATTCACGAAGCACGTTAAACAAACGAAGAATTCATGAGGAACGTTGCGCATGGGATCAAATTTCGTGGTCCGTCTGTGCTGGTTCTCGGCGGCAAAATTAGGCATAGGCCTGAAAAAGAAGCGATAAAAATGGTGGTGGGTCCCTTCCTCACTCACGGGCCCCATCTCATCGTTGCAAAAATTTGGCCAATCGTCCAATCACAATCCCAAAATCTTTCGAATTTTTGAAAAAAGAAAGGCTTTCGGGAGTCAAACGAACAACGCATGCGTCCCCACCTGGCCCGTGTCTCTCTCTCTCTCTCTCTCTCTTCCTTTTCTGGTCACATCCCCGTGCTCGCCAGCACAGCATCATCTCCCACCTGCCGAACGAAACAAACTCCAGCCTCCCCAAATCCGACGGCTCTCCTTCCATCCCCCGTTTTCTCTCCCCACGTAATTATCGCCCTCCCACTTCCCCCATCTCCCTCCTCCCTTTCTCTCTCTCCTCCTTTAACTCTCCTCTCCCTCCCCCCTCCCACCCCCTCTCTCTCTCGAGGCCCGACGGAAAGCAGCGAAACGCCACCCGAATTTCGAATCCGAGCCTCCTTGAACGAGCCCTCTCCCCGATGGCCGCAGCAGCACCGTCACCGCGCGAGGAGTTCGTCTACATGGCGAAGCTGGCCGAGCAGGCCGAGCGCTACGAGGAGATGGTGGAGTTCATGGAGAAGGTCTCCGCCGCCGCCGCCGACTCCGAGGAGCTCACCGTCGAGGAGCGCAACCTCCTCTCCGTCGCCTACAAGAACGTCATCGGTGCCCGCCGCGCCTCCTGGCGCATCATCTCCTCCATCGAGCAGAAGGAGGAGAGCCGCGGCAACGAGGACCACGTCGCCGCGATCCGCGACTACCGCGCCAAGATCGAGGCCGAGCTCTCCAAGATCTGCGACGGCATACTCAAGCTTCTCGACTCCAGGCTGATCCCCTCCGCCTCCGTCGGCGATTCCAAGGTGTTTTACCTTAAGATGAAGGGGGATTATCACAGGTACTTGGCTGAGTTCAAGACCGGCGGCGAGCGCAAGGAAGCCGCTGAGAGCACCCTCACCGCCTACAAGGCCGCTCAGGTTGGTCCCCCGTGCGACTTCCTTATCCTCTTCCATTCGCGCTGTCGATTCTTATGATGCATTTTGATTTTGTTGAAACTCAAGGCTTAGATTTGAATACGCTATTGTGGATCTGGTAGGCGTAGGTTGCTTGGACCTGATTGGCTTGTTTGATGGGTATTATGTGCAAATTTCAGTCGATTGCGTCGTACCTTCTGAGAGATGATTTGTTGTTGAGAAAATTTAGATTACTGCTTCGAACCATTGCTATTCGGACTTTCCATCGTCTCTGTGTTTTGTGCGAGATATCGGTATAACTTCACGTCTGTCGTCTTAGATCCTGGTACTTCAAATACCTTTGATGGAACTCATGCGTATGCACCTAATCCGGAAAGGGAAGGTTACGTTCGTTTTTCTGTATGCTGAGGAAGGAAAGATTATTCCCCATCTGACGTGACCTTTTGTTCTATCTTTAATATTGGTGCACGTTTCATTTGGTGGACATGGAAATGTAGAAAAAGCTAACCGTATTTTCTCTGAGAGAGTACAATTACCTGTCTACATGAATTACAAGTTGCATAACTAGCAAACTAAACTCCACTTTGGCTGCGTATAGTATTAGCTTGCAAGCTTCTCCAGCTCAAATATTCCCTGATCGAATTTGCTAGACATCAATAGGATCTGTTGTCTGTTGTCTTTCTGTCGTGCTTGGTATAATGCTATGGCTTGTTTCCAGGATATTGCCAATGCAGAACTGGCTCCTACTCACCCAATTCGGCTTGGGCTGGCTTTGAACTTCTCTGTTTTCTACTATGAGATTCTCAATTCTCCTGACCGTGCTTGTGGTCTCGCCAAACAGGTAAGAAATTGTGATCTATGTTTGTATTCTTTGCACTATCTTCAGTCTTTAAAGTGCTGAAACATTTCATTTTTTGAACCCCTGGATCTGTAACGAAGTTTCTTACCTTGAAACCTACGTAAATTATGATGATGGAGTTCAGCCAGTTAGTTAATGTTGTCACGAGTCACAGTGCTTTAATTCTGCTCGAGCCTGGCTTATGGGGTTTGGTTTCTATTCATGTATGAGGTCCCTATTGTTTATGCATAAATTCTGTCTTTTGCAGGCCTTTGATGAAGCAATTGCTGAGTTGGACACTCTTGGCGAGGAATCCTACAAAGACAGCACCTTAATCATGCAGCTTCTCAGAGACAACCTGACCTTGTGGACATCTGACATGCAGGTACTCATCTGTCTTTTGATGAATATGCTCCAATTTACATGATACGTAAAGCTTTTTCAACGGTTCTACTGTTCGTATATGACAATCTCTGTTTATGTCTCAGGATGATGGGGCGGATGAGATCAAAGAAACAGCCAAGCCTGATGAGCAATAGTGATGTCTCAGCCCTCAGCAATATCACTATAGAAGTTGTCCTCTATCTGTTTTTAACTGTGGAAGATTGCTGGCTAATGATTCATGTGCAATTCTGGGTCCTAGGCTCATTGTCTCTGTAACAGAATTCTGGTGTCGCTTGTCTTATCGAAGTCTTATGTATTTCCAAATGACTCATTTCTCTTGGATTCTTAATGCTTCAATATCTCAATTGAACACGATAAAAGTCCTCCGTGCCTATGCAGATTGTTTCTATTTTCATGATACCTATGCTCTCTCAGCTGGGCTTGACTGGTTTATCTGGTCTGGTAGTTATTTTTGGTTTTGTTAGAAGGGTATTTACTATTTGGGAATGGTTGTTCTGTGAAGGCTGACACCAGGGAATGGTCGTGTGAGTTGGACTTATTTATCTGAACAAGTGAGTGATTTTACGACCAGACAAGTGAATTAACGTGTGAGGTGAGATTGTTTTGGTTTCCATCATTTTGCTGTGGATATTTACCTGGGCTCCCAAGATTACATCCATTGTTGCCCCTTCCTTGATCTCGAGATATTACATCGAGGACTCAATTATCTAGTGTTTCAGGCTGATTTCAACATGCATTTCGTCTTGCCCACCCACCATCCTTGCCGAAATGGTTTTGTGATGAATGGTTTCTAGGATATCAACGGGTGCATTGTTAGGATTTAGAAAACTGTGACTAGTTTGCTAATGTATGAGTAGAGAAGTATTCGAAGAGAATAACAGATGTGGTAATTCCAATAGGATCAATGATCGAAGTATCGAGATTCCAGCGAAGACAGAAGATCGTATGGTACGGTAAGAGGGTCATTGGTTGTGGTCGTATGTAAATGTGTGCAGACTTAAGAGTCGACGAATCCAATTTAACACTTTTTGATATCCTCTCCCAGATCCACTGATGCATTAGGCTTGCAAAAATTGATGTATAATGTCCGTGATGTCACGAAAAATTAGGTTGTAATTTTATGTCGGAGTCAAGCTACGTATTCTCAAAAGATCATTTACCCGAAAAGAGCCATCACACATCGTTCTCCAACACCTTTTGGCTTCAAACGTAGAATAGAGAAATGGAAGACCCACCAAAGACATTTCTCATAAATGTCCTGCTGCTAACAATTTCGAATCTTCTTGCAAGTAAAGAGCTGCCTTTCTGGCCACTTTTAACTCTTATATTTAATTTTGAAAGTTTTTATGGCATTACCACAATCAACTGCTTTAAAAATTTAAAATTTTAGAAGAATCTGTTGTTTAATGTTTATATATTTCAGCACTTACTCTCACGCTTAGTATGATCTTTTTTTTTTATCACCAAGGTGTGCAGGTAGTCTGATCTTTTGCCTAGTACTGAACGTGAATAAATTCATTAAGGAGTCAAATAGAGATATGGAAAGATTTGAACTCAAGATTTACTTCTCTAATACCATGAAAACCTTAAAAAAATAGAAAAGAAGTTCATTCATCTAATAATTGTGGATTACATCAAATAAGTATATCTTAGTAATAATTAAAAAGACTGAAATAACCTTATTAACAAATAGCTTAGTAATAATTAAAAAAATTGAAATACCCTTATTAATAAATAATTCCAAGACTAAATGTTCAACACTCCCCCTCAAGTTAGTGTAAAAATAAAAACATTAAGGAGTCCCAACTTGTTACATAACGTAATCACTCTACTATTCCACAATGACTTAGTGAAAAGATCAACAAGTTAATTTTCGGTCCGTGTGTATTGAAATGTCATTTCCTTGTTCTAAATCTTTTCTCGCATAAAATAGAAATATATTTCAATATGTTTCATGCGTTCATGAAAGACTATATTTGAAGCCATATGCATAACGGACTGATTATCACAACAGAAAATTGAGGGAGATGAGGATAACATGTTGAGTTCAGATAACAACATCCTTAACCAGAACAACTCGCTAGTGAGATGAGCCATGGCCCAATATTCCGCCTCTACACTTGATCGAGACACAACATGTTGTTTCTTACTCTTCCAACTCACAAGACTGCCTCCAAAGAACACACAACTAGAAGTCGATCCCCTATCAATAGGGCACCCAACCCACTGAACATCAGAGTAGCCAGTAACACTAAGATATCCATGATTCTTGAACAAAATGCTTTTACCTCCCTTCAAGTACTTAGCAACATGCAACACTGCTTCCCAATGTGTAGTACGTTGAGCACTGATAACTGACTAACCACGCTAATAGTAAAGAAATATCTGGTCGAGTGACTGTTAAATAGTCGAACTTACCCATTAGCCTTCGACACTAAGATCATGAAGTAAGTTATCTTGTTCTGCATCAAGTTTCACATTAGGGTCCAATGGAATATCAACAGGTTTTGTTCCAAGAAAACCTGTGACGCCCCGAAAATTCACTTCTAGCAAGGTACCTGAAATCAATATAATGGATTGATGTCGACTCTCAGTCGATGGAAAATTTTGGATCGCAAGGACCGAAGAGACAATAATTGGACGAATTTTGAAGTTTCAGTAGGTTTATATTAGATTTTGAAATTCTTAGCCGTCGCGAGTTAGGATTCAATCATCGCGCTTGAGCCTAATCTCGACCGACCCTAACCCTTGAAATTACCAAATTACCCCTCGTCCAGTGTACCAAATTTCCGTTCAGTCTCGATTTGTCAAATTACCAAAATGCCCTCTATTATTTGCACAAAAAGATAAAAATGCCCAAAATTCTTCATGTGGACCCCACCCACTCTCCCCCTCACGTGACCTCCTGCTCTCTCTCACGATTTCTCTCTCTCTCTCTCTCTCTCTCTCTTTTCTTTTCTCACGGTGGAACGCCCCCTCCCCCGAGCCGAACCTTCTCCTCCGTCCTCCTCCTTTCCCGGCAACTTTCGCCGCCGCCACCACCGCCACGACCTTCAGCCCTTCGTCGCCGTCACTCTTGACCCCTCCGTCGCCGCTGTCAGCCACCGGACGGCAGGGAAAACGCCGCGAAACCCCAACCCTTGTTTCGACCCCACTGACCCGAGAACGCCGGGGCTCCCTCCGGCTATTTCCGGCTCCACCGTCGCCACCCGCCACCTCTCCGACATCCCCCTGCCTCCCCTCCACACCCCGACGCCGCCTCGCCAACCGTCGCCCACCGGAGCCGCTGTAATCGACCCTGAGATCCTCGGTGCCCTATTTTGGAGACCGATCGGATATCTCTTCGATTCGGCCGGACCGGCTATCATCGCCTCTCACCGCCATCACCAACGAACCCCCAAGGCTCCTCTCCATCTTCCCTGAACTTGTTGAGACCGGCTGCCGCTCGTGGCGACTGAAAATTCGCCCGAACTGCAACCCTATTCTCGGCGCCGCTAGAATCCTACCCACCTGGTCCTGTTTCGCCGTCGATCCGTCGCCTCCGGCCGCCCTCCGCCGCGACCACCAGTCCTGATCGACTCTCCATGACCACCTGTTACTTCCACTGTCAACCCCCGAGCCGGTCGCCATCCGTTGATTGCCAAATCGACCGCTTCAACCCCCAAATCGCCCTCTGCCCTGTCCCGATCGAGTGCCCTGTTTGGGCCGATTAGCGC
This sequence comes from Rhodomyrtus tomentosa, assembly GCA_028455895.1. NCBI lineage: Eukaryota > Viridiplantae > Streptophyta > Magnoliopsida > Myrtales > Myrtaceae > Rhodomyrtus > Rhodomyrtus tomentosa. Next base: position 31,616,611 of record JAPCWY010000001.1, on the reverse strand, counting down.
GGGCCGTGGCCCATTTTGGCTTGGGCTGAGTATTCGAGAGCCTAGGCCGAGTGGCCGGGTCCATGGGCCATTTTGGCCGAGAATTGTGGCCGTGGGCATAGAGTTTTAGGTCATCGTTCGAGGAAATTGGCCCGTGATTCGTCGCCGCCGTTCGTTGTCGTCGCCCGCGCTGTCACCGTTGAGACCGCCCGAGCCGACTTAATTTGTGAGTTGACCATAATCCTTGGTTAGGGCGCCAATTACGCCTAGGATTAGTCGTTTAGTCAATTAGGAAAAAATTTAAGTACACGATCGGGGCCGGTTTCGATAAAAATTTAGATTAGGTTAAATGGCCGCGATCGATCAAGTTAGCCAGATTGATTATATTGTCCGTGGCTAATTATGATTAGTTGTAATTGATTGATTGTGTTCGATCGCGAGCGAGCGATAGGCTAGAGACGAGTGAGCGATCGACGTCTTAAATCAATTAATTTGGTTGATAAAGTATTATTGTACGAATCGAGCTTTTTATTGCCTAATCGGTTTTGACCGGTCGTGATTACTTGGTGGTCTTGTTGATTTGATCGCTTCGCTGAACTGTCTGTTCAACTGCCTTTTTGTCCTCAGTGTAATTGATTGTCTATTTGGGGGTTAATAGCCCTTCTGTGATTGCAGTGTCTAATGTTAGACTGCACATGCATATGGCCGTGTGGGAAGTCAAAAGATATTTTTAGCATGAAAATGGCCTTCGGCCCAATCTTTTACATGCGTGAGTGAGCATCCGGCTTTAATCGAAGATAATGAAATGTGTTAATTGCTGGATGTAGTCTGTATGGTCATATGAGAGAACGATGATGCTTTTCCTAGCAAGTTCGTATTGTACCAATCGTATAGAACCATACGACTTGCTAGAAGCACGATAATTCTTGTTCGGTGCTAACTAACACGGATGCAGGATTGGTCGGATGCCAGTTGCAACTTGTGATGGATCGACGCCCCGTTTAGGGATGCCTACTTGCCGGTGCCGTGCCAGGCGCACTGGAGACACCTCTTGTAGTAGTCGTTGCCGAGAGAAAATTGACGTAGCCTGATCCTGCCGGTAGAACGTTCGATCGCACTAAGGTGTTGGACCGCGTTATTTGTGAGAGTCGAATCACGCCTTCTTTTGCGTATATCCTCTCATGTGTCGTGGGCACGATCATCATTAATAATTGGACCTATGTGATGTTCTATGCGTACTTGTGGATGAGATGCTTGTTCGGGTGATTAACTGATTGGTTGAGAGTCGAGTCAAGTATTGCATTATGTATGGCTGAGGCTGGCAAGTATGCATGTGGATTGTTTTTATATCATGATTGTAATTGGGTGTTATATGTGGTGACTTGTTATTATAAGACTTCCGTTAGGATGCCCAGACGAATCAGTTTCCTAACCGAGCTTGACCTTGATTTACTGAGATTTATTCTCACCCCGTCGTGGGATAATATTTTCAGGTCTCAAGTGACGAAGCCTCGTGGATGCCGAGGATTGGCTTTTGGATTAGTCATCTGAAGTAAGATGAGAAGTTAGTCTTACCTAACTGAGTACACCTACTAAGGTCTTGTCTAATCACCCCGAAGTATGGGGTTGTATACGTGCGAAAGTAGAATCGATAGGATTAAGATTTATTTGTGGTGTTTGACTCCTACTATTCTATTCCTGTTTATTTTTATTGTCAGGAAGTTAACACGTTTTCGCATGCTTAAATAAGTGATAGGTCGATAGTGTGCATGTGGCGCTATCTCTATGACCTCATGGTGATTTAGTAAGGGATGTCGCGGGCTCGAGAGTCGGGACGTGACATCCCCGCCCAAGGTGGTATCCTAGCAAGGTCAGCCTGATCTATTTAGTCATTGGCCTGGAGTGATAATGAGCGCTGGTATTTGGGATAGTTAGTAGGATCATAAACTTTTGCATGTACTTGTTATCTTTGTTTCTTTTTGATTGATTGTTAGTGATCTCATTACGCGTTGCTTGGGGTGGACAGGACTCCGTAAGTTACCTGTATAATGAGCAACGGTAATGAGAGGGTGCCTAGTGGAAGAATAGCTCAAGAAGATTCTAGAGCGGAAGAGATTATGCATGCGTTGGAAACTTTAGAAGCTGTAGTTGGACAGCAAGTGAATAGTCAGATTAATGATGCCGCTATTTCGAGTGGAGACTTGTTGACTAAAAATGAGAAAGGCGTACAATCGATACTTGAGTTGATGGAGAGGTTTCTTAACCTTGAGCCACCGAAGTTCAAAGAATTAGCAGATTTAGAGGCTGCAATCTTATGGATTAAGGAAATCGAGAAGGTATTCGCCATGCTAGGATGTTTCGAAGTTGACAAGGTGACACTGGCCGTTTACCAACTTTAAGGTGACGCTAATGTGTTGTGGGAAGCCACACGAAAAAAGGTCTTTCCTGAAGGTATGGTTCTGGTGTGGGATGCCTTCATTGAAACCTTTTATGGTAAGTACTTTCTGGACTGTGGGCGAGAGAAAAAGATGGCTGAATTCTTGCAGCTTCAACAGGACCAAATGATAGTAGGCAATATGAGGCGAAATGTATGGAGCTATCAGAGTTTGCATCATGGATGATTGGAGATCCTATGAACAGGATGAAAAGATTTCGTGAGGGATTGAAACCCGAGATCAAGGATCAACTAGTGCCGCTGAACCTTAAGAGTTATAGCGAATTGTATAAAAGGGCCCAATTTGTGGAAAGGAGCATGACTAATAGAGCAATCACGTATGGATCGCTACTTGTGCCTTCTTCCAGGGATTACCGTTGGATAGAGAAGAGACCGATGTATGCCAACAAGTATCACATCCCCTCTAATCGGAGGAGTACAATCAGGAAGCTGATGTTCCGCCAAAGTGAGAAGTGTCGCCTAAGGCATGAGTCTGGTCCCTGCCAGTATAGAGGTGGAGAATGCTTTAAATGTTATCAGCTGGGACACTAAGTAAAGGCTTGCCCGCTGAGACAGAAAACTGCCCAAGCATCGTTGTCGCAAGAAGGACAAACTCGAGGAAATGTTTAGCAGAATACCTAAGATTGGCTCTATTGGGAGTAGGGTGACTTTTGAGTTAAGATGCTTGAGTACAGATTAGCAATAACTAGTTGAGCTTGAAAATACCTTTTTATGGATAAGGCTTATGGATGTAGGTTCGTAATAAGACAATTAGTATTTTGTGGATTGCATAAGTTTGAAGTGTTGTTTTGCTTGGATTGTCTTAGCCGTTGTTTTCTTGGGTCATAATAAATGATTAGATGAATATTCGCGGAAGAGCGAGCGTGAATTGTGAGATTGATCTCTAAGGTGTAATGAACTTTCTAGGGATCAGAGGACACGAATTGATAAGGATCGACGTGAAGTCAGATAACGTGTGCTAAATTGTGATGAAAGTCTCTCTACATGTAGTTATAATGGGACTTGAAAGTGAAAGCACGATTGTGAGTGCCATGTGTCATTTCGGGTGATGGACAGACAATTGTGGATAAACTGAGATGTCATGGGTAAGTAAGACTTATGTGCTTCGCAGAATTGGTGAAAGTTAATTTTATCTCTGAATCTTGATTGAAGAAGACCTTGCAGTATACTAAAGGCAGTATAGGAATGACTTGAGGCTGTATGGCTCGGTCGACTAGTAACCTAATAAGATCATGGTGAAGTATACACTGCCTGAAGATTATAGTTAATGAAGCCTTAGACATATGCATGAAACAATGACGGTGAAGACGAACAAGGAAAGTTCGTAATGGCAATCTAAGGTTAGGTGACATGATAAGGTCGCCAGTTAGATGCACAAACTATTGAGTTTGGCGATGCCCCTAAATCAGATTAAGATTGTGAGATGTGACAATCAAGGAAGAGTAGTTATCAGAGTGGCGCAACGGAAGCATAGTAAGGCCACATGATTTCTTGGAATAATGACCATAAGGGCCTTGCTTTTGATAAAGCAGAAAACCGATTGGGAGTCACAACAGTAGTTTCAGTATTAATCCAGATAGCTCGCGAAGACATCAAGATTTGTGGTAAGGCTACTAGAAGATTAATAGGCGTGGTCGAGCAAAGGATGAAGATTTTGGTGTATCAATAAGTCAAAGAACAACATTGCAAACCTAAGTGGGCTACTGCTGTCGTTGGAGATTCTAAGGTAAAGGTGGGAAAAGATTACAATGGATTGGTGATGAAGCTTCTAAGAAGTCAAGGGATAAATGATTCAGTTTGGAGTACAGTAAGCAGATTGACGATGCATGTTCAAGATATAACAGTGTGAAGAAATTCAACTTAGTATGAGTGTGATACTCCAAGACCTACGACCGATTCAAGTTTAAGACTCGAACTACTTGCGAATAACGACCAAGGGTCGAGGAAGCCACCGAGAGTTAAAGGTCGCCCTCGACATGGATGATGGTCCAATTTGCTAGTCGGCTGTGTTATTGATTAAGGGTCAACTGTGTGGCGATTTTAAATCAAGCGTAGATCGAATTGAGTTGATCTCGCTTAGCTGTAAGTCAACAATAGGATTACTTTGAAGTCGACCAGGGATTGATTCGTGGCATGATTTACAAGCTGGCATTGATCGATATTCAAGATGGCCATATACCCAATGAGGAATGACTTGTACTAGAAACCCGTACCAGCCACACTAGTCAAGGATTAGCTACCCTGAATTTTGTGATGTGTTGCTGGAGAACTACGGATCGAGTTAAGCCAATCCTGCATCAATTTGAGTTGGTCATGAGAGATGATCTCGATAGTGTTCAATTGTACCGCCGGTCTAGGAACGGGTGATTCTAACCCTAAACCGGAATATTTGAGGTGATCCTCAACTCGCCAGTCGTTTGTGAGCTGACTCTGTTCGATAGAATGGATGGTTCGATCCTCAGTTGGATTTGGCACCTGAGTGCAGTAATTCTCCAAGTGTTCAAGAGATAACAAACGGTTATTCTAAATATCAAAGCATTGAAGAAGATACGAATTATTAGTAGAACTTCTCAATGTAAGCAGAATGCCCAAATTGCCATTAGTATTAATCGTGGTTGAAACCTATGGAACAGGAGGAAATACAGCGTTAAACTCTGCTCGTTGGAAGTTAAGAAATGTCCAGTCTATTCGTGGGAATAGATAATTACTACGGTTACTAAGATAACCAACAGTTGATGGGACAGCAAGATCGGATAGTCACAGTTGAGTTGAATCCCTAGAGTCGGATGATTCACTCTGTTGAAACGAATTGTGGATATGGAATTGTGTCAGATTAGTAGTCAAGGATCGTAAGTTAGAATCCGACTTGGATTTGATAGTCGCTTTATGATTTCGATGCACAGAGTGAAAATTAGGATTGATTTGGAGCGAACCTAGTATGACGTTTGGGAAACAAAATTGCAGTTCAGTATGGCTTATTACCCGCGGAAAAGAGAATTTAGACCTCGGAGGATATGTGGGAGGCATGCGTTTTGGATTTCAAGGTAATTAGGAGAAACAATTACACTTGTTCGGAGCTTGCCAAATTAGCACTAAGAAGATACTTTTCGAGACGATGTATGGCAGATCGTGCGAGCCGCCCGAAAAAAAAATGGAACAGTCGATGGACGCTATCAATGTTATCAGAGATAGACTGAGAACAGTTCAAAGTCGTTAGGAAAGTTACGCCATTCAGGAGCGAAGACCAATGGAATTTCAGGTGGGTAATCATGTCTGTAGGAAGTGACGCCTGTTGAAAGGACAACTCGTTTTCGCAAGAAAGGAATGCTAAGTTCAAGTATGTCGAACCTTTCGAGATTTTTTAAAGAATTGAGAAATTGGCGTATTGTTTTACATTACTGCTAAAACTAGCTCAAGTGCACAATGCCTTCAGTGCGTCGATATTGAGAAAGTGCGAGCCGAACTCTGCTTATGTGCTGTGTTAAAGAGGAAATTGAACTGAATGAGAGAGCATCGTATTTGGGAAGTCCAATTAGGATCGTGGGTAGGAAAGAGCAAGTATTTCGGAACAATAATTTTTCCTTTGGTCAAGGTGGTTTGGTAACACTTTGGTCCTGAAGGAACTATTTGATAAAATTGTGAGGACTGGATATCGTTATTTGTTTGAAGGGTTGTAGTAGTACTTCAATTTCGAGGACGAAATTTTCTAAGGGGAGAGAGTTGTGACGCCCCAAAAATTCACCTCTGGCAAGGTACCTGAAATCAATTTAATGGATTGACATCGAATTTCAGTCGATGAGAAATTTTGGATCGCAAGAATTGAAAAGATAATAATTGGACGAATTCTGAAGTTTCAGTCGGTTTATATTAGGTTTAGAAATTCTTAGCTGTCGCGAGTTAGGATTCAATCATCGCGCTTGAGCCTAATCCCGACCAAGCCTAGCCTTTGAAATTACCAAATTACCCCTCGTCCAGTGTACCAAATTTTCGTTCAGTCTCGATTTGTCAAATTACCAAAATGCCCTATATTATTTGCACAAAAAGAAAAAAATGCCCAAAATTCTTCATATGGACCCCACCCACTCTCCCTCTCACGTGACCTTCTGCTCTCTCTCTCACCCTGTTTCTCTCTCTCTCTCTCTCTCTCTCTCTCTTTTCTTTTTGCATAGTGGAACGCCCCCTCCCTCAAGCCGAACCTTCTCCTCCGTCCTCCTCATTCCCCCGGCAACTTTCGCCACCGCCACCACCGGCACGACCCTCAGCCATTCGTCGCCGTCACTCTCGACCCCTCCGTCGCCGCTGTCGGCCACTAGACTGCAGAGAAAACGCTGCAAAACCCCAGCCCCTATTTCGGCCCTATTGACCCGAGAACGCCGGGGCTCCCTCCGGCTGTTTTCGGCGCCGCCACCGCCACCCGCCACCTCTTCGACATCCCCCTGCCTCCCCTCGACACCCCAACGCCTCCTCGCCGATCATCGCCCACCGGAGCCGCCGCAATTAGCCTCGAGATCCCCAGTGCCCTGTTTTGGAGACCGATCAGATTTGTCTTCGATCCGACCGAACCGACCGTCACGCCTCTCACCGCCACCACCAACGAAACCCCAAGGCCCCTCTCCATCTTGCCTGAGCCCGTGGAGAACGGCCACCGCGCGTAGCGGCCGAAAATCTGCCCAAACCGCAGCCCTGTTCTCGACACCACGAGAATCCTACCCACTCGATTCTGTTTCGCCGTCGATCCGCCACTTTCGGCCGCCCTCCGCAGCGGCAACCAGTCCCGATCAACTCCCCATAATCACCTGGTACTTTCACCATCAACCCTCGAGTCGATCGCCGTACGTCGATCGCCGAATCGGCCACTTCAACGCGCAAGCAGCCCCTTGCCCTTTCCTGATCGAGTGCCTTGTTTGGGCCGATTCCGCGCGGGCCGTGGCCCGTTTTGGCTTGGGCAGGGTGGCCGAGAGCTTGGGCCGAGTGGCCCGGTCCGGTGCTGGTCCATGGACCATTTTGGCCGAGAATTATGGCCGTGGGCCAAGAGTTTTGGGTCGTCGTTCAAGAAAATTGGCCCATGATTCGCCGTCGCCGTTCGTCGTCATCGTCTCCGCTGTACCGTTAAGACCGCCCGAGCCGACTTAATTTGTGAGTTCACTCTAATCGTTGGTTAAGGCGCTAGTTGCGCCTAAGATTAGTCGTTTAGTCAATTAGGAAAAAAATTAAGTACACGATCAGGGCCGGTTTCTATAAAAATTTAGATTAGGTTAAATGGCTGCGATCGATCAGGTTAGCCAGATTGATTATATTGTCCGTGGCTAATTGTGATTAGTTGCAATTGATTGATTGTGTTCGATCGCGAGCGAGCGATAGGCTAGAGACGAGTGAGCAATCAACGTCTTAAATCGATTAATTTGGTTAACAAAGTATTATTGTACGAATCGAGTTTTTTGTTGCCTAAACGGTTTTGACTGCTCGTGATTGATTGGTTGCCTTGTTGATTTGATCGCTTCGTTGAACTGCCTGTTCGACTGTCTTTTTGTCCTCAGCATAATTGATTGTCTGTTTGGGGTTAATAGCCCTTCTGTGATTGCAGTGTCTAATGTTAGACTGCACATGCATATAGCCGTGTGGGAAGTCAAAAGATATTTTTTAGCATGAAAATGGCCTTCGGCCCGATCTTTTACATGCGTGAGTAAGCATTCAGCTTTAATCGAAGATAATAAAATGGGTTGATTGCTGGATGTAGTCTGTATGGTCATATGAGGAAACGATGATGCTTTTCCTGGCAAATTCATACTGTACCAATCATATAGAACCATACGGCTTGCCAGAAGCACGACAATTTTGGTTTGGTGCTAACTAGCATGGATGCAGGATTGGTCGGATGCCAATCGCAGCTTGTGATGGACCAACGCCCCATTTAGAGATACCTACTTGCTGGTGCCGTGCCAGGTGCATCAGAGACACCTCTTGTAGTAGCCATTGTCGAGAGAAAAGAGACTTAACCTGGTCTTGCCGGTAGAACACTTGATTGCACTAAGGTGCTGGATCGCGTTATTTGTGGGAGTCAAATCACGCCTTCTTTCGCGTAGATCCTCTCATGTGCCGTGGGCACGAACATCGTTAATAATGGACTTGTGTGATGTCATGTGCGTACTTATGGATGAGATGCTTGTTTGGGTGATTGACTGATTGGCTGGGAGTCGAGTCAAGCATTGCATTATGTGTGGCTGAGGTTGGCAAGTATGTATGTGGATTGTTTTTATATCGTGACTATAATTGGGTGTTATATGTGGTGATTTATTATTGTGAGACTTCCGTTAGGATACTCGAGCGAATCAGTTTCCTAACCGAGTTTAGCCTTGATTCACTAAGATTTATTCTCACCCCGTCGTGGGATAACATTTTCAGGTCCCTGGTGGCGAAGTCTTGTGGACGCCGAGGATTGGCTTTTGGATTAGTCATCTGAAATAAGATGAGAAGTTAGTCTTACCTTACTGAGTACACCTGCTAAGATCTTATCTAGTCCCCCGAAGTATGGGGTTGTAAATGTACGGAAGTAGTATCGATATGATTAAGATTGATTTGTGGTGTTTAACTATTACTATTCTATTCTTGTTTTCTTTTATTGTTAAAGAGTTAACACGTTTCCGCATGCTTAAATAAGTGATAGGTCGATAGTGTGCCTGGAGCGCTATCTCTATGACCTCGTGGTGATTTAGCAAGGGATGTCGCGGGTTCGAGAGTAGGGGCGTGACAAAACCAATCTCATTAAGAATATCCAAAACATTTTTTCGCCGTAATAAGGAGATACAATCACGCGAGAAGGCCATTTCAATGCCCAAGAAATACTGCAGATTACCCATATATTTTGTGCTGAACTTTGCCTGTAAAAACTATTTCGACTCTTGTATGCCTACATAATCACTACTAGTGATGATAATATTATCCATATATACAACTAGAAGCACACACTCCCTAGGAGAAGTGGAGCTAAACATAGAACGATCTACGGTACATCGTTGCAGACCGAATCAAATAACTGCATTACTGAAATGGCCAAACCAGGCACGAGGAGACTATTTCAAATCATATAATGCCTTGCGTAGGCGACAAACACCAGAAGATTTCCTCTGAGCAGGAAACCCTGGGGGTTAGTCAATATAAACCTCCTTCATCAAGTTGCCATAAAGAAAGGTATTTTTTACATCAAGCTAATGGAGAGTCCAACCATATCGAGCAACAAGAGAGATGAAAACACGAACTGAAGGTGTCTTTGCGACAGGAGAGAAGGCATCATCATAATCAATTTCATAGGTCTAGGTGTAACCTTTGGTAACTAGACGTGCCTTCAAGTGATCAACAGACTCATCCAGTTGAAACTTTACTGTGAAAATCCAACGGCACCCTACAACCTGTTTGCCATCAGGTAACGGTGTAAGCTGCCATGTCCTATTATCCTGTAGCGCCTGCATTTCATCTTCCATAGTCTGCCGCCAACTTGGATGGGCAAGAGCTTCTACAACAGTACTAGGCACGGACACAACAAATAAAGAAGCAACAAACGAGGAATAGATGGGAGAAAGACGTTCATAGGATAAAAACTTAGAGAGAAGATAACGAGTATGTGTTCGCCTAGAAAAAGCAGTATAGGGAGTAAATCGAAAATTGGGTTAACTGACACAAGAATGCGTACTTTTGAGCAATGCAATTGAAATATTTGTGGTAGGCTCCGACTCAAAAGAAATTGGGGGATCAGAGGTTGTTTGATCAATTGGTGGAGAAGCATCCATGTTTGATGCGGGCGACAATTGTACTACCTCACGTTGAACAGAACGACACCGTTGATAAGCCTTGTCTAAAAATTGAAAATCGGATGTTGGCCTGGGCCCCTGTCAAAGGGATAGGCGGTAAAGGAGTTGTGACCGAGGACAAAATATCTCTAGAAGGAGTCACCCGTTGGTCAACAAAAGAGTAATATGATTGGTCCTAAAAAAAAGTTACATCAATTGAGACATAAAACCTCCAACTAACGAGACTATAATACTTGTACCGTTTTTGAGTTCGAGAATACCTAAGAAATACACACTTTTCAAACAGTTGATCAAGTTTATCATGGCCAGGACCAAGAAAATGCACAAAATAAATACACCCAAACAAACAAAAAAGTAAAGAAAAAAGTAGACCAACAGGATGAAGAGTAGAAAAAGGTATGGCCCCACGAAGTATAGAGGATGGAAAACAATTTATGAGATAACATGCCGTAAGAATCGCATGCCCCAAAACATTTTGATGAGGTTCATATGAAAAAGTAGATAATGAGCAACGTCCAAGAGATGAGGATATTTTTGTTCCACCACCCCTTTTTGCTGGGGGTATAGTGACAAGATGTTTTATGCATAATTCAATGAGAGGTAAGAAATGATTGAAAGCCAAAGGAACTAGCCATATATTCTTTGGCATTATCAAAACGCAGACATTTAATTGAAGCATGATATTGATTGGGAATCTCAAAGTAAAACATACGGAAAAGGGAAAACACTTCCGTTCGATCTTTTATTAAACATAACCACGTTACACGGGAATAATCATCCATAAATGTAACAAAATGCTTGTAACCAGACATATCTCTAACATGACATGGTCCCTAAATATTATAATGTACCAATTCAAAAGGACTTGAAACACGACTCTGAACACGAGAAGGAAAAGACACCTCGATGATGTTTGCCAAATTGACAGGCATCATGCTGGATAGAACTCATAGACTCTGAAATAGGAGACAAATTATGAAGAACGTTAGACGGTGCATGACCCATATGACAATCCATCTAAAAGATACCAGAGATGGTACTCTTATGAATAATAGCAGCTATAATATCTTTGTTTAGATTGTACAGCCCATTCGACTCATACCTTCCACTAATCATCTATCCGGTCCTCAGATCCTAAAAGATACAACGAGTAGAAATAAATGTGACAGGGCAATTCAAATCTCTGGTAAGGCAACTAACAAAAAGTAAATTATATGGGAAAACTAGTAAATGGTAAACAGATGAGAGAGAAAGGGAGGGACCCAAAGTTATATTCCCTTGACCAGTGATATGAGATTGTGAACCATCAGCAAGTATAACGGAATTAGGATACAGAAATGTAATACCATACAATAAGTTAGAATTACCAGTCATATGATTGGTGGCACCTAAGTCTGCGACCCAAGAAGTAGATGCAGCAGAGAGTAAACAAGACAAATTACAAGAAGTCTGTGCCAAAGTAGCAGTAGGAGCAGACGAATCTACCATCTGGTTGGAACGACCTAAGGGTTCATACTCTGCGCGAGACAGCGTAATAGTGCTAGGCAGCTCCCATGACTAATCAGGATCTTTTTGCACTAGAGTCTCAACAACATTAGTATTAGCAGCCTGTGGTCGAAGCTCGGGATGTAAGGTATAACAATAAATCTCAGTGTGCCTTGCTCGCTGATAGTGGTGGCAATAACGAGAACTTCCAGCACCCCTAGCTCCATCTCGTTCACGATCAGGAGAAAAATCAGATCTGCTACCACCACAGTAACCACGTCCCGTACCTCTATGATTGCTAGACGATTGAGAAACCATAGCACTTACAATAAGTGCAAATGATGAGTCAGGCGTGTACCTTGAGAAGTAATCTGTTGTCAAAGAGAAGAATGAGTAGGATGAAGCCCCTAGAAACATAAGTCTCATATCTTCCTAATGCTTGGCCAACTCTCTAATATCATCAGTGGTGGGTAAATAAGTATCCAGTTTCTCGTAAAGAGTGGTAAACTTGGAGTAGAAATCTGATAGAGACATATCCCCTACACGTAGTTCAAATAGCTCTTACCAAGCATCACAAACACAAATCATATTATCTCGACTCCAAAACATAAGAGCACACTTATCCAGCTAATGTAAATCGCATAAACTAGGGACTAATTTTGGAATTCATGATATTCCACAACAACGTTCAAATGGCTGCATCGCCAAAACGCCAATCATTCATCTTCATTTTATTCGAAGGTGGAAGAGAAGTTAGGTAACTCTGTTGTTTTGTAGCCACAAGATATGTCTCAAATGCCATGGGCCAGGAAGAATAATTGGTCCCATCTAACTTCACATAACTTAACTTCAAATTAGTAATACTAGTGTCCAGGCTCACAATAGGTTCATTAGAAGAGTCTCTAGCCATAACTCTATAATAAACCACGAACTTATCTTAATCCAATCCGATTGTAATTATATATGTTAGTAGTTTGCCCTAAGCACCAATTAAAATTGATACTCTAACATTAGTTGCGGATTAGGTTGTGTCGGAAAATCGACATTCACTATGCTTAGGTAGTCATAATATCTTGCTAGAAGCCGCTTATGATTTGTGGGCTAAAAGAATTTTGGGCACACTGCTAATGTCTAGTGAACCTAAAGGGTCGCATATAATATCGAACTGATTTATTTTCCTATTACGAATATCTACGTAATCGTGCGCGTTATGAGATAACAACTAAAACACAATTGAGTGGACGGTTTAGAGAACGTCGTGGGCTCAGGCCATTATGCCGTGGGGCCCAAACCGTGAAATGTAGGGTTACGAGTAATAACCCTAGAGACGCCTCAAACCTGTGGTGATTATTATTATCCCGAAGGAGAAAAACAAAGAACAGTTCTCTATTCAAGCGATTGCGAGAAACATTTTAGCTAGCACTTGGATCGTTGGAGAATTCAGTTCGTGTGTGTGGATACCAATAGAAGCGCAACACTTGGGGCGCTAATCCAGACACAATTGATCGTCAATTTGTCGCCGACCGCAAAAAGTACGTCTTGAACCTATTTTAATTTCGATATACACATGGATCTTGTTTAGGGTTTCGTTCCGCTGCACTTTATGAATCCAGGAAACCCTTCAATATTACCACGTCATAAAGTCCCCTCGACTCACAAATCAGCTACTCGGATCAGCAAAAGATTCAGTAATACCATTTTCTCCCATCAACAATTATATTAAGTTACGCCACAACAAAAGGCCCCAAATATCACCATCAGACAAACAAATAGCCAATTTTTAGCTACTGTGAACATCAAAGAGCATGAAGAACAATGCTAGAATCTACCTGTGGAGATCAAAAGACATGAAGAATGATGTTGGACAATACCAAAACACGGTTTGTTGTCTTAGGAGTCACTCGCCAGCACCAAAACAAATCTCATGGGGCTGGTCAACGCCTCTAGAAGACTGGGCAAAGTTAGATAAGAGGTCGTCGGCCTAAACGACGTCGAACAGCAGCAGCATGGGCTTCGTCGTCACTAGCACTAACCTTGACGGCCTAGGCAACGACGATCGACCCCCTCAGAAGGTTGCGCAAAGTCAGATTAGATTTGCAAGGTTTGCGTAAGATTAGACTAGAGGTTCCGAAGGTTCGGTGAGTTGTTGACGACGACGGTGGTTGGTGGTCTGGTCGGTGGTAGTTGACGATGGTGGCAGATCTGAATTTCTAGGGTTCAGGGTCAACGATGGTGAGAGGCTCTGATCCCGTAAAAGATTTTATGGTGAGACCACAATCAACTACTCTAAAAGCTTAAGCTCTTAGAAGAATGCGTAATTTAATATTTATATATTCCAACGAGTTCCATGTTCACTTTGAGCCAAACTTGGTTTATTGTTGTGAAAGGGGTCAGGGTAAACCTCATGTTTTCTAACGTTTCTTGCTCTGCAATGTGCATGTATTCGTCTCCAGACTAATGTTTATCCGTTGAGAACTGACGATAGGTGAAGTCCGTGAACTCTCACGATCTTTACCTACTTTATGCCATCTTAACAAGATCTTAAACACAAGCGGGGTTTGCACCAGCAGAGCTTTCATTTGGAACAAGAGCCGAATTCCTGAGTGATTTTCGGATCGCAAAATCGTACGATGTACATGAGGTTGCTTCATTGCTCAAGCAACCATGACAGTGACCTTGGCGTTAAGATAAATCAGTGGCAGTCGAGTGGCAGCAAAATCTGCAGAGGCGGAAGTTGCAGCAAAAATTGATTTGCAAGATGTATCTGGAAGCTATATGACTAACTTCATATGGGTGTCGACAAAAATCTCCGCTGTTCGAGTGCGCACTTAGTATTATCCCGCATCATCATGCGAACTCGTTCCCGTAAACCGATCTTGCCTGGTCGGAGGGTGGAGTGACCGGAGCAGCCGTGGAGGGGGGTCGAGGCCTGTTTGGCTCCTAACCAAGATCGTTTGCTGTGTTATTACTTGGTCCAAGGTAATAAGCACACCCAGCCAACGGCTCTTCATACGTATTAATTGTTATTATTCTAAAAGCGAAGATTAACTCATAATGGAGAAGATAACAATGCAGAGCCGGTTCAAAGGGTGAGGTAGACCTACAGAAGATGTGGACAGGAATCAAGAAAGGTGAAAGAACACTTTCATTACAGAACAACTCTCAACAAGCAAGATGCATAATTCCATACTCAAGGCAGACTCAGGAGGACAATCGTTTGCGATCGAGCACTGCATTGTAAAGTGCTGGGCAAAGCAAGGAGCTTCACAACACGAACGGTTTTACGCGAATAATGGCAGCAACCTAGGCCAAGTGCCCAATACGCAGACGGACATGTACCAGAAGCTCCTGAGGTTTCGCATTTCACGGATTTCCCTAGAGTTTAGCAACATTCTGAAGTTCCTAACCTTCAGATGCACCCTATCAGTATGTCCTAATGGAACCATAAGAACAGTTGCTAACATGTACTGTCATGACTCATGAGGCAAAGGGTATAAACCAGACCGAACATAGTCAAGCACAAATGAGTTCCATCCATGTAAGAACAAGAGATCATCAAACATGGACAAATCTCACAGCTATGAAAAACAAAACATGTATGATAATTTTAGCCAGACCAAATTTGTTTTTTCTGCCACCCATTTACATGTGCAGTCTGCACTTGATGAACAGTGAAAGACTTTGCACTCCCCCACCATCGATCTGAACCACCTTTGTATCTTCAAAAAATGTACAAGAAGAAGAAACACTGGAAACTAAGACCAAAACAGAAATCCTTTCTTGTTCCTCAAAACTTACCTGCAAAAAACATTTACCTTCCGATTAGAGCCCTCCGTGTTTAGGGCTCAGCACCGGCGTCGGTGAGAGCGGGAACTGAGGGCACCTCACCAATTGTCCCGACATAGGCGCGAACAGAAGGCCCGGCGAGAGTAGAGGGTACGGCGACCGCGGCGAGTTCAAGCACCCGGAAGGCAGGGGTGACGATGGAAGCTGAAACAGCGGAGGCTGAGGCGATGTGGACGGTGGAGTTAGGATCCCCTGCTGTGCTGACACAATCTGCTGCAGCGGCGGCTGCGCCTGAGACGGTGGCAGAGCGAAGTTGCTCCACCACGGGGAAACAAGTGGGGATGAAGGCGAGAATCCAGAGAACTGGTCGGGTTTTGAGCCGGCCTCTGACGACGACCTCTGGAGGCACCGCATGTAGGCGGAGACCGGGGATTCAGCAGGCAAGTTGACGGCTGGCAACGGCGGCAGTGGCGACGCTGGCGAAACGAAGCGCGCCATCGGATTGAACCCGCTGTCCGCCCCAGGGTTTGCACCGACGGCGGCGGCGATTCGGAAGTCCTGGTTCATCGGGGGAGACTTCTCTGGGACAACGCTGTTGAGCAGCGGCGGTGGTGCGCGGCTGCCGAGGTGGGCCAGAGGTGGAGGGCGGATTCTCTGGAGACGGGAGCTCGGGGGCTTCGGAGGTTGGATTGGCGGCGGCGCGGAGAACCTGTCATGGGCAGGGGAGCCGGTGAGCTTCTGGACCACCTCCCGGAACTCGTTCTTGCTGATGTTGTACACAGGCGGCTGCGGATGTTGCGGCGGCGGCACCGGCGGAGGAGGAGGAGGGTGGTCGTGGCTGTGGCCAAAGAAGGTTCTTTTGGCGTTGGGTTTGGAGATCTTGTGGGAGAGTTTGTTAAGGTGTTTTAGGTAATTGTCGCCGATGTTTGTGGTGGTGGTGGTGATGGCGGAGGAGCTGCTACTGGCGGTGGAGTCACTGGACGAGTTGCAGCTTTTGTCCATCTCTCTCTTCTCTCTTCTCTCTCTCTCTAGATCTCAGTGATCAGATATATCATCCCTAAAGAAGATGAAAAAATTGATCAAGAAAAAGAAAAAGAAAGAAAGAAGATGAAAACAAGAAAAGGATGACGCCCTCTGCCACCTCCCACCTCCTGTCTAGATGTGGCAGAGGACAGAGATGACTGCCGAATGAAAACGCAGAAGATGACGACAATAGCAGCACTAATCAAAAACAATATTTCAAAAGCTCGGGACTGAGGAGGAGGAGGATAGGGTTGAATGGCTTTTTTATCTTTACCGAAGCAGGAGTTCTGGGTGAAGATTGAAGACTATTACTCCCATCACCATCGATCGGTGAAGAAAAAGAAAGAAACTTGTCTCTGTCCCATAAAAACTTATTTTTTTGTTCTTTTTTTTTTTTTTGGGGGGGGGGGGGGGGGGGGGGGGGGGGGTGGTCGAAGTGAAAATTTACGTTAACAACAACGTTAAATGCTCTGTTCTCTCTCGTGGGAGAAAATTGGCTGTTCGCGGCAGGCTGACCCCACACGCGCACACACAATGATTAGGGAATGTTTGACCGGTCAAAGCCATTAAAACTCCTTTTTAATCTTTTCCACTTTCGAAGTCTCAGCGTACCATACATTTCGAATTCGGATCGTTTAATTTTTATTTAAAATTTTATCCATCTAACTTTACAATTCGAATCGTTTTTATGAATGATCTAAATCTCCGATTTTTAAGAAATAATTTTTTAAATTTTTTTATATATATTTTTGTTAGTTATAAACTGCACATTCATTCATAACACGAATGATCTGGATGACTAGATTAGGACTTAAACTCCTAAAGAAATTTTAAACGGTATATTTCCATCCATTCCATGCCCCCATTAATTCCTCGTTTGGTCATTTCCAAAGTGAAAACCCAAACGATCCTCGGACATCAAAAATGGTTTATCCATTTCCGGCATAAAGCAGCTCAGCAAATGCAATGATAATTGGCGCCTAATATTAAAGAATAACCTCAAATTCCTAATTATATTTTTAAAAAAATTATGTCTCATAAAAAAATTAAACTTTTATTTTTATCTCAATTCTATCGGCTTAATACAAAAAAAAAATCCCTAACTTTGCCATATGTCTCAGTTCTATCCAAAACTTTTATCGTCTCATAGAAACCCCTCAAATTTCACTTCTATCCCAATTCAACCATGGTCGACTTTCCATCCATAAGCATTGTTATTTAATATGCGGCAAGTTTAACGTATGACGAGATTTGAGATCGTTCAGTCAAAAAATTATATCTCAACGTCTAGCTATTCTTTGAGTTGTTGAATGCAAGGAGTATTTCGAAATACGTCGTCTTGAGTGGCTCTGTATCTCCCGGCAATGTGCAAGGAAAGCAGACAACATAATAGAAGTTAGGGATTTTTACATGTCGACTTTACTGAGATGTAATTCATTAACGATGTGGAAATACCACGTATAATTAACTAATGGTAATCATGGATGGAAAGTCAACGATGGTAGAATTGTGGAAAAAAAAACTGGGGCCTTTTTGGACACCAAAAGGAGCCTTAGATTTGCTTTTGATACATACAATACTTTAGGGGTGTCAATGGGCCGGGCCGGGTCTCGGCCCGGCCCGAAGGCAAACAGTACTGAGTTTGGGCCTGCCCGTGTCGAGTTATTTTTTATTTTTTTAAAAAAAAATTAAAATTAATTGACAAATCTACCAAATGAAAAAATATAAAAAAAAATTTAAATTAAAGAAAAATACGGATGTTAAACACATGCAGGCGTCGGGCCAGCCAGGCCCGAAAAGGCCTGAAAATTAACTGAATTTTTGGGCCGAGCCGACCCGCCTGGCTCGAGCCTTTTTTACACCCCTACAATACTTTGATGCAATTGAATAATTTGCTTCATAGTTCATACGATACGTTTCTTGCTCGTGTTGGCTCTGCATATGCCATTTTTTGGTAGGTTACTCCATTGATATGGGGGGACTTTCATACTTTTCTATTAATAAGTTGGGAAGTGAAGAGCATGAAAAGTAACATTGTGGAGGGAAATCCAAGAATTATCCTTTGCACGCTTCATAGCAATTTGCATGATCATTCTTTATAGTATGTATGGATTTGATATTAGCATTGAGTGATTTTTGACCTCCCTCACCCTAAAATCTATTTCAAAGGGCGAGACATTTCCTTACTACACTAACCATCAGCCTCTTTCAGAATCGATGTGGGACAATCCTAATACTAGACACGATGACTTAGTTAAAAAAATTTCAAATCCTACATTGCTGGCTTGTATAGTCATGGGTTATATTACATACATCAGGTTTGATTTATATGATGACGAAATCTCTCATCTTGCCAAAAACCTGAGGAAGAATGAATGCACGAACCTATACTCCCACGACAAAGATGCCCCTGTTTTATTTTTTGTTCGAATATGCCCCTGTTTTCAAACGGCCTTAAAATAATGCACCAACCTCCCATTCGCTGCACAGAAATATTTAGGAATAAACTGTCCATGAAATTTGATTCAATATGTAATATGATCCATAAACTTTAAATTTGTTCAATATTGTCGTTGAACTTTACCTTAATGTTTAATATGGTCCCTAAATCTTTAGTTTGTTTAATGTGGTCCTTAAATTTTTGCTACATATTCAATATAATTCCTAAACTACATGAAAATATTCAATATAGTCATTCCATTAATTTAAGATTAATGATAGTAATGAGCATTTTCATATTTTTCAAGAATCAAATTGAACATATACTAAAAGTTTAAAGATTATATTGAACAAGTGAAAAGGTTAGGAATTGTATTGCATATTGAGTTAAAATTTATTAATTATATTAAATAAATTAAAAATTTAAAGATCACATTATCTATTATGCATTAAGTCCAAATTCAGGAATATTTATATCAATTCACTAAATATTTACGGCCCAGTTTTCTGTCAAGCAAAAATAACGGCGTCCTTCTTTAGTGGCAAAACATCATCGTTTCGTCTTGCTAACGCGTGTATCGTACGCGCCAACATTATTAGCCACGTCAGCTGTCCTATCAGCCTGTATGGACACTGAGTTTTGTTTTCCCCTTTGGGTCGGACAGAAAGAATTTTTTTTGGTCGAAAGGACAGAAAGACTCGAGGGGCCGGTACTTCGGTTCCTTTGGCAATTTTTGGATCGTTTGAAGGATATAAATGTTTTTCAAGTTGGAAATTATTTGATCATGATTCGGCGCACGAACACAATAAAATAAATCATAAAAAAAGAAAAAAAAATTAAGATACGAAATTTTATCTTGATTTACCATTAAATTAAGGTTACATTCATCAGATGATTCCATTATAATTAACATATTACACTTTTTATTACATTACTCAATTACAAGCGAAAAAAGTAAATATAGAGATATCTATTCATGAGACATAAATTTAGATTACTAATAAAAAATTATGAGCTCAAATTATAAAAATACTCTAATGTCCAAAAGGCACATAATCCACGTGACTTCGTGCTGCGGAGCATGATATGACTCAACAATGCCGTTGGCTAGGACTAAATGGAAAAGCCAACCCTTTTTTGGGAATATTTTTCAGGTTCGAAATATTGACGCATAGCTCAGCAAAGCATGTCCCCTGTAATCCTAGCAAGGAAAAGGCATCCGGTAAAAAGACGTGTTGACTGCAACAACGTTAGGATTACTCTTCGTCGAACGTCGTAGTCGAGCTTTTGTTCAGTTTATAGTGGCTTTGTTCCCGTCTCGTGTACATGAGGTAACTATTGAACATCACACATTCGTGTTCTGGAGAGTGACCTGACAAAATACTCAAAAGTGTGGTGGCTATCTTGAATTCGATATTCATCAGGGAAGAACAGACATTCTTACCAGCTTATAATCTCTTTGAGTTTGATGAGGTAATTAATAGGCATAAAAGTGGGTTTATCGCCTGACATAGAAATTTCGAATTGAGTTGTTTTAAGTCCAATCCGTATGGCAATTATCAATCATCTTTCGTGTTTTGTGTATTATGAACTTTGGTATCGAATGTGTACTCGAATCAAAGCACTGTCAGGACAGGCGATTTTTCGAAAAATTGTTTCCGCGATCGCAATTACGCCAAAGAGAACAAAATTTGCAAGACTCGGCAAGGAATAAGATTAAAGAAGATAGCACCTCGAACTAATTAGGTCGGGATATGTCGCATCACAATGCGAAATATGAAAGCTTGTTGAGTGGATCGCTCAAGTCCCAGAAAGGTGGTTAACGTTAGCGTGCGCTTTACCAACTAATTAATCATCTGATATTAGGTAAAGCATGGGGGGAAAACAATTGATCAACCCCCGCAATTAATTGCTTGAATAATCAATCATGTGAGTATTATTATGAATTTATGATAAACAAGTACCGAGCTTTATTCTATGAAGATCGTTCCAAGCAACATCAGCCGTGATGCCCCAGAAGAAAACTTGATTTCTCTTCATAGGACTTCAAACTTGTGGGCTACAATCCCGTCCATATGGCTGTTCGGAGAACCCTGGTCATCTCGTGTCGCGTTCGTATAATCGTCGCAAGAACCTGCTTTCAAAGCAGGGATCCGGGTTGGACCTAATGCAAACGCAACCATCGCTCATTTAAATGATAGTCGCGACCAACCGGTCCAGGCGAAACAAGTCCTCGTCCGGACATGATTTCGAACCGAGAGAGGACCTTCGTTGAAATAGAACTTGCCGAGCTGTGACTAACAATTGGAGACGGATCAAATCGATGCATGAATCGAATTGAATTAGACTCAAAACTGCTTTTCCGGTCGAGTCGGATTGGGGAAGAAAGGTCCTGGCCCAATGGATCTTCTTGCATAAGATGTAAGAGATACCGAAGGCGCTCGATCCCTAGACATCACGCCAATGGAGCATTAGGGACTCGCGGTTCACAAATCAATGCTTGTATTTTTTTTTGCTTTGGTCTAATCAATGCTTGAATTGAGTTGCATAGGAAGCAACCTTGATTGAAATATATTCAGGTGCTACTTGGAAAAACAAAATACTTAGAGACAATAATATTTCAAACACCATTCTTGCATTAGTTAAAAATATTATTTTGGAACAACGTTTTATGTTTCATTCGTTATTCAGATAATAATTTACGTAATGTGAGATTACCTTAATTTGACATCAGGAAAGAATTGAAAAAATTACCAAAAACATCATAAACATATTGCAATTATGTCAATTTAGTCCCAAGCATTTTTTTTTTTTTGCAAATTGAGTCCTAAATATTTTGCAATTTTGTCAATTCAGTCCATTCGGCCAATTTTTTGGCCAGAAAACATTGACGTGGATAAGTCTAATAATATTTGAATGTTTCTTAGTAATATTTTATTAATTATTATTTTTATTTTTCTTTCTTTTCCTTCCTTTTTTTTTTTTACCATTATGGCTGGCAAGGATTGCTGGAGCTTGCAAGCCACTGGGCCAGGGCTGTGAAACCCTCGCTCAAATGTGGGCGAGATAATTGCGGTCGTGAGCAAGGCCGCCTCGGCCAGGTCGAAGGCAACCTCGCTATGGCTTTAGTGGCTAACTCTTGGTTGGAGTTGGATGTATTCAAATTCTTCGGGGGTACTTTAAGGTCTTCCTCTCCTTTATCTCCTCCACCCATTCACGGAGGAATTCAAAGCATCGATAAATAAAAATGGCTGGTCAAGTTGTCGATTCATGGCCGAAGGTGATCTAGCCCGCAATTGGCCAGCGCTTCACAACCCTCGCTGGCCTCAGTGCTAACAATAAAAAAAGAAGAAGGTAGGAAAAAAACATAAAATATTAATAAAAAAGTTAAAGAAAATATTAAAAATTATAAAGAATTATTCACGTTAGCATCGATCATGCCACGTTTATGATTTCAAGTTAAAATTAGTCAAATAGATTGAATTACCACAAGTGCAAAAGATTTAGGACTCTATATAAAAAAAATTAGACTGAATTGGCACAATTGCAATAAGATTAAGACTTTTTTGGTGATTTACCGAGCAAAGTTCATGAGTTTTAGGGAAAATTTTCAAATAAAGAACTCAAAATGAAGTCATTTTCTCAAAAGAGGGCCTTAAGTGAATATTATCTCAAATAAGGGCCTAATCTCACCAACCGGTGAAATCTTATCCACATTCAGGGGCATTCTCGTCCAAATTTATTTTTCTCTATTTTTTTGTTTGTTTGTTCTTCCTCTTTTTCTTTCCCTTCCTGTCTTTATCTTTCTTCATCTTCTTCACGCCTTTTGTGCTTCGCTTGTGATGACCAAGCTGCCTCGTAGAGTGCACATGATAACAATTCTAAAAGTGAATTTTTGCTCCAAAAGTGTTTCTGGAGTAGAAATTCGTTTCGTAATGTAAATTTTGAAGCATAATTCCTTTTGGTAAAAAATAAAGTTTCTAAAAGGAATTTTTATTTATGAAATTATTTTTTTCCCAATTTGAGAAGTTAAAAAAAAAATAGCTTCTCTAAATCAAGAAGTACTATTCGTCTCACCCTTTTTCAATACGTCCTCACCTTATTTTTTATTATACCCATCTCCACCGACTTCCGTTCCTGTCGGCTGTCGCCGGCCGCCATCCATCACCGATCTCCACCAGTTAACGTCGCTGACCATCGAGTGCCCCCACCCACCGTAGACCTCTGCTGGTCGCCACCCACTGACCGTCCCCAATAACCAACTATTGCACACCACTGACCTCCACCGGTCATCGCCCATCACCGCACGTGACCACCATCGTTGCCGACCATTACCGACCTCTGTCGGTCGCTGCCAAACGTCGAACACCACCCACAAGCAACCTTCACCAGTCGCGATCGTCGCCAACCACCAATCTTCACTGATCGCGACTGCCACCAAGCGCGATCGTCGCCAACCACCAATGTTCACTGATCGCGATTGCCACCAAGCGCTGGCCCCTACCGCTAACCATCGACCACTACAACTGTTGCCTGAGTAAAATAATAATAATATATTTTTAAAAAGTAAATAATATTTTTAATGATAAAAATTATATTTAAAGAAATCTAAAAAGTTCAAAAATGAAGTAAAAATATTTCGACCGTCGATAATAATTTTCATGAAAGATTTTCGTGTTAATAATGTTTCAGAAGCGGAACGTTTCAATAATTATCAAACGAATTTCTCTGATCATAAATAATTTCTAGAGAAGAAGTAGAAAAATCAACTTTTGATTCTGAGGAGAATTTGATTTTGGCCAGAAGTTGATTTATAAAACAGAAGTTTTATCATGTGTGCCTTTAGCAATGAACTCTTCCATGGCTTCTTTATTGCCTAGATAAATTGCCATTGCCCCTTATAAGTGTGCAAGCTCTGTCTCTTCCTTTGACGGAGGCTTATGCCATCCGTGCAACTTACACGGAACATGTTGGGGTTGTCTCACGTCAATTGTACAAGGGGTTAGTAGTCGGTTTATAAGTATGAGGGAAAGTCCCATACTTTGAGCTATTTGGATAAGATAGACCCAAAAACACTCAACACTAGTATCAAAACATAATTTACTAACTAAGTATTGTCCCAACAGTCACAAATTACACAAGTATCAAAGCCCAAGTTACTAACTAAGTCTGGTCCCAACAGTCACAAAGAAGAGATACATGATGTTGCTCCTTCAACCTAGGGCCCGATGTATGAGGAGGAGATTCACCAAACACTGATATATATTGGGTATGGGCCCGATGTATGAGGATAAGATTCACTAAACAATGATATATATTGGGTATGGGCCACCAATAAACCATCGATTCTAAGGATTCGGATCACCCGACATTGAAATTTCTATGACATACTTACCATTTATTGGAGTGCGCAATAGAAGTTTGGTACATTTACTTGGGGGAGATCGCCAAGAGGGAGCTTAGGTCACGGCCCGTCAACGTATTTATTTGGGCACACTTTCACTAAAAAAAAAATTAAGTCAGTGAGTTATGGGCAAACTAAAATATATTAGCCTCTTGAAACCACGCCAATTCTTCAATGTGGAACCTTTTAACATAACTCAAACACGCATCTTAATAATATTCCTTCATGTGTGAGTTCCAGTACAAGATTTGCTCCATTTAATCTAAGTATTCATTGATCCAAACCTCCTTCCACATCAATTTATATTCAGTTAAATCTCCCCCGGGCAGCAGCGATGGCTCAAGGGTGCGGAAGCCCGTAATGCGATCCCGATCTGAAATTTGATAATTTCTCGTCCATTCCTTTCCTGCTCACTCGCAAAAGTTGTCTTTAGCTGTACTTACTCGACATGGCAGCGCGATCCAGCCATGTGCATGCATGGATTCTCTGCACTTTGATTAGATTGCTTCCACTTTCTTTTGCAATGCGGTTGAGTGGAGAATTCAGTTTAGTTTTCTCAGTCACGGTGCGCATGATATCATCTCAACCAGAGCGAAGGAGGGTGAGGAAGAAGAACCAAGAAAAAAAATAAAAATAAAGAAAAAAAATGTACTTTGACGAGATGGGACTTGGCATAATCTTATCATGGGATTTGGCATATTCAGAACAAAAAAAAATGTACTTTGACAGAATCTTATCATGGGATTTGGCATATAGTGTTTCCAGCAAATAATGAGAAAGATGTGTTCATTGATTCCTTGAAACCACCCGTGAATCGGACCCAATTGATTATCCGATTCTTATTTAAAGAGAATCGAATCGGATTGGGAACCGATCAACCCTAATTTTAACATGATTAATGTTCAAAAAGCTACGCAAATTTGATGGCGATGGCGGAACGAACATTGCACTAAAACGACAACGGATCAAATTGACCTCCACTAGAGATTCTCGTGTGGCCCAACGTCTGGCCTACTCCCTCCCTGATCACAAAAATAAAAAATAACGTCTGGTCTACTGGGACGGTCGACTTTTAATGTTCCCTGTCCAAATACTGAAAATAATCAAAAAAAAAAAAATTTGGTCAAACATCAACAAATAATTCAGAACAAAGAACAGTTCAGTTTTTTTTTTAAAGTTAAAATGACACAAATAATTTATAAATTTTGATATAATATGCAATTTGATTTTTGAACTTTTAATTTGTTCAATTTAATCTCTGAACTTTGATAAAATATGCAATTTAATCCATAAACTTTTGATTTGTTCAATTCAGTACCTAAACTTTTAGTAAATATTCAATTTAACTTTTAAACTGTATAAAAATATTCAACGTTATCTCTGATATTAAATTAACAAAAGGATTATATTGATCATTTTATTATAATTCAGGGATTAGATTGAACATACATTAAAAATTTAAGAACTAAATTGAATAAGTTTAAAGTTTAAGGATTAAATTGTATATTTTATCAAAATTCATGAATTAAATTAAATAAATTAAACATTCTAAGATCAAATTAGACGTTCCGCCAAATTTCTGGACCATTCACCTAATTATCCCAACTTTTGGGAATAAGAATAAGGTGGAGCGGGTGCCGACTCATATTCCAGATCCGGGCTCAACTTGCCAGGAGACGGGGGTTAATCTTCCAACTTCATCGTCCATGGAGACCGCTGCATCAGAAACCGCAGGAAAACCCATAAAATGCAGAGGTTCGCAGGTTTACGGTTTTTTTTCCCCCTCTCTCTCTACTTCACTTCGATTATCGTACCCGTAATGTGCTGGAATGGTTACTAATCTCGTCCTTTTTTCTTCCTGGGTATGGAAAAAAAAAAAAAAACGAACAGCTGCAGTATGCAGAAGAGCAGGAGAGCCACTGGTGATGGAGGAAATACAGGTGGACCCGCCCAAGGCATGGGAGGTCCGCATCAAGATCATCTGTACCTCCATTTGCCACACCGACGTCACTTTCTGGAAGATGGACTCTGTAATGAACTGTATCCGTATTCGATTACAAGGTATTAACCGAGATCTGAACTTGAAAGTGACGGTGGTGCAATTTGCTGCGTTGTTTTGTTCAGGGTCCATTTGCTGTTTTCCCGAGGATCTTGGGTCACGAAGCCGTTGGGTACGAAGCTTGATCTCTTCTTTGTGTCACCCTTCACGTTCTCACTAGCCGTTTGCATCTTGTTAATTTGATCGCAATCATAAACCGTTGCCTTCTTTTTCTCCTCTGTTTTTTCCCCTGTTTTGGCACTTGACTGTCGTTTTTTCCCACGGGGAGAGAGAGAGGGGAGTCTCGATACTGATAATTGACTTATAGGGGGGACATCTTATAGCTGGTCACATGAGACTATGGCGTGTTCGAAAAGTCGTAGATAGCACAGGATTCGGATCCGATAGGACATATGGCGAATTTATATCAAAATGTACAGATGCCCTTTTCTTTTTTCTTAGACGGGTTTACCAAATTGAAGTCTTTACATGTTATTGTCCGGGCGGCAAAAAGATAGTTCGACCGATCCCATGATTAGAATTTAGAATGAATAAAGAGCAAGAAAATAGCCAACATATCGAATGGAAATTAACCATGGAATTGGGGTGAAAGATGAAGGGGGTTTCGTTCATGTGATTAACATGGCGTGCCTCCACTCCACTGCTGTGGTGAATGATTGTATTGAGTGTTGAAAACATTTGAAGGGTGGTGGAGAGCGTGGGTGAGAAGGTGGAGGAGGTGAAGCCAGGGGACACAGTGTTGCCCGTGTTCTGTCCCAACTGCGATAAGTGCAGAGAATGCGAGTCTGCCAAAGGCAACAATTGCGTCTTCGCGAGCCGGCCTCCCGGTCCCGGAATGCAGAGGGACGGGACTGGCAGGTTCCGTGCGGTGAAGGATGGGGAGGCCGTACATCACTTCCTGGGCGTGTCCAGCTTCAGCGAGTACACGGTGGTGGACGTGGTTCACGTTGTCAAGATCAGCTGTCCCATCCCTCTCGACCGAGCCTGCCTCCTCAGTTGTGGTGTTTCCACAGGCAAGTTCTTCCTTAATGTGATGTCAACGTCCTGAATCGCGATGATCTGACCGCCCTGGAATTTCGATTTTGCAGGAATGGGAGGTGCATGGAAGGTGGCCAATGTAGAACGAGGCTCCTCCGTCGTCATCTTTGGTCTTGGAGTGGTCGGACTTGCGGTAATCTCTCGTTTCTGCTTCCCACCTTTACGTGTTCTTCTTGTCCCTTGTCCATTCCCATGCACCCTGAGTTGATACATTACCTCGTGATCATGGAGATTCGACCACGATACCGCGTACAAAGCAGACCACGGAGCACCATCTCTCACTTATTCTTCAATATTGCAGGTAGCAGAAGGCGCAAGGCTGAGAGGAGCTTCAAAGATCGTCGGAGTGGACTTGAATCCCGACAAGTTCGAACTAGGTCAAGCTTTTTGCTAGTGCTTCCCTCTATTTATGTCAGGCTTCATCTGCTCTGTTGATGCATTAATTTTGGAAAATCAAACATACCCATTTGATTTTTTTTTTTTTTGGGGGGGGGGGGGGGGGGTTAATGACAGGAAAGAAGTTCGGGGTTACCGATTTCGTCAACCCTGAGGCTTGTGGAGAGAAGCCAATCAGCGAGGTTGGTGGGCAATCTTTGGAGTTTTCCATTGTTCTTATACAGATGGAAAATGGACACGAAGGGATCAGTGTGCTTGAAATTCTAATCCGAATTAAGTCGTGGTGATCAGGTGATTAAAGAATTAACAGATGGCGGTGCAGATTACAGCTTCGAATGCGTTGGATTGGCTTCCGTGATGGCAGATGCCTTCAATAGCAGCCGAGAGGTTTCTTCTTCTTCTTCTTCCTTTTTTCTCATCGCGTGTTTTGAGGCTCGTTTAATGGATGGCTTGTTGAACAGAGCTAATCACGATTCAGAAAGAGTATGCAAACCATATTTAATTCGAGACAGGTTCATTAAAAATGCAAAACAAGAGTTTGAACTTTGAATCACAAGGACATGAATTTCAAGTTGGCCAAGATTCCCGTGAGGTGCATAGTTGGTAAAAAGTGTTGTGCAGCATTGCATGTTCTGAAACTGCAGTGTCTACAGAGAAAAGAGGAAGAAGCTAAAATACAGTGCTGTGCTTTGATGTTGTGAAAATGTTTTGAGTAGCTAATGAATTGTGGCTGTGGAGGTGAACAGGCCGGAGGGAAGACGGTGATACTGGGGGTGGAGGCACGGGGGGCACCAGTGAGCCTCAGCTCCTACGGGATCCTGAGAGGCAGGACCGTGGTGGGCTCCTTCTTCGGCGGTCTGAAACCCAAATCCGACGTCCCTCTCCTCGCCCAGAAGTACCTGGATCAGGTCAATCTCTCGGCTTTCCCCGCGTCAATGTCCTTCAGTAAATGCTCGATCCGGCCTGGTTTTCGCCCCGTTCCTTTGGATGCCTCTGACGGCGTGGGGCTGTTTCTGATGCAGGAGCTCAACTTGGATGACTTCATAACGCAGGAGGTGAGCTTCCAGGACATCAACCAGGCTCTGGATTTGCTGCTTCAAGGGAAGAGCCTCCGCTGCATCATATGGATGGATAAATAGTTTGCCACTTTTCCATTCGTCGCCGCAATGTCGCGATGACGGATCATTTCCGCATGTGACGCATTTGTCGATTTGAGAGTTCGATTTTTTGAATTTCCATTGCTGTTATTCATGCCACGTGTGACGGTTGACGCTTCAATAATCGAATAATAAGAAGGGTTGCCTTGGTTATTTCCCTAGGATTTGTCAATATGCTCCGGATTCTCCGGAAAAAAAAGGGGGGGCTGTGCATACAAAAACCTTACGACCAAATCTCTCCCTCCTCTTCTGCCGGCGTTCTTTCGAGTTTCCGATTCCATTCTCACCTTGCTCGTCAATCAATTGTACCATGTATTTGTGACACTTTGATGAGTCGGCCAAGAGATGGCCGACGGTGTCAAAATTCAAAATTCAAAATCAAAATGTTTTTTTTTTCTGCCGGAAAAAAGAAAAGGAGAGAAAATGGGTTGGATGTGGTGTGCGCACAATGTGATGAATAGAATTGCTTCATGCCAGTCATGGTATTCATGCAATCGACGCATAAAAACAAGTCATTGTGTTCCAATGGAGAAATTATTCAAACATAATTTCATCATCATCCACGAAAATACTATTTTTTATTGGCTAATTATTTTTAGCCATATAAGCCATAATTCTTAAGATTTTTTTTTTAATTTTTTTTTTCACAAAATAATGAACCCTAAGACAATATAAATGGGCCGTTGGGCCGATTTCTTCTACCGTCCATTCAACACGAGCAGCCACCAGCTTCTTCTACGGTCGGTTGTACCGTTGTCGTCGCCCCGCGGGTCATCGGGAGTCACAATCCCTTGGCGAATCAGATACCGGCACGTGGTAGGCTATCATTGGTAGTCCGGTCAACCTTTCCATCTTTTTGACCTCTCGCAGTCGGTAGCACAGACAGACCGTTCCCCCGGAGGTTCTCCAAACCTAACCCCTCCTCGAAACCTCCATTGGTTTCACTCCTCGCGATTCGCTGTTTCTTCTGCTCTTTGGGCCGCCTATCTGAGAAAACCACACAAGCGCATCTTTCTCTCTCTCTCTCTCTTCTCCAATGGCGGAAGCTCAGGGCGAGAAAACTTCAACCTTAGCTGAGGTAACTCATCAATCGCACGGTCTTCTCTTTAAAGCGTGGATCTTGCATGACTTTGAGCTGGACTTCTAGCTCTTCTGGTTCCCTTTGCGATCGATCTAATCGAACTGGAATGCGGGAAACACGATAGCGAAAGTATCGAACTTGTGTCTCCTGAGGTTCGGTCCTGATGTGGGTTTTGCTATCTCAATCGGATGCAATGAGATTCAAATTTCTATTTGGTTGGGTTGCCAGATTTGGTCTACTACTTTGAGGGTAGGGCATTGGACTGGAGAAACTTTCGTCTTTGTTTAGCTAGGAGAGGAAAGAAATGCAATTCTTTGAGGCACTCCATGGCTGCTCATTCCGGATTTTGTGCATTGGAAGTGTGCTTACTTGCTCAGTTAGCAAAGCATTATAGGATTCAACTGTTCTTGTTGATCTCCTATATACTTTTCTAAGTCCTGAAAATTATTCAGATCGGGATACTTGCCATCCATTTTGTTGAATTGCTGTGTCCCTGAATTTACACTCTGTGAACTGCACATTGTAGGATCCTAAGAAATGCAAAGAAAAATTATGTAAAACATAGATGTTTATGAAATTCAATAAGTATGCCTTGAGGTCGACCTTAAATTTTCAAAATATGCTTTCACCAAGTTTATAATGTATTCATATTTATGACACTAATAGTCTTACTGATCCTAAGAAGCTCATTGTGTTGTGAAGATCATAGCTTAATAATATATCTTTGGCAACTCTGAAGTTTCTTTACCTTTTGTCATAGTATACCGAGATTCTAGAATCATATTTGGCATATTAGCGAAAAATAGTTCTTTGTAGAAATAGCTAGACCAGATGGTTTTCTCCAACTATTAACTAGTACCAGCTAGATTAGTTTAGAGACCAAGGACATTAGTTGCGTTTTTTTAGGATGTCTTAGATAGACATCACTGGTTCACTACAGTGATTACACCATCAAGATAGACGTGAATGTTGTTTGCGACAATATCATTTCAGGTATTGTTGGATTTTGGGGCATCTTTGGTTCACAATGGAATCGTATTACTCCGGACATTAGATTCCTTGAACTAGTATTCCTGTATTTTACAAGAAAATTCATCATGGAATTGTATTACTTGAGGTTTGAGATTTCTCGAATTAGCATTTATTTAAGGAATGTGATCTCCAAAATCATTTTTGGGAAACAAGCTTCCTTCAAAAGTATGGAATTGGATTACGTTAGCTAGACCTATTGGAAATCCATTTTTCAAGACATTACTAGCTAACTCCTGTGTACAACCATCATAGTCACCATCTTCTCCTCCATCCTTTGTGGCAAGTTGCCATATTATCCTAATACATCATAGCTTCTTTATTTGTATCAATGATTATTACACCATTATCAATTTTACTTTCCATGGCTACTTGTACCACCAAAAAAGTACACTATAAGTTTCAAATCTTCCGCATTGCACCCAATTTGGTGCCACAACTTATCAGTCGCTCATTGGAGTTCCTTAACTTTCAAATTTCGTTCATTGATGTTACTCCGCAACTTGGGTTGCTGAAGACATGGCATTATTTGATGTTAAAATCTCTACTGCGTGGTTTTTTTAAATAATGTTACATAAGCTTTTTCTGCGAGCAAGTGGTCGATGTAGCTTGGATGTAAGGAATTTGCAAGTTGAGGAACTTAAATAAGCGAATGAAAAGTTATGGTATTAAAGTGTGCACTGTATAAAAGGTTTGATATTTTTAGTGCACTTTTCACTCAACTCACTTATACTCCACTCCAACAAAGGATTGTGCGACTATCAGTCTTTCACCACCTCCTCCGTGGTTACCTTCAGACTCGCTGGGCCCAGAAGTACGAGAACGGACTTCATCTATTTATTACATTGCTGATTATGGAGGAACAAGCCTATCAAAATTTGATACAATAAATGGGAGCTGTTCTAACAAAGGGAGTTGACCATGTTGGTCAGGGGCTCTTTTACCATGGAAAATCATAGTTACCTCATGGGGAGTTAGCCGCACCCATGAATGGATTTTGTGGTACCGTACAGTTTTATGGAAATCTGTCTGAAGCGAAGACTTTGCATTATTACCGTTGGCAAAACTACCTCAACTATTTCACCACCATCATCTTACTTTTTTAACCTTCACGGCATCGCTATAACCTTTGACCAGGCTTTTGGTACTGCCTTCTCCGTACAACCACCATTACTACCACTACCTCTCTGTTCCATATTACCTCTCCTCTATGCTCACAATCCCTCATCACCAGCATTCCATCCTGACTAAATGGTAGGCTGAGATTCATTTCCAATCGGATGGTTGAAATAATGAGTCAAACTGAGTAGGAGTACTAGCTTATATATTCTAGATAGCATCATGGTATGTTTTGGTCAAATATCAGATGAATAATGGATGTATAGTTAGAGTAGCCAACAAATGTATGGATCTTGTGGCTAATACAAGGCACTATTATTAGAGGTTTCCAGAATACTCATTGATTGTGGTTTTTATCTCAGTCCTTCCAATATACTAACTATATATAGTGACACTTATGTTACTTCTGCGTTCTGTCATTTTTTCTTTTGTTGAATGTCCATTCAATTGTCCCAAAAAAAGGTGAAGATTGAAGAAAATTATGATTTAGCTTTCCAGACTAAGGATCTTTTGATGACGTTTTATCTCCGTCTAAAGCTCATACATCTTCATATTTTGTTAAGACAACCACTTTGTTCTTGAGCAGCCAAATAGAGAACTTTTGTTCTGGAAGCTTAGCTTGCAATCGTGGTGCTGAAGTACATCTGTCCTATGTGCCTGCTTTAAGGAAGCCACGCTAACTTTTTGTTTTCACGTTGTCAGTTTAAGACTATTAGCGTGTTCTTCATGATTGAGGGTTTTCTTTACTATTATGTTTCTTTAGCTTACAAATTAGATATTGTTTGCAGCAATATTTGTTGGAGAAAGTAGGGAAGCTGGATGTAGTTTCGAAACCTGATAATGTCCCCAAACCTGAAAAACCAGTGAATGCTGCTTCTGAAGAACCTGTCAGTGAGGAAGCTAAGGGCAAGGATGATTCTGCTGCTGAAGGTGCTGAAACTTCAGTCACTGAAGAAACCAGCAGTGCCACTGTTCCTGATGCTTCTGCGGACAACACTGAAGAGGTTTCTACAGTTGCTAGTGCTGAAACCACTCCTGCTGCTGAGGACAGCAATGAAGCAAATGAAGAGGAACATTCAAGCAATGAGGAGGCTGCTGAAGAAGCGCCAAAGATAAAGGTGAGTTCTCCATCGTTTGTTGCTTTATTTGTTGGTGAGCTTGTGTGCATGGGGTCAGACTGTCTTATTGATCTCTCTTTGGTTTTTCCAGATTGAGACTGCACCTGCAGATTTCCGTTTTCCAACCACAAATCAATCAAGACATTGCTTTACCCGATATGTTGAGTATCATCGGTAAGGGAGACTTGCTGTTGGTTCTTACATTTGTCTTTGCTTCTTCTTGTTTTTCTCATATCCAGTTACTCTGGTCTATGTTATTTTGGAAATTTCAGCTGCATTGCTGCCAAAGGTGAGGATGCTCAAGAGTGTCAGAAATTTGCCAAGTATTATCGTTCTCTTTGCCCTGGTGAATGGGTATGTAAATTTAACACCTTTTCTCAGCACGAATTCTTTTCCCTGTAATTATGTGTCTCCTGATTGTGTAATTTTAGAGTTTTGACTGTCTCGTATCCAATTTGCAGGTAGTATTGCATCTCATTTGTCACTGTTGGTTCTTTATCTCATGCTTTCACTTTAAACCAATATTTTCGAAACTGTATTGGCAGCCAGATTGGATTGCTCACTGGTGTGCAGTTCAACTATTTCAACCAGTTGAATCCTTTTTGGTTTTAATTGACTTGTAAAAATAGTTACTATATTTAAACTAATGCACATGGATAACATATTAAAAACCCATCCGAGATGGCCAGAGCTTGCCCGAAAGGCATGTGAGTTAGTGTGTTCGAGTCTTTCTGTTTAAGCTTCACTACTAGAGACGGTAATGATGGTTTTATGCTAAATAACTTGTTTGCTCATTATATTGAGAACCATTTTCAGCTCTGATAGATAAGCATGCGGGCAATGGTCCACTAGAGCAATGATTTGAATCTCTGTACTGCTACTGAGGGAAATTAATTTTTGGAGGCCTATTGAAACGAAACCTTAAGCTGGTTTGACAGGTTCGAACTGGATTCTAATCTGGTTCTTCGCCAGTTTTGACCTTCGAAGGATACTGACTGACCAGTGTCAACTGGTATGTGTTGAGCTGACCAGTCCGATACCATTGTGAAAAGATTGCTTTGAACATGCTGGAGAGTTGTAGTTAGATAGGGAAAGTAGATCTCACTTTCATCAGAAGCCTGGCCTGCACTGTGCTGGGGTGGCAGATTTAGTCTTGGCTTCGAGCTTCGAGCCCAAAGCTTTTTAAAGAATTTTTATCAAACACTCAAAATTTTATTCAAGGATCTTGGGTGCTCAAAACTGCTTTGAAAATCATTCCCAAATGCACCCTCGATCTGCACTCGAGTACAGTGTCAATAGACCACTGCTTATGGCAACTGAAAGGCTGTTGTCACCTGCTTATCTATTAGTGGGAGGTTTGGGTCTTTGCCGTAGTTTAGTTAAAAAATATCCAGAATGCATCCTGTGTGACACGAAGGAGTCTTTGAGGAGTACACTGGGTGATTTTCCGTTAGAATGGCTCTGTTTTGCTCGGGTGGCATGTGGGTTATTTAAAAAGAAAAGAATTAAGTGTTACTTATGCTGTCGCAAATAAAAATGATTTAATTCTTAGAACTGTGAAGAAATTCTACATCAATTTAAATGCCAATACTGCTTATATTAAGTAAGTCTTAGTTACATATACATGGGAAGCATAAAACTCATTCTACTGAAAACTTACTAAATGTCCACCATTACGGCACCTGTAAGAACTTGTTTCGTGTCTGTCTTTGGTAGACCCATGATAACTCCCACTCTATCTGATGCTCAAAGTTGGTTGAGTTGTAGATTAGGTGTCTGATTACTATTCAATTACTTGTGATGCTTGTCATAAGAAGCTAGTTACTTCTAATCGCTCGATTGCCTGCAAGTGAAAAGTCACCGCGTTTCCTACTGCTGATTTAATTGTTCTATTTGGAGTTTACTGGTTTTCCTGAGAGTTAACTTTCTGGTTTTCCTGGATTCCAGATTGATAGATGGAATGAGCAAAGGGAGAATGGCACCTTTCCCGGCCCTCTGTAGATGGGCCACGCTTAAAAAGTTGCCGACATCATTAAAGTCCATGGCGTCTGTTGTTCTCTCCTAGTTTTCTGCGTGACCGCGGCAGATTTGTTGAGCGAGACAAACTCTCGTGTTAAGAAAATGAGTTAATAAAGTTTTCATGTCTGTTGCAACCGGTTCAAAGTCTTAACAAAGAATTTTGTTACTCATAACTATTGCTTTTCAGCACCAAGGGACGAGCTTTGGTAGTTTATAAAACGTGTAGTTGCCTGTCATGCGACAATCAATTTATAGAGTCGAAAGATAAAATGATTTGCTGTTACACCAGCTGAATAAAGAGATACCCGCAAGGGGCGTGCTGCTTTCGTGAAAGTCATATCTTCCTTTGTAGTGTCCCTGACTGTTGACCTTTCTCTTAACCTGGACTAATTGGTGGCTATAGTGCGAGTTTGTTGATTCAAATTGAAGCCGGGTGGCAGTCCTCGCAGCATTCTTCCTGCTTGGGAAGTGTGCAAGTTAAGTCTTGCTCAGCCATGATGCAATCTAAAATTAGGTGGTTGCTATCTTGTATATCGACCCTGATGGCTCTACATGAATAGTTTCACATGAAAACTACATGGTACTCAGCGCATGATAAGTGATATTACTTCAGAAGTTTGAAGCAAATTCTACCGACTTCTTTATCCCTAGATTCTTTTGGTCGTATTCTTTACCCCTAGTTGACAAGCCGATCTTGATGACGCTGCTGCTTATGCCTCATTTGGAAGAAATTGGATCGCATCCCAATTCTGAAAATTTTGCCCCATGCAAGCACGCCATATAAGTTTAGTTTAGAAGCAATGAATCTTGCAAAAGGAGCAAGGAAAGAGAAAAGGATCACTCAATAAACAATGGTACGAGGCGGGAAGGCTAGCCAAGGAACAATTTCCATATAATGCGTAGGATGACCTTGTTTGCGGGCAAAGAAACGCAAAAAGTAGGAAATCGTCAGAAACAATCTTGCGTTAGAAACAATCCACACGTGAACAATGTCCGGAAAAGTTTAAGAAAGGACGGAAATATTCTCACTCTTTCATTTACCTTCTAATTTGAAAATCTACACGTCTGAAATGTTTCTCGCACATTCAAAAGCAGCGAGTCAATACTGTTTTCCTAAAAAAATAACCTACCTACAATTCTAATAAATCAACCAACTCGTCCGTGATATGCACTCCTTTTCTTTTCACTATCTCCCCAGCTCCCTTCACCCAGCAAAATGTTTTATCCATGTACATCCGATGAAGCCCGGACATATCCTGAACTCAAATATACATGCTCCGCGTCCTCCTATTAAGGCACCAACAAATATCATTAGGCTCAAAATACAGCAACCAATGATACGTGAAAGGGAACTATTCTTGAATGCCGTTCTTCTGCAACTTATGTTGTAAGCTGATTTGCGAGGTATTCGAGCTTGGGGATTCCCTATGACATAAACAATCGGGCAAAGGGTTAACATAAAAGGGTTCTTCTGACCGAAGCCTGTCCGTGCCCTTCGTCCCTGCAATAGGCCCTTTCCTCTTCCTCGGAGACCCTTGCCTGAAACATGCAGAAAGTACCATGTCTAATTCTACACAAAATTTGGCAGATGAGAACAAATCCATTATGGTAATGTCTCAGAATTATGGTTCGTGCTAGAAAACTAATAATCATTCTCAAACATTTGCAAGTCCGTAAAATCAATAAAACATATTCCATTCATAATCGCTGGCAACCAGCCTTAAAAGACATTGATCAATGAGTAGCAGGTGCAATTAAGTTCAATTACAAAATCACATTGAGCCAAAAATCAATCTTTTGCAGCAAAAGCAATAAAAATGTATAAAAAAACCAATGCATGATAATCAGGCAAGACACCCGCATACAAATAGGCATGAAGCATATTGAGCAAGGGCTATGTATGAAATATATTACAATTAATCAGGCACGACACCTACATACAAATAGGCATGAAGCATATTGTGAGAGGGCTTGCAGTAATTCTTAGTCATCACAGGGGAGATCATACATGGGACGAGGACAAGAACCTCTAAAAAAAATTTGGTAACCAACAAGCCAACTTTTCAGAAGGAAACGAGTCCAATATGTATCAACTCGAACTTGCATCGTAAGTTCAATGTCAAATGTCTAACAAGTAACAAAACAAATGCAATTATTGAACAGACTCCAAGCTCACCTTCTTTTATGCAGTTCAATTATTCGGATTGATAATTTTTTCCCTTCCTTCAAGGTTCCACTGTCAATTTTATCAAAGAGACGAACAAGAGTTTTCCTAATGCACCAAAAGATGAGTCAGAAAACTCCACATTAAATGCACTTCAATCAATTACTCAAGTCACATATCAGAATCACTAAGTGATTAGAGAACAAGCTAACTTGCCTATCGGGAGATATTGTCTTCTTATGTCCAAGAAAGCGACGATGACCTTCAACTGCCCTTGCCATATTCCCAGAGTATGATGGTATAAAAACATCACTCTCAACTGAAACAATATAATCAAGAGCAGCCATTTGAGAAGCATGATTCATAAAAGGCTGAAGTTCCTCCGCTGAAGCCAAAAATTCCTGCATTGTCATTGAGAAAGGTAGGTCAGATGCTATACAGTTTAACAGCAGCAATAGAAGTATCAGTATGAAACTATTAGACAAGATATGACATTGAGTTTTACACTAACAAATACATACCGCGACACAGCTAAACAACGTTGCCAGTAGATTATTCAAGCTTTTGGATTGCCCACGGGTATTTTCTAATTCCTGACTTTTATGGTTATTTGAGCCATAACTGAATAAAAAATAACACTAAAACTTTGAGGAAACCGTCAAGTTAAGTTGGAACACCCAATCTTACAAAGAGCAGAAATAAAACGAAGGCAGTGCACTTGCCAGGAAAACTAAAATCAGCTTAGTTTCATTCCAGGAATAAAGTACCATGACCATAAGTTACAATACCATGCCAGGAGGATCGACGCTACCTTTTCTGATGAAATTCTTTTGAGGTATCATACATATGATCAAGTTGCCAACTAATGATCGGTGGTTTATTTGGAGTGTGCAAACAATCGGAGTTGAGGATTTGAAGCATGTCTGTACAGTAGAGATACGCGGCTTCTGGTCCATACTACTACTCATCACGCTCTAGTTTTTTATTGGTTCGTTTTGAACTTATTAAATAAGCACAAAATTTACTATTCTCAGATTAGACCAGAAGGGGCATTTCAGAGGAAGAAGCAATATTTCCTCTTCTGTAACAACTATATTACAGAGAGAATATTAAGTCAACTAAAAGGAAGAAATCGCAGAGGCGTCAAATTCCTAAGCCAGATGATTACCTTTCTCATTAACTTGGGATAGCGGGCTCTCAGACCAGCCATACGAGAATCACCTCCATATATCTCTCCAGCAGCAATGTATATAGGTGTGTTTGGTGGATATCCCAGAGCAGCGAGAAAAATACCAACCTCCTTTGGAGTTAGCGGGCAATATCCTTTGAATCTTTGCTCCAGAGGATCAATCTCCTTCACTTTCCAGTGGGAAGTATTCTCTCTGTTAATTGTCATAATCATCAGCAATTTATAATAAGGATATAAAGACAATGAAATCTTGGAAGAAGTGTCATTAGATGGAGGTGAAAGTATGTCAGACTTTAGCATATGATTTCAGACCTGATCAACTTGAGCTCCTCTGCTTCAGATTCAGATAAGTCATGTGTGCATCCACTAAAGGCAAGCATGTCCTTCTCATAACGTAAATGAAGAGCGATGTAAGGACCATGAGCTCTCATCCGATCAACCAATATCTGGGGGAGTAAAACCATTCATGATCGTCATCAGAGACACGAGGGTGTAGCATTTCTGAAAACAATATTAGCAGGCAGATGCATTTCTTACTTTACCCATTGCTTCAATTTTAGGTGCAAAACGTAGGGCACCATAACAAGCACGACAACGCAGCTTTTGAATGTCAGGTGGTAGATTGTTATTTGCCAGACGAGAATCAGATTTGGCAGCTCGAACAACCTATTAAAGTTGTAAGGAATAAGAGCCTTGGAACAAACTAATTTATCTAGACTGACAAAGAAAATTGAAAAGAACTTTATGGAAAAATTTAACAAGAAAAATGCAATGATGTTTCTGCAAAACATACTTTGTGCTCGTCCCACATGCTGGCTATCTCATTCTGGTAATAATCCATACCAGACCAGCTTTTGAAATACTTCACTGCCCTTGTCGCTGTTGCTAGTTCTTCAGGGAGCTTTCTTATAACTCTTACATCGTTAGCCAGCGCATTTATGAAATGATCGTCATCAAAAACATCTGAAAAGTTGCTGCAATTAACATATAACAGTCTTAGAGAAATTTCTTTCTTTTGCCGCCTGAACATTTTTTTTTTTTTTTTTGGGGGGGGGGGGGGGGGGGGGGCGAAATTGCTGCCTGAACAGTTCAAATGTTACTTGAAGGAAAAGAGTTTGAATCTTTTTCAGATAAAGAAAATTACCTCGTATCCTGCCAAAATGACCTTTTATCAAGTTCTGGAATCACTAGAGAGGCATTAATTATACGAGCCACAGCAACCATGTCACATATCTGCATTCCATGAGTATGAGCCGTTCTTTAGATAAGAGGTCATTTATTTAGATAAAGGATGAAGGACCAAGTGTCATAACGATCCATTGCTTGAGCTTTTTTAGCTGATTAAAAAACTACAATGCCGGATTAACAATTCAAATCTTTGCAATTCCAATCAATCAGATCTGTAACCTGGGGTGTATGCAATGATTCTATACTCGGAATAACGATGAAAAGTTGATGCGGTAAGAAACCAAAAAAAAGAAGATACAAAATCTGATGCAACAGATCAAAAGTTACTCAAACAAATCTTCAATAACTCCAATCAATTACATCTATAAGCTGCGGTGTACGCAATGCTTCTATACTCAGAATAACAATGAATATTCGAGGGTAAGACTCCCAGAGAAAGATAAAAATCTGATGTAATAGATCAAAAGGCACTCAATAACTTGAAATTTCATGTCACTGTCACCAAAACACAAGCCAAAGAGTAAGGTAAAATGACGGCTCGTGTGAGTAGGAAACAGAAAATATCTATATAAAATTTTTAAAGTTTCCTCCACAGGTATTGATGTGCATAAATTAAGGGGGGAAATCATTC
Organism: Rhodomyrtus tomentosa; assembly: GCA_028455895.1. Lineage (NCBI taxonomy): Eukaryota > Viridiplantae > Streptophyta > Magnoliopsida > Myrtales > Myrtaceae > Rhodomyrtus > Rhodomyrtus tomentosa. Next base: position 31,576,046 of record JAPCWY010000001.1, on the reverse strand, counting down.
TGTACATGAAGGGAGGTAGATTACTAGCTGTAGAAAGTAGAGTGATCCCCGTTTTTTCTCATGAGATATGGTGCCAGATCTCAAGTTTAGCATCAAGAGACATTGCCAGACATCACATTCACCCACACACATTATCTGCTTTTTATAATTCACCCAAGATATTTACAGCTTCAGTTTACATAAAATACATGAAGATAAGGAAGGGAAGGATGAGATATACCCCAGCTCGCATCTGATTAAGTCCACCATTAGTACTTACTAGAAGATAACCTCGTGAATCTCCAGGAGCTAAACAGGCAAAAATAGGAAAACTAAGTGTGTTGGCAATGTGTGTTACCAGGAGGAAAAATTAATAAAGAGACCAACTCACGCGTGTAGTTTAGACCGGGCTCTGTACAAGGCACAAAATCACGATTCGAGGGAGGTTTCCAGAGCTTGACAGAATGTGAACTCCCGTTTGCACCATCTAACTGTCAAGTCTAAGGGAGTGAATAATGAAAGGCACATGACTGCTTTGCATCACTACTGATCTAAAGCTGTTAGACCAAATACACTAGATAGAAATTTTGAAAATTAAATTGTCAACTCATATGATCGAGATTAAGTAATAACTTCAATGGATACTTTCCTATACCACAAATATCCACCCATTTTTATATTTATGCTATGACAAGCAAATGGATCAAACAAGCAAACTTGATTGACAGGGAAGGAAAGAACCTTGCGGGAAGAAGCCGGAGGTTTCGAAAAATGGGGTGGCACGAGCTCTTGTGTCCAGCTCTGCTCAGTGCTCTGTCTCTGATACTTAATTTCATACTGCTAAAGTTTCGGAATAACAAAAGGATGAGATCAGTAACGAAACAAAACATTGCCGTCCCAAAATGACAGATTCAACACTCAACCTCAAATTTAGAAAGAGTGAACCAAGAAAGGAACTTTGTTAATCAATTGCACATTGTAATGTCAGGTCAAACAAGCGTGCAAACCTAATCTCTACCCAGTCAACATCACCTTGATTATCAGTCTTAAAATAAACAACCCAACCCATAAAGACTTTTCCTCCAATTAAGCTCAGAATCACCAAAAAACAAAGTAAGCTGAAGAAAAAAAGAAAAAAAAAAGCCCAATCAAGTCGAAACTCCGATACAAAATTCTCATCGAACTCGAAAACCGCAAGCCGAGCAGCAAATGAAACGGGAGAGAATCACGCGCAGAGCGACGGCGATGTTACCGCGGGGAGCTTGTGAGAGTCGGCGATTCCGGGGAGGCTGGAGAAAGGGAAGACGCGAAAGTGGACGGAGAGGAGAGCCAGGAGGGCGATCGCGCATATGGCGCCCGTCAGCAGGCGGCGAAGCACCACCAACGCCCTCCGCCCCAGCTTCTGCATCGCCCTCTTGCTCCCCCCCTTTTGCTCAGCTCGAGAAAGGAACCCAAGAGAGTAGCTGTGGAGTGGTTCAAGGTGCGGGAGATGAACCCACCATTGCTGTGAAGGACTGGAGAGAGAGAGAGAGAGAGTGGTGTGAGAGGGAGTGTGGGAGCGGAGCGGAGGTGGTCGGCTGAACTGCTGTTACTTTCCCTTGACCCTCTCTTCTCTCCATCCACCTTCCCAATCCCAAATGCACACGCGGGTCAAATCTCGTTCAATTTCAATTTATTTATTTTTTCTTCTTTTGGCAAATTTAGGCCTCATTTTAATTCTAGGAAGTGAAATTTGTCCCATAAACAATTATCCATGGATGGACTTGGAAAGTCAAATTTATATGTTGGACATTCTATATATGATTTACGGTGGGTAGCCTAGCAATAAGCTGTACTTTATTTTATTCATTGAACGAGTCGAGGTGATGGATGTGTATCCAAAACAGTCAATCCAAATCTATAACATATATTTGATGACGTAGAATCGACTTTTGAAGAACTGATGTGCTTTTACTAACGCAAAAAAAAAAAAAAAAATCAGCCCAAAAATAGTCTAGGCTAATCGCTCGACTAAGGTTTCAGTCAATAATCTCATCTTCTATATAAACAAATGTATAAACAAATATAAGTGAGTTTAGTCCACTAATCATATAAAAGAAAAGGATTAAAATATGTTTTGCGCTAAATGCCAAATCCATAACCCTGCCTTATATGTATAATATATTCACATAAAAGTGAGTTTCGGCCATTAATCAAGAATAATTACTGAAAATGAAATTTCGCCTTATATGTAATATTATTTATAGATTTGGATTTTTGTTATATTGTGGTTGTGTTTTTTGTGAAACAAACGACCTTACAAATGTAATGAACTAATTTAACTTTGACAATATAGATACTTCGGGTTAGGGTTTAGCCGTTCATGTTACATTACAAACAAGAAAAGATGGAAAACGCCTTATGGATGCTTCCCTGAAGATCGCCTCCAAGATTCGGCTGAACTGTTGAGCCCCCAGAAGCGGGCAGCCGACGATGGGTTTTTGTTGGACAACGCGCTCAAACCGTTTCGTGGTGGTTAATTAATGCCGGTGTCCGTGGTATTTAAGTTTCGTTTGTTTCGCAGAAAACGGATAATTTAAAAAATATTTTATTGAAAAAAAAAATGATCTCTCGTGTCGATCATAAAAATGAACAAATGATAAATGTTTTCATCATTCGTGAAAATTTTTCGACATAAATTGTTGTCGACAATGAATGTATATTTCATTGGCTAATTGATTTAAGCGATCATTTCAAGAATAGTACTTTTCAAATTATCTATTTCCTACTAACAAATGGAACTCTAAAATCATAATCCTCGAACATTAATTATTGATTTTGTCCGACGCTTATGTGAAAAGCTCGCCACGTAATATCATGTCGTCGGCCAAAGTCGTATCACGTGATTTTTTTTTTTTGTTATTATACACCATCCTGTAAATCATGTATTATCCTATATCGCATTGCCCCGAGTTTGGAATTTTCTTTAACTACAACTGAGCCTCGTTTTATCATATTACGGATCAATTTACATGACATTATCAAGGCGAGGAACACCGTTTTTTTCGTACCATCATCAATTGAGAAATTTTTACAATCCCCATTTACCAATCTAGACGAAAGGCGTCGCCCGATAACTTTTCATTTAAGGATTGTGATGTTATTGTAATGATCTGGTAAATTATGATCAAGGGGAAAAAAAAAAATTGCCGTACCACGATACGTTGCCCTTTTGGTTATATGTCACAAATGAGATGATGTATACCATGGACAATCCCATGTGGTGTGAAGTTAATAGGATTCCTCGTCTGTAAAAGAGATATCTCATCACTATTAGGACGAATTGGACTGCACCATGTCATTATTGTGCGACTTTTCCGCCGTCGATGCTTGCTTTCGGGTGAACGGTCCGCTTCCTAAGGACACTGAAGAAATTATGAGCGCAAAATCGAGGAAGTTGCTATCACCGACGCTTTCGTTTGTGGTTTTTGTTCACTCGGCGTCCATTACGATTCTGCAGGTGCCATCTACGATCGGGGAGAGCTCTTTGCCCAATGCCTTCACATGAATTGCAAAGGTTTCGTGATGTTAGGCGAGGGGCAACGCCGAGGGTTACTGAGGAGGATCGTGCAGCCTTAGCCGCCTAGGTCTCAACGACCCTCAACCTCGAGATCTTGCCCCGATAGTGCCGTGACCGTCGACTTTCGACCCTCGACCCTCGGCGACCGCCTGGGCTCGTGTTGACCAGAATTTGGAGCCACAAGGGATGCGCATGCGCATGCGCATGAGCTTGGTCCAGAGAGATGAACAGTAGATTGAATGCAAAGCGAGAGCACATACGAATTCATCAGCGAGAACAAAGTTGGACAAAAGTAAAATTCAATAACGCTCTAAATAGCATTTCGAAAAAAAAAAAAAATTGTTGTAATACAAATGCCAAGTGAGAGTTGCATTGGATTTCATGAACTTTGGATTTGCTATCTTCAACTTATAGATATTTGCAAGAATTGTTTTTGGACGCTCGAAAACTTTTGAAAAAGTCGAACCAAATGTGCCCATTAGCATATTTGGAATGGATACATGATTTTTCCACATGAAATGGATCTTATCGAGGTCCACGCCCCTGGATTAATTGATAGGACCTCGAGGTCCGTTGGTTTTACATGTGCAAACGGAACTAAAACAATGGGCAATGGCCCTCAAAGATTTAGACGACTGCCTATGGACTTTCACAGCTTTTTCCTAGGAAAAAATTACCTTTTTTTTTAAATTAAAAAAGAAGTATTAAATATATTATAATTATATCAATTAAGTCATAAACCCTTATTTTATCAATTGAATCATAAAACTTTTGCATTTGTGTCAATTAAGTCTATTTGGCCAGCCAACAATGATGTAGATAATTTTTAATATATCACACTTTTTCATTTCTTTTTTTTTTCCTCTTGTTTCTTTGTCTTTCATTTGTCTTTCCCCTTGCGCCTAGCGAGCTCAGACAAGGGTCGCCGAAGCTTGTCTGTCTTGCCTAGGCTGGGCGAGGCCATCGCCTTCACAACCCTTGTCCGCCATATGGGGAAAAGTAAAAAAAAAAGTAACATAAAATATTAAGATACTCATTAAAATGATCCATGTCAGTTCTGGCTGGTTAAATTAGACTGAATTGGCATAAAAGCATAAGGTTTATCGCTCAATTGGCAAAAAAAAAAAACACACACACACACACACAGATTATGACTAAATTGACACAATTACAATAGATATATGACTTTTTTTATAATTATTCCTAGTAGAAAGTGCAAGTGCAGTACTAAATTGACACAATAGCAATAAGTTTAGGAATTTTTTTTATATAAGTTTTCCAATAGAAAGTGCAAGTGCGGTGACTTCAACTTGGATATTGAGTTGAAGCAAGCCAATACCATTATCACTCAAACTCTTTCAACTATGAATTTCGACTTGTTATAGATATGAGGCCATGCATAAGTTGGGAGACAATAACCATTAATTCTCCAATGAACCAAAATTTGGTAAGCCAAACTAGTGCCCCTCGAATCACCACCACAAGTGACCTTCGCAGGGATGGAACCAACATTTGGAGTGGGGCGAGGGAGGAGTCTCAAATTTATGCTCTGATGCAGCTAATATTTTAGGTACTTTTTTTTTTTGTGTTAGTAATGCTTATTTCAAATGAAGTCAACTCAGTATATATATTAAAAAAAACCAGAAAAATAAAGATAACTGAAATATATTATTTTTATCTAAAAAAAATCAAGGGTATAAATATTACTTAAAAATAAAATAAATTATTTAGAAAACTTACAATTTGACAGCATCCAAACTGACGAATTTATTTTGATTTTTGAGTTAAATAAGGAGGCGAAAAGGTAATGTTAAATTTTTAAAATTGTTTTGCAAAGTTCACTATAGTCGCCTCTTAACAAAAATTCTACTTTGGATAAAATCATGAGAAGAAGATAAAAATCGATACGCTTTATTTGGAAAAATTACCAAAAAAGTCATAAATATATTGCAATTGTGTCAATTTAATATTAAACTATTTTTATTTTGCCAATTGAGTCCTAAAAATTTTGCAATTGTATCAATCGGTCCATTTGGGTCGCCGACGTTGACATGACAAAATTTGATAATATGTTAACATTTTTTTAACTTTTTAATTATTTCTTATTTTGATAATAACTTGTTTCTATCTTATTTTTTCAATTCTTTTTTTTTCACCTTTCTTTGGGTTAGGGCCCACAGGAGGCTGGCAGGGGTTCGCGGCCCTAAAAAACGTTATATTTTCTAGTCAATCGAAAATGTTTTCATTATCGATAACTATTTGTGTCTGAATAATCTTCGTCGATAACAAAAATATTTTCTGTTCGTTTATTTTTTTGTAGACGCTACATGCCATCATATTTTTCTTTTTTGAAAAATAATTTCGAAATCACTCTTGTTTTTTTTTTCTTTCCACGGAGCCTTGATTAATAAACCAATTTTGACAAATTCTCGGGGCGAGCAAGGAGAGACGATGTTTGACTTTTCCTTTATTGATCATCCTCCATTCTTCTTCTTTTTCATTTCACTACTTTTCACCACCTTTTTTAATTTCCTTTCTTTCAAAAAACGTGCATGTCTCGCCAGGCGATGACCAATGAATGCTTGGTTCTCAGGCAACCGTTGACCAGACCTTCAATTCTTATCCAATTTGTCCCCGATGACTGAACGGCAGAAGAGCCCACAGGAAGCTGCCGCGAATCGGTGCACACCCTGCTGTTGACAACTCCCAGAAAGTCTCTTTCTCTCTCTCTCTCTCTCTCTCTCTCTCTCTCTCTCTGTCGTGTTTCAAACTTGGATTGGTTCGCACGAGGCACGACCATGCCGACGACCACGAAACTTAGGAGGGATCAGCCCGATGAATACAGCTTCCTGGTCGAACGAAACCTCGAGAATTTCCTCGGACGGGTCGTGGACGCCCTCCACCTCCAGCTTGGCTTCCAGCTGCTTACAGCTTGCTGCCAGTTTCTCCGTCAGTCGGACGTTGTTGTCCATCAACGTATCCTGTCTGTCACGGTGCGCTGTTTCCTTAAAGAGATCCTAGCACTTCGTTATGGCCAAATTTTAATGGATGAAGTTTTAATCCAAATAAAGGCATTGCAATTCGAAGCTTATGTCTTAAAACCCTCATTTGTTACACATAGTTCGATAAGGTTATAAACACGACTGAGGTCGAAAAATCACTAGCTAGCACGAAAACCTAATTCCTGGAGTGCAAGATAAGAGAAATTTGCACGTACCTAAGCTCGAAGGAGCCGGCCTGACATTTTACGACATGAAAACTTACGGATTGTAGCGTGTATTTGAGAAAAGTTACCACGCCCACTCTCACCGGCCTCGCCTTGGTCGGTTGTGGCCTAAACGTTCATGTTGCGTTGTACTAGTCTAATACAAACGACCTTGGATGATTGAAGAAATATGAGCAATCTGTTCGTTTTCAAGCCAAAAGGATGCTATTGTTACGACGTTACTAAGTGAAACTTACTACCCTAGAAAACGTATTTGCCGATAGTTCATATGGGTAAGGTTATCCAAATAGTCAATAAAATCTAACCATATTATCCATCATGGTCGATTGCGATTTTTTCATTTTAAAATATGGTAGATTTTCTACAATAATCGACCCCTAATTACTGGGCGAGCAAATGTTTCTCTCTCAGATTAATTAAATCCCTTAATTCCCTGTATCAAACATTCTCTTCCTTGTTTAGCAACACGAAAGGTCAAAACCCAGTACCCAGAAAAATCATCAAAACGAAATTTACCAGTTGAAGCAATTAGGCAAAGGCATTCATCGGGTTAAATTCCTTCGATTAAGCAGTAACACAACGTAATTAATTTACAATCGACGACAGAAAAACCACCTTCTATTTGAATGTGCATTGGTTTTTCCACTTTGGTCTAACCATCTCTCCTTCTTTTCTTTTTTCTTTTTTTTTTTGCTCGCGTAGATCTACAAATTCAATGAAAACAAAAGAAAAATAATGCATGAAAATCCGATCCGATGAACCACATATTACATGGTCATCTCTCCCTCTGCGTCGAGGAGTGCTTCAAGCTCATCAAGTCACCACCTTCCGCTCCATCCCTCTTCCTCCTAACAGGGATCAGCTTGGACCAAAACCCACCTTTGCTCTTCTGTCCCTTGATGATCTCTTTGGCGCAATCCCCGCCCGTTCTAGTCTTCGGCGCGAAGGCGATGGACCGGCTCTTCTTGAGCACGTCCTTGCCCCCTAAGAGCATCGACACCGGCCCGGACATTGCTTCGTGGGCGAACCGACCGTAGCGATGGATCGGACTCGAGCACGAGGACGACCCAGAAGAGGAGTGGTAGGACGAAGACGACGCCGAAGGCGAGGAGGAGAAAGAATAACGCCTGTTCGCGCTGGTCGAGCTGCGTAGATAACTGCCGCTGGATAGCCGGGAGAGCTTCTTGCTCAAGCAAAGCGAGCACACGCCGGTCGATTGCCGGTGCTTCGGGTGCTTCCTGCACCGCCAGGGGGCCGCGTCCCTCGATGCCCTCGCGTTCGCCATTTTCACATTCCCTTCTCCAGTCGTTGCGGTCGCGATATAAAGAGGTGAAGGTTGGTGGTTGTCCTTCCTGTTGTAGGTTACTTCCATGATAGTTCATGCGAGCTTCTTTGGCGCTTCTCAAAATTGCTTTTTTGACGGGTTCCCAGAGTTGGAAAAGTTTGCCAAGGACTGAACGGGCGGCTGCGATGGGCCCCAGGTGTTGGGGGGGCCCCCTACGTGGGAGGAGCGGACTGGCTGGAGATGAGGGTCTGGGTAAAAATTGGTGAAGTGTAGAATGGATCATAACTTTCTGCGCACGCGGAGGGGCGGCGTGGAAATCTCGGAATTGGGGGGGAGGTGAGGGGACAAAATCAAACGCACGAGAGCGGCGGTGCTTCTTGTGTAGGAATTTTGTTTCTTTATTTTTTTTTATTTTATTTATTTAAACGTTGTAAAGGAATAACCTTTTTTTAAAAAATCAAATAAAGGAATAACTTTACAAGTAAGCAGGTCGACATTTGCGAATTTTGAGGGTACTTGTTTGGGAAGTATTTTCAATTGGAATAGTTTCACCTACCCGTAAAGGAATAAGTGCATTGTAAGCCATAAAACTTATTACAAAAGTTCGATCAAATTCTAAAATTTATCAAATCAATGAAATCAAGTTCTTTCGTTAATTGTACACTTCGAAAGTTTTGGTTCTCGATTGCAATTTCGTGGCAAATTTTTTGACTCGATTGCATCATTTTCGAAAGTTTTAAGACTCAATTGATCGCACTTCCGTGACAAGTTTTTGGATTAGTTTATATTTTTTTAAAAAAATTTATGGCTCAACTGAACTTTTATTGATAATTTTTATATAGGATTTCGAGTGCGCTTACCACTGCCCATGAATATTCCATCTTTCTTAAGACGAACTGGAATCCGTCTTTTTTAACTTCTCAAGGTGAACATAATATCTTTACGATGAACATCCCGATTGGAATAGATAATTAAATATTTATAGAGGCTAAAATTGACTGGCTTTGCTAAACCCATTCACAAAACAATTTCGTGACATTCTTTTATAAAAGAATCATTAAAAAAAAATTTGGGCGATAATCACCGACTAATGAAGAAATAGTCTGGTAATGATGCATCATCCCGTCAAGTAAATTTTAGTTAATTAGCTAGTCCGTATATTTTGTACCTTCTTTTTTAAATTTTTTCTAAATAGTTTACGCAGGCGATGCTGAATATTCTAATAATTCATAGACTTGAAGCCCTCGCAAGGCTGCCCTGCTTCGAGACAAATCCCGAGAATTGAGAATTTTCCATGATCCGTACCGTCACGGGGTTTGTCCGAATTTTTCGAGAGTCATTCCACCTTTCTTTTGGGAGGAGCCTTAGGACAAAAAGAAGGTTTTCGCTGGGCATGCGTTTTAATTAATTCTTCTGTTGTGTGTTTCCTTCTTGTGGTGCTTTGTTGTTGTCGTCTTGCCTATTGCCTTTGTCGGTACGCCTGAGGACGTCGAGCATCGAGATGGAGAATTTGACGAGAGAATGAATTATCAATCCGATTACTTTTTTTAAATTTTTTTTTATAAAGGGCCGAATATATTAAAATGTTTTATAGGTGGCATGACTTGGGGATTCCCTTCCTACTATTTTACGTGCTCAAGACGACACGTAGAATTCCAAAGTTAATTATGAAGGGTAATGGGAGAGAAGAACAATCGAAATAAGCCGTGTAGAATTGACCCAAAAAATAAATAGAATAGAATAAACCATGTGGAATTCTAGGGTTGAGTCACGTACATTATCTGTATTTTCTCGAAGATTTGGCGTTTGCATCTCTTTATTTTATTTTTTTAAAGAAAATTTACATAAAATTATTTAGAGAAATTATCGCTGAAAGTAAGGAAATATCTTTTTCTAGTTCTATAGAGATCTGGTTATGAAAACTCGCGTGCTTGCTCCATAATCTTTTTTTCTTAGGCAAAATTCTAGAGATCTTCCAATAGATATATCCGAGGGTTGCACTTTCAACATCAACGATTCTTAATAATACTTGAATTATTTTTAATATTAAATTGAAAGGACTTACTAAATTGACAGAAACGCAATAAGTCTAGGGCTTTTCAGATAATTTTCTCAATATCTCACGCCTTCTTCTTTTGCCACAATTTTATATCTTTTCCCCTAAATCATCCTATGATTCACGTGCATAAGAACAATGCTATATAAAGTGTTAGAGAGTGCGGACAAAATGCATCTACAGCAATATATGATCTTTGTTGGAAACAAATTGGCTTTCACAAATTTTCGGATGTATCAGTGGTGGAACCATCTTTATATTATGTTTTTTGAGTTCAAAATAAAGACCTGAAGATGAAGCATTTGCTTTCCCCCGGTAAAAATTTCACCTTACAGCCACGACAGTGACGGTTTTTCCTCTTTGGGAACCATTTGTATTATTCGAACGACTGTAAGTTTACATCAATCACACTTTTTATTTGTAACTATTTTTAATTAGTTGCACAGACACAACGCGAAAGAACAGGGCCTCATAACTTTTGTAGAACGCTCGCTCGAGTATCATAATTTTTTTCCTTCCAATCACGTATGCGCCTTTTAAAATTTGTTCACTCAAGTGCCGTGGACAATTTAATTCGGTAACGTGGCGTTAATTTATTATATAATGTTCGACACAACTCACGCGATTGTATAATATCAGTAAGTGAGAAGTTAACTGGCCTCGTTTAATATTTTTAGAAGTTGATTTTTGCTTTATAAAATTGATTTTCGAGCAGAAATTCGTTTGATAATGTAATTTATGAATAAAAATGTGTTTGATAATAAATTTTTTACTTCTGAATCTGAAGCTTCAATTTCTTCTTCTTCTTCTTTTTTGGTCTAAATGAAGCTTCAAATTCGAGAAGTGAAAAAACATCACTTCTCAAACTTCAGAATTGCTTCTTCCCTCATCTATCGTGACGACCTCACTCTTTCGGATCCGCTCTCTCTTTTCTTCTGTTAGAAACGCCCAAAGGTCTCTCTGTCGGCGCTCCAGAATGCTCTGTGTCACTCCCAACCATGCCTCCGCCATTGCCTCCCGATTTGCACGTCTAACGACCTCAACGACCTGCTGATTTCGATTCGCCCTTCCGAATCCTCTGCTCTATCTGCCGTCTTCCGGCGACCCATCAGCAGCCGAGCCCTTCCGAGCCGCCTATGCTTCCGACGTCGCCTTCCAGGATCGGCAGCTGCGATTCGTCTTTTGCATCTGAAGAACTCAGATCTGCGAGGTTAGGTTTTTCTCGAACCAGATCTGGTCCCTTTTAGCGCTGTAAGCCATTTCACTGTCGAACTGTGTTGCGTTCTTTTGGTCGGTGATTTTGGGATTTGAGTTGGGTTGATTAAGTGATGTGTTCACGAATGGTGAGGGCGTTGTTTTAGTATGCTTCTGCTCCTCTTGTAATACTGCCGCACAGGTGTTTGAGGATATTTGAACGGGTTTCTCTTCATTTAAATCGTTAAATTTTGATTCTTCTTCTTTTTGAGCCATTAACCTGTTGGTTTTTCTGTTGTATCGAGACACGACTAAAGTATAACCTTTGGTGAATTTTCTTAAATAATTTCTCTTCTCTTCCTCTCAAATTGTCAACCTTTTGCTTTTCCTTTTCTCCCACCACTGTGCACACGAGTTTTTTTTTTTTTTTGGTTTGTTGATCTGCTCGTTCTGCTTGTTGGGTCTGGGAATCCCAGAAATCATTGGAACTGAAAAACCCTACTTTTTTGTATCAAAATCCTTGCGATTACCTGCTGCAACGCACAGAGTTAATTCGACTGCAATTGCTTCCTATCAAAACATCGAGCGACATCGAAACAGAAACATAAAACTGCAAATTGCTCGATAGGCGTTCTCATCTAGGCAATCATTGGAGCAATTCACGATTGGAATCCTAGAAACCATCGGAACTGAAACCTGTGTGTTTTGTGCGTTCGAGTGTGTCTGTGTCTGTTGAGTGTGGTGAGATATATACACACACACACACAGTGATCATACTGTTAGATATGCGTGCTTCCACTTTTTGGCTGATCATAAGTCCCAACATTGGTTCCTTATTTTTTGTTCCCAACCGACACAAGAAGCAGAAGAAGGTTTAAAAATTCTAGTGCTTCTCTCTCAAAGACTAATAAATGAAATTGTTTAAAATGACCTCTTTAATGAGCACCGACGGTAGAGCATTTTGTTAGCATTTTCTTTCATGCGATATGATGAACTTTCTTCTTTTTCATTGCATATGCGACTAGATTTCAGATGTCCCATAATTTTTTTTTTTTGGGGTCATGTGAATGATGATTTGTATAATTGATGGACGGTCGGCCCTTTTTGGTTATTGATGGGTGTCCGAGCTTCTTGCATAAACATGCTTTATATCACATAACATTCGTTTTGCTGTTCTATCCAATCTTTTGAACAGGAATAGGATCAAAGAAGCGAGGCCTTCCGAAAGGATTGCAATAGGTCAACAGAGGTAGTGAAATGAACGTTTGTTCAAACACTAGCCAAAGAAGGCCAAATAATTGACCATATTTTGCGGACCCTTCTTATAATCGAAATGCCGGGACTTTCATCCTCTTGAAGCGCTTGTGATCAGTACAATACAAGCCGGCGTATGAGGGCTCAGGAGCAACAAAATTAAAATGGTTGAGCAGTGTTATCACTAGATTGAGCAGAATCAGTATGAAAATGGCAAGTAATCGAAGAAGAGGCAATGCTGCACTCGAATAGTAGCACCTGACCCTCCGCCGTAAAAAAGTAGGAATAAAAATCATCTATTGATAAAGTTGCACGCTTCCTGACGTTAGATTAGTTAATCACAATCACTATACGTTAAATTTAAGCAAAATTGAGCTTCCAGCTATTTATCCCACCTGCCAGTGACTTTGAAAGGATAGTTGAGGGAAAAAACTAGTGTTGTCTTGCCACAACTTTGGGGAGCACTAAATCAAATTGCACGAGGATAAAAACTAGTTATTTACTCATATGAACCAACCATATAAATAAAAAAATAAAAAACAGCCAATACTGCGTCAAGCCTAGTCAACCAGGTGAATCCTATTACGCAATTAAATCGTTGATTGCTTGTTTAAAAAGAGATTAATCAGAGACAGCTACATTAGCATATTCTTGACGCAATTGTTGTCCTCAAGTTCAACATCATGAGGTACTAAAATCAGAAACGCTAAATAACTAAAAATTTCCTCAATGTCCTCCATCCTTCAAGTTCTTGCCTTGAGGAATTTTAGGCCAATATAATGGAATGACACTTACCACGAGAGGTGGGACATCTTCCCCCTCCTAAGCTTGGTTGATGCCGGAGGCCACTTAAGACCAGTTACCTCATAAACTATGTAGTTTTGCACTTTTTGTGTCCCTTCCGTCCACCGTCAAGAACCCGCGAAGGAACCCATTTGTCGCCATGTGAATTAACTATAGAACGAAGGCGTTAAAAATGTCCGGAAAGACTTAATTCAATTTTGCCCATAAAATTGGTCTTCATTTTTGCATAAAATAATTAAATCGCAAATTATACATAAATCCGTTGCGCTTTACTTTTCTTGAATGACATGCATTTTAATTCAGCATCAAGAATTTTGTGTACAAGAGTTTTGTGCTAACAATGTTCCAAAAGTAGAAATTTTCAATCACTATCAAATGAATTTCTGTTTCGGAAATGTAAATTTTGTTCAGTTAACAAACGCATTTATCTATCAGAAATCTATTTCTGGACCAGAAGTAGAATAACCAGCTTCTTGCCAGAAGTTCATTTATGAAAAAGAAGTGTTATCATGCCCACCCTTAGAGATTTATTTGAAAAACACTAACATAAGAATTGGGGCAAAATTCTGTCAAAGTTGAAAAAGTTGTTGAAGAAACCTAACACTGAAATTGAGGTAAAATCAATCAAAAATACGAAATTGGGGTCTACAGAGCAAGCGGTGGGTTGGTGAGGAACCCTAACTCCAAAAAAGGATTATATTGCACGCTCTCTCAGAAGCGCCATCACCATTGGTGGAGAGAATGACGATGGACGACATAGGAGGAATGGCGTCGTTGTCGGACAATGCTTTCAGGTCGAAGCGACAGAAGGAGGAGTGAGAACCAACTAGAGAGATCTTCGCAATTTTTTGTCCATAAACGTCTCTACGATTATCAGAAAGGAAGGAGAGAGAGAATATTCTCCAAGACATTTCTAGTTGGGACTTCAATTTCCTATAGAAAGCCGCTTTAGATGCATAATATGGTTTAAAAAACAAGGGAAATTGCTGGAACATGCACTCCAATGAACGATATTACAATGATATAGCACTCAAGCGAGATAAAACATGCCGTTACCCTCAAGTCAGCGCCATATGCAAATAATGGCACTTCCGATGTTCTTATCTTAGGTATTGATTGCTTGCCTCATACGATAATTTAAACTAGGGAAAATTTCGAAAAAGACTATAAAGTGATATTATTTTCTCAAATAATGATCTGAAGTGATTTTATTATTTCAAAGAAGAGACTACCAAAGGGTATATTTGCATTTTACTATTTTAATTTTTTTTTAAAATTTTTCCCGCCATTGTCGACCTCAAGGCGAGGGTCCCCCGTCCACTGTTGGGCGGGGATCACCTTACCTGGGCTAGTGTCGGGCGAGGGGCGCAGTGTGGGCCTCACTAGCCTCGTGTTTGCTGATCCTTTTTGTCCCCCCGTGCTCGCTGCAACGCAAATCAAGCTCAGCTTTTCGACTTTTGCCGTGGCTTCCTCATTCTAGGTTTGAACCATTTTGGTTATTTATTTTATTTTATTTTATTAATATTCTTGCTTGGCGATGAGGGAAGTGGAGCGAGAAACGAGGTGCGTGTTTCAACTCTAGATCAGAGAGAGAGAGAGGTGTTTTCATGACCGAGATCTCATTCATTGCGACTTTCAGCGACTCCTTGTCGTTGCAAATCGTGTGCTTCGGAGCGGACTGTTCGAATACATGCACGGCATCCCGGGCCAAGCAAATGCACGAACTTTAATGTTCCCAATATCGATCGTGCGACCTTCGATCCCAGTCCATTCTTTCTGCGCGAACGCCTTGAACCTCCACATGGCTTCTGGGCGAATTTCGGGATTCAAAGGGTTGCCGAAATCGCGACTTGGCATGCAATTCGCGATTTGGTCCGTTCTCTTTCCCTGATCGCAGAATCGAAACCCTAGGGTTACCTCACCTGTTTGAGCTTTTCCGATGGCCCAATTCCGTCTTCTTGGTGCTACTTAGTGGATGATGAAAAAAGTGAACTGTGATGCTGGCCTCGCCATCATCTAGGCCTAGGCGAGGGTCGCCGGACGCCGGCCCAAACGGGAGGCGACCCTTGCCTGGCGGCGGTATGGGCGGCCCGCATGAGGCCGGCGATGCTGAGGAGATAGAAAAAACCAAAAAGAAAAAAAAAAGAAAAGAAAAGAAAAAGAGAAAAAATTAAAAATTTTCAAAAGACGGAAATGCCCTTCAGTTTGGTATTTTTTGAAACAAATTCTACTTAAAACCTTTATTTGAAATAAAGAACGAGGTCACTTCATGCTCTTGTTTCGACTTCATCGCGAAGTACTCGAGATTCTGCAAAGCCACATTTTCTTTTTTGGAGGGCCCAAATGTGGAGCGAACATCGGATCGGGTCCGGTCTTATTAATGGGCTTGCTCGGACCAATTAATCGACGATCTTACCGGCACGGAAACGAGTCAAGCTTGTCACGACGAGCAGGATCATGCACTGAATTTACAATTCATCGATCTCTTCTCATCCTCCAGATCTCAATCTCCCACAGTTGGTCCGATCATTTCGGATTCCGAAACCCTTTCTCGATCTGACCGACGCCGCAGCTCTCAGGTAATGTCCAGTTCTTTGCCGTTTCGGGGTTCTTCCCACATTACAGTGTTGTTTCTCTGTAAGTCGATCCCCAGCGAGCGGTAATAACCCCAGCAACTCTCGTCATTTCGAGAAATTGGGCTGTTACGTTCGTGATTCTGCAACCTGTGCGCTTCCGCGAAATCCTGGGCCCTTAGTGGGAGTCTCTGGTTGAGCATATGGACCCGGTGATGATGCATGTCGACTGCACTAGTGTATTGTGTGCTCGCATTCTAACCTTTGTCTGGAAGCAACACTATCTAGATGCGGTCGCCTTTCTTTTGTCTTGGATTTGTTCACAATTTGCTGGGCTGGTGGTGGTGGGATGTAGCTATGAGTTACCTTCTTGAATGGTTCTGTAAAAGGTGTTGTGGCAGCTGCTGATTTTCCAGGAAGTGGTAACAATGCAGCGAGATCCCGCCACGGTCGAGGAGCAGTTGATCTTGAAAGCAATCAAGGAGGAGTGTCCCTGGGAAAACCTCCCTAAACGACTCCAAGCCACTCTTTCTTCTAAAGAAGAATGGCACCGGAGGTCAGTGTCAGTGAAATAGCGGTTCTTTTTCCCTCTTTCTTGACTTGTCCTAGTCCTTATAAGGGATCTGATCATAATGGCCAAGAGCACATAAAGCTGCTTGAAAAAATTGATTTTTTGAATGAAGCAGATTGAACCAGTGCGCTGATGACTGTAAAGGGTTTTATGAAAGGGCAACAATTTGATCAATGTTTGGTTTCATAATAATAATCTCTCCCTTCCAGTTGTCTGATTCCTTTTCGATATTTTGAAGTTTGTGTGTTGCTTGCATAGGCATTCCGGCATATTGAAGCATTTTGCCACATTCTTACTCTTGTAGGATAATCGAACATTGCATAAAGAAAAGGCTACAGTGGAGTACCTGCTTTGCTCGTAAAGTTTGCAAAGAAAGTGAGTATTACGAAGACATGATGCGGTACCTGCGAAGGAACTTGGGAGTGAGTGTCATAATTATCTTAGCATGCATAATTATTTTCTCCTTTTTACCCTGGCTATAATGTGTCAGCTCTAGTGACGTTGGTTATGAAGATCTTTTCTAATTGGTGAGGTTCCCTTGCATTTGACATTGGACTTTTTTGAACAGTATCGATAGATCTCATTTTTGACTCAGGGACACTTTTGTGGCGATACACTATGGTTACTTACAGTCAGCACTAACACCATTCACTGGTCGATTTGTATCATGCAGCTGTTCCCCTACCATCTAGCAGAGTATGTTTGCCGTGTCATGAGGATATCACCTTTCAGATATTACTGCGACATGATATTTGAGGTCATGAAGAACGGTAATTTTGTATTTCCTTTTTGAGATTGTGAAGTGAGAACTGTGCTCGAGAGATAGCTGTCCACCCACCCTCTTTACCAAATCATTGAACAACCTATTCTTCTTTCTGAAAAAGGGGGTTTCAAAAAAAGCAAAGACTGTGGAGTTGAAACTTTTTCTGTGCTAATATAGCTCTATGGTTAAGAAGTTGAGGCCTACGATGTCTGTTGGATGTCCTTGAACTTGCAACAGCCAGTTGTAATTTCTAATTCTGTGGTGGTGATAACACAATCATGAAACAGTAATTGACTGAGGATTTGTCTGATAGGGGTTGCTGTTGCTCCACCAGATAAAAGATTCTGCATATGATTGTCTAAACATGCTTAACTGCGAGATGTCGAGAAGCTGACTGACACATTTTTTATCATTTCATTTTGATTGTAGAGCAACCTTATGACAGCATTCCAAATTTTAGTGCTGCGGATGCCTTGCGACTAACAGGAATAGGGAGGAATGAATTTATCGATATTATGAACAAATGCAGATCCAAGGTACCAGATCGCATGGGCACTTTCTTTAGAGTACTTGGTTGGAATAAACTATATGAAAATACTAGGAGACCTATTTCCACTGTATTCTTCGTCATGTTTGGCCTCACCATGTTATAAGAATTAAAAGTGTGGCCATGATGTCTTTATGATTTTACTACTACAGCTTGAAACTTGTAGGGTAGTCAAACTTATTGGAATTCTGACCTTATAGAGTATTGGGTATCTGTCCTTTTACAGTATTGGAGTGAATGACCTGAAACTTTGAATTAGGTAAGAATACTCACATATAATTTTCAAGAAATTTGTAATACATAGTATAGATATTTGCTCACTATTTGAATATGACTACATAGTGTGTTTTCTTCATTGTTTTCTTCTTTTTTTCTCAGTATAAGTTTGTGTTTTCTTCTTTATGGACAAATTTTGTGGATTGCCGGATGTCACTTTACACTAATCTTACTTGTATTGGCATTAGCTATCTATAGTATAGTGAAATTCAATCCTGACCATCTGCTCTACTTAGGAGCCAGTTGTGTATGCTACATGTATGTGATAATTATTCAATGTCTACGTCATTCATTTGTTTAAGGACTACTGCACAAGTTGTATCACGGGAAAGCTTACGTTCCGTAGCTGCTGATGGATTCTTATATGCTGTTTTGAAGGGGCCTTAGAGTCGTTGATTTTCTCAAACGTCGTCTCTCTCCGGCTATTGCTAAGCTGCACTAGCATATTTTGACAGTGAGCTTAAGTAGCCATTCTAGTACTCACTTGTCTGTTTTTAACCTTCCAGAAAATTATGTGGAAGCTGAACAAGTCCATTGCAAAGGAAATGTTGCCTACACAACCTGTGGATTTTACCATTGAACCGTGGTGGGGAGTTTGTTTAGTAAACTTCACCCTTGAGGAATTTAAGGTAAGAAATCTTGTAGTCCTTCCTTTTTTTGTTTGTTCAGCATGAGAGTTGTTAAAGACAGTTTTTTCTTTGGATCGGATGCACAATCTACTTATTAGCCTGAATGGTGCAACCTGTGGTTCCTGTATTTTGTATTACTCTGTATCTTGTTCTTGAGCTGACTGAGTTTTGAGCACATGTCCCTTCAGAAACTTTCAGAAGAAGAAACGGCAACGATCGATAAAATCTGCAAGGAAGAAGCGAATGCATATATTTTGTTTGATCCTGACATTATAAAGGGTCTATACAGGCGGGGACTAGTTTACTTTGATGCCCCAGTTTATCCTGATGACCGTTTCAAAGGTAATTTACATTTTATTCTACTTTCGGAGTTCAATGCCAGTCTATCCATCATATGTTGAGAGAGTCGATCCCATGATTTTTCATACTGGATCTTATGGTCTTTGAACCTCAATTATCTAGAGATGCCTGTGTTTTACCTTCCCGGGAAAGGCATGCATAGGCTTCAGACATTTTCCTGAAGCTTATAACTCTTGGGAATGTGATTTTTGATAACTTGTTATTCTGCGACGTCGTTTTGGGCTTTATTTCTTTGTTTGTTTATCATGTCTGTGCCTTTAGTTGCTAACAGTTTAGCATGCCAGTTTCCAGGCTTGAAGGGTTTGTTTCCAACAGGGAGCAGTCGTACGAGGACCCTATTGAGGAGTAAGCTGGCGGTTCTTGGCTTTGTTCTTTCTCGAATGATTGATTTAATATTTTTAATGCGATCACGTCTTCACGTCTGCTAGGTTACTTTATGCTGTTTTCGTGGTCTCAAGTGAGAATGCCACGGTTGCTGAACTGGCTGCAACGTTACAGGCTGACCTTTTCCAGCTTCAGGCTGCTGCTTCTTTTGCTTGTCGACTGGGATGGGCAGTAAAAGTAATTGATCCAGCCTCTTATCTTCAGGAGGCAAGCATTCCGGGAACTCCTAGAAACATACTAAGTGAAGAAGATGCTTCACATGCTAATGTTGGCCCAGAAAACATGTTTGGAGACAGTGATGCTGCTCAACAAGGCGATGTCTCATGGTCAGAAAGCAATAGGCCAGCTAGTGGCCATGTTCGTGTGGCTTTTGTGGTGGATGCTAACATCACCTCTTACCTTATGATGGGGTCTGTTTCACCAGGTATCTTTGAACTTCTAGTTCTCAAAATTTTGCATCTTCTAGGAATGTAAATTTTTTTGCTTTGTACTCTTGATTTGCATTTAACTCCAAAATTGATGTTTAAGGAATAATCAGTTAAAGAGGTTGAAATGGTGTTTTAGAGTGATTTTGATGGTGGAAGCAAATTGAAACACTAGCTTCCCCTGTGTTAATACTTGAGTAGGAGGCTAGGAGGAAAAGACTCCAACCTTCATTTGGCTTATGTTTTCTTACTCAACAGAGTGCTAACTATGGCCTAAAAGCTAGAAAAAAACTAGAAACAGCTAAAAGTCTAGAAGTTTGGCTTGGGTGGTGTTGAACCTGTGCTTTTATCGGAGTGAAAATATGATAACAATTGGCCAGATGCCCTCTTTTGTGCTTCAAATGTAAATAATATGATAGCAATTACCCAGACTCTCTCTTAAGTCCATGAGATACACGAGATGTTTCTTTCTATATGAGTTTCCTCTTTCACTCAAATTCTAACAGCATCAACTTCTAAATATAGTTTTCAAATGCTAGTTCATTGAGTGGCCAAACAGTCAATTACCAATAAAAGCACAGGCCATGTTTCAAGAGAATTTTAAAGTGTCCAGCTGCATGCGCAATTCCTCCTCCTATATCTCTAATTGTTATCCCTGCATTGAATGCATATAGAAAGGAGCAAAACACTTTATTTGATCAGTACAAAATAATTCATAAGAGGTCCCAGGGGGTACTGCCCATTAAATCCTTACAAGATTAGGAGTCCAGTAGGTTGAGGATAGCATGCACATCAAGACTTGGTATAACCAAACCAAATCCATCATTCACTAAGCAGAAGCTTGGTTAAATTTTATGCTGTAGGTTTTGCCTGGTCAAGCTAAATTGAGACAAAGCTTGTTTTGTTAACCCAAATGTCCGGCTTAAGAAAAAAGTAAAGCCGTGCAACCTTTTTTTGAACCCTAAGCTGGTTTTGAAAGTGTAGATTCTCTTAGTACTTGACTGACACTGATTTATTTTCAATTACTGTTGCTGATTTCGTGATGCTGACGTTCATTGAAGAATTTTTCTACAATGCTGGGAAGTAGACATAAAAAGTAGCAATATGCAACTTTACTGGGATTGAATTAATCCTGACGTCAACTAATGAAAAAACAGTAACTCTTGCAGTTCATAGTGTACTATATCCATGAAGTCTACATGATGAATTGGCGATCAAGTGGTTTACTTTACTCTAGCTGTTTATTATTGTACCTTTTGGGTTCATAGATCATCCACATCTTAGGGTCAGGCACTGATGAGCACATTGAACTATCCATGTGTCTCAGAGCTGGGGAGCTGTTTCGACGCCCTACACGATTAAATCATTAAAAAGACAAAACCACCTCTGATGGTTTTCATATTTGCAAGTGTCCTTCAATATAGTTATTTCCTATTATGGGTCACATTCATCTTTAAACTTATTGCTATTTAGAAAATAAAAAGGAAGTCGTATCTTCTTCATTTTTCCTCTTATCGCAACGTGTCCATTCTTGTCTCACTTTTATGGTGAATTTTTTATTTAATTGGTCATAAAAAAATTGTCCTTACTCACTATATCAAAGAATTGGTGATTTATTTTCTTCTGTCGATGACAAACTTTCAAATAGAGCACGGTAGAATGACCGCCTATAAATATATTGAAAACAATGAATTTCAGAAGTGATGCACATTGAGGCACTTTGATTTCTTTTGTCATAAATATTCCAGTAATGGTCAATCCAGAATGAATGTAATTGAAGTATAAGTTTAGAATCTTTTTTTATATTATGGGCAATTTTGATTTAATTTTTCATCTCTTGAATGTTTGCATTGTGAAATGTAAATGAGGTTTCATTTTGGCAAATCTTTAAAGAGGGCTTTTTTGTTGTTTCATCAGGTGATCTTGTTATTTTTTTACAAAAGACAACTAATAAGAAAGTGTTTCGTGAGTGATATGTGCAACAAAAATAAAAGTTTACAATATATAGTTATGCAAAAATTTGCTTGTCTTTAACTTTTTCTGGTTTTTTTTTTTTTTTTTGGGTAAGGACTTTTTTCTGGATTTTTGTTGACAATTAGTCCATAAATTTGCTTGACAACGTGGAAACAACTTAGCTTCTTGAAAATTGCTTTGTTTGACATACACATGGTTATACCCACTTAGAAATTAGAAAGAAAGAAAGCACTTGCTAGTCTTAATCATGCGAATTAGTTCCCATTGTAATAAAAATTAAAAAAGAAGTAAAACATAGGATATTGGATTAATTTAGGCTTGTCACTTTATTTTTCAATTGCATGATTTAGGGCAAATCGGTCTCTTTAGTGAAAATGGAGTGGCTTTAGTCATATATCGGGTAGAAGTAGCCCTTTTCTCAGACTTATTTTCGTCAACATTTTTCCATTCAGTCCATTATGAGTTCCGTTTGCCATTTCTTCGAATTCTTTTGCTTGTGTTGAATATTCTTTATGTCCTTGGGTTTGTCATTCTCTCATAGTTGTGCTCTTGATCGAATTGTATGCTCAGGTTTGAAATCTCATGCCGTGACACTATATGAAGCGGGAAAGTTGGGTCATGCTAGCATTGCTGATCTCTGCAAGGATCTAAGTACTTTGGAAGGAACTAAATTTGAGGGAGAGCTGCAGGAATTTGCAAATCATGCTTTCAGCCTTCGCTGTGTTCTTGAATGTCTGCAATCAGGGGGTGTTTCTACCAGTCCAAGTCTGGATGAAGCCTGCAGTAACATGGGCAATATTGGTCCAAGCAAAGATATGGCTAGTTCTGTTGTGGTTGAAATCTCTTCCGATTACAATCCAGGGCAAGCATACACGGCTGAGAATGGGCTAAATTTGGATGATTCCACAAAATCTGAAACAATCCAAGGCCATTCTTCTGTTATAGAGGCCAGTAGCATATCAGAAGAGAAGTCATCGATCAATATATCAGAAGACAGTAACTATGCAAACGAGATTGCTATTTTGGAGACATCTATCCAGAATGATGACAAGTTGACACCAGATGAAGCATTAGACACAGGAAGAAATGCTTCAAAGAGGTTAAAGAAGTATCGTGTGGATATTCTGCGCTGTGAAAGCTTGGCTTCTCTTGCACCAGCCACTTTGGATCGACTGTTTCTTCGTGACTATGATGTTGTTGTATCCATGGTTCCTCTTCCATTTTCTTCAGTTCTTCCTGGACCATCAGGTCCAATTCATTTTGGCCCTCCCTCTTATTCATCATTGACACCTTGGATGAAATTGGTTCTGTATTCAACTGTGGCTAGTGGCCCTTTATCTGTTGTTCTGATGAAAGGACAGTGTCTACGCTTGCTTCCTGCACCACTGGCTGGTTGCGAGAAAGCACTCATATGGTCCTGGGATGGCTCTACTGTAGGAGGTCTTGGAGGCAAGTTTGAGGGAAATCTAGTTAAAGGGAGTGTCCTTTTACACTGCTTGAATTCACTTCTCAAGTATTCCGCTGTATTGGTCCAACCATTAAGTAGGTGTGACCTTGATGAATCTGGTAGAGTCATCACCATGGATGTCCCTTTGCCGTTGAGAAACTTTGATGGTTCAGTTGCTTTCATTGGTGAAGAATTGGGGCTATCCGCAGGAGAGAGTTCAAAATTGAACTCTTTATTGAATGTTCTCGCAAACAAGATAGAGTTGGGAATGATTGGTTATATCCGTTTGCTAAGACTTTTTAAAGAAAGAGACTCAGACTACTTTTCTCCTGATGACGAGAATTATGAATGGGTCCCTTTGAGTGTGGAATTTGGCATTCCACTTTTCAGTCCAAAACTTTGTAACCTAATTTGTAAAAGAGTGGTCTCATCTCAAGTTCTTCAAACAGATTCACTTACTGAGCATCATGATGCAATGCAAGGGTTAAGGAAAAAGCTGCGAGATGTTTGTGCAGAGTACCAAGCAACAGGTCCGGCTGCTAAACTTCTGTATCAGAAAGAGCAATCTAGGGAGAAATCTCGACAGCTAATAACCTATGCTAGTGGAAGATGGAATCCACTAGTGGATCCTTCTTCACCAATTTCTGGTGCCTCAAGTGAGCATCAGAGATTGAAACTTGCTAACAGACAGCGTTGCCGCACTGAAATCCTGAGCTTTGATGGCAGCATTCTTAGGTCTGTCTTTGTAAACCTTACTTTACTGTCTCTACGTGCGAGGCATGCGTTGATTTGTTGTGTCAGACTCCAGCATCAATTCCTTCTCTTTTTTTTTTTTTTTTTCAAATGATTTATCACTGCATAAATTTTACATGCGGAGTTGGATTGCTATTTGTGTGATATCTCAATAACTATTTACACCCAATAGAACTGATCGTTTCCCTTTTGAGGAGGCATGGGACAAATTATTTGGGAATCGTCAGTTTGGCCAGCTGAACAATCTAGCCTTCTAGTATTCTAGACTTCCTTACTATCCTTAAGTTGCTTAAATTTCCGCTTTGCTGCCTGGGAGGACTGTTGTGTATATTTTGTAGCAACCAATTTGATTAACCTTATTACAATGTACATTGATCACGACATGATCGTATCTGTGCCAGTAGTGATTACTAATTTGCAGTATCTTAATCGATAATACTGAGGATGAATAAGTGCCTACACATGTAAACTTTTCCCTCTAATTGGAAGGAAAAATACTATTTTATAAAGGATTGCAGATATCTTTTGGTGAGTCTCCTTTTTAAATCTTAAGTATTTAGAATAAGTTACATGGGTTGTTCTTGCAGATACTCTTGCTCGGGATTTATAGATGCAACTCGTACAAAGTGTGCTTCAAATTCCTCTCTGCATTTTTCTCTCATACAGATTGGCGTTTTCTGTTCACTACGGAGTTAATTGAGAGCTTTCGGTGAAGCTAAGACAATATCAACAATAGCATCCTTTTTCAATAGATAAATAACAATAACAAGGATTGGAAAGTGTGCTTGGCCGTATATTATCTTATGCCATTCTTGTACAATATTTTCTACAAATCCCACATGGTTCTGGTGAGAGTGTATGCATTTGATGTTGAGCATGCTTTCGCTGCTAATTAAAATCCACGAGTTAGGAGAAATATGTGTACCTGATCCTACCTGTTTTGAAATTACTTGGGGGCGAGAGGATGACAATGCTGATATTGGATCAACATCAACATCAACAACACCTTTATCCCAAATTAGTTGGGGTCGGCGGTCAATGAACCCCAAAGAATCATAAATATAAAAGCAAAATCAAGCGAGGAAAATAGATAAATATGTATAAATAAATAAATAAATAAATATATATATATATATATATATATATATATTTACTTAAAATGGGAGAAGCGGAAATGAGGATGTTAAGGTGGATGTGTGGTCATACAAGGATGGATAAAATAAGGAATGAAGAAATTCGACGAAAAGTTGAAGTAGAACTAGTGGCGGAAAAGATGAG
This sequence comes from Rhodomyrtus tomentosa, assembly GCA_028455895.1. NCBI lineage: Eukaryota > Viridiplantae > Streptophyta > Magnoliopsida > Myrtales > Myrtaceae > Rhodomyrtus > Rhodomyrtus tomentosa. The sequence continues at coordinate 31,550,709 of JAPCWY010000001.1, read as the reverse complement.
GGAGCATAGATTGAGATGGTTTGGGTATATCCTCCGAAAGCCCTTAGATGCACTGGTACGAACAGAAGTTTGCTGTCGAGAGCATAACACGAAGAAAGCAAGAGGTCGGCCGAAACTTACTTGAGGGAAAGCAGTAAAGCAAGATTTAATGGAGTGGGAAATAGATTGGCGTACGGTTTATCTTAGGACGGAGTGAAGGAAGTTTATTAGTACTGTAGAGGGGTAGTGTATAGATGTATACACTACCCCTCTACAGTACTAATAAACTTCCTTCACTCCGTCCTAAGACAAACCGTACGCCAATCTATTTCCCACTCCATTAAATCTTGCTTTACTGCTTTCCCTCAAGTAAGTTTCGGCCGACCTCTTGCTTTCTTCGTGTTATGCTCTCGATAGTAAACTTCCGTTCGTACTGATGCATGTAAGGGCCTTCGGAGTGTATGCTCAAACCATCTCAATCTATGCTCTCATCTTTTCCGCCACCGGTTCTACTTCAACTTTTCGTCGAATCTCTTCATTCCTTATCTCATCCATCCTTGTATGACTACACATCCACCTTAACATCCTCATCTTCGTTACTCACTTTTTATGCTCATATTTTCTTTGTGCTGGCTAACATTCAACTCCGTATAACATGGCATGTCTGATTGCTATTCTATAAAATTTTCCTTTTAACCTAAGAGGAATTTTGCAATCACACAAAAATCCCAATGCACTGCTCCATTTCATCCAACCTACTCTGATTCTATGGCTTACATCCTCATCAATCTCTCCCTCCTTTTGTAATATTGATCCCAGATATCTAAATGTATTTTTCTTGGGTACCTCCAGTCCGAGCATATTTATGGCTTCTTGATCCCTTTTTCCTACCGTGTCAAACTCACACTTCAAGTATTAGAATGCTGATATTGGATGAATCTTTAAATACTAGAATGCTGTTGCTTATTGCATTGGCTGATTGCTTTTGGCAATGTAAACTCGGAGCTGTTTGCTTAGATATGATGCTGAAAGCCTTAAAATATTAGGGTTTCTAAAATCCTCGAAATTTTGTTTAAGCTAGATGCCAAATGGAAATGTGGCTTGTGCTGCATTAAAGGATGTTCATTAGTGATTGGAATGGACGAGTTTTTAGAGCTTTGTGGATAGAAATTTTCTTCTTCATGTAGAACATCCAGGTGTTCTTTCGCTGGAATTGGATGCTGGACAATTAGAAAATGATGGAATTTGACGGGGGAAGTGACTATTTAGACAGTGCCTGTGTTTTCTGTACTTGTATTTTATTGCTTGGATGCAAGTTTAAAGCTGACTGTGATTGCCTTACAAGATAAATTATCAAAATGTATTTTCTCTTGATGAAACAGGAATATCCCTGTAAATCAAATCCGCATCTTTTTCTATGACCATATACATCTTTGCGGATAGGATATCTGTTGCATGCACCCAGAGACATGTTCTATAGGATGCTGCTTATGTGCTTATATGTAGCACGTGAGGTGTTACAAAATATAGATAAGTTAGTGCATGTTTTTGTTTTTGGCAGGAATCGTTTGCACATTTGTATGTGCTTCATCCACGCGCTTGTATGCTTTTGCAATCATAGAAGCGAGAGTGACCATGCTTTGCTTTAATAGATACAAGAATGTCTAATGCCAGTTTTTTGGATAAATCTGCAGATCATATGCTTTAGCCCCTGCTTATGAAGCAGCGTTAAAGCCTGATGAAGAAGTGGCTTCAACAACTCCAATGAAGGTTGAACCGGATGAAGCTGATGGCAGGGAAGTGATACTTCCTGGTGTAAATCTCCTGTTTGATGGTTCTGAGTTGCACCCCTTCGATATCGGTGCTTGCTTGCAAGCTCGCCAACCAATATCACTAATAGCAGAGGCCTCCGCTGCCTCTGCAGCTTTTGTAATTAAATAGGCTTTCTCCTGTGTTCTAGCTTGGATGACATTTGATGAAGAGTGCCGTGCCGAATTCCCAGAAGATATGGTTTGATGCCCCTCATGCCACGGTTTCTCTGGCTGCTTTTGAGGCTGGCCATCTACTTTTAAGCTGGACAGAGTGCAAGGTAAAGATAGAGGTTTCGTTTATTGTTGATAATCAAGTTCATTACTGCATTTAGCTTCTACTATTCAATCTCATTTTCTTAGTCACTATCTATGTAATTTACATAATACACGGAATGATGCAGCATTTGCATTTTTAGGTGACTACCCTTACTGTTTCCATCATCTGGATTCTGTTACCTTTGACTGGGTCTGCACCTTTGCTTTTGTAAAATGGTCAGGGATGAGATGAATTGTTTTATCTATCCTGTTCATATTCCTTGCTTCATTAGTCGAGAACTCGTTTCAGTTACGTAATGGATAATGCTTCAAAAGAAATCGCAAACTTTTCACTGTCCAGAACAAGGATATTAGTTTGCAGTCCACTTTTTTGACATAAAAAAGATCTGGAAGTGTTAGTGTCTTAACGAAATTTGCTTTGTACTTGAGAACGACTTTTCGGGCTCATTAAGGGCTTTCAAATCAATGAATTTTTTCTGCAAGCAGCCCAGAGAAGTTCTTAGTGACTCCCTGCTTAGTCTTGACTGGAATGGGATCTCCCTTATTCCGAATAATTCATCCCCCGTCTCCCCCCTCCCCTTCGTATTTCGATGTCTTTTGGTAAAATGCTTGTGTCTAAGTTGCTACTGACGGCTGAACATATTTCATAGTGTCTTGTGGCTGTTTATGCAGGTCGCAGCATTGGTTTGGTTCTAAGCATGTATATATCTGATGGTATAGTGATATTTTGCGAGCTGGAAGGAAGATTCATTGCATTTTTCACATTGTAAGACAAAATATTACATAACTTTGTGAATTTCGAGTCTCAAATTGCATGGGGTACCAAAATGTGGACGATCACCCGAATGAGGAAGATGGAATGGCGAAAGGACAAGAGCCATATTATGCACGCGATTGAACAATCATGTTTGAAATGTGGCTGTTATGGCTTTTGGTTTGGAATCTGTCAATCTCTTCTTTTTGATTGACTCTGAATTTTGAGATGAAGCTGGCAAAATCTCTCAATTGCTCACTCTCATACACAATGGAATGGATTGGTTTGGTTTGTACTTTTAGCCCAGCTTTATTTTTCTCCACATTAATATGTAGTAGCAAATAAAACACAAACGAATGAGATTTGGTGTTCCAACATTGGAGGCATCTTACAAATAACAAGGAAAAAAGAAAAAGAAAAATTGGAATTTTACGTATAAGCTAAGTAGTACCGACACTTAACACGACACAGCACGATTGATACCTTAGTTCTCAAAAAATAAAAAATTTCGACCCGTTGGGAGAAAATATATATTAAATGTATATTATATATATAATATAATTTGATCATGTATATATAAAAATATGCGTGGTGAGTTTTTCTTTTTGCTGTTAGGGTTTTAAAATTATGTTTATTTTTAGGCTGATTGGGTATATTAATTTTAGGATGACTGGGTATATGGCTTAAGTATAACTATTTTTGCTAGATTCATAGTTATATATATTTTTTGGTAAAGTAATTTATAGTTATATTTGGGCCCCTCATTTATGGAAAATGTTTAAAATTGACCTGTGCATGTCAAAATATCATGTCGGGATATTGGACTCGCACTCCGTATGATGGTGTCTAGTACCTATTATTCACGTGTCGCAGAGTGTCGGACGTCTCGAAGAGCATTCATGCTTCATATCATATACGTTTGCAAAAAAGAAAATTTCAAGTTCTAAGACTTGCAAAAAGTGCAATCAAATTTTAAAAGTGGAATCAAATTCTAAAACTTGTTAAATTGGTGCAATTGAGTCTGCTCGTCTCAAAGCGCACATGAAAAGTGTTTCCATGGACTACATTGTGATCTTGCGAGAGCTCGAGGGAAGTTAGACTCTCGTGGTCGAGGTGGATCGATTCTCCAAGTACACACGTTTTGTGCTAGTTACAAAGGACTGTCCATTCGAGGAGGCGGCTAGACTATTTTTGAAGCACATTGTCAACCATTGGGACATGCCACAAATGATCAGGAGCGATCGAGATGCTCGTTTCATTAGGAGATTTCGGGCCGAGCTCTTGAATCTGCTAAGGTTGGACCTCAACTTTTCCACTAGTCTACATATTCCGAAAACAATGGTCAGACGGATAGGGTGAATGCACCATTGGAGTTGCACCTCCCGGCATTATGTGAGCACGACACAGACGGATTGGGCGAGGCTGTTCGATGTAGCTAGCCCATCTCTTATAACCTGCAATGGAACGATTCTACTAGCCAAAGTCTCTTCGAGATCGCGATGGAAGCAACAACCGCTCGCTATGGGTGCGATTGCGACAAAATATCGATGGGAGTAACCCAACTGCTTATAAGTTTCGCTAAGGAGACTTGTCAACATAAGGCCACGAAGTGCATGGTCGACAAAGAAGCCACGACATGTGGAATACAAATTTAGGGACCTAGTGTTGGCCAAGTTACGCTTGGTTCTTTGATGTCGAAATGTGCACAAAAAGAGTTTATGTAGCGTATTTCAAGTGTGGAATACAAAGTTAGGTACCTATTGCCGCTATGATAGCCCGTTTTAAGCGTTGGCAGCGTGTTCAGAAAGTGGCATATAAGTTAGAGCTCCTCCAAAGTTAAAGGTACAATCGGTGGTCCATATAAGTATCGGTTAAATCGATTTATGTAGATGTGGACGATCTTTGACTCGAGAGAGTTGTAATGTTCATCGCTTGAGGCGAAAGTCTCGTGTAATTGAAATGCTAATTTCATCGCAGTGAATCGAGTCAATATGAAAATTATGTTGTGTATTGGATCGAGAGTGTTTGATACTATGAAAGAGATACTGAAAAGTGAAGCGATTTGAGAATCGAGCGGAAATATATTTGACAATTCAAGGGGCAAATGAACGAACGCCAAAAATATTCTAATCTCAATAAACAAAAGAAATATCACACGAGCTCAAATTAAAGATTTGAAATTTTTAGAGATCGATACATTCAAGAGCAATATAGAAAATGTACACGTCTAGATCTGTATTATAAGATTGTTGATTATGATTAAATCTTCCGCCTTTAAATCAAATGGACATCCAGCCATTGTAACCGGAGGGGGTTAAGGTATAAACAGGGGGCTGGGCGGCACGGTTGCCCGACAAAAACCTCGCACCTTAATATGAAGCTCGCCTGACAAAAACCCTCACGTCTGTGAGCTCTCATGGAGTCGACCGCCGCTCCTAGCACCATTCCACTCTTCGCCAAATCCACGCACTCCTCACAGAGGCGAATCGATTCGCATCCGAAGCTGAATAAGTTGCCACTCTGGGCTCTTTCGAGGAAGGCCAGGCTCCCCGCTACGTTGTGCGCGCCCCCGAACGCCATGGCCATGAACGCCGCCGCTCCGGGCCCTGATTCCAAGGAGGCGAAGCTGTGGGGAGGCCGGTTCGAGGAGAGCGTCTCGGAGACGGTCGAGAGGTTCACCGAGTCCATCTCGTTCGATAAGGAGCTGTATAGGCATGACATCATGGGAAGCAAGGCTCATGCCAATATGTTGGCCAAACAGGTGATCGTTCTTTCTTTTGATACGATATTGCGCTTTGTTGTTCCCTTCGGTGGCTGGGTTGAAGGATGGGTCCATTGTTTTGTTGAGTGATTTTGTGGAAGGTGATAATGTGTCGCGGGGGCGGAGCTGAATGTATTTTGTGGGAGTTGTCTACTGACTGGAACTAGTTAACGGTCATGTTGCAAGCAAAAAGATGAGAAAGCAGACCCATTACAGATTATGTTTGGCAACCCATAATGATATATATATATATATATATATATATATATATATATATATATATATATATATGTGTGTGTGTGTGTGTGTGTGTGTGTGTGTGTGTGTGTGTGGCATTGGCGTGTTGAATATTCACGGGACTTATAGACAATCACATTCCAGCCTTTTTTTGGTCAAATACTGGTAATGCTATGTATCTTTCTTATTACAAGTGACTGAGTTGACCAAATACTAAACTTTTCAATTGGTCATAACCTTTTTTTAAAATGCAATCAAGTCCTTTCAATGGAGAGTACTTAAGTTGCATCCATTTCACTTACAAATTATCACCGACTGGAAGGTTTTACAACTTTATATGCACTTTTTCCATTACCAAAATGAGAATACATGACTCTTGCATCAAAGAGTGCAAAGGCATTTATCATGTTCTCCAGCTCAACCATGATTCGGGCAAGGTCTAGTGGTAGTTCTTATCAGTTTTCTTGCAGGGACTGATGAATAACACTGACAGAGATAAAATCTTGGAAGGACTGAGTGAGATTGAGAGACTGATTGAAAGTGGAGAGTTTAAGTGGAGGGCTGATAGAGAAGATGTGCATATGAACATTGAAGCAGCACTAACTGATATGATTGGCGAGCCGGCAAAGAAGCTCCATACAGCTCGAAGCCGGAATGATCAAGTTCAGACCGATTTTCGCCTGTGGTGTCGCGATGCTATTGATATGATCGTTTCATGTATCATACATCTTCAGGCAGCTTTGATGTCCTTGGCTTTGAAGAATGAGAGTGTAATTGTTCCGGAAAACGCGCATATGAAGAGGGCCCAGCCAGTTTTGTTGCGACATCACTTCTTAGAATATGTTGAGCAGGTAGTCATAGTTTATGTAATTAGCAAGTCTATCTTAAACTGACATGCTATGCTTTAATTCCAAGTGGACACCATTTAGTTATGTTTTTGTTCATTTCTTCTATTTATTGGGCATCGTACTGAAGCCATGTATTTCCTAAATATGCCGTGATTTGTTATGTAAGAAGGTGTTTAATCATGCACATGTATGGTAAATGTTGGCTCTTCATTATCAGGACGACAACATCCATTTCAGCCGTTTAAATCTAGTTTTATTCAGTTCCTATAAAGATTAACGTTACACTGTTTTGTCTTGTAGCTTGAACATGACATTCGTCGTTTAGTAGACTGCAGAGCCAGGCTCAACTTCTGCCCTCTTGGGGCATGTGCTTTGGCCGGAACTGGTCTTCCAATTGATAGGTTTATGACTGCTGAGGAGCTAGGGTTCTCAGCTCCCATGCGTAATAGGTATGACTCAATCATTTATGCAGAGTTAGATGCTCTAGCAATGTGCTTTCTGCTTGGAGACACACAAATTTTTGGTGCAAATACGAACTTGTTTATTCCTATTGTGCTGTATTGTGTCGTTTAATATCTCTTGCTGCCCTTGAAAATGTTGCAAGATGTCTTCTCATTATGTGAATCAGTCCACCATGCATCTACTGTTAGTTGGTACAAGTTTCGAGGTCCTTCTACATGAAAATGAATGAAAGAGTGATGTACAATTGATACTCAACTTTACCCAGACAATTTATATGTTCTTTATCTTCTTCAAATTGACATTTTGGTGCCTGTTTTGGTTTGTCAAATCTTGTGGATGTCCACGGTGATCATCTCATGAGATCCTTTAGCAGCTAGACGATCAAGAGGAGAGGATCATTGTTTCTCTTGCACTCTAGCAAGCACAAACTCTATCCTGGGGCCTTTGTGTTGTGTCGGACGCGAGTTGGATGCCAACAAGCACCTGACACTCTTCGACATGCGGTCAATAGGTGTAGGACATCCGACACGTGGATACGTGAGTCCAGCATCTCGACACACCATTTTGACACGCACGGGGTTAATTTTGAATATTCTCAAAAAATTAGAGGTTGAAATGCGAATATGTTAAAACTATATATACTTAAGTCATATACCTAGCCACCTCAAAATTACTATTTCCAACCAGCCCAAAAAAAACGTAATTGGGAATCCCTGGAAGAATATACATGATAATTTATCACATATAAATGAAAAATATACATTTAATATGCAACGTGTCCCAATGTATCGGAATTTCTCTATTTTTTTATTGTGTGTCAGTGAAGAAGAAGAATATACATGATAGTTTATCACATATAAATGAAAAATATACATTTAATATGCAACGTGTCCCAACGTATCGGAATTTCTCTATTTTTTTATTGTGTGTCGGTGTCGGTGCTACTTAGCTTGCTTTTTTACACTGTTAGGATGAAGTACATTTTCAATCCTGTTGTACGTCTGTTTTGCATATCTACCTTTTAATTTCTCAGCAAGTGGCTCTGGAAAGAGATTGTTGATACTTGATGTTTTAATCAGTATTGATGCAGTGTCAGACAGAGATTTTGTTATGGAGTTCTTGTCAGTCAATTCTACAATAGCTGGGCATCTTTCACGGCTTGGTGAAGAGTGGTTTTTGTGGGCATCAGAGGAGTATTGCTTTATTACAATAAGCGACTTTGTTTCCACCGGAAGTAGTATGATGCCTCAAAAGAAAAACCATGATCCATTGGAACTTGTCCTCGGAAAGTCAGCCAAAGTCATTGGAGATCTTGTTACCCTCCTAACGTTGTGTAAGGGCCTTCCTCCGTCTTACAATCGTGATCTGCAGGTAGATTGCATTTGCTAATTTCAGTTTGTTGATGATTTTATATGCCTGTAACCAGCATTCACACTAGAAGAAAACATCCCAGCCCATTGGAAATCGTTCATTACATCCATGAAGATATCAAGAGGCTATTGATAATTTATAGATGGATATTAAGTTGGATCTTAGGAACTATTAAATGCTGCTCTGCCTGTGATATGTTTGTCGATAGAAAAATGCTTGAGGGGTCTGAATATCAATTTATAGCTGGAAGATTGGAATGAATAAAGGATATTCTCTTGGAGAATCATGAAGTAGAAAATAGACAATTTGTAGCAGGAGATTGGTTATCTAGTTTGATAATCCCCGACTAGTGACTATATGCTGAAGAACATTGTTCTCTTCCATCCTTTCTCCATTCTGATCCTGTTATTTTCTTTAATGAGACAGGAGGACAAGGAACCTGTATTTGATAGCGTAAAGATAATTGTGCGGATGCTTGAAGTGTCAATAGAATTCGCTCATAATATTTGCTTCAATAAGGAGCATATATACACGGCTTTGTCGGCTGGGCACCTTGATGCCACAATACTTGCTGGTTACCTCGTTAAAAAGGTAAGTCATGCATGCGATCAAGTCCTTTCAATTAACACTGCTTAAATTACTTACATTTCACTTAAAAATTCCGTACACATCCTTAAATTGCAAACATAAATTTTAGGACTTAAGCGAACCAATTGAAAGGATCAGGATGTTTTTTTTCCAATAGTAAAATGAAAACACATGATGCTTTGCAAATGTGAAAGTATCAAACAGTAATAGCCCAAAGCTAATTATCATGTTCTTATGATAGTCTCTAAAAGATAAAGCCATGCTCAATGATGAATCAGGCAAGGCCTTATGGGGTTGGCACTTAGTTCTTATGTCAGTTTTCTTGTAGGAACTGATGGATAACACAGACAGAGAAAAAATCTTGGAAGGACTGAGTGAGATTGAGAGATTGATTGAAAGTGGAGAGTTTAAGTGGAGGATTGATAGAGAAGATGGGCGCATGAACCTTAAAGCAGTACTAACTGATGTGATTGGTGAGCCGGCAAAGAAGCTGCATACAGCTCGAATTGGGAATGATCAAGTTCTGACCGATTTTCGCCTGTGGTGTTGTGATGCTATCGATAGGATTGTTCCATTTATCACACATCTCCAGGTGGCTTTGGTGACCTTGGCTTTGAAGCATGAGGGTGTAATTGTTCCGGGATATACACATATGCAGAGGGCCCAACCAGTTTTGTTGCAACATCACCTCTTAGCATATGTTGAGCAGGTAGTCATAGTTGATGTAATTAACAAGTCTATCTTAAGCTGGCATGCTTTGCTTTAATTAAATGGGGGTGCCATTTAGTTGCGTTGTTGTTCCTATTTTTTCATTGAAACAGGTCTCTTAGAGTGGCATTATTTGGCATAGTATTGAAGCCTCGTATTTCTTAAATATGTTGTGATTTATGTGATGTAATAAGGTGTTTAATGACGCACGTGATGTTGACTCTTCATTTGTCAGAACACCAATATCCATTTCTGCTCTTTAAAGCTAGTTTTATTCAGTCGCTATGAAGATTAACCTTCCGCTGTTTTGTCATGTAGCTTGAGCGTGATATTGGTCGTTTAGTAGACTGCAAATCCAGGCTCAGCTTCTACCATCTTGGGGCATGTTCTTTGGCCGAAACTGGCCTTCCAATAGATAGATTTATGATTGCTGAGGAGCTAGGGTTCTCAGCTCCCATGCGTAATAGGTATGACTCAATCATTTACGCAGAGTTAGATGCTCTAGCAATGTGCTTTCTGTTTGGAGATGCACAATTCTTTTGCCTTTGGCCTTGAAAAATGTTGTGCCAGATGTCTTCTAATTAAGTGAATTGGTCAGCCATGCATAGTGTTGATTGGTAGAAGTTTCAAGGTCCTCCTTTCACATCAAAATGAATGAAAAGGTGACATGCAATTGATACTAAAATTTCCCAGGCATTTTCTTGAAACAAGAAGGGTTATATGCTCTTTATCTTCTTCGAACTGACTTTTTGGTGCCTGTTTTGGTTTGTGAAATCTTGTGGATGTCCATGGTCATCATCTTCTCATGAGACCTTCAAGAGAAGAGGATAATTGTTTCCCTTGTGCTTTTACACTGTTGTTGAAGTGCATTTGTAAATCCATGCGTCTGTTTTGCATATCTACCTTTTCTTTTATCTACAAGTGGCTGTGGGAAGAGATTTTTGATGCTTGATGTTTTTAACCAGTATCGATGCAGTGTTGGACAGAGATTTTGGTGTGGAGTTTGCGTCAGCTAATTCTATAATAGCTGTGCATCTTTCACGGCTTGGTGAAGAGTGGGTTTTGTGGGCATCAGAGGAATTTGGCTTTATTACACCAAGTGACTCTGTTTCCACCGGTAGTAGTATAATGCCTCAAAAGAAAAATCCTGATCCAATGGAACTTGTCCGCGGAAAGTCAGCCAGAGTCATTGGAAACCTTGTTACCCTCCTGACCTCATGGAAGGGCCTTCTTCTGTTTTATAATCGCGGTCGACAGGTAGATTGCTTTTGCTAATTTCAATTTATTGATGATTTTATATGCCGGTAACTGGCATTTGCAGTTAGAGAAAACATTCCCGGCCCATTGAAAATCGTTCATTACATTCATGAAGATATCAAAAGTCTCTTGATAGTTTATAGCTGGATGTTAAGCTTGATCTTAAAAAAAATTTTAAATGCTGCTGTGATTGTAATATGTTCGTACATAGAACAATGCTTGAGGGATCGAAATATCAATTTATAGCTTGAAGACTGGAAGGACTAAAAGCATATTCTCTTGGAGAATCATGAAGTAGTAAATAGACAACTTGTAGTAGTAGATTGGTTATCTAGTTTGATAAGCTCCGAGTAGTGTCTAAATGCTGAAGAACATTATCCTCTTCCATCCTTCCTCTTCATTCTGATCCTGTTATTTTCTTTAATGAGACAGGAGGACAAGGAATCAGTGTCTGATAGCCTAAATACAATTGTGGGGATGCTTGAAATCTCGGCAGAGTTCGCTCATAATATTAGCTTCAATAAGGAGCGAATATACAAGACTTTGCCGGCTGGCCACCTTGATGCCACAACACTCGCTGATTACCTTGTTAAAAAGGTAAGTAATGCATGACGTCTCACTACCGTTTCTTTCTTTTTCCTCTTTTAGCTCTGATAGCTTAGTTACACTCGGCGCAAATAGTTATCTGGTGCCATGGACTCAAAACTTGGGCAGTGTTCTCAATTCCCTTTGTTAACTTATATGCCAAAGAAATGAAAAGCATCTCTTGCATCAATCTGGTGCACTTGCGCTCTCTTTGTTCGTTTTGCTCTTGAGCTTTTTTATTAGTAAATTGATGTTTAGCTACCTCCGCTTATTGTGATTTACAAACTTTATAGGACTTAGGTGCTATTCCACAATAGTTTTCATGTGGAATGTGTCTGAATTTTGATTCTTGTTTGCCAGGGCATCCCTTTCCGGACCGCTCACGATATTGTGGGGAGATCAGTAGCACTTTGTGTCTCAAGGAACTGCCAGCTTCAGGACGTCAGTTTGGATGAACTACATAGTATCAGCCCGGTGTTTGATAAGGATGTGTATGAGTACCTCGGTGTTGAGAATGCCGTCAAGAATTTTTGTTCGTATGGATCGACAGGATCGGCGTTCGTCTCAAGTCAGATGGACTACTGGGTTAGGAAGCTCAATATCTGATTCAAACTAATTCAATGATGGCCAATCAATTTCTACTGATGAAGCAGTTTTCGAGCAATGGTGTTTATTTGATATCTCGTGGTGGATAGGGAGGGCGACGGATTGTTGGGATATCTCATAGCGCCTGGGAAATGGAGATAGGATCGTTTTGATATGTCATGGTGGGCAGATCGAGGGTGAGGGATCGTTTTGATATCACATTTGAGCAATTTGACAACAAGGTCCGTTTGGTTGGGGGAAAGGGAAACTCCGTGATAAAAGGATTTTCAGAGAAGTGGTTAGTTTTCCTATGTCTGGTGATATGCGATTAAAAACGTTTTTCGGTGTTTGGATATCATTCGAAAAATGATTTCACTTTCATGAGGCAATCTTTATTATGAATATTTAATTCTTTTATTTTTTTTAAGTGTAGTATAGTATTTTAAATTGTTTTTCTTTCTTTTTCTTAGCCGGTAGCTGATCACTGTGACTATCTCGAAAACCCAAGGATTCATTCGTGTGGATACGTAAAATACAGGATTTCCAATCCTAGAAGAAACGAAGGGAAACAGACTCAATTTCAAGTGAGCCACATGCAAGGACGACTGGACGAGCATGCCCAATGCCGGCAAGCTCGAGTCCTTGCCTAAGGTCGGTGTGTCGTGGTGAGCTCGCCGACATCTAGCGAGGCATGTCCAAGCCCGGTGAGGTCTATGCCTTGTTTGAGGCTGGTGAGTTGCGAAGAGCTCATCGACTTGCCGAACTTGGGCGCGCGCATATATAAGAGAAAACATGATTAAGTACATAAAATCCCAGTGAAGTCGAATTAAAAAGAAATCCAAGGTATCTAATCATTACAACCGTTGTGGAGCTATATGTCCGCTCAAATGATGGTCGAACTTTCTCTAGGGCTGCAACAGAATGCATCGTCGCATCATGGGGTCTGTCACAGCTTATCGAATTATATGCTAGTCATGATGGGAGATGGAGTGACGTGCATGTGGAGTTTCAAGCCCATACCACAAAAGGTGCAAATTGAGCCTTATACCTTTGTAATTATCGTAACTCTCAGCTGATGTAAACCTAATCTAGGATCTCAGAAACATAATAAAGCAGTTTTTGGCACTGTTCTCTCTCGGACATCCCTAAACACCTAAGTTTGAAAAACCAATAAAATGGGAAAAAGAGTGTAAAAAAAGTATATAGTATCAATTTAGTCATAAAACCTTTTTTGATGCCAATTCAGTCATAAACTCTTTGCATTAATGTCAATTTATTTTTAAATCTTTTACATTTATGCCAATTGAGTTGATTCAGTCAATTTTAGGTGGAAATCGTTGCCATGGACTTCATTATCCTACTGTCCTACATGGCACAGCTGGAGTTAACGTGGCTATTATTTTTAAATATTTTTATATTAAATATTTTTTTAAAAAAATGCTTAAAATTTTATTTAAATTATTAGAATAACATTAAAAAAATATCCAAGTCAGCGCTAGCCGTGCCACGTAGGATAATCGATGTCTACATTGGTGATTTTGGGTCAAAATTAGAGACTTAGGATTTTCGGTCAAAATTGAAGATTTAGGACTGAATTGACATAAATGCAAAATGTTTAGGACTAACTTAACACCAATAAAATGTTTAGGACTTAATTGACACAAATGCAAGATATTTGGGATTGAATTAGCACTAATTAAACGGTTTAGGACTTAATTGGCATAAATATAAAATATTTAGGACTGAATTGGCAAAAAAAATATTTGAAATTGAATTGATACGAATGCAATAGGTTTAAGACTTTTTTTTGACACTTCTCCCCAAGACAATGAGCTAAAATTGACCGGATTGATTCAATTGGTACAAATACAAAATATTTAGGACTGAATTTGAATCAATGCATAAGGTTTAAGTTTGAATTGACACCGATAAAATAAGTTTAAAATTGAATTGACACCAATGAAAGGTTTAAGACTGAAACGACACAAATGCAATAGTTTTAGGAATTTTTCGACAATTTTCCGGTCCCATATTTTATTACCGTTAAGATGATTAATAAGTCCCAGCAATTGAAATTCATAGTTACGCGTGAAAATTCTGGAGCTAGAGTACTTCGTGATTGCGTGCCAGGGGCTCCACTCTCATAAGTGACGGCCATTATTCACTTGTTCATTGAAGTCTTTCCTTCGGGTTGATTGAACCACGGTTTGCTCAACCTCGTGACATTGGCCAAAAAAAGCACAAAAAAATAAAATAAAAATAAAAATCCGTGCATATGGAGGAAACATCATTGAAGGTCCTTTGCAATTAAAACATGGTTCAAAGACTTAGAAAGTAGAGGATGGTCGCTCTGGAGATCAAAGTAGAATCGCCATGAAAGAAAACAAAGCTAAAATGTCGGAAGCAACTTTTACAATTGGCAGATGCTGCAGCCAATCGTTTCTCAATTAGGAAAATAAAGGTCATCGAATAGTAAAAGAAATTAAAAAAAAAATACAAAGGCAACAAAGGACCAGTCTACCCATGTTCAATCTAGCCCTTCAATTTTTGTTAGATTGGACATAGAAGTTTGGTTCTTTCCATAAAGAAAATGAATGCAGTTGTTAATATAGACTATATCGTCGTCCTTGATTGTACCGCTTGGCTCACGCGATGTAAAAAGCACAAAAAAAAACAAAGAAGCCTAGATCTTTTTGAGAGAGAGAAAAAGGGCGATTGAGCTATCACCGGACACAAGCAACCGTTACTTAGTTGGTTGACGGCGGCCATCATCACTTTTATCTTATTTCACTCTTTCGAGATATCAAGTGTGGATCGACCACACTCAGGTCAGAGATTGAGAAGGCATACCCTTCTACAAATTGGGTGAGGATCTGGACCCTGTTCTCGCTCTTCTCACGAGCAGAAGACCACCTACGATACGATGCGAGGAACATTAATGACAATTGAAAGTTTTTGAGGCCGTTGCTCAGATAATTCTCAAGGCTTTTAATTTGTCATCCATGCGACCCATCGTACGTTCGATGATTTGGTGGATACGATTAAATTAATCCAATCCGGGGTTCTAGTAACCCCCACCAACGTGGCGCGCTGCTCAGTACGCGGTCGACGGGCGAAAGGTCGCGTCAGCAGTCGGACGGACAGAAGGAAAGGAACAAAATTTAAGGAGAAAGTCAAAAGACTTCGCAGGATATTTTTCTGGTCACTGAGGGCGGAACCATGCACGCGATGGTAAATTATCAAATGGATTCCATCATGGGGATATCCGAGAAGATCGAAGGGCTAACGTGTTTAGTGTCTACCGTTCACGTGGCAGACAAGTCGAAGCTGCTTCGGACTCCGAAGTGTCTCTCGAATCCCAATTCAACCGGAGGAAGAAGACTTCAAAAAAGACTCCCCAAGTCCCAACTTCACAGTCCTCTGCTCCTTTCGCTAGCCTCGTAAAAAGATCGCCTTTCGTTTGGTTGTGGTCGCCCCTTTTGGGTCCTCGCTCGTCTTTTCCGTTCATGGGAACTTCTCTCTATTCGCACCAGCTACTCAAAATGCATCGCCCACCTCTCTGCGATTCTGATTCTGCTTTTGCTACCAAGTTCGTTCCTTTGGCTTCGTCCTCTTGTTCGGGCATTGGAGCTTCTCGCGGGATGGAAATGGGGTGAGCCTTTCTCTTTCTTTTCATCTTTATTTGCTTGTCCTCGATCGTTCGGATGTGTTCTTGATGGGCGCTTTGGCATCATGAGTCCTATAATGCTCCTGAGTTTTCTTTCTTCCGTTTATCTGAATGTAGTTTTTCGTTGTTTAAATAGTCCAGTTCGATGAGATTAATTTATGTGAACGACAGTTCCTTAGTTGTTAGAAGGAGGAAATATCGTATTTCCCACGGTTTTACTACGATGTTCACTTTGTCCGGTGATAATCTATATACGCACGTACCCATATTATGTACCTAAAAATGTGCGGATTTTCTAAAATGTGAGCTGTGCTAAGTGCCAACCTGAATTCTATCGTTATATCTATCGTTAATTTTTCTCGAAGTCTTACCAGATTGAAACTGAGCAAAAGCTTAGCCGGGGGCAGCGGGGGCAGTCTCTCCAGAAAGGTATTCCTCACAATTTCATGTCTTTTTCTTAAGATATATTATCTGGTTTAACAAGTAGAGTTCTGTGTTTCATTCCGAAGTATGTGATGGCACATCTTGCATAGGTCAGACAAGGGAAGGTGCACAGAGAGGCAAGGCTAAAGTTTATGGGCGTCAGGCTCAAGAACATGTGCTCGAGGTGATTATCCATTAAAATTGTGCATATCTGCAGCTTTTACCTTCATTTCCGGGTTGCTGTTGCTGAAGTATATTCTTGTGGATACACATAAAAGTTGGGAGGCTTTGTGAAATTTTCACCTTACGTGGGATTTGATTCGAGTTCTGCTACTGGAAATGAATTTTTGTAAAGAACTTGCTTGAAGTTCTTTTACTCTGTTAGCTGCATTTTGCAAATGAAAATTGTGGGAGGCGCCATTATTTGTTATCTTGGCTAGACTCCAAAACTTAGCCTGCCAGTTTCGAAAGGTTGCTCTGTTATGGGATGATATTCTGTCCAGTATAATTGCAAACTTGAGGGAAATGTATAATCCTTATGAATAGCTTCAAGAAACAATATCACTGGATTCTTCCCACATTGCAGAGCTTGTAAAACTTGAAGTACTTACTTTAACTTTCATCTTATTGATTGAGTTAGTTTAACATTTTTATGGACATCAATTTTGTTCTTGTGCTGCATTTTACTGATTTCTGATGTCTGTGCTCTTGCAGTTAGTTGTTGTTTTACAATGAATTAGCCCTCCACATGTTCTCTACCTTATGTTGTCATAAGGATCTTAGACATGTTACCGACCACATGGGCAATTTGACTTGTGGATGGTGTATTTCCTATGCTTTTGGCTCAATATCATTTAAGTTCTTAATCTGGGACTCATTCTTTTTAGATGAAATAACTTCATTTCACCCTAAATTGAAGGTGTAGAACTAATTTTCATGCAAGAGAGCTTTTGGTATAGGATGACGAGTTCCGCAACAAAGAACAAATCTTTAGGCTTCAGACCGAAAGCTTCCTAAGCATCGGACTTGCTTCCTAGGCATCGGACTTAGGGTTTCTTAAGCATCACACATTGCACATCATCATCAACTCCAGTGAAAAGAAAGAATCACAACCATGTAAATAGACTTTCTAAAAGTTCTACTCTCAGTTACAATTGGAAGTTTCGAAGCAAAGAAACATGATCGAAAATAGAATATTGATAAAATGGAAATAATAATTAAATACCACTAATTTATCCATGGGAAGAATCCTTGTCCTAGGAGTTATTTGATTTGGAATATTGCAATGGTTGATCTTCACCACAACTTGGTAGAAGCATCAACAGTGGAACAAATATCATCTTGCGTGATGTTGTTGGCTGCATCATTCTCCCCTGGTTGCAGAAAATTCATTCTTGAGTTTAGAAATGTTGAACGCTTTAATTTATCAGCTTCATCCAGAGTTTCTCCCTTGCCCATGAAGAAGTTCATTAACAGCGTGCTTTGAGAAATTCTCCCAATCAAACTCCTTGTGATAATTAAACTTGGATGGTATCATGAAATCCATATCCTCAATTATGCTTGCATTGTCTTCACAGCCACCTTGAAATTGTGATTCCCAACATTCTCCGTAATTTTAAATTGATCAGCGACATGGCCTTGTTCTCCATACCAGAAGCACACATGACATGGGTCAACTTCTATGCTTCATTCACCAACATTTTCAATCTTCTCTATGCAATCAATCACCTCATGTGTTCAAGCTCTTCTCCTCAATCATGGATTCTTGTGACACAAGGTGATCTTGATCAATGTTTAGATTGTTTGGACTCCAAGGGTGATAAACAACTTATTCATTTGCTCTGATAACTCACCAAGTTTGTTATTTTGTTGCTTGAAATGCTCATCAATTCTGGTGGTTGCACTCTCATGATCTTTATGCAAAGCATTCAACTAGGATTTCAATTCGCCAACCTTCCAATTCAATTCAGCAGTTTTCACCATTGTGGCACGAACTTTGGCTCTGATACAAAAAATTGATGTAGGACCACGAGTCCCACAACAAAGAGTAAATTTTTAGGCTTCACACACAAAGCTCTCATCACACCCAGAGTTTCCTAAGCATCACACCTAAGCGAAAAATTGCATCACACACTCCCAAAGCAAAGTTCAATAATCATACCATATAAATAGACTCTCGAAAAGACTCCTAGTTGGAGTAATAAACTTCTAACCAAGAGATAATAGAAACAGGAAACTTGATATAATCATAATAAGAATGAAATCCTAAAATATGTGATATTACGAATTTACCTGTGAGGAGAATCCTAATCCTTTAGGGCTCTTATATGATTTGTGAATTGATGTGTTGTAGAAACGTCAACGTTGGAACAAATATCATCTTGCACGATTTTGTTGGCTGCATCAGCTTTTGACATCTCGAGTTTATAATTTTTTTTTCCAATTTAGGTTGCTGTGGCTATACGCATTCTCATGTGGCTTATTATAATTTACTACATAAAATGGTCTTGGATTTTTAGGAAGAAGCCCCGGAAGTGTCAGAGGTCCAAAGAACATTCAGAGTTTTTCCAGGCCAGGCATTTCCATTAGGGGTATCAGAAGTCGATAATGGAATCAACTTTGCTATATTTTCGCAGAATGCAACTGCAGTAACACTTTGCTTATCACTTTCCCAGAGGTGAGTGAGAAGGCATTTAAGTCTTCCCCATGAATTGAGCATTTCCCATAATTATACGCTTTCTCAGTTATCTGGAAAGATAATTTCATTTCATGATCTATCAACAACTTTCGGGAATATTTCCCTTCAATTTTTCTTTTCTCTTTGGGTAAGCCCTCATAATTCCTTAGCATACTCTTTGTCAATAGCTAGAATTGACAGTTGCAGATAGTCTCCTCAACTTTCCAATTCATCTGTCTCCATAGACTTATTTATTTTCTCGTATACAATTTGTTTTCTATTTAACTTCAGAGAGTCGGTCTTGTTTTGATGCAAGGTGAATTATATTACCTCTTCTTTTCTAGCAAAAGGGAAGAAAGAAAGAGACTTTAATCACAAATTTTGTAATTTCTGACTCAACTGGATTTTGCCATCTGTCTAAATATATCCTAAAATGTGATTGTTTTTCATTCTGTCATTGGTTTGTCATACTTAATGCTTCTGGTTGGTCTTGTCAGTGGGAAGGCTGACAGAGTGGATGAACTTATTGAGATAGCTTTGGATCCTCATGACAACAAAACTGGAGATATTTGGCACATATTCATTGAGGTAGTCCTTGCTATGCTACTTTTTCAATTTTCTCTCTTTACAGTACATTGACTTGGAGTGAATAGCTTCTGCATCTCTGTATTCTGTTATTATGGGTTCTTAGCGGCTATGTAATTGGACTTTTTGCACTAAACTTTAGGCATTTTCAATCACGTTATTGTCATACTTATATAACATCCCGTTTGGAAATTCAGTTCGTGTGTCATTTGTATTTGTATCCAAATTCAGACGTCAAGATTTTGTGATGGTATCATGTGGCTATCTCTGATTACGTCGCATAATCTGCACAACTATGAACTTTGCAAGAGTTTTTGTTCCCTGGGTGAATAAATGCTGTGTTCATATATCATATAATTTGTGGGTGTGAGCTTTTAGGTTTTGCTGCATAAACAAGAACCTATTAGGCTTTTTCTATTTTATCCATGCTGAACAATTTTAAACTGTTTCCTTACCCAAAAAAAAAAACAATTTTAAACTGTTTCCTTACCTCCAAAAAAAAAAAAAACAGTTTTAAACTGCTAACATTACATGTACAGGGTTTGCCTCGGAGCAATGTCCTTTATGGTTATCGCATGGATGGTCCACGAGGTTTTAACGAAGGACATCGATTTGACCACAATATTGTGCTTATAGATCCTTATGCCAAACTCATAGAAGGTCGTCGGTTTTTTGGAGATACCAGCCATAAGCTGTCACAATTTCTTGGAACTTATGACTTTGATAGTTTGCCTTTCGATTGGGGAGAGGATTACAAGCTTCCTAATATACCTGAGGTACGTTGGTTGTTTCTATGGTGTTGTGAGTAAAAATCATCTGACATCTTTAAGGTTATTTTCACACTATTTCTTCTTTCTTCTGTCTTACATCTATCCTGCTTTACCATCTGTGGTTAATGAGCATAAACGGATTCAAACGTCTCTACGTAGCTGTAGGAGATTTTAACATAATAAATGACGGAGATATTAAAATTCTAGCAAAATTCTGGCAGTTGTTTACTTTGTCACTCTACATTTCGATATCTCTGTTCTGATACTTGTTTCTTGCAGAAAGATCTTGTTATATATGAAATGAGTGTTCGTGCATTTACAGTTGACGAGTCTAGTGGGCTAGATTCTGATATACGTGGAAGCTATCTTGCAGTAATTGAAAAGGTAAATACTGAAGCAAACTACTGTTCTAGAGTTCAAATTTGAAGTGTTGGAATGAAAATTGCGATCCAATTTCAGTAATGTGCTTTTCAGTTAGACAGCCTGAATAAGTTGCAGATATTAGTTACTGTGGCGACATTGATGGTGGTTGTTTTTGTTGTTAGTAAAATAATCAAATACATGGAGCTGGAAATATAACTTGTACTTTAGCTGTTAACTGTAGTCATGTCTGATATTAATTATTACGGACTTGCCATGTATCTGAAACTATAAAAGGCGAATTTTAAATGATTCTATGATTGTTACGATTTTGTATGCTAAATTTGGTGTAGTTAAACAGAGATAATACTTGGGGCTTTCTGCCTTCTTTTCCTCCAAAAGGAAACTTTTAATGGGTAGTTTGAGGTTTCCTTCTCATCTCACCACTCTCCTATAAATATCCTGAGCAATGTCTTTGTTGGAACTTTTAATGGCGAACATTTTAAGTATCATCTTCATGTTTCTATGGTCTTTCTGACAATATATTTTTGTGGTGTCTACAGATACCCCATCTTTTGCAGCTTGGAGTAAATGCAGTGGAGTTGTTGCCCGTTTTCGAGTTCGATGAGTTTGAGTTTCAAAGGCGAAGAAATCCAAGAGATCACATGGTAATATAATAATCAGTTGATCTCAGTATAACTTTATTGTGTATGATGAGTAAACTCCATAATGGGCATCTCAACTATAACTTATTCTTAAGATGTTGTTACTTCACTACTATCCACATATTTGTAGAGAATTGCATATGCGTATTAGGTTTTACAGGTAAAGGAATGTTATTTTTGGCAGTAGATGAAGTGAGACATATATATCCGATAGGAACATGTAAGCTTTTTGTTACTTCCGCCAGATTGCTGTGATTGGTGAAACTTTTTGTGAGTATTGTGACATGATAATTATCTATATATCTGGGATTGTTGTTTTCTGTCTCCTTACCCTGACGAGAAAAATGATCTTTTCATCCAAAAAACTTTGAAATACTACTTCCCCATCATTGGACCAATTCTTTTTTCAGATGTTAGATAGCAAGGCTTGTTTTAGCACAGACAAGCAAACTCCCTTTGCTGCCATATAACCTGGGTGGGATATTATTATTTTGCTTCCATGTATTTTTTGCCTTTGCTTTCAAAAGTTTCTGTTCTCTTATGCTTCAATAGCTCAAACGTTATGTTCTTACATCCCAAATGCGTCACATACTAAATGATCTGTTTCATGATGCATGAATTTCCAAGATTAATACTTGGGGATACTCTACCATAAATTTCTTCTCTCCCATGAGTCGCTATGCTAGTGCCGGTGGAGGACCTGTTAATGCTTCGCGGGAGTTCAAGGAAATGGTCAAAGCTTTGCATGGTGCTGGCATTGAGGTAAATGATACTCCTTTTGCCTAAGTACGGAATTGCATATTCTCAGTGGTTGTTGCTTTGTTCGGTCTTGTATGCTTTTTGGAGGTCTAAGTGACTTTCTATCTGCCTATCATCTTTGCAGGTCATTCTGGATGTTGTGTACAATCACACTAATGAGGCTGATGATAAGAATCCTCATACCACTTCTTTTCGTGGGATTGATAATAAGGTGATATTTTGAATGTTATCTTGAAGCTTTTACATGGCTGTGCAATAATTGTCATTTTTCAGCTGCAGGTACGGTTGATACTCAGTCATTTTCTATGTATCATTTGTCAGCAGTTCAATGATCTACAAACAACTGAATCTAGACTATATATTCAGTTATGCCAATCAATTTTTGAGACTGCTGAAGTGTGCATTGTTTTTTTTTTTTTTTTTGGGTAAGTAAGTGGGCATTGTTTTTATCCTTACACACCTGGAGAATGTTGGTGGTGTAAGGGATGGGGGAAGTTTTCCGAGCTAGAGGAGTAAAGAGATCACACCATAGTGTTGTAGAACATTTTCTTGAATAAGGTGATGTTGGGTTTGAAAAAGAAAAAAAGAAAAACTCTATTCTGATGGTATACCTTACTGGGGAAGCTCCCATCAAACTTGCACCAAACAATTAACACATCATCATGTGCCAAACTATTAACGTTTCATTATGTGGATCTGTGCTAATTTGCTTTCAAATAACTCAAGCCAACCATAAAAATCTACGTATGATCTCTTCCAAAAATGTTTGAAGCCACTGGGAAGAGGCTCTTTGGCAGGACCAACTTAGGAATGACAATTAACGATCTTTCACATTTCTGTCAAAGAAACATCTATGAATATTGTTGAGGATGTTTGCAATCGATTGCCAAGGAAAGAGCGAAATGGTGGCGTTCTCCAGGAGTGGTGCTGAGAATTACCTGACATTTATGTTGTTCAATTGGTTTTTCCTTTTCTCATGCTTTTGCTGTATATTGTAAACTTCATAGACAATATTTTCCATGATATGTTTGCCAGTTTCTTAGAATTATTATTATTTGTGGACAGGTTTATTACATTTTGGATTCAAACGGCCATTTGCTGAACTTCTCTGGCTGTGGTAATTTATAGGCCTTACCGATTTCTTTCTTTTCCTTTTAATTGCGTTGCTTCAGTCCAGTTGCTAGCGAGGCAAATGATTGCAATATGTCCCTCTTTCTTTCCTGCTTAAATTCTATGTCTGTGTGTGGCATTTCTAGCTGCAAACTGTTTATTGCGGATGCAAATTTGACTTTTCATTGCCACTGCTTGTCTTTCTCGATTCCTGATAGTTGCTAATAGATCCAAACTTTAAGATTGTTGGAGAGTTTTATTGATGAGCAAGAAAGAGGGCAAAAAGAATCTCCATGATACCCTTTTCAGATTGAACAAGTAAGTTTCACATGATCAGTGGCTGTATGTTCACTGTGCCTTTTGAATTTGATGATGGAACTTCCAGTCCATAACATTCTTTAGAGTGGTTGTTTCTTTTCTTCTACCATCTGTTTTTCCCGGATGATTTGACGTAGCTTTTCACAAGAGTACTCAACCTGGTACTGTCCAGGGTAAAAATCAAAATGCCTTCCCAAACAGAATTTGTATCTCTTGGAGCCAAGAAACGCACTTTGGTAGTCCAGGCCGCTTGACATTACCTACAATGCAGAGGGTGGCGTCAGCTTGATTTTCCTGGATTTAAAACTAGAAGCTCCTTGGTGCATTAATTATCTCTGCTGGTCGTGGTTCATCCTGGGGAGTGGTTAATGGTTGACTTCATCTGTTTCTCTGGAAGATGGGCTTCTTATTAGTCTGTGATCATACATTTTGAGTAGCTTTGCGCAGAAATTATTGCAAAGAAATGCCAGCGGTTCGTTTATGTTGTTACTTCTTTGGGGCAACTTGGTGCTTGTCAGTGTGGTTGTGTCTAGGTTTTTGTTTAGATGTCCCAACTCTCGTTAGATATAACTTTGCAGGTGAGTTGTAAGTACTTTTTTGTTTAATTGGTTTATTGGAATAAATGACGGTCGAATACAAAATCATCAAAAAGGTGTAAATTCATGAAAGAAATGTGAATTTGGGGATATATTTTTTTTCAATAGCTTTTCTTTAGGCTGGGAAAGCATTGCTTGCTACTGTTTGTAGTGCCAAATTGCTACTGTAATTTTTTTTTTGGGTTATATTTTATAGTACATCTTTGTGGATTTGAATTCTGAATCATCCCTGGAGATACAAAGTCTATGGCTGTCAGAATAACATGTCAACATTGTATCTGTCTCTCATTTGTCTCTGAGCTGCATGGAGCACTGTAATTTTTTAATGGCTATTCGAACTTGTCTTTAGTGACTTTGGATATCTATCGTAATGTCCTTTTAATGTTCTCAGTTGCATTAGTTTTGTTCATCTACAGGAAACACGTTAAACTGCAATCATCCTGTGGTCATGGAACTGATTCTTGATAGCCTAAGGCATTGGTGAGTTTGATTCCCGAAACTAAGAACATATACGGTTAGGCTTTGTAAAGGACCTAACGTATGCTCTATTTCAAATATTATCGCTGTATGAGTCTTCATATGTTTGTGCTGATATGAAACGCAAGTGATGCATCTCAATAGCGAACTGCATACATATTGAGAGCTTGAGAACTTAAGTATCAATCACTGCTTCTAAACAATGATATTTACTTACAGTAGTCCTTCCCCATGCAGAGTTAAATTTATCACTCAAGTTTTTAGAAATATCTACAGACCTGAAATTTGTTAGTCTCTGACCTTTGAACTTTGGTTGGGTGTGAAGTCCTAAGTAATACACATGCTATCCTCACGAGTACAGCTGGTTTAATTTCATACTCTTTTAAATTTCACATGCTGCAAATCTTGCCGTTTGACTTCATATCGTGAAATATTGTAATGATTTTATTTATGGTATTGCGTCGAAATCCAGGGTTAACGAGTATCATGTGGATGGATTCCGATTTGATCTAGCTAGTGTACTTTGTCGAGGAACAGATGGTTCTCCCCTTAATGCACCTCCGCTAATTAGGGTAAGTACCCATGACATTGCTTGGTCAGATAAGGTTATTGCCTGATTTTTTTTCTATTTGCACTTGGATGCCCATTACAGCACATTTTCTTTGGGTTTGGGAGTAATGATCTACGTTCGAGTCTCTGTTTAAAGAACTATTGTATCTACTTGAGAACAGATGTTTATATAGTTAATTTGCAACTTATTTGAGTCCAAACATGGAGTGTAGATGTTAGATTACTTAAATATAGGGATTATACCATAAAGTGTACCCCCACTTTCGAAACTATTAGTTTGCACCTTGTGTTTTGTTGTTTGGTTCCACTTTGCACCTTGCTTTTAACTAATAATGGTTAACTCTGGTTAATGTAGTAATGGGACTTACCAAACTGCCATTTTTGTTCCAAAAACTTTGCTTCATCCCTAACTTCGCAAATTAAGGCTCGACAAGTCAGAATTTCTCGCTTTTGACTTCTGAGAAACATGTTGGCCATCTAATATTCGTATTCCTTTTACATAACCCTTTTTTTTTTTCTGGGGGGGGGGGGGGTGGTGGTAAGGATAACCCTTTTCTTTTGTGCCTTATTTTCCAATAATGCCTCGTACCTTCATTTGTCACTTAATTGCGCTAGATTTTTCTACTTCACGTATGAGGAAAATGAATGTTTTAATTTGCATAATCTTCTCACTTTCCAAGTTATCAAATTCACAGTGCCTAATCTGAGTTATTTATATATCTACTCACTCAATTCAAACAATAAATCAACACAGAAGCTGTTACGTGAGCCCTAAGGCTGCAAGATTGAGGATGAAAACTTACCAAAAGGGCGATTGTTTCCCTCCTCTATTTGCCTTCAACTTAGTCCATGGACATTGAAATCAGAAAGTGGGAAGGCGACTGCAAGAGGCGATTTGCGAGACCAAGAGCACGAGAGGCGAAAGGCACAGAAACAAGCATGTCACCGATGGAGAGTTTATATGAAAAAAAGAATCATAGGTCAGAGAGATGGAATAATCAGAGATAGACGAGTTTAAGATATAAGGGCCAAATCGCCTTTTAACAACCCCATTCAGTTAGATTAAAACTGCAGTTAAGTCACAAGGTGCAAACTTGTAGTTTGTAAAATGGAGGGACGTTTCTTGTATTGGTATGAAAAGTAAGGTATCTTTTGGTTCTTTCCCCTAAATATAGAAACCATACATTCGTTAAAGAAACTATGCTTTAAGAAACAAATGGTCGTGCACTCAACTTTAACATTTTTTAATTCCTTTTTGTCCGTTTTGTATGCAGTTATAGTTTCTTATCTGTTTGAACAGAAAGGAAGGTAAAAGTGCTGGAGATTTGTTGCCTAGTCCTTGATTTACTAGAGTGTGCATTGAAAATGTGTTGGAAGTTTCTGATTTTATCACCGTTGAATATCTAGGCGATTGCAAAGGATGCTATATTATCAAGGTGTAAAATTATTGCTGAACCATGGGATTGTGGAGGCCTTTATCTTGTTGGGAAGTTCCCAAACTGGGACAGGTATTGGTTATTTTATATCTCACTGGTGAAGTAGTAGCTATTCCTCAAAGGTCTGCATCTACTAAAGTTTAGCCAGCATTTTGCTAAATGGTAGTTTTCTTTGGGTAGAGCTCATTTGTATGCTACCGTCTATTCTGCAATATCTCAGTCGGGGAGGGAAAAAAGAAGGGGTATCAAATAGCAAGAGATCTTGCTTCATCTATGCATGGGATATTTTTTTTGCAGATGGGCTGAATGGAATGGAAAGTATCGTGACGATATAAGACGATTTATCAAGGTGAGAAAGCAGAAGAAACTCTACTAGTCCTGTTCTGATATTCGAATACATCGGAGATGAAAAAGGAGAAGGAAAATGGAGAAACTGCCAAATAGGTAGAAAGTGCAGTGGATTTATGTCGAACAACTAACTCAATCCTGTCATCAAATATTAATAGAGTGCTGCAGTTAGTTTCATGCTGGACTTTCAGAATGAGCTGTGGGAAAATATGGTTTGCCTTAGCTTCGCATAGGCTTGTTCACTATATTATGACTAGTTTAGACAAACATAAGTCAGATGAGCACCTAAGGTAGATCAGACAAACATAAGTCAGATGAGCACCTTAGGTAGATCATAGATTGGGCTTAGCTTTCTTTGTGCATATTACTGGTGTTTTAACATTGATTTTTTTCACGGAAGGTTTCTGAACAAAATGAACATTTGGTGGATGTTACTCCAGATAGTTGGATATACTTTAGTTTCCTTTAGGCAAAATGACACAAATAGTCCCTAAACTTTGGCAGAATGTGCAATCTGATCCCTGAACTTTTAATTTGTTCAATTTAGTCATCGAACTTTGGCAGAATGTGCAATTTGATCCCTAAACTTTTGACTTGTTCAATTTGGTCCCTGAACTTTTAGTAAATGTTCAATTTAATCCCTGGACTATATGAAAATGTTTAACGTTATCCTTGATCTTAAATTAACAAAAGGACTATATTGAACATTTTCCTATAATTCAGGGACTAGATTGAACATGCACTAAAAGTTTAGGGACTGAATTGAACAAGTCAAAAGTTTAGGGACCAAATTGCACATTCTGCCAAAGTTCAGGGACTAAATTGAACAAATTAAAAGTTCAGGGACCAGATTACACATTCTGCCAACGTTCAGGGATCATTTATGTAAATATCCCTTTCCTTTATGTAAGTGTATGCATGGAGAGGCTGCTGGGTGTGGGTACTTTGAACTATTATATGTCCAAGTTCCAGTTTTGAAATAATTTCAGAAGTTAGAACATTCTCTTATGCAATGCCTTAAATTCGTAATTGTGCATAGACTTTTGTTCTGAATAGTGCATATCTTGTTGGTTCTCTTAAAGATTTTTCTTAGAAGGAGGATGTTGAGATTTCTGTTTCTGCTTCCAAACTTGTTTGACATAGGGCGACCCTGGTATGAAGGGGAGTTTCGCCACTCGACTTGCTGGATCTGCTGATCTATATAGAGTATGATCCTACACTCCATTGTATTTGGCATGGTCTATATATTATGCTGGATGCTTCATATTTCAATTTCTCCTTTGTTGATAACCAGACAACTAATTCACTGATGGATGGGTTCATAATTGTTTGTGTAGAAAAGATCATTATTATTCTTCAAAGAAGGATTATAAGAATATATATAATAACCAAACCCTATAGACATAGAAAGACCATTCTACCCTCACTTAATATTTCCTAACACTTCCCCTTAAGTTGGGATGTAAATATCAAATAATCCCAACTTGTTACATAGAAAACTTACTCGACTCCCCCTTAGTGATTTAGTGAAGATATCTGCCAATTGATCTTCCGTCCTTGTATGTTGAAGAATGATGTCCCCTTTCTGAACTTTTCCCGTACAATGTGACGGTCAACCTCAATGTGTTTAGTTCGCTCATGGAAGACAGGATTATTTGCAATGTGAATAGCTGATTGATTATCGCAATATAACATCGATGGATCTGATGTCGGCAAACCAATTTCTGATAATAACATCCTCAACCAAAGCAATTCACACGTCACATGTGCCATAGCTCTATATTCTGCTTCAGCACTTGATCGAGAAACCACATGTTGTTTCTTACTTTTCTAGGCAACTAAATAATCTCCAAGGAACACACAGTAACCCAATGTAGATCTCCTATCAGTAGGACATCCAGCCCAGTCTGCATCAGAAAAACCCATAGTTTCCAAATGTCCGTAATTTTTGAAAAGTACTTTACCCGGTGCTCCTTTCAAGTACTTAATAATTCTAAGTACAACATCCCAGTGAGTAGTACGGGGAGAACTCATGAACTGACTGACTACACTAACAGCAAATGATATGTCAGGCCTTGTGACAGTGAGAAAATTTAACTTTCCCACCAACCTTCTATATTTCCTTGGGTCACGTAACAATTCTCCATGTTCTGCATCCAATTTCACATTGGGATCCATAGGAGTATCTACTGGCTTTGCTCCAAGAAATCCAACCTCATCAAGAATGTCAAGTACATATTTTCGTTGAGATAAATTGATACCTGCATGTGGATATGCAACTTCAATACCAAGAAAATATCGTAAACGTCTCAGATCCTTGGTATTAAATTCTCTGTGCAGAAACTGCTTGAGCTGTTGAATACCTTCTGAATCACTGCCTATAATAATAGTATCATCTACATATACCGCCAGAAGAATACAGTCAGCTGAGGAGACAGAGCTAAAAACTGAATGATCTACTTGACATCGTTTTAATCCAAACCTGATAACAATATCATTAAATCTGCCAAACCAAGCACGAGGAGATTGCTTGAGTTCATACAAAGATTTACGTAAACGGCATACCAAATTCTCTCCCTGAGCAACAAACCCAGGTGGTTACTCCATGTACACTACCTCAGACAAGTCACCATGAAGGAAGGCATTCTTCACATTGAGTTGATGAAGAAGCCAACCAAAACGTGCTGCAAGAGAAATAAAGACACGAACAGATGGTATTTTGGCAACATGTGAAAATGTATCATCATAATATACACCGTATGTTTGAGTATAGCCCTTTGCAACCAATCGAGCTTTCAATCGTTCAAGAGTGCCATCAGGATGAACCTTAACGGTAAATACCCAACGACAACCAACGGGTTGTTTCTCTGCAGGCAATGAAGTGAGTTCTCAAGTATGGTTTTCAATGAGAGCTTTCATTTCATCTTCCATTGTTTGCTGCCAGCCAGGATGAGCAAGAGCTTCAGCAACATTGTTAGGCACAAAACTAGATGACAAGGACGAGACAAATATGGAGAAACTAGGAGATAAACGATCATATGACAAGAAATTTGAAATAGGATAATGGGTGCGAAGACAATGAGAAAGACCACAATGATGAGCATAACGATCTACAGGACTACCGACGCAAGAACATGTACCTTTTCAAGAAGCGATGGGCTGATTAGGATCCGAGGAAGGTGCAGCAACTGGTGAGGGAACAAAAGAATCATGTTGTGGCGAAGTGTGGACCACTGTAGTGGGAGCTTTACCACGTTGATGATATGTGCGGTCAGCAAACTGAAATCCTGTGGACGGTTCTGAAGGAAGTCAGAGTGGAGGAAGTGTCGGTAAGGCGCATATGCTACTTTTAGGGGTCACTGTATGTTCCATTTGAGAATTGTAATATGGCTGATCTTCAAAGAATGTTACATCCGCTGACACGAGTACACGACGACAAGTAGGACTGTAACATTTGAAGCCCTTCTGAGTTCGAGAGTATCCGACAACGATACATTTCTCCGCACGAGAATCCAACTTATCAATACCTGGAGTAAGTGTATGCACGAAACAAATGCAACCAAAGACACGCAAAGGTAATGGAAAGGGAGGACGATTTGGATGTAAA
The DNA here is from genome assembly GCA_028455895.1 of Rhodomyrtus tomentosa. Classification (NCBI taxonomy): domain Eukaryota; kingdom Viridiplantae; phylum Streptophyta; class Magnoliopsida; order Myrtales; family Myrtaceae; genus Rhodomyrtus; species Rhodomyrtus tomentosa. The sequence continues at coordinate 31,520,119 of JAPCWY010000001.1, read as the reverse complement.
ATGGAGAATGGTGTGTCCCCCTGAAGAACAGAAGTTGGAAGTCGATTAATTAAGAAACAGGCAGTAAGTACAACATGACCCCAGAAGGTTTTGGGTAGATGCATGTGAAACATTAGGCATTGTGCAACATCAAGAAGATGATTTTTACGCTCAGCAACACCATTTTGTTGAGGTGTGTATGAACAAGAAGTCTGATGAATAATGCCATGAGAGTTAAGAAAAGGTTGAAAGCCTGAAGCGACGGCAAAATATTCTTTGGCATTATTTGAGCGCAAAATTTTAAAAGAAGTATGATACTGATTCAGCACTTCAAAGTAGAACAGGCGAAAGCAGTGAAAAATCTCAGTACGATCCTTTATTAAGAGTAACCAAGTCATTTTGGAAAAATCATCCACGAACGTAACAAAGTACCTAAAACTAGAGATATCAGGAATACGACATGGACCTCAAACATCAGAATGAACCAGCTCAAATGGACTCGACACATGACTCTGAATGCTAGAAGGAAAGGAAACTTTATGGTGTTTACCAAACTGACAAGCTTTACATTGAAAAGAATTCACAGACTCAGACTGAGACTCAGGAAAAAAATGCCTAAGAGTGGTGAGAGGCGGATGATCGACATGGCAATGCATTCGAGACACATCAGAGTATGTGTCCTTCGAAGCTACAGCAGCTAGCACCTCCTTATCAAAGTAGTACAGACCATTGGTTTAATGCCCCCCCCCCCCCCCCCCCAATTATCTGTCCAGTCCTCAGATCCTAAAAGACACAATGAGAATAGAAGAAGGTTATGGAACAATTTAGTGCTTTAGTCAAAGAGCTAACATAAATTAAATTCTATGAAGATTTGAGATGGAGGACAGATGATAAAGAAAGAGATGGAATCAAACGTGCAATGCCAATGCCAGTAACCTGAGATTGTGAACCATCAACGATTGTAACAAAATGCGACATTCTAGGAGTTTTAGAACAAAATGAAGACAATAACTTAGAATTACCAGTCATATGAAGAGTGACTCCAAAGTCTATGACCCAAGAGGAAGAAGTTGCAGAAAGTAAACAGGACGAACTACCTTTTGAGGTTTGTGCCAAAGTAGCAGTAGGAGCTGAAGAACTTATCACCTGCTGGGACCGAACCAAGGCATCATACTCAGTACATGTCAAAGTAACAGAATCACCCGTATTCCGTATACCAGTAGATGCTGGGGGAGTCTGTACGAAAGAATCTTCCTCCTTTGCAAAGGCAGCAAAGCTGGGCCGAAGCTCGGGATGAAGTGTATAACAATAAGCTTCTGTATGTCCAGCCCGTTGACAATGATTACAAAAACGGGAGCCACGATTACCCCCATAGATAGAGATACTACGAGCACCAATGCCTCCATCACGATCTCCACGAACTCCACTCGGAGCAAAACTACAACCACGACCCCGGAAACCACGATCGCGAGCTCCACGCGCATTAGTGTCCTTTGAAATCATAGCACTTGTCTCCATAGCCGGGGTGACCTTGTCAGCAGGTGTCAAATGAAGAGCTCGAAAAAAAATTTCATCCAACGTAGGAAGGGAACTCTGAGAAGTAATCTGTTGCCGAAGGGAGGAATATTCAGATCCTAATGCCTTGAGATATAGTATAACTCGAAGATCCTCTTGCCGTTTGACGAGGACAGTTGGATCGTTCGAGGCTGGAAGGTAAGTATCTAGTTGCCTGCAAAGTGTCGTGAAACGAGCATAATGCTTAGATAAATATTGATTCCCACGGTCAAGACCAAATAGAGCCTCCCACGTATTGCACACTCTTGTCATGTAATTTTCTCCATAATAAAGTAAAGCACACTTTTTCCAGACTTCCTTAGCCGTTTTGCACTGAATGAAGTGAGGACTAATTTTAGGATCCATACTATTCCACAATAAAGTACGGATCGTTGCATCTTCAGCAAGCCAATCAGCCACCTTACTCTCATTTGAAGGTACTGTAGATTTAAGATAACTACTTTGTTCAGTGGCTGTGAGGTAAACTTCAACAGCCGTAGACCAAGATGCATAATTAGCTCCATCTAATTTGATAGAGGTCATTGGCAATTGTGACAGACCAATGGAGGATCCCGAAGCAGCCATTGGTACACAAGAACACGGTTAAATCCAAGCACAGTGTGATTGAACGCAACACCAATGTCATAACGATCGGTCAGCCAAACCAATGTCACATCTAATCAACCAAATCAACATACATGGCAGTAATCTCCCCTTCCTCAGCCACATTAATAGCAACATCAAACTGCAGAACACCAATTCACCTCATTTTCCTCTTTACAGTAGCAGTGAAAATCAGCAATTTACCAATTTTACCTCAGCAATCATTGTTTTTCTTTTAATTATTTCACTTCAACAGTGAAAACCAGCAACAATCAGTAAATCGGTTACTCATCCAATGACTTAGAAGACATTTAAGTGGGTAGAATAGGCTCTATTATTCAATCGAGTTTTGTTTCAAGGGTAGAATAGGCTGAGAACCTACTGTCGACGCCTGGTGAAGAGTCACCGGACCTGGAAACCTTCAGTCGACGCTCGGATTGAAGTCGCCGGACCTAAGAGACTTCAATCGGCGCCGGGAGTGGGGTCTCCTGGTCTGGACGACCTCAATCAGCCTTCAATTGGTGCCGGGAGTGGGTCTCCTGGTCTGGGTTACCTCAGTCGGCCTTCAATCGGCGTCGGGAGTAGGGTCTCCTGGCTCAGGCAACCTCAAATTTGGCTTGCCAGAATCGGGCGACCTTGGATCTAGCTCTCCGAAGTTGGGCGACCTCGGATCTGAGTCACCGGAGCCAGGCGACAGTCGCCGGCCTTGTGTGACACTGTGATGATAGTCGCCGGCCTTATGCGACACTGTGACGATAGTCACCGGCCTTATGCGACTCTGAGCTGCGGTGTAGTCAACGAGAAAGGATGGCTGCAGACGACGACGATGGCAATATACCATGTTTGTGTAGAAAAGATCATTAGTATTCTTCAAAGAAGGATTACAAGAATATTTATAATAACCAAACCCTATAGACATAGAAAGATCATTCTACCTTCACTTAATATTTCCTAACAATAATTTACCTGCTAATCTAATGCTCAACTATCTCGAACACACAGCTTGACTTTCATTTTTTTTTTTCCATTTTCGGCTTGGTTTTTCGATTAAAATCTAGTGAAGGCATTACTCCCAAAATATGATTTGGATGCATGGTTCCAGAGAACAAGAAACAAAGAGCTATGTTTGTGTTCAACTTCAATTGTTCCTCCAATTGTTGAGCTGGCAAGAAGGTATAGGTAATTGAAGATTAGTAAGAACATCTGATTGAAAAATCTATCTACTACATAGAAAACGTGGAAGTGCAGACAGGGAAGTAGAAAATTTAACGGCTTAGTAACTGAAAGTAGGAAACAGAACAAGAAGACCATAGCAGTTAAAGAACTGAGAATCCCCTAAAGAGAATTTATGTACAAGGTATAGGGAATTATTAATGCTTTGATTTGCGCTGAAAGTATATATGGATCCTCACGTGGCTTTTCCTGTCTTCTGCAGGTCAATAAGCGCAAGCCCTATCATAGTGTCAATTTTATCATTGCACATGATGGATTTACACTCTATGATCTCGTATCATATAACTTTAAGGTAAACAGCCGTGAGCTTATTTTCAAATGACACATGAAGCGACAGTTTCCCTTTAACTGGTGGTTTTACAGCACAATGATGCTAATGGGGAAGGTGGAAATGATGGAAGCAATGATAATTTCAGTTGGAACTGTGGTTTCGAAGGTGAGACCCAAAAGTAAAACTTTTTGCTTGCCCTCTTCCTAATATGCTATACCCATAACTGTCAAGCTTGTTGTACTGCGAAGCTTGAAGGTATGAGATATCAAAATTTGAGAAGTTTGTGATGGTTTCTTTTGTCAACAAATTGTGTTAATATTCAAAATTACGAGTTTCCTTTCTTCGTGAATGCAAGCAGAGAATCTTGCAGGGAAGTACTCGTAAAATACTTTCCGTTTTCTGCTCCTTTTAATAGGAGAAACTGATGATGTGAAAGTCAAGGCCTTGCGTTCCAGACAAATGAAAAACTTCCATTTGGCACTTATGGTTTCTCAGGTATAAACATTTAGCATTACATTCGGATAATGCCTGTGATAACTGATGCCAATCATTTTCTGTTTTCCTTTGTCAGTCTTGAATAATGTATGTGTAAGATTAATCCTCTCGTGTTTACTTTGGTAAATGGATTCAGGGAACCCCAATGATGCTAATGGGAGATGAATATGCGCATTCACGCTATGGAAATAACAACAGCTATGGTCATGATACTGCTCTTAACCACTTTCTGTGGACACAGGTGAGTTTTTACTTGAATTTTTAGTGTTCACGATTATGGCAAAGTTGTTAAAGGGTGGGCTATGTTTATTCTGTGCAGTTGGATGAGAGAAGGACAAGTCAATTCAGATTCTTCTCGGAGATGATAAAATTCCGGCACATGCATCCTCTGTTTCGTCATGAAGATTTTCTTATCAAAGTAAGATCCAGTAAATTATTATCTCCCTATTTGGACTTTTGCGTTCTCGGGATTCACGAGATTTTAAATGCTGGCAGACTGACGTGACATGGCACGAGGACAATTGGGACAATCAGGAAAGCAAGTTTCTTGCATTGACGTAAGAAATAATTCAATCTGGAAGTAGCTTCATACGGATGTTTTGATGGCAATTTTTGTTTTCCTTCTCCATTTGAGAATCAATACTGCTTTTGCTTGTTAGATCATGATTTCCTGAGAACTCTCTCTCTCTCTCTCTCTCTCTCACACACACACACACACACATTCATTTCTTATGATATCTAATTATTCAAATGACTGATGAAGATTGGCTCATCAGGTACTTTAATATTTCTTCCTAGAGAAGTGTGATGTGTGTCTTTAGAGACAATTAGATGGAATTTGTTAACAGGGGAGATGCACATATCGAACTGTGTCGTATATTTGGATTCTGTTTTAACAAAATCAACAAGGAACTTCTCTTTCTTTTTTCGTTTTGCCATACTTAAATTGTAGCTGCACTTTTTGACGATTTTTCCTATAGGCTTCATGATAAAAATGGAGGAGATATCTATATAGCCTTTAATGCTCATGACTTTTTCGTCAAAGTTGCAATACCGCCTCCACCAAAGAATGGGCGCTGGTTTCGTGTGGTGAGTTTTCATTTTCTCCGTGACTAATAGATGCTCTGCCTAGTGTAAACTTTACTTCCATGAAAAAAAGAAGAGAAGACTATGGAAAGTACAAAATCTTGTGGAGGGACATGGCAGGTCTATAAAAATGACAGTTGTAGTATCGATTCAGTGAGAATTGCTTGGGGTCAGGTGCTGATCTTTCAGTTCACTCAGTGTGTCTTTACCCTTTATTTGATAGATTTGATACATTTGCTGCCCTTTATGGAAATCTGTGAAATGAAAAAGGGCAGTCTGTTCAGTTCTATCGCTATATTACCATCAGTGTTAGCACTACTATCAGTGTCATTTGATGCTTGTGTGGAAGAATTCAAAAGAACTTATCGGTGTGTTTAGTGTCAAGACACTTGCATCTAAATGCGCAGGTAGACACGAACCTCGAAGCACCAGATGACTTTGTCTCCAAAGGCGTCCCAGGCTTAGGAAACACATATAATATCGCTCCGTACTCATCTATTCTACTTGAAGCGAAGCTACGATGAGGTGTGAATTTGCGCAAAGGATGAGTACCGTTGCTTTCTTGTTCCTCTTTGGCGAAGGAAGTGTTGGAGCAAGGAGGTTTGCAATCCTACCCCAAATCGCATGTCTGTCTTAAGTCAAAATTCCTATCTGTAATTTGTAGAGCGCAGTGTAGTTTCAGTTGGTATTTGGTATGAGATATGATGTAAGTTCTAAAGTCATGCAATAATGTACAGATAATGAACAGTCTACGCCACTGTATTACTAAGGAAGAATTCTATTCGTGCATGTGCAAAAGTTAGGATTTTTTTTTTTTTTCGGTGCCGGTAATTTTCGTTAATTTTCTAAGTCATTTGTTGGTAATTTATGAACATCTTTATGAAATTACCATTCTTTTTATAGTTTGTAAGTTAAAAATTATTTTATTAATTTACCAATTTATATTTGCGTAACTCATAATTGCCTCGAATTTACTAGCTCTTATATGAAATTATCAGTCTTAACATTAGAATGATTTTTCAGTTTCTTTCATGTTAAATTATCGACTATTTTTACCCATTCCTGGATAGCTCAGTTGGTTAGGGCGCATTTAGTATAGTGTGGTTGAGATAGTGTAATTAGGCACACTGGTTTCAGGTTCGATTCTCCAGCTAGCATTTGTGATTTAAGGGGGAGGAGGTCATGGCGGTTGGTTATTGTGCTAGTCTCTCCGAGAAATAGTCGAGGTTCGTGCAAACTGGTCCGGATACAATTTATGAACTTTTCTAATGTGTTACAAATTTTGTTAGCCTTAGTTACCAATTTTTTATGTTGACTAATTCTTTTGAGAGATTATCATCCTATGTTAGTGTTACTAGCTAACTTTCTTGCCATCAAATTGCAATGCGGTATTGGGTTAGCAATCTCACTTCAATTACACTGGCATTTATTTGATTTTTTTCAATGTCAAACCTTCTTTATCCCTTATGAACTTTTATTTGTGATTGTTCAAAAGGCCTTAAAACTATCAATTTTGTATTTGAAGAAATTATCAATCCTGATTAAAATGACACGCCGACTTTTCATTTATTAAATTACCAATTGCATTGGGGTCATCAATTCTCATTTGAATTAGCACTAAATGTTTCTTTTAATTATATTGTATCAAATTCATAGTTTAAATTTAATTCATTTATGAACTTCTCTTCGATTAGATTATCTATCTTGTTTCCTTCGCCAACTTTTTTTTTTTTTTGAGTTAGTTACCAACATTGTTTTTTTTTTTAATCTGCTGATTCTTCTACTGGGTTACTTAATTGGGAATAAAGCTGGTAACTCATCAAATTAGTGTTGGTATTTCATATATTAGTGGCTTAATTTAATGCGCTCGTAAGAAATTTAAATATAAATTTGGTCAATAGTGAGGCAGGTTTCTTTGTTAAAGATAGGAAGCTGGTAATTTATAAAAAAACAAAACAAACTTGGATAATTATCTCAAAGAGAGTTACGAGCCTAAAATTAGTTGGTAATTTAACCGAAAAAATGGTCAGCAAGGAAAATTAAAGTATAGATAGTTACGTAAGTCATACCAGAGTTGGTAACCCAAACTAGTTATCATTTTTTATGGGGCATAATGCTAATTAAATGGATAACTGAAAATTGCAAATTGATAAATTTAAAAGCATGAGTCAATTCAATAAATTGATTTCAGTTGACTCGATATGGAAATCAATTGGTTGGACAAGCAGTGCCTTATGGAGTGGATCAGGAGCATCAATGGTTCAGTTTGGGTTCATTTTTTTTTTTTTAAGAATTTGAAATGGATTTAGGACTGAACATAAAGTTAAGGAGGAGGTGCCCGTAGATTTGAGAACCAACCTAAAATTTGAAGCCTTTTAAAAGGGAATTAGGCACAAAGTCGAAGCAATATCCCAATACCAGAGTATTCCTCCATTCACATAAGGTTGTAAATTCATTAGAATCCGTCCAAGACTTTGATGTGCCGCGTTGCACCAAGTCGGGGAGAGTCTCCTCTAAATTAACAATATTCCGGCAGTTAAATTTTGTTTAGTTTCCACCGGCTTGTTGTCCATGGACTCCATGCCCCGTCCTCCTTTGTTCCGAAATGACCAAATGACTCTTTGCAAATTAACAAGACAAGTTTTGATGCGAGTTGTGTCGATTGATAAGTACGTTCACGCAATCAGAGCGGGAGGGAAGGAAGACTCGATTATATTAAGATAGACTAGATTATTGTCGATGCAAAATCCAACAAGATATACCATAACTTAACCTTTCCATTCCCACATTAAACTCCGATTGTCCAAATGCGAGTTCTGCAACCATGGTCTAAGATAAACTTTGAAAATTTCTGTCAACTACTAACCAGGTACGTGGGTTGGGCTTGTTCCACATGGCAGTATTTCGCAATGAGGTTGACTTGGTTGTTGACTTTGATGGTCCCAATTTCCTTCTATAAGTCCGTCTCCGTTGCACTTCGTCCGTTTCAACACGTACTGCGCCTAGGAACCAAGAAAGCGTACCCCCAATAACCTAAACAATCTGTTGTGGCCTCATCTCAAAAGTGACTCTCAATGTCGTTCCTCGCTTATGCCCTTTCTCATGCTCATACATGAAATGCCTTGTCTTGTCTTCATCTCGAAGCTCTTTCTCTACTGGCCCTTGCTGGTGATCGTAACCAAACGAGAAATTAGAGAAAGTGGAGGCACTCCTAACATGGAAGTCTAACCTAGACAGCGGGAGTCGCCACACACTGTCTTCATGGAATAGCATCAACCCTTGTTCATGGAGCGGAATCGTTTGATATCCTCTTGGGAACGTTGCGAGCTTAAACCTTTCAGATTCTGCCATACATGGTACGCTTCATCATCTCAATTAGTTCTCCCAATTATCCAACTTAGTCTCTCTAAAGCTTGCCAACAACTTGCACTTCGGGAACATCCCTCCAAGCATGGTTAATCTTGCCAAACTTACTCATTTGGACTTGTCTCGAAATAACTTTTCGGGAAGCATTCCAACTCAGCTCGGATCATTGCAATCCCTAAAACTTCTTGAGTTTTCACATAATAATTTCACCGGCCCAATTCTCATTGCAAATAGGTAATTTGACCAACTTGTCGGGCCTATTCCTTTTGGATAATAAACTTTATGGATTCATCCCTAAAGAAATAGGGATGCTCAAATATCTCAATTATCTCTACCTTATGAACAACCTCATAGCCGGCCCAGTTCCTTCTTTCATTGGAAACATAAGCAGTTTGTGGAAGATGTGGCTTTTCAATAATCAACTTATTGGGGCCATTCCAAAGGAAATAAGAATGTTTTGGGGTCTTTCGATGAACTTGATTTATCGATCAATAAACTACGTGAATGATTCCATCCCAACTAGAGGTGGCAATATGTGTCACAAACCCATATTTGTACAAAATGGGTCGAATATGGGCCATTAAATTTTAAAGGGTTCACTAAAAATGGATCAATAATGGGTCACACATAAATCAATTTTCGATCCATATTTGACCCATTTTTAACCTATAAGGACAACATCCTTCCACAAGTTACAAATGGTCCCGAAGACCGGGGCCGGGATCGGGACAGAGATAGTGACCGGCGACCGGGGATGGAACCATTTGGGATTCCCAACAATACTAGGAAATCTGAATAATTTGCCAAATTTTTATCTCTACGCCAATCAACTTTCCGCCCTCATACCTCCGGAATTTGGAGGACTGAGATCCCTCATACAAATGCAATTGCTATTAAATGATTTAATAGATTTCATCCGGACATCCGTAGGGAACTTGAGCAATCTCAATGGTCTTTTGTAACCAAATTGTGTTATTATTCTTCAAGAATACGAGTTTCCTTTCTTCGTGAATGCAAGCAGAGAATCTTTCAGTTCAATCAGTGTGTCAATGCTCTTTTATTTCATAGATTTGATACACTTTACTCACTGCCCTTTTTATGAAAAATCTGTGAAATGAAAAGGGCAATCTGTTCAGTTCGATCACTATATTACCATCAGTGTTAGCACCGACTATCAGTGTCATTCGATGCTTGCTGCGTGGAAGAATTCAAAAGGACTTAGGGGGTACTCGCATCTAAATTCGAAGCACCTGATGACTTCGTCTCATGAGGCGTCCAGGGGCTTGGGAAGCGCGTACGATATCGCTCCATACTTATCTGTTCCACTTGAAGCGAAGCTACGACGAGGTGTGAAGTTGCGCAAGGATGAGTATAGTTGCCTTCTTTTTCCTCTATGGCGCGAAGGGAGTGTTGGAGCATGGAGGTCCGCAATCCTACCCCAAATCGCGTTTGTCTGTCTTAGCTCAAAAGTCCTATTTGTATTTGTAGAGTGCAGTGTAACTTCAGTTGGTATGAGATGTGATGCTGGTTGTAAGATTATGCAAGAATGATGTATACTGTACACGACTGTACTACTTAGCAGTAAGGAAGAATTCTAATCATTTACATCCGAAAGTTAGGATTTTTTTTCGGTGCGGGTAATTTCGATAATGCCGGTTAAAAAAATGATGTTGGTAATTTTTCGGTGCGAGTGTCAAAATAATGTCGGTTAAAAAAATGAACCGTTTATTTATTTATTTAGGTAATTAGTTGGTAACTTATGGACACTTTTATGAAATTATCAATCTTTTCCTAGCTTGCAAGTTAACCAATATCTTACTATTTTTTCAACTTTTATTTGTATAACACGCAACTGCTTCGAATTTACTGGTTCTTATATGAAATTACCAGTCTATATTAGTTATTAACTTTTTTCATGTGAAATTACTTATTATTTTTTGGGTAAAACTGTCAATTGAGTTACTTACCATTTTTTTTAAAAATTTATCAATTTTTCTGTTGTGTTACCAGTTTTATTTGCCTTAGTTAACAATATTTTGTATCACTAATATTGGGTTATTTACACAAAGGAAATTAAAATAGCAAATTGTACAGCATGTAATCGCTACGGGTACAGACTATTTCTTCTTGGAGACTATCAACCTTTAGTAGTGTGACTCGCCAAACTTTTTTGCCAGTAAATTACAATGCAGTAGAGGGTTAGCAATCTCACTTCAATCACACTGGCACTTACTTGATTTTTTCAATGTCAACCTTTCTCATCCTTTACAAACTTTTACTTGTGATTAGTCACTAAGAAATTATCAATTTTGATTAGAATGACACCGCGACTTTTCTTTGATTAATTGACCATTCGCTTAATTTGGGGGTTATAAATTCCCATTCGAATTACTTACCAAATACCATTTTCTTTTAATAAAAATTTTCCTATCTTTTACTGAACTCATGGTATTATATCAAATTACTATTTTTTTTTATCATCATTATATCAAATTACTAGTTTAAACTTATCTATTAACTTTTTCCCTTTGATTAGATTATCAAACTTGTCTCCTTTACCATCTTGTTTTTTTGAGTTAGTTACCAGCATTAGTTTGTTTAATTTAAGCTTACTAAATTTTCTGTTGAGTTACTTAATTGAGAACAAAGTTGGCAAGTGATCAAATTAATGTCGGTATTTCATATAATAGCGGCTAAATTTAATGCGTCGGTAACAAAGTTAAATACAAGTTTTTGCAAATAGTAAGCCAGGTTTCTTCGTTAAAGATAAGAGAAGCTAATAATTAAAAAAAAAAAACAGAGGTCGATGATGATCTCAAATAAGAGTTGACCAATCTAAAATGAGCTGGTAATAACCATAGACAATGGTCTGTAAGTTCCACAAATTAAAGTGGTAACTTAATTAAAAAAAACGTACTCTTTACAAAATATCAAGTAAAGGTGGGTAAGTAAAGCATATGAGAGCGGGTAACTCAAAGTAGTTGCCAATTTTTTTTTTTTTTTTGGTAAGTATTAGTTGCCATTTTTTTTATCTGGCATAATGCTAATAAACCGAATGCTTTAATCGAGAAATCCGAATTGGTCATTTTAAGAGCATGAGCCGTTGATTCAATAAAATGATTTCATTTGACTCGACAAGTGTTTGCATGTCCTGACAAGTGTTGGTCAAACCGTCCTCACTTTGTAATGAACTCTTGCAAACACTGACCAACACCTGGAGTATTTTTTAAAATTGTGTACATCGATCACTTATCATGGATTAAATTCTTTAAAACGACGTCGTTTATGTATATGAGTGACAATCATGAAAGTCTCAAAGATTAATTAAAAAAATATAAAAAAAAGATATAAAAAATTGGATCGACAGGCTTTGATGGTCGAAGCGCTTGGCAAAGACGCCGATCCCGCTCCTTCTTCTCGCATTCTTTCGCGCCCCTTGAGGCCTGCACCGCCATGAACTTCTCATTCCACTGGCCTCCCGCCGCCGCTGGCTGCACCCTGCAGCCACCGCCCTCCTTCTTGCTTCTCCTCACTTATCTCCATTGAACTTTGCCTCTGGCTCTGGCTCCGGCACCGGCACCGGCACCGGCACCGGCTCCGGTTCCTTGGCTGACTTTTTGTTTGGCTTATTCGCTGGTGATGAATCAGCCTCGGCCTCAGCCTCAAAGCCCGCATCCTGACCCGGAGTGTGCAATTTAACGTTCGACAGCACTCCAAGCGCTTGCATCACCCTCAGATCCTTCAAGTACATATTCAGACTGTTAAGATTCTTCTTCTTCTTCTTCCTCGGGTTGCAGTCCCTGGACCCTCGACGGGTCATCTTCTCGTCTTCCCCTATGGCCTCGATCGCCGCCGAACATGCCTTGCAGACGGTGACCCTCTGGTTCCGGTGGTCCGATTTCTGGCTTTTCGAGTTTGATGAGGGTTGAAATTGAATTGGAGTTGGAAATGAACAGGATTCCCTCCGGTTGGGTCAAGTATTTGAAGAGGAGGCATTGGTTGGTGCAGGAGCTTCGAGCTGGCAGGGCGTTGAAGACAAAAAACACTGCCAAAGACAAAACGCTAACCAATTTGGGGATTAGGGTTTATGTTGGAGAAATTTGTTTGCAAACGACATCGTTTTGCTCTTTACAATGCTAAGTCAACTTCCGACGGGCCACATCAGCCTCATTTTTTTTTTGCAAATTGTCCACGTAGGTGCCACATGGATTTTTCGATGACCACGTATGTACTTAGCACTGAATTGATCGAAGTTACAAAAACTTAGCACTAAATTGATCGATTTGAAATTTTTGACGTTAAATTAATCGGCGTACACAACTTATTGCACTCCAAGTGTATTTAAGCTCAGCTTTTGATATGTCGCGCTTTACCGTATGGATAGAATCTCCTCTAAACTAACAGTGTTCAAACTCCACAGTTACGTTACGAAAGACACAGGGCACGACACAAAACACGACACGATACGTCGACACGTGGATTTTCAAAAAATAAAAAATTATGACATCTAAGGACACGTCGTATATTAAATATATATTTTATACATATATGATAAATTATCAATTTTTTGAAGTAACAAAAATGAAGAAAATGATGAAAAACTCTAATAAAAAGGAGGCGCAATGTAGCAGACCCCTATGAGTTGGCTGTCAAGTGTCCCACATGGGCTAAAAAGCAACGAAAGTAACGGAAAGGTTCTAATAAAAAAAGGAGGTACAAAGCAGCAGTTGTGAAATGGCTGACTGTTGGGACTTTTGACTATTTTAAATGTGAAAAAATTGGGACTTTTAATTATTTTAAGATTTTCAACCCAAAAAATAAAAAAAATAAAAAAAATCACATAGCCAAACGTGCTTTTGTTTTTAGAGAGGAAGCAGTTGACATAGTTTAGTTTTCGCCAGCTTGTTGAACATGACTTCATGCCCGGTCCATTGCTCCCAAATAACCAATGACTCTTTGCAAAATTAACAAAACCAAGTAGTGATGCAAAAAGCCAACAGGACAACTCCAGTTTCTTCTTCCATAGTTTTGAAGCTTTACCTTTCAATTCCCACACCACATCGGACGCCAATTGTCCAAACGCAAGTTCTGCAACCATGATGAAATATGACTTTGAAAGTTTTTCTCAACATCCAGCCATCTACGTGGGTTCCACGTGGCAGATTTTCGCATTGAGGTTGACTTTGTTGTTGACTTTGATGGTCCCAATTTCCTTCTATAAATGCGTCTACAACACATAGCCTAGAAACGAAGACAGCCAATCCCCAAATAACAATAACAACCCGCTATGGAAAAGCAACTGTCAATGTTGTTCCTCGCTCATGTCCTTCTCATGCTCGTGGAAGACATGCCCTGTCTTGCTTCATCTCGAAGCTCTCCTCTACTCGCCGTTGCTGGTGATCGTAACCAAACGAGAAATCAGGAAATGGAGGCACTCCTAACATGGAAGTCTAGCCTAGACAGCAAGAGTCACCACATTCTGTCTTCAAAGAATGGCGTGATCCTCTCGGGAACGTTGCGAGCTTAAATCTTTCAAGTTCTGCCATACATGGTACGCTTCATCATCTCAATTTCTCCCAATTACCCAACTTGGTCTCTCTAAAGCTTGCCAACAACTTGCTCTTCGGGAACATCCCTCCGAGCATGGCTGATCTTGCCAAGCTTACTCATCTGGATTTGTCTTGAAATAACTTTTCGGGAAACATTCCAACTCAGCTTGGATCATTACAATCTCTAAAAGTTCTTGAGTTTTCATATAATAATTTCACCGGCCCAATTCCTGTTCAACTAAGTAATTTGACCAACTTGTCGGGCTTATTCCTTTCGGATAATAAGCTTTGTGGTTTCATTCCTAAAGAAATAGGGATGCTCAAATCTCTCAATTATCTCTACCTGATGAATATTCTCATCACTGGTCCAATTCCTTCTTTCATTGGAAACATGAACAGCTTGTGGAAGACGTGGCTTTTCGATAATCAACTTATTGGGGCCATTCCAAAGGAAATAGGAATGTTGGGGTCTCTCAATGAAGTTGATTTATCAACAAATTATTTTAATGATTCCATCCCTACAATACTGGGAAATCTGAGTACTTTGGCATATCTTTACCTCTTTGCCAATCAACTTTCCGGCCCCATACCTTCATAAGTTGGAGGACCGAGATCCCTCATACAATTGCAATTGCTATCGAATGATTTAACAGGTTTTATCCCGACATCCATAGGGAACTTAAGCAATCTCAATGGTCTTTCCCTTTTCAACAAACAAGTTGTCGGGTCCTATCCCGACCTCCATAGGAAGCTTGAGCAATCTAACTGTCCTTACCCTATTTAACAATAAACTTTCTGGTCCTATCCCGTCCTCCGTAGGTAACTTGAGCAATCTGATTTCTCTTATCCTTTGCAACAATGAACTTTCGGATCCTATCCCGCCCTCCATTGGTAGCTTGAGAAATCTAATTGTTCTTTCCCATCACAATAATAAACTTTCAGGTCCTATCCCGCAAGAAATTGGAAATCTTAGATCTCTTTCGACACTAAGTCTTGTCAAGAGTAATCTAGGTGGCTTTCTTCCCACGGAGATGAATAATCTCACATCCCTTACAACCCTATATCTATCTGAGAACAACTTTGTTGGGCAATTGCCAGAAAAAAATATGCAGTAGCCAAGCTCTTGTAAATTTTACCGCATCAGACAATCATTTCACTGGACCCATCCCAAGAAGCCTGAAAAATTGTTCAAGTTTGTATGGAGTTGGGCTCGAAAGCAACTGGCTCAAGGGAAATATAACCGATGCTCTTGGTGTATACCCCTACTTGGATTACCTTGACTTAAGCAACAATGAACTGTACGGTGAGCTGGCCCCAACATTGGCTGAATGTAGAGATTGCCGCTAATTCTGATTCCTACTTTTGGTTTCCTACTTTCGTTGATCCTTGTTGTGAGAATTTCAGGTGTAGTACGCCGAAGATCAAGAAGAACAGAGCCTAGTTCGAACTATGGAAGCAACGAAAACCCATGGGCAGTATTGAGCTTTGACGGAAGAATGGTCTATGAGAGCGTTATTGAAGCCACGGAGGAGTTTGATGCCAAATATTGCATTATCCTACATGCATCATGAATAAGAGAATGAATGTTGTCACAGGTGTGGCTCATTCATTATCCTACATGCATCATGAATGCTCTCCTCCTATTATTCATTGAGACGTGTCGACTGTCGAGTAAGAACATTTTGCTGGATGAAGAGTATGAAGCCCACCTCTCTGATTTTGGCACGGCTAAGGTTCTACAATCTTATTCATCCAATTGGACTTCCTTTGCTGGCACCTTCGGATATGCAGCTCCAGGTAAGTCGGTTCTTCATTTAAAACTATCAATGAAATCGCATTACCAAGAATTAGGCCAAACAAAGACATCATTTATAAGAAGCAGAGAATCGTTTTTTTGGGGTTCACCCTCTGTAGAGCTTGCATACACAATGGAGGTGAAGGAGAAATGCGAAGTTTATAGCTTTGGAGTGGTGACATTGGAAGTAATTATGGGTAGACATCCGGGTGGTCTCATATCGTCTCTCGCATCCTCATCCTCTCCATCATCAAGCTCTAGATCAAAGAATTCCATACCCGGAGGGAGACTTTCTAGGTCAAGTGGCTTTCATCGTCCAAGCATGGAGCAAGTGTCGCAAGATATATCGGCACATAGGTCGATCATGATAAGCGCGGTGGAGGACCCAAAATACTTGTAATTTTCCTTCTCTCGCGTATTTTTTTGGAATTACAGGAAAGGGCTCGTTCTTTTGGAGTGAACCGGATTACACACGATGAAACACTTGTTGTGTTACACCTAGGTAGAAATACTTTGATTTCAAACTTTTTTTTTTTGGTTGGTCTTTTCTTTTATTCGATTGACGATATAACATGTGCAAATGAATTCATATGGCTCAAAGTATGATATGAATGATTATATATTAATTCGTCTTTACACATCATTATACGATTCATATGATTTCTTTTTAGATATCGTGAGTGAATTAGCAGTAAAATCAATTATGAGATATGATATTTGTACAAGTATTGTACTTTCAATAGTCCTATTATAACATGTAATCATTTGTTGTTTATAAAAAATTATAAAAGGGAAGAAGAAAGAAAAAGGAAAATATAAAAAATTTAAAAATATTAAAATATTCGATTCTCGGTTAGCTAAAATTCGTTGGATGGACTGAAATAGCACAATTGCAAAAATTTTAGGACTGAATTGGCAAAAAAAAAGTTTAGGACTGAATTGACACAATTACAATAGATTTAGGGCTTTTTTGGTAATTTTTCCATTACAACACCTTGAAAATTTATGACGTTCTCTTAAGGAAAATTGGTGCCCGTACCTTCAACTATATAATTTCTGTCCCGTAACATTGCTATCATAGGTTTAACCTAGCGAATATTTTTATAAGTATATTTGTATGCTTCGCGGCATATGAATTGTCAAAAGTTGTTCGCCATTTTTAAGATTTGGATTTTTTTATAAAGCACCATGCATGTTCCTTGAGCGTCTTAGCTTCGGCACACCTAACAGGCTAACCCCCCCAACATAAGTTTGATTCAAAATTCGCAACTTAAGACAACGACCGAAGAAATTGACCTAAAAAACATTTGTTTTTATTTTATTATAACTTATTTTTTTAAAAAAATAAAAATAAAAAATAAATTTCCTCGTCTCAACGCCGTGTCGTGGGTGGTGCGATTTTCAACGCAACGGTGGAAAGTTCACGAAATTATAAATATGAAAGTGGACAATCGCTTTCAGAATCCGAAGTGCTGCACATGTCACAGTACACGAACAGAGCAACAAAAACAAAGCTAATGGGCGCACATTTTCTTCATAATGACCACCATTGTCCACTTTATAAACACTAGATTACAATTAGAAACAACCCCTCGCCGCTCCCGCGCCACACTCACTCTTAAGCCTAGGACACAAAAATTAGAATTGTTTAGATTGCTAACGTGCCAATCACGACGGTACGCGACAATTGCAGTATTCTGTTGCATAATTTAGGTCTTGAACTTTGTAATCTCGGACATTATTCCAACGCGCCTACGAATAAAATAGGTGGTGCTGATGAAACAGGACGGAAATGAAAATGATTATGAATTGCACACCTATATACATACATATATATATATATATATAGAGGTAAAATCAATCGGATATTTCAAAACCCTTTGGATCTCGTATTATTCGTTGGTTATATCACTAATTCAGTTTGGTGATTATATTATTCAAGAGGCTGTTTTGACTTTGCATAACGGCTATTTTTGCAAGAATTAGCTCAATGTATGACAGGGTGTTTCCGCTTTTTAAGGCTTGACTTCCAACGGCTTCATGTCCGTTGTGCATTATTTTTGGAGCCGGGATGATGTTTATATCCACATCATGTGCAACGTAAAATCTCTCTCGGCAAGAAAATTACTCAAGGTTTTTCTTCTATTCTTTTGCCATTAAAAATTACTGAGATACGCATATGAATTGTGTTAGAAAAATTCCACATCGAAAAATTGACGTAACCTTAAGCAGTTAATATATCATAATTAGCACATAA
Organism: Rhodomyrtus tomentosa; assembly: GCA_028455895.1. NCBI lineage: Eukaryota > Viridiplantae > Streptophyta > Magnoliopsida > Myrtales > Myrtaceae > Rhodomyrtus > Rhodomyrtus tomentosa. Next base: position 31,501,931 of record JAPCWY010000001.1, on the reverse strand, counting down.
CTCATTAGTATAAACTTTTGAATGAAGTTGGAACTAAATTGGGTCCGAACTTGAACTTGAGCTCCTTTTTGACAACGTAAATCACCTGAGTTTATCAACGTAAGTGGTTGCTTCTAGCAAAGTGCTGATCTTTTCCATTCCATTACGGCACGGAGTTGAGCTCCATAAAACCTAAGAAGTAATAAGAACTAGAACGTATCACGCTCTCAGGGCACTCACGCATGCCAAGTTTTCGACGAAATGCACAAATGGATGCCATTTTCACGCATCTGTCAATTGTTGTTAGAAATTTCAACTTAAAAGTTTAAACTAATAGGTAGAGGGGGACCACATGAATATAAAGAGCATACATGAGACATTTTTAAGCGATGTGGGACAACGTACACCTTCAACACTTGTAACATGAGTTAAAATGTGATGTATGAGACCCTTTCCGCCTTTAATCAATCATATGGTGTTAGCCACATGATACGGACGCGGCCAGCCATGTAGATATCAACATCAGGCCATTACAATGGATAAGAGGCAGTTATAGTTGGAAAACTGTCGGACAGATGTTCTGCTTCCTATCAATGTTATCATCTTAAAGCCTTTTCATGCACGAAACTCCATCGTCTTCCATTTTGTTCGTGTGTTTGTTCGGCTTATCCTTGGTCGATGGTCGCTGAATCAACGAATTCGCTAGAGAATTTCGAGTCACGGCCAATTGCGCGTTCTGTGTAGGTGGAATTAGGTCGGAGGATCGCCGCCCACCGTCCATTCAAAAGCCTGTGCGACCAGCTAATACACGGCTCCAGCTCCATCGTGGGGGCAATACAAAACTCCAAACCCTCTTTGAATTTCTCGAGCTGTCACCCAAATTATTAGCTAAGCTTATCTGCGTTCACGTGATCAAATCCGCAAGGCTTTCCAATTTCCCCATCCAGTCCCTTTACTTACGTTTTATTCCCACAGCTTCTAACAAAGTACGATTTGATGTTATTCAAGGACAATCATCTCCGCACATTGATAAGATCGCATGATACGTTCCACCTACGAGTCCAACTTTCAATATGCTGTTGCTCCTTACCGCACATTTGGCTATTGCCGCCGAATTAGATTAGTAGTCCAGTATTCCAAGGAAATCCGAAACACTTGACCCTTACAACTTCAATCTGCTGGGTGTCCTGAATTGATTTAAACTTCTAAACAGTGTGGGATTTCGAATAAAAAAAATATATTGGAGGGGGCGGAACGCAAATACATAAAAAGGATAGGACAGGTCAGGTGGACTTCCCCTCAGCTTCCGGTCTCCCTCTGGAACCGACTCACCGAAATCCGTACTCTCTCTCTCTCGCTATATATAAATATGTAACCTCCAGATCGATTGAGCGTCGTTAACCCTATCTTGGCACCATCATCTAGCGCTCTCGTCTTTTCTCTGTCAATACGCACGCACAAACACGACTGCTCAGTGAGTGAGACGACGCTGCTAGAAATGGCCAGCTCCAGCTTCGCATACGTCTTGCTCTTCGCTCTGTTGGCCGCCTCGGCTCTCGGTCAGGCCCCGGCGTCCTCCCCGTCGAAGTCTCCCGCCGCTTCCCCGACCAAATCGCCTCCCGCGGCCGCTCCGGCCCCGTCCCCTGTGGCGACTCCTCCGGTCCACACGCCCTCTCCCACCCCCGCGCCGCCGACCTCAGCTCCCGCTCCCGCTCCCGCTCACGCTCCCTCGACCGCGACGCCTCCGTCTTCGGCTCCCGCCTCTTCTCCGCCGGCTCCCCCGACCTCGGCCCCCGGATCCGCTCCCTCGGCTGCGGTCGTCCCCTCCGGACCTGGTGCCGCCGTCCCTTCGCCGAGCACAACTCCAAAGGGTTCCGACGGCGCTTTGAACAGAGTCGCGATCGCCGGATCCGTGGCTGCGGCGGTGATGGCCGGTGCTTTGTTGATGTAGAGGTAGATCGGCGATCGCCTTTTGGTATGGAGATAGATAGGTGTTTTAGCTGACTAGTTCTTTGATTTGTAGCGTTGGGATTTGTTCTCTCATTTATTTGCTTGTTTCTCTTGTGGTCGAGGCGACGATTTTATCAGGAGACTGGAGATTTGATTGGTTGCTACTGTTCTATGATTATTGTGAGTCACCATGGATTTTTTTTTGTGACCTTCGGTTACACGATGATGATGATGATGATGATGATGATGATGATGATGATGATGATGATGATGATGATCTACTTATGCATCTTGTATCTGGTGATATCCGTGTTTTGCTGTTCGTCGGAACTTTTAAGTAACGATGGGAGTTCGTCAATGATTGATGATGGCGTTCTCGAGTTAAAATCCATCTTTCCCCTGTTCGGCAGCACTGTGTGATTAGTGAGCGGGTTTACTGCTAAGCTTTTTGATTAGAGGGAGCAGATGGTGGACTTTGTGCGGGGGAGCGTGAGGTGAACGCGAGGAAGAGGGTGTGGGATGGGGGTATTATAGTCTTTTAGGGTTGGGAGGGTTTTGTTGGATGTTGAAGTTGAGGACAGCTGTTGAGTTCCCTTTTGGAGAGTGGGGGGAAAAAAACAAAAAAGTAGGTGCTACGGTGCCGTTTCTCTGTCCTACCGGTTTGGGGTCTTTTTTGGGCTAAAATTTGATTGGGAAAAAAAGGAGGGGTCACGTGATGACAACTGTAAGAGGCGAGGGATGGGAGCACATGCTATGTATGCCACGCGGCCCACGTGGTCGTGACGGACCCGAGAGAGAGGAGGCGGTGGAGAGATTTGGTGGGAGGAGGAATATGTTGACGGATATGTTGACGTGGCAGGAGGACTTGCAGCACTTCGCGAAGGGATAAATCATACAAATGATCTGGGAAAACAGCGCGATTTTATAATTTTGAAGTTATTTATCGTTTTTAATTTTTAAATCTGTTTGATTTTTTTTACATATTTAATTTAGTTCATGCACTATATGAAAATATTCAATATCAGGTAGATCACCGTGAATATGCCTTTGTGGGAATATAACTTAAATAATTTGGGATGCACTCGCTTAGTTTCGAATCGAGCTTGAGTCATCTCGCTTTCTTGTCCGAAGGAGTTGGAATTCAGTCGATATTTAATTCCGGCAAGCTCGAGCTTCTATTATTTCTGAAAAATACTTGATAGTTAATGGTACATATGGAGACCTCAAGCTCCATAGTATTCTCAACTTTATCAAACTTGAGTTTCAGGTCATGTATACTTTGGTAGTTAACGAGTTCGAGTCGAGTTGGGGCAGGGGCAAGGAAGGTTGTATGTATATTTAACCTACAAGTCCTTGGCCAAACTTCGCTCGATAATTGGACGAGTGTGCGTTTTCTTCCTGATTGAGACGAGCTCGGGTCTATGAAGGATTCTTCTTCCTCGTACAGCTCCATTGGTGCTTCGAGCTTTGTTGGCTCGGGCCGGTTGGGATGAGCCGCCTGCGCATGATCGAGTCTTCGGAGGGTCCCAAAGGAAAATTGTTGCGTTGAGTCCTTTTTCTTTTTCAATTTTATGTGCCAGCCACAACTAGAATTGAGTGCTCAATATTGCATAGCTATTTTTCGAGTCAGGCTAACGCTCTCCGACTCCAAATCCCTTTTCGCACCACGCCAAAGTTAGAATTTATTAGGGCGGGATTAACTGACCGAGAGTAACAGTACTGTCATGCCAACACTCCCCTGCCCCAAATCCCATTTCGCACAATGCCAAAGCTCGAATCAGCGGGGCGGGAATTTGAATCGTTGACAGTTTTTTTCTCTTACAAATAATTTTGGAGAAGCAGGGTATCTTGAACAAAGGGTACGTCCCCGATGAGTCGGTTCAAGGCACTATGTGAACTGTAGGTCGATAACGCAGGAGTCGAAACTTTAATGATTTACTTCATGCGCGGGACGCTATTATGTGTCATCGTCCGAAGATGACGTAGTCTTATTTTCTTCATTATCAACTTAGAACCTTTTTAAGTCGAGAGAAAATATTTTTATTTTCTTTTTCCAGGAAATATTTCGAATTTAACACCCCAAAACCCAAATATATGTGTTGAGGAAAGATAATAGCAAATTCCTCCTCGCAAAACCATCACATCACATTGGAGTGAAGGGCACATTCTTTTTTCGTACTCTTTTTTTTTTTTTTGAGGGAATTGAGGAATCTGATTCTTGATTCCTCATAATTGTGATCCCCGTGGGTGTAGTGGTCATCTCTAGAAAGCCTGAAAAGTGGGAGTGGGCCAGCAAATGCTTCGTGGCACAACAAAAGAGAAAGAATATGTTGATGATCGCCGGCACATTCATTTCTGCAATCCTTGGATTGTCTTACGCACGAAGTGACGGCATTTTCATAAGTTGGACCAATACACCAGCCGTTAAATATATATATATATATATACACACACACACTATTTAGAAGTTAGAACTACTTGTTCAAACATTATACGCAAAGATGAAAGCGGTTGAACTCGCGATAATTGACGTAGTCGATTGAGGTGTCGGATGATTTTCAGCTCAAAGAAGCGATCGTCGTCCGTGTAAATTCCGTCAACTGCGTACAACTTGCTTCAGGTGAGGATCATCTGCATAGGCCAAACGCATGGACTTAAACGCCATTCGTGATACTCGTATGGTGTTCCACAAGACCCCAGGTAGCCGAACATCTACTCTCTTGCCTAGGGTTTATCGAATAGATGAAGACTTCGAAGACTAAAGAGATGAAAGGTTGGTTTCGTGTGATGAACCAATCCGCAAGACGCGCGGAGGCGCGACACACTCGCAAGCGCAATTCAGGGAATAGTCTCTCGTCCTTGTTATCATTGTCATCATCATCATTGTTGTTATCAAATTTTAACGTTCATAATTTGATTTACAGTGAAAATTTAATCAATGCATACTAAAATAACCCTAATCAAATTGCCTAATAGAAGTAACTCCTATAAAGGTTGAAAATATTTCTACTGAATCATAGGGGAAGTATCTGAAATCTAATCGAGTAATTATTGAGAAATAAATCACACCACCTAAAACACTCTAATAAAAAGCTAATACAATTACAAGATTGAATAATCCTCCCGCCGATAGCCCATGATCATCATCACCACGATGGCCATAGCTGCCTCATCGCACAGGTTCGCGACCCCGCCGACCGCTGCCAAGGCAACCTCGTTCGTCCTAAAATATCGTTCACATGCCTAGGCTAGGCCCAAGTGTACTACGTGAAGGCCTCAATCTCATGTTCTGAGGCCCCAATGGCCCAATGCTGTAGCAGTATCCAAAAGGAAGGGGGAAAAAAAAAGGATTGCAATCGCGTTGTGCCTTGTAAGACATTTCAAATTAAGTGCTTGGAACTTGCCGAAATTGACATTGTCGCATCAATATATAAATCAAGAGATATGGCTTCTCATAAGCTAGGGAAGGTAAACCAAGCCATCGTTAGTGCTGCGAAAAAATGTATTTGAGCACCGCAATAAATAGAGCAAAAATAATAAATCGTATGGTGACACGCTTCGGATCTCCAAAGAAACCATATCTATTGATTTATATATTGATGCGACAGGGTCAACTAAAGAAATTGTCCAATGGGTGCAATATGTGTCGCTGCTCTACGTGCACACAAATGACAAACATTAAAGATAGTCTGGAATATTATTAATACAAAGTCTTCTATGAAAAATTATTGATCATAACTTAAAATGCATGTTATTCGAGAAAAGTAAAATACAAATACTAACGAATTGATATATAAATTGTCATTTAATTGTTTTATGCAAACGAGGACCATTTTTATTGAATACGATAGCCAAGCTGATATATCTATATTAAAAGTATGGGTAGTTCTGGTGCTTCCTCGCTTGTGCCTCTAGCATGGTTTATGTCGCAATGGGCATAGTATATAAACTTTCTTCATGCTTAAACCGTCTCTAGTTCAGAGATTCGACGTGATACATTCAGTAAATGATACTATTAGATGAGTTGGTTTATGGTAAGCAAAACTTCTGCCAACATAACTTGAAACGGTCAAAATTTATCTAGAAAACTAGGCTTCACCATTAAGGACCATCGACATATATTGCATATAAATTTCGCTATTAAATCTATCAATCCGACAAATTGACAAAAGAAAGGCATTTTTAAGTCTAAGTCAAATGCAGAAAATATTACTCTACGACCTTGGAAATGCTAGGATCTTTCAAGTGGGCCTTGTTGGACCTTAGGCAATCCTCGCCAGTACAAGTGTAGCTACCACTGAGAAATTCTAGTAGTTCACTGAAGAAATTCGCAATGTTAGCAAAACTCCAAGGTCTGGATGAATAATGTTACACAAGAAATAATAGTTGGCATTTTATCAAAAATTGAATGGACGCACCTATCCAAGAAAAAAACAAGAAGATAATTGAAAGAAACATGAGAGTTTCAATTATTGAGCATCAATTATTTCTAACAATTTGGTCTGGTAATTATTGAGAACCTCAGTAGAAATTCCAAGTCAGTGCATCTGAAAATGATAGTCACAAACTCTATATAGTACTTTAAAGGGTGTGAAGAATATCGATAAATATATGCACACATGCATTTTGCTTTTTCAACATCAAATTTCCTTGCTGTTAAGAATCTAAGAGACAAAATAGATGACTTGGGAAGTTCAGATACGACAACAACAATAGTATAATTGTGTCGAACTGGGATTGATCAATCCACTTTAAAATATTTATGGGATGCCATTTAACCAATTTGGGTCAATTGCTCGGTCCACTTTGCCATGCATGATTGTGTCTTAGTAGGGTGTCCTTTTACCAAATCATGGAGTATTTAATTCTTATAATTCGTTAAAAAACATGATATTGCTAAAATAATTTCATGAAATACAAATTTAGTGAAAATTATTATAATTTTTTATTTTAATTTTTTAATAACAAATAATTATTTATTTAACAACCCAAGGAGACCAACAACGGCGGACAACGGATGGCGATCACTGACGACAGGAGACGATGGTCACTGTAGGTGAATTGTCTCTTTATGATTTTAACTTTCAGAAAGGAGTAACTTTTTTTTAATTTCTAAAAGTTGCTCAAAAGTAACTTCTTAAGCAAAAAATTACTTCAAAAGATTAAAAAAATGAAGTTGCGGAGCCAAACGAATTTCTGCTTCAGAAGTTACGTTAACAAACTGATTTCTGCTCCAAAAGTACTTTTGGAACGGAAATTCTGCTTCTGTGCGCCCCCTTAGTTATCATCCTCAAAGAAAATCTAAGAGTTTACTTTTGACCATGCACTTCTTTGAGCCGGCTTCCAAGGCTGCGTTTGCTCGTCCAGATTTCTATATAGGATAAGACTGTATATGATATGATAAAAAATATTGAAATTTGATCATATATCTCCTGTTTGTTGAACAACTGATTTAAAGTTGGATATCTCTATATCTCATCTTATCTATTGTTTTGTAGAAACTGGATATCAATTTAATGATTCTTGATTTGTACCATCTGAGGCTCTTACATAGTGAATTTTCGATGGCTTGTCGGGTCGAAGTTTGAGGGGACGACCTTCGGCCTCGAGTTCTCCTACATGAACTTCACCTCGAGATATGAGGCGCATGCTTTCTCACTTTCGGAAGAGCTCAAGAAAGATGTTAAACAATCATAATGTAATGGAATAACACAGCTCTTGCTCTGATCTGCTTCTCTTGAATTTCCCCTTGTTTTCCCTTTCGTCAAGCGTAATTCGTGGAGCATGAATCGAGTGTACTCTAAGATTGGATTCACGTGGGTTTCTTTATTTTTTCCCTTTGACTGATCCCTTGAGTTTTGAGTTCGGAGTTTTCTTCAACGCATGGTCCTTAGTCTTGTTTAGGATTCGGGTTTCTAGAAGGGAAGCTTGAATTACGGCACTTTATGCTTCGAATTGAGCTTGAACCTTCGGAGCTCCTCTACTGTGCATAAGAACTTAATTTGAGCTGGCTAGCGGGTTCTTCAAATGGAGTCGTGGAGCAACTTCTTTGAAGAAAAGGCTTTTCGTATTAGAGGAGGTTGTCTCGCTATTTGATTTGCTTGGAAGAAGCAAAAATGTCGTCATGAATTGGGAACTCAGAAGCTCGCCTACTTTTGGCAATAATGTATATGTCTCACAGATCAAGAAGCAGATGTTGGCAAGTTCCAGTAACTTGGTTTTCAAGCAATGATCACAAAACAAGTTTGACGCAATCGCTTATCGTGATTTTAGTTCAATGTCGATTCGGTTTAAGTGGCGCCATGTTGCTTGATATTCATTCTTAGTACCATCGATCAATGCCTTCGTTTATGGCTTGAAATATTTGCTAGAGAATTTGCATACTGCCGTCGAAGAGGCATCCCTCCAACTGGAGTGGCGGCCTGCCATGAGAGAGGCGACCCCCCTAATCGGAGTAGCGACCCGCCGTCGGAGAGGCGGCTGGGTGTGGCGAAGAGGCGGTGGTTTGAGCAATGGGTAAGAGAAATCTTATCCAGTTCTATCTCACCCCCTCCTTAGGATTATTTTATCCCTCCTATGTTCTTCTATATTCCCATATATCATATTCTAGATAATTATCAAACACAGGATAGGATAAAACACATTTTATCCCGAATTCCATTCGGTCAACCAAACGCAGCCTAACTGTAGCACTAGGGAAATTGCCAATGTACCAACTATATGTTCAAATATAGCTTGTAATTCGGCATCCAAATAAAGCGTGTAATTCAGCATCATCTGTGGTTCAATTTTGCGGTGGTGGTAATTTGGCTTGGTGGACAATTAAGGAAAAGTACCATAATAATTCTAAATGTATTGCATTAGTACCGATTCAGTCCTAAACCTTTTAATTGAATCAATTTAATCCTAAATCTTTTTGCATTGGTACTGATTCAGTCCATCCAGTCTGTTAGATAATGTCTCGAGTTTAAATCGTTTACAGAAATTTATCGGTTTGTTAAAAAAAAAGACAAGAAAATCGTTTACAGAACAAGACATCAACTTGATATGTGCAGAGTATGACCGAATGAAGACAAATCTAACTGAGATTGACTTTCCTTGCCAATGTGCTGCACGTTGGACTCTTCTTATCAACAGGTTGGACAAAAACAAGATATATGGGCATGCAAATATTCTGTGAACAAGAAAGAATATTGTGTGGGTTCCAGTCAACATAGTTCAGTTGACTTCTTCATAAGGGCACACGAAAGGCTGGGCACGAACAGAGGACAAAAGCATAGAGTCCCTTATTTGCGTTCACTGCATAGTGAAGAAATAGAAACGCAAAGGGCGTTTCTTGAGGGCGTGCCGCACAGTGGGTTCTTGGAGCCGTACAAGCAGAAGCCACCGTACGAAGAACATAAGAAGAAAAACCGGAAGGATGTTCTTTGGTTCATTCGCACGCAGAGCAAACAAGGAGAAAATCAGATTTCTTTCTATGAGTTTACTTAGGTGCTGCATGATACTTCTGGTAGGAAATTTTTTTTTATAAAACCCAATATGAAGTGGAAAGACATTTGGTAAATAAATTGACTTATGGCAAGATTTTTTGTCAATTTCCAAAAATAATTTTTTTTTACTTCTCTGGCCCATAAGTCATTCTCAGGGTCCCGATAGCTACCATCGACCGCTCGCCACCGCGGCCGGCCGATTGCCCGTCGCCAGGGGTGGCCGGCCGTCGGTCATCATCGCCGCCGGCCACCCCTATCGAAACATTTTTTTTAATAATGTTTTGAACATTGTATTTTTTAATCGTTATTAAACGCATTTCTCTATCAGAAATCAACTTCTGAAGCAGAAGTTGAAAATTCAACTCCTGCTCAAAAGCAAAAGCTGAAAAGTCAACTTCCCTGCTAAAAGTCATTCTAAGGCTAGAAGTGTTTTCAAGCACTACCTTGGAGAGTACTCTCTGAGAGTTTTAAGATACTATTGTGGGTTTGCTTTGGGGCCTAAATTGGGTGCGGGAAACGCTCAAATGCATGAACGATTGTAAATCTGACTCCCCGATTATAGTGGAGAATATCGCTGGCTCTCTCCGTAGACGTAGGCACTGATCTCGGATCGAACCACGTAAATATCTAGTGTACTTTATCATTTTTCGTAATTTCTTTGGTGACTTTGTATTGACTTCTTTGCAAAATCAGTTAGTGTTTTTGCATTATAATATCAACAATTGGTATCAGAACTACGGTTAGAATTTTAGCAGTTGATTTGGGGCTTTTTTTCGTTGTCTAATCATTTTCTAAAATTTTTACTACCGCAATTATGTCTGGAGCGAAATTTGAGATTGAAAAATTTAACGGGAAAAACAACTTTGAGTTATGAAGTCTCAAGATGAAGGCATTATTAACAACTCAAGATTTTTCCAAGGCATTGGAGGGTAAGGATAAGTTGCCCAAAACAATGAAAGATGCCGAAAAGGACGTGATAATGAGAAAGGCGAGAAGTATAATCAGGTTGCACTTATCGGGGCAAACGTACACTTTTAGTGCCAAAAGTTATGTACGGAGATCACTTTAATGCCAAGTCGGAGAGAAATAGATCACTATTGGTACCTCCAGCGAGAATGTTCGGCCAAAAAAATACGTGGCTTTTTGAATTAAAATAATTTGCTAACCTTTCATATATTAGAGTCCGCCAATCCACGTGGACATTAAGAAACGATGCCGTTTCATCTCACGTGGCAAGACAATTGAAACAACATCATTTCTTGTAAGATTTTTTTTTTTTAAAGAAGAACTTCCATGAAACTACGTCATTGTCTATTTCCCTTCTACTCCATCGCGAACAACGTAACTTCATTTCATGGTGGACTCACACTTCATTAAAGAGAAATTCGTGGTTCTCCTTTGACAGATCCATCGGCGACACTCACTTCATTGGCCATCGGTCGGCATCGCTCCTCGTGTCAGTCCACACTCTATCGTCGGGATGTAACTTCCCCCATTGCCTGCTAGTTCCATTGGAAATGAAAATTAGGGCTTCAATTGAATTGAAAAATGAGGGCTTCCGGAAGTGGAGCAAAATTAGGACTCCATAGGGCTTTGGGTATAAAATTAAGGGTCAGTAAGACCTCGATATGAAAAAAAAAGGCTCGGTCGTACCTCTAAGGTGTTGCGCAGAGAAGATGGGTGTCGGTGAGGATCTCGACATAATTTTTGTAGCATTTGTGACAAATTATTGTCAATATGCTACCTGGTAGGGACCTTCATGTGAAAAAGATTTGTCATGATTTGCGTTTGGTCTTTGTTTTCGAAAGAAAAAAAAAATTGAGTGGAACACTTGTTGCGCATAAAAGATGGAGTATGTGTTTGCTTGGTGGACCTCAATGTTATAATATGTAGTCTGTGTTTGGTTGATAGGAACCTCAAATTTGAAATTTATTTCAGAAGTTGCTTGGTGGGGACCTATATGTTATAATATGTTCTATTTGCTCTATTGTCTAAACTTATTGCTCATAAAAGTTAAGTTGTGGTCCCAACATACAATAACTTTTTTCTTTTGTTCCTTGGTTGCAATGTTGGCATGGGGGACAAGCAGAATCTTGTGGCCATCATTGTATGGTATGATGGAGAATTTGTTACTAGCACCAATGGGTTGAAATATGAAGGTGCATTTGAATGGACTATCTTTGTCGATGTAAACAAGACATCTTATATTCAATTTGTCAGAAACATAGTATATTATTTTAGACGCAAAGTAGAAAAGTTGCATTATTATGTTCCTGGGAAGGCCTTACTTGAGGGTTGCGGTTCTTAGAGGATGAAAATAGTCTTAAGAATATTATTTATCATTATTTATATGGTGAGGAAGCAACGGTATATGTTGAGCAAGTCGATAGTGGTGAAGATGAAGACGAAGATAATGATGAGGGCATGCAAACAGCAGAAGGAGGAGGATAATCTATTTTAGAGTAAGGACAATTTCAGAGGCAAGAGCGGGCAACAAGTAATGCTGGAGATGATCAGCAAAAAGGGCAAATGCCCAGAAATATCTTGTGAAGACATAAACGATGAAAGATTCACTGGGTTAGGTTGGGAATTTACGGAAGGTAACGAATCAGAAGATGATGAAGCTTTGACGGTTATTGATGGTGCTAGTGATGATGATGATGAGGAGCTTGCACGTTCAAGGCAAAATCAAAGAGATTTTTTCAGAAACAAAGTTGCAACATTTGTTAAGTTGCATGAGCCTCAAGTTATAGACGCGGGAAGTGCAACTGCTGGTAATGAAATTGAATATGATGAAAGTGGCGATGAGGAAAACAATGTTAGCTCTGGAATTGAACCTAAATGTCATGAAGTAGCCTTAGTTAGAAGATGGAAAAGGAAGTATCCTCATTATGATCCTACTGTTGTAGCTCCAGTTTTGTCCTTAGGAATGAGGTTTGATAATGCGAAGCAGTTGAAAGAATGTATTGTGAAGAGTTCAATTTCTAAACAAAGGTGTGTGCAATTTTATGGACACACAAAGAAGTTTCTCAGAGCCAAGTGTTCACAAGTAAATTGTCCTTGAAAAATATATGGCACGCTAAATAAGATGACTGGGTTATTCCATATTAGGTCATTACTGGAAGAGCACACTTGTTTCATCATATTTGAAAACAAAAGGGCAACAAGTTTATGGTTGTTGAAGCATTTTTTCGATACTATTAAGGCGATGCCCGAGATGAATAATCCTCAGTTGAAGTTGTTAGTGAAGGAGTAGGCAGGGGTTAATGTGTTAAGGAATCAATGCAAAAGAGCGAAGCAAAAAGTGATGAAGTCATTGATGGGTCGGTACAAGGAAGAGTATGCCCAGGTTTGGTGTAGGCTTTAAAACCCACCTAATAGAATTTATGTAGATGTTGTTGAGAGGCCACATTTTATGTTTGTTTTGACGCATGCAAACGAGAATTTTGGCTGGCTGTAGAAGAATTATTTGATTGGATGGATGTTTTTTGAAAGGGGTTATGCAAGGGGGAATTATCGGCATCTATTGAGAGAGATGCCAATAACCAAATGTATCTCATAGCTTGGGCTGTTGTCAAGGTAGAGAATAAAGACGTTTGGTCTTGGTTTTTAAAAAATTTGATTGCCGATCTTGACATAACTCATGAGGGAGGTTGGGTATTCATGAGCGACTAACAGAAGGTAACACCTATATACTTTTTTGCCTGTTTTGTTATTACATTCTTACAGATAAGACATTGATGGGGGAGGTTGCTGCTGTTGCAACTTCTGCAGCAAAAGATATTAATGAAGCAGCAATGCTTGTTGCAATAGCTGCTTCTGCAGCAATGTTGAAGCAAAAGATCTAATAAAGAATCAATGCTTGCTGCAGTAGATGTATTTTCAGTTGTATTTTTTGTTGTCGTTATTGCTGATATATTTTATGGTTTTTTTTTAAATTATTGCAAGGACTTATTCCGGTAATCACTGAGTTAATGCAATATGCTGAACATAAGATGTGCACAAGGCACATTTACGCAAATTGGGCGAAGATCTATAAAAGAGACAAGTTACAAAGACAATTTTGATCAATCGCAAAGAGCCCGAACATGGCTAAAGTTAAAATGGCCAAGAAGGGATTATTTCGAACTGACCCTAAGCATTGGTGCAGGACATTCTTCAGCGAGGAATTCAAGTACGATATTGTGGATAACAATCTCAACGAAGCCTTTAATGGAAGAATACTTGAAGCTAGGTGCAAACCGATTATCAGCACGTTCGAAGACATATGAATCATGGTTATGAGAAGATTGCAGACACAAAGAGATGAGGCTACAAAGTGGGCAAGGCAATGTGGTACTAGGATTGCCAAAAAATTGGATACAACTTGGCTGCTACTAGATTCTGACATGTAAAATGGAATGGAGATGATGGCTTTGAGATTGTGAACAATGGCGATACATATGTCGTCCACTTAGAGAGGGGTAAATGTTCATGCCGATCTTGGCAATTAATTGAAATTCCATGTACACATGCCATTTATGTAATCCAGTCGAAGCAACAGAACCTAGAGGAATACCTACATGAGTATTACAAGAAAAATAAATATCATGACTCTTACAAATTCATGTTGCAACCTCTTAGATCGAGGAAATTTTGGGAGCCGACAAATCGTGAAGCTCCTTTGCCTTTGCCACTGAAGAAGCTAATGGGAAGGCCAAAGCGAAAACGAAGAATAGATGCGGAAGAGGTCTCAAGTAAGAAGATCAGTAGAACAAGTGCAAAGATGAAGTGCTCCTACTACCATGTCGAAGGGTTGTCAATTGAAGAAGCAACATCAACATTAGCTTAGTGATGAAGCAAGTGTAGGAGTAGTTATATCTAAAGGGCCTAATGATAGACCAGCAATATGGCCAATACTTGGACTTGATGAAGGGTCCACATTTAGGGCACTTGCGTCTGATGAGGGGCTCATAGTTGGGCCAACACTTGGGCATAATAAGGGATCTGTGTGTTCAACCACCGAGTCAACAGTTGAACAGACGAGATGAAAAAATATCCAGTAAGTTATGCAATTATTTATGTTATTTTTTTCTGCACTTTACTTGATTTTGTTACTTGTTACGAATCTTTCTCAGGTGAGAAGAGGACAAACTACTCAGGTTCCTGAAAGTGAGAGATCACAACAGATAAGAAGGGCTCTTGGAAAAAGGATCAGGCAATGCAGTTATGGTATCTATGCAGACGAGTGTACTGGAATGACTATATTAAATGTAAGTTTTGTAGAACTCGCGGGTTTCAATTATTGTCAATTATATTTCATATCATTAACCATGTCATTATTGTAGTAGCTCGAGCTAAGTATTGAAGTTATTATCTCTCAATGCGGTCCAGCTCAAGAGTCCAGTGCTGTGCAAAGGAAGAGTGCTCCAAAGAAGAAAAAAGTTACCGCGACTCCAAAACAGCCGCCAACTAGTAGAGCTCATGCGAAGAAGTTGCACGGAATAATAACATAAGTTGAAGTACCTGCTCCACTTGAAGAACCTGCATGTTAAGAAGACGAACCATCCGTAAGCCGAAGTGAAGCACCTTGACGATGGGTTAGAAAGAGTTCAAGGATCATGAATCAAATCAAAAAGCCATCGAAAAGGAGAAGATCTGGGCTGCTGGTGGATGTTGACTAAGTTTGATGTTGTTATGTCTTTTTTTGCTAGTTGTTGATATGTTTATTAGGAGATTGAACAACGAACGATGGTTAGGAGGACGTAGATGACTGATGGGAAGGTTTTTTTTTTTTTTTGTGTGGATATGCCATGACTGATGAAGATTTTTATTGTATAATTATCACTTGAATGATGGAAATGATAGTTTGTGATATTCTGAGATGATTTAAAAGCAGTTTGTAGCAGTTACAATTTCGTGGAAATGATATTTCGTTGGTATTTTGTAGCAACTGCATTTTATTTTCATGTTGCTGCTGATGACATTAAAATGGTCATAATCTAACCACTACGGTTACTAAAATGCCCATTTTTACTTAAGCTTAGCACTAAAGTGATCATTTTAACAAAAACTTCGTACTTAAGTGATCTCTTCAGAAAATAATTGACACTGAAGTATAAGTTTTTTTAACAATAACTAGCATTGAAGTGATAACAGCAAACCATATGATTCTTTCTATTCACTGCCATTGCATAAAGAAATTGCAGCAAACTTAATAAACAACAACTTCGTTTTATTCACAAACAAGGAAGTTGACAATGCACAAACTACATCAGTTCCTACGAATTACACAAACATTCATGGTAAACTGAGAAGCCTTTTCTCATCGATTTCACATTTGCCCATGGAATAGTCTAAATAACAAAACAGTAGCACAATAAATTCTTTAGAACAAATTCTTTCAATTTTCATACTTGAAACTTCCTTCTTCAAATGATTGGCTAAAGATGCTAAATCCTTATTTTCAGCTTGCATTGACTGAACATCGATATCCTCCAACTCGTCCACTGATGTCGGTGAAGGTTGACGCCTTCCTTCAAGAAGCTCCAGTATCACCTCAGTTTGCTCGACCCGAGAATTTCGTATCGATCCATTTGAAATATTTGCACTTCAAGCCTTCTCTATACCTGGCGCATCCATTGAATCGTCTCCCCGAATTCAATCAAGTCTAAGATGTTCTTACTGGACTCGGTAACTCACAATAGCAGTAACACTCATCTTCTTTGCTTTGGGAAGAATTGGGATTAGGGAAAGAGGCGCTACTGAAATGGTTGTTGCTGCTTGTCTTCTCTAACTTTGACCCGTTGGTGAAGCCAATCTCTGAAATTGGGGATTTTCTTGAATTGGCTGATTTAGGGTGTGTGCTGCTGCTGAGGCCCCTTGTCAAGCTGTCCATTTCCAAGTATAAACACGCGATTTCTTCTGTGAAATCGAAATTGGAGGCTTCCATTCGAAATTGGGGGCTAGGGTGGTTTAAGGGGAATTGTTCATCGAAGCTGGAGAGCGAAACAAGTAAATCACCTCATTTCGATGTCGTTTTGTTGTAGCTGTTGAGTCAACTCTCAAACAACATCGTTCTGTTAATGGGATGCTGATTAGACTCTTCGGCGTGCCACATATATATCTTTTTTTCATAAAATATGGATATATCAGCTTTTCGGTAATTGGAATCGGAGTTAGCACCAAACTGATTGTTTTTCAAAAGACTTGGCACCAAAGTAATCCATTTGAAACTTTTGGCATTAAAGAAACCTCCGTACATAATTTTTGGCACTAAAAGTGTAGTTTTGCCCATTTATTGGATAAAGTATTGATAGAGTAGCCGATGAGAAGGATGTCGCGGCGTTGTGGGTTAAACTTCAGGCATTCTATGCTATGAAGGTTTAATCAATCACTTGTATAAGCTGAACATAGTGTTTTAGTTCTGGATGGTTGAAAGCACATCCATTAGAACCCACTTAGATGAGTTTAACAAACTCATGATGGACTTGAAGAATGTCAACGAGGCCTTGCCCGATAAGAAACAAGATATGATATTGTTAGCATCTCCACCAGATTCTTTTGAACACTGTATGGATTCAATACTGTAGGGGCATACTACGATTACATTGGAAGATGTAAAGTCCGCTTTATTATCTAAGGAGTGAAAAAAGAAGTTATGAGATGATAACTTAGCGCAAAGTAGCGCAAGGTTTGTTTGTCCATAGTAGAGATGAACAGTGAGAGTTTGGAGGTAACATATGGAAATGCAATTCTATATCGAGGTCTAATATTTAAAACCGTCGATGTTATCACTGTAATTTGGTAGGGGACTATAGGAGAGATTGTCCAAAGTATAAGGGTAAAAGAGTTAAAGTAGTTTCTACAGGTGATAGTAATATTGTTATTACAACCGATTGCTCTTATCATGTGACTTCTCATAGATACTGGTTTACTACTTATCAATGCACGAAGGGTGGTATGGTGCTTATGGGAAATGGTACTGCTTGTGAAATAGTGGGGATCAGAACAGTTTAGATTAAGATGCACAATGAAATGGTGCGAACGTTGATTGATGTGAGGCATATACCGGGACTGAGAAAGAACCTTATATCGTTGAGTGCTCTTAATAGGTTCAAATATCGAATTTTCACTGAATGTGGAGTTGTAAAGGTCCCTCAAGGTGTGCTTACTATGATGCAAGGGAAGATAGCCCACGGGCAATATCTCCTCCAAGGAAAGACAGTGATCGGCTCGTCTGCTAGATTCGATACTTTAGATGATGATACAACACAATTATGACATATGAGACTTCGACACATGAGTGAGAGGGAGATGATTGTTTTGGATCAGAGGGGTCTACTAGGAGGTTATCGAATTGAGACGCAAGGCTTTTATGATCACTGCGACATGAGTAATCAGCGGAGAGTGAAGTTCAGTACGGCAGTTCACCAGACCTCGAAGATTGTAGGCCACGTTCACTCAGACTTACGGGAACCCTCTTCAGTTCCGTTCAAGGGAGGTGCCACATATAAATTATCTTTTGTTAATGACATTTCAAGGAAAATCTGGATTTATTTTCTTAAGTACAAGAGCGATGTGCTTGGTCGGTACAAGTCATGGAAGGCGATGATCGAAAAGCATATAGGAAGAAAGATCATGGGTCTGAAATCGATAATATGAGCTTGATCAATTTTGCACAGAGGAAGGCACGGTGAGATATCGCACTGTTGCCGAGTCACCACAATTGAATAGAGTTGCAAAATTGATGAGCAAAATTATACTCAAAAGAGCTCGCTTTTTACTCTCCAATGCTGGATTAGATGAAGATTACTGGGTTGAAGCAGTTAATATCACTTGTCGGTTAGTGAACAGATCACCATCACCAGAGATTGATTGGAGAACTCTTTATGAAACATGGCCAGGTAAGCTTGCTGATTACATCAAACTGAAAGTGTTTGGTTGCCTTGCTTATGCTCGTGTGAGTAATGGCGTGCTAGAGTTGGGGACAACGAAGTGCATATTCGTAGGCTAAGAACATGGGGTGAAAGGATATAGACTGTGGTGCACAGGGGATGATTCACCCGATTTTATGTTCAGCAGTGATGTTACCTTTGATGAATCTGCTCTGTTTCAGAAAAGAAGTGGGGGATCAATTGAAGAGAATTCAGAAACGGGTGGAACTTCAGGTAAATCCTAGAGATGTTCAAACTACAGTAGATGTGACAAAGTCTATAGAGTTGCCAGATTCCTTAATAGTTAACAATTGTTCTGAGGTCACGGATGATGAAGCTTCGAGGTGGTCAGCGGAGGTGGATGAGATAGAGCGAATGTTGTATGCAAATATTAAATAAATAATTTGGGTGCAGCAGAGATGGCTTCGCCTATGGAGATACAAAGAGAGACTATTGAAAGAAATTCTATAAACAACTCGCTTGCTGCATATTATAAAATGTCTAGTACATCACAATGTACTTGGATGGAGGTGGAGCAATTGTCCCATACTTCACATGCTATTATTGTTGATTGTATGAATTGTACCACGGATAGTACTAGGATTGATCTGTCACATGTAGTTATACACGATTAATCTAGGTCTACGTTGTGATGATGTTAAGTGAATCCTCCTGATTTTATTAAGGACCACGGACGTTGGGGTATATTTTGAAGAATGTGGCTCAGGAAGTGTGGACTAGGTTTGTGAACCTAGGCCACGCAAGGAACCTAAAAGATAGTCGAATTCTAAGTAGTTATGTCTTTACTTTTGTTAGTTGTGCTTTGAGTTGGAAAGCGTTGCTGGGGACACTATGGTCTCGTTGATGATTGAGACTGAAAACATAGTAGCAATAGAAAAAGTTGAAAAGCCAGTTCTGTCTAATGATTTGGTCAGAGATATCAACAGAGAATCAAGTTCATTCATGACCGAAATTTTTGAGTCAGATATAGCATGTCGAGAGAGGATGTAGCTGCAAATAAGTTTCATATGGTGGAGAATCTTGCAGACATGTGGATCGACTACATTTCTCTAAATAAGTTCAAGCTTTGTTTGAGCTTGATAGATGTATGTGGAGAGTGAGTGCCCGTCGAGGCGTAGGGAGAGTCATCATGGATGATGAGGTACTATGACTTAGTTTCAAACGTCGAGTCAACGTGGAGATTGTTAGATAATGCCAACTGTTTACAGATATTTATCGGTTTGTTTAAAAAAAGAAAAAAAGGCAAGAAAATCTTTTACTGATCGAGACGCTGACTTGATATGTGCGGAGTATGACCGAATGAAGGCAACCCAACTAAGACTGAATTTGCTAAGGCACTGCACGTTGGACTCTTCTTATTAAAAGGTTGGATAAGGACAAGATACATAGGCGCACAAATATTCTGTGAACAAGAAAGAATGTTGTGTGGGGTCCAGTTAACATAGTTCAGTTGACTCCTTCCTAAGGGCACACAAAAGGCTGGGTTACTCTCGCCGCAGGAACAGAGGACAAAAGGAGAGAGTCCCTTCTTTGCGTTCACCGCATGATGAAGAAATAGAAATGCACAGGGCATTTGTTGAGGGCGGGCTGCACAGTGGGTTCTTGGAGCCACACAAGCAGAAGCCAACGTACAAAGAACACGAGAAAAAGAACGTGAAGGACATTATTTGGTTCATTCGCACGCAGAGCAAACAAGGAGAAAATTAGATTTCTTTCTGTGAGTTTACTTAGACAGCACTCTGTGAGAGATTTAAGATACTATCATCGTGGGTTTGCTTTGGGGCCTAAATTAGGTACGGTAAACATGCATGAACGAATGTAAATCTGACTTTTCGATTATAGTGGATTATATTGCTGGTTCTTCCCGTGGACGTAGGTACCGATATCGAACCAAATCACGTAAATATCTAGTGCCCTTTTATCGTTCATCGTAATTTCTCTAGTGATTTGTATCGACTTGGGGCAAAACTTTGAGATATATCAAATCATGGTTTAGGCGATGATCGGATTAGGAGATAATAGCCTGCGTGCATCGGGTGAAAGAGGGCTCGATTAAGGAAGGTGACTGACTGAACAAGAAACTGATTTCTACAAAGATTGATTGTGGGCGAAGACTGATTAGGGTTGGGGCGAAATCGATTGGGACCGAAGAGCGTGAAATCGTTTTGGGCGAAGGGAATTGGAAGAGAACGGCACCAAAGAACACGCTATTTTGGCACCAAAATTTTCTTTTAATATAAACGACGCTGTTTGGATCGTTTTGCTGTACATCGTCCATGTTAGCCCCGGTCGGCGCTGACTTGGAATCCACGTCACACTTTTCCGGCCAACTTAGCCAAATGAATTGAATTGGTATCAATTTAGATAGGTTTAGGACTAAATTGATTTAATTGAAAGGTTTCGGATTAAATTGATACCAATGCAATAGGTTTAGAACTTTTTTGATACTTTTCTCCGAGTGATTATCATCGGACCAAAGGTGCGGCTGAATTCGAAAAGTACCCAAAATTAAGCTTTTAATAAGACTTCTTGTGTTCCTGATACCAACCCAATAATTTACCATAGGTACCCATCGTTTGTTTTAGCCTCGTACGACCACTACTAAATGATGAATTTTATATCAATTGCAACAAAGGAAAGACAACATACCTGAAAATCAAATCCGATGAAATTCAAAGTAATGGATACCACAAATACTTCAACGAGATGACAGAGTGCACTGCCCCTATCCTGGCAAATCATGAAAGTAAAGCCAACTCATACAAACACACCAAACTTGCCATCACCAATGCCAGAACTGGCGACACCGTCACGCTTCCAGATTTGGCCTCCGGCGTGGAGGAACTGGTGGTGGTGGTTGGCGTGGTTGTGGCGGGTGTCTTGGTGGTCGAAGGCGGCGACGAGGTGGTGGTGGTGGCAGGGGAGCCCCCGGAAGCCGAGGGCGTAGTGGACGCCGGCGACGACCCGGCTTTCACGCTGACGGCAAGCTTCATGCCGCTGCTGCAGTGGCCAGCGGCCCCGCAGATGAAGTAGTGGGTCCCGGCGGTCTTGAGGGGGATAGTGGTGGCGCCGCTGCTGTCGGTGTTGATGGCGTTCCCGGCGGTGCACGCTTCGTAGTCGCTCTTGGTCACCTCGTCCACGGTGTGGCCGCCTCCGTAGTTGAACACTGTCAAAACGGATTTTGCGACTCAAAGAATTAGCCACCGTTGATCAGTACACTTAGCAACAAGAGAGCGAAAATGGTAATGTCCTTGGAGTTCTAGAGGACTAACCGAGGCTGTCGCCGACCAAGAAGGTCTTGCCACTCGTCCAAGTGGTGTAGTCCGTCCCCATCACCCAACCCGTCGTGTCGCCCACCGTGTAAACCGTCGCTAAGCTTGGCACCACCAGATGCAACACCAGAGTTGCACAAAGCACCACAGGACCAGCCCTTGACATCTTATGCTTATGTCTTTTCGATCGATCGATCGATCGAGAGAGTGTAATTGTTGAGTTGCAATGGCACACTGTTCGGTTTTTGATATAATATAATGAGGGTACGAAGGGATTGGGGCCAGAGTTGGTAATGTTTGGTCTACTTAATCCCATCATGATGGTGCAGTTTTTGAAAGGTACGCCTCATTGGCTCTCACCTAATGCCCCCGGGGAAAAAAAAACATAAAAACTGATGGGTCTCATCTTTTCTTTAGCCTCTTGTCTGATTGTATGATGATGTCCTGTCCATTTCAATCGGCTAAAAAATCATACACACATACCCATCATAATCCTGAGAATGCTCGCAAGCTTAAAATTAACCATGCCACTAATTTTCTTGACACGTAAGAACAAACCGTAGTCGTCATTGCCATGAGAGCAATTTGACAGTAGCAATCTCACCAGCTCATCCTAGCCGTCATGGTGTACGGGGCACCTCAGTTCTACTCAATGTAATGCTCAAGCTAAATCAACTTGTGAGTTTTTCTTCGTTTGAATTATTACTATCATTCCAATGTTGGATTGAGTGAAGTTATTATGTTCAGTGGGACGTTATCACTCATTACGTACTGTGAACTTGGTGTCAATTACTTTCTGAATATACTAATGCACCTCATCAAAAGAATTGCTAGTCTTAAAAGTAGATACGGGATTCCTGATCTTCAAACGTTGAGTCTTAAGAACTACCTTAAGAACATTCTTTAACGTTCCCTGCATCTTAAAATGCTGGGAAAACGGTCCTCATCGTCGATAGACCAAATGGTTTAATTGAGATTTTGAGACGTCGCTTAAATCGTCATCAATTATTGTGTAGAAAATGGACTGTATGGGCTCCGCTAAACCGGAGAAAATAAAGACAAGTAGGTAAGTGGCAGTGACAAGCGGATCAATCCTTGTCAAGACGCATAATGAGATAGAAGCACAAAAAATCTGATTTCTTCAGTTCGAAGCAAATCGAATTACACTACGTTGACATCCGAGGTTAGGAAAATGGTGAAAGACATTACAAGCACACATGTCAACAGCAGGATCATGACTCATGAGAATTGATTTGATCCCAACTTTTTACACCAAACTTGGATCGAAACCATCCACCTAAAAGGCGATAGAAGGCCATCATGGACATCGATTTTCAACTGCAATAGGACGGTGCAGGGAATGAACCGAGACGCAGGATTACGGAATGAAACGGGTAACACCCACATGCCAAGCTCTGAGAAAGTAGAGGCATGTTGATGGTCACTTTCGATCGGATGGGGGAGAGCTGGTGACGACTTTAGGGTTTGGTGGAGGAGGGTCCAGTTGATTTGGCAAACTGCTCATTCACTCGCTCTTTTACGTGGGAATCTGTCTCACATGCATATACACAGACGCCACCCATTTGCCTTCTTAAAAGAGAAACTTTGCTACTTGTACTTTTGTCATGAACATGGGTAGAGGGAAGGGGAAGGGGAAGGGGAAGGGGAAGGGGAAAGGATTCTTGTTGTATACAGAATATGAGTATGAACAACCCAAGAAGAGTTAAATCTAGCATGCTAAGAAGAAAGGCCGAAAAATATCAGAGAAAAAAATTCAAAAGAAAGATTTAAAGTGATCTCGTTTTCTTAAATAACTACTTGAAGTGAATATTGTTCAAATGGTCTAAAATGCACTCTTTCTATGGCATTTTCGTTTTTTACTGTTTTTAAATTTTTTTCCTTCGTTTTCATTTTCTTTTCTTTTTTCTATTTTCATTTCCCCTCCCCTGGCCATTGCCGGCCTCGTGAAAAGGTGACCCATGCCGCTGTGGCAAGGCAACCCTCGCCCAAGGCCAGGGCTACCATTGCTAGAGTCGAGTGAGGCATCGCCTGGGCTAGCGAGGCCAACGCAAGCAAGGCTATCTCACCAGATTTAGCGAGGCAATGCTCGCTTGACGACAGCGTGCACGACTCTCGCCTGAGGCCGGTGATGGCCAGGGGAGAGGAAAGAAAAAGGGAAAATAAAAAGAAAAAAATTGAAAAAAAGAAGAAAAGTAAAAAAAAAATGCAAAACTATGAAAGACGAAAACGCCCTTCGATTAGGTACTTCTTTGAAATAAAAGGAGCACTTCATGCCCTTTTTTGAGGAGAACATTTCGAAACTTTATTTGAAAATTTTTCCAAATCCAGATCCACTTCAATGGTGAGAGACATTGGGGCAATTTATTCAACTCAACGCAGCTAACTTGGGCGCGAGAATAAAAAGGAGAAAATTACACACAAAAAAAAAGTCTTAAACTTATTGCAATTGTGTTGATTAAGTTTAAATATTCTTTTTCTCACTTTTTTTCAATCGAACCCTAAACCTTTTGTATTTAGGCCAATTCAGTTTATCTAGCCAATTTTGGCCAATCGACGCTAACAAAGTAATTTTTAAATAATGTTTTGATATTTTCGCAATATTTTTTTTGTTTCTTTTTTTTTTCTCTTTCTTCCTCAGACGATTGATCAGCCTTGCCCTCGCCTTTGTCGAGTCGATTGGAGAAGAAGGAGAAGGAAAAAAATGAAATAAATAAATAAATAATATTAAAAATTATCCATATCAACATCGAAATCCAAGTAAAGTGTTGACCGGATGGACGAAATTGGAAAAAAAAAATAGAAAAAGATTATGACTCAATTGGCAAAAAAAGAAGAAGATTGAATTGGCACAGTTATAATAAATTTATAATTTTTTTTGGTTAATTTTCGCAAATAAAAGGACCACCCATTTCAGGAAAGGATAATTGTGGGCACCCGACTTCTGCGACGCCCGTGGAAACGAGCCATTGCATTTGGCGGGCCTGTCGTGACGCACGATGATCTGACGAGTCATAGCCCAAGGCAAGCAAGCATCGGATCCTTTCACAGCATGCATCTACTAAGAGCCTGGTTAAAGCCATTAGAATCTGAACTTTAACAGTAAATCAATACATTCCCGGCTTAGCCAGACCAAACAATCGAAAAGCACATGACAAACCACAAAAGCTTCAACACTTCATCTTGGTGCAACTTCAATCTCGGTTAGATCTTTCCCACTTTTACATAAACCGTACACAGACCGTACCAGATTCTACAGATGATGCATTCTATTTTCTGCAACATTTTTCTTGATGCTGATGCCGCACTGCAACAAGCTGGAAATCACACATGGACCAGATGAGTTTTGCAACAGCAGGGATTTAGACAAAAGCAAGCAGGCGGTTCATATGATACAGCAATTCTCTCTATATTTGTGTAGCTTTACAGGCTCCTCAAGACTACATGAGCACTGCAACAGCAGGGAGGAATATGCTATAGAATTAAGCGCGAAGCCACCACGGGCCGAGTTAGGGCTAGGGTTGCGGATGAATCTGAGCTTCTCATGAGTTGCTTGCGCTCAACTCAACAGACTACTTGAAGTCGGCTCCATTCTTATCAAATTCGAGTTGAATATAAGTAGCTTGAGCACTCATTTAGCAAGAAGCTGAATATCGTAGACTCAGTTGCCAAATGAACAAAGTAAGCGGCTTGAGAGCATAGCTGAGCAGATGATTTTTTCCCACAATCTAATTGTAATTAAACATTTCTAAACACCATAAATACTCACTGGACACCATTTCAAATGAAAAAGAAAATCTTGTTTCAGCTTAAGCTCAAACAAAAATGTACCTTTTGTGAGTTTCAGTGAGCTAAAGCTCAAAAAGTGTAAACCGAATTGCGATCAAGCTGGTGTAGTGAAGTCTGTTGCTCTTCCAGACATTTGATGATGAATCAAGTCGACCTCAAGCATCAATCCTGGATGTAGCTTTAGAAAAGGAAGAAAAGCTCAATCGAGCTCAAAATGAGAATCGAGCCCTCGCACAATTCAAAAGGAGCCAAGCTGGAGTGGTAAACTGCCTTACTGGAATGAATTCCATAGATTCTACAAAATCACCTTACACTGAAGCGTATTTGCATGAAAGAAAGTAGCAGCATAAGTGTAATATAATCGAATGGAAACACAGAAACTTAAAATACTCAGGATCAGCATATAGGACTCGTAAAAGAGGAAAACGTTGAGAGAGGAGACCTTACAAGCAGAGCATGATTCATGACATACACGCACCCTCATGCAGAATGGAGGTAGGGAAGCCAAAATAAGGGGAAATCAAAAACAGACTCAAAAAGAAATTGAATGGAGTCTGATATAGATTTTCTCAATTATCACCCATGCTAAAGAACTTATTCTAGCGAAGCAACCGCTGGTTAAGCAATAATTAATTCCTGTGGAACATCAAGACAAAGATCAAGGCCTTTGTCAGTTCAGTTGGATCGATTCGCTAAGACAGGCTAATAGACAGAAATTAAGATATCAAACCAAAAATACAGAATCAAGGTAGGAAAGGCAAAAGAGAAATTTCACTCTATGAAAGCATAAGCTTCTTGTTTAAGATCACCTAAGAAAAAACACAAATTGTAAAGAAAACACAAGCTACCTAAATCACATCTGAAGTGATAACAAATTCTGCTAATAGTGAAAATCAATCAGATGGTTATCTCATTGGCATTCCCATCCTATGTCAGACACTAGCAAACAACTTCCAATTGATAGTTCCAATTGGAAAGGAAGCATAAAGATACAATAATAGAGAAATAAATTAAAGCTAATTCCACCGATAATGAAAAACATTCATTTGTTTTGAAAATGCAAAATAATAGCATTGAGCCACCATATGAGAAGCATAATTACCTACAGGAAAGTTCAGATTCCTTCACATTAAATTATGCTCTTCAAGACATCGGTCAAAATTTCAGATGGACTTGCACTTCTCACCCAAAACCTAAAATAGGATCTATGAATAAAAAATACTTCTGTTCTAACCCAGATAAATGCAGAGAAAAAAATGAACTACTACGTGCAAGGAACAGCCAGACAGGCTCATTGCTATCTTTGAACCACAAAGAAGCAACCCAAATATGCGGAGAAGGTACCATAAGGAAAAGCAAGAGAGAACGCGAGCCTGTGCTCCTTGATCAGGATATTCATAGCCTAAATGTAACTTCCCTGTTCAAGAACATTCCCTTAATGGGAAAGAATCAATCGCTGAATACTTACTCCATATCTAGCACAGGAATCATGTAGATCCAAAAAAGAGGTAGTAAGCTCTGGATGCAATTCAAGCAAAAAAAAAATCCATACGGAGAATGACTAATTGGCCAGAAAGGGCATAATCTGCATACACGTTCATCTTTCACTAAGGAGTTAGTTACATGACATGCAATGTTACTCATAGATATACATGCTCTCCTTCAATGGAGATAAAGATGAGGGATTACACCTTCATTACAAATGCTACATTTAGCTTGGGCAATGGTTTCCAATGTTACGAGATGACGCAAGTGCACATTACAAAGTTACAGATACCACTAAAAAAAAAGACAAAATAAAAACTGAGTGCCTGTGTTTAAGATATCTCACTGACTATAACCAAAAAAAGAAAGTGTCTCTGTCTTTCCAAATTTTGGTTCTACTCAGCTTCATCCACCTGCTCAGCATCAGGTATCAATTCATCTGATGCATTATTGGACTGCAAGTTTTCTTTAGTTTGCAGCTTCAGAAATTGCTTACTTCGTGCCACTCTTAATGGTCTCCCCATGAAATCCTGAAGCGGTGTTTAGGCCAAAACACGTTAAAATATGCTGGTTACACCCATGTACAAATCAGAAGCTAATTAATTAAGTTAGTATCAACATAAACTACTCACCTTCCCCTGAAAGTTTGTCAAGGCTGCCTCAGCATCTTTCTTGGATATGAAGGAAACAAATCCATATCCAGAAGACCTTCTTGGATTGTCATGAAATATGATTTCCGCAGAGGCAACCCTACCACCCCCCGAGTTGAAAAACTCCCTCAGGTCTTTCGCTCTAGCCTCATACGACAGATTAGCCACGAACAAGTTGAATGTTGTGATCGGTCTGGGTTGTGCAGGAGGGGGAGATTTCTTCTTCCGTAGTTTTGCATAGTTTACTTTTAATACCCTACCCTCGAATTCCTACAAAATATTCATAAAAAGAATAAAATTTTTAGCCAGGTATAAAACACTTCCGCGACGATACCCTTGATTCACATCTCGCACCACCTGATTTCATCTTAAGAGGGTACAAATGTAACTCAAAGGCACTAAGGAACTCAAAAGCCAGATATACACGCATGAATTACATAGACGCTGCATATAGGTTCAACTTCCACACGATCAGCAGTCAAATTAACTTCATATTAGTTCTACATTACCATAATACATCAGGCAACAAAATCATTACTAAAGAAGGAATAGTCAACACCTAATCGCTACAACAGTTGCATAAACAAGAGAGAGAAATAGGCTTACCGACGACTCGAGACTGTTGAGAGCAGTGAGAGCCTCCTCAGCTGAACCCATCTCCACAAAAGCTAGACCCCTGTTCCTGTTCATCGTCTTATTATGCATTGAAAGCTGAAACAGAACAACAATTTGCACAATCCGTCATCACCCGGCGAGTTTTTCATTCCAGGAAAAGACGAAACTCATCCATTCAACCACTCAAACAACAAGAAGCAACAGAGCACAAACCTCGACTTCGACCACCGTACCGTGCTTCTCGAACAAAGACCGAACATCCTCGGCAGTACAAGTCCAGGGAATGTTCTGGACAATCAATCTGGTCTTCGAGAACTCTTCTTCCTCTTCTTCTTTTTCTAGTGGGGCGACATCACCGTCATTTGAGGTCGACTGCGTCTCGACGAATTGAGTCGAAGTCGCCAAAGAAGCGCAAGAGAAATGGAAAAGGAGCGAAGGCCTTCTCGACTTAGATTTGAGAGAGTGGCAGAGAGGAGAAGAGAATGGGGATTTCGGCAGGGGAAGCGACAGGAAGGCTTGAGAGTGTAATCGGTGAGAGGGAGCGGAAGAGAAGACGTCGGCGGACAACGGTGAGGTCGAGGGAAAGCATTGAGGGTGGCGAAGCAGAGAAGCCATCAGTGGTGTTAAAGAGTGGTCGCGACTCGCGAGCTGCACAGAACACCGAAACATACGGTTTGGATAAGGGGAGATGAAATATCGCAATCGAGGAAGACGGATAGTTTAAGCCCCTGAGACGATGTCGTCCGTCCTGAACGTTTGATTTCATTTATGTTTTGGAAAATTCCAAATAAAGGATGAGATAATAGCATAAATAGTCTCCGAACTTTGACAAAATGTATAATATGATCATGATATTTTAATTTATTCAATCTGATTTTTGAACTTTAATCTAATGTTTAATATGATCCCTGAACTTTTAGTTTGTTCAATGTAGTCCCTACACTTTTGCTACTTGTTCAATATAGTCCATGAACTATAAAGAAATGTATAATGTAATCCTTTTACTAATTTAAGACCAGGGATACTAATGAACATTTTAAAATGATTTAAGGACTAAATTAAATATGTACTAAAAGTTTAGAGATTAAATTAAATAAGTCAAAAATTTAGGAATCAAATCGCACATTGAGTTAAAGTTCAGGGACTATATTGAATAAATTAAATGTGACATTCCGAATTCCAATCCTCTTCGAGGCTATTAACATAAAATGGAGTCTCGAAATCGGATATCAAACAATGAAGAGTTCTCACAATTGGAAGTAATTAAACGTCGCCTTATAAAGGGTAATTTATATTGAAAAAATGAAATTTCGAATAGAGAATGTGAAATTACCATTTTGTTCCTATAAGAATACCCTTGCCTTAAGAATTTAAATAAGGGCATTTTGGTCAATTGCCCTTCCCTTGATGGCCAAAAATGATGAGGGCAAAGGAGTCAAAGAATCCAAGGATATTTATGGATTTAAAGGCAAGTGTCAAACTTGGGATTAAAGAGATCACTTTGCATTAATGTCCAACTACCATTCTACCTTTGACTAATTGAGGATTAAGGAAACTCCCCCCCCCCCCCTCCTCTCTCTCTCCCTCACTCTCTCTTCTTCATTTTCTTCTTCTTATTATTCTTCTTCTTCCTCTTCGGCCAAGGAAAACCACACCCAACCAGTTCACTGCCTTATCTAATAGACCCATTGTTTCGCTTATAATTTCTTCATCTGATATCGGATTGATGTGTGCTACCTATCATTAGAAAATTTATATTTTTGCCATTCCAACAACATATTATGAGTTTAATTTGGCCCATACATATTTCCGTAAAGCAGTTTGAATGGGCAAAGGTCAGGCATTTTCCATAAAGGATCGAAGTTTATTTCAAATAAGAATTTGGAGGTCCTCGTTATTTTAAAGAAAGTATGATCAAGGATATTTTTATCATTTATTTTTATTTTATAACCCAGGGAACCCCCGCACGGCCAACAGCCGGGGAGTAAACCCTGAGGGCGACACGTGCTAGCCACCACACACGTGACACCGGTTAAGTCACCGTACGGCGCCCGGAATTCGAACACTTAACCTTTTGTAAGAGAAAGAGTGTGCGCTCCAACAGCGCCATCCAGACGGGTGGTATCATTTGATTTTTTTTATCCCTACTTCTTTCCATTTTTTTCTTCTTCTTTTTTTCGGCTTCCTTCTTGCCGGTGGCAAGTCATAGGTGATGATTGGCCATCCGCGAGGGCCTACGTGAGGACCTCGTCGGCCTAAGCAAGGCAACCCTCGCCTGGGTAGGGCGAGGCTGACCATTGCTTGAGATTGGCCACCGGCGACAAGGAATAAGAAAAAAAGAAAAAAATTAGAAAAAAAATAACGAAAATATCTTTGGTCATACTCTTCTTTGAAGTAATTAGGGCACTTCAAGTTCTTATTTGAAAGAAATTTTACTTTAGTCTCTTATTTGAGAAAATGATGTCACTTCAGGCTTTTGTTTTATTTTATTTTATGAATCTTTGAAGTTCATCGATCACTGACTCCAACTAATTTGAGATAAATGTGTTGTTAATATTGATATTATTTATATATGGGATAAAAGTTCACTAGAGGTCCTTGAATCTTGTCTATTTATTCGGCCTAATTTCCTAAAAAATTCCAACTTTATCTCTACTCCCAAATTTGCCCAATTTTTTTTATCTCAAAAAAATCACAAACTTTAGGTGCAGTCCCAAATCTGCTCCGAAATCTATTTGCCCTAAAAAAAATCTCAAACTTTAAGTTCAGTCTAAATCTAACTCAAACTTTTTTTGTTTAAGAGAAAAGTCAACAATTTTCACTCAATATCAAATTTGCTCCCATTAACCGCTTGTCAAAAAATTCGCCATTATTCGTCCCTAATTGTAATCTCTATTTATCACATGTGCATCAATTTAAAATTTTTTGTGGTATTAACATAATTTAACGAAGAGTAAATTCATCACGGGTAGACTGGTTTGAAATTTTTCACAGTTAAAAAAATTAATTTTGGATAAATCTATCACAGATGTACAAGTTTAGGATTTTTATTGGTCAAAAAAATAATTTGAGGTAAATCTAACGACAACTGTACCAGTTTAGAGTTTTTTGTCGTAAAAAAATGAAATTGGATAAATTTGTCACTGGTATAAAAATTTGAAATTTTTCATGGCATTAGCCCTAATAAATTTGCTCTAAACTAATTTTTTTTTTCACAAAAAAATCTCAAACTAGTATACTGGTGACAAATTTACCCTTCGTTAGCTTTTGTTAGTTTTTGTTAAATTTTACCATTAAATAACTAAGTCGGATAATGAGTGGCAGTCGAAGGGTGCACGAATTTGAGGATTTTTACTCTTCATTTGTCATAGGTATACTAGTTTGTGATTTTTCGTGGTATTAACTCTACTTAATGAAAATTAACGGAGGGTGAATTTATCATAATATATCAATTTAGGATTTTTATTGGTTAAAAAAATAAGTTTAAAGTATGTTTATCATATGTGTACAAGTTTTTAGAATTTTTTATATTAAAAAAAATAATCTAAGATAAATTTGTCATAAGTTTAAAGTAAGTTTATCTAGGTGGTAATGAGGCAGAAGGATGTTTGCTTGGTCCATCTTTTGAAAGAGATCATATCATTTGCTACAAATCCGTAAGCCCATAGATAATCGTTCATTGACGAGTATCGGGGATGTCATTAGAAAACAAAGGAATAATTACTAAATAGAAAGGAATGATTGCTAGTAAAAAAAACAAAGAGATAATCAAGAAATTAGAGATGCCAAATGACCGATTCAGGGAGATTTAGGCAATCTCGAACCAACCCTATTCCTCTTCTTGTTTCTTCTTCTTTGTCAAATAAAAATAAGTGCTTCCAATCATTGGTATTTCACTCGGATCTGTTCTAACAAAGTCGAGACATTACGAATTATTTGTTGATACGGACAAAGACAAGGAAAAACCTCTGAAATAATTTCAACACTGGACCTCAGAACATATAATAGTTCTGGGGCTAATTAGACAATGTCTTTGCTTCAAACATAGGAGTTAGCTAAATGCTTTTCTACTTCAATGTTGAGGTTTTCGTGCGTGGTGGGTGGAAAAAGATAGCTTGTGGTGGACGATCAGCTTCACTTTGAAAGGTATTTACCACCTTGAGCATGATGTCGGACAATGTGAGTGCTAATCCTGCCTAATTGCGAGATTAAATTATCATTACTGATGTACCTCGACTGGGACGTGGGAGCAGAAAGGAATGGCTCCTCCAAAACCTACAGCTAATAACATAGTTTAAGAAAATCGAGAATATCAAAGAAGAAAGCCCGGTCTAGTCAATGGAGTGTCCACCGTGTTTAGGGAATGAATACAAGCTAATCTTTCTTCTATTCAAACCTTTCTCTAATTACGCAACGTTTTCCTTTAATTTGGATCATTTTCCTATTCTTTCCGGACAATTACTCAAATTATAGTTGGTGAATGCCCTCGAGGGTTCATCCATCGCCCTTACGAGGCGATGTGCCGTCATTCATCAAGTTATCGTTATTCTCGCATTTCATCAGTTCAATTATCATTTATTTCTCGTGAGCTAGAGGATCCATATGCTACACTGATCCATAAGTAGATAAAACCTCTCGATGTTTGCAAGTTGCTTTGACATTTGCGCGTCGGGGTTAGGTCGAGGAATGCCCGTTTCGAGAACCCGGAACGCGGAATGTTGTTGTCAAAAGGAAAATGCAGCTCTTCCTTCACTCTACACTTGCTCAGGATGAGAAGAAACCCTTCCAGAGAGGCCTCTCCTCCCTCTTTCTTTCGATTGTTTTCTAGGCCGAGTAACATCTTCACTTAACTTTGAAAGAGACTTTGCTCCTTGATTGTCATGTTTTCTTGTCTTCCAATTCAAACCCCCCCACCCCCTCCCCCCCCCCCCCCCCTAAAAAAAAAAAACAAACAAAAACACAAAAAAACAAATCCACCCACACTTTCACGCCCTCCTCAATATTCGCACCCTCCATCTCCTTCATGGTGGACTCGTTCTTCCTTCCATGGCAATAAGAAACAGGAAACTCTTCCCAGCTCTCACCACCACCAATGAGACGATCAACTGTCCAGACTACTGCGACCCGACATGCCCCTACAACTGCCCCGACTTCTTCTTTTTCCCGTCGCCTCCTCCACCACCTCCTCTGCCGCTCTCGGCCTCTGATCGTCCTAGCCAAGACAACCACATCCCTCCATCTTTGATCATCGTGGTTGCATTGCTGTCGGGGTTTTTCCTTCTCGTCGGCCTCATCATGGCAAGGTCCTCTTCCTGGTGGCCGTCGAGGAGTAATCCACTTAACCCTGCAGCCACGGCAGATGATGGCGACGAAGAAGATTTCCTCGACGACAACCGCATCGACCACCCCATATGGTTCATCGCCACCGTGGGCCTGCAGCAATCGATCATAAACTCGATAACGGTTTGCAAGTACAGGAAAGGGGAGGGGTTGATAGAAGGCAATGATTGCTCCGTGTGCTTGAACGAGTTCCAAGAAGGTGAAACTTTGAGGCTATTGCCCAAGTGCAGCCATGCTTTCCATATTCACTGCATTGATACCTGGTTGAGGTCTCACACCAATTGCCCACTCTGCCGCGCGAGCATCATCTGCAGCACAGCAAATCTCAATCCCCCCGGGCCAACGTTGGAGATGATGGGACTCAACGAAAATGCCCGGATAGAGAATTCTACGCAGAACGTTGAGTTGGGAGACAGCCAGGACAGATATGGCGCTCCCGAAACCAGGACAGAAACAGAGAATGAAGATGAAGTAGCAGGTGCTGACAGTCAAGTGATCTTGAAGGTCGATGCTGAATTCAACGGGGACTCCGCTAATGATCAAGAAGCAGTAAAAGGGTCTGCTTCCACGGATTCTTTAGGAACTCTTTCACCCTTTTCTGTCCTGAGGAAGTCTCTCAGCGCGAAAGATCAAACAGTTGGCACGCGGGCGGCGTTTGACGTAGATCAGAAGGTGCTTGATGGTGGAATGGGCGGTCCTTCAATTAAGCAGCTTCTGAGCAATCCAAATTCGGCGAACATCACGAGATCGCATTCGTGCAGCGAAGGGTTCTTCCTATCAAGACACAGTCGGAGCTGCTGTGAATCAGCCCTTCCATCGTAAAGCGCTCCGCAAGAAGTTCTCCCGTTTCTGATGAAATGGGCATGAGATTCAGTAGGTGTTTGAAGATGGGTTTCTGCTTGGGGATGGCCCAAATGGCCCCCAACAGCGGAAACCCGGAAACAGAGTCGCAAGAGAAAAGCATCGACTGCGATGATCAATAGAGTCATCTTGAATGTAACATCAAGCGCACAATAAGCAGCATCAAAGCGCATAGTCCAACTTCGTTTCTCTCTTGATTCCTGGATTGCGTGTAGTTTGTATCCTGTTCCATGCGATGCGTCATGAGTATTGAAGTGATTTCTTGACTAAAAAACTCCTATGGAAGTGACTAGCGGCGATTTCTGCGAAAGGTAGTCCCCCTGTAAAACTGATGGTTTGGAGATGAAAGGGCCCTCAAGCCAAGGGTGGAATTTTCCCCTGAGAAAGAACTGTATGTAGAGTCGAGAGTTGTGCTTATATAAGAATTGTACAGGAACTTGTGATCTGTAATGAAAACCGATGCATCCTTCCTAGATTCTTAATATTCATAGCAACACAAATATTCCATAAAATTTAGCTGATAGTCCGTGAAATTTAACTGAATGTGCAACGTTATTCGCGAATTTTTAATTTATTCAATTTGATTCTTGAATTTTTAATGCATGCTCAATTTAGTCTTTGAATTGTATAAAATGCTCCATGTTGTCATTCTATTAATTTAAGTTTCACACAACCCAATGCAAAAATTTAAGGATCACATTAAACTAAATAAAAGTTCATACGTGACATTGCATATTGGGTTAAGGTTTAAGGATCACATTGAATAAATTTAAAGTTCGGAAACTATGTTGCATATTGAGCCAAAATTCAAGGAACGTTTAACCTTATCAAAGCGTGCAAGATCCTTATGATAGAGCCCACATGAAATGGCGACACGAGCGTTTTTATTACATCACGAATAGTGATAATTGAATTGTTGACTTGCACGGTGAACTAGGCAGCTTAGCTTAAACTGGATATTCAGTAGAGGGTGGTGAGATCCTTATGGTAAAGATCGGGGAGATAGATCCCCTGACATCGGGATCAATGTTAATAATACCATCAATGTACACCAAGCCGTTCATTTCTCATCGAATGGTCCACGTCAATTTTTGTGAGAGAAAAAATTTTGGACGGGACTTTTTTAGGAAGGAAAATATTGGGTTACGTCAAATCTTAATCGTTCGATATAAAATGAATGGCTCGATGGACGTTTATGTTACCCTTAATATTGATCCCCAATATTAGGGGAAGCTCGGGCGAAGTAACTATACTAATTGTCTCTTCCCACCTTTTATCACTATACAAAAACAAAAGTTAAGAGATGTTAATCTATTGTGAATTTCCTTATATTAGGCGCATGTTAGTTTGCGCTTGTAAAGAAGAACGACATCTATTAACTAAGATGGTAATTCACGATATGCTCAATATTCGGTTCCAATAAGCGTGTTATTGCTAGGATGGTTTGACCTTGGTTCCATATGATTGAAATTTCTCTATATTACGAAAAATAGGAAAAATAAAGCATATAAGGTCAAGTTAGTTTCAAATTATTAGTAATAGTGACATCTAATGTACGAATTGAACGGATAAGAAATGGCACACGGACACATAGGCCAATGGTCTGATTTTGAAGGTAGGCCCAAGAAACTTACTTAGCCCTATTCAATTTTCGGATAGTTGAATGGACAACTAAATTGGCGGGTTCCGATCGGTCAATTCAATAGATTACTCTTGGTTCAACTTTGCAACTTGGATTCAACACTCCCTCTCGCATGTAAGTCAATCCTTACACGTCCCTGCAGGGGTCGGGATCGGGGTCCCGGCTGCCATTGCCCATGCCTAGTCCATCCCTAAATAGCATTCGGTTCCAATGCGGGCTGAGAACATGGGCAAGGTATATACACGACAATTTTGACCAAATTAGGGCATTGGGGCCACATTAATTTGGGCCGACAAATCTGCCTTGAATATCCAACTGACATACACAGTTGGCCCAGGTAACAGGAATCTGATCACAGTGATTTCTTCTGGCGCCGAAGGGACTTCATTGTCCGCGTTCATTTGTCATTTTATAACTGACAGGATCTTACAAGATTCAACGAAACATTTTGCAATTGCCCCTTTCATACAAAAAAATAAAATAAAATGAAATGAAAGCCAAGTCGACCCATCCGCAAGTGCAGATAATTTTATCCCTACTTTGCGATTCACCTGATTGACGAGGTTTACGAAGATTTTCGTGTGGAAAAAAGTGTCAATTTTTTTTTTGAATTTATTGTATTTATGTTAATTCAATCATAAATCTTTTTTTTATATTAATTCAATCCTAAATATTTTATATCGGTGCCAATTCAATCCTATACTTTTTATTGATGTCAATTGAGTCTTAAAACTGAATTTCTTAAAACTTTTAGATTGTTGCCAATTCAGTTCTAAGACTTTTTGCATTTGTACAAATTGAGTCAATTCTATCAATTTTGATGGCAAATCATTGATTGGACATCAATTGTCCAATGTGGAATGGTTGTGCTGATATGGATATTTTTTAATATTATTTTGATAATGTTAAATATTTTTTATAATAATTTAAAAAATTAGTAAATATTATTTAAAAATTATCAAAATAATATTTTAGAAAATATCCACATCAGCGTCGGTTGTGTCACTGTAGAACAATTGATGTCCACGTTAGCGATTTCTGATTAAAATTGATCGGATTGACTCAATTTATACAATTACAAAAAGTATTATGACTAAATTGATATCAATTTGTAATGTTTAGGATTCAATTGACACCAATAAAAGATTTAGGACTGAATTGACACAAAAAAAAATTTAAGACTTTCTTTTTACACTTTTCCCATTTCATGTGCTAGATTTACTCGTTAATCAACATCGGATGGACACGGGATGGGTGGGAACGTGATCCCTATATACCCCGCGGGAGGCAGGGTAGAGCAATCGCCATGAGGCGACGGCACCCTGCGGGGCCCACCCTAAAGGCTATTCGCTTTAATTAAAGCATGAATCGATGTCACTTTCGGAATTTTGTAGAGTTGTGGGTATGCTGCGGCCTTCACAACCTAAGTCGGATGCGGGACAAGGTGAGGAAGAGCACATGTAGAAACAATTGTCCCATGTTATTTAATATTCACTTGGACTCCAATCTTGTGTCTTTCTTAGAATGGAGACCAGTGACTCGTGAGTGAGAATACTTTCACAATAGCTTTGTGCTCCGTTGGTCGAGTAATAAAGATTGTAGTCTAATCAATCGTTTAGAAGACATAAGGCTCTAGTCTCCTCCATTTTTTTTTTTTTTAGCCCAGCACTTGATGTGTTCCCGATTAATTCCAATGTATACGTCAGCATAAAATATCGTAATGTAAGTTGTATTAATTTTTCCATCATAAACATTGACATGATATATAATATAAATATATCTGTGGCAAATACAAATAAGTTAAAATAGATACATATGGCATTAATCCAAGCACTTGTTTCGTAATCAAACTAGGAAGCACGAATACTCTCTAGAGGCCTCCGTGTTGTGTTAGATACCGACATAAGTCCAATATTCTGACACGCAACCGACATGTGGTCAACAGGTGTCAGACATCCGAAATGTGATTAGTTTTTCAAACACGCAAGCGACACGTGATTTCAGCATCCTAAAATGAATGGGTCAATTTTAATTTTTTTTAATAAATTAGGATACAAAATGTAAATCTATCACACACACTCTCTCTCTCTCTCTCTCTCTCTCTCTCTCTCTCTCTCTCTCTCTCTCTCTCTCTCTCTCTCTCTCTCACACACACACACACACTTAAGTCATGTGCCCACCCATCCCAAAATTAATGTATCCAGTCAGACAAAAAATAATAATCGTGAATCCCTAACAAAAGAAAAAAAGAAGTAGCTCATCGTTGATATTTTTAACTATACATGATGTATATAGAAAAATAAATTTACGATACAATGTCTCCCATCGTATTGAAATTATTTATTTTTTTAAAAATGATGTGTCGACGTGTTGTGTTGCGGGTCGTGTGTCGGTGCTACTTAGGCCATCAATGTCATGTTAATTTCACCATGTTAATTTCACCATGCAAATTTCTACCACATTGTATGTAGTAATAAGTTAGGAAAATTATCCAAAAAATCTTATGCCAATTGCACTTTTGTCAATTCAATCCCAAATCTTTTAATTTTGCCAATAGGATCTTAAATCTTTTCAAATTTTGCCAATTGAGTCAATCGGTTAATTTTGGCCAGAAATCGTTAACGTGAATGTTGACCATCCAACCGTTAATGGTCGATACTGACGTGAATATATTTTTTGTAATATTTTAATATTTTATTTGATTTTTTAAGATGTATTTTTTTTTTGCAATTTCTTTCTTTACTTTTTTTTCCCTTTTCTTGTTTTCCTTTTTTCCATTTGTCGGCCATCTTCGGGTCTTGTCGATGGCCAGTAGAGGTTGCCACCCTTAGGTGTGGGCGACGGCTGCCCTCATCCACACTTGCCAAGATGAACCTTGCTAATCCAAGGGAGGGCGACCCTTGACTCGAGCTCGAGCGGCCCTCGCTCGAGGCCAGTGACCTTCGCCAGCCATCAACGAGGCTCGGCGAAGGCCGAGGGAGGGAAAAAGGGGTTAAAGAAAAAGTAAAGAAGGAAATCATTAAAAAAATTAACAAATAATATACTAAATATTATTAAAAATTATCTACATCGACGCCAGTCGTGCCATGTGAAACATTCAACGTCCATGTGAGCGGTTTCTAATCAAAACTGATAAGATGGATTCAACTGAAAAAACTTGAAAAGGTTAATAGTTAATTAATAAAATTAAAAAGTTCATGACTAAATTAACAAAAATATAATAATTTTATATTGATTTTCAGGTCATAACCTGGCCGTCGGTGAATCAACATATTTAAAAATCACGTTGCATTTGTCCAAAACAATCCTTCCGGGAAATATTGGACTTAGCTAGTATTAGTGGGGCGCCAATGATAGGTCGACCCGATCCGACTCAATGAGAGAAATGGCTCATAGAGTAAGATGGTTGTTATCTGATTGAGTCTATAGGATCTCAAATTCCTTCCAAACATCCTCAACAATCTTATCTTTTACTTGATATCTTGGTTGCTGGGAACGCGATGAGATATAAATATTTGCATCAAGTTCATGCACAAGAGAGTGTGTGAGAAATATCCATCTAGAATGCCATTTTCATTAGGAGTGAGCAAGATTTCGGAGTAGAACCGGAACTGAACATTGTAATAATTTTTTTTTAAAAAAGAGAAGATGAATGGGCTTGAACTTAATGAATTATTATTAAGCGCCTAAATATTTTCTTGAAGATAGAAAAATCAAAGTGCATGTAGTTCTCTTACTTTTGGTAACACCAATTTACCCATCGGCAATCGTCGCTACCCGTAATTGTGGTGGTGATAGTATTTCTACATTCTTCACTGAAGAATTCGTTTTCTTGATTCAGCTCTTGTTGTCGAAATTTAGCCTTTATCCAATTATCGACACAAGCTTGAATTTCCACACTTTTCGGACTTAAGCTTGAATGTTGGGAGTCCAAAATTAATCGTCCAGCGCTAAATGCTTGTTCAATTGTCATTGTTGAAAAAGGGGTCGCTAATATTTGTCTTGCAATGAGGGAAATAATTGAAAATTGAGTTGAATGGTTCTTCCATCACTAAAGAATCTTGAAATATGCGCTGTGTTCGGATTCACTAAACTAAACAAAAATTATTGATTAATTTTCTAATTTGAAAATACTACATGTTATCGCATTCTTTTTTGTTGCCTACTCATGAGCATTTTATACCCTCTGCTAAATAAAACACCCGCATCCCTTCGTGAGACACTATGTTGGACAGATTCACTGTCACTTAAATCATATATACTACAAAATTCATTATATAATGATACTAAGGCCTCTTTAACCCTC
This sequence comes from Rhodomyrtus tomentosa, assembly GCA_028455895.1. Lineage (NCBI taxonomy): Eukaryota > Viridiplantae > Streptophyta > Magnoliopsida > Myrtales > Myrtaceae > Rhodomyrtus > Rhodomyrtus tomentosa. The sequence continues at coordinate 31,461,598 of JAPCWY010000001.1, read as the reverse complement.
TCTTGTATAATTGAAATATCTATTACTTCATCCAAATGTAAATAATAATAACAATAATCCCTAAGATAATATAATAAACCATCTAATTTAGTATGTAGATCGAAAACAGTACCAACTAAATAGACAAGAGAAATGTTGAAATAATAATGCAATCATTTTTCTCGCATTACTAAAATACTCGAAGCTAATTTAGTATCTTTTTCATATTCATTGAAAACACCAGCAATATTAATACATTCTATTAAAAATAAATACGTAGTAGGATAATAATTACAAGATAAAGTATTAGTAGCATCATTAAAAACTTTAATATATATATATATATATATTGTGCAAACGTCTCAATATTGCGGGAGTAAAGTAATATCGGGAACGGTATTTGAAATAAAGGAACATAATAAATCTTTGTAATCAAAAGTTTGTAGAAGTATCTTGTAGGTAGAATTCCAACGAGTCGGAATATTTTTTGAAAATCGTTTTGCTTTTCTCCCATGTCGTTTACAAAATTTGCACCATGCTTTCATAAAATGAGGACGGCTTCATAAAAATCTAATTGCACTCTTTATTGAGCCGAAAGAAGTCACAAGAACTCATAAACTATCTTGTACACATAAATTCAAAACATGGCAAACACATCTAATGTGAAAAAATTATCCGCCAAAAGAGGGTCTACAAATTTTTTCTAACTCGGAAATGAAAACAGTATTTGCAGCGGCATTATCATAACCAATTGAAAAAACTTTATTAATTAAATCATATTCTTTTAAAACTTGCCTAATTAATCTATAAATATTATGGGACGTATGCCTTTTAGGAAAAACTCGAAATGCAAGAAGTCTTTTTTGAATAACCCAATCATCACATATCCAATGGCATGTGACACTCATATAAGAATTAATAATCTAAGAATCACTCCAAATATCACTACCTATATATACACGTCCATTGAATTCTCCAAATTTTTTTTTCAATTTCTTTTTTTTTTGTTTTCTATAAACATGGTCAAGTTTGCGATCAAGAGTGGTTTTCAGAACAAATGGTGCTTGCAGAGCCAACACAATATTTACCAAATATGTAAAATTAAAACTTTCACTCGTATTAAATGGAACATGATCAAGAACAACATATTTAGCTAATGTTTGTTAATAAAGTGCATGAATGTGATGAAATAAAGGATGATGGTTAGGATTGGCGTATCCGGAAATTTGTTGTTGGCTAGTGTTGATCCCCGCTTACGTTGCATATTTTTTCGTCAGATACCAACGAAATGTTCCGTAGCCATCTCTTTTATTAAGTTTGTATATCTGCGGGCAATATTTACAGCTTATATCAAACTTGTCATTCGTTTTCATTTCATACTTTGTTGAAGTATAGCCATAAGTCGAATGTATCATCTTGGCTCTTCCGTCCCGGCTCCTTTGTTATAAACATTTTTTGACACCAGTGAGAGGATTTAGACTTTCTTGCGTTGAGATGTACTCGGCGTTGGAATTGGGAACATAGTTGATATTAACATCGTCGTCTCCCCAACATGCATATTCACGAGGATCATATGCAGGAACAAGATAATCGGATTCTCCCATCGGGCTCTTTCCCTTTCCAGCATTTTCGCTTTCATTTGCCATTTTTTGAGAGAATTGATCGGAAAGTTGATTCAAAGAATTAAGACGGACTTAAGAGAATAACAGATTGAGAGAATTTGAGAGATTGAGAGTATTTGAGAGAATTGAGAGAAATTGTGAGAAAAATAAAGAGGAGAGGGGAAAGGTATTTATAGAGTTTTTTTATTTAAAAAAAGAATTACAAATTTGCAATTGCCCAAAGAGAGCGGTGGGCCCCACATGGGCCCGCCTGGCCAGGGGAACTGGGAAGAGCCAACCCAACTTTAAAAAAAAAATTATTTTATAAAATCTGGTTCCAAAAAATATGGAACTAGAACCGGCCCTTGAAGGCTGGTTTCAGTTCCAGTTCAGAACTATGAGCCCGGTCAACGGGCCGCTTCCGGGTCCATGGTTCAGAATGGCCACGTCTAGTAGTGATGGCATTTGATTGCGTTCACTCTCATTTTACTTAATTAAATATGGAAAAAAAAATGTGCCCTCCATTCCGTCATCACTTAGAAGGTTTAGGTTTTATGATATGCAAGGTAAGTTTCATGTTTCAAAAATTGAGAATCAATTCGGACGGGTAGGTTCAGGTGAAACCTAGGTTGATCATAAAACCACTAACCCCTTATTTTCACCTTTTCTTTCCGAAAACCCAAGGCTCTTAACGATACGTGGGTGCAGTTCATTTCTGAGATTATACTTTGACCGTGGGTTCATAACCACGTTAATGGATCCATGGGGGGGTTTGTTCGTGCTAGATCGACTTGTGAAATTTGCTCGTGGTTGAGGTAGGCACGCCATGAACTCGTTGTTACTTGTGAATATGAATGTCACAAATGCGCTTCCATCAAATGAACGTGCTGTGTGCAAAGTGTTATAGACAAGTAAAATCCATAAATGCTTTTTCTTTTTTGACTTTCTATGTAACTCCAAATTTGAAAAGGCTGAAATATCTACGAAGCAGTGACCCCCAACCCAACAACAATCATTATTTAACAAGCATCAATTCCCTCATGTCCTTTGCGGTGACATAATAAAGGTAGTTCGAGCAACATCACGTGATAATTACAATTGAATACTGCTAAATTAACGAGAAAAGTAAAACCAACTGAATACTTTTTTATTCCTCAGTCGACATCCAATTCAAAAAATAAAATATGTTCTAGGCCCCCGGGTTTTTTTTTTTTTTTAAAAAAAAACAAGTATTCCTATTGGTTGGGCAAATGTTCCAATGAAGAAAGTTGAAATCCCTCTTATGCACATCTAAATCAAAGATTACAATATTCTTCGAAGGTGGGACTAGGTTTGGATTAAGGTGGCAGCCGTTTGTTTGCCTCCCAGAAAGAGGAAAAGAGCGAAAAGGCTTTTAGGTTTTCGCCTCTCTTTTTCCCCCCTGGAAAAGCGACCGCCATTGGTAACAGGAAAAAAAGAAAAGAAAAGAAAAGAAAAAGAAGAAGAAGCTTTTCTAGGGTCGTCTTCTAAGGTTTCTCGTATTCAGGTAGATGAAAAAGGAGTGAAAAAAGCTTACCCCAGCTTTATATCCGATATAAAACGACAAGTCTCTGGACCCCCTGGGCCATGGCAGCAGATTGATGGCCTTTTTCTAGAATCGTCTTTATACGCTTTCTCGCACAGAAAGAAGATGAGAGGAGTTTGAAAGAGTGATCCCGCTCAATAGATTAATGCCTATTGATTAAACAAATCTGTATGTGCTCTTATTCTTCTTCTTCTCCATCGTACTATATTTCACATATAAAACTTGCGGATTTGAGTTCATAATTGGAGATAATACTTTGAAGTACACTAATGTTTTCTTGAATGAAGGGCTGCGTTGGAAAAATTTTAGAACGGAGAATTTGTGTGGTGTGGAATAGTTAATGTATTTAGTTGGCACTTAACTCATTCACTTAAACTTTAAGTGAAGGCGAATCCACTTAGATGTGCTGACACACTCGAATTTGGGCTCCTTTTGTCAAGGTATCGGGTTTATAGTGCGAGCTCTCAAAAAATGGTATTAGAGCTCGTGGTTAGAATGCGGCCCAGATGAATAGCCTTCATAGTTCGCTCTAGAGAAAAAGACCAAGGAAGAGGATGATGCAAAAGTGTACACCTAAATTAAGGGGAGCAAGCCTAACACTAAGCTTATACGTGAGCAAGAGATTTGAAAAGATATCGAGTTCCTGTTGCGCTCTCCGAACTAATTACACCACTGTTTCTGTTGCGCCCTCCCAACGAATTGTATCAAAATCGACGGTTCATTGGTGGACCACTATCAATGTGTATCGATATTTGGTGAATATCTCAATGAATGAACCTCGAGACCAACACAGTTTTCATGTAACCTTCATAATTCGGTCTAGTGAAGAGACAAGGAATAAAGGTGGGCATTGTGGTGGAGTAACACAACGCGATAGCCAGCATCATCATCATGAGTCAGTCTGGAGGTGGGTGTTATAGTATACCAACGTAGTCTGATAGTAGTCTCATCATGGTTCAATCTAGAGAAATGCTTCGGATTGGAGAAAAAGATTGGGGAAGAAAGTGGACGTTGGATATTCAAGTTGAGATAAGTTGATGCAGAAAGATGCTTAAATTTAGGGGGAGCGGACTTTACACTAAGCTTAACAATGAAGAGATTTGTTAAGATGCATGTATGAATTGTGTTCGCAAAAGTCTCACATTGGAGAATTTTTGTGCGCGCAGCAATGAATATATCCGAGTTGGTCCATAATTCATAGACTTAATTTTTTTCAGTAGAAATGAAACTAGATATGTTGACAGGTTCATACTCTTACTCCCTCTCAGCGATATCCCTAGGTGAAGGTATCCGATTTCAACGGTGCATTCCTAATAAATGGTGTTAGAGCTCATCGTTGATTGGTAGCCCACTCCCAATATGTATAGCTATTTGGTGAACATCTTAAGGAAGAAAAGTCTCAAATCAGCGAATTGGCATGGTGAGGAGTAATTAATATATTCTAATTAACTCATAACTCATGTACAAGAATTTTGATCAAAGGTGGATCAAATTAGATACTTTAATGAGCTCGGATTTGTGCTCCTTCTAAGCAATCTCTCCAGGTGAAGATAATGGGTTTTTGTTGCACGCTCACAATAGTCATATCATGTAGCTATTTGCATTAAAAATATTTGCATCTATGTGCAACAACAACTCAAGATGAAGGTATTGTATTTGAGAAAAGAACAAATCTTAAAGGGAAGTCACCGTGGAGAAAATCGTAATAACCGGTTTATGAATTTGAGATTTCTTTAGACAAAAAAAACAAAAAGGGCATTGGGTAAACATGTTTAAAGAATGTTCGTTTCGGATTTTTTGTGCGACTTGCCCTGGAACACACGCATCTACAAGGTGACATGTATCACAACCGATAGCCAAATTGGACGGAATGCTAAATTTGGGCGAATGGTATCACTGTGGAAAAGTTTTGGGTACGGGCGTTTCAGCCATACCATTTTAGAATGCTTCGTGGCATTAATTGGCATTAAGTTATTACAACCCTCAAATTTGAAATTCAACAGTTAAATGAATAATAATCTTTGATGCCAGTCGGTCATTTATAGTTGTCATCCCCTGTCGATGCTTGTTTCAAATTCAAATTGCCAATAACAAATGTCAAACACCAGTTCAAATTGTCTGTTCACTCCCTATCTTAAGCAACAATATATATATATATATTCCAACGTATCTTCTCATTCCGTTCTTGTTCAGTCCTTTCTAGGGAGTCCGAGAGGAGTTGGATCAGGATGTATCCCGGAAGGTGAATGGACTGTTCAAATCCAAGTCAAGGTGATGGTGTTTAGGTCCAAAGCTCTCTTGATCTATACTGCTTTTGATAGTGGATTGAAAATTTTAGCCGATCCATATGGAACTTTCCATGCTCCTCAACGTAGTACGTACCTTAAGCAACGTTCCTTTCGAAAAACGACCATAATTTAACATGTACTTCCGACCAATGATAAGAGTTCCAGCCCCGCTCATGTTGCTCGAACGAGCTATATTTCGTAGTTTTTATAATGTTCCATGTAAGTGGCCCCTCTAATCAATTGTCTTATCTAAGAATGAATTCCAGCTAAGACAATTAAGACCCTAGTTCCACAGAACAACCCGAAGGAAATTGAGAGAGAGAGAGAGAGAGATATATATATATATATTAAAAGGTCGAATTAAGCAAGATGAAAAAGACAAGAAAAAGGATCTTACCCAAAAACAAAAAAAAAAAGACAAGAAAAAGGCGCCTGTGAACACAGTTACAAAAGGGAAAGGGGGAGGTTTGATTAGGGTTCCAAATTAAGATTAGGTGAAAGCGCCAGCTTCCTCTTCAGTTCTACGTAGCAATTCATGAACAGCAGCTGCGATTTCATCCACCGTGTTCAACTGGCACCCTTCCTCCACCTGTCTCGTTTCACCATAAGATAGAAAAAAGGAGACCACATTAGCCGAAGAGGGAAAGAAAGATCACAATTTACGACTGACGAGAATTTTATTTTCGACGGTTGACATTTTAATTTTACTGTAAAGATCAAAAAGTGAATTTTATTATATTTACCAAACAAGTATATCTTAAAATCTATTAAAGAATACAGAGAATAATGTAGAATTTTGTTTGGAATACTTTCGTTATGTTTAAGTGTTTGAATATAAGTAATACTATATTCTCTTCCTGGTGGAGAGATTATTGTTTGGAGGACTTTAAGCCCAAACCCAAACAGTCTCTTGTATTCGAGCCCAAAAAATCAATCATGCCTCATCTGAAAATTCAGTAGGAAAGAACAAAAACAACGGAACAGTGAACACGTGAAATTTGTATCTAGCTAAGAATCTCAATCCATCTCATAATGCACGACAAGTTCTGATTCTCCAATTTGATATCGGCATTATGATATCCAAACCCTAAAAGTTCAAGAATCTCGATCTACCTCGTAACGTTCTGTTAATTTGGTGAAAGATAAATGACTTGAAAGATACTTTTTTAAAATTGATCGCTTGCGTTACTTGAAATAATTAGTCAATAAAAAAAATATTATCATCATCGACAATAATTTTGTGTCTCCTTTGTTCGTTTATTTTAGTACGCCCTGAAACACGTCATGATAACGAGAACGTACTTAACTAAATAGCCGTGAGATTACGGTGAAGAGCCCGAGTAAATTCAAGTGGCGACAACGATCTAAACGTCTCGGAATGTATTATGATTAGCCGAGGCCGACAGCATATTGCATGAGCAGTAAACGACAAGCGTACCTAATAATCAACACGTGGGCGTATCATTTCTCGGCAAAGAAAACGGAGGAAAAAGAAAAAGGCAATCGAAAACGACGAGTGGGGCGTTATGATGAACCCGAGAGTGAACTGTACCTTGACGCTGACCGAGTAGAGGACCGAGTCGTCGACGGTGGTGACGTTGAGGTGGAGAACGCTCAGCAGGAGGCCCTCCAGCCCGGCCACCAGCTGGAGCAGCTGCCTCGGCCTCTTCTTGGAGAGGATCCTCATGTTGGCGTGTCTCTCCACCATCGTCACCTCTATGTCCGCCGCCGCCCACCCACCGGGGAGGTGGCCGCGGTCATCCAGAGCAGCGGCCGGCTCGGCCGGCCCCCCGCACTGGGTCGTAGGCTGCGGCGTCGATCGAGTGGAGTACTGTGGGAAGCTGAAGAACTCGGCGAAGGGCGAGAAGGCAGCACTGTCATCATCCTCGCCGTTGGCGCCGATGCCTTGGGGTGGTTTTGGTTTGGGCTTGTGGGTCTGCATGGACTGGAGGAGCTGCTCTAGCTCCTTCACGAAATTGATAGCTCCTCCTATGATTGACGCTTGATCACCCTGAGCAAACAAAAAGGAGCAAAAAAAAAAGAACACTCGCATCAAGATGTCGAGTTATGTACTAATATATTCATAATGCATGTAGATTTGTGAATTCTCGAGCTCAGATATTGAGGGAATTCGTCGCTGGGTTTCAAAAGGAATGAACAAATAAAAGTAAGAATGAAGATGCAGTCGTTGCAAATCTCGAAATTGGAAAGCTGAGAACACCGAGGCAATCGCGAAAAAGCAGTCACGAGAAAGAAAGGAGGGGGGAAAAAGGTGGAGAGCCAGAGAGCGGCGTTCAAGATGATTTGACCTCACTCTGCGACCCTCCCAGCTCGGAAAAGATATCATCATCAGCATCACCATCATCATCAAGGACGTTTGAAGAGAGAGAGAGAGAGAGAGAAATGGAGATCTTGACTTGCTCCCGCATTTTTAATTTTTTTTTAGTTTATGGAAGGGAAAAGGAGGTGAGTGTATAGCCTAATGGACCGACCCGCTGGCTGTAGGAAGGGGGCATGAGGGAGCGGAGGACGGCGAGGTACTCGTTCATCTGCTTGCGGCGGTTGCGCTCCACCGCAATGTGGGTCATCCTCTGGTTCTCTATCTCTTCCTTGTTCTTGCTGCTCCTGCTCCTCCTCCTCTTCCTCCTCCCCCCGACGTTGTTGTTGTTGCTGTTGCCAGCATCGGCTACGGCGGCGGCGCAGGTGGTCTCGGGGGACGAGGAGTTGGGGTCCACGGCCGGCCACTGGCTGCTGCTGCTGATGCTGATGCTCGCGCGGTGCATGGCCGAGGTGTTGGCGGAGGAAGAGGAGTAGTAGTCCCAATATCCAGTGTTGCCATTGGGGTCGTCACCGAAAGCGGCCAAGAAGGCCTTGTCGTCGACCAACTCCTGGATGCCACCGGCCAGCGCACAGTACTGATCCCGACCGTAGCCAAAAGGGTCTTGTGGGTATACCACGGCTTCTAGCGCCATTCTTTTTCTTATCTTTTTTTTTAATGAACTACTCTCTCTCTCTCTCTCTGTGTTTGTTGCAGAGCAAAGGAGAAGAGAGCGGGGGGTGGTAATGGAGAAGGAGGAGGATGAGAAGAAGCCAAGGCAAAAGGTTGCTGTGAAAGAAGAAACAAAGACGCCTTTTTTCTTCGTGTGTTGAGCTTCGAGATAGGAGGAAAAGGGAGTGTGGGGTTTTAAATTGGGTTTCATCCAAGCAGTGGAAGAGGGCAATGGCGAATTGCTACAGAATGCTGCACGTGACAGTGTAAAAAAGAGTGGATCGATCGAGAGAGAGAGAGAGAGAGAGAGATTCTCTCACGCAGGAGCATCTTCAGTTCAGAGACTTGTTTAGAGATGGTAATATTTCACAAGTTCCTCTAATTAGTAAATTAGACTCGATCCGTCAAACAAACGGGTGGATCCGATAGGATTTGGGTCGGCTCATGAATTGACCCGACCAAAATAGACTCCTTTAACCCCCTTTTTTCCACCCATTTTTCAAAATACAAACGTAGGGATTCATATATCCGGCCTAACTCCTATTCCTAGAATACTTCCGTGTTTAATTAAATCTAACAAAACTCATACACAAACTGAGGTGAGATTGCGGAGTGCGTGAGCACGAGATCGAATGAATGCGAGATAGGTGAATTGAATCTAAGTAAATTGTAAACGCTATCGTTGTTTAAGACCCATTTAATACTTGTATTATATTTCAAACCCATTTAGGATCCATTTATCAAATATAACTGACCATATAATAATTGATCTCATCTTATATGGGTTAAGAAATAGGTTTATGTCCCATTATGATAGGTTTAGTTCATATATGCAATTTTCTTGAATGCCTAACTATCGAATAAATATAATTTCTATGTGTCACCCCATTTCTTACCACTCTCATTTTGCATATGAAACACTCGAAGTGACGTAACCACATAAACAAGAAAGATCGAGATGTGCAAGAACATAGGGCCATAATCAGTGTACCCTGGACTCAATAAACGGGACATGCTACGATTTGAACTCGTGACCTTTTTATTTCATTTTCCTCTAAAAGCTTTAGCTTATCAAGAAACAGGCAAGTAATTTAAACACAAGATATAATAAAAAGAAGAAGAAGAAGAAGTTGCTAGCTTGGCAATTTAATAGTATTATTAGTTATTTCTGATCACACAATCTTCCAATCTATACGAGATAATGGTGTGTGGGTCTGTAGTTGAGATTGTATTGTCTTGGACAATACTGTCTCAGCATCAATATCAACAACACCTTTATCCCAAATTAGTTGGGGTCGGCGGTCGATGAACCCCAAAAAATCATAAAAATAAAAACAAAATCAAGCGAGAGAAAAGAGATAAATATGTAAAAATAAATAAATAAATAAATTTATTTATCTATCTATCTATACACTACCTTCCACAACACTAATAGACTTCCTTTACTCCGTCCTAAGACAAATCGTACGCCAATCTATTTCTCACTCCATTAAATCTTATTTTACTACTTTTCTCCAAGTAAGTTTCGACCCACCTATTGATTTCTTCATGTTATGCTCTCTTTAGCAAATTTCTGTTCGTACCGGTGTATCTAACGGCTTTCGGAGGATATGCCCAATTCATCTCAATCTATGCTCTATCATATTTTTCGCCACCAGTTCTACTCCAACTTTTCATTGAATCTCTTCATTCCTTATCTTATCCATCCTTGTATTACCACACATCCACCTTAACATCCTCATTTTCGCTACTCCCATTTTATGCTCATGTTTCCTTTGTGCTGGTCAACATTCAGCTATGTATAACATGGCAGGTCTGACTGTTGTCCTATAAAATTATCCTGTTAACCTAAGAGAAATTTTGCGATCACACAAAAATCTTGATACACTGCGCCTTTTCATTCAACCTGCTTTGATTCTATGACTTACATTCTTATCAATCTCTCCTTCCTTTTGCAATATTGATCCCAAATGTCTAAATGTATCGTTCTTGGGTACCTCCTGTCCGAACATATTTACAGCTTCTTGATCCCCTCTTCCTACCGTGTCAAACTCACACTTCAAGTATTTCGTATTACTTCGATTTAGCGTAAATCCTTCAGACTCTAACGTGATTCTCCATACTTTTAACTTAACGTTAACCCTAGCATTGGTCTTATTAGTAAGCATAATATCGTCTGCAAATAGCATACATTACGACATCTCATTTTGAATATCTTTTGTCTTATCGAAAAGTACTGTCTAAAAAAGAAATGCCTTGAAAAAAATAATGCGATAATGAATATTGATAAGCGCGTTTGATTAATTTCTCCTGCTGGTACAAGAGCCACGGATGGCATAATTAACAAAGAGTAAGAAACCAAAAAAACATTGGAATCGATCGGGACCCAAGACGTTTGGTTGCTTAGCACCCTACTCCAATGCTACCTTTGGTTGCGTAGAGATCAAGTGCATATCCCGCAACTTGAGCAACCCCCAAACAAAATTTAATTACTTAATTAATTAATTTGGTTTAGTCGTGCAATTGGCACCAAATCATGTCCACCAGCAAGTCATCTCGGAACTGTTTTTGTTTTCCTCGGAGAAAAATTAGTGGTTAGCATAGCACCGCAAAAATGGAAGCGGGTTCGATTAGACCAAAGAACGAACACGAAAGCCAACTCAAGACGAAGCCAAAGGAGATACCGAAGCCAAACCGAAAGGTATCGAATTCCGTCTTCGCAATTAAAACTTAGTAGCTCGCGAGTTCGTGTTCGCGCGTGGTTCACCATGTCTAGAGACAAGCACGCCGGGACCGAAAATACTCCGACCGAGTTCGAATTCGACAACCCCGATCGAGATCAAGAGTGGGGTTTGGATCGGTGCTTTTTCCCGTCCGCTTCGAACAGCTGCCTCCGATTCACGATCGGGACCCCAATAACTACACTTGAGTCCTATCTAAGTTCGGGTTCGAATCGGAAAGACGAAAGCATGACAAGATTTAGGACAACGTCGTCATCTCCCTTTCTCGGATTCAAGGCCAATCATGGTCCGTGGAGGGGCCCGAAGGATAACGATGATGTTTGTTCGTGGACATAGGCAGGAGGAATAAAACTTGATTTGCTTCTTCCTTTTTTCTGTATGGGAAACAGAGAGGTGGCGAAACCCTAACCGGGCGCGACATGACGTTTCATTTGGTAATAATGCGGTCGGACACATGGCATAAAAACGAGAAAATCCGTCCAAAGATGACCCCCAGAGGTTCTGTCTACGAGATCTATAATCACATTAGATAAGGGATTTAAAAAAAAATTAATGAAAGTTTTCGAAGAAATTAATAAAGAAATGAAGGGGGAAAAAGGGAGGAACAGAACAGGATTACTTCAGTTCAGACGTCGGACATGCACAGAGGAATCCATATCCATGTGACCACACAAACTGCCACCCTGCATTCATCTCCGATGTCAACTTCCCCTCTTCCCAAGACTTTTCACTATTTTCGTTTTTCAACCCCCCATTTAAATTTTATTTAAGCAATTTAACTCCTCGAATTTCGATCTTTTTCCCCAATTTCGTCCATGCCCATTTCAATATAGTAAGCGCCCCCACCCTCCTCCTCATGATGTATAGAATTCGTACATCCACCCGCTTAAAATAGAAGACATTCTTTCTAGGGTTTCTTGAATATGCCCCCCACCCCTTCGTTTCTTGGGCTCTTCCTTGGAGCGAATATTGAGGATCGTGAGTTTTGATCTATGTTATTCCCCCGTCGAATGGTATGGTACTCGCCCGAGTCGCGATTCCTTTGGCGCATTTGATAAAATAGAGGGGTCCCCCGATTAAAGAACTCGGCAGGAAATCCGAAGCCCAGCTGGCATTCCATCGATTGCACAAACCGGAAATCGTTAGATTATGCGATTCGAGGGGGATCGGTCCAACTTGCCCTGGCGTCCATTTGTTTAACCTGTTCAATCGAGTTAGCTTGCTCCGTGGGATTTCTTTTCAATAATGCCAACGTGACCCGGATTAGAGTATCGTCAATGTCGGCTCCATCGTAGGTTCTCTCGCTCTCGCACGCGCAAATATGTATTTTTATAAAATGTACATTCATCGGGTTTTAGTCGTGGTCACTGTAGGCAATATCGCGTTACGCTAGCACATCCTCTAGTTTTGGAACTTCCTCTCCGGAGCTTATTATCGTGTGGAATTTGATGGGTATGGTTTTATTAGATCGTGTTAAATTATGTCTTGTGTTAATAATTTATGGCTAGGTTTGTCAGAAACGTTACTTTCCTCCTGTTTCCTCCTGTCCATTTACCTAAAGTTTTGCAATTGATTCGTGCATGTGACACGGAAAGCAATTATCGGCTCGATCATTCCCTACCAAGTTTTCTTCTTCTTTTTTCCTTCCCTCCGTGGGGGCTAATAATTGGCTCGTGAATCGACGTGCATAAGTGTGCGGACGCTATCAAGTGTTATTATTGAGTAATTGACCTAGGTCTCTCCTCTCCAAATGATATCATATCCAAGCGGGAATTTTTAGTGCTCAAAGTTTCTTCCCCTCGCTCGATTTGGTTCGGGCTCCTTCCAAATCGAATGACCTATAATTTTTGCACAGTAATCATCCTTAGATGCATGTCCGTTAGAGTATATTGTCACATGATAACATCGAGTTGTCACATGCACATCAACTATGATGATGATGATGATGATTACGAAGATTATTCCTCATTTGCTAACACGGGTCGTGATAAAACAATTTGTTCAAACACATCGCTGCCCAACTTGTATTATATATGGGTCTTGCTGATGAGGATCTTGAGCAACTGGTCGAGCGTGTAGATATACCTTTTTCAAGCATTCGGTGCAAAAAAAAAAAAAATGGTGTTTTTCAGATATTTGTGAGACGAATTCGCCATTTTTTTTGCCAGAAATCTCATAGACACGAGGGCCACTTCCTTTGCCTTTTTCATTTGCTGAGCATCTTGATTTGATTTCTGATATCATGAGGACAGGTCGCTTTACGCATGGTCGAGACGCCTCAAGACTTCTGCAATATCGTACCATCCGACCTGTGTATGGAGCGAGCTAGCGGACACACTTTAGTCTTCAATGAATTATATGCGCTCTCTTCTTAAAGGAAATGATGGGTTAGACTGATACTACGTACGATCGTCAGTACAAAAATCAGGATATGATATTTTTTATCTTGTCTTGTATTTGAAAAATATCCACGACAAAAAGGGATATTGAGGGGATACAGCCTGTATAACAAATATTATAGGGCAAGAGACGAGATAGACCTGAATAGGATAACCAAGTTTTTCCCAAAACCGCCACCTATTCGTTGTGCCAGGCCACGTCTTCGTTGTGTTGGACCGCCTCTCTAGCAGGGGCCCGCCTCTCAGGCGATGGTGGCCGCCTCTTCAACGCGAGGCTAATGTCTTCAGCGATAATATCTGGTATTTCAATGCCCTTGTTCTTTAATCGGTTGTTTGACATGGTATGCGATCATCACTTTTAGGATAGCTCTGACATGTTATGAAGAACACAAGATACATTTAATCGATAGTTTTACGCCATTCTTTAATTACTTAAACCTTTTCAACACTTGAAAGAGCCTTGACATGTTATGAAGAACTCGAGATTGAGCATCTCTTTCAAGATAGCTCTCTTGGACGACCTGCATGAGGGTATCTTTAACTTGTGATAGAGGCTGATTAATTATATCTGCATGAGGGTATCTTTAACTCGTGAACATAGGCTAATTAATATTAATATTTTTCTAATAATAATCGCCTTTCCTCTACTTGTTCGATATTATATATGCAGTTTACCAAATAATAAATAGGATGTGACAAAATTGTAGGATTTCTTGTCATATCATATCCAATCCTATCCTAATTAGAAATCTTGAGGATCAAACGCAGCCTTAAATGAGTTTTCAAACAAGCGGGCTATATCTAATTAGAAATGATGGCTTAGACTGATACTGGTCGTCAATATAAAAATCATGATATGATATGTTTTATCCTGCCCCGTATTTTAAAGATATCCATGACAAAAAAGGATATTGAGGGGATACAGGCCGTATAAAAATATTATAGGGCAAGGGATGAGATAGACCTGGATAGGAGAACCAAGTTTGTCCCAAAACCGCCGCCTATTTCGTTGTGTCTGGCCACCCCTTCACCGTGTTGGGCTGCCTCTTTAGCGGGGCCTCGCCTCTCGAGCGATGGTGGCCACCAAGTGTAGTTGCCTCTTCAACGCAAGGATGGTGTCTCTGGAATGAATTTCACAAGCTACTTTTTCTTTTTAAAAGTAATTGATTATATCATCTAAAAAATTGAATGAATGAAAAACATTTCCATTATCCACAAAAAATTCTAGGCATAGATTGTGATCAATAATGAAAGTATTTTCCGTTGACTAAATATTTGAAGCGTTTCAAGCGATTATTATTAAAAAAATATTTTCCAAATCATTCATTTGTCTCGAAACAAACGACGCCTTAATCGCTGACATTTTTATTTCACTTAGGGTCATTTTTTCCACTGGGAGTGTTAAAGATATATCAAGAGACGTATAGATAAGATTATGCGGACCGGAGAATTGAGTAATTTTGATATATTTGTATGTTTCCCATAATGGATAGTACATCATTATTTAAGGGGGCAAGATATTGAAATATCAATTATTAGTAATCAAGGATATGCAAAGTTATAGTATGTAATGTGAAAAATATCATTTCTTAGGTTTATGTGTTTGGCCCACGCAGGACACTAATCTCCCATCCCCTTCTCTTGTCAACATGATTTCTTAGACGAACATAATCCAGGACCAATCACTTTAAATCCGTCCCTTAAAGATAAGCAGGCACATCTAATCAAACTTGTCGTGTTGCTATCCAGGCAAATACCAAAGGGAAGCTGCGCGTATTAATGAGATCTGGAAACTGAATTAATTTAAGCCTCGTTTGTTGACTAACGTGGGGAACACTAGCTAGTGCGCCCTAACCCCTCGCCCGCCCCCACGCCCCTCGTTCGTCTCATGTGGAATCCAGTTTGCACCTAAGAGGGTCCATCCCCGACCCAACTCATCGACCCAGGAAAAAACCAAAACCAGGTCCATGATTAAGCTATTAATTAATCAAGGTTAAATCAGGATCATGAGTCTCTCTCTTTCTCCATAAGCATGTGGGAGCTTAGAGCGCAAAGTACGGTACCAGAAACCCTAACCCTACAAATCATGTGGCCCCCAGAGAGAAGAGCAGGTTGGTCCTTAAATTAATCGCACGTTGAAGGGGTTGAGATTAGGGACTCCAAAGCTGTACCATCCGAATATTTTCACAGGTTTTGATTAGGGTTCTTCCTCGTGCGAAAATGCGGTGCTTCGAAACTTTCTTGAGTACGTGAATGATTACATCGTGGGCCACGATCTCACTTTCTCAACCCTATATTAGGATGATAATTGGAACGCCGTGCTCCAGATGAAACCCTTATTGCGGGAAATAAAGGTAAACATGATAAGTTTATAGCTCACGACGAGGAATAGGAATGAGCTTAAGTACCGTTTGAGTCAGCACGAGACCGGAAAGTACGTCTTAAACGAGAAGAAGAACAAATCCATGGAAAAAGCTCGAACGTACTAGTAATCATCCAAGCCTTAAGTGAGGAACGCCAACATTCATCAACACCCAAATCTCGGGTTTGATCTCTTATATCTTAATTAATAGTTGAACATCTGCCGGAAATAAAGAAAAAGGAAGACGCAGGACTTTGTTGACTCGTTCAGGAAACAAGGGAATGGTGGACCTCAAATCGTGGGAGAACCATCCTCTTGTGAAGTCCTTTTGTATTTTACTGAGATTCGCTGGTTGGTTTCCTAGTTCCAATGGAGTCACTGTTCAATTTGCCACAATCTTTCCAATCGGGCCCTTCGACTCATCCGGGCGTGCAGGCAGCTTTTAAAGCTACAGGAGTTTCACCTTCCCTGCCAAGGAAATCTGGATCGTCGTAATGGAGGGGTCCAATTGAGTCGTGCCAATGACATTGCCGACAAGAAAGCGTGCCGGATTGGAAATTATTGATTCGCTAAAGCGAGGCTTGTCTTATTCACGGCCGTAAATGAGATCAAGGGAAGGACTTTAGGGTTTTGGAATGATTTAAGTTATGGGGAAGGACTACCCTTTTGAATGTTCGATGCAAAACAACATTTGAGCTCTCTCGTTGCACTTGGAGAAATTTCGTGTCGGAAATATTGAAGATTCCTGATTGAGAATTATGATTGAGGGTTGACAGAATTAATTGACAAATTCTGATTTAGCTGAATCTTTTTATTTTGAACGGATACAATCTTATTTATACACTTTCTATTCTTTCTCCCTTTCCAGGATTATAAATGAACAAGTGTACATTCATTCGATATAATATAATAAATAAACCTCTTTTTCTACTCTTCAACATTTCAAGATAATAAAAATAATAATAATAATAATAATAATAATAATATCATCATCATCATCGTCGTCATCTCCACAGAGATATCACAGGACATCATGAGAAGCACCAAAATGTATCCTTTCGATATGACACACACGAGACAAACATACCATTCGCCTGTTACCGAACCGCTCATGCATCCACTAAAGTTTAGGGTTTTTGAGATATGATAAACTTTGTGACAAGCCAATGTCCTGCGTAAACAATTTAAGATCTCGACAAATCATTGTACTAAATAAACAGTCTGGAATGTCAGGTAAAGGGGCACGACTGGTTACGCTATTCAGCTCCGTTTGAAGCCATTGAAAGTAAGATCGAGAGGTACAATCGAGTCATTACTGAACAAGCGAAGCCAGGCAACGTGCTAAAAGCTGAAGTTCCTTCCCTTGTGCGTGCGCGCGCGCGCGCGCGTGTGAGAGAGAGAGAGAGAGAGAGAGGGAGGGAGGTAATAATGGAGAAATGATAACGTGAACCTCTAAGGAACTTGCGAAGAAGAATGAACGAAGCATGCACGGCGATTCTCCAAACCGAACTTTCCTTGTCTAAGAGAGGAAAGTGGATTAGCGACTTCCACGCCATGAAAAGGTGTTTCGTCTTCTGATGCAAAGGAGGGTTCCCTGATCAGGTGATGTCACTTTTAATAGATACAGTAGTTTATTTGTAATGTATCATATTCACATTAAGTAAAGTTAACTTCACTTTTAGTTGTTTTTTTTTAAAGCTTCTCTAGCAATTTAACAGTACTGTCATTTGTTTCTGACCGTAGATTCACACACCGTCATCGATTATTTTGGATGAAGCATTCATTAATTGAAACATCGTGGGGTCAAAAATAATAATAATAATACAGTCAAACTATCAGGCTAACAGTTTTCCTTTATATATATATATATATATATATATATATATATATAATACTTTTGAAAGGAATTTGAGATTTCTAATATAGTAATACATAGTTATTACAGGTAACTTCACATACTTTGCGGTAGACCACATTCATCAAGAATAAAAGTGATGGTATCTGTGAGTAAATCTTCTTATCTTTACATACTTGAAAATGGAATTAACTCCTAAGAGTTGCCTTTTAACCTAATGATAATGTTTAGCATTGCAACTTCAATCCTACTCAAAAGAGAGTACCATCAGGATGAGTGACCTCATAAAGTGCATAAGAGTTCATCAAAAACCGATATGTGTAATTGGCAACCTCGAATTGTCTGCAGTAATAACAACACGTCCACCCTCATAATCAAGCATTTGATAGCTTGCCTTGATCTCTGGTCATATGATTCGAACACCCTGAATCAATAATCCAGTCGATGTCATAATTAATCGACTTAACACTTATAGTGATCAAAGCCGTCGAATTGTTTAACTCGGCTATGGAAGAAGCAGCGAGCTCATCTTACACCTCCATTGCAACAAACACATGGAAATCTCATTCCTTGTCGTTGTCTTTCTTTTTCGATGCTGCAACATTTCCTTCAACTCTTTTTGCTCGACAATCTCTAGCAAAATGACCTTCATTGCCGCAGACGTAGCATCTTCCATTACGTCTTTTGTCATTGCCATCTTTCTCGCAATTCTGCCTAGCTACTTCTGGTCGAGAGTTCTCTCTCCTGGTCGCTTTTTCCATTCTCCACGAGCTAGTTATTTTTTCCATTTGACATGATTTGTCCTAAGCTTGCCATCTTTATTGTCAGCATCGATTCTCCTCTAGCTCTTGATCCCTCCTTTATCACTAAAGAGAGCAGTTTCATCTCCCTTAATCGAGAGCTTAGACATTTGGTTATATAAAGTCTATTAGTTGGCCAAGATATTCTCCAACTCGAGAGAGTTGGCTAAGTTGCCCATCCACAAGTAGCTGTAACAATATCATTATACTCCGGCTTTAACTAATGAATAATAATTCTTCTCATTCTTATTTCTGAGATAGCATCATTCGGATCCATCTTTGAAATTTCGTCACAAATAGATTTAGCTTTGGAGAAATATTGACTCACCGTCATATTTTACTATGATATCGACAAAAGCTAGTCTCCAACCTTTGCAGCTTGGCATTATTCGACCTCGCGAACAATGTTGCCAAATTATCTCATGCCTCCTTAGGAGTCTACGCACTTTTTATGTGCCGCATTAAATCATCTTCAATAGTCACAGCAAGAGCGTAAAGAGCCTTACCCGCTTTGATGCTCCATCTCCTTAGCTCACCATTGTTTGTGGGTGCCGTGGTGTTGCTACTGCCAACAATATCTCACAAATCTTGACCAAGCAAATAAATCTTCATGGGAGTACTCCAATTATTATAATTGGAATTGTTGAGCTTCTCAATGCCATTCGTCGAATTTAATATGTCCGCCATAATGCCCAGCACTACTTTAATAAGCTTGGTCCCTGACCAATCGATCACGGTCCCTGACTGTGCACCGGCAGACTTTCGACATACTCCAGTCCTCCACCGCTAGCTCACAAACAATGCTCTCTGACTACTGTCTTCACGAGCCACGCTCAAAATGACTGGATTCGCGGTCCCCGACAATCGCGCTCCAATACCAAATGTTGAGAAACAGAGGCACACCGCTTTGCTATTCAATCTCGATCAATAAGATGATTGACGACTATTGAAGGTGAAAGGTTACTCGATAACACTCACACAAGCGAAGCTCTCAAGAGGAGATGGATGGACTATTTAATGTGTTGTATTCACCTTACTCATCTTTTTAAAAACAATTACAAGACTCGCCTATGTATAGGCAACTTACACGACTCTTTAACTACGCGAACTTTTGACTGACTCATTAATAGACTCTTAGAAGTATGAACAATCAACATTGAGAACATAAAAAGATTCTTGAAAAGAACAATACAATAATAACGCTAAACACATTCTTCGAATAGACATTCATCGGAAACCGAAAAGTCTATATCAAAATACGAAGGGTCGCAATTGAAAAAGAATCTAGAGATAGATGGTGATTTATTCGATAGGGTTTCTTCTTAATCGAATAGAACAAGCAAGAGGTTGGGAGGCCTCGAAGTTTGCAAGACATAATTGGCACCAAGTATAAGAGATTTATGATTTTTTCAGATAATCTTCTCAGTTTTGAATGGGTCAGGATACCATGCCAAATGGTCATCTTTCAATGCAGTACATTGCAAATAGTGAGAATGAGAGAGAGAGAGATGTGGCGGGTTTCGTCTGAATCAAATAGAACAAGCAAGAGGTTGGGAGGCCTCGAAGTCTGCTAGACATAATTGGCGCCAAGTACAATGGACTTATGATTTTTCCATATAATTTTCTCAGTTTTGAAGGGGTTAGGATACCATGCCAAATGGTCATCTTTCAATGCAGTACACTGCAAGCAGTGAGAATGAGAGGGAGAGAGATGCCGCGGTTTCGTCTTAAACGAATAGAACAAGCAAGGGGTTGGGAGGGCTCGCCTCGCTCATGAGGCGTTGTGTACGCTTTTGTACTTTTGCTACCCAGTGACGATGCCCGGTCGCCAAAACCAGCTCTCGAAACCAGGGTCTTCTCTCTCCCTCTATCGTCCTCTGGTTTCCCCACTTCTAACTAGGGTTTTCTGTCTTCTTCTTCTTCTACAGTCTGTAACAAGTTTTAACATATGAATAACCAATTCGTGGTGATGCTCCAAAAGGAAGTGGAGCAAAACGGCACCGCCCGTCGCCGGAACGAATGCTTTGCCACGTAGGTTTTACTTATTTTACAAGCCTTCTTGACCCCGCGAACACTATATTCCTTCTCTGACGGCGTAGAAATGACGTACGTTTTCTGCCTTGTCGTGACTTAATTCTCTATGAAAATGAATTGACGAAGTCGGGTAAAATGTTTGCGTTGCTTATCAGGCGAGTCTTGGAGAAATCTTTTATTACACGCGACGATCCATATGACATTTCGCAATTTTATAAGGAATGTTCGTGTTACAGACGCCTAGCTAGTAAAGGAGACAAATCACGAAGCATCAAGGCATTATAATCGGGTCTAAATAGTTATCAAAGTAAGTAAGCTACATAGGAAGAATAACTCCTCTTGAATTTGCAAATAGTTAGATGATTCTAACATTCCAAACCTCCACAAGTTCAATTTAGTACCGAAATTTTTTATGAGTCTCGCTCAAATCACCGAGAATTCCATATTCGATTATACATGAGGCACTGGTGTCGCCCGCCGTTCGATAACTAAACTCAAAAGATCAATATCCGATTCGTGGTTGGCACCGGAATGAGGCACTAGAATTGCAAATTTTGCTATTGTTGCTACTCGATGGTAATTAATATTTACCAAACTCGGACGTGGAATGAACAATACGACGGGCCACAACGGCCCAAGATATAATATCTGCCCTGAGGCCTGATTCATAGTAAAAAGGGCAAATGATGTAAAGTCCGTCCATGGCCGGTTCTGTTAATGGGCTCGAGCCCATAGTATGTTCATGGAGCTTCGGTTTCGGACCAGGCCCAACAGGTGGTTCCGTCCCGGGTGTCGATGGAGAGAGAGATAGAGCGTGGGCCCTTCGTCCTCTCCGGGTCCCACAATCCACGAGTCAATGATTGATCCCGACAGACAAGAAGTAAACATTAAAGAAGGTTTAGGTCCAAAAGCCTGAGAAAAATAGCCGTTAGTGAGGCTTAGGATTCCTGTCTCCGGCAATCCACTTTTTTCCGTTCGTTCGTTACCTTTCACGAATCGCTAGGCGTGCGGCCACAGATTCCACAAGGACCGGGTGACTTTCTTTTAATTTTTGTTAATTTTTTTTTTTCATTTTTGATCCTCCTTGAATTTTTAACTTTTTATTTATTATAATTCATGAAATTTAATACATATTCAATTTGATCGGTTGCTATATTAAAATATTAATATTATCCTTACATCCCCGAACTTGAATTAATATAAGAATAATATTCATATTGTTCATTGATCAAATTGTACATATACAAAAAAGTTTATTGATTAAATTGAACAAAAAAATTTTCGAAAAAAAATATTGAACAAACTAAAAGTTCAAAGATGACATTGCACATTATGCTAAAATTAAAGGCTATGTCCAACAAATCTAAAATTCAGATGTCACATTGCATATTGGATTAAAGTTTATAAATCATTTGTGGCATTTTCCCAATAATGACAATAAAATGTTCACACATGTAAAAAAGGAACAAGAGTGGGGCTAAATATCATTCAATTTTGCAGGAAGAAAGACATAATCATCTCGAGTTATCACGTTAACATTTTTGGGATATACTTCGTAATTGATCCGCAACTGTACTCGACAACATATGAAAGAACAAGTAGGTTTTTTTCGAGTGAAAACATAACTTCAGAATCCACTACCTGATTTTATATCCTTGGTAATACCCACTTAAAAATATCTGATTTTTTTTTCTAAATTATGGTAACTAAATCCTGTATAGAAATAGAAATACTAAAAACAACAAGGAAAGTGAATAAATTTGGGATCTACCATTTTAAATTTATATAAATCTCAGTTGTCCTGAACTAGACAAATACGTAGAGATCTTCATGGGATCAGGAAGGGAGTCTCACGATGAGTGCCGACATGTCGTCTCTTTAGTGAAAATGAGTTTGATTAAGTTATGAAATACCAGAAAGAATTATTGAAATATCTAAAAAATAAAATCATGGATTAGTTTGACAACTTAAACTATTACAAGCTGATTGTGATCAAATTTACCTGTTGTTTGCGATTTGGTCAAGGAAAACGATATAAAAAATTCTTATTTAAGAAAAAAATCGATAAATATTTAGGAGAGAAATCGGTAGATTAGATCGAACATATGAAAGAAAGCAATTTCGTATTTTAATGCACGTTCCGTATTTCTATGTTCATAAGTCTTACCAAGTATGAAATTCGATCATTCTTATACGGTTTCCTGCCAAAGACTTTCCAAGATTTTAACAATTTCAAAAATGAATTGTTAATTCAAGAAAAGACATCCAAAAAACATTTCCATTTTTTCGTCCTTTTTCTGGTCAAACAAGAAATGGTAAAAATTGGTCGGGTTTGACCCTTGACGGTATAACACAACACACGTGTCACTCTGTTCCGCCCGCGATTGATTCTGAATATTTTCCTTTTTTGGTTTTGCCATTTTTATTTGACCTTTTTAACTAATTTCGAATCTCCGACCAAAAAAAAAAAAAACTAATTTCGAATCAGCTCCCTTTTAAGTTCACCGTAAAAAAACATTCGCTGTCTTCGACGTCTCTCTCTCTCTCTCTCTCTCTCCATCTCGCTCAATGACGCAGAAGCGAAAGCTCCGAGTCCTCATGAGCATCCTCCGGGACAAGGTCTCCATCGTCAAAGCCACCCTCTCCCTCAAGCGCACCGCCGCCTCATCCGTCCGCCTCACCGTCCTACGCGCCACCGCCGCCGGCGCCCCCAACGCGGCCCCCTCGGAGGACCGCCTCGCCGCCGTCCTCCTACTCGGCCGCGGGTCCCGCATCACCGCTGGCTCGTGCATCGCCGCCCTCATGGACCGCCTCCACGGCACCACCGACGCCGCCGTCGCCCTTAAGTGCCTTGTCGCGCTCCACCGCATCTTCACGCAGGGCACCTTCAACCTCCGAGACCAGATGTCCTTCTTCCCTGGCAATGGCGGTCGGAATTACCTCAACCTGTCGAGGTTCCGCGACGACTCGGACGAGGAGGCCCGGGAATTGTCGTCGTGGACGAGATGGTACGCGGAATTCTTGGAGCAGACCCTGATCGCCTCTCGGCGGGTCGGGTTCTATATGCGTGGCTCTGGCTCGCCCCGCCGCGGCTCGACTGGGGACCGAGTTGAGAAGGTCTCGGCGTCCTCCGACTCGGAGTTATTGATTGAACTCGACGTGTTGTCGAGCGTTCTCGAGCGGGTGGTCGAGGCGCCCAAGCACTCGGGGCAGCTCCGTACGAACGATCTCGTGCACGAGGTGGTCAGGTTGGTGCGCGAGGACTACGGGGCGACCCGGTCCGAGATCTCGCTGCGACTCGCCGGTCTCGAGGGGAGGCTGAACGGCCTGAGTTCATCCGAACTGACTCAGCTCGCGAGCGTGTCGACCAGGCTGGGCAGTTGCAAGGACAGGCTGATTTCGCTGTTCGGGAGCAGGAAAAACAACGACGGGCTGTGGGATTCGGTCGCGGATCTGAAGATGAAGGCGTCGGCGGAGGAGGAGAGGAGACAAGGGTGGAGATTGGTGAAGAAGGAGACAAAGGTCGACGCTGCCGAGTTGGCTCGGCTCATAGGACGATTCACCGAGTCAAGAAAGCTCTACGCGGCTCCGTCGGCCGCGAGCGGCGAGGGATTCAGGGGGCTGGACTTGGTACCCGTAACTGTCTCGACCGTAGGGTGACGTGTAAGCGCCATGGAGGACAAGTTGATGCTGAGCTGGAAATTTGTCCTTTTCTGGTAAATTATTTTATTGCACAAAAGACCGGAAACGTTGTATAGCAAAATACAAAGGTAGCTAATATTTGCGGTAAACAATTTTTACAGGTAATTTCTCGAGATCAAACTAATATTTTTTTTCCCTTTTTAGATTGCATGGCTATTCATAATATTACAGCTGTAATTTTTCCGTTTCTTTGCACTATTTTAGATTGTGTTCTTCATAGTTCTTGCGTGGAATCATTATCTACGTTATTCATTAGGTTAGTTTGTAATGTCATGATATTGTGAAATTTCGTTTCCTAAATTTCTCCGACAGAGGATTTTGTATTGGATGAATTCATTATAGATAACTTTTTTTTCATTCGGAAAAAATATCAAATAAATTATAAATATTTTGTAATCGTGACAATTCAGTTTTTTTTTTTTTTGGAATTGAGTCCTGAATCTTAATTGTTCCAACTTAGACCACTTTACTGACCGAATGGCCAATGCCAATTGATCAATGTGACGAAATTTGACATGGCGCATGTGATTTTAATTGAACAGGGAATATAGAATTGCTGTTCGTGCAAATTTTTTGATGCACAACCATAGGATACTTTCTGGGACGAGGATAGCACATGTGAAATGAAGTACGAATTCGCCCAAGACAAATATCGAAATAGGCCTGATAGCCTACCTCGGTTAAAAATCGTGAAACAGATATTCTGTGTTAAAGGCAGGGGTAACTTAACCTTAAAATGATCTAGGCCGTCCATTTCAAAAATGGACGGCCCAGATCGTCTTTTTAAAAAAATCCATAAAATTCTCCCCCTATATAAATAATTTGGGCCGTCCATTTCAAAATGGGCGGCTCAGATGAAGTAAGGTAACCCCTGCCTATCAACCCAAGAAATTCGTCCAGCTTGTGGCGGTTTTGATATATTCAACCTTTCGGAGGAATATTGTCATAATTCGTTACTTGATTTATCGATATTAAAGCGCGTCTCCCTAATCAAATGGAAGTCCCAGATCATCTTTTAAAAAAAAATCCATAAAATTCTCTCCCTATATAAATGATTTGGGGACCATACCATACTCCACATCGTGATGGCTCACGATTCTTCCTTACAATCGTAGACGATCATTCTCGTGCTACGTGTGTCTTCTTGATGCAATAAAAGAGTCAAGTACTTTTCTATCTAAAAACGTTCTTCTCTCTATCAAAAAATCAATTCAGGAAATCCATTCAATGCATTCGTACTGATAATGGTAAGGGATTTTTCAATAATAAATGTAATTCCTTTCTTTCTTCCCATGGCGTTTTACATGAAAGTTCTTGCACCTACACCCCACAACAAAATGGGGTCGTAAAACACAAACATCGCCATCTTTTGGAAGTCGTGCGTGCACTTAAATTTCAGGCTTCTATTCTAGAAACTTTTTGGAGAGATTGTGTAGTCATGGTAGCTTATCTGATCAATCGCATGCCTACTCGAATTCTTGACGAACGAGCACCTTTTAAATTACTCTTTGGGAAGAAACCGGAGTTTCATCGTTTGAAAATTTTCGGCTGCTTGTGTTATGTCACCACAGTGGGTCCTTAGGACAAATTAGATCCTCACGTCTGTCGTTGTATTTTTATGGGATATCCAAGCTTGCAAAAGGGGTATCATGTTTTTGAGCCTTCTACGGGTGATTTCTTCGTAAGCAGAGATATTATTTTTCATGAAGACATATTTCCATTTCGTGATGACCAGTCATCAAATGAAGCATCTAGTACAATGCCTAACTCTCATCAATTCCTCTCTGAAAAAGAAATGCCAGATGGTAATCAATATTTTCTAGCTACACCTCCGGCACATCCGACATCATATTCACCATCTCCTTTGGAACAAGCGACTGAACATCCTATCACGGTAATTGAAGAAGCATCTAGCTCTTCATTGAGTAGATCTACATCATCATCCATTGTTGATGAACCATTATCTTCTATGCCCACGCATGATCTACCTCAACGGTCAGGCCGTGTTACACGTCCACTGACATGGACTAAGGATTATGTCTATGCTACCTCAATTCCCAGGGTATTTATTATCCAATCTCATCCTGTGTTTCCTTTCATCGACTCTTGCTAGAGCATATGTGCTGCATTAGTCATATCTCAGGAGAATGCAAACCATCTTGCTATGATAAGGCAGTAACTGATCCACGTTGGCAAAGGGCAATGGAAGCAGAGTTACAAGCTTTAATTGAAAATCAAACTTGGGAGATTGTATTGCTACCTCCTCATCGTAAGCCAATCGGATGCAAGTGGGTATATAAAATTAAATATAGGGCAGATGACTCTATTGAAAAATACAAAGCTCGGCTACTAGCCAAGGGATTTACACAAAGTGAAGTTTTTGAATACCATGAAACCTTTTCTCTTGTAGCCAAAGATGTCACAGTTCGATCTTTCTTGTCAGTTGCTGCATTTCGTGACTGGAAGTTGCATCAAATGGATGTGCATAATGCATTTATTCATGGTGATTTAAATGAAGGAATTTACATAGATCTTCTTCCGGGTTTGTAGAGACGGGGGGAGTCTAGGGTATGTCGTCTCCGCAAATCCCTTTATGGTCTCAAACAAGCATCCAGACAATGGTATGCCAAATTTGTCAACGCACTACAACTGCAGGCTTTCAACAGTCCAGACATGACTATGCCCTATTTACATGGATGAAAGGTATGTCATCTATCTACCGAATGATATATGTTGATGACATACTAATTATGGGAAATGATGAGACTGCCATCGAGAACCTTAAAGGTTATCTACACTCTACATTTCACATTAAAGATATGGGGCCACCCAAATATTTCCTTAGAATTGAAATTGTTTGATCGGACCAAGGAATCTCTCTCAGTCAACGTAAGTTCATACGAGAAATTATATCAAAAACAGATCTATCAGGATGCAAGCCAGCTATTATTTCTATCAAGCAAAACGTCAAATTAACCAATGTCGATTATGATGCGAGAATGATTCAAGATGATCCTATACTTGAAGATCGATCAAGTTACCAGACGCTCATTGGAAAACTCATATACCTAACTATGACCAGACCTAATATATGTTATGTAGTACAGACATTAAGCAAGTTCATACATAGTCTGAAACAGTTTCACATATTGTAAAATATTTAAAGAGATGCCCAGGACCCGGGATTCTTCTTTCTCGGAATGCAACATGGAAATGATGGCTTTTTGTGATATGAATTATGCAACTTGCCCTATGAGCAGAAGGTCCATCACTGGTTTCTGCATTAAGCTAGGTGAATCCTTGCTTTCATGGAAGACAAAGAAGCAACCAATTTTCTCATTATCATTAGCTAAAGTTGAGTATCGAGCCATGACGAAAACTACTTGTGAGATAATATGGATAAGAGATCTACTTCAGGACCTTGGAGTGCCTGTTAAGGGATCAATCATATTATTTTGTGATAATGATGCAGCTCCCAAATTTGCGATGAATCCCATAGTTTATGAAAGAACAAAATACACAGAAGTGGATTGTCATTTTGCTCGAGACAAGATCCAAGAAGGGATAATTGAGATGAGAGGAATTGGAACCACAGAACAACCGGCGGATATCTTTACAAAACCCCTATGTCACAGACAACATGCATATCTATTGAGCAAGCTCGGTGTCTTGGACATCCATAAGCCACCAACTTGAGAGGGAGTGTTGGAAAATATGCTTGAGATATGAAAATTAGTCCGGATCTGAATTGATATTACAAATCAATCAAGGATTAAGAGTCAATCAATTTAGGATAAAAATTGATTCCTTAGATATATCTTTCTGTTTATTGTTCGAACTCTATACTATATCTACATATCATTGTACGCGTTATTGAAAAAACTAAGAAAATACAAAAGAATTCTCCCAGATTGTCTTTTTAAAAAAATCCATAAAATTCTACCCCCTATATAAATGATATGTGCCGTCCATTTCAAAATGGACGACTTAGATGGACTAAGGTACCCTCTGCCTACCGACCCAAGAAATCCGTCTAGCCCGTGGCGGTTTTGATATATTCAACCTTTCGGAGGAATATTGTCATAATTCGTTACTTGATTTATCGATAGTAAAGCACGTCTCCTAAATAAAAAAATAATTGCTATAAAAGTCCTAAACATTTAGGGTGTAATTGAGCCTTTATGAGATTAATCTTGGTAAATTGAATCATTTTGCCCCACGATGTTTGAGACCTGCACCCAAATTCAACGTTTGGGACCAAGTTACATCATTCGAAAAGGATTTTCAATGTACCGAGTCCTTATTATGGCAAGTACCATCATTTTGACAACGGTCCGGTCCCGCCAATGATTCTACCACAGAAACCCTTTTATCGATCCAAATTCAATCTCCGACCAAAAAAAAAAAAATCTAAATTCAATCATCATTTACAAAAATTAAAAGTTTTCCTTAATTACGACCAAGGTTACGTGACGTGATGCCTAATTTAAATGTGCATCCCCCGAGAGATCCAAGAGGAAACCTGATGAGGTATAATAACATCATAAGTAAGGATGTGCAACTAGATTGGTTCTAACCCGGAACCGGGCCGAATTGCCCGAAAGGTAGGTTCAAAAACCGGTTCCGATAAATATGGAACCGATCCAGTTTGGAGTGTAGGCTCACACCTGGGAACCGGATTAACCGAATCAGTTTTACCAATTTCAAGATTGTTTTCATAAGCTAAAAACAAAACCCAAATTTCTTGCCGGTCGTCACCACCGTCGGTGTCCATTAGTCTTCTCTTAAGTCTCCGACTCTCCCTCTTCCTCGCATTGCACTCGCAATACCTGAGATTGCCAAGTGCTGTAGGTTTATGCCCTGACTTTTGCGGGTTTGAATTTCAGTTTTAGCTGGGGATTTCCGTTTGTTGCAGCGACATTTGTTGATAGATCTTGTTCATCGTGAATCATAAGGTAGTGTGTCTGAACAGATGATTTCATTAAGTCTGATTCACCCATTGACAATTCAGTTTCAGAAGAGCCGACGTACTTAAACAAAACCCAAAAAAAAGAAAGAAAAAAAGAAAGAAAGAAAGGAAAAACAGGTTACTGGATGGAACCCTAGAATTAGGCTATACAAACAAGGATGTTCTAGAATCGATTCCAAGGTAAATATGGTAGGTGTTCAGGTTTTCAAACAGTAGAAACCAGTTGTAATTGGCCATTTTCTAGGCTCCAGGTTTGTAATTCTATCCTCTCCAAAACCCATCACTGCTAATTCTAAGTTCACGCATGCCACATGTGCTAGGTAACCAGATTCGACGGACACTCCTGTTAAACACTTGTGTTGTCACTCATTATGCATGAAAATTGGAAATAGCCATTGCATGATGTTCATGGAGAAAATGCCAAAAAGTTCTAAACTTATTGCATTAGTACTAATTGAGTCTATTTGACTAATTTTGATTGGAAATTAATGCTATGGACGCTACCCACGATTTGTGCCTACATGGCCAATTTTTAATTTTTTTTTTTTGGGCTAGCAGGGGACTCAGATGCAGTAGGGGAGGGATTGGCTTGGCCTCGCCCAAGCGGGCCCTCACCCGACTGTCTCTGTATCAAATTTGTGTTACACCTTAAAAGAAGAGATGTTCCGTTGATTTATGATAGTCTACAAACAACTTTTCGACGTGAGCAGCTCCCGATGAGAATCTCATATGACCATCAAACTAAAGTTCTTCAAAACTTGGACTTGGTCCCCCTCCCCCCATGGCGGACGAAATGGTATTGCCTTGTTAATCGGAAGATTTTGCCGAGGATCACGCGGAGCAACTTCTATATTATTAGAAGCTACTTTAACTCGATAAAAAAGAGGTCATTCATCCCGGATAATACGGGTTATCTTATCTTTGATAATACTATTTTGAAATAACTCATCCCATGTCTAGGACTCCGTCTATAATATGGCGGACTTAGTCCGTAAAGATATGTCGGAACAAGAGATGCTATGAGGATGATCGGACTGCTTCATCCGGTTGCATTTGAACCAAGTACTTGACCAATTAATCTTTAATACCTGTAGCATTTTGCTCCTGCCTCAATTGTGGACCTGCACATAGAGGCTTTTCTAGATTACTATAGTCGGTATTTTCGTCCCTTAGGTTATGAAAACATTTATTAAGCATTATAAAACTCAACTGTGCATACGAAATAAAGGCTGGTCCGATACTGAAGGTGTGAGAGTTCTAGCCATCGGCTGAAGCAATCAACTCAGGATCTGGAGTAGACCACTTTGCTACCCGTGCCTTAGCTTTCTCAGCCTGCATAAATTAACTCCAGTAGATTAGACCCATAGAGATACAGCCAATCTAATGACTTATACTAAATCCTTGTTCATTTCACGAAAAATGAATGATTTGAGAAAATATTTTTCTAAAAGTGAATGATTTGAAAAAATATCTTTTCTTGAAACAATCGGCCGGTGAAAAATGTTCTCATTGTCGATAATAATTTGTGTGCTAAGCATTTTTCTGGGAGATGAAATTGTTTTCGTTCTTTCCTTTTTGTAAGGGATACGAGTGGTCATCCTTAAGAAAATATTTTTCAAATCATTCATTTTTTTGTCAAAAGAAGGAACCAAAAATGAATAATTCACCTTACCAAAAAAACAAAAAATGAATAATTCAAATGTGCCGAATCATCTTTTCTCCTAGTGCTTTTTATTACATGGTTGCTAAGATTTGAACCACGTTTTAATTTGGTGCTTTATTTGGAGTTCTAGTCACCTTACCTCCTTCGTCCAATCACAGTTAATAGTTATGAGGGCAAGTATCGCGGTTTGAATTGCAGTTCCACCAACTATCATGCCTCCCCAGATGCCCTACCATAGTGTATATCCAATTCAAGCTTACTTTCAAATCATGTGTCACACAGTCGAGAAACACAGTTACGAAAAAGTGGAAAGCAAATCACGGGGAGGCGTGGACACGTACCACGATACCAAAGTCGAAGACCCATGCTAGGAGAAGTCCAAGAGGGAGCCCAACGATGTAATAGCATCCCAAATTTATGTAGGCGACATACGCTTGCCATCCAGAGCCGACGGCGACTCCTGAGACACCCGGTTTTCAAATCTTTGTTATTTATCCGCTCGACTTCCTCTCAAACTCAAGCATTCGTTAACAAAATCCGTACACATAACTCACCTGACAGGATCGGCTGAACACTGTTGAGCAGGATTGTAGCCGCCAGAAGATAAGATAGCTTGTCCACCTCTTCGAGGACATCGCTGGATGACGTATAAAGGTCGCCAATTTTGTCGTGCAGGATCAATATGAGCGCACAAAAGAAGAGGCCGATAGTTGAAGATTGAACCACCGAGACGATGGTGGCAAACCTGGCAGCCTCGGGGTTTCCAGCTCCAAGTTCATTCGCCACTCTCACTCTGCACAAAGTGTGACGAAAATCACGAGCCCATTTTCCACAAGTTAGTTCACAACCATGTGCAGATATTAAACAACAACATTGTTAGATCGTTAGGATTAGATTAGATCAGATTAGATTAGATAGAGGGAGAGAGACAACCCGATGGCGGCAAGGAAGGCGAAAGGGATCACTATCTCCCACGCGTTGATGCTCATGCTATAACGAGAAAGAATTAATAAAAAAAGATGATCAAAGGTCTCAAACAAGAACAAACATTTGCAGCAGAACTAGGTGATTCTCGTAAATCTCCTAAAACCCGAGGAAAATCGAACGCACCAGATCGACAAGGCGCCCACCGCGACCGTAGCATTTTGCAGAAAACCGGTCATCAGAATCAATATCCTGTAGTACCAGTTCTCTAGGCTGATTGCGTGATACAAAGAAACCAAGTTAATGTCCAAAGTTGGAATCAAGAACATGTATCCTGAACTCTTTCCATGTGACTTGCCACTTCCTGATACGTTATTGTTT
Organism: Rhodomyrtus tomentosa; assembly: GCA_028455895.1. Classification (NCBI taxonomy): domain Eukaryota; kingdom Viridiplantae; phylum Streptophyta; class Magnoliopsida; order Myrtales; family Myrtaceae; genus Rhodomyrtus; species Rhodomyrtus tomentosa. Next base: position 31,429,347 of record JAPCWY010000001.1, on the reverse strand, counting down.
TTAAGAGTTCCTAGTCATTCTACTTCATGAGATTTAGATTCTCCGAAAAGCGCACTTTTGAGGCTCGACGTTTACCCCCTTATTACGGGGATTGTCGAACAAAGTATAATTACATTGGAGTAGCCAAAACGAAAGCATGAAAAGTAGGAGGCTCCCTTCATTTTATATGATAGTATAAATGGAAAAATTATCTAAAAAAGTCCTTAACTTATTACACTTCTGTCAAATTTAGTCCATAACCTTTTAATTTTGCCAATTGAATCATAAAACATTTACACGTTTGCCAATTGTGTCCATGATATGAACCGTTGATATAAATGTCGATCGTTTTATGTGGCACAGCTAATCAACATTAACATCAACAACACCTTTATCCCAAATTAATTGGGGTCGGCGGGCAATAAACTCCAAAAAATCATAAAAATAAAAGCAGAATCAAGGGAGGGAAAAGAGATAAATGTGTAAAAATAAATAAGTATATATATAGATATATTTATATATCTATCTATACACTATCCCTCCACAATACTAATAGCTTTCCTCCACTCCGTCCTAAGATAAATCGTACGCCAATCTATTTTCCACTCCATTAAATCTTGTTTTACTACTTTCTCCCAAGTAAGTTTCAGCCGAACTTTTACTTTCTTCGTGTTATGCTCTTAATAGCAAACATCTATTTGTACCGGTGTGTCTAAGGGCCTTCGGAGGATATGCCCAGACTATCTCAATATATGCTCTCTCATCTTTTCCGCCACCGGTTGTACTCTAACTTTTCGTCGAATTTCTTCATTCCTTATCTTATCCATCCCTATATGACCACACATCCACCTTAACATCATCATTTTCGCTACTCACATTTTATGCTCATGTTTCTTTTGTGCTGGCCAACATTCGGCTCCGTACAACATGGCATGTCTGACTACTGTTTTATAAAATTTTCCTTTCAACCTAAGAGGAATTTTGCTATCACACAAAAATCCCGATACACTACGCCATTTCATCCAACCTGCTTTGATTCTATAGCTTACATCCTCATCAATCTCTCCCTCCTTTTGTAATATTGATCCCAGATATCTAAATATATTTTTCTTGGGTACCTCCTGTCCGAGCACATTTACGGCTTCTTAATCCTCTCTTCCTTCCGTGTCAAACTCACACTTCAAGTATTTCGTTTTACTTTGACTTAGCGTAGATCCTTTAGACTCTAACGTGCTTCTCCACACTTCTAACTTAGCGTTAACCATAGCTCTGGTCTCATCAATAAGCATGGTATCATCTGCAAATAGCATATACCACGGTACCTCATCTTGAATATCTTTTGTTAGCTCATCCATAACTAAGGCAAAAAGGTAAAGGCTCAAAGTAGAACCTTGGTGTAAGCCTACTGTGATTGAAAAATAACTTGATATGCCATTATAAGCTTTCACACATATAATAGTACCGTCATACATGTCCTTGATTGATCGACATACTTTGAAAGTATATTTTTCTTCTCAAAAATCCACCACAAAACCTTTCTTGGAACCTTATCATACGCTTTCTTGAGATCAATAAACACCATATGGATGTCCTTCTTTCTTTCTCGATATCTCCCCATCAATTGTCGTATTAAGAAAATAGCCTCAATGGTAGATCTTCCTAGCATAAATCTAAATTGATTGACAGAAACTTTGGTCTCTATTCTCAAACGATGCTCAATAACTCTCTCCCACAGCTTCATTGTATGGCTCATAAGCTTGATGCCTTTATAGTTAGAACAATTCTGGATATCCTCTTTGTTCTTGTGTATAGGCACAAGTATACCTTTCCTCCATTCATCAGGCATCTTATTAGTATGGATGATCTTGTTAAAAAGACTAGTCAACCAACTTATTGCTACATCCCCTAAGCATCTCCACACTTCAATAGGAATATCATCGGGTCCCAAGGCTTTACTAGTCTTCATCTTTTTTAATGTCTTCCTAACTTCTCGTACTTTAACTCTACGCACAAACCTTCTATTTGAATCATCAGAAGTATCTTTCAAATCCACCTCACTTCTATCATTCTCCCCATTAAAAAGTTAGTTAAAATAACTCATTCACCTGCCCTTGACGTCTTCATCTCTTATCAAGAGTGTTTGATTTTCATCATTAATACATCTAACCTGCGTCAAGTCTTTACTTTTCTTGTCTCTTGACTTTGCAAGTCTATAGATGCCTTTTTCTCCTTCTTTGCTCCCAAGTTTGTTGTACATATCAGTGAAAACCTTGCCTCTGGCCTCTCGTACAGCTTTCTTGGTACTTTTTTTCGCCAATCTAAACTTTTGCAAATTCTCTTCGTTAGGACATTTATGTAGGCATCTAAAACACTCATTCTTCTACTTAATTACCTCCTGCATCTCTTCATTCCACTACCAGGTTTCTTTTGTTTGATGTCCCTTCCCTATACTTTTCCTTAACACCCCTTTTGCCACTGTCTGGATGCAGTTAGACATCTCCTTCCATATCATATTTACTTCGCCCTCTAGTCGCCACGGGCCTTCCTGTAGCATTCTTTCCTTGAATTCTGTTTATTTCTCCTCATGTAACTTCCACCATCTTACTCTGGGGTGTTGCGCTTCTCTTCATCTTCTGTATTTTGTTATACCGAACTTCTAAAACTACCAACTTATGTTATGTAACTACACATTTACCAGGGTATACCTTACAATCTACATATAAAGCTCTATACTCTCTTCTGGCAAGAAAGAAATCAATCTGGCTACAATTTTGACCGCATCGAAAAGTGATCAGATGTGATTCTTTTTTCCTAAAAAAGGTGTTTGCCAACATCAAATCATAAGCTAATGTCACACTCAAGATATCTTCGCCAGCCTCATTTCTAGTCCCATATCCAAAACCTCCATGAACTCTGTCAAAAACTCTGCTACTCTGACCGACATGTACATTTAGATTTCCTCCTATGAATACCTTCTCCTCGTGTGGTATCCGCCTTAAAATCTCTCCAGCTCTTCCCAAAATTTGCTCTTTTCGGACGATTACAGTCCAGCTTGAAGGGCATACACACTAAGGATATTCATAACTATATTCGGTGGCACAGCTAATGCCAACATTAATAATTTTTAACTATAATTTATTATTTCTCCTAATTTATTAATTAGTTTTTTTCTTTTTTTTTTTCTTATTGTCGCTAGCGAGGGTTGCCAGGCCCTCGCTGGCCACTTTAAGAGGGAAAAAAAGGAAAAAATAAAAAATTATCGAGGTTAGTACCCACTGTGCCAAGTAGGACGACCGACATATATCGTAAATAAATCGTCTAATCTTTTCTTAGAAGGTTCGCCCTTAACCTTACAATTCAGGCTGTCCGTGTTATTAATGGATGACCCAAATTATAACTAACAAAAAAAATATAAAAATTCAAAAAATTACCCCATAAAAACTGGAGATCTAGGCCGTCCGTCCAAAAATGGACGACCCGAATTGCAAGGTTAGGTGCCTAACTTTTTGAGGAAAGGTTAGGCAAGCCATCCATATAAACCGATTTCTAGTCAAAATTGGCCAGATAGACTTGATTAGCAAAACAAGAAAAGGTTAGGACTCAATTGGGAATAAATTAAAATGTTTAGGACTCAATTTGGCAAAAGTGAAATAGGTTTAAAATTTTTCGGATAATTTTCAGTATGAATAAAAGGATGTTTGTCAAACATTGTAAAATTTAGTATGAGAGGAAAGACATTGGAGGACATGGACGATTGAGTAGGAATGCTCAATTAAATCACTCCATAAACAGCGAGGTCTTAAGATTTTGAAAAAGGAAGAACCGTACCAGAGCATGACTCCAGAAGCAAGGGATAACGTGAAGAACTCCCACAACCCGGAGAATGCCTCCCTGGACCAACCGGTCCATGTCGAAGGACAACCCCCGCTAGCCGAGTACAAATACAAACCCAAGAACATGAGCCACCAAGCGAGATCCAACGCGACGCATAGGCCCACCACGCCGAAGCCGAAGACGTACATGCAGAGCCAACTCGCGACCACGTTCACGACCAAGCCCACCAGTGAAACCCAGGCCGTGACCACGGCCTTGAGCTGGCTCTGGAAGAACTTGATCAGCGGGAACATGAAACCGAAGCTGAAGTGAAGAGGGATAAACCACAGGGCCAACATGCCCGACATCTCCGCGACGTCGTCAGCTTGGCCTAGGAGCTTTAGGAGCGGTGTGGCGAAAATGTAGATGGGTACCGTTAGGAAGCAACAAAGAAAGAGCATGATCCACGACCTTTGCATGTAGATGCCAAGCATGTGGTATCTCTTCGCGCCGAAGGCTTGACCACAGAGCGTCTCCAGCGCGCTCGCCATGCCTACCTAAGTAGTTTTGACAAGCCCAAAAAGGGAGTCCGTTAAATTTGGGATGTTCAAGTTGACATATAGCCATTGCATTAATTTAGTGGAATCTCAAATCTGACCACTGAACTTTGTTTTCAATCAGTTAATGTAATGAACGTTTAATTGTTTATTTGTTTGCCATCGATGCATTTTGACTAGAATTCAATGACGTGCAGACATCTGGCTAATAAACCATCAGCCAATAGGGACCTGTGATCGACCCCCAACTTGGGTTCAGCTACTAAGGACTGGAGTTCAATCGCTGACCATCCTGGATCGACTTCCAGAACTCAAGTTTAATCGTGGACTAAGGCCATCCATACCCTCTGTCCAGGAAAAAAAAAAGGCCATCCATACTCCCGGCCGGGCTGCACGAACAACCCTAGTATGATCACCGACAACAGAGGCCAAAATCAAGTTTGGACGAACGATTATTATATGCATTCAAAACATGCGGGTCTACTCTTATCTCAATGTCATTCCCACATGGAACTCGCATGATTTGATAGTTGAAATGAAATGGGCTCACATCCAATGAATGCATGCTATACTTGTTTAGATTCGATAATAGGCGGCCCGGAGTTCTAACAGTTGAACTAGCTTTGGCTGTCGGTCACCTAAGTTGGACAAACTTTAGTGGTGGAAAAGGTTCAAGTCAACATAATCTTTTGAAGCTTCCCGAGTCACCTATCGTAATTCAAGAGTAGATCATTCACACGGGAAGATCTTTTGTCTGGCCATTGCACAAGGCTCTGACTAAAACTTTGGCTAGCCAAATTAAAAAATCAACCCACTAGGCTTTGAATTCCGCACGTTGAGGTATGGACAACGCGTCCTATATATATATATATATGGGAGGGGGGGAAGAAGGGATCAACTTCTCATGCAAGTTTGACCCTTTTGAAGATGAATTAAATGTCTTCTTTTTTCAAACTGGCGTACTGAGCTCCATTAACTCTTTGAGTCGTTCTATGCTTTCGGGTGGGACTACTCAGTTAATATATTCACAACGATATCTTCTCTCACTTTCACTTTACTTATCGAAAGAACAAGCCTGTTGTTGAAGCGCAAATCTCATGAAAGATGTGCATAATTATATATGATGGGTCGAAGTGAATTGGAATATCACGTTCATTATGCATCAATCAGTGGAGTGGCACATAAAGCTGGTTCGGTGGTTCCTCAAATAAAGAGACAAAACTATTTCTCAGCAAGGAAGACAAGCATCTAAATGAAAAGAGAGTTACCAGGAGGCCCATGTTGAAGCCTAATATGACGGTGTTGGCGATGGACATGGCGGCGAGCTCGACTTCCCCGAGGTGGCCGGAAAAGGCGAGGGTGATGACGTCCATGGAGGACATCGCCACCCGAGTGAGGATGGCGGGGCCCGCTACTCGCCACAGCTTCTTTGTCTCGATCCACACTCTAGTCGCGAGCTTCTCCTCCTCCTCATCCCGATGTTCAAAGCCATTTTGATGGTAATTCACCGTTTGAACCAATAGGGGCTGGTTAACATCACCATTGCCGGCGACACTCGCCATGAGAGAGAGAGAGAGAGAGAGAGAGAGATGGGAGACCAGATTTAAGAGCGAGCACTTAATAATATGTAATGGTTATAGAGAGATTACTCGTTTCTGGCGAATCCCATTGTTTATTTTATCCGTTACAATTTAGCGCAGTGCCCGTAGGGAGTCAACGCCAATAATAAATTGCGGCTAAACATGGCGATGACAAAAGGAGACGGGAAGGCTTTATGGCCTAATAACTCAATGTTGGTGTGAGACGTCTCATTTATGCAGTGTTCGGTGGAAGCTAGAGATATCGCCGGAGAATCGAGTTAGCAAATAATCAATATTTCTGCATTGCAAATAACAAGTCTAGAGGAGATGTGATTAGACATGATCATTTGGAACCGTGGGCCGGAATCTACCCGTTGACTAGGCTCACGATTCAAAATCGGAACCGGCCTGGGCCGATTTCGGTTCCATAATTTTGGGAATCGGCCAGAAACAGACAACTCCGTGCTGGTTTCGAATCATAAAAAAAAATTATTGGGGGAAAGAATCATTGGGCTCTTATTGGGGGAAAGAGTCATTGGGCTCTTTCCCTGTGGGGGCCCATGCAATAGCCAGATTTATGGCAGTTGCATCAAACCCCCCCTTCAATTTTTTTTTAACAAATTATATTATATCCCTCCCTTCCCACCTCTTCCATAAATATCTCTCCCCTTTCATTTTTCTCAAGATTTCTCTCATCTCAATTCTCTCAATTCTCTTAATTTCTCTCAATCCGCTCAATTCTCTCATTCCCGTCTCAATTCTCTGAATCGATTTTTCGATCAATTCTCTCAAAAAATGGCAAGTGAAAGTAAAAATACTGGCAAGATCCCGATGAGAGAACTCAATTTTCCTTGTCCTGAATATGATCCTCGTAAGTATACATATTGGGTAGACGACGATGATAATATCAATATTATTCTCAATCCCAACGTCGTGCACGTTCCAATGCAAGAAAGTCTTTATCCTCCTTCTTGTGTCGAATAAATGTCGACGACAAATGAATTGGAATGGAAGGCCCGAGAATGTACATCCGACTTATGGCAATACTTCGACAAGATACGTGAAAGCAAAGATAATTTTAAGATAAACTGTAAATATTTTCCGAAATCATACAATTTTTCTAAAGGAGACGGTTACGGGACATTCTATCAGCATTTGACAAAAAACATCCAACGCAAGCGGGGATCGACACTAGCCAGCAACAACTTTTCGGGAACGCCAATCCTATCACTCATCCTTTATTCTGTTACATTGATGCACTTTATAAACAAACATTAGCTGAATATGTTGTCCTTGAACATACTCTGTCTACTACTAGTGAAAGTTTTAATTGATTTTTTTTGTAAACAGGGCATTAGTTCCGCAAGCACCATATATTTCGAAAACTACTCTTAGACATAGAATTTTCAAGGCTTAAAAAAAAAAGGTTCGACAAAATTTTTTATGGATTTTAATGAACGTGTGCACGTATGTAACGATATTTGGACTGATACTTAGCAAATTCATTCTTATATGGGTCTCACATGTCATTGGATAAGTAACGATTTAACTATTCAAAAAAGACTTTTTACATTTTGAGTTTTTGATGAAAGGCATGTGTCCATTAATATTTATTAAATAATGAGGCAAGTTTTAGAAGAATATAATTTGATTAATAAAATATTTTTAATTGGTTTTGATATGCTGCTGCAAATACCACTTCCATTCATGAATTAGAAAATATTTGTAAATTCATTTTTGGCAGACAATATTTTCACATTAGATGTGCTTGCCATGTTTTAAATTTATGTCTATAAAATGGTTTACGAACTCTTGAGAATTCTCTCGCCCCAATAAAGAATGTAATTAAATTTTTATGGAGTCGTATCCAATTTTTGAAAGCATGAGACAAATTTTGTAAAAAACATTAAAGAGTGGCAAAAAGATTTCTAAAAGATATTTCAACATGTTGGAACTCTAACTACGAGTTGCTTCGTCAATCTTTTGAATAAAAATATTTATTTCGTACGTTTATTTCAAATAATGTTGCCGATATTACTTTACTCCAGCAACATTGAGATGTTTGTAAATTTTTTTACAAGTTTTTTGAAAATTTTTAATGATACTAATAATACTTTATCTGGTGTTTATTATACTCCTACGCATTTATTTTAAATAGAGTGAGTTAATATTGATGGTGTTTTTAGTGATTATGAAAAAGATACTCAATTAGCTTAGACTATTTTAGTAATGTGAGAAAAATGGTTGCATTATTATTTCAACATTCCTCTTGTTTATTTGGTTGATATTAGTTTCGATCAACATACTAAATTAGATGGTTTATTAGATTATCTGAATGATTATTATTATGCTTATTTATATTTATAGCAAACAATAGATATTTCAATTATACAAAGAGAGGTTAAAGACGCTATAGTAGCATTATATAATGAATTTTGTAGTAGAGATGGTTTAAGTGATAATTGATCTTCCCAATTTAGTGCCTCACAAAGTGATACAGGTGGTTTAATTAGTGGAGGGTACAAAATGCTCATAAATAGGCAAAAAAAAAAAGGACAACAAGAGGCATTATTTCCAAATTAGAAAACTATTTAACAATTGCTTTTAAGTTTAGTGATTTCGAACACAACAAAAATTTCAAAATTCTAGAGTGGTGGAAGAACCATTCAACTCAATCTCCAATCCTCGCCCTTATTGCAAGATAGATATTAACAACCACTTATTCAACAGTTGCAGTTGAACAAGCATTTAGCATTGGAGGATTAATTCTGGACGATTGTCGTTTAAGATTAAGTCCGGAAGCTATGGAGGTTCAAGCTTGTGTCGATGATTGGACAAATGCTAAATTTCGACACTAAAAGCTGGATCAAGAACATGAATTCTTCAATGAGGATTGTAGAGATACCACCGCCACAAGTACCACAACGGATAGCGACGATTAAAAATGATGTAAGTTGGGGTTATCAAAGGTAAAAGGATTATATGTGCTTTGATTCTTCAATCCCCAAAAAGATATGCAGACAATTAATGATAACTTATTAAGTTCAAGCTTATTCCTCTTCTTTTTTCCCTTCAAATTTTATTACAACGTACAATTTGATTATAATTTATAATTTATTATTATAATTTTTTTATTACTTTTGAAATTAAATTAAAAAGGGAACCAGAACTGGCCCAGAACTGCCAGGAACCAACGATTCCGAACTGAAACCAGAACCGGCTCTTTGAAGGCCAGTTCTGGTTCCACCTTTTCAGGAATCGGAATTGCTGGTTCCTGAACCGAAACTGGCGGTTCCGCTGAATCAGCCATGTCTTGATATGATTGTCGTAAAATTGTTTTGCGGAGGAGAACCTTGCGGATGTGTAGACCAAGTTCAATCTTCTAGGCAAGTTTGACCTCCCATTAGGCATGATAAACATATGTGATGATTGAGCCCCTGTCGAGACATTGGGAGAGCCGGCGTGAATGATGAGAACTATAACTAGAACACAAACATATAACCAAGAGACCTTGATTACATTTTTTTTGTAATGGAAGTGAAAGCAATCAGCTCCTAAGAAAAAGCAATTGCTAAAATCTTAGAAAGAAGGAAATCCAAAAAAATACTAGAAATCCTAGAAAGCAATAAAGATTTCTTTCTATATACATATAAAAATAAGAACTTCTCTACCTGATAGCAGCATCTACACCTTCTGTGATGTCCTAGTGCGCCACGCTACTTACAAGCTCTGTTTTAGTCTGTTAATGTACGTATAATAGAAGGTGCATGCGGAAGACTATACCTAAAATAATCAATCGATCATACAAAACACACAAGTGCATGCAAATATGCGACAAGCATGACGTCTAGAGGCATAGAGTTTCATAGGGTTCGCTACCGATACCACATACTGTAAGATCACCTATGACCCAAAGACACCAACTCAAGTAACGGATCGCTCATGAACCGCCAATTTCCCCACCATACAAACTCAACTATTATTCGGCATTCCCATTTCCAAATCCAACAATCCGCTTTTAAACGAACGATAAATGAGCAGTCTAGTAGTAAGAATAGATATCTACTTGCCTAGGATTGAAGCTCAAAGAAGACGAGATCGAATTCACCGTTCGAACGAGCTTGAACCGACCTCCTGGCTCGCGCACACAAAGGGGACCCATCAGGGAGAGGGAGATTTGAGCGGCATCGAGGAGCTAAGCATAAGCTTTGTTAATATGTCTTGAATTAATTTTGGGCTAGGGCCAATGTTAGGATTTGAGTGGTGATAATATAAATATTGCTCTTCTCAAAATGTTAAATGCTGAAGCATATTTGAGCTGCCTTTTATAGGCGTTGATTCTATAGTGGATTTCGTTTCTCCTCTCCCCGTGATTTTTTCCCGCAAGGGTTTCCACGTAAATCTTGGTGTTCTTTTCTTATTCTCAGTTTTAATTTCGTTTTAGTTTCCGCATTGTCATCACAATTTGGCATCAGAACCCTAGGATTTTTCGATCTTCTGGTTATGGTTTCAAGTTCAACAACGAAATTGAATATTGAGAAGTTTGATGAGAGCGGTAGTTTCAACCTGTGGTAGATTCGTATGTTAGCCGTTCTTACACAGCAGGGTTTGAAGAAAACTCTGTTAGTAAAGAGAAGAAACAGGAAACCATGTAGGATGAAACATGTAAAGAATTGGATGAAAAAACTTTGCCCACTATTCAGTTGTGCCTCACAAATGAAGTTTTGTAGGAGGTACTAGATTAAAAAACAGCTGCAAGTTTATGAATGAAATTAGAGAGTATTTTTTTTTTTACAAAGTCTCTCACTAATCGATGGAGGCTCAAGCAACAACTCTTCACTTTTTGCATGGCTAAAGATATTTCTCTTAAATCTCATATTTATGAGTTCAATACTCTTATCGCTGAATTAAGGAGCATTGATGTTAAGAATGAAGATGAGGATCAAGTTCTTTTATTGTTAGTTTTACTACCTCCCTCTTATAAGAATTTTAGAGAGACAATGATTGTTAGTAGAGAAACTATTGATTTTGAAGATGTCGGGACTAGTCTACTAAATAAGCAGAAACTCGATACAAAATTGACTTTTGAAGGCAGTAATAATCATGGGGCTGGTTTAGTTGCTCGGGAAAGGTTTATTGAGAGGAGCAATAGTGGTAAGGACAGGTCAAAATCCAAGCACGGAGATATGATTTGCAACTATTTTAAGTCTCTGAGGCATATAAAGATAAATTGTCTGAAATTGAAGGTAAAACAGCAAAGAGAAAATAATTTGAATCAACAAAATCAAGGGAATGTCAATTGTTACAATAATCGTAACTACAAGAATAGACAAAATTGGGGAAACGAAAATCCTGCTCAAGCTGATGTTGCTAAAGAAGAAGATGAAGATTGGCTATTGGTTGCAGACGATAAAGATAAATTCTGTGATAGTTGGATTATTGATTCGGGGTGTTCGTACTACATGTGTCCTAATCGTGATTGGTTCTTTACGTACAAAGAATATAATGGTAGAGTTATTCTAATGGGCAACAATGCTAAATGCAAAGCAGTTGGGATTTGTACTATTAATATGAAGATGCATGATGACATACTCAGACCCATAGATAATGTCAGATATGTTCCTGATTTGAAGAAGAGCTTAATCTCTTTGGGTACACTTTATGCTAAATGTTGTAGATTTGCTGCTGAAAGTGGAATTATAAAAATTATGAGAGGTTCACTTTTATTGATGAAAGTGCTTAAAATTAACACTCTATATCAGCTACAAGGCATTGTTGTTACTAGTTCAGTTGTGGTCTCATCTGATATGACAAGTTCATATGATACTAAATTATGACATATGAGATTAGGCAACATAAGTAGGGGTGAGTAGAAAAACCACGATCCAACCAAACCGGACCGGACCATACTCAACCGGTTGATTTTGGATATTTTTTGGCGGGTACGGTTTGGTTCTTAATTTCAATTTTCAAGAACCAATTTTATCGGTTTGATTTACGAATTTGAAGGCGAACCATCCAACCGGCCCATGAACCGACCACTTATATAATCTGAATATGTATTATTTTTAATGAGACTATTCTTCTCAAGCCCAACCCAATCCTTAAACAATAAAACATAAGCAGCCCATATCCAAGAAAACCCTAGCCATATCCAGCGATACGATGATACCCTTCAGCTTCTGTTTGCTCCTCTGGTCACGGACTTACGACCTCTCCTTAAGCGAAGCTCACTGCAAGCCCTAACCAAAGAAGCTGCGGTTCAACCTCAGCCTCTACTCGGTGAGTGCTGTGACTGTGAGGCGTGAGCATTTTGTTTTGCCCAGAGACAATCTTCTGGACGGTGAAGCTACTGAAATCGAGAAAAAGGAGAATACGGCCATTGTGGACTTGGAGTACGAGAAGAGAATCTGGACCCCAAATGATCTGAGCCAACAAACTTGCGATTCCTTCCAATTTTTTCGAATTGCCCCTTCGTCTTCTCATTCTGGTACGTCCCCTTTGGCTCTGCTCATTCTCGAGGTCATGTTTGGAGAGAGAGATCTCTCTAATGGTGGTCTTGCTTGTTTTGTTGCGATTTCGTGCTTGGTCCTCTGAATTTGACGAAGGGATTTGCACCGCTTGGTTTTGCAGCTTCTTTGGCGTCGCCTATTGCATGTGGGATCTGACCGAGCCCTCGTCGTCGTCTCCCTCTGCTCGACTGAAGTTTCAAAGAAGCCTCGGTTCAGTCTCGACCTCTCTTCGATGAGTGCTGTGAGCATTTTGAATGTCTTGATATTTGATTGTTTTGCTGCAATTTGGTGCTTGGTCTTGTGAATTTGATAGAGGGATTTGCGTCGCTTGGTTTTGTAGCTCCTTTGGGGTCGCCTATTGATTATGGGATTTGACCACACGAAACTCTTCTTCTTTTTTTCATTCAGGATCTGTGAACATGTTAATGGAGAATAGCAATAGTGGGATGACTCCGATAATGGAATCAGGAGATGAAGAAGGATTTGATGAGGCATCCGACACGAACAAGGTATCAAATCATTCTGACACGGACAAGGTAACTGAATCTGAATCATGTCCTAGTAAGCGAAAATAGATAGCTTGGACTCATTTTCATGAAGATGAAAAAAAAGGCGAATGGAAAAGTTATGATGATATGCAATTATTATGGCGTCAAGTATTCGTATCATGTTGATCACGGTACTTCAAATATGTTGAAGCATGTGAAAAGGTGTAGAAAGAATCCTGCCAATGTAGTCAAGAAGCAGAAATTATTTACATCACATAGAGTGGGTGAGACTCAAGTGACAGGAGGAAATACTAGTGCTGTTAGTGTGTTAACTACATGGAAATTTGATCAAGAGAGCTGTAGGAAAATGCTTGTTCAGATGATTGTAATCAATGAACAACCTTTTTCGTTGGTTGAACGTCTGGGATTTTGCAATTTCATAAATAAGTTATAACCTCTCTTCACGCATTTGTCGCGATTTACTGTGGCAAGAGATTGTATAAAGTTGTATTTTTGTGAAAAAAAAAAGGTATGGAAGTCTTCCTTTCGTAATCTCAAATGTAGAATCGCACTCACGACCGATACATGGAGTTCCATTTAGAATATGAACTATATGTGTGTAACTGCACATTATATTGATGAAAATTGGAAATTGCACAAAAGAATCATAAATTTTGTAGTGATTTCAAGTCACAAGGGCAAGGGTTTTGGGAAAGCGATTGAGAAGTGCATCTATGAGTGGGGTATTGAGAAAAAAAAATATCCACAATTACTGTGGATAATGCTACTGCAAATGATACCGCCCTTGGTTATCTGGAAAAATAATTTTCTAAAGAGAATCTATTGATCTTAGATGGTGAAGTTTTACATGTAAGATGCACGGCTCATATAATGAATTTGGCTATGAAGGATGGATTGGCTGAGATACATGATTCTATTACACGTATTAGAAATGTGGTTAGGTATGTGATGAGTTCTCCTATGAGAGCTAAAGCATTTCAAGGTTTCATTGAGAGTACAAGGACCACTTATAAAGGTTAAGTTTGTCTTGATGTTAGCACTAGGTGGAACTCCACTTACCTAATGTTAGACAATGCATTAAAGCTAAGAAAAGCTTTTGAAAGGATGGAAGAAGATGATATTTATTTCTTTGTTGAGCTTAATTCTGACACTCCAAGTTGCGTTGATTGGGAAAATGCCACTATTCTTTCCAATTTCTTGGACATATTTTATGATGCCACCAAAAGGATGTCTGGGAGCCTGTATATAACCTCTATTGAGTATTTTGATGAGATAGCTTCTTTATATAATTTGAAAGCAGCGTCGAAGGCTACGAATCCTACGGTGAAAGCTATGGGTGCAAAAATGAAAGATAAGTTTAACAAATATTATGGAGATTTCGGAAAAATGAATAAGATGATGTTGATTGCGGTAATGTTGGATCCTAAAAAAAAGTTGAAGTATATGAGGCATTGTTATGGACTCATTTATGAAGATAGTGCGAAAGTTGATGAGATGTTTAATGAGATGAAGTTGACCCTAGAGCGTTTGTTTAAATTCTATGCGCAATCTTCTCTTAGCTATTGTGAAAAAAAGAAGGGTGACGAATCTGCAGTTGGTAGTAGTGGCGATGTTGATAGCAATACCGGTAACCAAGAGAGATATTTCAATTTCCCCGTGAAAAGGGCATATGATACCTTTATTGACGAGGAGAAAAAAAAAGTCCGTAGGTGACTTGACTGAGCTTGATTGGTATTTTAAAGCTCAACGTGAAGAAGCTCGTGACCTTGACATTTTGATGTGGTGGAAAACTACCGGGCAAAACTTCAAAATCCTATCTTTGATGGCTCGGGATATTTTGTCTATTCTCATCACTACTGTTGCTTCGGAGTCAACTTTTAGTACATCCGATCGTGTACTTGATAGCTTTTGAAGTTCTTTGACTCCTAGAGTTGTGGAAGCTCTGATTTGCACTCAAGATTGGTCGAAAGCGGCTCTTGAGTCGAGTATTATTGAAGAGTGCATCGAGAATGCGGAAAGATTTGAGTTGGGTAAGTTCGTGTCTTTTCTTATCTTGTTTTTTTCATATATTTAATAAGTGAATATTTTATCTAATAGCTTTTTTGTGTTAGATATGGATAATGTTAAGGCGAAGATTAACAATTCATAGAGTTTGCAAGTTGAAGTGTACGGAATATATGTGGTGAGATTTTCCATTTTATTGTTTTAGTCCCATCACTAATAATTCTAATATGCAATTGATGTTGAGTTTGTTGTTTTGCTTTCAGGGGTTACAATTTGGAGTTTTGGATTGAAATTCCAACTTGGAGATGTCTTGTTGATCCTTTGTAGACTTGGTTTTGGATTAAAACTTTGAGAAGTTTGTTACTGTGGATTTTGCATTAGTGTTGTAAAATGACTGGTGAAGTTTTTTGTGATGGATTCTAAGAGTGATTAGAACTTACTTTTATCTTTGATGGACTTGGTAAAGTTCTGCAGAGATGTAGAATGTGTTCAACAGTTCCGTGGCATGTTTTATCTTGAACGTCAGTTTTTCCCCTCTTTAAAGCAGTTGAATGCTAAGTGGTTTATTTCTTAGTTGTTATATCTGCAGATATCTAAAGTAACGTGGGACATACTTTTCTGATATTAGGAAAATGTTCAATCTAGTTCAATTTTGGTAGCTATATTGCCACCCTGCATTTTATGACAACATAGAGAGTACTTGAGTTTTACAGTGTTACTCAGCCCAACTTTCATCCTTCCTTGTTAGAAATATTAACTTTTTGTCATTGCTAAACACCTCAACGTAGAGTATACTATCATTTACAGTATGCTGTACTAGTTGCTGAATATTTGACTCAATTTTGCTTTTTTGACTGTCTGAACTAGAAATTGAGCCTCGTTATCCTTTGTTTGGAGGTTGGAAAGCAACTTTTGTTATTGGGTATGGTCTACCCCTGGAAGATTTCCTTTTTGAATCTCCTG
Source organism: Rhodomyrtus tomentosa (assembly GCA_028455895.1). NCBI lineage: Eukaryota > Viridiplantae > Streptophyta > Magnoliopsida > Myrtales > Myrtaceae > Rhodomyrtus > Rhodomyrtus tomentosa. The sequence continues at coordinate 31,413,430 of JAPCWY010000001.1, read as the reverse complement.
ATGGCAGGCATTACCTCAATTTTAGTTATGGATGTCCTCTAGTGGAGACTGTGGTTGACAAGTTAACCATCAAAGTGGGTTCTATGACTTACCAAATCTAATTTAATTTAGTATTTTCTTATTCTAACTTCATGGAGCAAAACTGAAATTGCCGTGGTTTAGTTTATGACAATTTCTGTATCTCAGGTTGTGTTGCCTGAGGGATCAAAAGGGCTATTTGATGTTGTACCTTTTCCTATGAATGAATATCTGGAGGTAAACTGCTTTCTGTAGGAATCATGCATGAGTGCCGTGCATCATTGGCCTTTTCTTCACCTCAATACGTCAGTTGAGGTTCTACTCAAACCCAGCACTTCATTTCATGTGGACTTTCTATCTTTTCTGTTTTCTAATTTGGTCAGGGGTCAAACCCCTGAGCTTTAAGAAAGCATACCCACACCCCAATCCCTTTACCACTAGGATGAGTGCCTTATGGTCATCTTATTTGGAATTTTCATCAAATTCTTGTACATAATCTGAAACCTTTTCCATGTTAACCCGTATGTCACATTTATCTGCGATTGTAGAAAAAATATTCATACCTCGATGTTGTTGGAAGGACGATGATAGTTCTGGAGAAGAAAAATGTTGTCCATGAGCATAACACTCCCTTCCAAGTAAAATTTTACTATAATAAACAAGACATTGTTCAATTCGAAAAAATTGAGAAATATTGTAATTGGCACAAAATTTGGCCTTTTAGGTGAGACAGACTAGCCCTCCTACTGTGCCTGCTTAAGAGCCTGACTGATATAGTATTTTTTCCATGTTATCATCTCTTAATGTTACTTCCATTGCGTTTGCAACTTCTTAAACTGGCCCCTGTGTGCTAGAACATCCATGGAATGTGACCTCTTGGATCCCTGCCTTTTGAGAAATGGAAGACCTGTCTTTAACGTGTACTGCTAGATGATGTCTGTAGAGTTAAGTGGTGCGTAATGTTTGGTTTACATTTAGCTTGGGAGAAAGATCTTTTCCCCTTAAAGTATAGTATGTGGTCTCAAATTATCAAGTTTTGTGCTCCAAAAGGTCCACAATCCTCCACTTACTTCTTTCATTCCGCTATATTTCAGGTTTACTACCACTTCAACCCAATCTTCATGCTCGCGGAGCCATTAATGTTGACCTCTCCATTCTTCTTACTTTTCGTGACTTGGGTAGCTTACCTACACATGGATCTGTCTTTGCGCAAATGATCAGCGTTTTGGCCTAGGCTCACAGATAAACGACTATGAATTCCTTGGCATGTTATCAGTGTTCTTATCAACTGTTTAGCAAGGAGCATGTGAAGGAGATTATTTTCAAAGTCTCTACTTAGAAAAATGCTGGAAATACTCCTCTCATATCATCTTACATGAAAACTTTAGTGGAGATACTCCTCTCATATGAAAAGTGTTGGACAATTCAGTAATACTGTACTTTTTTGGGGATCATGGTTGACCATTTCCCCTGTACTTGTAGCTTGACATGTTGTTGCTCATTTTAACCGGTTGCTAGCTCTAGAACGAGGCAAATTTGTTTCCTCGCCTATTTTTTTTTTTCCATTTTTTGCTTGGTAGAAACGTAATCGGAATCCAACCGAAAATCGGACCGAACCAATGGTTCTGTTGGTTCACAGTTCATAGAAGAAGCAGTTGGTTCACGGTTCGCGTTTTGCAAAACCGGTTTATAGCGGATGATTTTCGATTTTAGGGTAAAACCACCCATCCTGTGAATTGATCACCCCTACATATAAGTATCAGAGGGATGGAGGAGCTGAGTAAAATAGGTCTTTTGTGTGGTCAGAAAATTGAAAAACTGGATTTCTGTGAGTATTGTATCTTTGGGAAATAGAAAAGAGTCAATTTCAAAACAGGAATTTACACACTCTGGATTACGTTCAAAGGCTTGCTAAAGTTCCATCAAAGGCCTTGGTTCCAAGTATTTATTCACTTTTATTAATGATTTTTCAAGAAAAGTTTGGGTATTTTTTCTAAGGCAAAAAAAAGTGATTTTTTGTTACTTTTAAGCAATAGAAAGCATTAATTGAGAAGCAAACTGGTAAAAAAAATCAAGCGGCTGAGAACAGATAATTAGTTAAAATTTTGTGGAGGCGAGTTTAATGAGTTTTGCAAGAATGAAGGAATTGTGAGGCATCATACTACTGTGAATACACCACAGTGGTGTTGCATACCGCATGAACATAACTTTATTAGAAAGAAATAGGTGCAAGTTGTCTAACGCTGGTTTGGGCAAAGAATTTTGGGCTGAAGTAGTCAATACTGCTTGTTGGTTGATAAATCGTTCTCCTTGCATGCCCATTGAGTGCAAGACACCCGAGGAGGTATGGTCAGGTAAATTTGTTAATTATTCTTCTTTTCGAGTATTTAGATGTCCAGCATATGCACATTTTAGTGAAGGGAAACTAGAGCCTGGAGTGAAAAAATGCATCTTCCTTGGTTATGCTTACGGGTAAAAGTTTATAGGCTTGGTGTTTTGATTCATCTACGATTATGATTAGCAGAGATGGTACTTTTGATGAATATGTTATTTTTCATCCTATCAAGGAATCTTCTGTTACTTGCCAGGACAATCTAAAAAGTGCAGTGGAAAACATGGAGTTTGAAGTAACTTCTTCGAAAACATTTCAGTCAGCTACTAATAATATTGAGATTGAAGAAATTGAAGAAGAAAATCATTTTATAGCCATAGATAGAACAAGAAGAGCAGTGAAGCCTCTGTAGAAATAAGGGTATTTAGATTTTGTTGCTTATGCTCTTTCAGCTGCAGAGTCGATAGAGTATAGTGAGCCTAAAACGTATAAGGAAGTTATTTTTTCAAAAGATTCAGCAAAATGGTTAATTGCTATGAATGAAGAGATGGAATCTCTTGAAAAGAATCAAACTTGGGAGCTTGTCAAACCACCAAAAGAAAAATAAAATTATGGGTTGCAAGTGGCTTTTCAAAAGAAAACAAGGTATTCATGGAGTTGAAAACATTAGATTTAGAGCACGTCTAGTTGCTAAGGGCTAAGCCAGATTGACGGAGTCGATTTTAATTATGTGTTTTCACCCATCATTAAACACATCTCTATTCGGGTTTTCCTTACATTAGTTGTGCATGATTTAGAGTTGGAACAGCTCGATGTGAAAATAGCTTTATTGCATGGTGAACTTGAAGATAAAATCTATATGGGTCAACGAGAAGATTTTCAGTTTGAATGTGAGGAATATCATTTTTGTTTATTGAAAAAAATCAATATATGGCTTAAAGCAATCACCTAGACAGTGGTATAAAAAGTTTGATTCGTTTATGGTGTAACTTGACTATTCTAGAAGCAAATATGACAGTTGTGTATACATATGCAAGCTTCTAAACGGGTCTAGTATTTATCTATTGTTATATGTTGATGACATGTTGATTGCAACAAAAGATAAATATGATATATTGAATTTGAAGGCACAGTTGAGCGCTGACTTTGATATGAAAGATTTAGGTTCAACGAAGAAAATCCTAGGCATGGAAATTTGACGAGATCGAAAAAGAGGAAAATTGTATCTTTCCCAAAAAAGCCACATAAAGATGCCAAATTAGTAAACACTCCTCTTGCCGCTCACTTTAAATTATTAGCTAATTTATGTCCACATACATATGAGGAAATAAAATATAGACCACATATTCAATATTCTAGTGCAATTGGTAGCATTATGTATACTATGGTTTGCGCTCGACCTGATATTTCATATGTTGTTAGTGTGGTAAGTAGATATCTATCATGTCCAGGTAAAATTCATTAGCAAGGAGTGAAACGAATTTTGAGATATCTGAAGGGTACTTCATATTATGGTTTAGAGTTCGGGAAAACTGTTGATACTCTTACATGATATGTTGATTCTAATTATGCTGATGATCTTGATAAAAGTAGATCTTTGACTAGGTATATCTTTACTATTGGAGGTTGTGCAGCCAATTGGAAAGCTTCTTTACAGCATACAATTGCTTTGTATACTATAGAAGCAGAGTATAAGGCTATTACAGAGGCAATTAAAGAGGCTATATGGTTAAGAGGCTTATTTGGAGAGCTCAGTGTGGATTATGATGTGACTATTGTCAATTGTAATGGTGAAAATGCTATACATCTTACTAAAGATCAGATGTATCATGATAGGCTAAGCACATTCATGTGCGGTATCATTATATTCGAGTCATTCTGGTTGATGGTTACATTAAGGTCTTGAAGATTGGTACATAAAACATCTGGCTAATATGTTGACGAAGTCTTTAACTATTGCTAAATTCAAGCATTGCTTAGATCTAGCTAATGTTTGCTACAATTGAGTTTTACACTAGTGAGAGGAGAAGATTGTTTATTACTTATGTCTACTTGGGGAATTCAAGGCAATGTGGAGATTTGTTAATATGTCTTGAATTAATTATGGGCTTGGGCCAACGTTAGGGTTTGAACGGTAATAGTATAAATATTGCTCTTCTCAAACTGTTAGATACTGAAGCATATTTGAGCCGCCTTTTGTAATCCTTGATTTTATAGTGGATTTCGCTTCTCATCTCCCCGTGGTTTTTTCCGAAAAGTATTTTCATGTAAATCTTAGTGTTCTTTTCTTCTTCTCGATTTTAATTTTGTTTTAGTTTCCGCATTGTCATAACAAGCTTGAAGTCTTGAAGATTCACCATCGATAGGCCATGGGGTCGCCGGCTCAATATGAGGGAGCGAGAGCTCAGGTGGTCCATCGTGCGAAGGAGAAACGAGAGAAAGATAGAGTGGCGGATGTTCTTGCATCCAAGGTTGGTGGGCTTGGGGCTGAGGCGGTGACTTTGCACTCACCGCAAATCAATTTTGCTTCGAACTGTTATTACCTCAACTCTACACTCAAACATGAGCAGTTCATTCTAACAATACTGCACATGACTACATCATTGGTCTCGAATATTCCATCACTCCAACAATCATAAAACCCAAATAAAATCTCACTAATTTAAGCCCAAGCCCACTAGTAATTGAAATTCGACAAAAATTTAGGTCGTCACACCTTCCATCATGGTTGGGTAGCGGGTTCTGCTGGATATCTGGTTGGCCACTGCGGAAAGACACTACTTTGGCATCCAAGAGATTTTACCCTAGATATCTGGTTGAGCACCGCGAAAAGACACTACTTTGGCATAGTGTGAAATGTTGGGAGTGCACGGTAGGAATTTGATGCCTTCACCTGGAAAGGTAGTCAAAAGGGAACCCAAATCTAAACCCGTTAACATATCCAGTTGGATCCACCTTTATTCAAAAACTTAAGCCAATGAGTTGTGGGCCAATTCGGATATATTAACTGCTCCACACCACATTAATTCCTCCAATATAGGAATTCTCTAACGCAACTTACATGTGCATCTTAACACGAAACACTCATAAGTAGAATGCGTAACATCTCCCATATGTTAATCACATTTCTTGGAGTGGTTGTAGCTGAAGAGACGTACGGGATTAGGCTGCTTGGGCTCTTTGGCAAGCAAGCCCTTTTTCTGGAGGATCACCAAAATCTGAGAGAGAGGCTTAGGAAGTGGAACGAACTCTTAAAGTAACTAAATATCAAAACAACACATTTATTTAATGGTTTAAGTTTTTAGAATAGTCGTCAGTCTTTATTTAACAGCTTAATCTTTTAGAACAATTGGCATTGGTCTCGCAAAATCTCAAACTTAAACTTTTAGAACACTTGATACTGACCTTCCTTTGGGCATATGATTTGGGGGTATAACGAGCGGGTTTATAGTTCGCATTAACTTTCGCAACAGGCTCTTCGCCATTCTTGATAGGGAATCTCTTGGAAGAGGTGATTTGGCCCATCGCCCATCCATCTCGCATGGCAATTTCGATACGTTTTTTTTTTTTTCCATTGGGATTAACCCTGTAAGAGAATTGAAACTGGATCCTAGCAATCCATCACGAAGCTCGAGCGGTGGAATGTTCATGAACATGTCCAGCATTTCCTCTTCGGTCAGCTCAAGTGTGACTTGTATGGATTTGTGATCTTGGGCGATCAGTGATGGCATTGAGATTGACCTAAATTGGCACGAAAAATGAGATAATAAGCATAACCACTTTAAAAACCAGTCCACGACAATGGTCGAACGTCGGTTTCATTCACTGTGAAAAAAATGTCCGATTGCAAAATGTTGAAACTACGAACTTCGAAACCAACGGTTTAAAGTGTATATCAAATGGCGCACTCACTTGTAATGGATGACGCAAAAGTGCATACATTGCAGAGTAGTAAGTGGGGACTGGGAGAACATATTTGACCAACCTGCAACAACAATCACGTAAATCATGCGATGTAATTGTTAGGCCCGACGCCTAACAAAAAGGCTTGATGACAAATGGGGCCAAAAATGGCGAGACCACTAGTCGCAGTCTCGCGAGCTAAAGATCGGGTCCTCTTGAATCCGAGACAGTCGAAAGATTGTCTTATAATTTCACTGTCTCACGGACGAAGACGAACAATTTCAACATATCATATCTTGAGTTTTATTCTGTTAATCAAACGCAGCCTTATTTGACACAAGATCTGCATTATGCTCTTATTTGAAAAAAAAACTATGGCACTTTAGAGTCCTTATTTAGAATTTTATTGTTAATTAATAATCTTTCTGTCTTTTTCTTTAATTCTTGCTCACCAAAGCAGCCAATGACGCTCTACTTTCCAATTGCTCTTCGACCGAGAATTCCATCTTTCCTCCTTTGAATAGTTGTTGACAATTCTTTCCAAACCTCAGCCGAAATTATTGTGACCTAACCTCCTTTGAATGGTTGTTGACAATTCGTCGTCGGCTACTCAAAGAGATAGCGGAATTCCCCGATGTAACGGGCTCAATACACCTAATTTAATTAAGCTCAGAGTTTCCCGACTTGGGTTCATCAACTTCAATCCAAATAAAATGCGGTTTATGTGGGCTTAATAATATCAAATGACCCTAATACACAAATGCAAACTTTTGTTCGGGGATCGGGGTGTACTCATTTATATGCATCGCCGATTCAGTCGAAACTTGTCTAGGTTATCTTAGACCTTACCAGGTTAATCTAACCTGTAGATAAGTGTTCTGAAATCATCTAGATGCGATCATGCGAAGGAATTAGCCCAATAGACTCTCTGTTGCCTTATTAGAGTAGCCATTGCAATACTAATTTAAGCTTGATTAGCCTAACTTATGTGGATAATCATGTTTGATATTGAGATATGTTGTGTGCGATGTTAAGGCGAGTCGAACGACACTAGTTTCACGTCAATCGGAGCTAGGTTTAGTCGTCGATCGGTGCCGGAGAATTCTCAGCCGTCCATTCCGTTAGGATTGAGAGGTTGAAGACGAAGCTGATGTGATTGATCAAAGAGTTAGCGTTCTAGGTGTCAGTTTGTCATTGGTCCACGTGTTTGCCCAGCCAGCATGACCGTTAGGGTCTGTTATTCGAATAAGCAGATCGGACGGCTTAGATAAATCGAGTCTAATGATTAGTAGCCGTTCGATCAGTAATTATAAATATTAGAAAATAGGTTTATAATCAAAAAACGCGAAAACTATGTCTTTTAGGTTAGTGGTTGAGTGACGTCGTTTAGCGGTGATTACTACCAATTGATATCAGGTCTTCCCCATGAGCACGACCCTGCTAGGCCGTTCACTGTGAGAAGAACGCGTAGGAGATGATGATTGCTTTGATCGTCGCTAATCGTTTTGCTTTTGTTTTTTTGTTTTTTTGTTTTTTTTTGGTTTTTTCCTCTCATGATGGCTTTCTTGACCGAATCAGCCTAACAATTTTCGCGTTTCACCTTGGAGTCAAAAAGAAAATCAAGAACTTGTATGCATACCTCTTCTGTTTGATTTACACTTTTATGTATGGCAAAATTATCGTAAGATGAGTTTATTTTAAGAATGCTTGACCAAACCAGCTGCACTTTTTTTTCCTCTTCCAATTATGGCTAGTAGCCAAGTACAAAATAAAAGGAAAAATAGTTCCTTAATATCCGAGCTCCTTAGCTTACCTCCGTCTTTCTGAATGATGGGTCGTAGAGTATGTCCCTCCCTTTTTGACAAATCGATTCCTTTCCCTACCTCCGTCACACCAACAAATGGGCCTGGGTCCATTTCCTTGCTATGCTACGTGTTTTGAGGTCAATGGGCTAACCAATGGGCCTAGGCCTGGCAGCCTTATACAGAAAACCTAGCTCAAAGATCGCGCCTTTAAGGGAAATGATACTTCGCTAGGAAGTAGAGAGAGAGACAAAAGAGGGTGGGGGGTTGCAATTCAGGGGTTAGGGTTTTTGCTATGTGGTACGTACACGTTGAACAGGAGAAATTTTACGTGTCGGGACGAGCGATAATATCCGAATGTCAAATATGAAATAACTATGACATACACATATAAATATATATATGCCGTATCCCGCCGTGTCAGAATTCTCTATTTTTTGAAAATTATCATATCGGCGTATCGTATTTCGTGTCGTATCGGTGCATCATGTTCCGTGTCGTATCAGTGCTATATAGGGTTTTTGGCTGTAATGTTTTCGTGTCCAAGAAAATCCGAGGTCCGATGGAGGAGGTTACCGAGGGAATCAACAACATCGCCATCACCGACGCGCACAAGAAGAACCGCATTCAGGTGTCCAACACCAAGAAGGCGCTCTTCTTCTCCGTCAATCTCGCCAAGGTACCCCTTTCTTTTTCCTCCCGTATCTTGGACTGGAATGAACCGCACGAGCTCGGAGGCCTCCGTTTGATCGCGGTTGGAAAATATTCCTAGCGTGTGTTAATAAGGTTGTTTGATTGCCGTTTAGTTCTAGCCTTTGAGGTTTGACATGTTGCTTCTGGTGGTTTGCAGAGGTACATGCAGCAACACAATGAGGTTGAGCTGTCAGCTTTGGGAATGGGTACTGTATTTTGACCCGATGGCTAGCTCGTACAAGCTTAATAGTTTTTTTTTTCCCAACGTGCGGCTTGTGTAGATGAAACAGTTGCCAAATATCAGCCTGACTAAATCTGGGTGTCTTGCAAGAAATTTTTGCTTGTTTTCATTTATTGAATGGGTGGTATTCATTCATTGCGGTATTTGTCAGCCTGATTAGTGTGCGCACACATACTGTGCTGCGTCAGTTGTCAATCAACCTGCGGCTTAGCTACTTTTGTGCGGTATTTTGGGACTGAAATGGTTGGAAGCTATATGAGCAACCCTTCTTAGCCCTTCAGTTTTATTTATTCTGCTTGCTTAATGTTTTAGAAGTCTTGGTTTACACTAGTTCCTCCATTCGAGCTATGTACATCGGCTAGAGTATGAAGGGTTGACTCCCTTGGGTTTTTAACTGAGCAGTTCCTTTCCAGACCTTTCTTCAGGACTTATCCTGGTTCTGCCATTGCTTTAATGTACACTAGCAGATCTCGTTAGTTCAGAACATAGCTATGGTGCCAGGTATTCAGGCTATTCTGAGTCATTTGGGAAGAATTGTCTTTCACTTTTTTAAGTTCCTTGTTTGGTTTCATTATTTGTCTTCATGATGTCCCTGGCATAGCCATATGTTGCCTTGTAAAATTACGACTGTACTGTATTGTAATAGCTATTTCAGTACAGTACCCGTAGTCCTTCTATCTATTACCCCAATTGATTGCCTGCAGATAACTCAAATGGGTGTTTATGTGTCAGCATATACCATAAGATGGAACATCGCCTTTCAAGTATACCTAAGTTTATGAGAAGTCACTGTGATCCTGCAGTTTAATAGCACAACAGAATGTGTTGCATGAGGGCTTATGTAGCACGTAAAATGGTTGAAGGACTAGCTTTTAGTTGTGATGCTGAGATGCTTCATAATGTAATCTCATTTTTATTTTTTTTTTGCTCTTTGAAATCTAGGGATCCTTTAAAAAAAATGTTTCTGGGATTTTTTTTTTTCCGACTTTCCGGTGTTTCGATGACGGAAAACTAATCAATCTACTAATGACTTCTCCTTCTGGCAGGAAACAAATTACTTTCCCTAAACCACTAAACAAAAGAAAACTAACCATTTTCCTTGAAATTTCTCAAGCAGTTTTCGGTGAAACAAATGCACGCCAGAATTAGGAATCATTTACGCTGGGAAAAAATGAGCTGAATTACATTGTTTGTACGGATGTAGTTCTTTTCTGCAGTTTGCGTTATCTTCATTCTACATATCATTCATGGAAATCCATCTTGCTACTGCAGCTATTGCGACAGTGGCGACAGTGGCAGAAATTCTGAAGAACAATGGCTTGGCGGTTGAGAAGAGTAAACGGCAGAAAAGAGGGAGAGGGAGAGGAAAGAGAGCGAAGAGAGAGCTACGTTAGAGAGAATGAGAAAACCGTGTGTCTAGGTTAGTCACACAACTTACAATTATAATAGATAATGTTACAATAAATGGGTCAAGCCCAAAATACCAATAAACAACTCTAAAATAATAAAAGAACTCTAGACTTAACAGTTCCCCTCAAGCTGGAGAATATATATTCATCATGCCCAGCTAGTTATAAATGAACTCTATCCTTTTTTCCAGTGGTAGATATTGTAAGAATGTCTGCAAGTTGATCACTAGTCCGAATATATCCGAACTCAATGACGTTTCTGAGTAAAGCGTCTTCGACAAAGTGATAATCAATTTTGATGTGTTTAGTCCTCTCATGAAAAACTGGATTGTCTCTAATACGTAGGGCTAACTGATTATCACACTATAATTTAGAAGTACAATCAACAGAATAGCCTATCTCCGCTAAAAACTGTTGCAACCACATAATCTCAGTAGTTGTACTAGCCATTGATAGACTTATGTGAGCACTGCATTTTTGGGAAGCAACGTAGGATTAAGTTTACTACAGGTATTTATTCGACCAAGCAACCGGTTGAATATATTCATTCAGATGTCTGGAGCCCGTCTTCGGTTCCTTCCAAAGGAGGTGCCCGTTATATGCTGACATTTATCGACGACTATTCCAGGAAGGTATGGGTATACTTTCTAAAACACAAATCTGATGTGTTTGATCGGTTCAATAAATTTAAGGCATTGATTGAGAAGCAGTCAAATAAACAAATCAAGTGCTTGAGAAATGATAACGGTATGGGGTTCTGTGATAAAGATTTTACTGAGTTCTGTGAGAGAGAAGGTATTGTTAGACACCGCACAGTACCTGAGACACCACAGCAGAATTGCGTGGCAAAACGGAAGAACAAAACTTTACTTGAGCGGGCTAGGAGCATGCTATCGTATGCTGGTATAGGCAAAGAATTTTGGGCCGAAGTAGTGGACATGACATGCTACCTGATTAATAGATCTCCATCATCTGCTATTGAGTGAAAGACTCTAGAAGAAGTATGGTTGAGGAAAACTGTTGATTACTCCGAATTATGAGTATTCGAATGTCCTACGTATGCTCATGCTAGTGATGGTAAACTTGAGTTGATGTCGAAGAAGTGCATATTTCTAGGTTATGCACATGGGGTGAAAGACTATTGACTGTAGTGCATTGATCCTAGATCACTCAATTTTCTAATTAGCAAAGATGTAATCTTCGAAGAGACTTCAATGCTTCGACAAAGTAGTCTTGAGACACTACCAATAGAGTAGACAGATCATGGTGTTAGTAGTGAGGTGGAGCTTTAGTTGGAGACTCCGGAGACCTTAGAGGTAACAGATGTTGAGACTGTAGATGATGTTGCAGTTCCTGAAGATGGTAATAGTCAACAACCAGTACAGCCGCAGCATACTTTAGTTGAAGGTAGACAGCAAAGTTAAATAAGACCACCGGTATGTTATGATTATACAGATATTGCTTATACTTTGACTGTAGGTGACGAGATGGAGACAGATGAGCCTTCGTCTTACTCTGAGGCGATGGCTAGCTCTAAGTCGTCGTAGTGGCTAGGGGCCATGAGTGAAGAGATGGAATCACTCCATCGAAATCAGACATGGAAGTTAGTTAAAGTACCAAAGAGTCAGAAGATTGTTGGAAGCAAATGGGTCTACAAACGGAAAGAGGGCATTTCTGGTGTCGAAGCAACGAGGTATAAGGCGATACTTGTGGCGAAGGGGTTTACACAACGGGAGGGCATTGACTATAATGAAATGTTTTCTCCTGTGGTAAGGCATACTTCTATTCGTATTTACTTGCCTTAATTGCTACACAGGATCTCGAATTGGAGCAGCTTGATGTGAAAACGACGTTTCTTCATGGTGAGTTGGAGGAATAGATTTACATGAGGCAGCTAGAGGGATTTGCTATTCCAAGTAAGGAAGACCATGTTTTCTTGTTAAAGAAATTTTTATATGGGTTGAAACAGTCTTCTATGTAGTGGTATAAGCATTTTAATACTTTCATGGCTAGTCAAGATTATTCTAAAAGTCAGATGGATAGCTGTGTTTATTTTAGGAGACTGGATGATGGGTCTTTGATATATCTGCTACTATTTATTGATGTGCTGAAAAGATAGTTGAATGTTGAGTTTGAGATGAAATATTTTGGTGCTACAAAGAAAATATTGAGTATGGAGATTTTACGTGACAAGAATGCATGATTATTACATCTGTCTCAAAATAAATATATTGAAAAGATTGTAGCACGTTTTAATATGCAGTCAGCGAAATCTATGAGTACACCATTATCAAAGCACTTTAAACTTCAGTTAAGTTATCACCGCAGACTGAGCAGAAGGAGGAGCATATATCTCGTGTTTCATATTCTAGTGTAGTGGGTAGTATTATGTATCCTATGGTATGCACTAGGTATGATATTTCACAAGGTGTTAGTGTAGTTAGTCGTTATATAAAGCGTCTTGGAAAAACTCATTGGGAAGCTATGAAATTGATCCTCAAATATTTGAAGGGGACAACAGACGTTGGCATAATGTATCGGAGGGATAGTAATGGTTGTGAAACCACAGGTTATGTGGATTCTGATCATGTAGATGACTTGGATGAATGCAGTTGTTTAGCAGAGTACGTATTTACGCTTGCAGGTGGTGCAGTTAGTTGAAAGGCGTCCTTGCAGGACCACGTTGCCTTGTCGTCGACTGAAGCAGAGTACATAGCACTAACCTTTGTAGCGAAAAAGACGATATGGTTACAAGGTTTGCTCTTAGACTTTGGGTTAGATCAGAAAAATATATACTATGATAACCAAGATGCGATATTTCTGGCGTATAATTCGGTTTATCATGAGCAAACTAAGTAGATCAATATCAGGTACCACTTCATCCGAGATGTCTTAGCAAAGGGTATGATTGTTGTGAAACGGAGAACCCGGCGGACATGATAACTAAGCCTATTCCTTTGACGAAGTTCAAGCTTTGCTTGAGCACAATTGGCGTCTATAGAAAGTGATTGACTTTCGGGGCGATGAGAGAACGGCATGATTAATAATTACTATGATTTGGCTTCAAATATCAATCCAAAGTAGAGAATTGTTATATGATGTCTTGAATTTGAGCCGACTAACAAAAGTACACTTCGTTTGTTTGTTGGCGTTCGGTGCACTTCGTCATGAGAATTCATGTCTGGCGCTACAAGACAAAAGGGAGCACGTATATACCATTTATTAGAATATTCATTGTAGGGTTAAGATAGTCTTTTTCTTGAGAGAAACAAAAAGCAAGGGTTTGATTTTTGTTTGGTTTCTCACGCCTGTCAGATTCAATAAATAAATAAATAAAAAGGAAGAAGAGGAATTCTGCACAAAAGGAAGCCGAGAGAAGCCGCACGAAAACAGAACAGAAGCCACTCCCTGTGAACTACACAAAAAAAGGACGAACCGAAAAAAAAAAAAAACAATACTCCAGAAGACGCCGAAGGAAAGAAAATGTACAGTGACGTTTTCTTGAGTAGTCGCACGGTGGAGCTTTTTATTGATTCGACGGTGGAGTTACTCGAACACGGTGATTCTTGCGTGAGTTTATTTATTATATTTAATTAAGATTTGTTTATTTATAGATACTGAATTTGGGTATAATCTAGATGTGGAAATCACGAGCGTGTTGAGCGATTGTAAATCTGATTCTTCGATTATAATGAATTGATCTTGCTGGCTCCCCATGAATGTAGGTATCGATATTCGGACCGAACCACGTTATATCCGATGTACTTTATCGTTGATCGTTATTATTTCTGAATTTTTATGTTGACATATTTATAAAATTCTGATAATTATCGTGTTAGTATTACAACAATAAAAACAGTAGATGGTCATAGTCGAGATAAAGTCCATTACCCTTTAGCTGAAACTATTAACGAATCTTTCACTGCCTTTTTAGACACGATTTATTTAGTACTTGAGCAGGAGGCAACATTGTATGCTGTTTTGTTCCTGTTTGCCGTTCTTTTCTCTGTGATTTTAATATTTGATATCGAATTATGATCAAATCTATTCTCTGTCAGCCGACGACACAGCGCAGAACTTTGTCAACTTACTGTACTGCTGTTGTGAAATGCTTGTTTCAGATCGAGATAGTACTTGGGAAGACAGAAAACTTCGATGAACAAATGGCGGCTGCCCCAGAAGAAAAAGGAAGCAGAGCTGAGGTGTCGTGTGGCTCGTCACGTGTCTTTCGTTTATGTTGGATATGCGTGTTGCCGATCGGGGTCGCTTAGTTTTGCGGATATCTTGGACTCAGAATGCTCTGCTTGTTAGTCAATTAAAAGAAGCACATGTGTGAGCTGCGATTCTTAAAGCTGCCTTTTGCAACAAGCGTGCGCCATGCAAAGTGTCACTTCATGGTTAGGGTCTATTCAAATTGATATAGTTATTGTAGATTTTTATGGCTATGTGATGTGGTGCTGCTTGTTGCTTCGTTTTCCACTCTGGCATGCGATGCTTCACTCCTCTCTTGTTATTTCTTATTTCGCCATTCAGAGGAGAAATGACGCTACCTTATTCCTAATTACTAGAACACGGGCGCGAACAAGTCCTTACTTTATTTTCAGCAAATTTCGTGAATGTACACCGAATTTAACGAACACCCTTTGCTTGCTAATCGATTTTCTTCACTAGGCCGGATCAATAATGTCAGTTTTCTTTGTTGTATCCATCTAATATGGGTAAAATCGTGCTTCTAAAAGGGTAACACAATTTTTTTTTTTTTTTGAGTGAAACAATATGTTTAGTCCAAGTACATTAGCACAATATGTTTGAGAAAGATGGCGTTTGTGTTTATAATAACCAATGGTGATGTGTGAATATTACAAAAGCATAGGATGGAAAGAGATACGCGGATGCCGTTCCCATTTATTTGGGCTAATCGGGCCGGGCTTTGAGGAAGCTGTATGGGCCTGAGCCCAAGCTTGTGCGGTACCGGAGTTTTGAGCGTTTGCCACGGGATTCACGGCTGTCTTCCTCTTCTTCCTCTTCTTCGTTCGGTTCTGTGATCTATTATCTACCTGCACGGTGATTATCGATCGTCCTTCGGTGTTAGCCGACTTCGGATCGCATCTAGAGAAGGAACCGCACGAGGCCTCACGTCTCCGATCATCGGTATGATTCAAATCCCGGCAGTATCGGTAAAACCGCTTTTCAGCGTGTTGGTGGTCACTCTCTCTGTCATCCTCGCCATTTCCGTGCTCGCTCCTCGTTCTATCTTCTCTCAGACCTCCTTCTCGTCCCTTTCCAGGTATGCAGTACCTGAAATTTGTTGACTCCTCTCTCCTTTTGCTGGCAATAGCATCATTTAGTTGGGTTCATTCGCGGGAGATTTTGGTCCAAGTGTCTCGTTATTGTCTTGATTTGAGCTACTCGAACTCAGCTCGAGATAAGGGATTCGTTTACGCGGTTTAATTACGTAGCTCTTGTAATGCGTCCTCGGTGTTTCGGAACTGGCACTACAAGTCGTTGCCGAAAATTTGAGAATTATGTTATCTGTCGCAGTGAGAATGTCGACATATGGAGCGTGAGGAGGATGGTGGAATGGAGACCTTGCAAATGGTGGGTTCAGGGGCATCTGACCGGTTAGTGTTGCTTTCTTCTTTATTTACACCCAAATGAGCACTACGGCGTGTATCATGCTACTGTAAATTATATAGTAGCAATAGCGTTGAGTGGATACAGGGTCTGAAAACAAGTTCGTTTAGCATGGCGGAGAACTTTGAACTTTCGCAATGCAAGTCATTTGCTGGGTCGATTAATACAATTAAGTGTCTCCTATGGTCCATATGTCCTTTTAAGGATGAATGTGAAACTGAGTTCTTGTATGGTGGTTGGGCTTGTTGAAACTCAGGTCTGACACTTCTTGGGATAGGGATGCAATTAGGCTTGATTACGATATCCGGTTGATTCTAGATATTCTGAGAACCATTTTAATTGGCTTTCATTGCAGACAATTGCATTGGTTTTTGTTGAATTGCTGCAGCTCTACCGGAGAAGAATAATGGATTCATCCGCATCGATTGCTACGGTGGCCTCAATCAGATGAGAAGAGATGTGAGAGCTTAATAATCTCACGTTTGCAAGCTTCATATCCTCATGGACAAGATTCAAGTTCACTTACTAATGACACTAAATATATATCTGCAGCTGTGTGATGGTGTCGGCATTGCTCGTATGTTGAACGCCACATTTGTTATGCCAAAATTTGAAGTTGCTGCTTACTGGAATGAATCAAGGTATTGCTCCATATCTGCTTTTCTCCATGGCATTTGGAACTTGTAAGTCAGGTAGAATTGTGGCTTGAGCAAAATACAGATGCATTTGTGGAGTGCACCGGAATGTGGAAAAAGAAGAACAATATAAGACACAAAAGAGAGATGACGATTATTTTTGGGAACTTGGGGGATTTCATAAACAGAGGTTCAATTTGTCCTCTAGTTTGTTGGCCGAAAGATAAAAGCAAAAGAAATGGCGAGAGAGTGTAGTGGCATGGAGCTAAGCTATATCAAAGTTCAATTTGTCCTCTAGCTTGTTGCCCAAAAGATAAAAGAAAAAGAAATGACCAGGGAGGGGAACGGCATGGGGCTAAGCTATCTCAAATGAACATGCCCATCTTTCTGCATTTGATCTTTTGGATATCAAAAGAGTATTACTAATGTCTTGTAAGTTTCTGAGGAAGAAGATTGCAAAGTTCACTATGCAGAAACCTTGTCTAACGGTATTCCTTACCTTCAGTGGTTTTGCAGATGTCTTTGATGTTGACTACTTCATTCAACAAATGACTGGCTTTGTGAGAGTTGCTAAAGAGTTGCCCCCAGAGTTTGCATCAAAGGAACCCTTTCCAGTAGATTGTAGCAAACGCAAAGGCCAATTTGATTACCTTGAAAGTGTCCTTCCATATTTAGTGGAACATCGCTATATTTCTATTACACCGGCAATGAGCCAAAGACGGGATAGGTATGATTCTGCACCTTTCTCATGTTTGTATGGCTCTTTTTCATAGTTTCCCATGTGTGAGGGGTGTAATCTTAAGTAGATGATGAATATTTTGGTTCCAAGAGGTAACTATGGCCAAAGTTTACATTGATGGACTGGTATTTTCGTGGTTCATGTGTATCGTGGTTAAAGAAAAAGGTTTCAGTTGGTCCACCACGTCCTTCTCTCTCTCTTTTTATTCCTCCATTTCTCTTTGGGATGATTCCATTTTGCTGGTGATTAGAAAGCCTTCATCAACCTGTTTTTAAGAAAGCGAAAGATGTGTATCTGTGTCCTAGTTTTATGGAAACTTGCTTATAATTTTCTGTTTGTTCTCTTCCTATAATTTGCAGATATCCAGAGTATGCAAAGGCTGCTTTCTGTCAAGGCTGTTACAGTGCATTACGCTTGACCAAATCTTTGGAGAAGAAAGCTTCTGAGCTCCTCCTGGCCATACCGAAGCCCTTTCTCGCACTTCACCTTCGTTTTGAACCCGACATGGTCGCTTACAGCCAATGTGAGTATGCAGGTCTCTCACCATCCTCTATGGAAGCCATCGAAGCCGCTCGGGGAGATAAAAAACCGAGGACTGGTGATCTGGCCAAAATTTGGAGAAGACGGGGGAAATGCCCCCTGACACCAAAAGAGACGGCCTTTATACTCAAGGCTCTTCGGATCCCTACCAGTACACATATTTATCTTGCTGCTGGCGATGGCGTCATGGAAATTGAAGGGCTGACATCTGTCTACACTAACGTAGTCACCAAATCTGCGCTTCTCAGTGGTGAGGATTTCGGAAACATGCATGGGAACACAAAAGCCGCTTTGGATTACTATGTTTCAATAAACAGCGATGCCTATATGGCTACCTACTTTGGGAACATGGACAAGATGGTTGCAGCCATGCGCGCCTTCAAGGGCTTGTACAAAACTCTTTTCTTGAGCAGAAGAGCATTTTCAGAACTTACTTACATGGGCTTCAGAGGGAAAAGGTTGGCGCGAGCGCTTTGGGAGGCTCATAGAGATGATTTTGTAATGGGAAAAGGATCTGCATTGCCGGATTGCTTTTGCGAGTTCAAATTGTGATCTCGACGTCTGTGTTTCAAAAAGTTTTCCTTTTTTCTCCATCTTTCATTTGTTAGCGTAGCATCAAGAGCATCGTAGTATTCCACTAACCCAGGTTCGTTCGGGAGCAGGTCCTGCTTCCCGTCTGTTCTGTGAACCTTTTGGTCCAAGTTTTGATCCTGCTGATTTGAATATTGAATCGTACGTTGTTGTGGAGTGGAAAGTTTAGAATTTCATAAATGTACTTTGAACTTCATAAAACGAAGACCAAAACCAGATCATTTATAATTGCCTGAAAATGATGATTGCAGATGGCTGTAATGGCTTCAAATCTTGCCTTGATTTTATATAACTGTTGCTCTGGCCAGAACTGTTATGATTGTGGCAATTGGAGGTTTCAATTGAGTTAATTCTAACCTCAACCACCCATAGTTTTGGCCACTTCCATACAGCCTTCCCAGTTATGACATGCCACTTATAGCTACAAACTTGTGCAAGGAATCCATTCCTACAGTGCATTTGTCGATGAAATAGCTCTAAAAAAACTAGCCCCTAAATTGTGCCATGCACAAGGAGCCGTTGAGGCTCTTTGACCATGGAAACAGTCCCAACAAAAATGACAGAGAGCTTTGTTAGACATCAGTACATGGTTTCGAGAAGCCATTTTTTCTTATTTCAAATGAAAAATTTAGTTGACGCCAGCTGGGATCATTAGGTATCTGCTGAGGACAGTGATGAGAGTTGTCCGTCATCAATATGGAAAATATCTGCTTAAATATGGATTAATGGCTGACTAATGTCGATCATGAAAATCAAAATCCTTAAACTCGCTTTCTGTTTTAATACTGAGATCCGCTCTTTCTGTCAAACTACCAAGACACAAGGAAAACTGAAACCCGGAGCACTAATCCCAGAGCATCGATTGTCCTCCAGGTCACTAATCACAGAGCGGAGACTCCATTAGTCCTTTGAAGTGATTACAAGCAGGCCCAGCGCACCGATAAGTATATACTGCAATGGAACAAGATGACCAGAATAAAAAACGATGCAACATAAAGTTTTCTGCAAAAATAGCTAGCAGAAGCCATTACGCCATTCGTAATGCAAATCCTACGACAATATAAACGTAAATCCAACCAGCAGAAGGTAATTCTGCTCGGGTATCCTTGAAAAAATACATTAAGAGCGAAAAACCATTTTTCCAGAGCCTGCTAAAGATTTATAAAGACGTACCTTGATTACAGGTTTCTCGGTCATTATGATGGTAACCCAACCAACATAAGGCAAGAACCTGTAATAAAATCAGGGCCAGGAATGTAGGAATAAGGAGCATAAAACAGAAAAAGAAGGCCTATAAAGCGAGAGACTCTAGTACAACAATCTAAGGAGGTCATAGAGAAAAGCTTTACCCAACAGCTCTTCCCATAATGTGGTGCCGCTGAAGCCACAGCTGACCGTGAGCATATAAGAGCCTGTCATCTCCATAATTGTTATCACCTGTCGATATAGGAACGAAATAAGACGAAGTGTTAGGACCTGAACAGACAAATACAGCCATAGTCACACCACACTGAAACCTTAGGCAAAGGGCGTCTGATTTAGTAACTGGTACCTTTTGTGAGGACATCAACCTCCCCAGTATCCTGGCGTTCATGTACCTGCAGGGACAATCAGTCATTTTGACTGGCAGAGAATGTTACTCATTTGACTGATGTCGAAAGGATGCTTTTTCCCCTAGCCTTTTCTTTTCTCATTCTTCAGGACCCAAACTCAGGCAAACTAATCGACAAGGTTCAACATAAAGAGACAGGCATGCTTTGCATAATTGAGGTGGAATGTCAAGTAAGGAAACTACGAGCTGATCTAACTAGCCAATATGTTTTTTTATGGAAATCAAAGAAAATGATTAAGAAGAGAAGGCTGAGCTACAAGATATAAAAAAAATCCAGACTGATACAGTGGAAACCTCCCAAACTGGGAGCCAAAATGTCCACTAAGAAAATGGAGATTACCAGCATGTGGAGTATTATTTAGGCATGGTTTTCTTCCATTTAGGCAAATTTTCAAGTTGCTTAAAATCAGAAATCATGTAACTAGGCCGGTTGAGATCTTCGACAGATACCTTTATTACACGATGCACAATCGGAATTTCACGGCCCTGAATATAAGAAAAGATTATCAGAGGAGCATGAACCAAAATATGCAGTAGAAAAATGAGCAATAAAAAGGCAAGAATCTCAAGTTATCAGGAGAAAATGACGTAGTGTAGGATGCTGGTAATTCCAAGGTTATAAGAACTACAGTATCATAACACAGAGGGAAAAGGAGCTTACATCGATATTAAAAACAACAATTTCTCCAGCTCGGATAGGATCCTTACTCATATGCAAGAACAATATATCTCCCTACAAGGAATAAGGGAGTCATAACTGACAAAGGCAATAAACAGTACAAACCAATGAATATAAAGGTCTGGATTCACAACATAGAGGTTGGCAACAAAAGAAAAACACGAAGCTATCCAAGCTTGCAATACAAACCATCTGAAAACCAGAGCTTTGTAGCTAAAAACATTGCACTGAGACAATGTATTTGCCATTTACAAGCTAGTCAGGAGGTCAAGCACTTAAAAAAATTAGGAAATCAGACAATTTCTATAGTGAATTTCACTTCTTTCCCTGAAATATTTATACAAGTTTGTCCAGTGGGACAAAAAATTGGAGTAAGAGAGGCAGTTCCATAAATATACTGTCGAACTATAGCACTGCAGTGGATCAGTCAAATAATTCGTGCAGATTTCACAAAGGATGCTGAAGAGATAGATCCAACCGGCTATGGGTAACTTGAACTGAAAAAACCAAAACAAAACCATAGTTGCTAAGGCGACAAGGCGAGCTAGAGGCCTCTAAAACACCTAGGCCTTCCGCAAGGCGATAAGGCAACAATGTAGCTAAATTTAAAAAAAAAAAATAGTTGTTGCCTTTGGAGTATTTTCATACGTGAATTTAATTTGTTCAAGAGATATAAGAAATGAGTTTTATTATTATGGAGTGAAATCATCGAAATACAAATACTACAATCGATAGAAATGGAAAAAATCATCACTTGTCAGAAATGTCCAAGGCGTCGCCTAGGCGTTCAAGGCGCCCAAGGCGTCCACAAGGCGACGTCTAGACAACCAAGGTGCAAGGCGACAAGACACCTTGGGCATCCGAGGTCGCCTTGTCGCCTAGGCGACGCCTTGATAACTATGAACAAAACGGAGAACCTGGGCCATGGTTCTAACAGCTAAAGTGGCCATTAAAACATGTACATTGTTCTCTATTAACGTGCCTAATTTAAAGCATTGTAACCTCTAAGAAGTGTCAAGCAACAATACAAAGACAACCACCAAAACATGGAGCTCTAAGCAAGTCATGTAAACATATGAGACAGTGTGACGCCCAAGAAATTCGACTTCTGAAAAGTACCTGAATTCGATAAAATGGATTAATATTGAAAAACAGTCTGTAAATTATTTTGGATCGTAAGGACGAAAGAGACAATAATTGGACGAATTCTGAAGTTTCAGTCGGTTTAGATTAGATTTCGAATTCATAGTCGCCGCGAATCAATCCTCGCGCCCGAGCCTAATTCCGATCGAGCCTAACCTATAGAATTACCAAAATGCCCTTCATCCAGTGCACAACTTTTCGTTCAGTCCTAAAATGTCAAAATTACCAAAATGCCCCTCAATTATTCACTAAAAGACAAAAATGCCCAAAAGTCTTCATGTGGGCCCACCCCAACTCCCATCAGCCATCCCTTTCTCACGCGACTCTCTTCTTCTTCTTCTTCTTCTTCTGTTTTGTGGACACACCCGACCGAGCCTTCCTCCTCCATTCCTCCTCCTCCAGTCGAGTTTTGTGCGACCCTCGGCCACCACACGACGTCCAGCCATCCCTCACCGTCACACCCGACCCCTCCGCTGCAGTCAACAGCCGCCGGAAGCCACGAAAACAACTCGGGAAGCCGTCCCCTATTTCAGGCACCCACTGACAGGAGAGTCTACGGCCCTTCTCCGGCCGTTTTCGCCGCCAACCTCCGCCACATCGTCACTCACCAGTCTCCCCTCGACACCCCTGACGCCACCTCACCAGCTGTTGCCCACCGGAACCGCCGGCTCGAGAATCTCAGTGCCCTGTTTTCAAGGCCGGGTTGGATTTTCTTCAGATCTGGCCATTCCCGACGCCACCGCTGCTCACCACCTCCATCAACCTCCCTGAACCTCTCGCTAGCAACCCTGAGCTCGTGGGAGCTCGCCGCAGCACGTGGGGCCCAAAATCGGCCTCGGACCTCTCCCCTGTTTTCGGCACCGCGAGACCCCTGCTCCACCCGATTCTGTCCGCGGCTTCATCGCCGCCTTGCGCCGCCTTCCGTCGCCGTCAACAGCCACCCACCGACCCCACAGGACCCCCGAGACACCCCAGAGCCACTGTCCTACTCCGTTGGCCCAAGAAACCCCCAAAAACAGCCCGGACCCGAGCTCCCCTGTTCTGTCCCCTGCCCCTGTCGTTGTCCCCTGTTCCGTTCGCCACTGGCCGCAACTGTTCCGGCCACCGAAGAGGTCTGGCCACATTCCTCGAGTCTCGTGCCGCTGTCCCGAAGTGTTGTGGTCTTGTTGGATCACTTTGGGTCGAGTTGGAGCCCCGGGAACCGGGTGTGCTACGAGTCTCGTGAACCGCCGCCGTCGTCGTCAAGGATCACCGTCAGATCGAGCCGTCGTCATTGAGACCGCCCGAGCTTTTTTAGCTGGTAAGTTGACTCTAATCCTTTGTTATGGTGCTAACTGCGCCTAGGATGATTAGGAATTTAAGAAGCGATCGAGGCCGGTTTAAATAGAAATTGGGATTAGGTTAAATGGCCGCAATCGATTAAGTTAGCTGGATTGATTGAATCGTCTATGGCTATCTGTTGCTAGAGAAATATTTATTGAGTTGGTGATCTTATTGATTTGGTCGCTTCGCTAAAATGCCTGATTGAGTATATTGAATGTTCATTGGCTATTTGTTTGGTGATTGGGGGTTAATCGCCTTGTATGTGGTTGTCGTAATTAGTAGATAATCTGCATGTGCATATAACCGTGTGTGAAGTCAAAAGACATATTTTAGCATAAAAATAGCATTTGGCCGAGACTTTTACATGCCTGTGTGAGCATCCGGCTTTAACCAAAGATAATGAAATGGATTGATTACTGGATGTGCATTGTATGGTCATATGAGGGAACAATGATAATTTTCCTAACAAGTTCGTACTGCACCAATCAAATAGAACCATACGACTTGCCAGAAGCACGATAATTCTGATCCAGTGCTAACTAGCAAGGATGAAGGGTTAGTCGTATGCCGGTCGCAGCTTGTGATGGACTGACGCCCCGTTTAGGGATGCCTACTTGCTGGTGCCGTGCTGGGCGCACTAGAGACACCTCTCGTAGTAGCCGTTGTCGAGAGAAAAAGGACGTAGCCCGATCCTGCCTGTATAACTCTAGATTGCACTAAGATGCTGAATCGCGTTATTTGTGAGAGTTGAATCACGCTCTCTTTCGCGTAGATACTCTCATGTGCCGTTGGCACGATCATCGTTAATAAATGGACTTGTGTGGTGTCCTGTGTGTACTTATGGATGTGATGCTGTATTGAGTGATTGACTGATATGACTACTGAGTCGAATCGAGTCAAACATTGCATTACGTGTAGCTGTAGGCTGGTAAGTGTGCATGTGCATGATTATCATATTGTGATTATGGTTGACTGTTATACATGCATATGTTATATTGTGAGTCTTCTGTTAGGATGCCCTAGGTAAATCAGTTTACTAACCGAGTTTCGGTTTGATTCACTGAGATTTATTCTCACCCCGTCGTGGGATAATATTTTTCAGGTTCCAAGTGATGAAATCATGTGGATGCCAATGATTGGCTATTAGATTAGCTATCTGAAGTAAGATGAGAAGTTAATATTACCTGACCGAGTAAACCCTTTTGAGGTCTTGCTTAGCCGCCTCAAAGTATGGGGTTGTGCTCGTACGTTAGTAGCTTAGTTGGGTTAAGACCTACCTACTGTTATGTACAATTGTTTATTGTTATCTTTTGGTGAAATGTTGTAGTGTTTGACTCCTGCTATTCTATCCCTGATTGTTTATGCTGATAGGGAGCAACACGTTTCCGTATGCTTAAGTAAGTGATAGATCGATAGTGTGCCTGGGATGCTATCTCTATGACCACGTGCCGATTTGGCAAGGGATGTCGCGGACTCGAAAGTCGGAGCGAGATATTCCCGCCCAAGGATGAGTTTGTCACACCCCTAGTCCCACATTGCCTAGGAGGAGAGATTAAGAATAGCGTATAAGTCTTGAGCCCCCTTAAGACTTGCAAGACGCGTTTTCCGAGCGTTGGATGGGCGGCGCTCGAAAAAATAAAACCGTAAGGACTGTGTCCAAAGCAGACAATATCTTGCAAGTGGCGTAGCGGTGCATAGTGGACCCAAGCTGTTACAGTTGGTATCAAAACCGACCTCCGACAACATGTGAGGCTGCAGTGGGCGCTCGCTGGTGCCAGGAAATACACAACGGGGACGTTGTGCCTTTGAGGGGGGAGTTTGTCACACCCCTAGTCCCACATTGCCTAGAAGGAGAGCTTGAAAATGGCTTCTAGGGACGTTGTGCCTTTGAGGGGAGGAGCTTGTCACACCCCTAGTCCCACATTGCCTAGGAGGAGAGCTTGGGAAAGTCTTATAAGCCTTGGGTCCTCTTGAAACTTGCAAGACGCACATTGACTACGAGGAGAGCTTGGGAATGGATTATAAGACTTGGGCCCTCTTGAGACTTGCAAGACGCGTTTTTCGGGCATTGTATAGGCGGAGCTCGAAAAAATAAAACCGTAAGGACTGTGTGTCCAAAGCGGACAATATCTTGCAAGTGGCATAGCGGTGCGTGATGAGCCTAGGCTGTTACAAACGGTATGGTAGAGGTTAAGAGGAACCACTTAAAGAATGTTGTGGAAACCGGCATACACATTGACTACGAGGAGAGCTTGGGAATGGCTTATAAGATTTGGGCCCTCTTGAGACTTGCAAGATGCATTTTTCGAGCATTGTATGGGCGGAGCTCAGAAAAATAAAACCGTAAGGACTGTGTATCCAAAGCGGACAATATCTTGCAATTGACGCAGAGGTGCGTGGTGGGCCCAGGCTGTTACAGACAGTGTGGTAGAGGTTAAGAGAAACTACTTAAAGAATGTTGTGGAAACCGGCATACAAACGAAAGACGTGAAAAGGCATATAAACGAAAGACAATATCTTGCAATTGACGCAGAGGTGCGTGGTGGGCCCAGGCTGTTACAGACAGTGTGGTAGAGGTTAAGAGAAACTACTTAAAGAATGTTGTGGAAACCGGCATACAAACGAAAGACGTGAAAAGGCATATAAACGAAAGACGTGAAAAGTAAAACCGTAAGGACTGTGTGTCCAAGGCGGGCAATATCTTGCAAGTGGCATGTTGTGGAAACCGGCATACAAATGAAAGACGTGAAAAGTGAAGCCACAAAACAACTACCAATGATCTATAAATATTTGCAATTCTGACTTATAGGTTTTGTAGGTTTTTTCAATTGACTACATGAGGTTGATCAATTCTTGGAACAAAATTGTAGAAATGGACCAAATTCTATATGCCTCAGATAGGAAAACTTAAATTGAAAGATCTTTGAAGCAATCCTCACATAATGAATGTTCACCATCAATAGAATAATATACATACCCTCTTAAACCCTGGTTCCATGCTCCCAGAGAGAACAACAACAACGGGAGATTCACTGCCAGTGATGCACATCAAAGCCTTCCATATAATCAGTGCAGATGTGACAATCACGCCTAAACCAAAAAAGAACAAACACAACTTATGAGAGCAATATCTCATTCTCAAGAATAAAAGAGAAAAACATATAAAGAATTAGAACATCAAAGTAATGAAAACAGAAACCCCATCAATATCAAACTATGTCCGTTTTCAATCTACTTGAACACGTTTTTTCTCCAAAAGAATCGACGAATAGAGAGGTTTAAAGAAACCCAAATCGAATTCACTTCCCATCAGGCCTACTCCGGCTCAAAAATCAAAACTTTGGAAATCCATTCCCAATTTCATCTCTATTTTTCAGCAGCACGAAGCAAAAGTAGAGAATGCTGAAAAATTAAGGAAGAAAAGGAAAAAAAAAAAAATTGGCGGGACGAACCAAGACTGACGGCCTGAGTGAGGAGCTGACGGATCTGAATACTCCGAATAGAGTCCACGGTCTCACCGATCCAACCCATGCTGATCTCTCACTCCGAATAGGGTTCCCGGGCCGGTTTCAGTTCAAAATCGAAAATCAGGGCCAAGAGGACGTCGACGCGGGGTGGCGCTCCAGTCACGCTCGAGGGCGAGGTCGCGGGGTGTCGAAAGAACTGAGTTGAGGTCGAGGTCGAGGATATGTAGCACGGACACGCCGACAGAGGCAATTTTTGCATGTCGGACACGTATGGACACGGAAGGCCGCGTGTCCGAGGGAAAGGAGGGGTAAAATGACCTAATTGTTCTCTTCTCACTTCTCACTCTCGTGCGCCTCGCCTCTCCTCTGCATCTCGCCGTCGCACTCTCACTCTCAGCCAGCCTCTCTCGTCTCTCTTCGACGCCTCGCGGTCGCGGCTCGCTGACCTCGCCTCAGGTCGTGCGCCTCTGTCTCCTCTGCATCTCGCGCTTTCAGCCAGCCTCTCTCGTCTCCCTTCGACGCCTCGCGGTCGCGGGTCACAGGTCGCCGGCCTCGCCTCAGGTCCTCGACTTGCGTCGTCACTCCTCAGTTCTCAGATCGCCATTCGCCACTGGACTGGTGAGGCCGTGTCCTCAGCTCGCATTATTAGTTTTCATTCTCGGTTCCCTTGAACTGTGCATAGCTCGGTTGATTTTCTTAGTCTTGTAGTTCTTGCCAAAGTTCATCGGTCCTTCATGGCAATTTGCTTTTCTTAGTTTGGAATCTTTAGATCTTTCCCTGATCCAGTGTTCTGATTGGGCTGGTTCACTTCTCGGAAGTACTGATGCCGTAGTTTTGCTTCGCTTTCTTTCAAGTGTCGAGACTGGTTTTGAAGTACAGGGGGAAAATGTGTCTGATTTGATAATGGATGACTTCCCATTTGTGGGGAAAATATATGTTAGAATAGGAGTGAGAGTTTGATATTACTGG
This sequence comes from Rhodomyrtus tomentosa, assembly GCA_028455895.1. NCBI lineage: Eukaryota > Viridiplantae > Streptophyta > Magnoliopsida > Myrtales > Myrtaceae > Rhodomyrtus > Rhodomyrtus tomentosa. The sequence goes on along the minus strand of JAPCWY010000001.1, from coordinate 31,385,700 downwards.
TTGACATTACCTGCATTGGATTCTACAGCTTTTCACCCTTCTTAAGACATTTTTGTATCTGTCCTGACATTGGTTGGGAAGAGTAGTACATCACGCGGTCAATGATACCGGGAGGGAGTGATACTGATATCACATTTGTCCCTTGCCTGTACTTTTGCCATCACTCTGTTGGATTTATAATTCTTGTAATTGTTTTTTTTTTTTAGTTCTATCAAGCATGGACAGTGGAACTTCTCATGTTCAACCACTTACATTCACCAATGAAGAATTAAATAAGTCATTATGACAATTTGGGGGGGGGGAGGGGGGGGGGATTGATTTGGGAAATGTAATTTTTGTGAAAAGAATTTTAAGGGTTCACACACGAGAGTTAAGTCTCGTTTGTTGATGATAAGTCGAAAAGGCATTGTAAAATGCGGAAAAGTAGAAAAAAAAAAGGATCTATTGAAAATGAAAAGATTAGATGAAGAGATCAATGCTAGATTGAGGAGTAACATGCCTAGAAATGTGCCTTTGCCCCCTTCTAGTTTTTCATCTGTTGGTGGTAATATTGATAGTATAGATTCATCCTTTGAATCTAGGAAAATGAAGATTGGAAGTGGGAATGGTAGTTGGAGTGGAACTGGAGTATCAATTAAGAATGCATTTAACATGACGCAACGAGAACATTTAGATTATGAAATTGCTAGGATGTTCTATTTGGCGGGCTTGCCGTTTAATCTAGCAAGGAATCCTTACTTTTAATTTGCTTTCACTTATGCCGCTAATCACAATATAGCGGGGTATATTCTACCGAAATATAATATGTTGAGAACTATTTTGTTGCAAAAAGAAAAGAAAAATTATTGTAATTCTAACGCGGAAACTACCAGGATCTTGCAAATACGTCAATGCAAAAGCCTAGAAATAATAACGATGAACAATAAAGAGCACCGGATATAATGTGGTTCGGTTCGAATGTCGGTACCTACATTCACGGGGAGAGCCAGCAAGAACAATTCACTATAATCAGATAATCGGATTTACAATCGCTCAATACGCTCGTGTTTCCCGCATCTAGATTATACCAAAACCTAATGTTTATAAACAGACAACTCTCAATTGAATATAAAATAAAACTAAAATAAACTCACTATTGACGTTTGTGGAGAGTGACCTCCTTTCGAGGCGATGGGAGAGCAGCATGGATGATGAGCACTATGAGTTAAACTTTCAAACATCGAGTCAAGATGGAGAATTGTTAAATGTTTCTCGAGTTTAAATCATCTGCGAATATATATTTTGGTTTAAATATTCAATATTTGACCGCAACAAAAATATTGAGAGCTTGTGCGTGTCTTTTAGAAACATGTGGAAGGATAAGGGTGTAAGTATTGTGAGTGATGGATGGAGTGACTCATAAAGTAGATCACTTATAAACTCTATGGCGATATCGAATGGAAAAGCCATGTTTATAAAAGCGGTTGATTGTTCGGAAGAAAGGAAGGATATGCATTTCATTTTCAACTTAATGAAAGAAGTAATCAATGAAGTCGGGCATGAGAATGTGGTCCAAGTCATTACGGATAATGCTTCGAATTGTAAGGCTGCCGAAGATTTTCCAAAACAAACAGTTTCATCACTAATGTGAAATTTTAGAAGGCTGAAAATTAATTAAAACATCGCATTAAAGATGAAACGTTTTTCAAAATTCCAGTGAAATATGACTATTTTGGATTGACAAATATTATCAGTACCCATAAACTATTTACGAAAAAATATTAAGATATATCACTGTATATAATGCTTTTAGTGTATTTCTAGATTTTCCTCTAACATCTTCCATGCTATGTCAAAGAAAAACTTTCACCAAGAAAGCGAGATTTTGAGATTTGAGGAATAAAGAGTAAGTAAGTTTTATCAAATCAAGAGCAAATGTCACAAAAAAATCCAAATTTATGTCCATTGTAATGTAATATATTTATTCAAAAAAAAAATTATAATACAAGTGTGACACATTCACCCTCCATCAAAGTTCTGTCAATGAAAACCATTAAAAGTCTACCTATATGGACACTAGAAAGCAAAATGTCTTGACATGGCGCCCGCATGATTTAAGTAAAAGTAAAACGACGTTGTTTTTATGAAAAATAATCTTACAAAGCATTGACGAGATGAAATGCGTTACGCAAGTACAAGTTTGAGATTTTTTATTTCACAGGAAATATTTTAGGATAAATTTGCCGTAGTAGGTATAGTTTGAGATTTTTTTTTTTATGTTAAAGAACATTCATTGTAAATGTATCGCAATGGGAATATTTTGAGATTTTTTTTCGCTTTTTCATTGAAATCATTGATGAAGAAACGACTTTTCAGTTTTTTAAATTGCAATTGAATGATTGATCGCATGTGTGTCTTTTAGTGTAAACGGAGGCGGAGTTAGTCATTTAAGGGGTGGACTATAGCATGCTCATTTCAATAATTTTTTTAAAAAGATACTATGCCCATAAATTATTTTTCGATTTTTTGGTGTTTGGATAATGAAAAACAAATCAAACTAGGGAAAATATTTTTATAGACCGAAAATAATAAGCTTAGATTAAGGAAAAAATAACTTCCTCTCATGACATTGGGGAAATCCTTCTGATAAACCACAAAAAAATTAAAACCAACATTTTTCCTTAAAATTATTTCCATGGAAAAACATTAATTATATAATTAAATTTTTAGTGAAACAAACGCATACTTAGACACCCTTTATTATGGAAAAAATAATTTCAAAAATTATCGCTTGTATAACTTGCAATAAACAGTTAATGAAATAGTTTTTGAAAACTTACCAAAATTTTTATAAACTTTTTTTTTTGGCTAATTGAGTCTAAACCTTTTGTTGTTTGCGCCAATTCAATACATTTGGTTAGGGTTTTTTTTTTTCTTCCCATCGGAGCTCGTCGAAGATTGAACAAGGCCACCTTGCGAACTCAAACTATCGATCCAGGTGAGGCATCCTTGCTAGTGGCCGTGCGTTGCGAACCGATACCATTGATCTAGGTGAGGCAGCCTCGCCTTGGAATCCAGAACACCATGAGAATTGATCTTAGGCGAGACTCCCTCCCCTGCGGTTGCAATGGCCTAGCCCAATTGCTGCGAGCTCTGGCAACCCTTATTGGCCAGTGGCAAGAAAAAAATTAAGAGAAAGAAAGAAAATAATAATAATAAAAGGTCAAAAAAATATGGAAATACTACCAAAATTGTTTATGTCAGTGTTAACTGACTAAATAGATTGAATTGACACAAATGTAAAAAGCTTATGACTGACAAAACTAAATTGACATATTTGCAATAGATCTGTGACTTTTTGGATAATTTTCCCTATAGTTATCATTCTAGACAATAATTTAAGTTTAAACATTTTTGCAAAAGATAAAAAAAATTCTTAGTTCATTCATTCTTGTAAGTGATAAATGCGATCAATTTTAGAAAAATATTTTTTAAATTATTCATTTTTCACGAAAGATTGAAATTAGTGAAGCTATTAAATTTTTGGATTAAAAAGGTATGCCGATCATGTCCTCGATTTTGTATTCTGTTTACTTGTGTTTCATTTGTTATTCGATTTTCTTTTTATTCTATACTGTTTCAATTGTTATATCATTTGTAGCTTAACGTGTATACTAACGTATTTGTTTGCACATTTAATAGGTCGCTATATATTATTGTAATATTCTCATTGAGGTAGAACCTAAACATGTGGATCTTCATAAAGTTGATCATTATGAATGTTACGACGAATTGGATTGGAAAAGCCATTGGCAAAAAGGAGATTCATTAGCATGCTGTGAAGAGATCCAAATTACTGGGGATATTTTTTTTTTTCTGGAATGGTACGAGGGTCGTGCCATATTTTCCATTTAAAGAAAATGATAAATTTTTTTAGCATTTATTACATTACCATCTATAAATTGCTATACGTTAGAATGTAATGAAGAAATAGACAAATTTGTAGGAAATGTTGCCGTTAATACTCTTTTCTGGAATGGTACGAGGGTCGTGCCATATTTTCCATTAATAGAAAATGATAATTTTTTAACATTTATTACATTACCATCTATAAATTGCTATAAGTTAGAATGTAATGAAGAAATAGACAAATTTGTAGGAAATGTTGCCGTTAATAATCTAGTACAATATACAGTCGTTCTTTCACAGGCAATTTTTTCCTATCCTCAGTAATTAACATAAAATCTAGGCACGTTAAATATAACGTAAGTTCCGACAAAAACAAAAAAAATATATAATGTAAGTGCTCCTACTCATTAGTCCGTGGTTTGTATCAGCCATTTTTCTTTACTCTGTAGAAATATTGGATAAATAGCATTAATATACAAAATAAAAACGTAATGCACGTGTGATGTAATAATTGGGATGGATATATCACAGAGCATGGTGAAGTAATACTCTTGTGTAGACAAACATCTTGTGGAAAAAAATTGCTTCGAATTGTTCCAACAAATTATAATATGAAATCAACTCCCGTTGGTGAGGTTTAATTTCTTCCAGACAACTGAGAAAGTATTGATTTTAGTAAAGAACGAATTCATACTGGTCATCAAATCTGGGGATGAGCATGGATTCAGCATGAGCATGGATTCAGCATAGATCAAGATTTGGACTGAATCGACTATGAATTGATCTGATTTCAGGTTCCTACGATTACAAATTCCAATTAAAAGTGAAACAAATATCGTGTGGTTAGATTCCTAAGTAAGAACCATACCGGATTGTCATGTTACGTATTTGTACTTTTTACTACTTAAACGAAATTGATCAATTTTTGGATATATCCTGACACCAATTGACAGGCAGGTTATGGATTTTAGAATATACATAGTAGATTTTAGATTTTGAAAACTGAAAAATTGGTCTCGATAGGATAGGTTTCGGGTTTCATGTAGAACCTGAATGGACCCTATGATCGCTTACTCCTATGAAAACTATTAACTTATGAAGAAACATGTTTTGAGGGGGATATAAAATCCAGAATGTAAACCCTACACCTGCTTAATCTAGAGTTTCATGCTTCTATGAAAGTAAGCAATTACCAAAAGAAGGAAAATAACAATCTAGACAAGAATTGATACTACAAAATCCAAAATTGATATAATTATGACAAATTTATCCAAAATTAATTTTTTGAATGCCAAAAAGGTCAAACTGAAATACTTGTGTCAAATTTACCCCAAACTGATACACATGTGATAAATTTACCATCAATTAATTTTTATTAAATTTTATCGTCAAAATGTAAAGTTAATTGACACATGACAGTTGGTAGGTTTATCAATTTGGGATTGGTTTGTCATAACTATGCCAATTTAAATAAGTTTTTCATGATATTAACTCAATTTTATGGAATTAATAGAAGATAAATTTGTTACAAGTATACAAATTTGGGATTTTTTGTGAAAAAATTAATTTGGTGCAATTTATCACAAATCTACCAGTTTGAAATTTTTGGCGGTCAAGAAATTAGTTTAGGATAAATTTGTTATAAGTGTATCAGTTTGAAGTTTTTAATTGCATTGGAATAAAAAAGAGTCCTAAACTAGGGAGCTTCGACACTCTTCGAGGGCTTTCGTGTCGCGTCATGTTTTTAAACTCTCTGACATATTACCGACACATGATCAGTGCTCAAAACATATAACAGCCGGGGTCCCCACTTGCATGATATTGTTCGCTTTGGGTTTTGCAACTCGCACGGCATTGCTTTTCCGAGCACTCAGCCCGGAAAAGGCCTCATGCAAGTCTAAAGGCCCCCCGAGCCTTATAAACCAGCCCAAGACGTCTCCCTCTAAGCAATGTGGGACTAGGGGGAATGTCACAGTTGGTATGAGAGCCGACTCCCAATAGCATGTGTGGACCGCAACGGCCCCTCGCTGGTGCTGTAGAGGGCCAACGGAGATGTTGTGCTACTAAGGGGAAGAGTATGCAACACTCCTAGCCTTAGTCCCACTTTGCTTGGGAGGAAGACCTTGGGCTAAGATAAATGCCTTGGGCTCTCTTGTAATTTGCAAGACGCGTTTTTTGAGCGTTATATGGGTGACGCTTGGAGGAACAAAACCATAAAGACTGTGAGTCCAAAGCGGACAATATTTTACAAGTGGCGTAACGGAAGCGCGGTGGGCCCAGGCTGTTACAGTTGATATCAGAGTCGACTCCCAATAGCATGTGTGGACCGCAGTGGGCGTTCGCTAGTGCCATAAAGGGCACAACGGTGATGCTATGCCGCTAAGCGGGAAAGTATGTAACACCCCTAGCCTTAGTCCCACATTGCTTGGGAGGAAGACCTTGGGCTAACATAAATGCCTTGAGCCCTCCTAAGACTTGCAAAACACGTTTTCCGGTATTGTGTGGGCAGCGCTCGAAGGAATAAAACCATAAGGATTGTGTGTCCAAAAAAGATAATATTTTACAAGTGGCGCAACGGAAGCACAGTAGGCCTAGGTTATAGTAAATGTGATGTCCCCTAATCCCACGGGGGGAGGTCTTAGAGGCTTAGGGGCCCTCAGACTTGCATGAGGCCTTTTCCGGGGTGAGTGCTCGGAAAGCAAAAATCGTGCGAGTTGCAAAGCCCAAAATGGATAATATCATGCATGTAGACCCCGGTCGTTATAAATGGTATTGGAGCCGACTCCCGACAGCATGTGTGGACCATAGTGGACGCTCATTGGTGCTGCTAAGGGTATAATGGGAATGTCGTGCCGTTGAGGGGGGAAGTATATGATCTCCCCTAGTCCCACATTACCTAAGGGGAGAGGGTTGAGATGGCTTATAAGTATTGGGCCCTTTGTAATCTTGCAAGATGCGCTTTTCGGGCGTTGTATGGGCGGCACTAGGAGGAACAAAATCATGAGGATTGTGTGTCCAAAGCGGACAATATCTTGCAAGTGGCGCAATAGAAGGGCAATGAGCCCAGGCTATTATAGTTGTGTCGCGACCCTCTCCCTTTTTCAAGGCGGAGCGGGCTAATGGACCGTCCACTCTGGTTGGACGAAGGCCTCTCCCAAGGCCCGTTACCCAAGTCGCAATGGCGGTATATGTGATCGACCATATATGCGGTCTGGTGACATGTGATACATGTACATGCCAATGAGTCGCCACCAATCGTTTCATGGAAGGTACGAGCGAAAACCCTATCGAATAGTTAGGAGCATTCTATTCAATTCTGCGAAAATCAGAGAAACGATATCGGAGACTATATTATGCCAACTGTCAGAGTTGACGCCCTTTCGACACCTAAGTTGAATGATTTATCTAACCCTAGGATTTCATGCAAATGAATGAGGTGCAAACCCTAAAACTAGGAGTTCATACAGATAGAATTGACTATCCAAACAAACACAATCAATATAATAAGTGCGTAAATCAAGTATCCAAAATATGCGGATAAATCACATAAAAATAACATGACATCTCTAGTAAGACCTTACTAGCTTAGAGAAATATCAATCAAGGTTCAGAAGTGTTTTTGACATGATTTGCCTTTGATGGGCAAATTGCAATTTTGAAGAATTTTAGGACAATTTGCCCATGAAGGGCAAATTTATTATTTCATATGAAATATGGAGTCAAAAGATGGTGGAAATAGGATTGGTCACCAAACTAATCCATTTTTTATTTTTCTGGAATTTTTTGAGCGATTTACCCTTTGAGGGGTAGAACCATCATGAGAAGTGAAAATTCCAAATAGAAAGATTGGTCGACCTCTTGAACCAAATCCTAATTTTGAACAATTTTCACAGCTCAATCGGAATAAGATAGACAATTTACCTTTAGAAGGGTAGAATTGTCATTTTCAGAAAAATGACGAGATTTGAAAACCCAAGCATAAGAGTTGGTCACCTAACTTACCCTAATTCTTATTTTAGCATTATCGACTTATCTCGCTTACAAGATAGAGGCGATTTACCCCCAAAGGATAATATCGTCGATTCTCGGATGAATAGATAAAAAAATCCCAAAAATAGGATTGACCAGTTGTCTGTGGTCAATCCTCAATTTTTGGGAATTTTTAGAACGTCTAGAAATTTTTCACAATTTTACTACTTTTTTTTTGGGATTTTCTAGGATTTTTTAACAATTTTAGAATTTTCTAGAATATTTTGGTATTTTTTATTTATAAAAAAATGATTTTATGAATTTTTTATTAAAAAAAGAATTCATATCGGGTCAACCCGACCCACTCGGGTTGGATACCTAGCCCAGACCTGGACCCGCGAAATCGACACTCCAAAACAACATCGTTTCAGTCTTTTTAAATTTTTGTTTATTCGGATTTAATCCAACAGTTCCTATTGAACCACATGGCTACTCCACGATCTTAGGATTGATTGACCGGAACCTACGGCTCAGATCGAAAGCCGAATACTCCTCAACCATAAGATCTGATTACTTGAATTTACGGTCACGATTAAAAGCCCAGACTCGATCTAGACCGTCCACTCCCACTAACTTAAAAGACGCCACTTAACTACTAACCTAAACGATACTGTTTCGGTTTGTTTTGATTTTTTTATTTTTAAAACCATTTTCGAATATTCCTAATTACTAATTGAATAGTTACTAAAAATTAGACTCGATTTATCTAAGCCGTCCGATCTGTTTATTCGAATAACAGACTATAATGGCCAAGCTGACTGGGTACACACGTGGACCAATCACACTCTGAAACCTAGGACCGCTGACTATTTGACCAGACACGTCAGCTTCATCTTCAACCTCACGACTGCGACTAAATGGACGGCTATGGAATTTCGGCGACGATCCAACTTTGAAAACTTAACGAAATCGAGCAAGATCAACGTCAATCGACTCGTCTCAACGTTTCGCATCACATATCTTAGAATTAATACATTTCATTCACAGAATCAAACGCAGGCAAGCTTGAACCAGTATGGGTATAGCTATCCCAATCATGCGATTCATGGCATCTCAAGTCAATTCATCAACATAGAAGCATCACAAAAGGTTTAGAACACTTACCTCGAGCTCCGATTGACCTCGCACGACCTAGATTTGGCTAGACGACTTTGAACAGTGATCGGCAATGGAGGTCGAATTTGAAGACTCAATTCGAGATATTCAAACAAAGTCGATGCAAAATGAAGATGCGATGACGGTCAGTGATGCTTGGGGAATAAAACGCCCACATAAACTTGAAGAATGATGACCGGATGTAAAATCCGTCATTAAAGCACAGTGAGATAACTCAAAGATTGAACTCACATTTTCTGGGATTACAGGCGACCCGGCTAGTGACAATTGGCTCTTGGAGGTTCGGGCAAGCTTTCGCCGTTCTTCTTTGGCTTTGGTTTGGCAGGAGACGGCCTAACCAGTGCCTTACAGTCGAGCTCGAATTCTCTACAGTGATGGCCGGAGAATGAGCTTTCTCTCTCTCTCTCTCTCTCTCTCTCTCTCTCTCTCTCGATTATATTAATCCTCAGGAACAGAATCAACTCCTCTCTCTTTCCAGAAAGCCTCTAATGGCTATACACCACTTTCGGATTTTTGCCGCGAACGGGGGAGGCTAACTGACTTGAAATGGCACGTGATCGTGCGTGCCATTTGGTCCAAACGGCGTCGAAGATGATAGGTAATTTTGTCCAACTTAAATGACCTTCCGGCATGCGCAAATGGACGTCCGATTTGGTCATTCTGTGAAAGTTGACTTTCACGGCGTCGCGACATTGACCGGTCGATTTCGCCATCCTTCGACGACCATTGGTCGCGATTCCGGTTTCAATTGATGGGAAATAGCTTGAAGAATTAAACGCCTACCAGTGTGTCTTCAATTGCAGTCGATTGAGCGATCAATTTTCCCATCGAAATTCGGCTTTGTACTATTCCTCTATAAAGATTCTTGGGGAAGAAGATGACAATGTAGCGGATCAGTTCGACCGGTTAGAACCGGTCCGACTCTATTTTTATAAAATTAATCCTAATTCGAGTAGAATTTTTACAAATTGAACCTCAAAATCAAATTTAGGACATGAATATTGTCTAAAAAAATAATTTTGCCCAAAAGTTCATATCAATTTCTATGAAAGTCCTAAATTTTCACTTAATTGCAAATCAAAAAATTGTGCAATTGAGGGTTCAAACGGTCAAATTGGACCAAACCACTTATGCCAATCGACTTAGAATGATGAAATACATTGGGTAGTGGCTTCAATTGGAAAATATAACTCTTAAATTGAAAGTAATTTTAATTATGCCCAAATTCAAGGACTAAATTGTAATAAACTATGCAACTTTACCCAATTCATACAATTGAGCAATTTGTGCAAATAATTGGACGAAATTGCAATGAAGGACAATTAGATTGAATGTCAAGACACTAAAAATGCCAAAATTATAAATTAAAAGACTCAATTGATATTTTTTTTACCAAATTGAATCATACATGTAACAAAGAAATACATAAAATTGAACTTGAATTTGAGCTTTTTATGAGGTAAAAAATACAAGGAAATTAAAAGAAAAATACTGACTATTTTTTTGTGTCAAATGCTATTTTTCTTGAATTTTGTTTTATTTTCCTATTTTTTGAAAATATTTAAAAAATAAGAAAAATAAAAATATATTTTTTGTTTAAAAATGGTTCCTTAGGCTTGGCTAAGGCTATCAAAGTTGATTTTACAAATTTTCAACTTCTTATGAATTTTTCAAAAATAAACTTAAAAAGACTGATTAAAAATTAAGTGTTAACAGCTGCTCCTTTTTTTAAAGGAATCTCCTGAAAGAATTTATTCAAAGACGGGTGACACCTAAATTTAGACCGACTCGACTGTAGAAAAAAAAAACGAATCATGACATTCAATCTTTCTTGTCTTACTAGTGAACGCTCTGCTCATTATATTTTAACTGATACGAGAGGGAGATATGGAGTAGAGATGCTCACCTGTTACTCACCTACCTGATGCTCGTGTGGCATGCGTGGTGTATGGCGAATTCAAGTAGATACTTAGGGACTCGTCTCTTGAGTATCCTAGGGCAGTTAAGTTCTAACCCGTATGGTAGGCCAAATCAAAATGGGATTTCCATTTGATAGGAACCTAGGGGTGACACGCCCGTTCTTTAGGGTTTATCACAAGTTTCGATCCGTATGGAGAATCAGGCCTTGAATAGGACTCCTTTATATCAAGAACCTATAGATGACACACCCATTCTTTAGAGTTTGTCGTAGAGTAGGCTTCCTATCCACCAAGAACCTAAAGGTGACGTACTCGTTTTTTAGGGTTTGTTTGATACTAGGCTTCCTATCCACTAGGAACCTAAAAGTGACGTACTCGTTCTTTAGGGTTTGTCGGAGAATGGGCTTCCTATCTATTAAGAACCTAAAGATGACGCACCCGTTTTTTAGAGTTTGTCAGAGAGTAGACTTCCTATCCACTCGGGATCTAAAGATGACGCACCCATTCTTTAAGGTTTGTCGGATACTAGGCTTCCCATCCACTAGGGACCTAAAGACGACGTATCCATTCTTAGGATTTGTCAAATACTAGGCTTCTCATCCACCAGGGATCTAAAAATAACGCACCCATTCTTTAAGGTTTGTCAAAGACTAGGCTGATCCTATACTTTGAGGAATCAACGAGAATCTATACACATGAGGTATACCTAACTCTTAGGTTTTACCAAAGGAGCTATTCTAGGGTTTAGGGGTTACCTAGGGCCTTACAGAAAGCTGGTTCTAAAGATTGTCTTCTCGACATGCAATGTGTCATTCTGGGATTTGGAGACTCTAAGTATCCTACAGAAAGTTCGAACCTATAAAAATTTTTGTTAACAAGATTCTTCTGGGATTTAGGGGTTACTTGAAATCTCTCAGAAAGATAATTTCGAATATTATCATTTCGACGAGCAAGGTGCTATTTTGGGATTGGGGATTCCAAGGATCCTGCAGAAAGCTCAAATCTGAAACCTCACATAAAAGATGACTCTGATGCTCTTTTTTATTGAGCAATGTATTCTTCTTTGACACAGGGCTGCCGTGAGTCTCATAAAATTTTAACCTGAAAGTTCATTCCTCATCGAAGAGATATCAGTTACATTGAGACAATGATAGTTATAATGCAATGAAAACTTTACTTTGACCTATGCAATTATGCAAAGTGACTTATGATGCAGGAGGTTATCCAAGACATCTTAAAGTATGCAATGATGACCAGAAATCCTTGTAAGGAAAATCCTGAATCAAACATTTTTAAGTTTCCAACAAAGCTCACTTTCAAGCATTCTATTGGAATGTATTTGTTAAAGAGGGTTTCTCACCGATTCTTCGACTTTGGTCTTTTATGAAGAAAGTACTCGAATTTCCTAATAACATGCACTCGGGTTTTCGGAGCTATTCGCAGCGTATATACCCCGATTAATCAGGAGGTCTTTACGGGACCATAACGTTGAACTTAGACACGGTTTCCAAGGAGGACTCACTCTCTGAGTCAAGCCTTTTGAATAAAATTTTTTTTCATCTGCTCCGGGTTTACAATTCAAGAACCCTGCAAAACGAGAAAGAAATAATCTTGCTCGTACCTCTTCGAACTAAGGTACACATTAATCTAGGCGTCTTAGTCAGGAAAGACTGCAAATGGTTGTAATGTCAGTAGGATTGGGGACCGAAAAAAGCTTGTTTTTGGTCCGGAATCGCGAAGGGTTTAACATGGGTGATCATTGCTGATCAATCTTCTGTTTTGTCTCTGGCCGACGATTCCTTGAAAAACATCTTTAGTCTTCTTAAGGATAGGTCTAATATTTGAAAGACCTTCTGTATCTTTTGGCAGTTGACTATGATTCCATTTGGAGGGTAGCCTTTCGCTGCGTAGTTCTTGAGAATTCTTTTTTACTTCAGAAGTTGTTGGGGGTGGAAGCATTCAGTAATCCCTTGGTGTCTCAAAATCAGTCTTATGACTTTTCAGCCTTCTGGTGAGGATCAGTCCTGCTCTTGTTGGGCTTTTATCTTTTCTTCTTTTTTAATGCACAGAGATTTGACTTTTTCTCTTTTTCGATCCCGCCTTTTCCTTTTCTTTTTCTAGGAACTAGAATTTTTATGATCATGTAAGGTATATGACTTGAGTCTCATCCTATCTGAATATTTTGCTTGGGAAGTTTCATGTAGCTCTTATTTTTTGAATTTCCCTATCTGCGAGTGTCTTTGCCATCTTCGTCTTGGTGCTGTGCAATGATCACCAATGAAGATACATCAAACGAATATATAGACTCAAATTGGCTATGTAATGGGTATAAGTGTATAAGATAGAGAAATGAACGTCTCTTCATCGTCCTACGGCATCTGGATTAATGCATATCAACACACGAAGATTCATGTTAGTTCTAGCAAAAAGATTTCTAACCATTTACCTTTTCAAGCTACTGGATTGCTTCTACACGACCCCAATGTGAGACGGTTCTTGACATGGTTAAGAAATGAAGACCACCACTCAAAGGGTTTATCAATGATCACTTGTAGTGTTTATGAAGAAGAATGAATGCCTCAGTCATCCCAATCCATGTAATCGATGCGAATAGCCCTTACATCTCTGGATTCAGGCTTTTCTATTCTTACACTCCTGTCATCTTTTTGGTGTGTATATGACGTGTTTAGATTAGGCTTGCCTCTTATCTGAAGGAACATTCTTGCTAGGTAGCCTAAACAACTTTGTTTTGAAAAAATCATTCTGTTTTTCTCCAGACATTTCACCCTACAGAGAATTAAAAATGCACCATGCGTGCCTTAGCTATGTCTGGATAACCTCTAACCTTAATTTGTATGCAACAAGTGTTAGAAATTTATCTTTTGAAAATATAGTTCTTTTGAAAGTTTGACCACATGCATGTTCATCTTCGACTTTTTCTCTCTTATAAGAAAGTGAGAAATTTTACAGTATTCTTCCATTACTTCTTTTGTCTTCATCGGACATCCCTGGATAAATAGAACAGAAATTTCAGTGAGTGGAAGATATTTTAAAGCTTGATGGAACATATAAATGTCACCTGGTTCTATGTGTCAGGGATTGTTCTGTTCTTGGTTCCATCTGAACAATGTTTGATTCTGAGTCCATTCCTCAGAATCCTGCAAAATATAACGCATGCCATGCATGCATGGATGCATGATATGTCTATGCAATGTCTGCTAAAGCGACTTGAATCATTTCGGAGAAAGTCAAGTGATCATCATCTGATTTCATTTCAAGGATAATACTTCTTCACAACATTTGAGTTTACAGGATATCCCAATTCCTCTACTTCAAAATTTTCAAGAATTAATGCCTCTCCCACGAGGATTTTCTTGACAACATAAGAGCCTTCATAATTGAGAGTAAACTTGCCTCCTAGATGAACAACATTTAACAAAGTCTTCCTTATCACCAGGTCATCTACTTCGAAACTTCTGGGTTTAACTTTCCGGTTAAATGACTTAGCCACCCTCTTTTGGTATCTCTGGCCATGACAGATCGCTCTAAGACGCTTCTCGTTTATTGGATTTAGCTAGTCATATCTGTATTTGATCCACTCTACTTCGGAGAGTTTAACTTCTGCTAATATTCTCAAAGACGGAACCTCAACCTCCACAGGTAGGATAGCTTCCATTCCGTATACCAAGGCATAAGGGGTTGCCCCAGTAGAAGTCCTGATCGAAGTTCGATACGCCATTAAGGCAAAGGGTAGCCTTTCATGCCAATCCCTGTAATTCTCGGCAATCTTAGCTATGATCTTCTTGATGTTCTTGGTCGCCGCTTCTATTGCTCCATTCATTTGTTGGCGGTAAGGGGAAGAATTAAGATGTCGAACGTCAAAGTGATCCAGTAGATCATCGACAATCTTGTTATTTAAGTTGGACCCATTGTCTGTGATGATCGTTCGAGGTACCATATCAAGAGATTATATCCCCTTTGATAAATCTTGTCACATTCCTTACAGTGACATTTGTGTAAGAGCTGGCCTCTATCTACTTTGTGAAGTAATCAATCGTGACTATAATGAAATGGTGATCATTTGAGGATGCTGATTGATAGGCCCTATCATGTCTATTCCCCACAAAGAGAAAGGCTAGACTTCAGACATCTGATGTAGTTCATTTGGGGGCGCATTAATATTATGGCATTGGTGGCATGACCTAGCATGTTGACTACAGTCTGACTCAATGGTCATCCAATAATAACCAAGCCGCATAGCCTTCCTAGCGAGGAGATGACCATTCATGTGTGGCCTACATATACCTTCATGGATTTCCCTTATGAGAGCGTTTGTTTCTTTAGCATCTACACACCTTAACAGAGTAGAGTCAAATGACCTTTTATACAAGGTTTTTCCACTGAGGAAGAATTTATTAGCCATCTTGACTATATATTTTCAGTCTTCTGCTCGACATTCATCAAGAAATTCTCTCTTCAAGAGGTAATTATTGATATGGTAGTGCCATGGCTCTCCATCGAATTCTTCTTTGACCAGCATACAATAAGCTGGTTTTCTAATCACGCCGATCCTTAGTGGTTCTATTTCCAATCCATCAGTTATTTGCAACATGAAAGCCAATGTGGCTAGCGCGTCTGCAAATTGGTTATGCGCTCTTGGCATGTATTCAAATGACACCCCTTCAAATTTAATCGTCAACTCTTCTAGGTACTCATGATAAGGGACGAGCTTTGTGTCCTTTGTCTTCCACTCCTCTTGTGTTTGAAAGATGATGAGCATAGAATCTCTATAAACCTGCAACTTAGGTACCTCCATGGAGATGGCCAACTGTAGGCTTAGGATGCATGGCTCGTATTCTGAAATATTGTTGATGCAAGGAAAATTTAGTTTGGAAGCAATATGATAATGTTGACCATAAGGAGATATCAGCACTGCCCGTATGCCAGCTCCTGATAGATTAATGGCACCGTCAAAATACATGACCCATTTGTCTTCTGTTAGGTTCAAAACTTAATCTTATATATTCGACTGTTCAGAAGATGTGCGATTTTAGGCATTTTCTGCCAACATATCAATTATGACTCTTCCTTTCACAAACTTTTACGGAGAGCTTTTGATATTAAATTCAGACAACATTACTTGCCATTTTGCCAACTTCCCTATCAAGGCGGGTTTCTCCAGGAGATATTTGATAGGGTCATTTTCTGTTACCAGATGAATGTGGTGGTGTAAGGCATACTACCTCAATCTGCGAAGTACCCACACTGCTGCTACATAAGCCCTATCAACAGGCACATAATTTACTTCCAATGAAGTAAATTTCTTACTCAAGTAGTAGATGACTATTTATTTACCGTTCATAGGGCTTGTTTGAGCAAGTAAGTTTCACAAAGACTCTTGATGTATGCTTAAATACAAGATCAAGGGGTGACCTGGGATGGGTCGCACAAGTATTTGTGAAGTGGCTAGATAAGTTTTGATCTTTTGGAATGCCTGACTGCATTCTACATCCCAGTACGGGTATAGCTACCTCAATCATGCGATTCATGGCATCTCAAGTCAATTCATTAACATAGAAGCATCACAAGAGGTTTAGAACACTTATCTCGAGCTTCGATTGAGCTCGTACGACCTAGATTTGACTAGGCGACTTTGAACAGTGTTCGACAATGGAGGTCGAGTTTGGAGACTCAATTCGAGATATTCAAACAAAATCGATGCAAAATGAAGATGCGATGATGGTCAGTGATGCTTGGGGAATAAAACGCCAACATAAACTCGAAGAATGATGACCGAATGTAAAATTCGCCATTAGAGCACAGTGAGAAAAATCGAAGAATGAACTCACCTTTTCTGGGATTACATGCGGCCCGGCTAGTGACGATCGACTTCTGGAGCTTCAGGCAAGCTTTTGCCATTCTTCTTTGGCTTTGGTTTGGTCGGAGACGGCTTAACCAGTGCCTTGCAATCGAGCTCGAATTTTCGATAGTGATGGTTGGAGAATGAGCTCTCTCTCTCTCTCTCTCTCTCTCTCTCTCTCTCTCTCTCTCTCTCTCTCTCTCTCTCTCTCGATTCTTTTAATCCTCAAGAATATAATCAACTCCTCTCCCTTTCCAAAAAGTCTCCAATGGCTATATACCACTTTTGGATTTTTGCTGCAAACGAGGGAGGCTAACTGACTTAAAATGGCACGTAATCGTGCGTGCCATTTGGTCTAAACGGCGCCGGAGACAATGGTTAATTCCGTCCAACTCAAATGGTCTTCCGGAGTGCGCAAATGGACGTCCGATTTGGCCATTTTGTGAAAGTTGACTTTCACGACTGCCGTGACGTTGACCGGTCAATTTCGCCCTTCTCCAACGACCACTGGTCGCAATTTCGGTTTCAATTGACGGGAAATGTCCTGAACAATTAAACGTCTACCAGTGTGTCTTCAATTGCAGTCGGTTGAGAGATCAATTTTCCCATTGAAATTCGGCTTTGTATCTGCACAGATTCTTGGGGAAGAAGATGGCACTAAAGCGGATCGGTTCGACCGATCGACTCTATTTTTGCAAAATTAATCCTAATTCGAGTGGAATGTTTAGGACATGAATATTAACTAAAAAAGTGATTTTACCCAAAAAGTTCACATCAATTTCTATAAAAGCTCTAAATTTTCACTTAATTGCAAATCGAAAAATTACATAATTGAGGCCTCAAACGGTCAAATTGGACCAAACCACCTATGCCAATCGACTTAGAATGATGAAATACATTGGGTAGTGGCTTTAATTGGCAAAGATAGCCCTTGAATTGAAAGTAATTTCAATTATGCTCAAATTCAAGAACTAAATTGCAGTAAGTATGCAACTTTGCCCAATTCATGTAATTGAGCAATTTGTGCAAATAATTGGACTAAATTGTATGAAGGACAATTATATTGAATGTTAAGACCCTAAAAATGTCAAAATTGTAAATTAAAAGACTCAATTGATATTTTTTTACCAAATTCAATCGTACGTGTAACAAAGAAACACATAAAATTGAACTTGAATTTGGACTTTTTATGAGGTAAAAAATAAAAATGAATTAAAAGAAAAATATTAACTATTTTTTCATATTTTTGTGACCAAAAATGCTATTTTTCTTGAATTTTGATTTATTTTCTTATTTTTCCAAAATATTAACAAATATGAAAAATAAATAAATTTTTTTGTTCAAAAATGATTTCTTAGGCTTGGCTAAGACTACCAAAATTGATTTTATAATTTTTCAACTTTTTATGAATTTTTAAAAAATAAACTAAAAAATACTAGTTAAAAATCAAGTGTCAACAAGTTAGTATCAGAGCCGACTCCCAATAGCATATGTGGGTTGCAACGGGTGCTCGCTGGTGCCGCAAAGGGCACAGCAGGGACATTGTCCGCTAAAGGTGAGAGTATGTAACACTCTAGCCTTAGTCCCACATTGCTTGCGAGGAAGACCTTGGGCTAACATAAATGCCTCGAGCCCTATTGTAACTTGCAAGACGCATTTTTCGAGTGTTGTATAGGCTGTGTTTGGAGAAACAAAACCGTGAGTACTGTGCTTCCAAAACGGATAATATCTTGAAAGTGGCGCAACGAAATCACGGTGGGCCTAAGCTGTTACAAAACGCATCGAGTCTAACATCTCGATAAGCCATTTTGTCACGCACAATGTCAATTTTAAGTTTTTTTAATAAATTAGTAGTCAAAATATAAATTTATCAAAAATTACTTAGTTCATATATCCAATCACCTCAAAAATAATATACCCAATTAGCAAATAATAATAATAATATACTAACAGAAAAAAGGGAAAAAAAATTCACCGCTCCCATAAGAATATACTTCTAATATACAATGTCTCAACATATCGATTTTTTTTTTTAAACGATGTGTTGGCGACATGCCGCTGACGGTGTGCCACGTGTGAACGTTGGTGCTTAGGTCTTAAAGATCATTCTGAATCCGATACTTGTCAAATAAATTTCCACGTCAAGATGCCTACACATCCACAAAAAGGGGAAAAGTCCCTGCAATTTCCTGCACCAAAAAGGAGAAATTCCGAATAAAATGGAAGGTCTTGTACCCGGAACTCACCACTGAACGGGCAACGAAGACAACTTTGATTTATCATGGCGCTTCTTGTCCCAGGTGGGTGTGCAAGATTGAGCCCGTCGAGCTCTTTGCGAGTAACGAATGGGAGATTCGCTGCGTTCGCTGCTCTTTCGACGCCCCAAAAGGATGCAGCGGACTGGGTCGAGGCCACTTCGAGCTTCTTCGAGCAAGACTCCAGACCCATCATGTTGTTCGACGGTGAGCTCTCGCATTCGATGGTTTTGCAGCTCGACATTAAGTCCATGGCTTATTGGACGTTGCAGAGGCTGCAAGTTTGGATTTTGTGCTTCAAAGAATGATGTGGAAGAGGTTTTTCTTATCAGGATGCGTGGATATATTTAGGTCTATCCATGTCCCGGTCGTCAAATTCCGATTGCGAATTCGCCTTACCGTCGTTGCAAAGCATAGTAATTTTGGTCGAACATGCTAGACAGTTAAATCTAACTCAAGTTCATGTCATTTTTCCGCTTATGTCGATTTCTGCTTTCCTAATCGTGTCAAGTTGGGTTAAAAGCTGAGATTCATGGTACCATTGCTCGGTGGATTTCTAAGACGCTTGCCTCTCATGTTTAGGAAATTCAACTGTGATAAGTTATTGCAGTAGAATGACGATGAATGGATAAGCTGAATGATTTTCCATGAAGCCAATTTGCGTTCTTTCTTTTGATCGAATACACGTGTTTTGATAGGTGTGTGCAACTTATGCAATGGAGGCGTGAGGTTTGTTCGAGCGAATGACAGAAATAGGTGAGCATCTGCTTCTTTTCCTAGTTAAGGTATGAATGATTTGTTGCTCAAGCTGTTAAGGTGTAAAGTACCATGTCTAAAAGTTTAAAACCTTTTGGGGGGATGGTGCACTAAAGCATCATAAACACTTTAAAGCCGTCACAAGCCGTTGCTACTATATTGATAACGCGATCTGAAGCTGCGTCCAACTTGCATTTCTCTCAGTATTTAGTTAGTCAAGCTTATTTTGTTGCTGCAGAGAAGTAACATTGCGTGGTTTTTGTTGTTTTTATTTGTTCCTTCTCTTTCTGTTCTTGTTGCTTATGAACACAGAACTTTGTTTAATTTTAGCTCTATCACAAACCTATCTTCCTTTTCCCCTTTTTTGGGTCATTTTCAGGAGAATCAGGTTCGAAGCACTCCAGAGCGAAGCGGGGAAGAAGCTCTTGAGGAGGTCTGGAAGAGATCCGGACGATATATCAAGTGTTGTGCTCGTCGAAAAAGAAAGGTAATACAACTGGTCGTGGTGAACAAATCACAAGTTCAAGCAATCCATTTAGTTGAGATTTTTGAAGAAGCTGAAGAACAGAGGGCGATGGCGATTAATCATGATGGGAGAGTCCTCCAATTTGAACATGCTTAGCTACAAAGGAAATATCAAGAAGCATCACAACGGAATAGCTGATAAATTTCAGAAAGAAAGAAACGGGATCTATAAAATTTACTGTGAATTTCAGGTCATATATCAAATCGGATGCTGTGTTGAAGATAATGGAGTGTATCGACTTACCCTTCCCTCAGCTGGCGTTTTTCTTTCAGTTTGTTCCTATGTGAGCCTCCCATCTCCTAATATTGTTGTACTCTATGTTGACCAATTCCTGTTTCATCCTGTGATTATAACTTGATGAAGCAGTCTTAAATGTACCATTTAACCTTTATGCAGATTTTTGCGGGACATTGTATACGACAATGTGGCGAACAACCGCTATGCATTTTTTGGCCGCTCAGAGTCGTGCGAGATATAGGCCTGTTGAGTCAATGCGCAAGTAAGAGGGTGAGCTCGGGTTCAGCCTTGACCTCATCAAATACTTAAAGCGTTTGAGAGAAGTATGCGGGTTGATACAGAGAATCTTCAAGCTGTGGATTGAAGAAATTGTTCCGGTCCTCCTGTATTTAGCTACGAACAGAGGTCGGAATGTTGTGGTTTATGTACAGATCGTATAAAGTAATACTCGATGTTGAGAGAGGTACTTCCAGTTTCTGTATCTGCAGTTCCCTAATGGAGAAAAACGTTTGTAATGACATTGTCAATTGCATATAATTGCCGGAAAAAAAAGAAGTAACTTTACCATTGTACACACTGGGAGACTCTGAGAATCTTTTCTTGAAGTTAAGATGGCTTTCTTGGGGCGATCTTTCAAGCAACAAGCTTGGTTTTTAAAGTCGGAATCGAGTTCTGTGGCGATTTGGACAGGAAATCTATCAAAATGGCTGGCCACTCTTTGAACTGCCCCCGAGATTTTAGGGTGTGATTACCTGAGACTGCTTAGGATGTAATATGATAACTGCATGCTCTTATCCGCGGAGTGGTTTGGCTCTAACTCTATTTCTTCTTTATCCCTCATTTTGATATCTCGCTTTGCGACCCTCCTTTGGTTGACTCTTATTTATTGACTGGCTCCTATTGACAACGCCTACCCTGCTCAGCTAGCGATCTAGCTAATTGCCAAAATTGACTTGTCGAAAATACCTTATGTGCTTCACTGATCTATCGGGATCCAAATTAGTTTCGAGTGTGAACGGAGTTAAATCTTTTTTTTTTTTTTTCTGCTCATCTAACAGAGTTAAATCTATTACATTTAATTACTTGGTGTCCTTTGGTCTGGCTACTGATCAAACGTTTAACTCTGTCTAGTCTTGAAGAATTGACTTTGGCAGATGTGGAACCACCATTAGAGGGGTGACGATGTTGGCTAAAGATCGAGCTTCATGTGCACGGACAGCTAGAGAACCTCCACTCCTCGTACATGGCTTTTTCTGTGAATTGATTGTTTTGAGTCTTTCCAATCTATCGTGCTAAAAGGAGCTCCCAATGTTTGTTTAGTTTCAGCAGGGCCCGCCCGCGACTTTGGAGGACTTTCATTGGCTTGACTTAATCCAAGTCGTCGCTCTTCTTTCCTCTTTCTGTGCTGAGATGAAACCAAACAAAATCCGAGACAGTACAACGAAAGCGCATTGCATTTTCTCTTCTCCTGCCTCCGTCGCTTCGCTGATTCCTCTTGTGGACTGATTCCCAGGTTAGATCCGGAAAGAAGGGCTCCACATCTCGCTGTGATCACACCCGGTGAAGATCTTGAGCCCCGCCACACCGCAACACTTTCATTGGCTTCACTTATCCAAGTCGTCGCTCGTCTGTTTTCTCCGTGCCGAGATATAAACATCCAAGTCCTCGATCCACTACTTCCTCTCCAGGAATCCCAGATCAGATTCAGAAAGAATGATTCCACATCTCGCTGTGTGATCACATCCGGTGAAGCTCTTGAGCTCCTGCAGGAAAAGATGAAGAGAAAAATGGACTCACCAGGCCCATCGGCCAAGCCTGCTTCTGCGGATGACGGCGATTCGTCCTCAGGGGCCCAATTCGAGGTGCTGTTGAGTTTTAGAGGCCCCGACACCCGCCTCAGCTTCACTCACTGCCTCTATCACTCTCTGGTCAACGCTGGGATTCGCGTTTTCAGGGACGACAAAGACATCCATCAGGGCGAAAGGATCGGACACAAGCGTTCGCGTGCCATCAAATCCACCAAAATATATCTGCCCATCTTCTCTAGGGATTACGCGTCCAGCGTGTGGTGTCTTCGCGAGCTCGCGCACATGATGGAGTGCCCGAGCAAAGCGGAAGATAAGATGATCCTACCCATTTTCTATGATGTGGATCCCGACGATGTGAAGCTAAGAACTCGGGTGTACCCGGATGCCCTGGAGAAGCACGAGACGAAGTTCGGCCGCGATGTTCCGCAATGGATGGAGGCTCTGACCGGGGTCGCAAGAATCGGGAGATTGGGCTTGAAGAACAAAGGGTGAGTACGTTGGTTCGAAATCTACTCGGTTATTTTTTCTAATGGGGAGGAGCAAGGCGGAGAAGAAAATTTTCCTTCTCATCCCTTCGGATCTTTTCAGAGTTAATATTTTTTTTGCAGATCAAAAAGAACTTTCTCCTTTTTTTTTTTTCCCTCCCTTTTACTTTGTTTGGCCACCCTTACTTCTTTCTTCTTTGACTTAAGCAAATTATCTTCTTTTTGGCGAAATCTCGCCCGTCCAAAAAAAAAATCAGACTAGTTTCGTGTCACATGTTCCGCGCTAAAACAATATAGCAGCCATGGTGAAATCATCAACACTATAATTGACGAGGTTTTGAACAAATTAATGAAAATTAGTGGGGATCGATGATCAAGTAAAAGCTGTCATAGACTTGTTAACTCATGATGTCTCTCACGTGCTCATCCATGAAATGGGTAGTATCGCTAAGACAACTCTCGCAAGTGCCGTCTTTAATCGAATCTCCAATCAATTTGAAGGCTATAGCTTCCTCTCGAATGTTTGCGAATTTGTGCAAAGCGATAGAATTATTGACTTGCAACAACAGTTGTTGTCAGAAAATCTCCGATGCAAATCCCTTGAGATCCACAATTATGATCTAGGGATCAACATAATTAGGGAAAGGTTTCGTAATAAGAAATTCTACTTGTTGTTGATGACGTGGATAAGTTGGACCAACTCTCTAAATTAGCCGGAAAGAGTGATTGGTTTGGTTCAGGGAACAAAATCATCATAACAACAAGGGACATCAACTTTTTGCCAATCAAATGAGAGCAGGGCGAAGGGAGTAGTTGGAACCAAGCACGCTGTGAAGAGTTTAAAATTTATAAAATGGGAGAAATGGATTCTTCTAACGCTCTTAAGCTTTTTAGTCAACATGCCTTAGGGATGGATTCCCCACCACCACAATATGAAGATATACCAAGAAAACAAGTGGACTTCCGTTAGCTCTCGAGGTTATCGGTTCCTCACTTTTCGGCTACACTTTCTGGGCTGAAGAGATTGATACTCGTCACGAGAGATACCACATTTCCTCTGATTAATTTGGCTACACTTTCTCGGCTTGGTGCTCTTGAGTTTACTTGTGTTGACACACGATCTTTGATGGGGCTTCCATCTAGTCTTGAAGAATTGCGTCTAGTCTAGTCGATGTCAAGTCGCCGATGGAAAGGTCCCTCTTTTCCAGCCTGACAAATCTGTCCAGTTTGGTACTTTCTAATTGCCGGCTGAGGGAGGTCGAATTCGATGATGTCCTTGGACAAAAGCTGGTGAAACTTCATTCTTTGTGCGTGGCGGCTAGTGAATCGCTTGAGAGGCCATTCGTATCAACTTTGGAGGGGCTCCAAACGTTAGCATTGCCTGGTTGCCCGGGGCTAATGGAGATTCAAGGTGTGGCGCAATTGGGATTGCTAGAGAGATTGACTTTTTACAAATGTAGTAGCTTAGAATGGTTGCCCAATCTATCAGGATTAAAGAAGCTGCGGCACTTGGAACTCTTATCCTGTCTGTTTGTTGCAAATTCTGCCTGATCTACGACTTCAAGACACGTGTTATTTGAGGGTTAAAGGATGCGGCGTTTCACCTTCATTTTCTGGCAAGTACAAAAAATGGAAGGATGCTTACAGTCATAGCGGGGACGACGTCGACAGCCAACTATAGAAAAAAAGAAGATAACCATCTCATATTTCTCTTAGAGTTGGTAAAGTCTTCTATGGTTTTTTCTTCCCTTCGAATTTAATTTTTTCTCTTCTTCCTGAGCAATCTTCTATTTCTTCCTGTTAGAAATATTCAGCGTGTAGCATGCATTGCACAAATGCGCGAAGGACTTGGCAAAAGTGACACAACTAAAATATTCCACCTAAGTTATTTTACCCGCATGAGCTCCAACAAAATGATGAAATAAATATTCATCAAATTCGCTCTAGTGACAATCCAGCAGATTTGTTCACTAAATCCTGCCTACTTCCACATTTGAAAAGCTAGTATATGGAATAGGAAAGCGTCGGCTTGGACGATTACTTCAATCAGGGGAGCAAATTAACCATCCCTGAAGGATAGAGCCCAGAAGGTTTATGGTTGTACTCTTTTTTCCTTTATCAAGTTTTTTATTCCCATAGGATTTTTATTGCAAAAGTTTTTAATGAGGCAGCTTACGTGCTATGGCTATTAAAATGAGGGGAAATATTATACGCACTGTACTTTTTTCCCTTCACCAAGTTTTTTGCCCCATTGGATTTTTCTTGGCAAGGTTTTTAATGAGGCAATTTAAACATTGTATAATAAAAAATGAACATCCAAGCGGGAATGTTGTAAATATATTAATAACAAGTGAATGTTTCACATTCCACCATTTCCTCTTCCAATGCATGTTACATATACATTGATGTGTATTGATATGGATTGATGTTTCACCTTTCACATTCCATGAGCAATTTTTGTGATGCACCCTCTAGCCTATAAATAGAGGTTTTTGTAACTTGTTAAGGTAACATGATGGTAATGAGAAAGAGTTAACATTTGCTCTCACCTCTCTCTTCTTTTCTTTCATATTATATTGGGTTAATACCACAAAAAATCACAAACTGGTACACTTACAAATTATTTTTTTGACCATAAAAAACCTCAAATTGATACATCTGTGACAAATTTATCCTAAATTGGTACAACCATGATAAATTTACTATCCATTAGTTTTCGTTAAGTTTTTCCATCAAATTACTAAGTCAGATGACACGTGGCTACTGTCGAATGTCCACGTTACCCTATGTTTGATATAGGTGTATCAATTTAAAAATTTTCGTGGTATTAACTCAATTTAACGGAAATTAACAAAAGGTAAATTTTTCATATATGTACCTATTTGAGATTTTTTATGGTAAAAAAAATACAGTTTGGGATAAATTTGTCACAGTTATATCAATTTAGAGTTTTTGGTGGTTAAAAAAATAGTTTAGGGTAAATTTGTTACAAGTGTACCAATTTAGGGGTTTTGGTGATAAAAAAAAAATTTGAGATAAATTTGTCACTTGTGTACCAATTTAGAGTTTTTCAGGATATTAACCCTATTATATTTCTAGTTGATTTCTCAGAGCTGGTTCCGAAAATCGCCTTTTACTTTTATAACAATTTGGACTACTAATATCATCTATATATTAATGGGACAACACCGAATTCCCTCGCTTCCGTTAAAAAACTTGTAAATTCATCTTTTTAAATTAAATAAAAGAGATAATGAAAAGGTAAAACACAGAAATTAACTAATCATTTTCCATTAAGAGAAGTGTACCGGAAAAAATTACTTTATTGTGCTTATGATGCAATCAACCTCATTGTCGCCCTTCACAGGAGAAACTATTTCTTCCCGAGGTTGGAATCCTGTAAGTGCAAATTTAATTGTCTGGCAAAGCAAGTTGGCTAATCAATTGACACAAACATGTACTGCCGTCCTTATAAACAAACATGTACAAGTACAAACACAATTTATCCGTCGCGCCGTGTTCAACTAATACGCTTTGAAAAAAAGTGTGTAGCAATGAAATAGCCTATCTTGCAAAGCCACATGCATTACGCCAAAAATTTGAGAAAATTACCCAATTAGTCTTAAACATGTTGTACGAATGTCAATTCAGTATTAAAATTTTTAATTTTGTTAATTTAGTCCTGAATATTTGGTTGAAATTTCAATTTATTTAAATTAATTCCCGCTGAAAATTGCTGACATGACATTTTGGTCATTACCTCACGTTAACGATTTCTAGCGAAATTGACTGAAAGTACTGCGTAGGAATTTCGCGGAAAAATTTAGAGCCAAATCAATATATAAAATCAAAAAGTTTAGAGCTGAAATCACATTCATATAATATTTTTAATACAAAATGGGGAGTTCTTTTTTGCCTGAACGCCTGGTATGCAAAGTTTGAAGGGGTTCGGGAATGCGAGGAGACTCATCAAGACATTTTCCAGAGCCATCAGCTTGCTTTATCGTTCCTCTTACTTGACCCGAGGTCGTAATTGATCATTACTTCATTTTTCTAATCACGAGTGGAAGGGCTCCACCATACGGCATAGAAATTCCTTTTTCAAGAGTTGCAAACGATTGGAGAACAAATAATATTTGCTATCTCGTTATACTATCACCAACATCGTATCGTGATAGACACTAATCTCATAAACCTCTCGTCATTTTTCATTAAAAACATTTCCAGCTAGAATTAGGGATGTGCATGGTTCGGGCCGGTCCGGTCCTGATATGCAACCGAGGACCAGACCGTAGTCACGGTCTCCAAATTTTCGAGATCAAGCCGGTTCGGTCCGGTCCAGTCCCAATGGAAAAGCTAATGCCAGCTACTTATAGAAATTATTGGAATACATGCATGACTGGAGAGGCAAAGGCAAGAGAAGCGAGCGCCGTACAAAGTTGTGTTGCAAAGGTAAGACGCTAGCGTCAAGCGAGAAGAGTGAGTGTTGACAGTCGAGCATAAAATGAAGATGAGTAAACTCGCGCATAGCTAGAGAAGTAAGTGTCGACTGTCGAGTAGATGAAGATGAGGATTAGATTAACTATTTCTTTAAAAAATTATATTTTTTCTCTATATATATGTATATTTATATTATTCTGGTTTAGGCGATTTGGTTCAATCCCATCCACGATGGAACCGAGGATCGGACCGCTCGGTCACCGGTCCCAATTGAAACCGGGGATTGGAATGCCCCCCTCAAGGACTGGACCAACCCGTGCGGTCCGGTCCGATCCCGATCCGGTTTGGGTCGGTTCGGTCCATTTTGCACACCACTATCTAGAATTACTTCATAATCCCACAAAGCCTCCACAAACTCGAACTTCAAATCTCTATACCCAACACCCATCAGACCCAGTTGCCAAAATTATCTGGGCACTCTAAACAATTTTCCTTTCATTCATTGCATTCCAAAGTTTAATCTTACGAGGTCCTCCTCGAGGTGTGCGTCGAACGCAACCATTCTTAAGATCAAGATGCGTGTACGCATGTGTAATCGTTCAAATTAGAAAAAGGATCGAAGGGTCTTGCCAATCTCAATCCAAGCTCCAAACATGTCGGACACCAGATGTTTCGGACGAGGAAAAGACAATGTGTACGGTACAGTGACTAAAAGCTTAGCATGCAAGAATGGTTAGCCCGAGCGAACCGTTGTTTTTGGGTTTGAGGCATACATCTCTTTACGTTTTTCATTTTTCTTGTTTGGTCCGAAAGGCATACATTTTTCTTCGATTGGCAGCAATTGGGGAAAGATGGAAAAAGCCACATGAACCGATCAAAAAGCTTAGCATGCTAAAATCTGTCCACGCATCCAAAAATCACCACTTATTTCTTCAAGATTGGCAACATCGAGGCTACTGTTATTCCATACAAAGATGAGGATGTTGATGAGGACGCACTTCTAATAATAGACCTCTAATTGACCTTGAGATTGATAATGTTGAATAAATTAATGGAGATTTTCGGAGTCGTGGGTTGATTCGGGATTCGAGTGAAGTATAAAATTTTCTTCATAGACAAAAAAAAATTCCGATTTATGAATAATATTAGACCTAAAAATTGAATTTTTGCAAGGGATTAGACCTTCTGTCCTGTCAGCAAAAAATGTTCTCGGAAAGACTGATGTTGAACAAGCCATTTTACAGATGGCATGAATCTTATCCTTCGCAAAATAACGCTCAGAAGCATCTAATTCTCACCGACCTGCCTAGTGTTATCTATGTATATTTGCAAATCAATCAATCTTGTCACAAGATTCATTGGAATAAACCATTTTACAGATGGCGTGAATCTTGTTCTTGACAACACTAAGGAGTGTCTAATTCCCACTCACCTCTCTAGTGTTTGGCATAAAAGTTCAACCACAATATATATTAGAAACTATTAATCCTTTAATCATAATTTTAGTTTTAAATGAAAAAAATAATTACTTGAATTAGATTTGTCCGACTAATCGTTATTAGTAAATGTCATATAAATTGTTAGTAGCAAATCTTATCTAGTTATGAGTATTAGTGGTGTAGGGGAAAAACGGGCAGCACTTCGTTTCTTGAGCAACATGATGAAAAACATTATCATCAATCCATTTTCGAATAAACCCAACCGTCTTCCGATTCATTCACTCTCACTCTTTATCTTCCGTGTTTACTTTAACTTCATTACCTTCGACTAGATTAAACAAATCTTTGCAATATAACACATCTTCCATCTGAGGCTTTCATATAGAGTAATTCAAGGCATTTAACTTAAACATAGTGTCACTCATATTCTTCATATAATACTAGAATCTTAACTCTAGCTCTGATACCAGTGTTGGGTGGTTTTGGGACTCTCTTAACTCAAAAGTTAGCTCAAAGGTTGAGAATTTTCCTCATACTTATAAACCGATCACTAGCCCCTTTTACAACCGATGTGGAACAACCCTAACAATTTCCCGCTCATACATCGGGCCATGAATTGGAGGGAGCGACAACTCATAGCTCTATCGAGTGACTATTGAATCCAGACTTATTGGTAACCTGGACTTTGATACCATTTTGTTGGGGAAAAATGGGCAGCACTTCGTTTCTTGAGCAACATGATGAAAAACATTGTCATCAATCCATTGTCAGATAAATTCAATCGTCTTCCGATTCATTCGCTCTCAAGCTTTATCTTCAGTGTTTCCTTTAGCTTCATTACCTTCGATTGAATCAAACACATCTTTGTAATATAACACATAGTTTATCCGAGGCTTCCATATAGAGTAATTCGAGGCATTTAACTTAAATATAGTGTCACTCGTATTCTCAATCTACTACTAGAATCTCAACTCTAGCTCTGATACCAGTGTTGGGTGATATTGGGTTTCTTAACCCAAAAACTAGCTCAAATATTGAGGCTTTTCCTCACACTTATAAACTGACCACTAGCCTCTTTCACAAACGATGTGGGACAACTCTAATAATCTATTCCTCACACATCAGGCCACGGGTCGGAAGGAGCGACAACTCGTAGCTCTGCCGAGTGATTATTGGGTCCAAACTTGTTGGTAACTTGGGCTCTGATACCATTTTGTTGCGGAAAAACGTGTAGCACTTCGTTTCTTAAGCAACATAATGAAAAATACTGTCATCAATTCATTATCGAATAAATCCAACCGTCTTCTAATTCATTCGCTCCCACTCTTTATCTTCCATGTCTTCTTTAGTTTCATTACCTTCGACTGGATTAAACAAATCTTTGCAATATAACACATCTTCCATTCGAGGCTTCCATATAGAGTAATTCGAGGCATTTAACTTAAACATAATGTTACTCGTATTCTCCATCTAATACTAGAATCTCAACTCTAGCTTTGATACCACTTTGTTGGGGAAAAACAGGCAGCACTTTGACACAAAATAAGCCAATCAAAGATCAACCAATAATTATATCCGACAGAAAATAACTTCACAACAAGCAAATATAATAGCGGAATGACAAAGAGATAGAATACCTAGATTTACGTGGAAAACCCGAATCGGGAAAAACCACAGACGACCCAAAAATTCTACAATCACTAAGAATGACAAAATATACAAAGTATTTCTCTCTAGTTATACACTAGAGGCTCAACATCAATATCACATGAATTTTCCTCACCACAAAATTGAAATAATATAAAAGAGACTAGAAAATCTTAATCGCAATAAGAGAGTCGGATACAAATATTAACGAACAAAATCGATCAACTCGTAAAGCTTAATCTCACAAATAATATATTGAAATTTGAGCTAAATTCGTCAACGTTTGACGTTGGAATCGGGATTACAACCCGTAGCCCTTTTTTATTCTTCCTACGTAGAAGCTTTCGGTGCCTGTTCTCTTTTCTCTCGGTCTCTCCGACACACTAGTGCACACACACAAGAAAAGCACGCTAAAAATAAAAGAACATCCCACTTTGACTTTTCCTGTCTCCTTTTTTTTTTCTTTTGCCTTTTTCTATTTCTTTTGTTTTAAGACAAATAAAATAAATTAACAAAACTGGCTGGGCCCCACAAAGAGGCGGACCCAGCCAACAAGTGGCTAACCCTAGCAATTTTAGTTGTATGTTAAAATAAAAAATAGTATGAATTCCAATTATGAGACTAAGAAGTATGCCGTGCGCTATTTACAAGTATAAAGATTATACTGTTATGATTGAGAAATTGTTCTCACATTTTCAATATAACTGAAATTAATTATCGAGATGGACCCTCCCGAGACTATGAAGCAAGAAGGCATACATCTTTTTAAGGGGCTATGGTTAATTTTGTGTACGCATGTGTGGTCGTGCCAATCTCAATCCAAAGCTCCAAACATGTCGGACACAAAATGTTTCGGACGAGAAAAGACCGGTGTACGGGACAGTGACGAAAAGCTTAGCATGCAAGAAAGCTTAACCCAAGCAAACCTTTGTTCGTGGGTTTGATGCCGACATCTCTCTCACATTTTTTGGTCGGAAAGGCACATATACCTTGCTTCGAGTCGCAGTAAGCGGGGAACGAAGGGAAAAGCCCGTATCGCTAAGCGACATGCATTGTGCAAAAAGCTTAGCACGTCATAGGTTTCGGGAAATGGGATCATAACTGTATGGCAGTACGAGGAGACCAAGACTTGTCACGATTCATGAGCTTCCTTTCACACTGCCCGCGGTCACTAGCCGACCGTCCTTTGTTTTTTAAATGATCGTCTCGGACGAGATTGATTCACGAGTGTTAAAAAGCTGCTCGCTTCTTCATATTTGATCTCCCAAATCCCTCGTTGCTTCAAATCCGGATCAAATAGTGTGTGCGGGAATACGAGAAGACCCAAGACTTTTCAAGAGTCTTGTCAGCTTTCCTTCCTTTCTCGCCCCGTCACTTTACCCAAGGTCAATCACCCGGATCGTCGTTTCAAATGCCCGTCAGTTTCAAAGCTGCTCGGCCCTTGATGTTGCTCTCTCTGTCTTTCGTTGCTTGAAATTCTCGGCCATATCTGCCATCTTCGACGGGAAAGTAAGGATTTTTATGGCTTTAGAGATGGGCGTGGGAGCTCGTTCTGGGAGGAAGAAAGACGAAGAGATGGGCGTGGAAGCTGGTTCTGGGAGGAAGAAAGGCAAGCCCAGAGGCCTAATTGATATCACCTTCTCTTGGTCACGTCAGGAAATATTCAATGACAATCTCTACAGGGACAAGGTTCTGGTTTCTTAGTCTCCTCGTGATTTTTTTTAACCAAATCAGGGGTGAATTTTTTTTATTTACCGAATTAGGTGCCGCTTGGAAATACAATTGCCGAGCGGGCCTTTGAGCGGGCCTTGGGCTGCCGGTCGAGGCCCCAGGCCTTCGCTTAGCACTTGGTGTGTGTATATATATTACGTAAGTTTTTTTTTTAAGTTTTTAAATAATATTTGTTTAATTTATGACTTTGTTCTTTTGAAGCTCATTTTTGTAATATAATTATTAATATTTAATTACTTAAAATATATAATTATAACATTACAATAAATCCACATATGTAATGTAGACATCGAATAGAAGAATTGAATAAATATTGCACAAATGAGATATTGTAATATTACAAAAAATTCACACATATGATATAAAAACCATGGAAAAATGAGTTTGATAAGTATAATTGTTGAACGGTATTATAATATTACAAAAGTTTCATCAAACTATTCTATATAATTGACACAATTGTGATCTATTCCCAGGCCGATATGCGCGCACATGTTTGCATGTTGTGGCCTGATCTCTCATAGTTGGTGCAATGGTTACGCGAATCACTACTATTGGGTTCTCTAGTCCATCTCATTACGGATCCGGGATGCACGAGGCGTTCCTTTCTTCCTAGTACGGCTTGGGTTTGCTACTAATGGCAACTCATTAGGTTCATTCCAGTAATTATGATGCCCTAATAGATTGAACATGTACCGATAACACTGAAGATTTTTGTCTAACATATAGCATTCATCTACGAATTTAAGTGATATATCTACGCACGCCAATTGTCACCATTTTCTCGATCGACTACAGCAAATGCCAATAGGAAACTATGATTGTTGCTATCAAGTGAGGCTGCATAAAGGAACGTTCCTTGGTATTTCCCGTACAAGAAAGTACTATTAATAAATATCATAAGACGACAACTTTTGAAACCTTCAATCGTCTGCTTGAAAGTACAGTCCCTCCTACAATATATGATATGACATATTTTCACAAAATACTCGACACATCCTACTTAGCCGAATCTTCATTCTTGTTGGTACAACATTAGACTCCTTGATCAACGGAGACAACCTCATTGCGGAACATGTGTCATGTAGGAAGACGACATCATTAATACATGTAATTGCAGTTAACTTGTTATATATTATGAAGATCCCATATTTTTTTTTATATATCTCACCATTTTTATTTTAAGAATATTTCTCATTAATTACACAATTACAAATTTATGTATTATTTATATATCTTAAATAATTAAATATTGATAATTATATTACAAAAAATGAGCTTCAAAAGAACAAAACTATAAATTAAATAAATATTATAAAAACATAAAGAAACAAATAAAATTAAAATGAAAGAAAAAAACGTGGGCTAGGGTTGACAGCTTAAGTGTTGAGCGAAGGCCAGGGCATCGCTTGGCAGCCCAAGTGTTGAGCGGGACCTTTTCTAGGCACCTACTGCCGAGCGGGCCATGCTCGGCAACCCAAGTGCCGACCGTGGGCCTTGCTCGGCACCCAAACTGCGGAGCGGCACCTAGTCTCGTAAATATATATTTTTTGCACCTGATTTGATAATTACTTTTTTTTTTAACTCCTGGTTTGGAAAAAAGGCCCTCTCCCGCTCTTTCTTTTTCTTGGCCTTTGTTTGTTGTTCTGATCATGCTTTAGGACTATCATCAGTATAAGTTTCATGCATGTTAACTCGAAAATGTCTTAAATGATGTTAGTTCCGTGTTCTTTTGCAACGTTTCTTTTGTGAAATTTGGTTGGTCATGTTTGATTTTCGATGCACCCGTTTTATAGGTAAAGAACATCCCCATGTCATTTCAATCAGTTGAGCAATACCGTGCTTCTTATATCTTTCCTTTGCTGGAGGAAACACGAGCCAGTCTCTGTTCAAGTATGCAGAATGTATCTAAGCTGCCTTTCGCTAAAGTTACTGAGCTTGTTGAAGGCGAGAAGAATTTTTA
Source organism: Rhodomyrtus tomentosa (assembly GCA_028455895.1). Lineage (NCBI taxonomy): Eukaryota > Viridiplantae > Streptophyta > Magnoliopsida > Myrtales > Myrtaceae > Rhodomyrtus > Rhodomyrtus tomentosa. Next base: position 31,351,601 of record JAPCWY010000001.1, on the reverse strand, counting down.
CCGTGTGGAAGTGGACTATTGGAGAAACACGTCCACTGACAATAGCAAGCAACCTTACAAAACTTTGCCTGGGGATGTTTTGGTGTTAACTAATGCTAACCCGGATGCCATTCCCAGCTTTAAAAGTTATGCAGGAAGATGGGCATTTGCATCGGTCGTTGGACTTGTAGAACACACGGATGGGGATGCTCAAACATCAACGCAGTTCACAGTGAAGGCATTTTTGGACGATGAAGTGAATCGTACGTGGGAGTCAACGTATGCAGTTTTTTTGGTAAATGCAGTCACTAACAATAGGATATGGAATGCGCTCCATAGATTTGGGAACTTGAACGTTGTAAGGGAAGTTCTCTGCATGGATTCAGCAGTAAGGACTGTTTTTTTCGTACATATTATTTCGTAGGTCAATGGTGAACATGTTAGTGCAGCAACAAAACTTAATTCTGATTTTAAGGAAAATAAACTCCTTTCTCTTTTGAGTTAGATTTGTTATTTCTCCAAACAGTCAGAAGAAGATTGCCCCAGATCTTGCGATCGCATAACTTTCAATGATGCAGTAGTGACACAAGGTTTAGCGAGAGCGCTTGTTTATACATCACAAGATCCTATGTGCTCGATATTGGCGTAGGTTGTACAAGGATAGATCAAATCAACAATTTTTTCGCAGTTTCTAAGTTTCACTTAGGTTTTTTGGGAGTGAATTTTCTAAAGACTACGTTTTTGTTTGCAGGCTGAGAAAGATTGCAATCTCTGTATTACTAAAAGTCATGGCTCTGGACATGAGAGTCTCGATAGGAACTTGCTTTGCAGTCTGAATGAATCCCAGAAAAAAGTCGTTCTGGCTTGTCTCGGTACAATCAAGTGTCAACACAGGTCGGCATTGGAAATGGTACAGGGCCCTCCGGGGACAGGGAAGACCAAAACTGTTGCGGTGCTGCTCTTTACTCTCTTGCAGCGGAAACACAGAACCCTTGTTTGTGCTCCAACAAATGTTGCCATCAAGGAATTGGCGTCTCGTGTTTTGCAGCTGGTGAAACAATCGGTTTGCACAAATTCTCATGGGGAAAGCTTGCTCTGTAACTTAGGAGACATGCTATGCTTTGGGAACAACGAGCGGATGAAAGTAGATTCAGATATGGAGGAAATATTATTGGATCATCGCGTTGATTGTGTTCTTCAGTGCTTTTCTGTGCACACTGGTTGGCAGCGTTGTCTACCTTCCATGATTGATACTCTCAATGACTGTGTTGGCCAATACCACAGTTTTCTGGAGAATGAAAGCATGATTATATCGAAGCCTAATGGTAATGGATCGAAACCTGAATCTATATCATTTCTGGAATTTTTCAAGCACATATTCTCGTCAAGTGCAGAGTCTCTCCGAAGATGCTTCTCTACCTTATGCACCCATATACCCAAAAGTTACCTTTTGGAGCATAATTTCCGGGACATTAAGTCCCTTCTCATCTCACTTAATTCTTTTGAAGTTTCACTATGTAGAGAGAAGTTGGATTCGAGAAAGTTGAAGGAAGCATTTTCGTCGGACCCATCTTCGTTAAAAACTCTCACGGATCCACTTTATACAGCATTATCGTCGAAGAGACTTGAATGCCTCTCTCTTTTGCAAACTCTTAATACGTCTCTTAGAAGGCTAAACCTTGCCAGATTTACGAGTAAACGCGAGATAACTGAGTTCTGTTATCAAGCGGCTTCCTTGATTTTCTGCACGGCCTGCAGCTCATATAAGCTCTACTCCATGGAAATGAAAATGGAGCCCGTCAGTTTATTGGTGATTGATGAGGCTGCGCAGTTGAAAGAATGCGAGTCAATCATTCCGCTACAACTTCGCGGCGTCAGGCATGCAATTTTAGTTGGAGATGAATGTCAGTTACCTGCAATGGTTGAGAGCAAGGTATGTCATTGCTGAATGTTTGACTAGCAATGTGCACTAGCATACATAAACATGACGATTTTATGCCTAATTGATCTTTGATTTTGTGTATGTTGTTATTTCTATAGTTTTCTTTCGAGGCTGGCTTTGGAAGGAGTCTATTTGAAAGGTTGGTTTCTTTGGGTCATCCAAGGCACATTCTCAATATCCAGTACAGAATGCATCCCGAGATAAGTTTCTTTCCAACAGCAACCTTTTACAACAATCAAATTCGAAATGGGCCAAACGTTACCAGCCCAAGCTACAGAAAATGTCATTTGCCATGGCCGAAGTTTGGCCCCTTCTCCTTCATAGATATTTCTAATGGAAGAGAAGAATGTGAAGGCAATGGACGTAGCCTTAGAAATTATGCTGAGGTAGAAGTTGTCTCCATGATTTTGAGGAATCTATACGGAGGTACGCCATGAGAAAATCTCACCAGATTATGTCATTTCCTGCAATATAGCATGAATCAATGTGAATAATGACTATATCGTTGCACATGTTTGGTCATGCATGTGGATGCACCTTTTGCTATACCGTAGCGGAGCATAGGTGGTCAGTTACTGACTGCCGGCGCTGCAAGAGAAATATTTCTGTTCAATCTAACCATGAAGTCCATTCAGTTTCTTGTGATGTTTGGAGAGATTTGCGTAGCTTTAAAATGCTTTTTGACTCTGGAGATGATGTGCTTTCTTGTCATTTAGGCCATTAACTTAGCCTTCCAGGACACATAAGACAATAAACAGATGTTTTTTTTTTTTTTGTTTTTTTTTCCCTCTGCAGCATGCAATTCTTCAGGAGAAGATCTAAGTGTCGGTGTGATATCTCCATATGGAGCTCAGGTTGCTGCAATACAAAAGAAAATTGGAAAAAGATACGAAAATGCCAAAAGCTTTACAGTGAAAGTGAGGTCAGTGGATGGGTTCCAAGGGGGTGAAGAAGACATCATAATAGTATCCACTGTGAGATAAAACCCTAGTGGATCTATTGGGTTTGTCTCTGATACTAAGAGAACCAATGTCACTATCACCAGGGCAAGGTAGTCTCTTCTGTTCCTGCTTAACCGGGGTAAATTGAATTTTTCCATAAGATGATATTTACGAACAGCCCCTGCTCTTTGCTGCCTCTGTGTAGATACTCTCTTTGGATTTTGGGGGACGGGAGAACGCTGACGAGAAAAAAATCTGAATGGGAAGCTTTGATTCATGATGCTAAGAGACGTGGATGTTTCTTTAGCGCGGATGATGTTAAAGCCGATCTGGATAGGAAGAATAAGCAGCTTGATAATCCGGTTGATGGAAGTAGTGTACCATTTAGAATTGCGCGGCCGAGGGCAGAGTGCCTTCGTGATGCCGACAGCCGAGAGTGTTCCTCCAGTACTGTTGAAGTTAAAGCCATTTTAGAAGGGAAGAAAAAGGATGTTCAGGTCGATGATCCGGGCGAAGGAAGTAGTGTCCTATTTAGAAATACTCGTCAGGATGCTAAGAGCCAAGGATGTTCCTTCAGGACTGATGGAGTTAAAGCCATTTCGGATGGGAAGAAAGAGGCTATTCGGCTCAATGATCAGCGCGATGGAAATAGCGTCCTATTTAGAGATGCTCGTCCGGATGCTAAGAGCCGAAGATGTTGTTCGAGTAGTGATGAAGTTAAAGCCATCTTGGATGGGGACAGAGAGGATATTCGGCTTAAAATGAGATTCAACCCCTCATCATCAGGTGTCGTCAGGCATTTGTTGTCGGAGGACCATGATAGCGAATTGAAGCTTGCGTATGAAGTAACCGAGCTAGATCAAGGGGAGGACTCCTCGGAAGACGATGAGAACGAATTGAATCTTGCATCTCAAGTAACCGAGCACGATCAAGAGAAGAATTCCCTGGATTCCCGCTCGAGTTGGCTCGGGAATTTCTTCATCGGTGGGCTTGGTATTTGTGTCACAGTGTTGCCCATGTTGTTCCTTCTCCACAGAACTAGAGGAAGGAAGTGATTGATGCTTTTATCAGGAAGGCAAATACCATTTCTTTGCCCGGGAACTTCCCATTCTGGGCCGGAATTTCTATGCCTGTGCCCCCTATTTTCGAGTAAGCATGGAGCTTCTCAACTATTTATCCTCCGTTAGCTTTATGTTTGGGATCTATTTGGTCGATTTATTCGCATGTAATGTCCGGTTCAGGTGACCACAGCTATAAAGTGAAAATTCATATCTAGACACACGACCGGGATTGGCTTTATAATAGTTTTGGGATGTCGCTTTCTGTCCTTGTACGCTTTACTTTGTGCAGGGTGGCACACAAGACTGTATATAACTCTAATTAATACTTTGTTTCTTCATCATGATGACATCAAACAAATGATTTTTGCTAAGGGGACGAGGGTGAACCAAGCCCATCCGTGGCTACATCCATCGCCCATTATACAAAAATTATTCAAAAAGTTCTAAACTTATTATATTTTTACCAATTCAATCTTAATTTTTTTAAAAATTTTGCTAATTGAGTCTTAAATCTCTTTACGTTTCGCTAATTGAGTTCATCCGATCAATTATGCTCGTAAATATTGATGTGAACATCAATCATCCGACATGTCATGATCGGCATTGATATAGGTAATTTATAATAATATTTTAAAGATTGGCATTGTTATTCGGATTTTCCTTGCTCCAAAGGACCTGCACCCCACCCAAATTTCATGGTAAATTTCTCATTTTCTCCTCTTGCCGCCAATCCCAAAGAATGATAAGTTTCCATGACGGTTGGTTGGTTCGATTCTAGGGCTATAATTGAGGTTCATGTTGCTGTACAGTGATCTGGATTTCCTACCATTACAAATTTTTTACCATTTCATACCATGATCAATCTGGACCGTTCAATTCAAAATGGACGGTCCAGACCAGTCCACCTCATTTCCTACTAAAAAACTGTAAATTGATCTGGACCGTCTATTTTAAATTGAACAATCCATATTTAATGGTACCTCTAAATTTATGTTAGGAAATCTTTTCCCCACAGTGATCTGGAAGACGATTGGCCGAAGACATGATGATACAGGGCGTGAAAGCCAAGGATGCAGCAGTTTGCGAGGTTGCCAACCTCTTGCCGATTCGCGAGCACTGGCGGACCATTGCCTTGATCAAAGCCGATTACATCGAGAGATGGACGACAGTACCATCCGTGCTCGATGGGGAGGATGAAGGAGATGTGGGGGAAAGACCGGCCAAAGCGTTGACCGAGATTTAAAATCACCTCGAGATTCTGTGAAAAGGCGTGTGTTCCATCTCTTCTGTTTTTAATGTGCTTCCGTTGGCTTTGCTTTAAACTTTAGTGGTTATTATTTGCGATTTGGTAGATTTGACGAGAAAGCTCACAAAACGTATGGAGACCGTTGAATGTGATTGTTCTCATTTGTAGCTTCCTCTCCTGTGAAAATGAATCGGGAAGTAGTTTTCCGGAATTTTGCTCTTTCGATTTGCCGTGAATGACTTAGTCAATGAGAAATATTTTCCGGTCAACAAAAAGTTCATCATAAACTTGAGAAATCGAATTCTTAAATCTAAACAGATGAAAACACTTTCCGCAATCACTCATCCCTTGTTTTTAATATTTTATTTTTGATTTTTATTTCGTGTTTTTTACATGTACTTTCTTTTAATTTTCTTCATCCTTTGTTGGTCTCTAGGCCTATGCAACATAGAGGGCAAATGGTCACAGAGGTGGGCCGGCAAGATCGAGTTCGACCGTGGCCGCCCCCCGCCGGTCAATGTTTGAGAGAGAGGGGAAGAAAAAGGAAAAGAGAATAAAAATAAAAAGCTAAAAAATAATTTAATTTTGTAGTTCAAGGCACATGGAGAAGAACGCCCCCACTCATTCGGATCTAACTGTCGCTGCCTCCTCAACTAGGGCTGTCAAACAGAAGTTCGGCCCCAACAGAAGCGAAAATTTCGGGCCTTTTTATGATCGGGCCTCAATTTGTTTCAGGTAATAATGAAAACGAGTTCATGACACTTTAGAAATTATTTTTCTATTCCAAATCTATTTCTGAAATAGGTTTAGAATAGAAACTCGTTTGTTAACGCAAATCTATTTTTCTATTTCTGGAACAAAAAGTTATTACAGAAATAGATTTGAAGTAGAAATGAGAAACAAAAAAAAAAGTTACTTATCTAAGAAATATAAATAGAAATCTCTGTCGCCGTCGATGGGGGCGGGAGATCGGCTGACAACCGCTGCATTTTCTAGAAGTAGAATTTTCAATCGTTGTCAAACAAATTTCTATTCTAGGATCAGAAATTTTATACCGTTATCAAACGTATTTTTATGTTCAAAACTCATCTAGAAACAAAAATAGAAAAAAACTATTTCTGTTTCAAGAAACTATTTATGGAACATAATAATCATCATTCACCCCTTTAAAATTGTCATCAATCATGGCATTATCTCAAGAAGGAGAGACTATGTCGTGCAGGTGCAACAACGTGCGTATGTATGTGCCGGGTGGGAAGAAAGAGCAAGAGGCATTTGGAGTTAGTTCAAAGTGTGCACACCTTAGTCTCATAACATGGGTGCCGGTTCACCCAAGGCATTATCGAGCTGATGTCGGTGAAGAGGCAAGCACCTACGTTGCCAGACTGAGGTGTGCAGCCTGCAGGATGTTCCTAGCCGGCGACATGTGTCCCTATGGCTAGGCCACTGTAGCCACCAATTCTGTCACTCCCTCGCTGAGATAGGAGAATGATGTTGGGTGAAACACAAGTCAGTTACAAGAAACTGTGTGAAACATAAGTAAACAATGCATGACCCCAAGCTTTGATGATTTAACTTAGACGTGGAATGGTACTATACGATCCTATCCAGCGGTAAACATTCGAAGATGACGTGGAGTCTATTTTCCTCATATTCAACTCCCTAAGTTGAGAATGAGAATAGTTTTCTTCCCTTCATTTAAAATGAAAGCCCCCGGATTTTAGTCCTAGATGATAGGAATCGTGCGCCGATTCTAGAAATATAATTCAAGTAAACAATCCACACTAGCAGAGTATAATAATAAAAAAACAGAGTCAGAGAACACACCATTTGTTACCAAAATTCATCCAAACTTGGGCTACATCTCCGCGCAGAGGCACTTTGCGAATCCACTAGTTTTTGAGATTAGTAGGAATATAACTAACGATTTTCTCACAAGATCAAAGCAAAAAGAAAATAAGAACTCTCAAGAATGCCGTTATGGCTTCTCTTTTCTTTTTTTCTCTATTTGCTACTTTGCGCTTTCTATATTCTCTCTTGTGCTTTCTATCTGCTCTTCTCTTCTGTTCTATTTGCTCTCATTTTCTGACGGCTACAACCTATATATCCCTAATATATAAGGTGTATATTTTAACATAGAAGAGAATAAATGACAAAATACAAAGAAGCCATTAATGATATATTTTGGTTTCACAAGCCAACAATCTCTCACTTGAAGACAAATATATCTGATGCACCAAGCAACTCTGCATCCATCCTCTTAAAAAAACTAGCAACTAGAACTTGTGCATTTGCGATACTCCTCATCAATTAACATGGAATCATACCAATAATAATAGTATAGAAAGTATGCTTTCTCTGTCTACTACCTTGGTAAACATGTTAGCTGGATTCTTTGAGCCATCAATCTTATATAGCTTTAACTCATTATCTTTCAATGCTGACCTGATGAAGTGATAACGTTTTCTTGATATGTCTAGTCCTTGAGTGATAAGCTGCATTCTTTGCTAAGTGCACTGCACTTTGACTATCACTCCATAGTGTGCTTACCGGTTGCTTTCAAAGTAGCTCCTCTAGGTAATCTTGTAACCACACGATTTCCTTAGAGGCTTCCATGATCGCCACGTACTCTGCTTTTGTCGTTGATTGAGCCACTATTTTCTGTAATTGAGATACCCAAATCACTGCTATACTTGCAACTGTAAAGACATATCCAGTGGTACTCTTACCACTATCTCGATCACCTAAGTGATTTGCATCCACATAACCTTGCAATTCTAGAGATGCACCTGCATAATAAAAAGAGTAATGTGATTGTCACGCCCCGACTCGGAGGGCGTACGAACATCCCTGTCCATGCTGTTCATTCAAGAATGCTCTAGGATCCAATGGCCAATAACTTACAACTCTTTACAAGTATGCATGCGGAAGCGATGCCTTCTTTATTTACAAAAATAAATACAACTACATCCGATGACTTAGGACAGATACATCACATTTCTTTAACCAATTCTCAAGAAGCTTCAATTCATAATCTAATAATAAGAAATACAAGCCCTAATATCAAAAAGGGAAAATCCATTCTAATGCAAATGGGCCAGCTAATTCTTCAAAGGCCACTTCTTGGCAAGCTCGCGCTTCTTCCGCCTGTAACCTGTAAAAATGTAGCCCCCATTGGGGTGAGATATAAATCTCAGTAAGGTGACTCCTAACCCTAAGTTAGACCGACCGTACACTCAGGCAGTCATCCATTTCTCAATATTTTCAACTCATGTACCCATAGGCATATCCAACACAAATCAATAGAACATCCTTATGCATAAGACAGGCATACCATAATGACCTCAAGTCCTACTCAAATGATCCTATCTACTCGGCCTGCCACTTCACCACATCCACTTCTCTTCGGCTGCCTCAATCTCCAGCCCGCGATTAGATCGCATCGGCAACCCGCGTAAACGCATCGGGTTCCGATAAATTTCATGGCCAATAACATTATCCTAACCTCTGCCTGCCTCATTCTCTAGCTCGTGAACTAGTCGCCTCAGGTTTGGCCCTCGTAAACGCATCAGACCGTCATCGGTGACCCGCGTAAACGCATTAGGTCCCGGATTATCTCCAGGCAATGTTTACGAGCTCATACTCAACCCCGCTAACTTGTCGCATCAAGGTATATATATGTCCTGCCCCTGCGTCTCATACGCTTCAGGGCCTCTTCGTCCTACGATTAGATCACATCAGGACGTTGGCCATCTCAACCCTGCGAACTCGTCGCATCAGGGCACCACCTAATCACAATCCACCCTGCGACCTCGTCGCATCGGGATCTTAACCATCCGCCCCGCGTCTCACATGCCTCAGGGCCTCGCCATGTCATGCCACAATCATAATTCATGCCATGAATCTCTATCCTTTACACACCCAATGTCAATGGCGTTTTCAGCATAATTCACAATCTCATGGCATGCAAAGCAAATAAATTGTTATCCAAACATGACATGAAATCTCGATGCAAGTCAAGGCACACATAAACTCCTCAATTAATCCTAAGACATTCTAAGACCCATTACTTTAGAAATGTGCCCATTAATCGATTAATTTCACACTCGACTTACCCAATCGAGTCCAGACGTCCTAGCATAAGGTTAGCAATTTCCTTACCTTTGCTTGGCAACGCAAATCACTCCTTTAAGAGCCTCATAGGTTTTGGCCAACTCAAGTCCAAGGCCAATTTATCGCGCAACCTAGGATAATCAATTGATTTGTCAAATTTTCGTACTCAATTCCTCAATTCATCAATCCAAATCATCCATAACTCAACCCCCAACATCTTAACACATCATAAATTCCAATTTAAGTCCCATAAGTTTCCGTTCTTGTAGCCCACAGATTCAGTTTGCACAATAATCGAATCGATCCTTCATGGTTCGGTATAAACCGAGTGCTACCAGCCCTTAATCAACTCTTAATCCACCATTTAATCATAACCCTACCCCTTAACATGTCTATCTAGGGGTTTGAGGGGCTTACCGAAGATTTGAAATCGGTTGGTTGCCGGAAACTCAACGAATGTCGCAGGTTCTTCCCGAGTCAGTAACCAGCAGATTCTGGGCAACATTCACAAGGCTGGTTCATGGTTAATCAAATTAAGCCCCAATTTTTACCACAGATTCATCTATGTCTCTACTTGATCTCCACAAAATTTGAGCCAAAGATTCCAAGATTTCAGACCATGAGGAAAGTGCCTTGGGGGCAACCTGAAATTTAAAAAAAAAAAAACCTGCCAGCATAATATGCAAACAATTAATATAGGACTCTCTCTTCCTTTTTCAAAAGGGCTTGCTATGCGAAAAAAAAACAAAAAAAAGGAAAAAATCTCTCCCGATGAATCTTCGGAAGGAAGAGAGGTCTCATATGAATTCATTCAAAAGACGTTCTCCCAAAGAAAGGTCATCACTGAAGTGCAAAGTGACAGAGGCAGATGATCACCAATTTACTCATCATACAACCTTTGTTAAAAATATGCCTTTTATTGCAAGCCTACCTCGAACCTATAGTACAACCTTTACCAAAAGTTTCTTCAAATTAAGGCACTTGGGTTAATGTAGGGTTTCAAATGCTTATGAATATCGCACGGAGGAGTGCGAGCAAGATCATTTTATTTTATTTGGCAGGTCTGACTTGTAAACCCAATGCAGCTGGTGAAGATTTCATTTCATAACCTTAAAGACTCACATGAGTCCCTCTTGAATAGCCTTTGACTAAGCCTGAATTATAGTCCTTATAAAAGACCTTACGGATTGGCCTGGTCCTACTAATTGCGAGAATACCCAGATCTTTGTCAGACATGATAATGGCAGCTCTGAGCGATTCTCTTTCCCGCATCAATGGTCGGGTCTCAAAAGCCTCTTCATGAGAGTGAGAGAATGTTCTTTCTGACTAAAATTCCTCATTCAACTTGATCAAAATTATCAAAAGGGTCAGACATGCTTTCTTATTGACAAAATTTCTCAGTGGAGCTTTATAATTCAAGCAAAAGCTCACAAAATTTCTAGCATATAACGTTGTACTTTCATTGGTTTTACGCGTATCATCAGTTCGTAAGAGAATGGACAGGTATGATACAATCAGCCTAACCATTCACTTATCGCTCAGAAACCCAAGTAAATTTTCTGAATCCTTTTTTTCAAATTGGCGGCTTTAGAGATTAAGTTGTCATTTTTGACCTCTCGTGTTTGCAATGATTTCAGTCCAGGCAACACATCTTTCGTATTTATCGATTCAATTCGATAATACATCCTTGATGGTATCAAATCATGATATATGTGCTCTCATGATGTTTGCCTTTGCCATATCACAATGTATGCGCTCTTGTGATCCTGGTCTTTTTTACCTAATCATAATGATATTCTCTTATGGTTTTGGTACCCTTATCAAATTGCAATGTATGCGCTCTTACAATTCTGATCCTTTACCAATTCGTGATGTATGCGCTCTCATGTTTTTGGTCTTCTGCCTAATCATAATGTATGCGCTCTTATGATTATGGTATTATCATATCAAAGTTCATGATGTATGTGCTCTCGTGACTTTGATCTTTTTACCAATTCCACAATGTATGTGTTCTTGTGGTCTTGGTCCCTTTAGTCAAATTGTGATGTATGCGCCCTCACAATTTTGGTCCTTTATCAAAATCGCAATGTACGCACTTTTGCGATCTTGATCCCTTTTTTCAATTCACAATGTACGCACTCTTGTAATTTCGGAAAAATGGCCAGCTCGAACCATAACTCGAGTATATTTTCAAACTCTACACAGATCTTGCGCCGTTTCGCGTCAGAAGGAAACTTCTGACAACAGATGGGCTAGTACCTTAGCATCCTGGCATCCACCGGAAGTCTGGAGGTTAGGGGAATCATTAGCTTATAAGGTATTTGGAAAAACAAGTATTTTCATAGGCGATCCATGTGCGAACTTTCTTTAATGTGGGAATAAGAGAAATTTTTAGCACATGTTATTTATAGCATCGCATTTCATGTATCATTTCACTCACATCAGAAAATGAGATTTAAATACTCCTGCCAAAAAAATTTCATCATTTGCATTTGTAAAATTTAGGTTTTAATTTTAGTCTCTTAGCGAAAACTCTGCGAGTTTTCAATCAAAGATGGGCAACTGTTGACACCTAAATGTTGATTTTATAGAAAATTCATTTATTCCACAAAATGAGAGTTAATCATAATTCTCACAAAAAGAAATTCTCATGCATTACATATTTTGCATAGGCAGTCAGTCGAAGGCCAATCAATTGAGCTTGATTTTAACGGGAGATGGAACCGAAATCAATTTGGGAATTTTTTTATCATGAAATGGGGAATTGTCAAAAATTATAAGACAAGCTCAATTTAAATTCATTTTGGTCCATTTTAATTTTCTTAAGAGCAAGTCTTTTAATTAATTACCCATTTAATTAATTAAAGCCCGGTTAAGCCCTAAATTTGCGCGAATAAGCCCACTTTATAAGAGGATTTTCGGCCAGAAGACTATTTCCCCCATGGTAGCCGAATTTTTGATATCTTGGCCCAATAGGATTAATCAAAAGTCAGAAATTACGATCCTACTGTTGATATCTTGTCAGAAATCTCAACAGCTAGGATTAAATCTCAAGACATTACCCTAATATTCACTTTATATACTTTGTTATGGCTTATGGTTAATGGAGGGTCAACAGAATTTTCTAAAGAGATACTCTCTCTCTCTCACACACTCACTGGCTATCGGTCTCTCGCGATCTCTCTCTCTCCTTCATTGTCGCCGGACCTCTATCGACGTCGCCACCACTCGAAGTTTGTCGTTGTCGCCATCCAGTCACGCCTCCACCATCCCAGCTTTTTCTCGTTACCACATGAGGACCGTTGCCGCTCTGCTCTACTGCCTGCACCAGTTGAAAACTGCCGCTCCTCCTCTACGTCACAATAGCCTTTTCTTGCTCGGTTTTCACTTCTACCTCAGCCCGTTGCCACCCGTTTTTCGTCACGCCATTGACTTGCTGCCCGACGAAATCCCATCGGCAAAATCAACCCTGGTTTTCATTTTCTTGTGGATTAAGGTAACTTATCAACTCTTTGAGGGTTAATCCGAGTACGTTGGATTACTTGCTATTTTCGGATATTTGGCTTGGTTGATTGGAAATAGAATTATTCGTGTGTGTTTTGATGCCATAATCAAAGTGAAAATCGAACCTTTTTTTTGTTATAATTCAAAGAACACATCAAAGCCTAATTGTTCAATACAAAAAAATTTCAGATTTAGCCAGTCTAACCCATCACCGTTTAGGACTGATTTGCTATCTATAAAAAAATCCATTGTGGCGATCGCGATTTTGTTTGGATATTGGTTAGTAGATTGTTATTCTGATTGATTAATTGACTTTTGCCCTATTTAGAAGATTTCTAAAAAAATGGTAAGATATGGTTTCCTATAAATCATGTCTGATTGGTTTTTTTAAGGAAGATAATTAAGCAAATAAAGTCAAGATAATACAAATCATAAAAGGAATCCACCATGGCCGAATTTTTTGAAAAAGGAAAGGGCAAGGATTACATTCATGCATATCTTTAATATATTACATGCCCATCTTTAGTATATCCTATGCATATCTCATATTTTCAGCATATCCATAACATATTTTCGTGTATCATCCATTGCATTCCATATTTTTTAAAATATCCTTGCATAACTCTACCATGTATATATGCATTGCTGAAAATTAAAAAAAAAAAAGGGACAAAGAAGCTGCTCAATTTTTTTGGAATTGCATGCTCATGCCATTAAAATCCAAAAATACCAACAACAAAAAATCACTCGCATATCATGTAATTCCATGTCATGCATCTTTCCATGTCACTCATCCTGCCATGTCATTCTTACACGTCATCCATGCATAAATGCTGTGTTATCTTTTATGTCATTGCACATCACATGTCATATAGTTAGGTTGCATTAGCATCAACTTTAATAAAAGAGAAAATTAAAAAAAATCAAGTTATATAAACCATTCAAAAGACCCTTGCATGAAATTGGTACCGAAAGAACATTAGTTTTGATTAACTAGTGTAATTAAGTCCCCGAATCCACGATTTCTGGTTCGCATAAGTAAAATGGTTATCCCGCCGTTTTACTTAGATTTCTAATCAACCTACCAAAAAGGATTAGTGGCGACTTCAATTTATAAATTATTTCAGTGAAATTTAAGTTGCCAATTGGTAGGGTTTGTGAGAGTCCATATTAGGTTCGTTAATTTAATTGACCTAATAATACATTAGCCTAATTTTTTAGGTTGCGACAAAGTGTTCTTAACCAATTTCAGTGAATCAACCGGGATTGATCGGGTCATATACGTACCATGTTTGCGTGAGATAGAGATGATGACCCATGCAATGACATCATCCTTCCGGTTCTTTTCAAAAGGGAATAGATCGATATTGGATTTCGTTTAATTAATGAGAGCAGAGATAGTAGATCTCATTGCATAATATCTTTTAACGAGTTCAGATTTTGATCATCTCAACCCAATACATTATATAACTCACTCCTTCCCATAAAAAAAAGAAGACAATCGACTAGCATTAATGGCGTAATGATACATGCCCATTTCGGACGTCAATGTTATTTCAGTGATATAGAACTTTGTGAAAGTGAGAAGACGGACAATTTTGCTTTTGTTTGTTAAAATAAATCTCCGACTATTGTTTTCGATTGGCTTTAACTCTCAAGACATGACCAGAACATATCAAATTTTTAGAGACATGCAATGGCAAGAGGGTGGCGGAAAGGACGGGTGGGAGGAAATTGATGGTATGTGTGGAATGGTTGGTCGAATAACTTGATACCAAAACCAAAAACAAGTACCATTGAGATGTACAACTCTTGAAGCACTCGTACAATTAGGAACTTTAATATAGGTTAATAAGACCTCGAATTGATTGAAATGAAATAAATTTCATGAATTAGATGCAGTCCAACTTGAAACCTAAATGTGCAGGTTAATGGTATGTAACTTCGTGGTATAGGAAATGCCCCATGTGGCTTGCACCACTAGATTTATTCTTTACCAGTCAAGTTCACCACCAAGTGACAGAAATTTCGCCTTTTTTTCCAGGTTAATCTCTCTGGAATCACATGCTTTGCCTTTGGCAACGTTGGGAGAAATTGAGTCTATCGCCGCAACAACTACAACGAAAGGTCAGCCGAATAAAACGAAGCGTGATTTCACACGGATCATCCCCCACTAAGCAAGCAGGTTGAAGCTCGCCATGCCGCCGAAGAAGCGACGCCATTTCCGTCTCGTGCCTTACCCGATTGGGCCAATCGTTTTTGGCCCAATTGGGTAAGGCACGAGACGGAAATGGCGCATCTAGTTCCCATCCCCCTAGAGGATGTGAAATAAAGCACCTTTGTTTCAAAAGGAGACACCATCTGGTGGGGGGGTCATTCTCATGGAACATACGTTTCCTGTTCGCCTGCCCTCCATGCAGTCTCGTCCCTCCTATAACGCTACGAGACAAGCATTGGGGTCACACCGGCATCTGAAAAGAAGGGCAAAAGCACAGAAAACTTTTTTCTAGCGGAGTCTTGTCTTGGAATGAAGGTTGTTAGCTTTTGTGGCATTGAGGATTCACACGATCTTCATGTAAATATGTTGTTGATGCATATGCGTTATTGATCCGAAAAAGACAGGATCACTGACCACGAAGTATACATGTCTTGCCGTTTCATTTTGTCAATTTGACTGTAACATTCGATCAGGGGCGCAATCGGAGAAGAGTTCCTACCCTAGCGCTGCCTCCTTACCTACTTGGACTAGCAAAATGGAAAATAGTCTTTCGAGGAAGGAGTTGCCAAAAGAAACTATTCATGCAATCAACTGATGATAGCGATTCGCATTTCCGTATCATAGTCATCTCAGCAAGGCCGGTCAACCTTCGCCAAAGGCAAGGTGGAAGGTTGTCGCTAGGTAGTTCAGGACCATCGTGTCATTATTGTCACGCCCCAACTCTCGAGCCTGTGACATTCCTTGCCAAATCGCAACGAAGTCATAGAAATAGTGTCTCGGGCACACTATCGACATATCATTTACTTACGCATGCGGAAATGTGTTAACTCCCTGACAGTATAATCAAATAGGGATAAAACAGCAGGAGTCAAACACTACAACGTTTCACCAAAAGATAACAATAAACAATTATACATAACAGTGTATAGGTATTAACCCTATTGAGCTACTAACGTACGAGCACAATCCCATACTTTGGGGCGACTAGACAAAACCTCAAAGTTTTACTCGATCAGGTAAGACTAACTTCTTATCTTACTTCAGATAGCTAATTCAACAGCCAATTCTTGGTATCTACATGACTTCATCACTTGGGACCTGAAAATGTTGATGGTTGTAGGGACGGTGGAGCTAGAATTGTCGATTGTGATGAAGGATTTATGGTTTTATTGCTTGTACGTTATACAGTTGTTTGTGGTCTGCTTTTCTGTGACTGGCTATTCAGATGGAACTTGCAGAGATTTTTCTATCCAGCAACAGGTTACTTGGAGATGTTTCATGTTTTTTATCAAGTCAGTGCTCTTATCTGCGAAGGTCCGAGTCCGTCTTTACGATGTGTATCCGAGCGCGTAAACACCGGCGTTTATTCGACCAATCGAGTTAAGGCAGCTTTGTGTCGGAGAGTTAACTCGAACCTTTTGAGTTGCTGCTGGTTATCTCCTGCTAATTGAATACAATTTATCCGGGCGCGTTTGAAACGGTGGGAGTAAGGCCGGAACAGAATTGCGATTCTACTTCCCTTCCCCATCCCTGCTGTTTGGCGGGCACTTTTGAACTGGGATTGTTCATACTTTTCATGAAAGGAATGAGCATTTTGGGCGCAAGGAGTTGGAAAAAACGCTCATCCCCTTCGTAGTCATCGACTTAGAATCTGAGCGAATTGCCTAAAATATGATATGTCTTCCTACTCTGCGGCACCGCGAAAGGGAAAAAGGAAAACAGAAAGCCAAAGGCCAGGTGGAAGGTTGTCGTCGTGTCATTATGATCTGGAACCATTGAGAATGCGACATGTACTAAGTATATCTAGCGACATATGTTTAGTAGATCTCGTGTCAAATTGAAAAGATTAACCATAGGTTGTACTAAAGTTAGAGTATTCTGTAGCTCAACACCAAAGAGATTTGTAATTTGTTGCGACTGTTAACCAACCACCAAGGAAAAGCTAATGAATTACTAAGTGATACTTGAGCACCGATGTAGAACGTTCTTTTTTTTTTTTTAATAATCAAGATATCCGGACTAACTTGTGCACACCTCGACTACTCCTTGGGGAAGACTAGCACGGCAACCCACCGCCATAATCCCTCGCTTAAATCACTAGTGCTCATTTGGGGAGATGTCAATCTTTGGAAAGAATCTTTATTGCAATCTTACTTTAGTGAGATCCAGATTTCTTTTTCTCGAAATCAAGAAGATATCCAGAGGAAGGAAAAAGAAAGTAACATGATTTTGGGGAGAAGAGACGATTTTGAAGACGACGTTCAGTTTTTCTATTATTCTTCCTTTCAATGCTAGATGCCAAGTAAAAAAGAAGAAGGCGAATTCAAAGTCAATCCTTGACTATTCTTGGTGCCCTTGTTCTAGTTCTTCATCATGTTTAGTTTAATCATTGTTTTCAGTTTAATTTTTATTTTGTTCTAGACTACTTCTTGTTAGAGCTACGACGTAACTTAACTATGATGAAATAATTTTTCATACTCGTTTATACAATTCTACAATTTGTACGTGTGAGTTATATATCATGTTCTTAATGCTTTTAAGTGATTGATCACCACTTGAATGATATTTATTGCACATATGAAACTGAAAGGAGATTCCGCGCAAGTGCTTTATGATATATAGCCATGAATTCATGATAGATAGAGATATCTTATGCTTTTTTGTGCTTTTGGTAGTAGGTAAATCGAGGGTGGTTTATTAAATCCGGGAACATTCATAGATTTTAATGCGTTTGGATTTACTTAAATTTACATGGACCAAGTGTGGGTTGCTAAATCTAATTAAGGTTGCTATACCGGACCAAAGATAGTGATTTACATTACGAAGTTATGCCATCACATTATGAATTTAATTTAATTGCATGACGAGATTGGTTAATTAATCACGATTGGTTAAGTGAAATCGGATGCTCTAATATTTTTCATTCTTAATTAGAATCCGTTGTTTGTTGTTTCTTTATATTTCGAAATTTCTAATTTCTATTTTAGTTTGTTGTATTGGTTAATTTATTTTTCTTTGAAATTTTCTATTTCTTTATTGAATTTTTAATTGGTTAGATAAATTTGAGAATTGTTCATGTTTAGTAAGCAATTTGATTGATCTGTCTACAATCTCCGGAACTATATTCTTATTCATCATTTTATTATTTGTTCGATACGTGCACTTACATTGTAAACAAGAGAACACCAAGGGTTGCTAGCTGGCCCTCCTTTGGTATTGGGCAAGGGCCGGCAATCCTCGCGAGGTTTAGGCGAGGGTTCATCAACCCAAAAATAAAAGGAAAAGGCTTCAGAATTTTTTTAACAGAGATTATGAAAATTACTTGCATCAATACCAGGCGTCCCCCATTTCATGCATGACATTCGGCATCCTTGTCAACAATTTTCGATTAAAGTTGAGATAGCCTCAATTGGCAAAGTGTCAAAAGGTGTAAGACTAAATCAACCAAAGTGCAATAGAAGTAGGGCATTTTGGACAATTTCGCTGCAAAATGATATATTCTCATATGGCAGTCGCGATACGAACTCCCTAGTCTTGACATATAGAATCACATTTGGATAATTGATGGCAGCCTCTTGCCTATTAAAGTATCATGCAACCAGCAACACAAGAATAGGGATCGTGCGTTGCCAGAGAACATAACTTTGAGTCTTTTGTATTTGTGTTTGTCCGTAAATAAAACTATTATTGTCTGAAATTACGTAAACCATCATCATTTAAACAAAAGGAAAATGCTTCCTTGATAGTATATGTAGGAATAGTACAATATCAACCGTAGACTCACACAAGTGTTTCGCGTAAAAACCTCATTGATTGGGAGATCGTATGATCAGAATTAACTGTCCGTACTGTCAAACTGTTAGGCTAGCTGTCACGTCCCGACTCTCGAGCCCGCGACATCCCTTGCTCAATCTCCACGAGGTCATAGAGATAGCATCCCAGGCACGCTATCGACCTACCATTTACTTAAGCATGCGGAAACGTGTCAACTTACTGACAATAAAAACAAACAGGAATAGAATAGTAGGAATTAAACACCACAATTACATCTTAATCCTGTCTATCCTACTTTCGTAAAAAAATAACCCCATACTTCAGGGTGACTAGACTAGACTTTTGCAGGGGTACTAAGTCAGGTAAGACTAATTTCTCATATTGCTTCAGATAACTAATCCAAAAGCCAAACCTTGGCGCCCACGAGGCTTCGTCACTTGGGACCTGAAAATATTATCCCACGACAAGGTGAGAATAAATCTCAGTGAATCAAGTCTAAGCTCGGTTAGGAAACTGATTCATCCGAGCATCCTAACGAAAGTCTCACAATAGTAATTTACACAAATAACCCCCAAATACATTCACTATATAAAAATAATTCACATGCATACTTGTCAGCCTCAACCACACATAATGCAATGCTTGACTCGACTCACAACCAAACAGTTGATCACTCAACAAGCATCTCATCCACAAGTACGCACTAGACATCACACAAGTCCATTTATTCACGATGATCGTGCCCACAGCACATGAGAGGATCTGCACGAAAGAAGGCGTAATTCGACTCCCACAAATAACGCGATCCAGCACCTCAGTGCAATCGAGCGTTCTACCGGCAGGACCAGGTTACGTCCCTTTTCTCTCGGCAACAGTTACTACAAGAGATGTCTCTGGTGCGCCTGACATGGCACTAGCAAGTATGCATCCCTAAACGGGGCATTAGTCCATCACAAGCTGCGACCGGCATCTGACAATCCCTTAAAACCGTATGTACCATACGGAGCATGAATTATCGTGCTTCTAACAAGTCGTGTGGTTCTATACAACTGGTACAGTATGAACTTGCTAGGAAAAATATTATCGTTCCATCATATGACCACACAGAACACATCCAGCAATCAACCCATTTCATTATCTTCAGTTAAAGCCGAATGCTCACTTACGCATGTAAAAGATCCACCAAAGGCCATTTTCATGCTAAAACATGTCTTTTGATTTCCCACACGACTATATGCATATACAGTCTAACATTAGGCATTGCAATCATAAACGGGCTATCAAACCCTAAACAGACAGTTAATTACCTAGTGGACAAAAAGACAATCAAACAGGTAGCTCAGTGAAGCGATCAAATCAACAAGGCCACCAAGCAATCACGAGCAGTCAAAACCGATTAGGCTATAAAAAGCTCGATTCGTATAATAATACTTTATTAACAAAATTAATCGATTTAAGGCGTCGATCGCTCGCTCGTCTTTAACATGTCGCTCACTCGCGATAAAACACAATTAATCAATTGCAACTGATCTCAATTAGCCACAGACAATATAATCAACCGACTAACCTAATCGATCGGCCATTTAACATAATCACAATTTCTATATAAACCGGCTCCGATCTCATACCTAAATTCCCTAATCGCCTAAAAGACTCATTCTAGGCGCAATTAGCACCCTAACCAAGGATTAGGACCAACTCACCAATTAAGTCGGCTAGGGCGGTCTCAACGGCGACGGGGACGACAGTGACGACGAACGGCGGTGGCGAATCACAAGCCAAATTTCTCGAACAACGGCCCAAAACTCTCGGCCCACAAACCAAACTTCTCGGCCAAATGGCCCACGGACTCGGCCACTCGGCTTGAATTCTCACGCACCCGGCCTAGGCCGATACGGGCCACGGCCCGCGCGATCTGGCTCGGATCGGGCTCTCGACCGGCAGGGCAAGGCAGGGGTGGTGCCGGGGCTAAAACAGCTGGAACGGCGATCGGTGAATGGCGGCAGGCTCGGAGGTGGACGATGGAAGGACCAGGGAGTCGGCAGGAGTCGATCAGAACCGATGGCCACGGCAAAGGGCTGCTGGAGGCGGCGGATCGGCGTTGGGACAGAACCGGCCGAGCTAGGTGTTTAGGCGCCGAGAAATGGGGCGTCGGTTCGAGGGGATTTCCGATTGTCACACAGGCGGCCGGCGGCCAAGAGCTCAAGGAAGATAGAGGGAGGTCTTGGGGGTTCGTTGGTGGCGGCGGTATGAGGCGGCATCGCAGGAAACGACCGGATAGAAGAGAAAATCGACCGGTCCCCAAAACAGGGCACCGGTGGTTTCGCAGCTGATTACGGCGGCTTCAGTAGGCAATCGGCGAAGGGGCTGGGTTGAAGATATCGAGGGAAGGCAGGAGAATGTTGGAGGGGTGGTGGGTGGCGGCGGTGGCGGCCGAAAACGGCCGGAGGAGGCCCCGACGCTCTAGGGTCAACAGGGCCGAAATAGGGGGCTGGGATTTCGCGGCGTTCCGCTGTCGTCCGGCAGCTATCGAAGGAGGCGGAGGATTCGGGAGGGATGGCGACGAAGGGCTGAGGGTCGTGGTCGTCGGTGGTGGGTAGCGGCGGCGCAAATCGACAGCGGTAGAAGGAGGAAGGAGGAGGAAGAGTCCAGTCGGGGGGTGTGTTACGCCGAGAGAGAGAGAGAGAGAGAGAGAGAGAGAGAGAGAGAGAGAGAGAGAAAGAGAGAGAGTGAGGGGCCCACCGGATTTTTTTTTTCAAAGAGGGGCAATTCAGTAATTTCACAAACTGGGACTGGATCGAATTTTCGGACACCGAATAAAGGGTATTTTGGTAATTTCATAGGCTAGGCTCGGTCGAGATTAGGCTCGAGTGCGATAATTGAAATCCTAATTCGCGATGACTAAGAATTTCGAAACCTAATGTAAACCGACTGAAACTTCAGAATTCGTCCAATTATCGTCTCTTCAGTCCTTGCGATCCAAAATTTTCTATTGACTGGAATTCGATGTCAATTTCTTAAATTAATTCCAGTTACCTTGCCAAAGGTGAATTTCTAAGGCGTCACAACTCTCCCCCACTTAGAAAATTTCCTCCTCGAAATTGAAGTACTACTACAACTTTTCAAACCAATAATGATATCATGTCCTCACAATTTTCTCAAATAGTTCCTTCAGGACCACAGTGTTACCCAACCATCTTGACCAAAGGGAAAATTCTTGCTCCTGAATACTTGTTATCTCCCAACAACGGATACTGACTGGACTTCCCGGTTACAATGCTCGCTCATTCAATTCAATCTTCTCATAACTCAACACAACACATGAGCAGGGCTCGGCTCGCACTTCCTTAATATTGACACATGGAAGGCGTTGAACCATCTTAGCAGTAAAGTAAGACGATACGCCAATTTCCCAATTCTTTCCAAAAATCTTGAAAGGTTTGACATACTTGAACTTAGCATTCCTTTCTTGCGAAAACGAGTTGTCCTTTCAACAAGTGTCACTTTCTACAGACATGATCACCTACCTGAAATTCCATTAATCTTCGCTCTTGAATGGCGTAACTTTCCTGACGACTCTGAACTGTTCTTAGTCTTGATTGCGTCTAGCGACTGTTCTACCATATCATGCCTCTAAAAGCATCATACTAATGCTCTGCTGATTTTTTTTTTACTCCGTTAGATGTAACTGTTCTTTTCAATCACCTTGAAATCCAAAACGCATGCCACCAACATGACCGCCAAGGTCTGAATTGTCCTTTTGGATTGACCTTCTGTCTACGGTTAATAAGCCATCCCAAACTGCACTTTTGTTTCCCAATCTTCATACTAGTTTCGCTCCAAGTCAATCCAACTTTATTTCCACTCTAAGCATTGAAATCATAAAGCAACTATCAAATTCAAGTCGGATTCTAACTTATGATCCTTGACTACTAATCCGATATAATTCGATATCCATAATTCGTTTCAACAGGGTGAATCATCCGACTTTAGGGATTCAACTCAACTGTGACCATTCGATCTTGCTATCCCAATCAACTGTTGGTTATCCTAGTAACCGTAGTAATATCTATTTCCACGAATAGACTGGCCATTTCTTAAATTCCAATGAGCAGAGTTTAACGCTGCTTTTTCCCTCATGTTCCATAAATGTCAACCATGATTAACACTAATAGTAATTTGGGCATTCTGCTTATATGGAGAAGGTCTACTAATAATTCGCCTCTTCTTCAACGCTTTGAAATTTAGAATCTCCACTTGTCAACTCTTGAATACTTGGAAAATTACTGAACTCAGGCGCTAAATCCAACTGATAATCGGACCGTTCATTCTATCGAACAGGGTCAGCTCACAACCGACCGACGAGTTGAGGACCACCTCAAATATTACGGTTTAGGATTGGAATCACCCGTTCCTAGACCGGTGGCACAATCGAACACAATCGAGATCACCTCTCATGACCAACTCAAATTGATGCAGGATTAGTTCAACTCGACCCGTAGTCCTCCAGCAACACATCACAAAATCTAGGGTAGCTAATCCTTGACTAGTGTGTGGTTGGTATGAGGTTCTAGTACAAATCGTTCCTCACTAGTCCATGGCCATCCTGAATATCGATCAATGCTAGTTCACAAATCATGCCACGAATCAATCCTTGGTCAACTTCAGGGTAATCCTATGGTTGACTTATAGCTGAGCGAGACCAACCTAATTCGGTCCATGCTTGATTTCAGATCGCCACACAGTCGATCCTTAATCAATAACACAACCGACTGGCAAATCAGGCTATCATCCACGTCGAGGGCGACCTCTAACTCTCGGTGGCTTCCTCGACCCTTGGTCGTTATTCGCGATTAGTTCGAGTCTTAAACTTGAATCGGTTGTAGATCTTGGAACATCACACTCATATTAAGTTGAATTTCTTCACATTGTTATATCTTGAACATGCATCCTCAATCTGATTACTATACTCCAAATTGAGTCATTTATCCCTTGAGTTCTTAGAAGTTTCATCACCAATCCATTGTAATCTTCTCTCACCTTTACCTTAGAATCTCCAATGATGGCAGCAGTCCACTTAGGCTTGCAATGTTGCTCTTTGACTTGTTGATACACCAAAATCTTCGTCATTTGCTCGACCGCACCTATTAATCTGCTACTAGCCCTACCTCAAATCTTGATGTCCTCACGAGCTATCCAAACTAACACTGAAACTACTGTTGTGAATCCCAATCAATTTTCTGCTTTATCAAAAGCAATGCCCGTATGGTCATTATTCCAAGAAATCATGTGGCCTTACTATGCTTCCGTTGCGCCACTCTGATAGCTAGTCTTCTTTAATTGTCACATCTCGCAATCTTAATCTTATTTAGGGGCATCGCCAAACTCAATAGTTTGTGCATCCAACTGGCGACACTATCATGTCACCTAACCTTAGATTGTCATTACGAACTTTCCTTATTCGTCTTCACCATCCTTGTTTCATGCACAGGTATGAGGCTTCATTAACTATAATATTCAAGCAGTGTATACTTCACCATGACCTTATCAGGTTACTAGTCGACTAAGTCATATAGCCTCAAGTCATTCCAATACTATCTTTGGTATACTGCAAGGTCTTCTGCAATCAAGATTCGGAGATAAAATCAACTTTCACCCATTTTGCAAAACACATAAGTCTTACTTACCCATGACATCTCGGTTCATCCACAATCTTCTGTCCATCACCCTAAATGACACATGGCACTCATAACCATGTTTTCACTTTTAAGTCCCACTTTAACCACATGTAGAGAAAGATTTTCATCGCTCTTCGGCACACTTTACCTACCTTTGCATTGATCCTTATCAATTCATACTTTCTGACTCTTTGGAGGTTCATTACATCGCAGAGATTACCTTCGCAATTCACACTCGCTCTTTTGCGAATGTTCATCTAATCAGTGATTAGGATCCAAGAAAACAACGGCTAAGACAATCCAGGCAAAACAACACTTCAAACTTATAAAATCCACAAAATACTAATTGTCTTATTACAAATCCATATCCATAAGCCTTATCCATAAAGAGGTCCTTTCAAACTCGACTAGCTATTGCTAATCTGTACCAAAGCATCTTAACTCAAAAGTCACCATACTCCTAGTAGAGTCGATCCTAGGTATTCTGCTGAACATCTCCTCGAGTTTGTTCTTCTTGCGACAACGATGCTTGGGCAGTTTTCTATCTCAACGGGCAATCCTTTACTTGGTGTCCCAGCTGATAACATTTAAAGCATTCTCCACCTTTATACGGGCAGGGACCTGACCTATGCCTTAAGCGACACTCCTCACTTTGCAGAAACATCGGCTTCTTGATTGTACTCCTCCGATTAGACGGGATGTGACACTTGTTGGCATACATCGACCTCTTTTCTATCTAACGGTTATCCGTGAAAGAAGTCACAAGTCGCGATTCAGATGCGATTGCTCTTTCGGTCATGCTCCTCTCCATAGATTTGGCCCTTTTGTACAATTCGCTATAACTCTTCAGGTTCAACGGCACCAGTTGATTCTTGATCTCGGGCTTTAATCCCTCACAAAATCTTCTCATCCTGTTCATAGGATCTCCAATCGTCCGGGGTGCAAAGTCTGACAGCTCAGTAAATTTCGCCTCATATTATTCTACTGGCATTTGGTCCTGTCGAAGCTGCAAGAATTCAACCATCTTTTTCTCTCGCCTACAGTCTAGAAAGTACTTGCCATAGAAGGCTTCACAAAGGCATTCCACACCGGAACCATACCTTCAAGAAAGATCTTTCTTCGTGTGGCTTCCCACCACGCATTAGTGTCACCTTGAAGTTGATAAACGGCCAGTGTCACCTTGTCCTCTTCGGAACATCCTAGCACGGCGAATACCTTCTCAATTTCCTTAATCCATAAGATTGCAGCCTCTAGATCTCCTAATTCTTTGAACTTCGGTGGCTTGAGGTTAAGAAACCTCTCTATCAACTCAATTATCGGCTGCACATCTTTCTCGTTTCCAGTCAACAAGTCCTCACTTGAAGCGACGACATCATTAATCTGACTACTCACTGGCTGTCCAACTATAGCTTCTAAAGTTTCCAACGCCTGCATAATCCCTTCCGCTCTAGGATCTTCTTGAGATATCCTTCCACTAGGCACCCTTTCATTATCGTTGCTCATTATACAAGTAACTTACGGAGTCCTATCCACCCTAAGCAATGCGTAATGAGATCACTAACAATCAATCAAAAGAAGCAAAGATAACAAGCACATGCAAAAGCTTACAAACCTACTAACTATCCCAAATACTAGTGCTCCTTATCACTCCAAGTCAATGACCAGATGGATCAGGCTAACCTCGCTCTGATACCACCTTAGGGCGGGGATGTCATGCCCCGACTCTCGAGCTCGCGACATCCTTTGCCCAATCGCCATGAGGTCATAGAGATAGCGTCTTAGGCACGCTATCGACCTACCACTTACTTAAGCATGCGGAAACGTGTCAACTTCCTAATAATAAAAACAAACATGAATAGAATAGTAGGAGTTAAACACCACAATTAAATCTTAATCCTGTCTACCCTACTTCCGTATAAAAATAACCCCATACTTCGGGGTGACTAGACTAGACCTTTGCAGGGGTACTAAGTCAGGTAAGACTAACTTCTCATCTTACTTCAGATGACTAATCCAAAAGCCAAATCTTGGCGCCCACGAGGCTTCGTCACTTGGGACTTGAAAATATTATCCCAAGACAAGGTGATAATAAATCTCAGTGAATCAAGTCTAAGCTCGGTTAGGAAACTGATTCACCCGGGCATCCTAACGGAAGTCTCATAATAATAATTTACCACAAATAACCCCCAAATACAGTCACTATATAAAAATAATTCACATGCATACTTATCAGCCTCCACCACACATAATGCAATGCTTGACTCGACTCACAACCAAACAGTCGATCACTCAACAAGTATCTCATCCACAAGTACGCACTGGACATCACACAAATCCATTTATTAACGATGATATTGCCTACTGTACATGAGAGGATCTACGCGAAAGAAGGCGTGATTTGACTCCCACAAATAACGTGATCCAGCACCTCAGTGCAATCGAGCGTTCTACCGGCAAGATCGGGCTACGTCCCTTTTCTCTCGACAATGGCTACTACAAGAGGTGTCTCCGATGCGCCTGGCACGGCACTAGCAAGTAGGTATCCCTAAACGAGGTATCGGTCCATCACAAGCTGCGATCGGCATCCGACAATCCCTTAAAATCGTACGTACCATACGGGGCATGAATTATCGTGCTTCTGACAAGTCGTATGGTTCTATACAACTGGTACAGTACGAACTTGCTAGGAAAAACATCATCGTTCTATCATATGACCACACAGAACACATCCAGCAATCAATTCATTTCATTATCTTCAGTTAAAGCCGGATGCTCACTCACGCATGTAAAAGATCGGCCAAAGGCTATTTTCATGCTAAAACATGTCTTTTGATTTCCCACATGGCCATATGCATATGCAGTCTAACATTAGACACTGCAATCATAAACGGGTTATCAAACCCTAAACAGATAGTCAATTACCCAGTGGACAAAAGGATAGTCAAATAGGTAGCCGAGCGAAGCGATCAAATCAACAAGGCCACCAAGCAATCACGAGCAGTCAAAACCGATCAGGCTACAAAAAGCTCGATTCGTATAATAATACTTTATTAACCAAATTAATCGATTAAAGGCGTCGATTGCTCGCTCATCTCTAACCTATCGCTCGTTCGCGATCAAACACAATCAATCAATTGCAACTAATCGCAATTAACCACAGACAATATAATCAACCGACTAACCTAATCGATCGGCCATTTAACTTAATCATACTTTCTATCTAAGCCGGCCCCGATCTTGTACCTAAATTCCCTAATCGCCTAAACGACTAATCCTAGACGCAATTAGCACCCTAACTAAGGATTATGGTCAACTCACCAATTAAGTCGGCTCAGGCGATCTCAACGGCGATAGTGACGGTGGTGGCGACGAACGACGACGGCGAATCACGAGCCAAATTTCTCGAACAACGGCCCAAAACTCTCGACCCACGAACCAAACTTCTAAGCCAAATGGCCCAGGGACCTGGCCACTCGACCTAAATTCTCAGCTACCTGGCCCAGGCCGATATGGGCCACGGCTCGGGCGATCTGGCCCAGATCGGGCTCTCGACCGGCAGGGCAGGGCAGGCGCGGCACCGGGGCTAGAACAGTCGGAACGGCGATCGGTGGACGGCGGCCGGCCCGGAAATGGACGGTGAAAGGACCAGGGGGTAGGCGGGAGTCAATCGGGACCGGTGGCCACGGCGAAGGGCGGCTGGAGGCGGTGGATCGGCGTTGGGATAGAACCAGCCGAGCTGGATGTTTGGGCGCCATGAAACAGGGCGCTGGTTTGAGGGGATTTCCTGTCGCCACGCGCGGCGGCCGGCCACCAAGAGCTCGAGGAAGATAGAGGGAGGTCTTGGGGGTTCGTTGGTGGCGGCGGTGTGAGGCGGCATCGCCGAAAACGGCCGGATCGAAGAGAAAACCGACCGGTCCCTAAAATAGGGCACCGGTGGTTTCACGGCAGATTACGGCGGCTCCGGCGGGCAATCGTCTACGAAACTGTGCCAAGGATGTCGAGGGGAGGCAAGAGAACGTCGGAGGGGTGGTGGGTGGCGGCAGTGGCAGCTAGAAACGGCCGGAGGAGGCGCCGACGCTCTCGGGTCAATAGGGCTGAAACAGGGGGCTGGGATTTCGCGGCGTTCCGCGGTTGTCCGGCGGCTGTAGATGGCGGCGGAGGGTTTGGGAGAGACGGCGATGAAGGGCTGAGGATCGTGGCCGTCGGTGGTGGGTGGCGGTGGCACAAATTGGCGACGGCAGAAGGAGGAAGGAGCAGGAAGAGTTCAGTCGGGGGGAGGGGGTGTTACGTCGAGAGAGAGAGAGAGAGAGTGAGGTCACGTGAGAGGGAGGGGGAGCAGGAGAGAGAGAGAGAAAGAGTGAGAGGCCCACCGCATTTTTTTTTCAAAGAGGGCCAATTGGGTAATTTCGCAAACGGGGACTGGATCGAATTTTCGGACACCGAATAAAGGGTATTTTGGTAATTTCATAGGCTAGACTCGATCGGAATTAGGCTCGAGCGCGAGGATTGAAATCCTAATTCGCGACGACTAAGAATTTCAAAACTTAATCTAAACCGACTGAAACTTCAGAATTCGTCCAATTATCATCTCTTCAGTCCTTGCGATCCAAAATTTTCCATCGACTGGAATTCGATGTCAATTTTTTAAATTGATTTCAGTTACCTTGCCAAAGGTGAATTTCCAGGACGTCGCACTAGCAGCTTCCTCAACAAAACTATAATTTATTGAAACCTTCACAGAGTCCAAAAACGTGAAAGCTGGGGGGATCGCCACTATAAAATCAATGCGCAATTAAAAGGAAGAGAGTAGTGGACGATGAAGAAACATCCATCCAATTTTCTCACCTAAATTGCCTTATGCAGTAGTTCTTCGATAAGTTAATAATGCTCAGTGGATTTTGGGGATCAGCTGCGACCTTAACTTGCAGAGAACAAGCAAACCTTGTGAAAATCCGAAATCCTAGAGTCTGAGTCTCTCGAGCGCGTAATGAATCGAGAAATAATCATCTCTCAAGGGTTGGAGTTTGACCATTTGGCAACCCGCACATTAGCTTTCTCCGCCTGCATTTAGCCATTATCACAGACTTATTTAAACAAATTTTTATACATGTTTGATCAGAAGAAACATGAAATAAACTTGAGGACTACCTCTTTCTCCCAATCACATCGAATGGTTATTATGGCCAGTATCACGGTTTGAATAGCAGTGCCTCCGAAAATCATTCCACCCCAAATACCCTGCAGTTATTCGAAGTGTTCCTTAACATTAATTTAACAGTCTGGTTGTTGAGCCTAAGTAACAAAGCATATGAAAGAAAATGAGGTGATAAGGTAAATGAAGGATCCAAATACTTACCATAACGCCTAAATGGAAAACCCATTCCATCAGGAATCCAAGAGGTAGACCCACAACATAGTAGCACCCCAAATTGATGTATGCAACATACGCTTGCCATCCCAATCCAACAGCAACTCCTGCAGCATTGATGAAACTTGTGCTTATGATCTAAATCCCAATTGACATTTTAGGAAAATGGTTTCTTAAATCTTTTTTTTTTCAAGAAACAAATGAAACCTAAATCTCACACAACATTGAGCGGACTTCAATTAGGATCCAAGTTGTATTATGCTTACTTTGAGTAAACTCTAGATGATATCAGGCAATTTGTTTTCATTCAGTATCACGCTTTGTTATTCAAGCTCTATTTTAAGGTGGTATTGGGTGCTAATCGCAAATTACCAAATGATCAACTTGTTGAGAAAAACTTCCTTCTGAATATTTTGATTTTGATAAAATTGTCATTCTTACGATAGAATCTGGTTAATACCAATGAATATTTTACTGCAAGAATAAACACGTGAACAAAAGTTTATATTGGTCTAAACTAAACGTTCAAACTCAAGGGGCAGGCGTTTTGTGTTTGCTTTTGAGACAGTCATAGTCTTTTATTCAGATGGGGAAGATGCTGCCTCTGAAAACTTAACCTTGAGAATACTTATGTGACATTTTAGCAAGGACTTTACTAAAGCTCAAAATCACTATTCTAATCTATTCAGATTCAAAAAGTCTCTACTTTTGAAGACTGCTTATGAACTATGTTCAGATTCTGCAAGTATTTTTAGAGAGATTCTAGAAACCCACATTTGGCAGATTTTCAGTTTGGCTTATTTATCTATAGAATTTTGTAATATTTGATTGACATGATTATTTTCCAATCAGATCATGATAATATTTTCGATTGGTTACTACCTTCCAGGAATAAGTTTTGCTGCAGATTCAAATTAACTCTACTTATGAAAACTAAGGATTTAGTTATATGGGCGACTGAATCTGAAGGGTTTAAACTCTACTCCAATGGCTATTATATTTTCCTAAATACGATCTCGTTCAATTACGATTGATGACGTCCAATCAACGATTGAAAAGTGATGCTTTGAAGACCTGTCCAGCAACTAGTTTAGAGGTGGAGTATAAAAGGAAGATCCATGGTGTCCAGTCGATTGAGATTAGAACTTACAATTCCAAAGTGTTTGAGTTTTTTAGATTTACAAATTTATTCTTGTGTGCTATGAGTCTTATCTTTGAGAGATTGTGTAAGAGTGATTGAATGTGACATCTCTTCTAATCTTTCAACGATTTATATAGTGAAATCCAGCTAATAGGCTATCAACATGGAAGAGTAGATGTAGGCTTGCTAAAGCCAACCCGCTATAAATTTGCATGCATTTCTCTTGCTATAAACACACTTACTATGTTTAGTTTTATGCACATCTTTCTATTCAAATTCCGCTTTAAGTTTCAAAACTATTCGAAATCACCTACTCACCCCTCTCTAAGTAATATTGTTAGATACAACACAACTAAGTCAATTTTGTGCACGTCAATATCTCACAGGATAGCTCAATCAAACTCAAAAACAAGCTCCATGTGTTATAATGCCGTTTTATTTGATTCTTATTCTATAAGTTTGGTTGAACATGTTATCTCCAATGCCAATGTCGGATTGATCACACTCGTCCTGAACAAACCACCTCATCTTCTATGGAAGTACACTGGTGATCGATCCGACATCAATGCCTCGAAAATTTCTTTTTCGCCGCTACGTTACATGATCTCACACAAACGGATTTATGGAAGAGAAGAGCTACAAGTAGTAAACTCAAATGTAAAAAGATGGACAAGGAGATTCACCCGATAGAATAGGCTGAACACTGTTGAGAAGTATGGTGACGCCTAGAATATAAGAAAGCGTGTCCACTTCTTCAAGAACATCAGCGGAGGAAGTGAAAATGTACGCAAATTTGTCTTGCAAGACCATGATGAGAGCACAGAAGAAGCAACCAATTATCGTGGACTGCACCACGGATACAACGGTCGCAAATTTCGCGGCCTTGCCATTCCCAGCTCCAAGCTCATTCGCCACCCTCACTCTGGAAAATCAAGCAAACTAGAGAACAAAGATTGAAGGAATGGAAGATAAACAGATCTCTTGTTTGTGGAAGCGTATTTGGCAGAAGGCGAAAGAGAGCTCTTTCGGGTTGAGTACACAATCAATTCGAGAGGATATTCCCCTTCAATCAACTACTTATACTTATAGCGTGATCTTAAATCTTCTACATACTAACAAATCCATACCCAGTTGCGGCGAAGAAGGCGAGAGGGATCATCATCTCCCAACCGTTGATGCTCATGCTGTCATAGACGTGTAATTAGGAACTTATTAGTAACTTAATGGACGACACTTACAGTGAATAATCCTTCTAACGATGAAATCACCAAAGGTGGAGATGAATGTTTTATTACCAGATGGACAGGGCATCCACGGCAATCGTTGCATTTTGTAGATATCCAGTCATAAGTATTAATATCCTGTAGTACCAATTCTCCAAACTGTCCGAAAAGTGCCAGGAAAAACGTGATGATCAAATTCCAAGAAAAGTTCCAAAAGTTCTAGTGGAGGGACAGAGTTATGAGCTAAATATTGCTACTCATGTATAGTGTAAGTTGGAGATGGAGGCTCGATTTTTACCAAAGCATAACTCCAGAAGCAGCGGACAACTTGACGAACTCCCATAACCCCGAGAAAGCCACCGTGGAGAAGCCAGTCCACGTCAGCGGGCATCCGCCGCACGCCGTGTACACGAACAAAGCGAGCACCAAGAACCACCAGGAGAGATCCAAGGCGACAGATAGCCCCACAACGCCGAAGTCGAACACGTAGACGCAAAGCCAGTTCATGAGCACGTTGATCCCCAGGCCGGCCAGCGAGACCCATGCCAAGACCTGGGTCTTCAGCTGGCTCTGCAGGAACCTCGTCAAGGGGAATTGGAAGGCGAAGCTGAAGTGCAACGGGATGAGCCACAGCACCACCGTGCCTGACATCTCCGCCACATCGTCCGGCTGGCCCAGGAGCTTCAGGAGCGGCATGGCAAACACGTAGAAGGGGAGCAGCAAGAAGCAACACAGGAAGAGCACAATCCACGACCTTTGCATGTATATGCCGAGCATGTGATATCTTTTCGCGCCGAAGGCTTGGCCACATAATGTCTCCAGCGCGCTCGCCATGCCTAACTAATAACCACAGTACAAGTTTAAAAGTTGACATGAAACTCTAAATCTCTCTTTCTTTCTTCATGGCAAATTGAATGTTTTGCAGCTAAAAATCACTATGAGCACCTGATTAATCCATAAACCGATGCATAAAAATAAGTTTTCTTACTCTTAACTACCGACGCCAATAGCCAGCCAAGAGGTTTCACATTGAGAAATCAACATCAACATCAACAACACCTTTATCCCAAACTAGTTAGGGTCGGCGGTCGATAAATCTCAAAGAATCATAAAAATAAAAATAAAAATAAAAGCAGAATCAAGGGAGGAAAAAAAGATAAATGTGTAAAAATAAATAAGTATATATATATCTATCTATCTAGACACTACCCCTCCACAATACTAATAGCCTCCCTCCACTCCGTCCTAAGACAAACCGTACGCCAATCTATTTCCCACTCCATTAAATCTTGTTTTACTGCTTTCCCCCAAGTAAGTTTCGGTCGACCTCTTGCTTTCTTCATGTTATGCTCTCGATAGCAAACTTCTGTTCATACCGGTGCATCTAAGGGTCTTCGAAGAATATGCCCAAACCATCTCAATCTATGATCTCTCATCTTTTCCGCCACTGGTTCTACTCCAACTTTTCGTCGAATCTCTTCATTCCTTATCTTATCCATCATTGTATGACCACACATCTACCTTAACATCCTCATTTTCGCTACTTTCATTTTATGCTCATTTTTCCTTTGTGCTGGCCAACATTCAGCTCCATATAACATGGCAGGTCTGACTACTGTTCTATAAAATTTTCCTTTTAATTTAAGAGGAATTTTGCGATCACACAAAAATCCCGATGCACTGCGCCATTTCATCTAACCTGCTCTGATTCTATGGCTTACATCCTCGTCAATCTCTCCCTCCTTTTGCAATATTGATCCTATATATCTAAATGTATCTTTTTTGGGTACTTCCTATTCGAGCATATTTACGACTTCTTGATCCCCTCTTTCTGCAGTGTCAAACTCACACTTCAAGTATTCCGTCCTACTTCGATTTAGCGTAAATCCTTTAGACTCCAACATGCTTTTCCATACTTATAACTTAACGTTAACTCCAGCCCTGGTCTCATCAATAAGCACGATATCGTCTGCAAATAGCATACACCATGGCACCTCATCTTGAATATCTTTTGTTAGCTCATCTATAACCAGGGCAAAAGGTAAGGGCTCAAAGCAGAACCTTGGTGTAAGCCTACTGTGATTGGAAAATAACTTGATGTGCCATTACAAGCCTTCATACATATAGTAACACTGTTATACATGTCCTTGATTGCCTTGACATACTTTGAAGGTACTTTTTTCTTCTCAAGAATCCACCACAAAACCTTTCTTGGAACCCTATCACACGCCTTCTCGAGATCAATAAACACCATATTGAGGTCTTTCTTTCTTTCTCGATATATTTCCATCAATTGTCGTATTAAGAAAATAGCCTCCATGGTAGATCTTCCTAGCATAAATCCAAATTGATTAACAAAAACCTTGATCTTTATTCTCAAACGATGCTCAATAACTCTCTCCCACAATTTCATTGTATAGCTCATAAGTTTGATGCCTCTATAATTAGAACAATTTTGGATATCCCCCTTATTCTTGTATATAGGCACAAGTATACTCTTCCTCCATTCATCAAGCATCTTATTAGTATGGAGGATCTTATTAAAAAGACTAGTCAACCAACTTATTGCTACATCCCCTAAGCATCTCCACACTTCAATAGGAATATCATCGGGTCCCAAGGCTTAACTAGTCTTCATCTTTTTTAATGCCTCCCTAACTTCCCGTACTTTAATTCTACGCACAAACCTTCTATTTGAATCATCAGAAGCATCTTCTAAATCCACCTCACTTCTATCGCTCTCCCCATTAAAAAATTTGTTAAAATAACTCATCCACCTGCCCTTGACGTCTTCATCTCTTATCAAGAGTACTTGATTTTCATTCTTGATACATCTAATCTGTTTCAAGTTTTTACTTTTCTTGTCTCTTGATTTTGCAAGTCTATAGATGCCTTTTTCTCCTTCTTTGGTCCCAAGTTTGTTGTACATATCGGTAAAAACCTTGCCTCTGGCCTCTCGTGCAGCTTTCTTGGCACTTTTTCTCACCAATATAAACTTTTACAAATTTTCTTCATTAGGACATTTATGTAGACATCTGAAACACTCCTTCTTCTGCTTAATTGCCTCCTGCACCTCTTTATTCTACCACCAGGTTTCTTTTGTTTGATATATATTCCCTCTACTTTCCCCTAACACCCTTTTTGTCACTGTTTAGATGCAGTTATACATCTCTTTCCACATCATATTTACTTCGCCCTCCAGTTATCGCGGTCCTTCTTGTAATATTTTTTCCTTGAATTTTGTTTGTTTCTCCTCATGTAACTTCCACCATCTTACTCTGGGATGCTGCGCACTTCTCTTCATCTTCTGTACTTTGTTATACCGAACTTCTAAGACCACCAACTTATGTTGTGTAACTGCACATTCACTAGGGTATATCTTACAATCTACATACG
Organism: Rhodomyrtus tomentosa; assembly: GCA_028455895.1. NCBI lineage: Eukaryota > Viridiplantae > Streptophyta > Magnoliopsida > Myrtales > Myrtaceae > Rhodomyrtus > Rhodomyrtus tomentosa. The sequence continues at coordinate 31,316,017 of JAPCWY010000001.1, read as the reverse complement.
AAGCTCTATCTTCTCTCCTAGCAAGAAAGAAATCAATCTGGCTATAATTTTGACCGCTGCGAAAAGTGATCATATGTAACTCTCTTTTCCTAAAAAAAGTGTTTGCCAAAATCAAATCATAAGCTAATGTCACACTCAAAATGTCTTCGCCAGCCTCATTTCTAGTCCCATATCCAAAACCTCCACTACTCTGACTGACATGTTCATTTAGATCTATTCCTAGGAACCTTCTCCTCGTGTGGTATCCGCCTTAAAATCTCTTCCAGATCTTCTCAAAATATGCTCTTCTCGGACTTTTGCAGTCCAACTTGAGGGGCATACATACTAAGGATATTCAAAATCAGATCCCCCACTACTAGCTTAACTAAAATAATCCTATCTCCTATTCTTTTAACATCAACCACTCTATCCTTGAAATTTTTATCGATCAGAATCCCAACTCCATTTATACTCTTTGTTGTGCCTGTATACCATAGCTTGAATCCGGTGCTATCCACTTTCTTAGCCTTCTCTCCTTTCCATTTAGTCTCTTGCAGGCAAACAATATTCACTTTTCTTCGAGCAAAAGTATCTGTCAATTCCCTCAATTTACCCGTTAAGGTTCCTACATTTCAACTCCCCAATCTAATCCCTACCCCCTAGGCTTTTCTTGCCCCCCACACTCGCCCACGGAAGTGTGAGGACCCTTGCTCATTTATCACCACATCCGGGCACCGATGTGGCGCATCACTTTGGGAATGATGGCCCAAGGCTAGCTTCCTTATCCCTTGCACCCACCTATCTTGGTGCAAAGACCCTTGCTCATTTTTCGCTACACCCGGGCGCCGATGCAATGCGTAGCTAAGAAGGGTACGCTCCAACAAAATATCAATAGGGTTAATCTCATAGAGGTAGTTCTTTTTTTATAACCTGCTCGCTACGCCTGACGTAACTCTCCTCCTTTACCTGGTTTGGGACAGGCTATGTAGACTACATAGGCGGAGTTAGGTTTCACATTGAGAAATGTTTTTCAAAATTATATTGAAATTATTTTCAGTGACGCGTTTGATTGGGATGCTCACACAGGAGGGCTTCCATACCAGATGAATTAGAAAGACATCGCTACTTGCTTGTCTTCTGCTTTCTCTCATTGTTTGTCTCCTTTCCTTTCTTTTTCGCCTCGCTTTTTTTTTCTCTCCTTTTCACTTTTCTTCTCTCCCATTTCTTTTTCTCTCTGATTTTCTGAGCAGGCGCCTGGTTCTCTACACAGAGGCTATTTTTTTCCTTTTGTTTTTCCCTCTCCTGTGCATTAGTCATTTTGAGATCATTATAACTCTTAAGGAGTACTTTCTCTGCAGAGTACAAGGTGCCTGCTTAGAAAATCAGAGAGAAACAACGACAGAAAGCAGAAGAAAAACAAGAAGTGATGGGAAAAACAAGTCATGCTTTCTAATTCATGTGGTATGGAAACCCTCCTGCGTGTGCATCCCAATTAAACGCATCATATTCCTACGTAGATATGAAACCTAATTGGTTTAGTTTGTCCCCCGCTAACATATGAAATGCATAGGTGGGTATGACCATCAATAATGATGAGCATAGAAAGATCCTCTGTGGTAATTGCAGTGAGTTCCCATGGACCATTGTTACGCATACTTGGCAATTATTGTACATTTCCTATGACCATACCACTTTGTACAAAAACACGTGAGAACGACAATCTTTAATGCGGTACTCGATCAGGACACATCGACTGGTCAAACCACACGTAAACTCAAGTTCCGTTTGCTTTGCGAAAAGTAAAATTCAGAAAAATATTTTTTGCATTTTTTGGTATTTTGATTCACGAAAAATAAGCTGATAAAAAAAACATTTCTATCCATGAAAAAATAACACCTTCAAAAGTGGAAAAAAATATATGAAAAAACATTTTCATCTTTTTGAAAAGAAGAAAAAATTTTCACATTACTTTTTTTTTAACTGTTTTTAATAATAAGAATATTCTGAATTTTTAACATTTAATATTTTATTCTTATTTTCTTATTTTTTTTCTTTTTATTTTATTTTTATTTTCTTCTTCTTTTGCTAATTGCCAGCCACAACGGCAGTAGCAGACCGGCCATAATCGAGGGATGAGCCTCGCAGGCCTTTGGCGAGGCTCCACCTCACTAGATAAGGTGAGGTCAAGGCTTGGGCAAGGAGTTCAAACCTTGCCAGGGCCTCGCTTGAGGCTGAGTGTCAATGATTTGGCAAGGCGAGGCGAGGCTTGACCTCGCCCAAGACCAATGGGATCGAGCTTGCAGGCCATTGCTGTGGCTAGCAATTGGTAGAGGTAGGAAGAAATGTAATATATATATATATATATATATATATATATATATATATATATATATATTCTCGTACGTCATATTTTTTGCGAAATAAAGGAAGCCTTGCTCTGCTGCAATGACTTCAAATAGTTCCCAGACTCTAAGACCAACAATAACCGACAGTCAAGTTGAAACCTACACGGTGTAGACGTCGACGGCGGATTCGGCTTCCCCCTGGTGGTTGGCCAACACTCCGCATTTCTGCGATATTATTTCAAAATCCCATATTTCTCTAATGCAACATGCCGATCTGCGTCAATGTAATTAAGTCTATCAAAACTTTTACATTGTCTAAGTTTTGTCTGGTCCTCATTGTCTTGTTGAACGACTTCTATCTCAGGAGCAACATCTAATGATTATCAGAATCCAACAATTAGGGGATGATTTTTTTTTTTTTAGGGGGTGGATATTTTTTTTTTTTTGGGGGTGGGGGTGTTCTGTACTTACCAAGAGGCCGAAATTGAAGCCGACGATGACAGTGTTGGCGATGGACATGGCGGCGAGCTCAACCTCCCCGAGTTGCCCCGCGAATACCTGCGTGACAATGTTCATGCTGTATGCGGCCACGCGACTAAAGATGGCAGGGCCGACGATGTGCCACAGCTTCTTCGTCTCCGACCACACCATCACCCTCAAGCTCGTTTTTTCCTCGTTATCATGATTCCCACCGTTGCGGTCTCCACCCGCCGCAGATTCTAGCAGCAGAGGCTGGCAGGCGTCGCCGTCGATGTGGACGATCGCCATGAAAAGAACAGCACTTTCTTTACCTCTAGAGAGGCTAGGGTATGATGGTGAGAAAAAAAAAAAAATCAGAAGGCAATGAAATGATTAGTGGGGTGTAAAGGGTAAGACTGTAGTCATATGGGTATGGGGAGATGACGCGCCGCCAGAGATGCAAATTTGGACGGGAATTGAAGAATTTTTTATTTTATTTTCTTTCCTTTTCCTGAAAAAGTCTGACAAATGAGGTAAGTGGGAACAAAGAAGATCGGTTTGGTGGTCTGGAATTGTTGTCATCGTTTTGATGTCGAGACTGCTTCAACAAGGATCCGAATCTACCGATATAAAGATAGGAGATACATTAATTGATTCAGGTCACTTTTTTTAAGGGACGGAAAGATTTTGACGAAAAATGTCAAAAATTTTTTAAAATAAAAGTGACGTCGATTGATCCGGGCCGTCCAAATTTTTTTGGACGGCCCGGATCAATCATTAACAATGTTAGGGATCGGTTCCCTTCGACAAGAAGACAGGAAACTTCTAACCGTGGTGGTTGCTTGCTGATGGCTGGTGAGTTCATCTATACCATACTAACAACGGGAACAATAATAATAATATGGGATGAGCATGAGGATAAGTGTTCTTAACCAATTTCAGCGAACCAAGAGTCGGATACATACCATGTTTCCTGGCGATAGAGATGATGACCCATGCAATGACATCATCCGTCCGGTTCTTTCCAAAGGGAATAAATCGATTCGGATTTTGTTTAATTAACGAGAGGAGATGTAGTTGATCTCATCGCATCACATGTTTTAATGAAATGGGATTTTGACTCATCTCTACCCAACACATTATATAACTTTCCCTTTTCTTATCGAAAAGGAAGAAAATCGACTGGCATTAATGACGTAATGATATATGTCCATTTAGGGACGTCAATGGCATCTCAACGAAAAAAGAGGAGAATGCATTATTGAAGATGGCCAAAGATGGATTTCCCGGAAAGAGAAAGTCCAATATTGTTTCCTTCATTTAAGGCAAATAGAGGGCCTCTCTTTTGTTCCATTTGACTAAGGTGTTGGGGACTCTTTGGGCGTGAAAGGAGAATAGTGGGCAAGCGAACTTCTTCACACGAGCCATCATGAAGACAGAGAAAAGAGGGGAAGATGAAGAAAAGTGATAGGATGAATGTATGGGTCCAAGAAAGAGGAGGAAGACTCCTGAACGTGCACTTGCCTCTCTCCTTCAGTATTTCAATTCACATTGCATTCCGTGAAGAACGGAGGGCTCCTAGAGATACGTCTTGTGGACGCAGTTGTTGCCATTTAATGGGTTCATTCTTTGCATTGCTCTTTCTCTTATAAGAGAGAGAGAGAGAGACGTCCAACGAAGAGTGTGCCAAATTCGGTGGACGAGAGAAGAGAGAGTTCTTGTCGTGAGGGTTTACTTGCTGCGATTATATTAGTTAGTGATTTAGCTAGTTAAATTCTTGTGAGTAGAATTTGTATAATTACTACGGTGGAGATTTCATTAGGAATTGCGAAGGGCTAAATGTGTTACTGGGTGTAATTAGCGGTTAGGAAACACCGAGAGTATGTTTGAATGCTCGAGAGTGACTGTAATCTCGTTGTATCGCTTGTTTCTATAGTGAAATTCCATGCCGGTCTCCTTATCAACGTAGATTCCGATAGCCGGATCGAACCATGTAAATCCGGTATCCAATTTCCTTTCCTTCTATTCTACCAATTCACTTGACCCCTGCATGTGCAACAAATGTCGAGAATTAGGTGCAGTCCAACTTGAAACCTAAATGTGCAGGGTAATGGTACGTACTTCATGGTATAGGAAATGCCCCATGAGACTCGCACCGATAGATTTATTCATTACTACTTAAATTCACTACCAAATGACAGAAATTCTGCCGCCTTGCCCACGCTAATCTCTCCAGAATCACATTTTAAACCTTCATGACTGCCACTTGCAAGCCCGAAATCGAGTCTGTCGCCGTAACAACAACACCGAAATGATAGTGGAATAAACAACGCTTGATTTCACACGGACCACCCCCACTAAGCAAGCAAGTTCAAGCTCGCCTTGGCGCCGAAGAAGCCAGGCCATTTCCGTCTCGTGCCTTACTCGATTAGGCCAATCATTTCCGTTGACGGGAGAAGATTTTGGTTAGTATGGTGTCACGTCCCGACTCTCGAACCCGCGACATCCCTTGTTAAAACGCCACCAGATCATAATAGATAGCGTCCCAGGTAACTGCTATCAACCTAAGATTATACTGCGCGTGCGGAACGTACAATCTTCCATTCAATAAAACCATATGGGATAGATAGAAAGTAAAGCCAGATATCACAACACTAAAGGCTGATGAGAATAGGTGATTTATAACCTTACAGAGCCATCAACTAATAATTACAACCCTATGCTTCGGGGCGGCCCTCTAGGACTCACAAAAAGATACAGGAGTCAGGTAAGGTTAACTTTCATCTACTCCAAAATAGTATCCCCCACAAAAATATCATCAGTTCCCAAACCACAAAAGGAACCTAACCCTCTACTGGGAAAACTCGACATCCGGGTCGTCATAATCAACCGGGAGAGCCTGGTCGTTCGGGTCAACACAAGAACTCTGGCTAGAATGCACAGAGGGGGCTACTGATTGCTCAGGCTCGAGCTGCATACCAAGCGCGGGGTCCACCACTTCCCCATCAGGTGTATCAATATCCATCGGGTCCCAAGCGGAGATATTAGGGACCCCCTGAAGAGGTGGCCCCTCAAATCCTCGAAGTGGACCAAAGAGATCCATCCCATCACGAAGATACCATGCCTTAAAGAGGTGTGCCACAAGATGTAGCATCCCTTCATCGACCCATATCGTCGGGATGTGATGTTCCCACATCTGGTCCGTACATGGTACCAGATGGAGACTGATATCAAGTGATGAGTCAGTGGGGGTGCCGAACCGTACCGGTCTCTCCATTACTTCGGACCTGAAAAATTTGTCCCATGACGGGGTGAGAAATGAATCTCAGTGAATCAAGCCTAATCTCGGTTAGGACATTGATTCGCCCAGAACATTTTAAGCGCCACAAAAAGATCACAAGATTTCAACAGAGATATATATATATAAATATCAATCAAAATAAATCTGTCAAATCTACAACCAACAGAAGCACAACCACTCAGGCATACACAAGTCCATTATTAATCAATGATTCACGCGACTGGCGTGATAGATACATCAATAGTGCGATCCCGCACTCTTCTGGTAAAACCAGGCTACGTCCACTTTACCCTCTCAGTGACGGCTACTACAAGAAGTGTATCCTCAAGAACTACGAGATCGCCCCTTTCATTCTGGGGTGCACCCGGCACGGCACTGCAAGTAGGCATTCCTTAAAAAGGAGCTTCGGTCTATCACAAGCTGCGACCGGCATCCGATAATTCCTTAAAATCGTACGACTAGCACGGGACATGGATTATCGTGTTTTTGACAAGTCGCGAATTTCCATACAATCTGTACGGCACAAGTACCCACGGTACAATGCGAATTTTTCAGGTAGCATCATTGATCCTTTAAATGACCACACAAATTGCATTCGACAATCAACTCATTGATTATCTTGAATTAACGCCAAAATCCACAAGAAATACAATCAACTCGGCCCCAAGGCCCACAAGACTCCCAATTGAGCATTTCAGCCAGGCAAACAAATCGATCAAGCAATTCACGCACTCTCGAGTAATCAACTTAACCCGGCAATTTCAAACTCAATTCATATTAAAAATCTTAATTCTCAGTCAAATTATAGCAATCAATCGTTCGCTCGTCTCTAACTTGTCACTCACTCGCGAACAACTCAATCAATCAATTAATTGATAACTTACCACAAATAGCCATAGACAAATAATTGATCAGCCATATATCCTAACCATGATTTCTATCTAAACCGGTCCCGATCGAAATATAATTTTTTTTAGAAATAAATAAATAAATACATAAATACATAAATAAATAAATAAGACTAATCCTAAGCGCAATTAGCGCCCTAACCAAGGTTTATAGTCAACTCACTATGTGAGTTAGCTCGGTCGGCGGCGGCGAAACTAAGGTTTATCGTGCGGCGGATTGGGCTCAAACTTCGGCGACACCCCGTGGGAGTCTGGTGAGGTCGCCGGAACAGGTGGCCGGCGGCGGAGCTCCGGCGAGTGGCGGCCGGCAGCCTGAAACAGTGAATAACAGAATATTCAATCGGCAAACTCTACTGTTTTGGCCGTTTTCCGGCGACACGGGTCGGGACAAGGCCGGCCAAGGGTCGGGGGCTTACCCAGGGATCGATGGGGGTCGGCCGAGACAGGCGGACGGCGGCGGAAGGTGGCCGGCGACGGCGGACAGTCACGATAAGTGGCTGTCCTGCTCGGCACCAAAACAGAGGTTTCGATCGGCGGTCGTTTTCGGTGGCCACGCGCGGCGACCTGCGGAGGCGAGCTGGGTGGCGGTAGAGGGGACTCAGGGGAGTCGTCTGGCGGTGGCGGTGTGGCACGGCGGCGACTGTGGCGGCCGGATCGAAGACCGGAATGAACCGAGTTCAAAATAGAGCACCGGAACTTCCAGGCCTGATTTCGGCGATTCCGGCGGCTAACGGTCGGCGATGAGGGATTGGATCGGTCGAGGGGAAGTCGAGGGTTGGCTGGGTATTGGTGGTCGGCGTCGGTGGCGGCCGTGGCGGCCGAAGGAGGTCGCGGAGTCCTCGGGTCTTCTGACTCGAAAACAGGGCAGGCCCGGCCATGGCTTTTCCTCGGCGAAACGACGGCGACGGCAGCTCGGCCGGGGTCAAGGCGGCGACGGTGAGTAGCTGGGGACAGTGGCTGCCGGTGCTGGTGCGGTGGTCACGAAAAATGGCGACGAACGGAGGAGGATCGATCGGTTCAAGGAAGAGGAGTCGTTCGGCCAAAAATAAGAAGAGGAAGAGCAGAAGAATAAGAAAAAAAAAAAAGAACGAAGGAAGAAGAAGTGAACGGCAGAGGGACGTGCGTTGGGCAGAGAGAAGAATGGCCCACCTTGACTTCAAGGGCCAAATTAAATTTTTTTTGTCCTATATGAATGAATAATTGAGGGAGGGTAAAATGGTAATTTTGGCGCGCCGGGACTAAAATGAAATTTTTGGTGTACTGAACGAAGGGTAATTTCGGTAATTTCATTAGCCAAGCTCGATCAGGGTTAGGTTCGATTGCAAAAACGGCAATTCAAAATCGTCGCGGATTAATTTCGAAACACAATTCGAAATAATCCAATGTTCGGAATTCGTCCGAATTTTCGTCTTTTCAATCCTTATAGTCCAAAATAGACGTCGACTATGACTATACATTCATATCATTTAATCGACTTTCGTCACTTACAAGGATTGAATTTCCAGGACATCACAACTCTCCCCCACTTAGGAAATTTCGTCCTCGAAATTACAGCACAATTCTAATTACTCAAAAAGATAAGGATAACTAAGCTTCATAACTTCTTCGTTCTCCCATGTAGCTCCTTCTGTACCATGGTGTTACCAAACCACCTTGACTTACGGAATTGTCTTGGATCGTAGTACCTGCTCTTTCCTGTCAACGATCCTGACTGGTCGCTCCACATATGACGCCCGTTCATCCAAATCCATTTCCTTGTAACTCAGCACATGAGCAGGGTCTAGCTCATACTTCCTCAATATCAATACGTGGAAAACATTATGCACTTGAGCAAGTCTAGGCGGCAATGCGAGTCGATAAGCCAAAATTCCAATTCGTTCTAGGATTTCAAATGGTCCAACGTACCTCGGGCTCAGCTTTCCTTTCCTGCTAAAACGGGATGTTCCTCTCATAGGTGACACTTTTAGAAAGACATGGTCGCCTACTTGAAATTTCAAAGGTCTGCGCATTTTATCAGCATAACTTTTCTAGCGACTCTGAGCTGTCTTTAATCTATCTCTAATCACTTTATTTGCTTCCATCGACTGTTCTACTAACTCAGGGCCAGTTATCTTCCTTTCTCCAACCTCATCTCAACAAACCGGTGTCCTGCAAGCCCTGCCATACAAGGCCTCAAAAGGTGCCATCTTAATACTCTGTTGGTAGCTGTTATTATAGGCAAACTCAACTAAATGCAAATGTTCCTCCCAGTTACCTCTGAAATCCAGAACACATGCTCTCAACATGTCCTCCAAGGTCTGAATCGTTCTTTCAGACTGACCATCTGTCTGCGGGTGATAAGCTGTACTAAATTGCAGCTTCGTTCCTAAAGCAGTTTGTAGACTCTTCCAAAATATAGCGGTGAATTTAGGATCTCGATCAGAAGTGATCGCCACTAGCACACCATGCAACCTTATAATATGCCTCACATACAACTCTGCGTATCTGTTTAAGGCGAAGTCCTTTCTTACTGGAATAAAGTGCACTGACTTCGTTGGCCTATCTACCACGACCCAAATTGAATCATGCCCTCGCTGACTCCTTGGTAAACCCATCACGAAATCCATTGTGATATGCTCTCACCTCCACTCTGAGATTTCCAAAGGCTGTAGTAGTCCTCCAGGTTTGCAGTGTTGCGCCTTGACCTGCTGGCAGGTCAAACACTTAGCCACATGTTTGGCTATATCAGTTTTCATACCATTCCACCAGTAATGCTGTTTCAAATTCTGATACATCTTTGTACTCCCAGGATGAATACTATAACTACTACGATGTGCTTTTGATAATATCTCCTCCTTTAGATTTTCATCCGCCGGTACAACCAAACGTCCTCTGAACTTAAGTATCCCATCTTCAGCTATTTGAAAATCGACCCTTCGTTTGGTTGGATCTCCTTGCAGGATCTTCTGAATAAAGGGGTCTGTGGACTGCAAGGCCTTAATTTTTACTTGCACTTCTGGCTCGATTCTCAAGGTAGCCACGAGACTCGACAGGTGGCTTATCTCCAATTTAAAGTCTGAGTCTCTTAATTGCTCAAGTAAAGGCCATTCCTGCAATTGCAATTGAGCAATCACTGATTTTCTACTCAGGGCATCAGCAACCTTATTCGCCTTACCAGGATGATACAGGATCTCACAGTCATAGTCTTTTAATAACTCCATCCATCTGCGCTGTCTCATATTCAGCTCCCTTTGAGAGAACAGGTATTTCAGACTCTGATGTTCAGTGTACACCTGAAAACTTTCCCTAATCAAATAGTGTCTCCAGATCTTCAAGGCAAATACGACCGTAGCTAACTACAAGTCGTGTGTGGGATAATTCAACTCGTGCGATCTCAACTGACGAGGCGCATACGCTACCACCCTGCCATGCTGCATCAAAACACAACCCAGCCCCCCAAGCGAAGCATCGCTATAAATTTCATAACTACCAGAACCAGACGGAATTGTCAGAACAGGAGCCGTAGTTAGCCTATGCTTAAGCTCTTGGAAACTACGCTCGCACTTGTCTGTCCATTGAAACTTCGTATCTTTCTTCAGCAATTTAGTCAAAGGCGAGGCTATAGCTGAGAATCCTTCCACAAATCGCCTGTAATAACTTGTCAAACCCAAGAAACTTCTAATTTCTATAGCAGTTGTCGATCTCGACCAATTAATAACTGCCTCAATTTTAACCGAATCCACAACAATACCTTCACTCGAAATTACGTGGCCTAAGAACGCCACGCTAGCTAACCAAAACTCACACTTACTGAACTTAGCATATAATTGATGCGTTCTCAGAGTTTCTAGAACTATTCTCAGGTGTTCCTCATGATCTTCAGAACTCTTCGAGTACATAAGGATATCATCTATAAAAACAATCACAAAGCGATCAAGAAACTCCTTGAACACTCTGTTCATCAGATCCATAAAAGCAGTAGGAGCATTCGTCAAACCAAACGGCATCATAGTGAATTCGTAGTGCCCATAACGTGTTCTAAATGCCGATTTCGGTATATCCTCTTTTCTGATTCTCAACTGATGGTATCTCGTCCGTAGATCAATTTTTGAAAATATAGATGCTCCCTGCAGCTGATTGAACAAGTCATCAATCCTTGGCAGTGGGTACTTATTCTTGATCGTCACCTGATTCAACTGCCTATAGTCGATACACAATCTCAAAGACCCATCCTTTTTCTTAACGAACAAGACAGGCGCTCCCCATGGCGATGCACTAGGGCGAATGAACCCCTTGTCTAACAACTCCTGCATTTGAATCTTGAGTTCCTTCAATTCTGATAACGCCATTCTATAGGTGCCTTAGAAATCGGCTCTGTCCCCGGAGCTAATTCTATCACAAACTCGATTTCTCTTTCTGGTGGTAAACCAGGTAATTCTTGGGGGAAAACATCTGGAAATTCACATACAATCGCAATATCCTCCAACTTCAGTTCTTTAGCAGATGTATCTACCACAGAAGCCAAATAACCTTGGCACCCATCTCCCAACAATCGAGCCGCCTTTAACGACGATATCATCACAGTCGAGGTTCCTCCTCGATTACCCAAAAATTCATAGCTACTACCATCCATCGGATTAAACAGTATTACCTTATTAAAGCAGTCCATCGTGGCTCTTTGCTTTACCAACCAATCCATTCCCACAATTAAGTCAAAATCGTACATTTCTAGCACAATCAAATCTATCTTATTCTCATGGCCATCCACCACAAGTCTGCAATCAGGACAGCTCACTGTAGCTACTACTTTATCTTTCAATGGCGTAGATACATTAAGCACAATTTCTAAAGGTACCAAGTTCAATTTAGAAAATTTAACGAATTGATCCGCAACAAACGAATGGGTGGCGCCCGGATCAAATAAGGCGTATGCTACTTGGTCATGCAAGAGGACCGTACCTGTAACAATCGGCGAATCCTTCGCCGCTTCCCGAGTGACTGCAAAAACCCTTCCTTGTGCCGGCGTACGATTCTGGAAGTTTGACGGCACAGTTCCTCTAGGCTGCCCTCCCTGCTGGGGTTGTGCCTGTCCACCTTGCCTTTGCGGGCAGTCCCTCACCTGATGGCCCAGCTGGTCACAACCAAAACAGGCACCACCTCAATACGGGCACAAACCAGGCCCATGCCTCTATCGACACAAGCTGCACACCTCATTCTGACGAAATGTCGGCTTACTAATCGCCCCTCGACGATTTGGTGGAATGTGACTCCGGTTGTTAAACATGGGTTTCTTCCCTTGTCTCCTATCGAATCTGTTTGGGGAAGTAAATCGTGATCCAGATGCAGTAGCCCTTTCAGAGAAGTCCTGCTCCACTATCAGCGCCCTCGCGTAGATATCATCATAGTCTTGGAGGTCAAGCGGTGCCAGGGCACTCTTAATCTCGGGCTTCAATCCGTCCTTGAATCTTCTAGCTCTATCCTCCGGATCCTCAATCATTCTCGGAGCATACTTGGACAGTTCAGAAAACTTTGCCTCGTACTGGTCAATTGTCATCTGATTCTGACGGAGGCGGAAAAACTCAGCCATCTTTTGCTCCCAAGCCGTCCTCGAAAAGTATTTATTATTGAAAACTTCCACAAAAGTATTCCATACTGGAATTGTACCTTCTGGAAAAGTTCTACCCTTGACAGCTCTCCACCACGTACTAACTTTCCCTTCAAGTTGATAAACTGCCAAAGTAACTTTATCCCTATCTGAGCATCTCAGCAAATCGAATGCTTTCTCCATCCCTTCGACCCATCGAGTAGCAGCTTCAGGGTTTCCACTTCCAGTGAATTGAGGTGGCTTCAATTTGAGAAACTGTTCCACCAGCTTTTGAGCCCTACGCTCCTCACTGTCATGTATAGGTGGGGGACTCGCCGACGGAACTGCAAACGGAATAGCAGATGAGTCCCAGCAGCAGTGACGATAGCTGCGGCTTGATTCCTTACTTGCTACCCCATCAAATCTTCAATAGCACCTAAGGCTTGCATGACTTCAGCCATGGTCGGTTCCCTTCCAGTAGGTCCTGTAGGTTCTGCAGCAGAGGCTGCAGTAGGGGGTGCAATAGGGGACACCGCAGGCGGTACTCTTTTAACATCAACCAATTCTTCCACCGGCCTTAAAGGCCTCCTTCGAGGTGCTCGGGGTGCTCTTCTACCACGTCCGCTCATTTTGCAGAAAAAGGTGAAGTCCTGCTTACCCCATAGCAAAACGTGGTCAGAAAGAAACCCTTAAATTCTACCACATAATTAGCAATCACAGGCATAATAACCAAGAATCTTACTAACTATCCCATTTCTCATCGCTCCTTATCACTCCATGCCAATGACCAGACGGATCAGGCTAACCTTGCTCTGATACCACCTTGGGCGAGGATGTCACGTCCCGACTCTTGAACCCGCGACATCCCTTGCCAAAACGCTACCAGGTCATAATAGATAGCGTCCCAGGCAACTGCTATCGACCTAAGATTATACTACGCGTGCGGAACGTACAATCTTCCATTCAATAAAATCATATGGGATAGATAGAAAGTAAAGCCAGATATCACAACACTAAAGGCTGATGAGAATAGGTGATTTATAACCTTACAGAGCCATCAACTAATAATTACAACCCTATGCTTTGGGGCGGCCCTCTAGGATTCACAAAAAGATACAGGAGTCAGGTAAGGTTAACTCTCATCTACTCCAAAATAGTATCCCCCACAAAAATATCATTAGTTCCCAGGCCACAAAAGGAACCTAACCCTCTACTAGGAAAACTCGACATCCGGGTCGTCATAACCAACCGGGAGAGCCGGGTCGTTCGGGTCATCACAAGAACTCTGGCTAGAATACACAGAGGGGGCTACTGATTGCTCAGGCTCGAGCTGCATACCAAGCGCGGGGTCCACCACTTCCCCATCAGGTGTATCAATATCCATCGGGTCCCAAGCGGGGATATAAGGGACCCCCTGAAGAGGTGGCCCCTCAAATCCTTGAAGTGGACCAAAGAGATCCATCCCATCACGAAGATACCAGGCCTTAAAGAGGTGTGCCACAAGATGTGGCATCCCTTCATCGACTCATATCGTCGTGATGCAACGTTCCCACATCTGGTCCGTACATGGTACCAGATGGAGACTGATATCAAGTGATGAGTCAGTGGGGGTGCCGAACCGTATCGATCTCTCCATTACTTCGGACCTGAAAAATTTGTCCCATGACGGGGTGAGAAATGAATCTCAGTGAATCAAGCCTAATCTCGGTTAGGACATTGATTCGCCTAGAACATCCTAAGCGCCACAAAAAGATCACAAGATTTCAACAGAGATATATATAAATATCAATCAAAATAAATCTGGCAAATCTACAACTAATAGAAGCACAACCACTCAGGCATACACAAGTCCATTATTAATCAATGACCCACACAACTGGCGTGATAGATACATCAATAGTGCGATCCCGCACTCTTCTGGCAAAACCAGACTACGTCCACTTTACCCTCTCAACGACGGCTACTACAAGCAGTGTATCCTATGCACCCGGCACGGCACTGCAAGTAGGCATTCCTTAAAAAGGAGCTTCGGTCCATCACAAGCTGCGATCGGCATCCGATAATCTCTTAAAATCGTACGACTGGCACGGGGCATGGATTATCGTGTTTCTGACAAGTCGCGAATTTTCATACAATCTGTACGGCACAAGTACCCACGGTACAATGCGAACTTGCCCGGTAGCGTCATTGATCCTTTAAATGACCACACAAATTGCATTCGACAATCAACTCATTGATTATCTAGGATTAACGCCAAAATCCACGAGAAATACAATCAACTCGGCCCCAAGGCCCACAAGACTCCCAATTGAGCTTGAAATGCCAGGCAAACAAATCGATCAAGTAATTCATGCACTCTCGAGTAATCAACTTAACCCGGCAATTTCAAGCTCAATTCATATTAAAAATCTTAATTCTCAGTCAAATTATAGCAATCAATCGTTCGCTCATCTCTAACATGTCACTCACTCGCGAACAACTCAATCAATCAATTAATTGATAACTTACCACAAATAGCCACAGATAAATAATCGATCATCCATATATCCTAACCATGGTTTCTATCTAAACCGGTCCCGATCGAAATATATATATATATATATATTTTTTAAGAAATAAATAAATAAATACATAAATAAATAAATAAATAAATAAATAAATAAATAAATAAATAAGACTAATCCTAAGCGCAATTAGCGCCCTAACCAAGGTTTAGAGTCAACTCACTATGTGAGTTAACTCGATCGGCGGCGGCGGCGGCGGCGGCGGCGAAACTATGGTTTATTGCGCGGCGGATCGAGCTCAAACTTCGACGACACCCCGTGGGAGTCCGGCGAGGTTGCCGGAATAGGTGGCCGGTGGCAGAGCTCCGGCGAGCGGCGGCCGGCAGCCTGAAATAGTGAATAACAGAATATTCAACCGGCAAACTCTACTGTTTTGGCCGTTTTCCGGCGACACGGGCCGGAACAAGGCCGGCCAAGGGTCGGGGGCTCACCCAGGGATCGATGGGGGTCGGTCGGGACAGGTGGACAGCGGCGGAAGGCGGCCGGCGATGGCGGACAGCCACGATCAGTGGCTGCCCTACTCGGCACCGAAATAGAGGTTTCGGTCTGCGGCCGTTTTCGGCAGCCACGCATGGCGACCGGCGGAGGCGAGCTGGGTGGCAGTAGAGGGGTCTCAGGGGAGTCGTCTGGCGGTGGCGGTGTGGCACGGCGGCGATTGTGGCGGCCGGATCGAAGGCCGGAATGAACCGGGTTCAAAACAGAGCATCGGAACTTCCAGGCTTGATTCCGGCGATTCCGGCGGTTGTCGGTCGGCGATGAGGGGTTGGATCGGTCGAGGGGAAGTCGGGGGTTAGCTGGGTGGTGGTGGTCGGCGTTGGTGGCAACCGTGGCGGCCGAAGGAGGTCGCGGAGTCCTCGGGTCTTCTGACCCGAAAACAAGGCAAGCCCGGCCGTGGCTTTTCCTCGGCGAAACGACGGTGACGGTGGCTTGGCCGGGGTCAAGGCGGCGACGGTGAGTAGCTGGGGACAGTGGCTGACGGCGACGGTGGTGCGGTGGTCGCGAAAAATGGTGACGAAAAAAAGGAGGAGGATCGATCGGTTCAAGGAAGAGGAGTCGTTCGACCAAAAATAAGAAGAGGAAGAGCAGAAGAAGAAGAAGAAGAAAAAAAAAAGAACGAAGGAAGAAGAAGTGAACGGCAGAGGGACGTGCGTTGGGCAGAGAGAAGAATGGCCCACCTTGACTTCAAGGGCCAAAATTAAATTTTTTTGTCCTATATGAATGAATAATTGAGGGAGGGTAAAATGGTAATTTTGGCGCGCCGGGACTAAAACGAAATTTTTGGTGTACTGAGCGAAGAGTAATTTCGGTAATTTCACTGGCCAAGCTCGATCAGGGCTAAGCTCGATTGCAAAAACGGCAATTCAAAATCGCCGCGGATTAATTTCGAAACTCAATTCGAAATAATCTAAAGTTCGGAATTCGCCCAAATTTTCGTCTTTTCAATCCTTATAGTCCAAAATAGACGTCGACTATGACTATACATTCATATCATTTAATCGACTTCCGGCGCTTACGGGGATTGAATTTCCAGGACGTCACATATGGCGCATCTAGTTCCCATCCCCCTAGAGCATGTGAACACAAAGCACTTTTGTTTCAAAAGGAGACGCCATCTGGTGGGAGGGGGGGTCATTGTCATGGAAAATCCGTTTCCTGTTCACATGCACTCCATGAAGTGATCTTATCCATCCAATAACGCTATGAGACAAGCATTTGGGGTCACACTTGCCTCTTCAAAGAAGGGCAAAAGCACAGAAAACGTTTTTCCAGTGGAGTTTTTCCAGTGGTTCGCTTTGGTGGCATTGGAGGATTCACACGTTATTGATCCGGAAACGACAGGATCACTGACCACGAAGTTTACATGTCTTACCGTTTCATTTGTCAATTTGATTGGAACGTTCAATCAGGGGCGCAGTCGGAGAAGAGTTCCTACACTAGCGCTCCCGGCTCACCTTCTTGGATTAGCAAAATGGAAAATAGTCTTTCGAGGAGGGACTTGTCAAAAGAAGCTATTCGTGCAATCAATTAGTTGAAGCGACTCTCATTTCCGTATCATAGTCTTCGTCAGTGAGGCCGATCAAACTTCGTCGAAGGCCAAGCGGAAGGTCGTTGCTAAGCAGTCCTGAACTGTCGCGTCATTTTGATTTGGCGCCATTGAGAATGCGACACGTGTTGAGTAGATCTCGTGTCGAATTGAAAAGATTAACCCTAGGTAGTACTGTAGTTAGCATTTTCCCGTAGCTCTATACAAAAGAGATTGTAAATGTCGTGACTTCTAATGAGGTGAACCACCAAGAAAAAGCTAATAAATTACTAAGTAATACTTGGCACGCACTTCCATAAGCTCAGGTCAATTGAAACTTTGGGTTTTGATTTAATCATTCAAACATGTATTTTACTTGTTTAGGAGTCATCCATAATCTATTGCGGGTAGATTAGAAACCCAAGTAAAATAAGGGAGAACATTTACTTCCACAAATGAGAGATGTCATGGATACGGATCAATACCATGATCACGGTAGGTTAATTAAAACGTTTTTGATAACCTTTTCTCTTTATTTAAAAAGAAAATTGCAAGAAATCTTGTTGATCTTAATTCTAATCCGCCAACATATATGCAATATGTGATCATGCAGGTACGTAGACAAAAATTTAACAATCAATAAATCCAATGTAATAAATAAATTGTTAAGAATAGCTAAAAAATCTCAATGCATTAAGCAAAATATGACTTCATTATGATTATACTCCAAGTATTCCGCAAGATGTTAATTAATTAAAGCACTACATAATATATGCATGACCTGAACATGGTTAGTAAATGCAATCTCAGTCAAATTTGTTTATGGATTTTTTGTTATTAAACTATGTCCAATGCATGAAAAGCAATTACTAGGACCCACAGATCACTTGTTTATGAAGAAATTATGCACGTCCTTGTGAAAATCCTAACGAGGAATACCATCATCATCGGGTAAAGTGGAGTGACACCAACGACAACTTCTTAAATTCCATAAAACGTATAACCCATCTATATTATGAATACCACAAGGAAAGTACCCAAAAAAAATCATAAACCTACTGGATTGAAAATAATTCAGTCCATTCGCACACTTCATACTAGAAAATCATTGACTTGAGCATCTATTGTCCTACATGACACGACCAGCGTTGACATAGACATTATTATTATTATTTATTTATTTTCTTTTCCTTTTCTTTTTGCCAATGGCTAGTGGCCAACGACTGGGTTATGCGGGCCGGCAATGGTTGGCCTTGTTTGGTGAGGGCAAGTACCCCCTTGCTAGATCAAGTGAGGCCAACCCTCGCCTTGGCCAGGGTCTCTTTGCCAAGCCACAGCCAAGGATTGGCTTCACTAGCCACATGTGAGAATTAGCCCCACCAAGGCAGATCCTTGCTTTTAGCCGGGTCGGCCACAGGGAAAGAAAAAAGGAAAAAAGAAAAAGAAAGAATCACTAAGAAATGTTCACGTCAACGCCAATCTTGCCATGTAGGCTAACGGATGAACTTAATTGTCTGATGAACTTAATTGGCATCAACGTGAAAAGATTTTCGATTAAATTGGTTAAATTAAAAGGTTTAAGACTGATTGGTTACAAATGTAATTGCTTTAGGACTTTTTGGTACTTTTCCCTCAAGACTACTATGGTCCCACAGTAGCAGATTAAAGCCCAAAATTCTTTTGTTTCCCAATTCATCTACACTTCAATTTCACACGACAAACTTCGAAGGATGAAGAGAAAAAGGGAGTAAACAGCGAGAAATCACAAATATCTAACGAATGAACTGAAGATGAAAAGAGAGTCATAGAATAAACCGACCGACCCATAACACATTTTTCTTTGGTTTTCATATACTGTGAAAACAACACCCATGAATCACCGCCCTAAAAGAAAAGCCAAAAAGGTAACCGGGGGCAAGTGCTCTTTTAATCACCTATCTGTTTCTTTCACTGCCGCCCTTTTGTCCAACTGAAAACACATGGAACACCCTTCATTGAGAAAAACTGCAAAGTTGACTACACAGAGAAGACAAGAATTGATAAGCTCCGCCACTCAGGGCCATCGCCACAGCAGCTCGCTAGCCTCGTCGCCGCCCCGCTCGCTGCCGCAAGCTCAACATCGAGTTGCCAGGTGTAGCCTCGAGCATCGATCCCCAATCCACTGAGCTTTACCCTTTGTCCATTTGCCTCGCACATTGGATTAGGGATTGGGATGACAAACCCGGTTTCGCCAAGCCCAGATTTGGCTTGGCTTGCCTTAGGCAACTTTAGATTCAGTGCTGCCCCATGGATAGCACATTAGGGGTGTGTAAAAAAGACCGTCCAGATCGGATCAGGACTGATGGTCCAGTTCCCAATTTTAGAGGGATCCGATGCGATCTTCCTAAAATTGGAACCAGTGACCGGGCAGTCCGGTTCCCGATTTCGAGATCTGAATCTGAAATCGGACTGCCTAGACCGCCCGATATTAAAAAAAAAAAAGGAAAAATATATTCCTCACATTTACACCTCTCGTGGCCTTGTACAATTTACACCTCTAAGTCATTACACCTCTCGATCGACTTTACACCTCTCGGTCTCAGTCTTCTCCTCTTCCAAATGAACATTACGTTAGGGTTTCTTCTCAATCCTCTCTTCTCTTTGCCCGACTGCTCTATACCTTGCAAGAACCCAAAGGCTTCTCGCACACACTCTCGATCGATCGATCTCTCAATCCCTCAGTCGCGCTTGGTGAGTCTTGACCCTCCTTCAAATCGCCCTCGCCTCACCCCCGCCTCGCTCCGCGCCCCCGCCCCCCCCCCCCCCCCCCCCGAGCCCCAACCGAAGCTCTAGAGCCCCCTCGACCACGAGTTCCCCATCTCCACCGTGAAGCCGCCTTTTGTTGCTCCCCCCCCCCCCGACTACCACCGCTTCTCCCTCGAGGAGTCGCGCAGGGTCGCAGATTAGGAGTCCGACGCCCTCTTGGTTCGATCCCCGGTGAGTGGACCCCTCTCTCGATTCACACGCGCCTGCTTGGCGCCGGTTTTTTTTAGGGCTTTTGCCGAATTACGGTGACATCTGTTTGGTTTTTGGTGCCGGTAGCTCGTTCTAGGCTCAGCTGCTTTAGATTTTGTTTCATTTTGTCGGGTTGCTGCATCCGATTCTGATTGAGGGTCTAAATATGTGATTTTGCGTGTTGGTTTTACTAGCTACAGTGGGTTTGATACGTAGTGTCTTCTCTTTCTAAGAGGAGTAAACTTAATTCCAAGAATTAGTGTATGGAATTAACCAAGTTGTATCGAAATGGGTTGTAGGCGAAATGACTTTCTTTCGGTAATTTGAAAGGCAAAGTAAGTTGCATTGCATGGCAGGAGATCCTCAACTATTTGTTGGATTCCCTCCCCCGCTTTCTGTGAAGGGATATGAAAAGGTTGAGTAGCTCCATGTTTGGTATGTAGGAATGAAGATAAAAGATGAATTGTTCCTTTCGCTATACCCTCTTTCCTTATGTTTGGTATGGTTTTTCAGATAAGATTCCTTTTGATTCCCTAAGTAAGCTCTGAAATTTATATTTGGTATGGTTTATCATAAAAAATAACTATTCTAATGATTAGAATTTCTATTTTCTAGAATATGTCAATGGAAGTGGACAAGTCCATCGATGAGGTGACTTCGCCAATGGATTCACTGGAGCATGAAGGTGAAGAAGCACATGAAGTTGAAGAAGTCTTCGAAGATAAAGTCGACACAAATAAGGCATCTCATGGTTGCCCAACTGATACCGATAAACGGAAAGTATCAAAAGCCTGGCATCATTTTCGTAGAGGCAATAAAAACAAGAAGGGAAAAATTGAGGTGTTCTGCAAATATTGTAGTGCCATGTATTGGTATTGTGTTGATAACAGTACTTCTGCTATGTTGAAGCACTTGGACAGGTGCAATAAGTATCCTCGAAATATAAATAAGAAGCAGAAGTTTTTTGTCCCGTGTAGAATGGATAATACTCAAATGACTAAGGGAAATACCACCACTGGTAGTGCTTATGACTTACCAACATGGGAGTTTGATCAAGATCTTTGTAGGCAAATTGCTTGTTCGGATGATCATAGTGGATGAACATCCTTTTTCATTGGTTGAAATTGTGGGATTCCGTGATTTTATGAACGTGGCACAACCTCTTTTCAATCCCATCTCGAGATTTACGATGGCTAGAGATTGCAAAAGTTGTATCTTGCTGAAAGAATGAGTTTGAAGAATTATTTTCGCAAGCTTAAGTCTAGGATCGCACTCACGATCAATACATGGAGCTCCTGTCAGAACTTGAACTATTTATGTCTCACCGCTCATTTTATTAATGATGATTGGAGATTGCACAAAAGAATCATTAGTTTTGTGGTAATGTCTAGTCACAAGGGCAAGGAAATTAGAAAAATGATTGAGAAATGCATCTATGAGTGGGAAATAGAGAAACATGTGTCCACGATCACTATGGATAATGCTGGTTCGAATGATATAGCTATTAAGTTTTTGGAAGCTAAATTTGTGATAGATAAGCTATTGATCTTAGACGGTGAAGATTTACACATGAGGTGCACAACTCATATTTTAAACTTGATTGTGAGGGATGGATTGCATGAGATACATGATTCCATTACACGTATTCAAAACTCTGTTAAGTATATGAGAGGTTCTCCCATGAGAGCTAAATCATTCCAAGCTTGTATTGAGAGTGCGAGGATCAGTTATAAAGGTTTAGCTTGTCTCGATGTTTCCGCTAAATGGAATCCTTTCTTCTTGGCTAAGCTTGAAGATGAAACGCCTAAAGCTAAAGATTGGGAAAGTGCCAGAGTTGTCATATTTTTGAAGAAGTTTTATGATTCCACCAATAAGATGTCTAGGGCTTTGTATATCACTTCAAATGATTATTTTGACGAGATAACTGGTTTATATAAAACTTTGAAACAAGCGGCGATTGCTTTAAATGTTAGCGTGAAAGCCATGGGGGTGGAGATCAAGGAAAAGTTTGACAAATATTATGGGAGTTTTGAAAAAGTGAATATGATGGTTTTGATTGCGGTGATATTGGATCCAAGAAAAAAGATGAAGTATGTGCGATGTTGTTATAAACTAATCTATGATGATGATGGGATAGTAAATGAGAGGTGTGATTATGTGAGGACTTACCTAGGACGTTTGTTTAGTTTTTACGAGAAGTCTTGTGATTTTGAAACTTCTGGCAACAAAAATTCGTGTAGTCAACTTTTAATTGATGCTGGTGGTAGTTCGAGTGGTCAACATGAGGAAGGTCACAAAGATGAGATTGATCTCACTATGGGTTTCGATGTGAGTTTTGATGGGGAAAAGGTATTCGAATGCTTTATGGATGACGAGAAAAAAGTGGCCGAGGGCAATTTATCCGAGATCGAAAAGTATCTTCAAGCTACACGTGAAGAAGGTCGTACTCTTGACATTTTGAAGTGGTGGAATACTGCTGGCCAAAAGTTTAAAGTCCACTCTTTGATGGCTCAAGATATCTTGGCTATTCCTATGACAACCGTTGCTTCGAAGTCCTCTTTCAGCACACCTGGTCGTGTACTCGATCGCTATCGAAGTTCTTTGACTCCTAGAGTGGTGGAAGCTTTGATTTGCGGTCAATATTGGCTGAGAGTTGCTAACAAGACAGTTAATATTGAGGAGTGCATTGAGAACGCAGAAAAGTTCAAGTCGAGTAAGTCATGGATATATGTTTTCTTTTGTGTCTTGTATTTCTTTTGTATATTTAATAAGTGAATGCTCTAATTAATATATATTTTCTTTTCTAGCCATGGATGATGTTTGCTTAGAGCTTACCGGTAAATAGAGTTTACAAATTGATGGAAGAAATATATGGTGAGATTTGCATTCACTAATTTTTGCCTCGGTTTTGTATCTTCTTGCCAAAGCATGGTTAATAATCAGTTTGTTGTAAAGTTTCGCAGTTGCAACAATTTCGCATCCATGTTTGAAATCGTTGTAGCGTAAGCACATTGTCTTAAGTTCTCCAAATCAAAAGCTCATTATTATTATTATTATTTTTGCTGCTATTTGAAGTTAACTATGTATGAAGATGTGAGCTGTTTTATTGCCAAATCCCAACTAAGTCATCTACACCTTCTTGATGAACATCCTCTTTCTCCAAGTATGATCCCTTTGAGTTTGCTTTCTATTAATTCCATTTCTAATTCAAAACTGATGTATGTTGCTTATATATACTAGAAGTTTTCCCCTTGTTGTTTCTACTAGAAGTTTACATCTTCGTTGCTTAATAGCTTCCCAGAGAATGAAGTAGCAATTGGACTTGATTGATAGTGCAACCCTTCTTTTCAAATAGATTTGAGCTGCCAACTAGCTGTTCTTTTGACCAAGAAGCTCAGTGCAAAAATCACCACTTGATCATCCCAAAATTGGATTACACTTAGCAAAGCACTGCAAATCCAGAACCAGAGATCACTTTTTCCCTATTTAGCAGATGAAGAAAGCCTTTAGATAACATTCAAAATGAAGTGCAGTTCCCTTTGTTGACACATGATTAAAGTGAGGAAAATGACATATTTTTTTAATTGATTTTGTTACAGACTTGCGCGCCAGCAATTCTAACTCCTCTAAGAGACATCTACCCTCATAGTGCCATTGATGATCTCCAAGGTACTTTGGCTTCACTCTAGATAAAAAAAAAAGGCCAGTTTGATTTTCTTGAATTTTTTGTGTATATCTCCACCTTTGCTGTTTGTTTTTTGGTCAAACGCCATTCCTGTTTAGTTCCTTAATTTTATTATCATATTTAGTGTTTTTCATTGCTCTTTTTAATGTATTTGGAGTTAAATTTGCAGGAAGACGTGAGCTCTTTCTCTAAGTATGAATGTATGATTCCTTTGAGTTCACTTTGTATTAATTTCATTTATAATTCGAAATTAATGTATGTTGCATATACATACTTATTGCAGGTTGGCCGCACTTTTGTTTTTTTTTTTTTTTGATAACCCAGGGAACTCCCGCACGGCCGACAGCCGGAGAGTAAATCTTGGGTGCTGCACTTTTGTTTCATCCATCAAATATCAAGAAACGACTTGAAGTCTAGAAGTCTTCCCATTTTTCTATTTCACTGTCATTTTCATTTCAATTAGTGCGTGGCGAACGTCTGTAATGCCCCTCCCCCTCTTTGGGTGTGCTCTCAATGTGCATTTGATGATCAAATGAGGATACATTGAAGTGTCACTTTATTTCAGTTAATGTCCAGAATAGTTCGTCAATTTGCACAGATTTTTTTTGAATCTTTTTCTCTCAATTTGCCCAGAATGGTGTGCATGATTGTGCCTGTGCTAGTGCTTTTGTAGAAAGTCCAAAGCTTTTAGTTAATGCCCAGAATGGTTTGATTGTGTTATTGGTTCTTTGGAACCGGACAGGAACTTGACCGGACCGATGGTCCGGACAGGTTCCTGATTCATGGGATGGTCAGTTCGGTCCGTAGTTTTGAAAAATGGGAACCGAGATTATTGGTCCGATTCTCGGTTCTTGAGGGGAATCGGATCGGACCAGGAACCACTCACCCCTATAGCACACCATGTGGCGGTCTCTAAACTCTGTTGGGAAAGTTACCTATGTCTTTTTGGATATATGCACAAGCCGCAATGTAGAAGATGTCATAATCAGTATCAAGTGTGATCTTGATATGATTGAGTGCTCTACCACAATTAGAAATTCCCTGCCAATAAGGATCATTGCTGATATTTGAGGTGAAAAAGTTATTGGGCGTAAAATATCTACAAGTTATAAAGATCTCTACAAAGGTGAATAGGTTAGAAAGATCTTGATCTAGGGAGAACAAGCCGGGAAGAAGAAGGATGTTCATGATGGGTTGAAAGGACCAAGATAAGGTGAACAATGTGATGGGCTTTGGTGATGGTGAATAAGCCTAGAATTGTGATGATAATTTAAAATTGGAAAGACCACACTTATGGAAGTGAACTTGGGAGAGTCATAATCGTCAATATGCTTGGAAAGACTAGAACATAGAAATGCAGTGAATCATTATAGGGACAACAGATTGTTGATTGGAGTAGCTCTTTCAGATGAGGTAGAGAGACAATTACAATGCCAATGATCTAGGGAGTTCAGTGAAGATGGGGAATCGACGGTGATATTGATGTCCTTGAAGGTCTTTGGATGCGGACTCAATCAATTAGAGTAGATGGGGAATTAGTGAGGATGCTAATGTCATTAGAAGTCATTGGAAGCTAATGGAGTCAAAAGGACATTGGAAGATTGATTGCATGTCATTCTACATGGGTTCGTTAATCAACGGGCTTTTTCCCAAACTAGGGGTAAAATTTTTTTTTCCCATTTCAGGTGTGTTTTTTTTATTTACCAAACAAGGGGCTGCTCGGCAGTCTTTAAAATAGCCGGAGTGAAATGTTATCCAATTCGAAGTACGAAATAGATTAATTCAGTTCCTTATTTAAATCAAATAATTATCCCATATTCTAGAATCCAATCTACTCGAACATGCAATCTAATTTTAATACGACAAAACTATCTAGAAATCCTATCCTATCTAAGAATCAAATCAGAACTATTTTAAAATGGACAATATCTATATTTAATATAATTTACAGGTTGTCTCACCTTTGGTTAAAAATAGAGGGAAGAGACGAAGCCCAATAGCCAACTGAACCGAGAGAAGCGCTCTCATCTCTTCCAGACGTTTCTCGCTCTTTACTAGCCCTCTAGCAAAAATTTCTTCCACCTTACAACTGAGTTGATATGACACATAACGTTTACATTTGGTCGAGACCTGAGCATGGTTCACTACTGACTGAGTAAGCCCACCATAGATCACAACACTTATGAGATGGCAAGGCAAATGATGAATTCAATGGTTGATAAGTAATTACTAAGCAAAAAATTGAACAATTTCACTGACAGTTCATGCTACATTTCATAAATAGATCAGTTTATGACCCTTAGATGCCAGTGAGCGGCATTGCATGTAGGCGAAGTTCGTCCGCGCATAGTCTCTTGTCTGCAAAATTCGAGATTTTACAGAGTTTACAATATGAAATTTGTACAGCTTGACTGGCATTTGAGTACTGCATTGGCCGAGCGGTGGAGGCTCGAGACCCATATCTTTCATATGCCACAAGGTGAATGCACGATTACCCTACAGGATATTGCATTGATCACCGAGCTTCCCATCGATGGACTTGCAGTAACTGGCCATACTGATTGGAACTGGGGTGCACTCTACAACCATTTGCTTGGTGCTTGCCCAGACAACTTGCGCGGCACGCAAATAAATTTAGCCTGGTTGACTCAAACCTTTCATCATCTTCCTGAACATGCCGATGACGGCACCGTAGTAAATCATGCTAAGGCATTCGTCCTCCGCCTACTAGGGGATCTATTTTCATGGACAAATTAGGTGCCCGGGTAAGTTTGTTGTTTCTTTCATTGTTGAACAACATCGAGGCCCCTATACCGTACAGTTGGGGTTCAGCAGTACTAGCATGGTTGTATTGAGAGTTATGCTGTGCAACCCGTCCGAATGTAAAGCAAATGGGCGGTGCCCTTCATGTACTTCAAATTTGGGCATGGGAGCACTTCAAATGTATCTCCCCTATGCTATATTACGATGCTCTCTTGCCAGATGTACCTTACGGCAGTTGGTATGTGATATATTGCATTTTCTTCTCGTGCGTCATTAAATCTTTCCAACTCGTATGATACATTAAACTATATTGTGTTTTTCTTATGTAGCTGGAGCCAGGTCTGATGTACAACTGACATCCCCACGCATACTTTGCAACACCTATGCTTACATTTGATCAAATGGCACTCGAAGATGTAGGTTGAATATATTGTTACTTGTAAAATGATTATTTCATTTAATTTGATATGATTCATTACAATAACAGATTGATTGGGTGCCCTACCAAGAATTTCGAGATGATGTGTTGGATTATTGCCTATATAGACAATACTGTTGGAGGTCGAAGGTCTAACTCATCCGTCACTAGATAGTTGAGTGGTAATATCCAGACCGCGTACTTCGACAGTTTGGTTTGGATCAGCCAATACTTGTAAAATTCGTACATCATACTATCTTGCATTGTCTTGGTAACACGCCACCCAAGACAAATTGGGAGATTAAGCACAGACGTTCAATCGAAAAGTGGGAGCAACGTGTCGACCGTATAACCCCGAGTCGACAACTAGCGGAACAACTCCACTTCCATTCAGCATATATGGAGTAGTTACGTCGACGCACACGAAAGTGGATTTCTGTTACGGGAGCCGTCTTGGTTCAACGGTTTGTGCAAACACTTCTAATTTAATTCATAAATAATTGGTAATTTTTAACTTTTGGTAATTATCATATCAATACCTGGCTAATGGCATTGAACAAATTGTACATATCATGGATTCAGTCGGTCATACTCCTCGGGCTTGAGCAGAAGTCAGGACGATAGTTAAGGCAATGCTAAACGCTCTGAAAGAGAATAGGCGCCTGACAATGATGCCACCATCCTAACTGGCAACTACCGCGACACTCATTGAGTCAGACGATGAGGATGATCCGACTCAGACTGATCAGTTGACCTGGAGGACTCATCGAGGTCATCAACCTAATAATGTCGTCCCATATTCGATTGAATATCATACGGTGGATAGCGGGCTCGAGTTCATTCCAAAGTTTAGCCAACATTTCGATACAGGGTACACCTAATTTGCCGAATCGTTTAGCGAGGGATTCGCTTATGCAGGGTACACCCAATTTCCACCTCCGCAGACTCCGGCTAGCTCTCCTGGAGAATATGGACCCGATTACTCTCAATTTTATCCAGCCCTTTCTCCAAGATATTGCATAGTTCCACCCGATATGCCTTCGTCATTGGCATGTCCTGCTTCGCCAGCTACTCGTTCCCATCGGTACAACACTAGACATCTCGATGAACGAAGACCTCCTTGCGGAATAGGAGGTCATGAACCAAGACGACATCATTAGAAATTATACTTGTGGGTGATGATTGTTATTTTATAATGAAGATCCAATTTTTTTTTTATAATTATCCCATAATTATAATATAAAGTAATATTACTTACGATCATCAATTTTTTTTAAAAAAAAAATTAGCAGTTGGGTTGGCCTCGGAAGGGGAGGGTCGGCCATACTCGATAGTGAGGCTGCCAAGTAGGTCCTGCTAGGGGTGAGCAAATCGGACCGTCCAAATCGGACCGGACCGATGGCCCGGTTCCCAATTCTATAGGTGTCCGATCCGGTTCCAGTTCCTAAAATTATAACTGGTTATCGAGCAGTCCGGTTCCCGATTCTAGAGCCATAGAACCTGACTAGACCGATTGAATTTTCAAGCATAAAAAAATTTATCAAAGTGGACACCGCATAAAGTCCGGCCCCTAAAGACAACAGGGGAACACAACGAATTTGAATTATCAGGCAACAAAGAGGTTAAGATACTTAGATCTTTGTAATTTGGTATTTCTTAGGCCACGTCATCTCTAAATTCATTAGCACGACGTACATGTTGATATATATTAATTGGTTGCCTCTGCTGGTGGAGACCCTGTTAGTTAATATATTGCTCAAGTTTTTTTCTCCGAGGGATTACAAATGACCAATTTTGCTTCTGTTCAAACTTTGGAAAGTGCCGACGAACCTGATGCCATTGTAAAATTGATAACTTCATATTATATAGATGTGTAAGCAGTATTATATGAGCTCACGAGATCAATGTTCATTTGCATTTTAGTGGAGTTTATGTTTCATTGGTTTCATCACGTGTTAAATTTGTCATCAGCATGCCAATATATCTGCAATGATTCTCCTGAGACTGATTTTGAATGAACCAGCTTAAATGGAATTTGATTGCGTTTTTAGTTACTTGAAACTGCACTACAACCAGACCGGATCATGGTTCTAGGAGTGGCCGATCCGATCTACGGTTCCGAAAAATGAGAACCGGGACCATTGGTCCGGTTCCCTATTCTTGAAGGGAACCGGATCTAACCGGAAACCACTCACCCCTAGGTTCCGCTCCACATCCTAAGTGTCGAGCAGGCTGGGCTCGATAGTCTCACTGTCGAGATTTGGGTTTGGTCGATGGTCACACTACTGATCGGGCCACGCGAGTCCCGCTCGGTAGTATGACTGAGGGATGGTGCATATATCGAGCTATGGAAAGTAGTGTTTGCATGCTCATCAGATTGGAACATTGAACAAGATGAAAATAACCATTACAAATACTTCAAATTCGTATTAGGAACACTAGAGATGTATCAGAATAGTTATGGCAATTTTGATAGAAGTGGACTCCGACAAGAGCAATTTGACTGACTTGGGAAAACTACCGCTATCAATATTAATACTGCTACTGGCAATGGTAGAACGAATGACTTCATCATGGAGTTGACTATGAGGCGGTCATCTAAGTTGTGCGTGTATAGATCTCAAGTCGAGATTGCATTCACTGTTTGGAAGATATCGGCAAACGCAATAGGAGAAATCTACTTTTTAGAGTTCAGACAACTAATGAACATTCCTGCAAAGCACATTATCCAGAAAGACACTACCTCCCTAAAGTGATGGTTGTCAATTACCCAAACCTTGCAGTGGATTGTCGACAAGAAAGATAGGTAACCACAGGACCATGGGATTCACATGACTTGGATGGAAACGAACTAAAAGAGTCTATAGCTTTTGAGTGTTCTTCTTTGTATGATAGCAGTTGTGTTGCTGATTATGTCTCTGTGTGGTGCTACTAAATTTTAATAGCAAATAGTCAAGTGTACAGGTGTAAGAGTAATGGCTATATCTTGATAGGCGATCTATCGTGGGAAAAGAATAACTTTTGCCAGTTGTAATTTACAGTGCTGGTTACTACAGTATTCTAACTTTATTATGGCGATTAGTCTGCAGAGTAGAGATAGGCTTAGGGATAAAGTTGAACTACTATAAATGTCGGAGTCTAATAGTCCATCTCTTCATTAATAGCATTACATGTTCATTATCTGTTCATCAGCATTGCAACACTCGATTACATTAATCTGTTCATTAGCAGTTAATGTAATTTTTTTCTGTTGCTAGCAAAGTTTTAACTTCTTGTGTTTTGCAAAAATTCTTTGTAGTTCTCCTTCAACTTTTCACCCCTCCTCTACGTTGTATTATTAAGCCTAACAACCTTGATGACGAGAGTTGACGATGATGGTAGTGTGAGGGTTACGTTTTGCTTCTTGACCCTAATTTAAAACTGTTGATACCTAAATTTTAATTGGTACTTTTCAGTCATTTTTTTCTGCATAAAAAATTAGAACCATTTTTAGTTCTAAACAAAAATAATTAGATCATTTTCTAAGTTTATTTCTAGCATTCATGCATAGTATTAGCATTCATCTGGATCGGCGTTGCGAGATTCAGCTTAATTTGACAAGCAACTTGAACTTAAATTGGCGTACAAATTTTTGGCAATTCATGAATACATGTGCCGAAGTTTTCATATGGGATTGGACTTATTTTTAATTTCAAATAGGCCCATTTTTGCCCATTAAAATTTTAAGTATTTTAATTAATTGATTATTTAGTAAATTAGAGCTCAATAAGCCCGAAGTTGGACGATTAACCCACGAACAAGGTAATTTTTGGCTGGCCTTTATTGAAGATGTCATCGCCTACTCTAGAACATTCAATAGTGTGACTTTTCATATTTTGGCGGTTGTCAAAAGACTGTTCGGTTCCCGATGACGTCTTTTCGGTGAGCATGTTAAAGTGTCTTTATTGTCTTTATTATTTTGTTGTTTTCAAGAGTCATCATTAGTTGTGTGTCTTGAGAGTCCTTTAGTATTCCAATGTGTAATTATAACTATGTATCTAGATATGTCCTTTCACGCTCCTAGGATATACCAAGAGTCATGTGTCTAGCCTATATAAAGGCAAGTCATGTAATCGTTTCGGTAAGGTGAATAAGGCAAACAAAAAGTTTATCCATGTCCTCTCCTGAAAGCTTCTCCTGTGAATGTTATTGAGTGAGCCTTTCACCTTCGATTATTAGAGATTTGTGTTGGGACCGTATCAGAGCACGGTTGTCAAGAACGTGAATCAAGTCTTCTAGAGCGTGGTTTGTGAAGACTGTGGTCAGGGACCATTGGTTGTGTGCAAGCGGTTGAGGACCGGAGTACGTCGAAGTTCTACTGGAGTGCAGTCAGGGATTGTGAATCAATTGGTCAGGGAGCAAGTTTTCTTGGAGTAGTGCCGGGCATTATTTCCAGTCAGATGGCAGAGATTTCAAATTCTACGAATGGCATTGAGAAGCTCAACAGTTTCAATTATAACAATTGGAGTATTCATATGCAGTTTTACTTGCTGTGTCAAGATTTGTGGGATATTGTCAGCAGCAGCAATACCACGGCACCTAGAGACGATGATGAATAGAGGAGATAGAAGATCAAAGCGGGTAAGGCTCTTTATGCTCTTGCTGTAACCGTTAAAGATGACTTGTCGTAGCACAT
Organism: Rhodomyrtus tomentosa; assembly: GCA_028455895.1. Lineage (NCBI taxonomy): Eukaryota > Viridiplantae > Streptophyta > Magnoliopsida > Myrtales > Myrtaceae > Rhodomyrtus > Rhodomyrtus tomentosa. The sequence continues at coordinate 31,284,340 of JAPCWY010000001.1, read as the reverse complement.
TAAGAGTGCGCAGAATCCCAAGGAGGCGTGGGATAACTTAGCAGCGCTATTCGCGAGGACGAATGATGCCAAGTTGCAAAGGTTAGAGAACGAGCTATTGTCGATGTCGCAACAAAATATGACATTGAATCATTATATTTCCAAACTCAAGTCTATTTGTGATGAGATTTCAAAACTGGATCCGAATAATGCCATCTCGGAAATGAGAATGAGAAGGATTATTATTCACGGGTTAAAGTCGGAGTATAACGGTATTGTTACGGCTATTCGTGGATGGGCAACTCAACTGACGTTGATCGATCTGAAGAATATCCTGGCCAACCAAGAGGCTTAATCAAATATCTAAAGTCACGATCGAGGGAGATGAGAGTGCCCTCTTCAGTGACAAGAGAGTGTTCAAGGGCCAGAGGAGATTCGGTGTCGATAATAGAGAGATGGCAAGCCGGAGAAAAGTCATGCCGAAAGGCAACAACAACCAGCTCATGGAGAATAACAAAGGCATCCAGGAGAGACGAGTCACCAACTAGGGGGAGCTTGGCGGAGTCGCGACAAAAATGGCAATGATGAAAGACGTAAAGGACGTTGCTACGTCTACAGCAAGGAAGCTCATTTTTCCAGAGATTTTCAAGCCAAGAGAGTTGAAGGAAATGTTGCAGCATCATCGAAGAAGATCGATGGCAATGAGGAATGGAATTTTCTTGTGTCAGTTGCAACGAAGGTGCAAGATGAGCTCATGCCTCGTCTATTGCCGAGATGAGCGATTGGTAGCTTTAGTCACTGTAAGTGATAAGTTGATTAATTATGATGCTGATTGGATTGTTGATTTAGGATGTTTGAATCACATGACTGGAGATCAAGGCAAGCTGTCGAACTTGCTTGATTATGCTGGTGGACGTGTTGTCATTACTGCAGACAACACAAGGTTGTCAATCTCTCAAATTGGCAAAACGATGATAACTCCTAGATATAATTCAGAGCAAGTCAAATTGAAAAATGTGTATCATTTGTCGGGAAAGAAGAAGAATTTGTTGTTTGAGTCCCAGCTCACAGACTCGGGTAATTTTGTGGTGTTTGATCCAAGAGATGTTAAGGTGTACCGAAGTGTGAAGCCCACTAGTCGACCAATCATGGAGGGATGTCGACTGGAGTCCGTTTACGTGATGTCAGCTCAAACGGCATACATAAACAAAATTCGAAGAAATGATACACCTGACTTGTGGCATGCGCGGCTTGGGCATGTGAGTTATCTCAAGTTGAAGATTATGGTGCAAAAGAATATGTTGAGGGGTCTTCCCCAGTTAGAAGTTCAAGAAGATGTGGTTTGTGCCAGATGTCAATACGGAAAGGCACATCAGTTTCCTTATGAGGAATCGTCGTTTAAAGCCCGTAGGCCTCTCGAGCTCATTCACTCAGATGTGTTTAGTCCAATAAAGCAATCGTCTGTCAGCGGACTCAAGTACATGATCACTTTCATCGATGACTTCTTCAGGTATGAATAGCTTGATTTCATGAAGGATAAATCTGAGGCATTTGTCAAATTTTAGGAGTTTCAGGAGAGGGTCGAAAGTGAAGTAGGCAAGAAGATTCATTTGTCTACGCACTGATAACGAGGGAGAATATACTTCCTATGAGTTCACAAAGTATTTGTGTGAGTATAAGATATGTCAATAGTATGCTTGTTCGTATACGTCGCAGCAGAACGGAGTTACCTAAAGGAAGAATCGGCATTTGGCAGAGACATGCAGGAGCATGCTACTTGCGAAGAATGTCCCACCAAAGTTTTGGGCAGAATGTATGAAGATGACGGCACACGTCATCAATAGATTACCACAGCTAAGGCTTGGATTTATGTCACCGTATGAAAAGTTGTGGAATCGCAAGCCGGTGGTAAGTCATTTTAGAGTTTTCGGATGTGTATGTTATGCTTTTGTACAGAACATCTTCGCAGCAAATTCGACAAGAAGGCGGTTCAATGTATTTTCATGGGATATGATGACCAGCGGAAAGGGTGGAAGTGTTGTGATCCTACAATATAGAAGTGTTATACTTTGATAAATGTTGTGTTCGACGAACTATCATCATGGTGCTCACCTCAAGCTATCGAATTGCCAAATTTACAACATTTGGACGAAGAGGTCGAAGAAAGACGAAAAGAATTCGACAGGCTGATTCTTGTGGAAAATCCTGTTGAAAAAGATGTCGACAAGGATGCCGAAGCACAGTCACCAGGATCGACAAGTACATCTGGTGAGCGTCGAATACCAACAGAAGAACATCAACCAAGTCAGGTCGAACAAATCGAAGAAGATAAGCCTCAACTTCGAAGATCGAGAAGGCAAAGGACACCAAAACCTAAGTTTGCCAATGCGACATTGACTGAAGACATTAGTGTGATCGAGCCATCGACATATGAGGAAGCATTAAAGGGTGCAGAATGGAGGAAGGCCATGGAAAAAGAAATCTCAGCATTGAAGAAGAATGAGACGTGGAACTTGGTATTGAAACAGAAAGAGGTACGCCCTATATCCTGTAAATAGGTTTATAAACTTAAGACTCGACCAAATGGGTCGTTAGAGAGATATAAAGCACGTCTAGTGGCTTGAGGATTTTCACAGAAGTATGGCATTGTCATGACCCGATCATTCGCGGAGGGCTAATGAGCCGTCCAGTCTGGTAGGACGCAAGCCTCTCCCAAGGTCCATTACCCAAGTCGCAACGGCAATATACGTTGTCAACCATCGGTGTGGTCTGGTGACATATGATACGGATACATGCCAAGGAGTCGCCATCAATCGTTTCGTGGAGGGTACGATTGGAAACCCTATCGAATAGCTGAAGCAATCTATTCAATTCTGTGAAAACCAGAGAAATGGGATCGGGGACTTTGTTACGCCAACTGTCAAAGTTGACGCCCTTTTGGCACCTAAGTTGAATGATTTATCTAACCTAAGATTTCACGCAAACGAGTGAGGCACAAACCCTACATCTAAGAATTCATGCAGATAGGAGTGACTATCCTAGCAAACACAATCAATAAAATGGAAGTGCAAATCAAGGATCCAAAACATGTGGATAAATCATGTGAAAGCAACGTGGCATCTCTAGTAAGGACTTATTTGTCACGCCCCGATTTTCGAGCCTGCGACATACCTTGCCAAATCGCCACGAGGTCATAGAGATAACGTCCCAAGCACACTATCAACCCATCACTTACTTAAGCATGCGAAAATGTGTCAACTCTCTGACAATAAAAACAAACAGGGATAGTATAGCAGGAATTAAACACCACAACATCTTACCAAAGGATAATAATAACCAAATATACAAAACAGTAGCTAGGACATAATCCTATTGAGCTACTAATGTATGAGCTCAACCCCACACTTCAGGGCCACTAAACAAAGTCTCAAAGGTATACTCAGTCAGGTAAAACTAACTTCTCATCTTACTTCAGATGACTAATCCAAAAGCCAATCCTTAGTGCCCACGAGGCTCTATCACTTAGAACTTGAAAATGTTATTCCACGACGGGGTGAGAATAAATCTCAGTGAATCAAACCTAAGCTCAGTTAAGAAAATCGATTCGCCCGGGTATACTAACAGGAGTCTCACAACAACAAATAATCACATATAACACCCAATTATAGTCACGATATAAAAACAATCCACATGCATACTTGTCAGTTTTAGCCACACATAATGCAATGCTTGACTCGACTTATATCTAATCAGTCAATCACCGAAACAAACATCTCATTCACAAGTACGCACAGGACAACACACAAGTCCATTTATTAACGATGATCGTGCCTACAACATATGAGAGGATTTACGCGAAAGAAGGCGTGATTCAACTCCCACAAATAACGCGATCTAGCACCTTGATGCAATCGAGCGTTCTACCGGTAGGACCGAGCTACGTCCCTTTTCTCTCGACAACAGCTACTACAAGAGGTGTTTCCGGTGCGTTTGATACGACACCAGCAAGTAAGCATCCCTAAACGGGGCGTCGGTCTATCACAAGCTGCGACCAGCATCCAACCAATTCTGCATCCGTGTTAGTTAGCACCGAACTAGAATTGACGTGCTTCTGGCAAGTCGTATGGTTCTATATAATTGGTACAATACGAACTTACCAGGAAAAGCATCATCGTTCCCTCATATGACTACACAACACATATCCAGCAATCAACCCATTTTATTATCTTCAGTTAAAGTCAGATGCTCACTCGTGCATAAAAAATTCTTGGCTAAAGGCCATTTTCATGCTAAAACATGTCTTTTGACTTCGCACACGGTCATATACATATGCAAACTACCTCCTAGTCACCACAACCGCACATAGGGTGATTAATCCACAATCATCAATCAAAATCCAATAGCCATTTCAGTCGGCCTATAAAGGCAATAAAAGTCATCGAATCAATCACGGGCATTTAATTCCAATTAGACAATATAAGCCTCAATTCGTACAATAATCCGTTATTAATCGATTCAGTTAATAACGTCGATCGCTCACTCGTCTCTAACCTGTAGCTCGCTTGCGATCAAACACAATCAATCAATCAATTTCAACTAATCACAATTAGCCACAGGCAAAGTAGTCAACCGGCTAACCTAATCGACTGGCCATTTAACTTAATCACAATTTTTACCTAAATCGGCCTTGATCGCGTACATAAATTTCCTAATCTCCTAAACGACTAATCCTAGGCGCAATTAGCTTACTAAACAAGGATTAGAATTAACTCACTAATTGAGTCGGCTCGAGCGATCTCGACAGCGAAGGCGCGGGCGACGACGACGAACGAGGATGGTGGATCACGGGCCAATTTCCTCGAATGACGGCTCAAAACTCTCGCCCCACGGCCAAAACTCTCAGTCAAATGACCTTAATTCCTGGCCACGAACCCGATCACTCGACCTAGGCTCTCGGCCACCTGACATAGGCCCTCGGCCACTCGGCCTAGGCCAAAATAGTCCACGCCTCGTGCAACCCGGCCCAAACAGGGCAAGGCCGGCTTTGGGGTTGAGGCGGCCAGTTCGTCGACCGAAGGATGGCGGCTAGCTCAAGGGTCGACAATGAAGGGTTGAGGGAACGTCGGGTAAGCTTTGGGAGGCGATGACGACAGCTAAAAGTGGTCGGAGGCGACGGATTCACGACCAAACAGAATCGGGTGGAGCAGGGTCTCGCGCGGTCGTAACAAGTCGGTAGTTCGAGCCAATTTCTGACCGTCACGCCTAGCGGCCGGCATCCACAAGCTCAGGGAAGTGAGAGGGGAGTTCCAAGAGTTCACTGACGGTGGCGGTGAGCGGCGGCGACGTCGGATTGGATCGAATCGAAGAAGAACACGAAACCGATCGAAAACATGGCACCGAACTTTTCGAGGCTGATTACGGCGGCTCTGGTGGGCGACGATTGGCGAGGCAGCGTCGGGGTGTCGAGGGGAGGCTGGGGGATATCAGATAGGTGGTGATTGACGGCGGCGACACCGCATGAGGCCGGAGGAAGGCCGGGTCTTCTTGGGTTTGTAGGGGCCGAAACAGGGGCTGGGTTCCACAGCTATTTCGCGGCTTTCGGGGGGAGCGATGGTTGGGGATAGGTCGGTGACAATGCCAGGAGGTGACTGGAGGTGGTGGCCGTCAGTAGTGGTTGGTGGCGGCGTAAAAATCGCCTGAGGAAGGAGAGGAAGTGAGGAGCAGTCGGTGATGAGGAGGGGCTGGTTCTCACACAAGAGAGAGAGAGAGAGAGAGAGAGAAGACTGATATGAGTTGGGGTGGGGTCTACATGAAGAATTTTGGGGTAATTTTGTCTTTTTGTACAAATAATTGAGGGCAAAATGGTAATTTGACAAATCGGGAGTGAACGAAAATTTGGTATACTGGACGAAGGGTATTTTTGACAATTTCATAGGCTAGGCTTGGGTGCGAGGATTGAAATATTAATTTGCGACGACTAAGAATTTTGAAACCTAATCTAAACCGACTGAAACTTCAGAATTCGTCAAATTATTGTATGTTCAGTCCTTGCGATCCAAAATTTTCTATCGATTGAAATTCATTATTAATCCTTTATATTGATTACAGGTACTTGGCCAAAGGTGAATTTCCAAGGCGTCACAACTCTCCCCCTTAGGAAATTTCGTCCTTGAAATTGAAGTACTACTACTACCCTTTAAATCAATAATGATATCCAGTCCTCACAATTTTTTCAAATAGTTACTTCAAGACCACTGTGTTACCAAACCACCTTGACCAAAGGAAAAATTCTTGCTCCGGAATACTTGTTGTCTCCTAGCGATGATCCTGACTGGACTTCCCAAATACGATATTCACTCATCCAGTCCAATCTTCTCATAACTTAACACAGGAGTGGGGTTTGGTTCGCACTTCCTTAATATCGACACATGGAAGGCGTTGTGCACTTGAGCCAGTCGGCGACAACACAAGACAATACATCCAATTTTCAATTCTTTTCAAAATCCCGAATGGTACGACTCATATTGGACTTAACTTTTCTTTCTTACCAAAACAAGTTGTCCTTCCAATAGGCGTCATCTTCTACAAACATAATTACTCACATGAAATTCCAATGGTCTTCGTTCTTTATTGACGTAACTTTTCTGACGACTCTGAACTGTTCTTAGTCTATCTCTGCTAACCTTGATCGCGTCCATCGACTGTTCCACTAACTCAGGTCCACCTTTAAACAGGCGTCTTGCATGCTCTGCCATACATTGCCTCGAAAATTATCATCTTAGTGCTATACTAGAACTGTTATTTAAGCAAACTCCATCAAGCGTAATTATTCCTCTCAATTATCTTGAAATCCAAAACGCATGCCTCCAACATGTTCATCAGACCCTGAATTATCCTTTTAGACTGACTTTCCATCTGTGGGTAATAAGTCGTACTGAACTGCAGTTTCGTTTTTCCCAAAATTCATACTAGGTTCGCTCCAAATCAATCCTAATCTCCACTCTGTGCATCGAAACCATAAAGCGACTATCAAATTCAAGTCGGATTCTAACTTACGATCCTTGACTACTAATCTGACACAATTCCATATCTACAATTCGTTTCAACAGGGTGAATCATCCAACTCTAATGATTCAACTCAATTGTGACCATTTGACCTTACTATCCCAATCAACTGTTGGTTATCCTAGTAACTGTAGTAATTATCTATTCTCACAAATAGACTGGTCATTTCTTAACTTCCAACGAGCAGAGTTTAACGCTGCTTTTCCTCCTATCCACTGAGATCAATTACGACTACCACTAATGGCAATTTGGGCATTCTGCTTAAACGAAGAAGGTCTACTAATAATTCGCATCTTTTTCAACGCTTTGAGATTTAGAATCATCGCTTGTCATCCCTTGAACACCCGAAGAATTACTGAACTCAGGCGCCAAATCAAACTGAGGATTGGACCGTCCATTCTATCGAACAGGGTCAGCTCACAAGTGACTGACGAGTTGAGAACCACCTCAAATATTTCGGTTTAAGGTTGGAATCATCCGTTCCTGGACCGGTGGTACAATCGAATACTATCGAGACCACCTCTCATGACCAACTCAAGTTAATGCAGGATTGGTTCAACTCGACCCGTAGTCCTCCGGCACACATCACAAAATCCAGGGTAGCCAATCCTTGAAAAGTGTGTAGCTGGTATGGGGTTCTAATACAAGTCATTCCTCACTGGATCCATGGCCATCCTGAATATCGATCAATACCAGCTCGCAAATCATGCCACGAACCAATCCCTGGTCGACTTCAGGGTAATCTTATGGTTGACTTACAACTGAGTGAGATCATCATTATTCGATCTATGCTTGATTTAAGATCGCCACACAGTGGACTCTTAATCAATAACACAACCGACTAGCAAATCAGACCATCATCCACGTCAAGGGCGACCTCTATCTCTCGGTGTCTTCCTCAACCCTTGGTCGTTGTTCACGAGTAGTTCGACTCTTAAACTTGAATCGAACGTAGGTCTTGGAGCAGCACACTCATACTGAGTTGAATTTCTTCACACTGTTATATCTTGAACATGCATCGTCAATCTGCTTACTATACTCCAAACTGAGTCACTTATACCTTGACTTCTTAGAAGTTTCATTACCAATCCATTGTAATATTTTCCCACCTTTACCTTAGAATCTCCAACGACGGCAGCAGTCCACTTAGGCTTGCAATGTTGCTCTTGGACTTATTGATACACAAAAATCTTCGTCATTTGCTCGATCACGCCTATTAATCTTCTAGTAGCCTTACCTCAAATCTTGATATCTTCACAAGCTATCTAGACTAACACTAAAACTACTGTTGTGAATCCCAATCAGTTTTCTGCTTTATCAAAAGCAAGGCCCTTATGGTCGTTATTCCAAGAAATCATGTGGCCATACTATGCTTCCGCTGCATCACTCTGTTAACTAGTCTTCCTTAATTGTCACATCTCGCAATCTTAATCTTATTCAGGGACATCGCCAAACTCAACAATCTGTGCATCCAATTGGCGACCGTATCATGTCACTTAATCTTAGATTGCCATTACGAACTTTCCTTGTTTCGTCTTCACCGTTCTTGTTTCATGCACATGTCTAAGGCTTCATTAACTATAATATTCAAGCAGTGTATACTTTACCATGACCTTATTAGGTTACTAGTCGACTAAGTCATATGGCCTTAAGTCATTTCAATACTGCCTTTGGTATACTGCAAGGTTTTCTTCAATCAGGATTTGGAGATAAAATCAACTTTCACCCATTTTGCAAAACACATAAGTCTTACTTACCCAAGACATCTCGGGTCATCCACAATCTTCTGTCCATCACCCTAAATGGCACATGGCACTCACAACTGTGTTCACTTTTAAGTCCCACTTTAACCACATGTAAAGAAAGATTTTCATCACTATTCAGTACACATTATCTGACTTCACATCGATCCTTATCAATTCGTGTCCTCTGATCCCTAGAACGTTCATCACACCTCAGAGATCAATTTCACAATTCACGCTCACTCTTCTGCAAATATTCCTTTAGTCATAAATTAGAATTCAAAGAAAAACAATGGCTAAGGCATTCCAATCAAAACAACACTTCAAACTTATGCAATCCATAAAATACTAATTGTCTTATTACAAACCCATATCCATAAGTCTTATCTATAAAAGGTCTTTTCAAGTTCGATTAGCTATTGCTAATCTATACCAAAGCATCTTAACTTAAAAGTCACCCTACTCCCAGTAGAGTCAATCCTAGGTATTCTACTGAACATCTTCTCTAGTTTGTCCTTCTTGCGGCAGCAATGCTTGACTACCTTATTTCTCATTAGACGATCCTTCACTTGGTGTCCCGGCTAGTAACATTTAAAGTATTCTCCTCCTCTAAATGGATAAGGACTAGACCCATGCCTTAGGCGACATAGACGACACTTCTCACTTTGGCGGAACATCGGCTTCCTGATTGTACTCCTCCGATTAGACGGGATATGATACTTGTTGGCATACATTGGCCTCTTCTCTATCCAACGGTTATCCTTGGAAGAAGGCACAAGTTGCGATCTAGATGTGATTGCTCTATCAGTCATGCTCCTCTCCACAGATTGGGCCCTTTTATATAATTCGCTATAACTCTTAAGGTTCAGCGACACCGATTAATCATTGATCTCGAGCTTCAATCCCCCGTGAAATCTTTTCATCCTATTCATAGGATCTCCAACCTGACAGCTTAGTAAATTTCGCCTCATATCGCTCTATTGTCATTCGGTCCTGTCGAAACTACAAGAATTCAGCCATCTTTTTCTTTCGCCTACAATCCAAAAAGTACTTGCCATGGAAGGCTTCAACGAAGGCATCCCACACTGGGACCATACCTTCAGGAAAGATCTTTCTTCGTGTGGCTTCCCACCATGCATTAGCGTCACCTTGAAGTTTGTAAACGACCAATGTTACCTTGTCCTCTTCGGAACATCCTAGCACGGTGAATACCTTCTCGATTTCCTTAATCCACAAGATTGCAGCTTCTAGGTCTCCAAATTCTTTAAACTTCAGTGACTCGAGGTTTAAAAATCTCTGCACCAACTCGAGTATCGGCTGCACACTTTCTCTTTTTCTGTCAACAAGTATTCACTTGAAGTAGTGGCATCATTAACTTGACTATTCACTTGCCGTCCAACGACAGCTTCCAAAGTGTTCAATGTCTACAGGATCCCTTCCACATTGGGATTTTCTTGAGTTATCCTTCCACTAAGCACCCTCTCATTACGGTTGCTCACTAAACATGTAACTTACGGAGTCCTGTCCACCCCAAGCAACGCGTAATGAGATCACTAACAATCAATCAAAAGAAATGTAGGTAACATACACATGCAAAAGCTTACGATCCTACTAACTATCCCAAATCTCAACGCTCCTTATCAAGTCAGGCCAATGATCAAATGGATCAAGCTAATCTTGCCCTGACACCACCTTGGGCGGGGATGTCACGCCTCGACTCTGGAGCCCGCGACATCCCTTGCCAAATCGCCACAAGGTCATAGAGATAGCGTCCTAGGCACACTATCAATCTATCACTTACTTAAGCATGCAGAAAAGTGTCAACTCTCTAATAATAAAAACAAACAGCGATAGAATAGCAGGAATCAAATACCACAACATTTTGCCAAAGGATAATAATAACCAAATATACAAAACAGTAGCTAGGACATAATCCTATTGAACTACTAATGTACGAGCTCAACCCCATACTTCGGGACCACTAGACAAAGTCTCAAAGGTATACACAGTCAGGTAAGACTAACTTCTCATCTTACTTGAGATGACTAATCCAAAAGCCAATCTTTAGCGCCTGCGAGGCTCCATCACTTGGAACCTGAAAATGTTATCCCACAACGGGGTGAGAATAAATCTCAGTGAATCAAGCCTAAGCTCAATTAGGAAACTGATTCGCCGGGGTATCCTAACAGAAGTCTCACAATAATAAATCACCACATATAACACTCAATTACAGTCACGATATAAAAATATTTCACATGCATACTTGCCAGCTTCAATCACACATAATGCAATGCTTGACTCGACTTACAGCCAATCAGTCAATCACCCAAACAAGCATCTCGTTCATAAGTACGCATAGGACATCACATAAGTCCATTTATTAATGATGATCATGCCCACAACGCGTGAGAGGATCTATGCGAACAAAGGCGTGATTCGACTCCCACAAATAACGCAATCCAGCACCTTGATGCAATCAAGCGTTCTGCTGACAGGATCGGACTACATCCCCTTTCTCTCGGCAACACTACTACAAGAGGTGTCTCCGGTGCGCCTGGCACGACACCAGCAATTTGACATTCCTAAATAGGGCATCGGTTCATCACAAGTTGGGACCGGCATCCAACCAATTCTGCATCCGTGCTAGTTAACACCGGACCAAAATTGACGTTTTTCTGGCAAGTTGTATGGTTATATACAATTGATACAGTATGAACTTGTTAGGAAAAGCATCATTGTTCCCTTATATGACCACACAACGCACATCCAGCAATCAACCCATTTCATTATCTTCGATTAAAGCCGAATGCTCACTCACTCATGTAAAAGTTTCGGCCAAAGGCCATTTTCATGCTAAAACATGTGGTTTGACTTTGTACACGGTCATATGCATATGCAGACTACCTCCTAGTCACCACAACCGCACACAGGGCGATTAACCCATAATCATCAATCAAAATCCAACAGTCATTTCAGTCAGTTTATAAAACCAATAAAAGTCATCAAGCCAATCACGAGCATTTAATTCCAATTAGGCAATATAAGGCTCAATTCGTACGATAATCCTTTATTAATCAATTCAATTAATAACATCGATCACTCGCGCATTTCTAACCCGTCGCTCGCTCGCGATCGAACACAATAAATCAATCAAGTACAACTAATCACAATTAGCCACATGCAAAGTAATCAACTGGCTAAGCTAATCGATCGGCCATTTAACTTAATCATAATTTCTACCTAAACAGGCCCCAATCGCGTACATAAATTCTCTAATCGCCTAAATGACTAATCATAGGCTCAATTAGCACCTTAACCAAGGATTAAGGTTAACTCACCAATTGAGTCGGCTTGGGTGGTCTCAAAGGTGACGGTGCGGGCGACGACGACGAATGACGATGGCAGATCACTGCCCAATTTCCTAAAACGACGACCTAAAACTCTCAACCCGAGGCCAAAACTCTCGGCCAAATAGCCTAAATTCTTGGCCACGAACCCGATCACTTCGCCCAGGCCCGCGGCCACCCGACCCAGGCCCTCAGCCACTCGGTCCAGGCCAAAACGGGCGACGGCCCGTTCGACCCAGACTGAACAGGGCACTCGATCGGGATAGTGCAAGGTCGGCTTCGGGGTTCAGGCGGCCAATTCGACGACTGATAGACGGCAACCGGCTCGAGGGTTGATGGTGGAGGATTGAGGGAATGTCGAGGAAGCTTTAGGAGGTGACGATGGCGGCTAAAGACAGCCGGAGGCGGCGAATTCAAGGCCAAATAGAACCAGGTGAAGTTGGGTCTCGTGCGGCCAAGAACAAGGCAGTGGTTCGGGCATATTTTCAGCCGTCACGCGTAGTGGCCGGCGTCCACAAGCTCAGGGAAGGGAGAGGGGAGTTCCAGAAGTTCATCGGAGGTGGCGGTGAGCGGCGGCGACGTCAAGTTTGACCGGATCGAAGAAGAACATGAAACCAGTCGAAAATAAGGCATCGGAGGTTTCGAGGCCGATTACGGTGGCTCCGGTGGGCGACGGTCGACAAGGCAGTTCGGGGTGTCGAGGAGAGGCTGGGGGATGTCAGAGAGGTGGTGGTTGGCGGCGGCGACACTACACGAGGCCAGAGGAAGGTCAGATCTTCTCGGGTTTGCAGGGGCCAAAACAGGGGTTGGGTTCTGCAGCTGTTTCGCGACTTCCGGAGGCGAGCGACGACTGGGGATGTGTCAATGGCGATGACAGGAGGTGACTAGAGGTGGTGGCCGTCGGTGGTGGGTGGTGACGGAGCAAAATTGCCAGAGTAAGTAGAGAAAGTGAGGAGTAGTCGATGATAAGGAGGAGCTGGTTCTCACACGAGAGAGAGAGAGAGAGAAGACTAATATGAGTTGGGGTGGGGTCCACATGAAGAATTTTGGGTCAATTTTGTCCTTTTGTGCAAATAATTAAGGGCAAAATGGTAATTTGACAAATCAAGATTGAATGAAAATTTCATAGGCTAGGTTTGGTCGGGATTAGGCTCAGGCGCGATGATTGAAATCCTAATTTGCGACAACGAAGAATTTTGAAACCTAATTTAAACCGACTGAAACTTCAAAATTCGTCCAATTATTGTCTCTTCAATCCTTGCGATCCAAAATTTTTCATCGATTGAAATTCGATATTAATCCTTTATATTGATTTCAGGTACTTGATCAGAGGTGAATTTCCAAGGCGTCACACTATTAGCCTAGAGAAATATTTATCAAGGCACAGGAGTGTTTTTGACATGATTTATCCTGAAGAGACAAAATCGTAATTTTGAACAATTTTTGGATAATTTGCCCAAAAAGGGTAAATTTATCATTTCAGACGAAATATGAGGCAAAAGATGGTGGAAATAGGATTGGTCGCCAAACCAATCTATTTCCTATTTTTAGGGGATTTTCCGAATTTTGCTGAAATTTTTTGAGCGATTTACCCTTTAAGGGGTAAAACCGTCAATTCAAAAAGTGATGAGAAGTGAAAATCCCAAACAGAGGTATTGGTCGACCTCTAGGCCCTTGAGCAATTTTCACTACTCGATCGGAATAAGAAAGAAGATTTACCCTTTTAAGGGGTAGAATCGTCATTCTAGAAAAGGGACGAGATTCAAAAACTCAAGTATAGGAATTGGTCACCTGTCTAACCCTAATTCTTACCTTGGCATTCCCAACCTATCTTGCATATGAGGCAGAGGCGATTTACCCTTAAAGGGTAATATCGTCAATTTTCAGAAGAAATGATGACAAATCCCAAAAATAGGATTAACCAGTTGTCTGTGGTCATTTTTCAATTTTTGAGAATTTATGGAATGTCTAGGAATTATCCACAATGTTCTTACATTTTTTTGGGATTTTCTAAAAGTTTTGACATTTTTTAGGATTTTATAGAATTTTTTGATTTTTTTATTATTTAAAAATTATTTTCTAAATTTTTTATTAAAATGATTCGAACCAGGCCAACCCAACCCACTCGGGTTGGATACCTAGCCCAGAACCAGATCCATGACACCGACACTCTAAAACGACGCCGTATTAACTTTTTTTGATTTCTTATTATTCGGATATAATCCAACGGTCTCTATTAAACCACGCGACTTTTCCAAGACCATTGGATCGACTTACTAAAACCTACGACTCAGATCAAAAGCCAACTATCTCTCAACCGTTCGATTTGATTACTTAGATCAATGGCCAAGATCGAACGACTAGGCTAATCCTCAACAGTTCGATCACATTTGTTATTATTTGAAAATTTGATTTTTATTAATAGTTATAGAAATGTTCAAACAGCCACCAAGCCAACACGTGGCGCAACCTAGATCGTTAGATCGACTAGCAGATTCAAAATGAATTCTAATGGCTCAACTGACATGGCTGCCACATAGCACGCCACATCAGCGCCATTTCAGCACCTTTGACCAGTTAACCGCCATGTCATCGTCTTCTTCCTCGAATACTCTTCATCTGTAACAAACGGCCGAGAAACTCCGGTAATGATCTGACTGTAAAATCCTGATGAAATCGAGCGAGACCGATGCCAATTGATTCATCTCAACGTCGTATATAACATATCTCACAATCAAATGCGATTATTCACAAGAGCCAAACTAATCAAGCTTTAACCAGTTCGGCAATGGATACTCTAACCAAGCAACAGAGAGCATATTGGACTAATTCCTTCACATGATCGCTTCTAAATGAGTTCAGGAGACTTACCTACAGTTCATATTGACCTGGTACGATCTAAGATAACCTAGACAAGCTTCGACTAAATCAGCAATGGTGACGAGATTTGAATGTGAGGTTTGACTCGATTTCAATGCAATTAAAACGCAGAGCCATGCTTAGTAATGTCTCAAATGTAATTCGCACACGTCAATTGTAAAGATTAAGGCCGAAACACAGATTTGCCATTAACGAACAAAAGTTAAGTTTTGAAGTTCGACATACCTGTTTTCGGGATTTCAGGCGGCGCGGCTAGTGTCGATAATTCTTGGAGCTTCAGGCAAGCTTCAATGTTTTTCTTTGGCTTTGGTTTGACCGGAAACGGCCTAAACAGCACCTTACAGTCGAGCTTGAATTCTCGACAACAGTAGTCAGAGAACGAGCTATCTCTCTCTCTCTCTCTCTCTCTCTCTCTCTCTCTCAATTCTCTCTCTCTCTCGATCCTATTCTCTCTCCTCAACATAATCAACTCTCTTCTCTCTCCAAAGCCTACAAAGGTTATATAACAGTTTTCAGTTTTTTCACCAAACGGAGGAGGCTAACTTTCTTGAAATAGCACGTGATTGTGCGTGCCCTTTGGTCTAAACGGCGCCGGAGACAGTGGGTAATTTCGTTAAGTCGGATGGCTTCCCGGCGTGCACGAATGGACATCCGATTGGTCATTTTGTGAAAGTTGACTTTTTCGACCGCCGCGACGTTGACCGGTCAATTTCGCCCTCCTCCGGCGACCATTAGTCGCAATTCTAGTCTCAATCGATGGGAAATGGCCTGAAGAAGTAAACGCCCACCAGTGTGTCTTCAATTGCGATCAGTTAAGCCACCAATTTCTCTATCCAAATTTGGCTTTGCACTATTCATCTGCACAGACTCTTGATGAAGACAACACTGAAGTGAATCGGTTCAACCGGGCGGTCTGACCAGTCTAAACTGGTTCCGACTCAAAATTTCCAAAATTCACCCACATTGGTGGGGAATTTTTGCAATAAAATCTCATAATTGAACTTAGGATATGAATATTGTCCAAAAATGTGATTTTGCCCAAAAGCTTAAGTCAATTTCTATGAAGGCCCCAAATTTTCACTTAATTGCAAATCGAAAAACTATGCAATTGAGGCCTCAAACTGTCAAATTGGACCAAACCACCTATACAAATCAACTTAGAATGATGAAATACATTGGGTAGTGGCTTCAGTTGGCAAAGGTGGCCTTTGAATTGAAAGTAATTTCAATTATGCCTAAATTCATGGACTAAATTGCAATAAAGTACGCAATTTTGCCCAATTCATGCAATTGAACAATTTGTGCAAATAATTAGACTAAATTGTTATGACGGACGATTAAATTGAATGTCAAGACCCTAAAAATGTAAAAATTACAAATTAAAATACTCAATTGACATTTTTTTACCAAATTCAATCATACGTGTAACAAACAAACACATAATATTGAACTTGAATTTGGACTTATTATGAGGTCAAAAATACAAGGGAATTAAAAGAAAAATATTTACTATTTTTTCATATTTTTGTGACCTCAAATGCTATTTTTCTTGAATTTTCATCTATTTTTTGAAAATATTAAAAAAATATGAAAAATAAATAAAATTATTTTTTTTGTTGAAAAATGGTTCTTTAGGCTTGACTAAGGCTATCAAAGTTGATTTTATAATTTTTCAACTTTTTATGAATTTTTGTGAATTTTTCAAAAATAAACTAAGAAAAACTAGTTAAAAATCATGTGTCGACAGCTGCCCCTCTTTGAGAGAAATCTCATGAGAGGTTTCACTCAAAGACAGGTGCACCTAAATTTAGACAGACTCGACTGTGGAAAAGAAAAATAAATCCCAATATTCAATCTTTCTTGTCCTACTGATAAACGCTATGCTCACTCTATCTTTGCAAATGTAAGAGAGAGATGGAGTAAAGATATTCACCTGTTACTCACCTATCTGATGCTCGTGTGGCATGCATGATGTATGACGAATTCAATTGGATACCTAGGAACTCATCTTTTGAGTATCCTAGGGCAGTTTAGTTCTAGACCAAATCAAAATGGGATTCCTATCCGATAGGAACCTAGATGTGATGCACCTGTTCTTTAGGGTTTGTCACAGGTTCCGATCCATATTGAGGATCGAGCCTTGAATAGGCCTCCTTTCTATCAGGAACCCATGCATGGCGCACCCATTCTTTACGGTTTGTCTGAAACTAGGCTTCATATCTACTAGGAACTTAAAAATGACGTACCCGTTCTTTGGGCTTTGTCGGATATTACGCTTCCCATCCCCCAGGGACCTAAATGAGACGCGCCCGTTCTTTCGATTTTGTCGAAGAGTAGGCTTCCTAACCACTAGGAGCTTAAATGTGACGCATCCATTCTTTAGGGTTTGTCGAATGCTAAACTGACCCTACACCTTAGTGAATCAATGAGGGTTTATACAAATGAGGTATACCTAGCTCTTAGGTTTTATCAACGGGGCTATTATAGGGTTTAGGGGTTACCTAGAACTTTATAGAGAGTTAGTTCTAAAGATTCTCTTCTGGACATGCAAGGTGACATTCTGGAATTTAGAGATTTCAAGTATTCTATAGAAAGCTCAAACCTGCAAAAACTTTTGTTAACAAGGTTCTTCTAGGATTTAGGGGTTACCTGAAATCTTTCAGAACAATAATCTCAAATATTGTACTTTCGACAAATAAGGTGCCATTCTGGGATTTGAGGGTTCCAAGGATCCTGCAGAAAGCTCAAACCTGAAATCTCACATAAAAATGACTCTAATGCTCTTCCTTGTTGAGCAAGATATTCTTCTTTGACCCGGGGTTGCCATGAGTCTCATAGAAGTTTCAGCCTAAGGGTTCATTCTTCATCAAAGATATCAGTTATCTCGAGGCAATGACGGTTATATTGCTGGCAAATCTTTACTTTGACCTGTGCAGTTATGCAAAATGACTTATGATGTTGGAGGTTATCCAAGACATCCTGAAGCATGCAAAGATGATTAGAAATCCTTATAAGGAAAATCTTGAATCAAACGATTTGAAGTTTCCAACAAAGTTTACTTTTAAGCATTACATTGGAATGTCCTCGTCAAAGAGGGTTTCTCATCAATTCTTCGATTTTGGCCTTTTACGAAGAAACACTCGAATTTCCTAACAATATGCATTTGGATTTTCGGGCTATTTGTAGCGCATACACTTTGATCAATCAAGAGTCTTTATGGGACCATAATGTTGGGCTTGGACACAGTTTCCAAGGGGGACTCACTCTTTGAGTTAGGCTTTTTGAATGAAAGGTTTCCTCTTTTACTCCGGGCCTACAAGTCAAGAACCCTGCAAAAATGAGAAAGAAATAATTATGCTCGTACCTCTTGGAGTTAAGGCACATATTAACTTAGGTGTCTTAGTCAGAAAAGACTACGAATAGTTGTAATGTTGGTAGGATTGGGGATCGAAAAAGGCTTATTTTTGGCCTAGAATCGTGAAGGGTTTGACATCAGTGATCATTGTCGATCAATCTTCTATTTTGTCTCTGCTTGATGATTCCTTGAAGAACATCTTTAGTCTTCTTGAGGATAGATATAAACTTTGAAAGACCTTTTGTATCTTTTGGCAGTTGGTTATGATTCCATTTGGAGGGTAGCCTTTCGCTACTCAGTCCCTGAGGATTCTTCTTTACTTCAGAAGTTGTTGGGGGTGGAAGCATCCAATATTCCCTTGGTGTTCCACAATCAGTCTTACGAATTTTTAGCATTTCAATGAGCATCAACCCTATTTTTGTCAAGCTTTTTGCCTCTCCTTCTTTTTTAATGCATAGAGATTTCATTTTTTTCTCTTTTTTGATCCCGCCTTTTCCTTTTCTTTTTCTAGGAACTAGGATTTTTATGATCATATAAGGTATGTGACTTGAGTCTCATCCTATCTGAACATTTTGCTTTGAAAGTTTCATGTAGCTCATATTTCTTGAACTTCTCTGTCTGCGAGTGTCTTTACCACATTCGTCTTAGTGCTGTGCAATGATCACTAATGAGGATGCATGAAACAAATATGTAGGCTCAAATTGGCTATGCAACGGGTATAAGTGTATAGGATAAAGAAATGAACGTCTCTTCATCATCCTATGGCGCCTGGATTAACGCATATCAACACACGAAGATTGATGTTAGTCTGAGCAAAAGGATTTCTAACCATTTACCTTTCATGATGTTGGACTGCTTCTATATGATCCCATTGTGGGGTGGTTCTTAACAGGATTAAGAAATGAAGACCACCGCTCAAAGGATTTATCAATGATCACCTATAGTGTTTGTCGAGAAGAATGAATGCCTCTGTCATCCCAATCCATGTAATCAATGCGAATGGCCCTTACATCCCTGGGTTTAGGATTTTCTATCCTTACACTCCTCTGATCTTTCTGGTATGTATAGGACGTGTTTAGATTAGGCTTGCCTCTTATCTGAAGGAACATTCCTGCTAGATATCCTAAACAACTCTATTTTGAAAAAATCATTTTGTTTTTCTCCAGACATTTCACCATACATGGAATTAAAGATGCACCATGCGTGCCTCAAGCATGTCTGGATAACCTCTAACCCTAACATGCATGCAACAAGTGTTAGAAATTTATCTTCTGAAAGTCTGGTTCTTTTGAAAATTTGACCACTTGCATGTTCATCTTCGACTTTTTCTCTCTTACGATAAAGTGAGAAATTTTACGGTATTCTTCCATTGCTTCTTTCCGTCTTCATCAAACATTCCTGTATGAAAAGAGTGGGAACTCTAATGAGTAGAATATATTTTAACGCTTGATAGAACAGATACATATCATCTGGTTCTACGTGTTAGGGGCTATTCTGTTCTTGGTTCCATCTGAACGAGTTTGATTCTGAATCTATTTATTGGAATCCTGCAAAACATAATACATGCCATGTATATGCATAGATGCATGATATGCCTATGTAATGACTGCTAAGGCGACTCGAATCGTTTTGGAGAAAGTCATGTGACCACCATCTAATTTCATTTCAAGGATAATATCTATTCACCGCATCTGAGTTTACAGGATATCATAATTCTTCTCCTTTAGAATTTACAAGAATTAATGCCCCTCCCAGAAGGACTTTCTTGACAACATAAGGGCATTCATAATTCGGCGTAAACTTGCCTCCTGGATGAGCAGCGTTTGACAAAGTATTCTTTATCACTAGGTACCTCGAAACTTTAGGGTTTGACCTTTTGGTTAAATGACTTAGCCACCCTCTTCTGGTAGCTCTGGCCATGACAGATTTAGTCATTTATATATGTGTTTGATCCACTCTACCTCAGAAAGTTTAACTTCTGAAAATATTCTCAGAGATGGAACTTCAATCTCTACAGGTAGGACAGCCTCCATCCCATATACCAATGCATAAGAAGTTGCCCCAGTAGAAGTCTTGATCGAAGTCCGATATGCCATTAAGGGAAAGGGTAGCCTT
Source organism: Rhodomyrtus tomentosa (assembly GCA_028455895.1). Taxonomy (NCBI): domain Eukaryota; kingdom Viridiplantae; phylum Streptophyta; class Magnoliopsida; order Myrtales; family Myrtaceae; genus Rhodomyrtus; species Rhodomyrtus tomentosa. The sequence goes on along the minus strand of JAPCWY010000001.1, from coordinate 31,263,857 downwards.
TTATGCTAATCCCTATAATTCTCAGCAGTCTTAGCTAAGATCTTCTTGATGTTCTTGTTTGCTGCTTCAACTATTCCATTCATTTGTGGGCGATAAGGGGAAGAATTAAGATGTCGAACACCAAAGTGATCCAATAGATCATCGACAATCTTGTTATTTAAGTTGGACCCATTGTCTATGATGATCGCCGGGAGGTACCATATCGAGAGATTATATCCCTTTTTTATAAATCTTGCCACATTCCTTGCGGTGACATTTGTGTAAGAGCTGGCCTCTATCCACTTCGTGAAGTAATCAATTGCAACTAGAATGAATCGATGGCCATTTGAAACTATTGGATTGATAGGCCCTATCATGTTTATTCCCCACATAGAGAAAGGCCAAACTTCAGACGTTTGATGTAGTTCATTTGAGGGCGCATTAATCTTATCGCCATATACTTGACATTGGTGGCTTGACCTGACGTGTTGATTACAGTTTGATTCAATGGCCATCCAATAATAACCAAGCCACATGATCTTCTTCGCAAGGAGATGGTCATTCATGTGTGATCCGCATACACCTTCATGGATTTCCCTCATAAGAGTGTTTTCTTCTTTAGCATCTACGTACCTTAATAGAGTAGAGTCAAATGACCTTTTGTACAAGGTTTGTCCACTGAATAAGAATTTACTAGCCATCTTAGCTATATATCTTTGATCTCCTGCTTGACATTCATCAGGAAATTCTCTCTTCAGTACCATGGCTCTCCATCGAATTCTTCTTCGACCATAATGCAATAAGCCGATTTTCTGGTTATGCCAATCTTTAGTAGCTCTACTTCTAATCCATCAGTTATCTGCAGCATAGAGGCCAGTGTGACCAGCGCATCTGCGAATTGGTTCTGCGCTCTTAGCATGTATTCAAATGACACTTTTTTCGAATTTAAGCGTCAACTCTTCTAGGTATTCATGATAAGGGACGAGCTTTGTGTCCTTTGTTTTCCACTCCCCTTGTGTCTGAAAAATAATAAGCATAGAATCTCCATAAACCTGCAATTTAGGTACCTCCATTGAGATGGCCAATTGTAGGCCCAAGATGCATGCCTCGTATTCTGAAATATTGTTGGTGCAAGGAAAAGTTAGTTTTCAAGCAACAAGATAATGTTGACCATCAAGGGATATCAACACTGCCCCTGTGCCAACTCTCGATAGATTAACGGCACCGTCGAAATACATGACCCATTTACTTTCTATTAGATTCAAAACTTGATCTTCTACCTTCGTCTATTCAGAAGATGTACGATTTTAGGCGTTCTTTGCCAACATGTCAACTATGGCTCTTCCCTTCACAGACTTTTGTGAAGAGCTTTTGATATCAAATTCAGACAACATTACTTGCCATTTTACCAACTTCCCTATCAAGGCAGGTTTCTTCATGAGATATTTGATAAGGTCATTCTCTATCACTAGATAAATGTGGTGGTATAGGGTATATTGTCTCAACCTGTGAAGTATCCACACTGCTGCTACATAAGCCCTCTCAACAGGCACATAATTTACTTTCGATGAAGTAAATTTCTTACTCATGTAATAGATGGCTCTTTCTTTACCATCCATAGGGCTTATTTGAGCAATTAAGGCTCCCAAAGACTCTTGATGTATGGTCAAATAAAAGGTCAATGGGTGACTTGGGATGGATAGCACAAGTATTGGTGGAGTAGCTAGATAAGTTTTGGTTTTCTGGAATGCCTGACTGTGTTATACATCCCAGGTCACTTTTGCGCCCTTCTTGAGCAATTTAAAAATTGGTTTAGCCACTCCGATAAATGATTGATGAAGGAGTTGTCGTTTGATGTCCCTAGAAGACTTCTTACTTCTTTCACCATTGAAGGAGTTGCTAGGTCACAAATAGCTTGGATTTTCGAAGGATCAATTTCAATGCCCCTGCTACAAACCATGAATTCGAGAAGTTTTCCTGATTTTGCCCCAAACACACATTTGTTAAGGTTCAGCCTCAACTTGTATTTTCAAAGTCGTTCAAATAGCTTCCTTAACACTTGAATGTGGTCTTGTCCTTTCTTGGACTTGGCGATGATGTCATCGACATATACTTCGATTTTCTTATGGATCATGTCATGAAACAGGGTGACCATCGCCTTCTGATAAGTTTCCCTAGAATTCTTTAATCCAAAGGGCATCACTTTATAACAGAAATTTCCCCAAGGGGTGGTAAATGCAATTTTCGGCTTGTCTTTTTGCTTCATGAGGATCTAATTATATTTGAAGAATCCGTCCATGAATGAGAATAATTCGTACCATGTTGTACTATCCACCGACACATCGATGTCGGCAAGGGGAAAATCATCTTTTGGGCTTGCCTTATTTGAATCCCGATAATCCACACAGATCCGAACTTTACCATCCTTCTTCATGACAGGAACTATGTTTGCAATTCAATCTGAGTAAGGGATAGCTTCAATAAAGCCTACTTTGAGAAGTTTCATCACTTATTCTTTAATTTTATCTTCTAACTCAGCTTTCATCCGTCGGCTGCCTTGTCTTACTGGTTTGACAATAGGATCCGTGGGTAACGCATGTTCCACAATTCTTGGATCCAAACTGGGCATATCAGCGTATGACCACGCAAAGATGTCCTGATACTCTTTAAGTAATTTAGTAAATCTAAGCCTTTCAATTCAAGATAAATGTTCACCAATCTTGACTTCTTTGACATCTGCATCAGTACCCAAATTAATGACTATTGGTTCTTCTGAAGTGGGAGGCGTCGAATTTTCAAAGGCACTCCAATCTCTACGGATAACTGCGTAATCCTCATTTGTGTCTCCTCAATATCACAGGAGTAATCATCTTAGTGGTTCAATTTACATAGTAACCTAGTATGCATGTTTGAGATGATATGCCTAAAATGTCATGAGAATGGTTAGCCTCTATTTCATATGAAAATGCGATGCATGAGCGTGAAAGATCTTTTCAAAAGAGATTTCAAAATAAGTGCAAGCATAAATGGAACTAGTCATCATATCCTCAAACATCATTATTCCTTGGAAATCTTTTGAAAATCAGGAATCATATGACAAATCGAGGCTCAAGCTTCCCATATGGAAGGCTAGTATCATCATTGGGCTAATTTGTAGTCTCATATGTCCTTAATAAAATTTGTGTGTTTTATTGAATGTAAAAATGGACCGCATTACAAGCTATGCTATTTGGACCAACGGTTGGAGATCCAAAGGGTTTTCCTACATCTACTTCAAGCAACCAAAACGAAAAGTGCGAAGAAATGTAGAAATTTAAATGTAATTTTATAAGCAAGGGAAAAATCTCTTTACTCAGAAATGGAGACTTCATCATCAAGCCACTCTATAATGACATTCACAGAGCCATCTCCCAGAAAGGGGTTTGCGAGATCTGGTTCCGTTAACGGAGTTATCTCTTCTTCTGACAACCATTCAGAGTATTTGCTGAAATACTCATTTAAAGGACAGTTGAATATCTTAGATTTATCTTTCCAAGCTGAAGAACCAATGAATAAATCCTTTTGGTTTCGTTGGCGTCCATGGCATCTACTGCTTTTGCCTCGGCCTCGGCCTGCTGTCTTAGAGGTGAAATTACCAATACGAATGTTATGATATTCCATGCCTATTTTATGGTCGTGGGATTTCAACTGTAGAGGAGCGCTGATTCCTTGACCATGTTTGCCAAGACCTTTTCCCGAGTTGAACCCATATACTAGCAACATCTTAGCTGGTAAAAGGTTAGTTTCAAAGACGAAAGGAACCTTCAGTTTCGTCTCCACAGAAGTGTGGATTTCTGCCACCAGTTCCAAGGAATGATAGCTAGCTTCTTCATTAACTTTAGGTTCAATGTAGGGGATAGCATTATTCTGATATGCAACGAGGTCAACTTCTCCATGGACAGTAACTACTTTTCCATCGATCACGAATCGCACTTTTTGATGTAGACTTGAAGGAACGGCTCCAGTGATGTAAATTCAGGGTCTCCCTAACATGAATCCAAATACACTCGGCAGATCTATCACTTGAACATTTATAAAGAATTTGGTTGGGCCAATGAGCATATCCAGCTCAATCTCACCTACCACTGTCTTTCTCATTCCATCAAAGGCTCTAACAACTGCTTTGGAACTTCGACTCATTTCCTCTTTAATGCCTAAATTCTTTAACGTAGCCAATGAGCAGCTGTTAAAAGCTGATCCGTTGTAAATTAGCATGTGTGCCACTCTCTTCCCATTATAGTGGGCAGTGATGTATAAGGCATTGTTGTGCCCTATTCTCTCCATGGGGAAATCTTCATCTGAGAAGCTTAATTGATCTTTAAAAAGGATTGCCCCCACAAAATCTCTCAACTGTACGTCGTTGATGGTTTCGGGGACATACATTTCATTTAGTACTTTTAGCAGCGCATCCTTATGTTTTTCTAAATAAACGAACAAATCCAACAGAGATATCTAGGCTGGCATTTTCCTTAATTGTTCTATCTCCTCAAATTCGTTGGTCTTGACGATGGATAGGAGTTTTTCTACATCTTCTTTTGATACCACGTTCTTCTCAGATACGCCTTCCCTTGGGGCATAAAATCGTCTGGACCTCATCACGGCATTTACTTCACCTGTTCCATAGTCCCAATGAACTTCCTTAGAGTCGTAGGTTTCAACTGGCGGGACTTGTATGGTTACCGTCATCAGATGGGATGTCTCAAGTTCGGGTTCATTGTCAAATTCATCTTTAGGTAGGTGAATTACCACCAGTTTCTCCAAATAATCGTCTTCTTGGCCTAAGTTGTCAAGCTCATCCAATTTGATCACTTTAGTCGTAGCAGTCTCAATCATCGCGACGGTATCACCAAAGCCTTCTGGAAAGTCTTCGCATTCGAACTGGTGATATTTTTCAGCGTCACTTAACTCAGCAGATATTGTAATCTTCAAGTGTCTTCTAATTCCCTTGAATAGTTCAGTCAATCTTTGTCATTGGGCCATTAATTTCTCCATCCTGACGTATTGCTCTGTGTCAAGCTTGTTATCTGTCATCTGAGAGTGACCGCACGTTGTTAATTGAAATGACACATCCTCCATCTCTCTTGAGAGATCATTTACTTGTTCTTCTATGCGCAGGAGATGTTCCGATATCACTCGATTGAGTGATGATTCAGGTTTTTCTATTAAAGGCTCTATCACCGCCTCCTAGGTTTCGAGTTGAACATGGTCATCCATACCTTCCCACCCATCGGGTACGATATTTTCTATTCTCTAAAAGAAGCTGAGAGGAGCAGAGTACTTTACTTTGAAGTTGTACCCCCCGGAATCCTCGCCTAGATTGTCTATGACTTCGCCTCTTTCTAGAGCTTCAGTTACAAATTTGCGATCAACCTGGCTTCGCTTGGCGGCTTGTAGTTCGTCTTCGTCAAGCTCTTCTTCTAGTTTAGTAATCAATTCTACATCGCCTACCAGTCTTTCATGTGGGACATTCCACATATTTTCTCGCTCGATTTCAACCGCAAATTGATTCCATTCTAAGTTCACCGAGGCTCTAATTCCTTCAAATTCTTCATCAGCAATGCTTGACATTATCCCTAGGCTCATCATCTTAGCAATGCATATCTTATTTCTTTTAGCCGATACTGCCCCTTCTTTTGGATATGACGAGGCGATTACCATAATGTTGGTCAGTCTAGGTACATTCAGCTTCAGCTCGAGGTGGTTCCTTTTCTCGTCATCAAATATTACACTAATTGCTTGGTGGTTAGGGAGTGGATTTTCTTGCACATTTGGAGCTACATAATCAAACTTCAGAATTTGATTATCAATGAGAGCTTGAACCTTCAACTTAAGGATGTAGCAATTATCTACATTGTGTCCTCTTTCACCCATATGATAGGTGCAAGTTTGGCTTTTATCAAAACCAAGATATTTCACCGGATTTGTTCTAGTTGGTTCCTTTGCCACCAAGTGTTGCTCTAATAACATCGAGAGCAACTTAGATAACGACCTGGAAAGTTGAGAGAATTGCTTCGGGGGTTGTCTCTTTCTAGGCTCTTGTCCTTTAGATACTAACCATGACAATCCCCTCTTGCCTGATTGGAATTAGCGAACACCTTGGGTTTATTAGAATCCGACACAAAAGTTATATCAATTCCAGCCTCCCTTTCTTTCATCGCTAGATATTGCTTCCTTATCGAAGCTTCGTGTGGCCTTCTTTCTCTCAAAACTTATTCTAATCTTTCAGCCACATTTATCAAGTGTGTAAAAGTTTGGCATCCTAAGGTGTTCAATCTATTGAAGTGCTCATAAGGAAGTGCCTTTAGGAACATGTCAATCAAGTCATCCTTTAGAATTGGCGGTTTCACTTGAGTTGCCAAGGCATGCCATCTCTAGGTGTATGTTTTGATTGTTTCACTTCTCCCTTTCACTAGTTGCAACAGATCTTTCCTTGTAGGGCCCGTAGCCGTGTTAAATTTATACTGCCCGAGGAAATCTTCAGTAAGATCCTCCCATCCGTCGTAATCATCCAGGTCTAACTCAATAAACCAAGCTAAAGCAGCGCCAGCCAAACTTTCTTGGTACGTATTCATTAGAAGTGGAATATAATCAAAATAATGTGTCATCTTGCGCAGATAATATTTGAGATGAGCACGTGGATAGCCTGTCCCATTGTATTTTCTCACAAAGTCCTGTTCTTTGTAATCCGAAGGAGTTTCCACTTTAGCAAACGGCGATATCTTGTAGAAACGAGCTAACTCATAGCCTTGACTGCTCAAGCACTCTTCAATCTTGGTTATTCTCTTAGCCTCAGCTTCAGTTTTCCCAGCTTGCTTTCCTTTCTCCTCCTTCTTGAGGTTGATGACAACATGAGGGTTGTGACGAGATATTTGGCGCATGAATGTCCTCTTCGACATGTTGGACACATTCAGCCGCCCCTTTGTTAGTTGTATCAGGTATTAAGATTGACCCGAGTCGTTCAGGTTAGGCACCATCGTTTGTCTAGCTTGAGAGGCTTCCAACATAGTCTTAATTTTAGTCATCATGGTGATCATGGTAGTCATCTTAGTCTTTAATATGCCCGCTCGTGGAGTCAGTTCTTGTTGTTCCATTCTCATCTTAAGTGGAGTACATAAATGATGTCATGGTAATTCCATGATTAGAGAATAGATGTTTATTTGAAAATAACAAGTAAGCATCTCTTTAGGATAAATAAGGAAAGTACATGATTCCTTCAATTGCATGTTTTTTATTGATGGATGAGAAAAAGGACTACCTTACGAGCCTTAGTCCTGCATGAACAATTCTTTCAATCATTTGTCAAGAGAATTCACATAATTAAAGGAAGCATAACCTTTGGCGATAAGTTTGACACCTCGACAAAACATGCTTATGCTCATACACATGCATTAAAAGTAACATATAACACAAATGAGTATCTCAATGTCAAGAAAATATTATAATGTTCATACGTTTTACACTTGACAAAATATTCTATCCAAGTCTAAGGCGCTTAGGGTTTAAGACACCCTCATTATCCTGGCAAAGATTAAATCTCTCATTCTGGGAATCCTCGTCTCCTGAATATAGCGGTGATCCCATGTCCTCAGGTATATATGGCTCCACTCCAGGCACGTATGACACAATATAGTTGGGTAGGTAAGGCTCAACAAAGCTGTGTCTGGTTGCCTCAAAGTGTCGAATGTATTCTGTAGAAGCTCTATGAGTATTCATCTCAGAGGTCATATCATTTGGCCATTTTACGTCTTCTATTCGAGAGTCTTTCAAAGAGCATATGATGGACTCTACCTTAGCTTCGAACTACTTTTTCTTCTCTTTTGTAAAGATATCTTTCGGCATGTCAAACGAGCAGATATCTAGATGTGGCGATGAAAGAACCTCTTGCAATGCCTCATACTACCGTATGACCCTCCTTGGATAATATATTGTGGTGCCTATGAATCCTAATAAGGGAACTGGATCTTCGCCATTGCGTGCAAGCTTGATTTTACCTAATGTTGGTAATCTAAACCGTCATCGGAGTTGTTCTGGCTTTAAAACTCTAAGAAATTCCTTCCATTCTTTGAAGTTGAATTTAGGAATACGTGTATGAGTTTTGACAAAAGTTTTAAGAGGATGGATATCAGAGTTAATCTTAGTGAAACCCATACGAATATGAAACTGTTTTACATGGGATGTGAACCATAAGTACAGGAGACCACTAGAGGCTCTAAAAATCTCTTTCTTATTTATCCAAAACGGTTGAGGGAGAGGAAGGTTTCAGCAAGGATAAGGTTCGAGTAATCCCACCCACAACAGACTTGTTTGACTACTACTGCCATGATATGGTCAAAAGTTACGGACGAGATCGGAAATAGGACAAAGCTAAAGAATGCCAAAATAAAAGCTCTACCAGACTTGGTTCCTTCGCTTTTAGGGAGGTTGGGAAATCTTTCTAGAAGAAAGGATGAGAAAATTCGCCCAGAATTACTTTTGGTGTCTGCTTTGATTTCGTTGAGATTTATATCTAGGAATTCAGCTAGTTGATTCAAAGGCTTAAACCCTATAGGAGGTTGGACTAACAAGTGAGTGAACTCAACTTCAATGGCGGTGTTATATTCTTCAAGGTGTGTCGTTATCATCACAATACAAGATTATGCATAGTAGTTTGTATCAAACACCGCTTCAGTATAAGCGTAAAATAAACATACATTCCAAACTTCAACTTGTAGAAAAGATGTCAACAAACACTCCGCCCCTTATTTCTCCAATCTGCAAAAACATCTAATACAATGATTAGGATACGTACCTCACCTTCGAAAGCATCTGCGGAAAACAAGATTATATAAACCAATTAACTTTTTAATCAGCACAAGTCCTCTAAAATTCCTAACCAGAGATTCTAGTTTAGAATAAATTTTCAGTGGAGTCGACAGTTTGTCGCAACTCGATCATTCGCGGTGGGCTAATGGACAGTTCGGTCTGGTCGAATGCGAGCCTCTCCCAAGGCTCGTTACCCAAGTCGCAACGGTGATATACGTGGTTGACCTTCGATGTAGTCTAGTGACATGTGATACGTGTACATGCCAATAAATCGTCACCAATCGTTTCGTGGAGGGTACAATTGGAAACCCTATCGAATAATTAGAAGCAATCTATTCAATTCTACGAAAGCCAGATAAATGGGATCGAGGGTTTTGTTACACCAATTGTCAGAGTTGACGCCCTTTCGGTACCTAAGTCGAATGATTTATCTAATCTAAGATTTTAGGCAAATGAGTAAGGTGCGAACCCCACATCTAAGAGTTCATGTAGATAGTAGTGACTATCTTATCAAACACAATCAATAAAATGAATGCGCAAATCAAGGATCCAAAACATGCGGATAAATCACACGAAAGCAACGTGGCATCCCTAATAAAGCCCTATTAGCTTAGAGAAATATCAATCAAGGCTTAGGAATATTTTTGACATGATTTGCCCTTGAGGGGAAAATCATAATTTTAAAGAATTTTGGGATAATTTTCCCAAGAAGGGTAAATTTTTCATTTCAAAAGAAATATGGAGCCAAAAGATGGTAGAAATATGATTGGTCGCCAAATCCATTTCCTACTTTTTAGGGATTTTTCGAATTTTTCTGGAATTTTTTTAGCGATTTACCCTTTGAGGGTAAAACCATCATTTCAGAAAATGATGAGAAGTGAAAATTTCAAAAAGAAGGATTGATCGACCTCCAGACCCTAATCTTAATTTTGAGCAATTTTCACGGCTTGATCGAAATAAAAAAGATGATTTACCCTTTTGAGGGGTAGAATCGTCATTTCTAGAAAACTGACGAGATTCGAAAACTCAAGCATAAGAATTGATCACCTGACTGGCTCTAATTCTTACCTTGGCATTCTCGACCTATCTCGCATACGAGGTAGAGGTAATTTACCTCTAAAGGGTAATATTGTCAATTTTCAGAAGAATGGATGAGAAATCCCAAAAGTTGTTTGTGGTCATTCCTTAATTTTTGAGAATTTCTGTAATGTCTAGGAATTATCCACAATTTTTCTACATTTTTTTGGGATTTTCTAAAATTTTCTGACATTTTTTAGGATTTTCTAAAAAAATTTCAATTTTTTTCTTATTTAAAAACCATTTTTTGAATTTTATATTAAAAAATAATTCGGACCGAGTCGACCTGACCCAAACCCAGACCCGCGACACCGATACTCCAAAATGACATTGTATTGCTTTTTTTGTTTTCTTATTATTCGGATTTAATCTGACGGTCTCTATTGAACTATGTGGCTATTCCACGACCATTGGATCGGCTTACTAAAACCTACGGCTTAGATCAAAAGTCGACTATCTCTCAACTGTTTAATCTGGTTACTTACATATACGGCCAAGATCGAACGACTTGGCTAATCCTCGACCGTGAGTCGTTCGATCAGATTTGTTATTTTTTGAAAATTCGATTTTTATTAACGATTATAGAACTGATCGAACGGCCACCAAGCTAACATGTAGCGCAACCTAGACCGTTAGATCGACTAACAGACCCAAAACGAATTCTAGCAGCTCAGCTGACGTGGCTATCACGTGGCACACCACAGCAGCGCCATGTCAGCACCTTTGACCAATTAACCGCCATGTCATCGTCTTCTTCCTCGAATACTCTTCATATGCAACAAACGGCCGAGAAACTCCGGCGATGATCTGACGGTGAAATCTCGATGAAATCGAGCGAGACTGATGCCAATCAATTCATCTCAACATCGTATATAACATATCTCACAATCAAACGCGATTATTCATAAGAGCCAAACTAATCAAGCTTTAACCAGTTCGGCAATGGCTACTCTAATCAAGAAACAAAGAGCTTATTGGACTAAAACCTTCACATAATCGCTTATAAATGAGTTCAGAAGACTTACCTACAAGTCAGATTGACCTGGTAAGGTCTAGCATAACCTAGACAAACTTTGACTGAATCGACAATGGCGACGAGGTTCGAATGCGAAGTTTAACTCAATTTCAATGCAATCAAAATGCAGAGCCATACTTAGTAATGTCTCAAATGTAATTCGCTCACATCAATTGTAAGAATTAAGGCTGAAACACAGATCTGCCACTAATGAACAGAAGCTAAGTTTTGAAGTTCGACTTACCTGTTTTCGCGATTTCAGGAGGCGCAGCCGGTGTCAATCTCTTCCTGGAGCTTTCGGCAAGCTTCCAACATTTTTCTTTGGCTTTGGTTTGGCTGGAGACTGCCTAACCAGCGCCTTATAGTCTAGCTCGAGTTCTCGACAACGGTAGTCGGAGAACGAGCTCTCTCTCTCTCTCTCTCTCAATTCTCTCTCTATCGATCATGTTCTCTCTCCTCGACAGAATCAACTTTCCTCTTTCTCTCCAAAGCCTTTAGAGGTTATATACCAGTTTTCAGTTTTTTCGCCGAACAGAGGAGGCTAACTGTCTTGAAATAGCACGTGATCGTGCGTGCCCTTTGGTCTAAAGGGCGTCGGAGATAGTGGGTAATTTTGTTAAGTCAGAATGGCTTCTCGGCGTGCACAAATGGACATGCGATTTGGCCATTTTGTGAAAGTTGACTTTCTTGGCCGCCACGACATTGATAGATCGATTTCGTCCTCCTCTGGCGACCATTAGTCATGATTCCGATCTCAATCGATGGGAAATGACCTAAAGAAGTAAACACCCACCAGTGTGTCTTCAATTGCCATCGGTTAAACATCAATTTCTCCATCGAAATTCGGCTTTGCACTATTCATCTGCACAAACTCTTGAAGAAGACAACACTGTAGTAAACCGGTTCGATCGATTTGACCGGGCGGTCTGACCGGTCTGAACCAATTTCGACTAGAAATTTTCAAAATTAACCCAAATTGGTGGGGAATTTTTGCAATTAAATCTCATAATCAAACTTAGGACATGAATATTGTCTAAAAATATAATTTTGTCCAAAATTTCATGGCAATTTTTATGAAAGCCCCAAATTTTTATTTAATTGCAAATCGAAAAATTACGCAATTAAGGGCTCAAATGGTTAAATTAGACCAAACCACCTATGCCAATCGACTTCGAATGATAAAATACATTGGGCAATGGCGTCAATTGGCATAGGTAGCCCTTGAATTGAAAGTAATTTCAATTATACCCAAATTGAAGGACTAAATTGCAGTAAAGTATGCAATTTTGCCCAATTCATACAATTGAATAATTTGTATAAATAATTGGACTGAATTACATTGAAATACGATTATATTGAATGTCAATACCCTAAAAATGCCAAAATTGCAAATTAAAAGAGTCAATTGACATTTTTTTAGCAAATTCAATCATACGTGTAACAAAGAAACACATAAAATTGAACTTTAAATTGGACTTTTTATGAGGTCAAAAATACAAGGGAATTAAAATAAAAATATTTATTATTTTTTCATATTTTTGTGACCTCAAATGCTATTTTTCTTGAATTTTCATCGATTTTTCTATTTTTCAAAAATATTTAAAAATATATTAAAAATAAAGAAAATTATTTTTTATTCAAAAATGGTTCATTAGGCTTGGCCAAGGCTACCAAAGTTGATTTTACGAATTTTCAACTTTTTATAAATTTATTTTGAATTTTTTAAAAATAAACTAAAAAAGACTAGTTAAAAATCAGATGTCAACAATCATCAATTATATAGAAAACTTTAATCCAATGGCAAAGGTTACCACAATTCGAGTTCTATTAGCACTTGCAGCAAGCAAGTCGTGAAATCTATGGCAAATGGATGTGAAGAATGCGTTCTTGCATGGAGAACTCGATATATATATATATATATATATATATATATATATATATATATATATATATATATATATATATATATATGGAGCAACCAGATGGTTTCGAGAATAAATATCAACCTAGGTACTTTTGCAAGCTAAAGAAAGCATTGTATGGTTTGAAGCAAGCTCTGATAGTATGGTACGGCATGATAGTAAAATTCTTGTTGAAGAGTGGTTATTCTGTAGCTCTAGCAGATTCGAGCCTATTCGTAAAGGTAGAAGATGGAAAGATTGCGGCTGCATTGGTTTATGTGGATGATCTCATAATTACTTGAGATGATGAAGATGAGATACATCGAATCAGAGCCAACATCTTCGTTCGGTTCCAGATGAAGGAGCTTAGAGAGTTGAAACACTTTCAGGGACTCGAGATTGACAGGACAAATGAAGGATTATTCCTATGTCAGGAGAAGTATGCACGAGATCTCTTGAAAAAATTTGGGATGCTCGATTGCAAGCCTATATCTACTTCGATGGATGGAAATGCAAAGTTATGTGTAGATGGAGGTCGTGAGCTAGAAGATTTGACCATGTATAGACAGCTGGTAGGTAGTCTAATTTACCTTACCATAACTCGGCTTAATATTGCTTTTGCAGTGAAAGTAGTGAGTCGATTCATGGAGAAGCCACGGAAGCCTCATTTGGATGTAGCCAAGCGCATCCTGAGGTATGTTAAGAAGACATTTGATTTTGGGCTTTTGTATAAGAGGGAATCATGAGGTGAGTTGGTTGGTCATTGTGACGCAGACTATGCTAGAGATCGATATACTCGACTATCGACTACTAGATACTCATTTAATATAGGGTCAGCAGTAGTATCTTGATGTAGTAAGAGACAGTCGACGGTTTCGTTGTCTACGACGGAGGCTGAATATAGAGCAGCGGCAATGGCAGCTCAGGAGAGCACGTGACCAGTGCAGTTATTGAATGATTTTCATCAATCGATAGATTATTTGACAACAATATATTGTGATAATCTATCTGCTATAACCTTAGCAGAGAATCCAGTTTTTCTTGCTAAAACAAAGCATGTGGAAATCCACTATCACTTTCTGTGAGAGAAGGTGTTGCAGGGTGAGATCAAAATGGAGTACACCAAGACAGGTGATCAAGTTGCTAATGTCTTCATCAAAGGTCTTGGAGCTGCAAAGTTTGAAGAGTTTCAAACTCAGTTTGGTATGGTCGCAAGGATTATTCTCAGAGGGAGTAGTTGGTGATGGGGAGTATTGAAGATGTCACTGCCTATTCTAGAACATTCAATAGTGTGACTTTTCGTCTTTTGGCGGTTGTCAAAATACTGTTCGGTTCTCGATAGTGTCTTTTTGGCGAATATGTTAAAATGTCTTTATTGTTTTGTTGTGTGTCTCGAGAGTACTATAGTATTTCAATGTGTAATTATGACTATGTATCTAGACATGTCATTTCACGTTCTTAGGGTATGCTAAGAGTTATGTGTCTAGCCTATATAAAGTCAAGTCCTGTGATCATTTCCGTAAGGTGAATAAGGCAAATAAAAAGTTTATCTATCTCCTTTCCTGAAAGCTTCTCCTATGAGTGTTATTGAGTGAACCTTTTATCTTCGATTATCAGAGTTTTGTACCTCCGAATTTCAACAGCCGTCTCTCACCCCTATATGGCCGAAATTCTCAAAGTGAATAAAAGGTGGACACCTCAATATCAGAATTTTTTATCCTACGGTTATCATTGAGCCCTACTTTTGATCTAACGGTCACTGATGAATCCTACACGTTATATGTGTGTGTTTATAACTTCGAGTTGAGAGGTCCGCAATTTTTCTGCACAGAGGGCTCAGAAAAGAAATTCAGGTGAGGAAAGGCAAGAGAAAGAGAGTAAGGTGTCTTGGTTGAGATTCCTTTTCACCGCCGAGACTACCTGCCTCGGCAGGTTGCTTCTACTCACTATTCTTCTACTATTCTTGCTCCCGGTTTGCTATTGTACAATTATCGTTCGGTAGCTAATGCTCCTAGGTGTCTCCTAGTTGCTGTTTGATGCTCTTGCAGTGGACGAAAAGTTAAAAAAAAAACATAAAAAAAAAAAACAACATCAACAACAACACTGGTCATAGATTTCGATCGTTGCTCTTGTTGCTCAACGATTTCCGTCTCTGTCACTAGCCAAACTCCAACGGGTGCTGCTGTCCAGTAAAGAAAAGACAGGAAGAGGCGCACAAAAGGGTTCTTGTTATCTGGTGGAGTTTCCATCAGCATACGTGGACGAAGGAACGACATAGCAAGACAGTTTTTGCTCAATACGTGCCCATGATTGTGAGTTTTCTCCACTAAAGCCGATTGATCGTCCATCGCCGCGATCGAGAGCAACTCAGTCCGGAAGCATCATCACAGCTCGTGAGGACCATAGTCGATTGGTCCATCCCTTGAATTTAGCGTGCAAAAATCTTCGAGCAACGTTCGGATTAGGTAACGAGCAATTCTAATTTGTCATATCGTTAAAGTTCATTGCGGAGATTAGTCAGTTATCATTATCCAGAATACAAAAAATCGTCGAATTAAAAGCATGCATGACAAATCCAGACCGGATTTTACTCTTGATATTGCTAGATCCGAAAATCTGAATTTGATTTGGATGAATTTCACTTTGCCTCGTTTATCTCGATTGAATTTGAATTATGTTGCAAATTCTAAAATTGATCAGATAAAAGTGAATTTTGACAAGATAAAGATAGTGGTATTCAATTGAGATTTGGTAGATCATTCAGGGATAAGTATTGATCTTTGCATATCAAATTTGAACTTTTCTGCATATCTTTTGACTTGTGGATGATTGTGTACACCTTGAGGCATTTTCTCGAATTTGCACTATATCTCTGGATATTTAATTTGAATTTGAGATAATTTGAATCCCGATCATTTCTTAAAGATATTATGCATATCTCATTTTACATTCAAGATTATCTTGTAGTTTGAATTGACATCCTTTAAAACTCTAATCATATCTTTTAGGTTAGATAATTATCTGAAAACTCATTTCAAATCTCAATAAGTAATTTCTTAATTTTAAAAAGTTTGTAATCCTTTGTGGATCCTTTTAAAATTTGGTACCTACCCTAGCTTGTCTGAATTGTTTTTGTATATAATATAATTTAAATCAAATATTTTTATAATCTACCTTGAGTATAATACATGCTCCTTATGCTCCGTCCCTCGGAATTTGTGCATTATGGATAGTATATGAGTTCACCCTAAAGTACGATGTCATTTGCAAAATGAAATTGCCTTATCCCATAAATTTGGGACCAGATCGAAAAATTTCATAATACATAAATTCACTATCTAAACCCACTCCTGGTACAATGTGAATAAATTACCTTTTGACCCTTGAGAGTATGAAGCAAATTCATTGCAAATTCTTATTTGATTCATTTTTCATAAAAAAAAAATCATAAAAATCATCACACTTTGGCCTTAATTGATAATGAGTTTTAATATAATTTTTTTGGTAAAGGTAATAAATATATTAACTATAACCAAAACGCAACTATACAAGAGCATATGAAACCCAACACTAC
Source organism: Rhodomyrtus tomentosa (assembly GCA_028455895.1). NCBI lineage: Eukaryota > Viridiplantae > Streptophyta > Magnoliopsida > Myrtales > Myrtaceae > Rhodomyrtus > Rhodomyrtus tomentosa. Next base: position 31,247,470 of record JAPCWY010000001.1, on the reverse strand, counting down.
AAAAAAGAGATCATGCACTTGTAATGGCACTAAGGAATGTCATTACGAGTGCAAGAGTGTCGTGGGTCCAAAAAAAAAAGACAAGGGTCCCTAAGAAAAGGAGTAGAAAAAGGCCAAAACATCTCGGCCAAATAGAAAATAGGAAAAAAGCTAGTGGGACAACCTTCTCAAGAACCAAAAACTATCGGATCAATACCCGAGCTAGCTTGCATCCTCCTATTGCGAGAGTTATCTTCAACATGCTTGAACGTATCTTGAGAAATCAATGTTTTAACTTATGTTAATTGTCAAATCAAGTTGCATCAAATCATGAAAAAAAATCGAAAATTCATTTAAGGATTAAAATTTCACGTGCATTTCATGTAGTGTAATTATTCATTGTCATTCATGCATTATGTCATTAGTATAGTTCACTTCAAGATCTATGCGATGTTCGTCTTTACATATCATTACATCATGTCACATTTTACTATGTCCATGCATTATTCTACGTCATTTAGGCTACTCATTATTTTCATATATCATGCGTATGGTCCGTTATTCATGCATGTTTTCATGTCATGGTATGTTACATCATATCATATCTTGTTTCATGTATGCTATGTCATCTAGGTTTATTAAAACACAATGCATGTCGTGTAGGTTGGAATTCACATTTTTTTTCTTGCATTAATATTTCATTTTTTCTAAAGACATTATGCATGATAATTTTCGTCATATAATGTTTTGTCATACAATTATGTCGCATTTGCATTCATATAGTTGCATTCATATATGTACATGCATTGCATTCATATAATCAAGAAAACCCAAAAAACATAATTGCAACTCGATTTCCAAAGTTGAATCAATTGAATTTGCCAATTCAAAGAAATTTTCATAAGAATGGTACCGAAATGGTGTTAATTGAAAAATTAACATGATCAAGCCTCAGACCTAAATCTCTAGTTAACAAAAAATAAAGTATTCTCCTGATACTTTATTTAGATATCTAGTCTACCTACTAAAAAAGATTAGTGGGGCCTTCGAAATTAAAAATATTTTGATTAAAATCAAGTAAACATAAGTTACGAATTGGTAGGGCTTGAGAAAGCTCGGACTAAGTTAGTTAATTCATTTAATTCATCTGATAATCAATTAACCTAAGATTTTAACTGAATTTTAGGTCACGACAAGGATCAATTTATTAATTTGGGGCAAGAACAAAGGCCAACAACGTGGTTGTTTGCTGATTAGATTTCTCTAGCGTCACATCAGCCACCACAGTTTACGGATAAGGAAATCACTGATGACACATAAGTTATCAAATTTTTTTCTAAAATGGTACTGAAGTGATCGCTCAAAAAGTTAGCCATTGAAATGAGCGTTGTATAAAAGTTATGGTACTTCTAATTTCCTATTTGCAAACGAAGTAAAAGAATTGAAATACAATGACAAAACAACTATTCAATTTATCACCTAATTTGACTTATAGCAAAGATAAATAGGAAAACCAATGCATGAAATGAACATGATACATTCTAGGAATCACATAAGTCAAATATATCCATATCCTTGCTATTACACTAAACCTACGTAAGGGAAGATATTGATAGTATACTTAGTTAAAGAGATTCAGCCAATCACATTAAATAACTATATCTGTAGAAAAGGATAATCAATAATTAAAAAAAAACATTGCACTATGATCAATTATGTTGAGTTGGCAGATGATTAATAAGTTAATTATGCTAATTATGAATAATCAGAGAAACCATTGCCATACTCGCCTCTATTTGCGTAACACCGATTCATTTAGATAGCTAACTTCAAGTAAGGAGTTTTAGCTAGCCGCTGATTCATCATCTTCAGGGGTTGGAGTTGACCATTTCGCAACCCGCACTTTAGCTTTCTCCACCTGCATTAAGCCATTATCACAGAATTATAAGGGAGATTTCATCTGGTACAGACACAATTTACCATTAAAAAAAAAAAAAGGACAACCAAATATGGAATGCTTATACTTATGTTTGTTTGATCAGAAGAAAATGAAATACACTTGAAGTGAACCTCTTTCTCCCAATCACATCGAATTGTTATGACGATCAGTACAACAGTTTGAACAGCAGTGCCACCAAAAATCATTCCGCCCCAAATGCCCTGCGGTTATTCCAAGTTTTCCTTGACATTAACTAAACAATCTGGCTGTTGAACTTAAGTAGCAAAGAATATGAGAAAAAATGAAGTGATAAGCTAAATGACGGATCCAACATTTACCCCAACGCCTAAGTGGAAAACCCATCCCATGAGAAATCCAAGAGGTAGACCAACAATATAGTAGCATCCCAAATTGATGTATGCAACATACGCTTGCCATCCCGATCCAACAGCAACTCCTGTCGCATTGACAAAACTCGAGCGTATGTTGGAAAGTGAGAACAAATTACTTCTCCGAGAGAAAAACAACCTCTAGGTATTCCAGCTGACCCTAATTCTGATTTAACTATTTTGAGTTATGAGAGAAGTTCAAATGGAGTTGAAGTTTTATTATGCTTACTTTGAGGAAATTCTAGGTGGAATCAAACAATTTGTTCTCTGAAATGTCATGCTTTGGTTTTAAGATTTTAGTTTAAGGTTATATTTGGACGTTAATAACAAATTACCAAATGATCGATCGGAGTTAATGTTAGGCATATCAAATATCTCGGTTAGTCGAACTTGACCGTATCTCAATACAGGACATGTACTGAACATACCATCTTTGGATGGACCCTTGCGATCAATCAGACATCGGTAGCGCTGAAACTTCTTTTTTACCATTGCATAATGTGACCTTCCACAGATGGACACATGGAAAAGAAGACTTAACAAGCAGAAACCCTGAATACTAGCAGATGGTTATGAAGATTTACCCGATAAAACGGGCTGAACACTGTTGAGTAGTATGGTGATGCCAAGAAGATAAGAGAGCTTGTCCACTTCTTCAACAACATCAGCGGAAGAAGTGAAAATGTACGCAAATTGGTCATGCAAAACCATGATGAGAGCACAGAAGAAGCAGCCAATCATTGTTGATTGCACAACGGACACCACAGTTGCAAATTTAGCGGCCCTGCCGTTCCCAGCTCCAAGTTCATTCGCCACCCTCACTCTGAATATCAAGGGAACTAGAGATTGAAGATTGAAGGAGTGATAAATAAAAAAAGCTTAACCAAAAAAAAATAATAATAATAATAAATAAATAAAAGATCTTTTTATATTTGATGCTTATTCTGCAGAAGTCGAAAAAGAGTTCCGTTGCTCTTGGACAAGGAACCCTATTTTTCGCAGGTTAAGTACACAATAAGTTCAAGAGATAAATCATATTGCAGACTAAGGCTTATTTGATTATATGTAAACTATATAGTTGCATATTAGATTATATTTGAGCCATTCACAGGTGCCCAAGCTTTTGAAGATATGATAATGTTTTCAAAAGCTGATGCAAAAATCTAACAGTCGGTTTTATACGTTATATTGACACATTTTGTGCTGTCTGTACTTTTATTTTTACGGTTTGGACTTAGTACTTGGGACTTTGCTTGACTTTCTCTTAATTAATGAATAATCTACAACGTTGTCCATCTAAATGTTTATACGCAGCACATACAAAACCATTTGTACAGATTTAACCATTTGTACAGATTTATTCTTACTTACAGCAAAACAATTTTGGCTATGAGAGAGAAAGTACCCGGTTGCAGCAAAGAAGGAAAGAGGGATCATCATCTCCCAACCATTGATGCTCATGCTGCCATGTAATTACGATTATGAACTTATCAGTTGCATCCTAGGAGACACTTAGTGAATAATGCTTCTGATGATAAATTATTGAGATGGAGATTAATTGTTACCAGATTGACAGGGCATCCACTGCGATCGTCGCGTTTTGTAAATATCCGGTCATTAGTAGCAATATCCTGTAGTACCAATTCTCCAAACTGTTCCAAAAGTGCCAAGAAGATGCGATGATCACATTCTAATGGCCATGACAAATTCTAGACAATGGAGAGAGTTATAATGTAGATATTGATACTTCATGCAGAGGATAAATTAGGAGATGGAGACTAAGAGTGCGAACTTTTACCAAAGCATAACTCCGGAGGCAGCAGAGAGTTTGACGAACTCCCGTAACCCCGAGAAAGCCTCCATGGAGAAGCCGGTCCATGTCAGCGTGCATCTGCCATACACGGTGTATGCGAACATCGCGAGCACCAAGAACCACCAAGAGAGATCCAAGCTGATGCACAGTCCCGCCACCCCAAAGTCGAACACGTAGATGGAGAGCCAGCTCACGAGCACGTTGATCGCTAGGCTGGCCAGCGAGACCCATGCCAAGACCTGGGTCTTAAGCTGGCTCTGCAAGAACCTCCACAGGGGGAATTGAAAGGCGAAGCTGAAGTGCAACGGGATAAGCCACAGAGCCACCGTTCCCGTCATCTCTGCCACGTCATCCGGCTGTCCTAGGAGCTCTAGGAGCGGCGCCGCAAACACGTAGAATGGGAGCAGCAAGAAGCAACACAGGAAGAGCACGATCCACGACCTTTGCATGTAGATGCCAAGCATGTGGTATCTCTTTGCGCCAAAGGCTTGGCCACATAACGTCTCTAGCGCGCTCGCCATACCTAACTAATAACATCAGTCCAAACACGAAAGTTGACATGACACTCCTGATTCATGTTCCTCTTTTCATGTCAAATCGAGTGTGTAGATAGCTAAAAATCACTTCGAGCACCAGATTCATCCATAAAGTGATGTATAAAAATAGTTCCTAATTAGAGTACTATACACACACAAGCAAAAGATACTGCCCCCATAATTTTGATATAATCACTACAATGGGTTTGAGGATTGAGATTGCCTCGACCGTTTCATGTTTAAATTTCTTTCAATGGGAGTCAAACTTGATTTTTGAAGCAGGCCCATTGTGGAATGCACCTTCACATCTAGTTTGAACGAACCTCCACAAGCCGAACGAGATTAATGTGTCCCATCCTTCAAGACGTAATAACATGCATCGTTACCTCAATATTTGCGCAGATCTACCTCTTATTAACCGTGAAGTTTTAATCTAGCTGCCGACTAAAAGTTATTAACGCTCCCTCGGCAAATGGTTAAAGTGCCAAAATTTGTGTATGTTGCTCATTTTAGTGCCAAAACTTTTAAACGATAAATTAAGTATCAACTTTTTAAAAAAAAAGACCACTTCAGTGCCAACTCTGATTTAAGCTGAAGTGGCTTGTCGGAAATCCAATGTGGCCTATATTTTATTAATATTTAAGCTGAAGTTGCTCGTCGGAATTGGCACTAAAGTGAATAATTTTCAAAAAAATTGGTACTTAAGTGATTGCTTTAAAAAAATGGTACTTGAGTGATCATTTTAAAAGTTTTAGCACTGAAGTGATTATTTTTTAAAAAAAATTGACAATTAAGTGATTATTTTGAAAGTTTTGGCACTAAAGTGAGTTTCGTACACAAATTTTGACACTTGTAATGTACTTAAGCCCTCGGCAAATATCGGACATTTTCTACGACTAAGGTGGCACAACTTGTCGTTTGATGTGCGATGCAATCAAGGCACATCGGCTCGTTACAAGATAATTTAACTTAATACTACAGGGACTTTAAATGAAAGCTGGAACCTTCACGGCGTTCACCGCAGACTTGGCGGCAAATTCGGCTTCGCCATGTAAGCTGCGAATATATTCTAACAGGCCATGGTGGCCGGCCAACACTCACCTATCTGTGATACTACTACTACTAGTATTATTATTATTATTATTATTATTATTATTATTATTATTATTATGGTCAAAATCTGTGATATTATTTCAATCCTATACGATTGATACAAAGTGATTGTTTTTCTCTTTATTGCGTCAATATAAAACTAGTCTATCAAAACTTTACATTGTCTAAGTTAATGGGTCCTCAATTGTCTTGTTGAATAACTTCTCTATTGGAGTACCAACTAAGAAATGTCTTTAGTTATTGGGTCCTCAAGTGTCCCGTTGAATAACTTCTTTATCGGAGTACCATCCAATGATATATCGAATCAAAGAATTTAGGGGTGAAGGTTTGTTGGGTTTCTGTGCTTACCAAGAGGCCGTAATTGAAGCCGATGAGGACGTTGATGGCGATGGACATGGCGGCAAGCTCAACCTTCCCAAGGTGCCCCGCGAAAGCCTGCGTGACGATGTTCATGGTGTATTGGGCCATGCGGCCGAAGATGGCGGGACCGATGATGTGCCACAGCTTCCTGGTCTCAGCCCACGCTCTCCTGCTCATGCTCGTCTTCTCTTCATCTTCACGATCCCCGCCATCGGGGTCCCCACCCGCTGCTGGCTCTCGCAGCGAAAGCTGGTGGGCATCGCCATCTCTGTCGAACATCGCCATGAAAGGAGCAGCAAGCCTTTTTTTCTTTTTTTCCTTTTTTCTTTTTGGCCACTAGAGAGGAAAGGTTGTGATGATGAGTGCAAAGAGAAGTACTGATAATTAGTAGGCGATGGAATGATCAGCAATGGACGAATCCCTCGGGACAGGATCGAAGTGTTGAATAGAAGCTGGGGAACTTCTCACATAGGCCTACACTGATCCAAACAGCGATGAATTTGACGGTCCATGTGATCCAAAACACGAGTCTTTCGGGATTCGTCTATTTTGCGAATGGGGACAGGTGAGAGAGTAGTAAGTAGCATTTCATCAAGAAGATGAGTAAAGTAGTAGGAACCTTTTTTCCTGCGCATCTTGAGGAGCCCAGTTGGACGACAAGAAATCCTGATTTTCTTTTCTTATCCCGGAAAAGTTTGACAAGCTGAGGGATGTGGGAGCTAACACGTGTCCACACTGTATGGCACGGCACAACACGGTACCTCACGTGCGATTTTGAGCACAAAGAGCAATCCATCCTGGCTAGGTCATCACATGTTGATGGCAAGCGTGACTTTTGGGCCGTATTATGTGCTCAATGGCCTTAATCAAATTTTGTGCTCTTGCGAGCTTAGTCCAAATTAAGCTCAAAGCCTCCCTACTTACGTCAGTGCAATTGCACTTTATGTGGGCAAGTGTATGCATTGACTCCTAATTCTCTTATACAATGAATGATTAAATAAGTCGCCAAAAATTTAGATGTCAATAATTGCAAAAAGCCCTGCATATCCTTGTGAAAAGTGAAAGCCCTAACAAGGAAGACCATCATCATCAGGTCAAGTCAAGGGACGCCATCGGCAACTTCTTAAATTCCGTAGAACGTGTAACCCATCTACATTACAAAAACTAGTACACTCCCACTAAAGCAGATTAAAGCCCATGATTCTTCTGTTGCCCTATTCATCTATCTTTGAGCTTCACACGACAGACTTTACAGTATTAAGAGCCAAACAAGGTGTCCCACCCCAAAACCTAGGTACGCAGCATCCAGGTCAAATCATCCCAATGATCATTAAGGATAGTGTCCCAAGTTCGCCATCGATCTACAAAATTAACTACACAAGCAGAAATGTATATAACTCCCAGACAGTAAAAAAAACAAGGATAGAAAAGAAGGAGACATATCAAATCAAAACATCAATTCGTATGCAGATTCATCTTAACTCAATCAGGGTTATACAACAATTAGCCTCATACTTCGAGACAAGGTAGGGTTCACATTGCATCTAATCCCGACATCCTTAACTTCAATTCTCAAGTAACCATAAGTTTTGAACCTGAAAATGTTGCCCACGACGGGGTGAGATATGAATCTCAGCGAGTCAACGCCTTACCCCTTACCCCTTACTAACCCATCGCATTGCCACATACGATGCAAAGTGTATGCAATATATATTATAACATGATTATAACAAGAATATAGCATGTCCATCATATGCATATCAATCGTATCGGCTCAACTCTCCTATCAAGGCACTTTAACAATCACAATATAACCATGCATCAATCTAACTTTAGGACACCACACGAGCCTATTTTAATTAAACGATGACCCATGACATTTTATGAAGTCTACACTGCCCCATGCCTATGGCACTCCAGGTAATGTATTCTGTAAAACAGGCATCGTCCCATATCCTATCAGCGACGGCTTCTACAAGTCGTGACCCCATGCCCATGGCACTCCAAACACAATAACCCCATGCTCATGGCACTCCAGGCACAACATGTAGACTTCCAATCCATCACAAGCTGCAATCAGCTTCCGGCAGTCTCTCCATGCTCCATGCCAGCTCCGCACCACACCAAGACTGTCGAGCGTTGAACAAGTTGTGGTTATAGTTCCCAGTGCCATTGGCACCTCCAAGCCCATTGAATGTTACGTCCCGACTTTTGAATTCGCGACATCTATTGCCAAATCGCCACGAGGTCACAGAGATAGCATCTAGGTACACTATCGATATATCACTTACTTACGCGTGCAAAAACGTGTTAACTTCCTGATAACATAATCAAACAGATATAAAATAGCATGAGATAATTATCATAAGTATTCATCAGAAGATAAAACATCTCGCATACAAAAAAAAAACAACTTATGAGTATTAACCCTATTGAGCTACAGCTGACATAAATAACCTCACACTTCAGGGTGGCTCACTAAGACCTCAAAAGGGTTAATCGATTGGGTAAGACTAACTTCTCATCTTACTTCAAATGGCTACCCCCACATCCATTCCTTGATATCCACGAAGCTCCATCATAAGGGACATGAAAATATTTTCCCACGACGAGATGAGAATAAATTTCAGTAAATCAAGCCTAAGCTCGGTTAGGAAACTGATTCACCCAAGACATACTAAAAGAGGGTTCACAAGATCATATAACCACATATAGCACCCAAGTACAGCCACGATATAATAATTATCCACATGCATACTTGTCAGCTTTCAACCACACACAATGCAATGCTTGACAAGGCTCACAGTCGTTCAGTCAATCACTCAATACGAGCATCTCATCCACAACTATGCACAGGGCACCACATAAATTTATTTATTAGTGATGATCGTGGCAATGGCACATGAGAAGATCTACGTAAAAGAGGGTGTGATTCAACTCTCACAAACAACGCGATCCAGCATTCTATCGGCAAAATCGGGTTACGTTCTTTTTCTCTTGGCAACGGCTACTACAAGCAATGTATCCAGTGCACCTGTTGCATGGCACGACGGTAGGCATCCCAATACGGGGCATCGGTCCATCACAAGCCGCGACCGGCATCCGATCAACCCTGCATCTATACTAATTAGCACTGAATCAGAATTGTCATGCTCTTGGCAAGTTGTATGATTCTATATGGTTTGTACAGTACGAACTTGACAAGCTATGCATCATCGTTTCCTCATATGACCATACAAAACACATCAGCAACGAACCCATTTCATTATCTTTGGTTAAGGCTGTATGCTCACACATACATTAAAAGACTTGGCTAAAGGTCATTTTCATACTAAAATATGTCTTTTGACTTCGCACTCGGTCATATACATATGCAATCTAATATTAGACAATGCAATCACAGAAGGACGATTAACCTCCAAACAGACAACCAATCACTTAGTGGAAAAATAAGACAGTCAAATAGATATTTCAGCGAAACGACCAAATCAACAAGGCCACCAACTCAATCACGAGTAGTCAAATCCGATTAATCAACATCAAGCTCAATTCGTGCAATGTCTTTATTAATCGATTCAATTTTTAATGTCGATCGCTCGATTGTCTCTAATCTGTTACTCGCTCGCGATTGAACCACAATCAATCAATCAATATTCCTCTAGCAACAAATAGCCACAAACGATTCAATCAATCTAGCTAACTTAATCGATCACGGCCATTTTGTGACGTCCTAGAAATTTAGCTTTTATAAGCGCTGAAAGTTGATAAGAATGATATGAAAATATAATCATAGTCGACATATATTTTGGACTGAAAGGACTGAAGAGACGAAAATTTGAACGAATTCCAAAGATTAGGTTATCTTAGGTTAGGTCTCGAATTTTATCCGCCGCAAATTGAAATTGTCATTTCTGCGATCGAGCCTAACCCCGAAAGAACTTGACCAGTGAATTTGTCGAAATTACCATTCGTTCAGTATACCAAAATTTCGTTTCAGTCCCGGCGCGCCAAATTACCGTACTACCCCTCAATCATTTGTGTGTATAAGACAAAAAAATAATTAATTGCCACCAAAGTCAAGGGTGGAACCCACCATCTCTCTTCTCCTTACACCTCCCACGTCAGCCTCTACTTCTTCTTTCTTCTTCTTCTTCCTTCGTTGGTTTGGCTGTAGACGATCGCCCTCAAGCCGATCCATTCCTTCTCCTCCCATTGACGTTTTGTGCAATCATCGCCTGACCACAGATAGCCACCGCCCCCAACAACCTCCCGTCGTTGCCACCACCCGAGCCGGACCGCCATCGCCGTCGAATGACCGAGAAAACGGCTCGAGGAGCCCTGCCCTGTTCTCGGGTCATTTGACTAGAGAACTTCATGGCTTCCTCCGGCCACCACGGTCGTCACCGGCGCCAACCATCGCTCCACAGCCGACCACTGTCCTCCTCTCGACCACCCCGACCCAGCCACAATGGCCATCCGTCGCTGGAGCAGTCGAAAAATCGCGCCGAAGCTCGGTGCCCTGTTTTGGACCCTGCTCGGTTCGATCTTCGATCCGGCCAAATTGGCCACCGCCGTGCCTCACCGCCACCATTGATCACCTCCACAGGGTCCCCTCTACCACCTCGGAGCTCATTACCGCTGGCCGCCGCACGTGGCACCCGAAAAGCACTGTCGACCACCTCCCCTGTTTCGGCACAGTGAAGAACCGAGTCTGTTCGTGGCTGTTCGCCGCCGTTGGCTATCTTTTGCCGTAGTCTACCAGTCCCAACCGACTCCCACCGACCCCTAAGTGAGTTCCCGAGCTTCGGCCGGTCTTGTCTCGGCCCAAGACGCCGAGAAACTCTACGAAATAGCTCGATTTGCCGATTTCGCCAGTGACCGTTATTGTTTCAGGCCGCCGGCCGCCGCTCGCCGGAGCTCCGTCGCCGGCCACCTGTCCCGGCGACTTCGTCGAACTTCCCTGAGATTTCGCCAAAGTTTGAGCTCGGATCATCGCACGATAAACCCCAATTTCGCCGCTGCTGCCGCCGCCTTCCGTTGAGACCGCTCGAGCTAACTCGCTTTGTGAGTTGACTCTAAACCTTGATTAGGGCGCTAATTATGCTTATGATTAGTTTTATTTATTTATTTAAAAAAATTATGATCGGGACCGATTTAGATAGAAATAATGATTAGGATAAATGGCCAATCGATTAAGTTAGTTTGGTCGATTAAATTATTTGTGGCTATTTGTGGTAAATTATCAGCTGATTGATTGATTGTGTTTGCTCGAGACCGAGTGACAAGTTAAAGACTAGCGGGCAATGATTTTTATAAATCGACTGAGAAATAAGAGATTTAGTGCGAATTAAGCTCGAAATTGCCTGATTGAGTTAATTGCTCGCAAGTGTTTCCAATTGCCTTACTGGTTTGGTCGTCTCGCTGAAATGTCTGACTGAGAGTCTGCTTGAGCTTGGGCCGAGTCTGCTGCATTTTTGTATGAATTTTGGCATTTATCAAAGATAAATAATGGGTGATTGCCGAATGTGAATCGTGTGGTCATTTTAAAGGTTCAATGACGTTACCTGGCAAGTTCGCATTGTACCATTGATACTCATGTCGTACCTATTGTATGGAAACTTGCGACTTGTCAGAAGCGCGATAATCCATGCCCTGTGCCATTCGTACGGTTTTAAGGGATTATCGGATGTCAGTCGCAGCTTGTGAAGGCCGAAGCTCCTTTTTAAGAAATACATATTCGCAGTGCAGTGTCGGGAGCACTAGATACACCGCTTGTAGTAGCCGTCGTTGAGAGGGCAAAAGTGGACATAGCTTAGTCTTGCCAGATGAGTGCGGGATCGCAATATTAATTTTTTTATCACACCAGTCGCGTGGATCATTGTTTAATAATGAAATTGTGTGATGTCTTATACACGCCTAAGTGGTGGTGCCTTAATTGGTTACTCATTCGGTGAATATATTTTATTGATATTTGTGTTTATACCTTATGATTGATTGTGGTGCTTAGATTATTCTGGGAAAATCAATGTCCTAACCAAGATTAGGCTTGATTCATTGAGATTAATTTCTCACCCCATCGTGGGATAACTTTTCATGTCCAAAGTAATGGAGAGACCGGTACGATTCGGTACACCTACCCACTCATCACAAGATGTCAATCTCCGCCCGGTACCACGTACGGACCAGATGTGGGAACGCCACATCACGACCATATGGGTCGATGAGGGGATGCTACACCAGATGGCACACCTCTTCAAAGCCTGGTATCTTCGCGATGGGGTAGATCTCTTTGGTCTGCTTAGAGGATTTGAGAGGCCACCTCTTCAGGAGGTCCCTAATATCCCCGCTTGGGATCCGATGGATATAGATACGCCTGATGGGGAGGTGGTGGATCCTATACCCGGTTCGCAACCCGAGCTCGAGTCTAAGCAGTCAGTAGCCTCCTCTGTACATTCCAGCCAGAGTTCCTATGACGACCCTAACGACCTGGCTCTTCCGATTGGTTATGACGATCCGGATGCCTTTTTTACCCAGTAGAAGGTTAGGTTTCTTTTGTAGTCAAGGAACAAGTGACGTCTTTTATGGGGTTACTGTTTTGGGATAGATGAGAGTTAACCTTACTTGACTCTTGTATCTTTTTGTGAGTCCTCGAGGGCCGCCCAAAAGCATGGGGTTGTATTTATTAGCTGTTGGCTCTATAAGGTTATATATCATCTATTCTCAGCAGTTTTATGTTAGCGTTAGGTTGTCTGGCTTTTCTTCTTACCTATCCCATGTTGATTTTATTGTTTAGAAGATTGCACATTCCGCATGCGCAGTATATTCTTAGGTCGAAAGTCGTTGTCTGGGACGCTATCTTTTATGACCTAGTGGCGATTTGGTAAGGGATATCGCGGATTCGAGAGTTGGGACATGACACATTTAACCTAATCCCAATTTCTATCTAAACCAACCCTGATTATATACTTAAATACCATAATCGGCTAATCGACTAATCCTAGGCACATTTAGAGCCCCAACCAAGGATTAGGGTCAACTCACAGTCAATTGATCGAGGCAAGTGCGAAGGTAATCCTTGAAAATCCCTTGCCACGATCTCTGGATTCAGGCTCAGAAACTTAGCCCACCAACTTGGCCATTCGGCCCAAAATCCTGGCCACGGGCCAGGCCAAATGGCCCGCGAACTTGGCATACGGCCTAGGACACTCGGCCAACTCACAAGACATGGCCCAGCACTATGGCCTATGAACCAGGCCCAAAGTAGGGCTGACCCAAGAAACAGAATAGAGCAGTCGGGTTTGTGGGGGTTTCGAGGCTTGCGGTAGCTCGACGAACCAGGCGATAGGTTGGCTGTGTGTGGGGTTCTCTGGGGTAGCTGAGGGTGGCGGTGGTCATGAAGGAGGGCGACCATAGGCAGCGGAACGACGAGGGGCAATACTGGCTCAAATATATGAAGCTCGGTGACAGAAATAGGAGAGAGTTCCGAGCGATTTTTTAGCCTCCACGCTCGGTGGCAAGCTCCTATGAGCCCAGGGTCACTAAAGAGAGGGTCAGGGAGGTCGTCATAGGTGGTAGAGAGCGGCTGTGGCAGTCGATTTAGCCGAATCTAAAGAAAACCCGAACCGAGCTCTAAAATAGGGCACTGGGGTTCTCAGGGTTGTTCGCGACGGTTCCAACAGGCAACAACCGGTGGGAAGGTGTCGAGTTGGAGATCAAGGGGTGGGTGAGTCACGGTGTGGTGGTGGAAGGAAGCAGTGGCGCCAAAAATGGCCAAAGGAGGAGGAAGTGCTCTCGGGTCAAGGGACCCGAGAACAGGGCAGGGTTTCCGATGTGTTTCTCGGCCATCCGGTAGCCAACGGCTGCGACGGAGGGTCAAGGGAGTCAAGGAGGAAGGGTTAGAGGGGTCGTCGTCGGTGGTGGATGGTGATGGCGCAAAATCGACGGAGAAAGGAGAAAGATGGAGGAGTTTGGTAAGGGTGGGGGGTGTCCACGCGTTGACAAGGAGAGGAAGAGAGCAAATAGAGGGAAGAGAGAAAGAAGAGAGTCAGGTGAGAGAGATGGGCTGATGGGAGAGGTGGGGCCTACAAGACGACTTTTTGGTCAATTTTGTCTCACATGCATTATTGAGGGGCAATTTGGTCATTTGGCAAATCGAGACTGAATTGAAATTTCGATACATTGGATGAAGGGTATTTTGGTAATTTCACAAGTTAGGCTTGGTCAGGATTAGACTTGGCGCGAGGATTGAAATCCTAATTTACGGCGACTACTAATTCGAAACCTAATCTAAACCGACTGAAGCTTTAGAATTCGTCTAATTATCGTCTCTCAGTACTTACAATCCAAAATATTCCACAGACTGAAATTCAATTTTAAATCATTTTATTGAATTCAGGCACTTTACAGAAGTCGAATTTCCAAGGCGTCACATTGAACTTGTTAGGTGTCACCTCATCGTTTCATCAAATGACTATATAGTTCATTCGTAATCATTTCGTTCTTATATTTGCTTATAGCCAGATGATCACGCACTTATACTTAAGACTTGGCCTTCGGCCATTTTCGTGCCCAATGTGTCATATGAAACATATGACGTGATATGCATATACCACACTAGCTACTGTTCATCTCGTGTAGCCAGAAAGTTAATACCCATAAATCGACACTCGAATTGATTTCCAATCAATTCAGTCTCACGGTCACATAATTATGGCAATCAATTATCATAAATAGACATTTTGATGGCATGCCATAAAACTATGGGACAGTCACTCTATTCAAAGACATTTCAGAACCAAACAGTCAATCATTGATCAATCGAAATAGACTAACATTTCCAATTGAGGCCATTTAGCCTATTCCAAATGCTAACTTAAACCGACCCCAATTAGCCTACCTAAACACTCTAACATTCTAAGCAAACTAATTCCAAACGTAATTAACGACCTAACCAGGGATTAGAGGTCAACTCACAGTTAATTAGACGAGACGTGTGTGATATCCTTGAAAACCTTCCACGCTAACCTGGAACCCATGGGCCATCAGACACGGGCCCAAGTCCTCGGCCACGGGCTAGGACACGCGGGCGTGCTGGCCCGGACATGGCCCAGGCCAATGGTCGACATGGCCGCCCAAGGCCCGGCTCTAGGCTAGGGATATAGGCCACCTTGACCGGAAACGGCCCAGTCTCTCGGTCAACTTTTTCGGCCATGGCCCAGACACGGCCCGGCCAACCGGTTAGAATTCTCGGCCATGGCTTGAGCATGACCGGCCATTAAGGGCCACAGAGTAGGCCGAAGTGAATTGAGAGAGATGAGAGGGAGGGAGATATATAGGGAGGAGTGAAGGGTATAAGCTTGCTCGTACTCTATGTAGGACATCTAATTCAGTTAGAGGAGTGTTCATCTTTTATAAAGAAAAAGAGAAGGATCTATCTCATTTCCAATCCATGTGGGACATAGTTCCCCTGAACTCCTCCTTTTATTTTATGTGGGACATTGGCCTTTGGTAGAAAACCCTAGTGGCAATTTTATAGTTCCTTGAAATGTCCACGGGGCATTTTGATAAATTGTCACCTCAAGACTAATCTTGACAATTGCCGATTCTCGGAAGGATTCTTTCATCCAATCCATATATTAGGATGAGGCCTAGTTCGAGAATCTCTATCCTAAGATGAAACAATCCGTCGGTCGAACCCCAAATTAACTCGATCGTCAATTTAGGAAATTCTCAATTTCCTGCATCGAAATCACCGACATTCAATCAAAAGCAACAAATTGGAATTCCCAAATAATTCATAATTAACTTTCTATTACCAAAAGGAAGACGAATTTTCAGGATGTCACACAAATAGTGAACATTGAGAAATCAGAAATAACCCACGGAGGAACTGAATATATATACAAAGAGAAAGTCACAGAAAAAAGTGAATAACCTATCAAATATTGTCTTCAGTTTTCAACGGAAGTGTTAACCTGACTAACAATACTGTTAGTAATTTCTAACAACACGATCTCCCAATCAAGTAGCGTTTTATGCAAACACACGGTGATAGTGAGTGAATTTACTGTTGAGATTGTACCGAGGGAATCATTTCTCATTTTCATATACTATAATATTTGAAATTTCAAATCCCAAATCAACGCCCTTGAGTCACCGCCGTAAAAGAAAAGCCAAGAGGGGAACCGCCGGCACGTGCTCTTTCAATCACCAATCTGTTTCGTTTACTGCCGTTGTTTTGTCCAACGGATTGAGAAATAACTGCAATGTTGACCACACGTAGGAGATGAGAATTGATCAGCTCCGCCACTCGAGCCACTAGATAACACATGAACGAAATGAACACGATACCTCCTAGCTCTAGGAATCACATCGAATTAGACACTAGATAACTAACGGCTAGATAGTTTTAATTGCTATTGGTCCAATACATCCACATCCTTTCTATTACACTTTAACCTACAGAAGGGGAGATATCTATAGTAAACGTTAGTCAAACAGATTCAGACAATCACATTAAAGATAGTAAAGAACTATACGTGGAGAAAAAGAATAATCAATGATAAATGACGTTGCACTATGACCAATCGTATTGAGTTAGCATCTGATTAATTAATTAAACACGCTAATTGCTAATGATCGGATAATCATTTCCACCCTTGCCAATATTCATGTCACACCGAGTCATTTGGATAGCCAGCTTCCAATGGGCAGTTTTAGTTAAGCCGCTGATTCATCATCTTCAAGGGTCGGAGTTGACCATTTTGCAACCCGCACTTTAGCTTTCTCCGCCTACATTAAGACGTGTGAGATTTCATTCAGTACAAACACAGATCATGTTTGTTTGATCGGAAGAAAACGAAATAAACTTGAGGATTACCTCTTTCTCCCAATCACATCGAATTGTTATTACGGTCAATATAACAGTTTGAACAGCAGTGCCTCCAAAAATCATCCCACCCCAAATACCCTGCAGTTGTTCCAAGGTTTCCTTGACATTAATTGAACAATCTGGTTATTGAGATTAAGAATTCGTTTGTTTTGCGAAAAATAACTTTCAAACAATTTTTTTTTTCAAATTGTTCGGCATTTGGTTCACAAAGAATAAATTAGTCAAGAAAAATATTTTCCACAAACGGAAAGAACATTGAAAAATTACTAGAGAATCCTCTACAATTATACCAATTCAGTCCTAAACCTTTTACAATTGTGTCAATTTAGTTCATCTGGCTAATTTTGGCCGCAAATTACTAATGTAGCACAATCAACGTTGATTTGGGCAATTTTAATAAAATTTCATTGAATTTTATTTTATTTTTAATCATTTTTTCCCGTCTTTTTTTCTTTTCTGCTTTTTTTTTGTTAGGGCTGGCAAAAAGCCATTGGCCACTGTATGAGGGCATGTGAGCCCTCACTGCCACTAGGCAAGGGCTGACGACCATCACCAAGTGGCCAATGATGGCCGAGAGTCCTCGCTTGCAGTTGGGTAAGGGCCACAACCCTCATCGCAGTCGGCAAAAAATCGCAGTCCTCATTGGTCATTGGGCGAGGGTAGCGAGCCGTTGCCCTCACCAAGTGGCTAATGGCACACTACCAACTCTAACAAAAGAAAAGAAAAGAAAAAGATAGGAACAAATTAAAAAATAAGTACATAATTGGAGAAATATTAAAATATTATTTTAAAAATCCACGCCAGCGATGGCTGGTCAAAATTGACCAGATTGACTGAATTGGTACATAACAATATGTTTTAAGATTGAATTGACTCAAAAAAAGTTTACGACTGGATTAACACAATTACAATAGATTTAGGATTTTTTTTATAATTTTTTCAGAAAAAAAAAACACCGTCAAAATGTGAGAAAAATGATTTTCACTTTTTGAAGATGGGATATTCTTTTCCCTCATCTTTCCTCGCTACACCCCTTGATCTTCCTTTATCTTTTAACAATTTAAAAGAAAATCCAAAATTTCTATAAATTTTCATTTTTCCTTTTTCTTATAAATTTGTCTTCTTCCATGTTATTTTCTTTTTTCCTTGCCTTGGCGATGGCTGGTGAACTCGAGGCTCGCCAGATCCCAACGAACTCTTGCCCGAGGCCAGTGAGCTCAAGGACCACCAGATACCGGCGAGCTCAAGCTTGTCTATAGCCGTCGTCGGCTAGTGGCAACAAGGGAAGAAGGAAAAAGAAAAGGAAAGAATATAAAAAATATTTTTATTTAAATATTAAAAATTATCCACATTAGAACAAATGGTGTCCAAGTAAAATGAGTGGTGTTTATGTCCATAATTTTCGACCAAACAAGATGCATAAAATAAAAATTGATTTTCCTTACTACATGATAGAAAATATTTTCAAGTCTTAGCTAAATACCGGAAGATATTGTCTATTTCCTGAAAAATGACATTTTCCAAAAATGTCACATTTTTCCCGAAAGAAATGGAGCGAAAATAACAAAGCTATAAAAAATGAAGTGAAAAGTCAAACGAACGATCCAAAATTTTACCAGAACACCTAAGTGGAAAACCCATCCCATGAGAAATCCAAGAGGTAGACCGACAACATAGTAGCATCCCAAATTGATGTATGCAACATAGGCTTGCCATCCCGATCCAACAGCAACTCCTGTCGCATTGGTGAAACTCGAATGTATGATGCAAAGTGAAACAAAGTACTGCTCAGAGAGGACACCACATCCAAGTAGTCCTACTGATCTAATTCTCGTGTATCTATTTTGAGTTGTAGTAAGAAGAATCCAAATAGAGTTGAAGTTTTATTATGCTTACTTTGAGTAAATTTTAGACGGAAGCAAACAATTTGTTCTATGAATATCATGCTTAGATTGTAAGATTCTGTGTCAAGTTTATATTTCATGCTAATAACAAATCACCAAATGATCAATTGAGTTAATGTTAAGCATTTCAAATATCTTAATTTGTCGAAGTTGTCCGTATGTCAATATCCGACTTGTACCGAAAATACCATTTCCTTTTCTTTGAATGGACCCTTGTGATCAACCAGACAACAATATCGCGGAAATTTCTTTTTCACCATTACATCATGTGACCTTCCACAGATGGATATGTGGAAAAGAAGACTTACAAGGAGAAAACCTCTGTATCAATAGATGGTTTTGAAGACTCACCTGATAGAACGGGCTGAACACTGTTGAGTAGTATGGTGATGCCTAGAAGATAGGAGAGCTTGTCCACTTCTTCAAGAACGTCAGCAGAGGAAGTGAAAATGTATGCAAATTTGTCTTGCAAAACCATGATGAGAGCACAGAAGAAGCAACCGATAATTGTTGATTGCACAACCGACACGACGGTTGCAAATTTCGCGGCCTTGCCGTTTCCAGCTCCAAGCTCATTTGCCACCCTTACTCTGAATATTAAGTGAACTAGAGATTAGAGTTGGAAAAGGAAAATTGAGATTGTATAATAGATCTTATCGCGAACTAATGCTTAGTTGATTATGCTTAAATCATTCACAAGGGTCGATGCTTTTGAGGGTATGACAATGCGTTCAAATGCTGATGCCAAAAATAATAATAATAATAATAATAATAATAATAATAATAATAATAATAATAATAATAATAAAAAACCCAAGATGAAGTTTACCTTTATGTCGGTTTTCCACGTCATACAAACACACATCCGTAAAACTTACTCTTATTTATAAATAATAAAATTATTTTCCATCAAAATAATTGCGGAATCAGACACCACATCTACGTGTTTCGGCCGGTGTGACCTTTATTCATGAGCGGAGTAGCAAATAATTCCACTATAGATCAAGAACCAGAAATTGCAATAACAAATTACACCCAATAACCTCGCACGTCATCGCTGTGCCAGTATGCATTCTAATTCTAACATCAGCCATACGCACAACATCACGCTCAGTGTTGTTTAACAACTAATCCTTACCAATACCTGTGCACTAATAAGTAGGAAATCAACTCTTATTTTGTGTAGCGTGAAGTAAACACTCAAAACACATAATTATTCATAAAACTACGAATCCTCAATAATAGACAAGAAATAATCAATAGTATTCAATCACAGTCAACTACAGCTGCAACAACATCAATAGACTCAACTCTAACTCCTTTATCCTTCTATTTCTTCAGCTTACGGCAATTCCTTGTAAGATGTCTCTCTTGCCGCTATTCCAACAAACGGTAATAACATTTCTAAACTGACTAGGTTTGTTCAATTTTATACTACTTCAGCTAACAGGAGTACCAATTCTTCCCCGATCTTTACCTACTAAAGTAGCGGGAACAAGTTCATCAGATTCTTTTTTACGAGTGTCCTCACTTAGAATCAAATAACAAACTCCATCAAATTTTAAACTTGTAGACCTAGAGGAATTACTAATGACAGTTTGAATGGTATTCCAACTATCACGTAATGAGGATAATATAATCAAACCACGTACTTCACCCATCTTTAAGTTAAACAAATGTTGCATCAAGTAAACTCCGTCGATCACAGATGGCTTCTTGTACATGTTTGACAGTGTCTTCATCAAACCCACAGTGTTATTCTCTTTTACGATGTCAAAGATGTTACAAGATAATGTTAGCCAAATAACCTTACACTTATCGCTCCTACAATTCTCAATCAACTTGCTCCATCAAGTCAAGTTTCTCACTGGATGGAGGCAAATGCAAATTCCTCTAATATAAATAATTCTCAAATTCCATGATAGTCTTCTCTTTCAAGATGTTAAACATGACATTAGGAGACAAAAATTAGCCAAATAACACCCGAAATTTGTCTATCCAACAATTCCTAATCAGTGTGGCACATCAAGTGAAGTTTCTCCCCAGATTGAGGCAAGCGTAGACTCCTTTAATGTGGATTATCCTTAATCTGCATCTTTCAGGAGCTAAAATCCATCCTATTTAATCTTTTAATGTTAATTTTTCTTTCTTTTGTCACCATCGGTTCGCTCTAATTCAGCCAAGCCTAGCTTATTGAGAGCGCACAACAAAAACTTGGGAAGATCATCAGGAGAGAGCTCAAGTTCGAGCATGTTAACATATCAAGTTGGACTCATTTTTAATTAAAAGATTGAGCCAATAAGTTATAGGCCAACTATGATATTTAACTACCTCATATAAACTTCACTTATGTGATATGGGACTTCCTAATATTACTCACTTGTATCTCAACAGTCTCCCACTTGCGTGTGAACTTAGGAATGTTCTATGTTAATTCAGGCATCCTTATGCGCTAACACCCACCTTCATCCATGGTCTCTTTATCCCAAGTAATCGATGAAGGCCACCATTGGGACTACGTTGCTACACCCTAACGTCCACCACCTGAAAATCAGGTCACCAGATTCGTTTCTTAATGTATACACCAAACACCAGATTTGATCTTTGGTTGCAGAAACAAGAGATAGAGTAGTCAAATAACTAAATAAGAAAATAAATCGGACACCAGATTTATGTGGTTTGATCGATTTGACATACATCCACATGGAGAGAAGTTAAGACTTCTACTATAAGTGATTCAATGGATATTACAACCATTCTCAAGTTACTCAAATACTCATAGTGTTTCCTAACCCCAATCTCCCAATAACCTCAAGCAGTATTTAGCTCCATATGTTTTTACGAAATAATCTCTCAATTTCATGAGGAAATTTACAAATTATACTCACAAAATTTAATTGGCTTCCACACTAGAAACTCTCTAGGTGTAATTCACAAATGAGTCACCTCTTGGACACTCTTCACAAGAAATGACACTTCTTACACGAACGCAAATTGGATCCAAAATAGGAAACCTATTCCTACTGAAAAACCACTCATATAGGAAATTAACTCTAACTAGGAAATTTATTCAAATTGGGAAATTTTTCTTTTAGGTACTCAAACTGAATAAAATTTTCGACAATCATTATACTCAACATTAACAAAGTCATCGCCTTTCATCGTGTAGAAGACAATCCCCGCAAAAGGCGAGTGCAAAGGAATTGAGGCATCACCATCTCCATTCTTGAAGATGGCCATCATGCCTCTTAGCCCTTTGTTCTGCTTATTTTATTCTCTAGATTCTATTTTGGTCGGCTCCTCTAGTTTGTGGGTTGCCCTGTTCAATTCGATTTTAGTTTGTTCGGGCATTGTATTAGCCTATCTTGGTCTGTATGGTTTAGCCATAGTTATATCTTGCAATGCCATACACTTTTGCACCCCTTAGGTATGACGCCCTGGAAATTCACCATTCGTAAATCGATAAATTCGATAAAAGGAATGAAATTGAATTTCAGTCGATATGAGATTTTGGACCGTAAAGAATTAAGAGACGAATTTTGGACAATTTTCGAAATATCAGTCGGCTTTGATTAGGCTCCGTAATTCTTAGTCGCCGCGAGTTAGGATTTAAAATCCTCGTGCCGAACCTGGCTTATGAAATTTTCAAATTTACCCTTTGTTCAATCGAGCCAAATTTCGTCAGTCCTAAAATGCCAAATGATCATTTTCCCCCTAATGCATATAGGACAAAAAAAATTCAAATTTGAGGTGACATGGGGCCCCACCTTAGTCAAAGTCTCACCCACCAATCCCACCTACCATTCTCTCTTCTCTCTCTTCTCCCTTCCGTTCTCTCTCTCTCTCACTCTCTTCTCTCTCTCTCTCTTTCTCTCTCGTTCACTCTCGGCTTCCCCCTCCCCCACTCACTATTTTTCGTGGAACACCCCAGCCGAACTCCATCCTCCTCCGTTGAGCTCAACCACCATCACTGGACATCCTCTGCCACCTCGCCACCTCCTGTGACCGTCGCTAGTCGTCCGAGAGCATCAGAAACAATCCCTAGAAGTCTCGGATCCCGACTGCCTTGTTTTCGGGTTTGGTGAGCACCCGGAGCCCCGCCGGCTCTCGCGCCTCTTCCGGCCGCTGCCAACGCTTGGCTCGCCGTCCTCTGCCTCCCCCATGACCCCCTCGACCGATCTCCACCTCCTGTGATCCCTCAGATCCACCGCGGAGGGCCATTGGACCCGAGGACAGACTTGGTGCTCTATTTTGGGGCCGACGCCGTCCGAGAACTCCTCCGCCCAGCTTCGCAGCTTCCGCCACTCACCACCCACCCTGACCGACCCCCTTGAACCACTTCAACGTCCCTTGAAGCTTGCGTGAGCTGTCGCCGCCGGCAGAGCCTGAAACAGCCCTGGATCCGAGCCTCCTATTTCAGATCCAAGGAGAACCCGATTCTGCTCGTGGCCATTTCGCCTCCTCCAACCCCCTCTAGCCACCGTCGTCGCTTCCCACAGCTACCTCGAAGATCCTCCGATGCTAGCCAACCCTCCCATCGGCTTTAAGGCCACTTGAAACCCCTCAAATCCCCCCAAACCGCCACTTCCCTACCTTGTTTCCCTCTAACCCGAGCCTAACCCGCCGTTGGCCGCCACTATTCTGGCCACCAGTCACGTTCCCGAGCCTGTGTCGCTATCTCGGAGCTTCGTCGCCTCACCCGGGCTTCACTCGACTGAACCGTGGGCCTCGAAGATCGAGTTAGCCGCGAGTCTCGCGGATCACCGTCGTCGTTGCCAAGCCGAGTCATTGTCACCATGATCGACCGAGCTTGTTTTGATAGTAGTTAATTCCTAATCCTTGGTTAGGGCGCTAATTGCGCCTAGGACTAGTTAATTAGTCGATTAGGGTAATTTGGTAGAATAATCGTGTTCGATTTAGATAGAAATCGAATTTAGGTTAAATGACCACGATTAACTAAGTTAGTCGATTTAGTTAGGTCGTCTATGCCTAGTTGGTTGTTAGAATCAATTGATTAACTGATTGGGCATTGATTGCCGTTGTTTGATCACAGGAGAGCGTTAGTTCATAACCGAGCGATCAATCGATAATTAAATGAAATTGGGATTAATCAATATTGTTTGATTAATTAAAGTGGTTAATCGATTGTGTTTTGACTACTTGACTGAGTGCAGTTGATTGATTATGATGTGATGTGATTGAATTTTCGAGTATTCCATCGTTTGTGCCGGGCGCAAGCCTAATGATGAGGTTGTGCATTCATATGACCTGTGTGAACTCAAACTGCATGATTTAGCATGAAAACGGCCTTGGGCCGAGTCTTTGAGCACGTTTGTATGGGCATCCGGCCTAAATCAAAGGTGATAAAATCAATTGATTATCGGGTGACATGTGTGGTCATATGATGAGACGATGAGATTCTTGACAAAATTGTACCATGACGATTGGACTTGTCGGAAGCACGTCATTCTCTGACGTCAGTTTGATGGATACCGGTAGCAGCTTATGACGGACCAAAGTCCTGGAAGGGATTTCTGGTAGCTCTGTGCCTTGACGATCGGAACCACACGGACTACTAGAAGCAGTTGTCGAAAATAAGAGACAATGTCTGGCGCCGCTAGAAGAGTGCCAACTGACCAGTGTACTAGGCATAACTGACCAGTGTGCCGGGCTGACATGCCCTATCTCATAAGAAAAAAGACTGCGTGTGACGTCATGTATGTCGAGTGATGTGATGCTTGCCTCGTTTTGGCTATTTTTCTGTCATGTCGTGTCTATATCGCATTATGTGTGGCTTCTTGAAGGGTAAGTTGCAAGTGGTTGGATATCCGTATTGGTTAACATGTCATGTCTGTTTGGTAGGATGTCCTGGGTGAATCAACGTCCTAGCCGAGCTTAGCCGTTGACTTCACTGAGATTTATTTCTCACCCCATCGTGGGATAACTTTTTCAGGTTATAAGTGACGGAGCCTCATGACGCCTAGGCATAACATTTTGGAGTGACCTTTTGGAGTAGATAATGAGTTAACCCTACCGACCATTATCTCTTTTGAGGTCCTAGAGAGCCACCCCGTAGAATGGGGTTCTAGGTTATTAGCTCTATAAGGTTAATTAGTATCTATTTTGCATGAGGATTAAAATTGTCTTCTGTTGAATTGATCGAATGAATGTTCCTACTAGTTTATCCCAAGCTGATCTTGTTGTCTAGGAGTTTGGCACGTTCCACATGCGCATTTCAATTAGAGGTTGATAGGAACTTGGGACGCTATCTTTCGTGACCTAAGTGTGTCAAGGTAGGGTTACCGCATGCTCGAGAATCAGGGCATGACATTAGGACATACCCAAGTGTCGTGATGGGTTTGAGGTTCTTGTGTTTGGCATTTTTTTTTGTACTTGGCGTGATTATAAAGTTATATACACACTCACTTCACCTAAAAAAAAAAGTCATTTGAATAGATTTATTTGTAGTAAAGCAATCTCGTCGTTCTCATATATAACCGAGCTTTTTTTATGAACAAATTTCGTATAAATATAACTACAATTGCAGAGGATATCAACATTCAGTCAACTATTTATAGTGTGATTGATTGATATGATTCCCGACGATGAACCAAAGTTCAATTTCTTGCTTTTGTTCTTGGCTACGGGAGAGAGAGAGAGAGAGAGAGAGAGTACCCTGTTGCAGCAAAGAAGGAAAGAGGGATCATCATCTCCCAGCCGTTGATGCTCATGCTGCCATAAACGTACAATTATGAAAGTCCATAGACAATGGTGAGTAAAGTTTTTTAATGATAAATTATTAAGATGGAGATAAACTATTACCATATTGACAAGGCATCTACAGCAACCGTAGCGTTTTGTAGATATCCAGGCATTAATATCAATATCCTGTAGTACCAATTCTCCAAACTGCTCGGATAGTATGAACAAAACGTGATCATTAAATCCTAATGGCCAAGACAAAATGCAGACAAGGGACACAGATATAGAGTGAAGGGATCGTCTGCTCTTTCCTCAGAAGGACAAGTCCTGCCGTTGAAATTCGGACTGTTCTGTTATGAATGGATAGTTCGGATCATTACTAAAAAATAAAAAATAAACCCCCAAAAAGTTGTTCCCTAAAAGTAGAAGATTTGGGTTGTACATCCAAAAAACGGATAACTCGGATTTCAAGGGCAAGCGCCTGCCTTTATAAGGAAAGGGTAGACGATCTGGATCCATGTAGTGAATTTCTAGGTGCGGTTGCCACATAGTTTCATTAGTTCAATTTATTTAGAAGAACTTGTGTAATGGAGCAGGTTCCCTACTTAGGTTTTCCGTGAAAAATTACTGGCTAGATCGATGTAGAAAACAGAGTCAAGCATGCGTTGCGTAACTTGGAGATGGGGACTAGGAGTAAGGACTCTTTACCAAAGCATAACTCCAGAAGCGGCCGACAATTTGACAAACTCCCACAACCCTGAGAAAGCCTCCATGGCGAAGCCCGTCCACGTCAGCGGGCATCTGCCGCTTGCGGCGTACACGTACAGCCCGAGCACCAAGAACCACCAAGAGAGGTCGAAGCCGATGGACAGCCCCACCACGCCGAAGTCGAACACGTAGATGGAGAGCCAACTCGTGAGCACGTTGATCGCTAGGCTGGCTAGCGAGACCCATGCCAAGATCTGGGTCTTGAGCTGGCTCTGCAAGAACCTCCACAGGGGGAATTGGAAGGCGAAGCTGAAGTGCAACGGGATGAGCCACAGAGCCACCGTGCCCGTCATCTCCGCCACGTCGTCTGGCTGCCCTAGGAGCTTCAAGAGTGGCGCGGCAAAAACGTAGAAGGGGAGCAGCAAGAAGCAACAAAGAAAGAGCACGATCCACGACCTTTGCATGTAGATGCCAAGCATATGGTATCTCTTGGCGCCGAAGGCTTGGCCACATAATGTCTCTAGCGCGCTTGCCATACCTAACTGATGACCACAATCCAAACACAAAAGTTGACATGGAACTCTCGATTTCTCTTTCTGTTTTCATGTCAAATTGAGTGCCTTCACTTTCAGCATCTGATTTGTCCATAAAGTGATGTCTAAAAATAACTTTCCTTAATGTATAAGAAGCAATATCGACATAAACAAACAAATGTTACTGCTCCCATAATTGGCATAATAAATATGAAGAGAATGATTTCATAATAATATTGTCAGGAGCGGTACAATCTCAACCGTTGATCCACATATCATCATCACTGTGTGTTTTATATAAAATATTTATTAATTAAAAAATGGTATGGTCTGAAATAACTGATACTATTGTTAGATTATCATGTTAGTAGCTTCTTGAAATAAAAGTTTTGTAACCCACTGCGTTCACAATAGACGTGGACATTGAATCCGGCTTCGCCATGGTGATCGGCTAACGCTCTAGTTTATGTGACATTTCCGTATCTTTTGTAGAAAGGAAATGACAATTTTTATTTTATTTTGCGCCAATATGATTAAGTCTGTCAAAACTTGTCATGTCGAATAAAATCTATAATTGAATAAGTTTCTTCGGCTTGAGTTGGGTTAAAATCACGGAATGAAAAAAAAGAAAAAAAAAAGTAAAGAAGTACTGTCTAATCGGAGAATTCGTGGGCGAAGATTTTTGTTTCTTTCCTGCACTTACCAAGAGGCCGTAGTTGAAGCCGACGATGACGTTGATGCCGATGGACATGGCGGCAAGCTCAACATCCCCGAGGTGCCCTGCGAACGCCTGCGTGACGATGTTCATTGTGTACTGGGCCACGCGGCCGAAGATGGCGGGGCCGATGATGTGCCACAGCTTCCTCGTCTCAGCCCACACTCTTGCGCTCAATCTCGTGTTCTCCTCGTCTTCACGATCCCCAACATCAAAGCCTCCGTCCGCCAACGTTTCTGGCAGCAGAGGCTGGCCGGGGTCGCCGTTGCGGTCGACGGTCGCCATAAAAAAGGAAGAGCGGGTTTTTTCTGGGCCTCTAGAGAGGGAAGTGTCGTGATAATAACGAGAGCAAAGAGAAACACAGATAACTAGAAGGCAAGCGTTAAATGAGTAGTTCTCATGGGACAAGCGGGAAACTTCTCACATTGGCCAACGCGCACATCCAAACAGCACAGCCAAAAATTTGACGGTCCACATAAGAAAAAAACAAACATTGGCCTCAGGAATTCGTAATGGGATCCACTGCCCACAGGTCAGGTGGGCAGTGGAATTAGGGGCATCAACGGCCCAAAATCGCCTGCCCACCTGATCTATGGGCAGGCGATCCAGATCCCCTTCCCGACGAAGGTCTGTACCTATGTAAAATAATGGTCTACATCGAGGAAAGGAGACGTCAAATTATATCGACATCCTAATTACACTATCAACTTTGACGCTGGCGAATTTCCTCCCTTTTTAATAAGAGAAAATAAGTGTTCTGATGCGATCAAAACTACTACTTCTTCTTCTTTTCCACAGAGATTAGAAGTTTGAAATGCCTGCTTGTTGAAGCGGAATCTGCATCAGAAGACCACCAAAACGAGAGAGAGTCAGGGTAGGTCAACAATCAAAATTTTAGCGACGAGCCCTCGATTCTTGAGCTCACATTCTCCTTGCTCCCACCCACCTCAATCGTCAAACTTTTTCCGGATAAGAGAATTCACTGCTTCTTATCGTCCAATCAAGCTCCTCCACATGCGCAGCAAAAGGCGCCTCCTTTACAGATGTTCTTCGTGGAATACTACTTTACTCTCACCTGTCCCAGTCGCAAAATGATAGTGGGGAATTCCACTGCCCACCTCACCTGTGGGTAGTGGATCCCATTCCCGGAAAGACTTGTCCAAGTTTTCTTTAAATGAATTTCTGATTTTTGTGTTATGATTAGCTTTCGCTCTATCGACGTGACTAGAACATATTAGACACATCACGCATGCAATGGCAAGGGGGTTGCGAAAAAGGACGGATGTAAGGAAAGAAATTGATGGTGTGTGCGGAATGGTTGGTTGGAGAACTAGTTGTATTAAAAAAAAGGGGGGCAAGTAGTGAATTTGGTAGTGATTTGCTATTATTTCCAAAGGCAAGAAACAATGGAATGGGACAATCAAGATATATAACTTCTGAAGCACATTCAAGAGAACCAACTACATACAGTAGTGATGAGCCTCCTGCATCATTAGAGTCATTACGTGATTAGGAACTTCATTTTAGGTTAACAGATCTTGAGTTCTTTAAGAATGCGATTAATGTCATGAAATTAGGTACGGTCCGGGTTGAAACCTAAATGGGCAGGGCAACCTTATGCACTTCTTGATTTAGGAAATGCGCCATCGTCATGTGCCTCACGTCAAAAGATTCATTGTCCTCCGATCGTACCCTCCCCCGCCCTCTGGTCCTTCCACGCATCATCTTCTCTCTCGCCGCTTATTTCTCCCCAGTCCAATTGCGCACATTCTGAAAATCATCTCGGCTTCTTCAATTCGATAGAACAATGGCATTCGCGATGCTTATGATCATGCGCTCGATAGTCACACCTCTCTGCACGAAGAAGGTGAACACGACATTGAGGACATGAGGATCCCATTGCTGGCCGTGGACGAGACCATGGCAAGGCTGGCTTTGCCCAAACCATCGCGACCATGGGCAAGGCTGGCATCGCTCGTGGCCAAGATGGCTTCGCTCAAATCTAAGTGAGGGTCGTGACCTTTGTCCGCAGCAGGCGAGCTAACCCTGAAAAGTAAAGAAGGAAAGAGAGAAAAATATAATAAAAAGAAAAAGAAAAAAATAAATAAATAATTTAAAAAATGATAAATTTTTCATCATTAAAAATTATCTACATTAGCACCAACTGTGTCACGTAGGACAGTCGATGTCCACATTGGCGATTTTTAGCTAAAATTGACCGGATTGACTGAATTGACACAATTAAGAGGTTTAAAACTAAATTGACAAAAGGATTAGGATTTTTTGGACAATTTTTCCTGTTTAAGGATGATTGCCACACTTACTTCGGCATGTCTTATTCGAGCTCGCTGCCTCCAAAAGCCTCGGATTTGAGTGGATCACCGCAACAGCAGCATCGACATGTCGGCGAATTGGACGACTTATGATTATCCAATTCGCTATGCAGGAGCTTCAAACTCGCGCTACCTCTAAAGAAGCGAAGCCGTTTCTGTCTCATGCTCTAATCAATCAGGCCATACATTTCAGGCGCGGGGAATAATTTGTACGTAGGATGGCACATCTTGTTTCCACCTTTTAGAGTATGTGCACGAAAGACTTCGTCTCGCGAGGTTGACAATCTGGTGGGAGGTCATTTTTCCGTGGAAACTCGGTTTCCTGTTCACATCATCCCATGCCGTCTTTGTCCATCCATAACGCAAAAGAACAAGTACACGATGTTACACTTGCCTCTGAAAAGATGGCCAACAAAACAAAAACAAAAAAAAACAAAAAAAGGTTTCTGGTGGGGTCTTTCATTATTATTTGTCTGGGCATTGAGATCAGGCTAATGCGGAGAAAATTGTTAAAAAAATCTGGAGCCTTTGCACTTTTTCCGATTTAATTTTAATCTTTTTAAATTTATCGATTCCGTCCTAAACCGTTCAACCTCTTATTGATTAAATCTTATTAGCCAAAAATCACTAACGTGAACACCAATCATTCTATGTGGCATCACTGACCTTAACTAGAAAATTTTAATAATACTTTAATATTCTTTTAAAATATTTTTATCTATTTTTCACTTTTTTTCTTTTTTTATACTTTTCTTTTTTCCCTTGCCGGGCAAGGGCAACCCTCGCCTACACGGCCATGGCCCTTGAGCAAGGATGGGGTCGGTCTTTTTTAGGGAATTTTGATCATGATGCATCATGAACGTGCCAATATTTGATCGGGGTGAGCGCCTGAGCGATGGTTAGATCATTTCCTCTGAAAGAATCATTTAAAGTGTGAAACGTTGCCGGAACCAAAATGATATAGAATTTTTTAAGGTCTTGGTGAGAAGAGGACACAAATACATGAAGGAGAGCATATAATACTCAAAATTCGTTATGCGCAGGCTTTACACAGAAAAACAAATAATCTTAGCTCTACAATGTTTTGCTCTCAACTCAAACTCTCTCTATCCATAGCTAAGGGTTTTCACACACATATTTATAAGGAGTCATCACCATAGTTCAACTGCCTCGAGAATTTGCTGACTTCAGTGTGAAAGCTGCCACAAGTAAGGGTGTCAATGGGCCAGGTCTCAGGCCAATCCGAAACTGAGCAGTACCAAGCTTAGGTCGGATTCTTTTTTTCTTTCTTTTTTTTATTTATTTTGGAATCAAAATCAATTAACAATCATATCAAATGAAATAATATAAAAAAAATAAATTTAAAAGAGAAATGAGTGTTAAAAAAAATTGGGCGGTGGGCCGACCAAGTTCAATTACCAAACCGGGCCTGAAAAGGCCCGAAAATTCAAATAAATTTTCAGACCGAGTCGGGCCGCACGGGTATTTTTTATGCCCCTAGCCACACAACCAAATCCTAAGTTGCCACGTGTGCCCCTGCTTCTTGAAGACTCCTTTGAATCCACCGCCTTATTGGAGCAAGGAAACAAACTTTCCTTCAATTTCAAAGTTAAAAATGTGAGCATCCTTATCTATTTCATGTTGCTAACGAAGTCCTAATTTTTTTTTTAATCTTCAAACCAAAACTCAATTTTACTATTTCTAACAGTCTTACCATTTCATTTGTCAATCTATTCAGAACATTCAATCAGAAGTGCAGTCAAAGAGAGATCATTGCAGAATAAAATAGAGGATTTTCCAAAGATTGTAGAAACGAGATCAAATGAGAAGAATATACCCACTAGGTCAAGAGCAACCCAGATGGATGAAGAATGAAGGCAGTTGATGAATTTCAGACGATCACTAAAAAATAACACTCAAGAATTAACGAGGTTCGGCTGTAAGCCTACATCCTCGGATAAATCTCTCACGTTATTTTTCTTGTCGTGAGTTTAGCTTTTGTATCATTCCTTTTTATATACGGAATTAGGTTGCTACAACAAAGATAACAGGCAACCTGAAGAAGGAAAACACTCATAAATAGATAGTAAGATCAAAATACAATATTTGATGATATCTCCATTCCCGTGAAAAGAGATTTAATCCCGCCACACTCCCCCTCAAGTTGGAGCGAATAAAATGTCATAGGTCAACTTGTTCACCATATCTTGGAATGCCCCTTTGGAAAGAGCTTTGGTGAAAACATCTGCAAGCTGATCTTCACTACGAATGTAAGAAGTCTAAATTGTCTTATCTTGAACCTTCTCCCTCATGAAGTGACAATCCACTTCTACGTGTTTAGTCCTCTCATGAAAACAGGATTGGAGGCAATATGTGTTGCTGCTTAATTGTCACAAAATAACTTTGTGGCTTTAGTCATAGTCTCACAACTCAATTCCTAAAGCAATAATTGTAGCTATACAATTTCGGATGTGGTGGTTGCCATGGCTCTATTCTCGGCCTCTTCACTAGAACGAGCAATAGCATTTTTCTTTTTGCTCTTTCAAGTAACGATATGTCCACCCACAAATGTGCAAAAAACCTGTAGTACATTTCCTATCCACATGATTTCCAGCCCAATCTACATCAATATACCCAACAATCTCTGTGTGACCATTATTCTTCATCAATATTCCTCTCCCTGGTGAAGATTTTAAGTACCGAAGCATGTGGTTTATCAATTCCATATGCCCCTGTGTTGGATTCTACATAAACTGACTCACATAGCTGACAGAATAAGCAATATCAGACCTAGTAATGGTCAAGTAAATTAGCCGTTCTACTAGCCACTGGAATTGCCCAATATCGTGTAATGATGTATTAATGATGTATTACTAGAAACAAACTTAATACTATAATCCATAGGTATATTGGCCGGATTGACTCCAAGTTTGCCAGTTTCTTTCAGCAGGTCAAGAACATATTTTCTTTGTGACAAGAATATTCCTCTATGAGAACTTGTCACTTCAATACCCAAGAAATATTTCAATTTGCAAGATCTTTAATATCAAATTCCTTGCTTAGATGAAATTTGAGTGCTTCAATTCCAAATGAGTTACTACCAGTAATAACAATGTCATCAACATAAACTAAAATGACAACAATACCTTGATCGTCTACTTTAGTAAACATGGACGAATCTGCAACACTTCTTTGAAAGCCAAATCTTATGAGTGCCGAACTGAGCTTTCCATACCAGGCCCTAGGCAACTGTTTAAGTCCATATAATATTTTTTTCAATCTACATACCACTCCATTCTTATTTTGTAAGGGATGTCTAAGAGGAAGATCCATATACACTTCTTCTTCTAAATGTCCATGAATGAAGGCATTTTTTTACATCCATATGAGATAAAGACCATCCACAATTAACAGCTATAGACAACAACACTCTTACCGAGTTCATTTTTACCACTGTTGCGAAGATCTCTTTGTAGTCTATCCCATAGATCTGAGTGTATCCTTTGGCAACAAGGTGAGCTTTATGTCTTTCAATGGAATCATCGCTATTATACTTGATTCTGTAGATCCATCGACATCCAACAGTCCTTTTTCCTTTTGGCAATTGTACCAACTCCCAAGTGTGATTACGATCCAAGGCTTGAAGCTCATCTTTCATGGCATCAATCCATACATCTTTATCCTTTGCTTCAAAGAAGCTAGTAGGTTCTTGTTGCTCATCAATAGAAGATAAAAAACTGAAGTGGTTATGAGAAATCTTATCATATCCAATAAATTCTTGGACAGGATGTTGAACAGCGTAATAGGTGGAGAAGTCCTAAAGATGCGTTGAAGGTTGAGTAGCACGTGATGACCTTCGAAGTGAAACAGTTGCTGGCACCTCTTCTGCTGCATTTTCATTCATTATACTCTCGAGAACAAGTTCTGCATTAACAATTGGAAAGGCATCACTGTTAGCAGTGATATCAGAATCACGTGAGTGGTGATGAACCACTTCTAGACATGAGCTTGTGGAACCTGCAGGACTTGTGACATATGGCATCCCTTATGGCGGTATTGGAATAGGAACAAAATCAAGAGAGAATTCTCCATAGTCGTTAGTATACTCTCCCTGAGTTTGATTCCTATCAGAAAAAAACATGTGATTTTCATCGAATAACACATCACGAGAAACATATACCCGGTGGGTACTTGGTTTATAACATCTGTAGTCTTTCTTGATGGAGGAATACCCAATAAACACACATTTCCTGGCACAGGGATCAAGTTTACCACCGGTTTGGGAATGTACATAATAGATGCATCCAAACATCCTCAAATGAGAAAG
Source organism: Rhodomyrtus tomentosa (assembly GCA_028455895.1). NCBI lineage: Eukaryota > Viridiplantae > Streptophyta > Magnoliopsida > Myrtales > Myrtaceae > Rhodomyrtus > Rhodomyrtus tomentosa. Next base: position 31,213,228 of record JAPCWY010000001.1, on the reverse strand, counting down.
GTCAAATTTCCGACCGTGTAACACAGCCATAGAGGTTTTGTAGTCCAAAACTCGAATAGGGAGTCAGTTAATTAAATAGCAAGCCGTGAGAACTGTATCTGCCCAATAAGTTTTTGGAGAACATCAAAGCCCTAGTTACTTCAAGAATATGGCAATTTTTTCTTTCGGCAATACTATTCTGTTGAGAAGTACCAACACATAAAGTTTGATGAAGAATGCCCAAGCTATGTAAAAAACTTTGAAATTGTTAATTAGTATATTATGTGCCATTGTCTGTACGGAGAACTTTCACAGAAGTATCAAATTGATTTTTTATCATGTTGCAAAACTCTTGAAAGACGCAGAGAACTTCAGTCTTTGACTTAAGAATTTAAAGCCAAGTAGCTCGGGATTTTTCATCAATAAATGTAACAACATAATGAAAACCAATAATAGAAGAACTCCAAACATCAAAGTGTACTAAGCCAAACAATTCAGTAGATTTCTTTGTGCTAAGAGAAAAGGGCAGTCTATGCAGCTTAGCAAAGTGACAAGGATCACAAGTGGTAGAATCATGATTGAGGGACAAGTTAAGAATATGGAGTACACGATCATAGGGATGACCCATGCGCCAATACCATAAGCGAGATGCCACTGAAACAACCTTGCTTGCCACTGAAACTACAGGGTGAGACTCCAACATGTACAACCCATTCTTCAGTGTACCTTCACCAATCATCCTCTTGGTAGTGCGATCCTGAAAGAGAACCTTTTGCGGGGTGAAAATAACATTGCAATTCCACTATTTAGCGCACTTACTGATAGACATCAAATTAGATGACAATGCAAGGATCAATAAAGCCTCAGACGGTTTCGAAAAAAATTGGAGTTGTCCACTCCCTATAGTAGGAACTTACTTACTATTAGTAATAGTAACAGTATGATGCAAACTACTTGAGGCAATATTAGATAATATATGTGGAGAATGACACATGATCTGTGGCTCCAGAATTAATAATACACTAAGAGTGACACATATGAGAAAGAGCAAAATTGACATACACATTACTCGAAACCTTAGCAAGATTTGAAGTGTTCGGGGTGGTAGAAGAAGATTCTCCTTGACCATGGCTATTAAATAATTGTTGAACCTGAAGTGCAAGAAATTCCAATTGTGTTTGAAATTCTACCCCATTACTATGCACTACGGTCTAAGCATTCGGACCTTTGTCCTTGGTGGGACGAAGGTGTGGATAAAGAACCCAATAACGATATTTAGAGTGTCCATCACGATCACAATTATTACAACGAAAGCGAACAGATTTCTTGAATTTTTCCTTGGCAAAACACACACTGGACACCAAAGTATTTGACTCACCTCGCTGACTTTGTGATGTGACGCTAGTGGTGATTGTAGTATTGTGAGCTAGGTTTTCCCCCATGGTCGTGAGAGAAGATGAAGTAAAATTAATGACTCGCTTGTGGGTCTCCTCATTTTGTATAGTGGCGCACACCGAATTGAAGGAAGGAAGAATGGAGCTTGACAAAATTTATTTTCTTGTATCTTCAAACTCTAGTTTGAGACTTGCCAACAACTCAAAGATTTTGTCTTGCTCTTCTCTTTGGATGTAATCAGCAACATTCTAGGTGGCAGATCGATATCGGCGGAGTTCATCCCATTGTTTTTTCATGTGACCCAGATGTTCAGTAAATGATTGTTTCGCACCTTGCTTGGAATAAGCCAAACCTTGCTGCAATTCAAAGATTCGAGAAGAATTGCTAGCTTGACCATACACTTCATGAAGAGATTCCCATAGGGCTTGAGCAGTATCCGAATAGGCAAAGATCTCATATATTTGAGATTCCGTGGAATTGAAAAGCCATGTCATGGCACTATGATCATTGGCTTGCCATTCATCAAAAGAAGTATGAGATTCTTGAGGAATTTTTGTCCGACCAGTGATGTGACCCAATTGAGATTATCCACCAAGGGCAATCGTGACGGCACGAGACCACAATAGAAAGTTTCTCCCATTTAGTAACAAGGACGTAAGTCTCTGACTGTGTGCCTCCTGCACAACAACCATTGATGACCCAATGTCGATGTTCTTTGATGACTCCTTCCCCTCAATAGTTTGCTCATCATCACCCATAACTCAAAGCAAACAATAACAGTCACTATGGGAAACATCAAAATAACCAACGTGTTGAAGATCCGCAGCAATAACACAAATAAGCTATTAGAAATCAACAAGATATAACCTGCTCTGATACCATGATGAATTTCAGACAATCACTAAAAAATAACACATAAAAATTAACAAGGTCGGCTGTAAGCCTACGTCCTCGGACAAATCTTTCACGTTATTTTTCTTGTCGTGAGTTTAGCCTTTGTATCATTCCTTTTTATATACAAAATTAGGTTGCTACAACAAAAATAACGGGTAACCTGAAAAAGGAAAACACTCCTAAATAGATAGTAAGATCAAAATACAATATTTGATGATATCTCCTTTCCCATGAAAGGAGATCTAATCCCATAACAACAGCATTGTGAAAAAGAAGTGCAAGAACTGTTGGATGAAAAACTTAATTAGACCTAGCCATTCGCCATGGAGTTGAGGTGTTAATATTGTACACTACCATAAATGATGATTTACTAGGAAGACTAGATAATGCTAATATATTTCCTAGTATGTATCCGATACCTAATAAAGTGATTTTTCTCAATCATTCGACGTTCAATTTCTTGCGAGCACGCCAACATGTACATATTCGATAGTAGGTGATTAATTCAAAGTTTTCATAAGAGAGCTATACAAAATTAGGTAAAGATAAGAGAAATTTTTCTTGTCAAATATAAGAGAAGTTAGTAATGAAAAAATAAATGATATTGGTAACTAGCTCAAATAATAGTTAGGGACACAAACTTAGTAGATAATCTAAATGTGGAATAGGGTTGCTAACTACGACAAACAACAAGGATTACTCTAGTGAATTAAAAAAATTACTCAAATAAGTGTTGATAATCCAAAACTAATTTTATAAATTAGGCATAATAAATTTGGTATGTCGCACAAAAAGGATGAAACTACCGTTAAATTATCTCCTAATTTGACATATAGCAAGAGATATAAATAAGACCCATGCAATGAATGAACATGACACTACTTCTTAAAAGAAGTTAATAATGTTTAATACATCTTAGGGATCACATCAAATAGAACTGAAGATCACAAAGGACTAGAAAGCTTCCCCATAAACTCATAGAGAACCAGCAAATCTTATAAAATTCAAAATTTTAGAAGTCTCTCAAATGCTCATTAAAGCAATGTTTGTTTCACGAAAAAATAAATGACTTGAAAAATATTTTCTTAAAAATGATCACTTATATTGCTCACAAAAGTAAATGAACCAAAAAAAAAATCCATCGTTCACGAAGTATTGGGATATAAATTGTTGTCCATAATAAAAATATTTTTATTCAATAATTATTTAAAAAATTAGGCCATCATTTTTAAGAATTTTTTTCCAAACAATTATTTTTCGTGAAACTAACGGACCTAAATCACAAATAATCTCTCTCTCTCTCTCTCTCTCTCTCTCTCTCTCTCTCTCTCTCTCTCTCTCTCTCTCTCTCTCTCTCTCTCTCTCTCGGACGTTGTTGTTTCAACACATTCTCGTCCTTACTATTATACCAAACCTACTTAAAGTGGGGAGATATTTATAATAAAGTCAGTTAAACAGATTAGAATTACGTTAAGAAAGGATAATGAACAATAAATAGATTCGTATTATCAATTGTATTATGTTGGCAACTGATTAATAGGATAATTATGTCAAATATGAATAATCAAGTTAACTATTACAAAGCTCACCCATGTTATGTAACGCCAATTAATTTGGATACCTTTCAAATAAGGAGTTTTAGCTAGCCACTGGTTCGTCGTCGTCAAGGGTCGGAGTTGACCATTTTGTAACCCGCACTTTAGCTTTCTCCGCCTACATTAAGACATCGTTGGAGAATCACGTAAGAGATTTTATAAGTTACATTTTATGCGACATGATTGATAATTTAATAGATAGAACTATAAATAAGTTAACGTTAACCAAATGTGGTAAGCTTATATTTGAAAATATACTTGTAGATTACCTCTTTCTCCCAATCACATCAAATTGCTATTACGGCCAGTATCACGGTTTGAACAGCAGTACCTTCAAAAATTATTCCACCCCAAATACCCTGTGGTTATTCAGAATATTCCTTGATGTTGTTCATCTTAAGTAGCAAAGCATGGGGAAAAATACGGGAGCTATCTTATGTTCCGATCATTAAGGAAGGTACACAAACTAATTAGCAAAATGAAAGATCCAAGAAATTATCAGAACACCTAAGTGGAAAATCCATCCCATCCATCCCATGAGAACTCCAAGATGTAGACCAACGACGTAGTAGCATCGCAAGTTGATATATGCAGCAAGTGCTTGCCATCCCGATCCAACAGCAACTCCTATCGCATTGATGAAACCCTTGAGCACGATGTAAAGTGAAAACAAATTATTGCTCAGAGAAGAAAACTGCTCTAAGTATACCCACTGACCCTAATCGTCGTATGCTTAGTTTGAGTTGTGGTGAGAGAAATTCAAATAGAGTTGAAGTTGCGTTATTCTTGCTTTGAGTAAAATTCTAGACGAAATCGAACAGTTTGTTTTTGCTGAAATATCACGCTTTTTTTCTAAAGTTCTGGCTCAAGGTTATGTTGGAGCTAATAATATCGGTAGGTTGATCAATTGAGTCAAAGTTAAGCATATCATCTCACTTAGTGAAGTTCAATCAAACTCTTTCAACCAAAAAAACAAAAAAACAGTTCAATCAAACTGACAGCGAGCTCCATGTGGTATAATGCTCCTTTCAATTGGTTCGAACCCTACGAACTTTGGTTGAACATTTTACTTCCACAAGCAACGTCGGGTTGATAGCACTCGTACGAAACAAACCACCTCATCTTTAATGGATCTACACTTTGTTGATCAATCGGACATCAATACCGGCGGAAATATCTGTTTCACCAATACATCATGTGACCTTCCACATATTGATATATGGAAAAGAAGAGTCACAGGCAGAGAATCTATATTTAATAAAGGAATATGAAGATTCACCTGAGAGAACGGGCTGAACACTATTGAGAAGTATGGCGACGCCTAGAAGATAAGAAAGCGAGTCCACTTCTTCAAGAACATCAGCAGAAGAAGTAAAAATGTACGCATCTTTATCATGCAAAACCATGATGAGAGCACAGGAGAAGCAACCAATGATTGTTGATTGCACCAAGGATACGACGCTCGCAAATTTCGCAGAACTGCCGTTCTCAGCTCCAAGCTCATTTGCCGCCCTCACTCTGAAATTTAAGTGAACTAGAGATTAAAGATTGAACGGACCAAAATTAACAAATTTCTTGATTGTGGAATCTTATTCTGCATAGAGTGAATGAGATTTTTTTCTCAGGGTTGAGTACACAATAAACTCAAGAAATACATCTTTGTACGAAGCAAGGCTTAGTTGATTGTATTCAAGCCATTCACAAGTGTCAGACGCTTTTGAAGAGATGACTTTTCTTTCAAAAGCTAGTGCTAAAAAACTAACCTGAAGTTCACCTTTTTGTCAGTTTTCTACCCAAAATAGAAAAGGATGATGATCCTTTTCATTAGTTTTCGTCGTTATATCTGATGATGAATTATGACTAGCGAGAGCCAAGCACCATGATTGGATTTTCTAAGTTTCTGCATTATTCCAGTAATTGATCACGGTGCGCGATACCTCCAATATCAATTTCAGACTCTCATTTGATGTTAAAAGGGGCAGTCATACATGAACATTCCATCATACCAATCCTATATTTATATAAATAGCATCGATGGGCGACGCAACGTTCATTGATAAAGAACAAGCAAATCCTTGCTTAGATAGAACTCGAAAATTCAATACTGATGATAATGATCTGCCGTCCAAAAATCCTAAAATAAGTTTATATAGGGTGTTAACCCTAATGACACCAAAATCAGTAAAATTATAGAATTGCCACTAAAAATAAAATTAAATTCGAAAAAATACTAAAATAATTCAAAAGACCATCTAAACCATCTCGGATCATTAAAATCCATCGTCAATCAATGCCAAAGACACTGGATATTGATGTATTCACAGGTGGGAGGAAGTGATCCTGACCTAACCTCCAACGCGCGAAGCTACCCCACGAGTGAATACTAGGGCCGTAACTATAACGGTCCTAAGGTAGCGAAATTCCTTGTCGGGGTGGGTTCCCTTAACCAAGCCACTGCCTATGAGTGAGTGCATCGAAGTTAGGGCACAGTTGCATGGTTGTGTTTCTCCGACCAAAGATTTTACCCACCCAATAGTGAAATCCTGAGAAGGAAAAAGATACTTAAAAATAATAATAATCAAATCACTGCAGGGCCCAATCATAGTCAAAAGAAGAATTTTGGCCGTCCAGGAGGTTAGTCAAAATAGAGGACCTAGACCGGCAGGCCGGCGAGAAAGGAGAAAGTCTGTGATTCAGCTCACCTTCTTTCTATCTATCTTACCTTGGGATTAGCTTTAGCGGAAATTTAGGCATGCCCTGCGATCAAAGAAAGATCAAGGATTTCATCCAAGGTGACAGTCCTTTTCGGACTTCAGGAGCATTGAGTAAAGGGAGGCACGGACCGAAACTCAAAGGAATTGACGGGGGCCTGCTGTTGGCTAGCTAGTCGTCTTGCTTCGCTTCCGTCCTCAGAAACGGAAGAAAGGGGGGAGCTCTTTCGTCGACCCTTTAGCTAGCCCAGTGACTTGGCTGTCAAGATCATATCGTGAGCAAGTAGGAAACTATTTTAGTAAATGATGCGGAAAAGGGTAGTGATATTGAAAGAGCTCCTTCTTTAACAGCTTTTTCTACCCGATCGGCGTGGATATTGGCAGGAATTGATTGAAACGAATCGCCTTCTCTTTCTATCTACAAAAACTAGGAATCGGTCCCATCTCTCTCCAGACCTAACGTGGTAGTTTCCCATCAAGTGAGCTGTGGCTTATAAATAGGAAGATGAGGAGATAACGGGCTTGGTTGAACACTGCGGGAGGATCGTCGTGGAGAGAATCCGCCCCCAAGTGGCAGCCAAGCTCACTTCGCGCACATAGAGTTGCCCCTACCTGCCAGCGCACGGATTGGTGTATTCTTTTAATCCCTTAGTTTCGGATCATGAATATTGACTTTCTTTCATTTTGGTTATGGAAAGTGAAAGTCGGACCAAATTTAAGCCCATTCTGACATCGTTGACTCCGAATCTGAAAATTCTCTCGACTTCCGTTGGGACTTCTGCCTATTCAATCGATCCAGAAACATATTGCTAATAGGCTCTGCATCAAGGACTAGATAATATCACAGTGCGATCACGTTGTACTTATCTTTAACAGCTGATTCTTGGCTAGGAAGAAGGCTTAGGTAGAGAGAAAGAGAGAGAGGGGTTACCCGGTTGCGGCAAAGAAGGCTAGGGGGATATTCATCTCCCAAGCATTGATGTTCAGGCTGCCAAAAGCATACACAACTTATTAGTGGCACACTAGGAGACACATTAGTGAATGATCCTCTTGATCATAAAATTTTACCAAAGTGAGTATGAATTCTTGATTACAAGATGGACAAGGCATCCATAGCAACTGTGGCATTGTGTAGATACCAATTCTCCAAACTGTTCGAGTATCAATAAAATGTCTATTGACACCTAAATTTTGATTTTAGGAAAGTCATTCATTTTAGCATAAAATGAGAGTTAATAATAATTCTCACAAAAAATAAATCTTCATGCATTGCATATTTATTTTCTGTCAGTCATGCATTTGCATTTAGACCGACAACAAAGGAATTGGAACTCAAATTGGTAGGCAACTGGACCGGACTCAGCAAAAAATTTTCAACCAGTTTGTTCGAGTGTTGAAAGTTGTAAGGGGCTTAAGGCCTATTTCAGACCCATTAAAGTTTAATTTGTGAACGGCTTTGGATTATTAGAACCCATGACATTAACAAGGCCCACACAATTACAGTTAATAGGCTTTGAGTTTAATCTAAAAAAAAAGTACACAAAGAAAAAAAATAATTGAGCCCATAATTGAATTAGTGTGCAAGAAAACCTAATGTGCACTATAAATACATCCTTGGGGTTGATGCAAAGGCGGAGGCCGCTCACAATTCAATATACGGCCAGAGAAAGTTAGAAAGGGGAGTCGTTGGAGGAGGTCTGGATTCTGGATCCAGAGCATGAGAAGTCAAAGGAGAAAACACAAGAAAGGGGAGCCAGATTCTTCTTTTGGGGATCTTCGTTTCTTTTTTTGAGTTTTCTCACATTTTCTCCAATACAGAGAATACCAGTGAATTACTTATTCGGTGGAGGGCTCGTAGTACTTGCTACAGGAATCTCATAATTGGAAAATTGAATTCCTTCACTAACGATCAACGTCCCCGCACCTTCAATCCTCGCAATCTTTCCTCTCCTTTGCACGTTTTATAAGCGGCTTCTCGCAGATTCCATTCCACTCGTGGCAAGCCTTTCTTCACCTCACAAGCTTGATATTTGTCGTCCCAGATCAGGCCCCGTTGATGTGCACAAGTCCCTTCTCACCGGTGTCTTCATCCACAACTCTGTCGTTCTCGGCTCATCAAAGCTCCATTGGCGCGGCATCCAACTTGAGAGAAAGCGACACCATCCCCATCTGAATGAGTGATTTCCTTTGGTGAATTATGTTTGTTTGCTTGGTCAACAAATATTAAAAAAATTCATATACTTGCATTGATTAACCGCAAGTCCCCATGTTGCTTGGTGAATCTCAAGGTCATATATGATGAAGCCTCAAAGAGGTCCAATTGTGGTGCAAGCCTTGATGTACGAGCCACAATCTGAGAACCCATAGAGCACCCACACTTAAGCATATTGGTCAACGATGGATGTTTCCACATGTTGCGTGAAGAACACCAATTCTTGACATGCAAAAGTCAATACGGTGAGGTCAGAAGTTCAAATTCAATCACAAGGGTCCCCAATTTTTCCAGCAGGTTATTCAGGTATCGTACGAGGAGCTTCCCACCGTGACACCACCTATCGAAGGAAAACCTAGTCGCGAGTCATACTAGAGCCAATCTACAAGCTTGTTCGCATATTTTCGGGCGAATTCAATTTGGAAAGGCAACCTTAGAAGATTTGGTATATTTTCTTATCTTTTAAAAAATATTGCCTAGCATATTTTGTCGTATTTGCATATCACATCTGAGCATATCCTGCATATTGCATAAAGTGGGTATTTTTTTTCAAAATACAGGTTGATTAGGAAAATTACATTTTCTAATCCGCAACTTGTTATACGGTTGAGAACGTCCATCTTAAGATTATTGATGGAATACTCGACCATGCAAGGATTTGGGTTCAATCGTTAATAGTAAGATTACAAATTAAAGATTAACTCAAATATTCGCGAAATATTTCAAACCTTGATTGATATATCCAATTTCTTGATTGGCATATACATTTTCCTAATTTGATATGAATGCTTGATTGTCATATTTTTTAGAACATATGTAATCCCGAAAATTCTAAAAAAAAATTGCATTTATTCACATCCCATATTTGAAAATTGCATATCTTTTAAAAAATTACGTCATGTAGATAATTGCATATTCAATCCCCTTGTAATATATTTAGACTAGATTGCACTTTAGGATAGAAATTGCACGATGAATAGAATTTCTATTTCTAAAATAATTCATCTTTAATATATTATAGTTTAGGTCAATTTAGACTCTAAAATATGCAAGATAAGCATTGTTTTGGCATAGTTCTATTTCAGGAAATAAATTCATCCGAAAAAAAAAAACTCATCTATGCCACGTCATCTATGCCACTTCATCTATGCCCCGTCATCCTTGCCACATCATCCTTGCCACGTCATCTATTCTACGTCATCTATGTCATGTCATACTTGCCACATCATTTTTGCCATATCATTTTTTATTGCATTTTAGCTTAGACTTCATATAGAATTGCATATCTAGGTTTGAATGTCATGTAGTTAATTCAATTAAATCATGGTCTCACTTGTACGTTCATTTAGCCAAATTTGCATGTCATTAGATTTGCATTTAATTCATGACATTGCATCATATAGTATAATTTTTCATGCATTCATATAAAAATAAAAAAATTTAAAAAGAATTAACTTGTATGGGGCATTCTTCCTTGATTATATTGATTTCCAGATGTTCTATTAATTGATTGTGCACCCGCATGATAACCTTTGTTAGTGACTTGGGTTAAAATTAATTAATATTGACTTCTCAAATGATTTTTCATGAAATAAAATGGTATCGAAAGGGCGTTAGAGTAATCGAGCGTAATCAAGTTCTCGGACTCTTAATCTCTGATTCGTAGAAGTAATTTAGTTCTCCCGTTAATTTACCTGGGTTTCTAATCGACCTACCAAAAATGATTAATGATGACTCCATTTTAAAATCATTGCATGTCAATCAATTGAACCTTAAGTTGCGATTTGGTATGGACTTGGGGGAGTCCGAGTAGGTTAGTTAATTTAATTAAACTAATAATCCATTAGTGTTGCCATTATTTTTAGGTAGCGACAATGTCACCGTGAAAATTCTAAAGGCCAAGAAGAAAACTAGACAAGGGAAAGATTTATAAGGGATGGTCTAATGTTTCAAGATCTACGAGGATATGCATGTGAATACTTTTCATTGCAACCACGACAAAGTTTTCTGAGTTAAATATAGTTAGAACTTGTAAAACCACTGTCAATAGAATACAGAGTCAAGCAAGTTGCAGAGTGCAACTTGTTTTTACCAAAGCATAACTCCAGAAGCAGCGGAGAGTTTGACGAACTCCCATAACCCCAAGAAAGCCTCCAAGGAGAACCCAGTCCACGTCAGCAGGCATCCGTCGCCTGTGGCATACGTGAACAACGTGAGCACCAACAACCACCAGGAGAGATCCCAGCAGACGCACAGCCCACCACGCTGAAGCCGAGCACGCAGACACTGAGCCAGCTCGTGAGCACGTTGATAGCTAGGGCGGCCAGCGAGACCCTTGCCAAGATCCGGGTCTTGAGCTGGCTTTGCAAGAACCACTTCAAGGGAAGCTGCAAGGCGAAGCAGAAGTGCAACGGGATGAGCCACAGAGCCACCATGCCCGACATCTTCGCCACGTCGTCTGCCTGCCCTAGGAACTTTAGGAGCTGCTCCGTAAACACATATAACGGGAACAGCAAGAAGCAACAATAGGAAGAGCACAAGCCACGGCCTTTGCATGTACTTGCCGAGCATGTGATATCTCTTCACACCAAAGGCTTGGCCACATAATGTCTCTAGCTCGCTCGACGCCTAAGTGATAACCACAATCCAAACGCAAAAGTTGACATGAACCTCTCCATATCTCTTTCTTTTTTCATGTTAAATGGGGTGCCTAGCTATCTAAAACTAATTTTTGATCACCCGATTAATCACTAAAGTGAGAGCAAAAGGACACTTCAAGTGTCAATACACTTGAATATCAATATGTAACTGATTGGTAGTCATTCCCTCATCGATTAGCTCGGCTCTCTCTTGTCATATGATTTGGAATGAGAGGAATCACATCCTCTTCAGGAACAAGTTGCTCTTCATGTGATTCCTCTTCAGGAACAAGTTGCTCTTCATGCCGACTCTCCTCCAACATATTACCAAGGTTGTCAGGGCTAAAGGTCTCACTTTTCATCACATTGAAGACAATACCCGCAATAGAAGGGTTCAAAGAAATTGGGGTATCTCCACTTCAATATTTGAAGATTGGCACGGTACTGCTTAGCATTATTTTTTGTTTTCTCGTTTAGTGCTAGATGCTTTTGGCCGTTTTCTTTGGCTTTCTGTTTTTCCTATTTCCCTTAGGAACGCTCAGTCCTCTTTCTCGTGGCCATTGTTTGGTCTTTAGTTGACCCGGTCGAGTTTTGTGCTTGTTTTTTTATGTATCTTGCAAGGCCGCTACACCTTTGTACATTCTAGGACACGATTTGGTGTCGTAATGGGTACAAGGTTTTTGTGTTCGGTCCCTTCCTTGTATTTGGCGCTTTGGAAAGTTATATACATATTTACTTTTCCCAAAAAAAAAATTAAAAAAATTTATTTAAGTGTCAGCTCTGATGAGTTTGTCGGAACTAACACTAAAGTGATCTTTTTTTTTCAATTAGACACTAAAGTGATCATTTTTTAGATCATTTAAGTATCAATTTTTAAATAAACGATTATTTAAGTGTTAACTCCAGTGAGGTCGTTGGAATTTCTCGTCGTTGGAACTTAAGTGAACGTTTTTTTTCTCCAATTTGGCACTTTAGTGATCCCAAAAAAATATATTGGCATCAAAATGAGCGTCTTACACAAATATTGGTACTTGAGGTGTACTTATGCCCTAAAGTGAGATATTAAAATAAGTTGTCTTTTATGTGTAAGAAATGATACCGGACATCCACAGGCAGACGATACTGCTCCCATGAGTAACACTATGAATACAAAAGGCTTGAGGTTTGAGATTGCGCCTTCTTTCAGCATGAGTCAAAATTGATTTATTTTCCCTAGTGTTGAATAATACCATCGTCCAAACTGATTTCGCTCATTGAAGCTAAATTATAGCTAATAACATAGTGGAACTCATACGCAACGTCACACACCGTTTCATATAGAAAAGAGTTTTGCTAGCATAATAATTTTTTTTTATTTACAGTAAGCCACAAATTCTTGAAAGAGTGGAACCCATGGTAATTCCTAATTATTTATTTCTTGGAGAATGCACAAATGCCTGACAACTAAACACTTTTAGATGACTATACAAAATATCTTTCTCACTCCAAATTCCTTGCGAAACATCCCCTTAAGAGGGACAAATGGAGAAAGATTTATCAGGCCCACTACTGTTCTCATTACTTTACCCCAAAATAACCAAAGCAATCTCTCATGAGAGAGCATACACCGAATCCGATCAATAATTGCCTAATTCATTCTCTTCGCTACTCCATTCCATTATGGTTATCTCGAAACAATCTTCTCAAGCTTGGTACCATAATCTATGCAATAATGTTTAAACATGCCTTTATATTCACCACCGTTGTCAGCTCGAATACATTTCAGTTTCTTCCCAACTTCTCTTTTCATGTTGACATGAAATTGTTTAAAAGCATCAAGCACCTTATCTTTAGATTTCATTGCAATGGCCCACACTTGGTAAAAGTACACTTTTAGTGTCAAAAGTTATGTACGGAGATTACTTTAGTGCCAACTTTTTTAAAAAAAGATTACTTCAGTGCTAACTTCTATTTAAGCTGACGTGGCTCGCCGAAAATCTAATACGTGTCATTTTTATTATTATTTAAGTTGACGTGGCACATTAGAGTTGGCACTGAAATGATCATTTCTAAAAGAAGTTGGCACTTAAGTGGTCATTTTTAAAAAAAATTGTCATTAAAATGATCCGTTTGAAACTTTTGGCACTAAATTGAACATTTTATCTCCAAATTGGCGCTAAATTGATCCCATTGAAGCTTTTGGCACTAAAGTGATCTCTGTGCATAATTTTTGACACTAAAAGTGCACTTCTCCCCCCAAGAGTAGTTAACGATAAATATCACAGAGCATAATGCACTACCAAATGTTCTTACATTCATACAACAGACATCAATGTGTGACGTCCTAGAAATTCAACCTTTGTAAGCGCTGGAATTCGATTAAATGATATGAATTTATAGTCATAGTCGATGTCTATTTTGGACTATATGGACCGAAGAGACGAAAATTTGGACGAATTCCCAACTTTAGATTATTTCGAATTGAGTTTCGAAATTAATCCGCGGCGATTTTGAATTGCCGTTTTCGCAATCGATCCTAACCCTGACCGAGCTTAGCTAGTGAAATTACCGAAATTACCATTCGTTCTGTATACCAAAAATTTCGTTCAGTCGCGACGCGCCAAATTACCGTTTTACCCCCCCCCCCCTCAATTATTTATGTGAGTAAGACAAAAAAATTTAATTTTTGGGCAAAAAAAAAAAGTCTTGCCATGGCCCACCCTCTCTCTGCCCAAAACCACGTCGCTTCCCCCATCTGCCGCTTCTTCCTTCTTCTTTCTTCTTCTTCCTGGTGTTTGACCGAGAACAACCAATGTTTGCCAATCCAATCCTCCTCCGTCGCCGCCATTTGTTGCGACCACCACCCCATCACCGGTAGCCAACGTCCTCAGCCACTCTCCGCCGCCGCCCTGACTCGAGCCGAGCCTCCGTCGCCGTCGATCAATCGAGAAAAAGCCGCGGCCAAAGTCTGCCTTGTTTTTGGGTCAGAGGACCCGAGAACTACTTGGCCTCCTCCGGCCGCCACCGACACCGACCATCGCTCCCCAGCTGACCCTCGACTCCCCCTCGACCTATCCGAACCCCCGCCACCGACCGTCCGCCGTCGGAGTCGCCGGAATCGGGCCCCAAAGTTTCGGTGCCCTGTTTTGGGCCTGGTTCGGTCCGGTCTTCGATCCGGCCATCACGGCCGCCGCCGTGCCTCACCGCCACCTCCAGAAGACTCCCCTGAGTCCCCTCTACCGCCACCTAGCTCACCTCCGTCGGCCACCATGCGTGACGACCGAAATCGGCCGCCGACCGAAACCCCTATTTCAACACTGAACAGAGCAGTCACTGATCGTGGCTGTCCGCCGCCACCGGCCGCCTCTCGCCGCCATCCACCGGTCCCGGGCGACCTCCACCGGTCCCGGGCGACCTCCACCGATCCTTAGGTGAGCCCCCAACCCTTGGCCAGCCTTGTCCCGACCCGTGTCACCGAAAAACGGCCAAACAGTAGGGTTCGCCTGTTGAGTTTACTGTTTCTCACTATTTCAGGCCGCCGCTCGCCGGAGCTCCGCCGTTGGCCGCCTATCCCGGTGACCTCTCCGGATTTTCTCGGGGTGTCACCGAAGTTTAAGCTCCGGCCGCCGCGCTATAAATCCTAATTTTATCGCCGCCGCTCGAGCTAACTCCCGTTATGAGTTGACCCTAAACCTTGATTAGGGCGCTAATTGCGCTTAGGACTAGTTTTATTTATTTGTTTATTTATTATTTAAAAAAATCGATCAAGACCGGTTTAGATAGAAACAATGGTTAGGATATATGGTCGATCGATTATTTGTCTGTGGCTATTTGTGATAATTTATCAATTAATTGATTGATTGGGTTGTTCGCGAGTGAGTGAGAGGTTAGAGACGAACGAGCGATTGATTGCTATAATTCGACTGAGAATTAAGATTTATAATATGAATTGAGTTCGAAATTGCCGGGTTAAGTTGATTGCTCGCGAGTGCGTGAGTTGCTTGATTGGTCTGGTTACCTGGCTGAAATGCTCAATTGATAGTCTTGTGGGCCTTGGGGCCGAGTTGGTTGTGTTTTCGAATGGATTTTGGCATTAATCATAGATAAACAATGAATTGATTGCCGAATGCAATTTGTGTGGTCATTTAAAGGATCAATGACGTTACCTGGCAAGTTTGCATTGTACCATCGGTACTCGTGCCGTACCTATTGTATGAAAATTTTTCGACTTGTCAGAAACACGATAATCCATGCCCCGTGCCAGTCGTACGGTTTTAAGGGATTATTGGATGCCGGTCGCAGCTTGTGATGGATCGAAGCTCCTTTTTAAGGAATGCCTACTTGCAGTGCCGTGCCGGGTACACTGAATACACCGCTTGTAATAGCCGTCGCTGAGAGAGTAAAGTGGACGTAACCTGGTCCTGCCAAAAGAGTGCGGGATCGCACTATTGATGTTTCTATCACGCCAGTCGCGTGGGTCATTGTTTAATAATGGACTTGTGTGATGTCTTATGTACGCCTGAGTGGTTGTGCTTCTGTTGGTTGTTGATTTGACAGATTTATTTTATGGATATATATATATATATTTATATCTTGTGACTTATTGTGGTGCTTAGAATATCTTGGGCGAATCAGTGTCCTAATTGAGATTAGGCTTGATTCACTGAGATTAAATTCTCACCCCGTCGTGGGACAACTTTTCAGGTCCAAAGTAATGGAGAGACCGGTGCGTTTCGGTACCCCCACCCACTCATCACACGATGTCAATCTCCACCCAGTGCCAGGTACGGACCAGATGTAGGAATGCCACATCACGACGATATGGGTCGATGAGGGGATGCCATAGCTGGTGGCACACCTCTTCAAGGCCTAGTATCTTCACGATGGGGCGGATCTCTTTGGTCAGCTTAGAGGATTTGAGGGGCCACCTCTTCAGGGGGTCCCTAATATCCTCGCTTGGAACCCGATGAACATTGATACACTTGATGGGGAAGTGATGGATCCCGCATCCGATATGCAGCCTGAGCTTGAACCTGAGCAGTCAGTAGCCCCCTCTGTGCATTCTAGCCAGAGTTCCTATGACGACCCGAACGGCCCGGCTCCCCCGGTTGGTTATAATGACCCGGATGTCGAGTTTACCCAGTAGAAGATTAGTTTTCTTTTGATCAGGGAACTAGTGGTGTTTTTGTGGGGATACTATTTTGGAGTAGATGAGAGTTAACCTTACCTGACTCCTGTATCTTTTTGCGAGTCCTAGAGGATCGCCCCAAAGCATGGGGTTGTAATTAGCCGTCGTTGGCTCTGTAAGGTTACAGATCATCTATTCTCAGCATTTTATTTAGTGTTGCGATATCTAGCTTTTCTTCCTACCTATCCCATGTTGATTTTATCGGATGGAAGATTGTGCGTTCCGCATGCGCAGTATAATCTTAGGTTGATAGCAGTTGCCTGGAACGTTATCTTTTATGACCTGGTGGCGATTTGGCAAGGGATGTCACGGGTTCGAAAGTCGGGACGTGACACAGTGTGTAACTACAACAAGTTTGTGGAGAGGAACTATGAAATTAGCATAAGTAGCTTACCTATTAGGCAGTGAGTACATTCTTTTAGATTGCTCTCTTGTAGTGATAGAAGATTCTTTCTAACAAGAGTTTCAAGCCCCCTTCTCGCTGAGATGACTAAGTCTCATATGTCATAGGCCAACTGACGAGTCCTCCGTTGCATTTATGGTTGGAAATATCACTAATGTAGTGATTATCGAAAAATTCTCAATCTTATTTTGATGATAACAAAAACAATCATAGGCTACTAATGTGTACACTTGCTGAGTATATCAGGTTACATATGCACAAGCCTAAATGCAGATGAAGAGATAAAGAACACAAGTTGTTCTTTGGACAAAGATCTGCTTGGCCAATGTTTGAAGTGTTCTATCAATATTTTTGAAATTGGTTGCCTATCTATTGAAGTGAACGAGATATTGGGTGATGAAGTTGTCCACAAGCTAGAAGGATCTTTGGAGAGGTGAACACTTGGACGGACCTAGATCGAGATGAACAAGCCGAGAAAAACTATGATGTTCGTGATAGCTTGGGTGGATAAATATCGAGTGAATTGTGGATGGACCTGAAATGGTGAACAAGCCTAGAATTGCGATGTTCGGTAAAGTTTGGAATGACCATGAAGATGAATAGCTTGGTGGAGTCGAAGTTGTCAATATGCTTAGAAGTACTAAAAGAAAGATCGGGTGCACCGAATTGTTATCGGAGCAGCAGATCTTTTAGTAAGAAGTGCTTCCTTTTTTAGATCAGGTGGAATATCGGGTGAACAGTATCAACAGACCAATAAAGATCTGGACATCCTAATTTTGGGTAAGGGATCATGCTGCTGATATTTGGTTCCGACAGGTGTTGAGAGCTTGATCAACTGACCAGATCTTTGGTCCTGAAGAAAACATGGTGGATGCAAAGATGTAGTGATATCAATGACCTAAGTTTAGCAAAGACTAGGTACAAGTATAAAGATCTTGACAAGGAGGAGAACAAATCAAAGATGATAGTGTGTTCATAGTGACTTGGAGGAATTGTAGTCGATCTTTCATCAAGGTGACATCTTTAGAGGCTAAGATACTCAAGAGGTTCATTGGATAATTGATCACAAGTCATCCCATATTTTTTCTATAAACAGGACTAGCGGACCAAAATAGAAGGTGTGACAATGTTAATGTCGCATCGGGTTTGGTGTCGTTTTATCGACGAACATGTGTGGATGTTTCGTTTGAACTAATATAACCATTGGTGGATGAAAGATCCGTAGAGAAAGATTAGGAAGTTTATCGAGTGGAATATAGCCATTGTAATCTAACAGTTTTTCAGAGCAGTGTCAGATTGCAGATCTTTTCAAAACAGTATCAGAGACAGAAGTTGCAATGGCTCCAACGGATCTCTAGCGGCTAGTGGGGCTTCGCAAACCCCTTCAACGAGAAGATTGAAGATATCTATATATTGGAAGACTTTCAAGGCCAAATGTTAGAGAGTTAGAGAGAGAGTAAGCACAATGTAAAATATACATTTACAGTGAGCTGGGTTTTCTCTCGCTGTTTCTGAGTTATCTCGAGAGATGTTCTCTAGTAATCTTTCCGTGTTGTAATCTTGTGAGAGATCAAGTCTACAAGAATGATAGCAGTACGTGAGTCCTAATAGTGTGATCTATTGGAAAGGCAGTATTTGATGTTTGTAACTTGTCTTGAAGATTACTAGAGAATTACGGCCTATGTCGTGGCTATTAGTCTTGAGAGTAGGCGCAAGCTTGGGGATAAAACCAAACCATTATATGTCTGTTTATAAATCTTCTTCCTCCTCTTTAATCATCCGTAAATATCAACATCTGTCAAATAGAAGCACGACTTGATGTAATATGTCTTCGTTGATGTATGACCAGATATTTGTTGTGTGCTTTGTTTTTTCATAATCTTTATAAACTAGCACACACAATCAGCTCACATATTTGAAATATCTATTGGCCCGATGTTTACTATATCTCTGCAAATGTGTGCTTGCTTCTTACATGATCTTTTACTCAACATTACACACATCAAGAAAATGCTTTGTAAAAATATTTTCTTACCAAATCTTTTCTATTTTCACCTACTATTTTGTATACTCTTATTCCTCGTGATCTTTATATATTTTAGCACACATTCTTCTTGCAGTAGCTCAAACATCTGTTGTCCTGATCTTTACAATATTCTGCATATGTTTGACCAGTTGTTTGAAAAAGAACTTGTTTTATTTCATAGATATTTTTCAAATTTCTCAAACAACCTATTCAGCCCTGTTTAGGTTGTATTATTAGCCCCAGAATTTACAGTTTCTCTTATCAACTTTACTTGCATGGTGTAAAGAGTGCATGTCTTCTTGCCTTTTCCTATTACTATAGAGCCTTTAGTCAATTTTCATATATTATTATAAAAGGAATTGCAGTAACCATCATTATCTAAGGCACTTGTGGATATCAAGTAAAGTCAAACGTTCGAAACATGTCTCACATTCTTCATAAACAAATTACATTTGACATTGATTTCCAAATAAACATCTCTCATGTCAATATCCTTGGGAACACCACAATTTTCATCCTAACACAACCAAAATCAACATTGCAATAAGATGTAAAATAGTCACACAATAAGGTAGTGAAATGAGGCAGAAGAATCAACAACCTAGCTAGAGTGTTGTCATGTGAAATTCACACAATTAGTGTCACACGTGAACACAATATTGTCATCGGGTCAATCGCCAACGCAACATGTTTCTCTTCTTTCTTTCTATTTCCATTTCTATTATGGGATTTATCTCTCATTTATAGCCACCATTCTTTAGCATAATGTCTCATCTTGCTACAATGGTAACACTTTGTTGGAGAAACATCTCATAACATATTTTGATGATTTTCAAACTATCCTTAGGTATTTTATTTACCTTTGGTGTGTAGATGTTTATTGCCTAAGGCAAAGAGTCACGAGATGGTCATCGGATAAAAAGCCACATGAAGACCAAAATAGTTTCTTAAAAAAAAGGCTATAGGGTTCTTAAAAGATCTGGTCACTGAATGTGTGACATCGATACTTGAAAAATCAGATGAAATGAGGCACATAAAATGCCACAAGCCAATGTTTCAAAAAGATTTGTTGAACTCGTTCGCACAAGCTGAAAATGGCCAACGGGAAGATTTATGCTTTCTCGAAAACAATTCTCTAGCTTAAAGGAATTGCAGAACTGTCAGCGACGGAACAGCGAGACAGTGCCTATTTTGGGAAAGTCATTCTCTCGAAAATAATGCCGTTGCAACTTGAAGACAAGATGTCCCATCGAGCTCAAACGGCTCTCTTGCTCCTCCAAAGGTGGTCAAACGATTATTTTGTTGAAGGCTGTATAAGGAGGAGATCGAGAAGACGAAAAGCAAGAAGAGAGAGAACGTATGCTAATTGTGCATATTGTTTAAGTGCTCTAGACGTGTGTTCTAGCTAAAAGGCACTTGTGCGAAAGGTTTTGTGATCTATTGTTGCATGTAATTGTGTATAGACAAGTGTACTTTCAAGAGTACTGAGTCTATCTTTAAATAGTGTGATCTATCCTGTGAAAAATCAGCTTACGTACTGTTTGTAATTGATGAGGTAGGTTACTAATGCACTCTAGTCCAAGTTGTGACTGTTAGTTGTGTGGAGTAGACGTAGACTTGGTGTAAGCGAATCATTATATATTTGGTGTGCTGATCTCTTCTAGCCCTTATCTCTATTTGCATCATCTCAGTTACCGTTTGAGAAAACATTTGCTTACTCGATCTTTTTCAAATCACCTTTGATTTTCTGCAAATCTGAAGAAGTTTCGAAACAACCTATTCATCCCCCCTCTAGGTTGCATAATCAGTCCTAACACACTTCACACTCCTTCTCGACCTTGATTTCGATCTTCTTCTTGACTTGCCCCAATTATCATTAATCTATAACTTTCTCAATCGACTACTCAAATTGTTTTCTGTGACAAGAGCTTCTAATTTAGAAGCATAATTTGAGCATTTTCTCCTTATTTATTCAATGAAAAAGCTTTCTTTAACTGTGTTCATAGAAAGCATATCGAAAGGAGTTGAATTGTTGAATGTTACAATCAAGGTGTCCCAAATATCAGGAAGAGTACCAAGTAATTGACATGATTGTAATTCATCATTAAAGTCAACTTCAAGATTCGTCAATTGATTTACAGTGTTCCAACATGCTACCGCCCTCATTATATCTCAAATTCATAATTCTTTTAACTAGAAAAGCTTTATTTTGTGGGGTTCTCTTCTCATAGAGATCTTGTAATCTCTTTCACAAGTATCATCTTTCGTTTCTTGAGCAACATGGTGAAACATCTATCGTCAACCCATTGTCGAATAAACCCAACCATTTTTCTATTCTTTGCTCGCATTCATTGTCTTCATTGTCATCTTTAGCCTCATCACCATCAATGTGATCATAGAAATCTTTGCAATATAACATATATTCCATCTCAAGCTTCCAAATGGAGTAATTCAATGCAATTAGCTTAAATATGGTGCCATTGTTTTCTCCATTTAACGCTAGAATTTCAACGCTAGCTCTGATACCACTTTATTGGGAATAGTAAGTAACAATTCACCAAGAGCAAACTCAATCTAGTATCAATTTCTTCCCTCAACTAGACCAACCAAAATCGACTTAACCCAAGCAACAACAAACGGTATATTCCAGCAATCCAATTTGAACATTAGAAAATATAATGCCGAAATATTAAAAAGACAAAACAACAACGCCACAATTTCACGTGAAACACCTAATTCTGGAAAAATCACAGATTACCCAATAAACTTTCACTAATTAACAAGAATAGTAGGATACACAAAGAATTCCTTTCTAGCCCCATACTCGAGGATCAACATCAACAATAAAATAGTATTTCATTATCACAATGGTGGATTTACCTATATGGAGCAAGAAACCCTAGTCATGGTTGGAGAATTTGGAGAAGGTTCTCAACGGACGAAACCGATCAACTAGTAACCTTCGATATCACGAATACCATACTGAATTTGATCCAATTCCTTTAACGTCTGGACTTCGAATCAGGATTGCAAAGTCATAAATTGTGTAACAGGAGTTTATTAACCTAAACGGACAGGCTAAACCTAGGCCATGGTATAGGAGCTGCACTACGTAATTCACACCAAAAGATTCGACCTGAACAACTCAGTTTTTAATCAAGTGACGACTTCAGAATCATTTATCTTACCTTTCTTGACGGCAGTGTTCGGAGAAATCGGGTTTCTAACACTAGCGCTCGCTAGCAAATCTTTCATGAGTATTCATGCCAGCGCGTCACCCTTTCAATAGAATATTCAGTTCAAGCCCACGGCCAGTATGCGCAAGTGCAAGAATCGAGTCTTATCCCCGCAACAACGACACCAACAAGTTCAAACTCTCGGTACTGCTAAGAAGCGAAGGCACCTTACTGTCTTGTGCTGGGAAAGATTCTGCTCGGGATAGCGCATCTAGATTCCATAATTTAGAGGATGTCAAATAAGAACTTTGCTTTCACAAGCCATCAGGTGGAAGGTCATTTCCATGGAAACTGGGTTTCCTGTTCACATCAATTATTTAGGACGCGCATGACAACATTTTTATTCCAGAATGAATTTCTGGAACATAATTTTTTTTTAATTTCTATTTCTAAATGAGTTTTTGAGCCAAAAAATATGTTTGGTAACGGTATAAAATTTCTGATTCTAGAATAGAAATTTATTTGACCGGATAGGCGGAGGCCAGCAGCCGAGTGCGAGGTGCGACCGGCAGGATTAGTCGTCGACGAAGATTTATATTTCTATTTATATTTCTCAGAGAAGTAACTCCTTTTTGTTTCTCATTTCTATTTCAAATTTATTTATGGAATAACTTTTTGTTCCGAAAATAATTTAGTAGAATTACGTTACCAAACGTGTTTCTATTCCAAGCATATTCCAAAAATAGGTTTTTGTTCCAGAAACTATTTCTGGTTGGTTTTCATGCGCACTATTAATGTTGCCAATTCGAATTTCCATTCCATAATCTCTCTATCTCTCTAGGCAAAATTGACGACCCATAAAAGAGCGCTACATAGCACAAATTGAGAAAGTTACAGAACATGATTAACGCAGCCTGATGTGAGGTTCTACTCCATCCATTATGAACTAGGTCTACACACGAAAGAACTTCGCCCTAAAAGAGAAAAAAAAAATTATAATCCATGGGCGTCATAGTTTTAGACCTTTTTCAATTGTAAGTGATCTATAAGGATAATTCCCAAAAGAAGAAGAAAAAAAAGCAGTTTTAAATTTATTGTATAGAAGCCAATTTAGTCCAAATTTTTTTTTTATTCGTCAATATAATCCTTCCATTTCAATCAATTTTGATCTGTAGTCTCTGGCATGGATATGACAATCTCACGTGATTAGCACTGGCTTGAATATTATAGGCATAATCGATAATAAATAACTTACTTACCCCCGAAACAGACCTCGTTAAATAGTGTGGTGAAAAGAGCAAGAGTGACATACTTGCCGTGGGACCCATCTAAGCCTACATTTGTCCTTCCGACCAATCAAGTGAAGGTTGTAATTAAAACAATGGTTGACCACATCAAAAACGTGAAAAATGCTCAAAGAATGCAAAGGTCAGGTTTATCCGGCCTGAGGATCCACAACGACCCATTTAAAAAGAAGAAAATGAATATAATCATCAGATCGCGTACCAAAAATCCAATAGTTTTTGTTTAATACATTCAATTAGATTTAATTTTACTCAAAAACGTAAATCAATGAATTATGAATCAATTAGCTTATATTAACTATTTTGTATCACATCAATTCTTAGACGTAAGATTCCTCTAACATAACTCATATATGCATCTCAATACAATGGATCGTTTCTCAATATTGAAGTTTGCAAATGAAATTAAATTAAATCTAAAAATAACAAAAGAACTCAAACCGACATCACCTATACACATTTGTCCCCTATACTTTCAAGAGATACGAAAATATTACCAACTATAATCCTAATTCATACCCAAAAAAGAAAATTATATGATATTTTGCCCTATCCTGACCTAAAATATTTACACAAACTCTATCAACACTAGATTTTCTTAAAAGAGAGTTTTCAAAGTTGTTTATATTTTGTCCCTCCATTTTAGAGTTCTTAAAAGAAGTTAAGGGCAGGTGAATGAGCTATTTTAATAATTTTTTTAACGGGAAGAGCGATAGAAGTGAAGTAGATTTGGAATATGCTTCTGATAATTTAAACAGAAAATTTGTGCATCGAGTCAAAGCACGGGAATTAGAGATGCATTAAAAAAGATAAAGACTAGTAAAACCTTGAAACCGATGGGTTACTATTTAAGTGTGGACATGCTTAAGGAATGTAGCAATAAGTTGGTTGATTAGTATTTTTAATTAGATACTCCGAACTAATAAGATGCTCGATGAATGGAGTAAGAGTATATTTGTGCCTATCTATAAGAACAATGAAATATCCAGAACTATTCCAACTATAGATACATTAAGCTTATGAGCTATACAGTAAAGTTGTGGGAATGAGTTATTGAGTATCGTTTGAGAATAGAGACCAACGATTCCGTCAATCAATTTGGATTTATGCTAGAAAGATTTACCATGGATGTTATTTTATTGATACGACAATTGATAGAGATATATCGAGAAAGAAAGAAATACCTCTATATAGTGTTTATTGATAAGGCGTATGATAGGGTTCCAAGAAAAATTCTGCGGTGGGTCATTGAGAAGAAAAAAGTACCTTCAAAGTATGTAGAGTCAATCAAGAATATGTATGACGGTGCTACTACATGTGTGGAGGCTTATAATGGCACATCAAGTTATTATCTAATCGCAGTAAGATTACACTAAGATTCTGCTTTGAGTCTTTATCTTTTTGCCCTGATTATGGATAAATTAACAAAATATATTCAAGATGATGTGCCCTGGTGTGGCTATTTGCAAAAGATATTGTTTTTATTGATGAGACTTGAGTTGAGGTTAACATTAAATTAGAATTATGAAGAAACAAGTTGGAGTTTAAATGATTTACGTTAAGTTGAAGTAAGATGGAATACTTGAAGTGTAAATTTGACACGGTAAAAAGAGAGAATTAAAAAGCCGTAAATATGCTCGGACAAAAAATACCCAAGAAAGATACTTTTAAATATTTGATATCAATATTGCAAAAGAAGGGAAAGATTGATAAGGATGTAAGCCATAAAATCAGATCAGATTGAATGAAATGGCTCAATGCATCAGGATTTTTGTGTGATCGCAAAATTCTTATTAGGTTAAAAGGAAAATTCTATAGAACGGCTATAAGACCTGTCATGCCATATGGAGCTGAATGTTGGCTAGAACAGAGAAAACATGAGCATAAAATGAAAGTAGCGAAAATGAGGATGTTAAGGCGGATATGTGGTCATATAAGGATGGATAAAATAAGGAATGAAAATATTCGACGAAAAGTTGAAATAGAACCGGTGGCAGAAAAGATGAGAGAATATAAATTGAGATTGTTTGGGCATATTCTTCAAAGTACTCTAGATACTCCGGTACGAACAGAAATTTGTTATCGATAGCATAACACGAAAAAAGAAAAAAAAAACGGATGAAACTTACTTGAAGGAAAATAGTAAAAAAAGATTTAAGAAAGTGGTAAATAGATTAATGTACGGTTTGTATTAGCATAGAGTGAAAAAAAAAAATTTATTAGTATTGTGGAGGGATAGTGTATGTTTGGGTGTATGTGTGTGTATCTCTTTGTTTGTTTGTTTTTGTATATTTTTCTCTTTTCCCTCGATTGATTTTAGTTTATTTTGATAAATCTTTGAGGTTTATCGACCGTCGACCCCAACTAATTTGGGATAAAGGCGTTACTGATATTGATGTTGATAATTTTAGAGTTCTTAGCAGATATTATCTATGAAGGGATAAATTATAATGGCCGCAAACATTCAATTATTAATTTTTTTTTTTTGGTAAGGTTCAATTATTAATATTTAGTCTCGTTGCATTTGACTATTACCAAAATAACATAAACCGTGTAAGTCACTTGAAAATAGAAGTTATGTCAAGACAAACGAAGGGTATTAATTGTTGACTGATATCAAATAACACACGACTGGATTGAATTTCGCTATGGGGTAACCATTTTGCTAGATGCAAATGCAGAAAAAGCAAAAGTATTTGTACTAAACACATCTGGAGGGAAGTAAAATTCCACTCCCTCTAAAACCTTGAAAGTTTAAATGCCCCATTTGTTTCGTGAAAAGTAAATTTTAAGGAATATTTTCTTGAAAATAATCAATCTAATGAACCGGGAAAAAAAAACCATCATCCACAAAAATTGCTCACATATAAATTATTGTCAATGATGAATATATTTTCTATTAGTTAATTATTTCAAGCGAAACAAATTAAATTTTTAGAAAAATAATTTTAAATCTCTCATTTTCGAAAATCAAATGGAGCCTTAGTCGATGGAATATCTATACACGAACCTTTCTTTCATATAATCAACTAGAAACATGCAATACAGAACACTGACCAAACATCGACCTTTCAGACACAACAGAAGAATATTATTGGATGCACTCATGGTTTATCCAGGCTTAGATGCAGGCGACAAAAGTTTCCAAGTTGGTTTAAACATTGGTTCACTCTATTTGGAACGGATGAAAGCCGAAAGGTGTGCTTTCCAGAAGAAGCCAGAACATCATATTGAAAATTTGAAGATTTTCAAACCCATGCCAATTTCCCAAAACAAGAAAACTTCTTGTTCTGTAAGACCATATTGTACAAGTTCATGTGGATACTGAAATGGGGAATGATAGATGTCCTCATGAGAAAAAAAAGATCCTCTAGTTTTCCTAGATATAAATTTGTTCGAATGGGCATAGTTTATGATTTGCCATAGTCTGACCCCAAAATTAAAAGCTCAAAAACCATACATCTTACAGACGTTTCTGGTTTTTGGCTATACTCAAAAGACCACAATGTATTTTCCTTCTGTCAGGCACTGGGCAGGTGTAAAGACCACAATTAGCTAGAATTCAAATGCTACAGGTTCACAAGCACCAGTGCAGTACACAGTGCCCACCATTCAGGGATTACTGGTAGAGTTTTCTCAATCGTTTTTCATGTACTTTCCAGGTCAACAATGAGTTTTCAAGAGTAAGGTAAGGTGTAAGATGATTCTTATTCTTATTGCTGACCTGTCTAAGATTTACGTTCTGCAATGAATGTTTTGAGATCCCATGACAACGGACAGAAGAAACAGACTTCTTTTATGACTCCACAAAGGCAGCAACCACGGCAGCTTCTCTAATATTGACGCAGTTCTTCCATGTACAGATTGATTATACAAGCTTGCCTCAACCATTTGATTCGCCCATCTACTACATGGCAACCCTGGCACAGGTGGAATCAGATCAAGCTACAAAGAGGGGCTCTGGCTCGACTTTTCTCCTGATCCTGGAAACAGATCACCAAAACCTGAATCAGCAATTAGTAGCAAAAGCAGTCTTCAGTCATTTTAAATTTTTGTCGTTGTCGAGAAGAACAGATTGAGGGATGGGTTTATTCGTCACAGCTGAAACAGTTGAACTAAATCATTTTCAAGGTTTCTAAGCTTCTCTAATATTGATGCAGTTGAACGAAGATTAGAATCTACCAGAACTGAAATCAGAACAAGACAATGGAAAACCAGGCAAAGAAAGCAATTCTCATGTCCTCACCAATTTGAGTGCGACCATTTGCAACCATCAGTATCCACTACATGTAAGCTGTAGGCATGCCTCGACTTTGAGGACTGGTTCTCAAAGCTACAGTCAACGAGTGGAAAGAAGTCAAGAATTAGCTTCCATTTCTTTTTTAGCATAGAGTATCGCACCACGTTGCTTTTGGAGTCGAGAAGTTTCATAAAATTCTTCTAAACAATGATCTACAGCCAAACCAGACAAGAACCGAGTTTGTGACCACTTCCCGCTTTAAAAGGTTCAGCAAGAGTCACCCACTAACATTAGTACCCAATCCTTATTTCAAAAACTTAATGATATCCATAAAATTGAGGGAAAAAAACCTGGAAGAAATTAGGAACCATAAAAACTGAAAGTCAACATCAAATTCTTTAATTTGATCATCATGGCAGAATAAATGATTTGGCAGGTCCAAGAGAAAATCACTTTTAAACTAACCTCTGATGAATAAGATCGCCGTGAATTAGAACTAAAGACCCAGCTTTAACCTCAATTGCTACAAAATCTTTCTTATCATAGGTTGGGGAAGGGCGGTCAAAGGAAACTCCCCCTTCACCTCGAATAAACCTTCTCACAAGGCCATCTGGATAGATGAGAGAGGAGAGATAAGAACTAATTTCAGAGTAAATATGCTTGCAAGGAAAATAATGAGTTACATAAAAGACAATGTTACTCTTGTGAGATCCAGGGATAGCCCAAAGACAGCCATTGGTTATTGTTGCATCTTCTAGGGCCCACCACAGCCCTGTGCAAGTAGGTGGCTCTGTGTAGAGAAATGAGTTATCCTGGTGCGGCACTACTTCACCTCCAATACCC
Organism: Rhodomyrtus tomentosa; assembly: GCA_028455895.1. NCBI lineage: Eukaryota > Viridiplantae > Streptophyta > Magnoliopsida > Myrtales > Myrtaceae > Rhodomyrtus > Rhodomyrtus tomentosa. Next base: position 31,184,644 of record JAPCWY010000001.1, on the reverse strand, counting down.
GGTTGCTGCATGCAAAATTTTATGTGAGAACAACTAAGAAGACCGCTGGAAAATAAAATACCTTTGACAGAATAGTGAACAAAAGATTCAAGCATTGGACACATAAGATTACATCACTTAGGTCGGATACTGAGGCATAGCCAACATATGCAAGATAACTATCCCGCAAACAATTGCCCACATGATCATATCTCAACCAGTTCAGACATAAATGAGCTACATTGAAAGCAAAATATGAACAGAAAAAGCAATAATGAAATTTGGCGTATATCAGTTTTTGGATCATCTTAGCATAGAATCTCTTCCAGACATTTTCTCTTCGTACAACAAGCAATTTCAACTGGTGACCTTGGACATTCGATTGAGTACAATAGTACAAACCTACACGTCTTTATATAGTGGGATCTAGTAGCGTTGATTGCACATCTATACAGGAAAAGCAGTTCTGCTTTACCATCCAGATACTAAGAGAAAATTATCTTCATCAAATTTGCAAGTAATTTCAATCTCAATTACATATAAGCTTAACTCCCAAAGACACCACAGGATTCAAGGATAGTATTTTTGGCAGATATTAAAGTAGAAGGATTTGATAAATTTATTGAAAATCGAAATCACGAATAACAAATAGATTTTGGTTACGAAAAACAAATTAAGTGTTGCATGACATTGAAGAATAAAACTACAAATTGAAACATACAAATTGAATGTTACCAACTCGGGATCACATAGAATCTTTCCAGAATCTAATTGTAGGAAATTGGAAGGGAAAAAATTGTTTACAGCAGGGGATTTATTCTTCTCAAACAAACAGTTTCTAAAGAAAAGCTCACCCTTCAGGGTTCAGGGATTTTCACTCTATGATTGAGAATAATTACTTTCTAATAGTTGTAAATTTTAAATGAACATAACAATACTCGGATTAATCTGAAGGTTGCCTTTAACTGTCTGCAATAAAATATGTGTCTGTGCAACACACGAATCGGTCCGGTTAAATATCTGAAGAAGGCCCAGGCATATAACCAGCAGTTACTAAAGGATAAACACAAAATTGCCTGGTGATTCAACAAATGCGAGCAACATCTATGCACAAGGCTGCTAGTAGTATCATCAAATGCAAGTCCTTGAAAATGATTCATCATCGATCCCTCTTCTTAACATTTCACTGTTGCAGCAGACATTTGCAAAGGAAGAATGGAAGGTCTGCCGTCTAAATGCAGTAAACCACCAACCATCTGACTAAACCCATAATAAGAGACTAATTCATCAACCAATGAAACTAGACAAAGATCAATAACTTGCCTTGGAAATGAATGCACAATATAATGTACTCAGCTACTCACTGATATGAAATATAATTGGCTAAGAAGTACCTTGAATATGTACATTGACTGAATGATGATAGGCCTTCTGTAACCTAAGGATAACAGCATGTCACAGACTTTATCTGAGCTAGAGAAGGCCTTAAACACTGGGTCAAGCTCGTGTAGCACTGATAAAAGACAAACATCAGAACTAGTTTCAATAAAAAGCAAAAGTTTGCACTTGAAACCGATCATTTACAAACGACAACACCGAAAGCATATCATGCAGCAGTCATAGCATACCGTGACCAACTTTATTGATGGACAATTGCTTGGGTTGCTTCAAGTTTCCATCATCATCAAATGCTTTCTCTGTGAAAATTCACCAGGATTAGTAAAAGCAATACTCCAGCAATGATGTTGATATGTTTTATCCACGACCTCCCCAAAGTCAACACGCACAAAGATGGGTCACAACAATAAAAAGTTAGCCTTGGCGACATTAAAAGATACCATGTACAGCAGAAACAAAAATTCAAGATGATGGTAATCGACAAGTAAATCGACCAATATCTTCATTTTTCGACCACGTTAAAAGCTCATATTATTATATATACATGGAAAACGGAATAAAAACTCGTACCCTCAAAGAAAAACGAAACATTCTCGGCGCTCTCGTAGAAATAGTCATCGGTGTGTTGCTGCTGCAAAGCCAGAAATAAAGATCCAACAACCGAACGAGGGAAAAAAAAAAACTACTTAATATGAATGCAGAACCTGGTTCTTAGTAGAAAAGATTGAGGCGGTGGAACAGTCGAATTCATCGAGCAAGTGGTCCATCCTCTTCATCATGGCATCGATTTCTTCTGGGCAAGCGAACGATTCGATCACCAAGTAACCTGCGGAAAGAACAAAGGCGTGACCTTTTTAGCAAGTCATATTCTTTCCGATTCGCAAGCGAACTCGATTGTTTTCCCATCGTATTCCACCCCAAAAGAAGGGGAAAGAGATTGTCCTTGAAGGGTGGTGGGCACCTTGAGAATTGAAGAACTCGAGCTGGTCCGAGCTGAGATACCCTTTGGCACCCATGGTCAGAGTTCGAGAGCCAGACAGCCTTTGCGGTTGAATCGGAGAAAGCAAAGCCGAACGGAAAGGAGAAGATACGGCGGACTTGGAGGTCAATTCATAGCATAGACCGCAAAGCAGCTCGGCTTTTCCATCTTCAATCGAATATCTCAACATTTTCTTTTCCAATCACGTGTCCTTACTTTCCAAGGGAAATGCGGCGTTCGTCATTTCCTTCATAAAAAACTCCGTGTAAAAAAAAAAAAAAATCGACCCAAAAAAAATCATTTTTTGGGAAATTTTAAAAAATGGGTTTCATGTACCCCAGTCTCTTAAATAAAAACCTGAACTAGGCTTTCTTTTAGACGAGGACCTGAATGGCTGTGGTTGCTTCAAACAAGGGTATCACCCCGCCAGCTGACCAGCCAAATTTTTCGAGCGATCAAGGGAATTTTTGTAAAAATATAAATTTAATATAATTTTTTGTTGAATTAAATTTTAAAAAAATAAAAACACAAAAGAATTCCATATTACCTTACTCTTAGTCTTCCTTATAAAATGAAGAAAAGAATCTAAATTTAATAACAAATCCGGTCCGATGACTGTTCTCCACTTATCACAAGGATATAGGGATTCTATATTTCATCTTCATTGCCATTGCTGGGGTCATGGGCACATGCTTCTTAATAATTATTTGTATGAAATTAGCACGACTTTGGAAAAAATCTTTCATTCACTGAGAAGTGAAACTCAATGACTAGATCTCTTGATTACGGGTGCGACGGGAAGAAGTGCCATTTGGAAGTGTTGGCGTAGACGAGCATAGCAAAGCCCAGGAAAGAGCGAAGCCCATGATAGAGCAGTCAACTAGAACTAGAAGACTGCTGGCCTCTCGAGCATGTCATGAAAGAATCACAATCTCATCTCAATGAGAAGAGAAAAACTAGACAAATCCACTTTCTGCAAAGAAAATGGGAAAACTTTAGGGTAAGAAATCTCAATCATAGAAAGTAACTCGGAATGGCACACAATCTCCTCTTTTTATCATATAAGCTATTGTATTTATTTATTGCAATCCAAGAAGCGAAAGCTGAGTCGGTTGCTGGCTATATGTAGAATATGCGTGGAATGCGATCCATAATAGTCCACTGTTGGCGAAAGCCTTTGTTGATTGAGGTGTCAAAGAGATTCATGATCTGGGCCTTAGAAGGGCATCCAGGAATACCATAGGACGGAAGACAATATCTTCTCAAAAATGGATAGGCTATCGGTGGGGCAACAGCTAAGGCCGTTGGGGTTGCAAGCATCTCAATGAGGGCCAGCGACCCCGTCAATCACAAATAAGGCCCCGTTGGCCCTCGCTCAATCCAGAAGAGAACCGCAACCCTCTTCTAGATCTGGGCTAAGATTGACAACCTTCTCTTATGTCCGACAGAGGGCCGTGGGTTGAGTGGGTTGAAGGACACCGTTTACCTAGTTCGATTCCAACCGATGGCCGCGGTCCTAGGCCAGATCTGGACGAGGGCCGGCAACCTTGCTTGTGGTCCTTATAAGTTAAAATAGCAAATGACCAAAATGCCCCTAATTAAAGTGAGCTCAAACTCCTTTTTAGATTAATATAATCATTTCATGCCCTTATTTAAAACACTTCAGGCTCTTATATGAGAAAAATAAAAGCACTTGGGGGCTCTTTTTTTAAAATTTTCCATTTTTTTATGTTTGATTGTTGCTTGAAAAGTTATTTCAATCTCATAATTTCATTTTAAATAAACAAAGAATTCAAAATTTAAAGTATACTCTATATTTTTCTTTCTTCCTTCTTACTTTGGCCATAGTTAATTCAGCATTTGGCCAATAGATTTTGAATAAATGCAAATACCTTTGGACTAAAGGCATTTTTCAAAATGCAAGTAGTGTTTGGTAAATTATTTTTTAAAAAACACATTGGAAATCAACTTTGACATAAATGTCATTTGGTGAAAAATGCACTTTTTAAAGTATTTTCACTCAAAAAGTGGCAGTCGACGGCAATCAATAGAGGTTGTCGGCAATCGGTGGCAGCAACGACGATCATCATCAGCGGTGGTCAGCGGGCGGCGATTGACAGATGGCGCAGGGAGCGACGATCGTCGACAATCGTCAACGGCGGTAAGCCGGCGGCGGTCGACAACAACAGTTGGTAGTGGGCGGCAAGCGAGTGGCAACATGTGGAGGTGACAAAACTAAAAGAAAAAATTAATTGCATTTGAAATGCAAGCTCCCAAAGTGCCTCCAGAGTTACTTTGGGATAAAGTCTTTTGGAGATCATTTAAGATACAAATTACATCTTCCGAAAAGTGAGCCAAAAAATGAATCAAAACTATTTGCATTTGGCCAAGAGACTTTAGAGCTCCTGTGCTCATCCTCAATCTTGAACCAAATAGGGAAGCGACGTCCTCCACCATGATCACCTCGCGGTGGCCATGGACGAGCTCAAACTTGCAAGGTGACCGCCATCACCGAGGCCTAGCAAGTGATGTAGGTAGAAGAAAAAGAAAAGGGAAGAAAAAAAAACTTGAAAATATAAAAGTGAATATGAAATATTGATTAAAAGATAAAATACTAAAATATTAAAAAAATTGAGAGAAATCATTTCGAAAAGTATTTTCAGCTCTTTAGATTTAAGAATTTACTTTATGCAGAAATTTTTTTTTATTCGAAAAATTTTGTTGACTAAGTTATTTTCAACGAACCAGACGAATGAAAATTCAAAAAATCAATTCTTGAAAAATACTTTCATTAAAACGATCGCACTCATAGATTCCTTTTGTTTTGCAAAAAATGAATGATTTGAAAAATATTTTTCTAAAAAGATCTCTTTTATCGCTTACATAAATAAAAAAATAAAAAATATTTTCATCATTCATGATAATATTTGGACATAAATTATTATCGATAATAAAAACTATTACCATTGACTAATCATTTCAAGCGATACAAACCAATTTCCAAAAGACAGCTCGAAGTGAAAACAACCCTCCTTCAGATGGACGGGGCAAGTGTGCAAGTTCCTGTCTTTTTTTTCTTCTAGGCGGGCATCACCTTGTTGACAGTTGATAAAGAGTAATTCTCACATGATCCCGAAACATTTGAGCCAGTCGACCTTCAATGACATGAATACAGTGTGAGGCTTATATATTTATAGCGACTAACGATTTTGGAATGGATTTCAACAAGCCATGGGAACTAAGCTAAACCAGTACCGCCATCCACCCGCAAACAAATGGACAACCTTAGCAAGTTATACAAACATCATGGGGCATGCTAATAGCTTGCTTACTGATTTTCCAGGTAGTTAGGATGTACCCACCTTCGTAAAGTTTGCATATAATAATAGCTTTAACACCAACATTCGTGTCTCTGTTTGGCTCTGCATAAAATTACATCCATCCATGAAAATCAACCAGAATTGTACTCTATGGCTAGACATACATACTCTGAAGACTTAATTCTTCGATCACTTCTTCAATGCTTGTCTTCCTGAGATTTACAAACGCCATGTACCACCATACAAGCCTCATCAATCACGTGATTCCATGCAGCATATTACGTATCACCGATCAAACTCGCCTCATTCCTTATACGAATCTTAGCTTTCCGAGCCTGCAAGTGACATAAATATCAGAAAACATGTCTAGGAAGTAGGAACTGTGATAAAAATGGATGCGCATCCATGAAAGTTCAAGCACAGATGGGCTAGCAGGAGTGATTGTGGTTTTCTATCTCTGCGCGAGAGAAAAAAAATGTATCATAGGCTAAGTTCTGTGGTTTGGTGGGGTTGGCTGGGGTGCAAAAGCTAGCAGTGACATCTTACAAAGCTAAACAAAGAAAGGAGTCAACAAAAACAAGAAAGATCCTAGGCATACTAAACTCTTTCAGACCATTGGTCTTGTATCGAGTGTCGAGTATGACCCACTGGGCTCAAATGCAATCTGTCACACAAGTTAGTATACCAATTATGCGGACCACTCATCTTTTTATTATTTTGTAAACCAGAGGCACAAACACAGAGGCTCAGCTACCTAAAGACCCCTGGAGCACCAATTAAGTTCATTCCTTAGGCTTGAGCAAGTTGTCCTGATGCAAAACAATTTGCACACAATTGGTGGGAACAGATAACTAGTTCTTGAGCAGCAAATTGCCTTGCGCACCAACCAAGTACACCAATGGATTACTCGGCATTTTTCCATAACGAACAATAAGTGAATAGAAATTAAACTCTTCACTTTGACAAGCAAATCTGGGATGATTGCATCTCTTATTGCAACTTCATCAATTTTACGCTAGTCACCTCCAGCGAGAATGAGAAGGGCACTCTCTTTCTTTCTTTCTTTATCCATGTGCCTCACTTTTCGAGAGTTTCCCCTTTTTTTGGCTAAAATCAGTCTTCATTGTGTTGATTTTGTTGATTATGTGTAAGGAAGGTGAGCTTTTAATGCGTACTGATTGTTGTTCTTAGGAGTTTTTTCTTTTCTGGGTTTGAGACATGTTTTGAAAGATGACAGGAAGAAAGTGAGTTAGCTTCTAAAAGATATCTTTTCATTTAGCACTGAAAATTGTCAACATCAACCTCAACAACATCTTTATCCCAAACTAGTTGTGGCCACCGGTAATTAGCACTGAAAATTGTGAAAATGGAAAAAGAAATTGTCATCAATTCTCCAGCTTAAAACTGAAATTGAGTTCTATCGTTTGAAAATGTTTTGAAGAGAACGCCAAACACAATTTTCTGGGAATTTTCATTCTAAAATATTAGTAGTAGAGGAGAAAATCTGAACTTTTTCAGTTAACAGACAGGTCCTTAGTCTCTTACCTCCTCCTCCCATTCACATTTGACAGTGATAAGTGCTAATATCAATGTCTGGACCACAGTTCCACTGATCATTCCAGCCCATGTCCCCTGCGCAACAATAGACATTAATCTAAATCATGAGTTTAGACTGCAAATTGAGAAAATTGAAACCTCATGTGAGTAATGCCTTCTACTGAGTGGCCACCATGCACTTACAGAAAATTCATAAGGAAGAATCCCAAGCAAGCTTGGGTTTCAATCTTAAATTTGGAGCCTCCTAACTCCTCGGAGACAAATTTGACAACGTGGTATGAAATGGAGCATGTTCATGTGAAAAAAAGAATTGACCTCACTCGGAGGATGAAGAATTCATTTTAATAATTTATGGTAGCAGTTTAGCTGAAACAGGAATAAATTGTGAAATCATACCGTGATACCAAAACTCAAAAACCAACCAAAGAGAACTCCAAGTGGAACCCCAATTATGTAATAGCTGCCGATGTTAACGACAGCTGCTAATGCTTGCCAGCCAGATCCAACAGCTGCACCTGAAAATCACTGGGCCATGTAAGTAGTTCGTGGTCACAAAATCTGGACTCTCTAATAGCCTACTGAATACCTGACAGTACTGGTTGAATCGAATTGAACAGAATGGTGCATGCCAATAGGACTGATAGCTCATTGACCATTTTTATAATAGGAGTGCTTGAGGAGAAGATCATTGCAAGCTTCTTGTTAAAGACAATAACGATGGTGCAGAAGAGTATCCCCACCACCAGAGAGCTGAACAACGACACCAGCAGAGCAAATTTGGCACCCTTCGCATTGCCTGCACCTAGCTCATTTGCTACCCGGACTCTGAGATGAGAAGTTAAATACATCTCAAAAGGAGCACTGACTGATGGACTAAAGTGGATTATATTTGTTTGCAGGCTTGAATGTGAAAATGGTCATAATTTGAATCAGAAAGTTTTCTTGCATGCAATCTACTTTGAGAGAGTAGAGGAAATAGGCTTTTGTCCTATTGATGTAAGAAGTATCATACCTAAATCCTATAGATAAAAGATTTTGTGAACAAGCAGTATCAGATGACATTATTGAGTAATCAAACAAAGATGGTTTTGATTTCAAGGCAATGATTTTCCATGTGACATTGTAGCCAGTCCCTTCAAAATTGAATAGTTTCACATCAAGTATGAGAAAAAAAAAAAAGAGGAGCCCATAGAATACTTGGTGAAGAAATGCAAATTTCAAAGATTCCGCTCGTTCTTCAAAGTTGACTATTGATGGAAAATGCTTACCTCTATTTAGACAAGGAAATTAATCGATAAAAAGGTATGTTTTCGATATGACGTGCAGTGGAGATATCCTTGAAAGATAGGAAAGTGGTAAAATGGTTTACATAGTAGCACTCCCTATAAAAATGCACACTTAGATCGAAATACAAGTTGATGATCTTTACTCTCATTTTTTGTTCTTGCTAGTCGTTGACAATTTCTAATTAAATATTCTAAATCAGTCGATTTCTATGGACAACTTCAGAATCTACAAAAGTCATATACACCCTGGTTGCAATTTTGTGGTTCCATGACAGGGAAGTTGCCTCTCAGAAAAAGGATATCCACAATAACAACATGATCATCCAGAGGACTTTTCAGCTTATTTTTGGAAGATTATGAGCGCAGTAATAAACACAATCAAGTAGCTAGGAGTTTAGCCAAACAAAAAAAGTCATTAGAAAGAGCATTCTGGCATGATAGTACCCTGCAATTACCAAAGAATTACCGAAATAAGTATGTCTAATTCAATCCCATCTTGCAAACACAAGAATTACAGACTAAAGATGCAAAATCCTTGTAAACTCAGCCTGTGCTCATTGCAAAAAATAATAAAAAAAAAGGTTACCTCTTAACTTTTCACTGTAAATTTATCATGGACAATAGATTTTACTCATTGCTCTCATAACTTATTTTTCTCGATAGAGCAGTATGAAAATGTAATGCACAACTTATATTTACAGTCTCAAGAGAATTTCATGTAACCCAACTCACATGAAAGGTATAGAAAAGATATCGACATGGAAAAAGGTTCAAAACATTCTACACGCAGGTTCCGCATTATGAGAAGGTTATATTTTTCTCACACTCGAGCAAGAACAAGAGGGGCACCAAAAGAAGGAAAAGCACATGGCTGCCTACTTCAACCTTTTTCGACATGCAAATTTTGCTTTCCGCCTAGTCTTTTCCATGGATGAAATCAACTAACGGATAAACCAACATAATGACATTCAAATTCGAGGGGCCGTAGTTCATGTGACTCGCTTACAGGTGTATCATCCGAAATTTCTATTAAGCAAAATGGCTTTATGCATATTTAACTTTGAGTTGGCACATGTATAGGTACATCATAGCCTCATTTTTCTAGCTACAAGGGAGCCTATTTCCTCCAGTAGCATAAAGTTGACATGTCTATGATAAATTTCGCTGATGCTGTGCAATTTGAAAATGTCTATGGACTGAAATTCCATTTATTGACAAACATATAAATTGGGAGCACGAGAGACCAGTAATCCTACCCAGTAGCAGCCAAAAATCCCAGCGCAATCATTGATTCCCAGCCAAACATAGTAATACTGTCAATCAATGTAAAGCATGAGAACAGTACTGCAATATCAGATAAATTGCAAGCCACTCATAATATCAGTCTATTATTATAAGTTAACCAACCAAATGGACAGGGCATCAACTGCAACCTCTGAGTTGTTTAAATACCCAGACAGTATGATGAGCACTCTGTAATAGAAATTCTCCAACCTGAAGAGAAGAACCACAAATTATAATTAGAGACTCTGTCAAGTATCGGTGGCTTACATTTTGTTCTGTGCCACTAGACTTTCGCTATGTTCTGATGCCCACTACGCTTCGACTTGGTAAATTGCCACGATTCTGACTTCCTGATTTAATAACTAGAATTACTTAAAAAGTTATATTCCAAGTTTATACAAAGCTGTAACGAATGTCACAGAGAGAGAGAGAGAGAGAGAGAGAGAGAGAGAGAGAGAGAGAGAGAGAGAGTACAAGAGCATGACTCCTGAAGCAATGGAGAGCTTGAAAAACTCCCCCAGCCCAATGATAGCTTGAGTTGAAAATCCAGTCCATGTGAGGGGGCAACCACCACAAACAGTGTACCCAAACATACCAAGGACTGTAACCCACCAGGAGAAACCAATAGTTAAAGCCGTTCCAGCAAGCCCAACTCTCAATTTGTAAACAAAGAGCCAACTAATAAGCGTATGGAGTGCAAGAGACCCCCCCGAGACCCATACAATAACTGCAGTCTTAAGTTGGCTCTGCAAGAACCTCTGTAACGTGAATTGGAATGGGAAGCACAAGTGGAATGGAATTAACCAAATAGCAACCAAACCCGTCTGCTCAGCCACTGTGCTGGACTGGCCAATAAGCTTCAGAATCGGAGTAGCAAAAACAAAAAGAGGTAGCAATAAAATTGAGCATGTGAATAGAACTATCCAGGAACGTTGCAGGTATATGCCTAGCATCTGGAATTGTTTGGCTCCATAGGCTTGACCACATAAAGTCTCCAGAGCACTAGCCATGCCTAGCTAGACAAGCAGCCCAAAAGTTTGAATTAGGAACAATCTGAACAGCCCTCTTTATATGCATCAAACTTGAGAGTGGGTACTGCTATTGAAGACACTTCTCCTTTACAATTCCACTGTTTATACTCGTCTTTGTAAGAGCAGTAATTTCACTTGGATTGCTATTCCAAATTGTTCACATTTATCAATCCAATTTGAATGCTAACATCAAGGAACTAGGATTCTATCCTGCAATCAACACTTCCATGGCATGATGACCATCATAACCAAAGCCAAATCATCAGCATCGTCACTGATGCTGCCACCATGATCACAGACAAACAAATCTCATTTTTGTCACAACCACATCAACGACTCTAGCACCATTGGTGTTACCTCCACCACCACCTTCAGAATATCATCACCATTTCCACCCCCTCATCTGATCACTGCCGCCACTTCCAACAACCAGTAGCACCATTATCATTACAACTTCCAGTTTGGTCCCCACTTTAACAAGCTAACTAGTCCCATAGCACAAAATAATTGAGGTAATCATGCAAATCTATAAATTCCTGAACTTTACAAAGAAATAAAGAATGCAATTTCAATTTGATTCAAGCCCCATTCATCCAAACCCGACTCTAAAAACTACAACGAAAACGCATATGGAGAGAGCAGCGCACACAAGCTTTCAACTTCTACAAACCAAACTCTTTATTTCATCTGTCACCACTCATTCTGCAGCTGAAGAAAAAAGGGGTGAAGAAGAAAAGTGGAAGCGCACAAACCAAGAACCCGAAGCTAACGGAAATAATGACAGTGGTGGCAATGGAGATGGCAGCGAGATCGATGTCCCCAAGGTGGCCAGCGAAGGCTTGAGTGACGACGGTTATGGAGTACAGGGCCACTCGACTGAAGATGGAAGGCCCAGCGACCCGCCATAGCTGTTTCGACTCCGACAACGTTCGGCTGATCAAACTCTCCTGAACCGAATCGTGCACTCTCTCTTCCTGGCGCTCGTCTTCATCATGGGATGGAGATGCTAACAACGGGTTTTGCTCTGCTCTTTCAGTCACGCCCATCTGTACCGTACCGCAGCACTAACAATGGCGGACTGGAGTCTGAGTGCCGATTGATCACAAAAATCACAAATTGGCGGTTTCTTCGTTACATCTGCGGCCACTAAGGAAAGAAGAAAGCTTTCACATCACATGAATCACGCGAGAAGCTCGATCGAAACAAAGTGATGTTTATATGCAATATAAATGTATATTCATTTCGTGAAAAATTAATAATTAAAAATTATTTTTTTAAAAAAATTAATAATTTATATTTTCTAATTTATATTATTTTTATAAATAATATAAATAATTATTTTCACCAAATAAATAAATCCTAAGTCATTTAGATAATGGCCTTCAAATTCGAGACTTTTAATATAATTGCTTGTACTCAATGAAAACCGAATCCCTACCCTAAGGTAGGGATCCCGCTCCCTAAGACCCTTGGATCTTTTCCCTATAAAAAGGGGAAGATCCAAGGGCCAATATTACTGGGAACCTAGGCAGGAAATTCGGATCCGTACTTAATGGTCGTGGATGAAATCGTAGGGCCCCGTCCTTTAGATTTTTTTTTTCAGGTGTAAAGATGATGAGAAATAAATAATAGCTAACTTTAAAAGATCATGAAAAAATTGGAATGACTAGAAAAGATCGTAAATGATCGTATGTGTCAGAATTGGGGTGCTCCTTTATTACGCTAAACTTAAATCTTAAAGGTTAAGAACCGACAAAATTAAAGTCTCTATTTCACACAATATAAAGATAGTATCACCAAATTAGGATCAAATTCAAAATTTATTGATTGGAATTGCACATGAGTGTAAGTGAAAAAATCAAGTTATGTAGTTTAAATCGGTGCTGCGTGATTAATCATTCGTGTTGAATCAAATCAATAAATAATATACAAAAGAAGACACACCACAACTACTTATATTGTTTTACTTCCTTGCTTATCATTATAATGATAAAGTCCCCTTTGTCCGAACCAAAAATAATAATAATAATAAATCCCCTTGTGAAAAGTGTGAAAAAAGGGATTAGAGAACGCTTAAAACCCGCCGAATTTAAAATACTAAATTAGAGAGTATAAATTTCTCATGGAGTCATGCAGTCTTTTTTCTCTCGCGTTGTTGTTCGCATTAAGTTATTATTATTATTTTTTCCTTTTCCAATCCATGAAATCCGTTTTTCGGAGTGATTTTGGTTCGAAATGCATAGGAAAGTCGTAACACAACGTCACTTGTCCGGTCAACAGTTGACTTTGAATGTCTCAGCCGGCAATCTGCTCTTCGACATGGGCTTAGTTGGTTTCTAAGTAATTGGGCTTCTCTTCAAGCCCACTGGGCCAATATAATGTGTCCGGTGTTTAGGCCTTTTTGTATCCTTTTTTCCAGCGACTGCGGATTGTGAGTCCATCTCCATGGTTAGCTGTTGATACCTAAGGGTGTATTTATTTCAAGGAAATTGATTTTTTGAAAAGTGATTTTTCGGAAACCATTTTCTCGAAAAAGGATTTGTTTTTCTTTGTTTGGTAATATGCTACAGAAAATATTTTTCGGTGTTTGGTTCTCATTTGGAAAACGATTTCAGTCTCATCAATGAGACTGTCCTTGATACTAGAGACAATTCCATTTTCAAAGAAATTGAGAGATTCAAATTTGAAAAAGCGTTTTCATCTTTTTATTTTGGGGAATTTACTTTCCTATTTTAATGAATAATATATTTATTGACTAGAAATTACTCTTCGTTGACCAAATCATTTTTCGCGAACCAAACAGACGAAAGTCCACAAAACGCTTTCCCTGAAAATACTTTTCCCAAAACAAACACACTACACTTTCCCAAATTTGAATCTCTCACTTTCTTTGAAAAAGGGGTTGGGGCCAATCTCGAGGATCGATCCCGGGGCCGAGGCTAGTGACCCGGGCCGGGGCTGGCAACCCGAGCCAGGGATTAGGGACTGAGAGCAGGGTTGGGGTTGGGGACTGGGATTGAGGCTGAGGACCGAGACCAGGGTCGGGGTTGAGGATTGAGATCGGCGTCGGGGCTGAGGATCGAGATCGGGGCCGGAGTAGGGGATGAGGATCGGGGTCAAAGCTGGGGTTGGGGCCGGCAATCGGGGTCGGGGCCGACGATCGAGGCCTGGGCCAAGGATTGGGACCGGGACCGAGATCGAGGTCGGCCGGGGTCGGCGATCAGGGGCGGGGCCGGCGAGAGTCGGGGACAGGGGCCGGGATCGAAGACCGAGGCGGGGGACCAGGGACTGGGGACCGACGGCCAGGGCTGGGGGCTAGAGATCGGCGATCAGGGATAAACAACAGGGGCCGGCGACCGGGGCCTGGGTCAAGACAAGAGCCAGCGATCAAGATCAGGATCGGTACCGGCGACCAAGGCCAGGGCTAAGGCCGGGGTCAGGGATCGGGATTGGGACCGGGACTTAGATTGGGGCCAGGGATCGGGACCGGGGGCCAAGGCCGGCGATCACAACCGGGACCGGGACAGCTGTCGAGGATCAGGACCAGGGATGAGACCGATGACTAAGGTCAGTTCACGTCAGTTCTTTCGACCCTCTGCACCTCCTCAGTATCAAGGACAATCTTATTGATGAAATTGAAATCGTTTTCCAAATGAGAACCAAACACTGAAAAATATTTTTGGTAACATATTACTAAACATAGGAAAACAAATCGTTTTTCAAGAAAATGGTTTTCAAAAAATCACTTTCTAGAAAATGAATTCTCGAAAATCACTTTCCTTGAAACAAACACACAGTGATTTTGTTTGTTTCGCGAAAAATAAATAATTTTAAAAATAATCTTCTAAAAATGATCGATCATATCGCTCGAAATAATTGATCAATTAAAAATATTTTCATTCTCGACAACAATTTATGTCTAAGTATTTTCATGAATGATAGAAGTAATTTTCATCCATTATGTTTGTAAATGGTACAAATGATCACTTTGAAGAGAATATTTTTCGCGGAATAAATGGAACGTAAAGAAGAGATTATTTTGGTATGTCACCCTTCTTAATCATTATACAAATCTACATAATTTTTTTTAATTGAAAAAATTCCACCAACCTATTTTCATGTTACCTACCGCACGTTACTTACAATTTGGAACTTGTTAATTTTACGGAGTAGCTATTGCAACATTAAAAGCACTCGAGTCGCGCTGATTGTTGCTAGTGTTAGTCTTTGTAACTTGTTCGGCCAGTAATATAATGATATAAATATGTTGAGAGTTTTAAAACTTGTTGCAAATATGTGATTGACTTTAAGAATTTCAATAAGTGCAATCAAGTAATACAGTTTGTCTGGTTCGCGCAACTGAATATCTCTATTAGCTCCATTCAATTTGAACTTGAGAGAGAGAGAACCAATCTTCAGTCGTGTGGCAGTACTTGCCCCCTACCTTCGTCGGTGAAGTTAGTCAGTCTCATAACAGCGGCAACTCTCACCCTCGTCGGCAAGGATTCCTAGCGAGATATTACACTTTAACAATAAGTTAGGATTGACGCTATTTTCACTTCTATTTTGTCTAAGATACTCATCTTTTCAATTAATAGATCGAAATACCATTTTCGTCTTCAAATTATTATTTTTTCATCAACCTAACCCATATAATTACCTTTATTTCTATTTTTCTTTTAAAAATTAAATATACGACATAAATGTCAAATTACACCCAATAAAATATCATTCTACAATACATCATATGATCACTTTTCGTAGAGAAGTTCATTATTCTTAATTTACAAGCTCATACTTTTAACTAGAAAAGCTATATGAAATGTTAGCAATTTCTAGTTATAAAGGCTTATGAACACACAATTAACAATCTATTTTTTATGAAATAATTTAAGGAAAACTTTATTTCAAAGTTGAAATTTAAAATCCAATATAATTATCAAGTATATTTTGATTTTTGGGTAATTTTCAAATAGACTTGTAGGTTTCTAAAGTTACACAATTGTTTATCTGTGCTTTTTTTTTTTTTTAGCTTTTCACATTTTAATATGAATTGCAAGATGGAGTTGAAAATTTATTTACATATTCTGCACTTTCAAACTCACGTAAGATTTTTTAGGGAAGACTTTTAAGAATATTTTAAATTTTTTGTCCACTTGCTATGAGATTGAATTTGCAATCGATATAATTCCTTTCTTTTTATTAAGAGTTGAACAACATGAAATTTTATTTATTTTTTTATCCTTTGTTAATATATATCTAAATACAAATATGTTCGAAATTTTATTATGCTTTTAACAAATTAATCATTTTCATTTTGTGATCAAATTTCCTTTTCCGTTTTTATCAAGATCAACTAAAAATAAAGGTACCTTACCAAAAAAATTTATCTACCTTACCAAAAAAAAAACTAAAAATAAAGGTAGATTTTTGGATTAGCCTGATAAAAAAAGAAACATTTAATTAAAGAAAGATAAGGGTATTTGGATAAGTTACCTAGCAAAAAGGAGTATCTTAGTCAAAATAGGAGTGAAAATAATGCCGTAGGCAATCTCAAAACTCCCTCTTATTCAAATTATTTTTTTAGGATAGCCCTCGTATTTTTCAGGATAAATACCTCCACAGCTTATAGCCAGTACCTTTGCTTTTCAAAATCTGTTTCTCCGAATAATAATTGAACGAGCCAAAAGTTTTCGTGACGTCAGCTGTGGGATATCTACATTTGCTCTGCTGGGAATTTGGAACTTACTGTGTTGTCCATAGGAGGCATTTTCTTGTGAGTTTGTCACGTTGTAGTTGGACATTGTCGAATGAAATTATTGGTTCACCGAAAGAGAATGCACCTGCTTCAATCATCAGTCGCTCTATTACATCCTCGGACTTTCGGGGAGAACTAGACAACCTTTCCTGCCTTTTTAAATAACGTACATCACAGTATGGAAAGCATGACGTTTTATTGAGTGTGACATTACCATCCATTATACATGGCATGTCATGCTACATTCCGAGCTGTGATTTCGCGATTTCTTTTGAGCTCGGCCTCTTGACCTATGTTTATGGCGGGTATCGCCAAACCATCCGCTGCGCAGTTTTTAGTGGACCTAGCAATTGAATTTTGACCATTTTGCCCAAATTTGAAATGACTAACAAGAAACGGATTTTGAACAACAATGGAACTAATTTTATGAAATGAACAAGTTGAAGATGCAAATTGCGAGTTGCAGACACAATTGGAGAGAATCACAGCGCACAACAGTTGAGGACCACCGACAAACCGCATGAAAGTTCGCCAAAGCTTCCACATACAAAGCACTTCCAGCGTAGACCATGATCCCAATTTGAAGCAGCACTTGGATTCTCCTATGCATGATCTGTTGGGTATATTGTTAATATAGTCCAAATATTATGTTCGCATTCAATCTCAATAGGTGAAAGCATGATTATTTGAGTACATGTGGACTGGAGCCCAATAGCTTGCTTATTAACTCTAGGGTTCTCCTACGTGGAGGTAATACTATTGAGCATTCCAAACTTGATGTATCTAGGTGTAATACTTCAAGCAGACAAAACTCTTTTTACTCTCTCGAACCCTAACCTCCAACAATCTTGAAGTATCATCTTCGTGTATTGGATTTGACCGAGCAAGGTGTTTACTTGAAGATTTCATTGAGACGAACTTGCAGGTATAAGTTACTTTCAATTTCGATGGTTGGTTTGGTCGGGATCTGATTTTGAGGATACGGGTGCCGAAATTTTTGAATTAAGAATCCAGAAATTATAGGCAATTTCAGAGGGCGAGACTACTTGGGTTTTGTTTGTCTCGTCGATACGAGCATTTTGAGTGGCTACTTGCATCGAATGGAGATCAGACGGCAGAGATACGACCATTAAAAGAATCATGGTAGCGTGGGGGACTGTAGCGCGCGGGTTTTGTAGCACTGCGTATTTCCATGTATTTTCGCATATTTTCGGTGATTCTCAGCAACAAGGATAGTTAATCTTAAGGTTTTTAGGTGCTCCAGACTCATTTTTGGGGTCTATTGTGAAAAATTCCATCTCTACGGAGTAGTTTGACCAAAGTTAGAGGCGTTATTCGACTTTGTGAGCTCCACGAACTCCAATGTGCACTCTTTCTAACTCTTTCTAACTCTTTCTAACTCTTTGCTCTGATTGGAAAGGAAAAACATAGTTCGTATGATATTATAAAGCTGAAATCATTTGATGTCACTGAATTTCATGGTTAGAAGTTAAACGTTCAATTTGGCATGAAAGAGCATGAAATATTCTATGATTTTGTATCTACCTCTGAAGATGTAGATAAATATCAATGGAATAAATATGAAGATTTTTGTAGAGATTACTTGTTGACCTCTCTAAATCCTTGTCTAGTTATGACTTATAGTGAGTTTAAGACGGCGAAAGAGATATGGGATCACTTGAACGCTCAGTTCCAAAAACAAGAGGGGCTCTGCAAAACTCTTATAGCGGAGAAGTTCTTTGACTTTAAATTCAATATAAATTCGAGTATCACCTCTCAGTTAATTAAATTTGAGAACATGGGAACAAGCTGAAAGAGGATAACTTTGATATGTCTGATAATCTCTTTGTTGGTCTTGTGTTGAGTATGCTACCTGTTGAATGAAGTTCTTTTAAGACTGAAATGCATAGATAGAAAGAACAAATGGGACTGGATGAATTAAATAGGTATATTCACATTGAGGATAAAAACATTACTAGGCAAAGTTTGGAACAAGTAGATCAACAAAAGTCAGTTGCCAACTTTGTTTTGCACTCCAATAAACCTCAGAAAAAGTCCAAGTCACTAAAAGGTGAAACTTCTTCACAATTAGAGGCCAAAAAGACTATCTCCAAAAGGAAAAAGAAGGGTACGTGCCATAACTATGGAAAGTGGGGTCACTGGGTAGTAGAGTGTAAGCTACCAAAGAAGCCAAAAAAAGATATATCACAAAATGAGGTTAATATGCTAATTAGTGAATCTAAACCTCAAGCCTTCATTGGAATGATAAATAATGGAAAGGCCATCATCTCTTCTGAGTGGCGGTTGGATAGTAGCGCTACTTATCATGCTACAAGTGAAAAGAACTTACTCATTGAGGTCACAGAAGTGAAAGACACCGTGAAAAATTGCAATGGTGGTGAGACAGAGGTGACTCATGCTAGAATTGCAAATTTGGTGCTTTCTTCAGGTAAGTTAATAACTCTGAAACATGTTAGAGTAGTACCTTTACTTAAAAAGAATTTGATATCTATGAGTTTACTTGATAAAGTTGGCATGTCCTTTTCAACTATGAATAGTAGAGTAACTTTATCTGTTAACTCATGTTATTTCGATTGTGCATTCATGGTTAATGGTATGTATAGGTTGAGTTTAGATACTGATAGCATAAACCATGTGAGCTCTGCTTTGATTGATCCAAAGTTGTTGCACAATAGACTTGGACATGTGAATTATAGGAAAATGCAACATCTTGCTAAAACTCATAACATTCCATTGGATACTTCCATTCGATTTGACAAATGTGAAGTGTGTGCACAGGCTAAGATCACTAGAAAACCTTTTAAGTCGGTTTCTAAAAGCACACAACTTTTTAAGCTAATACATTCTGACCTTTGTGACTTTAGAAATTACGTTACTAGAGGTGATCGGAAGTACTTAATAACATTCATATATGATTTTTCTAAATATTGTCATGTCTATTTGTTGAAATCGAAAGTTGAGACTTTTGAAAAGTTTAAGATTTTCAAGTTTAGAGTAGAAAATCAACTCAACTTGAAAATTAAGAGCTTTAGGAGTGATAGAGGAGGTGAATATATAATGACGGGGTTCAAGGAATTTTGTGTTTCAGAGGGGATAACACTTGAAACCATTGCTCCTTACTCACCCCAATCAAATGGTGTTGCCAAGCGTAAGAATAGAACGCTAACTGAAATATTAAATTCCATGTTACTTACGGCTAGCATGCCTTCCTCCTACTGGAGAGAAGCAGTTCTAACTATTAATCACATCTTGAATAGGTTGCCGCACTTTAAGTTATCTATAACACTTTATGAGATATGTCATAAGCGTCTTTGTGGATATGATACTCTTAAGACTTGGGGCTGTCTTGCTTATTAGAGTACAAGATCCTAAGAGACCTATGGTGGAACCTAGAACAATTACTTGTGTATATCTAGGTAGTACAAAAGATATTGTTGTGACTAGATTTTTGGATCTATCTACTAACACAGTGATAGAATTTAGAGATACAGAATTCTTCGAGAACAAGTTTCTCAAAGATCACGGCTTGAATGTTTTTGGAACTACAGATATGATTTCAGAGTCTCCTGTAGAATTTGAAGTAGGTCCTTCTAATATTAATTCCACACAGTTGGCTGTTGAACCAGTTCCGATTAGAGTATCTATAAGAGAGAGAGTTCCCAAAAATTATGATGAAAACTTTGTTACTTATCATCTACAGGATGATTCATTCTCCTATCAAGAAGCAATGTGATATAGGGAATCTCTACAGGATGATTCATTCTCCTATCAAGAAGCAATGTGATATAGGGAATCTACAGGATGATTCATTCTCCTATCAAGAAGCAATGTGATATAGGGAATCTCTACTATGGAGAAAAGCCATAAATGATGAAATGAGCTTTTTGCTGCAGAGTCACACTTGACAGCTAGTCAATTTGTCCAAAGGGGCTAAGGCTATAGGCTGTAAGTAGGTATTGAAGAATAAATTGAATAGTGATGGATCAATAGTTAGATACAAAACACGTTTGTAGCTAAAAGCTATAAATAACATAATGGAATAGACTATTTTGATATTTATTCACCCGTGTGTCATCTATCAACTATAAAAATTCTTCTTGCTTGAGCATCTATTGAACACTTTGTAGTGCATTAAATGGATGTAAAGACAGTTTTCCTCAATGGAGAGTTACATGAGAAAATCTACGTGGAACAACCGGAATGATATGTCATGAAAGGCCTTGAGGATAGTTTGTAAATTGAACAAATTTTTGTATGATTTTAAAAAAGTACCTAAGATGTGGCATCTTAAGTTTACTAAGTGGTAAAGAGTTATAGCTTTTAGTCTAGTTACTCATATAAATGCCTTTACCATCATTCTATGTCAAATAAGATAGTCATCTTTTGCTTGTATGTTGATGACACGTTAATTCTTAGTTCCGATCATTCTGTAGTAAGTGACGTGAAAGCTTTTTTAGCTAAAGAATTTGACATGAAATATCTTGGCATTGCTAATAACATTCTTGGTATGAAAGTAAGCATTGAAAGGTAAGCCATCTCCCTTAGCCAAACTCATTCTATTGAGCAGCTACTTTTTACATGGGGATACAGTGAGTATAAACCGAGTAAGACACCACGTGATTATAATAAAAGACTGAGTCCCAATGAAGGGACCAACGTGGATCAGTTAAAGTACTCGAAACTCATTGGTTGTCTTATGTATGTTTGTTGACACATGATTTTTTATTAGTCTTTTTCAGTTTATTCATAAACAATTCATAAAAAGTTAAAAAAAATTACAAAATCAATTTTAGTGGCCTTGGCCAAGCTCAAGTAACCATTTTTGACAAAAAATAATTTTTCATATTTTCACATTTTTTAGTTTTTTTAGAAAATAAGAAAATACTCCAAAATCCAAGAAAAATAGGATTCGATGTCACAAAAATATAGCAGAATAGTCAATATTTTTCGTTTAATTTCATTGTATTTTTGACCTCATAAAAAGTCCAAATTCAAGTTCAATTTTATGTGTTCCTTTGTTACACGTATGATTGAATTTGGTAAAAAATGTCAATTGAGTCTTTTAATTTACAATTTTAAAATTTTTAGGATCTTGACATTTAATCTGATTGTCCCTCATTGTAATTTAGCCTAATTATTTGCACAAATTGCTCAATTGCATGAATTGGAAAAAATTGCATACTTAATTGCAATTTAGTCCTTGAATTTGGGTATAATAATTTCAATTTAAGGGCTATCTTTATAAATTGAAGCCACTGCCCAATATATTTCACCATCTTGAATCGATTGGTATAGGTGATTAGGTCCAATTTAATCAATTGAGCCTTTAATTTCATAATTTTCGAATTGAAACTAAGGACAAATTTGAAATTTTTGTAGAAATTGACGTGAATTTTTGGGTAAAATTATATTTTTAGATAATAGTCATGTCCTAAGTTCTATTCTAAGGTTTAATTGCAAAAATTCCTTACCAATTTGAGTTAATTTTGAAAAATTCAAGTCAGAATCGGTTCAAACCGGTTAGATCGCTCGGTTAGATAGGTCGAACCGATTCGCTACAGTATCGTCTTCTTTCTCGAGCTGTCATGCGAATGAATAGCCCCCAGGTGGACTTTGATTGTCAAATTGAAAGTCAATTCGCAAGTAATTGGAAGAGAGATGGGAGGCGTTTTGTTCCTTTCGTCGTCCCCCGTTGATCAACACCAGTGGTACTGCATAATGTCGCTGGAGTGAAGAGTAATCGGCTGGTCAAGCTTCGAAATTGCAAAAAGTCAACAGAAGCAAACTTAGACCAAATTCAGCCAAATTCGCACCAAATGGAGAATGCCGAATATCTTGAGGGACGTGGACGGGAACCTAACGGATTCCATCACTGTCGGTGAGCCAATTGGCACATGGGAGGCACGTAAGAGGGCTAAGTAGATGCCTGCCGATTGGGCGGCAAATTCGAAACTGGTATATATCCTTAGAGGGCTTGAGAGGAAAGGGAGATCGATTCATTCAGTTGTGCAAGATTAACAGAATAGAGAGAGAGAGAGAGAGAGAGAGAGAGAGAGAGAGAGAGAGAGAGCTCGTTCTCTGACTCCCGTCGTCGAGAACTCGAGCTCAACTCCCGTCTCCGGCCAAACTGAAGCCAAAGAAGAACTTTGGAAGCTTTTCCGAAACTCCAGGAAGCGATCGCCGTCGGCCGCGCCGCCTGAAATCGCGAGAACAAGTAAGTCACAGCCTTAAGCTTTTCACTATGCATCAATGGCGACTTGCCTTACACTCGATCATTCTTACATTTCTTCTGTGTGTTTTACTTCCTGAACATTACTGAGCGTGGTCGTAATCCTCTTTTGTGTCAATTTGGTATAAACTCTCATGTCTGAGCCTCGAAAATCTTCTCGCTATTATCAAACTCGTCGAAGCTCCCCTAGCTCAAGCTAGCCTAAATCAGGTCAATCGGACATGAATGTAAGTATTCTAAACCTCATTAGAAGCTTTTATGCAAATGAATTAGTCTGAAATGCCTTGTTCTGCTCGATTGAGACGCCATGTCTACTTACTGTGTAAGCGTCGTCGTCCTTGATTATGTAAATGAAATCGTATGATTCTACGATATGTTGTGTGCGACGACGAGACAAGTTGATTGGCGCCGATCTTGTGCAATTCCGTTGAGATTTAACCTTGAGATTGTCGCCGGAGGCTTTCAACCATATGTTTAGATGTCTTCGAGTGGTTGAAGACGATGCATATGTGGCAGGTCAACGAGTCAGCGGCTTAAGTGGCAAAGTGTGATTGGTTAACGTGGATGTCGAGTCAGTTCGACCATTAGTCTGTTAGGCTGAGTCAATTTTGATCGGACGACTTAGATTAATCAAGTCCTATTTTTAGTGGCCGTCCAATTAGAAATTATGAATATTTGAAAATGATTTTTAATTGGAAAATGAAAACAGTTTGAAATAGTGTCGATTAGGTTAAGGGTCGAGTAGCGTCGTTTAGGTAAGTGAGAACGGACGGTCCAAATTGAGTATTAGCTTTTAATCGTGGCATTAGGTTTAAGTAATCAGATATGATGGCCGAGGGATAGTCGGCTTTTGATCTGGGCCGTAGGTTTTAGTCAGCTAATCCAGTGGCCGTGGAATAGCCACGTGGTTCAATAGGGACTGTTAGATTAAATTCAAATAATAGAAAAAAATGCAAAATAGTGTCGTTTTGAGGCAGAGGTTGTGCGGGTTCGGGTCTAGGTCGGGTTCCAGCCCGAGTAGGTCGGGTTGACCCGATCTGAATCATTTTTTAATAAAAAATTCATAAAGTGATTTTTAAATAAAAAAATCAAAAAAATTCTAGAAATTCCCAAAAAAAGTTAGAAAATCCTAGAAAATAAAAAAAAATGTAGGAAAATTGTGAAAAATTCTTAGACATTCCATAAATTCCCAAAAATTAAAGATTGACTACAAACAACTAGTCAATCCTATTTTTGAGATTTCCTACCCGTTCTTCTAAAAATTGACGATATTACCCTTTAGGGGTAAATCGCTTCTGCTTGGTATATAGATAGGTCGAGAATGCCAATGTAAGAATTAGGGTTGGCTAGGCGACTAATTATTATGATTGGATTTTCAACTCTCATCCTTTTTTTGGAAATGACGATTCTACCATTCTAAGGGTAAATTGTATTTCTTATTTCGATCGAGTCGTGGAAACTGCTCAAAATTAAATTTTCGGTCTGATGGTCGACCAATCCTTCTATTTAGGATTTTCAGCTCTCATCACCTTCTGTAATGACGGTTTTACCCTTCAAAGGGTAAACCACTTCCAAAATTCTAGAAAAATTCTGAAAATTCCTGAAAAATAGGAAATGAGTTGGTTAGATGATCAGTCCTATTTCCACCTCCCTTTCGACTCCACATTTCCTTTGAAATGATAATTTTTCCCTTTTGAGGCAAATTGCCCCAAATTTCTTCAAAATTATGATTTTGCCCCTCATGGGCAAATCATGTCAAAACCACTTCTGATCCTTGATTGACATTTCTCTAGGCTAATAGGGCCTTACTAGCAATGCTACGTTGTGTTCATGTGATTTATCCATACGTTTTGGATCCTTGATTTGCATATATATTTTTACTGATTGTGAGTTCTAGGGTAGTCACTCCTATTTGCATGAACTCCCAGTTTTAGGGTTCGCACCTCACTTATCTGCATGAAATCTTAGGTTATATAAATCATTCAACTTGGGTGCCGAAAGGGCGTTAACTCTAACAGTTGGCGTAACAAAATCTCCGATCCCATTTATCTGATTTTCGTAGAATTTAATAAAATGCTCCCAACTATTCGATAGGATTTTCAATCGTACCTTTCACAAAATAATTAGTGGCGACTCCTTGGCATGCACACGTATCACATGTCACCAAACTGCACAGAAGGTTGACCACGTATACCACTGTTGCGACTTTGGTAATGGGCTTTGTGAGAAGCTCGCGTCCGACCAGAGAGGACGACCAATTAACCCGCTCAAAGATCTCAGAAGCGAGTCCAACGAGATATCGGGTCGCGACAGACTGACGGCTCCGCTGGGGACTTATTCCAAACCAAAATCTTTGGTTAGGAATTTTTAGAGGACTTGAGTCGATTGAAAAATTAATTGGTTTATCTAACCTTTTTTTTTTCTGCAGATGCTCTCCAAGGTGAGTTACGTATCCTAACTTTTGTGTTAAATATTTTTACATATTGGAGAAATAAGGGGTGGAGTGTTTGTTGACATCTTTCCTGCAGGTTGGAGTTGAGATTATATGTTTATTTTTACGCATATACTGAAACGGTGTTTGATATAAACTGTTGTGCATGACTTTGCATTGTGATGATCACGACACATCTCACACACTGTCGGTCAAAACCCGACTGCAAATCATTTCTAGATTACCTTAGATAGGGAAATGAAATAAAAGGATTTAGTGTTTGATGGCACTTGAGACTTTCGTGTTCGCTCCTGCTCACAATCCAAATTGGAGATATATAGCCCTCTTGGGTGGGTACTCTTGAGGAGGATCTATCATGTTTGGATCGTTGGAGCCTGAGCCATAGGTTCCTCATTTGATATTATTTCTAGAGTATATTCCCACTTGTCTCTTGCGCATGTCTGTAGAAAGTTGGTATACCTAAAACCACCTATTGTTACAAAGGAATATTTGATGCTTCTTGGGTTTTGGTTGATAAGGCATTTTACTTTTAATGTATTTCCTTGCTCCATGTTTCATAGTATGTTCATGTATTGCATACCATTCACATCTACCTGCATTGCATACATTCTGAAATCATTCTAGTGACTGATTGAAATAATGATGATAGGGGATAAGATGTCGTTGTTCCCTAGAAGTTCGACAGAGTTAGTGACCTTCGAATATTTAAGGAAAGTCACTTGTCCTAAACCAAACACAAAGTTGCATTTAAATAGATTTATGTATGGTCGAGAGCTAATCGGACGTAAGCTGGGATATGTCAAAGATTGCCAAACTAGTTGCTATGTCGATAACTTTAGGTTTAAGCGGCAGGCGGATGAGATGCTTAGTACTATATAGAGATGAAAAGGCAGTATCGCAACGGATTAACTAGAGAAGCTTATGCCCGCTGAAAAGCTGAGTGTCAAGTCAGGGAGAACCAATCGGTGATCTCTCTTTGGGGGGAAGAAAAGACGCCCTGCAACCAAAATAAAGCCAATGCATATCATACTTAAAAAGACAAAACTCAAGAAGACCCCCGAAGTCATTATACTATGGACCAGAGAATGGTCGGAAAAGTTAAAGCATCTCAACCAACCTACTGAAGATTATTCTTCACAACCTGAAGGGCATTCAATTAGGGAAGAAGTCCTAATTACTGAGCCGTATCCTAAAGAGGGGGCAAGATAAAGATGCAATTAAGGAGGAAACCCTCATTGACCATCACCTCGAAGAAGATTAGATCTGGGAGAGGGATAGCTTAGATCCCACATTTCATTGGCATTTTATGGATTTCTTGTCTTAGAATAAATTTGATTGGTGTCTCCCCCCTTCTCGAGGCCCTTCTTAATCTCTCTATCATAGCATATCCTTTTTTGTAATAAGGAATTTCATATGTTATGCTCACAGTTAATGTTTTGACCAACGGAATGTGACATTATTATTTCCTTTAGTCACTAAGATGATTCTGATTAATTGCATAATTCACTTCCTTGAAATTCAAATTAGACCTCGAGTCAGGTTTTTCATACCTGAAAGGAATTCTAATTTCTATTTCATTAAATGAAATATGCAATTAAATTAGTCCATCCATACTTCATGACATTGGCATGATCATGTTTAAAGTAATCTTTGGTGATTGATATTTCAAAATCATTTGCATTTTTTAGACTTGATGGGAAAGAATGACATCCAAGTGTTCAAGGTCCCTCGTGCTGAGCTCCTAACTTGGTGGGACAGCATGGGAGACGCTAGCTAGAAGTACGTCAGATCGCGGCTAGGATATTTCTTGGACCTGCCAGAGATTAAATGTCCACTTGCCTTTATTCAAACCATGTCACTCTATTAGGATCTTACCACCGCGACGTTCTGCATGAAATGATTGGAGATTACCCCTACCCTTGAAGAATATAACTCTGCCATTGGAGTTGAGTTTACTCACTTGTTTGTCTAACTTCCTATAGGGTTTAAGCCTTTGAGTTAACTAGTTGAATTCCTAGATACAAACCTCAACGAAATTAAAGCAGACGTCAAAAGTAATTTCGGACCAGTTTCCCTATCTTTTCTTCTAGATAGGTTTCCCAACCTTCCTGCTAGCAAAGGAACTAAATCTGATAAAGCTTTTGTCTTGGCATTCTTTAGTTTTGTCCTATTTCCGATTTCATCTATAACTTTTGACCATATTATGGCTGTAGTGGTCAAACAAGTCTGTTATGAGTGGGATTACTCAAACCTTATCCTCATTGAAACCTTCCTCTCCTTCAACCTTTTTGGGAAAAGAAAGAAAGGAATTTTTACAACCTTTAGTGGTCTCCTGTACCTGTGATTCACGTCCCATATAAAGTAATTTCAAATCCGTATGGGTTTCACTAAGATTAGCTTTGATGTCAATCCTCTTAGAACTTTCATCAAAACTCATACACGTATTTCTAAGTTCAACTTTAAAGAATGGAAGAAATTTCTTAGAACTCTAAAGCCAGAACAACTCTTATTGCGGCTTAGATTACCAAATTGGGTAAAGTCAAGCTCGCATGCAATGACGAAGATCCAGTCTTCTTGTTAGGATTCACAAGCGTCACCGCATATTAGCCAAAGAGGGTTATTCGGCATTATGGGGCATTGCAAGTGATTCCTTCATCACCACAACCAAGTGTATTCTCATTTGACATGCCAAGGGAGACCCTCACAGGGGAGAAGAAGAAGCAATTCGAAGCTAAGGGGGAATTTATCATACGTTCTTTGAAAGATTCCCAGACTAAAGACGTAGAATGACCATATGATAAAACTCACGAGATGAATACTCATAGGGCTTCCACAGAATACATCCAACACTTTAAGGCGACCAAATGCAGTTTTGTCGAGCCTTATGTACCCGAATACATTGTATCGAACGTGCCTGGAGTGGAGCCGTACATACCTAAACACATGGATCTCCGTCATATTTGGAAGATGAGGAATCTCAGACTGAAGGATCCGATCTTTGCTGGGACGATGAGTGTGGCATTCTGAATTCCGACCCTATTTCGAAGCTTATGAATGAATGAATGTCTATTGATGTATTTCAGTTAAATCTCACTCAGAATTGATCCCTCTCGAGTCGACTAATCAAAAGGGAAAAGCCATTTAGGATTTAAGTACGTGGACTAAAGAACTCGACCATGAATTGATACAATGACCATAATGACTGCCGAGGAAATATTTTGGGCCATTAGAGGCCGATCTAAGAATGGTTCCAGAATGATTTGCTAGCATTATGCAATTGGTTCACGGGTAACCCCGAATGACCATGGTATGATTTGCAAATTAACCTAAATCGATTCCTGACGATCGCGTCCTTCGGAACTAGTGATTGACCATCGCAATTACATGACAACCAAAGTCGTCATGGCTCGAATAACTCTTAAACGTGACATTAGTCGCGTGTTGATACGCGTAACTCCTAAGAGCCACCTGTTAGTCTGAGATATGTTGGAATGATAAACGATTGAATTTGACTATGAATTGGACTTCGAGATTAGAGACCGGGCTTTCAAGAATTCCAATGCTAACAAATTGGACGTCGCCTCATCAAGAGAAATTAAGATCATAGTTCACCCCGTATGAATTAGGAAAGTGAAACTTATCCATTTACCCTAGGATAATGTCCTTTCCTTTAGAAATGAGCAAGGGCAAGATGGTCTTTTGCACTTCCCCACCTTTGGCCGAATTCATGAAGGCATCTTGGTCAATTGTCCTCTTGAATTAATGAGGAAAAAGACAAGTTTGGGTAGGGGTCCATTTGAAAGGCCATTGGCAAGAGACAAGTCCCTTAAATCACTCAATCATAAAGCCTAGTCTATCAAGGTTAGGTAGGGGTCCCCCTCTCTTTTGAATTTGGAAGAACAAACTCTCATCTCCCTCTTCTTCTCTTCAATTTGAGTGGAAGATCATCCCAACTCTCCCTTCCTTCTCATCTCTCTTCTCTCTCGACGCCTCTTACTCTCTCTCGTTCGTTCTCATCGTCGCCGGCCATCGGAGGCCGCGAGCCACTGCGCCGACCACCACCACATCCCACACTCTCTTACCGTTACCCTCATCACCTTAGACTACCATCTCGCCATCGCCATTGGTTCGTAGAGCCACCAGAAGCTGAAGTGGTTGCTGTTCTAACCAACCTAACCCGAGGAGCTCTTGAGCTTGTTTTAGAGCTTGTTTCACCTTGTTGTTTTGGTAAGACACCTCTTAAGCCTATTTAGGATGTTTAGAAATATGTTTATGAGGTTAAGGTTGAGTTTTAGTAGATTATAATGGCTAAGAATGAGTTGGTTTCATGGATTAGAAACCGAGACCTTGCTGTCCAGAAATTGTCGTGAACTTGCAGCCCTTGTCGGACGATTTTGCTTGCTCAACTCTTCGGTAAGTTGATCCTAACCCTTTATTAGGATATTAGGTTACCAATAGATGTTTTATAATTGGATTGGTAGAGTTTTAGGGGTTGTTTTGCATGAAAAAGTCGTGAAACCCGAGAGCCCGTAATTCCCGTTTTCAGCGCGCGTCGAAATTAGAATGGCTCGTTTTAGGTCGTTCGGAGTCCAAATTGAGCCCCATTTTCTCCCACGCTATCATAAGATCATGGAGAATATGATTCTGAAGTTGGATTACCTAAAAAGTAAACATATTTATGTTATTTTTGCTTAGAGTAAGCCCAACTAAATCTGCCATGGAATGGATGAATTGCACTTGGTCGTTTATTGGAATAAAAATGGCGAAATTGAGGTTAAACGATGAAGTCCTATTCTATTCATAATGATCTTGGGGTCTTGAGCATGTGTTGAAATCATTCTAATTTAATTTGAGCAAGTGAAGTGGTGTATTTGACTAAACCAGATTTTGGATGGAAAGTGCAAAACAAATCGAATGCTCATGGATGACCTATGATCGTGGTTATGTGCCTTGTTGGTTAATTGTTTGACTGAGTGATCTTGAGTGCAATTGGCTGATTGGAATGAGATGTATAAGTACTAAATCATATATTAACCTATTAAGGTTAAAACATGACTTGAGAGCCGTTTTTACGGGGGTTCCTGGTAAACATATAATAGCCCGGGTATTACGATGAGGGCGTTTACCAAATGCAAGTATGACCTAAGAGGCATTTTTACGGGTGGTCTGGGCAGATGAATTTATTAGACCTGAGTGTTACGACGAGGGTCTTGCCTAATACAATGTGATTATTAAGCTATGTCTTGGGCGCTACGGCGAGGGCTGAATAGCTAGAATCAAGTTATTGATGGTATGCCTTATTTGAGTAGTTGATTATTTAATTGCCTAAAGTACGAAGCTTCGCTTGAATAGTGAAATCGCATCTTGAATTGGATTGAATTAGGTGCCTATTTGTCGTACCTCTTCTTTTGTCCTAAACGTCATGATTATGCTTTATATTAGAATTGTTTATTTTCAAAATATCTAAGGTACTAATGGCCTAGTTTATGGTTAGAAATGACTTGTTGAGATTTATTTTCACCCCATCGTGGGATAACATTTTCAGGTCCTGAATGACGGATGTCTCGTGACTGCCATGAATTTGACTTCCGAAGATACCCTTTTGAAGTAGATGAACCCTTAACCTTGCCTGACTGTATTTCTTTTTGTAGTCTTAGGGAGCAGCTTTCTCATTTTGGGTTGTAAATGCATGTATAGCTCCGTAGGGTTAAACTTCATCTACCTTTATTTTTATTAATGGAAGTTTTATTGTAGAAATGACCAGTTGTAACCTTTTGGCGTGTATTTGACACTTTTAGAGGAATGTACGGAGTAAGTTTTAAATCTATCTCTTTTGCATTATGAGTCATTGTGTTCGGAAGAAAATTTTTTGTTAAGGAGATTGTTCGCCGCTTTTGCATGTGCATTTCATATCGCACTTAAGTCGTTCGCCGTTGATCTTGGGAACTACTCAAGTAAATGGCCGTAGCGAGATGTTAGCGGGCTCGAAGGGTGCGGGGAGTGACAATGACGGTGCCTTAGACCTTAAGTACCCTAGACTTAGATAGACTATTATGTCAAGTGTAAAACGTGTGAATATAATGATATTTGCTTAGCATTTGGATACTCATTTGTATTAAATGTTTCTTCTAGCATATGTGTATGAGCATAAGCATGTTTTGTCGATGCATAAAAAACTATCGTAAAAAATTGTGCTTCTTTCAATTTCATGAATTCTTTGACAAATGATTGAAAGAACTGCTCACGTGAGACTAAGGCTCACAAAGTAGTCCTTTTTCTCATTCATCAATAGAAAACATGCAATTGAAAGAATCCAGTGCTTTCCTTATATGTCCTAAAGAGATACTTGTTTATTTTCAAATAAACAAGTATTCTCTAATCACGAAATTACCAAAACACCATTTCCGTACTCGACTTAAAACAAGAATGGAACAACAGAAATTGACTCTATGAGTGGGCATGTTAGAGACCCAAATGACTACTATGACTACCATGATGACTGAAATTAAGGCCATGTCAGAAGCCTCCCAAGCTAGACAGACGGCAATACCTAATCTGAACGACTCAAGTCAATCCTTAAGAGCCAATACGACTGATAAAGGGACGGCTGAAAGTGCCCAACATGTCATAGAGGACATTCGTGTGACAAATATCCAATCACAACCAAAGATACCTCATGTTATCATTAACCTTGAGAAGGAAGAGAAAGGAAAACAGGCTATGAAGATTGAAATTGATGCTAAGAGAATAGCCAAGATTGAGGAGTGCTTGAGCAGTCAGGGTTACGAGTTATCCTGTTTTGATAAGATATCTCCGTTCGCCAAAGTAGAGACTCCTCTAGACTACAAAGAATGAAAAAATACAACATGACAGGCTGTCCACATGCTCACCTCAAATACTATCTGCGTAAGATGGCGCACTATTCTAACTATATTCCCCTTCTGATGAATAAGTTCCAAGAGAGTTTGGCTGGTGCCGCTCTGGCTTGGTTTATTGAGTTAGACTTGGATGATTACGACGGGTGGGAAGATCTTGTTAAAGATTTCCTCAGGCAATATAAGTTTAACACAGCTACGCCCCCGATAAGAGAAGATTCGTTACGAACAGTAAAGGAAGATGCGAAACAATCAGAATATATGCCTAGAGATGGCATGCTTTGGCAATTCAAGTAAAACCGTCAATTCTGAAAGACGACTTGATTGACCTGTTCCTAAAAACCCTTCCATATGAGTACTTTGACAAATTAAACACATTAGGATGCCAAACCTTTACACACTTGATAAAGGTGGCTGAAAGATTGGAGTGAGCTTTGAGAGAAAAAAGGCCACATGAAGTTCGACGAGGAAGCAATATCCCTTGAGAAAAGAAAGAGAGGCTGGAGTTGACATAACCTTTGTACCGGATTCCCACAAACCCAAGATGTTCTCTAATTCTAATCAGGTGAAAGGAGGATTATCGTGGTCAATGTCTAAAGGACAAGAGCACAGTAAGAGGCAGCCTCCGAAGCAATTTTCTCAACTTTCGAGATCGTTATCTAAATTACTCCCGATATTATTAGAGCAACACTTGGTGGCAAAGGAACCTCTTAAAGCGAATCCGGCGAAATATCCAGGTCTTGATGAAAGCTAGACTTGCACCTATTATATGAGTGAAAGATGACACAATGTAGATAATTGCTGCATCCAAGCCGAAGGTTCAGGCTCTCATTGACAATCAAATTTTGAAATTCGATGATGTGGCTCCGAACGTGCAAGAGAATCCACTCTCTGATCACTAAGCAATTGGTGCAATATTTGCTGATGAAGAAGAAAACCACCTTGAACTAAAGGTGAATGTACTTAAGCTAACCAACATTTTGGCAATCGCCTCGTCATATCTGAAAGAGGGAGAAGCGTCGGTTGAAAGAAAGAAGCTATGTATTGCCAAGATGATGAGTCTAGGGATAATGTCAAGCATTTCTGATAAGAACTTTGAAGGAATTAAAGCCTCAGTGAACCTAGAATGGAACCAGTTTGTGGTTGAAACCGAACGAGGGAATATGTGGAACGTCCCACATGAAAGTTTGATGGGCGACATAGAGCTGATTACCGAACCAGAAGAAAAGCTTGATGAAGACGAACTAGAAGCCACTAAACGGAGTCTCGCTAATCGCAGATTTGTAATTGAAGCAATAGAGAGAGGGGAGGTCATAGATAATCTAGATGAGGATTCTTGTAGGTACAATTTTAAAGTTAAGTACTCTACTCCTCCCAGTTTCTTCTAAAGAATGGAGGATATCATTCCTGATGGATGGGGAGGTATGGATGATCCTGTTCAATCAGAAATCATGGAGACGGTGATAGAGCCTTTTACAAAAGAACCTGAATCATCACTCAATCGAGTGATATCGAAATGTTTCATGCGCATAGAACAGCAAGTGAATGATCTCTCGAGGGAGATGGAAGATATGTCGTTTCGATTGACAACGTGCAGTCATCCTTAAACAACAACTAACAAGCTTGACACAGAGCAATACATCAGGATGGAGAAATTAATAATCCAGTGGCAAAGCTTGACTGAACTGTTCGAGAGAGTAACAAGACATGTGAAGTTTACAATATCAGCTGAGTCAAGTGATGCTAACAAAAACCACCATTCGGAATGCGAAAACTTCCCAGAAGGTTTTGGCGATATTGTGGCAATGATTGAAACTGCTACGGCTGTAGTAATCAAACTGAACGAGCTTGATAACTTAAGCCAAGAAGAAGATTATCGGGTGAAACCTGTGGTAATTCACCTACCAAGAGATGAAACTATTGGTGAATCTGAACCAGAGGCATCCCACTTGACGACGGTAACCATACAAGTCCCGCCGATAGAAATCTATGATTCTAAGGCAATTCATTGGATCTATGGAACGGGAGAAGTAGATTCTGTAATGAGGTCCGGACGATTTTACAGCCCAAGGGAAGGCGAATTTGAAAAGAAGGAGGTTTCGAAGGAAGATGCGAAAAAGCTCCTATTCATTGTTAAAACCAGCGAATTCGAAGTAATAGAGCAGTTAAGGAAAATGCTGCCCAAATATCTTTGTTGGATTTATTCATCAACTTGGAGAAGCATAAAGATGTGCTGTTAAAGGTACTAAATGAAGTACATGTCCTCGAAACCATCAATGAAATACAGTTAGGAGACTTTGTAGAGGCAATCCTTCTTAAGGATCAATTAAGTTTTTCGAATGAAGATTTCCTTATGGAAGGAAGATGGCACAACAAGGCCTTATACATCATTGCACATTGCAATGGGAAGAGAGTAGCACACGTGCTAATCGGCAACGGATCAACTTTTAACATCTGTTCATTGGCTACATTGAGAAGCTTGGGCATCAAAGAGGAAATGATTCAAATTTGCAAGGTGGTTGTTAGAGCCTTTGATGGGATGAGAAAAACGGTGGTAGGCGAGATCGAGCTGGATGTGCTCATTGACCTAACCAAATTCTCCATAAACTTCTAAGTAATGGATTTCTCGGGCGCATTTGAATTCCTGTTAGGGAGACCCTGGATCCACGTCGCTGGAGCCGTACCTTCAAGTCTTCATCAGAAAGTACGATTTGTAATTGACGGGAAAGTAATCACCGTTCATGGGAAAGTTGACCTCCTTCCATATCAAAATAACGCTTTCTCCTACATTCCCTGGAGCTGGTGGCAGTAATCCACACTCATGTGGGGGCGAAACTGAAGGCTCATTTTATCTTTGAAGCTAACCTTCTACCAGCTAAGATGTTGCCAGCATACGTGTTCAACCAAGGAAAAGGTCTTGGTAAGCATGGTCAATAAATCAGTGCTCCTCTGCAATTAAAATCCAATGAGCATAAGATGGGCTTGGGATATCAGAACACTTGCATTGGTAACTTTACTCTTAAGACAGCAGGCCGAGGCCGAGGCAAGAGCCGTGAACGCCATGGACGGCAAAAAAATCAGAAGGATTCCTTCATTGGTTCTTCAGCTTGGAAATGCAAATCTAAGATGTTCAGCAGCCCTTTGAATGAGTATTTCAGCACATACTCTAAATGGTTGTCAAAGGAATGGATAATTTCGTCAGCGGAACCAGATCTAGCAAACCCTTTTTTGGGTGATGACTCCGTAAACATTATCATAGAGTAGCTTGATGATGAAGCCGCTACTTCTGAGTAAAGAAGCCCCTTCCTTGCTTTTAATACAATACTTGAATTCCTGCATTTCTTTGCATTTTTCATTTTTGTGTTTGAAGTAAATATGGGAAAACACCTTTGGATCTACGATCGTTGGTCCAAACAACATAACTTGTAATGCGGTCCATTTTTTGCATTTAATAAAACACACGAGTTTTATTAAGGACATATGCAACTACAAATCAACTCAATGATGATACTAGCCTTCTATATAGGAAGCTTGAAGCCTGATTTACCATATGATTCCTGATTTTCAAAATATTTTCGAGAAACAAAGGTGTCTGAGGATATGAGGACTAGTTTCATTTATGCCTGCACTTATTTTGAAATCCCTTTCGAAAAGATTTTTCACACTTATGCATCGCATTTTTATATGAAATAGAGACTAACCATTCTCATGACATTTCAGGTATATCATCTCAAACAAGATGATTACTCTTGTGATATTGAGGAAGACACAGATGAAGGTTACGCAACTATCCGTATAGCTTGGAGTGCCTTCAAAAATTTGACACTCCCATTTCAGAAGAGTCGATAGTCATTAACTTGGGTGATGTTGCAGATATCAAAGAGATCAAGTTGGTGGCCATTTATCCCAAGCTGAAAGGCTCAAATTTATAGAATTACTTAAAGAGTATCAAGATATCTTTGCATGGTTATACATTGATATGCCGGGTTTGGATCCCAGAATCGTAGAACATACATTACCCACGGATCCCAGTATCAAACCGGTAAGGCAATGCAGCAGACAGATGAAAGCTGAGTTAGAAGACAGAATTAAAGAAGTGATGAAACTTCTTAGAGTGGATTTTATTGAAGATATCCCTTACTCAGATTGGATTGCAAACATAGTCCCAATCATGAAAAAAGATGGCAAGGATTTGTGTGGATTATCGGGACTTGAATAGAGCAAGCCTAAAGGATGATTTTCCACTTCCCTACATCGATGTGCTGGTAGATAGTACAATATGGTACGAATTATTCTCATTCTTGGATAGATTCTCCGGATATAACCAAATCCTCATGAAATAGGAGAACAAGCCAAAAACTGCATTTACCACCCCTTGGGGAAATTTCTGTTATAAAGTAATGCCATTTAGACTAAAGAATGCTAGGGCAACTTATCATAAGGCGATGGTCACCCTATACCATGATATGATCCATAAGGAGATCGAGGTATACGTCGATGACATGATCGCCAAGTCCAAGGAAGGACAAGATCACATTCAAGTGTTAAGGAAGCTATTTGAGCGACTTCGAAAATATAAGTTGAGGCTCAACTCTAACAAATGTGTGTTCAGGGCAAAATCTGGGAAATTTCTCGGATTCATGGTCAGTAGCAGGGGCATTGAAATTGGTCCCTTGAAAATTCAAGCTGTTCGTGACCTAGCAACTGCCTTGACGGTAACGCAAACGAGAAGTCTTCTAGGGAGATTAAACTACATCACTAGATTCATCAACCAATTATCAGATGTGGCTAAATCGATTTTCAAACTACTCAAGAAGGGTGCGAAAATGGCTTGGGATACAGATGCAGTTAGGCCTTTCAAAAAATCAAAACTTATCTAGCCACTCTACCAGTACTTGTGCCACCCATCCCAAGTCACCTCTTGACCTTGTATTTGACTATACATCAAAAGTCTTTGGGAGTCTCAATTGCTCAAACAAGCCCTGTGGATGGTGAGAAAAGAGCTATCTACAACTTGAGTAAGAAGTTCACCTCGCTTGAAATAAATTATTTGCCTGTAGAGAAGGCTTGTGTAGCAACAGTATGGATGCTTCGCAGATTGAGATAATATACCCTACACCACCATATTCATCTAGTGACAGAAAATGACCCTATCAAATATCTCTCAAAAAAACTGTTTTGATTGGGAAATTAGCAAAATGACAAGTTATGTTGTCTAAATTTGACATCAAGAGCTCCCCACAAAAGTCTGTGAAGGGGAGAGCCATAGCCGATATGTTGCCAGAGAACGCTCAAAATCACACATCTTCTGGGTAGACAAAAGTAGAAGAACAAGTTTTGAATCTGACAGAAGACAAATGGGTCATGTATTTCGATGGTGCCGTCAATCTATCGGGAGCTACCATAGGGGCAGTGCTAATATCCCCTGATGGTCAACATTACCCCGTTGCAGCAAAAATGACTTTCCATTGCACCAACAATATTTCAGATTATGAGGCATGCATTCTGGGGCTACAGTTGACCATCTCTATGGAGGTACCTAAGCTGTAGGTTTATGGAGATTCTATGCTCATAATTTTTCAGACACATGGGGAATGAAAAATAAAGGACACAAAACTCATCCCCTATCATGAGTACTTGGAAGAGTTGACACTTAAATTTGAAGAAGTGTCATTTGAATATATGCCAAGAGCGCAGAACCAGTTCGCAGATGCACTAGCCACGCTGGCCTCCATGCTGCAAATAACTGACGGATTATAAATAGAGCCACTGAGGATTGGCATAACAAAAAAATCAGCTTATTGTATGATGATCGAAGGAGAATTCGAAGGAGAGCCGTGGTACCACAATATCAAGAATTATCTCTTGAAGAATGAATTTCCTGAAGGATGTCAAGCAGAAAATAAAAAATATATAGCTAAGATGGCTAGTAAATTTTTACTCAATAGAAAACTTTGTACAAAAGGTCATTTGACTCCACTCTGTTAAGGTGCGTAAATGCTAAAGAAGCAAATACTCTCATGAAGGAGATCCATAAAGATATATGCGGACCACACACGAGTGGCCGTCTCCTCGCTAGAAAGATCATGTGGCTTGGTTATTATTGGATGACCATCGAATCAGACTGTAGTCAATATGTCAGGTCATGCCACTAATGTTAAGTATATGGAGATAAGATTAATGCCCCCCGAACGAACTTCATCAGATGTCAGAAATTTGGCCTTTCTCTATGTGGGGAATAGACATGATAGGGCCTGTCAATCCGACAGCTTCAAATGGTCATCATTTCATTCTAGTTGCAATTGATTATTTCACGAAATAGATAGAAGCTAGTTCTTACACAAATGTCACTGCAAGGAGTATGGCAAAGTTTATCAAGAGAGATATAATTTCTTGATATGGTACCTCTCGGGTGATCATCACAGACAATGGGTCTAACTTAAATAACAAGATTGTCGATGATCTACTGGATCACTTTGGCGTTCGACATCTTAATTCTTACCCTTACCACCCGCAAATGAATGGAGCAGTAGAAGCGGCAAACAAAAACATAAAAAAGATCTTGACTAAGACTATCGAGAATTACAGGAATTGGCATGAGAGGCTACCCTTTCCCTTAATGGCATATCGGACTTCGATCAGGACTTCTCCTAGGGCAACTCCTTATGCGGGATGGAAGCTGTCTTGCTTGTAGAGGTTGAGGTTCCATCTTTGAGAATATTGTCAGAAGTTAAACTCTTTGAGACAGAGTGGATCAAAAATAGATATGAGCAGCTAAATCTGATAGACGAGAAACGTCTTAGAGCAATTTATCACGGCCAGAGCTACTAAAAGAGGGTGGCCAAGTCATTTAATTGGAAAGCTAAACCTAGAGGTTTCGAGATGGATGGCCTGGTGATAAGGAAAACTTTGCCGAATGCTTCTCATCTGGGAGGCAAGTTTATCCCGAACTATGAAGGTCCTTATGTTGTCAAGAAAGTCCTCGTGGGAGGGACATTAATTCTTGTAAATTCTGAAGGAGAAGAATTGGGATATCCTGTAAACTCAGATGCTGTGAAGAAGTATTATCCTTGAAATGAAATCAGATGATGGTCACATGACTTTCTAGAAAACGATTCGAGTCGCCTTGGCAGTCATTACATAGGTATATCATGCATCTATGCATATATGGCATGTGTTATGTTTTGCAGGATTCCAAGAAATGGACTCAGAATCAAACTCGTTCAAATGAAACCAAGAACAGAACGGTTCCGGACACGTAGAACCAGGTGATGTGTATCTATTCCATCAAGTGTTAAAATATCTTCTACTTATTGAAATTTTTTGTTCTCTTCATACAGGGATGTCCAATGAAGACAGAAGATAGCAATGGAGAAATACCGTAAAATTTCTCACTTTCTTGTAAGAAAGAAGAAGTCGAAGATGAACATGCACGTGGTCAAACTTAGGAATAAATCATGGTTTCAAAAGATAAATTTCTAACACTTGTTGCACACAGGTTAAGGTTAGAGGTTATTCAGACATGGCTGAAGCACGCATGGTGCGTCATTAATTCCCTGTGGGACGAAATATATGGAGAAAAACAAAATGATTTTTTCAAAACAAAGTTGTTTAGGCTATCTAGCAGGAATGTTTCTTCAGATAAGAGGCAAGCCTAATCTAAACACGCCATATACACACTAGAAAGATGAGAGGAGTGTAAGGATAGAAAAGTCTGAACCCGAGGATGTAAAGGCTATTTGCATCGATTACATGGATTAGGATGACGGAGGCATTCATTATTCTCCACAAACATTACAGGTAATCATTGATAAACCCTTTGAGCGGTAGTCTTCATTTCTTAACCCTGTCAAGAGTCACCCCACATTGGGGTCTTATAAAAGGTGTCTAGTAGCATGAAAGGTAAATAGTTAGAAATCTTTTTGCTCGGGTTAACATCAATTTTCGTGTGTTGATATGCATTGATCCAGACGCTATAGGATGACGAAGAGATATTCATTTCTCTATCCTATACACTTATACCTGTTGCATAGCCAATTTGAGCCTATGAATTCATTTCATGTACCCCTATTGGTGATCATTGCACAATACCAAGGCAAAGGTGACAAAGACACTCGCAGACAGAAAAGTTCGAGAAGTAGGAGCTACGTGAGACTTTCAAAGCAAAACGTCCAGACAGGAGAGACTCAAATCACATACCTTACACAATCATAAAAATCCTAATTCCTAGAAAAAGAAAAAGAAAATGCGGGATTGAAAAAGAGAAAAAGCTGAATCCCTATGCATTAAAAAGAGGCAAAAAGCCCGATAAGAACAGGGTTGACATTCATTAGAATGATGAAAAGTCGTAAGATTGATTTTGTGGACACTAAGGAATTACCGGATGCCTCAACCCCTAACAAATTTTGAAGTAAAACAAGAATCCTCAGGAATTGCGCAGCAAAAGGCTACCCTTCTAATGGAATCAAAGCCAACTGCCAAAAGATATACAAGATCTTTCAAAGATTAGACCCGTTCTCAAGAAGACTAAAGATGTTCTTCAAAGAGACGTACATTAGAGACAAAACAGAAGATTGATCAGCAATGATCACAAATGTCAAACCCTTCGCGATTCCGGACCAAAAACAAGTCTTTTTTGGTCCTCAATCCTACCTACATTACAATGCTTCGCAGTTTTTCTAACTAAGATGCCTAGGTTATTGTGTACCTTAGCTCGAAAAAGTATGAGCAAGATTATTTCTTTCTCATTTTGCAGGGTTCTTGACTTGTAAACCCAGAGCGGATGAAGAAAACTTTCATTCAAAAGGCCTCACTCAGAGAGTGAGTCCCCCTTGGAAACTGTGTCCAAGCCCAACATTATGGTCCCGTAGAGACTTCTCGATTGATCGTAGTGTATGCGCTGCGAATAGCCCCGAAAACCCAGGTACATGTTATTCGAAAATTCGAATGCTTTCTTCATAAAAGACTAAAATCGAAGAATTTGTGAGAAACCATTTTTGACGAAGACATTCCAATAGAATGTTTAAAAGTGAGTTTTGTTGGAAACTTCAAATTGTTTGATCTAGGATTTTCCTTACAAGGATTTTTTTATCATATTTGCATGTTTCAAGATGTCTTGGATAACTTCCAACATCATAGGTCATTTTGCATAATCGCATAGGTTAAAGTAAAACTTTGCCTGCATTTAACTGTCATTGCCTCGAGATAACTGATAACTTTTGATAAGGAATGAACTCTCAGGTTTAAACTTCTATGAGACTCATGGTAGCCTCGGGTCAAAGAAGAAAACCTTGCTCAACAAGGAAGAACATCGAATTGTCTTTTATATGAGATTTCATATTTGAGACTTTTGTAGGATCCTTAGAACCCCCAAATCCCAGAATGGCACATCACTTTTCAAAAGGACAATCTTCGAAACTATCTTTCTGAGAGATTTCAAGTAATCCTTAAATCTCAGAAGAGTCACGTTAACGAAAGTTTTTGCAGGTTTGAACTTTCTGCGGGATACTTGGAGTCCCCAAATCCCAGAATGGTGCCTTGCACGTCGAGAAGACAATATTTAGAACTAGCTTTCTGTAAGGTCTTAGGTAACCCATAAACCCCATAATAGCCCATTTGGTAAAACCTAAGAGTTAGGTATACCTCATTTGTATAGACTTTCGTTGATTCCTCAAGGTGTAGGATCAATCCAGTCTTCGAAAAATCTCAAAGAACGGGTGCGTCACCTTTAGGTTCTTGGTGGATATGAAGCCTAGTCTCTGACAAGTCCTAAAGAACGGGTGCGTCATCTTTAGATTCCTGGTAGATAAGAAACCTAGTTTCCGAAAAATTTTAAAGAACAGGTGCGCCACCTTTAGTTTCCTGGTAGATAGAAAACCTATTTTTCGACAAACCCTAAAGAACGGGTGCGTCACCTTTAGGTTCCTGGTGGATAGGAAGCCTGTTCTCCGACAAACCTTATAGAACAGGTGCGTTACTTTTAGATTCTTGGTGGATAGAAAACCTAATTTTCGACAAACCCTAAATAACGGGTACGTCACCTTTAGGTTTCTGGTGGATAGGAAGCTTAGTATCCGACAAATCCTAAAGAACGGGTGTATCACCTTTAGGTTCCTGGAGGATAGGAAGCCTAGTCTCCGACAAACCTTAAAGAACAGGTGCGTCATTCATAGGTTCATGATAGAAAGAAGTCTTATTCAAGGCCTGATCCTCCATATGGATTGAAACTTTTGACAATCCTTAAAGAACGGGTGCGTCATCATAAGTTCCTGTCAGATAGGAATCCCATTCTAGTTTGGCCTACCATATGGGCTAGAATTTA
The DNA here is from genome assembly GCA_028455895.1 of Rhodomyrtus tomentosa. NCBI lineage: Eukaryota > Viridiplantae > Streptophyta > Magnoliopsida > Myrtales > Myrtaceae > Rhodomyrtus > Rhodomyrtus tomentosa. Next base: position 31,142,154 of record JAPCWY010000001.1, on the reverse strand, counting down.
ATTGCCCTATGATGCTCAAGAAATGTGTCCCTAGGTATTTACTTGTATCCATTATATGCCGCGATACCACACAAGCATCAAGCATGCGAGTAATAGTTGAGTATCTCTACCCCATCTCCCTCTCTTACATCAGCAACGATAGAATGAACAAAGCGTTCACCAGTAGGACAAGAAAAATTGAATGTCAGGATTCGTTTTCCTTTTTTCCCAATCGAGTCAGTTTTGACTCAGGTGTCACCTGTCTTTAAGTAAAACCTCTCGCGAGGTTCTTCTCAAAGAGGGGCAGCGGTTGATACTTGATTTTTTTATTAGTCTTTTTCAGTTTATTTTAAAAAATACATAAAAAGTTAAAAAAATTGTAAAATCAATTTTGGTAGCCTTGGCCAAGCTCAAGGAACTATTTTTGATCAAAAATAATATTTTTATATTTTTCATATTTTTTGGAATTTTTAGAAAATAGGAAAATACTCAAAAATCCAAGAAAAATAGTATTCGAGGTCACAAAATATAGAAAATATTCAATATTTTTATTTTAATTCCCTTGTATTTTTGATCTCATAAAAAGTCCAAATTCAAGTTCAATTTTATGTGTTCCTTTGTTACACGTATGATTGAATTTGATAAAAAAAAATGTCAATTGGGCATTTTAATTTATAATTTGCATTTTTAGGATCTTGACATTCAATTTGATTGTCCCTCATTACAATTTAACCCAATTATTTGCACAAATTGCTCAATTACGTGAATTGGGCAAAATTGCATACTTAATTACAATTTAGTTCTCGAATTTGGATATAAATAAAATTACTTTCAATTCAAGGGCTACATTTACAAATTGAAGCCACTGTCCAATGTATTTCACCACCCTAAATTGATTGGCACGGGTGATTAGGTCCAATTTGATCATTTGAGCCTTCAAGTTCACAATTTTTCGAATTGAAATTAAGGACAAATTTGGGGATTTTGTAAAAATTGACATGAACTTTTGGAAAAAATTATATTTTTAGATAATATTCATATCCTAAGTTTGATTTTGAGGTTTAATTGCAAAAATTCCCCACCAATTTGGGTTAATGTTGAAAATTTCAAGTCGGAATTGGTTCGGACCTGTCAGACCGGTCGAATCGATTCGCTATAGTATCGTTTTCTTTCTCGAGCTGTCGTGCGAATGAACAGTCCCCAGGTGGATTTTTATTGTCAAATTAAAGATCAATTCGCGAGTAATTGGAAGAGAGATAGGAGGCATTTTGTTCCTTTTGTCGTCCCCCGTCGATCAACACCAGCGACACCGTATGTCATCGCCGGAGTGAAGAGTAATTGGCCGGTCAAGCTTAGGAACTGCAAAAAGTCAACAGAAGAAAACTTAGATAAAATTCGACCAAATTCACACCAAATGGAGAACACCGGAGATCCTGACGGACATGGACGGGAAACGAACGGATTTCGTCATTGTCAGCGAGCCAATTGGCACATGGGAGGCACGTGAGAGGGCTAAATGGATGTTTGCCGATTGGGCGGCAAATTCGAAACTGGTATATAGCCTTATAGGGCTTGAGAGGAAAGGGAGATCGATTCATTCAGTCGTGCAGGATTAACAGAATCGAGAGAGAGAGAGAGAGAGAGAGAGAGAGAGAGAGAGAAAGAGAGAGAGAGAGAGCTCGTTCTCCGACTCCCATCTCCGAGAACTCGAGCTCGACTGCAAGGCACTGGTTAGGCTGTCTCTGGCCAAACCGAAGCCAAAGAAGAACGTTAGAAACTTTCCTGAAGCTACGAGAAGAGATTGCTGTCGGCCGCGTCGCCCGAAATTGCAAGAGCAGGTAAGTCACAACCTTGAGCTTTTCACTGTGCATCAATGGCAACTTGCCTTACACTCGATCATTCTTGCATTTCTTCTGTGCATTTTACTTCTTGAACATTACTGAGCATGGTCGCAATCCTCTTTTGTGTCAATTTTGCATAAACTCTCGCGTCTGAGCCTTGAAAATCTTCTCGCTATTATCAAACTCGTTGAAACTCCCTTAGCTCAAGGTAGCCTAAACCAGGTCAATCGGACCTAAAAGGTAAGTATTCTAAACCTCATTAGAAGCTTCTATGCAAAGGAATTAGTTTGAAATGCCTTGTTCTCCTCGTTTGAGATGTCATGTCTACTTACTGTGTAAGCTTCGTCGTCCTTGATTCTGTGGATTAAATCGCATGATTCTACAATATGTTGTGTGCGATGATGAGACGAGTTGATTGGCGACGGTCTTGTGCAATTCCGTTGAGATTTCACCGTTAGATCGTCACCGAAGGCTTTCAGCCGTCCGTTTAGATGTCGTTGAGAGGTTGAAGACGATGCATACATGGCAAGTCACGAGTTAGCGGCTTAGGTGGTATAGTGTGATTGGTCCACGTGGATGTCGAGTTAGCTCGACCGTTAGTCTTTTAGGCCGAGTCAGTTTTGATCGGACGGCTTAGATTAATCGAGTCCTATTTTTAGTGGCCGTCCGATTAGAAATTAAGAATATTCGAAAATAATTTTTAATTAGAAAATCAAAATAGTTTGAAACGGTATCGTTTAGGTTAAGGGTCGAGCGGCGTCGTTTAGATAAGTGAGAACGGACAGTCCAGATCGAGTCTTAACTTTTAATCGTGACCGTATGTTTAAGTAATCAGATTTGACGGCTGAGGGATAATCGAATTTTAATCTGGGCCGTAGGTTTTAGTTAGCTAATCCAGTGGCCATGGAGTAGCCATGTGGTTCAATAGGGATTGTTGGATTAAATCCGAATAATAGAAAAATAAATGAAAAAACTTAAAACGGTGTCATTTTGAGGTAGAGGTTGCACGGGTTCGGGTCTAGGCTGGGTTCCGACCCGAGTGGGTCGGTTCGACCGGTCCGAATCATTTTTTAATAAAAAATTTAGAAAGTGATTTTTAAATAATAAAAAAATAAAAAAAATTCTAGAAAATCCCAAAAAAAAATGTTAGAAAATCCTAGAAAATCCAAAAAAATGTAGGAAAATTGTGAAAAATTCTTAGACATTTCAGAAACTTCCAAAAATTAAGCATTGACCACAGACAATTGGTCAATCTTATTTTTGGGATTTCTTATCTGTTCTTCTGAGAATTGACGATATTACCCTTTAGGGGTAAATCGCATCTGCTTGGTATAAGAGATAGGTCGAGAATGTCAAGGTAAGAATTAGGGTCAGTTAGGCGATCAATTCTTATGATTGGATTTTCGACTCTTGTCCTTTTTCTGAAAATGATGATTTTACCCTTCTAAAGGTAAATTGTATTTCTTATTCCGATTGAGCCGTGAAAATTGCTCAAAATTAGGATTTAGATTTGATGGTCGACCAATCATTCTATTTGAGATTTTCACCTCTCATCACCTTCTGTAATGACGATTTTACCCTTCAAAGGGTAAATCGCTTTCAAAATTACAAAAAAATTCTGAAAATTCCTGAAAAGTAGGAAATGGGTTGGTTGGATGATCAGTCCTATTTTCACCCACTTTTTGACTCCATATTTCCTCTGAAATGATAATTTTGCTCTTTTGCGGCAAATTGCCTCAATTTTTTTTTAAATTACGATTTTGCCCCTCATGGGTAAATCATGTCAAAACCACTCCTGAGCCTTAATTGACTTCTAGGTTAAACAAATCATTCAACTTACGTGCCGAATGGGCATCAACTCTGACAGTTGACGTAACAAAATCATCGATCTCATTTCTCTGATTTTTGTAAAATTAAATAGAATGCTCCCAATTATTTGATTGGGTTTCCAATCGTACCTCCACAAAACGATTGGTGGCGACTCCTTGGTATGCACACGTATTACATGTCACCAGACCGCACCGAAAGTCGACCACGTATACAGCTGTTGCGACTTGGGTAACAGGCCTTGGGAGAGGCCTGCGTGCGACTAGAGGGGACTGCCCATTAACCCCCCCAAAGATCTCGGAAGCAAGTCTGACAAGATACCGGGTCGCGACAATGCTATGAATTGCACTAGACCTGACATAGTCTTTATAGTTGGCATGCTGAGGCGTTTCACTAGTAATCCTAGTAAAGAGCATTGGGATGCCTTCATTAGGCTGATGAGATACCTTAAAGGTACTAAAGATTATGTTTTATGTTACTCCGATTTTTCTCTAATTGTGGATGGATATTTTGATGCCTCATGGTGCTCATAGATTGGAAATAGTAAGTCAACAAGTGGATATGTATTTACTTTGCGTGGAGCTGCTATTACTTGTAAATCTAAAAAATAGACTTGTATTGCATTGTCGTTTATCGAATCAGAACTTTTTGCTTTATCTTTAGCCGGCGAAGAGGCAGAGTGGATAAAGAATCTGATTATGGATATTCCTTTGACTCAGCTAAAGATTAATTCTTTAAGTCTGTTCTATGATAATCAAGCAGCTGTCCAAGTTGTTAAGAATGCTCTCTTTAATTTAAAGAGAAGACATGTGAGGCTGCAACATGCAGTGTTGAATTATCTGAGAGAATAAGGAGTTATCACTTTGATCGATGTGAGATCGAAGGATAACATGGCCGATGCTCTCACAAAAGGTATGCCTAAAGATCGATTATTCAAAATAGTAGGGAAAATGGGGTTAAAGACGGTGTAGACAAGTCTTAATTACCATTAACTTACCTTCTAATGGTGTGTTTTGAATTATTGAATATTCTTCTGTTGACCAAAATGATAAGCACGGTTTATGTGTTTCATCGATATTCATGGTTGCTAATGAATTTGAAAAGGATGAGTTGTCTTATTCCAAACTTGATGAAGATAATTTTAACCTAATTAAAAGATTCTATATGGGAAGTTTGTGTCATTCCAAACTTGATGATGCAATCCAACTATGCTAGACTATCTTTTTGGTTAAATGATCTCATTCAAAACTTGATGCGAGATTATTTAACTTTAAGGAATTAGTAATTGTGACATTCCAAATTGAAACATAGAAATAGTTGTTTGCATAAGAAGTCTATTGGTTTTGTACTTAATTGAAACTTGATATTACGTGACTATGTTATTTTAAGTGACTTGACTATTGGACATGTTCTTTGAAACTAGACGATGGTTATTCTCTTATAAATAAACTTAAGTTGACGGCTCTTTGTAAATCAAACTGTTTAGACTTTGTTCATAATTTATGAAATTGGCTTGATGCTTATGAACATGATATTATGATGCTTTATGACATTAATATATGTTCTTTTCTGTTTGATGTTATAATGCTAAGTTCTTTTAGTTGAACTAGACACTTTTAATAGACTATTCAAATGATTGAATTCGTGATAATATGAAATTCATATTTTACATTCTACAAGGAATAGCAAAGATGGAGGAGAGCTTAATTAGTAAGATCGTGACCAGGATGACCTACTTGATGAATAAATATATATTATTTAGAGCATGTGGGGACTTGATAGTTCACCTGTTATTGTTCATTTTGATAGAGTCCACTTACTTGAGAGTTACATTTTGATATCTATAATTTGTGAATATTATTATGCTAATTTCTTATATTTGTAAGGCCGTGGACTATTTTGACTGGCCTACTTATACTTAACTGTTATGCATAGATTGGTTGTGAATAGATTTATGATTAGGATGATTCACTTATTTGGATTACAAATGATGATTGAGTTTAATATTTTACAGCTAAAACTCTTTGACTAATCCGAGTTAATTGTCTTAAGTTGAATGTGGATGATTCATATGTGTTTGACCATTACACTGACAACCGTATAAGATTGTGTTGTAAGGTGAACATAGGAGGAGATTGTTGGATATATTATTAATATAATCCAAATAATATGTTCGCATACAAGCTCATTAAGTAAAAATATGGTTATTTGGGTCCATATGGGCTGAAGCCCAATAGCTTGCTTAGTAACTCTAGGGTTCTCTTACGCTAGAGGTAATATTATTGAGCATTTCAAACTTGACGCCTCTTAGTGTAATACTTCAAGTAAAGAAAACCCTTTCTACTCTCTCGACCCCTAATCTCCAACACGATCCGCAATGCTCGCTTCCCATTCTCGTTTCAAGCCTCGCCACCAAAACTTATGGGTATGGAGGAAGAGGGAATGCATCGACGGCGACGGTGACGGCGACGTCCGTCAGTTTGGCTTGACAGGTGGTGGTGGTCGGGCTCGAACAATGGCGGAGAATTTGCTGGTAGCAGCGAAGTTGCTCGGCAAGCCAACTATAGATAAAATTATGAAAAAGAATTCTAAACTTATTGCACTTATGTCAATTTAATCATAAACTTTTTGATGTTTTGCCAATGAAACCTATCCCGTCAATTTTAATTGAAAATCGATGATATGGATGGTGGCCTCCCCACGTGGCACACGCAATGCTGACGTTGACAAAATTCAAAATTATATTTCTTTTCTTTTTCCTTCTTCACAGGCTACAACCAGCGAGAGACCACAAGCGAGGTCACCCCCACCAGGATCTAGTAAGAGGAGACCTCGTCGGTAGTTGCCTTTGGCCCGTCGTTGATGCTCGGCAACCAGAGGAGGAAGCGGGAAAAAGAGAAGAAATAAATGAAAAGAAACGAAAATGAAGAGAAAAAAGAAAAGAAAAGAAAAGATTAAATATTAATATAAAAATCAATTGTGTTAATGCCAGGACCTGTCATATTATATAAGAAGTTCAACATCCACGTTGGCGATTTCCACCAAAATTGGCCTAATGAATTTCATTGGCAAAACGTGAAAAATGTTTTAGGACCAAATTGACACAATTGAAAAGTTGATGACTGGATTGGCGCGAACGCAATAGGTTCAGGACCTTTTTGGTCATTTTCCCCCTCCTTTATCGGTATACTATTACTATGTTGGGGGAAGAAATAGAAGAGAGTTATCTTATTTTCGCCAAGACTATGTTGATTATCCATTGAATTTGGTGTGGTCGTGTCACGAATTAGTTATCAAGAAAGATGATTCGAAGTTCATCACGACGGATTTCAAACGTTAGATCTGTATGAGACCGGGATGATCTGAACATATTGCTAATTTGCTATACAATGGAGACACCGCATTAGACCCAAGTTTTATCAAAGCTTCATTGGACATGATTAGCCGTACGCAATGTCCAAAATCGTTGCATGATCTTTTATGGGCGTTGCTTGAAGCTTCAGGCAAAACGTTCTGGAAGCCCGGAACCATGTAATAAGCATAACATAACTAATTACTAAGACTATCTTTGTCGTTTTTGTCAAATTTTGTAACTTTTAATGTACTACATAACAATAGAATAACACCGACCTCCAAATTTAACAAAGGAAATATTTAAACCTTATATGAGTAATTTCATCACACTCTCTTCTTTTCTCATGTATTCATAATAAATTATGCTGGTGTCCACTTGAAAAGAAAATTATAAAAGTAACATTTTAGGAAAAAAAAATGATACCTAATATCGCAGTAAAAGCGACAATTCCAAGGTAGCGTTGCCGTAGACTTTCAAAAAATCAACGCATATAATAATTTTTTTAAGCGAGCATGATTCTAGGATAGAATTTGTAACTAGACCGATTCAGGTTTCAAGATGTATAGGATATATTTCATGTTCTTAAAATTGGAGAATCCGGTCTGACGGATTAGTTCCATGCTCTAGGTAGGTAAAAATCAAAACTTGTAACAAGTTTTTATGGTTTTCTTGGTATATATCTTCGCGTGATTGTTCGATATTATATGGCATTCGATGATAAGTGTGTAATATGAAATCATTAGTCCGAGCTTTATATATATATATATATATATATATATATATATATATATATATAATGTCAAAGTATGAGTTGTGGGCAGTTTATCATAGCATCAAATAGTGGTTATTGAATTTGATGATTCACCACAATAGGGGAAATTATCAAAAAAGTCCTAAACCTATTGTAATTTTGTTAATTCAGTTCTAGATCTTTCAATTTTGACAATTCTATCCTAAATATTTTGCATTTGTGCTAATTCAGTTCTAAATATTTTGTATTTATACCAATTTAGTCTATCCGGTTAACTTGGACAGGCCAACGTTGACGTGGATAACTCCTTACGCTTGACAGGGCATTTTCAATAATATTTTAACAATTTTTTTTTCTCTTTTTATTTTTATTTTATTGTCCTTCATATTCTTCACCAGCCACCTCTAGCACGTCACCCCTGGCTGGAAGACAGGGCCGGTGGACCACTGGTGCCGGCGCCACTGTGTGAGTCTGGCGTCAGCATTGTTAGGCTTGGCTCGGTCTTGTCAGATCTGGGCAAGGCCAATCTTCACCAGCCATGGCGTGGCCATTGTCGGGCTCGCCTAGCGACGGCAACTGTGACCCTGGATGGGTCCAGCGCCGCCGGTGAAAGACACCACGATCCCATCCTCCATGCCTGGTAATCTAAACAGACAACTGTGATTATACCCAAAGTCAACCAGCTTCGTGGGTTTCAGATTAGAAGTGGCATGGGCTACGGTTTGGGTCTCATAAACGCCCTGAGACGGGGACTTGGGGGAATCAAACAAATTGCAGAGCCTCCGGACCTTACCTTTGACGTAATCGATTGAATTGTAGAAACTCTTGACAGAACCTGCTCCCTCAAAAGAGGGCTTATTGCTGTAGGGCTTTTCCGCGGGGGTTCCGCGTGGACGGTGAATGATCGGCTTGGCGGAGAAATCGAAATTGGCATCGTAATTCGCCATCGGAAATCGCAGAAAGCGGGGGGAAACGACAGAGCAATTCTGGCAAAAATCAAGAGCACGATGGACGATGATGATGATCGATAAAACAGGGAAGGAGGATTCGTTTTGATGGTTCCCAAGCGCAATAAACCCGAACTCACCCAGCCATGGCGTCGCACATGCGATCACTGCACGAGCCCGGCAAAGGCGACGCCATGGGTGGCAGAGCTCGGCCTCGCTCTGATCTGATCTGGAGAGGACGAACCAAGCCCAATGGCGCGACACCAGTAGCACGCCGGCCATGTTGGCTGGTGGAAGAAGATGGAGGATAATTAAAAGAGAAAAAAGATAATAATAAAAAAGAAAAAAAATTAAAAAATTACTAAAATATTACTAAAATATTATTAAAGATGCCACAACAGCGCCAGCTAACGTCCGTCAGTGTAGACCGGTCAAAATTGATCGTATGGACTAAATTGGTATAAATGTGAAAGTTTTAGGACTAAACTGACATAAAAAAAAAGGTTTATGACTGAATTGACATAAATGCAAAAAGTTTAATACTGAATTGACAAAATTGAAAGGTTTATGACTGAATTGACAAAAGTGCAATAGGTTTAGGACTTTTTTGACAATTTCCCTACTATAATAATTTAGTTAAGAATACAGGTGAAACGTGTCTATATCCTGAAACTTGTGACAAGACGAGAGATTTCTAGATGTGGCCTAGACGAACCTGAATGTCTCTCTCCACAAGAATGTCCATGTCTTCTTTATCAATCACTTTGAGCAGCATTGACCGATGATAGAGATTCCTCGTTTCTCCATAAAAAATCACAATTTTCTTGACCTATTAGATACGTTTATGTTGGGGAAGAATTATTATTCCAGCTATAAGCTTGATGTACATATATCAATTCAATATTAAATTTTCTAATTTTATCAATATCATCCAAAACATTTACACGAACTCCAATGAAATCATTCAGGCCAATTGAAAATCGCTTAACATCATCGTATCACTGTTGAAGTTGGGGAATACTTCGGGGACCCTTCTTTCTCACATCGGGTACGCCCACGTGAGCTTAAGAAACTAAAGTATTATCCGACGACATGTGACTCATGCGCTCGGGATGCGGGGGTTTGGAGGCAACGCCCTTAACACGGGTGTCCTGCTGCCCGATCAGCGCAGGGGGAGAGGGGGAGCTTTTGCTGCTCGGTTAGCGGATGGCTACCCTGCTCGCCGATGAGTGGGCGAGGGTTTGAGGACAACCCCTCGAAACCTCAACGGGTTTGGGTTTTTGTTTAAGTTGGCCCGTTTGTTGTAAGATTAAAGAGTTTCAGACAGGTTTAGGTTTTGGGCCCGTTTGGGGCATCTATAATTTGCTCGTTTTTTGCTAATTATTGTAACGAGTTGAATGGCTATAAACCGACAATCATATTGAAATCTTTTTACAGGACGTAGCCCTATTTTGGGATGAATCTGAGTAATCTCATGCGTCATTCAATTTTTTACTTGATTTTGTGTGTGATCGTCTGATTCGATTGCGATAAATCTCATCAATCACGTAGGATGACCAGTGATGATTATATGACACGTTAGCAATTTTCAGACTATATTAGTGGAATTCAAAAGTTTAGGATAAATTAACATCTGTAATAGGTCTAGGACTAGTTGAGTAATTATCCCAGAAGGAGGAAGGGACAACGGTGATGGTGCCCGCGGCAACACTCGAAAATAGTGGAGCGAAGGTGGAAAGATTTTATTTATGATGTTAGGTCTGTTAAGTTGTGGGGCATATGAATAGTCGATAATTTGGCGAAAAAAGTGAGGTCAAACTAACGAATTAGAAAATTCTAACATAAAGGAATAATCAAAATGCCTCAAGGTTCGGGTAGTTGATTGGGCTGTCAAGAGATTTATAGCATAGAAATTGGAGGCCATCCGCTCAAATCACATCAACTATATGCAAATTACTTTGAGTCAAGACTAACTACACATGTAATACCTGAGCCTAACTAATTTTTTTTAGCTTTGCAGGATGTTTCATTTGGCCTTTAGTTAGCCGGACCGAAGAGATCATAATAAAAAAGAGAATAAATAGCAAGGAATAAAACGGACGATGAGATCATCTAGATGATTATCCTAGTCTTGATTCTCACGAAAATATTTGTCGATAGAGATGACGCCCTAAAGGTGCACTTCCCCATTAGAGTATACGAATCCACATGGAATTTTGCTTTACACGTAAATGGCGATGATCGGCAAGTTCTACGTTTTATATACAACTAGGAAGTCCACGACATCGAGTTGGCACTACAAGTTCGAAGAAAGAACACCATTAATGGCCGAGTAAACTTCACACTTCTTGAGATAGTCCTTCACACGTTACGCCAAGAGACTGTGTACGCTTCGGTCAAAGATTGCATGGCTCTGGCCATTTGGAAACGCAAACCGCGGTTCCGAACCGGAACCAGAATCAGCCTCTAAGGGCCGGTTCCGATTTCTAATTTTTTGAAATCAACAAAAAAAAATAAAAGTAAAAGGGGCGGGGGCCGCAAGGCCACTACCAGGCTAGCAAGGCCCGCCTGACCGGGGGGAGGGGAAGAGACGTTGGGGCTCTTCCCCAAGGCCCAACGACCATTTGATCGTTGCAAATTTATTAAATAAAAAGTTTATAAAAACCTCTCAACCCCTCTTCATTTTTCTCATAATTTCTCTCAATTCTCTTCAATACTCTAAATTCTCAAGTTTCAATCTCTCAAATTCTGTCAATCCGTTATTCTCTCTCAATTCTGTCTTTAATTGTTTGAATCAACTTTCCGATATACTTTCTCAAAAAATGGTAAGTGAAAGCAGAAATACTGGCAAGGAAAAGAGCCCAATGGAAGAATCCAATTATACTACTCATGAATATGATCTTCGTGAATATGCATGTTGGGAATACGACGATATTTCTCATTCCAACGTCGAGCACGCCCCAACGCAAGAAAGTCTTTATACTCCTACTGGTGTCGAAGAAACGTCGATAGCAAAGGAGTTGGCACGGAAAAACTAAGAATTCGACTTATGCCTACACTTCAACAAAATATGGAATGAAAATGAAGTAAGATTGATATAAGCTGTAATATTGTCCGCAAATATACAAACTTGGCAAAGGAGATGGTTACGGAACATTTCGTCGGCTTTTGACGAAAAAAATCCAACGCAAGCGGGGATCGACATTACCTAATAATAAATTTCTGGGTTCGCCAATCCTAACCCTCATCCTTTATTCCGTTTCACTAATGCACTTTATAAACAAACATTAGCTGAATATGTTGCTCTTGAACATGCTCTGTTTAATGCTGGTGAAAATTTTAATTTTAGATATTTGGTAAATACTGCGCTGGCTCCACAAGCACTATCTGTTCCGAAAATTACTTTTAGACACGAACTTAAATAAGCTTATAAAAAACGAAAAAAATGATTTGATAAGTTTTTTTGGAGAATTCAATGGACGTGTATATTTAGGTAGTGATATTTTGGAGCGATGCTTGGAATATTAATTCTTATATGGGTGTCATATGCCATTGGATAAGTGATGATTGTGTTATTTAAAAAAGAATTCTTGCATTTCGAGTTTTTCTTGAAAGGCATACAACCCATAATATTTATAAACTAATTAGGAAAGTTTAAAAGAATGTGATTTTGTTAATAAAATCTTTTCAATTGATTTTGATAATGTCGTCTTAAATACTGCTTCCATTCCCGAGTTAGAAAAAATTTGTAAACCTCTTTTGGCGGATAATTTTTTCACATTAGATGTGATTGCCATGTTTTGAATTTATGTGCACAAGATGGTTTACGATATCTTGTGACTTATCTTCATCCAATCAAGAGTGCAATTAGATTTTTATGGAGCCGTCCTCATCTTATGAAAGAGTGAGGAAAATTTTATAAACAAAATAAAAGAACGACAAAAAGGTTTTTAAAAGATATTTCGACTCGCTGGAATTCTATCTACGAGATGTTTCTACAAACTTTTGATTACAAAAATTTATTATGTTCATTATTTCGAATATTGTTCCCAATATTGCTTTACTCCCGCAACATTGGGACGATTTGCAAAAAAAAAATTAAATTTTTTGAAAGTTTTAATGATGCTACTAATACTTTATCTGGTATTTATTATCCCACTATGCATTTATTTTTAATAGAGTATGTTAATATTGCTAGTGTTTTTAATGAATACGAAAAAGATACTCAACTAGCTTCGAGTCTTTTAGTAATGCGAGAAAAATGGTTACATTATTATTTGAACATTCCTCTTGTCTATTTAGTTGGTATTGTTTTTTTTATCAACGTACTAAATTAGAAGGTTTATTAGATTATCTGAATGCTTATTATTATGATTGTTTATATTTGAATGAAACAATAAATATTTCAATTATACAAGCAGAGATTAAACAAACTATAGTAGCATTATATAATGAATTTTCTAGTAGATATGGTTTAAGTGACAGTGGATGTGGATCTGCCCATCATAGTCTCACAAAGTAATGCGGGTATTTTACATAATAGAGGGTATAAAATGCTCATGAGTAGGCAAAAAAATATAAAGGGACATCAACATGCAGTATTTTTGAATTAAAAAACTATTTAACAATTGCTTTTGAATTTAGTGATTCTAAACACAGCACAGATTTCAAGATTCTTGAGTGGTGGAAGAACCATTTAACTCAATTTTCAATTCTCTCCCTCATTGTGAAATAAATATTAGCAACCCCTTCTTTAACAGTGGCAGTTGAACAAGCATTTAGCGCTGTAGGATTAATTTTGAACTCCCGCTGTTCAAGATTAAGTCCGAAAAGTGTAGAGATTCAAACTTGTGTCGATGATTGGATAAAAGCTAAATTTCGACAACAAGAGCTGGATCGAGAACACGAATTCTTCAGTGATGACTGTAGAGATATTACAGCTACCACAACAACAGGTAGCGACGATTAACGTTGAAGTAAGTTGAGATTACTGAAACTAATAGAACTACATGGGTTTTGATTCTTTTATCCCCAAGAAAATATATAGGCGCTTAATGATAATTTATTAAGTTCAAGCCCATTCATACTCTCTCTTTTTTCTCAAATTTTATTACAATGTACAATTTGATTAATGATTATAATTATAATTAATAATTTATTTATTTATACCTTACCCAAAAAAATTATTTATTTATTTTATTATTTTAAAAATAAAAATTCGGAATTAGAATCGAAACCGGGAACCGGCCTCGAACCGCTGGTTCGAACCGAAACCGGAACCGGCGGTTCCGTGGAACCGGCGACGTGTACATGGCTCCAATCCATGCAACGTCAGACGACACCCCAGAAATCCGGGTTAAACTTCTCTCTCGTACTCCACACCCACGACCCAAATCAACCCATGATTAATGTCAAATGACTCTAGGGTTCCAATGCGTAAGGCCCTCCAAGCTGTCTTAAAGGGCAAAGCGACCGTAAACCTTATTATAAGGAGGAAAACAAATATAAAAACGAAACCAGATAAGCTTATCTTAATTCAGCGGGAACTGTACATGTACCTCACAAGAAACCCTAGTCTTGTAGCATGAAGTCAATATGCAAGTTGATATGATACTTCCCAATATGATAATGTTCGACATATGTCCAGATTTTTATTACCTGTTTTTATGAAAGGTGGCTATACATTATTTCCAATTGGACATGGAGACAAAGGGTTTAGGTGCGGCTTAAGCTTATTAAAAAAGTCTGAGATATAAAGAACAGAACAATCTTGCTTCATCGGCTATGAGTGTGATTGTTTATTTAGCAGCCAGCCAATCTCCACTGGCCTCTTTTGACTGGTACATAGAGAGGGGAATGTACAGAAACCGAGCTGACAAAAGATTAGGACAAGATAGGACAATGCATGCTTAAGTTGTCTCTAGCCCCATATGACGTTTCAAAAAAAATTGTCTGCAAATGCGAGCCCCATTAAGAACCCTAATGACAATGATGTGTAACCACTATTTATCTCAAAAGTAAAGACTATTAGAAATGTCACAATTTGTAAAAGTTATGTGACTGGCTTTGGCACGTCCGGATAATTTCAGTTTGAAGGTTTCAACTGATAGTGCAAAATGTTGGCTCGGGAAAGTATTATCCAAACTCAACCTTGTGTAGGATCTATTTACCAACCAGGAAGTCTCAAAATTCAAAAGCTAGTCAATTGCTGTTCAGTATACAGAATATTAATAGTAAAGTGATTCATTTAAAACCTCTCTTGTTAACTCCATGTTATCCATGGAGGGATTGACTCGAAGTTATTGATTGTGACATTGATTATAATGATTGAATAGCCACGATGAGCAAGCAATTCATGAGCCCTCACATAAAAGTGATCATGTTCGTAAATTTTGTTACATTTAGATGCACTTTGTGGTTGCTTTCCTAACTTTGTTGGTAAAATGAGGTTTGTATGTTTTCGACCAAAATAATAATAATAATAATAAACAGGTGTTCTTCGAGAGTAGTTGATAAAGCAGCAATCATAATGGCGTATAAGAGCAGATCCAAAGTTATCTCCCCTTATAAAGGATGATTTGCACATGCTAAAATATTCAATAAGAAGAAGAAATAGATGAGGCATTGTCATCTTTGTCCGGATATATGAACTGTGAGTATACATCTTCTTTCTTTCCATCCTAATCAAATGCGGGGATTATCCTTAATCGCGGTGATGAGAGAAACTTAAGCTCGTGGTTTGTGACTTTGAAATCTTGGTCTACCTTCAAAATTTCTCTAAATCAATAAAGAACGATGGTACATATGTTTTTCTAAATCACATATATGTGCTCAACCGGTGATGATAATACCCTTAAGAGATAAATACACATTTATCTATCCACATTTTTAGATAGCCGGCTGATTTAATTGACAATCATCGAGGGTAGACTTGGAGATATACATAATAGGCTGACCACCCAATTTAACAAAATAATCAAACATATAAAGTCAATGAACAAGAGGAGAAATACATATATATTTGTGCACCTGCTAAATGTTGCTTCCTAATAGATGTGGTAGTTTAGGGTTGATCATCTGGTCTACCCTAGTAATGAATAGAATGAATTGGAATTCCAATCTAGTTAGAAGCACGTTCTTATATGTATAATATTGAGGCTGACAATGGAGTGGCCAACTTCTGAAATTGATGAAAATGGAGATTATATTCGGTCTGACGGTGGCATCAGTTAGATAATTGGCATCTTTCTTTATGCCCCAATAGAGTTAAGTTTGTCGCGTCATGGCTTGCTACTGAGGATGTTCTTGGAAACTCAATCTGATGAAGCAAATTAAGTAGGAAAATGCACCTAAAAATCAAGCAAGATAGGAAGTCTTGCAAGCAATTGGAGAATAGTTTTCCCATTTTAATCATGTGCTTATTACTTGGAGTTCGAGGCTAATAATGCATGTATGAACGCCTTGATTATCGAGGACTTTATTGTTATTATTATAAATTTTGTGTTCTCCAATATTGAATCGAGTGGACAACTCAACATGCATGGTATTACGCAACCTTCTTGTTTGAAGAGTAGATCAGGACTTTGTAGAGTTGCAGCCCTCCAACTAGTACAAATAGAGCCCCACAAGTCCCATAACATCCCACAACAATCTTCTTGCGCTTGCTAGTTTGGACTAACAAGTGCAGGTGCATTTCATACCACATTTCCCTAAAACAATATGAGCTACCCATACTACTCGCCGCCGCCGCCGCCGCCATCGACTCCGATATGTAGCACCACTGTTCCTCCGCCGCCGCCGCCGCCTCCTCCGTCGATTCCGATATCTAGCACCATTGCTCCTCCGCCGCCTCCAAGCCACCATCACAAACCACCACGAGGTCACCACCAACACCATCACCACCACAAGCCACCACCTGCACCTCCACCCACGCATCACCACCACCATCCATATGCACCGCCACCACAGTCACCGACAGGCACTCCACTTTCACCGCCGACTTATGTGACTCCACCACCGAAGGGTGGTGCTCCACCTTCTTCTCCTAGTGGTGGTGCACCTCCACCTAAGAGGGTTTACCCACCAAGTCCTGGCAAGGGCACTCCAAGTTCGCCACCAAAGGCATCACCTCCCAAAGCTTGTGCAAGAAGCCCCAGCAAGGGTACTCCTAGTTCACCACCAAAGGCATCACCTCCCAAGTGGGCCCACCCACCAAGCCCTACCAAGGGCACTCCAAGTTCGCCACCAAAGGGCGGCGCTCAACCTCCGTGTCCAGGTGGTGGTGCACTTCCGCCTAAGGGAGCTCACCCACCAAGTCCTAGCAAGGGTTCACCACCAAAGGCATCGCCTCCCAGAGCTTACGCCCCAGGCCCTAACAAGGGCACTCCTAAGTACCCACCAACAACACCAACTCCTAAACTACCTCCTTCATACATTGCACCACCCCCCAAATATGTCCATTCGCCACTTATTTACGGTGCACCGCCTCCATCACTCCCGCCTTCTTCGAATATCAATGCACCCCCCGGTGGCGGCGGCCACCACACGACTGTTATCGCTGTATGTGTATCATTAGGCGGTCTCTTCATGCTGACATTCCTCGCAGTTGGTCTCTTTTGCTTGGCCAAGAGGAGAAAGAAGCCCGTCATGGTTCCGGGACCAGCTCCTTGTGTAGAAGTGGAGGAGCATGAGATGATCCATGAGACAATAACCACAGGGCCGTGTGGCGAGCAAACCGTGACCGTTGATATCGAAGATGATGTGATAATTCACAGTGGTGCCATCGGTGGAGCAGCAGCTGGAGCTTGTCACGGCGGCGCCAGCGGCCCTCCATGCGAACCGACTTATCCTCCTGGACATCACCGTCCCTGTTGAGCTTATGTTACCTTCTTGGTTTGAGCGACTCTATTGGATTCCCTCCTCACAAATTTGGTGATTCTGTATTCATTGTCATTGGGTTGTCGTCATAAGAGTGCAATAAACTCAATGTAAATGGGCTGGTTTGTAATGCGTTCATATTCCCACCTCAAGTCATCGTTGTACTGAAAAGAACAAACTAGTGTTCATTTGATGCTCATTGCTATTACAAATAATATGCTCGAGTTTCCATACGAACAGTGAGCTCGATGACAGCCCGCAAATTTTCGACCGCATGGCTGACAGTACATAGGAAGTTGACTTCCTTGGTTGGCGGGGTACTCAACCAAAGCAAAAGCGAGTGATTAGCTTATGTAATTGATGACTTGTATTACGATATGCTTCTTGGAGACCACGTAATCATGTAATGGAGCAGTTAAGGGTGTGGGAATTTTAATTGGTTGGATGTCGACATTTGCATTCATGTCCTTCGAAGATAGATGATGCCTCACACTGTCACATCGAACATTAAGACCATGTACATAAATACAAAAAAGAGGAACAATGAAAGGAGAAAAAAAGAGGAAAAATGAAAAGAGATGCAAGAAAACACTCCAATATAAATCTCAAAGTTGTTATGTTCTTCAAATTTCTATATGACCGGCTACTTGTCATATTGTCAAATGAAGTCCGCACCAGGAGGTACGTCGAGCAACAATCATAGGAGAAACATTACATGAATCGACAACTCAGTGAGGGAGAAAAATGTTATCGCTCGTTATCCTGTTTGAGGAATTAGGACGAGAGTTCCGAAAGTCAACGCTGTGAATAAAAGATTTTGTGGAAGAAGAGAGAGAATTTGGAACAACTCTACTAAGATTAAAATTATTTCTGCACATTACTCTGAGAAAGAGTGCATATGTACCTTTAAAAAAATGGTGAGTTGAGGGGGCAAAAGAATGGCTTTGATGAACTTTGCAATTGAGAAGCAACTGTGATCACCTCCATAAAAATGTGATGCCTTCTATCGATATAACTTGACCTAAGATTATAATCTGGGGGAATCCTCCAACACAACCAGTCTCAATCAGAAGTATCATCCCGATCCAATCTGACTGCAAATTTGAGGCATGTGGTCAAGCCATCAATTTCTTCAAAAGCATGAGGATCAGCAGGAACAGTGACATTTCGAGCATAAACTTAGGACTTGCCATGCGTTCGAGAAATTGTGCCCACCTGTAAGTTCAACCAGTACATAGCTTCTGATAAAGCCTGCTATCCATTTCAGGATCTCCATCATAATCAGAGAAGTAGCAACCATTAACCATTCAAAAGTTGAATCAAATGAAAATTCCCTTTTTCTGGTAGAGAAATGTAAATTACCAATTGAGGTCAGTCAATTTAACAATAGCACCTTCTAGAGATAGGAACATCAGATGATGGACTCAGAAAAACCGAAACAGCCATGCATCTCAGGAGAAGTATTGCACTAACTATATCATGTAGACCAATATCATCTCAACCATTTAATTTGTATAGGTCCCATTGCGGGGACCACATGATCATCGATTTAAATGGACTTCGTCTATATGGTCTATTTAAATGGACCACTAATTTCAGAAACAGAATGCAAATTATCTCAGGTGATTCGCATTATTGGTAGTTGCATCAACCTATTAATTCAGAGGTGTCCCAAATGCAAGTTCAGAGCAAGAAAATGTAGCTCTCACTCAAGTGCTGCCATCACCACCACTGTAATGGTCAAGACGGCATTGCACTTGGTAGTGGCACAAAAGTCATATTTGACATCCATTTAGGAACAACAAAACTACCTCTCCTCAGACAATGATCCACTGAGAAGCGAAAGCAAAACCCAAACACCAAACCAAAAGCAAAGAATTTAAACATGAAACTAATGGCATATTGATTGATTCTGCCCAAGACAACATATAATTTTGTTTCAAAGGTGCTTGAGCCACCCATTGTCGATTAGAACACATAAATGTCATTAAG
This sequence comes from Rhodomyrtus tomentosa, assembly GCA_028455895.1. NCBI lineage: Eukaryota > Viridiplantae > Streptophyta > Magnoliopsida > Myrtales > Myrtaceae > Rhodomyrtus > Rhodomyrtus tomentosa. Next base: position 31,122,585 of record JAPCWY010000001.1, on the reverse strand, counting down.
CATAGTACTACTGATATGACAATAACATGAATCAGAAAATAAAAAGAAACAAGGATGAATACATACATGCACACAAGACGCCACCAAAGAAAGAATAAGAGAAAAGACATACCAATTTCCTTCTTGATAGGTATTGTTTTCACTACTAATCTCCTCTTTAGCAAATTCTTCTAAAATTGCACGTTGTCGTTCATTTATCTCACTGAAAAGTAAGTAGTCATAGAAAGTAATTATATAGCATCAACTTTTGATAGCCAAACAACCAAGACCTAAGGTCTCAATCAACAATAAAACGTCAATCAACATCACCTTTATCCCAAACCAATTAAGGCAACAATAAAACGTCAATATTTGAAGTACTACTTTCATAACTTTGGTTTATACCATTGTTCCTTTTTCTGGGAACAATCAATCACAAAACGAATGGAATTCCTACAATGCCTGTGATGCTTGTTGACAGGTACCAAGATAGTCCCTGACTTTAAAGGGAATATGTTGAACTCCAGTGACAAAATAATTAAATACATGCATTTTTCAGGGCTTAGGTCCAAATAAGTTATTGTACTACCATCACATGTGCACAGTGCCTCCATGAAGTAACTCTATTTCCAAATCATCCACAAAGGTAACTCACGCGAATCCTAATCACAGATGCATATTGGCCTGACCAATCATGCAGAAGCAAGAACCAGGAAGAGGAGAAGGAAAAGGAGCAAAAGGATATAATAGAAACTCATTTGAACTCCGATGATTAAGGAAACAGATAACAAAATAATAAATAGCATACCTGGGAAATTTAACCCGAAATCGCACAAATTGATCTCCATGAGTGACAAGAAAACCGTGGTTTGGTAGTCCTGCAGCATTGTAATGTGTAAAAATAGTTTAGGTAGACAAAAAGCACCACAGTTAATGCACAATAACATTTATCATTTCTGTAAACCTTTTCTTCTTAGAACCACAAGCTGTCCAGGCTGTACCCCCTTTGGTATCTGAGAAGGGAAATTTTGCAAACAGATATATTATCAGTGTAGCAAGGAAGAAAAGTCCATCCAATCACAATGAAAGCCAAAGAAAGGATTCTATTTCAGTGGCATATGTTATTGACCCACAAGACATCTGACCCTCTTTTTACCCTTTTGCTTGGTAAAGCATTCGAGTATCTAGAGTTCCATGCCATCCTTTTTCCTCCACCCTCAACCGCGACACAAAATAGAGAAAGGCAAGCGCACAATTGTATCTCCATGGATAGTTCTAGTACTGTCGGTGTCACCTTGTCAACCACAATCCAGGAACATATTCCGATTTTAAGTATTTTCATGCTGTTGACCCAACCACATAATCATGCAATTAAAAGGTGCAAACAGAAATCTAATGGTGATAACCATCTCAAGAACCTATTTTGTATAATTTGTTTATTTTTGCACTTTTTTTCGTTTAAAACATATTGTGATGGTGCTCACTCACTCAAGATGGTAGTCAATGTTGCCGATCATTTATAGTTTTGAATATATATATATATATAGTGAACTGTTTTCTTTCAAAAATAGATATGAATCAACTCAATCTACCCCCAAAAAACTGCTTTCCAACAGGCATACCCGCTTCCTCTTAATAACCTTCTCAAGAACCTATCTTGTATAATTTGTTTATTTTTGCACTTTTTTTCGTTTAAAACATATTGTGATGGTGCTCACTCTCTCAAGATGGTAGTCAATGTTGCTGATCATTTATAGTTTTGAATATATATATATATATATATAGCGAACTGTTTTCTTTCAAAAATAGATATGAATCAACTCAATCTACCCCAAAAATCTGCCTTCCAACAGGCATACCCGCTTCCTCTTGGTGACTACTGATCGACAGTTTTTGGATTTTTCCATTGCATAAGACAAGGACCCCCAAAATGAACAACAAGAGTGGTAGGATGTTACACTGAACCACAAATTAGAACCAGAGGTTAAAGCAGCGAAACACTCGGAACAGTAATTCGCTACATTATTGCTGCATCCAAATATTAGTTTTACTGATCCTGTTACTCATTTTAACCCTTCAATTCCACTCAAAGGTCAAAGGTCATCCGACATTCATGTCCTTTTATTGTTAATTATTAATAACACACTCCAATTAAATCTGCAAGCACTAATATGTCTCCATGTGGCATGGATAGCTCTTACATCAATTTGTACTTTCCCCGATAAAGTTGGGACCTCAACTTTACCACCAAGAATTGCCTGTAACACAAGTAAACCCCAAAAAGTCAAAGAACCAGTTTACAGATATGTATCTGAATAACATGGAAATGCTGTCATAAAAAAATACACAGTAAAGAGGACATTAAAAGTAAAGTCATGACGGAAAGCAATGCACAAGCAAGGAATAATTCGGTATTATCACACCATTAAAGTACATTGGACATGCCACGACAAGCAAGCATCGATTTCAGCGCAAACTGGTTAGGTAAAAGCTAATATCCATTAAAGTTTACAAGATTTTAAAACGATCATGATAGATGAGAGCAATTACAACCGAAGCACAAGCAAGATTTTACATAAGGCATGAGCCAAAGCTAGGTAGGGAAACTTTCTTGCAAGTGGAATTAAGAGAGGCAAAAACCTATTATGCTCAATAATTTTGTTCTCACTTGTGTGAAGCTAATTTCTGAGACCACATATACATTTGCACCGTCTCTGGTAAATGTACGATCGTCAGCCACCTGCATGAGCAGAGTTACAAGTTAAGTGCACATGCAAATGGCAATCTGATAGTGATACAACTCACATATTTTGTAATGCAAGACTTCAAAATGTTTCACAATCACATCCAAATTTTGTTTATGGTAGTAATGATAGTTGGGACAGTTTCATAATGAATCAACCATGTGAGAGACTTCAAAAGGAGAGAAGATGTAAAGCAATAAGGATCTCACAGGAAAGCTCCAATAACAGCAGGATAAAGCTTCTACCAGAGATCCAAGTTGTCCTTAAGATCATTATTACCATACAAACAGAAAAGAAGAGGGGATCGTGCCTTTAATTTGATGAATAAGTTGCCAGGTTGCCTCCTCCGAGCTCCAGCATTACCAGCCTCTGGCACGCGAATTGTATCTCCTGAATCCACACCTACACCATTCGGGAATGGAAACATCAGCTTATCCACTGAAGAGAAAATCAAACAGTGTTGTTATTTGGTAAAGGTAATTCATGTCGATGACATGAGGACGTGTCATATGTCCCTACTGCATTGATTTATCTTGTAAGCCATTTGAATCCACCCCATACTAATGTGTCATAGATATGCCTCCTTTAAAAACATTGGCTATAAACGAATATGTCTTCGGGAAAACAAGCCATTCCCACTCCCCAAAGAGAGAAAAGATAGCATCTATATTAGCAAATAAAAAAACCACATTATGCCTTATGAAGTTGGTTATGTTGCAAGATTTCACTCATGCATAGTGGATGAATTCACGAGTTAGCTCTTTACAACTTGCAAACAACATCAACATCAACAACACCTTTATCCCAAACTAGTTGGGGTCGGCAAAAAAGAAAAATAGAATAAAATAGAATATAACAAAAATAAAAAGCAAAGATCAATTGAAGAAAAAAGAATAAAATGTAAATAAAAATAGGGAAAAAGGGACTAAGGACTAAAAAGGTCAGTCTGGAACATAGGAAATCTACCCCTCTCTAATAATAATAGGTTCCTTCCACTTCATCCTAGAACAAACCGTACACCAATTTATTTCCCACATCCTTAAATCTTGTTTTACTACTTTCCTCTAAGTTAGTTTCAGTCGTCCTCTTCCTTTCTTCATGTCATGCTTCCGTTAACAAACTTTTGTTCTTATTGGAACATCTAGGGGTCTTCAAAGAGCATACCCAAACCATCTCAGTCTATATTCTCTCATCTTTTCTGCCACTGGTTCTATTCCAACTTTCTATCGAATATTTTCATTTCTCATCTTATCCATCCTTGTATGCCCACACATCCACTTTAACATCCTCATCTCTGCAACTCCCATCTTATGCTCATGTTTCGTATGTGCTGGCCAACATTCAGCTCCATATAACATTACGGGTATTACTGTTGTTCTATAACATTTTCCTTTTAGCTTAAGAGGGATTTTGCAATTACACAAAAAACCTGATGCACTGCGCTATTTCATCCAACCTGCTCGGATTCTATGGCTTACATCCTCATCAATCTCTCCCCCCTTTTGCAATATTGATCCTAGATATCTAAAAGCATCTTTCTTGGGCACCTCCTGTCCAAGTATATTCATCAATTATTGATCTCTTCCTCTCGCCATGGCGAACACACTTCATGTATTCAGTCTTATTTCGACTTAACGTAAATCCTTTGGCCTCCAATGAACTTCTCCATAATTCTAATTTAGCATCAACCCCAGCCCTAGTTTCATCAATAAGCACAATATCATATGCAGAAAGCATATACCGTGGCATCTCATCTTGGATATCTTTTATTAGCTCATCCAAACTAGGGGGAAAAAATAAGGACTCAAAGCAGAGCCTTGACGTAAGGTTACTGTGATTGGAAAATAACTTGATGTGCTATTATAAGCCTTCACACATGTAGTAGTACCATCATATATTCCTTGATTGCCTCTACATACTTTAAAGGAACCTTTTTCTCATAACCCACCACAGAACATTCCTAAGAACCCTATCATACGCCTTCTCAATATCAATAAAAACCATATGTAGATCCTTATTCTTTTCTCGATATCTCTCCATCAATTGTCGTATCAAGAATATAGCCTCCATGGTAAATCTTCCAGGCATAAATCCAAACTGATTTGCAGTAATCTTGGTCTCTATTCTCAAATGATGCTTAATAACTCTTTCTCACAACTTCATTATATGGCTCATAAATTTAATGTCTCTATAATTAGAACAATTTTGTATATCCCCCTTGCTCTTATAGATAGGTACAAGCAAACTCTTCCTCCATACATCAAGCATCTTATTAATATGTAAAATCTTGTTAAAAAGATTAGTCAACCAACTTACTGCCACAATCCCTAAACTTCTCCACACTTTAATAGGGACCTCATCAGGCCCCAAGGCTGATGCAAAGAACCACAAAATTTTTTCTAGAATGTGGAATTGCAAACATTTCTCTGATGTATTTAAAGAGTCATCCAAGGGAGGTTAACAAGAGGCCCGGAGATGTTCGAACACTAGACCGCCTGCTCTACATGTTGTAATAAGGGACCATAGACAGCTTCTTATTCCATTAATGCAATGATTCATATTTAAATGTTTTGACACCCTAACTTCAAGAATAGCGCGCGCACGGGGAGAGAGAGAGAGAGAGAGAGTTAACAATGTATAAAAATGAAGATCCAAAAGAACAGTAAATATTGAAAACAAATCATGAAGCTTTAGATAAAGCAAACTCTGGTGATTAAACGTTTCGCAGGTTCATTAGTACTCAATGAGACAGATGGGGACCATGATGCTACTGAAGCCACATGATGGGGACAAAAAAACTCCCAAATGCTTAAGCTGTCTTTTTGACCCTTGTGCGGAGCATGGTTCAAATTTCACACACACATCCCTTTGCATTTTACTAGTGTATGCTTTCATGCATCGTTTGGAGCACCAAAAGCATTGCAATGTCAACATGAAATTATTCCTTACACAGAAGAAATCCTCACTGAGATCATCAGAGAATTAACCATGAGAACTCTAAATTATTTTAGCTACAGGAGCAGTACAACTTGAGTAATCATCCCCATGAATGTGACAAACAAAATTAAGGTCGGTAAATAAATATAGGTTTAACAACACAGCCTGAACACATGTACATGTAATTTACACTCAAACCACCATATTGCAATAGTGCAGCTTACAGAAGCACTTTTTTTTTTTTTGGATAAAAACATTAATCACATAAGCGATATGCATTTAACACAAAGAACTGAAGCTATAAAGATGTAAATTGAGCATGCACAACCATGTTATTCTCCCAGATCTCACACAGTCAGCCTTACTCATCATTTTACATTATCACAGAAATGATGAATCCAACACAATACCCATAGAACTCTATTAGAGACCAATAACTCTTGACCTACCCGCAGGAATAGTAACTTTAACTTCTTTAGTGCCTTCGACAACTCCTGATCCTCCACATGAAATGCATTGCTCCTACCCAAGTTACCAAATATTAGCAGCTTCACCAGAAAACTGAAATTAAAGACAGTGCTGAGAAGTAGTGGTAGACCTTGACAACTCTCCCTGAGCCTTTACAGGTAGTGCATTGTGCTGTAAATGGAGGAATTGTGACCTAATATCAAGGAAGAACAAAGCACATGTCATGTACCCTAAGTTATGGTCCGTCAAATTTCGGATGAGTAACACAATTATCCTCGGGAGCAAACAGTCCAGAAGAACTCAACCACTAGTCAGTGTTATTGCAGAGCTCATGAAAGCTCTTACCCTCCCAATGCCTCTGCAAGTTGGACACACTCTCACCTTGACACCAGGTGGATAGCCACGCCCATCTGCATTACCACATCAACATGAACTTCATGACTTTGCTACAAGAAATGTACTATTACAATAGCTCATAAAAATTCAAAGGACACATAAGCAACATTAAACATCTGTAACTGTGATTTGCATATGGTTATGTACAGCCAATGACAAGAAAATAACAGTAAAGTTAATGCTTATTAGAAGCATATTTGCCTTCCACTTTACAGGCAATCATGAATCTTGCTTTTCATATATGATATACTATCTGTGCTTTTTATCCTACGTTTAAGCTCTACAACATGCCAAAACCCCCAAAAGTGAAAAAATTAATCATATATTGGTTGACATATCTTTAGCAAGTAAACGGATTAGAGCAGAGTACCAGTGAGCATAAAGTGATCGCACTTTTAGCTTCAACAGCTAGATATATAAACAATTTGATTTCCAAGAGACATAGCAGAAACAAGAGGCAGAAGGATGTACTGTAACCGGCTTGATCAAATACTATACAAACCACAAGAATCACAAGGAACATGTGCTTCAAAGGACAGATCTTTTGTGCACCCTTCCGCAGCTTCAACAAAAGAAAGTATCAATTCAACCTATAAAGTTCCAACAAAATGTGGGCATTAATGGGTCAGAAATCCAAGTAATCTTATTTCCCACAACAAACTAGATCAGGAGTAGATATCCGAGTAACAATATCTCATAAAAAAACGAGACCAAGGGTATAACTGCGAACCTGAACATCAGATGCAAATCGATCTGTCTCGTCCTCAAAAATCTAAAACAATCAAATGTTTTTCAGCTAGATATTGCGGAACCAAATATTGGAAGATCGTGACATGCAGGACACTTGGGATTACCTCAGAAAATATCTTGTGGAAGGAACTAGAGAAATGCCTCTCATAATCATGGGCGAACCCCTCAGCATTTCCTTCACCATATTCGACATTTACTGACCCTATAGAGCGTTTCTTCAATCAAGAAATGTAAAAGGCTCAGTGAGCTAAAAAACCTCCAATAAATGCAGCTATGCTAAAGTTCACTATGTAATTCAGTTGAAAGTAGAGAGATTTGAGATCTTACCCTGTCATACTCTGCTCTTTTTTCAGGACTTTGCAAAGTCTGTAATTAGTTGAAAAGGCAGGAGACAAAAATTGTCACCTCCAATGTATGAAACATCCAAACACCAAGTAACAATCTTTGAAAAATATTTTTCCTCCACTGGCATCTAGTCGAGAAGACAAACCTCATAAGCATCTCTTATCTCTTGAAATTTTCTCTTTGCAGAAGGATTATTCTTATTTGCGTCGGGATGGTGCTTCTTTGCAAGCTGCATCGCATACAAGCCAAGAAACTCAATCAGATATAAGAGTCGAATAACAACTAAAGAAGGTGCAGTGGCATTAAGAATATATCCGAGAAGTTCAGTCAATTGTAACAATCAAACTGACTGAGGTACTTGGACCTTGTATGCTAGGAATATACACTTATTCTCAACCATGAAGGGAAGGAGTTGATGAAGAAGCAACTGGAGACTCTTGTTGGACTATACTCGGTTTCTTTCTGGTTGAAACATGATCAACAAGAATATGTGATCTACATATTAATATCAGCCTTGCCTCCACAAAGTAAAAGTAACAAAGAACCTCTTACTATTCACAATATGTTAAGATGTCAGTGCTCAGTTCACACACTATTTTTTAGTACTTTTCGAATCGTTCTTCAGGAGCTCTTAGATTTATGTCCAGGGAAATCGCCTGAAAGAGTTCGGTATTAAAGAACTTCTTCAAATGTCACAAAAGTACTCAATATAACCAACTTATTTGTAACTATTTCCGGTCACTGGCAACATTGACAAGCCAAAATCAATTTCTAGGAAAAAAATGCTTAAGTTCGACTAATCAAATTATAGCATTAGCAAGATTTTCCACAAATGTCCTACCACTACATCTGCAATGATTTGCCGTAACCCAGTGGCCAAAATTTCAATTCCAAGGCATCTTATGTGCATAGAAATGGATAAAGAACTAGCTCCACACATCACAAGAAAACGTAGTGCATGAAACCCATCACTTTTTGTTATTTTGTGAGCATGGTAATTATCATTAGTTAAAAGGCATTTATCGTATAAACCAGTGTACCAAGAGCATGCATTCTCAATGGAAGGGTATGAATTAGTTAAACGCCACAGTGATTCCCATTAGTTTCCCTCAACTACATTCAGTAAATACATTCTACCCACCATATGAAAAGCCTTCTTAATCTCAGCACGGCTGGCATTCTCCGAAACACCGAGAACATCATAATAGCTTCTTTCTGGGTAGCGACAAGAACCTGAAATTGTACAAACAGACCAACAGTAGCATTTTATGAATCACTTCGATCAAATGAATTAGCCGCTTTAAATTTACAAAAAAAAAAAAAAGAATTGGGGAGAGTAAGAGAGACTGCTCCAGAGATAGCAAATGAGAAAAACGCACCTGTTGCATGAAGATACCGATACCGCCAAGGCGACCTCGAGGTCTCCCGGTCAATAGGATTTCCAGTAAAAAGACTGCAACTGTACGAAGCTGATAGATGAAAAGCTTCAGCTACCGACATGTTTCCCCTCACGAGCGAAGCAATAACTACATTGCCAAGAGAGAAGAAAAGAAACAAAGAAAGTACGCTTACTTCGGGCGAGCAGGAACGCTCTCTGCGAATCCGAAACCGAACTATTCACAATCGAATTCGTCTGACCCGTAACTGAAGACAACAATCGCCGCCGGCACTGCACAACAACGGAAAACAGCAAGTTACAGAGCCAACGAAAAAGGCAAAAACCGACCATATACCCCTAAAATGCTCGGTCGGACCCGCTCACCGATCGTAACAAGCTGAATCTGCCCATGCGAAATCAAATCTTGGAAAGGCTCAAAATGCCCGCCCCCCCAAAACCGCGGCGATTGAAGATTGAAGTACGATCGAAGAACCAGCGAGCAGGTAAGGCTCGGAGACAGAGGTCAAAGGCGTGGCTTGAACATCAAGGCAGAGGACGGAACGCTATTTGTGCTTTGCTTGAGCCTTGTGGGGTTTAGCTAGGGTTTATGCAACGGTTGATTGCAACCGGCTCGCTCATCGTGCTTCGGCTGTCACGTGGAATTTGTCAGAATTTTTTGTTTTTCTTTTCTTTTCTTTGGGTTATTGGGGGATTAAAAAAAAAAAGGCATAAACTACTCTTATTTTATAAAATAAGGGCTCCATATAAATTATGCTTCAAATAAAAGCATAAGCGTCATTTTTTTTTAAATAAAAACTTGGAGTGAATATTGTTTCAAATAAAAATTTGCAAAGTGAAAGGTCCCTTCTCAGTACCAGGCGATGATTGGCGGCCCCCGACTTGAGAGGCTACCGACCTTCACTGTCCGGGCTAACCGCCCTCCGAAGGTGGACCAGTAGCCCTCCTGCTTGTGTGCCTCTTTTTTTTTCCTCTTTTTCTTTTTTTCCCTTTTTTTTAACTTTTAAAAATCATAAAAAAGGAAAAAATAGAGAAAATGAAAAAATAAAATTAAAATGGGAAAGGATGAAAACAACCCTTTTAAAAAACATTATGGCTACTTTATGCTCTTAATTGAAACATAATATGTCATTTCGAGTCATTATTTGAAAGCGAATTTAATTGGGGCATTTATTTGAAAAAACAAGAGGACTTCATGTCATTTTTTGGATTTTTCTCGATTGTTATGTGTTTCCCGTGCTTTCATTATTATTATTATTATTATTATTATTATTATTTTGGTCGAAAGTGATTTCATGATTTCATTGGTTCTTAATTTGCCTTTTTGAGTTAGGTCCCTCTTTTATTTGCGCCATTGCCTTCAACATGTAAAAATAGTCCGATTTACCTCTTATTTAGAAGTCCACAATGGTTTGCCAAAACAGTTCACAGATCAAATTTGATGACTCAATCTTCAAAGGTAAAATGACGCCGGTACTTTTTTTTTTGGTCGAAAAAAGCAAATTGGCATTACGGATAATTGGGGTTTCGTACAAAAAGGCCCGTCGAAGGGGCATGAGCACATAACAAATCCCAAATGGGTAGGGGTGGGGCCGGAGATCCAATGGGCCGGAGCTTGATGCGAACGATGCAATTTGGCAGCTCGATCAGCTTCTTGATTAGCAGATCTCTTGCAATGGATCATGGACGCATCAGGTAGGCAGGCTAGACTTTGTTGGGTTTGGAGGATTAAAAAATCTGCTTCCGCTTCAACTTCCCTATTCACCGCACGAACTAAATCTAGCGAATCTGACTCCACTGAAACACAAAGTTGCTCCTCTCTTACCTCTTCCCCGCTTCGAGTAGCTTCAATCCGGCGATAAGAGCTTGCGCTTCAGCTAAACAGGGCAATGCACGAAGGGATTGTCTCTGTGAAGCCATCAACCAGAGAACCGCCGGAGTCTCCTCGTACTCCCGCGATTGCACCCTCGTAATCAACACCACCAACAACGGACGCATCAACATTTAGCTTCAATTGAGAGGTGAGCTTGCTTCTATCCTCTCAAAGTTTCGATTCTCTTCCGTTCCATCTTCTATAGGTAGCGAGTGAAGTTTCCGCCTCATCAATTAGAGAATCTGCACGTGGTTTTAATCCCCGAAATACTAAATTATTCGTTGACTTTCAGATTTCCCCAGAGGGTGAATGCCATCAAATCGAACATAGTTGCACACAACTTGGGTTGCCTAATTAAAGCCTGCATCCAAACATCCATGCGATGGGTCTGTGAAATTCGGTGGGCCACACCCAGATCTCTCCAAATGGTCTCCATCCATGGACGGAACATGAAGATATGTTTTACTGTTTCTACTTGTTGACTGCAAACAAGGAATAGTGGGTTGAGGATTATGTTTCGCCGGGCATAGGTCATCTCTAGGGGGCAAGGCATTCTGCATTTCCAGTCCATTTTAGCTTGTCCTCACGAGGGAACGGGCTCATAGGAATAGCTAGGATCTCTAAAGCTATTTCTTTATCAAATAGGAGATTGACTATTTCCACATCCCAAGCAACTTCCTCTTTTAGAATCAGCTTTGCAACTTTCAACGGATCCGATTTGTTTGCCGGACCCCCAATAATTCCCCTCCTAAGCCAACGATCCTCCCTGATAATTACAGCCTCCCCTGTTCCGGTAGACCAACGAACATATTCAGCTATGATTTCTGTATCGTAAAGGATAATAAGCCACCCCCCCAGAAGTGTCTCACGCCTCTTTCAGTTTGTAAAAAGTTTCTGTCGGGGAAGCACATGTAATGTGAATCGCTGCAAAAATTGATCGTTCTATGAAGATCCAGGGTTTTCGAATTGCGAACCTTGACTCCCGATGATGTAAATCGCTGCAGAAACTAATCGTTCTACGAAAATCCAAGGGTTGCGAATTGCAAACCTCGACCCCCAATCGAGCCTGTGATTGGTAACTTCAGTGCAAACGTGACCTGTTGACGCCTGTGTCAATCAATCCATGCGGTAAACGCCACGAATAAGAAAATCTACGATCTTAATCGACAAGTCGACCGACCGCCACAAAGAAATTTGATTTGGTCTAGTCTTTAAGAGAACTTGAAGAAGAGAAAGAAAACCTCTCTTTATTAATTCTGAAATCAATGTTGGATTCCCAGAAACTCATAAGCACTCTTATATATGGTGATAACCCTAAAAGGATGAAAAGACGAAAATAACCTTAATTAATAAAAAAATTCACCTAAAAATAGAAAAAAGGTCCAAAAGTCCATCTAAACGATGACAAATGGCCGAAATCTATCGCAGTTCATGGCCATAGGCCATGAGTATTGATCAAGACGTCGTTTCGCTTCAACCGACCAAATTTGAGCCTATTCGGAGCTCGTTAGCCTAGAATTCACGAAGTTAAATGTAATCATGTTGCGCCAGTGAGCTTCAGAATATTCAATTCTCGAATCAAGATCACCTCTACTCCAAAGATCTTGAACCATGATGCCGATAGCTTGCTTGAATTCCCTCGCCCTTGCTCAAGTAATTAGACTAAGTGGATGGAACAACGGGTCCTTAGCACCTTCTCTTCGATATGGTTCACACCTCCTCTTCTATATGGTTCGATGTCCACATCATTCCCTCTCCCGTGCAAAAGATTTTCCCTCAAATCATTACCTGCATTGAAAAGAGTCAAGTCAATAACATTAAAAGTAGCACTAATACCATACTCACCTGAAAGATCAAGCTTGTAGGCATTATCGTTGACCCTCTCCAACACCATGAATGGTCCATCCTCTCGTGGTAATAACTTAGAACGTCGCTGCTCGGGAAAACGCTTAGTGCGCATATGAATCCAAACCCAATCGTTGGGTTCAAATACTACTTTCTTACGGCCCTTGTTAACCTGCTTTGCATATTGCTCTGTCTTGTGTTCAATATTCAATCGCGTCTTCTCATGCCATGTCTTTACAAATTTGGCCTTCTTAGCACCATCTAAATCCACACATTCATCAACAGGCAAAGGGGTTAAATATAACGGAGTTAACGAATTAAAACAATAGACAACCTCAAACGGTGTGAATTTAGTAGCAAAATGCACACTCCTATTATATGCAAACTCAATATGCGGTAAACAATCTTCCCAAGACTTAATGTTCTTATTAATGATAGCACGCAACAATGTCCCTAGAGTTCTATTAACTACTTCAGTTTGACCATCAGCTTGTGGATGACAAGTAGTAGAGAATAAAAGCTGTGTACCTAATTTCTTCCACAATGTCTTTCAAAATTAACTAAGAAATTTAGTATCACGATTAGAAACAATGAACCTAGGCTTGCCATGTAAACGCACAACCTCACGAAAGAACAAATCAGCAACATGTGATGCATCATCGGATTTATGAAAGGGTATAAAATGAGCTATATTTGAAAATCGATCTACATCCACATAAATAGAATCCCTACCATGCTTAGATATAGGCAATTCTAACACGAAATTCATAGAAATATCAACCCAAGGATGTGTCGGGATAGACAAAGATATATATAAACCATGTAGTTTAGTTGTAGGCTTAGCCTATTCACATGCAATGAACCTTTCACAAACACGTGTAACATCTCGCTTCATGTTTGGCCAATAAAAATGTTCACGCAACACTTCATAAGTTTTATTGATTCCAAAATGACCCATTAAACCACCACTATGCGCCTTTCGCACCAACAACTCTCGCAAAGAGTATCTAGGCAAACACAGCTTATTTTCACGAAAAAGAAAGCCATCATGCCTACAGAATTTTCAAACGCAGCATGCTCACAAACTTCAAACACTCTTCCAAAGGCATCATTATTAGTATATAATTTTTTAATATGCTCAAAACATAAACACTTTACCCCTAGAGTACTTAGAATTACGTACCTTCTAGAAAGTACATTGGCTACCACATTTTCCTTACCTTTCTTGTACTTGATCACATATGGAAAAGTCTCGATGAACTCCATCCATTGGGCATGTCTTTTGTTCAACTTTTGTTATCTCCTCAAGTACTTTAATGTCTCGTGGTCAGTGTGGATCATGAATTCATTTGGTCATATGTAATGTTGTCAAGTCTCCAAAGCTCGCACCAAGGCGTACATCTCCTTAATTTAAGTTGGATAATTCAATGTTGTTCCGCTTAAGTTCTCGTTGAAATAAGCTATGTAACGTCCTCCTTGTGTCAACACAGCTTCAATTCTTGTACCAAAAGCATTGCATTCTATTTCAAAAGTAGCATTGAAATTTGGTAAAGATAACAAAGGAGCATTAGTTAGCTTATCCTTCAACAGATTGAATGCTTTCTCTTTCTCTTCTCCCCACGTGAAACCTACGTACTTCTTGATGACCTCGGTTAAAGGTGTGGCAATGGTGCTGAAATCCTTCACAAATCTGCGATAGAAACTCACTAAGCCATGAAAGTTGCGCACCTCTCCTACAATTTTAGGTGTCGGCCATTTTCAGATCGCTTTCACCTTTTCTTCGTCAACCTCTATTCCATTAGCACTAACAACAAACCCTAGAAATACTAATTTGTTAGTCACAAAAGAGCATTTTTTTTAGATTAGTATATAGTTGCTCGGCCTTTAAAACTTGTAAAACAGCTCGTACATGTTCAATATGGTCATCAAGACTTCGACTATATATCAAAATATCATCAAAATAGACAACCATAAATCAACTAATAAAAGCATGCAGAACATGATTCATAAGTCGCATGAAAGTACTAAGTATATTAATTAAATCAAATGGCATGACTAACACTCATACAACCCATATTTGGTCTTAAATGCATTTTTCCATTCATCCCATTCTTTCATTCTAATCCGTTGATAGCCACTTTTCAAATCAATTTTAGTAAATATGCAAGCTCCATGTAACTCATCTAACATGTCATCTAATCTAGGAATATGATGTCGATACTTTACCGTAATATTGTTGATTGCTCGACAATCAACGTATATTCGCCAAGTTTCATCATTCTTTGGCACTAACAAAATAGGAACAATATACCGATTAAAACTTTCTTGCGCATATCCTCATTCCAGTATTTCACTAACTTGTCACTGAAGTTCATTTGTATCCTTGGGATTACTTCAATATGAGAGTCGGTAAGGTAATAACGCACTAGGTATCAAGTCGATTTGATGCTCTATGCCTCGAATCGGTAGTAAACCTCCAAGAACCTCATCAAGAAAGACATCTTCAAATTCCTACAATAAAAACACGACATAATTAGGCAAACTCGGGTCAAGATCGTTAGTAGTAAACAATGCCTCATTGTACAAAAGTACAACATCAATTGGTCCAGAACTAAAGCTCTCGTCACTTCGCTCGATCTTGCATAGAAATCCGTTTCTCTCTTTTCTTTTCTCTCTACTTTTCCCTCAGCTTTTACCACTCTATTTTTCTCAACTTCTCCTTTTTCTTGCGTCTCAGACTCTCTATGCAAGCTCTCGGTTTTCTCACTTTTTCTCTCTTTCTCAACCTCACGCTGTAGTTTCAAATGATCTTCACACATCTCAGTAGGTGTCATTGGCACCATAGTGTAAGTCTTCTAATTCATCACCAGTGAAATATCAGTTAGTGTACCCATCATGATATACCCTCCGATCATACTACCATGGTCTACCAAGTAAAAGATGTCCCACTTGCATGGGTACAACATTACACACCACCTCATCCTCATATCGCCCTTTCTCAAATGGAAGTAGGACTGGCTTTGACACTTTTACTTCACCATTATCATTCAACCACTAAGCCTATATGGTCTAAGGTGCTTTGTAGTCTTCAATCCTAGTTTCTCCACCATAGTATAACTTGTCACATTTGTACAACTACCTCCATCAACAATTAAACTACAAATCTTACCATTCACAAAGCATCTTGCATGGAACAAGTTATCACGTTGCTGGTGATGCTCCTTGTGACATTTTGATTTTTCAGTCATTTTCAGATTCATTAATGAAAAGTATATCTAGCGATGTGTTTCAGTCATATCTCGTTCGAATCTGATCAATTTGAGTAGGCAGGCCAAAAGGGAAAGGCTAACGCGAGACAAGGTACGTGGACCTAGGAAACTCGAATAGGAAATGACACTTTAACAATAAGGATTGTCGAGGGGACATTTAGAACCATAAAAGGCCGATATAAGGACGATTAAGGAATGCATTACTAGCGTTATACGATTGGAGCACGGGTAATGCCGCTTAACCAATGTATAATTTGTAAAATTTTTCCTAAAATCGGGCAGTGACGATCGAGACCATAGGAACTAGTGATAGACACTCACAATTACATGACAATCAAAGTCGTCAAGAATTGACGAGCCCTAAATGTGATATGAATCACTAGGTCGATACTCGTAAAGTCTGCAAAAATCGCCCGTCGGTTCGGGATAAGCTGGAACCACGTCTGATAGAGAAAACGATTAGAAACGAGTCTTGAAAATTGAAAATGGAGAATCAAGAATTCCAACGTTATGTTTGGATTGGTCGCCGCCCTATCGAAGATTATTGAAACGAGAAAAATGGCGTTCCGGACGTCGAGGGTGAAATTACCATTTTGCCCCTCAAGCTTTAGCCTTGCTTATGCAATTGAAGAAGCTAATTTTGGTCTTTCAACCACCCCAAGAGCCACCGAAAATTGGGAGAAAGTATGGCCATTAGATCACCCTTGATTGACACTTAGGACATGTGTCAATGGATGAGCTAAAGAGTGGTCTTGTCCACTATTACTCAACTACCATTCAACCTTTGACTTTTGAAATTGAATATAGTCTCTTCCCTTTCTCTCTCCTCTCATTCGGCCGACCATACACCCCACCATCACCGAGACTTCATCTTCTTCTTCTTCCTTTCTACCGCTGCCGCCCAACTAGCTCTTACCCTCTTTATTCGTTGCCGCCGACGAGCCCCTCCGGCGACCACCATCCGACGAACCAACCACTCACGCCTAACCCCACCTCTTGCCGACCTCCTCGATGTGGAAGCACGTTGATTGAGCCACAGAGGAGCTCCGGCCAACCAATCTCCCCGAAGCCGACGGAAACACGCACAATCTATGGTATGCGACGTTTCTGACCCTTTAGGACCTCAAAATGTTAGAGTCTTGCAATCAAATTTTGTGGAGATCTAGAGGACACGTTTAGTGATCTGTAGTAAAAAGTTGAGCTTGATTTGATGGAGTTTTGACCCCAAATGGGTCTTGTAAATGTTGGATAGAAACTGCCGGTTGCAGTCTTGAAGGAGCCGGCGACTTTCGAAGGGATTCCGGCGACCATATGACCTCAAACCCTCGGTGAGACTCTTAGACCCTTAGATAGACATGTTAACAAGTAGGTTAGTGATTAAATGGTGAATTTAGAGTGGATTAAGGGCTGGACATGCTCGGTTTGCACAGAACCAAAAATAGCTGGTTCGGTTCTATGCAAGACCGGTTCTGTGGAGGCTATGGTTGTTGGTTTTGAGTCTCAAATTGGTGATTGAGACATGCTAGGATGATGAGGATTGTGTTATGGAGGTTTGTGATTCATGGATGGGTGAATTGGACAAGGAAAATTGACAATTGATTGGAATTTACTAGGTTACGCGGTGGGTTCGCTCTTGGACCATTGAGGGCGAACTATTGTGGGCTTGAAAAGAGGATTTTTGTAGCATTAAACTCGAGGTAAGGGAACTCCTAACCTTATGATAGGAAGATTGGGCTCGATTGGGCAAGTCGGGTGGAATTGAGATTGTTTCTTGAGAAGCTTAGCGTGATTGGGCCTTGTGTATGCTAAGATAGTATAGTTGATCCTAATGTTTGCTTATGCTTGTCTCTCGAGTAATTGGTTGTATTGAATCGTATTGTATGCCATGGATGCATTGTTTATGCATGAGTTGCACTTAGCCATGTCTGCATGATTTGTGATTGTGGCATGGCGGAGACAAGGCGGGGCCTTAAGACGTATGAGACGCGAGGTGATGTGGTTGATATCCTAAGGCATTGAGGAGCGGGGTTCGAGTTGTGTGGTGCCCTGATGCGTACGAGACCCGGGGTTGAGATGGCCACGGTCCTGATGCGTTTACGCGGGATGGAGATATGATGTGTCGACACTAGCTTGGAGTATCATTGAAACCTGATTCGTTTACGCGGGTTGTCAATGACGGTCTGATGTGTTTACGCGAACCGAGCCTGATGCGATATAATCACGGGCATGAGAATGAGGCAGGCAAGAAAATATGATTGTGGTGACGTGGCAAGATAAGTTGCGCACGACCATCTGAGTGTGTTATGATGCCATAATTGCATGCCTATCACCCGTGTGTGGTTATCTATATTTACATAGCTTCGTATGCTTGTGGGTTTGAATTATTAAGGTTATGACTGCCTGAGTGGACGGTAGGCTTAACTTAGGGTTAGGACCTACCTTACTAAGATGTGTATCTCACCCCGTTGGGGACCCCCTTTTTACAGATCCTAAGCCTTGAAGATGTGGTCTATCCGTTTTGAAGACCCAAAGGAGATTACAACCTATTTTGAGGAGTTCCCTGATGAGCATGGAACTATTTATGTCCGGAAGTGTACTGTTGTTTGGGTAGATGAGGGTAGTACTAGTTGGAAGCCTCACAGGTATGAGGCTTGGTTTAGGAAAGTCGGGGATGTATCTACCGGGCCGCTGAAGCCCAATGAGGTGCCCAGGGAGTGATCCCTAGTTGGGGCCACCCCGCCCGGGACTTAGACCAATCTGAGGGATTGGTTGCCGGTTCTAAGAATGGACCGGAGAAGACCCCGACCTTGGAGTATACAAAGGATGATGTCATAGTAGTCGAGGCGACTAAGGAGGATCTCGCGGAGCCGTCTGCTGAGGAGACTGCTGAGGATACTATAGAGGTTCGTTCTGAGACCTTTTCGAAATACGAGCCACGGAGGACGTAGAGGAGACTGAGGACTCCAGCAGCTCGCCTTAGGAGCTCCCAGTTTGTTAGTTTAATCTTTTGGTGGCGACCCTGACCTTGTTTTCTTCGGATCCTTGAGGATGGGCCTCTTTTGTTTACTTACCCCGTTACCCCTTGTTTTAGCGGATTCAGTGGCCGTATGTCTGTACGAACTTATGGATTTTATGTATGACAGCATTTGCGCTATCCAGGTCCCACTCCATATTTTGTACGGAGGAGTTATTTCAATATTGCTTCCGCGTGCTTGGTATATATATATATATATCATGTCTCTCGACTTAATTGTGGATTTTAGGACCGCGAGAGATATTTGGTTTGCTTGTAGGAAGTCGCGTGCTCGTGCCCGGGGCGCGGGGCATGACAACCTCGTCTGATTTGGTATCAAAGCAAGGTCTGCTCGACCCAAAGTTGATTGAGGACTAGAGTAATAAGGAGAATTAAGTTGGGACTTGGACGAATAGCGAGACCTTAGGAGACTGGTTAGGATAAGGCATGGGGTGCCTAGCATGTGACTTGGCACTTATGGTTCGGGTTTGGCCTTAGCAGGATTGTGGTAAGGCATGAGGATTGAGTTCCCTGCTTGGTGTTGAAAGTCATTTCTGGACTTTGGCTTGTTGAATGAATGAGTATGGTTGGTTTTAGTGAACCGTTGGAGTGAACGGAACTGGGGAATGACCATGAGTTATTTATTGAAGTGTCTGTGGAAGAAATTGTACGAAAGGGCTGTTGTAGTGTAACTGTTTTTGCTAAGGATTGGCTAGTAGCTCTGGATTTTTATGAATGAGTGAGTTACTAACTCCTTGCTGAACTTGTGGTGAACCAGGTTCAGTAGAAGGAGATAAAGATGAGCAACCCATCCAGGAGATTTGGAAGGTCTAGAGGCGGAGCCTCTAGCTCGAGGACGCCTATAGCGGAGGACACAAGAATGAATGGCGTGCTGAGGGCACTCGAGAGAATTGGTGACCTTATTGATAGGCAGACCTAGAACCGAGATGCTGCCATAACCCAGGAAGTAGAAGCTGCCATAGCTGCCGTCAACGCCAATAATGGCAACAACGGTGGTAATGAAAGCCAGGGTGAACTTAACCAGGGCAACGAGGCAATGAATGCCCAAGAAGAAATCGTCGTGGCCAGACAGATGAGCTAACTGGTGGAGCAATTTATCAAACTGAAGCCGACCCAGTTCGATGGGACTAGAGATCCCGAACTGGCACCCAGATGGATTGAGAAACTAGAGAAAGCCTTTGGAGTGCTGAGGTGCACAGACAAAGAGAAAGTGTTGCTAGTAGTGTACCCGGCTAGAGGGTACTGCAAACGACTGGTGGGCTGCCACCAAGAATGACGTTTTCCCTAAAGGAACGGCTATGACTTGGGAAGTCTTTAAGACGGTGTTCAACGACAAGTACTTCTCGAAAACGGTCAGGTAAAGAAAGCAGGTGAAATTCCTACGGTTGCGCCAGAATCAGTTGACGATAGATCAGTATGAGGCCGAGTTCTCGAGGCTGTCGAGGTACGCACCTCGATTTGTAGAAGATCCTCAGGAGAAAGCAAGGAGATTTAGGGACGGTTTGAAGCCCGAACTCCGCAACAAGATGATTGCCCTAAATCTTAGGACTTATAAGGAGATATACGAAAGGGGCCAAAAGATTGAAAGAGACTTGAAAGAGAGGAATACCGCAACTGGATCGCGGTTTACCCTATTCAGAGACAACCGCCAAATGGGCAAGAGACCGATGACGGGCAATAGGCGTTTCGTGCCTCTAGTAAGGAAAAATATTATGAAGCCACCAAATCCCACAAACAAGAGCTACCGCCTTTGTGACAGAAAACATGGAAATGGGCCATGCCCGGTAAGGACTGTGGCTTGCTTTAAGTGTGGTCAACTAGGCCACTAGATAAGGACGTGCCCAAATCAAGCTCCGGCGAGTCGACCTCAAGGGCAGCGACCGCAGGCTGGACCGTCGACTGCCATTCCCTAGATCGAGAAGAATCGACCACCGGCCTAGGGAAGGGTATATGCAGTAACCCACAGAGAGACGGAGGAAACACTAGGCGTGGTCACAAGTACAATTTACTTGTGTGACCAAGCTGCATATGCATTGTTTGATCCTAGTGCCACACATTCTTTTGTGTCTGCTCAATTTACCGATTTGGTGGGTATGGAGTTAAAACCATTGAATATGAATCTGCATGTTGCCACTCCATTAAATGATAATATATTGGTTTCTTTGGGCTATGCTAGTTGTGAAATCATGATTGGAGGGAATAAGGAGAGTATTGATCTAATTGTATTGCCCATGTATGATTTTGATGTGATCATAGGGATGGATTGGTTGGGTAAATAGGGGGCAGTAGTAAACTGTGGTAGTAGAATAATCCGGTTTTATTCGAGAGGCCGCCCTAGCTTTGAATTAATGGGAAGTCGAGAAGGAATCTCGATTCCCTTAGTCTCATCTCTAGAAGTGACCAAGTTGATGTTAGAAGGGTGTCAAGCGTACTTGGTTGGGGTGATGGACACGACTACCGAAGAGCCAAAACTAGAGAGTATCCCGATAGTGCGTGAATTTCCTGACGTGTTTCCCCAAGAGTTGCCTGGATTGCCATCGGAGCGAGAGATAGAATTCGTGATCAAGTTAGCTCCTGGAACGAAGTCGATCTTGAAGGCACCTTATAGGATGTCCCTATCGGAACTGAAAGAGTTAAAGGTGCAGATGCAGGAACTGTTGGACAAAGGATTTATCCGACCGAGTGCTTCACCGTGGGGAGCGCCGGCGTTATTCGTAAGGAAGAAGGATGGGTCTTTGTATCTATACATTGACTATCGGCAGTTGAACCAAGTAATAGTGAAGAATAAATACCCACTGCCTAGAATTGATGATCTGTTTGATCAGTTGCAAGGAGCAGCAGTATTTTCAAAGATTGACCCGAGAATAAGGTGTCACCATTTGAGGATCAAGAAGAAAGACATACCTAAGATTGCTTTCAGGACGAGATATGGGCATTATGAGTTCACAATAATGCCTTTTGGATTGACCAACGCTCCAACTGCTTTTATGGACCTGATGCATCAAGTATTTAAGGAATTTTTGGACAAATTCGTCATAGTCTTCATTGATGATGTCTTGATTTACTCGAGGAGTGACACAAAGCATGAGAAGCACCTAAGGATTGTCCTGCAGACCCAGAGGGAGCACTCGCTCTATGCGAAGTTGAGTAAATGCGAGTTCTGGCTGAGCAGGGTAGCGTTTCTTGGTCATGTGGTATCTGGAGAAGGGATTGCAGTGGATCCTGCAAAGATCGAAGCGGTAACAAATTGGCCTAGGCCTACTACGGTCACTAAAGTCAGAAGTTTTTTTGGGATTGGCCGGGTATTACAGATGATTTATGGAGAAGTTTTCATCCATAGCCATCCTATTGACGAGGCTGACAAAGAAGGAAACAAGGTTTGAATAGACAAACAAGTATGAAAGGAGTTTCCAAGAACTCAAGCATCGGTTGACGACCGCACCAGTGTTGACAATTCCATCAGGACCGGGAAGTTATGAGATTTACAGCGATGTCTCGCTGAAAGGATTGGGCTGTATGTTAATGCAGCATAGAAGAGTAGTGGCCTACGCATCCCGACAGTTGAGACCACATGAGATGAACTACTCAACTCATGATCTGGAGTTAGCAGCGATCATATTTGCCTTGAAAATCTGGAGACATTAGCTTTGTGGTGAGAAATACTGACCACCAAAGCTTAAGGTACCTGTTTTTTTAGAAAGAGCTGAATATGAGGCAGCTTCGGTAGATGGAGCTGCTCAAGGATTATAATTGTGATATATTGTATCACCCTGGGAAGGCTAACAGAGTCGCAGATACGCTGAGTCGGAAGTCGAGCATCGCCTGTCTGCTAGTAAAGGGATGGTCGATGATCGAGAATCTAAGAGATTCCGAATTCAAACTAGAAGTCTGCTAGTTGTCCAATTTGATAGCGACATTGAGTGTAGAACCTGAGGTCTAGGAAGGAATAAAAACTTTACAGTCTACAGACCCGAAAATTCAAAAGATCCTGGAGATGGAAGCGACAAAGAGGAAACCAGAATTTCAGGTGTCAGAGGACGAAATTTTGAAGTTCCGAGGACGACTGTACGTGCCAAAATATGAAAAGCTTCGGGAAAGGATTTTGTTAGAGGTTCATAGGAGCAATTATAGTAACCACCCTGGAAATACAAAAATGTATCAGAACTTGCGACAGCACTATTGGTGGAACGGAATGAAAGTGGATGTAGCGAAATATGTGGCTAAGTATTTGACATGCCAGCAAGTGAAAGCGCAGCACTATAAGCTTGGAGGATTATTGCAGTCGCTGGAGATTCCGAAATGGAAGTGGGAGCATATAACTATGGATTTTGTGATGGGACTCCCGAGGAGCCAAAGGGGTCACGACTCTATATAGGTAGTCATGGATAGATTGACCAAGTCTGCCCACTTCATTCCTATGCGAAAGGATTTCACAATGGATAGATACGCCGAGTTATACATGAGGCAGATTGTGAGACTACATGAAATGCCTGTGACTATTACCTTGGATAGAGATTCTAAGTTCATGGCAAATTTTTAGAAGAGTCTTCAAGAAACCATGGGAACCTGACTATAGTTTAGCACGACGTACCATCCACAGACAGATGGACAGTCCAAAAGGACGATTTAGACGCTTGAGGACATGTTGCGAGCTTGCGTCATTGATTTCAAAGGTGAATGGGAAGATCAACTCCACTTGGTAGAGTTTGCTTATAATAACAGCTACCAACAGAGCATTCAAATGGCACCATTTGAAGCACTTTATGGAAGGGCCTACAGAACCCCGATTTGCTGGGATGAGGTTGGAGAAAGAAGTATCACAGGCCTAGAATTGGTGGAGCAATCTGTGGAAGCAGTAAAAATAATTCGAGATAGACTAAAAACAGCTCAGAGTTGTCAAAAGAATTATACAAATAAGCGGCGTAAGCCTTTGGAGTTTCAAGTAGGCGACTATGTTTTCCTCAAGGTGTCGCCGATGAGAGGTTTATCGCTTTTTGGAAAGAAGGGAAAATTGAGCCCAAGGTATGTAGGCCCATTCGAGATATTGGAGCGGATTGGAAACTTGGCCTATAGGCTTGCCTTACCGCCTAATCTATCACAGGTGCATAGTGTCTTCCATGTGTCAATGCTATGGAAATATGAACCAGATTCGACACATGTGCTAGATTACGAA
Source organism: Rhodomyrtus tomentosa (assembly GCA_028455895.1). Classification (NCBI taxonomy): domain Eukaryota; kingdom Viridiplantae; phylum Streptophyta; class Magnoliopsida; order Myrtales; family Myrtaceae; genus Rhodomyrtus; species Rhodomyrtus tomentosa. The sequence continues at coordinate 31,098,376 of JAPCWY010000001.1, read as the reverse complement.
GTCATAGAAGTGGACGACCGGGTATCATACATGGAAAGGCTGATGAGGATTGGGGACCGAAAGGAGCAAATCCTCAAGAATAAGAAGATTTCATTGGTCAAGGTGGTGTGGGAATACCATGGAACCAAAGGCGCCACGTGGGAAAATGAAGAGATAATGAGACGACAACACCCCCATTTATTTGAGTAATTGAGTTTGATGTAAATTTCGGGGATGAAATTTTTGTAAGGGGGAAGAGTTGTGACATTCTGATTTCCAGTCATTTTCAGACTCATTAATGAGAAGTATATCTAGCGATGTATTTCAGTCATATCTCGCTCGAATCTGATCAATTCGAGTAAGTTGACCAAAAGGGAAAGGCTAACGCGAGACAAGATACGTGGACCTAGGAAACTCGAATAGGAAATGACACTTTGACTATAAGGATTGTCGAGGGGACATTTAGAACCATAAAAGGCCAATCTAAGGACGATTAACGAATGCATTGCTAGCGTTATACAATTGGAGCGCGGGTGATGCCGCTTAACCAATGTATAATTTGCAAAATTTTTCCTAAAATCGGACAATGACGATTGAGACCATATGAACTAGTGATAGACCCTCACAATTACATGACAACCAAAGTCGCCACGAATTGATGAGCCTTAAATGTGATATGAATCACAAGGTCGATATGCGTAAAGTCTACAAAAGTCGTCCATCGGTTCGGGATAGGTTGGAACTACGTCTGATAGAGAAAACGATCAGAAACGAGTCTTGAAAATTGAAAATGGAGAATCAAGAATTTCAATGTCATGTTTGGATTGACCGTCGCCCTGTCGAAGATTATTGGAACGAGAAAAACGACGTTCCGGACGTTGGGGGTGAAATTACCATTTTGCCCCTCAAGCTTTAGCCTTGCTTATGCAATTGAAGAAGCGCATTTTGATCTTTCAACCACCCCAAGAGCCACCGAAAATTGGGAGAGAGCATGGCCATTGGATCACCCTTGATTGACACTTAGGACATGTGTCAATGGATGAGCTAAAGAGTGGTCTTGTCCACTATTACTCAACTAACATTCAACCTTTGACTTTTGTGATTGAATATAGTCTTTTCCCTCTCTCTATCTCCTCTCATTCGGTCGGCCATACACCCCACCATCACCGAGACTTCATCTTCTTCTTCTTCCTCTCTACCGCTGCCGCCCGACCAGCTCTTACCCTCTCTATTCGTTGCTGCCGACGAGCCCCTCCGACGACCACCAGCCGGTGAGTATATCACCTACACCTAGCTCCACCTCTTGCCAATCTCCTCGAAGTAGAAGTGCGTCGATTGAGCCACAGAGGAGTTCCGGCCAACCATTCTCTCGGAAGCCGACGGAAACCGACACAATCTGAGGTAGGCGACGTTTCTGACCCTTTAGGACCTCGAAATGTTGGAGTCTTGCGATCAAATTTTGTGGAGATCTAGGGGACACGTTTAGTGATCTGTGGCAAAACGTTAAGCTTAATTTGATGGAGTTTTAACCCTAAATAGGTCTTGTGAATGTTAGACAGAAACTGCCGGTTGTAGTCTTGAAGGAGTCGGCGACTTTCGAAGGGATTCCAGCGACGACACGACCTTAAACCTCATTGAGACTCTTAGACCTTTAGATTGACATGTTAACAAGTAGGTTAGTGATTAAATGGTGAATTTGGAGTGGATTAAGGGCTGGACATGCTCAGTTTGCACAGAACCGAAAATAGCCGATGTGGTTTCGTGCAAGATCGGTCCTGTGGAGGCTATGGTTGTTGGTTTTGAGTCTCAAATTGGTGATTGAGACATGCTAGGATGATGAGAATTGTGTTATGGAGGTTTGTGATTCATGGATGGGTGAATTGGACAAGGAAAGTTGACAATTGGTTGGAATTTCCTAGGTTGCACAGTGGGTTCGCTCTTGGACCGTTGAGGCCAAACTATTGAGGGCTTGAAAAGAGGATTTTTGTGGCATTAAACTCGAGGTAAGGGAACTCCTAACTTTATGATAGGAAGATTGGACTTGATTAGGCGAGTTGGGTGGAATTGAGATTGTTTCTTGAGAAGCTTAGCGTGATTGGGCCTTGTGTATGCTAAGATAGTATAGTTGATCCTAATGTTTGTTTATGCTTGTCTCTTGAGTAATTGGTCACGCTTGATTGTGTATTGAATCGTCTTGTACGCCACGGATGCATTGTTTATGCATGAGTTGCACTTGGCCTTGTGTGCATGATTTGTGATTGTGGCATGGCGGAGACGAGGCGAGGCCTTGAGGTGTATGAGTTGCAGGGTGATGTGGTTGATACCCTGAGGCGCTGAAGCGCATGGTTGGAGTTGTGTGGCGCCCTGATGCGTACGAGACGCGGGGTTGAGATGGCCATTGTCCTGATACATTTAAGTGGGACGGAGATATGAGGTGTCGACATTGGCTTGGAGTATCATTGAAACTTGATGCGTTTACGCAGGTTGTCAATGATGGTCTGATGCGTTTACGCGAACCGAGCCTAATGCGATCTAATCGCGGGCATGAGAATGAGGCAGGCAGGAAAATATGATTGTGCTGATGTGGCAGGATGAGTTGTGCATGATCATCTGAGTGTGTTATGATGCTATAATTGCATGCCTATCACCCGTGTGTGGTTATCTATATTTGCATTGCCTCGTATGCCTGTGAGTTTGAATTATCGAGGTTATGACTGCCTAAGTGGACAGTCAGCCTAACCTAGGGTTAGGACCTACCTTACTGATATGTGTATCTCACCCCGTTGGGGACTCCCTTTTTATAAATCCTAAGCCTTGAAGATGTGGCCTATCAGTTTTGGAGACCCCAAGGAGATGACCACCTATTTTGAGGAGTTCCTTGATGGGTAAGGAACTATTTATGTCCGAAAGTGTACTGTTATTTGGGTAGACGAGGGTAGTACTAGTTGGAAGCCTCACAAGTATGAGGTTTGGTTCAGGAAAGTCGGGGATGTATCATTCGGGTCGCTGAAGCCCAATGCGGTGCCCCAAGCAGTAATCCCTAGTTGGTGCCACCCCGCCCGGGGCTTAGACCAGGCTGAAGGATCGGTTGCCGGTTCTAGGAATGGACCGGAGAGGACCCCGACCTTGGAGGATACAGAGGATGAGGTCATAGTAGTCGATGCGACTGAAGAGGATCTCACGGAGCCGTCTGCTAAGGAGACAGCTGAGGATACTATAGAGGTTCGCTCTGAGACCTTTTCAGAGTACTAGCCCACGGAGGACGCGGAGGAGACCGAGGACTCCAGCAGCTCGTCTTAGGAGCTCCCAGTTTGTTAGTTTGATCTTTTGGTGGCGACCTTGACCTTGTTTTCTTTGGATCCTTGAGGATGGGCCTCTTTTGTATACTTACCCCGTCACCCCTTGTTTTAGCGGATTCAATGGCCGTATGTCTGTACGAACTTATGGATTTTATGTATGACAGCATTTGCGCTATCCAGGTCCCATTTCATATTTTATACGGAGGAGTTATTTCAATATTGCTTCCGCGTGCTTGGTATATATATATATATATATATATATATATATATATATATATATATATCATGTCTCTCGACTTAATTGTGGATCTTGAGACCGCGAGAGATATTTGGTTTGCTTGCAAAGAGTCGCATGCTCGTGCCCGGGGCGTGGGGTGTGACACTCCTCCTCCTTGGCTTGCACGCTAAGAGAACGTCTAACCAACATTAATTCACCATTGACTGGCATCTCGATATCGCTACAGTCCTCCAACGACGACATGATATCATCCTTTTCCTCCCTGTCACTTTCAGATTGAACATCTTCAAATCTAGTCATTATCGTCACCCTCCTATTAGGGCATTGATTCGTCATATGACTCATGCTTAAACACATGAAATATCTAATTTCACGAGCTCTAGTGTTAGGATTTTTAGTTTTACCTGGAGCCGGATTCGAATCAACTATGCCATCTTTCTCCTTCTACTTTGAAGTTTCGACCTTGGTGTTGTTTCCTTTCTAGTTCGGCTTCTCGTCTCTCTTCTAATCGGGTTTCCAATTCAAGCTTGAACTTCCACCGCTCTTGTAATTTCGGTCCAACTTCAATTGTCTCTCTACTTTGATAGTTTTGCCCATCAATTCCTCCAAATCGACATAATGTTGTAGCTCTACCACTCTTGCTATATCTCAAACCACATAAGAATCGTGACATGTAGCTTCACAGTCCTCTACCACATTAGTACGGATCGGTACACTTCCACGCTCTTGTTACCTTGTGTGAGATTTTGCAGTTTATGGAACAAGTCTCTGTGGTAATGACTTGGTATGAAGCGCCTTCTCATCACCGCTTTCATCTCATCCAACGTTTCTATCGGTTTCTCACCATTGTGTCTCCTACTATGTTGACACATAAATTTTGATTTCAGAAAATCATGCATTTTATTTCACAAAATGAGAGTTATTCATAATTCTTACAAAAAGAAAATAATTTCTCATGCACTGCATACTTATTTTCTGTCAATCGTATCATTGCATTTAGGTGCGTCAGTTAAGCTTCAATTGACAAGCGGTCGGAGCAGGTTCAATATGGAATTTTCAACTCAAGCATGGAGGTTGCTAAAATTAATTGAGCTACATCAGGCCTACTTTGAGTTCAAAGCAGTCCATTTAAATAATTAAGGCATTTAATTAAATATCAATCGAGAAAGCCTTAATCCGAGCTGAAAATGCATGACTGAGCCCATGAAAAATCGAACAGGTCCATATCCATCCATCCGATCAAAAATCAGTAAATATATCCTAGGTGTCATGACAAAAAGAGGTCTCGGATGGGAGATTTGATAAATAATATCGCACAGGGTATTTTTGGGCAACATATTTTCTCGTACCCATAGGTTCATTAGCATATTTTCATATGAAAGGGGGAATATACGTGCAGTTCAAGAAGAAAAAGAAAAAAAATCTTGAGAATTCAGCCATCGAAAGGAAAGAGGAGATCGGCCACCGTTTGTGAAAAGGGGAAAAATAAATTATGGTCAACAGAGTTCAAGCGAAATAGGAAAAGATTTGATTCTTCAAAGCCTAATCTTCTCCTGCACATACAAGGGAGAAATACAATATATGTGTTCATGGCATGAAATATTTGACCACACGGAGATGACATATCTGACCATGTAAGGGTATAATATCTTTGAAGAAGCCCTAGCAATCCACTATATAAAGACTTATGCATTCAACGGAAAGGGGGATGGAGATTCATTCAGAAAATTTACAGAGAGACACAGGCGAGAATATATAGTTCGGTTCTGCTGTGGGGGCGAAAATAAAAAAGGAACTTCAGCTATTGCACCACGAATCCTCCCGTCCTTGGTGTTCCTTTTTGTGGCAGTCCCTCGTTCAGAGTTGCGGTTTTGTACGCTGTAGCCGGTACTCCGAATTGGATGGACAGTCCGAGTTGAATTTGCATACTACTCCTCTCTCGGTCTGACGTTGCTCGACCACCCGAAGCTCGACGCCAACCGCCGACCCTTTCTTTGCGTTCTCCAGCTTCGCCTCCATCGTTGTTCCGTTTCTGTGGTTGCTGGTGTCGCCTCCGCTTAGCTGTCATCGCCCCTGTTTGTGCCCGGTTCCGTAGTTGCTTGTTGTCTGGTGAAGTTCCTTAGTCGAATCAACCCCGGTTTTCACCTTCACGGATTAAGGTAACCCTTGACATCTCGAGGAATAATTCAAGTGTGTTCGTGGTTGATTCATGGCTGGATTGATTGTTATTTTGACATGAAATGCTGATTTTTTATCCGAAATAAATCCATTCTTGCATGCTTAGATGCCGGCGTTAAGCAAAACGTAAAATGTTTTTTTTTTCCCGGAAATCCAATGGATGGCCTTTTGTGGGAATGTCAAAACCTAACTTTTTTTCAAGAAAAATTTGGATTTAGTCAATTCGACCTATCGCCACTTAGGTTCGATTTGCTATATTCAGAAAATCGATCTCGAATTTGCAAGGCTGATTTAAAAAATAAAATAAAATGAGATATGGTGTCGATTGTCTTTCCTTTTCTATGTGGATGGATTATGTTTTTCTTGACTTGATTTTGTCATGTTCTAAAAATTCTTAAAGAACTTTAGCAAGATATGGTTTCCTAGAAATCCTGTCTAATTAATTTTTTAGGAAGATGAGGTTTCCTAAAAGTTTTATCTCATAAAACTTTAGGCAATCAAGTCAAGATAATAAAACCTTTAAAAAAATTCTCACTATGGCTGAAAATTCCAAAAGGAAAGGGAAGAAATCATATACACTCGTTTCTCCCATTCTAGATATGCATCAGTATCATTTTTTCCTTGGAAAGATGGAATCTTCATCTTGATATTGCTAAGCTCATCATCTTCTCGATGTCTGAACTCTCAGAGTCTGTTTCTCCTCCTAAACCTGCCATCTCGATCATCTTCTATATCAGACATATATTCATCGTCAAATTAACACTACCATCTGGGTTGTGCCCTAAGCTCATCTCGATGATTTTGTGACCTCCATCGTGGTTGCTCTCGATCACCATCAAGCCTCGTCTCATACCTCACAACTCGATTGCTTTTCAAGTTGTAAGCTCAACTGCTGGATGCCTGCTAAAATCGCATTATCCCTTGGTTTGGTGCCATCCTCCCTTTGATTTATGATTTCCTGGCCTGACATGATTTTTTTTTTGTCTAAACCTGCAAGATGACGTTAAAAATAAAAGAAATCTCACCACACTCCCTCACGTGTTTCGCTTAAGGTGTTTGTCACTCCCCTCGTGTTTAACTCAATCTAGGCTTTTTCTTCTCTCAATTAAACCCACACACTCTTGCCATTTTCCTCTTGTTTCCTTCTTTCAAGCTCTTTATTAGACTAGAATTACAGTCTCACAAGCTCCTCAAAATAGTCGACTAAACTACTAAGCAAGATCAATTCAACAATATACTGCTCAATTCAGCAAATTTTGCTAGATTTGAATTCAAATTCAATTTCTGCTAACTTTTTTTTTTTCTATTCGGCCCAACTAATAGTAATAAAATAATAATAATAATAATAATAATAATAATAATAATAATAAAGAAATGAGTTGTCATCTTGATTTTTTTCAGCATTTTTTTCAAATTTGTTTTTATTTTTTTGTTTGATTTTTTTTTTGTCGATACCTTTTTTTCTTTTTTTTTCATTGATTTTTTTTTTTGTCGAAACTCTTTTTTTTTCACAAACTCAATACAATCAAAATAACTATGACTGAAAAACGCTAAATCAAAATTGATATCACAAAAAGAACAATTCAGAACCTTAATTCGATTAATAATGAATTCCCAATTCTATGAACACTGGATTGCTGAAGTAAAATCAGTAAAAGTAAAATAACTGGAGCTTGTAGAACCAGCTCTGATACCAGATGATGTGAATCGCTGCGAAAACTGAACATTTTACGAAGATCCAAGGGTTTCTAATTGTGAACCTCGACCCCCAACCGAACCTATGATTAGTAACCTCGGTATGAGTGTGATCTGTTGACGAACATGTGTTAATCAATCCGCACTGTAGACACCACGAACAAGAAAATCCGCGATCTTGCTCGATAAGTCAATCAACCGCCACAAGGAAACTTGATTTCGTCTAGTCTTCAAGAGAACTCGAAGAAGAGAAAGAAAATGTCACGCCCCGAACTCGGCTGGCACGCGAACATCTTACCAGGCCGTTTATCTTGCTTTCTTATCTCCCAGGATTCATCGGCCCACAGCTTACAAATCCATACAAGAATGAAAAGTGCAAGCGGAAGCGAGAAAACCAACTCCTTCACTATTTTCGTAAGAGATGACTTCAGGACAAAACCACACATGAACAAATACTCCATCACTAAGGTCACAAAAGGGTAAATCTTCATTTTTCTCCAAGAATTTCTTCGAATGCCAACCCATGGCAAACTTGAATTTCCATCGTCAGGGACCTGAAAAAAAGTTAATCCCACGACGAGGTGAGATATAAATCTCAATAAGTTAAACCTAACCCTAAACTAGATTGTCAGTACCTCGAGACACCTTTGAAAACAAGTATTCTTAAATAAAAGGCCTTAGCATGATAAAACCATAACTCCATCAACACATAGCATTTCACTAGTTCAGAATCGACTCGATTCAGTCGTAAAATTTCACAAATAAAGCTGAACTTCGTGCTATGGCAGGGCTTTCAATAGAAATCTCCACTTGAGGCATTCTCAAATTTCTCAAGATCATAACGAGACATTTCCTTAGCATATCTCAATCAAATTCCAATCGTCAATATCAGGTTGTCAAGCACTCGCGTCATAACGCTTCAGGCCATTTAGGCATTCACTTAATCATATAAGGTATTTTCACCAATCATCACTATCCAAGCCCGCGTCATAATGCATCAGGCTATTATAACATGTTTGGTAAGACCTGCGTCACAACGCCTCAGGTCAACATATACATATTGCCAGGACCCGCGTAAGAACGCCTCAGGTCGTGTTCCTCAATCGCCCGCGTAACAACGCATCAGGCTAGGATACTACCCGTGTAATAACACATCAGGTTAGTCATCTTTACTTGGCCAAGTACAATATCTCGCGTAACAACGCATCAGGATAATCCAAACCCCGCGTCATAACGCATCAGGGTACAATTTGCCTTTCATAGACCTGCGTCATAACGTTTCAGGTCAAATCTTGCGCAATAATGCCTCAGGATTTACTTAAGCCCCGTGTTTAGCGCATCAAGGCATCACATGCACATATACTCATAATACAATAACCCACTGGCTAAATAAATTTCAATGCACGATAACATTGAGGCAACCTCGTAGTTCGGCCCCTACATTTCAAGTTACTAATCCTCACATCACGTTCCATGGCCAAGCATCACAAAGGAAAATCGAGTAATTCAATCAATCACTCTACATTGGCACAAGCAAGTCGCGACCATCTTACAAAAATTCAAGGCTTGACACAAAATCATGGTTTCACAAATCATCTCGAGACTCAATCGGTAATTCAACTCGTTCAAAGTATTCAAACTAAATAGGAATCTTCACAAAGCATGTCAAAAGGTTCAATTACCTTCCACGAACAAATTCAGATTCCTTAATCCAACCTCGATTTCACAGTTTTCATGCCATGAACCACTCAAGTTCAACTCATCAAAAACATGGCAGATTTAGATTTGAGATCCCACAAGTAGAACCGGTTCATAAATCACCACTTTCCTCAAACAATAATGTTCCTTAGTAACGTAACATCCTAATAGAAGATTAGGATCAACTTACCAATTCAATTCAGCCAACAAATTGAACAAAAGGCAGCAATACAATCCGGTTCTTGCTCGGTCGGAATAAGGCAGGGAATGTCCTAGGAGAATTTGCACAAAAACAACCATCAAATTTCTTCCAAACTCAATTCCCTCAAGTAAACACCTTGCCAACACCACAATTAATATCCTTAGGTGACTTACCATGAGTTTCTAAGCAGGCGACACTGTCACAATCCTACAAATGGTTCAGTTTGCTCGGTCAGTGTAGGGTGATGACCAGTCCTAGGAATAACGTACCAAATAGCCATTAATCTCCCTTTAAGCTTCAATTTCTCGCACAAATCTCCTTGTCAACATCACAAATTATGTCTCTAGGGGTTTTACCAAAAATTTTGAAGCAAGGCGACACTCTAAAGTTCATTAAAGATCCTCGGTTTCACGTGGTCAGCACAGGTACAGAATCTGTCCTAACAAAACCATTAATAATCATCAATCAAAATCCTCCTAATCTCCAATCAATCTACAAAATAAGTTTATCAAACTCTTAATCTAGGTGTTAAGAAGGTCTCACCAACAATTTGGAGTCAATTGAAGCCTCGAACCCGGCGAAAACGAGCTCTTCCCCAAATCGGATCAAATTCTGACTAGCCTGACCTTTATCTATTCAAATGGATCTATGAGACAAACGGCTGAGTGGATTTGGACTCATAATACCTTGTTGGAACGGCAAGACGACAAGCTTTCTAATGGTGGGTGATACGCCTCAATCTGATGTTCGACGAAGAAGTTATGGCCAATTTAGTGAAACAATCGGTACAGGGTAGCGGACTGGTCGTGCTCTCGGCCTAAAGAAACAGAAGAATAAGATGAGGAAAGTGAGAGAGAGAGAGAGAGAGAATAGTTGATCTATTGGAGAGAGAAGATATGGAGATTAGTCTATAATCCACCTTGGTCAAATGCTTAAATGGTAGGTGAAATTGTGTCTTTCATTAATGCTAATTGCTCTAACATTGACACTTGTCCTCATGCAAATAATATCTTGATATCCAATGACTAAATTACCCCCCAATTTTCGGCCATCAAGGGGGTTGACAAAAGACCAAAATGCCTTCATTCAATTCTTAAGGCAAGGGTATTCTTTCAGGGGCAAAATGGTAATTTTGCACTTCTCATCCGAAACTTCAATTTTCCAATTTAAATTACCTTCGATGAAGCGATGCCCAATTCCTTTGAAATGTTACAATTCTTCATTGTCCGATATTAAATTTCGCGATTCCATTCACTATCAGTGGCCTCGAGAGGGTCGAAATCCAGAATGTCACAGAAAATATCTTTGTATTAATTTTGAAATCAATATTGTGTTCTAAGAAACTCATAAGCACCCTTATATATGGTGCTAACCCTAAAAGGGTGAAAAGATAAAAATAACCTTAATTAATAAAAAAATTCACCTAAAAATAGAAAAAGACCTAAAAGTCCATCTAAACGATGTCGAATGGCCGAAATCCATCGCAATAAATGGCCATAGGCCAATTATATTGATCTAGACACTGTTTCGCTTCAGGCGGTTAAATTTGAGCCCATTCGGAGCTCGTTAGCCCTAAATCCGTTCAGAATTCACGAGGCTAAATGTAATCGTGTTGCCTAAGGAGCTTCAGAATATTCAATTCTCGAATCAAGATCACCTCCACTCCAGAGATCTTGAACCATGATGCCGACAACTTACTTGAATTCTCTTGCCATTGCTCGAGTAATTGGACAAAATGGATAGAACAACGGGTCCCTAACACCTCTTTCTCGATACGGTTCGATCTCCACGTCAACATGCCTTTGGTAACTCAACTCCATAGGGCGTTTTGGTTCTAGTCTAGTCTCCATGCTTGTCTTGCCAACAATGCTTGATTGAAAGTTGCCATGTCTTTGAAACCTAACCCTCCATTATCTTCCCTTGATTTCAGGAGTTCCCACTTACGCCAATGAATACTAGCCTTCTTGTCACTATTCTTCCACTAGAAGTAGGCTATCTTCCTTTCAATTGAATTGCAGATAGATTTTGGGATTTTAAAAATAAACATAGCTTACTGGGGAATAGACTAGACTACAGATTTGATAAGGGTATCCTTTTTGAAAACAGATTTTCCTTCAAACCCTCTAGTTTCATATCCACTCGCGTGTTGATCCACGAGAACATCTGTTTTTTAGTTTCACCCCAATCAGAAGGGAGACCCAAATACTTTCCTATTTTCCTCATAACTAGAAGTCTAGGAGCATTAGCTGGGCTATCCTGAAGTTGCAGAGGGCAATCCCAAGAAGAGTCTTGATTTATTTAGATTAATCTCTTCACTTGAGGCATAACAATACCGATTTAGGATATTTGAACTTTGGTCAAACGTACAATATCATCTTTGGACTTTTAGTTCGTTCAATATGGTTATTGGACTATTCCTAAAAATTCAATGTAATCTTTGAACTTCCAATCTATTTAATCTAGTCCCTCAACTTTTCAATGAAGTCAAGCAACTTTAAGCACTATTCATAAGTTTTCCTAGTTGCGTTGCCGCTCAGATTTCAAAATATATTTTCATTTATGTCCTTTTTTCTAAATAAAAAGAATGTTAATTTTTTTTTTATCACTTTTTGGCCTTTATAAGCGATACTTCACTTTAAGTAAAATTTAGCTTGTGATCTCTAAAATGATACATGTAGAACCTTACTTAGAGTTGTAATGAATTTACATCCCATTGTATTATTCCTAGAAGGATTTTTAAAACGATACTCATTTATGTATATATAATCGCAACTATATATGTCACATTTTGAAATCATACAGCCAAATGCAGCCTATGTATCATGTCTAAAAGGATTTCTAAAATGGTACTCTTTTATGTATATATAATTGTGCCCGCATATCACAATCCGAATCCAGATAACCAAATGTAACCCAAGTATTTTCAGAAAGATTCTGAATGATACTAATATTCATACCTATATCAATTGTATTCTTGCTCCTTATGTTTTAGATCAATGAAAATTTTTATAATCTAAATCTTCTTCCTCATTTTTATATAAGTACGAATATCTATAAATAAACTAATATCATTCTTAGATACTTAGATTTCAATAGCAAGAAAGTTATCCTGATAAAATTCTTAAAACCTTAACTGTTATAGACATCCTAAGTTAAAATTTACTTAAATGAAACTATCGGATTTTTTATAAAGGCCAAAAAGAAAGAAATGTAATCCAATAATTTTTTATTTAGGAAAAAAGTAAAATGAAAATATTTACAACAGTCTGGACAATAATGAATCGTGAAAAGTTGAGGGAATATATTGAATACATTGAAAGTTTAGGGACCACATTGAAAATTGATGCATAGTTCAACAACTACATTAAACGAATTAAAGCTCGATAATGACAATGAACATTGAACCAAAATTTGAAAAATAAGGGCCTATTTGGTAACACTTCAAATTCTTTTATTCCTGTTCTTTTGTTCCGGCGAACAAAAAAGAACATAAATATATTTGGTAACGTCGTTCATTATTTCTATTTTAGGAAAATTAAATTATTCTCAAGAATAGATTTAGAACAGAAACAAAAAATAAAAAACAAAAAAAAAGTAGCTTCTCTTTTCTCGAAAAGAAGATAAAAAAAAAGTCATTTCTGATCAGAAACTGTTCTTGGCAAAAGAATTGTTACCGAATAAGCCCTAAACTATTTGTGTCGATTTTCCCAATCTTAATTAAGTGGCATTATTGAAATATTGATAGTCATTAACGATATCATCTCCTATTACTTCCATCTACAAACCATATTTATGTAAGTGTGGAGCTAATCAATACCTTTTTTTTTTGGATCCATTTACTTCTTTTTTGTTTATGTGGTATTGATTTTCTGACAACAGCTTGTTTCGGAATTCTGAACGTGAAGTTGAGGAAAAACTTTATCACTATTGTAGAAATGTATTTACCTTTAAATAACAGACTCAAATTTAAGCATTGGCATTTTGATAGTTGTTAAAACGTGCGTTAATGTATAAATCATCCAAGCCCTCCATCGTGTATTATTATTAGTGCTTTTTCTTAGTCCCGAAAGAGCAGTATATATGAAAAGGCGAATTAGTTGAAAATGGTAAAATAAATAAGGGATAAGTGCAATAAGTGTTTTAAAACTCTTACGAAAATACAATTAAATTCTAAAATTTTTGTGCAATCAAGCCCTAGAAATTATTTAATTTATGCAATCATGCGCTTTTGTTAACTCTATCTAGTTTGAGTGAGGAAAAATGCTGACATCATTTTTTTAAAGTTTTGTTTTGTGCCTCACAGCATTGATGTGAAATTCACTAGGCCCACGTAATAGAAAAGGAAAAAATAAAAAAATAAAAAAGTCCGGACAAACCAAAAAAGAGAAAATTGTGAAGTTAATAAAGAAAAAGAAAGGCAAGTTCGAAAAATTACTAAAAAAATCACGAAAAGGAAAGAGATATCGATCTATTACAGAGGGTTTGGATTGTGGCCGGCACCAGCGCCATCATTTCATAATTTTTTTTTTGGGTAAGCTAATAATTTCAAATTTTTATAGAGGAAAAATGTACATTGGCTTATTTACTACACGATGTTATGTATATCATAAATAAATAATATAGAATGCATAGTAAGTGATGACACTAGCGACAAAAAGTATAGTCAGAGATAATTTAATGACATAAATTTTTAGTATATTTACCAAGTGGTGCTATAGTATCGATAAGAACGTCATCCATAAAAAAAAAAACAGTTAATAGAACGTATTTTTACAAAATAAAATGAATATCATATGACGATAAAAAGTGAATATTAGCAAATCAGTGAAAAAAGTAGCGTACGATTGCCAAAAAGTTACAAAAAAAATAAAAATAAAAATACGCGTACAGTAGAGATTGGCCAAGAAAGATGGAATTAATAACTACGATTACATGTTGTTAATTTTCATCACGAGTATTGCTTCGTCATATGTTTCTCTTGCTTTGATCGAAAGGAAATGTCCTTCTCCCAAATTCTCATTAGTAGTTTTGAAAAATTTTGTTAGGTATGGCTGCCTCTTACACACTTATAAACAAGAGTCTCATTAAGAAAAAATGTAATTACAAAGTGCACCATTAGTGTAAACAAAATTTTCTGCAAGCAGCCTTATTTATTCTTGATTGGAAGGTTGTAACTAATCATTTTCTCAGGAACTGTCAAATCAAGAGTCAACAACACTCGTTATAGAAGGTTATCTTCCCGCCACCGACTTGTGTTTGATTTTTCTTAGGGCGTACACGAGAAAATATTGGGTATCCGGGTGCCAGCACATTTTTACCAAAATTCATTCATTCAACGGCACGTGTTTAATGGGCCCCACATTTCGGATTTTTAAGCGCTATCTCTCTCTCCTGTAAACACCCTCCCCCTTTCTTCTTCCTCGCTGCAAGAGGATTTCGATCCCCCGCTCCCACCTTAAAGGTAGGGGTGACTTAATCGATCTAGACCGTCCAATTCAAAATGGACGCCACAAATCAGTTTACATCATTTCTCACTAAAAAAAACTGTAGACTGATTTAAGTCGTCCATTTTGAATTGGACGGCCCAAATTTTAAGTCACCCTTGCCTTTAAGGCATGAATCTGTTTCCACTGCAAGATTCCTGTTGAGCTGGACGTCATGGATCCCAACCCAGACAAGCTCCACGGTGAGATGCTCGATCTCCAGCACGCCGCCACCTTCGTCCCTGCACCAACTACTCCGTCGAGATCTTGGCGTACCAAAGACCTACTTCCATAATCCATATATATAAACTCAAAATTGAATCGCAAAGAAACTATTAACACATTCATACATGGAAACAAAAATCAAGGAAAAGATCACTGAATTATCACATTTTCTACTTTCATGAACGATTTAGGTAAAAAAAAAAAACATAAAAATCGCACACGGCCCCTCCTCTCTGTCTCTAAGGCGAATCGGGGAAGATGATGTGGGAAGATGCTTTTCCGCACGAGTTGCATAAGCATGAAGATCTCGGCCCCTGTTGTTTCTGAAGTTAAAGAGGGCATCAGAGAAGACGAGAGAAGGTGAAGGGGGCGTTTACGGAAGAGGAAAGTGAGTGTGGGAGAGATTTCTTGTTAAATGTGGGGCCCATTAAACACGTGTCATTCAATGAATGGATTTAGGTAAAAATGTGCTAGCACCCGGCAAGTACCCAATATTTTCTCTCAAGAAAGCCGCTAAATTGATTATTTCATAAATTTACTCTAAATTAATTTTTGAATCACGAAAAGCTTTAAAGTGGCTATACATGGGACAAATTTATCCAAACTAATTTTTGGGACACCAAAAAACTCAAATTGGTATAACTATGATAATTTTATATGAATTTTCAGGTGAATTTGCCAAATCAATTGACTTATTGCTTATTTAGTTCAGCCATTTCATGATAAAATTCGGCGGAAGTTAATAAAGGGTAAATATATTACGATTATATCGGTTTGAGATTTTTTAGTTTGCGGTAAATTTTTCGCATATGTACCGATTTGGGATTTCTCTCTATCTCTCTTCGAAAAATATCTCATGTCAATGCTGATCCGTCCATGCCACGGCACCTTCCTCGACCACCGTTGTCATCGCTACCCCGTGATGGTCTCAACATCTTCACCTCTTGTACGTCACTATTGATCCTTTTTATCCCACACATTAACAAAATTGGATCGACCTCAATCTGAGGCTGAGTCACGGAAGGAGCAACATAGTTGGTCGAGCTAGATATGAGGTTACAGTGGCCAGACTTTGTTGTCCCTCAAATCAATGATGCCGGATCTATCTCCATTTGAAAACCAAGCCATCGGAGGAGCATCGGAGCTTGCAGAGGATGGCGACTACCTAGTTACAATGGGGCGGCCACGTGGTGGAGCTAGGCAAGAGGTGAGGGAGAAAGAGATGGAGTGGAGCAGGTGTGGAGGCCGGTCGGCCAACCAGTGTTTCGATTTGGTTTTCTTGTATGTTTTATGTAACTGAGTTTAATCAGAGATTACTACATGTAGGCAAAACAAATCGAAGATTGGTCGAAGATTAATTTCAATATAAATTAGTAAGTTGAATCGATATTATTATTATTATTATTATTATTATTATTATTATTTTGTGCATTTTTTGGTAACTTTCGTTGTTCCTTTCAAAGTTGAAGCACTCTCCAAAATGCCAGACTTCCCCCTCCATTGACTTCAAGTTGCAAGCGTATGAAATCCGTCCCAAGTCATTGATGTGCCATGTCTATGTCTCCCTGGTGCAGAAAATCTTCTCCAAAATTACAAATTTTCCAACTTCGCAGTGTAAACGTCCCTTCTTGACTATCTCCCAGCCTTCACGAAAACTCCATAAATTAGGCGACCATGACAATAAGGACGGGATCTCGCAGAGAAGATTGACTTGGTTGTTGACTTGATGGTCCCAATTTCCTCATATAAGTACGTCTCGGGAGTGGTAGTTCTCATGCTCATGCAAAGAAAGAAAGACAAACCCACCCCAAATAACTTAATCAACCAGCCATGGCCTCATCTCTAAAGCAACTCTCACTGCTGTTCCTCGTTTATGTCCTCATGCTCATGCAAGAAATGCATTGTCTTGCTTCATCTCGAAGCCCCGCTCTAATGGAGGAAGTGGAGGCACTCCTAACATGGAAGTCTAAGCTAGACAGCAAAAGTCTCTATACTTTGTCATCATGGAATGGAAGCAATCCTTGTTCATGGCGCGGAATCGATTGTGATCTTCTTGGGAGAGTAGTGAGCTTGAACCTTTCGGATTCTGCCATACACGGTATGCTTCATCATCTCAATTTCTCCCAATTGCCCAATTTGGTCGCTCTAAAGCTTGCCAACAACTCGCTTTTCGGAAACATCCCTCTAAGCATGGCTCTTCTTGACAAGCTTACTCATCTGGACTTGTCTCAAAATAACCTTTCGGGAAACATTCCAACTCAACTAGGGTCCTTGCGATCTTTACAAGTACTCAAGCTTTCGAAAAATAACTTCAATGGCCCAATCCCCAATGAGATAGGTAACTTGAGCAACTTGACTGACCTATTTCTTTCGGCTAATAAGCTTTCTGGTTTCATCCCTAGAGAAATAGGAAGGCTCAAGTCACTCAATTACCTTATGCTGAAGAACAATCACATCACCGGTCCTATTCCTTCTTCCATAGGAAACATGAGCAGCTTGATAAAGATGGTGCTTCCTAATAATCAATTTGTTGGGGCCATTCCAAAGGAGATAGGGATGTTGAGATCTCTCAGAAAACTTGATTTATCAATAAACTATCTGAATGACTCCATCCCTACAACTCTAGGAAATCTCAGTAATTTGGCATTTCTTTACTTCTATGACAACCACCTTTCGGGCCCCATACCTTTCGAAGTTGGGGAAATGAGATCCATCGTACATTTCCAATTGTTAGTCAATGGTTTGACAGGTCCAATCCCGCCATCCATAGGGAACATGAGCAATCTAGATATTCTTTCGCTTTCCACCAATCAGTTTTCGGGTACTATCCCATCATCAATAGGGAACTTGAGCAATTTGACTGTTCTTTCCCTTTCTGAGAATCAGTTGTCAGGTCATATCCCATCGTCAATAGGGAACTTGAGATATTTGCGTGCCCTTGACCTCAGCGAAAATGAGTTGTCAGGCTTTATTCCGAAAGAGATTGGACAACTAGGACTCGTCAGATATTTGGGTGTACATCATAATTATTTGGGGGGCTTTCTTCCCTTCGAGATGAAAAATCTCACATCACTCGTAGCCCTGGAGCTATCCAATAACGACTTCGTAGGCCAATTGCCAAAAGAAGTGTGCATTAGTCAAGTCCTTACAAATTTTGCTGCAAATAACAATCACTTCAGTGGACCCATCCCAAGAAGCCTGAAAAATTGTTCGAGTTTGTATAGAGTTAGGCTCGACAACAACTCGCTCAGGGGGCATATAGCCGATGCTCTTGGTGTGTACCCCTACTTGGATTACCTTGAGTTGAGCAACAATGAACTTTACGGTGAGCTACCGTCGATATTGGTTGAATGTAGAAATTTGATGAGCTTGAAAATCTCCAACAATAAAATCTCCGGCACCATACCACCTCAGCTTGGAAACATGAATCAATTGCACAGACTCGACCTCTCTTCAAATGATATTGTCGGGGAAATTCCTAAAGACCTTGGAAAATTGAAGTTCCTGCTGGAGCTTTTATTGGACAACAACCGTCTTGTAGGCCACATCCCTCAAGAACTTGGAGCTTTGTCCGGTCTGCAGAAACTCAGCATCGCAGGAAACAACCTGAGTGGCTCAATTCCTACACAACTTCAGGGGTGCTCCAACCTTCTGTTCTTAAATTTAAGCAAGAATAATCTTGAAAAGAGTATTCCTGTGGAGATCGGCAATCTCCAGTCTCTTCAAGCTCTTGATCTGAGTCAAAATCTGCTCAAGGGAGAGATACCCCAAAAGCTCGGGCTACTGCACAGGTTGGAATTACTCAATCTCTCGCACAATCAGCTCTCCGGTTCAATTGCGTCAACCTTTGATGGTATGGCGAGCTTAATATCCATCGACATATCATATAATCTGTTAGAGGGTCCTTTACCTAACATTCAAGCCTTTCGTAATGCTACAATTGAAGCTGTGAGGGGGAACAAAGGTTTGTGTGGAGTTATTGCTAGTCTTAACCCGTGTACAGCAACAACATCGAATGGCAAAAACAAAAACAAAAAGATGCCGCTAACTTTGATTCCTACTTTAGGTTGCCTACTTTCATTGCTTCTTGTTGTGGAAATTTCAAGCATAATATGCCGTAGATTAAGGAGAAAAGAGCATTGCTCGAACAACGGAAGCAATGAAAACCCATGGGCAGTATTGAGCTTTGACGGCAGAATGGTCTATGAGAGCATTATTGAAGCCACGGAGGACTTTGATGCTAAATATTGCATCGGTGTGGGAGGACATGGTAGTGTTTACAAGGCCCGATTGCAAACAGGTGAGATTGTTGCTGTAAAGAAACTTAAGGAAGCAGTGGACGTCGAAATTGCCAGCCGAAAAGCATTTGAAAGGGAGATTCATGCGCTGACCGAAGCTCGGCATCGGAATATTGTCAAGCTCTACGGCTTTTGCTCGAGTTCTCGATATTCGTTTTTGGTGTACGAGTTCTTAAAATCCGGTAGCTTGAAGGATATATTGGACAATGAAGAGAGAATAACAACATTCAACTGGAATAAGAGAGTGAATGTTGTTAAAGGTGTGGCTTATGCTTTGTCCTACCTGCACCATGAGTGCTCTCCTCCCATTGTTCATCGAGACGTATCGAGCAAGAACATTTTACTGGACGAAGAATACGAGGCTCATGTCTCCGATTTTGGCACGGCCAAGGTCCTACAACCTTATTCATCCAATTGGACTTCCTTTGCGGGAACTTTTGGATATGCAGCTCCAGGTATGTTCATTTCTTAAATTGAATAGCATTACCAAGAATTTGGCCTAGATAAGATAGCATTAATAAGAAATGGAAAAAAAAAATACTGTTTTTCCCTCCGCAGAGCTCGCATACACTATGGAAGTGAAGGAGAAATGCGATGTTTATAGCTTTGGAGTGGTGACGTTGGAAGTAATCATGGGTAGACATCCGGGCGATCTCTTATCGTCTCTCGCATCCTCATCCTCTTCATCAACAAGCAATTCAACAGCTTCACACTGGACCCTGAAACGAGCTCTAGATCAAAGAATTCCGTACCCAGATGGTGATCTGTTAGGTCAAGTGGCGTTCATTGTAAAGATGGCATTTACATGCTCGAGTGCAAAACCAGAGCATCGTCCAAGCATGGAGCAAGTGTCTCAACAGATATCGGCACGTAGGTCGGTCATGATAAGCGCGGTGGAGGACATAAAATTGGAAGAGCTAGTTGATCCTGGATGCTTCCCTTGTTGACATTTTGGTCTCTCTGTTGCAGCTTGCGTAGCTGAGTTCTCTCTTTGATTTCTCTTTTGCAAGGATGACATGCATTGTATCACTTATTTTCCCTATATAGATCAGCTACTTTTCTTTTTTCTTTTGCGTGGGGGTCAATCTATGTAATCATTTCTTGGGTATCCGTTTGGGATGATTTTTTTTTTTATGTCGCGTAATTTTTCGAGATAGATCTTTTGGCAAATTGCTGAAGGCGGTTTGACCGGCCTTTTTCCCCAAAAAATATCGTTTTCCTTGTCAATTTTGTATTTTTCTCTCTGATGCCACATCTCGATCACGAATGAACCGTAATTTCCCTCTTTCATCCTTCAATCTTTCTATGCCTGACTTATTATATCATGTCTTTAGTAGTGGGCAAAGGGTCTAGGCAATTTTTCATGTCTAAATGGATATCACATCTTTTAATGAGTGCATAGATTAATTAATCTGTAAATGATATTGATAATTGTGATGTTTTCCCTGTTGGTTGTCGTTCAGGTGAAGTGCTTTGATGGTTGTGGGTTCTATTCCTAGCGCGTTCCATCTCTAGATTTTTTATTTCTTTTTTTTAAATTTTTTTTGAATTTTCCAAAAAATACGAGAAAAAAAAAATCGCGGCCATGCTCCGTAGCCCAATTGCCGAACGGCACCTCAATCGTTAAATAATTTTTTAGTACTAATTTGGTAAATATTTTTTTAAAAAAATATTAATTTGGAAAATTGCCCCATATTATCCACCTGTCTCATTTCCCCGCTAGATAGGAACTTTAAGCATACAAAAGGGACAAAATTATTGAGCAATTTATTCTGCTAATTGTGATTTCTAAAAATCAAAAATTAAAATAGCCCAACAGAAAGATTCAAGCAAGGAACAGTAAGTGCAAAAGAATTTGGAGCTTTATCAAGGATGAAATAATTGATGTACATCAGTATATACCGTAAGAGATAGGGAGTTCAAGGGGCCAAAGACTGGCTTTGATGAAATTGTAATTGAGCAACTGGGATCACCTCCATGAAAAAAAATATGACATCTTCTGTCGTAATTACTCGACTCAGTAGCATAACGGGGGGCGATATCCCAAAAAACAACCAGTGTCAAGCTGAGCTATCGTCCGATCCGGTCTGACTGCAAACTTGATCCATGTGCAGGAGCACGAGGATCCAGGGTAGTGGCACCCTGAGCCCATCTATAAGTCCCAGGGGTTTTGCAAATGTGTTTCTACCAAATAGCATTTCCCTCAAAGTTGCTTCTCAAAGCACATTCACCAAAACGGTATTTGCACTTTCCTAAAGTTCCTTAGGCTAAACTCCTTTTGCATTAAAAATTCTGAATCAAACTCATCCATAGCTGCCGATAATGCTTGAGAAATCGTGCCCACCCGTAAGTTTAATCAGTACATAGCTGCTGATAAAGCTTGCTATTCATTTCAAGATCTCCATCACAAACAGGGAAGTAGCAACGATTAACTACTCAAAATTGAATTAAATGAACATTCGCTTTCCCTGGTAGGGAAGTTATTAACACGAAGCATGGACAGTATGCATGTGGCGATCCTAATGAACCAAAGTCCAAACAATTTGAGGTCAGTAAAGGCAACTAGATGACGGACTCAGTAAAACCAAAACAGATTTGCCTGTGTCCGGAGAAGTCATTGCCCGGTCCATACCTTGTAGACCAATAGCATCTCCACCATTTTATATGTAGGTCGCACCGTTGGGTTCACATGATCAACCGTTCCGGTGGATTTGGTCTTACGTGGTCTAGAGACACGATTATGTCAGACGCTTAGGCTTTGTTTGGGAGAAGGCAGGGGAAGAAAATGAAAGGTCGGTATGAAATCTCGGAAGAATTTGAATCTTCTGTGAGAAGGTTTTGGAGGCAAAATTAACAACTTATACCAACGGTCCTATGATCCCCACCCCTTTTCTGCCACAGAAAGCATCAGGTGGAGGGTAGACGCGATAAAATTATTTGCCTAATTAATCCAAGGGTTAAAACGCCTTAAAGTAACCATCAGATGCATTCCAGATAGTTCTGCTAACCTGCACCCTCCCATCAATTTCAGAAACAGAAAGCAAATTATCTCACGCGATTCACATTCTTGGTAGTTGCAGCACCCTATTAATCCAGAGGTTTCACAAATGCAAGAGGATGAGAACCAAGTATTACCATCACCCCCACTGCAGTGGTCAAATGGCGCCGCAACTGGCTGCGCCACCAAAAACCATATTTCTACGTCCGTTTAGGAGAACAACATAGCTACCACTCCTCGGAGAATGATCTGTCGAGAAGAGAAAGTTAAACCAAAATGAAAGCAAAGAGTCCAAACATGACAGTAGAAGCATAATGGATCGATTCAGATCAAGACAACATAAAACTTGGTTCCCAAGGTGCTTGATCCACCCGCCAATGACAAGAACCTATAGATGTCATCAAGCATAAAACTGCTGATATGACCATTTATCTTATGATAAAAAAGAAACATACAGGACGAATGTGTACGTGCAAAGCAGACGCCGCCATAAAAAGAATCAGAGGACATACCAATCTCCTTCTGGAACCGTATCATATTCTTCTAAAACTGCACGTTCTCTTTCATTTATCTCACTGAAAGTTAATCAGTCATAGAAAGTAAATGTATTACATCAAATTTTGACAGCTAAACAACCAAGACCTAAGTCCTCGCTTAGTGATCAAAAAACAATACTGGAAGTAAGTATTCCTGATCAATTCTCTCGTTGTCGTGGCCAATAAAATTGTATCTGTCCAAGCTAACTAATGGCTAACGGAGATAAAGTGGCCTATTTGTTGCTTTTCTGGCGACAATCTATTATTGTACAAAAAGAAAGGAATTCCTACTACGAAGTGACGCTTCTTGAAATTTACCAAGATGGACCCCGACTTCAAAGGGAAGATTGTTGAAGTCCAGTGAAAACTGATTTTTTTTTTTGGGTAAGGTAAAAAAACTGATTTTGATTCATGCATTTTTTAGAAATGAAGTTAACGTATCATGAGAAGTAGTGCCTCCATTTCCAAATCACCCACAAATGCAACTCAAATGAATAAAAGCCATATATGCATATTGACCCGACCAATCATGCATAAGCAAGAACCACGAAGAGGAGGAGGAGGAAAAGGATATGATCAAAACTCCGTTAAGTTCCAACGATCATGTAAACAGACAAAAAACTAATAAATAACCTACCTAGGGAATTTAATCTGAAATCGCACATGTAGATCTCTAGGACTGCGACGAACATGGAGTCCTGCAGCAATGCTGTCTAAGAATAATTTTGGTAGCAAATTAGCTCCACAGTTAATGCAAAGCAGTTGATGATTTCTGTACCTTTTCTTCTTAGAACCACAAGTTGTCCAGGCTGCACTCCTTTTGGTATCAGAGATGGCATTTGCAAACAGACATTTTTTAGTGTGAGCAAGGAAGAAAAGTCCATCCAATTACAATGAAAGCTGGGGACAGAATTCAATTTCACCGGCATTACCAAAAGGTAAATGCCCTCTTTTTCTCTTTTGCATGGTAAAACATTTGAGAATCTAGAGGTCCATGCTGACCTTTCCCCTCTTCCCCCAACAGCAATCCAACAGCAATAGAATATCCCCATAGATAGTTCTAGTTGAAACGTACTGAAAATTCCACATCTTTTCTAATAATAGAAATTAGATTATGAATTGTCCGCAGATTTCAGTTTGTTGTCTTAGATTTAATTCCGATGAATTAGTCAAAGGAAATCGAAAATTTTCTGATCGACGATCGAATTAGTTTAGGGTTTGATCAATCATATCATTTTAGGGTCGGGATTCTTAAACCTAGTCCTCTAAAGATTGGCGAGCGACCAAAGTACCCCTTGGATGATATTTGACAAAAATGCTCTGAATAGATTTCTAATTGACAAAATTGCCCTTGAGTTGGCAATTTACTAAAATGCCCTTGACATTTGGAGAAATCACCAAAATGCCCCTAGAGTTTTCTAGAATATGACGAGTTTTTTTTCCAAAATAATACTAAAAAAATAAAAATTTAGAAAATTAAATTTTTAAAAAATATTAACCATTTTAGGTCTCCCTTGACAATTTAATTGCCGAGGGAAACTTGGGGGCCATGGGCGAGCCCCCTCCCTCTCACTCGACGATTAAATTGCCGAGTAAGAGGGAGGGGGACCTGCCTGTGGGCCCCCCTCCTAAGCAAGGGAGTTTTGCAGCTCATCACATGGGAGCCACAACACTCCCCCTTCCTCGGCAAATTAATTATCGAGGAAGGGGTTTTTTTTTAAAATAAAAAATTATAATATTAGTTTAAAAAATAAATTATTTAAAATTTTAGGTCTTGCATTTTTAAACTGCCAAATAAAATAGTTTAATTTTTTTTTAGTTTACATAAATATTTTTTTGACCCCGTCTCGTCGGTTTGCGGTCCCGTCGTAAAAAAAAATATTTACGCGCCTCGACTTTAAGAAAAACGAGCGAGACGACGACGTTTGCTCGCTGGGTCGCGGAGTGATCATATTTACGTAAAAAAATTTCTACGCGCCTCGCTTTTCTCGAAGCGAGATATGATCGCTCCGTGGCCTCGCGAACAAAAGCTAATGCCGTCGCCTCGCTCGTTCATTCACTTTTCACGGAGTTGAGGCGTGTAAATATCTTTTATACGTAAATATGATCGATCCTCGACTCCCCAAGCGAATGCCGTCGCCTCTCTCGTTTGCTAGATTTTTTCGGAGTCAAGGCAAGCAAATATTTTTTTATGTAAATATCGTTGCCTAGCAAACGAGCGAGGACACGTCATTCGCTCGGGGGGCCGAGGAGTGATCATATTTACGTAAAAAAAATATTTACGCGCCTCGACTCCGAGAAAAGCGAGTGAACGAGTGAGGCGACAGCATTGGCTTTTGCTCACGGGGCCACAGAGCGATCATACCTCGCTTCAAGAAAAGCGATGCGCGTAAATATTTTTTTTACGTAAATATGATCGCTCTGCGACCCCGCGAGCAAACATTGTCGTCTCGCTTGTTTTTCTTAAAGTCGAGGCTCATAAATATTTTTTTGACGACGGGACCGCGAACAGAGGAGACGGCGTCAAAAAATATTTCTGTAAACTAAAAAAATTAAAATACTTTACTCGGCAGTTTAAAAATGCAAGACCCAAAATTTTAAATAATTTATTTTTTAATCTAATATTATATTTTTAAATTTTTAAATTTAAAAAAACCCTCCCTCAGCAATTAATTTGCCAAGGGAGGGGGAGTGTTGCGGCTCTCACGTGGGGAGCCGCAACAATCCTTTGCTCAAGAGGGGGCCCCAAATCGCCGAGTGAGAAGGAGGGGGGCCCGCCCGTGGCCTCCCAGGTTTCCCTCGGCAATTAAATTGCCGAGGGAGACCTAAAATGGTTAATAATTCTTTAATTAATTTTATAAATTTTTATTTTTTTGGTATTATTTTGAAAAAAAGCTCGAATATGACATCATCACAACTTCATCAGTGACATCAAACTTCACATGACATCATCGATGACATCATCACCCTAGTGTCCCATATAGAATAAGAGTGAGACCATATCCCTCACCTCTTCCTATATCTATATATATATATATATATATATATATATATCATATCTCTCACTTCACTTCGGCCTTGCCCAAGCCCTATTATGACCTGGGCCATGGCCGGCCAAGCTGGTCGAGGGACTGGGCTGTGTTCAAGCCGGTGTGCCCGCGTGCTCGAGCCCGTGTCCGAAAAGTTGGCCCATGAATTCCAAGTTTGTGGTTGAAGATTTTCAAGGATTGCCGTCGACCTTGCCCCGAAGAATGGACTGTGAGTTGACATCTAATCTTTGGTTAGTTCGCTGATTACGTTTGGAATTAGTTTGATTAGAATCTTAGGTATTTAGGTACGTCATTGGGGTTGATTTAAGTTAGCATTTTGGAATAGGTTATGTTGAAACATTACTTATTTGGGTTATTTGTTAATAAGGGTGTTTTGGTCTTTTTCATTATTAGAGAGCTCCACATATTAGTGTAATTCATTATTATCAATAATACAATTTTTCTCCTTTCGTTAACATGGTATCAGAGCCTAATCAACACTCAAAACTCTAAAACTGCCGTGTTCGCCTCCAAACACCTCCACAAACCATGTTTACTCACCTTCGACCACCGACCATCTTTTCACCAAAATCTACTGACCTCGCATTGCTTAGGCCGGCAAGCCTAGTTCTGGCATCGCCTGATGTCGACTAGGCCCGGCAAGGCCAGATTCGGCGTCATCGAGACTTAGCGAGCCTTGCAAGGATGTCGTCTAGCATTGTTGAAGTGTCATCCATCATTGGCGAGCCCAAATTCGGCACCCTGGTTCTCGGTGAATTATTATTATTATTATTATTTTGAATTTGGATCTGATTGAGAATTTTCTTCGTGAATCTCCTTCACAGTGGTCCTCCATAGCTGATCGATGGCCTTTGGTAATCTCAATTTAGTGTTGATATCCTGGGATGCTATTTACAAGGTATTGATTCGGTTGTTCTCGGTCTTGTCGTCATCTCCATACTCTTTGATCGATAGTTTTTGAATATTTCTACCAATCTGATGGCGTAATGGTAGTCAAATTAGTGATTCGGAGACAACTCTGCCGATGAAGCTCAGTCAAAATAATATCTAATTGGTTTTAAAGGCGAGAGCGGAATCTTGAATTGGGGGTTGCTTTTGAGATTTTGTGAGGATCCAGATTTTGGTTCTCAGGTTTCGTGAGGAGTCAGAAAGTATTTAATTGGATGCTTTTGAGGAGCACTCAAAGTGAGAATCCATATTTTATTCACTAGGGAGAATCGTGAATGGTTCTGTTGATATTTTGTTGTTGAGTTTCTTTTTTTATATAAACCAGAATTGCCGTAAGGAGCTGGACAGGAACATATCGTGGATTAAGCTATGCGGAGCACTTAGAGCGATGAAGTTTAACCTGATGAGAGCGACGAGACCTACGGTGAGGGTTGATTTTGCACGTGGAGTTAAGTACCTGATTTTTGGTAATGATTTTTTCTGTTGAGTTCGTTGTTTATTATTAAGTTATGGCTAGAAACTCACGCATGGATACTATAAGTTCTCGTTATTGCCACTACTGTCAACGAATTGGCCATACTGAGGCTTATTGCTATACCGTACATCTCGACCTTCGTTCACAGGCAACGTATGCCGATGTCGAGTCTTCAGGACAAAAGGTTCCTGATCAGTCACGTAAAATGCGTGGCACTATTATATTGTCTCGCGCCGAGTATGAGTCCTTTGTACGTCCCAACCAAATGATGGAATCTGCTGCTCCAATTGATGCTTTGGCACAAACCTTCTTAGTTAATTCGTCTTGTTTACTTGCTGCTACGCTCACTTCCTAGCTTGTAGACTCCGGTGCTTCAAATCATATGACCGGTAATTCTAAATTATTGTCTGGAATTACCTCTATATCTCCTTGTTTTGTTACACTTGCTGATGGTTCGAAGTTTCGTATCACTGGTCAAGAAAATGTAACCTTAGGTCCCTCTCTTTCTCTCTCATCTATTTATCATCTACCAGTTTTTCCATGTAACTTGCTTTATGTTGGTTCCCTTACCAGAGATTTGAACTGTTCTACGACATTTACCTCTACACGTTGTGTCTTTCAGGATCTAAGAACGAGACATGTGATTGGTAGGGGGCATGAGTTCAATGGGCTGTACTACTTGAACAAAGACCTTATTACTGCTACTGTTGAGAAAAGAACTACATCTGACTTCTTTCAAATGCATTTTCGTATGTGTCATCCACCAATTGACGTACTTTGTCATTTCTCTCCCATTACAGAATCTATGACTCCTATCCAGTGTGATGCTTGTCAATTTGGCAAACATCATTGGGTAGCTTTTCCTTCTCGTGTTCAGAGTTGTGTGTCAAGTACTTTTGAGTTAATCCACTTTGATGTTTGGGGACCATGCCGTGTCAAAGATAAATCTGGTCACAAATACTTTGTTACATTTGTGGATAATTATTCTTGCATAACTTGGTTATATCTAATAAAAGGTCGAACTGAAGTATTTTCCTATTTCCGTATGTTCTACTATGAGATTCTTAATCAATATCATATTTCTGTTAAATCTTTACTTTTCTGATAATGCCAAAGAATACATTTCCAACAGTTTTCAATGATTTCTTACATCTCATGAGATTTTGCATCAGACATCTTGTTCTTATACTCCCCTACAGAATGGGATGGCAGAACGAAAAAATCGTCATCTCTTAGATGTTGCTCGCTATCTACTTTTTTCATATGAACCTCCCCAAAATATTTTGGGGGCAAGCTATTTTTACAGTATGCTATCTTATTAATCGTCTTCCATATTTTATGCTTCGTGGGACATACCTTTTTCTACTCTCCATCCTATGAGTCCACTTTTTCATTTGCCACTTCATGTGTTTGGATGTGTTTATTTTGTGCATCGTCTAGGTCTTGGTCATGATAAGCTCGATCTACGGGCTGAAAAGTGTGTGTTTCTTGGGTACTCTAGAACTCAGAAAGGGTACAAGTGTTATAGTCCAAATAATCGACGATTTTTTGTCTGGATAGATGCTACCTTTTTCGAAGACTAGCCATATTACTTCTCTGTTAACCAACCAATGACTCCGTCTGAAGATATTTTGTTATTAAAAATGGCTCCACTGCTCCCTATCACCTTGGAGGGAGCACCTAGGGCATCACCTAATTTTCAATTTTTTTGACCAGACCTATCAATGTCGTTCCATTCAAAGTGAGGTAGTACAGCGGCCTCCTACATTAGACATGCATGCTTCTCCACCAATTCATGTCTTAGTCTCTGATACGCTGAATTCTTCTAAGCTTGATTCTACTACTAATATTCCCATTGCATTGCGCAAAGGTACACGCTCTTGTGTAGGTCAACCCAATTCTCGATATGCTTCCTATACTTGTTTATCTTATCGTAAACACACTTGGCATCCTCTTTCTCAATTTTTATCATACGATTGTCTTTCTCCTACATATACCTCGTTTGTTGCTTCTTTATCTGCTGTGCCTGTGCTAAGTAACATTCAGAGACTCTTGCCCATCCAAGTTGGCGACGGGCTATGAATGATGAAATGTAGGCGCTACAAGATAATGGGACATGACAGCTAACATCGTTACCTGATGGGAAAGAAGTTGTGGGGTGTCGTTAGGTGTTCACAGTGAAGTTTTAGCTGATGGATCTATTGAGCATTTGACTGGTTGCTAAAATTTACGCCCAGACCTATGGAATTGATTATGATAATACATTCTCTCCTGTTGCAAAGATACCTTCTGTTCGTGTTTTCATCTCCCTTGCTACCTAATATGGTTGGACTCTTCATCAACTTGATGTCAAGAATGTCTTTCTTCATGGCGACTTGATAGAGGAAGTATATATGGAGCAATCCCCAGGGTTTGTTGCTCAGGGGGGCCTTCTAGTGTTTGTCGCTTACGCAAGGCATTATATGATTTGAAATAGTCTCCTCGCGCCTGATTTGGCCGTTTCGGTGATGCAATTATTCGATTCGATTTGAGATGTTGCATTGTTCACCATTATGTGTTTAGCTCCACTTCTCCTAGGGGATGTGTGCTCCTAGTTGTATATGTTGATGATATAATCATCACTGGCAGTGATTCTATGGGTATACAAAAGTTGAAACAGTTTTTACAGACAGAATTCAATGCAAAAGATATGGGCTGTCTGCGATATTTCTTGGGCATTGAGTGGCCTACTCACGTGATGGTATTTCATTATCATAGCGGAAGTATGTTCTGGATATTTTGAGTGAGGTTGGTTTTTTTTGGAGCAAAGCTTGTTGATACTCCAATGGATCCTAATATAAAACTTGATGTAGAACATGGTGACTTACTTCAAGATCCGAGTAAGTATCAGAGACTAGTGGGTAAACTCAACTATTTAATTATCACCCGACCAAATATTTCTTTTTCTATTAGCATGGTTAGTCAGTTTATGAGTGCTCCCCGCACTACACATTCGAAGGCAGTTCTACGAGTTGTTAAGTACTTGAAAGAAGCACCAGGTAAAGAGTTTCTATTCAAGAATCAAGGACATCTTAATGCCATTGGCTATTCTGATGCTGATTGGGCTGGGTGTCCTATTGATAAGAGATCGACTTCTGGCTATTGTGTGCTCTTGAGAGACAATCTTGTGAGTTGGAAAAGCAAGAAGCAACAGGTCGTGTCTTGATCGAATGCAGAGGCGAAATATCGAGCCGTGGCTCATGTGGCTTGCGAGTTGGCCTGGTTGAGGATGTTGTTATCCGAACTCAGTATGTCATCCTCAACTCCCTCAGTTTTGTGTTATGATAATCAGTCCGCTATTCATATTACTTCAAATTCAGTCTTTCATGAGCGCACGAAGCATATTGAAGTAGATTGCCATTTTGTGCGAGAAAAGATTCATAACAAAAAAATAACACTTAAATACACACGGACCAAAGATCAACTTGCTCATCTTTTCACTAAGTCATTACGAGGTAGTAGAGTGATTACTTTGTGTAACAAGTTGGGGCTTTTTGATGTTTTCACACCAATTTGAGGGAGAGTGTTGAAACATTAATTATTTGGGTTATTTGTTAGTTTGGGTGTTTTAGTTTTTTTCATTATTAGAGAACTCTAAATATTGGTGTAATCCATTATTATAAATAATACAGCTTTTCTCCTTTCGTTAACAAGTTAAATGGCCTCAATTGAAAAATGTTATTATATTTCGATGAATCAATGCTTGATTGTTTGATTCTGAAATGTCTTTGAACATAGTGATTGTCTTGCAATGCTATGACATGTTATTGAAATGACTAATTGTGATATTGTCCGATTATCATGATTATGTGACCATGAGACTAGATTGATTGGAATCAATTAGATTATCGACTTGTGGATTATTGACTGTATAACTGCTTGAGATGGGTAGTAGCTTGTCGTATACGCATATCACGTCGCATGCCTCATACGACACTCTAGGCAAGAAAATGGCGAAGGTCAAGCCTAAAGCACGAATGCTTGGCCATTGGCTATAAGCAAAGATAAGGAAGAATTATTGCTGAATGAGTTGAAAGGTCATATGATGAATCAATGATGTGACGCCTAACAAGTTCATATCGTGCCCGGCATGCCAATAACATTGGGGATACTCATGATGGCTTGTTAGTTGCCTGACTTTCTTATGTACGATACTGCTGAACGAAGGGATAATTTTTATTCATGCTCTGAAAAATAACAATGATACAATATATATAGAGTAGAGATAGACCTCAACTCTAAGACATCTAAACAATAAACTAGGCCTAAATAACTAGGCCCACTAACATTAACAATAAACATAAAGAGGTTTCAACGCTCCCCCTTAAGTTGGAGCATAGATATTGGACATGCTCAACTTGCTGTGAATGGTATGAAACGTGCGCTCATTCAAGCCTTTGGTGAAGATATCTGCAAGTTGATCATTAGAGGCAACGAAAGACAGGTTGATGAGATTGTTGTCCAATTTTTTCTTTATAAAATGACGATCAATCTCTACATGCTTGGTGCGATCATGTTGTACCGGATTCTGAGCAATGCCTATAGCAGACTTGCTGTCACAATAAAGTTGCATTGGTTGTGGAACAATAACTCCGAGATCAGTGAGAAGAGTCTTTAGCCAAAGTAATTCACAAACTCCTTGAGCCATAGCGCGAAATTCAGCCTCAGCAGTTGAGCGAGAAACTATAGCTTGCTTTTTACTGCACTAAGTAACTAGGGTACCTCCAACAAGAGTACAATAACTAAAAGTAGTTCGTCGATCATCCAAAAATTCAGCCCAATCAGCATCCGCATAAGACTCCACAGAAAGATGACCATGAGGTGCAAATAAAATCCCTTTCCCTAGAGCAGATTTCATATAACGAAGTATCCCGTGAACCGTTTCAAGGTACGAAGAGTGTTTATCATGC
Organism: Rhodomyrtus tomentosa; assembly: GCA_028455895.1. Lineage (NCBI taxonomy): Eukaryota > Viridiplantae > Streptophyta > Magnoliopsida > Myrtales > Myrtaceae > Rhodomyrtus > Rhodomyrtus tomentosa. Next base: position 31,066,125 of record JAPCWY010000001.1, on the reverse strand, counting down.
ATGTATTGACTCACTAAGCTCACTGCATATGCTATATCAAGTCAAGTATGAGAGAGATAAATTAGTCGACCTACCAATCGTTGGTAACTTCCTTTATCAACGGGCTCTCTCTCTTTAGACCGTAAATGGCCATTGGCCTCAATAGGGTTTTCAGCCGGCTTACATCCAAGCATTCTAACCTCAGTTAAAAGATCCAGTATATATTTCAATTGAGAGAGAAATACCCCTTTTTCAGACCGAGCAACTTCAATACATAGTAAATACCAAAGATCTCCTAAGTCTTTAATTTCAAATTTTCTCCCTAGATATTGCTTAAGGCGAGAAATTTCTACTATATCATTCCTGGTCACTACAATGTAATCAACATATATGATGAGAATAACAACTTGAGTACCTAATCGTTTGATGAATACGGTATGATTAACATTACTTTGCATGAAACCAAAGGCATATAAAGCCTTTTGAAATCGACCAAACTAGGCTCTAGGGGACTGTTTTAAGCCATATAAAGCCTTCTTGAGTTTGCACACATGACCTTTTTCTCCGGGCTAGAAAAACCTGGAGGAATGTCCATATACACTTCTTCTTCAAAACCTGGAGGAATGTCCATATACACTTCTTCTTCAAGTTCCCCGTGAAGAAATGCATTCTTCACATCTAGCTGTTGTAAGTCTCATCCAAGATTGACAACATATAAGATAAGAACTCTAATGTTGTTCGTCTTGGCAACCGGTGCGAATGTCTCAGTATAATCAAGGCCATAGGTTTGGGTGTACCCCTTGGCTACTAAGCGAGCTTTGTAGCGGTCAATAGTTCTATTAACCTTTTGTTTGACAGTGAACACCCGTTTACATCCAACGGTACTTTTATCTTAGGAAAGATGGACTAACTCCCAAGTACCATTTTTCTTAAGAACTTTCATTTCTTCTAACATAGTTTCTTTCCACTTTTTGTTAGCTAAGGCCTCTTACCATGTTCTGGGAAAGCTGTACATAATAGAGATAAAAGAAAAGGCACGATAAGATGAAGACAGTCGATCATATGACACAACATCGGATATGAGATGCTGTGTATATGAATGTTTTCCTTCCTAAGTGTACTAGGTAAGTCATCAATTGTATCATCATTATCAATAATCTTAGAGGAGGAGTCATTACCCGGAATTATGGTTGTATGACTGGCGTGAGGAGATTTGTCGAAGAGTAGAGTAGTGATAGAGGGAGCTTTATGAACATTTCGTCGATGAAACACAATCGAGTACCGAAGCTGTTCTTGAATCGGAGGAACCTTGGCTAAATTTTCTACATTGACAGAGTCAGGATTTTCAGTACTTGCCAAGTCTTCAATGCTAGATGTGTTTTATATATAGACAACAGTTGTAGAATCTGATTTTTTCACCTGAGATGTTTGAAATTAACTCCCCCTGAATGGGTGTCACATCCAAACTAGAGGATACATCTTCACCATGAGTAGGCTCCCCCTGAAGATGTGTCCGGGAGTAAAAAGGTTGAGACTTATCAAATATAACATCCATGAAAATAAAATAATGCCGAGTGGAGGGACAATATCACTTGTATCCATTTTGCGTGGGAGAATATCCCAAAAAAATGCACTTGACACTGCGAGGGGCAAGCTTACCGACTGGGTGAGTGATACGGGCAAAACATTCACACCCAAACACCTTCGGAGGAACCAAGAACTTATGAGAAATAGTAAGAGTCTCAATGGGAGAGCGATATTAGAGAATGCGTGATGGGAGGCGATTGGTCAAATAAGCTGCACTCAAAAGGGCATCACTCCAATAGTGAGCTAGGACATTCATGGCAAACATAAGGGAACGGGCCACCTCTAAGAGGTGGCGATTCTTGCGTTCCGCCATACCATTTTATGCATGAGTATTAACACAGCTTGTTTGATGGATAATTCGACGGTCATGTAAAAATGCTTGAAAATCTGACCTGGTGTATTCTGTTCCATTGTCACTTCGAAGGATACGAAGCTTGCCATCAAATTGTGTTTGAATCATTGCTAGAAATTGCTAAAAGCATTGGAAAACATCACTCTTCTGACACAATAAATAAACCCAAGTAGTGCGGGTACAACAATTAATAAATGTCATAAACCAACAATGACCCGAGATGGAGGAAACACGGGAAGAACCCCAAACATCCGAATGCACAAGAGCAAAAGGTGCATCACTTTTATTATGAATATGAGAATAAGTAATTCGAGTTTGCTTTGCTAGAACACAAGAATCACAAAAGAAATCTTGGTCATTACATTTATCAATTATATCTGCACAAATCTTTATTAAAATTCCAAGCGGCGGATGTCCCAAACGGCAATGCCAAACATGTAGCTCAAATAAGGCAGCTGAGGAAGTTGGAGTGATAAGATGAGCTGATGGTGGTGAATCAAGCACATATAAGCCCTCCTTTACCTGCCACAATCAATCTACCGACCCGTTGCCAAGTCCTGCACGACACAATGAGATGGAAAGAAAAACACTTGGCACTTCAAATCACGGGTCAAGGAACCAATTGATAGGAGATTAATGTAAACTTTAGAAACTTGTAAAACAGATGATAGAATAATATTACGGGTAATAGACACCGAGCCTTGGTTGGCTATAGAGACTAACGAACCACATCAATAGTAATACAATCATGCTTAGAGGAATGAGAATAATCAATAAATAGTGTAATATCACCAGTTATATGGTGTGTGGCACCCGAATCAAGGATCCACGGCTGAGAAGATTTATACAAACCACCAAAAAATCTACCTGACTGTGCGAAATTAGAGGTCGTAGTTCCAGAGGCCGAAGATGTAAAGGTGGTAGGGTTGTCTATGTTGCGTGCCAAGAGAAAACGCAGACTAGTCAACTCAGCAGCAAATAGAGAGTCCGACGAAGCTGCTGGTTGCTGACCTAGGGCTTCACTTAAGTGTACCTGAGGCCCGGTACGACCCCTTCCACAACCACGACCAACATTGAAAGGACGCCCATGAAGTTTGTAGCTAGTTTCGCGGGTGTGACATTTTTTCCCACAATAATCACACTTCACAACCGGCATGTCATTGCCAAAACGACCTTGAGATTCACCTCCCACAGAAGTGTAGAGGACAGAGCGCCCTAGAACAACAGGCTGATGCATTGCACTCCGACGCTTTTCCTCTAGATGAACCATGGCATAAGATTGTTCCAAGGTTGGAAAAGGAACACGACACAAGATTTGGGCCCTAGTCTGATCATACTCCACATTAAGGCCCAACCAAGAACTCAAACACACGAAATTCTTTTTTTGAAGGTAGCAGCATCACGGGGGTTGGACGGATGAAAATCATCATAAAAGTCCAGTTCATGCCATAAACTACATAACTCATAATAATATTGAGATAAGGACAACTCCCTTTACTTGGTTTCATGAATTTTTTTGTTGGAGTTCATAGATTTGGGCATCATTCCCTACTTGAGAATAAGTATTTTGTGCAACCTCCCAAATCTTTGCTGTTGTATCCAAGAATAAGTAGCCACGCGCGATTGAGTCGGTCATTGAATTGACAAGTTAAGCCATAACTAGGGCATTCTCGGAGATCCACCTGCGGATAGAATCATCTCCAGTGGTAGATTTCACACTCTCTCCAGTAAGATAGCCAGTAAGACCACGTGAAACAATGGTGAGATAACAAGAGCGAGACAAAATCAGGTAGTTAGAGCCATCTAACTTGATGGGATTTGTCGAAAAAAAGGGATACATACTAGGAGCACTATGCCTCAATTCCCCAGAAGAGTCCGAAGTTTTTTCTATTTTTGACATGGTCTTGGATGATAAGTTGTGTATATATATAAGAAACAATTTAGCTCATATAACGAATGATCTAAACAATATCAATGCTGGTCGTAAGCAAGGAAGCTCTCGGGAGGCACTGGACAGGGTATTAAGGTTGTTGACAACATTGGAAGGAGAAGAAGATAAGTCCTCGTGGCTTGATAATGTCAGGCGACCACTGGAAAACAACCAGACAGGAATTGCCAAACTTGAGCTACTTCAGGTTGTCACAAAAAAAAAGATCGTCGAGCCTTGACATCGTTGGAAAGGGGTCGTCGACCCTTGGTATTGTCAGGCGAGCACTTGAAAGAAGTCGCCTAACTTGCGCGATGTCAGGCGACCACTAGGAAAGGGTCACCTGGGCTGGGCGACCTCTAGTTCTGGGTCGCTTGGCCTACGCAACGTCAGGCGACCACTAGGGGAGAGTCGTCTGGCCTGTGCAACGTTGGGTTCTGGGTCGCCTGGGCTGGGCGACTCGGATCTGACCTCCTCTGGCCTGAAGATGTTTGGCCGACACTGGCTTTGGGGTTGATTTGGTGACTGACGTTGATGGCGATGAGTTTCTAGGGTTGAGAGGCTAATACGGCTCTGATACCATGTTAAACGAAGGGATAATTTTTATTCATGCTCTGAAAAATAACAAAGATACAATATATATATATATATATAGTAGAGATAGACCTCAATCCTAAGACATCTAAACAATAAACTAGGCCTAAATAATTAGGCCTACTAATATTAACAATAAACATAAAGAGGTTTCAACAGATACTGACGAGTGCGGCGTAAGCATGGATTGTCGAAAGTCGATTGCGGCTTTTGACTAATCAGACCCCTTTTGGGAAGTCTACTTGTTGTGCCTGACTGCCATTAGTATGGGGTTACAACTTGTAGAAATTATCGTCAATAGGATATAGAATGGAACCTGTTTTACAGAAGACATTACGTGGCTGCCACAGGCATGGGGTAGTGTAAATCTTAATATATGCCCGGCATGCTAAAAGCATTGGGATAGTGTAAGCTTCACTATATATCACAAGATCATCAATAATAAACAGACTTCATGGGCGAGTGTGAGCGTATCCCGACAACGAGATTTGGTATGAGACGAATGAAGTAGGAAGACGAAAGCTCATACTTGCTTATGTTTGAATTATCATTGTATTGTTTGTGGTACTCTGACGAGTACGTTCAGTAGGCCTGAATAATGACTTGACACATCTTGAGTGATTGAATGACTTGGGGGTCAAGTTCGGTTGGCATGATTATCACTTTATATTCATGTTGCATTATGTTTGACATCTGAATGGACTTCGTATAATGTCCCAAGGACTGATTGAGGTTGGAGTGCCTTGTGATTGTCTGAATACTTCGATGATTGACTTAAATTGACACGATATTATGTTGCATTCACGTTGCATCATGTGTGACCTCTCGATAGGTAAGTTGCCTATTCTGCACGGTAAATTGATGCTTTATAAGTGAGTGGGTGACTTGATGGTAGACTTGGCGTGATGTTCACTATCTAATTGATGCACGTGATGATATTTAAGTGCCTTGATAGGCGAGTCGAGTTGATGTGATTGATGTGCTTAAGATTGATATGCCATATTCTTGTCATATTCATGTTGCACCACGCATGGCATACTGACAGGTAAGTTGCCTATGGTTGAAACATATATACAGTGTGATATGAGTTGCTTGATAGCATATTTTGGACGAATCAACGCCCTAGCCAAGGTCTAGGCGTTAACTCACTGAAATTCATATCTCACCCCTTCGTGGGAATATTTTTCAGGTTTAGAGCTTGTGATTTCTTGACAGTTGAAGTTGAGGACGTTTGGATTTGACGTGATGATAACCCTACCCGCCTCGAAGTATGAGGCTGAATAGTGTAATACTTGTAAAGAAATGAGGCACAACTATAAATGAAATGATGTTCTTGATTCAATATGTTTCCTACTTTTCTATCCATGTGTTGTTTTGTTGTTTGGAAGTGATAAACGTTTCTGCTTGCATATTGAAAATTTACTATTGTGGGTCGATAGCTACCCAGGACGCTATCTTTTATGACTCAAGAGACAATTTGACTTAGATGTCACATACCCTAGGGTACGGGGCGTGACACTAGTATTGTCGGTATCACTTCATAAACCACAATCCAGTAAAATCTTCGAATTATGGATACTTTTATAATGTTGAATCAACCATGTACTCGTGCATTTAAAAGGTGCCAACACATATCTAATGGTGATAGAATTCTCAAGAATCTAATTTGTAGTACTTTTACATTCCTTACACTTATTTGTTTAGGATATTTTGTAATGCTTCGAAAGTTAATAGACATTGTCATTACTTTATTTGATTCAAAGGTAGTTAATAATGCACATCATCTATAGTTTTGTGTTAAAAAATTCAACTTACCCGTTGTCAAGCAACATGAGATAACACTTCAACACCACATATCACGTGCAAGCTAGATTACGAGCTACATTGGAAATTTTGACTATGCACATTAACGTGGAATTTTGACCATGCACATTCGCGGAATGAATAACATTGCTCTGATACCTTCTTAGAAAGCCAATCCCAAAATCTTAAACTTCATCATTTTGAAAGAACAATTTAGAACCCGTTGTCAAGTAATATGGGATAACATTTCATCATTTTGAACTATAAACCAAAACTCTTATATAGGATATTGAACTTTTTTCTTTCATTATTAGATGTGAACCTACTCAATTTACCCCAAAGAACCACTTTCAAGATAAGTGCTTTGTGACTACTGATCTACATTTTATTGATTTGCAATGCACAAGCCAAGGACCCCCAAAATGAATAACAAGAGTAGCAGGATGTTACATAGTGCCACACACAAAACAATAAATCGCTTGGAAAGCAGTAAAACGCTTGGAATAGTGATTTGCTACATTACAGTAGCTTCTAGATATAGGTTACCTATCTAAAAATCGAGAGAAAATCCCGAAAAATCAGGAGAAAATCTTGGGATATGATTTCTTTTGTTTCTATTATTTTATTTTCTTTATTTCTGAATCCTCAAGATTAGGAAGTAGGAAATCTTTTGCTTTTCTGCCTTTATTTCCTTTCTTTAGCATAGTTGTTCTAGACTTTATTTATGTGTAATATTCTTTGTAACATTGTGATTATGAGAAATAGAAAAAACTATTTTCCTGCTTTAAAATCAACATCTTATCAGAGCTGATGTTTTGAAGCCAGCTCCTAATGGTGAAAATGGCAATGACAGAGCTTGTAGGCTCATTAATTCAGGTGTTGTGCCAAAGAGAATTTCAACTAATCTCTCTGGACAATCAAACAATAGTGGAGAGCAATTCTCCCGAAACTTCAGCTTGCTATTAATAGTTCATTGATTGAATGGCCGATATTATTTGGAGTGGGCTCAATCGGTGAAACTAGCAATCGATGGCAGATGGAAGCTTAGCCACTTGACCCGCGAGGAAAAAGGACTAGCAAAAAACGATTCGAGATGGAAGGCCTGGAGATCGAAGAACTCCTTAGTGATTGCCTGGATGATCAATTCTATAGAGCAAGCAATTGGAATCCGCGTTTATTTCTTCTGACCACTAAAGATATATAGGACGTCGTGAGAGAAACATATTATGATTTGGAGAACTCTTCCCAGATCTTTGAATTGAAGACAAAGTCATGGCAATTAAGGCAAGTAGATTATGAGGTCACTATTTACTTCGATGAAATGGTGATCTTATGGAAGGAATTAGATCAATGCTAAGAGAATGATAGAGTATACATGTTACTAGCATGCCTTAATCGAAGCTTGGATGCGATGAGAGGCAGAATCCTTGGTCAAAAACCTCAGCCATCCATCTACGAGGTTTGCTCTGGAGTTAAGAGGAGGACTATCGGAGACGAATCATGCTACATGATTCAGAAACAAATGAGAACTCTAAATCTGATAATTATGCACTTATAGCTCGAGGGGTTGATTCTGAAAAAGAGAGGAAGAAGAAACAATGGTTTGAACATTGCAAGAAACCATGGAATACCAAAGAAACCAATTGGAAAATTCATGGAAAACTGTAGAATTGGAAAAAAGAAGGCTAGAAGAAAAGGAGTAGTAGTGATGGTCGTGCGTTCCAAGCGACAAATGAGGAAGAGCAAATCAAGTCAAGTCGGTTCCATTCACAAAGAAACAATTGGAGCAACTGTACAAACTCCTTCAATCTCCACAACTTCTTTAAATCCTTCTTGTTTTTTAGCTCATCAAAGTAATCATTTTTCTACTGCCTCCTCATAGAAAATCCACACCAAGATGATCTATGGATTCTTGATTTAGGAGCAACCGATTATATGACAGGCCGTTCAAAACTCTTTTCTACCTATAACCCGTGTGTAGAAAAAAAAATCACAATTGCATATGGTTCCCTTTCTACTATACGTGGATTAGGATCCATCAAGCTCTGCCCTACCCTCACGCTTCATAATGTCCTTCATGTTCCAAAGCTATCTTGTAACTTGTTGTCCATTAGTAAAATAACTTCTGATCTAAAGTGTCAAGCTAATATTTTCTCATCTGTTATGAGTTTCGGGACTTGATGTCACGCCCCGATCCTCGAATCGGCAACAACCCTACCAAATCGCCTTAAGTCATAGAAAACGACGTCCCAAGCACATTATCGACCCATTATTTTTATGTTTTAATTAGCGCATACGGAACATGCTACTCCTAGACAATTGTACAATCTGCAACGATATAAAAGCATGAAAAATACAACAGTCACATCAACCAACATCAGCAAGAATCATTTTAATTATTTTCAGTTAATATTGGAAAGTATATATACACAAGCCCTACCTTAGGGCCACTTCCTATAACCCTCAAAATGCTAGATTAGGTTTAGGGCTATTACTACTCCATGCTACTCAAAAAGGATCGCTAAAGGCCTAAAAATGGTTAATAACAACGGGATGAGATATAAAATCTTCGTGAGTCAACGCCTAAGTCCGAGTAGAAGATTGACTCACTCAAGGTATCCTAAACATGCGAAATAATATCGATGGCAGATCAATAGCGTGTTACCTACGCCACGCTCTAGCTACCAAACGACCAAGTACAATATCACAGTGAATCATCAATCACATGCAAATTTACCCTGCCTTGATCCACATGACGAACAATTCATATCATAATAGTCAATAGCACACCAACCAAGGCACTTAATCAGAACATTCATTACAACTTTAGGCACAATGCACCACACATGTTTCAATTATTAATAACTCCCCCACAGGACACCCCCAGGTAAGGATTCATCCACGGGACACCCCTGAGTGATGTTTTGCTTACGGGACACCCCCGAATGATAGTTTACTCTTGGGACACTCCCGAGTGATATTTCACCTTCGGGACATCCCCGAATGATGATTGATACTTAGGACACCCCCGAGTGATATTTCACCTGCGAGACACCCCCGAATGAAGTTTGATCCCCAGGATGCCCCCGAGTGAAATTTTACTCCGGGACAATCTAGAGAGAGTATTTAATCTCTAGGACACCCTCGGGTGAGGATAACCATCATATGATCATACAAGCACGATAGGCAACTAGCCAATTTATATCTTTACATTTAATTCAATGCAACCATAAGCAGTCATGCTCCAAGCTTAGCTCAAAGCCATTTTTGTGCTCAAAACTTCAATTCACATGCGATCACATATGTACATATATTATCCACCAAATTTTGCATTTATAAATAGGGTGATCATATACCATGTCCACATATGAATATAAACAATCCAAGCACATAACAATCACCAATCAATCGCCCAATAATATTACCCATCCAACAATAATTAATTATATTGATCACATTTAATTACTCTAACTCGATTAATTAATCCATATCCCAGTCAATGGTACCAAATATTTAGCAAGCTCGATTTCAGATAAATAATTTGATCACAGGTAATTAAATTATCCGGCCCGAGCTAAATATTATTTTTAGCAGTTAACAATATTAAATATGTCCTTAAACGCAGTTAACGCCCTATTCAGAGATTAGGGGTTAACTCACAAATACAATCTCGAAAATGACCATGACGTGGGGGTGAGCTTGACATACGGCTCTTAGGCTCGGCGAGGCACGGGCTCAAAATCTCTGTCATGTGGGCCCAAATTCTCTCTACTCGGCCCACTGTCTCGGCACACGGGGCCTGCAACTCGGCACAAATTCTCTGCCATGACTGGGTCATAGCCCGATCAGACTAGCACACAAGCCGAGTCAGAATAGGGCATGGCCTGAAACAAGAGATAGAGTAGAGACGTTGTGGCTTGGTTCTTTGGGTCACACGGACGAGGCTTGCGTGGTGGCTGGAAAGCGGCGCCGGGACTGCTGGGGACGATGGCGCGGCACGGCGGGACTGTTGGCTCGCGAGTTCACATAGAGGAGGGACGGTCAGGGGTCCCATGGATTTGACTGTTCACAGTTTGGGATCACCGACGACTCGGGTGAAGGCACGGTGTGGTGGACGACGGCGTGAATGGTTGCAGTGGACTAGGCTCACGCGATAAAAGCCCACGTTGGCTCTCAATCGGACAAGGACATGGAGCTCAGGTCGGAGGCCAACATCGACTTGGCTAGAATAGCTGCCGCAAGCGAGCTGGCTGCGACGGGGCAATGAACAACGACTGGTGAAGGCTCGCAGGTGGCTTAGCAGAGGTGGGGGCATCGCAGGTTCCAAATCTAGGGTTGTGGTGTCTACAGCTCGAGCTTGCATTTCTGACATCGCGATAGCAGGACAGAGGCTCAGGTGGTGGCTAGGGCACGGACAACTGAGCACGGCGATGACAAGTTGCGTTGGCTAACGGGTCTCTCGATCTCACAGCTAAGCTGAACCGCACGAAGCTCAAGTCAGAGGCCAGTGTCAGCTTGGTTAAGACAGTGGCTGGCACGGCGAACAGATGAGAGGAGGCGGAGATAGAGTCAGGTGGATAGAACCCCGAAAGAAAAAAGAACGAAGAAGAAGAAGACTGGACAAGGGGATCGTCCACAGAGATAGAGAGAGAGAGAACATGGGGAGCAAGTTGGGGATGATGCAAGTGATGACATCACATAGAGGGAGATGGGATGGGTGTCTTGATGGGAAAAAGCAGGTGGGGTCCATCGATAATTCAAAAATTTGTCCATTGTGAATAAATCTTGAGCATTTCGGTAAATTGGCAAAATAGGTATCGATAGTCATTTGGCTCAATCGACCGAGGGCAAAATTGAGATTTCCGCACTTAATGTTCGGACAAGGCTGGATTTACGCGCGATGAGTCTCGATATTAGAGTCAAAGTTTGATGATACAAACTTAACTTTTTTTTAGAGACGTTTCGAAATAGCCAATCATCGTCACTTAAATCTTCAAAATTCAACTATATATTCTCACGCTGGAATTCATATTTTTTCTTACGGACGTCGAAATTCCAGGACGTTACACTTAACCTCGAGAAGGACGATTGGTAGTGCTAGAGAGAGTAGAGGACTCTATTTCTTTGAAGATGGAGCAAGCTCAAGTAGATTAGTTCAGGGTGGCTGTTTAGAATTTGTTACTATTTGTAAGTATGACAACATTATGTTATGGCATTGTAGGCTAAGTCATCCGAATTTTCAATAATCGAAGTTCCTGTGCCCAAAATTATTTTTGAATAAAAGTCCATCTTTATTTCAGTGTAAATTCTGCAAATTAGCCAAACATCATCGAACCAATTTTCCCTCTCAAACCTATAAACTGTTGAAACCATTCTCATTAATTCATAGTGATGTTTGGAGTCCATCTCAAATTCATATGCCCTTGGAAAAGAAATGGTTTGTTACATTCATTGATGATCACACGAGAGTGAGTTGGGTGTGCTTGTTAAAAGAAAAATCTGAAGTTGGGTTTGTTTAAAAAAAAATTACACCACGATACAAACACAATTTCAAGTGCAAATTCATATTTTCAGGAGTGACAATGGGAGAGAATATTTCAATAAAATTGTGGGATGATTTTTCTTGGAAAAGGAAATTGTACATTAAAGTTCTTGTTCTAACACCCTTCAACAAAATGGGGTGGCAGATAGGAAGAATAAGCACCTTTTAGAAGTAACTGGAGCTCTACTCTTCACCATTAAAGTTCCCAAATACCTATGGGGTGGAGCTCTTTTACATCTACATATCTTATCAACAAAGTGCCTTCTAGAGTGTTAACATTTTAAACAACCCCGATAGTCCTTCAAAAGACCTATCCAGCCTCTAGAATTACTGCAACCTTACCCTTTAAACTTTTTGGATGTACCTCATTTGTCCACTTCCATGATATAAATCGAGGCAAACTTGATCCTAGGACAAAGAGATGTGTGTTTGCACCTAACCAAAAAGGGTATAAATGCTTTGACCCGATTTCCAAAAAAATATTTGTCACCATGGATGTCACTTTTCTCAAATTAACACCTTTTTTTGGAGCTCATTTTCAAGGGGAAAGAAAGTGCATATTCGCACAACACCATCATAGAGTCTTTTCATCTTGTAAAACCTGAAAATCCTTTTCCCACAACTTTTTTACCAAATTTTGAACCATGTTTTTCAAATAATGAAAGCTCATGTCCACCAATTTTGGCATATCTTCCTACTTGTGAGCATAACAGGCATGAAACTAGTACCAATAATACTAAGCTCACACCCTATGCTTAAGTCTACACAAGACGAAACAAAACTCAAAGAAATGAGTCTTCTGGTTTCTTGCGTGCCATGAGTCCGAACCAGGGCCAGGCCAGAACTCCATACAATTATTTGGTAATGTTCCAACTCAATCTGTCCAACCTGATCATAGTAAAAAAAAAATGAGTCTATTGATGAACTTGACATACCTATTGCTATCTGAAAAGGAGTTAGGTCTTATACCAAACATCCTATGTCTCACTATGTCTTATGAAAACCTCTCACTTAATTTTCGTGCCTTCACCTCAACCTTGTCTTGCATAGAGATTCCAAAAACTGTGCAAAATGCTCTATAATTTCCTGAGTGGAAGGAAGCAATTTTTCAGGAGATAAACGTTCTCGAAAAAAAAAAGGCTATTCATGGGATATGGTGGATCTGCCCAAGGGAAAGTCCACGGTTGGGTGCAAATGAGTATTTACAACTAAGCATAGAGCTGATGGTCCCTTGCAAGGTATAAAGCTCAGTTGGTTACCAAAGGACCCATGCAAACTTATGGCATCGATTACTTTGAGACTTTCGCTCCAGTTGCAAAGCTAAACACTATCAGAGTGCTTCTATCGCTTAGCCAATCTTGATTGGTCTCTGCAGCAACTAGATGTGAAGAATGCATGGATATCCCCCGGGCTTTGACAGGGAGTTTAGATCAAAGGTTTGTAAATTGAAGAAGTCGTTATATAGACGAAAATAGTCACCAAGGGCCTGATTTGAGAAGTTCACTCTATCCATGAAGAAACAAGGGTATGTTCAAGGACAAGTTGATCATACTGTGTTTGTAAAGCATTCTTGTGACGAAAAGGTTACAATTATAGAGTGTATCTTGATTACATCATTCTCACCGAGAATGATATTGCTGAGATGAACATGTTGAAAGAATGTCTTGCTTTTGAATTTGAGATCAAGGACTTGGGAACTCTATGGTATTTCCTTGGAATGAAGGTGGCTCCATCAAAAAAGGGAATTTTAGTTTCACAAAGGAAATATGTCCTAGATATTTAAAGGAGACCGAAATGAGAGGTTGTAGATTGGTAGATACTCCAATAGATCCAAATCAGAAACTTGGAGATGACAAAGATGAGGTTCTTATTGATACATCGAGATACCAGAAACTTGTAGGGAAACTAATCTATTTATTGCATACTCGACCATATATTGCCTTTGTTGTGAGTATGTTAAGTCAATTTATGCATTCTCCCTATGAAAGACATCTTGAGGTTATGTATAGGATCTTGAGATACCTAAAGAGCACACATGAAAAAGGTCTGCTATTCAAAAAGTCTATTCAACAGGAAATTGAAGCATACACAAATGTAGACTAAGCAAGGTCAGTTACTGACAGAAGGTCGACTTCAGGGTATTGTACATATGTCCAGGGGAACTTAGTTATTTGGTGAAGTAAGAAGCATAATATGGTTGCACGAAGCAGTGCGGAAGCAGAGTACCGAACAATGGCCTATGGAGTCTATGATATGTTGTGGCTAACACGAGTACTAGAAGAAATTCGAGTGCCAATGAAAATGCCTATGAAGTTGTACTATGACAACAAGGCTGCAATAAACATTGCACATAATCCAATGCAACATGACAAAACTAAGCATGTTAAGATTGATAAACACTTTATCAAGGAGAAAATTGATGCAGGAGCTATTTGAATGCCATTTGTGCCAACAACGTGACAAATAGCTCACATTCTTACGAAGGGACTGTTCAAAACTAACTTCGAGTCTCTTATCGGCAAGTTGAGCATGATAGATATTTACACACTAACTTGAGAGGGAATGTCGAAGAATCGAGAGAAGATCTCGGAAAATCAGGAGAAAATCTTGGGATAGATTTCTTTTGTTTCCGTTATTTTATTTCCTTTATATTTGAATCCTCACGATTAGGAATTAGGAAATATTTTCCTTTTCTACCTTTACTTCCTTTCTTTAGCATAGTTGTCTTAGACTCTATTTATGTGTAACTCTTTGTAACATTGTGATTATGAGAAATATAAGAAACTTCGTTTCTTCTTTGAGATCAACAATATCATTACTCATTTTAACCCTTCTACTCCACTCAAAAGATCAAAGATCTTCCAACATTCATGTCCTTAATGGATTATTAATTATTAATTGAACACTCTCCAATTAATCTGCAAGGGCAATTATGTCATTATGTGGCATGGACAGTTCTTACATTAACTTGTGTTTTCCCCATTAAAGTTGGGACCTTAATTTTACCACCAAGAATTGCCTGTAATGAAAGTAAACTCAAAAAGTCAAGGAACCAGGTTACATATATTTATCTGAGTAACATAGGGAACTGATTCTATCATTACAAATACACAGTAAATATGACAAAAATAGAAAAGTCATGACAGATAGCAATGCAAAAGCAAGGAATAATTCAGCAGTAATGATATATTTTTAAAAAAATATGAACATGCCACAACAATGAAGTATCATTTTTCAATGTATACAGATTACAGCAAGAGAATCAATTTAAAGTTTCTAAGACTTTACAACCATCAAGATAGATGAGAGCAATTACTAACCTAGGCACAAACAGGATTTCAATATGGCATGAGCTAAAGCTAGATGGGGGAACTTTTTTTATAAGTTAAATAAGAGAGGAAAAAGCATAATATGCTCCATAGTTTTGTTCTCACTTGTGTGAAGCTAATTTTTGAGACAACATATACATCTTCACCGCATTTGGTAAAGGTAGGATCTTCAACCACCTGCATTAGAACAGTTAGAAGTCACATGCGCATACAGTTGGCAATCTAACAATGATAAAGCTGACCGATCATGTGATGCAAAACTTGAAAATGTTTCACGATCACAACTGTGAGTAGTAATCATTAACTTTATTTGATGAAAGGAAGACACACACACAAACTAGGGTAAACTACCAAAACACATAAAAAAAATCATTCTACCCTTTACTCTTTAACACTCCCTCTCAAGCTGAAGCATGGATATCGAACATGCCCAGATTGTTATAGATATATTCAACCCTACTATTCCCTAGAGCTTTGGCGAAGATGTCAACCAGTTGTTCACCGGTCTTAATATAACTAGTAGAGATAACTCTAGCTTGAAGTTTTTCACGGTCAAGATGACAATGAACTTCAATATGCTCGGTACGCTCATGGAATACAGGATTAGAAGCAATATAGACAGCCACTTGATTATTGCACCACAAATCCATTGGTGCGGGATTTTTGAATCCAAATTCAACTAGTAGCTGACGCGTCCAGATTAACTCACAAATAGCTTGTGCCATAGCACTATATTCTGACTCTTCCACGATACTAGGTTCCCTCCCACAAAGGTGCAATAATCCGATGTGGATCTTCTATCTATAGGAGATCCCGCCCAATTAGCATCCGAGAAGTCTCCTACCCTTCTTTGACCATGATCCCTATAAATGAGCCCACGACCTGGGGCTTTCTTCAAGTATCTCAAAATTCTGATTGCGGCATCTCAATGTGAGGTATTGGGGGAAGACATAAATTGACTCACAATACTCACCGGAAAGGAAATATCAGGTCAAGTGATAGTTAGATAATTTAACTTTCCAACAAGTCTTCGATACATTTCTGGATCATCTAATAGTTCACCATCCTCTATCATTAATTTCAAACTCACTTCTATCAGTATATCCAGTGGTTTATCTCCTAACATACATGTCTCAGTAAGCAAATCCATATTGTACTTCCGTTGTGAGATGTGAATATCTTTCTTTGCTCGTGCCACTTCGACACCCAAGAAATATCTCAATGATCCCAAATCTTTTGTATAAAATTGCTGCTGCAAATATAGTTTTTGCTCTTTAATTCCTGCAGAATCATTTTAGGTTATGATAATATCATCAACATAAACTATAAGAAATATTCGATCAGCTTTGGAAACCCTATAAAACATTGAATGATTTCCAGTACATCTACATAGTCTAAACTGGAGTACCGCCTCAGAAATCTTCCCAAACCAAGCCATGAGAGATTGTTTCAAACCATGTAAAGATTTTTTAAGCGACAAACATGACCAGACTCTCCCTAAGCAAAACCAGGTGGTTGCACAATATACACCCCTTCTTGTAAATCTCCATGAAGAAAGACACTTAACATCAACCTGAAATAGAAGCCAATTAGCAAAAGCAGCCAAAGAAAGTAAGAGACGAACGAAGGTCATCTTAGCCACTGGAAAAAAGGTATCACCATAATCGACTCCATAAACCTGTGCATACCTTTTAGCAACCAATTTGGCCTTGAGAGGAGCAAGGGAACCATCAGGATGAACCTTGACAGTAAATACCCACTTACATCTAATGGTCATCTTCCCTGTAGGTAAAGGGACAAGATCTCAAGATTGGTTGTGGTCCAATGCCAATAGTTCCTCTTCCATAGCTTTCCTCCAACATGACTAGATAATGCTTCAGCAACAATTTTAGGAATAGGATGTATCACGCCCCGTAATCCAGGCACGAGCGCGCGACTCTCTACAAGTATAAATTCTCCCTCAATGTCCCAGGATTCACATAGGTCGAGTGATGAACCATATCGATAGCAAGCGGAAGCTTTAATATACAAACTTCTCCGTACAATAATAAAAAGGGACCAGGGTAACAAGAACGCCAGTAAAATACATAACCTCCTATCTTGTTCATACAAAAGCGCTGGCAAGCTAAACTAGCTAATCAACAGGGGTGACAGGGTCAATACAAAAGCGGATCATCACATCTCCCAAAGAAACATGCATCGAGGTCATCATCAAAATATCATGCCAGAAGGACAGAAACTCCTAAGTCGAGCTACTGGAGTCGCCAGTCTCCTCAGCATCCTCAGATGTCTCGTACTCCGAGAGAGTCTCAAAGCAAACCTCCATAGTAACCTCGAGCGTCTCGTCAGCTGACGACTCCACCTGGTCGTCCTCATAGCCTCGATCACGATAACCTCGTCGGTGTCCTCCAAGGTCGAGGTACTCTTAGGAACGTTCCTAGAGCTGGCTACTGACCCCTCAGCGTCCACCGAATCCCGAGCGGGATGACACCAGTTAGGGATTACCCCGTAGGGTGCCTTATTGGGCTTCAGTGGCCTTGTAGAAACATCCCCTGCCTTTTTAAACCGAGCCTGGTATCTATGAGGCTTCCAACTGCTACCACCCTCGTCGACCTAGACTACGGTACATTTCCTAACATACGCCGTCTCCTGTCTGTCTGGGAACTCATCAAAATACACCAACATCTCTTTCGGGTCGCCAAACCTGATTGGCCGCATTCTTACGGCCTAGGATCTAAAAAAAAAATGAGGCCCCACAACGAGGTAAGATTTACATCTCAGTAAGGTAGGTCTTAACCCTAGGTTAGGTTGACTGTACACTTAGGCAAATGCAATCAAGGACAAGCGCACATGCAATCACACGAAACATTCAATAGTCATTATATAACATGCGGATAAAATGGATGTCAAGCATGCAATCGTGGCACCATACCGCATCACTGGAATCAAACACACCTTGCCATGCCAAATCACACTTTCCACCCTTCCAGTCCTCCTCATTTTCTCGCCCGCGTTTAAAACGCCTCAGGCTCGGTCCGCGTAAATACGTCTCGGACCATCACATTGACAAACTCGTGTAAATGCATCAGGTTTTCAATTTCACTCTAGGCCTATGTCGACACATCTCAAATTTCGTCCCATGTTTCAACGCATCAAGACTATGGTCATTTCAACCCCACGTCTCGTACACCTCAAGGCGTCGTTCCACTCGAACCCCGCGCCTCATGGTATCCATCTACACAACCCCGCATCTCAACGCCTCAGGGTGTCACAATTTCTCAAATATGCCACATGTTCATTTCAATTCACAACTCATGCTCAATTTCAAACTCATGCAACGAGCAACACATCAATGGCATGCGAGGCAATTAAATTCGACATTCAAATGTGATCATCATTCCATGACATAAGCATTGTCAAGCATACAAGTTGTCTACATTTCTCAAGGACGCATAAAGACAATCTCTCCATGAACTTCTAGGAAATCAATCCAATTCACGCTTCATTCACCCAATTGAGTCCAATCCCCCTAGCCAAGGATTAGAAACTCCTTACCTCAAGCTTAATTCAACAAAATTCTCCTTCCAAACACTTCAAATGTTTGGTCCAATTATCCCAAGAGCAAGTCAATCGCATAACCTAAGGAAATTCATTCAATCGTCAATTTTTCTTGCTCAATTCGTCAATCCATGAAACATAAACCTCATTGACATGTTCGTCGACATTCTAGCACGTCTCAATGATGAATTTGAGAATCAATTCCAACACCAACAGCCTCCCATAGAATCGGTATGCATAAAACCGAACATGGCATTTTCGGTTATGTGCATATCTCAACCATTCAGCCCTTAAACTAACCTTAATCCTCAATTTATCCATCAATCTACTTTCTAATACTTAGTTCTAGATGTTAGAGAGCCTTACCGAAAGTTTGAAGCCAAAGCGACGCCGGAAAATCCTTGAATGGCGTCGGTTCCTCCGAGTCCTCCGACGCTTAGTTTTTTGCCCTTCTAACACAAGATCCATTTGGAGTCAAAACTCCATCAAATTCACCCAAACTTTTTACCACAGCTCAGTCTATGTGTCCTCTAAATGTCCACAAAATTTGGCTGAAAGAATCAAAGGTTTTAGGGTCCTATGGAGTCTAAACAGTGGCTTACCTCCAGCTGCGACGATTTTCGTCGACTTTCGGGAGAATGGCTAGTCGGAACTCCTCAGTGGGTCAACTGACCTAATTCTACTTGGAGGATGAGGAAGGGGCTGGTGGTTGGTTCGGGTCCAGGCGGTGGCCGGAGATGGCGGTTGACGGAGGCGATGGAGGCGGCAGAATCCGGTCGGCTGGGGAGTTCTCGGCAGAAAGAAAGAAGAATAAGAAGAAGATGGCTGTGGTCATGGGGTGTTCAGCCGAATGGAGCGAGAGAGAGGAGGGTATACACAATTTCAAGAGTCAACTTGGTTGAATGGTAGGCTAAAAGCATCTCCATCCACATCAAAGCTTAATCCTTTGACACTTGTCCAAGGATTAATCAATGCTTCATCCAATGGCTCGTAATCCCTCAAATTTTCGACAGCTATAGGGGTGTGTTAATGACCAAAATGCCCTCATCTAATTATAAATGCAAGGCTAAGACTTGAGGGGCAAATTAATAATTTTTTTCCCCCGACGTTCGGAACGTCTCCAATTGTAATGTTGGAATTCTTGATTCTCCATTTTCAAATTTTGAGGCTCGTTTCTGAATCATTTCTCTATTAGATGTTGTTCTAGCCTATCTCGAACTGACGGACGGCTTTTGCAAACGTTATGCGTATCGACTCTTTGATTCATATCACAATTAGGGCTCGTCAATTCGTGGCGACTTTGGTTGTCATGTAATTGTGAGGGTCTATCACTAGTTTCGACGGTCTCGATCGTCACCGTTCGATTTAGGAAAATTTTACAAATTATACATTGGTTAAGCGGCATCACCCGCGCTCCAATCGTATTATGCTAGCAATGCATTCCCTAATCGTTCTTAGATCGACCTTTTAGAACTCTAAATATCCCCTCGACAATCCTTATAGTCAAAGCGTCATTTCCTTTTTGAGTTCCCTAGGTCCACGTACCTTGTCTCACGTTAGCCTTTCCCTTTTGATCAGTTTACTCGAGATTGATCAGATCCGAGCGAGATACGATCGAAATACATTGCTAGATACTTTCTCATTAATGAATCTTGAAATGACAGGAAAAATCAAAATGTCACAGGATGGGTATTAATGGTCATTAAACTAGCCCGACAAGAGGCAAATAGCCTAAAATAGGAGACAAACTGTGCAATTGGGTGGTTCATACAACTATGAACTTCTTTACGACATGCAATAAAAATATCAAGATCAATATGTGACTAACTTACCTCAGGTTTAGAAGATGAGGAAGACGAGATAGCCTCAAATTCATCTGCAGGTGGATCCACATGCTGATGAGGACATCTACTATAAACATATCAGACAGGTGGAGGACCTGAAGGTTTCGAAGAGGGTGTTGATTTCATAATAACATACGTTAAGGAATCATCATCTACTGTAGGAGGCTCCATTAGACTATCAGAATAGATAATAGACTCAAAAAATGAGACATATGCAGTAGTAAAATACTTATGCAAAGAGGGACAATAGCACCGATAACCCTTTTGGTACGAGAGTACCCAACAAAAATGCATTTAAGAGCTCAATGATCAAGTTTAGAGAGTCCTGGACAATGATCACAAATATAATAGACACAACCGAATATACGAGATGGCAAATGAAATAAGGGATTAGAAGAAAAAAGAAGAGAATGAGGAATTGCACTCCTAAGAACAGAAGACGACAAGCGATTGATAAAATAACATGTAGACATAATAACATTAGCCCAAAAGGATTTATCTACCTTAATCTCAAACATCAAAGAATGATTAACTTCTAACAAATGACGACTATGCCTTTCAGCATCACCGTTTTGATGTGGTGTATCTAAACAAGAAGATTGATGAAGAACGCCCCTTTAAGACATGAAGTCAAAGAAAATCTTAGAGAAGTATTCATTGGCATTATCACTTCGAAGAATACAAACAGAAGTAAAAAGTGAGTATGTATTTCCATAACAAATGCACAAAAAATAGAGAACCATAAAGAATTTTTACTAGATATAGCCAAGTCTCTCTTGAATAGCCATTTACAAAAGCAACGAAGTACTTAAAATCCAATTTTGATATAATAGAGAAAGAGAGTGATTCATCTATTTTGTTAATAAGGTAATAGAACGCTCGCGGAATGGCATAAAAAAAAAAAGAAATGTGATAGGATATGGACCCCAAACATCAGAATGGACTAACGCAAATGGCTGATAAGATTGTTTATTGATTCTTAGACTATAATTAATACGTGTAATTTCCCAAATTGACATGACTCACACTCAATACGAGATAAAGAATGAAAGCTAGAATCTAACTCCTTCAAAGTTCCCAAATGTCCTAACCGACAATGAATTTGATGTGGAGAAATTGCCGAACAAGCAGCACTAGGATTATCATCAAATACATATACCCCCCCCCCCGGACATGTGTCCTTTATCAATCGTCTTCTTCATCTTCAAATCCTTAAAAACATAGGAATCGGGAGAGAAGATTACATAACAGTTATATTCTTTGGTAAGATAACTGACAAACGTAATGTTTGATGGACAGTTTGGGAGGTACATGACAGAAGATAAATATATAAAAGGATGTCAAGGGAACTATGCCTATCCCTTTTACTGTGGATAAAGAGCCATCAGCTGAAGTAACAGTGGAAATAGACTCATGAAAGTGGAAAATATGCCTGAAGATCTAGTCATATGATCCGTAACACCTGAATCAGTGATCCGGGAGCGAGAGATATATGTGAGACATTTTTTTTTCCTATTACTTATCTAAGCAAAGGTAGCTATGGAGGAGGAAATTCGCTGAGAAACCTGAAATTGATTGTACCGAGCAAGTTCCTCATCTGACATTTCAATCAATGTTTTTCCCTCAGAGAACTGAGAAGAAATAACGACTCAGCTGCATTAGCTACATTTGCAATAGCCAAATGAGAAGGCTTTCCATGAAGTTTATAATAGAAATGCTAAATATGTTCAGGTATACCACGATAATGACAAGTTTGTGCAAGTCTACTATTATTGCTTGTGTCACCAGAGATGCTAATATATGATTGTGATTGGCCTCTATAGAATCCACGGTCATTACCACTACTATTAAAATCACGACCACTCTAACCACCACGACCTCGACCACCACCTCGGTTCCCTTGGACTGCCAAAGCAGAACTATCACCTGTAAGGGATCCATCTTTAGATGATTCTCATGAAACCCGTAAGACCCCAGAAAAGGTCTCCGTCAATGAGGACACGGTGTCTCCTTCGAGAATTTGTGAACGGACTGCCTCAAACTCTGGTCCTGATGTTCCAAAATATCTCATAACCACCAATTATTCTCATTGCTCTCGCATCTTCTTAACATTAGAGACATTTGGCAAAAGATGATTAAGTTTCTCATACATTTGTTTAAAATCTGCAAAGAATTGAGTAAGAAGTCGACCCTTTTATCACCTCGAAAGAAATCTTGAGAAACTTCATAGATTCTTGACATATTATTTTCTCCAGAATAGAGAATAATCAAGTAATCTCACAACTCCATAACTGTGGTGACGTGTGTAACCAAGGGAACAACATGAGCCATAGAATTCCACATTTGACCAAGCATTTTGGCATATATGGTGTCCCATTTTGTATCGGTCTTCAATTTTGCACTCGTCAGATGATGAGTCTTCCAGTCAATATCACCATCATAATTCTCCTCTAATGCTAGAAATTTGTGACACCAGTTAACTTCTACTTTGTCAAATGACTAGAGGATGCAGACACGACCTTAGTCACTGCTCCTTTTCCCTCCTCCATAACACACACCTCCAGAACCAGAAATCAAAGAACTTCCACCAAATAAGCCTCCACAAAGTATCGCAACACCACTAATTATCTGCAACTTTGTATAAATCAGAATAGCCAACACCAATAACCAATAGCGAGGATGCCCAAATCAATAATTGAGACCCCACAATCCAATACTCACAACGAATAACCACAAAAGAGAACCAACAGAAGCCAGGATTAAAAAATAAATAAATAATAATTCCCAACCAACAACCATGAATCATCACATTATCAGCCACAGATCAGCATCAACACACGGGACACCATATGCAATATTACTCTGCCTTCCTCAAATACACCAGTAGCCACACCTAACTTCCAGAGTACCTATTCACTTTATAGGATCTTTAAATTGTCTTTACCAGCTTCAAACAACGATCATCAAGGTATCTCGTGCCTCGACTAGCTTCAGACAACAACCATCAGAGTCTTGCAACCACCAAGGCAGGGGGTCACACCTCAATTACCAACCACAAGAAGAGGTAACTCCTCGACTAGTGATGTTGGAGGCATCGAAAAAGAGGTTGTGGGGCCTGGACGACTTCAACCGGCACCAAAAATGGGTCGCCAGATATGGACGACTTCAGTAGACGGCGACCCGCCAATCACTAAGCCTGGGCGACCTCAGTCGACGTCGAAGATGGGCTCGCCAAGCCCGAACGACCTCAGATCTAGCTTCCCTCTCCCGGGGCGACCTTGGATCTAGCTTCTCCAGCCCTTGGTGACCTTCGATCTCGAGTTTCCAACGAATTGAGGTGAAACCCGAGAAGATTGGAGTCGTCGGTGGAGGGGAGCCGACGACAACTCGATGGGAGATCGACAACAGTCGATGCAGGTTAGCTATTAAGGTTTAGGTTTAGGGAGGCTCTGATACCATGTGAGCAATAATCATTAACTTTATTTTATGAAAAGAAGACGTATATATACAAACTAGGGTAAACTACCAAAATACACAAAATACCATTCTACCCTTACTCTTTAACAACAACCAAAATTCTTTTATGGTAATAACAGTTTTTGGGACAATTTCCAGATAAATTACGTGACAGACTTCAAATGGAGAAACAATGTAGAGAAATAAAGATTACACATGAAAGCTCTAATAATAGTAGGATAAAGCTTCTACCATTGAGTGAGATCAAAGTTGTCCTTAACATCATTATTACCATACAACCAAAAAGAAAGAGGGGATCATGCCTTGAACTTGATGAATAAGTTGCCAGGTTGATTCCTATGAGCTCCAGCATTACCAGCATTTGGCACGCGAATTGTATCTCTTGAATCCACACCTACGCCATCCCGGAACATAAGATATTAGGTTATCTGCTGAAGATACATCAGGCAGTTATGTTCTGTGATAAAAATAATGCATGTTCATGATATCAAGATCTATGCCATATGTCCAACTACATTGATCTACCCATTAAGCCATTTGAAGCCACCTGACTGACACCATATGTGTCATAGATATGTTTGTTTTTAAAAGCATTGCTTATAAATGAGTATGTCCTAGAAACAGGCCATATCCCACTTCCCCAAGAGAGAAAAGATAACGACTATGTTATCAAATTAAAAGGAAAACATGATGACATATCAAGTTGGTTATGTTGCAAGATTTCACTCATGCATGATAAACGAGTCGGCTCTTTAGAAGTAGCAAAAAACCACAATACCTTTTCTAGAATGTGGAACTGGCAATTTATTTTAAAAACTCAAGATATTAGAAAAGTTTTTCCATTATGGCGCTTTTTAACGTTTAGATAATCTTACACTTCCTCCTCAACCAAAGGAGGCTAATAAGAGGCCTGGAGAATAATGCATGACGTTCTGCTCGCCGAGTCGTAACAAGGGATCGTAGTTGACTTATATAAAAGCATTACCAATTACATTAACACATTGTTTGATATTAAATGCTCCGACACCTTAACTTTCAGAACACCAGCATGCAAGCACGGGGCGTGGGGGTGTGTATATTGGGGGGGATGGTTACAGTATTCAGGTTAACAATGCACAAAAATGAAGATATCCAAATGAATAGTAAATATTGAAATGGGTAAAAACTAGTATTGACCTCATTTTGGGAAAAAGCATCATGAAGCTTGAGATAAAGCAACTCTTTCGATTATAAACTTTGCAGGTTCACGAGCACTCAATGATACGGACAACGACCATGATGCTATTGAAGCCAGATGATAGGGAGAAAAAGGATCCTAAGTGCTTTAGCTGTGTTTTTCCCCGACCAGTCATCTTGTGTGGATCATGGTTCATATCTCAGACACACTTACCATTGCATTTTACTGGTGTTTTGCTGCAGCCATCGCATAGAGCAGTAAAAGCCTTGTAGTGTCAACGAGAAATTGTTTCCTTACAGAGGAGAATGCCGTGAGATCGTAAGAGAATCAACCACGGGAAGTGTATAATATTATAGGAAGAAAACAGGTGTAGCAGAACTTGAGTAATCATCCCTGTGAATGTCACAATCGTCGAAGAAAATTAAGTTCAGCAGATTGATAAATGTAGGTTTAACAACATAGCCTTGAACCATGTACATGTAATACACTATGTTATTAATAAAAGATCAATCTGTCTTTATTTCAGAAATAACAAGGAATACTTAAAGGCTTAGGGTTAAGCCTGATATATTTACACAAATACCCTCAACTTGCTAATACTCTAAAGTAATAAACCAAGACTCCCCCTCAAGTTGGAGCGTACATATCAAAATTTCCTAACTTATGACAAATATATGAAACTCGTCCACATCGAAGAGGCTTCGTGAAAATGTATGCTCGGTGCTCTTCAGAACATATGTGGGTACCAACCATATGTCTTCATAGTTTACCTTTTCTCCAACAAAATGACAATCCACCTCTATACACTTTGTTCGCTAATGAAACACTAGATTGCTAGGAATATGAATAGCAGCCTGATTATCACAGCACAAAGTAGACAATCCGGTCATAGATAGTCCAATCTTAGTTAACAACATATGAATCCATTGAAACTGTTGAAAGAAAGGATAATTTCATTTATACTTTTAAAAGAGCAAGAGATATAATATATATAGAGAAGAGATAGTTCTCAACATGACAATAAATAAATAAATTAGGCCCAACTAATTAGGCCCATTAATACTAACAATAAACATAAAGAGGTATAAAGAGGCTTCAACACTCCCCCTCAAGTTGGAGCATAGATGTCGGACATGCCCAACTTGCAAAGAATGGTATGAAACGTGCGCCCGTTCAAGCTTTTGGTGAAGTTATCTACAAACTGATCCTTAGAGGCAACGAAGGATAAGTTGATGAGATTGTTGTCCAATTTTTCCTTTATAAAATGACGATCGATCTCCACGTGCTTGGTACGATCATGTTGTATTGGATTATGAGCAATGCCTATAGCAGACTTGCTGTCACAATAAAGTTGCATTGGTTGTGGAACAACTCCGAGATCAGTGAGAAGAGTCTTTAGCCAAAGTAACTCACAAACTCCTTGAGCCATAACACGAAATTTTGCCTCGGCACTTGAGCGGGAAACCACGGCTTGCTTTTTACTGCGCCACTTGACCAAGTTACCTCCAACAAGAGTACAATAACCAAAAGTAGATCGTCGATTATCCAAAGATCCAACCTAATCAACATCCGTATAAGACTCCACAGAAAGATGACCATTAGGTGCAAATAAAATCCCTTTCCCTGGAGCAGATTTCAAATAACGAAGAATCTTGTGAACTGCTTCAAGATGCGAGGAGTATGGATCATGCATGTATTGACTCACCAAACTCACCGCATATGCTATATCAGGTCGAGTATGGGAGAGATAAATTAGCCAACCCACCAATCGTTGGTAACTTCGTTTATTAACGGGTTTTCCTTCTTTAGACCGCAAGTGGCCATTGGCCTCAAGAGGAGTTTCAGCCGGCTTGCATCCGAGCATTCCAACTTCAACCAAAAAATCCATAATATACTTCAATTGTGAGAGGAATACCTATTTTTCAGACCGAGCGACTTCGATACCTAGAAAATATCGAAGACCTCCTAGGTCTTTAATTTCAAATTCTCTCTCCAGATATTGTTTAAGACGAGAAATTTCGACCGTATCATTCCCGGTCACTACAATGTCATCAACATATACGATAAGAACAATAACTTGACTACCTGATCGTTTGATGAATAAGGTATGATCATCATTACTTTGAGTAAAACCAAAGCCAATCATAGCTTTTTAAAATCGACCAAACCAGGCTCTAGGGGACTATTTTAAGCCATATAATACCTTTCTGAGTTTTCACACATGACCTTTTGTCTCCAAGCTAGAAAAGCCTAGAGGAATGTCCATATACACTTCTTCCTCAAGCTCCCCGTGAAGAAATGCATTCTTCACATCCAGCCGTTTAAGTCCCATCCAAGATTGACAGCACATAAGATAAGAATTCTAATATTGTTCATCTTGGCAACCGGTGCAAATGTCTCTGTAATCAAGGCCATAAGTTTGGGTGTAACCCTTAGCCACCAAGCGAGCTTTGTAGCGGTCAATAGTGTCATCGGCCTTTTGTTTGACAACAAACACCCACTTGCATCCAACGGTACTTTTATCTTGGGGAAGTTGAACTAACTCCCAAGTACCATTTTTCTGAAGAGCTTTCATCTCTTCTAACATAGCTTCCTTCCATTTTTTTTGTTAGCTAGGACCTTTTGCCATGTTCTGGAGATAGCTGTAGACAATAGAGATAAAGAAAAAGCAC
Source organism: Rhodomyrtus tomentosa (assembly GCA_028455895.1). Classification (NCBI taxonomy): domain Eukaryota; kingdom Viridiplantae; phylum Streptophyta; class Magnoliopsida; order Myrtales; family Myrtaceae; genus Rhodomyrtus; species Rhodomyrtus tomentosa. Next base: position 31,038,284 of record JAPCWY010000001.1, on the reverse strand, counting down.
GATAAGATGAAGACAATCAATCATATGACACAGCATTGGATATGGGATGCTGTGTACATGAACGTTTGCCTTCTCTAAGTGTAATTGGTAATTCATCATTTGTATCATCATTAGCAAAAATCATAGGGGAGATGTCATTACCCGGAACTATGGCTGCAGTACTGGTGAGAGGAGATTTGTCAAAGAGTAAAGTAGTGATAGAGGGGGCTTTACGAACATTCTGTCGAGTAAACACAATCGAGTACCGAAACTGTTCCTGAATCGGTGGATTCTCTGCTAAATTTTCTGCATTGACATAATCAAGATTTTCAGTAATTGTTGAGTCTTCAGTACTTGCCGCCAAATTTGTTATAACTGTGGTGGGGCCATTTTCTCGGTATTGGTAGCAGCTGTAGGGTCATATTTTTTACCAGAAATATCATGAATTAACTACCCCTGTAAAGGTATCACATCTACACTAGAGGACACATCTTCACCATGAGTAGGCTCCCCCTAAAGAGGTGTCCGCGGGTAAAATGACTAAGACTTATGAAAGATAACATCCATGGAAACAAAATAGCGCCTAGTGGAGGGGCAATAGCACTTGTAGCCCTTTTGTGTGGGAGAATAACCCAAAAAAATACACTTGAAACTGCGAGAGGCAAGCTTACCAGCTGGGTGAGTAATACGTACAAAACATTCACACCCAAACAATTTCGGAGAGATCAAAAACTTATGAGAACTAGTAAAGGCCTTAATGAGAGAGCGATATTGGAGAATCCGCGATGGTAGGCGATTGAACAAATAAGCCGCACTCAGAATAGCATCATTCCAATATTGAGCTAGAACATTCATGGCAAACATAAGGGAACGAGCCACCTCCAAGAAATGGCGATTCTTGCGTTCCGCCACACCATTTTGTGCAGGAATATTAACACAGCTCGTTTGATGGAGAATACCACGGTCACGTAAAAACGCTTGAAAATCTGACCTGGTATACTCCGTTCCATTGTCACTTCGAAGAATATGAAGCTTGCCATCAAACTATGTCTGAACCATTGCCAGAAACTGCTAAAAGTATTGGAAAACATCACTTTTCTGTTGCAATAAATAAACCCAAGTAGTGCGAGTACGACAATAAATAAATGTCGCAAACCAACGGTGGCCCGAAATGTAGAAAACACGTGCAGAACCCCGAACATCTGAATGCACAAGAGCAAAGGGTGCATCACTTTTATTATTAATAGGAGAATAAGTAACTTGAGTTTGTTTTGCTAGAATACAAGAATCGCAAAAGAAATCTTAACCACTACATTTATCAAATAAATTTGGACAGATATTTTATTAAGGTTCCAAGTGGTGGATGTTCCAAACGGCGATGCCAAACATGTAACTCAGATAAGGCAGCTGAGGAAGTTGAAGTGACGAGATGAGTTGATGGTGGTAAATCGAACACATATAAGCCCCCCTCTACTCTACCACGATCAATCTCCCGACCCGTTGCCAAGTCCTACACGACATAATAAGATGGAAAGAAAAACACTTGGCACTTCAGATCACGAGTCAGGAAACCAACTAATAAGAGATTAGTGTAAACTGTAGGAACATGTAAAACGGATGATAGAGTAATATCACGGGTAATAGACAACGAGCCCTGACCAGCTATAGGGGCTAAGGAACCATCAGCAACAGTAACACAATCATGCTTAGGGGCATGAGAATAATCAGCAAAGAGTGTAATATCACTGGTCATATGATGCGTGGCATCTGAATCAAGGATCCACGACTGAGAAGATTTACACAAACTACCGAAAAAGCTACCTAATTGTGCGAAATTAGAGGCCAAAGTGCTAGAGGCAGATGATGTAGAGGTGTCAGGGCTGTCTACGTTGCGTGCTAAGAGAAGACGCAGACTAGTCAACTAAGCAGCAGATGAAGAGTCTGACGGAGCTGTTGGTGGTTGACCTGAAGCTTCACTCAAGTGTACTTGAGGCTCGGTACAACCCCTTTCGCGACCCCAACTAGTATTTGAAGGACGCCCGTAAAGTTTATAGCAAGATATATTATTCTATATATATGTTCCATGAGTTGGTCAAAAAGTCCAAGATGTACTTTCCTTTTCTTTTTCATTGACATCTACTGCACGAAGCCTACAAACAAAATATATTTGTGCCTCTTCCTTTTATATCACGTCCACTAAATAAGGAATACTTGGTCAAAGTCAGATCATCTTTGCTTCTTCGCCAAGTTGGATTTCAATAGGAAATATATGACCAAAAAGCAAATCCTTCAGAATCTTATCGCATCGTCAAAAACGAGTATAACGAGATAGACTCTAACACCAACTAGGACGGATTTCCATTCCGAACGTTCGTAAAATATCAAACGCTGAATATTCAGATTTTCACTTTGAGCTTAAACTCGAGACATATTCTAACAATCTCCACCATGGCTAGACGTTTGTGCCATGTCACAATCACTTCACTAGTAATCTGAACATCATCTGCTACTACTCTCCCAACAGCCTCAATGGGCTCAACCACCATAGATATCATCCAAGTCCAAGCCGTGCTTGAACTTCGCCATAACCGGGGTCCTCATCAAAACATCAACGGAACATGCATATTTAACTGCTCCACAAGGACTTCCTAATACAAACTCTTTAATCACAGATAAAGCAAATCCACCATTGCATCCATATCTGTCAAGAAACCGAAAACGTACCTTATCAATATTAGTAATTACAGCAACTGTCGGCTCTACATGCTCCACCTCGCTACAAACATTATTTGTGTCAATTACTTCGCTAGTATCTGCTACCTCAAGAGTTTATGGTTGCAACTCCGCCTCAAGCTGAACACCGTCCAGATCCGTATTAACACTGCTATAATCACTCTTAACTTGAAGTACTAGAGACTTGTTAAAGATAACTTCTTTGCTGCAAACATGTAAATTTATACTCGGACACCACAACCGATAGCCCTGCTCACCTCGTGCATAGCCATGGAATATGCACCGTGCCTCCACATCAAGCTTACCATCACTTACTCGACAATAACACAGGTAACTAACCATTCTAAAAATAGAATCATCAGCAATATTACCTGACCACACTTTTTCGGGAGTCTGATATCCAATCGCAGTCGGTGGGAATCTATTTATCAGGTAGCTCGCCATACTAAGCGCATCCGCTGGAATTCTCCTAGCAATACCAATACTAGAGATCTTTTTACGAGCTGTCTCTAGTAATGTCATGCTCATAATTCTACAAACTGTTGTGATTTACTAGCACTAGTGCGGTGCTTCACTGTGCCCTCTTTCATGCAGAATTTATTTACCAGCTTCGAGTAGGACTCCATGCTACTGTCAGTTCGCACATGTTTGATCAACTTACCAGTCTCCGTTCCAATCAAAGCTCTCAATCGCGTGTTCCTGACAACAACATCAAACTTGTGCTTCTGCACAAACACCCAGACCTTCCTCAAATAGCCATTAGACTCTCGAACATATGTCAACGTCTCAGGAGCGAAATTTATCATTGTCTCACCTTGAAGTTCATACAGGCTACCATGCTTAATTCCTTTCATTATCATCAGGGCACCTTGAACAATCTTTAAAATTTCATCTCGTGAAGAATACCTGCATCCAGCTGAATCTAGGGCACCTAAGGAAATTAAGTTCTTTTTCAATTCTGGAACATGTCGTACTCCAATCAATGTCCTCACAATACCATCATGCATTCTGATTTTAATATCACCAATACCTATAACATCGCATTCAGCGTTGTTTCCCATCTGCACTTTACTACTATCTAAGCATTGATAAGAAGTAAATTAGTTTCTATTTGGTATAGCATGAAAAGAACAACCGGAATCCATAATACATCCATCAAGCAACGAATCCTCAGTGACAGACAAGACACAATCGACACTATCAGAATTTTCAGCTATAACTGCAACATCATCCGCAGATTCAACTCTAATTCCTTTACCCGCTTCGTTTTTCAGCTTAAAGCGATTTCTTCTAAGATGTCCCCTCTTGCCACAGTTCCAACAGACAGCATCGTCAGTCCTAGACTGACTGCGTCTATTTATGTTCATACTACTTCTGCTAACACGCATACTAGCTCTTCATCTTTCACCAACTAAAGCAGCAGATACGGATTCGCCAGATTCTCTTCTACGAATATCCTCACTCAGAATTAAATCTCGAATCTCATCAAACATCAAACTTGTCAACTTGGAGGAATTACTAATAGCAATAACAGTAGTATTCCAACTATCAGGCAATGAGGATAACAGAATCAAAGCACGTACCTCATCTTCAAAGTCAATTTCAACTGAACTCAATTGGCTAACGATTACATTGAATTCATTGATATGATTAGTAACTGATGTACCTTCGCTCATCTTCAAGTTAAATAGACATCATATCAAATAGACCTTGTTGATCGCATAGGGCTTCTTGTACATGTCCGACAGGGCTTTCATTAAACCCGCAGTGGTCTTCTCTTTAACGATGTTAAACGCGATATTACGAACCAACGTCAGCCGAATAACACCCATCGCTCGTCTATCCAGCAATTCCCAATTGGCTTGCTTCATCGTTTCTGGTTTCTTCCCATACAGGGGCTCGTGCAGCTTCATTTGATATAAATAATCTTCTATTTGCATCTTCCAGAAACCAAAGTCATTCCCCTCAAATCTGTCGATTTTTCCTTTAGCTTCTTCTGTCGCCATCGATTTGCTTCACTCAAGCAAGCCTAGCTTTGATATCAATTGTTGCGCGGAACAAGCGATCGATCGATAAAATAGACAGGACGAGCAAAGTAAATTGAACATCAGATGTACGTGATTTGATAGTAAAGACTTACGTCTACGGGGAGAGCAGCAATGAATTTCACTATAGAATGAGTGACACGCGGAGATTACATATCACTCGAGTTACACAAACACACTCTTCGTGTTTCCCAGCCTGAATTACATCCAAGAACGCACACAGTGTTTAGCCCCTCAATTCCTGGCGAAATAATCTCTCAATCTCGTAAAGTAATTAAAACAAATCTAATAACAAGATTTTCTATCAACTATAAACACTTGTGGATCTTCTGCGGATATAATTCACGAACAAACTTCCGTCACGAGCAAGACCCACGGACAAGCACTCACGGTACAGGCGCTTCCAGACTTCACGTTTCGAAGTCTTAATTCTTTCTCACGTACGAAGACCTTCTGCATCAACCACGGCGGCAAATTTTCAATAATAATTCCATAGCCACTCCACCCTAATATATATATTCCATGAGTTGGTCAAAGAGTCCAAGATGTACTTTACTTTTCTTTTTCATTGACATCTACTGCACGAAGCCCACAAACAGAATACATTTGTGGCTCTCCCTGTTGTATCACGTCCACTAAACAAGGAATACTCGGTCAAAGTCAGATCATCTTTGCTTCTTCGCCAAGTTGGATTTCAATAGGAAATATATGACGAAAAAGCAAATCCTTCAGAATCTTATCCCATCGTCAAAAACAAGTATAACGAGATAGACTCTAGCACCAACTAGGACAGATTTCCATTCCGAACGTCCGTAAAATATCAAACGCGAAATATTCAAATTTTCACTTCGTGTTCAAACTCGAGGCATATTCTAACAGAGTACCTAAACGAGGAACAACATAGAGAGCTGCTTCTGAGATGAGTCCATGACAGGTTGTTTAGGCTATTGGGGGTATGCTTTTCTTGGTTTCTAGGCGCATTTGTGTTGAAATACTTATAGAAGGAAAATGGGACCATCCAAGTCAACAACCGAGTCAATAATCTTGGTGACAATTCCTCCTCATTGCGAAGTACTCCCAAGAGGATCAAGCCAAACCGACGACGCACCAGACTAGTAGCTGAGTATTTTATCATGGTTGCAGCATTTGCATTTGGGACAATTGAAGTGCAATGTGGGAAATGAAAGGGAAAAGCGTTAACTATAGAATAAGAAACCCGAGTTTTATCGTTGGATTTTGCATAAAATAATATAGTCTATCTTAAAACCAATCCAGTCTTCCTTTCCTCTCGTTCTGATTGCGAGAAGTGGACTTGTCGATCAACAATCATCGACAGAAGAAATGTACTTATTGCTCCATACGACTCACATCACGACTCGTTTTGTCAATTTTGCAAAGTGTCATGTGGTCATTCCGGAGCGAAGGACTGGGCATGTAGAAATGTTCAAGAAGCCGGAGAATACTAGACTGATTCAGCTGCTTCGCCTTTAAAAAAGCACCATTTTGCTGGAAATAGTCAAGAAGGCTTACCGCTGGGGAGTTGAATATCGTGCTTTGGAGGAGATTCTCTCCACTTGGTGCACCCGCAGCAAATCAAAGACTCGAACGGATTCTTATACATTTGCAACTTGGCATTAATGGAGGAAAGGTCTGATATTGGGATCGTGCTTGAACTTTGAAGGGGAGGAAAAAAAAAGGGAAGTAGGAAAAAAAATGTGAAGAACAATGTCCGGACGGTGTCGCTACGCGTAGGTAATGTTTAATAATAGCCCCAAAATGCAAAGAACGATCTGATCGAGAAAATCTCCGGACGGTGTCGCGCGCACGTAGGTAATGTCTAATCAAACTCAGGTTGATTAAACGTACAAGAAAACCTAATGGAATCAATGGTAGCCCACCCGTACGTGTCTACACCCTCTCCTCTCTTTCCGCCTCAGCTGTCTCTGCCACGCTGCATGCCTCCATCGTAACCACGCAGTCGCCATCCTCCGCAAGCTCTGATGCTCCTCCGATGGGTCACGCGGCCATCAAATTGAGATAAATCCGTTGTCATCGACGTCAGGCACAACAGGGTCAACAAACAGGATCGACAGTGCAGTAGAAGAGATGAAGACATCTGACAGTATGGCGGGACTAGCCATGGCGACGGAGGTGGAGGAAGGCGTGGTGGTGTGGAGGGTTCAGCATCCGCAGGTAATTTTTCAAAGAAAGAGAGAACTTTCTATAAGCAGTCAGTAAGAAAGAGAGTAGTTACAACCTTTCAAATCAAGAGCAAATAAGGTCGCTTGTGGAAAATTTTTGTTTGGGCTAGACCAGTCAAAATAGTTCTAAAATCCATTAATCTTTAAATGAGCCATTAATGGTTCACTCTTATTTCTCTTGTAATTCATAAATTAGTTTTACAACAAGAAGACAAAAATATATGGGTATTAGTGGATTTGGTCTAAACCCATTTTCGACCAATTTAATTCAACCTCTTCTTTTTCCCTTAATAGCTAGGGACTATGGCTGGAGCTGAGATATAGGCCGAGGCCAGGGACCCGGGGCCAAGACTGAGGACTGGGGTCCTGGGCAGAGGTAGGGTCCGGGATCGGGACTGGGGACCGAGTTGGGTTTCAGGCTTGGGACTATGGACTGGGTGTTAGGACTGGGGAATGAGGCTTGGGCCGGGGTGGGGAACAGGGATTGGAACCGGGGCCGAGGTCGAGGACCGGGATCGGGCCGGGGCTAGGGATCGGGGATCGAAGCCGGGGTCGAGTTCGAGGACTAGGACCAGGACTGGGTCCGCGACCGGGACAGAGGCCAGGGCAAAGGACCAAGGTTGTGGCGAACGATTGGGGTAGGGACCGGGACTGGGGCAGAGTTCGCAACTGGAACCGGGGCGAGGGTAGGGGACTGAGGCTCGGTGTGGGCCTAGGGCCTGGATTGGGATCGGGTCTAAGCCCGAGATCGGGGACGCGGTCGGTAATCGGGCCCATGATCGAGGCCAAGGTCGAGTTCGAGACCGGGGCCAGGGACTGGGTCTGGGGCCGAGTCCAGGATTGGGGCAGAGATCAAGGCTGGAGTCAGCGATCGAGGCATCAACGGTACTGAGGCCGGGGCAGGTACTGGGGCCGGCTACTGGCGACTGTGGCCGGCGCCTGGACCGGGACCGGTGTAGGTACCAGGGCCGAGGTTGAGTCCCTAGACCGGGACCGGTGGCGGGGATCGAGGCTGGGGCTGAGGTCGGGTATGGGATGACCCATATTCAATAAAAATGTCAATTTGTATTTCATGAAAATATTTCAGCAATATAATTTTATTAAACAATTATAAGAAATAAATTTTCATAAATTAAATTAAATATAGAAGTTTATTATTAAATGGGTCGGGTGGGGTATGGGTTGGGTTGGGTATGGGTTGAGAAATTATTATTGTGCATAAATGAGTCATAAACAGGTTAATGGATCAATTTGAGTCAGAAAATTTATGACCCGACCTCAAACTTGTCACAACCCACCTATTTGACACCATCTAGTTTGGGCTAATGATGTGCTTTTATAATTGTTCTTCAAATCAAATCAAGCCTTGTTTACAAGAGTTTAAGAAGTAGCTACACTTAATAAAAACATTGTTTCTAAGACTAATATTTTTTTAAAAAAATTAATTTTCAAGAAATTTGTTCTCAATCTGCTTTGCATTCGTCGCAACTTACAACTCGTCGCTCTACGGAAAGTCCTTTCATTTTTCCTCCAAATTGGTATGAACGCATGCATGCCCCATTTTCTCGATATTTGTTGGCGATATAATACTCGTGATTTAAAATTGACAACGGGAAATATTAGTTCATTATTACCATCTTTCTTGGAGAAGCTATATATACCTCACCACATAATGTTGGCAGAATCCAATTTTCTCGTGTGGAGATCTCAAATTCTGGGTTCGATTAGGGGGTGCTGGGATTATCATTAGCGATTCGACCGCGCCCAAATCCCATGCTATTGACTCACTTTGGTTTCTTCAAATTAATTAGCAATAATAGCATTTTCTTTCACCGTCCTTTACGGTAATGAAGCTTCATTGTCCGAATGCAGAGTCGCAGCAGATTGATCGATTGTTACTAATTTCGAGATATACTAAAAGGGCCCGTGGTTTCGTTTCTGAAGTTAAACGGATGTCCTGACAGCAATTGACTCTGATCAAAGCTCGAACAGGGGGGGTGAAGAACAATGTCAAGCCGGTGCTTCGCATTGATTTATGTCTTCTTGGTCTACGTCCGGTGCAAAATCTGTGGATGATGAGGAGTCGGCGCTTTGCTTCATCATTTCGTTAGACGTATATGACCTATATTACAGTAGAGATCACTCTAGACGGAATTGTACAGGCACACATAGGATAGGACATCCCCTATTTTTTATTTCGCCTGTTGAAACCATGCAAAATGCAAAGATTCGGCAAGTAAAAAGATTGACAAGAAAGAAGAAGTAGCTAATAAATATAGGGGAAATAAGTGATAGAGTGCATATCATCATCCTTGCAAGAGAGAACAAAGAGAGAACTCAGCTACACGAGCTGCAATAGAAAGACCAAAATGTCAATAAGGGAAGCATCTGGGATCAACCAGCTCTTCCAATTTTAAGTCCTCGAAAGCGCTTATCATGACCGACCTACGTGCAGATATCTCTTGGGAAACTTGTTCCATATTTGGACGTTGCTCTGGTTTTGCTCTCAAGCATGTAAATGCCATCTTTACAATGAAAGCCACTTGACCTAGCAAGTCTCCCTCTGGGTATGGAATTCTTTTATCGAGAGCTTGTTTTAGGGTCCAACGTGACGGTGTTGAATTGATTGTTGATGAAGAAGATGAGGATGCGAGAGACGATATGAGATCGCCCGGATGTCTACCCGTGATTACTTCCAATGTCACCACTCCAAAGTCCTAAACATCACATTTCTCCTTCACCTCCATCGTGTACGCGAACTCTACAAAGGGAAAACAGCAATTTTTTTTTTCCCAATTTCTTATTAATACTATCTGTTTTGGTCAAAACCTTAGAAATGTTATTTGATCAATTGTTTTTATTGAAGAAACCAACTAACCTGGAGCTAGCAAAGGAAGTCTAGTTGGATGAAAAAGGTTGTAGGACCTTAGCCGTGCCAAAATCAGACATGTGAGCTTCGTATTCTTCATCCAGTAAAACATTCTTGCTTGACACGTCTCGATGAACTATAGGAAGAGAGCATTCGTGGTGCATGTAGCACAGAGCATAAGCCACACATTTGACAACATTGACTCTCTTATTCCACTCAAATGTCATTATCCTCTCTTCATTGTTCAATACATCCTTCAAGCTGCCGGATTCCAGGAACTCGTATACCAAAAATGAACGTCTGAGAACTGGAGCAAAAGCCATAGAGCTTGACAAAATTCCGGTGCCGAGCTTCGGTCAGGGCATGAATCTCCCTTTCAAATGCTTTTCGACTAACAATTTCGACGTCCACTCCTTCCTTGAGTTTCTTTACAGCAACAGTCTCACCTGTCTGCAACCGGGCCTTGTAAACACTTCCATGTCCTCCCGCAACCGATGCAATATTTGGCATTAAATTCCTCCGTGGCTTCAATAATGCTCTCATACACCATTTTTCCGTCAAAGCTCAATACTGCCCATGGGTTTTCACTGCTTCCATTGTTCGAACTAGGCTCTGTTTTTCTTGGTCTTCGGCGTACTATACTTGAAATTCCCACGACAAGAATCAACCAAAAGTAGGAATCAGAATTAGTAGCAATTTTTTGGTTTTGTTCTTGCCTTTCGACGTTGTTGCTGTACAGAGTTTGAGAGTAGCAATAACTCCACACAAGCCTTTGTTCCCTCTCACCACTTCAATTGTGGCATTACGAAATGCTGGAATGTTGGGTAAAGGACCCTCTAACTCATTATATGATATGTCAACGGATGGCAAGCTCGCCATATCATCGAAGGTCGACACAATTGAACCTTCAAGCTGATTGTGCGAGAGATTGATATAGGCTGCATATTTCATCCGTATGCAGTGACCCAAGATACACACGTATAGATACACGAATCCCTAATCCATAGAGTTAAAGAATTAACGCACATTATTTTGGATTCATCGTTTTTGATGCGTAATTACGAGAATCCGATACTCAAGAGCTTCTCCTCTATGAACCATCTTTAAATCACTGACTTCAATGAGACAGCCCCTCACTATCGTTTCAGACGATTCTGTATGTGAGTTTATGTGGACATTATGATTTAGAAGAGGTACTTGAACTCTATTTATAGAGAATGAAGTCTATCCCCTCATTAAAAATTAGGTTTATCTCGGCCCACACTATACAGCCACATATCTGACTAGAATTAGGAAATTGTATATATCTTACCTTTATTAGACCAATTAATAATTACAGTAACAATTAATAAAGCCCACAATTGAATTTATCATAAAGAATATATATATATATATATATATATATATTCTAACATTCTCCCACTTAGGCAAAATTAATTGTAACTGTACTGTATATGCGCATCTTTATATTGGTCTAGAAATAATTCCCAATAGTCAGTCCGATCCCATAAAGTCTCAAGTATCGAACCATGTCAGTAACTGTATCAGAATACACAGAGCCATCCATAATCATGAATACTCTTAACTTTACTAATATGGAATTGATATGGTAATATGACAATTGGATAACATCTCAAATAACAAAGACACCTTATATGTTATCATCTTTGTCAGTCACCATTCTCTCACCTTGTGTGTCACGAAACTGGATGTATCACGAGAGAACATCTTTACGGTTCCAACGAATCAACATATATCTCACCTTTATAGTTAACTATACTTTACATATAACAAGATATATGTATTTTGGCTAAAATAAATGCCTTAGTCATCACTTACGGTTTACACAACTCCTTGATATTTTCAACAGATATGCATTCAATAACAATATCACATTCAAAAATGCTTCAAAGATGTAAAAGTTTAATACATATCAGAGTCATTACTAAAAAGTAACATAACACTAAAAACTTTATTAGAGCGAAAACTAGAAAGCTCCCACTAAACAATGGCATCCCTTGATGCTTCAAGCCCATATTAATAACATGTCGTTCAAATACACAAGGGCGTAGATCTTTCGTCAGTGGATCATCAATCATAGCATCCGTAGTTATATGTTCTACTGCAACGTCACCATTCTGCACTAACTCCTTTATGGTAAAAAATTTGACCTCCATATGCTTAGACCCCTTAAGACCTCTGTTGTAGTTAATGAACAACACTGCATAGTTATTGTCACAATATAACTGTATGGGTCTATCAACAAAGTCAAACACGGTCAACTCTCTAATGAGATTCTGGAGCCAAATAGCCTGAGTAGCAGCTGTAAAGCATGCTATAAACTCCGCTTGCATAGTAGAGGACAATACCGTTTCCTGTTTCTCATTTTTCCATGATACTACACCACCTGCTAGCATAAAGACATTCCCTATTGTTGACATCTTGTCATCCTCACAACCAGCATAATCTGAATCTGAATATCCCACTAGCTGCAAGTTTTGAATACCTCTGTAAATCAACATATAGTCTCTAGTTCTTTTTAAGTAACTCAAGAATTACTTGGCAACAATCCAATGATCGTATCTTGGATTCGATTGATACCTGCCTAAAAGTCCTGTTGCAGAAGCAATGTCTAGCCTAGTACAAACTTGAGCATACATGATACCACCAAGTGCACTAACATAAGGTACATTCTTCATTTGTGCTTTCTCAATATCTAAATGAGGGCATTGTGAAAGACTCAATTTATCACCTTTGCAAACTGGAGCAATCCTTGACTTGCACTCTTGCATATTGAATCTTTTCAAAATACGATCAATATAAGCCCTATGAGATAAGCCTAATATGCGGCAAAAACGATCTATATGGACCTCAATACCAAGGACAAAAGAAACTTCACCAAGATCCTTTGGTGACAACATCCTTTTTGTCTCATGCATCAATGCAATATCGCTGCTAGCAAGTAAGATGTCATCAATATAAAGAATGAGAAAAATAAATTTTCTCCCACTGACCTTGCAATATATACATTGATCTAACTTGTTCTCAACAAAACCAAAAAAAGTAACAACACTATGAAATTTCAAGTACCACTATCTAGAAGCTTGCTTTAAACCATACATAGACTTTTTCAATCTACAAACCAGATTACCTGTTCCATCTGCTGCAAAACCTTCTAGTTGTGCCATAAAAACTTGTTCATCTAGATCTCCATTCAGAAAAGCAGTTTTAACATACATTTGATGAAGCTCCATATCAAAATGAGCTACTAAGGGCATAATCACTCTAAAAGAGTCTTTAGAAGAAACTAGAGAAAAAGTTGACTCATAATCTATTCCTTCTCTTTGAGTAAATCCCTTAGCTACTAGTCTAGCTTTAAACTTTCAATCTTTCCTGTGGAGTCTTTCTTGATTTTAAAAACCCATTTACAACCAACAGGGTTATAACCTTCAGGTAATTCAACAAGTTTCCAAACATCATTATGTTTCATAGATAGCATCTCATCTTTCATTGCATCTAACCATAGATCAGATTGAGGATAAGAAATAGCTTCTGTATAAGTCACTGGATCAACAACACAACTAATATCATAATCATGTTCTCCCAGATAGACTATATACTTCGGTGGTATAGCTGATCGTTTCTGTTTAACAGATCTCTTTAGAGGAGCATCTTCTACCTCATTCTATTCCTGAGAGGCTCGAGGAACTTCATCAGGAACTACTTCAATAACAGGTTCCTGAGCCTTAATAGGTTCAACCTGTGGTATAACAACTTCCACAATTGTCTGTATAGGTATAGAAAACGACATAGGAATACTCACCATGCTGTTATCCTCAATAGTCTGTGAGCAATTACCCTTTTCTGCTACTCAAGCTCTAGAAACTTTGATGTCTGTGAATCCACTATTCTCGATCCTTTATTGGGATTATGAAATCGATATTCCTTTGAATGATTTGGATAAGACACAAAATAACAACGAGTAGTTTTGTAGTCCAACTTGCTCAAAGTTGGATTATACAATTTTACTTCTGCAAGGCATCCCCAAACCTTTAAATGATTCAAACTTGGCTTCTGTCCAGTCCACATTTCAAAAAGAGTAAGTGGCGCAGATTTAGTATGAACATGATTCAATACATAAAGCGTCGTTTTCAAGGCCTCATCCCATAAAAAATCAGGTAAATTAAATCTGTTGATCATACTCCTCACAATGTCCATAAGAGTACAATTACTCCTTTCAGCTACATCGTTCTGTTCAGGACTACCGAGCATAGTAAACTGAGCCACAATCCTAGAATCCTCTAAGTACTTGGCGAATAGCCCTTTAAGCTGTCCAACATCGCCATGTCGACCATAGTACTCACTACCACCGTCAGATTCGACAATTTTTATGACCTTCCCCAGCTGTTTCTCGACTTCAGTCCGAAAAATATTGAACTTATCAAGAGATTCACCTTAATCAAGTACAGATAACCATATCGGGAATAATCATCTATAAGTGTAATGAAATACAAATTTCTACACAATGTTGCTGTATAGGATCCACTTATATTTGTATGGATGATCTCTAACAAATGAGAACTACGGACTGCAGTTTTCTTTTTTTATTCTGGTCATTTTACCTCTATAGCAGCCTACACATGTGTCTAGGTCATTTATAAGAGTGGGTAGAATGTCAATTTTTATCAGTCTTTCCACTCTTTCTTTATAGATGTGACCAAGATGTTTGTGCCATATTGCGTAGGACTGTTCCTTAGGCAAAGGCCTTTTGGAACAACCTTTTCAGCTGTATAAACGACGTATATTTCGTTGGGAGATAAACATAATATGTACAATCCATTGGACATAGTGCAATACCCAATTTTATTTGAATTAAAAGAAATAGAAATTGCATAGTTTGAAATCTCAAAAGAGTAACCACACATGTCCAAACTTAATACGGAAATTAAATTCAGTCTAAAAGAAGGTACATAAAATGTATTCATTAACATCAAATTGAAACTAGAATCTAGAATTAAAATGACATCTCCCACAAACTCGACACCAGCTTTATTGTTGTTTCTTACGGTGAGCTTTGATTCATCTTTATTTGGCTTCCTCCGATTTATGAATTCCTGTATGGTAAACGCAACATGGTTAGTTGCATCGCTATCTAGCCACCACGAACAAGATAGGGCTTCTGATAGATTAGATTCACAAACCAATGCCAAAGAACCATTACCTTTAGGCTCACGCTTAGATAACCAATTCTTTTATTTAGCACAGTCTTTCTTTACGTGTCCTCCCTTCTTATAAAAAAAAAAACAAAGACCATCCTTACCAGCATTACCATCCCTTTTAAAGGTCGGTTTCTTTGGACCCAAATTGTCATGTTGACTAGTAGATGAATGAGTTCCTTTACAATTCTTGTTACCCTTGCCCTTCTTGACACCAGACCTAGAAGCAGCATACATAGCCATATGTGCGTTACTTTTCTTCAGCTTGGTCTCTTCTGACACCATCCTTGCAATCAAGTCATTGATTATCCATGCATGATCAGCGGTGTTATTTTGTGTTTGGATAATACCAAATTCAGGTGGAAGAGCATTAAGCGCAATATGTATAATACAAGCATCAAGAATTGGAACATTAAGCCCTTGAGCTTTTATTGCAGATCTACCATCCTCATGACATAGTCCCTAACACCAGCAGAACCATCATACTTTAAACTGAATAATCCTGACAGGTCCGATAAGCTGGTCAAACTACCAATCTGCTTGGGAATTCGACCGGTGAAATTATTGTGCGAAAGCTCTAGAATTTGTAAAGAGCGCAAGGACCCCAGTTGAGATGGAACGTTTCTCGAAAGGTTATTTCGAGACAAGTCCAAATGAGTAAGCTTGGCAAGGTTAGCCATACCTGGAGGGATGCTCCCGAAGAGGGAGTTGTTGGCAAGCTTTAGAGCGATCAAGTTGGGCAGTTGGGAGAAGTCGAGATGATCAAGCGTACCATGCATGGAGGAATCAGAAAGGTTGAAGCTTGCAACGCTCCCGAGAGGATCACAAGCAATTCCACGCCATGAGCAAGGGTTGTCGCCATTCCATGAAGACCAAAGTGCGGCGACTCTGGCCATCTAGGTTAGACTTCCATGTTAGGAGTGCCTTCAATTCTTGATTTCTCGTTCAGTTGCGATGACTAGTGAGGCCCAGTGGAGGAGAGCTTGGAGACGAAGCAAGACAAGGCAATTCTGTTTATTTTTTCATGAAATAAACAGAGCCTACTAATGATTTGAAAAGTTAGAGATCTTTAGATATTTTTGAGAGATATCTAGGATATAATCTTCATAGTAATATATTTGGTAATATATACAAATTTCTCAATCTCTATTCCACATCATTATTCTCAACTAACTACTTTCATGAGGCAACCCTAGTGCATCGTGTGCACTTCACAACTGATGCATCCCCATGCATCGTACCAAAGTAAATCCATCAAACTGCTCAACAGTGTTCTGTCGAGCGCGTCAAGCGCCATGGTGGTCGTTAGGGACACGTCACCAAGTTAACCTTTTCTTTTTCATGAAGTATTTTTTGATGCCATAAAGACTCATCTTCCCATTGTAACCTTTGCTCAACCTTATTCCGTTTGCTGTAGCCATACCAGTCGTATCAATTGCGTTTGTTTAGATACTGTTTTGACAACAAAGTTGACCGCAAAGAATGCATGCTGCCCTTCGATACTCGACTTTTCGCTTAGAGAAGCCAACACCACTATTAGACTCGCTATCATCATATGATGAACATATTTGAAATCACGTCATCAATAGAAGCCCAGAGCCACCACACACACCCCCACACATAGCCATGACTTCTGGTTTCGAAATAGTGATCTAATTTGATTTCCTCATATGGTGACCACATAAATAGGTTGAAATAATCTTTATTGTGATATATACTGAAATATACATAAATCTCTCAATCTCTCTTCCATATCGTTATTCTCAACTTGGAAAATTATAGGCGGCTTCCAACAAAAGAATGTGGCATGTTTGAAAATTATAGGCGGCTTCCGACAAAAGAATGTGGCATGTTTAACATATAATTAAGCAGACTATCATATGTTGAAGACCCTAATGAAAATTCATGGATGGACTTGCTTAAATTTCAGCATCTCATAAAATAGGCAATAATAGTATCTTTCACGATTCTTAATTACATGTGGAATTCTGTCCTTTACAGTAATGATAACCTTTTCAACTACCATTACACAGCGTGACATAATCATCCTTATACTCGTGAAAGAAGTCGTGGAAAAATCCCTAGCAGGAAAAAGAAAAGGGAAAGACAAAATTAAATAGGTTCCCAATTCTTAAGTATCGATTAGCTTCACGTAGTGTAGATTGAATTATCAAATTATCTATTAAAGCACTTTCGTGGGCTATAAAAATATTTTCTGTCTATCGATTTATATAAGCAATATTAACAATTATGTTCGAGAAACCATTTTTTTTTAATTTGTTGATTGTTTGCAAAACAAATAAATCCCGAAAATGGTTTGGAAATCATGGCCTCCCAAAAAGAGTGTGGCATGTTCAACCTACAATCATACTATTATCTATTGAAGGCACAAATAAAAGAGAGACCAAAGTAAAGAAGAAAACTAGTAATGTATTTACTTCGTGATAAGGAAAAATACTTTTGAAAAGTTATTTTTTGGGAAAATTTTATCTACTTTTTAGGTGGGAAATTATCAAAAAAGCCCTAAACATATTACATTGTGCCAATTTAATCCTGAACTTTTTTTTCCCGATTCAGTTTTAAACATATTACAATAGTTCATTTCAATCCATCCATCCATTTTTGGCTGGTCAACATTGACATGTACGCTGACAGGCTAACGATCGAATATTTTAATATATTTTAAAATTTTTATGAATTTATTTATTTTTTATTTTTATTTTTTCCTTTCCCATCGGCATCTCCGGCCATGCCTCTAGATGTTACCGGCTAGAGGCATGGCTGGAGATGTCGACCCTCGCCTTGCCATGGCGGGGGTCGGCTTCACCATCGCTGAGCGAGGCAATGACGACGAAGTCGAGCCTCATTAGGGGAAGAAAAAAAAAGAATAAGGATAAAAAGAAAAGAATAAAAATTAAAAAATTAAAAAATTAAAATGTTCGTTTGATGACGTGTCTAGTCAGCGTCGGCCAGTCAAAACTCGTCGGATGGACTGAAATGACATTATTAAAAAAGGTTTAGGGCTGAATCGAAAAAAAAAAAGTTTAAGGATGAATTGACACATATGTAGTACTTTTTTGGTAATTTTTTCCTTTTTTAGATTAGACAATTTATTTTACTAACTTTAAACTCAGCCCATCAAACAGCATGAAACTAAAAGGTTATTAATTCTCGAAAAATTCTTTTGCTATATTAAATACCCCATGAGGAAAAAAAAATTAGGAAATAGGAAAAATTGTGACGTCTCGGTTTTAGTCGACCGATGCATAAATCCAAGGAAAACCCCACCCGGTTCCGTTCGTTCTTTGCTTGACGTTCAAGCCAAAACCTTCTACCCCGCTCTCCGAGTCTTGCTCGCTACTCTTCCGATCACACTGTAGTCCTCAATCGCCACAATCTTGGGTGTCAAAAGATTTGATTTTGCAATGGGCAGGATTCGATCGAGCATTGTAGGAGATCCAGTCGTTTTTGGTCTTTCGTTGGTCTGTGTTTGCTGATTGCCGGTTGTTGTACAGTGCCGGCGGCGCTTGTTGTCTTTGGTTGATGGCCAGACGAGTTTGATCGCGAGTAGTTTGGTTTCAGATTCGCAGAGGGGAGTTTTGCTCGCCTGGAGTACGCTTTTTTCTTCCTTTTCCTCCCCCACTGACAATGTAGTTATTGCTTAGCTCATGAACGAAGAATCTGCAGCTTTCATCGATCAGCTTCCCGCCCTCGGGTTTTTTTTTTTCACCTGGGAATCCCGTTGATTTCAAGGCCTTGAGGACGCCATGGAGGTGTCAGCTTCTTCATGCAACGGGTGTGTTTCTGTCATTTGCTACCTATGGAGCAGTCTATCTTAATTTCCTTGATTTCGTTTTTTCAGTTAAAGCGGTTAATTCATTTGATTGAAGCGATTCATGAAATTCGGGTGTTGGTCTCTCCGTATAATTTCAGTTTTTCGTTGCTAGCCCAAAAGAAGCTACTATGATGTTCTTGGTGTTTCGGAGAGTGCCAGCTGCGATGAGATCAAGAAGGCTTGTCATGTGGTGGGTAGATCTTATGTACTCAATTTAGTTGATGGGAATCACAGTGGCATTCGCCGAATCATGTTCAACTGATTGAGAAAATTTTAAGGTCTCTGAATTTCAGTATTCTGCAAGAATTATGTGATATGAATATTAAAGGAGCATCAAGAAAACGAAAAATGAGTTGTCCTGAAGAATGATGTGTGATCTGCTACAAAGGTTTTACTGTTATCATTACTTCCAAAAGCCAACTTGACAATGGTATAATGATATGATATGATGGTAATGCGATTTGGAAAAATGATATGGAAAAAGTACTGCCTGAGCTGAACTGACAAGTTAACATGAGTAGTAAGCATTTTTATGTTACTTTTACTTTGTGGAGGTCAGGCTGATTTTAATAAATAGATCACAACAAATATGTCCTTCTGCTTCTCGGTTAACTCCTTCCCTTTATGTTTGAGAATAAAGTGGATATTTCTAATGTTAGATGTCTGAGTCTCCAAGCCAGTTTGATTGATATAATTGACTGAACTTCTTCAATAAATTGTTTTGCCATGGCACCTCTTTAAGAATAATCTGGTCATGAGGTTTGACTCCGATATCTGGTTCTGTTTCTTGGCTCTTATGCAATGCAGCTTGCAAAGAAATATCATCCTGATACCAATAAGAATAATCCTTCTGCAAAGAGGAAATTTCAAGAGATAAAGGATGCTCATGAGGTTTTTCTAATTGATGAGGTGCCAGTGGAGGAACACTTTTTTCACAGATTTTTTCATGTTGCTTGGATGTCTGATACATTCGGGGTGACAATGTTTCTTACCTGCCATGTCAACTAATTTCAGACTTTGCAAAGTCCTGGAAAAAGAGCAGAGTACGACAGGGTGAAAATTCGCTCTTTCTATTTTCAACTGAATGACACAGTGAGATTTAGCATCTGAGAGCATAGCTGCAGTTTTCAGATCGTGTTTTGCTCATTGTGCCTTTTACATTAATTTAATGAACTCTGGAAGTCCAGTAAAGGTTGATTACGGTGAAGGAGATGCTAAGTTGTCTGCACATTATTATGGGAGGCCTTTCTCTATTTCCTTCGACAAGACATATGAGGTAATCCCAAGCGGGCTGCATATCATAGTCTTCTAATATTCTGATCCACAATATTTAGCTAAAGATACATTTGGTTGTCATATCAGAATTTTAAGGGCAAGATGGATCATTTTGGATGTGATGTTCAGGCTCACACTTATACTCTTTGGTCTTGTTTGTTTATGAGATAATATTACTCGAATTTCCTCCCTTGATCTCTCATTTTTTTCATGAGACAATATTGTACGATTTCTAACCAATAGATGCCCACTTTATGTTGGAAATGTGTAGGTGGAACTGATACTTTCTTTCCTTGAAGCTGTGGAAGGGTGCACAAAAGATGCAAACTTTGAAGCATATCTTCCTTGTGATGCTTGTGGTTAGTAGAGTTCAGTATCCTTCATCGCACTTGTTACAGTACATCCTTCTACCTCTTGTTTCTGCAATGTCTCTTGGAGATCAAATTGATTCTTTATCCAGCTTTAGATGCTAAATTTATGCTCACTGGTACTTTGCTCTAATCCCGTTTGCTTGCCCAAAGGTTTTTCAACCAATGTGTGATTAGTTTGTGCACTTTTTGGAGGTTTTGGCATGTCCTCGCAGAACTTAAAAGTATGATGAAAAGCACAGATAGTTTAATGTGAGAAGCAAGATTAATGATTGGTTGAGGTGGCTTCTCCTAATTGGTAAAAATTGGGGTGCCAGGAAAGTGTAGGGCCAGTACACCTCTAATGAGAGTTAACTTTACTGTTAGTTTCTTATCATTGGCTGCGCATAACCATATGAAAAATCCGAGTTACTGATCTTTGATTTTGTTTGTTTTTCTTTTACACGGTTTTCCCTTTAGTACATTTCTTGTAACAAAATCAGGGGGATCATTTCTACGTGGTAATGCAGATGGGTGGGGAAATCCACATGGTGTCCAGGCAGGAAAATGTCCAACTTGCAGAGGTATTGGGAGGCTAAGTAGAGTTTTCATGAGCTCTGCAATTACGCTGATTAGTTGTTGAGAGTTCTTCTGGACTGATTGCTCCTGAGGATAATTGCCTGATTCATCAGTAAGTTTAACGGACCATCACATAGTATTTATGACATGTACAAGTCTTCCTTGCTATTAGGTCAAAATTTCCGTGTTTCCTACAACGACATACGCTGCCTGTAAAGGCTCGAGGGAATTGTCAAGGTTTAGTATCACTTCTGCACTACCGGCTTTAATTTCATTTTTGTTGTTGAATGGTAACTTTGGGTAGGAGCAATGCATTTCATGAGGAGGATTAGGAGTTGTTGAAGGCACCAAGGAAGTTAAAGTTACAATTCCTGCAGGTAGGTCACAGTTATTGATCTCTGACAGAGTTCTGTGGGTATTGCATTCGATGCGTCCTTTCTTTGAAGATGCAAAATGGTAATAAGGCTGGCTAGGTTGAGACTTAAGATATAGGAGAATGAGCTGGTTGTGCGTGCTCCTTTTACAGCTTTATGGCCTCAGTTCTTTAAGTCATACACATATAGCTTCCATGATGAATTTTTCTATTGTCAAAAAGTGCTTCTGTAGGATTCACTATTTTAGTGTTCTGGTTTTGAGTGTGTTGGTTTATTACTTTAGAGTATTAGCAAGTTGGAGATATTTGTGTAAATGTATCAGGCTTAACCCTAAGCTCATAAGTATTCCTTGTTATCTCTGAAATAAAGGTAGATTGCTCTTTTATCAATAACATGGTATCGGAGCCACGATTAAACAATTAAGCCGTAAACTTAGAGAAGAATTGTTCGACGATCAATAATTTCTACAATTCTCGCCGGAATCCTCAATTCCAACTCTGATGTCAACCAAATACAGCAAGCCCCAAAGTCGGCTGTCCCAGGTCTGACGTCAGAAGGCGTTGCCTTGACTAGGCAACCTTAAGGCTGAGTCGCTCTGGCCAAGCGACCCCAGAGAAGGTCTCGCCTGACCTTGTTCGAGTCTTGCGAGCTCACTGGCGAGTTGCCCAAGCCAGGCGACCCCACAGTAGGTGTCGCCTGATCTCGTTCAGCCCCGGCAAGCCTCTGGGGGGAGTTGCCCAGGTCAGGCAACCCCCAGAGTAAGTGTCGCCTGATCTCTTCCAGGCTGGCGAGTCTTCGGTGTTGCTGTGAATGGGTATTTTTTGGTGAGTTTGTGCTGTTGATGCTTAAAGAATCGTGATATGTGAGTTTGTGGGTTGATGATTATAGTGTGTGGCTGTTGGGATATCGTTAAGCTTGCTTGAAGTGAGTGGTTGTCTCACAGAAGTGAATTTGGTGTTGTTTGGTTGTATTTGTTGTTTCGCAAAGTAGCAAATGGGGTCGTGGAATGCACGATTGGCTATGGGTTGCTGGTTGTATTTGAATTTTGTGTGGCTGAATTGGTGTTGGCTGTGGAGTTGATTTTTTGTGGAAATTGTGATTTGTGGAGATGTTTATTAACTCATCAAGTTCTCCGTCTATTACTTCGGTGTTGGTTCCCCCTAGTGCTGCTTCGAATTCAGTATCGTTGGTCCCTACAATAGTATGACCAGATTACATAATACCTTGGTCAAGTTGGATGGTACCAATTATCCTTCTTGGTCAATGGCCCTGTCGACCTTTATTTATGCTAGTCGCCAGTCTAGAAGTCTTGAAGAAGACCCACCTAAAGATTTAACAAATCTAGAAGAATGGAAGTTTGTTGATGCTACTTTGCGTACATTGTTGTGGGGAAATATGACAGAATTGGTTCACCATTTTTTCATGGATTGTGCGACAGCCCGTCAGGTATGGACAAAGTGTGCTTTATTATATTCTGGACAGAATAACATGAGCTGAGTTTGTGATATGTGGGAGGTTTTATTTGAAGCCAAAATTTGTGATGCTAATTTGGCATAACATTATGCTCGTTTTGCATCTTTGTGTCAGCGCCTCAAGTCTTATTTTCCACCTGCTACTATAGTAACTCGGATGCAGCAACGAGAAGCGGACATGATAACCGTGCTCTTTCTCCATAGTCTTGGTCCGGATCATAGTGCTCTTCGTTAACAGATTACCTCTCAGAGCACTCTTCCTTCCATTGAAGGAGTATATTCTCAAGCTGCTCGTTACTCTTCCAATCCCTAAATTTCAGCAGTTTCAAATAGTAGTGCTATGGTGGCTCATGAAAGTCAAGGGGCTCGTGAAAGTTAAGGGACTTGTGGTCCTATTAGCGGCCGTGGACAATGAAATTCTGATAGTTCTTACTGTGGTCGTGGTCATGGTTTTCAAGGCCGAGGTGCCGTTCATGTGGTGGTGGTAGTAATACTTTTAGAGGAGCATGTGGAGGTGGTAGAGCGAATCGTTTTTGTACTCACTATCAGCTTTCTGGGTACACTATCGACTATTGTTATGACCTTCACCCCGAGCTACGGGGTCTACATGCTTCTATTGATACAGAGTCTTAGGCTCCTTCCCTTGGATCCTCCTCTGGACAGGGTACGGTATAGTTGACCCGTGCATAATATGATGAGTTGGTCAGAGCACGACAGAGTGAGAGTGGTGTTATCTCTGGTTCTATTGCCACTTAAGCACAGTGTGATGATCCTACATGTCTATTGTCCAGTACAACTCCTTGTTCTTGGATTATTGATTAGGGTACCACTCATCATATGACTGATGATTCTCATCTTCTCATATCTACCTCATATGTTCTTTCTATGTCAGTCACCTTAGCAGATGGTTCGCAATCCAAAGTAACTGGTACATGTTGTGTATCGTTGAGTTCGTCTGTCTCCTTACCTTTTGTTTACCATATTCCACATTTTCCTTACAATTTATTATCAATCAGTTCTATTACTCGTGATTTTGATTGCGATATTATCTTTTTTTCATCTTCGTGTGTTCTTTAGGATCGAAAGACTGGACACTGAATAGGTGGTGGGCGTGAAGCTGGTGGATTGTACATCCTGGACCTTGAGATTATTGCTGCTACTACAATAATTCAGTATAAAGCTGTAGATGATCCTTATCGATTACATTGTCGTCTTAGTCATCCATCAGTAGAAGTACTACGACGGTTTTCTTTCGTGTCTAGTTCAAGTCTTCAGTTTAGTTGTGAAACGTGTCAGTTAAGTAAACACTATCGTGAGTCTTTTTCTCCTCATGTTTCGAGTCATGTGCCACATCCATTCGAGTTAATTTACTCCAATGTGCGGGGTCCTAGTCGAGAGGTTTTCATTTGGTTTTCGGTATTTTGTCAATTTTAGTAATGATTGTACTCGCACCACTTGGTTATACTTAATAAAAGATCGTACTGAAGTTGTTCATTTTTTTCTACCAGTTTTATCATGAAATATGTACTCAGTATGATTATTCTATTAAGTGTTTGCGTACTGACATTGCTCATGAGTATTTTTTTTTTCATCTACTTTCATTCCATTTCTTAAATCTCATGGTATTTTACATCAGAGTTCTTGCGCTCACACTCAACAACAGAATGGAGTTGCTGAATGTAAGAACTGTCATTTGTTGGATGTTGCTCGTTGTTCTCTTCTTCACACTCATATGCCTAAATCCTTCTGGAGTTTTGCTCTACTTACCACATGTTTATTAATCGTCTTCTGTCCTCCGTTTTAAAGGGAGCTATTCCTTATGCTCTCTTTCATCCTGATCGTTCATTATGGTCTGTTTGCCCTCGTATTTTTGGATTTGTCTATTTTGTTCATTTTTTGTCGCTTGGATTGGATAAATTATCACCTCGTACTGAAAAATGTATATTTGTGGGTTACTCGTATTCAAAAGGGATATGTCTGTTATGATTCTACTCGTCGTCGGGAGTATGTTTCTGCTGATGTGATTTTCTTTGAGGATCGAACATTCTTTGGCAATGATCGTCCTCAGGCACCATTAACCATGGATCTTCTGCCATCCTCTACACCTACATCTCAGTCGAAGCCATCGTCTGTTACTTCTGGTGCTGCTTCCTTAGATCCAAGCTCACCGGCATTGACTCCTCTTCAAGTGGTCCTTGTTCTGTTTAGGGTCATACATCTCTACCAGCGAGCATTCCACCACCACCTCTGGTCCAGCCTTCCGATCCTCTTCCACCGTCTCCTAACAGTTCTCCTATTGCTCACCATACTCGATCTCGGTATCCTCTTTCTAATTTTGTGTCTTATCATAACTTAAGCTCTTAGATATCTATCTTTGCGTCATCTCTTGCTTCTGTGTCTGTGCTTAGTAGTGTCTAGGAGGCTTTGACCCATCCAGGTTGGGCTCGTGCTATGGAGGAGGAGATGGCTGCATTATATCATAATAATATTTGGGAATTCGTTCCATTGCCGGCTAATAAACAATTGGTAGGTTGTCGCTAGGTCTTTGTTGTTAAACACCATTCGGATGGTTCAATTGAGCGCTTAAAGGCGCGTCTTGTGGCCAAGGGTTATACTCAAACGTATGGTGTTGACTATAATGAAACTTTTTCTCCGATCGCCAAAATTCTTTCTGTTCGTATCATTTTTTTCTTGGCTGCTCGATCTCAATGGACTCTTCATCAGCTTGATGTCAAAAATGTATTCCTTTATGGTGATCTTCACGAGGAAGTATGTATGGAGCAATCACTTGGATTTATTGCTCAGGGGGAAAAGGTGTGCTGATTGCGAAAAGCTCTTTATGGACTTAAGTAATCTCATCGTGCTTGGTTTGGCTGATTCAGTGATGTGGCTGTTACTTTTGGCATGCATCGGTGCAGTGCGGATCACTTAGTATTTAGTATGTCTTCTTCAAAAGTATGTGTTATTCTTGTGGTTTATGTTGATGATATCATTGTTACAGGAAGCGATGTTGAAGGCATATAACGACTTGAGCAGTTTTTTCAAAAGGAGTTTAACACTAAATACCTAGGTTGTTTTCGATATTTTCTTGGCATCGAACTTGCCTATGCTAATGGCAGCATTGCTCTCTCTCAGCGAAAGTATACTCTTGACATTCTTAAGAAGGTTGGCTTATATGATTCTAAGCCTAGTGACACACCTATGGATTCTGGAGTAAGGCTTGACAATGAACAGGGAGAATTTCTTCATGATCCTGAGAAGTATTACCGGTTAATAGGCAAGTTAAATTATCTTACCATTACCCGTCCGGATATTTCATTTGCTGTTAGTGTGGTGAGTCAGTTTATGATCTCTTCTTGTACTACTCATTGGTAAGCTGCTTTATAAATTGTTCGATATTTAAGGGAGCTCCAAGTTAAGGACTTGTGTTCCATAATCAGGGTCATCTTCGTATAGCTGGTTATTCCAACCCTGAATCTTTGGAGGTGACAGGATATTGGGATGCAGATTGAGTTGGTTGCCCTATGGATCGCCGGTCTACTTCAGGGTACTGTGTATTTCTTGGTGGTAATCTTGTGTCGTGAAAAATTAAGAAATAGTCTATTTCCCAATCTAGTGCAAAGGCAGAGTATCGTGCTATGGCTAATGTTTCCGTTGAAGCCTCTTTATACCTCTTTATATTTATTGTTAGTGTTAGTGGGCTTAATTAGTTGGGCCTAGTTTATTTATTTATTGTCATATGGTTTAAAACTATCTCTTCTCTATATATATTGTATTTCTTGATTTTCTAAAAGCATAAATGAAATTATCCTTTCTTTCAACATGATATCAGAGTTAGGTTCCGTAACCTAGCGTCAATTCTCTAAAATCTGCTAGCCGCCATCTTCCTCTCGCCCCTGCCCTTTGAAGTCTGCCTTCTTCCTTCATCTCTCGGCTTTCTTCCCAGCAATCTGTAATCTTCCCTCCCAAACCCTAGCATTTCTTTCATCTCCGGCAATCTTTGATACCTGTCGACAGCCACTCTTCTCTCTATTGTAGCTGTCGGCAACTTCTTCTCCCTCTCAATGCTATCGGCAGCCTCCATGCCTTGTTCGGCACTTTTCGAGAGCCTTCTTGCTGCCAACTAGCCATGATGTTGTACGGATCATACGTTATATGATCTAAATCTTGTTTTTCGATACAACTTATCATCCGAGACCATGTCAGAGACTCTCCTCGGGAATTGAGCCATAGTGCTCCTGGTGTTTATCCCTCTTTTTCGACAAATCTCATCAAGTTAGATGGCTCCAACTACCTAATTTGGTCTCGCTCTTGTTACCTCACCATTGTTTCACGTGGTCTTACTAGCTATCTTACTGGAGAGAGCGTGCAACCTACTACCGGAGATGATGATATACGCAAGTGGATCTCCGAGAATGCCTTAGTTATGGCTTACATTGTCAATTCAATGACTGATACAACCGTCCGTGGCTACTTATTTTTAGATACAACAGCAAAGATTTGGGAGGCTACTCGAAATAATTATTCTCAAGTGGGGAATGATGCCCAAGTCTATGAACTCCAACAGAAAATGCATGAAACCAAGCAAAGGGAGCTGTCCTTATCTCAATATTATTCTTAGTTACGTAGTTTATGGCATGAACTAGATTTTTATGATTTTCATCTTTCAAACCCCCTTGATGCTGCTACCTTTAAAAAAGGGGGGACAAATTTCCTGTTTTCGAGTTCTTGGCTAGCCTTGATATGGGGTATGATCAGATAAGGGCCTAGATCTTGTGCCGGGTGCCTTTTTCGACCTTGGAACAATCCTATGCTATGGTCCATCCATAGGAAAAACGTCGAAGCGCGATGCATCAGTCCGTTGTCCTAGAGCGCTCTGTCCTTTATACATATGTGGTAAGTGAATCTCGCGGTCGTTTTGGCAATGACAGACCGGTTGTGAAGTGTGATTATTGTGGAAAAGAAAGTTACATGACATGTATTACTAGGCTCACTAAGCTGGGGCTGCTATTTTGGTTAAGTTTCGATTAGGTATTGATGATTGAATCGAGGTGGTTTTTAAGAGCGGAATCTGACTGCCGGTTGGTCTAAGATGAAGGCAGATGTTTGGAGGTCTTAGGAGTGCTATTTAGCTTTGAATTTCATCATGGGACTATATAACATGTTAATTGAGGTTTTAGCAAGTGGAGTTGGTGATAAATTGACGCTTAAGGTAATGCGTGGGCTGTTTAATGTACGAGGAAGCTGAACCGATTCTGCTCTATTTTGGATTTGTGCAAGCCGGTTCTATTGGGGGCTGTTCTTGACGTTATGAGCAGAACAATTAGATTGAGCGGGAGAGGTAAAAAAAATTCTCGAAATCTTCTATACGAATGAGACTATTGCAGAATTAAGGAGCGTTATCAAAATACTTCGTGAGGTATGCTACGAAACTAATAAAAATTACAATAAACACCGGTGGCTGAGGTAGCAATCTCCTTACGTTCACCTCTCTCTAGTTATGGTACTTTTTATGAATACGAAGACAACATATAGCAATCTTTAGAAAACTGCTCCACCCAGCTTGGAGGAGACTAATTAGGACACTTCTCGACGTATCTATAGAATAAACAGCCCCGAATATGTTGGTTCCTCGATAAGCGGAGCGGTCGGACCGAAAGTCGAGGGCAAGCATCCCATGAAGGTAGGCCGAGTTGTACAATCGAGAATGTATCCCGATGCACTTATAATTCCAAGCAACACGAGAAGAAGTAAGTAAATAGTAAATCGCAACGAATCGGGAGAAGGACAACGAGTTTCCAGTCTCAAGAGCACGAAAATTCGTACCGAGGCTTGCCATGCCAGACCCATCCACAAGCTTTAAAGACCACTCCAAAGGGAAGGGGGTCGAGAAACAGCCTAATCTGTGCCTCGGACGCGCCTCGTCTTTACGTACATGTCCGCACGAGCATGGGTTCGATCCTACGCAACAAAACCACCACCGCCACGACGATGACATGCTTCTTCCTCGCCCACTCACTCCCTCCTCCTCTCTTCTCCGCCCTTTTTAAACCCTCCCCTCCTCTCGCCGCCGTGAGTCTTCTCTCTCTACTCTCTCTCTCTCTCTCTCTCTCTCGCCATTTTTTGTCGACGCCTCGAATTCATCGCTCGCTCCTTCTTCTGCTTCTTCTTTGCCAGGGATTTTCTGGTACTGGTTGGGGCCCCGCGATTCGTTCCTTCTGCTCCAGGTCGGACTGCGAGCGTCCAGCGATGGCGGACCGGTTGGAGAGCTTCAGCGATCGGAGCTCCATATCGTACCTCACGCAGAGAGAGGCAGCCGAGATCGACGAGAACCTCATGGGCGCCCTCGGCTTCAGCGTCGATCAGCTCATGGTCAGTGCCTGAGTTCGAATTGTTAAGCTGTGATTGCACTGCGCGTCGCGTTGTCTGTGATTCTCGTGTTTTTGGGGGGCGTGGAGTCTCGTTTTGCAGTTAGTTCGAATCAGTTTACAATTTTGGATTTTGGATTTCTGCAGGAGTTGGCTGGTCTCAGCGTGGCGACTTCAATCGCTGAGGTAAGGCCTTCCTCGCCTTTTTCTCAATTCTGTTCTGTCGCTGCTGTTTGATTTGTTTGCAATGGCATGAGCTCATCGTCAGTGAGCAAATAGGCTTCACGAACAATTGGGATGAGGATGATGGAATAAGAAGTGGTCGACGGATGGCTTGGCTGAGTGATATGTTCAGTTTTATAGTTAATGATCTGTTTCATGCATGTACTGGTGCTTTATATCTACTTGTGACTCGGATGCCTTTTAAGCGGCATATCTAGGTTTTGAAGTGGAAGTCTCACTTTACTGGATTATTAGCATTTAAAGTATGTAAGATGCGTGTCTGTACTGTGATTCTGAAAAAAAAAAAAATTCTTGGGAAATAATGTAACTGTAGACTTAAATGTCCTGATCTGTCTAACGGTAGATTGCCAGTTCGTTTTTTTCTCTTTCTGTTGGTCAAGAGAAGTACATTGCTACCTGCCATGACATTATTACCAGAACTTTGGGGTGGAACAACTTGCTATCTATTGATAGGCAAGAACAGACTGCTATTGGCTACATCACCTATCTATTCTATGTTGGCCGGCTACTAAACCGAATCAAGGAAATAGGAGTCAGCCACGGAAGACTTTACCGAATCCCCTTCCCTTGGTGAGAAAGTCTTATGGTAGTTTGGGGTATAGGGAGAGATTATAAAAATCTGCAACATCATACTTGTTCCCACTCAACAACTTATCTGCCCATTCAAGGCGACTGATTGCAACTTATGTTGGCCGAAGTCTACTTGGGTTTCTTTGCATTTAGTATTTTGGTTGTTGTAATGTCAGACAATTTGCCAACCCCTACTAGATTGGAATAAAGGTGATGTTGATGTTTATGTCAGACAATTGAGAAGTCTGACGTGTTGGCAGGTCTACAAAACCAGCGAGTATAAGCGCGTCCTTGCAATATGTGGGCCTGGAAACAATGGTGGTGATGGCCTGGTAGCTGCTCGTCATTTGTTTCATTTTGGATATAAGCCATGCATTTGTTATCCTAAGCATACTTCGAAGCCTCTTTATACTGGTCTGGTTACTCAGGTTGGACGCAATTTTGAATCCAATATGATGGAACAGTTATTCAGTGGCAACTTTTTACATTTTCTTACTGGGATCTTCCTGTCTGCAGCTCGAAACTCTGAGAGTTCCTTTCTTGTCAGTGGAAAATCTTCCTTCAGACTTGTCTTCGGAGTTCGATATCTTGCTGGATGCAGTATTTGGGTTCTCATTCCATGGTAATTACTTTTGCATCCCAAGTTTAAGGGTTAGGTTAAATCTTCTCTTTTGGTAATTTCTTTGGTGTTCTATGTTGATTGGAAACCATCTCTATAATTTATTTGTAGAATGTAAGTTTCACTGAGTCCCTACAATCATAATGGTACTCCTTACATGTTGATACTGCTATTTGACTTAAAAGGCAAAGCTTATCATACTAAGGCATGTTTCGATGACAGTAGAATGTCAATATGCCTGGTGGAGCCTCTTAATGTATAACTATATCTTTTAGCATTTCCATTCTTGTGGAGTCTGAATAGACTTCGGGTACTCATCGCAGGCTCACTCGATGCCTGTCTTTTTACTTAAATAGATTCTCTTCTTCATGGAAAGAGCTACACTTCGTAGAGTTCGAGGATATTAACCCTACTTGATTTTGTGGAATATATTTGAGTAGTGTTTTTTCCTCTAACTAATGTTTAATTCCACTAAACTTCCATAAAAGCTTAAACAGGTGAAATTTCCAAACCAAACATGCAAGAGCAATGTTTACAGAAAAATTATGATTTTTCAACTTTTGAAGATAAAAGTGTTGTCTCACTTACAGAATTTGACCTTAGGATAATGATGGTCAAATAATTTTCCCACTGTAAAGAAAACTGGGATATATCACCATCCTGTATTCTCGATGGTCTCTCTGAAAGAGGCATATTCCCACTGCACATGCAAGGAGAAGGTATTTCGTTCACTTTAGTTGTACTCCTCTCTGTCTCTTTATGTTATGGCTCTTTGGCTTAATATTTTTTGTATGAAATTTCCTTTTTTCATTTTTTTGAGGTGTCGTCTTATTTTCAAATTCCTCAGGTGCCGCAAGGCCGCCTTTTGACGATATAATAAGAAGATTGACTGGTATGCGAAAAAGTGACCAAGCAAATAAAAAATCTCCTGCAATTGTCTCCGTAGATATCCCTTCCGGATGGCATGTTGAAGAAGGAGACGTCAGTGGTGAAGGCATCAAGCCTGATATGTTGGTATTTTTCTTGTGGGACTTCTAAAGTGTTCAAATTAATGCATCGTACAAATAAGATAGTTGCTCTTTACAAACCACTGAAAAACCAACCTCATGCCTGTGGGTTTTCCTTTGTTTAGGTTTCTCTAACCGCTCCAAAGTTGTGTGCCAAGCAATTTCGTGGTCCGCATCATTTTTTAGGAGGTAGATTTGTCCCACCACCTATAGCAGAAAAATATAATCTCCGGCTTCCTCCATATCCTGGAACATCAATGTGTGTCCGTATTGGCAAGATCCCTCAAGTTGATATATCATCCATGAGAGAGAACTACATTTCACCAGAGTTTCGTGAGGAAGAAGTTGAGGCTGACCCCATCAAGCAGGTAATTTTAGATGATGAAGAATATCACCTCTTTCACTGAGCTTGTCATACTGTGATTTTTTATATCTAGCACACATTTTTTCAACTTGTACCTTGGAAAATTGTTTAAAATTGACCCACGATTGCTTCCACTTTATCACCAACGAGTGACAAGTTCCTGTAGTTTCGCAAATGGTTTGAAGAAGCAGTGGCTGCTGGGTTGCGGGAACCAAATGCCATGGCATTGTCAACTGCTGGCAGGGATAGGAAACTGTAAGTCGGTGCATTTTTCCGACTCCTTTATTTTCTAACTATCTTATTGTGAAATTCTCTAGTTGTCTCAACTATCGTCCAGATACTGACTTCCGATGGTCTCTACGAAAGGCTTAACTTCATTTGTCTATTTTTACAAGAGTTTGCATGTCCAGATATTGTTTTAAGAACTTTGTAATTAGACGAAAGGTACAGAAGATTCTTTAGTATTGCTGCAGTGACAGCTCTTTCATGGCTAAGAGCTTGTAATGGGTTTT
Organism: Rhodomyrtus tomentosa; assembly: GCA_028455895.1. Taxonomy (NCBI): domain Eukaryota; kingdom Viridiplantae; phylum Streptophyta; class Magnoliopsida; order Myrtales; family Myrtaceae; genus Rhodomyrtus; species Rhodomyrtus tomentosa. The sequence goes on along the minus strand of JAPCWY010000001.1, from coordinate 31,005,676 downwards.
TGACATAAGCATGTCACTTTCGTGTAGCATGTCTTGAAACAATGGCATGTCAATAAACATGGATGAATTAGTCTGATTCAAAAAATTGTTGTTTTGGCACACAGCTCATCACGCATGGTTTTGCTGAAAGGAGTTGATGAGAATGGCTTTGTCTGGTCAGTGCTATTTATTTATTTATTTATTTGCCATTGCAGTGTTGCCCAGGTGCTGAATATTGACTTTTTTGGCAGCCGAATATTTGATATATGTTGGTCCCTCCTTTAGGTACACCAATTATGAAAGTCGAAAGGCACGTGAATTATCTGAAAATCCTTGGGCATCACTGCTTTTCTACTGGGAAAGCCTCAACCGTCAGGTAATGCTTGCAAATCTGAGGACTATGTTAAGAATTGTCAGATCTTGTGATGAGTCAATTATTTCAGAGAACTCTACATCTGCTTGTGGAAGTGGATTGACATAAAGTAGTCACTTCATATATCACAGATCAATTAAATTCTCTGAGAGGCATAGAATCTGGATCTAACACAATGTTGGTGAGGGGGTAGTTCATTTAAAATAAGGTGAACTTTGACTTCAGGATGAGCTCATAGTCTACGCTGTTCTTTTTCTTTTTTCTTTTTTTTTTTTTTGGGGGGGGGGGGGGGGGGGGGGGTTTTGTGGGGGTCATGTGGGAAATTTAATTTTAATGGGGAGTGAAGTGGTACGGTGAGAGCAACCCGTGTGCTGGAGACAACTTGTTGTGCAGCAGCATTGGTGCAAATGCTACAGCTAGCTGCTGATAGTGTGAAATGTGAATGTGAACCGCAACCTTGCAGCTTATCAGCGTACTAGATGTTATTCCTTATCCTTTATGAAAGCTAATGAGGGACGAGCAGAAGGATCTCTATTCTCCTTACTCTGTGCTTCAACATGTTGCTGTATGATTGCCATTTTCTCTTGATTGATATCACTAGAACGATAGGGGGCTGCCTTTTACCAATTTTTATTGCCATTTTGCTGTTTTGCCTTTGCCTCTTTCCTGCTACGGAAGTTTTCTTTGTGCTTTAGCATGAAGTTCTTTCTGATAACGTGGGATGTGCTTTCTTTTGTGTTCTAAATGTGCCAGAGCAACCAAAAAATGATTACTATCGAGTCTTTCTACGAGTTATAAAAACCAAAATCAGGTATTGAGAAGCTTGATTGAGAATTGTGAAATTTTGAGTCTAGGTAAGGGTGGAAGGTTCTGTGGAGAAAGTTTCCAATGAAGAATCTGAGCTGTACTTCCACAGTCGTCCTCGTGGAAGTCAGATTGGAGCAATAGTCAGCAAGCAGGTATCTTTGGTTTAATCCTAGTTGTTAAGGCGATAATGCGAGTAGAGGCCTCTAAAACGCTTAGGCGATTAGGCGCCCGCGTAGTCGTTCGCAAGGCGATGAGGTGACAATGTAGCTAAATTTTTAAATATATATGTATAATTGTATATTTTATATTTGTACTTCAAAACTTACATTCATGATTCAGCAGAGCAAATATATGCATGAAAGATTATTAAAAATAAACAACTTTTAATATAGCAAATATATGCATAAAAGATTATTAAAAATAAACAATTTTTAGCATATGACAAATATATTTTACAATTGTACTTCTCAACGCCCAAGGCGTCACCTAGGCGCCCAAGGCGTCCACAAGGTGACGCCTGGACAATGAAAGCGCTCGCCTTGAGGAGAACCAGCAAGACGACAAGACGCCTTGGGCATACGAGGTCGCCTTGTCGCCTAGGCGTCATCTAGATAACTATGGGTTTAATTCATTGGCATAAAGCACATAATATTTTTTTAGAATCCATTTATGAGACTTTTCTTTGTCCCTTCAGAGTTCTATGGTTCCTGGAAGGCAGGTGCTCCACCAACAGTACAAAGAGTTGGAGGAAAAGTTTTCTGATGCGTAAGTTATGATGATTATTCTAGTTTGTACCTTCATCATTGAAAGATTTGATGGGACCACTTGCCAACTACTCTAAAAACTTAAGCTATTAGAAGAAGGCGTGGTTTAATATTTATATATCTCAATACTCTTCTTCACGTTTAATCTGGTCTTTTGCCTAGTACTAAGCGTGATGGACAAATTCATTGGGGAGACAAATAGGGGCCTAGAAAGATTTGAACTCAGGACCTCTTGCTCTGATACCATGAAAGATTTAGTGGGGCCACTTGCCAACTGCTCTAAATCTTAAACTATTAGAAGAAAGCGTGATTTAATATTTATATATTCCAACAATCATATAGGATCAGCTCCATAACCTTTCGTCTTAGACTGACTTCCATATTATTTGAGTAATCAGAACTGCTGTTATCTATATGAAAATTAACCATATCATAATGTGGTGTATTTTAAAGATGATCTGGTCTATGCTACTTAACAATAATACCCTGTGATGATGTGGAGTGAATTTTTTCTTATCCTGTTGTCACGTGTATATCACAAACGTGGGATGAAAATTCCATTCCATTAAATGGGATGCAGGAATTTGATTCCAAAGCCTAAACACTGGGGAGGATACAGACTTAAGCCAGAGCTTATCGAATTTTGGCAAGGCCAGCAGTCTCGCCTGCACGACAGGTATGGTTTCTTTCTAATCAGGCTGAAGATTTTCTAATCACTCTAAACGAAACTAATGGAAGGATTTTGGTGATTGTCGATATCTAGATGATGCATGTAATCACAGGAATCTACATAAATATTATCATCCTTGTAGTAATCATTTCGAAGGGTTTGGCTGTGATCCATTACTTTTCTATCTGGAGTTGTTTTACCTCTTCTTGGTTTTAGTAGTCTCATAGGAGTAGACATCTTACTGCATTCCGTTTAGTTGGGGAGCAATCTTGGGCTTGGTGCCACTTTGGAATGCCACTATGGCTCTATGCGCTATATGAACAATCAGCAATTAGATATTATCTCTAATAAGGATTGCTGTGCTTGCCCAAAGGCACATGGAAAATGGGGATTCTTGTGAACAAGAGTAATCCAGAAAATATTGCACAAGTTCTAATGTGAGCAAATTTTATTAATGAAATGAAAAAAGAGCCTGAGGGGGAGCATTCGGAACCCCATGGCGCGGAATTTTTTTGCACGGAAGAGACTCTGATAATGTTCGAGTAAATGTTCAAACTAGCATTCTTGGAGGATAGATGTAGCATGTGGAAATAATGCCGAGTAAATGAGGCAAGCTTGGTTTCGGTTCACACAATGCCTTTGGTTGATTGTGGATGGTCTTCTTACAGGTTGCAGTACTGTCCACAAGAGGTCGATGGAAGACGAGTCTGGAGAATTGTTCGACTGGCTCCCTGACTAGCTTCTTTAGCTTCCTCACTATGAAATTCATCAACCATGGTAGTGTGCCGAGTAACTATTACATACCTTTTACTATCATGGGGTTTGTGACATGAAATCATAAGTGATTTGCAGGAATGTATTTTTCTCTCCCTCTTTCGATGTATCAGCTGCTTGCCTCTGTAGGTTTTATGCTATTCCTAATTGTCTCGTTGACTTTCTGTCATGCAATAATTAAGTCAATTGTTATAATAAAATAAAAAAAATAGGATAGGTGGTGTGGTATGTAGTTCCGTGTAGAAGTGATATTTAATTGTTGTTGTGAAATATTAATCTCCGTTCGTTTCACGAAAAATAAGGTGTTTTTGAAAAATATTTTCTAGGAAGTCATTTTTCAAGAAAATAATTATTTTTCGGTGTTTTGGCAGAAACTTGAAAATGACATGAAAAATATTTTTCTCCATGCACTTCTTTTAATAGATTTTGTTGTTACTTCTTGTTTATTCTTTTTCTTTTTTTAAATTGTAATTTTTTTCTTTTCTTTTTTCCTTTTTCCTGAAGACCGGCGGCAGGCGAACTCAAGCCTGGCCTCACCACGGGACACTGAGGTCAAGCGAGGCGGAGCTCGCCTCGCCATAGGCAGAAGAAGAAGGGAAAAAGAAAAAAATAAAAAATAAAATTTTAAAATAAAAAATAAAAATAACTTTAAAGTGAAAGAAATGTGAGAGAGGAGGAAGGAAAAATGATGGAAAATATTTTCATCTTCTGGTAAATGAATTTCCTCACTTTTCTATATGTATTTTCGTGAATGAAAAATGTTTTAAATCGTTTATTTCTCGTGAAATGAATGTCGAAAATTCGTCTAAAAATATTTTTTCTGAAAGTTGTTTTTAGGAAAATGAACGTACATTAGGCTTTTTTTTTATTTCATGGAATTTAAGAGTTCGGGAAAATATTTTTGAAGCAGAAAAATAACAAAATTATTCAGTATTTGGCTGAATTTCGCAAGAGTGAGTTGGAAATTATTCTGTTGTTTATTTTTGTAAAAAGAAATATACCATTTGTGTGATATCAGGGCTACACAACCTAATTAATCAAGTTTTTTGAATTAAAATATAATGACAAGTACTTGTCGTTATGTAGCTTATTTATTTTCTGTTATGGTTTCTTAACCATTATATTTGCCTTACGGTTGAATAAGCACCCTAGTAGAAAGGAGAAATTATCATGTTGTGTGTTGGAAGCCAATTTATTCTTCTTCTTTTTCCTCTCCAAATTTTAGTTTGCCTGTTCCTTTCCTATTTCCATTTTTTTTTTGTTACGACACCCTTACTTTTTTTTTATGCTATAAAAAAAGATGGAAAACAATGTAAAGAGATCTCAATTGTCATATATTAATTTATTCAAGATTTCGTTTGTTTCGTTAAAAAATAAATAATTTGAAAAGTATTTTTCATAAAAATGAACGCTTGTATGGTTTGAAGTAGTTGATCATTGCCAATGTATTTATTATCGGTAAAATTTATTTATTCAAGTTTTTCTTTTACCTAGTCATGTTTGTAAGAAAATTCAAAGCCGAAATCACCATAGGATGGTGAATCCCTCGCCGCACGCAATGGTGATTCATAGGCGCGCCACGTGTTTCGGACAATCCCAGGTTGTAGTCAAATTTTGTGAAGTAGTGGGCCCTTGTATGCAATCAAGCCCGCAATCTCTGTTTTCTTACAAATAAAATGAAAAGGCCCAAAATTCCCAAAAAAGGAAAAAAAAAATATTGAAAAAGGAAATATAGAGAGAGAAGAGAGAAACGCTGCATTTTCCGATTTCTGATACGTTTAGAATCTGAGATTGATTGACATCGACCGTCCCCATCCACACCATTCAAAGTTCAAACCTGAGAACGATCCCCAGCAGCAAGAAAGCTCGACCTTGCTTCTCCCCTCCCTCCCTCATCTTCTTCTCGAACCTTTCTCCTCCCCCTCCTCCTCCTCCTTCTCGTCGCCCATCGATCTTCCGCCGATCCTACTAGAAGCACGAGGAAGCCATGAGCCAGCCTGAATCGGATCCGGCTCACCCGCCGAAACCCTCGCCCGCTCCCGATCCCAAGCGCGACGATGCCCCCCACACCTCCGATTACGCGCCCTACCCCAAGATCGATCCCGACGATGTCGCCCCCCCTCCTCCTCCTCCTCCCGGCCCCGGCGAGGCCCCCCGGGCTCCGATCTCCGGCAGCGCCGCCACCTCCATGCCCACGGAGTCGAATCCCTACGTCGCTCCCGCTCCCGCTCCAGCTCCGCAATCGTCTGTTAAGAGTGAGTGTGCCCCGATTCAGTTGGAAATTGAGGGAACTGTGGATTGCCTTTCGGTTCCTTTTGTTCGTTTAGCGTGTTCGTGAATCTCGTGATTGTGCGCAGATACGATGGATACGGTGAAGGATGCGCTCGGGAGATGGGGAAAGAGGGCCGCGGAGGCGACCAAGAAGGCCGAGGATCTCGCCGGAAACATGTGGCAGCACTGTAAGTCCCAGGCCTCTTTCAGTTCCTTAGGATTGTTGCTTGAGCTCAGTGACGAAAGAATTCTGGACGTGGCGACGGATTTGATGGTGTATTTGGCTATGCCATTTGATATGACATTGTCCAATCGTAAATCCGTGATTCGCTTGAAAGGACTGTTTTGGCAAAAAAGCAGTGTTCTAAAACTTGAAGTGGGAGTGAGTAATTTTATGTGAAACTTTGGCTAGTAGGCCACCTGATGCAGCTAGCGCTAAAATAAAGATCATTTGAGTTGCGTGACATCTCAAAAATTGTTGTTTGAACAGTGAAAACAGGCCCCAGCTTTGCTGATGCTGCTGTCAGCAGAATTGCTCAGGGAACAAAAGTTCTGGCAGAAGGCGGTTATGAGAAGATTTTCCGGGCTACTTTTGAAACTGTTCCTGAGGAGCAGCTTCTGAAGTCATATGCATGTTATTTGTCCACGTCTGCTGGTCCAGTTATGGGCACTCTGTACTTGTCTTCGGCGAAGCTTGCATTTTGTAGTGACAATCCTCTTTCCTACAAATCTGGTGATCAGACCGAATATAGTTACTATAAGGTGTGCATCATCATTCTCCAATTAAAGCATTGTCTTTATTCTGATGTTGATTTCCTTGAGGAGGAATTAAATTCAGTATGTGTGCTTATAACGAGGTTGCTTCTTGAAACTTATGAAGTTTGCATGGTTTTTGCTTACCTACACACGCGCACAGGACTCACACACACAAAAAAAAAAATCACTTGCTACTGGTTTATATGATTTTCATACCTAGTCTCTTATCAAGTAAAAAGAGTAAATAAAAGTAATTTTGTCCCATTCTAGCATATGGTATACAGGAAATGTGTGACCCCCCCACCCCCCCCCCCCCCCAAAAAAAAAAAAAAAAAAAGTTTACAGGAAACGTATGATCCAAAAAAAAAGTACACAGGAAATGTATAAATTCAGAGAGCAGTATAACTTCTGAACAAACAAAATCAGCTTGGATCAGGGAAGGTGAAAGGAACTGTGCAGGAATTTTTGTTTCTCTTTGAAAAAGATGGACAGCCTTTAAAAGCTTTTGGTTAACCTGCGAAGTTGAACCTACCTCTTTGACTGATTTCCTCATGGTCCAATTCTGACCAACTAAAGTTATAAGAATCACAAACAGTTCATGCAAATTCTCAATGCACTGAAAGATAATAAGCGCGCCCTTTGTTTTTAGAATTATTTGTCACAAGTATGTGATGATATTAGAGAAACTTCTGTAGTTTTAATGTTTTGACTTCGAAGAAGCTGCTAGAAATTAAAAGGTTGTACTTTAGAACATTCTAATTTACTTGCTGCTGCGGTATCATAATTAATGAACTTAAGTTTTTAGTCATGATTTCATGTTCAATGTTTGTGAAGATGTGGATGCTTTCATCTTGATGCTTTTGTAATAGCTAACAGAGAAGAACAGATGATTGTTTCTGGGGGAGAGAGATGAACTTAACAGATTATCTTGCCTGTCCAATTTGCTCCCTGTCATATCAATTCTAGTTTGGCATTTTGGTCTACTTGATTACTAAGTAGTACTTCCTACATGAGCAACCTTTTCTTTTTAATCTAGGGTGACAATTTGCTTAGCCTCAATTTGACCTCCATGTTTAAATTATCATGTTTAAGCTTATAATATGAGAGGGAATGGTATTGATTTCTGGTCAGGATAGGATAGGATTGTATAGGATAGGAAACTCAAGGATTTGGCCATATCCTATCCACTGTTTGGTGAACTGCGGATTTAAAGTTGGATACATACCTTCGCCGATCGTGACTCTGCCGCCGCATTAATCCACGTCCTTCATTGCTCTCTTCCTCACGTCGGACGGCAACTTGTCGCTCTCGACGGTGCCTTCGGGCCGAATGGCCATGGTCACGTCGACGGTCGCCCTCACTGTCGAAGCCCTAAACTCCCGAGCTCCGACCGAAATTCTCGATAAAGCCGAGGTCTGCATCCTTCTGGGAAAGCAAGCAGGGGCTGGCCTGAGCGAGAGCGAGCTTGAGTGGAAGCGAGAACTGGGGGGCAAAGTGAAGCAAGTGGAGATTGAGCCCATCGATTTCATTGTGGAGAGGGTTTGAATTGATGCGAGTCTTTTATGTTCATCGAGTTTCAAACTATGGATGCTAGTTTGAGTGGCTCAGAAATGGAAGTTTTGAGATTTTCTGCTTTAAGAAAAATCCTATCCGATCTTATCTTATCCCCCTTCCCGGATATTTTTATCCGGGTTATATCCCCTCTATATCCGACATTATACTATCTGGGACACCTACCAAACACGGAATATGATAAAATATATCCTATCCCGAGTTTTATATGGACGACCAGACGCAACCTAAGTGGGATGGACGGGATATTGGGGGTAGGAATGGGCCCAAAAAAGGCTGTTCGTGTAAGATTCACATTAATGATGTAATTGCGACAAGTTGAGTCTGCTTAGTTTATAACTCAAACCCAACTCAAAGCTCCTACCTAACCATGAGCTGGATTTTGGTGCACTGTCCATCAATGCATCTCTCTCCCTCTGTGCTACTCGGTCAATTGTTTTTCTTACTTTTGCGTATTAGAGGTTTTGCTTTCATGTAAAAATATCCATATTGTTAATAGTCTTTCTTCTCTTTATCAGAGAAAATAAAGGTTGTAACTTGTAGATAATAATAAGATGGATTATTTTCAATCTGGTAGTGTGAGCTTTGCAATTTTTTCCTACTTTGAACGCAAAAGGGAATTTGAAGGAATTGGTGGTTTGTGGATGTGTCAGTTCAGGGGCAGAGACCACACTACTACACGGTCCATACGTGCAGCAAGGTCAAGCCCCACATGTTACACAGGTTGGGGGAGGGAACACATGGCGTGTTAATTTAGTTCCAACCTGCCTGCTCACTGCCATTGTTACCCTCTTGCCAAGCTGGAAAATTTTTTGTCAGCTTGTGAACCTAAGAGTAGTTGATTATTGTGAATGAGGCTGGTGTGGAGCATTTTGTGTGGAGCGCGTCATAGACCGATCTGTTTTTCTTGCTTCTGGTGCAAATCTTTCATGTCATCTGTGGTTATATTTTATGTTTCATGATGCTTGTTCTCAATGTTGTTGATGTTTTGTACTGAATTTAGGTGGTCATTCCATTGCATCAACTGAAGGCAGTCAACCCATCAACAAGCAGGGTCAATACGGCTGAAAAGTACATCCAGGTTATTTCCGTGGACAATCATGAATTCTGGTTCATGGGCTTCGTTCAGTATGATAGTGCTGTGAAAAATCTTCAAGCAGCAGTACAGCCCAATAACTTGCATACTGTGTAGCTGATATGTTTATTTGTTGCCTGTGGTGCACCGTGCTCCAAGAGTTATACAAAAACTGTATCCTGCACAATGTGATATCTTGAAACCAGGTACATTTTGCGATGTGCTCTGCTCTGGTTGGTTAAAATTGTAATGTTTTGCCATTCGGATATGTATATTGTAAGATTTGTCTGTCCTATAGATCTTATGAACTGAGGTAAAACTTGAATTTGGAAATTTCAACTTGGTAGGATGGTGATGCAGTCCTTGTTGAGAAGGTGCCTCTTGTTTGTTCTTTGATTGTAAAATGACGATTCTTTCCATTCCTTTGAAGTACTAGATTACGCAATCCAAGCATTTTACTTCTGTGCAGAGTTTACGGTGGTGGCTTTGTAGAGCTTCCTAGTTCTTGTTTGTTTTGCTAGTTCTGTGCAATCCCTGATGTGGCAAACTCGATTACGACTAGACCTAGAAATGATTCTGGAGGTTTTGCATTCGTAGGGTTAATCTTGCATATAAGAGACATGAGAGGCACAAGGAAGAGGATCGCGCGCAGCTTATGCCCTCTCTTAATTGTTGTCTTCTAATCGAACGCGAGATCAGCTAGGAGCGATTTCCGTATTTTCGAAGTGGGCTTTCACCAGTTTGGACTCTAGTAAATCTTTTTCTTACTCTGCAATGGGCTAAATAACGCTAACGCGATTCAAAGAAATGATATATTTTCGATGATGTAAGATGGTTTCTTGTGAATACAAATGTTTAAGGGGAAATTATCGCTATTATATTAATTCAGTTATAAATTTATTTTTTTGCCGATCTTTTGTAATCGTGTCAATTTAGTCCATCCGGCGAATTTTGGCCGGTCGATATTGACGTGGACGTCGGCTGGTCGGCAACTTAATATTTTTTAAATATTTTTTGGATTTTTTAAATTTTAATGTTTTTTTAAAAAAATTTCATTTCTTTTTCTTTTGTTTTCCTTTATACTCTGGCCATTTTCTTCCTGCGCTTTGGTCATCTTCTTCCTTGGTTTGGGGATGGATCAGAGGACTGCCGGCCAGCCTCGCCTCATAGCGGCCAGGAGAGGCTCGCCCCGCCAAGCCGCTTGAAATTTGAGCTCAACTCGGCAACCATGGCTATCGCTTTAGCTTTCGTTCTCGCTCTAATCATTCACTTTTCATCCTCGGTCGAAAGCTGAGTTGAATTGACCTGGGCATTTTGCAGGTTTTAGTGTTGCCTTAGACTAGATTTGGGCGAGGTGGAGCCTCGCCAGCCCAAATCTCGCCTCGCCCAAATATGGGAAAGAGATCGAGCCCCACTCGGCCATGGCGAGGCTCAGGACTACCAACGAAAGAGTGATGTGCAAATGGACGTTGAGCAGGAATCCGTTGGCCCCAGCGGCAGATGTCAATCGAGGTCCTAGCTTTGAAAGACGCTCACGGTGTTCGACCACCATCCACACCAGGAAGTTCTCTAGCTTCCCGACTCCAAAACACGCTCATGGCGTGAGATCTGGGCTGGCCAGCGAGCCTCGCCCGGCTGCTGCAAGGCTTGACCTCGCCTACCTTGACAAGGTCGGGCCTCGCCCTACCATAGCGAGGTTGGCGAACCTCGCAGGCCATCCTCTGGTTGGTTGCCAAAGTGGAGGAAGAAGATGATTGGAGCAGAGGAAGAAGACGAGGGATAAAGAACAGGGAGGAAAAAAGAAAAGAAACAAAGAAAGTATTTTAAAACATATTAAAATTTAAAAAATCCAAAAAATATTTAAAAACAATAGGTTGCTGGTTGGCTGACGTCCACGTCAGCGCTAACCGGCCAAAATTCGCTGGATATGGGCTGAATAGGCACGATTACAAAAGGTTTAGGATTGAATCAATAAAAAAAAAAAGTTTAGGACTAAATTGACAAAATAGCAATAGGTTTATGAATATTTTGATAATTTTCCCATCTGTTAAGGGTGGGTGCTAGCGAGGATAGAGGCGTGACGATTCTGCTTTGAGTGGAGACTACATATGAAGTTGCGAAGTGCTTGTTCTGCACCTTACCATACCTGAAGGATTCATTTCCGTAGTTAGTTCGTCAAAAGTAACAAGAAAAACTATAACAAGCATTCATTCATTTTCATGTTAGTGGATGTAGAAGTGGCAAATGGATTGGTCATGTTTTGGTCGAGTCGAATATGGTCCGATCCATATTGACTCATATAACTCATTTTGGCCCATATTCAATGACGTATATCCGACCCGACCCGCAATTAAATCATATTTGACCCGACCCATTTTGACTAATATTACCAAATCACAATAATATTCTAAGAAAATAATATTACTAAAATATTTTCATAAAATAAAAAAAATCTAGTAAATTTTTTCCTTTTTTATTTTTTTTGAATTTTTATATTTTTTAAAATATTACCAATTCAAAAATAATTTATTATTAAAAATATCTTTTGTTCAAAAAATGTTTTAAAAATATTTATTATTTTTCTCCGGCGAGCGGCGGGGGCGACTGGCGACTGATGAGCGGTGGCCACTGTTGCCGGCTTTTATATTTTTTTCTTTTCAAAATTATTTCATTTCACTTATAAAAATAGAAAATTAAATAATAATAATGACGACGACAACGATGACGACCGCAAACCTTTTGAAGTATTTGGCCCATTTGCAACTTGTGGAAGGAAGTTGTCCTTATGGGTCAAAAATAGGTTCAATATTGGTCGAAAATGGGTTTAAGTGTGTGACCCATTTTTGGTATATCTGATTCAACTTAAATATTTTAGACATATTTTTATTCAATCCTTTAAAAACCTACAACTTATATACAATCCATTTGTTTCAAATATGGATAAAAAATGGCTCATTGACTCATATTAACAGCTCTATAATGGAGTAACAATGCCAATTTCAAAATAAAGGAGATGGCGAGGGAGATGGGAAGGGGAGGGAGCAGGAAAAAGAAAGAAGAAAAAGAAGAAAAAAACGAAAGGAAGGAAAACTTGAAAAAAAAAAGTAAAGGACGGAAATGCGATTCTCTCACTCTTTTTTCGAATGATTTAAGCATTTTAGAACCTAATTTGAAATAAGATTCACTCCAAGCCCTTGTTTAAGAAAATCTGCAAAAGGCCTTTATAAGAATGTCAATATCTGTGTACAACGCTCACTTTAGTGCCATTTTTTTTTTTTGGAAAATAGCTATTTCAGTGTCAACAACGGTGAGTTTCTCCGGATATTTGAAATGGCGTCTACATGGCTCGCCAGAGTTTCCAAGTTGGCAATAAAAAAAGCCAAACATTTAATAAATTTTAAATAATAATAATAATAATAATAATAACAACAACAACATGTGTTGAGCTGATAGGGCTTGGAAGACCTCATCGTCGCCGACTCCCTTCCCCCCCCCCCTCGCGGCCACAGCTAGGCCTCATCAAGGACGACGGGGTCTTGCCGTCGCAGATATGGGGCGAGGTTGGTATCAGAGTCGAGATCATTGTCTTAAAAGTATGCTCTGTGATTCCATAAATTGGATCTTCCACATAAAAAATTACGAAAATGAGCTCATTGTTTTTTTTTTAAGTCTGCTATGTGGTTTCCATGAATTGGATCTTCCGCGTCAGAAATTAAGATAATGAGTTTAGGGCTATTGAGCCATCTTCCTTGCTTGCGCTAGTCAAGCTTCCACGTATTCGTGTGACACACATTTCGCTTCTTCTTTTTCTGGAGGCTTACTTCATGCCTTTAATCGATGTTTCCTGCATCCAAATCCATCTGATCGACCTGCGCACCTCGACCCATGCTTCGAGCTTCGCTAGTGATATTTCTAGTTGGTTTAGACCTACATATTGTTAGGGTTCACGAGAATCATCATGGGCGATTCTAGAGTCCACATCGACGTCAAGCTCGATGGTTCTAACAATTCACTTTAGAAATCGCCAGCAATGGTTGTACTTGTTTACCGCGATTTTTGAGCATGTTGAGGGTTTCCGTCTTTGTTGTGTCACTCTCAAGGCCACTGACTCGCCAAAACCATCTTCTGAGGTGGTTAAACAGCGTGCCGTTGAAATTAGAGTATGGACACTCGTTGATCAAAAGGCGTGGACCATTTTCTTTAGTTCTATTGATCTTGCTCTTCGCCCGCAATTTTCTCATATTGTGGGAACGAAGCATTTGTGAGATCAGCTTGCCGAGATGTTCACCTAGACTGAGGATATTCGGGTCTATCAGTTGGAGAAAGAGATTTATTGTATTACCCAAGGGTCTCGCTCTATTCGAGACTTCTATAATTACATGCATTCCCTCTGGAGTCAGTTAGATATTCTTGCTCTTGTTCTCTATCCGACATGCTTGGATTGTACTTAGTACCCGTCTACTCGGCTTCAAACTCAAGAAGGCATCGTCTGCATACTTTCCTTATGAAACTTAGCTCTCATTATGAAGTTATTCATGGCCAGCTTCTCCATCGATCTCCTAGACCGTCTCTCCTTGACGTTGTCAAGGAACTACAGTATAAGGAAACTCATCTAGGTCTGTTTTCCTTCTCTGTAGTTTCTAACTCCGCCGCTATTTTAGCTGCTCCATCACGTGCTCTGCCTATTCGTGGCTCTGGCCATCCTCCATGTACTTATTGTCATCATGCTGGTCATGATGAGTCACACTGTTGGCAAAAGAAGAAGGATGTTTTGCACTCTTCTGCTCCACCACGTCCTATTCAGCACTCTACCTCATCTCCATTGGCTTGGCCTGTTACTCTGGCTTCTTCCTCTCGAGATGACCATATTGTTAGTCTTGAGATCTAACTTGCTCGATTGAGTCATTCTCTACTCGATTCTTTTTCTGGCTCCAGCACTCCTACAGTTTCTTCATCTGCTGGAAGGCACTATTGTAGCTACTCCCTATTCAGGTGACACTTCTGCTACCTAGATACTTGACTTAAGAGCTACTAGACATATATCTGCTTCCGCTGCTTGTCTCACTCATCTCTCTGAGCTCAAGCATCTAGCGCATTTCTTTACGGCTGATGGTTCTCCTCTCCTGGCTACCCGACGGGACACTCTCGCGATCTTTCCTTGATGTGTTCTATGTTCCTTCTCCAGCTCTTAATTTATTATCTGTTTAACAGCTTACCTATGTCGGATGTACTGTGAGCTTTACTATCAGCTCTTGCTTTATACATGATCATTTGAGTGGGCGGATGATTGGCAGTGGCAGCGGCAGCAGATGGGATGGATTCTATGCTATGCAACATCTCCATCTTCCTCCCTTCTTATGTTGGCTACCCTCAATCTTGCTTGATGGCATCAGCATCTTGGGCATATTCCTTCTTCTCGTCTCACCGTCCTTCATCAACGAGGTGCTCTAGGTCTTGTTTCCTTTTATAGTCTTCCTTCTTGTTTTATCCGTTCTTTGGCCAAGTAATCTGCTAAATGTTTCCCTATCAATAACTCTAGATCTAATGCTATTTTCGATCTTATTCACTCTAATGTATGGGGCTCTACCCCGCTCTCTTCCAAGAGTGGTTTCAAATATTATGTCTCATTTATTGATGATTATTCTTGTTATACGTGGGTCTATCTTATGCGTCAATGCAATGATTTCTTTTCCATTATCAGTCTTTCACTGCCTTGATTTCCACCCATGTTTACACTAAAATCAAAGTTTTTCGATCAGACTCGAAAAGAGAATATCTCTCGAGTGTTTTTCATTCTTTATTGGCCAATGATGGCACGCTTCCTCAGCTATCATGTCCTGAGGTTCCCGCACAGAATGAGGTTGCTAAACGCAAGCACCGTCATATTCTGGAGACCACTGGCACTCTCTTGCTACCTCTTATCTTACTGAGTTTTGGGCCGAAGCCCTTCTCACAGCTGTTCATCTCATTAACCGCCTATCCTCATCCGTTCTCAACCACGACACCCCTTTTCAGTGTCTTCATTCCCGATCTCCAATCTATACTCATCTATGAGTTTTTGGGTGCATTTGTTTTGTCATTCTTCCACCCACTGAATGTACGAAGCTCACCACTCGTACTAGCCCATGTGCATTCTTGGGTTACAGCACCGAGCATGAGGGTTGTCGTTGTTGTGACACAAATGCGCAATGTATATGTATCTCATCATGAGCGTGTCCCTTTCTTTCCTACCAACGCCACACCTCTTGCATTGTCTCCTACTCCATTTACGGACTTTCTCGTTCATCCTTTCTATGATCCTTCTTCTCCTATTTCTACTTTGGATCTAGTCATCTCTACACATTTACCGTCTTCGCCCGTTCCAATTTCCACCCTAAATCCCAATATGTCGCCACATTTCCAATCTTCGCCTATCCCTTCTACTGCACCTACTGCTCCGCCTACACTTAATGATTTTGTACCTCACGAAACATGCCATAATCCTCCTCGGGATCAGAGCATGCCTACCTGATATGTTGCTATTACTTCTTATTCTACCGAGTTTGGTTCTTTGTTTGCTGCTGTTCACATTATACATGAACCCATTAGTTATCGCGAGGAAGTTCAACATACTGAGAGGCGTCAGGCCATGTCTGAAGAAATCTCGGCTTTGCAGAGTATTGGTACTTAGGAACTTATGCCTCTTCCTTCGGGTCAATCCTTGGTGTCCTGTTGATGGATATACAAGGTGAAGAACTGCTCTGATGGCAGTATTGAATGCTATAAAGCGTGTTTGGTTGCCTGTGATTTCTCACAAGAGTATGGTATTGATTATGAGGTGACCTTTGCTGCCGTAGCAAAGATGAAATTTATCCGTGCTTTACGAGATGTTGCTTCAATTAGCAACTGGTCTCTCTTTCAGTTCAATGTGAAGAATGTTTTTTTTTTCACAAGGATCTTCATGAGGATATCTTTATGCAACCTTCGCCTAGTCTCGCTCATACTTCTGGACAAGTTTGTCGCCTCCGATGGGCTCTATATGGTCTCAAACAGGCCCATCATGCTTGGTTTGAGAAGTTTGGTGATGCTACTCAATCTGCTGGTTTTGTTCAAAGCGAGGCTAATCATGCTATGTTTGTTCATACATCTTCTGTTGGTTGCACTATTATTCTTCTTTATGTGGATGACATGGTAATCATCGGGGATGATCGTGCTCATATTGAGCATACCAAGAGGCAACTTCAATAACATTTTGCCATGAAGTATCTTGGACCGCTGCACTATTTTCTCAGGCTTGGGATTGCTCGCGGTTCGCGTGGTATCCTTCTTTCTCAACAGAAGTATATTGCCGATATTCTCCCTAGGATTGCTCTCTCGGATTCACGCACCACTGCTACTCCTATTAAACTGAATCAGAACTCTTGCCCGAACGATGGGAAAACTCTTTATGATGTGACCCGCTATTGGACTTTGGTTGGTTGCCTTGTATATCGTACTATGTCCCGACCTAACATCGCTTATGATGTTCATGTTGTTAATCAGTTCGTTGCTGCTCCTCACACAGTTCATTATGCTGTTGTTCTGAGGATCCTAGACTATCTTCGAGGCACTTTGACACGTTCCTTGTTTATGCCATCTTTTTCTGCTCTGAAGTTGTGTGTCTATTCTGATATTGATTGGGCTTTCAATGTGACTGATCGCAAGTCTGTCACTGGCTATTGTATTTTTCTTGGTGATTCTCTCATTTCTTGGCGTGCTAAGAAATAACATATTGTCTTTCGCTCATCTACAGAGTCCAAGTATCGTGATATAGCCGACACTACTGTTGAGATTGTTTGGCTTCGCTGCTTACTTGCTGACATGGGTGTTTCACTTTCGGATCTCACTCCTCTATACTGTGATAACAAGAGTGCTATCCATGTTATCACAAATCCAGTATTTCATGAGCGTACGAAACACATTGAGATCGACTGTCATCTAACTCGTCATCATCTTCAAGCTCACACCATTTATCTTCCCTTCGTTTGCATTGAGAACCAGCTTGCAAATTGTTTTACGAAGTCTCTTACATCACAGTGCTTTCTATTTATTCTTTCCAAACTCTCGTTATTTAATATACCTTGAGTTTGAGAGGGGTGTTAGAATATATAGACTTAGAGGTTTTCTTATTTTCCTTTTGTCCTTTATTCTTTCCCTTTTGTCCCACATAGGAAGAATAGTGAGTTATTCACCTTTTCCAATCCTAAATAAATGCTCCTCATATACGTTGTTACATACACTATTCATAAAGAGAATAAATACTATTTTCTCTTCTTGCTTCCTTGTCAGATAAATCATCTCAAGGCTGTCAAAAATACGGGTGACCTTCGTGCTGTGATAGAGGAAGTTCAACGCTTGGTGTTTGGTTCATGCTGCAGCCCTTATGGACAAGACTTTCTATTCAATTAGATTTTTGAAAATTTTGAGATCCCAATTTTTTCTATAAAAAAAATCGAACTGCATTTTACAACAATCAGGCACTAGTTGATCCAAAAATCAATATCATATGAGAAAATTACGCCGATTAAATTATAGCCTAATCCAATTTAAAAAACATAAATAACACTTTTCAAATTTATTCGAATTAGATTATATGAAGTGCTTGATCTGAGATTTAGAATTTTCTAATAATCTAAATTAATTATATTCAACGATGAGGAGCGGATTTTTATACAAGAAAATATGTGATATATTGCTTGTTCCTAGCCTAGGAAATTCCCAGGCCCAAGACTCTTTTTCCTAAAATCGAATCGTGTTTATTAAATGGTTCGCAGATTTTCCATCGGTGCAAAAATCGAAGGGAAAATTATGACCGGTCAAAGCTCATCAGATTAGCTAAAAAAAAAAATATGGACATATCAATTTCCAAATTTTTTACAATTACATTATTGTGAGGTTTAAAGCTCAATCATAGCAATTGGATTTTCTATGAATAAAGATGCCGTGGACTCGGTCCATGTCTTAAAAATTTTCGATCATGACATTTTTTTTTTCCATGTAGACATGCATAGCACAATTTGGAGACTTTTGTCTTGGCCACGAGTCACGCCATTAATAAGGGATTGCAACATGCGTAGTTGGCTACATGAAACATTCTCGAAAAAGTATCAAAAAAGTATTAAATCCTTTTGCGATTTGCTAATATATTTTATTTCTTTAATTTTGACTGAAAATTACTAACATAGATACTGACGGTTTTACGTGATGTGACGAGCGTTGACATGAATAAAATTTACAAAATTTGTAATGTTTTCTGAATTGTATTGATTTTTCTTTTATTTTTGTCTTTTTTCTGTTATTTTCGTTTTCTTCATTGTGGCCAGCAAGTGTTGCGGTGTCGCCCGATCGTGGGTGTCAAGCCCTTGAGTGAGGGTTTTCCTTGCCGGCCACAATGAAAAAAAGTAAAATTAAATTAACTTAAATTAAAATTGAGAAAAGAATTATTTAAATTTATCCACATCAATGTCGATCATGCAACGTAGGAAGGTTGACATCAATGTTAGCAATTTGCAATCAAATTGTCCAGATGGATTACATTGACAAATGTCAAAAGATTTACAACTCAATTGGTACAGTTAAAATATTTAGGGTTAATATCAAGAAAAACTCTAAACCGGTACACCTATGAGAAATTTACCTCAAATTATTTTTTTGACCACAAAAAAATCCCAAGCTGATATACTTGTAACAAATTTACTCCAAACTAGTATACATATGATAAATTTACCCTCCGTTAATTTTTATTAAATTTAATTGTCAAATTGCTAAGTTAAATGGCATGCCGCAGTTCATGAGTGTACAAGTTTAAGATTTTTACTCTATGTTTGTCACACACATATATATATCAATTTGAAATATTTCGCGGTATTAATCTAATTTAACTAAAGGTAAATTTGTCAAAGGTGTATAAGTTTAGGGTTTTTCGTAGCCAAAAAAATTAATTTATGGTAAATTTATCACATGTGTCTAGTTTGGGGTAAATTTATCACTAGTGTAGCAGTATGGGATTTTTTTTGTAATCAAAAAAATAATTTGGGGTGAATTTATCACAAATGTACCAGTTTGGGGTTTTTTGTAGTATTAACCCAAATATTTAAGACTAAATTGACACGAGTATAATAGAATTAAATTTTTTTTTATACTTTTCCCGTAACATTCTACGTACAAACTTATGAGGCCTATAATAACCACTTCCTGGCGGTGGGTACCTCTTTCAATTGATGATTATTACTAGATTCAGACATTTGGATGGATGAGACAAGCACGTAACCCATATAGGGGCTTAAGGATGAATTTACGTATATATGTACACCCACAAGTAGGAAATTGATCACTCTTTTGCTGGTCTCCCTAAACAGCAATGACATCGACACGCGACATGACATGATACGATACCTACGTTGACATGTCATTCTCAAAAAATATAAAATTTTGATATATTGAGGCATGCTTTTTTTTTTTTTTGCTAAGTATAAATTTTGGAGTTACTGGCATATGACTTAAGCATACATATTTTTGATAAATTTATATTTTGATCCCTAATTTATTGAAAATGCTTAAAATTGACTCGTGTGTCAAAATGGCTGGTCGGGATATTGGACTCACATGTCCCTGACGTGTCTGGAGTGCTAACCATAAGTCGGTCGCATGTCGGAGAATATCGGGAGAGTGTCGGACACATAGACCTCTAAAGAGTGTCGATGCTTAATAGGTATCTCCAACTCCAAGCTATGGATGAGGAGGCAAGCTATGGGTTCGAGGCCTTGAAGAGAAATATCTTGGGAGATCCAATTTTTGAATCGCGACATTAGGGAATCGGCATCTTCATTACCGAAGGCGATTATAGATATGAGAGAAATATTCAAACTGGGAACTCTCCATCAGGTAGGGCATGGTAAGTAGATTAAGGTCGGCAATCATCCTTGGGACTCCTCGTTTACAAAATCTCGGGATATAAATAGTCTAAATCAGGTGTTTTGTCCGGCGTCAACCAAAGCCAGTCTTCGTTTCCCGATCTCTCCATTTGGGTTGACAGACCAATTTGGCAGCCGGCTATCGCTGGCATATTCATGGTTAAATCTATCTACAAGTTCATTGGTTCGCAGACACAGGATGGTAACAACTCTTAGATTTGGAACTAAATCTAGACAGCTAAAATTCATGAGCAGCACGAGATGATGTTCTGGAGCACAGCAGCTAATGTTCTGCCTTGACGCGATAACCTGGGGAGACTGCTTCACATCCTATACTCGCCTTCCTCGTTGTGTGGAAACTTAAGAGGAAAACTCAATCCATCTTTTGTTCGCAACATGCAGCTTGGCCCTGATTATGTGGAGAGAGAGCCCATGGGGTATCATCTCGTCTGCTTAGAACTTTAACTCGCCCGAGGAGATGGTGCCTCACTTTCATCACCCAGGACAGATAGCCCAAAGAACGGGTATTGCTCCACGATCGGCTAGAGGCTCAGTTGTCCAAGCATGGATAAGACGCGAGAGATGGAAATCACCAATGGAAGTGGAAGCTGCTGCTTTTCTTCTCGTCTGCAAATTTGCTCGGTCTCTCGGTATCCGCCAAGCCGTGTTTGAAAATGAATACAAAGTCTGAATTGATGCCCTTCAACAATAGGCTATTAGCCTTCTGCATAGTGCTCTCGCTTTCGGGCACGGATCCCCTGCCTAGCCACAAAAGGGGCAGGGGTGTCCGGGCGCATAACAGCCGTCCGTTGATTGAACGGACGGCTGTGATTGACTTGATCTAAAAGTGACAAATATATATATATATATATATATATATATATATATATATATATATATATATCCAGCCGCAATTTGATGTGATGGTGGTCGTCCGTGATTGAATAGACGGCCACGATCACATCAAGGGTACCCATGCCCGGCTTTCACCCGGACAGGAGATCCGGATCCCTCGCTTTCTATTTCGCAACAACCCGGGATGGAGTTTAACGTGGGACTCATAGACCCAATGATAGCGCTGCTTATCTTGCAAAATGGGTCTTTCATTCGATAGGAACCAAATCGTCGTTTATATTTAACAATATCTCCTCTAGAGTTAATAAATATAGCGTTGGCGGATTCTTCTCTTTGTTGCTTTATCGTTTTAATGCAGCTACTGGTTTTCCTTGTACTGTTTTAACTTATTTTGATTGAATGGAAAAGTTTGATCTAGCAGAAATTGAAAAGAAAAGAAAAAAACCGTGCTTTGGATATGATGCATGACTAAAGGTGAACGATTTCATGGTGGATCAATCTGAGAGCGCGCAACAAAAGCCCAATAGCTTTAGCCGGGGAGATCGCCAAGATAAAGCCCAAATTCGATACCGTCAATATATCTAGTTAGATTCACATTCAATTAAAAACTTGAGTCAACAAATTATGGGCCAACTTGGATATATTAAATGTTCCACATCACGTTATTATCCAATATGACACTTCTCTAACACAACTCACGCGTGCATTTTAACAAGTCGTTCTCAATCTATGGAATCGATAACCATCCACTTGTTCTGAACCCACCAGGTAGATGTACCACAGCTGGTCTAGCAATGGCAATATACTCCCTTTTTTTTTTATTCTTATTCCCTCCAAGATTGCTAGTTTTGATGCATAATATAAATCACTACACAAGTGATGTTAATAGAACAAGCTCCTGATAACCTAAATATGATGATTACCTCCACAGACAACGCTACAATGATCATTGCAATCATGATAGGAGTTTGCCACAAAGTTTGACAATGATAACAATCATTCAGGAGTGTACCCCAAAGTTGTCAAACTTCCCTTCAAATTAGGAATGGGGCAATTAGGGTTTTTAGCGTGGGATAGTGAAGATGAAGAATGAGAACTTAGTAATTAGGGTTTTTAGTTTTGTAATAATAAGAATATTAAAAGAATTCGGTCCAGTCCAAATGGGTGGATCCGCACTAGAACTAGGAACCACCAAGACTCCATCGGTTGAGTCCGGATTTGCTCACCTCTAATTATGACGGTGTATCTTGCAACGTGAATCCATTATACGATGGGCAGATCTGGACTCGTCTGGCTACGAGTCTGTCTCGCATACGTCGGGAGGTTTGTGAGCTCGCCGGAATTTCAACCGCTCAATCATGGGGGGCCCAAATCAATCGAAGGGCTGCGATTGAGTGGGTTCAGATACTTTCAACACAGGTAAGAAGGGTACATGTGCAGTGACTTCGTGTTCTTTCAAGGCTTGTTTGAGCAAGAAAGGAATCACTTAACCTTTCCTTAGAGGGTTAGGTATACTGCCCTTGAAATTCGAGCCGTTTGTGTTATGAATGTATGTCTCATATTATTATTAACAAAAAAATATATAAAAAATTCAAAAAATTACCCCATAAAAATAAGAGATTTGAGACGTCCGTCCAAAAACGAACGGCCCGAATTCGCTTAACCTTTTTGACCACGACTCATGCTTTTGTCTTTGCCTCTCTTTGATTCGGTCAATCGAATTCTATTATAACTTGTCGCCCCAGAAGCATTGTTTCAGTTGGAATGTGAATCGAGAGCGACGTAAACAAGAGTTTCTTCCCTTCACCATTGACCTCAGGGCTGACCGGCAGAACTTGGAAACCGTCAATGTCATCCTCCTAAATTTATATAAGAACTCCTATGAATGCCGTATTATATGAGGCGCAAACAGAACACGAAAGAGAAATGGAATGAAGGATGACGCGTGGGGACCTCCTATCAGAACTTACATGACGATGTTTCTTGCAGTGTCTTTCTCTTGTCGTTCTGAGAAGTTTCCGTCCTAGTTTCCTTGATCACGAGTTGTGCTTTCGACAAGTGAAAAAGTCGGTCATTCCGTGATTCTTTCGATGGAAACATGACGGATCGGAAATGCACTGCTAAAGCTTCATGACGTAGTCAAAAAGGTTCCGAAATGTCCGGTCGCGTCGGGTTGAGTTACTCTCGCGGGCTTTGAACTCATTCAGCATCTAATCTATGGTTGGATTTTCTGGTCAGTCTACGAAGTGCTGGTGTTACGTTATATTGACTCGCACACTTGTCGGCATTTCTCGTCGCTATTCTCCTCCGGAATATGTCGTTTTTATCGGCAGCGACGACGGAAGCAATTGCACCGGCTTTTTTCCAAACCAAGCGAAAGAAAAAAATTACCAAATCGGATGCAAAAACAAAAAGAAAAAAATTACCAGATCAATGGCCGCTCGGCAATCTTACTACCGAGCGGGCATAACTTTTTTTTTTTTTACCCGCTCGGTAGTCACACTGCCGAGAGGGTGCTTCCATCACTCACGCACTTTTGTGTGCGTGAAACCGTCGTTCTACACGTTCGTGTGTGTGTTCACTAGTATGTAATCAATTTTTGAATGGGAAAAAAGAAAGAAGAAAAAATAATCAATGACGCCAAAGGAGGGCATGTGGTCCAGTAGGTCAAAGGTTTCGTGTACCCATCAAGAAATAATCGATTATTGACTAATTCGTTCGCTCCGTGGCCTCAATCGCTTATCCATTCGTTCGTTTGTTCGCTTCCTCCGTTACCGACAATCAACAACAATTAATCACGAAAATAGTCATTGATAACCCCATATGAATTATGAACATCATACTTCCGAGAATTTATTAAATCCTTGTCAACTTACAATCATCTTTTTAAATTTGGTCTCTGTTTCTTTTTCCCGCTGATCCTATCTGATTATCTTCCATCACGTGAGATATATAACTAGAATCAAATTATTCATCCATCAACAAATGTATGTGAACGTGGCAATTCGCATGAATCGAAAAAGGTATGCGGAGCGAACGATCAACGCCGCGGAGCGAGCAAACGGACGAATGAATGAACGAGCGAGCAAGCGAGGGAACGATCGAGGTCGCGGAGCGAGCAAACGAGCGAGTGAATAATCGATTATTTCTTAATTTGGTAATTACATTTTTCTTTTCGCTTGGTTTGGAAAAAAAGCCCCAGTTTCGCCGCAAGTAAGTCGAGAAGAATCTCCGTCTGACCGTTATTTTTTTCGCATCTCACGTCGACTACATTGATGATATCAAACGACCTGGTAATCCCATTTGGGGAGAAATCAAACTCCACAAAAATTGGGAACAGAAAGTGTGACCATTTCTCATGTACATCATTCATGGCGGTATACAGTAGACGTAACTGAAGCTCACCCGACTTGCGTACAATGACACAGTAATCAGCTTGATACTTCATCCAAGAGCTTATACCTTCTGACGACTCTGTTGCTCCTTAGTACAGCCCGTTTTCTGACGCCAATGCCACGCTTCTCTTCCGTGTCACCATTGGAGATGATCCTCTTCGGGGCGGTCGGGGCCAAGCTCTCTGGCGGCTTCTTCTGCTTCTTAGCGAGCGGGAGCTGCAAAGATTTTGTTGTTCCGCCTTTCGGCTCGGCATGATCATCTTGGCAACCTGTCTTTCTGCCACTGTTGTTTCTCTTCTTGCTCTTCCTATTGCTCTCTTCTCCGCAAGCGCCGAGGGGCGAAGGATTTCGAAGTTTCTTCGGCTTCTCCTTCGTGGAGGATCCATGCTGGCTTTGAGCCAGACACCAGTTGCAAACTCGGTATGATTTAGCGTTGGGGTAGAGATTGCTACAGTACCTGCGTTACTTTCGGGTGTCAAACGACCACAAAAACTTGTGGGAACAAAAGGAGGAGATGATCAATGATCAAGAACTGAAACCCTTTAGAGAGAGACCTGTGTTGAGACCTGAAATGGCAAATCTTGCAGGGAAGGAGCTCCTCGGACAAGCCATGATCCCCACACATACAACACTCGTCGCTCGTCGTTGTCGATGCTGCCATGCCAACACTTGCCTGATATGTTAGAATTGGATCTTTTGTTGTCATATAATGTTTGAATTGGTATACTTTTTTCCCAGGTCCATCGCGTGTTGAAGGTAGGATAACAAAATTCTTGGTCTTGCCGCCAAAGAAGGGTTTTAATAATTGAATAATTGATGTGGGGGAGAAAGAAAGCATACTTTCCTGGCAACTTCTCTTTTCAAAGAAGCCGTTTTATTCGCCTACCATAGGATTAAAAAAAAAACAAAAAGGTTTTATTCTCTCCAATTCCAATGCTTTTAGCTGGGGACCTAAAATGGCTTTCCTATCAAGATAGTCTTTTTTTTTTTTAGTGACTTATGTAAATAATATTACGTCATGAGCCATAAATTTTTAAACGAGTGGATTACACAAAAAATTTTGATTATTTTTATTATTATTATTTGGGATCCAAAGCAAACCGTTAGGCTTAGAGTCACCCAATCAATCCTCAAGACAAAACTTAACGCCCACGGTGTTAGAATGTCGACACGTGTGCCTAGAAATGTCCATTCATTTCTCTTAAACGTATACTCAGTTGCGTACCCATGTCAACATCGCTTTTTGTAGATAGTGCTGTTCATGAGGCGTCGCAGAAGCGTTTTCTCCTCTACAATGTTCTCATCCTCCTCCCACAGCGTACAAAGAAAGCTACGCACCTCGG
Organism: Rhodomyrtus tomentosa; assembly: GCA_028455895.1. Lineage (NCBI taxonomy): Eukaryota > Viridiplantae > Streptophyta > Magnoliopsida > Myrtales > Myrtaceae > Rhodomyrtus > Rhodomyrtus tomentosa. Next base: position 30,980,111 of record JAPCWY010000001.1, on the reverse strand, counting down.
AGGCTCTACTCGCTATCACCCTATCCTCCATGTTCAGGAAATTATCAACAAAAAATAATAATAATAATAATAATAATCTATTGCATTTATATCAATTCAATCATAAATATTTTAATTTGTTTAATTTAATCCTAACTTTTTTACAATTTGCAAATGCAGTACTTCCAACCAATTTTGAATAGAAATCGTTATGCTGACGTCGATCATCCCACGTGGTGTAAACTCCGTCGATGATGACGTGGATAATTTTTATTAATTTTTGAACTTTTTTTCGGATTTTTTTGATCTCTTCTGTTTTCTATTCTTCTTTCTTTCTTTCTTTTCCATTTTTTTTCTTCTAATTTCAGCGAGGTTCGCGGAGATCTTGTCCATTGTGGGCGAGGATCAGGGCCCTCGCTGCCCCCTCACCGACACTGTTAAAAGAAGGAAAAAATAAAGGAGAAGGAAAGAAAAGAAAAAATGGATAAAAAGTTAATAAAGTAAAATAATTTGAAAAAATTGTCAAACGACAGCATCGGTCTTTCGACATCACTAACGTTGTAATAATCAGCCAACACAAAAAAAAAAATTATGCACCGTAACCTCCGGAATTGATAAATTGGGTGGAAAGATATTCGTGTAGGGAGAAACCCATACATGTCGAGTTGACTCCGTTTCCGGTGAAAGCGAAGGTCTTTGGCCAATGGGGTCACATCAGCAACCACTTACTTTGAGGGTTCTCACACGTCATCTTTGACGTTGTCTCGATTGTGACCCTTCATTAGATGCGCGAGGACTCGATCTAACAAAAACAAACGGCTATCATAAAATTCTTTTTCTTCACTTTTATTGGAGCTCAATGATCGCTCGATCTTGATTATAATGTGGCAATTATTGAAATAATAGGCTATTAAATTAAGGTTAGGACTCTTCCAGTACCTACTTGTTTTGATCCGACTTAATACGTCACGTGGCTATCGTTTTAAATTGTGTAATCCACGAGATCTATCTCTTTTTTTGATAAATTTTAAAATATGATTACACTTCTAAAAACTTTAAGAATTAATTGCACCTTCTTGACAACTTTAGAACTTTCGATGTACTTATCCTATAATTTAGTTTATTTTTCTCTCCTTGTAAGTGATCGATACAGAAGCATAAAAGCTCCGATGCACAGGAAATAGGGACGAGTTCACGTACCCTTGCGCTGAACTTTTTTGTTGAATTCTTGCCCCATCATGTTAGAACAATTGTAACCTCATGACTTTTGACCGGAAATTTGTGATAGAGAAACAAAACTACATTATAAACCCACCAACTGTACCTTCGATATTAGGACAAGTCCGCAATTGTGAGAAGTATTTTGTGTAGCAGCCGATATGGTGTGACTGACTAGTCACATTTCTCCTAACGCGGCACTTAAATTTTGGAGTCACTTACATGTGATTGGCTTGAACCCCGCATATCTTATGGTTCTGCAATTTGAGTACTCCAACTTTTCAGTTGATGCAATTTAACCCCCCACTTGGAGAAGTTACAAAATTCAATCTTTCTTGTCATAGATACCCTTTATTGTGCTTATCTATAGCTCTTTACATTGCAATTTGCAAGCCTTCTTCTAACTGCCGTGATGAATCTTCAGCCCGAAAGAAAACTATATTTGAGTAGTACTTGCAGGAAAAAAATAAAAAAGGGTCTTGCTTGCCCCATTTCGAGTCCCTTAAAGGCGAACAGTTTCTGAATGGTTCTCAATTGATGGGCACCACCTAAACTGATTTGCCTAACTGTAAGAACAGATTTAACACGCGCAAAGTGACGCACGGCTTTCCCAACAACAGCGAAAAACCATCAATTAGAAGCATGCACTTCACCTTATTAGACACCAGATCTAGTCACGTAAAGAGCCCGCCCCAAAAGCCGTTTTCCATCATACAGAGGCCGCGTACACCACAATAATGGAGACAGACCACTAAGATGGAGGGACATAGACATGAACAAGTAAATAAGACTGAGGGAGTCACTTGAAGATTGCGCCACTCCAAAGCCACAGAAAAGGTCATCCTGATAACACCTTGGCTAATCATCAATGAACCATCACAAACGATTAACTGAGAAGCATAAACTATACAAAATATACATGCGACACACATAGAAGGATTGCTAGATACAGGGAGATAATTTAACAGAGAAACAAAATAAAAACAAAATACAGGACGAAAATAGAGACTTGTGACGACTGAGTTTTCAGGGAGAAGCAAACTCCACTTTATTCAACTTCTGCTGTATAGCTCGATGTGATGCAATTTGTTGTCATTCCTCGTGTTTCTCCTTCCTCGAGCTTTGCTCCTTTACAAGCTTTTATTACAGAAACCAAGCCACCCCTTCTGTCAAAAGCCACAGCTGAAGTAAACATCCAACTATACTTTCTCCCTGCGAAGTCCCAATATGTATAGAACGCACGAGATTGATTTAGAGACTGGGATGAAATTTGGACTATCAACAGTGGGAGAACAAGGGCGCATGAAGAGTGAGAGAAGAGGGATAGGGAAACCATGCGACAATCATTCGTCACGGTAGAGAGTAATATATGCAAAATAGATTCATTGGATGCAACTTTTCAAGCATTTTATTCAGTTGGAAAGATGCAAACCTTTTACATAGATTTAGCGCACAAGCTGGTCAAGAGCAATACCATGAATGATTAGTTTATTTCGTGAAAAAGGGCTTCACTACAATGGGATTAATACAATCAAGCCACCACAAAAATAAATCTTGACAGACCTTCAAGCTATTAATGAGAACTAGTTAGTTGCTCATCATAAAAGGCAAACCAAAAAGAAGCACATACTAATAGTAAATGCATCCCCGTCCTAGCAACTTCAAGGCATAGGGCCTTTTGAAAAACCTAATTAAGCACTGAAAATGAAGACATTCAACATTATGCATGAGGCAAGTTTGACACTCATAACTAGTTTTGACTTAGAATCAAGAATTCATTTAATGTGTTAAGAGAAGTAGCCATAAATCAATCAAGAGAAAATTTCAAATAAGGGCTCCAAGTGCTCTCATTTTCTCCTAAAGTGGTCATTGTTTCAAATAAAGGCCTAAAGTATAAAAATAGGGCATGAAGTGGTCATGGCTATTTCAAATAAGGGCCTGACCTCGCCAGACAGCCGAACGGCTAAATATTCCAGCCGATCAAGTGTATTTTCGTCAAAATACAACTTTAACCTAATTTTTAGTTAAATTAAATTAAAATTTAAAAAAAAAACTGAAAAAACAAAAGGGAAACACAAGCAGGGGCCACAATCCCAATGGGCATTGGGGCGACGGCAAAGGTAGGCGGGATCGCCGGCACATTGGCGAGGGTTTCAGCGACCGTCACACTGAACCGGCTGAGCTCTCCCTGCTCTGTCAAGGCCTGCTGGCCCTCACCTCTAGCCGGCAGGGTCACTTTGGCCCTACCCACCATCCCACCAGCATTGGGGTGGCAGCCACAAGCGGGAGGGCAGCCCCCTCTCGCCCTTGTTTCATTATTTTATTTCACATTTAGTTTTTGTTTTTATTTTTGAAAAACTGGAAAAAGAAAAACAAATAACAAAATAATAAAAAGCTTCACATGATCAAAATGCCCCTACTAACCGATGAGTCAAGTTGTTTTTTGAGACTGATAAGGTCACTTCAAGCCCTTATTTGAAACAGTATCCACTCCAAGCTCTTATTTGAAATAAGGTCAACTCCAAACCCTTATTTGAGAAAATGAGAGCCTTTTTTGAATTTTTCCTTCAACATCAACATCAACATCAACAACAATTTTATCCCAAACTAGTTGGGGTCGGCGGTTGAGTTTTTCCTTCAATCAATAAAAAAAGTAGTTATGAGGATCAACTCTTTAAAAAAAGTAGTTATGAGGATTAACTCTTTACTACTTATATTGCTAAAACCACTAATAATGTCTACAAAACCAGATTTTATAAGAAATTAATCATACTCGCCATGTAAGTTTCAACTACTATCAAACAATTTTTTAATTCTATTTTCAGTGTTAAAGTCTGGTGCTTAAATTTAAACACTTAATTTTCAAATTTGTCAGTCAAGCCAGTTACAGCAAATAAGCGAACTTTTGAACACGGGAGTGACGGCTTACATATCTCAATCACTCTCAACTTTGGGCACATTCAGCAGACTCATGCATCCTAAGCCGCTCAAGGATTTCAAAAGGCCTGCAAGGAGGAATTACATGATGGAAAAATGAATCTCAACAATAATTTGGTCAAAACAAAAACTAAGTCTCTCCGCATATAGCCAATGAACAGGTGCAAAGATCATACCAAGGTTCCTAAAGTTCTAAGTCTGTTGAGCTCCTATAACCCCTCATTCTGAAACATGCTTACCTCATTCAGCCAGCAACATAAATCAATCATATCAGAGAACCCAGGGAAACACTAAGACATCAAGTTTTAAAAGAAAAACAAATATTGACGATGATGACTGCAAAGGAGGAAAAACTATTTCTTTGGAAAAAGAAAAAGCCATAAAAGAGCAGGGAATAGAGGGGTATAGAGGAGGTAGAGTGGGCACATTTATTTGGCCCCGGCTTGATGCACCTCGGTTGTGTTCTTTTTCCTAACAAATTGTGCTACTAAAATGAACAATAATTTAGGATGTTTCAGCATTTTTCTCCAAGTGTTCATATCTCTAGTATATATATAACCACCGGCGTGACATAGGAGTTAATCAATTTTTGCTAAAGCAAAATGCTTTTGCATTCCATTAAATTTGGTTAAATCTAATATGAACAATGAAAACATGAAACACTGCTAAAGATGTAATAAAGAAAATACACGTATCTCTTGTTGGAGAGTAACAAAGATGCAAGTCTGGGTTACAAAATTAGCAGTCCTATGTCGCGTGACTAAAAGCAAGTATTGGCACTAATATGCATGTTGCATTATCCCGGCTTTCAAACATGGGAAATGGGCAGATCCAGAATCTGGACCCTCCATCTTATTCCTGTAGCTCCTACGTCACCCACACACTTCATATAATTCGAGTAATTATGAAAGTTGGGCTAGCACAGCACTCAGGCTAATGGGCCTCTAAAATCCTACAACGAGATCGACAAATAGATCACATTCGAATACCTAAATACCTTTCTCAAGTTGGGGGCCTTCAAGCAGGATAACAGCAAAAGCCACATCTTATATGCTAGATCAGAGAGTTATACAGAAGATATCAATTGCTGCTCCTATTTACTCAACAACCAGAAAACTCAACAGAGGAGAGCCTCACAAAATAATCTCACGGTTGTGAATCAATCTGCGTTCATTGTTTTCCATAGCATCCAATACATCGGCAGTTTCTGGTCCAGCTGCCACTCCAGCAACAATTGACGGGGAAGGCGTGTTTGGAGTCCATATCTAGCATCACAAACCACTTAATATTTTTCCCAAGTACGACTTTTCTTTCCTCAAACAAATCCATCACAAGACTCACCTTTATTGTGTTGTCAATCCCACTGGTCGCCACAACACAATCAAAGGGATGACACTGCACGCAATTCACAACTGTGAAGGAACATGAGTGACGTGCTTCAGAAAAATATAGGAAAAGCATCCCATGGAAGTTAAAGCATCAGTGTTAGAAAATACCTGCTTCGTCTCCAAGAAGCATCTTCATCAGTCTACCCGTCCTTTTTTCCCAGATAAACCATCTGCCATCATCGCTTCCACTCGCAACATATTCACCTGAAAATAAAGACATGGATTTCGTGATAAATCTACATCACTTCACTAACAGGAGCGTAACTATTTTTTGTTTTTTTTTTTTTTTTTTTTTTTTTTGGGGGGGGGGGGGGGGGGGGGGGGGGTCAGTGCACTAACAGCAGTTGGGATACCCATATCAGGAAGATATACGAATTAAAAGTCTGTTTGGAGGAGATATATGTTGAATGGAAAAGGAAGAAGCATCAGACATAACACCGTGCTTTCGTTGCTCGGGTTATGGAAGCAAACGAGGAACCAAAGATGAAATATTCACTAAAAAGCCTCAATACCAAGGCCAAAGTGGTTTCTAACAGAATCTAAACTCATGGAGAGCCATCCACGATATGGAGCTCATGTAAGTCGTCAGATAGTATATCAGAAAGTGGATAGCAACGGTGCAGGGCTGAAGTTTTGCTATGTTTAGTCAATTTGCCCATGAGCACGAGCCTGCTGAACAAGAAAAAAAATTCTACAACTCCATTGATTAATGTACAAAAGGCTATAATTGAAAGATTCCGAAAGGAAGACGGAAAAAAATAAGAAAATATTTCATCAAATGGGAAGTAGGGCACTGCAACTAAGCGGTACAGGCTGATTTACAAAGAACACGCCATACTACCATGGAAAATCTCAAACGATCTTCTCATAATCATAAGAAAGTAGGTTTTTTAGCTATCATTCAGCTTTTTCTCGGATGCTTAAGCAACCATATGAAACCAGTGCCAAGATTAGCTCACATCTGGAAAATCAGCTACTTAAATTGGCCTAAACCATGAACGAAAATTTTGAGATTTAGAGGTGTCGAAGTTATTATCCCACATCGCCTGATAACAGGTCTTATATGCTCCTTATATTCATGTGGTCTCCCTCAACCTATTAAGCTTAAGCTTTTGGGTTAGATTTTCATACATGGTATCAGAGCCAACGTTATCCCTTCCGCGAATGTGCATGTGTCGACCCTCCGATAGTCAAATTCCACGAGCCGCTCGTAACCCAGCTTGCACGTGAGAGGGGGTGTTGAAGTTATTATCCCACATCGCCTATTAACGGGTCTTATATGCTCTTTAAATTCATGTGGTCTCCCTCCACCTATTAAACTTAAGTTTTTGGGTTGAACTTTCTAACAAGAGGCATCTTAGTGTTAAGCCTATCAACCAACAGTAGCAGATTTATTAACCTAAGAAAAAGCCAGGGAACATCCCTAAGTGGATGACACCAATCCAGTCCATCAACGCAGCCAGTATGCTAATAAGGAAAATGCTGCACTCACACTTGATAATTAGACTGAGACTAAAAAGGAAATATTGTCAAAAGACCTCAAGCAACGAGCAGCATCAACATATCAAAATGTACCTCTCTGCCCTAGAAAATTGGCCTGCTTTATATCAGTTCCCACATTGCAATGCCCAACATATCTCTGCTTCATATCAATTACTGCCTCAGGCTGCAACAAAGTTAGATGGTAAGTTGATGGCACAAGATGACGAAAAATAGAAGTACTCTATAACGATTACATTGGGATAAATCTCTCTCTCTCTACACACACACACACACATACATACATACATATCTATCTACCCATACAATTATAACGATTACAATACAGGTTGGGATGAACCTCCCCCCCTCCCTCCTCAGTTATGATATGAAGATCTTGATCTTGCTTGTCAATCAGAGAGCGTAAATCTATGTAACAACAAAAACGCTGCCGCTATGGCAACAACTACACTGTCACGAAGCAGGTGTACCCGCCGTTACCAACAAAAGTAAACACCACCAAAGTGGGGATTATCGCGGCTACTAGTCCCTTAAAATTATGCTTTTCTCACCAATGCAAAGTTGTTACTAAATTATTGACATGGGGGATTTCAGAAGGATCAAATAAAATTTTCTTTAGTAAAAATGGAAATGACTAATCAACTGGACAAGATTCTATTGATATGCGTGGTAAGAGCAATACCCTACGCCAGTTTATTAGCAGTTTAGCTTGAAATAGAGAAGTTCCAGATATGAACCTGATACGCGATCTTATCATTATGCGACGATGATGAAGGGGATCCACATGAATCATTTGTGCTGGCAGTTTCTCTAGATGAATCACCTCTTCGGTGGATTCTCAAATTTAAACTTCCATGTAGAACATTTGATTCAACATCACGTCCTTCATCGCCGGAAATTGACGTTTCAAAATCCACCTCCATTTCCTCATCATAATCAGATTCCTCTCTTTCAGATCTTGGACCATCTTGGGAAGCATCACTATTAGCCTCTGATCGAATTAGAATGTCACCTAATGATAGCACTCTTGCTCCTCGAGGCTCGGATCTTGGTGCTCCATTTGTTACTTTGTTATTTTTTTCTGCTTCAGCTAAATGATAAGATAACACAGACATAGACAAATCAAAAGGTAGGACAGTGGATATGATGCAAATGCCCATTGTATTCCTCTATACCCAAAGGATGAATTTGTTTGACTACACTAACATGAAATTAATTCAAACGATGCTCATTATTTAGAAAAGGAGGAAATTCGAATAAGCCAAAAACAGAAGAAATATAAAGCAGGAAAAGAACGAAAATATGTCCACAATATCATGCAATTTGATAGTAGACATTTTGCTAGGAAGAAGTAAAAGGTGATGACTGATGATCAGATTAATCAACAAGAGCAGTGAAAGCAGGGAGGACTCATTGTAGATGAACTATGCACCTGCAGCAAGACGCTGCTTTATATCCTGCACCCTTTCCTCGAGCTTAGGATCTGATGGAGACAAGCACTGTGCTGAAAGAGCAAATTCTAGAGATTCTTTATGTTTGCCCAACTGCCAAAGAGTTTGCATGGAGAAATGAGTGCACAAAGCCCACACCCGGGGCACCAGCCATGCTAATAGACTTAGCGAGTCTTTGAACAAAATTCATATCATTAATATACAAATTTGAGAACTGCAGCATGCAAAGGGCGCAGTAACCCAAGTAATAACTACTTATCTGGATTTTCAAACAAACATAAAGCAACCACAAGCAGGACCAAGGTCAGATGCAGTTAATCTGTTCTTTTAGGCATTGTACAGTCGCTTCATCAAGCCTTATAGCCCCCCTTGCCAATTTCAAATCTGTCGCTACCAACCAAAGTTACCAACCAAGAAAACATATTTTTTACAGGAAGTTGACAGCCAAATATTAATGAATAAGACGCTCGTCAATCCCTCAGGATCATCTTCTCAGCTAAGAGGTAAAAGATAATGAAATTGGGAAGTCAAACTCCACTTCATTAAAAGAAACTCTTCATCTTAATTGATCAAGTCTACACAATCTTGACCAGGTAAAAAACAATACTAGAAACGGACACAGATACCAAATAGTGTTCAAATAAAAAATTGATCGCCCGGGAAAAAAGGCATAGCAATCGATGTCTTGTTCTTCAATAGATTGAATTAACAAGTTTTTCTGCATCTTCCACCATGATAAATTGGATTTGATGACAAAAAAATTTAAACTAACTTGGATCAATAAAGTATGCATTTGAAGTATGCAGACTTTTTAGTTCTTTATGAGTATACCCATCTTTAGGTTTTTTAAAGTTCACACCTTCATATTTTGTTCTTCAACTATTTTAATTTGATATGGAATTGTTATCCAAGTAACATATTCACATAAGGGGCTTAAAGTGGGTTATATGGGTGGGCATGGTTTTCATATGTAGGGTTAAGTATGGATGTGTTTTAGCAATATGGGTTGGGTCGCTATGGGTCGCTGAATTTGCATTGCACAAATATGGGTAAATTTGGGTCGGACCATTTTTTACCCAGCCCGACCCACCCATTTGACAAGCCCAATCCATTGTCATGTTCTAAGTCTCACAATGAACAGGCTGCCAACACCATTAGAAAGACCAAAACAAGACACCATTCTCCCACAACTGGTGAATGAAGCTACAGGAACCATATTTTCGACTCATTAAGACATAAAACAATCTCACTGGCTCAAACTTATTGTCCATTTCTGATCTAATCCTACATTCACTAAGTGTGGCTCAAGGGACCAGTGTATGAACAAACTATATTTCAGGCAACAGGTACTTTGGAAAATTAGATTGACAGGCAAACTTAGTAGCCACCTGAGATAAAGCTTCAGACATATAGTAAAGTGGTCTGACAGAAGAAGTGTCGATCATCCTAGCTCTCTGGCAATCTCTTATAGCCATATGCACATCATTCTTCCATTTCCGCTGATAAGAGAAGATAAAATCAGTCCATCATACAACAGCAACAGGGGTCAAACCAAACTACCAAATCACAATACTTCACCAAAGACCTTGAGTAACAAAGCTGCACGTGTGCACAGACATTCAAGCCTTAAGGCAGGTTCAATAACTTGCCCATGTCCATCCAGAACTTCATTGCATGCCTCAATTCCATGATAATAGTCTATTCCCTTTCTCCAGGATGCTTCTGCAAACTGCATTAAACTCCGGCACTTCTCAAGCTGTGAAGCCTGTATTAGACACAGAAATGACAGTGAAAGAGCTTCAGTTCCATTTCAAAAAATATATCAAGACAAGGTTCAGATAGAATGGCACCGCAAGATGATGTGGATAGTTTTTGGAAACTGTTGGTTGCATTTCCACTGCATTTGGCCAAGGAGTGAAGGTTGTCAGCTTTGAGACATCTGCTGCAGTATACTTCATCACATTTCCTCCTCCTGTACAAAATGAGATTATGAGACCAGATTATACTGTTTAACCAGATAAGCGTTCCATACATACTTCACAAATATGATCATCTATTAAAGCCACCAAAAGGCAATCAGTAGGCACACACTAACTCAGTCATGAAATTCTCTCAAAGAAGAGCATCTTGACTGCGCATGTGGATGACTAGAGTTCCCAATAGTATTAAAGTGAAGAAAAAGATATTTGCAGTGTCCTATCACTTTCCCCATACTAAGATCGTCACCATTTCACTAAAGCTCCTGCTAATGCAGTGACATAAGAACTACATAACAGGAACATGGCTTTCATCCTTGTTTCCCCAACATCTAACTTCATAGCATCTTGTACAATCTGACACACCAATTGATCAAGCATACCAGAGTTTACATTCATTAGGTACACATGCTCTCCACTATAGCTGAGTAAAACCTCTTCTCCATTTGGACTAAATGTAACATGAGTCAGGTGCAAGCTTGAGCGTCCCTGCAAAGAGTAGAAAGTAATAAACTTGATCTTCCTCCCTAGCAGTAGAAAAAGCTACTTTCGTGAAATGAGTAATAGCCTTACATTTATCAACCAAGAGCACAATCGTAAAATCGAGATAGACATATTGAATCAAACTCTCTATGGTTCACAAATCGAATGAAACAAATCATGGATTCAGTGAAATATCTAAGTTTAGTTTCCAAAGACTCAGATACAGAAAAGTAGATGTATTAAAATGAGATGTCTAAGCAATATTCAGTAGTACCAAACACAACGTCAAAGAACGTCCGCAAGATACGTATGAAACTGGTATTTCAACACAAACAGCCAGGGCCATGGTGATGGCCAATGGATTAGCTTGTGTTTCAGCATTTTACAGATTCATCCAACACATTGATTTCATTTACAACTTAAATTTGAATTATAAGATTCAAAGCTTTCATGCCACTTTTAATTTCATCGAGTGCAAAATTTAGATATAAAGAGTGAAAAAATGATAATATTTTGACCTAAAAATTATATGACAACAGGAATCTATCTCTTTGTTTTGGTATAGACAAGTTCACCGGCAGTATTGGCATAATATTCATTAACATATTCTTTCCACTAATGATACATAGCGCTCTTAGGCAAAAATTAAGAAGAAATAACATGAAAGTTAAATTTTGGAAAGAAATCTTAAGATTTTCAAGTCAATCAAAGAACATACTAACAGCAAGCTCAAAAGGGGAAGATGGAAGACCAACAAATGAAAAAGACTGAAGCAATTCTACTATCACATATCCAAGGATATAGGAAGGATAGATGTGAAAGGATGTCTAATATCTATTGCAACATCAAGAAAAGCATCAACAACATCAACATCAACAACACCTTTACCCAAACTAGTTGGGGTCAGGTAGATGAACCCAAAAAAGAAAAATAGAATATAACAAAAATAAAAGCAAAGATCAATTGAAGAAAAAAGAATAAAATATAAATAAATAGGGAAAAAGGGACTAAGGACTTAAAAAGGTCAGTCTGGAACATAGAAAATCTACCCCTCTCTAATACTAAAAGATTCCCTCAACTTCGTTCTAGAACAAACCGTACGCCAATCTATTTCCCACATCCTTAAATCTTGTTTTACTACTTTTCCCCAAGTTAGTTTCGGTCGTCCTCTTCCTTTCTTCATGTCATGCTCCAGTAACAAAATTCTACTCTTATTGGAGCATCTAGGGGTCTTCGAAGAACATGCCCAAATCATCTCAGTATATGTTCTCTCATCTTTTCTGCCACTGGTTCTACTCCAACTTTCTATCAAATGTCTTCATTTCTTATCTTATCCATCCCTATATGCCCACACATCCATCTTAACATCCTCATCACTGCAACTCCCATCTTATGCTCATGTTGCGTATGTGCTAGCCAACATTCAGCTCCGTATAGCATTGCGGGTCTTACTGTTGTTCTATAAAATTTTCTTTTTAGCTTAAGAGGAATTTTGCGATCACACAAAAAACCTGATGCAGTGCGCCATTTCATCCAACTTGTTCTGATTTTATGGCTTACATCCTCATCAATCTCTCCTCCCTTTTGCAATTATTGATCCTAGATATCTAAAAGCATCTTTCTTGGACACCTCCTGCCCAAGTATATTCATCGATTCTGGATCTCCTCCTCTCGCCGTGGCAAATTCACACTCCATGTACTCAGTCTTATTTCGACTTAACGTAAATCCCTTGGCCTCCAATGTACTTCTCCAAATAAGAACTGACATAAATAAATCCTAATAAATGATGACAGGGCTAGTAGTGCTTTACCGTATCCAATGTTGAATGGTCAAGTAGCAGCACTATCCAAATAAGAACTGACATGTTCTAAATGTAGGTGAATTGAAAATGAGAATGCTTTCTTGGAGCACCCAAAATACCAATGGCTTTAAAATGACCACATTGAAGGAAAAAGTGGAACCCAATAAAGGTTAAAATGGGAAAGGTTTGTCCAATATGGTTTCAACACTTGATGACAGCATTTAGGAAGTTCAGAAGATGGTGTGTGATAAGGGATGCAAAGGAGGCGGCTAAATGGAGCAGCAAAAGGCATAAAAATTTGCAGATGGAGACTTCAAGGAAATTTTGAGTACTTGAAATTTACTGAGGACACTATAGTCAAAAGATCCAGATAATCAGCCAAACTTACAAGGACGTGTCAAACAAAATTCATATTACTACACATAGACAAGATAATGCCGACAAAGTCCACTGCAAGCTCAAGAATGCAGTAAACTTGAACATGATTAGACTCATTTATATCTAATCGCTATCACCAAGAAAATATTGCATCCTTGTTATAATAGGTAAAATTGCAACCACAAGTACTACTAAAGCACTCCCATTCCTAAAAAGTTCAGCACAGACCATATTTCTAGCACAGAAATACAGGTTCAGAAAATAAAAACATTAAATTTGAATAAAACAGTGCAAAAATGCAATAATGCCAAATTCTGAACTAACGCGGTCCGAGAGATGCATTGGGCAGAAATAGTTGACACAAAGAGGTGGTGCCATCTTTTTCCTGCAGGAGGTCAACGGTGGCAGCATCCTTCTATCATATAATCGTGCAAATGCATCACTGACATGTAAAAGAAAAACTATTAATTGAAGCTAAGAAAACTTAGATTTTAGGAACAAGCTTCAGCTGCAACAAAATACCTCCCACCAACTAGGATCAAGTGAGGCCTGGTGGAACTGATATCAGAAGATTTTAGTTGGAGTAGTCCTTTCGGAGGATCTGTTAATGATTTCTTGGACCCAGAACGCAAGTCAAGCTGCCAAATTCAAAGAGAGAAGATTTAAATTAATGCATCTACTTTCACTATTCTAAAGCCTAACCGGCCGAATGAATGGCAGTAATACAGCACACCCATGATCAACTGTATCCAAGAGCAAATCAAGATACATCTTTTGCCTAACTCACAATGCCCTTTCACACACAGATTTCAAGCAAAGAGAGCTGCAACATAACACAAGGAAAACATTACACAAAACCAATGCAGAAAGCGAGGTGACAAAATTATGCCGGCAAAAGCACATAAGCTCAGTAATAAGTACATGAAGGAAATGCATCAAGTATGTATTCATATCAAGATTCTCCAACAACTGTCAGGACACTACAACAGGAAAATAACAAGAATAAGTTCATGATTTTCAAAAACTTTGAAATACACTTAGCACAAGAATGATCAATCATAATAGCGCAAGTATTCGCAAGAATTATGACTCACCAGAACACTTAAAATAGACTTAGCACAAGAATGATCAATCATAATAGCACAAGTATTATAACTCACCAGAACACTTCGACATTCCTGTTGCGGAGATCCAGCAGGAGGGCAAGAATTACCTTCCCGAAAGTCATGCTGCCTCAAGGTTCCATCTTCGCATGCACTCCAGACAACATTGGGGTTACCCACTTCAACCTACATGAAACAGGAAAGGACAATTATTCACAGCAGAAGCCGCATAAAATGTGGCTATTCACCAATTAATAATAGAACTTGCCACAATAGACTCACAGCTAATTTTTTAACTCTTCCAGTGTGGCACTGGAAAAGTGCCGATGGAGGAATGGCATTTTCTTCAGTTCCTCTCCCATCTAATCGAGACAAGTTGAATAACCTGACCTGTAGCAGTGCCAATGCAAATTTATAGACATCATCATTGGAAGCAACTATGATCATGATAAATATCAGAAGCGGAAACAGTACTTCTCTATCTCCAGCTCCCGAGACTACAAGATTGTCTGATGTTTCAGGGACAAATTTTGTACAAAAGATGTTTGCAGAGTGCCCAGTATCAATTGAATGCAAAAGCTTCCGACCAGAATAGCTCCAAATATTGACCTGTGTAAGGAAAAAGTTCGTAATGCTCCCCATAGAGAAACTAACATTATAAGAGTTTGCAGGAAAATGGAATCACTGTTATGACATAGGTATGATAACTTTTCTGCTGCTAATCTGGTCCGCAACATTAAGCAAAGCATACTCACTAATGCTTAAAGCCCCTTCAGAAAAAGGACACAAAAAACGCGCACACTAAAATTTTGCAATCCAAATCCAAGTGTCCTTCACAAGTATTAACTCACTATAGCTAATTGCTCATTCCTTACACCAAAATACGTCAGTATAGAAACTTCTAGAAACAAAAATTGCACGTAAAATACAATAGTTCAGAGAAATTCACTTAGGGCACCAAGTATGTGCAAACCTAATTTTAAAAAGAGCTCGAGCACCAGAAAGAGCTAAGATATTGGATAAAGCATCTACAGTCAATGCATTTACAGCTACATGCAATTTTTCACAATTTTAAAATGCAAGATTTTGAGCCGGTTTTGATAAATTACAACATCAAAAGACCTCTCCTTTAAGAGCTTTTTTGATCCATTCTTTACAAATCAGCAAACACAAATAGAGAGGAATTGAAGTAATCCTCCTTTTCTTGCCACATGGCAAATGACCCCTGCCCGTAATTTTTGCTCGATAAAGCCTCCTAAAGAACCCAACTTCGTGCCTAAGAAGCTGCCTAAAGTATACTTGAGGGACAATGAACTAGAAGATGCCTCACAGTATCTTTTTGCAAAAAGAGCACCTATTGACAAGCATATATTGCCTCTCTGAACGCAAACAAGACTATGCTGTGCTGAACACTGATTTTTCTATGAAGATCGGAAAAACTCAGACGGCAGCTCAGAGTCCTTCTCGCACCCCAGTGCAATGTGGGACTTCCCTTGCAAATCTCATAATCAAGAGTCGAGATAATCTGCCCACTACTTGAAGCACCATAAAAAATAGAGTGTAGCCTATTCATATACATTAGACATAAACAAAACTGAGTACTCTCCGAAGGATTTTTTAAACAACATAAAAGACAGCCAGAAAGATTGGCCCCATGTGGACTAATTTAGATATTATGAGATTAATTGTTCAGTTGCTAATTTCCATGACTTTAGCCCAAAGTTTCAGTTTTCTCCATTCGGAGAGATAAAACGGTCTTTTGTCTATCCAAATTCATCTATATATGATGTGCACCATTTCATCAAAAATGTCATTCCTCTCTGGCCCAAGCAACTAAGGCTGCGCATGGCAACCATTCTAATTCTGAAAACTAATTATGATTAAAATGGCTTTTTTTTTATTCTGTTCCTGAATGAGTTTTAGAAAATCAGAACGCGTTTGATAACTGCCCAAAATTTATGTTCCTGGAATAGAAACATATTCGATAACTACACAAAATTCCTATTTCAAAAAACTGCTTCTCTTCCTAATTTTTTTCATTTAAGTCAAATAACGATGTAGCTATTTTGTAAAATTTCATCTAAAATTGAATTCTAATTTTCAATGCACAATAAAATAATTTAAAAAATATATTTTTTTTAGCGTGTCATAAATGAAACATAAATTTTAATATATAATGGAGAGATATTGAGAAAAGAAGGAGAACCTCCATATGGAGTTTATTGACCTCGAGAAAGCACATGATAGGGTTTCAAGAAAGGTTTTGTGGTAGATCCTTGAAAAGAAAAAAGTACCTTCAAAGTATGTAGAGTCAATCAAGGATATATATGATGTTGTTACTACTTGCGTAAAGGCTTGAAATGGCACATCAAGTTATTTTCCAATCACAGTAGACTTACACTAAGATTCTGCTTTGAGTCCTTATTTTTTTGCCCTGGTTATAGATGAATTAACAAAAGATATTCAAGATGAAGTACCATAGTGTATGCTATTTGCAGACGATATTGCGCTTATTGATAAGATCAGGGCTGCATTAGCACTAAATTAGAATTATGGAGAAGCACGTTGGAGGCTAAAGGATTTACATTAAGTCGAAGTAAGATCAAATACTTGAAGTGTAAGTTTGACACAGTAAGAAGAGGAGATCAAGCCGTTAATATGCTCAAACAGGAGCTGCCCAAGAAAGATACTTTTAAATATCTGGGATCAATATTGCAAAAGGGTGGAGAGATTGATAAAGATGCAAGCCATAGAATCAGAGCTGATTGGATGAAATAGCGCAGTGCATCAGGATTTTTATGTGATCGCAAAATTCCTCTTAGGTTAAAAGGAAAATTTTATAGAACAACAGTAATACCTGCCATGCTATACGAAACTGAATGTTGACCAGTACAGAAGCAACATGAGCATAAAATGAGAATAGCAAAAATGAAAATGTTACGATGGATGTGTAATCATACAAGGACGGATAAGATAAGTAATGAAGATATTCGACGAAAAGTTGAAGTAAAAAAGGTAGCAAAAAAGATGAAAGAACATAGATTGAGATGATTTGAGCACATCCTTTGAAGGCCTCTAGAAACTCCGGTAAGAACATAAGTTTGCTATCGAGAGCATAACACGAAGAAAGGAAGAGGTCGACCGAAGCTTACTTGGGGAAAAGTAATAAAACAAGGTTTAAGGGAGTGGAAAATATATTAACGTACGGTTTGTCTTAAGACGGAGTAAAAGAAGTCTATTAGTATTGTAGAGGGGCGGAATTCTCATATTCCTGAATGTTCTTTTTAGTTTTTTTCCTATATATAATTATCTATATTTTTATCTGTTTATTTATTTTTACATATTTATATCTCTGTCCTCGATCGGTCCTGTTTTTATTTTATTTTATTTTATGAATCTTTGGGGTTCATCGACCGCCGACCCCAACTAATTTGGAATAAAGGTGTTATTGATGTTGATGTTTGAAGTTCGATTGAAGCATGGGATAATTTCCATATTAAGAACTCATTTTTTCCCTTTAAATGTTACTTTGTCCAAAATACATACAAACATAACAGCGGAATAACCAAATTATTCACTGACAAAAAAAAAATCAACTTATCCTCCTTGATACAAAGTACAAGTCCTTCACTATCATTTTGTAGTTTGTCCTAAATCCAAGTGCGTATTTGACTCCAGCTCCACATGTGGATAGTCACATTTTGTGACGCACTACGAGTATATATATTATTATTCGCATGTTGGATGCCCTCATCTTCTGCGATATTTTTTGCATAAGAGTTTAAACTGTGAAATCTAGAAAATTTAGGCCCAATTTTACGAAAATGAGGTCAAATTAGCCTAATCTAAGGTGCTTCTATTTTTAGGAATTTTCTAAATGTTTTGTGATTTTTTAAAAAATTACCAATTTTTTTCTAAATTTTTTATTTTTATTTTTATTAGGTTGAGGGAAAAGTGACGAGAGAACTGAAAGGGAAAAGTGAGTGGTGTGAGACTTCGTTCTATTTTGTAATTCTCAAAAGTGATTATTTTTTCCAGAACTAACTTTTTTTTGTTCCGGATTTTACTCTGAAAACTGATTCAGAGAACATAATCAAAATCAGAATTTTTTACGTTACCAAGTAGTATTCTCATCCTTTTTTGCTCCCGGAATCAAAATCAGAGAATGAGAATGGTTATCATGCAGGCCCTAATAATATAGCCCAAAAAATTGATATCTTTAAAAAAAAATAAAAAATTACTCGCCCAACTCCATTTTGAGCATGATCTTACCGCCTCTACAATTCTAAACGAGTCAGACAATCCAAGGGGAAAAAATGGAACATAAGGTTATGCGATCTTAAGTTTTGAGCAAGTTTAATAACATTACTTTCGTGTTCGGGGCAAGTACAATAACATTACTTTTAGTATTTGTCCTGATATAGGATGACAAGCCCAACAACAAAGAATTGCTCTTCAGGCTTCATAGCAAAGCTTCTGAAGCATCACACCTAGGTTTCTTAAGCATCACACCTAAGAGATGAATTGCATCATACAATCCCAAAGCAAAAAATTGCCAAATTCAAATAATCGTCAACACTATTGAAAAGAAAGAATAAAAATATCTATGGACTCTTTCAAAGTTCTACTACTTCTTGAAATACCAAACCTCTAAACGAGAAAAATATACATAACGGGAAAACATAATATCCTAATTAAAATAAAATCCTAATAAGAATCAAATCTTCAAAGATATTAGACTGCTAATTTATCTATGAGAAGAATCATTATCCTTAGTACTCTTATTTGATTTGTGGAAGTCCATCTTCACCAAAACTTGGTACATCAACATCGACATCGACATCGACACCTTTATCCCAAACTAATTGGGGTCGACAGTCGATGAATCCCAAAAAATCATAAAAATGAAAGCAAAATCAAGCGAGGGAAACGAGATAAATGCGTAAAAATAAATATCTATCTATCCATCGATCTATACACTACCCCCCACAATACTAATAGCCTTCCTCCACTCCGTCCTAAGACAAACCGTACACCAATTTATTTCTCACTCCATTAAATCTTGTTTTACTGCTTCTTCCCAAGTAAGTTTCGACCGACCTCTTGCCTTTTTCGTGTTATGCTCTCGATAGCAAATTTCTGTTCGTACCGATGCATCTAAGGGCCTTCGAAGGATATACCCAAACCATATCAATCTATGCTCTCTCATCTTTTCCGCCATCAGTTCTACTCCAATTTTTCGTCAAATCTCTTCATTCCTTATCTTATCCATCCTTGTATGACCACACATCCACCTTAACATCCTCACTTTCGTTACTCCTATTTTATGCTCATCTTTACTTTATGCTGGCCAACATTCAGCTCCGTATAACATGGCAAGTCTGACTGCTGTTCTATAAAATTGTCCTTTTAACCTAAGAGGAATTTTGCGATCACATAAAAATCCCGATGCACTGCACCATTTCATCCAACCTGCTCTGATTCTATAGCTTACATCGTCATCAATCTCTCCTTCCTTTTGCAATATTAATTCCAGATATCTAAATATATCTTTCTTGGGTACCTCATGTCCGAACATATTTACGGTTTCTTGATCCCATTTTCCTGCCGTGTCAAACTCACACTTCAAATATTCCGTCTTAATTCGACTTAACGTAAATCCTTTAGACTCTAACATGCTTATCCATACTTCTAACTTAGCGTTAACCCCAGCCCTGGTCTTATCAATAAGCACAATATCATCTGCAAATAGCATACATCACGGCACCTCATCTTGAATATCTTTTGTTAGCTCATCCATAACTAGGGCAAAAAAGTAAGGGCTCAAAGCAGAACCTCGATGTAAGCCTACTGTGGTTGGAAAATAACTTGATGTGCCATTACAAGCCTTCACACATATAGTAGCACCGTCATACATGTCCTTGATTGCCTCGACATACTTTGAATATACTTTTTTCTTCTCAAGAATCCACCAAAAAATCTTTCTTGGAACCCTATCATACGCCTTCTCGAGATCAATAAACACCATATGGAGGTCCTTTTTTCTTTCTCCATCAATTGTCGTATCAAGAAATTAGCCTCCATGGTAGATCTTCCTGGCATAAATCCAAATTTATTAACAGAAACCTTGGTCTTTATTCTCAAATAATGCTCAATAGCTCTCTCTCGCAACTTCATTGTATGGCTCATAAGCTTGATGCCTCTATAGTTAGAACAATTCTGGATATCCCTCTTGTTCTTGTATATAGGCACAAGTATACTCTTCCTCCATTCATCAGGCATCTTATTAGTATGGAATATCTTGTTAAAAAAACTGGTCAACCAACTTATTGCTACATCACCTAAGCATCTCCATACTTCAATAGGGATACCATCGGGTCCTAAGGCTTTATTAGCTTTCATCTTTTTTAATGTCTCCCTAACTTCCCATGCTTTAACTCTACGCACAAACCTTCTGTTTGAATCATCAAAAGCATCTTCCAAATCCGCCTCACTTCTATCGCTCTCCCCATTAAAAATTTTGTTAAAATAGCTCATCCACCTACCCTTAGCGTCTTCATCTCTTATTAAGAGTGTTTGATTTTCATCCTTGATACATCTAACCCGCGTCAAGTCTTTACTTTTCTTGTCCCTTGACTTTGCAAGTCTATAGATACATTTTTCTCCTTCTTTACTCCCAAGTTTGTTGTCCATATCGATGAAAACCTTCCCTCTAGCTTCTCGCATAGCTTTCTTGGCACTTTTTCTCACCAAGCTAAACTTTTGAAAATTCTCTTCATTAGGACATTTATGTAGGTATCTGAAACACTCCTTCTGCTTAATTGCTTCCAGCACCTCTTCATTCCACCACCAGATTTCCTATGTTTGATGTCTATTCCCTCTACTTTCCCCTAACACCCCTTTTGCCACTGTCTTGATGCAGTTAGACATCTACTTACACATCATATTTATTTCGCCCTCCAGTCGCGCCAGTCCTTCGTATAGCATTCTTTCCATTAATTCTGTTTTTTTTCTCGTTATGTAACTTCCATCATCTTACTCTGGGGTGTTGCGCACTTCTCTTCATCTTCTATACTTTATTATACCGAACTTATAAGACCACCAACTTATGTTGTGTAGCTACACATTCACCAGGGTATATCTTACAATCTACATACGAGGCTCTATCCTCTCTTCTAGCAAGAAAGAAATCAATCTGGCTATAATTTTTACCGCTGCGAAAAGTGATCAGATGTGACTCTTTTCCTAGAAAAGGTGTTTGCCAACATCAAATCATAAGCTAATGCCACTCAAGATGTCTTCGCCAGCTTCATTTCTAGTTCCATATCCAAAACCTCCATAAAACCTCCGTTACTCTGACCGACATGTCCATTTAAATCTCCTCCTATGAATACCTTCTCCTCGTGTGGTATTCGCCTTAAAATCTCTTCCAGATCTTCCCAAAATCTGCTCTTCTCGGACGCTTGCAATCCAACTTGAGGAGCATACACACTAAGGATATTCGGAATCAAATCTCCCACTACTGGTTTAACTAAAATAATCATATCTCCTATTCTTTTAACATCAACTCTATCCTTAAAATTTTTATCGATCAGAATCTCAACTCCATTTATACTCTTTGTTGTGCTTGTATACCGTATCTTGAATCCAATGCCATCCACTTCCTTAGCCTTCTCTCCTTTTCATTTAGTCTCTTGCAGGTAAGCAATATTCACCCTCCTTCTAGCAAAAGTATCAGTCAATTTCCTCAATTTACCCATTAAAGTTACTACATTCCAACTCCCCAATCGAATCCCTACCCCCTGGGCCTTTTTTGCCCCCCACACTCGCCCACGAAAGTGTGAGGACCCTTGCTCATTTGTCACCACATCCGGGCATCGATGTGGCGCATCACTTTGGAAATGATGGCCCAAGGCTAGCTTCCTTACCCCCTACACCCATCTATCTTGGTGCAAAGACCCTTGCTCATTTTTTGCTACACCCGAGCGCCGATGCAACACGTCATTAAGAAGAGTGCGCTCCAACGAAATATCAATAGGATTCATCTCATAAAGGTAGTTCTTTTTTTATAACCGGCTCGTTACGCCTGACGTAACCCTCCTCCTTTATCTGACGTAACCCTCCTCCTTCACCAAAGCTTGGTACAACGTCAATATTTGAACAAATATCAAATTGCAAAACTTTGTTGGCTGCACCATTCTCCCCCTGTCAGAGTTACTCGCCATTGAGTTTTGAAGTGTCAAACAATTGAATTTTTCAGCTTCATCTGCCCATGATAAGTTTTATCCTACAAGCCGAAAGTAGTTTCATTTAGGGCATGTTTTGAGACAAATTCATGATCAAACTCTCTGTAATAATCAAAGTTAGATGGTGTCACCAAATCCATCTCCTCAATTATGCCATTGTGATCTTCACAGCCATTTTGAGCTTAATCTCATTTGCTTGCCCAATATGGACACTCATCGGACATTGATTAGCAACGTGATTGAAATCTCCACACCTTAAGTACCCAATTTTCAAACCATCCTCCTCGCTTGATCTGTCTTTATTTTTTATCTCCTTTGTGCAATAAATAAGGCCATGTGATTTAAGATCTTCCTTTTTGAGTTCGGATTCTTCTCATACTTGAAAATCCTTAGCACAACTTAATATTTTCATGTTGTGGAAGGCCTTGATCTGACTTTATTTACATGTGCTCCTAGAGCAATAAATAAGTTTTTTATTTGCTTAAAGAGTTCATCCACCTTATTGTTTTGTTGCTTGATAAGTGTTAATAAACTTTACACAAAGCGTCCAACTTGCTAACTTTGGATTTCAACTCAACATTGATCTCCATGGTGAGGGAAAGTGTAGGAACCTTTGCTCTAACACCAAATCGATAGTACAACGATGAGTCCCAAAACAAAGAATAAATCTTTAGACGTCACACCAACAGCTTCCTAAGCATCATACCCAGGGTTTCTTAAGTATCATACCTAAGAGAAGAACAACATCATACAATCCCAAAGCAAAGAATTGCCAATTCCAAATAATCATCAAATCTACAAGGAAGAACTACAGCAACGTTTACAAACTCTCCAAAATTCTACTCGTTGTTGAAATAGGAAACCTCACGAGAAAAATACTATAGAATAGGAAAACATAATATCCTACTTAAAATTGAAAATGGAAACTTGATGGAATCCTAATAAGAATCATATTCCGTATGACATAAGAATGCTAATTTATCTGTGAGAAGAATCCTAATCCCTCAGAACTCTCATTTGATTAGCAAAGTCCCTCCTCATCCAACTTGATAGAAGCATCAATATTTAGACGAATGTCATCTTGTGAGATTAGGTTATCTGCATCATGTTTTGACTGATCTATACCAAGGGCTATAAGTGTTCTATACTCTATGCACTATGCAGAACTGGGACCAGGTTCACCATGCTCCCAAGAGATACAAAGAAAATAATCAAACTTGTATCTTTGGGATGTCATCAATCCCAAAAGCTTAAAAATATTCGGCAATCAATGCAGAATGTACCTCTAATGCAGTTTTAAGACGCGCTCTCGTGTAAGTCATAACTTACACAGTAAATGCAGTACGTGACCATTCAATGCACAACCCGAACCAACTGCATCTTTCCATTCACTGATGAAAATCCATATCCACTCCCAAATATTAAGCTGCTAACATTAAAACCTCCTCTAACATTCACAAATTCTAAGCTATATCACACGTTCAAATAAATTCAATTTTCGAATTTAGTCGTACCCGAGTGTCGTCTGATCCTGATATTAAAAGTGAGCCACTAGAATTCCAAGCAATAGCATTAACACAACCTCGATGTCCCTAAAAAAGAATATGAAATTAGTGACATTAAAAACCTTATCTATACAATGTCTTGACAAAAAATATGAGAGTAGATGAGTTCTATACATTAGATGCAAACATAACTCAAAACATAATTCGTGTGCCGGCCTCAATGATGGTTCCATTAAAATAATGAAAACTAAAAAGATGCTCAAATTCAGTTCATTACTGACAAAAAATATGAGAGTAGATGAGTTGTACACATTAGATGCAAACATAACTCAAAACATAATTCGTATGCCGGCCTCAATGATGGTTCCATTAAAATAATGAAAACTAGAAAGCTCCTCAAATTCAGTTCATTATTGATAAAATAATATATATACGAGAGTAGATGAGTTCTACACATCAGATGCAAACATAACTCAAAACATAAATCGTACGCCAGCCTCAATGATGGTTCCATTAAAATAATGAAAACTAGAAAGCTGTTCAAATTCAGTTCATTATTGACAAAAAATATGAGAGTAGATAAGTTCTACACATTAGAAGCAACCATAAAACATAATTAGTATGCCAGCCTCAATGATGGTTCCATTAAAATAATGAAAATTGGAAAGCTGCTCAAATTCAGTTCATTAGTGAAAATCATTGTTGAGGTCCTTACTTATAACAATTTCATCCACTAACTCTACAGATATATGATACTTAAGGAAAATAACCCGACAGTTCTGGCAGCAAAAAAAGTCTAGAAGAAAGGGAACCAACCGAAAGGGACCACTAAAACAGTCAGCTTTGCCAGTCACAATATAATAACCAGCCTCTGCCTCGTAAAGTTTTACAAGGAAAAAAAAGCCATCCAAATGATGCATCCATATGAAACATAAGCAGTAAAAGTTACATAAGAACATTTATGCCCATAAAAATCAAAATGACTTGAAGTACCCTACTAATCCTCAATTTATGCCCATAACAAGAAAGAAAGTACCTTTATCCCAAACCAAAAGCACTTAATCAAAAATTGCGAAGAAGTACATCCAAATACATTGAACCATTAAATAGAGTTACCAAGAGTGTGGATTATAACTACCTCCAATTCTTTCTCATGGGAGAGCCTTTGAACTAATGACGAGTGCATTTGCAGACTACGATTTGCATCCTATCAAATTATCAAGGAGAACTCAGATAACACAAACCAAACCTTATACATACATGTGTACACACATGCATATATATATAGAGAGAGAGAGAGAGGGAAAGCAAACATGACAACGAAAGTAGTCACTTCACTTCTATGTGAGAAACAAAACAATTACTGTTGTTCCACTTCCAACATAAAACAACTTGCCCAATATTAATGCAACTTCCATTTTCATATATCAAAGAGATGAATTAAAAAAATAATGTCGCAGACATATAAACATGTCGATGCTTCAAGTGAAAAAAAAAAAAAAACATGTATCAAACTTCACTTGCTCAAACTTGACTTTTGGTGCTCAAATACCATAATCTAAAAGGATGACCACCCATCTCAACACCAGATAAGTGCACCTTATCAGGTCAATCACCTGTTTAACACAGGCAACAAAGTAGCAGTCCATTAAATCTGTTAAAAATATGTCGAACACCCTAAAATCCACCTTCTACTCCAGCCTCAACAGGAAAAAATACATAATACTGTGAAACTAACATAAATTTGGTGCCATTCTCAACACCTCTTAAACAATATTTGCCGATCTTCATGTTTAACTTTCCCACTGGCTAATGGGACTCTCCATTTCCACAGTTCTCTACATATTTAATCAAAAACCATGCCCTACAGTCATTATACCACAAGCCATGCATTAATGGGCAATGATTATTTTCCCGCATAGATTATACCATTGGATAATCAGTATTATTCACATCCTAACTTTGCCCTTCTTAGCCGAAAAGAACAATTATCCTAGTAAAAGTCCAAGAATCTCCGAGCTACATTTGCATTGAGACGAAACGCAAGTTGACCCATCACAGCTTCTGATGCCTCCAACAATTCTAACCTGAATCCCTACAAATGAGCGTGAACGAAAATCGGAAAATTCTACCCCCGGCAAATGATCAGTGGCAACAACTAGACCTAACTCCCCGATCATCACAGACCGCAGCCGAAGCTCTAGCCCACTTCAACAACCAACTGATAAAAAATCGGCCATCCAAAATGCTAGCCACACGTTCTCCGCCGATCACAGAGCCCAATCTTAAACAAGCGACAACGGATTAAACTCTCGAAAGCGAGCGAGCAGCCGCAGCAGCGAATAAAAGATTTTTTACGTGGCGCGTGTCGACGCATCTGCTCTCGACCAAATCATGAATGTTGCCGTCGTGAAAGCCACCGCAGATGGCCATGGAATCGCTCAGCGAAACCCTAGGACTCGATCGCCGATATCCTCTCTCTCTCTCCCCGCCAGTCGCCGATCAGCTTCTTCTCCGAGGCGCGATCGCAGGAGGCCCCTGAACCATCTCCAGCTACTAATGACTGTAAGTACGTCCGCGAAATTTTAGAGACGCTCTCTCCCCCTTTCTCCAGAGTAATCTACTCTTTCTCGCCTTTGCACTTACTGGACTCTCTTTAAGTCTTGCGCACCTTCTAGTAATCAAGTGCGGCCGTGATTAAATTTAATGACGGTGATCGATATGCGGATCACCGCCCTTTTTTTGGGGTTCCGCTACGTGGTAATGATGATGATGATCTGAGACCGCTAGATGAAGGCTCCCGTTCGGACGGGTTGGATGTTCTTAAAATAGATGCGACTACAGAATATAAAACCCTCCTCACCGGCCTTCCGTGACCGGAGGAAATTTTCCGAAATCCCCCCCCCCCCCCCTCAAGAAAAGCCCGTTCTTTTTCCAAAGTCCTCACACGTAATCGCGTTTGTTCTAAAGTACCCCTAAATTGAGTCGCTTCAATCCAACGGCCCCCGAACTCATTGCCGATAAAGAATAATTGTCGACCGACGCTTGCTAATTGAAAAGTGATTCGGCCAAATCGATCATGAGTAATGTGAGTGAGGATCTACTCGGCTGAATGAGCCACAATTAGGCGGTACAAACCTATTTTTATTTTTTTTGTCAGAACCAGTACAAACTTAAAAAGAGGAAATTAGGGCTGCATAATAACACTTTCAGAAGTCAAATTGTCACGCCCCGAACTTGACCAGTGAATATCCCACCAGGCCGTAATCAAGCTGTGACATCCAGAATATATTTTCAAATCGTATAAATGCGAAAGCAAGAAACTACTCCATACATAAATAAAATCAAGATGACCTAGGACAATAATAAATAATACACTTATCAATCTATAAAATACACCTCAATTAGTTCCAATGATCAAAACTAATCCACCAAACAACACACAGTCTCAAAGATAACCCAACGTCTTAAATACAGTTGATCAACTACTTCCTCGAAGGCCAATCCCCGGCAAGTTCGGGATTCTTTCGCTTGGAACCTGAAAAATTTAAGCCTCCATTAGGGTAAGATATAAATCTCAATAAGTGAAACCTAAATCTAGACTTGAACACTAGTCTCCTCAAACTATGCAACTAACACCAAATCAGGCAAATCAACAAAGCTAGCATAGTCAAGCAAAACAGTTAATCACATGCAATCTCAAGGTTCAAGCTCAATGTACAAGTACATGTATCGATACACAGCCGACACCACCTTCTCATTCACCCACATACTCCTCTAGCACTCTTGCCACCTGACATCACTGGGGTCACATGCCAATCGATATTCTCATTTTATTCAAGATCTTCATCATTCGATACCACTAGGGCCACAGACCGATCGGTATCCTCAATATCTTTCAAGCTCATCACCATTCAATACCACTAGGGCCACCCAATCGGTATTTTCATCATCAAGACTTTTAGTCAATTAGTACCACTAGGGTCACAAGTCAATCGGTACTTTCGAAACTCACAGCCATTTGTTATCTCAAAGACTCAACCAACGCGACCTCTGGGGCCACAGGCCAACGATTGCTGGGGCATCATAGCCCATTCATAACACACAGACATTATAGCCGATTCAATACTATAGACACTATAGCCAAATTTAATAATAGGACATCATTGCCAATTCATGAATGCAGGGCTCAATAGCCAAATATGCCATCAAGGCCCATCATAGTCCAATTGGCATGCTATGCCATTCAAACCATGGAATCCACTACTCAATTAAGCAATTCAAGGCATATACTTCATAAAGCAATCAAACCATCCGACCAATCTATCCAATAGTGTCCTAGTATTCAGATAAAAGTTTAGGAAACACTTACATTAATCAATTAGCAAAATATCACACAAAGTGACCTTCCGCAATGCTACAAGTATGAACTCTCTAAGAATCCATCGTCAACCTATAAATATTTATCAATTTTGAATCAAAAATCATGGAATGCTCACTTCCATTAACCCAATCTTTCCCTAGCCATACCAATGGCAATTCAAGACACCTTTTCTAACCATTGAACACATGGCAATGTTCCCCCTGAACCCTTAATGTGTTCAGTTCACATGGTTATACACAAGGCAAGACACAACCTAGAGGTTCATGCACCAATTTTGTCATAATTCACTTCTAAACCCCAATCCTCTTTACACACTTCCCATTAACACCTCACATCACCTCTTATAGGACATTATAGGTCAATTTGAAGTCCAAACACTCCTTAATCAGCCCCCAACAGAACCGGCCAGCAAAGGTTCATCCTCAAAACAGAACGGTTTTGGGTTCCAACCGCTCAATCAACCCATACTTCAATCCCAAGCCTTACTTTTCACACAATAAACGTACTAAGACCTTAATTTATATGTTTAAAAGGCTCGCCAAGAGCTTTGAAGCGAAACCATACTCCTCTGAACAGCTAGGATTCCACACGGTCCTCAAACGAGCAGAATATGCTCGGTAAAACATCCACAAATCAACCATGTACACCCATCAAAATTCAACTAAAATTGCAACAAAAGCTTAGTCAATTCAATTACTAGATGTTATGAAGACCTCACTGAAAAGTTGAGGTCATTTGGAGTCCGGAAGCTCCAAAAAACACAGCCTCTCCAAAATCAGGTCAGATTTTGACATTTTCCCACTAAAACAGACCTACGGGACATATGGCTGAGCCAAATTAAACTCATAATATCTTATTAGAATAGCAAGACAATAAGATTTAAGATGGCGATAGCTTTACCTCAACCGATGTCGGACGACAAAGTTATGGTCAAAATAGTGAGTCGATTTTTCCCTGTTCGCGAGGTATCCGTTCGGCAGATAAGGAGGAAGAGGAAATAGATGGTGGGGGATGAAGGTGGCCGGCCAAAATGAAGAGAGAGAAGGTATTCCACTCCAATAATTCATATTTGGGTCAATTTGATGAGATTGATCTTTAATGCAAGAGGTTTTCAATGAGTGGCACATCTTCCTTTGACCTCATCCATACACATCATTTTCGGCAGCATATAGAGGTGGGGAAATGACCAAAATAAACTTCTAAATTTCTTAAGGTAAGGCCAAAGGTTGAGGGGCAAAATGGTCATTTGACACTTTTCGTCCGAAAGTCCATTTTTCCAGTATAAACCACCCTCGATGAGGCGACGTCCATTTCAATTCAAATATTAGAATTTCTCAATGTCCAATACCCAAATCTCGAGATCCAATTTCATGTCAAACTCTCGTCGACTGTAATTCAGTTTATCTCAAACTGACGGGTGACTCTTGCAGGCACTACGCGTATCAACCTTGGGATTTCTCTTAAGCCATGGCGACTTTTATTGTCATGTAATTACGAGTGTGTTCGTTCCTTCGATTATGATCATCAGAATTCGATTTAGAAAACTCTCACAAATTACACATTAGTTAAGCGGAATCACCTACGTCCCAACGTATAATGCTAGCAAGACATTCCATAATCATTTCTAGATTGATTTCTGTTGGCCCAAGATATTCTCTCGACAATCCTTATGGTTAAAGTGTCATTTCCCATTCAAATTCCCCAGGTCTACGTACCCGACTCCGCGTCAATCTTTTCCTTTTAGTCAGATAATTCAAGAGTAGCCAACTTCAAGCGAGTTACAACTGAATTACACCGATCGATATCCTTCCATTCAATAACCTCGAGAGGGTCGAAATTCGGAATGTCACAATTCTTCCCCCTTAAAGAAATTTCGTCCTCGAAATTTGTCATTTTCCAGTTATCCAATCTCACGAGGTACAGATGCCTCATCGCATCCTCATTCTCTAAAGTAGATTCTCCCATTACTTGACGTTCCCACTTGTCTTTTTTGACAAAAGTCATCTTCCTCCAGGACTTATTTCACTAAGTCCTCAATTTGTACTTATTTTTCTCTATTCTCTTCCGACATTTATAACATATGTCAGTGATACACCTTCGAGCACTTGAATCTTCCGTTCAATTTGCCAATTAGTCCAAGGATAACACGTGCATCACACTGCAATCTTGCTTTAGAAATTCCTAGTCGAAAGGCTTTCCAAAACGTTGCCTTAAATTCATGTTCTTTTCCTCTCACGATCATTACCAAATCATCATGAAGACATATCCTTGGTGCCTCTATCATTTAGTATATTCATCCAATTCAAACGTCCTTTCGTATCGTCGGAGACGTACAAATTCCATTAACTCACTCTCGATTGTCCAAATCGAGCCATAACCTTCTCAACTCTCAAGCAAACTCATGATTGAGTCTTTAATAGTTTTTCCTTCAATTACATTCGAAATCCTCCATTGACCCACTTAATCCACCAACTTGCAACAGTTATGCTTTCCTTTCGATCCCTTTGGAGCAGTCAACATTCCCAACTCACACAGTTCACACAGTTGCGAGGTCTTTTCTTACACGAGCAATGCTCCCGTATCCGTAAGTAATTTAATCCCTCGACGTTGCTTCTCATCAATTCCTCTCGGGAAACTATTACCTTATTCTCTCGTGGTAGATATTGACTTGAAATCTTCTTCCACCCATAATGTTCCCGAACTTTATAGCAAGGACATTCGTAAACCAACTCCAATCATGCTCTAAGCATTCTATGCATTTCATCTCAGGTGGTCTTACTGTCATGGCACATTCGCATAGCCTGCTTCAGTTTGCCTTGCTACGTCTTAAATGTTCTTTCGGCAATACGCTGTTATGATTCTATCGACCCTTTTGACTCTAAACAAGATCACCATTATCAACGTAGTCATCAGCTTGACTCAAGTTCTTGAAAACTCTTTTCATGGTCGTTCATTCATTCGCGTTACATCTCGTCCTTAGTTCATTTCACCAATGGAATAGCTCCTCTGGGAAATCTTCTCACGACGTCCATAGCAAACCATTATAATCCATCAGACTTAGGAGGTCTCAAGCCTCAGTAGCTCGCGTCGGACTTAGTCAGCCTATTGCCATCTCCTTCTTTCGGGGATCCATAGGGATTCCACTCCTCAGACCTACCTGGCCAAGAAATTTCACCTTAACAGGCCCACGGCTCATACTATTCAACTTAGTATACGACAAGCGTTCTCTTAGGGTTCAAGAGACAATTCTCAAGGCGTTTATACCCTTACGACTCCTTAAACGAGTCTGATCATCGTCTCTTAAAACGGTAACAACTCATCCAATTATTCCTCGGATGCTCAATCTGGTTATTGCCAACACATTTCTACCAGGTGTCAAACCTTTCAAACTATTCCTCATACTTTTCACTTGAAAGTTCAAACCTTGACCATCTGCTCTCATGAGTACCCACTCAAACTCTGTAGCACTTTGCTCATTTTTGTCACTCTTCCCTGAGGAAGCACTCTTGTCTTAACCGCTGGTTTCCATAACCAGTCAATGCGACTTTATCTCAATTCCGTCCATTTCACTGAACGTTGACATTATTCTAGAATTCAATGCTGTCCACAGAACAGTTTCTCGGACTTCACTTCTAGGTATCATTCACGTTATGCATCTTCTTTCTTAGTCTAGATGCTCACTCTCAATATCGAGACAATTAGTTTCTTCTTCCTTTCACACTAGGGTCTCTTACCCTAAGAAAGAAACTATACACTTCTGTGACATTCTTTTACTTCGAATCCATCATGTCCTTCCTATTCCGTAGGATGTCAATCTTGGAGTCTGCGCCAACGGCGGTATTTTACTCCAGAACGCAGATGCCACCATACTCGGCATTCTTCTTCCCATAATTCAGTCACCTTAAGTGACAATATCCGTTCATTCTTGATCTCCACCAATTCACGTATCGAATACTCGATTCGACCACCTCAAATCACTCTGTAATTATACTCCAAGGGCTCATTTCGCTTACTCAATCATTCACTAGAATTACGAACAGCCACGACTATCAAGTCCATTCGCTTTTCATTTTTCTCAACAACCATCTCATGGTCCAATTGCCCTTTAAAAATGACACCCTACTCGTTAGGGGTGATAACTCGCAATTTCATTTCTTGGAATTCCGATTCAACTTCAATCAATCTCATTTCAATCACAAAATCTGACAATTAACATAACTCTTCCCTTAGTTTTCTCACGACTAAAGCAACGAAATGTCAATCCCCCACTACAAGTCTCACGCCAAGGTAATAATCGTTTCTCGTAGGCACGTTTCATATTCCATAATGAACATCTCTTTGCTCGTAATCCATGAGCATGATTTCTCTTATTCATAAGTCTTTTCGATCATTCTCTTCTTTTGCTGAGTCTCATTACCATTTCTCAAAATTAGGAATAACAATCAGTCATAAGGCTTTCAAGTTCCAATCCACTCAGGGATTTACTTATCTTATTCAAGGGTCATTAACCACCTTTACCATATGCTTAAACGACCTTGAGAACTCTGTCTCACATTGGTCGATCGTCCTAGGATCCTTTCAAGATTATTAGGATCCAAACAACCTTTGCTCTCGAGCAATCCCAAGAGGATATTTTTCATCGAACAACTCAACAGGGGTAGTCTAGGCAGATATCATGCCTTCGAGGAAACCTTTCATCTGGTGACCTTTCATCAATTATCAACAGCCTCTTAAGGCTAAAACTGCCAAGGTCACTTTCTTTTCTCAGTGTACCCAAAACCTCTAAGGTTTCCTTACCAAGATCCCCAGTTCAGAGGGAGACAATTTCAAATCCCATCCATCCTTCAAACTCAGTCAATCTCAATCATATTCATAGCTTCACAAATTTTTCAAAACTCCCATGGTTCTTCCCACGTATTCACCTTTCTCGTGAATGAAATAACTCAGAGTCACCTTTCTCGTGATTTCTATTACTTAACTCCTCAGAACTAGCATCTATCAGCATAATGACTTGGCAACAATGGCAGCTCCTCCTCTAGCTTGCCTACCTATAAGTTTTTTCTCATTTTCATTTAAAATTCTCACGACCCCCATTACACTTGGGTCTAGCATGATTAACCGAATCAAGCCATATTATCTTCTAGTACTCATACTTCAATCGCTCATCTTTACTCAATTCTCATGATCTATTTCAATTCTTGGATCTTCCAATATCTTACATACTCGAGCCAAGTGCTCCACTACCGATCGTACATTGGTCCGTCAACGTCATTAGGTTCTCAAGTCACTTAAACCGCTATGATTCCCTCCAAGAATCAAAGACTTAAGTCATCTATTCAAGTCCGGCAATATCAGGCTGCTCATCTCATCATCTATCACCGGCAAACATCAATGGTTCCCAAACAATTCTCAAATAGTTGCTTATTATACAAGGATTCTAAATCATCCTTAAGTACCTACCACTCAACAAGCTAGTCTCAATAAGGCAACTTCTCCATTAACAGCAATTACTAGGCAAGCCTCAACTAGGCAACTATCAAACAAGCACTCAAAATAGCAATTCACTGAGTCAATAGCTCATACTTTAAGTCTAGAGGCATCTGCCACTCTGTCACAAACACGACAGGCTATCTCATTCTCAATAGGCATCAATTAAACGGGTATAAACCCCACATGCCGTCTAATCTCTCAGTTAGACCTTGGCCATAGCATTCACATCATGTCAATCATAAAACAAGCCTAACAGGCCCATCACAAGCATCATTTTTCTTTTTCAAACGGCATCCACTGCCAAGCACAAAGCTTTTAACCATGCCACTCACAGGTGTCATTTCACATGTCATGCCACTTTCAAACATTTACTGGGGAATCCATCTCGTGCCATACATCTCTTACCCACAATTGAACTCAAACTGATACCTAGATTTTCCCTTTCAAGTTATGACTTGGGTCATTCCTGCCTCTTGCCATCTTAGAAGCCTGCCAAGAGCCGCTCATTATCTAGACCTCTCTGTCCAGGCGATCACTTTTCGCCCTCATCAGACCTGACCGTTGCAGGTTGTCCCAAGTCATACATCTACGGAGAAAGTCATGTTCCACACGTCTCATACCGTGCTTCATTACAGTTTATAGGTATCTCATTCACTTGTCTCATACCAAACAACAGTTTATTAAGTCCAACCGCGATAAGTCCATGTATGCGCCCTCATCAACTTTCTTTTTAATGTCACAAACACAAGCACAACATGTTCATTCTCACCACTTGTTATACTACAAACGTTTTCACATCAAACCTTATCCGTATAAAACCTCTAGCTCCACAAGGACCATCGCCTCTCACAGATCAATTGCCTATATTCAACTATATACCTCAAGTCTAATTGCTATTCAAGTCAAATCCACATGCATTCAATCACAATTGATCTTTAATCCAAATATTCCTTACTCGCTTTCTTGTGTACACTTCATCTCATATCATCCAGGGTCGTCAATAATAATCGACAACTAAACCATCAAGATATAGAGACATTTAAGCCAGAATCCACTCATGTCAATCATCTCTTTATAACTCATAGCCCTCAAGTTGGGTCATCGACAAGCCACGATCACAATCATATACTCCAATTGACCCTTCATTCATAAGTTATTCTCTAACAACCTCAAATCCAAGCTTATGACCCTTCAATCTCTACTGACTTCCTTGTGAGCCTTAGTCATAAAATCACTCAAGATCATCCATTAAATCGATACTAGAACCATTAGTATACCTCACAAGTTCAAGCCTATAGTCCCTAAAATTTAGCAATCCATGCTTAATCCTAAAGATCTCACTAGCTAATTGTCCTTAAATCATCGCTCCTTGTCACTCTAAACTCAATCACAATGGATCCAATAGACCTTGCTTTGATACCACTTAAACGGGGATGTCACGTCCCGAACCCAGCGAGCGCGTAAACATCCCACCATACCGTAATCAAGCTATTGCAACCAGGATCCTTCGGCCCTTATGTTTTCAAATCGTATAAATGCGGAACCAAGAAACTACTCCATACACAAATAAAATCAAGATGACATAGGACAAGAATAAATAATGCACTTATCAATCTATAAAATACACCTTAATTTGTTGCAATGATCAAAACTAATCCACCAAACAATACACAATCTCTAAGATCACTCAACGTCTTAAATACAGTTGACCAACTACTTCCTCGAATGCCAATCCTTGGCAAGTTCGAGCTTCCTTTGCTTGGGATCTGAAAAAGTTAAGCCCCCATTAGGGTGAGATATAAATCTCAATAAATGAAATCTAAACCAAGACCTGAACGCCAGTCCCCCCAGACTATGCAACTAACATCAAATCAGGCAAATAACAAAGCTAGCATGGTCAAGCAAAATAATTAATCACATGCAATCTCGGGGTTCAAGCTCAATGCACAAGTATATGTATCGATACACAGCTGCCACCATCTTCTCATTCACCCACATACTCTTTTGGCACTCTTGCCACCCGACATTACTAGGGCCATAAGCCAATCGATGTCGTCGTACCACTGGGGCCACAGGCCAATCGTTACTTTCAAAGCTTACAGCCATTCAATGACACTGGGGCCACAGGCCAATCGGTATCCTTAATATCTTTCAAGCTCACCCCACCATTTAATACCACTAGGGCCACAGGCCAATTGGTACTTTCGAGATTCACAGCCATTTGTTATCTCAAAGACTCACAGCCAATGCGATCTCCGGGACCACAAGCCAACGATCGCTTGAGCTCCATAGCTCATTCATAACACACAGCCATTATAGCCAATTCAATAATATAGGCACTATAGCTAAATTCAATAACAAGGCGCCATTGCCAATTCATGAATACAGAGCTCAATAGCCAAATATGTCATCAAGGCCCATCATAGTCCAATTGTCATGCTATACCATTTAAATTATGGAATCCACTACTCAATCAAGCAATTCGAGGCATAGGCTTCATAAAGCAATCAAACCATCCAATCAATCTATCCAATAGTGTCCTAGCATTCAGATAAAGGTTTAGGAAACACTTACCTTGATCAATTAGCAAAATGTCACACAAAGTGACACTTCGCAATGCTACAAGTATGAAGTCTCCAAGAATCCTTCGTCAACCCATAAAGATTTACCAATCTTGAATAAAAAATCATGGAATGCTCACTTCCATTAACCCAATATTTACCAAGCCATACCAATGGCAAATCAAGACATATTTTCTAACAATTAAACACATGGCAATGCTCCCCTCGAACTCTTAATGTGTTCGGTTCACATGGTCATACACAAGGCAAGACACAACCTAAAAGTTCATACACCAATTTTGTCATAATTCACTTCTAAACCCCAATCCTCTTCACACACTTCCTATTAACACCTCACATCACCTCTTACAGGATATTATAGGTCAATTTGAAGTCCAAACATTCCTCAATCAGCCCCCAACAGAATCGGCCAGCAAGGGTTCATCCTCAAAACAGAATCGATTTCGGGTTCCAACCGCTCAATCAAGCCATACTTCAATCACAAGCCCTACTTTTCACACAATAAACGTACTAAGACCTTGACTTACATGTTTAGAAGGCTCACTAAGAGATTTGAAGTAAAACCACACTCCAAAGACCTCTCAACAGCCTAGATTCCACATGATCCTCAAAGGGGCAGAATATGTTCAGTAAAAACATCCACAAATCAACCTTGCACACCCATCAAAATTTAACTAAAATTATAGTCAAAGCTCAGACAATTCAAGTACTAGATGTTATGAAGACTTCGCCAAAAATTTGTGCTCATTTGGAGTCCAAAAGCTCCCAAAAATGCAGCTTATCCAAAATAGGGTCAGATTTTGACCTTTGCCCACTAAAACAGACCTACGGGACATACGTTTAGGCCAAATTAAATTCATAATACCTTATTAAAATGGCACGATAATAAGCTTTAAGATGACGGTGGTTTTACCGCAATCCGATGTCAAACGACAAAGTTATGGCCAAAACAGTAAGTTGATTTTCCTCTGTCCACGAGGAATCCGTTCGGCCGAGAGAGAGGAAGAGGAAGAAGATGGTGGGGGTGAAGATGGCCAGCCAAAATGGAGAGAGAGAAGGTATTCCACCCCAATAATTCATATTTGGGTCAATTTGATAATATTGGTATTTAATGCAAGAAGGCTTCAATGAGCGACGCATGGCATGGCTTCTAGAAGGCTTGACTTCCTTTGACCCCTTCCATATACATCATTTTCGGTAGCACATAGAGGTGGGGAAATGACCAAAATGGCCTTATAAACTTCTTAAGGTAAGGCCAAAGGTTGAGGAGCAAAATGGTCATTTGGCACTTTTCGTCCGAAAATCTATTTTTCTAGTATAAACCACCCTCGATGAGGCGACGTCCATTTGAATTTAAATATTGAAATTCCTCAATGTCCAATACCCAAATCTCGAGATCCAATTTCATGTCGAACTCCCGTCGACTATAATTTCAATTTATCTCAAACTGACGGGCGATTCTTGCAAGCGCTACGCGTATCGACTTTGGGATTTCTCTTAAGCCGTGGCGAGGGTTTATCGTTCATTCCTTCGATCCTGCTCATTAGAATCCGATTTAGAAAATTCTCACAAATTACACATTGGTTAATCGGAATCACCCGCGTCCCAACGTATAACACTAGCAAGACATTCCATGATCATTTCTAGATCGATCTCTATTGGCTCAAGATATTTCCTCGACAATCCTTATGGTCAAAGTGTCATTTCTCATTCAAATTCCCCAGATCCACGTACCCGACTCCGCGTCAGTCTTTCCCTTTTGGCCAGATAACTCAAGAGTGGCCAACTCCGAGCGAGTTATAATTGAATTACACCGATCGATATTATGACATTCTGATTTTTTCTATCATTTCGAGACTTATCAATGAGAATGTATCTAATAATGTATTTCAATGGTATCTCGCTTGGATCTGATCAATCTTGAGTTAACTGACCAAAAGGGAAAGGCTAACGCGAGACAAGGTACGTGGACCTAGGAAACTCAAATAGGAAATGACACTTTGACCATAATGATTGTCGAGAGAGTATGTAGGGCCATTAAAGGCCGATCGCAGAACAATTAAGGAATGCATTGCTAACGTTATATGATTGAAGCGCGGGTGATGCCGCTTAACCAATGTATAATTTGCAAAAAAAATTTAAATCGAACAATGACGATCGAGACCGTCGGAGCTAATAATAGATCCTTGCAATTACATGACAACTAAAGTCGCCATGAACTGACGAGTCCAAAGTGTGATGAGAATCACAAAGTCCATATGCATAAAGTCTGCAAAAGCCGCTCGTTAGTTTAGGATAGTCTAAAATTACAATCAATAGAGAAATAGCCTAGAGACGAGTCTCGAAATAAGAAAATAGAAAATCAAGAATTTTAATATTATAATTGGATTAAACGTCGCCTCATCGAAGAAAATTTGAATCAGAAAAACGACGTTTCAGATGACGATGGTGAAATTACCGTTTTGCCCCTCAAGTCTTGGTCTTGTCTTCATAATTGAGTGAGGGCATTTTGGTCATTAACCACACCCTCTAGGCTACCAAAAATTTAGAAAAATATTGTCCATTGGATGTATATTAGCATTAATTGATTAACCTTTTAACCTATCATTCCACCAAGTTGACCAAGCCATTTGGTGTATACCTTCTCTTGCTCCTCCATTCAGCCGAAACTTCCACCTCCATAGCCATTCTCACCTTTTTTTCTTCTTCTTCTTCTTCGAACCGAGAACACCTCTAGCCGACCAGATTTTGTTAGCCACTTCGCCTCCGTCGAGCGCCACTTTCGATGACCTCCAACCTTCGAGCCAACCACCAACGTCTTCCTCAGCCTCTTGCCGACCAGCTCTAACTTGAATCTCAGCGTTTGGCCACCTGAGGAGTTCTAGCTAACCGTTTCCCTGAGAGTCGACGGATTT
The DNA here is from genome assembly GCA_028455895.1 of Rhodomyrtus tomentosa. NCBI lineage: Eukaryota > Viridiplantae > Streptophyta > Magnoliopsida > Myrtales > Myrtaceae > Rhodomyrtus > Rhodomyrtus tomentosa. The sequence continues at coordinate 30,940,774 of JAPCWY010000001.1, read as the reverse complement.
CGTCGCAGCTGGAGATAAATCGTCGTTTGAGCTCCATACGACTTCAATTTGCCTTAAATTTTCGGCCAATTTTTATAGACATCTAGAGCACTGGTATACTGAGTTGTGGTGAGAATTTTGGCTAAGTTTGATGGAGGTTTGATGTTGCATTGGTGTTGTGTTTGGGCAGCAAAAACAGATCGGTAGTGGATTTGAAGGATTCAACTTCATTCGTGAACTTCCGGGCGTCGCTTTGCCTTCAAATTTTCGGTGAGGCTCTCTAACATGTAGGACTATAAGTTAGCAAGTAGTTTAGTGGATAAATTAAGGTTTAAGGATAGTTTATGGGCTGATTAACTGGGTACCAAATAGAACAGAAAATGCCCTGTTTCGGTTCTGTGCAAACAGAAACTTTCTGGGTTGTTAGGAGTGTAATTGAGCTTTAATTTCGTCGTTGAGGCATAAGAGGATATCAATTGATATGTCAATGAGATTTATGCTCCGTAGATTGGTGATTTGAGCGAGAAAAGTTAACAAATTGATTGGTTTCCGCTAAGGTTGTACGTTGCCCTGTTTTGGGATTACTTGGGCCGAATACTTGAGGTGTTTGGTAGGGAAATTTTGTTGATTTTAGCCTAAGGTAAGGAGTTCCTAAATCTTGGCTAGGCGGATAGGCCTCGGCTAGATGAATTGGTGGTGAATTTGGTGAATTCTCTTCAGAATGATCAGAACCGACCCCCAACTTAGGGAATGGTCCATGTTGTGGCACGCAGGGAAGCGAAAAAAGCGCCTAGCGTAGTTATAGGTACGGTATATTTATGTGACCAAGCTCCTTATGCCTTGTTTGATCCTGGTGCATCGTACTCATTTGTGTCTGCTCAATTTGATAATTTGGTCGATATGGAGTTGAAACCATTGAGTGTGATACTGCATGTTATTACCCCGTTGAAAAAGGCAATAAGACACTTTTTGCTCAGCCAAACTCTCCCCCTCTCTCATTCTCACGCTCACTCTCCCCCTCTTGCTCTCTCTCGGCCCGACTAGCTTGTACCCTCGTCGTTCGTTCGCCACGACACCGGCTTCCGGCCACCATTCAACACAACTCCGGCCACCACAACACTCCTTAATGTCTTGCCTACAATCTACAACCTCCAAGTGACAGTTCACCGATTCGTTACTCCATTTGACCCGTGGAGCCGCTGGAAATCGCCTAGGTCAAAATCAAAGCGAACCAGGCCATGAGCTTCTTTAGACCGATTTAGAAGGCTTATTTTGCTTCCAAATTAAGGTGAGACCTCCTTAAAACATGGTATTAAGGTTGAGTAAGTTTGGTTTGAAGTTTGGTTGATGATAGATGGGTTTTAATGGTTGAATTTGGATGATTTTCTAAAGGACAGAATCTGTCCACCTCGACGGGTCTGGGAACAAAGTGCCTTTGAAGGCCGTAGAAGTGTCGTCTTGCTCCAAAATTTATTCGTAAGACACCTTAAGACAAGATATTACATGTTAGTAAAGGATTGATGAGTTAGCTTGGAGTTTTGATGGTCGGTTTGCATAGATTATCTTAGGGACAGAATCTGTCTTATATCGAACAGATTAGGAACTAAGAATTGTCGAGATTCTTGAAGGAGTTTGTTGCTTAAAATAGGTTGGTAAATTGATTCTAACCCTTATTTAGGATGTTGGGTTACTAAAGGGTCAATCTTTGGCAGAATTAAAAGGGTTTAAAGGGATACTTTGGTGAGAAACACATGAGAGGCCCGAAACAGCCCAAATCCCATTTTCAGGGCGCATCGTTTTTAAAACGAGTCATTCTAAGTAATCCGATATCCAAATTGAGCCATGTTTTCGCCCACATGTCCGTGAGATCTTGAAATTTAAGACCCTGAAATTTTTTCTGAAAAGGCCAGTAGAAAAATAACAGGTTTCGAGAGATTGAACCTGGTTGTGGGGTCTCGAATTGGGCAGTTTTGATGATGAGGTGCCATGAGTGAATTTTAATGTGCATCGACTTATTTGGTTCAATCGAGTGCTTTAATGCTTGTTGACTCATTCGAGGGTTCAATTGCTTGATGTGGGATGACTTGTGTTGTTAGTGGCCGAATGGCATGCTTGAGTTGATGAACCTAATGTGCTTGAATGATGTGCCTTGAATGGTGATGGAATGAGTTTGCTTGAGAATGTGAAAATGAGATTAATGAGAAGGTTCACAAGTATGTTTTATAGCCAATGCATTGCGCCGCAGATGTTTGATCCCGATTGACCGACGGAGTTGTGCGACTAGAGAGTCCTACCGTGACCGAATCATCTCGAATGTTGTAAGAATCGAGAGTCAGGTAGTGACCGAATCATCTCTAGGTCCGAACGCAAGAATCCTATAGTCGATCGAATCATCTCGATGGCGCGGAGTGTCGAGAGTCGCTATAGAGACCGAATCATCTCGCATCGAGAGTCATGATGATCGAATCATCTCAAAAAGACGTCGAAAATCATGTGATTGATCGAATCATCTCGTGGCCCTTGAAGGGCGTAATGAAGATAAAAGACTGAATCATGATCGTGCTATGTTTTCGAGTCTGTATGATTGAAATGCTTTAGTTGGCTGGAATGCTTGGAATGCCTAGAGTCTATAGAATGTCTATTATGCATGTATGGCTTGAGAAATTCTAATTGGAAAGTGAAAGTGTGAGACATGAACCTAGTTGCCTGATATGCCTGAGTTGCCTCGTTATGTCAATTGCTTGAATGTCATGTATGAAAAGCATTTTTCAAAACTTGCATATTTTCAAACGTGCCTGGAGGTACCAATAGTCTAGCTTAGGGTTAGGGTTAACTTACTGATATTGTTATCTCACTCCGTCGTGGGACGAACATTTTCAAGTCTCAAATAATGGAAACTCGGGCTTGCCATGATAGGCATTCGATGAAGTCACTTGAGGAATTGCACACTAACCCTTTGGGACATTAGGAATGGCTTATGCATTTTGAGGATTTAGAATTGTAACCTTTGAAATATGATTGACTCAAGTGAGAGAAGTATACCCTTTTGTCCTAGGTCATCTTGTATTTTCTGTGTATGGGATGTTTTTTCACTTCCGCATGTGTTTATCATATAGAAATTTTATGTTATTGGCCATTGGATCTTGGGAGATATTCTAAAGTCAAAGGCCAGATGGGATGTTCACGAGCTCGCAGGGTTCGAGACGTGACATCCTTGTTTAAGTGGTATCAAAGTAAGGTCAGCTCGATCCAATGTGATTGAGGTTTAGAGTGATAAGGGGCGATGATTTGAGGATAGTTAGATAGTGAGACCTTTAAGGGGTTAGGCATTGATGTCTGCATTTTGAGGATTATAAGCTTGAACTTGTGTTGTACTCTAATGGTTCTAGTGTTGATTTTAATTGATGATCTTGGGCGATGATATGATTGAGGTTCAAGTAGAAGCAAGTAGAAACTAAGGAGATATAAGCATGAATTTTTAGGTAGAAATTATGCTTAAGGTTAGTAGAGAATTGCTTATGAATAAGGATCAATTGGAGTATAGGATAGTGATCTAGATTTGTCAATAACCCAACTTGAGGAATATCTAGATTAAAGGCCAGTTGTGACCGAATGCATTTGCATTTGACTTGAAAAGCACATCATTCAAGCCATAACTTGAAAGGTATGGCTTGAATATGACCGAGTATAGGATAGTGATCTAGATTAAAGGCCAGTTATGTAATTTTGAGGTATATGGCTGAATATAGAAAAATGATTTGTGAGCTATGATGGTCATTGATGGAATTAGAAATCTTCGATGGATAAGAATGAATCCGGAGATGATTATGATATGACGAGTAGTGAGAACAAACATGTTGTGCAAGTGTTTGTGGCATTAAAATAAAAGTTGAAAAGGGTGTATGCATGAGCTTATGATTATTGGACTTAATGAACTGTCGTTTGGTATGGGACAAGTTGATGGGATACCTATAAATCGTAATGAAGCATGGTATGGGACGTGTGGAACGGGGCTTTCTTCGTAAATATATGACTTGGGATAACCTGCAACAACCAAGTCTGACGAGAGTGGGGAATGATCGCCGATATAGAGAGGTACGGACAAGGAGCGACTCCTGACAGGCTTCTAAGATGGCAAGAGGCAGTAATAACCCAAGTCATAACTTGAAAGGTAAAATCTAGGCATCAGGTTGAGTCTAATTTTTGTTAAGAGATGTATGGCACGGGAGTGATTCTCAAAGTGAATGTTTGAAAGTGGCATGGCTTGTGTAATGACGCCTGTGATTGGCATGATTAAGAACTTTGTGCTTGACAATAGATGCCGTTTGAAAAGTAAATTGATGTTTGCGATTGGCCTGTTAAGCGTATGTTATGATTGGCATCATGTAATTGCTATGGCTAAGGTCTAACTAAGAGATTAGACGACGTGTGGAGAGTTTATGCCCCGTTGATCTGATACCTGTTGAGAATGAGAAAACCTATCATATTTGTGACAAAGTGACAGATGCCTTTTGCTTAAAGTATAGGCGATTGATCTATAAAAGTAACGCCTTGAGTACTTGCTTGGTATTGACCTAGTTAAGTTTGGCATTGTTGAGGCTTGCCTAGCAATCGGCTGTTAATTGAGAAGTTGTCTCGTTGAGGCTGGCTTGTTATGTGGTTGCTGCTTAAGGATCATTTGGAATCCTTGCATAATGAGCAACTAGTTAAGAGTTGTTGGGGAACCACTGGATGGTTGATGGTGAAAGATAATGAGATGAGCAGCCTAAGACTGCTAGGCTTGAGTAGATGACTTAAGTCTTTGATTCCTGAAGGGAATCATAGTAGTTCAAGTGACATGAGAACATAATAAGGTTAAACGACCAAGGTATGGTCGCTAGAGGAGCACTTGGCTCGAATATGTAAGGTATGAAAGATCCGAGAACTAAACAGGATCAAGAGAATTGAGTAAAGATGAGCGACTGGAATAGAAGTACTGGAAGAAAATATGGCTCGATTTGTTAATCGTGTGAGACCCAAGTGTAATAAGGGATCGTGAGAACTTTAAATGGAAATGAGAAAAGTGGATGGATAGACATACTCGAGAAGGAGCTGCCGTCGTACCCAAGTCACTGGGACGACTGATGTTGGTGTTGAGGAGTTAAAAGATGGAAGTCACGAGAAAGGTGACTCTGAGTTACTTCTTTCTAAATTGAATGTATAGGAAGAACTACGAGAGTTTTGAAAAGCTTGTGAAGTTATGTATAAGGTTGAGGTTGATTGAGTTTGGTGGAAGGAAGGAATTTGAAACTACAAACTACCTTCTTTTAAATCGAGGGTTTTGTGAAAGAACCTTAGAAGTTTTGGGGTACATTAGAAAAAGAAAGTAACCTTGGCAGTTACTAGTCTTAAGAGGCTGTTGATAATTGGTGAAAAGTCACCAGAGGAAGGGCTTTCCTCGAAGGCATGATATCTGCCTGGACTACCTCTGTTGAGTTGTTCAACGGAAAGTATTCTCCTCGGATTGCTTGAGAACAAAGATTGTTTATATCCTAATAATTTTGCAAGGATCAAAGGATGATCGACCAATGTGAGATAGAGTTCTCAAAGTCGCCTAAGTACATTAAGAATGGTCGAGGACCCTTGAATAAGATAAGTAAGTCCTTGAGTAGATTGAAACTTGAGAGCCTTATTGCTAGTTGTTGTTCTTAATTCGAAGGAACTGTAATAGGTCCTAAGCAAAGAAGTGGATGATCGAAAGAGGAATAAACAAGAGGATTTCCGTTCATAGATTATGAATATAGTGATTTCCACATATTGCGCCTGTAAGGGATGGTTGTTATCTTGGTGCAAGTCTCGTAATGAGAAACTGACATGTTGTTCCTTCCATCGTGGGGAAAGTTGAGGAGAGAGATGTGTCAGTTGTTTGACATTGATGATTCTATAAGATTGATTGAGAATGAATCTAGACCACTAGAAGTGGTATTGTGTGTTATCACCCCTAAAGGTTAGGGCGTCGTTCTTAAAGGACAATTGGACCATGAGATGATCATGATGGAAAGAAAGATGAATAGACTTGATGGTCCTAGCAACTTGCGATCTTAATGAATGGTTGAGCAAGCGAAAAGAGCGCTCAGAGTGTAATTACAAAGTAACTCGAGGTAGTCAAATTGAGTATTCGATACGTGAATTGGTGGAGACCAAGGATAAACGAATCTTGTCACTTGAGGTGACTGAATCACTGGAAGAAGAATGTCAGGTATGGGGACATTTGAATCCTGGGGGAAAGTACCGCTGTTGACATAGACTTCAAGATTGGCGTCCTATGGAATAGAAAGAACAAGGTGGATTCGAAGTGAGAGAATACCACTGAAGAGTATAGTTTTCTTAAAATGGGAAAAGACCCTAGTATGGAAGGAAGAGGAAATCCTAATTGTATCAGTATTGAGATTGAGGGTTTGGACGAAGAAAGAAGACGCAGAACTTGAATGATTCCTAGAAGCGAAGTCCGAGAAACTTTCCTGTAGACAACGTTGAATTCCAAGTAATGTCGACATTCAATTTAACAAACGAAATTGAGATATAGTCGCATTAACTGGTTGTAGAACCAAGTTGTTAAAGTATTAATGTTTCATGAGAAAAGAGTGACAAAAATTAAGAAAATGTTATGTGGTCCTATAGGAGACCCGTGATAATAGAAAGCCAAGGCCTGAATTCTCAAGTGAAAAGTATGAGGAACAATTTGAAAGATTCGACGCCTGGTAGAACGAAATTGATAATAATCGACTTCAATATCCAAGGAATAATTGGATTGGTTGTTACCGTCTTGAGAGACGATGATGGGACTCATTTAAGAAGTCATGAGAAACATGAGTAACCTCGAGAGTATCCTATGGACTATAAAGAGATGCGCGTTGTATGTTCATTGTGAAGAACGCAAGATGTAGATCTGATGAGGTAAGATTCCTCAGTTGAAAATAAAATCTCTATGGAGTTTTTGAGGATTGGAATAAGTGACGAAACGACCAAGGTTGATACGAGTTACTGAAATTTGAAGTTTCTTGAAATGGATGGATTGTTATGGAAGGACCGTGGGAAGATTCCCCACAAGAGCTATTCCATTGATGAAATGGACTAAGGAGGAGATGTAACGCGAATGGACAAATGAGCGTGAAAAGAATTTTCGAGAACTTGAGTCAAGATGACGATTATGCTAATAAGGGCGATCCTGTTTAGAATCAAAAGGGTCGAGAGAACCATAATGAAGTGACGCAGGAAAGAAACTTGAGGCGTAGCATGACCAACGAAAGCAGAGTGTGCGAATGCGCTGTGATATTATGACCACATGAGTGGGAACGCTTAGTGTATGATTGGAGCGGGCTTACGAATGTCCTCGCGGCAAAATTTGGGAAACATTATTTTGGTGGAAGAAGATTTTGAGTCTATACCTATCGCAAGAAAATAAGGTTGTAGTTTCTAGTGAGGAATTGAATAAGAGGCAAAGCTGATGTATGAAATTGCTTGTGGATATGAGAGTGTTGCTCGTGTAAAGAAAGACCTCGAAGTTATGTGAACTAGAAGAGGATGGGAGCATTGACTGCCTAAAGAGAATTGATAGAAAGTTACGTGGAACGAAGGAATTACCCAAGTGTTATTACTACGATATCCATGTCGTTGAGGAAGGGTGAATTATTTAGCGGATGCTTATCATTGAGAATTGAGCAGTGTGTAATTGGAGATGGAGGGACAAATCTTCCCTCAATAAATAAGATATTCAACTTCTAAATTAGGAGTTTGTCAATGGACTAGTCTGATGACTACCTGAAGCTTCAAGTCTGAAGGTCAAAAAGGAATTGAGATATTGCCATGATCGGATCCTAGTATCTAAGGGGTTATGGGAATCAATAGAACATGGAGAAGTAAGGTGTTCATTGGGATAGCACAAAGGTGTGCCAAGATTGCCTTAACACTATCGATGATATGAATTGAAGGTTGAAGTAGTCTAGCGTGTGGTCGACCATTAGACATGCCGACAAGAGAAAAAGGTGTGGCCACGAAAATTGAGGGATCACTATGATCAGTAGAGATTTTTCAAGTGGAATCAAGAAGGCTATAACTTGATTGGAATAATAAAGGGCAAGTTGATAAAGCCATTGAATCTCTGATGGTATGAGAGAACATTTGAAGGGAGCGAAAGGTCAAATGGCATGAGTGCCGAAAAGCGTATTATTGCGGTGGTTTACTAAAGAACGGAGTTATTTTGAAGAATGAGAATTCGATGAGGCGTCTGTACCCCGCGAGATTGGATAATTGAGAAGATTGCAAATTTTGAGGACGAAATTTATGTAAGAGGGGAAGAGTTGTGACATTCTAAATTTTCGACCATTTCAAGATATATGAATGAGAAGATATCTATCGATGTATTTCAGTTTTATCTCGCTCGGACCTGATCAATTCGAGTTAACTGATCAAAAAGGGAAAGGCTAACGTATGACAAGTACATGGACCTAGGAACTCGAATAAGGAACGACACTTTGACCATAAGTATTGTCAATAGACTATTTAGAGCCAATAAGGAGCGATCTAGGAACGATTAAGGAATTCAATGCTAGCGTTATACGATTGGAACGCGGGTGATTCCGCTTAACTGACGTATGATTTGCAAACTTTTCCTAAATCAAATTCTTATGATCATGACCGTCGGAGCTAGCGATAAACCATCAAAATTACATAACAATCAAAGTCGTTGTGACTTGAGTCATACTAAGTGTGATGAGAATCACTGAGTCGATACGCATGAACGTCTGCCAAAAGCCGCTTGTCGATTTGAGATAAGTTGGAATTACGATTGATGGAAAACTGACCATGAATTGGATCTCAGACTTGGATATCAGACAAAGAAGAATTTCAACAATTCGAAAGGAATTGGATGTCGCCTCATCGAGGATAATTTAAACGAAGAAAAGTGAAATTTGAACTAAAAGTGAAAAATTACCATTTTGCCCCTCAAGGGCATTCTTTCTCTTAAGAATAAGTAAGGGTAAAGTAGTCATTCCTTTCTACTCCTAGTGGCCAAAAATTTGGGGGTATTATAGTCAAATTATGCTCTAGATTTTTATGAAGAAAAGTCAAGAGTATTAATGAGAGGTGACGTGTATAAGTAGACTAGATTAGAGCTCTAGGATGACATTACTTTCAAGTCAAATCCCACCTATCATTCTCTCTCTCTCACCTTAACTTGGGGACAAAGAAAAAGGCAAGAAGAAACTTTTTTCTCAACCAAACTCTCCCCCTCTCTCATTCTCACGCTCACTCTCTCCATCTTGCTCTCTCTCTTTGCCCAACCAGCTTACACCCTCGTCATTCGTCCACCACGATGCCGGCTTACAGCCACCATTTGATCCAACTCCGACCACCACAACACTACTTGATATCTTACCTACAACCTCCAAGTGACCATTCGTCGATTCGTTACTCCGTTTGACCCGTGGAGTCGCCGGAACCGGCCTAGGTCAAAATCGGAGCGAACCAGGCCATGAGCTTCTTTAGACCAATTTAGAAGACTTATCTTGCTTCCAAATTAAGGTGAGACCTCCTTAAGACATAGTATTAAAGTTGAGCAAGTTTGGTTTGAAGTTTAGTTGATGATAGATGGGTTTTAATGATTGAATTTGGATGATTTTCTAAAGGACAGAATTTGTCCTCTTCGACAGATCTGGGAATCGAGTGCCTTTGAAGGCTGTAGAAGCCTCGCCTTACCCCAAAATTTATTGGTAAGACACCCTAAACATGTTAGTAAAGGATTGGTGAGTTAGATTAGAGTTTTGATGGCCGGTTTGCATGGATTATCTTAGGGACAGAATCTGTCTTGTACCGAACATATTATGAACCGAGAATTGTCGCGGTTCTTGAAAGAGTTTGTTGCTTAAAAAAGCTTGGTAAGTTAATTCTAACCCTTAGTCAGGATGTAGGGTTACTAAAGGGTGGATCTTTGATGGAATTAAAAGGATTTAAAGGGCTACTTTGGTGAGAAACACATAAGAGGCCCGAAACAGCTCAAATCTCATTTTCAGCGCGCACCGTTTTTAAAACGAGTCGTTCTAAGTTATCCGGTATCCAAATTGAGCCATGTTTTCGCCCACATGTCTGTGAGATCTTGAAGTTTAAGACTCTGGAATTTTTTTTCTAAAAAAGCCATTAGAAAAATGTCAGGTTTCAAGAGACTGAACCTGGTTGTGGGGTCTCGAATTAGGCAGTTTTGATGAATTGAGAGTTTGGATGATTTGCCTTGATTGAATAACTCTTTAGCATGCCTAAAAATGTTTAATTAAAGCTGTGTATGTTTGATGATGAGGTACCATGAGTGAATTTTAATGTGCATTGACTTATTTGGTTCAATCGAGTGCTTTGATGCTTGTTGACTCATTCGAGGGTTCAATTGCTTGAAGTGGAATGACATGTTCTGTTAGCGGCCGAATGGCATGCTTGAGTTGATGAACCTAATGTGCTTGAATAGTGTGCCTTGAATGGCGATGGAATGAGTATGCTCGAGAATGTGAAAATGAGATTAATGAGAAGGTTCACAAGTATGTTTTATGGCCAATGCATTGCGCCGCGGGTGTTTGATCCCAATTGACCTAACGAGATCGTGCGGCTAGAGAGTTCTATCTTAACCGAATCATCTCGAATGTTGTAAGAATCGAGAGTCAGGTAGCGACTGAATCATCTCTTGGTCCGGACGCGAGAGTCCTATAGTCGACCAAATCATCTCGATGGCGCGAAGTGTTGAAAGTCGCTATAGAGACCGAATCATCTAGTATCAAGAGTCATGATGACCGAATCATCTCGATAAGACGTTAGGAGTCGTGTGATTGACCGAATTATCACGTGGCCCACGGAAGGCGGCCCTTGAAAGGCGTAATGAACATAAAAGACTAAAACATGATCGTGTTGTGTTTTCGAGTCTGTATGATTGAAATGCTTGAGTTGGCTGGAATGCCTGGAATCTTTAGAGTGCATGGAATGTCTATTATGCCTGTATGGCTTGAGAAATTCTGATTGGAAAGTGAAAGTGTGAAAGACATGAACCTGGTTGCCTGATATGCCTGAGTTGCCTCGTTATGCCAATTGCTTGAATGTCATGTATGAAAATCATTTTCCAAAACTTGCATATTTTTAAACGTGTCTGGAGGTACCAATAATCTATCTTAAGGTTAGGGTTAACTTACTGATATTGTGTTCTCACCCCGTCATGAGACGAACATTTTCAAGTCTCAGATAATAGAAACTCGGGCTTGCCACGATGGGCATTCGATGAAGGCACTTCAGGAATTGCACACTAACCCTTTGGGACATTAGGGATGGCTTATGCATTTTGAGGATTTAGAATTGTAACCTTTGAAGTGTGATTGACTCAAGTGAGAAAAGTATACCCTTTTGTCCTAGATCATCTTGTATTTTCTATGTATGGGATGTTTTCTCACTTCCGCATGTGTTTATCATATAGAAGTTTTATGTTATTGGCCGTTGGATCCTGGGAGATATTCTAAAGTCAATGGCCAGATGGGATGTTCACGAGCTCGTAGGGTTCGGGACGTGACAAAATCGGATATCATCAGTTGAGAATTAAGATGGAGGATATACCGAAGAGAGCTTTTAGAACAAGATACAGTCATTATGAGTTCACCGTGATGCCTTTTGGACTGACCACTGCTCCAACTGCGTTTATGGATTTGATGCACCAAGTGTTCAAGGAATTCTTGGATAGGTTTGTTATCGTCTTTATCGATGATATTTTGATCTACTCAAAGGGTAATGAAGAACATAAAAGGATTGTCTTGCAAACTTTGAGAGAAAACTTATTGTACGCTAAGTTTAGCAAATGCGAGTTTTGGCTGAATAAGGTAGCATTTCTTGGTCATGTAGTGTCTGAAGAAGGAATTGTTGTGGATCCTGTAAAGATTGAAGCCGTTATGAATTGGCCTAGACCTATTACAGTCATGAAAGTCCGGAGTTTTCTAGGATCTGTAGAGTATTACAGACGCTTTGTGGAGAAATTTTCATCCATAGCCATTCCATTGACGAGGTTGACCAAGAAGGAAACTAAGTTCGAGTGGACGGACAAATGTGAAAGAAGCTTTCAAGAGCTTAAGCATCAGTTAACGACCGCACCAATATTGACGGTCCCATCAGGACTTGGAGTCTATGAAATATATAGCGATGCTTCGCTAAAAGGACTGGGCTGCTTGCTAATGCAACATAGAAGAGTGGTTACCTACACGTCCCGACAACTGAGACCGCACGAGATGAACTACCCAACCCATGATTTGGAATTGGCTGCAATTATCTTCTCCTTGAAAATCTGGAGACATTATCTATGTAGAGAATAGTTTCAGATTTATACGGATCACTAGAGCCTAAAGTATCTCTTTTCCCAGAAGAAATTAAATATGAGGCAACGCCGATGGATGGAACTGCTTAAGGATTATGATTGTGACATTTTACATCATCCAGGGAAAGCGAACAGAGTCACGGATGCGCTTAGTTGGAAATCGAGTATCGTTTGTCTACTGGTTAAAGGGTGGTCGTTATTTGAAAATTTAAGGGATTCTAAATTCAAATTGGAAGTCTGTCAGCTGTCCAGTTTGGTAACGACCTTGAGAATAGAACCAGAGATCCAAGAAAGGATAAAAGCCTTGCAGCCTACGAACCCAGAAATTCAGAAGATCCTCGAGATGGACACAATAAAAAGGAAACCAGAGTTCCAAGTGTTAGAGGATGGAATTTGGAAATTTCGAGGGCGTCTATGCGTACTAAAGGATGAAGAGCTCAGAGAAAAGATTTTATCGGAGGCCCACAGAAGCAATTGCAGTATCCATCCAGGTAGCACGAATATATACTAGAACTTACGTCGACATTATTGATGGAACAGGGTGAAGGTGGATGTAGTGAAATATGTAGCAAAGTGCTTGACGTGTTAACAGGTGAAGGCACAACACTGTAAGCACGGTGGACTGCTACAACCGTTGGAGATTCCTAAATGGAAATAGGAGTACGTGACTATGGACTTCGTAATGGGATTGCCAATGAGCCAAAGAGGTCACAATTCGATTTGGGTAATCGTGGATAGATTGACTAAGTCCGCACATTTCATTCCGATGCGAAAGGACTTTGTGAGACAAGTATGCCGAATTGTATATGCAACAAATAGTGAGACTACATGGAGTACCCATGACAATTACATTAGACAGATATCCTAAGTTTACGGCGAACTTCTGGAAGAGTCTTCAGGATGTCATGGGAACTCGATTACAGTTTAGTACGGCATATCATCCACAAACGGATGGACAATTGGAAAGAACGATTCAGACGCTCGAGGATATGTTACGAGCGTGTGTTATAGACTTTAAAGGTGGATGGGAGGATCAGTTACATTTAGTAGAGTTCGTATATAATAACAGTTATCAACAGAGCATTCAAATAGCACCTTTTGAGGACTGTATGGAAGAGCCTGCAGGACGTCGATTTGCTGAGACGAAGTTGGAGAAAGAAGTATTACAGGCTAAGAGTTGGTAGAGCAATCGGTGGAAGCCATAAAGATAATACGGGATAGACTGAAGACAACACAGAGTCGTTAGAAAAGTTATGCGGATAAACGATGTAAATCTCTGGAGTTTCAAGCAGGCGATCGTGTTTTCCTTAAAATTTCACCGATGCGAGGACTATCTCGATTTGGAAAGAAAGGGAAACTGAGTCCAAGGTACCTAAGACCTTTTGAGATTTTCGAATGGATTGGAACCTTGACCTACAGGCTTGCCCTATCGCCTAATTTGTCTCAAGTACACAACATTTTTCATGTGTCAATGCTAAGGAAGTATGAGCCGGACCCGACGCACGTCCTAGACTATGAGACTATTGAAGTTGAAAACAGAGTGTCCTATGTGGAAAAGCCAGTTAGAATTAAGATCAGAAAAAGCAAATTTTTAGGAACAAGACGATTCCACTGGTCAAGGTCATTTGGGAGCACCATGGAACCAAAGGCACTACGTGGGAAAGCGAGGAAACAATGAGGCGCCAAGACCCCCATTTGTTTGAATAGCCAGGTTTATTGTAAATTTCGAGGACGAAATTTTTGTAAAAGGGGAAGAATTGTGACATTCTGATTTTTTCATGTCATTTCGAGACTTATCAATGAGAATGTATCTAATGATGTATTTCAGTTGTATCTCACTCGGATCTGATCAATCTCGAGTTAACTGACCAAAAGGGAAAGTCTAACGCGAGGCAAGGTACGTGGGTCTAGGGAACTCAAATAGAAAATGACACTTTGACCATAAGGATTGTCGATGGAGTATTTAGGGCCATTAAAGGCCAATCGCAGAACGATTAAGGAATGCATTGCTAGCGTTAGACGATTGGAGCGCAGGTGATGCCGCTTAATCAATGTATAATTTGCAAAATTTTTCTAAATCGAACAATGACGATCGAGACCATCGGAGCTAGTAATAGACTCTCGCAATTATATGACAACCAAAGTCACCATGAACTAACGAGCCCTAAGTGTGATGAGAATCACAAAGTCGATACGCGTAACGTCTGCAAAAGCTGCCCGTTAGTTCGGGATAGTCTGAAATTACAATCAATAGAGAAATAGCCCAGAGACTAGTCTCGAAATTAGAAAATGAAAAATCAAGAATTTCAACATTATAATTGGATTGGACGTCGCCTCATCGAAGAAAATTTGAATCAGAAAAATGACGTTTCGGACTACAAGGGTGAAATTACCGTTTTGTCCCTCAAGTCTAGGCCTTGTCTTCAAAATTAAGTGAGGACATTTTGGTCATTAATCACACCCTCTAGGCTGCCAAAAATTTGGAAAAATATTGGCCATTGGATGTGCTAATAATGAGCTAAGTAACAAGTGTTAAAGGATGACCAACTAGCATTAATTGATTAACCTTTTAACCTACAATTCTACCAAGTTGACCAAGCCATTTGGTGTATACCTCCTCTTGCTCTTCCATTCAGCTGAAACTTCCACCTCCATAGCCATTCTCACCTTTTTTTTCTTCTTCTTCTTCAAACCAAGAACACCTCCAGCCAGCCATATTCTGTCTGCCACTTCGCTGCAGTCGAGCGCCACTTCCGGCGACCTCCAGCTTTCGAGCCAACCACCAATGCCTTCCTCAGCCTCTAGTCGACCAGCTCCAACTTTAATCTCGGCGTTTGGCCACCTGAGGAGTTCCGGCCAACCATTTCCCCGAGAGTCGACGAATTTCATCGCAGTTGGGGGTAAGTCGTTGTTTGAGCTCTATAGGACTTCAATTTGCCTCAAATTTGCGGCCAATTTTTGTAAACATCTAGGGAACTGGTATACTAAGTTGTGGTGAAAATTTTGGCTAAGTTTGATGGAGGTTTGATGTTGAATTGGTGCTGTGTTTGGGTGGCAGAAACAAACCGGCAGTGGACTTGAAGGATTCGACTTCATTCGTGGACTTTTGGGCGTCGCCTTGCCTTTAAATTTTCGATGAGACTCTCTGACATGTAGGACTATAAGTTAGCAAGTAGTTTAGTTGATAAATTGAGGTTTAAAGATAGTTTAGGGGCTGATTAACCGAGTACCAAACAGAACAAAAAATGCTATGTTTCGGTTCTATGCAAACCAAAACTTTAGGGGCTGTCAGGAGTGTAATTTAGCTCTAATTTCGTCGTTGAGGCATATGAGGATATCAATTGATATGTCGATGAGGTTTATGCTCCGTGGATTGGTGATTTGAGCGAGAAAGGTTGACAAATTGATTAATTTCCGCTAGGGTTGTACGCTGCCCTGTTTTGGGATTGCTTAGGTACTTGAGGTGCTTGGAAGGGAAATTTTGTTGATTTTAGCCTAAGGTAAGGAGTTCCTAAACTTTGGCTAGGCGGATAGGCCTCGACTGGATGAATTGGTAGTGAATTTGGTGAATTCTTGTGAGATTATTGTGCATTTGTCCAATGTTCGTTTTTGTGGATTGATGATTACTTGTATGCTTACTAGATGCATATGCCATGAGTTGATTGCCACATTTAAGTGATGAATTTGATTGTCTCGCATGCCGTAAATATTTAGCTCATTGCATGAGCTTGTACTTGATCATGAAGTCTTGATTTGAAATGAATTTCGGCATGCTTGAGAATGTGTAATACCCTGAGGAGTTGAGACGCGAGGTTGTGAGAATTAATGTCCTGATGCGTTGAGACATGGGACGAGATTGATTATGTGTCGACACGGGCCTGGAATGGCATTTGAAAACCTAATGCGTTTGCGCGGGTTTATCAATCTGACGATTTGAGGTGTAATGACGCGGACCGAGCATGAGGCATTTTAAACGTGGGCGTGATTCAGAGAAAATTCGAAATGATGAAATTTGTGGCTCGACTTTGTACTCTATGCCTAACTTGATTAATAAGATATGATGCCCTAACTATGTTATTGATAATCGCTTGCATCCTTATGGCATATATGACTGATGAGTGTCTTATATTGTTAAGTGTGTATTCTTGTTCATTAGTTGCATTCATCTGGGTGTACTATCAACCTGTCCTAGGGCTAGAACTCACCTTACTAAGATGTGAATCTCACTCCGTCGTGGGACCATATTTTTTCAGACCCTAAGCCATGAGGATGCTACAGACTCGATTAGCAATTCGAATGAGATTACCAACTATTTTGACGAGTTCCTGAATGTTCGGGGTATCGTGTTTGTTAGGAAATATACAGTGGTTTGGGTCGACGAAGGCGGTAAAGATTGAAAACCACATAGGTTTAAGGCCTGGTTTCGTAGGGTGGACAAGGTTACCACAGGTCCGTTGAAGTATGCCGAGGTGCCTCGCGGAGCTATCCCTAGCTGGTGTCATCCCACTCGAGATTCTATACAAGTAGAGGTGTCCATTGCTAGTTCAAGAAATATGTCGGAGAGGACCCCAACCATAGAGGACACAGTTTAGGTGATAGAGATTGATGCCTTAAAGGACGAGACAATGGAGGACACTGTAGATGTACGCTCCAAGACTCTTTCAGACTACGAGCCTACTGAAGATGCTGAGGAGACTAGCGACTCTAGCAGTTCGACCTAGGGGTTTCCTGACTTACTATGTAATCTTTTGGTGATGATCTCGTCGGTTAGTTTCTTTTGGGGACTTGATATGGTTGTCTTTTAATTCAGTCCCATTATCCCGACCTATTAGCGAGATTAGCTCACCTACATTTTCGTATGAACACATGGAATGTTATATTTATATATATATATGTATATATTATATTCTCGTTATACAGGTCCCAATTTTGTTTATGTACGGAGGAGTGTATGTATTGGCATCTGCATGCCTTTTCTTTTATGCATCTGAGAGTCGAGAGGATATGAGGATAGGGAGTCGCGCGCTCGTGCCTAGGGTGCGGGGCGTGACAGATATACTTCCATTCAATAGCCTCGAGAGGATCGGAATTCGAAATGTCACACAATTTCTCTACCATAAGTTAATATGGTAGAGAAATCTGTTTGGTAAAAGCACTTCCGAAGTAGAAATTCGTTTGGTAAAAAACTTGACTTATGGTAGGATTTTTTTATCAATTTTGAGAAGTAAAAAAATTTAACTTCTCGACTCCAGAATTACTTCTTAGATTACACCCGCCTCCGTCGACCATCGTCCGCCCACCTCCATTGCGGCTGCCGACCGCTGACCACCTAAGTCTTCCCCCGCCGCCCGCCAATAGCTAACAACCGCTGCCTGCCAACCATCGCCGCCGAAGATCATTACCAAACGAATTTCTCTAATCAGAAATCAATCTGGAGGGGAAGTAGACAAATTAATTTCTGCTTTTGAGGATTAGCAGATAAATCAATTTCAAGTTAGAAGTTGTTTTTTTCTAGAAAAGTGTTACCATGCGCGCCCTTAGCTTTCGTTTAACTCATAAATCCTAAACTATTTTTTTTTTGGAGGGGGGGGGGGAATCCTAAACTAAATCTAAGAAGCCCTCTTTTGACTTGCACCCAAAAAGATATCTAATTCGATTTCGTTTCGCTCATCGATTTTTTTTCCTCTCGCGTGTGCAATGGTCCTTCATTTACCATTTCCAATCCTTGCTCGAGAGAGAGGCCCTTTTTCTCTTTTTTGTTACCCTTAAAGTTGGGATAAAATCGGTGCTTGTTTGAGAGGTTTCTGATATGAGGTGGGAAAAATTTTAATTAAGGGCTCGAAGTGGCTTCATTTTTTTCAAACAAGAGCCCGAATTGATCTTTGTTTCAAATAAAGTCCTGAAGCGTCCTTTTTTGTTTCAAACAAGGACTTGAAGTGATTATGCATGTTTCAAATAAGGGCCTCTCATCACCGGCAGACCGATCGGCTAAATATTTCGACCGGTCAAGGGAATTTTGGTCAAAAAACAATTTTCATTTAGTTTTTAATTAAATTTAATAAAATATCAAAAGTAAATTTTTTAAATACAAAAAAAAAAAAGCACAAGCGGGAGCTCGCCCACCTGTGCTGGTTGCCCCTACTACCGGTGGGGTGGCGTCCACAAGCAGGAGAAAGCCCTCTCGCCTGGTGCTTTTTATTAGTTTTTTTTTTATAATTTTTAGAAAACTAAAAGAAAAATAAATAAATAAATGACAAAAATGTCCTTAATTAATTGGTGAGATGCTTTTTTTGAGATTGATATTCTATTTAAGGTATTTATTTGAAACAATATCCACTTCAAGCCCTTATTTGAAGTCACTTCAGGTCATTATTTAAAATAAGGTCCACCGCATGCTCTTATTTGAAAAAATGAAAGCATTTCGAGATCTTAATTGAAAATTTCTATATAAGGTGAGTGCAACGTAGCAAAATATGTTTCTTTTTTTTTTTTTTTGTACAAAAGGCCTCACAAAAGGCGTGAAACATGCCCATGATCTTTATAAGTCATTAGATTAAAAGGAAAAAACACCAAAATCTATAAACTATACACATTGTGACATATTTACTTTAATTTTTTTTTACACCTAAAATCCCAAACTTATATCCATGTAACACATTTATTTCAAACTATTTTTCTTGTGGCATTAAAAATCTCAAATTTATACAGGCGCGGCACATTTACCTCAAATTATTTTTTTGTGACACCAAAATCCTCAAATTTCTAAGCATGTGACACATTTACCCCAACTTTTGAGGTAAATGTGTCACATAAACACAAGTTTATGATTTTTTTTTTGTGCCACAAGGAAAAAATTTGGAATAAAGGTGTTACACTGGTACAAATTTAAAAGTGTTTGCGTTGCAAAAGAAAGATATGGATAAATGTGTTACAGTAACCACAGGTGAGGGGTTTCGGCAGCTTTTTTCCTAGAATAGACTGACCAAAATTCTTTCGAAGTAAGATCTAAGTCTGGGGAAATTTCCAGAAAAGGGCACCAAACTAAGGAATTTGGCAAACTAAAAATTTAGAAAATTAATTTACATTATAGATGAAAATTTTGCAGAATTTAATTAAAAAAATAGATAGGAGTGAAAAATGAAACTAGCAGCGACAAGACAACCGGGCAGGACTCAGGAAAGGCATCCCCTTTTCCCCGGGAGGGACACTGGTCTCTACTTAACATATACCAGCATTTCCTTACTTTCTTATTACCTACCGTCGTGGCCTTGACAAATTCAGATTTTAAAAAAATGATTAAAACCCACCAAACCATATTAGTGAATATCACTCCCAGCGGGACCAACATTCATCCAGTTACTTGGAAACTATGTCGTATTGGCATGAGACCACAGAAATTATGACAAGTACCACGTTGTATATATGGATAGAGAGAAGAAACCGCATGCGATGTGATGATACTTGATATGAAGCATTTTAATGGCGATAATTGTCTAAAAAAATCCTAAACGTTTTGTACAACAGTCGATTCAGTTTTAAACTATTCAATGTAGCTAATTTAGTCTTAAACCTTTTAAGGATTTGTCAATGTACTCCTTTCGATCAATTTTAGCCGACAATCGCTGACTTCACTATCCAATTAGCACCCACCGTCCTGCATGGCATGACCGTCGCCAATGTGGACAATTTTTAGCAATTTCTTAGAATTTTCTTAATTAGTTTCCTTTTCTTTCCTCTTGTTTCTCTTTTTTTTTTTTAACTTTTTCCTCCGTCGGTAGCCGGTATTCTCGTCAGCAATTGGCAGCCGAAACTAGTCATAAGGGTAACATCGATAAATCGTCATAGTGTGTAAGACTAAATTAATCAAATTGAAAAGTTCAAGATTGAACCAACCGTCGTACTATAAGCTTAGACCTTTTTGAATAATTATGTCGAATTCAATGTTTCGGACCTAAGCAAATCCTTAACTACTTCATCTAAACTCTGCATCGTAAAACTTTGGAGGTATTTCCCTATTACCAAACGAAGAAGAATATTTTTCTCTCAAATTTGGAGACTGGTGCTGAGGAAGAAAAAACTTCACGTCATCTTCGGATGGTTACTGCCTGACCCCATGCTTGGATTAGTGATTCCAGTTTCGACTCCTATGTTGGATTGCAGGCAACGTACCCCCTATGTCAAGCACTGCGTTGGAGTTTTCCTGGGGGGCCAAGAAGGGACAAGCCCATATGGCTTAATTAAATGGCTCGATTTCGATGTCGAACAACTATAATTTGGCAAATCATGCGCCGTTAATGTAATTGCTACTAATTGGTTTTTGTGGCAGCAACCCTCGGCCAGGAGAAAAGTTCTTTGGCGTCAAGCCAACGGAGGAGCGGGACGCGTGCTAGGAATTCGGATCTTCCCGCGCCCTACTGATGTGATGCAGAAAGCAGAATATATTCTGCACGAACACACAGGCACGCCCCCTTTCTTTCTTTCCTTTTCGTTTTTCTTAACATAGGATTAGCACAAATTATTGACTTGATTATGCCCCGGATACGTTCGAATTTCTCGGATAAGACTCCATCCGAAAAACGATCGACATAAACCCTAGCCCTGAACTTCTCCTGTGAAAGAGAAGCGGTTTCGTGGACACGGGAGCAACCGCATGCACCTCAAATATTTTGGCGACTTGATTTACCCCTTTCAATCGACGTTCCTAACTTGTTTTAAGATGATTGATAAAAAAACACAGAGAGATTACTAGTTAATAGAACATAATGTATTAAGCTATTCAACGTTCATGTTAAAAAAGAAGTGAGCGTCCTTTTGTATCGTGCTACTGAATCTACACTCTACAACTCGTCTTTCACGTACTCGAACCCAGAATAGTGGCTGAGTTACTCGCTCAGTTTCAGTCCTCTTCGGGTTTCATCACTCGCAATATATCATCCAAAAGATTATGTATTGTCTTTGTTCCGCGTACAACAAGTCACTATTGTCGCCAGATCCTTTCTGTTTGCCCGCTAAATTGCATCGAGCGTGTGTAAGCTCCCATCCTCGAACCTTAAGCATCGTATCCGAGTCAGCCCGACAGCTCGATTGTCTCCTCTGAACTGCCGAAGTTCCACAGCTCTGCACGCAAAACGCACCAAGGGCATCTCACCTCGGTTCAACAGCGCTTTGTATTCATCACTTACGTGGTTGCTATCCTTGATCGATGCGGGCAAGGGTCGTCCTTCAACAGCAAGGATCCCTCCACCTCGCCGTTGGACATCCTCTCGATTGCAAATCCTCACCCACGTCAATCCTCTCTTATTCGATTTTCCCTTTTGTCGTGGGTGGGTTGGGTGGGTTGTCGTGTGTTTTGAAACGGCACATGGCTAGCGCCACCTCGGCTGGCCATGGCGCAAATATTTTCGCCTAATAATAGGAGGTGAAGGAGGAATTTGATCACACCAAGTCAAGTGGGCATCTGCATGTAAACAGAAAAGGAACGGGAAACTATAAAAACTACACACCTATGATTGTCCGAGAGAGAGAGAGAGAGAGAGAGAGTTACATTTTGAAGCCAAGCCCCTCCCTTTCGCCCATCATCTTGAATCATCTTCAGGGGAGGGAGATGGGGCTGTCTGACACGGGACTCATTGCTTGCTATGATCACAAACTGGTAGAAAAGAAAACGGAGGACGACAGTCCATCTTTATCTCTCTGTTTTCGAGAAGATCTTGCTCGCAACGAAGATCCACTCGTTCACAATTAAATTAAGTTAAAGAAACAAAAAGATCGAATCATGCATTAGGGCACGCTCATCGACATGTGCTGATGGGCTTTCCTGTCCTAAAAATAATTTCGACCCTGCCGTAGAAAGTGGTCCCCCCCTCTCAGCGCCATCATCTCCACGAAGAAAAGACCAGGAAAAAACATTTTCTTTTCTTCCAAGCAGAGAGCACTTCACGAGCGAGAAGGGGGAATCACAATCCCCAAACCCGTCGCTTTCTCAAGGCCATAAATGCGTGCATGCAACGTAAGTACATGGGAATAAAGACAACGATAACACCAACCGAATTAAATTGCATCTGCTAGAGAAAAGGGAGCAAAAACACCGAAACCCACGACAAAATCACAGAGCACGCCTTTTTTGACATTTCACACCAGCAGAGAGTTTCACGAAAGCAAAAGGATTCAAAAAGTTACACCAAAGCGCAACGCAACATAATAGCAAAACACGCCTTCTCTACCCACCAAAGCTTTTTATAATTACAACCCACTTTCACCAAATCGCAGCAACCACTAACAGTGAAAAGCAAAAGCACCGGAAAGAACTCTTGAGTCTTCCTCTTCTCTTGGGTGGGTTAGTGACTTGTGCATGGAAGTAACCATCTCCCAAAGGGGGGATTTTAGCATGACAAAAGGGGTTCAAGTGGGGATGGAGAAATCTCTCTCTCACTCTCTCTTTTACACAAAAAGGAGATGACCCACAAAGGATAAAACAGCACTAAGTTCAGGAAAAGGGTGAGAGAAAGTGAGGGTTGGGACCCAGGACAATAAGAGGCGTGCAAACCCCCTCTTCACTTGGTCTGCTCATTCACACATCCAACTTCTTTGTTCAGTCCAAACTTTTGAGTCCTTTCACTAAACCCTAAAATATAGACTAATGATGATTCAACCCTTTTGTTGGGACAGCAAATGGTGCTCTTCTGCTCACGCAAAATGCTCCAGTCCAGAGAGAGAACAATTTCTGTGTTCCACCCAGCTTCAGAACCTCCACACCAATCACTACAGAGAGACCCTTCCGGTTTTCCCATATGCACAAAGCCATGCGTTCGAACACCCCATCTTCGAACTTATTTTGCACACTAAACATCACATAAACAGAAACAGGTACATAGGACTATTTGTAAAAGAGACAGACCACTGGTAGAAACAAACAGATTTATGGGGTGAGCCCAAGAGCTTCGGCTTTGCGCTTCAAGGATTTCAAGTAGTTGATGGCTTCATCAAGAATCACGATGGCGTTCTTTCCCTTACCACTGGGAACTATGCTTTGCAGAACGTTGACAGTCTCACGGATTCTCTCCCTTCTTATCTTCTTGTCACCAGATATAGAAACCAAGTCATACGCGTACTTTTTGCCATCAGCACTACTGGATTTAGCATCATCCTCAGACCCAATAGACAGGTTCAGATAAGATTTTACAGTGCCAATGAGAGACGGCGGCTGATCATCTCCACAGGAAGTCTTTTGCCTCTTAACCGGCCAAATTGAACTAGCTACCTCCTCATTATTTTCTTCATACAAACCACATCTCTCGTGACCTGTCATCGTACTGGGTGAATGGCCAGTACTAGTAACTTCGTCGTCGTCGCTGTTGAAGTAGTCAGTATCATCATCTGAATAAAGCAAGGCGTTGAGTTCTTCTGTATCTTCCCGCATCTCGCTTTGCACATCAGTTTCTGGATTTTCATGTATTCTCTCCATCAATGGAGGCCCAAGATGATTATCATGGTCAGTATTGCTCCCTGCAACATCGTCGTTGACAGCACTTTTAGGACAAAATTGTTTTGTAGTCCAGGGAGGCAAGCACTCGGTAGGAACTCCCTTCCCAGTACTATAAATCAAAGTAGTTTGATCACCCGATCGATCAAAAACAACAAATTTCTTCTGCACGCCAACAGAACCCGCATTAGGCATGCTGAAATCCCTCCATTTTTCAAAAGTGGTAGCAGGAAGCTTGTCTTCTAGAACCAAATTGGCTGAAGTTGGGCCCAAAGCTTGCTGGAAGCGCGGCAAGCAATAAAACCAACCTTGAGGTTCATAAGATTGGCTTATTCGAGGATGAGGTAGTCCAGAAAATACATCCAGCGGTAAGACTTGATCGGAAGGAACCATTTTCTGGCCACCACTTTTCTGGGCTGAGATGAGACCTGGATACCCCAAGTTGAATTGGAAATTTGGCCAATCTGACTTAGGCAATTGCCAAGCAGAGTGTTGCTGCGGGAATCCACCGTCTTCTCCCATCCAACAAAACCAATCACCTGCAAAACGATTAAGCAAAAAAATTGACCTTACTAAATCCATAGTGCACACACTCAAAATTTAATACAGGTAAGATTCCAGCATAAATGATTGAAAAGGTACCTGTTGACCTTGTAATATTAGAAGTGGCTGATTGCTTGCTATTTGATCGAGAAACAAGAGGAAAAAACTAGGAACACCAGCTTAAGAGGAACTCGAAGGAGTAGAATATATCTACGTAACAGGTTTAAGCAAATGACGAAAGTATTCAGCCTGAAAAAAGAAACCAAGAAAAAAAAATTCATATCAGTAAGCAGCATAGTCAAAACCTGTTCTCAAATAAAGAAAGAAGAATAGTTCAAATGAGGGTCACAGTTAAATGTACACGAAA
The DNA here is from genome assembly GCA_028455895.1 of Rhodomyrtus tomentosa. NCBI lineage: Eukaryota > Viridiplantae > Streptophyta > Magnoliopsida > Myrtales > Myrtaceae > Rhodomyrtus > Rhodomyrtus tomentosa. The sequence continues at coordinate 30,916,033 of JAPCWY010000001.1, read as the reverse complement.
AAATCACCAACAGAAAAGTTTAGGATATCTTGCTAATGGAGGAAACAGAGCACACCATGATCTTTTACTAACCTGGCAATCTTGAAGAGGTTGAAAGCACGCTATCACTCTCACAATAATGGTAGCATTCCCAGCAATCCCATTTTCATGTTTCAGTGCCCGGAATCTCGTTTGGCTTGCTGCTTGGCACACCATAACTACACTTCCCAAACCCTCACTCAAGAAGTTTCAACTCTCAGAAGAGCAACAGAATCAATACCCAAGAAACAGGAAACAAAATGAAAGATCTCAAGGAACAACGAGGGCGGTGATGGATGAACCAAAAAGCTTGAATACCACAGAACACTTCCCGGACAAACAGAGGCACTAACAGAAGATCAAGGAACTAAGGAAATAAAAATAAGAAACAGAGATTCGTCCAATTGCTGGCAGAAAGACGCTGGTAGTTTCACTTCACAGATGGGTCTACGATTAATTTCAGCTAATCTGGCGGACGTAGCAAGGGACGACGACGAAGAAAGTGGATCCCATGAGGAAACGATGGCACTGACTAACAGGGAAGACGATGAAAATCAAAACCTCGATAGCACGGACAAGCGAGAATTACAGAATAACCCTACAGAACAGGTTCAGACAGATGGCTTTTCGGAAAACGTCTATCGAGTGACTCCACCACCGCATACTGTTCCGCTTCTTCTACTTCTTCTTAAACAGATCGCCACGATAACTCCCGCTGATAAGCCTGCAACAGTCAATTCCGGGTTTCAGAGCCGACTCACGCACATGAAAAATAGCTTCGCCGCAGAAAATCAAAGCTCAAATCCTTCCTCGACAGCAGAATACATCAGAAATCGGAAATCAAAAAGGCAAGTATCCAAGGTAGAACGAAGGTCGATCTACGGAGCACCAGCGAAAAGGAGCCAGAGGTTCCGCACAATCCGAGACCAGAGACCACAAATCTCAACCGCAAAACGAAAACAGAGGCTCGCTCGTCGAAATCCGCCGGAAGAGAAGATAAAATCGGACGACGCAGCTCGCTGAGAAGCGAAACGAACAACATACAGAAAGACGGAATCCATACCTTGAGTGGTTCCGTCCTGCGAAGCGAATCCACCGCACGCAGAGAGAGAGCAGAGAGAGAGAGAGTACGACTCGGATAGAGAGCTCGCTCGCACTACACCACTCAAAAAGGCGTTCCACAGAGAGAGAGAGAGAGAGAGAGAGAGAGTCAAAATACACAGAGAGAGGTACAGAGAGAGAAGGAGGGGCTTGGTGGATGGGAGGAGGAGAAGATTATATAAAGGGATGAATTGACGCAAATGCCCCTGGATGCCGGGGGGATCAAAGAGGATTTCATTTTTGGTATTTTCTTTATAAAAAAAGGTGGGAAAAATGAAAACAAAAGAAACACAAAAAATGGAAATTAAAAGAGAAAAAATTTATTAATAAAAAAAAAATGAAGTTGAGTGCATACGTGCGCGGTGGGTGGAATGACTAATGAGGAGTGCACGCGAGGCATGAGTGTACCATGATGAACAGCCAAACCTGCCCGCTATTGCGTTGGCGGGAGGCCCCTCTCTCTCGGATGGCATTTGCGTATCAGTACGTCCGTCGTGTCTAATTTATATCTACGCTCGAATATTCACCGTATATCTCTAATCAGGTTTAGCAGGCATGTTATATTTGACTTGTTTCTTTTTATCAGTAAATTCCACGTTTTCAAATTAGTTTTTCTTCAATAATCTGACATGAACAATTTACAGGAATATCAATGGTTCAGTTCGGGTCATTTTTTTCATTAAAAAAAACGAACTGATCTGAAAATATCAGGTTGCAAGCTTGAACCGAATCGAACTAAACCTCGCCATGAACTGAACCAAAAATCTTGACTCAGATAACTTTTCAATTTTTATTTTTTTTCATTTTTCATTTTTATTTATTTTGGCTGATGCCCGTCAAGGACACCAGCCCCGCCCTTGTTGTTGCCAAGGAGAGCCTGGGCAAGGGCCTCCACGCCCTGGCTGATGCCAGATCTGGATTTTCGATTTTTGATTCATCAAGGGCGCGATGCTAGATCTAGGTTTTCATTCGTCGATTTTCGATTTATCGAGGGCACAACGCTAGATTTGGCGTCGGCTAACATGGGCTCGCCCAAGGGATGGCCACCCCCACCTACCTTCAACCAACAAAAGAAAAAGAAAAGAAAAGAAAGAACAAGGAAAAAGAAATATAAAAATGGTTATTTTGAAGATTTTCAATGTGATTTAGTTAATCGAACCGAACCAAATTAGAAAAAACAATGGTTATTTTCAATTACCTGAATTCAAAACCGAATTGAACTAAAATGCACGCCATGTTCAATTCATTTAGCGGTTCGGTTCGATTTTTCAATTCGTTTTTGACACTCCTAATACAGAGTGCCTTTCACCTAATACCCCATCCAAAAATGGGCTTCAACTCGACTGCATGCCATCTTAACTCGATCTTCAAAATCATTTTATGTGTCCCCATCTAAAAATGCGCTTCAACTCGATTGCATGACATTTTAACTTGGTTTTCAAAAGCATTTTATGTCCCGACCAATCTTGAGGTGTTTCCATTCCCATGAAAAGAGAATTCTAGTCAGCTTTAGGTATTGATTCGCGTGAAGATTTAGAGATCAAGCTGTAATATGTAATCCAAAATGATACCATAATGTCATACCCTAATTTGATCCACCCGAAATATTGTTCGCTTTAGTTGGTTTCATATCGAGTTTCACTATCTTGTGTCACACAAATCACCGAGGGAAAAATATGAAGAAGAAGTTTCTCAATTTTCACATAGCTCTTCCAATGAGGTAGATACCAATACTCAAATCGGATCAAGCGAATTTATCGCGTTCTTTATCCCTCACCGATTCCATTAGCATTTTTGTTCACTATCGCTACACATGAATTACTGGATACATTAGCACTAGCTTTATGGGCAAGTTGCCATTAGCACTAACTGAAAGATTCAGTGGGACCACTGCCAAGTGTAAGCGTGGTTTAATCCCTCTCACGCTGGTCTTTTGCCTAGTACTAAGTGTAGACATATTCATTATAGAGACAAATAGGGGCCTGAAAAAATTTGAATTCAGTACCTCCTGCTCTGATACCATGACAGATTTGGGGAGACCATTGCCAACTGTTCTAAAAGCTTAAACTATTAAAAAAATGCGTGATTTAATATTCATGTATTCTAACACGAAAAACATTTTAAGTACTTTCACACAAAGAATTACTTCACACAAATTCCCCACATATATTGAAAATCTGTCTCTCTATTTGATCGTCACTCTAGGGAAGGCCATTGTGCAATGCTTGATGTTCACAAGCTCATCAATGGTGACTAGATGAAGCTCACTAGGTTTAGTATAGAGTTGATGGAGATCAAGAGTATCGACTACTGTAGACGCAACAGATCGTCGGAGAGATCGAGAATGCCAAGGTAAATGATCTAAATAGGATTCGTGACACATATCCTCCCTTTTATACCTCAGGTTATTCGTTTATGTTGTCCTGGGCGAACTACCATGAAGTTTTACCATCATGGCTAACATTGTCTTAGAAAATTCGATTTTTTGCTAATTCAGTTATAAATTAAGTGCCCCATCTCCATTCGCCGCATGTCGATTCAAAAAAAAAATCCAAAATGATAACATTTACGCTAGTGCCAAAACAACGAGACACAAAGGAGAAGACGAACAAGCTTTCGACATGGGAACAAAGAATCTTTCCCCGCCCCACATGAATGGATCTCGAAGTACGAACATTTTGCGTACTTTTTAAGAAGTTTCTTCAAAATTTACTCAAGAGCAACGGCGGCGGCAACGACGAACAATAAAAAGAGGCGAGTCCGCAGGGACTAGGATGAGAGATTGTCTCAAGACAATAGGGGATATTTGGCAAAAGGGTGGTGTGGTGGAATGGCATCCAATGTTTAGCTATGGACACCAATAATTTGGAGATTGACCGTTCAAACCATGTTGAATCATGGGAGAGGAATGGCCTTGTGGGGGGACCCGTTTGGTCAGTGTCATTTTTGGGGGGTGCATCATGCCAAGAGTTTAGCCACCCCCCCAAATTCATTTCAACTGTCCATCTTCAAAGATTAGGGGTTTAAAAAGCGTGGCCATAGCAGTGAGTAGGCATTAGGCACTTTGCCCTACAAAAAGCACTTTTGGCTTGATTTGATGTATGGATGTGTCACAGCCATCAAGGAGGCATCATGGAAGATGGGATGCTCTGGAAATTCACTCACATATAAATATGGAAATCATATGAATTGTGTGGAAATTATAGAAAAATCAATTATGTCGGAAATATATTAATTTACACCCTTTTTTATTGGAGAGCAGAACCCTTTAATGGTTTGCTTCGAAAAATAATGAAAATGGGTGCGAAATATAGAGTCTTTTCAAATTTTGGTGGATAGAAAATGAATGGAAAAGTAGCTTATTGCAATGCATGCGAGCCATGCGTCGGGTCCAAGAGACTCTTAAGAAAACTCAGCAAGTTTATAGACCAAATTCAATAGAATAAATGTAAAAGCTCAATTGAAAAAAGATGATGCGCAAGTATGAATCCGAACTGAGGAAGCTAATGCGATAACATTGAGTGTGTTCACTCCGTTTGTTTTACATGCGTGACGCGATTGTTGATTTCACTTATTCCATTTGGTAGGCTTTAAGTTACAATTCCCGCGTCTCCAATTCACGAAGTAATTTGCGCTTCTTGACTCGGGTATTACACGTGTCTCATGCTGCATTTAGTTAGATCTCATCAATTAATACTAATGGACCTTAGATCATATGAGATAAAGCTAGCCAAAACATCATTAAATGGGCACTTAACAACATGAGCACATCCACGAGCTTTTGTTTGGAGTGGAGGGAACAATTTGTACAGACCCAAATCAAGCTTTTTCCCCTTTTCCCTTCTCTATTTTTCTCTATCCCAATCCCATTGGGTCTACACTTTTGGAGGCACTAGCACACTCCTCCCATGTAGAAGTGAGATGTAAAGTTGGGATTCCCCTCGCATGTCTAACTTCTTAATTTAATGATTAATGCTAATTACACTAAATTAATCATTATATTAATCTATATGGTACCATATGCTATGATCCGAGCATTCTTTTAAACAATAATTAGTGCCCTTTAATTCGGATTTTAGCAAAATGTGCCTTTGAGAGGGGGGGGGGGTGTGGCACGGGAATCATGGATGTGGATTGAGCACTTAATTAAAAGCAACATGCTTTTTTTTCTAAATTAATTTCGAGATAAGGAAAAAAAGAAAATTATCCTTCTGTTTTCAACTCTGGAAAGGCACAAGCTAAGATCTTCTTCTCGCACAAACTCTTGCGCTTTGGTAGCTTCTGACGCTAAGGAGGAGGAATTGGACGATTCTAGGTAACGCACGCGTACGTGCTCGACCGATCATAAGGATCGCACTATGGAAGAGGCAGAGGCAGAGCCATACTCACTTCCAATAGTAGTGAACCCCTCCACTTTTGCTATCGACCTTTGATGGTTCGCCCATCAAAATTTTAGACACCTTTTTGACAAATTAGGACGAACTCAAACGTGTGTGTCGTGTTCTCATGTCCTGAGTGAATTTTTGTTTAAAATTGAAAAGGAGAGATCTCGAGTGATTTACATATCTAGCGACTTGATCTTTGTTGGATGATGATGTACTTGGAAGTCTTCGCGAAGCTGATGAGTGATTGGCGTGCATAAACCTCTTCAAAGCTCAGCTTTATCATCGTAGGATTGTGGAACCATCAATATATCTAGTTGGATAAAACTTCGCTTAAAATTTTGAATCGATAAGTTATTGGCTGACTAATAAGTGGCTTATTTGCTACATTTGAGACATGCACATCGATAATCTCATCCTCATGTGGCATGCTCCTCCTTAATTCCAAATATTCTTCGCTATCGGGCCATCTCAACTTGTATCTCCACATCATTGCTACAAAAGTATAATCATGCGCAACAACCAGCATCGATTGCTAATTCAAGATCGCACTATTACAGGCCCAGACCTACCTTCACCCATGGTCTTTATCTTATATTATTAGACAATTGCCCACGGTGTCTTTTCGCCATACAACGACGGAGTTAATTTTAACTCGAAATCTATGTAGATCTTGATTTTTTTCCTTGAGATATTCAACAAATACGAGAACGGATTGATGATCCACCAATTAACCATCAGCTCCTATATCATTTGTTGGGAAGTACAACACAAGCCTGATACCTTCGGCCGGAGAGGTAACCAAGAGAAAAGCCAAGTTCTGGTCCATCAACGTATCTACTAGGACCCACTTTCAGTCTAAGACTTAAAACAATGAGTTATGAGCTAACTATGATATATTACTGTTTCACATCACACCGAAAAATCTGATGAAATAGTTAGCTGACATAACTCACGTGGCACCTCAACAACACCAATTCACGCATAAATCGATATTTCTACATCAACCCCAGTAACAATTCGTTCGACGACAAATAGCTTATAATTTTAGGAAAAACAATTGTAGAACAAATTGTCTTGAAAAACCCATCCTCGTATGGCCGGGTTAGTTAAGAGATGGACTATACCTTGTTAGGTCATTGATTCAAATCTCCCAATTCGTTCTCCGTGACTTAAGTGGGGGTCGCGACTGATGGTTGTCATGCTAGTCTCTCCGAGGAATAATCGAGGTGTGTGCAAGCTGGCCCGGATACCTCGATCATTAAAAACAAAAAACAAAATAAATTGTATTGGAAAGGCAAACTCAGAGCTTTCTAACACGCTCATCGTGGGAGTGATTAATTACCACTTCACCCGGCCCCACGAGCTATGATCCGTCAATTGCATCATCAATCAATGAGCGAGGACAGCCTCAAGGTTTAACGAAAAAGATTACGTATAACAACCAAGAGCACTTTCATTACGTCTTATACTAAAATACTAAAAGTAGATGGGGGAGCAAAGTCATATGTGCTCGAGATAACATTCAAAAGACAAATTGGCTTGTCATGCCTTGACTTTAATTTCCATGTTTTCCGCCAATTGGTACAATATCAAAGTCGTTCTCACTTCAAACATTGCATCGATCAAAGTCCATCGGATGCACGAAGACGCGACACGTGCCGTGCCGCCATGGACTGCCCTCATTCGTAATTCACGATTAAGGTAAATCAAGTCAAGTATAATAATGGGCGTGTTAGAGAGAGAGAGAGAGAGAGAGATTGGTGGGGGGAGAGTGGGACATGGAGACCATGGAGCCATTTGATTGTGGATTCTCCAACAATAACATCCCACGCTTGGAAAGCTAAGCTATGCCCACTGCCCCCATCTCTCATGCCGCACTTAAAAAGGAAAAATAGCATGAAAGGGGGAAAAGAAAGGAGGGACTTGCGACTTTAGGGTTTAGAAGATAAACAAAAGCCACAAAGATAAAAGAAGAGCTGGCCAAACCGATACAAAGGGAGATGCAAAAAGGAAGGAAACCCCCATGTCCTCCACACACACACACTCACAAAATGTACTTAAGAAGTCACCCCATTCTTCTTCGTGTGTGGGCCATTTAGAAAGTGTGCCAATTCGAGTGATATTTCCTCACGAGTGTAAATCCCTTTCGTGGCTCGAGATTGAAGAGATTTCAGAAGAAGATGTTCGGCCGAAAATGCCTTTTTGGGCGAGATTGTGCTAGGTCGAATACATACAGGGAGGAACTAAAATTGTATTTAACGGATGTCGATGTGATCTGGATTTCGTCTTGCTTCTCCCCCGAAGCCTGATCGTGTGTGTTTCGTGTGTTTGAACCTCCGCCGGTACATTAAGAAGTTCTCGTTACTAAGATACTAATAATAAAACCCTATATTTCCGTTTTTGCCATTTTTAACTTTTGGCTATCGCAAGCTGGTCAAAAGTCACATAAAAAGTTAAAAGCATGGGTTAGAAATAAAATTGGATAGAAACATGAAGAATGTGAGAATCGACATTGGTATTATATTTTTACCATGCATCCTTTTGCTTGCCTCAACGCCTATCAATTATAGATCTAAAAACACAAGCACGAAAACATCAAAACCGTGCCTACTAAACAATATCATCACGAGAAGGGCTTCGGCCAGGGGGGAGAGCGGAGGGAGAAGGTCGGAAAAAAATAAAAAAATAAAAAAAACACGTTCTAAGCAAATGATCGCAACCTTAACCTAGACCACCCATCAGGAAAAAAGGCTTTTAACTCAAAACAATCTCTACTTCGTACACCCTACGCCACATGTTGTAATATTGGGTTCGAAGTTTCCATCATCAACACGTGCAGAGAGCACGCTCATGATTCTTCCTTCCCATCGCCGGAATCCATCCAAAGCTTTGGAAGAACCATCGAGCGATCGTGGAGGGGTCGGCCAACGATGTAAGCGCCAGTGAAAAGCGGGTTGGCGCCTCCCATCGGTGGGTGTGATTAGGGTTTCTGGCTATGCGTGTGAGGACTTTAATCACATAGGTTTTGACTTTTTGATCACACGATTTTTATTTTTATTTTTATTTTTATTTTATTTTCTATCTTTTCCACAGCATTGGATGGTGATGGTAATAACATCGTCTAGAAAAATTGGTGGTTGCACGTTCCTGTCCCTTGGGTGGCAAGAAAACACACGAAACCCCTCTTTTTCCACATCACAAACCTTGTTAGATGTGATGTTGTTGAAAGTTGTACCCTTCCATTTATCAATGTTCTTTCTCGAGTTGTATAATTGTTGTTTCTTCCTTTTTGTGTGTTTTTTTTTTCTCCCCGTCGAATGAGTGAGCTTCGGAAGTGGTGGAATGACTCCCCTTGGGCAGCAGAATCATGTCGCATTTGACCTCGAACACGAAAAGGGAAAGAGAAAAATGGAAGACTAGTGTTAAATTGTTGACAATGTCAAACCCTAGGTGAACATAGTTGGACTGTCATCAATTTAAGTCCTTATTTCAACTTTGGACAGCCGAGGTCTTTAAGTAAACATCGATTTAAATAAAGGTTGAGTATGGTCCGAGTTAGTCCAATTCCCTCATGAGTTCTAGTGGAACCGGTAAAATGAGAAATGAAATGTATTTTAAAAAAGAGACTTGTTCGATATTCACACGTCTGCATACAATATTCTCAAGTGAGTAAAAAATAAATAATATTTTTTAGAAAATTAAATAAATTAAAATAATTTCATTCTCATGAGAGCGTTTTAGCGATGTCATTTTTTAAATATATTACAAGAAAAAATATTCTATGATTTGGTTAAATATAGTATTAAAGTAATACATATCGGGTCGGGTATGAGTCGTTACATTTGTATTATATGAAAATGAGTTAGATGGGTTGGGTTGGACCATATTCAAATCAATCCAAATCCACTCGTTTGACATCTCTAGGCATTGGCTAAGAAGCACCGAAATTACCTGTTCTTTTAGCACAGATACATGAGCTCGACCATCGTATTCATTAATATAATTTCCATCATAAAATTGATCCCCATTTGCATTAAATAATTGGATGACAGATTATATGTAAATCCGTGAATATTTGCATTTCACTTATTGTTTTCAAATAACACATGTTTTAGGTTAAGATCAATAATTTTTTGTAAAAGATTTTATGTAAATATTATTTCAGAAGAAGCAACTGTCAGCTGTTACAAAACGAATTCCTGTTTCGGAAGTAAAAATCTTGTCCTATTATCAAACGCATTTCTCTGATAAGAAATCAACTTTTAGAGCGAAAGTAGAAAAATTAACTTTTAATCAGAAATTAATTTATGAAGCATAAATGTTGCCGTGCCCACCCTCATTAGGACAACACAGCCGCGAAACAAAGAGAAACACCATTTCTAACCTAGGACAAAAAATAAAATTCCTGGTATTTACGATAAAAGTTAAAATATTTTCAATTGAAGAAGTTGGTGAAAGGAGGAGGGCAAAATAGTGAAGTCAAAGCCAATTTAAAAGAGCAAAAGGGGGATATTAAAAAAAAAAAAGTGGTAATTTTCACACGCCGGGGATAAATTAACGGGAAAATAAAATAAAATAAAAAAGAAATGGGGGAGAAAATCTAGAGATTCCGACCACCAAATCTAGCCGTACAGAAAGAAGCAGGAGGACCTTGGGCATTAAAAATAAAAGTCGCCCACGCGGGACTCGATATTTTTTTTCTTTTTCTCTTTTTAAAATGGGCACGCCGTCTCATCGATGCGCGAGCGACTCCCGTTTGCCATTGAGATTGACCACCCGCAGACCGCTTTCCGTGCGTATTTACCGTTTTCTCCTTGCGCCATAAGTCAATGATACTTCAACCGATTTCCGCCTTTTTCCCATTTTTGTCTTTTCACTAAAATGCGTTGAAACCTTTCAGACTAGGCTTTGTGTTCCAATAATATCAAATAGGTTTGTCAAAAATCCTTTTATGACACACGACGATTATTCTAAAAATTTAAATTATTCGATATAAACGCGTGATTTTTTTTTGGAGGTAAAGAGATAAACGCGCGATTTGAAATATTAATATTCTAATACTTCCCATCATATTTATAATGAATTTTTACCGGTGAAAATCTATAAATCGGATAAGTTAATATGAGCTTGGAAGTCTTGAAATTCAAACCTTCTTTTTGATATCACGAGAAAGAGGGACTCAAATCAAAACCTTAGACTTTTCATTTTTTGGTCCTATCATTGTCTCCTATGTTCCCTTCCCATGGGCGGCGACATCAGCATCTTCGTCTATGTTAAGGCATCGAGCTTCATTCCAATCTCTTCTCATCGTCAAGGGAATCATGCCTCGTCATATTTAGTCACTTTCTTGTGTAACTTCCCAATCTTGCCAACACTCAACAACAAGTACAATAGACGACATTCGTTACGGGAATCTCTTTCAATTACGAGCATCATTGACGAGCGAAGTTGCCGTCAAGTATCCACGCAACTATGAGGATTAGATTCTAGAATACTTTCATCGAGTGGCCAAAGTCGAGCGATGCAGGGTGCAGCAGGTAATTTCTTTGCAATCCAAGCGGCGTTTCCATACGGTTATATCAAGGTTGCGCGAGAAAAATGTGATAATTTTTTGATCATGTGTTTCTCCATCGTTGTTAAATATGGTTATGATGTGGATTACATTTAATTCGTCGTGTAATATTCGGGCATACCCAGTTGTCACTATATTGAATATGATCAGTGTATTCGCATAATTGTCTGGTGTCGATCTGTTTGGCTTACATGAGGATTGGTCACAAAATTCGAAAGAAAGTTGCACATGTGCTAGCCCCTTCAATTTGAGAGGGAGTGTTGAAGTATATACGAGGATATTAAAAGTTCCCTAAAAGAACATACGTGGCATTATAATTTGGAAAAATGCCAAAAAATTGCACTTACTTTCTCAATAAAGGCCCAGAGTGCTAATTATTTCAAAGAATGGCCTCGAGTGCCCTTTTTTATTCAAATAACGGTCTGAGCGTGCACAAGTTCGTCTTTTTTCGTTCTGTGATTTTTTTTCCTTTTTTTTTTTTCTTTCATCTTCCCTTGCACCTGCCGGCAGTCGTGGGCTGCGTGCCTCACCGGCCACACGCGACGGCCTGCCTTGCGGCCGCCTGCGAGGGGAGCCGCTGACAGATCGAGGGGAAAGGAACCTGGAACCCCCTTCCCGGCCTTTGACTCTAAGCAGATGGCTGAACCCATTGGAGTGGACCGCAGCGTGCAAGAGATGGGTCGTGTTCTCCAGCTGGTGAAAAACCCAGTCCTCCACACCCAGTCCTCCACATTATCCTCGGTCATCACATGGCTGCAAGACTTGCGCCTGCAGGAAAAAAAAAGAGCAAGAAAACCCAGCAAAGAGATCAACACACGACCAAACATCAAATGGGCACGAAGGAGGGGAAAGGAGGCGAGGTAGGTCACCTGGACCCGGAGAAGTGCAAGAGATCACCACAGCAGATGCAGGGCTTGTGGTGTCCACCGATGGAGCCACCGTCGGCTTTGATTATGAAATGGTTAAGCTTCCCGCACACTGGATGCTCGCTCCACCCTTCAAAAACAACAAAAATTCTAGTCCCAAAATCAACGTCTGCTACTAATCTCAGAAACCTCAACGAATCGAGTCAAAATGAAATTTGTATGAGCCTGGGCGGAGCGAGGGCTTGCCTTGAGCGATCTCGTGAGGGTTCCCCTCGCCAGCAGTCACGAGGCAGGCCCTCGCCTGGGCAGAACGAGGGCCAATCTCGCCTGATCTGCCGGCAGCTCCCCTCGCCGGCGTCCGCAAGGCAGGCCGTCGCGTGTGGCCGGCGAGGCCGCACAGCTCGCGGCTGCCGGCGGATGCAAGGGAAGAGCGGAGGAAAGAAAAAAAAGAAGAAAAAAATTCACATAATATAAAAAGACGAAATTGTCCCTACTGAGACGATTGTTTAAATCAAAAATGTCACTCCGGGACTTTCTTTCAAACAAATAACTATTGAGTCCTTAATTGAAAAATAAGTGCACTCTAGGCCATTTTTTGGCATTTTCCCTCATAATTTGTATACTTCATTTTTTTCTTCCGAGAAAGCCAATTTCTTGATTAGATTATGTTATTTTCTTTTTCATTGTTCGGATATAAACATCATTCTCTAATAAAGTATACACTCAAGTCAATTGAGTAAAAGATACCGTTTTTATTCACTTGTGTCTATTTAATTTGTAGGTATATGTCAAAATTACATAATGTGGTCACCCAAAAAATTCCGCACATGCTGTAATTGATTAGTTAGGAATATGATTATAGTCTAGTTTGACTCACTTGAGTTTGGATGCTCATTTCACGTGATTCGACCCGAAACAATATCACCCCATGATCATGGCTACGTGAATTCAGAACCTTTCATCCGTTCACGCTCGCGATTCTAATTAATTGTGACTCTTGACAGAGTAAATTCGCTTGACAGTAATCTCTTCGTTAACCTTAATGTACTGCAAATTTAATGGAGTCGCGACTTCTTGACAGACCTGTTGGTGACGAACGGGGAGGCTCGAGGACAGAATGAAAGCAATTTGACAGGGGTGTCGACGCTGATGAGAAAGAGAGAGAGAGAGAGAGAGTAGTGGTTGACTCGATCATGTGAATCTTAGATAGCCTTGCCGCCCTTTGATGCAAGGGACGAACGAACGCTTGGACGATGCCGAATTTAGGCAGATCTTTTGACGGTACGGGTTCATCACGCAGGACAGGAGATATGTTGTATAGTTAAATTTGTACATGAACTCTACAACTTACCAAAAAAAAAAAACAATTCCTTCTGTAGATCTTCGTCTTCGAATGGATGTTGTTCTCGTGATTTATGGAACTCGGGATATGTGTTTTTGTGCATGATAACTCCCACCATAATTCAGAAACCTGTGGATCAGAGCCTGAGCACGGGTTGTACATTGATACGGGAGACCAGAGAAGTAGCCCGTGAGGCCCATCACCTCAGCCGCTTTCATGGGACTTGTGTGGCCGGGAGGCCTCGACCGGCCCAACTTTTCTGTTTTCCCAAAGTGAAAAAGAAGGAATTGCAACTTTTTAGAAAACGTCATGACATTGTCAACTGCAGCTTCGAATCGTGACTACCACACCTTAATTTTCATCCCACTTAACGGGGATGGTCTTTAGGAAGCGATGCCTGTCCCCAAAACCTGAAGGCCCGAGCTACTATCCGATGGTATGAGAGGCAACAGTGGTTGCTTTCGAAATGCTTTCTGGTTACTATCCGATGGTAGAATCTCTGACTCAACGAGTTTAGTTCCGCACTCAATGACAGGTCAGAATTGTACTGGGAGGCTGAAAATACCATCCGAGAAGCCCAACGCCAAAACATCTCGCTGGTCCACTGCAAAACGGATGCAAATGAGGTAGCCCACTGGGTTGCCAAAACGAGTCGGATTAATTGTCTTCCGGCCCTTTGGGTCTCTTCCCTTTCCTAAAGCCTTTGAAATTTACTTTGAAAAATTGCAATTTTTGTGAGACTGAACTTGATTGTGGGGGGCTCAAATTGGGCAGTTTTGGTAAATTGAGATTTTGGATGACTTGCTTTGCTAGAACAACAATTGGCATGCTTAGGGTCATTGATTCAACACTGTGACGATTTGCAATCAAAATCCAATCATGCATTAAGCTTTCCAACTCATATGGTCCTCTTGTCATGGCGCATTCGCATAACCCACTTTAGTCTGCCTTGCTACGCTTCAAATTTACTTCCTGCGTCACGTCATTATGATTCTATCGACCCTTTTTATTCCAAACAGGAACGCCATTAACCGATCTTGCTCGGCTTTGAGGGTCATTGGACCGAACCTTTTGGAGGTTCTTGAGGATGTCTCATTGCTATAAAATTATAGTTAAGGTATATTGGGATGTTAATTGTGTTGATGTCCCTCGTCTGGGCTGTAGCGTGCGAACCTTAAATATTTAGATATGGAAGCTCGCTTTTTTTTTCCCTGACAAAAAAAAAGGATGCTTTCTAAAGTATTTCATTCAATTGAATCGGCCCGCCGAGGTTTCTGATGGTTGTGTTTCGGATATGTTGCAATTGCCTGAATATGGTCCATTGCGCTCGCGCAACTTAACCTCACGAAATGCTTTCTGAAAAGGCACTAGAGTGCGAATGAGTTCCGTAAAATTTCTTTATTTTTCACTAAAGATTTAGTCATTAAGAGATTGAGAATAAGCAGAGTAATTTGATAAATCATCGAACAAGGCTCAAGTGATGCTTCTTACGTGGTTGTTCATCGTACGGGGATGATCAATATGGACGAACGATGACAGAGGAATGCTTCCAGCCTCGGTGCCATGCCCCGTCCATCCGCGCTAACTCGTGCTTGAACAGACTCCGTTCATTTAAACACTCCATCCAAAGATTGTCGTCCGGCAAACTAGCTGGCAGTAGCAGATTGGGTGGCCAAGGACCCAGCAAGAAAAAAAGAAGAAGAGTTTTTCACTAATTGGATGTCTTATCCCTCGAAATCTATGTTGATAATTTTAATTTCTGATGTTCACAAACTTACTTTGCGGTAATAAAATTACCACTATTTTCGACCAAAAAATAAAAAAGAAAATAAACAAATAGCCCATAAGTTCACAACGACATTACTAGAGGTGTCTGTACGGGTTGAAAACCCATAATTTAACACACATAGAATGTGTCAAATATTAGTTAATCAAGTTCTAATAAATGGGTTGTTAATGTATATCAATTTTAAGCCTAATTATATATGGATTGTAAATGGATTTGTCTTTGAACCCATTTAGCCAGTCAAACGCAACCCACTTATAATTTTCACTTAGTTTATTTTTTTTATTTAAAAGAAAAAGAAGGGAAAAAATAATAAAAAATAAGACTAAAAAAATATAAAAACTATTTAAAGAAGTAGAATATCGTCAATCGCAGCCGTCCTCCTCCTCTCGCCATCGCCGCCGCTCGCCATTGATCGTTGGCCGCCGCCCTCCATTGATCGTCGGCCACTAGATTTTGGAGGAAAAAAAAAGGGAAAGAAAATAGAAAATAAAATAAAATAGTATCTTATTTAAAAAATAAAAATATATTTTTTAAAAATAAATAATAATTTATAAAATAATTTTTTCACTAGATTTTTAATGCATGAAAGTGTTTTACAAATATCATTTTCTTAACAAACTATAATAAATAAATATTCCATGATTTGGGTAAATATAGAAGTGTTTAAGTAATACGGGTCAGGTTGGGTATGAGTTGGGTTGGGTGTAGGTTCAGTTGGGTATGTATCATTATATTTGCACGGCATGAAAATGGTCAAAATTGAATAAATGAGTCAATATGAATTAGATTATATTTGACTTTACTCACCCATTTGATACATCTAGGCATTACTCATATAGACTTGGAAAGCAATAGCATTGCAAATTCGAGGTGAATACAAAAGTGGCCAAACCCCCTTCAATCTCTTCCCAACAGGCTAGGTAGAACCTTGGATGAATTTCGGATAGCCATATGAATCTAATGTTTTTCGCATTCGAGTTGATTAAAAACTTTTTTTTCATTTTCTCTTGTTAAAGAAGATGATTAATCAATACAACGAAAGTATTATTAAAATATACCTCAAGTTTAATCCCGTAAAGATGCCAACCAAGCAAATATAAAAGGGAAGCAATCATCAAGAAATTAAAAGGAAACAAAAAGAGAAAGTCCTAAATTTGGACTTGGATTCACGAAAGATTTTTCAAACATTTGCGGGTTATTGGATGTAATTAGCGTTAGAAAACACAGAGAATGTTTGAGTGACTCGAGTTTGGTTTGTAATCTTCGTTAAATCGCTTGTTCTACAGTGAAATTTCTTATGGCTATCTCCGTAGATGTAGGCCTCTATGATCGAATCATGTACATTTGATATCCGATTTATTTTCTTGCTATGTCTATTTATTGTTCTATTACTTGTTCCGTGTAAAGAAATACAAGAAGATATGGGCTCCCCCAAAAACTCTACGTATAGATCCATGCGCTACTATACCTCATTGTGGCATGTGAACTATCATAATTCAAATGTGATCCAACATGCAAAAGCTAAATCAATAAATGTAGCAATGACATGACACGACATGGGACACGGGACTCGATATGATACGATACATCGACAAGTAATTTCTAAAAAAAAGATGATTTCGACACATTAGGACACGTTGCATATTAAATATAATATATATATACACACACACATGATAAGTTATCATTTTACAAACAAACAAATAAATAAATAAATAAAGCTGCAAAATGAATTTACACTAAAAAAACCATGTGCACATAAGGATGGCCCCCGTGTGGGTTTCTTATTCATCTATATGAACTGGTGGATTCTTTGAGTCTAAAAGGGAATGGAAGACCATGCTGCTTGCGTCCCACATCGCTAGTTAGTTGTGAGAGATAAGAGGAAAAGCATTCTATAAAGAAGAGGCTCAGTGCGCTCGGTTCCGATGGATGGAGTCCATGAGCCATTAGGAAGCCCATGGGTTACGGACTTGAGAGTTGGCTTCAAAGTGCAAGAACTGTCTATATTGTCCTTTGGATGCGCGACCCTTTAAGTGTTGAAAATTAAAATTTCACCGCGTGAATGAGTCGGGTCACTGGCTGCGTCGTTGCCCCAAGCACAAAGATAGGTAATCACAACATAGCAAAATGACTTGCACACACAAAGTCCAGACGATCGGGTGGATTGGGTCATATTCGAGCGACGGTTGGGGTCTTTGGGTTCGTGGACGTGGATGTGGAAACTTTGAACGGTGGACATTCGCTCACACTAAACCTGGTCTTTACCCACAAATGAGCTTTCAATTCTAGAGACATTACTCCGTATGGTATCCATGTGGGTTGTGAAATGGGACAGCGATCAAGTTTATAAATGTGAAGAGAAATCCTCACCTTTTGAGTTAAATTTTGAGGTGGGAAAGACTCGAGCCTACCTAATATTAGTATCATAATTTAGATTATTAATAAATTTGGACCCAATAGTCATACAAGACATACGGGCCATTACTGTCTATGTAGCAACGACACGATACATGACACGAGACGCGACACTACACGATACGCCGACACGTGATTGCTTGAAAAATAAAAAATTCCAACACGTCGAGATACATTATACAATAATTTTATTTATTTATTTATATGATTCTACAAATAAAAAAATAAAAAGCCTAGAATAAAATTATCATATTTATATAAGTTTTCATTTTTTTATTCCCTAATAAAAAATGAGAAAATATTATTAGTACAGGCCCCTCCCACCTAAAACCCAATCCACCCAGGTCCTAAGCACAAACTAAATTACCCGGCCCCCACCCCTTACTATTTCCTTTTTTATTGCCTAAAACAGAATAAAATAAAAATTTAAAACCCCCACTTTCAAACCTTAATCGCCACCATATTTTTCTTTTTAGCTTCCATGCTCCTCCTTTTTCTTTTCAGTCCAGCCGCATCCACAGCCCGTGATCCCAGCCAAGTCCCTCTTCAACCTCGCCAAGCAGATCGATCCCAACTCCTTCCCCCTCAATCTCGCCCACCTCCTCCATAACTGACCCCACCACATCAAGCTCTGCGCCATGTCCGCCATCTTCCTTCTCCTTCGTAAGCTCCTCAAGTGAGACGAAGCAGCGCCAGGTGAATCCATAGTATTTCGTCATTGCAGAACGTACGGACACACGTGTCCCTCGCGTGTCCGTTCTATTGATTGCGTCTCGAAACTCGGACACGCGTTGACCGTGTGTCCGAGCTTGTCTGGACATGTGTCAGTGTCTGACACACGAAAATTTCGGCGAAGGGCATGTCCATGCTACATAGGTTACTGCTCTGACTCAGGATGCGATATACGAAAGAGAGATTGATGGGGTTAGTTTACATCGTTAGAGGAAGGGGAGAAAATCTCACCCTTTGAGCTACTTTTTGGGTGAGAAAGCCTCAAGATCACCAAATAATTGAAACCGAGCCAGTAGGGCTGAGCATGGGTCGGGTGGCCAGATGTCAGACCTAGACCTTGAAACCAACCATGTTATAACTAGTTATCAGTTTTTAGAACCGAGAATCAATCCTATTTTTCTTGGAGCCTATTTTAGAAACGATCCTATTTTTCCGTTTTGCTTCGGGTCTACTCGAAAACCCATTTTTCTTTTTTTCTTTATTATCAAAATAATATGAATATTGATATAATGAGCAATAAAAATTACAATTTACCGAAAGGAATAATCCAACAAATGAAAATCAAAATGAGAAGAGGTGAAGAGCTAAGGGCCATTAGCAATGAGCATGAGCAACAAGGGCAGCGACGCACTAGGGAGTCGGAACCTAGGGTTTATTTTTTTTAATTAGCAACTAAAAACCGGTTCTAAAAATCGGTCCAGGGAGACTTACAACTAGAACCGTAAACCGAACCGGTTTAAACTGGTTCTCAAAATTTATAACAGATACCTCGACCGGTTTGAACGGGAACCGATTCTCGATTCTATTTTTCAGGTGGGCCGATCCGGATTCCGAGTCAACTCGGTCCGGTTGCACACCCCTACGAGCCAGCGAAGAGATGATGCTCGACATTATTAGGAATCCGAGTCTGCAAAGTCAGTCCAATGGGGTGAATCCAAAAAGCTCCATGAACCAAACGGACCAACCAATCCTGCGGGACAACCCTTGAGCCCATTGGCAGATTACATAGTTATGTATCTTAGCACATTGTCATTTATTCAGTGTTAATTAAGTGAATAAAACGTGTGTATTTAACAGGTATTGATCGTGCTTTCTAGAAATAATTAAGCTTCAGTTGAACGGGCCAACGACGAGCTCTTGTGACCACCACGCAGGCTCAACGTGGCATGAAGTGTGGTTATCGATTCGAATCCCCTCGGTAAAGACTACTCTTTCCCGGGGCATTTCGACCTCATTTCTTGCTCCAAAGATTATCCGGTTGCGATCGAATGAAGGGAATGCTAATTGCTACGGCCCGGCGGGCGTACTTAAGTGCTCTCTCACTTAACTATGCACTATGCAGGATTCAAGAAAAGGAGATTGCTTTGCTCTACGAAAATTCTGAAAAGGGGATTCGTTTAGAGACCCTCAGGTCCTTAATATTCCTTTTAGTGACCCCCAGAACTTTCCAATCGGCCAAATGGGCCTCTAATTTATCTCTCTGTTAAAATAGACAATTCTCATTAAATTGCTTCTCCAAATACTATCTTTTATAACCTCCCTTAGACCTTCAACACAAAAATAAATTATCAACAGGTTCAATATGCTAGGGGTGAGCAAAGGCCTAAAGTAGAACTGGGAACTGGACCATACTGGTCACAAGAACCGATCCGGTTCCTAATTTCCCAAAAGGAAGTTTTGGTACTATGTGTTTCGATTTCCGGTTCCATGGTAATAACCAAATCGGGAAGAACTATGTCGGGATTTTTTTATTTTTATTTTTTTATGTTAAGCATTTTGAGCATTTTATTGTTTGTTTTATTTACATGTTTATCTTTTATAGATTGTTGCTTTTGATGAATGAGACTTTTTGTTGTTGTGCTCAATTTCATTTTGCTTAACAAAAAGTAAAACAAAAAAAATTGGAAAAACTGGCTTGTTTTCCCTAAAACAGATTAACTGAGTATGTTCCGGGTTCTAGGATATGCATGATAGGTTTTAAGTTTCAAAAACTTAGGAATCAGTCCCAACATGGTATGTTCTAGGTGGAATCTTGACCAACCTTGAAAGTGCTCACCCTTATTGTATGTTTTTTGTATTCATGTGATCTCCCTTCATCTAAAAGTTATTTTTGGGTTACATTTTCTAACACGATTTTAGAACCAATACTATTTTTTTCACGTATGTGCATTCACCCCCATCAGTTGCATACCACGTGCCGCTCCTAATCTAGCTTGCAATTGTCTTAGATTGCTTGACAAAAAATCCTATATCATAGCATGGATTCTTGAATTCAAATCTTTCCAAACCCTTATCTGCCTCACATATTATTTATCTCCATGCCTAGTCTTGATCAAAAGTGCAGATTACACTATATGGAAATTGCTAGAATAATTAAACATTAAAAAAAAACATTTATTTAACAACTTAAACTTTGAAAACAATTTGTGAGGGCCACATAAAATCTTCTTCCATAGGCTGGTTTGATTCCAAATTTGGGGAAAACCTTTGCATAAATGCCGATGATTTTAGGATAAATGACTTTTTCGAAATGCAAAATAATGTTCAGTAAAGTGTAATTGAAAAATGCATTGAGAATCAACTTTGTTTTAAATGTTGTTTGTTATGTTGCTAAATAATAATAATAATAATAATAATAATAATAATAATAATTACAACAACAAAAAATTGAAGCTCCAGCGGCGCTTAGGCGAAAGGTTTAGGCAAAATCCGCACGTCGATGAGCCAGATCTAACTTGTCGATGACATTGCGCGTAGAGGGGTAAAATTGGAATCGAAAGTTTGGCAAGGGCAAATCTGGAAGGAAAAAAGATGCATTAATCCCTGAAGTAGAATTAAAGAAAATACTCAATGTCCAAGGCTGAGCAGGACTTAGCGTTGAGTTGAGAGATCTCAGAGGACTTTTGGAAATGCTAGTACTTCCCAATCCCAGATGAGCTAAGCTGCCAAAACACAATTCAATATTTGTCCAAAAAGTCATTAGAGCCTCAAATCCCATTTCCATACTTAAACCAAACGGGGAAATGGGTTCACTGATGCTAATGGATATTGGATAATCCGACAAGAATAGTTTTACAAAAAAGATGTTTCATTGAAAAAAAAAAAGTTTAGTCCATGAAATTTCATATGGATCATGATTTTTACGTAATGAGTGCATTTTCCTCAGAAATTTGTTAAGGAAGTACTGTAGGAACTCAAAATAATGGCATAGCCTGCTGAATTTGGCATACCTAAGTCACTAAGTCGATTCTTTCTGAAGTCCCTAAAAACCTTTCCAAATCTACTAGATTGATCTTATCTTTTGAAAAATTATGCGACGAGTCCCCATCGAATTGGCTTAGAATAAACGGAGTTTGATCGGACAGATAGAAATCTCCAACAATGTTGCCAAAAGTCGACTATTACTCAACGCCAGTACGTCAAAATATCGAACTAAGTACCGAAACTCCAATCCTCGGCTTCAGGGTGTCGGTAATACATGCTGTGAACTTAACACTCACAACACCCTTTCGACGCAACGATCTCCGACTCTAAAATCTTTGTGCTCAGCTAAAATCGACCTGAAGATCTCGCAAACAAAACCCCGAATTTCCACGCCAAATTTTTTTTTTTTTTTTTGGAACTAGGTAGTACATTCATGTGGAATCCCAAATTCTCATTCCTACTTTGCTACTATGTTAAAATAAATTGGTGCACGAATCTACTTCGTTCATATGGCTCTTCTGTCCCACACTAAATTTTTTTAATCAGGGCAGTGCCCTCGGTGGTCTTAAACTTTCACAGTCAAACAAATGATCGTTTGACAGTGTCTCATTGAAGTGAATGTGTCTTCTTCAATTGGGCCATTGCCATGTTAAGTCTCTGCAGAGAGCCCTGGCACTTTTAATGGCTTCTCAGAAAACAGGGGTTTTCAAACTTCAGAATCAACAATCAAGCAGAGGAGAAAATGGATTCAACCGTTTCTGCAAAAACTCTCATAAAACCATTTTGTGTTTTTGGGTTTTTATTTATTTATTTATTTCTCCTCCCCTTTTAGCTAATGCAAAAATTGCAGACTCAAATGAAAAATAAGGAAAAAAAAAAGAAGAAGAGAAAAATCAAATTGAAAAAATAAAATAAAAATGTATTTCACAACCAACACATATCTTTTTTGCTCATCTCCTCCTTGAGTCCTTAGTCCTTACCAAGCTGCTAAGAAGTCTAATATTTAACAGCTGGTGTCAAAATTCCCATTTCAAACCCAAGAGTATGAACACACACTGTCATGCCATTTCTGCATCCTCCCAGCTCATGACCCAACTTATTCAAAACTCCTCCATTACACATGATCTAAAGATTCTGTCTTCCTCAATTCTCTTCCAACTAGTTTCTCTCACCTCTTCCTTTTTCTTTTCTGTTGTGTTGTAATAATCCTTGCTGGTGCATTTCAGTATACACACCTTTTACATACAAAAATCAAGTTCATCCCTTGTAAATGAGAAATAAACCTGGCTTTCACGACCCAACAACAGTTAAAACAGCAACTTTCGGGATCGCTATGTCCTCCTCCTCTTAGGTTCCGGGCTATTATGCGAGGAATTTGCGCACAACCCAGTTGCCGTTTCGTCGCTTTTATAGCTCAAGCAAGCAGCATCCAATACCCCAATTGGACTCTGAGGCACAGAGGAAACTGAAGTGCCACTTTTAGGGAGCCCAACACTCAATGCCACGTCGGATATTAGCTCGATGCACTGCAGGACCCTCTCCTGGAAAATGCAACATTATATCAGAAAGAAGTTCACCATGATCTTTGCCACAGGACCTTACATGAACGTGGATATCAATGATAAAAGCAGAGTAAAATTGAACGTGCTACATAGGCTCTTGGACGAACATTTTCAATCGCGCAATGTCACATTTTGGATAACTGATGTTTACCTTTCTCACATGTTGAGTGAGAACAGAAGTTGCCTCCTCAATGTCCATTAATTGGTTCTCTCTTGCAACAGATATCGCAACTGCTGCTGCAACTTCGGAAGGCCTGAACTCTACAAAATCAACCCCTGCATTTACATAGCATTCACCGATCCATCAGACCACTAGAAATCTCTCAGCCGAACATTATAGCAAGTTCAGAATCTCGAGGCATATTTCAACACTTAAAAAGAGAGATAACCTTTTGCAATACTCAATATGAGTTGGACCGATCGCGAAATCAGTGTTCGGAGAGGCATGTTTCCACCATTGATCTTGCTAAGGAAATAATCTAAATAGGAGAAAGGCGTCACAGCTTGCATTCTCCAGCTCAACGTACTCAACACTAGGAGTTCCATTCTCTGAATTGTTCTAACTTCAAACACAAACTTGGATTCACCAACCTGCGACATGCAATGTATTTATCAGATGAATCGGATAGAAATGGAATTTGACACAATCCACAGAGAATCACTATGACGCAATGAATGAAAAGATTCAAACCTGCAAATCTAGAGAAAGAGGCACTTCAGTTTCTTCCATTTTGGCAGCTAGAGATAAGCATGCCACAGCCAACAACTGTGTCATCCAAGCTTTACCTTTCTGAGATTAGGAGTAAAAGTGTTCAGACGCTGTGCAAATCCAATTCGATGCAATGCTATATAAACGAATAAACTTCAATGCTCACAAACCCATACGAAGTGATTCGACTTTCAATCTATGAACTTACAGGCAACCCATAGGCCGAGAGGAACCTATCCAAGTAGTTTACTGATAAATAGGCAGACAGTGGTCCAAAGCTGAAATGGGCATGAACCTGTTGAATCAATGGAGTGAGCACAATCATCATCAAATGAACAAGCAATCTAGTCGCCAACCAAATCAGGAAAATGCAAGACCACCATCTCCATGATATGTAAGAAAATCACTGAAATTGTCATGAACCAAAGTGTACTATCATTGCACTAACACCAACAGCAAAACCAAAAACTCTACCTCAATGACATCTAAAACAGCAACAACTGGGATAATCAAACGACCCACATGAAGACAGAAAACCCAAGTCCAATCACATCCACAACAACAAAGAG
This sequence comes from Rhodomyrtus tomentosa, assembly GCA_028455895.1. NCBI lineage: Eukaryota > Viridiplantae > Streptophyta > Magnoliopsida > Myrtales > Myrtaceae > Rhodomyrtus > Rhodomyrtus tomentosa. Next base: position 30,891,766 of record JAPCWY010000001.1, on the reverse strand, counting down.
TTAATAAAAAAACAAATGAAAGGAAATGCACACCTTGCCCATCCAATCAAGAGCCTCAGCTCTAGCTCCTAAGTCCAAATCCCCATTTCTCAATCTGTGCAAGTAATCAAATCCAGGCAAATGCTGGCGCTCTTTCTCCAGCAACACAGCCAAACACTCCTCGCTCTGCATCGGCAACAACTCGTCTCTACCCTCAAAGCAACGGTCTTGATGATGCCCTCGATGGCTCCGATGGTCCCACGTGGCCTCAAAGTCGTCCTCCACTGTCCCATCACCGTCGTCATCGCCGAAGACACTTGCGTTGTCTTCAACACAGAGAAGGCTTGAAACAGCGGGGTCAAAGCTCGGTGCCATCTCAATGGAAGGGGGGAAAGAAAAAAAGAACTTGGCCTCTGTCCTTTTTGTCTCTTTTAATCTTTGAGAGATCGTTATGTCCGCAGTGGTGCTTGATGGTTGATGATGAAGTTGAAGGAGAGAAAAACAAATCCTTTGCCAACAAAATATAACAAATGAATCAAGAAAATCAATCACAACAAAGAAAAGCCTGTTGAATGAAGCAAAACCAGGCACTCCCTCTCTCACTCTCGAGCCCCTCTCTCCCTCTCAAGCACACAAGACAGAGAACGTTGGAGGCTGAACGGTACTGATGCAGAGGAGGGTTTATGAAGGACATGAGTACATCTTTTTAGGGTAAAAGGCAGAGAGAGAGAGAGAGAGAGAGAGAGAGAGAGAGAGAGGGAGCATCAAAAGAAAATGGGGGTGGCAGGATGTTACTATTGAGCATTGAATATTGATGAAGGGGGGTTTCCACAAAATTTGTACAGATTGCAACCTTTGATGAATTACCTCGAAAATTAAGGTTTTTTCCTTCCATTTTCATTGCCCTTTTTCTTTTCCTGCGCAGTGGAAAAGAAAGGTAATTTATTGGATAATATAAAATATGTATTATGCATTCAGATGACAAAAGGCTAGAACAAACATAAAATGAAATGAAATGAAAGGAGGCAATGTTTCAAGCTTCGTCTGTATTCATTGACAACTTAAAAAACCATTTTTGTGGATCTCTCACCCCACCCACAATGCCAGCAATGTCTTAAGTAAAATGTCATTCAATTATATATGTTAAATAAAATCCACATCCATTCCGAGTTACATATGAGGAAACACAAGAATCTCACGCTGTACCAGAGGAAATATCATCGAAAGCCACCGACCCGCAAGGAAGGAAACTCGTATATACGATGCCTGTTAAGCACATATCCGACGTCTAAATCCAAACCAATTAATGAATCGCCTGATTTATCATATGCATCTCGTCTTGACACGTCTTTCCGTTTAAAGAATTTGTACATATTCGTCGTTGCGGACTCAACATTGTCGGCATCGCGTCGTCTCTATTTTCGTTTGATCCATACTCATACTCTGAACCATTTTAATTACCAGCCTATTTCATGATAATTTAAGGCTGCAATTAGCGCCACATTCGGAGAGAGGCAACATTTCTAAAAATAACCGGGGAATCAATCACATGGTGAAATATAACTTATGAGAGGAAGTTTTAATTGAGGCAAAATTTGTTGGATTAGATCTCGATTTTCATGGGATTACTAATGAAAACTCTGCGGCTTTCGTGCTCGACCGTCATTTTCTCATGGGATAAAAATGTACCCGAAATGATGGCTGCAGCTCCGAAAGGGAGAAAACGAAAATAGCTGTCAATTCCGGGATGTGTTTTGTTTTTATCTTAATTTGGAGGGGGAGAAAAGCAGATGTGAAATTACAGCTGGGGGCCCCACGGAGGGGAGGGGGACCAATCCACCTTGATTCTGTCTTTTCTCGCTGCGGTTCGGACACGTGGTGGCCGTTGTGTTTGCGGGCAATGACAACCGCGAAACTTTCCCCGCCCAATTAACAATCATGGGACTATGACTGTAATTTCTCACCTTTGACCAGAGGACGTGCATACGTAATCATTCAGACACAAGCTATTTCTATGGGAGAATCGATTAGAATTTGTTAGGTGAAAGTGATACCACTCAAACAATAATAATAAAAACTTATTACCAGGAGTATGTTTCTAAATCCAAATTAAATTATTTTTGCATGGACGAGCATACATATTAAATGAGCGAGTTGGGTCATAAATGGTTCGTCATACATAACTTATGCCTCATGGCCGATCATATTTTTAAAATACCTTTATATTCAATTCAATCTAAAAAAATCCATACCCAATTTGAGATGAGCGTTCGAAGTGAGCGAGTGCGAAATTGAGTGAGCACAAGATAGAATGAATGAAAAATTATTGAGGTGGGTTATTTCTTCCATCCTTTTTTTCTTTTTCGATCGAGTGGATTATAAACACATGTGAACATCTATGGTCAATTTCACACTTCATAACCTATTTATTGAATATGAGTAACTCGTAAAACAACTCATCTTATCATATATGAGTTGAGAAATAGGTTTATAACCCATTTTAACGGGTCTATGGACGAGTCAACAAATTGGCACGATAATGGAATGAAAACTAGTTGATTCAAATAATCGACCTGACCCACCAACACCGCTAGATTCTTGATTATGGATAACTTGATGATTCTGAATAGAAAATGCCCTAGACCTCGATCGACTGCGCCAATGCGGAGATCTACCTTTCTTACTTGTATATAAGAGGGATTAAACATTTGGCTACATTCCTCAAGTATTTCTCTCCCTCCACGTCTTGTGTTTCCGCCATCTTTTCCTCCCGCCCAGCAAAGTATAAGTGGCAAATCCTGTTTTTGGCACCAAGAAAACTCATTTTCCCCTTTGCAAATTGCTATAGCACAGATTGGTGTCGATGCACATACAAAAAAAACACACACACACACAATTAATTTTTTTAAAAAAATATTATGACTAACTACTTTATAAGTAATTGCTAAAGATTATAGATAAATTTCCTCGATTATGTATTAGCAAAATAAACGAAGGCTTGTATTTTTTTGGTCAGTCATATCTCTAACTTCCATCTCTCTGAATTTTGCTCTACCTCTTTACAGAGCGCGAAAGTCGAATCCTACATCTATGATACTGAAGTCCTCTCCCCCTAATCCCTTTACCAATAAGACCGCATGCCTATTGACGAGCGTCATAATTAGGAAGTGAATGTTTGAATTAAAGAAGGGGGACTCCAACTTGTCACTTTCTTGAGATGACACACAAAAATGAGGCGTTATTTACTGCCACGACTTATTCAAAATGCTATTGGGAGACACTAAAGTTGCAGACTTTGTTGATTTGAAGCAGACATATAATGATTTAGCATCTTAATTTGGCAGACTCTAGAATGTTTAGTCAATTTTGTATAGTAATATATCCGCATCCATCGTCAACGTTACCACTAAAGTGCATTGCCAATAGCTTACACAATGCAAGTAGATCCCCAAAATACGCTCGAGAAGTTGACAGAAGGAAGGGAAAAAAACAAGACTACAAAAGACTATCAAGAATTCTTTTTGTTTTCTTGGTCACAAGTACATATAGAGACGGACAAAATTAAAGTATATTTAACATGTTAAATTTCTCGATGAATTAAAAAAGATTATGTGTTCAAATTTTCGGAATCAAGTACATAACCATTTGGTGAATTCATCGGAAAGAACACCCCCGTCTCGATGTCTAGCGACGTGGCTGCCGGCGCCATCCCTAATTTTCAATCCATCGCGATAAGGTTGTTTCTGCTATCTAAGAACAGAGAGAAAATTGGAAAAAAGAAGAAGGATGATTCACACAATCGCAATGCCGTAGCTAGCAAACGTCGAAGAGAGACACATAACTTCAGCAAACGTTTAGCAAAGCTGGAGGCAAAAGCAAACAGTTCCCAACACGGCCCAAAGAAGAATCACCGCAGCTGTCAAATCGGCGAAGAGAGGGGAAAAAGGCAGATTTTGAAGCATCAAAGTGGGGGGAGGAGAACCACCCAAAAAAAAAAAACACAAATAAAATCATCTCAAAATCAGCAAATTCCCTCCGGAAAAAAAGTTGGAAAAAAGGTCGGGGGGAAAAAATAAAAGTTTTTTTTTTTGGGTTTCTTTAGGCTGACCAAAAGAATCATGAAAAGAGGAGGGTCTTTGCCCTCTTTATCGCTTTCGGGGGAGCGTCTGCTGCTTTTGATTTGCTGGACGTAAAATCAGAAGTACAGAAACTGCTTTCCTAACATTCAGCGATGACTGATAGATCTTGCTCCGCGGTTTAGTTGTAATTTATCCATGGTTAAAAGTAAAAGATTGTCTAAATTATCCATGGTTAAAAGTAAAAGTTTGTCAAACATGTAACCCGGGGTAGGGGTAGGCGACATACGGGGGAGAATTACCGAAAATGTCTTGAAACTTGCTGAAATTGAGCTCAATTCAGCTCTAAATTTTTTGCATATGTACCGATTCAGTCTTTCCGGCCAGCTTTGGAAGGTCGAAATCGACTTGGCGTTTTAAGTGATGACGTGGCAATCTATAAAAATATTTTAATATTTTTTATAATCTTTTTCTTTTGTCATTTCTTAACTTTTTTTTTTGGGCTTAAGGTCGGGTACTGGGCGAGGGAGTTGCAGCTCTTGTCGGGTCTAGGCGAGGGCCATGATGCCCTCGTCAGCCAGCCGTAAACAAAAAAAAAAGGGTAAGAGAAGAACAAAATAAAAAAAAACAATACAAAAATTCAAAATATTACTAAAAATCGCCGCGCTTGCTGACATCCACGTCAGCGCCGATCGAAAGGACTAAATTGACACAAATGCTAAAGTTTTACGATTGAATTAATATAATTGCAATATGATTATTTGGTAATTTTCCTACAAGATTTGAATACGTGTAGTATGATGACGAAGTCCCAAAAAAAAAAAGAAAAAAAGAAGAAGAAGAATAAGATGAAGACGAATACTAAGATTAAACCGTGACATTAAGGTGGACCGCACAAGATTCAGAGTCTCCCCTAATTATTATGGGTATACGAAATTCATCATGTTTCTTGGTAATGCTGTGTTAAAAAAAAAAGAACAAGAAGAGGAGCTTGAGTCCCCGTTTAGAAAGGGGCGCAGAGCTGGTTTATGAGGAGATTTCCTTGCACAATCTCCAAATTGCCTGTGGACCAATTCATTGGTTTTCCAAGATGCCCCTCGACTATGCGGTCCAACACAAGAATTGGTTTGTCTTTGCAACATCAGCCATTGTGATTCACGTTGATATGTTAAAGAGCCTTGCACACCGGATTATCAAATAGAGGAGTAAGAGTCTTGAACCACTTCAATATTGATGTTCAAATGAGATGTACGTGTATAGACAAATTGAGGATTTTGGGTCCGAATTCCTTTGAGATGGTATCGGAATTCTCTGTTTCCTTTACTCCGGCTTCGATCAAGCTTCCTCCCTCTGGCGATTATTTTCTTTCATTTTCCACTTATAAGGATAATCTAGCCGATTGTGGTACATTTTGGCATGAGAAATTCTATCCAATCTCGAGTGATGAAGTGTTGATTCTTGATGGTGCCTCAACAGTCTCTGGGCCATATACAATTTTATCTTTGCCTTCAGTTAGTCTCCTAATACATGCAATACTACCTATCTGGCCTCTCTCTCTCTCTTTTTCTCTCTCGGCAGAATGAGAAATTTCATTTTCTATAATTAGAAGTAGGAATTATTTGTGTGGATTTGGCCTCAAAAGATAAGCATTAAGTTGGCTGATTTAAAGTAAAAAGTAAAATGGAAAAATGGCAACAAGTTCCAACTTTACATGATCACTTGAAGCGCGAGATATATTGGACCACAAAATTAGGGATTTTTTTGTAACCTAGGGTTTCAAGCTTAGGATACTTATTCTTGCACCCTTTGAGACAGGCTTCAAAACGTGGGATTTCTTTGGTTCCAAAAGAGACTTTGGGACACAAATTTCCAACCCCCCTTTTCAATCCTCCAATCCTTTGGGTGAAATGCTCTTTTTTCCACAGTCCTTGAAGTTTCTCCACTTTTCGCATCTTTTTTTGCACCTTCACACTCGCAGAAATTCCCCTGCAAGGGACCAAAAACAATGCTCCCTTTTGGATGCCCCCCCCATATGGTTCTTGTCAGTTCTCGATGCAAATTTCGATGAATCTGTTATTCATTGTTCCTTGTTTTCTTCTCCTGTTGTCTGAATTTAAATTGTATGTCTCTCTCTCTTTTGCTTTCTCTTCTCCCTCAGGAGACTTTTTCCTCTCTCTCGCCTCTTGGTCCAAAGAGAGAGCATCTCGTGTTATATTACTGTTTGAGATCCGAGTTCTCCAGAGTGTCATTCACACCCACTACAGATTTCTTTAACTCATCCTCTCACTTTGCAATTTTCTAATCTTTTCTTCCCTTTTACTGCTACAGTCCCCTATGTTAAGGTTCTCTGCGAGGGCATGTGACAGTTCATTCTGGCTTTTTGACCACATCCTTCCCCTCCCCCCCTCTCTCTGAGATATAAAAGTTCACTTCAACTTCAAGGTCACGTATTGTACTGGGCGGTTCATCTTTGCATGCTTTGGTCACGTAGAATAATAGGGTTGCGACGAGATGAGTATGGTTTTAAAGTGACTCATGCGTCTGTCTTGTTTCATGTTACTGTTGGAGAGAAAAAACATAATGCTCGTGGCATGTGTCTAGGATTTTGTTTATCGAGGAGATAAGAGTTGATGACCGATGACCCCGGGATAGATCGAGACTAGTAGATTGTTTAGTCGATAAGCATCGCTAGTAAACATATGTGTATCGAGTAGAATCTCATCACAAAACAATAGTTTTGACATTCCATTGATTCTAAAACAATTATGCCAGACCCATTCATTAACTTGTGTACATATAATTTACTCAATGAAAATGTATTATTATTCGGTAGTAGTATAGATGTCAGAGTTTCACGGGAGGAAATCGTCCAGTCAGTTCTAAACATATTGTACTCATTACTATTGAGTCCTAAACTTTTTAATTTTGCTAGTTTAGTCATAAGCCTTTGATAGTACTTCTAATCAATTGTTGTTGAAAATCATCGACGTGGCAAGGTGTCACATAGGATGGCCAGCGATGACTGGACCGCCAAGTAAGCAATTTCTAGCAAAAATTATCCGGAAAGACTACATTGGAGTTCCTCGCAAAGTCTTATGACTCAATTGAAAAAATTAAAAAAGTTTAGGACTTAACTGATATTCATATGATAGGTTTAGGGCTGATTGGGCAATTTTTCCTGAATCCCTTGAATTGAATTGCTTGACAAAAGTGTTTGAATATCATTTCTCATAGAAAACACTAAGAAATGGTAGGTTCTCTACAGTGTATTAGATTGACTTACTCAATCCACAATAAGATCAACTACCATAATATGATAAACTATAGCCCCTCATGCAACCTACGTCAACATTAGCAACATCAAAACCTTTGCAAGCACTTAATAGAAGAAATATATCTCTTAAGTAAGAGGAGTATCAACAAGTGCACATCGTACAAGAACCCTCTTAACTTCAGCAATTGCTTGTTAACCCACGTGTCTATGTTATTAGTCTCTCGTTCGTCTCAAGTTGTAATGCAAGTGACGATATTACTAGATAGAGATCCTCTCCATTTAAAATTAGGTTAGCATCTTCCCCTTCTATGGTGCATTTGTTTCACCAAAAAAATGATTTGAAAAATATTTTCCTAAAAATGATCGCTTATTTGTTGTTTAAAATATTTAGTCAATGATTTTTTTTCATTACCAACCAAAATTTATATATAAACATTTTCTTATATGATGAAAATATTTTAATTTAATTTTATTTTTATAAGTGATATAACAGATTATTTTAGGGAAAAGAAATTTTAAAATCAATCACTTTTTGTGAAACAAATGCACCCTAAAGTCGATTTATCCTTCTCAATAGTCCACACCTCATAGTCATAACCCAAAACTTGAACTTGAGATTATAAAGAGAGGAGCAAACTCCCTTACCATCTAAGTCAATATCTTGTTGATTCACCTTTGTCACATTAATAATTTGGCAAAAGGACATTTGGAGTGCCAATATTTATTTACGACACTTACTTTAGTACCAATGTTTTTTTTTGGATCACTTAAGTGCCAAATTAGAGAAAAATGATCAATTAATTGTCAATTTCGATAAAAATGATTACTTAAGTGCTAATTCCGGCGAAATAGTATACGTATTATTTATTTATTAATTTCTTAATATTATGTGGATTTTTTAAACGAGTCTACCCATGTGGCAATTTTTCTTTCAAAATTTAGTCCACGTTCACGTGACATGGACTTTTAAATTTAAAATTAAGTTAATTTTTTTTTTAAAATTAAAAGTAAATAGAAAAATAACTTTAAAAAAAAAAACAAACTTACAGTTGTAGCTGCGAGGGTTGTGAGCACTCACCATTGCAGCTTACCATCACCGACTGGTGATGGGTGGAGGAGTGCCGGGGGGAGGGAGGGAGGGTTTCGCCGAGCCATGGTGGCTGTCGCCGAGGCTTTGCTGGGGCCTGGCCAAGGCCTCACAAACCCCACAATGAGGTCGGAATTGCCCAGCCACAACCACGTCGAGCTGTTGTTAGGCGATTCCGGCCTCACTGACCCCCCGAGCACTCCCCCACCCATTGCCACAGCAACTTCACTTTTTTTTTGTGCTTATTTTTAGTTTTTTATTCTTTTACTCTTTTGAAATTATGTGGATTTTTTATTAATTTTTTTGTTGACTAGGATGCTCTAGCGAGTTACGTAAATGCCATATCCAATTTCCCACGAGCCACGTAGATGCTCACCGAGGTTGGCACTGAAATAACCGTTTAAAAAAAAATGACACTTAATTGATAAAAAAATATTGGCACTAAAGTAAGTACCGTACACAAAATATTAGCACTCTTAGTATCCCTTTGCCTTAATAATTTGATTGCTCATAAGAAGAAAGACTTCCAAAATCCTACTATGATCCACACCTTCTATTCCCCACATTGACACTGGTCATGTGCTCATCCTGCACGTTTGCTACTTTATTGCCCTAAACTTTTCATTCTTTTCTAAAGTTCTTTGCCATGAAGCGGCGTTCTTACTAGAATCAAGTTGAAATTCTTGACCACAAACGACAAGAATGTTGAACGAGTGCCTAATCGCATGGAAGTAAAAACTTTTCTTCCTCAATTATGTGGGGAATTGAGAGGTGTTCGCAAACCAAGGGTAGGCAGATAATTTTTAGGGAAGAAATATGATATTTACTCAACCTTAAAATCTGCCGTGTAGTCATTTGTTTTGAATTTTCAGAACCCGAATGTAGGCTCCTAGGATCACATCCTTCCAACCCAAAACTTCTTAGTTATACGGATCTCAAGTATTCCGACGAATCTTGTGAAGCCATTAAGATGATTCCATCAATATTCAATGTTCATTGCAAGATAGTTCATTCAGCACATTAATTTATTGTTTCAATCATCTAGCGATGTCCTGCTGATTTTGTTTGTGCTTTCAATTTTTTCTGTCTATGTAATGGTAAAATATATATCTACAGCAGGGACAAGTTCAAAGTGTAGTCTGCAGCAAACTTTAAGATTATATCTATCTTTTTTATCGGACAATATATATCTTATTGAGTTCGCCAATGTTTGACTATTGTGATATGACTGTTTGATAGAAACGTGAGTAAGAAATACCAGCCAACAATCATCACACAACCAAATTCATATTAGGGTTAATACCATGAAAAAACTCCAAACGGGTAAACTTGTGATAAATTTAACATAACTAATTTTTTGATATAAAAAATCTCAAACTGATATATTTGTGATAAATTTACCCTCCGTTAGTTTCCGCTAAATTTTACCATCAAATTACTCAGTTAGATGACACATGACAGTTGAAGGTATACTGTTTGAAATTTTTAACCTTCGTTTGTCATAGGTCTCACAGGTGTATCAGTTTGAGAGGTTTTGTTGTTGTATACCCAGTTAATGAAAACTAACGTAAGGTAAATTTACCATAGGTATACCAGTTTAAGATTTTTGGTGGTCAAAAAATTAGTTTGAAGTAAAAATTTGTCACAAATGTACCTCTTTGAGGTTTTTGATAGTAAAAAAATTAGTTTGTGGTAAATTTATCATGGGTGTATAATTTTGGGGATTTTCATGGTATTAATCCTTTATACTAACGAAGTAGGCAAAGATAGCTCACTTGAAGTATCGATTAACCGAAAATATATTGACAACTATCTGTTGCAAACACAATTACATATGCCTACTTTGTGAAAGAAGTACTATAAATTTCCTAAAACATATGAAGTGAATATTGCATATTTCACAAGATATCGAACGATTTCTGTTCGGATACATTGGCATTGGATGATAAGATACCTGTTAACTTTTGTTAAAAAAAAAAAGACAAACATTAAATGGTTTCCGAAAGAGAAAAAAAGGGATAATTCCATAAAAAAAGGGAAACAGAAATATATGAAATTGGAAAATAATCTTGAAAAATCACCTTTGATAATCTACAAATAGAAAGGAGCAACTGGTGGAGAGAAAATTCTCAAGAATATTCAACGCAAATAGCTTGCTTGCGTTTTTCACACCGAGTCGATGCCACAAGGACGAACATTTCGACAAAATGGAGGAGAACTTCTTGTTTCTTATTGATTCATATAGTGTATATTCTATTATAATAAGATTATAAACCTGTGCGATGGGGGTTCGGATCCACTTTAAATAAAAAATCTAGATAAACAACCAATATAAAATTCATGCCGATAAATTTTGATTATTTTAATGTTCTGAATTTGTAATATTATATTTCTCTTGCAAAAAATTCACGTCGTAACCAGGTTACAAAAAACACAATAGACATTGACTTAGCTCGGTGTAACGCACAAACATTGTGCTACATACATACATACATTCACGTACATTCAACCCTTTGAGCGAAATTGAAAGGAAAAAAAAAAAAAAAATCAAGGATCGACCCCATTGCCCCCACCTGGTAGGAAGCGTGAGATCACCCCACGGACACCTTCGACATCCAAGGGTCACGGAGGGATCATAGGATCTTGTTTAATAAATGGAATGGTAAGAATTGAAAATTTAAATAAAATAAAATATTAAAAAACTAAAATATAAAATAAATTCTAAAAAAAAATTCCGCATCAGTATCCACCGTGCCCTACAGAATGGTTAGCATCCATGTCAACGATTTTCGATCGAAACTTGATGGAAGGACTATACTAGCAAATTTATAATAAATTTTTAGGTTACAGTTGTTAAAATTGTAAATCTTGTGACTGAATTGGTCGTTCTCGACCAAAAAAAAAAATTGATCGTTGTACAATAATTTTCTCACTTTATATCTGCTCGATACATATATTGAATTAAAGACTTTGCGGAGCACTGTATACAATTATGTAGGGTAAGTGTACGGCATAGCTGCTCATAAATTCTGAACTTTTGTAATGTGAAACTTGCTTTACGACCTTCGATAAACCAACCCCCTCGGCTGAAACTTATCATGTCCATTCTACAAACTCTTCTAAACACCTTGTAAAAAAATTATGGACGAGATCCTTTGTACCCATTAGCATATTCACTCGGGTGGGGGGGGGGGGGGGGATCCAAAACCACGACTAAATGTGAACAAAGTCGTCGCGAAATTCGACGACGGAATGCATCAATGATCGCAACTTCATCGGGAAACAAGCGATAACACCGTGCGGGATAGACAAATATTTTCTTCCCCCAAATCTAACGAAAATCGAATCTCCACATCTATATCGGGAGGATGCAGCTCTATTTGAAAGCAAGCTTACTCTCTCAATCTCCCCAAAGACCCGACTAATCAAATCCAAATTCAAACAACTGTTGAGATTCCACCATTCGACAGAAAATTAATCCACCCTTTGTGCCCCCTACGTGTGTAAGATCTCTATTCCATCAATTGAAACACCCTTTTTGCATAGAGATTCACCACTCAATAAACTAACCGTCCACAGCACCCGTTCCTATGCAAGACCGCTGAGAATAATATTAACTCGTTGACGAAAATCAAGATGGGAACGAGCAAAGTAGCAAGAACGACGTGAATTTTGCAAAGACCATAAGTTGTTCCTCTCCCTTCATCGAGCTTTCAACGTTTTGGTCGCCTTGGCATGTGCAAACCCCCTTCAACGCCGTGGTCCGCCATCTACACACAGCCCCGAACATCCGCCGTATCTTCTGTGTCTCCACTAAACAATATTAAGAGCCCTAACCCCGAAGATTAATCCCACAATTAAATTCCCAAAAAAAAAAAAAATCGATCCCCTCGTGGAGCAAGCTTGGGTCCACAAGCACCCAACACTTGGTGCCATCCTTGGCAGCTTTATAGGAGCCTGTCTTGTAATCCCTGGTCTCCCATTTGTCGAAAACATCCTACTATATTCCCACTTACCAGGTTGAGCTGGCAAAAGACACCCTTCTTGGCACGTTCGCGTCCTCATTCAACCTTTGCTAGACACACATCAAATTCACTAATTTTTATACTTTGGGTTCTTTTGGCGTTTTAGGGTTTCAAGAGTGGAGAGCAGTTGCTCAGCTCAGTATGTTGTAGCTTCTATCGCCCACATCCTAGAGTGTCGTTCATATAAGCAGTGTCTGCTTATGAGCGAGATTCGTCAAATGCGCCCTTAATTTGTCTTGGTGCCAAGACCCATTTGGGAGAAATTTCACAAGGATGGAGTTGATTGGTTTAGTGAGCGTGTGTGATGCAGGACACCAGGAGGTCAATGAACTACTGTATATAATCTCAGCTTCATCTGTCTCCACTGTCCTTTTTGCCCACTCCCAACTTGGCCCAACATTTGTTTTCCTTTGTCAAAGTTTTGCGTCCCAATCCAAACACCTTTCTCACACACTAGTGCTCTCTGTGTTCCCACTTCAAGGTTTGGCAGCTGAAGAGGTTTTTAACCTGGGATGGGATTGGATTGATCTAGAAAATGAAAAGAAAGGGATCCTTTGAAAGAAGAAGAAGAAGAAGAGCATTCCCGATTAGGGGCTCCTAATTTTAAGATTAGGTGGACAATACAACGAAGTATAGAGTAAAGATGAGAAAGAGATATCGAGACACAAGGTCTATTTTGATTCTATCCTTAAACTAAAGCTATATCTACCAAAGGATTTCATTATAAATAACACCTCACATGTTTCTGTTACCACTCTTAATTGCAAGAGAAAGAGATTATGTATACTACTCAGTAGCTATCATGGGCCCAAGCCTAAACTACCAATAAAATGCAGGCTTAAACTATAAAAGTCTTTAAGCTTCCCGGTGTTGGCTGTGTTCACTCTCATGTGGAGAATCCCAATAAAGTGCAAGCCCATGCCTTAAGCCCGTATGTTGATACATATGGAAGTAGGGTTTCTTACTATCTTATGTATCGTAGCCACAAAAGATATTCGTTTTTATCAGACGTAGTAACAAGAGAGAAAGAGAGAAGAAAATTTGAAAAGAGGTTGCCGTTCGGGTTTCATCAAGCTTACATCAGAGGTCAATTCGTGGTCTGATTGCTCGCGATGCACTGTTCTCGGATCTAATCGGTTTGATTGTCATCTGGATCTTCTTTCCTCAGGTTTTTTTGTGGGTAGAACTAAGCTTGCATTTTAGTGGGATCTATCCTTGTTCTCTTGCGAATTCACGTGTATTGTCAGGAATAGTGTTCTTGATATATTTGCTGCTATGTACCTCTAGTATTACTAGAAAAGAACATTGTCTACCCAATTCATTGATAGTGAAATTTTTGGGTGGACTCCGTCCCGTGGTTTTTTATCTCCTCATATCGGGGATATTTTCCATATAAAAAATTCACTTGTGTTCGTGGGTGCTTGGTGTTTATATATTATGTCAATTATATTGCTATATTATATTGTTGCCTATTAGATTTGCACAAGAGGGGAGATTTCTTTAATCTGCCGAGCTAATTTGATTTTGTTTAGATTGTTGATGATCTCCTAATAAAATGGTATCAGAGCTTGGTTTTTGCTTGATTTTTTATGCCTTGTGTTAAATTGTGGAAATGAATACGAGTAGACTGATTGCATTGAATGGTTCAAATTATCATGTCCGGAAAGGAAAAATGGAAGTCCTTTTGTATGTAAAGGATTATTATTTGCCCGTGTTTGCTGATGAGAAATTAGAGAATAAATCTGATGTTGAATGGTTTATATGCCTTCATCAAATGTGTAGTTATATTAGGTAGTGAGGGGATGATGATATTTTGAACTATATTATTGAAGAAACACATGCACGCGGTTTGTGGAACAGGCTTGAACAATTATATACTCGAAAGATCAGGAGTAATAAGTTATTTCTGATTGAACAGATGACGGCTTTGAGATACTATGATGGTACTGGTTTAACTGACCATTTAAATCTTTTCAAGGGATTATAAGTCAGTTGGCTGCGATGGGAGTAACGTTTGATGATGGGATACAAGCATTATGGTTGCTTGGTACTTTGCTAGGCTCATGGGAAACGTTTTGAACATCTTTGTCTAATTCCACCCTTAATTTTAAGATTACCATGTATTTGGGCAAGAGTAATGTTTTGAATGAAGAGATGTGAAGGAAGATACATAGATCCTCTTCATACTCTGATGCCTTGGTTGTTGAGAAAATGGATGAAGTGAGACACGAGGTTCTTGGAATAGAGATAAGAGTCGAGGTAAAAGCAGAGACAAATCCAATCAATTTGCAAATATTGAGTGTCATTATTGCCATTAGAAGGGACATATCCAAAGATATTGTCATCAGTTGAAAAGAGAGAAACAAAAAGAGAAAATTAAAGAGATGAAAAGTGATAATAACAGCGATAACAATTGCATTGTTGCACTTTTTGAAGATTTTCTCATTATTTTTTATGGTGATGTAGTGAATCTTGCATGTCATGAGACCAGCTGGGTAATTGATAGTGTTGCATATATTCGTGATATATCTCATAAGGATTTCTTTACATCTTATAGGGCAAACGAGTTTGAATCTATGAAGATGGGAAACAATGGGCTGGCTAAAGTTGTAAGCATTAGCGATGTGTGCCTAAAGACTAGTAATGACACGAGGTTCGTATTGAATAATGTTAAGCATATACCTGATATTCGATTGAATTTGATTTTCGCAAGTAATGAGGAATATTGTGACACCTTCAATAATGGTCGGTGGAAGCTGACTAAAGGTTCTGTGGTTGTGGTTAGAGGAAATAAATTTTCTTCATTGTACATTATGTTGGAAAAAAATTATCCGCAAATAAAATTAATGTAGTAGACAATGAAGAGACAGTTGAGTTATGGCATAAGAGTCCCAGTCATATCAGTGATAATGGTTTGTCATTATTATCCAAGAAGAATCTCCTTTTAGGAATGAAAAATTCAATATTGAAGAAGTGTGTTCACTGTTTAGTAGGAAAACAAAATAGAGTTGCATTCAAAACTCCCCTCTTTCGAGAAAGTCAGATATACTTGATTTAGTGCATTCTGAAGTTTGTGATCCTATGAAGATAAAATCGTTCGGTGGCTCTCTTTGTTTTATTACTTTCATAGATGATTATTCCAGAAAACTTTGGATTTATACTTTGAAATCTAAATACCAAGTATTAGATGCTTTTATGCAGTTTCAAGCTTCAACTAAGAGATGGACTGGAAAGAAGTTGAAATGCATCAAAACTGATAACGAGGAAGAGTATGTTGGACTTTTTGATGAATATTTCAAACGATAGGGTATTCGACATCAAAAGAAACCTGCCAATAAACCTCAGTTAAACAACTTAGCTGCGAGAATGAATAGGACACTATTTAAACGAGTAAGATGTTTGCTTTCACAGTCAAAGTTATCGAGATCTTTTTGGGTGAATCTATAAGGACAGTTGCGCAAGTATTAAATCTTACTCCAGGTGTTGCTTTAGAGTTTGATGTTCTTGACAGAGTTTGGACAGGAAAAGATGTTTCATATGATTATTTGCGTGTCTTTAGGTGCAAGGCATTTGTACATATTCCCAAATATGAGAGATATAAACTTGATGTGAAAACACGATAATGCATATTCATTGGCTATGGACAAGATGTGTTTGACTACAAGTTCTATGATCTGGTCGAGAAGAAATTTTAAGAAGTAGAGAAGTTGTGTTTATGAAAGATCAAACTATAGAGTATATTGCGGAATCAAAGATAATTTCAACGCCATATGTTAGTGATGATTTAATTGACTTGGATCCAATTATTCACATACATGTTCCTCCACAAGTTAATGAGGATCGACCAGAAATAAATGTTCTAGACAATGCACATGTCTCAAAACACGTTGAGATAGATGATGTTGTTCCTGAACTAGAAGCTTTCAGATGTTCCAGTCCAGAAATCTGTTAGAGACCGACGACCTTCCACGAGATATTCTACAGATGAGTATATATTATTGACTGATGCAGGTGAACCAACGTGTTACGTAGAAGTGATAAAAGATGAGTGCAAAAGCAAATGGCTTGATGCTATCCAGGATGAAATGCAATCATTTTGTGATAATCATACTTATAAGCTGGTGAAGTTGCCTAAAGACAAGAGAGCTTTGAAGAACAAGCACGTATATAGGTTGAAGCAAGATGAACATACTTTACAACCACGGTACAAAGCTAGATTGGTTGTTAAGGGATTCGGTCAGAGAAAAGATATTGACTTTGATGATATATTTTCTCTAGTAGTAAACATGTCTTCTATCCGTGTGGTTTTAGGTTTGGCCACTAGACTAACTTGGAAATTGAAAAGATGAATGTCAAAATAGTCTTGTTTCGTGGTAACTTAGAGGAAGAGTTATACATAGAACAACCAAAATATTTCTAAGTGCAAAGAAAAGAGAACCATGTGTGCAAGCTAAAGCAGAGTCTCTATGGCGTCAAGCAAGCATCGAGACATTGGTACAAAAGGTTTATGCTAGTTGTGATTGAGCACGGTTATAAGAAGATTTCCTCAGATAACTGCGCATTTGTCTAAAATTTTTTTATGATAACTTTATTATTCTCTTGCTTTTATGTCGATGATGTGTTAATTATTGGCATGAATGCTTCATGAATTGAGTTATTGAAGAAACAGTTAAGCAAATCATTTGCTATGAAAGACTTGGTCCCGGAAGTAGATTCTTGGTATTAGAATTACTCGGGATAGAAATTCTAAGAAGTTATTCTTGTCACAAGAGAAATATATCGAGAAAGCTTTTCATAAATTTCACATGGACAAGGCTAAAGTGGTTATTGCTCCTCTTGTAGCCTACTTTTAAGTTGAGTATAAAGCAAAGTCCTAAAATTGATAAAAAGAAACAAGACATGGAAAGTGTTTCATATGCCTCAGTTGTGGTAAGCTATGCATGTGATGGTATATACACGGCTAGACTTGGCGCATGCAGTTGGCATTGCTAGTTGCTACTAGTCAAATCTAGGAAGAGAGCATTGGAATGCGGTAAAGTGGATTATGAGGTATCTTCGGAGAACTTCAAGTTTGAAACTTAGTTTTGGGACTGAAAAACTAGAGTTAACTGGATACACATATTATGATTTGACCGGAGATTACATGTAAATCTACTTCTGGTTATTTGATTTCTTTTACCGGTGGGGTTGTGTCATGGAAGTCAAAATTGTAAAAGTGCATTGCACTTTCTACGACCGAAGCAGAATTTAGTGCAGCAACCAAAGCCAATAAAGAATTATTGTGGTTGAAGAAGTTCTTGGGAGAAATTGAGTTCAAGCAAAAAAGGTATGTATTATTTTGTGATAACCAAAGTGCAATTCATCTTGGTAAGAAATCAACTTTTTATTCTAGATCGAAACATATTGATGTTAGATATCGCTAGATAAGGGATGTTCTAGATGAGAAGTTCTTGGAACTTGAAAAAATCCATATGAACCATAATGGTTTCAATATGATGACGAAGACTCTACCAAAGGAGAAGTTTGAATATTGCCGATTGATAGCGGGGATGGTGAATCCCTTTACATCGTTGTGAGGGGATATTTGTTGGCCGTATTCACTCTCAGGTGGAGGAAGCCCAATGAAGTGCAAACCCATAGCTTAAGCCCGCATGTTGATACATATGGAGAAAAATGATTTCTCACAATCTTATATACCATAGCCGTAACAAAAGTTCTTTTGTTGCTGTTCGGTTTTCATTAAGCTTACATCAAATGTCAATTTGTGGTCCGATTGCTCGCGACGTAATATTCTCGAATATGATCGGTTTGATTTTCATCTGTATCTTTTTTCATCAGGTTTTTTATGGGTATAACTAAACCTGCGTTTTGGCGAGATTTATGCTTGATTTCTCGCGAATTCACGTATATTACCAAAAATGGTGTTCTTGATGTATTTGCTGCTACGTACCTCTAGTATTAACTAGAGAAGAACATTGTTAAGTTTTTGGGTGATCAAGGTGAGGAGAATACACGTGAAGAACATTAACTAGAGAAGAACATTGTTCTTGATGTTTTGGCGATATTTATCCTTGATTTCTTGCGAACTCAACAACTGTAAATTTTCGATTTTTTTTTCTTGGGTTTCGACGAATGTGAGGAGAATTCGTTGTGCTTTGGCTCTGTAGATTGGCCGTTCTTATGTGCAATCGTGCGTACGATTTCATTTGATTCGAACTCTGAGAACTTTATAGCTTTCCGTATTCTACCCAACATCGATCTTTGCTCACATAAATTGTCGATAAAACCGACATTGGAACATCGATAGCATATTTATGGTGTATAGTGAAAGTGAAATTAGGTGTGTGTGTGTGTGTGTGTTGGAGTAGGATTGAAGGCCATGTGCTTGAGTCTTGTGCTCCGTGGATGTATTTTTGCAATGACGAAGTTAATCATTAGACATCAGTGCATTAATCTGTCGTGCATGAGGCTTGTGCTTTGTGGACATGGGTGGGCAACAGTGAAAATCCTAGATTAATTATTTTGGATGATTTTGCTATTATTTAACCTACTAGTTAGTATTTGCGTAATGCTATTATTTTTTTTCCTTTATTATTAATGGATCAGGGTGAGAGAGAGGAAATTTTTAGCATTTTGATATTAGAGGAGATGAACTTACAGATGTTGCTTTTGTATATGATGTATATGATTGTGGCATCCACAGCTGTTGAAAGGCACCATAAACATATATCGAAGGATCAGACGTTTTTCAAAAGGAAAACTCGTTTAGATCATTTTGATTGCCTTATCAACAGTAGTGACTTGAATTGTGTGGAACAACTTAGGATGGATAGACATAAATTTACTCTACTATGTGAGTTGGCACATACAATTGGTGGGTTAAACGAAGATAGAATTGTGACTATAGAAGAACAAGTGGCAATGTTCCTACATATACTTGCCCATCATGTGAAAAATTGTGTTATCAAGTTCAGATTTATGAGATCCGAGGAGACAATAAGCAGGTATTTTAACATAGTTTTAAGTGTTGTGATAAGAATGCATAGTGTGCTTCTTGTATAGCCTGAACCAGTTCCAAAGGAATGCACCGATGAGAGATGTAAATGGTTTAAGGTATGTTTGTTTTGCTATTACATGGATTAATTTAATACTTTAAACATAAGGTTATTCTATTAATTTCATGTTTCTAGTGTTGCTTAGGAGCATTAGATGGCACATACATTAGGGGACGTGTTCCAGAGGTTGATAAACCAAGGTACCGAAATAGAAAGGGTGAGATAGCGACCAATGTGTTAGGAGTTTGCTCACGTGACATGAGATTCGTATACGTTTTACCTGGATGGGAAGGCTCTGTAGCAGATTTTAGAGTGCTTCGAGATGTTTTAGTAAAACCCAATGGTCTGAAGATTCCCGTTGATAAGATAAGCCCTTATCAATATGTTACATTATTTAATGTATAGGTTTTGACGATTCTAAGACAATTAATAACGTTATCATTTTTTATTAGGTAATTATTATTTTGTAGATGCCGGATACACAAATGGGGAGGGCTTTCTTGCTCCTTATAGAAATACTCGATACCACCTATCCGAATGGAGAGAAGGTTGTATGCTAAATTCCTCTGAGGAGTGCTTCAACATGAAGTATTCACAAGCTAGAAATGTCATAGAAAGATGCTTCGGTCTACTAAAGTTACGGTTGGCTATTCTTAGGAGTCCATTTTTTTTTATCCAATTAGAATGCAAGGTCGAATTATTATAGTTTGTTGCCTTATACACAACTTGATAAGAAGAGAAATGACTATTGATCCAATTGAGGCACAATTAGATGAAGTTGCTAACACCATTGAAGATGTGGAAACAATTAATGTTCTTGAGCCATCGGATCATTGGACAACACGGAGGCAAAATTTGGCAATGCAAATGTTTAATGAGTGGAATGCAAGTCGAGGACATGGAGGAGTTGCCTGATTTGACATCATTCCTTGTCTCATTTGTTTGTAATTATTGCAAGTCGAGGACATGGAGAAAAATATTCTTTATGTAATATTTGAATTATGGCTATATCATTTTAATTTTTTGTTACTATGCTTTCTTTACCCTTAAATTTTCTCTATCATGCTATCATCTATCATTAAATTTTGTAAATTTGCAATGAGATATTTAGGAATGGAAAGGAGCGATTTTAGTTCAACTCAAGGAAGGGGAGCAAAGAGAGACCGACATGTATGGACAATAGATGAAAAAAATGCACTTCAAGATGGTCTTGAAGAACTAGTTGCGAGAGGAATGAAAGCCGATAGCGGCTTCAAGAGTGATTACATGATTATGTTAGAAAAGTGGTTTGAAGAAACGTTTCTAGGTTCTGGCATTAAGGGTAATCCTCATATTGAGTTGAAAATGAGAAACTTGAAAAAGTTGTATAATCAGATTTATGACTTGAAGGATCAAAGTGGCTTTGGATGGGATCACGAAAAACATTATGTGGATATTCATTCAGAATATACAAAAATATTGCAAAGTTAGTGTTACTTCTTCTCATTTTTCTTCTTTACAACTTATTTCTTAAAAAAAACAAATATATTTTCTTTGTAGGCCTACCCAAGAGCTGCTTCTTTGAGAGGAAAGTCCTCCCCTCAATATGATTGACTAGCAACAATATTTGAAAAAGACCGTGCCAAGGGAAATCTCAGTGAAGACCCTTTAAAAGCTCACGTGGCTGTAGATAATGAAGAAGGTGAGAATCATTATGATGTGCCTACTACTGGTGCAAGTAAAAACTCACTTCCACTATCATCTTCTCAAACGCAAAATGTTATTGATTCTTCAAGAAGAAAAAGGGCTAAAGCAAGTGACAAGTGGGCTGCTGGGTTAGTTGAAATTGCAAGCACTTTTGGCTCTTTTATGGAAAAGCTAACGAGAGGATGGAGATGATTGCTAGCCGCATCATACATGCTAAAGATTTGGATGATGACAAGAGAAAAAATGAAGAGCTTCTTAAGATGTCTCTAGATACCATGGACAGAATAAAATTGTGCAGAAAAATTGTGAAGGATCATGAGAAAATTCATCTTTTTTTGGATATCAAGGAGATGATAGGGAGACATTTGTGGACATGCTTCTCCAAGAGATGATAGAAGAGTAATGTCGTGTGTAGTCTCTTTTTGTTGTTTTTAGACAATGAACAACATCGAACAATGTTGATTTTACTATTTATTGAAATGCTTTAGTTTTTTGGAATGCGTTGTTTCTTGTGCAGTTTGGAACTTTATTCATAGTTGTTGTTGTAGTCTCAGCGTACCCTTGCTTTCATACTATTTTTTTTGCTCAATTCTTTCTCTTTATGCTCATTCGCCACAGCCTTCCTCGGAAAGATATTTGGCGGTGAAAGTATAGATTGTTTTTTGCAAAGAGGATTGAAAATCTAATAAAATGTGCATATTTTCAAGTTTATTTGTGTATGAGAATGCTATTTTTACAGTAATAAGATCAAAGTATTCCATGAGCATCACGTAGGGGCATATATGTCCTTTATATTAGGGGTGAGTGGTTCCAAATTCCTGGTAGGTTCCATCTGGAACTTGAAATCTACCCGCTAGTACCGGTTCCTTATTTTTCAAAACCTAGAACCTACCATGTATACCCTAGAACCTGGAACCTACCTTATCACAGATTTCGGATCCAGTTCTAGGGTACCCTAAAACCTGCCTAGAAGACATTCATATAGAATAAAATAGAGTTTCGATTCCATTGGTCCTTGCATGCCCAGTCTATTAGAGCTCTCGTGTCAAAATCACTCATTTTATGCCTTATCCTACAAACATAGTGGTGACGTTACAGAAGGGTATACCAACGGCTCAAGGGAAAACAGATGAGAGTAATTACCATATCAATATTAGCCAAGTTAGTTTTTCGGAACTAGACGATATCTCAGCAACTGTGCGGAATCTACTCTGGTTACATCGCTCAAATGTTGACTGAGATTGTACTCCATGATCTTCAGCAACTTTAGGGGAGCACATAGAATCATCTGAACTGCAAGGATATGATGAACGAAAACACGTAAGAAGGTGCTGACTTCATCAATAATCATTAAGCAACATCTAGAGAGTATTGGAAATTTCGTCAATGCCATTGACGATGTTGCTTGCTTCTTGTAGCCATGTTCGAAAGCCCATCAAGATTCTTCATTGCATTACTCTGCTCCACTGAACTGGTTTCCTGTTTGAGGAAACATAAATAACTTTGTATCTAGCTAACACTGCTCAAACTCTCGAAATTAAGAGAGATGAGTAACATAAAGCAGAATCTAGAACATCTGTTAATTATACCGAAAATTCCCCTTACCTTAACATTCTCCTTCAGCGATGACATTTTAAACCTTGACTTTTTTTGCAGGATATACTGTATCAATGTATCTTGGTAGTTTAAACACTTCTGGTTTCTTAAGATCGTCATTTGTGCTGGCATTGTTACTGAAAAGAAAAATATTCTCAATGACTTATCCTGTGCTTATAGAATGAAAACGCGTATGCAATTAGTGAACACTTACTTCAGAGAATCAAGTAAAGGGGCTGGGGATTCATCTACAAGCTCAATAACATTGACGAGCTTCAGTTGCTCTCCCTGTAAAAGGAGATTAATCCAGTCAAGCCACATTAATTATTTATTACTGCTGTTAACTTTCTTTAGTTTTTATCAACAAGCAAATTGAAGACACGAGTAACACAGCAAGAGTAATTGGAATCAGCATGCCGACTTAAAAAACTAGTAACTTGGAACCTCAAAACAAAAGTCACATGCTCATGCAGGGCAAGTCACGTCTTAAATTATGTGGCAATTCATAGAAATGCATCATCAAAAGCAAAGTGGCGTGCATCATCCAGAGAAGTCGCTATGCATAACTTCGTCAACACAGCCGCAAAAATAAACACTTCACAAACAAATCGCCACAGTCTCTAGATGATTACTCTCAGCTCCGACGGAGTTTTTCTTCTCAGATTCGTGCCAATTTTTGAAGCTCCTTCGCCGCCTCCAGGATGGAACTTATCTTGAGGAAACGAGCCCGGTCCAGCCACCGTCGCTGTGCTCGCCCGGCGAATCCCAGTCTCAACCACGCCTCCAGCGAATCACACTGCAAGTATCTTACATGAACAATCCGCAAAATGAGGACACGACGTAGCGGAACAAAGAGACGAAGAGAGAGAGAGAGAGAAACATACCTTCGCGAGAATCACGTCATTTCCTGGAACATGACCGCAGCGAGCCCTAGTTTGATTCTATTAAGGACTGAACTACGATCCGACTTCGATGCGCTCGAGAGATTGAGATAAAAGTCGAGGACGGATTGCAGAAGCATATGGAGAGAGAGAGAGAGAGAGAGGGTGAAGCAAAGTCGAGGAACGATCGCAGACGCATATGGACAGAAAGAGGAGAGACCGTCAAGAGTACTGATTAGAGAGGTTTCAGAGGAGGAGACCATCGACTTTGTAAAGTAAAACTAGAAGCTAGGGTTTTTTTAAAAATGGTTCCGGGTCCGGGTCCGGTTCGGTTCCACATAGAACCGAGAACCGAAACCGGATCTAGCGGTTCTTCAAAATACAGAACCGATAATCGGATCTTGACACATTAGAACCGGGAATCGAAACCGACGGTTCGGTTCTTCGATTCTCGATTCTATCTGAAACCATACTCACCCCTACTATATATTGATATATTGTTTCTACTAAACGCAGTATAGGATAATATACGAGAATACCCAACTTTAAATTCGCAATTTACCAAACAGTGAATAGGATATGACCAAATCTCTGAGTTCCTTATCATATCCTATCTTGACCAGAAATCCCGACGACCAAATGTAATGTTAATGTTTATATATTCCGTCGAATATATTGCTATATTATATCGTTTCATATTAGGTTTACACAAGATGTGAGATTTCTTTAATTCGCTGCTCTAATTCGATGTTGTTAGGATTTTTGTTGATCCCTAGCACATGCGGTGGCCTCGCCAGGACAGCCCATGTCTTTCTGTTGATGCGGAGTATGAATAACACCAACACCTAATTCCATCACAAAATCTATCATCATCAAAATGCCTAGTTGAAACTTGGTATGTGTGAATACTTTTGGCAGTGGACAAATGCATATCCTCAAGGAGATACAATAAAGCTGCCCAAAAAAGAAAAAAAGGAAAAGGAGATGCAATACGAGATGATGAGATAACCGTGACGAGTTTTGGCCCTACACTCGCATTTCCTTCATCATTTTCAATCCTTCACTTTCTTTCCACCAGTTTTCCTCGTGAACTGGACCTTTCAGCTTCAGAGTTTAACCCCAATAGGCCCCGAGTGCCATTGGTGAATTTTTGTTTAGACAATAGGCCAGTTGGATGGTCAATTGTCACGATAACATTCTAGTTGAGCAAAGCATTGACCACTCCCAACTGGGAGCGCAAAAGATCGTGCCAGTGGTGGACTAGACTTATGATCCCTAAGCATATTAAAAGTGGAAAAAGTGTCAAAAAAGAAAAAAATCATAAGCTTATTATATTAGTGTCAATTTAGTCATAAATCCTTTTTTGATGTCAATTTAGTCCTAAACTTAAGTCCTAAGCCTTTTATTGATGTTAATTTAATTCTAAATCTTTTATATTGGTGCTAATTCAGTTTTAGATATTTTGCATTTATATCAATTAAGTTAATCCGGTCAATATTGACCGAAAAACACTAACATGTACGTGGACTGCCCTACGTGGCATGGCTAACACTGATTTGGATATTTTTATATATTATTTTAATAATTTTTAAATAATTTTTAACCATTTATTTGCTTTTTAAAAAAAAATTATTTCAAGTATAAAAAAATATGAAAAAATATCCACGTCAGCGTTAGCTATGCCATGTAGGACAATTGACGTCATGCTCGAGATTTTCGATCAAAATTGATCAAATTGACTCAATTTATATAAATATAAAAAGATTTATGACTAAATTGACACTAATGAAAAAAAAATTAAGACTGAATTGACATCAATAAAAGGGTTAAAACTGAATTGACACAAAAAAAGATTTATGACTAAATTAACACTAATGCAATAGATTTAGGACTTTTTCGACACTTTTCTCCATTAAAAGCTACATGCTCATTATCACTTTGACACGGCCCCTTGCTCAAAAAGGCTCTTCAATCTTGATATGAGCTAGCACTAATCTTGACAGACAAAAGGTTCAATATGCCTCGAGTTTTAGCCGAAATTCGAGTAGTGGATCAAAGCTGATCTCGAAGATAAATCCGGAAATGAGGCCACGGAGTGTCCATCTACCGAGGGAGCAGGGTTGGGCTCCCTAGCCTTGGTGGTCAACCTCTCGGATAAGGGTCTGGAAAAGGCTAAACTCTCGAGCCATGGGTCGAGCGATCGATATGTATTGGCTAACTGATTGAACGCTTGGGTCCTCGAGAGATGTCGGAATTTCGTGACCGCAGTGCTTTTTAAGCCTATCGATGATCCCTGATTATCATTGTGGTTATAGTTTACTTGGCTAGAGATCGGAAGAAATCATACCTCTGATTAATAATTATAAATTTTGAATATCACCCAAATTTAAACCAAACTGAATATAGATACGAGAGATGCACCACATTTGTGTAACTTGCCAATCAGAATGCTGCAATGAAAGTTTCCTTTAATCAGATATGAAAGACAATACGAGATTCTCGTTACAAATTCTTCACGAGACTTTTAATGCGAATAACTTATTAAAAGGTCCATAAATTTTTAATTTATTTAATATAGTCTCTTAAATTTTGAAACATGTTCAACTAGTCCATAAATTATAAGAAAATGTTCAAAATTGTTCCTAAACTCAAATTAATAGAAAAACTGCGTTGAACATCATCTTATAATTCAGTGACCAAGTTGAATATTTCAAAAGCTAATGGATCATAATGGTCAAATTAAAAGTTCAGATGTCATATTGCATATAGGATTAAAGTGTCTGAAGAAGAAGAAGAAAAGAGGAGAATGATATGAATGAATTGTTTAACCCTTTAGGTTAGCATGCTCTCATATTTATAATAATGAAGATAATACATAGTAATACGGTGGGCATTCCCACACATGATGATGAATAATAAAATAACTTATAACACCATCTCTCAAGCTAAGGCATATATATCGACCATGGCCAGCTTGTTACATATAAAACAAACCCGTTACCCAGCTAAAGATTTAGTAAACACATCTGCTAGTTGATCTCCAGTGCGGATGCGTGAGAGATTGAGACTACCACGTGTAAGCTCTTGTCGAACAAAATGACAATCAATCTCGTATGCTTTGTTCTCTCATGAAAGACGGGATCCTTTTCCTTTCTTTTTATTTCTATCTAATCTATTTTTTTTTTGCTCGGCTAAGTGGCATAGCCGAGCCATTTCCTTTTATGATACTAAAAAGAAAAGCCAGGCAACTCAAATAAGGTAAGGAAAGAGATATTTTCACCAAGCAAAACGAGAGAGAGGGATTCGAACCCTCGAACAACGTGAATTGTTGAACTACTATCACACCATAACAATGTGGGACCACTTGATTTATATCCAATCTCATTTAGAAGATGTCTAGTCCACATAATCTCTGCAGTAACTGTAGCAATAGCTCGATACTCTGTTTCAACACTACTTCTCGCCACAATATCATGTTTCTTACTTTTCCAAGAAACTAAATTACCACCGACATACAAAACATATCCAGAGGTAGGCCGCCTATCAATAGGGCAACCGGCCTAATCAGCATCAGTATAACAGTCCATGCGAGCATGACCATGAGCCGCAAAATTAATTTCGTTGCCAGGACTACCTCGAATATATCTTAAAATCCTCAAAACAGAATCCCAATGTGGTCGTTTAGGTACTGCCATAAACTAACTAAACACACTAACCGAATATGCAAGATCAGACCTAGTTATCGTAGTGAGATAGTTTAGTTTACCAACAACATGATGGTATATTTCAGGATGTTCAAACAAGTTACCCTGATCAGGAAGAAGCTTTAATCCTGGTTCCATAGGGGACTTTGCGGAGCGAGATTGCTGCATGTAAAATTCAATTAAGATATCCATAATATACTTACGCTGTGACAAAGAGATACTTTCTTTCTTCCGGACCACCTCAATCCCAAGAAAGTATCTCAAATCACCGAGGTACTTCGCCTCAAAGTGAGTACACAAATATATTTTCAATTCAGCAATATCATGCTCATCATCCTCTATCAAGACAATATCATTCACATATAAAACTAGAAAGATACACCCAGTAGTAGCGCGTCGATAGAATACTGCATGATCCTTTTGAGATTGAAGCAAACCAAAACTCCGAGCAGCTAAGCTGAATTTATCAAACCATGCTCGAGAAGACTGCTTCAAACCATACAAAGAGCGACAAAGCTTACGGATTTTTCCTCCCTGAGTAACAAACCCTAGGGGTTGCTCCATGTAAACATCCTCGGCAAGATCACCATGAAGGAAAGCATTCTTGATATCCAACTAATGGAGAGATAAAGAATGCACAGTTGCAATGGATAAGAACATGCGAATAGAGGCCATTTTTGTAACAGGAGAAAATGTCTCAAAGTAATCAAAACCATAAATTTGAGCATAACCCTTAGCAACCAACTGAACTTTCATACGAACAATAGTTCCATCAGGATTGACTTTCATGGCAAATACCCAATGACAACTAATAATCTAAGCACCAGAAGTAAGATTAACCAAGGACCAAGTTTGATTACGTTGGAGAGCGCTAATTTCCTCCTCCATGGCTAGACGCCAACCGACATGCTGAAGAGTCTCGAAAACCGAAGCAGGTAGAGAAACGACATCGATATTGGCCACAAAAGCTGATAAATTTACTGATATACCTTTGTAGAAATATGTATAAACAAGGTGATCTCTGCAGGCACGGTAGTTCTTACGAAGAACAATAGGTTGGTCGGTAGTATCAGTCTCAAGTGGGTCAGCAACACGAGAGACTATCTCAGCAGCAGGATCTTCCATAGGGGAGACTGTCACAGTAAGAGAATTGTTAATAAGGACATTGTCTAGTGAAGATGCTAGAGAGATAACTGGATGAGAGACCGTTGGTGGAGAATAAACAAAGACAGGGTTAGAAGATGTGGATTCGGACAATTGCGGGGTTGGATAAGATGAACTAGAGCCACATACAGAAAAGAAAGGTTGAGACTCTATAAAGGTAACTTGACGAGAGGTGAGCATTCTTCCTAAGGTAGGAGAATAACAACGATAACCCTTTGACATTCGTGAGTAACCAAGAAAAACACATTTCAGTGCATGAGAATCTAGCTTTGATACACTTGGACGATCATCATGGACAAAACAAGTACACCCAAACACTTTATGAGAAAGAGAAAAGAGACTGCGTTTAAGAAAGAAGAGCCCATGGGGTGTATTGCCTCCAAAAGAAGAATGAGGCATGCGGTTAATGAGATAGCATACTGTAAGAACATCATCCCCCCAAAACTCTTGTGGAATATGCATATGTATAGAAGAGCATGAGCAATATCCATAAGATGGCGATTTTTTCGCTCAGCAACATCATTCTGTTGAGGTGTGCGAGTATATAAAAGACGATAGTGAATACCATGAGAACGAAGAAATTGATGGAGATGATTTGACATATATTCCCCTCCATGATCGGATTGTAAGGCTTGGATATTATGATGGAATTGAGTGTAAACAGAAGAATAAAACTCACGAAATATAGAAAATAACTCAGAACGTTCTTTTATTAACTAAACAAATGACATTTTTGTAAAATTATCGACAAAGAGAACATAGTAACGATAACCAAAGATTGAAACAATAGGATTAGGTCCCCACACATCAGAATGGACCAAGGCAAATGGAGCAGTTGTTCGTTGAGATACACTTAGTGGTAAAGAAACACGACTATACTTTGCAAGCTGACATGACTCACAATTTATTGTGGACACCGAACGAAAATGAGGAAATAATGACTGCAACATAGACAAAGAGGGATGTCTTATATGATAATGAATGTCTAAAACATTAGTCTCTTTCACTAGTACAGCTGGAATAGAAGTACCATCCAGCTGATAGATCTCACCATTGACGCTTCCCTTACTGATGGTATTCCGCATCAAGAGATCCTGCAAAACACAATAATCATGATAGAAAGTAACAGAGCAATTCAAATTCTGTGTGATACGACCAACATATAACAAATTAAACGGCATGCCAGAAGTATATAAAACAGAAGATAAGGAGATCTCGTTGGAAGGTTGTGGAGTTTCGTGTCCCTAAACTATCACAGATGACCAGTTCGCAATAGTAATATGGCGTAACGGAGACGGAGACTTATATGTAGTAAGAATACCTATAATATCCGTCATATGAGCACCTGCACTAGAATCAATAATCCAATCAACGGAAGGAAGAGATGTACATGTTGAGGTAAATGAATAATCAATGATTGCTGTAATTTCGCAACAGAGGCAGATGTAATTCCACTCCCTGAGATCTGAAACTCCATGTATCGAGCATAATCCTCTGAACTCATTGTGATAACTTTTTGGTCCATAGGCACAATTTCAAATGTAACATGAGTAAGTGTGGTTCGTGAACCAGAAGCTACCTGTACAACTTGTAACTTGGGATAATAGCTATGAAGATGTCCAACAATACCACATAAATTGCAAGTACAAGTCTCTCGACTATGACCAACAATGCTACGATGACCTCCCCCTCAGTCACGGCTTCCGCTACCATGGCCACCTTCTCTGTTCATATATAGAGCAACAACCTGTTCATCAACTTCTAAAGGGGCAGATCTAACTTCCTCATGACTTTCGATACGAAAAACACGGCGATGAACTTCTCCAAAAGAAGGTACTCGAGCATCTGAAAGAATTTGTGATCGAGCAGTATCAAACTGAGCTCCCACTCCATTAAGATAGCAGGTGACCAGAAATTGATTTCGTTGTTCTTGAAAAGTAGCCCGATTAGATGTAAACGAGACTAACCGATCAAACTCATCATCAAAGGATTTAAATTCCTCATAATATCCATTCAGAGGCCGACCAGTAGGAGCTGACTTCAATAACCTACAAACGACATCATAAAGTCGCCAAAAATTATTCAGAGAGGGGTATAAATCTGCCAAAGCATCCCATAACTCTTTAACAGTATCAATAGTACTAACAATAGTCTGAACAGAAATATCCATAGCATTCAACAATTGACTATAAATATGACAATCAACGATGTATCATTCATCATAAGTTGGGTCATCCTTGCTCGGAGTAAGCTGGGTAAGATGATGAGATAGGAGCTGTCCGTGCAAATTCTTAAAGACATTCCTCTTCCAAAGTGTGTACGTAGACTGTTCCGTCAAAACATGTTCGACGAGCTTAGATGAAGCATATATAAAGGTCGGAGCTTGTGATCGCATTATATCAGATTTAGTCACCAGATCTATTCATGGCTAATCCAGTCTCACCGGATTTAGTAGCAGCTATTTGAGTGTCCGTATTACTCATGACGAATACTTAATTTAGACATTAGATTAATCAGAAAGTCACAAGCTCTACCGTTTTATGGATCTGATTAGATCTAATCAGATATCGACATGTAAATCAAATCCAAACGGGTTGGGATATGTTCGGCCAAGTTGGCCGAGAGTCTTGAGTCGTGACCAGCCAAGATGGTTGAGAGCCTTGGGATGTAGCTGGCGTGGCCGGCCAAGATGGCCGAGAAACCTGGGACGTGGCTGACAAGCTGACCGAGAGAGTAGATTAGAGAGAGAAGTAAGTGCTATATGGTGGTTGCGCTGATAGTGGGTGTTGGATAGGGTTTAGGTTGGGGCGACTAGGGTTGGCTCTGATACCTTATCTGAAGAAAAAGAAAAGAGGAGAATGATATGAATGAATTGTCTAAACCTCTAGGTTAGCATGCTCTCATATTTATAATAATGAAGATGGTAAATAGTAATACGGTATATATTCATACACATAATGATGGATAATAAAATAACTTATAACCACATAGATTATTTATGTGATTATCCCTAAAAGGTAATACCAATTTCCCATGCGACAAATTGCGAAGAAATAATTTGATCGCCGGTATAGCTCGAGCTCGCGACCATTTTTTGACCACCTGGCCAGATCACAAGGGCTATGAAAACATTCTTCAAGAACCTTCTCATCCGACAGCGTCAAGCAACGTACCTACGCAGGCGTCGCAATAACGCGGAGCACCCTATAAAACCCAACCTCGGTCGCCACTCTGCGATGGCTACTTCGTCTCTCCGCTGCAGAGCGACGTCGGCCGTCACCTTCGACGCCACACGACGGGGGCTTCCCTTTGTAGGCGCGTTTTGCGTGCTCAGCTTGGGATTCTCCACCGCCCTCTCGTTCTCTTCTGCTCTCAGGACGGGTTGCGCTCAGTCTCTCCCTTTCGTTCCTCTCTTGAGGTCAGGAATTTCTAGGTCTCTTGCTTTAGGTATCGATTCGCTCGATTTTTTGCGTTAGATTGATGGAGGCGAAACTGTTGTTGTAGATCGAAGTTTCGAGCACCTTTCAGAGGTTTGCATTCGGCTAAAATGGAAGGAAGTCAAGGAAGTGGCAACACAGTGCCGAGTGTTGTCGTTTATGTCACGGTTCCGAACAAGGAAGCAGGTTGGTTTCGCGTGTTTTTGGAGTAAAATTCGGATATTTTCGTTGGAGATTTCGTGAGGATTGATGAAGTTTTGGGCTTTAAATATATGTTGGCTTCTGTAAGGTAGATCCTTCGAGAATTTGGGAGAAATGCATTTGAATTTGGCTGCTTTTTAGGGTACTGAGTTCTTGGTTTTGTATGGCTGGGACTTGGGAATTTGTTCCGGGATAGGGAACCGCCGATTAGAATGATGCTCGACTTCGGTAGCTGTGAAGAAGCCATGGAGTCCAGGGCATACAGTGGGACTCTAATTAGCTCAACATGGATTACTCCGGCTCAATTTGTTTCGTGAAGAATGAGTTATGTAGAAAATATTTTCTTGAAAATGGTCGCTCATATCGAGTGAAATAATTAGGCGTAGACAAATGTTTTCATTAAGGACAATAATTTATATTTAATCATTTTCATGGACGGTAAAAATGTTATTCGTTCGTTCATTTTTATAACGGATATAGGCGATCCTTTTTAAGAAAATATTTTCAAAATTACTCATTTTTTGTGAAACAAGCATAGTCTTGGACTAGAGCTTGGAATTAGGAAGACACGCTAAACACAAAATGCTGGGAGAAAATCAGAAAATGGCACCACATGAGTATGCATGCTTAATCCTAACATCCGGAATTGATTGGTTTATTTCGCAGTCTCTCAATTTGCTCATGGGTTCACATCCTGTTGACGCTGATGTCGAGCGTCCTCTGTTTTCAAGTCTTTGCAATTCCTAACTGCATTTGCCTTTTTGTGTTTTTGTGCAGGAAAGAAGTTGGCTGAGAGCATAATCAAAGAAAGGCTTGCAGCATGCGTAAACATAGTACCAGGTATCAATTCGATTTGCTCTGTTTGAGATTTACGCAAGTAATAGATCATTTCACATTCTATGACGGGGTTTAAGCTGTGAATGCAAGCTAAGAATGACGTTTCATTATACCGTTCAGGCCATTTACTAATCTAAGCACTCAACAAACATCCAATTTTGTCTGGAACTGTGCCCGTTGATTCCTCTTCTTCTTGCTAGACATCTCCATTATGCTTTTAAATTTTCATCTGGGTTTGTTTTCTGTCGGCTTTGGACCAAGTTTGCCATTACTCTCGTCAAACTTGTGCTCTTTTTTTTTTTTTTGGGGGGGGACTAGGACGCTAAACTTGACCGAATGACTTTGCACGTTAATGCAGGTATTGAATCAGTCTACCATTGGCAGGGAAAGGTATGGAAGCGAAGACCAATCATTGAAAATTGCTTCATTTGTATTAGGTTTAGATGTATCGTGCTTGTCCAATAGCCCAGTAGAAAGTTGTAAGTTGCAAATTGTAAATGTGCTGGTCGATGAGATTCTTACAGGTGCCGACTTATGCTCAATTAGGAGGATCCATGGTCTTAGCTTGTCTTAGTTTTTGTCACCCAATTGCAGATTGAGACAGATTCGGAGGAACTGCTTATAATCAAGACGAGAGAAACACTGCTAGAGCCTCTGACCCAGCATGTCAAGGCAAACCACGAATACGAGTAAGATCCAAGCACCTGCCTTCTCTCCCAATCGCACGCTACGAGATGCAAAGAAGTATAGTTTTCTCAGGACTAGGAGTTTCACAGACTTGACTCATAAAGCAACGCTGAGCTTGGCGAAAGATTTTTTTGTCATTTACTCGATGTCAATGTTTTTGCAGTGTTCCAGAAGTGATTGGCTTGCCCATCCTGGGAGGCAATGGTCAATACCTGGAATGGATCAAGAACAGCACCAGAGACTGAAGTTTTCAGGTGGGGAGGCATTCTGGCTGCATCGGTTTGCTTTGGATTCCGTCTGTGTACTCTGTCTATATCTCTCGTGACTCTCTGAATAACTATGGGCATGTCTTTCCAAAGCTTGCTATTCCTCTGCTCTCTGATGAGTTGTGAATCGACTTTGTGGTACAAGCTATGGAATTAGCTTGCATTGCTACCTAACATACCAGGCCTCATTGCAATTTTGGTATTACTTCTACAGTCGTTGATGCCCGTGGAGTTTCGCCTCTTTATTTTCTATTTCATCTTTGCATGCGGAGAGCATCAACTAGAACGATCGTGAAGTCATTGAAGGTATTATCACACATTAACTAGAAATCACCGTACAAAGCTGGAACAACAATTTCTACCAAATTGAAATTAAGGTTGTCGAGGCAATCAGAGAATATAATTAGACCATGAATTAACCATAAATGTTTGAAGCTTATAGCCACCAACACCCATCCTCATGCTCTAGTGGCGGTCCAAAACTTGCCTTGTCTGCATACGCTAACAGAAAGCTGTTCTCGACTTCGATCTGCCCTTGATTTGATTTGGCGTCCTAAAGGACTGTCTTTTAATGTAAACATAGTTTGAGGGCTTTGAGATGGCCCTGCGCATTTAACTTCGACCTGAGGGAAGAGAGAACTCGTCGCACTTTGAATACAACAGTATGGGAGAGAGATGGTCTTTTCAATCGAGTGAAAACCAACTAAAAGTAGTGTGAAGCACGTTCACAAACCCGAGTGAAAGTTCTCCAATTCATTTTGGAAACAGGAAAAGGACTTAACAATCTAAAAATAAAGAGAACATGTCACTGATGCACGCTTTAAATCGGTACCGACAAATGACATTCACAGCCCACCTCCTCCAAGAACAAAGTTACAAATTTCCGTTGAGCTAACACCACATCTTCTAGGGCTCATCCAATTGGTCCTGCCAAATTTGACAGAACAGCATTTCAGCAAGCGAATTGCCGTAGTATTATCTCAGAAATAAGAGCAGAGAGAAGAAAAAATGAGTATTTGCTTAATACGCCATTAGGAGCCAGGATAAGCAAAGACGGTGTGTCCTTGGCACCACATCCAGATACCCTAAAAAACTGCACGCATTGTCGATGTGCCATAAACAAATACAAAATGGAGGACATAGCATTCTTGCGGAGAAAGTTTCTGTGAAAGACGTGATTATCCATAGAATGGCCATGTTTACATAAATGAGCGCATTTAGGGGTGCTTTCCAGCCCAAGGTACAGTCATGTGCCGCCCGAGGTGACTGTGCCACTCGAGATGAAGCAGACAACCCCCAGCATAGCGCAAACAAAAGTATTCAAAACATTGAAAACAGATTTCTTTTTCCCTTTTATAATCGAAAAATAAGAAAAATTCAAAGCATAGTTTATGATTATAACTGATCATGCAAACAGTGAGGCGCGAAAGAGGATTAGAACTCTGACCTGCACATCAGAAGTCCAGAGGGTGAGATTATCCCTTAGCAGCTGCATGATGAGAGTGCTGTCCTTGTATGATTCTTCACCCAAAGTATCCAGCTCGGCAATTGCCTCCTCGAATGCCTGAACAAAGAAAACATATGAGCTGGCCAATTATACAATAGTTGGGTCTGCTGATATCCAATAAGTACCGACTCTCGGAAAATTTTCTCCAGGATAGGCAAATCAGTTTATGTAGTAGTAAGATCAAACATGTCTTCTTGCCTACTAAAGTCATACCACAACCTAAGCAGGCCAAAAAAAAGAAAAAGGAAAAAGATGTTTCAATATGCATTGAATCTTTAGAGGCCAAAAGCCTGGATGGGTTAATGAGGCAGAATTGTAATGCCCATATAGCAACACAAAGCGCAGTCCAGAATCAATGATAGAGCAGCTTATGATGGGTATGTAGCTCTCAAAGCAAAATTTGGCTCGACAGAAATGATGATGTCATCAGCTTCTCACAAGAGTAACATTTAACTAACTATTAGAACAGGAAAAAGTAACATTTAAGATCTAAGTTGACAAAAAGAAGGACGAATAGACCTGTTTGGCCATGCTGCAAGCTTTATCAGACTGATTGAGGATCTCATAATAGAACACAGAGAAGTTGAGTGCCAGACCCAGCCTTATTGGATGGGTAGAAGGCAGATCCGCTTGAGCGATATCCTACAATAAATAAATGTATGAAACAGTCACAAGATCAGAAAGAGCAAAATGTGATCTCAAAATAAGCTACAGCACATAAATTTTGATCATCATCCACTCGGCCCTCATAATGCTAGGCAAGTCAAGAAAATACAAACTTTTCATCTTTCTAAATTACTTGTACCCTCGTAAAAAACAAAAATACTTGAGAACTATACCAGAAGCTCCAGAAGGGAAACCACAAATCAAAACTATGGATCTTATACTAATAAAATTAGATCTTACAAGTCATGATTCATATGATGCACAGATCCCCTCAAATTAAGGCAGTCAAATCCACTCGACAGGTTTCTATTCTCTGTACAGGCCTATGGATTTCCTTTGGCACGAACGCTGAGCTCGACAAAGTGTTTTTTTAGTCAACCCGGAAAATAAGTTAACCTTTCAGTCAAAAAAATAAAAATAAAAACAAAAACAAAAACAATCAAAGGAACTAGTACTAGAGCGACTTCAAATCTCAGTAAACATCAAGAGATCAAATTCGAAACACCAGTTCCTCAACCAAGTAAAGTTCGAAATCGTAAAACCCTTAATAATGAATAAACAACCTCAATAATTCCCCATGAAATCCTAAAAGATGTCAACTCAACCTGACGATTAACAACTCGAATTACTAAAAAATCCAAAACTAGTCGTAGTTCACTATTCTCTTCTATTTTTCTCGCATAACCGAACTAAAGAAAACAATATATGAAAACCCTAGGAGAGAGACAGAGAAAGAACTTACCTGAGCCGCCTTGTAAGCGATCATAGTATCCTCAGCGGCGGCCTTCCTCTCGTCGCCGGCCTTGAACTCGGCCATGTACCGGTGGTAATCCCCCTTCATCTTCAGGTAGAACACCTTGGACTCGCTCGCGGCGGCTGACGGAATCAGATTCGAGTCGAGGAGGCTGAGTATGCTGGCGCAGACTTCCGAAAGCTCGTTCTCGACCTTGGATCTGTACTCCTTGACGAGCACCACGTGGTCCTCGTTCTTCCGCCCCTCCTCCTTCTGCTCGATGGAGGAGACGATGCGCCAGGCCGCCCGGAGCGAGCCGATCACGTTCTTGTAGGCCACGGAGAGGAGGTTCCGCTCCTCGACGGTGAGCTCGGCGGCCGGCGTCGAGCCGATGACCAGCTTCTGCATGAACTGGACCATCTCCTCGTACCGCTCGGCCTGCTCGGCGAGCTTCGCTAAGTACACGTACTGGTCCCTGCTCAGGTTCTCCGGCACCGCCATCGCCGCTCAGACTCACCGAGTTGCTCCGATCAATCGATCTATCTAGAGAGAGAGAGAGAGCGAGGGAGACTTGGAGGTGGATTGATTAGAGAAGAGAGAGGATTAGTGAGAGTGTGTGGTGGTGTTAAAGAAAAGAGGGCTTTGGGTGATTTGGTGCGGACGGCAGTACGTTGCGAGCGGATGAAGTTGACGGTTGTGGAGAGGAAAACGGGGGACGTCGGACCGTTGATTTGGTTTTTGACGGCTGTTCTGGATCACGAGCTTGAGTGGGGGGTGTGGGGCCCGTGCACAGCTCGGATTCGGATGGCACAGGGATGGGCCTTGTTGATTTCTTTATATTGTTTTCTCCTCTCTTTTTTTGGTCAACGAATTGAGCTATGATTTTTTGACTTTTTGGATAAAATTTGAGCTATGATCGATTACGGGCGTTTTAGGGGGGAAAAAACAAAACAAGACAAATCAGAAGCTGGGCCCTGAGATTGATCCTGGGCCTCGAGATGTTGGGCCCCGAGATTGATGCTGGGCCTTTCTAGAACTTTAGAAATCATCGGGCGGCCTAATTATAGAGGCACGTTCGCCGCACATTTTTCGTGGTTACGGAATCGGAGTGTGCCCTGTTGGGGGAGTGCTAGTAAAACTTATTCGGAAAGTTCAAGGGATCTAAAGATCGGATCGAATCGATCAAATTGAGTCGGACTATACCGCAAAGTTATGGTACGCTCATCATAGTCTCATAATTCACATCGGCCGGAATGCATCTAAGTTTCGGGTTCGGCCAATGTCCACGGGTTAATTAGGTTGAAACTAATTTTCAAATTTACTTCCACCACGGGTGACAGAGGAAAGACTATTCGAGCAACGAGATGACCTTCCCATTCAACGCAGGAATGATGGATTTGACCGGACAAAGACAACTTACGGAGGCACAACCTCATGGCAGCCCACGTTTCCCACATGAAACACTCCAGAGTCCAGACTGGAGAATTTCTCTTGCTCCTCCAGGAATGAGCTAATCCAGCTGTCTGCTCTGTAGTGGATGCTGGTCTTCGCGGGCCATTTGCATACTTGTATTGTACATGACATTGCGCCGGACCTCTCAATAATGACCCGACCCAGGTTTGAACAAGCCATCACTCGATCTGTCGAATGCGATCGTCATGCTGTAGAATCGAATCCTCGTCCTGGTGTCGATGAATTGGTGATCCGGCTCCGCTGTTGTTACCAGGGGAGAGCTACAGTGCCGGGCCGAAGTGGCACGAGACATGTCAGTGAAGTTCTAAGGGAAAGCAAAGACTTTCACGTGCACAGTGAATTTTTGACCTTTTCTGGTCATCATTTTTGCCATTTGAAGCTGAACGAAGCTGCGCGTCGAATTAAGACTGGGCAAAGATCAAGGGACAACATAGAGCAGGGGGGTTTCAGGGGCAGGATAAGATAGAAAAAAAATCAAGACTAAGCAATTAGAGGTTCAAATGAAATCCATTTCTATGTCATCAGAATAAATTGCAGCAACAGGCCTCGGGCTATTGAAATTCAGGACTGGTTTTGAAGTTGACTTAAATCAGTGAAGGCATCCACGGGAACCAGAGGGTAGTGGCACTACCGATCCAAGTTACCTCCTATGCATCTAACATAACCCAATCGCGCACGGATAATTAGAATAGTCTGTCCTCCGCACGACTGAACCATCACCAATTGTGCAGATGCAGCCCTATCGAGTTCGAGTTCGCTCTCGCTACAACAAATGCAGACTAGTGAATCAATCCGGGCTTTGCAAAATGTCAAGCCGCTCCATGATTCCGTTGGTGGGACTACCACCCCTTCTCAGCAAACACCTTACGTATGAAAGTCGCATTCGATCAGCCGCAAATGAATCATTCGGAAATTCACAGTATCATCAGAAATTTGTTACCCTTCCAAATACAGGAGGGTCGGCTTCCTCAGGGGCCAGAAGCTGCTAATTTCTCAAAAGAAGATTTTAACTCCTGAATACTAAAAAAATCCCCAGAGCCTGCTCATGCTGAAGCTTGGTGGCTACTAACATATACATGCCACACGTCTAGGGCTTCCTAAGATGTGATTTGAGAGAGATGGAAGCATTTAGCTCACCAAATTGACTGCCGGATCCCCAAGCCATTACATGTCAATATAAGGCCTTTGTAGCGATTAAGATACTCCTGCAGGGGTAGAAGAATGATGCATCAGCCAATTCAATCCAGAGGAAGTTTATCAAACTTATTACTCTGTTCCCAATGAAGAATGCCAGTCCAGAACTTACAACTATATTGTAATCATGAACATGTAGCATCCCTTTCGTGTTGTATTCTCTTCTTTTGGCAGGATCGCTAAGAACTGTCAAGCATATTCAAAAAACAAACAATTAGAACCACATCCAGCTGCTGCTGCTACTATCAAATATAAGCAATCATACTGCCAGCCATCCAACCTTGATATTCTAGACAATGACGAAATGCTCCATGTTAAAGAGACTATGAATGAATGCCTCAAATTTAAACATTCTTGTGATTATGAACCTTTATGATTCAACAACTACAGTGTGGATAAGATCATAAACAACCGCCTAGAATCATAATCAAGGTCCCTACCGATTATGCTCATTCTTAAAGGACCCCCCAACTCAGAGTTCTCATAATATTGATTAAAAAGTTCCCAAGATGCAAAACCTATCTATAATTTAGTCCATGTGAATCAGGTCTTTTCATTTGCATGAAAAGATCCACTCTCAATAGTGCTTAGGTCATCTGCTTACCAAACATAGTTCTCTGACAGACGAATGAAAGCAGTGAATACATTCTATTAAGACTAACTCTTCCTTTATTAGAAAGAAATCCAACAAAGTAAAGAGTTATGAGTTCCCCTTGAAAGGCATGTCACTTTTAGTTGAAGTTAGTAAAGACACAAAAGGCCCTTATATTACAGCTTGTATGCTATTCAAATAAATGGAACTGTGCACTATTAAGAGGCTGTGCCAAAAACCATTGAAATCCATAAGTAGATCTAGTTTTCAATTGTTTCAATATCAACTGTGTACTACATTTATTGAACAATAATCAGTCCAATTGATACCCCAATCTCGATGGTACCAACAACAATAAAGCTTTTCCTTTTTAAACTTTCTGGTAACCAAATTCAATTCAATGTCAAAATCTTTAGAAGCATCGCTGAAAGTCAATTATTGATACAAATCGACACTCCAGTTGTCAAAATGCGTCGAACTGAGTGCGCCAACTGCTGATGCTACACCCATATCTTTGAAAACATCACTTTGAGTTCTGATTTCATGGACATGCTGACCCACTCTACCAAATCTTACCACTTCTCCTTAGACCCATTTTGTTCTTTTGACTCACAAACTTCTTTTAAGCCTTCCGATCAGATATAAGATTACTTTCCAAAACAATCAATTAAGGCCAACCTAGCCACGAGTCGCATACTTTGCATGACTGCTCAATTCCATTATTCCATACTATTTCCAGCAATCCCTGGATTAGTACGATATCTCCACGAAGTAGAAACCAACTGCTTTCACAGCCAATCCTCCCAAGGATCATTGACCCCTCTGATTAATTCAAGCCCAAATGTAACCAGAATTTCTCCCGGCAGTAGACCCAAAATCATGGCAGGCCAATAGCTTCTTTTATTTCGGGCCAGATGTAGGGATACCACTTACTTAGTTCAATAATCAAAATATTGAGGCAGATATATAGCAAACATGAACCACTGAAAAGGATGACAACCAACTGAACAAGTTTTATGAACTACAGTGTAAATAAGATGCCATGAGATACACACGAGGAGACAGAATCAAACTGACCCTGGTACGCTTCATTTATCTCTTGAAACCTCGAAGTGGCGTCATCCTGACCCTTTTGTTTGTCCGGATGCCATTTCTGCACCATGAAGTGCACTGTAAGAGAACGCCACAAAGGTACCGAGCCCCTCATCCATACTATCTGAATGCAACTCCAGATGATACGCAACAAACGAGAATTGCAACGAACAGCGAGCTAATAGAGACTGGGAAAGTGGGAACACCTTAACTAAGAGTCATACTCTTGTGGCCCAAAAAAATAATAATAATAATAAATAAATTCTCTCTTTAGCTTGTGGATGATAAATGGATAAGTAAAAACACATCAAAACACCAAATTCAGCAACGTAGCAGACAAAAAGAGAAACAAGAAAAACAACTATCGCAGCAGACAGCGTACCAATAGCAACGGGATAGCAAGCAAGACATTGCCGAAAGCCCAAAAAAAAAAATTAAATTTCAAATCACAGACCAGTGCAAGCCGGATGTAATTAGATCGAATCGCTTCCTCAGAGGCATCGTAATCGACCTCCAAAATCTTGTAATAATCCTGCACAACAGAAAGAGTACTGAATCACCAAGCGAAGGCGAAGAAGGAGCCCTAAAGAAAAACATTAGGGAACAACAGAATCCCTCCATCAACAAGGTCCGGGAGCTCGCGGTACCTTGGGTTTGGAAAGGAGAGAGAAGAAGTCGAAATTGAAGGAAGATTCTTGCTCGGGCTCACCGCCGTCGTGCTGCGGAAAAGAGTCTTCCCACATCATCTGCACCGACACGCCGTAGAGAGAGAGAGAGAGAGAGAGAGAGAGAGGAAAAGAGGGGGGGAGGGGTGGCCGTGTGCGGTGGCCCAAGCGGTGGAGGTGGCTTCGGTTAAAGCGGATAACGTAAACGATCGCCTCGCCACTCTCCCGTGGTAGAACCAGAAATTCGAGACATGGTTTTTTATCTTCGTGACCAGGCAGATTTTTCTGTCTTTTTATTTTAATTTATTTTTTCAAATCGTTCGTGAAAAGGGCAAAAAATAAAAAAATAAAAAATAAAAAAATTCAGAGATCATTTCTTGATTTTTGTTGCCCCGATGGATGCGTTCATATCTCCTCCGCAATTCCATTTGGAATTAGACTGGAAGGGAAAATTGGAAGGAACCGCCACATTGAAAAATCTGTCCGACAGGAATCTTGAAAATTTCGATTGTTTTTTTGTTTTTGTTTTTTTAGTGGCTTCTAATTCGAGCTTGGCTGCGTTCGTGAACCCAATTGCAAAGGCTCTTTGGGCATGTAAAGGGTGCATTTGGTTCGATTTTCGGGAGAAGCTTTCGGAAAAATGCAAAATTCTTTTGGCTAAAGGAATTTGGTGAAACGTAAACGCTGTTTGATAAACTGTAATTGAAAAAATGCATTGAAAGGCAGCTTTATTCGGTGAACATAAAATTAGAAAGTCTTTCGATGCGATCAATTTTGGTTTTTGAATGCAATTTGTTTAAAATTAAGAAAATAGATGTTACACGTGGACAAATTTATAAATTAAAAATCACATAAAAGTGGATATCTCAACTAAAAAGAGAGCAATTATATTGTAATAAGGGATAATATCAGAAAAAACCTCAAACTTATACCGTCATGATAAATTGACCCCCATAATATTTTTTTTTATCACGAAAAACTTCAAATCGATACACTTGTAATAAAGTTACTCAAAATTATTTTTTTTACCACTAAAAATACTAAAGTGATACATTTGTGACAAATTTGACATAGACTAAATTTTTTAGTCACGAAAAACCCCATGATGATACACCGCATACATATGTCCTCCTGCAACTGGATTTCTTAATTTTGGACAATCACTAGACAAGCACACACAATAAAGAAATGGCAAAGCATTCCAAACTTGCTGAAGATCACATCTAGCAACGCTCATAGACAATGAATTTCTTCCGTAGAGGACCGATTCAAATCCCTTTTTAATGATTACATGCTCCATGAGATTAACTATCTGAATGCACACCAAGCTGGACTTGTGGATATGCAAATTCCATGCCTCATAGAGATAACTATCTAGTTTTGTCATTGTTAGCGCTGTTGTACACTACAACAAAAAATCACTATCCTCATCTCTCAAACTCATTATAAGAGTTTAAGATAATACACCGAGTTTGACATCGAAGGCTTTTGGATTCAATCCATCAAATCTGCCAACACCAAAGTATAAATGCTGTCGTTGTACGAAAGCCTTCGCTATCGCTAACAACCATTCATCCTGATGTCATCAGTAGTAAATAACAACCATCGCAGATTTCAAGTGAAACAATAAAAGGGTTAATATTACGAAAAATCTCAAAACCAGTACGCCTATGATGAATTTACCTTTCGTTAAGTTCCGTCAAATTTCACAGTTAAATTTGATGATGTGGATGACACCTCTGCCTTCGTACGCTAACGTGGAATAAGTCTACATGGAAATCTCATAGGATTGTTACCCTGAAAAATACAAAACTAGTATATTTGTGACAAATTTATCATAAACTGGTACGTTAGTGATAAATATGCCTCAAATTGATACGTCTGTAACAAATTTATCCCAAACTAATGCACATCTGACAAATTTACCTTAGCACTTTGTAATTTTTTTTGTTTGGCATATATATCCTAGATGTTATTTTGGGCATATTGATTATTTTCACGTGTACCTAAGGGTTTGACAAATAAAAAAGTACACCAAAGTTTGACTATCATCCGTAAAATTTTCCTTAACGATTTTTTTTTTGGTCGGAAAACGTTTAAAGTCACAAAACTTGCATGGGAAAATGCCAAAAAACGTGAACTTACTCTCAATGAAAACATGTGAGTAATCCCGCATTTCAGACAACT
The DNA here is from genome assembly GCA_028455895.1 of Rhodomyrtus tomentosa. Taxonomy (NCBI): domain Eukaryota; kingdom Viridiplantae; phylum Streptophyta; class Magnoliopsida; order Myrtales; family Myrtaceae; genus Rhodomyrtus; species Rhodomyrtus tomentosa. The sequence continues at coordinate 30,847,702 of JAPCWY010000001.1, read as the reverse complement.
AAATAGAAGCCACCAGCCTCTATTGGTGGTCCAAAAACGTGTTTTATATATTTGAACAAGCTTTACAAGATATTCTTTACACACTCAAGATCCAAAAGCATGTCTTATATGCTTGAACAAGCTTTACAAAAGAGCATTTACATTTGACTTGAACAAGTTTTACAAAATAGCCTTCACACTCAAGGTCTAACTAGCCAACGACCCAAAAAAGGCATTGTCTACACCAGACAACAACAGAGGCCCAAAATCATGTTCTATATCACAACCATCCAAAAAAAGTTCCATGTATGCTAGAGTTGAACAAGCTTTACAAAAAAAACTTTACACCATACATCCAACTCTTCCACCAGATTAATTGTGTTGCTTCACTTTGAGATTGTTGAGTTTGAGAGGGTCCAGAAACTTGGCTAGAAATATCCGCCGTATGATTTGCACCAGATTTTGATTTTTTAGCAGACATCCAACTCTCTCAGATTTGATAATATTTGATTGTGCACTTACAAATGTAACTATAATACTTTCACTTTGCTTGTTGGATGCCCCTCCTTCAACAGTTGGTTGCTTTGGATCTTTCCTTACTCTTTTGTCCTGCATTATAGACGTATATAAGAAGCGTATTTTAAGGAAAATATATCACAATTGTGTTTGAATTCTCTTACAGCTTGTTTGATCTCCATAGGTGTCGAAGGTTGGAGATATTTGGTCTTGTTGTGTCCAATACCATAACAATTGGAGCATTTCGCGCTAATACAAGATTTTGATTTTTTTTTTTTGGCAAGATTAGTATTGGTGACCTTTGGCTTCCTTATTCTTTTAATTTTCTCATCCTTTCTCTTCTCACCGTTGGATCTCTTCCTATCTTTCTTGGGCCTCCTGGAGGCTTTCCGAATGGCGAAGGCAATAAAGGCTTTTTACTAGTCTCTAGCCACATTTTTCTTCCATTCAAGGTAGGTAATGCAAATTGGGAATAAAGTTTATGTGCAACTTTCTTGAAACAATCAACTACAAAATCATTTAAGTGACCCTTCATGAAGTTGATGCATGAGATAGCACGGTTACATGGTATTCCCAATATATCCCACCATCTGCAAGTTCATGTCTTCTCATTCAGATCAACCATAAACGTGTCATCATTTACTTCAACTTTGATCCTGGAAGCAATAAATGGCCTTGGAATGCATAACTTGGTGTTCATCTTTTCCTCCTCAATCTTCAATATGATCCTTGGACAAATCTCATCTCTTGAAGGGCCATTAATTGGCTTTTCTCTTACATTCTTAGCATAAGTAATTTCCTTATTCCCTTTAACATATCGACAATGGGGTATTCCCTTTCTTTGCATATGTATGCATTGAATGTCTCGCTCAGGTTGTTCTCGACATCATTGCAATTTTGACCACATTTGATGAATGCCCTGCAAAAGTGTTCTGGACCCTGTTTCATGTAGTCTTCATATACATGAATAGACTCTTCCTTCATTTCTTTTATTGTTATGTTGAAACATCTCTTCAAAAGTAATTTCTAAATGCTTCTCCCTTGTATAGTTTTTTCTAGTTAGCATATATGTGCTGAGCACAATTCCTTTGCTCTGCTCGCGAATAGAGTTCAGAAACTCCATTAAGAAGGCCCTACAACACACTATTTGACATGCAAATAGTTAGACTATTAACGATAAAATACTTATATTAGTAAAGCTTTTGCATAATCCAACTTCTGTTGGTCACTCGTGAAGGTCCAGCCAAGACCTTGTCTAGCCTTACAAGAGTGCCGCAACTTGTATTGCTCAACGAATGGACGTCTGATGATCTTAATAGCTCTAGCAATCGTTCTATAGCAAATCATCTTGTTCAATGTCAATGCCCATATCTTCATTGCATCCATCTGCATTTGTGATGTTGTATACTTCAAGTTAGATTAAATTTTAGGCAAAATTTGCTTCGCAAGCTATACATACGTTGCATTCTTGTTTCTCATGCTTCTAAGGCAAGTATGTTCATTTCCAACAGTTTTTATGATGAAAGTCTAGTAATCTCTGCCGCTAATGTCCAACTCAGCTCGATCAGCAATTTAGTTACATTCGATATGGCTCGGACATGATTCGATTTGATTAGCTAGTATATTTAAAAAAAAATGCATTAGTAATCGATCCATTACTGTCTTTCCTCAAATTTAGCTTGCTCAATCGTACTGAATAGCAATAACTCGTTGCTGCTTAGGATTGTGCATATGTCTATCATCACGGATTGTTCTGTTATGTGCTTTTGGTTGTAACACTCTCCTTGGTTGAGTTTGTTCTTAGTAGATTAGTCCATACTCTGATTAGATTAGCTGCTCTTAGTTTTACTTCGTTTTGACGACTTCGTGTCATTATTATGGTATTTTTGGTAGAAAGATATTCAAAATGTTGGGCTTGCCTTTGCCAAAGCGTTTGGGGTATTGCCTTTCTGCAAGTCTGGGTTGATGAATTGTGGAGAACGTGCTTTGTTTGATGCTAGTTCCTTTATTTCTTTTACTAAAGCGAGATTGATCATATTCAACTCTCTTTCTTTTATATGTCAGAATTTGGTTAATGCAATGGCAAGTTTCGTGGAAAGAAAAAAAAAACATAGAGAGAAATTGATTGAAATCTGTGGTGAATTGGAATCTTTCCTTTGAAATGATGTATTGCCTTTTATTTTTTCACTTAAAATCTGTGATGGTTGTTATTTTCTACTGATGAAATCCGTATGAATGGCTTTCGTATAATAACACCATTTATGCTTTGTTGCTGGCAGCTTTGATAGATTGAATCCAAGAGTCTTCGATGTCAAACTTAGGCGTTGCATTATCATAAACTCTTACAATGATTTTGGAAGCTGAGGATTGTGATTTTTGTTGCAGTGTACGACAACGCCAACAACGACAAAACTAGTTGGCATCTCTGTGAGGCATGGAGTTTGCATATCCACAAGTCCAGCTTGACATATAATCATTACAAAGGGATTGAATCGGTCCTCTACGGAAGAAATTCACTGTCTATGAGCTTTGTTAGATGTGACCTTTAACAAGTTTGGAATGCTTTGCTATTTGTTTTTATATGTGCGTGTCTAGTGATTGTCCAAAATTAAGAAGTCCAGCTGTAGGAGGACATATGTACGAGGTGTGTGCAATGAACACATTTCATAGTATTTTTAGAGTGTGGTTAAACATTGTTTCGCATTTAGGTCAAATATAAAAGTAAGGCTAAGTACATCAGTAAATTTGTTAAGTATATTTTTGGTGATGAGAAATGTTATGGATGTTCAATTGACTTTATGATATAAAGAAATATTAGAATGCTTCAAATGATAATATATTTGCCAACATGGCACGTTTACGTAATCAAATAGCAACAACTTTAATAAATAATAAGTTTGTAATATTTAAGGATAACGTTTTTCTTTCCTTGAGACATATGCGACCATGTTTACTACAATGTAGTTGCTCTCTTTTTAGTTGAGATATCCACTTTTATGTGATTTTTTTAAATTATAAATTTGTCCATATGAAACAATTATTTTATTAGTTTTAAACAAATTACGTTTAAAAACTAAAATTGATCACATCAGACTTTTCAAATTTATGTTTGCCAAATAGCTTTTTTCTAAAGCTGCCTTCCAAGGTATTCTTCAATTACAGTTTACCAAAGAGTCTGTCGCATTTCACCAAATCCCTTTAGTCAAAAGTACTTTGCATTTTCTCGGAGATTTTTCCTAAAAGTTGAACCAAACGCACCATTTGTCATAGGGCGGCCAATATTTTTATGCCAATTTTGGCTTCGTACGATCCTTAAGAGTTAGAATAATCGAAAAAAGAAAGCGAAGTCAAGTTCCACAATTACATGATTCATGAACTTTAACCTAATTACACTATGGTCCATAAACTTATAATTTAATATTTCTAAATTTTAGCTCAATATTCAATATGGTATCTGAACTTTTAGATTGTTCAACATAGTTCCTGAATTTTTTATCCATAGAAAATAGAGTCTCTAGATTATAAGGAAATATTCAATATTATCATTTGCACATTTGGCTACTCTCCCCCTCCCCCTTCAGCATGGTTCCTATCTTTGCTGATCTTTGACTAAAGTTTCTTTTCTTTTCTTGAACTATCTTACATTTTCTCTCCCACTATGTCTTGAGAGATTGCGAATGTGAATAATTTTCTACAGCTCATTTTTGATGATTGTGGAGATCAGTTTAACCACTCATCCAGTCGACAACCACCGACAATGATGTTTGTGACGTGGCTTATGAACTCTTCAAGATTATGCCGCTTTCTTATCCCAATTTAAATTTAGGTATAAATTCAGGGATTTTACTCTCTCGAACTAGATCTTGATACAGATCTGAAAGTTTCCTATATGTATTTCATCAGTGCTCTTTCAACGTACTGATGATGTTGATGTTACTGTTTAGCGATGGCGATGAGGATGTCGAACCTAGACATGCATTGAAAGTCATTGCAATTGATGTGAAAGTTCTCGGTATATGCTAATCATTTTACCGCCGAAATTTTATGATGGCAAAAATATGTTCTTAAAGGATGAGATTGTGCTCCTAGTGAGCTTAAAAGCATTATACATACCATTAGATTATTATCCTGATGAACGAGAGTATTATTCTGATCAACGAATAGAATCTTTCTTTCAACAAAAAAAAAATTATAAACAACATTGCACATTAAATCAAAGTTCAAGGACTGTTTGCACCATCGTCGCTTTCTTTTTCTCTTCCTTCTCTATTTATGTGAGACCTTCTTTCTTTGACCGGGTCAAAGAGATGGGCCCCATCATTAAAACAAAAAGAAAAAAGTAAAAGTTGACCAAGTCAACATAAAGGGAAAAAAGAGCAACGGTAGAGGCTCGGTTTCTTCTTTTCAAAGACCGAAAGCATGCGAGCAGTAAACAAAAAAAGAAACAAAAGAAAGGAAAAGAAGAGGAAGAGGAAGAAAAAGAGAGGGGTTCTTCCCAAGATACATCGCCAAGCCGTTCCGACACTGATTAGCAATGTCTTGTAAGTACTTAGATCTCTCGTTATTCCAATTGAAGTGACTTGCAGATTAAGGCTTGAACTCGAAGTTTAGTGAAACTTAAGCCATGTTGTCTGATTTTTGAGCTATTGAGTTTCGGATTTTCTTGAAATTGATAGATTACGGTGTTACAGAGCCGTAGATTTTGGCAAGAGTGATTTTGAAGAAACGGTTCGGTCGGAATGAGAATCTTAAGGTCTTCCATTTGAATTTCTCTTTGCGAACGGCTTGAATAATCGCTTTGGGTGTACGGTTTGTTAATGCGTAGGAGTTATGTCACGCCCCGCACCCTGGGTACGAGCGCGCAACTCCCTTCCAGTTGCTCTCGAGTTCCAAGAATCACACTTAGAGAGATGCGTAATGAAAATGAGCATGCGGAAACGTGACGAGTGTCACACCTCCGTACACAAACCAAAGGAGACCTGGGTAATGAGAACATCACATATATATATATATATAACATTCTATGAGTTCATACAAAAGTGTAGGTGAGCTAATCCTGCTAATAGGTCGAGGTAATGGAACTGAATCAAAAGACAACCACATCAAGTCCCCAAAAGAAACTGGTCGACGATATCATTACCAAAAGATTACACGGTAAGTCAGGAAACCCCTAGGTTGAACTGCCAGAGTCGTCAGTCTCCTCAACATCCTCAGTAGGCTCGTAGTCTAAAAAAGTCTCGGAGCATACATCTACAGTATCCTCCATCGTCTCGTTCTCCAACTCGTCCTCTGAGGCATCAATCTCGATCACCTCAACTGTGTCTCCAGGGTTGGGGTCTTCTCCAGCATATTTCTCGAACCAGCAACAAACGCCTCTACCTCTACAGAATCCCGAGTGGGATGACACCAGCTAGGGATAGCTCCGCGAGACACCTCGGTAGATTTCAACGGACCTGTGGTAACCTCACCCACCCTACGAAATCATGTCTCAAACCTATGTGATTTTCAGTCTTTACCGCCCTCATCGACCCAAACCATTGTACATTTCCTAACATAGACAGTACCCCGACCATCCGAGAACTCATCAAAATACAATGTCATTTCCTTCGGGTCGCCTAGTCAAGTCGGCAGCATCCTCAAGGCTTAGAGTCTGAAAAAAAAAATATGGATCCCACGATGGGATGAGATTGACATCTTAGTAAGGCGAGTCCTAATCCTAGGACAGGTTGACTGTACACCCAGATGAATGTAACTAATGAACAAGAATACACACTCAACAATATAAGGCACTCATCAGTCATATATGCCACAAGGATGCAAGAGATTATCAATCACACAGTCAGGGCATCAGGCATAGAGTACAAAGTCGAGCCACACATTCCATCATTCCGAACTTTCTCATGAATCACGCCCGCGTTTAAAACGCCTCAGGCTCGGTCTGCATCATTATGCCTCAAACCGTCAGATTGATAAACTCGCATAAATGCATCAGGTTTTCAAATGTCATTCTAAGCTTGTGTCGACACATAATCAATTTTGTCTCGCTTCTCAACACATCAGGACATTAATTCTCGCAACCCCGCGTCTAAACGCCTCAGGGTATCACACGTTCTCAAGCATGCCGAAATTCATTTCAAATCAAGACTTCACGATCAAGTACAAACTCATGCAATGAGCTAAATGTTTACGGCATGCGAGACAATCAAATTCATCACTCAAATGTGGCAATCAACTCATGGCATAAGCATCTAGCAATCATACAAGCAATCATCAATCCACAAAGACGAGCATTAGACAAACACACAATAATCTCACGAGGATTCACCAAATTTACTACCAATTCATCCAATCGAGGTCTATCTGCCTAGCCAAGGTTTAGGAACTCCTTACCTTAGGCTAAAATCAACAAAATTTCCCTTCCAAGCACCACACATATTCGGCCCAAGCAATCCCAAAATAGGGCAGCGTACAACCCTAGCGGAAATCAATCAATTTGTCAACTTTTCTCTCTCAAATCACCAATCAACGGAGCATAAACCTCAATGACACATTAATTGACATTCTAGTACATCCCTACGACAAATTTAGAGCTCGATAACATCCCTAACAGCCCATATGATCTCAGTTTTCACAGAACCGAAATAGAGCATTTTTGGTTCTGTGCTCAACTCTCTCAATCGGTCCATAAACAAACCTTAAACCTCAAATTATCGACTAAACTACTTGCTAACATATAGTTCTAGATGTTAGGAAGCCTCATCGAAAATTTGAAGGCAAGGCGACACTCGGAAGTACTCAAACAGGTTCGGTTTCTCACGATCTTTGCCTGGTCAGAATCTGTCCTTCAAACAAAGTACCAAATTAGGCATCAAAACTCCATCAAACTTAGCCAAATGTTTCACCACAACTCAGTATGTTCCCTAGATGTCTATAAAAATTGGCCTGAAGATTGAGGCAAATCAAAGTCCTACAGAGCTCAAACGACGATTTACCTCCAACAGCGACGAAATCCGTTGACTCTTGGGGAAATGGTTGGCTGGAGCTCCTCAGGTGGTCAAATGCCGTGATTCAACTTGGAGCTGATCAACAAGAGGTCGAGGAAGGTGTTGGTGGCCGACGCGAAGGCTGGAGGTCGCCGGAGGTGGCGCTCGACGGCGGCGAAGTGGCGGCAGTGGTTTGGTCGGGTGGAGCTGTTCTCGACGTGAAGAAGAAGAAAAAGAACACCAACAACAACAATGAGGGGGGGTGTTTTGGCTGAAGCAAGGGGAGGAAGATGGTATACACCAATTTTGAGAGTCAACTAAGCTGGAATGGTATGTTAAAAGTTAAATCATTAATGTTAGTTGGCCATCCTTTGACACTTGTCACTTAGCTCATTATTAGCACATCCAATGACCAATATTTTTCTAAATTTTCGACAGCCTAGAGGGTGTGGTTAATGATCAAAATGTCCTCACTCAATTATGAAGACAAGGCCAAGACTTGATGGACAAAATGGTAATTTCACCCTCGTCGTCCGGAACGTCGTTTTTATGATTCAAATTTTCTGCGATGAGGAGACGTCCAATCCAATTATAATGTTGAAATTTTTGATTTTTTATTTTCTAATGTCGAGACTCGTCTCTAGGCTATTTCTTTGTCGATTGTAATTTTAGACTATCCCGAACTAATGGACGGCTTTTGCAGACGTTACGCGTATCGACCCTGTGATTCTCATCACACTTAGGGCTAGTTAGTTCAGGGCGACTTTGGTTGTTATGTAATTGCGAGGGTCTATTTCTAGCTCTAACGGTCTCGATCGTCATCCTTCGACTTAAGAAAATTTTGCAAATTATATATTGGTTAAGCGGCATCACCCGCGCTCCAATCGTATAACACTAGCAATGTATTCCTTAATCGTTCTTAGATCGGCTATTTATGGCTCTAAATGTCCCCTCAATCATCCTTATGGTCAAAGTGTCATTTTCTATTCGAGTTCCCTAGGTCCACGTACCTTGTCTCGCGTTAGCTTTTCCCTTTTGCTCGGTTAACTCTAGATTGATCAGATCCGAACGAGATATGACTGAAATACATCATTAGATATATTCTCATTGATAAGTCTCAAAATGATAGAAAAAGTCAAAATGTCACAACTTTTCCACCTTACAAAAATTTCGTCCTCGAAATTTACAATAAACCTAGCTATTTAAATAAATAGGGTATTGACGCCTCATCGTTTCCTCGCTTTCCCATGTAGCTCCTTCGGTTCTATGGTGCTCCCAAATGACTTTAACTAGTTGAATCGTCTTGTTCCTCAGAACTTGTTCTTTCCGATCTTCAATTCTAACTGGCTTTTCCACATAGGACACTCTGTCATCAACTTCAATTGTTTCATAATCCAGCACGTGCATTGGGTTCGGCTTATACTTCCTTAGCATTGACACATGGAAGACGTTGTGCACTTGAGACAAATTAGGCGGTAAGGCAAGCCTGTAGGCCAAGGTCTCAATCTGTTCCAAAATCTCAAAAGGTCCTACGTACCTTAGACTCTGTTTCCCTTTCTTTCCAAATCGAGATAGTCCTCGCATCGGTGAAACTTTAAGAAGAACATGATCACCTACTTGAAACTCCATAGATTGACGTCATTTATCCCCATAACTTTTTGACGGCTCTGTGCTGTCTTCAGTTTATCCTGTATTATCTTTACGGCTTCCACCGATTGCTCTACCAACTTTGGGCCTATAATACTTCTTTCTCCAACTTTGTCCTAGCAAATCGGCGTCCTGTAGGCTCTTCCATACAATGCCTCAAAAGGTGTCATTTGAATGCTCTGTTGATAACCGTTGTTATATGCGAACTCTACTAAATGTAGCTGATCTTCCCATCTGCCCTTGAAATCAATAATACACGCTCGTAACATATCATCGAGCGTTTGAATCATCCTTTTTAACTGTCCGTCCTTCTGCGGATGATATGTCGTACTAAACTGTAGTCGAGTTCCCATGGCATCTTGAAGGCTCTTCCAGAAGTTTGCCGTAAATTTAGAATCTCTGTACGATGTAATCGTTACGGGTACTCCATGCAGTCATACTATCTGCCGCACATACAATTCGGCATATCTATCCATTGTAAAGTCCTTTCGCACAGTAATAAAATGTGCAAACTTGGTCAATCTGTCCACGACTACTCAGATAAAATCGTGACATCTTTGGCTCCTTGGCAATCTCATTACGAAGTCCATAGTCACGTTCTCCCATTTCCATTTAGGCATCTCCAACGTCTGTAGCAGTCCACCAGGCTTACAGTGTTGTGCCTTCCCTGTTGAAATGTCAAGCACTTTGCTACATATTTCGCTACATCCACCTTCATCCCGTTCCACCGATAATATTGACATAAGTTCTGGTACATCTTCGTGCTACCTGGATGGATACTGTAATTGCTTCTGTGGGCCTCCGATAAAATCTTTTCTCTAAGCTCTTCATCCATTGGTACGCATAGACGCTCTCGAAATTTCAAAATTACATCCCCTAACACTTGAAACTTTGGTTTCCTTTTTGTTGTGTCCATCTCGAGGATCTTCTGAATTTCTAGGTCCGTAGGCTGCAAGGCTTTTATCCTTTCTTGGATCTCCGGTTCTATTTCAAGGTCGCTACCAAATTGGACAGCTAACATACTTCCAATTTGAATTCAGAATCCCTTAAATTTTCAAATAACAACCACCCTTTAATCAGTAGGCAAGCGATACTCGATTTCTGACTGAGTGCATTATCGACTCTGTTCGCTTTCCCAGGATGATATAAAATCTCACAATCATAATCCTTAAGCAGTTCCATCCATCGACGTTGCCCATGTTCAATTCTTTCTGGGAAAAGAGATACTTCAAGCTCTAGTGGTCTGTATAAATCTGAAACTTTTCGCCACACAAATAATGTCTCCAGATCTTTAGAGCAAAGATGATTGTAGCTAATTCCAAGTAATGAGTCGGTAGTTCATCTCTTGCGGTCGTAGTTGTCGTGACGCGTAGGCAACCATTCTTCCATATTGCATTAACACACAACCCAATCCCTTTAGCGAAGCATCGCTATATATCTCATAGCTTCCAAGTCCTGATGAGATCGTTAATACTGGTGCTGTCGTCAATCGATGCTTAAGCTCTTGAAAGCTCCTTTCACACTTGTCCGTCCATTCGAACTTCGTTTCTTTCTTAGTCAATCTCGTCAATGGAATGGCTATGGATGAAAACTTCTCCACAAAACGTCTGTAATACCCTGTCAATCCTAAGAAACTCCGAACTTCTGTGATCATAGTCGGTCTAGGCTAATTCATAATGGCTTCAATCTTTGCAGGGTCCACAGCAATACCTTCTCCAGATACCACATGGCCAAGAAATGACACTTTATTCATCCAGAACTCGCACTTGCTAAACTTAGCTTAAAGCAAGTGCTCCCTCAGAGTTTGCAAAACGATCCTTAGATGTTTTTCATGCTCTTCATTATTCTTTGAATAAATCAGGATATCATCAATAAAGACTATATCAAATCTATCCAAGAATTCCTTGAACACTTGATGCATCAAATCCATAAATGCAGCTGGAGCATTGGTCAATCCAAAAAGCATCATGGTGAACTCGTAGTGACCATACATTGTCCTAAAAGCTATCTTAGTCGATGCATAAATGCAAGGACCTATCCTTTTTCCTTACAAACAACACTGGCGCTCCCCACGGTGAAGTACTCGGTCCAATAAATCCTTTATCTAGTAATTATTGTATTTGCACCTTTAATTTCTTCAGTTCCGATAAGGACATCCTATAGGGTACCTTTGAGATGGGCTCTGTTCTAAGAACTAACTCGATCACAAATTCAATTTCTCTCTCTGATGGCAACCCTGGCAATTCTTGGGGAAAGACATCAGGAAACTCACGCACTACCGGAATATTTTCTAATTTAGATTCCACGGCAATCATATCCATAACTGCGACTAGGTAAGCCTGACATCCTTCGGTTATCAACTTTGTCGCTTCGAGAGATGAGAATAAAGGAATCGAGGTTCCTCCTCGGCTTCCCACAAACTCAAAATTTGGGCGGCCATCCGAATGAAATCGGATTACTCCGCTACCAAAATCGATTACTGCCCTTTGCTTACCCAACCAATCCATCCCGATAATCACGTCAAAGTCATACATGGGCAATACAACCAAATCTATACTCTCTTTACTACCACCAATGACTATTTTACAGTTAGCACAGCCCAATGAAACCAACACATTATCCTTCAAGCAACATGCAGTATCACATTTAACGGTTTCATCTCCATATTAACTAGATTAGCAAATTGAGCAGACACAAACGAGTGCGATACGCCATGATCAAACAAAGCATAAGTAGCTTGGTTACACAAATAAATCGTACATGTGATCACGCTAGACGCTTCTTCTGCTTCCTGCGTACCACAGCATAGACCCTTCCCTAAACTAGGGGTTGGTTCTAATCATTCTAGAGAGTGGCGGTTGAAGGTCCTGCCTGTGGTCGTTGCCCTTGAGGTCTAGCCATTGGAGCTTGATTGGGGCAAATCTTCATCTGGTGGCCCATCTGACCACACTTGAAGCACGCTTCAGTCCTTATCGGACAAGGTCCGTTATCATGCCTTCAGCCACAGAGACGACAATTTCAATTCGCTGGGTTCGGCGGCTTCACTATATTCTTTCTCATCAGAGGGATGAAGCGTCTATTGCCAGTCATAAGTCTTTTACTGGCTTGACAGTTATCTTTGAATGAGCTGAACAGCGAACCAGATGCGGTATTCTCTCTTTCAGGTCCCTCTCGATCATCTGTTCTCGTTCGTAGATTTCCTTATAAGTGCTCAGGTTCAGAGCTATCATCTAGCTGCGAAGTTCAGGTCTTAGTCCATCTCAAAATCTCCACACCTTCTCCAGCGATCCTCTACTGATCTGGGAGCATACCTTGACAGTCTAGAGAACTCAGCTTCGTATTGGTCTACTATGAGATGATTCTAACGCAGCTGTAAGAACTTCACTTGTTTCCTTTCTCGGGCCGTCTCGGGGAAGTATTTGTCATTGAATACCGTAGTGAAAGCGTTCCAAGTCAAGGCCGTTCCTTCTGGAAAAACTCCATTCTTGGTGGCACTCCACCATTCATTTGCGGTCCCTTCAAGTTGGTACACCACTAATAATACTTTTTCTTCATCTATACACCTCATTACTTCAAAGGCCTTCTCAAGTTTCTCTATCCATCTTGGCGCCAATTCAGGATCTCCACGTCCATCGAACTGGGTTGGATTTAGTTTAATAAATTGTTCGACTAGTTGGCCCATCTGCCTAGCCACAATAACTTCCTCCTAGGCATTTCCTACTTCATTGACCTGGTCATGGTCGCTGTTGTTTCCATTTCCTCAATTGTTGCCGTTATTGGCATTGACAGCAGCTATCGCGGCTCTCACCGCTCGAGCTATGGCAGTATCCCTATCCTTGGTCTGTCTGTCGATGAGGTCGCCAATCCTTTTGAGTACCCTTAGCACTCCATCCATCCTTAGATCTTCCGCCACTGGCAGTCTTGAGCTATAGGTTCCGCTCCTGGATCTTCCAAGTCTTCTAGGCGGATTACTCATTCTTGTGTTCTCTTACTACACTTGGCCTACTATAATTCCACCACGGAATTAGTAACTTACTCATCTAGTCGAGAACAGTGATACCAAATTATATCTTAAAAGGAATAATCACAACAAAATAACCTTCCACATCATCCTTTCAAGGATAAATCAGTCAGAGAGTCACCACCACACTTCGATTCTACTTACTCCAGCGATTCATCAGAACCAACCATACTCGTTTATTGAACAAGCCAAAATCCAGAAATGACTTTTAGCGCTAAATATGAAGTTCAATCTTCATAAGCCACCACTATCATGTCAAGACCAAATGTCAATCACATGCGCCAAGTCATATGACATGCATTTTGGGCCTAACTCTAATGAGTCTCCTAAGGTCTCGCTACCCAATCAATCACAATTTGTTCCTCCTTATTACTCCAATCCCCAATCAACTCAGATCGAACTAACCTTGCTCTAATACCAAACAAACGGGAATGCCACGCTCCGCATCTTGAGTGCGAGCGCACAACTCCCTTTCAGTTGCTCTCGAGTCCCAAGAATCATACTTAGAGATATGCGTAATGAAAATGAGCATACGGAAACGTGATGAGCGTCACACCTCCGTACACAAACCAATGGGGACTTGGGTAATGAGAACATCATATATATATAACATTCTATGAGTTCATACAAAAGTGTAGGTGAGTTAATCCTGTTAATAGATTGGGGTAATGGGACCGAATCAAAAGACAACCATATCAAGTCCCCAAAAGAAACTGGCCGACGAGATCATCACCAAAAGATTACACAGTAAGTCAGGAAATCTCTAGGTCAAACTACCGGAGTCGTCAGTCTCCTTAGCATCCTCAGTAGGCTCGTAGCCCGAAAAAGTCTCAGAGCATACGTCTACAGTGTCCTCCATCGTCTCATCCTCCAGCTCGTCCTCTAAGGCATCAATCTCTATCACCTCAACTGTGTCCTCTAGGGTTGGGGTACTCTCCGGCATATTTCTCGAACCAGCAACGAACACCTCTACCTTTACAAAATCCCGAGTGGGATAAAACCAGCTAGGGATAACTCTGCGAAGTACCTCGGTAGACTTCAATAGACATGTGGTAAGCTTGCCCACCCTACAAAATCAGGTCTCAAACCTATGTGGTTTCTAGTATTTACCGCCCTCGTCGATCCAGACCACTGTACATTTCCTAACATAGACAATACCTCAATCATCTGGGAACTCATCAAAATACGATGTCATTTCCTTCGGGTCGCCTGGTCGAGTTGGCAGCATCCTCAAGGTTTAGGGTCTGAAAAAAAAAATATGGGTCCCACGACGGGGTGAGATTGACATATCAGTAAGGTGAGTCCTAACCCTAGGATGGGTTGACAGTACACCCAGATGAATGCAACTAATGAACAAGAATACCCACTCAACAATATAAAGCACTCATCAGTCATATATGCCACAAGAATGCAAGCGATTATCAATCACACAGTCAGGGCACATATCTTATTAATCAAGTCAGGCATAGAGTACAAAGTCAAGCCGCACATTCTATCATTTCGAACTTTCTCATGAATCACGCCCGCGTTTAAAACGCCTCAGGCTCGGTTCGCATCATTACATCTCAGACTGTCAGATTGATAAACTCCCGTAAACGCATCAGATTTTCAAATGCCATTCTAGGCTAGTGTCGACATATAATCAATCTTGTCCCGCGTCTCAACGCATCAGGACATTAATTCTCACAACCCCGAGTCCACAAAGACGAATATTGGACAAACGCACATTAATCTCACGAGAATTCACCAAATTCACCACCAATTCATCCAGTCGAGGCCTATCCGCCTAGCCAAAGTTTAGGAACTCCTTACTTTAGGTTAAAATAAACAAAATTTCCCTTACAAGCACCTCAAGTATTCGGCCCAAGCAATCCCAAAATAGGGCAACTTATAACCCCAGTGGAAATCAATCAATTTGTCAACTTTTCTTGCTCAGATCACCAATCCACAGAGCATAAACCTCAATGACACATTAATCGACATTCTAGTAAGTCCGTACGATGAATTTGGAGCTCGATAACATCCCTAACAGCCCCTATGATCTCGGTTTTGCATAGAACCGAAACAGGGCATTTTCGATTCTGTGCTCAACTCCCTCAATCGGTCCACAAACTAACCTTAAACCTCAAATTATCAACTAAACTACTTGTCAACATATAGTTCTAGATGTTAGGAAATCTCACTGAAAATTTGAAGGCAAGGCGACACCCGGAAGTACTCAAACAGGTTCGATTTCTCACGGTCTTCGTCGAGTCAGAATCTGTACTTCAAACACAACACCAAATTAGGCATCAAATGTGACATTCTAATTTCCAGTCGATTTTAGACTCATTAATGAGAAATGAATCTAGAGATGTATTTCAATCATATCTCGTTCGAACCTGATCAATTCGAGTAGGCTGACCAAGAAAAAAAAGGCTAACGCGAGACAAAGTACGTGAACCTAGGGAATTCGGACAAGAAATGGCGTTTTGACCATAAGGATTGTCGATGGGATATTTAGAGCCACAAAAGGCCGATCCAAGAATGATTAGGGAATGACTTGCGAGTGTCATACGATTGGAGCGCGGGTGATGCCGCTTAACCAATGTATGATTTGCAAAATTTTCATAAATCGGATAGTGACGATCGAGACCAAAAGGACTAGTGATAAACCCTCATAATTACATGACAATCAAAATCGCCACGAATTGACGAGCCCTAAATGTGATGAGAATCACAGAGTCGATACGCGTAAAGTCCGCAAAAGCCGTCCGTCGGTTCGAGATAGGCTGGAACCACGTCTTATAGAGAAAATCATCAGAAACGAGTCTTGAAAAATTTGAAATGGAGAATCAAAAATTTCAATGTTATTCGGATTGGCAGTCGCCCTATCGAAGGATTTTGGAGTGAGAAAAACGACGTTCTGAACGTCGGGGGTAAAATTACCCTTTTACCCCTCAAGCTTAAAACCTTGCCCATGCATTGAAGAAGGGCAATTTGATCATTAAACCCTCCCAAGGCTGCCGAACACAAGGAGGATTATGGGCCATTGAATCAAGTTGATTGACGAGTGGGACAAGTGTCACAAGATCAAGCAAGAGTGGTCATGTCCAACTTTATTCACCAACCATTCAAACCATTGACCATGAGATTTGAATATAATCTTTTTCACAATCTCTCTCTCCTCACTTGTTCGACCATAAACTCCCCTCAACCCACCGAACACTTCTTCTTCTTCCTTGTTTCTGCTCGCCGGCGATAGCTTCTGGAGTCTCTGTTCGGCGCCGTCGACAACCTCTTTCGGCCACCGCCTGACCACCGGCCGACCACACCAACTTAGCCCTACGTCTTTCCGACCTCCTCGAAGTGGAAGCGAGCCATTTGGACCACCGAGGAACTCCGGCCAAGAGTTTTCTCGAAAGCCGACGGAATTTGACCCAACCTGAAGTATGTAACCTTTTTTACCCTTTAGGAGGCTAAAATGTTGGAATATTGAGGTCAAATTTTGTGGAGGACTAGAAGACATGTACATCTATCTGTGGTAAAAAAGTTGGGTTCAATTTGATGAAGTTTTGACCCCAAATGGGTCTTGTGAATGTAGGACAGAATCTGTCGGTTACTGACCTTAGTAGATCCGGCAACTTCCGACGGGTTTCCGGGGACCATTCAACCTCAAACTCACGATGAGCCTCATAGACCCTTAGATAGACATGTTAAAAGGTAGAATAGTGAGTAGATGATAGATTTGAAGTTAATTTAGGATGGATTGTGCACGGTTTGCACAGAACCGAAATGAACCGGTTCGGTTCTGTGCAAGACTGGTTCTGTTGGAGTAAAGAGCCGATGATTTTGAGTTCCAAATTGATGTTTAAGACATGTTAAGATGATTAGGGTTGTGTTATGGTGGATTATGGTTCATGGATTGAGGATTTGGACATGGAAATTGATGGACTGATTGGAAATTCTAGATTGCGTAGTGAGTTCGACGTTGGACCCTTAGAACCGAATTGGTGAGGGCTCAAGAGGAGAATTATTGTGGTGTCAAATGCAAAGTAAGGGAATCCTAAATTTAGGATAGGAAGATTGGACTCAATTGGGTGAGTCGAGGTTTAATTTGATCGATTTATGAGAATTTCTAAAGGATGGCTCTTGATATATCCTGAGTGATTATAGGAGGGATTATGTGTGTTATCGTTTGTGTTTAAACCATTTGACATGTTGAATGTCACTGATTGTCTTGCATGCCATGAGTATTCAGATTGTGCATGAGTTGCACTTGTTGTATTGTCTACGAATTGAATTGAGAAGCATGGCATGAACATGATATGGCGAGGCCCTGAGGCGTACGAGACGCGGGGCGGGAGATGGATACCCTGATGCGAGCCGGGTGGAGTTGATGTTGTGTGGCGCCCTGATGCGATCTAATCGTAGGGTTGAGATGGCCACGGTCCTGATGCGAATTATTCCCGGGACGGAGATATAAGGTAATAATATGGGCCTGGAGATTCACTGAAACCTGATACGTTTACGCGGATTGCCAATAACGATTTGATGCGTTTACGCTGACAGAGCTTGATGCGACCTAATCGCGGGCATGAGAAGAGCCTGATGCGATTTAATTGCGGGCATGATAATGAGGCAGGAAGGAAATGATGGTTGTGGCGAGGTGGCAGGATGAGTCGTGCATGAACATCTGAGTGGGTTATGATACCATATTTACATGCCTGTCACTTGTGTATGGTTATCTATATTTGAACTTACTGAGATGTCTACGAGTTTGGATTATTGGAATATGTGACTGCCTGAGTAGACAGTCGGCCTAACTTAGAGTTAGGACTCCTTTACTGAGATGTGTATCTCACTCCGTTGTGGGCAACATTTTTCAGGTCCTTGATGAAGGAAACCAAGTTTGCCGTGGATTGGCACAAAGACGAGGTCACTAGAGGAAAAATGAAGACTTCTCTTGTGTGACCTTAGAATCGAATAGTAGATATAAAGAGGATTTAGATTTGTAATAAAGAATAGTATGATTGACCTTTATTAAAGGTGTGCCCTTGTGTCCTAAGTCATCGGATGTTGTTTTACTTGTAAATTGGAGTTGGCGTCGCTTCCGCATGCATGTTTCTTTCAGCGTATAGGACATTGGTCGATGGATCCTGGAGCTTTCATAAAGGAACGGTTTGGTGGGATGCTCGCGTGCTCGCCGGATTCAGGACGTGACATCAAAACTCCATCAAACTTAGTCAAATTTTTCACCACAACTTAGCATACATGTGCCCTAGATGTCTACAAAAATTGGTCGGAAGATTGAGGCAAATCGAAGTCTTATGGAGCTCAAACGACGACTTACCTCCAGCTGCGACGGAATCCGTCGACTCTCGGGGAAATGGATGGCCGGAGCTCCTCAGGTGGCCAAATGCCGTGATTTAACTTGGAGCTGATCGAGAAGAGGTCGAGGAAGGTGTTGGTGGCCGGCGCAAAGGCTGGAGGTCGTCGGAGGTGGTGCTCGACGACGGCGAAGTGGCGGCAACGATCTGGTAAGGTGGAGTTGTTCTTGGCGTGAAGAAGAAGAAGAACATCAATGGGGGGTGTTTCGGCTGAAGCAAGGGGAAGAAAATGGTATATACCAATTGTAAGAGTCAACTAAGGTGGAATGGCAGGTTAAAAGTTAAACCATTAATGCTAGTTGACCATCCTTTGACACTTGTCACTTAGCTCATTATTAGCACATCCAATGGCCAATATTTTTCCAAATTTTCGACAGCCTAGAGGGTGTTATTAATGACCAAAATCCCCTCACTCAATTATAAAGACAAAGCCAAGACTTGATGGGCAAAACAGTAATTTCATCTTCGTCGTCCGGAACATCATTTTTCTGATTCAAATTTTCTTCGATGAGGAGACGTCCAATCCAATTATAATGTTGGAATTCTTGATTTTCTATTTTCTAATTTCAAGACTTGTCTCTAAGCTATTTCTCTGTCGATTGTAATTTCAAACTGTCTTGAATAAACGGGCGGCTTTTACAGATGTTACGCGTACCGACTCTATGATTTTCATCATACTTAGGGCTCGTCAATTCATTGCGATTTTGGTTGTCATGTAATTGCGAGGGTTTAGTACTAGCTCCGACAGTCTCGATCGTCATCGTTCGATTTAGAAAAATTTTGCAAATTATACATTAGTTAAATGGCATCACCTGCGCTCCAATCGTATAACACTAGTAATGTATTCCTTAATCGTTCTTAGATCGGCCATTTATGGCTCTAAATGTCCCATCGACCATCTTTATGGTCAAAGTGTCATTTCCTATTCGAGTTCCCTAGGTTTACGTACCTCATCTCGCGTTAGCCTTTTCATTTTGGTCAGTTAACTCGAGATTGATCAGATCCGAGTGAGATATGACTGAAATACATCATTAGATACATTTTTATTGATAAATCTCTAAATGACAGGAAAATTCAGAATGTCACAAGTTATTTGTTAGCGTTTAAGTTTAGTTTAGTCAATTCGTTGTTATTGTAGTTTTTGACTTGGTTTTGATTTCGGTTCTCATTTATTTGTTAGGATTGCGAGTTCGACGATTGAATAAACATCTGTTGTTTGGTCGTAGGTGGTCCCAGGTAAGTGGTACTTTTTCTTTTATGAATTTATAAACTCATGTCTTGAGAGTGATAAAGATTTGAGTATTGTATGAATTATTTAAAGCATGTTTATTGCATAGAATCTAGATCGAGCCTTTATTGCGTTTTTATATTTGTGAATGGATTGAAAATGTTTTAGGAAATGTGTTGTGAAAAGTGAATCAAATACTGATTTGTGAATGGTTTGAGGAAGGTCTCATGAAAAGCATTATGAATTTATGTGTGTAGACATACATAAATACATACATACACACACACTTCTTTTCGAGATGGTTTGAGAAATGAGTTTGAAAATATGAGAAACGCTTTACGAAAAGTGTCGTTGGCTTATGAGCTCCGTTGTGAAAGGGTTATTTATTTTAACTTGTGAAATCCGTTTGTAATATACATATTATGGATTAGTTTTATGAATCATTGGGGACGATGGATCTATGTTAATGAGCACTTGGAATCTAGTGGAGAATAATGAGTATGCATATTGTGCAAGGACTGAATGTTGCATGGTGATACGAGTTACGTAGGAGTTATCTCTAGAGCTTTGTAACGTTGAAAAGTGCTAGTCAAGGGCTAAATGCTACACGCTGGTACGAGTCACATGGGAACTACCTCTAGAGCCTTGTACAACTGATATGCGATGGTCAAAGGCTAAGTGCCACACGGTGGTACGAGTTACGTGGAAGCTACCCCTAGATCCTTATGCTGTTGAAATGCACTGGTCAAGGGCTAAGTACTGCACGGGGATACAAGTCGCGTGGGAGCTACTTCTAGAGCCTTGTGTAGATATGTATTAATTAAGGGCTAAGTGCTGTACTATGATGCAAGTCACGTGGGAGCCACCTCTAGGGTCTTGAAACGTGATGTGATACGAGATTGGTCAATAGAATGGATCATTGGCATGTGATTGAAGATTAATCGATGGAATGGATCATCAGCGTGCGATTTGATGAGCTTAATGAGCGGAATAGACTATTGATGTTTTGTTTTGAAATTACTGAGGACATGATTTTGTTGAAAAGACGGAACTTATTTTTGACTTCGTACATATGCTATGTCGAGAATTGCTAATATGCATGTAGCTTTGTGGAAAGACTAGCCCGCTTTGGTATTGTACGTATACGAACTATGGCATTAAAAAAGAGTATTTTAGTATTTTACTATTCATGTAAAAAAGTAAATTATTGTTCATTATGATCGTATGCGTACAAATATTTTTTGAAAGTAAATAACTTATATTTGAAGTTGTACGTATATTATGAATCTAAATATTGAGAAAATATTGAGCTCCATTGTAGTTATGTAAATATGCATAATAGATGCTTGATATGCTTAGGAAAGCTGTACTACTCACTGAGCTGCGGTTGCTCACTTCATTCCTTTCAATCCTTTTCAGGTTCTTCATTTAGCGATTAATATTACAGGACCATTGGTAGTTTTTGTTTTAGTTGTTGTTTGGACACGAGTACAATTGAGAGAGTTGGATATATAATTTGATACTGTTATATCCCCAGCTTTGATGGTTTCGGGGTGTGACGGTTTATTACCACGATGTCTTTCTCTTCCTCCTGAACGCGCAGTAGTGGTTGGCAATGGATAAGCAACGTTGACAACTCTTGAACACGCTCCGCAAGTTTTTTTTTCTTTTTTTGGGTCCAAAAGCTCCTTAAACTTCACTTGCTTGCCATCGACGCATCTCCAATTGATCAAAAGCCATGACAATCACCTTCTTAGCTCTCCACACAGGGACGACATAAATGCGTACGCTGCAGTTTGGAGAAGCAAGGAAGTTTGTTTCGCTCTTCGATTTGCTGTTCGACAAGGATTTCGCTCAGTTTCGACTTCCTTCTTCGCTAGGATCTTACTAGCAATTTGTACAATTCGATGTTCATGAGTTTCATTAGGTTTGATGCCGGTGCTTGCTCATAGAGCTCGCCGGTTGTGAATGGAGAAGAATGAAGAGAGAAAGAGAGAGAGAGAGAGAAAGAGAAGGAGCTACGACCGTAAGCACGACTTGGGCTGTTTTGTGATTTTAACAGTCAAATGGGTGTGTGGAGCTAATGCTGGGATAAAAGTAGCGCCTGCCTTAAAAAAAATTAGCGTTTATCGATTAATAATAACAATGAGTCTAATTTTTCATAAAAAGTAATAATTACAGGTGACCCCTTGATGCTCCTTGTAATTTCTTAATAAGCGTTTTGTAAAAGGAATAATGAATCAAATAGTTCATAAATTTTGATCCTATATTCAATGTGAACGTTGACCTTTAAATTTATTTAGTATGGTCCATTAACTTTAATCCAATGTGCAATATTGTCCTAAGTTTTTAATTTTATTCAATGTGGTCCTTAGACTTTTGGTACTTGTCTAATTTAATCTCTGAACTGTATGAAAATGTCCATTATCGTCATTCCATTAACTGAAGTTCAAGGACAATATTAAACATTTTCATATAGTCCGAGGATAGAATTAAACATGCACCAAAAGTCAAAGACTACATTAAAGAAAATTAAAAATTTAGGAATAACATTGTATATTAGACCAAAGTTTAAGGACTACCCTTTTCTAAAACCCATGAAGTTCATAAAAAAATTTTAATGGCCCCGCTTTATTAAGGATTTATAAACTTTGTTTAATCTCTCCTTTCTCGAAGCTAAAATTCCGTGCATCCTCCATTTATGACGATGGTGGAGGCGGTGACTACAGCGTAGACATGGTCGGTTCAACCGAACCGCCGGTTCCGGCTTCGGTTCCGAACTTTGAATTTTATTTTTAAAATAATAAAATATATATTATTAATTATACATTATAATCATTAATCAAATTGTACATTGTAATAAAATTTGAAAGGAAAAAAAAAAGAGGAGGAATAGGCTTGAACTTAATAAATTGTCATTATGCACCTACATATCTTCTTGGAATAGAAAAATCAAAGCCCATGTAGTTCTATTACCTTCGATAATCCCAACTTACCTCATCGTCAATCGTCACTACCCGTTATTGTGGTGGCGATAGTATCTCCACAGTTACTAAAGAATTCATGTTCTCGATCCAACTCTTATTGTCGAAATTTAACATTTGTCTAATCATCAACACAAGCTTGAATCTTCACATTTTTCGGACTTAATCTTGAACAGCGGAGGCCCAAAATTAATCCTCTAGTGCTAAATGCTTGTTCAACTGCCACTGTTGAAGAATGGGTCGTTAATATTTGTTTCTCAATAAGGGAGAAAACTGAAAATTAAGTTGAATAGTTCTTCCATCACTCAAGAATCTTGAAATCTGCGCTGTATTCGGAATCATTAAACTCAATGTTAAATAGTTTTCTAATTTGGAAATACTACCCGTTGATGTCCCTTTATGTTTTTTTTCCTACTCTTGAGCATTTTAAACCCTCTACTAAGTGAAATACCTCCATCGCTTTGTGAGACACTATGTTGAGTAGATCCACACACATTGTTACTTAAACCATATATATTAGAAAATTCATTATATAATGCTACTATAGCTTGTTTAACCTGTGCTTGTATAATTGAAATATTTATTACTTCATTCAAATATAAACAATCATAATAATAAGCATTCAGATAAACTAATAAACCATCTAATTTGATACGTGGATCAAAAACAATACCAACTAAATAGACAAGACGAATGTTCAAATAATAATGCGACCATTTTTCTCGTATTACTAAAATACTCGAAACTAATTCAGTATCTTTTTCATATTCATTAAAAACACTAGCAATATTAACACTCTCTATTAAAAATAAATGTGTAGTTGCATAATAAATACCAGATAAAGTACTATTAGCATCATTAATAACTTTAAAAAAATCTAAAAAAAAATTACAAACGTCCCAATGTTGCGGGAGTAAATAATATCGGGAACAATATGCGAAATAAAAGAATATAATAAATCTTTGTAATCAAAAGTTTGTAGAAGCATCTCGTAAGTAGAATTCCAAACGAGTCGGAATATCTTTTGGAAACCTTTTTGCTGTTCTCCCATTTTGTTTATAAAATTTTCCCCACTTTTTCATAAGATGAGGACGATTCCACAAAAATCTAATTGCGCTATTGATTGGATAGAGATAAGTCACAAGAGATCGTAAACTATCTTGTACCCATAAATTCAAAACATGACAAGGACATCTAATGTGAAAAATTATCCACCAAAGGAAAGTTTACGAATTTTTTCTAACTCGGGAATGGAATCAGTATTTGCGGCGGCATTATCAAAATCAATTGAAAAAACTTTATTAATCAAATCATATTCTTATAAAACTTTTCTAATTAGTCTATAAATATTATGGGCCGTATGCCTTTCAGGAAAAACTCAAAATGTAAGAAGTCTTTTTTTTAATAACCCAATCATCACATATCCAATAGCATGTGACACCCATATAAGAATTAATATTCCAAGCATCACTCCAAATATCACTACATATATGTACACGTCTATTGAATTCTCTAAAAAAACTTATCAACTCATTTTTTTCATTTTTTATAAACTTGTTTAAGTTCACATTTAAGAGTAGTTTTCGGAACAGATGGTGCTTACGAAGCCAGCCCAGTGTTTACCAAATCTCTAAAATTAAAATTTTCACCAGGATTAAACGGAGCATGCTCAAGAGCAACATATTCAGCTAATGTTTGTTTATAAAGTGCATTAGTAAACCGGAATAAAGGATGAGGGTTAGAATTGGCGAACCGAGAACCTGCTTGCGTTGGATTTTTTTGCGTCAGATGCGGACGAAATGTTCTGTAACCATCTCCTTTACCGAGTTTGTATGTTTGCAGACAATATTTACAGTTTATATCAAACTTGCCTTTATTTTCATTTCATAATTTGTTGAAGTGTAGCCATAAGTTAGATTCTCGACTCTTTCGTCCCGACTCCTTTACTATCGACGTTTTTTCGACATCAGTAGGAGGATAAAGACTTTATTGCGTTGGGACGTGCTCGACGTTGGAATTGAAAACGTTGTCATCTTCCCAACATGCATATTCACGAACAGGATAATCGGATTCACCCATCGAGCTCTTTCTCTTTCCAGTATTTTTGCTTCCACTTGCTATTTTTTGAGAGAATTGATCGGAAATTTGATTCAAAGAATTAAGACGAAATTGAGATAAAATAACGGATTGAAAGAATTTGACAGAATTTGAGAGATTGAGACTTGAGAGTATTGGAGAGAATTTAGAGAAATTGTGAGAAAAATGAAGATGAATTGAGATATTTTTATAGACTTTCTTATTTTTTTTAAAAGGAAATTTGGCCGTTGCAATTTCCAACGACTTTTGGACCGTTGTCCAAAAGCCCGTTGGGCCTGGGAAGGGCCTAACAGCTCTTCCCCTGCCAGGCGAGCGAGCCCCACCTGGCAGGGGACCGGCGGCTCTTCCCGTGGGGCGAGGGCCAAGGGCCGCCTTTTCCTTTTTTTTGCGCGGTTCCAAAAAATTAGGAACTAGAACCAACCCTTGAAGGTCAATTCAGGTTTCGATTCGGAATCGCGGGTCCAGTCCACGGGCCGGTTCCAGGCTTACAGTTCCAAATGGCCATGTCTACTATAGCGTACCAAATTTATGTATTTGACATTTTAAGTTGTGGTTATGTGGCAATCATAGTTAAATTGATTATCATTGTAGCACTCTTTGGTAATCTCAATTAGCATTTGCTCTTGTTGGCTATTAAGCTTTGCCTAGACCTGTGATAATCTTGTACATGTTCGCTAGACAAACATGCACGTTTTGACTTTCTCGTCTCGGACTTAACTTATCCTTCTTCTTTCTTTGTCGCATATCATTTGGGAGCACCATAGCTATCCTTTTAAATAGGGGACAATATAATAAATAGATCAGAAATTGTAACTCCATGTGTAATGTCGTCACTGAACTTTTAATTTGTGCAATGTAATTCTTGAACTCCAATGTATAATGTCGCCCCTAGATTCTTAATTTGCTCGATATGATCCCTGAACTATTAATAAATATTCAATTTAGTCCCGAAGATATATGAAATTGTTTGAAAATTCGAGGACCACGTTGAACATTGAATCAAAGTTCATGAATCATATTGAATAAATTAAAATTCAAGAATGACGTTGCATATTTGACCAAAATTCAAAAATCATTTTTGTCATTTTCTCTTTCAAGTATGGCAATGTTCGTTCGCAAGATTTACAAAGAGAAATATAAGGATGCATTTTGTAATACCGCCAAATGATCGCGAGACATAAATGTCAATTTGTCTTAGTGAGGACAAAGATTTTGAGTGGTTTCGGATCCGGTTCGATTCTCTTTAAGAATCCAAAACCGGACCAATGGTTCTGGTTCTCATTTTTTGGAACCGTGCACCGGACCGGACCAGTCTGGTCTGATTTCGGTTCGATTCCAAGTAACCAAAAACCCAATCAAATTCCATTTAAAAATATGACAGAAACATCTTCCCGATACAACTAACGGTGAGAAAATAGTTGAATTTTTTTTTGAGAATATGACGGAAACATCTTCCACTTGAGTTTCATTCAATCAGTTGAAAATTCAATTACTTTTCATGTCTATTTTTTTCGTTACCCACTGACTCTATCGCAGTTCTAGAAGGTAATGCTCCATCTCATTTTGAAGCAATCAAATATAGAACAAGTATGTGAAACAGTAAAATTATATCATGATTAGACTCATTTGTCCATCTAACCTCTGATTGCTTCTTTTCACCCTAAAAAGTCATTGCATTCCCTTGTTATAGATTAGGTGCCAAGACTTTATATGGTGTTTACTTTAATAGATATTTTTTTGTCCTTGGAAATTCGACCGGTTCGGTTTTATGACCCTAGAACCGGGACTCGGACTGCCTGATTACCAGTTTCAATTTTAGGAACCGAGAACAGAACCGAACACCTCTAGAACTTAGAACCGGACCACCGGTCTGGTCCCGATCTAGTTCGGTTTGGGCGGTCCGATTTGCTCACCCCTAGGCGCCATGGTCGATATAACGTCAACTTAGTTTTACCATATGTAATTCACATTTTTTACTGCCTAAATCGTTTTAAGAGAACACACTGCCGGAATATTAGATGGAAAATTTAAGAACCTTTCTTTTCAAGATAAAAAAAAAATTAAGAAAAATTAATATAGGTTACGAGCAATATGACCAGCGAATCTACAAGCAAATATGGTATGATCCGTTAGAAATGTTTATCCATCAGAAACTCGTTAATGTGTACCGCATATATATCATATTTGATGTGCTGACGTAACACCGTATGCTTTGATTACGTAAATTTATAATGGGTCGTGATAAAAGAGGATATATTCAATTTGATATGGTAAGTAAAATCTTGATTACGTAGCTTTTAGGGTGGATAGTGAATTGACCCTATATTGAAACCTACAATATAGGCAGCCTGTCTATTAAAGCCAGAGATATTTCCTATAGGCTGTTCGAATAGCCCTAAAATCAGTAGGTTTCACGAGTTTTAAGGCTTACATGGTAACCATTCTCATTCTCTAATTCTGAAAATAAAAAAGTATGAGAACCCTATTTGATAACGTATTCTAATTCTGATTCTGATTCTGTTCCTTAAATCAATTTTCGAGAATCAAAATCAGTTTTAGAGCAAAATTCAAAACAAAAAAAAGAGTTAATTCTAAAAAAAAATCGCTTTTGAGAATTACAAAATAAAATGAAGCCTCACATAACTCTTTTCTCCCTTTCAGTTGTCTCGTAACTTTTCCCTTAACCTAATAAAAATAAAATAAAAAATTTAGAAAAAAATTGGTACTTTTTTAAAAAATCACAAAATATTTAGAAAATCCCTAAAATTAGAAAAAAAAACTTATATTATGCTAATTTGACCCAATTTTCATGAATTTGGACCTAAATTTTCTAGATTTCACTATTTAAACTCTCTTGCAAAAAATATCGCAAAAGATGAGGGTATCCAACATGCAAATAATATATATACACACACACACGTCACAAAATGTGACTATCCACATGTGGAGTTGGAATCAACTACCCACTTGAATTTAGGACATAAGCTACAAAATGATAGTGAAAGATTTATACTTTGTATCAAGGAGGATAATTTGGTTATTCGACTACTGTGTTTGTATGCATTTTTGACAAAATAACATTTAAAATAATAAATGAGTTCTTAATATGGGAATTATCCCATGCTTCAATCGAATTCAAACGTCATATATTAAAATTTATGTTTCATTTATAACACAATAAAAAAATGATGTATTTTAAATTATTTTATTGTGCATTGAAAATTAGTCTTCAATTTTGGATGAAATTTTACAAAGTAACTACATAGTTATTTGAATTAAATAAAAAAATTGGGAAGAGAAACATTTTTTCGAAATAGAATTTTTTTGCAGTTATCAAACACGTTTCTATTCTAAGAACAGAAATTGTGGGCTGTTATCAAACGAGTTTTGATTCTCTAAAACTCGTTCAGGAACAGAATCAGAAAAAATCATTTTACGCAGAACCAATTTTCAGAATTAGAATGGTTACCATGTGTAGTCGCAAAGGCTATGTAGTTTGAATAAAATCATTAAGTAGATGACATTGTTAATTCTTAATTACTAACATATTGAACATTCCACACAATAAAATACGTGTAGATGTCTAATAGCAACATAATTCTAAAACCATACAACATTTGAAAGCAATGCAGTAAATAAATTACTTAGCTTCTAATTAAGAAAAAAATGCACAACAAGTGTCATAACTTTCTTATAATACTTGCTTTTTTTTGGGTTAGTTATGACACTCACTTAATTTTTCTTTGATGACTTGAGTAGTTAATACTCATTTAAGGGTTATAACTTTTTTCCCAATTACTTGATTGTCATATAAACTTGAGCACCATAGTTTTAATAATAAAAAAATGGTTAGCACAAGTGTTATACCATGTCTGATTTCTGCACTTGGGTTAATGATTGAAAAAAAAATTATCTCACTCAAGTAAATGTTTTTAGAAATAATATCAATTTGGTGATCGAAAAAAAGTCATGGCATTTGCAGTATCCTTATCCTTGCTTATCCTCTTCTGCTAGTCTTTAAATATATTGTTGACAAAAATATCTATCCTATTCTACTCAGTGCAGGAACAGGGGGTGGAGAATTTTTTTTTTTTTTTTTGGAGTTAGAGATTGTCAACTAGACGAAACTTTGACACTTTTAAATGTGAAAATTATTAGGATTGGACACACAATCACAACAAAATAAAGCTAAAAAAATGAGAGAGAAAATACGAGATTTATCCTGATTCATCTTAAAACTAAAGCTATGTCTAGCAAATAATTCCACTATAAGTAATGCATTGAATCTTTTGTTCCATTACTCAATTACAGAGGAAAAAAAATTATATGTAGCAATAGTTATTCATGAGCACAAGACCAAATTGCCAATGAAAAAAATATGGGTTTAAAAGGCCTAATCCAAAAAAAAACCTCAAACTTTAGACTTTGTCCTAAAATTATCCACACCTTTTTTTTATCTCATAAAAAATCTCAAACTTTTGATTTTGTCCTAAAAAAGCTCAAACTTTAGACTTTATCCCAAAAATATCCACAACTTTTTTTGTCTCCTAAAAAATCTTCAATTTTTGATTTTGTCCTAAATTTAGGACAGTTATTAAAAAAAAAAGAGTGTTTCATGCCCATTTGAACAGTACCCATGATTGTTCGACAAAGATCAAAATGTACTTCCAATTGTTTTAAGGGAGAATGTTTGATACATTGTAACCGCATTCATTCATTTCGAGACATAATTGAGTTACCTGATATTTACATACAAATTTCCATGGGAACGAGATATTAACAAATCTTCTTCTTAAACTTTAAATCTTTATCGAAATAATGATAACAAGAAAGCGTTGGGGGCAACAGCTTATCGTCACAGAGGTAGAGTCTGCAGCAGCTTATCGTCAAAGATGCATGGCTCGATTGACATTGAGGACTATTAACGGGTAAGGAGACGATGACGAGGATTGCTAT
This sequence comes from Rhodomyrtus tomentosa, assembly GCA_028455895.1. Classification (NCBI taxonomy): domain Eukaryota; kingdom Viridiplantae; phylum Streptophyta; class Magnoliopsida; order Myrtales; family Myrtaceae; genus Rhodomyrtus; species Rhodomyrtus tomentosa. Next base: position 30,817,922 of record JAPCWY010000001.1, on the reverse strand, counting down.
TGTCTCTGGATAAGGCCACACCATCGAACGGCGGTCGAGAATCACTTGAAGCTTCCATGAAAGCTAAATGGCCGACGTCGAGAATTCTACAAGATGGGTTTAGAGAGTTTTTTTGTGATTGGATTAGTATATTTGGGATAAATTCAAAAGTTGAAGGTGTTTTATCAGACAAAAAAAAAAGTTGTGTATATTTTTGGGATAAAGGCCAAAGTTTGAGGTATTTTTGGAATTGGATTGGTAGACTTGGGATAAAATCAGAAGTTAAGAGGTTTTTAAGGAGACAAAAAAAGTTGTGGATATTTTTGGGACAAGCTAAAGTTTGATGTTTTTTTTTTGGATTAAGCCGGGTTTAAAATATAAAAGTCATTTGGTGTCCAGGGGCGCTGCCCCCTTGGCCCCACTTAATCATCCATGTTCCATCATGTCGATGAGAATTATGAATCAAACCCCAATAAAAATTTGCGAATGAAAAAAGATTACCGTAAATAATTACGTATACATGTATTTGATTAAGAAATATTAAATGAGATAACCAGTATCATCTTGTAGGTATTTGCACAGGGTACAAAGTGCAAGATATAAAGTGAGTAAAGCATGGTAAGACCTCAAACCTTAGAATCTAATCTACCACGTATACCTCATTTATGAAAGCTTAGAATCGGAAGCTCTTTTGCCATCTAATCTTCAAACCATATGTCATCTGGTCATTTATTGGTTCTAAAGGTCAACTTATGACGATTTCGTTCATGCGCATGAAACCATGGAGGCTTGCCGTCCCGTGGATCTACTAATTCTCTATATGATGGAATTCAACACTTGGTTTGGATATATAGATTTAATATTTATTCAAGGTCAATTAGGAACAATGGGCCCGTTTGATTCGGCTTTCGATGAATCAACCGTTAGGAAACGTGACAATAATAATGGAAAATAAATCAACATGATTGAAAATATCTGCACTAGGACACGCTTGTTTTACTGAAAATTCATAATAAGTAAAAAAAAAACAATTTGTTAGTTTTGATATATTTTGTAGCTTAGGGAAAATGATTTCTTACTTCCAAGCAGAAGAAATTATTCTTTCCCGATTTAAACTTGTTATTTTCAGTTCATGAAATATATTTTTCGTAGATTGACTAATCTTTTGTAGTCTAATCACTGGAAATAAATTTTTGTTTTCAGTTGTTTGAAGAATATATATATATATATATATATATATATATATATATATATATATATATATTGGTCGGATCATTGTTTGAAGATGTAACAATTTTGTTTTTCCGTCGTTCATTTCCTCTATTTACTAAGGTCCGAAAGCGCGAACGTGAAGCGTGCGAAAATCAGTACAGCTAGGCTTGCACTGTTTTGATTGGTGGATGTCATCTCCCGCGAGGCGGACGTCTCACGCCTTCGGCCCATTTTGACCAGGCCAGTGGCAGTGTCACTCCCAACAAGCGAGCGGATCCGTAATTAACCCCATCCCCCAGGGGTAAATCGGTCACCAAACGTATTCAACCGCATAAACTATCAACCAATCAACGTGTGATTCACAAGACTCCGCCCAGATCGGACAAAATAACACAAAAATTGCAACAACAAAAAAAATTGTTTTCCAGCAGTGTAGAGAGAGAGATGGGGGGCATGGACTGAACCCAAAACTGTCTTCGTCTCTCTCGGTTTCGTCGCTCGCTTCTTCATTTGACTCTCATCAGCTTCGGACCTTCGGGCCCCCAATGTCGTCTTCCGTCTCGGGCATCTGCTCGTCTTCCCCGTCTCTCAAGCCGAAGACGCCGGCGGCGAAGCCGTCGGTCTCCGGCAGGAGGGAGACGGTCTCCTTCCCGAGCAGCTCCAAGCTCGTCGATCGAGCGCAGTCCCTGTCGCTGGCTCGCTCGGTCGCGCGAGAGATCTCGTCGGACTTGGCCAAGACCGACGGCGCTGCGGCGAAGAAGAAGCCGGGGTTGAAGAAGGATTCCCGCTTGCTGTGGGGCAGGTACGTGGACTGGCTGTATCAGCACAAGGAGCTAGGGCTTTTTCTGGACGTGAGCAGGATAGGGTTCACGGACGAGTTCGTGGAGGAGATGGAGCCCCGGTTCCAGGCCGCGTTTAAGGCGATGGAGGAGCTGGAGAAGGGCGCGATCGCGAATCCGGACGAAGGTCGCATGGTTGGGCACTACTGGCTGAGGAAGTCGGAGCTCGCGCCGACCCGGTTCCTGAAAGCCCAGATTGAGAACACGCTCGACGCTGTTTGCAATTTCGCTGCCGACGTGGTCAGCGGTAAGGTCAGTTTTGGAATTCCAGCTTTTGTTGCTCTCCGTGTTGTAAGTCAGATTGTAGTTCCTGCATTTCTGTTGGCTTGCTTGCCATAGTTGCCGTGTCAGTTCTCCGGTAAATGTCAGCATTGTCTTAGTCGCTCGAGAAAGTGCGAGCCAAGGATAAATTGAAGTTGGTTTTGGTCAAAGAGATGGAGAGTTCATTTACGAATTAGTCACTTGAAATGACTGTGTATGGAAAGTTTCTCCGCTGAGATGCGGTAGTTTTATTATTTTCTTCCGGTTTTCCAATAAATGTCAGCATGAAATTCGGTTTTGAGCGTTGATTTTCTAATTTTATGCTTAGCTGATTGCATTGGACATGGAAAGATTGTTTGACTTGATTATTTTTTACGCTTATTATGCAGATTAAGCCCCCTCCTACTTCTCCTGTGGATCGCTTTACGCAAATACTTTCAGTTGGAATTGGAGGTTCAGCTCTTGGGCCACAGTTCGTTGCAGAGGCATTGGCTCCCGATAATCCTCCATTAAAGGTATCTTCAGGTGTTGTAGATAATTCGTTAGTCACTTGTTTGTATTCGTCCTTTCTTGCTTTTTCAATTAGTTAAAAAATATTTCTCGAGTCTTGAAAAGAGTTGAGCAGTTCTCTTAATGTTTTTCTTTCCACTTGGATTAGTCACAATGTCATTCCATTTCTTGCCTTTTGTTGTAAGTTTATCACTATAGATATGAGAATGATCCTCCTACCCTCCCCGTATTCTACCTGCTCACATTTCTTCTCCATTATCTGGAGCAAGTGTAGATGTGCTTGATTCACTTATGCACAATGAAAAAGGATCTACTTTTGTTGATGATCGTGTACTTAGGTTTCTTTTCCTCGTCTTTTGATTCTGTGGGAGGTGTTTGAAAAGTGTTGGTGGATTTTGAATTTTTGCCCATCAGATTTAAGTGAAGTCACAGGCTGTGGAGGAATGTGCAGTTATAAGTCTCGGGACATTGGGTACACCCTGTGTTAGTGAGTTTTTTGAGTTTTGACTGTCTGAATGATATCTCAATTTTACTTTTGGCAGATTAGATTCATTGACAACACGGATCCAGCTGGAATTGACCATCAAATTGCGCAGCTTGGTCCTGAGCTGGCTTCTACCCTAGTAATTGTGATATCAAAGGTGCCTGCATGATATTTCGCTTTGTGATCCCTCCTTGTTGCAGAATAGGAGAATATATGGTAATTCATTGTCATTTCCTGTCCTTCAGAGTGGTGGTACTCCTGAAACGAGAAATGGTTTATTGGAAGTACAGAAGGCCTTTCGCGAAGCGGGATTGGACTTTGCAAAACAGGTTTTGGTCCCAGTTTAGTTTAGTTTTTTTTTTCCCTGCTTATAGAAGTTTCATTGACAACTCATTGAGTTCTCTGCTCTTTAAAGATATGAACTAGAGCAGAGTAGCCAACTAATATTAGCTTCTCACGACGCTCAAGGGAAAAAAAAAAAATTGAATGTCAGACTTATCCTTTTTATTGCGAACGAAATAATTGGATTTTGGTGATGTGCTCATGTGGATTTCAGAGTAATGGCCTTTCTATTGTTGTCGCACATCAACTAAATCCAACACCTTCTTGATTTCTTTTCTGGTTGAGCATTTTCTTGAGGACAAGCTTCCAGATGCCTTGGGTTGAGCTCTTTTTTGGTGCATTTATTTTATAACTTGGAGTATTCAGTTGAGTGGCTTTTTTAGTCATTATTGCTAACGAGGCTTGGTCAGTTTGTTAGTCTTGCATCGAAGACTTATTGCTTGCGATGTGTATAACATAATCTTAGATTACTGCATGTCTTCATTTATATGTCACTTTGATGGTGTGCTTGCATGAAGTTATGTCAAAATTAATCTTTTCGATTGTTTGCTTTAGTGAAATTTTGGCACCTTCAATTTTGCAGATATTGCATTGATCAAATTTTTCCCCATCATGAATGCAGGGTGTTGCCATAACCCAAGAGAACTCATTGTTGGACAATACTTCGCGGATTGAGGGCTGGTTGGCCAGATTTCCAATGTTTGACTGGGTGGGCGGCAGAACATCTGAAATGTCTGCTGTCGGTCTACTTCCAGCAGCCCTTCAAGTTCGTAAGCCTAACTTCTAAGCTCATTCTGGTTACATTTTCTGATTTGAATTGAATAGCATATTCATTAGCGACTCCAAAACTTCAGGGGATCGATATCAGAGACATGCTTGCTGGTGCATCTTTGATGGATGAGGCGAATAGGACGAAAGTGGTAAGATTGCTGTCAGTTAATGTTATCTGGTGTTTCTTCAGAACATTCTGTTGCTATCCAAGTCCAAGAGAGGAATTAGTTTCAGTATCATTAGGACAACTTATGGTGTAAAATCCTGCTCAGTGTGTAGTGCTCAGGATTCTGCATGTGTGCATTTTGTGATATATGAAGCTGGGACACCAGAATAAACTTAGTATGGTGGAAATATCGATCTTGACTATCAAACCAAAAGATAGATTTTCACGAATTCAAGGATGTCAGCTAACAAGTTGAATGGTAGTCTGATAGTATGCATTGCAATAACTTGTGAACTTCTATGCAGCAGAATGGCCACTTGTATCCTGTCATTATGCACTGTGGATATGATTTTGTAGTATATGTGCTAGAGGATGTCATACAGTATAATTCAATGTAAAATAAAATCCAGAGGATCCATTTGATCCATCTAAGCTCGAAACTAGCAATTGCAATTGTTGTTGCTTAGTTGCTTTGTAATATCAACCTCAAGGAATGTTCATCTCTAGTTGCTGATGAACACTACAGTGAATCAAAGTACAGCCTTTTGGCTTCATGCGCTTTGATATGCGCCTTCTCTTGTTGCCTACTTGTAGTATTTAAATTCGTCAGCAAATCGAATCCTTGTTCAGGATGCAGTGTAAATCTGCAGTGCAAGTCTGGGAAATAATTTTATTTCCTTGCCCAGGATATCCATTGGTTGTAGGTTGTGTCTGAAGAAGACCCATAGATATGTTCATTTGGGGACTGATAGCATGTCCACACTGTTTGCATTCCTAGATTGTGATTCCTTTGCCTGCTTGCAGTATTAAATCCGCCAGCTCATGAAATCATCTTTAAGGATACAGTCAGATGTATGTTCGGGGGTTAATTCTGTTTCTTCGTCCAAGACATTGCTAACTTTTATGTTGTGTCAGAAGAAGATCCACAGAAACGTTCATGTAAGGACTGCAGATTAACTTAGCATGCCCACGCCGGTTGTGCTTCCTGGAATGTAAATCCTTTGGTGAACTTATTGTTGTACTACTTCTGTCAAATAATCATAAACATAACTCTCAAGTCCTGTTTGGGGTGGCTGTGGGTTTCAGCTTGCCTTTCCTGTTTTATCTGTGGGTTTGATTTTTTGGCATTAGCTTTGATTTTGCAAAAATGAAGTTGGTGGAAGACATAACTTCTAGCTTGAAAGTGACTATGGCTCATTTTGAGAATTTAATAGTACTGAACACTGATCCTTGAATCACAGATGTTTGGATTCGTTGATAATTTTACTTCTAAAATGAAACATATAATTACTTTTAGTGACCAAAAGCCATATACCTAAAGTGGAGTCCTATCATCCAAAAAGAGAAAAAAGAAGTTAGGACATAAGAAATATTGGTAGTTTTCCATAGTGTCTGATTGGCTTCTCTATTGATACTGATCAAAGGCTGATCAAAGAATGGTTCTTCTTGCCTTCTGTAGTCCTCTGTCAGTGAAAATAACTCGTTTCTTTTCCAGGTCAAGAACAACCCAGCGGCATTGCTTGCTTTATGTTGGTATTGGGCTTCTGATGGTATAGGATCTAAGGTACTATTTTATTAAGTGTCTTCTGAATTGGTGTTTTTCTCCTTTCAGTTTGCGGTCATTGACAAGTATTTCACTTTTCAAATTGCGGCTGTCAGGACATGGTCATTCTTCCTTACAAAGACAGCCTTCTGTTATTCAGCCGGTATCTGCAGCAACTAGTGATGGAATCACTTGGAAAAGAGTTTGACCTGGATGGCAATCGGGTACCTGTGTAATTTTTTGGTGAAAGTAGGGAGTCTGTCTGCGGCTCTAGTTTCCAAAATGTTACATCACGAATTGTTCATTTCACAGGTCAATCAAGGGCTTACTGTTTATGGGAATAAAGGGAGCACAGATCAGCATGCGTAAGTTACTTTCTGATGAAGTAATGGAGCTATTACTTTTACATGCCAGTGACACGATTATTCCTGATGCATGTTATTGTTTAATTTCCATATAGCTACATACAACAGCTGAGAGAGGGTGTGCACAACTTCTTCGCGACATTCATTGAAGTGCTTCGTGATAGACCACCTGGTCATGATTGGGAGCTTGAACCAGGTGTTACCTGTGGTGATTATCTGTTCGGAATGCTTCAGGTTACGTTACAACAAGAGCTACTAATATTTACCTTTAAGAAGATTCTAGCAATAGTCGTAGTTCCTATGTATATTGTTTCTGAAGTTCAAGATCTCACGCTTCTCTTGGAAAGGAGACATGAGTTCAGTGGGTGATTTACTTCTAATCACTCGGTTGTTTTCTGCAATTGATCTCTTTTAGATGTGATGAACTTCTGCAGGGAACAAGGTCTGCTCTGTATGCCAATGATCGCGAGTCTATAACAGTCACTGTTCAAGAAGTGACCCCTAGATCAGTGGGGGCTCTTATAGCATTGTATGAGCGAGCAGTTGGGATATACGCCTCACTAGTTAATATTAATGCCTATCATCAACCTGGTAAATAGTGTACCTTATAATTCTTATTTAAATTTGATGATTGTTATATGTTTAGTACTTATTGCTGTTGAGAATATGTCTGGCCTCTCTTTGAGTCAAGAAATCAAATCAACACATCTAACTCGGTGTCTCCTTTCTTTGCCCCTATGACTGAAATTCTTAGGTGTGGAAGCTGGGAAAAAGGCAGCAGGAGAAGTATTAGCTCTTCAGAAACGGGTTCTGTCTGTACTGAATGAGGCCAGGTATCTTACTAGAACAATCTCATCTAAAATGGAAAATATCGGCTCTTCTGAAATGGGGTTCTGGTTCCTTTTTTTTTCCCCCAAATTGAGATAGGTTTGTTAATTTTGCCTTGGCATTGCATTTTTCAGCTGTAAGGAGCCTGTTGAGCCGTTGACTCTTGAAGAAGTAGCTGAACGTTGTCATGCTCCTGAAGATGTAGTCTGCCTGATCCCTGAGCACAAATTAGTGATCCACATCCATTGACTTTTGACTAATCCTTTTTCCCGCCTTGCAGATTGAAATAATCTACAAAATCATCGCGCACATGGCTGCCAACGACAGAGCACTCATTGCTGAGGGCAGTTGTGGATCGCCAAGAAGCATCAAAGTTTTCCTTGGGGAGTGTAATGTTGATGCGTTATATGCTTGATTTTTGCAGAAGTCAGACGTCTTGCCGCGCACCTCTTGGTAAATCTTCAATAAGCTGATTTTGGTTGTGGTACTGAATCTTCATCAGAATGTGGGATAGTGTGGTAAACAAATTGGAATTTTTTTGTTGGAAGATCTTTGCCTTTGTTCGACACATAAAAGCAAAATTGTCGAGCTTTTAATCAATCCAAAAAAAAAGAAGAAAAACCCAAGACTGATGAGTTGATTCTATTGTAGAAGTGCTTGGTACTTTGAGGAATGAGACTAAGCGGCTCTCCTATTCTCTGTTGCTCGATTTTCATTGCCATTTAGCCCTTCCTATCGCAGCTTTGGTTACTTTGAGGAGTCATATTTCTTGTTTTCTTTGGGACACTGTTAAATGATGCCTGAGCATTACGTAATGCATTTGTACTTTGCTTGAGCTTGGAAAAGAAAGCGCCATTAAAACACCGATGAGTTCCTTGTTCAGTGGAAAGAAAGGGGTAGCAATATAAGTTGCGCCCGCTCACAGCAAGTTTCGGACAATGAAGGCATTCCGACCCGAGGGTTTTCTTTCTTCTCTCCTTATCGGTTCATCCATGTATATGCCTCACGGTCTATTCTTGCGTGTTGGATCAAATTGACCCAATGCCATAGCATTCATCTTTAGGCCTAACACCATCACAAGACCCTTGGTTTCATTGGTTCTTTTTTCGGTTGAACTTGCCAATCCCATTCAATTACAAGGCTTCTGCTAAAGTTCACCTCCATTGTTCCCCTAGATTCCGAGTGCGAAGTCTCGACTACCATGGCAGAAACCAGAACGAACTATGGATGCAGACATCTATGATTCGCTGGTGCAGAAAAACTTAACCCCCAAGTTAAAACAGCAGTATCGGGAGAAGGAAATGTCTGCCATTCTTCGTTCTTCGTCTCTTTCTTTGCTTTCATTTTCAAGTAGAAACAACATGAACAGATCACGGTTTTTGCATTCATGCGTCCATCTAACTGCAACCTGCTTGGGACGGTTGGGCTGGAGACGCATTCTAGATGCAAGCACAACCAACCAACATAATCCCACTAATCAACAGAAATTCCAATAAGAAAGTCCATATTTACAAAGGGTAGATCAGGTTATCCAATTGATCTGATCTGCACGCAATAAAGAATGACATCACCATGGCACAAACATTCGAAACACCAAGCTGCCTCGGCAGCAACAAGCACCGACATCTCTAACGCCTTAACTCCCCACCTGAAGGAGCACCCACGTCAGAGAAGCTTCGAGATAACCTGACACGATGCCCAGAAAGCTTTCGAGGCAGCCTGAAGAATAACAGGATTCTGATATATCCTGCAGAGAACAAGAAGTGGAAGATATCAGAATATCATTAAAGAAAATCAGTGGTTATTGCCGTCGGTAACGAAGAAGATGCAGCTGTTCGGAGCATGTATTTAGACAAGTGACAGCATGCATCACATAGTGATTAGCAATGAAGAACACGATCTTTAACTCAAGATATGGAATAAGGAATGCCAGCTGGTGAAAACCTTAAGCTTAGAGAACCTACCCAATTGCAGTTGCTCCCCACGATGCTACATTATAAATAACTCTGCTCCCATCCCATGCCTTCCGAAGCTTTCCTTTTTTCTTTTGTACCGAGAATGTCTTGCAAAGAGCTGAAAGAAAATTCAAAGGTTACATGATTCCAAAAGTAAACGACCACAGAATCTAGGAAAAACTTGACCTGAATGAAGAAGTTACATCCTCAACAAACTTGATGAAGATATCTTATATTATGTTAGCAGCAGTCAGGAAGCTTTTTTGAAAGCGAGTTCAAATTATATTAATGAAAGAGGAGGCATGAAAATCAAGCTGACCTTCCTGGAGTTTGTTAGGAGTCAACTCCTGCAAATAGAAAAGCACCAGCTGCTAAGCCCAAAAGGAAAAAAACGTGCAAGAGGAAGAAGAGGCAAATAAATGTATCTCACGCTACAAGACAAGCATCCAATGAAAGTAACGGCAATAACTGTCATGGGCCATGCACAACAGATGACACTGGACCCATTATTATTTGTTTCTTCAAAATCTAGTAATGTAAGTCGCCACAACTAGATGAAAAAAGCATTATCCAGTAGATGGTGTAAAAAACATTACCAGATCTTGAAGGAAAACGTAATTACTGAATCTTCACGGGAATAGTATTCTGATCTAAGCAAGTCTATTGAATAAAAGACCAACAATTTGATCCCCGGGCAAAGAATGCAAAATCTATGAACAGAGTGAGATCCAGCCAAAACGTTTTCCCTACCAACTTCAAAACTGAAGTGGTTCTCAGGAGTTAAAACTTTTTAGATGCATGCTCTCAGGTCACTCGATTAAAAATGCTTTTTTTTTCTTTTTAAACATCCCAATCGCTTTATTTCATGTAGACAATACACAAAGGTCGCAGGGACTGACAGAACTTATAATTAATCATAATCATGGGTTCATCATCAATATTTGCAAGAGACATAAACACCATGCAGTGAAACTCATGGTAGGGAATACGCACGAAAAGAATAAATCCACCATTCATGCTTATTCTTTAGCATGATATTTATCCGTTAATAGAAACCTTGTAGAAGAAGCAACAAAACCAAAAAGGAAACGGATGTGGACCAAAGATAGAGTCGGTTTCATCACAGAGAATTACATTACGTGCTATTCTACCACTTATATACTCAATACAACAGAAGAAGACATCAATCAGCTAAACTAACTCACTGGAAAAAGCCCTTCGTCCTCTTTTGTTTGAGACAGCAATTGAAGGCAAAAGGCAATAACTTGAAAGAAAAACATGGTGCTGATGGGTCACAAAAAAATAGATCACTCTATATGTTCCGCACCAATGACCAGGTGATCTGGGTACTTTTGGTATCAAGCATTTGCAAGAAGTATGGCATACCTTTGTCTGTTTAAGGGACAGGAGGTAGGCAGCCATAAAGCATGCGATACCTTCTACGATATCTTCTTGTCCCACGACGACATAATCCTGTTCAGTAGGATCCGTGTTTTCACCTTCCCATAGATCATCTTTACTGACCATATCCCAGGCGCCACCTTCATCTGTTTGCACGGGAAATATGCTATCAATCTGGATGTATGATTTTCTTTAGTAAAAGAAAAAGGTTGTTTAACATACTAGTTTTCATTATTGAGTGAAATAGAGGTTGTCAGACACCAAGAGAAAAAATGCAGAGTAAAAGATCATTGCAGTCTAAAGAGCATAAAAGTCGTTGGCCTTGTATACCGGCAGCATTACGAGGAACTAACACTTGAGCGCACTCCAGCTTTTCGAGGAAGTCCGGGCATTCAACTCTAGATTTGAGAAGATCACACAGCTGAATCAGGAAAAGTCAGAAAAACACACGTTAGCTAAGTCCAGAACCAGAAGACACTTAAATCATAAGTGCGCACACATTTCTGTACGCAACAATATGCTTCTGCGCAAGAAAGTTGATAACTGCAAGAACATCCTTATTTTATTATTTAACATCCTTCACCTTGACTATCATCTTGCAAGATAATGAATAATCAGGAAGTAAGATCAACCAACAACAGCAGAGCTACTAGACAAAATTTCAACTTGTGAGGCCCACATAACTACATCTTTGGACTCCATCACTGAGGAGAAAATCCATGGGACAAAGATGTAAATAAGTAACAGAACTTAGACCGACCGGGAGGGACCTGAGAGCAATGTCTGCCTTGCCTAAACAGAAGAAAAATACAGAAAAAGGACCAAAATGAAGTAATCTATGCGCAAGTTTACATGTACTACAGCCCTCTAGTTATATTAAATGCAAGTCATGTTAACTTAGACACCAGAAAATGTATCCAAAACCTTCAAGATCGGTCTTCCAATATGAAAATTGATGCATACACTTGTACAGTGACCATCGAATCCCGAGAGTAGAGAAATGCGAGGATCGACGACATGACCGCTTACTCGAAGAAGCATGTAGTAGCACTCTGCTGAGATTTATCGTGAAATAGTCCAAGTTCCATTTACTTTGGATATCATCAAATCAAAATTCCAAAAGGACTACTCTCCAAGCAAAATCCCCTCATTTGAAATATATGTGAAGGCTCTCTGACGACGATCATAACCTTTGTACTCAGAATGAATCAACCGCCCAAAAGAAACTGCTAATCTCCGTCGTCCTTTAAAAGAGATTATCTCCAACTTGACCTAAATTTAATGTGAAGATTGTGACAAAACAAACCTGGGGCTAACACTAATACTGAGATACCCAACCAATAAGGCATCCCTAACAAATTCTTATAAAGTACCTCATACGTACGACAGGCATTTGAGAATCAACAAAAAGGTAACACTTGGAAATGCAAGACAACCATCCAGCAAATTTAGAGTCAGCGTCTAAGATGCAAGTTCATTCTCCTAGAGCGTTCTGACCAAAAACTCAAAACACTTGCACACAATTCGCTGCGATCCTACATAATTCCCTTTCAATGAAAAGAGATGAAACTTTACAAGTGCAGCTTTCCAGGTCTTTATGCCTAGTAAAAAAGACAATTCCCCAAGAAGTCCCAAAAATTACAATTCCCGGAAACATACTTTTATAAGCATGTCAACTATAAAGTTAAAATCCGACCAAAAAAAAAACTATAAAGTTAAACACACTTATAAACGATCGAGCTGTCATTGCCAGGTTTCTCCACCAACCTCATAAATCTCATCCTTAACTGGAACAAATTCTTCGAGGTAACAACAGAAGTGGACAATTTCCCAATTAGACCAACCTAAAAAAGGAATGAATGCAAAAAACCAAAAATGACAAATCCCTTAAACTCCTAAAGCTGGGAACTTCGATCCCTTTTCCTGACCATATGTATCGACCAAGCAAGACCAAAGCAAGAATCAAACATTCCATCCAAAAAATATACCCAAATTCAGGACGATTAACCAGCAACAAACATAGGCACAACTACCTCATCGGCTCCACAATCACTGCGCGGAGTCGCCAAGCCATCGCCACCCGGCTCAACTTCAGGGATGTCGCCATCGCCAACGCCATCGCCATCGCCATCGCCATCGCCATCGCCATCGCCATCGCCATCGCCGACAGCGACACCCTCATCACCATCCTCCTCGACCTCGCCGTTGCTGAGCAACTCAAGAGCTCGCTGGCACTGCTCCAGCACGGCCTGCAACGTCTCTCTCTTCACTCGAACCGATTCCTTCTTCGCCTTCCGATCACCGACCGACGGGAGACTAGAACCCGAGCTCTCCACCTCCTCCATCAGTTCCACAACCGAAAGCACCCCCTCCCCCTCGCTCTCGCACTCTCTCTCTCTCTCTCTCTCTCTCTCTCCGCGAGTCGAGTCGAGTAAAGCAGCTCGATTTACACCAGAAACCGAAATCTCACCGATCCACGCCCGCGGATTCCGAGAACGCAGATAGAGATCTGTCTTCTTCTTCTTCTTCTTCTTCGGCGAGGTCCGAGGGCAGTTTCTTGTCGGGGTTCGACATGTGAGTTTTGGCGTTTGCTGGTTCCCTGGTTGCCGTATTGGTTTAAAGTGGGAGGCTTGAGCGAATTGGTGCTTCTTTCAGCCGCCGCAATCAGCTTTCGCGATTTCCATGGGTTGGAGGGGGCCCTCTTCCCCTCCTTGAGCGTGTACGGGACTTTTCTTTCGCTTCGGTTTTCCCGAGAAAGAATGGGGAAAAGTTTACGACCCGCAAGAAAACCAAAAGAAAAGGCAAAGGAAAGGGTCAACCTGCTAAGTGATAATTAATAATTATCTTCGTATTTATGGATAATATTTTACTTTTTGACGGGTAATAATTGCGCGCTGGCGTCGCAAAAAAAAAAAACAGTGAAATCTGGGCCGGAGCAGAGAAGGCCCGGCCCATAAGTAAATTGACACGTGTGTTGGACCGTCACGTTCAGCCAGGAATTGGGTAACTTGGCATTAAAATAATGATTAGGTGGGCTATTTTTTATTTTATTGGATATAATTCATCTTAAGCTCCTCGCATTATCTAATTAAGAGAGTGAAGGGAAAGGCAAAATGGAGAGCACGACCTTCGGTGCCGGAGGGACTGTGGCGTCAGCTCTAACTTGTCCGGCGTCGGAACGGCGGCCTTCGTATAGCTATTAGTGGTATAAACTTCGTCACGTATGACCCGGGGCGTCGAACCGAGAGGGCCGCTCCTAGCAGGACTTCAGGTGAACGGCGGTTCTCAAACGACGACGACGAGGACGACACCCCAATGCTAGAGCGACAAATGCAGTAGAATTCCAATTGCGGCAGATTAAATTTAAGTATTTTCTAACCCCATAAAAGGGAGACGTAATAATGGCGGAGGTATTTAAAAAAAATTAATATCATGAAAAATCTTAAACTAGTATATATATGATAAATTTACCTCAAATTATTTTTTTGACTACCAAAAATCTCAAACTAACACATTTTATGACAAATTTACCCACAACTATTTTTTTACCGCAAAAAATTCTAAACTGATACAACTATAACAAATTTACCTCGAACTAATTTTTTTTACCAAAAAAATGTCGAACTGACACACATATAACAAATTTAATTTCTGTTAGTTTTCGTTAAATTGAGTTAATATCACGAAAAATTTTAAATTGAAAACACAAGGTAACATATATACTCGTAAATTGCCACGTATCATCTAATTCAGTAATTTGATGGTAAAATTTAACAAAAATTAATAGAGAGTAAGTTTGTCACGGTTGTACCAATTTGGAAAAATTTTGTTATAGATATATTAATTTAGGGTTTTTTATGGTCAAAAAAATAATTTGAGGTAAATTTTTCACAGGTGTACCATTTTGAGATTTTTGACGGTATTAACCAAAAAAAAATTAGCTTCATCTATAAAAGAATGCCTGGTCATTCCATGCACACGTGTTATCAGGTGATTAGCCAAAAAAAAAAAACCATAAGGATTTGTGCTTACCGTAGTGCCTCTCGTTTGGAGATTTTTAAACAATCACCTAAATATAAATTGATTCAGCCCTAAGGGTTTCGTTATATATAGACTTGTCAAATGAGTAGGTGGACCTGACCCATACATAACTCGGGTCAACCCAATTCACCCTGCATTTGAAGGTGTTATTTAAATCCGTTCTTTTCTTTTAAGTTTTGCCATCTTGATTTTAATTTCTTTCTTTTCGTCTTTTGGAAAACCTTATTTAGTAATGTGATAAATAGCGATGAGTAGCATTGGGAGTAATAGCAAGACTTATCCCTATCATTTTACCGCGCAAAATTACTCAAACCATGGAAGGCATTTACGTTGAAGAATTGCCTTTTCTTTTCTTTTTTTCAACACCACTCTACATTGCATGCCTTTTTTCTACAAAATGAAAAGGTGGCCATCTATAGCTACGAACTCCAGTTTAGGCGAGGCATAACGCACCGTCGTCATGAAATACGCCGAGGTGCTACGAGCCCGCTCCCTCATTTTTCCAATGGAATGCTTGCATTAACGCAATCCCCCATCAATCATCAAAGCAGTTCTGATTCCATAACACGTCCACAAGCTTCCCCCAATCGGTCAAGATCTACCCAATAGCGCGGCGACTCTCGTGACCACATTATCAAGTACTAGACCTGTCAAAATGGATCATAAACTAATTTATTAGCTTATATATAATAGGATGAATTATTATATTATTGAGTTGTGTTGAAAAATATATTATAAATGGATTTAAGCATAACATGGGTTTTGAATCTACTGTAAATACATCATTAATGAATTTACAACTTACTTAAATTCTACCCATCTCTCTGTGATTCTTTTTCGCCCTCAATCGATCTTGCGCTCGCTCGCTCTATATTCCCACCTTAGCTTATGTATGGACTTATGTGAAATTGCTCTAAAAATATAAGTGTGATTGGGTACAAATCGCGTGTGGTTCGGGTCGAATCGAATTAAATAAATCTATTTAGTTCCGAATCCGGCTCGCTATTTGACAGATCTGTCGAGCAAATAAAACAGCTCCAGTCTTTACATAATAGGTGTTCCAGACAGATTCAGTTCCTCGTGAATCGTGGGGCCTAGGAAATGATGTGGGGCCCACTTATCCGTGTGAGTCGGGGTCTATAATCGACCTTTCCTTCACGTTATCGACATTCCCCAGCCCATCTTGCGCTGTGCCGCGGAGGGCGTAACGTGTTCTCCCCGTAAAGCAAAGACCAACGTCGGACTCGGTATGCAAAATCAGGTGATTCGTAGCCTCAATCACGGGCCCTTTGGGGCTTTAATTTGCTTTAAAAAAAGAACAATTATATATATATATATATATATATATATATGTGTGTGTGTATAGAAAGTAAATGGAGAGGACTAGATTGAACAAGATTGTAATTGCGAAAACACGCTAGCAATATCGATTGGACTTTGCCATGAAAAATTGAGGCGCTAAAATTGAACCGAATCAAAAATATTTTAGGGACTGCATCAAGCATTCGAGAGTGGTTTAAGGATCACAACGAACGTATTTGAAAAATCCGACAAGAGCTTTGCATATTGAGCTGAAATTTATGAGACATCGATGTCGATTTCGAATCAACGAGAACATGTGAATATTACAGCGGATCAAATGATTGCCAAATTCGACTTAGGCTTTATCGAATTTCTCTAATGATATTTTGACTTCGCAAACTTCAATCAGAGATTGAATTATCACTCAAGTGGATTTCATTTACCTTGATGAAGTGCCTGGATATCAATTTATATTGTTTTATTTAACTACTGCTCTCTCTTTTTTGTCAGATATTTGACTCTGCTCAGCAACAAATTTTTGTCACTTTTTTCAAAGAGCAGAATAACGTAGGCCAAACTTTACCGAATTAATATTACGAAAAACTTTAAATTAATATATTTATGATAATTTGATTATTAAAATTCTCAAATTAATACATATGTGACAAAATTTACATTTCGTTAATTTTTGTTGAGTTGAATTAATAGCACGAAAAGTATGAAATTAGATACATGTGATAAACGGAGGATAAAAACTTCAAGTCTTACGTTCGTCAACTGTAACGTGTAATCTAACTCAACAGCTTAATGATAAAATTTAAAGAAAATGAGTAAATTTATTCATAAGTGTACTAATTTAAATTTTTTGAAAGTAAAAAAATTGGCTTTAGTAAATTTGTCTCGAAATAAGACGACGAAGAATGTCGCGAAACATTTTAATTAATTGAGAAGACGAGGTTCGACCAAAAAAAAAAAAAAGAAATCGTGAAAAAGAGGAATAATGTGGGAGGAGTGTAATGAGGGTGAAATGCCAAGAGTGCCCCTCTCTCCAGTCTCCGGCCCCTCTGAGTTTCGCGGAGAACCAAGAACGAAGCTGACGTGTACGTCTGTCCGCACAGTAGTAGGCCCCGCACTCATTGGGGTCCTTGACCAAACGTTCCCTTCGTCCAAACATTCCCCGGTCGATCAAGAGAGAGAAACTCGCCACCCTTTCTCTCTCCGTTCCGTTTCACTTTCTCTCTCTCCCCCCTCCGTTGCAGCACCCGAATCTCGTTGCTTTCGAAGGCGATCATCGCCCTCTGGTAAGGTACGCCGATGAATTCCGTCGACATTTCCCTCTAGCTTCTTCTGATCGCCGTCGACGTCCCGGTGTTTAGCTCTCCGGCGGGCGGGGGAGGAGGGGCGTCTGCATTGTTGAGCTCTGACGCGGAATGCTGGTTGCAGGAAGGGCTTGCCCGGTGAGCGGCGTTCGTCGGTGAGGATCGCGCCGCGTCCCCCGGACTATCTCACCTTCGATGTCATGACTACTCGGAACAGCGAACCTTCTCAGGTACGTTGGGCGTCCGACCGATCTGCTTCTCCGGGTGTGGGACGATAAGCTGAGCTTAATTAGGTGTCTCGTTTTTGTTTTTCCTGTTTGATCGGATGTCATAGAGTTTCGTGTGGTCGAGGTTGTCGGTGAAGCGGGATGAAGCTTTGATTTTTTTTTTCTCTTTGGTTTCTCGCGTGGTTTTCAGGGAGAGAGCGGTGTTCCTCCGCCTGCTCCTGCAACTGCTGCTGCGTCTGTTTCTGCGCCTACGCCTGCCTCTGTTTCTGCGCCTGCGCCTGCACCTGGACCACCGCTGAATCAATCGACTTCTCGCACAGGCAATAAGGTGATTAGCTTATTCCGGATCACAATGCTGTATTGGTTACTTCATTGTCTGTTTTACATTTTGGTGTCCCACCACTGGGAAGAGGAGATTTGATTCATCTAGTTTCTGCTGTCAGCAATTGGGCTGTTATTTCTTATGTGATATCTCTTCACAATTTATTATTTATAGCAACTTCTTTCTTTGTTAATTTTTTCGTCTTAATTTGCCAGGCCCGTATTCCTTTAATTACAGCTCTGTTACTGATGAAAAACTGTGTATGCTTAGAGCTTAGACGTCATATTCTTCGGTAAAATAGGAGTTAGATATGCGGAAGCAATGCTGCACTGTGAGAACGGGGAAATGGAATTCCTATCCCAAACATAACTTAACCACATCAAGCTTTAGGCAGTCCATAATGCACTTTACATATCTCTTTGTTTTGTGTCTTGGGTAATTCTTCTATGACTTACGGAGGTCCTATCACCACTCCTGCTTTCTTACTATAAATGCAAGTATTTAATCCCTGGTCAAATTGTCAATTCTTTGCAGGTTTTCAAGAGCGGGCCACTATTTTTGTCGTCCAAAGGTATGTTTATACGAAGTTGACGCACATGGTTCCACTAAAGGATAACAAGCGGAATTCAAGAGGACAGATCCAAGCGAGAAAATCTCATCTAGTTTTGCTGTTATGCTTGGGGATTTGCAATAATGTTGGGCGTCATGCTTCTTTCTGTCATGTGGCTTCGAAATGTAATTTGGAGGTTATCCATATATTCTTTTGAGATATAAGGGCAACTTAACACACCATTCTCGTTAGTTGCACCACTCAGTTACTGGATATGAAGTCATTGTTTGAAATGCAAGAGCAGAATTTTCAATGTTGTATCGTCCAATTGTTTGCTACGAGGTATATTTGCAACTTTGATGGTCTAAGCTGCTGTTATTATTCCTTCTCCTAACATGATAGATGGTACTAAACTTTGATGCAGGTATTGGATGGACATCGTGGAAAAAGAGGTGGTTTATACTAACACGTACATCCCTGGTCTTCTTTCGAAGTGATCCGGTAAGCAGTGCTATTCCAATGATAGAGTATACTTATGCTTTCAAGTCTCCTTGAAATATACTCTTTTCCAGCTCATGCATAGATTATCGTCAGATAAAGAGAATGTTACTTGTGTTTCTACTGAAGAAATTGTTATTATTATGTGGACTTGACGAACGAGGTGCAAGAACACACACATTGATATACTACATGGGGCATGAAGAATTAAGACTTGGCTCTGAGACAATGTCAGAAGTTCAGACCTAAATGTTTAAGCTAAAAGTAGAGGGAGACTACATATATATAAGACCCAAAAAACCCAACAGACAAGCGATGTAGGATACTAGCTGAAATGTTTAGGAAAAGTTAGCCCCGATCATGCCTATGAGCATTTTCCTAAGCTTGAGATTCTGTTATGCCCTCTGTGGTCAAGCTAATTCCACGTTGTCGGCCTGGACAGAGATTTAGAAGAATTGAAGATCTATTAGAAAATACAAATTTGGGGCAATAGAGATGTTGTGTATGACGTGCTTTGGTAACCATTTGTGCTTGGGTTACATACTAAATGTTGATCTCGATCATGACACAATTCTATGTTCTAATATGGGCATTTAACTACACTGAGGTTTTATGCGCTCTCAATGGACCATTTGGGATATTTTAGAATTATAACATTGTCTACGGGATTTACATGGTCCTATATTCATGTAATCTTCCCTCTATCTCATGGCTTTTTCGCTCGGAGATTCTAACAACTAGAAAGGCAAAATTAGAGTTCTCGTTCTGGTGAAGATACATGTGACAACATGTGGTCCTAAATCCCACTTTAACTCCACTTCTCCCTGCAACTGAGGCAGCTCTTCCTGTCTTACGCTTACTCTGTATCATCCAGTATGCACACGAGAGCAACTTCATCCCCACACCAAATGTCACATACATTCTTTGTAAATACTATCCTGCCTGACTCCATCCTCTATGCTACCACGAATTTCAGTTGGTTTTTCATTTCCCTAGTATGCGACTAAGAGGAGCAACTTACTGTTGATTTTGACCAAATCAAACAACCGGTATATTTGCAGTATCCTAATTACAGCATTGGTAAACTTATCTAATCAGAACGTAAATCTGAAGCTTAGTTCCTTCCACCTTGCATCAGCTTTTTTCATGACATAATTTGCTTCTTTTTATCAGTAAAAACAACATTTACAAGGCAATGTATCCAATACATCTAATATAACAAGTTTAGAGTTACCTTGTGTTTCCCTCTTGGACTGGGTCCAACGTAAGTTTCCTATGGGACATTTAAGTTTCCAATTGCCAGTTCAATATTGTTTTGAAAGGCAAGCCATATGTTTCACGTGCAATGTCCTAATTATAAAGAGATCTAAGTTAATGCAGAATAGGAATCTCTATTCTCATTCCTTTCCCTCTTACCTGGCTATCTAAGGATACAATTCGTCTCATCGATCTTCCTTCATCTGTTTGAAGCTGTCTTATGTCCCTTCATGGAATGGGGCATGTTATTTGTACCCAATTGTCCTTGAAGGCAAGACATATGTCCTTGCCGCTGCTGGTCTTGATTTTTTTTATTTTCGACACTTGTTGCTTGATTCTGGCTTGTTGCGAAGAAATGCTGCATTTAAGTTTCAGTATAACCCATGTCATATATTGGTAGGCTATGCCAATGAAGTTAACTCAATTAATTAGTATCTTAATTTGGAAAATAATCGCGAAGTGTCAATGCCAATTACTTCAGCTAAGAGATGTCCATGTTGATTAGTTATACAGAATGAGGTCTTTATTTTTTATGTTGCTTAGGCACAATGCACCTACTCCAAGTCATGGAGAGGAACAGTCAATTAACATTCTTTGTGGGCTCTGTAGTAATTTAAAGTCTTAGGTCCCCTAATGTCCAACCTTATACGATTGTTTAACAACATCCAGGGATGAACTCAGGGAGGTTTGGGACCAGTTTACGTTATTGTCAAGAAGTCTTGTTTTACATGTCATTCCCTTGACAAACAGCTTTGAATTCATGTTATGCCTTCCCTCATACTAGCTTAACAATAACACGATCATTGATGAACAAGTTAGTGAAGGTTAGCAAAACATGTCACTTGACTTGGCGTCTGCCATTTTTGACTGCATGGATCTTCCAGCTATATGTTGTGATCACCTTAACAATTTCCACTCCCATTGTGATTATCTTACGATAGAAGCTGAAAAAAAAGGTGATAGAAGATACAGTTATACTTCTTTGGACCCTTTGGAGTGCTCTACGGGTTTTGCACTGTTGATGTGTTCAGATGGACAAAAAACTTTCCTTCTGTAGGAATAAAGAGAAACCCTAAATTCTTTGAAGTATGGCAAATAACAAAGGTGATAGAAATTACAGTTATACTTCTACCCTTTGGAGTGCTCTACGGGTTTTGCACTGTTGATGTGTTCAGATGGACAAAAGACTTTCCTTCTGTAGGAATAAAGAGAAACCCTAAATTCTTTGAAGAATTGCAAATAACAAAGGCTAGCAAAGTACTACTTTTGTCCTTGTGCAATTTTGGTGCAAGTCAAATTGCTTGTTGGAGCATTTCAATACTAAATGACGCCTTCACCTGATATTTTGAGATTGTGGGAAAAAAATTATATAGCATGGTATGGTTCACAGTTCTAAGCTCAAATACCCTCTTAGAATTAGCTTGTATAATTCATTTCTATCGTTCTATTAATGTATTCTTGCCTCAGGTTATTTGTTTGATATGGTCGCGTGCACGTGGTTTTCACAATTGGGGTGGAGCTAGCATTTATGTTTGATATGAATTATTGGCAAGCAATATTCTATTTATTCTACATGCACTAAAGCGCCAGTGGTCACAGTTTCTCGATTCACTTCCTTGACTATAGCAATTTTCCATTCTGCAATTTGATGAGAAAGCCCACCCTCTGGATTTGGGGGAGTTCATGAACATTTCAATACAAAATTGCACCTTCCACTAGCGGTTTTTTAAGCTTTTGGGAATAACTATCGTCTAATGCTCATACAACAATCGATGGCACGGTACAGTCTAAAAGAACAATCGGTTCGATTCGAGAGTTTGAAGTGTTGCTCATGGCGAGATGGTTCTATAATTATATGTTTAGAGTCAGGTAACTACAAGAATTAAAAATTTGAATATTTCATAAGATAGTTATTGATGGTTGCTGGTTGTGGCTTGAATCAATTGCTAGATTCTCTTATATGCATTATATCTCAACAATTTGGGCAAGGAACCTCTGTAGGAAAATTCAATTGATGAAGACTGTCGATGGTAGTAGAGTCCAAAATGGTTGATTATGGTGTAGATGAAATCTTGATGCATTTTGCTGTATCAAAATGCCAGATCTACTTGCTTTGTGTACTTAAGGTGTTCATCATTTTAAAAGAATGTGGGGTTTAGAGCGGGGTTCGTCTTCATCATCTGATGGAAAACTATGTATGTTGATAAGGTGGCGTGTGAGTTTTGCTTTTCCAAATTGTTGGCTTTTATCTGTCAGAAATCTTCCCTCCTTAAGATTCATTTCTCGTCCCCTTCCTCTTGTTTTATCTCGAGGCATGAGAGGAATCATATGGTTGTTTAAATTCTCCAGAGTGCCATACCTCAGAAAGGAAGTGAAGTGAATCTGACCCTTGGCGGTATTGACCTCAACAATTCAGGCAGGTTGGCTTGCTTGTTCCTATTATCAGTGTTCTTAGTACCCAATTTCTTCTCATCCTCATGACTATCATCTGAATATACCATTGCCTAAAATCGTTTCGATTTCTAGTGTGGTTGTCAAAGCAGACAAAAAGCTATTAACAGTGCTTTTTCCTGATGGTCGAGATGGGCGGGCCTTCACACTTAAGGTGCGTCTTTTCATTTTTATGTGATAGATTGATTTTGAATGCACACCTTTTCTTTCAGCCTGTGACTAGTTTCCAGAATCTTATTCTCGGGATTGCTTTCAAAGAGCTTTTCCCTTCAAGAGTAATGGTGTGCAATATGCCATTTTTCATCAAGAATTGCTTGCAATGTAGGTTGGTAATTGTGTTCAGCGACATTGCATTGTTAGTTTGCTAACTTTCCCTGTCTGAGAACAGAACACCAAGACTGTAACAATGATGAATTCATGAGATGGTTTCTCGTTAGACATTGGCAGAGTAATGTTTTTCAACTTTAATATCTCTGACATACTGGAACACAAAACGTAATACAGAAATGTGTAAACTATGAAAATGAGTCAAAAGTGTCACACATTAGATGTACTTTAATGCAGCACAAATTCCGAGGTTCAACGATGGGGGCTTTATAATATTTGAATGAAGAAGAAATACTTTCTTTAATAACCCGCAAATTTTCCTCCTGGGATATGAGTTACTACTTGTTGATTACTTATATTACCTTCAACATTTGACTGCATTTTCGAACTGAAATGAAATATGACTACCAAAAGTAGGATCCTCCAAATTGAGGCGTCCAAGAGTTTTATGAAACATTGTCAGCATAGTTGTTTCTTTTTTTATTTTATGAAAATCTTCTAGGCTAGTCTATTCAGAACTCTGTGGGAGACTGAAGTATTGTTCAAGCGCTTAGTGCTTCCATCATGTCATTAGAGACTGTTTAGACCACATTTGCAAGTACCAGAGTTCAGGCAACTCTTTGGAAACTCATGGTCGTTTTTCTAGTTTTGTATCTGAGAAAACAGGATACAAATAATGGTAAGCAGAATGCCTCTTATGGTAAATTGATGCGAGCTAAGTCCCACTCTGGGCAACTAAGGATATATTCTGGGTTGGGTTCCCTCTCCTGACAAGATAGCTTTCCGGGATGAGTTCCTCCACCCCTTGTAAAGCATCAATATGGTATCAGAGCCGCTCCTAGGATGCCCGCCTTCTAGCACTTTATAATCGGGACTGTGGTCCCTTGGTGGTGGCCCAAGGCTGTCTTTGGGGCCGTTCTGCGAGTCACATAATCTTGAAGAGGGGGAGGATGCTGCAGGCAAAGGAGAGGCTTACAATGGGTTGGGTTCCCTCTCCTGGAAAGCTAACTTTTCAGAACGAGTTCTTCCATCTCTTGTAAATGGAGATCTTTTCCTTAGAAACATTAAGGGTATGCAACCTGTATCCTACAGTAGTTACAAGACAGAAGACCCATGAACTTCGTAAAAGATCAATCCTCTGAGCTACCACTGCAATGACCATCTAAGGGACTGGACATCCGTTAGTCCATTACTAAGTTGATGGCTTCCCTTGCTGTCCTTCCTAATGATCTGAAGGCAGGTACAACATGTATTGGAACATCTTGAAGAAATAGAAGAGGGCATACTATTCTACCCTACTAAAATGTGGAAAGTGCTTCATTTCATTGGAGATTAAAATTCCATTTTGAGAAGGAAAGAACAAAGGCTTGGTCATTATCAAATATTTGTTTGCCAATAAAATTTTCAAGTGGTGTCTTTATCAAGTGCAAATGCCACATAGGTTTATTTTGCAAATGCATTTGTGAATAGAGCTCTTTTTTTTTGGTCAGAGTGAATAGAGGTTTTCAAATGGTGTCATTGCCAACATCCACTTGTGAATAGATACTTCAAGTAGTGTCCTTGTCAATTGCAAATGCAGCAAAGGGTTATCTTGTAACCGCCTGTACATGATAAATTAGTCCATCCTTAAATATTTAATGCCTCAAACTTAAGCACTTCATTTTTAAACAAGAAGTGTAAGTTGTAAAGATTCTCAAACTGGACATGATGTTGGGCTTAGATGATATACAAGTGTTTACTCTTGTAGAGGGATGGAAGGAAACGAAAGAAGTGAAATTGCATAAAGTTCTACCATGCAACAATTCATGGTTGTGGATGATATGGAAGTCTTTATAGAACCTATAGATCTGTTGATGGCGTCTCATTTTGCAAGTTTTTCTGGCAACTAAAATGCAATTCTTGTAAGAATGGATCTGCTACTTAGTGACCTTTAACGTTGTGGTGCTTGATTAGACCAAAATGATGAAAAGAATGAGGGAATTTATTTAAAGTTTAGGTAAACTATGCAAAACTCCCCGAACTTTTGGTTTGACCCGTACTTTCAAGTGTTAAGACTTTCTCTTTGTTGCAAAACTTAACACTCTGTTATATTATCAGTTAGCATGTCATTGCACATGCTAACTGATAATATAACAGTGTTAAAAAAGAAGGAGAGTTGCGTCAGATAAAGGAGTGTTACTCCGCCTATGTAGTCTACATAGCCTGTCCCAAGCTAGGTAAAGGAGGAGGGTTACGTTAGGCGTAGCGAGTCGGTTATAAAAAAAGAGCTACATCTATGAGATGAACCCAATTGATATTTCGTTGGAGCGTACCCTTCTTAGCGACGTGTTGCATCGGCGCCTGGGTGTAGCGAAAAATGAGCAAGGGTCTTTGCACCAAGATAGGTGGGTGCAAGGGGTAAGGAAGCTAGCCTTGGGCCATCATTCCCAAAGTGATGCGCCACATCGGTACCCGGATGTGGTGATAAATGAGCAAGGGTCTTCACACTTCCGTGGGCTAGTGTGAGGGGCAAGAAAAGCCCAGGGGGTAGAGAGTAGATTGGGGAGTTGGAATGTAGGAACCTTAACGGGTAAATTGAGAGAATTGACAGATAATTTTGCTCGAAGAAAAGTGAATATTGCTTGCCTGCAAGAGACTAAATTTAAAGGAGAGAAGGCTAAGGAAGTGGATGGCACCAGATTCAAGTTATGGTATACAGGCACAACAAAGTATAAATGGAGTTGGGATTCTGATCGATAAAAATTTCAAGGATAGAGTGGTTTATGTTAAAAGAATAGGAGATAGGATTATTTTAGTTAAGCTAGTAGTGGGGGATTTGATTTTGAATATCCTTAGTATGTATGCCCCTCAAGTTGGACTGCAAGCGTCCGAGAAGAGCAGATTTTGGAAAGATCTGGAAGAGATTTTAAGGCGGATACCACACGAGGAGAAGATTTTCATAGGAGGAGATCTAAATGGACATGTCGGTCAAAGTAGTGGAGGTTTTGACAGAGTTCATGGAGGTTTTGGATATTGGACTAGAAATGAGGCTGGCGAAGACGTCTTGAGTGTGGCATTAGCTTATGATTTGATGTTGGCAAACACTTTTTTTAGGAAAAGAGAATCACATCTGATCACTTTTCACAGCGATCAAAATTGTAGCCAGATTGATTTCTTTCTTGCCAGGAGAGAGGATAGAGCTTCATATGTAGATTGTAAGGTATACCCTGGTGAATGTGTAGTTACACAACATTAGTTGGTGGTCTTAGAAGTTCGGTATAACAAAGTACAGAAGATGAAGAGAAGTGCGCAGCATCCCAGAGTAAGATGGTGGAAGTTATATAAGGAGAAACAAACAGAATTCAAGAAAAGAATGCTACAGGAAGTATCGTGGCGACTGGAGGGCTAAGTAAATATGATGTGGAAAGAGATGTCTAACTGCATCCAGACAGTGGCAAAAGGGGTGTTAGGGGAAAGTAGAGGGAAGGACATCAAACAAAAGAAACCTGGTGGTGAAATGAAGAGGTGCGGGAGGCAATTAAGCAGAAGAAGGAGTGTTTCAGATGCCTACATAAATGTTCTTATGAAGAGAATTTGCAAAAGTTTAGATTGGCGAGAAAAAGTGCCAAGAAAGCTGTACGAGAGGCCAGAGGCAAGGTTCTCACCGATATGTACAACAAACTTGGGAGCAAAAAAGGAGAAAAAGGCATCTATAAACTTGCAAAATCAAGAGACAAGAAAATTAAAGACTCGACACAGGTTAGATGTATCAAGGATGAAAATCAAACACTCTTGATAAGAGATGAAGACGTCAAGGGCAGGTGGATGAGTTATTTGAATAAACTTTTTAATGGGGAGAGCGATAGAAGTGAGGTGGATTTGGAAGATGCTTTTGATGATTCAAATAGAAGGTTTGTGCGTAGAGTTAAAGCACGGGAAGTTAGGGAGGCATTAAAAAATATGAAGACTAGTAAAGCCTTGGGACCTAATGGTATTCCTATTGAAGTGTGGAGATGCTTAAGGGATGTAGTAATAAGTTGGTTGATTAGTCTTTTTAGTAAGATCCTCCATACTAATAAGATGCCTGATGAATGGAGGAAGAGTATACTTGTGTCTATATACAAGAACAAGGGGGATATCTAGAATTGTTCTAATTATAGAGGCATCAAGCTTATGAGCCATACAATGAAACTGTGGGAGAGAGTTATTGAGCATCGTTTGAGAATAGAGACCAATGTTTCTAGCAATCAATTTGGATTTATGCCAGGAAGATCTACCATGGAGGCTATTTTCTTAATACGACATTTGATGGAAAGATATCGAGAAAGAAAGAAGGACCTCCATATGGTGTTTATTGATCTCGAGAAGGCGTATGATAGGGTTTCAAGAAAGGTTTTGTGATGGATTCTTGAGAAGAAAAAAGTACCTTCAAAGTATGTCGAGGCAATCAAGGATATGTGTAACGGTGCTACTACATGTGTGAAGGCTTGTAATGGCACATCAAGGTTCTGCTTTGAGCCCTTACCTTTTTGCCCTGGTTATGGATGAGCCAACAAAAGATATTCAAGATGAGGTGCCGTGGTGTATGCTATTTGCAGACGATATCGTGCTTATTAATGAGACCAGGGTTAGGGTTAACGCTAAGTTAGAAGTATGGAGAAGTACGTTGGAGTCTAAAGGATTTACGCTAAGTCGAAGTAAGACGGAATATTTGAAGTGTGAGTTTGATACGGCAGAAAGAGGGGATCAAGAAGCCGTAAATATGCTCAGACAGGAGGTACCCAAAAAAGATACATGTAGATATCTGGGATCAATATTGCAAAAGGAGGGAGAGATTGATGAGGATGTAAGCTATAGAATCAGAACAGGTTGGATGAAATGGCGCAGTGCATCGGGATTTTTGTGTGATCGCAAAATTCTTCTTAGGTTAAAAGGAAAATTTTATAGAACGGCAGTCAGACCTGCCATGTTATATGGAGCTGAATATTGGCCAGCACAAAGGAAACACGAGCATAAAATGAGAGTAGCGGAATGAGGATGTTAAGGTGGATGTGTGGTCATACAAGGATGGATAAGATAAGGAATGAAGAGATTCGACGAAAAGTTGGAGTAGAACCGGTGGCGGAAAAGATGAGAGAGCATAGATTAAGATGGTTTGAGCATATTCTCCGAAGACCCTTATATGCACCGGTACGAACAGAAGTTTACTATCGAGAGCATAACATGAAAAAAGCAAGAGGTCGGTCGAAACTTACTTGGGGGAAAGCAATAAAACAAGATTTAATGGAGTGGGAAATAGATTGGCGTACGGTTTGTCTTAAGACGGAGTAGAGGGAGGCTATTAGTATTGTGGAGGGGTAATGTATAGATATATATATATACTTATTTATTTTTACACATTTATCTCTTTTCCCTCCCTTAATTCTGCTTTTATTTTTATGATTCGTTGGGGTTCATCGACCGCCGACCCCAACTAATTTGGGATAAAGGTGCTGTTGATGTTGATGTTGAAATATATAAATATTAAACCATGTATTTTTCTGATAGCTTAAGCTTTTAGAGCAGTTGGTAGCGGTCGGACAAAATCTCATATGGTATCAGAGCTGGAGGTCCTGAGTTTAAATCTTTCCAGGCCCCTATTTGCCTTCTCAATGAATAAGTCCATGCTTAGTGCTAAGCAAAAGACTAAACTAAGCGTGAGAGGGAGTGTTGAAATATATAAATATTAAATCGCGCCTTTTTCTAATGACTTAAGCTTTTAGAGAAGCTGGAAGTGATCCCACAAAATCACACAATACACACACTCACATATATATTTGGTAGAGGTAGTAAGAGAATATTTTCATCTCATTATTTTGAAGGAAATCTCTCTTTTACTATAAATTGCTGTAAAAAAAGAAAAATATAGAGGAGGGAGAAACCTAAATTAACTAAAAGTAGTGATAATAGAAAACACAAATGTCATTAGTACTTAAAAAAAATAGAGAATTGTTAGGATTTGGTAAATATTGCCGCTTTAATAAAACCAAACGAGATGTTTCAAGAAAAAGAATGAGCACAAATTAAATTAAAAGGGAAAATGCCTAAATAACGAAAAGGTAAACTACAAAATTTGTTATTTATATTTATATTTAAAGGGTTGATTAATTTAAATAGTGATTGATTAAAAAAAATCAGAATGATATCTATGTTGACACTTGTAACATTGTTTTGTTATCAATCATCTTCTTAAAATATATATCAGTATTTATTTATTGATATTATTGTCTTTACTTCTGAGAATAATATGTTATCTAATTTATATTTCTCTCTTTTCTTTATAGTTTTATCTTCATACAGAAATAAAGATTAAGGGAGAGATTTCAACAAAAATAAAATGAGATGAAAGTACACATTTATCCCTTAAAAGTATTGTGCAGTGTTCATTCTAATGGAAAATATGAGAAGAGGGTTAACTAGTTCAAGAGGTAATGTGCAATTGAAATTATAGGCACAAATGTGCACTATCCCAAAGTTCGGGCTAGTTTTGTTCAATTTATTTTAGAATCCAAAACATTACTTGGGGGAAAGCAGTTTGGGCATATCCTCCGAAGGCCCTTAGATGCACCGGTATGAACAAAAGTTTACTATCGAGAGCATAACACGAAGAAAGCAAGAGGTCGGCCGAAACTTACTTGGGG
This sequence comes from Rhodomyrtus tomentosa, assembly GCA_028455895.1. Lineage (NCBI taxonomy): Eukaryota > Viridiplantae > Streptophyta > Magnoliopsida > Myrtales > Myrtaceae > Rhodomyrtus > Rhodomyrtus tomentosa. The sequence continues at coordinate 30,788,313 of JAPCWY010000001.1, read as the reverse complement.
GAAAGTAGTAAAACAAGATTTAATGGAGTGAGAAATATATTGGCGTACGGTTTGTCTTAACACGGAGTGGAGGAAGGCTATTAGTGTTGTGGAGGGGTAGTGTATAGATAGATAGATATAGATATATATTTACTTATTTATTTTTACACATTTATCTCTTTTCCCTCCCTTGATTCTGCTTTTATTTTTATGATTCTTTGGGGTTCATCGACCGCCGACCCAAACTAGTTTGGGATAAAGATGTTGTTGATGTTGATGTTGTTGATCCAAAACATTAATAACATGAACTTGGAAATTATTAGCACAGGAAATTAAATGCGCATTTTATATTATGGATCTTGTCATTTCCCCTTTAAAGCTATCTTCTATAATATCATGCTTTCTCTGATGTTGCAGGCTGAAACTTCGGAGGATTTGTATGAGTGGAAGACTGCCCTTGAGAATGCATTGGCTGAAGCACCAAATGCGGCTCTTGTAATGGGACAGAATGGAATCTTTCGAAGTGATCAGGCTGGTGCACCTGATGGTTCTCTAGAACAATGTATGCTCCACTTGACAAAAATCAATCTCAAATACTGATTTTCTCTCACAGCTTTATATAACTCGTGTGGCACGTAGTCATTATTGAGCATCTGAGTGTTTCGGTAATGAGAAGGTGTCTTAATTTATGTCAGAAGCTTAGTTATCGGATAATGCAGCGATTGCAGGTTTCCGAAAAAAATGAGACGACGATAGCTCTTTCAGCGAGCTTCCTCAGGACTCTAATCTTTGAACCTTGATTTGAAGACAAGCCTGCTTTTCAACAATTATGAACCAAACTAGAGAGCTTTTTTCAGTTTTAAAATAAGTTGTGGAGAATGATTTCCCGAGAATTCTACAACTAGAATGCTCTAGTTTACGTGCTGGTTGCACGAACTGTCTCATTCAGTGCTGTTCATTAGCTTTCCTAGAGCCTATTAGGAATAAAAGTCTAGATAGAACAGCACATTTCTGACTTCTCTGCAGTTATGAGAATTTTGTAAACTGTACTGAACTTAGGAATTTGTTGGTTAATATCTGGTATTAACCTTTTGATTCTGTCTTATTCCTTCTCTACACATTGCCAATATATGCTTTCAGCCATCACAAATTTTATCGGGTAGATGCTTCATTAACCAATAAAATTGCTCAAAGCTCATGAATCTTTTCTTTATCAATGCCCTTGAATTATATTGCTCCTGTTGCCATCATCATGATAAATTGTGATTATCTGGTGCTATATTGTCAGTAAAGGACAGACAGAACATCAAATCAATGGTTGTCGGTCGGCCGGTTTTACTTGCTTTGGAAGAAGTTGATGGGACTCCATCATTCTTGGAAAAAGCTCTTAGATTCATAGAAGAGCATGGTGAGCTCTATTAATACTGTCTTTGCTTCTTGAGACAAATCTTTCTGAAATTATTATTCCTTATATCTATTTGATGGAATCTGTGCTTGTGTCCTGATGAGCTTTGATATTCTTAATTAATGTTGAAGGTATCTCCAGTTTATCTGGTGAGCAAAATGTTGCATTTCAACACAAACTTCGGTGATATAAGATAACTGAATGGAGCATTAGTGCTTTTATGGAACACCATATTCTAGGACAAGGGTGTGGCTCACTTCCATCGGATTGTTTCTTCTCTTTTGAAGTGATGTTTAATCTTCAATTAGTGCACTCATAGATATTAGTTTGAGCATATACATTGGAAGGGAAGAATAATTTCTTTAAATAGTATCCTCTTAACAATAAGCACAAAAAGCCCTCTTGTCACCGCAATATCAAACATGGGCATGGAGAGCTATCATAGGCTTATATATTCCTTTGTGCTTTTACTCCTTCCAACTATTTAATTTGTTAAGTTGACACTTTCATGTGCCTACTTTTTAGTTTGGTAGATTGTGGAAGATATTCGTTTTATATCTTCCATGTTATGCTAGAGTTCTTTTTCTTAGATCAATACATGTACTTATATCTGATTATTCGAAGGTACTGAACAGGGATTAAAATAGAAGGAATCTTGCGACAGGCCGCAGATGTTGATGATGTTGAGCACCGAATTCGAGAATATGAGCAGGGTTTGTTTGTTTACATGTCGCTTTGTTATTTATTTATCAATCTCTGTACGTCTCAATCATGATGCTGAAGATTTATATTATTATGGGTTTCATTTGATAACTGGCCTTGACCGTATTACTAAGTTCAGTGAAAATGTTGTCTCCTACTTTATGTACATTATCACATAATTAATCATGTCGTATACATATGTGATATCCTGAGTGGACAGTACAAAAATGAATGCAAGGATGGATCCATGCATTCTGTTTAATGATCATGGTTGCCTCAAAGCATGTTTACTTTATGATTAGGAAGTACTGAGTTTTCCGCAGAGGAGGATGCACATGTTATTGCTGATTGCATCAAGGTACTGTGTTTACTGAGATACCTACATAATTATTTTTTCTTGAGTGTCTTAAAAGCCCTTGTTATGGCCAATCACATGCACTTTTATAAGCCAAGTGCTGGTGTGCATCTGTACAGCATCCTTATCAAATTAAATCGTGGAATTGATGCTTCAACATTTCTATTTACATTGAAACAGTTTGTTCTCCGCGAGTTGCCATCATCGCCAGTTCCTGCATCATGCTGTAATGCATTGCTGGAAGCCTGCCGTAAGTTTCTTATTTAGCTGGTGATTGAAAAATTCATATTCTCTGTTTTAGACATTCAGAAAGAGAGAAAAACAGATAATATCACAATGTCACAATCGTCTGTATTAACTTTTTGCTGCGTTTTCGTTTATCTTATAAAGCTATTCAGTATCAGATAATCTTACAATTATAGGTACCGATCGTGATGTACGAGTCAATGCAATGCGCACAGCAATTTGTGAAACATTCCCAGAACCAAATCGGCGCCTATTGCAGAGGTAGTTGATGAAGTATCTTTACGTTAATCCTGCCAGAGTACGTTATGAAAGCTGCTGATCCAATTACATCCGGATTGGCTGAAGAAGTCTGATTAATTTCGTTCTCAAAGAGTCTGATCACAAGTTTGCACCTAACGAGTAACTTCTCAGGAATTACAAATACATACAGTTTTCATACAACTTGTTGGAATTTATAAATATTAAACCTGTTTAACTTTCTTCTAAAATCTTAAGCTTTTAGAGCAGTTGGCTATGGTTCCATCAAATCTTTCATGGTACAAGAGCAGGAGATCCTGAGTTTAAATCTTTCCAGGTCGCTATTTGCCTCCTCAGTAAATATGTCAACGCTTAGTACTAGGCAAAAGACCAGACTAAGCGTGAGCAGTGTTGGAATATATAAATATTAAACCAGTTTAACCTTCTTCCAAAAGCGAAAGCTTTTAGAGCAGTTGGCTGTGGTCTCATCAAATCTTTCACAACTATTTTTTTAGCTCTCTTATGGCAGGACAAATTTAAGATCAGGTCCTTCTATTTTTTACTAGTTCTGTTCAGCATTTGATAATCTCTCTTCCTATGTCTTATTTCAGCTGGTTTACTGATGCATCTTTCCCGTCTGAGTTTGCCTTTCTCTTGACTCATTTTTCAGAATACTTATGATGATGCAAACTGTAGCTTCTCACAAGGCCGAGAACAGAATGAGTTCTTCAGCCGTGGCAGCTTGTATGGCTCCTTTGCTTCTGCGTCCCCTTCTAGCTGGCGACTGTGAGCTTGAGCATGATTTTGATGTCGGTGGTGATGGTTCTGCTCAACTTCTCCAAGCAGCTGCTGCAGCAAACCATGCTCAGGCAATTGTTATAACTCTTCTAGAGGAGTATGACAAGATATTTGGGGTAAGTTCTAACTCCATGTATGTTAATCTTTGCACATCAGCCCTTTCAGTATGCTTATCTCTCCAAGTTTTTTTGGGGGGTTGGAATTATCTCTCCAAGTTAGAATGGCTACAAATATGCACAGTATCTTTGCTGTCAATAATGATCTTCATTGCACTTTTGATAGGAACCCAACTTAGTTAACTTTCGAATTATCATGTACCACAACAAATTACCATTACAAAGAAGCTTCTTAGGGCTTCAGCTTTCACATGTTTCCACTTAAATATTTATATTTGCTACTGTTAAAGCTGTGGCAGCGTCTTGAAAGCAGAAGCAGCTACAATGAAGCGATGTCACACAAGTACCTCAAAGACTTTTACTCAAAGATATTAAAATGCAGAAATCAAACCCCTGAAAAATAAGCTACTTCATCTCTGAGCTCTGATGGAAGCTGCCAAGAACAACAGCGATCAGTAACTTCAAGAGTTTTGGTCGATGACAAGGCAATTTTCTGTTTTTACCAGGCACATCTGATTAGAATCGAGTAGCTCTAAAGATTTTTTTTTCCTTCAGACGTTTTAGTTGCAAAAAGATACGAGATCAAGTTTGGATACCTTATCTTGGTGGACCTCTAATATGCATGGTTTCTGGTCATTGTTCCTACAAACCCTGCTTCTCCTGAAACAAATGCCAATTCTCCACCACAATCTTCTTATACTCTTCTTCCACGAAATCAAGATGGATATCTCTTTTTTTTTTTTTGGGTAAGGAAAGATGGATATCTCTTTCATACTCATACGATACATAGTTCTCTTCTCTTAAATGAAACAATGTTTTAGCTTTGGCTCCCATCTGAACCATCTCATCCTAGCCTTTTCGTCATGTTTCGTGCGAAAGAATGGCTCGATTCCTGATTTTCATTGGTTACGTTTCAAAATTTCTTGTTAGTTGGACATTGAACGGCTTCGCCCTGTCAAGTTAAAGGCCACTTAGAGAATATGCTCCCAATATGTATTGGCTGTTTAAACATCATCATGTTAGCATGCATCCTTAATTCGGATTTAAACAACTTTACAGATGGGATTGCTCATCTAGGATCCAAACCTTTGCACTTATTCAGTAACAGCATATTTATGAGTAAACTGTCTTCTCGCAATGCTTTGATTTCATTATTATACTCTTAAAGTTCAGAGTTTTCTTGCCATTTTGAAGAATCAGACTTTTCATATTTGCTCCACGTGCTCTGAGTAAGTGGTGCATGTAGATTAGACATGGTCTCCTCCATCCTCTATATATCTGGTTCAGATTGCTTTGTTCAGATTGTTAAGGCCTCTCACACGTGCTGTTAGAGCTTCACAATTAACTTTGTTGCAGGAACATGCTCTATCTCCTGATATATACTCTGACTCAGAAGAGAGCGGAAGTGAGAGTGAGGAGGAAACCGATGATGATGGATCCTATGAGGATGATGAACATGATGATTTAACCCATGATTCTGAATTGGAATCCGAAGATGATCGGGGACATACATCGAGTGAAAGCCGAAGCAGCAGCAGCAGTGACGAGGATGGGGAATATGCTTCCAGTAACAAAACTGATGGAGATAATGCTCAACATGACAAGGTAATTCCGTACACTAAAACAATCAGCACAATGCTTAATTATGACTCTAAAAACCTTACATTTTTTGGTATCACCAGTAACCATAATATGGTGGTGTTGTCTGCTGTCCAAGTTCTCTTTTACTACAAGTAAACAATAAGGTCAGTTACTTTATGGAATAGAACAATCCATTATCCTGAGTCTCTCGGCTACAGAAAAGCTTGCCAGTATAGCTTACATTTATCTTGTTATTGGAAAAAAAGTTGGTGCATATTATTCAGTTAAGTGCGCCATCATTTGTTTTAAAAGTTTATACTATTAGAGACAGTATATTCTCATGTGAATGCAATCTGGTATGGCAAAAGCCCGAACTGTGTGAAAGAGATGTGGAGGTCAAAGAATGATTAAAGACCATAAGACATTGATGCCATAAATGGGTGAAAGGGAAATGCAAAATAATCAAACTAGAAACCCTGGCATAGATAACATATTTAAGTAAAAAGGTACGAGCGATTTATGCCGAAAGGTAAGTCGTTATCCACTTGTGTGAATTAGATTTTATGACGATGCCTTTTACTGCAATATGAGCGTATTTTCTTGGCAATTTCTCGTACTCCATGTGCCTGGACATGTCAATGCTCATTGTAATGTTCTTGAAAGATGCTATCAAACAACAATTCTCCCCTTAAAAGAATACTTAGTTAAAACATAGGAAAATGGGATCACTTTAGAATTAGATAGAGAATATAGGACTTATGACATTAACTGTGTTTGGACCCTTGGTTTCTCCAGCGACTTTGACATCGTTCCCTCTTCTTTCTTGTGGCAATGCACAAGCATCGTTCCCTCTCCTCTCTGTTAAGCAGTAGCATGGCGAAGTTAAACTTCCAATGTGGTGGAGCTGTGGCGATATAAATTAATAGCGTTGTTTATAGTATATGGTTATTATTGTTGACCAGTTAGAAGTGTCGCACTGATGACAATAATTGTGTTAAGCTTAAAATTGCCTCATTTGAAGGTTTGCAACACAATGTTCTCACTATAACTGGTTTTGTATCCGTACGAGTTTCTTCTCTTTTTCCTTTTCCGAAGGGGACTAGGATTTGTTTCTAAAGCTATGTTGGATACTTCTTTGTGATTGATGAGGGTTTTGTTTTTTGAAATAGATTAATTTTCGAATTTGTGCTTGTCTATGTAGGTATCTGAAAGTTGTAGTCCACATTCTGATTCCCCAGAAGCCATTGCTGATTTTAAGGAAAAAGAGAAGCTATCACAAAATTCACCTAGGACCTTACCATCCCAAAATGAGGAACCACTGGGGAGTGAGCACACTGATAACCAGCTAAATAACCATGGCCCGTCGTGGAAGGATGATGAATTTTCTCAAGCACCAGTGGATGATTTTGCAGAAATACATTTTTCTGGAAAGTCAGCCGATCATGGTCCATTGTCCAATATGAAGAAATCAACAACTATAGCTGGTGGGACTGTCCGTAGTGTTAGGCGTCCCGCTGTTTGGGGACGTACTCCTGTGAGTATTGTTTTAAAATGAGAATTAGTCTCTTGCTTTAGAAAACTATTCCCCACATCTCTCACTCCAAAATGCAACATCAGTTTTATGCCTGCACTGCTGGGATGGTCCATGAAAAGCCAAACCTTTATTCATTGCAAGTTGTGTTACGATAGTGTTGTTTACTGTTGCATCTCCTCTTTTGTCATGCATGCAGGGCAAAAAGAACCTATCCATGGAATCCATTGACTGTGACATTATTGATGAGTAAGTGGTGCAGCTGCTGTTTGTTGTAAATTATTTGTTGAGACATTGTAGTTGGTGTTTTTAATTGAGAAAGTTTGATGCTAATGATATATTCGTATCCTGCTGCAATTCATCTTTGACTGAAGCTCCATCTTGTTTGTTCCTTCTGGAGTATGACCTTTATAGGGGATTAGCATTTGTTTGTTTATTACAGTGAATTTGGCAAACACCTTATATATCTGAGTCTGCACTGTTACCTCTAATTTGATCATTTTTGATCATTTGTTCCTAGTTTGAGCATTTAAAACTTGTGGGGATAATATTGAGCATTTTTCTTGATGTTGGAGTCCCTTCTTTTTCTTTTTCTGTCCACCTTTAGTGTATGCAGGCTCTTCGGGGAGATTGTACGCTACTTAGTTGCATTCGAGCTTATTTGATTCTTCTCTTGTGCTTCACTTTTGGATTCTTGGAAAATTAATCAAGGCATGGTTCTATAATATCGCATAAAACATTAGGTTTGTAAACTTTTGCAGATTGACAAATTTAAGCTTATCTTTCTTTTCCTATCGAAAGTTGATATTCTGTTGGTGCACTTAGACCTTATAAAAATACGAGGCTATAATCTTAACAAGTATGATCATATTCAGTCTCCTAAAATGTAATAGAAGTTCTTGTGTACCCTTTTATTTTGCTTTGTATCTTCCACTAATTTTTCCACTGACGACAAATTTACCTTTGTAGGGTTGAAATCCAGAGGCTTGAGGGTACAAAGCTTGACTTGCAAGATAGAATTGCAGAAGAGGTATGTGCTCACTCTTCATGTAGATTTTTTTGGATGAAGTGGTTTAACTTTTATGTTGGAATTTTCATTTTCTGCTGTAGGCCAAGGAGAATGCAGTTCTTCAGGCTGAGTTAGAAAAACAGAAGAATGCATTGCATAAGCGTCGTCAGGCTCTTGAGCAAGATGTATGTTCTATGCAATTCTACTGGGGGGCTTTACATATTGTCTTATATGAAAATGACTTTTGTATCTCTGGTTTCGATTGGGGTCACATAACCATCTTTTAGAAGCACAAAGAGAACATGAGGAACCTAAGTTCAGCGCCTTAATTGAGTATCTGCCTTGAGTTTACGATCATAAATGCAACTGCCAGAGCTGTCTCTTGGAGATAGCACTATGCCGTTCCAATTAACAGATTCGCTCATTTAACCTATATTTCGAAATTGGTGGCTAATAGCAATACTATCGTTTTATATTTTCTGATTAATTCGGGTTTTACCTTTGTGTCCTTTCTATGGATTCTGAACATTTTTCCAAAAGCTCTTGATTAGTTTTTACCTATTGCATTTCTGTCAAATGATGTTCCTACTTTTGCACAAAACTAATCTGATTGCATTTTGTTGTTGCGAAACTGATTGTGTTGGCCATTTCATCATTATAATGTGACGCAAATTCTTGGGATAGGTGGCAAGACTGCAGGAACAGTTACAGAAGGAAAGAGATCTGCGAAAAGCCTTGGAAGTAGGGCTTAAAGTAACTAGGTTGCCCGTTCCTGTTGGAACAAATATCAATGAAAAGGTTGGTGAACTTCTCACTTAACAGGTCTAAGTTCCCTTTTTGTGGGTGACGGGAAGTCTAAGTGGCTTTAATAAAAGGAAAAGTCATTTAATTTCAAATCTTGTAGACAAAGGCAGATCTTGAAGATTTAGCTCGGACGGAGGCAGACATCACCCATTTGAAGCAAAAGGCTGATGATCTTGGAGTAGAGCTTAACAATGAACGCGAAAAGAACTATCATTCCATGCAAGATTTAGGTGATCGACAATATAAAAGTGGAGATGACGGCATGAAAGTGTATGATTGTCAATTCTTTAGTTGCTCTGCTATTGCATTAGCATCTAGAACCAGAAGTGCTGGTCGTGTTAACTTCGAAATAGAAGTGTCTACATGAGTGCCCTTCTGTCATTTTTTTCAGTTTCTAGAAAAATTTGATGCTTGGATATTGTTTTTATTTTTTCAGTTCACCTCAAAAAAGTCTGACTAACAAGACATGAATTATATAGGACCGTCTTTACCAAAAAAAAAAAAAAATTATATAGGACCGTCCTTACCAAAAAAAAATTATATAGGACCGTCGTTGTAGACTGCATGCACACTTAAAAACATACTTGTCTCTTCTTTTCTTTGACTTTTGCTTACTTTCATTCCTTATGGAACAGGAGGAATGCACAGGGCGACATTAAGAATCCAGAGAGTTCGTATCTTGCTGGAAGGTCAACATCCACAAAGGTACGTACACCTCTTTGTCTCTGGCTCTGTAATTGTGTCTACCTAAATTACATATAAAGAACAATTAGCTTCGTAATTTGTGCAAGGGATGGATAATTATGATGAAAATTTCCTCATTACACAATCTTGGGGTCGGATGACAATCTACCTATAAGTTTTAAATCTCCAAATGCTTGTGGAATTCTCCCATTTCTTTGGAATGTTTATCATTTTGTTTTGTCATTTTCTCGGGTGGACCAACAACATGACCCCCTACCTTTTGGATGTTATCCACAAAAGGACACGAGTTTGGATGGCATCCATACTGAGAATGAGAGTAAGGAAGAGTCGACATCTTCATCAAATATACATCAACCTTTAAGTCAGCAGCCAGATTCAGCATATAACAGCCGATCCAGGTCCTTGGATCAGCCAGCCAATTCTCAAGCTGCAGATTCAGCAGCAGGAAGGTCTCTTGCTCCAGTGTCATCAAAGAGGTCTGGTACAAGGAACGAGGTAGATCTGAACAACTTAGATGGCGAGTTTACTTTTGGTGCCAAGCTTCTCGTAGGAAAAAAATCAAGATAAATCACAGTGCATGCCTAGCGTTATGCCAACTATCGGAAAAGCCCTTTTTCTTCAAAAATTCCTGTAGTGTCAAATTTTCGTACCGCTAGATTCTGTCCGTTTAGCTGATTATATACATCACAACTCATTTGCTTAAGAAGGGATTAAATCAAAGCAATTAAAAGGCATAACGAAGGAGCAATTAACGCCTTTGACAAGAGCCAAAGTGCACTTCTTTCCTAAACAAAAGAGATGTTAAGCAGTTTAACTTGGATTGTAGCTTGCAAAATGAGCTAGGCAGAAATCAAACATTGTCAAAATTTGGCTTTTGAAAGCATTCCATTGTGCTTCTTCTTTGTTGATAGTTGTGTTGTTGCCTCTCTGTTCGTGCCTTTTTGTCTCTGTTATGGCAGAAATACAACAGGACGTATATTTAGTCTGGAACGTGAAACTGGATAGAGTAATCAGCATTCCTCCAATTCTTTCCAATCTACCTGCTTTTGTATTTTCTCTATGAATGAGCAGGGACCTAATTCGACAACTTCCGCATTGTCAAAGTTGACTACTCGACTGAACTTCTTAAAAGAGCGACGTACTCAGATTGCCAATGAGCTCCAGAACATGGACAAAGGTCGAGGTTCCTCTCCAGCCTTTGAGGTTCTAGAAAAAGGTAGAGCGTCGGAATCTCAATCTGCAGAGATGACTGGAATAGAATCAGATGGTTCTTTTAGACCAATCCAGGACCCAAGAGACGGGTTGGGAAGAGAAAATAATTCGCCGAATCATGAGAAATACAAGAATATAACTAGTCAGGATGCCGACAGCGGAACAAGATTAGAAGGCCAGCCATCACAAGACACAAGCAGAAATTCGGAATCAGATGTCGCTTTGAGGACAGGTCCCAGATGATGGAGTGTTATTGTCTGATGGCGTGGTGCCAAACTCGCTGCTTTCATTAATATCCAAGTTTAATTGGGCATTAGTTTGTGGGCATTGACACGAGGAAGTAGGACGCCTACACCACGAGGTTAGGATCCATGTCAACGTTTTAGGAGAAGGTGAAGACCAGGAATGTCATATCCCAAAGGCTGAAGGCGATATGAAAGTCTTTGGATGGCCCCTTTGGGAAACTGCGGCCAAATTCAAGTATTAAAGGTACCATCATTTATCTCCAGAGAAATCTCGCTTGGTTTTGCTATCTTTTGACGTGGAATCTGTCTAAGTGCACACTTCTTGAATCAACTTAATGTATTCCATTTTTTCCTATTCTGGCCATGGAAACTGTTGACATGTTTTTTCCATCTTTGAGTAGTGCTCTGTGTTACATGTCTTCTCCCTGATTCATGCGTCATATAGAGCCTGCCCAGGAGAGATTCCGTACATCGTAGTCAAAGCTCGATATTATACATTTTTTTTCGTCCTTCTCGAGGCGAAATTGCTTTTTAATACACAAACGGACATGGGTCCTGCCCTTGACGTAAATGTCTGCACGCCAACATCGAACTTTATTTCAACTTGGCCTGCCTTTGGTCGTCTTCCCACTTCCCTTCTGGACAAAGAGTTCACCAAATTCACAAGTTTTCACTTGGCCCAGATCTAATCTAATTTTATGTGTTGCCAGCATGAAGATTTTTATACTCGTCATAGAATATGATTGCTTTTCAACCTTTTCGTGGCTTTCTCAACGTCGCCTAGAGCTATAAAATCTTACGCGTGCATTCGATCGTTCGTACGTACCCCTACATGTGAGCTATCACTACGTTTATTAAAATGGACAAGATGATGTTAAATTAACCTTTGCTTAGAGACCACGAGATGCTTCAGCTTGTGCAAGTTATTCGTCGTATAGTCCGGGCTATCAACATAGGATTAAGATGTCATCCCTCGATCATGTCATAATTCACGTGTTCAATCAAATGGTTGCAAACTCTCTAAACTTGCTTGAGAAATAATATCGATCCAACTCCCTTTACCTTTTCTAACATCGACAAATCTCTGTTCATTAAGTATTACACATGTGCAATATTGTGTCGCATTTCAGTGTGATTATGTCTTCTAGTGGTATTTATTGGTTTTTTTCTCCTCTTTATCTGTTTAGTTTGACGAACGTATTTGGATTTTTTTTTTTACTCGGGATCTGTCTGAATTGACATTTTTTTAATTTCCAAATTAATAGAAAATCTCGTGACTGACTCACTGTGATTTTCTCTTCTGCTTTTTTTTTTAGAGAAAAAAACAAAACCGTGTGATACTTTCACAAGATAGAAATATCGAAAGTTACCTTACTTGATAAATCTCAAAATTTGAAACTTAAATGATACTTTAAATAAGTTTCTTTTACTTAATCATAAACAAACAAGCTCTCAATCATTGTTTTTCCAGCAAAATTACGACTCCCTGATGGTAAAAGTTACACATATTTTAGTAGACCGAAAATAATCACGTTTTGATTATAGTTATACACTCCCTCATCCATTCTTGATTTTGTTCTTTATGGTTCTTGCAAAGATACATACCAATGTGTATTTACGCAATATAAATCCAAATATTGTCCATAAAATTCTCTTTTGATTTATTGATTTATATATATATATATTATTTATTTATTTTGAGGTGGGGGGTGGTTGGGTTGTGAGGAAAAGAATTAACTTGCTATACCAGGCCAGAAACCTTTTCCTAAGAATCCCTCGTGGTTAAAATGAGGGATGCATGCTCAAAAGTTAGGTGAGCCGTCATCTCCTCCCATCTTGCCTACTGTCAACTTGGAGTCCCAGCCCATACATCTCCTCCGTCCAATCTCGGTCCCGACCAAATCTCCAGATCCAATCTTAACCGTTCGTCACTTTGCATCCGATTCCAACCCATATGCATTAAACCGAACCGGTCAGATTCCGGTCCTCGTATACACGCCAAGATGAACGAGGCTAAATTCCCCCGAGGCACGTCGTACAACCATCCGATTGCATTGAATCAACTCGATCTCAACCGCAAATGTCAAATGAATGTATCCCAACGGGGCACGCCTTTTAACGGCCGAGACGTACATAACCAAAAAAAAAACTTATACCGATAACGTTCATTTTGTACGGAATTTTCGCACTTTATTAAGATGAAACATCGTATAAATGCACAATACAACATATTATTATGTCCAAATATCGTCTTGTCCTCCATTGGGCGTCCGTGGTTCCACTCACTTAGTGTGCATACGCCCAAGTCATCGAAATTTGCAACAAACAATCCCGATTACGATGATACGTATTTAGATTTCGAATTTTAAACTTCCTATAAACGTTTAATTATGTTATTTGTAACTTCTATCATTTACAAAAAGTCATTTGTTTTCTCGACTTGGAGTTAGGATCTCTTTGTACTTTGAGCCAATTCCGTAAACTTCTCGTACTTTCAGAGTACCTACAAGGACAAAAAGTCACTTTCGCACCCATTTGCGAATAACTCAATTGATTAGAACGCACTTAAAATTATATGATTATGCGTACTGGTTTCAAGCTCGATTCCCCAAGTGAACTTTTAAGTGGGGGGGCCACGACTGAGGGAGGTTCGATTCCCCAAATAAGATTTAAGTGGGGGACTATGATTTTCCAAATGAGCACCTATGATTTAAGTAGGGGGTCATGGAGGGAGTGTATAATGTATTTTCAAAGCGCGATTGAGAAGCCATGGCTGTGGGTGGCCATGGCTAAGAGAGTGTATAATGTATTTTTTTATTAGAATAGTCGATGTGCATGCAAAATAAGCTAGATATCTTGATTATAAAAAAAAAAGTATTTTTTGATGTCGTTATTACGTTTAGAATATTATGTTAAAAGAGCACTTGATCGCATTTTTAATCTAATAAAAAACTGAATTTGCATATTCTTTACAGCATAATCAATAAAAAAAAACAATGTATTTTCTTGATTAAACATTATAACTCGAATAATTCATACAAAGGGTAGAAATGATTAGTCATTTGGACCACTTTATCATCATTATTGCATGATCCCATCCGTTACATTAAAAAACTCTTCTTCTTCTTTCTTTTTTGACCTTTTACCACCGGCAACCCATCTCAAAATTCCCTTTGTCCTCAGTACAGAAAGAATAAAAAACTAATAAAAAAAGAGGAAAAAACATTATCTAACTCGAATCTAATTTCCGCATCTTCTCTCTCTCTCTCTCTCTCTCTCTCTCTCTTCCTTTCTCTGTCGCTCGTGGAATTCCAAAATTCTCCGTCTCCGCAACATTTCTCGCGTCCATCGTGCGATTTCGTGAGCTTTTCCAGTTTCTTGACTACCTTCAACTTCCTCCTCAATCCACCGGGGAGAATCCGCATTCTTTGCTTGCACGGATTCGCAATTCCCGACGTCTTCGATTCGCCGGAGCTGGAAGTTCTTCCCGCTGCGCCAATCGAGCTGAAATCGACCGATCTCGCTTGTCTTTCGTAGTCCACGCAGGTCGGAGAATCTATGTATGGTGATCGGATCAGTAGATTACGGCCTGTGCACTTCGCTAGATGCTTTTTGGGGCTGGATAGATGCTTGTAGCTGGGGATCTAGGGTTTTCGAGCCTGGTCCTGGTGGTCTGCTTCGCGTTCCCAGTGCTCGGGTTCTTCGTCCGGCGAAAATGGAGCCTCGCGGCGGCCAAGAGCGAGGAGATCAAGCGACTTCTCGTTTTGGCTTCCGAGGAAGCCGCGAGAGCCGAGATTGAAGCCTCCGCAATTTACAGCAACCCGTCGCCTCCTGCTTCGCAGGGTTACTACTGCGCTGTTTGCTATTGCCCCACCACGACCCGCTGTGCTCGGTGCAAAGCCGTGAGATACTGGTACGCTTTTGCTTAGGATATCACTTTATTGCATGTCATGACCGTTCACATAGGGTGTGGCAAGTTTGTCGTTGCTAGCTTTCAAGAGTGTGAATGATCAACAAACGGATAAAATCAACCTGCTCCACCGTTGCTATTGGGCTCCCTTGGCATTGCAGGAATTGATTGGAAACTAAGGGGATTAATCACATTAAGAAATTGTTTAGTTTGCCGCAGAATGCAATTTTTAAAGCCATCTAGCGCTTGAATTGTTTTTCCTGGAGACCTTTTTGTTTGCCTTGTTGACTGAAAGAAACTTTATAAATAGCAACTTCGAAAAGATAAGCATTAGCTATTCTTTCAGATTTAAGGAAAGGTCGGAGTTACTTTTAGACATCTTCTTAACCGCAGTGGTAATAACCTGAGGAACATTGTTGCATTTAAACAATCAAAACACCATTTTGTTTTGTTGTTTAATCCTGTGCCAGAAGTGTAACATTCTTGAGTTGGATGCTTGACTGATGTGCAATTTTGCATTTATGAATTCTATGCACGTGTTGTCATCATGATTAAGGTTGTCATGGTGTTAAAATGTTGCAAAATACGAACTTTTGGGATATGTTATACTGGTGGCATGAGGATTGATATGCCGTCATAAGTCGAATGATATTTTGCCTTGACATACATATAATCTCTTGCTAGAGCTGAAGAGGTGGTTCATCAGCTGAAGTAATATGAACTTGTTTATTTTATCAAACTTGAAGTTAGTCCTTAGTCCACAATTTGTTTGAGGCGAAGTAACATAGAGAAGTATTAATAACTATGTGAAGTTTAATACCGGTATCACGAGGAAACAACTCATGTGTTAGAGATTGATGTCTCGTGGTCTTTATTTACATCTTCCTGATTTTTGAGCAGCGATGATAAGTTTGCAAATATAGATTAGTTCCTTCTATCTCTTTGCTAATGTCTACGTTCTCATAACGTTGCTTGGGTCTAAATTATCATGCTTATTTTGTATAAGTTATCTGGTTCTTCTCCAAATACTAATTTCAGCATCTCCATGACTTAGTTCTAGCAAGTGCCAAATTATACACTGGCGACAAGGACATAAGGAAGAATGTCGTCCTGTGGAGGAAGGGAGCCATTTTGATGGGAAGGATAATAGGTCAGGACAGGATAAATATTATGGAGAAACATTCGAGAGCAAGGCAAAGCAATGTGCTAAGCCAAATATATCATTCAGTGATGAATGTGTAAGGGCTCAATCCAGCTGCTCTGAATTGTTACGTGCTAAGGATGATAAGATCTCAATTGAGCTTCATGCTGTAAATTATTCTTCTGAATCTTCTGATGCATCCTCTGGAATTTCCTCCTCCACTACAAATACTGATTCCTCAGACGATACTTGTGGGTGTGAAAGCATTAATTCAGATGGTTCTGGGAGATTAGAGGAACCTTTATCATCTGATATTGCCCATAAGATCTCTAGCACTGGTAGTATCGAGATCAAGGGACAAGCTGAGCCACTTTCTCCTAAATTTGCTAGTTTGGTTGATTCTCTTGGGAGTTTCAGAAGTTCGAGCAAATTATGCAAAAGTAAGAGCTGTTGTTTTGATGATCAAGGCCTGTGCACGTCAAGCAGTCATTCAAATTCGGGCTATAGTGGCTTGCACAAAGAGTCAATGGCTGAGCCATCTAGACACCCTTCTGGCTTCTGGAATACTCTGAACCATCCAAGAAATGTTGTTCGTGATGATCCTCCTCATTCCGGTATCAGCAAAATTAGTGCTTGTGGGAAACCTGATTCTGGATCTACTCTTAGATTTTCTTTCGACTTGTCCAACGATACTCTTCGTCCCGTCGATCGGCAAGATTTTGAAATGTCAGCTAAGAAACCTGAGAGTAGATCTGCTTTATCTGAAAGGGCTAATGCAGATGGTTTAAATTCCCCTAAATCGTCCACAAAAAATGAATGCTACAGTCATGTTGCTGATGAAGGTTGCAATGATTCACGCATGTCGAAATTTAGTGCCGGTGAGTCCTTAAGCTCTGTGAAGACCAACGTACCTCCTAGCAAGACAGTGCCTTCTTCAAGAGTGGATGCTCATAAATCGAAGTGCAGTCATGCCGAGAGCATATCGCCTTCTGATCTTGATGTTCATGGACTTTCCGGGTCTGATTTGCATTCAACTTCACGTGCCAAATTAGACAAAGATTGTGAAGGTCAAACACATGCTCCTATGTCCTCTCATGTTGCCGCTCATCTTCCAACCACTAAAAATGGCTTGAAAACTTCAGTATGGAGAGTCCTAGATCAATTTAAAGGATCGGTGATGCCGAAGCACCACCGATTAGGAGTTGGGAGTGATATACCTGGAAGATGCAATGACAAGGTTTTTCATCATATTGCAACCTTTTTCTTGTTGCTTCTTCGGGGGCCAAATATTGTCCTTTTTCATGCCAAAGTGTATCTGTTGAATGTGCATTTATTTGTTCCTTTTGCAGGGTATTTTTCCATACGAGTTATTTGTCACACTCTATACATGGAAAGGGGTGGAATTTCATCCCCGTGGCCTAATAAACTGTGGGAATAGGTAATGGTATCTCTCCAGTTCTTTGAAGACAGCCAAGAGATTTGATGATCCATGATGCTTGGTTTTGATAATCTTGGTTGCTATCTAGATTTTTGCATTGATTTCTTGTCCTTGTTGGACCATCAGACGATCACCGTCACAGTGGTTACCTAAGATCTTAGCTCCACGATTGACTCTAAACATCCCTTCCTCTCCCCCCCCCCCCTTCCTTTTTCTTTCAGCTTCTTGACACCGCTATCACGGGGGTCGCAATTGGTAGGAGACCACCATAACAGTGGCTGTCTTGTGCAGCAAGATCCAGATTGAGGTCTGGATCTCACTTTTTCTCTGCGTCATGGTGGTCACTTGCAACTACTGCAATAGATGCGACCACCACCGCAGTGGTCACCGCAGACAGATGACCACGGTGGTGGTCCCTGATGTGTGGGCTGGACCTCCGCACTAATAATGGTCCGGCAACAGTAGTCCAGCAACCACATTCCGCAACTCTTATTTTTATTTTTCAGGATTTTTACTTATTAAAGTGCATTATCTGAATTGTCAATTTGACAATTATATCTGCCACCCGATCCAATGGTTCACCAAACAAAAAATAGGATAGAACAAATACCTCCACACTTCTTATCCTATAATAATCCTTGTTTTGGCAACCAAACACAGCCGAGGGCTTTACATCAATGTTATGTCTTTCCTGATGATGACTCCTAACTGTTTCATATCAAGTAACTATACGATATATTGTTGCATTTTGTATACACCAAGTAGGCAAAGTAGCTTGTTCTGTGCAACCCTAGATTTCAGGATAACAGTGGACAAAATTCTGCTTGAACAAATCAATTCGCATCTTCCTGTGAGACTTGATTGTATGTGATTAGCTTCCAGTGAAGCTCAATCTACAAAATCATGTCTGAAATTATTGATTTCGTCCATTTAGCTGAAGGTTTTGAATTCGTTTGATCTGTAAGTTCATCTCTTTCAAGAAATTTGTGGAGGATTGATGGAAGATTCTCTTTCAAATATGAAGTAACATTTATCTCATTGCTGAAAGTTGTCTCTTCATTAATTATTATTTCCTTTTGTATGGTTTTCTATGACACAAGCCCTCTTTTCCTTGCAGTTGTTATGCGAATGCTGTGTTGCAGTGCTTGGCATTTACTCCTCCTCTTACCGCATATTTCCTTCAAGGACTCCACTCTAAAGCATGTGAGTTGCCAGTTTACTTTTATTTGCTCAATGAGTGACTTTAGATGATTTCCAGTCACATTCTAATACACCTTACGTGTTACTTGTACTATTCATCTCGGTTGTGTCAGGCGTAAGAAAAGATTGGTGTTTCACCTGTGAATTCGAGAGTCTAATTTTAAGGATGAATGAAGGGAAGTCTCCTATTTCACCCATTGGAATCGTATCCCAGCTAAGAAACATTGGAAGGCAGCTTGGAAATGGGAAAGAAGAGGACGCCCATGAATTTTTAAGGTGTGTACTTCGCTTTTCTGTAGCCTGTGACAATTATTTTTGCATGAATTCTTTTGTCAGTTTCTCTCCAATGTTGGATAGTGCAACTCCTGATGAGTTAAATCTGGCAGGTGTGCTATTGATAAGATGCAATCCGATTGTCTTGTGGACTCTGGCAAGAAGGTATCTAGGTCAAAGGAAGAAGCCACTCTCATTGGCCTCACATTTGGGGGCTACCTTCGTTCAAAGGTAGTAATCTTGATGAAGCTCTTCCACCTTCTTCTATCATATGCCCACCATTCTATTGAACTCTTGCATGCAACTGGAAGGGCTTTTTTGCTAACTTGAAAGGTTATTATTGATATGCATGAAATTCATTCTCAAATCTGCAGATAAGGTGCACAATGTGTAATTTTGGGAGTTATTACCAATGCATGAAATTCCCTTCTTTACTGTGCAGATACAGTACACAAGGTGTGATGGTGAGAGTTTATAATTAATATGCATGGAGTTCCCTTCTCTATTTGCAGATTCAGTGCACGAGGTGTAATGGAAAGTCAGAGCGACATGAAAGGATGATGGATCTGACTGTTGAGATTGGAGGAGATATTAGAACGCTGGAGGAGGCTCTTCGACAGTTCACTAGTACTGAAACCCTGGATGGAGAGAACAAGTATCAATGTACCAGGTTGGCATGCCTAATCAACTTGTTATTTCATTTGAAGTATTTTCCTTACAATTTTTCAGGTTATTTGGTGCTTTCAAAGTAGATGCTACTAGATTTATCACTGTGGAAAAAATTCTTTGAGAATGAAGATCTTCCTTGCAGCAGTAAAATATTGAGGATCATCTGATTTCATCTTCTCAAAACTGCCATTTACTATGGCAATTTTATGAATCAAAAGAATTTATGGAACAATCTTACTAAGGATAGTTATTGGTGTTGCACCATGACTCCCATTTTTATTGTGTTTTAAGGTACTGTGACATATTTTCCCTTTACTGACATAGATTACAAAACGATACTTTTCAGTTGCCTGAACCAATTTATGCTGATTTTTCTGAACTTATGATGTGCTTTCTCTTACACGCGATTTTTATCAGGTGTAATTCGTATGAGAAAGCTAGGAAGAAGCTGTCAGTACTTGAGGCTCCTAATATCCTTACAATTGCATTGAAGCGATTTCAGGTATAGTCACTGCGGAGAATAATTAATCATGTTGCATATTTATTTTAAATCAGACGGTGTGTACTTTTATGGAAGAAAACTCTCATTTGCACTCTTTTTGGACTTGCAGTCAGGTAAATTTGGAAAGCTTAACAAGGCCATTCGGTTTTCAGAGATCCTTGACTTGTCCCTATTTATGAAGGGGACAAGTGACAGATCGGCTGTATATAGGCTTTATGGAGTAATTGTTCATTTGGATATCATGAATGCTGCATTTTCTGGTCACTACGTCTGCTATGTTAAGAATATGGACAATAAGTGGTTCAAGATCGACGACAGCACGGTAATTTTCATTCCTTAAGTCTAAATTTTCAAGAATATGGATGCAACATTTTGATTAGATTTTATGCTAATTGCATCTTAGGCTATTCTTTCTGGTATAAGTTGAAAATTCCAGTTACTGGTCAATAAAGTTGATGCAATTGCCTTTTCTTGCATCCTTGGATGCATTCACAAGAACTACAAGTTTCCTACTGTTCATGCAACAAGATATTTCACCAAAGAGTTATTCACTTGATGCTGGACTGGTCATAATAGAACCCGGCTCTGGTGCTTATCTGCTTGCAGACATTATGAATATTCTACTTATGCATGTTTCAAGCCGTATTGCTGGGTGATATTCGTGTACTTAGCTCCCTAAGGCTGAGCAATTAAGATTCCTGCAGTTTTCACTAGGCTGTATGCGTGATACTCTCGCTTGACTTGATACTTCATTCATACTGATGCATGGATGAGTTTGTGCGTGCACACCTGCATGTTTATAAGGCCTTTGCTTGTAAGCTGTTATGTTCATTCGACGCCTTTGATTTTGTGGGTTTCATTCTTTACTTGGTCTCAAATTTCACAATGTTATGGTTATGTTTTTCATTTTTTTTTTGGGGTGCCTTTTAGTGGATTTAATTGGAGCTCAGCATCAATAATGTGAACGCATATTCACTAATCATCACTGTGCTTTATAATAGGTGAAGCCTGTTGAACTCGAAAGGGTGTTGACGAAGGGAGCCTATATGCTTCTCTATGCCAGGTAAAAAGGTCTTAAAAGCTTTTGCTAAGTGTGAATGTGGCTGTCTGATACTGAGCGAGTATTTGCTATACAGGTGCTTGCCACATGCCCCTAGATCATTGAAACACAGTGCAACATCTGCGGATCCGAGAAACAAATCAATGAATGTCAAGAGCAGCGGAAAAATTGCCACACCTAAATCGGGGCTCACAAACTTGAGGAACAACCACCATTCTTCCGCATGTACAAATGATTCAGCCAGTGCCCATTCTTTTGATTCGGACTTCAACCTGCTGCACAGATATCACCGAGAGGATTGTTCAAGCGATGTTTCTTCCCTGTTTAGCAGTAATTCTGATGAGGGTTCTTGTAGTACGATCAGCACCCAAGATTCTCCCATCTATGATGACCTTTCTGACTATATATTTGGCGACTCTGGTAGTAGTTGGAGCACTAGTCCTCGGAGCAATCCCTCTGAATCAGGGAGGTGAAGGATTTTGCTTTTGGTTTTTTGCGTTCTGATGTCTCTTTAGAGAATTCGTAAGTAGCTGTAGTAGTTTCTGTAGGCAGACTAACCCGAGGATATCATTGGAGGGGCTAACTGTTTCGCAGATGTAAAATGTAGATTTTATCTGCCAAGCGAGTAGCGGAGGAAATTGGACAGATCAATCACCTTGAGGATAACATATTGAGATGTAGATAAGAGATCCATGAGAAGCCTGTATTTAATTTCACTTTTTGCTGGAAAAAAGAGAGGCCATTACAGTTCCATCAGTGTCGGTGCGCTTCTTATTTGAAGTTGATGATGGTAGTGGGATGTATTCATGTAATATCGAGTGTAGCAATTCCGTGTATGTCAGGTTTTATTCCCTCTCGGAAATGTCTCGGGCCCTCTTTTAGAAGAGAGAAATTGGGTCTTGCTGATCCAAAAAATGGGATCAGACTCCTGCTGAATTTGTAAACTCAAGTCTACTGGCAGAGTTTTCCCCTTTTTCCTTTATTAAAAAGGACGTGACTTAGCAATCGACGATTCGAAAGTAATGAAAAAGCTAATGTGAGGTGTAAATTAAGGGTTAGCCCGCTTCAAAAATGAACATCTGTATCATTTGTATTTTGGATACTCGTATAATCATGGAAGAATGACTGTTGAAGTGACGAATTTATGGAATTCAAGGGCATGAGGGACAATCACAGTGATATATAGAAACCTTGGCGTCCAACATGTGGAATGCGATATGAACCTGTACGTTTAGTACTGTTTTTTGTGTGCCCTTTTCATGATCTTCTGTCTCCCCATGGCTACTCTGTTAAGTGTACGGATCTCCTGCTTGTAGGGAAAGGGATCATGGCATTTATAGTCAGGGGGAAAGATTTAATAGCCAAGGGCTTCATGATCCTCTGCTCTACAAGCAGGGGATCCGGGTCCGTATGTTAAAGATCATATTCATACTCTTAGAAAGTTCGAGCCTTTGAATTTATCGAGTGATGAACATCCTTCGACTTTTTGACCTTAAAATTTGGGTCCAAATCATACTTTGTTTACATGTTGTTTCAAGATCACATCCTTGGAATCATGACCACGTGCTCTTATTCCAACCCCTCCCCCCTCCCACGGGGCCCGGGGGCGGCATACTTGTGTTGGACGACAAGATAATAAAACGTGCGTGGAATTGAGTCGGTTATTCATTATAATTATTGCTGGACATCTCTAATGCCAAAAAGAAAAAAGAACACATTTGGAATAACAACAAATTTTGACCTAAAAAAAATATAACAACAAAGAATATTTTGCCTTCAGAATTTATGCGTTGAATTTCTAAATTTAATAGTTGTGTCCATTAAATTAGTAGACAGACTTTTACACGACAGAAGGAGGCACATGTCAAAGAGTTAGTTAATCTGACAAAAAAATAATGAGTTATTTAAGTGATGATAATAATAATACAAATAATATAATAGGCTTGAGCAAATATTTCTTCCATATTCCTACAATAAAAAAAAATATAATTTAGCACGACATTCTGCCGTCAGAGTCAAATTTCCTTTAAAATACTCTTCTTTCTCTCCTTCGCATGATTGCGCATCTTTAAAATAAATCATGCGCAATCTGTTGGATTTTACAGAAAAACAATTTAATGCACAAGTTCCAATAGTGGTGAAAATATGTTTTTTTAATGCGTTGATTCGATAAACAATTTCGCTAAAAACAGTCGCCCGTAAAACTCTCCTTCGCATGATTGCCCGTCTTTTATCTTCTCCATATCTTAATCTGTCCTTCCAAGCTTAGTTTAAAATAATACATAAAGTGGAGAATATTATAATATACATCATGAAAAAATTACTCATTTAGTGCTTGCCTTTCGAATCAATCTTCGCCGAAAACCATTGACATAACAATCATCTCCACCTGTTTTAATTGATACGCCGCCAAGTTAGCAATTTCGAAAGAATATTGATCGGAATAATTACATTAGAATTCCGTATGAAATGGCTTGCGCTTAATTTACACAATTAAAAATTTTAAAACTTACTTAGATAAAAAAAAAAATTGGCCATATAATATTTCTTTATGCTTCTTGGCATTGAAGAGATAAAATTAAGAATTAAAAAAAATGTACCAATTATATGCCCCGGAAATATATACTAGATATCGTTAACCTATATGATTGATTACGGCCCAAAAAAAAAACGGCAACTCGGGATGAAAGCGTGGCCAAAAGGCGGTCAACAAAAGCGGCGGTCGTTGACGAACGAGGCATCCAAAGCTGGCACGGGGCCCACAACAGGAGCGCGATGACGTGGCAATCATTAAATTGGGAAATTTGAATGCACCAAACCCCCCATCCAACTGGGCGGAAGTTTCATTTCTTTACTTGTTTTTTTCTTCCCCTTCCATTTCTTTACTTGTTTGACTTGGTTGCATTCATGGTACAATCTATTCATGCCCTAATTTTTTAAAAATAAAAGTTGCATATTGTGGCTTCCTGCCGAATTTAACCCCCCCAAAAAAAATTATTAGCATCGAAAAAATTATAATAATTAACAATGTCAAATTCCATAACTCGTACATAAAAAAGCCGAAAAGAAATAAATCATGTTGCACTAGCAATTAGCTACTATTACTTGAGCATTCACTTCGGTATCTATTTATTTAGCGAAAAAAAAAATTAGAAAGCGCATTCCTGAAAATAATTGACACTATTATTTCAAAAAATTAATCAACTGAAATCAACAGTACTTCATATGAAAATATTTTCTACGAGTGATCGTTTTTAGCAAAAATATTTATCAAATTAATATAATAAAAAAACCATTTTTTCACCACTATTGGAACTTTTGCATTAAATTGTTGTCTGAAAAATCCAACAGATTGCATAGCTGATTATCGTGGTAGCAACTCAACTTTACCCCTACTTTCGAATTTGGATCACCTAATTTTCAATTCTCTAATAAGGACACCACCTTTTGATTTCACTTCTAATTAGGTCATTTTGTCCATTAACTGTCGTTGACATTTGGGGAAAATTGATTTAAAATTCAAGTGAACCTTCGGTGATTGAACATGGCTCATCAAGTATCGGAGTGACTTGAATGAATGTCAAAGAAAACTTGGAATACTGTTTTACCGGAATTTCTCCATGAGAAAATATCATTCATCGAAATTGGTTTTTAGACTTTTAAACGCAGTAAAGGGTCTTATAGCCAGGGGTGTCAATGGGCCGGATCGGGGCCAGCCCAAACTGAGCAGTACCATGCTCGGGCCAGCCCGAACCAGGTCGGGCCGAATTCAAGCAGAATTATTTTTTCTTTCCTTTTTTTTAAATTTTTTTGAATAAAAATCAATTAACAAATCATCAAATGAAAAAATATAAAAATAAAATATAAAAATAAATTAAATTTAAAAGAAAAATGGGTATTTAAAAAAGTTTGGCGCAGGGCCGACCCGAGTACCAGACCTAGCTCGAAAATGCCCGAAAATGCAAGAAAATTTTTGGGCCGGGTCGACCCGCCCGGTGCGGGCCCATTTGACAGCCCTACCTCTAGCGATTCCAGATATGAGAGATCTAGATAGTCAGATAATGAACACAAAAAATGTACAAATATTCCAATATAAACACACAAACATGATCTCAACTGAAGTTTGACTCCATGAAAAGGTTCTATAGGTACAATTCAAGGGAAATCGATACACATGAATTTGGAAGAAATTACACAAATGTAGAAAGCCAGAGTTTGACTCAATGAAATGACTTTGAGGGCACAATTCATACCAAAATAATGAACTAGCGCACTTAAAACTATGCTAGAGTTTGACTCGACGACAAAGTGTGAATATGCTTCGATACTACACCGAAATTTTACTCACAGCGCATAATCTAAGATAAAGATAAACGCAGGAGTTTGACTCGATGGCAAGAATCTGAAAGTTATAATTAAAAAAAATAGTAAATTACAGTACATAAAGTAAAGATAAGGTCAATTTGTTTATTTGTTCGGGATGGCTTCTTCTATGAATGCTTGGTGGTATTCATAATGGTTGAGTAGGTAACCGCCCTTGACGGCTGGAGCTTTTGGGGCGTCGATAGCTGCCTCTTTCACGATTTCCCACGAACTCATTTGCATAAGGCTCTATCTATGTAAACTGTCGATGGCTCCAGGATTGCTTTTATCGGTTCGGCTCCCTTTTCCTTTTGTTCATATGCGATGTACTCACGTCCTCCTCGAACCGCATCTTCATGAGGCTTTTTCAATATTCAGACAACTTGCGATAACTATTTTCATGGTTTGATATATATATATATATATATATATATATATATATATATATATCGGTGACGTAATTTATCATAAAATATATTTGTAAACAATTACCCAATCAACCTTAAATCTATTGCACAGATGTTCGACAATCTCTAATTAGTTATTCTCGCTAATTTTCATCAAAAACTGCCAATACGACAATCCAATCATCGCCGGCCGCCGACCGCCCTGAGTGATAATCCGACAGATTGAAAGGACTACATTGAGGATTACGTTGGCAAAATTAGAAAATTTAGGATGGAATTAAGATCTCTACAAGTAGTATAGGATTGATTGGACAATTTTTCAAAGATTACTGAATCTAAATTAAGTGTTTAATCGCTTTGGCCAGCCCCTTAAGGGGCTTCAAGCTTGTATGGCCTTGTGCTTTTCTTCTTCTTTCTTTTTATTGATGTAGGCCCCAGGCTACATTTGACGGGCACGAGACTCATGTCCCGAGAGAATGCACGTATTCGTATATCCAACTTTTGATGCAATCCTAGAATGTTAAATGATTTGAACATCGCATGTATAATCCAAACAAAACCATCTGACCAAGAGCTCAGAAAAATCCCATTTTAGCCGAGACAAGATAAGGTTTCTTTTGATTCGCAAAAAATGAATTAGTTTAAAAATATTTTCCTAAAAATGATTATTTGTATTGCTTAAAATAATTAATGAAAGAAAAATATTTTCATTACTGACAACAATTTATATCTAGATATTTTCTCGGATAATAAAAATATGTCCGATTCATTCATTTTTATAAGCAATATAGGCGATTATTTTTAGAAAAATAGTTTTCAAATCATTCTTTTCATGAAAATGATAGAGAGAGAGAGTTGGCCATCGTCGCCACAATTGAATGTTGATCAACGTCACAATGGTTGTATAAGACATCACCCGCTCTCCACAATTGTTCTGCCTCGTGTCACGGATCGGAAGTTCTGCATCCTCCAATCATACTCTCATCCCCTTGTGAGTGAAGCTTGATGGTGTCATCATAATGAGTGAGAAAGATAGAGGAGAAGATACAACTGTTTCGTGGGAGTAGCGTCAGGGTAGTATGTACAAGGAGTTCTAGGTTCAAATGAATATATCCGTAGAAGCTTTGAAGGCGAAGTTGGCCTCATAAGTACAAACTGGTCAAAAGTTACTGTCGCTCTCCTGAAGAGACCATGGCAGACCGACATCAATTGTAGTGCCCCAAAGTGTTTTGTTCGTGTAGCTCGATGGACTGGATGCCTGAGTTTCTCTTGACGTGGTACGAACTGTTACGGAAAAGCTATTCGCCTTACTATTCTAAGGGACAACACGAGAAGGAAGGCGACGTTCTCAGCTAGCTAGGCGTCGCATGGGCTAATTCCACGGCTAAATCTCCTTGCCCATGACAATGTTTTGTTAGAATAAGGCTCCCTCCAGTTGGCAAGCGAGCTAGAGGAAACCTGCGATCTACCCAATCCCACGAGGGCGAAGAGTGAATCGTGGAAGCAAATGGCGCTGAGACAAAATGCGGCCCTCGACATGCTTCTAGGATGCCACTAGGGTCATATACAAGAAACTGATTTCTCGCTAAATAGGGATAACGTTCCTAGATTAGTTCGGATTATCTCAAGATGGGTCTATTATCACGTTTTCAACAAAGAGAGAAACCTCCATTGGTCAGCTGGGTGTCGGAAGTGCTTAGTAGGCTAAAGAGGGTGCTGTCAAAGGCGTAGTTCGCTCAAAACATCACACTTGAGAGAACACGGGACTGAAGTAGCTCGAACAACCTTGGACCAAAAGTAAGCTGCCAATGGTGAGGAGTTATTCCGTTGAGAGAGCGTCCTCCATTCATGTGAGTCCCCTCGGTAGCGGTACAGAGCGACACAAGGAAGCGACATAATGACAAGCAACGAGGACGTTGAGGAATTGAGCGAGGGAGGATGTCATTGACCGAAAGTTTGGCGTCCTCTAATCATACTCTCGGTACCCTTGTGAGTGAAGCTTGATGGTGTCATTATGGTGAGTGAGCAACGCATAGGGAAATATGCAGCTAATTCATGAGAATGGCGTTACGCTGATTTGTACTATGAATTTTAGATTAGAATTTATACATTATCAAGAGTTCTGAATGCAAAGTTAGCCTCCTTATATAAATTGATTGAGAGTTGATGATGTTCTCCTAATAAGGTTATGACATGCCGAAATCAATTGTGGTAACTAAGGTATTCTATTCGTCTCGCTCGATGGACTGGATGCACAAAGCCCTAGTCTCAGCCACTACTTTATCCCAAGCCAAGCACAGCCTTAGCAAAGTTCAAAAGAGATAAGCATTGGGCGGAAGGAGGAGGAGGAGTTCAGCAGTCAGAGGGTTTTGCTTTCGATGCATATTTACCACAGTTTCTGCAATTCCAGGGAAAGAGCGAAAGAGACAACCCCAAAGCAAGAGTACAGATTTTGATCAGACACCGCATGAAAGTAAAAAAGTCCCAAACCCCCCCATTCAAAGCGAAGAGAGAAGAACCTCTTTCTTCAAAGACTCTCTCTCTCTCTCTCTTCTGCGACTGCGACTGCGGCTGCGACTGCGACTGCGAAATGCAAGCAACAGCACAGCTGTGGGGGAGGAGGGGTGGGGGCGACCGAAGATGAAATGAGACGAAACCCTAGCCACATTCTCTTCTGCTACACGCATTATCCCTCCAAAGCTTCATCCCTCCAAAGCCATCACGCACGGGTTGACGAGAAAACCAAGGGCGATTCGATTGGGGGGGTCCGGAGAGAATCACGGTTATCGCGTTCCCCCCACCCCACCTCAACAGGACGCGAGCCACTTCCCCAAACCGGACTGAGGTCGGCTCGGCTTTCCTTGCTTACTTCTTCAAGCCCGGAACGCCAAAGTCACCGAATCGTGAGACTTCTAGTTCGTTTATGATTCTTCTTCCCCAACCAAAGCGTCGGGAGACTTTGCTTCGCAGGAACGAGAAAGAAAGAGCAAAGCTTCAAAATTTCCTGTTCTACCTAATATGGATGCCAGAACAGTATGCACTGCACTAACTATATTGCCTAATCTCTTACCGGAAACAGCAAAAACTAACCAACCCAGTTTCAAACTAAGGAAGAAGAAAGAATTCCCTCTAACAAAAGCATCTCGAGCAACAAGAGATCACAGCCTCAGATACTTCACAAAAAAGACCCCAAAAAAAAAGAAAAAAAGAAACTGAACTCAATTATATGGTGGCGGTGGCGGTGGAGGTTGCCTAGGAGCAGGAGCCCATATCGCATCCGACGAAATATGGCGATTATACACCGGCTCCGCATGCCGCTGATGCCCCGGCCCGCTATCTCCGCCGCTCGACATCTGAGGAGACTGCCCCTCCCCGTTTCCGCTCCCCGCTTCAGACGCCGCCCTCCGCGCGTTCTCCGCCTCCTCCTCGCCGTCAGTCAACCTGTGGAAAGTCGGGCTGTTGAAAGACGCCGCGACGACGAAGACCGGCCCGGCTGCGACGAGCGGGCCCGCGATGGATCCACCGACGATCTGGCCCTGGGGGCCGGCGAGGGAGATGGAGAAGGCGTTGGGGGCGGCGGCGACGGCACCGGACGAAGCGGGCGGGGAGCGGGGGAAGAGGGTGGCGGAGATGGAGAGGATGTCGAAGCGGCCGCAGAAGGTGAGGGTAGCGCCGGGGCCTGGGGCGGAGGGCTGGCGGAGGGTGAAGTCGGAGACGGAGCCGGAGGCGGAGAGGACGGAGAGGAAGAGGGAGCGCCGGCGGCAGAAGCTGTGGAGGGAGGCCACGACGTCGGAGCCGCAGGGGACCTCGAGGATGTAGGGGCTGAGGGAGGGCTCGGGGTCTCGGGTGATGATGAGGGGGGGCTTCGGCTTGTTCTTGGACCCGGGGGGGCGGCCGCGGCGGCGACGGACGATCTCGATGGTGGAGCCGTCGCCGGAGGGAGCATCGGCAGGGGTTTTGGCCTTGGGAGAGGGGCAGGGCCTGTCGGGGGAGGGAGGCGAGGGGCGGAAGTGATGGAGAGAGAAGGGGTGGTGGAGCTTCGCAAAGAGGGTCGTCGGGGTGGCTGCTCCGGAGTGGTCGGAGGGGGATTCGAGGTACTCGCCCTTCATGGTGGACGGACGGAGTTCCACGGCGGCGAGGGAGAGCAACGCGGGAGAGAGAAAAGAGGGAAGGGGGTGGGTGAGCTTTGAAAGCAAGGAGAAGAATACAAGGGAGGAGACTTTGGCTCCCTCTCTCTCTCTTTCTGATGGCGCCGCTGGTCTTGGAGTTGGAACTTGGAAGTAAACAGCGGGGCCCACCGTCCTTGGTGAACGGTGAGATTCATTTACCTTCGGCTTCGTCTTTTGCTTAATCGGTTGTTAAAACCAAATGCTTCCGAGGCAATCCATTCCTTGCTACAAAAAAAGCTTGGTTCATCCTCAGGGAAAAAAAAAATTAAAGCCTAAGGTCGGACCTATCTCGTCGTTCAAGCTCTCTCGTCTTAAAGACCATCTACATAATTCCTCCATCCAACAAACGGGCATTGCAAATCGCATGGTAGGTTTTTTTGTTTTTGAGTTTCAAAACATCGAAACTGGCGATTACATGAAGGATCTGGATCTCCTGCCCTAGGGGTGACATAGTTTGATTTGGGCTATTCATTTTGAATTGAACGGCCCAAATCCTTTGATATAGAATAGATTAAAAGGATTTAAAAAAAAAAATTAATCTTGACGGTTCATTTTTTAGGTGAACGACCCATATCGTCGAGAAATGATTTAGTAACATAAATGTAAATATGATATTAAATCTGTACCGTCCGATTCAAAATGAACTGTCCAAATCCATGTGTACTAAACTATTTATGATTGCCCTAACCCTGCCATAAAGGGGCCAAGGTTGGCGATTCAAGTCTGAACACGGAAGTATCCAAGGTTTGAGGACCGTACTGTACTCACCCACCGTGCAACACCCTTTGGCCTTCACCCTGTCCAATATATCTCGTAGAAACATACGGACTACAGCGTACAATACTCAACAAAAATCCATGTGTACTAAACTATTTATGAATTGTTTTTTTTTTTAATCCCTCTTCCAAGTGATTGGGGGCTTGGATGAGATACGGAAATCCATAGGCGTCGAGTAATGCTTGGTCCGACGCGCGAGGACACCGGAAAAGACAAGACTCTCTGTATTTTTTTTTGTCAAAGGACAGACAGAATTTTTTTTTTTTTTTGGTCGGAGACAGACAGAGATTGGAAACGCGTCTATTTGGGGGAAAATTTTGCTGCACATGGTTTGGCCATGTTGAACAAAGACATTAGGGTGCCCAAGCACGGAAAGGTGGGAGGAAGAAGAAGACTTAGGAGGAGGTTACCGTTTACGACACGAAAAATTAGCCAGTTGAAAAACACTTTTTCTTAAAATGATGGCTTGAAATAATTAGTCAATTAAAATTATTTTCATCGTTGAATGGTAATTTATATGTAAAATGCGAAACAAAACCGCTTAAGTATACTCCAATGGTTGCCCCAGATAAAGCGCAACAATCCTATCATACTCGACATACTTGTCAAATTGATAGTCAAGTCGAAAATGGTCCAGCCCAAATAAATTTATTTTTATGGAATGCAAGTCTAGTGGCATACTCGACTCATACTCGATCCGACTAATATTCTTAAAACACTTTTATATTTAGCCTGCAGAGTGAGTGGGGGCAAGATTGAATGAGGATGAGATAGAATGAGGAGAGAGCCATATATATGAGTTGAGTCAAAGAAACTTGTAAACTTATTTACAACTCCATTTGACACCCATATATCGAATACAATAGGCTCATATAACAACGCAATCCATCATATATATATATATATATATATGTGATTTTATGATCCATTTTAACATGTCTAATGCTCGATAAGTTCATAAGTCTTGAGAAGCCGAGTGTTTGGGCATCATCAGATGTTACAATACACTAGCTTGATCGTCTCTCGAATATGCAAGTATGGCCGATGCATCGTTCTTTTGTGTTCGGACAATTGCGCCTCAAAAGAACATGGGAGTGTGCTAAGAACTAAAAAGGAATGACTCTCGAACTAAAAAGTCAGGATTTTTAAATCAATCGTATGATTTTTCATGTTACCGTCGTAAAGTCTGCAATCTCTTTCGGGATTGGTGATTACCTACACGGGCTAATCGAAAACATAGTATGGCTTGCATGTGTTAAGCGTGTGTACCTGAAGTAGCATGATTGGAGATTTTTAGCGCTTACCAATACTTTGAACTTTTATTTTAATATATGCGTCCTGTTTCATTTTTAATTCAAAGAAAGGGGATATATTAATAAAATAAAGATCAAAGAAATATTTAACCTTTCTTTAGAGAGAGAGGATGAATAATTTTTTTTAAAAAAAATTTAAGCGTATTGTCGGAAAAAAGAACAAACTTTAAAGTAGTGTGACGGAATATTCAATTTTTATTTTTTTAAAACCTTAAGAATCGGCAGTCTATCCATTTTTAATGTGTCTAACCTGAAATATCGCGGGCCAAAAGATGATTTCTCACGACACCGATTTTCTGTTTCCCTTCTCCATCTCCTCCGATCGAGAGTCAATCCTGGACAAAAAATAAAAAATAAAAAAAATTACAGAACCTGAAGCTCGCTTGCTTTGACGGGAAGGCTCGGGCTCGCCTTCCAAGTGCTGAGACGACGGCTTCGGTTCCCTTTGTCTTCCCTCCTTTCCCCCAGTTTCAAACATCGCAATGATGTTTGCTTGGCTCACACTTCAAGAAAATTCGTGCACAATTTGTTTTGTTTTGTTTTGTTTTTGTTTTTTTTTTTTTTTGGGGGGGGATGGGGCCTGAATCGTCTGCCATAGACGCAGATGATATATACCCCCAATCACCACATCCCCACCCTTCATTTGAATTTTGTCCCTATATGGAGGGTGGGGATGCTATGGATCCCCTGTCCCTATCTGGGAGGATCCAGATCCGGGGAGATGAGGAGAAGGTCAAGGTCAAAAAGTTGGATTTGCAACTTGTCAAATAGTTCTCTAAGCAGAGAGAATTTCGATGTCGACCCACTTGGGGCCAAAGCATGTTCAATTTGATAATCTTGTAGAAAATGAGCATGCATGCATGCATGTCGTGGGGTCCTCGCGCATCCATCTTGAGTTTTTTTTTTTTTTTTGGTAGTGGGGGTAATTTTCGGACAGGAAACAAAAAAATTGCCGAGAAAATTAAAGGTACTGAGACTGGAGTCTATTTTGTCTAGTCATATGAAATGATATGAAATGTTAAGATAAACCGGAAGTAAAACCAAACAATGGGTGTTCATCGGTAGGAAAACTAAAAAAAAAAAAATCATAAATTTATTGCATTTATCCAAATCCAGTCATAAACCTTTTAATTTGATTGATTTAGTATTGAAACTTTTGAGGATTTGCCGATTCGGTTCTAACCCTTTCAATTGTGTCAATCTAGTCCTAAAACTTTTTAATACTTCCCCAATTTAATCCTTCAACTTTTGTTAGAAATTTATGAAAAAAATGATTAGAAATTGCTAGCGTAACAATCTAGTAAACACGGGCTGTCCTACATAATGTAGCTGGTGTTGAGTGGACAATCTTTTAAAATCTTAAAAAAATTATTCTTATTTTTTTAAAAAAAATCCATGGCCGGCGAGGCCTCAGCACCCTCACCTAGATCCAGTTGAGGGTCATGTGGTGACTTCGTCGGCCCAAGATTAGAAAAAAAAAAAGAAATAAGAATAAAAGAAAGAAATAATAAATTCAAATATTTATTTTAAAATTTACATTGCATATAGCGGTAACGCCTCAGCTACCACTTTCAAAACAATTTTCTTCCTTGCCTTTGACAACAGTTTTTCCTTCCAAACTCCTAATTTCAAGTTTTTACCCTGGTCAGTATCCATGCAAACATCTCTTTTTTTTGAAAATTCCCAGTTCCATGATGCATGCTAAATTTCGCCTTGTTAATTTAAGGCGATTAAGACATTAGAACTAGACATGGTCCCGGGCCGATTTGAGCCCGAGATTGGCCCATTGACCGGGCCCGCCAATTTTGAACCGGAACCGGCCTGGCCCTCACGGGCTAGTTAAGATTCAACAAATGTCGAACCGGCCAATTGGCCTTTAAAAAAAGTACTGATTTTTTTTTTATTTTTTCAATTTATTAAAACTATGACTAGGCCGCCATTTTATAGATGATGCCCCTCTTTTCCTAGCTTATTGGCCGATGTGGGACTTTTATGTTGGTCATGAACCACAAGAAGATGAGGAACGAGTCCCATATTGTTTGGTAAGAAAGATAGGCACACAAGAATACATTTTAAGTAGCCAGGATGAGGGTCGAAGGCTTAAGTAAGGAATACCACATCGATTGTTTAGTGAGAATTACGAGTGAGATGCTTCTTTAAGATGCTCAGTGACTGAGTTGAAGTTAATCGCTTTTCTTGGCTTAAGGGCTCGAATGAAGTTTAATTTAGTAAAGAAAGTTTTTTTGGGGGATTCACGTGTCCAAGCTGAGGTCGGTTCCCTCCAAATATAAAATTTAATTATAATTAATGATTTATTATTTAAATTTAAAAATTGAAACCAAAATCTCGCCCTATCTATAATGAGGGGCCTTTTCTTGCTTGTTAGCACTAATCTTTGATTGCACCTAGCGCGCCCCCCTTCTTTCTCAAAGTCAATTTTATGGCTTGTTAGTCGAACTTCCACCCCTTCAGGGTTGGTTCCAATTTAATGTTAGTTCAAATGATCACAGGTCAAATGTGACAACATGGATTCTTCTTTACTGATTAGATACAGTTATGGTATTAGGCTATGCATTGATTATCATTAATTGGATTTATTAGGAAGCTAATAAAGGGACTATGGTAGTAATTTGACCTCTATATTTACCAAAACCATAGTATAATTTATAGCTTGATTTAGAACTTAATGTGCACAATTGGATAACCAAGGGCGAAATGGACATTTTTACCCTAGGATGGCTGAAAATTCCTGGGAATTGCGCCCAATTTTCACTCAATTAACATTCACCTTATAAGACAATTGTTGACAACCGATTTTTGGATTAGATCATTTCAGTTTATTTGAAAAATTCATAAAAAATTCATAAAAAAGTTAAAAATTATAAAATCAACTTTGGTGGCCTTGATCAATCTCAAGGAACCATTTTTGATCAAAAAATAATTTTTCATATCTTTCACATTTTTCAATTTTTTCAGAAAATAACAAAATATTCAAAAATTCAAGAAAAATAGCATTTGAGGTCGAGCAAATATAAAAAAATAGTCAATATTTTTATTTTTAATCTCTTATATTCTTGACCTCATAAAAGTTCAAATTCAAGTTCAATTTTATGTGTTCCTTTGTTACATGTATGATTGAATTTGATAAAAAAAATGTCAATTGAGTCTTTTAATTTGTAATTTTGGCATTTTTAGGATCTTGTCATTCAATCCGATTATCCCTCATTGCAATTTAGCCTAATTAATTGCACAAATTGCTCAATTGCATGAATTGAGCAAAATTGCATACTTAATTGCAATTTAGTCCTTGAATTTGGGCATAATTGAAATGACTTTCAATTCAAGGGCTACCTTTACAAATTGAAGCCATTACCCTATGTTTTTCATCATTCTGAGTCGACTGGCATAGGCGGTGTGATCCAATTTGACCGTTTGAGCCCTCAATAGCACAGTTTTTGAATTTGCAATTTAATGAAAATTTGGGGGTTTGTAGAAATTGACATAAACTTTTGGGTAAAATCACATTTTTAGATAATACGCATGTCCTAAGTTCGATTCTGAGGTTTAAATTGTGAAAATTCCCTACCAATTTGGGTTAATTTTGAAAATTCCAAGTAGGAACTGGTTCGGATCGGTTAGACCGCTTGATCAGACCGATCGAACAGGTCGAGAACAGTGTCATCTTCAACCTTAGGAATCCCGTGCGAATGAATAGTTCCTATGTGGATTTTGATCCCAAAATTGAAGGATCAATTGGCCTCGATTCATGAAATTGACGAGGGGGTTTTGTTAACCAAGAAGTCCGGCGTTGATGACAACCAGTCCGACGGTTCACCAGAGCCACTCCGACGAAGGTCAGATGTTCGCCTGCTGTTTCCAAGCCAAACGCAAAACCAAATGCAGGTGGAATTCGAGTGAAATTAGAGTCACCGGATGGCCAGGATAGATAACCAATTCATCTCGGATGTTCACTAGTGTTCGGTGACCATTTCGCACGTGATCATATGTGCGAATAGTCATCACTAGATATCTCTCGGGCGGCCTATTTCTCGAAGAGAGGATATAACCAAAAATTGGCACGTTTTAAAAGAGGTCTCTCTCATTCTGTTCGGGGAGGATAACGGAATTGAGAGGAGGAAAGAAAGAGGAAGAGAGCTCGCTCTCCAATCCCCATTGTCGAGAGCTAGAACTCGGACTGGTAAGGCACTTGTCTCGTCCCGCGCCCAGGGCACAGGCACGCGACTCCCTG
This sequence comes from Rhodomyrtus tomentosa, assembly GCA_028455895.1. Classification (NCBI taxonomy): domain Eukaryota; kingdom Viridiplantae; phylum Streptophyta; class Magnoliopsida; order Myrtales; family Myrtaceae; genus Rhodomyrtus; species Rhodomyrtus tomentosa. Next base: position 30,751,918 of record JAPCWY010000001.1, on the reverse strand, counting down.
CGAGCGAACTCTCTCGTGTCCCAAGAGTCATATTTCGAGAGATGCATAAAAATCATCCGCATGCGGAAGCGATAACATAAATTCCTCCGTACAAACATTAGCGGGGACTTGGATAGTAAGGACACCATAATTACATTTATACATAACCTCCCACGAGTTCTTACAAAAGTGCTGGTAGACTAATCTTGCTAGTCGGTAGGGGTAATAAGACCAGCTCAAAAGACAACCATTTGCACAAATTGCTCAATTGCATGAATTGGGCAAAATTGCATACTTAATTACAATTTAGTCAATGAATTTGGGCATAATTGAAATTTCTTTCAATTCAAAGGCTACCCTTTACAAATTGAAGCTATTACCCAATGTTTTTCATCATTTTGAGTCGATTGGCATAGGTGGTTTGATTCAATTTGACCGTTTAAGCCCTCAATTGCACAATTTTTCGATTTGCAATTAAATGAAAATTTAGAGATTTTGTAGAAATTGACATGAACTTTTGGGTAAAATCACATTTTTAGATAATAATCATGTCCTAAGTTCGATTCTCAGGTTTAAATTACGAAAATTTTCCACCAATTTGGGTTAATTTTGAAAATTTCAAGTTGGAACTAGTTCGAATCGGTTAGACCGCCCGGTCAAATCGGTCGAACCAGTCAAGAACAGTGTCGTCTTCAACCTTAGGAATCCCGCGCGAATGAACAGTTCTTATGTGGATTTTGATCGTAAAATTGAAGGATCAATTGCCCTTGATTCATGAAATTGATGAGGGGGTTTTGTTAACTAAGAAGTCCGACGTCAATGACGACCAGTCCGACGACTTGGATCCACCGGAGCCTCTCCGACGAAGCTCAAATGTCCGCCGGCTGTTTCCAAGCCAAACGCAAAACCAAATGCAGGTGGAATTCGAGTGAAATTTGAGTCACCGGATGGCCAGGATCGATGAACAATTCATCTCGGATGTTCACTGGTGTCCGGTGACCATTTTCGTTCGTGATCACACGTGCGAATAGTCATCACCGGATATCTCATGCGCGGCCAATTTTTCAAAGGGAGGATATAACCAAAAATTGGTACATTTTAAAAGAGGTCTCTCTCATTCTGTTCGGGGACGATAATGAAATCCAGAGGAAGAAAGAAAGAGAAAGAGAGCTCGCTCCCCAATCCCCATTGTCGAGAGCTAGAGCTCGAACTGGTAAGGCACTAGTTAGGCTGTTTTCGGCCAAACTGAAGCCAAAGAATGCCACTGGAAGCTCGCTTGGAGTAGCAGGAGTCGATCCCCCCCAGTTAGGCCGCCTATAATCTTGAAAAAAGTGAGTTCAGTCTTTAAACTTTCTTACTGTGCATCAATGGCGGATTTGGCATCCGTCCATCATTCTTAGTTGTGGACCTTAAGAACCAATTAAAGTTGATACTCTAACATTAGTTGTGGATCAGGTTGTGTCGAAAAATCGACCTTCACTAAACTTAGGTAGTTATAATGTTTTGTTAGAGACCGCTTATGACTTGTAGGCTAAAAGAGTTTTTGGCACACTGCTAATGTCTAATGCACCTGTAGGGTCGCACCTAATAGTGAACTGATTTAATATTTTCTCTTCGCCTTGGTCTACTTAAGAAGTAAAATTTGATTTATTCTCATATTACGAATATCTACGCAATCACGCGCGTTATAAGATAACGATTAAACGTACGATTGAGTGGACGGTTTAGAGGATGTCGTGGGCTCAGGCCGAGCCCAAACTATGAAATATATGGTTACAAGTAATAACCTAGAGATGCCTCAGAAAGCGTGAGAACATTATCTCGAAGGAGAAACACAGAGAACAGTTCTCTGTTTAAGGCAATTGCGAGAGACACTCTAAAATCTGAAAGCTAGCATTTAGATCTTTGGAGATTGCAGTTCATGTGTGTGGATATCGGTAGAGACGCAATATTTGGAGCGCTAATTCAGACACAATCGATCATCGATTTATCGCCGATAGAAAAAAGGTATGCCTTGAATCTATTTCAATTTCGATATACACATGAATCTTGTGTTATGATTTCGTTTCACTGTAGTTTTATGAATCTAGAAAACCCAACAATGACAGGCTGAAATCAATTATTGTGCCTAAAGGAATATGTTCGTCTCGCTCTATTTACAGATGCCTGAGCTAAGCTGGACGTGGTATGATCTCAATACGAGAAAATTATTCTATTGGGTGAGAGCGCGACTGCCATCCATGTGAGACCCCACAACGGCATTGATGGTAGTAAATGACATAGGAAAGTGATAGAAGAGCTTGCAACAGAAATGTTGCGGAGTTGAGTGGGAGAATATGACAATGACCGATTGTTCCGTATCCCTGTCCATACAAATGTATGGTGCGGTAGATTGAAAGTCTCGAACCCTAAGTCCTCCTTCATTCATATAACCTTGGAGTGGAGCTTGTGGTGTTGTTATGTGAGCAAGCGAAGCAGACGTGAAGATGCAACTAGGTCCGCGGGAGTGGTGTCAGGTATTTTGTGTATTGTACAAACTGGTCAAGCGCTGATATTATTCTCCTAATGAGGTCATGACTGGCCGAAATCAGTTTTTGTGCCTAAAGGAATTTGCTTGTCTCGCTCGATGTACAAATATCTGAGCTAAGTTGGACGTGGCTTGATCTCGATACGAGGTAGTTATTCTGTTGAGCGAGAGCGTGACTGCCATCCACGTGAGACCTCACAGTGACATTGATGGTAGGAAATGGCAGAGGGAAGTGATATAACAGCTTGCAATAAGGGCGTTGCGGAGTTGAGTAAGAGAGAATGATAAGGACTGATTGTTTCGTATCCCTATCCATACAATGTATGGTGCGGTGGATCGAAAGTCCCGAACCCTAAGTCCTCCCATACTTATATAACCTTGGAGTGGAGCTTGTGGTGTTGTTATGTGAGCAAGCGATGTAGAGGGGAAGATGCAACTGGCTCTGCGAGAGTGGTGCCAGAATGTTTTGTGTTAGGAGTTCTAGGATAGAAATAGTATATCTTTAGAGAATTCTAAAGACGATATTGGTTCTCGAGTACAAATTGATCGATAGCTGATGTTATTCTCCTAATGAGGTCATGACAGACTAAAATCATTTCTTGTGCCTAAATGAATATGCTCATCCCGCTTGATGTACAAATGCTTGAGCTAAATTGGACGTGATATGATCTTGATACGAAAATTTTGGAAGGATCATGATGGACAAATTCCATTGGGTGCGAAATTTCTGGTGTTTCGGGTATGATTTCATCTACTTCATCTTCATCTTCCTTTACCTTGTTCTCATAGAATTGCTTCCAAATGGGACTAAACTCTTTTGCTTCTGACATCAACCGACAACCATTTCTGAGTTCCTCCAGTATGTTTTAGCATCAGGAATTTCCGAGCAATAGGTTATGCAGTGATCCAATTTGCCACTACCATAGCAGCATGAGGTAATCTTTCATATTTGTACTCCTACCATATGTACTTGCCAACTCAGCTAGTGACAATTCCTGTGCTTATGTCTCAATTTTAACTTCCAGCACCTCACCTAGATCAGTTACAATCCTCCTTAGTATTCTTTTCTTATGCCATTCCAATCAGTCAGAATGTAAATTCACGAAGGAGAAGAGTTATGGAAATGTTTTTTTTTTTTGTAAGGAGAGTTATGGATATGGTTGATCTGTGAATCATGGGATAATTCTAAAAAAATTCCTAAACATGTTGCACTTTTACCAGTTCAGTAATAAACCTTTTAATTTTATCAATTCAGTCCTAAACTTTTTGCATTAGTACAAATTGAATCCAATCAGCAACTTTTATCAATATTTTAATTTTTTATTTTTTTTTCTCTTGGTCTTCTCCTGTCTCCAGCCATAGAGTTGCTGACCAGTGGAGGACATAGCCGGCCGGCCATAGGCGCCGGCGCCGGCGCCGCTGGGTGAGGCCGAGCTCGCCCAACAATGGCATCGCTGTCACTGCGATGCGCTCCAATGTTATATGCTCTTTCCCAGGCCTTATAGAGTTTGTTTGTACCTTCTAGAGAGGCATCTGGCAGAGTCTTTCGTAAATCTAATCAAGAACTTCACAGAGGCAAACTCGCAAATAGAGGACTTCTTGTCAATGAGATGGAATCTCCCCCAATTCACACCTCACAAAATATCTGCAGACAAAATCGACACACGCTGAGTTTCTATGCTGGCACTGACACAACACACCAGTCCACTAAGTCAATCTGTAATTTTGTGTCAGTGCATCCTCACATAGTCGATTTCATGGCCATGCAAAAGATATCCCATCTCGAACCTGTCGAGAATGGCGCTCATGGCGACCCCAGGAATTACAGAGAGGAAGCGCGCTCGGTGGCTGGCTTGGGAACGAGACGAGAGATTCGTGGGGGTGGGGTTAAGTCGGAGAAAGGAATCGGAACAGAGATGCTATGGCTGCGCAAGCTCGGTGTCGCCCAAATTTGGTGAGGCCGAGCCTCATCTAGCAGCGCTGGCACCGGCACCAGGCTCACCTAGTGGCTGCTGCCCCGCCAATGGCCTGCCGGCTATATCCTTCTGTCAGTGACTCCATGGCCAGAGGAAAGAGAAGACCCAAAACAAAAAAGAAAAGAGAAAAAAATTAAAATATTTGTAAAATCTCCATGTCAACGACACGTCATCGCCGACCGATCAAAATTTATCGGATGAACTGAATCGACACAAATGTAAAAAAATTAGGACTGAATTGGTATTAAAAAAAAGGTTTAGGCGGACGCCACGAAGGAATGCACTTACAAAAAAAAAAGTTTAGCACTGAATTGACGTAAATTAAAAGGTTTAGGACTAAATTGTCAAAATTAAAAGGTTTATCGAAAGCACAAGTTTAGGATTCTTTTTAATCAAAATTAAAAGATTTAATACTGAATTCTTGAAAGAATGAGTTATGCGTATGGTTGAGCTGTTGAAGCCTGCCCTGAACTTTAGAGCAGCAGTACGCGTTTGTTTTTACCTTTTTAATTCCTACGCATTACTCTTGAACTTTCACTTTATTTCGTTAACGGTGTGTCTGTCGTAATTTTCCGTTGGCATCTTTCATGGGATTGCACGCGCTGCGATTAATCTAAACCACGAGGGAAAATACATTCTTCACTTAGTCTTTTTTTTTTTGTTTATCGAATTTTCTTCGCTTAATTAATTGGCAAAAAATTGCGTCACCGAAAATGGAAAATACTAAACTATCAAATCATCAATTATATGTCCATATCACATAAAAAAAAGGTCCGAACATATAATGAATAATAGAAAGAGGAACCCTAATTAGACATACAGGAATACAATCAAGTCGAAATTGACAACGTTTTGAAGTACTTTGGTTTTCTTATGTCAAAAGCGAATTCACTGCGATATACTAATTGAGAATTTAAGCTATTTTACTAGTAAGACGATTCCCCCGATAAGATTACCAACGCGATATACGTGTGCTCGATAAAAATCTGGACTCATGATCCTACATTCGGTCATTAACCTCCGGTCGTCAACCGCTTTTATCTCCTGTCGCTACTCGGTCCGAACCAGAATTTGGAGCCCGATTCTCCACAACTTCCCTCAAAGCCCGTTTCAACCCACCAAATTCACGCTCCCTCCCGGCCCACTTGATCCGCAAAACGCACCGGGTGCGCCCCGCCAACGTCGCCATCTCGGCGCGAACCACCCTCGCTCGGAAAGCCCGAATGGCCCGGCCCAAGTCCCCGTTCAAACTCGGCCTGTCGTCGCAGCACACCGTCGCTTCCACCAGGCCTTCCTCGCCGCTGCAGCGACTCAGACTCGCCTCGTCTGACTCGCCGGAAAGCGGCCACGGAGGCACCAGGCCCGACCCCGCGGACCCGTCTCGCAGTGCCACGTCAGCGACCTGCTGCCTCAGCTTCTTCACTCGGCGGACCACTTGGGCAAGCAAGGACGCCTTGTCCATCTGCACAATTTCGTGGCGGGCACAACACATGAGAATACGTGATCATATGATCATCACAAGAAGCCGTTTGTTTGAAAATAATCAACGTAAGTGTTTTTCATATAGAGAGAATTTGGAGAGAGAGAGAGAGAGAGGTGTGCAATGGCTATACTTTGGAGGTGGAGGGGAGGAGAGAGCGGAGGGTGGAGAGGTGGGCGTTGATTCGCTGCCTGCGCCTCCTCTCTGCCTCCTTGTGGCTCCGGCTCGCCGCCGTCGGTGGTTTCCTCATATTGCGACTCAGCGGCGGGTCTGCACCGTCGACGGAGTTGACCGAGGCTCTAGCCTTCCGGTCCTGAGGGATACCGAGTGCGAGAGGTCTCGAGTCCATTGGAGTAGCTCCCGAGCGGAAGCATATATGAATGATATATGTCCAGCTACAAAACAGGAAAAAGAAGATAAAGGCAAAGATCAGATTGATGGAGAAGAAGACAGCTTTATAATGAGAAGAAGAAGAAGAAGGGAGTGAGAGATGGTGAAGCAGAGCGAGTGAAGAGGAAGAACTGAGAAAGGGAAGAGAGAGAGAAAAGGAGACACCTTTTGCGTCCTGACGAGGTCACTGTTTTTTGGTTATAAAAGAAATATAGAATTCTTAAGCAATTTTAAAATATTCGCATCAGAAAGCTTATTTATTTATTTATTTATATCAATCTCGAAGGTCTATTTATTTGGTTGGATGATGAATATCGCAAGCTCATTCTCATTAGATTCAAACGACCTACGATACGCAAATGACGAACTTTAGTCTAACTAGTGAAATTGAATTCCAACATTGATATCTTTATTTCCCTTTTTTTTTCCCTCGTTTTTCAACCCTCTTGTCCCATTTTGGTTAATCACTCCATCAAGGAAATAATATTTTGCCTTGATTGTAATCTTTATAAAAGCCAATGGGATACATATGATTCGCGGTTCGGGGACAAAGTTCCTAGGGTTGGCGCGGTTGGTTGGAGGTATTGGAGGAGTGAAGGGATTTTCAGCTCAGAAAAATTGTTCGAATCTCGTCAACTGTGTGCAAACTATTAGGGCCACTTGCTCAAGTTAAAAATCTAGATTCAAGCAGTTCTTTGGGAGATTTGAGGGTATTTCATGTGCCTCTATATGGCCGGGTCTCCATGTCCGCACCCCTGGATTATAAGAGAGAAAGAAGAAATCATATTGAACCGAAGCTTGATCAATCAAATCCAAAGTCGAGGTTTTTTTGGGTTATGATTTTCCGTTGGACCTTTGGAAATGAACAAAGATGCTTGATAGAGGACATGTTAAGTTTGATGGTGATGTACAAGTGAAGTGGTAGGGAAACACAGCACGAGGCCATTGATGGGTGACAGACAGCAACAGTCTCCATGAGATGAGACATTGTGCATGCAAAAAACTGGGCAGGGCACACGACATGTCGTCTTCATCACGGTATCCTCTCAGACTCCAGGTGGAGTTGAAATATGGCAATTTCTCAGCCATTCCTGATTCTCTCTTTCTCTCTTTCTCTCTCTCTCTCTCTCTCTCTCTACCTCTGCACGTTTGTCTCACCTCTTATGTTATGCTCGCTCTCTCTCTACTCTGTGCTTCTGTCTCACCTCTAATGTTATGCTCTCTCTCTCTCTCTCCATCTTAATCCCTGAAATAATAGGGTTTCTTCTCGGTTGGCATGTAGGGGTCCATTCTAACACATGGTCACATGCAAGTTTCCATGCATGCTTGTTCCGTCACTGTTTTTCGAACCTGTTTTTTCTTTCCCTCTGCCAAGATTCTACAGGGAACTGAGCTGCATTATGTTCTTTGGTGGGGCTTTGCAGGTTTTCTGCACTAATGCCAAACCTTTTTGCCCCTTCATTAGCTTCTAGCAAATTGGGCTGGCTAATTTTCTCATTCCTCTGTACTTAATTTTTCCAATAGAGTCACCGAATGGACTGCGTTTTATAGATAGTAAAGTTCTATCTTTATGTAGGAGCTCGTAGCGGTACCCTAAGAGAGACGATGGTTTTATGAAAGAAACGGGTCTCTCAATTTCATATCGAATGATTACATTGTCGGGATTTGTGTTCAATCCCATAATAAATGAATGAAAAGTGTGTCGAAGGGAGTCCCGTGTAGGATGGAAGAGAGATGGAAAATATACATAAATTTTGGAACTTCACAAATGAGTTTGGGCCCCAAGGGTCATCCCACTTTTGTGGACGGGAGTACATCTACGCAAAGCTAGGTCATCCCACACGTGTGGCCCACGCGTCAGCTGGTCCCTGGTCAGGTTCGGTTCGGTTCGAGTTTGGGCTTGACTTTGTTCTTATATTTTTAGCCCATCAAACTTATTTTTTCTAATCCATTATCGAAATCGAAACCCAACGGTTTCGTAACACGTTGTCGAAATCCTTCGACGAGCCCATTAGGCGTTGTGATGATTCGTTGACATCCCTCTTCGGTGAAACTATGTGACTCTTTGTTTATTTTTTGAAACTATACGGATTCGTGTCGTTTCGTCAACACCTTTACTAACGTAACCGTACGGCTTCATCACTCTTTGTCAACTATTTATATCTCTGAGTTTTCTAAAACAAAAAAGTTTTTTTTCCTGCATTTCATTCTTTTCGGAAAAAACTGCATTCAACTATTCTCTTATTCTCATTGTGCGATTACTCCACAAAGTGGCATTCGAAGGTTTCCTCTGAAACAAGTATCGGTTTCAAGGAAAGGCGATCCGTTCTATCCTGGGAGGCAATTGTCCAAGAACCTTGGGTACCGGTTGAGGGGATAAATTTGTCTTAAGAACATAACGTCATTTCGTTGGACTCCGATCATTAATTTACATTCATATTACTTATCTACAATTAGTTTCAGGTTTGTCTATCAACCTAATTTTCATATACGAATTTTAAATTACCCTCATAGGCTCCAACAATCTTAAGACAAATTTTTCGTGTTTTTCGATACTTGGTTCGTATAGTTACTTTCTGTAATAAGTATATGTTTTCGTAATAGATTTGGCGTCATCATCGACAACACCTATTGCCTCTATCCCGACTCATGGAGAAAAGCCAGAAAAGTTCAATGGAACTGATTTCAAGAGATGGCAACAGGAGATGTTGTTCTATCTCACGACTTTGAACTTGGCAAGATTCCTCAATGTGGATGCTCCTAAGTTAGATGAAGAGGAGACAAATAAGGAAAATGTTGTTGTTGTAGATGCATGGAAGTATTCTGACGTCCTGTGTCATAACTATGTCCTCAATGGTCTAGAGAATTCCCTCTACAATGTCTATAGTTCGCTGAAAACGGCTAAGGAGTTGTGGAAAAGTCTGGACAAGAAATACAAAATAGAAGATGTAGGATTGAAGAAATTCATTGTCGGTAAATTTTTGGACTTTAAGATGGTTGATTCTAAAACCGTCATAAGTCAAGTTCAAGAACTTCAAGTAATCATGCATGATATTCATGCCAAAGGTATGATTCTAAGTGATTCATTCCAAGTGGCTGCTTTTATTGAAAAGTTACCACCGTTTTGGAAAGATTTCGAGAATTATCTCAAACATGAGAGAAAGGGGTTATCATTTGAAGATTCGATTGTTCGATTGAAGATAGAGGAAGACAATAGGCTTTCTAAAAAGAAAGTTGGTAGAAATATGGAGGTCTCAAAGGCAAAGCTTGTTGAGGAAGGATCGAAACCCAACAAGAAGAGGAAGAAGCATGGAGAGGGTTCCACTCAAAGTCTGAAAAAGTTCATTGGCAAATGCTACAATTGTGAAAAATCTAGACATCGTGCCAAAGACTATAGAGCCAAGAAGAGACAAAAGTCTAATGCGAATATGGTGGAACAGATTTTCAATGGTGTTGATGATATCAATCTTACTGCCATGATTTTTTAGTGCAATTTGGTGGGAAACCCTAAAGAATGGTGGATTGATACTGGAGCAACTCGTCACATTTGCGCAAATAGATCGATGTTCTCATCTTACACGCCTATATGAGGTGATGAAAAACTCTATATGGGTAATTCATCGACCTCTAATGTTGAACGGGTTGGAAAAGTTGCTTTGAAGATGACATCTGGAGCAACAGTGACACTAAATAATGTTCTTCATGTGCCCGACATACGCAAGAACTTAATATCTGGGTCTCTCATTAGTAAGAATGGCTTCAAGTTGGTGTACATATCAAATAAGTTTGCACTCTCCAAGAATGAAATGTATGTAGGAAAGGGATATCTTAGCGATGGTCTGTTCAAGTTGAATATAATGAATGTTGTACACAATAATGGTATGAATAAAATTGTTTCTGTTTATGTGCTTGAGTCTCCTGACATATGGCATGCTAGATTAGGAAACGTCAAATATAAGTCAATAAAGAAATTAATGGATGTGGGTTTATTGCCAAAGTTTGACTGTCCAAGCGAAAAATGCCAAGTGTGTATCGAATCTAAATTTTCTAAACCTCCGTTTAATTCCGTAGATGATAGAATCATGGATACTTTAGATTTAATACACAATGATATATGTGATGTGAAAATAATACCAACAAGGGATGGTAAGAAGTATTTTATCATATTTATATATGATTGTTCGAGATATTGTTATGATTACTTACTTAGTATTAAAGATGAGACTGTGAATGTTTTTAGAAATTATAAGTCTGAAGTTGAAACCCAGTTGAACAAGAAAATCAAAATGATAAGGAGTGATAGAGGAGTTGAATATGAATTTCATTTTTAGGAAATTTGTACTGAATCTGGTATTATTCATCAAATGACTGCTCCTTATGCGTCTCAATCTAATGGTGTGGAAGAAACAAAAAATCGATCATTAAAGGAAACAATGAATGCATTATTGAATAGTTCCGGTTTACCACAGAATTTATGGGGGGAAGCTGTTTTGACGGCAAATTTTATATTAAAAGAGTACCTCACAAAAAGACACAACAAACTCCTTATGAGAAATGGAAAGGCAGAATGACAAATTTGAATTATCTCAAAGTGTTGTGCTGTTTGGCTAAAGTTGTGGTCCCTAACCTAAAAAGGTTATGACCAAAAAAACCTAAAGATAGGATCGAAAACCTTTGATTGTATCTTTATTGGATGTGCTCTTAATAGTAGCACATATCGATTTCTTGTTCATAAATCTGAGGTCCTAGATATACATGTTAATAAGATCATTGAGTCAGGAATGCTTCGTTTTTTGAGAATATATTTCCGTATAACATAGTATAAGAGTTAACTGACAATGATAAGAGGCCTCCAAATATTACATTTGGAAACGATCCCATGGAGGATGAATTTAGACGTAGTAAAAGACAAATGACTTTTACGTCTTTTGGACTGTATTTTCTAAATATTTGTTAGAGAATAAGCCTCAGACTTTTAAAGAGGCTGTGACATCTCCAGAAGCCACGTTCTGGAAAGAACCCATCAATAGTGAAGTTGAATCCATCTTGTCAAATCATACTTGTGATTTGGTTGACCTTCCTCCTGGTGATAAACCATTGCAATGTAAGTGGATTTCTAAGAGGAAAATAAAAATGGATGGTACATTGATAAATATAAGGCCAGGCTTGTGGTAAAAGGCTACAAGTAGCGAGAAGGTCTTGACTATTTTGCCAATTATTCACCAGTTACAAGAATTACATCCATAAGAAATGCTAATTGCCATAGCAGCGGTGTATGAGCTTAAAATTCATCAAATGGATGTGAAAATGGCTTTCTTAAATGGGGATTTGGAAGAAGAAATATACATGGAACAACCTGAAGGATTCATTGTTCCAGGATAAGAAAGGAAAGTGCGTTGACTTATCAAATCACTTTATGGTTTGAAACAAGCACCAAAATAAAGGCATGCTAAATTTGATCCAGCCATGTTGTCGAATGATTTTAAGATTAATGAATGTGATAAATGTGTATATATAAAGAACACTATAAAAGGTTTTGTCATTTTGTGCTTATATGCTGACGACATGCTTATAACGGGCATCAATAGTGAGATGGTCAAGACGACCAAACGCATGCTCACAAGTAAATTTGATATGAAAGATATGGAGGTTGCAGATATTTTCTTAGGGATTAAAATCCATGAAACATCAGGAGGATTAACTCTTTCTCAATCTTATTACATTGAGAAGATTCTTGAAAAATACAAGAATCTAGACATTGTACAAGTAAGAACCCCGATAGATATTAATTTACATCTTTCAAAGAATACTGGTGATAGCGAGGCTCAAAATGAGTATGCTAGTATACTAGGCAGTTTAATGTATGTCATGAATTACACTAGGTCGGACATAGCTTATGTTGTAAGCAAGTTAAGTCGTTTTACAATTAATCCAAATGAAAATCATTGGAGAGCGATGAAACGTATATTGGGCTACTTGAAGTATAGTCAAGACTATGCCTTGTATCGTACAGAATATCTAGCGGTACTTGAAAGATATTGTGATGCAAATTGGATAACCGGCATAAAAGATACAAAATCCACAAGTGGGTATATGTTTACACTTGGTGGGGAGCAGTATCTTGGAAATCATCTAAACAAACTTGCATTGCAAGGTCTACCATGGAAGCATAATTCATTGCTTTGGATAAGGCCAGTGAAGAAACAGAATGGCTTTGAAACTTCTTAAAAGATATTCCTAATTAGCTAAAACCTATGCCAATTGTATGTATTCATTGTGATAGTCAAGCGCCAATAGGAAGGGCAAGGAAAGTCATGTATAACGGTAAGTCTCGACACATATGTCGAAGACACGATACCGTAAGGCAACTTCTCTCTAGTGGCATTATCACAATTGACTATGTGAAGTCAAAGGATAATGTTACGGATCCATTAACAAAAGGCCTAATTAGAGAGATGGTTGTGAAAATATCAAGGGGAATGGGTTTAAAGTCGATAAATAAGTCGTCATAGCGAAAACCCTACCTAGTTGACTGGAGATCCCAAGATCTAGGTTCAAAGGGACAGCCAAGTTATGAAGGCAGTGTAGAGTACTGTGAGTTTTCTACTCATTCTCGTATAAAGATAGTACTAATATGTGAAGGTTAAGCATAAGCTTTTAATGATTCTAAATCAAGAATGTGATATACAACATATTCAGAAATTACCTATGTGAGTGGGAACTGAGGGCCCTTATGTGAGAATTGAAAAGACCGAATTTTCTAAAGCACTCATGAGATCAGACAGTGTTCATGGTCAAACTGAACACAATAGTGAGAACTAACTTTGTTCGAGGGAAAGTTGTGCGTTTTCTATTGTCTAGGCTTACACTAAAGGTCGACACTTCAAAAATATCGAGTCTATTGATTGACCGAGTATATCCGATAGGTCTCTACTAGGTAAGTTCAAAGTTTCAGACTACTTATCTTGATGCAATATTCTCTCATGGAATAATCGTACATTGCATCTCATGCATAAACGAAGAGTCGTGACATTTGACATCTCATTCATGTGGGGGATTGTTGGGGTTTGTGTCCAAATCCCAAAATAAATGAATGCGAAGTGTGTTGAAGGGAGTCTCACATAGGATGGAAGAGAGATGGAAAATGGACATAAATATTGGAACCTCACAAATGGGTTTGGTCCCAAGGAGCACCCCACTTTTGTGGACGGGAGAGTACCTACGCAAAGCAAGGTCGGCCCACACGCGCGCCGCCGCCGCCGGCCGATTCGGGCTCGGGCTTGACTTTGTTCCTATATTTTTAGCCCATCGAACTTATTTTTTTTAATCCATTATCGAAATCGAACGGACGCGTCGGTTCGACATCTTTCGTCGAAGTTGATGGACGCGATCCGTTCGGTTCGTAACTTTTCAACGAAACCCAACGGTTTCGTAACATGTCGTCGAAATCCTTTGACGAACCCATTCGCCGTTTTGATGGTTCGTCGACATCCCTCTTCGGGGAGACTATGTGACTCTTTGTTTATTTTTTGAAACTTTATGGATTCGTATCGTTTCGTCGACACATTTACTAACATAACCGTTCGAATTCCTCACTCTCTGTCAACTACTTATATCACTAAGTTTTCTGAAACAAAAAAGTTTTTTTTCCCTGCATTTCATTTTTTTCGGAAAAAAACTGCATTCAACTATTCTCTCATTCTCATTGTGCGATTATTCCACGAAGTGGCGTTCGAAGGTTTCCCCTGAAACAAGTACCGATTTCAAGGAAATACGATCTGTTCTATCCTAGAAGTCAATTGTCCAAGAACCTTGGATACTAGTTGAGGGGATAAATTTGTCTTAAGAACACAACGTCATTTCGTTGAGCTCGAATCATTCATCTATATTCAGATTACTTATTCGCAATTGGTTTCAAGTTTGCTCATCAACCTAATTTTCATAAGCGAATTTCAAGCAACCCTCGTAGGCTCCAACACACATGACGGTACATCATCTCGAGAGTGCTTGCGAATCTGCAGTATAATGTTTAAGGCATTGAGCATAATTCCTTCTTGTTCTTTTGCTTTGAAGTTGGTTGAATAAAGGGTACAAGAGCAGGAAGCAAAGAGAGGAAAGATCCAAAGAAGACAAATTGGCCAAGAGCCAACATTGCTGATTGCCCTGAATTGGCTGTCCGTCTGGTGTCCTTGAAAAAGGGTTCTGCCCCCTCTTGTCGTGCGTATGAACAAAGCATACGCTTGAAAGGACAGAGACACTTCAATGATCTTTTCCTTCGTTTCTCTTGACGATGTCTTTTGCTAGTCCATCTATAGTTCCATTTGCTGAGTACTGAGGCAAAGATGATACAGAGATTATAGAAGAAAAAGGACTTCGGGCGCCATTAAGATTGCCTGTGGTGGTGGACCGGTCGACGTGACTGAAAGCTGGCCCGAACAACACTTGACCGCTCAACTGAGAGAAGGGGAAAAAAAAAAAAATACTCTAACTTGTGTTTTTTCTTGCAAATACCCTCATTCTTTGGTTTTTTGCATTCGAACTCCATCTTTGGGAGTTCTACAAATATCCTCTGACTGTTATGTTTGATGATCTTGCTAGAATATTGTCCGAAAGAAATTACCAAAGAAATTCTAAATTATTGCAATTGTGTCAGTTTAGTCCTAATTTTTTTTTTGCTAATTGAGTCCTAAACCTTTTGCATTTGTGTCAACTCAATCCTTTCGGCTAACTTCTGCCGGCTAACGTTGACGTGACAATTTTAATGATTAGCTAGTTTTGGCTGTTTTCTAGGTTTAGCTAGCTTTACTGTTGGATTACTTATTTCACCGTGAATATTGTTCTTGTAAAAATACCGCCTGAGCATAACACATTATTAATTCTAACAATGTATCAATCCTTCTTTATTATTTACTCTCATTTGGTATCAGAATCAAAATCATAGGTTACAGGGTTAAGGCAAGCTCGATAGATGTTCTCCTCTTGTGGTAATTCAAGATTTCGCAGATTATGTAAGAATGTTCGTTAAAATATTCTAAGCTTTCGTCGGATTACAAGAGACTGTACATTAATTTAGCAATTTTTGTTGTTTCCTCAATAGGTGGTATGGACATAAAGGATGTAGAGTCGTCATAGTTTCTTTCATCGTATGAATCAAACACAGCTTGAATTGGGAAGTATAGCCATTAACGAAGACTCAAATGCACACAAAATCCTTGCCTTTCATTATTAAGAATTCGAAGGAAAAGAACATGAAAACGAAATGGAGGTTGGCCTGTTTGAAAATAGTAACACGACACATTTAATGCTTCCACTTGTAATTTTTCTTCCAAAACTTGAAAAGTAAGAAAATATCTTCCGAGTCACGAAATATCATGGAGAACATTTACATATGATTTTACATATGTAAAACGTCGAAGTCCCTGCAAAATCTATCCACAGTAATAAGTCGAAATTAATTAAAGTGACTCCAAACAGGAGAAAAACCTAAATCGAATTTTCGACATTTTAAGATCTGGTTAGGCCCTTTTGTGTTGGGAAAAATAGCGGACAACTTTTCCTCTTTGACTAAACCTGTGAGAAACCGAATAGAGTACAATCAATGGAAATATAGAAACTCAGAGAAAATATAACATCAGAATTTTTACGTGGAAAACTTCTTCAATGCGAAGGATAAAAACCATGAGACCGATCACGGAGTTCACCCGAATCTCCACTATATATTAATCATTTAGGTACATAACCTCGCTGAATACAACGACAATAAAATTCTAAACTATAAGTGGAGATTAAGTAACAACATCACCTTAAACGAGAGAACCTGATGAAAATCACCCCCAAAATTATAGTCTCGAAATACCCACGAACAGCTACAGTAAATACCTTCAAATCACGATCCAACCGCATAGAATCAAGAACGAGTCTTAAAACTGCTTTCAAAATTTTAGCCCAATCGGACCACGGGAAGATCTCTGATCGTTAATTTGATCTCAGCTGGACGCCTAAAAAAACTGATGCTTTTTTCTTCTCGATGGCTACTATTTTCTGTTCTCTCGTGTGTATATGTGTATACTAAAGTGTTGCCCTAATAGTGCAAATAAAAAACAAAGGGCAAATGGGCTGGATTAGCTTAAAAGCCCAACAAATCTCCCCCTCTAGCCCATTTAGAGAGATCTCGGTACAAAAGAATTTAAGAGAAATTCACGCCGGCTTGACGCCGACAAAACTCATAGTTCTCTCTGGTGAGGGACTTTGTCATCATATCCGAAGTATTATCTTATGTGTATACTTTTTCAAGTTCCATCTCTTTGGATTCTAAAGTTTCTCGTATCCAATGATACCTCACATTAATATGCTTTGACCTGGCATGAAAAGTGAAATTCTTTGCAAAATGTATATCACTTTGATTATCACAAAGTAAAACATACCTCTCTTGAGTGAAACCAAGTTCTTGTGTGAACTCTTTTATTCAAAGCAATTCCTTACATGCTTCAGTTGCTGCGATGAACTCTGCCTCTATCGTTGACAAGGCAATACATTTTTGTAACCTTGACTGCCAAGCCACAGCTCCCCCTGAAAAAGTAATTAGATAACCCGAAGTGGATTTCCTTGTGTTGATATCACCAGCCATGTAGAATCAATTTACCCAAAAAGAATTGGCTTTTCACTTCCAAACGAAAGTCTCAAACTATAAGTGCCTCGGAGATATCTTAGTATCCACTTCAATACATTCCAATGCTTTTTACCTGGATTTGACATAAAACGACTAACCACTCCAACTGCATGAGCTATATCTGGTCTTGTACAAACTATTGCATATATTAAACTACTCACTGTAGAAGCATAAGGAACTTTTTCCATCTCTTTCAGTTCTTTCTCATTGGACGGATATTGTTTATGACTAATCTTAAAGCGTAGGAAGAGGCGTACTCACCACTTTAGCTTTATCCATTTTGAACCTTTGAAGTACTTTCTCTATGTACTTCTCTTGAGATAACCATAGTCTCTTCACCTGTCTGTCACGGGTGATCCTCATACCAAGAGTTTGCTTAGCCGGCCCCAAGTCTTTCATCGAAAAAGACTTGCTCAAATCTTGCTTTAACTTGTCAATCATTGAAGCATTCTGACCAACTATGAGTATATCATCCACATAGAGCAATAAAATAATAAAATCACCTTTAGAGAATTTCTGCACAAATACACAATGATCAAAAGTAGTCTTCTTATAGGATTACTCCTCCATAAAAGACTCAAATTTTATATACCATTGCCTCAGTGCCTGCTTTAAGCCATATAAGCTTTTCTTCAATTTACAAACATAATTCTCTTTACCATTTACTTGGAAACCCTCAAGCTGCTCCATGTATATGTCTTCCTCCAAATCACCGTGGAAGAAAGCGGTCTTCACGTCCATCTGCTCAACCTCAAGATCAAGACTAGCTGCTGAACTCAAAACAACTCGAATTGAAGACATTTTTACAACTAGTGAGAAGATCTCATCATAGTCAAATTTCCTTTTCTTTATTGAAGCCTATAAAAACCAATCTGGCTTTATATCGAGGGCACAAAGTCGTCTCATCTTGCTTCAATCTATACACACATCGGTTCTTCAAAGCTCTTTTACCCTTAGATAATACCACCAACTCAAAAGTATGATTGTCATGCAATGACTTCATCTCATCATGCATTGCACCAAGCCATTCCTTCTTATTCTTGCCTTCTATTGCTTCTTCAAAAGTTTCAGGTTCATCTGCATCTGTCAACAGAATATACTTATTAAAAGAATATTTAGTAAATGAGGTGCGATCTCTAGTAGACCTCCTCAAAGCTGTGGTTGGTGGAGCTAATGGTGCAATCTCTTAAGCATCATTGTCATCTGATTGATGCTGATCACCTTGAGCCTGATTTTGAACCTATTGATTATTTTGAGTCTGACCCTAAACCTGCTAATCTGGAGTCTGACATTGAACACCATCTTCAACTTGATCATGCAACTCAAAAAGTGAGACTGAGCTAGTATCAACTGATATATCAAAATAACAGGAATATGTATTCTTTATCTTCTCAATATCCCAAATTGTCTCATTCTCAACGGATATCACATCTCGACTTCTGTCAATTTTCTTTGCAACTGGATCATAAAGTCTATAGCCAAATTTATCAAAACCATAACTAAGAAAGATGCACTCTTTTGTTTTAACATCTAACTTAGACATCTCATCCTTTGGAACATGAACAAAACCTTTGCAGCCAAACACCTTTAGATGATTATATGAAATTTCATTTCCAAACCAAGTTTTGTCTGGAACGTCACTATCTAAAGCAGTAATATGAGAAATATTGAGAACATGTACCACTGTACTTAAAGCCTCGCCCAAAAGTATTTTGGCAATTTTGCATCTGAAATCAAGCATCTGACTTTCTCAATTAATGTTCTGTTTATTCTTTCCGCTACACCATTTAACTTAGGTGTTTTAGGAGGTGTCTTCTGATGTCGAATCCCCTGTTGCATGCAATATTCATCAAATGGTCTGATGTACTCACCGTCGTTATCTGAACGAATGCATTTCAACTTCTTTCCAGTTTGTCTTTCAATTGATACTTGAAACTACTTGAATGCATCTAACACTTGATCCTTCACCTTCAAGAAATAAACTCATAACTTTCTTGAATGGTCATCGATGAAGGTTACAAAGTAGGCTGCACCACCAAGTGTTAGTAGTTTTATTGAACCACAAATATCCGAATGTACCAGTTCTAGCAACTCTGATTTCCTCGAATGTGGATGACTTTGGAATGAAACTCTTCGTTATTTACCTGCTAAACAATGTGCACACTTCTAAAGTCTTGCACTCTTTACTCTAGAGAGTAAACTCTTTTTAGCCAACAAGCCATAATGCAGTCACATTTTCATCTTCTACAACATTACACATGTTCTCGAAAATCTTAGCTTGAAACAAATACAAAAAAGATTGTTTCATACCTCTAACCACAACTAATGAGCCTCTAGTGAGTTTCCACTATCCATTATCAAAAGTACTACAAAATCCTACATCATCAAACTTTCCAGTTGAAATTAGATTTAGACGAATATCAGGAGCATGTCTAACATCTTTTAGAATTAGTTTTGATCCTGTACTAGTCTCCAAGCACACATCTCTTATGCCGACAACAGCAGCCAAACCGTCATTATCCATCCTTAAGGTACCAAAATTTCCTAGCCTATAGGATGTAAAGAACTCTTTCCTATATGTAATATGAAGAGAAGCTCCACTATCAATAATCCAGTTTGAATCATCACAGGCAAAATTAACATTGTCATCATAGCAAACAATAACAAGTTCATCAGTAGCAGTTGCTACCCGATCATTACTATTGTTATCCCTTTTCTCATTATTCTCATTGCCATTTTTCTTCTCATTTCTCTTCTCATTTTTCAGTTGAAAATAATTTTTCTTCATATGACCCATCTTTCCGCGGTGATGACACTTAATAGTCTTCTTCCATGATCTTAACGTGCTTCGACTCTTATATCTACCTTTCGAATCTCTACTTTGACTTCTGCCCATGTTTTCAACAACTAGAGCTTCAAAATGAGAAGAAGAACTATGTGTTTTTCTTCTCATCTCTTCATTCAGAACGTCACTTTTTGTAAAATCCATGGTAACAATACCATCAGACGCATATCAAGGACATACGAAATGTCTCCCGAGATTTCGGTAAGGTACATAGCAGCCAAAGTCCCTGCACTTCATCATCAAATTTAATATTCATGGTAGAAAGTTGATCTATCACTCCCTGAAACTCATTCAAGTGATCTGATGTAGATTGACCATCTTTATAATGCAACTCCATAAATTGTTTATTCATTGTGTTGGGAAAACCAGCGGATAACTTTCCCTCTTTGACTAAATCTGTGAAAAATTGAATCGAGCACAATCAATGGAAATATAGAAACTCAGAGAAAATACAACACCAGAAATTTTACGTGGAAAACTCTTTCAATGCGAAGGATAAAAACCACGAGACCGATCACGGAGTCCACCCGAATCTCCACTATATATTAATCGTTTAGGTACATAACCTCGCTGAATACAACGAAAAAAATCTCAAACTATAAGTGGAGATCAACCAACAACATCATCTTAAACGAGAGAACTGGATGACAATCACCCCAAAAATTATAGTCCCGAAATACCCACGAACAACTATAGTAAATATCTTCAAATCACAATCCAACCACACAAAATCAAGAACAACGAGTCTTGAAACTGCAGTCAAAATTTCAGCCCATTGGACCATGGGAAGAACTCCAATCGTTGATTTGATCTCAGCTAGATGTTCAGAAAAACTGCTGTGTTTTTCTGCGTTTTTCTTTTCTGTGGCTACTATTTTCTGTTCTCTTGTGTGTGTATTTATGTGCATACTAAAGTGCTGCCCTAATAGTGCAAATAAAAAATAAAGGGAAAATGGGCTGAACTGGCTCAAAAGCCCAACATTTTGGGGTCATTTTTCATCTAGAAGAAAAACCAGTAAAGATTATGAATATGAGGATATTTGCAACGATTTGAGAAGGATTTGCGTACCCCATGTCCTATGTCTAGCCTTGCCGTGCGATGCCAACCGGCTTGGCCCTTCAGCCTAGTACGCGCACCTTCCAGGGGTCAATCCGCCACGGCCCTAATGGGCCATGCGAGGCCTGGGACCGCACAATGACTTATCCCAAAAGGGTGTAGATGCTATGACCCCTGAATGTGATTCCTTTGGCTCATATTATCACAGTAGTTGGAGCTTAGACTTCTTTTTTTTTTTTTTTCACTCTTGTCAATTTTGAACGTTGCATCGACTCTCGTCTAATCCTTAAAATCAGAAGTCCAAGATGTCACCTATCTTAGAAAGAGAGCGAGCGAGCAAATGCGCAGGGCCAGCTCGGCTGCGATGAGTCGACAGCAATACTGAGGTGGTGCGGTTGAATACGAGCTTATAAGAGGGTAAAATCGAAAACATTGTAACTGTTAGGATTAAGTCCACAAGCACGACGAAATAGAGAATGAGGACAAGGAAGAGAAGTCGAGACTTTATCCTGATTTACCCTTAAATAGGCTACATCTAGAGTGAATTTCACTATAATTAGTACTTCCCACGTCTTTACAAATTTCAATTACAAAGAAAACATATATATAATAGTAGTTATTCGTAAGCCCAAATTAGGTTACGCCGAGTCGACAACAATATTAAAACAGTACGATTAAATACTTGAAGACGGGAGCCATTCCCTACTCTTATATTGCATTTCTACCTTCAAGAGGTTAAAAATAAAAAATATTGTAGTTGTTAGGCTTACGCATACAAACATAGCGAAATAGAGACTAGAGACAAGAAAGAGAAGTCGAGACATAAAATTTATCCTAATTCACCCTTAAACGAGTTACATCCAGCAAATGATTCCACTATTATAGTATCTCCCACATATTTCTTACAACTTTCAACCACAAGAGAGAAACAAATTATATAGAGATAATAATATAAATGATCCTTGAACTTTGATCTAATATTTAATGTGGTCCCAAATTTTTTAATTAGACTAATATGGTCCATGAACTTTTGGAATATATTCAAATTAGTTCTTGAGTTATATGAAGATGTTCAATGTAGTTCCTCCATTAATTCAAGTTCAAGGACAACTTTGAACATTTTCTTATAGTTGAGGAACTAAGTTGAACATATTTAAAAAATTTAGAGATCACATTGAACAAATTGAAAGTTTATGGACAACATTACACATTGGGCTAAAATTTAGAGGTCATACCGATCAAATTAAAAGTTCAGGGATGACATTACATATTATGCCAAAGTTTATGGATCATTTGTGTCATTTTCTCGATTGTATATAACAATAGCTATTTTTGGACCCAAATTCAAACTACCAATAAAATAGAGGTTCAACCTACAAAATTCCTTTGGCAATCCGAAGGCACTGTCCCTGAATGACCAAGGGGCATCCCTCTGGACCTCGCTCTCTCACCGGAGAGCGGGATCCCCGTACCTTCATGTTGATGGAAAATATGAACCACACTCCAACAGTAGTTGTCTTCGTTATATGTTCAAGATCTCGACTATTAGCATGCGAACGGTGAATACCAGAGCGCAAACGGTGAATACCAGAGCAAGGGGACCAGCTAGCGATTCCATTTCCGTCCAGAGGCACAGGTCAGATGGGTCTGGAAATGTTATGATCGATGCTCCATTGCTCCGCGGAAGCGAAGCTTTTGAAGTAACACGAACCATTTTGGCCCTAATGTGCACGGCCACGGCGTTTTCGAGACGCGACTGTACCAGATTTTTACCAAAGCATGTTACGGCCTCATCCTAGCGTCGGGGGGCATTGTCCATCACAGCCAAGATTATCACGATGGCTCAACAGGGAAACCTAAAGAAAGGATGATTCAAACACATGATAATCTCAATTAGGCAAAGCTTTGAAAGTAGACCGACCAAAATGAGATCTCAAACTCAGCATTAGCATTTCCGATAAATTTTGGACAACATTAAGCACAATCTGTAGCATAAATTGCCACCTTGAGCTAAAGGAATGATCCTTTTGGATAAAATTTCAAGGTAGCACTACTGTGAAAGCCTAGCGTCTTTTAAGCTTTGCGGTTACGGCCTTCTAAATCATTGGTACCCAAAAACATTATCGAACTGTCTTCTACAACGTTTGTATATCCTAACAGCATATGTTCAGCATGTCGAGTGCTTGGACTGAACCTTCTTGGACCAAGCAGGCGAGACAACCAAATTGGACGTCCTGAAGATAAAACTATCATCACTTGAAAAAATCCTGATTCCTTTACACCCCGATCAAAAACTAAGACAATGGTGTTCTCCCTTCTGATATGGCGACCCTGCAGGACTGACAAGACCAAGACTTCTCATTACTCGCAATCGCCGCGTGCATACTTCTTGAGCTCTTCCAGTTGAACTGGGCGAAGGTGCCTGAGATTTCTTTTTTTTTTTCCCAGAAAGAAAAAACTAATTCACCAGCAGAAAGACAGAAACTTGATCATTAGTCAAGCAAAAGTAGCATACTCACCGTTGCACTCGCTGGCTTCTGTTTCTTTGCCGGCTCAACTTGTTTTGCAGCTTGCGTCTTTGTTTCATCTTTGGCGTATTTTATATTTTGCATGAGCTCCTTTTGCACATTATCTTGCCCAGTTTTTCTTTTGTTTGCATTCGGCTTCTTCACTGACCTGTCTAGCAAAGGAGATTTATTGATCGAATTCTCATCAATACTTATGCTACTTGGCTTGCAGTTTTTTTGGTACTCCTCCTGCTTCAAAGTTTTGCATTCTTTATCATGATCCATGATTTGTCCTTTCCTCTTTAACCCTCGGGGCATGCTATCATGTTGATCTACTTCACCACAGCCTTGTTGTTCATGCTGGCAAACGTTCTTCTGCTTCTGTTCATTCTTCACCTCATGATGCTTCGAGGATTTGGTTTCCACTTTCAACTGGATACTTGTGACAACGGCCTTGTGCTTTACCTTTGGATCGAGCTGTCCTGCAATCCGTAGTTTTGCTTTTTTTGCTGCACTCCGTCCATACAGCTTGATTCTGCTTGACACACTATTTTGCTCCAATTTTAAATTCCTCCTCTTTGCTGAAACAGAAGCATTGTCTGTGCTTGATTCATGATTTTTTTTTACCCCATCTTGATTGGGACCTCTGATCTTCGGATTCTCAATGCTCCCATTCTTTTGCTCTAGACACACTACAATTCTCTCTCTCCCAGAAATACCAATATCTCCTGCCTCTACAGTTCTTGGTGTTGTTGGCAGACCGTTCTTTTGAAAATTTTCACTATTTGAGGGATCTTGATTGTCGCTTAGCCTTTCTTTTGTGTGAGTCTTGCCACAATGAAAGGCTTTCAAGGTTGCTCCTTCAGCTCTCTGAGAACCCTAGAAGAAACAGACTCTTAAAAAAGACACAAGCAGCAAATGTGCACCAAGAAAATCAGCCCAGTAACAATGCATATAAGGCCTAGTGTTTACCAGATTCGTCTTAGATCTCTCAGCTATTGTATCAGCTCTATGTCCTCCAGCCCTCTTCGCAGTTAAGTCTATATAATCTTCTGCATCAGCATCTCCCTGGAACCAAGATTATTTACAACATCTTTAGAGTCACTATGACTTGTGAGCAAGTAAAAGTATTATAATACAAAGAAGCATTCTAAGCCAACCCACTGATTTCCTGTCTTCTAGATTCTGAGTTCTATCCCCTGTAACATGATTTGATCTTTTATCCTTGGAAGCACCATTACTTCTTCTCTCTGCACAAAACATGTCAAAATCATATAAACTAGTATCTTTACATTTAAGGGAATCAAACAAAGAAAAAATGCCTCAAGAAAGCAATAATTTGATAGATAACTTATTCTCTTTCCACAAGGATGGGCAGATTCAAACAAACAGGCAACTATAAAACAGGACATCTGGAACTCCGATCACAGACTACCAGCATTATATATGTGAGCCGTGCCCGTGCAGACAACTGCCAAACCTAATGTAATTGCGAGGTGTCTTTTATGTCTTTCGCACTCAATCTTCAGAGTGTAGCATAGATTATGTCTCAGGGGCTGTATTAGTCAAAAACCATGTCAAACAAATGCACTTGAGCATGTTAACTATCGAAAAGGTGGAGTACTCGCATGTCATATTCACAAAGACAGTCTAAAATGAAGGTAGCCAGCCTAAACCCT
Organism: Rhodomyrtus tomentosa; assembly: GCA_028455895.1. Lineage (NCBI taxonomy): Eukaryota > Viridiplantae > Streptophyta > Magnoliopsida > Myrtales > Myrtaceae > Rhodomyrtus > Rhodomyrtus tomentosa. The sequence continues at coordinate 30,726,810 of JAPCWY010000001.1, read as the reverse complement.
ATGACCCAATTGGACGTTCAATGCAACTTGCCATTTAAGCAGGCTTTTGAGAGCCAGAGCGAGCAGCTCAGATACCTGGAAAAGCTAGAGATATGTATACATCCTGTCATTCTCTTCAAGGCACATCGATAGATGTAGTTCAAGTGGCAAGGTAGTTAGGCCACTGGCTTCATAGTAATGAAAGAACCACTACGCATAGATTTGTATATCCACAACTTGGTTAAATTATTTAGATGACACTAGTTCACAAAGATAGACGTTGTTGAACATGCTGTATGATATCACCCGTTTTCTAAACTCAATCATTTATCATACAAAAGCAATCGTGACAAAAAAGTTAAGAGAAGGATCATCGTGATTATGATAAGATAAAGATGAGTAATAGGTTGAAAACGGAGATCAATATGGCAGCAAGTTTATTAACCATATGTCTAGTTTCAAAATAGTGCTGCTTTTCCCTCCTTTCGATAGGGGAAAATCAATTATTTCCCATTGGTGAAAGAGGGAAAAGTTGTGCTAAAACTTATCCTATCCAAGAAAATAGGATCTGTTGCTATCAAGTCCTCCTGGCACAAGCTGGCGTAAGATTAAACCCGAGACCCCAAGGCAGTCACTCGAGATTCAAAGCATCTAAAAACACAACATTAATCTGTTTCTTTTTCTTTTTCTTTTTCAGCGTTGCTGCCGAAAGAAGAAGCATTTTCTTTATAAACAAAGTACACAGCTGTTTCTGCAACTAAAAACTTCCTGCATGCACAAGTGAAGCAGTGTCCTACGGTAAAGTCAGATTGAAGATGAAGAGGGTACACCATCTCGCGATTTAAAAATAACACATATGTCAAACTAGGTTCTCTGGTCTGGTGTTTCTCCAAGCTACATAAGAATGGCAAGGCACTCGATGACCTCATAAGAATTCTAAAAATTAAGAAAGAATTAGAGAATCTGAGGAATGGCCAGGAAAACATCAAAACATAAGCAGCAATGAGTGAAAAAAAGCATTTTCTTCAGCACTAAAATTAAGTGGAAAAGCCCCATCATTATAGTCAGAAGGGCTATGGATGTATTCTTTCTGGACAGTGATCAGCATCCTCAACCCATAATACAGCATTTAATATAGAGCCTAGCCTACCATGTGATAAATTCATGAGGATTTGACATCCAGCCAGGATGCTATCCACCAAGTGATACCCAAGGATACAAGAAAAGGTGTCACCAGAAGCAACAATTCCAGGAGAGAGATAAGAAGCTAAATACGTATTGATTGATTGACATGGGTATATTAGTCATGTTAGTAACAAGCCATCAATTATCTAGTTGTAGTTATAGAGAATTCATGTGCTTGGTAGTCCTTTTTTTTTTCTTTTTTTTTCCTCTTTTTTTTGGGGGGGCAGGGGGGGGGGGTAAGGAGTGCTTGGTAGTCCTTGATGATTATATAAACCAAAAATTTACAATGATCGTATTGTAGAGAGATGTGAAAGTGAAAGCCTATGGGGTCGCTTTTGTAACAGGATAAACTGTCTTTAATTGGACGGTTCGGTGTTTCAATGCTGACTACCTTAATGAGTGCAACTTCTGTAGTTACCTGTATGTATATGTCCCCATTCCTTTGATGTGGCAGATGCTGAACTAGGAAGTTCCTATACCCAGAGACAAATGCAGTAAAGTCCACCACATATTCAGAACAAACCGGGAGCATACATACTATACTCCTTGAGCACTATCTGCAGTAACTTGAGCACTATCTGTAGTAAGTCAAATGAGAAACACAAGATAAGCATACCCTCTCAAGAGCTTTCACAAATACATGATGATAGCTCCCATTATCCCTTTTGAGCACCTGAATTTCCAAATTTACAGAAGAGTTGGCAAAGGTAGAGAGCAGTAACAATACCAATTATCCATACGACTATAAGGAAAGGTAAGGTGTTGTTCTTTCAGAACTTTGTAGCTAACTTACACTTTCAAACTCACGTTGGCATTTAAGAGGGTCCGCATACAAACTACAAAAAAGAAGAGCGTTAGTTAAGCTATTAAACGCAAGAGCAGCCATAAGAGAGCTGGCATATTGACTCACTAGTTGTAGCTCCCATACAACCGTACAAGAACTTCACCTTCCAAGCTATGACTGGGTTTATTGCTCTCACTCACACTGTCACTGTCAACAACCTAACAGAGAGAGCATATGAAGAAAATGAACTCTTCCCCAAAGTAACATGTTGTGGAAGATAGCCACAGAATAAGAAGCAATTGAAAGGTTTGATGTCCAGAAGCATATAAGCATGTGACAAACCTGTGCCGGCCACCACGAATCACCATTGAGCCTGACCCAAATCAAGCTCCCCGGCACAACTTCCCCTTTTAATGGAGTAGATGTACCTTCATTACCACTACCCCTGGCAACTGAAGATCTAGTACTTGAAAGACGATTTTTCTTCATAGATCCTACCAACATCACGAATAGTATATCAAGGATAATCGCCAAATTCTTCTATTATGTCATCTTTTACTCCCCCTTTTCCCTGATTATCTACACTTCCAGTGATATCAAATATACGTAAATTTGTAGCTTTGCTTGCTTTTAGAAGATGAAGACCATACTTGCAACTTTCCTTTTCCCTTAACAGTCATATATAGAAATAGTTTCCCATATTCATAAGCACCACATTCTTTTTTAGGTGTATGAAAATTGAACGAATTTCTCTAAGATGTCCACATATGTCCCCTCAAAATTCTCCCATCATCTTTGGCATGTCATTTCAAAGATGTTACTCTAAATTGATCTCAACAATATTCCCTTTTTTTCCGTCAAACTCCTACGCAACTCTACATTTTCCTCGGGTGCTTCGATGTCAAACTATCCTTGTTGTCCCTACAAACATTTTTTACATATATTGATGCCTTCTAGCATCTTATAATCACAGCCTCTCGATGACCTTCTTCAAATCGTCCATTCTTAATGAGTCCATCACCTTACGTCTTCGTCGAGATAAGTAAATTCATCATCAATGATTAATATCGTGAATGTCGATCTTGAGTACCTCACTGCCAACATCTCTAAATATTCGTAGTCTCATTTGTTGAACCGGCCATAGACATGTTCAGTTGCAGAAGATGTATAATGTTGTTGTTTTCACTATTAGAAAAGAGGAAGAAAAAAAAAGCGCCTCTAAATGGCCACTTTTGATCTGAATCTATAATCTGACAAAAGAGATCAACGCGCAATTATGCTAGTCTGTTAGGATTTAACTAAATATGGCATGAACTAATTCTTGTTATCATTACATCGCACCAGACCATTCTGATCACAGCTTGAAAGCCTGTCCACCACTAGAGTTACCTCCTGCCAAGCGTAAAATCCTATTGTTTCAATACAGAAGAGATGCCTCCTTTGGTTTCGATAAACGAGGCAATCTCTATACTATATCCACCATCAATACACAATACGTTTTCACCTTTCCTCATCGCGGTGGGCCGTGAGAGAAGAATCCTAAAGCCTAGCAAGTGGCAAGTGAAAAGCTAGTATACACCCGAAAATACAGGAGAGAAATTGGGAGAAGAGAAAAAAACAAAGCGAAGAACAAAAGACGAGAGACTGGAGTCACACACACGCCATTATGCTAAACGCTTAAACCTCGTCCCAGACAGCCGGCGTCTCCACGAATTACATGTATATACCTCGAAATGTCATCGTCATACGCAAGAAAATATCCGATTAATCGCACAATGAACAGTCCAACGAGCTTCATCAATCCACATCTAGGACTCGCAACGCAAGTTCGTCATCCACATTGTGGCATGAAGCCAATGTAGCACGAACCGAAGGTTCTTCGCATATGGAACGCTACTTCTAACATCGGCTTGTCTACCGAGAAAAACAAAAAGGACAAAAGTGCAAAAAAGCGTAGCAACAGAAACATCGATTTCGGTCCTGTTCCGGCGGACTTCCCGAGCAGCGACGCTCCGATGGAGGCCCCGGCGAGGAGTCCGGCGTCAGGAGGACCGCACAAACGGAGACGAAAACTGGAGGAGCTCGCATCAGCGACGACTGAGGAGAACGATGAGATTGTGAGTACTTACTTGCAGCGACAGCAACCGGAACAGAGGACGGAGAGAGAGAAAGAGAGAGATTTGAAATTGCGATGGCGAGTGATGAAGCGTAGTACTCTCCTGTTCGTCTTCTCGGCCGATGGGTGGGAGCGAGGACGGACGTCGTCAAAGACAACTGGAAAAGGAAAACGGTAAAATGGATCCTGACCCACAAAGGTAATACAGAAAAAGGGTCAAACAAAAAGACAGTGACTATTGACGGCGGAGAAATCTCCACTTGGGTTGATTAAAATTATCTTCAACTTCATATGGAAAAAAATGCGATTAAAAATAAATAAATACCAAGAAAAATCCTAAATAAATTTATCTCAAATGTTTTTTTTACCACGAAAAATTTCAACTCGGCACACTTATTACAAATTTAACTCAAACTATTTTTTTGAGTATAAAAAATTTAAAATTGGTATACATGTGAGTTTTTGACAAATTTACCTTAAGATAATTTTTTTAACCACGAAAAATCCCAAACTTCTATACTCGTGACAAATTTAACCTTCGTTAAATTTGGCTAATATTATGAAAAAATTTAAATTGATACGTATGTGACGAACAAAGGGTTAAAATCATAAACTGGTATATCCATGAACTGTTACGTGCCACTTAATTCAACAATTTGAGAGTCAAATTTAATGAAAACTAAAGGAGTTTAAATTTATGACAAATATACCATTTTAAATAAATTTATCATAGGTGTATCGATTTGAGGTTTTTTATGATAAAAAAATAATTTGGGTTAAATTTATCATAATTATACTAATTTATGATTTTTCATTATATCAACCCATTAAAAATTTAATTCTTACCCAAAAAAAACCCATTAAAAATTTAAAATAAATATTTAAAATTTCGTACAATAAAATATCTCCAACCGTATCTCATGACACATTTACAATCACAAACCCGTACTTCACGGTACACACGTGTCCCGAACTAATTTTTAGTGTCGCAGAAAACGTCAAACCGATCCGTCCGCCGCTGCCGCCGCGGCCATCTACGCTCTATTAAAAAGGCACCTGTGTCAACGCACCAACAATCGTCATTCGTCAGGTATATTTGAGTTAGAAGTACTAATTTGGATTTTATTTATGTGTGAAGGAAATCAATCTACCATAAAAACTTATCATAAAAGGGAAAAAAAAACAATACATAAATTTTTGGGCTTTTTTTTTAATTTACTGTGGCCTTAAAATAAATAAACTTATTTGGACAAAAAAAAATACAAACTTATCACTACCTCGTATAATTATCAGTCTGAATCCTCGTTAATTAGATAATGTAACTTATCTGTCCACGGCCAACATCGAATCTTATTTATCCATAATAATGAGTAACCCATGACAATAAATTTAATACTGTTCATTTAAGGGGCCACAGGTTGCATTTGTAAATTTGTAAATCGAAATGACTTGTGAAGTAAATTAATAGAATCAAAACCAATCTGGACTGCCGTAAGGGCAGCCATGATTCTCCACAGATAACACATTTAGAATCTTATAATGCTATTTTCTGATTTTTAATTCGATAGCATACATGTGATTAAATATGTTAATGGTTATGGCAAAAGATTAGATTGCGCACAGCAAAAAAAAAAAAAAAAGCAGGAGATTCCAATTGGAAAATGCCAAAATGTTACATAAATAACAGGAGAAAATGGATCTAATGCTAAAAAAAAAAAATCCAACTTTAAAATATGTCCCAATTATATTCAATTTTTTTTGTCTCATAAAAAATTCACTACTTTTACTTTTATACCAATTCTACCATCGTTAGTCTTCCATCCATAATCACATTTAATTAATCGTACGTTACTCAAATTTTATTGCTGAACTTACCAATGAATTTTCGAAATTCATAAAAGCAGGTTTCAAGGAAGGCGAGATTTGAAATCGTTCGTCTAGATAATTAAATCTCAATGTATAGATGTTTTTTAAGTTATTGAGTGTCGAAGAGAATTCAAAACGTTGTCTTAAGTGTTTTTGTATCTCCTGACAATGTTTAAAGGAAATAGACAATAGAAGAGAAGTTGGAGGGTGTTTTCATATTATCTTTTACTGAGGTGTTATTCATTAATAACATGAGAATGACATGTAGGATTTAACAATTGTGATTATAGATGGAAGGCTGGCGATGGTAAAATTAAAATAAAAGTAAAAAATGATGGATTTTTTTATGAAGAGAAAATTTTATTAGATATAATTGGGACAAATGCTAAAGTTAAGTTTTTTTAAAAAAATAATGCCTATAAGTAGGTCTAAAGTAAAAGTTAAGGATTTTTTATGAGGTAAATTTTTTAATATAATTGAAACAAATACTAACGTTATTGTTAGGGCTTTTTTTAAGATATTGGGCCGGAGAAAATGCGGACTAAATTTCATTTTTTACGCCCACTGATAGTTTTGGTTCAACCGGTCGGTTCAAATCTTGTAAAAGAAAAACCGAATTAAACCGGCCCATCTAAACCTCTTTCTGCCTTCAGGCCGCGTCTCCTCATTTTCACTCTCGCTTAGAACCCTAACTCTCTCTCTCTATTTTCTCACTCGCTGATCGCTTCGCCAGCGACAGAAGCGTGAATCGCCGGAGACTGCGGCCCTGACTCGCTTCGACTCACCGTAATCCGTGACTTTCCAGGTTGGAGGAGTCTTTTCTTCTTCCCCTGCATTTGCGTTTCTTTCTTATCGGAGTCCCATATTGGAATTGTATCGTTGCGGGACCTTTTCGCCGTCCGAGCTCTGCTCACCGTTGTTGGAGCCTTCCGCGTGTCTCGTACTCTGGGGCGATCTCTCTGAAATGTGCAGGTTAATCCCTCAGAATCCGCAATTCTAAGCTTGCTGACCTGCTTAAACAATGGTAGATGTGTGAATTTGCATACTAACTGCATTAAACACTCTATTAAATTCGTTTTTTCGAGAAGTCCGACACGATTACTGAAGGTGCCGGCGCTTCGGGTTGACTTGATTTTTGAACATGACAGCTTTTCGCCTCGGCGAAACTTATGTGACATTCCTGTTTCAGTGGAATATGATTACAACACGGCAACATGACATGATTAAGTTGTCCACGCGAGGCTGTCCCTAGCACCTACATGCTGTTTCCTAATCTCTAGTTAAAATGCCATTTTCCATGCTTTTCCGTCAAAGCTTACTCTTCATAGTTATTATGACTTTGATGGGATGCTGTTTGTTTAGAGCTTTCTCGTCCTAGTGGTTGGACATGCATCTGGAGAGCTCATTTAGTGACTTGGAAAATACACTGCCTCAACTATGTAATGGCTACAGCTACTTGTTGCATCTTTTTGGATCGTCAGTTGTATTTGATGTCAAAAGGAACTTTTTTAGTGCATTTTATTCTTTGTATTTCTGATAGCTTAACCTGTCATGCATAATCCCACTTCATCAGATACAAAATTGACTATCAAAGCATGAATGGTTGGCTTTTGTTTGATCTTTACGTGCATAGATTTGATGCATTGTATTGTGGATGTAAAGAGGTGTGTTCCAGTATCTATATGCAGCCTGCAGTAGGATTTATATGAAGCCTCTATAGTTCTAACTGATTTGATATTGAATTGTCAAGGTTGTATATCAGTTAGACAGCTTAAAGAAGAAAAGGACAATTTTTTTCCCGGTGAGATGGATATCGGTGAAATATGTATATGAATTGAGTAAGTAATCTATATTCTGCTTATGATGAATATGTTTGGATAGGTGAAGACTTCATTGAGTTAAGGAATCGTACGAGAAAAGTAGTGATGGTGGAAGTGTGGTGGCCTTTGCTTGGAGCAGTGATACCAGCCATTGTTGGTGGGCAAGCTTGGAGGATAAGGAAAAGGCGAGCTGAGGAACAGAGGTTGAAGAGTGTCAGAGGGCGAGAGAAGAGCTCCGAAGAGATATTTGTCTGCGAGAGGGTCTGCACTTCAAAGAGGATGCTGAAGAAGGTCGGCTCATTTTCCAAAGACCCAACTCCGGATACTTGTGTCACTGTTTGTGGTGTATCCCAGCTTGATGCTTGTGCTGATGCATGCGCAAGAACCGTCTGTGTTAATCAACACCAAGTGCCCAATTGGAACGATATTTGTCTCAGGAGATGCCAGAGCGAGTGCCTGAGGCTCTCTAATTCCTCTGATGGATCTTAGTAGTCATGTACTGTACCCTCTTCATTTACTTGTGCAAATGTCTTTTCGATCATTTTCTTAAATAGATCAATTGTCATGAACCATGATCTGTTCCATGACAGCTGAGTTGTCTACAAGTATCCACTGCTATTCTCGTGGTGTTGACATTTTTCTCGCGTGGATTCTGCTAGATGACCAATTTGCTTCATCTTGGGTTTACTGGAGTACAATTTGGTTTTTAGCTTCTTTATCATTCCATGGATTTTCTTGGTATTCTTCTTGCTGATCTCCTCTTGGTACATTGTCAAATGCTCAGCTTATGCAGATTTCTGGAGAAGTCTTGATGTTCTTTGGAGGGAGAAGTTATCAAATTCTCATTATGGGAGGCCTGTTGCTCTTATGGCTGTTTTCGAGCTGCCCTTACACGATGCTCGCTATCCCGACGCCGCTTGACTATATCTGCTATCAAGTAGTATCAATTGTTCAATTTGGGACAATTTGAAAGTGTGATTGCCGGAAGATCAACAATCTGTCCCATCGTGGGTTGTCTTCTTGTTTGCGAAAAGATTACTCAAAAGATTTCTAACCGGAACGTGTAAGGAAATTGAGATACCGATTTGCCTTGAACAATGCCTATGCTCCCACATTTCTGGGGCTTTTTGCCCTATAAAAGGAGGAAGAGTGACCCAACCCGAACGAATTGATCTGAGCCCATCACTATGCAAGGGCGGATGAGGTCATCTCACTCTAGTTTTACCGGCATGTTGCAAGTCATTCATAGCCTTTCAATGGCACGGGTACCATGACTGAAAATACCCCCCTCGATTGTGAAATCATAATCTAAGGATTGTTATGGTAATGATTTATCTCTTGCTATGTGTATATACCCACACATACACACTCAACATACTCTCTACACCCTGCCTTCCTCTCTCAAATACACCTAGTTTCCATTTCTCACGGACGAATATAAACTCAATATCCTCGATGAGCTAAAATTTTTTCGTGTAAGGAGCATTTTCTCGTCACTATGCTTAACAAATGCCCTAAAATGCTTGTTAGCACGACCTTGTTGTTAATTGTAAGTTGTGACAAAGGAGCTCTTGTTGGATTCTTATTTCGGTTTAAGGCTCCATTTGATTTGCGGAAAACATTTTTCGCGAAAACATTTTCCCCATTTTTTGGCGTCTGGACCGCTTAGGAAAATGAGTCAGTGGAAAGCCTATGCTTAAATTTAGGAAAAATGATTTCCCCTTATGAAATCATTTTCGAAAATATGATTGGATATTGGCGTGTGACCTATAAACTCTCCGCTTGAGCACGAGAATTTAAACGCTTGTTCTCAGGTCCTCGGCACTTGGAATCGAGTCTTTCACACCTCAGCTCAAGTCAATTGAGGCTTTGCTTGGGTCCCTAGCGCTTCGGCTGGAATCCATCAAGGTTAGGCCCATGGCTCCAATGCCCATGGCCGATGCTTCGAACCCAGGCTTGAGTTCTCGGAGGACATGCTTGAGTCCCCGGAGGACATGCTTGAGTCCTCAATGCTTGTGCCTGGATCCCTCATGCCGGGTCCAAGTCCAGCGAGGCCGGGCCTAGGACCCAGGTGTCCATTCAAATCCTCGATGCCTGGCTAGGGTCTACAAAGGCCGAGCACGGACTTTAGTGCTCGTGCCAGGATCATTGACACATGGGTTTAGGTTCATAGAGGCCAAGCCCAAGTCCATCGAGGTTGGGCCCAGGACTAGTGCCCGTGCCCAAATCCCTTGCGCTTGTGCCTTGGTCCATCGAGGCCAAGATCTGCGACCTCAATACCTGATCTCTAGGGTCTCGAGTCCAAACCCAAGAGCTGGGGACTAAAGCCCAAGTACATGGAATCCAGGAATGAGTACTGAGATCCCCAGCTCGGGTTTGGAGACTCAAAAATAGGAAATGTTCGATGGACCATGGCATGGGCATCGAGTCCTACGCCTCAACCTTGAGAGACCCATGCTCGGGGTCGGGAGATTTAGGCGCATGCATTAAGGACCTAAGCGCGAGCACGGGCATCCCAAGCCTCGTTGGACTTGGGCTTAACTGTAAGGGCCCAAGTCTGAGCTCTAGGGACTTGGGTAACTGAGGTCCAATGCTCAAGCTTTGTGGACCTATACCTAGTTGACGGGGATTTGGGATTGGGGTCACGAGCCTTGCCTGTGTAGGCCTAGGTCAGGCACCAAGAAACCATGCACATGCACCAAATGCTTGGTTCCGACTTCTGTGGACTTGGATCAATGCCTTCGCTCTTGCTCGGGAGGCAAGTGCTCGTGCTTAGGTCCTAGGATCGATGTCCATTAAGAGTTGCACTCGAAATCTTACTGCCCATGCGCAATTCACTAGCGTCCTCTAGAAAAATCAAATCAAATTTTCCTTTTCAAAGGACATAATATTATTTTCCAGATCTATTTAGATTTAAGCAAAATACTAAAAATTATTTTTCGAAAATGTGATATTTTGTGTGAAACAAACAGAGCGTAAATGTTGAATTGATAGCAAATAGAGGATGAGAGATCCCCCATTTCAATAATATTACATCTTTTCATCAGATGGAAACCAACCCCTAGCTTTAGAGAGAGATTTTGCAGTATTTCACTCAATCATTGCTGATTTAATAACAGAGTTTCGGATTTGCGATTGAGATTTGGGCCTATTTGGAAGTTCCCAATGCAAAGAAGGCAATTTCAAGGCCCACTTTAAGCTGAGGACGCAATTGGCGGACCAAGTGAGGCATGGATTCTCCATCTTTAAGGCCTCATTCGGTCATTCCGAACAGCATTGTGTGTGATAGCGAAAAAATTGTCCAATTTTTTTTTTAATTTATTGTATTTTTGTAATTTAGTTTTGAAAATTTTAATTTCGCTAATTGATTCCTAAGCCTCGTCATGTTTTGCTAATCGAGTTCAACCGACTAATTTTCGCCAAAAATTGCTAACACAAACTCCGGCCTTCCTGCATAGCACAATTAGTGTAAACGTGGACAATTTTTAATAATATTTTAATATTTTTTAATTATTTAATTTGTTAGGGTTTCTTTCTCTATTTTTTTTTTCTTTTTTCCTCTTTGTCCCCTCTCTAGCCACCACCAGCCCTCAAATTGATGGTTGGCGACTCAAACGAGGGCTGCCCTTACTACCTTGAGGTTGGTGAAGATGAGGCCTCAATGTGGCCAGGGGAGGGAAACGGAAAAATAATAGGAAAAATAGGAAAAAATAAAATAAAAGTTGATAAATTATTAAAATATTATTTAAAATTATCTACGTCAGCTTCTACTTGCAACGTAGAACAATTGGCGTCCACGTCAGCAATTTTTCGCTAAAATTGATCGAATGAACTTAATTGAAAAAATGTGAACAGTTTTAGGACTCAACTGGTCAAATTAAAAAGTTTAAAACTGATTCGAAAAAACTGCAATACGTGGAGAATTTAAGAAAAGGACTTAAACCTATTACAAGTGTGTCGATTTGGTCCTTAACCTCTTTTTTTACTAATTCATTCATAAACTTTTTTTTGCATTTGTTCCTTACCAAAAAAAAAAACTTTTTGCATTTGTTCAATTATGTCCATCTAGCCAATTATGAATGAAAATTGCTAATGTGGCGTGATTGGCGTTGATGTGGATAAATTTTAATAATATTTTTCTCGATTTTTTTTTATTTCATTTTATCTTTTTTTTCTTCCCTTCCTTCTTTATCTAGTCTGGCGGTCGGCCAGAGGTGAGGATCGGAGAGGTTGACCTTACCAACCTCTAGCGAAGCTCGCTGTAATCAGCCATTAGTGAGGGAGAGCATCACCCGCCGCTAGCGAGGTTGAGCCTCGTCAACATTGGTTAGTTCATACCCGGCTTTATTGAAAAGAAGAAGATAGATGCAATCGCACCACTAACTTCTTGAATCAGCACAAATACAAAAGATCTATTATTTAATTGGACAAAAAAAAAAGAATTATGATTGAATTGAGATAATTGCAATATGTTTAAGACTTTTTTGATAAATTTTCGTGCAATATGATTAATGCTTTTGGGAAATTTTCTCGTGTGAGAGCTTCTTCAAATTTGTTAAGGTGTTTTTTCTCTTTTTTTTTTCCTTTGTTTTTTTATTTCTTTGGGCCCGCGATATTGTTTGCTGGCCAATGTGGGCTAGAACTGAGGGCCGCGATGCCCTGGCCCAAAGAAAAAAGAAGAAACAAAAACTAATAATAATAAATTTAGAAAAAGTATTATAGACTATACAATATTTATTTTCGGCCAAAATTGATCAAATATTGGTAATTATTAAAAGATTTAGAGTTTAATTGGTGCAATTAAAAATTTTATAATTGAACACTTTCAATAGTAATAAGTTTAGGATTTTTTTGATTTTTTTTTTAACTTTTTGCGTTGGTCTTGATGCTAAACAAACAATGGTTGCAAAGACTAAAGACTCACCAACAAAGTGGAAAAGTCGGGACCAACAGCGCGTGAAGATGGGCTTGATCATGACTAGAACATTCAAATTCGAGCCCCATATAACGTGAACACTAATTGCGTGGCGATCCTCGAATCGAGGATACTTATTCAAGAGAACTACGTTAGCCGATATTTTTAGATTTAGATTACTTGATATTGGGGTTTTATTGACATGCTTACCATTACTCAAATCAGGCCGTTCAAAAAAATAAAAATAAAATGAATGGCCTAATTTGAGAGAGGGTTTGGATTCAAAATTTTTCAAACCCCAAAAAATTCCCGTCCAATTTTTTTCCTCCCCCTTAACAAATGACTTGGCTCATTCTTGGTAGTCCATTTTCATTTGAACGGCCTGATTTGAATAATGATAAGCATATCACAGAAACCTCAATGTCAGATGATTCGGATTCGATCTTTGTTGGGGCATTTCTTTACATCCTTTGTATTGAGTACTTTTAAAGCGTCACACTTTCGCACTAGCAAAATAGCAGTTAGGGCATTGAGATAAGACTTTATGGATTCTTTGTACTCATTGGATCCTCGAGTTCAGTTGCTAGTTGAGGGCAAAAAGGGCATTCGAAAGCGAAATAAATCAACGGAACAACCCGATATTCCCATCAGAAATCCACAAACTGACTTCGAAATGGACACATGCATGGAAATGGAAAGGAGCGAGGAGCCAAGGCGACAGGCCAATGGAGTTTAGACAACCAAGAAGGTCGACGCTCCCTTTTGGACCATCGCAACAACACTTTTCAAGAGTAGAATCCTCCTATCCATATATCTTGAAATGGAACATAAGAGGTCACCGAAGAAGACGCAGCGTCGTGAACAGATAAATGTCTCGGCCTATTGCAGCCGTCGAATGCGGTTCGTATGGACGAATGCCGATGATCGGGAAGCGGCATCGAGATGATAATGCGGTCAGCTCCGCAAAGGATAAGGGATGTTCATGCTCTTGCTGCGATCATGTGTATTTGGAAATGAAATAATGCACCAATATGTTGAAATTTGAAGCTGTGTGTTTTCAGAATTGTAGCCTTTGCGGAGAATTTGTTCTTCAAAATTCCCTAATAGTTATTTTGCATTGAGGATAGTGGCCCTACCGGTCGTATAGCATATAGTTGGTAATAACTACATTTAGAACTTGTGGTATGTACGGTTGAAAATGAGTTTCGCTTCTATCTAATTTGGATGGGTAGGAGAAAATTGTTCAATCGATCTGAAACTTATTGTATGGATGCCAATTCAGTCATGAAATTTCAAATTTTGCCGATTTTATCCTAAATCTTTGCGCCCAACTCCACAGTAGTCATTTTAGCCAAATTTGCTGAAAGTCGCTGACTTGGCGGTGTGCTAAGTAGGACGACAGGTGATAACTGGGCGGCCAAGTCAACGATTACCAAGGAGCTTTGCACAAAGTTTTAAGGCTAAATTAACAAAATTAAAAAGTTTAGGACTAAATTATCATTCATACAATAGGTTTATGGCTGATTGAGATTTTTTCATGGGCTGCTTTATCACCTTGGGGAGATTAAATAAAATGGTTGAATGAATTAACTTCTTTGTCAATAAAGCTTTCTATATTTAAACTTTGTTGAATACTATTGCCATCTCAACGAAGATGCATGCAATTTGTTAGGTGTTCAAATGTTAATATGGTCCATCACTTATTGATGCAGTATTTAACTTTCATTTGCTTGAATTTTTAATTAAGTCATCTTAATTATAAAACTGCTACTTTCTATAGATCCAGATATGGCTTACTTAAGTTTGGTTACTTGTCTACATCCTAATATTAGGGTTATAGCCAAGTTTGGTTGCTTATCATGTTAATTACGATTTCGATTTGCTAATTAGTTAGGATAGTCTTTTCGATAAAACTGATATTCTAAACTTTTTGTTCTTTCTGTCTTCACATCACATATTTCTAGGGAAAATCACAAAAATTTCTAAATTTATTGTAATTGTGCAAATTCAATCATAAACTTTTTTTTGCCAGTTTAGTTATAAACCTTTTACAATTGTGCAACCTCAGTCCATTCAGCCAATTTTTCGGCCGGCGCTGACGTGGATACTAGTCGGCGCCAGCCATCGACGACATATTATTTTAATTATTTTTGTATTTTTTAAATTTTGTTATTTTCCTTTTCCTTTATTTTATTTTATTTTATTTCTTTCTAGGTTCAAATGACTAATGGTCTTGGTCCTCGAATACATAGGTTTGCAGTCATCGAGCTACAACTCAATAGTTGAGGCTTATAGACTCTCGGAGCGAAGCCAAAATTAGGAAAAATGATAGCCTAACCTTTCCCCATAATGTTAGGTTCTACCCTTCAAATCCGAACCGTCCTTGTTATGAATGGACGGTCCAAATTATTATAACAAAAATCTATATAAACAATTTTAAAAATTACCTCCTAAAATCAAGAGATCTGGGCTGTCCGTGTTATGAAGTACGGCTCGGATCATAATGGTAGGTGCCTAATTTCTGAGAAAAAGGTTAGACTATCTGGATAAATTGGAGAGTCTCGTGGCGGCATCTCCCAACGATGAAATGGCAACCCCAAACCCCTGAACCTCATCGACGGTGAAAACAACCCTCCACTACCACTCAACGGCCACGATTCCACCCCTCAACCCAACCTCCAAACATTGTCGGATCCTCTTTCAGCCGCTGTAGCGATAGCTACAGCAACCGATGACGACAATGCAGCCACAGGCCAAAAACGCAAGAGAGAAACTGAAGGTGCCGGCTTCAATCACTCGTCGCTTCACCTTCTACGGAAAACCAGCCTCTACTCCTACTCGCTTCACCTCTTGGAGGAAGAAGGGGAAAGGAAAAAGAAAAAAAAAGAAAAATTAAAATATTATATCATCGGACAGACGACACAGATCGGTGTTCACGTTAGCATCAATCAGCCAAAATTGACATGATTGATTAAATTGGTACAATTACATTAGGGTGTAGGACTAAATTGATTAAAAAAAATTTATTGAATTGACACAACTACAATAGGTTTAAGACTTTTTTAGCAATTTTCTCTATTTTTACTAATTTATGATTGGCTGTGGAACGTGTTGACTCTAACTGGATTCTTTTATTCCATTTTTTTTTTAATGTTTCACTTTACCACGTTTGTGTAAGATAAGATTTCGTGTGCACATGTTGACTTTTCTTATAAATTAAAAAATTTCTCCATAAGGCCATTTTTTTTTAATGTTACTTGTTTTTTCGTCTAAAATAATGTTCGTATGAGATTACTTTGATACCAAAAATTTTCGAATAATCACTCTAATGTCTTTTTGGTTGAAAAATGATCACTTAAGTTGCTCCAACAACAAATTTTGGCAATTCATCCTAATAGCCTTTTTTCATTATGAAATTTTGATGTTTATACGATTTTCTTATAGAAAAGGAAGTCCAACGCAGAGTATGAATAACTCATCCTCTCTTGTTCTCTCGCTAATCCGAGAATAAAGATCGCTTGGCTCAAAGCTCAAGCTATCACGATGTCACGATTCATCTTCAATGGCGACCCCAAATCGAACCAAAAGCGGTTTCTATGAAAAAAAGGACACTTTTGGTGTCAAAAGTTATGTAGGAGATTACTTTGTTGTGAAAAGTTTCAGTCGGATCACTTAAATGTCAAGTTTTTGAAAAAAAAAAAGATCGTTTTAGTGCCAAGTCTGATTTGGTCATTTGAAAATATGATATGACATTATTTTATTAATATTTCAGGCCGACGTGGCTCCAACGAGGTTCACTCAGCAATTTAAAAAAGGTAAAAATTGGAAAAAAATATTAAAAATAAAAATACAAACTTAATTCATTTACAAAAATAAAATACAAATTTGGAAAAAAAATTAAATCACAATTTAGTTTAAAATAAAATTGGAAAATTAACTTAAATTTTACAAAAAGCTAAAAAAGAGAGAAAAAAACGTAACGAATAGTTACCGGGTAGTCAGAGTTGTGCAAGCCCTCGTCACCTACCCCTCTACTTCCTTCACTTTTTTTTATAAAAATTTTAAGCTTTTTAAAGATTATTTTTAATTTATTTTGAATAAAATTTGTGTTTTAAACAAATTTAGGTTTTAGCTAATTTTTGAATTTAAATGTGATTTGGTTTAATTTATTTTAAAGCGTAGAAGTCCATGTGGAGGCCACGTGTACGTCTGTTTTTGTATTAGAAATGTTCATTTACATTAAAATTCTAATTGGAAAGGACATGTATTTTTTTTTTCGAAAATTCTTGCCAGAAGCACCAAAGTGATCATTTTGTCTCCGACTTGGCACTAAAGTGATCATATTTAAAGTTTTGGCACTGAAATGATCTCATTACATAACTTTTGACATTAAAAGTGTCATTTTGCTCGGTTTCTATATCTCCAACCCCACCTTCTACAGTAAGCGCAACCCATTGCCCTCCACCCTAAACCCCTCTCTCGACATTAGGGGTGAGCCAAAAAAAAAAAAATCCACCCAAATTGGATTATACCATACTCAATCGGCTAACTTTGGATGGAAACCAATGGGTACCGATCAGTTCCCATTTCAATCTGCTGAAATTGGTGGGTACCAATTCAATTCTCAATTTTAGGTGGGACCCATCCAATTGGACCATTTCCATATATTTTTTTGTTGTCATCAATAGGCAAACTTGTACCCGTTGCTTATCTTCCATTAAAATTCTTTTTTCTTTGGGGTATTTCATGTTTTCCTGCTGTCTTTTCTGGTGCTCTTGCTCTTGGTTTTTTCCCTTTGTGTTCATGAAGTTTCTGAATAGACCATGGGTTTCCAACATAGATAGGCTTGAAGTTCAATTCTTGCAGTTTGTAAAATGAGATATTGAACTTTTCAACTGGCCAATTCCACAAAAATAAATACATGCCTATGAAAATTCCATGATTAATATAGCTAGTGACACATTTTGCTGCTGTTGATTTTAGAAGTATTTTAAGGTGTCGCTACCATGGATCCATCCAGAAACTAGATAGGGTTGGTGGTTCGGTTTTATAAAACGAAGGGATAGTTTACGATTCGCGTTTTGCAGAATCGGTCCCCAGCGGGTGATTCTCGATTATAAAACGAGAACCGCCCATCTTAAAATCGATTACTCCTACTCATCTTAAAACCGATTACTCCTACTCGACGTGGCCACTTTCATCTCCTCCTGCTCCCACCGTAGTTCCACCGCTTAATTGACGCCTCCTCTGGCCTCCGCATCACCATCGCAAGCTTTGGCGCTCCGTTAACTCCCTCGGCTCCCGCCTCTTCATTGGCATCCTGGAGGGTGACGTCCCCCTCTTCCTTTCCCCAACTCCATCTTTTTCGCCTCATCTACCTCACCTTCACGTGCCTTACCGTCGTCATCGCCACTATCGATCCTCAAAATCTCACTGTATAAATTGCTATTATGGTGAGACAAAATAGCACGAATGAAGCAGCAGATCTGTATCGCAAGTTTCAAAAACTGGTTGTGAAGTTAGCAAGAAAGAAGGGGATTTTCTTTCCCAAATCATCTATGGTGAGGTCAAGGTTTAAAGAAGAGTTTGAATATGGGGCAATCATCTTCTTCTTTTTTCATCTAATAGACCACGTCTTTTATGTCAATTAATGTTAACTCAGTGTGCCAACGAGCCAAGTTGATCGAAAGAAATGCTAGCATATTGGCACAAATAAGAGTTCGCATTAAAGGGATATGTTTGTTTTTAACCAAAACCATATTGAGGTGATTCATCGAAAATTAAAAATTAAAGCACTTTTAGTGTTATTTTCCTTTTTTTTAGTGGATAAAAGCGCTAAAACTTAGCACGGAAATATGATAAAGTCTTTCTAAAACGTGAAAAATAAGATTAAAATGGCATGGTTAAATGAGAATAAATAAGGCTAAATTTTTTTTAAAAACCAAATAAAGAAAACACAAAACCACAGGACAAGCCTCTCATGTAGGACGTCGCCATTGCCTCCACCATTAGGGGTGAGCGGTTCTTGGTCCGGTCCGATTCCTTTCAAGAACCGAGAACCGGATTGGATCGACTATCTGGTACGGTTCCAAGGAACCAATGAACACAATCAAATTCCATCCAGAGGACTAAAAGTTCAAAAACATGTATTTGATCTCCATCTCACCCGGACTATTTCGAATACCAGTAGTGTATTTCTTATAATTATGCGATCCATACAATGGAGGCTTAAAAGAAATATCTCATTCTCAATTATTGACCTAATCTTTAGGCCAATGCACGAGCACAATCCTGTACTCTGCACCTGCACAAGCACAATCTTGTACTCAATTCTAGGCAAATTGACAACAAAAGATTTAATGAACGTTATATTATTAAAAAAAAAAAACGAAATTCGATCGATCCGATCTGATTCTATGGCCCTAGAATCGGGAACCGGACCGCCCGGTCACCGTTTCAATTTTATGGACCGGGAACCAGACCGGACACCTCTAGAATCGAGAACTGTCCCATCGGTCTAGGCTAGTCCAGTCCGATCCCTATTTAAGCGGTCCGATTTGCTCGCCTCTACCCTCTGATAGGAATTGTGCCCCAATTCCAGAAAAATAATCCAAGCAAACAATACGCACTAGCAAATTATAATAATAAAAGAATAGAATCAGAAGAACACACTAAAGAATTTGTTATCGAAGTTCACTCAAATCTGGACTACGTTTCCGCGTAGAGGCACTCTGCGAATTCACTAGTTTTCGAAAAAAGTATGAATACAACTGACGTTCTTTTCACAAGATTGAAGGAAAAAGAAAACGAGAACTCTCAAAAATGCCGTCACGGCATCTCTTTTTCTTTTTCTCTCTATTCACTACTTTGCGTATTCTATCTGTTCTTGCGCTTTCTATCTGCTCTCGTCTTCTGATGGCTACAACCTATATATCCCTAATATATAAGGTGCATCTTTTAACCTAAAAAAAAAAGACAAAAGACAAAAGACAAAAAGAAATCTTAATGATATTTTTGGATATATTTTGGCTACACACCAATAATCTCCCACTTGAAGACGAATATATTGATGCACCAAGCAACTTTGCATCCACCCTCTTCAAAAACTAGTAGCTAGAACTTGTGCCTACTTCTCATTAATTAACATGGAGTAATACCAATAGTAGTAGCATGAAAGTATGATTCTCTCTGTCTACTACCTTGGTAAACATGTCAGCTGGATTCTTTAAGCCATCAATCTTTTGTAGTTTTAACTCGTTATTTTTCAATGCTGATTTGCTGAAGTGATAACGTTTCTTGATATGTAAGCTGCATTATTTGCTAAGTGCACTGCACTTTGACTATCACTCCACAGTGTGCTCACTGGCTGCTTTCGAAGTAGCTCCTCTAAATAATCTTGTAACCGCATGATTTCCTTAGAGGCTTCCGTGATCGCCACGTACTCTGCTTCTGTCGTCGATAGAGCCACTATTTTCTATAGTTGAGATACCCAACTTACTACTGTACCTGCAACTGTAAATACATATCCAGTGGTACTCTTACCACTATCTGGATCACCCAAGTGATCTGCATCCATATAACCCTGTAATTCTAGAGATGTACCTCCATAACAAAGAAAGTAATTCGATGTACCTGCTAGATATCTCAATATCCATTTTACTGCATTTCAATGCTCTTTACCCGGGTTCTGCAAATATCGACTCACAACTCCCACTACATGTGCAATGTCTGGTCTCGTGCTTACTGTAGCATACATCAAACTTCCAACTGCTAACGCATACAACACTGCCGCCATCTCATCCTTCAAAGCTTGAGTACTTGGACACATATCCTTGAAAAGTTTGAAGTGACCCGTTAAAGAAGTCGCAACCAGTTTTGCCTCGTCCATGTTGAATCGTTTCAACACTTTGCTCACATAGTTTTCTTGCGACAACCATAATTTCTTATTTTTCTTGTCCCTAATGATTTTCATGCCTAAAATTTTCTTGGCCTCTCCCAAGTCTTTCATAGCAAACCGCGCTGCTAACATCTTCTTTACTTCTGCGATTCTCTTCACATTAGAACTAGCCACGAGCATGTCATCAACATATAAAGAGATATATACAATATCACCATCGCTATACTTTCGAAAATAAACACAATGATCAGCCTCACAATATGCAAATTCTTTTTCTTCCATAAAACCATCAAATTTTAAATATCATTGTCGCGGAGCTTGCTTCAAGCTATACTAGCTTTTCTTCAAGCGACATACCATGCGTTCTTTACATTTGACTTCAAAATCTCTAGGTTACGCCATGTATAACTATTAATCTAAATCACCATGTAAAAATGCCGCTTTTACATCTAACTGCTCTAGATGAAGATACTCCACTGCAACTATACTTAGCAAAACTCTGACTAACGTTATCTTCACTACTAGTGAAAATATTTCGGAGTAGTAGATCCATTCTTTTTTAGAAAATCCCTTTATCACAAGTCTCGCACTGTATCTAATACTACCATCAGCTTCATTTTTTATCCTGTACACCCACTTGTTTAACAAAGCTTTTTTACCTATGGACAACTTGGTCAACTCTCAAGTTTTGTTATGAATTAACGAGTTCATCTCGTCTTTCATAGCACATTTCCACTATATGTGAGATGTATCTTTCTTTGCCTCATCATAAGTCTCTAGCTCTCCCGAATCTGTATATAAGACATAACTCAAAACAATATTAGCTAAAGGATAAAATATTACTTTTGGCTTTCTCACACGTGTAGATCTCCTCAAAATAGGTTATTCAAGGTTACTAGCTTGATCCAAATCATCACGTGCCTCTTGAACTACTTGTTCATTAGTAATATGTTCATCTTGAACCTCCTTTTCAAGTGCACTTTGAATTGCTGGAATTACCTTCATAGGAATTATGTCCAGTTCAACATATTTTTGTTCCACTACCGTCTCATGCTCTATCTGATGGTCATTGTACATCTTTTCTTTATGGAACACCACATTCCGACTGCGAATAACTTTGTTATTCTCATAATTCCAAAGCCTATATCCATATTCATCACCGCCATATCCAATAAAGACGCACTTCTAGGACTTAGCATCAAGCTTTTTTCTGTCCTCTCTGTCAATCAAAAGCATATGCAATACAACTAAAAACTTTTAGATATGAATAATTGACCTTTTTACCTGACCACTGCTCTTGCGATACTCCTCCATCCAGCGCGCTAGATGGACTCCTGTTAATTAAATGTACAACTGCATCAACTGTAGCAGCCCATAAGTATAACAGGAGACCAACATGTAGTCTCATGCATCTTGCACGCTTCAAAATGGTACTATTCATCCTCTCAATTACACCATTCTCTTGAGGGGTTCTAGGAACAATCTTTAACCCATGTATGCTTTCTCGACTCAAATATTCTACAAATTCATTGCTCGTATACTCACCACCATTATCAGATTTTAGAGCTTTAATCTGATATCCTGTTTCTTTTTCTACCATGGTTTTTCATATTTTGAAAATCCCAAATACTTCTGATTTTTCTTTGAGAACATATACTCAAGTCTTTATTGTTGCATCATCAATAAAAGTGACAAAATATCTTTTACCACCAGAAGAGAGTTCCTGAGCTGGTCCCCACACATCAGTATGAACCAACTCTAATTTTTTCTTCTTATTCTATCGCACATTTAATTGAAAACTAATTGCCTTTTATTTTCCATAAATGCAACTTTCACAAAAATCTAACTTAACTTTCTGCAAACTTGGAAACAACTTTCTTGAATGTAACTGCTTGACACCTTTTTCACCAAGATGTCCCAAACGATAATGCCAAAGAGTAGATAAATTACATATAGCCACTGTAGTTGCAACCATATCACTGATATTATCTCCCTGAAGAAGGTAAAGTGTACCTGCACGTTTTCCCTTTGCTACTACTCTTGCTCCTGAGGTTATTTTCCGCTCTACTCCTCCAAAAGTTGTCACCATACCTTCTTGGTCAAGTTTGCTAGTTGAAATCAGATTTTTCTTCAACTCGGGAATATGTTTGGTTTCACGCAAAATTAGACGTTCGCCACTTGAGATATTCAAAACTACAGTTTCTTTTCCTACAATCGGACACATGTGGCTGTTTTTCACAACCACTTGCCTAAAATTTCCACTGGCATAATCAATAAATATATTTCTTTACGAGGTACAATGAAAATAAACACCAGAATCAAGAAACCGCTTATCTATTGTCAAGTCAAATCCTACAGATAAACACAAGTTTTCTAACAAAGGTTCATCACTTACTACATTAGCTCATTGATTCTCATCTCGCAGCTTCTTTTTCTAGGCTTCACAATGAAATTTACGATGTCCCGCCTAGTGACAAAACTAACACTGATCTTTTGTAACCTCTCTCTTTCCCATGGATTGTGACCTACCACGCCCGCTGAATTTTCATCTACTTTTACTTCTTCCACGGTTCTCCACTGATAGTGTCGTTGAAGATGCAGATGCCGAAAATTTATCTCAACTTGAGACTTTTTGTCGCATCTCTTCATCCATGATACTGCTCACATCATCATCCAGAGTTAAATCATCCTTAATGGTGCTCGAAATTCCTTGCATCGCGGTGTTGTAGCTTTCCGAAAGGGAACATAGAAATAACAGAGCTTGTAACTTCATATCTAGATTTATGCCCGCGGATTCTAGCTGACCTGTAACTTGTGTGAAACTGTTAATATGCCCGCGGATTCTATTTGAAGTTTCCACCATCCGAAATCCTGCTCATCAAACTTATTGATCCTAATTTTATCTTCTTCCATACCGTTTGCTTTCAATCGAATGTCACTGAAAAACTCTCGATGTTCTTGATTAGCCAACCTAAGCTCTGATACCAGTTGATAGGAATCGTGCCCCAATTCTAGAAAAATAACTCAAGCAAACAATATGCACTAGCAAAATATTATTATAAAATAACATAATCAAAAGAACACATAAGAGAATTTGTTATCGATGTTCACCCAAACCTAAGCTACGTCTCCGCGCAGAGACACTCTGCGAATTCACTAGTTTTCGAGAAAAGTAAGAATGCAACTGATGATTTTCTCACAAGATCAAAGGAAAAAGAAAACGAGAACTCTCAAGAATGCTGTCACGACCTTTCTTTTTATTTTTCTTTCTATTCACTACTTTACGTATTCTATCTGCTCTTGCGCTTTCTATTTGCTCTTCTATCTGCCTTCGTCTTCTGATGGCTACAACCTATATACCCCTAATATATAAGGTGTATCTTTTAACCTAGAAGAAAAAGAAAAAGATAAAAGATAAAAAGAAATCTTAATGATATCTTTTGATATATTTTGGCTTCACGCCAACACCCACCATCGCTAAAAAAATGTGTATGAGGTTGTGAAGATGGCCAGCAAAAGGTCAAGGGAGCCTCAATGATCACCGGCGACCCTTACTGATGTTGGGCGAGGGCCAATGATCGTCGAGGCTCTACCGATCCTTTTCGGCAATGGGGCGGTGGCCCACAAGCCCTTTGATTGCTTAATGGTTTCTTTAATCATTTTTTCATCTTTGTAATATAATTTAAATTTAGATTTAAATTTTAAATTTAGATCAAACGATATCGTTTTTGTTTTTTGTCCTTAATGCATTAGTACCATGAATTCCCCCAAGAGGAGAGAAAAAAGTACATCCGCATTTTTCGATAATAAGATTAGACGGATATTCTTTTTGCGAAAAAATTAGACGCAGTAAATGAGATGATCTTATTGCATTAATTTTACAAGTTTAACCACTTAATTTTCTTTTTGAAAGTTTTAGGATTTGATAATACTTTGATAACAAATTTTGGGATTTTCTAGTGTATTGATCTCTTTTTTAATCCAACAGTATTTAACAATCCATATACAGCTCCTACATCAATTGTTATTCCACCCAAATTCGTCTAGTGTTACTAAAACTCACCAACTTTCAGAATAGAAAAAGGTATAATACAATATTAATAATAGCAGAAATGTGTCCAATTAACTATTGTAAATTCTGGCATTTCTTTTTATAATAAAGTGATCCTTAGTAATAGATGTAGACCTAATTATGTGAATTTTTCTTCTTAAGTAAAAGGAAATAGCAAACCTCTCTCCGCGTTACTATACAAGCATGTCACTGCAGTTCTAGTGGCATGTCCAAAAATAGAATGTCTCTCCACATGATGTATCAAATGTCTCGAGCACAAGCTGGTTAGAGATTCGTTCACGAACTCGTTACCTCATGGAAAGACTGTGTAACCTTTTATCACTAGACTACCACGCTTGGTGATATTGAGTGATGTGAATTTTTCTTCTTAAGTAAAAGGAAAGAGCAAACCTCTCTTCACGTTACTATATAAGCACGTCACTGCAGTTCTAGGGGCATGTCAAAAAATAGGATGTCTCTCCACGTGATGTATCAAATGTCTCAAGCACAAGCTGGTTAGAGATTCGTTCACGACATCCCTCGAACTTGTTACCTCACGGAAAGACTGTGTAACCTTTTATCACTAGACTACCACGCTTGGTGATATCGATTGATGTGAATTACACTAGCACGTCGCTAGGATTTATTTTGAAGGTGCAACCTATGTAATTCACCATCAAATAGTATGTATGTTCGCAAGGTAGGTTTTAGTTCATAACTAGTTGATATTTTAGTGTTCGTGTGAGTTCCCTTCTGCGGTTCCTACCAAAAAATTATTTTAAAAATTTAGTAACGTCAAAGAACTTACAAAATTGAAAAGTATCTTACATGTCGACATATAGTTTTATTATTTTAAAAATTCGGGATGGTGATGAATTAATAGTATAATGATTTTGATTTTGTCATCTAAAAGTTCCATCATTGACTTGATTTATATTATAAAATGTTACAACTTATAAAAAAAATGATAAATGAAAGATGTTCATATTAATATCTTGATTTTAGCATCTCAATAGGATCTACTAGTGAATGACATTTTCGTATTTTTTTTCTCCTTTTGTGCTATCTTAAGTATTTTTTTTTCCTTTCGTAGCCAAGTGGATTAATAAAAAAGTGACCTGGAAATAAAGCTCCGAATGGTGGTCACACACTGACTTCTTCATATGGTAATCAATTGCTTTGAGCTAGTAGAGTTATGTTATCCAGCAAAGGTAGAACAGACTTTATGTCTCCTTAATATAACCGGAATATATTAAGTTATCCCACATCGATCGTGAAAGTACTAGTTATCGATTTATAAGTGTAGCAAAAAAATTCATTTTTTTCAACTAACTTTTAAGATGGGAAAAGCCCAAGATAACTCAACGTGGTGTAAGAGTCCAGATTACCTACAAATCTAAACTCAATAATCACATGGGAGGTATACGGATTATTGCGACTCCCAACAATGTGAAATCTAATCGGTAAACTAAAGCCCTAAATTATCCTTTACCAAGAGAAAAGAAAAACAAATAAATGGTGAATTTATATTTGCTTGGTGTTAAAAGAACATGCGTTTGACTAAACTAAAGTCCTAGGTTGCGTTGACTCTGGTCCTCCTAATGTTCTTAACCTTTCTTGGGCAAAATGTTAATGTCAAAGAAATAAAATATAATTTGATAAAGATTTTCCCTCTTTTTTTTTTTTTGGCTATAAAAAGGAAGACCACATCTTCCTTTCTCAAGCCCAC
Organism: Rhodomyrtus tomentosa; assembly: GCA_028455895.1. NCBI lineage: Eukaryota > Viridiplantae > Streptophyta > Magnoliopsida > Myrtales > Myrtaceae > Rhodomyrtus > Rhodomyrtus tomentosa. The sequence goes on along the minus strand of JAPCWY010000001.1, from coordinate 30,700,468 downwards.
AGCACACGCGGTCACCCACTCTCTCTCTCTCTCTGTCCTTCTCTAACTGGTGGGTTGTGTGTGTGTTTTTTTTGGGCGATGAGCAGACAAACAAAAACCATCTGGTTCAGCATCTGAACAAGGTAAACCACATCCCCCACCCAAAAAAAAAAAAAAAACCACAGATCTTCACTCCTCCCCTCAATTGACTTGAATTTTCTGGGTTTTTAATTTTTATTTTGAGGGTGCGTGTTGTGCTCCTCGATCTGAACTGGTTTCCAGTTATCCTAGGGTTTTCTGGTGACTTGATCTTACAGAACTTTCACCATGTGAGTCAATTTATCTCTGTGTTGCTCTCGCGATCACCAATGTCTTTAGGCGCGAAATATTACTTGTTTTTGCGACCTGGGTGTCCTCTGATTTCTTCTCTTTCTTCTTCCTCTCTCTCTCTCTCTCTCTCTCTCTCTCTCTCTCTCTTTTTAAAGAATGATGAGAGGAGATGCGAAGAAAAATGACGGCAAGGCAGGTGACCTTCTCGAAGAGGAGAAGAGAGCTGGTCAAGAAGGCTCGGGTGCTCTCCGTTCTGTGCGACGCTGATTGTGTCCCTCATCATCTTCTCAGCCACTGGCAAGCTCTACGATTTGTCCAGCTCCAGGTACTCCAAATGTTAATTCGTCATGAGTCTCTAGTTTTTCATTATTGTGTTGTTAGCGTACCTTTGGTGTGCGCGCGGTGTAGAGAGAGAGAGAGAGAGAGAGAGAGAGAGACAGAGAGAGAGAGGAGAGACCTTGAATTTCAGAGCTAGGATGGGAAACTTCATGAGTCGGCATCACAGCGGTTTGATGCTGCGGTCTCTTTCTCTTGTGCTGAACACAGAATATGTGTGTTACTCCTGGCTTTGTTTAGGGCAAATTTACGACTACTGACTAGTTAGGCTCTGTTTGTTTTGGGAAAAATTAATAATTTTAAAAATAATTTTTTATAAAAACAAAGAATTAAGTAGTTGTCAGTGGTAAAGACATTTTTTTTTTACTAGTTATTTCACAATACAATCAATCGTTTTTAGGAATTATTTTCGAATAATTTACTTCCGGTGAAACAAATAAATCCTTACTATACTAACCATGTTCTATACTAAAAGCAAATTGTACCATACTATACGAATATGTACTATACAGAAAGCAAAACGCGCTTAGATCAAGATTCTACTACGCCCTTTCAGTACTTTTACAAACATGTACTCTACTACAAGCAAAGTATACTTTTCCATACCCATTGGTACTTGGTATAGACTTCATCAAATATGCACTATACTAAACTTTCATAGCTCACCTCCCTAGTTATATTTCCACGTCCGCTGCTTCGGGCTATTGGCTAGTTAGGCTTGCCCTAAACCTCTTATATCTATTGAGGCAATATCTGTCACATACACAAAAAATAATAGGATACCATCAACATATATCCTTTTTTTTTCTCTTTTTGGCCACCCTTCAACAATTGTAAATGTACATAAATGTTGAATATTCCGAAATTCCATCGATTATTACTATGCACACGCATCTTGATGTTGGTCACTGCACTTTGAATCTTTCCTTTTTTCAACTAGGTCCATAAGCTCCAAGTTCAATTTTATTTTAATTAGGTTTGTCCATTTTGGCCCTAATCACAAACTCATCCACTGATTCTTCAACGTCATTCAATTCAGAACTCTACTTAGTTTTACCTAAGATTTCATCATGATCGTGGATAGATCGCCCAAATTTTGGTCCCAAAGCAATGACAATTGGCCTATGAAGACCTTCTACCCGACTTTCACCTGAAGTCACTCAACTTAATGTAGACTTCATCATCCATCTATGTTGGGAATTGGGTCGCTTATTGGTCGACCCTTGAGCCGAGTGACTTCATTGAACACGAAAGCAAAATGTACCGGCTTAGTGGTTGTCGAATTCTGTATGTAGTTTGAGTATCATTTTCACTTCTAAATCTTTCTTCCTTGTGTTTTTGTTTTTGGGCGTCCTTTCTTTGTGAAGTATGGAGGATATACTAACGAGGTATTATGGTCTGAAACCAGTCCAACCATGTCTTGCACTAGAGGTGAATCACTTGCTTAGATATGGCTTCTATGTTCTCTTAGACTTGTGCTTTATGTTCGTGAAACGCAACACATATTCTCCTGTGGAAATCATTCCAGCACTGACATATTCCTATTCAAATGAGTCAGCCTTGCATTCGTAAAGTTCAATACTGACAAATGAAACGTGGATATGAATGAATTCGAACAATTTTCATATGGAGGATTTAACCTTTTTCTCATGCTTGTTTTTGTTGTCTTAGATAGAGAACACCGATCGCCAAATGTTGCACAAGGAAGTGTATGATGAGGCTTGTAAACTGAGGTGCGTGTGCATGTTTTCCGTGCTCGTTTGAGTGGCAAATATGTTTTTTTCTTTTCCCGCTCCTCCTTCTGGCTGATCAAGTAGATTTACTTCCCATTTTTTTTACAGGCAGATGAAGGGAGAGGATCTGGAGGGATTGAACGTGGAGGAATTGGGGCAACTACAGAAGAAACTCGAGGCGGGACTGAGCCGCTTGATCAAGACTGAGGTCTCTTCTTTAGTTTTTTGTTCATTTGGACTTCATAAGAACCAGAAAAAAGTTCCCTCACGTGTGTTCTTCTTGTTTCACTCTCTTGTCTCTCCCTATCTTGGTCGTTCCTCTCTTTCCAGGAAGAGCGAGCATTGAACGAGATCAACAAACTGCAGAGAAAGGTTCGTGCACGCTAACTAGACCTGTGTGTGCATCTTTCATTATAAACATTACGCGGTTAGGTCGACCGTCCAAAGAATAATTCCATATGTTGTGAACATCGCACTACGTTAGCGTACATATTCAAGTTGTGCCGCTCGAGAATATCAAAGGTTTGCTCGAAGGTCATCGCGGATGCAAAGAATCCATTCTGCTGATGTGAAGACTATGTCCTTTTGAAATTGCAGAAAGCACAGTTGATAAAAGAGAACAAGCAACTGAAACAGGACGTAAGATTATATTACCAACTGATAATTGATATTAGCATACTCTTTTTTGAAGAATTATCAATGTCCAAAGGTGGTAATTCAATTTGCATAAATCACAGATGAAGATGATTCTACAACGAAGGAAATCGGTGACCGTGAACTCAGAGCCGACCTGAAGCCGGTTAACGACGTTTCCGACTGCAGCAATTGCATCTCCTCCTCTGGATGATAACAGCCCTAATCCCTCAAGTTAGGGTGAGCAAAAAAGTAGAACTGAATTCCCGAAAATGAATGCGTAATTCATCTCCATGCCCTTTATGTTTGCCTTTAGATGCTTCGATAATTCTTTTATTTTTGAAGTCATAATTAGCTTATATTATTTATGCCTAATTTTATATAAAAAAAAAAGTTATCCCGTGTATAAAAATTGACTCTCTTGTTTCTTTTTTTTGGCCCAACTATGATAATCATTACAAGGCGGACCTAGTCACCTAGCTTCTCACAAAGAATCAAAGCATGCGAATGACAGTACAGTAGGCTTCAAGACTGCCCCTTCAATGATCTATCCTCTGGCCTATCGTCTGTGATTTAACAAATTATCATCACAAATTCCAAGATTTTTTTTACCATGTTAGTATTTTGCACCAACCATGTCGCAAACTCCAAGTTTCTTTTTTGAGAAACCATTTTGCAACATTAATTTCTCTGCCTGTATACTCATCATCATCATCTTGCACGCTTCATCTACGAAGCTCAAGTCTCAATCAAGACAAGAGACAGCCGACTGATGTATTTTTCTGCAAGCAATCTACAAAGCATTGGAGCCTCCGACTTCAATAATAAGCAATAAAGGATCGAAGCCTATGATTGCAAATAAATATTCTTGAACACTGTTAGTTAGTCCATATTGCTAGTGGATGATTAGACTTTTCATATAAATGGCTCTCATATCGATTTTCCATTCGAAAGAATTTGTACTGCATTTTCTTGCTCGTAACGGTTTTCCATTCGAATGAATTTGTACTGTATTTTCTTGCTCGATTGATGTTGACAACAACATTCGAGATACGGTGATGTACCATTGAATACTAGACATCTATTAATAAGTTACATGGATTAATTATCTTGACACCAGCAATATCCATGCACATAAAATATTACCAGCCGATGGTTGATGTTCCATGTAAGTTACTGAGCGAGTTCAAATGTAGACTTCATGGTTATGAAGTTAGGCTATTCAACTTAAGATAAGTTGATATAAAAGGATACTTGGATTAAGGAGAGTGGACCGGACTTAATATTAAGTTTACACGTGAGAGAGAAATTGTTAGGATGCACGTGTGAGTGAGTTGTGTTAAAGAGTTACAGAAAGTCCACATCGAAGAATCGAAAGTGGTGTAAAGTTTAAGTTAATAAAAGGAGGCAGCACTCACTACTCTAAAGCTTAAGCTAATGAGTTATACCGGAACGAAAGGATCGGTGAATGGAATGTGTCTGTGAAATCAAAACCTTAGAAAAGGAGGGGGAGGTGGAGGAGAGGGTTTAAGACGGTGAGAGAGAGAGAGAGAGAGAGAGAGAGAGTGAGTTGGGGGAGGGGAAGGAGGCGGCTCTGAGAAGCCTAATCAATGGAGATGGGCCGAGAGACCAAGAGTAGAATTCTCGCTACGAGGGCCGGCCCAAATATTTTGAGTGGCTTAATTTTTATATATTCTAACAAATATCACTCCTTAATTAATTGAATTTAAGAGAGGCTAATATTTTGACCGTTTGAGTAATGATCATGACTTCTAAATTCTAACATTTCGAGTAATTAGAAGCATGGTTAGGGAAATAAGGGAGTTTGCGAAATCCATCTGGCGAGTTTTGACCGTTCGTAAAGTTAGGAGATTCTACACCTTTATTTCAAGGGAGTCGTTTCCTTAGTCGCATCTTATAGTGATGTGTTTTTTGGGAAAGAGGGAAGGGGGAGGAAAACCAATGGTGAACACGAAAAGTTTGGTGAACTTCTAGGCTATATTAGGCTAGCGGGGAAGTGTGGGGAACGAAAATTTTATTGAAAAAATATAAAGAAATGAAAATTCAAGTTCCTGTTTTTTTCCTCCTCCTCAATCTCCAAACATACAATTATTTTGGGAAAATTACCAAAATATCTTAAATTTATTGCATTTGTGTCAATTCTAAACATTTCAATTCAGCCAATTTAGTCATAAATTTTTTTATGTTTTAATCATATGTCATATAGTCATAAATAGTTTGGTTTATCAATTTAGATATTCGAGTCACTTTTAACTGAAAATTGCCGACGTGAATTTTTTTAAATTACCGTCGCTTTTATTTTTAATTTTTAATTATTTTTATTTTTTCCTAATCCCAAGCCGATAGCCCTCGCTTGGTCTAGGCAAGTGTCAATCGATGCCCTTGCGAAAATTTCTCACAAAACTAGAATTTCACACGTCTAGACATGGCCACGGTTTTGGAACATGGTTTCGTTGAAATTGTTGGATCAAGGGCCGGCTCTGGTTTGATTTTTAAATTTAAATAATAAATTATTAATTATAATTAAATTGTACATTTGGGGGAACCGGCCCCTCCTTGGACATGCGTGTGCCTTAAAAAAAATTTCTTTAATAAACTAAATTTCATCTGAGCCATTAAGACAAAAGAAGTGACTAAACTTCAACTCAATCACTAAATATCTTAAAGAAATATCCCACTTGTAATTTTCACTAAACAATTGATGTGGGAATCCTTGTTTAATCCTTCAGCCCTTATCCTGATTCCTTAAAAGATATTTTTGTGTGCCTCTATTTATTATTAAATAATATGAGACCCGTCCTTGGTATTCTTGTGGTCCATAATCAGTACAAAAGTCTCATATCGAATAATAAATATAGAAAAAGAGAGGTAACATCTCATAAAATGGACGGGTCGGTTTCGATTCGAAACCGAAAGACCCGATCAACGGCCAGTTCCAGGCTCAAATCAGGTTATTGCCATGTCTACACATTTCCAACTTGTGGACTTTCTATCTTCTGGTATGCTAGAAATGGTTATCCGATTAACATGTTTTTCAAGATTCAACTTCTTGGTACTCAATTTCTAGCCCCAAAAAAACAAAAAAAAAATCTGAGTACTCAATCTATTTGTGAAGTTCCAAGTCAAGTCATGCAGAGAATCCATTTACAGAATCAAATCTTTGGGAATTCCTCGAAGAAAGCGCTGAGTCTGGATATAATCTCGACTCCCAATGTGCATTTGCCATTTTAGGGTGTTGCGAATGATTACATTGTTGAACTATATTCCTGGACATTAATTGTCTGTTCAGCCCAGTCTCGAAATCTGAGATTTATCTTTCAATTCAATTTTTTTAACGTAAAAAAAAGTTGATTGTTTTACTTATATTATCATGCAACGATGAATGTGTCATAGATGACTTTTGTGTTGAACAGGGCAGTTGTTTATGCAGATCCATGCGTTCCAAGGTTTGACAGACATTCCGACAAAAAAAAATAATAAAAAAATAAAATACAAGTTTTGACAGATATTAATTCGTAGAGGTGTCAAAACTGAACTATTGACTGAATCAAAAACTAAATCAAACTGATCTGTACTGAAACCACCGTCCATCGCTCCTCCGATCAGTCTTGGTCCAAGACTCCCGCATCTTTCTCGACTTCGTCCATCCCGTGGGTTCTCCAGTCTCGTCCATCTCTCTCGACCGATGCGAGTTCTCTTTTATCTAATTCCATGGAATCAATTAGGGCTTATCGGATTTTGGGGGTGGCGTTCTAGCGGAAGCAGGGCTTTTGATTTTTGTCGTTTTGACATTGTGGGTAACTCTGAATGAGCTACTGAACTAGATCTGCTTCTTTGCTAGATGGTGCGCATTTTGGGGGATGTGTGAGGAAGTGTTAACTTGGGTTGTTCTTGTTTTGCTGGGAAGCTCCTGATTTGAGCAAATACAGGGAAAAAAAACAGTCAATTTAATAGAAAGAAAAGATCTTCGGAGCACCCAAAAGTTGGTATTTTAGATATGGGTTTTGGCAATGATTTTCTCATCTTCTGGGATTGATCTGTTTTGAGGATCCTCCAACATTATAAATTTGCTGCTTACTGAACGATGCATGCACATTCAGATATTCAAATTGCCTGCTGCAATCACATTCTTCTTTGCAATTGCAATTAGCTTGATCCACAATGTTTTTGTGAACTTCAAAATCGTAGGATTAGTTAATTAGGCTCTGTATTTAGTACACGTTTTTTCTGCCTTGCCACAGCCTCTAGATTGTTCCGAAAAAGATGGTCATCTAAATTTTGTTGTGACCTTAATTTGTATTTTCAGTCCACCCAAATAGAAAACCTTACATGTTGTTCACGGTTAAAATTCTAAGAATTTGTAAATTGCAAACACAGGATTTATTTGCCCAACGGATTGGTTTCTCCGCGTTTATGCGTGGGTTTAAGCGCATAATTCTCCAAATGTGCTGATATCTTCCATCTCATGCATTTTGTTTAAGAACTGGCTTCTGCTTCTTTTTCTATTTACCTTCAAATTGCTTCATTTCAGTACATTTAACAGGGAACTCTGGATGTCGAATTGAATGAAATTGGGAGGCGGCAAGCTACTGCAGTGAGTATTTTCTGTGATATGCCGTCCCATTCTTTGGACTGACCAAGACCAACAGGTTTATTAACATCTTCCTGAAAGGTGGGTGATAGGCTGTCCAGATAAGGTAAAATATTCTGCTGGACATGCTGATTAAATTTTGTTCCGAGTGCAGTAGTCACATATTCTGGTGTGCATGCTCACCAAAATGAATAATTACTCCCTGCATAAGCTAACGCTAACTGATTACATTGACAGTGAGCACCAACTTTACAGATTCATGACTCCTTGCGTAAGCTAACGCTAACTGATTACATTGACAGTGAGCACCAACTTTACAGATCTATTCATGTTTAGCGGGCCGGCACCGGAGAGGATCAATGGCAGGCTCGCAATGATTGGCTTTGTGGCAGCCTTTGCGGTCGAACTATCCAAACTCCAAAGGCCAGGACTTGTTTGCTCAGATCATTTATGGTGGCATCTTGTGGTTCATCAGGACGAGCATTTCGCTCTCGGTGGCGTCTCTGGTTCCACTGTTTCAAGGAGTCATGGCCGAGTCAAAGTCTGCTGGGTTTATGATTTCCAATGCCGAGCTCTAGAACGGAAGGTTCGCAATGCTGGGACTAGTTGCGCTGGCCTCCACCAAAAATGTCAAGGGAGGAACACTTGTGTGGATTTTTGGAATTAGAGTTATGTACTCGTCAAAGTAGATCAGAATGTAATCCTCAGAAGCATATACAAAGTGAAGCATTCTCTAGATACAAAACTCCATTGATTTTGCTCGATTAAGCACCCATGGAGATGGAAATCTTGCAATGGTTGATCTTACTCACATATTGAAGAGTAGAGAACTCATGCATGATTTATCCACGTTCTGTTGATATGATATGGGTCCGGTAGAACTTGAAAGATGTGTTTGATTTGAGCTATTTGACTACAGAGTAAGAGCATGCGCGATTAATATTCCCAAAAGAAGTGTCAACATTCGCAACGATCAATTAATAACTTTGGATTATTCACTTGGATTTCAATAACAAATACCATGTGAAGGAAGAGATACGGAGTAAGAGCAAAAAAAAAAATATATATTGAAAATCAAATCGAACCGAACCGAATCGAACCGAACTGAGTTTTTCATTTCAATTCGGTTTGGTTAAGACGGGTTTCGGTTCAATTCAAGCAAATTTCCTAATGGTTTAATTCAGCTTAGTTTTTTGAAAAACTGAATCATTGACACCCCTACAGGTTCAGACTTTTGTATTGATCCATGAGTATCAAGGTTAACATGTATTATCCTAAATGGATAATGACATAAATGGTCCCTGAACTTTGATAGAATGTGTAATGTGGTCCCTGAACTTTTAATTTGTTCAATCTGTCTCTTGAACTTTAGTCTAATGTTCAATATGATCCCCGAACTTTTATTTTGTTCAATGTGGTTCTTAGACTTTTGTTACATGTTCTATATAGTCCCTAAGCTATAGAGAAATGTTCAATGTAATCCTTTTATTAATTTAAGATCGGGGATAATAATGAACATTTTTGTATGATCTAGAGACTAAATTGAACATGTATAAAAAGTTCAGGGACTAATTAAACAAGCCAAAAGTTTATGGATCAAATCGCACATTGGGGTAAAGTTCAGGGATTATATTGAACAAATTAAAAGTTCAGGGACCACATTTCACATTCTACCAAAGTTTAATGACTATTTGTGTCATTTTTCCTATCCTAAAATAGTTCTAACAATTTCTTGTCCAATGTAGATATGCATGCTAAAAGAATCCGTTCAATCCCAAATAAGCCAAGTGTAAGTTTTAAAAGTTCATTTTGTAAAAACTAAAAAAAAAAGTGTCTGCTTTCTTGTTCCATATTGAAACGATTGGAGGGTGTGAGCCACATTATATGTGAAAGGTTTGTCTAGTATTTCAAATGAAGGAAATGGACTAATGGGCTCGTCCCCACCATACTCGCGCATTGGGCGTGCGATTTTGGCGATTTTCAGAAATAGAGATTTATGTTCGAATTAGCAGTTTTTTTGGACATGAAGATTTTTAGACAGAGATTTTGGCGCAGGTGTTTAGCTTTTCAATGTCATTCTCATATGTAATGCACAAGCATTATTAATGGACTATTTTAGGCAAAGAGATGCTATTGCGAGAAGGAGGCATGCTTTGTATGGTGCCATTGTTAGAATATATTTTATATGTGGGCTTGATTAATTAGTCTAATAATAAAAAGATATATAGTTTCTTATTTAGTTTAATATGAAGCTAGATAGTGTGGGATAAGATAAGCCTTATCTATAATGATGGAATATGTTACAATCTCTATAAATAGAGCTCAAGTACATCCTCTAAAATATAATGTTCACATAACCTTATATAAAGAGTCGTTAGAAGTGATATATAAGGGGCAATCTCATTGAAGACAATGATAAAGCGGGTTCATAGTGAAGAAGCTCTTGAGCACCGGATCGTCTTAATTCTGCATCAAGAATGATATATCCGAAACAAGGTGCATCAATTTTTCTACTTTATGGAATTGTGATTCACATATTTAAACATGATTGTCTTGGGTCGTTGCATAAACTAATTAGTCATAGTTTATATGTGGTATCAGACTCTACATGTATTAGATCTCTAATCACGTTCCTGGTGTTTTTGAAATTTTTATTTTCTGTAAAAGTGAAATAAATTATATATTCAGCAATTACACGTCAAGACGAGAAAAATCTATGAAGATCGCCATCGGAGGACGCCGGGCGCATCGCCACGTGCTGCTATTCATTGGGAGCATGACGGCTACACACCAAGAAACGAACCCATGCATTAGACCAGGGCCAGAACGTGCTTGGCAAGTGTAGGGCTGACGGCAGCTGACATCATCTCAGCAGGTGCAGATCTGACTGGACATGAAGATTCGACGTGACCCGACCCGTGATCCCACTTGACCCGATTGACTGTTAACTCAAGCATCCCAGTCGAACCGGTCGTTGACCGGTCAGATCGAGTTAAGCTTGACCAAGTTCACCGGTTCGATCAAAGGAGGCGTTGGACCGGTGAGACCCAATTTGATAGGTTTTGAAGACTCGGTTGAGGGTTGAACATGTGCGTTGCACGTGTCAGAGCGTGGGCCCCACGCTTTGAGGATTGAGGTGGCACACAAGGGCACGTGTGACGTTCGATCGGGAGTTGCAAGAGCTGGCGTGCTCGTATGCTCATACTCTATAAGGTGGTGTATTTGTTTTATATATTTGATGCATTTACAGATGATAAATACCTTTGAAACCCTAAATACGCATATTGTTTGGGGGTATTATTGGTTTATTTCTACGTATTTCTCTATAGTTTCCTGAAATACAGGTGCAAGCTTATATGTACGTACTACATATAGCTATGTGAAGCATAATTTATCAATTACATGTATATGGTTTAACACTTATTATTGAGTGTGTCAATTTAGATTAGCACATCATATAATTTTTATGGATAATTGTCCCTTATCTTTTGAAATTACATTTACACGGTAAATATGAAATATAAAGTTTATATCCCAATTTTCAAAAAAAATTCAATTGGGTTATGACTGTCATAGTGGCACACTTGGTTGGGTTTAATAAATAATTATTTATAAAGTATATATTGGGATGTCTCCAATTTTAATTCGTAGTTATACTCCCCAAGAAGGTAATTGCGTATTGTTTCATGGAGGATTACATGTATAGTATATGATTGAGAGTTGTCTAGTCTAAATATTCCGTACATCCAAAGGTGGTGACTTAACGAATATTAAAATAAATTCTCATGGCCGCTATAATGCAGAGAATATACAACTGCATATCATGTTTTTTGCTCAAATGTGATTATATGATGATGTATATAACTCTCAAGGTAAATTTTCATATTATGCTAACTGTATACATTGATTTTATTTTCAGTCACCGTCTCTATAATGACAACTCTGTTAAAATTGAAGTTCATATGGGTTCAAATTTTAAGAAGTGAATGGGTATTTTCTATTTACAATGGACTGATGAATATTAAAGATGTTACTCTTATTAAGTATAAACCTGCAAATCTCACTCTTATTAGTGAGGAATCTCGAATAACACTATGTGTTGCTGGGAAAAAGAGTAATATAATCTGCTTATTATTAGCTATGAAGCGATCCATTAAGAAACACTTGAAAATGTGTTTTTTGTCAGCTGATTGCGGTGTTAAATAGATAATGGAAGCCTTGGAGGCTTGGAACCATGTCTCGTCTGATGCAAGAGTTGTATACATCTGTGACAATCTTCAACATAAGGTTTGACGATTTTGTTAAGATTAAAGATTACGTCTTAAATATGGTAAAATTGCACATTAAAAGGTTTAGAAATCATACTCATAAAGGAATACATAAAATCATCGGTCATTCTGATAACTTGAGTCCATGAAAAACATCTTTTAAGAAGGATTGTGATCGCCGCTTCTTTTGAGAAGAACGGTCACATAAAGAAGAATGCAATAAAAATAAAATTTGGTTGTCTAAATATGAGCATAAATGTTATAATTCTTTGACACTGGTTTGTGAATTTAATCTATCAAAAGGTTCCTTCTTGTTTGTGTTGGCTAAATAGTGGTGCAACAAATTATGTTGCATTTACCATATGAGGATTCATAAACTGAAAGATACCAAATTAGGTTGAATCAAGCTCGTTGTAGAAATAAGTATAAAGTTGACATTGAGTTTATTGGAATGTCATTCTAGATTCTGATTTTAACTTGACATTAAAAAATACATTTTCATGTACTTTCCTTAAAGACGAGATTTTATTTTCGTATAAAGTCTAGACTTGTGTAGCAACTCTTTTGAAATAAGGGACACTGGTATTTCTACGTTCTTTGATTCGGAGAATGTCAGGCACTTCTATATGCCCAATGGATGGTACATATTGTGTTTAACTCCCAATGGTATATACGTCGCTTATACAGCTGAAATGTCGTTTTTCAAAACATCTCTACCTAAGGAAATGTCTTACTCATTATAGTATAAATGTTTTGGAGTGGAAAGACTGATAAAGTCAAAAATTCTACATACTCTTAAAATTGACTCAAACACATGCGTAAACTGTTGTGGGGGTAAGATAACTAAAATAAAGGACAAAACTACAGTCTACAGTAATGACCTATTAGAGGTCATTCACATTGATATAGGTGGTATACGGCAACATTGTATAGAAATTTTTTATTTCATCACATTTAAATGATGATTTTTTTCTATAAAATTATCTATAATTGATCAAAGAAAAGTTTGAGTTTCTTGACAAATTCAATATATTTTCGACTATAGTCAAGAAATAATTGGGAAAAAATAAAAAAGATTGTCAGATTTGATTGAGTTGGTGAGTCTTATGGTCGACATGGCGATGTTGGACAGCTTAAAGGGCCACGCTCCAAGTACTTAGAGGAGTGTGGGATAGTAACTTAGTTTACTGTGTGTGAGAATCTTGTATTAAAAGGTGTGACAGAAAGGTACAATTCACCCTTATGTATATGGTGAAGAGTATGATTTATAAAATTAATTTTATATGATTTTCTGTGGGATAAAACTTCAAAAGTAGCCCTTTACATTGTGAATTGTGTTTTTACCAAAAATGTTCCATTGATTTCCTTGGTTAATAGACAAGACATTAATCTAGTTTGAGTCATATTAAAGTTTGAGGTGTTCTTGTAGAAATAAAGTTACATAATCCAACATCAAATAAGTTGGACTCCAGAACCGCTCAGTTTTACTTCATATCTTACCCAGATCATTCAAAGGGGTATTTTAGGATCCCAATGGAGGAATGATAATTGTGAAATTATAGATAGCTAAATTGTTAGAGCTTAATGTGGTCGAAAAATGTAGCTACTTACAAACTATTAAAGAAAACAGTACGACGTGGACTATTGTGTTATTTTTCACTACTTATACAGGATTGTGGAGACTCTTGAACTACAAACTAATCTTGTCGAGATTCTAAGATCCTATCAATGTGACATTTTCTAATGAAGTTCTTCAAACCCCACAAGCACGTGATAATGTTGAAGTAGTTTTATTTAATAGATCTATCAAACAGAGACGATCACTATACCACCATACCGTATAATCTATCTAGGAGAACAAAACTAAAATATCGACTACATGATTGATCTAATAATTTATACAAATTCTATTTTTGTTCTCAATCAAAACTGTGATTAGTTACATTGGTAGACGAGATAAGGGCTATGAAACATGAGGTGTTTGAAAGCTTATAGATATGCCTTAAGGTCGTAGGCTCATATGTTACAGTTGGGTACATAAAATTTAAAAAGAAATGAAAGATATAGAAGTTTAAACTCATAATGATAGCCAAAATTTTCACTCATAGAGAACGAGTAGGCTTAACATAATTTTTTCCTTCAGACTCTTCTAAAGATTTTTTTCGGAGTGATTATGGTATTAATAGCTCATTATGGTAAGGAGTTTTACCATATGGATATTAAAACTTCTTTTTTGAATGAAGACCTTAATAAAAAAAAGTCTATATTATGTAACCGAAGGTTTTGCAACAAATAATTCAAGTAAGCTTGTTTGTAGAGAAAGAGGAATCCCATATAAATACTACGGAATAAGGTTTGATCATATTCGTGGGGATTTTATACTGAAAAGTTTGTTTATGAGTTCAAGTAAGCTTTAGACTCATGCTTGAAGTTCCATAGTGTTGTTGCTTTATTTTAAACTCTCAAGAACAAAGTAAATTAGTGTATATACTGTAAGATCAGCGGAAGGAAATTTATTTTTCTTGTGTTTTAAGTAAACGATATCTTACATGAGAGCAGTTTTCTTGAATCATTGCATGAGGTGAAGTAGATGTTGTCAACGCATTTTGGCATGATTGGCCTTGGTGAGGAGTATTTTGTCCCAGGCATCGACATCCGATAGATCGTTCTTGCTGTATATTAGGTTAATTCTAGAGGACACATATTGATCGTATTTTTTGAATGATTCAAGATAAAATATTGCAACTGAGGAATTACTCTTCTCATTAAGGGCAATAAACTAAATCTGTTATCATAAAGATATTAAGAAAAACTCTAATAAAGAATGTACCATATCCTAGTGTACTTACAAGCATCATGTATTCTCAAATTTGCACCAGACTATATGTTGTTTTTGCAATGAGATTTCTAGGCATATATAGATCAAATTTAGAACACGGTCACTAAGTTACTGTTAAGAAATTTGTAAGGTACTTAAAGAGGACAAAAGATTATATGCTGATTTATAGACATATTCATAACATGCAGCGAGTAGGGTATTCGGATTCAGACTTTGCTTGCTGTTTGGATGATGAAGCTGACAACTACATATATCTGTATGGCTAACAAAAGTGCATTATTATAGAAAAGCGAGAACAAAAATCTATGTCATTCTCTATCAAGAAAGCATAGTTTATTTCATGTTTTTAGGTTGTTATTCAAGTTATTTGGCTTCGGAATCTCATTAGGGACTTGACCGTATTTAATTTTATGAAGATACCCCATACAGTTATATTGTGACAACAACTCTGCAGTGTTATTCATTAATGACAATAGATGTTTCAAGGGGTCTAACCATATGAAGGTAAAGTTTTTTACCATAAAGAAATACATACATAGACATTGCAGTAGAACATATTTCTATAGATGATATAATTATTGATCCATTGACTAAAGGTCTACGCCCTTGTGTATTTAAATGACATGTCATTAACATGGACGTAGAAGTATCATGTGATGCTATTGTTTAGTGGGAGCTATTTAGTTTTTGCTATAATAAAGTTTACATCTGTATTATGTTACTTTTAGTAACGATTTTGATATATGTTGACTCTTTTACATTCAATGAAGTATTTATGAATGTGATATTTTTATATTGAATACATGTCTGTTGAAAAAAAATCTCAAGGTATTGTATAAACATTGAGTGATGGCTGTGACATTTAATTTTTAGCCATAAATGTATATCTTGTTACACATAAATCATAATTAACTATAAAGATAAGAATATGAAGGTTCGTTAGAACCATAAGAATATTCTATTATGTTGCATGACACTCAAAGTAAGATAATGATAACCGACAATGAGGATAACATATAAGGTTTCTCTATTATTTAGATATTATCTGTTTGCCACACTACCATATTAAATTCATATCAGTAAAGTTAAGGGTTTTTGTGACTATAGATGACTCTGTGTCTTTTGATATATTTACTGTCATGATTCGATACTTAAAACTTTATGAGATCAATATTACGAATTATATCTAGACCAATATAAATATGCGCGTATATAGTAAAATTTCAATTAATATCACCCAAGTGAAGGAATGTTAAAATATATTTTATATGTGGGCTTTATTAATGGTTATTATAATTATTAATTAATCTGATAAGGAAAAGATATATAGTTTCCTATTTAGTTTAATATGGAGTTAGATAGTTTGGGCTGAGATAAACATTACTTATAATGAGGAGTTATGTTATAATCTGTATAAATAGAATTCAAGTTTCTCATCTAAACCCTAATATCCACACAAAGTCACATAAAGAGTCGTCAGAAGCGATACGTAAGAGGTCGTCCCATTGAAGCCAGTGATAAATGGGTTCACAAAGGAGAAGCTTTTGAGCACCGGATTGTCGCAATTTCGCATCAAGAACGATGATCCGAAATAATGTGCATCAATTCTTCTACTTTATGAAACCGTGATTAGCATATCTAAACGTGATTATCATGAGTCGCTGCATATATTAATTAATCGTGGTTTATAGCCATTCCGAAGTAGTAGTTGTCAATGAAGAATTTGATCCACAGCGACAAACTATGTTGCCATTCCGATTGTTGATTGACCACAACCAGGATCGAGAGCTAGGTATGGTCGTCGATGAAGAAGACATTACGGATCAAAGATAAGGATCTTCTTTCAATCGCATGCAAAATTGCCCCAATTTGAAATAAAAGAAATGAGGTTTTCCAAAAATAAGATAGAAGTGGTAGGGTTAGAAGCACAAACACAATGAAACAAATAGTAAATACGAGAAAAAGAAATCTAGACACAAAGTTTATCCTGATTCACTTTTAAACTAGAGCAATACTGCTATAATCAACACATTTATATTACAACTCCTTATAACAAGATAAATAGATTAAATATAAGCCACTCAGTAGCTATTCATGAGTTTAAGTTTAAACTCCTAATAAAATATGGTCTCAAATTATAAAAGCCCTTTGGCGATTCGAGAGTGCCCCCCTGCAATGCCGTCCGAGGCGATATCTCCGGAATGAGACCTTCATGCTTTTTATTGATGGAAAGTATAAATCACACTTCAATAAGAATTGTCATTCATATTTTTGCATTTTACATTAGTAAAATAAAAGTTAGAGTTTTCAAGGGATAGGTTTTTTGGCGGGAGAAGAACACCAAAAGTGCCAAAAATTGTGCACAACGCTTTTTTTAGTGCCAAAAGCTTCTACCCGATTGCTTAAGAGCCAAATGAAAAAAAAAGATTACTTAAGTGCCTCCAGAGAGACATTTCGGCCGAAATTAATATGTGTCATTAATAATTAAATTTATATAAAATGGAATTTAAAAAAAAGAAATCCACATGGACTTCTACATTAAAAAATAAATTAAAATTAAAATTAGATTTAAAAATAAGCTAAGTACTAATTTTTTTAAAATCCAAATTCTATTTAAAATAAATAGAAAGATAAGTTTAAAATTTTAACAAAAAAGCTTAAATTCTTTTTAAAATATGGGGGTTGGAGAACTAGGTGGCGAGGGATTGCACAGCCTTCGCTCTCATCGCTCCTCACCATCCCCGACAATGTCCAGCGAGGCTCACCGGGCTTCAACCAGTAGTTGTCGATCCTCACTAGATTTGGGTGCGCTGATCATCACTAGCCATGCGTCGCCCTCGCCGCCTAATTTCCAACATATTTTTTTATATGGATCTTATTTTGAAATTTATTTTAAATAAAATCTTATTAAAAATCAGATTTGAGCAAAAATAAAGTCGTCTTAGTCACATCATCACCACAATATTAAAAAGCGTCAGTATATTTCGTTAGTACAAATTGGCGGAGTTAAAAGAATGACTCGATTGTATTAATTTGATAATTTTCAGGATTTGAATGCACTTTTGTAAATTTTATGACTCAATTACAATTTCGTGGCAAGTCTTAAACCTCTAATACTCGTGACCTTTTTTTGGACATTTTATCTTTTTTATTTTTTAATCTAATTAATTTTATATTTTCGCACTTTTAGTATGTTTATCAATTTTTTTAGCTTTTTTTTTTATTGTTGACTAGACTTCTAACAAGTCATGTCAGCGACAAATATTAATGAAAAAAGGTCACATCGGATTGCTAGTCAAGCAGATTGAAGTTGGCACTTAAGTGATAATTTTTTTAATAAAAAAATTCAAACTTAAATGATTCGAAAAAAGCTTTTCATAATAAAATGAGTATCGCAAATTAACTTTTGACCCTCCAAATATTCTTTTTCCCTGTATTTGGGCAGATCTTATTGCTCCTTGTACTCATTGGATTCTCGAGTCGCAATCCGCGGGATTAAGCAAAAGGGGGAATTCGGGAGAACGAATTCAATCGCATCAGAATCTGTCCCACGAATTGACTGTGAAAAGGACACAAGCAAGGACTGGGACCAAGAAGCCAAGGCAGGATGCCAATGAAAGATCGACAACCAAGAAGGTCGGAGCTTTCCTTTTTGGACCATCAAAAGAAGACTTCCTCAGAATACAATCCCTCCCTCTTTTCCGATCATCGATGCTTATCCTGACCACATACCTCGACGAGATCAGCTCCGGAACAAGGGTTGTCGTGCCTGCGACGTGTGAAGTTTTTGCTGCACCTGCATCCGGCAAGACCCTTATCAAAATGTTCCAGCATCTTGGAATTGAAATTTTGTAGAGGGCAACTTTCTGATAAGATGCTTTGTCCATATATAGATATTAGGCATACACATTGAATATCCTCTCCCCATGGTGATGAGAAAAGTGTATTTATTTTGTATAATTATTTGATCAAATTATCACTTACAAAAATAAATAAATAAATAATAATTTTATCATAAATTATCCATAAGAGCTCCTCCGTCCATTAACGTCTTCCCAAAATCTCATCCAGTATAATTAAAACTCGCCAACTTGGAGAGGATAGTTAAGGGGTTAATACAATTTTCATAATAGCAAAAGTGTCGCTAGTAATTCTTCAAATTATTAGAATGCTTCCAATCAACACTCCATACATATTACATCATGTGTCGATGGCTACAAAATTTAAGGAAAAATTGTCAAGAATGTCAATTTAGTCATAAAATTTTTAATTTATCCATTTAATCCTTACTACTTTGACATTTTATCAATGTAGTCCTTTCCTTTTATGTTGGCAGACAATCACTAACGTGATCATTGACCACTCTATGTGGTACAATTGACGTTAATATGAATAATTTTTTTTTGTAACTTTTCATACATTTCTCTAAATTTCTTATATATTTTTTTCCTTTTCTTTTTCCACCATTGACCGATGGTACCCGGGACCTGGATATTACCGGCAAGGAAGTATAAGCCCCTCACCTCAAGAATCTTTCCCACCTCTTTTAGGAAATATACATATGTCAAGTACTAAAAAGATGATTGGACAACAAAAAAAAAAGTACTAAAAGATGATCATAGAAAGATACCCCGTTGGCTGATAAAAGGGCAAGACCCCGTTTTCAATTCTCGAGGCCCAACCAACACACATCTCTCTCTCTCTCTCTCTCTCTCTCTCTCTCTCTCGCTGGTCGGCTTTCTTGTTGTTGCTGTGATCAGACAAACAACCCCATCTGGTTCAGCATCTGAACAGGGTAAACATTTCCCAGACGAAATCATAAACCCACGGATCTGTCTGCCCTCTTTCCCTCAGTTACTTTGCATTTTCTGGGCTATTTTTTTTGTCGTGCTCGTGAATCTGAACTGGTTTATTATTTTCCTAGGGTTTTCTGCTGACTTTGTTTCGTAGAACTTTTACCGTATGAATCAAGATCTTTGCGTCGTTCTTTTGATGTTATATGCCGGCTCATCATGTCTCACTCTAAGTGAAATAACACTAGTTTGTTGACCTGGGTCTTGTTCTTTGACATAGAAAGAATTTGAGAAGAGATACAAGTAAAATGCCGAGAGAGCCAAAAAAGATGGAGAAGATAGACAAGTTGACGGCGAGGCAGGTGACATTCTCGAAGAGGAGAAGAGGGCTGATCAAGAAGGCTGAGGAGCTTTCGGTCCTGTGCGACGCTGATGTGTCCCTCATCATCTTCTCAGCCACTGGGAAGCTCTATGATTTCTCCAGCTCCAGGCACTCAAAATTTTCATGTATTTTGTCGCAATTCCTGCTCAAAAAGTATGCAATATATAGAAATTTAGATCGAAAGCTGAGATTTCTTTTCTTATGATGGGTCGGTGATCAAAACTTGAAAAGAACAGCAAGGGAGAATACAATATAAAAGACCTCGATTCAGAACTTCCACCCGGGGGAGGGGGGGGGGGGGTTTGGGGTTTGTGAAAGAGAGAGAGATGGAGAAAGCACGAATTTCAGAACTAGGATATGGAACTTTAGTGAAAAAAGGTAATTACACTTTAGTGAAGAAACCCTGAGTTTCAGAACTAGGAAGGGGAACTTTAGTGATCTCCAAAACACATTTACTACAGCTTGATGTTGCGGTCTCTTTCGGGTGTGCTGAACTGTTGATGCAGGTTACATGTGTTCTCTCTGTGTTCTGTTCCCTCCTCCACCTAGCTTTGTTTAGGTATAATGCATGTTTACATTTGTGCAAAAAAGTAAAAGATTTCCTTTTCTTTCCGTCAAAATTTAAAAGTTTTATTCGAGTTTTAGAAACTTATGAGTAAATTGTATATGAATTTATCTGTATGTATATATATATCTGTCTATATTTGCCTATTATGAAAGTCCGAGGAGTGAGTTATAAGATTTTAGTTTGATTACTAAATAAAAGTGGGTCCATTTAATTTGCAAACAGAACAAAATTCAATTCAAAATAATCCTTGACGTTATTTGATGAAGATTCTACAATCCTAGTTCAGCACTTTTACTAACAGGTACACACGTGTACCATATACTAAAAGACAAAATGTCCTACTATGCAAACATGATCTTATCCCCAGACACGATCTTATCCTCAAACTAGTCCCACATCATATCAAATATGCACACGCATCTTGATGTAGGTCACTGCACTTTGATTTTTTTCCCCCAGGTCAACAGACTCTTGGGTGCATTTTTTGTTGAGTCACTCTGTTCATGTCTTATCCTTTTTATATGAAGTATGGAGGATACACTAACGAGGTATATTCTCCGCTCCAATAGCGTTGAGAAACCGGTCCAACCATGTCTGGAAGTCCAGGTAAATCACTTTTCTTAAGTATGCCTTTCTAGGCTTCTATGTTGTATTCAAACTTAAGACATATGTTCGCTCAATGAGACGAGTAATCTCTCTATTACACGAAATATTCCTCTTCAAAGTGGCAAGCCTGACATTCTTTTTCCCTAGAGTATAGTACCGACATTTGAACACCGATATAAACGAGCAAGAACGAATTTCGTATGGGAGAATCTAACCTTTTTTTCGCACTTGTTTTTGTTGTCTTAGATAGAGGAGTACAATCACGAAATGTTGCGCAAGGAAGTGAGTGATGAGTTTCGCAAACTGAGGTGCGTGCATATGTTTTCCGTGCTTGAGTTGAAACTGTTGGCGGATCAGTTACATTCATTCCCGACTTTTGTAACAGACAGATAAAGGGGGAGTACCTGGAGGGGTTGAACATGGAGGAATTGGAACAATTAGAGAAGAAACACGAGGAGGGACTGAGCCTTGTGATCAAGACTGAGGTCTCTTCATTATATCTTTTCGTTACCCTCGTGTGTTGTTCTTGTTTCACTCTTTTGTTTTTCTTTTGCCATGTTGGTCGTTCCCGTCTTTCCAGGAGGAGCGAGCATCGAACGAGATTGACGAACTGCAGAGAAAGGTTGGTATGTCTTCAAGTTGCACGGGTCGAGAAGACTCTCCTGTTGATTTGAAGACTATTTCATGCTGAAATTGCAGGAAGCACGGCTGATTAAAGAGAACAAGCAACTGAAACAGGAAGTAAGACTACTTCCCGATGGACAGTATTACTTGTTCGTCGCTGACATATTGCCATGCATTCTCCTTTTCGTAGAAAGAATGATCGGTGTCGAAAGGTGATCATTTTATTTCGGGAAATCGCAGATGAAGATGATGATTTTACGCCGAGGGAAATCAGTGACCTTGAACTCTGACGGCCATAACAAAGTTCTAGAGGACGAAGGCATGTTGTTGTTGGAATCGGTTAACGACATTTCCATCAGCAGCAATGGCTTTCCTCGCGTGGATGGATGATTGCTCTCATCCCTCAAGTTAGGCTGGGTGAGCAAACAAATTGAAACTCATTTACTGAAAATGAATACGTAAAATATCTTGTTGCCCTTAATTTTATCTTTTCTGATAATTAAATTCATTGCCCTTAGATGCCTTGATATTTTGGACCAAAGAAAAAAAGATGCTTTGATATTTGGAAAACTTTACATTGTTTATGCGTTGGGTTAATTAGTTGGATTGTTAGTGGCTAGCGTTATCACCTAGAGTGGTTTAATACGAAATTAAGATCAAATAAGCTCATAGCTTAACCTCAAATGATGAGTACAAGCAAGATTACAAAATGTGTTGAGTGTACAGCTCTGCTATCACAACATATATAATTAAATATAAGTAAGGGATGGAGAAACTTCATAGAGAGCTTATAGTGGTTCGGTTTTGTTTAAACCTACATCCACTTCTTTACACTGGCAACTAATCAGCTGGATTTCACTAGATGACTGCTTAGAGGTTATAGTTTAATGATCTATCTTGAGACGCAGGACTCCACACCTAACACTCTCGTGTACACCTCTAAGAATTACAATGAATAGATAAAGGAGAAAATAAGAATTGAAGCTCTCTCAATCGATCCTACTCTCTATCTTTTTCTCTTCGGCCTTGAGGTCTCCTTTTATACTCTTCCATCTCAATTGCCCGTTGCAAATCTCCAGAGGATCGCTCTCCAAACTTTCCAGTTGGACGAGACTGTATATAAAGGATTTCGTAGCCGCTGAGGTAAACAAAGGAAAGAATTTCCTGTTGGATCAAATCGCCCATACAATTACGATTCTAGGTTTTCATAAATGGATTTCTACAATGGGAAGGTTAAGCTCGTCTCCTTTGATCCACGTCTTTGATTGATCTCTATCCCTGAGAATTTTCAAGAACAATCCAGCTTGATTTGCTAGCTGTTGTGACGATATATATTCTCAATTAAATCATCTCGAATATATCTCACGATATTCTAGTTATTACATATGAAATACTTCCTCAGAGCTTGAATCACGTAACAACGTACGTGCTCCCCGCTCAATGTCCGAGCTCCTTGTACAATGTCTAAGCTCAGCAGCGTCTTAAGACCTTCAGATGCAACATCCAGAACTTTACTTGAGCTTCCATCTTCTGGTCCTTCGAAGTGTATTAGCAATCATAGCTTTACCTCGTTGTTCACCTATCCAAGGTTCCTCCAAGCTTTGCCAAACTTTATGTTCTAGGCTTTTTCATCTTCAACTTAGGTAGCTCCAGCTTGTAGACACCTTTATGCACAATGCCTTATGGAGAACTCATAGTCTTTAGATATTCTTATAAGATAATATTTGTATGGTGTTTTGTGCATCTTTCACCTGGTTCTACTCAACTAACAAATGTATTAGTAGCCTTTGACTATTTTATCATTTTCAAAACCTCATAAAGGATTTTCCCTAACATGGATAACCTCTCATTTAGATTTTTCCCAACATAGTATTTCTCTTTCATTCATAATTTTCAAAAAGAATAATTTCTTTGTGTATAAAAGTTGAGTTTACAGGATTGATATAATGAATTTTGCTGTAGAGTCTAATTGACCGTCGTCGCGACCTAAAAAATAAAATTTAGGTGTCAACAACCGTCGATTATAACTTATTTATTATTTCATTAAAAATTCCAAACGGGTACTATCGTGAGTTTGTCCAAACTAATTTTCCTTAATAAAAGTTTTCAACTTAGTAATCGATCCCAAATCTATATTTACTTAGCATTTCATCCCATACCTTGTTAAAATATGTGTCAACAAACGTGACAAATTGCCTTTTCGACATGGAAAATTTATGTATGTTGACACCTTTGCATTTTAGTGGAGGGTGAATTTAGGCGACATGTATCAATTTGGAGACAAAACTTAATTTGGGATGAAACGTGTCATCGGATAGGGTAGTAATTTGAGATATATATATATTTTTTGCGAGATAAAAGTTAGTCTAGAATAAATGTGTTATGAGAATACTGATTTGGGATTGTTAACGATATTGAAGTTTTTTTTTTTAATGATCATAATCTACAATTGCAATCTTCCAAACATACCTACTTTACTAAGAAGTCTTAGTTTCTATCATCCAACATTAATCCTCTATTTTTTTTGGGCGGCACTATTTTCACTCACATTTTGGCTAAGTCACTCCTCTTTTCAATCAGTAAATTGAAATACCCTTCTTCCCGTTGTTTCTTTTTTTAATCAACCTGTCACATCCTGCGCCTCGGGCATGAGCGCACAACTCCCTGCAAGCACAAACTCTCTCGATCGTCCCAAGATTCACATATCGAGAGATGCATAATATCAATAGCATGCGAAATTGATAATATACAAACTCCTCCGTACAATAATAAAGGGGACCAGGGTAACGAGAACGTCAATAAATAAACATAATCTCCCAACTGTTCATACAAAAGCACTGGCAGACTAAACCTGCGGGTCGGTAGGGATGGCAGGACCAGTACAAAAGACGATCATCAACATCTCCAAAAGAAACAGGGCAGCAAGGTCATTATCAAAATAACAGCCCAGAAAATGAAAATCCCTAAGTCGAACTGCTAGAGTCGTCAGTCTCTTCAGCGTCCTCAGGAGGCTCGTACTTCGAGGAGGTCTTCGAGCGTACCTCTACTGTGTACTCCATTGTCGTGTCTGTTGACTGCTCCACCAGGTCGTCCTCGGAGGCTTCAACCTCTATAATCTGGTCGATGTCCTCCAGGGTCGGGGTCCTCTTAAGAATGTTTCTCGACCCGGCTGCTGACCCCTCAACTTCCACAGAATCCCGAGCGGGATGACACCACTTAGAGATTACCTCATGGGGTACCTCAGTGGGCTTCAGTGGTCCCGTAGTCACTTCCCATACTTTCCTAAACCAAGCCTCGAACCTATGAGGTTTTCAGCTCTTTGCACCCTCGTCAACCCAGACCATAGTACACTTCCTAACGTATACAGTTCCCTGTCTATTTGGGAACTTCTCAAAATACGCCGACATTTCTTTCGGGTCATCAAATCTGATGGGTAACATGATCACGGTCTATGATATGAAAATGTGATCCTGCGACGGGGTGAGATTTACATCTCAGTAAGACCGGTCCTAACCCTAGGTTAGGCTGACCGCACACTCAGGTGAGTACAATCACAAACAACAATGCACAAGCAATCACATGAGACATTCCACAGTCATTAAATAACGTACGAATACAAACGAGTGTCAAACATGCAATCGTGGCATCTTGTCACATTAGTGGAATCAAGCACATATAATCAAGCCAGATCACACCTTCCACTCTTCCATTTGATTCATGCCCGCGTTTAGAACGCCTCAGACTCGGTCCGCGTAAATACGCCTCAGACCATCTCATTGACAAACCCGCGTAAACGCATCAGGTTTTCAATTTCATTCCAAGCTTGTGTCGACACATATCAAATTTCGTCCCGCGTCTCAACTCATCAGGACATTGGCCATTTCAACCACGCGTCTCTTACGTCTCAGGGTACTATTCAACACAAACCCTGCGCTTCAACGCCTCAGGGTATCCATTCAGTCAATCCCGCGTCTCAACGCCTCAGGATGTCACAAGTTTCTCCGACATGACAAATGCTCATTTCAATTCAGAACTCATGATCAAGTGCAAACTTATGCGAAGAGCAACACATCTATGGCATGCGAGACAATTAAATTCAACACTTAAACATGACAATCAATTCATGGTACAAGCATTGTCAAGCATTTAAGTCATCTATATCTCTCAAGGACGCATAATGGATAATCACACCATGTGCTTCCAAGAACCAATTTAATTCATACTCAATTCACCCAATCGAGTCCAATCCTCCTAGCCAAGGTTTAGAAACCCCTTACCTCAAACTTAGTTGTCGGGACGCGTAGGCAACCACTCTTCCATATTGCATCAGCACACAGCCTAATCCCTTTAGCGAAGCATCGCTATATATTTCATAGCCTCCGAGTCCTGATGGAATCGTCAATACTGGTGCGGTTATCAACCGATGCTTAAACTCTTGGAAACTCCTTTCACACTTATCTGTCTATTCGAACTTCTTTTTCCTTTTTGGTCAATCTTGTTAGTGGAATGGCTATAGATGAAAACTTCTCCACAAAACGTCTGTAATATCCTACTAATTCTAAGAAACTTCGGACTTCCGTGATCGTAGTAAGCCTAGGCCAGTTCATCACGGCTTCGACCTTCGCAAGATCTATCGCAATTTCTTCTTCCAATACCACATGGCCAAAATATGCCACTTTATTCAGCCAAAACTCGCATTTGCTAAACTTAGCGTAAAGCGAGTGTTCTCTCAGGGTTTGCAAAACAATCGTCAGATGTTCTTCGTGTTCTTCGTTACTCCTTGAGTAAATCAGGATATCATCAATAAAGACTATGACAAATCTATTCAAAAATTTGTTGAACATCCGATGCATCAAGTCCATAAATGCGGCTGGAGCATTGGTTAGTCCAAAAGGCATTACAGTGAATTCGTAATGACCATAACTTGTCTTAAAAGTAGTCTTATATATGTCTTCCTTCTTAATTCTCAACTGATGATGCCGGTCCTTAGGTCAATCTGAGAGAATATCGCAGCTCCTTGTAACTAATCAAATAAATCATCAATCCTCGACAGTGGGTACTTATTCTTTACAGTCACTTGGTTCAACTGCCTGTAGTCGATGCATAAACGCAAGGACCCATCATTTTTCCTCAAACAATACCGACGTTCCCTACGGTGAAGCACTCGGTCGAATAAATCCTTTGTCCAATAATTCTTGCATTTGCACCTTTAACTCCTTTAATTTTGATAAGGACAATTTATAGGGTGCCTTCGAGATCGGCTCCGTTCAAGAACTAACTGAATCACAAATTCGATTTCTCGCCCTGGTAACTCTTGGGGGAAAATGTCAGGAAACTCACGTACTACCAGGATACTTTCTAGTTTAGGCTTCTTGGTAGTCGTGTCCATAACTACGACTAAGTACATCTGACATCCTTCAGTTATCAATTTTATTGCTTCAAGAGATGAGACTAAAGGAATCGAGGTTCTTTCTCAACATCCCATAAATTCAAAATTAGGGCGACTTTCCGGATAAAAACGGATTATCCTACTACCACAATTAACTACCGCCCTTTGCTTACCCAACCAATCCATTCCTGTGATTACATCGAAGTCATACATGGGCAACACGGCCAAGTCGATACTCTCTTTACTACCGCCAATTACGATTTTATAGTCAGCACAACCCAACGAAACCAGTACATTATCTTTCAATGGGGTGGCAACATGCAGAATCACACTCAACGGTTTTAACTCTATATCAACCAAATCAGCAAACCGAGCAAACATAAATGAGTGTGATGCGCCAGGATCAAACAAAGCATACGCAGCTTGGTCACACAATTAAACTGTACCTGTGACCACGCTTGGCATTTCTTCTGCCTCCCTATGTGCCACGACATAGACTCTTCCTTGAGCTGGGGGTCGGTTCTGATTAATTTGGGGAGTGATAGTTGACGATCCAGCCTGTGTTCATTGCCCTTGAGGTCTATTCGCTGAGGCTTGGTTCTGGCAAGTCCTTATTTGATGGCCCATCTGACCACACTTGAAGCGTGCTCCAGTCCTTGCCAGGTAAGGTCCGTTACCATGCCTTCTGCCACAGAGGCATCAACTCCAGTTCATTGGGTTTGGCGGCTTTACTATGTTCTTTCTTACTGGAGGAATGAAGTGCCTATTACCAGCCATAGGTCTCTTACCAATCTGGCGATTGTCTCGGAACGAGTTAAACCGCGATCCAGATGCGGCATTCCTCTCCTTCAAGTCCCTTTCAATCATTTATCCTAGTTCATAGATTTCCTCGTAGGTCCTCAAGTTCAAAGCTATCATTTGACTGCGAAGCTCTGGTGTCAATCCATCCCGAAATCTCCGTGCCTTCTCCAAGAGCTCCTCTACCGATCGGGGTGCATACCTCGACAATCTGGAGAACTCATATTCATACTAGTCTATGGTCAAATGATTCTGACGCAGTTGCAAGAATTTTATTTGCTTCCTTTCTCGAGTTGTCTCAAAGAAATACTTGTCATTGAATGCCGTAGTAAAAGCATTCCAGGTCAAGGCCGTTCCTTCTGGAAAGACTCCATTCTTGGTGGCAGCCCACTAATCATTTGCGGTCCCTTCTAGCTGGTACACCGTCAATAGTACCTTTTCTTCGTCCGTGCATCTCAAGACTCCAAAGGCCTTCTCCAATTTCTCGATCCATCTCGGTGCTAGTTTAGGGTCTCCAATCCCATCAAAATGGGTTGGCTTCAGCTTGATAAATTGCTCAATCAGTTGGCCCATCTGCTTGGCCACAACAATCTCTTCCTGGGCATTTACTGTCTCATTGCCTTGGCCTTGATCGCCGTTGTTTCCATTGCTCCCATTATTGCCGTTATTGGTGTTGATGGCATCTATTGCGGCTCCCACCGCTTGAGCTATGATAGCATCCCTATTTTGGGTCTGCCTGTCTATGAGGTCGCCAATCCTTTTGAGCGACCTCAGTGCTCCGTCCATTCTCGGGTGTTCCGCCACAGGTGGCCTCGAACTAGAGGCTCCGCTTCTGCGTCTTCCAGGTCTTCTAGGCGGATTACTCATTCTTGTATACTTTCGCTAAACCTGGACCACCACAATTTTATCAAGGAGTTAGTAACTCATTCATTCAGCCAATTTCAAAGCTACCAAACTATGCCTTAACAGAAGCAGACATAACGTAACGACCTGCCACACAACTAATTGCAGAGTCACTTCACTAAACAGTCCATGACCATTACCCCATGTCGTCGATTTCAACGATTCACCAAAACTAGCCATGTTCATCTACTCAACAGACCAAAATCCAAAAATGACTTTCAGCGCTAAACTTGGAACTTAATCCTAATAAGCCACTATAATCGTGCCACGACCAAATGTCAATCACATGCGCCAAGTCATATGCCATGTATCTCGTGCCTTATTCTAATTAGTCTCCTAAGGTCTTGTTACCCATCATGTCCTAATTTAATCCTCCTTATCACTCTAATCCTCAATCAATTTTGATCGATCTGACCTTGCTCTAATACCAAGCAATGCGGGGATGTCACGCTCCGCCCCCCAAATACGAGCGCGCAACTCCCTGTAAGCACAAACTCTTTCGATTGTCCCGGGATTCACATATCGAGAGATGCATAATATCAATAGCATGCGGAAGCGATAATATACAAACTCCTCCGTACAATAATAAAGGGGACTAAGGTAATGAGGCCAATAAATAAACATAATCTCCCAACTGTTCATATAAAAGCACTGGCAGACTAAACTTGCTGGTCGGTAGGGGTGACAGGACCAGTATAAACGACGATTATCAACATCTCCAAAAGAAACAGGGCAGCAAGGTTATCATCAAAATAATAGCCCAGAAAATGGAAATCCCTAAGTCGAGCTGCTAGAGTCGTCAGTCTCCTCAGCATTTTCGGTAGGCTTGTACTTCGAGAAGGTCTCTGAGCGTACCTCTACTGTGTCCTCCATCGTCGTGTTTGCTGATTGCTCCACCAGGTCGTCCTTGGAGGCTTCGACCTCTATAACTTGGTCGGTGTCCTCCAGGGTCGGAGTACTCTCAAGAATAATTCTCGAGCCGGTTGTTGACCCCTCAACTTTCACAGAATCCCGAGCGGGATGACACCAGCTAGGAATTACCCACGGGGTACCTCAGTGGGCTTCATTGGTCCCGCAGTCACTTCCCCTACTTTCTTAAACCAAGTCTCGAATCTATGAAGCTTCCAACTCTTTGCACCCTCGTCAACCCAGACTATAGTACACTTCCTAACGTATACGGTTTCCTGTCTGCCCGGAAACTCCTCAAAATACGCCGACATTTCTGTCGGGTCACCAAATCTGATGGGTAATGTGATCACTGTCTAGGATCTGAAAATGTGATCCCGCGATGGGGTGAGATTTACATCTCAATAAGATCGGTCCTAACTCTAAGTTAGGATGACCGTACACTCAGGTGAGTACAATCACAAACAACAATGCACAAGCAATCACATGAAGTATTCCACAGTCATTAAATAACATACGGATACAAACGAGTGTCAAACATGCAATCGTGGCATCATGTCACATCAGTGGAATCAAGCACATATTATCAAGCCAGATCACATTTTCCACCCCTCCATGCCTCCATTTGATTCATGCCCGTGTTTAGAACGCCTCAGGCTCGGTCCACATAAATACGTCTCAGACTATCTCATTAACAAACCCGCGTAAACGCATCAGGTTTTCAATTTCATTCCAGGCTTGTATCGACACATCTCAAATTCCGTCCTGCGTCTCAACGCATCAGGACCATTTCAACCCTGCGTCTTGTACCCCTCAAGGTACCATTCAACACAAACCCCGCGCCTCAGCGCCTCAGGGTATCCATCCGCTCAATCTCGTGTCTCAACCCCTCAGGGTGTCACAAGTTTCTCCGACATGACAAATGCTCATTTTAATTCAGAACTCATGATCAAGTGCAAACTCATGCGACGAGCAACACATCTACGGCATGCGAGATCATTAAATTCAACACTCAAACGTGATAATCAATTCATGGCACAAGCATTGTCAAGCATTTAAGCCATCTATATCTCTCAAGGACGCATAATGGACAATCACACCATACGCTTCCAAGAACCAATCTAATTCACACTCAATTCACCCAATCGAGTCCAATCTTCCTAGCCAAGGTTTAGAAACCCTTTACCTCAAGCTTAGTTTAACAAAATTCTTCCTCCAAGTACTTCAATGGTTCAGCTCCAAGGGTTCCAAAACATGGCAGCTATATACCTAATGGAATTCCATCCAATTCATCAATTTTTCTTGCTCAATTCACTAATCCATGAAGCATAACCCTTAATGACATATTCCTCGACATCCTAATACGTCTTGACAATGAATTTAAGACTCAATTCCATCGCCAACAGCCCTCACAGATTTGGTATGCACAGAACCGAAACAGAGCATTTTCAGTTTTGTGCATATCTGAACTAATCAGTCCTTAAACTTACTTAAATCCTTAATTTATCTACTAATACACTTGCTAACATGTAGTTCTAGGAGTTGGAAAGCCTCGCCGAAAATTTGGATTCAAGGCGACACCGAAAAGTCCACAAACGGTGCCGATTCCTCTAAGTCCTCAACCAGTCAGTTTTTGTCCTTCAAACACAAGACCCATTTAGGGTAAAAAATCAATCAAATTTATCCAAATTTTTTACCACAACTCAATCTACATGTCCTCTAGAAAGCCTCAAAATTTGGCCAAAAGATTCAAAGGTTTCGAGGTCTTACGGAGTGTAAATAGTGGCTTACCTGCAGCTGTGACGGTTTCCTTTGACTTTTGGGAGAATGGTCGGCCGGAGCTCCTCAGTTTGTCAAATGACTTGATTCCACTTAGAGATTGTCGGCAAGAGGATGAAGAAGGAGTTGGTTGTCGGCTCGGCTCGGCTGCTGGAAGTCACCGGAAGTGGTGGTCGACGGTGGCGAAGCTGGCGGTAGAATTTGGTAGGCTGGGGAGCTCTCGGCTAGGGACGAAGAAGAAAACAAGAAGAAGATGGAAAATGGAGATGGTGTTCGGCCAAATGGGGAGAGCAAGAGGGGATATACACCAAGTGAAGAGTCAACTAAGGTGGAATGATAGGTTAAAAATGTTTCAATCAATGTCAACTCTTCATCCTTTGACACTTGTCCATATGTCAATTAAGGCTCATCCAATGGTTGTTATTTTTTCTCATTTTCGGCAGCCTTGGGGTGTTGTGAAAGACCAAAATACCCTCATCCAATTATTAAGGCAATGTTAAGGCTTGAGGGGCAAGATGGTAATTTTATCCTCGACGTCTGGAACGTCGTTTTTCTCATTTCAATTTTCTTCGATAAGGCGACGTCCAATCCAATTATAATGTTGGAATTCTTGATTTTTCATTTTCTAATTTCGAGACTCATTTTTAAACCAATACTCTATTCAATGTAATTCCAGCCTAGCCGAAACTGACGAGCAGCTTTTGCAGACGTTACGCGTATCGACTCTGTGATTTATACCACACTTAGGGCTCGTCAATTCGTGGCGACTTTGATTGTCATGTAATTACGATGGTCTATTACTAGTTCCGACGATTTCGATTGTCAATGTTCGATTTAGAAATTTTTTGCAAATTATACGTTGGTTAAGTGGCATCACCTGTGCTCTAATCGTGTAACGCTAGCAATACATTCCTTAATCGTTCGTAGATCGGCCTTTCATGGCTCTAAATGTCCCCTCGACAATCCTTATGGTTGAAGTTCCATTTCCTATTTGAGTTCTCTAGGTCCACGTACCTTGTCTCGCGTTAACCTTTCCTTTTTGGTCAGTTAACTCGAGATTGATCAGATCCGAGCGAGATACGACTGAAAGACATCGTTAGATATATTCTCATTAATAAGTCTCGAAATAACAGAAAAATCAGAATGTCACACAACCTAACCAACGCAAGTTCCTTTATTTCTATTTTCCCTTTTGAATATGAAATTCACAATATAAATGTCAAATTCCACCCAAATAAAATATCAGTCTATAATGCATTATTTTATCACTTTTTCTAAAAAAGTTTGTTATTCTTAATTTATGATCTCATGCTTTTAATTAGAAAAGCTATATAAAATTTTAGAATTTTTTAGTTATAGTGTCTTATGAATACAAAATTAATTGTCTATTTTTTATAAATAGTTTGGGTGCAACTTTATTTGAAAGTTGAAATTTAAAATCCAATATAATTATCAAGTAGATTTTGTTCTTGTGGTTAATTTTCAAATAGACTTGTAGGTTTTTAAAGTTACAAATCGCTTATTTGTATTTTTTTTTAGCTTTTCACATTTTAATATGAATTGCAAGATGGGGTTGAAATTTATTTACATTCAAACTCATGTAAACTGATCCACTTGCTATAAGATTAAATTTACGTCGACATTGATTCTTTTATTTATATCAAGAGTTGAACAACATGGAATTTCATATTTTTTTTATGTGTTTATCTTTTGTCGAAACATATCTAAATACAAATATGTTTGATATTTTATTATGCTTTTAACAAATTAATCTTTTTCCATTTTGTGATCAATTTTACTTTTCCGTTTTTATCAAGATTGACTAAAAATAAAGGTATTTTGTGAATTATTTTGATAAAAAAATATTTAATTGAAGAAAGAAGAGGGAATTTTAATAAGCTAACAAGTACAAAAGAGTGTCTTGATCAAAATGGGAGTGAAAATGGCGCCGTCTTTTTTTCTTTTGCCAAACTATACAATTTATTTCAAGTGGAACCTTTGTTTCTTTATGAAGAATCAAAGCATGTGAATGGTAGTATCGTGGGCAGATACACTGCCCTTGAAGGATTTATGATTATCACTTGCCTGCGCAACTCATTATCTTCACAATATTCCAAGACTTTTGTCTTTTTATGCGAAGCTAAGTCACTTTGGTTTCAATTTGAGAAACCTTTTTGCAACGTTAATATCCACCGCTGTCCATATCATCATCTTGCAGGTTTATGAAGCTGAAAGTCTTAGCCAGCTGGTACATCTTCTGATAGCAAACAATAAAAGGATTGAATAAGCGCATCAAGTACTGTTAATTAGTACGTATAGTTGATGATTCAACTTTTAGTATGTGTCGAACTCTCGTAACGAGTTTCTTTCTTTCTATTTTCTTGCTCCGTTGCCCTAGACAACATCGACACGATCTATGTCAAGGTCCACGCAAAGCAGAGAATGATATTTATTTAAGAATCTATCCTTGATTGCACGGCAAATGTCAATAAGTTACATTAATTAAATATATTTGCGTTTCTAATATTCATGCCCATAAAGTGACACCTTAATTACTTAGATTTTGAAAAAGGTAATGAATACCTTTTTTCTAATTAGTTGGATGAGCATGATATGTGATGATCATAGTGGAGGAAAATGAGTGGGGAATTCTAGAATTGGGTTTCAGTAATTGATCCTTCTGAAATTAAACCCGAACCTACGTTAGAAAAGATTTTAAGGTCCTAAATGGTTGAAGATGCCACAGATCAACATAAATTAATTGCTTGAGTTTGGCTGCTTATCATGTTACTAATGATTATTCGGTTGATAAATAGGTGGCATAGTGTTTTTTCAAAAACTATTACTTTTTTGGTCAGCTAAAGTACACTATAAGTGTCAAAACTTGTGTACGACATTCAATTTAGTGTCAAAACTTTTAAAATGATTACTTAAGTGCCAATTTTCTTTAAAAAGATCACCAAGTGCCAATTTTTTTTTTAAAAAAATCATTTCAGTGCCAATTTTTATTTGAGCTAACGTGGCACGATGAAAATTCAACGCCTTTTTTTATTAATATT
This sequence comes from Rhodomyrtus tomentosa, assembly GCA_028455895.1. Taxonomy (NCBI): domain Eukaryota; kingdom Viridiplantae; phylum Streptophyta; class Magnoliopsida; order Myrtales; family Myrtaceae; genus Rhodomyrtus; species Rhodomyrtus tomentosa. The sequence goes on along the minus strand of JAPCWY010000001.1, from coordinate 30,665,931 downwards.
TGAGCTAGCGTGGATCGTCGGAGTTGGCACTAAAGGCATTATTTTTTTTTTTAAAAAATTGGTATTTAAGTGATCATTTTAAAAAAAAAATTAGTACTTAAAATGATCGTTTTGAAAATTTTCGGCATTGAAGTGATCATTTAAAAAAAATTTGCACATAAATAATGGTTTTGAAATTTTTGGCATTGAAGTGAGCATCGTACACGTAAGTTTTGGCACTTATAGTGTACTTAAGCCCCTTTTTTTGTCCCTTTGTCTTCGCATCATTTCTACATTTATTTCGTCCATCTATTGTTCGTGGTGAACGCGTAGACTGTACTTGGAATGCCACGTGGCAGATATTAGCCAAAATTCTTGAAGATTTCACTTTACCACACTATGTAAAATAAAGGATTAATATCACCAAAACTCTCAAACCGGTACACCTATAATAAATTTATCACAAACTAGTATAACTGTGACAAGTTTATCATCAGTTAGTTTTCGTTAAATTTTACTATCAAATTGTTCAGTTGAATGATACGTGACAGTTGTCAAGTGTATACGTTACCCTATATTTGTTGTAGGTGTATCAATTTAAAAATTTTCATGTTATTAACTCAACTTGACGGAAATAAACATAGGATAAATTCATCATATCTATATCATTTTGGGATTCTTTGTAGTAAAAAAATTAGTTTGTGGTAAATTCATCACAGTTGTACCAGTTTAAAGTTTTTGGTGGTCAAAAAATACTTTTAAGTAAATTTGTCACAGGTGCACTAATTTGAAGTTTTTCACGATATTAATCCCAAGATAAAATAAGATTCGTGTAATTGAATTACCACATGGCAAAGATTAATCAAATTTCCTGAAGCTTTCACTTCAAGTAACTTTTTTGTATAAGAAGATCCTTCATGCCGATGAGTTATCGATAAGAGCCCCTCCATAATTATTATTTTTTTTTTCGCAAAAGCTCAACTGGTAAAACCTCAACAACTTAATACAATATTTATAATAGCAAAGGTGTCCCCAGTAATTATTTAATTTGTTAGACTTTTTTTAATCAATAATTGAAATATATTACATTACATGTCAATGGCTACAAAGCTTACGAGAAGAATTGCAAAAAAAAAATCATAAAACTATTGTAAGGATGATAATTTAGGCATAAATTTTTTAAATTTGGCCAAAATTAGGCCTAATTCTTTTGATGGTTTACTAATGTAGTTTCTGGCCAATTTTGGCTGGCAATCCTGGACGTGGACACTAGCTATTTCACTTGGCACGATCGGTTATGGCATGGACAATCTTTGCAATTTTCTTTAAAAAAAGAAGTTGATTTTTCTTCTTCTTTTTTCCAAGGTTGACCATGGGCACACTGTCCATCGCTCATGTCTCACGGCCCGTTAGCCAAAAGTGAGAAAAAAGAACATAAAGAAATAAAAAAAATATTTTTAAAAAAATGCAAACTAGTCCACCTCAGTCAATGATCTTCAGCAAAAGTTGGTCAAAATGACTACATTGACAAATTATTAAAAAGGTTTAGAATAAATTGATCATATTAAAAGCTTTATAACTAAATTGATATCCGCACAACAGATTTACATTTCTTTTTTGTAATTATTCTAACCTTACGAGAAACGGTTTCTTCATAACTTGCACAAATATTGACCCAAAAATGAGCGAGCCAATACATATCTCCTGGGCCATTGGAAGATAAGTTACCAAAATCAGGAAAAAAAATGTTGTAGGGAAATGAAATAGGGCAAAACATATCGAAGACATTGTCTTAAACACGGTGAATCCAATCAGCTAGATTGGAGATTCTGTCTCCGAAACCCAACACTCGCACTCGCATATTCTTTTCTTGGTCTGCTTGTGCTTACCAAGAAAAGCATAACCGGTTCGAAAGATCGCACCCCTCGGAGGCGGCACAACCCCTCCATTAGAATAAAAGGAACAATAAATAAATATCTAAATGAATTTACTAAAGTCCTAGGGGTTCGTTGACTCTGGTCTCCTCTATCTCAAAGGATATTTCCCTTCTTTTTTGGGAACCTCTAGAACTCTCTCTCTCCCTCCCCCTCACTGGTTCAACATCTGAACAGTGAACAAAGGTATTCCCATAGATCTGCACTGCTTCCCTGAATTAATTTGCATTTTCTGGGTTTTTTATTTTTATTTTTTTTGTTTCTTGTGGGTGTGTTTTGTTTGTTGTTCTCATGGATCTGAAGCGATTTCCTATTGTTTCCCGTGTTTTCTGGTGATTTTGTTTCGCAGAGCTTTTGCCATTTGACTCAAGATCCTTGTATTGCTCTTTCGATATTATTTCTAGGCTCATCATGTCTCGCTGTGGGTGAAACACCACAGGTTTGTTGACCTGGGTCTTTCTTCTTTTCCCCTTTTGTTAACTTAGAAAGAATTTGAGAAGAGATGCAAGGAAAATGGCGGGGAGAGAGAGAGAGAGAGGGGAAAAAAAAGATGGAGAAGATAGACAGCTCGACGGCGAGGCAGGTGACATTCTTGAAGAGGAGAAGAGGGGCGATCAACAAGCCTGAGGAGCTTTCCGTTCCGTGCGACGCTGATTTTGTCCCTCGTCATCTTCGCAGCCACTGGCAAGCTCTACGATTTCTCCAGCTCCAGGTACTCAAAATGTAAATTCCTCATAACTCTCTAGTTTTTCATCATTGTATTATATGCATCCCTTTGGAACTTTGGTGTGTGCGCGGTGTAATGAGAGAGAGAGAGTGGTACATACTTGGGCACATCGATTGTCTCCTGAGATATCAGTATGTCTTGGTCGAGATCCGTCAAGGGGACGCATCTTTAGTTGCAATTCGTGCGCAAAGAATGCTATGCAGGAAGTTAAAAATTGATAGATTGAAGGTCGAGATCTATTGTCTGATGATGGGGACGGCGATCAAAACTTGAAAAGAACAGCAAGAGAGAACATAGAAGCACCAGCTTAATCCATAGTCAGAAGTTCCAAAAAAAAAAAAAAAAGGCAAGGGGAGCGGGGGAGAGAGAGATGAAGAAATCCTGAGTTGCAGAACTAGGATGGGGAACTTTAGTAATCTCCAATATATTTACCACAGTTTGATGCTGCCATCTCTTTCTGGTGTGCTGAACTATTGAGGCAGAATACTCATGTTCTCTCTTGCATTTCTCCTCCTCCGGCGCCCACGACCTTTTGTTTTGGCATGTTTGTTTAAACTGAAGTAGAAAGTGAACAATATCGTTCTTTTTTCAGTCAAAATCTGAAATTTCATTGGAGCTATGGAATTATGTGTAAATTTAGGTGTCGACATTTGCATATTGTCGACATAATGCGTGAGTTACAAGGTTTTAATTAAACAAGAAGCAAAATATAAAGGTTAACCAGTTAATTGGCTACCAGGAAAAAAAAAAAATCAACCCCAAATAATCTTGACTGGCCCTGGTCAAGATTTTATAATCCTAGTTCAGCACTTTAACAGCGTTTACACACGGATACCATATACTGACAAACAAAATATACCGTATCATAAAAACATGATATCATCATTCAAGATTTTACAATCCTAGTTCACCACTTCTGCAAACATGTACCAAAGTGTACAAACTTAAAATACTAGGAGCGTCATTTTTTTCAATGTGTACTATACTGTAAGTCTGTATCTGGTTGTAGTTTTTGATGCCGAAATACGATAGAAAGAAGGCGATGAAGAACAAAATCGATAGAATGAGGAACATTCGCTGTTCTCTAAAAAACGATATCAAATCGTATATTATTCAAATATTCAAAAATTGCTCTCAAAATCCTTGAAACAAGCTTATGTAGGTTGTTAATCCTAATTATAATAAAAACGCAATATTACGAAAATATCCTAAAAATATAAAATTGTCTAAAAATAAAATATGCCTAAATATCACACAATAGTTGCATCATTCTCGCCCGCTAGAGAAAGATTTGCCCTCGAATTTGCTCCGTTTCCATTGTCGTCAATCTCTTCAGGGTCTTCTTCCTCGTCAGTGATAAGGTGACAAATTTGCTACATTAAAAGTTTCGGATACATTATACTTACCCGGCAGATCAATCTTGTAAGCATTGCCACTAATTCGCTCCAGGACTCTAAAGTGTCCGTCAGCTCTAGGTTGTAGCTTGCCAAACTTGCCTGTCGGGAAATGCTCTTTACTGATGTGAATCCAAACTAGATCACCCTCTTTGAAAACAACTCTCTTCCTGCGCCTATCAACGTGCTGCTTATATTTCATATTCTGTCTGTTGATCTGATTATGGACTTAGAAATGCAGCTCTTTGATCTGTTCTGCGTGTTCTTCAACGTCTGAGCTAAACTGCTTGTGAATTGATAACAGAGTGAAATCTAAGGGAGTAATTGGATTACGCTCATAAACCCCCTCAAAAGGGGTTTTGCCTATAGTTCGATTCTCAGATATGTTATACGTAAATTATGCTTGAGGCAACGCTAAATCCCAGTGTCGTGGATTATCTCCAATCAAACTCCGTAGCAAATTTTCTAAACTTCTATTGACAACTTCTATCTGACCATCAGTTTGAGGATGATGAGAAGAGCTAAACTTCATATTCGTGCCCATGTGCCTCCAAAGAGTGCGCCGGAAGTGACTTACAAACTTCACATCACGATACGAAGTTATGGACTTAGGAATTCTATGCAGTTTAACAATTTCCTGCATGAACAATCGAGTGACCTGTGAAGCATCAAAGGTCTTGTTATATGGAATAAAGCGCGCCATTTTCGAAAACCTATCAACAACCACCATTATGGAATCTTTATTCCGCTGCGTTCTCGGCAAGCCCAAGGCAAAGTCAAGGCTGACATCCTCCCATGGTGCGATTGGAACATATAGAGGCATATATAGGCCAGCATTAGTACTTTTGGTTTTCGCTACATGACATACCCGGCACATCTTTATAAAATGCTTCAAGTCTCGCTACATTCGCGGCCAATAAAAATGTTCGCACAACAAAGCCATTGTCTTATCCACGCCAAAGTGCCCAGCTAGACCTCCTCTGTGACGCTCAATAATAATATATTCCCTCAAAGAACATTGAGGAAGTCTATTACCTTTAAAGAGATTACCCCACAATCTAAAATTATTGAAAAGGCTTCGCTTGATTCTTCCTCCAGACATCTTCAAAATAAGGATCATCAACATATAAATCCTTAATAGTTTCAAAGCCTAGAAATTTTACTTGCATTGTAGACAACAAAGAGTGTTTTCTTCTTAATGCATCAGCCACACTATTTAGCACACTCGCCTTATGCTTGATGGAAAAATCGAAAGCCTAAAGAAACTCCACCCACTTCGTATGCCTTGCGTTCAGTTTATGTTGTCCATTGATATATTTCAAGGCATATCATAATACAAGATGAACTCCTTCAAAATTAGATTGTGCCTCCAATGCTCCAAACTCGTCACAATATTATAAAATTCTTTATCATAAGTTGAATACTTCTTTTTTGCTTCATTCAGCTTATTACTGAAGAATGCTATAGGTTTACTTTTTTGACTCAGGACACCCCTAACACCAACGTCTGAAGCATTGCAATGCACTTCAAAAACCTCATTAAAGTGAGGAAGCACTAGAACTGGTGCCTCAGTCACCTTCTTATTCATTAATTGAAAGGCAACTTCTGCCTCCTTAGTCCACACAAAGATACCTCCTTTCAGACAATCAGTGAGAGGTGTAATAATAGTACTGAAATCTTGAACAAATCTTCAGTAAAAAGACGCGAGCCCATGAAAGCTACGTACCTTATGAATATTTTTTGGAATCTCCCAGTTTGTAATAGCCTCAATTTTAGTTGAATCCATCTAAATTCCGTCCTTGGATACGATATACCCCCAAAAAGGTCACATGATCAGTCATGAAGTGACACTTTTCTCAAATGCTGCAAGTGTTGTTCAGTTGACGCACTATAGATCAAAATATCATCGAAATAAATGACAAGAAATTAGCCAATAAAAGGACAAAACACCTGATTCATCAGCCTCATAAAGGTACTCGGCGCATTAAACAACCCAGAGGCATCACCATCCACTCATATAGACCATCTCTAGTTTTAAATGCTGTCTTCCACTCATCTCCAGGTCGCACTCTAATATGATGATATCCGCTTCTCAAGTCTATCTTTGAGAAGGTAGTTGCCTCATATAGTTGATCAATTAAATCATCAAATCTTGGGATAGGAAAGCGATACCTTATCATGATTTTGTAGACAATTCTACTATCCGTGCACATCCTCCACGACTCGTCTTTCTTTGGAACAAACAAAGCTGACACTGCACAAGGGCTCATGCTATCTCGGATTGCACCATTTTTTAATAATTCTTGCACTTGCCTCTACATCTGCTCATGCTCTTTAGGATTCATCCTATAAACTACCTTATTAGGAATAACAACTCTAGGAATGAGATCTATACAGTGCCGAATGTCCTCATGGGTGGTAATCCACGTGGTAATTCCTTCGGTACGATATCAACAAACTCTTCAATTATAGGCAGAACTTGAGTTGGAATCTCTGGGCTATTAATATTCCGTTCCATCACTACAATAGCGAAAAGCTCTGGCGCGTTCTTCGCTTCTTCCTAGAATTCTGATTTGGAAAGCAAATTACTTTTTCTTTCTCTTCTCAAATCTGAAGGACCCAAAATAATGGTCCGTCCATCCTTCTTGAAGGCGTACGTATTTTTGAATCCATCATGTTGCGTTTTCCAATCAAACTGCCAAGGTTTTCCCAACAGAATATGATAGGCATCCATTGAAACTACGTCACTCCACACTTCATAAGTATATTTCTTCCCAATCGAGAACTGCACTAGACACCTCTTGCTCACTTTAACCTCGTTCCCCTTCTTAAGCCATTACAACTTATAAGGTTGAGAACGTTCGACGGATTTTAACCCCAATTTTTCGACCATATTAATATAAATCACGTTCTCGCAACTCCCTTCATCAATTATCATACTATACACCTTTCCTCCACTAGTGCACTTCGTATGAAAGATATTATGTCTAACTCATGATTCATCATCTACCTCAGCAATATTTAAAACCCTACGCACAACTAAAGACTCACCAGAATCGGCATAAAGTCATCTTGATCTGGGTTCGCATTCTTTCTTCAAATTCTTCGTTATCTAGATCTTCAAAATGCCCTGAGTTATCAACAAAGATCACAATCTGTCAGTTCGGACAATCACCCGCAAAATTTCCCAATCCCTGACATTTAAAGCATCCCCTGCTAGAACCAATACTACCATGTTCTCCTTTTATTGCAGAATTTGAATGCACGCCCTTAATTGATGTCGGGGCTGAAGAACTCCCCGCTCTCCCTCGGGATTCTTTACTTGACCACTTAGAAGCGCTGCCCGACCATTTGCAACCACTGTTCTTTCTTTTACACTGTCTCTCCACCTTTAGGGCTAGTCTGCACACATCATCATATGTCAAATACTGCTGTAATTGGACAACATCAGAAATCTCATAACGCAACCTTGCGAGGTATCAAGCAATCGTTTGCTCATCTTCCTCAGCTACATCACAACGCATCCGCAAACGATCGAATTCTTCCGTAAACCCCCTCAACCAATCGATCACCTTGGTTGACATTATGATACTCGATAAATGCCTCTTTCCTATAATGGGTGGGCAAAAAAAAATTTGTAACAGCTTTTTCATCTTCTCCCAATGATCCACCTTCTGCTTTCCTTCTCTAGCATGTTGCTTTTCACGTGTTCCCTCCAAATCGAAGCATGTTTTCATAGCCTAATAGCCAATTTCACCTTGACTCTCAGTCAGATCATTGAGATCAAAGATTCACTCTACCGTATGTAACCAATCGATAAACTCATCAGGATGAGCCTTACCATGAATCTCAGGAATCTCGATCTTCATCCTGAAATTTTGAGAATTTTAATTTCTAGGTCGTACTCGATTCCGCCCCTGGTTCAAAATCACAACAGAGTTGTCTTCCTCCTCTTCAACCTTGGTTGAGTCAACAGATTCTGCTTCTTCTTCGGATTGCGTGTCAAGTCCTGCCTTCGTAAGACGCCGCTGCATATCCGAACTTGTCTCCTTAGCTCTTCGTTTTTTATGTCTCGTAGGTCTCGCATACGTGGTTGTTCATCTGTATCAGGAACGACTCCACGTCCCAGTCCTCCCTTCGACCACCACGATTTTGTTCAGTCATCGGTTCGAAGCAATCCGTGCTTTGATAACAAATGATGCCGAAATACGATAGAAAGAAGGCGATGAAGAACAAAATTGATAGAATGAAGAACAATAGTTGTTCTCTCAGAAACGATATCAAATCGTATATTATTTAAATATTCAAAAATTGCTCTCAAAACCGTCAAAACAAGCTTATATAGGGTGTGTTAACTCTAATTACAATAAAAACGCAATATTACGAAAATATCCTAAAAATATAAAATTACCTAAAAATAAAAGATGCCTAAATATCACGCAATATTCGCATCAATTTTTATCAGACATATAGATCTTTCGTATCTCGCCTCCCGAGCTATATTTCGACGCTGTCATTGCTAGCCAAAGAAGGTTGGACTAACCCTCTTATTTTTATTGCGAAACCCATCACACATAGAAAACCAAACCTTAGGATACCGTCACCATTTATTCTATTTTCTTTTCGGCCACCTGCCATGTAAAGATAGACATAAATTTGAATGTAACAAAGTTTCGTAACTACAATACGATGCACTCTGCACATGCATCTTCATGTGGATCACTGCACTTTGAATCCTTTTTTTTTTTTTGTCAATTAGATCAATGTGCTCTAAATTCACTTTTCAATTAATCCCTTTTTTTTTTTCCAATTAGGTCAAGAACTCTCATCATATCATGGATAACTTTAGGCTACATCATCTGGTCGACCCATGAGCTAAGGCACTTCATCAACCAAGATATCAAAGCCTACCAGATTAATGTTTTAAAAGAAAAGTTCGGTTGGTTGATAGAATTTGGCAAAAATCCAGGAGCATTTTCTTATCTAAATCTTCCTTTGTGGCTTTCTCTATTTCTGCGAAATATGGAGGATGTACTAACGAGGTATGTTCTCCACTCCAATAGCGTTGAGAAACCGGTCCAACCAGGTTTTGCACTCAATGTGAATCAATTGCTTAATTACGCCTTCTATGTTATCTTGAACTTGGGCCATATGTTCGTGAAATGCGACGCATATTTTCCTGAGGAAATCATTCTATTACATTATAAAAGTTCCTCTTCAAATTGGCAAGCCTTACATTTTTTTTTCCGTCTGAAGTCCAATAGTGACATAGGAAGCACTGATATAAATGAACTGGAAGAAATTTCGCATGGAGGATTTATTGTCTTTTCTCCTGCCTGTTTTCTCTGTCTTAGAAAGAGTACAACAATCCCGAAATGTTATACAAGGAAGTGAAAGATGAGGCTCACAAACTGAGGGGGTGTGTGTGTATGTTTTCCGTGCTGGTTTGAGTCGAAACTATGTCTCTCTTTTCTGGCTCCTCCTCTTCTCGGTTCAATTGTATTTATTTCGGGCTTTTGTCACAGGCCGATGAAGGGAGAGGATCTAGACGGGTCTCGAGGCGAGATTGAGCCTCGTGATCAATACCTTGGTCTTTTCATTGAATTTTTCATTTGGTTTTCATAAGAACCGAGAAAAGGCTCCCTCAATACCTAGGTCTTTCCAGGAAGAGCGAGCCTGGAACGAGATTAGCGAACTTTAGAGAAAGGTTCTTGTACACTAACTAGACCCTTGTGTTCATCTTTCATTACAAAAATTACGGGATTAAGTCAACCCTCCAAAAGATAATTTCACATGCTGCAAACATTGCATAACGTTAGTGCGCAGGTTGAGTAGATTTAAGATATGTTGAATGTAACCATCTGATACAAAGTTTCCACCTGTTGATTAGACTGTTTCTTTCTGAAATTGGCAGAAAGCACAATTGATTAAAGAGGACAAGCAACCGAAACAGAGGTAAGATTACTTCCTGATAAACAATATAGTTTTTTTTTTTTGGTAAGGTATGATGCAACAATATAGTTAATATCACCAAAATCCTAAACTGGTAAATCCGTGATAAATTTACCCAAAATTATTTTTTTGATTACAAAAAATCATAAACTGGTACATTTGTGACAAATTTAGGCATATAAATTTATTCCAAACTATTTTTTTGATCACCAAAAATCCTAAATTGGTACATTTATAAAAAATTTATCCTAAATTGTTACACTTGTAATAAATTTAATCTTCATTGATTTTCGTTAAATTGATTTAATATCCCAAAAAATCTCAAATTGATATATGTGCCAAACAAAGGGTAAAAATCTCAAATAGATACACTCATCAACTGTTACGAATTATCTAATTCAGTAATATGATGGTAAACGAAAATAATGGATAGTAAATTTATCACAAATGTATCAGTTTATGGTAAATTTATCACATATGTATCATTTTAGATTTCTGGCGATCAAAAAGTAGTTGGAGGTAAATGTGTCATGGATGTATCAGTTTAGGATTTTTTGTGATTAAAAAAATATTTTAGGGTAAATGTACCAATTTTGGATTTTTCATAAAACAATATTACTTGATGCTAATATATCTCCATGCATTCTTCTTTTCTTGAAAAGAATTATCAACGTCAAAAGGTGGTTATTTTATTTCGATAAAATCGCAGATGATGAAGATGACTGATGACATAGCATTGTTAGTGAATTCATGCATAATTCTTGAAATGATTTAATATCCCATGTATAGAAACCTATGTTGACTGCCGCCCACAGGCTAATGATGGAACGGTCAACTTTCAGCCACAAACTTCTCACCGTCAGTCGGAATGTCAGCTAATAGCTTTCTTTTGCAAAATCGATATATCCCATTTATTTAAATATTTCGATGGTCCACTGCAAGAGAGAAGCCAATCATGTAGCCGATTGGGTCGCCAAAATGCTTCGGGACAAATTGTATTCCGGCCCTTTGGGTCTTTTCCCCACCCGAACTCCTATGGGAATTGTTCAGTGTTGATGCCCCTCGTTCGGGTCTTTATGTAAGAACTTTTGAAAGTTAGTAATGCAAGTTTATTTTTTCGACCAAAAAAATTTATTTAAATATTCGTAACCTGCCACAGCAGTCCACCAAGCATATCAATTTTATGAAGTTGTTACGTATAAATCAATATTTTCTGGCCCAACTGTGAAAATTATTTGGATGTGGAACCTTATTTTCGCATGAAGAATCAAAGCATGTGAATGATAGACTGCCCTAGAAGGATTTACCACTGGCCTCTTGTCTGTGATTCAACTAATTATCATCATAAATACCAAGACCATAATGACAATAAGGGATTGAAGCCCGTGATTCGAATTAGCGCTTATTAGTTCCTCGTAAAAATGTTTATTAGTGCGTATAGCCAGTTAACGATTCAACTTCTTATATAGAAATGTTTCTGGACACGGAAGAAAATCTTGAATCTTCGCCAGGATCACGATTCCCAATTTAAATGGAGGATTGGTAATGGCCACTCGACATCATTTTGGTTTGACCACTGGCATGAAAAAGGTCCCCTATTTAAGTTTTTCATGGCCGGAGATATTTACCGCTCTAAAATCCCTCGACAGATCAACGTTCAGGACTTCTTCCTCTCTAACTGGCTGCAATCCACCACCTTGCATACTATACGACCTTGGTTGTAACCGATACCGGCTTTTGTGGAAACTAAAGAAGATAAATTCTCTTGGAATGGCCACAATTCTAGGGACTTCTCGACGACCTGGGACTATATCATACACAAAGGGCACCATGTACATTGGCATACATTTGTGTGGGATAAAGTATTTGCTCCGCGAGATGCCTTCCTTATTTAGGTAGTTTCACACAACCGACTACCAACTCAGGTTTTGCTACTCCAATATCGAAGAATTGATGGTAGTTCTTGTGCATTTTGTCAAACTAGACCGGACTCAGTTGACCATCTATTCTTTGGTTGTGTGATCACTGGTAGACTTGCTGCTATGGGCGTCCAAGTGTAATCTGACTTGGCGGAATCATTCATGGGATGATCACATTCGATGGGCGAACCAACATATAGGTGGGCCATCCTTTTTCCACCGAATTGCTAGGTTTTCTCTTGGTGCCCTATGCCATATTACTTGGACCGAGAGAAACAACATCCTCTTCAGCAACAAATCTCTCTTTGTACCGGCACTTATCTTGCATCTCACTAAAAGGGTCAAAGACAAAGCTATCTCTATGGGGGCACATTCGTGATCACCCTGCAATAGGCGTCTCCAAAGAAACTGGGGCCTTTCTCCCACCATTTTTTAGGAGCGTCGTGATATTGCACAACCATTGTTTTATTTCATGGAGCGTTTACTTCTGACTTTATTTGCTAATTATGTTTGCTGGGTGACTTCTTTTACTGCTCTTGGTGGCATTTCCATTATGTCTTGGAGCTGGTTGTTGGAATTTTTTCGATACTGGTCTGGTGTAATGCTGCTGGTGGTTTTGCATACCGACAGTTGGCTAACTCAGGGGATTAATTTTCTGTTTTGGCCGCCTGTTTGGCCTTTTTATTTCTGTTTTGGCCGTGTGTTAGCCTCTCTTTCTCACTTAGGTGATTCAACTTCGGCTGCTGTATATGGCCTATTTGCGTGGTGTTTTATTCCGTTTTTTGACCGACTATTCGACGGTCCTGCTAAGGTCGATCTTGCCGGTTCGCTACTGGTTTCACAGGATAGGGGCTGGTTAAGACACTTGTTGGCCTCTTCTTCTCACCTATGCTGCCCAGATTTGGACGCCATCCACAACCTACTTACGGGGATTTTCCGTCTTGCCTTGGCTACCCTCTTGGTCGGCCTATTCGTGCTGCTTTTGCTGATTGGTATCTGGTTCCACAGGTTTAGTATAGCTATTTTTATGGCCACTGTTTCGGCAGTTGTTGGTAGACCTACGCTGCTATTCTTCTCTGCATGGGGCCATTTTGGTTGGCCATCTCTTTAGTTAATGGTCAGCTTTAGCCTTGTAGTTTAGCGCGCGTATATGTGGCTTGTATTTTGCAATCGATTCACCGTTGAAACTTTCATGGCACATTATAATGCCATTATTGGTTCATGATTTTTGTGGCCGGCATATTCTTATACCTAGCGCATTGAAAAGTTAAATACATACCTTATAAAAACTGTAATAACGATCCTCCATCTGAATTCGTATCTTTGAATTTTCTTCGTTCGTTGCCCTAAACAATAACATCAATACAATCGGTGTTATTATTATTATTATTATTATTTTTGGTAAGGTAAGTTTGTATAGATTTTTCAAATTGCTAAGTACAAGTGTGAAGCAGGACAAAAAAAACCATGAACCAATAGTGGCATCAGGATGTCAAGATGGGTTCAACGGTAAATCGGCGCAAGATACATCAGCACAACACGCGTACATAGCCTAGACGTCGATGGATTGCCATCACATCAAAAGAAGAACAAGGTCTACTCAAAGTGCAAAATGATATTTACTTAAGAATGTATCGTACAACATCTATCGATAAATCACACTAACGAAATATAGTGTGGTCTATCAATTAATGGAAGGCATTGTTAGAGGAAGAATATTCCGATATTCCAGGATTGCAATCGATACCTTTGTAAATCAAGCTGAATCTAATTTACACAGGATTTTAAGGATGTGTTTGGCAACGATTCCAATCCGCAAAATCAATTCTAATAAGAATTGATTTTTCTGATTATATTCCTAGACAAGTTTTAGAAAATTAGAACGTGTTTGGTAACTGTGTTGACAATTAAATTTTGGTTTCCTTAAATCATTTATTTAAGCATAAAATGAGAATTAGATCATAGTTCTCACAAAAACTTATGCATTGCATATTTAATTTCTGCCAGTGATGTATGTTATAACATTCATACCAAAGGTGAAGCAATGGAGCTCAATTTGATAGTCGATCGGACCAGACACAGTTGGAAATTCTCGACCATGCATAAGAGGTTGTGTTGAATTAGTGAGGCCATTTGGACCAAGTTTCAAGCCCAATCCATTTCCTTCAAGCTTAGTTATATAGTTTGTTGTATCTAGCAATATCACTTAGAGGGAGGTGAATAGGTGTTTCTGTGCCAAAGTGAAACTAAATGCAAGATTAAACAATTTCAAGTGACAATCGGAAAGAGAACAATGAAGCAACATGCAAATGATCTAAATGTAATAGAAGGAGTTTAGAGATGAGAAAATTGTATGCTGAGTTTACAATGGTTCGACTTATTAGGCTTACGTTCACTCTCCCACGATGACAACCGATTTGCTGAATGAATCAAGATGAGGTTACGATAGATGATAATCTCAACCCCTCTTACAATACCTCAATACCTCACAAAGAACTCTATGAAACAAGTATGTGAATCTGAACAACTCAAGCACTTTGAAATTTTATGTTCTCGACTACTTCTACAGGTCACCATGGTTCTTCTTTTATATTCCTTATGACATTCTGAATTCCGACATTTCTCGAGGCTATTAAATGGAAGGATATCGATCGATGTATTTCAATTGTAACTCGCTCCGAGTTGGCCACTCTTAAGTTATCTGACTAAATTGGAAAGACTGACGCGGAGTCGGATACTTGGACCTGGAAAATTTGAATGAGAAATGACACTTTGACCATAAGGATTGTCGAGAGAATATTTTGGGCCAGCGGAGAATAATCTAGGAACGATCATGGAATGTCTTGCTAGCGTTATACATTGGGACGCGGGTGATTTCGCCTAACCAATGTATAATTTGAGAGAATTTCCTAAATCGAATTTCGATGATCAGGATCGCAGGAGCTAGCGATAAACTTTCGCAATTACATGACAATCAAAGTCGCCACGGCTTGAGAAAATCTCAAGGTCGATACGCGTAGCGCCTACAAGAGTCGTCCGTCAGTCAGAGATAAATTGGAATTACAATCGACGAGAGTTCGATATGAAATTGGACCTCGAGATTTGGGTATTAGAAGATAAAGAATTTCAACATTCTAATCGAATTAGATGTCGCCTCATCGAAGGTAATTTGAATTGAAAAAATGACGTTTCGGACGATGAGGGCAACATTACCATTTTGCCCCTCAAGGATTGACATTGTCTTAGCAAATGAAGAAGGGCAATTTGGTCATTTCTAAGACTCCATGGCTGCCGAAAATGTGAGGGAATATTGGTCAATGAAAGTCAATGTGAGCCAAGACATTTTTGAGAGTGAGACAAGTGACATTATTTAGATGAAGACAAGTGGCATTGGTTGATTGGTTAGCAATTAATATACCCTTTAAACCTATCATTCAAAGGATGTTGACCAAGTGGATTAAGTTATATCACTTTCTCTCTCTCCCCTTCACTCAATTCGGCACTCTCTCTCTCCCCCTTCACTCAATTCGGCACACTCTCTCTCTCTACTCTTCTTCTTCAATTTCTTCCTCTTGGCTGAGAGCTCCCAGCCGACCAGTCCTGACCCGTCCCACTGTTCCGGCCATAATTTCTTCGTCCGACCTCGGATTGAGGCGTGCCACACACCATTAGAAAGCTTATCATCTTGCCGTTCCAAAAGGTATTATGAGCTCAATTTGCCCAAGCTATTTTTTTCGTGGAGCTGTTTGAGTGGACAAAGGTCCAGACGAAGCAGATTCTGACCGAGTTAGGGGAAGATCTTCGTTTGCCTACTTCAAGACTTCAAATTGCTTCAAATTTTCCGTGAAGATCTCTTAACTCATAGTACTTATGTTGGCTGAGCTGAAATTGTGAGTTTGATTGGGTTTAGAGGAGTTTCCATGGTTGATTTGTGAGGGTTTTTGTGAAGCAGAATCTGCTGTCGGTGGACCGAGTAGAACCAAGGCCGTTTGCGGCACTTCGAGGCTTCAACTTGCTCCAAAACTTTTGGTAAGACTCCTATAGATGTAGTAGGGCATGTTAGCAAGTTGAATCAGTGGTAAATCGAAGTTTGGGGCTGAGTTATGGACTGATTAAGGAGAAGAAGGGCAGAACCAGTTCTGCCCTGTTTTGGTTTGGATGAACCGAGCACTTTGAGGCTTAGGGAGATGTCTACTTGCTATTAAATGGTCGTTAAGGCACTTTAGGTTGTTAATTGATAAGTTATCGAAGCATTGTCGAGATGAAATTGAGAAATGATTGAGTTTCGATGTGATTTTTCCTAGGCGTGACGTGGGTGCCCTATTCGGCCGTGGGTTTGCTGATTTATGAGGGTCATTTGAGTTGAAATTTCTAGCTCGATTGAAGGTAAGTGACCCTTAAACCTTTATTATGACGTTAGGACACTACTGGATGTCTTTGGTTGGTGAGTTGATGAATCGGTGGATTTATTGTGCTTGATTTGGTGATGGTCGACTAGGACGGTCGTGGATTAAGCCATGTATGTTTGTTTTGATGTGAAATTACAAATTTTATGACTGAATGATTAGTATGTGTGTGCATTTGATTGGCATGTGACCTCGAGTGCCCGTAGGACATTTGAGCCTTGAGTGACGAATGTGTTAAATGGATGCTAGAAATGGCAAGTTTCATCGAAATGAGATATGAGCCTAAGGGCGTATGGCACCCTAATGCATCAGAACGCAGGTTAGCAACTCGATTTCTATCTTGATGCATCAGAACACAAGATAGTCTTGAAATGTGTCGACACGAGTATTGAAATGGCATTTGGAACCTGATGCGTCAGAACGCGGGTTGCCAATCGAGATCTTGATTTAGCCTGATGCGTATTAACTCGGGCTTGGCCATTGAAAATTGAATTTGTGATTAGCCCGATGCGTATTGACGCAGGCTTGGCCATTAGAATTGGAAGCATGATAAGCCTGAGGCGTGTTGACGCGGGCCAAGTCCCTGAGATGAAAACTTGTGATGTCGTTGAAATGAATCCTCGACTTGTGGATTTAATGTTGTGCTGGTACGAAGCTTGGTTGTGATGATATGATTGGCCTTGAATAATGATTATGTTATGCCAGACATATTGAGGTGCCTTGATGTTTGATTATCATGTGTTGTTTTACCGTTGAATCCTTGTCTATTGCTTTACTGCATAACATGGGAGGACTAATGGCCTAGTATAGGTTTAGAGTGAACTTGCTGAGATTTATATCTCACCTTAGTGAGGGCTTAATTTTTTCAGGTTCCAGGCGATTGAAATCCGAGTTTGCCAATGATCGGTATTCGAGCAAGTAATTTAAGGAGATGGATTTACACTTTTGTAACTTAGGAGATTTCATGTTACCTTGAAGTTGGAATTGTATTCTCTAAACCTGTAATTGGTGTTTATAAGAAGACATACCCTATGTCCTGAGTCATCTCACTAATGAATGGTATGGAGCAGTTTTATGGCTTCTGTGATCTTGGTTTTTTTTTTTTTCAAGTTATGATATGATTCATCGGGGATCCTCTGAGATTATTGAAGACCAACGGCCTGGTGAGATGTTCGCGAGCTCGACGAGTTCGGGGCGTGACATTCCTTTACTTCCAAATTAGCCGTTGGGCATACCTTCAAAGGATTGCTCTTGAATCTTTGATTGGACGTCATCAATCAAGATTAGACGAGATCTTATCTGGGAAGATATGGTAACCATTAGAGTAGAGTCTGAACACATTTAGTCGTCCATACAACTAAATCTTCAGTTTTGAAAAGTAGAGTTAATTCAAATAAACCACAAATCTCATTCTTGGAAGGTAATATCCAGTTGTATATTTTCCCTTGATGTGATTGAAGAAGCAAAACTTTGATAATCAGATATTACAAACTTCGATAAACAAAAACTACCATTATCGAAAACCTGCCAAACGTAGGTCTTCAGAATCTATCAAAATCTGAACAATATTCAGAAGTAGGGACCAACTGAATCTGAACAGATCATCTAAACCGTGACACGGACCCTTGATGAAGTTCTTCTGACATGTCATATAAAGCTATAGATGATTAAGCCTTCAGAGGCAATAACATACTCCTTATGAACAATTTCAGAAGTAAATATATGACTACTTCAATTTGAGTTTGAATGTCAGAGATGGATCAATATATGCTTCTGTTCCCTTTTTTCACTCTACAATAACACATTAGAAATATTATACAAATTCTATCTGAACAATGGTATTTTTGTCGGAATCAAAATGTTCAGAGAGAAGGTTTTCTCGACTTAATTAAGGCTTTCGATTGAATTTTCATTTTTTTAAAGAAGCCTTAATTGAGCCTGATAATGTGAAATAGGCTCATGATTTGATCGAGAAATTTAGCTAAGGCATTGACATGGAGGGTGTCGAATTAACATGATGGGTTTGGACTTAATTCAAATTCAAATTAGCCCATTTTGATTATTTAATTGTGCAAGCCCTTAATGAATTGGCCATTTAATTAACTAAAGCTCAATTAGGCCTGGAGTTGCACCCTAAGCTCACGAGACCATTGGAATTTTCGACCATATCATCTTCACGTTCATCTTGGCTGAATTCAATAGGTATCATAGAGGAGGAGGACTCTTCCAATTTAAAACAATGCAAGAGTTTGATTAATCTAGGGAATCTATCTAGCTAGAGTTCTAGAGGATGTGGACTTTATTAATTCAATGGCTGTAAATTAATCTTACCTAGGCTTGGATTGCTAATCCTACGGTTCAAATTGACTCTTATTCCTACTAGGACTAGTGGACTAAATCTCTATATAAAAAAGTTATCACAATTATTTAATGGATTCGGCCATAACTATAATTTTTGGCACTTGAAGAGAGCTGAATATTCGGAGTAGACTCAAGAAAACTTAGGGAGTTTGATAATCGGTCAAGACAAAGCTCCTCAATCTCGAGACCTCATCTGGCCGATCCCCACCATCTACTCTTGCTTCGTGCATCCACCCACCATTTAGGCCATTGTCTAGCAACTTCTTTGGTGTCCGTTGCTCAGCCTTGATGTCCTCAAGCTTGGCCATTCACCCTCCGTGTGACCGAGTAGTCCCGATCAACTAAGATCAACCAAACCGAGAGCTCTATTGTCTAGGCGCTATTCATTTATGCTCAGCCCCCTATCAAGGTCAATCAGTCCGTCATGCCCCACACCCCGGGCAGGGGCGCGACTCTTTACAAGCAAACCCCTGAGTCCCAAGATTCAATTATCGAGAGATGCATAGTAAAAGAAGCATGTGGAAGCGATATCATATACGTCTTCGTACAAACATCCATAACAAGTATACATAATATTCCAAGAGTTCGTGCAAAAGCGTAGGAGAACTAATCCTACAGATGGGTCGGGATAACGGTACTGCGTGAAAAGACATTCATAACAAGTCTTCAAGAGAAACTAGCCTACAAGACCATCATCAAAAGAAAACTACAACAAGTTAAAGACTACTAAGTTGAATTGTTGGAGTTGTCAGTCTCTTTAGCATCCTCGGTAGGCTCGTACTCCGAGAAAGTCTAAGAGCATACCTCTATGGTATCCTCCATCGTCTCGTCCTTTGGCTGCTCCACCAGATTACCTTCTGAGGCTTCGATCTCAATCACTTCAAAGGCGTCTTTCAGGGTTGGGGTCTTCTTGGGAATGTTCCTCGAACCAGCTACAGATCCCTCACCTCTACAGAATCCCGAGTGGGATGACACAGACTAGGAATAACCCTATGGGGTACCTCAGTGAACTTCAGTGGTCCAGTAGTAAGCTTGCCTACCCTACGAAACCAAGCCTCGGACCTGTGTGGTTTCCAATCCTTACCGCCCTTGTCGACCCAAACCATTGTACACTTCCTAACATAAACTGTACCCATACCATCTCGAAACTCATCAAAATAAGCCGTCATCTCTTTAGGGTCACCTAGTCGGGTCGGCAACATCCTCACGGCTTAGGATCTGGAAATATGATCCCACGACGAGGTGAGATTCACATCTCAGTAGGACAGGTCCTAACCCTAGGTCTAGCTAACAGTACACCAAGATGAATGCAAACAATAAACAAGAATATGCACTTAGCAATATAATGCACTCATTAGTCAATATGCCATAGAGATGCAAGCGTTCGTCAATCACACAATATTAGCATCGTATCATGTCAATAAAGTCAGGCATGACGATACTAAATCAAGCTACGGATTCCACCCTTCCAACTTCCTCAAATCCACGCACGTGTCTAAAACGCCTCAGGCTCGGTCCGCATAATCACGCCTCAGACCATCCAATTGACAAACCCGCGTAAACGCATCATGTTTTCAATTTCATTCCACGCCTATGTCGACACATATCAAATTCCGTCCCGCGTCTCAACGCATCAGGACATTGACCATTTCAACTCCGCGTCTCAACGCATCAAGGTGCCAATCGTCACAACCCCGTGTCACAATGCCTCAGGGTATCACAAATCCTCATGTATGCCAGATATCATTTCAAATCAAACTTCATAATCAAGCACAAGCTCACGCATCGAGCTAGATATCTATGGCATGCAAGGCAATCAATTTTATCACTCACACAAGGAAATCAATTCATGGCATATGCATTAAGCAAGCAGTCAAGCAATCACCCATCCACCATGACGAACATTGGACAATCATGCCATAACTCACGAAAACTAACTCAATCCGCACCGAAATCATCCAGTCGAGTCCAATCCTCCTAGCAAAGGTTTAGAAACTTCTCACCTTCAGCTTAACTCGACAAAAACCCTCCTCTAAGCACTTCAAAGGTTCGGCCCCACAGAGTCCAAAACAGGGCAGCTTTGTACCTATGGGGATTCCGTCTGTTTCATCAATATTTTATCATCTAATCATCGAACAATCAAGTATAAACTTTAATAACACATCCATCGATATTCTGGTACATCTCAATAATGAAATTTGAGCGCAATTGAATTCCAAACAGCCCCCCATGATCTCGGCAAGAACAGAACCGAACATGGCATCTTTCGATTCTGTTTAGTTCCCAACTAATCACCCCATAAACTATTCTAAATTCTCAATTTATCCACTAATCTACTAGAAAACACATCGTTCTACATGTTGGAAAGCCTCACTAAAAATTTGAAGTCAAGGCGACGCCAAATGGTCCACGAATGGCGCCGGTTCCTCTAAGTCTTCTATCAGTCAGTTTCTGCCCTTCAGACACAACTCCCATTTGAGGTCAAAGCTCCATCAAATTCATCCTAACTTTTTATCACAACTCAGTATATGAGTGCCCTAGATGTCTACAAAATTTGACCAGAAATTTGAGGCAAATCGAAGCCCTGCGAAGCTCAAACGGTGACTTACCTCCAGTTGCAACGGATTCTGTCAGCTCTCGGGAGAACGGCTGGCCGAAGCTCTTTAGTGGGTCAAACACCGAGCTACCACTTGGAGGTGGTCGGCAAGAGGATGGGCTTGGAGCTGGTGGTCAGCGCTAGTGTTGGAAGTCGTTGAAAGTGGTGCTCAAGATCGACGAAGTCGACGGCAGAAGCTGGTCGGCTGGAGCTGGTTCGGCCGAAGAAGAAGAAGAAGCCGGTGGTGGGGGTGTTGTTCGGCTGAGGGACGAGAAGAGAGGGTGGATACTCCAATTAGCTTGGTCAACATAGAAGAATGGTAGGTTAAAAGGTTGATAATTAATGCCTAAGCTTCATCTGTTGGCCCTTGCCTCTTGTCATTCAATTGGATGATTCAATGGCCATTATATCTCCAAATTTTCGACAGCGTTGGGGTAGGGTCAGTGATCAAAATGTCCTTATCCATTTATTGAGACAATGTCAAGACTTGAGGGGCAAAATAGTAATTTCACTCTCGATGTCCGGAACATCAATTTTCTAATTCAAATCTTCTTCGATGAGACGACGTCCAATCCAATTATAATGTTGGAATCCTTGATTCTTCATTTTCTAATTTTGAGACTCATCTCTAAATCATTTCTCTGTCAGATGTAATTCCAGCCTATTCCGAACCGATGGGTGGCTTTTGCAGAAGTTACGCATATCGACTCTGTAATTCATATCATACTTAGGGCTCGTCAGTTTATGGTGACTTTGGTTGTCATGAAATTGCGAAGGTCTATTACTAGTTCCGACGATCTCGATCGTCATCGTTTGATTTAAGAAAATTTTGTAAATTATACATTGATTAAGCGGCATCACTCACGTTCCAATAGTATGATGCGAGCAATGCATTCCTTAATCGTTCTTAGATCGGCCTTTTATGGCTCTAAATGTCCCCTTGACAATCCTTATGGTCAAAGTGTCATTTCCTATTTGAGTTCCCTAGGCCTACGTACCTTGTCTCGCGTTAGCCTTTCCCTTTTGGTCAGTTAACTCGAGATTGATTAGATCCGAGCGAGATACGATTGAAACATATCGTTAGATATATTATCATTAATAAGTCTCAAAATGACAGGAAAATTAGAATGTCACAACTCTTCCCCTTACAAAAATTTCATTCTCGAAATTTACTATAAACCCAACTACTCAAACAAATGGGGGTATTGACGCCTCATCGTTTCCTCACTTTCCCACATAGCGCCTTCGGTTCCATGGTGCTCCCAAACAACTTTGACCAATTAAATCGTCTTATTCTTTAGAATCTGCTCCTTTCGATCTTCGATCCTAACTAGCTTTTTTACGTAGGATACCCTGTCATCCACTTCGATAATCTCGTAATCCAGTACATGCGTCGGGTCCGGCTCGTACTTCTGTAGCATTGACACATGGAAGACATTGTGTACTTGGGATAAGTTAGGCGGCAAGGCAAGCCTATAGGCTAAGGTTCCAATTCGTTCCAAATTTCAAAAGGTCCTACGTACCTTGGACTTAGTTTTCCTTTCTTTCCAAATCGAGATACTCCATTTCTTAAGGAAAACATGATTGCCTACTTGAAATTCCAGAGGTTTACGTCACTTATCCGCATAGCTTTTCTGACGGCTATGTGCGGTCTTCAATCTATCTCGAATTATTTTCACAGCCTCTACTGATTGATCTACCAACTCTGGGCCTGTAATGCTTCTTTCTCCAACTTCATCCCAGCAAATAGGCGTCCTACAAGCCCTTCCATAGAGTGCCTCAAAAGGTGCCATTCGAATACTCTGCTAATAGCTGTTATTATATGCGAACTCCACCAAATGCAGTTGATCGTCCCATCCACCCTTGAAGTCTATCACACACGCTCGTAACATATCCTCGAGCGTCTGAATCATCCTCTTTGATTGTTCGTCCGTCTGCGGATAGTATGCCGTACTAAATTGTAGTCTAGTTCTCATGGCATCTTGAAGACTCTTCCATAACTTCGCCGTAAATGTGGGATCTTTGTCCGACGTAATTGTTACGGGTACCCCATGTAGTCTCACTATCTGTCGCATGTACAATTCGGCATACCTGTCCATCGCGAAATCCTTTCGCACATGAATAAAGTGTGCAGACTTGGTAAATCTGTCCACGACTACCCAAATAGAATCGTGACCTCTCTGGTTCCTTGGTAATCCCATTACAAAATCTATCGTTACATGCTCCAATTTCCATTTAGGAATCTCTAAGGGTTGTAGCAATCCACCACGCTTACAGTGTGTGCCTTCACCTGCTGGCACGTCAAGCACTTCGCCACATATTTCGCTACATCCATCTTCATCCTGTTCCGTCAATAATGCTAACGTAAGTTCTAGTACATTTTCGTGCTACTTGGGTATATACTATAATTACTTCTGTGAGCCTTCGATAAAATCTTTTCTCTGAGCTCTTCGTACTTTGGTACGCATAGACGCCCTCGAAATGTCAAAACTCCATCCTCTAACACTTGAAACTCTTGTTTCCTTTTCGTCACGTTCATCTCTAAGATTTTCTAAATTTCCAGATCCGTATGCTGCAAGACTTTTACCCTTTCTTGGATCTCGGGTTCTATTTTCAGTGTGGCTACCAAACTCGATAGCTGACAGACTTCCATTCTGAATTCAGAATCCCTCAAATTTTCAAATAACGACCACCCTTTTACCAGTAGGCAGGCAATACTCGATTTCCGGCTGAGTGCATCCGCGACTTTGTTCGCTTTCCTAGGGTGATATAATATATCGTAATCATAATCCTTAAGCAGCTCCATCCATGGACGTTGCCTCATGTTCAGTTCCTTCTGGAAAAATAGATACTTTAGGCTCTGGTGATCCGTATAAATCTGAAACTTCTCACCACATAAATAATGTCTCTAGATCTTCAGAGCAAAGATGATTACTGCCAATTCCAAATCATGAGTCGGATAGTTCGTCTCGTGCGATCTTAGTTGTCAGGACGTGTAGGCAACTACTCTTCCATGCTGCATTAGCACACAACCTAGTCCCTTTAGCGAAAAATTGATATATATTTCATAGCCTCTAGGTCTTGATGGAATCATCAATACTGGTGCGATCGTTAACCGATACTTGAGCTCTTAGAAACTCCTTTCACACTTATCCGTCCATTCGAACTTCATTTCTTTCTTAGTCAATCTCGTCAGTGGAATGGCTATAGATGAAAACTTCTCCACGAATCGTCTATAATACCCTGCCAATCCTAAGAAACTTCGGATTTCCGTGACTGTAGTAGGCCTAAGCCAATTCATAACGGCTTTGATCTTCGCAGGATCCACAGCAATTCCTTTTCCAGATACCACATGGACAAGAAATCCCACTATATTCGGCCAAAACTCGCATTTGCAAAACTTAGTGTAAAGCGAGTGCTCCCTCAGGGTCTGCAAGACAATCCTCAGATGCTCTTCGTGTTCTTCGTTACTCCTTGAGTAAATCAAGATACCGTCGATAAAAACTATAACAAATCTATCCAAGAATTCCTTGAACACCCAATGCATCAAGTCCATAAATGCAGCTGGAGCATTAGTCAGTTCAAAAGGCATCACAATGAATTCGTAATAGCCATACCTTGTCCTAAAAGCATCTTAGGAATATCTTCATTCTTAATTCTCAACTGATGATACCCAGTCCTCAGGTCAATTTTCGAGAATACCGCATCTCTTTGCAATTGATCAAATAAGTCATCAATCCTCGGCAGTGGATACTTATTCTTTACAATCACTTGATTCAACTGTCTATAGTCGATACATAAACGCAAGGACCCATCCTTTTTCCTCACAAATAACATCGGCACTCCCCACGATGAAGCACTCGGTCGAATAAATCATTTATCCAGTAATTCATGAATTTGCACCTTTAATTCTTTCAGTTCTGATAGGGACATCCTACAGGGTGCTTTCGAGATCGGCTCTGTTCCGGGAGCTAACTCAATCACGAATTCTATTTCTCGTTTTGGTGGCAACCCTGATAACTCTTAGGTAAAAATGTCAAGAAACTTACGCGCTACCGAAATATTTTCTAATTTAGGCTCCTCGGTAGTCGTGTACATAATTGCGACTAAATACGCTTGACATCCTTCAGTTATCAGTTTTGTCGCTTCAAGTGATGAGACTAAAGGAATAGAGGTTCCTCCTCGACTTCCCACAAATTCAAAAATTGGGTGGCCTTTCGGATAAAAACGGATTATCCTACTACCACAATTAATTACTGCCCTCTGCTTACCCAATCAATCCATTCCTATGATCACATCGAAGTCATATATGGGCAACACAGCCAAGTCGATACTGTCTTTGCTACCACCAATTACAATTCTACAGTCAGCATAGCCCAACGAAACCAATATATTATCTTTCAATGGGGTGGCAACGTGCAAAATCACACTCAACGGTTTTAACTCCATATCAACCAAATCAGCAAACCAAGCAGACACGAATGAGTGATGCGCTAAGATCAAACAAAGCATACGCAGCTTGGTCACACAAATAAATCGTACATGTGATCACGTCAGGCGCTTCTTTTGTTTCCATGCATGCCACTGCATAGACTCTTCCCTGAGCTAGGGGTCAGTTCTGGTAAATCTGGGGAGTGGCAGTTGACGGTCCTGCATGTGGTCCTTGCCTTGAGGTCTATTCGCTAGGGCTTGATTGAGCAAGTCCTCATCTGATGGCCCATCTGACCACATTTGAAGCACGCTCCAGTCCTTGCAAGATAAGGTCCGTTACCATGTCTTCTGTCATAGAGGCGGCAACTCCAGTTCATTGAGTTCGACGGCTTCACTATGTTCTTTCTTACTAGAGGGACGAAGCGTTTATTGCCAGCTATAGGTCTTTTGCCGTCCTGGCGGTTATCTCTGAATAAATTGAACCGCGATCTAGATGTGGCATTTCTCTCCTTCAGGTCCTTCTCGATCATCTATCCCCGTTCATAGATTTCTTTATAGGTCCTCAAGTTCAGAGCTATCATCTGACTACGAAGTTCAGGCCTCAGTCCATCCCAAAATCTTCGCGCCTTCTCCAGGGGATCCTCTACCGATCGAGGCAAATACCTTGACAATTTGGAAAACTTAGCTTCATACTGGTCCACTGTTAGGTGATTCTAACATAACTGTAAGAATTCTACTTACTTCCTTTCTCGAGCTGTCTCGGAGAAGTATTTGTCATTGAATGCCGTAGTAAAGGCATTCCAAGTCAAAGTTGTTCATTCTGGAAAGACTCCATTCTTGGTGGCAGTCCACCAGTCATTAGCGGTACCTTCCAACTGGTACACCGTCAATAGTACTTTTTCTTCATTCGTACATCTCAGTACTTCGAAAGCTTTCTCCAGTTTCTCTATCCACCTTGGCGCCAATTCAAGGTCTCCAATCCTATGAAACTGGGTTGGCTTCAGTTTGATAAATTGTTCGACTAGTTAGCCCATCTGTCTGGCCACAACAACTTCCTCCTGGGCATTTCCTACCTCATTGCCCTGGTCATGATCGCTGTTGTTTCCATTACCTCCATTATTGCCATTATTGGAGTTGACGGCAGCTATTGCGGCTCCCACCACTTGAACTATGGTAGCATCTCTATCCTGAGTCTACCTGTCGATGAGGTCGCTAATCCTTTCTAGTGCTCTCAACACTCTGTCCATTCTTGGGTCTTCCGCCACAGGTGGCCTCGAACTAGAGGCTCCACTCTTGGGTCTTCCAGGTCTTCTAAGTGGATTACTCATTCTGATATACTTTTACTACACCTGAACCACCATAATTTCACCACGAAATTAGTGACTTATTCATCTAAACAAGTCCAGCGATACTAAACTAGGTTTGAAAGAAGTAGTCATAACATAGTAACCTTCCAAATAACTATTTCCAGAGGCACTTCAATAAACAGTTCATGGTTCCTCAATTCCGTTCACTTCAACGGTTCACCAAAACCAGCCTTGCTCATTTACTCAACAGACCAAAATCCAAAAATAACTTTCAACGCTAAAAATGAAACTTAATCCTCATAAATCACCACAATCTTGTCAAGAACAAATGTCAATCACATGCACCGGGTCATGTGCCATGCATTTAGTGCCTAACTCTAACTAGTCTTCTAAGGTCTCGCTACCCATCCTTTCCCAACTTACTCCTCCTTATTACTCCAATCCTCAATCAACTTTGGATCGAGCTGACCTTATTCTGATACCAAGCAAGGCGATCTGTCGCGCCCCGCACTTTGGGCACAAGCGTGACTCCCTGCAAGCAAACTCTCGAGTCCTAAGATTCAATTATCGAGAGATACACAATAAAAGAAGCATGCAGAAGCGATATCATATAATCCTCCATACAAACATTCATGGGAACCTAGATAGCGAGAACATAATATGTACACATAATATTCCAAGAAGTTCGTGCAAAAGCATAGGAGAACTAGTCCTAAAGATGGGCCGGGGTAACGATATTGCGTAAAAAGACATCCATAACAAGTCTTCAAGAGAAACTGGCCTACGAGACCATCATAAAAAAAAAACTACAGCAAGTTAAAGACCACTAAGTCGAACTGCGGGAGTCGTCAGTCTCCTCGGCATCCTCGGTAGGCTCGTACTCTGAGAAAGTCTCAGAGCATACCTCTACGGTATCCTCCATTGTATCGTCCTCTGGCTGCTCCACCAGATTACCCTCTGAGGCTTCGATCTCAATCACTTCAACAGTGTCTTCCAGGGTTGGGGTCCTCTCGGGAATGTTCCTCGAACCAACTACAGATCCCTCGACCTCTACAGAATCCCGAGTAGGATGACACAAACTAGGAATAACCCTACGGGATACCTCAGTGGACTTCAGTGGTCCAGTAATAACCTTGCCTACCCTACGAAACCAAGCCTCAAACCTATGTGGTTTCCAATCCTTATCGCCCTCGTCGACCCAAGCCACTGTACACTTCCTAACATAAACTGTACCCCTACCGTCCGAAAACTCATCAAATAAGCCATCATCTCTTTAGGGTCACCTAGTCGGGTCGGCAGCATCCTCACAGCTTAGGATCTGGAAATATAGTCCCACGACGGGGTGGGATTCACATCTCAATAAGACAGGTCCTAACCCTAGGTCAGGCTGACAGTACAACCAGATGAATGCAAACAATAAACAAGAATATGCACACAGCAATATAATGCACTCATTAGTCAATATGCCACAGAGATGCAAGCATTCGTCAATCACACAGTATTAGCATCGTATCATGTCAAACAAGTCAGGCATGGCGATACTAAATCAAGCCATGGATTCCACCCTTCCAACTTCCTCAAATTCACGTACGCTTCTAAAACGTCTCAGGCTCGGTCCGCGTAATCGCGCCTCAGACCATCCAATTGACAAACCACCGTAAACGCATCAGGTTTTCAATTTCATTCCACACCTATGTCGACACATATCAAATTCCATCCCGCGTCTCAACGTGTTAAGACATTGGCCATTTCAACCCCGCATCTCAACGCATCAGGGTACCAACCGTTACAACCTCGCGTCACAACGCCTCAGGGTATTACAAATCCTCATGCATGCCAGATATCATTTCAAATCAAACTTCATGATCAAGCACAAGCTCACGCATCGAGCTAGATATCTATGGCATGCAAGGTAATCAAATTTATCACTCACATAAGGCAATCAATTTATGGCATATGTATTAAGTAAGCATTCAAGCAATCATCCATCCACCATGACGAACATTGGACAATCATGCCATAACTCACGAAAACTAACTCAATCTGCACCCAAATCATCCAGTCGAGTCCAATCCTCTTAGCAAAGGTTTAGAAAACTCGACAAAAATCCTCCTCTAAGTACTTCAAAGGTTCATCCCCATAGAGTCCAAAACATGGTAGCTTTGTACCTAAGGGGATTCCATCCATTTCGTCAATATTTCATCGTCCAATCATTGAACCATCAAGTATAAATCTTAATAACACATCCATCGACATTCTAGTACGTCTCAACAATGAAATTTGAGCTCAATTGAATCCCAAACAGCCCCCAATGATCTCTACAAGAATAGAACCGAACATGGCATTTTTCGGTTCTGTTTAGTTTCCTACTAAAGCCCATAAACTATTCTAAATCCCCAATTTATCCGATAATCTACTTGCTAACACATTTTTCTACATGTTGGGAAGCCTCACCGAAAATTTGAAGTTAAGGCGACGCCAAATGGTCCACGAACAGCACCGGTTCCTCCAAGTCTTCTACCGATCAGTTTCTGCCCTTCAAACATAACACTCATTTCGGGTCAAAACTCCATCAAATTTGTCCCAACTTTTTACCACAGCTCAGTATATGAGTGCCCTAGATGTCTACAAAATTTTGCTAGAAATTTGAGGTAAATCGAAGTCATAAGAGCTCAAACGATGACTTACCTCCATCTACGACGGATTCTGTCGGCTCTCGGGAGAACGGCTGGCTAGAGTTCCCTAGTGGGTCAAACGCTGAGCTACCAATTGGAGGTGGTCGGCAAGAGGATGGGCTTAGATCTTGTGGTTGGGGCGGAGGCTGGAGGTCACCGGAAGTGGCGCTCGAGATCGGCGAAGTCGGCGGCAGAAGCTAGTCGGCTGGAGCTGGTTCGACCGAAGAAGAAGAAGAAGAAATGAAGAAGAAGAAGTTGGTTGTGGGGGTGGTGTTCTGCTGAGGGAAGAGAAGAGAGCGTGTATACCCAATTAGCCTGGTCAATATAGAAGAATGGTAGGTTAAAAGGTTGATAATTAATGCCCAAGCTTTCTCTATTGACATTTGTCCCTTGTCATTCAATTGGATGATCCAATGGCCATTATATCTCAAAATTTTTGGCAGCCTTGGGGTAGGGTCAATGACCAAAATGCCCTTATCCATTTATTAAGGCAAGGTCAAGACTTGAGGGGCAAAACGGTAATTCACCCTCGACGTCCGGAACGTCGATTTTCTAATTCAAATCTTCTTCGATAAAGCGACGTCCAATCCAATTATAATGTTGGAATCCTTGATTCTCCATTTTTTAATTTCGAGACTCGTCTTTGAATCATTTCTCTGTCAGATGTGATTCCGGCCTATCCCGAACTTATGAGTAGCTTTTGCAGACGTTACGCGTATTGACGCTGTGATTCATATCACACTTAGGGATTTTCAGTTCATGGCGACTTTGGTTGTCATGTAATTGCGAAGGTTTATTACTAGTTCTGACGGTCTCGATCGTCATCGTTCGATTTAGGAAAATTTTGCAAATTATACATTGGTTAAGCGGCATCACTCGCGCTCCAATCGTATAACGCTAGTAATGCATTCCTTTATCGTTCTTATATCGACCTTTTATGGCTCTAAATGTCCCATTGACAATTCTTATGGTCAAAGTGTCATTTTCTATTTGAGTTTCCTAAGTCTACGTACCTTGTCTCGCGTTAGCCTTTCCCTTTTGGTCAGTTAATTCGAGATTGGTCAGATCCGAGCGAGATACAACTGAAATACATTGTTAGATATATTATCATTAATAAGTCTCAAAATGACAGAAAAATCAGAATGTCACACAGTCTATGTTTTCTTGTTATTTGAGGATCTAACATTGCTATTACCTGTGGTAGATCATTCAAGAGTGGTTTGTTGGTGGATCGAACTCAAAAAGTGCAATTTTGGGAAAATTTCCAACAAGCGCGCTAGTATAGAATTTTGCTAAGAAAAGGTAAAAATAATCAATTTTTGATTTCCAAATCATGCTCGTTAGCTTGGTAACTTTCATTTTTTTAGGCATCTTTGAATACATTGATTTTTGCAATTAAAGCTGAAAAATTCAAGCTTTTCTATATTAAAATTGAAAACATGACTCATGTGGTACTAAAAACCTGATTTTGTTAGCAAAATCACTTTGATCATAAAATTGGTTGATTTTCATGCACACCCTTGAGAATTGATTAAATTGATTGGAAAAATATTTTCTCGAATTTTGTTCAATAGTTTTTTGATCAAATTAGATGAATTGAAGAAAATGAAAAATCTTCGCAGAACAAGAATTAGTTTTCGGCATTCTCACTCTCTATGGCCGAATTGCTCATGTGGATAGGTGATGCTCGCTTTTGAATTTTGTCTCTTAATTAAATGAGTTGCATTATCTTGTGATTTCCTAATTTATCTCTATGTTGCAGATGAAGTCTAATAAACTGAACTTTATCTAAGCTTTGAGAATATTTGAATTGGATGGTATCAAACTTGTTATGGATAACCTTTGCTTTGAATGTTTATATCTAACATGTGAGTTGGATAATTATCTCATGCTTATCCCATTGGTTGAATAATCTTAGGCTGCGTTTTGTCTCCCGGATTTTTAATCAAGATAGGATAGAATAGGATCGGATATAAAATCCATGGATTTTGCCATATCCTATCCTATGTTTGGTGAATCGTAATAATAGAGTCGGATATATTCATATAATATTATATTCATTATTTGGTATATATGATATATCGATGCAAAATGAATTTGAAAAAACACAAGCGAAAAATATAAGAATATCTTGTAATGCACTATTAAATCTAGTAAAAGAAAGAAAATATAAACATTCTACTTTTGCTAGAAAGTTTTGCCTCTCTCACGATATTTGTCAAACCTCAATATGAAACATGAAGTTATGCAGAAGAAGAAGGTTTGACCCTCTTTTTGCTTTTCTTAGATTTCTGATGTGAATGAGAAAGTTAAGAAGAATAATAAGTTTCAACTATCTAACTATTTTCGTAGAGTTTTTTAATAAACTAAAAAGTTACAAAGAAATCATCAAACTTTCACATGAATTAAAAATAAAGAAGATGGAGATGGAGATGGTAGTTTTTCTAGAAATTTTATTACTCATTCTCTTCGAGAATTAGAAAAATCATTTTCAATTTTGAATATATTTACTTAAAATATGGTTTCTTCTACTTCATTTATTTATTATAAATGTCTTTTTATCATTATTTTGACTCACCTCCGTCATTTCTTAATGTAATAATATAGATACTAAGTGTGTGTATATATATTAATATATTTATACATATAAACTACATATTATAAAGAAGAAAGAAATCAAATTATAAATATTATTTATAAAAAATACAAATGAAATTTATTTTTTATTTTGATTTTTCTTTCTAACATTAGAATTATAATTTATTTAAAAATAATTACTATGTTAATTTTATTATATAAGAAGTTTGTTATTAAAAAAATAATTTTTATACCATAAACAAAAGAAACTCTATCCACCCTTATTCCAACTCCCCCATGGGATAATTATATCCAGACTATATCTCTCTTATATCCTGTTATATCATATCCTGAGTAGGAACCAATTTTATCATATCATGACTTTTATCTTAACTACCAAATATAGCCTTATCTTATGGATATTCATGTTATGGATGAGATTTGGTTCGAATTGGATTATTATCCAAAAGATTTTAGAATTATCTAAAATCAAATTTTCTAATTTTTAAAGATAATCTTCTCAAATTAAAATTAAATTTTTCTTGAGGAAAGGCAGTTCCCCACACGGACATTTTCGGCCACCCTCTCTATTTTTCGAAAATTTAAATAAGTTGGTCTGGTCTTGCTTTTATCTTGTCTTGTTTGTTTATTTTGTTTTTACTATAAAGTTTGCATATTAATAAACAAACATGCCCATCATATATGCTCCATTGTGCCTAGACCCTCCGAAAAGTAATTTATATTTCCCTAGCCATGAACTTATAGAATGAGACTTATAATTTGTATAGAATTTCGTAATCTGCCTTTGAATTAAGGGATGATGTTATTCTATACTTTTATCCGGATACTGGCTCAAATCTACAAGAATATTGTGGATATGTGAGAATGAGTGAATTAATAAAAAAAATTGAAATTAAAGGTATTTTATGGGCATTTTATTTATCTTTGTTCATACTTGTTTTATTTTAATTCATGTAAGTAAAGTCCATTTTCTATGGTCAAACATGTCAAAATCTCATTTTTACATCTTAAATGACATCTAATATAAGTCAAGGTTTTGAGAAATCATTTTCTTAAATTAAATCGGATGTTATTGTTGAAAAAAACCTAGGTGATTTTGAAGTTGACAAAACAATCCAAGTACTCTTGAGTTTCAAGATAACGTCGTAAAATACTTATTTTGCAGATTCTCCTTTGGTGCGGAGATGCACAGGATTGAATCTGTCAAAAAGGATTTTGCTCAGATGGAATTTTTGGTACGGAGATGCACAGGATTGAATCTGTCAAAAAGGATTTTGCTCAGATGGAATTTCTGAGGAACTCGGACATTGGTTTGAGCTCAGACGTTGAGTGTGGATAGCTCAAATGTTGGAATAACGCTCAAGCTTTGAGTGGAGTATTCACGTGCAGTAATTAGAACTTGAATAGGACTTTGAAATGTATTTAATTGATACATTACAACGGATAAAATCGAGCTGGATCATTCTTAAGGATTCTCGAGGA
Organism: Rhodomyrtus tomentosa; assembly: GCA_028455895.1. Classification (NCBI taxonomy): domain Eukaryota; kingdom Viridiplantae; phylum Streptophyta; class Magnoliopsida; order Myrtales; family Myrtaceae; genus Rhodomyrtus; species Rhodomyrtus tomentosa. The sequence continues at coordinate 30,632,170 of JAPCWY010000001.1, read as the reverse complement.
TAGAGATCAATCAATGATGTGAAATCAAGGAGACACGCGACTTTCCAAATGAATGAACTTATCTATGAAAATCCAGGGTCATAATTGTATGGACGATTTGATCCGAACGGGAAAGACTTTACTTTGGCGATCTCCAATGGCTACGAGATCTTTTTTTTGTAATTGTCTTGTCCAAACGGGAAGTTTTGGAGAGAATCTTTTAGAAGCCTTGCAACGGTTAGATTGGAGACGGAGGAGTACAAAAGACATCTTAAGGTTGAAGGGAAAAAGATCAACATTAAGAGGGAAAAATGTTCATAATTCTTAGATCGAGCGTAATTTATTTCATACATACTTCTTGATTCATCCATTGTAATTGTGAGGAGGTGTATACAAGAGTGTTGAACGCTGGGTGTGGTATCATATTTGTCAAGAAGATCACTAAGTTGTAACCCCTCGAGAAATTTACTAGTGGAATCTAGTCGATTAGCCGATAGCCAAAGAAGTGGATGTAGGTTTAACCAAAGCCAAACTACCATAAACCATCTGTGCAGTTTTCTCTATCCTTACTCTGATGATATCATTTATACTGTGATAGCTGAACTGCATATGAATTGTTCATAGTGATATACTGCGTATATATCATTTGAGACGTCATATTAACGCCTGTGCAATTTGTATTCAGCGATAAACATTGAAATTGCACTATAACCACATACTCACCCCCTCTAGGTGATAACGGTAGCCACAATAGTTATCACATTTTAAGGCATGTTTTCATAACGGTCATCATTAAATCTAAAAATGAAAAATTTATGTTCTCAAGTATAATGTGGTCCATTCCATTTAATCCTTCAATTCACATCAATCAATTAAAAGGTTTTTTATCAATGAAATTTGATATGAAAAGTGCATTAATTTTTTCAAATTAATATTACCAAGTCCCCGAATTCATTATCTCTGGTTTGTAGAAATAAAATGGTTATTTCACTATTTTATTTAAATTTCTGATCGACCTACCAAGAAGTGGCAGCTACAATTGAATATTTTTTTTATGAATGAGCCTAAGTTACAATTCGGTAGGGTTTGGGATAGTTCTAATTTAATTAACCTGATAATCCGCTAACATAAGGTTCCTAAACTTTAGGTCATGACAAACTGAACAAAATTTTTGTTCTCAGAAAATAAATGCATTTGGAGCATGTGTGATAATCATTCTGGTGTCTGATTCTGTTCTCAAAAAAAAAATGAGAATCCTATTTGCTAATGTAAATGATTATGATTCTCATTCTATTCACAAAATCAGTTTTGGAGCAAAAATAAGAACCACAAAAAAGATGGTTCTGGAAAAATGAATTACTTTGGTGAATCACAAAACAAAATGAAGTCCAACATCTCTTCCTTTTCCCTTTCAGTTCTCTCGTACTTTTTCATTGACTTAAAACATATTGAGGTCTCATTTTCAAAGAAAAATATATAAGATAATAAAATCAAAATAAAATAAAATCGAAAAAATGAGAAAAATTTCAGAAAATCTCTAAAAATAAAAGAAACTTGGATTAGGCTAGATTGACCTCATTTTCATAAATCTGTGCCAGATTTCCTAAATTTCATAGATTTTGTTCCTTTTTAAGAAAATCATAAATACCTTTGAAATTAAACCCGAACTACATTTATCTAAGCCCTTAAAACTTCGTTAAGATTTTATGGTGTGATTTATCAATGCCATGATTCCTTGATTGTGTACTTGATTCTATTGGTTGTGATTTGCCTAGGTTTATGTAATTAAGACGTAGCCTAGTTTTAGAAAATTTGGAAAAAAGACAAAAATAACCAATGTAAACACTTAACAAGCTCTGGTTCTTAAGTTTTGGACGAATTAAGATAGAGATTTGATTTCCTGGAACAAAAAATAAACATCAATGTAAGGCAGTACAATGCATTTTCCTTGTAGAAACGAGGGTGTTGCTTGTATCGGTTGTTCGCTCGCTCAAAAGAATTGAATGAAACCCACAATAAATGGCAAAAATGACTCGTGATGACTCTTGATATTTATTTTACATTTCAATGTGCAATATGCTATATAAGAGAATTAATATGAATTAATCTTTAGTTAATTCTGTTGTGGCTAGCGTTATCACCTAAAGGGGGTGAATAGGTGATTATAGTGCAATTTTCAAAGTTTAACGTGGAATTCAAATTGCACAGGCATTAATCTGACGTCTCAGATGATCAAAACAGAATATATCACTATGAGCGTTTCATGTACAAGAGTAGGGGACATAGAAGACTACTCATGGGGTTTATAGTGGTACGGCTTTGGTTAAGCCTACGTCCACTTCTTCGGCTATCAGTTAATCGGTTAGATTCTACTAGTAAACTGTTTGAGAGGTTACAGCTCAATGATCTTGTCACGCCCCGAACCCGGCGAGCCCGCGAACATCCCACCAAGTCGTTCCTTTATGAAAGTCTTCCAGGATCTTTCGACCCACAATACTCATAATCTAATTACAAGCGGAATCTTCAGTCATCTCCACTCCATTCAACAAAACAAATGATTAGGGATAAATAGTAGTGGTTCCATTTTACAATTACAAAATAGAATACAATCCCTAAGTTCACAGAATATCTTGTACTCATTCACTTATTACTCCCACGAATGCCAATTGTTGAATTTACTGATGCTCCATCGCCTAGAATATGAAGAAAATGTTAATCCCCAACATGGTGAGATACACATTTCACTAAGGTGGATCTAACCCTAGGTTAGGCCGACAGTCCACTCAGGCAGTCATAAACATCAGCGTTTCATACAAACAAACACATGAGTCATTCAATTATCAACAATCATGCAGATGTCAGACAGGCAGGCATCACAACACATCACTAAGATCATGCACACACCATCACGTCATACTACCACTTCCACCCTTCACACCTGCCTCATTCTCATGCCCGCGTTTATAACGCATCAGACCATCATTGACAACATCAGATTTTAATGTCACTCTATGCTAGTATCGACACATCACAACTCTGTCCCGCGTTTCAAAGCATCAGGACTATGGCTTTCTCAACCCCACATCTCACATGTATCAAGGTGCTATACCACTCCAAACCCTGCGCCTCAGCGCCTCAGGATATTCCTCACACCACCCCGCGTCTCATAAGCATCAGGGTCTTACCATGTTACACTCATGCCATGATTCCCATTCAATCCACACACATAATGTTAGGTGCAACTCAAAGCACAATTCATATACTTATGGCATGCAAGACAATCAAATCGATATTCAGACATGGTAGACAATTCAGGCACAAGCATTTGCACATATTCAAGCCTTCTATACCATTCTAGAACACAAAAAGAATACTGTCATTGAAGTCACTTAAAATCAATCATAATCTCACTCGACTCACCCAATTGAGTCCAATCTTCCTATCATAGGTTTAGGGTTCTCTTACCTCAAGCTTAATGTCATAAATTCTCTCCTCAAACACCTCTTCAAATTCGGTCCAAGTGGTCCAAGACCAAGTCTACCATGCAACCTATGAAATTCCAACCAATCGTCAATTTCTCTTGCCCAATTCATGGAACATAAACCTTATTGACATGTTCCTCAAAATCCTAGCATGTCTCAATGGTGAATTTGAGACTCAATTCCAACCACCAACAGCCCCCCACAGAACCGGTATGCACAGAATCGAACCAGGCAATTTTTGATTTTGTGTATACCTCAATTAACCAGCCCTTAAACTACCTCAAATCCTCAATTTATTTACTAATCTACTTGCTAACATGTATATCTAAGGGTTTAGGAAGCTCACCAAAATTTTGGGGCCAAGCCGTCGTCGGAAACTCCTTGAATGTCACCAATTCTCCTAAGCCTTCGAACCGGCAGTTCTGGCCCTTCAAACACAAGTCCCATTTGGGATCAAAACTCTATCAAATTCATCCCAAATTTTTACCACAGCTCATCCAACTTTAATAATATAAGTGTAGAAGACCTCATCGAAATTTGAAGTCATTTGAAGTCCGGAAGACCCCGAAACAGGTCTTTCCCCAAAACCGGTCAGAATCTAACCTCGCATGACCTTTGTCCACTCAAATCGAGCTATGGGAAGATCTACGGGGTCAAATTGAGCTTATAATATGTCCTTAGAACCACAAGACAATAAGCCAGATGAAAGTGATTTTACCTCAATCTAATGTCGGATGACAAAGATATGACCGGAACAGTGAGACGGTTGGGACTGGTCGGCTAGGAAATCTCGGATTCAAAACTAACCAGCCTGACCTTTGCTCCTTCAAACGGCTCTACGGGACAAACGGATGGGTAGATTTGGACCCATAAATCTTGTTAGAACGGCAAGATGATAAGCTTTCTATTACCAGTAGTTTTACCTCAATCGACCATCGGATGAAAAATTTATGGCCGGAACAGGGCAGCGAGCTGGCGAGCAAGAGAAGAAGAAGAAGAAGAAGAAGAAGATGATGATGATGATGATGATGATGATGATGATGACCGGCAATTGAGGGGGGTGACCAGCCATGAGGAGAGAGAGAGGGTTTATACTTCATTTGTCTTGGTCAACATGAGTTGAATGGTAGTTTAAAAGTGGAAACATCAACTCATGGCCTCATCTATTGACACTTGTCTAATGTGTCATTCAAAACTCATCCAATGGCCATGGTTTCTTTCAATTTTCGGCAGCTATTGGGGTGTTTAAATGACCAAAATTCCCTTGTCCAATTATTAAATCAAAGCTAAGGCTTGAGGGGCAAAATGATAATTTTACCCTCGACGTCCAAAATATCGTTTTTCTGATTCCAATTTTCTTTGATAAGGCGACGGCCAATCCAATTGTAATGTTGAAATTCTTGATTCTCCATTCTCAAATTTCAAGACTTGTTTCTGAATCATTTCTCTATTCAATACGATTCCAACCTATCCCGAACCGACAGGTGGCTTTTGCAGACCTTACGCATATCGACCCTATGATTCATATGACATTTAGGGCTCGTCAATTCCTGGCGACTTTGGTTGTCATGTAATTGTGAGGGTCTATCACTAGTTCTTACGGTCTCAATCGTCACTGTCCAATTTAGGAAAAAATTTTAAATTATACATTGGTTAAGCGGCATCACCCGCGCTCCAATCGTATAACGCTAGCAATGTATTCCTTAATCGTTCTTAGAATGTCCCATCGACAATCCTTATGGTCAAAGCGCCATTTTCTATTTGAATTCCCTAGGTCCACATATTCTGTCTCGCGCTAGCCTTCCCTTTTGGTCAGTCGACTCGAGATTAATCAGATTCGAGCAAGATACGATTAAAATACATCGCTAGATACAATTCTCATGAATGAGTTCGGAAATGACAAGAGAATCAGAATGTCACAGATCTCCTTAAAACGCAGGATTCCACACCTAACGCTCAACACTCTTGTAGACAATTCCTCACAATTACAATGGATGGATCACGAAGAATATAAATTTGAAGTACTCTCAATCTAAGAATTATGAATACTTTCCCCTCTTAACGCCAATCTTATTTCTCTTCAGCCTTGAGATGTCTTTTATACTCATCCGCCTCCAATCTAACCGTTGTAAGGCTTCCAAAAGAGATCTCTCCAAAACTTCCCATTTGGACAATATAATTATCAAAAGAAGATCTCATAGCCGTTGGGGATTGTCAAAGGAAAGTATTCCCTGTTCGGATCAAATTGTCGATACAATTATAATCATGGGTTTCCATAGATGAATTCCTTCAATAGGCAAGTTTTGCTCGTCTCCTAAGATCTGCATCCTTAATTGATCTCTATCCCCAATAATCTTTAAAAATGATCCAGTTCGATTGTATCTATTGTAGTGTATCAATTAAGTACATCAAAAGCCTTCTTCAAGTTTTGATTATTGCTCGTGAATCTCATCTTAGAGCTTGAGCATCATTCCAACATCTAAGCTTTCTTCGCTCAACGTCTGAGCTCAACACGGCATCTGAGTTCCTCAGAAATTAATATCTGAGCTAAATCTTATTGCAAGATTCAATCACGTGCATCCCCGTATCAAAGTACAATATGCAAAATAAGTATTTCACAGCATTATCTCGAAACTTAAGAGCTCTTGGGTTGTTTGTCAACTTCAAAATCATCTAGGGTTTTTCTCAACAATTTCCCCCTCTTTGATGATGACAAAATTATCCAAAAAAGTATCAACTATTTGAACAATAAAGGTGAGCGACTATAGTCTAGTTACTCTTAGTAGAATCTTGCTAAATAATGATTTTATGAATCCGTCCTTTATACTTCTAGCAAGAATAAGTTTTGAAGTTAAAAAAAGTTGGTATTGTAATATCACGAATGATCTCAGAACTTGTGATTACTCTAAAAGTATTGAATCTAAGCACGAGTATAACTTCAGTGTCACGTCACGAACCCGGCAGGCACGCGAATATCCCACCAGACCGTTGCATCTTCAATATTCTCCCAGGGTCCTTCGGCCATAACTCAACAAATCCCCCTTTTTTTTTTACCGAAAGCCAGAAACAACTCCATACAATCAAAACAAGAGATGACTTAGGACAAAGGGTACTTTTGTCTATAAACTCTTAATACAAACTCAGAGATTATGATTCTATCTTCAATACAATATGAAATTTTTAAAACCATAAAAGGGTGAATCCATCTCTCTACAAATTCTTCTTCATACACACTAATCCTTGGCAACCTTGAGAGTTCATCTCTTGGGACCCGAAAAATGATAATCCCACGATGGAATGAGATATAAATCTTAGCAAGTGAACCCTAAATTTAGACCTGACCGCCAGTCCCCCCAGACCACACAACAAGCGATAGGCAGAAGTTCAGCCAGACAATATCACATGGCATATAAACAAGCACACAAAACTTTAGAGTTATCACAATTATTCACCGTCTAGGCTCTCAACCGTGATGTGCTTCTCTGGCTTTCTAGCCAATTGATATCACCGGGGCCACAGGCCAATCGATATCATCAAGACTTTTAGTTAATTGGTACCATCGGAGCGATAGGTCAATCGGTACCTCTAGGGCTCACAGCCAATTATCATTTCAAGGATGTACAGCCGCTCGATACCACTAGGGCCATAGTTCAATCGGTATCACTGGGGCACTAAGCCAATTGATATCACCGGGACTACAGGCCAATCAATATCATTAGGGCTCCAAGCCAATAAAATCTCCAGGGTTACAAGCCAACGATCGCTAGAGCACTATAGCCTATTCATATATCATCGGCACTATAGCCATTTATATAGCATAGGCATTATAGCCATTTATGTAGTATAGACATTATAACCCAATCATTAGTAGGGGCTTCATAGCCAATTCTTAGAAATCCAAGGCTCAATAGCCGAAAAATATTACCAAGCTCAATAGTCACTTACATCACACAGCAATCAATCCCACAACTAGTTTTCTTGTCATTTCAATAGAATTTTTCACACCATCATCACTCAAAATGAAATACCACACGGTTATGAAAGCATTCGTGTCATTCGAGTGCGCAAGTCATCAATTCAATCATGGTGAATCACAATTTCACTCCAGGCAAGCATATATGGTTATGTCCACACGCTTTTCATGCGACCATTAACAATTCAAACACCTTAGGTGCACAATTTCATCAATTCACCACTCAAACTCATCCAGTAGTGTTCTAACATTCAAGTAAAGATTTAAGGGACACTTACCTCTTTAAGCAAGCCAGCATATTCAATCCAAACGATCCTCTAGGTCAGCAAGCTCATGGCCCTACCACGCTTTGTCCTAGGAAAAATTACATTTCCAAATCAAAGCTCAATCATTTCTCAATCACACTTTGCCAATACCTCAATAACACATCAATTGATAACCCACAATGTCTTAATAACCATTTACAGACACGGCGTCATCTCCACGAACCCCCAAAATATTCAATTTAAATAATCCTTTAACGGAGCAGAATATAACATGAGTTTCGTGCACCACTCAGCCCTTAAATCACCTCTAATCTCCAATCCAATTCGTATACTCCTTAATAACATCTCATATAATATCTCATGGTGTCTCACTAATCATTTCAAAGCCAAAACACCCATTGTTTAACCCCCAACAGGTTCGGTTCTATCGAAGTACCAACAAGGTAGAATCGATTTTGACCTAACCCGTACAAATTAGTCTATAAATCAATTCCAAACTTCAATACATCACAAAACCAACTTGTTACAACCTTAATCTATATGTTTAGAAATCTCACCAAAGATTTGACAGTGAAATAATACCTCAAGGACTTCCGATCAGCCTGGTTCCACTCAGTGTACGTGCGGTCAAATTTTGCCTTAGAAATACCGCCTCAAATCAACCATGGAAACCCATCAAAACTTAACTAAACTTACAATCACGTCTCAGCCAACTTTAATACTATGAGTGTAGAAGATTTCACCGAAAATTTAGAGCCATTTGAAGTCTTGAAGCTTCCAGAACAGGTCTTTCCCCAAAACCGATCAGATTCTGACCTCGTCCTGTCCTTTGCCTACTCTAACAGACCTACGAGACAAACAGCTGAGCCAAATCAAGCTTATAATATGTCTCTAGAACCACAAGACAATAAGATTTAAGATGACAGTGGTTTTACCTCAATCCGATATCGGACGACAAAGTTATAACCGAAATAGTAGACTGGTCGGAGCAGAAAAATGGGCTGGCGACGGGTTTTCTCTCGGCCAAGAAGAAGAAGAAGAGAGAGATAAGGGAGAAAGGGCTGCCGAAAATAATGGAAGAGAGAGAGAGAAAGAGAGAGAGAGAGAGAGTCTTTCATTAATCTCCCATTTGGTCAAGATTGAATAGTAATTGGATGAGACTGCATTTAATGCCAAATGGATAAGCTCTCTCTTGCAATGACACTTGGCATTTTCACCTTAATATCTAGTGGCTCAATGACTCTTTTGCCCTCATCATTTTCGATCATCAAGGGGAACGAAAATTGACCAAAATGCCCTTCTTCAAGTCTTAAGGCAAGGCTAATCCTCGAGGGGCAAAATGATAATTTTACATTTTTCGTCTGAAATTCCATTTTTTTCAATATAAATCACCCTCGATGAGGCGATATCCATTTCAATTCAAATGTTGGAATTCCCCAATGTCCAATACCCAAATCTCAAGGTCCAATTTAATGTCGAGCTCTCGTCGATTGTAATTTCAATTTATTGCTAACTGACAGGTGACTCTTGCAGGCGCTACTCGTATCGACCTTAGGATTTTTCTCAAGCTGTGGCAACTTTGCTTGCAATGTAATTGTCAAAGTTTATTGCTAGCTCCTGCGGTCCTGATCATCGAAATCTAATTTACGAAATTCTCACAAATTGCACATTGGTTAAGCGGAATCACTCACGTCCCAACGTATAACGCTAGTAAAGCATTCCACGATCGTTCCTAGATCGATCTTTGCTGGCCCAAAATATTCTCTCGACAATCCTTATGGTTAATGTGTCATTTCTCATTCAAATTCCTCAGGTCCACGTACCCGACTCTACGTTAGTCTTTCCCTTTTGGTCAATTAACTCGGGAGTGGCCAACTCCGAGCGAGTTATAACTGAAATGCACCGATCGATATCCTTCCATTCAATAGCTTCGAGAGGGTCGGAATTGGAATGTCACATTCAGAGCATTTAAGATACATAGCCATGTGATTCTAATTGATTTCATAGGATCTTAATCTCATGTGTGATAATCTTGAGCAATGTAATAAGTGAGAGCATAACACTTGTAATTTAGAATTACTACACAATAACTTAGAACTTGTTGTTTTAGCACATGCTCAGATTATAGCAATTGTAGCACACTTAAGTTAATCTGTTTTGGCAAAACTATTACCAAACATACATATTAATGAAATGCTCAGAGTAAGGAACTTGTTCACCTGTTCAGCTTAGGAAAGAAATGATATTTCTTTTCAGATTGTGTTTCTGCTGAATATGGAAGCTTGTATTCTTGATTGGATTCTTAAATTTCCAATCATGTGAGCTTGTATATACTTCTTCTCGTGCATATCCTTTTTGTAGTCCAATGCATAGCTTTCACGGTACAATATATTCACAGCTTGTTGTATGATTCATTCACTTTTGATGTTTCTGATATAGCATATATATTCATAGTATATTCACGGTATATAATACTTTTATAACTTCTCCCCATTTTTGTCAACAACACAAAAGGGTGAAACCAAGACCTTCATGGTCAAGCACAACTCATAAGATAAGGAGATAAAATGTTACTCCCCCTGTGTTGAATATGCATCCAATAAAGCACAAATATCTTAATCATTCATAAAACAGACAGAACATTCATTAGAGATAATTCATCATCCAAAGTGGAATTAGTCAAAAGATCATTCATCCAACAACAAATAGAGAACCAAATGCCAAAAAGATTAAAAATATTTGAAGAGTCGTGAACATCTTTTTAGTCTTGAGGAATCTGGGCTAGATGTGAATAACCTTCGAATAGTTCTTGTGAGAATAAGTCTAAGTTCTTAATAGAATCAAATATTTGTGATTGCAAATTTTATTTGAGAGTTGGCAATCTGAGTAGAATAACAATTTTAGATTGAAATATTTCTGGAGGATTCATAATAGAGCTAAAATACAGCAGATTTGGACATTTGAGATGACTTTAAATTGAGTTCTTCTTTCATCTTATCCATTTTCTTTTCAACCTGCTCAAGCTCTACACATGTGAGATGACATTTTTTCCCCATGTCGTCATGAAGGCTTTGACTTTTCAAACTCATTTCCTGCTTGAATTGATTTGTGTCAATGTTGAAGTCTGTTATGAATTTTCTCAAGTATCCTCGCATTCTCCTTGTTTGAACAAGATGTCCCACAGTTTGTGTCTGAAATTTCTTCCTTTTTGTGTGTCTCCCAGCAGTCACATATCTCCCATGTCTCTTGTTACTTTCTTTCTGTTTGATGTCTTTATATATTTCCTCATTCCTCTGTGCTGACAATTTCTCTAGCGCATACATCCTAGGTAAGATGTAACTATGGTCAAGCTGGTTTTCTTGAACTAAGAACCTAACGTATTCTGCTCTAGCCATATCTTGCTCATGTTCCTTGCAGAATTTTATAAGATCTTGAATGTTAAAGTCACTCAGCAGTGGATCAATATTGCGTTGGGCTTTTTTCCCTTTAATGAGACGTTCTTCAACTCTTCTTTAATTGATTTAGATGCAAATTCAAAAACATCCTCCTCCAAGACAAAACTGTTATTCATTATCAAATCTTTCACAGATTTCTCGTTGGTTCCTTGTTCTTTAGCCTTTATAACAGCTTATAACAACTCTGGTAAGTTTGATTTTTCTCTCAAGATAAAAGGCAGCCTTCTCAGCATCTAGAGATTTTACTAGGATAGTAAGCTATTCAGATTCATGCTTTACTTGGTTTGAATCTTCATGGACTGATTTTGACAGTGAGTCTTGAGGAAATTTCATCACGACCAATTTGGAATACTCTTCTAGTTTTTAGTTAATAGCATTCTTGAATCTGTTCATTCTTTTCTCTATATGATCTACTTTGAGAAAGATTAAGCTAGCCTTTTTCATATAGGTTGTCCATTAACCCTTTGGATTCATCTGTCAGCTTCTCTCTTAATTTCCATGTTTCCTGGAGGAGTATCTTGTATAGTTCATGAGTTTGATGTTTTAATTCATTTTGAAAGTACATGATATCTTTCAATAATTCAGAATTCATGTTCAGCTCACTTCTTCCTCTTCATCTTCTTCAGATTCAGTTTCCATAGGATCACCTTGAAAACTAACTCCTCTGATTTCATTCAACTCAATATTATCCTCTATGTTTTCTTGCAAAAAAGCTTGATAGTCATCTATCATTTTCTTGCGATAGATGTCTTCTTCTTCCATTCTAACTTTTGATTCATCCTCTCTTTCCTTTCGACTTTTCACCATGAACTCCTCAGCAGTTAAGCGATTTTCTTCTTTTAGATCACTTAGAGTGATTTTTAGGTCGCCAAGTGATTTCGTTGAGGTAGCAGAATTGTCGGAAGCCATGAAAGATGGTAGAAAAGGTTTTAGAGAAGAGAGTATTACTTTTTGAGAATTGAGGGAGCAAAAGTGCGTATTCTTTTAGAGAGAATGTTTAAATAGTAGGGTTATTGGAGCTTGTTTGGAAGTAGAGATATCTAATGATACGAATGAATTAATTTTGGAAGGAATATACTTAATCGACTCAATCAATCCAGACAATCAGTCAATCACGGCAACCAGCACAATCAACACAATCACAATATTTACAGAATATTTAAGAGATTGTGATGATGTGTACCTTATTTGTTGCAAAAAATGTAACTACTTATGCGCCAAAATTTTGAATGATCAAACCTTTAGCCGTTCCCACTCAGAAGATGTCATCTCAAATGATACTTTAAGTTCCGAGTTCCTTATAGTCATGGAGCTTCTTCAAATGAAGCTTTGGCATCCTTTGCTTCTTTAATATATTCCATTAGGCTTAGAAGCAAAATTTTCCAGTCTAAATAACAGCTCAATCATTGATTATAGTAATACCTAATTCTTGTCTGATATATTCAAATGTGTTCTTATCAAGTGGCTTGATTAATATGTCAGCTAATTGATACTTTGAATCAACAAATTTAATGTTAACATCACCATTATGTACACGATCACAAATAAAATTATGTTTAATCTCAATATGATTGCTCGTGAGTGCAAAATTGGATTCTTGACGAGGTTGATGGCACTTGTGTTGTCACATTTGATTTTCACGTTGTGAGCTTGAATACCAAAATCCTTCAGTTGTTGCCTCATCCATAGAATTTATGCACAGCAATTTCCTCGTGCAACATATTCAGCTTCTGCGGTTGATAGAGCCACAATGTTGTGCTTCTTGGAGAACCAAGACACTAGTATTGAAGTTGGCATGTGCATGAAGTACTTTATCTATCTAACTTACAACCTACAAGATCATCATCTAAATATCATGTAATATAAAATATGAAGTCTTAGGATACCATAGTCTAAGGTTATGATAGGTTCCTATTTATGATGATTCTTTTGACTGTAGTGAGATGTGATTTATTACGATCTGATTGAAATCGAGCACACATGTACACACTAAAAATGATGTCAGGTTTAGAAGTAGTAAGATATAGAAATGAACCGATCATGCTCTTGTATAGTTTTTTATCAACATATTTGCCCTGTTCAACCTTATCCAACTTGGATGAAAAAAAACATTGATGATTATGTTTTCTTGCAATTTTCTTACCAAACTTCTTTGTCAATTTAAGAGCATATTTCTCAGTCCGATTGATTTGCAGTCCTAGAAAGAATGTACGTTCTCCCATCATACTCATCTCAAATTCATTTTGCATGATCTGATACAGAGATTTTCATTAGATGATCCAAATATAATATCATCTACATATATCAAGATAATTAAGAGTTTGTTACCTTCTTTTTTTATAAATAAAATTGTATCAACTTCATCATTTTCAAAATTTTTATTGGTAAGAAAATTTCTTAATCTTTCATACCAGGCTCATGGTGTTTGTTTGAGTCCATAAAAAGCCTTTTGAAGTTTGCATACTTGATATATTCTCTTTGGATCTTCAAATCCTAGGGGTTGTTCAACGTAGACTTCTTCCCTGATATATCCATTTAGGAATACACTTTTGACATCCATTTAATATAGTTTGAAGTCATAATAGCAAGCATAGGCGAGTAAGAGCTTGATAGATTCTAGTCTTGCTACTAGGGCATACATCATAATCGATCCCTTCTTTTTAAGAGTAGCCCTTTGCAACAAGTCTTACCTTATTTCTGGTTACCTTGCCTTTATCATCCAATTTGTTTCTGAATACCCATTTGGTTCCAATAACATGATGATTTTTTGGTCTTGGTACCGATTACCAAACTTCATTGAGTTTGAATTGATGTTACTCTTGTTGCATAGCTTCAATCTAGCTTTCATCTTCAAGAGCTTTTTCAATTCTTTTGGATTCAAATTCAAAAACTGGAGCAAATGCATTCATGGCACTTTTTAGTTTGGATCTAGTTATGAATCATTCATCGATGTTTCCAATTACATGATCTATGGGAAGATTAGATCTGTATTTCCAATTTTTCTTTGATTTTTCAAGCTCATTCTAATTTGACTCTTCATTATTTGAATCTTCAGAAGTTGCAACTGGTTGAGTATTTTCCATGTTATGGGAAGACTCATTTGCTTCAGCTTCAGATGATAAGTTCTCTTCTCAAATTATTGATTTTGATAATTTGACATTTCGCTTTCAACAATCATCTTCTGAGCAATGTATTCATCTTCGAATTTCACATTCATGGATTCTTCAACCGTTTAAGAATTATTGTTGAAAACTCAATAAGCTTTGCTTGATGTAGAATATTCCAAGAATACTCCTTCGTTTTATTTTTCATCAAATTTACTTGACCGATCATTATTTACCAAGTGTGCAAGCTTCACAGTGTTTAGTCCTATCAGATTTGGCATCTGAGAGTCCTCTCACTAGCTTCTTTTTAGAAAGTTTTGATATTTGCATGAGGCTTATGTGTCCCAACTTCATGTGCCAAAGTTCTAGATCGTCTTTGATAGAGAGAAGACATTTTTCTTCCTCAAACGATGTATCCAGAAGGTATATGTTACCATGTCTTCATCCAGTGAATGAATATTCATTGTCTTGACTTGTACCTGAGCATTTATTTTCTGCAAAAAAAAAAAAAAAAAACTTTATATCTAATATCGCACAATTAGTTGATACTAATAAGATTGAAATTCAAACCCTTGGCCAATGAAACATCATTGATATGAATGTTGCCAATCTTCAATGGTTCCGTTGTTATTTCCTCCAAAGAAGACATTTCCACGATTGGACATCTTAAGATTGATGAAATTTGTTGCATGTCCAGTCATGTGTCTGGAGCACCCTATTATCAAGGTATCATTTATTTTTTCTTTTCATTGGTACCTGTAATGATCAATGAAACTCAAATTTTCTTTGGTACCCAAATTTGTTTGGGTTCTTTGGGATTATCAACATTTGCATATCTAAGAATATCTCGATTGGCTTTCAGATTTTGAAACAATAACTTTTAGAATGTCTTGAATCACCATAGTTCAAACATACATATAAATTCCGATCTTCAGACTTTATAAATTGTTTCCTGAAATGACTCATATAAAAGTCCTTAGAAGCTTTTTCTTACATTCTTAACATCAAGAAAATGATTTTCTATATTCCTTTCTTTTTGAAAACTCAGTCCCGATTTATTATAATAAGGGACTTGTATGGAAAGTATGTGTTGTAAAGTTTTGGATCCCGAAGAGAATTTCTTGCGAATATTTATAGTTTCCTTCCTCAAAGAGACAATTTCTTTTTCGAAAAATCTTTTTCCTTTTTCAAAAAATTCCTTTCTTCCTTAAAAATTTTTCATTCCTCTTTCAAAGATTTCATTTTCTTTCTCAAAAATTTCTAATTTCGATTTCAAGTGAATATTCTCATTAGATACAAAACCAGATTTTTCGTTTGATTGGGAAAATTCCTTTTCAAAAAAGCTAATTTTATCTTTTTGAGACATGTCTATTTGTTTAAGAATGACTACTTCCTTTTCAAATCAGAAAGTTTTTTTAGAGTAACTTTATGTTCTAAACATAACTCATCTATGTTTGCGGACACCTCAGAAGGAATGTTTGAATGAGTTACCTCGAGGTCATCATTTGAGTTTGCCATAAGATGGATATTGGCATATTCCTCTTCACTTTCACATCAGTGTTGCTCCAAATTTCTGCTTCCAAAGCTGTCACGCCCCACTTACCTTACGAGTGCGTTCATCCGCTCATGCCATAAATTCAGTTCCAAGATACCCTTCTTTACGGCGATAAATAAATGAGACTCGCATACGGAAGAGTAAAAGAAAATAAATACATAGCTCCATGCAAGATAATTCAAAACAAAACAAAGAATGAGACACAGGACAAAGAAAAGGGTGATTTACATATCAAGAGAACGAGTTTATACAAATGAGGCCAGGGACTAGCTAATACCACTAGTTAAGGTCGAGGAAGACAAAAGGACGAACAAAAGACAACCATTAAGCCCTACCAAAAAGATCGTCACCACCAAAAGACAACTCCAACGGTCATGTGATCTCGAGCCCACTAAATGGTATTAGTATCTTCGGCTCAATTCATGTCCTCTTCGGGATCGTAATCCGAGAAAGTTTCTGATCGTACTTCTATGGTGTCATTTTCCATCTCATCCTCCGAGTCAGAAATCTCGATCACCTCGATACTCTTCTCTCTAGCAGGGGTCTCCTCCAGAACGTTCCTCGAGCCTACCACGGAACCCTCTACCTCGATCTCATCTCGAGAAGGATGGCACCATGATAGAACTACACGTCTTGAAACCTCGTGAGCCTTTAGTGGACCAGTGGTAACTTCCCCAACTCTCTTGAACCAGGCCTCAAAACGATGTGGCTTCCAGTCTTCCTCCCCCTCATCAACCCATGCTACCGTACTCTTCATAATATAAACTGTACCTCATCTATTTGGAAATTCCTCAAAATAAGCTGTCATCTCCTTGGAAATTCCATATCAAATTTTGGAATCCCTCATTTCCAATTTCAAATTTCGAGGTCCTATCTCATGATCGATTTTCCGTCAATCGAAGTTTCAATTTGTCTCAAATTAACGGGTGGCTACTGCGGACTTTACACGTATCGACTTTGTGATTCTCATCATACTTAAGATAACTCAAACTACGGCAACTTTGGTTGTCATGTAATCGCAAGGGTTCATCGCTAGCCCCGATGGCAACGATCGTCACAATTTGATTTAGGAAAATTTTGCAAATTATACTTTGGTTAAGCGGTATCACCCGCGTCCCAATCGTACAATACTAGCAATGGTTTCCTTAATTGTTCTTAAATCGGCCTCGGCTCTAAATATTCCCTCGACGATCCTTATGGTCAAAATGTCATTTTCTAATCGAGTTTCTTAAGTCCACGTACCTCATCGCTCGTTAGCCTTTCCCCTTCGATTAATTAACTCAAGATTGATTAGATCCGAGCGAGACATAACTGAAATATCTCGATAGATATCTTACATTCAAAGGTCTCGAAATGATAGGAAATTCAAAATGTCACAACTCTTCCCCCTTACAAAAATTTCATCTCGAAATTTATTACAATCTAGCTACTCAAACAAATGGGGGTACTGACGCCTCATCGCTTCTTCGTTCTTCCACGTAGCGCCCTCAGTTCCATGACATGGTGCTCCCATATTACTTTGACCAGCGGAATCGTTTTAGTCCTCAAAACTTGTTCCTTCTGGTCTTCAATCCTGATTGGTCTTTCCACGTACGACACTTTGTCGTCCACTTCTATAGTTTCATAATTCAAAACATGTGTTGGGTCTGGTTCGTACTTCCTCAACATAGACACATAAAACACATTATGTACCTGAAATAAACTCAGCGGTAAGGCAAGCCTGTAAGCTAATGTTCCAATCCGCTCTAGAATTTCGAATGGGCCTATATATCTCGGGTTCAACTTTCCCTTCTTTCCAAATCGAGATATGCCTCGCATTGGAGATATCTTGAGGAAAATGTAATCCCTAACTTGAAATTCTAACGGCTTGCGTCGCTTATCGGCATAACTTCTCTGGCGAGTTTGTGCCGTTTTTAAACTTTCTTTAATTATCTTCACTGCCTCCACTGACTGTTTCATCAACTCTGGACCCGTGATACTCTTTTCTCCCACTTTGTCCCAGCACAAAGGAGTTCTACAAGCTCTGCCATAAAGTGCTTCAAAAGGAACCATTCCAATATTTTGTTGATAGCTGTTATTATGCGAAAACTCCACTAGATGTAAGTGATCTTCCCATCCACCTTTAAAATCTAACACATACGCTCGTAACATGTCCTCGAACATCTGAATTGTCCTCTCCGACTGCCCATCTGTTTGCGGATGATACGCCGTACTGAACTGCAATCTAGTTCTCAAAGCATCCCGAAGACTCTTCCAGAAATTCCCTGTAAATTTAAGATCTCAATCCGACGTAATTGTTATAGGCACTCCATGAATTTGTACAATCTGACTCATATACAGTTTGGCGTATTTATTCATCGCAAAGTCCTTTCTCACAGAAATAAAGTGTGCAGACTTGGTTAATTTGTCCACAACTACCCAGATCAAATCATGTCCTCTCTAGCTCCGCAACAAACCCATAACAAAGTCCATTGTTACGTGCTCCCATTTCCACTCCAAAATTTTCAAGAATTGTAACAATCCGCCAGGCTTACAATGCTGAGCATTTACTTGCTAGCATGTCAAACACTTTGCTACATATCTAGACACATCCACTTTCATTTCGTTCCACCAATAGTGCTGACGTAAATTCTGATACATTTTCGTACTACCTGGGTGGATGCTGTAATTACTCCGATGAGCCTCGGACAGAATTCTTTCTTTAAGTATTTCATCATTAGGCACACAAAGACGTCCACGAAACCTTAAAATTCCGTCCTCACATACATGAAATTCGACTTTCCTCTTTGTCGTATCCACTCTCAGAATTTTCTGAATCTCTAGATCTGTAGACTATAGGACTTTTATCCTTTCTTGTAACTCTGGTTCAATTCTCAAGGTCGCTATTAAACTCAACAGCTAGCTCACTTTCAACTTAAACTCAGAGTCTCTTAATTTTTCCAACACCGACCATCCTTTAACCATTAAATGCGCCATACTAGATTTTCGGCTAAGCGCATCGGCAACTCTATTCACCTTCCTAGGATGGTACAAAATATCGTAATTATAATCTTTAAGCAATTCCATCCATCGACGTTGTCTCATTTTCAATTCCCTCTAGGAAAATAAATACTTTAAATTCTGATCGTACGTATAAATTTGAAACCTTTCGCCACATAAATAATGCCTCCAAATTTTTAAGGCGAAAACAATCGCAGCCAACTCTAAATCATGTGTCGGATAATTCATTTCGTGGGGTCTTAATTGCCACGAAGCATACACTACTACCCTTCTGTGTTGCATAAATATACATCCCAATCCTTTTAACGAAGCATCGTTGTATATCTCAAAACCTCCGGGTCCATAGGGGATCGTAAGTACCGATGTCGTTGTCAAACGTTGCTTAAGCTCCCAAAAACTCCTTTTGCATTTATTCATCCATTCAAACTCCGTATGCTTCTTAGTCAACTGCGTCAATAGCATAGCTATAGACGAGAACTTTTCTGCAAAGCGTCTGTAATAGCCGGCTAATCCTAGAAAACTCCGAACTTCCGTAATTGTACCAGGTCTATGCCAATTTATCTCTACCTCAATCTTCGCAGGATCTACAGAAATTCATTCTCCGGATATTACATGGCCAAGAAATGTCACCTTATTCAATCAAAACTCGCACTTGCTAAACTTGGTATAAAGCGAATGTTCTCTCAAAGTCTGTAAAACAGTTCTCAAATGTTTTTCGTGCTCCTCCTTACTCCTCGAATAAATCAAAATGTCATCAATAAAGACAATGACAAAACGGTCAAGGTATTCCTTAAACATCCTATGCATCATGTCCATAAACACTGTCGGGGCATTAGTCAACCCAAAAGGCATCACTGTAAATTCATAGTGCCCATATGTCGTTCTAAAAGCCGTCTTTGGAATATCATCTTTCTTAATTCTCAACTGATGGTACCCCGTTTTCAAATCTATCTTAGATAATACCGAAGCTCGCTGCAACTGATCAAATAAATCATCAATCATTAGCAATGGATATTTGTTCTTAATGGTCACTTGGTTCAATTGTCTACAATCAATACACAAGCGCGAGGATCCATCCTTCTTCTTCACAAATAACACTGGTGCACCCCATGGCGACGTGCTCGATCTAATGAACCCTTTGTCCAACAACTCTTGCATTTGCACATTCAACTCTTTCAATTCCGATAGTGTCATTCTATAAGGTGCCTTTGAAATTGGCTCCGTCCCTAGAGCTAACTCGATTACAAATTCAATTTCTCGCTCGGGTGGTAATCCAAGCAATACTTGGGGAAAGATATCCGGAAATTCACACACTACCGTTATATTTTCCAATTTCGGCTCCCCAATCGTCGTATCAACTACCGCAGCCAAATAAGCTTGGCATCCCTCATCCAATAACTTTATCGCTTCCAACGACGAAACCAAAGGAATGGAAATTCCTCCACGATTTCCCTTGAACTCAAAGCTAGGGCGACCATCCGGAGAAAAACGAACTATCCTATCACCACAATCCACCATAGCTCTTTGTTTACACAGCCAGTCCATCCCAACGATCACATCAAAGTTAAACATAGGCAGCACAGTCAAATCTATCTTTCCCTCTCTACCACCAATAACTATCTTACGATCCATACAGTCTAATGAAACTATCACTTTATCTTGCAGTGGAGTGGTAACATGCAATCTCATATTCAATGGTCTCAAATCCAAATCAACCATATCAGCAAATTGAGCAGACACGAAAAAATGTGAAGCTCCAGGATCAAATAAGACATAAGCAGCTTGATCATTCAAATAAATCATACATGTGACCACCCTAGGCGCCTTCTCTACTTCGCCTCGTGCTAAAGCATACACTCGCTCTTAAGCCGGCGGTCAATTCAATTCATTCTATGGAATAGCAGCCGGCGGTCCTACCGAGGTTGTGGTCCCTGAGATTTAGGTCCTGGAATTTGGTTGGGACAATTTCTCATCTGATGGCCCAACTGACCACACTTAAAGCATGCTCCCATTCTAGTCGGGTAAGGTCCACTCCCATGCTTCCTCCCACAAAGATGACAGTTCAAGTTGGACTGGTGTGGCGGCTTCCCAATATTCTTACTTGCGGGTGGAACAAACTGCCTATTATTGGTCATTGGTCTCTTACCAAATTGGCGATTGTCTCGAAATAAGCTAAACCGCAATCCAAATGCAGCATTTCTCTCTCTCAGGTCTCTCTCAATCATTTGTCCCCGTTCATATACTTCCTTATACGTTCTTAAATTCAAATCTATCATTTGATTGCGAAGTTCGGGTCGTAACCCGTCTCGAAACCTCCGTACCTTCTCTAGTGAGTCTACAACATACCGTGGCGCATATCTCGACAACCTAGCGAATTCAGCCTCATATTGATCCACTGTCATGTGATTCTGACCCAAATTCTGAAATTTCACTAGTTTCTTTCTCGCGCAGTCTCTGGGAAATATATGCCGTTGAAGACAGCAGTAAAAGCAGCCCAATTCAAGGCAGTACCCTTAGGAAATACCACATCCTTCGTAGCATTCCACCAGTCATTTGCGATACCTTCCAGTTGGTAAACCGCCAAAAGCACTTTTTCCTCATCACTACATCTTAGAACCCCAAAGATTTTCTCAAGCTTTTCTATCCATCTAGGTGCCAACTCTGGATCACCAATACCATTAAACTGGAGGGGCTTTAACTTCACAAACTATTCAACTAGCTGTCCCATTTGTCTAGTCACAAGCTCATTACCTGATGCATTACCTACCTCTACACCTTGACCACTAACCTCATTAACTCAAGCATTACCAACTTCAACGCCCTGGCCAATGCTTGTGTTAACTCCACTACCCACATTATTACCAGTCGTCGCGTTAACAGTAGCCAAGGTAGCTCCCACAGCTTGGGTAATAGCAGCATCCCTATCCTAAGCTTGCCTATTTATCAAGTTCCTGATTCGTTCCAATGCTCTCAATACATCACCCATTCCAGGATTCTCCGCTATAGGTGGCCTCGAACTAGAAGCTCCACCTCTAGGTCTCCCACGCCTGTCAGGTCGGTTGCTCATCCTTATACTACCTATACCACTTTAATTCCACCGAGGAATTAACAACTTAATTCATCTACAAAAGTCTAGTGATTTTATGCTATACAACAAGCAGTACTCACACTAAAGCAACCATTCACCCAGTCATTCTCAAGAGCACAACAATTAGAAACGTACAATCATGCTTCAATTTCAAACACAATACTCAATATTTCATTAAGCAAGCACCCATAATCAGTACACCCGCTAAGTACGAAGCTTGGTCACTATCTAATCATCATAACTCACCACTTTCATGATGCCAATCACATGCGCCAACTCATATGCCATGCATTTTTTACTTGATTCTAGCAAATCTCCATACAATCTCGCTACCCAAGCATCCCGAATCTCATTCATCCTTATTACTCCAATCCTCAATCGACTTGGATCGAGCCGACCTTACTCTGATACCACTTCAACTAGGATGTCACACCCCGTTCACCTTACGAGTGCGCTCATCCGCTCATGCCGTAAATTCAGTCCCAAGATGCCCTTCTTTACGGCGATAAATAAATGAGACTCACATGCAGAAGAGTAAAAGAAAATAAATACATAACTCCATGCAAGGTAATTAAAAAAAATAAAGAATGAGACACGAGACAAAGAAAAAGGGTGATTTACATATTAAGAGGACGAGTTTATACAAACGAGTCCAGGGACTAGCTAATACCACTACTTAAGGTCGAGGAAGACAAAAGGGCGAACAAAAGACAACCATTAAGCCCCACCAAAAAGATCGTCACCACCAAAAGACAACTCCAACGATCATGTGATCTCGAGCCCACTAAGTGGTACTAGTATCTTCGGCTCAATTCATGTCCTATGCGGGATCGTAATCCAAGAAAGTTGTTGATCGTACTTCTATGGTGTCCTCTTCCATCTCATCCTCCGAGTCAGAAATCTCGATCACCTCAATACTTTTCTCTCTAGTAGGGGTCTCCTCTAGAACGTTCCTCGAGCCTACCACAGAACCCTCTATCTCGATCTTCTTTCGATAAGGATGGCACCACGATAGAACTACACGTCTTGAAACCTTGTGAGCCTTTAATGGACCAGTGGTAATTTCCCCAGCTCTCCTGAACCAGGCCTCAAAATGATGTGGCTTCTAGTCTTCCTCTCCCTCATCAACCCATGCTACGGTACTCTTCCTAATATAAACTGTACCTCGTCTATATGGAAATTCCTCAAAATAAGCTATCATCTCCTTGGGATCTCCTAGGCGCGTAAGCAACATATTCAAAGTTTGGGATCTGGAAAGAAAAAGGATCCCACGACGGGGTGAGACTTACGTCTCAACAAGCTGCCCTAATCCTAAATTAGACCATCAGTCCCACTAGATAAAAAAGTCATAACAACAAACAACGGTGGCATAAAGGCATATAACATTTACACGAGTGCGTCACATCATACGACTTGTAAAGAAATGACATATAAAACAAATATAGAAAGAAAGTGACCCAAGCTTTCGTACTAGCTAGGAACAATATCAAAGCCATAGGAATTAATAATCAATTCAATTCCCAATCCACAACTCAATAGATTAGTCCGCGTTCAACGCATTAGACAACCAAGATAAATAAACCCGTGTTAAGACACATCAGGTTTATGAGCTTATTTACAAACTCATGCTAGCATGTACAAATTCTTATTCCACGTAAAGACGCCTCAGGATAATATTCAAGCCACAACCCCGCATTAAAACGCCTCAGAGTATATTCACGATGTGATTCCACGTTAAGACGCCTCAGGATATCATGTACCTCAACAAACATCTCAAGTCAAGAATTATCTCCACAATCATTTACTCACATTCTCACCACGAGAAACTTTAGAAAGCCGATCATAAATCATATGCTTATCAAAATGATCGTACTTTATCGCCAAGCATAACTTGAGAGTCACATACCCTATTGCCACATAATCAAGACATACCAACAAGCACATCACCAAGTCAGTCAAAAGAACTAAAATTTTAATAACAAGCAAGCGCTCTTGGCCCACTCCTCAACAATTCCAGTCAATTTCCACTCTACCAATTATAACAAAATCGTCAACTCATCGATTCCGCAATAAAACCATCCAGTTGCGTCCAAATGTTCTAATATATGTTTAGGGTCGCTTACCTTCGTTTCAATTAGAAAATTTCCACCGAAAGTCCCTTGTTAAAGCCGACTTCAATCCCAAACACCGCTGTCCAAAAATAGGGCACAAGATACTTCAGCGACAAATCATCATTTTAATTCATTTCTCTTTTCTAACTTCAATTCCACCCATCGTACACCTTAATAACACCCTAAACGACATTCTAGTATGCCTTAATACCACAATTAGAGCATGATGACGCCAAGAACAGCCCCCAACAGAACCGATTTGCATAAATCTAAAACAGAGCAGAACCAGTTCTGCTTCCTCATGCATTAAACAGCCCATGCATCACCTTGAGCTCTAATTTATCACCAATTCATCTTGCTAAAATCTCAATTAACATGTTATATAATCTCATGATTAAATTCAAAGCTAAATAGCACTCCTAAAACCTCGGAACAGCTCACTTCATCCTAGACCAACCGGCGGTCAGATTCTGCTCTTAAAAATTACCTCAATTCAACCATCAAAACCTAATCGAAACTTAACCAAAACAGCGGCCTCGGTTCAGTAAACCTAGTACTACATGTCATGTGACATCCATAAAAAAAATTAGGAGCCATTTAAAGTCTCTAAGAGGGTGAACCATAGCCCTCTCTCAATTAGCTCAGAATCAGTCCAGTTTTCTTTCAAAAATTCTTATAAATTAACCAGACCTCCAAAAATCACAAAAATAATTGGTGCTTGTCAAGGATAGGTTAAACTAACCTGTGATGGTCGGCGGAGGGCCAAACGGTCAACGGAGGTGGCGCTCATACGGACCAAACGAAGCGGAAGAAGCTGGTCGAAACAGAGCAGTTTCTATTCTTGAGGAAAAACTCAAAATGAAGGGAAGGGGAGGGGTGGTCCACGAAATTTTGAGGGAAATAGCAGATGTAATGAGGCTTCATTCAACCATGGTCGAAGTTCTAGAAAATTAGGTTAATGAAAAATTAATGACTATCACCCATATAATGACACTTGTCCTTAGTCAATAATATCAAGGCTCAAATTACTTTCTTGCCCCCTTAATTTTCTGCAGCCTCCTTGAGAAAGAAGGAAATGTCAAATGACTAATATTCCCTTCTCAAATCAATTAAGCAAGGTTAACTCTCCAAGGGCAAAATGGTCTTTTCACACCTTTCGTAGGAAATTTCATTTTCCTGATATTTTTCACTATCGATAAGACGACGTCCAATCCATATTAAATGTTGGAATCCCTCATTTTCAATTTCAAATTTCGAGGTCCTATCTCATGATCGATTTTCCATCGATCGAAGTTTCAATTTGTCTCGAATTAACGGGTGGCCCTTGCGGACTTTACACATATCGACTTTGTGATTCTTATCACACTTAGGATAACTCAAACTATGGTAACTTTGATTATCATGTAATCGCAAGGGTCTATCGCTAGCCCCGACAGCAACGATCGTCACAATTCGATTTAGGAAAATTTTGTAAATTATACTTTGGTTAAGCGGTATCACCCGTGTCCCAATCGTACAATACTAGCAATGGTTTCCTTAATCGTTTTTAGATCGGCCTCGACTCTAAATGTTCCCTCGACGATCCTTATGATCAAAGTGTCGTTTTCTAATCGAGTTTCCCAAGTCCACGTGCCTCATCGCGCGTTAGCCTTTTCCCTTCGGTTAATTAATTCGAGATTGATCAGATTCGAGCGAGACATAATTAAAATACCTCGATAGATATCTTACATTCAAAGGTCTCGAAATAATAGGAAATTCAGAATGTCACAAAGGCTTTCATGAATTTTTCATTCCTGCCTTTCTTCTTTAACAGATGGCAATTTGATTTAATGTGGCCTCTCTTCTTGTATTAGTAGTAGATGACTTCTTGGCTTTCATTTTTTGTCTCTGATTATCTTTTCTGATCATATCGTTTGAGATCTTTCTTGTCTTTGAAGTTTCTGTCTTTCTTAGCCATTCTTCTAAATCTTTTGACCATGAGTGCTAACTCCTCATCTTCTTCATTTTTTGAGTCTGAAACATTAGAATCTACATTAGATTTTAAAGCAATAGACTTCTTACTTTTTGACGTGATTTCCTCGTTGACTCTTTCTTCTTCATAGGATTGAAGAGTTCATATCTGCTCGTCCATAGATGAAGGTGATATCTTATGAGTCTCTCGAATAGATGTTTTAACATTATCTCATTCTTTTATGAGAGCTCGTAGCAGCTTGTTGACTCTCATCGGTCCAAAAACAAGTTGTCATGATATGTAAGATCATTCACTATTTCACGAATCTGTCAAACATTTGTTTCACTTTTTTTGGGGCTTTATTTTGAATGCTTCATACTGGCCAAGAAGGAAATTGACTTTAATCTCCTTGACTATGTCTATTCCTTCATATGTAATGTAGAGCTTATCTCAAATCTCTTTTGACGAGAAATAATCTGCAATATGTTTATATTCAGTAGTAGATAAATCACTATAAAATGAGTAAATAGCCTTTGCATCAAGAGCATCTCTCTTGGCAATTTCAATGGTCGACAGAGTGGCAATTGGCGTTGAATTATTATCCCCTAATTTGATCCACTTGTGATACTTGCAGTCTAATTCACTCCTCGTTGTATAACATCTCAAATTTGGGGATCATGGCATCTAATATATGCCTTGAATTTGTTTTGTCAGTTGTTGTACTCTTTCCTTCAAAATATAGCAATATGTTATTGCTTCCACCTTCGATCAATGTGAAAGAGAAATTGCTAACCATAAAGAGTCTTAGCTCAAAAGTAGAAACACTTCACAAAATATGAGCATCGAGCTCTGATACCAATTATCGTGGCTAGCGTTATCACCTAGAAGGGGTGAGTAGATGATTATAGTGCAATTTTCAAAATTTAACGGGGAATTCAAATTGCACAGGCATTAATCTCTGGTTTCATATGATCAAAACATAATATATCACTATGAGTGCTTCGTGTGTAGTACAATTATCATAAGATATATAATATAATCAGAGTAAGGGATAGAGAAGACTGCACATAGTATTTATAGTGGTTCGGCTTTGGTTAAGTTTACATCCACTTTTTAGCCTATCAGCCAATCGGCTAGATTCCACTAGTAAACTGCTTGAAAGGCTACAACTCAATGATCTACTTGAAAGGCATGATTCTACACCTGACGCTAAACACTCTTGTGTATACTTCCTCACTATTACAATGGACGAATCACGAAGAATATGAAATTTGAAGTACTATCAATCTAAGAATTACGAATACTTTTCCCTCTTAACACCAATATTATTTTCTCTTTAGCCTTGAGATGTCTTTTATACTCATCCGCCTCCAATCTAACCGTTGTAAGACTTCCAGAAGAGGTCTCTCTAAAACTTTATGTTTAAACAAGACAATTACCAAAAAAAGATCTCGCAACCAATGGGATTGCCATAGGAAAGTCTTCCCCATTGGGATTAAATTGCCCATACAATTATGATCCGGAGTTTCCATAGATGAATTCCTTTAATATGCAAGTTTTACTCGTCTCTTAAGATCTCATCCTTAATTGATCTCTATTTCCGAGAATATTTAAAAACGATCTAACTCGATTGTATCCGTTGTAGTGTATCAATTAAGTATATCTAGAAGTCCTATTCAAGTTCTGATTACTACTCGTGAATACTCCCATCAGAGCTTGAGCATCATTCCAACGTCTGAGCTATTCCCGCTTAACGTCTGAGCTCAATACAGCATCTAAGCCCTCAGAAATCAACATCTGAGCTAAACCTTTTTGCCATATTCAATCCTATGCAACCGTGCACCAAAGGACAATCTGCAAAATAAGTATTCCACGACATTATCTCGAAACTTAAGAGTACTTGGATTGTTTTGTCAACTTCAAAATCATTTAGGGTTTTCTCAATAAATTCAAAATGCAGGATGAAACTTCACCAAGTAACTACATAATTATTTGATTTAAATGACAAAATTTGGGAAGAGCAATTGTTCTCGAAAACAGAAATTATGATAGTTACCAAATGCGTTTCTGTTCCAAGAACAGAAATTTTATGTTGTTACTAAATGTGTTTTAATTCTCTAAAAATCATCAAGGAAACAGAATCAGAAAAAATCATTTTAATCATAATCACTTTTTTGGATCAAAATGGTTGCCATATAGGCCCTTGGCAACTGCACAAATTTTTATTTTCATAATAGAAATACATTTGGTAACAGCACAAACAATGATGTCTTGTCACTATAAAGTCAACCTGTATAGTATCACTGATAAAATGAATATAGATCATGCATAATCCATAATTAGTGTGTTTATTGAGTGGAGTATGAAGAGATGTGTAATATCCTTCAAAAGAAACATAAACTTAATCAACAATTTGCACTTAAATTTTTGTCACAAATTGACATGGAACTAAATATGTCAATCATGTATGTTAGGCCAAGTTTGGGTAGGTTGGGATCGGGTCAAATATGGTCTAAAGAGAGACAAATTCATGAAAAGTGAGAACCCATGCCATGGGGACTGACCAACAATGAATAGATTCTACTTAGGGCTAATAGTAGAAACATCAATTCACTTACACTTATATCTTTTTGTAGGTTTAATAAAAATCAAGATATGAAAAACTTAAATAGAATTTTTCTATTCCTAATTATTATGAATCTTCAAATTGATTCATTTATCTTTTTTTGGCCTATTATCATGCAATACAAATCTAACGATTAATTCTCAACTCCACCCATACCCAACTAGACCCGTATTACTTAAACACTTACACATTTAACTAAATCATGAAATATTTATTTTTTTTTACAATTTTTTCAAAAAAATGATATTCCTAAAAAATTTCAATACAAAAAATTTCAATATTTCTTTTAAATTTAAAATTTTATATTATTTTATAATTTTCATAAAAATAAATTATTTTTAAATGTTTTTAGAAAAAAAATTAATTTTATTTTTTATTTTTCTTTTTCTCGACAAGCGGCTGGGAACAACGATGGAAACAAAGTGAGATCATTCTCACTTTTGTTAGACTTGTTTCTCAAAAGCGATTTTGGAACAAAGAATCAATTCTTTTATGATTCTTGTTTGTGCTACAAATTTATTTTTAGAAATAGAATCAAAGAATTTGAGAATCATAATCATTGACGTTAACAAATAGGTTTCTCATCTTTTCTGTTCTGGTAAACAGAATTAAAAAATTAGAATGGTTACTAAATAGGCTCCAAGAACTAGGGTTTTAAAGGGTTGAAGTCGTAATCTTTGCGAGGTTAACACTCTACTTCAAGGGTCCCACTTTTCTTTTCTTTTTGGGGGGAATGAGGGAAGGGGGAGGAAAATGAGGGGCGGATATGAAAAGTTTAGGGCACATTTAGTAACAATTCTAATTTTGTTCCCAGAACAAAGAAAAAAGATGAGAAATTTTTTGGTAATGTAAATGATTTTGATTATCAAATTCTCTATTTTTTTCTCAAAAATAAATTTGGAGCATAAACAAAAAAAAATTGATTCGTTGTTCCAGAATCACTTTTGAAAAACAAGATATTTACCAATCCCCATATAGCACCGACACGACATGACATGTCGACACATGATTTCTAAAAAAAATAGAGAATTTCGATATGTTGGGATACGTTGTGTATTAAATGCATATTTTTATATATTTATTATTTCACAAATAAATAAATAATAAAGAAGAGCCCTAGAACAAGTTTACACTAAAATGGTGTACCTAACCGGGTCAAATGGATTCACAATAGTTTATGAGGTGACTGGTTCATAGCATTCGTTTCTTCACGGAGGTATAAAATAGCGACCTGTTCATCCTCTGCACTTAGAAAGGAGTTAATCCCAACCCAAAATAGGATTTTTTGATATAAGCAGTGTAATCATCTAAGCCCAAATATTCAACCTTTCATGCATTCTGCATAGCCACCTAGTAAACCTCTGTCAATAACCAGCACAATCTATCCTTTTGTTTACTTCTGTGTCCCACATCGGCAAATAACTCAAGAAAGAGAGAGCAAACAACTATAAACAGGCGGTTCAGTAGCTAGGGGAGCTTACTTACCTTAATGGGCCAGCAGAAAAGTCCATGAGATTAGGGCAGATTTCGATTTCGGAGTGCAAAATTTCCCTAAGTTACCTGTGGGACAAGCGAGTCCGAGCGTGTCTCGTTCGTCAATCACGCGTCAGGGGTCGGGACATGACTTGACCGCATGTCCGAGTCGTTTACACGCGTCAAGGGTCGGGACACGTGTTGATAGTGTGTCCGAGCTGGTTTGACCGTATCCTAGCGTGCCCGAGCTGGTTTGACCGTGTCCCATGCCTAGGATGTGTTGTGTCTGATGCATGTCGGATGCGCGAAAAATGTATGTTGAGAGGTATTCGTGCTACATAAGTCGACCCAGAAAAAAGAATGAAGCGGCACTCAGGGAAGAACGCTTGACCAGCCAGCTCCCCTCGCTCGTCAACTTCTCCGGTCGCTCGACCAACAACTCCATTGCCACCTTACGCCTGTCGATCACCACTACAATAATCCATCGCTACTAACCATTGCCAACTCGCGACTGTTCGCCATAGTCCACCATCAGTCGCTGGATAAAAAGGTAAATAAAAAAAATATTGTACAAAAATAAAAAAAATAATTTTTGAAAAATAATTTATTTAAAAATCAAAACTTTTAAAATCTTATTAATTTTATTCTTTAAAAATAAAATAAATTAATTGATTTGTATTGCATGAAAGTATTTTAGCAGTATAATTTTTCCTTAACAAATTATAAAAAATAAATATTTCATGATTTGGTTAAATAGAAGTGTTTAGCTAATAAGTGTCGATTCAGGTGTTGGGTATAGATCGGGTTAGATATTGATCGTTAGATTTGCACAATATAAAAATGGATCAAAACTGATCAAATAGGTCAATATCGATCGGACCATATTGAACCCAGCCCTACTCACCCGTTTGGCACCTCTACTCATCGTTCAATCCATGACTTTTTGTTTCTGACTTTTGTAATCTTGTTTTTTTAAATACTTTGCAACGTTTATGTTTATCATAGCAAGCAATTTAAGTGCAAACTTTATGGAACAATACCATTGAGATTATGTTCAATCCATCTCTGTATGATCAACACCACCATGGAGCAGTCCAGGGGTTATTCAAACTTCTTTAATAAGCTAATTTAAGTGTAAATATATGGCAAAAATTTAAGTGTAAATTGCATATTGAGCTTATGTTCTTTCTTAAGGGTCTTGCATATATCTTCACGCTCCACGAAATAAATAGACTAATTATGAACAAAGCATGATCTATTTTCATTTTATTAATGATGTTATATTGGTTAACTTTATAGTAAATAAGACATAATTATTTAACTTATATGAAAAAAAATTGGAAGAGAAATTATTCCTGGGAACAAAAATTGTGTAATTGTCAAACGCATTTATGTTTCGAGAACAGAAATTTTGTACAATTACGAAACATGTTCTGATTTCCTAAAACTCGTCAAAGGAACAAAATTGGAAACAATCAATTGTGAACAGAATAGAGTTCATAATTGAGCTGTTGGATTAGAATTATTACCAAACGCATTGTTAGTGTATATTACAATCTATCAGGAAAGCATGAAAAGTGTAGAGTGCGAAAATTGAGTGGAAAACCCTATGATTTAAAAAAAAATTATGAAAATTTAAATTCATTCCTTTTCCTTTTCTCCCAAGCATAGCTTAGGGTACGCATGGCATGTAGCATCCCGGGCCTCCTTTATTGCCGACCAGGATAGGACCGCCATATCTAGCTACCTGAAAAATGTGAGACAATACAAAAGTGAGCTCACTAGCTCAGCAAGAAACCTTCTAACCCTGCCATGTAGTCCGGTTTTATTGAATTAATAGCCAATCAATTGGTCTCAGGGCTAAAACATGACAAATGAACAAGGGAGTCATCCAAACACATCATTCGGCCATACGTTCCTCATGGACGGCCATACAAGCTCAACTCATCTCATGTAAAGCTTCAAAATAGAATCATAATCATAATGAAGCAACTCCAACAATAAACGATTATAGGGCCATCATATCTGTCGTCTATCGCATAAGGCTCAGGGACAATTTCCGCTCAAAGTTCGGGTATGTTTCCTGCATTTAGCTCAAGATTGTTTCCTGCACATAGCTCAGGAAAATCTATACTTAAAGTTCCCGCAAATGGCTCAGGGTTGTCCCCGACACATAGCTTAGGGACATCTATACTTTATGTTTCCGCAAATGGCTCGGTTGTCCCCCTGCACATAGCTCAGGGACATCTATACTACTTGGCGCTCCCCGCAAATAGCTCAGGATATTTCCCACGAATAGTTCAAGGTTCTAAGTATCTCGACATGAATGATGTTAGATCAATGAAATACATTGATGACAATAGCAGTTAGCCCAGTCACAAGCTTATACAACAACATACGCGCTCGCCTTTCATTTTAATTCACGACACATTCTAACATCATGTTCTGCTCAAGGGGGTAAAATCGTCACTTCAAGAAAAAGTATGAGATTCAAAAACCCAAGTCGAAGGATTGGCCACCTAACTTACCATAATCCTCATTGAGACATTTTCAACACATCTCATATGCAAAGCAGAGTCGAATTACCCTTAAAGGACAAAGTCGTCATTTTTGAGAAGAACGGATAAGAAATCTTAAAAATAGGATTGACCAGTTGTCTGTGGTCATTCCTCAATTTTTTAGAATTTCTGGAGTGTTTAGGAATTTCTACAATTTTTCCTAATTTTCTAGGATTTTTTAGGATTTTCTAACAATTTTTAGAATTTTCTAAATATTTTT
This sequence comes from Rhodomyrtus tomentosa, assembly GCA_028455895.1. Classification (NCBI taxonomy): domain Eukaryota; kingdom Viridiplantae; phylum Streptophyta; class Magnoliopsida; order Myrtales; family Myrtaceae; genus Rhodomyrtus; species Rhodomyrtus tomentosa. Next base: position 30,599,329 of record JAPCWY010000001.1, on the reverse strand, counting down.
CTTATTTTTTTATTTTTAAAATCATTTTTTTATTTATTAGTTATACGAACCAGGTTGACCCGATCCACGCGGATCGGATACCCGGACCCACACGAATGGACCTCCCAAAACAACGTTGTCCTGCTTTTTTTATTTTTTCTATTTTCCAATCTGATCCTACGTGAACTACGTAGCTAATCTACGACCACTAGATCGGACGACTAAAATCTACGGTTGAGATTAAACGAAGACTAACCCTAGACCATCCGATTTGTATACCGAAATCTATAGACAAGATTAAAAGACTAGACTCGATCTAGACCGTTCATTTACACTAACCCAAACGACGTCACCTACTCATTTAACCAAACGGTGATGTTTCTATATATTTTTATTTTCCAATTACAAACCAATATCTTAATTACTAATCGGACGGAAAATTAAACGTGATTAACCTCAGCCGTCCAATCTATTCGCTGACTCAGCCTAACAGACTAACGGTCGAGCTGACTCAGTACCTGCGTTGACTTATCACAGAACGACACCTCAGCCCTTTGACTCTTTGACTCGCCACGTCAGCATCGTCTTCAACCTCTCGACCCTACGAAATGGACGGTCGAGACTTCTCCGGCGCCGATCGACGACTAAATCTAGGCCGATTGACATAAAACAGTGATGTTCGACTCGTCTAATCCTCTAGTTCCATATATGTCAGAATCAGAGCATTTCATCCATAGAATCAAACACGGGCAAGCTCGAACCAGATAGGCTAGGGCAGCTTCAAACATGCAATTCATGACATATCAAGCAAATTCATTCACATAGAAGGTTATAGTGGAGTTCAGAACACTTATTTCGAGCTCCAATTGAGCTCGTATGATCTAGATTTAGCTAGGTGAAGTCGAACAGTGTTCGGCAATAAAGGTTGAGTTTGGAGACTTGATTCAAAGTGTTCAAACAAAATCGATGCAAAATGAAGATGCGATGATGGTTAGTGATGCTCAAGGAGTAAAACGCCTACCCTTACCCGGAAGATTATGGCCGGAATCAAGTTTCGCCATTAAAGCACAATAAAAAAGCTTAGAGATTGAACTCACATATTTCAAGATTATAGGCAACGTGGACGGTGGTGATCGAATCCTGCTACTTTAGGTGAGTTTTCGGTGGCCTTCGTTGGCTTTGGTTTGGTCGGAAACGGCCTAACTAGTGCCTTGGATTTAAGCTCGAATTCTCGATGACCGGAGCTAAGAAATGAGCTATCCCTCTCTCTCCAATTCTCGCTCTCACTCTATTTTGTTGCTTCTCTCTGACAGAATGAGCGATCCCCTTAAAAAATGAGTCAGTTTTGATTAAATACCTATCTTTGAAAATTTGGCCGCATGGGAAGGGGTGAATCGGTGACCTTCGCACGTGCAATCACGTGCGAAATGGATGACTAGCAACTGTTGGGAACAAAATGGTCAATCCTTTTAGGCCTTCTGGTGGCTGAATTTCAAGAGAATTCCACCTACATTTGGTACTTGCGTTTGGCTTGAAAACAGCCAATGGACATTTGACATTCGTCGGTGTGGTTCCTGTGGACCCAAGTCGTTAGACCGGTCATAATTGACGCCAAACTTTGTGGCCAACAAAATGCCTCCATCAATTTTGCGAATTGAAGCCAATTGATACTCCAATTTTACGATTGAAATTCAGCTTTAAACCGACAAAAATGGCGTGAGCGAGAGGAAGAAGATGATACTGTTCGGACCGGTTCCACCGGTTAGAACCAATCCGACTTAATTTTTCAAAATTAGTCACAATTTATGGGGAAATTTTTACAATTAAGCCTCAAAATTGAACTTAGAATGTGAATATTATATAAAAATGTGATTTTGCCCAAAAGTTCGTGTCAATTTGTACGAAAACTCCAAATTTGTCTCTAATTGCAATTCGGGAATTTGTAAAATTGAGGACTCAAACAATCAAATTGGACCAAATCACCCATGCCAATTGATTCAAAATGATGAAAAACATTGGGCGGTGGTTTCAATTTGTGATGGAGGTCGTTGAATTAAAAGTAATTTCCATTGTATCTAAATTCAAAGACTAAATTGTAATTAAGTATGTAATTTTTTCCAATCATGCAATTGAGCAATTTGTGTAAACAATCGGAGTAAATTGCCATGAAGGACAATCAGATTGAATGATAGGACTCTTACAATGCGAAAATAGCAAATTAAAATACTCAAATGACGTTTTTTACCAAATTCAACTGTATGTGTAACAAAAGAACACATAAGCTTGAACTTGAATTTTGACTTTTTATGAGGTCAAGTAGACAATGGAATTAAAAGATAAATATTGACCATTTTTTCATATTTTTGTGACCTCAAATGCTATTTTTCTTGATTTTTCAAATATTTTTCTATTTTTCAAAAATATTAAAAAATTGAAAATTATGAAAATTTATTTTTTGATTTAAAAAATGGCTCCTTGGACTTGGCCAAGGTTACCAAAGTTGATTTTTTAATTTTTTCAACTTTTTGTGAGTTTTTTAATGAATTTTCTAAAAATGAACTAAAAAAGACTGATCGAAAATCAGGTGTCAATAAAATTATGTAAATATAAAACAGTTTCAATTAATATAGCTCAAGTGAGAGAATGTTAAAATTATCTTAGTGTGGTATACATTAATTGAAATTAAAGTATAGGCTGGCCTATTAAAGTATGATACATATATTCTCAATTAGTTATAATATGGATTGGCTTAGTGTAGGCCAAAAAGATGGGACCCATAATGAGAAGTTCAGTGCCGAAACTCTATATAAAGGTTTAAGTTCACACTTTTAGAATTTCGATTAAAGTATACTATAAGTGCCAAAACTTGTATACGACGCTTTAGTGCCAAAACTTTTGAAATGGTCAATTAAGTGTCATCTTTTAAAAAAAAAACGATCACTTCAGCGCCAACTCCAATTTAAACTAATGTGGCCCGTTAGGAATCTGATGTGGATTTTTTTAATTAATATTTGAACTGACATGACTCGCTGGAACTGACACTGAAGTGAGTATTTTTCAAAAAGTTGGGAACTTAAATTATCGTTAAAAAAAATTGACACTTAAGTTATCGTTTTGAAATTTATTTTTTTTGGTAAGACATTTTGAAAATTTTGGCACTAAAATAATCGTTTTTCCAAAAATTTGGCACTTTTAATGATTGTTTTAAGAGTTTTGTCACTAAAGCGAGCATTATACACAAGTTTTGGTATTTGTAGCGTACTTAAGCCCGGAATTTCTGAACGTACCTTTTCATTGAGAAGGGTGGTTGTTATTGACCAGCGTTAATGAGATGGAATAGAGGGGAAGCGCTCGAGTCTTAATTCGTCAACGTTCCGCATAAGTTTTCTAATGTATTCTAATCAAGGTACACACCACTCTTTCCCCTCATATTGTAGTGTTTCTCATTCCGGTTAAACGATCCTTGGGCGAGCCATAATCGTGGCCTGGCCTTACATCTTCTGCTCAAGTAGGAAAGTCTTGATGATCATAGTATAAAGAGGTGCACAAACTGTATCGAGTCTTTTCGCGGGAATTGGGCACTTGATCTTCTCGTAACACTCCTACGGGGATCGTGGCATCTCGGCTTCTTGGATCACCGACGAAAAGACCACTTCTATAGCGGTGGTTCTCCATTCCATTTTGTGCAACCAGTCCTTTGTAGGCAATTCTCGATTTTCAGGGTGGAATCCACCCATCCTAGAACCAGAACCAGTAAAACCTTGTCTCACAGTTGAGTCCCAACCACAATAGCCAAAGTTCTACTTGTCATGATGAACATTTCCAACAAAGGTGGTAATCCCCTAAGCTAGTCACCCAATCCGTTTCTAAATAACCCCTTGCTCCCATCAGTATTCAATTTAATCCACCTTGATGGAGGAGGATCACAACTACCCAAAATTGGGGGGAAACTTGTCCTGGACTCGTAGGGAAAATGAAATTACTCTAAAAAATTGACTTATTTCTTGACTGCCAAAAAAACCTCGCGTTATTATTAGTTAACACTCCTAGACTGGGATTGATGATGACAAGAAAAAAGAAAATAAAGAAAATTGGATGGTCGAGGGGATAATTGTCCGAAAAATCCTAAATCAATTACACAACGGTCCATTTAGCCATAAACATTTAAATTGTGTCAATTTGGTCTCGTTTTGTCATGTTGGAACTGTGGAATGACCCCACTTCATCATCAATCTTCTCGGGAGTTCAACGCATTAATTGGCAGTGATATTAGCTTGGACGTTGTGCAGATATATGAGTTTAGCTTACAACAAGATTTGCTTCAATCTCAAAGAAGCAAAGCGGTAAGTGGATGCGGGCAGCATTCGCATTTTCTGTCTTGAAGTGTGGGTTGGGGTTCATCCGGGGTTCAGTGCTGGATTATACAGACGTGTTTTGAGGGGTCTCGGTTAGATGCATGCATCGACAACATAGATATTCAAGCCAATTAGGAAATTGTTGCCATTGTTGGAAAATATTAGGTGATATTAAAAATACGAATTGCTGGGAATTTAATTAAAAAGATTAAAAAAATAATTTTAAAAAAAAATTGAAATATTTGCGGCATGCGAACGCCATCTTTAAGTATAATTTCTCCATTTGGAGTATGGAACTCAATACTTTAAGCTCTAGCGGATATCCTCCCAAAATATAATACACCATATTCAAGAACAAGAGCAATGTAGTGTATATAACCCTGCCGAAAAAAAGGGAATGATAAATATGAAAAGGGAAGGAAAGTTCTTTTTTTAATTCGGTGTTTCTCGATGAATTGTGGTTCGAAGTTTAATTTTATATTCGGGTGAAAGAGAGAACAGTTAAATAAACCTGTATTGGGAATCGTAAAAGCGATTATCGCTATAAAGTCGCTATAAAATAATGAATGATTTAAGATAAAATAAATTAAATATTACAAAAGTCCTTACAAAAATGATGGCCTTCGTAGCGGCGATAATGACACTTCAACGCTCATTTGCTGTGGCGATTGACATAAAATGGAAACTCATTTAATCACCTCAAATTTCATTTGATGGGGGGTCAATGATATAGGCCATCGAGATAAAATGCAAATTGGGATGAAATATTTTTTATTAATTAATTATTGTCAGCGATACGAGCGGTGATTTTTAAGAAAATATTTTTCAAATTATGTAATTTTTTTATTTATTTTTTTTGGAAACAAATGGAGCCTGAGAAATTAAGACTATTAAAGGACTTGTTTTGATGTCTGATTTAACACGCGCTTCTGGAGCGAAGTCTGTTTTTACTTCGCCGAGCACGCCTTCCTCGTCCTCCCAATTTCTCTTGCAACAAGCACAAAATTAGGGCACAGAATCCCGAGCACGAAATCGCTCCGAAGGTCCCTCGCACTGTGTCTCCCACCCAGCGGACGCTGACCTCTTCCGCTCCGTCAGTCGATGCGATCATCTCGATGAAGAGCTCGCGAGGCCTCGAAGTGTTCGATTTCAAAGAGGAAGACGAGCTCCCCGAGCGGGCCTCTGGCAAGTATCTAGGGAAATTCAAAACCCCTAGGATGGACGATCGCTCGATTTTGAAGTATAACTTCCTTGAATGTGGTACATTTGCGAGCTTTTTCTTTACTTCGTCTCTGGGCCGTACGGTGATTGTTCACCAGTTAGGTGCTCCGTATGCCTTGTTGCGACTGCGTAATGGCAGTGCTACTGTCTTAGTCGCTGTGATGTGCGTCGGAATTTTGTATTTTTTCGTCTAGAACTTTGTTGGCATTAGGTTTTTGAATCTCAGTATGAAGTGGCCGAGTATTGTACGGAATGCAATTGTCGCATCGAGGGTGAATCTGCTGGATTTTTTTATTAACCAGAGGGGTGAATTTAGTCTTCAAAAGATGTTTTTTTTCCTCATTTCATGGTTGCGCCTGGTATCATTTAGCGGTGGTGAAAGGGGTTTATTCTACTTACAGTCCCCTCCTTGTGAATGGGAGAGTGTGATGGATCATCCTGAACGGTTATTGAAAAGGAACGGTAAATATTTGTCCCAAGTACATAAGGATGGACATCGGACTATAGCCAAAAAGTTCTATCTGTCGCACGAGAATCGCTTGCCCTTTTTAATTGAAAAATTCCCTTAGCAGGATGCAGTCCTGTTTACAAGCCTCTTATAAGTGCATGTCAGTCGCTCTTTGTTATTCCGTAGTGCATGCTGGCAGGGTTTCAGACTAATGATGTTAGCAAACTTTTTAGACATTGCCTCAATTTTTAGCAACGATGCAAGGAGGACTTCAATCGCGCACCAAGTTCAACATAATTAGATATCATGGGCTTTCTATATATACTTAGAAAAGTTTGCTGCTGTTTGCTCTCAATTGATTAGTTTTCTCGTGCTTAAGGTGGTTTCCTTCATCCATAAATAGTTCTCCCAGTTGGTTTTTCTGAAATACTCGGCCTTTTACATTACTTTTCTAATTCTTCTAATTTGACTGTAGTTGCCTCTGGATCAGATGCTCCTAGAAACAAAACTGATAGTGTGCTCTGCGTCGAAGTTGACTCCCTCAATGATGATCAGAGCAATGAAAATTCCAATTCAAACAATGCTTCAGGCACAGATGAAGACGGTGGTGCCACTAAAAATTCTGATGATGGGCCAAAATCTGCTCTTGATTTTGATTCTTTGGATCATGGACAGCATGCTTATTTCGAGGTAGAGAAGCAGGAGTCTAGGAGTTTATTTTCTGTAGGGGGAATGAGAACCTCGAGCCCCGGTGCATCTTCACCTGGAAAAAGTCAGTCATACAGTGACGCATCAGAGGCTCCATCCAATGTACTTCAAGTTAAATTATCTATATATATTGTGATGATCCTGATATAGTAGTTTAACTACAGTTGAACTTTTTTCAGGATGGGTCGGTTGAGCTGAATTCTGACGCTTGTGAAAACATGGATGCTTCATCTAGTTTTGCTTCAGATTCTGAGGTGGATGGTTAGTAGCTCATGTTATATATCTATGGCCTGCCTTCTTTAACCCAAGATATACCTTTTGGATATTCTCTTCAAATGTGGTGTTCTGATCCCTACTTGCTTTGAAATGTCAGTTTCTTTGGATGGTCATGGCGCGGGTTATTATGCCAATCACATGGAAGTGGTATATTCTACATCTTGTTAATTGTTTACTGCAGTTATTTTGAATAAGATTTGTAGAAATATTTGTCATTTATTTATGCATTTTGCTAAATGAATGAGATCTAGATCCATGATCAAAGAAAGTTGTTATTGTCCACTCCCTTTTTTCGTTTACTATTAACATTTCATCTTCCATCGATTTGCTTTATTAGTTCAGAGTTCTGGTAGTTTTATGTGCTCCTGTTTCTTACTTATTTTATACTCCCCCCCCAATGGTCTTTATGGTAATGGAGAATTCTCCATTTTCCATTCTCATTTTAACTGGAAAGAGAATAGCAGTTTGATGGAAATATTCAGTAGATTACTTCTGTTTAGTTCTTCTGGGAAATCTTTTTTTAAAAGATAGGAAAGATATAGAAGGTTGATTACCATTTTCTATAATTGGAATGGGATTGATAAGACATTTCTTATGGGATGCATTGACTAACTCTATTCAATGTGAGTCATGTACATTCAAAAATTCGAAAGCTTCAACATATCTCAAACCACTGCAACTAATTTTCCTCATTTGTTGGACTTACCCCCCTGTGGCCTTGCCTAAAGAGGTATCTATAGTCCAATTTTTGTAACTGAAGAGAAAATGGTGATAAAATTTGTTGGAGTGTGTTCTAGATGGTTCTTTTGAAAAATTGTTCTTGAGCAAAGGCCATCAGTAGCGGGATTGCTGAAGCCCCTCATATATTGTCCCATTTGACCAACAAACCACTTGAAGATACTAACATGAATTTTACGGTGCTACATCATTCTTGAGGGGAAAAATTTAGTAATTCAACTATCAAGCACTAAGGGGGCGCAAAAGCATTCGAAAAAGTGAGCTCAGGAAACCCAAAAAAATGCTTATTTACAAGAAAGCGTTCACAAAAAGAGAGGGAAAAAGTGGAATCATAGAATATAGCTTGAACTACTGGTCCTGTAACTCCCTTGGATTAGTTCTAGCCGAAATGTACTTCCTATGTTGTTGCGCAACAAAGCTACGCTCAGAGATCATGTTGCCATTTTTTGGAAGGAATAACTTTAGAACGGATGGTTGAAGATGTATTGTGATCCGTTGGACCCTAGCGTATTTTGCATTATTTAACTGTTCCTATTAAATATTCCAATGGCTCATCTAGCCTGTTGGGCAATGCTAGAAAGATCAGATCCACCCAAAAGGGACGACATGGTACATGTTGGTTAGAGATGGACTAAGGGGTATGCTGAATGGGAAGTAGATATTGTAATTTTGGCGCTCAATATCTTATACTAATCTTTTGTATCTTTTCTCAAATGATTTTTGTAATTGGAATGTTTGTGCAATTTGTAGGATGGTGCAAATCAGGGAGTTCTTATTCGCTCTGAATATCTCATATATCAGGCTAACTATTACGTGGGACCCCTGCTAATGTTCTTCTCAAATAGTATCAGAATTGATTGTTCAACTACTTGTGATAAAGAGAAAGAGTTATCACTTGTTTTGGAAGTTGATGATCTCATTAGTATTTCGTGTCAGTGGTTACAGAAGGTGAGTTCTACATCCCAATCATTTTAAATTGTGAATCTACTGTTTATTGGGCTGACATGGTGGAATTCAAACAGGTTCAAATAGTTTTTGTTAAGCTCCGTGTGATTTCCAAGGATTCATTTGGTAAAGCTCATGATTCTTCGGGTGAGTCTTATTCGCTGTGTAATGCTTCTTAAAGCTGTATTGCGTAGTAACACTAAGGACTTTTCCCAAGGTTATTGCTATGTCTTCCATTTATCTATGGCTTGTTTCTTCCACTTCTTGTTGGCCTGAATTTACTCCTTTCCAGGCATTGAGGAGTTGAAGTTTGCAGTTGTTGACCCAAACTGGTCGCTGAAGCATGAAATGATTGTGGCCTCAAATGTGAAATATTTAGCTATCTGGGATTTTGTCCCTGGGTAAGTAAAACTGTAGCCATCTCTTCATGTCCCATCTAGCTCTTTAGGAATGTTTGTTATGAATTGACCAATGTTTCTTAGATATGCTGACACAACTTTTCTTTAGATGATATAGTAACCTCCCTGTACGTTACTGATTTTAAATGCTTAGTTGATTTTACAGTTGCATGATATAAACGCCATTGTAGTGAGTGTCCTGCTGTCAAAATTTCCTTTCACCTTAGGATGTGCCAGGTAATGTACATGCGGTTTCGTGCAGTGGACTCTAGTCTTGGTCCTTTAGAAGATATGATGCTTTAATTTGCAGGCAATGTTTTTTGGAGGTTGTGGTCTTTTATGGGACAAAGTGCTCGTCTACTGACATCAGCCCCTTCATACTTTGGTTTTGGTTGTTTAATGATGAAATTTAACTATAAAAAATATATAAACGAATCTGACAGTTTTTACCTTATTTTAGCTTTTGGCTGCTTTGTTATGGATACAATGCTTCTTAAACTTTTAAAAATTTGAACTTTGAACGCATGCATATGCAAACTAGCATAATCTAGTCCAAGGTGCATTTATCATAAAATTGATCGCGTAGGTGACAGTTATTGTGTTCAGCCTTTGGCTACAAAATGCAGAAGGCACTCTCATACCCAGTTAGTTGATTTAGGAGTCATCCTGGAGAAAATATATTTTTAGATGGCTTGCAATGTCATTTATGTAGATGACTTACAATCATGAATAGGTTGGTTATACTATGTAACTAAGTGGCCCTTTCATTAGTTTTGAGGTCTCTTTTGGCTAAAGGAAGCAAGACAATGGGAATACAATAATCGGAGTCAAAATAATGTTTAAGCTATTGTGTTTGGTAACTTCTTTGATATGAAAATGTAGTTCTTTTATGGTTTATGTATTGGTGCCATAATTGCTATTAGTATTAGATTTGTTTGTTTTCACTCGGATATAAGTAAAAGGCAGTTATTTTTCTTTCCCACCAAAGTAAAATTCACAAGTTCCAAAAATTATAAAACATTTATTGGTGAATGTTAATTTAGGCACTCTTAGCAAACTACTGAAAAAAGACAAATATGCCTACCGCATCAAGTGTCTTTACAGAAGTTGGTTGCCAAATCCAAGTCGTAGTTATAGGTCCATCTATGAAGTTACTGTTAGTGTCCATTTTTTCTCATTCATTTCCTCTTCTTTTTTTGCATGTCCTCCCATGTTAATGAAAGCATGGTTGGAGACCATTGTCCCTTCAAATTGGGGAATCCATTCCAATTCATTCCTGGTTAACAAGCACCATCAATAGGCGAATGAAGATCTCATTCCTATTTCATCGATTTTATCATTAACCGAACAATACTTGAGAGTTTTACTGGGTGTTTATTCTACATGTGCTTTCACCTTTTTTATTCAATTTCCCATATCCTTTCTCTTATGCCACGTTTTATCAGCGTCCTCGTTTGTCACAATTAGGAATATTTCAAACGAGCTACCGATTAACGTCAATTTTGTTTGGTTTTCTAAGGAATATTCTGATAGGTACAATGAGTTATGGCAATGAGATGGTCTCACTCTAGGAAATAGTTCATCATTTGAAATTGGCTTTTTGTGCTAGTTGGCAATGCCAAATCACTTGTATACACCCATATTTATTCTTCAGACGAGGCTCCTTTCTTCATATATAGGCATGGAAAGGGTAAGAGTTTCTTTTTCCTTGTAAGGATTAGATATAGAGATTATTGTAATTAACATGATGCTTCTCTTTTGATAAGGATCATCTTTATTTGAAATTGAAATGAAATTATAGGCGTACGGTTTGTCTTAGGACGGAGTGGAGGGAGTCTATTAGTATTGTGGAGGGGTAGTGTATAGATAAATAGATATATATATATATATACTTATTTATTTTTACACATTTATCTCTTTTCCCTCCCTTGATTCTGCTTTTATTTTTATGATTCTTTAGGGTTCATCAACCGCCGACCCCAACTAGTTTGGGATAAAGGTGTTGTTGATATTGATGTTGATGTTGATGTTGTTTGTTGTTTCATTTTTAGTTTTGAATGCAGTCAATTTGTCTGTAGTTGCTAGTCAGCAGGAGGAAGTAAATTATGTGTAATTGCATTGTTTAGTGCATGGAGTTTACTGTATGTAATTGGTAAATACAAATATATTGTGCATCGAATTAATGGCCTTGCCTCGTCTTGTTTATTGAATCTAATTTCATTTTTCCTCTTCTATAGTGCGGATGGGGCACTGGGTCAAGGGGATTTAAGTGGAGACAGGCACTACTTTCCCAAGTGAGTTACATTAACATAACTTACCCATGCTTTTACCTTTCTTGGAAATGCAAGTTTTTTGTGCCTTGATAAATTGCCGTGAATTGTAAGTGTCTAATGCTTTTTCCTGCTATCCACTTCCATTTTTATAGTTTAAATGCATTGTGGCATGTAACGTACGTGTTCATTAGGCTCATGAGACAGTTTAATTCTTCACTTCACTTAGTGCAACTAATTATGTGTTTGAGCTATTCAGCTGGACTTTGGTTCCCGTCTTAGTTGGGCCATAAGGTTAATGGGGGGCTTGGATTTTCCTATATATGGTGGGCTTCCTCGTCATTAAAAGAAAGGAAATTGCATTGTGCAATGTTTATCCCAGGGATGTGTGGGGTGTAAGTTTTCATTTCTAGGTGGTTCAAAAGACTGTTTGGGGGTTCAAAATCTTCAGTTGCTTCTGTGTTGTACTCTTTTGTTCCGCTTGGTTGGAATTATCCGTCTTTTAATTTACTGCAAATTTGAATCCGACTTTGGGGAAATAAGCATCCAAAATTAAGTTTCAGTTGTGAGAAAGGATGATGTCTGAGCCACTTGCCCCCATTCCGGCATTTTGTTTTTAAAATCAAAGGAAATGAAATTGTGTCAAAAAGATGAAATGTGCAATCTAACTTTAAGGGAGCTTAAACATGTTGATTTTTGCAGTTTCGATGAGGCTTTTGAAGAATTTATCTATCCAAAAGGGGAGGCAGATGCAGTCTCCATCAGTAAAAGAGACGTGGATCTACTACAACCGGAAACATTTATCAATGATACAATCATAGACTTTTATATCAAGTAAGTTCTTATTTAGCTGTATGAATTCTCAGAAACCTTGATTCCCAGCAAATACCTGCTTAAGACAGTGGTCTAATTTTTTAATGACATACACCAATCAAGTTGAGTTCATTGATAGAGGTTTTCCTTTGTACTTGACGACATTCTTCAAACTTGAAGGTCTGTCATAGCTATTTTGTTTGAGAATTTTCACTAGGAGGTTCATCTTAGCTTTTTCTTTGAGAATTGACTGACATGGGTCACTGCTTTTACTTTGTCATTTGCCTTATCTACAATTTTCATTGATGTTTTAGGTACTTGAAGAATCGGATTCAACCAGACGAAAAACACAGATACCATTTCTTTAATAGTTTCTTCTTCCGGAAGCTTGCTGATCTAGATAAAGATCCATCCAGTGCCTCCGATGGCAGGGCTGCTTTCCTACGCGTTCGTAAATGGACAAGGAAACTTAACCTTTTTGAAAAGGATTACATTTTCATTCCCGTAAACTTCAAGTAAGATGTGAACCTGGCAGATTTGGTGCTTTAAGTATGTTGATGAAGCTCCACATATATTGATAGTATATATGTCCTTGTAACAGTCTTCACTGGAGTTTGATTGTCATATGTCACCCTGGTGAGGTGGCCGGTTTTAGAGGTATGTTGGTTCTTCGCTTTCTTCCTGGTATTTGTCCATCTCTGTGGTCCTTGAGTTGAAAAATTGAGATGGTTCTGTCAATTCAGCTGCATAATGTGCTGCTTCTTGTTTCTTCATTTGGTTTTTTGTGAACTTCCAGAGGAGGAGTCAAGACAGTTGCCTAAAGTACCTTGTATACTGCACATGGATTCTATAAAAGGAAGTCATACTGGTCTGAAGAATCTTATCCAAAGGTATGATAAGATTTTTGTTAACCAATTTGACATGACGATCATAGAGATGATTGCTTTTGAGCTATGGTTGGTGGGCTACCCACTGGTTGATTATTTGAAACATAGACATACTCTTACCAACATCAACATCAACAATACATTTATCCCAAACTAGTTAGGGTCGGCGGTCGATAAATCTCAAAGAATCATAAAAATAAAAATAAATTCAATCGAGAAAAAAGAGATAAAGGTGCAAAAATAAATAAACAAAGATAAATAAATATATATATGTTTATACACTACCCCTCCACTCTGTCCTAAGATAAATCGCACGCCAATCTATTTCTCACTTCATTAAATCTTGTGTTTCTACTTTCCCCCAAGTAAGTTTCGATTGACTTCTTGCTTTCTTCATGTTATACTCTCGATAGCAAACTTTTGTTCGTATCGGAGCATCTAAAGGCATTCAAAGAATATGCCCAAATCATCTCAATCCATGTTTTCTTATCTTTTTTGCTACCGGTTTTACTCCAACTTTTCGCCGAATATTTTCATTTCTTATCTTATCCATCCTTGTATGACCACACATCCACCTTAATATCCTTATTTCCGCTACTCCCATTTTATGCTCATTTTTTTCTATACTGGCCAATATTCAGCTCCGTATAACATGGCAGTTCTTACTGCCGTTTTATAAAATTTTCCTTTTAACCTAAGAGGAATTTTGCGATCACACAAAAATCTCGATGCACTACTCCATTTCATCCACTTGCTATGATTCTATGGCTTACATCGTCATCAATCTCTCCCTTTTGAAGCATTGTGGAGCATTAGTACTTGCGGTCATGGTAAAAAATTGTAGCTTTAATGGCGTTGATGTTAAGAGGTACAGCTAAAACCATTGTGAAGCATTAGTACTTGCTGTCATGGCAAAAAATTGTAGCTTTGATGGCGTTGAAGTGAATGCATTTTGGGAGGGGCTGGTTTTGTGTTAATAGAGGAGAAGACTCTATTGATAGATTGAAGGTTTCTAGTCATGTGAATGACCTTTTGGTGATGTTCCCGTTAGGATACGTGGCTTGGCGAGGACAAGTCCAAAAAAGTGAAGAGGCAATGTGCAAGGATCTTAACTTTATGGGAAAGTGGGACTGTCATTAATGAGCTGTGCTAATAGCATAAGACAGACTGATTTAGCTTTCTCGGCCAGTAAGAAAAGGCCAAATGTGGTTTTTAAGGCTTTGGTTTTGACTGAACTTCTCTATCTTATTTTCTTTAGATGATGATCAAAGCATCTTGCTTGTTAATAAGGCTAACTGTCAACTTCTAATTTGATAGTGTTAGATGTATCTAATTATATGAATTTGGTGAACCTTGAAGAAGTTGATGAAGAGGTGAGAAGTGAACCTCTCCACTGGTGACACTTCTCCTCAACATCAACATTTTTATCCCAAACTAGTTGGGGTCGGCGATCGATGAACCCAAAAAAGAAAAATAGAATAAAATAGAATAGAACAAAAATAAAAAGCAAAGATCAATTGAAGAAAAAAGAAAAAAGAAAAAAATATAAATTACATTTTTCGCGTTTTTGACTTACTAGAAGCTCTGAAAAATAAAAGCTTCGACAGAAAAAGTTTCTTTTTCTGACTAATGAGACATTTTCCTCATCAGGGTTCTTATAATTACTTCAAAAAATTTCTACTAAAGAATTTTTTTTTTTTTTTTTGGTAAGGAATTTCTACTAAAGAATTTAATGTTGATCAAACTAAAAAACCAATAATTAAGGAATAAAAGGATGAAGTTGCATTAGTTTTAGTCATCTTTTTATGATATAAACTAACAGATGACATCGAAATGCAAAACCAAGTCGATCTTTTTATGACTGTAGGATTGGTAATGTCATTAAATCTTACTTATAAATACCAGTAGAGTATCTCATAGGCATGGAAGAAGAGGGAATTTTGATTTATTTTTCTTGATTATTTTGAAATATGTATATTGTAAAAGATTATCCTGCTACCTGAGGGAAAAAAATGAAAATTTCGGTGGTTTAAACTAATAGTATTCATAATTTGATTTAGCTAAATTTTATAATATAAAATATTATCCACTCTGGAGCTGGAGAATTTTTATTTTTTTTCATGTGCATAGCATTGGCCATAAGTCTAGCATTAAGATATCACTAAGGGGATGATAATTGCAGAATTTACATCTGAGGCCATATCTGCTTGTATCTGATTAATATAGTAAAAAAGAAGGAAAAGAAGAAGTTTCCTGTATGTGTTCTTTTAATAATTATCTTTCTTTTTCAATGTTATCAAACTTTTTGTTCATTTACCGTTTGTTGGATTGCACTGTGGAATCAATTGCATTTACATTTCTTTATTTGGTGATGCAACAGTTATTTATGGGAAGAATGGACAGAAAGGGGAAACGAGACATCAGAAGACATGTCCTCTAAATTCACCAATTTGCGATTTGTCCCACTTGAGGTATGAATTGTTTGCTCTAGGTGCAGAATGTCTTGTCAACATTGACTCTTTGAAGAAGAATTGCTATAGATGCTGTCACCAGCGGATGGTATGAAAGAAAGCGAATCTTTCTATACCATGTCTGGTGCATGCGTTGATATGCAGAATCATGTCATAATTTTGATGAAAATTTTTTGGTTGACGTAAAACCTGTTTGTGAACACCTTATTCACCAGACAGGTTTGAACTTTGAGGCAAGCAGAATATCTCTAAGTTTAGCTCTATATTTGCCTCATGTTGAGATACGAATGCAAGTGATAATTCAGTTCCATTGATAATGAGATATTCACGAATTGTGGGCATCCCCCCTTTCTCCAACCTTGGCCTTTGAAATTGTGAAAAAGTTAATCATATGGAAGTTGTTGCTATCTGCTATGCTCCAAGAGTTTCTGGAAATGATGATTTTGTGAGAGGGGATGAACATGTCTTCTCTTCCCAATATAAGGATTGTCACCTTTTTCTTTGGGCTTGTGTAGATCGTTGGTAGTCTCTCCATGGGCTAACTCATCCCATAAAAGACAAGTTGACAGATTTAATGCTAGGGGTGTGCTTATGTTCTATTGGTAAATTGGACTTTGGCAGTATCAAGGTTTAGTAGAGGTTAATCAAATTTGTAAGTCCTTATTTCCTGGAGGTTTCATCATTTTGGTTTGGAAACCCCAAAAAATCTTTTACAACTTCCCCTCCATAATTTGAAAATAAATGTTGTGTCTTAATCTTTTACAACTTTCCCAACCAGTTTGGGATAAAGGTGTTATTGATGTATGATGTTGTCTTAATTTTCGACTACCCCACGTGCCAATATTTGCATCTCTAGAAAGATTTCAGTGTTGTTGGTTAAATAAAAAATAAAAGTGAGTGTCATAATAAACACATAAGAGTAAGAAGTTAATAGTAGAACTCAATCCTGACCTATATGGAGTTCACTTGTGACACTGGAAGAGGCTTTCCTTCAGAGGTGGTTTTATGCCGGTACTTATAGCAGCCAATAAAAGAATGGTTGATGCTCGATACTTTGTTGCAATTCCTTGGATACATGGGGAGGTGGAATCAGAAATTTATGTATTTTGGCTAGTATACTGAGAAATTCACAAAGAAACTGGCCGTTTAAAGAGATAAGGTCAACACTGGTTGTGAGATGAATGGCTGAACGAAGCCAGAGACATAAAATTAAGGCTGCTTCCTTATAGAACTTCCCTTTGATTTTCTTGATACATTTGGATACGAGAAGAAACATTTTGGTCTGTCAGCTCTATTTTAGATCCTAGATTTTCAATCAATTTCTTATATACAAAGTTACAGCAAGTATATATAGTATGCTTGAAGATACTGGGAAATTATTGCACCATAGCTCAGTCAACTGCAAGTATTGCTGCTGAAATTAACTTGACTTGACTCAGCCAAGAATTTTTCACCGGCCGCAATTGAACAGGGCAAAATATAGTTGTAGTTTGTTCAAGATGCAGGTTTCCCATATGGTGAACCATCTATAAGCTAGTGATCATCTTGACTTAAAATTATGTGGAAGATGTAATGAAGGTTTTTGGAAATTTCTCATATATGTGTGTGGCTGCAGATGAAACTGATTTCACCATGGGTGCCAATGGGATAGTATTTAACTGTGCTAATGGAATAAGCTAGCAAATTTTGTGGTGTACGGCTGCTTTACATATCATTTGATGGTAGACCCCTGGAGTAGATTCTGCATTTTCATCAGGGATTTAGAGTATCGCTTCTTATAGTTGATCGATATATTTGGCAAGGATTCAAATAGTGCTACTGACATGCTGTTTGACTTCACGTTGTGATATCCAGGGGAAAGATATTAGGTTGAATATATGATTCGTTAATGTTTTTTTTCAATTCTGATTCTGTAATGATGCTTATAATTGCAGATGCCATCATATAAGTGTTTTAAAAGTATATGATAGTTCTAGTAGCCTTGATTATCTGAGGTTTACCAAGTTGAATTATGTACCATGGTTTTGCCATTCTAAAACTTGTATTGTGGATGGGAGCAAATATTCTACCACTTCTAGAGAGTTTAGATGATAGCTAAAATAACTTTTTAGTGGACATTCTTTTCACAAATCAACTTTGTGTCTTAATCAAGAACTTGGGGACAAAGGATTGGCCTAGTGTCATCCACCCAGCCAAGACCCCAGGTCGTGTTAAATTCTTATTGTCCCCTTCCTCCTTGCCTACCACTGAAACAACCCTAATATATCCGAGACATTACTCTGTGTGTGTGTTTTGTGGCATGCATATTTGTGATTTTTTTGCTGAAAAGATTTAACCTTTGTTCTATTATTGATTTCAGCTGCCACAGCAGGAAAATTCATTTGATTGTGGCCTGTTTTTACTCCATTACCTGGAGCGTTTCTTGGAAGAAGCTCCTCATACTTTCAATCCATTCAAAATATCCAAATTTTCCCAATTTGTAAGTTCCTAGACAGTTCTGCCTTCTGAAATGGTATCATTTGGTTTTAGACTTTCTGCCTCTTGGTTTTGCCTTGGAAGTGAATTGGTAAAAATCTGGTGAAGGGATGATTTTGTGACGATAATATTGTTGTCACTACTCTGAGAAATGAGTCAGGTGCAGTGTTCGGATTGTGATGCTTGTTTGGACTGGTTGTGCTCGGTGCTTATTCTGTCTTGGTCCAGTTCTTGAACTGCTCTTGTTTCTTTTCTTAATTTGATCTCTGTACCATAAGTTTCTGCTTATTTTTAAGTCCTCTGAAGAATTCTCTGTTGCATTGAATTTTGCTACACTAAATAGCATGTGCGCATCTTCCGTGGCTATTCATTCTTTTGGATATTGTGGCTATTGAAAACGAGATTTTGATTGAATCTGCAACTTGTTTGTTTACAGTTTGACGTTGGACCAGCATTTCCCACGAAGTATGTAGTTTTGGATC
The DNA here is from genome assembly GCA_028455895.1 of Rhodomyrtus tomentosa. Classification (NCBI taxonomy): domain Eukaryota; kingdom Viridiplantae; phylum Streptophyta; class Magnoliopsida; order Myrtales; family Myrtaceae; genus Rhodomyrtus; species Rhodomyrtus tomentosa. The sequence goes on along the minus strand of JAPCWY010000001.1, from coordinate 30,580,863 downwards.
ACTTTCTATACTTCCTCTGAATCTCGAAAATCATTTGGTTCCTGGATAGATGGATCTGCTGCTCTTTTGTGCCAAAGTTAGACTGGTATCTATAACAAGATGGAATGATGTGTTTCTGGATGTGATAGATAATAGCCTGAAGATATACATGACTTAGTGTTGAATTAGGCAGAGTTCGAGTGATGTATTTGAGAGAGAATATCAGTATTAGCTAGCCTCTTTTGCTGAGTATTCTTAAGTGGAAAATGTTTTCTTTGTCTCTGCTCTAAGAAAAACATTCCTTGGTTTTTTTTTTTGCTTTTGGCATGATCCTTATTTTCTTTTTTCCTGTTGATGATCTATTTGTCTCCTGATCCTGGCTCTTCAACTTTTTCAGCTTAGCACAGATTGGTTTCTACCAGTTGAGGCTTCTCTCAAGCGTACAGTTATTCAGAAATTGATTTATGAACTCCTTGATTTTCGGCCGCATGATGCTTCTTCAGCGGACTGTACTGAAGAAAATCAGTCCTCTAGAATTCTAGAAGTTGGGAATGAAAACAAATGTGGAGACTCTACAGAGAAACAGAGTCCTGTGGCAGCTTGTGGGTCGGTCACCCAAGCTGACAAGGGTATTGAAATCAATTTATTAGCTGATCCTTCCATGAGGAATTCTCAATGCCTTAATGAGTCAGGCCTGGTCCTGAGGGAGCTTCTCGAACCAGGAGCTGCTGCTGATTCATATCTTGGAAGGTGTCTTTCTTTTGACCAGCCAGCATATTATCTTAATGGGTCTCTATCAGCAGTAGAGGTAATAAATTCCCCTTACAATTAGAATCTCTTATAGGTTTGAGATACTTGTTTAATATATTGCTTTCAAAGATCTTTTCAAGGGTTGATAGATATCTTATGATTTACTGATTGCTTTGGAGAGGTCATCGAAATGATAGCCAGCTTTCTTGCTGGGGAACTGGTAATGTCTACCAGTTTTGGCAGCATTCTAGGTATCAACTTAGACAGCATTCGTGACTATAGAAGTTCCGAATAAATTACTATGATTGCTGGAAATTGACAATCCTCCTCATTCTATTGCAGAAGATCTATAAGTCCTTTATCATAACTTTAGATGTAATCAAGCCAAATCCTGTTGAGACAATGGATGTTGGAGCTCCTATTATTCGAGTCTCCATTCACTTCATCTTATACTTAAGCTTGGTTGAGCTTTTTCTTTTCAAGCTCGAGATTAACTCGATAAAATCTGTTAAGCTTGATTCAGTTCAATTGTGATGATAAAAATCTAGTTTAAGCTCCCGTTGATGCTCTGGAAATCCAGTACAACACTGACAAATTTTTCCTTACCCGACGAAGACGGGTCGATTACATGAATGTTGGACGCTTGAGCCAAGTAGTTTTGAGGCAGAGGTTGAGCAATCAATATTCAAGCTACTTGAGATTGACAAACATTTTGCCAAACTCAGGTAGCTTTCAGTCTTGGTTGGTTAAACCTAGCTATGTGAATAGTGTATCTCTCTACTTCGTTCCAATATTTTATGGTAGCACTACCAATCTGCTTTCTTCTCTATCACCTTGTTATGGAAAGGTGGATGGACGGTATCTATGCTTCACGATATTCTTGTTTTAACTGATTGTTACTAACTTATGTGATTTTGTTATTTCCAGCCAGTAGATGCAGAGATCAATAACCAATTTGCTTATGCGCCTTACGCACCTTCAGCGGAGTCAGATTTTGGAGAGATTAACAGAGTCTCGAATGAAGTTGCTGGTGTCGCTTCGTCTGAAATTGTCAGACCTGAGAACTTATGGAGAACAGGACTATCGGCACAAGGAGCGCATGAATGTCACGATGACTTAGAAAGATCCATGCACTCATTAGATGATTCACAGGACATAGATATCATTGAAAGGAATGGTAACAATCTGGCCAAAAAGGACGCTAGTCTGAGTCAAGAACTCAAAGCAGAAGATATGCCATCTCTTCCCATGGAAAAGTTGAAGATTTGTGCAGATGGCCTTGCCTCTTCTGGGGACATGCCAGAGATTGTAAATGCGGATTCGGAGAACCTTAACACGATGAATGATGATGGCAACGAGCATGTGAATTTCGCAATGCAGGACAACTTAATCATGTCGTTGCATCACAATTCTGGGATGACCAATACCATGTTGCACGGGGATAGTGATGCTGAGCTCGATCGGTATCCTCAGGATACCAAAGTTGCCAATGCAATGGAGAACATGATAGCTTCTGATGAAGTGGCGAAGACCCAAAGCAGGCAGGTGGAAGATGTAGATGGGCAGCCAGATGCTAAGAGGCTGCGGCTCACGCCTCCATCTGAAGGCGGGGAACTCAGTGGAGACATCTCCGAAGATCTTCATTTGTGAAACAAGAGAAGGAAGAAATTGGGGAATGGTCCCTTACGTCTAACTCTTCGTATATTTTTATATTTTAGAATGTCGCTAGGAAAGTGCTAATTTGCCATGCTGTGAATAGGCCGATGGCTCAATAGTTCAATTGTGCTTTAGTCCAAGAATGACAACCGAGAATGCCGGTGATGCAATTTTTTCTACTTGCTTGAAAAGGATGGTTATGTTTCACGCCCCCTCTGCTTTTTTATTAGGAAAAGCTTAGACCCGGATTCGGTTCCTGAACAGAAAATAACAGAGGTTGCCACTTGGTATGGAAAAGCTAATGCGATAAGCAATGGTTTTTCCTTTTGCTCTTCGTTGTTTCATGTTATTTTGAACAAGAAGAAAGGAATGTGAGGGGTTCAATTCGGCTCTATCCTTTTGTCAGTCCTAGGGATTTCTGCGGAAGGAAAATGGATTTGCTGATGGCCGGTTTGAGACGGGGGCGTGATTGGTTCTAGGTTGACTCTTTCCCGGTTATATGGGGATCGATCTTGTCACTTCCGTATCCAGAAGATTGGAATTGGAACCGAACCAGCCAATTATGAAACTGTTGGTTCCATATTGGATTTTCGGTTCTATCCAGGAATTGGTCCATTCTTATATTCTAGGTAAAATTCTAAATTTGTTCAATAAAATACCTAGCTCCACGACAGTCAACTGGTTATGTGGCTACTTGATCCTATTAAAAGTCAATGGTTAAAATTTGATGGGTACAAAAGTACTCAAGGGGCTTCAAAACCGATTCGAAATCGATTCCATCCGGGAGCCGTCTTGGTTGGACACAATTCTCTGTTATAACGACGACGATCCAGTATTGAAATTGGGAATCAGATCCTTTTCAAATCTTTTTTTTCTGGAACCTGCCTGGAATTTTCTGCGCTGGACAGATTTGATTCCCACCTCGGATGTGAGGCCTGCTTTGATACGAAATTGAACTTCTGTGATCATATTGAGTGAGGGTTCATAAAGCCAAATCCTACTGTGACTAGTTATTAATTGCACTATCTGACATTTTATGAATCTTTAAAAGATTCAAAAAGAACATCTTAACATCTCATCATTGAGTTTCCAATTCATACCTTCGGGACTTTGAAATCCAACATGCTCGAATTTTGGATCTTTTTTGTTCTGTTACAGATATTTGGATGATGATAGCATAAGCAGTCACAAACTTACGCAGAAATTAATAGATTCTTAAACTTTTTATCCTGAACTTTTGAGGGAAAATACAATCAAGTGATTTCATTTACATTTCGTCCAACTTCTCCGTCGAGATAGTCCAATTATCACCGGCCGTGCCACGTGTAACGATGGGAGCTTGACTATTTTTCAATGAAATGATGAACGATGGCGTTTTTGGATGAACGACGGGGTTTTGGACGAGGCAAATGTAATTTAAAAGTTTTCATGACAATGTTGGCATACATGGTCACTTCCCCTCTACCTGGACCGGTATCACCGTAGCGCTGGAGGTGATTCCTTTGTTATGCATCCATTTTCTTTATCTTTTCCTTTCATAATTCGTTAAGCTCAAAAGTTTTTAACTCCTGCTTGATGATTAATGGATGATTTGTCACGTTTAGTTTGTTAGCTTTAATTGGCCAGATCAAACCACAAAAGAACATTATATTAATCTATAACTTACGTCGTCCATCCGAAAATTAATCATATCCTATATTACGTAATGTAACTTTACCCCTCAAATCTTCAAATAGCAATTATCATTCCTTTTCCCCTCTGATAAAAATTATGTGCATACCAAATAAAAAATTTGTGGTAATAAGGAAAAAAAAAAGAATATGTGTACTAGAAGTTCTAAAACTTATAAAAATCTATATAATTAAATTTTAAAACTTGTCAAATTAGTGGGTCTTAAAATTTATAAAAAGTACAATCAAGTCCTAAAATTTATCAAATTAATTCTAAAAATTACAAAAAAAAAAAAAATACAATCAAGCTTTCTAAAACTTTCAAAAAGTGAAATCAAATTTTGGGACTTGATTGTATTTTTTTTTTGTAAATTTTAAGATTTAATTTCACTTTCATTATAAGTCTTAGACTTCTGGCGCACGTATAGCACATGACGCAGCCCTGTTTGGTTTGGTTCGGTTCAGCATTTGACCAAGGGATCTTGAGTAAATGCAACTACCTTTTGAGCTAATGACTTTTTTCAAAATGCTGGTGTTTGGTAAAATATGTTTTAAAAATACATTGAAAATCAACTCGTTTAGTAAAAAACACAATTTGTAAAGTATTTTCATTTTAAAAAAAAAGTGGCAATCGACAGGCGGCAAATGGTGGGCGGCGGCAGAAGGCGTCGTCAGTCGTTGGCGGTGGTCAATGATTGGTGGGCGACGACGACCAGCTGTGGTCGGCGGTGGTCGATGATCGGCAAGAGGTAGCAATGGCGGTCGAGACGGGCAGCAAGAGGTGACATCGGTGGCGACGGTGAGGATCATCGGTGATGGTCGTTGATTGGCGACGACTGCAGTAGTTGGCAGTAGTCAGCGGTAGCAGAGGTTGACAGTGGGCGGCGGTTGGGTGGCGGTAAGTGGAGGTGACAAAACTAAAAAAAAAAAAAAAGTTGCATTTGAGATGCAACTTCTCAAAATATATTCAGAGATAATTTGGGCTAAAGGCTTCTGGAAATCATTTGAAATAGAATATAAGTTATACTGACAAAAGTCACGACACGACACGACACAATACGACTCGTCAGCACGTGAATTCTCAAAATATAGAGAATTCCGACACACTGGAATACGTTGTATATTTTATGTATATTTTTATATATACACAATTTCAGAATCATAAAACTTCAATTATTACTGACCACAATATCAATAGAGTCGAGGAAAATGAAAAACAAAGTTCGCGACTTGCGAGCGAGGGCGAATTGCAAGCAGAGCCGACTGGGGGCGAGTCGTGATGGGAGCCGATGAGTCGCGAGTCGATAGAGGCGAGTCGCGAGAGGGAGAAGGATGGACGAGTCTGATAGCCAGGCAGCAAAAGAGACGAGTTAGAAATTAGGTTAAAAAAAATCACTATTTTAAGATTCCCGGAAAAAAAAGGTCCAACCGTGTCCAATCCGATTGTCAGCGTAACAGATAATACAATTGTATCTCTCTAGAAGTGAGTTAAAAAAAAAAAAAAAAAAAGAACCAAACACTGTTTGCATTTGATGGAAGGATTTTAAAGCCCAATGCTGAACCAAATTGGTGCCGGCGCCATCTTCACCTCCTCTGATCTTTCCTTTGCCTTCCTGTGCCTCCGTTGCGTTCACTGGCGATCACGAAACCTCCATTAATTAGCACATCTCCCTTCTCTCTCTCTCTCTCTCTCTCTTGAAACTCCGGAGATCGCCGACACTTTTCGAGCGACATTCTCTTCTCTTGCTCAATCTTAGGAATCTCCAAAGACCCTACCTTGCTGCAACCAGTCCGAGAAGCTTCCCGCTCCTCCGAGGCTTTCCTCGCATTACAGGTCGGCAGGTTCAACAATGAGGCTCGGTCAGAATCACTCTCACCCGAATCAGTCACAGAAAATGGCACTCGCTGGACTCGTCGCGGTACTGTTTCCGGTCTTCTTCCCCAATCTGTTCAAGCCACTAGGCCGGGCTTCCCCTTCCATGTTCTCCGTAAGTTTCTTAGCCTTCCCGTAAAGTTCCTCTCGCTCGGGTTTTGGCTATCGCTCGGCGTGATTTCTGTTGAGGATTTTTTCGTTTTCGAGGATCATTGCGATGGTTTTCAGTCGATGCCTGTCCGGTTCAGTGATCTTGAGTGAACTTCCATCCGTGGAAATGAACAAGAACTGTCATGTCACGGACTCTTCTCTCCTAATTCCTGTTAAACGTGCAGGGACCATGCCTTGTAGTTTTTATGTGCGTTTCTAGAAAATTATGCTGGATGGGTAGTACGAAAAGAAAGAGATTTAGATTTATCTACACTTCTTTTCTTATAGTTGATGTCCTCATCATCCATTTTGAAGTCTTTCATATGTGAATTTTATGGCTTTTTTTTTTTTTCAATTTTCGGCTGACAGAACTTTTACAAAGTGCTATGTGCATAATGCAGTATTTGAAGGAACTGTTACTTGCAGGAATGGAATGCTCCAAAACCAAGACATTTGCCTCTGCTGAAGGCAGCCATACAGCGGCAAATCGTGAGTCAGTGGCATTCTTAGCATAATTATTGAAAGGAAAGTAATATTGGTCCATCATTCAATCTTTTTTCTTTGTTCCTTCTTCTATTTTAGCCCTTCAGACAACAGTTGGATCTATGGTCTCCGTTGCCTGATCAAGGATGGCAGCCCTGTATTGGGTCTACAGATGATCCCCGTGAGTGCTACAAGCTACAGCTTCAGAATCTTTTGTCCGGCATTTTGTCCTTTTCTCTTTTTACCTTGTATGCTTCTTTTATGAGAAGAGTTATTGGTGGTTGGTTTTAAATGTTGAAGGATGTACTTTTGATATAATAATAAATTCATGTTTTTTTTTTCTGGACAGCGCTGCCCGGGAAATCTCTGGGTTACATCCAGGTTTTTCTTGATGGAGGCTTGAACCAGCAGAGGATGGGGGTATGTTCTTTTGTGTTGTTTTTTGTGTTTGCTTTCTGTAAAATTAGGGGCAAGGATGTGCATGTGTTAGCAGTGTTACATTCTCATATTGATGCTAATTTCGCATTGTCAATGACGTTGTTTGCCCCTTACACTATTTGTTCCTCTTAAAGATTTGTGATGCAGTTGCCGTTGCCAAAATCTTAAATGCCACTTTGGTGATTCCACATCTTGAAGTCAATCCTGTGTGGCAAGATACGAGGTACTTGCTGATCTTATCTGTTGTGTCATGTACTATTTCCTCTGGTCTTGCATATGAATAGAGGCTTGATTGATTTGTGTTTCATTTTTGAAGTTCATTTTCAGACATTTTTGATGTGGATCGCTTCATCAGTGTATTAGAAGGTGACATTTCTATAGTAAAAGAGCTTCCTGGCAAATATTCTTGGAGCACAAGGGAATATTATGCTACAGGGATTCGAGATACCAGAATTAAGATGGCACCTGTTCATGCTTCAGCTAACTGGTATCTGGAAAATGTCTTGCCTATTCTGCAGAGGTCAGTGTGTCAGATTTCCAGGATTGGAATGGACGCCTTGACATTTTATCGGCTCTTACCTGACGCATTTATTCATTGATGTAACTCTTATTTAGATGATTCTATAGTCGTAAGAATGCTGGATTTTACTCCTTTTCATTGAAATCCCTACTTCCCGATTGCTTCTTGTTTTTATGTTAAATTGACTGGAGCATGTGGTTCTTTAATTTGCTGATGCCAGTTACCTACAATAATATTCTTGCTAACGCCATCCTAATGCATAATATATTTACATACTTTGATGACCGTAGAAGAATGTGAGTTTTTAGCTTGCAAGGTATATATGGGATCCATAAGGTGATATTAAGGAATGATAAGGTCAAATTAGGTAAAAGGGAAATTTGGAACTTAGTTTGACATTATACTGTAGTGTGTTAGGTAAATTCTGCAGAATATACTGTTCAAATGCATTGTACCTGTTCAACCAAAAAAAGAAAAATGCATTGTACCTTCATATGTCAGAATCATAAGCTCTAAAAAATAGCTCAGAAAACCGTTTGCAGTGAATTCAGTACGTCTTGTTGGCTTAACTTGCATAAAAGTTGGAAGCTCCTCAAACAACATCCATTGAATTTCAACATATTTGGGCTCTCATATCTTAAATAAATGGGGAAGTTAGATTTCTATAGGATCTACTGCATTTGGAAAATAGCTATTTACAGAGGGAAAGAGAACACATGTATGCAAGAATACATGAAGCGAGAGATGTGATGAGGACATATGAACAGTTGTGCTCATTTCAAAAGAAAAAATGGGAAACTATATTGAAATGCTTAAAGTGAAATCAATTTACTGAATCTCAAATCTCACCATTAAAGAGTAGCAATTTCAAGCACTTCCATTTGTGGAATCTCATAAGTTAATTTCCTCTGTTAGTAATCCACACCAGATAGCTTCCTGGTTACTTTTGACTGCACCTGAATAGCAACAGACAATTTTTTTGGAATAACCTTTCTTGTGTGAGAAAGGGATCTTTGGGCACAAAGGTTAAGTTGTCGCCATGTGACCTGGAGGTCATGTCTTCTAGTTGTGGAAACAGCCTCTTGCAAAAAGTGCAAGGTAAGGCTGCGTACCTTTGACCCAAAGTGGTCCAACCCTTCCCGAGGGACCCTGCACTTAATGGGATCTTTGTGGACCAGTCTGCCCTTTTAAACCATTTCTTTTGTAACTGATGTGTACATCTCATGCTCCTTGCTGCAAACCCAATTTGATTTTGCCAGTTCGTGACTATCATTTTGAGTTGATTTTTTGAGTTTCTCCTTGTCGTTCGAAGAGAACTGGAACTTTTACATTTGTGCTCAATAATTATATCATTGGAAAAATATTATACAAAGGAACTGCGACATGAGACAGTTATCATTGATGCAGATTTGGAGTTGCTGCTGTTTCCCCATTCTCGCACCGTTTAACCTTTAATAATCTCCCACCAAACATCCAACGCTTGCGATGTAAAGTCAACTTTGAAGCACTAGCTTTTGTTCCTCATATCAGGGAATTGGGTGAGAACCTTGTAAGTCGCCTCCGTTACCCTGTTACAGAAAGTCAAGCAATGGGGAACTTATATGTGAAAGATAGAAGAGAAGAGATGAGAAATCAGGGATCAGGAAAGTTCGTTGTGTTACATCTGCGTTTTGATAAGGTATGGTACTTCCTTGGAGAGATGACAAGCGTGATATTTTTTGTTGCTTTTGGGAAAATACAAAAACATGTTTTTCACCCAATGACCCAAAATTCATCTTTATGTTTATGTTTACCATATTGTTATTCACTTTCCAAAAATACCCTCCCCATGTTCTGAAATTTACCCACATCCAAACGCTAATCAACAATGCACAAAATGTAGCCTACTTCTCAGCCACCACGGCCCCGCCACCCACCGCCATGGTCTCCAGCTAGTCTCCTCCAGCATTGCCCCAACCCAGATTTGTCTCCATCGTTCGTTGTCCTCGTGGATTGTCTGTCTTGAGGATTGAGTCCCCACCACGTCCAGGGGGCCTCGATTTGAGGTCGCCTATGGCATCACAACCTCATAAGAAAAATAGTAGCATATTAAATAGTAGCATGCGGCACAAATGAGAAGATGCGACTCCCCATTATTGTAGCTGCATCCATCGACAAAGTTTTACCACAATCTCCAAATTATTGTGCTTTAAGTGAGTAAGAATTTAAATAAATGGGATTTTTGGAATTTGAGAATAAATAAAGAAAAAACAACTCACAAAATTAATCCTTACCCAAAAAAAACAACTCACAAAATTAATTGAATTGTTGAAGAATATAAACATAACATGTAAAAGTAATATCTCTTCACAAGTTTATCTTCTTGACACACGACTGAAGAGTGTGATTTCTACGGGAAGACCCAGTGATCTAATCAATTGAACTGTTGCTCAGACACCAGATCGGTTTTGACCATTCTGATTGAACGCTGTGCCTGCGCCTTGGTTTGAATTCATGACTTCACTTGCAGGACATGGCAGCTCATTCAGCATGTGATTTTGGTGGGGGTAAAGCTGAAAGAATGGCCCTTGCGAAGTACCGTCAAGTAATATGGCAGGGAAGGGTGGTGAACTCCCAATTTACCAATGAAGAACTAAGGAATCAGGGTCGTTGTCCTTTAACGCCTGAACAAATTGGGTTGCTGCTTGCAGCTTTAGGTTTCAGCAACAGTACACGACTTTATCTTGCTTCTCATAAGGTAATTTTTGGTCTTTATCCGCGAGGCATGTTACCATTTTAGGCCAAAATTTGAGTGTCCTATGGGCATGATTATGTCGAATATTTGTCTGCATTGGAGTTGAGATGCAAACTAGCAGTAAAATTTCAGGTGTATGGAGGAGAATCAAGGATCTCAACTTTGCGCAAATTGTTTCCACTAATGGAAGACAAGAAAAGTCTCTCCTCAGCAGAAGAGCGATCCAAGGTCAAAGGCAAGGCTTCTTTACTGGCTGCAGCTGATTATTATGTAAGCATGCAAAGCGATGTCTTCATTTCTGCCTCTCCAGGAAATATGCACAATGCTGTGGTAAGAACCTGACAACCCATGTCTTGTCTTCTTGAGCACGTGCATTTTAGTGCGTTTTATTTAACTTACATTCATGGGATCCTGATGAGAAGTATAGTATTTGCTGCAGTAGTACCTCGGGCAAATAGTCTTGCACAAGTATTAGCGCCCTAACTTTCTTTCGGTGCAAAATCAATTATTTAAGCGGTTAATTTTGATTGGCATCATCAGCTAGGACATCGAGCGTTTTTGAACTTGAAGACTATAAGGCCAAACATGGGGCTTTTGGGGCAGCTCTTTCTCAATAAAAGCATGGAGTGGTCGGACTTCCAGCATGCCGTTATCGAGGGACATAAAAATAGACAGGGACATATTCGTTTGAGAAAGGAGAAGCAGTCCATATATACGTATCCTGCTCCTGATTGTATGTGTCGAGCTTAAGAGGATTGAAGTGGATTGTTTCGTAGCTCATGGCATCTCTAATTAAGAGCTTGCTGCATCGTTGTATAGTCAATCATCTGCTCGGTAGAATGTCTAAGCAGCTCGTTGGTATGTGCCGCATGCTATTTGTAATGTCGATCTCATTCCCTTTCTTGGTTTATTTGAGCTTATTAGTTATTACTTGTTGCCATAGGTTTTGTAGAAGATGATTTTCTCACAAGTAATGGACTTTTCTCTCTCTCTCTCTCCCCTCCACCAACAACCACCCCCACCCCGCGGGTAGGTTAGAGGATTTTCTCATAATTAATGGACTTCTCCCTCCCTCCCTTGCCGAACGCGGCGAGAAAAAGTTCACATCGAGGCTTGAGAGACTTGCATATCATCAGGATGTGTAAAAGATTAAATGGACATGATGGCACAGAGGGCGCGCACCGATGTTAGTCCTGGTCAAGTAACAAAGAAGTTTTTCCAGTAGAATTTTCTTCCTCCGCCACAGTTGACAGGAATATCCCGATGTATTTATTAGCTCTCGATTAACTTGGTGATTGGAACGGAAAATGGCGTCGACGAATCCTTCTACACTGTAAATATCTTCGCCACTCTTCCAAACAACGAAAGAATACGGCAGGTATAAGAAATGGGGGTTCTATCTCTATTAGGAAGCAGCCGGACAATGGGAGGACGCAAACCCTGTCTCTTACAAGCATTTTTTTTTTTCGGAAACAGACTGACAAAATCTCTACCCCGTATATGAACATACTTCCACTCAAAACCCCACATTGGCATATCGCGCATGTCAAGTGCAGGCCGTGAATCCTCGGATTTTGAACATATTTCCACTCAAAATTGCACATTGGCATATCGCACATGTCGATAGGAAAGTGAATCCTCGGTGGGACGGGGGATGCGCATGTCTGATGTGCTAGATCAGACCACCAATTCTTCATTCAATGGGTTATTTACAACAAGTGGTTAATTCAAATTGGAAGTGAATCAGCATATGCAGCCTTTAAAAACACAGCTGCATGCACTTATTTGCACAAATCCAATCAATGAACAGCATCCGGTGAAAAATCAGCACTAACCAATTTCCTTGTAGTGTCAATGACAATCCAGTTGGTGCTAGGAACTAGACGATATCTGACCATCTTTCTTCTCCTTCCCACTCGATGGAGACCCGCCACCATTTCTTTGGGCAGCCAATTCCTTCGTCTCAGAAGAACTGGATGGCGTTGTTTCTTCTTCAATGGGAAGTGTCCGTTTCGAGCCCTCCAGAGCGACGCCCAGAACAATATTCTCTTCCAAGGGAGGCCTGGCCATTGATGTTGATGCGATGGGCCTCTCTCCATCCTCCTTTGGTTGTTTGGGAGGAGTATCTACCTTTCCACGTCCAATTTCCGCTGAAGCAACTGCAGAATCCTCCAAAGGTTCCCCTGATGGATTCACATCCTTTGAGTTCGTTTTCAATACATCCTTCAAGGTATCTAATGTTTTCTTCTTTGGTTGCTGCGTTTCAGTACTTATCTGGCTTTGAGGGTCAGAAGACGGAGTTGCTGAAACCTTGGTGCCAGAGTTCGAGGTCACTTGTTGATAGACTTTATCATCTTTTTTTGAGTCAACTGTTGATGTAGATCCAACCTTTGAATCATCCTTCACGTGAGATGTTGAGTTCATTTCGGTCTTGGAATCTTTTTCTTCACTGGCACGTGTCGCCTTGGTTGAGGCCTTACTTTTGTCGTCGCCGTTGATTTTATAAGAAGGTTCAATCAAAAGAAAGGGACGATTCGCTGCTGCTCTGGAACGAGTGAAGACCGTATCAGCAAAAGGCACATTTTCCAGGTCAGCTTCACTGTATATTTTCTGAACTGTGCGGATAGGGGTAGCAAGTCGTGCACGATGATGACTGATAACCCGAAGGAGATCCAAGAGTATAGCTTCCTGTTCCATTGCAGGGTTGCAACATGTTGAATAGAGCTTTCATAACAAGAATTTATTACATAGATAATAGATGATCAAAATTATAACAAACATCTTCAGCTCACTGAGATATGAAAGCATCTAAGTAGCTTCAGAGGCATTTTTAACCAACTTTCCATTATTGCATATAAGTACCCGAATATACTGCATTTAAGAATTAATCAAATAAGCAATATGCCCTTGTCTTTGGCCAACAATATCTATTACATAATGTTCCCTCAAAGACACAAAGATCAAAGAGCTTGGTCATGACAATCCTAATCCTACAAAAATCGATTAAAAAAAAAATATATCGCAATACAGGCCAACAAACCAAACAGGAGAAAAAAGTGCAACTGCTGCGGTTACAAATAGTACTACCACAAGGAGCTATGGTTGGACACTTTTGTCATGCATAATTTTGGAATAAAAGCCAATCAAAAGTTAAAAGCCACGCTTTGGTACAGTTTATTTGCAATTAAAACCAATGCAGCCCATGAAATATAGGAATATTGGTCATGCTACAAGAAAGTGGCAGGTAGAATTAAGAAGCATTGAGATTGCATGGACTGCACACAATCTTTATAAGTTCCAAGTATTGGCACGCATAGAAAGTTCAGTTACTATTTTCTGCTCCAACTTCCACAAAATATTGGCACATGTTGAAAGTTCAACAAGATCGTTACTAATTTCTTTATTCCAAATGGAAAATGCCAACTGGTAAAAGCCCTCCAGTATTATATTGATAAACTAGTTTCATGATACTTTGATGTATGCTACACATAAACAGATAAGCAACAACTGTACATTTACCCGGGTAAAAGAAGCACTGGAAGAAAATAAAAACAAGATGATAATCAAACCTCTTTTTTAAACAACAAAAAGATCATAATATCATGACAAATGTCCTCGAAAGTCATAAGAGCACAGGCATATAGGTGTATATTTACCTTGACACACAGGTACTCTTCAATACGTGATGTTTTCACAAAGCAAGATATCAATATCTGCAGGGCCAGATCATTTAGATGTAAGGTTAAACAAAAGATACAAAACTAATCAGTATTTGCCAGAGTCCTTTGACTATGGAAGAGAAACATAGTACAAGAGGTTGCATTTACAAGAGATTACTATTTCCAACATTGGATATATCATGTCCAAGTCTCTCTTTTTTTTTCTTTTTTTTTTATAAAGATCATGTCCACGTCTTTATTCACTATTGAGAGTAAAATCAAAATAAGATAAGGCAGTGATCCTTCCCTCCAAGACTATAGAAAAGAAAATATCGAAGAAAAGGCGCATTTAAGAAGAGAAGGACGATTATATAATTTTCATTGGATATTGCCACATCCAAGTCCTCATGCACTATTAGGAGCAATATCAAAACAACGTAAGGAACTTGGACAACACATAAGTTTTCACAACATCTGAAAGTTTACATCAACATTTGCATCATATTCATGTGAAAAAAAAAATGACCTAAAAGAATGATAACAAGGTACTCCAAAATAAAGAAAATGCCAATTAAACATTTAACAAACATTTAGAGTGTAATTCTTTTTGGCAAATATCAAAGAGCCTATTTCATGACAAAAAAAGACTAATGGGAATTTGTCTTGAAAGAGATCATTGTCCTTTAGATCCCAGATGGTGCACTAAAGCCGAAAGATTACCATTAGAGCCTGATTTTCTGGATTGATATTTTCCAGAAATACTCTTCGGTGCAACTTCTGCTGCTCCACTTGAGGATTCTTGGCCAACACTTTGCGCATATCAGCGACAATATTCTGTACAAACGAAAATTTGCACCAGTAAAAAAACTGGAAGCATTAAAAGAAACACAACATTAGTGGGTGGAACATGATTTTCTCACATTTATCTTATGGACATCCAGGTGACTAACAGCAAGGTGTGTCTTGATGCGCCAATGAGTCTTCTGGCTAAGATTTCTCACAACACTCACAGTGAACTTGTGGTTTGGAATGTGCACTGCTTCACGATCATCACCTCTAATTATGGTTGGAGACCACCAACCGACATGCTGGTGTTTCCCAAATTTAGTAAAATGATTAGAAGTTAATCATAAGAAAAAGAAAAATACCCAAGAGATGATTTCTTTAACTGGATTAAGATAAGAAAATTAAAGCTCATACCTCAACAGTACCAGAGACTTCGTAGCCTTCAATCTTTGTTTGAATCCATTCATTCACAACGAATGGTCGTGTAGCGTGAATCATAATACTTGAAAGAAAATTCGTAAATATCTGAATGCACCAATGAATAATGAAAGAAGTCATTACAAAAAAATTTAATGGCTAAAGCTGATTTCAGAGACAGATAATTAAATCCCTGTTCCTCAACATCATATGTACTGACACGGTGCTCACCTCGCGACCAGCAAGGGTAAGAAGTACTGTACCAAGACCCCCAGCGGTCAGCCACCTCTGTGTGGAGAATCCAAGTAACTCCATGAACAATGATATTGCGGCAACCCACACTGCAGTGTAAATAGCTTTTCCAGCAAAATTGAATCCCATCTGCTAAACAAGAAGAAATTCATCAAAGAGGGATGTGCTTTTTATAAGGAAGCTTCCAAGACAACTGTGCCATCCTGTGATGATGCTCCTACGCCAGAAGAATCTAATGTTGTAGCTAATAAGCAAAACATTTACATCATTCGTCTACCCTAAAACCAATACAAATAGCACTTATATGTCCAGATGCATGGCCATCACACTTAATGTCAGTGGATATTCATATGAAACGTGAAAGCAACAAAGTCATACATTTCTTGCATCGCTGCCATCATTTGCTTCCATATAGTACTTCTGTGCTTGCTGAATGATGCTGAAAAGGCGACAACCAGACCAAGTACTTAATCGCAATGGTTACAGAAAAACAAGGAAACCATAAAAATTCTTGGTCTAATCGGACATAGTAACAGAACAGATGAGCATATTATATCTTGTACAACCACAAAGGAAGGTCTAACAAAGGTCAACATAGGAATTCTGAATCATCGACAGACTCTCAAATAATCTTCTTAATTTTTTAAGTTCTCTTGACGGAAGTCACCTCACTAACTGAAGACGAATAGATATTCCCTTGATTCCAACACCAATTCTTAAAGATCAACTCACCTTGATAAACAAAATGCAAAAGCCAGTACAGTCGACAATGATCGAACAAAAATAAGAAGCCGTTGCTTAACGGCTTGACTAGCTTCAGTCGGTAAAACTACTGGATCCAAAGCTCTGTAACATAACCAGTTCCAGTTTAGTACAAATAGACTCGCTGGTAATAGGAAAAAAAAAAGCCAACATATACCTAGACTAATATAATCATTTATGCACCTGCAAAGGAGTGTCACTCCAGTCCATACTATCAAAGGTTGGAGATATGATGTCATAATATAGTGGGTACTGCTCTTCGTCCAACTGTTGTCATTTTTCTGCATAAATTGGAGATAATTGTTCAAAGAAATAAGTTAATGAACAGAACACTGCCAAAAAAGGAAAATACTTATGGGAGAATGATTGTGTTTACATGAAGGAAGACTACCCGAATGAGACGCATGAGTGGACCAAGACCCCAAGTAGCAAATGCAATGACACCAACTGCTGGGACCAGCTTAAATACAAAAGGGCTCCCACCCAGAGAGTCGAATGACCTGCAAGAAGCACATTGCAATCAAATTGATACGTATTATCAGGAAATCTGAAGAAGTAACATATTCAATTAGCACCACTTTGTTTCAGCTAAAAGAAAAAAATAATAATGGACAAAGAATTAGCAACACTTTGGGAGAAATAAGTTTTTCACACTCAATTAGAAACAACTGAATTTCCAATTAGGGTTTTCTTTAAGTAGAGAGAACATTGCAAATAATATCAATACAAATATTAGGTCTTTAGATTTATTAATGGCCCTTGAGGAGCCATATGAGGTGGTAAATATGCTCTTAAGGCACTTGGGTCCGCTTGGGTCACATCTAGACAAGTATAAGCAACGATAACAAATGGTGACATGGACGGGGATTCAATTTAGCTGTTTAACTGGAACGGGCACCCAAATCGAGCTGACCAGGTTATCGCTCTCTTGCTTTGTTACGTAAACCTCCTGAGTAAGACATCAATCTAGACAATGCAGGTAGTGAATTGGAAAAGAGAATACCTTTTCAAGACTAAAGCAACAGATTTTGCAACTGGGACTTCTTTTCCGCCACCAGGCACAAGAAAGGACCGGCAGACAAAAATATTATGTCTAGAAGATATGGGACGCTCTGGCGCACGTCCCTTGCCTAAAAGGCGGAGACGCCATGCATCTTGCCGCTGTAAATGCCAAATAGGATTTCAGTCTATTGAACTATTGTTCAACAAATCCTCAAAACTTCATCATATATGGAGATACAAAATAGACATGCAAGCGCCAGCACAACATAAACTAACTGCAAAAGCAGACCTCATATCTGGAAAGGAAATGAAAAACAAGGGAAAGAATGTGTGGATATTTGCGACTACAAAGGACAGAAAATCATTTATTTCAGAATGCAAAATAAGTGAAAAAAAGAATATTAATGACAACATAAGACAGCCAAGCATTGATTTTGAGATTGCAAGTATCAAGCCCTGCATATCCATACCAAAGAATGAGATGAGAGGTTGTTTCCCAGAGAGAGAAGCCGGCCTTTATGCAGAACACTCTGCGCAATGCACAGAAAGAAGAATGAAACCAGTAGTGACAAAGAAAGCAAAAATAATTCAAATAGCAATAGCCAACACTAATCTCTTACAGCGTTTTGGTAACAGCATTTTGGTTCAAAGAAAATCACTAGTTCACGGGAGAACTGCATGGAACTAGAATGGGCCATCACAGGAGGAGTGGAGAAGCTTCCAGAAGGATGACACAGATTCAGTTCAGGTAAGTTCAAATCACAAAAGACATGCCCTCATAAGCAATCAGCACTCCAAATTTCGAACTGCCGAATCGCCTGCAAAAAGTAAGAAGATTAAGGGGAAGCAGCAGTGTTCGGGGTTTGATTTGCCTTCAGGGTTTTGCACTAAGCGATAAATAAAGGTCTCATGCATCTAAATCTAAACAAAATATCATCCTGACTATGACGTGTAGAATACATTTCTCCTTCTGGATGTACCTGACAATCACAATTAAGCCATAACCCATTAAATACGAGGGAGACTAGAAGAAACCAAAGACCATTATTATGATAAAAGAACAGAAACATGCTCTTCGGCATTAGTAAAGAATCTAAAAGCACCAATAAAAATAGTTGCATGAAAGGTGTACACTGGACGATAAAATTGTGGCACGGATGCCTTCCATGAATGAATTAGATTTCAAAACCATTTAAGTCTCCTTCAAACAGCATTGGCAACATCTTAAAGAACCTAAGGTTCGATCCTAGTATGAGTTACCATGCATCCAAAGAACTCATACTTGACCGCTCTGCAAAGAGAGTGTATAGGTAGAAGACTTTCGCACATCTATTGTGATATCTGGCAAATGCTACTGCATAAACATTGCATAATGCCTCAGCAGCCTATGATCCTACATGAATAGTCAGCAGAATATTGTCCCTTGATATGTGATCTGTATTTTACGCATCAGACAGATACATGCGTCACCACGAAAATACCAACAATCTCCAACAACAATTCTCTCACAACAATCTCCTCAAAGAAATGGGAATAATTCAAAAAAGTCAAATCCCAAGCTCTGCCGTACTTACCTGCCGGTAATTGATACAAACCTAAACCAAGTATCAGACCCGGCCTAACTTTGAAAACAGAAGCTGCTCCAGAGTCCTAAATTCAACTGTCTCCGTCGTTTAGAACCACAACTAAATCGAAGAGAAAATCAGGGACATTGCCTCTCAAAAGTATGCAATCAAAACTGCGAGCTCATTTTCCAGCTGAAACCCTAGGTTTCGAAATGCGAACTCGTCTACGAGATGTACCGACAATCAATTGGCGTAAGCTTTCGTGACATACCTGCTAGGCAATTTCACCTCTAACCGCACGAAATTTCGACTACACAATTATCTCTCTAAAGCCGAAAGAGGTTGATCTATATTGCATGTACAATCCACCCAACAAAAATGCAGCAAGAGAAGAGAAACCTACAACATTTTCCCGGTATATCCCGAGGAACTTTCCTGGGAAAATTCGACCAAACACGCGAACAGGTCGTTTACCTTCGCGACTGGAGAAGCTGACGGCAACTCCGATCTCGTCTTTCGCGAAACCGTTGAAATATCTTCGGTTCGCCGATGGATTGCTTTCTTCAAATAGAAGCCAACCGCTGAGATTTTGTGCGGGGGAGATGAGGGAGGCGCACAGTAGCAATCCGTCTGCTAACTTGCGCAACGTGCGGATTGCCCAGAAACCGTCGTGGGCCAATGAGATCGTGAATTTCCGGATGTAACCAAGGGAAGTGGGCCCCGCAGGCTTTTGCCAATATTACAACGTGGTTTTACGTGGCGGATAGACACTCTTCCGTGTCGGGGTTCGCGTTTGAATTCTCTTGCGGAGTATTTCACGATTTTGCCATTTCTGTGTTTGCATAATTTTTTTATTTCTTTTTGGAACACGCGCTTTTCTAGTTTCCGCTTCTCAAAAGTGACGGCACGCAAAGGCAAGACTATTGGGGTCAACCGCCAAATAATAAATTATCATCTTTTCGAATTATTTTGGGCTAAAGTAGACATGAACCGGCATAAGTCGAATTTCATGCTTCATCCCCATTGAGATTCGAAATGCCACTTCATTCAAAAGAAAAATAATGCGTAAATAAGTATCTGCATTATAACACTTCTATTTCTCAATTTTTGCTCCAGTAGCCAATTTGACAGAGAAATCCATTTGATAAAAAAATTGAATTCTGGTATAAGATTTAACTTATGATAGGATTTTTAACTTTCGAAGTAATTTTTGGTAAAATTTAAGAAATAAAATATTTTAATTTCTCAACTTCACAATCACTTCTTCGACCACACCAGTCTCCGTCGCCTTCTCATCGCCGCCAATGCCCGCTGACCACCGTCGTCGTTGCCACCGCCCGCCAACCTCCGTCACCGAATACTTTGCTAATAATGTTTCAAAAGCATAAATTTTCAATTATTACCAGACGAATTTCTCTAATTAGAAGTTAATCTAAAACGAAAGTAGAAAACTCAACTTCTACTTTTGAGGAGAAGTACAAAGATCTAACTTCTGATCATAAGTTGATTTTTAGTAGAAATGTTGCCATGCGCACCCTAAATAATTGGGAAAGTCAATATTTTTTTAGTAAACAAATAAGTTGAATAGATGATTTACATAGGAAGTGAATCTATTAACATATCACTTGTGGAATATGATGAATCACACAGTAAGAGCGCATGATCTGTTTCACTATATTTCCCCCCGCCCGTCCCTATCCTAAAGATAAAATATTTAGCATTTGTCCCTAGACGTAAGTACCTAACTATCTGAAAAGACCGTTGGATGCCCTAAATCATCAACAAGTGCCTAGATAAATATTAATAGGAAAAAAAAAACACCTTTTACTCATATTTAATCGGAAATAAACAAGCCCATAAATTTTGGAATATATCATTAAGTTGATAATTATTTGACTATCGCTTGCTATTTAATTGGGAGCATCGTGCATTAAGAGCTCGAATGCTCGACCTTATAGTACGGTGAAGTTGTATCGCCGAGGTTATGCCACAAACATGACTTGAGATCTAATCTCCGATCTTGACTAAAATCAGTCAAATCAAAAGGGATAAATGGAGTGGTAATTAAGGCGTCTTTTATGGTATTTGGCGATCCTATTGAGCTGAAATGCAACTTTCGTAAATAAAAAACAGATCGACAAAGTGAGGACCGACAGGGGGAGGGGGGGGGGGGCAGTGAACAAAACCTAGATTGAAGAAATTTAAGATGAAGAGATCATAGATTAAGAAAATGATTTTTTTTTTTTTTTTGTTCTGCTGGTGTGTTTGGAAAAGTGAAAATTAGAGGTAAAATAAAGGCGAAGATCAATAATTTGTTTGCTTGGAAAGAGACAGAAATTGATAGGAGAAAGAATAGTATTTGGAAAATGACTTTCGCGCACTTGGGTAATAGAAGATTTTACTGCCAATTCGAGATAGATGAATTTTGACACATAATAAGTAGAATTAGGTAGGCTATGAAATAATAATTAAGTCCAACTTTAATCAGAACGATAGTTTTCCACGAACTAAAATAATATACATTTTATTTACACAAACATCGTAAGATATAAATTAAATAAGTTATATATATTCCGTTAAGGCTGTCAAAATGGATCAGAAATTCATATTCTAATTAATATTTATTTAAATGGGCTAGCTCACTTAAAAATGGATCCTGATGGGTTTTATTTTATTTTATTTTATTTTTGGGTCTGAATGGGTTTTAATTTTATTTATTTTTTTGGTTAGAAAAATGGGTTTTAAAGCTCAAACCTCAAAATATATGGATTTTAGTGTGTCTATTATAAACCTACTTTTAACGTTGGAATAGGTTATAAAGTTAAAATCTCAAAAAAAAATATGGATTTGAGTGGGTCTGATATAAATCCACTTTCTACACATTTAATAAAAAATTAATATCACGAAAAATCTCATACTGAACACATTTGAAAAGATTATCTTAAACTATTTTTTTATCGTAATAAACCCCAAATCGTTACATTTGTGATAAATTTACCCTATATTATTTGTTAAATCACAATAAATTCCAAATTGGTCACATGAGATATTTTTACCTCAAACTATTTTTTTTTTTACAATAAAAAACGTCAAACCGGTTATATGTGATAAATTTACTCTAAATTAAATTTTTGATCACAAAAAATTTCAAACTGGTATACATGTAACAAATTTACTCTTCCGTAGTTTCCATTAAATCGAGTTAGTACCATAAAAATTATAACCGATACATGTGTGACAAACAAAAGGTAAAAACTCTAAACTGGTATACTCGTTAATTGCCATGTGTCATTTAACTCAATAATTTGATTGTAAAATTTAACCAAAAACTAACGGCGGATAAATTTGTAACAAGTGTAACAGTTTGGGGTAAATTTATTTCATTTGTACCAGTTTGAGATTTTTTGTAGTAAAAAAATATTCTGACGTAAATTTGTTACAAATGTACCAATTTGAGAATTTTTGTGATCAAAAAATATTTTTCTGATAAATTTATCACAAGTATAATAGTTTGAGATTTTTCACAATATCTGATTCTTTTTCAAGATGCTTAGCAAAGGGATCATTAATTTTGATATATGAACGTAAAATAATTAAATAATCCATATTATGCCCTGAATTTTCGTATTAACTAACTCTTCATGCTTTTTCCTAAGTATATCAACATCGTTATTTCTACTGTCCAATAAAATTTATTGAAATTTGCAGTATTCAAATACTAAAAGAAGTCGGCAAAAAAAAAAACTATACTAAAAGAAACTTTGATAACCAAGTTTTCTAAAGCAAGAGCTCGGCAATTTTCTTCTCGAGAAAAGGCGAGAGTAGGTTTTTTTTTTTTCGAGTTACATGATAATTAATCACCTTTACTCATCACATTAATCAAATACAATGCGACGCTCCAAAATGTCATGCACGACATGTGGTCTTTACACTCATAAATTATAATTACGCATGTGGTGGCACAACAAAATATTTCACAAAATCCCAAACAAGAAATCACATAAATATAACTAATATACTTATAAACATCAGTATAAAACCTTATTAAATCGTTCAAACAAAGTACAAAATACAAAGTTATGAAAAAAGGGTCAGGTCAATTAGCACCTCCGCTCCCATAGATCTATACCAAAAGCGAGCATCAACATTAACCAAGAAAACATCCAACTCGGAGGTTGATGGCTACCAGCATCATCTAGTCCCCTCCGGAGGACTATCCTACACGTCCGAAAAGACAAGAAATGAGTCAAAGCTAGGTGAACGAAATCTATGAGTCCAGCGTAGGGGATCATTAACACTCAGCCTAGTAACAACAAAAAAAACAACGTGAGTTTCGAGACAAGTACAAAATAACAATTCATGTCATGATGTAAGTAGATCGATGTGTTTGGGGACGCATAAAAGCAACATGTGAATAGTATGATCGTGAACTAATTTAACCTATTTATTAAGAAGTTTTATTGTATATATTTCTTCATAGTATATAATCCTTCCTATTGTATATCACCTCATTAGGTTACCTATTGTCTTATATATATATATATATATATATGTGTGACAGAATTGAGTATTGTAAATGTACATAAAAAATATTCATTAAATAACAAAAGAAGAGTTTTCTTTTCTTCATGGTATCAAAGCCCTAGGGTTTGATCATTAAGGTACCGTACGTCAATCATCGGCTACAGAAAAAAAAATTGGGCCATTCTCGTCACGGCGCCATCGTCTCACGCCAATCAACTTCGTCCTATCCGAGCAATTCATTCTACGAACCTTATCTCATGGCCGACGATCAGCCAATTGTTGCAACTGACCAAGCGAATGCTAGTGCCTCTGCTACTGCCGTTCTGGCAGACCTAACCGCTGCGATGAAGCAGCTCTTGACCCAGCAGGCCGCGCCGCCGCGTGTTGAACCTCCTATTGCACCGATTGCTGTCAAGCTTGATGGCAAAATTTATGGCATATGGTCCCAGGTTGTTGAGACGTATGTCTCTGGTAAAGACAAACTAGGTTATTTGAACGGTGGTTCTCCTGAGTCCCTTCCGACTGATCCGTTTTTCGACAATGGAAGACCGATGATTCGACGGTGAAAGGTTGGCTTATCAATTCTATGGACCCAACCTTGATACCAAACTTTATTCGATTTCCTATTGCCAAAGCCGTATGGGATGCCGTGACAACGACTTTTTTTTTTTTTTATGGATCTGGCACCTCCCAAATCTATGATCTTAAGAGGCAGGTTTCTCGATTGAAGCAAGGTGGTGGACCCATCGAGAAATATTATAATGATCTTCAAGGGTTCTGGCATAAGATTGATTTCCGACGTCCTAATCCTATGCAATTTCCAGTCGATATTCAGAGATACAATGCTATTATCCATGAAGATCGAGTTTATACCTTTTTGGACGATCTCGATGACCGCCAGGACAATGTTCGTGCTGATGTTCTAAAGATGAATCCATTCCCCACTATTGAGCAAGCTTATGCCTAGGTCAGGTGAGAGGATATGTGCCAATCTATTATGATATCCACTCCCGTATGGGTCGCATTTGGTTCAGCCATGATGTCACAGCGGGGCAAGGGTGATTAGCACCTCCAATTAGTGCCTTCTGCCCTGGGAGCTCGTTTTAGACTTGGTATGCAAATTCAATCTGAAGGGTGCTCTCACTGTGAGAATCCTAAACATATAGCAGTATCTTGTTTTAAACTACACGATTATCCGGATTGGTGGGATGATTTTCAGACCAAGAAGAAGAAACCGGGCTCACAGAAGGGGCAGAATGGAGGGCAAGCCTCCTTGGTGACTAGCAGCTTGTAAGTAATTTCTATGGAGCTTGAATCTGCGAATGCCGAATCTCCTGAAAGAAGTTGTTGGTTTGTCTTTGCTAATGGACATGGTGATGGTCATCATGGGTGGATAATCGATTCTGGCGCTACTGATCATATGACTCCAGAAGCTGGCGACCTTCTTACATCGACTACACCACATCGAGATCATATTTACAATGCCAACAGGCATAGCTTTCCTGTGACAGCTACGGTGTCGTGTGTCTATCACGCATTCTCTCTCTTTATCTCATACTTTACTTGTTCCTACATTGTCTAGTCATTTGTTATCAGTTGGATAGCTTACCAGTGAGTTAAACAGTGTTGTATTTATGTACCCTGATTTTTGCCTGTTTCAGGACATTCTTATCAAGGAGATTATTGGGCATGGTACTAAGAGGGATGGGCTGTATTTTGTGGATGACATTACTTCTGGACGGACCTATCATTCTCGTGGACAGTTAGCTCAAGAGAAGGAAATTTGGTTATGGCACCGTCGTTTAGGTCACCCATCTTTTGAGTATTTACGACATTTGTTTCCCAAGTTATTTCATGGTCTATCGAACTCTAGTTTTCAGTATGCTACTTGTATTTTGGCAAAGAACCATCGCACCTGTTTTCCTCCCAGTTTGAATATCAATTCTAATTCATTCTGATGTATGGGATGCGTCTCTTATTACTACTGTATCTGGGTTTCGATGGCTTATCGTTTTTGTTGACGATTGCACACGTATGACTTGGCTATATTTGATGAAACATAAGAATGAGGCTCAAGCTATCTTTCGAACTTTCTACCGTATGATTCAGAATCAGTTTAAGGCCAAACTTCAGGTTCTCCGATCTGATAATGGTGGCGAATACTTAAGTAAACCTCTTGCAACTTATTTTCAGGAACATGGTATGATACATGAAACTTCTTGCCCTCAGACTCCTCAGTAGAATGTTGTTGCCGAGAGCAAGAATCGCCATCTACTTGAAATCACTCGAGCACTGTTGGAGGGTAGCCATGTTCCTCATCGTTTTTGGGATTCTGCCGTAGTTACAGCTGCTTATTTGTTGAGTCGAATGCCTTCATGCATTCTGTGCTATCGGACGCCAATGCAAGTACTTGACGCCTATGTGTCTCTTCCTTCGGTTCTTATATTACCTCCTAAGGTGTTTGAATGTGTCGCTTCTGTCAATCTTCACAAAAATCAACAGACCAAACTTGACCCTTGTGTAGTCAAGTGTGTGTTTTTTTGCTATGGCCTTTCTCAGAAAGTGTATCGATGCTATGATCTTGTCGGAAAGCGCACATATGTCACTATGGATGTAACATTTACCGAGATGGAGCCCTATTTTCCTTCCCCCTAGTGTCCTGTTCAGGGGGAGACTAAATGTAAAACCACACATTGGTGGGAGGTTGGGATTGTAGGAGTGACGGATGGGTGTGCATGGAGGTTGAGACTACAAAAGCGACAGATGGGTGTGCACAGCCGCGCGATTCTGAGGCTGAAGATTCCGAGTTACTACCTCATGACCGTGAGATAGGCGCACGACCGAGCGGCATAGAAGCATTAGCAACCGAGCATGTGTCAACGGATGCACAACAGTAACAGCTCTCCTTGTCTTCGCCCTCTTCAGTACCACTCCAAGCTCCTGAGAATGTACCTGAGGTAAGTACTTCTACTGTACTTGATTCCTTTGATGATACTGATGTACTTACTGGTTATAAGCTGCCTGATCGGCATAATAAAGGTAAACCACCGAATCGATATTCTCCAAATGTAGAGGAACGCCGGTCTCGATATCCTATTGTAGATTATGTGTCTGCCAAGATGTTGTCCACACCACTACAAGACTTCGTGTCCACGGTTTTCTCAGTTCAAGTTCCAAACAGGGTTGAAGAAGCCATGAAGGATTCGAAATGGCTTCAAGCGATGGAGGCATTGGAGAAAAATCGAACTTGGAAACTTGTGAAACTACTAGAGGATAAGAAGTCGGTTGGATGTAGATGGGTGTTTACAGTCAAACATAAAGCAGACGGCACTATTGAGAGGTATAAGACACGACTGGTAGCTAAAGGGTATACACAGACTTATGAGGTGGATTATCACGAAATATTCTCTCTAGTTGCAAAGTTAGACACGATAAGAGTATTATTATCTCTAGCTGCAAACTTGGACCTGCCTTTGCATCAATTTGATGTGAAGAATGCATCTCTTCGTGGAGATTTAGAGGAGGAGATCTATATGGAGCTTCCACCTGGATACAGATGCGCAAATCAACCGAACATGGTTTGTAAGCCGGAAAGATCATTGTATGGGTTGAAACAGTCCTCTAGTGCACGGTTTGGTCGCTTTAGCTCAACTATGAAAATGTATGGATACTCCCAAAGTAATTCAGATCATAATTTGTTCTTAAAAGGTACTTAAAGAAGAATAACAACTTTTATCATATATGCAGACGATATGATTATTACAGGCAATGATAGTGTCGAGATTATGAAACCACAAGAATTATTATCTAGGGAGTTTGAGATGAAGAACTTGGGAAGTTTGAAATATTTCTTGGGAATTGAGGTTGCTAGGTCGAAGAAAGGGATTTAATTGTCTCAGCGGAAGTATGTTCTTGATCTTTTGACCGAAGTTGACATGCTAGATTGCAAGCCTGCAGACACTCCTATGGTACAAAACTGTAAACTTGGAGAGTACCCTAATCAGATGCCTACTAACAAAAAAAAAAAATACCAAAGGTTAGTGGGTCGATTGATTTACTTATCACATATACGTCATGATATTGCTCATGTAGTAAGTGTGGTAAGTCAGTTCATGCATGTACATAGTGAGGATCATATGAGTGCTGTGTTGCACGTCATTTGATAGTTGAAGTCAGCTCTAGGAAAGGGACTGCTATTTGCAAAAAAAATGACCACCTTAGAGTAGAGGGTTATACAGATGCAGATTGGGCTGGAAGTGTGACAGACAAGAGGTCTACATTAGGGTATCTTACATTTGTGGGAGGTAATTTTGTTACATGGAGAAGTAAGAAACAAAAGGTTGTAGCTAGGTCTGATGCAGAAGCTAAATTTATAGGTGTAGCAAATGGGTTATGCGAACTTCTATGGCTTCAAAAGCTGCTAACCGAGCTCGGGTATCCATCAGGTTTAGAAATTAAATTATTTTGTGATAATAAAGCAGCCGCAAACATTGCTCATAATCCAGTTCAGCATGATAGAACCAAACATGTGGAGATTGATAGGCATTTCATCAAAGAGAATTTGGATGCAAAAGTGATCCAGTTATCATTTATGAAGTCTGAAAATCAGTTAGCTGATATATTGATAAAGGCTATGTCAAATAGAGTTTCATAGCTCACTTATCAAGTTTGGCATCAAAGATATCTTTGCACCCACTTGATGGGGAGTGTGGTCGTGAGCTAGTTTAGCCTATTTGTTAGAAAGTTTTATTGTATATATTTCTTCCTAGTATAGAATACTTCGTATTGTGTATCAGGTTATCTATTGTCCTATATATATATGTGACAAGACTGAGTATTGTAAATGTACTGAAAGAATATTCATTGAATAAAAAAAAAGTTTTCTTTTCTTCAAATAGATTAGGATCCGGTAACACGGCAAGTGAAAATGATTTGCTCCTAGAGGAAGTTCATGCTGCAAAGGCAAAAATCCCCAAGAAATGAAGCGTAGGAAGATGCTGCTGTCCATAGAAACGAAGCCTTAGCTCCATATTAAAACGAATTCGAATTTAGAGTGTTGCTTTGCAGCCAAGTTCATGGGATTCGCACGTGTGGAGATGCACACGCGTACTAAAAAAAACTCAAGGGCATCGGAATTATTATTATTATTATTATTTTGGTTTTTTTTTGGGGGGGGGTTACAGTCGAAATTCAAACGCAGCTTGAGAGAGGGAAAGAGAAAAGCTAAAAGCGAAGGGCATTCCCCTACAAAAGGCATTCTTCAACCCCCAGCTTCTCCATTTCAAATCCTTTTGGTTCAGTTAACGTTGAGAGAGAGAGAGAGAGAGATGACTAGAGCGAATCGGCGTGCGAAGCTGGCGACCACCGCCGAGCACAGCTCGTCCTCGTCCTCGTCGCCATCGGCAACGGGGACGCCTCCACCAGTTGGCGACGACGAGCAGCAGCAGCAGCATAAGCATCAGCATCAGCATCGACCGGACTTCGAGAAGGGAGCTCGCGATTTGGAGATACAGAATGGAGCTCACCAGGTTCGTCATCCACCGATTTATTTCCTATTTCTTCCGCATCGAATTTCCGAGGATCCGAAGATTTCCCTGATTCTCCATTATCGGGCACAGAGTTGATTCTGTGGATCTATATCAGTTGCCAGGAGGTTGCCTTATCTTAAGAATCGAGGAATTGTATGTGAATGTCCTTGTGATGGGATCGGTTATTGTGGCCTTCTACTGCCGAGCATCTTCCGTTTGTGACATTGAAGACAGACCTTTGGATGAATATGAGTTCAATCCTCTTTTGTGCCTGTGCATGTCGGATTTGCTTTGACGGTACCAATAGATGTTTCTTCCATGCATCCTTGTCTGAACCAGTCTGCAATGCAATTTTTGTGTTTCAGATATTGTGGTCTGTGGTTGTGTAATTTTGGCTCCCTTTGGGAAAATCCTCTCCTATTGCTATTGGAGCAACTTACTTTTATCAGCGACCAAAAGAGCACAACATTGGTTTCCAGGATCATTGAACGCCAATTGACTCAACATTTGTTTCCAGGATATTTGTGAAATTTGTTAAAGAAACCCACATTGCTTTTCTCTGGGATTTCAACGGGCCTTATGTTCACGTAGCCTCCACCTATAAGTTTAAACTTTTGGTTTTGATTTTTTGACCAAATTTTTGCATGTGGTCCTTCATAAAATATCGCAAACTCCTTTTTCTTGTGATGTGGCAGAAAGAGATTGAGGAACTGAGAAGCAAAAGAAGTAATGCATCAATCACTCCTAATGACAGCATGCGCAAGTTGAAGGAAGGCTATCTTCAAAAGCTAAATGTGCTTGAAGAGCAGGTCGTATTTTCATCTGTTAGATTTGCTTATCTGGCAGAACATAAATTTCAAATGATAAAAAAAGCACCTGTCTTAATTATGTAATATGGTGGTGCATTTAGGTTAAAGAGTTGAAGAAGAAGCAAGATGTCCAATCCCAACTTTCTATATATAGAAGAAAAAGTGAAGAGAGCACAAAGCATTTGCAGGATGAGATTCAAAAGTTGAAAGCTCAAAAGGTACTTTATGGGTTGTACAATGCTTGTGCTCTTTGATTTCACCTTTAAGTAACATCATACTTCACTATATACTCCGTAGGTTCAACTCCAATGCAAAATGAAACTGGAGTCCATGCAGTACAGGTTGTGCAAGGCTTCACTGGAAAAGGAAATCCTTCAGGTACATAAACTAATGTTCTTGATCTATTTCATGTCTTACTCCTCAGATTGGGACAAATGACCTGTCTAAGTAAATCGTCAGGTCATACTTGACCTTCATATTAGGAATCTGATTGTGACACGTTGTAGTTGGTCACATGGAATCTCTTTCCATCCCTAGTTAAATATCTATAAATATATATATATATATATATATATATATATATATTAAATAATGGAAGAGTATCCTGGTTGAGAGAAAGGTAGATTCAATGTTACTTGATGCTTGGAATCTACTTAAGCAGCCTCCACTTTTCTTTCTGATGTAAATACAGATGGTTAGATGCTTGGTAAGTTCATTTTCCTGTCCTTAATTACTACAACTTGACTGCTTGCATAGTGCGGACTTTTTTCTTGCAAATTTGTTGCTCAAATAAGAGACTGTTTGTCTGAAGAGGGGCATTCAGCAGCACGAGCTCATAATAGCAGTTCTCCTTATGTTACTTAATATGCCTTCCATAGTGCAAAAGATTCTTACATGGTGATCTATCTTCTGTTAGCTTAAGAAAGAGGGAAGGAGAAATGACTACGAGATGCATAAACTATTGGCATTAAACCAGAGGCAAAATTTGGTAAGATCATGATCCTGACACATGTTACGCTATTGGAACTATAATTTTCACCATCCAGGATTTTGTGTCAGGTCTTGCAACGAAAGACAAAAGAATCTTCTGTGGCTACAAATCGCCTAAGACAACTAGTTGAATCTCGGAAGGCTCTATTGCAAATGAAAGCTGGTAAGCGGTTTGATTGCTCCATACACTCTTTCAACGTGTACAATGTTGTACCTGACCCTTCTATTATCTAAAAAAATTTGTGTAGGGTCCAGGAAGGGAAATACTTCTGGGATTCAGGTATGCTAAAAAATGGAAAACCTGATTAAGTCAGGGGATTAAATGGATAACACCTCCATCTATGCGATGGTTTCTACTTTGATAATTTGCATATCTGGTCTGACCAGATTGACACTTACACACTTTAAGCATAACTCCAGTGGAATATAGAGACGCTAATTGATCTTCATAGCAACCATCTTCTATCCAAGTGTGTTGGTTTCTACCTTCTAAAGTCTTGAACCATGTTTTAATTGCAATGATTCTCCAATATTCCCTCCCCATGTTGAGCTTGTAAAACGATGGAGTAAACTTCTTGCACAATTTATTCATGGAACTTTCATTCATATAGCATTCTGGTACGAAATTTTCTTTTTCTTTTGGACCAAGGTCAGGAGTGTTCTGTAAACTGTGGTTTCACTTGAAGGAAACTCCAATGCACAAGTGAATAAGGGCTGTCACTTAGGAAAGTGGAGCCCTTGGCATGCAATCACAAAGTATTCTTGCTCCAGACTTTCCACTCATAACTATGAATTCCAGGCTAGCTGGACAAATAATTTTTTGGATTTATTAATCATCTTAATGTTAATTATATATAGGACGGTTCAGCTTTGAAGCTCTTATTCTACTTTGAATTGATGGCACAGCTGCAGGCTATTGAGCATGAGCTTGAAGTCACATCACATATAAGTGAGATTTGTTCTGAATATGAACATCAAGTAGAGGAGTAAGTCGAGCTTAAACTCCTTTTTTTTTCTTTTTTTCTTTTTACGTCTTGTTCTTGGTGAAATTGGCTTGCATTTTATTGGTTATTCAAATCTAGGTTAGGGATTTCCGAAAGAGAATAGTGTCAAAAATTGCTTTATCATGTTTATTACCTCCGATTGCATGGTATTCAGCATCTAGGGATTTGGCAATGTTTGTATCTCTCTGTTTCCAGCTACTCAGCATGGTCGCCATTTATGTGTCTTCTTGCCTTTTCTTTCTGTTTCTTTTTTCCCATTTCATGTGGCTGAGATCCTAGATTAGTTTACATTAGTTGGAAGTTTTGATCATTACAAGGTGTAGCTAAATTTGCAACTTCTGTCGCATGGACTGGAAACTCAATATGCGCATCCCTCCATCTCCCAGCATGACTAGCGTAATTCGATAAGCTATGACGGACACAAGATGCGATGAGGCATTATCTGTTGTAACTCTAGAGAAACTTTGACATATTTTAGCAGACAAAGAGCTTGATAATGGTTGTAACAACTAAATAAGAATAACTATAATTGCTTTTTAATTTGACTTGATGGGATTTTATGTTTGTTATCTATATGAGTTTGTTTTGTGAAATTGTTCAATTTCTCTGCTCAGAATTATCGTTAAGCAATTTAAACACAGCAAATAAACACCATTGCTCACATCTATTTATTCCACCTTAAGTTATTGTCAGCTTGCTCGAAATCTTGTATACTCAAAAAGGTTAGAAGTAGCAGAGATTTTCATTTGTGAAATGGAAATCACCTATGACATCTAATCTAGATGCAAGGATAACCATAGAAATGATGTAAATCATGCAAGGTATCCCCAAGTATTGGTGGAACGATGCTCTTAGAAGTGGTGGGTATTATTCACTTAATTTGTCACTGATGTCATATCCAAACCTCGTCTTTCATAAATTTCAGAAAAGGGTTTCAACGATAAGAGATACACATGATATGGTTCTAGGCGGTTATTTCAGGATTTGATTGGTCTATCAATATCTCAAGTTGACGGGATGCCGTTCAATTGGTTAGACTGCCAATTTGATTTAGTGCTGTACTGAAGTTAAATACCAAACATAAGATTATACAAACATAGAGATAAAGGTCAACCATTTAGAGTGGTTTAGAGAGAGTATGCAGACGGTGGACATTCAAAGTTTAGCTTCCCGGCCATACCAATTTTGCATTTCTTCTTTCAATAGATGCCTAGGCTAAAGGAAGAAAATGCATCATCCTACCGACAGCTTGATCAATTGTTGACAGTAACTGGTTTGGAGGAGAAAGCAGATGAGAACAAGGCTCAGTTTTTGGTTCAAGTTGTTGAAGTAACTAGTCTGGTCCTGATAACATTTAGGGAGTTCATAGATCCTGTGGTTTCTTTAGACTCTTCGTTCAAGCTTATTTTCTCTAGACATAATGGCCTAGATTCTCTACACCTGGGATCGGCAGATATTCTCCCAATTTGTTGGATTTTGATGTAATTGTTATGGTACTTTGATATTAAAATTCTTCACTCTTGCCTCCTTTGTTGTTAGGATGGCAGATGAGATCATGAAGATAAAGGAAGAAGCTGAGTCACTAAAGCAAGAGAACCTCAGGTGAGCAAATTTTTTGCTTTATTTTGGCATTGGAAATGATTCCTTTATCCAATTTCTTCCATTAGTTCGGCCTTGGGAATGATATGGGTATTAAGTATTGCAATTAACCTCAATGCTCTCTGCTGACATTCTCATTGTTCTTTTCTCGACAATTTTGAAGACTCTTGTTGGAGAACAAAGAACTTGAGTGTAGAGAAGATCCAGAGCTGAAAG
Source organism: Rhodomyrtus tomentosa (assembly GCA_028455895.1). Classification (NCBI taxonomy): domain Eukaryota; kingdom Viridiplantae; phylum Streptophyta; class Magnoliopsida; order Myrtales; family Myrtaceae; genus Rhodomyrtus; species Rhodomyrtus tomentosa. Next base: position 30,547,497 of record JAPCWY010000001.1, on the reverse strand, counting down.
ACTTGAAAGAAGATGTAGTCAAACTGAGTTGTATGCTTCGCAAACTAGAAATGCCAAAAACAAAATTCCCACCTCTGGAAGAGTTGCAGGTTAGTATAGCTATACAACTTTACTTCAGTGTCCATTAGATAGTCAAGAAGACATAGATAAACATCATGGAGATTGATAGCTCTGCAGGAAATTTGAGCAACACTTTTTTTCCTTGACGAAAATTTTATTACATTGTGCAAGGTCACAATAATTCATAATTTGTATGGTTGATTATTAGGACTTGAGTCAATCTTCCCTATCAATAGGGAGTAGCGGTGAACAATCAAATGCAAGTACACATAAAGCGGAAACTTGTGAGAACATTGTTGCCAAGGGGGAAAATGCATCAGCCATATGCTGCTCTTGTAGTAAGAAATCTTTGTGCAAGACAATGAAATGTCAGTGCCGAGTGGCTAGGGGCACCTGCGGGACATCATGTGGTTGTTCGCATACCAAATGCACCAACAGGAGCTCCCTTGTGGCCAAATCGAATGAAACCATCCCAACACAATCAGATAAAGGAAATGAACACTTGAAATGTTCAGGCAGCGCCGACGCAGAGAAGGTACTTGATGCTAACATTGTGACGACGCTTCAGAGCGTGAACGGGGACTCAGTTGCATTCAAGCCGGATGAAATTATCGCAAGAGAAGCGGCTGAAGGAAATTTGAAATGTTCAGGCAGTGCTGAAGCAGAGAAGAGCAGCATTCTTGATTCGAAAGATGCAACCGCACCTCTGAATGCACTCGTGACGGAGCCCGCCGAGACAAATGATAACTGTGGCCTTAAGAAGATGCCTCTCTATGATATTGCCAACACACTGGTATCTTATTCATTATTTCCCATACCATTTTCAGTTTCCTGCTTTCCTTGTAATCACCTATATTTACAGCAAAGCACCTCCTAGTCTGCTATTTTTGCCGGGGACGAGTAAATTTTCCTGGCCTGAAGAGATCTTGTATCTGCGCAGATGAAAACATTTGCTTCAAAGCATAACCAGAGAAGGAAAAGGGGAAACTCAGGTCCCAAAGTAGCATAATTGAATGGTGGAACGGCCTGAAATCCCTGGAAAGCCGGACTCTGAAGACTATAACAGTGGTATGGCTGTCTCCTATTGGTGAGGACGGACGAAACTCAACTGGATCCCATCCTCCAAGGAGAGTGTGAAGGCCAACCAACTCGTTTAAGTTCCAACTCAGTTTATCCTGGCGGTTTGTTATATTTTTGTTAGCAGCCTCACAAAATAGACCATTTTTTGGATAACTAGAATCAAAGGTATCACAGAAGCTGCTTTTCGAAGTTGATGAGGAGGTTTGATTTGACATTAGAGGCTTTGATGCCGCATTCTTTCATTGATTAATCAATAGAAGACTGAACAGAAAGTGAACAGGCATCCCTTTACGCTTTACCTATATTTAACACCGGTCTCAAATCGGCATTATTCACATATAAGTTTTTTGAAGTATAGATGCTATTTTAAATTTTGGTGGGGGAAGTGAAAAAAAATGGTACTGACTTTTCTGAAGTTGACACATACTGGCAGATTGTGTTGGCAGCTCTTCTTATTAAGCTTTTTTAGTGAAGTAATGTTAATTTCACTAGGTATTGTCACAAGAACAAGTTTCTCTCGTGTCAAAACGGGTCAAAGCATGTTCATTCCGGCTTAAATGGAAGTACTCGAACTGTAATATTTTCTCGTGGATGTAACGTGGGTGGCCGTAAATTGCCACTGGAATGGTCGGGAAGTGCTAACATAGGCAGCCGCATTTCAGGTCGGTTTGATGGACCAACACATCTAACAATACGAATTACAGCAATTAGACATGCTTTCGATTTAAGAATAAATATTCAATTGAGTGGCAACGTTTGTAAATTTTTCTTTTAGAGTGCCTTTGTTTTGCGAAGAATGAATTATCTGAAGAATATTTTTTTAAAAATGGCCACTCGTGTTGCTTACGGCAATGAACGAACGAAGAAAATAATTTTCGAACCATTCATTTTCCACAAAATAAACATAGCGTTAAGAGTTCTGAGAATTGCAATTAGCTACTGAGGCTGGTGATGCTGAAAATGTCTTAAAGGCAATAACGAATTTGTTCAATGAATGTGAAGTCTAGCAATACATCACGGAGATGCCGGGGCCATCTACTTGTACAACGTCATTTGACAACTCACTCGGGCCACTCCATTCTACTCATAGTCCGAGGAAAAACGATCCATCACCCTTCCAATCCCAATCTGCCCACTCGAAAACTGCTTCATCGATAGGAGTTGATTGGCCGTCGTTGAATTAGTTCGGATCGGGTTCTTTCGATATTGAGCTTCCCGACCCAGTAGTCCATCTGACTTGCCACGTACGCCGATCCTGCCGATCCATACGAACGGCATTCTCAGCGCCAAGGTACTCGGTACTTATCCCGTGGCTCCTTTAGAATCTTCGTTCAAGCTTACTTTTCTCTAAACATAATGCCCGAGATTCTCTACACCAGGGATTAGCGGATGTTCTCCCATTATGTTTGGTACTCATTTTTCTCGTTAGATTAACGTTGAAATTGTTCAGCCTTGCATCCTTTGTTGCAAGGATGGCGGATAAGACCATGAAGCCCAAGGAGGACATCAGGTGAGCAAATCGTTCGCTTTGGCATTGGGAACGATTACTTCATGCAATTTCTCCCATCCATTTGGACTCGGTACTGCTCTTTTTTTTTCTTTTTTGGGTAAAGACCTCGGGACTGATTTGGGCATTAGTATTGCCATTAAACACCAATGCTCCCTGCTGACATTTCTCCTCGTTCTTTTCCGGACACTTTTTGAAGGCTTGTCGGAGGAGGCGAACTAGAAATGCCGCAGGCAAAATTTCCGCGACCGGAAGAGCTGCAGGTTAGTATAGCCGTAGGACTTGACTTCAGTGTCCACATAAGATCGTCAAGAAACCATAGATAGACATCATGGAGATTTATAGATCTGCTGGGAAATTTGAAGCAACACTTCATTTTTCCTAGACAAAATCTTTGACATCGTGCAAGGTGGAATTAATTCATAATGTGTGGTTGAATTATTAGGGGGACCAAAGTCAATCTTCCCCATCAGTAAGAAGCCTTGGTGCAAGGCAATGAAATGTCAGTGCCCAGTGGCTGGGGGCAGCTGCTGGACATCATGCGGTTGTTCGCATACCAAATGCACCAACAGGAGCTCACTTGTGGTCAAGTTGGATGAAACCATCACAACACGAGCGGCCAAAATAACTCAACATCAATATTAACAATATCTTTATCCCAAACTAGTTGGAGTCGACGGTTGATGAACCCCAAAGAATCATCAAAATAAAAATAAATAAATAAAGCAGAATCAATAGAGGGAAAATAGATAAATGTGTAAAAATAAATAAGTAAATATATATATTTATCTATACATTACCCCTTTACAACACTAATAGCCTTCCTCCACTCCGTCCTAAGACAAACCGTACACCAATCTATTTCCCACTCCATTAAATCTTGTTTTACTGCTTTCCCCCAAATAAGTTTCGGCCGACTTCTTGCTTTTTTCGTGTTATGCTCTCGATAGCAAACTTCTGTTCGAATAATATGACTGCTTGAACACAAGCCCTTTCAACAGAAGCGAGCTCTGCCTCTACCAAGGCTATCCCACTCTACACACTTACTCTATATAACACCTCTCACAAGATCTCACTTTAAGAATGAAAAGATAATTAAAACAGATGAAGCTCTCTTGAAATATGAGTATTGATCTCTTGATCTCTCTTCCTTCTCTTCGAAATTGGTGCTCTTCATATACTCCTCTTCTTCTAAGCTTCCCGCTGAACAGAATTACCCAACGATCAATCTCCAAAATTAGCCGTTGGTGATTGTCGAATAAAAGATCACGAGCCGTTGAGGTAAGAGCAATTAGAGATTTGAGAGGATTTGCTCGCCCATACAATCAAATCATTAACTTCATAAATCAAGCTTCTAATAAAGGAAATTATCTAAAGGATGATTGCCAATCAATCAAGAGTCCTCATATGGAAAATAATGATAATATCTTTATGATTGGTGGTCAATCAATTAAACATATAAACGCAATCCTAACCAGTAACCAGATAATTAACCGTTAGTGGGGTAATTTAATATGCTAAGATAATCAAGAATAAGATTGATTAAACAATGAGGATAAATCAAAGATCAAAATATATTTCATTCATGATTCTCGCATAAGTGTGTCTCTATCACGAAATCTGTATGTTTCTATCAAAAGAAAAGCGTTAAGTACAAAAAGCGTAGAGATATATTTATAGTAAATACTCAAAGTATAAATTAAATTCTTTTCAACAAAATATATAAGTTTTGTTTCCTTTAAAATCAAATATAATTTCCTAACAATCTCCCTCTATTTTGACAGAGACAAAACCTTTCAAGCAATATATAACTTTTGAAAAGATTTTGATGAAAAGATACTTGTGTAAAGAATAATGTTTTTCAATTATAATGGAAAAACACAAGTATTATAGCATAAGCATAAAGTAATCGAATTTCTTATTGCAATGTCTTTGCTTGAGCTTCTTTGCATTCTCCCCCTTTAATAAGAACACAAGTATTAAAGGCATAAGGATAGATATTGAAAAAATTACTTACTACGATGCCTTTGCTTGAACTTCTTGCTTTCTCCCCCTTTTTGTCAACATCATAAATAGGCATAAACAATACGAAGGATAGATAAATTTCATATCATAATCAAGTATTATTTAATCAAGGTAAAAACATACCAACATAGAATATTTGAAGTTTCAAGCATAATGAAACACACACCGTCAAGCCAGCAAAACATGCCAAAAAGTCTTTTAAAAATAACATAATAGAAATGGAGTTCTTTTTTAAGACTTTTAGGAAGGGTGTCGAAGTGGATGGTTGTTTTGTAATATCGCAAGGAATCTTGTCCAGAGCATTTGAGGATATGTTTCTCTACCTTCTATCAAAACCCTCTATGAGCTTCTGCATTTCCTTCGCTAGAGCCAGACGTTGTATACAACCATTTCATCTTTCACTTATGCTTGTCTGGCTTTGATGTCCTATAACATCATAATCAAGACATAACCAATTGACTCCCCTTGAGTTCTAACTCTTCTCATAAATTCACCAGAGTCTTCAACCAATAATGATGGAATCGAATTCTCTTCTAAATGCCTCTTCCCTATTTTCCAAGGTGTTTTAAATTTTTACTTCCCTTTCATTGTCATAGTCTTCATTTGTAGCTTTTTGCTCAACTTCTATTCTGGTATTTTCGTTTGCTATTACTATAGCCACAACAATAATGTCTTCTTCTTTAACCTTAGCTTGAGCTTCTGCCTCATCTCGTGCCTTTGCATCTACTTCAGCTTTGCGTTAGCTTCTGCCATAATCTTTGCTTTTGCTTTTTGTATGTGAGATTGCCTGCTTATCCTTTTCAAAATTGCTCTCTCTTTTATTATCTCATAGGGACATTCAATTCTCAGAGATCTCCTTCAGATTTGGATTCCATTGAAAGGTTTAAAATAATTTCGAAGAAAAAAGATTAAATCTTTAAACGAGAGAGAAATAGAAGTTTTTTGAACGAAAGATTTAATTCTGAAGATAAGCCTGAGATTTTAGGGATTTGAAATAAAACTGCAACATATAATTATTTTAAGAAATAAAGTGAGAGATAAAATTTTTTAGAACAAAATCAAATATTCAATCAACAAGAAAATCGGATAATCAAGGATATTCGATTTTGAGACATATGAGAAAGATAAAAATGTAATTGAGGTAGTTTTTGAATGAATTTGAAATTTGTCCATAAATTAAGAGATTTTGAAATAGAACTACAATAGCTATCTCATAAAATTACATCACAAAATCGCATAATCAATCAAATCAATTAGACAGTCAGGTATATTCCAAAAAGATTTAGATGCGTACTTGATTTCCTTCCAAATATAATTTCTAGAGCAAGAGATACTTACTTGATACGTCATTCAATAAAGTCACTTGACTTTGATGGAACCACATGCGTACAATAGAATCGCTAATTCTGCTTCTATTATTGATAGAGACGTAATCAAATTGTAATCGAGCCTTTCAACAAGAGAGACACTATTAGTAGTAAGCTTTCCAATCTTTTCTATGCATCTACCAATGATTTTGCCTTCATTGTTGCTTCTAAATAACGCGCTTCTACCATTTGCTTTGACAGGTTTTTAGAACTTGATGGGATCTTCTATCATATGTCTTGAGTAACCACTATTTTGGAACCATTTCTTCTTCTTCTTCTTTGGTACCTACAAAGAATAAGCAGATTCATGCTTTCTTTGGTACCCAAATTTTCTTAGGTATTTTCACATTAGCTAACTCTGCCATTCTTAAGATAATCCCTTTGGTTGGTCTCCAAACTTTAGGACAATCATTTTTGAAATGATTTTTATCTCCACAATTTGAACACTTGAAGAATTCATGGTGAACAGGTTTTACAAACTGTTTTTGAAAATGTCTTTTATAAGAATTCCTTAATGGTCTCTGTTTTCGTCTTTCCTTATAATTTGGAAAATTATTTTGTAAAATAGTTTCTTTTTCCAAACCAAGACCACTTTTGTTGTAATAAGGAATTTAAATGGAAAGAATATGTTCCAAGGTTTTTGATCCTAAAGAAAACTTTTTACGAATTGCCAAAATCTCTTGTTTATAAGAATTATTTTCTTTTGAAAGAGAGTTGCAATTTTCTTATAATTTAGAAAATTATTTTTTAAGAAGATCATGACTTCGTTGTATATCTGAAATTTACTTTTTGAGAAGACTGTGATTTTGATTTAAAATAGAATATTCTTTTTGAAGAAAATCAATCTTTTCATTTTTAGAAAGATCTTGTTGCCGTAATCTTAAATTCTCCTTTTTCAACCCAGAGATTTTCTTAGGAGCAACCTTGTAATCCAGACACAACTCATCAATATAATCAGAGACTTCATCAGGGATTTCGGGATAACTTTATCTCTATTTCATTTTCGAAATCTGATTTGGCCATTAAGCAAATGTTGGCACGTTTTTCCTTATCTCTATCTTCGCATTCTATATCGCTCCATGTTTCAGATTTGAAGGCTTTCTTTTTATTTCCAAATATCATTTTATTTTTCTTTAGGAGTGGACAATTTGTCTTTATATGTCCACATTTCCTGAAATCAAAACAAATTATTTCCTTACCTTCTTCTTTGTCGCTAGTAGATTTCTCAAGTTCCTTGAAGTGTCGTCTCCCTTTGAAGTTTTTTCTTTTTCTAGTTGTCCTTCAAAATTTCCTTACATCGCGGCTAATTCTTCATCATCTTCGTCTTCCTGTGAATCTGCATCAGTTGAATAATATATATTTTTATTTCAAATCAATTTACTTTTCACCATTGGAGCCATCTTCATCATTCAATCGTTTGGATTGATAGGCTGTTAAAGTTCCCACAAGTTCATCAACAGTTAGAGGCGAAATTCTTGAGGTCTCTCGAATGGTAGTTATGATATTGCTCCATTCCTTTGTTAATCCTCTCATAATTTTGTTGACTCTCTCAGTTTGAGAGATCTGTTTGTCGTAGTAGGTTAATCCATTCACAATATCTGTAAACCTGTTAATCATATCAGAAATAGATTCATTATGTTTTATTTTGAAAGATTCATATTTTTCAAGAAGAGAGTTTGTTTTTGTCTCCTTGACTCTATGAATCCTTTCATGAGTAACCTGCAAATTCTTACAAATTTCCTTTGTTGTTTCACATGAGCAAATACGATTATATTGAGATGGAGATAAAGCACAATAGAAGGAATAAATTGCTTTTGAGTCCAAAGTTTCTATTTTGGAGATTTCTGTGGCGTTAAGCTTCGGTTCCTCATTGCTCTTTTCTTTTGATGAAGATACTATAAAATTTGCCCCATTTTGTTCGGCATCCCACATTAGTGGATCTGTAGATTTGATGAATGCTTTCATCTTGTTCTTCCAGATGTTGTAGTTTTTTCATCAAAGTATGGAGCTCGTGTGTTGCTTTGACCTTCTACAATACCTGTTCCAAGAATGCTAGCCATTGAAGATCGTTAGCTTAGAAGTATACACTTCAAATAACAAGTCTTAGGCTCTGATACCAATTGTTGTTCCGGCCAGGCTATACATCCAGAAGAGGTGAATAGGTGTATTTAATTAAACTTCGATAAATAATATGGAATTGAAAATATCGAGTTCGATAAAGGCACAAATATTAGCAGAATCACGCGGTACTTCTACCAGAGAGTAAATAGATGCAAATTTAGAGAAGAAATCAATTCACACAAGATTATAGTGGTTTGGCTTTATGAAGCCTACATCTATTCTCCTATACTAACAGCCTACTGACTGGATTTCACTAAGTAATCAAGTAAGAGATTGTAGAAAGATGTGATTGCTTGAACACAATCACTTCCAACAGAGGCGAGCTCTGCCTCTACAAAGGCTTTTCCACGCTACACACTTGACTCCGTATAGCACCTCTCACGAGATCTCGTTTTAAGCATGAATAGATAATTGAAACAGATGAAACTCTTTTGAGATATGAGTATTGATCTCTTGATCTCTCTTCATTCTCTTCGAACTTGGTGCCCTTTATATACTCATATTCTTCCAAGATTCCCGCTGAACATAATCACCCAAGGATCATATCCAAAACTAGCCGTTGGTGATTGTCGAATAAAGATCACGAGCGGTTTAGGTAAGAGTAATCAGAGATTTGAGAGGATTTGCTCGCCCATACAATTAAATCCTTAACTCCATAAATCAAGCTTCTAATAAAAGAAATTATCTAAAGGATGATTGTCAATCAATCAAGAATCATCAAATAGAAAGTAATGAGAATATCTTTATGAGTAATGGTCAATCAATTTAACTTATAAACGTAATCCTAACTAGATAATTGATCGTTAGTGGGGAAATTTAATCTGCTAAGATAATCAAGAACACTATTGATTAAACAATGAGGATAAATCAAAGATCAAAAAAATATTTTGTCATGATTCTCAAATCAGTGTGCCTCTGTCATGAAATTTGTCTGTTTCTATCAAAATAAAAGCGTTAAGCACAAAAAGTGCAGAGATATATTTATAGTAAATACTCAAAGTATAAATCAAATTCTTTTCAACAAAATATATAAGCTTTGTTTCCTTTAAAATCAAATATAATTTTCCAACATGGACACATTAGCGGATTGTGAAATCATAACAATCGCTTTTATGGATTCATTACCAGTTGTTGAATTCACTCTTACTTTGCTTAAAAAAAATAAAAAAGAAATTGGTAGGTTCTTAAATCTCGGGTATCCTCGGAACCTGTAACAAGTATGTTTCAAGTTTTAGTGTATGATAGATAGGTTCTGGGTTTTTAAAAAAATAGGAACCTATGTCGTGAGTGAGTTCTAGGTTTCAAGTGTGACTTATAAGGAACCTACAAGCTCATCCTAATCTCAACCATAAGTGTTACAAATGGCAAAAAATACACAACAATTATGATAGGATCCATCTTTGATTTTATGCCTAACATTCTACCGTACTACTTTCAATATTTGGTGTTATATCTCGTGCGTGCAATCTCCTCGTGTCTCACATCGTCGAGGGTGGCCAAACTTACTGGAGCGGTCCACCATTGAAATGGCTGGTCTCGACCTCCACGTGTTATCCCCACAAATCTCTATAGGTCTTACGTGGCACTAGTGCCTCACTCCCTTGCGCTCAAGCCCAGCGTACTCTTTCGCACCCCACCTCTACATCTTAGCTATTGGACCAAAAAAGGATAATAATATAAATAGTGCATGAACTTTGACCCGATATATAATGTAGTCAATGAAATTTCAATTTGACTAGTATGATCTATGAACTTTAATCTAATGTGCAATATGATTCATGAACTTTTAATTTGACTAATATGATTTATGAACTTTTGGAACATGTTCAACTTTGTCCCTCCAATTAATCAAATTCAGGGACTAAATTAAACTTGTCTCAAAAGTTCATGGACTATATTAGTCAAATTAAAAGTTTCTAGAGCACATTGTATATTGGCTTAAAACTTAGGGACCATGTGAGTCAAATTCAAAGTTTAGAGACTATATTGCATATTGAGTCAAAGTTCATAGACCATTTGTGTTATTTTACATACAAAAAAATCAATCTAACTGAAAACCACTAAATGCCCCTGCGGATCCATCCCAAGAAAACAGTAAACTGGGTTTGGGAACTACAAGTCTACGAGTGCCATATATCTACGGAAAAAAAAAATAAAATTGAGCTCCAAACGACCCAGATTTAGATTACTTAAACTAATAAATAATAATAATAACAACAAAAACAACAACAACAATAATGGTACATTTAAAAAGAAGGAATAATTGTGCGTTAGAAATCTTAAAATTTATAACGAAAATGCAATTGAGTCCCAAAACTTGTGAAAAATATAATTAAGTCCCAAAATTTGTAGAAATTGCAAGTTAGTCTTAAAACTTTCAAAAAGTGCAAAAATCTTAAAAACTAGTTAAGTTATTGAAATGATGTCCTTCCATTGATTACAACTTTTGAGAGTTTTAAAAATCGATTGCATTTTCGTGATAAGCTTTAGGACATGATTGCATTTTCTGAAAGCTTTAGTTATCAATTGCACTTTCGTAACAAGCTTTAGAATTTGCACTTATCCCAAAGAAAAATCACTTATGTTAAATTAAAATGTTTTGTATTTAACGAAAGTGCTCAGGCCTGCGACTATGAGGCGGATTTTTGGTATGATTTTATTCGTTTTAGTTGTTCCTTCTTAGTTGATGTTATTCCCAATATGTATTGGTACATGTCGATGTACAGGTCTGCTGTCCGTTGCGCTCGAGATGTGAGATGAGGGGCCGTGAAAAGTGCTTCCAAGGTCGGGTACATCGGTCATGCTTCGGGTTCGATTATTTGGGATTGTAACCTATATTGCATGGTTACCTTTCTGTCAGTAGGCAGCTCCTTTAAATAATTGAGTTTTAAATTACAGCTTTGTATTTCAATAAATTTGCATGTTAAATCGCTTTCCTAGAATTAGGGTAAGAATTAAATAGGTAATTGCCCGAGAATTACAGAGAATCATTATGCATGATCATTTAGCACTAGTTAGATACCTTTAGGCTTTGAATGATAAGTAGAATGCGTGATCAATTCGGGAACATTAATTGGTTAGGTACTGAAAGGGCATTAATTATTTAATTAGCGCAAACAAGTCAACAAACTCGATATATCTGGTTGCGTAGTATCGAACGATTTCTCTTAACTGTTCGATAAGATTTTCAGTCTACCTTCCCAAAGACTAGGGCTGACTCCAATGCATGTACACATACATATGACACCGATAATTCAATTTCTCCTGTCGTGATTTGTTATGGGTCTGGGAGGGCCCGAGCTAAGGCCGTCGTGGAGGCTCAGTAGTCCATTAGCCCACTACTCGATATGCAGGAATTGAGGTGGGCCGCGGCAATAACATGATAATTGCTTTCGGTGATTACTCTTTAATGAAGCAATTGTGTATTTTTATTTTAATATCAGAAAAAATTTGGATAGAAAGCCCTAAAATTACGATCGGTTCACTTAAATCCTAAACTTCATCTTTAGCACGCAATTAGTTTATGTTGAAAAAGTGCAATTTAAGGATGTCATAAGTGAAATGCAGGTTAATTTAAGCACTGTTTATTGAAACGACTTGATTGCATTTTTGAAGAATGTTCATGATGTGATTAAACCAATTGAAAGGGTTTAGTACTTGGCTTCTCTCAGCCAATTATTACAAGAAAGAGACAGAGCATTACCAGTATTTTGAATTAAAAAAAAAAAAGGGGGCTGGAGCGTAGATTGTTTTCAAGCCTCGTGAATATTCAACATGCATTGCAAAACAAGTTGCCAACCATTAGATGTCTACGCAGCACAAGAACGATAATCTCTTTGGCCAAAATAGAGGCATGATGTCATGTCTATGCAGCTCCGGCCGTCCCACGGCTTTGGCTCCTTGGAATTTGGGTTTTGAGCGGCGGCGCTCACGGTTATGGCGTTCCGGGACTCGCGCAACGTGGCGCGGGTCATGATCTTTCTCGAAGAGACGAGAGCCGCAACTCACCAGTCCTTTGTGTTTTAGATATATTTATACGTGCGCCCTCCGTTGAAGCTCTCATGGATTCAACAGTGGAGATCTAATCCTAAGAAGTATTTAAGGTACATGTTTCTTCATATTCCTTCAAGTAGTATGATCCAAAAATATTTAGACATTATCTTGGACCTCTATAAGGTTCAAGGCTTTAATTTGGGCTCTTGGGCTATTTCTTTGGTTTATTGGGCTTAGAATTTTTTTTTTGGTCTGCGACATTCTCTCCCCACCTATTCTAGCATTGCCCTCGTCGCATCTTCGGCATGGGAGGCATCAATTTGCTTCTTGAATTGCCCGAAGAGCATCCATGGGTTCCCAACTTACTTCACTCTTCGGTAGACATTTCCATTTGGGTCAAACACTCTCGTTTCGGCGCACAACATATTTTTTGCATAACTCGATTCGCCAACGGCTCGATCATACGAGGTTTTTTTGGCTCGAGGAGGTGCACATCCCGACTCTCCTTGGTTGGAGTCATCCTCATCTACACATGTGATATCAAGGATCTTCAATATCAGCCGCTCGAGACGCGATGCTTCGAGATTAAATGAATAAATGTCGGGACGTACGTTGATGGTGTACGGCGATTGATTTAGGCATATTAGTTATAGCAAGGGACCGGTATGGTCCGAGTCTCATATTCGGTGATTTTCGAGTTTTGGATTAAGATTTTTCCTTGTATCCAATATCTTTCACTAGTGATTTTGGTGAGTCCAAAACGTTTTGCGGGGCATCCGTATTTTCAAAATGGAACGTGCTGGGCGGCTTTGCTTGGGAGTAATCTAATACGTTTAAGGTTGCTCACGATTTCCCCCCGCCCTTAAAAGATAGACGGTCAGATGAGCAAAGCGAGAGATTGATTTTCAATCATCACGTCCTAGGATACCCCATGAGTTTGAGACTCCATTTAAACCATTGGCTGACATGAGAGCAATCTTCATCATTGTGATGAGTGATTGGGCAAAGAAACTAGAGATAGAGAGATAGAGCGAACCAAAGAGGGAAATCGGTGGGCCATCCTTGTCCTAAGCAGGCAGATGAGCCTCAGCTCAAGAGAGGGGCGGGCCTTGTCACTCATGCGCGCCCCCCCCCCCCCCCTTTTGGCCTTATCTGATCGACATCGTGGAGATTAGCCCAAAGGCCAAACAAAAAAAAAAAAAAGAAAGAACATCAAGAGCAGGTGACCACTAGATCGCCTCGCCGGCAATCATTGTTGCCACTTGCCGGGCCCCCCTCCTGCCTTGGTCTCGTCTCTTTCTCTCCCTCTAATGTTTTTTAGCCCTAGCTTTCAGTGACCGATTTGAGAAAACACAACGTAGGTCGTGGAACAGGGATGTGACTTCACTCCCTCCTCCTTTTTTTTTTTTTTTTTTTTTTTTTTCTTTTTTCTTTTTATTTGCCGATCGGGACTGGGGCCGTGCCGCGGGGGAATCGAGCTGTCGTGCGGGCGCAGGGCGCTCAGGTGGGTGATCGCCGGCTATCGCGAACGAGATTTGGGAAGACATGATCTCGGAAAAATTAGGAGGACGTTCCTTGACCTGCGTTCCACGCTCAAACTTCGCTTGATAAAGAAAGAAGAAAGAGCGAAAGGAGGGACAGAAGGAGGAAAAGGAACGAGAAAATTACGTGTCCATCTTGATGCCTCTGACATCATAATAATGGAGGATAACCTCATCTCAGGCACTGGAGTATTGCGAGGATTTTGGTGGCGTGGACCGTACAGAGAAAGCTGCACATACTTTGTTCGAGGCTTTCTTTTCGGCGGTAGCCGAATTATCATCTAGTTTATTTTTTATTTTTTTATAATATGATTTTGTATTTATATATCTTCAACCCCATGGAATTACATGGAAAATCACCCATTCAATTTTGAATATATCGTGCGAATGTCTATTCACTTCTGAGCTTTTCAATATGCCATTCGACTCCCGTGTCTTCTTGCGAAATTCTAATATAGTCAATCTGATCGACTTTCGCGCAAAATCTCTCGCGTGGTGTACTTGTTATCGCCGGCCGTTTTACGCAGCACAACATTACGTAGCATCCGATTTAATTTGTATTTTACGCTCAAAGTTAACGATACCCCTTACCTTCATGGATGTCCAACCAAATGAGCACATGTTGATGATATCATGGTAATAGTGATGACGACATCATGGGTAATCAAACATTCATTTTAATCTGCATGCATATGATTGAAATATATATATATATATATATATATATATATATATATATATACACACATACATACATATTCAAAACCTTCCCGTGCTAAAGAATTTCGCGAGAGATTATCTTAATTTTCATTTTACACGACAAATAATTGAATAATGATGAACACGCGTTAATCCACAATTCCATATATAATTTTAAAAAAATTCTATGTATTTCGTATCTAATCTCGTGTCCTCGTGTCTCACCTCGGCCGGTGGTGGCCGGGACTTACTTGAGCCGTCCACACACGCAAATGGCTGGTCCCGGCCCGCACACGTCACCCCCAAACCTCCCGCAAAGTCTGACGTGGCAACCCAGCCTCGCTCCCTTGCGCTCGACCCCATCATCCTCCCGCGCACCCCCCCACTCCACACGTCAGCTATTGGACCATAAAGCAATCTGATTCGCACGGAAAACCCCAAAATACCCCTTCCTGTCGACCACAAGAGTAATAATCAATTGGGGCTTTGGGAACTACGTGTACGAGTACCAAATCTCGACCCCCTCAAAAAGAAGAAATAATAATTCTGAGTGCCAAATGACCCAGATTAAGATCATTTAAACTAATAAATATGCATATCGCCTATCGGTACAATGTAAAAATAATAATAATAACGCATTTAAAAATGAGTGAAAAATCTCAAATCAGTACATATATGATAAATTTAATCTAAATTATTTTTTTGATAACGAAAAATCATAAACTGGCACACATATGATAAATTTATCCAAAAATAATTTTTCGGCCATAAAAAATTCTAAAGTGATATATATATATAATAAATTTACCATAAAATAATTTTTTATAAACTAATTTTTTATCACGAAAAAACTCAAACTGACACACCCATGACAAATTTGCCCTTTGAAAAATTGGATTAATACCACACAAAATTTCAAATTGATATAACCTATGACAAACATACGGTAATAATCATAAAGTGGTACATCCATAAACTGACGTGTGCTATCTAACTCAGCAATTTGACGGTTAAGTTTTACGAAAACTAATAAATGGTAAATTTGTTACAATTGTATCATTTTTGAGTAAATTTGTCACTAATCTACCAATTTGGGCAAAAAAATAATTTTTGGCAAATTTATCACAAATGTACTAGTTTAGAGTTTTTCATGGTATTAATCCTTTAAAAATAGATAAGTGCGTTAAAAGTATTTAAATTTACTAGGAAAATGTAATTAAGTCTTAAAACTTTCAAAAATATAATGAATCATAAAATCAGTTAAATTTGAAATTAAGTTTTTCCATTGATTGTACTTTTTGAAAATTTGAGAATGCGACTGCACTTTTGTCATAAATTTTAATAATTGATTGCATTTTTTGAATATTTTACGGCTCGATTGCACCGTGACAAGTTTTACTATTTGATTATACTTATTTGAATGTAAGCTTTCAATGCACTTATCCCTAAAAGATCACTTATCTTAAATTAAAAAATTAAATATTTCGAAAGGATAATACCACAAAAAATCTCAAATTAGTATTGTGACAAATATACCCCAAATTATTTTTTAACCATGAGAAATTTCAAACTAATACAAATGTAATAAATTTACCTTAAATTGATACACGTATGATAAATTATTCTCCGATAATTTTTGTTAAATTACCAATTTGGATAGTAAGTGACAGTTGATGGTTGTGTCAGTTTGAAATTTTCACCTTATGTTTGTCATAAGTGTGTTAATTTGAGACTTTTTGAGGTAGTAATCTAATTTAATTAAAACTAATGGAGGGTAAATTTATTATATCTATTTCGTGGTAAAAAAATTAATTTGGGGATAAATTTGTCACATGTGTAATAGGTTGAGATTTTTCATGAATAAAAAATAATTTAAAATATATTTATCGTATCAATTTGAGATTTTTCGTAGTATTAATTTTTTTTTTATTTCGAAACGTGTAACTTTTATTCTTTTTGAAGTGCTGAGAGGGGGTCTTAGCATTTTCCGCAGCAATTACAGCCCCTCGGTGTGCCGGACCGCAGACGATAGAAACTTCCAGAACCGCAAGAATTAAAAATTCAATTTGTTTTTTTAATCCGCCCCCCCGCACCCCCCCCCCCCCCCCCCCCCCCCCCCCTTTTTTTTAAGTAATTACTATTTGTTCTGTATATATATGTCTATGAAATTCACGACTCAAGAGCAAGAAGGACAGAGGAGATAAAAGCCATTTCGGCTTCCCCTTTCTCCCACCTCGAGCCCAAGCGCTCCTCCTCTCCTCCTCGGCTGCTCAAACATATACGCGCGCTCGAGAGCGAGAGCGAGAGCGAGCGAGAGAGAGAGGGAGAGAGAGAGATCGAATTCGTTAATCGCTTCGATTTTGCAGAGGATGCAATAAATATCAGCCCCCCCCTTTTTGTCTGCTTTGAGGTATCTCTGTTGTAAAAGTTGCTTTGGGCGTTGCGGTTTTTCTTTCTTCTTTCGTCATGGCGATTCTCGATTTTGAATCTCCGCTCGAGATTCGAAGTGCGAGCGACAAAGGCATGATTTTTGCTGAGGGGTGAGCTCCGGTTTGAGGGCCCCTCCGCCCCTCCAAAAAAAAAAGCGTGTCTTGAGCTGAAAAGTGGGGAAAAGGAGAAAAAGTTCGATTTCTTCCTGTTTAATTTGAACTAAATTAAATGTTGCGTGGATGGTTTTTATGGCGGATTTTTTTTCCCGTGAAGTTGGTTTAACAGGAGACGTGCGCGTTATGGTTTTTGCTAGCTTGTGGAGTAGCTGGAGATTTTATACGGGGTTGCTTTTTTTGAACTTTGCTATATTTAGCTTTACCCCCGTGACTTATGAAGATTAAGGAAAGACATTCGGGGAATATGTGTGCTTGCTGGCCGGATTAGTATTTTGTAGTTGATGATGTTGTCTGCTTCGTTTTAGCGTCTATCTGCGTTGTATATGACAATAAAACTGCTTCGCATCGTGTGCTGGAATTTCTGTTCCCTGTGATTGATTTTGCTCCTTATAAAAAAAAAAAAGATTTGGGTCCTCTTTTTCTTCTTTTCTGTTTCTGTTTCAATTTGTTGATCATGAAGAGAACCTGGCATGTTCCCTGAAGATTCTTGCAAGATTTTAAGGATATGATTGCATAGTTTATCGGGATTGAATGGAAAGAAAGAAAGAGCAAATTATGCTGGCGAAATATCCCCCCCCCCCCCCCCCCCTTCTTTTTTTTTCCTAATCCAGATGAATATTAGGATAGAACCTTGTTTCGAGGTTTCGAAGTTGCTTATTTGATTTCTTTGTCATCTGTTCTGACAATTTTGCTCCTGCGGCAGGTAAGAAATACTGACTATTTGCCGGGCTTGGAGTCCATAACAATTGTTTGTAGAGCGAATCTTTTTGGATATATGGCTTTGACATTCACCAATCTGTCGTGGTGGTTGCCGAGTGGGAAGCACAAGGAGCCAAGGATCTCCAATGGGTCTCCCGTGAATTCGGTGCCCGATGCGGGAATGGAATCTGATAATCTTAAATTTCCTTTAGCAAAGAGTAGGGCCGTCTCCTCGTCGAGAAATGTGAGGCGAAAATGGCGCAGTCGGGAGGAACGGAAGATTGACAGAGAGTATGATATTGTTCTGGTGCCTCCTGATGGGGGGTGCATTTCGGGTTCTGAATCTGATGACCTAGAATGGTCAATTGGATGGCTGGAGCCTCATGGGGCTGGATTCCAGAGCGATGATGACTCTGATGACAGTTTCGCGGTGTTGGTTCCGTGCTATGGGAAGGTTCATGACTATCTGATAGAGGATTCAGATAGCAAGGTTGTGGGTGCTGTTGCACATATTGCGGAGATTTCTCCTGCTGGTATGTTCTCTCCAACTCCACAATTTGTTTACGAACAGTCAACTTGTTAGATAGGGAGATGAAATGCTCCTTCTTGTTATGATGGTTGTTTTGCGCTAATAGTTGGATCTGGCCCCTCATGATATTCTTTTGGCTCTCCTCTCTGTTGAATCTCAAGATTTTGCCCAAATGTTGATAACTACTTGGTAGAACGAGATAGAATTTCTAATTTTGCAAAAAAAAAAAGCTTGTCTAGTTCGGTGTATCTTGTCCGGTTGATATGTTTTCATCCTGCCTAACGTAATTCAGTCACATGTGATTCTATTTTCCAGGCGGATATAGGAGCTGTCTCTAGAGAAGCTCTTTGATATCGTTCATATGTTTGTCGTGGTGATGGTTGGGACAGGTGTGTTGTAGACATAGTTTTGTTTGTTTAAACATAATTATTAAGAAGAATATGTATGTGAGGAGTTCCTCCAAAGCTGTAACAATCTCACCTTCTGAAGTTCTTGAAGCGTCAAAATCTGTAGTGACTCGCCATACTTACTATGATATGGCCACTACTGTGGTAACCTTGTACTTCTGTTAATTATTCTGTTTGGTCTGTTATGCTAATCCTTCAACCATCTTACATGCATTTCTTGTTTTTGGCAAATGCGTGAATTGTTCAATTGCCGACAAAGGGTACAAAGCATACTCAATTTAGGAGAAATGGAACTGGCAAGCTGTTATATTCTATCTTTGGGTTAAAAAAGTTTCAGATAGAGCTTTTGTCTGCATTAGGAGAACAACTTATGATGTAGATCCTTAAATACATAGGAGATGGGTACTTTTCTCTGTAGTTACTGAGTATTGATTATAAGCCAATTGTCAATTATTAACTGAACTAATCTAGATTGTCGGAATCATTTGTCGCAACTGTACTTTATATACACTGTCTAGAAAGTCTGCAACGTGAGACGCCACCACATCACTAGCCACGTTATTGGTAGCTGTTGGTTTACAATGTTCTGTAGTAGTGATGTTTCGTATTATTTCATTTTTTATGCTGATTCAATGGTCTTCATCCCACGTCATTGAGTTTGCTGTTCTACTGCAAGAAAGATGGTGTGAGACATAGTTTCTTTGATGATGTTTCCAATGGTTGTGCCGTAATTTCCAATCCTTGCCTCCTTGAACAATTTTTTTAATGCAAATTCTTGAGCCACCCCTCTTACCATTTCAACGATTCTGTTTAAGATACTTCAAGCTGAACATTTTCATTTGCAATGATTTGCCATTTAGTTTGTGTAATATGGCTACTAATTCGAGGTACAGTAAATGTCTACACGGTAGACTACTACAAGCAACACTTTATCCCATGTCATACATGTGTGTTATATATATATATATATATATATATATATTGTGGTGCTGAGTGATAATTCTTCTTCTTCTTTGTCATCAGAAAGCGAGAAATATATGAAACGGTGGCTGTGTATCCTCCAGAGCAGTTGATATGCATTGAGAAGTTCCAAGTGACTATGATCTCCATGAGATGTGGTTACAAATCCCACAAACCCTGCTTCGTTGGATTGCAGTGATCACTACATGGAAGGTCTGTCAAAACAGTATAAAGTACCGTTCTGTTCTATTACTACTACTACCACTAAGAAGTCGGCTTATTCAAAGCGAACCGATTGCATCATGAGTAGTATTAGTACTCAGAATTGCTAATGTGTTTCTATGGAAGGGGGTCTAGGGAGGTGAATGAGAAGGATAAGAGGGAGGTGGTGTGAGAGAGTGCGTGGGTGCGCTTGAAATTCTTTGGTGTAAACATTGCCAAACATGCTTAAGAGAGGCCTATGTTCCTCCTCCTACTGTGAATAGTATGTAAATAATGTGAATATCTTGTTACTAGTACCCTCTCTCTCTCTCTCTCTATGGGCTGTGAATGTGTTGACACTGGTGGTTCAAACTCAGTTTGTTCAGCTGATTGGAAGTGTGGTATTGGTAAGTCCATTTCTAGTTAAAAGTTTTAACGATGTAGAGAAGCTTCACTTGGAAGAGGAAACGGCATGGTACAAGGAATTTCGATTCAGGGCAAGGGCTCACCCATTCGATCTCATCAATTGTTAGGACCGCTTGCACACTCAAGTGTGTCTGAACTTACCCGATTGTAAAGACTCGAAACATGTTTCAGGGATTTTTCAGATTGGCGGACCCTCGCGTCGGTGCTTGTGCATGTAGAAAAATATATAGAATATGGGCGTGCGCGAGGCTTCCACACCGTGAAAGAGGGTTCAGACAATGACCCTTGATGTGAACACCGGATCAAATAGTAAATGGATCGATGAAAATAGGTTCAGACGCTGACCCTTGACGTAAACATGGGAAGCGAGAGTGATGGATGGATGGATGGATGGATCGATCGAAATGCTAACGCGGTTTGACGAGACCTACTTCGCCATGTTCTTGCTTGTTTTTTTTCCCACCACTCAAAGTGCATTCCTTTCGTTTGCTGTTTCAATACAGAAAAGTCAAAAAAAGAAGAAAGAGAAAAAGGTCGGCGGGGGGACTCTGAGGGACGCGCATCGACCAAAGACCCCGTCATAGTTTCCTGGAAAGTTGTGAGCTTTATTCGATTTGTCCATCCATTCAAGTTGTTGATTATGTGGTTTGTTTTTCTTACCTGCTCCTGCACAACCTTCAAGGAAGAAGAATCGGTCAGTTTCAATCGCATTCAGTCAGAAATTGGGACAAAGCTTCGTCGAAATTGGTAATTTGTCGCTTCTTCGGGCTCGTGTGCAAAAATCACGCCCCGTTTTGGAACACGCTAGGAAATTTCCAAGGCACATGACAATGACAGTTTGATAACAACCAGTCTTGGGTACTTCATTAATTAATTTTTTTTTTGGTCAGTTAGACTTTGGTCATTTAATAAAGTATTGAACATTACAGATTGCAAAATCTCGAGCGTGGATGATATCCAAAGTTAGTAAAGCACAGCAATTTCATTCGATGTAGCTTATAAGATGTTTTCGAACAAAAATAAACTTATAATTTTTTGTTTTCTTTTTTGTTGAAAAAAAAGATGACATTCATGTAGTAGAATAAAAATCGATGAGGTCGAGAGCTACGTAGACGACTTTCGAGCCTAACAAATCTCAAATAATAAGCAAAAGCCAGAAATAACAAAAGTCAATCTCTAACTAAAGGTGCACTCTCGTACTTCAAGACCGGTTCTGTCACCGTAAATATATCCTTGACCGGAAAGGGGTTTTTATCGGGAACTAGCAGCGAGTTACCATGTACTACTCTCAGTCAATTTTTGCTTCTGACATGACGGTTCGGTCATCAATGATTGTCTATGCGTCATGGCTTTATGTCAGCGATTTGTAACAAAAATTAATCGGGAGGACTACGTTAGAATTTTGTGTGAAGGGTTAAGCCTAAATTGATAAAATTGAAAAGTTCATGACTAAATTGCCATTTTGATTTCCTTCTATGTCATAAAGCGACTAATATTAGTTAATATTTGTATTGGTCTAACACATATGATACCAATATTCAATAATGGACCCCCACCCCACGACCTGATTAAAGTGCTATCACACATAAGTTTGTTTTGTCTTGTACTTTAATTTCATCCGTAATCGTATGTGCAAAAATTGGCTGTTGCCTAAATTTTAATTGCTGAATTGTGGAAATACATATGGATTTGCACACCCTATCGTAACTCATGCTCACCACGTCCACCCATCCACCGCGCACGACCATGGTGGGGCTCTGAAACCACCGCCCACGACCGTAGCCGTGGCTTTGAAACCACCAACATCCACCTCTCACCACTGAGATCGCCACTCCAGACAAGACCTTCATCTCCCTCTACTCTATCCTCAGATCTAGGATCGCGCAAGCCGCCAATGACATTGACGACCTCAAATTCAAGGTTTTCAGTGGTCGTAGACGATGTAGACGGCTTCCAACTCGACGGATGAGGTGTTGCTCCACCTTCCCTGACACAGAGGGCGGGGAGGAACCGTAGTTGGTGGTGGCCCGGTGGACCGCCTCAGGTGGTGGTGAATAATGGCAACATGAGAGAATGAAGGAAAGAACATAGTGGGGATATGCCGGAGGATCCGGATGCGCATGGAAATAAACAATGAACGTCAGCGGGCAACAGCCAGCTACAACTAATTTATGCACGAAACTTAGAGCCAGCTTCTTTTAATCTCTATTTGTTTTGTGAATTTTTTTTCTCTAAAAATGATCACATTTATCGCTTACAAAAATGAAGTAAATGAAAAAAAAAATTCATCATCTACCAAAATATTTAGAGACATCAGTTGTTGTCGATAGCGAAAACATTTTAAATTGACTAATTATCTTGAGTGATACAAGCGATCATTTGTAGGAAAATATTTTTTAAATTATTTATTTTTTCGAGAAACAAACAGAGAGCATAGTAACTATGGAGACAATCGCACTTTTGGTGATGCTTCTTATCTGATGTTAAATGTTGATGAAATGTCAAAGTACTAGTGCAATCTATTTATTAAGAAAGAAATTACCACTCAACAATGGTAAATTAAGATATTGTATAAACGTATGTTTATTTTCTTAGGAAGCGGTTCGATAGGAAAGACAAATTAAGGTCATCTATGTGCAATCAATTAGTGTATGTATAATAAATTACTGAAATATCTTTGTTCTTAAGTGTTACATAATGTTCAAGTCTATGGTCATAAAAGTTACAACATTACTCCTCAGTCCTTTCATATAACTAGGTTTCGGTCCATACCTTAGACATAAGTTTGTCGGCTTTAGGTAAGGGTCTGATTTCTGTCTGTAGATTAAGCGCACAACATAAGTTCGAATCCCTACATTAACGAGTGCAAAAAAAAAAAAAAATCCATTTTGGATCCCGCACGCGAGCTTAATCTCGCATCTTACTCGGTACATTTTTTTCATAGGCCCGAGGATTATCTACCCTAAGTATGTTTGCTCATCATTAGTGAAGTTTGTTTCAATAACTATTGAAGCTTATTTTTTATATTAGGTGAACACAAATGTGTTCTACTTTTTTTTTTTTATTAGGAATGATGATTTTAGGAAGTACTATTGATGTTGAGTTCATTTTACCATTTACCAGAAGACATTTGTTTGAATGTTAGGACAGTTTGGAACAACTTTTGAGCTTCTAATGACGTAGTTTTTTTATTTATTTATTTTATTAGGCCTAATGGCTTTCGGGTACTAATACAAGATAGCCAATCAGAAATTTCATGAAATCCCCTGCTCTTGGGAGATGTCCTCAGCATCGAGGAACATGTATTAGGATTGATATCGACTCATCTAAGATCTCCTCTTATAAATTTGATGGTTGTCTATGTTTTATTTTCCTCTATGACTAATTGTATCTCATTCTATAATTTAAGGATGATGTTTTTTTTTTTTAGAGCTTTTGTTTTTGCATTTTTGTCTTATTAACATGTTGTTTGGTGAAAGTTCATGTCCCATTTGGACTTTTAGTGTTTTTTCCTATTAACAATTTTGTAGGCCATTTTTACCGGCCAAACTTCATACTTGCTCCTTGATGAATTTCCCAAATTTGGGAAACCAAATTCTACACTATCATATCTTCCTCTATACTATGTTTAGTCAAGATTATGGCCCTGGCATTAGTGAAACCAATACTATTCCAAGCATATTCATCTTTATCTCAAAGCATGAGCGAAATCAATAATGATCTGAGCATAAACGGTATGAATTGAACGTATAATTTCAAATTGGAAAATGTCAAATCCGTAGCGGAAGGAGGCAATCCATGTACACATGAATATGGAATATTTCGCCAAGTTATTCTAGAAATATAAATTCTAATTTTAGCAGACTATCCATTTTCGATATAAACTGCTGTGAACTTTCAATTCCAATTATAGCCATGGAATATTTTGCAAGTTATTCTAAAATTCTAAATTCCATTTTTGGCATGTCCAATTATAGCATGGAAAGTTGGCGCCTGTAGCATTCTGCTCGTCACTAACCAACTCAAGACAAGACCTCCTTTTTTTTTTTTTTTTTTTTTTTGGTACTGTAGTAATATTCATCCATTGGAAAAACCTAGTCTTTTTGACGACGTGATCCCCAATTATCGCTAAAACCAACTCCATTTGTCATGCTGGTCGTGATGTGGATTATAAAATTTTTATTTGGATCTAGAATGAATGATTGGAAAGTAACATAGGAACAATATTCGTTACGCGGTCCGGATATTGTACACAGGTCTAATTTCATTGGAATAAACAAGCCAGTGCGAATGCTCGCGACCTATTTTCTTCGAGATTTTTCTCAGTAACGAGATCAATATTTTCCAATAAAAATCCTAAAGTTGACAAGGATAGACATCAGGGTAAAAGACCCAGGCATGCTTTTGCAGGCAAATGTCTAAATTGAGAACTTGACACATTTTTTTTCTTTCTGTTTACTGTTATCTTTATTCTCTGTCCAAAACTGGCAGATCTCAGCATTGCATCGTGGCCATGCAGATGTCTAAATTAAGATCTGAGAGTTCATTCCATTGTCCTCTCCCTTGCGTGAGACCTGTCTCTGTCCATCATCTTCCTGGCTTCTCTGCAATGGGTTAAACTTTGCAACTTTAGTTTTGCTTTGCCTTGATCTTTTGAAACTTTATGCCTTGGTAGAGGAGAGGGCTGGAGAGGATGTTGCAGAGAGCAGCAAGCAACGCATATTCATGGTGGTGGGCAAGCCACATCAGGACCAAGCAATCAAAATGGCTTGAACAGAGCCTCCAAGGTGATGCATCATCCAACCCAAATTCCTCCTCCATTTTGCTCATCTTCTCGAAATTTGTGTTTTGTTGCAATCATGGTTTTGTTGATCTTCTGGCTCATGTGGAAGATAACTGCTGGACCTGTAACAAAAGTGAATGAATGCGGTGGTTTAGAGAGGAGTATAATCTGATTGATTGATTCTAGGATAGAGCCGAAGCAAATGGCCCCAGAAATGATATATTGAAAGAATCTTTTGGGTCTTCCAATATTAATAGGCCGATTGTTTCACGCCTTTGTCTTCCAAAAGGAAAAAAGATCTCCGAGAACTGTTTCTGTTTTGCGATTCCGGGTTTTTTTCAGAGGCGGAATGAGATAGAGCGGGAATCAATAGTGCTATGATAGGATTCGAACAGATGAAGGGATTGGATGAAAGAGCTATTTCGCGATTTGGCTAATGGAATTAGAGATTTTATCCATTCCTACCATAGTCTCTGAATATTGTTTTATCAGTACATGAACGATCTTTATACAGGGGGGTGAGAGAAATTCCTTGAAATTCAAATGACATGATATCGACGAAGGATACCGAGATCAAGGTTCATAAGGCATAAACCAGTCTCGAATTGAAATCGGCATGAAACCTGCAGACATTTGCATATAGAAAAATTGTATCTTGCTTAGTTACTTTCAATGTTGTGATGTTTTCTGCATACATATGTGTAAGATTGGCGGAAAAAAAGTTGAAGTACATCATCATGAACAAAGCCTACAAAATGAATAATATTTGTGGGCTAATGTAACAGGGTCCGCTAAATAAGATATGGATGTAAGTATGATAAACGGTATATGGAAGTTTAGTACGAACGAATCGAAGAGCGCCAATCTAATGGATGTCGTAGTTGTGAATCTTATGGTTGCGACATGGTTGAGTCGATGTATTTGTGTGTCGCGAAAAACCAGAAGTACTAATGTGCAGAGAGGTTCAACTGCAGATATTGAAGACAAAGTCCAGAGCACGCTGAAGATTATCGACGGGGATGGCGACTCTTTCGCGAAGCGAGCCGAAATGTATTACAAGCAGAGGCCGGAGCTCAAAACCTTAGTGGAAGATACCTACCGGGCATACCGAGCTCTAGCCGAGAGATATGACCTATTATCCAGAGAGCTCCAGAGCGCCAACCGGAAAATAGCCACAGCTTTTCCTGAAGAAGTCCAGTTCGATGTTGATGACTACGATGATGAGCAAAGCTTTGCCAGCAGCTTCTCTGAGAAGCCATCTGGCAGCGATCTTTCCGATGCCGCAAAACGGCGCATTCCTAAAGTGCCGAAGCTCCCTGCGAAAGAGTTCAGGAGCCCATCGACAATGACCTCGAGGAAAGCACAGCTGAAGAACTTGGCCGCGGTCAAGACTTTAGCTCCTGCTTCCGGTTTGACCAAAGCTGAGGCGCTAGAGGAGATTGACAAGCTTCAGAAAGGAATCTTGGCGCTGCAGACTGAGAAGGAGTTCGTGAAGAGCTCGTTTGAGCGCGGGCGTGAGAGGTACTGGGAAATAGAAAACCAGGTAATGGAAATGCAAGGCAAAGTATGCAGCCTCCAGGATGAATTCGGAATCGGTACCATCATCGAGGACAACGAGGCTCGGACTCTAATGGCCACGATGGCTTTGAAGTCTTGCAAGGAGGCCTTGTCCAAAATGCAGGAGCAACAGGAACTATCAGCCGAAGAGGCGAGAGAGGAACAGGAAAGAATCAGGACAGTTTATGAAAGGCTCAAATCTCTCAGAGGCGAATTTCTTTCCGAAGAAAGAATCACTAAGGACAACCTAGAGGAAGAAAATTCGGCCTGTGCCAGTCCAAAATCAAGGAGCTCGGTCCAACAAGACGACGAGTTGAGCTTGGATGGTCAGAAACTGAAGGAAGTTCTAGATTCTGATTTGAAAGGACCGATCACTATGTCAGAATTGGCAGAGAGAATTGATGAACTAGTCGAAAAGGTTATCAATTTGGAATCCGCGGTTTCTTCCCAGACCTCTCTGGTACGGAGATTGAAGTCGGAGACGGATGGCCTGCACATGCACATCCGGACCCTGGAAGATGAAAAGGAAACACTGATGGAAGGTTCGGAGAATATGAACAGCAGGATTACTGAGCTGGAGAAGGAGATGCGCCGAATCAAGACCCTGAGGCGGAATGTCAATGACCAAAACCAGAACCTCCTCTCTCATTTTACAGAAGCCAGCTCGAACATCAACCATCTCTCGGAGAAGCTGCAGACTGTGAAGATGGATGTGGAGGATGAGAACGATGGAACATTATTCCATGAAATGAGAACAGCTGGTATGAACGCTAAACGAGGAAAGGAGATCGAAGACGACGAAGCGCAGCAGGTCTCTGATGACAAAAGAGATGCGGAGGCTAAGCGACGGGAGATTAAGGACAATGTTCCTGCTCTCCATGATCCCAACATAGCTGTGGAAGAAGAGATGTATGTGTGCTCTGGACCAGCTAGTGAGTTCGATGTCATGTCGGAGAGACCCCAGGAGTCGGTGCAGCACGACAAGGAAGAGAACCAAGATCTGTTTACCGAGCCACAGGACTCGCAAGATGGCGGTGAAGATCATCCCGACTGGAGGCAGATGTTCTTGACTGGCGTAGAGGACAGGGAGAAGTTTTTGCTAGGGGAGTACACTTCAGTTCTCAGGAGCTACAAGGACGTGAGGAAGAAGCTCAGTGAAGTCGAGAAGGATAACAGGGATGGCCTCTTCGAATTGGCAATGCAGATCAGAGATTTGCGAAACGACAACGTTTCAAAGGATGAAGAGATCACGGCTCTTCGTAAGAAGTTAGGCACGCTAAATGGAAAGCCGGACGGTGCTGAAGACGTTGCTGCATCAGAAGATAAGGCTTCGAATAAAGAAAATCCCCAAGAAAGCATCCCTGGTGGATCTAGCTCGCAAGAATCGAGCACATCGTCGCTGCAGAAGAAGAAGCAGCCGCTCTACAAATTGCTGCTTCAACATAATTTCCAAGGTTTCATGAAGAATCCTTCTACTAGAGAGGCAGACACAAGAGCAAGTAAAGCTCCAGCTGTTTCTACCATGGAAGAGAAGTTCCGACTGGAGATTGACGAGCTCCTGGAGGAAAACATTGAATTCTGGTTGAGATTCAGCACGTCGATCCATCAGGTGCAGACTTTCCAAACAAGTTTCCGCGATCTGCAAGTTGAGTTATCGAAGTTGTCTGACGACAAGAAACAAGATTCAAGTGCTAATCACCGATCTTTGAAGTCCGAAGGTCGGCCAATATACAGACACTTGAGAGAGATACAGACCGAACTCAAGTTGTGGTTGGAACAAAACGTGCTATTAAAGGACGAATTGCAGAGTCGATGTTCCGCCTTGTGCCGGCTGCAGGACGAGATAACGAGAGTTTCTGACCCGGGGTCTGCTACTAGAGACCCCTCCCTGAGCGAGTATCAGGCTGCAAAGTTCCAGGGTGAGGTCCTGAACATGAAGCAAGAGAACAACAAGGTCGCCGACGAGCTGAATGCTGGTCTGGACCGTGTAAAGAAGCTGAAGACCGAAATTGAGAAGACCACCACGAGACTAGACGAGTATCTCGGAATTTCAACATCGAAAAGCCATCAATCCCATCGGTCGAGAATACCCTTGAGATCCTTCCTGTTTGGGGTTAGGCTGAAGAAGCAGAAGCAGCCATCGCTCTTTGCGTGCGTGAATCCTGCGATGCAGAAGAAGTATAGCGACCTTGAAGGCGGCGTATTGCCTTCTTAGCTTTGCTTCCTCGAGTCTTCGTACTTGTTTGAATTGTACATGTACATGATTCTGTTTTCTGACTTCTTAATGTTGGATTGTGATAGTATAGAATCTCTGTGCGGAATAAATGACCGCAGTTTCAATTTCTGCTGATGCAAGTTGCTGATATCCTGCAGAGACGTCACTGCATGGACGCTAAATGTTCATGCGTTCTCCTACAACTACAAATCACAATTTCCTAGAATAATACTAGGCAGCTTCTGCTTCTCTTTCCTTTCGAGAGATAATATATCCAAGCCTAGCGTTGACGAGATTACAGGGCCAGTAATTCTGTGATCTTATTTTGGATGAATCGTGCACAAATTTAAGAAACATACACACGTAATAAAATAAAATAAAATAAAATAAAAACAATACCGATGAACAAATATCATTTGCTTTTCATTGCTATGTTCTGAGAAATATTACAAAGCTCGTCTGAGCACCAAATGCTGGAAGTTTAAAATAAGTTGGAAGCCAAAAGGTTAACTAAAAATTTCTTTCTTTCAACCTGCAAAACAATCTCTAATCTACTCGATCATCTAAATCCATCCAAACTAGCTTGTGCCGTCAACTTCATCACTATGTTTGACAGATACCAAGCCTGGCACATCAACCTGCAGATTATTCAGACTTCCGTCGTCACCGTTCTTGTCGCAAATTTCATTTCTGCCCTCAGATCCGATACTCACCACGGCACTTCGATCATTTACAGCCGCTTGTGCATTCGACACTAGGTCACTTACAGCCGCTGGTGCATTCGACACCATATTGGACTTCTCAACTGGTGGTTCATTTCCTTGCTCTACTTCTGGTCTTACCAGAGCCTTGTAATCTTCAGTAACTTGCCTTGCAGCATCATCCAAAGCACAAATTCCATCTTCTTTGTCTGGCTCTTTCGTCATATTGTTCAGTACAGCATCAACCATCTTCTCTTCATCCTTGGCTTCTCGATTCAATGGAAGCTCGGTGGCCACAACCGAGGAAATATTACCCTTCTGTAAAGAGATAGTTGGGGCTTTAGCAGGAGCAGATGGAATGTTGGCGGTAGCAGAAGTCGATTCTTTCTCAGTAGCAGAGCCTGCGTGGCCGGATGTAACAGCGAACCCAGTACGTCTAAAGTTTACACCAGGATGGGGCCTGGAATGGGTGGTATTGCCTCCAGGAATAGAAGAAGTTTTTATTAAAGAACCGGAAGGATTTATGTGTACAGCGTTTTTTGCCTGAGCAGCCTTCAGAAGCGAAGCGGCGTCTGAAGGGGTTGCAATGCGAGCCCCTGCAGCGACTGCTGCAGCTTTTATTCCCATAAAATCGGGACTCATATCAGACTTTGGTGATGCTTTTTTGGGGAGAACCCTAGACTTAGGTGCAATACTTAAAGATTGCGCTGGGGAAGATCTTTGCTGTGAAATTTGCTGAGGTTGATGGTGGGCCAGCCCAGCAATGTTCCCCGGGAAAGGAGATTCAGCAGCGGCAGCAGACTGCGTAGAGTTACCAAAGGTACCATTTGCTGTTGTTCCTGCTTAAGGTAAAAAAAAAAGAAAACATGTTCAATCTGCAGGCGTATAGAAAGAAAACAGACGACGGAAGTTGGTGTAGAAAAGTCAAAGCCAGGCAGCTCAAAATTGTTTGTTACAGGCAGAGAAATCTAGATGTACAGCTTACAAATTACATTTTACCCGGCTAGAATAATAGTTCTTAGATTCATCCAACCACCACCACGCCTCTTCCCAACAAGTGAATCTACTACAAGATTCACTTCACCAGATACTAAAGATTTATACCGTAGGGTTGTTATAAAGTGAGACAGAATGAATCATGAGGCAACAAGTACATGAAAGTTAACCAAGTAATTAATAACCATTGAACCATCATTCTGCAAATCATTTAGGAAGAAGTTCTTTGCAAGCGGACAGAGAAAACCTGTTCTTAAATTTTTCACAGGCATATCGAGGGCTAGAGACATTGCATGACGAGCAGCCAGTTGTGCCTCAGAAAGCTGTGGCCCCATTGAATGCGCAATTCCCACATGCATGTTTCCATGCCGTTTCCGTATAATGGCCCACCTCTGCACATGAAAAAGAAATCGCATGAGAAACAGCAAGAGCAAAGCAAGACAACTTATTAGACCAGCGCAGCCTAACCACGTAAGGGTAATATATTATAAACAAAAAAAGGGAATCCTAAACCAAGAATTTTCCTCAGAAAAACTTTTTCTAATCTACCATTATAACAGGTTATGGCTGCTACTCATCAGCTAAGAAAATGAACCAGGAAAACTGCAGTTTATGACTCTATTTTCACAACAGAATCTCAACCCATCTACTGAGGAGAAAATACATGTCTCTGTGCGTGTGCGCGTGTATTTTCACAACAAAATCTCAACCCATCTACTGAGGAGAAAATACATGTCTCTGTGCGTGCGTGCGTGCGTGCGAGAGATAGAGAGAGAGAGAGAGAGAGAGGACTCAAACCTGAGAAAGCTGTGAAGCAGTCCTATCTCCCTTAAAATCTGTTTTTAATATGTTTGCCCAGTTCCCTTCACCACATTTATGTACAGCAGCAATGAGTTCCAAGTCCTCTGCCTCAGACCATGGTTTCCTTCTCTTTCGAGAAGCATTGTTGCCACTTGCTAGTCCACTTGCATCCAAGCCTTCAGTAGATGTTACAGCAGGCAGAGGCTGTTTCTGGACAGAAACCGGTACAGTAATATTCATGCCCTGAGTGTGACAAGGAGGTTGGGAACTTTCGGAAGCTCTAGATGATTGACCATTTGGTATATTTATAGTCAACGGGGCCTCAACAGTTGAGTTATTCTGGAGGTTGGAGTCACTTGTTATACCAGAACCTCTTAGTACCTGCATGAAAACAGAAGATCTTTTTTTAAAATAAACCAGAACAAGGCTCTGATGCAAACATAAAATTCACAAAGGATTTTCCGCATCGCGCACACACGTTTGTCCAATGAATCAATCTTCTAAGAGTAGCTTCCTAACAGTACAGAATCTGCATGATGACTGAGCCACTGTTGGACAACTGGCTTTGGCTTCGTGACTTAAAAGTCATCTAGATAATATAGGGAGCAGGCTACTGTGCCTACTGCCTAGGCTTTGGAAAATGAGCCGAAAGAATCAAATAGAACTGGAGTGACATATTTTTCAGAATGTGATATGAGCTCATTTGGATGTCATCAATAACAGGAATATCATAGTCCAGCCTACAGAGCTTGCAAAAGAAAAGTTCCTGCTTCTCTCACATATTACAACTTGTGATGCATGAAATGATATTTGCTCGAGCAAAGATTTTCAAGGAGAATCTGCCTACCATGGACTTCACATCCCCATTGTGTAAACAAGAGCAACAGTGACGTGAGGACCATCACAAATCATAAAAAATATTTTTCATAAGGAAACATACCTATGTCGATACCACATCCTCAAGACTCAACCCGATCTTCTATTTTAACCAAACACAAAACGGCATATCTTCAAACTTAGGGAAAAAGCAAAGAAGGCCTTTCATATAGATATATCACATCTGCAATCCATATAAAAGAAGTCACATGTTTCATCCTGTTCCATAGTTTAAGCACTTCTCAAAATATCCAACATTACTTGTCCAGAGGGTTTTCCGGCCTTATATTCATGTTGTATCCCTCTATCTATTAGTGTAAGCTTTTTGAGTTGGACATTGTAACATGGTGTCAAATCTAGGCTTCCTCCTAGATTTATTTTGTAAGGAGGCTCTCATCCATCAATTCTGCATGCCATACTAAGTCCAATTTGCAAGTTAGAGAGCATGTTAAAATATCCTATGCAGCTTGTAACATGTTATCAAATCTAGGCTTCCTCCTAGATTTATTTCGTAAGGAGACTCTCATCCATCAATTCTGCATGACATATTAAGTCCAATTTGCAAGTTAGAGGGCATGTTAAAATATCCTATGCAGCTTGCTCATGAGGTTTATATGGGTCTTGTATTCATTCTATCTCCCTCCACCTAGTGGTTTAAGCTTTTAGGTTGGACTTTCAAGAAAGTGTCCTCTATCTATAAGATAACCCCCATTCACCTTCCCTACAAAATACTGGAAATTTATGTAGCTCCAACCGCATGCAGTTTGGAAACTTCAGCTGTATTACTATCAAGTAGCATACCATTTCCAAATAACTAAAGTAATTTCAATTCCATATGCACATCGTGACAATCTCAAATTGCCCAGAAGTAATTATGAACTAAGGTTCCTCTTGCATCTGCAGCGTAAATCAATTGGAGCATAAATTGTGACAAAAACTACCTTCACACAGGCAGCAGCCTCTGTCGAAGCTTCAGTGCTCACTGCAGGAAATGTTTCCAGCTCATATTCTAGGTCACTATCATCATCCTGAAAAACAGATCCTCATAACTAACTATACAGGAAAAAACCAGGTCTCAGTAAAAGTAGCTCACAACATGATCATACTTGAGAGTTGTTGGTAATAACGGCTCGTGACACATTAGATCGAATACAATATGTAAACTAGAGAGGCAGACCTTTAGGCCTATATGACACAGGAGAAGGAAACACAAAGTGCTTGACAGAATGACAAATCTTTTGTTAATAAGCCGCCGGCAGAGGAGGAGGAGGAGGAGGAGGAGGAGATGAAGAAAATGAAGAATAGATTCCGCTACCAACAAAGCTTACAATCTCACCCTAAAGGCATATAAACAGCAGTCAACATCAACGTCAACATGAACAACACCTTTATTCCAAAGTAGTTAGAGTCGGCAGTCGATGAACCCCAAAGAATCATAAAAATAAAAACAGAATCAAGGGAGGGAGAAGAGATAAATGTGTAAAAATAAATAAATAAATAAATAAATATATATATATATATATATATATATATCTATCTATCTATATACTACCCCTCCACAACACTAATAGCCTTCCTCCACTCTGTTCTAAGACAAACCGTACCCCAATCTATTTTCCACTCCATTAAATCTTGTTTTACTGCTTTCCCCCAAGTAAGTTTCGGCCGACCTTTTGCTTTTTTCGTGTTATGCTCTCGATAGCAAACATCTATTCGTACCGGTGCGTCTACGGGCCTTCGGAGTATATGCCCAAACCATCTCAATCTATGCTCTCATCTTTTCCGCCACCGGTTCTACTCCAACTTTTCGTTGAATCTCTTCATTCCTTATCTTATCCATCCTTGTATGACCACACATCCACCTTAACATCTTCATTTTCGCTACTCCCATTTTATGCTCATGTTTCCTTTGTGCTGACCAAAATTCAGCTCCGTATAACATGGCAGGTCTAATTGCTGTTTTATAAAATTTTCCT
Source organism: Rhodomyrtus tomentosa (assembly GCA_028455895.1). Lineage (NCBI taxonomy): Eukaryota > Viridiplantae > Streptophyta > Magnoliopsida > Myrtales > Myrtaceae > Rhodomyrtus > Rhodomyrtus tomentosa. The sequence goes on along the minus strand of JAPCWY010000001.1, from coordinate 30,513,371 downwards.
TTTAACCTAAGAAGAATATTGCGGTCACAAAAAAATCCCGATGCACTGCGCCATTTCATCCAACCTGCTCTGATTCTATGGCTTACATCCTCATCAATCTCTCCCTCCTTTTGCAATATTGATCCCAGATATCTAAATGTATCTTTCTTGGGTACCTCCTGTCCAAGCATATTTACGGCTTCTTGATCCTCTTCCTGCCGTGTCAAATTCACACTTCAAGTATTCTGTCTTACTTCGACTTAGCGTAAATCATTTAGACTCTAACGTGCTTCTCCGTATTTCTAACTTAGCGTTAACCCCAGCCTTGATCTCATCAATAAGCATGATATCGTCTACGAATAGCATACACCACGGCACCTCATCTTGAATATCTTTTGTTAGCGCATCCATAACCAGGGCAAAAAGGTAAGGGCTCAAAGCAGAACCTTGGTGTAAGCCTACTGTGGTTGGAAAATAAATTGATGTGCTATTACAAGCCTTCACACATGTAGTAGCGCCTTCACACATGTAGTAGCGCCTTCACACATGTAGTAGCACCATCACACATGTCCTTGATTGCCTTGACATACTTTGAAGGTACTTTTTTCTTCTCAAGAATCCGCCACAAAATCTTTCTTGAAACCCTATCATACGCCTTCTCGAGATCAATAAACACCATATTGAGTTTCTTCTTTCTTTCTCGATATCTTTTCATCAATTGTCGTATTAAGAAAATAGCCTCCATAATAGATCTTCCTGGCATAAATCCAAATTGATTGATAGAAACCTTGGTCTCTATTCTCAAACAATGCTTAATAACTCTCACACAGCTTCATTGTATGGCTCATAAGCTTGATGCCTCTATAATTAGAACAATTTTGGATATCCTCCTTATTCTTGTATATAGGCACAAGTATACTCTTCCTCCATTCATCAGGCATCTTATTAGTACGGAGGATCTTGTTAAAAAGACTAGTCAACCAATTTATTGCTACATCCCCTAAGCATCTCCACACTTCAATAAGAATACCATTGGGTCCCAAGGCTTTACTAGTTTTCATTTTTTTTTAATGCCTCTCTAACTTCCCGTGCTTTAACTCTACGCACAAACCTTCTATATGAATCATCAGAAGTATCTTTCAGATCCACCTCACCTCTATCGCTCTCCCCATTAAAAAGTTTGTTAAAATAACTCATCCATCTGCCCTTGACGTCTTCATCTCTTATCAAGAGTTTGATTTTCATCCTTGATACATCTAACCTGCGTCAAGTCTTTACTTTTCTTATCTCTTAACTTTGCAAGTCTATAGATGCCTTTTTCTCCTTCTTTGCTCCCAAGTTTGTTGTACATATCGGTGAAAACCTTGCCTCTGGCCTCTCGTACAGCTTTCTTGATACTTTTTCTCGCCAATCTAAACTTTTGTAAATTCTCTTCATTAGGACATTTATGTAGGCATCTGAAACTCTTTCTGCTTAATTGCCTCCTGCACCTCCTTATTCCACCACCAGGTTTCCTTTATTTGATGTCCATTCTCTCTACTTTCCCCTAACACCCCTTTTGCCACTGTCTGGATGCAGTTAGATATCTCCTTCCACATCATATTTACTTCACCCTCCAGTCGCCACGGTACTTCCTGTAGCATTCTTTCCTTGAATTTTGTCTGTTTCTCCTCATGTAACTTCCACCATCTTACTCTGGGGTGCTGCGCATTTCTCATCTTCTGTATTTTGTTATACCGAACTTCTAAAACCACCAACTTATGTTGTGTAACTACACATTCACCAGTATATACCTTACAATCTACATACAAAGCTCTATCCTCTCTTCTGGCAAAAAAGAAATCAATCTGGCTACAACTCCATTTATGCTCCATTTATGCTCTTTGTTGCGCCTGTATACCATAGCTTGAATCCGGTGCCATCCACTTCCTTAGCCTTCTCTCCTTTCCATTTAGTCTCTTGTAGGCAAGCAATATTCACTTTTCTTTTGGCAAAAGTATTTGTCAATTCCCGCAATTTACCCGTTAAGATTCCTACATTCCAACTCCCCAATCTAATCCCTACCCCCTGGGCTTTTCTTGGCCCCCATACTCGCCCACGGAAGTGTGAGGACTCTTGCTCATTTATCACCACATTCAGGCACCGATGTGGCGCATCACTCTAGGAATGATGGCCCAAGGCTAGCTTTCTTACCCCTTACACCAACCTATCTTGGTGCAAAGACCTTTGCTCATTTTTCGCTACACTCGGGCACCGATGAAACGCGGCGCAAAGAAGGATACGCTCCAATGAAATATCAATAGGGTTCATCTCATAAAGGTAGCTTTTTTTTTAAACCGGCTCGCTACGCTTGACGTAACCCTTCTCCTTTGCCTGGCTTGGGACAGGCTATGTAGACTACATAGGCGGAGTTGCATATAAACAGCATTAGTAAAAATAATTATAATTCTGGCTGTGTGAAACAAAAGATGAACGAGAAAGTAACTAATTGAGAACCAGTAAAGAGATGATTCTTTACTATGGAGTTCTTTATAGTATTTTACCTGTAGAATAATGTACTGCTCAAGTGTATCCCAGTGTTTGACCAAAAAAAAAAAAGGTGTATCAAAGTGACATTCAAGAGAATATGGCTGAAGAAAATCATTAACATTGCTCTTTCATATGTTTAAGAATTTAAAAGTATCTTTCCATTGATCAGCATCAAAGAGTATTAATGGTTTATTTCGCAAATTGTTCAATGCCAACCAAACCTTTTAGCAACCTAATGACAATTTACCGCATCCAGCTAGAAATTACAGCATTTAATCAATTCGCAAAACCATCCATCCCTTTCTTTTGTTTTTATTTCTGCAGCAAGGGTAAGAGTCCACAGTTGCATTACGTCTGCTCCCATTCATTAAATGTCAACAAAAAAGAAAAAAGAAAAAAGAAAAAGAAAAAGAAATCCACATCATCTGAAACCATAAATTACACAAGGCATATGTGAACTACTTTGTGTGAAAGCTTCAACTTCCGCATGCGTAAGTACAGATTCCAACAGTGTAGAAGCTGCGATAAAGAAACTCCACATCACAAAGAAAGTAAAATTCTCAGCAAAGTGAACCACCAATGACTGACAAGTTTATTTAGCCTTGCATCACATAAAATAAGAAATGGTTGCCAAAATCCAACCATCCTTCTTCATGAGGGAACTACTGCTTTAACTCATGACTATGTTCGGTGGAAAAGAAATAGAGAAGATTGGTCAATTGTAAAGAACAAAATAGTCTAATAGATGCTATTGTCTGTATCTACTAGTTTCCCAGGGCTTTAGAAGGCTACACCAGTTCAAGGAAGCACTTGTGCCAGCACAATGTTGATTTTTGTCAAGAAAAAAGATATAACTCGAAACCCTGTAGCTCATAAGGACTGTCCGGCTGGAAAGGCATATTTTTCTCTGAGACTTGAACCGCACAATTCCTCAACCCATCCTCAAGCTTTTTAGATATGTAGGAGCTAGGGATGCTTTGATGAGCCAAGCCATGGTAAGGAATTCTGAGCTAACTGCCGCCACTGCCTAAGACCAGCGATGTCACTTCGTCGTATCGTGCCAAGACAAACTACTCCAAAATCTAGAAAACCTTCTTCATGAATAAATTACCACTTCTTTTCATGTCCGTGCATAGAAGGACCCTCGAAGACTAAACATAAACAGGCACAATCTTTTCCGAGAAGGGTCCGATCACCCTGGTTTCAAAGGCAATATTTTTAACTTAGAGAGGAGGGTACACTCTGGTGGAAAACGAACCACTTTTGCTACTCTAGAAATTTTCTCCAAATTACATGCCATGTAACAGGATGATCATTTAATGCCCCTCAATTTTTTCAACATAGAAGGTTAACCTAATCATGGCATATTAGTTGGTACATATCTCCACTCGACCAGTTAGTAGGCACGTGCAAAGAATCCACAATTTTATTACGCTACCAAAATCAAAAGTCATAGATACATATCAATCTTTACTCTACAATCAGGTGCTCCAAACTAAACCCGAATAACCTACTCATTAAACCGATTATAGCATGAGAATATCGTGATACAAATGTACCAAATCAGTCCGACAGCTTTTAATCCAAATGCACCCATTTGTCCAATTGTGAAGCCGAGAGAGAGAGAGAGCGAAGATCAAAACTCACCAGAGGCTCATCGCCATCCTCCAATTTCTCTGGCAGCGAGCCTCTATAGGCCAAGTGCCTCCACAGCGTCTGGTACTCCCTCGCATTAGTTATGCCGGTCGACGTCTTCTTCACCAACTCATTCCAATCTACCTTCACACCCTGAAACTGTGCCACTTCTCGAAGCAAACACAACACTGTGGTTGCTGTATACCTGCCCGAAACGCAAGGCCCACTCTCACATCAACAGAAGCACCAAAAATAATTTCCTCCACAAAACCGATACCTACCCAAACTCATCCGCGTACCCCAAAAAAAGAAAAAGAAAAATCAAAAGGCCATGAGAGCGACTCAATTTGAGGCCGAGCGAGAGTGAGAGAGGAAGGCAAACCTCTGCAAGAGAGTGGAGATGTCTTCCTCGCTTATGGAGCCCTTCCTCTTCAGGGGTTTCGATTCAACGACTGCTTCGTCCATGGCGAACGAGCATCGTATAAGTGCGAAACTGGCGGAATCAGTGGTCGCGAGGCCGAGAATCGAACCAGCAAGAGAACCAAAAAAAATCAGATTTATTTCCAGCAAGAAGCAGTGTCGAGAGACCGAGAGAGAGAGAGTGAAAGAGAGAGATTTGGGGGGTTTTCCGTCTTCGGCAACCTATGACAGAGCGGGAGGGACGGCTCGTTCGGGCGGGCTGTTCGTTCTGGGCAGGCAAGAAAGTAGACGCACGGAATCTAACTTTGTTTTGTGGATTTTCTCAATTTGTACCCTAAACTTTCACTTTTTCACAATATTGCCCCAACTTTTCAAAGTACGTCCGCTTCTATGCTCTATCGATACGACTTCCCTCCACACTTCTCAAATCAAAAGTATTCACAAGTCAAAATTACAATCCTAGTTAGAATTCCTTCTTAATTTTGGATTTTTGTCAAATTCCGCGACTCACGTTCTATAATTCCTTCTAACAATGTCATATAATTCTTAAAAGTTGAGAAGTTCCTGTAATATAATTTTGCTGGAGAGAAGTAAATTGAAATACAAGAGAAGTTTTGTCCTTGTAACATCACAAACTTTTACCCTTTCGGCACATTTAGCCCCAGATGCCTAAAAGTAATTTCATTAAGGTCCATAGTAGGCTGCGATTTATCTTATGTTTTTGTCAAAAAAAAAAATCCGATCAAGGTTTATTCTAATCGCAATCTAATCGGACGACAATCTCATACTTAATGATCATCACATTTTGTTAATTATTTTAGGAGAGACCTATCAACTCCACTATACAAATTGCGTGTTTTAATTTTACTTGAGAAAAATAATATAAATGGTTTCTGAATTTTGGTCCAATGTACAATATCGCCTTTAGACTTTTAATTTATCAAATACGGTCCATAAACAATTAGTTGTAGTCATTTTGTTTACTCAAACTACAAATCAGGCATTATTTGATGGTGTAAACTTCATCGTGTCCATTTTTTTTTATCCTTCCTTTGAAAAAGAAAAAGAAATGAGTTCGTTAACATGTCCATCATTATTTGATAATATAGATGATCATATCCTGATATGAGGTGAATTCATACTTGGATAATTCTCATCCAACTTATTTACCCACATCAGCAAATTTCGTTATCTTGAATTAACAAAAACATGGTAATTTACATGTTTAATATTATATATTCTAGGGAGTATATTAAACATTTACTAAAAGTTTAGGGATCATATTGAACAAGTTAAAAATTCAAAAAAATGACACTGCATGTGAGATAAGAGTTATATCTTTCCTAATAGTGCATTATTAAAATCCCCCAAAATCTCTATAATAATAATAATAATAAAAAACCCCAACACCCCATCACCTTTAGACTTAGAAAGGTTAGATCATTTATGCCAATGGAGGGAATTTTAGCACCCACCAATAACCTTTCTATCATGCCATTAATCTCGTTGCACCAACCCTTAGGAAATTTAAGCACTTTCGAATAATTATCTTCCCATTCCGAACCTGCGCCTTCCGAGCAACTCTCTCTCGAACAAATCCTAAAGCGGAACAGCAGTAGCCAGGCTTGATGAGTTCTTCCCCGCTGGCTCACCTTCCGTGCAACCCTCTCTCGAACAAATCCCAATCCAGATGGTAGGGGCTCCTAAGTACTTTCCAAGGGTATTGACCCCTGAAATTCCATCTTGCAATGTCTTCCTTTGGGACATTTCAACTAGAGGAAGTACTTCGACTTCTGAAAATTCATCTGCTCCCCTGAAGCAAAACTGTAACTCTCTACCAATTCTATGAGCCTTTTATGGCTAGCCTTATCAGTTTGAACAAAAAATAAAGAACTGTCCACAAAAATAGATGAAACAACATAGGACGAGACCTTTTCAGCTTAATTTTTCCAATACTATTTGCAAATTCTAAAAGAAAGCACATCAACAAATAAAGGGGAAAAAACCAAAGAAACTCCTTGTCTAATTCCTCTGGTAGGATAAACACTTTCAGCAATCTCATTTATTTACAAGCAGGTCATAAGATATAGTTTGGACACAAAAAATCTCCCAATCTATCCATTTCGTTTCAAAAACCCACTTAACCAGAGTATGTACTTCATTCTATGCCTGGCTCATATCATTTATAACAGCACTCATTCCTCTGTTACCTTTCTTTCTAGTGTAAGCTGGTGGAAGATCATCCTGCCAGAGATAAAAGCACTTTGATTTTGAGAAATGAGAGAATCAAAGTAAGATGTTAATCTATTTGTGAGGCCCGACTATTCTTTATATATATAAAGAAAAATAGAAAAAAAGATATAAAAAAAAGGAGTGGGCTGCCTTTTTTTTTTTTTTTACTTGGTTGTTCTCGCGAGCCCTAGTGGTATATCTGGAAAAGAAGAGAGAGAACAAAGGCAAGAGAGAGAACATTGAGAGCGTTGCGCGTAGGGAGAAAGAAAAGAGGGCAACGATTCTGGTGAGGTTTCAATGGCCAAAAGTTATCGAAATCTGCTCATATTTTTTAGTATATTATTCACAAGGTCGAGGCCTATGAGTTGATCAGTTTCGTTCGTTGAGATTCGTCTCTGAATTCTCCTATTGCGATTCATGGATTGGCTTAATGGTATCAGAGCCAGGTTGAGATTCTAATATTAGATGGAGGATACAAGTGACACAATGTTCAAGCTAAATGCCTCGAATTACTCCATGTGAAAACCTCGGATGGAAGACGTGTTATATTGTAAAGATTTATTTGATCCCATCGATGGCGATGAAGTTAAAGGGGGCAAGGAAAACAAAGAGTGGGAGCAAATGATTTGGAAAACGATTAGGTTTATTCGACAATAGATGATGATAGCGCATTTCATCATATTGCTCAAGAAATAAAAGCCGATATTTTGTGGGAGAAGTTATAAGATCTCTATGAGAGGAGAACTCCACAAGATAAAACTCTTCTAGTTGAACAACTTGTGAACTTGAGATAAAAGGAATGGAGTAGCACGACAGAGCATTGAGTGAATTTCAAGATGATGTAAATCAATTGACAAATCTTGAGATTAACCTTGGCGATGGATTGCAATCATGTTTGTTGCTTGGTACTCTTCCCGATAGTTGGGACACCTTGGTTGTGGCATCAAATAATTCTACTCCTTATGACACGTTTCCATGAGCATGATTAAAGAAAGCTTATTCAATGAAGAAACAAGGAGAAAATGCTTGAATTATGCTTCCAAATCGGAGGCATTTGTCGTAAAACTAGAGCGACAAGTCAATCAAGAAAGTTTCAAAGCAATGATAGGGGAAAATCAAGAGGAAAGTTGAGGTCAAGGCTGAGGTGAAGTGTGAAGTGCTACAATTGTGGCAAGATGGGACATTATGCCAAAGAGTGTTGGCTACTGAAGAGAAATAAATCTCATGATAGAACTGGAGATAGAAAGAAATAAGAAAATCAGACTAGAACAACGGTTGCATCTGATGATGATATTGTGTTTATTTGTGACGACTGTTGTGTAAACCTCCAATGCCAAGATTCTAGCTGAGTTGTTGATTTTGTAACTTCTTTCCAAGTCATCTCACGGTGTCACTTCTTTACATCCTATCGTAACAGTGACTTAGGTTGTGTTAGGATGGGAAATATCGATGTCTCCAAGGTTATCGGCATGAGAGATATTTATTTGGAGACCGATATGTGATGTACTTTGCTTTTGAAAAATGTGAGACATGTTCCAGATATTCGACTTCATTCGATCTTCACAGGTGTCTTAGATGATGATGGTTATTGCAATTCCTTCTACGATGGCAAATGGAAATTGACTAAAGGCTCTATGGTGGTGGCAAAAGACAAGAAGACATGTGCTCTCTACACCATGCAAGCAAATTTGATGCGATGAGAGGTAAATGCGGTGGAGGACTCCTCGATTGACTTATGGCATATGAGGCCTGGTCATCTTAGTGAGAAAAAGCTTGAAACTCTTGCGAGAAAGAATCTTTTATCATCGAAGGAGAAAAATATGATGGAATGTACTCATTGCCTCATGGGTAAGGAACATTGATTCTCATTTCATAGTTCATCTCGCACACAAAATCTAATGTACTTAATTTAGTTCACACTGATGTTTGTTGCATGGCTGCTAGAACACTTGGTGATGCATTGTACTTTGTAATATTTATTGATGATTGCTCTTGAAAAGTGTAGGTTGTTGCATCGAAATCTAAAGAGTAGGTGCTTGCGGTTTTCAAACAATTTCATGTCAATGTTGAAAGGGAAATCTGAAAAAAGCTGAAATGTGTTTGAGTTGATAAAGACGGAGAATATAGAGTCCCCTTTGAGTATTATTACAGGGGCTATGGTATCAAGCTTGAGAAGACTGTTTTGAAAATATTGCAATAAAATGGAGTAACAGAGAGAATGAATCGGACGATTAATGACCAGATTTGGTGTATGCTATCTCATGCGAAGTTGCCTAAGTCATTCTAGGGCGAAGCGATGAGAACAACAATTGACTTGATAAATCTTTCTCCATCAGTTCCTCTTAAGGGAGATGTTCCACAAAGAGTATGGAGTGGGAAAAATGTTTCCTATAGTAATTTGAAGGTGTTTGGTTGCCGGACATTTGTGTATGTTCCAAGAGATGAGATGTCCAAACTTGATAACGGTGTTGAATTGTCTCGTGTTTTTTTTTCTTTAACCACTGGTGGGACTCATGTAGCAATTAAAGAATAAAAGTCAAGGCAGTTTCTTTTGAATTTGTTGCACGCTGCAGACCTAGCAAAAAAAAGAAATGGCTAAATTTTAAGATATAAAATTGTGGGGCCCATGAGGAATAAATAAGAAAAGAAAAGGTTTACTTTCCCTAGCCTACAGTAGTCGCACGAGTTAGGGATTTCTTCTTTGACTGTGCCCAACGGTGGTGGATAAAAGGAAATAAAAAGCAATCAGGTTTTCTTCTCCTCTCATCGCTTTTCAGAAGCCGTATGAAAATAGCCGAGGACCGAAGAAACGATGCACGAGAAAAGAAAGCCGCGCCGCAAGAAGAAAAGGACGAGTGGTGGACACATGAAAGGTTCTGTGTTTATGTGAGTTTGTATATCCAATTAATAGTTGTTTATTTGTAAACACTGGGTTTGGGTATAATCTAGGTGCGGGAAATACGAGCGTATTGAGCGATTGTAATTCTAATTCTCCGATTATAGTGGATTATTCTTGCTGTCTCTCCCCGGGGACGTAGGTACTGACATTCGGACCGAACCACGTATATCTGGTGTTCTTTATTGTTCATCGTTATTATTTCTGGGCTTTTGCGTTGACGTATTTGCAAAATCCTGGTAGTTTCCGCGTTAGAATTACAGCAATTGGTATCAGAGCTTGGGTTAGATTTCTGGATTGTGATTTGGGATTTTTGCTTGTCTGATTATTATCTGGAAATTCTGTTGTTGCAATTATGTATGGGGTGAAAGTTGAAATTGAGAAATTTAACGGGAGGAACAATTTTGGGTTGTGGAGCCTCAAGATGGAGGCATTATTAACAACTCAAGGTTTGGCAGAAGTATTGGAGGGCAAGGCTAAGTTGCCCGAATGGATGAAAGATGCTGATAAAGATGTATTGATGAGGAAGGCTAGGAGTGCAATCCTATTGAATTTATCGGATGAAGTGTTAATAGAGGTAGGCGAAAAAAAGGATATCGCAGCATTGTGGGCAAAGCTTCAGTCGCTCTATGTAAAGAAGGGTTTGAACAATCGCTTGTACATGTTGAAAAAGATGTTCCAGTTTAAATATACCGAAGGTATGTTTATCAGAACCCACCTAGACGAATTTAATAAACTCATGATGGACCTGAAGAACGTCGGTAAGACCCTTGAAGATGAAGAGTAGGGCATGATGTTGTTAGCTTCTTTACCAGAGTCATGGGAGCACTTTACTGATTCTCTATTGCAGGGGTGTACTACGATTACCTCAGAAGAGGTAAAGTTCGCATTGTTCTCTAAAGAGTGGCAGCGAAAGTTGTGAGATGACAGTCTGGCGCAGGATGTAGCGCATGGACTAGTAATTCGGGGTAGATAGCAACAACGGGGGTCCAGCAGCAGCAGAGGTAAAAACAGGTATAAATCACGCCATAGAAAATCCAAGGGACGCGTGAAGTGCTTTGAATGTTACGAGAAGGGGCACATCAGAAGAGATTGTTCTAAGCTGAGAAACAAAGATGATAAGCAAAAGGCCACAGTTAGTGTGGCGAACATTGCTGAGGAGAGCACTAACGATGCATAGGCTGTTTTGTGTGTGACTATAGGTTCGTTAAGAGATGAATGGGTGCTAGATTCTGGGTGTTCTTATCATATGACGTCTCATAGGAACTGGTTTACTACTTACCAGACTGCAGATGGTGGTAGAGTTCTGTTGGGGAATAATGGAGCTTGCAAGGTTGTTGGGATAGGGACAGTTCGGATTCAGATGCATGATGGTGTGGTTCGCACATTGACAGACGTGAGGCATGTACCGGAGCTCAAGAAGAATCTTATTTCTCTAGGGACACTCGATGATATCGGGTGTAAGTACACCGCTGAAGGTGGAATACTGAAGATTTCTCGAGGTGCCATGATAGTGATGAAAGGGAAGAAAGTAAGTTATCTCTATCATCTACTGGGAGAAACCGTGATAGGAGCTGCTGCAGTTTCATCAGGTGAGTCAGATTCTAATTTAACTCGTTTATGACATATGCGTTTAGGGCACATGAGTGAGGCAAGTATGACAATGCTGAGTGATAGAGGGTTGTTAAAGGGTTAGAAGACAAGTAAGTTAGACTTATGTGAGCACTGTATCTTTGGAAAGCAACGTAGGATTAAGTTTACTACAGGTATTCATTCGACCAAGCAACCTGTTGAGTATATTCATTCAGATGTCTGGGGATCTCCGGTTCCTTCGAAAGGAGGTGCCCGTTATATGCTGACATTTATCGACGATTATTCTAGGAAATTATGGGTATACTTTCTAAAGCACAAATCTGATGTGTTTGATCGGTTCAAGAAATTTAAGGTTTTGATTGAGAAGCAATTAGATAAACAGATCAAGTGCCTAAGAACCGATAACGGCATGGAGTTTTGTGGTAAAGATTTTACCGAGTTCTGAGAAATAGAAGGTATTATTAGACACCGCACAGTACTTGGGACACCACAGCAGAATAACGTGGCAGAACGTAAGAATAGAACTTTACTTGAGCGGGCTCGGAGCATGTTATCGCATATTGGAATAGGCAAGGAATTTTGGGCTGAAGTAGTGAACATGGCGTGTTACCTGATTAATCGATCTCCATCATCTGCTATTGAGTGGAAGACTCTAGAGGAAGTATGGTCGAAAAAAACTGTTGATTACTCCGGATTACGAGTATTCGGATGTCCTGTGTATACTCATACTAGTGATGGTAAGTTTGAGCCGAGGTCAAAGAAGTGTATATTTCTAGGTTATGCACATGGGGTGAAAGGCTACCGGCTGTGGTGCACCGATCCCAGATCACCCGATTTTATAATCAGTAGAGATGTAATTTTCGACGAGACTGCAATGCTTCGACAGAGGAGTTCCGAGACACTACCAGCAAAGCAGACAGATCATGGTGTAAGTAGTGAGGTGGAGCTTCAGGTGGAGATTCTAGAGACCTCAGAGGTAACAGATGTTGAGATTACAGATGAGGCTGCACTTCCTGAAGTTGGTGATAGTCAACAATCAGTCCAGTCACAACATACTCTAGTTGAGGGTAGATAACGAAGGTAAATAAAACCACCGGTACATTATGGTTATACAGATATTGTTTATGCTTTGACTGTAGGTGACGAGGTGGAAATAGATGAGCCTTCGTCTTATTCTGAGGCGATGGCTAGTTTTGAGTTGTCGCAGTGGCTAGGGGCCATGAGTGAAGAGATGGAATCACTCCATCGAAATCAGACATGGGAGCTAGTTAAAATACCCAAGAGTCAGAAGATTGTTGAAAGCAAATGGGTCTACAAATGGAAAGAGGGCATTTCTGGTGTCGAGGTAGCGAGGTATAAGGCGAGACTTGTGGCGAAAGGGTTTACACAGCGGGAGGGCATTGACTATAATGAAGTATTTTCTCCTGTGGTAAGGCATACTTCTATTCGTATTTTACTTGCTTTAGTTGTTGCATAGGATCTCGAATTGGAGTAGCTTGATGTAAAGACGGTATTTCTTCATGGTGAGTTGGAGGAGCATATTTACACGAGGCAGCTAGAGGGATTTGTTATTCCGGATAAGAAAGATCATGTTTGTTTATTAAAGAAATCTTTGTATGGGCTAAAACAGTCTTCTAGACAGTGGTATAAGCGCTTTGATACTTTCATGGCTAGTCAGGACTATTCTAAGAGTCAGATGTATAGCTGTGTTTATTTTAGGAGACTGGATGATGGGTCTTTGATATATTTGTTGCTATATGTTGATGATATGTTGATAGCAGCTAAGAATATGTCTGTTATTGATGCGCTGAAAAGGCAGTTAAGTGCTGAGTTTGAGATGAAAGATTTCGGTGTTGCAAAGAAACTATTGGGAATGGAGATTTTGTGTGACAGAAATGCAGGATTATTATGTCTGTTTCAAAAGAAATATATTGAGAAGATTGTAGCACGTTTTAATATGCAGTCAGCGAAGTCTGTGAGTACATCATTAGTGAAGCACTTTAAACTTTTAGTTAAGTTATCACCGCAGACTGAGGAGGAGGAGGAACATATGTTCCGTGTTCCATATTCTAGTGCAGTGGGTAGTATTATGTATGCTATGGTATGCACTATGCCTGATATTTCACAAGCTGTCAGTGTAGTTAGTCGTTATATGAAGCGTCCTGGTAAAGCTCATTGGGAAGCTATGAAATGGATCCTTAGATATTTGCAGGGGACCGCAGACATTAGCATAGTGTACCGGAGGGACAGTAATGGATGTAAAACTATTGGTTTTGTGGATTCTGATCATGCAGGCGACTTGGATGAGTGCAGGTCATTAGCAGGGTACTTGTTTATGCTTGCAGGTGGTGTAGTTAGTTGGAAGGCGTCCCTACAGGACCACGTGGACTTGTCGTCGATTGAGGCGGAGTACATGGCACTGACCTTTGTAGCAAAGAGGCGATATGGTTACAAAGTTTGCTCTTGGACTTTGGGTTGAATCAGAAAAGTGTTGATATATACTGTGACAACCAATGTGCGATATTTCTGGCGTATAATCCTGTTTATTACGAGCGGACGAAACATATCAATATTAGGTACCACTTCATCCGAGATATCTTAGCGAAGGGTAAGGTTGTTGTAAAAAAGATAGCGACAGCGGAGAACCCTGCGGATATGATGACTAAATTTGTTCCTTTGGCGAAGCTCAAACTCTGCTTGAGCACTATTGGCATTTGTGGATAGTGATCGCCTTTTGGGGCGATGGGAGAGTAACATGGTTAATAAGCATTATGATTTGGCTTCAAACATCGAGCCAAGGTGGAGAATTGTTGAATTGTCTCGTGTTTTTTTTTCTTTAACCACTGGTGGGACTCATGTAGCAATTAAAGAATAAAAGTCAAGGCAGTTTCCCTTGAATTTGTTGCACGCTGCAGACCTAGCAAAAAAAGAAATGGCTGAATTTTAAGATATAAAATTGTGGGGCCCATGAGGAATAAATAAGAAAAGAAAAGGTTTACTTTTCCTGGCCTGCAGTAGTCGCACGAATTGGGGGATTTCTTCTTTGACTTTGCCCAACGGTGGTGGATAAAAGGAAATAAAAAGCAATCAGGTTTTCTTCTCCTCTCATCGCTTTTCAGAAGCCGTATGAAAATAGCCGAGGACCGAAGAAATGACGCATGAGAAAAGAAAGCCGCGCCGCAAGAAAAAAAGGACAAGTGGCGGACACACGAAAGGTTCTGTGTTTATGTGAGTTTGTATATCCAATTAATAGTTGTTTATTTGTAAACACTGGGTTTGGGTATAATCTAGGTGCGGGAAACACGAGCGTATTGAGCGATTGTAATTCTGATTCTCCGATTATAGTGGATTGTTCTTGCTGTCTCTCTCCATGGATGTAGGTACCGACATTCGGATCGAACCACGTTATATCTGGTGTTCTTTATTGTTCATCGTTATTATTTATGGACTTTTGTGTTGACGTATTTGCAAGATCCTGGTAGTTTCCGCGTTAGAATTACAACAAACGATGTAAACAATGTATCTTCTTGGATTATGGACATGAAGAGTTTGGCTATATATTATGGGATCCAACTACAAAGAAAATCATTAGAAGCCGAGATGTGGTGTTCTTTGAGCATCAAACCATTGAATACATAGACAAGCCAGAGAAGCCAAAGAATGCAGTTCAACACACTGTTAGTTTCAGCCCAAATCTTCCTACTATATTGGGTGAAAATCACGGGGGAGAAGTCATGAAAATTATGAAGAAGGTGAATCCTCACATAATGTTGATTTTTCAGCTGAGACAGGTAAACAGTTGAGACAGAACAATCAGTTGAGCAAACGCAACCAATTAAGCCAGTTGAGTCAGTTGAGCAAGAACAAACAGTCAAACACGAGTTAGAAGATCATAAAGAGAATTAGACCTTCATGAAGATATCAACGCATGAGTATGTATTACTCACTGATGCATAAGAGCTTGAAACTTATGAAGAGATTATGCCATGCGATCAAAAAAATGAGTGGCATGAAGCCATGCGAGATGAGCTCAAATCTTTGTACCACACATTTGAGTTGGTGAAGTTGCCTAAGGGCAAGATAACACTCACAAATAAGTGGATGTATAAGTTAAAGATGGAAAAAAACAATAATTTAAGCCACGATACAAGGTTAGGCTTGTTGTGAAGGGTTTTTGTCGGAAGAAGGGAATCGTCTTTGAGGATATTTTTTCACTGGTTGTAGAAATGCTTTATATTAGAGTTGTCCTTGGGTTGACCACCAGTTTGAATTTAGAAATCAAACAACTTGATGTAAAGACAACTTTTCTTCATGAAGACCTACAAGAAGAAATATACATGAAGCAATCGAATGATTTTAAGTTAAAGACAAGGAGTATCATGTATGTAGGTTGAGAAGAAGCTTATATGGTCTCAAGCAAGCACTAAGACAGTGGTACATGGAGTTTGATTCATTCATGGAAGCTCATGAATATGACAAGACCACTTTTTATTCTTGTGTTTTTATGAAAAAATTCTCAGATGATGATTTTATTATCCTCCTACTCTATGTGGATGATACGTTGATAGTTGAGCATGATGCTAACAAAATCAAGGGATTGAAAGTTGAGTAAGGCCTTTGTGATGCAGGATCTAGGGTCGACTAAGCAAATCCTTAGCATGATGATCACTCGTGACAGGGAGAATAGAAAATATTGGCTATCTTAGGAGGAGTATATTGAAAAAGTGCTAGAAAGATTCAACATGAGCGCATGTAAATCGATAAGTACTTCACTTGCTAGTCACTTCGAGTTGAGCAGTAAGGAGCATCCTATGAGAGAGAAAGAGAAGAAAAAGAAGATAAAAGCTACTTATACATTCGTCGTAGGTAGTTTGATGTATGTCATGATTTGTACGAGACCGAATATTGCTCATGCAATTGGTATTGTGAGTAGATTTCTCTCAAATCCAGATAAAAATCATTGGAGTACTACAAAATGGATTTTTCGATATCTTAGAGGCATTTTCAAATTCTTCTTATTGTATGGAAGTGGAAAGCCTGAGGTTTTTTTTTTTGTTGAAAAAAAAGTGAGTTAAGTGGCTATTCATACTCTGATTATGTTGGTGACAGTGATTCCAGAAAGTCTACATCGGGTTATATGATGACCTTTGGAGGGGGAGCAGTTTTGTGGCAATCCAGATTGCAAAAATGTGTTGTTTTGTCTACGATTGAAGCATAGTATGTAGCTATCACCGAGGAAGGTAAGAAGCTCTTATGGATGCAAAAATTCTTACAAGAGTTGGGTTTGAAACAAGAAAAGTTTACACTATTGTGATGGCATGAGTATTGTCTATCTCAGCAAGAATATAGTGTTGCATTCAAGATCAAAGCATATTGATGTGAAGTATCATTGTGTTTGAGAGAAATTAGAAGAGAAATCTTCTTTTCTTGAGAAAATCCGAACCGACGACAACAAATCAAGTATGATGACCAAAACCTTCCCTATAAGGAAACTTGACTCTTGCAGAAGCAAAACAGGCATGATGGAACTCCCCACATGAGGCGAAGGGGGGGATTTGTTGGCTGAGTCTGCCTCTTTATGGGGCCCAATTGTTTTTTTAATAAAGAAAGAAAAATAAAAAAGGATTAAAAAAAGGAGTGGGCTACCTTTTCTTTACTTAGTTGTTCTCGTGAGCCCTAGTGCTAGATATGGAAAAGAAGAGAGAGAACAAAGGCAAGAGAGAGCATCGAGAGCATTGCATGCAGGGAGCAAGCAAAGAGGACATCAATTCTGGTGAGGTTTTGACGGCCAGACGTTATCTAAATCTGCTAAAATTTCAGTATGTTATTCACGAGGCCGAGGTCTATGAGTTAATTAATTTCGTTCGTTGAGATTCGTCTCCGAATTCTCCTATTGCGGTGAGGGTTTTCTTGCTCTTTTTGTATTATTCCATTTTTGTGATGAGAAAAACTCTTGTGATATTGATGTTGAACTTTTAATGCGTGACTAAAGAAAAGCGCTTTGTGTATCTTGCTATCCTTCGTGATTAGTGAAAGTTTTAGAGTCGTTCATGATTTTTCTCGTTTTGGATTTCCCACATTGGGGGGCCTTTTATCATTCTGCTATCATATTTATATATTACTGGTTGATGCTGGATTGAATCGGAGCATTGTCGGGAGGATAGTTTGATCATGGATTGGCTTAGTTTGTGTAAAAATGCTGTTCATTTTTCCCAACAAACTAGTATTAAAGCCTAAGTTACCAATAAGTCTAGACCCAATAGTCACACATGAGAGATGCGGATTATTGCTACCTCCAACCCATGGCCCGATGTGTGGGGAGTAGATTGTTGGAGTTATCTCATATTGATTGTGGAAAATGCTGGTGGTTGATTTATAAGTGTGAGGGAAAGCCTCAACCGTTGAGCTAGTTTTAGGGTGTAGTAATACCCAGCACCATCCAACAATTTACAATACTATTAAAGATAATTTTGTACCAGGAGTTACAGTTGCTAATTGGACGAAGTCGAGATAGCTCTTCAGGGTCCTTAAGTTTGGGAATTTAAAAACCACTAGACTTATGATGGCCTCAAAGATCCCAAAGAATATCCTCCTCCTTCTCAAGCCACCTCTTCTTGCAATCTTTAATTTCTTTATTTTGTTTCTGACTCTTCTGTGTGGTATGATGTGAAGAAATTAACTTTGTACTTCTGTCCCCATAGTTGGTTCAATTGGTCACTGCTTGTTGATGTCAATGCATTTCCTTCCTAATGTCGTGACCTAAAAATTGATTTCAAGCTAATGGATTACTAAGTTAATTAAATTAACTAGCCTAGTTCGAGTTCTCCCAACCTATACCAATTCGCCACTCAGATTCAAGTAAATAACATGCAAAAGATTTTTCGATTTGGAGTCGCCATAAATCATTTGCGGTAGTTTGATGAGATACTCAGATAAAACAGCGGGAGAAACTATTTTATTTCTATGAATCAAAAATTATGAGTCCAAGGATTTGATTACCCTAGATTATTCTAACGCTTTTTTTTTAATAATCAAGGTGCCCGGATTAATTTGCGCACACCCTGATTATTTTTCGGGGGAGACTAGCATATCAACCCACCGCCATGGCTCCTCCACTTAAATCATAGGTGTTCATTTGGAGAATTGAACCTGGGACCGGTATGCCTAACCACACGATCTCAAGTGCGCCCTAACTAACTGAGCTACCCATGAGTGGGTTTTTAACGCATTTTCGGGTCCAATTTTTCTTTTGTGAAAATCATTTATTAGGCAACGTGGATTGCTTTTAGACTAAAGTCCTAACATGCAAAGGTGGTCATGCGGGTGCTCAGTCATTATATAACAATCAATAATCAAAGCATAAACAAATTACAAGTGACGGATGGAAACGTACTTACCTTAAGCAAGCGTAAGCGCGTATAGTGTTAGATAACTCCAAATACGCAGTTCGTGCATTTCAATGGAAAATCACATTTAACGAAACGGGGTTAACGGATTACAGATGTTTAGAAAGAAAAACAGAGAGAGAACAATTTTGTATTCTCTCTTTTCTTATTTCGCACACCTTCTCGAGAGCGAAGAAGAAAACTGTTTTTTTTTTTTTCATCTACTCTGTTCACCAGAAAAATGATCGTTTATTGCACACCACGATCAGAACATGGGTGTGCTTCGTGCACGACGTCATGCACACTGTGCACTTTGTGCACAAAGCACGCGGTCAGCAAAGCAGTTGCTGACCATGAGTGACATGGTTAGCAACTGCCTGCCGAGTCGCTGACCACGTCACACGTGCACTCCCTCTTTCAATAATAATAATAATAATAATAATTATTATTATTATTATCATCATAACACAAAACAAAAAGGATATACAATCAGGTTATGCGCAATTTGGATATATCGTTATATGTCCACTTAGAGGGCGTGTGCATCATATGCATTCGTGCCCATGATAAAAAAAAAACAAAAATCAAATTAAATCACATTTAATTAAATTTCGGCCCGACTAAATTCGGTGTATATAGTTGCAAATATATTTGCAATATCGTCTTTCCGTTCAACGTCGTCGTGTATTGGTTAAGGTATGTGTCATCCCTAGATTCATCGCTGAGTTGACAGTAAGATATGTACTAACACATTAGTACTTTCAAGATAATAAATTGTCCCAATCAACGTTTAGGTCCTACAAGTCACGAGTGATATCTAGCAATAACTCATGGCTACCTAGACAATGTGAATTCTTTAAGAACATAATGAACCTGTTAGCTTTAGCTATAACGTAATTCAATCCTTCTGTCTTACTATATCCTGATCGAACAAAGACCGTGGAATATTCATCAAGCCACCAATTCGATCATATACACAAATTTAATCGACATACATGTATACGAGACATAAATATTTTATTCTCGATTACAACCCCGGCCGATGATTTCAATGCATTGTCATGATTAAATCACATAGGGTATCATACCTTGTATGTGACAAGGAGATAGATTCCATTTTGCGCGCGCATGTGACTTCGAATCTGTATGAACTATGATCATCAAGTACAGAGACAGATCAACAAACTGTCAATATGTGCCCTCATGAACCATAACCATCCAACACAAGTCAACATTGTGCCTCAGGTCTAAGTATTATTGACACAAGACTAAAGCATGAACGATTAGACATTGACCACGCTAAAAGCTTCCACGTCGCTGATCGTTCAATGCGTGTCACATTCAATGCACTTGTCAAATACAAGCATCTGTATTCTAACTCGGGCATCGCAATACCCAATGACCTGTGACTCGTCATTCCCTTAATATCAAATTCTTAATTGTGAAGTTAATGACACACCAATCTCAACATAATCATTCATATTAATTCAATGATTGATCGATCGGAAACAGTTTAGATATTCAGTCTAACTATGAATCTGTCATTCATATTCTCAATGTCTCAAGAATAGGTCTAGTCATAACTGATCTTGTGAAATTTATTATATAAGCAAGTAATTGGACAAATGAATAAATAAGTCTTTACCATTAATTAAATAAAAAATCAAAAGTCTAACTGAAACCCTAACATGTAACCGTTACATGATTTTTTTTTAAGTCATATCTCTAACACCACCATCGTCCTTGACGGACGGGAGAGGACCCAAAAGTACATCATCCTCACCAGCCAGAATTCACACAGAAAATGTACAGTGCTATGAAATGATACAGAGCTGGGGCACACATCAATCATACTTCAATAGACATGGAACTACTCAACTTCTTAAACTTCACATCAGGGTGATCCGTATGCACATAGTCTTCCCAGGATGAAATATGTTCCACAGGAACCCCATAACATAGCACTGGCGAAGCTGCACTAACCTGTGGCATTCTTGGTATTTGAAAAACCACAGTTCAACAACAGTGAGATTTCGCCCCACGAATGAGCGTTTAACATATTGGAATGCAAGCATTGAAATCAGAATGTCATCTCAACAATTTGTAAATTCGATGCAAGTCTCTTAGGCATAGGCACGTCCTTTCCAAAAATTCGTGAATTATATGCTATGTCTCCGGCTCCTTCGCAGATAAATTTCATGCTGGTGTGTCGTCCTCAGGGACAAACCTCACCCGGCATCTCCAGTCCAGAGGCATCTCCTTTTAGAAATATATAGCGAAAGCATCCCTGACCTACAAAAAGGGCCAAGAGACATCCCGATTTCCATTCGGCTCCCACAAGGCATTGCCAGATAAACCTCATGGCGGTATAATATCGGATAAATCTTATGGCGAGTGTTACACATGTTTCATCATGAAAATGCCATGCCATATACATACAACAAAACCTTGCCATCATTGGAGTTCAAGAATTTCATAAAATGCATGAATCATTCATAATCATGATCATATTCTTTTAGAGAAGTTCAACAATATAGATTAGGTGTATCAAGCATAATTTTCAAGAATACAATCCAATTTTTCAAACTACTAACGAATGATTACAACGTCAATCCAAACAAATCATCAAGATTAGAAATTCACTTGCCTAGATTCAGGAAATCTCAATTTCCATATCAATGAATGAATGACGAGTGACGGATGATGGGCGGCGACGCACAGCTTCACGAACCGTGATGGTAGGGCGTCATAGGTAGTCGGCGTTCGGCTCTAGGCGGTGGAAGATCATGCGGCGGAGGAGGCAATCGGTGGTTTCGACACAGTGTCGATGAGATTTCTGACTAAAGCTGTTGAATAAATTGACAACGGTTCAGTTAGCTTGATTCAGTCAGCTTGGAGTTAACAGCTTGCTGCAGCTTGTGATTTGTCGAGCTTGTCGCGTCAGTAGGCTGAGCTGCTTGCAGGATTCACCATGTCATGATACTTGTCAAGCACATGTCACGTGTGTTCACCATGCGGCTGCCATGTGTCGGGCAGTGACACGTGGCATCGCCACTCCACCGCTTCATGCAGTTCGGCCACGTGGCCATCCACGGCCCTTTGTACTCGTTTGATTCCAATTTCATATGACTTTAACCCTGTCGTGTCCAAAATAAATTATACCGTGTCACCCCATCATCTTAATTTCAGCCCATAATTAATCAAAGACATTCCTTGTCTTATTTTCACTTCATAATTGTCCAATAATATTTCCTGACAAGCAACTCAATTTTCGGTTCATCACAGTTAAAGTCGTGCCCAGATGTTCTGGGTCGAATAGTGAAACCCTATTTCTTGAAATAATCAGTCCAATACAATGAGTAGTGGATATGATCGATGATTTCAATGTGCGGACGAGATCGCACGTCTGGATTGAAGTCGGATATGTGCCCTATGGCACATATTCATCGAGAAGGCGCATGGGAGCATGTATTATGTACAAAATTTATTATTTAAATACATGCAAGATGATAAACACATCCGTATGCGATAAAAAAAACACATAAATAAATCATAGGATACTCTAAATTAAAAAAATCTGAAGATAATAATATATAAGATGCTAGAGTATCTACAAGGCAATATTGTCTTACAAAATCTACATCTTTCCTATTGTGTGCAATAATATCTGCAAGATAAGGTTAAGGATATGCAAATATTTTCGAATTAGAAAACAAGATATTTTGAATATTCTCGAATAAGCTTGTTACCTAATTTGCGAATTTGTTTCCCCGAATTTGAACTTCGGCTTATGGTAACGTGGAGATCAAATTTTCGAATTTGAATATTTTCACTATCTTCAGAATCACTCAGAGTTTCTGACTTTAGTACCTTCTTGTACTTCTTATACTTGACTTTGTTCTTCTTCAGATGCGGACACTTTAGCTTGATGTGTCCCACCTTCTTACAGTGAAAACATACTACGTCTTTGCTATCATGTTTATCATATCTTGATTATTTATGATCATTTGGTTTAAATGATTTCCTTTCTTTGAAATTTTTACCTTTTCGAGCCATCTTTTTTAATTTCTTCACCATGAGTGCAAGCTCTTTATTGTCATCTTCTTCTTCATCTGAATCTGGCAATACATAGTCAATTTCAGATTTCAAAGCAATTGATCTCTTACCTTTTGAGTCTATTATTTTGTTGGCATGCTCTGTCCCATATGATTGTAACGTTCCAACAAGCTCATCAATGGATAAAGGTTTGACTGTTTGACATTCTTGTATTGATGGCTTGATGTAGTTTCAGTCGTCTGTTAATCCTCGAAGAGACTTTCTGATTTACATTGGTTCAGCGATAGAAACACCTTGTCAAGCGAGGTCACAAACCAATAGTTGAAATATGTCAATCATGTCTGCTATTGACTCATCAGGCTTCGTAGTCACTCAGTAGAATGCGAAGATTTATTTCCTTCACTCTATCTGTTCTTTGGTATGTGACATGTAGTCTATCCCATATGGATTTTGACAATTTTTATTCTGCGACACGATTAAATATAGAAGTGGATAAAGTACAAAAAAGTGAGTGAACAGCTTTTGAATCAAGTCCTCGTCTTTTTGCTTTTTCAATGTTTGAAAGTATTGCTATTACATTCATGTCATTTCCAGTGGAAGGAGTTCTTGTTACAACGGGAGTTACTCCATTTGTTACATCATCCCACTTCAGATCGTCTAATGCCTTGGAACAACCACTTCATTTTATTGCACCACGTACTGTAATTCTTTCCATTAAAGTAAGGTAGTTTGTTGTTGATTTGTACATCGCTTGCTCCTGGGAAGTTGCTGCTAGACACAGTAGATGGTTGAATCTGAAGTAAAACACTTCAAACTAATGAGCAACATGCGCTGATACCAATTGTTGTATCTAGCAGTATCTCCTAAGGGTGAATAGGTAATTATAAACAATAAGGCGGAATTTAAACAAGTTCAAAACTCAGGATGAATAAGTTTAGTAAAAAGACGTGTAGAAATCTAAACACAATAAAGAAATTTTAGAGTAAAAGAGAAATGCACGCAAAATTTATACTAGTTTGGCTTTAGCAATCCTATGTCCACTCTTTCACGTTGACAGTCGATTGGCTGGATTTCACTATATGAATCATTGAAAGATTACAAGAGATGTCACACTAAGGCTGCACATCATGGTAACCATTTTATTCCGGAAAACTGATTCTGATTAAAATTACTTTTTCTGATTATATTCCTGGAAGAGTTTTAGAAAATCAGAACGCATTTGATAACTACCCAAAATTTCTGTTCCTGAAATATAAATATGCTTGATAACTGTATAAAATTTATATTTCGAAAAACTGTTTCTTTTTCTTTTTTCATTTAAATCAAATAACTATATAGTTATTTTGTAAAATTTCATCCTAAATTGAAGACTAATTTTAATGCATACTAAAATAATGTAAAATACATTTTTTTATGAAATACAAATTTTAATACATGACGTTTGAAGTTCAATTGAAGCATGGGATAGTTTCCATTTTAAGAACTCATTTTTTTAAAATATTGCTTTGTCCAAAATACATAAAAACATAGCGGCGGAATAACCAAATTATCCACACATAAAAAAAAAATCAAATTATCCTCCTTGATAGAAGTACTAGTACTTCACTAACATTTTGTAGCTTTTGTCCTAAATTCAAGTGGGTGTTTAGCCCCAGGACATACAAATGGTTACATTTTGTGACGCATGGCTACGAGTATATATGTTATCATATGCATGTTGGATGCCCTCATCTTCTAGGACACTTTTTGTAGAAGAGTTTTAACTATGAAATCTAGGAAATTTAGGCTCAAATTTATGAAAATGAGGCCAAATTAGACTAATATAAGATTCTTCTATTTTTAGGGATTTTCTAAATTTTTTGTGATTTTTTTTAAATTTCCATTTTTTTAATTTTTAATTTTTATTTTTATTAGGTTGAGAAAAAAGTGGCAAGAGAACTGAAAAGTAAAAGTGAGACATGTGAAACTTTATTTTGTTTTGTAACTCTAAAAAATGATTCTTTTTTTCAAAACCAACTTTGTTTTTGTTTTGGATTTTGCTCTAAAACTGATTCTAATAACAAAATCAAAATCAAAATCAAAATCAAAATCATTTACGTTATCAAATAGGTTCTCAACTTTTTTGTTCCAAAAAACAAAATCAGAGAATCAAAATGATTCTCATGCAGGCCCTAAATTAATAATACAAGACCTCTCAATGATAGAACTTATAGCTTTTGAGAACAAGTATGTAAATCTGAATAAATTAATCACTTTGAAATTGTAAGTTCTCATCTCAATTACACTGGTCACCATGGATCTCCATTTTTATACTCCTTCGCTCTCAAATTAGTCGTTGGATAGGTCTTCAAAGAATCGCTCTTCAGTCATTGATTGGACGTCATCAATCGTGATTGAAAAAGATTATATCTTCAAACATTTAGGAGCCATCGAAGTAGAGTATGCAACATTCAGATCCATTTTCCCATACAACTGAATCTCCACAAGTAGAGTTAATTCAAATCTCCAACAACTCTCAGTCTTGAAAAGTAACATACAATTGTCGATATTCTCCCGATTTGATTGGAAAATAGTCTTGTCAATAAAAAATTACAGACTTTCATAAATAATGCAATCAAACCGGAAACCTGCCAAATGTTGGTCTTCAGAAGTTGACCAAAAGATATTGCAGAATCTGAACATAATTCAAAAAATAATCTTCAGAAGGGGCCTGATACCAAAAAAAAAAACTCTAACTTTAGCATTTGTGTCAATTATATTCAAAACTTTTTTTGTCTCCTAAAAAACTCCACAACTTTTACTTTTGTCTCAATTATACCCAAAATTTTTACTTTTGTCCCAATTTTACCGATCTAGCACAAAAAAAAAACCCTCAAATTTTAATTTTGTCTCAATTCTACCCTAAATCTTGACTTTTGTCGCAATTTTACTGATGTAGTACCAAAAAAAATTCAACTTTTAGTATTATCCCAATTCTACCATTGTCAAACTTTTGTTCACAATCACAGTTAGTTAATCCCACATGACTCGAATTTTTTTGCCAAATTTACCAATGAATTTTTGAAATTTAGAAACAATATATTTTAGAGATGACAGGAGTTTAAAAAGTAAGTCAGAATATCTCCATGTCTAGCCGTTCTTTGGGTTGTTGGGTGCTGAAAAGAATACAAAATACGCCATCTTTAGGGATTATATATCTTTCACAATATATATGGATAGCAAAAAATAGAAAAGAATTTAAAAATTTTTCATGTCAGCTTTGCCAAGGTATAACGTGACAATGTCACGTAAGATTAACCAACGATGATTATAGATGGAAGGCTAACGGTGGTAAAATTAGAACAAAAGCAAAAGTTTTGAGTGGAATTGTGACAAAAATAAAAGTTGAGGGTTGGTAAATGTCACGCCCCGAACCCGCCAAGCGCGCAAATATCCCGCCCAGCCGTTCTCTGGACATTTTACTCCAGGATTCAACGACCAATATCATATACGCTGAAAGTAGCGTACATGCGTAAGCGATGCCTTCTCCATTCATAAAAATAAATACAACCACATCCGATGACTCAGGACAGATGCATCAAATTACCTTAACCAATTATCTACAAGACTAATTCATTATATTCACCAATCAATTATACAATCTCAATATTAAAAAGGGCACATCCATTCTAGATGTAACAGGGCCAGTTATCTCTTCAAGTGCCACTCATAGGCAAGATCGTGCTACCTCCTTTGCCTGGAACCTAAAAAAAAAAATGAAGCCCCCACTAGGGTCAGATATAAATCTCAGTAAGGTGGGTCCTAACCCTAGGTTAGGCCGACTATCTACTCAGGTAGTTATATCTCCAATAATTCAACTCGAGACAAATCAATCACTTAAAACTTAGATAATCAAACACAGGTGACAGTCAGGCTACTATGGTCTCATAATACACTCAGAAGTTCACACACGACTCACCCTGCCACCTCACCACAACCATCTTGTCCATCCTGCCTCATTATCAGTTTCCAGCTCGTGATCATATCGTCTCAAGCTCGATCAACGTAAACGCCTCATACCGTCGTCGACAACCCGCGTAAATGCATCAGGCTCCGATAAATCTCTTGGCCAATAACAACATCTCATACTTCGTTCCGCGAATAGTTCGCATCAGGACTGTGGCTATTTCAACCTCGCGATCTCATCGCATTAAGGCGTCACACAACATCAACTCCACCCCGCGATCTTGTCGCATCAGGGTACCCTCATACCTCCGTCTCACGAATAGTTCGTATCAGGACTGTGGTTATCTCAACCCCGTGATCTCATCGCATTAAGGCGCCACTCAATTTCAACTTCACCCCGCAATCTTATCGCATCAGGGTATTTTCACATCTCTGTCCCGTGAATAATTCGCATCAGGACGTGGCTGTCTCAACCCCGCGATCACATCGCATCAGGGTGCCACATCACATCACTTCACCTCGCTAACTCGTCGCATCAGGGTTTACTTCTCCTGCCCGCGTCTCTTACGCCTCAGGGTCTCTCCGTCCTGCGATTAAATCGCATCAGGACCGTGGCTATCTCAACCCCGCGATTACATCGCATCAGGGCGCCACTCAACAATAATCCTACCCCGCGATCTCGTCGCATTAGGGCATCAACTCCTGCCCCGCGTCTCATACTCTTCAGGGCCTCCTTGTCCCGCGATTAAATCGCATCAGGATCGTGACTATATCAACCCTGCGATCTCGTCGCATCAGGGCGCCACATCACCTTAACTTCACCCCACGAGCTCGTCGCATCAGGGTATATATATCTCCTGCCTCGCGTCTCATACGCTTCAGGGCTTTGCCATGTCACTGCCCTGCGTCTCATACGCCTTAGGGCCTCGCCATGCCACACTTGTGCCATGATTTTTTTTCAAATAGCTCTCCATACAAGACGATATGTGCAATTCAAGCACAACTCAAGATCCATGGCATACAAGCCAGTTAATTGTAATCCGGACATGGCAAACAACTTAGGCATATCTAACATCATACACGATCATTCTATAACATTTAAGGATACAACAAGGCTATCCCCCTTAGACCAATCCTCTTAACTCATCAATTCAATCCATGACTCACCCGATTGAGTCCAATCTTCCTAGCTTAAGATTAAGAATTCCCTTATCTTAATTTCAACATCACAATTTACTCCTCTTGAGCCTTCAAAATTTCGACCCTCAATGTCTAATACCGAACTCAATGTGCAACCTAATAAAATCCAACCAATTACGTTAATTTCCAATCCAATTCAACCATCAATGAACCCCAAGTCCCCATAGCATTATCCTCATCATTTTAACACATATTAATCATCAATTTGAGACTTATAATCCAACAATCACAGCCTCCACAGAACCGGTCTTGCACAGAATCAAACCGGTTCATTTCTGTTCTGTGCAAATCGCATACTTCCAGCCCTTAATCCACTCATAAATCCTTCATTTAATCATCAATATATCTCTTAACATGTCTATTTAAGGATTTGTGGGGCTTACCGAAGATTTGGAGTCAATTAATCGCCGGAAACTCAACGAACGTCGCTGGTTCTTCCCGAGTCAGAATCCGACGGTTTCTAGGTAAGATTCACAAGGCCAGTTCACTTAATCAAATCAAGCCCCAATTTTTATCACAGAACCATCTACATGTCTACTAAGTCTCTACAAAATTTAAGCTCGAAAATCCAATATTTCAGCCATCAAACAGGTCAGAAACTGGACCTACCTTAGATTGAGTCAGTTTCCATCGACTCTCGGGAGAATCCTTGCTCCGGACTCCTCGGTGCTCCAAATGACCTAATTCCACTTCGAGGAGGTCGGCAAGACATAGATCTACGTTGATGTGGCCGGCCGGCATCCATAAAATGGCCAAAAATGGCCGTCGGACTGACCGAACAGAAGGGCCGAAAACTGTCGCCAGTGCAGAAACAGGGAGGAAGATGAAGATGAAGATTTCGGTGGTTCTCTTGGAGATCTAGCCGAAATGCTGAGGGAGAGAGGGAGGGAGAGGGAGATTGTGATATCCAATGCTTGGTCAAAAAGGGGTTGAATGGTAGTTGGCAAAAAGTTGGACAAGACCTCTCCAAGGTTAATCTTGTGACACTTGTCTTTGCCTTTTTTAAAGAAGATCCAATTGCCCTCATTCCTTATCATTTTCGGCAGCTCTTGGGAGGGTTTATTATCCATTTTTTCCTTTTTCAATTGCAAGGGCAAAGCTCTAAGCTTGAGGGCCAAGACGGTCATTTTACCCCCGACGTTCAGAACGTCGTTTTTCTCGTTCCGGAAATCTTCGATAGGGCGACGGCTAATCCGAATAATGTTAGAATTCTTGATTTTTCATTTTCAATCTTTCAAGGCTCGTTTCTGATAGTTTTCTCTATCAGACGTGGTTCCAGTCTATTCCAAACCGACGGGGGGCTTTTGTAGACATTACGCGTATCGACCCCGTGATTAAAATCACGTTTAGGGCTCGTCAATTCATGGCGACTTTGGTTGTCATGTAATTGTGAGGGTCTATCGCTAGTTCCTTCGACAATCCTTATGGCCAAAGCGTCATATCCTATCCGAGTTCCTTAGGTCCACGTACCTCATCTCGCATTAGCCTTTTCCCTTTGGTCAGTCTACTCGAATTGATCAAGTTCGAGCGGGATATGACTGAAATACATCTCTAGATACTCACTTCTCATTACTGAGCCTGAAATCGACTGGAAATAAGAATGTCACAACTATTCCCCCTTAAAGAAATTTTGTCCTCGAAATTCACAACCTTCTACCCATCCAATCCATCAAATCCTTTGGGGGTGTAGACGCCTCGTCTCATCCTCATTTTTTCGGATAATCCTTTCCATGGCTTGACGATATTGCTCGTCTTTTCCATCTCAAACTATCCTCCTCTAGGACTTGTCTCCTTTAGTTCTCAATCTGATTTGCTTTTCTCCATTCTCTTTTGGTATTCATATCATTGGCCAGCGGCTCTTCCTCGAGCGTTCACCTTATCTCTTTCATTTGTCCATAACCATTGTTATTATGCCCTCGCCAGAATGCACTCTTTAATATCCATACCATTCCGCGTATTATTCCTTTCGAGCTTCCTTTCACGCCAACAGAGATTCCAGAGCTTTATCAATTTGCTCTCCATCAATCAAATTGAGTTATGGTCCTTTCGACTCCTTAAACATTTACATGATTGCTTCCATAGCAATCCATTCTTGACACCATCCGAAATCTCCTTGGATCAAAGTGATCCTTCAACTCTCATCGACACGTCTAGTGCTCGACTGCAAGGTAGACAAACTTCAACTTTCAACCTTATCACCAATATATATGTGTGTGTGTGTGTGTATCTTGGCACATCTTTGTGCCACCCCAAGGTCATTATAATTCCTCCTTTGAATCGTGCTTTCGTCCATAGGCCTCAAGAGTTCCATCCATTCCTATAATCCGTCCAGTATCGATGCTCGATCGTGGTAACACCTTAATTTCCTTCTGGCCTTCAGAACAGGTGTCCCCAGTAGCCATCACACTAGTCCATTAACGAACTTCCAATGTAGAAGTTGAATCTCTTATTTCTTGAGGGAAGATCTGTCCCTCCATTGCCCATTTCTCAATGCTCCATCTCTTATAGTTCACCTAATTCTCGAGGTCCTTTCTTCATTTAAGCCACACTTTTGTATCCGCAAGCAATTTCATACATCCGCGTTGCCTCTTATTCAATTCTCCTTGGGAACTATTACCTTATACTCTCGTAGTAGGTGTAGTCTCGCAACGTTCTTTCACCCAAACAACATCTCCCAACATTATCACGAGGTCACTCGCAGACCACTCTAATCATGCTCTAAGCATGCCAATTCATGTAGCTTTACTATCATGGCGTACATGTAATACCCATTCCAATCCACCTCGTCACGCCTATGTCTCATCTTGCGTCGTGTCACTACGACCTTCGTAAACTTTTCAATTTTCAACCAAAAACGCCATTAACAGCGTAGCCATCAACTTAACTCAAGTCCTCAAAAACTCTTTTCATATCCACTCATCCATTTGTGTTACGTCTCATCCTTAGTTCGTTTCACTAATGGAATAGCCCTTGTGGGAAATCTCCCCACGATCCGTCTATTGCCACTCATCAATCCAAAGAAGCTTGCATTTTTTTGCAACTCACGTCGACCCTTGTCGATTTATCACTTATTCCAATCCTCAAAGGATTTTATCGTTTGTTCCGATGCATGAATCTTACTTCATCAGGTTCACAACTTGCGCTCTTCACATTTAGTATGCAATAGACATTTTCTTAGAGTCCATACGACACTCTCAAGAACTGTTCATGTTTCTCACGACTCCTTACATGAGTTCAACCATCGCCTCTTAAGACGGTAATGATTAATTCAATCATTCCTTGGGCTCTTAGTTCGACTATCATCAACTTCTTCCTACTAAGTGTAGAATCTTCCCAACTATTCCTCGCACTTTTCTCTTGAGCTCAGACCTTGGCTCTCTGTCTTTACGAATCCCTTATAGGACCGCATGACATTTCATTTATCCTTGTCACTCTTCTCCTTGAGAAGCATTAGTGTTAGCCTCTGAGTTTCATACTCGCTAAGGCGACCTTATTCAATTCCATTTGTCCCACTGAACGTCGACTTCATCCTGGAATTCAACATTGTCTTCAAGACTGTCTCTCCGATTTCACTTCCAAGAGTCATTCAAGTTCTGCGTCTTCTCTCTCGGTATAGACGCTCCTTCATCATACTAAGACAATTGAGAGCTTTTCTTCCTTTTACAATAGGGTCTCTTGCCCTAAGGAAGAAACTACACAACTCCGTGGCATTTCCTTGCTTCCAATTCACCCTGTCCTTTCCATTCCATAGGACGGTAACCTTGGAGTCTGCGCCAATGGCAACACCTTTACTCCAAGATTCAAATGCCACCATGCTTTCACATTCTCTTTTCCATAACTTAGTCACCTCTAGTGATAATATCTGTTCGTCCTTGGGTCTTCACCTGTTCACTTGTCGAATGGTCAATTCGATTACCTCAAATTACCTTGCAAATGTTCTTTAAGCGTTCCTTTCGTTCACTAATTCATTCATTGGAATCATAACCAGTCGGACTACCAAGTTCGTTCACTTTTTCTTAGCGATACGAATATCGCTATAACAGCACTTAGGTGATCTTTTTGTTAGTGACTAATTCATGGTCCACTCGCCCTTTAAGATCAATGCCTTATTCTTTAGGAAACAACAACTCATGACTTCATTTCTCATGGTTTCAATTCAACCAACCGATCCCAAGAAATCATTAACTTCAGGCAATTCAGCATGCCGACTCTTCTTCGACCACATGCACAACAGAAAAGACTTACTACTCACATGCCTTCCGATCATTCACTTCTCTTACTGGGTCTCATTAACATTCCTCAGAGTAGGGAATAACCACTGGCTACAAGGCTTTCACATTCCAATCCATTCAGGGACTTACTCGCCTTATTCAAGGGTCTCTAACTATCTTTACTATATGCATAATCGACCTTGAGAACTCTGTCTCATACTGGCCGATCATCCCATGATCCTTGCAACAGGGGACTTACTCGCCTTATTCAAGGGTCTCTAACTATCTTTACTATATGCATAATCGACCTTGAGAACTCTGTCTCATACTGGCCGATCATCCCATGATCCTTGCAACAGTATTAGGATCCAAGCAATCTTTGCTCTCAAGCAGTCCTAGGACGATACTTCCCATCGAACAACTCAACAGAAGTTGGCTAGGCAGATCTCATGCCTTCGAGGAAATACTTCCTCTAGTGACCTTTCACCAATCTTCAATAGCCTCTTAAGACTAGTACTGCCAGGGTTACTTTCCTTCTTTAGTGCACCCAAAATCTCCGAGATTTTTTCACAAAACCCCAAATCCACAGGGAGACAATTTCAACTTTCATTCTTTCATCGAACTCAGTCATTCTCGTCCTTATTCACAGTTTCACCAGTTTCTCAGAACTCTCATGGTTCTTCCCACATATTCACTTTTCTCGTGAATGAAATAACTTTGAGTCACCTTTCTCGTGATTTCTATCACTTAACCCATCAACATAAGCATTTATCACCACAATGACTTAGAGAATCACGGCAGCTCCTCTCTGAGCTTGCTTAATCAGCAATTTTTCCATTTCCATTTAGAGTTCTCACGACCCATTCAGCTCTTGGGTCTCGTACAATCAACCGATCGAGCCACATTCTCTTTTAATGCACATACTCTATTCACCCATCTCTTCTCAATTCCATGATCCTTCTCAATTCCATGATCTTATCATATCTTACATACTCGAGCCTAGTGCTCTTCTACGACCATACTGTCATTGTTCAATGTCCTTTGGTTCTCATGTCTCCTTAACCACTATGATTCCCTTCAGGAATCAGAAGCTTAAGTCATCTACTTAAGTCCGATAGTCTCAGGTTGTTCACCTCATCATTTATCACCATCAATTAACCCTCTAATGGTTTTTAAGCAGTTCTCAACTAATTGCCAATTATCTAAGAATCTCAAATCATCCTTGATCTGCAATCCTTCCTCAAGCCAGCCTCAACGAGGCAACTCCTCAACTAACGGCTATCACTAGGCTAGCCTCATTTAGGCAACTATCAATCAAGAACTCAAGACAGCAACTCACTGAGTCAAAAGCTCATACTCTAGGCCTAAAGACATCCGCCTCTCTAGCATAGTCACAACAGACTATCTCATCTCAACAGACATCGGTTCCAAGGGTATAAACCCATACGTCATCTAACTTCTCAATTATATCTTGATCAAGCCAAACACATGAGGCTAATCGTCAAACATGCCTAACGGGCTCATCACAACCATCATTTTTCTTTTTTCAAGGGCATCCACTGTCAAGCATGAAGCTTTTAAACATACCACTCGTAGGCACCATTATACCGGTCATGCCACTTTCCATCATTCTCGATGAGAATCAATCCCATGCCATACATCCCTTATCCACAATTGGACTCAACTTAATACTTAAGCTTCCCCTTTTAAGTTATGACTTGGGTCATTCCTGCCTCTTGCCATCTTAGAAGCCTACCAGGAGCCGCTTTTTGTCCGGACCTCTCTGTCCTGGCAATCACTTCTAGCCCTCATCAGATCTGACCTGACCGATGTAGGTTGTCCCAAGCCATACATTTATGGAGAAAGCCCCGTTTCACATGTCCTGTACCATGTTTCATAACAGTTTATAGGTATCCCATCAACTTGTCCCATACCAAGCGACGGTTTATTAAGTCCAATAGCGACAAGTCATTGCATGCACCCTCATCGACTTTCGTTTCAAAGCCATAAACATAAGCACAACATAACCGTCATATCTCACGGATCAATTGCCCATATTCCATTACAAACCTCAAGTCCAGTCAACATTCAAACCAACTCCTCATGCATCCGATCACAACTGATCTTCGATTCTGGTACTCCTCGTATTCATTTCAACTCATATTACCCAAAGCTGTCAATAGTAATTGATAGCTAACCCACCAAAGTATCTTACAATTCAAGTCTGAATCCACGAATGTCAGTCATCTCTTTATAGTTCGTATCCTCAAGTTGGGTCATTGACAAATCAAGATTACCATCATACACCTCAATTGACCATTCATTCATAAACAATTCCCTAGCAACCTCAAATCTAGGCTCATGACTCCTCGTTAATAAGCAATTTTCTACTATCCTCAAGCACAATTACTACGTCAAAATCCATGCTTATGACTCTCTAATCCCAACTTGTTTTCACTTAAGCTTTAATCACCACATAACTCAAGGTCAGCCATTAAAATCAACGTTAGGACCATTAGACTATCCCACAAGTTCAAGCCTATAATCCTCAAGATCAAGCAATCCATGCTTAGTCCTATAGGCCTCATTATCTAAATGTCCTCAAGTTATCGCTCCTTATCGCTCCAAATCTCAATCACATTGGATTGAGCTGACCTTACTCTGATACCAAATCGACAGGTATGTTACCCCCCGAACTCGCCGAGCGCGCGAACATCCCGCCCAGCCGATCTCTTGACATTTTACTCCAAGATACAACGGCCAATATTATATGCGCTAGAAGTAGCGTACATGAGGAAGCGATGCCTTCTCCATTCATAAAAATAAATACAACCACATCCGATGACTCGGGACAGATGCATCAAATTACCTTAACCAATTATCTACAAAACCAATTCATTATATTCACCAATCAATAATACAATCTCAATATTAAAAAGGGCAAATCCATTCTAGATGTAACTGGGCCAGCTATCTTTTCAAGTGCCACTCATAGGCAAGTTCGTGCTACCTCCTTTGCTTGAAACCTAAAAAAAAAAAATGAAGTCCTCACTAGGGTGAGATATAAATCTCAGTAAGGTGGGTCATAATCCTAGGTTAGGTCGACTGTCCAATCAGGCAGTCATATCTCCAATAATTCAACTCGAGACAAATCAATCACTTCAAACTTAAATAATCAAACACAAGTGACAGTCAGGCTACTATGGTCTCATAATACATTAAGAAGTTCACACACGACTCACCCTGCCACATCACCACAACCATCCCGTCCATCCTGCCTCATTGTTAGTGTCCAACCCGTGATTATATCGCCTAAGGCTCGGTCCGCATAAACGCATCAGGCTTCGATAAATCTCCTGGCCAATAACAACATCGCATACTCCGTCTCGCGAATAGTTCGCATCAGGACTATAGCTATTTCAACCCCGCGATCTCATCGCATCAGGGCGCCACACAACATCAACTCCACCCCGCGATCTTGTCGCATTAGGGTACTCTCATACCTTCGTCCCGCGAATAGTTCGCATTAGGACTGTGGCTATCTCAACCCCGCGATCTCGTCGTATTAGGGCGCCACTCAATTTAACCTTCACCCCGCAATCGTGTCGCATCAGGGTATTTTCGCATCTCTATCCCTTGAATAATTCGCATCAGGACCATGGCTGTCTCAATCCCGTGGTCACATGGTACCAGGGCGCCACATCACATCACTTCACCCCGCAAACTCGTTGCATCAGAGTTTACTTCTCTTGCCCCGCGTTTCTTACGCCTCAAGGTCTCTCCGTCCCGCGATTAAATCGCATCATGACCGTAGCTATCTCAACCCTGCGATCACATCGCATCAAGGTGCCACTCAACAATAATCCTACCCCGCGATCTCGTCGCATCGGGGCATCAACTCCCGCCCCGCGTCTCATACGCTTCAGGGCCTCCTTGTCCCATGATTAAATCGCATTAGGACCGTGGCTTTCAACCCCGCGATCTCGTCGTATCAGGGCACCACGTCGCCTCAACTTCATCCTGCGAGCTCGTTGCATCAGGGTATATATATCTCTTGCCCCGCGTCTCATACGCTTCAAGGCTTTGCCATGTCACTGCCCCGCATCTCATACGCCTCAGGGTCTCGCCATGCCTCACTTGTGCCATGGTTTTTTTTAAATAGCTCTTCAAACAAGACAATAATTGCAATTCAAGCACAACTCAAGATCCATGGCATATAAGCTAGTCAATTGTAATCCGGACATGGCAAACAACTCAGGCATATCCAACATCACACACAATCATTCTATAACATCTAAGGATACAACAAGGCTATCCCCCTTAGACCAATCCTCTTAACTCATCAATTCAATCCATGACTCACCCGATTGAGTCCAATCTTCCTAGTTTAAGGTTAGGAATTCCCTTACCTTGATTTCAACATCACAATTTACTGCTCTTGAGCCTTCAAAATTCTGGCCCTCAATGTCCAATACCGAACTCAATGCACAACCTAATAAAATCCAACCAATTACGTCAATTTTCAATCCAATTCAACCATCCATGAACCCCAAGTCCCCATAGCATTATCCTCATCATTTTAACACATCTTAATCATCAATTTGAGACTTATAATCCAACAATCACCGCCTCCACAGAACCGGTCTTGCACAGAACCGAACTGGTTCATTTCGGTTCTACGCAAACCGCACACTTCCAGCCCTTAATCCACTCCTAAATCCTTCATTTAATCATCAATCTATCTCTTAACATGTCTATTTAAGGATTTGGGAGGCTTATCGAAGATTTGGAGTCAATTGGTCGCCGGAAACTCAACGAACATCGCCGGTTCTTCCCGAGTCAGAATCCAGCAATTTCTGGGCAAGATTCATAAGGCCGGTTCACGGTCAAAACTTAATCAAATCAAGCCCCAATTTTTACCACAGAACCATCTACATGTCTACTAAATCTCCACAAAATTTGAGCTCGAAAATCCAATATTTTGACCATCAAACAGGTCAGAAACCTGACCTACCTCAGATTAAGTCAGTTTCCGTCGACTCTTGGGAAAATCCTTGCTTCGGACTCCTCGATGCTTCAAATAACCTGATTCCACTTCGAGGAGGTCAGAAAGACATATATCTACGTTGGTGTAGCCGATCGGCATCCAGAAAATGGCCGAAAATGTCCGTCGGACTGATCGAACAGAAGGGCCAGAAACTGTCGCCGATGCAGAAACAGGGAGGAAGATGAAGATGAAGATTTCGGTGGTTCCCTTGGTGGTCTGGCCAAAATGCTGAGGGAGAGGGAGAGGGAGAGGGAGATTGTGATATCCAATTCTTGGTTAAAAAGGGCTTGAATGGTAGTTGGCAAAAAGTTGGACAATACCTCTCCATGGTTGATCTTGTAACACTTGTCTTTGCCTTTTTTTTTAAAGAAGATCCAATGGTCCTCATTCCTTCTCATTTTTGGCAGCTCTTGGGAGGGTTTATTGTCCATTTTTTCCTTTTTCAATTGCAAGGGCAAAGCTTTAAGCTTGAGGGACAAAACGGTCATTTTACCCTCGACGTTCAAAACGTTGTTTTTCTCGTTCCGGAAATCTTCGATAGGGCGATAGTCAATCCGAATAACGTTGAAATTCTTGATTTTCCATTTTCAATCTTTCAAGGCTCGTTTTTGATAGTTTTCTCTATCAGACGTGGTTCCAACCTATCCCGAACCGACGGGCGGCTTTTGCAGACATTACGCGTATCGACCCCGTGATTAAAATCACATTTAGGGCTCGTCAATTCATGGCGACTTTGGTTGTCATGTAATTGTGATAGTCTATCGCTAGTTCCTTCGACAATCCTTATGGCCAAAGCGTCATTTCCTATTCGAGTTCCCCAGGTTCACGTACCTCGTCTCGCGTTAGCCTTTCCCCTTTGGTCAGTCTACTCGAATTGATCAAGTTCGAACGGGATACGACTGAAATACATCTCTAGATACACACTTATCATTACTAAGCCTGAAATCGACTGAAAATCAGAATGTCACAGCAAAATTAGGACAAAAGTAAAAGTTGAGGTTTTTTTGATATTAAACAGGTAAAATTGGGACAAAATAAAATTTTTGGATAGAATTGGAATAAAAGTAAAAGTTGATTATTTTTTGGTACTAGGTCCGTAAATTTAGGACAAAAGTAAAAGTTTGAGGTTTTTTATGGGACAAAATTAAAAGATTGATTTTAGCTCGAGTGCTATATCAGCTTGCTCTCAACAACGCCCAATTAAGCACTTGCATCTGGCTTCCATCAGGCAACCGTGATTGTAGGACTGTCATGTTTGGTCTTATCATATCACATATTAATGACAAACCTCATCTTGATTCCAATTAAGGTGACGTAAATACACTATGTATCGAATTTGCTCTTCGAGCATCCCCGTACATACCATCTCATCTCAACTCGCTTACTATAACGCTTGAGGCGATTATTCATGTGAGCAAGTCAATCATTGTCTGATGACATGCCTACCTTTCAATAATATATGTATGTTTGTGCTAGTCTCATTATATCTCCAATGAAGTTATACAAGAAACGCTTCAACCATACTGCTTCTTGCGCTGCAGCAGAGCATGCTCTAAATCAGCCTCCATCGTTTATCCAGTCCAAGTACAATCGTTTTAGAAAGGTGAAAACGACAAACCTTTTTGGTGCATGAGTGGTTAATATCAATAACCAATGAAAACAATATTACCGTGGAACTTGGTAGTTTGTATAGGGGGGCGGATAACCTATAGGCCTATTTTTACGGTGAGCAGTGGGATCTTAAATGTGAATAAATTACATTGCAACTATTATATTTGTCAAAGCGCAAATATGATAAAGGTTCATGCCGCATCACCTGTAAGTCGACAAGACATGCTCAAACATCATAGAAGTGAAACAGTTAGGCAGGTAATCCTTTCACACGTGTGAAAGCTAGACGCCCGCCTGTGTACACTCCGGTCGGTTATTTTATATATCTTCAACAATATTCCTCACTAGCAGATGTCTTTTAATAATGTTGATTGCGCACAAACCGTTACTAATTATTTAGGCTCGCAATTTTTCCGCTCCTCTCTTATGACTTTGATACTCATTTCTAAATGTGTTTGACCATCCTATCCCTTAGTGTAGCCAACTAAATCGGATACAATTTTATATTATTCCTTTTCTTAATTCTTTTATTTTATTTCCTTTTTTTTCCCTTGTAGATCCCGTGTTCCTCCTTTTCTTCTTCCTCCTCCTTCCCAAGCCTCCCAAACGTCTCCTTTTTTTTTTCTTGCACTACTTCGCTTCGACATATCCCTCTCCTTCCAAAAATCCCGAAAAGCTTTGCCACTTTGCCATGTTCTCCCAAAATAGGATAAAAGGAATGAACAAACGCTTACAATAACATTGCTTCTAAGTCATGAGATGGTACCCTAAAACCATCCGGCGTGGATGCACCATAAGAATTTTAGATTGTAGCAAATAATTTGAGATAAAAATTGGGATGAAATATCCAATTTTGCATCATCACTCGTGTTCAATAGTAAATCATGACACTAGCATGCTTCAATGTCGCATGCCTTCTTATAAGTACACAATCTTATGTCCATGAAAATAACCAAAGGAGCAAGCAAATCTCAAGTGTTCAATCTATTTATAAAGCAAGTAAACATCGCTCATGTGATTTTGATATCGGCAAAGACTATAGTGGACAAGATTGATGGTTGTAAGGGTGACATCTAAAGTTTAAAATATTAAGTCAAATGAACTCCGATATGCATAGCGAATGCTAATTACATGATGAGTTTCTCCAAAATTAGCGTTTGTTTCAGTAGTTTTTGAAGTATGGATCTTTCTTGGGTGATATAATATGAGATAAAGCCGTTTGTTCATCCCACAGTGTGCATCGTTTGCTTTAAAAAAAACTTGATTTGCTGTATAGAAACCAATAAACAAAGGAGGCATTAATTCACAGTTGCAGTTCGTAGTTACAAGCCTCCTGAAGTTTACAAGCAAAGATTCTAACGTATGTTGATGAGGTTATCAAGAAGAAGGCATGAAAGAAAACAAAATAAATGTGTACATGAAAACTGAAATAAGATTAAATCACTAATTCAAATTTCACTTCCTATTACCTGTCAAAACAAATCTCGTCTAATATTACCTTCGTCCTTCTCGCAGAGAAAGGGGATCGTTGAGGAGACCGGAAAAATTGTTGAGGAGGATAGGATTGACATAGTAAAGTCGAGGATTTTGGAAGGAGAGGGAAGCGTCGAAGCGGCATCATGTAGGAGAAAAAAAAACGACCAAAAGGCATGGGAAGGAGGAGGAAGAAGAAAAGGAAAAAGGTGAGACCCGCAAGAAAAAAAGAAACAAAATAAAAGAATTAACAAAAACAGAATCATATAGAATTGTATCAGATTTGGTGGGCCGCACATAATGACAGGATGGTCAAAACACACATAAAAAGGAGTGTCAAAGTTATAAAGTGAATGGAAAAAGCGCGGGACATTATTTATCCATTACCTATTTTCGTAAGGATTATTCTAGACTTCGGTTCGCCTGCACTCCTATTTTTATAGACCTATCATTTGACAAAATATCTCGTGCAGAAAATGGGTTTTATTCTGCTTTCACGTAATGTGGCAAATAGATGTCTTAATTTGCATGTCTTAAAAATTGGTTTCCAAACAGTCGTCACGTAATGTGTACAGGCATGTCACTGGTGATCTCAAAACCCTAAAAATTTATGTTTCCTTCATACGTCATTGTATAGTCTGCTAATACTTCTCTTTGTTAACGATCAAAAAGTAAGCAGCCCACCTATTAATGAGCCCGTCTCGTTCCATATCTATTTCACACGAGACCACTTCAACTCGACAAACTCCGTAGATAATGAATAACTTGTCTCACGTTACTTTAATTGTCACACAAAGTACGTAATTGTAATACAACTGTTTACTTTTAAGTAACAAAACGACACTAAATTATAATGTGATCACTAGAAATATCTAAAGCTCTCTGACCCTAAATCTTTTTTAATGTCGTATTCGAGGACAACACAGCCTCGGAAGACATGGCTATCGGTAAGCACTTCTTTACCTTGGCATACAACTTTTGCTCCCATAGTACCCTAAAAACTTGGGGAAGATGCTCCAAGTGCTGTAAGTAACTATACACAAGAATGTCATCAGAATAGACAACAACAAAGCCGCCAAAAACTGGCTTAAAGATATGATTTATAAGGCGCAGAAATGTACAAGGAGCATTAGAGAAGCCGAAAGTCATGATCATCTATTCATAGAGGCCATCTCTTGTTTTGAAGGCCGTTTTCCACTCATCTCCAGGTTTTATTCGCAGCTAACGATATCTCTTTCAAAGATCAATCTTGAAAAAAAGTAGAACCATGGAGTCGGTCAAGAAGATCATGAAGTCAAGGGATGGGAAAATGATACTTGACGGTGATTTCACACACTGCTCAACTATTAATGCACAAATGTCACAATCCATCCTTCTTTGGCCCAAGAAGGGTAGGAACTGTCGCGACCTAAAAATCGTTTTTTTCAGGCTAATGGATTACTTAAATGATCATGTTCGAAATGTGTTGAGAATAAAGTTATATGATACATCCGGTGACCGTGAATAATGATTGATGATCATACCCAGAAATTTATATGAAAAACGAGTGACTGCGATAATTTTCATTTGTTAATAAGAGATTACTGTACATGTCTGTGTACATGGATAACTTTGCTTACAGTCAACTCCGGTTCATACAAAAGCAATGCTTTATTGTAGAAGGAAACGGGAAGTGATTAGGCACATTCCTCCGTTTGGGAAGCAAGTGGAAGATTTTTGGGAATTTCACGACTTAAAATGAATCATGCCAAAAAAAAAAGACCTAATCACTCGCCTCCCATTAGTCAAATGATTTAAGGGAAAATTTCAAAAGTTAAAAAAAAAAAACGCAAGAAAACACAGGCGGGAGGAGGGGTGGCGGCTCGGTCCAGCGAGGTCGGCGATGCCTCGCCCAGGTACAGGCGACGCCGTCGCACTGGCCCTTGTCTCAGCTGAGAGGGGACCTCAACCTTCTCCTAGATCTGGGCAAGGGTCGCGGCCCCCGCCCAGGTTCGGGGGAGAGCCACGGCCCTCGGCCGGTCCAGGCCGACGATTTTCTTGTGTTTTCCTTTTTTTTACTTTTGCTTTTTAAAATTTTTGAAAAGTTGAAAAAGAAGAAGAAAATAATAGATAATGGAAAAATACTAAATGACCAACATATCCCTAGTAACAGGTGAGTGAGGCCCTTTTTTGAAATTAATAAATCACTTCAACCCATTATTTGAAATGAAATTCATTTCAGGTCCTTATTTGAGATAATGAGGGCAATTCAGGACATTATTTGAAACAATGTCAACTTCATGCCCCAATTTGAGAAAACGAAGTCACTTTGGTCCCTTTTTTTAAAATTTTATCATGGTTGAATAATTGGGCATGTAAGGAGTTTCCTGTGTTCTTGAGGCAACGGGGGAGTCGAAAGTAGATGAAATCCATTCGTTGTTATCTATTTGCAAATGGAAGGTAGCTGAATAACAAATTACAATGGTCAAGGTAGCTTCAATATGAATTTGATTTATTTTCTTCATTTTCCTCTTGAGGATATGTTCATTTACAAATTTCAAAGCTAACGTATCGCGAAGAAAAATTCCGAGAATTGTATATGAAAAAAAAAAGCGTTTATTAGTCTCATCTCACCTGTAAAAAGTTATCAAAACCTTACCACCCTCCGTTGCACTGATAGATAATAAACCAATATCTGTGAGAAGTCACGTGACAAGAACATCCCGAGTCAAGTACCCAATGATCAGCTGATGAACTCGTGGTGATTGTTAATGAAATAGTTCCTTTGCGTTTTTTAAGAAAGTTTATTTTTTCTTATGTTATTATTCTTGAAATATTATGTAGAATCAAGTCAAGTATCGCCCTAAACATTTCAGAAGTTGACTTTTTGGTTGAGATCACAATAAAATTTCTTAATCTTAAATTCTCCAAGTTTTATGATAATTTTATAACTCACGGATTCACTTGTGAAATGCGGACACAGTTCTATATGTTCACCTCCGTTTGTCTCAACCTTTTGCGAGAGAAAGTTTCCATCGCAGCAACCTCCTGTACAATAAAGTGAAGTTGAGAACTTGCTCATCAAAAGAAGACTAGGGAATCCCCCGCAAATATTTTGGTTAAATTGCATTTTTATCAAAGATAGGTTGGAATAAATTTTTCATAGATGTGTTAGTTTGAGTTATTTATCGTTAAAAAAATTAATTTGAGGTTTTTTGTCACTAAAAATATTGATTTTAAGTTTTTTCTGATATATCAATTTGAGATTTTTCGTGATATCACTGTGACGAATTTTTATCCACAAAATCAGTCACATGCAACCAGTTGGTCAGTTTTGTGAGCAAAATTTAATCATAGCCAGTGACAGAGAACACGTTGCAATGGGATGCATAAAATAATTGGGCCAAATTGCAACCTTTTTTGAAGTGGAAGGAATTTACAACATCCCTAAAAAAGGGATCATGAAAAGGAAAAATATCTAATAAACATGACTTGAACAGAGGGGGATCCGGATCGCCTAAACTTTTCTGATAAGTTTAGGCACCTAAATTTACAATTCGAGTCGTCTATTTTTGTACAGACTGTCTAGATTTTTAATTTTTATGGGGTAATTTTTTAAATTTTTTTATTAGTTATAATCTGATACATTCATTCATAACACGAATGGTCCGAATTGTAATATTAGGATTACAATTAAATTTCAGACGATATATTTCCGGAAGGGGGAAAGAAGAAGGAAAAATTCAGTATTATTTTATGGGCAAATAAAGAAAACGAAAAAAACCCTCTTGGGGTTTTAGCCTTCGAAGCAGAATCGAGCACAGTCTGCGAGTGCAAGGAGGAGCAGGAGGAGCAGGAGGAGCAGGCCTTATCTCGCCTCTTTTTGCTTTCTCTTCTCTTGGATTTTCTTTTCTTTTCGCACGCCGCCCCACCCCGCGCCCCCCCCCCCCCTTTTTTCTTTTTGCGAATCGAAATCTCACAGCGCTCGGGTTGCAGAAGAATTCCTATTCCGATCGCGAGATTCATATCCTCTTGGCTTTCGTTCTGTACCCAGAACCCGCGAGAAGAACCGGAGAAAGCAGAAATTCTACTCATCTAGTCTGTTCGCCACGTTTGATCATCATCATTCTGAGCAAACGATGCCCGCGAACGACGGCTTCTCAGGTATCAGAGGCTTTTGTTTTTTCACGTCTGATTTATTCTGCTTCACATGTGTTCATCTTGAATATGTGGCTGGCGTTGGAGTGTTTCCTGTGAATAATTCCATAGTGTTCCCTGTTCTTTATCTTTCATTTTGCTTGGTAGTTAGCATCGTATTGCTAGAACCCAGATGACCCAGATGGACCATTGCTTCTTTTTTTTGGGAAAATCTAATCGTCTAAAATGTCAGAAATGGAGTCTTTCCTTCTCGAGCCTCCCTCTTTTTGCGAGGAATGACTGTTGGCTGAGTAGTCCCAGATGATTTCTGGCACGGCTGAGATGTTATGTGCTCAAGTTTGTAAGGCATAGTTGTTCAAGCGGGCTTTGTTGCCGCTTCCTTTTCTTTGTTCTCGAGGAGAACTGCTGTCACGATTTCTTTTGATTTCCAATGTGCGTGAAAGGGGATTTAATCTCTCTGG
This sequence comes from Rhodomyrtus tomentosa, assembly GCA_028455895.1. NCBI lineage: Eukaryota > Viridiplantae > Streptophyta > Magnoliopsida > Myrtales > Myrtaceae > Rhodomyrtus > Rhodomyrtus tomentosa. The sequence goes on along the minus strand of JAPCWY010000001.1, from coordinate 30,468,561 downwards.
CGCCCTCGTCATTTCGGCCTTAACAGAGCGGAATGATCACATTATTCGTCATTTTTGTGTCCTTCTGAAAGATATGATCTTGATGAACTTATGCTTGATACCCTTTAGTGCAAATTACAAAACTTCGCAAGAGAAGATTTCCCTCTGCTTGAGAAATTGCTTATCTTCTCCCCAGATTCTTCGTGAACCTGGAAATACAACATTTTTCTTGAGGGACATCAGTGATTCCTACCAAGAAGTTTGGCATAAATAGTGCCCGCAAATTTAATCCCTGGTATAGTATTTTTTTGGTTGTGATGTTTCACTGAGATTTCTGTGCATGCTTATTTCTTGAAGTGTGGTAACCTGGAAGGAATCCTTCTTTTCTTGTTTTACTGAAAGCACTGAAGATGGAGATCAATCTTCTCCCCTTCCGTGGAGTGCAGTGCTCAGAAATCTCTCTCTCTCTCTCTCTCTATACTATGGTGGACACTTCAACATTATTGAGCATCCCTTAACTTTGCATCATGTATATTACTGCTAGTAGCTCTACTTTTCCATGTTTCTTCCGTTGAGGACCACTCTTTATTGCCTGCTTGATATTTCCAAATTTCCAACTTCATCTATAATATGTTTTTGGATAAAAAGCAGGTGTCTCAAATTGCTACGTCTTCAAGAGTCGGTTGCAAGAGTATGCACAAAAAGTGGGACGACCAACCCCAGTCTATGAGACCATAAAAGAAGGTCCTTCACATGAACCTTCATTCAGATCAACGGTGATTGTTAACGATGTCAGATATGATTCTTTACCTGGGTTCTTCAATCGGAAAGCAGCCGAGCAGTCAGCTGCTGAAGTTGCACTGCTGGAGTTAGCGAAGTCCGGTGAAATTAGTGACAGCATTTCTCAACCAGTTGTAAGTTCATCAGGCACTACTATATAAGATTATATTGTACGTATGTTCTATAGCATACCCATGATAACGTAGGTGTTTTCCTTATTGTTTTAATGAAGCAATAATTTTGCAGATTTATTGCTTATAGTTTGGAATTGAGTAGTTGATTGAATATTATGATTGCTGAATACTTGAATACTATAAGTGTGCTAAAGCACCTGCAAGACCTCATTAAGCAATTAAAGTATTATTCAGCCTACCGCAATCATATTAGTTTTCTATGTGTCATGCACAAATTCTTCTGTATATGTGCATAATTGATATCGAGGAGATAATTTCATTTTTTGGTGGTTGCTATATGATTAATCTTGGTTAGCAGGAGAAAGATACTTAATCCTGCTAGGCCTTATTAAGCATTGCATTCCTTTATATTCAAAATTCATTGTTCCAAGTACAATATATAATTGAATGATGTAGGGTGTACTGTACTGCGTATACATGCTTAATAAGTACTAATGGGACTTAATTACAAGTTCCTCCTCAGTTCCGTGGTTTTCTTCTCTAGTCGTTGGCATTGACCCTTGGCAATTAACAATACTGATGTCAGTACATCTAGTCTAGTAAGAATTTTATCACCTGTCTTCGACCTTTTACATAACACATAATCATGTCGGTACAGATGTGAAGTCTCTTAGGAACTTTCTGATCCTTGTATCTTTCCTTCGTCTGCAGCTGCGAAATTGACTCTGTTTCTCTGTATCCTTGCGGCTGTTGTTGTTTTTTTTTTCCCCTTTTGCATCTTCTTTTTTGGGCCAGATGGTTCTTTGCACTTATGTTAATTGTGACCATTTCTGTGCCTATACGAGTTGGACTTCAATGGTTGTTCTTTGCAGCATGAGACAGGGTTATGCAAAAACCTTCTTCAGGAATATGCACAGAAGATGAATTATGCAATTCCCCTGTATGAATGCCGAAAGGATGAGGCGAGAGGGCCTCACTTTTCATGCACTGTTGAGATTGGAGGAATTCGCTACATTGGTGCCTCCGCAAGAACCAAGAAAGAAGCAGAGATTAAAGCTGCTCGAACGGCTCTTCTTGCCATACAGTCAATTACGCCCAATTCATGCGAAAAACTGATTACTGACTCTCAGCTGACGGTCGTTCCATGCAAGAAGAGAGGGACAGAGACGGCTACTAATGCTGATGACGCTGGTAATCCTCCAAACGCAAAGAAACCACGCTTCAAGAAGAAGTCATCGAAAAGGAAGCTCTCTGCGGATAAGTTGGGCAATAATCAAATTCAGAATACGGGAAATTCAAATCTTAGGATCAACGACTCTGTTCCATCTGGAGTCTCAGAAGATGCATCTGGACCATTGGCAAGGGACTTGGGGCTCAATCCAAATGGAAATGAAAATGAAAGATGTGTGGACATTGCTCATATGAATTCAATTAATTTTCAGAATTTACAGTGCCTACCTTCCAATTTCAATCAAGGCAACCTCGGCACTCAAGGTACGCTCCTGGTCCCTTGTGGAGATGCGAGTGCTTTGTTGAGGGAGGCTAATAAGATTTCTGGAGTCAATGAAGGGGCCTCAGCGACAAACAATTGCTCTGGCTGTGCTAACATGGAGAACTCGAACGGTATTGTTGGGTTTGACTAATATGAAGGAAGTGTCTGAAATATTGCTGATTATTATTAGAAACTGGATAATTATATAATGGAAGCTTACCTTTTGATTCTTTTTAGGATAGAGCTATCATCGGCTTTAACAGATCGATTAAGTTATTATTAGCAGACTTGCTCTGGAGCCATATAGGTGCTATTGATTTGATTGCGAACGCTTGCTCTTGATCAATTAACAATATTCTAAATGAAACCAATCTCATTATGTTGAAGTTTCTTATGGCATCTGGATTGCGTCTGTCGACTAGATGATTCTGGTTTATTTCTTCTCCTGAAAGATTTAGAAGTACAAGGCAATCTTCTTGAAATGCACCTTTGAAAGCTCCTGTGATCTTGAAGCTATCTTGTTGTTCAAACCTCAAGGTCAAAAGCAAAGACATGACACATCATAATACAGGGACCGCATAATACAAGAGCATAAATGTTTCTCTTTTCTTCTTTCCTTTTCGGGTAGGACATATGTTTTTTTCTTCCCATGGGCAAGACCGCACTCTCTACCCTATCGACTGCCTCAAGGTCCTTGTGATTTATTTCTGATCTCTTCCCACTAAAGGTTGTCCATAGACATGGAAGAAATCGATCTGCTAAGCACGACCCAGATCACGATTGGCATTGTTGAGCTTTCTTGTTGCAGAGGCGGCACGAATCTGAACTGCAGTGACCGTGCAACAAAGAAATGGAGAGACTTGATTCCCAGAGTGAAGAGACCATCGCTCACGCTCTTCTGAGCTACTCCAAGCGAGTTACTTGCAAAAATAATAACGGAATTCAACACTAATTCTAAAGGACCAAATTGATAGGATCGCACAATAGTTATCATGTTCTGTGGTCGTACTGAAGTGCGCTGCAGGTCCCATGTAGCCTATAGCCTCCTCCTCCATGTTCTGTTGAGACCCATTTAAGCATGAGCTGATCAGACCACCCACAAGTATACCTGAGATGGCGCAGAGAGTGGTGACTCTGTCAATCCTCCTCTTGTTGAACTTCAGACGCATCGTCAGATCTCAGAAGACTCGTCCCTCTCTCTTTTGCCCTTGTCCTTTGCTGGTTTTAACTGTTCTTGAACGGCCGAAGGATGGAGATTCTAAGCCAGCCCACACAATCCCCTGCTCCATCAAGATCCCCATGAGAGACCCATATTTATAGACGATGGTGATGCTTTTGGGTTAAAACTGGGCTTGAATTTAGTCAATGTTTGGTTGTATTTTGAAGCTTGTTTTGAGAGGTACAAAGCCATAATCTGCAGAAAAATGTACTTGGGGAGCAAGGTGACCCGACCGGTTGTCATGACTTGTGACCATTCAAATTAAGATGATGGAGAATTTGAGTCTTGCCTAGCACGTAGTCAACTCTTATTTGATGGGCTTCTTTGCTGGATCAACAACTTGTGGATCCGTATCCAAGCTCACTTTCCCCTCTTTCTTCAGTCGTAATTCCTATTCAGTTTTGAATGAACGAGAGAAATATAAAGGGTTTTTTCATTTAGTATAATAAAAAAATTTACCAAAATAGGTTTAAAAAATTTAATTACCATTTTAGGTGTCGCTCGGCCCTTTGAGTGCCGAGCAATGGTTGAAAATGCCGAGCAACCAACATTCTATTTTTTTAATTTTTGTATTGTTTTCTTTTAATCATTTTTTTAATTTCTTTTTCTTGTTTTCTTTTAATCATATTTTAATGAAATTTGTATATAATACATTGTTATGTAATATTCACGCGAATTAACATTGAGTGAAACACTTTTATATCGAGAATTTATCAGCAGATGATATTCTAAAAACTCAAACAGCAAAAAAGTAGAGTTCAGCACAGGATGACTGCTGTTGACGCCGCTCCGCCTCCCACCTCTAGCTGGCATTCAATGCTGCTCTGTCGCCTCGCTCGTTTGTTTTCTCGCTCATGCATTATGATGACACGCCTCGACTTCACGACTCTATGGCCTCGCTTGCTCATTCGCTCGCACGTTCACCACGATGACGCGCCTTGACTATGCATCCCATCACCTCGCTCTAATAGATTATTTATTGAAATGAGAAAGAAGTGACAATGTTGGAGTTCAGGTGCGTCATCGTAGTGCAGGAGCAAGCGAACAAACGAATGAGGCGATGGAGCCACAAAATCGAGGCGCGTCATTGTGGTGCACGAGCAAGCGAACGAACAAGTGAGGCGAATTTCATTAATGTTTTGTCCATTCCAGATAGCAAATTGAATAATAAAAAAAGTGAATAAAAGAGAACAAGAAAAAAAAAATTTAAAAATGCCTAAAAAATTTAAAAAAAATTAAAAAAAATAGAATGTTTGTTATCATTGCTTGGCATTTGAAATGCGGAGCAACTACTGCTCCGCACTCAAAAGGCTGAGCGGGTGTAGCTCGGCATGATGCTGAGTGACACCTAAAATGGTAATTGCGTTTTTTTTTAACTTATTTGGTAAAAATATTATACTAAATTGAAAAAGAAAATCGAAATGTAACCATCTAGATCTGTCTGGAGTGATTTCTCTTTCTGAAATCTTGCGAGGCTTGCAAATTGTTTTTTTCTTTTTATTTGGTCGAATGAGGCGTGCACCATGCATATAACCTGTTAATGCAAAATGTTTGTGTTGCATCCGGAAACCAGCTCTCTTAACTAGCATCTTTTAGATTATAAACTCAGTAATCCCATAATTGCCTGTATTCCTTTGACCTACAGCATCGGATAGTACTCTCGAAACCTTTTAATGGCAAATCTAAACATCCTAGACATTATATGAAGGTCATTTTGGATATATTGCGAAATGTATTCGCAATAAGTTACACGGGAAGCAATCAATCCAGGGGCTGCGCAAATGTCACAAGTTTGTGGGCGACCCAAAATGATACTCACGTCGCTGTGTTCATACGATTCTAGGGCGGCCGACTTTGAATTAAGGGGTCCAATAAGCGCGCCATATGGCATGGTCATAAATCCGAACTTGGGAGCAGGGTAATGGTCCAAATGGCAGATTACTCTCACCAACTCACCCAGGCATTATCATTACGAACCTTGGGAAGAAGACCCCATGACTTCATCTAATTCTAATGACACCATCAGACATATAAACAGAGGAGGAGGAGATTCTCGGCCAACTCTCTCTCGTCCTGCGGATTTCTACGCGCGTTCGAGAAGAAAATGCTCGTTCGAGCTCGCCCAAAAACCGAATTCGCTTCGTTTTCTCCTACACGAACGCAAGTTCAGGAGGAAGATGAATATGTGATCAGACTTCCCAGCAAGATGATCGAGTTTTGTAGGTTGGCCTGGACAGAAACTGAACGTAAATATCCACGGCATGTCCGATGGAATTCGAGCTTCGTAATTCTTCATACATGATCCTAGGCAAGTGAACTTCTATCCTTACTACTATGTCGCTCATTTATCGTTTGTTTGGGCATGAATTGTTGAATTTGAGCAGCGAAATAAGGTTAGAAAGGGAGATCAGGTTTGGTTTGGGCAAGAGGTACGTCGGGTTATCTCGCGTAGTGCTCCTATTGCTATAGTTGGTACCCTGTAAAGATGGGGACGGCGAATTTGGTGGGTAGATTGTCAAATTGAACATTGAACTTTTTGACCAAAAAGGATTATGGCTCGGTTTTGGCAAGCGGGGACTAGAGTGCTGTACATATTAGTGCTTTTGCTGTGAAGTGACACATGTAAGCGAAGGATTTGTGAAATCCATGGTTATATCATTGATTTGAATGGCGAATTGGATTTATCGGAAGAGGATAGGTTCGGTTTGGCTGCCGTAGGAATAGCATCTGTGAAATGCTGACTTTGTGTGATAGGAATCAAATTTAAACTAAAGGACGAGGCTCTATGGAGTAGCAGTAAAGAATTAAGAGATCGAGAAGTCCTAAAGATGGTCGAGAGTCCTACTGGTGATTGTGGTTTGGCTCTAAAAGGATAAAGTTAAGAGATGAAGTCATGCGTGCCTATATCCTTTGCTAGTCGTGCATTTAGGACATCAAGAAACTTTTATTTGATGTACCTTGATGTAGTTAAACCTCAATTAATTAGTTAATTACTATCTTGAGTGTCTTTCGATGTTAATAAATGGTCGAATTTGTCTTGAATGTGGGGCGAACAAATGAAAGTGAGCTAGAGGTTGTTGGTAATCTATAGAATTGGCTAGTTGAAACTCTATCGAATTTTTCATATGATCTTGAGGCGCATGTTGTATATAACTATATTTTTCCTATTGCATGTACATTGTATTGCACTCATTGACGGATGGGGTTGAGGCCACGGAAATGTAATATGAGGTCAATTATCTATCGCGGGAGTCGGGATACCCTGGTTGTGGCGCCAGGAGGACCGTGTAATAATAACGCGAAGCCTTGAGTGAGGGTTCCATGGGAGTAGAAGTTGCCATGGGTATTGGTGAGAAGCCGGGTAAAAGTGTTGATATTACGAGTCGATAACTAACTCTGGTGCAATGGTGGCAGACAGTATACATGGGAGACATACATACATTCATTTGCATTATGCACTTTCATGTAACGTGATAAATATGAGAATCCTAATATGTGAAGCTTGACTTATAAATTGATTACTATGTTAATTATGGGCACAAATATTATGGAAAGTCAAGCGAGCGTTACAGTGATTGAATCTACTTGCTAAGTTCCTTGAGTAAGTTGAAATGCTACGTGGGATTGGCCGAAAAGCCACAAATTGGATGTGAAAGGGAATCAAAGTTACTTGAACGTCCGAACGCGAGGTTGGTGTAAACAATTCATGGAGTCTAGGGTTTATTATGTTAAGGCTATCTATTAGATATCGATTATCTTGAAGTCTCTTTAAATAGTCAAACCAAAGACATTTTGCTTAGGTTCTAGTGGTTGTCTTTTTGTCGAGATCCACTTAACTGAATGAGTGAATGGACAACCTGATCCTTAGGCTAGAAGTTTTACTTGCTGAGCTGTTGTTAGCTTATCCCTATTTGGGGGCTATCTTTTCAAATACTTAAGTGAGCAACGAGATCGAGCCCTGAAGACGATGACAAAGACAAAGCTAGTTGATTGCGATTGTTGTATATCCTACATGCACTTGTATTATGTTTGGCTTTCCGCTTGTGCCATTAATATTAATAATATCATATTAAATAAGAATGGTTAGACATGACGGCCTGGGCGTCACGGCTTTGCTGGTAGTACCTGAAGGGTTTCTAGATTATAAAAAGCGCTGTGGAATACCAAAACCCCATACAAAACCCATACGTATATTGAAATCGGAATACAAGTTCAGGATGTACCTTTTTTAGATTGGAGATAAATCGATAATTGGTTGTGTCTGGATTAGCACCCTAAGTGTTGCGCCTCTACAGGTATCTATACACACAAACTGAAGTCTTTAACAATCCAAGTGCTAGCTCAAGGTCTTGGAGTTCCTTTTCTTAATCACATTTTTAATCTTCGAGACTCTCTCTAAGATTTATAAACAGAGAATGGTTCTCTGTGTTTTCTCCTAGAGACGTTTTTTTTACTTTATAGGGTTTTTTGCTCGTCACCCACACTATATATACAGCCTTATTATCTACATGAATTAAAAGAAGCGGGGCCGGGCAATTTGGGCCCACCAAACCGTCCACCTCCAATCATGCGTTTAATCGTTATCTCATAACGTGCACGATTGCATGGATATTTAGAATATGAGCATAAATTAAAAACTATTTCTTAAGTAGATCAAGGCGCAGAGAAAATATTAACTCAATTTGCTATTGTGTGCGACCCTATAAGCTCATTAAACATTAGTAGTGTGCTCAAAACTCTTTTTTGACTCACAAGTCATAAATGGTCTCTAGCAAGACATCATAACTACCTAAGTATAGTGAATGTCGATTTTCGACACAACCTAATGCACAACCAATGTTAGAGTATCAACCTTGATTGATTCATAGGGCAGACCACTAGCAATCTCCCACTTACACTAGAATCAATCATACAAACTGAATCCTTTTGTCACTTAATATCGGAGTTAAGAATAAGGCAAGACAAGTGTCATCCTTATACAACTCAAACTCATTTTCTCGATACCATAGCTAGACTGTCAAACCAAGTAGTTGACTCTTCAACTCACTTGAGCATGGCCATGCATTTCACAGTCTCAACTCTACATAAGGCCAGGATATCATACTCTCGTTATATGAGAGGGACAAATCTCATCTTGTCTACTCACATCTTTCAGCACGATTCATGACATGCCCAGCATTACCTTTATAGTCACCAGTTACAGCTCACGTTTGGTATGTTAAAACATGCCAATCTACGTCGAGGAACTACGGCAAACTTAGGTCAAAGGACTATACTCTATAGCTGTGATGAGAAACACCAATAACATCATATAACAATCCTACAATATTCTCATAGTGAGTCTATCCAATACAATGTTCTCCAATATGTATTCAATGTAATCAACTTTATATCTCTATATTCACGACCCGTGAAACTTGATCATTGGTTGACTCACATACTAGTCTCAAATACCATTGGCGTCCCAGTGTATAATGACAATTGACTAGTGACATTTAGAATATTAATATCCATTCTATTAATAGAGTTTCACAATCAAATAACGTATTTGATTTTCTATTAAGGATATTAAATATTCATGGGACAAAGATTTCGCATTCAATCATATACTCACACTAAATCGAAATCAAATATAACATATGTTTTATTAATGAACAATGAAAATGTATAGTACATATACTCTCATTCACACAAGACCGATTACTAATGTGTCTAAAGCCTAAAGCGTTACAATGACACTCATGCTTAGGTCGTGGAAGATCTTTCGTCAACGGATTAGTTACATTTAACTCCGTTTCAACTTTACACATTTGGACATCGCCTCTTTCAATGAATTCTCGAATGAGGTGACACTTCTTGAGTATGTATTTGGTCTTCTGGTGAGACCTAGGCTCTTTAGCCAAAGCTATGACCTCATTGTTGTCACAACAGAGGTCTACTGAATTCGAACCAATGGGACTAGTTCTTTTATGAACTTTCAAATCCATACAGCTTCCTTTAATGCTTCTGAAGTAGCAATATACTCAGCTTCTGTCGTAGAATCCGCAATAGTGTCCTGTTTGGAACTCTTCCAACATACCATTCCACCATTCACGCAAAAGACAAACTCTGACTGCGATCGAATGTCATCTTTGTCGGTTTGGAAACTAGGATCAGTGTAACCACTTATAGAGATCTGTTCCTCACCTTCATAGACTAAGAATAAATCCTTAGTTCTTCTCAAGTACTTAAGGATATTTTTGACAGCTATCCAGTGAGGTTATCCTGAATCTGACTGGTACCTGCTTGTCATGCTCAATACATGAGCAACATCAGGACGAATGCACAACATGACATACACGATAGATCCTACAGCTAATGCATAAGGAATCCTACTCATGCGGTCTCTCTCATTTTGTGTTGAAGGACATTGAGTCTTGCCAAAACTTATGCCATGTGTCATCGGGAGAAAATTTTTGTTAGAGTCTTGCATGTTAAACCTATTGATGACTTTGTCAATATATATACTTTGACTCAATCCACTAAATCTCTTTGATCCATCTCTATAGATCCTGATCTCCAAGATATAATTTGCCTCTCTCATATCCTTCATAGAGAAACATTTTCTTAGTCATGTTTTAATTGACTGAAGCATATGAATGGCGTTTCCAATTAGTGGTATGTCATCCACATATAACATTAGAAACACAATTGCGCTCCCACTAGACTTCTTATATACACAAACTTCTTCTCTGTTTCTGATGAAGCCAAACTCTTTGACAATTTCATCGAAACGAATATTCCAGCTCCTTAATGCCTGCTTCAATCCATAAATAGAACGTTGAAGCTTGCATATTTTTCCAGCGTTGTCTTAGTGACGTAAAGCCTTCAGATTGTGTCATATACACATCCTCCTCTAGGTTTTCATTAAGAAAAGCTGTCTTTACATCCATTTGTCATTTCTCATAGCCATAATATGCGGCAAATGCTAGGATGATTCGAATGGACTTAAGCATGTCCACTGGCGAAAACGTCTCGTCATAATCAATACCATGAGTTTGTTTGAAACTTTTAGCTACCAGCCATGCTTTATAGATGTGAATCTTTCCATTCATATCAGTTTTATTCTTGAAAACCCACTTGCACCATATAAGTTTGATACATTCGGGTGGATCAATTAAAGTTCAAACTTTGTTTTGATACATTGAGTACATTTTTGAATTTCATGGCCTGAAACAATTTGTCAGAATCTGGGCCCATCATAGCTTTTGTATAGGTCGTAGGCGTGTCATTTTCTATTAACAATAGATAACGATGTCCTGTGACATGATAGCCATATCTCATAGGCTTACGATGTGTTCTTTCAAACCTACGAACTATAAGTGCCGCTGGAGTAGACTTTACAACTTTTCATAGATCTAATTGAGGTTCCTCATGAACTGGAACACTCACTTTGTGACATAATAACTTTTTCAAGGTTTATCTTACTCTCGTTTGTTCTTTTATTAAGACACTCTTTTTTAAAAAAGATAAATTTCGAGCAACAAATATTTTATTCTCTGATCGGTTATAAAAGTAATATCATTTCGTTTCCTTAATATATTTCACAAATGAGCATTTATCAGATTTGAGCACAAGCTTATCAGAAAGTAAACGTTTTACATAAGCTTTGCAACCCCAAATATTTAGAAAAGACATACAAGGAACTTATTCTGTCTACATCTCATATGGTGTCTTCTCTACAGCTTTTAATGCAATTATATTTAGTGTGAACGCAGCTGTCTCGAGTGCATATCCCCATAAAGATAACAAAAGATCTGAATAACTCGTCATTGATCTAACCATGTCTAACAAAATTCGATTTCTCCTCTTAAAAACACCATTCTACCGTGGTGTTCCAGGGGGAGTAAACTGTAAAACAATTCCACACTCCTTGAGATGGTCATTGAACTCTTGGCTTAGATATTCTCTTCCTCGATCAAATCGAAGAGCCTTGATATTCTTGTCAAGTTGATTTTGTACTTCATTTTGAAATTCCTTGAACTTTTCAAAGGATTCAGATTTATGTTTCATCACATAAACATATCCATATCTACTGAAATCATCAGTAAATATAATGAAGTACTAATAACCTCCTCTGGTTGTAAAATTTAGTGGTCCACACACATCAGTATATATAATGGCCAATAATTATTTTGCCCTCTCACTTTGATTAGTAAAAGGAGCTTTTGTCATTTTGCCGACTAAACAAGATTCACACGTATCATATGATTCAAAATAAAATGAATCTAATAGCCCATCGCTATGGATTTTGTGAATTCTTTTCTCGTTTACGTGGCCTAATCGACAATGTCGTAGGTGGATCGGATTTAAATCATTAGATTTAAACTTTTTTGTATTTATATTATGGATTGATATATCAAAATTTAGAACATATATCACATCCACAATAAGGGCGCCACCATAAAATAATCCATTAAAATAAAATGAACAACTATTGTTCTTTATATCAAAACAGAAACGTTCATTGTTCAAACAAGAAACAAAAATAATATTTCTGCGTATAGTAGGTACATAATAGCAATTATTCAATTCTAAAATCATGCCATAAGGTAAAACTACATCATATGTTCCTATGTCTAATGCATCAACTCTTACTCCATTTCCAACGCGTAGTTCCACTTCACCTTTTGATAGTGCTCTACTTCGTTTTAGCCCTACACATTCATACAAATATGAATACCACAACCGGTATCTAATACCCATGAAGTAGAACTAATAGTAATATTTACTTCTATAACATAAATACTTGAAGTGGAAGTCTCACTTTCCTTCTTCTTTAGATCTTTCAAATATTTCTTTCAATTCCTCTTTCAATGTCCCTTTGTTACCACAATAGAAGCAGACAACATCAACAATTGGACCTGTTTTGGTCTTGGATTTGGGTTTAGGCTTAGTGTCATTGCCCTTACCCTTGACCATACCTGGCTTCTTAAAGCCTTTCCCCTTTTGAAACATGAGAACATTAGGGGTGGAGTCCTTTTTGATATTCTGCTCAGCAATTTTGAGCATCACATGCAATTCAGTCAAAGTCTTATTCAGATTATGCATGTTATAGTTCATAACAAACGTATCATAATCATGAGGCAGTGACTGAATAATAATGTTAGTAGCCAACTCTTGACTAATGGGAGAGCCTAGCCACTCTAGGTCTTCAATATAACCTATCATCTTTATGACATGTGGGCTAACTGAGCTTCCACTTGCTAGCTTACACTCAATTAATGCCCTTATCATCTGGTAACTTTTAGTATGTGCCTGCTCCTAAAATAAATTTTTTAAGTTCATGATTATATCATAAGCATCCACGTTCTCAAACTGCTTCTGAAGGCTTGAGTTTACGATAGCTAGCATTAGACAAGATGCATCCAATGCATCATCTTTATGCTTCTGGTAAGCATTTCTTTCAGCATTTGGAGCATTAGAAGGAGGTGCTTTTTGAGGAAGTGGTTACTCCAAGACATAATCATTTTTCTCATGTTTGAGAACAATTCTCAAGCTTCTATACCAGTTCCAAGAAGTTTGAATCCTTCAATTTGTCCTTTTCAAGGATAAAACGCAGTGAAAAGCTTGATGCAGAGCTATTTGCCATTATCTACAATAAATATGCAAAAAGAATTGTTCATTAATATTTTTTACAATAAAATTTCACTATACTTTTATAATATGTGTCCCTATAAGTATAGTGGACTAAGATTCAAATTCCACCAAGATTCGAGTAAACTTGGCTTACCGCTCAAGACTCGATTATATAGGTAGACAACTCTTTGTCAATTGTATCGAATACAACTCTAGTTAAGGTTGACATCTCATGTTTTATCCCCAAACCCTATACCTCAAGGCCTAAAACTATTTTAATAGCCTCGTTAAGTAAACCAATCTTGATATATGAATAACCATTATACATCTTATCTTACCCAAATAGTTAAAAATACCTTGCTTTAACAGACCCATCTTTTGACGATTCAAGTCTTGATAGGTGTATTATTGGAAATGCATCATTACATTACTTAATTTTATTATGGTCTTTTAATATTTATTCAGTGATAAATGTATGCAACTTATGGACACAAATGAAACATCATTTATTACAACAAAGGTACATCAATCAAATTGGGAATGAACAATTCCATGCATGGATTAAGAGGGCCACGCTCCCTTGCGGGGTTCGAAAGGCAGCACCTCGAAATCTAGACAGAATTCTCAATTATGTTTTATCAGGAAGAGGTTCGTCCTCTTAAACCGTCCTTGCTAAGGCGGACGATTTCAACTAAACCGTCCCTAAGGCCCTCCCTTCTTCGTTCCTTCTTAACACCCTAAACGGAATTCGTAATTCGGTTTTCTTAACAAAACATGTCTGGATCAATCACATTAATCCACATCATTACAGGAATTCAAGTTCATTTTAATGTGAAATTACTCAAATTGCTATGTCAATTCGTAATCCCAATTTATCTAACCTAATTAAGAATCGTTACAGACATACATCACATGTATCGATAATTAGGGTTTCCTATTCAACTTCAATAGAACACAAGTAGCTCTGATACCACTTAAGGGTTTCTAGGTTATTAAAAGCGATGCGGAATATCGAAACCCTATATAGGATCTATGCATATATTAAAATCGAAATACAAGTTGAAGACGTACCTTTTGTAGATCTGAGATAAATCGACAATTGGTTGCGTCTCGATTAGCGCCCCAAATATTGCGCCTTTATCGGTATCCACACACACGAACTGAAGTCTCCTACAATCCAAGTGCTAGCTAAAGATCTTGGAGTTCCTTTCTTGATCACATTTTTAATCTTCGAGACTCTCTCTAAGATCTATAAATAGAGAACGGTTCTCTATGTTTTCTCCTGAAGGCGTTTGTTTTTTCTTTCTAGGGTGTTTCGCTGGTCACCCACACTATATATACAGCCTCATTATCTATGTGAATTAAGAGAAGCACGGTGGGGCAATTTGGGCCCATCAAATCGTCCACCTCCAATCGTGCGTTTAATTGTTATCTCATAACGTGCACGATCGCGTAGATATTTAGAATAGGAGCATAAATTTAAAACTACTTCTTAAATAGATCAAGGCACATAGAAAATATTAACTCAGTTCGCTATTGTGTGTGACTTTGTAGGTTCACTAAATATTAGCAGTATGCTCAAAACTCTTTTTTAACCCACAAGTCATAAGTAGTCTCTAGCAAAACATCATAACTATCTAAGTATAGTGAAAGTCGATTTTCGACACAACCTAATGCACAACCATGGAGTACCGAACACCTGAAATTGAAAAGTTGAAACAGCAAATCCAAATACTTGAAGCTCTGCTTCATGAAACCCAAAAGCCCAAACCCTTCTTTTCAACAGATCCTTTGTTTTCCCCCATATCAAGCTTTCTTGCTAAATCAGCAAGATCATCCTCATCCTTTAGCAAGAAATTGAGAAACAAAAGGCTCATGGGAAAAGAAAAGCATCACCTTCTCCATCAGCTCCACCTAAGCCAGAACCACATGACACACCCTCTCAATCCCCAACTCGTCAACCTTCTCAATCATTCATGATGTCAAACCTCTTGAAAGTTTCTTAAGAAATCAAACCCAAATCCCTTCCGTTGCCACAGTCAAACCAACTGTTTTCATCCTATCTCAATCCTCCTCAAACACAAGTTATGTTCAATCAGACTCTTCACAAGAATCTCCCCATGTCACTTCTTTGCCTATCATGATGGATGATCTGGTTCCAGAAGAACGTATGCCGGAGCCACTGGTTCATCCTTCGGATTCCACCTCTAGCTCTACTTTAGCTCTAAAGATATTCTTCTCTTTTGATGATATTCTATATTGAAAATGGCCAGATCGCCTTCAGGAGTTTCATGCCCAGATGCCGGCACGAAACCTCATAGAACATAGCACTTATGAGGTATTGCTTGAATTTACAACAAAATTCATTGGTTCCCTAAAAGATTGTGGAAAGCAACCTCCTTTCAAGATCAGCTATCGTTCTTAACTATGTCCATGGACCAAGCAATTCAGATTGTTCATCTTTACTTCATTGGTCAACCTGAAAATGAATGGGAACTCAAAAGAAAGGAATTCTTCGAAAGAAAATGTTGTTCTACTCTTCGAAAGGATCTTGACCACTATTTCAGATAAATGATCAAATTGTTCTACCATCTTGGTGCTGATGTCAACCTAAAACTTGTTTTCTTGGCATCCAAGAAAATTGGTGATGCTATTAAAAAGGTTCTACATCGGAATAAGCAGACACTTGAAGAAGCTACCCTTGGAGAAATCCAACAAGCGGTTCAGGTGGCCATTGAAGATTTATGCCACAAAAGAGAATTGTTTCAGTCTTGTTTGAAAGAAAATCGTCAAATGGATAAAGCCTGTTATCGTCTAGACCTCAAGATCAAGTGTTCTAGAGATTGTAATGATCCATCCTGTTCGGGTCATAAGAAGTAGCGTCATTTTAAGAAGATGGCCCAAAGTACTAGTATTTCTCTTAGTGATGATGATATTGAATCTGTCTTCTCAGTCGAGGAAGAACCATCAGCTGAAATTCTTTGTGCTATTCAAACATACTCTTCTGATTCAAATAACTTTTCAAGTGACATCTTTGCTTTATTCCCTGTTAAAGATGTTCTTCCGCTTAAATCCCCAGTTTTCCATTCCCTATACATTCCTATTCAAATATACACCCCTGAGTTTTCCAAACCCATTCAAGTGATAACACTCAAAAATATTGGTGCTGCAGCCCCTCTCATGGATACAAAAATACTCCCGATAGAATTTTGGTTATCTTATACCCGGTATTTCACTTCTTCTTGTGGAGATACTTTTGCAACCAAACTCCGCAGTAAGCCGGTTACTCTTGAAATATTTCCCCAGTGTTCTATCACTATCACGCCCCGCGTCCTTATGGGACCGATAACATCCCGCCACGACCGTTTACTTAGAATCTTCCTAGGATCGAACGGCCAGCGACCTACCAAGTAAATGAGCTAGCAAAAGTCCACGAAACTTCCTTGAAGCTCACGGCCAAAGTTGGAGATTCAAGAGTCGGCTCAGTTCCTTGAAGTTTCACCCAAAACATCCATTAAAAACCATCCTTAAGACCAACCATTTTCTTCACAATAAGCTAGGTTAAGATCTTGAGGTAGCTCACCCATCAAATGGGTTAGACAACTTCAGAAAAATCTCCAAAACCCGTCCCTCAAACCTCATGATTTAGTCGGTTGGCAATTCACGGGCGACGACGGGACGGTGGCGGTTCGGTGGAGTTCTGCACGGTGGCGAACGGACGGCGAAGGAGGGCGGTTGGCGGTTGGCGGTCGGCAATCGGTGGTCGGCGAGGAAGAGAGTAAAGAGAGAGAGAGAGAGAGAGAGAGAGAGAGATGAGAGAAAAATGAGAGAGTTTGCAAGAAAGAGAGAGAAGAGGAAGATAGGAGCTAAGCTCTTCAAAACTTATATAAAGTTTCCTCAAGAAGCTAGGTTGCAAGTTGGGGACAAGAAGTGATTAGATGATTGAGTGACATGAGTGACAAGTTGAATGACATGTGTAAGAGTGATTGACAAGCTTGAATGATATTTGATTTTTGGGGTTTTGACTTTTTTGTCCACTCTAGTCTTCTTCCCCATCAATAATGCAAGACTACAAATGACAAGAATGCCCTCATAATTTTCTAGAGGCATGAGCATTTCTTCGGGAGTAAAATGGTCATTTTCATTTTTAGTCTAAATTTCATTTTTGCGATCATTTTAGGGAGAACCATGATCTTAATTGCTCTCAATGAGGCGACATCTAATTTATTTATATTTAAATCCTTGAATAATCGACCTCCAATCTCAAAGTCCAATTTATATCCAAATTCAGTCAATTGCCATTCTAGTGGATCTCAAACTAACGGGCAGCTCTTAGGAGTTACGCGTATTGACCTGTGATTAATATCATGTTTAAGAGTTATTCAAGCCATGGCGACCTTGGTTGTCATGTAATTGCGAGGGTCAATCACTAGTTCCAAAGGACGCGATCGTCAGGAATCAATTTATGTTAATTTGCAAATTATACTATGGTTAGACAGATTCACCCGTGAACTAATTGCATAACACTAGCAAATCGTTCTAATATCATTCTTAGATCGGTCGTTAATGGCCCAAAATAGTTCATCGGCAATCCTTATGGTCAAGGTGCCAAACCATGGTCAAGTTCTTTAGTCCACATACTAAAATCCTCATTAGCCTTTCTCTTTTGGTTAGTTGACTTGAGAGTGATCAATTTCAAGTGAGATTTAATTGAAATACATCGATAAGCATTCATTCATTCATAAGTTTCGAGATATGGTCGAAATTCAGAATGTCACAATCACTACCAAAATCCTTGGTTGTCATTCTCATGATAAAGATCTTATCATTGGTTGGGATATCCTCTCCCAACTACCTCGGCTTAAAATTGCCCCAAATGGTCTTAAATTTGAAGATTAATTCAAAGAATTTGTGGACATCCAAAGACTCTTTATCATACAACCAAAAATTCTTGATCCCATTACTCAAACACTACTTTCTTGTCGTGCTGATTCCCATTCTCAGTTTTCTAATATCTGTTCCAAGCCTCTTTGGAAGAATCCTGATTTCTTTATTCGTTTACCATTTAAAAAGAGTAAGGGGTGTTAACCCCACAAAGGCCAGTCATTCTTGAATGAATCCCGAACATCTTACTCTTGCTCGGAAAGAATGTGCTAAACTTCTTTCTCAAGGTCTCATTGAACCTTCAAACTCTCAGTGGGCATGCGAAGCTTTCTATGTTAATAAGAGAGCTAAGCAAAATTGAGGAAAACACCGACTTGTTATCAATTACCTGCCGTTGAACAAATTCCCTCAAGATGACAAGTTTCATCTTCCCCACAAAAATTCCTTATTTTCCAATCTTGCTCAAGCAAAAATCCATTCCAAGTTTGATTTGAAAGCAGGATTCTAGCAAATAGGAATTCACCCTGAGGATCATTTTAAAACATGGTTTTACATTCCAAACTAGCATTTTCAATGGACGGTTGTTCCATTTGGGCTAAAAACTGCACCATCACTTTTTCAAAAAACTATGTGCATAATTTTCCAACCCATCCTACCTCAGGCCCAGATTTATATAGATGATATTCTTCTGTATAGCCTTGATGAAGAATCTTATTGCCAGCTTCTTCAACAATTTATTAAGATTGTTCAAGATCGTGGCATCATGCTTTCTTAGAAGAAAATGATCATTATCCAAAAGGAAATTGAGTTTCTTGGTATGCATTTCGAGGAATGAACTTATTGTCTTGGCTCCCATCTTGTTGAAGAGCTACAGCAATTCCCAGACAAAGATTTTACAGTCCCCCAAGTGCAATCTTTTTTGGGGATTGTTGTCGCGATCTAAAAATCGAGTTTCCAATCTTAGGTTAATTGATTACCAGATTAATTAATTAAATTAACTAACCTTACTCGAAATCTCTCAAGTTCTACCAAATCGTGACTTATGGTTCAAGTGATTATCTTGAGAAAATATTTTAAATTTTTTAGGAGCCGCCACTAATCTTTTAGATAGGTTGATTAGAAATCTAAATAAAATAGCAGGAGAAAACTATTTTATTTTTGTGAACCAGAGATTTTAAGTTCGAGAGTTGCTTACATTAATTTAGAAAAATTAACACCATTTCGATACCAATTTCATTAAAAATGTTCAATTTGGCAATTAGATGAATTCTAAATTGAAACTCAAAGGTGCCATTTTTTTGGTTTTCTTTTTATGAATTTTTTTGTATTTTTGTGAATTTTCAAAATTAAAAATTAATGAAAAAAAATGAGGATGAATTGGTTCAAGATTAACTTAAAATTTTCGGATTTAATTTGCATTAATTCCAAAAAAAATTGAAGGTAAATCTCTTAACCCTAAGTCCACAACTTTTACAACTTTTAAAAGAATCAGATGGATTTGAAAAGGTTGTTATGCAAAGATGCAATCCATTAAATAGAATTTCTAGAAAACTCTATCTTCCTAAAGATGATTGAGATGTGGTTTTTAAGAAACATCTTTTATTTTTTGAGATTTTCTGACGTGAAATTTAAAGACATGAGATATGAATGATTTTTATTCAAAAAAAAAAAATTAATAGCCAAGCGAATTTTTTGCAGCCTCAAAGGCTTGGAACGAATCTATCCCACCAAATTAATGCCCTCGAAGATTGGGCAAACATCTTCCACAACAATGAATATCCACGAGATGCAGTCTAACCCGTTCAAAATACATAAGATAAAAATTCAGAACAAAAAATTATCGCAAAAGTTAATGCGATCCAACCAACCATGCATGAAAAAACGATAATCATGGTTCGGTCAAGATATGTATGCACATCAAGAATTATTTCTCCTCATCAAGTTTGGTTTTACTCGAAAGAATCGCACAAATAGTATGATAACAAAAATAACCGAAGGATTGCCTTTTAAAATCCCACGAACTCGTGCATGAATTGGTTATCACCGAACGTACGAATATGAGTATTCTCGGACCCAACAATAAGAGCTTGGATTCAAACCTGACTACCTTGGTTCATAGTGCGAAGCTTGAGCTGATTCGGTGTAGAAATTTCTCGGGATAGTAGCTCAATCACTTTCCAAACAGCAACGAATTTTGCACCGGGTAGTGGCTGAATTTACGCTCGAACAAAACCCAATGCCGCCTGGGAAGTAACACGCCTGGTCTGTGGCTGAATTGTTGCACAAGAATTCTTTCTCTATGTGCCGTGGATTAACAATGGTCGTCATTTCTCGTGGAAATGGACTAGTAATCTTCTCCCCAGATGCTTAAATTTAAGCAGAAGCAAATTCCTCATCCACAGTTGCTACGATGCGCAGAATGTTTTTTCAAATATTCTTTTGATACTAAGTACATCCCTGAAAAGAAAAGTGTCCTTGCAGATTTTCAATCCAATCCCAAAGAACTATTTGCCTTTATTAATATGTATGGTCGGAAGAATCCTTTGCAGCCAAAAACTTCGAGCTATGAATATGCAAGAAAGTCAGTGGAATTCCCACAAGTATCCTCCAGAGGTACCCCAACAGATTGAGGCCAATGTGTTGTTTCACAATATGACATCTCATCTTTGGGATTATCAGCATAGGATATTCAAAGATTATGGCAGATTAATGTTAGGATCACATGGTCTTGACCCAGATTATCCATTCATCCATTTACTGCAATGGTCTCCTGATTATGATTTTCCTAAAGAACTCAAATAGTTTTTCTGGTTTCTGTTCAACTTGCATATTATTGCTATCTAGTTTCCCATTGAACAGATTATAAAGGTCTTATCCAAAGCATTGATGGGTGACTTCTCAAATCAGAGGCCTTTGACTGACATGCTTTGTCACTCCTTGAACCCAGCGAACAAGCGAACATCCCACCAAGCCGTTCAACTTATCAAGATTACTCAGGATCCAACGACCGACAACAACTTAAGGCTAAAAAAATGAGAGGCATGCGGAAACGAGAAGATAACTCTATGCATAAAGTTACAAGATGACTCAAGGCGGAAAAAGAGGTACACTTCTCACTACCAAATCCACTCCAATCAGTTATAGTGGTCAAGTATCATTGTTTCAATTCCAAATCCACAAAATAAATACAAAATCACTAAGGCCACAAAATGAATTAATATCCATTTCCCCCAATGACTTCATCGAATGCCAACCCTTATGACAAGCTTGGGTTTACTTCGTCTAGAATCTGAAAATATTAATCCCACGATAGGGTGAGATATAAATCTCAGCAAGCTCATCATAAACCTAAACTAGGCTATTAGTACCTCCAAAAATCTTTTAAAAACAACATGTACTAACTCATCCGGAAAATAGCACATGGCACTCAATGCATCTTAAAAAGTCATCACAAATGATAAGAATAAACACAACTCCAAGGTATCATAATATCAAGAACAAGCTTCTTGTACCAGCACCATAACAAGTTCATATACAAGGTTTTATTCACAATTTCATCACAACTTCCCACTTTAATGGCTAGGCCCGCGTCAAAACACCTCAGGCTCATCACTATTTCAATTTCCATGGCTATGCCAGCGTCAACACGTATCAGGCTCATCATGATTCCAATTTCAATGGCCAAGCCCGCGTCAACACACATCAGGCTAAATCAAGATTTCGATTGGCAACCCGTGTTTTGACGCATCAAGTTTCAAATGCCATTTCAATACTCGTGTCGACACGTATCAAGACTATCCCATGTTCCGACACATCAGGATATCAATTCTCTTTTCAATAGCTACGTTTGCGTAATAAGCATCAGGCTTATCACAATTTCAATTTCTAGTGACTATGTCTGAGTAAAGACGCATGAGGCTAAAAATAATTAGCAACCCACGTTCTGACGCATCGAGTTACAAGCCATTTCAATACTTGTGTCAACACGTATCGGGGCTATCCCGCGTTCTGACTCATCAGAATACCAATCGACCTTGTGTTCTGATGCATCAAGATTCGATTTGCTATTATAAGCCATGTTCCTAAATTAGCTATGCCTTTCAATTCAATCGATTATAGCTCGTTTTCACAAGATATGTTTCTTATCAAATAAGGGCTCACAAGCCAATCAAGCAACTAGCTTTCTTTAACATGAGAAGCAACCATAGCCAAATCACATAATGCATGGCATAATTCACACGCCAATGCACACATTCACACAAGTCAGTCTCTTGCCAATTTAAACATAATTTCACACACTTGCCACTCAATGGCCAAATGCCACACGGCCAGACAGATATACATGCCAACCGAATATTCACATGGCAATCACAGCCAATAACATCATAAATTCATCTCCAGGCAAGCAACAAGGTTCGATTCACACATTTCTCAATCGGCATTGGTTCATTCTAGCGCAACTGATTCTCAATCCATTCAATTGAATCACAAAGTCGCCCCTTAGTACCCTAACATCCTAATAAAGGTTTAGAGGTCAATTACGTTTTCAATTGACTAGAATTTTCATTCAAAAGTCACCACCAAGTTCAGTCTTCAACTGGCCAGAACAGGGCGAGTGCGCAGCCCTAATAAAAGTGTCACAATTCAACCATTAAAACCCATTTGATTCAATTCCATCGCACAAGCACCTCACCAACACATCCTACAATATTCTAAGATGCCTTACCAAGGGTTTTGAAGTAAGGCGACACCTTGACAAGCCCTTAATTGGTTCGATCCGATCGGAATGGAGCAGGGCAAAATCAGTCCCTAAATAATTCACACAAAACAGCCCTTAAAAATCCTTTTAAACTCTATTATGTCTCATATACACCTTGCCAATACATCAATCCACGTCCTTCGATATCTTACCGTGAGTTTCCGAGCAAGGTAACACCCCAAAATCCTTCAAAGTACCTCGATTCCTAACCGACAGTAGTGGATAGTTTCTGTCCCTAGCAAGATCACACAATTTCATCCATTAAAACCTATATAATCCCTGACCAATCTTCAATCTCAACTTGCTAAATCCTTATACTAGGTGTTAAGAAGGTCTCACCGAAAATTGAAAGCCAAATGAACCCTCAAAGCAGGCGCAAGAAGGTTGTCCCTCAAATCGGATTCACAACTGACCAATCTGACCTTCGTCACTTCAAATGAACCTACGGGAAACAAGACTGGGCTAAATCGAGCTTATAATATGTCTTTAGAATTACACGATAATAAGCTTTGTAGTAGCAGTGGATTCACCTTAATTCAATGTCGGACGAATAAGTTATGGCCGAATTGGTGAAGCTGTCAGAATAGGGTAGCAAGCTAGTCGGGAATGGCAAATTCTGTTCTTGAAGAATCATGGAGTTTCAACAATCAAAACCCACTAAAAGTCTAACCCAGCTCCAATATCAAGTTATTAAACACTTAAACTATGCCTTAAAGGTAACTTAGCAAGAGGTCAAGCCGAAACGAGCCTTCAAATGGACTCAAAACATCTTCATATCTGTACAGGTTCGATCAGCGACCCTTGCCTCTTCAAATTACTCTACAGAAAGAACGGGTTATCAGATTGGGGCTCACGATAACTTGTTAGAACGGCAAGAGAGATATCTTTCTATTTATATGTGGCTCGCTAAAAACCGATCACACATGACTGAGATATGGCCGGAAGAGTGGGCCGGTTTGATCTGGCCGAGAGAGAGAGAAAAGGAAGAAGAAGAAAAGAAAGGGGAAAGAGTGGGAGAGGAGAGTTGCCATTCAAAAATGAGAGGGGAGAGAGAGTTAGTCTTAATCCTCTTTGG
Organism: Rhodomyrtus tomentosa; assembly: GCA_028455895.1. NCBI lineage: Eukaryota > Viridiplantae > Streptophyta > Magnoliopsida > Myrtales > Myrtaceae > Rhodomyrtus > Rhodomyrtus tomentosa. The sequence goes on along the minus strand of JAPCWY010000001.1, from coordinate 30,444,621 downwards.
TCAAATGACTTGAATGGTAGGTGAAATAGTGAACTAATTAATGCTAATTGTTCTAGTAATGACACTTGTCATCTTGCAAATAATATCTCGGATCAATTGACCAAATTGCCCTCATAATTTCAATCACCGTAGGGAATTGATCAAAGACCAAAATGCCCTTGTTCTATCTTTAAGGCAAGGGTGTACATCTAGGGGCAAAATGATAATTTCACACTTTTAGTCTAAAATTTCACTTTTCCAATATAAATCACCTTCAATGAGGCGACGTACAATTCCTTTCAATGTTGAAATTCTCCATTGCCTTACGTCCGATTTCGAGACCCCGTTTCATGTCAATAACCTCGAAGGGCGTCAGAACTCGGAATGTCACATGCTTACATGGTTCCAACCATTACAAGCATGTCATAATAATTTCACACACCATAGACGTATTGGACGACCTGAACTAGCAAGACATACAACAGTACTCTTCCGAAGACCGTGGTATTTTGTTGGCCCTACTAGAGAACCAAGAACTGATGCTGCACCTTCTGGCACTTCAACGTTCAAACCCAATCTCCAAAAGCAAATTGCTTCTGTTCATACAACAATTTTCAGGTCAATGACTGAAGATTTTCATGAGCTATGAGAGCTCCAGAGAATATTGTTCCAAGAAAATCAAGTATTCCTCCAAAAATATTGCCATACCACGCCACAAACCTGTCGCGACCTAAAAATTATATTCCTGGGTTAATGGATTGTCAGGTAAATTTTAATGATTAACCTAATACAAACTCTTCCAAAACCTACCAAATCGCAACTTTGGTTTGATTAGAAAGATTTAGAATTTGGAGTCATCACTAATCATTTTTTGTAGGTTGATTAGAAACCTAAGTGAAATAGCGAGAGTACTATTTTACTTTTACAAACCAAAGTTTAAGGATTCAGAGACTTGATTACATTAGTCAACTTAGCTAATGCCCTTTCAGTACCTTAATTCCATGAGATATCCTAAGTCAGCAACTTAGATTGAATCATTCGAAGTTCAGAAGATGGAGCTTTTTTTAGGGTTTTCGCTTTTTTAGATGCGTGATGTAAATAACTATCTAAATAACACGACGATATGTGAAACATGCAAATGCACAGTCGAATTACCCTATATGCAAAAGTTAATCAAGCAATTAAACATGCAAAACAATTAAAATTATGAATGAACTAAACATGCAAATCGAATTGATTAAACTAAAATGCATGAAAACTAAACATGATTTTTTACATTGCATATCATAGCATGACATGACATAAAGATGAGCAAATATGACATGGCAAATGACATTATGCAATCTATGATATGTGAAGTATGATGCGCTAAGCATAACACTATAAACATCTAGCATGTGCGTGACGTGTGTAAATATGATATGCAAGACATAAATTGCGCTTAATCTCTATAATCATGCAACATGTGGCACGCAAGACATGATATGCAATATGTGAAAAATAATGATGACGTACAGACTTGAGATATGAGGATGACACGTGAACAAGTAACATGCAAGATAACATGGCATTCTAATCTACATGAAAAGCAAACAAGAGATATGCAATTATGTTGACACCAGGAAATATGACACTCGAAAATATAATGACATGCAGGCATGAGATTTCCAAAAAATATGATATGCAATAGTATGATGATGCTCGAAAATAGGATATGCAAAATAACATCTAATATGCAGAGATATGCAAGATAACATGAGTAGAATTTTTTTTATATATGTTTTTAATATGATTTTTAAAAAAAATGGAGGTAAACATAAATGATTTGATCCTTACCCAAGAAAAAACATAAATGATTTGATTATCCTGATTTTATTCCAAATTATCTCATAAGATAAAGTTTCTAAAAAATCAAATCTTCCTAAAGCTTTAATTAGATACGGCTTCTAGAAAACCGTATCTTACTAAAATATTTAGGAACTTTTTATGTATAGAATTCAAATAAGATAATATCATCATCAAGATCAATCAGAGCAATTCATGAGTACCCATTCATGGTTTTCGAAAATTTGATATCCCAAATCTACAATCGGCTTATGAAAATAGCATATCGGATCTAAATGACAATAATCAAATTAGTTATCTTCCCGCTTACACTAAGTCGGAGAATCATACCCGAACGGTAACAAATAAGATATGTCCAACTTAATATAAACGTTGCCTATTAGGAAAAGTAATTTTCTTAATTTAGATTTAGGGCTTTTTAATTCCGAAAAAAACATGCCAAAGATATGATATCTCAATCAAATATTCACATGAATATCAATTTATTCAAAAAAAAAGAAATAATATTAGGAAATCAAAATTAGACAAGACTTTACCTAATCTTGAATATTCGCTAATTTATTTCCCATTTTGAATCGAAATTGGACTGAGACAGCGCAGACGTGGATGGAGGAGGACGGTAGTGCTTGGCTATTCACGGTGAGTATCATTGACGACATGAAAGAGAAGCCATTGGCTGTGCTCACCAGTTCTCAAGGAAAGCTACAATGTTGATTAAGATTGAAAGAAAACCCCCTTTTTTCGAGCCTGATCAATCCCGCCAATTGACCAACGGTGTAACTCTTCACACATGATGGGCTGGGAGGAACTCAATACATGAGTGTTGGACAAGTGGAAGCGTGCGCTTGTTCTATGTCAATTTGACGTGTGGACATCTCTACTGAGCACACCGAGAAGACCTGCACTATGAAAACAAATTCCGTATAACGATGATGCGGCGTCGATTGAGCTTCGTCGGATATGGACTCAAAAGAACACCGCAGGCACGTCCAAAGAACTGCTAGGCTTGCAGATTGTTGAAACTGTAGGTGTTGAAACTCAGGAACAGGCGTGCGAAGAAATTGGTGTGGAAACTCTGCCGGCTCATACTTTTGCTCATAGAACTCCCAATGTCTTCCCCCTGAGATGGAAGTTCTCTCTTTCTCCTCCTCCTTTTCACGTGAAAGGTCCTAAAAATCTGCCATATGTAAATTATGTGTGGCCTCCTCCCTAAACCCTAGACATACCGTCGTTTATATAGGCAAAGACGTTGCAAATTTGGGGCTTATAATTTTCAGCTCTCACAAAATAGGCCCCGGGATCAAAATATAATGTCAATTAAGTCTTGAAGGGCCTTTTTGCTTAAATTCATTTAAAATTTTCGGCAATGAGCTGTGTGTATGGACCTAACGAAACTTTTAATGACACGTGAGATTACCATGCATTTTTGGACTCAATTTAGGCTTTTCTTATTATCAAAGAATTAATTAATAACTTTTACAATTAACTAAATTGGCCGATTTATACTAAAAAATTAGGTCCAACGATCTTCAGAAGTTTGGAAATTACTCCCACAATGTGGCCAAAATACGCTCTAAGACCATGGTCAAGTCATTTGTCAATTTAAATTAACCTCACACCGCCAATCCGAACAAAATGCAAATGCTTATGCATGTAGAAAAAATGCATGTGAATTAGATTAATTATTTTTGGCGAGAATCGAAATTAATTCTCGTTTTTATTTTTTATGAATAAATGGCTTAAAATGATTAGTCAAAGTTTAGGTGTCAATAAAACTTTTCATGAGACAGACACAAACTTCATCCTAAGGTTTTAGATGCTCTAGAAGAATTCAGAAGAAACCATCCATCTTCCTCAATGGATATTGATGATCCATGGGGAGGTACACTCTCACAAGATTCGTTTGAGTATGGATTTTCTCCGCCAAGGCTACCTAGCCAAGATGTCCCATCCAGCTCCAGAGATGCCCCATCAAGCTCTAGAGATGTCTCGTCCAGCTCAATTATTGTGGTACTCCTGATGATCCAGAATCAGATGCCGTAATAGCAGCATATGAAGAAGAAAGACTTTGGCGTGACTTTAAAAGACAAAATGACAGACCAAACAGCTCAGAATCTGATGATGCAAATTATCATCCTAATCCAGACCATTGACGAGCCTGAAACATCCTTTTATCTTTGTCGGTCACGTGCGTGTTGTGATTGTTGTGTGCTTGTAATAATTGTCTACAGTACTCTTGTCGGTACTCCTGTAGACTTGTGTCAATGGGTCTGTGCATCCTATGTCAATAATGTAAGCTTGTTCGTATATAAAAGGCTGTTGTGTGTAATGTAAGGGCCGGACTTTGCTTCCAGTTTGAAAATAATAGTGTGAACGTTTCCCTATGAGTTTCTAAACACTCTCTTTTCTCTCTGAGCATTAATCCACTCTGTAGATTCCTCTTGTTAATATGATCGTGCGATATGGTTTAGTATGCTCCTTACTTTCCAGAACCTATGAGTCAAAAATTTCTGAGATCTTTAAGGTTGAGCTTCAAGAATAAGTCTGGAATGCTAAAAGGCAGTCCCATTTTAGGCTTAAAAGCCATGTGTTGGGAAAGCATATCTACATTCTAAGGCTTAAGTTTATCTCCGCTTCCTTATTGGTACCAGTGTCAACCTTGATTGATTCCTAGGGCAGGCTATTATTAGTACATGGAGTAGGGGTGCTACTGTTTGGATCCTTTTTTAACATGTGTGTATGTATGTATTTATTTATTTTTGTATATAAGTATGTATGATCGTGACTTAAAAACGGCTCTCTCATTTCTAGTATTCATCCTGCAAAACATCCTAGAATTCTTTGAAAAGTTCTTTTTTTCCCAAATTTATCAAATGCATATTAGATCTTATTGTGAGACATTTCTGTAGATAATATAAAGAGCTCCCGAGCAAGAAATTTGTGTAGATAATAGTAAATGTGTAATTAAGCACCTAATTTAATTGGTGGATAATCTGAAATTAACACAATCGGCCCCTTTAAATTGTACGGCATTTTGGAAATGACGCTCAAATTTTTAATTTAGATAATCTTTTAAGTTCTGGGATTGTGCAATCATTGCTTAACACCAGAAGATCAGAGGAAAATCAACCAAATTTAAGGGAAAATGTTCAATTAAAATTAAAGTTACCCACAAAGGAATTTCCCCATCATCCATTTAGCAACCACAAAAAAAAGGCCAAATGCGGTCTTTGATTGAAAGGAAAGAGCAGCTTCGGCTATACTTTCCACTAAGAAGATTTAGTGACACAGGATTCCAAAAGGTCCCCGAAGATTTGTTAATTTTTCAAATTGACCCTTGTTTTTCGATGTAATTTTTTTATTTTTTTTTTAGTGTTAATACCACTAAAAATCTCAAATTGGTACAATTTTACCCCAATTTTTTTTTACCATGAAAAACCTCAAAATGGTACACCTGTGGCAAATTTACCCTAAATTGGCACAATTGTGATAAATTTACCCTTCATTAATTTTTGTTAAATTTTACCGTCAAATTGCTGAGTTGGACGACACGTGTTCATTATCGGCTGTACATGTTACCTTATGCTTGCTACAGATGGATCAATTTTAAATTTTTCATGGTATTAACTCAATTTAATAAAAATTAATAGATGGTAAATTTATCATTTGTGTTGTACTAGTTTGAGATTTTTTATGATAAAAAAATTAATTTTGAGTAAATTTTTTATAGTTGTAAGTTTAGAATTTTCGGTGATCAAAAAAAATGTTTTAGGGTAAATTTATCTGTACCAATTTGAAATTTTTTATGGTAAAAATGGTAGCTTGGGATAAATTTGTCACAAGTATACCAATTTGAAATTTTTCATGGTATTAACCTTTTTTTTTAAACCAGCTCAATGTAATTATTCCATGAAATGGGAATCCTTGCGATTAGCTAGTTAGTAGATTCAAGCAAGGATTTCAAGGGTAAAGTGCGTTAAAAGTTATAATAAAGTTAGAATAATATATATTTTTCCTTTTCATTAAAAAATTCATGAAAAGATAATAAGAAAAATTACCAAAAAAGTCATAAACCTATTGCAATTGTGCCAATTCAATCATAAATTTTTTTTTTTCGATTTAATCCTAAACCTTTTATAATTATGTCAATTCAGTACATCCGATAATCTTTGGCCTGATGGCGCTGGCGTGGTCGCCAGTTGACCGACGATTCAATATTTTAATAGTATTTATGAATTTATATAATTTTTTATTTTTCCCCCTCTCCTCCTCTCCCCTCCCTCTTCATCTTCTTCTTCCCTGTTCAACTCCCTGTACAACTTCCCTCTTCCCCTTACCTTTTGCCTCTTTTACCTCTAGCCATTATCCGGTTCGGCGACTGGCCAAAGGACAACCAGCGAGGCTCTCGTCGGCCTCACTAGGTCAGGTCGAGCAAGGCCAAGCCTCACCATGGTTGGGCAAAGGCTGACATCGCCAGCCCAAATCTGGCGAGGTCGAGCCTAGCTCGACCATGGCAAGGTCGGCAAAAACCTCATTGAGATCTGACGAGCATGTAAGTACAATCGACACGGCAGCTCTTGACCCGCATACCCAACGCAGGGGAGCGGCAGTGGCTGTGACAAGGAGGTGTGGAGGTAAGGGGGGACGCGCGAAGGTAGCGAGGAGGTTAGGGGCGGGGGCACGGTGGCTGCTATGGCTGGTTTAGTTCTCTTCTTCGGTGAACTACTGTATTCGAAGCAGAAGAATAGAGGAAGAACATAAAGGGGAAGTGGAAGCCGAAGAATAACAGAAAGTGGAAGGAAAAAATAAAATAAGAAAAGGAAAAGCAAAAGAAAAAAAGGAAAAAATAATTAAAATAATTAAAATATTTGGTCGCTAGCCGACCAGTGTCCACATCAGCGTCGGCCAGTCAAAAATCATTGGATGGACTGAATTGACGCAATTGCAAAAGATTTAGGACTGAATTGACAAAAAAAAAATTAGAACTAAATTGACACAATTACAATAATTTCAGGACTTTTTTGGTAATTTTCTCAAAGATAACAGCGTCACAAATTACATACGTCACTTGATATGATTTTTTTTTTCTTGTCGAAAGTTAGTATGAATCTTGCAAACGATAAATAATGTACAGTCCGACAATCATAAACTTGGGTAATTACCGAAGATCTTTGAACTATTGTAATTGGCTATTGCATTTTCGTCAAAGAGCTCTATTTCATCATGGACTTTGGCTTCCTGTGCTCTTCCAAGTAACGAACAAATTCATCCACGTACCCATCATTTTTCTCCTTGTTTCCAAACACGCCCTTCATTTCCCTCGCCGCCGCCCTCACCGGCTCGCCCGCCTCATCCACCATGGCCAACTGAGCTGACCCGGCCACCGACTCTCCCGTGAAAGACCCGTCCATCTCGTCCCTAGGCACTTCGACGGCGACCCCCTTCGCAAGCAGCAATCTCGCATTGAGCCCTTGCTCATTCATAACAGGGAACACTACCAATACCCGCCCGAACGAGAGGCCTTCGATGATGGAATTATACCCGCAATGGGTCAAGAATCCCCCGATCGATTCATGCCCGAGGATCTTCACCTGCGGAGCCCACCCGGAGTGGACTAACCCTCGGCCCCTCACTCTCTCTAAGAACCCGTACGGCAGATTCTCCAGCCCATCATCCCGATCCGACCCGGGTGACCTTCGAAGCACCCAAAAGAAAGGCAACCCAGACAGCTCCAACCCACGAGCCAACTCGACGAGCTCGGCCAGGGTCAGTGTGACCTCCGTGCCGAATGCCACGTAGACCACCGAGTTCGCCTCCTGCCCGTCCAACCAGCTTTTCATAAATCCCCATCTCTCTTTGCTTTCCACGTCATCACTCTCATCCTCTTCGTTCATAGGAGGCAAGAACCCGACGGGCAAAACCGGTTTGTCGCCGTACAGCTCGCGCAGCAGGCGGAGCCACTCTGGCTCGAACTCCTCGCTGGTCCGAACCACTACCGCCTCGCTCTCCCCGATCGAGAAGCCGAACCGCACCGTGTCGGGCGTGGTTTCCACGCTCACCTCCGACCGCTCCGCCACCGTCGCGACCTCGTGCGGGCGGAAAGCCAGGCCAGACCCGGCGGGGGCCCACGGCGGGACCGTGGTGAAGTCCCCGCCTCCGTCCGACTGGAACCTCCCGCCGGAGACAAGCTCCGGCGGAGGGCCGAGGAAGGAGAGGACGGCGGCGGTGAAGAGGCTGAGGAAGGCGTGTGGGACGCGGAGGTCGGCGGCGAGGGCGGGGAGCCAGTGGGAGGCGTAGTCGTAGAGGACCCAGTCGGGGCGGGAGGACTCTAGGAAGGAGCGAAGCGCGGGGAGGAGGGCGTCGAAGGCGGGCTTGAGGAGCTGCTGGTGGCGGTTGAGGACGTCGGAGGAGGACTGGGCGAGCGGGGGCAGGGCGGGGGTTTCGGGGAAGGGGAGGGGCACGAGGGTGATTAGGGAGGACAGGTGCGGTGATATTTTGGGGAGTCTGGAGAGGTTGTGGGGGGTGGAGAGGAAGGATATCCTGTGGCCCCTCCGTGCGAGGAGGTTGGCGAGGCGGAGGAAGGGGATGAAGTGGCCGACGGCGAGCCACGGGAACATCGCCACGTGCAGCGACGTTGTCCCCTCGCTCTTCGTCTCCGTCTCTGCCATGGCGGCGACGGAGCTAACAAAATCAAACGAGATCTGGCTATGGTCCATGGGATTTGGCGATTTCGGGAATAAAAAGACAGCCGCCTCTCATGACTGTCTTTTCGTGTCATCCAGTCATTTCTTGACTTTTTTTTTTTTTTTTGTGGCAGTAGGCATCGTTGACTTAGGAGGTGGAAGAGCTTTGGTTTGATTGAATTACACCTAGCCCCGAACGTTTTCTGGAATGGTAACAAATTGCACCTCTGTTCCCACTTTTTACAATTTACTCCCCGACCTTTTAAAATCGGTGGCAATGTGCCCCTAACGTTGACCACGTGACCGCACGTAACCAGTTATGGAAGACAGTCACCTATAAATGTGAGGAAAAAAATATATATAGGGATAGTTGAGACATATTTCAGGACTATATATTCATGTGCATTTGGCAATGACTCTGGCAAAATTATCATCAAAAGTTGAAATTTTTTTAAAAATAAAATTATGAAATGCCATTGTTTTCTCAAATAAAGACTTGAAATGAATTTTGTTTCTGATAAGGTTCTAAAATTGCCATAAAGTCTGCCTCAAGAGCATTTTTGCCATTTTTCCTATTTTGATTTTTTTTTCCTTTTTCCTTTTTTCTTTGCCTTTTCTTTTTCTTTTTTTAAGAATTAAACAATTTTAAAAAAAAATACATAGGCTCAGGTACATTCTACACCCGTACTCCACCTGCGAGATGTCACACCCCAAATTCTAACAGAAAAGGGGCATGACACGGCCATCCTCCTTCTCACCAGAAGGATGCAGCCTCACATTAAAAAATATATATTTCAGAGTTTTCACGATCCAAATAGCAAATATAACTAGCTCTCCAATGCAAACCCAATAACTCAACTACCAAAGTTTCCCATCGATAACACTCTCGTACTACTCGTTGCTAGCTAAAGAACCTGAAAAGATTGGAAAGGGAAAAGAGGTGAGGAAATCACAGCTTAGTGAGTAGTGCATATATCTTCTAAACAGATCGAGCACCCACTATGTATATTTGCAAAACTATATGAGAAACTCATTTAATCCAAGTCCAAAATATCACATGCTTATGACGTCAAAAACAAGCTTAATCTTTTCAGCAAAGCCTCATGCATATCAAAGACACTGTGTTTCATATTTATTTAATACCAAAAGCAAATTATATCTTTTCACAAATCTTTATACTCAATAAAGTACTCTTTCAATCCCGTAATCACAATTCAGACATCAATGGTCAAGTCCACTGATTAATCTCAAATCAAATATTGATGGTTTATTCCATCGACTAATCTCAAATCAGATGTCAATGGTCAATTTCATTGACCAAACTCGTGCTCAAATATCAACCATGGTCACGTATAACGCCTCGTGACAAGGTGACTAAGATTCCCCCCTTTACAAGGCCTTCACCTATAATGCCGGTGCATCGGCCCACGAGGATATCATAACACAAGTATGGGCATACCCACAAGCCACTCAATGGGCTCACAGCGATATTGAGCATCAACACAACTCACAGTAGTATCTTCACAATTCATAAACTAATTCAGAATCAATATCGCAAGTTGGTTTCACAAGCGCAAAAATTCGTCCTCTATGCACAATGCATTTTCTAAAATCATTCTCAAACCATTCACAAATAATCGAAGCTAGTCAATGCTCTATCCGAAGTCATGCATCAAACATGCCAAAAATATCACTTTTGCCTCACATACTGCACATAACATTTTTTACTCTTTTCGTTTCGAAATATGCTTTTAGAAATTCAAAGAAGAGATAGCACCACTCACCTGGGAAAGCCAAAAACCAACTTAGGACTGTTACTCAAGCCGACACACTCGTATTCCTATCTAATATATGAAAAACGATATCAAAATCTGAGTGATACACTATCCTAAAGCATGAGTCGTCTGAAAAAGGATTATTTGTTGCTAAGGCGACACCTACGGACTAGCACGATGCTCACTCAAAGCGGATACGCAAGTTGTCCGCTACACGTAGCTTGCCCGATAAATTTAAACGAGCCATTACTCCCTCTTCAGAGCTTCGATTTAAACGAGCTTGTAATCTAAAGAAAGCCCTTTTAACGTACAACAAAAATCCCAATACGTCTTGTCCAGAATATGTCCGAAAATCGACAATAACGGCGCAACAAATTCTGGTCGCGCACTGTTCACTATGCACATCAAACTTCCAAATTTTGAATTTTGTTTCGAACAAACCATAAGTCCAAATCGAGTTATGTAAAGTCCCACAGCTCCACAACACTCTAAACTTATCGTTTCCCTTAAGAATCTTATCTTAAGGACTCTCAAATCTAACTTCGCAGCTCAATTTTCTTATAAATCCGAATTTGAGCCCAAAATACGAAAACCACTTCAATTAGATGAATGAATAGTGCGAGCACTTACCGAGTCTTGTGAATCGAAGTTTAATCGTCTCGATGAGACATCCGATTCATGTACGCCATCTCCTCTTCCTCGTCCCCCTTCTTATTCTTCTCCTCTGCCGAGCGTTCTCTCTCCCCGCTGCTGCCCCCTCCCTTATTTTATAACATGAGTCCCTTTTCTTCTTTGACTTTTCAACCCTCCTCTTTTTCTTTCTTTTCTCTTTGACTTGGTTCGAAATCATATTTTACACGGGCTCACTTCCCTCACCTGTATCCCCTCTCCCTCCTCCTCCACCCAACCGCTGCACTGCACCACCTCCATCGCCAACCCTCCGTCCCTCCCTAGCCTCCATCACCGTCGCGAACCGCGTGTGCAACTCCCTCGTCAGCTAGTGCCACTACATCGAACTGGGCGTGGCTCGATAGGTCCATCGCCGTAGACCCGCCAGGTCGATCGGGATCCAACTCAACCGAAGGCCGTGCTTGAGCTCGCGTAGCTCCTGCTTGGCGTCCGAGAAACGTATGGTCGTCCGAACAGTGTCCGTTGAGTCCAAGACGTCAATGAGGAATGGGGAGCATTGGAACCACGTAGGGTTGCCGTCGGTCTCCATAGCTCTGCGGAAGATGAGATCGTCGCGGTAGCGAATGTCGATGGAGGAGATCAGTTGCGACGGGTGAGGGCCCGCAGTCATTGGCGGGGACCCAGCGACGGTGAGGAGGGAGTAGGAGCCTAGGTTCGTGCGACCCAAGCGTCGCCAACCCAGGCGCTGTCGCTTGGGCGGCCGGTCTCACCTTCTCGACCCCTCGTTGTCGCTCAGCTGGTCATCGCCAAAACCCTATATCTTACCCTTCACCAACTAAGAAGATGAACAGTAACACATTGGAGGCAAAGTTGGAAAAATGGAAAATTAGTGAGGATAATTTTGGAATGGAAAAAAAAAATTTGTATCCGTCCTAATGCCAAAAGCTCAATGCTGTTTACTATTAACATTGGATTTTCAACTTTTTCAAATCTAGCATTTAGTTAAGTACTGAACCAAACGTTTCAAACTTTTATCAATGAGCTTTGAAGGCTAAAAGCCCGTTGAAAAAGCTAAATGCTGACCTAAAAGATGAACTTAATACTTCAATATTTTTTTAATGGGCTTTGAGAGTTAAAATACCCTTGAAAAAGCTGAACCAAATCAACATTTAATGCTTGAGGCATGTTGCAATCAATTTTTGAAAATTGGGGGGGGGGGGGGGGAGTGCGAAAATTTAAATGTCAGGAGTGATTCGCAACTATTACGAGAAATTGGGATGCAATATGTAGTTTGCCGCAACTTTCTACTGTTAGGATCGAGATAAGAACAAATATGGTGTTGAATTTGATGATACGAAGCTATTTTTAAAAACTGAGTTGTCAGATCGCTTACTTAGGCTTGTGACCAGTATTTGAGCCGAGGAGTGAACTTTCTGGTGATGGGTTTCTTATTGCCCTTACCAAATGATATAGATGTTGTTTACACCTGAATTTTTATTTTTTTAGAAAATTATTTAACCATAAAATGAGAGTTAATCATAATTATCGCAAAAATAAATTCTAAAGCATTGCATATTTATTTTCTATCATGTCATTCGAATTTAGTATCAAAGATAAGCCCATTGATTTTAATTTTGACAGCAGTTGGCGCGATCTAAAATTTGATTTGAATTTCGGGTTAATGGATTACTGGATTAATTAAATGAATTAACTAACCTAACACGAGCTCACGGACATTTTTCATTTGAAGCTCCGAGATTGATTCCAATCGAAAAAGGTGCGAAAATTCAATTAACACTGAAAGGTCAGAACGAAAACAGAATTAAGTTACTGACTGAAAGTGATACACCTAATAGCCATGGACCGACCCAAGATGAAAAACGAGTAAATTAAAGACAAAAGTTAAGAGTTTACCATGGGAAACCACAATCATAATACAATCACATGCGAATGAATGCAAGTTAATTGATTAATGGTGTTCTAACAAAATGAAATTCCAAAAACGGACCATGCCAGAGGAGTTTGGTCAGGTCTAATTTTCAAAATTTCGACTATGGTCAAGATTCTGTCCATGCCATGGGGGTCTGGCCAGGGGATAAGTCTCCAACACGAAGAAAATTGTCGAAAAATGTGCTTGAGTTATGGTTCAAGCTGGACATTTGTCTCATGTATCTTTTCAATATGTCGAATAGCCCAATTAATTGAAACCCGATTTGAGTTAAAGATTATACAGTTAAGCCCATAATGCAATGAAAGTTGGATAGCCCAATGACACCTCTATGGCTGAAGATATTCATCGGGACTATCTATGATCAGAATTTTTAATCCGACAATCAACAATGAATCTTACCTTGACTAGGGTTAGGCTTTATGGCATAGGGTTCGAGGAAGCCACGTTCATTCAAGACACGACAGATTTTAGGGAGGCCAATTCATTGAATAAACGGCGACACTTTCTACGTGAGGGAGGGATCAAAGAGAGAATGGTGACAGAGGAAACGCAAGAGAAAAAGAGGTGTTGTTCAGAGGTTTGATTTCTTGGTGCATCTCTGACAAACTCGATGTCAAAGTAGTCCCAACGTGCCAGATTTTCTTCTCTGGGTCATTCATTGCTTTCAATCTGTGAGGGACACCATATAGGGGACCTCGATCTCATGCGCAATTGCAGAAATATCAAGCGGTGAATAATGGATTGTTCGTTGGTTTGGACAAAGTCACAGCGTCGTCTGAGCTCATCTGGAGGAGTCTAGCTCACGAGGCCTCTCACGGAACAGTAGTCCTCACTAAAGATTCAAGCCGAGAGCCCCGCCGCCATGCCGAAAGTTCCATGCCGAAACTTCGACCGCTGTTTCATTGATATCATTGCAGGATTTGAGCCGACTTGGAATCCTTTGGCAATCATAATAAAAGAGAGTCTGATGGATGGTGCTGTTCGAATTTCTCACAAGTCATCGTCTCCTACTGTGCTTCTCGGTAGACGTACAATGTAAAGGAAGGGCTGCATATTTTTGAGGTGTTATGAAATTTCTTCATTTCTTTTTTTGCTCCCAATCGTAGGTTTTGCACGAGGAAACGACATCCAAAGAAGATTCCATTGGAGAAGCATCCATTACATCAGACCTTGTCAAGCTCTCGGGAGACTCCATGCGATGATGCTTGGAGGCTAACACAGATTTTTTTCAAGCGCTGTGGACGTGTTCGAGGCTCTCATCAATATAGTTATTTGTTATTTACTTAAAAGGTTCATATGTTGCAGCATTGCAGGTTTCCCTTTTTGCAGGTTCTCAGTGCATTGGTTCGACCTCATGGTGGAACAATTGTTGTTAGTCCACCAAACTTCAATCGCCTGCTGATCCATCCTGACCATAACCAAATTTTGAGCCGATTCAATTACCCTTCAAATTGGGGAAGCACATCTTCGGTTCACGAATCCTAATCATTTTAGCCCATCCATCGTCGAGTCATCACAGTTGGGGTTCAACGAGTCCATCGATTTTTTTTTTTTTTTTGGCTATTGCTGATCAAGAGTCCACTCTAGCCATCATCGAGGAGCCCATAGAAAATTTCGTGATTAAGAGCAATCCCAGAGTTCAAAATTTGGCAATTCAATTAGCTAAATCAGGCAACGAAATACTCATCCTAATTGAATATTATGCTTATCTTTCGATATTTTGGATTGGTCTTGTTTGAACTGAAAATATCTTTTCGTTGGGGTATTATCTGAAATATTTTTGAATATCATAAAAAATAAATTTTCCAACGTTAGAACATATCAATCTCGATGGATAAGGTAATATTGCTTTACAATTTTCGGCAATCCTCTGTGGTTTTCCAATTTGATATACCTAAGCGGATAATTTCTTTTAGCATGCTTATAATATGCATATTGTTTATTATATTTGCTTTGTTAAAAATTTTGAACTTTAGTAAACAATATTGCCCATAACACATGCTCCACATTGTGCCTTGTCCCTCGAAAAACGTATATTAAAGTCAACTTATGATTTTGATCTCGAAGAACAATCGTGCCCGTACGTGTGAATTAGATGTCAAATTTTCAATCTTGAGGAACGGATTGGTAATTCCTATATAGTTTCAAAATTTGTCCTATGTATATAGAGACGACGATTATTCTATAAAATATTCACTTGCTAACCCTAATCTCGGGGATATTGTGAATAAAATTAGATTTTCAGATTTAAAGATGCTTTATGGGCTATATTGTTTATTTTTGTTCAAATTTTCATTATTTTCATGGTTGAATAAATTCATAAAAACTCCCAAAAAATCTCATGCTTTTCTCAAGCTAGATTATGTTTCTTTTGACTTTAGGATAGCTTTTCATTTTTCCATAAATCCGAAAATGCATAGAAAATACCAAAAAAAAAAAAAAGTCATATGCATTGCATATCGTTCAATTTGCCACGTCATGCATCTTGCCATGTCATGCAATGCAATGTTGCCATGTCATATCATCTCTTATGTCAATGTTACATTGCATTTAATAAAAGAAAACCACAAAAAATTCAAATCATCAAATTAATGATTTTTTTATGAAAATTAGGTACCAAAAGGGCATTAATTTTTTCCTAAATTAATGTAACCAAGTCCTCGAACTCATTTTCTCTGGTTCGTAGAGATAAAATATTTCCCCCGTCATTTTATATAGATTTCTAATCAATCTACCGTAAATCATTAGTGGCAGCTCCAATTGAATATTTTTTCTTTTATAAATAAACCTAAGTTGCAATTTGGTAAGACTTGGGATGGTCTAAGTTAAGTTAGTTAATTTAATTAACATAATAATATATTAGCCTAAATTTTTAGGTCGCGACAGATGTGAGAACGTGCATCGGTTGTCATATCCTCTTTTTTTTACTTTTTTTTTTGTAACTGAGGTTGGTGGAGGTATAAACGCTAATACCACCGGTTAAGTCCTCGAAGACGTGGTCAGCGAGATTCGAACATGAACCTCATCAATTTAACTGTCTAACGCTCAGGGATCTCATCAACTCAGTCAGCTTCTTATTTGGTCAGTTGTCATATCTTTAACTCTCATCTTTTAGCTTTTATGTTATCTTTTTGTGGAGTGTGCCCAAACCTATGATACTAGCGTCTTCGACGCCCAATTCATTTATCAATAAGGCCACATGCCTGTTGACAAGAAAAGCGTTCACCAACACATGTTAGAAAGGACTTGTAAGAGAGAGCATGGACTAGATTATATTAACAACGAAACAGGTCCATACTAGATTTGAATTGACTATTTCTGCGACAACATATTCAAGTGTGACTCTGGCTAGAGCTGACAATATGGGTCACATAAATCTATATTTGACCCATATTTGTATAAAATGGGTCAAATATGAGTCACTAACTTATAAATTGTTCACTAAAAATGGATCAATAATGGGTTATACTTAAATTCATATTGATCCATTTTAGACCCATATTGACTCATTTTCATCCCGTAAGGACATCATTCTTCCATCAATTACAAGTGGTCCCGAGACCGGGGCCGGGATTGGCGATCGAGACCGGGATCGGGACCGAGGCCTAGGCTCGAGGCGGGCGACTGGGGTCGAGAACGGGACCAGTGTCGGGGCTGAGGCCGAGGCCCTGGCCGGGTTCAGGGACGGGGGCCGGGAACCAGCAACCGGGGTCGGGACCTGTGCCGGGGATCGACGATCGGAATTGGGACCGGTGCCAGTGGTCGGGTTCGGGGGCCAAGGACCGAGGTCAGGGCCAGGGTCGGGACTTGAGTCGGACACCGGGATTGGGACTCGAGGCGGGTGCTGGAGCTGGGGCCGGGGCTGGGTCCCGAGATCAGGTCCGGAGCCGTGTTTGGGACCGGGTCCGGGTCCGGGGCCGGGTTCGGGACTAGGTCCCAGGGTGGAGGCCGAGACAGGGCGGGTGTCGAGGCCAGGTCCCGAGACCGGCGCCAAGGCCGAAGCGGGTGCCGGGGCTGGGGCGAGAGCCGGGGCTAGGGCCAAGGTCGCAACCTGGAATAGGAGACCAAGGACGGGCAGGTGTCGGGGACCAAGGACGAGGCCGGGGCAGGGGCCTGAGACCGATAAGTATTTTAGTAATATTATTTTCTTAAAATATTATTGTGTTTTGATATTATGGGTCAATCACGGGGCGGATCGGGTATGAGTCATTAAATATGGATCAAACCATATTCGACCCGACCCAAACCCACCCCGACCCCGACCCCGACCCCGACCCCAACCCACCCATTTGCCACCCCTAGGTGTGGGGGTGGCAAATGAGTTTAATCTCGGCCCTTGTTTACTTTAAGGTTTTGGCCTTTAATAGGTAACTTCTCATTAAACAATAAAATTCTAATTTACAAAGAATCGAGATAATCAGTTTAGAGCCAGCTAGAAATCGGTTCTATTAAAGAAGCATCATAATGGATTGTGTTCCTATGCGTTCGAGGCTCAAATCAGGAATCGGGTTGAACCTGGCTGGTTCCCAAGTTTGCAACCCACGAAGCCGCTTGGTTCCCTAAGGATTCGGTCCTTTGAATCGAACGAATCAGGCCGATATTGGCTGGTTCTCAAATTAAACCTGAATTGCTGATCATCCCTAAGGACTCATTTGCAAAGGAAACCCTGAGTGCATCGACCTCTCCAATTCGCCCTCCCTCCAGCGGCAAACCTCGGCGTCTTGAGCCCTAGCGAGTGGCAAGGCGGCAAGTAACAGCTATCATAAACACCGTAGGTAAGAACGTTTTCAACCATATCCATGACTGAGCAACTGTTGACCGACGCCGGAGATGTCAAAAGATCGAGGACTAACACAGAGGAGTCGCGGGACGTTGGGGAGTAGAGCGACCAAGGCGGCCGACATCACGGCCGACATTCAAGTGACAGCCAAGGAGATGGAGACAAATAGCGAGATAGGCTCGAAACGAGATGGAGGAAGTTCAAGGCGGCAATGGACCGCCGCGAATGGACCACCACGGCTACAGTGGGGAAATGGAGATACCAACAATAACATGCGCCACCATATGCTACATCATCCATAAAAAGCAAATCTCCATCATGCCACAATTTGAAGTTCAACATTTCAAGAAACTTATGTGAGCCCGTCACAACAAATCTTCATCCCACGCGTTCAGCTCACCAAATTAATGGAACTAGAGTGACCGATTGACACGATATTCGGTAATAATGTGCACAAGATACGTGCCTCGTACAAATTTTGTCGGGCTATATTTTCGGGGAGGGTGAAAACTTTTGATCGGTGGGGGGAAAAGCCGTACACATTACTTGGATATAAATGTGAAATTGTAACTCAACAACTAGAGGAGCGGTAGCAGGAAATTCTCAAAACTTTGACTCGTTATAATTTTGTGGGTGGATTGACCCACAAATTATAATGAGTTCGATGGACTCATTTTATTCGCTTTGGATCATACATGTGTTAAGTATATATTTAAAAAAAAAATGTGTCAAATATGGATTTAGGCTTATGAAGCCTAATCAAATATGAGCTTTAATGGGTTCCAATCCAATCCATTTTCAGCTGTGGCCTACAACTTCCCAAGCACCGCTTGTAATGGGTATTAAGTATATCAGTTTATTTATTTTTTATTCTTTTATAAGTAAAAAATAAAATTTTTAAAAAATGTAAAAACTGTTTTGGAATGAACCGTCGCCCCCGCCTGCCACCGCTGTCTCCGATTGTCGAAGTAAAAGAAAAAGGAAATAAAAAGTACTTTTCTAAAAATAAATAATAAAATTTTAATAATAATAAAGATAGATATCTTTAATAAAAATTTAAAAGATTTTATTTTATCAAAATCATTTTTCTTAATAAATTATGCAAAATAGATATTTTTTTATCAAATATAAAAGTATTTAATAAATACGGATTGAATCGAGTTGCTAAATTTATACTTTAAAAAAAGGGATCAAAACGATTTAAAATGATCAAAATAGGGCGTACCATAGTCATTCTGACCCAAATCCGAACTTGACCCATTCATTTGATGAATTTTTTTTTTTTTCAGAGGATGCAGCCTTGTTTCTTGCTTATATATAGTATATTTATATATGGTATAAGTACAGTACGAAATTGATAATTTGGGGAAAAAATGTGTGAACTTTGAGAAGGGGGCAATAACTCGTGAACATCGGCCACCCTTTCGGACGCTGTCGCAAAGCGCTCTCTCTCTCTCTTCCCCCCCCCCCCTGGCGAACCAAAGGAAGCAACTTTTTATTTATTTATTTATTTAATCGATTGCTCTCTCTCTCTCTCTACATCTCTGACACAGAGCACCACTCTCTTTTTCACAGTTTTTCACAATACCTCCAAAATCATCACTCGCAAACCCTGAATCCTCTTCTCAAATCATCCCCTCTCCCTCGCCACCACCTTCTCCTTCCACAGATTCCGCCATTCCCATTTCTCCCTCCTCCCCCCTCCCCCTACAAACCCAACCTTTCTCTCCGTCCGCTGCGGTTAGGGTTTCGCCCGACCGGCCCAAATCCTCGGCCCCTTGTGATGCTCCGGGCTCTTTCCTCCACCATCGGATTCGATTCTCCCCAATGTACGCCCACACTCACCACGTGAACCTGCCCAAGCCGATTGCCGGCGACGATGACGGCTCAGGGAACTCCGCCGGCGACTCCATGGACAATTCCCACATCCGCTACGAGCCCCAGGCCCTCGACGACGGTGCCACCGCCGGGGCCGGCATGGGCGGGATGATCGAGGACATCCCGCCGGACGCCGTCTATGTCCCCGGAACCGGGGCGGACATGGGATTGGCCGGCGGGGAGGAGGCCAGCCAGCTCACGCTGTCGTTCCGAGGCCAGGTCTTCGTGTTCGATGCGGTCACGCCCAAAAAGGTGCTGTTTTGATGTGTAGTGCTTGTTTTGTGATTGGGATTGCCTATTGTAGTTAGTTCTTCTGTGATTTTTGGTTTCTGGGAGAGGTTTGATGGGGAATATGTATTTGAAAGCCGAATTTTTTTCAGTTTTGAGCTCGGGGAGGGAAAAGTGTGAAGGTTGTTTTTATCTCGCCTTTTAGTTTCTTAGTTTTTTTATTCATGTTTTACTGTACATACTCTAGAAGATATTACTGGGAGGGGTAAAATAATTCTTTCTTTGTCACCTCTCTCATGGAAATTAAAGAGAGGTGGGTTTGTAATGCTCGTTCTTCTGATGACATAGAATTGTCTTGTTCCATTGACTTTCAGGTTCATGCTGTACTATTACTGTTGGGGGGATGTGAATTATCATCTGGGACGCAGGGTGTGGACATGGCTTTGCAGAATCAACGGGTAGTTCCATTGAGTGTGTGGTTTGTGTTAATCGTGGCAGTTTTTGTGTTTTCCACAGTAGCTCAATTGAATAAGCTTGTGTGTTCCATAGGGTGTTGTTGAGTTTCCTCCTCGGTGTAGTCTACCACAAAGGGCAGCTTCCTTGAATAGGTTTCGTCAGAAGAGAAAAGAGAGGTGCTTTGACAAGAAAGTTAGATACAGTGTGCGTCAAGAAGTTGCACTCAGGTTGGTATCTGATAGATTTGCATTTTTATTCAGTATATCTCGTAAATTCTTTGGCAGGATAAAAGTTTCCATGAAGAATGAGCTGTAATTCAGTAGAAAGTGAAACTGTTCGTCTGTCTAGTGAGTTAGGGATCTGAAAGCGAGAATCAAACTGGGATCTGCTGCTTGGGAAGGACGCTTGTTTGCAATTATACCTGTAGCTCTTTCCCTCATTAGTATCAGGCTACAAGCTATAATTTGGACAAACTCTTTGTCATATGGTTATCGGTATACATAATACACAGTTTCATGCCAGGCTTTATCAATAATCGATGATAGACTTCCTTTTTCAGCACCCTACCCCAAGGGCAGGTCAATTCCCCGCTGCCCTTTCGAAAGAGAAATGTCCTTAACCGTTAGACGATGGGGAATACTTGCCCAACCGCCATCGTATTTGGTCACCCTCTCACAGATTATGAAATAGACTTCAGATTTTCTAATGCTATGCAGTTCCTTGCAATGTCTAATGCAATATTTGCTAGCTGTTAAAGATCATGTTTAGCCTTTGACTTGCTTGGTTTTCTATCAGTGTCCTGAATATTTAATTTTTTTAATGAAGTTTTTGATCTTGCACAACACTTCTAGTCGAGTGCTTCCGGCTCCACATCTGATTTACTAGAGCTGCATGTCAATATAAGCACTATGAGTTGGACGTGGGGAGAACTTTTTCCCATTGTGGACTATCAGATAGTGCGTAGGACTAAAGCCTATGTTTCGCCCTTTGTGTATATGCTTGTTTTGCTTTCCAAGCCTATGTGTTGCCTGTGCCATAAATATTAGTATCAATGTGATGTGTTAGTGAGCCTATGTGGTGCTATGTTTGCAGTGATTGGGCCCATGCATTGCCTTTCAAGGCTTTATTGGTTTTGTGCAAGGTTGTGGTATGGATGTCTTGAGGTACAAGTTACATATAGGGGAATGTTAGCAGCAAGAATGTTAGCAGAAGGTATCAACTAATTTTCAGGGTCCGTTATAGCAAATCTTGGGTTTGGGCCCTTATTTTGTGAACATCCTGAAGATGAAGACTACAACTAGGCCTTTAGCAATGAGATTTATCGACAAAAAACTGCAAATTGAACTTTTCACGTGAGACTCCTGTCCGCTTCGACATATGTGTTTAGCTCCAATAAAATGGGTTTGGAGTTGGTAGGACTTGATTAGGAAAGTTACCCAAATTCAAGAATCTGATTAGAAAAGTTTATAGTTGAAGAATACGATCGGAAAATGTTCGCATATTCAGGGACTAACAGTGAAATTTTACCTTTGTCATTCAAATGCCTTTTCTTTTGGCATATTGTCAAATACCTACTTCCACATGCTTGTTGCTCATCCTTTTTTCACTCTAATAGGCTTCATCTTTGCAGTCACAGCTAGTGTGTGTTTTACATGCCCTTTCAAATTCTATAAGACCAGCATTGGGTGTAGAATGGGTGCTGCCCGTTGGGTGGGTGGAACATTGAAGATGAATATCAGTGTGATAATGCTGTGGTCTTTTTCCAGTTGGTTATTAGTAAACGAGTTTTTTACTTTACATTGGTATTCAGCTGAAACTTAAACAAAAGAAACATCAAAGCATCTGAGTATTGTCTTGTAAATGGGTTTCGAATGGAGAAAAAGACAAGCTCTATCTGGAATTGGTTCTATCCCTAATTAAACTACATTAATTTCTATGCAATTGCAAATGAATTCATCTCGAGTCTGTTTGAAATGCCAACAACTAATTTTGCTAATCAGTCCGTATATTTGGTCCTCACTATTGTACTAGTAAATTATTGTGGTGTATTCGAAGCTCAAAAGAGATTATGCTGAAAGTGACATGACTTTCCCAGGATTAAATTCATTATGAAGTAACTGTTCTATGATTTCTTATTAAGTTCGTATTCCAAATTAAGCGATGACATGTCACTTTCAGGATTTGCATTTTATTTGAATCCTGCAGACACATAACTGTCTGTGAATACAACACCAGATAAGATGCATGGATGAATTGAATTAATTAGAATAGAAATATGGAGAAACTTTAATTGCAGTAGAATTGGGCATTCCACACGAAGATTATTACATGATAACTGGCAATTAAATGGGGAATCTAAATTGAGAGGATACTTTCAGGGAAAGTGGCTAGTTGTAATGCAGCAAGGTTCTCCTCTCTCCCTTGAAACAGACCTTTTCGCAGCATAAAGTACCCTGTTATATCTTGATTCGGCAGCTTTGAAGTGGTGAAATGGTGTCTCTTTATCTTTAGAAAAGGTTGTGAGTGCATCATACATTCTCCGATATTGGACACCTCATGGGCACAACATCCTCATAAATTAGAAGGAAGCGCCAACCGTTCTCTTTAACCTTATTGAAGGAATTGAAAGTAACACTCTAATGCAGCTTAAATATTGGTGAGATTTGTTTCTAGTCAGGAACGAAACAATCTTACTGCTTTGCCTTTTTTATTGCTGAAGCAGCAACTGTTTGATACTAGAAAAATTGAAAGGTAGTTGTACTTCTACCTTTCTGCTGATCCAATGTGCTTGAGCTGGGGAACTTCTTAGTTTTGGTTAATAATCTATTTGGTTCATGGTCCTGCATTTGCATTCTCAATGTATTGACCAATAAACATGTCAGTTTTTGTCATAAGTTAATGTGTCGTGTAATTTTTGAGTTACATCAAATCAGCATCAGAAGTCTTATCAATAGAATATTTTATAAGTTGATTGAGGTTAACTTAGAATGTTGTCTTTTGGTGGAAGAAGATATTTTCTAAGGTTAATGTAAGGTCATCTCATGTTGAACTATGAGAATATCCTATTTTGGTGCATTACTTGCTATCGGCCTAAAACAAATCACGATTGGAATGCATTTATACTCTTGCTGCTAGAATTTTTTCTGAAGACCATGTCAATCAGAGATGACTATGTTATCTTATGCTTGAAAGTATCTTATGTCCCCTTTGTTCAAGAGGATGCACTGTCATGCATGAGCTTTTTATGTTATGATACAATTTTCTCAATTTTCCCCTTGTAATATGTAAGATTTTGATAAGACCACAACCGACTGTTCTAAAAGCTTAAGCTATTAGAAGAAGGCGTAGTTTAATATTTATATATTTCACACTCCCCCTCACGCTTAGTCTGGTCTTTTGCCTAGTACTAAGCGTGGACAAATTCATTGAGGAGACAAATAGGGGCCTGGAAAGATTTGAACTCACGACCTCCTGCTCTGATACCATGTGAGATTTTGATAAGACCACGACCGACTGTTCTAAAAGTTTAAGCTATTAGAAGAAGACGTGGTTTAATATTTATATGTTCAACATAATAGTATACTATTTTCACAATTTTTGCCCTTGTAATAGTATGGTTTAACATGCTGTGAATGTGATTTGACGAGCTAAGCAGACTTATCTCGATGAATAAGTTGTTTCAGTGACTATTGTTCTTTGTAATACTCTTATCTCTTGTTGCTGGCTGTTGCATGCAAGCCATAGTTATGATCTCATTCATCAGGATGCAGCGAAACAAGGGTCAATTTACGTCATCCAAGAAGTCCGAAGGGGAGTCTGGTTGGGGTTCAGCACAAGATTCTGGACTAGATGAGGCACCACAAGAAACATCGTGAGTTGGACTGTTAATATTTGGCTTTTATTGATTCTACCTCGAGTAACGACTATTTGTTCTCATATACCGTTTGTCCTAACAATTGTATACGTGTGGTGATTCTATCAGTTGTACGCATTGTGGCACAAGCTCGAAATGTACACCGATGATGCGACGTGGGCCATCAGGTCCAAGGTCTCTTTGCAATGCTTGTGGCCTATTTTGGGCAAACAGGGTCTGTATCTTATCCATTGTTCAGAATGTCATTGCATGCTTGCAGTCTCTTTGCAAATATGTTAACAACAAAATTTGACGTTGTATCTTGCATGAATTTATGATACTTCATCAAGCCTTGGTTAACTTGATTTCTTGTCATCACAAAATGGCTTGGGATTGCACATTGCAAGAATTGCATTGATCTGGCTTTTAGGACTTGGGAGAGGCAGCAAATTGTAATTGCCTTGCTAGTAGCTTTCCTACCTTGGGTGTCAGCCCTTCTTATGTCCGCATATGCATGTATATCTGTGTGACACGGTTGCATTTGTGAGAGCGTGCATAGCTATGCTCTTGCATCACTTCTCATTTTTTTCGTTATAGGAACTGTTTTGAGGCCGAATTCTGTCTGAAATGCCTTGATTTTGTTGTTGAAATTGCACAATTAAAAAAAGGGTTTATGGGAAGATGTCATTCATTGACTTTCAACATTTCATGATATCTACCCATGACTTTGAGCTGCACCAATGGCTTTGTTGAGCTACCAACTGCTTGGCCTGTTGTGCTGTTTTTGACATTTTAATATCATTTAGGATGTTTAATTGGTTATACTTTGTCGAGTGCCCTTCGTGCTACTTCTTGTAGCTCTCTTTTAGATTTTGATGCCTCCGTACGAGATTCAACTCAAGGATGCTATGTTTCACAGTTTATTATTTGCCAAAATTCTTAAATATAATTCGCAAATCTGTCACTGAAGGACTGGAATGCAGATGCTAGGGCCGTTAAATTTAATGCATTTCCTTCTCTTGAGCGAAGAAAATCCTATGGAAACTGTATTCACAATTTTCATATCTTCAAGCATTGGATATTATGGACAGGCTCTTTACTGACTGGAGTTTTCACCTTTAGAGAACATATAATCCTTGGGGCGCTTTTCTTTTGGAAGTGAAGATTTTTTTGCCTTCATTCAACCTCTGAAGTGCTCCAAAAATAACTTTTTGCCAATTGAATGTTTGTAATCATTGTGATAGATACTTTTTGATGAATAACTCGTGTATCAGTATAACTCCCAATCTGGGTCATCATATCAAGAAGATGCAAAGAAATTTGAATTTCGGTTTCATCATAAGTTAGTGCATGTATAGATACCTAAGATATGCATAACATCCAGATTTCAATTATTTGAGATATGTACATGTAACTACTATTCGAAGGGAATACTCTCTGGCAGCTCACTGAATTCTAAGCAAGAGTCCAGACTGGCGCTATCATTTTGAGTAGATGTTCTCATGGTAGTTTGATGCTGATTGCAGTAGAGCCTGTAGAGCAAATGGAGAGTGTGGGTATTGCCGATCATCTAACCGATGCCATTTCATTATTAGATTTCGAAGTCCATATCTTCTGTCATCATCTTCTTCACTTGAGCTGGCTATTGAAATCATAGCGAACTCGGTGTTGAGGGAAGGCACTTTTTCATCTTGATTAAACTGTATGCAGTCTAGAGCTCTTATGGCTTCCAGTACTCCATGTTTTTTAGTTCTTTGCCCCGCTATTTTATAGTCTGCACCGAGTGTTATATTGCTCTGGGATTTGTTGCCTCTACTAGTTTTCACCGCGGATTACATGATGGGTAAAACTAGACAAAGTTGATAGGGTCGACTTAAGTAAGATGTTGTGGCATTAGAAAAAAGGCAATAAAAAATGTGGGTTAAACTTCAAATAGGTCTTCTTCTGACTCCTGAAGTTACTCTGAAGTATGGTCTTTTTTATTCTGAATGACTAGTGTTCTTCCCATTGCATACCCATCGATTAGCTGTTGCAGTATCTTTCATAATTGCTTATTTTTGGGCCTAAGTTTCCTGATGGACTTTCCAGGGGACCTTGAGGGATCTTTCCAAGAGAATCCAGGATCATTCTCTCACCTCAGTTGAACAGGCATGTTTTATTCGAACAAGTTTTATGACTGTTGTCTTGTGATTGTAACGATTTTAAAGTGATGTATTTTCTGAATCAGTGTGAAGGCGAGGTAAACAACTCGGATTCTGGAACTGGCATTCATCCAAACAACAGTCTCGTTAGTTTCTCGAAAGCTGACTCTGGAGCTTTGATAGCTGAACGCTGAACCAAGTTTGGTTTGCAAGTTATAGTGGACGCTACTTGCTTCGGGGGTCAGTCAGGCGGGGACGTGTCCAGTAATTTTTTTCTGCTTGTGCTATTAAATGTACAGTTATCGAACTGCTTGCAGAATACAAAGCATTTTACTGTTATTCCTTTGCTATTTGCTCTTTGGATGTACTAATTAGGGGTACCTTACAAATTAGCTCCTCTAGTTGCCCCAGATCCAAAACACATTTTTAGGTCCCCCATCGGCTTGACAATGAAAAGATATTTAAGAGTTTGTCTTAGTCTTGGATTAGCATGTTTCTTAGGAGTCTGCGCTTTCGAGTCTCTTTAAGCCAAGTTTGATTTGAAAACCACTTGAAGCAATTGGATTGACCAATGTCGAGCTTGGACTATTATAGCTTCCCTTGGCGGTAGAAAAGGGCTGATGATCAAGTTTGTCTGGACATAAATGGCTGCTTGGTTGGTGGTCATGGGTCATGATTTGTGTTGGGACGCATGTTTCGGTGCGAGGAATTGGCTATTCGTATAGAAATTGTCTGTGTCCGACATGGTGTAAAACATGTGTATTGGGAAACTAGATGCTCCATGACAATTGAGGGCAAAAGGTCCCATGTACAATGAAATGTGCCTAGGCAGCGGTGTACTAATCGATAAGCATCCTCATATCGCATGAAGTTCTTAAGTGTGGGCGGCGAAGACATGGCTGACCCCGAAGGATGAGGATTACGTGGTAATGGAGTCTCGGACCGATGGGTTTGGCCCGGTTGCGGCAAACGGCAGTACTGTGGCTTACGAAAGAAAATTTGCCTAATCAATCCGGCACAACCTAGCCTTGACAATGTTAGATGTAAGAGAGTCATACATCGGTCTTATCCTAATTGTTGAATTTGTTGACTTTCTATTCTGTACCTATTCCACCCACAATTTCTTTGACATGCAAGTATTTTATTTTCGTTTTTTTAACGATTTTTATGCGTACTTAAATTTGTAAATGCTTTGTACCGGAAAAAAAGAGCTTTTTATATCGACAATTAGAGCTTTTTAGGGTAAAAAAAAAGGATAATTACCTGGGTTTTCGAAAAATGGAAAATAAAAACGGTGTACCAACAACGTTGACAGAAACAAACATCTTTATTTAAAATATTCACGTGTTTCTGTGGCTAGCCTCCTGAGGGCAGACGGGTACCCATCAAGCTTAATCTAATACACATCCCTACTTCAGTCATCTACGGAAGTGATCATTTTGACAGCGAAGGATGGGCCGCATTGGATCAACGAGCTTAGAGACTCCTGGTCAGATTCGTCCCGGATTGAACAAGCATCGAATATTCTCAGCGAAAGATTGAGTTTGGCTGAGCACAATTGGGTAGCTCCAATCCTAGATTTTTATTTTAATGTTTTTTTTTTCACCTAGGCGCGCGCGGGTTTGCAATTTTGAGTTTGTGTGGACTTTAGCGAGCCGCCGGACCCCGGATCAACTCTACCTTCCGGGAACCAACACGACGAAGATTTGCAGATACGAGGAACAACTGAAATAAATTTAAAGCGAGAGGGCCGGACTGAAAAACAAAGAAAAAGAGAAACAGTGCAAGAAGCACCATGTTCTTAGTGGTAACCATCGTAACGAGCCCTTATCCGAGCCGAAATCCGCAGTAGCCCACTACAAAACTAGGGAGCAACGCAGAGACAAGTTATGAGTCCATTTGTTCTTCATCTCTCTTTCATTGCGATCACCCCCCCTACTTTCTACGACACGCAGAATGCTTGAAATTTGCGTTTCTTCGACGGGCGGGGTCACGTCTGTCGAACAACCTCGTCACAAAGGGCACGAGAACATTTCACCCATCGAGGTCGGAATGAGATCGGACGTTTTCACGTCTCACCTCAGTGCCTGATTTGTCTCGATTCCCCGATCGACTCTCAACAAGGAAAAGGGAGGTCTTTGATTTTCGACCCTACCACGGCTACCTATTTTTGAAACCCAGTGGGACAGAATGTTATGAGGCCATTTAACTCTGATGAACTATGAATGAAAACGTGAAATTTTTAAAAGGTGTGTATGAAAAAGGCCATTTAAGTTCAAGTATGATCTTCTCTCATAGCTCATCACAGTCAAGTTATATCGGCAGGAAAAATCAGTAATTAACGTTAACTTAAGAAATAACCAAAGACAGAATGGGATTATACAATCGTATTACACAATATTTTCATATAAAGGAAAAATTAACCAGTGGTAATCTTTTCTTCGTTTCTTTGATGAGTTGTTTTTCTTTTTTCACTTGTTGAATTTACTAGGGGTGAGTAAAAAAGATAGCCCGGACCGAGACTGCCCGGACAGGACCGGTCTTTTTTTTTTTTTTTAAATAAACATAATATTTAATTGTTTAGGCTTAGGCTCAAAGAGAATATGGCTCCCCATCCCTCTCTGCCGATGATGTAGTCCCCGCGGAGGTCTGTCTCGGCTTCGTAGACCACTGTTGAGCCGGTTGTTCATATCCACTCATCATCATCGCCGACAACGTTTCTTTGGAGGATTAGTGAGGTGAGGCCTTGAAGGCATTAATCTACCATCTGAAGAGCAGCCCGTGTCCCCCGCCTCCTGGACCTTGGTGTATTAATTTTTTTTTTTCCTTTGTTTAATGCCCTTAGACCGGCCGAAATATTTAGCCGGCCCGGCCGGTCAACTGACAATGTTGGCCTTTATTTGAAATAGTCATAACCACTTTAAACTCTTATTTAAAATAATAACCACTTCAAATTCTTACAAGTCACATAATTTGGAATTTTCAAAGAAAAATATGCGTGGCTCATGTAATTGTTTTAAATAAGGGTGAACAAATCAGACGCTCGGACTGGTCTCGGTTCTAGAGGGAGCGGCCCGATTCTTGGTTCTAGGGTCCTTTAGGATTGGACCGCCCAGACCGGATCAATTGATTTTTATTTTTTTTAATAGTTCGGTGCTCTGTTTCTTCTCCACATGCAAATGTCTGTAACAGATTCATGGAAGAGCCGCTAAACTATCCTAATAGAAAATTAATAATTCGGCACAAGCTTCGCCTTCAAAGAGGAGAGCTATATAGCTTGTTTTCTCTTTATTGCATCAAAAGAGGAAGAAAGCCATTTCTCAGATGCTTTCTCCACCCCTGCTCTCTATCCCACTTTGGGGACATAAGTGTTACTTTTGCCTTCTAGCAATCCGGAATCTACTACACTTTGTCAACAATTAGCACTCGAGAAGTGACAATTACTAGTAGCTTAAGCCTTTGATACTCGAGTTAAACGGAGTACACATCTAAACCTAGAACCTTAAAGATAGTGATGGGTAACTTTGGAATCGCGAGTGGCGGGATTCAGGAGCTTCAACGAAGAGAAGCGAGAGAGCATGAAACAATCAAGTCCATTCTACTTAAACCTCATCTCTTGCTACTCGAATTTTTGTTTTTGTTTTTATTTTTTTATTTGGCATGTGTCCGGTCCAATGGACCGCTCGGGAACGAGACCAGATTGGTGATCCGGTTCTCGATTCCGAAAAATTGAGAATCGAGAAAATCGATTCGATTCTCGATTCTCGAGAGAAATCGGATTGGGAACCGATTACATCTAATTTTAGACGCGTTTTTGGGGATGATTATTGAGAATGTTCATGGCAGAAAGTGGGCCGGGCCTATCATTTTTTAGAAGGCCCAGACCAATTTAATCCGCTCGATGGTCCGCAAATCAAGACAAAGGGACCAGGACGCGGAGCCTTCTTTTCGTTACCCCACCTCACCACTCGCACACCGTCGCCGCTGCTCTCGGACTCACCGTCTCTCATCTGTCCTCGCTCGAAGGCTAGCCCGCGGTCACTTCTGCCTCTCGCGCCGGCTGAGCTGCCTCTTACCTCTCGGTCCACGGTCCTCTCGCCTTTGGCCCTCTTGTCGTCGGCCTTGCCTCCCTCTCCTGGGTAAGTCCTCACTCTCCACACTCCGGCGACCTCAAATTACGTTGTCGACTTCGGTTGCTGTTGGGGTCACGGTAAACACAATTGCAATTCGTCCCGCTTAATCCACTGGTGGCCGCGGGACTCAGAAGGATGAAGGATTTTGAGTGCGCTCTTTTCTAAACTTAGTTTGATGGTGTTAAGTTGTTAACCGAGTCACTGACCCCACCGAGCTCTGGTTCGGACTTTTGGTTGCTAAACATTGCAGACTTCAGTTCATCATCTTCCATGACGTTCAATGCCATTTCTTTTATTGGAGACATCCCAGACGAAATTTGTATGAATCTGTGTATCAAACTTCAGTTCATTGTGCCCCGCTTTATTCCACAGCCCAAGGCATGCAACCAGCTTGATGAAATGTTTCTGTGACACGATTATGAAATAGCTGCTGCGATTGTTCAATCTAGAGACGTATTGATGTGGTTTGCCTGTTGTTAATCTTAGTCATTTAGCGCGATTCTGGGGCTCGTAGCCAATAATTTCAGTTCCCTGGTGGGTCTATAGAATTAGCAGGTGGTTCATGGTTTCCAGGTTCCCATTCTGTGGAACCAGCCCTTCATGGGTAGTTGATGGTTTTAGGGTGGGAACCACTCACTCGAACTGTTCACCCCTACCTTCCAAGGGTTTATGGCTTAGAATTTCAGTTTCTGTATGTGGTGGAACAATGTCCTCTTTTTTCTGATCAAGATGAGTGCTCGGTTAGGTGATTAATGTCGTTTGCTTTTGTTTGTTGTTTTTTTGGGGGAACTTATGACAGGACTAGGTTTTTGCGAGACCGACCATGGAGACAAGCAGTTCACCCGACAAAGAAACCGTGGACAAGTGAGTTTGTTTTGGGTAGCCTTTCTTTCTCTCCAGGAAGTGTCTGAAACAAAACTTGACGAGAATTCATGTTTATAGAGTTAGCTAGATTGTGTCAATTTTTTTTATTGGTGTTTCCCTTTGAGATAGCTGTTGGGTTTTGTGAAGTTTAGCAACAATTTGTGATCTTGTTTTTGTTCAGAGAAGCCCCTCAGTTGGCTGCAGTGTTGAAGGAAATGAAAGAAGGCCTAGATACAGTGAAAGCTAAGGTGCAAGCTTTAACTGCAAAGGTATGCGAGATTTAGGAGCCCTCTTGGGGTGTGTCATATGATCTCTTTCAGGGCACGAATAGTTGAAAAAGGAGCTCTCAATCAGTTGTCATCTTTGTGTGTCATTTTATTATCTCTGCTATTTTATTTGGACACAAAGTTATGACCGGGTTGTCGTCACTTGATTATGGCTTCTCCTTGGGAACTTTGATTGCCGAAGTAATACATCGCTCCTTGATTTGATGCTTTTATTGATTTGGGGTTGGACCATATGCCAGGTAAAAGCGCGTCAATTTCCAACAGCAGAAGGGATAAGCTACCTTGAAGCAAAACACCTACTTCTTTTAAGCTATTGCCAGTCACTTGTGTATTATTTGCTACGTAAGGCTAAAGGACTTTCTATTGAAGGTCATCCTGTTGTTCAGAGCCTTGTAGAGATAAGATTATTTTTGGAAAAGGTTGGCATTCCCTATTGCTTCTTGTTTGGGTTTCTACCGCCTAAAACGTGGTTTTGATGGAATCCATATCATCTTGCTGAATCAGATCCGACCAATTGACAAGAAACTCCAATACCAAATTCAGAAACTCACAACAGTTGGTAGAGGTGCGGCAGAGAGCAATGGCTTAAATGAAAAGGAAACAGATTCTCCTCGGAAAACTGAAGATTTGTTGAAATATCGTCCAAACCCCGACATGCTTGTCAGCAAATCAGATACGACTGCCGAGGTGAATTTTTCTACCCAAATGTTATACTTGAGCTCTAATATATTTCTTTCTGGCAACCCAATTGAAGAAGACAATATGATGTCCCACTTCTAAATCAACTGCCATATGGTGTAGGGCGGTGGCGGTGTTTATAAGCCTCCCAAGTTTGCCCCAGCTTCAATGGGGGAGGATAAGATGTCAAGGCAAGAAAGAAATGCTTTAAGAAAGGAGAAAGAGACTCTACGACAAGCTAGGCAGAGTGACTATGTGAGAGAATTGATGGATGATTTGCAGGGGAGGCCTGAAGAGGTAAGAGTGAATCCTCTAATGATGTGATTGTTTATCGTCCTCAGTAGTGCTTTTCCTGGGTTGATGGAGCGGCACATCCTCATCCCGTGATACAGGAGGATGAAATTCTCTTTTGCCGGATATGTGTTTTCGAAATCTTTTGCTAATAAATGCATTACCTTTCAAATTGCTGTAAATAGACGCACAATTATTTTGGACATTTTTTTAATCCCCTTAGTAAAAGAATTCCCCTTTTTCACATAAAGATGGATGTGAGCTCCAAGATATGTAATGTGTCTTTTGCTTTGTTGAAGAGCTTTATTTACTATTTTTTGATTTGTATTAATCAGGTAATATATGATCTTTGCATTGAATATCACATAAAACTTTGGTTGATTATGTCCCTCCCCACAACCAAAGAAAGAATTGAGATTCGGAACTGTTGCTAGATAAATAGCTAGTCTTCAAAATCGATCTTATTTTTTGGTTAGAAAAATGAGAAACGCTTTTCCAATGAATTGGAAAGGGAATTTAAATATTTTATTATTTTCAACCTATTAGGGTTATTTTTTAATTTATGTGTAAGATGGACAGTTGAAGTGCTTTTTTAAGCCTTTTGGTAGGATGGATATTTTCATCTAATTTGAAATGGTATGCCTTTGAACATATTAAAAATGAAGTGTTTGTAACACATTGCATAGGTTGGTTTTTCGGGATGCTTATAATTGACCCTTCTTTTTTATTTTGCACAATATCTTCCCCTCATTCTTTTTGAGGTATTTTATGTAGCTATATTGAGCTATTCTACTTGCATTGAGTATCTTTTTATATCGTAAAAGCATGATTACATTATCTGCTTGTGTAATATCAGCCTGTAAAGTAGGGGAATTCTTTGGATGTTTCTTTAGTCACTTTATGATTCTGATGTGGCTGATGATGATATATGCAGATTCGTGAAGTTATTGGGACCGAAAGTAGGGAGCTTACTACATATAAGGCAAAATGGGAAGAGCGTGCAAGGCTTGAAGAGGAGCTTTTCACTCGAGCTTCTGTTACGAAGTTGGAGAAAAAGAAGGAAAAGCACTTGTTGAAGTCAAGAAATGGGTATGCTTATGAAAAGCTAAATTAATAGATTTATTAATAGATTTTCTTTGTGACTTACGCCATGTTTTTCTACATTCTGGGGTGGAATTCATTTTGAAATTGCCATTGTATTTATGTTTTCAATGCTTTTGACCTTTCTTCTCCTGTCCTTGCCAGGTTGCTTGGGCTTACTGACAGCTTTTATGACGAAATCAAAACCTTACCTCTAGAGGATGATGTTGGTGACAAGACATCTGGCTTTGGTGGTGATAGCAGTGGGAAGCAAAAATTTAAGAAGCGCAAGGTACTTCTGAATATGGACTCTTGTTTTTGTATTTGCTTTCACTTTTAGTTTGCTCACACCATGACCAACTTCCTTTGCCGCTGAGCCAATTTGTGCATGAGACTTTTTTGGACTGAGAGGAAGTTGATATTACATTTGTTGGTCACTTGTCATGTTTATTGTGCAGGAGATTGCCTTTTTCATTTTCTTTTATGTCAAATTATATCATATTTTTCATGCAGCATACAATTCCTGCTCTTTCTTCGTTTCTTGTTTTTACCTTTTCGTCTGAAAGAACGTTTGGAATGAGAGCATATGTTATTTTTGCTAATATCGTCTCGCTCTTGACAATTTCTTGGTGCCTATTTTCAGAGAAAGAATTGAAGGAGTGAGCTTTTCGTTGCGAGAATATCCTATGATGTGTAGCTGCTGTTTGAGCAATAATAAGGCGGAGGGAGTAAATACCATTTCATCAACGGTGCGGTTTTGTTTTACCAGAAGAGTCGTAGGTTTTATAATTTGATGGTAAGGCTAGTTTATTATTATGTCAAATATTACGTATAACTCGCAAATGCTTCACGTGAGATTGCGACTTCATTAAACCAGTGTTATTCTCCTTTTTGACTTTCAGATTTTATTCTACTTTGAGCCACTTTAAGCTTTTTGGATTGTGAGCTTAAGCACCTGTAAAACCTATTCCTAAAGCACAGCCAAAGTACCATATTGACGCACTTTCTGGAAAATATTGATGTTAACCCTGTCCTCCGATTGTGGTAATCAGTGATATCGGAAATCTCTTGCGGCGACTCTTTTGGTTGCTAGTACTTAATTTTTTTGCAATATGATCATATTATGTGCGGGTAATCAAACCATTGTTGGAACTCAGGAACATGACATCGTCAAGACTAGGTTGCAAATGTTGTGATTAACGTTTTTCTGATTTTTTTTTTGTTGGTGGAATCATTTTTCCGTGTTAGAGCTCTACATTTTCTGTCCATCTGCTGCAATTTTGTGATTAACGTTTCCCGCGTCTTCTGATCTGTGTTGTCCATTAGAAGCAATGTTTCACTGCACAATCACTGCTGCCGGATTTGCCATGAATACATTTAGGGGGGAAAAGATATGAGTTTTTAATATTTTAATCCTCTCGCACTTTGACTTTCGTAAAAATTGTGTGCAACCATTTATTTCCTCTGTAGATTTTCCGATCTTCCAGCGACACCAAATGGCGTACTTGTTAGCGCGTGTCGATGGGATGAGATCAAAACTTTCAGTAATGAATTATGTGAAATTTGACCAGAACTTCAAATAAGTGGACCTTCAAAGACCTATATGGCAAATTAAGTTAATAAACATTCTCTTAATGACAATATCTCAGATCGTGGAAATTTCTAAGTTTAAACCAGTGTCACCTGCATGCCCTATTTCGTTCGTGATCTGCATTTTAATATGTGATTTCCGTTCTGAATATTCCACTACAAATAATCATGTTATTTATGAAAGAGTTAATTCTTTCGCAAATAAGGAACACAAGGATTCCGGGATCCTTGATTAGGCCCATATCAGAGGAAGACACGGGTCAAGAAAAGAGGAGACTACTCAATTCACCAAACTGGTGATCGAGCCTTCACCATTTGAAATTAATTTTTGAACATGAAATTTAGTGGCTTTAGATGCGTCTGAAGCACATTTTACTAACTATATTATCTTACTGTAGCCAAGAAATCACGTCTTATTCTAACTTCATGCTCAGAAGAAGCCTACACATGCCGAACCATATTTTTTTGACAAGGGATGTTCCGAATTCCCGTTTTCGTTTTATATACTGGAGCAATGCATGCTCCAGGTAACTTAGATTTCAAACATGTCCAATCTATATGGAAAAATGAATCAATGAACACGTGATATAAGCAGACTGACCACAGGATTTTAAACTTGATTCATGATAGTAATAACCATAGTTAGAATTGGTTGTCAAATAAAATCTTGTCAACCATGAACTTGAGGAGCTGGGAGTAGGACGCCAACATCAGGTCAACACAGTAAAGCCATTTGATTCTAGTCTAACCGTCATCACTTCATGAACAATGTACACACTGATATAGACTAATAATTGGAAGTTATACAAGAACAAACTCGATACGCAATATGTAAGGCTCAGTAGCTTTCATTTGAGTAAATCTACCTAGAGCGTAATCCTATCTTGCCATATTTACACTTAAAAAGAGTCGGATTGATTGAACAAAACAGTATCGGCGGACTAGTCCAGGGTCTAGGTTATCAATTTCTCACGGGCAATAAGTCTGTTCTAATCACTTTTTGCAGCCTGCCTTTGGGGTGCATTGTAAAGAATAAGACCTAGTACAAGAATGATTCCACCGATCACAAAAAAGGGACTTAAGCTCGCACCTTCAGGGAGATACGGCAAAGGACGAGAAAGGACATAAATTGAAATGGGAACTGCCAAGACAGAGAGAGAGAGAGACAGTCAGATATCTACACCATGTGCAGATACATAGAGAGAGAGAGAGAGAGAGAGAGAGATGACCTGACAACATTACGGCAAGAGAAGCAACAACAGCAGAAGACATCTTCACCAGCTTGAGCAACGATATATTGAAGATAATGTTGGTAATTAAAAAAATTAATGGAAGCCATGGTGCCCCATCACAACCTTGAACATATTGCACAGGTGAAAAGACGAGTTCAATATAACCAAGACGAAGGAAGTTAATTGAAAAGGGAACACATCAACTGAGGCACATAGGCTGTACAAAGTCAGAAGTATTTTTTAGTAAAGCACAATTAAACATAAATTCACAAGGAACATACTAAAATAGCATGCATAATAATCTTAGCAAAAGATTTTTTCCTTTTTGCCTTGAGACATACCTAGCGAAATGGTTCGTGTAGGAAAGCTAATCCAAAGCTTTTCATAGGTTTTAAGAGTTAACAATATTTTTCTTGATAACTGCATGCTGCCTATAATTGTGCATACTACGCACAAAAAATGATAAGGTGCCCAATGGGTTCCAAATTCAGAAATAAGGAACTAATTTCTAGTTCTCAAAGACAAGTGTAGATGTAGCTGAAGCTAATGTGAAAAATGAGAAAATGATCTTTTTTTTAAAACTAGAGAGAGGTTGAAAATTTTAAAAATTAATGGAATCAAGAGAATGATGATTGTCCCTAAACCTTGCCCGTATCAAAGAAAGAGATCAAAACTTCGGTGAAGATGAGATGTAATGCCGAAACGCAATAGAAACTGGCTAAACAAAAAGTTGGAATCGATAAGAGGAACAATTTTTTCTCTCAATTACGATTATCAAAATCAATAGAATGTCAAAAGCCTCTTTACTAGGAATCTTAAACACCATTTTATACGGTATTAACCCTAATTAAAATAGGAAACATAAAATTATGAAAACGCCACTGAAATTACCAAAGATGCCTCAAAACCCATCAAAACGACTCTGAAACGCAAAAAAACGACATTGATGGCGAAGCAGTAAGTTTTGATCAGCGGCCCAACCGACCAAATTTCAGCCCACTCCGAGCTCGCAACTCTAAGTGCATCAAGATGAATGGACATGACTGCCATTTGACATATGGATTGTCCACGGCTAAAAAGTAGTAACCATCATGTAATGGATTAGGAATTCTGTCAGTGGTTGCAGAGATGTAATGGTAAAGAATGCAACATGGTTCATAGAAATAATTATCAAGAAACATAGCTAGGACTACCTAAAGATATGGGAGCTAACCTGTGGTGTTGGCTTCAATGTTTAGAAAGCAACCAGCTCCTTCTTTCAGATACTGAGGAAGCTGGGCAAATGGTATGCCTTTCAAATTTGACAGAAAAGGCAGAAAAAGAAACACAAAAAAAGCCTGAAAATGAAGGACATCAAAACGAACAGTGAGTGATGCATCATCAGGACAACTATATCTCTCACTGCAAAATCTTTGAATATCTTTCATCCAATATGAGAATTATTGATATGGAAAAAAATAAAAGTATTCACCTTCCCCCTTAAGTGAGGATGGCAACATGTACAAACTGTCTTTTTCGTTTTGCCCCATACAAGTACCTACCTTCAGTGACAATATTTTTGCAACATGAAATTAACAGGAAATGATTGTGATTTACCCTTCAACAG
The DNA here is from genome assembly GCA_028455895.1 of Rhodomyrtus tomentosa. Taxonomy (NCBI): domain Eukaryota; kingdom Viridiplantae; phylum Streptophyta; class Magnoliopsida; order Myrtales; family Myrtaceae; genus Rhodomyrtus; species Rhodomyrtus tomentosa. The sequence continues at coordinate 30,406,661 of JAPCWY010000001.1, read as the reverse complement.
TATATTTTCTCACACATTGCCCACTAGGTCTGAAAAAATTAGTGGAAAAGCTGAAAGAAAGAAGCAATCGAACACTTCGATAATCGAGGTTGTAAAGAGTCAACATATTAGAGCTCCCCAAAACAAGTCTTTGTTGGCTACTTTGTCTCCGATGGGTTTCTATTTACGACATAAATTTGGCACAGGCTTAGCTATTGTCTACTGTATCCAGGAAAGCGTAATACTTGGTTGTCACCAGAAGATAGATAATATACACACCCATATTGAGTGATAACATTTCTATGCTAATATATCATGGTCATCTTCAGTTTCTAAGGCGTAGATTCATTCCACTGAGAAAGAGCTGTCTCCATCACTTTACTGAAAATTTATATCAGACTGCTGGACTCAAACTCCAAACACAGTTTTCTCCTTGTAGTTATCATCATGACGTGTTATGATGACAAAGTTCCACTGAAAGTCCAAAGCAGAAAATGAGAAGTACCTGAAACCCAGATCCAAAAGAATTCACGACAAAAATGTCAAGTGATTTCCCCTGAAAGGATATAAATTAGAGACATTCAATAAGTAATTAGTCAATTTCACCTAAACTGGATACTGGGATTCAGCAGACAATCTACCTTAAGGCGCCTTGCAGCGTCAATAAAAACAGATTCCTGTCCATTGAAGAAAATTCAACATTTACCATTTTGCTGGCATAGCATACAATCTGTTAAGACTTGAGAGGTTTCCTTTTCTAACCTTTATTATAGAAGCACCAGCTTGAAAAGCACTGGAAGCAATCATCACCAATGGCCATGCAAAATCAATTCCATATAAATTCTGACCAGAATTAGACCCACTGAAAAATATAACAGGAAAATGCTGGTAACTTATTGTCTATTGCATATTGCATGTAACAAAATAAAACTGCGTGTTCCCGGTCAACAAGGCTCCCTTCCCACAATGCAGGGTCGGGAAAGGGTCATCTAACAAACACAGCCTTCTCTTGCTTTTGGACAAAGAGGCTGCTTCCACAACTCAAGACTTCCCAGGCTCAAGTGGTAATTATAACATTACAACCAAGGCATTACAAGTAAAATCAAACAATCAATAAAGCTATATCAGCTGATGGCTAGTTCTCATATCAATGGAAGCACTCACTGTTAAGAGTACTTAAATGTTAAGCTCCATCTTCATGAGTCTACAAATGACGCATGAGAGGAAGTTAAGAGTATTTGACTATTGAACCATGTCTTTACCCACCTGTTTAAGCTATTGAATAAGTTGGCAGTGATCCCACAATACTTCATTGCCCATGTCTTCCTTGCCTAAACACAAAATTGGACCATCTTTGAAATGTTGCATAGGACATATTGGTTCCTTTCCCTTCCTTAAATGAAATTATGGCGTATTGAGCATCACCAAACCATGACCAGTCGATCCAGAAGTGAGTTATGTAGCAACCAGACGTAATTTCTAAGATCCCAAATGAGAATGATGGAGGAACATCAATGAGCAAATGTTTTTCTTCCTCCCAATTCGCTATTAGCTATTAGATTAGCCCAGCAGAGAGTTGAAGCAATGTGATGAAAAGTGAATATTGTTCAAAGCAAATTAAACAACTGGAAAATTCACGAGTAGAGAAATCATCAACGAGTTACAATACAGTTATTACTGGCAGCTATCCCAAAAAAACAAAAAAAAACAAAAAACAAAAGTCCACTGGAATTACCCTTAGCATCAATAGAATGTAATACGGGTAATAATTATCTCAATGCAATATGCGATATAACGTCATGTTATGTGGATTGATTTATATGTGACTTAGGAGCTCCTAGGAGTTATTTGCAAGCAGTTTCAATGTTTTTAAGCTAGATCTACATGAATTGAATTTAAAATTTCTTGAAGCATCTTTGCTACCTATTTAACATCCAAAACTCTAGAAGCACAATGTAAAAAGACGACAAAATTAGATAGAAGGTTCAAAATACATTTGAAATAGCTTTCTTCAAGTTGGCGTTGAGGATGCATATGAAGATGGATTGGTCGTCGCAACATGAGCATGATAAGTGCAATTAGGACTATCACAATGGAGTGTACTGACGTTAAGAACAAGTCTATAAACAACAGTATCTTAAAATGAGGCAAATTATCTATTAAAAGTTATAACCTTGACAGAGGACACATTGTTAGATGTTTAACTATTAAAAGGAAATATTTGCAGCAAATTTATTTGAATGAAAAATTGAAGGTCCAATCTAATAGGATAATAGTCGGTGCATATATAGGGGCAATGTTACAACAAGAACAACCCAATACTTCATATCAAGAAGACGATTTGATAACTGGCATGAGCCATAGCCAACATAAAGAGATTATGATACCTTGCTACAGCCACTATTACGCCAGCAGCTACAAGTAAGCAGCCAGCGATTTGATTAAATGAATACTTCCTACCCAGAAGAACAGTTGAGAAAGTCAGTTGCCACACCAAAAAAGTCTGCAACAGAGAGAAAAAAATGAAAGCCATTGTTACTCAATGACATGCAAACTATTCCAGTGAAATTTTGGTTTTCTAAGGGAGAATTTGCATTTTCTGAGTAATTAAAATAGGACAAGTCAATAGAGTCTTATTTGCAATTTCTTTGTCATGGTTTTAGCCTTGCATATGTCCAAAAATCTTGACAGCACACTCATTCATTTCTATCTTGAAACATAGTTTATTAGCAACCTAACAATATGGGCAATTGTAAACCCAGATGGACATAACAAACATGTCTTCAGACGGGAATTTCAGCTTAAATATCTTCACAAAATCAAAATTACCTGGCTCAATATGGGTATGGCCGGTCCAGGGAGCATTGCTGCATAAGATATGAAGTTCCAGAATTGTAACTTGTTAGTTATTAAAAGCTTCATAATATACTCTTTCTCCTCAACAATCGCTTTCAATTTTCTTATACTTCACTTTGTGTAGCTGCACAGCCTTTTTTCTCTTTTCAAAAGGAAAAAAAAAAGCAACCTATTTTCTAAAGCTTTCTTTTTGGTTTTGTAGCAAGCCCATCAAGTCCACTATCATGGCTCTTCAAGGTAAATTCACTATCAGTCTAAATTGGTTTCCATTGTGCCAACTGTCTCTCTTTTGCCAAAAACCTATCAGGAGCTTGCACGGCATGGCACATGAATAAAAGTACCACATTAAGCCTCAGTCATGTGTCATGTCAGCTTCCAGTTACGTTCTCAACTGAAAAATGGAGTGACCTCAATCAATACTGTTTCATATGAAATTTTTTGAAATTACAGTGCATGAACAAAATTAGACCCAACAGTAGAATAAGAGCTTTCGGAATTTACCCTACTTCTTTGGCAATAAGTTGGTCAGTGGGCGTGGTTATTGACGAGAACTTATTGAATAAGACTAAATTTTTTCCCTTGCTAACAAGCATGAATTAGACAATTCTCCTCTGCATTGTAGACCACGATAACATCCATAGCACTTTTGCAGACTACCGATAAACTCGCAACCTTGTAAAAATTAAGCCACGCAATTCGAGAGTCGTACTAAACATATAGTACCTCCAGCAGACATCCCAGAAACTACTCCCAGTGCTTCAAGCATCCCAATGGCTGCAAACCGCGATTTGGGAAGTGCTAACATCTCGCCAGTAACAATCCCAACTCGATTGCGGATGTAAAGAATCGAAAAATAAATTGCCACATACCTGTGATATACCAATAGCCGCGTACATTATTGAAGGTAGGTTTTACAAATTGGTTGAGGAAAGTGAGAATGACGCGAAGAAGAAGTTATAATCAGCACAGAGGCTCTATGAACTGGATGTGGCGATGTAGCGTTTGATGGATAACGTGGTCATGTAATGATAAAAGTAATAGCAAAATGGAATTACTTCGAAGATGGTAAAAAAAAATGCTATATATTGATGACGCTCCATTTCAGAACTGGCGCAGGGCCAAAAACTCACCCGAAGGTGGTGACCTGCGCGAGAAAGAAAGGATAATGCTTCATGGGGACGAGAGCGAGCTTGTAGAGCACGCGATTGGCGACAGAGAACGCGACGGTGACCGCCGCGGAGCCAAAGATCGCCAGCTTACCGTCGGAAGGCGCCGGAGGGGCATCGCCGCCTGAGGCGTGGACCTGGAACTTCGCGGCCGAAGCTCGCGGAAGGCGAGCGACATCGCGGTGGGTTTGCAGCGGCGGGAGCTTGGGAAGGAGGTTGGAGGAGGGGCGGAGGTTGAGAGGGAGAGGAATCGACGACATCGCGAGGAGAGAATGGTGGCTCGAGCCATGGAGGAGACGAGAGGGAGACGATGGGAACGACGCCGAATACGAGACTCCCATCAATGGTGGAGAAGGAAGGGGAGGAAAGATAGACGACGGATTCGACCACACTAACTCGACCATTGTTATTTCTTCTGCAGTTGCTCCTTCAAGAGAATCCTCTAAAATTCAAGCACTTTGTAAATTTGATGATTTGGGATTCTGTCTTTTAAAAAAAAAAATTAGTGAAGTCATTTGTGGAATATTTATCCACAAATCTCTTTCTAAAGTCTAATCTCGGTTCATTTCATGAAAAAATGAGATTTTTTGAAAATTATTTTCTAGAAAATTATTTTTCCGGAAATAACTATGTTTTTTTTATGTCCGGCTGAAATATAGAATTAGAAGATAGAAAAATCAAATTTGATTTTACTATGTGTACTCATTTTAATAAAATTTTTATTTTTTAATGTCTCCTTGCAATTTACTTTTTTTATATTTCAAAATTTGATTATTTATTGTTCATTCTTGTTTATTTTTTTTATTTCTTTCTTTTCCCCTTCTTATTCTGCTTATCGCTAGCCATAGGCTAGCTCGAGCTCGCCAGAGTAGGGAAGCCTGAGTTTGCCGGCAATCGCCTTTGTTAGTGTTGACCATCGCCTAAGACCGGTTGTAACCAAAAATGAAAGAAAAAAAATGATGAAAATACCCTTTAATTAGTCCTTCAGGTCCTTAATAGAAAGAAGATCCAATTCAGGATTTTTTTTTTATTTAGAAAATGATGGCATTTTGTCCCCTTAATAAAAATATTTCCTTATAATCTCGTATAGTATGATTTTAATCCACCCAAAGTAGACGTAATTGTACATGATAAGGAATTATTAGAGACTAAGGTTTCGTTCGTTTCATTAAAAAAACTTTTAAGAAAATATTTTTTGGATTTTTTGGCGTTCATTTCTTGAAAAAGATGAGCCAAAGAAGACATTTTTCACTCATGAAAAAAATATTTTAATTTTTTCCCTCACTAGGGGCTGCCCATCGCCTGAGACCGACCGCTTCCGCAAAGGAAGGGAAAAAAAGAAGAAAAATAAAAAATAAAATAAAATATATAAATGACCAAAATACATTTGACAGACATTTCTTTATAAAATAATGTAGGGCACTTCAAGTTATTTGAATTTTTCCCAAACTATAATTTGGATTTGAGATATGTTAATTAACATATATTATCAATAAGGTTCAAATTCATTATAGAAAATATCTCACAGAATTCAGCTTTATTGCATTAGTGAGTATGATACGAAAGTTAAAAGGAAGAGAGACGATCTACATTTTACACAATGTAAGGTGCAAGACCTTAACCATCCACTAAAGTGGCAATCCGAAAGTTAAAAGTAATAAAAGTGTACGGAGGTAGGCTCAAGGTAAGATTCTGCTCAGGAGCATAATGATATAAGCTTGCCTGATTGTGAGACCGACTGATCGAACATAGATGAAAGTCGGTCATATTGATCCGGGAGTCCTGTGTGGAAGGGCTCTCGCCCAATGGATTAAACAAACGTCGGGATAAAAGGCTGATGTGTCCCAAGAGCTCTAACAATCTTATCGTTGCGGCCTCACCAGCGTTTCATATACTTTTTGTATGACCAAAAAGAAGGTGCAAGACTCAACCATCCACTCAAGTGGCAAGCTCAAAGCTGAAAGGTTGACAAGCTTAGCACTGCAGCCTCAGCGTTGCTTCAGATGTCAAGCATCAATATGAAATGTGAGGGCGCCAAGACAATCATTTTTCCCCCCAAGATTATTCTTTGAACGAAAAGAAACCACAACGGCACAAAATTTCTATTCCCAAAACATAAATTTATTTGCTAGCATAAAATTTCTACGGTCGAACGGAGACCGTCGGATCGAAGACCGGATACAAACGAACAGCAACAGGCAAACGAAGACTGGTGGCCTCCAAATAGTGGACGGCGATTAGCGACCGGCGAACGGTGATCAACGGCTACCAAATGGCGATTGCCGACCGACGAACGATGATCAATGACCTACGACCAATGGAGGGCACAAAAGTCTATCGGTAGCCGACAAGCGAGGAGCGAGGAACGAAGACTGGCAACTTGTTGTCGGCGATCGACATAGGGACGGAAGGATGGCAATCGGCGAATGGCAATGGGCAAATGGAAACTAGTGGCTGGTGGCTGACGGATGGCAATCGACAACAGGAACGCGAGAATGGCGATAGGCAGATAGCAGCCCTATTGAACGGATATTGACGGGTGGCGACTAGAGGATGAACACCAGCTAATGGGGATTGACGATGATCGGCGGATGGCAACCAACAGTGACCGGGAATGGACGGATGATGACCGATGGATAAGGACCAAAGACTAAGGGCCAATGTACGGCAATAGGGATGCAAGAGAGGAAGTGACCAATGAGAAAAAATTATATTTTTATTGTTGTTCCAAAAATTGAAAATAAAAATATTTCTACTTCATTTTTGTTTCAAACCTATCTTCTATCCAAAAATTTGTTAAAAAAATGAAAAAATAAAATTATTTTACCAAATAAATTTTTGTTTCAAATCTATTCCCTGATGCAAGAAAAAAAAAACCAAGAAACCAAATTATTGGCTAGCGCTGCAAATGTCCCAGACAGAAACTAATCATAAATTTTGTATCTTTCCTTACAGAAAATTATTATAATCATACCACTTCAATTCATATGCTTTGATTATAACTAAATGTCATCATTCAACACCAGAAACGTGATGCTAAAGTGGTAATCTATGGCGTTCATTTGCTTGACGAAAATACAATTCAAGGACCCAATTGGTCAAAAAAAAATATCACTAGCTATATTAAATATTCAAAAATAAGAGTCTAGCGGTGGCTTTGTCCCAATTTTGGGAAAAGCGCCGCAGCTTTAACTGCATTGATCACCAAGCAAAAGAGAAAAAGAAGAAGAGGAAATTGACAATTCAAATGTAATCAAATTGTAGAGTGCAAATGTCAAGGAAAAAGATGGCAAAGCAAAAAAAAATTGCCATATGCTTTTGAGCAGCAATTATACAACTGTACACTGATATAAACATGTATGACCAAACATCCCAAATTCCAACCCGCTCAATCCTCTCCCTTCAATCGTTTTTCGATCTGCTGCATTTATCTACATGACTAATGGAACCCTGACCGGGTCTTAACCGAACCCAAAACCTTCATTCGCTTCATGAATTGCAAGCAGCAGCCTCTCCTCCAGGTGCTCTTTGGATGGATATTCCGGTAAATCCAACTGATTGAAGCTGTAAAATATGAAGACATGTTATAAGCTTTAGCTACCAAGAAAAAGTCACCTGAGTGCTCCCACAAATCCAAAGCAACACATTCAGATGTGCACACGCAGGAGAGAGAGAGAGAGAGAGAGAGAGAGAGAGAGACTACCAAGTATGAGCTGAAGGCAAGTGATCAGGGCTTCCATAAGCCTTGTGGATCTGAAACTTTTGAGAGCCAGAAATTCCTTGTAGAGCACTAAAGCCCTCCAAAGGTACCTGCAATTGTGAAAATGGATACCTACAGTCAGTTGAACTTACAAAAAGGGACTCTGTTCCTGCAGATTTGCTAGCGTCAGTATTGTTGCCTCCTGATCAGTTGACTCTCCTAAAAGAATAAAAAAAAATGGCACGCATCATATCCACCCAAAGAAAGCCTCAGGCAAACCCCAGCCTCCACAGGAAGAACAGCCATGGTTTGCTGGTTTGTGCTCATTCCTCAACAGTCGCAAGGCTTTTTCAATGGAAATGAGTAAATTCCTGCTGATTCTAAATTTGCTTCAAGACTTCACCATACAACACTTTATACATCAAGATACACTTAGAAACCAGCTTTTGACTGCAAGAACACTTTGTTCACAGAATGAAAAATTAAAGCCACCAATGAAATAGGCAGGATAATAATCCTACATGTACAAAAGCTGTGACATTTGAAGCCAACACTATGAAGATATAACGACAAATCATTCAGACTAAGAAGAATTAACATCCATAATGCTCACCAAGAAAAATAACATCTAACTTCGTAAAATAAGAGGACCACAGGTACCTTTGAAGTGCCAGTAACAAATTGCAAGAGTCGGGCCTTATCTTCCTTGCTAAAACCATGCACAACCTCCCAGAACCACTGAATCACAGGAGCTGCAGCACTATAACCCGAGTACTCAGTATTTGCCCTCAAGTCATCCACTGTAACAATCGATTCAAACTGTTAAAACGCTTGACGGAAGATTTAATTTATAATTTTTTACATTTTGTTAAACTTAATGCCAGTAAGAAAGGAAAGATGAAAAGAAGCCAATTCTGGAAGAAACATACAGTCAATATCGGGAAGCCCACTTATTAGTAACTCCAATTCCTTATCGTTAAATATAGAGATTAGATCCCGAGGAATCAATTCATTGAAGCCTTCCATAAAAGCATTAATTTGAGGACGAATAGCAGTCGTTAACCGATGCTCAGCAACCAAATCAACATAATGGTGCTTGTTCTCTTCCGTGACTTTAATATTCCGTCCATTTGGAATCAATTCATGATCAGTCACCTGCATTTAATAGAAACTTGAATTGAGATGCACATAAAGTCATAAACTAATGAACGGTTGACTGAAAGAGACATTACTTCTGTTCTCTCATATAATATCAACTTCTCCTCATCAGCATCAATGCTAAATGTAAGGTCCAGTACATCAGTTATGTCATTCTGCAATAGAAGGATGATGACATAAGAAAAAAGTGGGAGAAAGACATCAAAGCCTGATAATTGACGCACAAACAGAGATAAGAAGAGTGTGCCCAACCTCAAGCATCCACTTCAGGTTTCTAAAGAAAGCAGGATCAATTGCCTCAATGTCGTGATAGGTAACCTTAGCCCCCAAGATATGCTTATAGAAGGATCGAGTAAAATGGACATCCAAGAGCTGCCCATCAAAGAGTGCCTTGCCAACCTAAAGGCAAAAGAAAAGGAGAAAATTAAACATTTGCTACCTCACAAATGAACACACAGGGAGTGCATTAAATACTCACAACTCGGCCAACAAATTTGAAGTATGAGAGATGCTCAGTTTGGTAAACAGAATTAGGATTTGGCTGAAACGTCGATTCATTTCCAACTGTTGTAAACAGCAGTGCCCCCTTGTCAAAAATGACCCTGGACAGCAATTGGTACCACTCTCTCGTGAGTCCACCTGCATCAATACCTTCCTCTCCTTGGAAGTGAACAGTCAATCTCCCCTTCAAATCCTGAGTTGATCTCAAGCGCAATTGATTATATGAATCCTCAAGAATGTATGCTCTTCTAACCGAAATTCTTAGAGGACTATGATGATGGTCGTGCTGATGCTTTATCTTTGATCTGAAATGAGCGCGTTTGTTGTCAAAATCAATGAAGCGAGGAACTTTCAATAAGAGAGAAAAGGACTTCTCAAGCAATCCAGGGTTTTGTCGAATGAAAGCATTTAACAGCTTCCTATGCCTCTCTGAGAACTTAACAAAAGCAACATGCTTTTCATCAGTTCTTCCAGAAGTATAGAGAGCTTTATGCTGACCAGTACTTGTGCTAACATCATCAACCTCAGAAACAGCAGCCATCCCTAAGTCATGACCAGGATCTGTTTGTCCAGGATGCAGCTTTTCAGCCACCGCGAAAAAAGATTCTATGTATGGCAAGATATTTTGAGTCCCAGCAGGAAGAGGAGTCATCATGCTTGATTGTACAGATTTCGAAATTTTTCCAGGAGCGTGCGAATCCAGTGAAGATTCCGAGTAAGTCTCGATCTTGCTTATACAAGCACTTAACTCTAGCCACAAAGGCTCTAAAGCAGAATTGATGTCTGAAACTTGAGAAAGAGCAGCGGCATACTCCTCGGGAGGAGCCTGAGTCTGTTGATCCTTCTCTTTGTCTCTCAGTGTGGCCACAAGGGAGCTTAAGGCCTGCAGAACCCTTAAGATTGCAGCTCCTTCGGAAGAAGTTATGCTGAGGAGTGCTTTTATTGCTTCACCAAACACATGGAGCTCATTCATTGCCGATTTGATCAAACTTTGAACAGCATTAGCCAACTCAGTTATAAACAGATGACAATGAGTTGGAGCAGCAACAACTAACTTCTTCAAAACCTCTGCCACAAGACCATAAGCATTATCTGATAACCTGCATTCAAAAAACAGAAATTGTTGCATTCTAGCGGTATAAAAAGATAGATGAAATGAGATTTTAACCCATCAAAGCATATGCCCGAAAAGATAATAGTAAACCGTAGACTCCATCATAGAATGTGCCTTTGGCTTTGACAGTTAAATTAACTTTCAAAAACAAATCTAAACAACCTATATAGACTCCAACGCTGAAAATAGGGCAACATGCTGATGGACCCCCTCCTTCAGACCTCCACTGGCGTAAAGAATGCAGGCAGACAAACAACAGAGAAGATAAAACGGAAAAACAAAAAATAAAAAGTTCTAAATCCCACATGAGCTATTTGGGAAGAAGGATACAAATGAGAGACTTGATAAGACAACTTCCACAGCATCATACAAGGTCATTCATTTAAGTAACAATCACTGCAGATAGCAAAGTAAATAAATGTAAAAACGTGCAAATTCAACCATACCCTTCTTTCGCGAGCAATGAGCAGAGAAGACGAAGTTCTGTCTCTGGCAAATTAACAAGTATAGAGTGAGCATCGTTTTCATCTTTCTCCGCAGAAGTTGAAGGCTTCTCACTGTCAATTTTCACAGATGTGACACCAACTCCAGGTGACATGGCAACAGATTCCGTGTGTGTGGTATCCAAAGTAGGAACTTCAGGCACGGTTGGAACTGTGCCAGATACTGCAAACTTCTCAGGTGAACTTTGTTTTCTCTCAGCATTATCAACAATGACCTCCAATAAGCTTAACAGCTGTGCAGAATTAGAATGAACATTGTCAGATCCTTTAAGTTGCAACTAAAATCGTAAGAAGGGATAGTGTTTTCTATTTTTAACTATTAGATGGTCTACCTGTTCAAGATGTGCTATGCTCCTCAGGTACAGAGGTTGATTCAAAAGCCTCAATAGCAACTCAATTGGCACACACTCATCCTGATTCTGGCTCTTCTCTTCCATAACCATTACAGCTTTCCCACGTGACCGATCGGAGCATTCAGGATGGACTTGGCGAGACAATTTAAGCTGAAGTAAAATCTTCGCTACAAAGGGATGATTGCGAGCCAAGTAAGTCATGGTTTCAAGAACCCGCCGGGACACCAAAGGAGGCACTCCTACAACAATGAAGGCACACATGAATGAATCTCAAGTACATTTGAGGGATCACTATTGGCAAACGAGCAACAGCAGTCGCACCTTCCAATCAATTCAAAAACGTTAAGGAAATGACCTCCAATAGAGAAAAATATCGGCTAATAAATAAATTGTCCAGGAAAAAGAGACACAAACAAATCTTCATCATCAGGATCAACTAATATATCAATTAACAGCAACAAAAAGGATACGACCGGCTCATAGAAACTCAACATAAAATTATTACCATCTAAAGACTGGGGACGAGAATACATCACATTATTTTGACAAGCATAGAGACGAAATGATGCCTCAGCAGCATTTAGACCATCGATGGGCTTCCTGGTATCAAGCATCAGCATGCCCATGAGAATTTTCACCAGCGCAGTTCTGGTATCACTATGAGCACATAGATTTAAGAGAAGCCGCTGGAGCTGTCCCTTGTAGAGAGGCTACAAAAGAAACACAGAAGATTAACATATATTAGGCAATATCAAGCAAAAGTTACATTGAAAACAACATACCTGGACAACACGAAGCAAGCGAATCATTGACTGTAGAGCTTCAGTATCAACCAAAGGAGCTCCATCTGCTTCAACAAGCTTTGCTCCCAAAGACCTACGGGAACCAATGCCTCCACCAATTCTCTCAATGCTGGATCCTGAACCTTCAGTTCGTCTAGATGACTCACCTCTACGGCTTCTAGGATACATACCAAAGAGGGTGCGATTATGGTATCGATTGGCAAATCTCTCACGCAACATGTTTGCTTCAGCAACTAGCGCGGGGGTGAGATTGGCAAGAATAGCATCAGACGACGTAAGAAGTACCTGCAGAGAACAATTAGATTAATTGAAATGGAATATAACAGGACAAGTTCCCTCATGTAGATTGTACTCACCTCTTCCCGCAATTCTGATGGAAATGTTGCAATGATTGATACCGTGTCCATTTCAACAGGTTGACCCTCCAGTTCTTGAGATTGATGAAGCCTTTGCGCTTGCTGTTGTGCTAAAACTTCTGCTCTAATGTCGGGGGGAAGAGCTGCCAGAAACTCTGGGTCAATATCTCCCGTATTCTGTGGCTCAGCACTAGCAGGTTGAGCAACTTGGCCTTGCTGAGCTGAAAGAACTTCAGTCCGCAGCTCCTCAGGAAGAGCATCCAAAAATGCAGGATCTATAGAACCAGAAACAGCATCGCTGTTAATTCGTTGCTCGGTCGATGGACCATCATGATCTGCCTCTTGGCTATTTTCCGGAACTTCTGTCACACAATCAAGTGATGTCTCTCTAGCTGATACAGTCGTAGAATTTCCAATAGACACGTTGGTTCTTCTAGAGCGAGCAGCCTGTGGATCACCCAAAGCAATCCTATCGGCACCACCTTGCCTCTCACCACCATCGTCCTGGCCATCTGCACTTCCAATTTCAACGTCCAAGCTCCGAAGACTTTCCCCAAGAGTTGCACCACTTCCACCACTTTCCTGGCTTACTGCTTCAACATCCCGTACAACGGCATCACTGTGCTCAAACTGCATCTCAACAGGCTGAGCCCGAGTGGCAGAAGCATTGGGCTCTTGCATCGATTCACCACGTGCATTTCCCATATCAGCATTTTCAGATCCTTCAGTCATCTCTGTTGGTGGTATGTCCCCGTGTTCATCATTAGCATGGCTTTCAACAGCAATGTCTGGCCTACCTTCAGATTCCTGCTGCCCAGTAACTTCACCTCCATGTTGAAGCTCCGCAACCATGTTCTGTTCAGAGGGATTTTCAGCCGTTGGCCTTTGCAACTGGGAAACAAGCAACTCCTCTAGACCTTGTGGAATCATAGCTGCACCTGAACCGCTTGTTTGCTGGTTCTCATCTACCCAAAGGTTCAAACGGTGTCCATGACGTCCGCTTCTCAGTGACCGGAAAACAGAATCCAGCCGCGTTGAGGCACCCTCGGTGTTCCTATCAGAGAAAACTATATCGGCCACACTATCTGAGGAGCAAATAGCTAATTGTCAGAGACATATACTGTAGACTTACAATACGATACTGTAGTGAAAGCACAAACAACAGCTGGAATGAAGACTCTACTTGCTTTATCAAAACAAGATAAAGAGAATTTAAAGTAAATTGAGAAGTTGTAATAAGGTCGCCCACCTGAATGTCTCTGAGACGATAAGTGAAGTGAGGAAGTTGGTCTAGTTAAAAGAGGATGCCTAGAGGGAGCTGCAGTGCTACCACCCCTCCCCAAAAGATTATAAATAGATGTGGTACGCCCATGACGTCTCGAGCCGAAAACTTCCACTGGCATCAAGTGCAGAGTTTCATTGGGAAAAGTATGATTTCTTCCAAGAACCTCAATATGGTCAAATACGTTAATTCCATTAATCCCTTCCTCAAGCCTCAGAATAACACCATCTTCATCGTCCTCGTCATCTTCATCATCTTCCTCCAGTACCTCATCATCAAAATCATCATCATCATCCATATCATGTTCATCTTGATCAGTATCAGGGTGTGGAAGATGATGTACTTCATCTTCCTCCAGATCATTATGATCCTCATCGTCCTCATCGTCATCTTCATCAACTTCATCCCCATCATCACCCGACATCTCCTCATCGTCATCGTCGTCATCTTCGTCAATATTTTCTTGCACATGAGGCTGGATATCAAATCGTATGCCAACGGTATCGATACCATTTTCAAGACCCCTAGCTTCTTCAGAAGATTCATGCATGTAGTCATCCTCGCTACCAGGAGCAGAACCTTCATCAAGATCCTGATCATGCTCCATATCATCTGTCACAGCCTCAGAACCCCCAAAAGTATGGAGAGTATTGCTAGGATCAGCATTATCCGCAGCCAGAGACTCGTGATTTGATTGAAATGCTGCATCCATGGACTCAGATGCCACACCATTGTTATCTGTTTGACCAGATTGATTGGGATCAGAAGCTTTGGGTGAAGTGTCACCCTTCCCTGTGGTAGGATCAACAGAATGGACATGCTCCTTGCTGACAAGCTCAAGAGCTTTTATAAGCCCCGTGACAACTTTAGGGGAGTCAGCATGATCTAGGTCCAAAACCCTGAGAAATTGTGTCAGTGATTTGACGAGACCAACATCAACAAAAGTGGCAGAGGCCTCTGCTGAAATATAAGAGCCAGTGGGTGAACGCGCAGCCAGGACATCATTAAGAAGATCGACAAAAACCTGCATCTCACTGCCTGTTGATCTACAATCTTTAGATGTATCGACAAAATCATTGAAGATGTAAGTGATTTCTGTAAAGACCCTCCTCCTTGCCTCCGCAGACCGAACACAAGACGCCACCAAAAACTGGCTGGCCCTTGATGACAGTTTATGCCTCCAATCTCCATCAATCTTCTTATCTTTCTTAGAGGCTTTAGCACATGGAAGAAACTTGCGCAGAACGTGACTATATATTCCTCCACCACAAACTTTCTGATGAGGAACCCTGCAGCTGCTTAAATCAGCATCTTTTCGCAGCAGAACTTGAACAGAAGTAGGATACATCAAAAGAATCTCTGTCATAAGCTTCAAAACGAATACAACTTTAGCAATTGACACTGATGCTTCCACATTAGAAGCTTCAGACTCATCCATTGCATTGACAACAGCTTTTCCTTTACCCTTGACAGCCGCAACATCGATATCCATGTCAGCTGATGACGGGCCACTCTGGGTCCCTTCATCTTGCGAGGGAGGTTCAAATGTACAAATCAACTCCAAAAGAAGTTCAATCACGCTCACGAAGCTCTGAGGATATCTGCGATGAGCCTTTGTACTCTTAGAGTTTGAATCAGGAACTTTGCCCAAGGAGAGCTTCCCATCATTAGCTTGGGGCTTCTCTTTCTCCTTCTCCCTCTCTTTTTCTTTGCTCTTGTCTTTGTCACGATCCTTCAGCAAGACAACATATGGCCTTTCACCTACCATCTCAACTTGGCCCACAGCTTGAACTGCCTGCATGAAAACAACTGGATCCCGTGAAATGACAGAAGTCAAATTTAGTAGGAAGTTGCGGGCAGTGACCCTTCCATTGGAATGCCTGTTAGCAGCGGCCATGAGGCTGTGTCTTATCTCAGATTCCATTGCTTGCTGCAGCGTTTGAGGATCTTCGAGCACATGACAGATGATTGTGGCGGCAACATTGTCAAAGCCTGAGAAGAGGCTATGTGTAGGCAAAGAAAAGAGCAAATTCAAACCACCAGCATCCAGAAAGCTCACTGCAACTGAATGGGTTCTGGTAAGAGTGGCACATAGCTGCAGAACAGCGTGTGTAGTTTCGGATGGTAGCTGATTTCTAATGTAACTGCAAGCAATTTCAATCAGTCTCTTCTGGTCATGGATATCTACATGCTTCGCTGATGATCCCAGAGCAGGCGGCAATTTGCTTTTCTTATCGTCATCAATAGAGATAGATGCCTGCTGGAAGCTCACATCATCCTTCTTTAACTGATCCAAAATTTCCGTATTTAACTTGTTATCCACCTGCAACAGCCTATCAACAGCAAGAAAAGCTGCTGTTACCCACTTAGGAACCTGACGTTTCTCCTTGTCTTCTGGAATAGAACACCAGGTGTAAAGTAGATTTGATGCAAGTTCTACGAATCCATTTGTCAAAGCAATTTCCCTGGCTGCAGCATCCTCATGAAGAATTAAAGCAAGAACATGGAAAAGAGCGGATAGGAGGGTATCCTGTCCACTGTCAGAGACTGAACCACAATTCTTCAGCTGGTCAATGACAAAAGAGACGATGCTAGACCTGTATTGCCCCTCATTCTGGGAAGAAATCGTCATAAACAAGTCATGAACTGAAAAAGCAAGTGATTCTTTCATCTGAAGAAGCTTCACACAAGTTGATAGCAACTCCTCCACAGCAGGAAGATGAACCGTCTCTGCTTCAAGCTGACACGCACTATCACTTGACGCATCATCCTTCTTGTCTGATTCAGAGTTTCCCAAGGACATGGCAAGTGCACGAGCAAGTTCATCATCTTCCTGTGTTTCCTCTGGATGAGAAAATAACCACTCCATTGCCAGCTCTACACTATTTGATCCCACTTGCCTCAAAGCTTCTTCCGCCCTAGGCCGAGAAAATCCCATCTCCACAATGGTTGAGATGGTGCTTTCACTAGGTGGTGGACCACTAATACGAGAACTGGCACTGCTATTTACATTTTTCACTTCAACCCCCGAAAAAATGTGTCTAATGATAGAAATGACGGTTGCCAAAAAATCATTACTGCAATCAGTAAACTGAGGGTGAGTCCATACAGGAAGAACTGCCTTCAGAACCATAGAATGAAGCATCTTTACAAAAGTCTCAGCGTCCTGTGGAAAAGAAACTTCGCCACTTGTCAAAGGTTGAGTGAGCAAGTGTTTGGTAAAAGGAGACAATATAGACGATGAGGTCACTAGGTGGTCCATAAGTTTACCATAGCTAGCTAGAGGACCATAGATCCATAAGTTCTCTGTATCTTTCTTTTCCTGTTTTACATTTCCATCATCGGTCTCCATGGGAGAAGCAGGAGCCTTATTAACAGCAAAAAGCAATTGGCTCGTAGCCTCAAATGTGGTCAAGACTGATTGAATCACCCCATGTCCATACAAGCAGTTTAGTAGGACTAGATTACAAGAATCTTGCCGGTCCATCAGAATTGCATCAATGAAATCAATGACCTTACCAAAGTAGCGGCATTTCGTTGACACAGAAGACTCTGATCCAGAGGGATTTACACGACTCCCAAAGTTCATATGATCCAACGAAATTGACGCAAAGGTTGATGCCACTACCTTCGATGATGGGGTTATATTCACCGTATCCTCCCGTCGCCGAGAAGGAAGTAACATCACTTTCCCCAACTCTTGAAACAGATGAGTTATGTGAAAGGAGAGTGACCTCACCATGTCACAGCAAGAAGCATAGTAGGACCTTTGTTTGTCAAGCTCCTTTTTACCGGCAGCATCTAAAGAATCAGAATGATGTGTCTGACTGGTAGATCCAGAACGGAGGCTCGTAGGTCCGTCACTGCTGATTCTTTGATGAAAACTAGTAGCACGACCTAGATCCCGATACAAGTTTATGAGGTCAAAAAACTGAGATTCCATGCTCCATCCTGAAGACCTTCGCCTGAACAACGGATCAAGGAACTGCCTAACGGAATTAAACCGCTGCTCTTCAGTTTCATTCGAATTGCCTTCTGGTTGAGGCAACTCAGTGGAAGTTCCTGCAGTTTCCTCCATTTCTAGTTTGGCATCTTCAAGCAGAGAAATCTGCCACATAACTTCACGGTGTACGCGTCCAATGTCTTCCAGAACATCTCTGCTACCGTTGGCAAACTCTGTCAGCAATGCAGTAACCCAACGGTTGTCTTTAGAGGCAGCGAGAAATAAAAGGAACTCAACAAGGGAAAGCGATGAAAATACACCCTCATCTCGGCTCATCCTGGGATCAAGCAAAAATGATCCAGAGAAGGCAGTAAAACCAGCCAAAGCTTTCTTCAGATGTTCCCTCAGCGCAGAACAGAAGGCTCGAGCAAGTGGAGCAGAATGATGTTGAGTAAAACCCTTGAAAACCATGGTGCTATGCAACGCAATGGACATCCCCTCAGATGACTGAGCAATGCTAGGCTGTAACAAAAGCTTCAACAACGCATCTATGCCAGACTTCTCCACAAATAACCGGCATGTTTCAGAATTTTCCATCGTTCTATGAACCAAGACCATCAAGTGAAAGACACATAATTGGACGAACTGCTCATCACTGATGCCTTCAGCAGCCAGATCGACTGAACCAACCAGACAGCAAGCACCATCATTGTCCTTGTACTCGGCATCCATATCCATTGCAGCAGTCCCACCTAGTTTTCCTGAAGCTCCCAAGCAAGAACTCTCCCTTGAAGAGGAAATTTTATCAACAATTTCAATGATTATATCAACACCATCACTTCTCAATGATGATACATGGCGCAAAAGCTCTTCCACTGCATTTGCCAAAGGAACAATGGCTTCATTCATAGCAACAACATATTTCTTACTGGTAAAGATGTCAACCAGGAAGCGTAGCGCAGAAGTTTCTTTGACTGCATCGACACCTTTGGTATTAAGACAGATTGCGCCAAGACCATTAGGGATACATGTGAGAGCCTTAGCAGATGGTGTAACTCCAGAAACAACTGAAGATATAAACGAATCCGGAAGACCCATTTCAAATAAAGTGGACAAGCAAGTAGGATCTTTGTGGATAATCTCACTCATTAATGTCACAGCCGAGTGATAAATGTCACCACCAAATTTTTCTACATTTCCGAATATATGTGAAAGTGTGGCAGCAAGAGAAGTGTCCTGTGTGTTCTGGGATCTACTGGGGTTTGTAGGTGAGTATGTAGCAGATCCAAGGGCCTTCAATAAAACCTTAATGAGCCTTTTCTGTGTGTTCAACAGGTCATCGTTGTTTCTTGAGCATTCACCAATGGCCGCGGACTCATCATTTTCTCCCGTTAAGCCAATTACTCTAGTAACTTCCAGTTGTAATCTCTGCACTAAAAGCTCAACTCCCCCTAGTTCCCTGAAATGAGATACCGCTGAACTACTATAATCCATGAGCTTTTGAATAGTCTTCACAGCTAAGCAAACAAGATGCATATGGCTAGGATATGAATTTTCCAAAAGTGGTAAGAATGTCGGAAGCATCCCCCAGCCTCTGATATTATTACCTTGAGTTGAAGATGAAACTATGTTGAGCATATAAAACTGAAGAAGTGCTTCAACAAAGGCAAGAGATGATGGATCACTGGAGCTATTTAGAGATAAAACAGCCTTCTGGAGCACATTAAGGAGAATTGCACGGTGGGTGGCTGTAAAACTAAGACTTGATCCACTTAAAATCCGAGCACGCTCATGAGATGATATATATGCAGCTAACTGAGCTCCCAAAGCAAGCATTGCAAGCGTTCTAATAGTTCCAAGAATAGATTCTTCAGAACGCACGATCCTAATAAGCTCATTTGTATACTCTGGCTCATTAGCAAAGAATGATGCAATCTCGTCGTGTGCATCATTAGATTGAACTAACACAATGAAAGCTAGAAGGCAAATTCTACTATATAGCCTGCATGCTCTGGCAGAGCGAAAGGCATGAGCATATCTGATTCTAGTAAGCAATGCAAATCGGACATCGGGAGGTACATGGTACTGCTGAATGCATTGTTTCATAAGGACGAGATCATCCTCCTTTCTCAAATGAAGATCTGGAATATGTACAACCCTGGAAGTAGAATTGGGTGTGTGACCACTAGATCCCTCACTTTGGGAATAGACACCATTTAGCTCAAAATAGAGGGTGGAGCCCAGCCGATATTGAGACTTGTCATATTCATTGTCCACTTCTGATGGAAATAAACAAAGTCCTTCCTCTTGCAATCTCTCATTTGCTACAACACATGAATATAAACCCAAGCCCTCTTCTTTGCTGCCCCACCCCTGTGCCAGAGATAGGAGATGGCCATTTACCGAGCCACATCCAACTGACTTCCCACTGCCATGGAGCTTAGATGGATTTATTTTTACAAGTGCAGATAAAGTCTCTAAGGTGGCAATCAGGATTTCAGGGTCAGTTGATGAGAGTAGGAGCTTGAAGTGCTGCACGAATACGACTCATGTTATTTTGCCGAAAAACAGTAGCATTCATGCTACATTATCACAACTCGAAACAAAAATCATGTCACATAATCAAATTTCAGGATTGTTTACCTCTAATCCTTCAAACGAATTTTTGTTGTGACAGTTCTCTAGTATTATTTGCATCACTCGCAGAATCTGTAAAACTGCAAGTTTTGGAAAAGGACTTTCTTCTTCTCCAATCTTATCCGACAAAAGGAGATCATTCCTACAGGACAGGTAAGTCTTGAAATATGTGTCAAAATGAAGAAACAGCGGCCTCCAATGATGGAAATTTCCCTGATGTTACAAACAAATCAATGCAAAGCCAAATCGTTAGCACAGAAAGATCATCCTACAAGCAGAAAAACCTGTATTGATTACCGCAAGGAGAAAAACCATGTATCACCTTATCATACTCCCAATTAAAACCAGAAAGGGGAATTGCTATATCTTGTAGTGGACTTTCGATGACTTTGTCAATGAATGATTTGACCTTGGGAGGCTGCAAGCCAAAAAAGAAATACCATTACATATACTATCACAAGAAGGATAAAAGCACTACGTTCCTCTCCATTGGACAAACATTTAGTGGGAAAATCACGAAATTGAAAGAGGAAAAGGGCAAGGTAGCAAGAAAAAAATAGCATAATAGGAGCCTAAATTGATAATGCCACCCACACACGCAGTGTGTCATAAGTTAGAAAAGGCAACTTTCAGTAAATTCAAGTCATCCATTTCAACGTATCTAATCCCTTCCTTTCCCCACTTGCCTCTTCTATACAGGCCAAGTTCTAACTCATCCATTACTTGATATAGGATTCACTGAATTATTTCTGCCAGTAATCACAGAGGAACTTGCGAACACCGTTGTCAGGATTGGGATCCTATGTACGATTATTTGGAGATCGTATCATATGATAAGATCGTGGATCGTATGATCCTACAAATTTGTGGAATTGAACCCTAAAATATGGAATTCTTACTTAAACAACTGCGATTAGATGTCAATTTTCAACTAACAGACAGGTAAAGCACTTGGTCCAGACAAACAATAAAGTTTTACAGCATAAATCTCCTTGTCCTAGCTTTACCTAAAATCATTTTATTTCTCCTCTCCTCTCTTGTGAGACAAATATGTTCTCTGTCTTATTCCACAGGATAAAATATTATTTACAACAATGTCGGATTCCCACCCTCTGATTGGCTCTCCCATAGTAACAAACCTCACTTTCACTCGCCATTATCACGTTTTCAGCTCTTTTTAGAGTTCACCTGACGTTCTAATCGGTACAAAGAACATATGCTACTTGGCCAAATCAAATCTGGTGACAATTTCTTAAGGATGTTCCAGATGTAATCGCTCTCATCCAGTTGCATAAGGACAGAAGCTTCTTCTCTCTCATCTCCAAAGGATGCACAGTTCAGATGAGCCGAAGCAGTGGTCGATGACCCGTCCCATCTTTGACTCAAGACTGAAGAAGAAGAAGATGACGTCTTTGCCTCTCCGCTTTTTTTTTCTACAGTTCATTCATCTCACCCCTTTTACTTAGTTCTTCAAGCCATATGTTCGCCAAATGGGGCCTGTAAACATTATTCAGGCAGAGAAATGGCCTATGGGCTTGGGGAAAAGAGGCCCAATTTCATGTTTGCTCCTGCTGAAAAGGCAGAATTACCTTATAAAGCTGGATTGGTGAAATTGTAGGTGAGATCATGATCCTACTTGATTCTTACGATATGGATTATGACCCCACCATGATCCCAACAGACAACATTTTTCTTAGGATCAACAATCCTACATTTCAATAAGCTGATCCTAACAACCCTTATTGCGAAACAGATTGAGGAAATTGACTTTTTCGCTTGGAGGAAATGTTCTCTCCAACAATTCTAAAATAGAATTCCTACAAACAGAAGAGAATCGTCAAGATCTAATTGCATCTAAAAATTAATGATAGAACTATTGAACAGGAGTATTAAGCCCACAAGGAACCTACTAATGCAATTCAACAATGCTTACGAAAAGATAAATAATAGTGCTTTCCATCGCTAGAAATAGAGGCTAGAAAGACAACCAAGCTATCCGTTGTACTATCTATTCAGTAGAAAGCAACCATAGAAAAGGTGACCCTAACTAGAAGTTCAGGCTAGCAAGACAAATAAACTAAGTATTGCATTACATGTTAAGTGGAAAACGGTGCAAGTTTACAGAGCCAGTACCAGGAAAGCAGGTAGAGAAAAAATTGACAATAAAATAAATGTTCTCAAGCACACATCAAAGAGCACCAAATCCACATATTTGGCATTATTTTTCTCGTAAATTTTGTTTCTCAAAAGGCATATATTGATAATGTAAACTCTTTCTAGTATTGAGTTCAAATAACTCATAATATATTCAACTCTTTTGATGTCGATAAAAATTTCAAGTCATTAGTGTGGTAAGTAGGGCAGTGGTCCAGCACTGGTCAGCAGTGCAAACTGGAGATCACATGAGGATGAAGAAATTTCTTATTCTTGGTAACACAATTCATGAAGAAGGCACTAATGCAGTATGTCCAGAGTAGTAGAGGAGGCAAAGCGATAAATGCATTGATCACATATATAACAAGAGATCTAGCACATCTAA
The DNA here is from genome assembly GCA_028455895.1 of Rhodomyrtus tomentosa. NCBI lineage: Eukaryota > Viridiplantae > Streptophyta > Magnoliopsida > Myrtales > Myrtaceae > Rhodomyrtus > Rhodomyrtus tomentosa. The sequence continues at coordinate 30,383,771 of JAPCWY010000001.1, read as the reverse complement.
ACCAATGTAGGTCATCAACTATGGTGCAAGATGAACTAAAATATGACCTAAAACATGTGAAAGAGACCATATATGGGCTTGAATTACCATAGACCGACAGAAGTGCCTTTTAATGGATTTTCACTAGGTTGATAGGTCAATATTCAATAAGCAGAAATTAAGTCCTGGACTCCAGAATGCGTTCTTGTCAGTGCTTCACAGAGGGTTAGCAAGAAATTCGTTATTCTTGCTAACACAATTCATAGCCCATGAAAGACGCTAAGTTATCTACATCAACAACACCTTTATCCCAAACTAGTTGAGATCGGCGATGCTGAGTTATCTACACGGAAAAATATTTCAAAAGGCACTAATGCAGTATATCCAGAGTAAGAGAGGAGACAAAGAGATAAATGCATCGATCACATATATAACAAGAGATCTAGCACATCTAAACCAATGCAGGTCAATGAACTATGGTGCATGATGAACTAGAACATGACCTAAAACATATGAAAGAAACAATACTATGTGGCCTTGAATTACTATAGACCTACAGCAAAATAAATGTCCGAAAAGAAGCGCCTTTCAACGGATTGCAACAGAGATGATAGATTAACATTCAATAAGCTGAAATTAAGTCCAGGACTCCTGAATGGGTTCTTGTCGGTGCTTTACAGAGTGTGAATGCACCAGTGTAACTTGCTGCATGAGCCAATTCTAAGATGTCTGGCTATCCATTACTTTCACTTACTGACTTCAAATATTTCTTTGGTGCATATAATCACCAACTATATGATACACTATAAGGGCTACATAAATTGATGACAATGACCAGCTTACAAGCAGGCACAGAACATGTACCTGTGCTCACAGAAAAGACCCTTAATCTTATGCCCATACACCACAAATGATCAAATATAATAACAATTACACTATTCTAAGTGGAACCGGCTTTAATTACCGGCAGTAATAAAAATAATGAAGAAACCGGTCCACAAAATCCCACTGAAGTTCCATCCTTGGGTTACACAAGCATCTTCTCTTTGGTATAGCATGGATGAAAAGCATATAAATCACATACATAGACACCCAGATAAAGCCCAATGATACAGCAGTCATTAGAAAAGAACATATGGACGGGTAGCAAGGGTTAGTCCGTGACGGTCTGCTTCTTGAAAATTGCTCACAGGCCTTGTTTATCAACCTCAAAAATCTTTATATAGAAATGACTTCCAGTTTAGGCAAAATAAATCATTATAAAGTTTTTATTTCACTGCATACATAATCTGCCTATTACTTCACAGAGCCAAGCTAAGCACCGCATGGATGAAATAACATCAGATGCAGCTGTGGCTCAACCATAAAACACAGCGAAACACCAAAACTATATTGAAGCCAAAAGACCGTTTGGACACATATGTACAAATCAAGATTTCATGCCCTAAATCTCAAGAAATCTTTTCAAACAATGTTAAGGACAAGTTCGGCTCAACAGAAAATTTCGGTCATTTTATGTTAAATGTTTTCTGCGTTACATTTACTTCATAATCATATTTTACAATAATTTTAGCTCTTGTTCAGTTGGAGTCGGAGAGAAGAAATTCTAAAAACCCATCTTGACACCCAGTAGTTTCTATCCAAACAGAATATATTTGTTTTGAAGCTTTGCAGAATATTGTAGGATCAGAAACACAAAAATGGTCGAAAATGAGCTTCCTGGAAGAAACTTTTATATTTGCACGAGTGATACTGGTTTTGTCAATAAGGCGCCAAACAGAAAAATAACTCCTCCTTTTATTGACTTTCCGAGGGCCTTCTCCACACCAAGAAATGTTTCATTCGTATGACGTGCAGTTAGGAAGAATGACGACATGACCACAGAACCAGAACCCTACAAAGAACCTCAAAAAGACAAAATGAAGCACCAACAATACTCCTACCAGCATAAACCCAGCCAAAAGAAAATGACCCATAGAGCCCACTTCAGATGGCAAGGCAACCCAAGCTGCCGGATATGGGACAACCAGAGAACACCCTATTTCCCTAATCACCGATACATAATGTGAGGACCTCAGCAGAAACAACCCCCCCCCCCCCCCCCCACCCCCAAAAAACCCCCGAACAACACGAACAAATTCCAAGGGTGGATACAAACGCGCGCAAGCAAGCAAACAACGTCGTCTTCACTCACGCTCGCATAGGGCAAACCCAAAAAAAGATTCGGAAAGAGCGACTTACGGTCTCGGAATCCATCCTAACGGAGGGACCGATGGCAGTCTCGCCAGACAAGAGTTGGCGAAGCCTCGAAGGCAAGCTCGATCTTAGGGATGCCATCTCGCCTCGACGAGTCTCTACTCGCAGCTAGCTGCAACCCGAAAATAACCAAAAAACAAAAACAAAACAGAAAAAGTAAGCGCCAACAACCGCAAAAATCCCAAAACACCGTCGATCAGGAACGGGCACCAGAATCGAATCCCTAATCGACGCCGCCCCACCACACAGATCAGAACACGCCTAGAGGCGCATACGATACGACTCTAAATAGAGAGAGAGAGAGAGAGGGAGGCGAGACCTGAGAGAGGAGAGAGAAGGCGGATGCGGACACATCCGAAGCTTTGACTGTACAGAGCAGGCGGAGAGAGAGAGAGAGAGTGTGTGCGTGTGTCTTGAGGTTGCGTTTTGTGTCGAGCGTGAGGAGAAGGAGGGGGCGGGGGGGGTCGTCGTCTCCGTTCGTGCGAATGATTTCTCTCAATTTCGAAAGGGGTTAAAAATGGAGCAGGGAGGCCCTGTCGGGTCGTGTCGGGTCGGGTCGGGTGTCTATATCCGCCCCTCCCTTTGGCCCGATCCACTTCGCCACGACACCCCGTCCTCCACCACCTCCTTCCTCACGAAAAAGCAAGTCGGTCTCAATAGGAAGTCGGTCTTGGCCTTTCTCCTTTTTTTATTTTGTGACTCTTCTTTTTTTCCTTCTCCATAAAGATTTCCCCATTTTCATGATAGGGAAATGCTCCATGTGGAGGATAATGCAGAATTATTTTTTTTGGTCGGATAATGCAGAGATTTATTTACTAAATTACGCTAACACAATAACACGTACTTCTTCTTCTTCTTCTTTTGGGTGCCGCCGCCTCTCCTCGACTTCTTGCTTTAATAACTCGTCGAAGAAGGTCCCTCATGGCGCGAAATGGTACATGCCGGCCAATAAACTAATAGCATAGAACGATAATCGTAAGCTAATAACATAGAACGATAATCGAGTGACTTCCGAATACTTTTTAAAACAGTACCCAATTCATGTCGCGCGCGATATCCTTGCGCTACGATGATCGATACAGTTCCTGTCTACTTGATAGCACAATAGTGATCCCACATCTATGTTCATAACTAAGGAAGGAAGGGAGGGGAAAAAAAAAAATTTGCTCTTTTTGGAATGCGATGCAAAACAAAATGGATTACGGAGAGACATAATATGATTTTTAGGAACAAGAATAACAAAGTTTTATATAGAGAAAAGTTTGAAATGGAGGGAGTGGATGGTCCTTTACCCACACCATAAGTTTAAAAGGCGATTTCAGCATAAATATAGATAAGACGATTACTTCCAAAATTGGGTAAATCATATTTTAGGATTTGTTTTCTAGTTTGATAAAAAAAAATAGTTTATTATAAATGAAAATTAGCAAAACATACATACGCGTAAACCTGCTGATTCTGGGTATTTCTCTGTTCCAATTTTTTGGAATTATGTGCGGAACCGGACTGGACCAAATGTTTTTATTTTTATTCATTTTTTTAATCTCTCTTAAAGAGTAAAGAAAATGAAATTGCCAAAACCCTAAGCCGGATTGACCTAGCCCAAGAACCGAACGAGACCGACCGATTTGATTTCCGATCCAATCCGGCACCAATCACCCCTAGCTAGCCCTAAATTTCAATATGAGATTGTGTTGTTGTTTGTTTGAAAAGCAAAACAAAATAATATCTTTTTTGCATCCCATGTAGGATAGAAAGGAAAGAAAAAGTCTCTTTATTAATTAGAAGCACGCTATAGCCTTTAGATAAAGAAACGAGCAAGTAGCAATTGTTACTTATCGAACAGTTGTGTCCGAATGACTGTTATTACCACGAACAGTCATGTCGGTATTGCAACTTTTCAGACATGAATTGATGCACTGTTTCGAACATGAACAAGTACATTCGTACACGAGCAGTCTATATAATAGACAATTCTGTTCAGTCTTTAGAAACAAATTTTCTTTCTACATTTTTCCTTCAAAATAGAGTCAATCATCTTTTCATTGTTTCGCAAAGAGTTTTAGGAGATTTACTGGAATTGCTATTCAATATTTTCGCCGTGACTTTGTTGTATCTTGAAGGAAATTTGCCAAACACCTATAGTAATTTCGTGGGGTAAATTAATCTTAAAAGAGATTGATTACACGCCTCAAACCTATAGCAATTTCGTGGGGTAAATTTTACCAACCACATAGTCTAAGGGCCCAGCCAAATGCTCGCCCCAGTCTTTGATCTTCTAGATTTTTGTAAAATAAATTGCATTAGAAGTGTCACGCCTATCAACAGTGTTTTTAGATTTTATCATCTCTATTGTTTTCTTAATTGGTATTATGGCCCGCGCTGATCACATGTCTAACTTAATGATTGTCATGGAAAGAAAATGGTAATAATTACTCAATCAATCTTAAATATATTGTACGATTGTCAATTCAGTCATAAATTTTTTGAATTGTACTAATGTAATCCTAAACCCTTGTACGACATTCTAATGTTATCTTTCCACCAATTACTGAAAGAAATCGCTGACATTGCGTCCAGTAATCTCCGACTATCTTGCTTAACTCCCTACAGTGGACAAGTATATTTGCGCCGTGTTAGCATTATATGATGATAATTAGCTAAAATGAATTCGTTGATGTATAGGACCAACTGGGGCATTGGTCATGGGGTGCATTTGGCAATGATTCTGATCATGATAGAATTGATTTTTTTCTAATTATGTTTTTTTTTTTGGTAAGATACGTGTAATTTTTTTTTCTAATTATGTTCCCTTGACTAATTTTAGAGAGTTAGAACTCGTTTGTAATTGCACAAAATTTTTATTCCCTTAACAAAAATGCGTTTGGTAACTGTACAATATTTCTATTCCCGAGAACGATTTCTCTTCCCCTTTCATTTGAGTCAAATAATTGTGTATTGTCGCTATAAAGTCAATCTATATAGCATCACTAATAAAATGGATACATATTATGCATAATCCATAATTAGTCTATTTATTTCATGAAGACATATATAAATCCTTGAGAAAGAACATAAGCTCAATAGGCAAATTGCAATTTATTTATTTTTGCGAGTTTACACCTAAATTAGCTTATGAAAGAAGTTTGAATGACCCTGAACTACTTCATGATGGTACTAATCATGTAAAGACGGATGAAATATAAGGTTAATGGTAGTCCTTCACAAAGTTTGTTCTTAAATTGCTTTCTACGATAAACATAAATGTTGCAAAGTATTTTAAAAAATAAGATTACAAAAGTTGAAAACACAAAATCAGGGAATTTCAGGCATATTGTGATCTCTTGACATTTTTTTTATAATATTTTTCCCAAGGAGTTTTATCTCGGCTGCCTCTTCATACGATATATCATATGCAACCTCTTCTTGTATAGGTCCAAACGGGTACTCCGGATCTCCATGTAGGAAAAGTTTGTGTCCATCCTGTGTTGGTCACCAATGCAATTATAAATATCACAACATGCAATTGCAATAAATGCTTGTTTTTGAACTATAAATGGAGGCACACGTCTCAAAATGAGGAGGTTATTCTTTGATGCCCCAAATGACTTCTCAATGACACTCAAGAGTGCATTTGATTGAACATTTCTCTTACAATTTTGGATTGTCTCCCTTTACCCCTATAATCATTCGGCCGATACTGTTCACTTTTAAATGGAGCTAAAAATCCCAGAAGTATAACATAACTAGAATCTACGACGTAGTGTTGGCCTATAACAAGGTATATATAAATTTGCTATGATATGCAACCGCAGTACAAAAAATTACTCCTTCTAGACAAAGCAAATACCTAGTGATGGTCGAGGAAATTTCAATTGAGGAGTCTCGAGTAGTGCCGAGAGTATTCGACACTTGTTGGCGAATCCTTCTTATATAACATACACGAAAGTAAAATTCATATCAAAAGAGCAAACACATGTCACATTCTAGGTGATAGTCCATTTCTTTACCTCTATGTAGGGTCTACTCAATACAGGAATGAAAACATTAATGTGGGTGTCATCAATATCACCTATGTAGCCCTATGATTTCACGAAAATTTAGTGTTATATAAGATTATCAACTATATGTATTTGATGGTGTAACGTTATTATGAAAACATACCTTGAAGTAGCATTTATGGTTAGGATCCATAAGAATCTATTCTGAGACAACATTAGAAGAAGTTGGTCTAATAAGCTTTTTGAAATTTGAGAAATGAATTCAACACCGTAGCCAAATACTTGATGATTATTTCTAACATTGAAATCTCTCACATAAGTCTCTACTAGAGTTATCATGACCAACCAAAGATAAGAGATCCCAATTTATTCATCTGCCCTAACATATTGACTTTCTTTCAACCAATCTATTGCCCGCATTAAATCACATAAGTTCAGAAAAAAATGTCTCTCTAATCTGAAGGCTTCATATGTTATGTCTGAATGTCCACAAAGAGTCTCCCTTACCTATTCGGATCATGACAATTGACTGTTTCTAGTAGGTTTTTTTATATGTGCGGACATGTTCATTTCAACAGTGCACGTCTATCTCGAACTCATAGTACCTATGCCATTACACAAGTACGATAACATTAATATAGATATATGGAACAAGGCAAAAAAAAAAAAGCCAATAACAACCAATAATATAAGCCGAGTGAAAACAAACCAAATATAAAATTCTCACATAATCTATTATAGACAAGAGATATCCTCACATGCAGGTCGTGAGGGCCGACAGATACTCTCATGGTGGCGGCAGCGAGAGGCGAGGACGGTGGCGGTGCCTACGTTCCAGCCACACTCAGATTTGGGCATTTAGGTTCAATTTGATTTGGTACGTTTAGAATGTTAGTGATATCCACGTAAGGGCGGATCGACCCACCTGGACGTCGCTGTTAAAGTCGGAAAGGCGATGCTGACCCTTCAACACCCGAAGCCATCTACAATGCCTCTCTCCCCCTAGGATGCAAATTTTTTTTTTTCCTTTTTTGACTTTTTTAACTTTTGTTGTTATTTATAGTTTTTTTTTCCCTGATGTGGGCCTCTCGTGCTCCCGATATGACGCCGTTTATCCTCAAACGACATTAACAATGCCAAGTCTGCAATTTCTACTCAAATTTGATTGAGCTAATGAAAGTACTTGATTGCACTAATTATACAAATTTTACATCTGTTTGGTTTAGGATGAGCAAATCATATCGCTTGAACCGAACCAGGATTTCTAATTCTATAGGAAACGGTCCGGTTCCCGTTTCTAGGGTCTTTTATGACCAGTGGGTCCGGACCGGATCAATCGATTTATTTATTTAATTTAATTTAAGTTTGACGCATATTATCAAGAGAAAACTCGAAGCCAGGAATACCATCGTTGGAAGAAGATGTGATTGGAAATTGACGCCATCGTTTCCAAACTAATGAGAAGGCCAATGCAGAAATCCAAAAGGATGGTAAAGATTTGACCTTTGCCTGCTTACATTTAATAATTTAAACTTATGCTTACTTTGCCCAAAATGGAAAACAAATTACTTAACTAGTTCTGTCCATATATACACGTTAATGTCTTCATTGCCAACGAAGGCAAAAACAAATGAAAGAAATATGAATCACGGACTTCACATTTACAGCATCGATCCCTTGTCGTCTTGCCACATTCTGAAGCATTCCCTTCATGACAAATACGGCATGATTTATGACTGCATCCACCATCCTTCATTCCACTTTGGACGTGGCGGCCATTGCGGCATCAAAGAAGCTTCAACGGCTCCATAGAGAGTAGATGCTTTTCTCTTCCTCTTTTTGTATATTTCCATAATAGACTTATAAAACTTCAATCTTTATCATTGTGTTGTTCTTCATATTCCAGTAGTTAGGTTCAACAACGAGAACTTGACACGCGCGCAAATCTTTCCCTTCTCCAAATCCAACTTAGCACCTGTTACCAATCAATGCCCTGGGATATGTTGAGGCCCTTGCAATGTTGTGAAATGTGTATAATTCTTTGAAATTGTATTGGAACCGGACCGACGGTCCGGTCTGCAGTTCTGAAAAGTTGAAAATTGAAACCACCAGTCCGGTTCTAGGTTCTTAAAAGGAATCGGACTGAATCGAGAACGATCATCTCTAGTTTGGCTCAACATTGGGGATGAACATTGGGGCTTTACAGCCTCTTGGGCAAATGTAAAAGAATTTAGATTATTTTTTGGCTCACTTTGGGACATGCAATTGCATCTCAAAGGCTCTCATTTAGCCCAAAGTATCTATGAAGGTGCTTTGGAAAGTTGCATCCTAAATGCAATTAATTTTTTTTCTTTTAACTTTGTCACCTCTACTTGCTGTCACCTGCCCGTCGCCCACCGCCGACCATCGCAACCGACCACCACAAATGCTCACCGCTGCCGATCGCCGACCACCGTCAACGACTGACACTGACCACCACTTGCCGCTACTGACTGCCCCCGCCCCTCGACTCCATTGCCATTGTCGATTGCCGACCCTGGCCGACCGCCACCGCAGACAGCCGTCACCCGCCGACCGCCACCCATTGTCGCCAATTGCCAACCATCGTTGATGACCACTACTGACTGCCACCACCCCGACACCCGCCGATCACCGACCATCGCCAAGTGCTGCCGCTGCCGTTGCCAACCATCGTTGCCCGTTGCTGCTGTCACCGATTGCCGACCACCGCCGACAACCTCCTGCCCGTCGTTGCTTTCCAATTGTTGTTGCTCGCCAACAGCCGATCACCGCCGCCCATCGCTACCGACCACCGCCCATCGATCGCCAATTTTTTTTCTTTTTAAAATAAAAATACTTTATAAAACATATTTTTCATCAAACGGCATTTACGTAATAATTGCATTTCAATGTGTTTAAAAAAAATACTTTACCGAGCACTGCTTGCATTTTGAAAAAGGTATTTAGCCCAAAGGTATTTGCATTTATTTAAAGTACATTGGTTAAATGCTGAACCAAACAGGACACTGCTCTGTTTGAATGTTTTACAACTCAATCACACATCCGTAACAAGTTTTATAACTTTTAATGCAATTGTAATTTGTATTTTTTTACTTTATTTCAAGAGGTTTGTGATCACACGTGTAATATATATATATATATATATATTGAGCGAGTGTAGGTCAGCTAATTCACGAAGACATGAACGATTTGTCATTTATGAGCACATGCAAAGAGACTTAAATTTGTGGCTTCGACCAGCATTTGCCCTTAACCGTTGCCTTTCTATTACAAACGAACCCCATTGGAGGGCAACTTAAAACCTTCGCCAACCCCGATAGACCAAATCTCTCGAAAGCAACGCTCGTGTGGTGATCATTTAGGAAGAGCCGCTTCAAAATTTGCACTAATGATAATGTTTTCGAAGCCACATTATCAATCTTTGGCATTTAACAAACATCAACTTTTTTTTGCATTTGGATAGAAAAAAAAAATGTGTCCTAAAATCACAACTGAAGATTAGTTCAGAGACTCAAATGGAGCCGAAGCACAGGGGCCACACATTCGTTCGTCTCTGGTGCTTAGCCGGCGCTTTCCATGGACATTTGGACCGAATATGGAACGCGTCGTGTAGCTGCGCTCGAGGATTAGCTTAAGAATGAAAATCAGCCGCGAAAAATAAAGCATCAGGATCAAAAATTGGATGGACCATCTTTTTGAGTAGTCGAAGAAAAACGTTTGATGTCTGGTTGGAATCCACGAGATTTCCCGGTGGGCTGCTTCATGACTTCCTTAAGAAGTTCTTGTGACGACTTGTTGGTAGTGCTTGACAACCTCCTTGAGGAGCTCTACTTTCCAACGCCCCTTTTCACTTTCTCGGCCAAGTAAGAAGATTCACTTCATTCACTCTTTTTCTCTTTTCTCATATTTTCTTGCTCTTTTCAAACTTTTTCCTTTTCCCATATCTTTCTTTGAATTAGAGTCTTTAGTTTCGAAGGAAATGCTCGTGCGGGTTGACTGAAATATGAAACGATAGAGAGGAAGAGGAAACGAATCCGCGGTCGAGTGAATGAGCTAGTGAACGAGAGAGAAAACGGGGGTTGTGGACATTTCCGGATTGTGGAAACTGCCAAGCTGGAGTACCGTAGAGGCGACGGGAATTTTTGGCAGGGCGGTGAAAAAAATGCTCGGGGAGTAGTGAAAGAATAGCGTAATTTTCTTTTACAATCTTCAATTAAATTACGGAAAGTTTATTATATAAATGAAATCAACATTGAGTTTAAAAGTAGATATAGATTCCAATCCATGTGTTATAGCGTTAGAGTATTTTACCTACTTTTTTTTTTTTTTATAAAAATCCCATTTCAATGTTCTATTATTTCATGCCTTTGCAATCATTCCATCCATGAGAAGTCTGCGCTTGCAAGTTCACGAGTCACGACAACCCCCCTGACCAAATCCGGATTTACCTAAAATTTCATTTTGGTGCCATCCTATCACGCAATTGTTTATGATGCTTAGGGGATGCACTAATAAGTTCTTTTTAACAAGATATCTATATTAATAAGATGCCTGATGAATGAAAGAAGAGTATACTTGTGCCTATATACAAGAATAAGGGGGATATCCATAATTGTTCTAACTATAAAGGTATTAAGATTATGAGCTATATAATGAAGCTGTGGAAGAGAGTCATTGAGCATCGTTTGAGAATAGAGACCAAGGTTTCTGTCAATCAATTTGGATTTATGCCAGAAAGATCAATCATGGAGGCTATTTTCTTGATACGATAATTGATGGAGAGATATCGAGAAAGAAAGAGGGACATCCATATGGTATTTATTGATCTCGAGAGGGCGTATGATAGGGTTCCAAGAAAGGTCTTGTGGTGTATTCTTGAGAAGAAAAAAGTACAAGTATATAGAATCAATCAATGACATATATGACGGTGCTACTACATGTGTGAAGGCTTGTAATAGCACATCAAATTATTTTCCAATCACAGTAAGCTTACACCAAGGTTCTGCTTTGAGCTCTTACCTTTTTGCCCTAGTTATGGATGAGCTAACAAAAGATATTTAAGATGAGGTGCCTTGGTGTATGCTATTTACTGACGATATTGTGCTTATTGATGAGACTAGGGCTGGGGTTAACTCTAAGTTAGAAGTATGGAGAAGCACGTTAGAGTCTAACTGATTTATGCTAAGTCAAAGTAAGATGGAATACTTGAAGTATGAGTTTGACATGGCAGGAAGATGGGATCAAGAAGCCGTAAATATGCTCGGATAGGGGGTACCTAAGAAAGATACATTTAGATATCTAGGATCAATATTGCAAAAAGAGAAATAGATTGATGAGTATGTAAGTCATAGAATCAGAGCAGGTTGAATGAAATGACGTAGTGCATCGGGATTTTTGTGTGATCATAAAATTCCTCTTAGGTTAAAAGGAAAATTTTATAGAACAACAGTCAGAGCTGCCATGTTATACGAAGCTGAATGTTGGCCAGCACAAAGAAAACATAAACATAAAATCGAAGTAGCGGAAATGAAGATGTTAATGTGGATGTGTGGTCATACAAGAATGGATAAGATAAAGAATGAAGAGATTCGACGAAAATTTGGAGTAGAACCGGTGGCGAAAAAGATGAGAGAGCATAGATTAAAATGGTTTGGGCATATACTCTAAAAATCCTTAGATGCACTGATACGAATAAAAATTTGCTATCGAGAGTACAACACGAAAAAAGCTATAGATCGGTCGAAACTTAGAGGGTTCACTCCCTACAAAATTTCCATCTACGCTTGTTCTTTTGTAGCGTTAAGTAAACGCAAACAACAACGACAGAGTCAATTAGACTACTGCCGTTTTAGACATAAAGTAGACGATCGATCACGACATCTCGTTCGAATACTAATAATTATCAATACTCAATTTCATTCAAATCTCAACTATCTTCCACCCAAGGCTTGACGCATAAGTGACGAGAACACGAGAATCGAAGTGCGCCATTTCTACCGATTTCGTGCAAATTATTTTGGGTCAATTTCTTACAAAAATAATGTTGAAAAAAAAAAAAAAGAATCACGCGACTTCGAAGCTGCGAATGTGTGGATGTGGTCAAATGTCCGCCGGACCCCACGAGAGAAAAGTAGATGCGAGTCCCATGGAATATTCTCTTAATTTATCTGAACATTCGCTTGAAGACATATCATTTTCCTTTTTCTTCGTTCTTCAATTTTAATTTATCGATTTGTTAATCTTATCCACTCTCTCTCCTCTTTCTAGTACTGGGCATTGATATCACTAAAGAAAAGGAATTTTTTTTAAGAAATAATTTTTTTGGGGCCAATTTAAGAAATAATTTCATTATTAGTATTCATTTACACGAAGAAATTGTGATATTTCTAGCGAAACCAGAAGCTCCAACTAAAATAATTCTGACTTTTTTTTTCTCAATCCATTTTTGACGAAAAGAAAATTATGTTATATATATATATATATATATAAGGTTTATGACTCAATTGGTATAACCGCAATATGTTCAGACTTTTTGGATAATTTTTTCTCATATTTCTCAAAAGGGATTTTGGAATAAAGAATCAATCTTTTTAAAAAAAAATTCTTGTTTTTACTCCAAACATGTTCTGAGTAACATAATTAGAACCATCCACGTTGTAACCCTTCATCTTTTTCTATTTTGGAGAATAGAATTAGAGAATCAAAACTATTGTCAAATAGACCCATATGATTATAGTCATCCTTTACTTAATCAAAGCCGTGATATATTATCATGCATTTTTAGGTACAAATACACGTTGGATACCCATTTCCTCTCCAGTTAGTCCCCAGCAAGCAGCTACATTAATCAACTAATTGAACGTTTCAAAATCGCATACAATTAAAATAATAATAATAATCTTCTCTCCTTCAATACTACCGTGTTCCAAAGCGTCCCATATATAAATATATATATATATATAGAAGCTATTTCATACAACAGTGAGACGATGAAATATTTCCTTTTAGTTCTCCACTTTGATTTATTTTCCTCCTTGACATTTTTTTTAAATGTTAAAATTGTAAAACAGTAAAAACAGAAAACTACCCGCTATTTTTTAAAAAAATTCAGAAACTATTCACTACCTAAAAAAAAGAATAAAAATTCTTAATCTTCATTTACGAAGTGCACTTTGATTCTATACAAAGAGTTTGAATGCAATTAATTATAACTATTTGATGGAAAAAATAGTGAGTTGTCATGGAGGAAAAGAAATAGAATATAGGAATAACTTGTAAGCATTTCATTTTTTTCTTTGTTGGATTGACTTACTTGAGAAGAAGGTGGAAAGTAAAGAAGGTGGAAGACTAACTTGAGTATAGTTCGATGTATAGAAAAGAGTACATGGAAAGCATATTCATAGGATTTATTACGGTACTATCTAATGAAATCAAAATAAATCAAATTAGATATGCATAATCAAAATAGATATAGAAAATCGAAAGAAATATCTTGAACATATCTAGAAGATATCTCAATTATTCACGTCCTAATATTTATCTCAACTCCTCTCCACGCACTAAGCATAGATTATTTTGGTGTCAACAAATTGTACGTTCAAAACAAAAGAAATCATAGATCATGCCAAAAAGTCATTTGTTTTTTTTTTTTTTGGTAGAGACCAGAAAGTCATTTGTTGGTCTCTAAATTTTTTTATTTTCCAACGGGATTGCACTTGCTTCTCATATACTATATATAAAGAGAATATTTTAAAAATGACATTGAACAGTTAGAAACAAAAAGACCTCATTGTCGAAGCAAAACTAACAAACAAAATCTGAATGAAGCATTTACCACACTGTTGATTATTGTTATCATCGTCATTATTATTTATTGTGATCATTGTTATTACTAAATAAAATTCCACCTCCTTGGCACATGAAACATCATTAGTAGATGTAAAACAAATTAAACAAAATACTTCATAGTCGAGGTGCGCGCAAACTGACCCGGATACTTTGGTCATAAAAAAAAAATACAGTAGATTAAAGAATAAACGAAGCCCTTGTTCTCCCTTCTTAACATTTTCTTATGAAAATGTGAATGATGGTGCTAATTCAAATGGCGAGGTTTTGAGAAACGACAAAGGGTGTTGAAGGTAGAAGCAAAGCGAAGCGACGACGTAGACCACCAAGTTGATCCACCTACCCTTTTAGAAGTCATGCTCGAGGTTCCCCGTAGATTGAAGTGATTCAAACGTGCAAGAGGATCCCTCGTGGTATTTGATGGCTACTGTCTTGATAGGGGGGTGTCGATGGTTCAAATCGATTTCTTACTGATGTTCGACCCGATCCGAGCATGCATAAGCGTGATTATTGTGACTCGAGTTGAAACCCGACCCGCAAAGAACATGAACCAAAAATCCGAACATTGTTGATGAAGAACCTTTTCTTATTGGGAAAATTAAAAAAAAAGTTATAAACGTATTGCACTTGTGCAGATTCAGTGCTGAACTTTTTAATTATATTAATTGAGTCATGATCCTTTAGATATTCATCAATATAGTCAATCCGACCAATGTTGGAAGAAAATCGTTGACATGCATGCGGTAGCATGACCGCCAATTGCTTGCGTAAATTTTACTAATTTTTAATATCTTTCTAAATTTTTATTTTTTTTCCTTTTATTTCTTTGTTGTTTTTTTTTTTACAACTCTTACCTGCCAATCCAGCCAAGGCCACGACAAACACACCAAGATCTAGGCTAGGGCGTTTCAACCCTCTCCTAGATTTGGGCGTTGCAAACCTCGCCGGGTGGCCCTCGCCTGTGGCTAGTGGACCTTGCGGGCTCACAATTGAGGAAAATAAAGAAAAAGGAATAAAAAGTGTAGAGAAACTAAAAAAATTGTCTATGTCAGAACAGGCCAAAGTATGTGTGCTATGGCCAGCGTCCATATTATCGGATGAACTACATTTGTAAATCATCAAAAGGTGTAGGACTCAATTAATATAATTAAAATATTTAGAACTGAATTAGCAGAAATCTAATTAGTTTAGGATTTTTTTTTTTGTAATTTTCTTCTTCCTTTTCTAGAAAACACAATCAATGACATGCAGAACCAAAGAACTTACGGTGGAATGAACATTATTGGTACATAATGAAGGACAAAATTAGAGATACACTTATTGATTGCAACATCGAAACCAAGCCAATGATCTATTTATTTTACAGGAAAATGTGAATTTCAGTATAGTGTTGCATATGGGTGACCTTTTCAATTATTCATCGAGACTAGGTGACTATTAAAAGTTTATGATGTTTAACAAAGAGAGGAAACATCCAAAGTCACGTTGTCACATTTAACTTTACAGGGAAAGTCACCCAATCATTCATCTAAGCCTATTGTCTATATGGTAATTCAGTTCTAAAATTTTTAATTTTACCAACCAAGTTCTACACTTTTGTACGAAATTCTAATGTAGTCATTCCGACTAATTCTTCCTGAAAATCGATAACATGACGATCCAGTCATCGCTAACTGTTCTACGTGGCACATCGCTATATCAACGAGTTTCGACCAAGATGGCCCAAAGAGATAAAATCGAAATTTCACGCAAAGGTTTAGGCCTACAATGGAAAAATTGAAAAGTTAAGTGCTTGTGTACGATGGCAAAATTGAAAAGTTGAATTCTTACCCAAAACATAATTACTCCTAGTTGTCTAGGCCTTTGAAACGTGCGTGAGCCTTTCTCCCTTATCCCTCTTTCCTCTTTTTCTCCCCTTGCAACCAGCAGAAGCAAAACCAAAACGGCTTAAAAAATGGTCTTATGGGCTTAAGTGAGACATTGGGCCTTGGGAGTTACTAATTTTTAAAAGCCCAATTGTTATACCTCATTAGCAATTGTGACCTGTGTTTTCCTCTATTCTCAGTACCTAAGGCTAAGATTGTTAAAAGCCACCAAAAAAAATAAAAATAAATTGTTGGTCCGCAAAGAAAAGAAAAGGCTAAAATAAAAACAAAAATAGAGAATGTGAAAACATATTTCAGAAATGACGTCACCATGTGTACGTGTCTTCATCTTTGGATTGCTTCTTCGTCATCAATTTCGCGCCTTCACGGGGTTGATTTTTCTAAGCAATCAAAAGGTTAATTTACCTCCTCTCCTCAATTTTGATCCAAGAATTCTATGTCACCTGCCCAAAAGGAGAATGTCGATGGTCTCCCATCTAATTCATTAAAAAAAAAAAAACCTTTTAAACAACATTTAAGAAACGTTTGTAATAAACAAGGATTACTGAACCCAATGAATCAAATGAACTATAGGAATAAAAATGTATAATTTTAGGAAAATATTTTTCAAATTATTCATTTTTCGCGAAACAAAGCACTCTAACCCATTGTTGATCCCTTCATGATGTCCGTAAATATTCAACCACCATATTTAGCTTATTCCACGCGTCATGCGGTGACAATGACCTTGGCAAAAATTTCAAAACTCTGTTTGTTTTGCAAAAAATAATTAATTAAAAGATATTTTTTTTCTAAAAATAATCGCTTGTATCATTTGACATAGTAAGTCACTGAAGAATGCTTTCATTATCGACAACAAGCAATCATTTTTTAGATCAAATTATTTATTTTTTTACGAAACAAACAGAGCCTAATCAGAATGTTTTTCTCCCTATCAAAGACTTCTAACTGTTTGTGTACGACTTCAAATGCATGTTACGCTCTCTCCCTTTTGACATGTCTCTTTATTTTATTTTTTTAATTTTTTTTTCATACATAGAAGTAAGAGACCGAATTTAAATTGAAACAAACTGGACAAAAACATGCAAAAGCCCTACTCAATTTTCTCTGAATTTATGGGCGTTGAAGTTGGGCTTTACAGAATAAACCGACACTGCATGAGATATTCTTGGGCTGAAACACGTCCATGGCTTCATTTGTTTCGAGCTTGTCATTGCTAAAACCAGGCTCTTGGGCTCAATGACGAAGGAAAAAGAAAGCATTTTTGATCGGATCTTCCTAATAATTTAGGATTCGTTTATTTCGTGAAAAATGAATGGCTCAGAAATCATTTTTTAAAAAATGAACTCTTGTAACTTTTATAAAAATGATGAACGAAATTTTTTTTTCTCGCTCACGAAAATTTAAGACATAAATTATTATTGACAATGAAAAAAGTTTTTATTGACTAGTTATTTTTAATAACACAAGCGATCAATTAAGGAAAATAATTTTTAAATGCTTCATTTTTGTGAAATAAACCAACCCCTTACTGCGCCTGTATAAGTTTTCCTCTTTTTGAAAGTTGACAATATGGGTTATAAGCTACAGAAGACACAGGAGAAGGAGTATACTTAATTCGGCACTCAAAAAGGGGTAGTCTAGAGGCAAGAACGATTTTTTTTTTTTTTTTTTGCGGGGTCAGTGATTATATCAGAATTAATATAGCGGTCTTACACTTAAAAATATGTTTAAAGTTAATATCATATAGGCTTTGCTTGTCGCCAAATGATGCCAAAACTACTAGATCTTGCAACTTAAGTTTAACTTAAGAAGAAGAAATTACTAGAGGAATCAGTGAAAAACGACAAAAGGCGCAAGAAATTTATGTAATTCGGGAGTGACGATACCTACTTCATGAGGAGAGTTAATTATATGAGAATTCTAATCACTCGAGTGTTTTCCGATCTTGGATTACACCCACCAGCAAAATCCACAAGAATGTTGATATCCGATACACTTATTCCTAAAATTAATTACACGTGAGTGAAAAAGATCTCTCTAATTTCTAAGGAGTTGGCCGAAGAGCTTGACTCGAATGCGTGAATTTTCGTACTCAAATCACATTGTCTCTCGGTCGAACTAATTTGAAGGATCAAATATGACGTGTGGCCCTGGGTGTAAAGATTCATCCTACATATGTGAATGACCGACACGCGACCACCAACTTTTTTTTTTTTTTTTTGTACAATGAAAACCCTATTATCTATGCTCATTGTCCAACACCGCATCTCAGGTTTCCCAATCACCTAAGCATAAAACATTGCATCCAGTTATTTTATGAACACTAGATCGTACGGAGCTAATCGCAAGGTAGGAAACTGCGTAGAGAAACAATGGCTCCGAGTCCAACATCTCGAACTTATATCTTGCAGTAGGACACACTGCACTCAACACTGAAAACATTATATCTATGTAGCCATTATCGCAAGGAAGATAGTTTCCGAATTGAATTGATTTATAGGATTGGAGGGGAAGAGCCCTCCTTCTCTTTTCATATACGTACATTTCCTTTCGGCGAAAGCAATCAAGGGGATCACATCAGTGATTGCTTACAGCATGCAATGCTCATCAAAGCCTTCTTGAAATTCCCATGCCGTGGGAGTGAGTTTGAGCGAACTCATCCCATAAAATATAGCTCGTATTGTAGGAACCGGAAGGAATTTTGCACAAGTTTAGAGAATTTGAGATGGGAAAAAATTCAAATATATAAATGCGATAGAAGTATTCAAACTAGCCTTGCGAAAGCTTCACACAAAGAAATAAACACAAACTCACAACTTTCTCTCCCACACTCTTTCTCTCTCTATGCTAAGGCTTAAAAAAAATGACTACCATGCTACATATTATAGGAGAACTTCTAAATTGATTCTTGAAGAAACTTCTGCATTTCTTCTTGCGCAAGTTCATACTTTTGCTTGTTCTCCAAGTTGGCTTCCTTCACAAGTTGACTTGTTCTCCAAGTTGCCTTACTTATCAAGTTTGCTTCTTCTCTAAATAAAGAATACAAAATCAATTTTATTTTATTTTTAACAGTCTCTCTTAAAATTAATTTTAGAAATCTATAACACCAAGCATCGTCTTCAATTTCTTGAACAAATCCGCCTTCAAAGGTTTTGTCAAGATATCTGCAATCTGGTCTTCGGACCTATAGAAATCAAGTTTAATCTCGCCATCTTCAACTAGCTCACGGATATAGTGGTACTTGATGTCGATATGTTTGCTCTTTCCATGAAAAATAGGATTCTTGGCTAATGCAATTGCCGACTTGTTATCGTACATCAATATGGTAGGACCTTTTTGCTCATGCTTCAATTCGCTAAGTATCCTACGAAGCCATATCCCTTGGCATGCTGCCGAAACTACTGCTATGTATTCTGCTTCAGCTGTCGAGAGTGCAATAACTTGTTGCTTTTTCAAAGACCAAGAAATAATTCTTGATCCTAGAAAAAACGCATATCCGAAAGTGCTTTTCCTTGTTTCAATATCACCTGCCCAATCACTATCTGTATATCCCACTAAATTGAAGTCGTCAGTGTGAGAATATAAAATTTCATGATCTCGAGTTCCATTGATATACTGTAAAATTCTTTTTGCTGCATGCATATGTGATTGGTATAGTTTTTTTTTTTATAAATCGACTAATAATTTCCACACCATACATAATTTTCGGCCTTGTAGATGTCAAATACCTTAAACTGCCAACAATACTTTTAAAATAAGTGAGATTTACTAGCTCACCCGTTCCTTCTTTCTTCAGCTCCAACCGTTCTGCTACGGGAGTTCGAATTGATTTGAGCGATTCCATATTGAGTCGCTTCAAAGTATCATTAGCATATTTTTGTTGCAAAACAAATATGCCATCATTTTTCTGCTTCACTTCAAGGCCTAGAAAATATAACATCAATCCCAAGTCTATCATCTTGAACTGACTTGTCATGATTTCCCTGAATTCAGCAAATATTTTTTCACAGTTTCCTATAAATATCAAGTCATCTACATAAAGGCATATAATGATGAGATCACCACTAGTATTTGACTTGATATATAATGTATGCTTATATGGGCACTTTTGAAAATCATGCTTCAACAGGTATGTATCAATCCTCGTGTACCAAGCTCGAGGTGTCTGTTTTAGCCCATATAATACTTTCTTCAACCTATAAACTTGATTTTCACGCTCTTTCTTTACATAGCCTTGTGGGTGCTCCACATAGACTTTCTCATTTAGAAAACCATTGATAATGCATATTTCACATCCATTTGATGGATCTTCCAATGGTTCTGAGTTGCTAGTGCTAATATCATTCGAATAATATCCATTTGAGCTACTGGTGCAAATACTTCAAAATAATCAATACATGGCTTTTGCTTATAGCCTTTCACAACCATTCTGGCTTTATAACGGTCCACCTGACCATCGGGCTTATTCTTTGTCTTGTACACCCATTTGACACCAATAGGCTTCTTACAATACGGTAAATAAGTTAGCTCTCATATGTCATTCTTTTCGATGGAGTGGATTTCTTCATCCATTGCTTAGATCCACTTCTCATCTGCAGCTGCATCATCATAGGAAATGGGGTCACATTTAGCAAATAAACAAAAATTTGCCATTGTTTCATCAATGACCTTGTCATTGTCACTATCTCCATCTCTTGTGACCACATAATCCCTAAATTTTATTGAAGTTTGTCGCAGTAGTTGCGAACGCCGAACCAATGGTTCTAAAACCGTTGTTGGTGAAGAAGATGAGCTGTCAGGTGAAAATGATAGAACTTCAGTTGAAGATTCTTCCGACTCTCCCATGGTCGGTTCATCTTAAATGGTGATGTTTTTTGGATCACTCTACTGATAATCACCTTCTTTGTGACTGGATTATACAGCCTATAACCCTTGTTACCTCACTATAACCAATAAAGATGCATTTATGGTTTTTATTGTCCAACTTTTTTATTCGTTCATCTGGTACATGGGGATATGCAACACACTCAAATACTCGCTGGAACGAAACATCTGGCTTGTTACCGGTCCAAGCCTCTTTTGGAGTTCTTCCAAGAACACTCCTCATTGGATATCTGTTTAGGACAAACACAGCACAAGCAACGGCTTCTTTCCAAAACTTCTTTGGCAAACCTTTAGCCTTGAGCATACTTTTTGTCATTTCAAAAATAGTTCTATTTTTTCTTTCTGCTGTACCATTTTGCTGAGAAGTATAGCTAGCAGTCAACTGACGCTTTATTCAATGAATTTTACAATATTTGTCAAATTCATTGGAAGTAAATTCCACACCTCTATCTAATCTCAAAGTCTTTAGATTAAAATCACTATTTTTCTCAGCATAGACTTTAAATTCCTTGAATTTGCCTAAAGTTTCAGCTTTTTCTCTCAAGAAATACACCCATGTCTTTCTAGTAAAATCGTAGGCAAAAATTAATGCATACATTTTTTGTCCGACTAATTCTACCTCAATTGGGCCACAAATATCTGTATGCACAAGCTTCAAAGGCTGCTTGGCTTTTCTAGCTTTTCCAACTGGAAAGGATTCTCGATATTATTTTTCGACGAGACATCCTTCACATGGACTATCTGGACTATCGATCAAAGTCATCCCAGTCACCATCTTTTTTTGGACCAATAGCTTTAAGCCACGAAAATTTAGATGGCCAAAGCGAAGATGCCACAGCCACTTGTTATCTTTCGCCATGGCTTGAAAACTCAATAAAGGTTTCGTCTGGAGAGATAGAGGGAACACCCGGTTCTTTGTCATATGCACCGATGTGATCAACTTATTATTTGTACCTCTAATAGTGCAAACTCTATTTTGAATATTAACTTTGTGGCCTTTTTTTGAAAGTTGCCCAATACTAAGCAAATTCTAGAAAAGTTTTAGCACAAAGAAAACGTCTGCAATAGTAACATTAATATCATCTTTGGATTTGATATCAATGTTACCTTTACCCATCACGAGAATCTTTGATTTATTCTCGAAGTTGACTTCACTATGAACCGTTTCATCTAGCAGAGAGAATAGCTCCTTTCGACCATACATGTGATTGCTGCACCTAATATCAAGATATTAGATATTGGCATCACCGGTACTCGAGTCATCCATTTTGCATGCCAACACGATGCTTGCTTCAGCATCAACGGTGTACGCGTGTTCTGGCTGCTCGTGCATCATGTTTGCTCGACATTCAAATTTGTAATGTC
Source organism: Rhodomyrtus tomentosa (assembly GCA_028455895.1). Lineage (NCBI taxonomy): Eukaryota > Viridiplantae > Streptophyta > Magnoliopsida > Myrtales > Myrtaceae > Rhodomyrtus > Rhodomyrtus tomentosa. The sequence goes on along the minus strand of JAPCWY010000001.1, from coordinate 30,361,531 downwards.
CGAATTTATTGCACTTAAAACACTTGACGCTTAATTTGTCATGTGTTATATTTCTTCCTGTGAAATTAGAATTTCCATCTCGACCTCGTCCACCTCCACGGCCTTGAATAGCATGATGTCCTCCTCTAGTTGAGTGAGCGACCCGGCTTTGCAAAGCTTGCTCCGGATATGAATTGACGAACTTCTGATTCATTCTTTGCTCATGCGAGCATAATGAACCCATCAAACTCTCCAAAGTCATGGTTGATATATCTTGGCCTTCCTCGATTGCCGTAACGAGGTAGTCAAATCTTTCAGTTAAAGACCTCAAGATTTTTTATACAACTCGTTCGTCTTGGAGTTCATCACCATTAACCCTCAATTGGTTAATGATGGTTTGCACATGATCAAAATACGACGAGATAAATTCAGAGTCATTCATGCGTAAAGACTTAAAATCAACTCGAAGTGTTTAAAGTCGAACTCGCTTTACATGATCATCGCCTTTGTATGATTTTTACAGAATATCCCACGCCGCTTTCGCCGTCTCCGTGCACTATATTTTTTCAAATATCATCTCTTCCACAGCTTGAAAGATCGCACGTAATGCTTTCTGATCTTTCTTTCGGGACTTGACCAACGAATCCTTATCTTCCTTTTTCAAAGCATTGAATTACTTGACGTCAGCTACTTCGGTGTAGCCATTTTCCACTAGGTTCCACAAATCTTGCGATTTGAATAGAACCTTCATTTGGACGGACCAGTTATTGAAATTCCTCCTGTTCAACTTTGGAAGTTGCAATAGAACAGAGCTTGTGGATGCCATAGCTAGCTCCGGGTTCACGATCCTCGATCGTCCACTCTAGGTTTTCGGTCTCTGCGCTTAGATTCTTGACCGTCTAGGCTCCGACACGATCCTTAACAACCTATTGGCTCTGATACCAATTGTAGGAACCAAAATGGATTTTGCGAAAGTTTGAAGGATTTGAGATGGGAAAAAATTCAAGTATACAAATGCGAGAGTAGTATTCAAACTAGCCTTACGAATGTTTCACACAAAGAAATAAACACAAACTCATAACTTTCTCTCCCTCTTTCTCTCTCTCTCTTTATGATAATGTTTAAAAAAACTGAATACCATGTCACATATTTATAGAAGAACTTCTAAGTTGATTTTTGAAGAAATTTCTGCATTTCTTCTTACTCAAGTTTATTTTTTTGCTTGTTTTTCAAGTTGGATTCCTTCACAAGTTTTGAGAATACAAAATTAATTTTATTTTATTTATAACACGTACCCCGTTCTCGATGATGCAGGTGCGTGCCAGTTATGAATTAACCCTTCAAATCTTTTCCTAATAGAAAGAGTGTGGTGCCCATGTTTGGGAATATACTTAATTGTTTACTTTCCCATGTTTGCGGATGGTCTGAAGCAGAGGTTTCAAATATAGGACCAGCTAACCCTATCTAACGACTTTCTCGAGGAAGCAGGCAAAAAAAAAAAAAAAAAGCAAAAAAAAAGGAGAGAGAGTATATAAACCACCATTTCCAAAGTCGTCTTTAGCATAGTCCTAGGTTTGTGTCTAGTGCCTATCTGACCAAAATATACTTTTCCACACACGTGACTTTGTCAGCTACACCAGAAAAAAAAGTGAGCTGAGGCCCGGAAAGACGAGTGAAAAATAAAATAAAAATAAAGGAGCTCGTGGACGACACAATTGATGTCATTTTGGATCCATTTTAGGTGCGTTAACACGTGATTAAAGGGGGAAGTTCGTAAAGAGTTCTGTTAACAACGAATATTGTAACCGCTTAACGGGCGATGCATCTCTCGACTCCTTTTAATGAGTTTGATCGACTAAAACCGTTCGCTTGCAATTCCAAGCGGATCGATAGGTGCACTACACGACATTATATCATGTTCTTATTTAGTAAGACATAACAAAATTTGACGCTTTCTCTTTGTACATGCGCTAACGTCATTGGATACTGAACAATCTAATTGCTTATTACGCGACTGGACTTTAGAGTTGAACGATTCTTTTCAAGTTAAAATTCATGTTCAACACAAGTCAGAGGAGAGAACTCTACGTCCTAAATCATGAGGAAAAGGGGGGGGGGGGGGAGAAGGAGTTTGAAAATAAACAAGGTGGACCCTATTTGAACGTATTCGCAAATTGTGTGATGATGTGAAGCCACACACTCGGCGGCACGGACGAATATTTCACAGCTGTTACGAACAGATTATTCACAGCTGTTACGAACAGATCATCTGTCACATGTCTTTCTGACGCCATCTCACACAATATTTTGCGGTGGCAGTTGGAATACATAAAACAATCTTATCGTTTCTGGTCAGACCGAATAATTATCTGACGAGGAGGTCGATGAAATTATTCGGAGTTGAGTGGAATACTAGGTATAAGATGCGGATGAGATAATTTAAAATAATCGCGGCACTCAGAATTCTCTGTGCAACTTTAGCTAAAACATCCTGCATGCGCTCATCGGTGTTCACGGCATGGGATTAGACAAACCCAAACTCGACTGGACGCGCGGCATCATCATCTGTCGACGGAGCGCCAGAGGCGAGTCCTTTTCCGTACTCAATACGAGCCTTTCTCCGGTCGGCCAACCTAACTTTTCTTTCTAACAAGTTGCTCGTCAAATGAAGAAATTAGGGTTTTGAGAAGGACAACACGCATGATTCAGTGTGCCGAACGCTGGCTGAAGGGAGGAACAAGGCTTCGACTTGTGGGTTTTCCTACCTAAATGAGGGCTGACGTGGGTGCCCCCTGAGGCTGAGCTCTTTGCCTTATATGGAAACCTCCTGAATCTGAGAATCAAGGGCAATCTTTCCCCATTATTGACGCGTTGACCGACACGTGGATGCATCGAGATGGGCTCTTTCGGGAACTCCGAGGAAACCGATGGATTCCCGTGTTGAATCCCATTGGAATTTGGATGGATGAGTCTTGACCCATGTGATTTTGTTTTTCGTGGTAGCACCAACTTGAACATATACTACAGTTTGTCATCTATACGGCCATGTCATCGCCCTTTTCGCCATTTCTATAGCCATGTCCGAGAATTATGGCTAAATAATTGCATTACATCACAATGGGAATAAGAAGGAATAGCAATTTGGAGCGTTCAATAGAGGTTAAGATGAGATATATCCAAGAATCGTGTTTGTTTCGCAGAGAGTAAATGATTCGGTAAATGTTTTTCTAAAAGCGATTTTTTGCATCGTTTACAAAAACAAAGTAACAAAAAGAAATTTTCATCGCCCATGAAAGCATTGAGACATAATTTGTTATCGATAATAAGAATATTTTCTATTGACTCATGATTTCAAAGCGATACAAGCGATTATTTCTAGCAAAATATTTATCAAACAATTTATTTCCTAAGAAATAATTATTTCTCAGGAAATGAATAATAATTTGATAAATAATTATCTAAAAATGATTGCTTAAAATAATTATCCAATGAAATATTATTGTTATTATTATCGACAACAATTATGTGAAAATATTTTCACACACAATGAAATTATTTTAGTTCGTTCATTTATGTAAGTGAGACAAGTTTTTTTTAAATAATTTATTTTTTGCGGTATTAATTTCCAAAATGCCTGCATATTGGTTGTAAGTTTTTTCATTTTGTATCAATTAAGCTAGAGAAATCTACAGGTATTTTTCTCGACTAACAGCTGAGCGCTCAAGTGAAGTTGAATCGAATTAGAATAGAACATGCAGCCGCATTCGCATATTATTTGCTTTATTTGCGTAGGAATTTGATGCATAGTCATATAAAGATATGATGGAAAATCGATTAATGGCATTGTAATAATGTGTTATGATTTGTCCCTCATCAAATAATTTATGAATCTCTTTTTCTTGGAAATGGATCTCCCAATATTAGAGATCCATGTTAGGGATGACATGAACGTCAATCGAGCCATCCATTTCCCATCCGACGGTCAAGATTTGACGTGACCCAAAAATTTTCCCCCTCAAAATTTCCCGCTCAAAATAACCCCCCACACAAAAATTAATATGGACAGTCCAATGGGAAATGGATGACTAATATTGATTCCTAATGTTGGGGCATCCGAACCCTTTTTCCTCTCCCCCCTCCTAAATATGATTTCATGAGTGTCCTCTATTGTAATTTAATTCTGTAAAATGATGTTAAAAATCTTTTAGTTCCCGTCTCGTAGTTCCTTGTGTTTTTGTCCATTAACATAATCTTATCGGTATTATTAAGAATATATATTCTTAGTTCACTATTGCATTTTTATGATAACCAGTTAATCCCTCTTGTTGCGCTATCGACCTTCTTTCAACTGAATTCTAATTGGCAAGTCACAAGTATGAACATTACTTACAGTCATTTTAAGTATATATTTTTTTTTTGGAAAAAGCCACCAAAAACCTTAAATTATGTCAACTATGATACATTTTGTCACGCCCCGACTCTCGAGCCCGCGATATCCCTTGTTAAATTGCCACGAGGTCATAAAGATAGCGTCCCAGGCACACCACCGATCTACAAATTATTTACGCATGCGAAAACATTTTTACACTCCCTGACATCAAAACAAACATGGAATAGACTAACAGGAATCCAACACCACAACGTTTCGTCAAAAGATAATAATAAACAATTATACAAAACAATAGCTAGTATTTAACCCTACTGAGCTACTAACATTCGAGTACAATCCCATACTTCGGGGCGACTAGACAAAATCTTAAAAGTATACTCAATCAGGTAAGACTAACTTCTCATCTTACTTCAAAAGACTAATTCAAAAGTTAATCATCGGCGTCCACGAGACTCCATCACTTGGACCTGAAAATGTCATCCCACGACGGGGTGAGAATAAATCTCAGTGAATCAAGCCTAAGCTCGGTTAAAAAACTAATTCGCCCGGTCATCCTAACAATAATCTCACCATAATACATCACTACATATAGCACTTAAGTACAGTCACGATATAATAATCATCCACATGCATACTTGCTAGCTTCAACCACACACAATGCAATGCTTGACTCGACTCCGCAGTGAGATCAAACAATTACTCAATACAACATCACATCCACAGGTACGCACAGGACACCACACGAGTCCAATTATTAATGATGATCGTGCCAACGGCACATGAAAGGATCTACATGAAAGAGGGCGTGATTCGACTTTCACAAATAACGCGATCCAGCATCTTAGTGCAATCGAGCATTCTACTGGCAGGATCGGGTTACGTTCTTTTTCTCTCTGCAACGGCTACTACGAGAGGTGGCTCCAGTGTGTCTGACACGGCACCAGCAAATAGGCATCCCTAAACGGGGAGTCGGTCCATTACAAGCTGCGACCGGCATCCGACCAATCCTACATTCGTGCTAGTTAGCATCGGACCAGAATTGACGTGCTTTTGGCAATTCGTATGGTTTTATACAATTGGTACAGTACGAACTTGTTAGGAAAAGTAACATCATTCCCTCATGTGACCAAACAAAACACATAAGCAATCAATCCATTTCATTATTTTTGGTTAAAGCCGGATGCTCACTCATGCATGTAAAAGTCTCGGCCGAAGGCCATTTTTGTGCTAAAATATGTCTTTTGACTTCACACACGATCATATGCATATGCAATCTAATATTAGACACTACAATCACAGAAGGGCTCAACCCCCAATCAGACAACCAATCACTCAGTGGACAATTAAGACAGTCAATCAGACATTTCAGCGAAGCGATCAACTCAACAAAGGCATAACTCAATTTCGAGTAATAGAATCCGATTAAGCAACATCAAGCTCAATTCGTGCAATGTCTTTATTAATTGATTCAATTCATAACGTCGATCGCTCGCTCGTCTTTAACCTGTCGCTCGCTCGCGATCGAACCACAATCAATCAATAATCCTCTAGCAACAAATAGCCACAGACGATTCAATAAATCAAACTAACTTAATCGGTCGCGGTCATTTAACCTGATTCCTAATTTCTATCTAAACCAGCCTCGACCGTGTACTTAAATTTTTCATAATCGACTAACTGACTAATCCTAGGCACAATTAGCACCCTGACCAAAGATTAGGGTCAACTCACAAATTGACTAACTCGATAGTCTCAACGGCGGCGGCGACGACAGTGGCGGCGGCGACGACGATTCAAGGCAAACTTAGGGTTCATCGTGCGACAACTCCAACCAAAACTTCGGGAACACCACTAGGAGGTCTGGAGAGGTCGCCGGGACAGGTGGTCGGCGACAAGAGCTCCGGCGAGCGGCGGCTGACACTGTGAACAGTGACGGTCAATGAGCAAACGGATTGTTTCGGGGAGTTTCTCGACCTCACGGGCCAAGGCTAGGTCGGCCAAAGCTCGGGGACTCACTTACGGGTTGAGAGGAGTTGATCGAGACCGGTGGCAGCTACTGAGGGCGGCCGGAGGTGGCGAATCGACGGAGGAACAGAATCAGGTGGAGCAGGGGTCGTGGGCGCCGAGAATAGGGCAGCGGTTTCGGGCCGATTCTGGGCCCCACGCGCGGCGGCCGACCTCCACGAGCTTAGGGGAAGGAGATGGCGGTCCTAGGAGGTCGTTGGTGGTGGCGGTGAGAGGCGGCAATATCGGGAACGGTCGGATCGAAGAAAATCCCAAATCTGGTCAAAACAAGACACCGGCGCTTCGAGGCCTGTTCGCGGAGGTTCCAGCAGGCGACGATCGGTGGGGTGATATCGGGGGAGTCGAAAGGAGGCTGAGGGATGTTAGAGAGGTGGTGGGTGGCGACGGCGGCGCCTCAAATGGCTGGAGAAAGACTAGGTGTGCTCGGGTCAGTGGAGGCCGAAATAAAGGCTGGGTTCTGCGGCGATTTTCGTGGTCGTTCGGTGGCTGTTAACGGCGGCGGAGGGGTTAGGGGTGACGGCAAGGAAGGGTTGAGAGTTGTGGCCGTGGTGGTCGGTGGTGGCGGCGCAAGTAAATGCCGGAGGAAGGGGAGGAAGAGAGGAGGAGTCGGTCGGGGGGGTGTCCACTGTGTGTGTGTGTGTGTGTGTGTGAGAGAGAGAGAGAGAGAGAGAGAGAGAGAGATCACGTGAGAGAGAGATGATGGGTGTGGTAGTGGGGCCTACAAAGACTTTTGAGCATTTTTGTCTTATACACAAATAATTGAGGGGCATTTTGGTAATTTGACAAATCGAGACTGAATGAAAATTTGGTACGCTGGACGAGGGGTATTTTTGGCAATTTCACAGGCTAGGCTCAGTCGGGATTAGGCTCAAGCGCGATGATTAAAATCCTAATTCTTGACAGCTAAGAAATTTAAAACCTAATCTAAATCAAAAGAAACTTCGGCCAATATCATCTCTCAAATCCTTATGGTCCTAAAATATTTCACCGACTGAAATTCGATACTAATTCATTTTATTGAATTCAAGTACTTTACCAAAAGTGAATTTCCAAGGCGTCACACATTTATCCAATTTTTTGTGACACGATAAAAAGTTTGGGGTAAATATGTCACACTGATACAAGTTTCGAGCAAATGTGTCAATTTGATATATTTATATCAAAATTTAAGGTAAATCTGTCACATGCCTACAAGTTTTTGATCTTTGGTGTCACAAAAAGTACGGGTTAAGTACACCTCAAGTGCTATAAGTTGTGTATGCTTTAGTGCAAAAACTTTCAAATAGATAACTTTAGTGCTAAGTTTTTGTAACTTCAATCGCTTTTGTGCCAAAAATTTCAAATCGATAACTTTAATGCTAACTTTTTTGTAACTTCGATAACTTAAATGCCAACTTCTTTTAAAAAAGACCACTTTAGTACTGTGTTTGATGAGCCACGTCAGCTCAAATAATAATACAAAATGCATGAGTCAGATTTTTGGCGAGCCACGTCAGCTTAAGTCGGAGTTGGCATTAAAATGATCATTTTAAAAAGAAGTTGGTGTTTAATTGATCAAAGTTACAAAAACTTAGCACTAAAGTGATAAATTTGAAAGTTTTGGTACTAAAATGAGCGACATACATAACTTATGACATTTGAGGTGTACTTAAGCCCAAAAAGTACTTTGGGTTAAATAGGTCACATTGGTATAAGTTTGGAGTATTTGGTATCGCATGACAAAATTCAAGGGTTAATATGTCACACACATACAAATTTGAGGTTTTTGATGCAACAATCACTTTTTTTGGGTAAATATGTTTCATCAGGCATAATTTGGGAGTTTTGGTGGTTTTTTTTTTTTTTCAGGTTGGTAATGTTCCAACATTTGTGAATTTGCGACCCTTCGGGTTTAATCTTCAACTAGGGTTAAAGGGAAATATAACTCAAATGGCTAAATAACTAAGCACGTTACATATGGGGTGCATCTATGTTTTTTTTTTCCCTCGCGAACTCGTGGATGGAAAACTAACCCGATCGATATCCATCCGCTATAATCCATCGATATGTGTCCTTCGCCGATTCATTTGTTCGATTCTGTTATCTTGTGGTGTGTCTTACTAGCTTCGCTTCTCATTCCAAGGATGATACTTGACGAAATTTTAAACGAACTTATGCGTATTGAGTAGTTACCAACATTATATCAGGGAGACAAAAATCTAATCAACTAGACATTTATCCTCTCGCACTGAACAAAGAATCATGCGTGTCCTTAGCCCACAACGGAGAATGTCGTCAAACTTGGGATTCTTCGGTTTTCTTTGTTTGGTCGTACCTTAAACTCTTACGGGTGGTGGCTTACTCTTTCTTCGTTTTTGAAGTCCGTTGGGTGGCGTTCCCACAATCGTATGTCAAGAACAAGACTCTTCCCGTTTGGCAGATAGATTGACATTCCCTATCTATTATTGTCCGTGAGGATAACGAGTTAGAATAAGTGAAACAACACGAGTCCGATTGACTTCGAGCAAACTCTTCCGGATTGAAGTCATCGGCACAGAATGTATGCATGAAATTAAATGATTCTCTTGTTGGCAATTTTCGACTTGGCCCTTTTATAGGATAGGACAAGGTGCATAATTAAATAGGTTTCGATGCGATATAAACGGGACGTGGATTGACCGTCTTAACCCATTTAAACAAGTATCGATATGTTACGTTAATAAGTTAACATGTCATTTGTTTCAAAACGACATAATTAGATACATTTTTAATTCGTTCATATTATATTTAAGGGTTAATATCACCAAAAACCTCAAACTAGTTCACTTGTAATAATTTTATCACAAATTATTTTTTTGACCATAAAAAACCCCAAACTGGTACATCTCTGACAAATTTACTCCAAATTGATACAACTGCGACCTATGTTACACGGACTCGCATTTTTTGAGATTTTTTTTCCGTGTCGGACTCGGATTCGTGTCTGACACGTTCGGACGCCATTGAACTCTTCTCGGACACTCGGTCAACATGTGTCTGAGTCCGGACTCACGGTCAACGCAACAGACACGCGAGGGACTCGCGTGTCAGGTGTTATAATAGAAAAAAAAGCCTAATTGTTTTACCTAATTTCTAACCCATCCCTCTTGGCCTCGACTCGCCTCTACCTCTACCTCTCCCTCTTGCGACTATCAACTGGCTTCTTCCTCTCGTGACTCGTCAGCTCCCATCGCGACTCCGGCTCCCATCGCGACTCCGGCTTCTGCTCGCCGTCCATTCTTTTGTCAGGAGGAGCAGATAATGTAGACCCATGACTTCTTGTTTATTTTTATGGTGAGATGGGATTTGTGTTTTATTTTCCACTTTTTATTTGTCACATATGGTTAAATGTTAAATTTAAGGTTGAATGTGGATTGCTTTTTTTTTCCCCTCCAAGTTTTATGGATCATTAAAATTAAATGTACTTGAATTATTCACATGATATATTTTTTGAGACCTTTTTAAGGAAGAGATTAATAATAGCTTTAGCATCATTATGTTATTATTGTTGAAATCATAAAAATAATAATTTATCATGTACATACTAAAATATACATATAATATACAGCGTGCCACAACGTGTCGAAATTCTCTATTTATTGAGAATCCACGTTTCAACGTATCGTATCGTGTCGTGTCGCTTATTGTGTCCCACGTCCATGTAATATAGACGGTAATATATTTACCCATCGTTAGTTTTCGTTAAATTTTACTGTTAAATTGCTGAATTGGATGATACGTGTCAATTGTTGGGTTTACATGTTACCTTATGCTTGCTACAGATGGATCAATTTGAAATTTTTCTTGCTATTAACTCAATTTAACAAAAATTATTAGAGGGTAAATTTGTCATATGCGTAGCAGTCTGAGATTTTTATGGTAAAAAAATTAGTTAGGGGTAATTTTTCCATAGTTGTACTAGTTTAGGATTTTTTATGGTAAAAAAATAGTTTAGGATAAATTTGTCACAAGTGTACCGGTTTGAAATTTTTGGTTATAAAAACATTAATTTGGGATAAATTTGTTGCACGTGCACTAGAATGAAATTTTTTCGTGGTATTTACCCTATATTTAAAGAGCTTTTTATCTTTAGAAGTTTTTAAAAATCACGCCCATATAAAAAATTGTAGACAGTAAGATATACATGTATTTAGGGACATAAAAATCATTTAAAATAAGAAAAACCTAATTCAATAGTACAATTCAGATTAATATAAAGTTAAACGAGTCCTATTATCTAGAAACATGTTAAAGGTGTTAACAAAAGTAAAATTGTATAAACGTGAATTTATGTGTTTATCGTGTACATTGATTATTATATATTTCTAAAGAGGTGAATATACCGTTTAGTGTCGCACTTGACGTCGATACGTTTGAAATTCGTGTTGATCATGTCATGCCATATGACTCACTTTATTAAGCATGTCTTGTTATTGTTGAGTTATTTGAAACGTAAACTAAACTTGTCGTGTAGGCCCTAACCTTGCAATTCGAGCCGTTTGTGTTATGAATGGATGACCCATATTATAATTAACAAAAAATATATAAAAAATCCAAAAAATTACCCCATAAAAATAGGAGATCCGGGCCATCCGTCAAAAAATGGATGACTCGGATTGCAAGGTTAGGTGCCGAATCTTTTGAGGAAATGTTAGACGTTTCGAATCCATCCTATGCTATACCCATGTCCATGGAAAATTATCTAAAAGTCGTAAATTAACTGTGTGGCTGTCAATCCAGTTTTAAAACTTTCAATTTGACCAATTTAATCTTAAATATTTTGATGACATATCAATGTAGTATTTATGGGCAATAAATATTGAATGCAATCAATTTATGAAGGTAAGAGCTAATCGCAATGTATGGAACTGTGTAGAAACTCCAGTAATTGGGCGACATTCCGCACAGTTTTTGAATGCCATTGGTTTAGTCGGTTAAACTTAATCTATGCAATACGCACTCTTCGTGAACAAGGGCTTTTCTAATTCCTTCGACACGGTTTTGTTAGGATGAATGTCTGAATATATTGTATTAGAGAAATTTCACACTGGAGAGAATTGGTGTGGTGAATTGCAGTTAATATATTCTTATTAGTCAATAACTCATTAGTTTAAATTTTTTAGTAAATGTGGCTTCAACTGGATATGTCGGCGGGCTCGGACTTAGAATTTCTCTTGTTAATCTTATCGGATAAACATATCGGACTTCTATTGCATTCTCCTAATAATTGTATTAGAGCCGATGGTTGCAGTTTCCGGGCAGGTAGATGGTGTGACATAAAAACAAGGGGATGAAGTTGAGCGTTGATGGATATCTAACTTGAGATAAGTTGATGTAGAAAGATACCTAAATTAAAGGGAGAGCGAATCTAACACCGAGCTCACACGTGAAGGGAAGATTGTCAGGATACATTTGTTAGTGAGTAAAGGCAGATCCAATCGGATATGTTCGGCTCGAACTTGGGCTCTTTCCTGACAATCTCCCCGGATGAAGTTATCGGGTTTCTGCTGCGTCCTCCCAACAAGCCGATCTTATATGAGATGAAAGGGGGTGGTGACCTAAACTGAAAGAAGGAATTATACGAAAAGGGGGAGGGAAAGAAGATGAGATGGCTTATTGTATAGGTATTTAATGTCGACTATGGTTTAAAAGTAAAACAAAACAGATAATACAGGTATCAAGATCCGTTATGCCAGGTATGGTGACAAATGTGGTCACATCTACAAGCGGCCTAACCTAAGCATACGATGCCTTTGTTTTAGCTCATCTCGCCATCGAGCATCGGACCTCGATAAACGATTTCGCTTTGTGATACATAACACCTCGTCATAGCAATGGAGCCTAATTCTCCGACAGCTTTGCATTCTCCAATCCGTGCTTGCACCCGACGGGGACCGCGGTTTCCACAGCACTAGCCCTTACACGAGCATGACCCAAGTTCGAAACATGCGGAAGGCAATGAGGGCTTGCAACATGAAGTACTCATCAACCCCTTTCTGATCCCCGCACAATGAGAATTGACAAATGTCATATAACTTTTTTGTACAACGCTTTTATTCACTTGAGTGCAATAACTTTCAATGATCACTTAAATGCCATAAATTTAAAAACATTCACTTAAGTGCTGGAAATTCGATGTGCCATGACACTTGTGTCGAACGTTTTTTTTTTTTTTTAAGTTTATGGTATTCAAGCAATCCATTGAAAAGTTATATGTCATTAAAGTGATTGGAAAAAAAAAGTTATGTCACTCAATTAAACGTCGTATATAAGTTATGATACTTAGACAGCCGAAATAAAAATCATAATACTTAAATAAAAGTGACACGAAAAATTGTATATTTATGGTGTCCTCATCCCTATTAGCGTAACGTGGAAGTGGCGTGAGTGAGTCATGCCACAAACTACAACTCCCACTGCTTCTGTGGTCAACCCATCACTCCTCCATTCAGCCTTATCAACACGTATTATATTCTCGAAGGTGCAGGTGCGTGCGACTGATTGAACTTTTTTTTTTTTTTTTGGGTCGAACACTGATTGAACTGACCCCTTCAATCTTTTCCGAAGAGAAAGAGTTTGGTGCCCTCTATCAATTTTTTATTTTCTTTCTCCCATGTTTCCCGGGGGGGGGGGGGGGGGGGGGGGGGGGGGGGGGGGGGTGCGTGGGGACTGGGTTTTCCAAAACAGAGAATTCGTGCAGAGCAGAGCCCTAGTTAACCCTGGCTTGACAGCTTTCTCGAGGAAGCAGGAGAAAAGAAACACCGACAGAAACCGCCGTTTCCAAAGTCATCTTTGGCAGAGTCTTAGGTTTTGTGTCTCGTGCCTATCTCACCATAACCCGTGAGTTAGCTACGCTTGCATGACTTCGTTAGCTACGCTTACATGACTAAACGGAGCGAGTGGAGCAACACGGTTGATGTGATGGAGGGCCTCTTTAGGTGTGCTAATGCATAATTAAAAAGGAGAAGTTTGTGAAAAATGTTCTTGCTTGGCGACGTGTTTACCGTGAATCCCGATTGGTCGATCGATCGATGGGGAAATAAAGAAGACGAACAAGTTTTTCGTGTCGTCCTTTTATGAACGCCACATGCCAAGGCCAAATTTAGAAGATAGTATTGCACAATATTCGCAGGTTAACGAGAGTACCCTGCGATTGCTTAGAACGAAAGATGTGACGCATTGTTCAGCGAAAAATCAAGTAAATCTTACTTTAAGAGGAAAATCACGAATTCAGTATTGCTCAAAGTATATTGTGTTGTCCAAAAACCCTAAAACAAGCTTATATAGGGTGTTAATCCTAATGACACCAAAAACGCAAAATTACAAAACTGCCACTAAAAAGTAATAAATTGTCTAAAAATAAAGATTACGTAATATTCCGTAATATGACATAACATTACGTAGATAATATTACGTGGACCACAACTTTATTCGCATCATTCTTTCCTGCTAGGAAAAAGATTCGTCCTCGAATCTGGTCCGTTTTCAATGATATCAATCTCTCGAAATTCAATTGTGTATTCAAGATTGCGAAATCAGTTTCGCCGAGAACGACCTTTCCAATGAATCAAGTAATACATCAGCTTCTTATCCCCATACTTGATCCCATTGTGGCATATGTACAATTCATGTGAATCCACATGACCTTTACTCTGCTGCTTCGACCTTTTGTAACCAGCTTATTTAGCTGAAACATTTTTGTATAACCGAATGCGAGGGCTATGATTCCATGTACTCCAGCAGACAAATTAGTAACTAATGCAGGATAAACTTTGGAAATTGTATCTCTTGAAAGAGCACTACTTGCGGACACCAACCTTCTAGCATATTCACCACATGTACAAATATTCCCTGATTGGACATAAACTTCCATAACCTTTGATGTGTGTGGTGTAGCCAAAACCTGTCCATGAACTTCATCAATTATAAATGTGTAAACAGAAGAAGCCCCCGTTTTATTCGCAGAAACACGTTCATTCGAGTCATGTTACTTCAATGATGAATTTATCCCCTTAACCGACACTTGAGGTGCTCCGTTTGCATCATGATTTTCTTCACCAGATATTGGAACTAACTTCCGCAACTCATTGTTAGGCACATCCGTTGGTTCTAAAATGGTGTCTACACGTGAACCAGCCGACTGATTTAGCTCTATGGGCTCACTTTGGGTATGATAAAGCTTAGTAAATTCATGTAGAACACATGAACTACTAGTTTTGATGACTCGTTCCCCTTGCAATCAACAATGCAATTTGTGATACTTTCCCCAATTGAATTATACTCACTCTTCTTCTCTGAGTCCTCAAAGTTCGTCAAACAAGCTTTGTAGACAGATGGCATAATACGGGGTTTGAGCTGTAATTGAGCCTCTTCGTTCAACTCACTAATTCCTCTTGATTCAACAACTGTATAATCTCGCGAACGCCAGGAAAAATTGTGATTTCTCCCTAAACTCACGAATTTCTATTGGAATTGCTCATAGTCGGGCAGAAGTAACTTCTGCTTTAGCAGCCTCTTCATTCTATGCCAAGTTCACACTCTTTCTTTTCCTTCTCGTTCTCTCATATTTTGCAATTTCTCCCACCATACAGATGCATAACCCTTCAATCTACAGGCTACTAGTCGCACCTGTTTCTCACTGGGGTCTCCATATAATCGAAGAATTTTTCAATACCAGCAATCCAATTCAGAAATTCTTTTATTCCCAGACTTCCATCAAAATAAGATATATAGACTTTTAGTTTGAAGTCGTTACCTTCATGATCGTCGTAACGTCGTCTGCCATCTTCTATTGTGATTGTCATAACGCCCCCTTCGAATTCTTCTATAGCGATCCCTGTCTTCATGATCGGCACGTACTTTATCAGAAAACTCGTGCTCTTCTTCTTCGGAACTCTCTGAGAACAAAGGGTTATTCTGCCTGCGGACAGGAATATGCCTATTGACAGGGTCACCGCGAGCAAGATTTACACCCAGCCTTCTGCAATTTCGCCGATTCCGGCTCACATCAATGCCAAGACCATCAAATCGATCTGCCAATTCTTCAGACCGCTGCTCAATGGGATGGAGTTCGAGATCAATTCGTTGATTTATGCGTTCTATTAAACGTTGCTCTGCAGCGCACCGTCCCCAAGGATAGGGGCTGCAGTCTCTTGATCATCATCATGAAGACCACCGCCAGTCGCCATAGGCTCTGATACCACCTGATGCAGCGTTCAGCGAAAAATCAAGCAAATCTTGCTTTGGAAGGAAAATCACGAATTCGGTATTGATCAAAGTATATTGTGTCGTCCAAAAACCCTAAAACAAGCTTATATAGGGTGTTAACCACACCAAAACTAGCAAAATTACAAAACTGCCACTAAAAAGTAATAAATTGTCTAAAAATAAAGATTACGTAATATTTCGTAATATGACACAATATTACGTAGATAATATTATGTGGACCACGACCTTATCCGCATAAAGATGGATCTCTCATTTCAATTGGTAAGCTCAATTGAGCAAAACCGATTGCTTGCAATTTGAATCGAACCGACAAGTACGCTATATGTGCCGTTGTATTACGGTCTTATTTAGTAAAACATAACATATTTCGACACTTTTTCCTTGTACATGCGCTGAGGTGAATGGATGTTCAACGATCCAATTGCTTATCAGGCAACTGGACATGTCAGTTGAGTGAGCCTCTTTAGGTCCTTTTTTTTTTTTGAAGAAATATTTAGATTATTTATGATATTCTGAATATTCATAATATTCTGGATAATGATCTAAATATATCTAATAATATTCAAGACAAAGGATAGGATAGAATTATATAGCCTAAATCACGAGGGGGCATTTAAAAAAAAAAAAAACACGGTGGACCTTGCTATCAACATATTCAAGACTCGTTCAATAATATGGAGCCACACACTCGATGGCACTAACAATGAACAGCTGTGACTGGTCATCTCTCACATGTCTTTCTAACGCAATCTTACGGAATATTTCCCGTGGCGACAACTTGAATATTTAAAAAAGCATAACCATTCTTGTCAGACCAAACCATTTTCTGACGAGGGGGGCCAGCGAATTGATTCGGAGCCGAGTGGGATATTAGGCATAAGATGCATGCTAGATAATTTAAAATAACTTGCGGTGCTCCTCTGAATATGTCGTGCCACGTTAGCTAAACCATCACGCTCATCGGTGTTCACTGTTCACAGAGTGGGATAAGACAACCGACTTGACCTAACGCGCGACATTATCATCCGTCGACGGAGCGCCAGAGGCGGAGTCATTTTCCGCACCCGAAATGAGCCTTTCTCCGGGTAACCAACCCGCTTTCATCTTTCCGAACAAGTTGCTCGTTAAAAACGAAGAAATTAGGGTTTGATAAGTACATCACGCGTGATTTAGTGTGCAAAAAGATTAGCTGAAGGGAGGGACAAGGCCTCGTTTTGTGGCCTCCTACCGAAATGAGGGCTAACGTGCGGTCACGCTAAGCTCGTTACCTTATATGGAAACCTCAAAAGTCAGAAAACCAAGGGCAATCTTGCCCCATTATTGACGTGTTGACCGGGACACGTGGGTGCGCCGAGATGGGCTCTTTCGATGTCTCCGAGGAACCAGTGGATTCCTGCATTGAATCTGTTGGATGAGTCATGGACCCATGTGATCTTGTCATTCGTGGTACCGTAGTGCGTAGCTACTTGAACCTAAATAATCTAATTTGTTATCTATGTGGCCATGCCATCTATAGCACAATTGCACATTGAAACTTATAATGATTAGGAAAAACAAAAAAGAAAAAGAAAAGAAGGGAAAGTGACAAACAAAAGTAGAACAAGAAATTGACCCTCCTCATCGACATTAATTCACACGACGAAATTGGCCAGCTAAAGTATAATAGGCTTGGATCGGATACTATTTTGCAGTGGGAAATATCCGAGTACAATTTTAACTTGCATTAGAGTTCCTATATTTATATATGCAATCGATGTGTATTATGGGTCTTTCTATGAATACATATCTCTTTCTAGCCGTAAAAACATGGACAATGTGTTTATGGTGAATCGGCCCTGATTAGGATTGCGTGATATGCATTTATAGGATTGACTAATTGTGGCCAGTGCCATGACAAGCATGATTATAGAACGACCTTGTGATACACATTGATGACATATTAACACTACTCGAGATGGATCAGTAATCATATTCGATCATCGAAGTGGATATAATGATGTGGGTACGTTTCTCAACTAATTATTTTCTCAACTAGAAAGCAAAATTTAGGAAAAACAAATCGCAACTTAATTCGGGACAATCTTTTTGGCCGGTCATCAACGGTCCTATCCACCAATCGATCTCTCCCCACTTGCTCAATTTATCTAATGCGACTTGACATTTATAAGGTGCTGATTCGGGAGGTTGCTCCGTCGGTGCGTGTCCATAACCTCAAAAAAGGACAACGTCAGAGTTCTGTCACCAAACATGGGACTTTCCATTTTTCTTGTTTGGTCCCTCCTAAGACAACCTTAAAAAAGTGCCAAAAGGGGAGGTCTTTTTCTAATCGTTCCCACTTTCCTTTTCTCCAACTACTTTCTGACACGAGTAGGCAAAAAGATTCCTTATCTTGGTAGCCCCCATATCAAAATGCTTGGATATAATTGGTTCTCTTGCCCGATAAATTTGCACAATACGACAAAATACATATTTATATGAGTTTGAGTTCGGCATAGACGGTACACGGGTGACCCGTTGAATTCATTTAGATAGGAATTGGCAAGTTAGGTTAAACGAGCTAACGCGTCGTTTGCCATGACGTGACAGAATTAGACGTTGTTTTATGGCCTACGATAGTCATATTTAAGGACATTTTTATCTTGAGAAGTTCATCAAGATAACATCGTATCAAAGAAAATAGATGGTAAAATAAGAACATATTATTGCTATCGGTCATATTTCTCACCTTTCTCCACTCTATAGTTTCCCCTCCTCCCCTCTCTCTTTGTATGAAGGACAAAGAGAAAGTTGTTATCACAAGCATCGCACAAATAGCCACCTGACCTCAGGTGACCCAAGATCGAAGATCAGCCAAGGCCGACAACCTCAGATTTGAGGTAGGATCTTTTAGAGAGAGAGAGAGAGAGAGAGAGAGAGAGAGAGAGAGAGAGAGAGAATATAGGGTCAGTCATGGCGAGAGAATCTAGGGTCAGCCGAGGCCGATGACCTCGCGTATGAGGTTAGGTCTGAGATATATATATATATATATATATATATGATGGTGCATAACGGGGAATGGTTTAAAGCATATTTGATAGCATGGATCAGGAATTCAATAAGGTAAAAGTCATTACGTTAACACTCCTTTTATATCACGAAAAATGAATTGAAAAATATTTTTCAAAAAACAATGATCACTAACAAAAATGAAAGAATGAAAAATATCTTCACTGTCCATGAAAAAATTTACACATAAAGTGTTGCGGACGATTAAAACATTTTTTATTGTTGTTATTTTAAGCGGTACAAGAGATCGCTTTTAAGAAAATATTTCCTAACCTATTCATTTTTCGCGAAATAAATGGAGCCTTAGGGCGTGAATGATAACCATTTTGTTCCCTAAAGCTATTTCTAGCCAGAAAAATCTATATTTTTATTTTCTAGATGAGTTTCTAAGAAGATAAACACGTCTAATAACGACACACAATTTCTATTCCCAAAATAGAATTTCATTTAAACAACATAAAATTACTCTGGTTGCCGAATGCTGCTGACCGTCGATGGGCAACAAGAGTGCGCACGAGAGAGAGAGAGAGAGAGAGAGAGAGAGAGAGAGAGAGAGAGAGAGAGAGAGAGAGAGAGAGAGAGAGAGAGAGAGAGAGAGAGAGAGAGAGAGAGAGAGAGAGAGGGAGGGAGATTGCATGCTAGAGTGATGAAGTGACCAATGAGAATAATTTTTATTTATGTTCCATAAATTTTTTACTTCTTAATTATGTTCAAAACCTATTTCTACGCTAAAACATTGCCTCGAAAATAGAAAAATGAAATTATTTTACAGATCGAATTTCTGATCCAAACATGTTTTTAAGAAAAGAAAAATAAAAAAAAGTAAAAAAATAGAATGGTTATAATTCGCGCCCATGATATTTGAAGGCATTAGTCCAACTACATAGAATCAGCTTACTTATTCGAGCACGACGTCGGACTATGTAATGATAAAGTGGTGGTAGTAATACCGCTTGCCCTCGAACCTTTTCAAACTCTTCAACAACGTCCTTAATCTTTTTTGCTCAAAATCGAACGTCAATATATAACTTTTTTTCTTGTTCAAGCTAATCCTTATATCAAATATGTCTTTGAAATACCGACACAATGATTCACCTAAACATTGGTGTTGAGTTAATTGCTCTATAAAAATAAAATAAAAATTTAAAAAGGTTCAAACCCAAAAGAGAGCAAGAGGAGAGGGTTTCTGTGTAGGATGCCCAACCATCAACAACAGTTCGACGTCCGGAATTGGGCCTCGGTAAACATTCTATAGTCTCGGAACATTCATTGCAATGAAGATGATCACAGCCATAGTGGTCGCCATTGACACAGGTATGCTTTTTAAATCGAGAGCTGGATATCCATAATCGATCTCAACAAAATGTTATATTGTCATATATCCATGAATTTTCAAGAGTTTGGGTATCCATTTTTTGGGGATTTAAAAGAATGACCTTTACTAATGTTGGATGTTGAGATCAAAATGTTTGGAACTTGTAAACATTAGCTTGCAAAATTATGTTCAAAATATCGATTCACTTTCATAATAATTTCTTCTTCTTCTTCTTTTGGAAGATAGAAGGAGACCTAACAAAGCCAAAGGTTACCGGCAGAGGGATAATTTGGGCATTTCCCAATTTGTTGGGGCCAATCCAATCATTTTCTTCCCCTCATTCCTTGCTTCCGTTGGTCTGTACCTAAAGCGTTCGAATGCAGCTTCCACGTGTCGACGATCTATACGTTTCGGCGCAATAACCCAAAACCCCCTGATTTTATATATGACTCGAGCATCTGATTGGGCCACGTGTCACCGAAAACCAAAACCGCTGGTGGGTAGATGGGGAGAGAGACGTAGAGCGGTTTCACAGATCCCTCACACAGGACTTTCCTTATACAGCATCTAAACTCCGCGTCCGAGTACGGCCAAGAACGACGACCGCGAAACCGCCGTTAAAGCTCCGCCGCCGGGCCTGTAAGTCATTCTCTCGCTTTTAACTCCGGTCACGCCGCCGCCGCCGCCGCCGCTTCTTCTTCTGCGCCGAAACAAGTTTCCCTCGCTTTTTTCTCGCCTTCGATTGCGAGTCTCGCGGCTAAAATCTCTCTCCCTCCTTCTCTCTCATGAAACTATCGCGTAGATCGGGAAGTCTTGTCTCCATCTCTTCTATTGTCGTTTCCAGTTCAAATTTAGGTTCCGATTTTACTTTCCTTAGTTCTTTGTCAAAGTTCCCATCCTCTCTCTTCGTTCCGATCGATCTTACGTGCTTCTCTCTCTCTCTCTCTCTCTCTCTCTCTCTCTCTCTGAGCTGAAGCTCTGTTGCGATTGTTGTACACAGAGGCGCAGTGTGCCAGCTGGACAGGAATGGGGAGGGGGAAGATAGTGATAAGGAGGATCGACAACACGACGAGCAGGCAAGTGACGTTCTCGAAGCGGAGGAATGGATTGTTGAAGAAGGCGAAGGAGCTCTCCATCTTGTGCGACGCCGAGGTCGGGGTCGTCATCTTCTCCAGCACCGGCAAGCTCTACGACTTCGCCAGCTCCAGGTCAGTTCTTCTCCCTCGCTTCCTTTCCTGATTAATATATCAACTGTTTTATGCATTCGATCGATCCGTACGTTCGGTCAATTAAGATAGTTCTAAGAAGAATGAGAGAGGCAAGTTTTCTTTACCATTTCACTTTACCAAGCTCTAGTACTTAAAGTGAAAGGCGTAAACGATCCGCGCGGGCGGATTTTAACAATTAGGTATGCTGCGGCCGTTAACAGCTGCCGTGGTTATTCGCTGATCGCCGGAGATGGAGCCTTCTTCTAGATGTTAGACTGTAAGAGATGTCCCGACCAAAAAAAAAAAAGACATTAAGAGATGTATAGGTGCATAGAGGTTCAGTTGGAGTGACGTGAGAAGGAGGTTGATGTTTTTGATTTTGCTTGGTTGCTGCACTTGACTCAGTTAGGATTGTCTTCCCTATGCCTTCTCTGATATGCTAATTTTTAATGGTGATGTTGGCATTATATAGAGTCACAAAGCTAATTTCTAACTCACCTGGAGGATTCAACTGTATCGAGCCAGATTTGGTTAGAGGAGAAAATACTGGGTTGTTCGCCAGTACTAGTTTTGAAAAGGGAGAACCCGATTAAATCTTGTAACCATCAACCCTAAATCCCGAGCCTTCTATACAATCTTTAACCTTGTGGATCAAGTAAGATGCAACATAGATAAGTAACCGATAAGTCTGAAACACAGACGTGGTTTGGGTCTTTACTGAGATTTTAGTTTAGTGGAAGAGGCCTTCACTTTTATCTAAGGGTGACTCCATTATCGTTTCCGATTGGATGGACCTAACATTTATCTCCTTGAGTCCATGAATGCAACGTCATTCTAGTGCCTCAGAATGCTTAAGATGTTTGAAAGATCTTAAAAGTCCTAATCCTCCCTCAATTTGAACTCCTATTATCTGTTTAGAACCTCTTTATCTTTCACTTTTGTATTATATTTAGGGCACTCTCCCATGTGAAATGAATCTTCTCTTCACGCGTTCCTCTTCATGTGCACCATGTGCTCTCTTGTTTTCTTTCCGTACCGGCCACCATTAGGATAATAGTCCACGTGACAATCTCATGTACTTTGCTGCAAAACCAGCATTTGCGTTTTGGAAACATTTTTAAGATGGTGCCCCTGAGTCTAGCTTTGCTAATCTAAGTTCGTGGAAGACCATAATTAAATAGATTTTATCCTCCATGTTAGTGAATCTTTTTGTCACCATATTCAAATATTTAAACCTCAAATGATATACTGAGTATTTTCAATAGTAATTACAGACAATATGAAAAAAAAATTCAACATATGTCCATATCCACTCTTGGTAGTTAATATTATGGATAATGAGACTGAGTGTTTAGAACCCTTAAATCAAGACTACATGAGATGTTTTGCCTAAAGCTTTCTATATACTAGCAATCTATGCTATGATTTCCTCCTTTTAGTACAGTGTCTTGGAGATCTACTCTAGCTCTTGTATTGTTCTAGGAGCTTGTTCACCTCAATTCTTCCCTAATCTAAACAAGTTTTTTGCTAAACTCAGCGTCTACACTAAGTGAGTGATTCACCGACTCATTAAGTTGTTTGTCACTGCAATTGAAAATCACATATGGTAAAGTAGTATAATATTAGAGTGATTGGTTTCAGGATAGGTTGGTTCCCGATCTAGAAGCGATATCTGACTCTATGACACTCGGTTCCAATGGATTGGAGCCAAAAAACGGAACCAATCGGTTCTAGAACCACCTTTTCCTACTACTACGAAGGAACTACCCATTCTTATGTTTTGGGTGAATATCAAAATTACTATCATGAAATATGATAGGCACACAATTTCATTTTAAAAAAATTGGTTAGTTAATCATATCGAAGACCATGGTTCAAATTTTGAAGGTTGAAAAGTATTCCTTTTCCACCAAAAGAGGCTTCAAACAAGTTCAACTCGAGAACTGGCCTGGGTGGACTTGTTCCGGCCTTTGAAAAGGGAAACAAATCAGTTTAGGTAGGTTCTAGGTACCGGGAATTGGAATCAAACTGGCGTCTTTGAGCAGGGAAACAAATCATTGCTAGGCTGGTTTTAGGTTCTTGAAATGGGAACCAAACTCAGCCAGGTCGATTCCGGTCAGTTCCTAGGCCAAACTGAACCGGTGTCACCCCTATAAAACACCAAATCTTTCCCGTAATACATATATGTTACTTTGTACGCTTCCCTTCATCCAATATCCACCAATTTCCAATGAGCACCTCGATGCCACATCAGTTGTTCCACAAAGCCAATCACGTATCAAATTACCTAATATGTTCACAACACTCTCTAGATATGTTGTGTGATTTTCGTTCATTCTTATCCCATTAGTACATTAAAACGTGCTAGGAGCCACCCCCATTATCCGGGCCCGGTGTACTCTCCATTCCCTCAATGGAACAAGTTAGTATAGGTCCGCTGGGTTCGTCAATGGAACACACACTAACTGAAGTAGATCCTGCTCTAAGAGGACATACGCATGATATAAGATTTGAACATAATACTAGTACATGTGTCATAATACATTGCATAAATCATATTGTATGGATAAACATACAAAGCTTTCATTCAAGAGGACATATTCGATCCCATGTGTGCAATAAGAAAGTGTCATCATCACTAAACTAATCTTTTACCATAACTAGAACAGAAGAACAACGTACTTTTGATGAACCCTTGAAGTTTCATTCTAGTAAACTGTTCTCCAAGTCTCCAAGCTATCTGGAACAATATATCCGAGTTTCATGTAGAATAAATAGTAGGACTATAAATGGTGACTTTGAGGAAAAAAGTTCCGGACATATGTGTTTTGAATAAGATCTCTTGTCTGTTTGCTAAGATGTTTGGGAGATCAAAGAGATTAATCAGAGATGAGTTAAAATGCATGGCGTGGCCACATTCTTGTTTTAGATGTTTTGGCTTTTGCTTAGACATTAAAATGATGTAAATGAAATAGAGGGGGCGGAAGTTATGCTGCAGACAAAAAATGAGAGAACGTAAAACGGATTTTATGTACAAAATATGTATCAAGTATATGTTCAAAAGATGTCATCAATGTCGTAGTCTCAGGTGATTCAAAAAGGGATGAATTACATATGGCAATAATTAGGAAGATGAGTTGTCTAGGTAAGGTGGCCATCCAATCATTATCAAGTATATGTTCAAAAGATGTTATCAATGTCGTAGTCTCAGGTGATTCAAAAAGGATGAATTACATATAGCAATAATTAGGAAGAAGAGTTGTCTAGGTAAGGTGGCCATCCAATAATTAATGTGCCAAAAATTTTACCTGGGGAATATACTGCATATTGCTGTAACGACGTCAGACATGTAATCCATTCTAAAGCTGGTCAGGTCAGGACATCAAGTCAGGACATAATTTTTTTTACCACTAAAATATTTCAAATAGGCTGATAAACATTGAATAGGAGAAGATAAGTAAATGATCACAAAGTCTCCTAAATTTTACATCAATGTAAGGTACTTTCCACAACAATCATTCATTCTTTTTTACTACCCTTCTAACCCTTCTAACAATAGATAATCTCGTCCTACTAAAAACTGCTTAGAGAAAAAATTTCAGAACAAGCCTAATGAAGAACGAAAATTCTGATGTCAATTCTTGTTCTCCAGATTTCAAATAGAGTAGAGAGAAGATTTTGCAACAAGCCTGATGAAAAGCAGAAAGAATTTTTTTTTTCTTCTTGCTAGATGCCAACACCTAGCCACAACTCGATCCTATGACTCATCAATCTGGCGATGAAACCCATGTAGGAAGCATCAAATGATTTCAACCTCTTTGAGAAATGATATAAGTCGAATTTCAGAGATGAATGTGAGATCCAGTTTCAGCGTCATGCTTCCGAAAGATGCACAAAGCATCTAGCCAAATTGTCCTAGTTGATCCTGATTCGATATTAAAAGTATATTGAATTTTTCCCAAATAATCGATTTGTGGATGGAATCCCCCCCAATTTGATTAATCCATCTTTCAGAGATATAACCGACCTAGAAGAACAAGCCATATACGACTTTGTCTTGGAATATTTGGTTAAAACCAAACTAATGTGTGACATCCAATTTTAGGAAATGAAGATTATAGAGTAGCTAGAGAAGAAGCTACTTGGCTCTCCGCATGGCAGTGTTTGTCGGAGTTCTATAGCATCCACCGTTGGTGTAACAATGAGTTTCCACGTACAGCTCAATCCCGTTGATTAGTTGATTGTAACTATCCACTATTATATTAACCACCAAGACGATGGCGGATTAAGTCGCTTGTGAAACTTTCTGTTTACATTGGTGTTGTACGTTAATTAATTCATATCCTTCTTAAAACGTCCAAGTATGTAACACTGTAGGAGGTGCTACAGTTTACGAAATAGCAAACTAACGTTTATGCAAAAGTGGTTGTGCTTTACTATTATCTTAGTGAAATCTTAGAATGCTTGGATGAGAAGTAAAACAATAAATCATTTTGCGTACCTTTTAGGTAATTGAAGATTCATTTGGCCTGTTTCATGCGAGTTATATGAAGATATCATTTTGACAAAAAAAAAAATGAAGATATCCTAAAGTCATTTGTAGTTCAAAACAAATTAAGAATATCGCAATAGTCTAAATCAAGCAGAACGTCATCTCACATGGAAAAGAGTAAAATTTGTCTCCTTTTCTTAGTGTAGTTTCGTAATTCTCCTTCACTAGATAACCATGCAACTTGGGAAGTATCTTCACGGACTTAACTGGAGTCTTCGTTACGAACTAAACCTTGTCATGGACAAACTTTTTGGCTTCTCTAGATCGTGTCGAGGATTTGAAACATATGTTTTGCTCTTTCAAGGAAGCAAGTCTCTTTTCAAAGGGGAGATCTTTCCTTCAGAAATAATCTTAACTTCACCCAAAAAATCGTGTAAAAAACTGTTTGGATGGTTATTCTTATGTGTTGTATTGTGGAAGAATGCTATTACATAACTAACTTCAAATGCACAATGTAATCTTCATTATTGTTTTTTAGAAATTTTTATCGCAAATGTGTTTATTTTTTCTGTAGTTTGGTTTATACAAATGTCTTAGATGCGTACTGTGTAAGAATCTGAATTCAAACATATTTGATCTACTTAAAAAAACAAACCTTGATCATTCTCATGTTATTTCAAAGCCAAACAGTTTATGTAAATCAAACTATTTTGAAATAACAATTCTCAATAATTGTCAGATTATTGTAGCATCAAACCTTACATATATAAGATCTGATTTCTATTTCTGCAGACCAACTTGATCTATCAGCACATAAAAAAGAACAAGCTAAAATACATGAGAAGAATTATGTCCCTAGTTCCTTAAACCATTTGACCAAAGAGCTGAAAATGCATAAGTAGCAAAATTTACAACATCGATGGTATTAAAATCCAATCAATCACCTCAAGATTTGGGACATCCACAGATAAAAATGATAGTGGCTTGTAACATATTGATTATCTTCTATTAGGTCAACGATAAACAGAGTTATGATTTTCAGCTTTGGGCATTCTGTTTAATTTAGGAACTATGAAACTATATAGTAATATGGACCAGGAAATGCTGCATCATAGTTAGAATTAGACGTGATACCAGTAAACGAAAATGAACTGCTACTATATACAAACCCACGGAAATAGGCAAGCTAGAGTCGGCCTCAAGCTGCTCACAGAAATGGAGAGAAAAAGTATATGGAAGCAACATATGATGTCTCTCAATCTTGAAACCAAAGAAACAGTACCTAGCTTTGTGCATGTGTTGCCATATGCACATCGAAGGCTCATCGTATAGGATTTTGAAAATTTTGGCCAAAGACCGTCATTTTGAGACTAAGCAAGTTTTGGTGCAGTGAAAAGCATTATAAACCGTGAGCTTGTTATGAGGAACAGAAAAAACCTTTTAAACATCTGTTTCTGCCTCCAGCATTTATTGACAATTGTTCAATAGTGGCAGTAATTAATAATATGCTCACTCAAAGTGTCAAATTTAATACTTGCAATACATTTTCTTCAACCAGCATGAACAAGGTAATTGAGCGGTATGTCAAATCAAAAGAAGAGATTGATCAACCTGGGAACCCGATGGCTGAACTTAAGGTACTGTCCACTTGGCCAATCTTTAAATTTCTTGTGCAATATCATCTCATGACCTTTTCATGCGTAACTTTATTTTATGGTCTGTCTCCAGAAGTTTTAGTTTGAAAATACGATTCATTAGAACAAAAGGAGTCAATTGATAAAACTTTAACTATTTGCAACTTACCTTGAAATGAAGACAATTGAGAGGTAAAGCAAGAATTATAAAACTATATTGGTAAGCAACAAGAAACTATAAAAATTTTCCTATTCTGAAGCAAGCAACATTAAAGATTAGTAAGCAAGAAGTAATAAATTCGTGTGGTCAAACTGACTAGTAATGGGATTCATTTCCATCAAAGTTATCTTGACGTTGAACTCTCTATCTTTGCAAATACCAAATGTTGCTACTTTAAATCGATCCATATCATGTACGACGCTATATTTGTCTCTTTATAAAGGTTCGATGCTTGAGATTTGAAGTTCTGCAAATGACAAGTTAACATCTTTTGTGAGACACATTACTCATAAGACCTAGTAGCAATAGGATGCGTAGTCATCTTCATGAGCACCGTTTAGCTCCCTTTCTAAACTTCCTAGAATTCGACATCTCCAAAATAGGATGTGTCGGTATCAAGAAAAATTGGTTTTCTGAAAAGTGACTGCAGCTACCTAGATCCTTATCTGTTACCAAAGAGTGTTAGTTTCTAAAGTCTTGAAATTGGCAAAAGTATCAGATACAAGCAGGGATGAATGAAGAGCGCAGCTCGCATCATACAGCTACATAAGCTTAAGCAAAAAGTCTGTCAGACAACAATAAGGCTGACGATATTGACGGCGCGGAATGTTCGATGGTCAGCCGCCAATACACACAAAATGCTTGGAGTAAAGATGAGAATGTTCTGTTGATGTATAGATATTGATGGATATACAGTCCATATGACTGCCATCCAGAATAAGATGATTTCCTTGAAAATAAGATCAGAAAAACTCTCTAAGATGGTTTGAGAATTGCTAAAGGATATACGTTAGAGGCTCTAATGATCTAGAACCTGAGACACTACCGACAGTCTGACAGAGATGTAGGGTGAAGGGGGCAATGGGAGGCTGTGAATGAACTTTCTGAAGTCTTGAATATAATGGAGGATATGGTACTAGATGGGAAAAAAGAAGCCGATGTGAAAAAGAGTTCACCGTGACCAACCCAACCTAGTGAAATAGGGTTTGTTCTTGCTGTTGCTATTCTGTATTATCATTAAATAAAGTACAGTACAAGCACTCCTAAAGAACGACATGCCCACCCTTTTCGTGTTTATTACTGTTCTACTTCCACCACTCCATATGTCCCTATTCAATTGCATCTAATTAAATTAAATACACTTATCGAGTTATTTGGGGTTTATCAGTACACTTTACAAGCAACAAGACTGACGATGAACTGTTTCATCAATCCAAGTAAGTCCCATGCGCTAACCTACGCAAGGAACTTTAATGCAAAGAACGATCGAAATACGTTTCAAAACAAATTTCTTCTCCATAAATTATAGATCCGTATTGACAAAATAGGCCCACCCTATTTTCACCCACCAAATGGTTATAATACTCCTTAACTTACTGAGGTGACGAAAATAACTTAAAGAGAATTAATTCATCAAAATCACAAATGAAAAGGGTGAAGATTGATATCCGTTGAAAATCCAAAACCATGGGGGGAAACACCAAAAAAGTCCTTAATTTATTGCTCTCGTGTAGATTCAATTTCAAACCTTTTAATTTGGCTAATTTAGTCTAAAACTTTTTGACAATTTGTCAATTCAGTTTTAAGTTATGCCAACTTAGAACTAAATTTTTTGACGATATGTCAATTTAATGTTGAACCTTTTGATAACTTGCCAATTTATTGTCTCAGCCAATTTTGATCAGAAATCGTTGACATGACAGACTAGTCAGCGTTGGTTGTCTTACGTGATATGACTGGTGCTAAAGTAAAAAATGTTTGTATTTTTTTTCTTGTCATTTATTTTATTTTATTTCTTCTTCTTTTTTCCAACCTTGGGCCAGCTACCCTCGCCTATCTGGGGAGGGTAGCCTTGCCCATGGCCAACGAGGGCTGGGGCAAGGGCTGCAACCGTCGTCAGCAATTGATGAAGGTTGGCAAGCCACCTCGCCGGCCCAAGGTTGGAGAAAAAAAATAAAAAATAGAGAAAAAGGGAAAAAATTCATAAAAATAAAAAATTGAAACATGTCCACGTCCACCATGTTAACAATTTCCCACTAATTTTTTTTCAAAAATACTAAATTGGTAAATCATCAAAAGATTTTGGACTAAGTTGGCAAATCACCGAAATATTTAGAACTTAATTGATACAATTTAAAGGTTTGAAAGTAAATTGATAAATTATCAAAGGTTTAAGACTAAATTAACCAAGTGAAATGTTTATGACTGGTGACACAAGTACAATAAATTTATAATTTTTTTGGTCATTTCAATTAAAAAAACATGCATGGTCATGAAAAACACGAGACTTAATATTAATAAAAACAATGACATTTCATTATATCTTCTTATGTTATTTTCTATTCATTTTGGTACACACTCATTTCCTATCTTCAATTTGTTAATGTGCTCAAGCTGATTTCGATAAAGTTTTTTTGCTGCTGTTGCTGTAATGAGTTTGAGTTGTTGATAATCTTTGTAAATTAACATGTTTTAAATGTAAAATATAATCATAAAGAGTTCATAACTTTAACAAAAGAATTCCCCTAAGAAAAACTTGAACTAAAGATTGTACAGTGCAATGAGTTATTCCATATTGAACTTTAGAAAAGCACTGTTAACAAGTAGATATTCCTTTATATTAGAATCTCGACCCCGAAAATTTATGAAAATACTTGAATCTTGGATGGCTCTTAGGAAAAAGCAATGAACATGTAACTTCTTCGATTTGAACATAAAGGACGAAGAAACGTCATTTAAGAAAGGCTGATAAAAGTTGTTAGATTAATTTTTTTTTTTGGTAACTGAAGTTTTCCTCGTGCAATAGACTATTCTTTGGGATGGTGGAGGTATGAGCGTCAATGTCACTGGCTAAGGTCCCCGAGATGCGGCCGGAGAAATTCGAACTTGGGACCTCATCAGTTTAACTGTATGAGGATCGGGGATCTCACCAACTCAGCCAACGCCTCATTGGCAATTGTTGGATTAATTTGATCTTAACCAAAAGCACATGTTCCCTCTTCCATCAATCTTACCCTTTACGAAGTTTTAGCGAGAGTTATTTTGGACCATTTAAATTTTAAGGTGTGTCTAAAGCTGCATGAGGAGTGAAAT
This sequence comes from Rhodomyrtus tomentosa, assembly GCA_028455895.1. Lineage (NCBI taxonomy): Eukaryota > Viridiplantae > Streptophyta > Magnoliopsida > Myrtales > Myrtaceae > Rhodomyrtus > Rhodomyrtus tomentosa. The sequence goes on along the minus strand of JAPCWY010000001.1, from coordinate 30,330,884 downwards.
TAACACGGGCCTTCCATGAACAATACTTCACCACAGTAAAGCTCCTCGTTATTTTCTATACGGTAAAATATCTTTTATGCATAATTTATTGTGTGTGGGCGAGTGGAAGCCTTTTCGCAAAGGGGCAGTGCTACTTTGACACCCTGATGAAATTTTGTCTTTCATTCAAAAAACGAGAATCTTAATTTTATCCCGTAGATTCGAGTAAGTATACACCAAACATTGAAGATTTCCTATTTAGTTACAAGCATTTTTTTTTTTTTGGTCGAATAGTTACAAGCATTTGATCTCGTTAATTTTTTTTTTCTCTAATGGCATGTACCATGCATGACTTTCGAGTGTGCGAAGTGCATTTTTCCAGAGACTCGTGGGTCATGTCCTTTTACCCTGAGTTCAAGTAAACGATAGGCAACAGAAAATATCTATAAATAGAGGATATGACAAATCAAAGTAAAAAAACTAGGTTTTCCCCACAATTTCAACTTAGTAGAAAGCTGGGGAACTTCTAGGAAATACCCGAGGAAGAAAAAAAAGAAAAGTTTGCCCCGTGCTGAGGATTGGGGGTTAAGGGATTGCATGAAATCATTTCATTTCTCAATTTCTGTTTTAGAAATAGTTTCTAAAATAGAAATTCGTTTGGTAACGCAATTCTATTTTTATATTTATGAAACAAAAAATTATTTCAAAAGTAAATTTGAAGTAGAAATGAGAAACAAAAAAGTTACTTCTTTGAGACATAGAAGTAAAAATCTTCACCGCCGATGGATGCCGCAAGTCGCCAACGCCGACCGCCAGCGGTTATTTTAGAATAAGAAATTTCATATCATTATCAAACGCATTTTTTTCCTCAAAAACTTATCCAGAAACAGAAATAAAAAAAATTATTTCTAACCAGAAATCAATTTCTGAAACAGAAAGGTTGTTATGTGCCTTAAATCGCTGGCAAAGCAATTTCTCACGCCAACAAGGCATGGCGGTCTTAGATGATGCAAACTTTATATCATGAATATTTACGAGCTTTGGAGAGAGAGAGAGAGAGAGAGAGAGAGAGAGGAATGACAATTAGTAATTAGTTCAAGTGCTATATTGTTTTCTAACGTGGATGCATATTATCGATATTTCGAACATAGTCGATGGCTATAGCCTATACTTAGGTTGTTCACTAAAGTCCTGTCATGTTGATATTGCTGCGTTTTTCTTTCATAGATAAACTCACCAAAGTAAAGAAAAAGCACAGCCACAGAAGAATCATCCCACAGTTACCTGGAGACTTTTGACTATCATGACCATGCATTTTCATGTACACTATTTGCTTCCAGTACACGGACATTGTCAGACCGCCCAAATTCCGGCATATGACTAAAGTTATACAGTTTATTCGACAGTATTGGCAGAGAGAAGCAGCAATATTAAGGCAACAATTGCAGCAATTACAAGAAAGTCATCGGTACATCTTCTCTTCTCGAGCCTTTTCGGTTCATTTCTTATAGCAATGCTTCTTCCATGGCTCCCGCAGTTGACAAGCCAATTCGTCTCACAACCACCAAACTTCTTTCTGAACTTTGAAGTCAGACCATCAGCCAATCCACGAGTGAATACCATTTATAGCTGTTAATTACCGAGAGGGTCAGTGTTAAGATAAGTAACTGTCTGCCCTTACTCCTTTGCCTGGTCTTCGTGCAAGCCTTGTGACCTGATTAGTGTAGTGTCATTCTGAGGAAGGAGGCTTCACTGGGCATTCATTGCTATAGATAGAAGAATTTCCTTACTACTGAGGTCTCTGTTTTGCTTTTGTGTTGCTGCTGTTTATCTTCGTCCAGCTTTCTTGTTGTTGCTGTTTCGGTTCTAGGTTCATCCTCATTGGATTCATTGGATTTTCCAAAGAAAAGGGCATTCTAGATTTTAATCCCTTACGCATCTCCATGTCCGGAGACAAGAAAGAGTACTTGGAAACAACTCACTGTTCTGTATTTCCATCCTATTGCTGTCTGGGCATTTGAAAAAAAAATGACAGTTCCAACTGACCAAAATGCAGACGGTGCGACTTTTAGCATAAATTCACCATTTTTAAATAACAAAATCTTATTTACAGGGAACTCAAGGGAGTAAAGGCATAAGAGAAAACTCATTCATGCTACTAAAAGAGGTCCAATTTTTTATTTTTTTTACCCCCTAAAGGCACCGTGATCTAATTTCCTTTGCCATGCTAAGGTAGGTCTTCAGATCCTGGAATTCCATCTCTAGTCAGAAGGATCCAGTTCAGCTAAAGGCCTCGCGACTTCATCTAAAACATGGAGCATTTCTAAAAGCACACTACTCCCCCACGAAATTTAAGTTATGAAATGGCTCAATATCACTTGTACATAAGAAAGGTAAATGGAAAGACAGGCAGGACATAGGATATGAGAACTGTAAAAGTTGAAGACGCGCCAGTTGTCCTCCGCATCCTGGAAAGAAAATGAGTCTGTTGCTATATGAACACCATGTTTCATAAAGATAAGCAATTAGCATATGGACAGATTGAACTCAAAGGATTGAAAAATCAAGAGCTTTGTCTCACAAACCCTGAGAAACCTCTATGTTATAGATTTGCATCTACGAGTCTTTGATTTCATTTCATATTCTACTCCACAAGATTCTAAAACACAGTCAGACAATAAACTCGCTAGCTAAACTATACTTACGCACGACGCTGACAGGCAAATGATGGGAGAGGAACTCTCAGGCTTGGGCATCAAAGATTTGAGGAATTTGGAGAACCAAATGGAAATAAGTCTCCGTGGCGTCCGCGCAAAAAAGGTTCACTTCTTACATGCTGATTCATAGAGTCGATGCTACTTGCTTCCAAGTATCTTGCATGACAAACAGGGTTCATACTTTTGCAGGACCAAGTTTTAACAGAAGAAATACGAGAGCTGAACAGAAAGGTAAAGTATTTAACTCAGTCACACTACTAAGTATACTATTTTCCTCATTCAGGCTGCTAAATTCCAACCACAAATCCATGCAGGGAAGCCTTCTTCACCAGGAAAATTTGGAATTGCATAAGAAAGAAAATCTATTTAAACAAGAGAACATGGAATTGTTCAAGAAGGTATTAATCTTAACACTATAAACTTCTGTCATAATTATTAACCTCAGATTCTATACTCGGTCTGAGCAAAAGCATTCCATATCCCAGGCCTATGGCACAAGGGACGCAAATAACGTAAACGGAGCACACAAGGGTCTTCTACCAAATAGACCAAACATTGATGAGGATGCTCAAGTACCTGTCCATCTCCAACTAAGCCAGCCACATCATCAGAACTGTGAGACGTCATCTAGAACTACAAACTTAGGGTACATATCTTCTTTCAACATATATTCCAATCTTTCAAGGTCAGCATGCTTATGAAATATTTTACCACCACTTTACCAATGTTGAAGCAGATTGCAGCTGCGTTAGCAAACCAGGTGCAGCAACTGTGGAAGGACATTATTGTGTCTCCATTGAGGGACTGTCCAAACAAAGTAATGTTTCTTTGACTGAGATATTGTATAAGAGCCAAACCTTATTCAGCCAGACATGTTCAAAATGGTCGATTAGGTTAGCTTTGAGCATTAATCTTATAATGATACAAGCCCATGAGAATCTCATTAACAGTCACAAAATAACATGAGTTCCAAATCCAAAATATCATTATGCAATGCTTAGTGAAACCAGGGAGGAAATACAGGCCCATGTATCTGATCCACCATACTCCTCGGAATTTTAAGCATCGCACCAGACAAAAACTTTAAGGCGATTCAAGCACTTGGAAAATGTACATACACTGAGATTTCTTTCAGCTTTACATTTGCACAATCATCTGATGCAACAATGCCCACAGATGATTTTAAAGCTTCCGCTGTTTTCAACATTGGTGATGATGTAATATCATTTTTGCTAGGTGAAGAACATGAATACACGTGTTAACTGCGAATGGCAGACTCAAGTGTCTAATGAACTAAAAGAGTTTATGAGAAAATTAGAGATGCTGCTTTTCTCTACACAACCCGCAGAATGAATGGCAAAGTTTCTCTTAAAAAAGAACTCATCTAAGTCAGATCAATAGCATTCTTTCCGCCATTTTATCATGGAAGGAAATAGAAAAATCTCAAATCTTCTGTCTAAAATTTTTATTTCTTTCGTACAACATGGCCAACATCATGAAATATGTGAAGTACCTTTAATGACATGTTCAGATCCCTCTTTCCAATAAAACTTAGCCTCACAAGAACTATTAAATATAGCTTTTTACGCCTCCAGAGAGACAAATTGCTCTCGGGGAATGCAAAAGACAACGTACTCAGATTTCCCAAGACAGGGGCAACAATAACATTCACAGAATAATGTAATGATCAGAAGCTCATGAAAACAAAGAATTATACTCACATACTTCTGCTTAATCTCTGTTCCAACAGCAGACAGTCCTCCCCTTTCCTTAGAAGAACAGAAGTTACCTTGTATATTAGGACTTCACATAAGTTCTTCTTTATGCAGGCAGGGACAACAGGGAAGATACTAGAGACTCAGACTCTGAGCAAACTATGCAACTGGAGATGAAGCACATGCCTCAACTAAAGTAGCTAATAACCCAACTCTCAAGTTGATGTATGTAACAGGTCTAGTGGACATTTCTGGGTCGAATATTAAACCTCGATCTCAGAAACAGAATGAAATCAACAATCTACACCAGTATTGAGCATATTCATGCTCGCAAATTTTTTTGATTGAGAATAAGCCGAAAAGTTTTTACGTTCAAAGGATTATCTAGACTTCTATAGAATTCATAGACAATATGACTTGTGCATATCATGGCTTCTTGAGCCCATAGAGCCTCATTACACTGACATATGAAAGTGTGTGACACACTAAGTGGACGACAAAACGAATCTTGAATATAAATTGATTGCACTTGCTAAACCATTTAATTAATTCCCTTAAGAACGAAAACAACTTTTGCCAGAAACAGCGAAAGTAGAGAATATAGAGCGGCAACAAGAAATTTGGGTATTATGCATTTAGAAACCAAAAGCCACACCTACCATTAAGATTTGCCACCTAGTAAAGTCATGTTTAGCATATAATAGAATCTGCTAATGATGTTGAAGCTGATGCGCTGCAACTTCTGCGATAACCAACAAGAACACGCTAAAGCGTCATTTTACAATTTGAATCACAAGATATCCGTAATTTGATGTCCTTCATGGCATTGTTTTTCCTTAACTGAATGACTAGTTATTATCATCTTTCATCAACATATGATGTAGAAAAGGATCCAGTGATTTCTTGAAAACATACCAGGATCCATCATGCACTGAGTTTCGAACTTGGTAATGTAGTCCTCCCTATCCAACATCAGCATACCGCATTTTAAGTATGCTTAACCCATCTACAGCCACAAATTTGGGAGTCTTTGCTGAAAAAGCATTGTTCAGGTACTAGACTCAGGAGCATTGAGATGAAGCTATTTAATGTTCATCCAGGAAGCTATTGCAAACAATAAGATTCTTCAATTAATATAACCCTCCACGAGAAAGCATTCTCAACATATTCTCATCTATACCCAAAAATAAATTCCTACCTTGATACTGATAGCCGAAAAGGATCACGATAGGAAACAAACTGATCCATCTAATGGCCCAAAATAGATTTATTTGGCTTAAGCCATGCCCTGAGATAAACTATCTTGTGAGTAACTGTAGAGGCTAGAACCATCATAGTCTTATAATTAAATAGTCCTCATGTTTAAATTAGTCTTCATGGACCATTCAAGTGCTATGGTACAATGGGCATAAGCATCCCCAAAACGTACTCAATCACGAGGTTCAACCTTTACAAATAGATACATAAACAATACTCAAGCGTCTAAGCCCTAGAGAAATCAAAGCCATAGAATATTATGGCAAAGATACTCTGAGGTATAGAAATTCAATACAAAGTGGGATCCAACAGAGAGAATTCAGGGGACCAACTGGAGGGTTTTCAAGGTCATCCTACATCACGCCCTCGTAAGGAATTTTTAACTTCTCTAGTGGATGAATGGTATCGAATCAAGATAGCTAATGTTGGGACCTTTAGTAGGTAAAGCAGCTAATAAGACAATAAAATTTGCTCACCGTTAAGAAGTGCTCTAGTTCTCTCATTATAAACCTCATGCACTCCGCACTACACATATAGGCTGCACATTAAGATTTTTCAGGGGACAAAAGACCTAAGTTGTGTAGAGCAAGAGCTCTGTTCCAATAAAACGTACATGGGGATGCAATAATAAAAAAAAGCATCAGCCTCCAGATTAATCCATTTGAAGAGAATATATATGTCTAACTCCACAACATAAAGTTGCAGGCATTAACTAATGCTACCTGTTCCAATTCGATTGCATTTTGTCACCACCTTCAAAATAGTCGAATATGCAGAGACACCAAAAATAAAACTCATCATGATAAGGATACATAAATTAGAGAAGATTAGACAAATATAATGCAGAAGAAGTTAATATTGCACCACTTAAGTGTAAAATCAGAAGTTCTGAATTTAAATTAGGGCACTTAGCCACATCGAAATTGCAAATTTCAGATGCTTTAGCCATAAGATATGACTCGAGAGTGACTCTAAACGGGGATTGAGACAAAAAGTATACAATCATGAGGATTCTTCATCTTGGCATATTTTACATTATATTTCTTCACACGGTGGATACTTTCATGGAGGAATCTTTGCACATGGATCAAGGATTTAAATGTAGAACACATGATACAGGTACAAAACGTGAGAAGGGTGACAAACTATTGCAAATGCCACCTGAGTCACAGTCCAATCTCTCTATAGTGCCAATTCTTGACCTCTTTTTCCTTCGTGAGGCCACATAGTCATGAATGACTTCGACCTTTACGGTCCATTTGAAATCTTTGTCCATTAGCGTGCTCAAGTCTTTCCAACGCAAAACGAGGGATTAAGACAAAAAGTATACATCATGAGGATCCTTCATCTTTTACATTATATTTCTTCACATGGTGGATACTTTCATGGAGGAATCTTTGTACGGGGATCAAGGATTTAAATAAAGTACAAATGATACAAGTACGGTATAAAACGCCTATTCCCATGATAGGTGAAAATGACTTAATTGTACTATGGTCTTCCCACTGAAGTAAATGGTAGTCCATAGGGCCTTCTAGAGGCCATTTCTAGTTATATTGCTTGAGATCATCTCCTTGGGTTTTTGAAAACAACAATGCAGGAGAAGAGCCATATAGGAATTAAAAGAAAAAAAAATCCCCTAGAGTGGTTGTGAAAATCAAATGAAGACAGAAAAGTAGTATGAAGTGTTTAACCATGTCAAGCCATCTGCTACCTCCACTCTAATAAACCTGAGAGGGCAACAAACTATTGCGAATGCCACCAGAGTCTCAGTCCAATCTCTCTACAGTGCCAGTCCTTGACCCCTCTTTCCTTCGTGAGGCCACATAGCCATGAATGACTTCGACGTTTATGGCCAATTTGAAATCTTTGTCCATTTGCCTGCTCAAGTCTTTGCAACACAAAACGAGGGTTTCTTTGCTTCAGTCCACAAAAGAATCACCAGCCAAATGAAGAAGTGAAATAAGTAGCAAAAGCAAACAAATAATACTGCATAGTCCAAACATTACGCATCGTATAAAAAATAAAAAAGGATAAGAATCAACAGAGTTAAAACATATTTCCAAGGTGAAAAGTTTATTCATGTGCTTCTCATCATCCACCATTAACGTTTTTTCTCCCTTCGACCTAGGGTTTCCATAAAGTACTACAGAAGTGACCATGGGATTTTCTTTCTCTGCTGAAATCTTTAGCTTTCACATATCTATTAACCTGCTCCTGAATTCTTGATCAAAAACACTCTCTTCATAACTACTTGAGTATCTGCTTTCGAACATCATACATGGTCGTTGTTTATAAGCTATCCGCATAAGACAGGTTAATTTAAGGTCAATAATTTTTTTTCCTATTTAAGAGGATTTTTTTTTTACTGACCAAGAATTGATGTCCTTCATTATTACAAAACATTGGTCGTATTTATAATGGAGGATCTTAGGACACAAAAGAAATGACATTGATGGTACAAAGATGAGAGACACACGCAGTGAACAATCACCACATGCTACTGGCAAGTGGGGAATTTGCAAATAAATTTGTTGTATACAAGTTGAATATTGACCAAAGCATTTGTCATGAATTCTCCTGTTAGAATCCAGATTAAGTAACCAATCAAATATCAAAATGCATAAGCTGCGAAAACTTCCAGTCATTCGGCCCCCCATCTTTGGCAAGAATCGAAGGAAATAATGTGTTTACAGTTGAGCGTGAATCAAGCAATCCCAACAACTAACTCACACTTCTAGTATTTCCCTTAGCAAAAGCTGCGAATTCAAGATCATTCTCTACCAACAGCCAACATAGAATGGCAACACAAATGCCCTCGAGGAGGACGTAGGTGGTGCCAAGCAACTCTACAGTGTAACAAATATATACTCCTAGGCATATGATTCCTTGAGTTGCCCAAATACAGCGAACAGATGATTTAGTCTCATCAAGCAGTTTAGACAATACTATTCACCAGAAAAGGAATTTACAGAAATCTTTTGGTGCTGGCTCATTCTTTATCTATCACACATTCCTAACCTAATCTAGCCTTGTGGACTCCTAAAAGAACAAGAAACCTTAAAAAAGAAAGAAAAAGACATTGAGTAATTCTAATTGGAGTACTCTAGCCAATATTCTACTCCCTATGTAGTTTCAAGACAAAGCCTATACAAAGAAGCATCATACACCTGCCGCTAGAAGTAAAAGACCCCAAACCGACTGCTTCGAAACGGATGGCGATCTAAAGTGATAGCAGGAGGATATCCCTTCAGTATGGCGAACAAAAGAAGTAATCAGTTCTTGTTCTCAATATGCGAACCACAGCTAAGATGATCCAGGTAACTACGCGCCGCACTAAAAGATCTGGATCGCTTGAGCACGGCATCTCTGAGTCCCACGAGCTCATCAAAGTGCGGAAAAAAAAAACACTAACCGAGGTACACTTGAAGCCATATTCCACATTTTTCAACTTCGAGCAATTTTCTCGCGGACATATCGAACAGAATCCCAAAGCGAGATCGCGAGCTACGTCTCACACCAAAAAATCAAACAGCAAACAGCATCGAACCTGCGCCGTCCAAAGCCATCTTCCCCGATCCAATCACATCGGTGGAGCCGTCGTACTCTGCGCAAGCGTCGGCACGAGCTCGAAGCTGCTCCACCACAGAGCTCAGTCCCAGCGAAACGCGTGCTCGAGAGACCGAAAAGCGATGGATCGGTCGGTCATGCGATTGCTTCCTCGAGGGAGACAGAGAATACGAACGAAATTGAGCGAGAGAGAGAACACACAGACAAAAAGAAAAAGAAAAAAAAAAGAGAAGCTAAAGAAAAGTGATTAAATATGTTAGTCTCGATGGTTTTGGCTTAAACGTGGGATTAGGGTTTGTTTTCCCTCCTCAGTTTGCAGCTTGTACGATCTGACTAATCATGATTAGTGAACACGTGCACCTGCTGCTCCCACCGTAGCTGGCACCCAATATAATACGAAATCATATGGTTAATGTAATAAATATGTTAAAACAATGTGCATAAATCCTGATTAAGAGCTTCGATATTGCCGATTCAGTTAGATCCTCGTTGCAGTTGCTAGCGATATATTGTGAAACCCTTGGTTGCGTATTACTCTCGAAAACTTACGCATGATCGAAACAAATTTCGCCACAAAACCTCAACGCAAAGATGAGTCACACTGTTGGAAAGATTTGCCCTCTCAAATTGAATGCAACAAGATAAATGATCATGGTTTCTACTATTTTCAATAAACTTCGTTATTCGCATGACATTATTCTCGAAAAGTTATGCATAATTAAAACAAATTTGGCCCAAAAAAATAATTGCATTATCGAAAGATTTGCCTTCTTAAATTGAATGCAACCGGATGAATGATTGGAAAAACGTGCTAACAGCGTGTTTCCTTCCATTTTTAAGGAACTTCATTCTTTTCATAGGTACTTCAAATCCTAGAATGAGAGTATGATCCATCCTACATACTCCTAAAATAAAGGGATGAGCCAAAATCAAGTAAATGAAATCTTTAAAATCTGATGTACGATATCATCTCTATCTACTCGATTCAATACCAATGAAACAACATGATATCAGGTCGTATCGGATATCGGTACATGCCAAATGAATGCACAAATGTACCATCTTTTCTATCATGATATGCAGATGATAATAATTGGACAGTGATGCATAAAACATTCAAATGTAAGCAGATGATATGATATATCATTATGTGCAATGGCGATAAAGTAGCGCATCGACATACAATATGCATTTTCTATTGTCGCTTGCCAGGGCCAATCTTATGCAGATGCTCATATAAAGGATTTCGCTCTCTCGCAAACAGGCCGTGACAAAGAGTCATCACGCGGCATAAATAAAAAGCACATTATTACAGCATAGCAAGCGTCATGTTCATCTCAATAGCAATATTTGATGATAAGCACTCATCATTAAATAGTACCTTCGTGACATAGATTATTGGGATAAATTATCCCGCAAATCCATTTTTTTTCCCAAAATTTAAGTAGTTTCAAATAAATTTTCAATTCAAAGAAATATGAATATTTAATTTATACTCTTGCTGACACCAAAAATGACCATTTCGGACAGTCAATCGTTAACTTAGTTAGAAAATCAGTATGTCGATCATTCAGTCAACTCTTAGTAAAAGGAACTGGCATTTTGTTAGTTTTACCGTTCGTCTCAAAATTGACATCTTAGTCATTTTTTCACACTCATGTTCCGTTTGTTTCGAGAAAAAAAGATGAATGATTTGAAATTTTTATTTCAAAAAACGATCGTTTATGTCCCTTAGAAAAAAGAATGAATGGAAAACTTGTTCGTTGTTCACGAAATGCTTGGACATAAATTATTGCCATCAATGAATTTTTTTTATTAACTAAATATTTCAAGCAGTATAATCTATCACCTCTAAAAAAATGTTTTCCAATTGATTTATTTTTCAAGAAACAAAAATAGCCTTAGTCTCCAAATCGACAACTTGGTCCGTTCTTATAATAAAACTGTCTTTGGTACAACTGTTTTAAAGATATTCTAGTAGAACTTTTACTTTTGGATAAGTGAAAGCTCAATTTTATCAGTAATAACGTGGGCTGGTCAATCCCACTATGAGTCACAAGAACTTGCTAAATAAGACAACTGCAAAACACAATGGGAGAAAGAATGCAACAACGTAACCTCAACAAAACTCAATCACCTAAAGCTGCACATGCCAGCATGGACAAACAGCCGACAATTGAGGAGAGTTGCGTCGCGTAATTCAACATCACGGTTTAATATATTCAGTTGAATCCATATGTTCACTCAAAAAATTTAAGTTAATGATTTATTGATCAATTTGAATATATTAATTTTTTCACACCGCATCAGCTCTCTGATATGAAATTTTTTTAATACAATTCACACTATGTCTCGATAATAAATAGCAAACAAAAATCAGAATTTGCAGAGGATTTCCATTTATCTAGTAATCTTTTCTGCAGCAGCCAGGCAACTTGCTGAGAATAGCCACCCCGGCTAAGGATAAAACCAAATAGCACATCATTACTTTACAAGCTTCCATGCATCAAAAGATGTCAACGCTTGAACACAACACGATAGGATTAACACGATTATCAAACATGTCACATGCTAGGTGTCGGCAAGAAACGAAACATCAGCATATGTTAACCTGCGTACATGGTAAACAAGTTCATATAGGATAATCTGTGTTAAAACGTTTAATACGTTTATGGAATATATGAGTAACGCATTACATGTAAAAGTGGTTCATGGAGATTCGATCAACCAAAAAAAAAAAAAAATTTTTTTTTTTTATTTTTCGTTCTTTATGTTTGAGCACTTTTTCATCCCCATCTTTATTTTGCTATTTATTGTTTTGAAATGAGTTTTGATAAACATTTTTTCTGAATTAAAAATGCTTTAAAAAGTACCGTTAAAAGTGTTAAAAAATGTCTAATTGCATCGGTCAATTTAAGACCGCATATTGATTATTGGAACTTTGACTGATATTTTCTTTCATTTAAGCATATATCGAATCCATTTAGCCTTTGATCCATGTAAATACTAATTTAAGTTAGTTCATCAATATCTCAGCTCAAGTTTAGTCGTTCTCCCACGGATACACTCATTATTTAATTGGACAATTATACTTGCCAATATTGCCGATGAGAATTATTTAAAAAATAAAATTTGCATCTCAAAATTTTATATCAAGTAAATTTTCTCTGTTTACATGTATAATTTAATAAGAAATTCAATCTTCAAATACTTTCTTTTTATTCATTTTCTAACTTCTAAACACAATATAAGTAGAATATAGATATTGAGAGATTATGATGGAAATCCTTTTCTCTAATTCATCATTTTTATAAGTTTAAAACTCAATAAGAGATATCATCTTTGTTTCGCCGAAATTTCTCCGCGACAAAATACCTTTCACCAAAATTCGTTCTTCGACTTTATTTTAAATGTGAGAAAGGTCTTGTGGAGATCTTGGACATGAGATATCAGTTAGAAAATCAGCACGTGAGATTTGTAAAGATCCTGATGAAATTACATGGTTGATTCAATGAAGAAACTCTGTAAATACAACTCAAATGGAATCGATACACATGAAATTGAAAGAAAATATACAAACGTAAACCAAATCATTGTTTGACTCAATAGAATGGCATAGTGAGTACAATTTCTCTCAAAGGATAACGAATCAACGCACCCGAAACTGTTGCGTAGTTTTCTCAATGACAGAGCTTTGAATGCGCTTTGATATCATACTAGAGTTTGACTCGATGGTGTAGTATCAGGTTAAAGATTAGTGCCGGAATTTAACTCAACGATGAGAATTTGAAAGCTACATCTAAGGAAAAATAAAGTGTGATGCGATAAGTAAAGATAAGATAAGTTTGTTGATTTGTTTGGGAGGCCTTCCTGGAGTGGTACGGTGACATTTGTAATGGTTGAGAAGGTAGTTGCCCTTCAGCACTGTGACTTTTAGGGCGCGCATGACAACAATTCTCTTTCTTGGCTTTATTTCTGACCATAAATAGATTTTTTTTATTTCTATTCCCTGGACGAGTTTCCGAGTCAAGAAACGTGCTTGATAACGACACAAAATTTCTGTTTTCGGAATAGAAATTCGTTTGGCAACAACATGAAATTTATATTATTTCACTATTTAAAAATAAAAAATATTTTTTTATATTTTACTTTGGCAACGGTGGTGGCGCCTGACAATGGTGACGGCGATTACCAGCGATGGTGGACATCAATGGGCGGCGTTTGTGGCTAATGGTGGGCGACGACGACGGCGGGCAATAGAGCTCGTTAGCGATTAGAGGTGGCAGTTGGCGAAGGTTGCTGGCGGGTGGTGGTCGCTGTTGTGGCCGGTGGTGAGGCAAGGGGCGACAGTGGGCGGCGGAGGTCGCTGGCGAGTGGAGACAGCGGCCGACAGAGGTTGCCGGCGGGTAGTGGCCGGAGGCAGCGGCCGACATCAAGGCAAGACGCGATGGTAGGGGGTAGAGGTCACTGCTAAGGGCCAGCGGTGAGGCAGGGGGCGACAGCTAGCGGCAGAGGTTGTCAGCGGGTGGAGGCGACGGCCGGTGGAGGTCGTTGGCGGGTGGTGGTAGGTGGTGGGGCGGCGGCCGGCGATGGCGATCGGCGGTGAGGTGGAGGGCAACAAGCGGTGGTTGGTCTAAACCCTAACGAATGACGCCCTAACTTATTTCTATTTTCTATTTCAGAAAGAAAAAATGAACTTTTTTTTACTTCTCATTTCTTTCCCAAATCTATTTCTAAGCCAAAAATCTTGCCCAACAATAGAAAACTTAAATTGTTATATCAAACGCATTTATATTCTAAACCTATTCCTCGGTAAAAAAAAGAAAAGAAAAATAGTGAAATCGTAATGTTATCATGCATGCTCTTGGCACGCCACTAGTAACCACATCTGCCTTCTCCCATGAACTCTTTTGATCAGGTCAACACGCAGTTATTTATCCTCAAATAACCGTCAATACTAAAGGGATTTATCGCAACCGAATCAGATAATTACATAGAGAATGAATAAAATTGAATGATGCATGAAATTACCTAGGTTCATCCCAAAATAGGGCTACATCCTGCAAAGAGATTTCACTATGATTGTTGGTTTACAGCCCTCAACTCGTTACAATGATCAACAAAAACGACCAAAATATATGAGGTTTCGGGGGCAGCGGGGTAACCGTCTGCTGACCGGGCAACGAAAACCCGCTCGCTGACTGAGCAGCGGGACACCCGTGTCAGGGGCGCTGCCCCTGAACCCTCGCATCCCGCGCTCATGGGTCACATGTCGTCGGATAACACTTTAGTTTTCCTAAGCTCACATGGGCGTATTCGGTGTGAGAAACAAGGGTCTCTGAAATATTCACCAACTCAAACAAATACCTTACCCTCATCTCAACCTCTTTAGTTGGACCAATCGTGTCCACATTCTCCACCTTCAAGACTTCTAAGTCAAGATCTTAGTAACTATCGATAGCCTTCAAATTAGCTGCCAACCGTTCTCCAACAAAGTAATTTAATTTTCTTTGGCACTCCTTGAAAAAGTTCTTGGATCTTTGGCGAGACTACTTCTCATGGGCACCCATGTTTACAACTTACCTCATGAGAAAAATTACCAAAAAAGTCTTAAATCTATGACAATTATGCCAATTCAATTCTAATTTTTTTTTTTGTTGATTCAGTTATAAACCCCTTGTAATTGTGACGATTCAGTCCATTCAATAAATTTTGACTAGCAGGCGCTGACGTGAATGCCAAGCAATCGTCAATCCAATATTTTAATGATTTTAATTTTTTTTTTTTTATGATTTGTTATGTTTATTTTCTTTTCTTTTTTCTCCTCTCCCTCCCCTCCCCTTCCCACCTCTAGTTGATTGCCATAATCCGGTGATTAGCCAGAGGGGTGGCCGAAGAGGCTGACTCCCTTCCCTCCCCCACCTTGGCGGGGGTTGACCTTGCTGGCACAAATCTGGGCTTGCGAGGTCGAGCCTTGCCTGGCCGTGATAGGGCTTGACCTCTTTGTCACTACCACGCTTGACAGCAAGGTCGACCCCCGCCACGGTCGGGGTGACTCGGCTGCCCCTCTGGATAGACTATATGGCAGGGGAGGGGAGAGGAGAGGGAATGAAAAAAAGATAAAAGAAAAAGAAAAAGCATAAAAAATTGTAGAAAACATAAATTTTTTTTAAAAAATTAAAATATTGAGTCACAAGCTGGTCGGCGTCCATGTCATTGTCGGCCGGTCAAGATTGGCAGGATGAATTGAAATGATGCAATTGTAAAATGTTTAGTACTGAATTGACACAATTACAATATGCTTAGTACGTTTTTGGTAATTTTCCTACTTCGCTTACCTTTGATATGCTCCTCTACTTTGGATATGTAGCATTATCCTTGCTACTTGGACAGGTGACGCTTCTCCTTGATGCTATTGTTAACTTCCCTAACATGGCTCATTGATCGATACCTACAAGAATCTTAATGCGATCTGCACGTGATTATTTCGTAGTCTGTTGGGCTTGCCCCTCACATGTTTATCACGCATGTCGATTTCTCACCTTTTAAGCACGTGTGCTGAATTCTCACGTGCACGACACATGTCTCGACATGCAAATTATTTTGAGGGCCAACAATCTTGTCATTGAAAATGCTTTCCGTAATCTATCGTTTTCTTCAATTTTAGACTCAATAAGAAATAAGATATTTATAAAGTTATCTTAACATGCCTTTTAAATTTTTCAATCCGAAAAGAGGTAGAAATTAACCTATGATAAACACTTAAGCAGATAACTCAATAATCGGGTTGGGCGAAATTGTGCCACATGTCATTCCACGTGGCAAATGCGAAATGATGATGCGCCACGCAGGGAGAACCAGAATGCATAATCTCTCAACTCCAACTTCAAATAAATAGGTAATAAATTGTTGTATTTGCGTTCATTTGATTAGTATATAAATAAGATAGGTTAGGGCGCGCATGGTAACACTTTTCTATTAGAAATTAACTGCTAATCAGAAGTTGATTTCTCTAATACTCCTCAAAAGCAGAAGTTGAATTTTATACTTCTCTTTCAGAAATTATTTTTGATTAGAGAAATTTATTTGGTAATGATTGAAAATTTCTACTTTTAGATATTATTAACAAAATCTTTGACGGCGGTGGTTGGGGCCGGTGACGGGGGTTGGCAGTGGTCAGGTGGCGGCGGCGATCATCGGTAGATGGCCGACGGCGGCGGAGGTCGGCGGCATGCGATAGAGATCGGTGGAGATAGTGTGGTTCAAGAAGTGATTCTAGAGCCAAAAATTGAAAAATTTTCACTTCCCAAACTTGACCAAAAATAGCTTTAAAAATGATTTTTCACTTCAGAAGTTAAAAATTCTATCAGAAGTAAATTTTTTCATCAAACGGATTTCTACTTCAATTTTTTTTTTTCAAACTAATTTCTGCTCTAAATTGACTTATGAAGCATATATCACGGATCCCTTAGCATTTAGCAAATCTCCAAATAGTCTTAAAGTCCAAGTGGAAAAATGCAAATTGAAAGGTAAAAAAAAATTGATTTTTCATTGCGGAACGATTTTTTTTGATAATACAAAAAAAATGCTGAAAAATAATCTTGAAGGGGTAGGAGAGGTGGTTTATCAAAGAAATCAGCTTTGGATCTCAACATGTGGTTTGGGCTGGTGACTCACTTGGGCCATGCACGAGCCTTGCTTCGACTCCTCTGAATCCTCAACCTCGCTATGAACCGCCAAATCCCAACCGGTCTCTTCGCACGGAGCCGAAGTCGGATAGGCGTTTGCAGTCCCGCGAGCTCTTCGCATATGCTTCTCGAGGTCGCGCTCTTTCAAGTGGGTGAGCTCTTCTCAACTCTAATCCTAACTTTTACACTTGATTCTGAGTTCCCAGTCACTTTGTTCACAGATACGCACTTCAGTGGTCATTCCCAATCCGCTGTTTGGTTCCTGACCTCTGAAGTGTGGAGGTTTAGCGAAATATGCGCTTCAGCTGTTAAGACTTTATAGGGTTACACATAAAGCAATGGACTTGGCAGTGCCTTCCAAGCATACCCATGAAGGATTTTCCTTTTTTCATCAATCTCCCAGGGAAAGTAGAAGGAATAATGGTTCCAAATGGAGTGTTAGGGAAAGTTCAGGTTCAAGAAGCTTCAGCAGAGTTAAAGCGTTTGACGATGGCAGGGCGCGCTTGATTGTGTTATCTGTTGATGGTGTTGGGAGTAGAAGTTTTGGGATTTCCGGGGGATGTGGAAAGCAGAGGCTTGATTGTGTTTTCTCTATTTCGAGAGTCGAGACTTTTGATTCTAATGGGGGATCCTCAATGCAGGCGAAATCTCCTCGTGGGTATATAAATGGGAGGAGTTCCTCGCTGGTCACTTCATCTACTTCTCTCGAGGAATTCGAGAGTAGCAATAATCTCCGCCGGCTGGTCCGGAACGGCGAACTGGAAGAAGGGTTCAAGTCTCTTGAGAACATGGTTTATCATGGGGATATTCCCGATATCATTGCTTGCACCAGCCTGATTCGGGGGTTTTGTAAGCTTGGTAAGACTAGGAAGGCCACTCGTGTAATGGAAATTCTAGAGCAATCGGGGGCTGTTCCTGATGTTATCACGTACAATGTATTGATCAGCGGGTATTGCAAGGCAGGGGAGATTGACAATGCTTTGCGGGTTTTAGAGCGAATGAGCGTTGCGCCGGATGTTGTTACATATAATACTATATTGCGGACCTTGTGTGACAGTGGGAAACTGAAACAAGCAATGCAAGTTCTAGACATGCAACTGCAGAAGGGGTGTTATCCAGATGTAGTTACGTACACCATATTAATTGAAGCTACTTGTAAGGAGTGTGGGGTTGGGCAAGCGATGAAGCTCTTAGATGAGATGAGGATCAAAGGATGCAAGCCTGATGTTGTTACGTATAATGTACTCATCAATGGGATATGCAAGGAGGGACGGTTGGATGAGGCCATCAAATTTTTGGATAACATGCCTTCATATGGTTGCCAACCTAACATCATAACTCATAATATCATTTTGCGCAGCATGTGCAGCACTGGGAGGTGGATGGACGCGGAGAGGCTTTTGACCGATATGCTTCGAAAAGGTTGTTCTCCTAGTGTTGTTACTTTCAATATCTTGATAAATTTCTTGTGCCGAAAGGGTTTGTTGGGTCGAGCAATTGACATTTTGGAGAAGATGCCTAAGCATGGCTGCACTCCAAATTCATTGAGTTATAATCCTTTGCTTCACGGGTTCTGTAAGGAGAAGAAGATGGAAAGGGCTATTGAATACTTGGATGTAATGGTGTCCCGAGGCTGTTACCCCGATATAGTGACATATAACACTCTGCTCACGGCATTATGTAAGGATGGCAAAGTTGATGTTGCAGTTGAGATACTTAATCAGCTGAGCACCAAAGGTTGCTCTCCTGTTCTGATAACCTACAATACAGTCATCGATGGGTTGTCGAAGGTGGGTAAAACTGATCGTGCAATCGAGCTTTTGGATGAGATGCGCCAAAAGGGTCTTAGACCCGATATTATCACCTATTCCTCTCTCATAGGAGGTCTTGGCAGAGAAGGGAAGGTTGATGAAGCAATCAGGTTCTTTCATGAATTGGAAGCACTTGGTCTGAAGCCTAATGCTATTACGTACAACTCTATTATGTTGGGACTTTGTAGAACTAGGCAAACTGACCGGGCAATTGACTTCTTGGATTATATGGTCTCCAGAAAGTGTAAACCAACTGAAGCTACCTACACCATTCTCATTGAGGGCATAGCTCATGAAGGGTTCACCAAGGAGGCGCTTCAGTTACTCAATGAGCTTTGTACTAGAGGAGTCGTAAAAAGGAGTTCTGCTGAACAGGTAGCTGTCAAGATGTAGCCCATAACACTCGAGTATATGGAGATTAGTGAGTTCTGGTCCCTATTTCCTGATTTCTGCAATTTTTGGCGCACATTGTCTCTCGGAGCCTGAATTTGTAGCCTCTTTTTAACTTATCACGTGAGGGAGCTTCAAACCATATATTGCCTTCTAAAGCAGGAGCCGGTATGACATTACAGGGCGGTATCGGTACACTGAGTGCACCTTTGTTCTTTGAGCTATCTATGGTAAAAATAGCTCATGTTGTTCCTTTGTAGCAAGTTACAGACCATCACTTCATGAAATTGCTCCTATCTGTGTTGTAATGTTTGCTTTGCTGCTTGGTATTATATTCCAGTAATATAACAGAGAGTTAGTGTCCATTTCTGCTGATCAGTGATCAAGAAAGGTTTATTGCCTTTACACAGGTCAAATGATAGTTATGTAATGGCAACTTTGGTTATTTCACGCTCCACATCTTTGGAAGAAACTAACTTTAGCGCAGTGGGTTGTCTGGCCTATGTGTTCTACATGACATATATGCATTTCTGGAGATATGGATGCTTGTTTAATTTGCTTTACTAGACACTAGATACGTTTGATTGTTCTGTCTCCACGAGGCCTTCATCTTTCATATTTTACCAACTGATTGGGTCATCTCTCGGCTAGAGAAGAATCACGCACGGCTAGAGAAGAATCACGCATTCTGATATGTCCATATATTTAGCCTTCTGTAAATTTAGCCGATGAGGTGTCTGTCAACAGTAAAAGCACCTGGATTGGTTGTTCGTGGAGTTGTTTTGCCCTTGTTCTTGAATGGAGTTCTCCGGCCAAAAGCTCTAGCATGCATCTTTTCATCACTGATTTACGTAGAGCATTTGGATCTACTGCGAACACTTGCTAAATCATAAAAGATGGAAAATACAATGTATTGCTTGTAGGCCTGTGGGGTTTTCTTTCTATCCCATATCGAGCTTCAAATTGAAGACTCGCGCTTTTTTCATGGCACGAGGTGGACCCTTTTATTCAGCCTAACTTGAACGTTCACTTTCTTATCATTGTTTTCTGCCGCCGCGTGCAAACGAGATCTCCTGCTGGTTGGCTTCACATTGCACGCTTATGTCAATTTGAGCTCAACATGGCTGCGGTCTCCTTTACATTGCACCCCGCAAAGTTATTTGTGTCATTCATGGGCACTTTTTGTATGATAGACTAGCATGTCAATCCCAGCTAATCATAGGAAGTTATCACTGAATGGTTTTCAAGTTCGCGACGTTGACGTCGCGGTGTGCATGTGCTGAGCTAATCCGACTTTTTATGAGAAGTGTCTGGACTGAATAGAACAAGAGCCACCAAGGAATCCAATGCTTTGGTTTGGGCGTGCTGAATCGGGAAAGGGACTCATCCCTTGCCAAAATGGATGAGTGAGCCATTCTGAGTCACACGGCTCAGCATTATCCTTCGTCTGTATCTTTTTTCTTTGCATCCGTTGAGGAAAGGCATGAGAGGAATGTGTAAAGGAGGTGTGGCTAGCCCACCCAAATGACTGAATGGTCCCAGATCTGATGCATTAGTCTTCAGCCATGTTTCCATGTACTAATCCAGGTGAAATTATGAGCTGCAAATGATGTCGACGCCCCTGTTGCTTTCCAGTGGTTTAGTGATGGGGGTCTTTAGGTTAATGATTCTTATATTAGGTATTACGGTCCAGTAATCATTGTCTGGCTCCTTGATATTGCATTCTTTGAATGTAAGTTTTGTCCAAATCTCATCGATTGATCTTATTACTCCCTTTTGACTTCTCCCTCTCTCTCTTAAGGAATCTGTGTTTGTCGTGCTCCTCTGTCATCAAGAAGGCTTACGAATTGAATCCGAAGATTTTCTTATTTTTTATTCTGTTTTTCTCTGCTTCAAAATAGCTCTGCTTGGCTCCGTTTGTCCCACAAAAATAAACGATTTTGGAAAACATATTCCTAAAAATGGTTCTTTTATACCACTTAGGAAAAATGAACGAACAAGAAATGTTTTCGTCGTCCACAAAAAAACATTTAAGCATAAATTGTTGTTCATAGTGAAAATGATTTTTTATGATTAATTATTTCAAACGATACAAGTGCTCATTTTCAGGAAAATTATTTTTCAAATCTTTCATTTTTTCAGCGGAAAAAAAAGGAGCCAAAATCGAAAGTCAAAATCAGTGAAGAAAGCTCATCCATTGATTTCAATTCGAATGCATATGGCTTATACATAGTTGCCATGCGCCCCAGAAACTCTTAAAAAATAAAGTAATTAGCGACGATATTAGTTAATTTTTGACACAATACCATAACACATGACTCAAATATCATCTGAGTTGATAAATTTTTTCCACCATTTTCATTATTAGGGATTTTCTTTTTGTTGTTCCCCCATTTACATAATTTTCTCTTTTACGCCAAACATAAACCCAAAAAAGCAAAAAAAAAAAAAAAAAGGAGTGGAGGGGGGTCTCACTTTGGCCACCACACACTCAAAAATCATTCGCGCAAGAGAAGGAGAAGAGAGAGACATTATTCTCTTCTCATCACCTCCCTCGCAAGAAGACGCCCACTAAGCACGCAGACAGATAGAGAGAGAGAGAGAGAGAGAGAGAGAGAGCGCGAGCGAGCGAGCGAGCTTGCAGTGCAGACTACAAAGGCCAAAGTTCCATGGAAATGGAGTCCATTTCCAACAAGAACCTCCTCTTCTCGTGCTGGGGTCGTCTCAAGCTGAAGCTCCCGTGGCAGAAGAGAAGCAGCGCAGACCACCGGAGGAGTAGAAAGAACTCCGCCAAGAGCCTCCTGACCCGTCCCAACCTTGAATGCAAGTCCATCGCCACCACCCTCTCCGTCCCCCAGCCCAAGCCCATCGCCAACTTCCGCTACGACCCCCTCAGCTACTCCCAGAACTTCGACGACGGGTCCTGGCCCACCGACGGCGACGCCCCCGCCCGCGGCTTCTCCACCTGCTACGCCGTCCCCTCCCCCTCCTCGCCCCCCGCGACACGCGAGCGGCCCGCCCCCATGAGCTGAGACGAGACGGTGCGCGGCCGTCCGGTGCATCGCGGCAGAATCATCCCCGTGGGGTTTTCTTAGAGTTCGCTTTCTGTCGTTGGGAGGGTTATGAAGAGGAGAGGCCGGTGTGGAATCTGTGGATGTGTTAAACCATGTGTTATCAGAAAACAAGAAAAAGGCAACATATACAATACAGCTACAGTTATTCGGCATCGGAATGTGGTAATCGGTTCTGCAATCTTGAATGGAATTCAAATCGTATTTTTCCAAAAAAAAAAAAAAACATAGGATAACACAATTCTTAAAAAAAAAAATAATTAATTTTTCGCGGAACAAGCATGTGGTTATTATTCAGTGATTGCATATCTGTAGGCAGTAATAAATGGCATTATATGTATGTGTGATTTTACTTTATTTACCCATTTTGTGCCGCTTTTTCATACTTCGTTTTAATCATAATTAAAATCAATCTTCGCATGAAAATTTATGAATCAAAGTAGATTACTAATCAATATCTCTTGCCCAATTACTCAAATCGCATAATTTTCCTAAATCGAAGCGAAAACAAAAGGAGAGAGCACCACCAATTTGCCTTGGTTGGCGTTTATCCGTGTCTTGAACATGCTACTCGTTTTCACCATATTTTTTGTTAGATTTTTTTGGCGTAGGCTTCAGGCAAATTTGCCCATGAAATTGTCCGAGGTTGTTCTTGCTTCGAAAGCTATGAAAGGGTGGTTGTTGCAGGCTCAATGTCACCGTCACCTACTTTTTTATTTTATCCAATTTTAATCGGGATCTATGAAGATATAGGGTTTAACTGTTGGTCCGTGGAGAATCTACGATTTTATTTTGATCAATCGAAGACTTTATGTTAAGGGTAAAGTCAATTATTGTCTCAAATAAGCCGTTGGAGGAATTCATAGCATATAGCACCCGTAAAATGTCATGGGATTACAAACGACTCCTCTAAAATATTAAGCTGTATGCGCGAATTTGATATTTAGATGCTCCGACATTTCCCGCCGTGCGTAGACAAGATTTTGGGCTGAAACCAAAACTCGGGAAAATATAATAAGGGAGACAAATTGAAACCCCTGAATATCCTTGCCGAGTCGACAGAACTTGTATATTTCAAAGTAAGGATTAAGACGAGAACACGGCGCAAATTTGAGAGCCTCGAGCATTTTCACTATGTATTCATATTGCCTCTATGGTAATTTTTTGAAGGTGCCCTCAGAGCATAGCACATCATATCATCGGACTGATGGCACCAATGGTTGCCAACCCAACTTCACCAATTACTCTCAGTAATGGTGTATTTTTTTATTATTATTATTACTGCTGCACACATACGAAACTTGAAATGTGAACACTGCTCCTTCAACAAACCCGTCGTTTTTTACTTGAAAAATTTATAGAAAAAGTTCTAAATCTACTGTACAAATGTGAATTCAGTTCTAAATTATTTAATTTGATGAATTTAGTCCTCAAATCTTTTAACGAATTTGCCAACGTAATCCTTCTAGACAATTTTGACCAACAATCACTAGTGTGAATGTTGGCCGTGCTATGTAGTACTGTCATTGACACGAACAATTTTTTTTTTTTAAATTTTTTTATACTTTTTGATTTTTTTTTCAAGCTAGCCCTCACCTGTGGCCGACCACCGGCCATCATCAATAGAAAGGAAAAAAATGAAAAGAAGAAAGGAAAAAAGAAAAAAATTATAATTAAAAAGAATTTAGCATAGAACGTAAAAAGTTATAAGTGCTAGTGTCAATGTCAATGTTAGTGATTAAAGGCTAAAATTGATCAGAAAGAATGCATTGGCAAATCAGCAAAATGTATATGAATAACTTTGTCAAATTAAAAAAGTTTATGATTGAGTTGACACAAATTAAATGAGTTTATAACTTTTTTTTGTAATTATCTCTTTTCTACTCTACCTTTTGTTTCATTGTCTTCCTCTACCATTTTGAATTCTCAATTTCCTTCTTTATCGCATCGCGATGGAATTCTTCGTCGTCCTGCTTATTTCTTTTGCGGAGAACAAACTGTTCACAGGGCGCTACAAGAGTCCTCATCCTAGTATTACTGAACGACGATGCACCAGGAGTAGCGATTTTTTAGTATTTGTCGTGCACCTAAAGTGTGGAAAGATTTGAACTTAAAACCTGCTGCTATGATACCATATGAAATTTGATGGGATTATCGCCAACTATTTTAAAACTTGAATCTTAATGTCACGCCCCAAATCTATTATAGGGGCCATGGCACGGGCCTTTATCAAAAGGATAGTACCTCAACAAATCCAAACTTAACCTGATAACAAATGTGTACATCCATAATATATATGAGAAAAAGTTCTCTTGGTACATGATCAGAGCTTTCTGTAAACATAAAAAAGATTCATAAAATTAACTAACAAAAGAGCTATCTGAAAATCTCAACACAACTCTTTATACTTCATAACAAGTGTCCTCCTACCCAAAAATCCTTCAACTAGCGCCACACTCAAGTCCTACTAATGACTCACCGAACTTGAAAGATAAGGAAAAAGAAATGGGTAAGTTAACACGGCTCAGTGAGTAATACATTTCTTCTAATAGGATCAAACAATCATTATGCGCATTTAATACTCAAAATATAACTCATTATGTCAAACTCGAAACATAACAAATATTTATAATCAAAACGGGTTATATTAATACCTTAATGTAATATATTTATAGCAAAAATACTTGTTTCAAACCACAAACTCAAAACGAATATAAATGGTTTAACCCATTGATCAATCCCATCAAAAACACGTCAATGGTCTATCCATTGACTAATCTCATAAAAAAAGATGTCAATGGTCTATGCACTGACCAATCTCATCAAAACACATGTCAATGGTTTATCCACTTACCAATTTTTTACTCAATATTCTAACAATGATCACATATAACGCCCGTGACAAGAAGCTGCCAAGATTCCCCCCTTGGCAAGGTTATCTACTTACAATATTGGTAGTTCGGCTCACAAAGACATCCTAACTAGCATGCGCATATCCACAAATCCCTCAATGGGGTTTACAACTATCTTGAACATCACACAATCCAACAACAACATCAACGTCTCAATCAACTCGAAACCAACGGCACATTTTGATCATAAACCATATCAAATAGACAAAATAGCAGTAACTGTCCAATCTTGTTTTTATGTAACAAAAATGCTATTTTTTTAAGTCATAACACATATAGTATTACCTCTTTTCAAATATGCAATTTACAAACACAAAAGAAAAATAGTATCGCTCACCTGATAACGTCAGAAGCAAACTATAAAGCTTACTCGAATTGACACGTCCAAATCTCTATAAAAAAATATGAAAATAATATCAAAAACTGAGTAATAAGCTACCTAGAGCATGATTCGACTGAAAAAGGCCTACTAGTCACTAAGATGACACCTATATACCAACAAAATACTCGCGCATCGCGGATACGCATGTTGTCCGCCTTGCGCAACTTGCGCGATAAATTTAAACCGGCCATAACTCCCTCATCCAAGCTTCGATTTAAATAGTCTTGTAATTCAAAGAAAACTCTTTTAACATACAACAAAAACCCGAACACGGCTTATCCAAAATCCATTCGAAAATTGTCAAAAATGAGCGCAACATGTTCTGATCGTGAACCGTTTACTGTGCGCACTAGATTTGAAAAACTTGTTTCGGACAAACCGTAGCGTCAAATTAAGATTTGTCGAATCCTATGACTTCATAACATCCTAAAGTTTCATTTTTAAATAAAAACGCAGGCAAACGACCAAGAAGTTAGACCCAGCGACTCAAATGCCATCAAAATCCAAAATTGAACTCTAAATTGGAAAATCACTTTGATCAGAGGAACGAAAAGCGCAAGCACTTATCGGGCATGCGATTTGTAGTTGATCGATAGGAAGAAGCCTTCGTAATGTGTATGCATGACCCCTCTTCTCTTTTTCTCCTCTCTTCTTCCTCTTTTTTCCTTTCCATTCTTTCTCTCCTTTCTCTCCTTTCTACCAAGCTCTCCCTTCGCCCTCTTTTTTTTTTTTTTTTTCGGTTGGTTAAGTCTTATGCTGAAGAATAAGAGAAGATAAAGTTGGGTGGGTTTGGGCTTAAAGAGAAGAAAAAAATTGGGCTTCTTGACCAATATTACACTTTATATCATGGCACAAGATAATGTTTAAGTAAAGGCATTGTTATTTTCACTCTCATTTTGGCTAAGTTACTCCTTTTTACTAGTTAATTTACTAAAATATCATCCTCTTTCTTCAATTAAATATTTTTTTAATCAGGCTAATTCACCAACGACCTTTATTTTTAGTCAATCTTGATAAAAAAAAGGAAAAGTAAAATTGATCACAAGATGAAAAAGATTAATTTGTTAAAAGTATAATGAAATGTCGAACATATTTATATTTAGATATGTTTTAACAAAGTATAAACTCATAAAGTAAAAAACATGAAATTTTGTGCCATTCAACTCTTGATATAAATAAAAGAATCAATATTGATTGTAAATTCAATCTCATAACAAGTGAATCAACTTACGCGACTTTGAAAGTGTAGAATGTATAAATAAATTTTCAACCTCATATTGCAATTCATATTAAAATGTGAAAAGTGAAAAAAAAAGCATAAATAAGCGATTTGTAACTTTAGAAACCTTCAAATCTATTTGAAAATTAATTACAAGATCAAAATTTGGACTTTAGATTTCAACTTTGAAATTTAAAATAATTTTCCCTCAAAATAGTTTATAAAAAATAAATAATTAATTATGTGTTCATAAGCTATTATAACTACAAATTTCTAACATTTTATATAGCTTTTCTTATTAAAATCATGAGATTATAAATTAAGAATAACAAATTTCTCTAAAAAAGTGATAATATGATGCATTATAGATATTAGAATGATATTATTTTGGGTGTAATTTGACATTCGTATTATGAATTTTTTAGTTAAAAGGGAAAATAGAAACAAAGGCACTCATATCGATTAGGTTGATAAAAAAAAATAGAAAGAATGATATTTCGATCTATTAATTGAAAAGATGAGTGCTTTAACAAAAATATGAATAGAAATAGCGTCGCCCTTAAATAATTGAACGTGCTATATCTCAAAATAGATTTGACTGCAAGATTATGTAAGGAAGGTCTGGAACGTTGAAAACGTAACAAAGCGAACAAAAGAAAATCATTTCAACCGATCGCCAACGATTTCAATCTCCATCATTTACTTTCCTTGTGCAGAATGAACTATTTTTTTTTATAATGAAATTAGCTGAAAATAAATTTAAAAAAAGAAAAAGAAAACAAAAGGAGATCGAGGTGTGCAAACCACGAAGGAACGCTCGAGAGGTGAACAGCGCCACCTTTGCCAAGGAGGGTGGTCGACTTTCCCTCGCCACATGTGGGCAAGTGCCTTCGCCTACCTGGAGGTGGCTGGCGCGAGGGTCGACACCATGAAGCAATGGGGAGCGTGGGCTACCCTCGCTTAGTGGCGCCACACGTCACAAAACGACGTCGTTTCATGCTCGAGGACTAAAGAAAATGCTTAAAAGGGCCACGCAGGAGTGTAGTAGTAGAAAAAAATCATAGAAAAATGACATAAGTATAGGAGAATTGCCAATATTTGTGCACAGATATCACTTTAATGTCAGTATTTTTTTGGATCACTTAAGTGCCAATCGGAGAAAAAATGATCACTTAAATGCCAAGTCGTCGGAATTGGCACTTAAGTGACCCTTTTTTTTATATAGAAAAATTGGCACTTAGATTGATCCAAAAAATGATTACTTTCGTGCTAATTTAGGCAAAAAAAAAGGACCACTTTAATGTCAATTCTAGCGATTTAGCACTTAAGTAATCGTTTTTTTTTCTCGATTTGACATTTAAGTGATTCAAAAAAATATTAACACTATAGTGATCTCCGTACATAAATATTGACAATTCTGGCGTACTTTTGTCTAGAAAAAGCCATGTGACATTTTCCATTCACTTGAAAATTGACCGAATAAATTGGAATTTTGTGTAGAATGTCGGTACAACTCTTCATTATGCTTAAGGTCAAAACTCTCCTTCGATGCTTTTTAATACCATATGATGTTTTATAAAGGCGTACGACCTGAATATGGCTGTGTTTGGGAGCAGCTTTTGCAAGGTACTTCATACCTCTAAAGGGCCTTGGACAAATATTGGAGCGTTCGGCTTGTATTTTTGGAAGTCCGTTTGGGAAATGACAGCTTTGTCAAGGCCTTTGGAAGGCCCTTAGCCCAAAGCTCCACCACACCTGCTTTCAGCTTTCTAGCTTTCTCGGCATTCACCAATGCTGAATTAATGAATTTTTCGAATTTTCAATATTATCCTCACTTATTGATCTTAATTACATATTTACCCTTTTCAACATAAATACCCTTTGATCTGATGCCTCTTCCTCTTCCCTCGCCTCTTTTCGCTTGTGCAGTCACCTGACGAAACCGAGCTCGCTCAACTCTCTTCGTTCACCTCCCGAGCGCGACATCGCTCGCCTGGTCGCCTTTGGTCGATGGTTGTCGCCGATCACCTCATCGACGGTCGGACCGTGGCTCCAGATCTATTGTCGCAAGGCTCGCTGAGGTCGTGGGGCCGCGCCTGGGGTCTGGCGAACTCGGAGCCTTCGCCTGGGCTCCGAAATAGTCCATAAAAACCTTCTTCATCTCAAATCGATGACCATGGAAGCAACGAAGCAATGGAATGCCGCTTGAAGCACCTGAAGCTGAAGCACAAGACCTATCGGGATGGTCTCCTCTCTCTCCGCAACTCCATCAGACAGGTACCTTCGCTTTCACTACTAATCTCTGCCATTGATGTCCAACTCAAATCATTCGGAAATTTAGTAACCTTTGATTGGGCTGGGACATGATTCGGTTTGATTGGCTAATCTATGTTAAAACTGCAATGACCAATCGATACACTACCGTTTTCTCCCATATTTAGCTTGCTCGATCAAACTGAATGGCAAAGCTCCATGCGGCTTATCCGCATTTTGGCTGGGTGTTTTTGGTAGCCCAGAAATTTTTTATAGTTCAATCGCGATTACGCATGGTCGGGTTGCTACTTGAGCTGTCGCTGGAGTGGGAATTTCCCCTACTTGGATTCACAATTCGAATTTCCCGGTTGTTGGATCAAGAAAGGGAACGATTATGCTGTGATTCGGAGTGTTGACTTATCTAGGTTGAAGTAATTGAGCTGCGCGTT
Organism: Rhodomyrtus tomentosa; assembly: GCA_028455895.1. Classification (NCBI taxonomy): domain Eukaryota; kingdom Viridiplantae; phylum Streptophyta; class Magnoliopsida; order Myrtales; family Myrtaceae; genus Rhodomyrtus; species Rhodomyrtus tomentosa. The sequence goes on along the minus strand of JAPCWY010000001.1, from coordinate 30,301,471 downwards.
TTGGTTGGTCAATCAGCATTTAAATTTTGAAGCGCCAATGGTTTCTTTGAATAGATTGCATGTTTGAATTTAGTTGGTCTAGGATGTGTACACTATTCGTTGAAGCAAATCTGACTTTTTTTTTTCACTTTCATCTCTGTGGGATTAGGAAAAAGGAGGACATAGAGAAACCGGTCGAGATGCTACTTTGATGAATATTATTTCCATATATTTCATAATGTTCTCAAAGATGTAGGTTAGATAGCTGTAGATGGAAATGTGAAATCAAGGTTTTATTTGATGGATAACAACATATGGCTGTGAATCATGTTCATGAAGGTTAATTTTCCATTTGGATGCTTAGGTTGTGGCAAGATGCTGAGAAAAGGACATTGCTGACTAATCTTCTCAATAAGAACTTGGACAGGGTGTTTCTAATGCTTCTCTTTACTCCTCAATTCTGAATCTTGTCTCTTTACTTGAAATTTTACTATATTTGTCTCCTCTTTCAAATGTTCACGCCCTTCACATGCAGACACAGCAAAAAATTAATTCGCTGAAGTACTTGTATTGTTGTCCTGCTTATCAAGCTGTGATTAGAAGTTGAGATTTGTCTTCTCAGTATATGTTCTAAGGTGCTTTGCGTGTTTTCCTTTGCAGAGGCTAAAAGCATTGTCACTTGAAGACAAATTTATAGTCCTGGGATGTAAGTGTGCCCTTATTATGCTTTCATTAGATTCACTATATCGATTCCGTCAATAGGTGTAATTGAAACATTACCTATGCACATATGGTTTGTTGAGGAAGTTAATCTGTTCGGCATGTGGCTGAGAAACTAGCTAGATCACGCTCTGGACATTGTTGCACTCAGGGGTAGAGAATTATGAGCGAGTGTAAGAGATGTATGCTTGCCGTGGTTTGCTGAGATGGTTCGTTGATTTTGGCAGAGTTAGATACGTTGTTTCTTCTGCTAAGTTTTGCATAGTTTTCAATGCCAAAATGTGTAGATTGGCATTTGTAGTATAGGTGATAATCATTTTGATGTACTTAGGATCTAATTTGTCACTTCTCCTCCTCGCTGTATGTGCACTGTCAAAACTGAATTGAATGTTTCCCATTGCTTTCCTTTTTATGGAATGTTTGCATCAGTATAAATTTCGACAATGGATCCCAGGAAAGAAGACAAGTCCTCAACCGGAAGGTCATCGAGTTTAAATTTTACTGAAGAATTAGTGAGCACAACATCACTTTCTCGGCAGCTGGCAGAGCAAATGAGACTTGCCAAGGCATATGTCATCATAACAAAGGAACACAAGAACCTTCCCCTTGCATCGGAGTTGAGCTCAAGTTATAGATATTGATTATGGATATTTAGTTAACCTTAATGATGATGTAAATGAGGATGATGCTTGTAATTTTCAATGATGACGTAAATCTAGTATGGGTGCACATGTGACTATATTTATTATAATGAAAGTACTCTCTTTTTAATTGCGAAAGAAGTCCACTTTGATATTATTTTTTTATTTACAAATTGTTGGTGCATCTCTTTTATATTATTCTCAATGCAAACATATAAACATGGCAGTCATTTTTTTTTGTCAATTTTAAACAAATTTTGAAAAATCTAAATATGTCAAGTTAAATGACTTTCCCAATATATGTTTACCAAACAAAATTTTCCCAACCTTCTTTGAATTACAGTTTACCAAACAGTTTTTGCATTTCACCAAATCCCTTTTTGACTAAATACATTTGCATTTTCTCAAAGGCTTTTCTCAAAAGTCGTTCCAAACGCACCCATACTGTAACCTCGTAAAGTGGTAATTGAATTCATAAATTGTAGAGAGCGTGTCGCATTTCATTATTATGCGACATCGTATTTTGGATCATACAACATTTTGCGTAGTTAAGGCCAGTTGTACATATGAATTCATTTTTATGCTATACGATGTTTTACCAAGATATATGACATCCAGTCGTGCTTAAGGCAAAAATCATTGTAATACGAAGCCTTACCAAAGGTTACAACTTTCTCGCTTGGGGCATATGACATTTTTTACATTTAATTGTACTTGGAGTTAAAATCATTTGAATTATTTGTGAAGATTGTGCAAGATCTTACCATCTAACATACAACGTACTCAAAAGCTACTCGTCATGTGGCTTTAGGTAGTGGTATCAAACTGGCCTGGCCCAAAAATTTACTTAATTTTAGGGCTTTTTCGGGCCGGATTTGGCACTTGGGCTTGCTCATCGCCCGACTTTTTTTAACATCCATATTTTCTTTTTAAGTTTAATTTATATTTTTTTTATTTTTTTATTTTTTTCATTTCATGGGCTTGTTAATTAATTTTGATTTGAAAAAAAGGAAAAGAAAAAAGAATCGGCTTGAACCGACCCGGCCCGAGCTTAGTACTGCTTAATTTCGGGCTGGCCCGGCCCGTTGAAGCCCCCAGTTTAGGGCTGTGATTTTCCACTGCTACTTTGATTTTGACACTCCTCTTTTTTTTTTTTTTTTTACCATACTTTGTCTTGTGTAACCCACCACCTATGTTACAAATCTCTAAAAGCGATCTCGTTTTTGTTTGGTCAACTCTTGTTATTTTGTCTGCTCTTCTTTTTTCCCTTGCAAATTTCACTTTCCTTCTTCTTGTTCTTCATGCCTTTGACGTTTCAGCTCTCAGCTCTTACGGGTCATCCATCTGTTTTATCTTTTGCAGGCCATTCTCTTCCTTTTATGTTTCCCTACTGCTCAAGTTGCAGGCGTTGAGAAGCTGAATATCTATGATGCAAACCTCGTCGTCCTCCACACTTTTGCTGGCATAGGCATTGAGCTTACCGTCAACCTTCCCAACTTTCTCCGCCGCACGCAGCCTTTTCTTGCACGATGGGAGGCAAAAATGAGAAGCATTGCCTTTCTCTATGAAAGTACAATTTGTATTTCAACACTTGCATACGGTAGTGAAAATTGCAATCAAATTAAAGCACTAATTTGAATCTTGCTTCATATTATCTAAAAGAACACAACTTGCCTATTGCCCTCGACTTTTATGCCTACACATGGTGAAGACACCTTTTCTATCTCTACACTCTAACATGTGCAAGAAGAAGAAGAGAGAAAAATCTAAAAAAGAGGAAGAGCAAGAAGCGATGCTTCTCAATATTACTTTCCATTGTACAAGAAGAGGTCATGTGCGGCGGCGAAAAGGGGCTTGTTGGGAAGGTTGATGGTGAGCTCAATGTTGGTGTTAGCAAAAGTGGGGAGAATGACGGGGTTAATTAACATCATAAATATTTAGCTTGTCATTGTCTGTGACTAGAGGATTAGGCAGCGGGGAAAGAAGAAAGTAGCATGCAAAAAAAAATAAAAAAAATAGAGAGATGATTTGCAAGAGTCAAGAATTGATATGTATCAATTGATCCCTATCCTTATTAGGGGTGATCGGTTCCCGATCCGGTCCGATTCTCCTCAAGAGCAGAGAACCGGATCAATAGTCTCGGTTTCCATTTCTCGGAACTGTGGATCGGACTGGCCACCTCGAGAACTGGGAACTGGATCAGACCATCGGTTCGGTCCAGTTCCAAGGAACCAATGTCAATGGAGAGATTTCACAATCTGAATGTGAAAGATTATTTATTAATGATTGCCTTTAACGAACATCATATAGATTCCAACACAAGCTACTCGAGTAACATTTTGGGCTACTACTCCACGGTTACTCGAGATCGATCTCTCCAATTTTAACTTGTCCAGTCAAGTTTGAACACTACCAATTCTCAATCGATTAGTTTATGGTGAGCCCATTGATCAGTTTCTTTCATGTTCCACAGCGAGTGCGAAAGCTTATGCTTTTTCTGAATCCCACCCACCATCATAGATATTAATAGAGATAAACCTCTAATAAAATTTGACCGGTCCGGTCCGGTTCTATGGCCCTAGAACCGGGAACCAGACCGCCCAATCACCGATTTTAATTTTAGGAACTGGGAACTGGACTGGACACCTCTAGAACCAGGAGCCGGTCCAGTCCCGGTCCGATCCGATTTGCTCACCTCTAATCCTTATTCATCCGGCCAAAGTCTCCACGGCCTTTTCACACGCCTCCACTAAGAGGCGCCCACCTAAGAACTAGAGCTATATCTTCAATGTCGACCGGACGAGTGATAGAAATACCTTGCGAGGGATAATTTCTCTTTTGTTTTGTGAGAATCCATAGTATTACTTCGTTATAACTATATAGATGACAACTAAATAAAATAAAATAAAAATTTACTTTAGGCTCCGCTTAACTTAATAAGTGAATTTTAATTAAAAGGGAAAGTGCGTCCCCAAGGCTAAAATAAAAATAAAAAAGTTGACCAAACAAAAAAGAGATTACTTTTATGGATTTGTAGCCTAGTGAGTCATTGTAACCCAGTGAGTCACACAAAGAACAAACAAAAGTCGTCAAAAAAGTCCTAAACTTATTGCACTTTTGTCAGTTCAGTCATAAACATTTTAATTTTGTCAATGCAATCCTAAATATTTTTCATTTGAGTCAATTAAGTCATAAACCTTTTTTTTAATCAATTTAGTCTTAGACGTTTTGCATTTGTGCCAATTCAGTCCGTCCGATCAACTTTGGTCGATCAGGACTGACGTGGACGCTAGTTGATACTAATTGGATGCTGGCGGTTATGTGGATATTTCTTAATAATATTTTCTTTTTCTTTTTTTGTTTCTCTTCTATTTCTTTCCTTTTACTTTCATTTTTGCTTCCTCCGTTTGCATTTGCGGTAAACTCGTGTTCAACAACTAACAAAGAAACTCAAGAAGAAGAAGATGACTATGCCGCTGCTGCCACCACATCCCATGACTAACCCAACCCCTTCAATGGCCTCACCGACTCCTCGACTTGTAAGCCGCTATAAACCTTACTACGACAATCCCAAGATCAACATAGTTAGAATCTAGAAATACAATAATGGCTTATAGGAATTTGTGCACCTAATTTGGGATTTGTGGTTCTTGATGTGGAATTCTAACGATCTAATGTTTGAGGCATTTCCTCTTTATGACTCTCTAAAAGCCTGACGTCAATGAGATTGTCTTGCACTCACCTTTCTCACCTTATGAGGAGTCTTAAATGGCATATGAAATCACTAGGGTTAGGGGGCGCCTTAGCATTATTTACAGAGTTTTCAGCTGGGTACTCTCATGACGGGCCGAGCCGAATTCAACCCACACTAGCCAATCCCGTAAAACGGTGATTACAATCTCAATTAATATAAGTCCACATTATGATAACTCTAATATTTTCTCATCTGGGCTATATTAATTAACAGCGTACTGTACTACACGTCTTTGTGCTGGTCTAGGGATTATTCTTAATGGCCAATCTAATCCTATGGAGTCTCAAACACTGAATCATGGCAGTAACTGCATAAAACTATATGTAGAGCCATCCATGGTCACAAGTATTCTTAACTCTAATGATATGAATTCAATATGATAGCATGACAAATGAATGATATTTCATGAAAGAGTTACTTTATGTGTTATCCCTTTTGTCATGCACCATCCTCTCCTTATATGCATACGAGAATATCCTCATGGTTCTAATACATCTCGATATGCCTTACCTTTATTGTTAATTGTACTTTATGTGTAACAAGACTTATCTTTAAGGTTAGTAATTGAATGCCTACAGCATTTACTCAAGATTTACACATACCTTGGGATTTTCAATTGATATATGTATTCAACATCACCTTAATCATAAATGATTTGTTGCATGGAATAGAGTTGATACATATCAAGATGTTACAAAATGTGACAAACACAAATGTATACTTTATTAGAGCAAATACCGAAAATAGCTCCTACTGATCAACCGCATCCCATGATGCCACTAACATCATGTTAATGACACGGCAATTCAAATACACATGGGCGAAGTCCTTTAGTTAATGGAACTACAATCATATCATTTGTGGAACTATGCTCTACTTTAATCTCACCATTATTATCCGTTTCCTTTATGGTAAAAAACTAGATCAATATACATTTAGACCCCTTGAGACCTCTTATGTTATTAACAAACAACACTACAGAGTTATTGTCATAATATAAATATATGGGCTTATTCACAAATCAAATACAGTTAACTCCCTAATGAGGTTCGGAGCCAAATAACCTGAGTAACAGCTTAGAAGCATGTTATAAACTCTGCCTACATAGTAGGGGATAATACAAACTTATGTTTCTCATTTTTCCATTATACCGCACCGCTTGCTAACTTAGATATGTATCTTGTTGTCAACTTCTTATCATCCTGATAACAAGTAAGGTCTAAATCCGAATACCATGCTAGTTGCAAGTCCTTAACTTGTTTGTGAAGCAGCACGTAGTTTTTTGTCCTCTTTAAGTACTTTAAAACTTTATTGGCAGCAATCCAGTGATCGTTTATCTGCCTGAAGTTGCAAAAGTAATATTTGAGTTTTCTCAACATTCATAGGAGAATACTATTGTAATAGATTCAATTTATCACCCTTAATGATAGGAGCAATTCCTAGCTTATAGTACTCTATATTGAATCTTTCCATCATACAATCAACATATGCCCTCCGAGATAAACCCAATATCCAGCGAGAATGATCCCAACAGATCTCAATGCCAAAATATTTTTATGATATTTGCTTCACCTCTTGCAGTAATAGAAGGTAAAGGGTAATTCAGAAAGTTACATCCCATAGAGAATCCTGTAGGTTTGTTATACTAATCATACTCCTCATCGTACTTTTAATAGTGCGGTTACGCCTTTTTTGCCGCACCCTTTTGCTCGAGACTCCCAAGCATGGTCAACTTAACTACTATCTCAAAATCCTTTAAATATATGAAAAATGGCCGTTTAAGCTATCTAACATTATCATGTCTACCATAATACTCATCATCTCGGTTTAATTTGACAATCTTTATGATTTTTCCCTACAATTGCTTGAATTTAGTTTGTAAGTCTTGAATTTGTCAAGAGACTCGGACTTTTTCTTAATCAAGTACATATAACTATATTGTGAATATCCGTCAATAAACATGTTTAAATAAAATTTTCAACACAATATTGTTGTACAGGTCCATCAATATTAACCTGAATGACCCTCAAGGTCGGAACTACAGACTGTAATTTTCTTCTTCTTTATATTGGTCATCTTACACCTACAACAATCTACACAAGTCTGTAGGTCACATTTAAGAGCAGATAAGATGTTAACCTTTATCAACCTCTCACTCTTTTCTTAAATAAATAGCCAAGTCATTTATGCCACAATGCGTAAGACGTTCTTTAAGTAGAGATCTCTTGAAAATTACATTTTAAACTATGTAGGTAACGTAGACATCATTGGGAGTTAAGCATAATCTGTATAATCCATTAGACATATTGCACCACACAACCTTATTTGACTTAAAAACACGAAAATACCATTGTTCTTTATTTCAAAACTTCACATGTCCAAACATGATATGAAAACTAAGTTTCGTCCAGAGGAATGTACAATAAGTGTGTTCCTCAATATCAAATCAAAACCAGAGACAAGAATTAAAATGAAATCTCTCACGAAATCAATGTCAACTTTATTGTTGTTTCGCAAAAGTGAGTTTTGATTCATCTTGATTTGGCTTCTCACAATTCATGAATTCTCATATGGTGAACGCAATATATTTGATTGCACCTCTATCTAGCCTCCACAAACTGGATGAGGCTTCTAATAGATTGAATTCACGAATCAAAACCAAAGAATCATTTTTAATATGTTCACACTTAGATAACTAAGTTTTGTATTTGTTGCAGCCCTTCTTTGTGTGACCTTTCTTCGTACAAAAGAAGTTGTAGATTCAATCTTTCTCAAAAGGTGCCATCTTTGTACTCAAACTTTCAGAATCACCGGTGGTTTCATGAATTTCTTTATGAGTATGATTCTTAAACTTCTTATTTTAAGTGTCCACCATCCATATGACGTAATCTATGATTCCACAAAAACCATCAAACCTTATATTGAAGAGCCCTCATAAATGTATCACAATATCTGTATTAGAGGAGACACAGTTCCAAGCTACCAAGGCTTCCATCATCTATGTAGCAGTGTGTAGTCAATCGGCAACCCACTTTCAAAGTGGTACAAAATGGATTGCTTTTGAAATAATAGGCAAATTTGATTGCTCTTAACCTAGATAACAAAATGTGCCTTCTCGGGCTCCGTACTGTCGGCAATAAAATCTGCCGACTTATCTTTATTAAGAGCAACATAAAATTCTGTTAGCTATATTCCAAACATAAAATCATCTACCTATTTCGTAAAATTTGAACCAATATGAACCTCTATCTTAATGGAATTGCCATTTACAGAGAATGTGACCAACTTAACAAATAATGTATACAATTAGCATCATGTGAGTACTATATAACTTGGACCTTATTAGTGCATATCTTAATGGTTATATGCATTATCATGTAATCACCTTTGGACAGAATACACAACATGCACTTTATACATGACAGCCATCATGAGAATATATTCCAACCTTCTTGAATCAACATCTTTGGGTGGTGTGAACCCTTAGGGTCAGTCAATTCTCAAACCTTATGCTGCACTATTGACACTTGATTTTTGACAAGTATTTTTCAGCCTTATTTTTTGAAAATTCATAAAAATTAAAAAAAATTACAAAATCAACTTTGGTGGCCTTGACCAAGCTCAAGGAACCATTTTTGACCAAATAATAATTTTTCATATTTTTCACATTTTTCAATATTTTTAGAAAATAGGAAAATACTTGAAAATTCAAGAAAAATAGCAGTTGAGGTCACAAAAATATGAAAAAGTAGTCAATATTTTTATTTTAATTCCATTTTATTTTTTACCTCATAAAAAGTCCAAATCCAAGTTTAATTTTACGTTTTTCTATGTTACACATATGATTAAATTTGATAAAAAAAATATCAATCGAGTCTTTTAATTTACAATTTCGGTATTTTTAGGATCTTGACATTCAATCTGATTGTCCCTGTAACGTTTTGATTTTCAGTCAACTTCAGACTTTGTAATGAGAATTTTATATATATCAAGCGATGTATTTCAGTCGTATTCCGCTTAAATCTGATCAATTTGAGTAGACTGACCAAAGGGGAAAGGTTAACGCGAACCGAGATACATGGATCTAGGGGACTCGGATAAGAAATGGCGCTCTGACCATAAGGATTGTCGAGGGGATATTTAGAACCACCAAAAGGCTGATCTAAGAACGATTAAGGATTACCATGCGAGTGTCGTACGATTGGAGCGCGGGTGATGCCGCTTAACTAGCGTATGATTTGCAAAATTATTCTGAATCAGACTGTGACGATCGAGACCATAGAGACTAGTGATAAACCCTCACAATTACATGACAACCAAAGCCGCCATGAATTGATGAACCCTAAACGTGATGAGAATCACGAGGTCGATACGCGTAATGTCTGCAAAAGCCGCCCGTCAGTTCGGGATAGGTTGGAATCACGTCTGATAGAGAAAACTATCAGAAACGAGTCCTGAAAAGTTTGAAATAAAAAATCAAGAATTTCAACTTTATTTGGATTGGTCGTCGCCCTATTAAAGAATCCTGGAACGAGAAAAACGACGTTTGGAACGTCGGGGGTAAAATGACCGTTTTGCCTTTCAAGCTTCGAACTTTGCCTTTATAATTGAGAAGGGAAAATTGGACATTGTGACCATCCATGGCTGCCGAAAATCAAGGGGATTGTGAACCATTGGATCTCATTGGAAAAGCAACATGCCAAGTGTCAAGAGATCAAAGGTTGTGGTCATATCAACTATTTGGCTCACCTAACATTCAACTCTCCTTGACCAAGCTTGGATATAACAAAATTCTCTCTCTCTTCTCTCTCTCCTCACCACCATTCGGCCAGACCAAGTATCAAGAGAACCGAGCATCATCTTCCTCCTTCTCCTTCAAACTGCCAACCGCCTGACCAGACCGGAACCCACCGTTCGTCGCCCACGATCACCATCTCCGACCACCATCTGCTACCGGTCGACCACCCTGACGAGCTCCTTCAACAAGAATCAAGGCGTTTGGAGCACCGAGGAGTTCTGGGCAGGAGATTTCCCGAGAGCTGACGAAATCGGAACAAACCTAAGGTAGGTTCGGTTCTTGCCCCTTTTCATGGTCGAAACCTTTGAATCTTGAGCTCAAATTTTATGGAGACTCAGTAGACACATATAGAATTCTGTGGTAAAAATTAAGGATTTATTTGATAAGTTTTTAACCATGAACCGGCCTTGAACATTTTTCCCAGAAATTATCGATATTCTGACCATAGACGATCCGGCGACTTCGGACGAATTTCCGGCGAGCAACCGACTCAAAACTCATGGTGTGCCTCCCAAACCCTTAGGTAGATATTATAAGAGGTAGGATAGTGTATAATTGATGGATTTGGAGTAGATTGAGACCGGTTGGACCCGACATGAATAGAAGCGAATGAAACCGGTTCAATGCCGGGCCAAACCGAATCTGTTAAGGGTTGTGGATGATGGTTTTGTGCTGCAAATTGGTGTTTATGATGTGAAGAGATGATGAGGGGTATGTTATGGATGAATGAGATTGAAGAATTGAAGAATTGAGTACGAAAATTTGACGAATCGGTTGATTATTCTAGGTTGCGCGACAAGTCCGAGAATGGACCTTGATTGGCGAAGACTTTAAGGCTCAAAAAGGAGTCATTTGTGTTGCCAAACAAAGGTAAGGGAATTCCTAAACCGAGGCTAAGGGTATAGGACTCGATTGGGTAAGTCGATGGTCGATTGGAATTATTTATGGGAAATTACCAAATGGGATAGTTTTGATATGTCCTAAGGTGTTAATGAATGATTGTGTGACATTGTCTATGCCTGAGTTGTTTGCCATGTCTGTATACCATTTGAATTGATTTGTATGCCACGAAATTTATGAAATGCGTTTGAATGCGCACTTGTCAGTGAGTGTGAAATTGAATTAAAAATCAAGGCATGCGATATGATGTGGCATGAGCATGGCGTAGCAGGGCCCTGAGGCGTGTGAGACTCGGGGCAAGAGGTTGAGACCCTGATGCGACGAGGTCGCGGGGTGAAGTATGTTAAGTGGCGCCCTGATGCGACGAAGTCACGGGGTTGAGATAGCCACGGTCCTGATGCGAATTAATCGCGGGACGGATTATGAGTTAATGAGCTTTGCTTGGATAATTCATCGGGACCTGACATGTTTACGCGGGTCACCGACGACGGTCTGATGCGTTTACGCGGACCGAGCTTGAGGCGACTAGTTCGCGAGCTAGAGAATGAGGCAGGCGGAGGTTGATGGATGAGGTGAAGTGATAGGCTTAGAGTGCATGTGCATTTGAGTGTGGCACAAGATCATAAATGCATGTCTGTCTTCCGTATGTTGTTGCTTATTGAATTATGATTGTTATGCCTATGTGTTTATGAGTGTGTATCTATTGAGGGATGCGACTACCTGAGTGGACTGTCAACCTGACCTAGGGTTAGGTTTTTCTTATTGAGATGTGTATTTCGTCCCTTTTGGGGAAACCTTTACTTTACAGATCCTAGGTCATAACTATGTGGCCAATATGTTTTGGGGATCCAAAGGAAATGACAGCGTACTATGATGAGTTCCCGGATAGGCATGAGAACGTATATGTGAGGAAGTGTACCGTCATATGGGTGGACGAGGGTAAGCCTGAGTGGAAACCTCATAGATTCGAGGCGTGGTTCAAGAAGGAAGGGGATTCATAGATAGGGTCACTGAATCCCCATGAGGTACCATAGGATGTCATACCCGATTGGTGCCAAACCATAACGGAGCAGGAGTTACCTGAGGGGTCAGTGGTAGGGTCTAGGAACGGACTAGAGCGGACACCGACCTTGGAGTTCACCGAGGAGCATGAGCAGGAGCAAGAGCAGGAGCAGGAGGATGTCATAGTCCTAGAGGCGTCCGAAGGGGATCTTGCCAAGCCATCACAGGAGGTTACTATGGAGGATTCCGTCGAGGTCCCGTTTGAGACGTTTTCTGAGTATGAGCCAACCGAGGATGTAGAGGATACGGACGACTCCAGTAGCTCATCCTAGGATATTTCAGTTGGTGGATCGATCTTGACTGGCGACCTGACCCCGCTCCTGAGGGATTTTGTGGATGTTTCCTTTTGATATGCTTACCCTATTGCTTTTTTGTCTAGCAGGTTTAATATTCGGGTTATATGAACAGTACGCCTATATGTATGAATGGTATATGCTATCCAGGTCCCACTTAATATATATATATATATATATATATATATATATATATATATTGTGCATGGGGATTCATTAGAGTATCGCTTCCGTATGCGTGATGTATTTATTATATCTCTTGACTCCTATTGGTGGATCTTGGGACCGCCAAGATATTATTGTTAGTTTGCTTGTAGGGATGTTCACGTGTTCGTGCCCGTGGCGCGGGGCATGACAGTCCCTTATTGTAATTTAGCCTAATTATTTATACAAATTGCTCAATTGCATGAATTGGGCAAAATTACATACTTTATTTGGTTTTAGTCCTTGAATTTGGGCATAAATGAAATTACTTTCAATTCAAGGGTTACCTTTGCCAATTGAAGTCACTGCCCAATGTATTTCATCATTCTGAGTCGATTGACATCGGTGGTTTGGTCCAATTTGACCGTCTGAACCTTTAATTTCGCAAATTTTCGAATTAAAATTTAGGACAAATTTGAGGTTTTTAAAGAAATTGACATGAACTTTTGGGCAAAATCACATTTTTAGACAATATTCATGTTCTAAGTTCGATTCTGAGATTTAATTGCAAAAAATCTCTATCAATTTGGGCTAATTTTGAAAATTACAAGTCGAAATCGGTTCAGACCGGTCAGACCGCCCAGTCAGACTAGGAACCGGTTTGCTACTGTGTCGTCTTCTTCCCCATGACTCTTACGCAGATGAACAGTGCAAGGCTGAATTTTAATGGCAAAATTGATCGATCAATCGATCACAATCAAATACACATTGGTGGGGGTTTGATGCTTTAGATCATTCCCCGTCAATTGATACCGGATTCGTGACCAATGGCCGTCGAAAATAGGGAGTAATTGACCGGTCAAGGTCGCGAAACCCGCCAAAGTCAACAAAGACAAACTCAGATCAAATTCATGTCAAATTGGCACAGAATGAGGCTCGACGGAGGACCAAACGGAGTTGGATGGAATACCATCCAACTCCTAGTTACCATCGGATACCATTTGGCACATGATGACACATGAATTCAAGCGGACGAGGGTTGATCAATCGGCGGCAAAATTTTGAAAACGGTATATAGCCTTTGGAGGGCTTTATGTTGAAAAAGGTCGATTCATTCTATTTCCCGAAGAGAACATAATATAGAGAGAGAATAGAAAGAGAAAGAGAGCTCGCCTTCCATCGCCATTATCGAAGGCTTAAGCTTGAATTTACAGAGCACCGGCTAGGCCTTTTCAGGCCAAACCAAAGCTTCTAAAGGTCATCAGGGGATCGCCTGGACTGAGAAGAAGTGATCGCTACCGGCCGTACCACCTGAAACCACAAGAACATGTGAGTTCAATTTTCAAACTTTCATGCTGTGCATCAATGGTGGATTTTGTATTCGATCGTCATTCTTCGATTTTATGTGGGCGTTTTGTTCCCCAAGTATCACTGATTATCATCGCATCTCCATTTTGCATCAGTTTTACTTTAAAACTTCAAATCGAGTCTCCAAACCTTCCGCCATAAGCCAAGAACTGTTCAAACTTGCCTAGCCCAATCTAGGTCGTGCGAGCTTGATCGGAGCTCAAGGTAAGTGTTCTGAATCTCTTGTGATGCTTATGTGTTGATGAATTGACTTGAGATGCCATGAATCGCATGATTGAAGTAACTATACCCGTATTGGTTCAAGCTTGCCTGCGTTTGATTTTGTGGATGAAATGCGTTAATTCTGAGATATGTGATGCGAAACGTTGAGACAAGTCGATTGTTGTCAACCTTGTGCAATTTCGTTGAGGTTTCACCGTTAGATTGTCGCTGGAGGTTCTCGGCCGTCCATTCCGCCGGGGTCGGGAGGTTGAAGATGAAGCTGACGTAGCTGGTCAAATAGTCAAAGGCTTAGGTGGCAGAGCGTGATTGGTCCACGTGGAAGCCGAGTCAGCTCGACCGTTAGTCTGTTTAGGTTAAGTCAGTTTAGATCGGACGGTCGACATTAATCAATTTCTATTTTTAATGACCGTCCGATTAGAAATTAGTAATATATGAAAAATGATTTTATAATCTAAAAATCAAAATAAATCGAAATGGTGTCGTATAGATAAGTGAGTAGGCGACGTCGTTTAGGTTAGTGGGAGTGGACGGACTAGATCAAGTCTTGCATTTTAATCACGACCATAAGTTTAAATAATCAGATCAAACGGCTAGGGGATAGTCGACTTTTGATTTGAGCCGTAAGTTTTAGTCAGCTGATCTAGTGATCGTGGATTAGCCACGTGGTTCAATAGGAACCATCAGATTAAATCCGATTAAACTGAAAAATAAAAAACGAGAAACGACGTCGTTTCAGTGTGTAGGCCGCGTGGGTCCGGGTCTGGGCCGGGTATCTGACCCGAGTGAGTCGGGTCGACCCAGTCAAAATTATTTTTTTAATAATAAAAATTCCAAAATAAATTTTAAATAATAAAAAAAAATAAAAAAATCTTGAAAAATTCTTAAAAAATGTTTGAAAATCCTAGAAAACCCAAAAAAATGCGAGAAAATTGTGAAAAATTCCTAGACATTCCAGAAATTCTCAAAAATTAAGGAATGACCACAGACAACTGGTCAATCCTATTTTTGGGATTTCTTATCCGTTCTTCTGAAAATTGACGATATTACCCTTTATGGGTAAATTGCCTCTACTTGACATATGAAATAAGTTTAGAATGTCAAGATAAGAATTATGGTTGGTTTGGCGATCATTTCTTATGCTTGGGTTCTCGAATCTCATCTTTTTTCGAAAATGACGATTCTACTCTTCTAAGGATATATTGTCTTTCTTATTCCGATTGAGTCGTAAAAATTGTTCAAAATTAGGATTTGGATCTGGTGGTTGTCCAATTCTTCTATTTGAAATTTTCACTTCTCATCACTTCCTAAAATGACGGTTTTACTCTTCAAAGGGTAAATCATTCCAAAAATTCTAGAAAATTTTTGAAAAATCCCGAAAAATAGGAAATGGATTACTTTGGTGACCAATCCTATTTCCACCATCTTTTGAATCTATATTTTATCTGAAAAGATGAATTTTCCCTTCTTGAGCAAATTGTCCCAAAATTCTTCAAAATTACGATTTTGACCCTCAAGGGCAAATCTTGTCAAAAATACTCCAGAGCCTTGATTAACATTTCTCTAGGTAATAGGGCCTTACTAAGGATGTCACATTGTGTTCATGTAATTTATCTGCACACTTTGGATCTTTGATTTGCGCATTTATTTTATTAACTATGGTTGGTAGGGTAGCCATTCCTATCTACATGAACGTCTAGTGTTAGGGTTCGCACCTCACTCATTTGCATGAAATCTTAGGGTTAGATAAATCATTCGACTTAGGTACCGAAAGGGTGTCACATATAAAAGTTGGCAAAACAAAGTCCCGATCCAATTTCTCATGTTTTTGTAGAATTGAATAGAATGCTTCCAACTATTTGATGGAGTTTCTAATCGCACCCTCCACAAAACGATTGGTGGTGACTCCTTGGCATATACATGTATCACATGTCACCAGATCACAATGAAGGTCGATCACGTATACCGCCGTTGCGACCTGGGTAATGAGCCTTGGGAGAGGCCCGTGTCCGACCAGAGTGGACGGTCCATTAACCCTCTCCGCTTGAAATCATGCGCGAGGGTCGCGATAGATGACGACTCCGCTGGGGATTTATTCCAATCCAGAATCTCTGGTTAGGAATTTTACAGGTCTTGAACCGATTAAAAGGTTGGTTGCCTTTACTAACCTTGTTTTTTTGCAGATACTCTTGAAGGTGAGATACATATCATAACTATTATGTTAGATATTTTTGCAGATTGGAAGAATAAGGGGTGGAGTTTTTGTTTTCATATTTCCTGCAGGTTGGAGTTGGGATTGTATGTTTATTTTTACGCATATATTGAAGCGGTTTTTGATACAAACTGTTGTGTATGACCTTATATTGTGATGATCACAACACATCGCACGCACTGGCGGTCAAACCCCGGCTGCAACCACCTATAGGTTACCTTAGATAGGAAAAGGATACGAAAGGATTTCATGTTTGATGGTACTTTGAGACTTTCGTGTTTGTTCCCGCTCACGATCCAAATTGGTGATAGCTATCCCTCTTGGGTGGATACTCTTGGGGAGAAATCTACCATATTTGGATCATGGGAGCCTGAGTCATAGGTTCCTCACCTGATTTTATTTCTAGAGTATATTCTCATTTGTCTCATGTGCATGTTTGTGGAGGGTTGGTATACCAAAAACCACTCATTGTTACTAGGGAATACTTCATGTTCCTTAAGGTTTTGGTAAGGCATTTACTTTCGATGTATTTCCTTACTGCCTATTTTATAATATGTTCATGTGTTGCATATCATTCACGTCTACATGCATTGCATACATTCTAAAATCATTTTAGTGACTGATTGAAATAACGATGATATGAGATAGGATGTCGCTATTTCCTAGAAGTGCGACGGAATTAGTGGCTTTTGATTATTTAAGGAAAGTCACTCGTCTTGGACAGAACACAAAGTTGTATTTTACTAGATTTGTATATGGCTGGGAGCTGACTAGACATAAGCTAGGATATGCTGAAGACTGCCAAACTAGTTACTATGTCGATAACTTTAGGTTTAAATGACAAGCGGACGAGATGTTCAAACATCATTTAGAGGCGAAAAGGTAGTATCGCAACAGGTTAGCTAGGGAAGCATACGCCCGCCGAAAAGAGGAACGCCAAGCCAGGGGGAACCAGCTGGTGACCTCTTTTTGGGGAAAGAAAAAATGCCTTACAACCAAGACAAAGCCAAGGCGTATCATCCTCAAAAAGGCAAAACCTAACAGGACTCTTGAAGTCATCATACCTTGGACCATAGAATGGCCAAAAGCGCTAAAGCATCTCAACCAGCTTACTGAAGATTACCCTTTGCATTCTGAAGAACGCTCAGCTAGGGGGTAGTCCTGATTATCGAGCCTATCCTAAAGAGGGGCAAGATAAAAATGTCATCAAGAAGGAAACCTTGATCGATCATCATCTCATAGAAGATTAGGTCTTGGGGAGGGATAGTTTAGATCTCACATTTCAGGGGCCTTTTATGGCTTTCTTGTTTTTAAATAAAATTTGATTGGCACTTCATCCCCTCCTGAAACCCCCCTCGATCTCTCTGTCATAGCATATCTTTTTTGTAATAAGGAATTTCATCTGTTATGTTCACAGTTGATATTTTGACCAATGAAATGTAACATTGTTATTTCTTTTAGTCACCAAGATGATTCTGACTAATTGCATAATTCACTTCTTTGAAATTTGAATTAGACCTTGAGTCAGGTTTTTCATGCCTGAAATGAATTCTAATTTCCATTTCATTAATTGAGATATGCAATTAAATCAGCCCATGCATATTTCATGACACTTGCATAATCATGTTTAAAGTAATCTTTGGAGATTGATTTTTTAAAATCATTTGTATATTTTAGACTTGATGGGAAAGAATGACATCCAAGTGTTCAAAATCCCTCAAGCCGAGCTCATAGCTTGGTGGGATAGCATGGGTGAAGCCAACCAGAAATACGTCAGATTGCAGCTAGGATATCAGTTGGACTTGCTGAAAATTGAATATCCACTTGCCTTTATCCAAGCCATGGCACTATATTGGGATCCAACCACCGTGACGTTCTGCATTGAAGGGTTGGAAGTTACCCCTACTCTTGAAAAATATAGCGTCGCAATTAGAGTTAAGTTTACTCACTTGTTGGTCCAATCTCCTATAGGGTTCAAGCCTTTGAGTTAACTAGTTGAATTCCTAAATATAAACCTCAATGAAATTAAAGCAGATGCCAAAAGTAATTTTGGGCAAGTTTCACTATCCTTTTTTCTAGAAGATTTCCCCACCTTCCTGCTAGCAAAGGAACAAAGTCTGGTAGAGCTTTTGTCTTGGCATTCTTTAGCTTTGTCCTGTTTTCGATCTCGTCAGTAACTTTTGACCCTATCATGGCTATAGTGGTCAAACAAGTCTATTATAGGTGGGATTACTCAAACCTTATCCTTGTTGAAATCTACCTATCCCTCAACCATTTTGGAAAAAATAAGAAAGGAATTTTTAGAGTCTCTAATGGTCTCATATACTTGTGGTTTACATCCCATGTAAAATAATTTCATAGCCGTATGGGTTTTACTGAGGTTAGCTCTGATGCCCATCCTCTTAGAACTTTCATTAAAACCCATACACGTATTCCTAAATTCAACTTTAAGGAATGGAAAGAATTTCTTAGGATTCTAGAGCCAGAACAACTCTGATGGTGGCTTAAATTACCAACATTGGATAAAATCAAGCTCGTACGCAATGGCAAAGATCCAGTCCTCTTATTAGGATTTACTGGCGCCACCGCATATTATCCAAGAAGGGTCATACGACAGTATGGGGCATTGCAAGAGGTTCCTTCATCGCCATGACCAGATGTCTACTTGTTTGACTTGCCGAAAGAGATCCTCAGAGGAGAGAAGAAAAAGCAATTCGAAGTTAAGGTGGAGTCCATCATACGAGCTTTGCAGTATTCCCGAATGAAGATGTAGAATGGCCAGATGATATGACTCCCGAGATGGATACTCACAGAGCTTTTACAGAATATATCCGACGCTTTGAAGCGACCAGACGCAGCTTCATCGAACCTTATCTCCTCAAGTACATTGTGTCATACGTGCCTAGAGTAGAGCCATATATACATGAAGACATGAGATCACCGCCATATTCAGGAGACGAGGATTTTCAGAATGAGGGATTTAATCTTTGCTGGGACGACGAGGGTGCCTTAAACCTTAAGCGCCCTAGGCTTGGATAGATTATTTTGTCAAGTGTAAAACGTGTGAACATCGTGATGATTTCTTAACATTTGGATACTCATCTATATTAAATGTTACTTTTAATACATGTGTATGAACATAAGCATGTTTTGTCAATGCATCAAAACTATTGCGAAGATTGCACTTCCTTTAATTTCATGAATTCTCTTGGCAAATGATTGAAAGAACTACTCATATGAGACTAAGGCTTACAAGATAGTCCTTTTTGTCATCTATCAATATAAAACATGCAACTGAAGGAATCTCGTACTTTCCTTATTTGTCCTAAATAGATGCTTATTTGTTATTTTCAAATAAACAAGTATTCTCTAATCACGAAATTACCAAAACATCATTTCTGTACTCGACTTAAGACGAGGATGGAATAAAAAAAATTGACTCCACGAGTGGGCATGTTAGAGACTCAGATGACCATGACCACCATGATGACTGAAATTAAGGTTATGTTGGAAGCCTCCCAAGCCAGACAGACGGCGGTACCTAACCTAAACAACTTGGGTCAATCTTTAATACCTGATACCACTAACAAAGGGACAACTGAATGTACCTAACATGCCGTGAAAGACATTCGTACGCCAAATGTCCAGCCACAACCGAAGATGCCTCCTATTGTCATCAACCTCGAGAAGGTGGAGAAAGGAAAGCAGACTGGGAAAACTGAAGCCGGGGCTTAGAAAATAGCCAATATTGAAGAATATTTGAGCAATCAAGGCTATGAGTTAGCTCGTTTCGACAAGATATCACCGTTTGCTAAAATGGAGACTCCTCCGGACTACAAAGAGCCGGACTTTGTGAGAAAATACAATGGGATAGGTTGTCCACGTGCTCATCTCAAATACTATCTGTGCAAGATAGCACATTATTCTAATTATATTTCACTTATGATGAATACATTCAAAGAAAGTCTGGCTGGCGCTGCTTTAACTTGGTTTATTGAGTTAGACTTGGATGATTATGACGGGTGGGAGGGTCTTGCTAAAGATTTCCTGAAGTAGTATAAGTTTAACACGGTTACGGCCTAGACAAGTGAAGATCTGTTGCAAATGGTGAAAAGTAGAAGTGAAATGATCAGAACAGATGCTCAGAGATGGCGAGCCTTGGCAACTTAAGTGAAACCGCCGATCCCGGACGATGACTTGATTGACCTGTTCTTGAAGGCACTTCCCTATGAATACTTTGATAGACTGAATACTTCAGGATGTTAAACCTTTGCACACTTGATAAATATGACTAAGAGATTGGAGTGGGCTTTAAGAGAAAGAAGGCAACACGAAACTTCAACAAGAAAGCAATATCCCCCAAGGAAAGAAAGAGAGATTGGGGTTGATATAGCTTTTGTGCCAGATTCCAATAAACCCAAGGTGTTCACTAATTCCAATCAGGCAAGAGGAGGATCGTCATGGTTAGTATCTAAAGGACAAGAGCCTAGGAAGAGACAATCTAAGATTTTCCTTACAAGGATTTCTGATCATCTTTGCATGTTTCAAGATGTCCTAGATAACCTCCGACATCATAGATCATTTTGCACGATCACATAGGTTAAAGTAAAATTTTGCCTGCATTATAATTGTCACTGCCTTGAGATAACTGATATCTTTGATGAGGAATGAACTCTCAGGTTGAAACTTCTATGAGACTCATGGCAACCCCAAGTTGAAGAAGAATACATTGCTCAACAATAAAGAGCCTCAGAATCGTCCTAATGTGAGATTTTAGATTTGAGCTTTCTATAAGATACTTAGAACCCCCAAATCCCATAACAACGTCTCACTCGTCGAAAGGATAATCTTCGAAATTATATTTATGAGATATTTCACGTAATCTCTAAATCCCAGAAGAATCTTGTTAACAAAAGTTTTGCAGGTTTGAACTTTCTACAGGATACTTGAAATCCACAAATCCCAGAATGACACATTGCATGTTGAGAAGACAATCTTTAGAACCAGCTTTCTGTAAGGCGCTAGGTAACCCCTAAACCCCAAAATAGCACCTTTGATAAAACCTAAGAGTTAGGTATACCTCATGTGTATAGACCCTCGTTAATTCCTCAAGGTATAGGATCAGTCTAATCTCTAACAAACTCTAAAGAACGGGTGTGTCACCTTTAGACCCCTGGTGGATGGGAAGCCTAGTATCTGACAAACCCTAAAAGAACGGGTGCGTCACCTTTAAGTCCTTAGTGGATGGGAAGCTTAGTATCCGACAAACCTTAAAAAACGAGTGTGTCGCCTTTCGGTTCCTGATGGATAGGAAGCCTAGTCCCCGACAAACCCTAAAGAACGGATGCATCACCTTTAAATTCCTGGTGGATGGGAAGCCTAGTTTCTAACAAACCCTAAAGAACGGGTGCGTCATCCATAAGTTCCTGATAGAAAGAAATCCTATTCAAGGCCTGATCCTCCATACGGATCGAAACCTGTGACAAACCCTATAGAACAGATGCGACACCCCTAGGTTCCTTTCAGATAGGAATCCCATTTTAGTTTGGCCTACTACACGGATTAGAACTTAATTGCCCTAGAATATTCAAGAGACGAGTCCCTAGGTATCTACTTGAATCCACTGTACACCATACATGCCACACGAGCATCAGGTATGTGAGTAATAGGTGAGTATCTCTACTTCATCTCTCTCTCTCTCTCTCTCTCTCTCTCTCTCTCTCTCGTATAAGCTAAAATAGAATGAACAAAGCATTTATCAGTAAGACAAGAAAGATTGAATGTCAGGATTCATTTTTCTTTTCCACAGTCGAGTCGGTCTAGATTTAGATGTCACATGTTTTTGAGTGAAACCTCTCACGAGATTCCTCTTAAAGAGGGGTAATTGTTGATACATGATTTTTTACCAGTATTTTTCAGTCTTATTTTTTAAAAATTCATAAAAAAAATCCATAAAAAGTAAAAAAAAATTACAAAATCAACTTTAATGGCCTTGGTCAAGCTCATAGAACCATTTTTGACCAAAAAATAATTTTTAATATTTTCACATTTTTTAGCATTTTTAGAAAATAGGAAAACACTTGAAAATTCAAGAAAAATAGCACTTGAGGTAAAAAAGATATATGGAAAAATAGTAAATATTTTTCTTTTAACTCCTTTGTATTTTTGACTTCATAAAAAGTCCAACTCCAAGTTTAATTTTATGTGTTCCTTTGTTACACATATGATTGAATTTGGTAAAAAAAATATCAATTGAGTTTTTTAATTTATAATTTTGGCATTTTTAGGATCTTGACATTCAATCTGATTGTCCCTCATTGCAATTTAGCCCAATTATTTATACAAATTGCTAAATTGCATGAATTGGGCAAAATTGCATACTTTATTGCATTTTAGTTCTTGAATTTGGGCATAATTGAAATTACTTTCTATTCAAGGGCTACTTTTGCCAACTAAAGTTATTGCCCAATGTATTTCATCATTCTGAGTCGATTGGCATCGATGATTTGATCCAATTTGATCATCTAAGCCTTCAATTTCACAAATTTTCGAATTGAAATTAAGGACAAATTTGGGTTTTTATAGAAATTAATATGAACTTTTGGGCAAAATCATATTTTTAGACAATATTCATGTCCTAAATTCGATTCTGAGATTTAATTGTAAAAATTCCCTATCAATTTGGGCTTATTTTGGAAATTTCAAGTTGAAATCGATTCAGACCGGTTGAACCAGTTTGCTACAGTGTCGTTATCTTCCCTATGACTCTTACGCAGATGAACAATGCAAGGTCGAATTTTAATGGAAAGATTGATCGATTAATCGACCACAATCGAAGACACATTGGTGAGGGTTTGATGCTTTAAACCATTCCATGTCGATTGATACCAGATTCGTGACCAATGGCCATCGGAAACAGGGAGTAATTGACCGGTCAAGGTCACGGTACCCGCCAAAGTCAACAAAGACAAACTCAAATCAAATTCACGTCAAATTGGCACAGAATGAGGCTCAACGGAGGATCAAACGGAGTTGGACGAAATGCCCAACATCCCAATTACCGTCGGCATACCATTTGACATGTGATGACATGTGAATTCAAGTGGACGAGGGTTGACCAATCGGCAGCAAAATTTCGAAAAAGGTATATAGCCTCTGGAGGGCTTTATGTTTAAAAAGGTCAGTTCATTTTGTTTCCTAAAGAGAATAGAATAGAGAGAGAGAGAAGAGAGATAAAGAGAGCTCGCCTTCCATCGCCATTGTCGAAGGCTTGAGCTCCAATTTGCAGAGCACCGGCTGAGAAGACCAAAGCTTCTAAAGGTCATCAGGAGGTCGCCTGGACTAAGAGGAAGTGATTGCTACCAGTCGTGCCACCCGAAACCACAAGAACAGGTGAGTTCAATCTTCAAACTTTCATGATGTGCATCAATGGTGGATTTTGTATTCGATCGTCATTCTTCGATTTTATGTGGGCGTTTTGTTCCTCATGCATCACTAACCATCATCGCATCTCCATTTTGCATAGGTTTTACTTTAAAACTTCGAATCGAGTCTCCAAACCTTCCGCCATAAGCCAAGAACTGTTCAAACTTGCCTAACCCAATCTAGGTTGTGCGAACTCGATCGGGGCTCGAGGTAAGTGCTCTGAAGCTCTTGTGATGCTACTGTGTTGATGAATGGACTTGAGATGCCATGAATCGCATGATTGGAGTAGTTATACCCGTACTGGTTCAAGCTTACCTGCATTCAATTCTGTGGATGCAATGCGTTAATTCTGAGAAATGTGATGCGAAACGTTGAGACGAGTTGATTGGCGTCGGTCTTGTGTAATTCCGTTGAGGTTTCACCATTGGATCGTCGTCGGAGTTTCTCGACCGTCCATTCCGTCAAGGTCGGGAGGTTGAAGATGAAGCTAATGTGGCTCGTCAAATAGTTAAAGGCTTAGGTGGCAGAGCGTGATTAGTCCATGTGGAAGCTGAGTTAGCTTGACTGTTAGTCTGTTTAGGTTAATTCAGTTTAGATCGGACGGTCAAGATTAATCGATTTCTATTTTTAATGACCGTCCGATTAAAAATTAGGAATATCCACAAATGGTTTTATAATCAGAAAATCAAAATAAATCGAAATGTTGTTGTATGGATAAGTGAGTAGGCGACGTTGTTTAGGTTAGTGGGAGTGGACGGACTATATCAAGTATTGCGTTTTAATCGCAACTATAGGTTTAAATAATCAGATCCAACGGCGGGGGGAAAGTCGACTTTTGATTTGAGCCGTAGGTTTCAGTTAGCTGATCCAGTGATCGTGGATTAGCCACGTGGTTCAATAGGAATCGTCGAATTAAATCCGATTAAATCGAAAATTAAAAAGCGAAAAACAGCGCCGTTTCGGTGTGCAGATCGCGTGGGTCCGGGTTTGGGTCGGGTATTCAACCCGAGTTGGTCGGGTCGACCCGGTCTGAATTATTCTTTTAATAATAAAAATTCAAAAATAATTTTTAAATAATAAAAAAATCCTAGAAAATTCTAAAAAAATGTTAGAAAATCCTAGAAAACCCAAAAAAATGTGGAAAAATTGTGAAAAATTCCTTGACATTTCAGAAATTCCCAAAAATTGAGCAATGACCACAGACAACTAGTCCATCTTATTTTTGAGATTTCTTATCCGTTCTTCAAAAAATTGACGATATTACCCTTTAGGGGTAAATTGTCTCTGCTTGACATATGAAATCAGTTTATAATGCCAAGATAAGAATTATGGTTGGTTTGGCGACCATTTCTTATGCTTGGGTTCACGAATCTCGTCCTTTTTCGAAAATGATGGTTCTACCCTTTTAAGGGTAAATTGTCTTTCTCATTCCGATTGAGTCGTAAAAATTGCTCAAAATTAGAATTTGGGTCTGGTGGTTGACCAATCCTTCTGTTTAAGATTTTCACTTCTCATCACTTCGTAAAATGACGGTTTTACTCCTCAAAGGGTAAATCATTCCAAAAATTCTAGAAAATTTTCGAAAAATCTCGAAAAATAGGAAATGGATTGGTTTGGTGACCAATCCTATTTTCACCATCTTTTGAATCCATATTTCATATGAAATGATGAATTTTCCCTTCTTGGAAAAATTGTCCCGAAATTTTTCAAAATTACGATTTTGCTTCAAGGGCAAATCATGTTAAAAAATACTCCAGAGTCTTGATTGACATTTTCTAGGCTAATAGGGGCTTACGAGGGATGCCATGTTGTGTTTATGTGATTTATCAGCACGCTTTGGATCCTTGATTTGCGCATTTATTTTATTGACTGTGGTTGCTAGGGTAGCCATTCCTATCTGCATAAACTCCTAGTATTAGGATTCGTACCTCACTAATTTGCATAAAATCTTAGTGTTAGATAAATCATTTGACTTAGGTGCCGAAAGGGGGTCAACTCTGAAAGTTGGTGTAACAAAGTCCCCGATCCTATTTCTCTATTTTCGTAGAATTGAATAGAATGCTCCCA
The DNA here is from genome assembly GCA_028455895.1 of Rhodomyrtus tomentosa. Classification (NCBI taxonomy): domain Eukaryota; kingdom Viridiplantae; phylum Streptophyta; class Magnoliopsida; order Myrtales; family Myrtaceae; genus Rhodomyrtus; species Rhodomyrtus tomentosa. The sequence continues at coordinate 30,275,889 of JAPCWY010000001.1, read as the reverse complement.
ACTATTCGATAGTGTTTCCAATCATATCCTCCACAAAACGATTGATGGTTATTCATTGGCATGTACATGTATCACATGTCGCCAGACCACCCCAAAGATCGACCACGTATACTGCCGTTGTGACTTGGGTAACGAGCCTTGGAAGATACCCGCGTTCGACTAGAGTGGACAGCCTGTTATCCCTCTCCGCTCAAAATCGCGCGCGAGGGTCGTGACATGCACATGTGACCCTTTGTGAACCATATTATGTAACTTAAAACTGCATAAGTACACATCTAGAGCGTTACATATATCATCACATAATCACATGTGGGCAGAATGACAGGCGGCCATAAACTCTCCACATGACAACGTCCATGAGAATATTTTTCAATCTTTGTGAATGTCACGACCCTACCTTTGGGTGTATGAATCACTGGAATCGGTCTATCCCCAATCATATGCTTTTCATGTATCCCTCCATAAGCCCACACGCAATCACCTTCTTTGGGAGTATGACTACACATTAGAACATGAAACATCTCACCACAGTATAAAAATGATGTTTTTCAAACTCAATCAAGTGTGCCACTTTGGCGGTCGCTACCTAATTGAATCTTTGAAACACTCTCATACCAAAGATATAAACTTTATGTCTCACATTTACTATGTCCAAGTGACTTTAGACTTGATTATGGGTGCACTTTATTCTAAGATTACATCGGAGTCTATTTACATTACTCTAGCCATTGTTGCATATTAAAAATTTATACATGCTAACAATTAATAATACTCTACACATTCTATATGTGGCCATATTATAGCCTTAGTATTCCCAAAACCATGTGAAAATACCAATTGAAATATACAGTTGTAGGATTTTTATGCATTTTTTCATCTTTAAAAGCTTCAAAACTTCAAAATGCATATACCATAGTGTAGAGCATATCAATACGAGCACAACGGTCCGAAATCACCCAAAACGGAGGTCGAACGTGCTTACATGCCCCGCATAAAATCATGACAAGTGGGGCCACGCACCGCATGTGCCAAACACGTACTTATCGTACGGTCAGTCCCAAAACTGGCCCGACTGATTTGACCACAACCTATCCAATGTTTGGCCTGACCACCTAGTCCAATCTGTGATATCCCAGACTTGGGAAGTGCAGAGAGATGGACTAAGATCGTCGCGACAGTACGCAGGCAAATGATAAGCAAATCTCTCTATCCCACATTGCTTAAAGAGGGAGTCTTGGGCCAATTTATGAGACGTTGAGGGTTCTTTAACTAGCATGAAGTCTTTTTTGGGCTAGATGCCTAGAGAAACAAAACCGTGCTGGTTGCGCAGCCCAAAATGGATAATATCGTGCAAGTCGGACTCTCGGACGTTATAAATGGTATCAGAGACAACTCTCAACAGCATGTGAGACACAGTGAGCGCTTGCTAGTGCTGCAGAGTAGGGATGAGCAAAAAAAATTGCCCAGCCCGAGATCGCCAGGACCAGACTAAGACCGATGGTCCGGTTCTTGATTTTAGGGGGATCAGGTCCAATCCCCGGTTTTAGGGGGATCCAGTTCGGTCTCCAGTTCCTAAAATTGAAATCAATGACTGAACGGTCCGGTTCCTGGTTCTAGGGTCCTGTTCCGGAACCGAACCGCCCGATCTTTTACTTTTAAAGCGAACACGTACAAAAAATCAAGAGCAATGTGGAAGAAGCATGAGCTCATCGCACAAAGCTTGTTGCATAACACTGAGTCTTCTGGTTTTCACTAACTTAGTATAGGCTACAGAGATCATTATTGGGGGTACTGAGTGCCCATCAGTTGGCTGTTTTCAATTGTCTGAGCTTCCCAAGGGGGTGGTGGTAGCGAATCACTAGTTTGAGCACTTGTGAATGACCACAAAACTGTAAGCTCAACAGACTTTAAAATTGTTTGTTAGGAGTTCAGGTATGCTCATAAGAAGAGGTCTAACTCTCTCCAAAAGTACTTTAAGACTCATAGCATGTCAGTAATCTGGAAAATAATACCAAGCATGCCCAAAGTATATGCCAAATAAGGTTGTACAGTACACGCCGATAGACAAAATACGCATCATTAAGAAAGTAATGTCAGGTACTCATGAAGAAGCATAAGAGCACCATAGATAGGAGAGAGAGAGGCTGTTGTTCTTGTGCAAAATTGCCATTCCAAACAGGAACAAAGTTTTGAGAATAAGGTGATTGATCATGCTGGTTTGATCCCATGTTTGGCATGCTGCCATTAGCATAAACTCTAAATTGTGAAGCTTGCAGATTCAGCTATTGTTGGAATTGAGGAGTGGAAGGATTGCTTTGTGTGGTCGAAAGCCACTCTAGGTATTGATGGTATTGGGCTGGTTGTTATTGTCTGAAAACACATAAAAAAGAACAAGCGCTTTCTGTTGCGACTAAGCCTTTTTCAAAATTCAATATGTAAAATTCAAGTACCTAAGCTCTTCTACCGTATCCACGTTCTTTTCACTTCCCTACACCTTTTATTGAGCCTTTTACAGTGGGGTTGGCTACAATTATCAACAATGGTAACTTCTTACGATATTGTATAGCTGTTGACACCTGATTTATGACTAGTATTTTTCAGTTTTATTTTTGAAAATTTATAAAAAAAATCCATAAAAAATTAAATAAATTATAAAATCAACTTTGATGGTCTTGGCCAACCTCAAGGAATCATTTTTGACCCAAAAATAATTTTTTTTATATTTTTTAGTATTTTTAGAAAATAGGAAAATACTCGAAAATTTAGGAAAGATAGCATTCGATGTCAAAAAAATATGAAAAAATAGTCAATATTTTTATTTTAATTCCCTTATATTTTTGACTTCATAAAAACTGCAAATCCAACTTCAATTTTATGTGTTCCTTTGTTACACATATGATTGAATTTGGTAAAAAATGTCAATTGAGTCTTTTAATTTGTAATTTTGGCATTTTTAGGATCTTGACATTTAATATGTTTGTCCTTCATTGTAATTTAGTCCAATTATTCGCACAAATTGCTTAATTGCACGAATTGGACAAAATTACACACTTAATTGTAATTTAGTCCTTGGATTTGGGCATAATTGAAATTATTTTCAATTCAATGGCTACTTTTATAAATTGAAGCCACTACCCAATGTATTTTACCATCCTGAATCGATTGGCATGGGTGATTTGGTCCAATTTAATCAATTGAGCATTCAATTTCATAATTTTTCGAATTGTAATTAAGGATAAATTTGGAGCTTTGTAGAAATTGACATGAACTTTTGGGCAAAATCATATTTTTGGATAATATTCATGTCCTAAGTTCGATTTTGAGGTTTAAATTGCAAAAATTTCCCATCAAATTGCGATTAATTTCGAAAAATCAAGTCAGGACTGGTTTTGACCAGTCAAACCACCCGGTCGAACTGGTCCACTACAGTATCGTCTTCTTCCCCAGACACCAGCACAGATGACCAGTCCTCGGACCGATTTTGATCCTCAAATTGAAGATCAATTCACAGATAATCGGACGAGTAATGGTGGGCGTATTGTCACCCTCATTCTTGCTTGTTGATCGGCACCGACATCGCCTGACGCACCGGAGGAGCAAATAATCGACCAGTCAATCACATGGATTTGCAAAAATCAACATTTCTTAATCAATTCTGTCGCCGTCGGCATGCCATTTGGCACGTGACAGCACGTGAATCCAAGTTGGCGAGCATCCACCGATCGAGCGGAAAATCGAAATTGGCATATAGCCTTTTGCGAGGGATTTCTAAAAGGGGGGTCGATTTATTCTGTTTTTGGGAGAGAATAGAATCGAGAGAGGAGGGGATTGAGAGAGAGAGCTCGCTCTCCAACCTCCATTATTGAGAGATAGAGCTCGAAATATCGCGGCACTGGTTAAGCTGTTTACAGCCAAATCAAAGCCGATAGAGACCACCGGAAGCTCGCCTAGAGTAGGGAGTTAATCGCCTTCGATGAAGCCTCCTATAATCCCAGAAAATGTGAGTTCAATTTTTGAGTTTTCTCACTGTGCTCTAATGACGGATTTTACATCCGGTCATCATTCTTCGAGTTTATGTGGACGTTTTATTCCCCAAGCATCACTAACCATCATCGTATCTTCATTTTGCATTGACTTTGCTTGAATACTTCGAATCGAGTCTCCAAACTCAACCTTTATTGCCGAACACTGTTCAATGTCCCCTAGCCAAATTTAGGTCGTGTGAGCTCAATCAGAGCTCGAGGTAAGTGTTTTGAACCTCTTATGATGCTTCTGTGTTAATGAATTGACTTGAGATACCATGAATCGCATGATTGGAGTAGCTATACCCGTACTGATTCAAGCTTGCCCGCGTTTGATTCTGTGGATGAAATGTGTTAATTCCGAAATATGTGATGCGAAACGTTGGGACAAGTCGATTGGCGTTGGTCTTGCTCGATTCCCTCAAGATTTCACTGTCAGATCATCGTCGGAATCTCTCGGCCGTCCGTCGCAAAAGAAGGATGCTCGAGAAAGAAGACAATGAAGTGGCGGTCAATCGATCAAAAATGCTGTCGTGACGCTAACGTGCCGTGCCACGTGGCAGCCACGTCAGCTGAGTTGTTAGAGTTCGATTTGAATCTGTTAGATGATCGAACAGTATAGGTTGCGCCACGTGTTGGCTTGGTGACCGTTCGATCAGTTTTATAACTATTAATAAAAATCAAATTTTCAAATAATAATAAAAATAATAATAAATCTGATTGAACGGTCGAGGAATAGCCGAGTCGTTCGATCTTGGCCGTAGATCTAAGTAATCAAATCTGACGGCTAAAAGATAGTTGGCTTTTGATTTGAGCCGTATGTTTTAGTAAGCCAATTCAATGGCCGTGGAGTAGCCACGTGGTGTACTAGGAGCTGTCGAATTAAATTCGAATAAATCGAAAAATAAATATACGGAACAGCGTCGTTTTAGAACGTAGGTTTCGCAAGTTTAGGTCTGGGCCGAGTTCCGACCCGATACGAATCATTTTTAATAATAAAATTCGAAAATGATTTTTAAATAATAAAAAAATCATTAAAATCCTAGAAAATTCTAAAAAAATGTTAGAAAATTCTAGAAAATACCAAAAAATGTAGAAAATTTGTGAAAAATTCCTAGGCATTCTAGAAATTCTCAAAAATTGAGGATTGATCACAGACTACTGGTCAATCCAATTTTGGGATTTCTTATTCATTTATCTAAAAATTGGCGATATTACCTTTTCGGGGTAGATCACCTCTGCACGATATATGAGATAGATCGATAACCCCAAGATAAGAATTAGGGCTAGTCAGGTGACCAATTCTTATACTTGGATTCTCGAATCTCGTCTTTATTCGAAAAAATTATTTTACCCTTTGAAGGGTAAATTGTCTTTTTTATTCTAATTGCTCAAAATTAGGATTTGGGTCAATTGGTCGACCAATCCTTATGTTTGGGATTTTCACCTCTCACCGCCTTCTATAATGACGATCTTACCCCTCAAATTGTAAATCGTGTCTAAAATTCCAGAAAAATTCTAGAAATTCTCGAAAAATAGGAAATGGATTAGTTTGGTGATCTATCCTATTTACATCATCTTTTGACTCTATATTTCATATAGAATGACAAATTCGCCCTTCTTGGGCAAATTGTCCCAAAATTCTTCAAAATTATGATTTTGCCTTTTATGGAAAAATCATGTCAAAAACACTTCTGAGCCTTAATTGATATTTTTCTAAGCTAATAAAGCCTTACTAGGGATGCCACGTTACTTTCATATGATTTATCCGCATGTTTTGGATCCTTGATTTGCGTCTTCATTTTATTGATTGTAAGTGCTAGGGTAGCCATTCCTATTTGCATGAACTCCTAGTGTCAGGGTTCGCGCCTCACTCATCTGCATAAAATCTTAGGTTAAACAAATCATTCAACTTAGGTGCCGAAAAGACATCAACTCTTGTAGTTGGCGTAACAAAGTCCCCGAGCCCATTTCTCTGATTTTCGCAGAATTGAATAGAATGCTCCCAACTATTCGAAAGGGTTTCCAATCGTACCTTCCACAAAATGATTGGTGACGACTCCTTGGCATGTACATGTATCACATGTCACCTGACCGCACGAAAAGTCGACCACGTATACCGCCGTTGCGATTTGGGTAACAGACCTTGAGAGAGGCATGTGTCCGACCAGACGGGACGGCCCATTAATCCACCGAGACCACCTTGGAACGGGTCGCAACAATAGCTTCTTCCAAGGCAGTGATAATATCGGATTAAAAGAAATTTCTTCCAAAATAAAGGCTGGAGACTTTCTTATTTTCTTCCAATTAAAGTAAGGAATCGGATCGAATCGACAGTTCGATCCGATTCCCGATTCTCGAGGTGGCCGGTCCGGTCCGTGGTTCCCAAAAATGAGAACCGAGACTATCAATCTAGTTTTCAATTCTTGAGGGGAACCGAATCGAACCGAACTGAGAAGGGAACCGCTCACCCCTACTACAGTAGGCACAACGGGGAAGTTGTGCCATTAAGGGGGAGAGTACATGACATCCCAGACTTGGAAAGTACAGAGGAACAAACTAATATCGCCTCGGCAATACGCGAGCAAAGAATAAGCATATTTCTCCATGCCACATTGCTTAGGGAGGTAGTCTTAGGCCAATTTATAAGGGGTTGAGGGTTCTTTAACTTACATGAGACCTTTTCCAGGCTAAATGCCTAGAGAAATAAAATCATGCGAGTTGTAAAGCCCAAAGTGGATAATATTGTGCAAGTCGGACCCCTGAACATTGTACAACCTCCTGTCGATCGAATGAGTCAATGATCAATGGCAGTGGAGGATGATGTCACCCGTGACGTCATCATGCCACGTGTCATCACTGGTTTGCGGCGCTGCCGCTTTACCATGATTGACATGTGCCCCTACCATGGGCTACACGTGTCACGCTCGCACTCGATGTGATCGCTGCCTTACTGATGTCAGCCCAAGGTGGTTAGCCCACAGCCGAACGTAATAGTGCGTGGAGAGACGAGTCGACGCCCCCTGCGGCACGTGGTCGCGTGTGGAGTGCATGCGACGTCCACGGTGGCCAGTGACAAGTTATCTAGCTCATCTCGATGAGTATAATCCAAATATGCAAAAATATCCAAGTTTCATCGAACAAAATTTCCAAAAATAGGATAAACTATAAGTTCTAATTCCGAACTACGACGGCTGAATCCACCTCATACGGTCGCGTGCCACTACTCAAAACAACCGTCTTGACAAATACGACATGAATATATAATCAAAATTAACTTTTATCCGTTAAAACTTTCGAAAATGAGAAAAAAATCGAACATTCTAGATCTAAACTACGTAAGCTTTGATACCATATGTAAGCTGCTATAAACTTTACTATGACAATCGCAAGATTAATATAGTTAGAATCTAGAAACACAGCATTGGTTTAAAGAAATTCATGCACCTAATTTATGATTCGTCATTCTTGATGAGAAATTTTGGCGATCTAATGCATGAGACACTTCCCTTCTTTGACCCCTCGAAAACTTTGCATCGATGAGACTGTCTCACACTCACCTCTCTCACCTTATGAGGAGTCTTAAATGGCATATGAAATCATTAAGGTTAGAGGGGGTATCTCACCCTATTTATAGAGTTTTCAGTTAGGCCTTCTCATCACGAGACTGGGGCAAACTCGGCCTTTACTAGCCAGGCCCATATTCGGCTTATTAAGAATCCTTAGATACATCGTTTATTAGACCAACCCCCATAAAATGGTAATCACAATCTCAATTAATATAAGCTCATATTAGGATAACTAATATGACAATCTTGATGACAACAACCCTCTTGTTTGCAAGTCTTTTTCCCGCGCTTGCAAGTCCTTCCTCTTTGAAAAGTCCCATCATTGCAGGTCCTCAGGCCCTTCTCTTCCGACCTCCTCCCTTCGATTCCTCGCCATTACTCTTTCATTTCATGGCTCAATCTCTCGCTCTGCCTTCGTTTCGACGATGAGATGCTCTCTTTGTTCTCTCAGTCTTGGAAATCGACTCTCAAATCCATGGATCTCTCTTGGTCTAGGTTCTTCAAACACTTGGGGCTGTGGAGACTGGCTGCGAATTGTGCTAGCCTAGTCGAGATCAACATGATGAATGCGAAGAAGCCGATGGCCGCAACGATTGCCTAGATCTGGCCTGGCAAGGTTGGCCTCACAGCCAATGGACATGGCCACCACAATGATCGCCCAGATCTACCCTGGGTGTGATATTTTAATTTCTAGTCAATTTTAGGCTCATTGATGAGAAAAGTATATCTAGAGATGTGCTTCAGTCGTATTTCGCTCGAATCTGATTAATTTGAGTAGGCTGACCAAAAGGGAAAGGCTAACGCAAGGCGAGATACGTGGATCTAGGAAACTCGAATAGGAAATGGCGCTTTGGCCATAAGGATTGTCGAGGGAACTAGCGATAGACCCTCACAATTACATGACAACCAAAGTCGCCACGAATTGACGAGCCCTAAACGTGATATGAATCACGGGGTCGATAAGCGTAATGTCTGCAAAAGCCGCCTGTCGGTTCGAGATAGGCTGGAATCACATCTGATAGAGAAAACTATCAAAAACGAGTCCTAAAAAGTTTGAACTGAAAAATCAAGAATTCTAATGTTATTCAGATTGGCTGTCGCCCTATCGATGAATTCCAGAGTGAGAAAAATGACGTTCTGAACGTCGAAGGTAAAATGATCATTTTGCCCCTTAAGCCTAAAACTTTGTCCTTGCAATTGAAGAAGGGCATTTTGGACATTAAACCCACCTTGTGGCTACCAAAAAAGAAGAGTGGAGATTGGCCATTGGATCTCATTGGAAAGCCAAGATGGACATGTGTCAAGAGATGGACAATTGTGGTCATGTCACACTTTATGCACACCTAACATTCAACCCATTGACCAATCATTTGAATATAAGCCTTCTCTCGCTCTCTCTCTCCTCACTCCATTTGGTGGGCCATTCCACCAAGAGATCACCGAAACCCACCTTCTTCTTCCTTCTTCATTCTGTTCGTCGAAGATCGATTCTGGGGTTGTTGTTCGGCGCCGCCGACGACCTCCTCCAGCCATCGCATGGACCTCGACTAGCCATACCAACCTAGATCTATGTCTTGCCGACCTCCTTAAAGTGGAATCAAGTCATTTGGAGCACCGAGGAGCTCCGGCCAAGCGTTTCCCGGGGAGTCGACGGAAACTGACTCAACCTGATGTAGGTTCGCTTTTTTACTCTTTTAATGGCCGAATTCTTGAAGTTTTGGGCTCAAATTTCGTGAAGACTTAGTAGATATATGTAGGGTTCCGTGGTAAAAATTGGAGATTTATTTGATAAGTTTTTGACCACGGACCGACCTTGTACATTTTGCTCAGAAACTGCCAGATTCTAACTCGGGAAGAACCGACAACGTTCAGCGATTTTTCGGTGACCAATTGACTTCAAATCTTCGGTGAGCCTCAAGAACCCTTAGGTAGACATGTTAAGAGGTAGGATAAGGGTTAAATGATGAAATCGAAGTTGATTTAGGATGGATAGTGCACGGTATGCACAGAACCAAATTGAACCGGGTATGTTCTGTGCAAGACTAGTTCTGGTGGATTGAAGAGCGGGTGATTTTGAACCTCAAATTGATGTTTAAGACATGATTAGATAATGAGGTTTAGGATATGGATGATTAGGGTTCATGAATTGAGGAATTGATTGTGAAAATTGACGGAATTGATTGAATTTTGTTAGGTTGCGCGATAGGTTCGGTTGTGGACGTTGAGGGCCGAAAATTTAGGGCTCAAAAGGAGTAAATTGTGTTGGCAAATCAAAAGTAAGGAAATTTTAAACCTTATGCTAGGAAGGCCGGACTCGATTGGGTGAGTCGAGGCTTAATTAGATCAATCTATGATAGTATTCCAAAAGGGTAGTCTTTGAAATGTCCTAAGTGGATAGAGGAAGTCATGTGTGATATTGTTTGCAATTAGATCCCATGCCATGTCGTATGTCGATGATTGTCTTGTATGCCATGAAGTTTCAAATTGTGCATGAGATGCACTGGTTGTCTTATATATGAAATGAAATGTGAATCATGACATGAGCGTAACATGGCGAGGCCTTGAAGCGTATGAGACGCGGGGCGGGAAATGATACCATGATGCGACGAGATCGCGGGGTGGAGTTGATATTGTGTGGCGCTCTAATGTGATATAATTGCGGGGTTGAGATGGCCATGGTCCTTATGCGAATTATTCGCGAGACGGAAAGGCCCTGAGGCGCATGAGACGCGGGGCAGGATATGTATACCCTGATGCGACGAGATCGCGGGGTGGAATTAATGTTGCGTGGGGCCCTAATGCGACAGGATCGCAGGGTTGAAATAGTCACGGTCCTGATGCGAACTATTCGCGGGATGGAAGTATGAGAATACCCTAATGCGACAAGATCACGGGGTGGAATTAATGTTGCGTGGCACCCTAATGAGATAGAATCGCGGGGTTGAGATAGCCACCGTCCTGATGCGAACTATTCATGGGATGGAAGTGTGAGAATACCTTGATGCGACAAGATTGAGGGGTGGAATTAATGTTGCGTGGCGCTCTGATGCGACAGGATCGCAGGATTGAGATAGCCACGGTTCTGATGCGAATTATTCACGAGACGGAAATGTGAGAATATCCTGATGCGACAAGATCGCGGGGTGGAATTAATGTTGTGTGGCGCCCTGATATGACCGGATCGCGGGGTTGAGATAGCCATGGTCCTAATGCGAACTATTCGCGGGATGGAGGCGTGAGAATACCCTGATGCGACAAGATCGCGGGGTGGAATTAATGTTGCGTGGCGTCCTGATGCGACAGGATCGCGGGGTTAAGATAGCCACAGTCCTGATGCGAACTATTCGCGGGACGAAACTGTGAAAGTAAACTGATGCGACGAGATCGCGAGGTGGAATTCATGAGATGATGAATTTGCTTGGAGATTCATTGGAACCTGATGCGTTTACGAGGACAGAGTCTGATGCGATTTATCGCGGGCTGAAAATTGAGGCAGGCAGGAGGAGATGGTTGTGGTGAGATGGCATGTCGTCGTTTTATTGATTTGTACTGGATATGACTATGAGTTTACGAGTTTGAATTATTGGATATATGACTGCCTGAGTGGACGATCGGTCTAACTTAGGGTTAGGACCCACCTTACTGAGATTTATATCTCACCCTATTGGGGGCTTTATTTTTCAGGTTTCCAAGCGAAGGTAGCATGGGCTTGCCAAGGAGTGGCATGTGAAGAGATAGTTGACCAGTTGTATTTATAATGAAATTGACAATTGTGGATATTGAGATTGTACTCCAAAGTTTGAATTAGGAGTTGAACTTTTAGTAATTGGCTAAGGTAATTTGATGTATTTATCTTAAGTCATTGTATGTAGTTGTATCTATGTGAATGGAGATGGCATCGCTTCCACATGTGTATTTCTGTCAGTGCTCGGATTATTGACCGTTGGATCCTGGAGTTAATCGAAAAGGAACAGTTGGGCGGGATGTTTGCGCACTCGCCGGGTTTGGGGCGTGACACTGGACAAGGCTGACTTTGAAGACCAAAAGAGATCTCTTCGATTAAGTGGGGTTATCGTCGCCGAGGTGATCAAGGATGAGGTGGATGATCTCTTCGGTGAAGCCATTGAAGGGGTCGGGTTGGTCACGGGGTGTGGTAGTGATGGCGTCGTCTTCCTTATCAGGTTCTTGATTTTATTTGTTAGCTACATAACATGAGTTTACTGCAAATGCAAAAGGAGAGAGAAGAAAGTGAAAGCGAAAGCAAAACAAAGAAAAAAAAATAAAAAAAGTAAAAGTAAATAAATTAAAATATTATTAAAAATTATCCAAGTAAGCGCTGATCGATATTCATGTCAAAGCCTGCCGATCAAAGTTGGCTGGATGGATTGAATTTGTACAAATGCAAAAAGTTTAAGATTGAATCAGTACAAAAATAAGGTTTATGACTACATTGACACAAATACAAAAGGTTTAGGAGTGAATCGGTAAAAGTGCAAAATGTTTAAGACTTTTTTAACAAGTTTTTTCAAAGAATAGTATGGCTATAACACTAAAAGATGGAATGTCTAAACCAAACGAGAAGTGTAAAAAGTGCGGCCTTTTCTGATATTTTACAACGGTTATCAAGGCGTACGACATTCATGTGCACTTAAAGCCAAAATCCTCGTGCATTCTTTAAAAAAAAATATCGTACAACATTGTTTAAATGTGTACCACTTTCAGTTCAAAGCCAACATAATTCATCGTATTTCAGGTCAAAGTTGTAGTAAGCCATCTTTACTATATGACTCTAACAAAAAAAAAAATCTTTACTGAATGACAAATACCATGTTCGTCGTATATGGTCAAAATAAGCATGGTTTTAGATATTGTCCCTTTTGAATTTTTGAAAAGGCACTAATGGCCCTCCACTCCAGCAATGTTGGCATAATTGGTAGGGATCTAAAAAAAATGTCCGATTTAGAAATTAGAGGTCGTTTGTTGAAATCTCACGGATTACATGCAAATTATTTTGGATGAAAGGCACCTCGTAGGCTAAAATGAGGTAAGAACAGTAGGAGTGTCACAACTTTTGTACGGAGATCACTTGAGTGCCACAATTTTTTTTTGGATCACTTGAGGACCACAACTTTTAAATATGGACCACTTGAGTTCCATCGACAATTTGGGTCACCGGAAAATCCTACGTGGCATTAAAATAATATAAATTCAGCCCACATAGACTGCCAAAAAGGTGAATTAGCAAATAATATTGAAAACGATGTCGTATGAACTGAATGATATAATCAAACTTCAACAAAATGGGGCAAATCACTTGAACCCTAACCTCGTTCAACAAGAAGGGGAAATTTTTGAATTTTTGCCCAGAAATTCTCGCAAAAGAAATTTGAAAAACCCTAACCCTACCAAGCCGAACTCAATGAAAGAGAAATCTTCGAATTGCCCAAAATCATATAGTCAAATTTGCAATGGAGAGCAGAAGCAGGGCAAGTAGCTCTCGGGTGAACGAGCAAAGCTAAGATGCATCTCCATGTTTTTGCTATTGTGGGCTGCGAAGTCCAACAAGAACGGCTTGGACGAGAAATAATCTTGGGAGAATATTACATGGATGTGTCAATTATAGAGAAGACTTCAATTGTGGTTATTTTAGGTGTTTAATTCTCTGTTTTACTTTATTTTTTTTTATGCACCCATGATGCTTATCGATTTTTAGATTACTTTAGCCATGAACATGTTTTGGATTTAGGGAAACTTTGCTCATTTTGTGGTACATGTTATGGTGATTTGCCGAAACTTTGCTCAATTTTGTGGTTGTGTTATGGTGGTTTGCCTTGCTAATGCAACAAGCATAAACGAAATTGTCTTGGTAACTCATTATACTGTTGTCAACTTTTTTGTAGGTGGGTCGACTAGAAATTCTCAAACCGAGCAACTGAGGTTATCTTGGAGCTACTTCAAGAACGAGATCAACATCGACATGCATTGACAGATGAGTTAGATGACGGCAACTCAATGGAAGTAAAGATAAAGGGTCTGCAATATTTGTTAAATCACTAGAATAACGAATTTTCAAGGATGAAAAATCAAAGAGATATTTATCGAGTGATTCTTATGGTGTTGTTGTTGGTGGGCTTGTTCTGACTAAGTAATTCTACTAAAGAGAAGGTTTTTATGAGTCTACCGTAGTGGTATGATAAATAATGTCGAACTGAACGATGACATATGAAATGTTTTGCCAACTACTTGCCAACTTGTGAAATTTTTTTAAGATAATGCAAGTGTAATGTTCATGTGCAGTAAGAGCACAGAATATCCTTTTTTGCATCTTGAGGTACTGATTTTTGCACATTGTGTGCAAGATCAAAATGATAAAAAATAACTTTACGAATGATCATTTGAGTACCAAGTGTAGTCAAATCGACCACTTAGGTTACTCAACTTTTAAAAAGTGGCCACATAAGTACCATATTTTGTTAAAGTGATCACTTATGTTCTGTAATTTGTGAAAAGTAATCAGTTAGGTTCCTCAATTTTGAAAAAGTGATCACTTAGGTTCCCCTTTTGAGATCAATCATAGATCTATTTTTTTTTCACCTATTTCAACATCGGTCAGCATCAATAAGCAAATACTAGATACAAGATAACAAGGCAAGATGAATAATTGTACTAATAACACAATCATTTGTTCCTTGCTGCATGTTCTTACATCAACAACTATGATACCAGCATACATCAACACCAAAATGCAGCAGTTATACAACTATTGTTGCTGGTTTACAAAAATGCAGCTATTGCTACATATGTATTTTGAGCCAAAATGCCCCACAACACGTTGCTGCACGACATTTATCAAATCAAGTTGCAGCATTAACATTAAACACAACTCTAGCAATTTCAAAATTCTAAAAGACACATCAACAGATAACAATCTCCTTCAGATCTTCCCATCAATCATGATGAACAACCTTGTCACTTCCTTGTTTTCTCTTTAAAGGTTGCATTTGATTCATGATCCTAGCATTCTTCCGAACTGGAACTACATTTACACCATGCATTGCTGTCTTCTTTTGCACTATCTTATCTTTTGAAGGAGCCATTAGACTTGAATGTTCAAGCATTTTGGTGTTGTCTCCTATCGAACTCTCTGTCCTAGATGTTGGCACTATGGCAGCAAGTTGTGCAGTGACATTTACAAACTAAGATGGAACTGAGGTTGGGCCAGTAGCTTGTTTTCCAGCTGGCCTTTGTATATTATGCTTTGGAGGTGATATTGATTTTTTCTTTTTTGCTTGTGCTCGAGTAACCATTGGTTGCTTCATCACCTCCTGTTAGCTTGCTCTTGTTGGTGCAGTCGATTCTTGAGTTGGTCCGACTTGAGATATCAAGACTTCTAAATTTCTCCAGGGTACAATCACATAACCTATGGTTACTATATCAATCAAATAACATATCTTAAATGTATAACACTTTAAGAAACTAACATGCAAAATCATCATCACGGTATTCATGTCTATGAACAAGCAGTAGCCATGTTCCCTTATCCTTTTTTCGATTGCGCCATATGTTCGTTGTGATGCACAAGTTTGAGAAACGTCTTCAGCTGGTCTTCTTTTGCCCTGCAAAAAATACAAAATCAATGAAGTTAATGCATCAAGTATTTACTGTCAAAAGTAAAGGCAATAACAAATAGCTTACCAAATATTTCTTCCTCTACCGTACACTTGTGGACTAAATTAGATATGGACTTGGGACTGTGGGGTTGCTAATGTTGCCCTAGGGTGCCTCTGCTTGAGTTTCATGAGGGTCTTCAGCTCGTCTCCTTCTGACCTACAAAAAAGAGAGAAATCAATAATGTTAATGCATGAGAGATTTACTATTAAAAGAAAATAGAATAAAAAATAGCTTACCGGATATTTCTTCCTCTACTGTACACTTGTAGACTGAATTGGGTCTGGAGTTAGAATTACAAGACTGCTTGTGTTGCCCGATGTCCCTGCATAAGTGTCTTGTGTTGTCTATGCTTGTTGTTCTTGTTGTTACTGCTTCTTAGCTCAACAACCTGCCTTATCGTGGCCTTCTTTGTGGCAGAATGAACATCGAATTTTTCCACCATCCCTACTCATTCTATTACCGTTGATCTCAATTTCCTCTAATCTATTTTTCTTTTTAGGCATGCCAATTTGCTTCTTAAATAGTAGAGGCTTTGGGGGTTGATGATTTGTTTCCTCCCAAAATTTACTACTCCTCAGTGGCTGCATCATGAACTGATATACAGCAACATACTGATTTTCCTTATAACAATCATCAACATAATCCTCTACATTGAGGTTCTTCAGCTGAATGGCACACATGGCATGTGAACATGGTATTCCAGTCAATTGTCATGCTCGGCAAGAACATTTTTTCCTATCTAAGTGGACAACATAGGTGTCACCGTTATTCTTAATCTTGAATACGTCGTCTCCATTTCAAAACGGCTCGCAAAACCTATTATCCCATATACTCTCCTCCAATTTTTTCATAATTCTAGGCCCAATCTGTCTAGGCCACCTTGCACATTCATCTCTCTGCCTGTATAGTCTTTTCATGACCATCACTCTAATGTCTTCAAGCATACTAATGATTGATTTGCATTTGACTCCTAGAATCGTGCCATTGAATGCCTCACAAAGATTGTTATCAACGATGTCGCACTTGAATTCTTCGTTAAAAAAGGCCCTACACCAATGTTTTGCTTCGGTGCGGAACAAGTCATCAAAGGCTTTGGCAAACAACTTATATAGATCTCGCTTATGAACTCTCAAGTCTGCCATGTTGGTGTTCTTTGGAATCAACCAACATTGTTTTTGTAGATCATCGCCTCTGTACTTCTTTGCCCAATTTGCGTATATGTGCCGAGCACACATTTTGTGTTCAACATGTTTCATCAATTCAGCTATAGCTGGAACAAGTCCCTACAAAACCAGCAAAGATTAGGAACATACATGAAATGAGTATCATTAGAAAGATAGCAGTTCAATCACAATATCTCACCTTTTGTTGATCGCTCATAAATGCCCAACCACTTCCGTCAGTTATGTCAAGATCAGCCATTAGATTTTTCAGAAACCAGGACGAAGTGTCCTTGTTCTCCGACTTCACAACAGCCCAAGCTATTGAAACATTTGGTTATTTCCATATCTTTCAATTGTTGTCAATATCTCTCCTTTGCATAAACCTTTCAAGAAACAACCATCTAACCCTATCACTTTTCTGCAGCCAACTAAAAACCCCCTTCTGCATGCCTCAAAGCATATGTACATCCTGTGAAACTGTGTCTCATGCTCCTCCAGTGACGGCTCCTCAATCTCGACATGAATTCTACTAGGTGGATTTTGAAACTTACACTCCCTGGCATAATTCCAAATCTGTGCATACTCTTGCTTGTACATGCCCATCAATTCACTCATCACCTGTGCTTAGCTCTTTTGCATTGATTTTTAGACACGTTCACACCTACTTCCTCTCTGGCTAGTTGTTCAACCGAGTATTGTTTAGCTCTGGCATGGCCTTAATGGTGTTGAAAAAAATACTTAGTCAACCACACACTTGTTACTCTATTATTACGAAAATCGATACCACAATTATGTTCCTCCTGGAGCGCTCGAATTTGAAATGAGTCAATTCTTCTATTCAATCGAGCATATATCATCCATGGGCAATTATCTTGTGCACACTTCACCGTAATATAATTCTTCGTATTTCGAGTAAACTTCAAATTCCTCTGCTGAGTGATTGAATACTTTATGATAGCCTCTCTAAATTGTTTTGCATTATCAAATCTCATTGATAAGCAAAACACAGGGCTTGCAGAATTTAAATTATAACGAGGGTACTTACTTGACATTTTCCCACTTTGACGTGCTGCATCTTCACTATTGTCTAAGCTACGGCAATCATCCTCACCATCGTCATTGTTTTCCTAATTATATGTATCATCAGCATTATTGACATTAGCTACAGTAGCTCCATCTTTCCTACGCATAGAAGTGGCTTCATCAACTATCTCAATTTGTCATTCTTTCCTTTGCTTTCCTTTGCTGAAATATTTTTACGTCTTCTCTTGCATGTACAATATCTTCATCATCAGCATCACTTGGGCATTGTGTATGCAGTAGTATTTCCTCATCTTCATCACTAGACAATGCAACTTCCTAAGTACTCACATCTATTTGAGTCGATTCGTCAGCCACCGTCTCTTCACCATCAGATATGCCACCAATTCTTTGAAGTTGCTGACATAGCTGTAACACACGAGTTGTATGGAAAGCTTGATTGCGCTTTGCTTGCACATTTTCTTCTAAAACAAATGCATAATTATCCTGGTTTTCCACAGGAGCTTACAAAGTTGCTTCGTCACCTCCATCGCCATCAACATACACCGACACCTCTTGACCATGAAGAAAATAGTAAATAACATCCCTAACACCGCTATCATCATGCACGTATCTCATTTCATCCTTCAGACTCTGACCAGGTATTAGATAATATAGCTTAGAAATTTTGCATCGCAACCGTTCCACTATATCCTTCTTAAACTCATTATAAGATAGTCTACTCACACTAACGAGGACAAAAGCCACATCTCCACCAACATATTTAATCTCATTATCTCCAAATACAAACTTTTCACCGTAGAAAATTTTGACTGGCGCAGTCATATCGCCCATAGTAACACTGTTCATTCAAAGAATAATTATTTCTATAATAGGGATCACAATGTAAGCTATGTTAACACTGCACGCAAGATAAAATAATTTTTTTATATAACAAGAACCATAACATAAAACATGTTAATAGAGCAGTTATAAAAGCAATAATTTTTCTGCCATTCTCTATCATCACCTAAGTTCAATTTTACTAGCCTTCGCACGCAATTACTATCAATTTTTCCTCATCATAGGGACTAGAACAACATAAATTTTGAACAATGCAATTACAAAAAAAAATCTTTTTTATAATGGAGACCACAACCCACAACAAACACACGATAACTTCAGCACTCGGTCCCCACAACCCCCATTACATTTTGTAAAAAACAATCTCCTTGTCGTCTAGTGGACACAAAACTACATAAAGTACAACTCCGAAAATGAAGCTCGCCATAACATATGCCAGTCTCTGATCCTTTTTCCCTTCAACAGATCGCCTTTTTCTTTCGCTTTCACTGACTTTCACTAACGCCAAAATAAATAAACTTTTGTGTCCTTTATTAATCACTCACACAAACAACAAATCACTTACTAGCTTAGGTTGAACTGGTTCATCACGCGATAAAACTTCCTATGCCTTCAGAGACTCCGACACGAATCACAGGGCCGAAGATCGATTTGCTTGAGACATATCCTGTTGATGAAGATCAGAGCCCCAATTTGATTTGACGAGATTCGGACAGAGATCGATTTGGGAGAGAGGTTTCGAACCCTAATTTTGCTCGACTCTTAGATCGTTCTCTCTCTCTAGGCTAAGACACCAAACTTTAAAGTGGTGTCGTTTTCTCTTTAAGAGGGACACGCTAGACAAATATTTCCACGGTTGACGTCTTATTCTTATTTTAATTTCAATGTCATAATAAAAAATTAAGTAGAAAGTCCGTGTATGATGTTTGGCCGGAAGTGGCACTCAAATGATCCATTTTGCTCCAATTTGGTACTCATGTGATTAAAAAAAAGTTGTGACACTCAAGCGATCTCCGTACAAAAGTTGTGGCACTCCTGCTGTTCTTATCCCGGCTAAAACTCCTTGGATTAAACTAGTTTATCACTTGAGGGTGTTTTTTGGACCTATAGATAGTTGGATATCTGCACACATGCTTTTGACTAGGGGTGTGTAAAGAAATCGGGAACCACCCATTTTGACCTAAATCAGACCAGATCGCCTTAGAATTGATGGGTCCTAAGAGAATCGGTTCGATTCATGATTCCAATGAACTGGAACCGGTGGGTGACAGTCTGGTTCCCTATTCTAGGTGTAGAACCATCCACCTGCTCGCCCAGATCGGAACGCTATATATAACCATAAATCTCTAATATCTTTTGTTAGTCGTCTAGTCTAATCTCGGACTCTTTGTCTCTTGACTCCCAACTTTCTTCGACTCATGGATGCACTAATCAATCCGATTGGTTTACTTGTTTGGGATTATTTTGAAAACAAAAAGTACTCTTTTTGTTGGAAAATATAACGAAATGGAGTAACAATGTAGTCGGACTTTGAGGCGTGTAATCACTCTCTTTTAGGATCAATTTGCCCATGAAGTTACTATAGGTTTCTGGCAAATTCCCTTCAGGATGCAACAAAGTCACGGCGAGAATGTTGGGTAGCAATTGCAGTAAATCTCCTAAAACTCTCTGCGAAACAATGAAATATGGTTGTCTCTTTTTGAAGAAAAACATAGAATGAATGTTCATGATGGAAAACTGAATAGAATTGTCTGTTATATGAATTGCCCATGTACGAACGCATCTATTCATGTTCGAAACATTGCATCAATTCATGTCTAAAACTCGCATCAATTCATATCCGAAACATTGCACCAATTCTTGTTCGAAAAATTACAATTCAAACATGATCGTTCATGGTGTTAACAGTCATTCGGACACAACTATTCGTAAGTGATAACCGTCGTTCGGACGTAACTGTTCATGTCCGAATAGTCACAATTAAAAAAATATAGAATATAATTATAAAATAATTTATTTCGAAATAAAAAATAATTAAGAATTATTTTCATCTGCGGCGCACAAAGTGCTAAGTGTGTTAGAATCGCGCAATCACACGCGCACCCGCATGCAGGTATAGTAGGGTCTAGCTCACTTACCCATTTCTTTATTTTGAAAGACTATAATAATATTCTAACTAATAAAGAAACTTGCACCCTTCTTTTTATCCCACGTGGGATTAAAAAGGTAGCATTTTTATTTATTTTACAAACAAACTTCAACAATCCCCCACTTTGTTTGTAAATCAAATACTTCCTAATTAATATATATATATATATATATATATGTAAGATACAACCAAAGTTTCATGAGATCAGTACACATACATAAAGGTCTCTTTCAAGTTAAACATTCATTTAGTGCAAGTACCTCAAAGTTTTATCAAAGTCACAAGAAATTGCTGGTTTTAAACTTGTTACTTTTATTAATAATACCGGACATACCGCACATATGCTAACCTCTTGTTTCAACGAGAAGTTTATAATATATTTAGCACTGTTATGACCTTGTACTTGTACCTTTTCATGAGCTCTCTAGAAAGCAACCATAACTTTTATAAGAAACGACACCACTTCTAAGCTTAGGTAGGTGAAGCATCTATTACGTGTTTATGTTACTAATGAATATGATACATTAATGTATTATACTTCGTTAAGAATATAATTCAACCTCTAGCACCTAACAGACAATACCAATTTCTCATGTCGAGGCTTATATTAGTATTATACTATTACTTTCGGCAATTGTTCCTGCCCATTAAACCATTTTACTAGTGGTGTGCTAGTATTTAGTCGGTATCATTACTTTTGATTTTAATTAAATGGTTTCAACCACATTTCTTTTGAGCTCATTATTACTACCTCTATTGGTAATGCCTTTGTGAAGGGTAAGCCAAATTTTTTCTTGACCTTACATAGACAATTGTAACGATACCTTGAATCAATTGTCTTAGACTAATATGCCTTAGACTAATATGCCTAGACTTACCATTATAAATGCTATTGTATGCTTTTGCCAAAGTAGCTTAACTATCACAATGGATAGAAATATGAGGCATAGGACTAGGCCACAATTTGATGTCCAACAATAAATTCCTAATCCACTAGACCACTTTTCTAGCTACTGCTAAAGCAATAAATTTTGATTCCATCATTGAGTGAGATGCAAGTCTGTTCTTGCTCGCCTAAGATGCAACACATCCTCCTAATGTGAAAACCCATCCAAAGGTGGAATGTTTATATCATACGCTTGTAATCCAACTAGTATCGGTATACCTTTCTAGTACAATTGGTTCTCTTAATATAACCAAAAATTCAGGTAATAGCATTCCAATGTTCTATACTCGGATTACTAGTATATTTACTCAACTTACACACGAAAAACACAATATCAGGTCTAGTACAATGCATCGCATACATCAAAGACCCTATAGCGCTCGCATATTCAAGTTGTGCTACTGCCCTACTAGAATTATAATTTAACTTCACATGGGGATCAAATGGAATACTCGCCACTTTATAATCAAGATGCTAAAATTTATTTAACTTTTCAATGTAATTTCATTGGCTTAAAGAGTAAACCCCACTATGTTTTTTAACTTTGATGCCCAAAATAGTATCTACTTCGCCTAAATTTTTTATTTTAAAATTTGAAGTTATGTACTTTTTAGTCTCATTGACTCCAGTTATATTGATTTCCCAAATAAGCATATCATCAACATATAAACAAATCGAAACCCTATAGTCTTTAGTGAAATAAGAATAACTACATCAGCACTATTATGTTTGAAACCATTGGATAGAATAACCGAATCAAATTTTTCATGCCACTACTTTGGAGCTTGCTTAAGTCCATAAAGAGATTCAATCAATTTATACACTTTCTTTTCATTCCAAGGAAGTATAAAGCCTTCTAGTTGTTCCATGTTAATTTCTTCATTTAAATCTCCATTTAAGACAGTTTTGACATCCATTTGATGAAAATAAAAATCATAAAAGGACACAAGAGCAAAAAGAATCCGAGTAGATGTTATACATGCTACAGGGGCATAAGTATCAAAATAATTTATTCCTTCTTTTTGTCTATATCCTTTGGCCATTAACCTAGCCTTAAAAGTTTCGACAGTGCCATTAGAGTTATATTTTCTTCTGAAAACCCATTTACACCCAACAAGTTTAGATCCTTTTGGTAAATCTGTTAATACCCAAGTATTATTGGACATAATTGAGTCCATTTCATCATCTATAACTTCTTTCCAAAAAAAAGCATCTCTAGAAGACACAGCATCACTAAGGGTGTGTTTGCTTTGAGAAAAGTATTTTCAGGGAAAGTATTTTCTGGACTTTCGTCTGTTTGGTTCGCGAAAAATGATTTGGTTAACGAAAAGTGTTTTCCAGTCAATAAAGATTTTATTCATTAAATTAGGAAAGTGAATTCCCCCCAAAAAAAGGTGAAAACACTTTCCCAAATTTAAGTCTATTACTTTCTTTGAAAACGGGACTGGGGCCGATCCTAGGGACCGATCCGAAGGCCGAGGCCGGCAACCTTGGCTGGGACCGAGAGAAGGACCAGGGTCTGGGCCGGCGATCAAGGCTGGGACTGGGGCCGGGGATTGGGACCAAGGTTGGGGATCGGGACCGAGACCTGGACTGAGGCCTGAATCGAGATCGAGAATCGAGGATAGACACTAGGACCGAGGTTGGGGTCATGGATTGGGACCGGGGACCGAGGCCAGCGATCGGGGTTGAGGGTAGGGACTGAGATCAAAGTTGGCATAGGAACTAGGCCCGGGGATCTGGACCGAGGCCAGGACCAAGAGACTAGGGCCGAGGCCGGCAACAGGGGTGAGGACCGGGGTCGATGTCGGGGCTTGGGATTGAGATCGGGACCGGAGCCGAGGCCGGGGATCGGCGATTGGGGTCGGGGCCGGGACCAGCAACCGGGGTAAAGACTAGCGACCGAGGTTGGGGATCGGGATCGAGAACGAGGCAGGGGCCGGGATTGAGGATTGAGATCGGGGCTGGGGCTAGCAATTGGGGCCGGGAACTAGGACCGAGAATAGGGCCGGAGCTAGGGCCGGGGTTAGGATTGGGGCTGGCGATCGGGGCCGAGGATCGAGGATCGGGACAGGTACCGGCGATTGGGGAAGGAGGCTGGGACCGGACAAGGGCCAGGGTCGGGGCCTGGGATTGGGACTGGGACTGGGACTGGAATCGGGCCGAGGCCAGGGGCTGGGTACCGGCGACCGAGGCCAAGGGCCAAGTACCGGTGACAGGGGTCGGGGATCGGGATCTGGTTGGCAACCGGGGCCAAGGTCGGGGACTTGGGATTGGGGCCCGGGCCGGGATCGTGATCGGGACCAGGGTCGAGACCGACGACTGAGATCAGTTCTCTCGGTCCTCTACCTCTCATCAGTATCAAGGACAGTTCCATTGATAAAATTGAAACTATTTTCCAAATGATAGCCAAACACCGAAAAATGTTTTCAGTAACATATTACCAAATAAAGGAAAATAAATTATTTTCCAAGAAAATGGTTTTCGAAAAATCACTTTCTAGAAAATGAATTCCCGAAAATCACTTTCCTTGAAACAAACACACCCTAAAACCTTTAGGATTGTCTTCTAAATTTAATTCTAAAGGGTATTTATTTACCACTTTATTATCTCTATCTCTTTCAACGAGAAAAAAATGAGTAATAAAATCATGACCTAAATCTTTTAATTTTCTCACTCTAATGCTTCTCCTTGGTTCAGTCATAATTTTTAAATCCTTTATTTTCTTTTCATGAGAATCTACTTGTATTTCTATATGTCTTGAATTATTATTCTCAATAATTTCAAAATTCGTTTACTTATTCTCAAAGAAATCAAATTCTCTTGATTCCACTATGACATTTGACTCTAAGTCAAGAAATTTATAAGCTTTACTATTTTCAGCATATCCAAGGAAAACACTTTTGATTGTTCTAGGATGAAGCTTTGTTCTCTTAGGGTCTGGTACTTTATAATAAGCCAAACACCTCCACACTTTAAAATGTGATAAGTTTGGCGTTCTACATTTTCACAATTCATATGGACTTATGTTAGTCTTCTTGGATGGTATTCTATTATGAATATGACACGCGGTAAATAATACTTCACCCTATAAATTAATTGATGGTTTTGAATTAGAAAGCATACAATTAATCATTTCTCCAAGAGATCTATTTTTCCTTTCAACCAAACTATTTTGTTGTGGATTGTATGGTGCTAAAGTTTGATTAATGACAACATGTTCTTCACAAAATGATAAAAATTCATTTAAAAAATATTCACTACCTCTATCTGAATGTAGAACTTTAATTTTTCTTTCCAATTGATTTTCTACTTTAGCCTTATATTTCTTAAACATGGTAAATGCTTGATCTTTCGATCTTAGGAGATAAACGTACAAATACCTACTGCAATCATCCACAATGGTAATAACATACCTTTTACCACCACGAGTTAACATTCCATTGAATTTGCATATATCGCTATGCATCAAATCTAACAAATTTGAATTTCTATTTGTACTCGAAAAAGGTCTCTTCATTAATTTAGACTCAACAGAAGTTTCACATTTATCTAGCTCTCCATTAAAATTGATCTAGTCTAATTTTTTCATATTTTTTAAATATCGAAAATTAAAATGTGCTAATCTATTATGTCATAAAAAAGAAGAGTAAACAGTATAAATAGAAGATTTAATCTTATTATTGATACCTAGTTGATACATGCCGTCATTAACATAACCATTTCCCACAAATATTCCATTCTTCAACAGGATAATCTTGTCGGATTCAAATAATACCCGAAATCCCTTTTTACAAAACAAGTCAACATAAATTAAATTATTCCTAATCTCAGGTATATATAATACATTCATGACGGTAATTTTCTTTCCCAAAGTAAAGTCTAACTCCACAAAGCCTTGGCCTTCGATTTTTGCAACACTATTGTTTGCCATTTGTACCTCTCAATAGCTGATATCAAAAACCTCTTGAAAGTTCTTGATCATGGACTTATTCTTGCACACATGGACTATTGCTCCGTAATCTAACCACCAACCCAATTGGACAGAAGTACTATTGGTTTCAGTCATTGTGGCCACAGTACCATCAACTTTCTCAGAAATTTCCAAGTTTGAAAACTTATGTGCAAACATATCCACATAGGTTTCTTCAACAACATTGGTATCCACCTTCACAATTGGCATCAATGTATTCTTCTCTTTGGAAATGTTGTTCTTGCAGTGTCTACAGTCCCTTACAAAATGTCCCACTTTGCCACAAACAAAACAGCCTCCTTTCCTTTTCTTTTGTGACTTCTTAAAATTTTGCTCCCTCTTGTGTTTCAAGTTCGGGTATTTTTGGACTAAAATCCATTACCCTTTAGGACATTCACTTTAGTCTTATATACTCCAAAATTTTCACGCAAGTATGACCCTTCCTCAATGCAAAGATGTTTCTGGAGTTAAATCAAAGTTATGTCCTTTGTCTTGTGCATCAGTCTTTTCCCATAATCCTTTCAACTTGAAGGCAGTTTGGCAATGATTGTTCCAACTTGAATTGCTTACGATATGTCGATTTTAAGAGCACGAATTTTGTTCAACTTGTAGTTCATGGACTTGCTCTAAGGGGTTTAGCATCAATGAATTTGAAATCAAAATATTTAGCAATCAGATATTTGTTAGTACCTTAGTCCTCTACTCTGTACTTGAATTCGAGTGCATTCCAGATTTCCCTAGTAGATTTCATTTTCGTGAACAAGTCGTACAATCGATCAGATAGCGTATTGAGAATGTGCCCGCGACATAGTAGTTTGTCTGCATCAGGTTTCTTCTTTGCCTTATTCACTCTTTCAATTTCTTTGGTATTTGATTCTTCTCCTTTAGTGATAGGAACAAGATCTTTCAATAGGCGTCAGATTCGGGTCCAGGATGTAAGATATCTTCAAAACCATAAGCAGAAACATCACTTTGTCCTTCCAACGCGAGAAGTTGTTGCCGTCGAACCGATCCAACTTGACCATATCCTGATTCATCACTTTGATGGTTTCTGACTCCATTGTTGTCCGAATTTGATCCTAAAAATTGTTGGAAATATAACGAAATGGAGTAACAATGTAGTCAGACTTTGAGACATGTAATCACTCTTTTTTATAATCAATTTGCCCCATGAAGTTGTATATGTTTCTGGCAAATTCTTTCAGGATATAACAAAGTCACTGCAATAATACTAGATAGCAATTCCAGTAAATATCCTAAAACTCTCTACGAAACAATAAAAGATGGCTCTTTCTTTTTGAAGAAAAACGTAGAATGAAATTTCATGATGGAAAACTGAACGTAATTGTTTGTTATATAAACTATCCATGTATGAACGCACCTATTCATGTTCGAAACATTGCATCAGTTTATGTCCGAAACATTGCACCAATTCATGTATTAAAAACTGCAATTCGGATATAACCGTTCGTGGTGTTAATAGTCATTGGGACACAACTGTTCATAAGTGACAACCACCATTTGGACGCAACTGTTCATGCCCGAACAATCACAATTACAAAAATATAGAATATAATTATAAATAATTTATTTAGAAATAAAAAATAATTAAGAATTATTTTCGTCCGCAGCGTGCAAAGTCTGTCTAATAATCGCGCAATCACACGCGGGTATAGTGGGGTCTAGCCCACTTGCCTATTTCTTTATTCTGAAAGACATCATTCTAACTAATAAAGATACTTGCACCCTTCTTTCTATCTTATGTGGGATTAAAAATGCAGCATTTTTGTTTGTTTTATAAACAAACTTCAACACTTTTCACCAATTTCATCAAAATTTTAAAAATATCATTTATAAAGTTATGAAAAAAAACTAAAAACGCATTTTTGAGTCAAATTTAATGCATGGTAAAAGTTTCAAGTGTTTTGAATTTGAAAAGAAGATTGAGAGAATTATTCAATCGGTCCGTGAACTAACATACGAATGTTAATGAAATCCTAAACAATTCAATTTGGATAATTCAAATTTACGGCCTTAAGCTAAATTTCAATGTAATCTTTTCGATCAATTTTTATCTGAAATTACTGACGTGGCGATGCAATGATGATTGAATTGCCACTTTAGGGATTTTCAACCGAACTTATCGAGGGGGGGCGGGGGGCGTTTTGAAATTTTGTACAAAAGTTTTAGAGTGAAATTTGATAGAAACGAAGAAATATCCGTCCAATAATATTAAGAATAGCCGGGTAATTGTTCGAAAAAAAAAAAGAAGAAAAAGAAGGGGCCAAGATACGTGAATGCCAAAGTTAGGCAAATCCCCGTTTGCTGCTTCGGAAAGCGAGCTCGTTTGCCTTGTCTGTTTGGGCCCCACCCTCATGTCAGAATCCCACAACAACAACGACAACCACTTCGTATAAAGAAACAAATCAACCTCGCCACCAACCCAACCCAACCGCAGGGTCCCCCACTTCCTTCCCGCGACCCAACCAGGTTCTTTCTGCAATTGAATATCTCAGACTCGGTGCGTAGAGCGAGAGCGAGAGAGAGGATGGCAATGCAATCGCTTCTCCGACGACTCTCCGCGCCGCCGACCAGCTTCCCTTCCATTCGACCTCTCGCCTACTGCGGTTCCTTCCGTTACGCGGTTCGTGTCCCCGCCATCTCGATTTTTCCATTGCGATTCGGTTCACTTCGTTGTTGTTTTTTATTTTTTTAAGTGTTTGTGGCGATCGAAACCCGGCTTTTCACTGACGCGTTCCTGATCTTAAATCATTTCGCAGTCTTCATTGTCGAATGAAGCAGTTCAGGACAAAGAGTCGGCTCGCGCAACCGTAAGCACTTCTCTGTCGCGGTCGTTTTGGTTCCACTTCGATTTGTTTCCGTGCGCTTCTCTCTGTTCTCGACGCGTTCGTTGTGATTTGCCAGATCCACGATGAGGATTGAGTTGGCGGGAAAATAAGTTCTGTCGATTCGGTTAGGTTTGATATTTTGTTATGAATGCGTTGAGATGTCCTTTTTGTTTTGTTTGTTTTTACCCAGTGGATTAAGCAACTGAATGAACCGCTGGAGCTCATTGATCCTGAAATCGCCGACATTATTGAACTCGAGAAAGCGAGGCAATGGAAGGTGCGTCACTTCATATGGGTTGCTTTTTATCTTGGTCGAGTTGAATGGGAAATTGACTTCTGTTACAATCTTGGATAGCTATGGGTGTTGAATATTGTCCATGGGGCGGATTTCTCTCCTTGGATAATCTGATGCGATAGTTGATACAATGATAAGTTCTTTAGAATTAAATTTGCAGGGCCTTGAGCTTATACCTTCGGAGAATTTCACGTCAGTGTCAGTAATGCAAGCAGTTGGTTCGGTGATGACTAACAAATATAGTGAAGGGTATCCAGGGGCTCGATATTATGGAGGAAATGAGTATGTTTAGCCCCCTCACTTCTACATTGTTGTGAATATTGTTCGTTACTATTACTGTGTTATAGATATTCATGTAGGGCATCACCAATCAACTAGGGTCAATATTTTCTCTGTTTCCATGCTAGGTATATAGACATGGCAGAAACCTTATGTCAGAAGCGTGCGTTGGAGGCCTTTCGATTGGATCCTGCAAAATGGGGAGGTAATGCGTTGTAACTTGTCACAATGGTCGTCACTTGTTGTGACCATAAGAACAGTTACTTTGGACTCTGGACATTTTACTTCTCTCCAATGAAAGGGTATCTCCATAGTCAATAATATTTGAATAAATTGTATGTAGCTATAAATAACATAAAATCCAACACAGCGGACAAAATGGTGTTCAGAAATCAAAGTGCAGTTTTTAGCATGCAAGTGGAAGAACACTGTTGTCTATGTTCTTCTTTCTTTCTATTTCCCCACTTTTGCTTGACTCGCGAGTTGTGCATATTGCCTCTATAGTCTACAAGGCTCTGCAGAAAATGTATTTAAGCTTCAGACCTGTGCAAGTTAAACCCACATTGTTTTTCTCTGCAGTTAATGTTCAATCACTATCTGGATCACCGGCCAATTTTCAAGTTTACACTGCATTGCTGAAACCTCATGAGAGAATCATGGCACTTGACCTTCCTCATGGTGGCCATCTTTCACATGGTTACCAGGTAATTAAGAATCCTCAATGTTTTCTCTTTTTGGTAATATCATGCTTCGGTTGTACAAAGGACTTTTATGCTGTCTCAGATTTATTAGAAGTTATATGCTTACTTTTTCTCAGTAGTAAATTTGCTGGGAAATTTAAATGGAGGCTTAAGCTGGGAAAATTTCTCGATACTGCACCTGTTATATCATGAAGCTTTGCTTGATGAATTCATGCTCAGTAATCTCCATCTCTTTTTTACTTCAATTTAGATACACAAGTATTAACATAAAAAACCATAAATGCTGTACTCTTGCTCTTGAATCATAGTCTTAACAAGGCCTCGGCTTGAAAGAGATTAAATAAGGGAAATATAGACCCTAGAAGACAGTAGTAAGTTATTCTCGTACAATAATGGATGGCCCTGGCATGTGGACACGTCGCATATTTTTAACCTGTCCGAATTGTGTTTTATCTCTTTGCAACACAGTTAGTGTACCAATGATTATTTCTCTTATGTTATTTCGATTGAACACGGAAGATACTTGCCGTTTATGGTGGTCAGAGTAGCTTCTGAAGAATTTTTGTGATGAAATTATTTGACAAAAAAAAAGTAAATAAACTGAATGGCTTGCAACTTTAACAAATTATCACTTTTGCAAGCAGTAACAGTTTGGCCTTTACAGTGGCTGGTTCTGATAGTCACCGTCTTATTTTGCAGACAGACACGAAGAAAATATCTGCAGTTTCCATATTTTTTGAGACAATGCCATACAGACTGAATGAAACCACCGGATATATTGATTATGACCAGGTACTTTTGAGTATGTTTCTCATCTGTTGCTCTAATTTACGGGAGGTGAAGAAAATTTTCATTTCAGCATGCCTGAGTTGTGTTATATGGATGTCTACCATTTATGCTTTGTAATTTTTATTCTCTGGAAGGATATATGAAGTCCAATGGGTGTTAAGCTTAAAACTATATTATGCTCACCCACACACAAGTTTTTGTGCATGAATGAATTGGTGATGCATTCAGTAGAATAGGTGCACTTTGCATATTAGGAATTTGATGATATTCTGTACTAAAATGTGAGTCATGGTTTAGTTGTGTAGGCTCTGTCCTGTTTTCTTGTGTCACAATCCTCTCTTTTTGATATATGCTACATGTAAATAAGCACAAACATAACCAAGTAATGGAACACAATTGTCATAGCGACATATTAGATCATTCTTTTCGTTTTTCTTTTGGCGAAGCATATATCAAAATCGTTCAACAGCAAGAACTTAACTAAGATCTGACTTCTTTATGTATGTTGCACGGACTATCGATGTAGAATGCAACGTCTGTTTTCTTTAGTATTACAGGAATGCTAAACATTGAATTAGCCACATCAGTGCTTCGCATTATCCTCAGAAAAGTTCCTTTTCTATTTCCCCAAAAACAATTGATCAAATCAGATTCCAGGCAATATCTCAGTATTTTTTGTAGTCTATTTATGTCAGTTATTATGGAATTCGCTCAACATCGACGAAAAGTGAAGTTACCAAAATAATCTAAAAAATTTTATGCTTAAGAGTGCGATTGTGCTTTTCATTGAAGACAGTTAAATGGTCTGTTTATATATATATATATATAAAAGAAATCCAGATTCAGCAATAATTTTGTGGAATTAGTAATTGGCTGAATTTAACTTCCCTGGACATTACAGTTGGAGAAAAGTGCGATACTCTATCGGCCAAAGTTGATAGTAGCTGGTGCTAGTGCCTATGCACGACTCTATGATTATGCACGTATTAGAAAGGTAAAATACCTTGACGACTTGTGTTATACAGCTTTATAATCCTTGCCACAATTCTCTAACACCTTTTATGCTTGCTATGCTGTTCCCTACTGGATTCCACAGGTCTGTGACAAACAAAGAGCTATACTGCTGGCAGATATGGCTCACATTAGCGGGTTGGTTGCTGCTGGAGTCATCCCATCTCCCTTTGAATATGCTGATGTTGTGACAACTACCACTCACAAGTCACTTCGTGGGCCTCGTGGAGCAATGATTTTCTTCAGAAAGGGGCTGAAAGAGATTAACAAGAAAGGGCAAGAGGTGGTTGCGAGTCTTCCTCATTTTGCATGCTAAACATTCAAAGTTTGTAGCATAAAGGGTTGAAGTTAGGGTCTTGAATACTTGTGGATTGATCATTTATAGAATTTTATTCTTTAGGTTCTCTATGACTACGAAGACAAGATCAATCAGGCTGTTTTTCCGGGACTTC
Source organism: Rhodomyrtus tomentosa (assembly GCA_028455895.1). Lineage (NCBI taxonomy): Eukaryota > Viridiplantae > Streptophyta > Magnoliopsida > Myrtales > Myrtaceae > Rhodomyrtus > Rhodomyrtus tomentosa. Next base: position 30,244,136 of record JAPCWY010000001.1, on the reverse strand, counting down.
AAGGAGGCCCTCACAATCACACCATTTCTGGCTTAGCCGTTGCACTCAAGCAGGTTTTACAAGCAAACACGATTTTTTGGATTGATTTTTATTTTAAATTTTTTTTTGCACATTTCATACTGCAGCAAACCATTTTAAATCATTGGTTTCCATCTGATTGTAGGCCATGACTCCTGAGTACAAGGCCTATCAAGAGCAAGTTCTGAGCAACTGCTCAAGATTTGCTCAGGTGATTCAGGGCGATAAGCCATCTTTCACAAAATTGCTGACGGTTGTTTACCTTCTGTTTCTATCAATATCACACCATAACTAAATGTGTTATTTACTGTGGCATTAAATGTCAGAGTCTGTTAGAGAAGGGCTATGAACTTGTATCCGGCGGAACTGAGAACCATTTGGTCTTGGTAAATTTGAAAAACAAGGTAAACAAATTTCTCGATTTGTTTTCCCTTCTCCTTTTTGTTTCATGTGCTGCTTCATCTGCGAATCACATACTTCAACACTAGGTTTACACTAGGTTTAACATCTTCAGTGAGAACTTATTTCTTTGCCGATTATCAAAGTTAGCTTCTCTATATGCAACTCTCTCGATAATGTTACCTCTGGCTGGGGAGCAAATCTTTTGAAGCTCTAAAATGCGGTTGCATTTCACTTGTTCACTTTGTTTGTTGCATTTTAAAGTAGGACTAAAGAAAGGAAGAGGTCAGCCGAAACTTACTTGAGGGAAAGTAGCAAAACAAGATTTAATGATGTTGGAAATAGATTGGCATACGGTTTGTCTTAAGACGGAGTGGAGGAAAGCCATTAGCATTGTTTGGGGGGCGGGGGGAGGCAGCATTCCTATGTTCTTGACTGTCCTTTTTAGTCCTTTTTTCCCGTATATATTTTTATTTATTTATTTATTTTATATAATTATTTATTTTTCCTCAATTGGTCTTGCTTCTATTTTATTGGCAAAATGACACAAATAGTCCCTGAACTTTGGCAGAACGTGCAATCTGGTTCTTGAACTTTTAATTTGTTCAATTTAGTCCCTGAACTTTGGCAAAATGTGCAATTTGATCACTGAACTTTTGATTTGTTCAATCAGTCCCTGAATTTTTAGTAAATGTTCAATTTAGTCCCTGGACTGTATAAAAATGTTCAACATTATCCTTGATTTTAAATTAATAAAAGGACTATGTTGAATATTTTCCTATGATTCAGGGATTAGATTGAACATGCACTAAAAATTTAGGGACTAAATTAAACAAATTAAAAGTTCATGGACCAGATTGCACATTCTGCCAAAGTTCAAGGACTATTTATGTAATTATCCCTATTTTATTTATTGTTGGGTTCATCGACCGTCGGTCCCAACTAGTTTGGGATAGAGGTGATGTTGATATTGATGTTTATTGGATGTTCTGCTTTGAATGTATCTTATCACTGCAGTTCAAGCGATGTTTATCACACAGCCTCTAGTTTTGCAGGAGATCCTAATTACTTATATGATATTAACGCAAGTGTTTGATTGATGGTGCGGTGAAAGGCAACAGACTGTATTTTTTATTTCAAAGTGGATCTCAATGACAAAACCCTTACGTTCCTTTCATAGGGTATTGATGGCTCTAGAGTTGAGAAAGTATTGGAGTCGGTTCATATGGCTGCAAACAAAAACACTGTCCCTGGGGATGTGTCTGCCATGGTTCCTGGTGGTATCCGCATGGGTGAGAACCTTTTCCCTTTGATCGTTCTGAAGCTATTTCTTCTAGGTACTTGATTTTTTATCTCACCTTGTCTGGTGCTTCAGGGACCCCTGCGCTCACATCCAGAGGCTTTGCAGAGGAGGATTTTGCAAGAGTAGCTGATTTCTTTGATGCCGCTGTCAAATTGGCCTTGAAGATCAAGGCTAATTCTCAAGGTTCAAGGACTCTCGCCATTGTCCGCTGACATACATGAATGTTTAACGTCACCTGATCCATTGTTTGTGAGCTTATCTCAACTTTTATGATTTTCGCCAATGCAGGAACTAAATTGAAAGATTTTGTGGCAACTATGCAATCAGATGCCAATGTTCAATCTGAAATTGCAGAACTCCGTGAAGAGGTGGAAGAATATGCCAAGCAATTTCCAACTGTCGGCTTTGAGAAAGAAACAATGAGATTCAAAAACTAAAGGAGTCATCCTGATGTTGCAAATTCAACAATGGGTAATTTTCACTAATTAGTCGAACCACATTTATTAAGTCGTTGTCTGTTTTGGGTATTGAAGTCAGAAAAGTTGGTCCACAAATCAATCTGTTTTCCACCATTTGTCTGGCAATAAAAGAGAAATGCAGAAGTAGGGTTATACATAGGATGTGGCAAGTTCTCTTCTCGATCACTGGCATTGTCAGATGTTTAGATTTAACAAATGAATCAAATTTTGTAAGTGGAAGAATTGTTTGCCAAATATTCTCATAGCATAGATAATCCGAAGCATATCCTGCTTTACAAGGTGCTATTACGGAGTTGCAAATTTGAAGTTTATGCATTGTGAGTTACTAGTTTGCATTATACTTGCTTCTAAATATTCCTCGCGGTGTTTTTGATATGTTAAGCTCTCCACAGATTTACTGCCACCACGCATAGGCCATGTCATGTCTATTCTTGTGAAAACGGCTGGATTACTTGGACATGGCTGGTAGATTGGAGGACTCAATCCGTTTCCTTTCTTGCAGCAGTTTCAGGAGATTTGTATACTCAGGCCTGTTAGTGTCTGGTTTGTTTCCTTTTAAAATGTGTGTTGTGAAAATTGAAGTACATTGTCAACCCAAGAAATAAGAAAAAATAAAGGGAGTTTCCCTTCCGGCCACGGGGCATATCAGAGTGCAGCTGGTCTCTTAACTCAGAAGAGGGTAGACAAAGTTAAGACATGCAGATTGAATTTTTTTTACTTTTTCGCAGCAGTTCGAGCCTGTAACCTAGATCAAAGTTCGGCACCTTCCATTCATTGTAATACACATGGGAAACATGTCTTCTTACAGTAAGGAAATGGTTTCGAGATTGAACATAGCTTACCCCATGATCAGAATGAAGACAGTGTTACATGCTCGAACGCACTGCAAAGAAGAACTCCAGAAGAATGGATGCGCAATTAGTAGCTAGGCATAATGCACCAAATGCACAGGCTCATGGCTTGTTGGTTTGCGCCACGAGAAGTGAGCATGCACCTGCATGGTTCCGAGTATCAGTGTATTGCCGTTAGGGAAAGACCAAACGCCACCGCGACAAAAAAAGACCTGCATGAAATGTTTCTGATATTCAAAGCTGACAGACTTGAGATAGGCTAATTCTCTTAGGCATCTTATCGGCATTCCCCTTTTAGAAACTTGCTGTCTACAAAAAATTCATAGCTTTGTATTGAAAGTGTTGAATCATCTTTATGTTTATTATCAATGTTATTGGGTCTAGTTTATTTATTTAGTTGTATTAGAGTTAAGGTACATCTCTTCTCTATATATTATACCTCTTTTTCTTTTCTAAAAATGAATGAGATTATCTTTTCTCTCAACATGGTGTCAGAGCGCGAAACCGTAATTTACCGCTCATGCCTTGGAAACTTGTTGCCATCTTCTTCTTCCCAGCAGCCCGCCACCTCTATAGCTTGCATCCCTGTCTTCCGCCTCTTCCCTCTCAGCCTCTAGCCTTTCCTTCATCTCCAGCAACCTTCGGTACCTGTCGGCAGCTGCCCTTCTCTCTGCTGTAGCTAACGGCAGCTCCTTTCTCCCAATGCCATCAGCAGCCTTCATGCCTCGTGCAGTGCTAGCCTAGACCTCTCCATGCCTTGTCCAGTGCTTTCCGAGAGCCTCATATGGATAATTTGTTATATGATATAAATTGTGTTTTTTTTATATGACCTATCATCGAGACCATGTCAGAGACGGAAAAAGCTTTGGACTCTCTTAGGGAATTGAGCCGTAGTGCTCTAGGTGATACAAAAAAGGTTTCGGACTCTCTTGGGGAATTAAGTCATAGTGTTCCTGGTATTTGTCCCTTTTTTTCGACAAATCTCATCAAGTTAGATGGTTCAAACTACTTGATTTGGTCTCACTCTTGTTACCTTACATTGTTTCACATGGTCTTACTGGCTACCTTACCGGAGATAGCATGCAACCTACCACCGGAGATGATGCTATTCGCAAGTGGATCTCCGAGAATACCTTGGTTATAGCCTCCCTTGTCAATTCAATGGCTGACTCTGTCGTACGTGGCTACTTATTTTTGGATACAATAGCCTTGATTTGGGAGGCTGCTACGGATACTTATTCTCAAGTGTGTCCAAATCTATTAACTTCAATAAAAAAATTCATGAAACCAAGTAAAGGGAGCTGTCCTTATTTCAATATTATTCTGAGTTACATAGTCTATGGCATGAGCTGGTTAACTAGTGTTTTATGATGTTTTTCATCTTATCAACCCATGTGATGCTGCTACCTTTCAAAAAAGGGTGGATAAATTTCTTGTTTTTGAGTTCCTAGTTCGTCTTAATATGGAGCACGATCAAATTAGGGCCCAGATCTTGTGTCGTATGCCTTTCTCGATCTTGGAACAATCATATGCCATGGTCCATCTAGAGGAGAAGCGTTGGAGCGCGATGCATCAGCCCGTTGTCCTAGAGCGCTCTACCCTTTGTACTACTGCAGGAAGTGAATCTCGTGGTTGTTTTGGCAATAACAAACCAGCTATGAAGTGTTATTATTGTGGAAAAGAACACCACACCCATGAAACTTATTACAAACTTCACGGGTGTCCTTCCAATGCTGGCCTTGGCCGCGGAAGGGGTCGTTCTGGACCTCAGGTACACTTGAGTAAAACCTTAGGTCAGCCACCAGCTGCTCCGTTGGACTCTTTATCTGTTGCCGAGTTAACTAGTCTGCATCTCCTCTTAGCACGCAACGTAGACAACCCTGGAACCTCTACAACATCGGCCTCTGACACTTTGGCCTCTAACTTCGCACAGTCAGGTAGCTTTTGCAGCGATTTTTGTAAATATTCTCAATCGTAGATCCTTGATTCGGGTGTCACGCATCATACGACCAGTGATATTACACTCTTTGCTGATTATTCTCATTCCCCTAAGCATGATTGTGTTACTGTTGCTGATGGTTCTTTAGCCCCTATAGCCGACCAGGGATTGGTGTCTATTACCTGTGATGCTACTCTATCATATGTTTTACATGTTCCGACAATTTACACTAATCTCCTATTAATTAGTTCCCTGATTCATGATATGAAGTGCCAAGTATTTTATTTTTCCCATCTTATTGTGTCGCGTAGGACTTGGCAGCGGGTTGGAAGATTGATCGTGGTAGATTAGATAAGGGCTTATATGTGTTCGATTCACCACCATCAGCTCAATTTATCACTTTAACTTTCTCGGTTGCCCTATCTGAGCTACATGTTTGGGATCGCCGTTTAGGACATCCACTGATTGGATCTTTAATAAAGATTTGTCCTGATTTAGTTGACAAATGCGGTAGTCAAGATTTCTTTTGCGATTCTTGTGTTCTAGCAAAACAAACACGCGTCACTTATTCTCCTATTAATAAAAAAAAAATGGTGCACTTTTTGTTCTTGTGCATTCGGATGTTTGGGGTCTTGCCTGTGTTTTCTCCATTTTGGGTCACCATTGGTTTGTGACATTTATTGATTGTTGTACCCGCATTACTTGGGTTTATTTATTGCAACAGAATAGTGATGTTTTCCAATGCTTTGAGCAGTTTTTGGCAATAATTCAGACACAATTTGATGGCAAACTTCATATTCTTCAAAGTGACAATGGAACGAAGTACACCAGGTCAGATTTTCAGGCATTTTTACATGACCGTGGTATTCTTCATCAAACGAGCTGTGTTGATACTCATGCGCAAAATAGTGTGACAGAACTCAAGAATTGCCACCTCTTGAAGGTGGCCCGTTCCCTCATGTTTACATGAATGTTCCAACTCAATATTTGAGTGATGTTATTTTGAGTGCATCTTATTTGATTAATTGCCTCCCATCACACATTCTCCAATATCTCTCTTCCATTGAGGCCATTACTGATTCCCATAAATTTTTGGTCACTCCGAAGGTGTTTGGATGTGAATATTTTGCTCGTGTCACTCACACAACCGGTAAGCTTGCCCCTTGCAATTTCAGGTGCACCTTTTTGGGCTATTCTCCCACGCAAAAAGGCTACAAGTGTTATTACCCTTTCACTCGACATTATTTTGTTTCCATGTATATTATCTTTCGTGAGTCTCAATCATTTTACTCGCGGATACCTCTTCAGGGGGATCCTACTCATGGTGAAGATGTGTCATCTAATTTGGATGTGATACCATTATAGGGGAGTTAATCGAATATTTCCGGTAAAAAATCAGATCCTACAACTGCTGCCAATACAGAAAACATAGCAGCTCCAAAAGACTCGGCGGTAAGTACTGAAGACCAGCAAGTACTGAAAATCCTGATTCTATCAATGCAGAAAATTTAGCAGAGGCCCATACGATTCAGGAACAATTTTGATACCCGATTGTGTTTCACCGAAAGAATTTTCATAAAGCCCCATTTGCCACTACTCTACTCTTCGACAAATCTCATCCTACAAGTCCTATAACCATAGCTCCGGGTAATGACACCTCCTCTACGATTATTGATAATGATGATACAACTTATGACTTACCGATTGAACTTAGGGAAGGGAGACGTTCATGTACGCAGCATCCCATATCCAATGTCGTGTCATATGATCTATTTTCTTCATCTTACCATGCCTTTTCTTTATCTATATTGTCTACAGTTGTTCCTGGAAGATGGCAAAAGGCCCTAGTAACAAAAAGTTGAAGTAGGCTATGTTAAAAGAGATGAAAACTCTTAAGAAAAATTATACTTGGGAGTTAGTTCAGCTTACCCGAGATAAAGGTACCGTTGGATGCAAGTGGGTGTTTGTTGTCAAACAAAAGGCCAATGGAACCATTGACCACAAAGCTCGCTTGGTGGCCGAGGGGTACACCCGAACCTATTACCTTGATTATACTAAGACATTCGCACTGGTTTCCAAGATGAACAATATTAGAGTTCTTATCTCATGTGCTGTCAATCTTGGATGGGACTTATAACAGCTGGATGTGAAGAATGCATTCTTTCACGGGAAACTTGAAGAAGAGGTGTATATAGACATTCCTCTAGGTTTTTCTGGCCTAGAGACAAAAGGTCATGTGTGCAAACTCAAGAAGGCATTATATGGCTTAAAACAGTTCCCTAGAGCTTGGTTTGGGCAATTTCAAAAGGCTATGACTGCCTTTGATTTTACTCAAAGTAATGTTGATCATGCCTTATTCATCAAACGATCTTGTACTCAAGTTGTTGTTCTCATCGTATATGTCAATGACATTGTAATGACGGGGAATGATACAGTTGAAATTTCTCGTCTTAAACAATATTTGGAAAGAGAATTCAAAATTAAAGACCTAGGAGCTCTTCGGTATTTTCTAGGTATCTAAATCGTTCGATTTGAAAAATGGGTATTTCTCTTCCAATTAAAGTATATTCTGGATCTTTTGGCTGAGGTTGGAATGCTTGGATGCAAGCTGGCCAAAAATCCTATTAAGGCCAATGGTCACTTGCAATCTAAAGAGGGAAAGCCCATTGATAAAGGAAGTTGCCAACAATTAATGGGTTGGCTAATTTATCTCTCTCATACTCGACCTAATATAGCATGTGCAATGAGCTTAATGAGTCAATACATGCATGATCGACACTCCTCGCACCTTGAAGCGATTCACGGGATTCTTCATCATTTGAAATCTGTTTTAGGGAAAGGGATTTTACTTGCACTTCATGATCATCTTTCTGTGGAGTCTTTTACGGATGCAGGTTGGGTTGGATCTTTGAATGATCTACGATCTAATTCCGGTTACTGTACTCTTGTTGGAAGTAACCTAGTCACCTGGCGGACATCAATTCAATTTTTCATTTGTGAATTACTTTGGCTAAAGACCCTTCTCGCTAGTCTCGGAGTTGTTGTTCCACAACCAATGCGACTTTATTGTGACGGCAAGTCTGCTATAAGCATAGCTCATAATCCGGTACAACATGATCACACCAATCACGTAGAGATTGATCGTTATTTTATAAATGAAAAATTGGACAACAACCTCATCAACTTGTCCTTCGCTGCCTCTAAGGATCAGCTTGCAGACGTCTTCACCAAAAGCTTGAACAGGCGCACGTTTCATACCATTCTCTACAAGTTGGGCATGTCCAATATATGTGCTTCAACTTGAGGAGAAGCGTTGAAGCCTCTTTATATTTATTGTTAATGTTATTGGGCCTAGTTTATTTATTTAGTTGTCTTCGAGTTGAGGTTCATCTCTTCTCTATATATTATATCTCTTCTTCTTTTCTAAAAATGAATGAGATTATCTTTTCTCTCAACAGAAAGGAGAGAACATGAGCATGTGATTACAAGAAAAGCAAAAAAGCAGAATGCGCGAAATGGCCGTCGACTTAAGCGAAACCTTGATATGTTCACGTAACAAAGCATAACTTAATAGTATTGTGGCATCAAATGTCATCGGCAATTTTTCCTTGTTGAAACTTCGCTTTTAGTAGAGGTGTCAAATGTATTTGCGCCAAACGGGGTCAACCCAGCCCGGCCCAACCCAGCCCGAAATTTTCTTGAATTTTCAGGCGGGGCCAGGCTAGGCCGCCGCCCAACTTTATTTGATACTCATTTTTTTATTTTTTTTATTTTCTTTTTATATTCTTTCATTTTATGGGTTTATTAATTGATTTTAATTCCAAAAAAATTTAAAAAAGGAAAGGAAAAACAAAACAAAAAAGAATTCGGCCCGACCCGGCCCAGCTTGGTTTGGGCTGGCCTGAGCGCAATACTGCTCCGTTCGGGCCGAGCCGAGATCCAGCCCGACCCGGTCCATCGACACCCCCTAGCTTTTAGCAGCATAAGTCCTATTGTTTACACTTCTCCTTTGGAGGGAGTGTCAATCCCGTTTATTTTCCCTACTCGTCCTGGAAGTTAAAAAGATGATGAATCGTCAGATTTCTCAGGTTTGGCAAATGAGGGTGTCACGGAACTGGTGCCTAAACAGCAAAAGAAATTATTTCCAAGTGATGTTTTCAAGCTGGCAACAACAATTAATCTATCGGCCACGTCGCCTATTGATTTTCTTTTGTGATACACAAAACTGGATTTTTACACCTCGGTTGCGCAGTTATTGCCACTGTTTACTCATTCAACCTCAAGAGCATGAACTGTTTTCGCACACGCAATACAAATGATGACAATAGCAGTCGGAAGCCTCGCCGCAAAGTGTTGTAGATTGTATGCATACAATCCCGGGACCGCAATGGCGCTATTGCTAGCTAGCACAAGTGCAGTTGACAATGGACAATAGGGCAGTATTTCATACTTAGACTCAAATTCATTCCGACGGTGAACAACATTGAAATTCTGTCTGCCCCCACACAATGGTGGTTGTATCCAATCCTAGGGAAGGGAAAAATACACACTTCTTTCCAAGCTTCAGTTTTGCGATCAAGCAAAGTTGGCTCTCGCATTGGAGCATTCTGTCCCGGCATATAATCTAACCATGGGAATCGAGGTCGATGCAGTAGTTACTAACACGACTAATTGTCTCTCCAATGAGCTGTTGAAGGAGATCACCCATAACTCATGACATGAAAGATGTCACCTGGCAACAAGTGATGTTTCTTGCCTGCACGCTGAAAACTTTTCACCGAACTACAGCTGAAATCCAGGAAAGCACCTGAAGTGTGACTAGCACCAAAACTCAGAAGAGAGTCCTGTTTTTCTCAACCATATCCAAAGATGAAGTTCATTCCTTCATCTTGCTCCCTGTTGATCCTAGGGAATCCATAAATATCAACCTCCTAGACATTAGACAACAGCCGAGACAAGAGACGAACAAATCCGGTTAAATATAGCACTTTCACCATAAAGAAGGTTGAGACTCCTCGCCATCTTTGCCTTCTTAGTTGTTGCATTTCCTCGGAGAATCAACAAACGGAAAGAGCCATGGTAAGGACTTTGCGGCCCATACGAAGTACAACTTGCATACTGCGAGTATTAGTTTCACAATTCTACATTCCTAGGACTTGCGAAATGAAGATCTGTATTAGAGATTCAGAGCTGACATGTGGCCTATTGCGAGTAGGAATTAGAACTATGAAACTGTTATCATCTACTAATAGGAAAACCAGTACAAGTGATGTAGCATCATCCTTAAAAGTTCTCAAAGTCAATTTGCATTTCAGGCCCTGCAGACATTAATAACTAACGAACTTGCATGATGTCCGGTAGCTTCTACTCTCTGCCCCAGGTCAAATTCAACAATGGCATAACAAGATTTGAATCCATCGTCTACGCAATTTTTTGCCTTTAGGACCACTTTTTATTTTAATATCACGAGGAATTCTGGAAAAGAAAATCGATTACTTTAGCATATTAGGATGTGCCTACGCAACGGTGAGAGAACCTTCTTTCCCATTCTGAAACTCCACGTTTGCTGGCATGGCAACCTCTACGCAGGTAATGCAGCAGAAGCAACAAAACCTGGAGTGGGCTGAAGCACAGCAGATAGTCATAAGCACAGACCTCGTGGCAGGTGCCAAGCAACAACTACTGTTTCTAGCAGCGGTCGATAGGAATCGGAATCTCTACAGCGGCCCAGTGTTGGACCGTGCCATTTGTCGGTGAGCAGTGAATGAGTCGGACCATTGAGTGACCCAGATAGGGGGATTCAAAGAATACTTGTTGCCCCTTGCAGAGTCATAAGACAAAACATGTCATGGAACTTTAGTCCATTCTTAGCCAATTTTTCAGCTTTAATCTTAGTTAAAGAAATTTCACTCTCCCACCATGAGATAATTAACTTTGCAAGGGACTTGAAGATGGTATATTCCCTTTTCGCACGTTTAGCAATATCAACCGGTTCTCAGATCTTTCAGTTTTGTGCTAATTTCAGATACAAGCATTGTTGGCTTCCCCTGCTCGACAAGCACATAGGTTCTCCGATTTCTGAAGGACCCCTGGTGGTGCCTCTTGACTGTGAATGGATATGGCACTGTCATAGGCTAAACCCGGTAGACTCTAACGAGGCATATGTGTTTTGCTTTCTGCGAGAACTCTGTCGTCTTTTTTTGCTTGTTCTTTTATCCATTAAAGGAAATTTTCCCGGTTATAAACGTTTTCTGGTTCCCCTAGGTGCGGTATAAGATCGACTGTCAGGAACTATACGGGAGGATTTTGGACAACTTGAATGTTTTATCATCTGTCCAAGGAACCTGCACAAAACAAACCAAAGCAATCTGGAACAGAATGTATCCAAATGAACCTTACGAACTCGACATTAATGGAAACTGGTCGAAGAGTGGAGCTGGAAATACGATGGGAGCTCCGAGAGACGGTGATTATGACTTAGTTTCAGCTGTCGAGAGGCAGAGTTCTTTCTTTTACCAGGTACAACCGTACAGGGATGAATTTATCCAGAATCTGAGTTTTTTTTTGCCACCTAAAGGCTTTAATTCTTTCAGCTCAGGTCACTTCCTGGCGAAACAAATTGAAGTGCACCTTTGGCACATGGATTTTGTCTAACCTTTCTTTTCACAGTGGACAATTACTCACAGGATCTCTTCTCTTGCTCAGGTGTCCAGACCCTATATGAACGACGATGTACTTCTTAAAGAAGCTGTGGCCAGATACAAAGCTTTTCTCTATCTGATCAAGAAAAAGAGAGAAAAGGCAAACAAATGCTTTTGTGTCCCGACTTACGACATCGATCTCATCTGGCACGCTCACCAGTTACACCCTGCTTCATACTGTACAGACACAGTGGCAGTTATCGGGAAAGTGTTAGAGCATGACGATACTGATTCTGATCGGACCGAGGGTGGGAAACTCAACGTGGGGTTTTTCCAAACCACAAAGTTGTGGGAAGAGACATTTCGTATGAGCTATTGGAAGGCAGGAGCAATGCATAGAGGCAGCCCTCCATCTCCATTGACAATAACTCCACTTCAGGAGGACACAGTGGCCAAGAAGGCGGTTTCGTCTGGCGGGTTTCAGAACGCCATTCCACTTACCCAAAAAAGGCTAGTAGAGGTAATTAAATTCCCAAAGCAATCCACATCTTTCCTATATTCCTTTACCATATGGCACAAATCTCCTGATGGAGGCTGTGAAACCGTGCTCAGCACACGTACGGTTTTCTGACAGTAAAGGCTGTACTTAATATATGGCTTTGTCCAAATATAGAAAAGCTGCCCCCACTACCTTTAGTCGCGTGTCGGAAGAACTAAATGAACTTCAAATGCAACTGTGACGCTAACTGTTTCTCTTCTCCGTTTTCAACATAAAGTCAAGTCCATTTACAGCATATGCTTCGTTGATACATATAGGAAGCTACTCTAATGTTATGAAACTCTTGCCTTGCATACACGCTGAAATTTGGAACACCTAAAAATTGCTATTACAGCTAACTTCATGCTGGAGATAGCTCATAGATAATCCTATAGGTTTCAAGTTTATGAAAATCATGGCACACCGCAAGATTGTAATGCACAAATTGGATAAAATCTTTTCATCATTTTGTAATATTTTGTAAAGGTCATGGTGGAGATTGCAGCAATCAAAGACTTGCCAGTTAGGCATCGAGGCAATCTCTTTGTCAACCTGAGAAAATCTGAGCCAGATGTGCACTTCAACACCAAAACAAGACTAGGCATACAGTCTGAATCAGGGTACAAACAGGTCGCTAGCTTTCAGTGTGAACTTGAAGGAGAGCTCATTTTCGAACTTATGCGCACTAAATCAGAAACGCCACTGGGGAGAACTTCTGTCTCTTTGACCAAACTGTCAGAGCCCGGATCTCCCCTTTGGATGGAAGATTGGTTTGAGCTCCCAAAAGACTCGGAGAATTTGGATTCCAGGCCTGTCAGCATCCGCATCATCCTGTCTTTCACTCCTCCGATTCCAATGGAATACATTTTTCAAATGGTTCCTGCTAATCAATCAATGGAAAGTGCTTGCTTCCTGCCGCTTCCCTGGGGGAGTAATCTTGACATCCTACGAGAGAAAGGCAATGAAATAAACATCCAGACGAGGTATATGCATTTCTGGATGACTGAATCATTCATCTCTTTCCAGTGTAATGTAGTCAACATATAAAAATCTATGGAAAGGGGCTCGCTACAATAATTCGCAAGCCGTTGGACCTGACAACATGGTTTGATGCATGAACCTATGTTACATTGAGCAACATATTTAACTGAATAGGGTTCTTAGGATCCAGACCATCCTATCGGCTCCTAAAGCTTCCATTCTCCTTCCTTGGAACTACAAATGTTCTCTGTCCTTATAACCTTACACTTGCAGGATTATGCAACCATTAATCAGTTTTCAGTATTGACCATGATAGGGATTCCAAAGTAGTTGTGGCAGACAAAAATTGGCCTCCAAGAGAGCTTATTAGAGCAGCTGGAGATGGTAAAACACATCTACTTGCAGAATTACAAGGAACAGGATGGTCTCTGATGAACTCTAAATGGTTCTTTCACCTAGGGGGAGTCTCCTCAGGAGACAGCCATGTTTTTAAGCTCACGGGCGATAGACAAGTGAGCATCTTTTATCCTTCTAGTCTTATTGATAATCCATATTCTGTACGTGTAGAACTGCTCATGAAGAAACATCTCAGGCAGAGACTAGATGGCGATGCAACAAGTGCTTTCGCAATCTAACAAGTCCTTCCACAAGTTCTACTATGTATCCTTTCACGATGAATTACAGTTCACTCTGGAAGAGTCCAGGCTATCAATTATTGACTCATCGCACGTGCTGTACTCTTTAGGTGATCATATATCCCGGAAGGAAGTTAGAATATGAGGTTAGAAACCGCTGCGAGAAGGAAGATGAACAAGGAATAATGACAGCAGTGGAATTTTCAGCGGAATATCCCTATGGGAAGTCGGTGGCGTTGCTCGATTTGAAATGTGGCATACTAAAGGTAAAAACGTCCATCTTTTAGATATCAAGACCATTTCCAGATAAAAAGAAAATGAGGAATTGCTAAGACACAACTTCCCTGATTGACAGGTCAAAGAAGATTGGATGGCATTGCCCGCAATAATATTGGCATTCATACTGTCGAATAAGCAGCGACACATTCCAAAGAACAAAGAGGATAAGGAATGGATGGACGATGCTCTCGATGCAAGTACCTGCAACAAGGAAGACAACAGAAAAGAGGTGGAAGGCAAATGGTCGAAAGACCTTCATGCAGAAAAATACCAATTTTTGGCAACCTCCTTAATGTGTTCAAGTTGTGTCGATGGAGTTGGCAATGGAGTTGATGTGCAGAAACGAATAGAAACACAAGCAAATTTTAGTGGCAGCAATGGTGTCCCCAGTGCAGATAACCGCAATGGTTCTTTGGCAGAAACGGTGGCTGCTGGTGGATGCAGCGGTTGTGGCAGCAGTTGCGGCGGGGGGAACTGCAGGGGAGGTGGTTGTGGTGGAGGCGGCAGTTGCAGCAGCCGTTGCAGTGGAGGTCGCTAGAAGGGACATAGGATTGATGTCTAAGTGTAAACCATACTATGTTATGTCAATATCTAGTCCTGACAGTGTAGCTTCCGTTGCAGTTGCAGCAGCTGTTGCAGTGGAGGTCATTGAGACTGAATTATATAGTTTGTTTCAAGTGTCGAGACATATTCAAACACGATAACAGTACTACCAATGTTGCAGCATCTTGCAATTTCCTCCCTTAACGTCCGCCAGGAAATTGGCGTTACTGAACAATTCGAAAATCTTCCGGCTGAAAATGCCGAGCAGTTGAAATCCGACATTCTGGTAGTGGATAGTTAATTAGCCTACTCATAACTACATTGACAATTCAATCCATGTAAGCTTTACGAGTACAAAGTCTCAAATGGGAGACTTAGGAATCAGGATTTTCTTCAAGCCACAAGGAATGGAAATTGAACGTGTGAAAAGATAAAAAGAGTTGCAAGTTAAATGCACTCCAAACTCACTCCTGAACAAGAACATGATAGCAGAGGAGAACACTCAAAAGATTGAGCTCACGTTTGGACAGAGACGATAGAATCACTATTGAAAAGCGTTCACATGTTCAATTCACCAATAAAGACAACAATTACAATCATATCGAAGAAGATTGAGCCCCCTTTCCCACAACCTTGCCCTCCTGATTCGCCGCCCCAGTGTTGCCACCCTGCCTCCCGTCAATTGCCACTTGATATGAATACGGTGGCGCCATTGATCCTGGCATGGCTGTGTAGTAAACCTGACGACCCGACCCGTCATACACAACGGGAGGGAAACCCGGCTCGGCTACTGGAACCTTTTGCTGTGCCTGCACCACTTGTATTCCCTCTGTGCTGTAAGCCATAAGCTTTGTTGGCTGCTGCTGAATTGGTGCCTGCGGCACTGCATTGTACACCGGCTGCTCCCGGAAGATATCCGGCATCATTCGCTGCACTCCGTAGTACGCCGCCTGGCCAGGTTGTCCAGTCACCGGACGCATCGCCTGTGGTGCCCCTATGTAGCTGCCCGCCGGAGCCTGCATATAATAAACTTGCTGCTCATTTCCGGCTCCCACAATTGGATAAGCTCCGGTTGTCATGTGGTGGTCCATTGGGAAACTCGCTGGAACCTGCATCTGAACCGGAACAGCCACAGGTACCGGAGCCGGCGATGCTACCTTCTCGGGTGGTCGGTGTCCGTAGTAGTCATCGGTGGAAGCTCTAGGGTTGACAATTGCATCGTCCATTTTTCTATGCAACAGATGAACTTGCTCGTGTCCGGCTATTTGCATCCTCCGCAGCTCCTGAATCTGGCGTTCAATCTCCGCCTGTGAAATTACCGGCTCTCCGATCACGTGCCTGTCCTCTGATCCGCAGTCTGATCCGGCTGCAACATCCCTAACGAGAGCAGCCGCCGCCGCCGCCGCCATCGCCGGCGGATCCTGCAGCTTTCTCGCCGGGAATCCTTTTTCCAAGCCGAATAGGAGGTCCGGACTCAGCGCCGCCACTCCCGCGGTCGATTCCGGTGGCGACGAACCTTCCAGACTCCGCATCTGAACCGAATTCAGGGCGTCCACGAACCACTGGCTTCCCGACTTACCCTCGCTGTCAGCGAAACTCGCGGGAGCCGAACTGCTCATCGGGAACAGGAAGAGCCTCAACCTAGCGGGGTTGGCGGACGCGCGGCACAGCCGGTCGTACTCCAACATCATGTGCTCCAAATCCTCGTCGTTGGTGACGGAGATCAGCGCGTCGAGGTCCTCGCCGGGGAGCTGGTACTTGAAGCAGGCGTCGGTGGGGGAGCCGCCGCAGAGCGACGAGAGCTTGGACATGAAGGAGGAGAACTTGGCGCCGCGATCGACGGCGAGGATCTTGGTGTCGCCGCCCACGTATGCAAGCTGGTTGTCGTGGGAACGCGGCTGGATCTGGCCGCCGTAGCTGCACATGAAGCGGACCCTGTAGCTGTTGGGGAGAGGGTCGTCCCAGGAGGAGCTCTCGAGGTCGACGTCGCGGGAGCGCGGCGAGGAGTTGCCGGAGTCCGGGTACGAGGAGTGGGAATAGGCGTTGCTGTCCATGGCCGAAATGGCGTGAACTTCGAGGCGGAGATCGCTTTTCTCTCTCTAGGGTTTCGAGGTCAGCCGCCTGTGGAGGACCCCATTGGAGATGAAGCTTGGAGTGGGGTTGTTGAGATTGCACGAGAAGAACGAAAAGGGGAGAGAGAGAGAGAGAGAGAGAGAGAGTCGGAGTAGATTCTCGTTATCTGACGTGGCCGTCCATTATTGGTTGGTGGGTCCCATTAGCCGGAGATAATGTTTTGGTAATTAAATTACAAAGAAAGTTTCGAGAGATCAGATCATATTTAATGGCATAGATTATGGGCCAGCATGATTCAGTCCAATCCCATTTTAATAAAATATCAAACTGAACTGAAATAATACTATTTGGGAAAAAAAATTGCGAAATTGAATTAAACTAAATGAGAGTTTGAAAATCGAATCGGACCGATGGAAGACAAAATTAAAATTATCGTCCGTTTTCTTATTTGATGCCTTCGGTTCTCAATAAATCAAACTTTGTCGAAATTCAAATCGATTTGTAAATTCAAGCCATTATCTAATGATACGAGTATATAATAAGGTGAAGTTTGGATATGTAATTGCAATTGCCGCAACTCCAACATACACGTAGGTTTTGATCCAACAAAAAAAAAAAAACACATACACGATGTATATGTCTCCATTTCGAATAATATGCTCACATAATTCATAAATGAATAGCTTGATCTGGCTGTTTGGAAGGGAAAACAAAAAAGGACAAATCGAACCAAATTGGCAAATTTTAGTTTTCTTCAATAAATCACCTTTGCAAACGGGATTGAATTGACAATTTTAGTCCAATTTTAGTTTGGTTTTGGCAGTTTGAAAATGAAACACCCCATATTTATAGTTCCAAATAAATAGAAATTGGACGAAATGGATTTTAAAGCTGATTTGTATCGATAGGAATAGTGAAGATTTGGATATGATCGTTAATTTAGTTAACAGTCAAATGCGGACGGTGATTTTATGAAAAGAATTGAAAAAAAATGAAAACAACCGATGAGCTAGTCGCGTTCGGCCCGGCTTGACTGAGCCGAGTAGGACTTCATTGTCTTGCTTGAGCATGCGAATGGGCCAGCTGGGCCGCCGATCCAGTGCTTCTAGGCCAAATGCTTCTGGGCCAAAGGAGAGGCACGAGACTTAACAGCCTGCAAGCCCACCCTCCTCTAGCGTCAGATCGCACAAAAATAGGCTTGCGATCTCCCACAATCTGCAATTACTTGGGCTATTCTAAGATTAATTTTCAGCCCACTTTTGGACGTCAAAAAGGGTGGAAGGAACAGACCATTTTTCTTTTCCTTCACGGCTGACAACACTCTCCTCGACGACAACGCTACCTTTTTCCCGCGACGCTTCAATTTCCTCGCTTGACTAACCGGAGCACAAGACGCCTCAACACAACTCATACCGGCGAAGTACCAGGAACGACGCAGCGAACAAGGTGAGTTGATCCCCTAAACCTCTACCTAGTCTCGACAATATTGGTTTGGTCATGGTAAACCGGGAGAGGAGGCTCGGTTTGGATGGGTCGCTACGTGATGGTCGGTGAAACGAGAAGTAGACCCTGTGCATGTTAGTTTTAGGAGGAGGGCAAGCTGAAACAGAAGTCGGAAAGGCATGAAGTCACATGGGGTGAGAATGGGTTGCGAACAATGGGTTTGGGGTGGAGCCTGGAAAGTTTGACTGAATAGTTTATACTCGTAAGTTGGTATTGTGACGATTCGGGAGTTTTAAAGTTGATCTTGTGGTGAGAACAAAGGCGGTCCTCATAAGTATCGAACGACTTAAGTTGTCGTCGTGGGTTCGGAAACCCGGAGCCTCAACTAAAGGGGACGAAGGGATAGTTGGGCGAAAGGAAGAGGTTCGCATCGAACAAGCAGTGGATGCGTGTTCGGTGCGAAATCGTGAATGAAGTTGCTAGAGTACAAGAGTTAAAATAAAAAAGAAGTAAAGTACAGAAGATGAAATTCGTGAATGGAGAAGTCAGGGGGGAAGGAAATAATCAATTCGCAAGTAATGGAGAAGTCTGAAAAAAAAAATAAGAAGAAAAAAAATTGGATAAATGAATGACATAAATATTCTGTGAGTCTGTTAGTGGTCCTAGATGAGAGAAAAATCTGATTTGATGACTATTGAACGTGCATAGTACTCTAGGAAATTAGTTTGTATGCGATGCTGAGGTAATAGTCTAAGTAGTATATAGATTTATGTTTCTGGTTTCGCAAAATTTCATAACATGACATTCTATGCATTTATCGCATGGTCTCGCATCAAGTGAAATAATAAGCTACGAATCGTGTCTCTGTGAATCATGCCCCATGGAGATATGAGAATACCCTGCTGTATGAAAGGGTGGTTCTAAAATATGTTTGGACCGGTCTCTAAGGTAGAATGAGACGACGACGTAACAATACAAATGAGTAATTCATTCACAAGTGTTAAGAGACCATGTGCATTATTCCCATTTCATCATATTTCACCGCATCACATTATTATTTATTCGAGTTGATGATATACAATGATCTTAAAGGATTTAGTCAATGATTTGTCTGGCTGAGTCATACTTTCTGATCTTGCTATTGCTCATAACTTATATTGGTTTGACTAGTCGAAATTTTAAAGGTACAACTTACTGAGATTTTATCTCACTCCTTTATCCTTGACATTTTTAGGTAACAGTCATGGCTAGCCTTCCAATTTTGTCCTATAGTGTACCGTCCCGCATAGAGTGGACGATGTCTCCTTTTAACATTCCAGACCTGTCAGGATGTAATTTCGTTCGTGTTATGGTAAAGATGTGGATCGATGGGGGACTGGATGTAGGAGAAGTTTTACACCGTATGGTGGCAATCTATGCCCTCATAGGGCATCGCCTAGTGGGACCGCTACCTTTCCACTTGGTGGCACCCTAGGTTGGGACTTTCGAAGTAGGGTAGAGTTTGTTGTACGATGCAAGCTGGTGACATAATGATGTTGTGCTGTGATCAGGTTGTTTAAAGGGAGCTTTTTAAGGGAGTAGTTGTCCCTAGTCGTTTTTTTGGACAGGTGGGCACGAGGTCACTTTTTAATTGCCACCTTCTGAAGTCTCCCAGAAAACTATATGTAAAACAAACCTGACGATTCCGATTTTTAATAAATAAGCGTCGTCTTTTGATATAACATGTGTTTACGCATGTTTTTAATTATTACTCAAAATAGCCGATAGTTACAAATGGCGAGCATGGGTCGCCATGAGCTCTGATGTTTCCTTACAGAAACCAAATTTTGCTCAGCCCCACCGTACATCGCGTGCACACGCTGTGTGTCATGCATGTGTCGATATCATTTCAAATTGATACGAGATATGCTAAATTCTATCCGAATTAAAGTGTACGCGTACTATTCATACAAAAGGAAAATTCAAAGGTCAATTATTCGGATGCTTTCAAAATATAACTTCGCAAGACATATATATTCTTATATGTCTAAGCTCTAAGGCCAATAGGGATAAGAGCAAACTTTGATGTACTTGATAGTTACCATTTTTTATTTTTTGACAAGAAAAAAAATACCATTTTTATCCGATGTCCTTTTTGGGATTTATCATTTTTCCTCTTGCTAAGAGGAAATTCAGGTATGCATAATAATTTACGTGGTCACATTAGTTGACGTAATAATGCACGCAACAGAAGCGAGTCCTTTTATTTTGTGAAAAACACATCAATTGTAATTGATTCTTAATGCGACTTGAACTTACGAATTCAAGTTTCTCGTGATTATTATTTATTTTTTTTCCCTACGTGTCTTGTCTTTTCAAACTAATTTGCCCCGTAATCTCAATCATAAAATCATCATCGAATTATCAAGAAAAAGAGTGTTTAAAGGAATCTAATCATTGTTGTGCTAGAATATCTTGAGTAATAATTGAGGTGCGCGCAAATTAGTCCGGGCATCTTGGTTATAAAAAAAATAAAACGAAAATTAGGAATCTAATCATTACGATTACGGTTACAATCAATAATTGCAGTCGCCCACCACGTCATCGCATTATTAGTGGGCCCCGCTGGGCCCTCTGGGCCGGGCCCACCTGGTGGGAACGACCTAAGAGGATTGAATGAGGAGGATTGCGTGGAAGTAATGCCTTGAGAGTGACCCCTTTTGGTTTGCTCAATCGCACGTTTACAATGCCCCTCTTTATACACACATACACACACACATTTTGTGATTTTTTATTTATTTATAATTTTAATAAGAGAAGAGGATAATGTAAAATATGGGATTTGAATTTGACGAAGAAGCCCCGATGACCAATTATTGTGATTACCATTATGTTAGAATATCCCGACCAAAAAAAGAAAAATATATATATAAGAAAATACATTGCGCACTCGTTGTTGATAATATTTTCTTCTCGATTTCTTGTTCTCCTTCTTCCATGATTCGAGCTCGTTTGTGAATATTCTTATCTTTTTCTCACGAGGTCATTTTCACGGAGGAAACAATAATTAAGGCAACTCATTAATTTGATATGTTGTACACATGCTATTTTACTTGATATGTTTATGGGGTGGAGGGATGGAGATTTGGAATTCTGAACAGGAAGAAGAGCGTCGATTCCGACGGAGGTGATCGGTAACGTCGCCGCGAACAATACGTGTCACTCTGGGCAATCGCTACGGCGCATTGACACATTGCCTATTCGATAAAAGAAGGCCCGTTCAAGGGTAATTTTGAAGTATACATAGTATTTTTTGAAATCATAATCGAAAAACGCCCTAAGAATCAATTTTGGTCTAATGTTGTTCAAGGAAAAAAAAAAACTACACTTACAAAAGACTTTGGGTATGTATTTTAAATAAAACGTAATCTAAAAATGTCATTCATGTGTAAAAAGGGAATAAGAAAAAAAATTGTGAATGCATAATTGGAATAAAATTCGATAATTATAGGCACTATCGTTCGGAAATCGCTAATACTAATGGATAGTGGCCTTGAGGATAAAAGCTTTTGGGAAAATTTTAAATAAGAGCATGAAGTGTACTGATTTTATTAAATAAGGACTTTATTTCAAATAAAGATTTGAAGTACTCAAATTATTTCAAAAATTACTTAGTTGAAAGGCATTTTCATCTTTCATAGTTTTAGATTTTTTTTTCTGTTTTTTCTTTCCTTTTTATTTTTCCTCCCCCCTCCCCTGGCCCCCTCCCCTTCTCCTATCCCAGCCATCGCTAGCCTCAGGTGAGGGCCGCCCTCCCCTACGCCAGAATTGGGAGGAGGGCCGCCCTTGCCGAAACCCTCGCCCTAATTGGAGCAGAGGCCAAGAGTCTCAGATTTTTTAACCTGAGAACAATCAGTCAGCTTGAGAGCTTGTAGTCTCAGAAAATGTGCACATCTGCCCAGCGACTCGTCGCAAAATTAGAGAATGAGCCTTTCCTATTGCTTTCCTCTGTAGACTTGCCTTTGTTCGTGTGGATTTTTATTTTTAAACCAGTTCGATGTGAATGGGAAGGAAAATGAAATCTTGTGAGATTTGAGGAATATATATATATATATATATATATATATATATATATATATATATATATATATATATATCAGCCTGTCATTCATAGCGAAATACTTCCAATAAAAATTTAAAAAAAAACGCATAGAATCGTAAAAGAAAAAAACCAAGAACCTCATTTTCTCAGGAGAAGCCAAGCCTCACTGGATCTGGCAAGGGTGGCCCTCCCCCGATGCCAACCTAATGAGAGAGGCCATTGCCTAAGGCCAGCGATGGCCAAGGCGGGGTAGGTGAGAGGAGAGAGAAAAATAAAGTAGAAGAAAGAAAATGAAAAATATCAATATCAACAACATTTTTATCCCAAACTAGTTGGGGTCGGCGGTCGATGAACCCCAAAGAAAAAGAAAAAATCGAGTATCGTTGGCGTTGATGAGACTCTTATTATATCACAAGAAGGAACTGCAAACGTTGACAGAACCATAAGATCATAACTATCCTGAGTAAATTTGATCAAGTGGCGTCTCTGTAGGTTGGTGATTGTAGCATAGGAATAGTGACAAGCTAACAAAGGCAGGTTCAATGCTTCACTGATCAGATAAACAGCACAACCTAGACAATATTTCCGGAATCTGATAATGTCGAACCGACCGAGATATAATGCATAGTCTCCGAGGGGGAGAGAGAGAGACGATATGGCTCTAAGATTTGCAATAGAATAAGCTTGGAAAGCCCACAGAAATCCTTTCAAGGAATCAACTTTGCAAAGTCAAACTTTTTCTAAGACAAGGAAATTACTCAGGCTTTGATCTGAAGTGAGTTGCCATAGTTTGACACAACAAATCCCAGAAGAAAAATACCAATTCTCTGTCCCCCTCCCCACATCCTATAGCAGCATTAGGAACATAGAAGAACAGTTTCTCACAAACGAGCCCGTACCACCAGAGGGCAAGTAACTTTGTCCAAACGTACTTGGCAGTCTGCTCTGCTGCGAAGTTGAAGGAGGAGTAAAGACTCAATGAAGCAGGAATTTTCAAACTCTCAAGTCAATTTCCTTCGAGAAATTTTCGCGAACACCTAGCGGGCAGTTACGACCAAGGTGGGAAAACAAATTTCGTTTTTCCAGCCGCCAGTCATCGTCCCTGAACAGCAGAGTCAAGTTAACCCAAAGAGAGTTGTGAAGCAATTTTGTCTTCCTGTACCAACCATCTTCTCAGAACCAAATCCGAGTGGGTTCAGTGGGTTCATTTTAAAGCCCATTGACGATTACGGATGGGCTTTTGAGTTTAAGATCCATTTGTGAATTGTGATTCGTCCAGTCCAGTTGACGGAAAAACCCTAAACCCGGCCGCCCGTTCTCCAAGCTCAACCGCCCCACCGCCTGCTGTTACCAAGACTCGACGGCTCAACTAACTTCCGGCCGCGGACTTGTCTCTCAACTCTCAACTCTCGGTCGCCTCTTATCGCCCTCGGTCGCCTCTCGCCTCCAGCTGCGTCCTCGCCTCCGGGCCTCCCTCTCAGGTTCAACCCTTCCTCTCGTAGGTTCGCATTTCGCTTTCTTCTGTAAACAACCGAGGGGCCACTTTTGGGATTCCAAATCAAATTATGGCTGCTGATTGGACGAGGGCTTAATTTGGGCGGTCGCAGGATCAATAGCGAGGTGACAAGATGGGGAGGCCTTTGGGAATCAAACGGGGAAACAGAAAGCGGAAGGAGAAGTACGATGCGGAGATTGAGGAAGGCAAACGTGAGCAAGAGCCACGATCAAAGCAACTGAAGGCAGATGATGTATCGAGAGAAGAAGAAGAGGCGGAAAATCAGGAGAAGCAATCAGAAGAAGCAGAGGATGATGCGGTCCATCAGCTTGAAGGCATACCGCTTGGACCGGTCCAGAGTCAAGGCTCCAAGGACATTGGGGTCACTTTTGTTCTCGAGAAGGCTTCATTGGAAGTCGCTAAAGTTGGAAAGGTTTGGTTTTGAACTTAGGCTGCCATTCACGTGTCTTTCTTGTTATTCCCCTTTTGCTTTAGTTTTGTCCCTTGTAGAGTTCATCTGTTTGTCAGAACCGCGACTTGTGACTTTGATGCTTACAGAACAACCTAATCTTTGCTTGCACAATTTGTAATTTTTACTATAGAAGAAGCAATTTCCATTGCAGTGGTACGAGAGATATGTGGATTTATGTTACTTATCGGTTTTTGATAAGACTATACATATGGTGTAAAATCGTATGTCTGTATTCATGTCTTTCTTGGTTGTCTTCTTGCTTTTCAGTAGTCTAAGCAACTCAGTCACATTTGCAGACCTATCAGATCTTGAATTCAGATGATCACGCCAACTTTTTGAAGAAAAATGGTAGAGATCCGGCTGATTATAGACCCGACATCGTTCACCAGGTTTGTGAACTTCGCTACTGTGGATTTGATGCGTTTCTTGAAGACATAGACAAAGCTTAGCTGAAAAACTGTATTTTCATGCATTGGGTTTCACTGTCCACAGATTCAAGTGGTTCCCAATTACTAGTTAATTTGATTACTCCAGTCTTCTGATGGCTTAATATTGGTTGTGCGCATTGGGATCAAATGTGTCAATAGTTGGCTTTCTGTTGGGACTGCTTATTGCACCGATTCACTTAACTCTTTTCACTTTGATTTCAGGCTCTTTTGGCGATCCTAGACAGTCCACTTAATAAGGCAGGAAAGGTTCGTGCTGTCTATGTGAGGACTGAAAAGGGTGTGCTCTTTGAAGTCAAGCCTCATGTCCGTATCCCCAGGACATACAAGCGCTTCTCAGGCATAATGCGTACGTGCCTTTTGCCTTTACCTAATGGCACGTTGATCATTTTCTTTTCAAGGCATTTTTTGATAATCTTGTCTTTACAGTGCAATTACTGCAAAAATTGAGTATAGTAGCAGCGGGCAAGCGTGAGAAACTTTTGCGGGTGATCAAAAACCCTGTGACGCAATATCTTCCTGTCAATGCCAGAAGAATTGGTAAGAACTGGGTGTCATCTCTCTCTCTCTCTCTCTCTCTCCAAGTCAAATGTTGAGTAATTTAACACATTTGTTGCTTTCCTTTTGTATCTCAGGATTTTCTCACAGCTCAGAAAAGCTGGTTGAAATGCAGGATTATGTGGCTGCTATTGGTGATGATACCCCTCTAGTGTTTGTGGTGAGTAATTATTAGTTTTTAACAATATATTACATCTTTCAGCAGAATGCCTTATAGTATTCACATTCAGGTTGGTGCGATGGCTCATGGGAAAATCCAAACCGAGTATACAGATGATTTTATTTCAAGTGAGTATATCATAATGTCCATTTTTTTAAATCAAATTTAGCTAGAAATTCGAATTGTTTCCTAGTATCATGTTATGTTGGTTGGCTGTATGGTACAAGATTCCTTCACTGTGGTGATTCTTGTTAAAGATTTAAACCTTGTTGATTGCTACTTCGAATTGCCGATGCATTGACATTTTACTTTCCCCTATAAGGGTCGCTGTCCTTGCTGAAAGTGAAAGTCAAATTACCAATTACTGGGGATGTTACAAAAGATTTTCCATCCTCCAGTTTTAAAACCTATAGTTTGCACCCTCTAGTTTCTCTTCCCTGGACTAATAGTTCTGGAGAAAAAAATTACATTTTGCCTCTTTTACTGTATAGAATTTTGGAAATGGTGTAGATCATAGGTTTTTTTTTGGATGTTTTCAAAGCAGAGGATGCAAAATGTAGAATAAGGGGAAGTTGGGGATGCTTTTGTTTTGTTGAAGTCGGGGATGCTTTTGTTTTGTTATTTTTTTCTTCTTTTTAAGATTTTTATTTTTGCTATCCTGAAATATGAAGAGAAATTATATTGCTCAATTGACAATGAGGTGATGCTATCTTTCTTGAGCAACATATCTTTGGTGTAAATACTCGCCATCTTATGCTTATTGCATATCTTACTTTGTCTTCTATTTTGCAACAGTTTCCAACTATCCATTGAGTGCTGCTTGTTGTATCAACATAATTTGCGATGCCGTGCGGAAGCATTTGAAATTTATTTAGCCTGCTCAGTCAATAGCTCTCATGGAACAGGTGAATGAATCTCTCCATATATTTTTGATAATATCCAAGATAAATGTTGTGAGTATTTGCATGACGCATTGCCTTCCGACTTGTTATACTCTTTGCTTGCTCCGCGAAATCGCTTAAGAGCTGATAAGGTATTCCTGTGTCAGGTATTGTGGGTAATTATGCCTGCAAGTAGCGATATAGAGAAGCTGGCAGCGAACTCGCCTGGCCCTGCTGGCTGTAGAGAGTTTTACAAAGATCCAAGAGGCGAAAAACAGAGTTGAAGGGCGTTACAGAGGGAAAGAACTTGAGAGTAGAATTGTTTGGACGTGGTCACACGAGTTCCATATCAGCTTTCTTAATAGCAAATGATTGATTGATGATCCCGAGGGATTAACTGGTTCGTGCACGGGGAACGGCTTGGGCTCGTGAGTCACCTTGGACTAGAAAGAGGAGAGAAAAGGCTCCTCCATTTTCTATTCAGAGTGATGATCGAGATACAAATGTTTGCTCGTTTCCGTTGCAAAATTGAACCTTGAAACCTCTAATAAAAAATTTTCAGCTATACGACCCTCCTCGACATGAATAGACTGTTTTCATCCTGAGTTGGATCCATCAATGTTCTGTCCTTGTATGTTGTTGCTTGAAAATGTTCAAGAAAGGTGAGGAAAAAATTGTAGGGGTGAACCACCATAAGAAAAGATGAAGAGGTGCTCATTTGGGACAGGACATTAATGTATTCCCGGATTAGCTTAGCGGTAAAATTCTTTAATTCTTGCTTGTAAGTTGTAACCATTCCCTGAGTTCGGAGTACTTGTTCTTGATCCATCGAAAGACGCTCCTTATCGAAGCTTCGATCTTCCCCTCTGCGCTGCATCTTTTCCGCCCCTTAAAGAGTCCTTACTTTAAGCATCCAAAGCAATCCAACGGCATTAAAGAAAGTGAAAATTGGCCCTCGTAAGGTATTTCTATCACTTGTCCGGCTGACGTTGAAGACATAGCTCTGGTTCTTAGGTAGAATACAGGGTACAGGAATGACAAGGCATCTGAGGTTTCCTTGCTAATGAGATGAGTGGGTGAGCTGCTTTCGATCGAGAAGATAATTTTGATTAAATCATTTCTTTCTCGATACTTCGAATAATCAGGAAGTAAACTGGAGCATGAAAGCAACCTTTCGCTCTAGTCGCTCATGTTTTTTGTCTGAGTGGAAGCTGGCAGCAGGGCTTGCTTGACCGCATACATAGAATTGGGATCTCTCTCTGATATGCGACTCTTTCCAGTGGGAAATCGTTGCTTGTTCAGAGTGCCGATTATTTAATATCTTTTTTTTTTAATCATAAGGAAGTCAGCGTGGATAGTAGCGGTGGGATGATGACGGACATATATATAAAAATCAATAAAGACAAAAAAAAAAAGAAATGGAAAGAGAAATTGGATATCGACAGAGCAAATAATCATGTGACAGTTCCATCCCAAGTCAAGTGTTAGAAGAAAGGAAATGAGAGAACCGGCCTTCTCACCGGTGCTCTAAATCCAAGGTGAACTTGATGTGGGCAACCCTGCCTGATCGAAACAGATCCGTCCCTGCATGCCGCTGCATTTGGGCGGTGTTGTCTTCGCCATAGCCGTAGCTCCCTCAAATCTTCAGGTCGGTCTCGATGGCTCGAGGACAGGAAGTCATCCATGATCTTTGATGGGAGAAGATGAATCGATAGGAATTGCGTTTAACTCCGAAAGAGACGTGTTGAGCATGTAGATGTCAAGTGTCTTGTGCCTTTTTGGACTAAAGGGCGAGATTCAATCGATATCGTTTGACCTAACTCGATGAGGACGACTGCAGAGCGCTGAAATGGGCATCTTGCGAGCTGTCTAATTTCGAAAGTTTTGTTCAATGTGCTTCTGGCCTTCCTCTAGTCTGTTCGTGTCGCGTCAAATTTTCAATTTGCACGGTAGAACACATGCTCGTCAGAGATTCAGACATTGGAAAAGCAGGTACTGTCGCAAGCAAACAAGAGAGAAACATGCACAACTACGAATTCCTCCTCCGTTCTATATGTCGTACGTTACCTATTTGGTGCCCCTCCGATTGTTTGTGGACTGTCGGATCTGTTTTTTTTTTTTTTTTAATTGAATAATCGACAACGCTTTAGCATATGACTCTATACGAGAGGCCTTCAAGAGAATTCCGATTAGAAATTCAGAAACCAATTAATGCCACGCGGCCTGAAAGACAAGTGACAAATTATGTACCACCAATATGACATGTGATACGACACAACACATTATATATTAAATATATATTTTTATATATAGATATCAAATCTTCATTTCTGTGATTCCATAAATACATAAATAAAATAAGTCTAAAACCAATTTAGGAAAAAAAAATTAAAAAAGGGGCCCGCAATGCTTTTATTTTCTCAAATAAGGGTTTGAAGTTGATTTTATTTCAAATAACGACATGAAATTGATTTTGTTTCAAATAAAAGCCTGAAATGTCATCATTATCTCAAATAAGGGACTGAAGTGAATATTGTTTCAAATAAGAGCCTAAATTGACCTTATCAGTCTCAAAAAAGGATCTAACTCATTCGGTAGTAGGGGCATTTCGCCATTTAGTATTTTTTTAATCTTTTTTTAGTTTTCCAAAGATGTTAACAATTTAAAAGTAAAAAAGAATAGAGATATAGGCGAGAGGGTTACCCTTATGTTTTGAAAGAAACGCACTTGATCAATCGGAATATTTGGCCAGTCGGTCGGCTGAGTCAGACTATTATTTGAAACAAGCATGGCCACTTTAGGCCCATGATTGAGACAAAGAGAGCATTTCGTGTCATAAATTGAAAAAAAAAAAAAGAGACAACTTCGGGTACTTATTTGAGAAAATAAGGGTATTGAAGGCTCTTATTTGGAATTTTGTCATGAATTTACATTAAAAACAATGATCCATCGTTTCTATGGCAACGGCAATTTTCATTTCCCTCCAAAATAATAATAACAAATAATAATAAGTTCACAAAAAGAAGCCGAAGACACCAATCATTGCGCACATTTCACAACTAAACATCCATTTATCAACATAAGTATACCACAAGTGTCAAAATTTGTGTGTGCTCACTTTAATGCCAAAAATTTCAAAACTATCATTTAACTGACAAAATCAAAGAAAAATGATTATTTAATTGCGAAACCTGCAAAATTTTGGCCAAATGAATTATGTGGCTTTTTTTTAATTTAATTTTATTATTAGATATGGCAAAATTATAAGGAGCGACTGCCATGGTGGAAATCCGATGTGGCTGGTTCGTTGGAAGACGTGGAAAAACGACGTCGCAGGGTGTTTTTTACATCCACAAACAACGTCGATCAGTTGTCATCGTCCTTTACTAGTGGATCCTCTTTCGTGTTCAGACTTCGTTGCTCGGTCCTTTCTCGTCACTCGTTTGCTCGATCGCAGTGAGTTGTCGTCGCTCTCTCGCTCATCGTCATTGGTCTTTGGTCGGCCGCAAGGGGTTATGCGTATTCTCTCCCACATTTTAAAGTTAGGCCTCCGAAGAAAAAATTAGGGGTGATATGGCAAAATTAGGGCTCGGGTTGATGCAATGGAGACGTCTAGTGGTTTAATCATAATTTCTGGCTTCGATTCCTTCACAAAGGAAGAGAGTGCATCCTATAAAGAAAGGTCGCCTCCTGTGAAAAAGATTGATCAAGTGTGAAAGTACTTTGGGTGTCTTTGTAGATTCTAAGTGCTTTTATTTGCGCTACGAAATACTAAAATTGATGCCGTGGGAACCTCAAATTGTTGTTTAATTGAAAATATTGTCCGTGGAAAATTTATTGCTGTGTTGATACTAAACAACAACTACTGATGCTTTGATCAAAAGCAGGCCGCTAATTGGGGGGATCTCCATGTAAATTTGTTGTCGGTTGTGTATTATGCTCCCAAAAGCTGATTACTTTTTTGACTTTTTTTTTTCCTTTGGCGCATGCATGGCCAAGAATCTTGTCTGCTATTGTGGATTTTTTGTGATTGGCACCGATAAGAGGGATTACGAAGGTGGAAATGAAGGTACTATTTTCCTCGATCTCAATACGTCATCCTATATTTCATTCGAGAGGGATATAATACACATTTTAGGACGTAAAATACATAATTTGCTTTATTGTGCTCCCGAGAAGGGCTTGAGGGACAGGTTGAGACACTTCTATGGCGATAATGGTTTTAAGGATATGATTTATCACTATCTTCGTGGCAACGAAGCGAAAGTCTATGTTGAGTATGACAAAGATGATGAAGATGAAGTTGCTCAACATGATGAGATGACTCAAGTAGGAGAAATAGGAGATGGTATTTTAGAAGGACAACAGAAGTGGGAGGACGGAGGATTGGGAGAATAGACAGAAAAGGGAGGAGAGGGAGCAAGCCATATAGGTGGTGAGCAATTCATTGGATTAGATTGAGAGTTGCACAATCCAGCGATGATGATGATGATGAAGCTTTGGGAAAGGTAAGTTTCCTAAGGATGACGATGACGAGGTTGCACAGTCAAGGCAAATCCGTAGGTACTTTGCAAGAAAAAAAATGTAGCATTTAGAGAATTTTAGGGAGATGGGCCAGTAAATGTGAATGGAGAAGCTCCAGCCGCTGGTGATGACGAAGAAAGTGGCGGTGATGACGAAAGCGGTATTTTCGAGGATGAATTTCAAGAAAATGAAATAATTATACTTGTGCATAGAAGTAAAAGTAATTTTTCTTCCTATGATCCACTGTAGCATCTCCTTCTTTGTGTAGGCCTGAAATTTGATGATGGGAGACAGTTTAGGGAAGCTATTGTGAAGAACTCTATTACTGAGCAGGGAATTCTCGAGTTTCTTCCAAATACTAAGGACTTTGTGAGAGCTAGTATCCACAAAGTAATTGTTCATGGATGATCTATGGTGCACTTGGCAAGAGGAGCAGATATTCCTAATTAGGTCCTTCAGGAGGAATATATCTATTTAATTATTTTTGACAATAAAAGGGTAACAAATGCATGGTTGGCGAGGTACTTCTTCAATACGATCAAGGCGATGCCCAAGATTAGGTTTCCTCAGTTAAAGTAGCCAGTGAAGGAGCAATTAAGGGTTAACATGTCAACGAATTAGTACAAGTGATCCAAGTACAAGGTGATGACAACACTCACGAGTCAGTACAAGCAAAAATATGCCCAGGTTTAGGATTATACTTACGAATGTAGATTTCAAAATCCATCAAGTAGAGTGTATGTAGAGGTTGTGGAGAGTCCACTGTCCTATTGTGGGATCATCTTTGATAGGTTCTACGTGTGCTTCAATGCATGCAAGCATGGATTTTTATTTGGTTGTAGAAGAGTTGTAGGATTGGATAGGTATTTTCTAAAGGGTTTGTACAAGGGAGAATTGTTGGGCGCAATTGGCCGAGATGCCAATAACCAAATATTTTCAATAGCTTGGGCAGTTGTTAAGATAGAAAACAAGGACACTTGGTCCTGATTACTCAAAAATATAATTATTGAATTGGACATAGTGAATGGGGGAGGTTGGGTAATCATGAGGAACAAACATAAGGTAATGTCATTGTCAACTGATTTTTTTCAAAGTTAATTGCATTTTGTTGTATTATTCCTTCCCATTCAATTATATATTGGATTAATATTGTAGGGTATTATCCATGCATTGGCTGAGTTGATGCCATATGTCAAGTATAGGATGTGTACGACGCATATATATATATATATATATACACATATATATGCAAATTGATCGAAGAACTACAAAGGAGATAAACTACATAAGCAATTTTGACAAATTGCAAGGAGCACCAATATGGATGAATTTAGGTGTAAAGGCCGAAATTTTCACCCGATTAATTAACCAGCGGATTGGCCATTTTAAAGTTAGTTATTCAAAATTACAAATTGGGGGTTTAATAAATTACAGTGCTGAGGATTATTAAAAATAACGTAGTGATCTTATAGACGAGAGTAGACGAACCGTTTGAGTTTAATTGATAGCGTTTACTTAAGAAAACAGTTTGGCGCGAAATTATTTTGTGCGAAATTTGAAAACCCCAAGCCCTAAGCCACCAGCCTACCGTTTCCCCCTTATAAAAGCCCCCCATCCCTCCCAAACCTTTTCTTTCTTTTCAATTTCTCTCCCTCAAATCATGGACAATCCCTCTTTTCCTTTTATCTCTCTTGACTCTCTCTTCCTCCAGTCGAAGCCAGCTCCATCCCTCACCTCTCATGTCACGCCTTAAATACACTGCAAGGCATGACACGGCCGTCCTTTCTCAAAATGACGTAGCATTCACAAATCCAAAACTCAACCTGATAATAAATATATATATATATATATATATATATATATATGTCCAAAGAAACTTGATAAACAGATCCTTAGTCACAAAACAAAGCGAGAGCTTTATATAACCATCAAAACAAATCAATAAATATATCCACCAAAAGAGACATGTACATAATATCCAAAAAAAAGATATACAGCTCTGGTGACGACTCAAAAGCTCATCAATGCTAGCTCTAACTCATAACTCATACCCAAAAGCCCCACTACAAAATGTCGTCTGCTAACGACCGGTCTCGTCCTACTTGTGACTGGTTGAACCTGAAATACAAGGAAATATTGAAGGGGTGAGCTAACACGGCTCAGTGAATAATACATTTCTTCTAAGCGGATCAAACAATGACTATGCATATTTCAATATCAAAATATAACTCGCTTAAGTCAAAATCAAAACGTAACAGATATTTATAGTCAAAACGAGTTATATAAAACCTTAATATAATAGATTCCTAGCAAAATACTTGTTTCAAATCATAAACTCAAATAAAAATGTCAATGGTCCAATCCATTGATCAATCTCGTCAAAACACAAGCCAATGGTCTATCCACTAATCAATCTCATACTCAAGAGTCTAACCATGGTCACGTATAAAGATTGTGACAAAAGGCGATCAAGATTCTCCTCTTGGCAAGGTCTACACCTACAATGTCGGTGTCTTGGTCCCACAGGGATATCCTAATTAGTATGCGCATACCCACAAACCCATCAACCTGGTTTACAACTATCTTTTTATTTTATGATCGAGGTGCACGCGAGATGTCCGAGCTAGCTTACGCGCACCTCGACTATTCCTCAGGGGGACTAGCACGACAACCACCAACCGCGATCCCCAATTAAGTTATGAAACGCAAGTTGGAAGATTTGAACTAGGGACCTCACAAAAAATAGTCCATCTCTTAACCAACTCGGTCATGTGTGGATGGGTGTTCACAGCTATCTTGAGCATCACAAAATCTAACAACAACATCTTCCTTAGAATCAACTTCAAACCAGTAACACATAATAATCAGAAACCATATCACATAAACAAAACAACAGTAAATGTCCGATTCTAATTTTATGCACAAAAATGCTATTTTCTCAAGTTATAACAACATATATATAGTACTATTTATTTGCAAATATGCATTTTACGAACACAAAGAAGAAATAATATCACTCACCTGAAAACGTCAGAAGCAAACTAGAAAGATTACTCGGAGTGATACGTCCGAATACTTACCAAAAGTATGAAAACGAATCAAAAACTAAACAATAAGCTACCTTAAAACATGACTCAACTGAAAAAGTCCGATTTGTCACTAAAACGACATCTATGCACCAACAAAACACCTGCTCATAGCAAAAACGCATATTTTCCACTATGCGCAACTCGCGTGATAAAATTTAACGAGGCATAACTCCCTTATCCGAACTTTAAATGATCTTGTAGTCCAAAAAAAGCTCGTTTAACATACAATAAGAACCCCAACACGGATTGTCCAAAATCCATTCGAAAATTGAAAAAAAATGGCAAAATTAGTTCTGGTCACGTACTGTTCATCGCGCGCACCAAATTTGAAAATCTTATTTCGGGTAAACCGTAACTTCAAATCAAGATCCGTCGAATCCAACGACTTCATAACACCCTAAAGTTTCATTTCCATGTAAAAATCCGGTTAAAAGATTAAGAAATCAGGCCCGATGACTCATATTTCACCAAAATTTGAAATTGAGCCCTAATTCCGAAAATCACTTCAATTGGAGAAAAGAGATGCACGAACACTTACCGGGCCTTGCGAATAGAAGCTGAGTCGCCTTAGTGAGTCGTTCGAATCGTGTGCGTCGAGACTTCTTCTTCTTCTTCACTCTCCTTCACGGTCTCTCTCTGCCTCCTTTTCTTCTTATTTTCTTTTGCTGTTGTTTACATACTCTGCTGAAGGAGAAGGAGAGAAAGAGTTGGGTTGGGTTTGGGCTTTTATTTACTTAATTTTTTGCCCATTTATTACATCTCAATCTCTCGATCTTGCTCAAGTCGCGTGCAAGGATGGCCCCTAGTTAGCTCACTACCTCGTCAACCTTTCTTGTTCACTCCCTTCTCGGTGCACTCGAGTGCGAAAGGAGAAGAAGAGGGCGGTTTAAGCTTGTCCGAAGGGAAAATCGAGCTCCTTTTTTTCCTACGAGTCCGTATGATCATGAAAATTCAGATCTATGGGTTGATCATCAAGACAATTAGTCAAATGCCACGAATTTGAGCTACACCAAATCTGGAGAAGGAGACGCACGGTTCATCTAGCGCGATTCAGGCTTCGTTCTTCTTCATACGGGTTCCTAAGAAAAGTGTATCTCTACCTTACCACTACATTACCTATTCATTGTTCGTTTAAGCTAGGATCGTCGACTTTCCATATGGGTTTGTCGAATAAGAGATGTACTTGCATGGTAGGGAAAACGAGGTTACTTGTTTAATCCATTGCTTGATTTAACGCCCTTAGATCATGCATAACCTAGCTATATGAGCTGATTGTTCAGATTTGGGATCGATTATGAGGAATTGATGACTGACTAGGAATTGATGATTGACCATTGGAGGTGGATTCAACCATAAGGTCAGGGAAGGACCCATGAACTTCGGTGCTCGTGTGTTGATTCTGGGTATTGCAGGTTTTGGTGGTGCAGGTTTTAGTTATGTCTGTTGGTTGTGGTGGGTACATGAAGGTGGCTGGTGTAGGTTTGGGTATTACAGGTTTTGGTGCTGGTGTGGGTTTGGGTGTTGCGGGTTTTGATGACACACTTAAGTAATTAATTTCAGAAAAACTTGGTACTTAAGTAATAATTTTTAAAAAGGCATATCACTATAGTGATCACTTTCAAAAATACTTGAACTTAATTGATCACTTTTTATTTCTGATTGGCACTTAAGTGATCAACCTTTACAAATTATGGCACTGATATAATTACCTTGCGAACCTACATTTGGAGCAAACCAGCAACCCATTAACCAAAATACCTGCTACCCACTTATAGCCTATTTGCAGCATACCAAATATCTCAAGCAAGCAAAGATTGATGATACACAACTAGAACTTGTAAATGCGCACAACCACTAAATTCTAACCTTCCATTTTCAACAAGAATTTGCTACAAACTATCAATATCAGCAACCCATTAAGCAGCAAACCAGTGCCCATTTGCAGCAAACCAAACATCTCAAGCAGAAACAAATCAAATAGAGATCGACAATGCATAAGAAGAACTTGCAAGTGCTCACAATCAATGAATTCAACCTTCAATTTTCAATAAAAATACTGCAACAAAACCTCTTGTTCCATACAAAAATCACCCAACACAACTATTAGTTTTACAAAGTGCGTATTCACCTAGGATAGACTGAGAAACTTCCTCTCGTCACATGTCTTACTCTTGATCATAAAATAATCTACACAAAATACGGCGGCACATTTAACACTTAATGAAGCTTTTTTTTTTCCATCTTCCTTCTTCAATTGATTGGCCAAAGATGCTACAATTATCATCTTAGCTCTCCTTGAATCAACATCGTCAAACTCCTTCATCAATGCAGGTGTAGGTTGATGTCGTCCTTCAAGAAGCTCCAATATCACTTTTGTGACTCAATCAGAGAATTTTTATCA
This sequence comes from Rhodomyrtus tomentosa, assembly GCA_028455895.1. Classification (NCBI taxonomy): domain Eukaryota; kingdom Viridiplantae; phylum Streptophyta; class Magnoliopsida; order Myrtales; family Myrtaceae; genus Rhodomyrtus; species Rhodomyrtus tomentosa. Next base: position 30,207,907 of record JAPCWY010000001.1, on the reverse strand, counting down.
ACCCATTTGAAATATTTGCACTTCGAGACCTCTCTAACCTACTATATCTGTGGAATCCTCTCCCCAGATTCATTCCGATCTAAGATGGTCTTTTTGGACTCCCTAACCCACAATAACAGTAAAGTTCATCCTTTTCAATTTGTTGAAATGATTTTGAGCTGCTGCTCAAGTTCCTACCCTCCATTGCAACTTTGGGCTGTTATGGTTGGAGGAAAATCGAAATGAGGAGTAAATTTCAGGTCAATGGCGATTTGAGGTTTATGTTTGGTGCCAAATGTGCTTGTAAGACGGTGTTTCATCTCCAAAATGCTGAGTGGATCTTCGGCGAGCCATGTCGTCCTCTGTTATTGATATATAAAAAAAGTCATGTCGGATTTCTAGCAAGCTACACGTGTTTTAGATCGGAGTTGGCACTGAAGCGAGTATTCTAAAAAAATTTAGCACTTATGTGATCACTTTAAAAGTTTTGCGACTAAAGTGAGTGTTGTATACAAGTTTTGACACTCGCGGTGTACTTAAGCCTCAATTTATTCTTGAAATATCCATGATCTTTCGGTTCTCATTTCAATTATATTGGTCAAAGCTCCTCCCTCATATGGGTAAAAAATTAAGGATTGAATTTACTTAGTAGTCCTTGTGGTGCTACGTGGAGGATATCTCATGGTACTTTAACCTAGTTATCCATTTTGTAGATAAAAACTTGATGCATCATGAAATCATACGTTTTCAAGTTGAGCAAGTCATGATTCTTTATGTTCGAAGGAAAAAAAAAAGATGGTAACGTCCTTTCCTTTTTTAAAAATAAATTTGACTTAAAAAATAGAGAAAATAAAGAAAATAAACTTAGATGATCATGGTGCAGAAGAGAGTGTAGAGCCATGTCATATCCATCCCATCGACGTCGTATGGGGAATCTAAGTTTCATCTCCAGTCGTTGGATCTAACTCAATTGAAAATTCTCTTGATGAAAACATCTCTTGTCCAAGTTGATGAAGGTCTTCAAATCAACTCTAGCGAGCAAAAACTGTGGATCGAGAACAAACGACGTTGATGATCAGCGAAGCTCCATGAGAGTAAAACCTATATATCTATCTCCCTCGTCGCCCATCATCACCATCCTATTTTTCATCTTCATCCTTTTCCTCGTGACATCGCCACCCATAAGATCCCCAATCTACCCAGCCCCAGCAAGCGCAGCTCGGGATGGTCCTTGGCCTCGACCCCTCCCACTTCAAAACCCTAATCTCCTACCTCATGTCCTCCTCCAACAAACTCCGATCCCATGCCGAGATCCTTTTCAACCTCGCCAAGTAGACCGATCCCAACTCCCTCTCCCTTAATCTCGCCCATCGAACGAGTAAGTCCCTCGCGTGTTCCTTTCATTGACCGTGTCTCAAAAGCTTGGATATGCATCGACCGCGCGCGTTCGAGAATGTCAGACACCATCACTAGTCTCTTACACACACACACACACACGAAGACCTCGAAAGCGTGTGGGTGCTGCAGAGACATACCACAAAGGAAAGTATGTTTTTTTTTTTTTTGCGCAAATACTACCAAGACTCGAATCATTATTTTATTAAGCGAGAACGGAGAGAAGTAAAAAAAGAAAGGAGAAAATGAGACAAAAACAAAACAAAAACAAACAAATGGGATGCCATAATTAAGCATAAATGATGCTTAAAAAAAGTTGGAATCGATGAGGATTGATGTTGTCTAAATACTGTAATTTGGAGTGTTTTAGTTATGGTAGGTGTGAAAAAAAAATGCGACCCCCTTCATTATTCAGTAAAATGAAGGGATTATCGTAATATGAGGTAATAAATATGCAAATGTATATGCACAAGGATAAAGGATTGCTCGTCCTACTATCGGTCGTTGAAGAAAAAAAGATTTGAGTTGTCACGGGCCCATATGCATAGTTTGATGTTTTTGCGACGCTTTGATGATGTCATAATTCATATCAAAAGCATGAGAAATATTCTTGAAATTTGCTTATTCCAAAGACGGCCCCTCTCTCTGTGTGATTTAGTGTGGAGATCTATGTTACACATACACGGCTTTTCGGAATTTTTTTTCCATATCGGACAGAGCTGGACATAGCTACACTCATAAAATAGTCAAAAGGCCCAATTTTTCTCTTAAAATAGCCAAAAGGCCCAACAGGCAGCCACCTTAACGCGGCCCGCTCAGTTGATTCTTTGTGTCTCATGTTTATTAGAAGCTTTCCATCAATTTTATTATTTTCAACCCATGTGGGACACTTGGCAATCAATTCATTGGGGTTGACTACATTGCGCCTCCTTTTTATTAGAGCTTTTCATCAATTTTTTTTATTTTTCGGCCGATGTGGGACACGAAAAGGTTTCATTGTGACTTCAAAAAATTAATAATTTATCATGTATATATAAAAATATATAGGATTAATATCACCAAAAATCTCAAAATGGTATATCTGTGATATTTTTACCCCAAATTATTTTTTTTACCACGAAAAATCCTAAACCGGTATGTCTGTGACAGTTTTTCCTAAATTGGTACAGTCGTGACAAATTTACCCTCTGTTAGTTTTCATTAAATTTTACCGTCAAATTGCTAAGTCGGATGACACGTGACTATTATCGGGTATATACATTACCCTACGTTTTGCTATAAGTGTACCAATTTGAATTTTTTCGTGGTATTAACTTAATTTAACGGAAATTAATAAAAGAGTAAATTTGTCGTACCTGTATCAATTTGAAATTTTTTATGGTAAAAAAAAAGTAGTTTGAGATAAATGTATAACAGTTATACAAGTATAGGATTTTTGGTGGTTAAAAAAATAATTTAGGGTAAATTTATCACAAGTGTACCGGTTTGGAGTTTTTTGTGGTCAAAAAAATAATTTTGGGTAAATTTGTCATAAGTGTACCAATTTACAGTTTTTTCGCGGTATTAACCCAAATATATATTTAATATACGTGCCCCAACGTATTGAAATTCTATATTTTTTTAGAACTCACATGTCATCGTATCGTGTTGCGTGTCGTGTCTCGTGTCCATATAACATTGATGGGGATTACCAGCGCAACCACAATCTCCAATGGCATTCAACCACTATAGCAATGGTAATAATCGCCATAACGGTTACTTAAGAGATGGGACGGCAACTCCAAATAGGGTTTCCTTTTTAAAGCATTTTATACAATCATGTCATCTATCAAACATTTTTTTGGGCTTAAAACCATAAAAAAAAAATCCAAGCTTTTGCTCCATTTTCAATTATAACCTGAACTTTTTTTTTTGTCATAGAACCGTCCAGATTTTGGTCCAGTAGCAATTCTACCCTAAATTTTTTTTCTCACAGAAAACAATCAAATTTAGGTCCAGCCCAAATTCTACCCTAAACTTTTTTTACTCATATAAAAAAAATACAAGATTTTACTTAGCAGAGAATATGTCTTAAATCAAATCACATGAAATTCTATTCGACTTTAAGTACTAACAAACCAAATTTGCAGTTGATACATGAACAAATGTATGTATAATAAATACAAATAAAAGAGAGGATGAGAGTAAGTAACTTATGAAAGTGACTTTAAGTTACTGTTTATGCTTATGGGTAGTGGCTTATCATATGCATATATTGTAGAGGGTGTATATTTTCGTGACGGGCCTCAATTAATAATTCAATAAATTGATAATCTTTGAATCTGATTCTACAGTCTTGAAACTGGACTTGAGCTCCGCATGCAATCCACGGAGTTCCCACACGCCACCAGGAGACCATATGGCCGTAACACCCATATGTGCCCCCACATCAATTTGCGTTGAATTGGCGTATGAACCGATCAGACCATCAAATTCGTCTACCCAAAAAGACTCAGGAGGATGACGATTCAAGAGACATACTCAGACATGCAAAGGCATTTCATATGACCATCCTGTGCTTTGATATTATGCAATCCAATCCGACACCACCCTTTGACCATCCATAAAGCCCATTCCGGCATGGACTCAACCATCGCTTAGCCCATCCCAAGTACCCAAATTTAGCCTCGACGAACACAATCCAAACGATCTGACACACAAATCTGACTTACCCAGAATCATAAAACACCAAAATATCGATCAGACTCAACATGCAATCCACGGAGATCCCACACCCCACCAGCAGACCATATGGCCGGAGCACTCATATGTGCCCCCCACATCAATTCGCGTTGAATCGGCATATGAAACGATCAGACCATCAAATTCGTCTACCCAAAAAGACTCAGGAGGATGACGATTCAAGAGATTCAAGAGACATGCTCAGACATGCAAAGGCATTTCCCCAAACATGCAATCCGAACTTCCCTTCAATACATCCACAATCCAACGGCGTCATTCGCGCCGAATCAAGCGACAAATAGCTAGCCTAATAGATGGGCTAGAGGCTCCACTTGACTTAGGTCATATGCTCGAGAAAACAGAGCTCGAGTCGATGCTAGAGCAGCTACTGTCTTCACTTTTTTCCTTTAGTCCTTCTCCGAATACCCACTTACAATCAAACTTCCATTCACCTCAAATTGACGACAAATAGAACGATCAGACCATAAAATCAGCTCACCCAAGAATTGAGGATGCTAGATTAAGCACCGGATCGTCCATGGAAAACTGTTTTCCTTCTGATCAAGATGTCCATTTTCAAAATCGACCATCCGCAGCAAAACGAACGACGAACGGGCCAAATAGTGGTGAGGATGGATAGACACTTTCCTTGAGGTCATATACGAGGAAAGTTGGAGCTCAATCGGCGAACCGGTAAATTCAGTTTGATTCTTTAATCTATTCGGTTTTATCTTTCACCGAGTCAAATTAGTTCGGTTTTACAGCGCCTACGAACCGAACCGGATCTGGGAGCTCTACGTTAAACCCCTCTTGCCAAGACCCGTTTCAATTCTTCTTCGTTAGGCGAGTAACCTTTCCCTAGCAGGAGGGAAACCTCTTTACTCATCTTTGATGTAGCGTCTTTCTGCTTTAGTGAAGCAGACTCCTTTCTCTTACCTCTTGCTTCGGCTTCATCCATCTTTTTTCAGATAGCTCTCTTTCCAACATTGTTCTTTCTTTTTCTTCTTGATATGGGTATGCATGCCACATGCATATATCCCCCGTAATTCTCCACCTCTCTTATCCATGCCTCTTCTGATCCCCTTCCAATCTCTTAACTTCTACTCACCTGCTTCTTCATCCTCTAATCCTCACACATAATCATCGTTTGCTTCTCCAGCTTGGCCATCATTGGAGGGTTCTGTGTCTTCTCTATTCTTATTCTCTTGTACTTGTTGTTGTTTATCTCTTTCTCTTGCCAACGCCATGGAAACTCCGACTGATGCTGCTTTGCGCTTGGCCAGCCTCTGCAAAAAATTGGGTAAATTAATGAATTCAAAAGATACAGCAAACATATCTGAGGAAACTATAGAAGAATGTCAGCAACCTTAGTTGGTCAGACTTACAATACCCCTGCTGTGAATTTTGCTGCGTTCCACACGGCTATGAAGAAGGCTTGGAGGACTAAACATGTTCAGATCACCCCTCTGGAGAATAACTTGTTCACCTTTGGTTTTCAGTCAGTTCAAGAAAAAGAACGTGTACTCTCTACTGGTCCCTGGTCTTTCTTTAATTCCCTATTACTATTACAGAACGGCGACCCTCATACCCCACCCCAATGTTATGAATTCCACACTTGTGCTTTTTGGATTCGGCTACTAGGCCTACCTATTGGCTAGCAATCCGCTCCTATCGTGGAAAGAATTATGATGCAAGTCGGTTGGGTGTTGCAAGTCAAGATCAAATCACGTAATCCTGCCGCTCTGTTGAGTATTAAAGCCAAGGTTGAACTCCAATTACAAGAAGCTCTTCAGGTTGGCATCTTGGCTAATTACAGAGGGCTGGAGCGTTGGGTTGATTTCAAGTATGAGCAGCTATCTACATATTGTTACTCTTGTGGGCGCATTGGACACTATGCCAAGTATTGTCCTCTGATTCCCTATGATGAAGACCGATTTGCATCCTCTCTGAGTAGTAGCTATGGTAACTAGATGATGGTTGAATCTTGTGAGCATAGTCCCTTTTGGCATGCTTTCTATAATTTACAGACAGGAAAGGACAGCTCGGTTCTACTTCTCACTTCCCCTCCTCAACTAGGCTCTTCGACCAACCCTGAACCAGAACACTCAGCCCTTATTCCTCTATCAAACAATACCTTAACTACATAGCCTTTTTCTCATCTTGGGCCGAGTGATGTATATTCTTCATGAGACAGTAAATGAAAACCTGTAGTGCAGATCACTCCCTCACAGCCTCCAACTCCTACTAAGGCCACCAGAAAACACAAAGGTAAAAGCTAGGCGGGCACCCTTCCTAAAAAACCTCGCCGTTTCGACCATTTTGTCACTCCATATAAGCCACTACCCTTGGTTTCTGAACAGCAACTTGTGGACATGCCCATTATCCAAGCCGAGGAACTCTCTGATCAGGCTTTGGTAGCTAGCCCTAATAAGCTACCAGGTCTCCATGACAATATTATGTTGGAACTGTCAGGGGCTGTCTGAAGGTTCATGAACTCCGGGCTTTGGTGGCCTGGGAGCTGCCCATTTGGGTGTTTCTTATGGAGACAAAGTAACCTGATGAGGTTATCTTACGTCTCAAGAGTAAACTCCATTTTTTGGACAGCTTTACCGTCCCTCTTCATGGCTCTGCAGGAGGTCTTGCTCTTTTTTGGTCGACGGAAGCTAATGTAAAGATTTTATCTTCCTCAGATATATTTGTTCATTTGTTTTTTTTTTTGTACCAAGTTAGACATCTTAACATGGAAATCACTTTAGTTCAAGCCCCAAATGATTTCCCAAGTCGTCAACGTCTTTGGGTCAAACTCCAGTGCATCCATGCCAATCTTCAGCAATCATGGCTGTGTTTAGGAGACTTCAAAGAGCTTATGCATAACTGGAAAAAGGTGGGAGGCCGTCCGGTAACTTTCTGCTTTTCGGGGCTTTATGACAGCTTGCTCTTTAATGGAGATTGATTGCAAAGGCTGCGCATTTACATGGTCTAACAATCGGCAAGGGCTGGCGTTGATAAAGGAGAAACTTGATCGTGTTTTTTGTTCATTAGAATGGCGTTTACAGAATATAGAGGCTGAAGCTCTTGCACTACCAGCAATCGGGTCTGACCACTCTCCATTGTTAGTATCTCTTCACCTCCAACCTTCACCTCATGCTCACTATTTCAAGTATGAAGCATTTTGGAATATGGACCCTGAATGCATCCGAGTCGTACAGGAAGCATGGTTGGACACTCATTCAACTCATGAATCCTTGTTGGTCAAATTACATCGTGTTCAACATCGTCTTTCAAGTTGGAGCCGACTTCGTTTTCCACATGCTGCCAGGACTATTCAATCACTCAAAATAGAACTTCAGCACCTCATTAATCTGCCGGCATATTCTTCTACTGCTGAAATGCGCATCCTGGAAATTAAAAACCAGATTGAAAACTTATGGCGTCAAGAGGAGTAATATTGGGGCTTAAGGTCTCGAATTCAATGGCTCACTTATGGTGACCGTAATACACATTTCTTTCATGCCACCACTATCCAACGCCGTCATCGGAATCGTATCTCCACTCTTAAAACAGCTAAAGGTGTATGGCTTCGTCATCCACAGTTACTACAACATCATATTGTCTCATATTTTGATAATCTCTATCGAAGTCAAGGCCCGCGCCATCATGACCCTATATTGCGTTACTGTCTACCGACCATAACACAGCCCATGAACTCCTCATTGACTCAGCCAGCCACACTGGAAGAGGTGAAGACAACGGTGTTCCAGCTAGGTAAATCCAAAGCGCCATCCGACCAAAAAAAAAAAATCCAAAGCGCCTGGCCCGGATGGCTTGAGTGGCCTTTTCTATCAACACCATTGGGAAACTATTCAGCACGACCTTTTCCAAATGGTTCAAGCCTTCCTTAACACAGGTATTTTACCCGGCTCCCTAAACCACACTCATATAACACTTGTGCCCAAAGTACCTCATCCGGAGAGTCTTGACCAATACCGTCCAATAAGTTTGTGCAACTACTCCTACAAGATTTGTTCCAAGGTGTTAGCTAATCGGTTGAAGACATTGTTACCTACTATAGTGGCAAAGGAACAAAGTGCTTTTATCACAAGACGACAAATCCAAGACAATATCATGATAGTCCAGGAAGTCCTTCATCGACTTCGCACTCAACATCGGTATTGCAAATTTCAGGCTGTACTCAAACTCGATATGCGTAAAGCTTATGATCATATTGAATGGGATTTTCTGGAGGATTGTCTTCTCCGTATGGGTTTTGCCAGGCAGTGGATCTCTTGGACCATGGCGTGTGTATGAACTGTCTCCTTCGGTGTTAAGCTTAATGGTGCTCCACTATCTCCCTTCTATCCATCTCGAGGACTACGTCAAGGTGACCCACTTTCGCCATATCTTTTTATCCTAGTCTCTAATGTACTTTCATCCATATTACATGCGGTTATAGAGGATGGCAGTTTCTCTGGTGTTAAGCTCAATCGTCATTGCCCAAAGCTATTGCACCTTCTCTTGGCGGATGACTCCATCTTTTTTATAGATGGGAAACTTTCGGAGTGTAAGACTTTGGCACAGATCCTTCACCAATATTGTTACGCATCGGGGCAGGCTATCAATTTGAATAAGTCGAGTATCTTTTTTAGTAGATATTGTCCATCTACATTAAGACAGGCATTGGCCCAGGAACTGCGAGTACCAGAGATTTCCCAGACAGGAAAGTACCTTGGCTTACCTTCGGATTGGGGGCAAACCAAGAAACAGCTTTTCTCTTGGATCTTATCATGGGTTCATAGCAAACTAGAAGGGTGGAAGGAAAAACTTTTCTCTATGGCTAGTAAAGAAATCTTAATCAAGGCAGTCGTTCAAGTGATATTGCAATATGCTATGTCAGTGTTCAAGGTGCCTCTCTCAATATGTCGAGCTATTAAGCGGCGTGTAGCGTCCTTTTGGTGGAGAAACAACGAGGCTCAAACGAGGCTACATTGTAAGTGTTGGGATTTATTGAAAGCTTATAAGCAAGGTGGTGATTTAGGATTCCGATATCTCATTTCTTTTAACCTCGCCATGCTGGGTAAGACAGCTTGGAGGCTGCAGTCCAACCCAAGTAGTCTTTGTGCAACTATCTTTAAAGGCCTCTACTTTCCACATTCCACTTTTTGGGAAGCAACTAGAGGCAGCTGACCCTCTTGGGTTTGGCAAAGCATCTTGGCTGGAAGAGATCGCATTGCTCCTTTTATCCAATGGCAAGTGGGCGATGGAACCAACATACGCGTCAGATCAGACCACTGGTTACCTTCTGGCATATTGGGGGAGAACCACAAGTGGGTGAGCCTCAATGGGTTGCTGACTTTATTACCCCTTCTACCCAATGGAATGAACCCCTGATTACTATGCTTTTCTCTCCACAAATAGTCCGACAGATTCTGGCCATCCCACTTAATCCAGCACGCCCAAATGATTGTTTAGTATATCTACTCGAGGAGCTTACTCTATGAAAATAGCTTACAGAAAGATTCGCGAAGTCACCCCTATACAGCCAAGAACTAATCCATCCTCTTCTTACCAGTGCCCTCCAACATTATGGCATCGCATATGGACACTTGCAGTACCACCCAAGATCAGACATTTTTTATGGCGCATATGTCAAGATGCATTACCAACTGCAGTTAACTTATGCAAGCAGCGGATATTACCTGACTCGCGATGCTCCATCTGTCAATATCTTCCAGAAACACTCGAACACTTGTTTTTGTTGTGTCCCTGGACCAAGCATGTATGGACAAACCCAGCAATTAATATTCACATCGATGCAAGGAAAGTTACAAGAATAGAGGAGTGGTTCTTACAGTACCGGAATGCTGATTTCTGTCCTCAAGGCCCATCCGCCGAAATGGTAGCTCATACTTTGTGGCAAATCTGGAAGAATCGCAATGGATTCATATTCAGAAGGCAACACCTGGATCCTTGGCGTGTCACTAGTGCTGCATCTGCAAATAATGCAAACTTCAGCCGTTGGAATCCTCGTACTCAAAAACCCTCGTCAATCTGTGCTACAATACCTCTTCGGTGGACCCCTCTCCCCCAACTGATACTTTGAAGATAAACGTAAATGGATCTCTCTTCCCTGGAGATTCTATTGGATCTATCGCAGGCATTGTCCGCAATGACCAGGGCTGCTGTGTTGGGGGTTTCGCCCAGTTCGTCAATGTTGTCGAACCGGAGCAGATCGAAGCCTTGGCATGCAGAGAAGCGATTCGATTTTGTCTCGAGCAGCAATTGATGCAGCCCATCCTTATTGAGTCTGATTCTTCCAATGTCGTGGCTGATCTTGTCCTTCTCCAGCGGAAATCGCCATTAGTGCTCGAACCCCAGCTTTCCCTCTGCACATCGTGGAAGACAACCCCTATTATGCAGGAGTGTTCTTTTTTCCTGCAACGTATTCAAGGCTTTGTGGGCTTTAGGCACTGTCTACGAGAGGCCAATCAGGCTGCCCATTGGTTGTGCCGAGCCCATCATCGTTGCACTCCTCCGCTAATTGGATTGTAAATCAGATTACGATTTTGAAGGCCCTTTTATGTTCTGTGTCCCAAATTTCTTGGACTCTCGGCCCTTTATTGTTTAAAGCGTGCTTCAGTTTAAAAAAAAAAAAAAATTCTTCTTCGTTACTCGCTATTGTTACTCTTCTTCTACCGCCAGTCGTCACCGGCCCTCAATTCCGACTCCGGCGAGATCCAACGGGAGGACGAGGGCCGCCTACAACGCTTTCGAAGGGAGGAAGGAGAAGGCGATTGATCGAAGGTGAAGCGGACTCTGCTCGCCAGCTGAAAAAGAAGCATGGTGAAAGCGGTGGTCGGAGAAGAAGCCCAGCTGACATTAACCGAGGACCGCCTATCCAGTTCATCGATTCCCGCCCAGGTACTTTCAATTGATTTTTCGCGATGTATGGTTTGCTGCGTGGATCGATTGTTGAGAAAATGCTGGGTTTATCGAATTACAGGTGGGTCTTGTGATCGGTAAGCTTAGCTCGAGCCTGGACAGAGGTTTTGTTTTCAGTTTGATCGAGACACCGTCCAACGATGAGGGACGGCCTGCATGTTCCCTCGTCGAGCCAGTCAAAGATGACAAGAGGAAGGGGGCCAAGCAATCCAAGTCCCTGGCATCATTGGATTCTTCGTCGTTGGTAATTGACAAAGATTGGGTCGCTGAGCATGCGCGTCAGGTAGCTTTATCACACAATTTGATGGTATTGTTTGTTAGTACTCCTTTTCTTTGGGATTTGTTGGGCAGTTGTTAGATTTTCATCGATTAGGGAGTATTTTGACATATTATTGCATGCATTTCTTGATGATGCAGCGATGAAGAATATTTGTCGTTATAAAGATTCATGCCTTTGATCTGTTCTCTACTGTGATTTAGTTGCTGTCATAATTGATCGAGTCTATCAATAAGGTTTCTGGGACAACTTCTCTGTTGCAATTTTTTATTCGGCGAATTATGAAGTTGTTTTGTGGGCCAGTGGTTTAACAATTAAGTTTTCAAGGGTTTGCCAGAAGGACATGGACTAAGTCTCGTGGTTTCAGGTATCCAAAATGCTTGTGGGTGGCATAAGGGTGATCGGCATTTTTGTATGGGCCAGTGAGAGCACATTCAAGAATTCGACCGTCGAATTTTGTCAGGTACTCAGACATTTCCTTCAAGTTTTCATTTGAAACTGGCTTTTTATGTTGATCTGCATTTATGAGGGAGTTCAAAGTGCAATTTAGGACCTGTGATTTAAGTGGAGGGTCATGACGGTGGGTTGCTCTGCTAGTCTCCCCCGAGGAATAGTCGAGGTGCGCACAAGCTGGCCCGGACACCTTGATTATCAAAAAAGAAAAAGTGCAATTTAGGTTAGTTATAGTCTTTTTGTTTTTTAAAGTTAGTCATACTTTAGCAATTGCAAGATAGGAACTGGCATGTGTGAATTTTACTCTTGTTGCAAATCAAGGTTTTACGTCGGCAAGTGTTCCTAGTTAATTGCACCCTAGAATAGTCTGTGTCATAAATTGATTTAGTTAGGTTTGTTCCTGCTTTTGTAATGAATAGATTATTTTTTCTAGAGCAGAGTTCATGTTCTTGGGTTCACTTGGTGGAAAATGGCATTTGCAGACCATAAAGGGAGTTGCAGGAGCAGCACAACCCCTCTCAGGGACTGATACTCAGGAGAGACTACTCATACATATTTCTTATAGTCCAAGGAGGTATAACTAGTTCCTATACTTACCATGTCCACTTGACATGTCTGAACTTTGCAGTACCTGCTTTAACAGGTTAACTTTGTAGGTGGACATGCCGAAATTGTGTACTGGCATCAAACATCACATCTAGCAGCCTTAAGCCTTGTGATTTCAAAATGGGAAAAGTCTTAAGTTCTCTTCAGAAATTTAGGTGTACTTACAAATTCAATATAAGGTAATGTTACACTTCCACGTCTATCTTCTATATCTGTACAGTGGACGATTTATTTGATTGATTTTTTTGACTATTTTTAGCCAAAGAAGTTTCTGTTTTTCTGTAAAAATTCTTGAAGCCTTTGGAAGAGAACTAATTAGCTTGATCAAAAGAATAGTATTCTTCTTCAGAAAGACTCGAAATGATTGACTAGCCATTATTATAAGAAATTTCTCTAATACGATTGGTCTATATTGGCCTTCGGCATTGTTTCAGCTATGGTTAATTGGTAGGAATATTTCCACCTCTGTGGTAATTCTGAATTGCTTATGCCTATAAAAAAAATGCTAAATTAGATTTCCTGTGAGCCGTGAGAGTGCATCAGATGCCCAGAAGCTTGGTGATGTACTTCGTAGTGGAATTTCAGTCATTGCTAAAGAGCTAAGAAGTGCAAGGGCCATAGTTGATGGAAACCTGGTAAGGCTATCATCTATTCTGTCAAAATCATAACCGAATGACCATCTTTTTTACATGCATAGACTATTGGAGTTTCAGTTTTACGATGGGAATGTCAGAATAGTTGCCTCAATGGGCCGGCAAAGGCTATAGAAATTACAGATTTTTGTAAACTACACTTGGTCTTTCAAGCAATCAAACTGTACTCCATAGTCCCAAAAGTTGAAATTTGGCACATCCTCTCTTATTAACTTGAAAAAGTTCCCATGAAAATGACCTTTGCTTTAAGAGCATTTTGTCTCAAGATGAAAGAATTGAGGAAGGTAGTAAAACCCCTTCATATAGGTGTGGAGTACATTATTTCTTAGCCGGATAGAGATGGAATACAGGCTTAAGGCAAATTGGATGCAATAAGTTAATCGGTCAGAACTGAACTTTTGGGACAAAACTGTGAAATGAGTCAGCTGTAGTCAGCAGAATTATGAATTGAACTTTGATTAGTAGGTGCAATCAAATTGATGTGGTACATTATTTTAAGGTGATGACGTAATCAGTTCAGTTGCTTTAATCTCTTTATGTTCAAACAAGCTGATGATGATCAAACATTGTCCTTATTATCAAGAATTGGTGTAGATAGACCTTTTGCCTCGATCAACAACACGAATGACAGTCATGCTGGTAGTGGGCTTGTTCCCCTAATTGAATTAGTAGTCTATTAGTTAGGATTAGAATTTATTAAGAATTTTTACAAGTTCCCTTTTCTATTTGAAGCAGGAATTTTCTGTTTTTCGCTTAAAGGTTTTGTGTTTTAACTTGGTAGAGGATGTTTTACTTGTTCCAAATTAGAGGAGGATTTATTGGAGTCTATAAATATGCATTTCCTCTTATGGAGAAACAAAGACCGTCATATAACCTAATGAAGTTCGAGTTTTAGCAATTTCTTTTGCTGTTGTGCAATGCAATTTTTTTTTTTTTTTTTTGAGTTCGGTGCGTAAGGGTCCTACTGTGATGCTTGAGAAATTTAAGGGCATCACCTAGAGATTTTCTTACCTTCTTTTCTAAAATCTTTATGCCATCCAAAAGCTGTTCACACAATATTTTCTGCAAGCCTTCACCAAATTCTCCATAAGTGGCATTTTACTTCAATCTACATACTAAGACTTATTGTTCACAAGTACTATTGATGGTATTGAAATAGTACTTCCAGATGTCATCAACATCTGATCACATTGGAGGTGTCATATTTGCCATGACAAAAGTTCAAAATGGAAGGCGCTGTACTCATGAAACAAAGGCTAAATGTGGAGAAGCATCTTTACAATATTTTTTGTGTTCCTATAAGTCTTTTTTCTCTCCTAGAATAATTGTATGATTGGTCTGGTCATTCTTTTCTATACTGTTAATACCTGAAGGTTCTCTGCGTGGTTATCTTTTCCAAACTAATAATGGGAAATTATATTTGCTGAGTTTTCCTCTATGCCTCTAAGCGAAAGGCACTATAACATAGTGCCTTCAGCATGATCATTTGACTTAAGTCTCAAGCTCATAGGACTTCTGGCTACAATAATAGCTGTCGAAATTGGACTGAATTAGCGTCGTGATGAAATGATTCCCTGTGAGGAGCTCCCTCCAATGAACTTTGAACATTGAAAACTTTAGGACCTCATTTCGATCCAATTGGATTTGAACTTTTAATGCTAGACTTTTCATGTTTGGGTAGATATTTTATCCATGAATTGGATTTTATATCGTGAAAATTCTGGCAATAGGATATCATCTCGAGTAATTCGATTCCAAGGTAAATCAAACAAGGCATAAGGGAGGATTTTTTTTCTTTGTTCTTTTTTCTTTGGTGGCATAGGGCCGATTGGGCATCGGATGGGATTCTTATTAACTCCTCTATATAGAGTGGTTTCACTTGTGTTTGGACTGAGTTGCTGATTATGTGATTTACGTTTTGGACTGGCACACAGGTCTCATTCTGTGACCATCTTTTCTGGGACAATGGTTAAGTAGATGTACTGATGCATTTATTTTTATGAGGGATTTGTTTTTTGCAATTTGAAATGCTTGTTAGGGCATGGCATGATGCAACACGATAGCCCAATGTTTGACCAGCTTCAAGAATGCTCAGTCATGAAAATACTACCTCGTTTTGTTAACTTCAATTGCATATGTGCTTCTAGTATCATCCATCAACTAATGTGAATTCATCAGATCCTGGAGAAGCTTGATCCCTTTTCGCTTCTCTGCTACTCATTCTGGAATGAATTATTCTGGCCTTGTGTATACTGTATAGCAGTTTCTTTTACAGGTTGCCACATTTGGTTCCATTTGTTAATCTCTCTCTCTCTCTCTCTCTCTCTCTCTCTCTCTCTTTCAACGTCAGGTCACCAATGATGAGCCATCCATGTCAGAGGGTTTTCATGATGTTGAATTACTTCAGCCTTTTATGGATGACACCTATTTGGAAGGTGAGGTGGACTTGAATTTGGATTCAATTTTCCCAAAAGCTACTCTCTGCATTTCCCAATCTCAATCTAATATTCTTCTTTTCACTTTCTCGATGCTTGTAAAGCAAGCAGCTTAGAAAATGTTGTTGGCGTACTTCTCTTCAGTGGCTCTGTATGTTCGTTTGCTTTCCTGAGTTCAAAAGAGTCAATTCTGCAAGCTATTTCTGATATCAAGGTAATAAACATTGTCTCGCTGCGTTCTGATAATTTTTTTTTTGTTTCTGTTGCATGGAGCTAATAATGTACTTGTTTTAGGTTCAAATTTGTTTAATGGAAGAATCTCTCTCTCTCTCTCTCTCTCTCTCTCTCTCTCTCTCTGTGCGCATGCGTGTGAGCGCTAATGCTTGTAAGTGCTGACACATGCATAGGTTCGTTAGATTTTGCATTGACTTTCAAAAATGGTTTCAAATCGCAACAATCTACAATCTTATTTTAATTTAGTAGTAGAATCTTTATGTTGTTCTCTGAAAAATTACAAAGTTTCATTAATAACTTCTAAACTGTGTTAGTGCTTGAACAGATAGGTTTTTTTTTTTTTTTGAATAATTGTCAAATTGCCCTCAATTGTAAATCACAATCCACCAAAATGTAGCCTAAAGTTCCTTGACCAAACCTCTAGATTTAGTTCCTTTTGTCAGGCATTCCAGGAGCTTTCTCCTTTATGAAAAATATCCATTAGAAACATCTCATCCCTTTTCCCGTCATTGTTTTTCTCCTTAGCAAAATCATGGATTTTTCATGTGCTTCTAGGCAGATATCATCACAAGTCTGCGAAGTAGATTAGACATTATCCTTGATGAGGCAGATGCAGATCTGCGTCCGTCGGACAACAATTGCAGGGAATCTAGCCCAGATACACAAATGGAAAATCTTGTTTCACAAGTTGACCTCCAGTCATTGAGGTGTGCTAACTAACTACCACCTTATGTTCTTTCTATTGCTTTGCTAGTGTGACTTTGGGCGTTTGTTATTATTGTTCTAGTACTAGTTATTTTTCCAGTTTGTCTTGTTTGTGCAGTTCCGTTGTTTTCTCTACTAATTGTTCCTTTCATAACAAGATCAGTGAGTTTCCTCAATAATTACTCGGCAAAAGAAGCAAGGACGGTGAGTTGGTTTGAAGATGTATGAGGGAAGGAAAAGCGAATGAACTTGGATCATGGACATTACAAAAGCCAGCTTGGATGAATTCTGGTTTGTTGTGGAACTTGAAAAGGAAAATTGGGTCAATAGAGTATCCAGTATAATGGCCGGTTAAATTAATCTCAGATCCACATGTAAATTGTTCGCTGGACCAGAGTTTAAATGTTTGGGCGGACAAATTTTAGTTGACGAGAGTTTAGGCTTTTCTATCTCCATGGCACATATTTCTAAGTTTTTTGCTACAAAAACTGTGTTTTCTCAGGCTAGGATTTATAGCCTTGTCATAGTATTGAGAAACCTGAGGAACTAATGATGGCACCAGAAAACTTCTGTCTTAGCATTGACTATATTTGTTTAATGTGAGGTGACCTGTGGATTGCGAGATTTTAATTCTCTTCCTCTCAACAATCGTCCTAGTCATTGTTCCGGGTCCATGTGTATGAAGAGTTCCCTTTGCTCACTAGTCCTACATAATGCTGGAATATACTTAGCAGGATTCAACTCCGATCCTTGGCCCCAGGACCGAGGGGTCCCCTTCAAGCTGTAACCACCACTTGTCCCCAAGATCTATGCCGTTCTGAGACAAAATTGATAATGAACCAATCCAAATATTTTCTATCTGAAAATTGATCCAGGTTCATAATATCATCGCCTTCTAAATAATTATTTATATTGATAATGCCTCCTGTCATGTCAACTAATTTACCTTTATGTATGTTATTGTGATTATAGCAAATCTTTTGTTTTGTTTTTTTGGAATGATGATGGAATGATTTTTAAGGATGCTGCTCTGTTGATTCCTTATTGTCTACTTCAGAAGATTTCTTGGGGGAAAGTTTTTAGCCTGGCAGCGGAGGGAAGTAATTAACATCAAACTTTGTAACTCAAGCTTATGTTGTCACATTCTACCTTCCCTTTTCAATTTGATTTAATTGCTTTCCAAACTTCATGGTTACTTTTTCTTGTCTCTGATTCCTTAATCTCCCTTACATGAATCATGGAACTACTATTTCGAAGTTGCATCTTTACTTTGGTCTCTTTTGTGTTGTGCGGCTGGTCACACATTGTTGTCTCTCGCTTGATATTTACATGATTAAAGCAGGAAATCAAGTGGTCTTTCATTTCCCCGAAGAGTATTCGCGCCTTGGCTGGCTGGAATGTTCATTTGCGACTATTTACAACCAAATGAGACGCTTGAGGTTTGTGCATGTGACTTGATAAACGAGTGGTTTAACTTTGTTTTTGAGCAGTTGAAGAACTAAAAGTTGTCTTCAGATCCAGAATAGCATGATTTTTAAATGGTTTTTTACTTCTGTTCTTGTGATGTGGCAGGTTCTTAAGGATCATTGTGCCGAGTTGATGTCTATGGAAGTTCTCCCAGATTCCTCCAACATACTAGAACCAGAAGGAGAAGCCCCTGCAGTCGTCGCCAAGTGTTTTTGGGGCGTAGCATTACCATCACAGTCGGATTCTAAATCTATTTCAGAAAAGGTTGACACTGACGCAAAGAGCGAGGAAAGTAACCAGAAATCTAACAAGAAATCCAATTTAAGCGCCATGGCAGCTATTCTTGTGGTTCTCCTCTCTGTTCTAGTGGGATATTTGTTCCTTTCAGTGAGTGCATCTTGAAATCTTTTTTGGTAAGAGCATCTTCAAGTATTGTGTTCACTGGAAGTTTTTCAGGTTATCTTTGCTTTCTCTGTAGTTTTTTAGCTTCTGTGACTGTGTCGTTGCAGAGGAGACTGGTGTTATCACATTGGGTTTCAAAAAAGTGGCTGGGTTTTGGAGCAGTCAATCACGGTTCAAGCTCCACACGAACTTGATTTAAATTGCTTCGGCAACATAACATTGTATCACTTCACTTGGCTGCTATATACACCCTCTCTCTACAGATTGATCAGTTACAGCTTCTTGGAAAAACAGTATTGTTATATTCGTTTGTTGTGCTTAGACAACAAAAGACAGCTTCATTTCTGGTGGACTTTCCCCAAATTCGAAACTTTCTACTTCGGCGGAAACGAGTAAGAGCCGCGATAAACATGGAGCTGCCGTGCAATGTACAATTGTACATGTACTTCCAGGAATTTCATGTCGAAATCTTCAACATGACGTATGAAGTCAACCCAATAAGTTGAATGGGTAGAATTCTGAAGGGTATGTTCCTGTACTCAATGCTCGTGCCAGGTTTGATGACATTTAGCGTCCATCTTCTATGCTTGATTACGCTGGGTCGTGTAGAGGTTACGAAGGCGTTTTTCTGCATAAACTGCGGTTTGTAATATCGTTTCTGGAAACACTGCATCTCCACAACCACGTTCCTACATTTTGAAATGATCGGTACTTGTAAGTTAAACAACTACTGTATAGGGATTATGTCGCGGTCCTTGTGTAAAATACGATGATCGTCAAGCCAACCGTTTCGTGTTCGCCGGTTGTCCCGTCCGGGGAAGCACGCTTCAATGCAAAATGATTTTGGCTCTCTTATGGCCATCGTAAGTCCCGGCCCTCGGCCCTCCTAAGGTGTAATACTAGCTCCATATGGCTTTGCCCCTTTTATTTCAGCGATTTTACTTTGCCAACTTTTAAGCTATTATCCATGAGGAAAGCCCCAAAAAAGAGGGTTTCAAGCTAATTGGTCGCGGTCCCCGCAATCTTTGGTCCATCCCTAAACTTCGTGAGTGAAAGAGCTCATGTTTAGTGTGTAAATCACATAATCCCCAACTAATCTGGAAAACCTGTTACGACCCCTTAAGACAGCTAATTGTGAGATACTAATCTAGTAAATTAGCCTTCCGATTATGGCCGGAATTAACATGAACTCGCAATATCCTTGGGTCCATAACTTCAGTTTTTCCCTAACCAATTGACAAGCCAGAGAAATTAATCACGTGTATTGTTCTTGTGGTGCGACTAATCTCATATGGTCCCATCATTAATTTGACTAGAATTAGTGCAAAAAAAAAAAAACACACAAAAAAAAAATCCTCCATGTTTGGAAGAAAGAATCGGACGATAGCGTCTTGGACTTAAACGGGTCATTTTTAATTAGTAAAATAGACCATTTAGGATCATCAGTGATATTTTTTAATTAACTCGAGATTAAGTGGGGAGCAAAGCCGAAAGCAATATAAAATATTTGCATTTATTTGTGATCCTTAAGACAGCGGCACCTAACATTGTATTTTTGTCAATACAACGTACACAACTAGCACCGTGATTACATTAAAATAACAAAAAAACGATGATATGAAAAATAGCCAACCGCTGATCTCTTACATGAACCAATCGATCTCTTTTGGGCTCAAAGTGCCTTTCAGAACATCAATTGCAGCTCAAGATCTCTCCAAGGACAAACTCTAGATATAAATGAAGTTTGACTACCCAATAATAGGAGTGAGCATTATTTGAGGGCATGACCTAAAACCTAGAATAGGATCGGTGGCGTACCGTTCCCTTTCCAAGTCTCAAGTTATGCAACGTACGTTCTAGATTCTAAAAATTTGAGAACTTATTCAGACAGATAAGTTTCCGTTAGGTAGAACTTGAAACTTGTAATCAATTTTTATGTTTTTCTTTGTATATGTAATCGCGTGATCCTTTATTATGTCTGATAAGTATATAATTTGGAATTATTAGTCTGAATTTTCGTTTCCGGCGATATTTATGATCGATATTTTTACTTTGTTAGTATTTCATATTTATTCGTGTATCTAAATATAAATTGTGGAAGGTAAATTACGGTAGCAGATGATAGTCATTAAAAATGAGGATTCACTGCAACCATCTAATTAAGAATCCAAGTACAACCGCTCACCCACTCAAAAATCTCGAAGTCAACCATATCCATGTGGGAAACCCTGCCAAGAACATTGCGTTGCATCACCGAATTGTGATTAATTAAAGCTGACATACGTACGTGGTGTTCGGCTTTGGGGGAATACGACGTGTCTTGACATACCAAAAGGATTTTTAACGCATGACTTTCAAAAAGGACTACCTTGGTGCGCAAATTAAGGTGACAGCACAACTTGTGTTGTCTTTGACTAGGGGAAAGAGGAGGAAAACAAAGTTCAGGAAGCTTCTCTGTTTTGCAGCTGCTGGAAAGGCAAAGATGAGATCATAATGCAATTTGACGAGGTTTGATTGGAATTGAAGGATTTTCTTTTTCTTTTTTCCATTCTTTTAAATTATGTTGATGGATTGATTAATTATTTGAAGTGCAAGTTTAGTCCTTAAAAACTATAAGCATGAAAATAACATGACACAGCTGTAATATGCAATTTTCAACACTTGACGTTGGTACGGTGATTTGAAGTATGAGTCCACATGAAATATATGGATTTCCTACATTAAGAACATTCTATTTAAAATTTATTTTTTAATAGAATGTTATCATCATCATCATCATCATCATCATCATCATGCTTTTTTGCAAGATACTAGGGTATGTTTGTTTGAACTTAAATAATTAAATAAATAGCATTTTTTGGTCTTCCATAACAATTTAATATATTATTCAAAGTTTCAGGAGTTTGGCGCGAACCGGGCTCCCAATTCATTCATAAGCTCTGGAGAGGTCCTTCTAGGATTTCTCTTTGAGAGCTTTCTGAGAAACACACTCGGAGAGATTGAGTGAAAGGTCATGCGAGATCGATCGGAAAAATCCGGGGGGCTTCGGTGTAAGAGAGCTTTCGATCTAAACTTGTTTCTCCGTTGTTCACAGCGGATTTCATCGCCTTCACTCTCCTGACGCTCAAGTCCAGTCATGTAAACTCCGGCATGTTGTTTTCTGCGTCTGTTGCTCATTTTTTTGTTTTTTTTTTTCAGCTTTGCTCGCGACTGTAATCCGATTGCGCAATCCTCTTTCCGCAACGTAAACGATATCAAAGTAGTGAAATCGGACGAAACATGAGCAAATGCTACACGCCATGAGATTCCAATGTCCAGGAACCTATTTAGAAAAAGGGCAAGTCGGCTGAAGCTTCTTCCATTGCTTTTAAACCTCTGAACTTAGTACTCAATCGGGTTCAATTCATTAAGTTCGCCGTTCTTTGCATTCCAATCCAAGTTTAGATTCTCCCTCGTAGTTCACATCCTTTTATATTCAATTGAAGGATTTTTTAAAAATATATATATTAAAATACTATTAAGAACTAGCCATCTCAGTGCCATCAACACTACATCACCACTGACCGGTTAAATGAATTGTATCAACACAAATACAAAAGATTTATGATTGAATTGAAAAAAAAAATTAGGACTGAAATAGCACAATTGCAATAACATCAACATCAACAACACCTTTATCCCAAACTAGTTGGGGTCGACGGTCGATGAACCCCGAAAAATCATAAAAATAAAAGCAGAATCAAGGGAGTGAAAAGAGATAAATGTGTAAAAATAAACAAGTGTGTATATATATATATATATATATATCTATAAACTACCCATCCACAACACTAATAGCCTTTCTCCACTCCGTCCTAAGACAAACTGTACGCTAATCTATTTTCCACTCCATTAAATCTTTTTTTACTGATTTCCTCCAAGTAAGTTTCGACCGACCTCTTGCTTTCTTCGTGTTATGTTCTCAATAGCAAACATCTATTCGTACCGGTGCGTCTAAAGGCCTTCGGAAGATATGCCCAAACAATCTCAATCTATGCTCTCTCATCTTTTTCGCCATCGGTTCTACTCCAACTTTTTGTCGAATCTCTTCATTCCTTATCTTATCCATCCTTGTATGACCACACATCCACCTTAACATTCTCATTTTTGCTACTCCCATTTTACGCTCATGTTTCCTTTGTGCTGGCTAACATTCAGCTCCGTATAACATGGCAGGTCTAACTGCTATTTTATAAAAATTTTCTTTTAACCTAAGAGGAATTTTGCGATCATACAAAAATATCGATACACGGCGTCATTTCATCCAACCTACTCTGATTTTATGGCTTACATTCTCATCAATCTCTCCCTCTTTTTGCAATATTGATCCCAGATATCTAAATGTATCTTTATTGGGTACCTCCTGTCCGAGCATATTTACGGCTTCTTGATCCTCTCTTCTTGCCATGTCGAACTCACACTTCAAATATTCCGTCTTACTTCGACTTAGCGTAAATCCTTTAGAATCTAGCGTGCTTCTCCATACTTCTAAATTAACGCTAACCCTAGTATCATCAATAAGCACGATATCGTCTGCAAATAGCGTACACCACAGCACCTTATCTTGAATATCTTTTGTTAGCTCATCCATAACCAGGGCAAAAAGGTAAGAACTCAAAACAGAACCTTGGTGTAAGCCTACTGTGATTGGAAAATAACTTGATGTGCCATTACAAGCCTTCACACATATAATAACACCGTCATACATGCCCTTAATTGTCTCGACATGCTTTGAAGGTACTTTTTTTTCTCAAGAATCCACCACAAAACCTTTCTTGGAACCCTATCATACGCCTTCTCGAGATCAATAAACACCATATGGAGGCCCTTCTTTCTTTCTCGATATCTTTCCATCAATTGTTGTATTAAGAAAATAGACTCTATGGTAGATTTTCCTGGCATAAATCCAAATTGATTGACAGAAACTTTGATCTCTATTCTCAAACGATGCTCAATAACTATCTCTCACAGCTTCATTGTATGGCTCATAAGCTTGATACCTCTATAGTTAGAACAATTCTGGATATCCTTCTTATTCTTGTATATAGGTAATTTAAAAAAAAAAAATCAGCCATCCGCCGAGGCCTGGCAACCTCAGCCGGCCATTGGGCGAGCGCCGGTGAACCCTTGTCTGTTAATAAGATTTGTATCATTCGCTTTTGAGGTGAGCCTCGAAAGGTGGATCAAAACTCACAATTGCAGTAAATTTTAAAAAAAAATGGTAATTTCCTGAAATAATTTAAAGAAAGTCAAACTCTAAACACACGTCATTCTACCAACATCAAATGTGTAGCAATTCTCTTTTTAACACTATGACCAATACTTCTTTTTTTTGTTAGGACTGGCAAGAAACCACCAGCCATCCGCCGAGGCCTGGCAACCTAACCCGGCCATTGGACGAGGGCCGGTGAACCATCGTCTGGTCGATGGACGAGGGCTCCCCTCCGTCGTTCGCAGATAGGCGAGGACTTCTAATAGAATGCCAACTCGTTTCAGCCTAGATATGTCGACTAGGAAATCTGATCCTTGATCGACACCTTCCAATGTCCATTTTGCTCTTGTTTGCTGCCTGTGTTCTTACGCGCTCCGAATCAAAATTCCCCATGCACTGCATCTTTTCGACACTTGTCTTTCGCCCACGGTACGAGATCCCCGCAAGCGTACAAATCTCAACTTTGGACTCCAGTCCCTACGTGACAAACGAACGAGTCAATTGGGTTGAAAAATGTTGTAATTAGGGATCTTAATCAACGTCGGATTGTCATTGAGCAATCTGACAAACCGTGATTAGATAGGCGGTGGGTCGGTTTTGATCCACCTTTCGATTTGCTTAAGAAATGGGCCAACCAAAACCCTAAAACGAACGAGTAGTAGAAGTCGTCAAGACGAATTGTGCAAAACCCCGTTATGCTTACCGGACTTGTGTTGCGTGTCCCTAGTTATCTCTCTTCGTTAATATGCCCAGCTCGGTTTCGGTTACTAACTCATGCACGTGTTTAACGGCGCACAAACCCGAATTCGTGCGCAGAATTGATTCTTACAATAGATTCGTGCACGTTCGGGCAACCTCTAACGATGAGTACTTTGGTCTAATTTTCGCTTCTACAAGGTTTCGTTAAAATGAAATATGCGTAATTATTCCTATAATTGGACGTACCTTCTGCCCCCACATTCCATCAATCACGACTCATACAATCCCCCCACTGTGAATTTCATAATCACAATTCACAATCAAATCCAGGCGAGGCATCAAAATATCTCTGAAATCTCACCAAACCCACGGCGATGTGGAAGGCAATTAGCTGGAATTCGGCCAGAAAGATCTGACAGGGATGTGCCCCAGGGAAGATGTGTCTAATCGATGGATTGAAAGAAAAACAAGATGAGATTACTACGTAGTGTGCACAAAGTTGCAAGACGTGAAGGTCAATGTCAATTAGGTTTAGCGTACTAATTAAAAAAAAAAAACATCATCTTCCGGTACTTGGGTAGCACTTCTGTTGCTGTAAAACACGGTTGTCGCATCACGGTTCAAAAACCTCCCCCGTCCTGTGATATAATTGTACGGAGTAATTACACAAATAGTATCTAAATTTGGTTTAATACCAAAAAAAAATTTAGGTTTAATATTTGTGTCAATTATATCTAAAAAAAAAGTATCTCATAAAAAAACGCTCAACTTTTAATTTTATCCTAAGACTGTGTATGGCAGCGTTTCTGTTCCTTCAAACATTTTTTGAACAAAAATATTTTTTTGTGTTTCTATTCCCAATTACGATTTTTTAGAACAAAAACACATTTGATAATTAAAAAAAAAACACTTTTTCCTCCGACGTAGGTCTGCAACCGGCGCTGGCCGCATGACTGGCTGCCACAGGCGGCGGCTAACAGGTGGTGGCCGTGTCGTCGACGATGGATGGTAATTCCAAAAGTGTTTCAAAAAGTGTTCCAAAATTCAAAATCAAATTTTTTTGTCTCTTGAAAATTGTTCCTTGGCACAAAATCGTTCCGCGGAACACTTTTGAAACATTTTTGAACCATACGCATTTCTGTTCCAAAAGTGTTTTTGAAACACTTTTGGAACAGAAACACTTTCTCTGGCTGCAATCCATACACAGCTTAATTCTACTCAAAAGTTTTCCTTTTTTTGTCCCAATTTTACTGATCTAGTACCAAAAAAATCCTAAACTTTTAATTTTGTCCCAATTTTACCCAAAACTTTTACTTTTGTCTCAATTTTACTGGCCTAGTACCAAAAAAACCTTCAAGTTTTATTTTTATCCCAATTCTACCATCGTTTACCTTTTGTTCATAATCACAATTAGTTAATCCTACGTGACTCGAATTTTTTTGCCGAATTTATCAATAAACTTTCAAAATTTAAAAAGGTTTCAAAGACGTCGAGATTTTAAAAAGTTCGTCAGAATATTTTTATGTCTAGCCGTTCTTTGGGTTGTTGTGTGCCGAAAAGAGTACGAAATGCGCCGTTTTTAGTAACTATACATCTCTTAGCAATACATAGGGGTAGCTAAAAACAGAAAAGAATTTTCAAATTTTTTCATGTCAGCTTTATCAATGTGTAATTCATTAAAGATATGACAATGTCACGTAAGATTAATTAACGATAATTATAGACGGAAGGCTAACGATGGAAAATTGGATAAAAGTAAAACTTGAGGGTTTTTTTTTGGTACTATGCCGATAAAATTGAGACAAAAGTAAAATTTAAATATTTTTTAGTACTAAATCGATAAAATTAGGACAAAAGTAAAAGTTTTGGGTAGAATTGAGACAAAGTAAAAGTTTGAAGTTTTTTATGAGATAAAAAAAGTAAATATAATTAACACAAATGTCAAAGTTAGAGGTTTTTTTTTAGTATTAGCCCTCTGAATTTTGACCAAATATATAATGTTGTTCCTGTTGTTTTAATATGATCCTTTAATTTTAACCTTGTGGACAACATTATCATCGTACTTTTAATTTATTCAACATGATTTCCGAAATTTTGATAAAATGTACCCTTTACATGGTAAAAAAAAATGATTACCGACATAATGCCACATTTTTTTTTGGGGGGGGGGGGGGGGGGGGGGGGGGCGGGGGCGGCGGCGGGGATCATAATGCCGCATTTACTTAATAAGAAATCATTCTGAAAATGTGGGAGCTAATCCCGGTTTACATGTCACCAGCCACATCCCTTCGACGGAAAAAAGGTTACTACACATTCCAAAAATTGCGGATTCCAGTTGAGAATTTCTAGCATGATTAAGAGCATCACGTGATGGGGTCGGCATCTAGACTCTTTATTTGCCTCTCTAATGATCAATTTCATCTAATAAAAAAATAAAAACAATAATGATCAATTTCATGCCCGTCCACATGTGAGGAGATGAGTTATTTTAGTTGCTCCGTTTGTTTCATGAAAAATAATTTTTAAAAAAATATTTTCCGGATTTTTCGGCTTTTGGTCCGTGGAAAATAAGCTAGTAATAAAAAAAAGCATTTTCCACCCATAAAAAAAAAATCTTTCAAAAGTGAGGAAAATATTTTTCTCTTTGAAAAATGTTTTCTTCTTTTTCATAAGAGGAAAACATTTTCCTCATCTTTCCTTCCTCCTCTTTTCCACATTTTCTTTCGTTTAAATTAGTTTTTATTTTACTTTCTTTTCATTTTTAATTTATTTTTTTAACAATTCAAAATTTTAATCTTTTTCTTTTTCTTTTACTTTCTTCTTCGGCCAATCTCTAGCCTATGGCAAGTCCAGGTCAGGCGTCGCTGATATGGTGAGCTCGAGGTCACTCAAGGCTCACCTCACTGACCTCAAGCTCACCAGATCTAGCGAGGCTATCCTCGAGCCCTCGCCCAAGGCTCGTAGGGCTTGGCAAGCTCGAGCCTCGTTGACGATGGTGAAAGCTCGGTGGCCAGTCACCAGCCAAAGAAGAAAGGAAAAAGAAAAAAATAAACTATAAAATCGATTTTAAACAAAAATTATTAAAAGACGTATATCATGAAAATTGATTTTGAACAAGAATTTTATACATAGCCATTTTGGATTTGATATTGGATGAGATTATTCGTAGTAGTGGGAATTTGTAAGAATCGTCAAGGAATAGAAAAAGAGCTTAGTCAAAAGCGAATGATACAAATCTTATCACGTCCAAATCTAACGCGAGTATGGACTAATCTTAAGATTGCATTGGCTTGTGTGCTACAGTGAGGGAAAAAGACCTCGACATGGGTCATGAATGCCACATTTGGAGTGTTGGGAGCACACAATAAAAGTCTGACACTTATTGGCAAAAATAAGTCAAAGTCCGTGCTCATCAATATATTAAGTTGAATTTACCTTTACTTAAAAATTGAAACCAATAAGCTATAAGCCAAATATATAATGTTGTTCCTGTTGTTTTAATATGATCCTTTAATTTTAACCTTATGGACAATGTTATCATCGTACTTTTAATTTATTCAACATAATTTCCAAACTTTTGATAAAATGTACCCTTTACATGGTAAAAAAAAAAAATAATTACCTACATAATGCCACATTTTTTTGGGGGGGGGGGGGGGTGGCAAGCTCGAGCCTCGTTGACGATGGTGAAAGCTCGGTGGCCAGTCACCAGCCAAAGAAGAAAGGAAAAAGAAAAAAATAAACTATAAAATCGATTTTAAACAAAAATTATTAAAAGACGTATATCATGAAAATTGATTTTGAACAAGAATTTTATACATAGCCATTTTGGATTTGATATTGGATGAGATTATTCGTAGTAGTGGGAATTTGTAAGAATCGTCAAGGAATAGAAAAAGAGCTTAGTCAAAAGCGAATGATACAAATCTTATCACGTCCAAATCTAACGCGAGTATGGACTAATCTTAAGATTGCATTGGCTTGTGTGCTACAGTAATGGAAAAAGACCTCGACATGCGCCACGAATGCCACATTTGGAGTGTTGGGAACACACAATAAAAGTCTGATACTTGTTAGCAAGAAGGAGTTAAAGTCCGTGCTCATCAATATATCAAGTTAAATATACCTTTACTTAAAAATTGAAACCAATAAGCTATAAGCCAAATAGAATTTATTAACTACTCCATACTATATAAATTCTCCGATATGGAATTTTCTACGTGCATACTAACACAGAGGTTGTATCTAGAAACTACGATTGATATATGAGATATGCACATTAATTACAAAAGGTTGTTATATAGTATGTCATTTATATTTGAGACAATCAACTCAGTGCCAAAGCAATCCATTCTCAATCATAGTTACCTCAAGCACTCGTGTAATAAATATAGTCGAGTACCATCTAGGGTCAACACACTTCGTTAGGGTGTCAGGAGATTTTCGGCTCGAAACGGGAGGTTCCCTATTCATATTTCACAAGCTACATGCAAACTGCTTCGAACCAAGACCATTTACATTGTTTGAAAGCTTGAATTTTTCCGATTCATGGGCTAAAGTACGCTATAAGTATCAAAATTTATGTGCGACGCTCACTTTAGTGCCAAAATTTTCAAAATGATCACTTAAATGTCAATTTTTTTAAGACGCTTATTTTAGTGCCAACTCCAATTTGTGCTAACGTGACTCGCCGAAAATCCGACGTGGCTTATTTGTTACTAACATTTGGGCTCACTTAACTCACTAGAGTTAGTATTAAAGTGACCATTTTCTAAAAAAAAAATTAGCACTTTAATGATTGTTTTGAAAGTTTTGGCACTGAAATGATTGTTTTTTTTAAATGACACTTAAATAATTATTTTGAAAGTATTAGCATTAAAGTGAGCGTCATACATAATTTTTGACATTTGTAGTGTACCTAAATCTCGGTTCATGACATTTCCGAAGTATTTCATAGGTGTTAAGGTATCGAAGGCCTTTCACTAGTGCTCCTGAATTATAGTTTTGAAGAATAATAATAAACAGATAGATAGATGAAAATCAAAACCCACAAGGATCATCAATTGATCACCCAAAACATTCCAGTTGATTCTCTCAGCTTCTAAGTTCTGATGCTAGGAGATGTTGAGGTTTCTGACATAATTTCGGACACGAAGCTATGCCTAGCAGCTCATGGAGGGCTAGTGAGCAATGACGGAAGGATCCCAACGTGACAAGAAGAAAGCAGACAAATTGTTGGGGTAGAGAGAGAGAGAGAGAGAGAGAGAGAAACGAGTGGTAGAAGCCTCCCTCGATTCGATTCGATTCGATTCTGTGGGCTGCTGTCCAAGCTCAAACACCATGCTTTCTACAGAGAGACAGGTTTTTCGTGAAACCGCTGATGTCGGGTGCTGGTGGCGATTCAAGTTGGCCGCGGTTTTTGTGACAATGACAAAACATTCCTGTGCGACGGTGCGGGGCTGCGTCACGCTGTTCGTCCTCTCACCGTCCCCCCATCCCCCCCGCCCTTCCCCTTCTCTCTCTCGTTCATATGGGCCCGGCTGGGATCCATC
This sequence comes from Rhodomyrtus tomentosa, assembly GCA_028455895.1. NCBI lineage: Eukaryota > Viridiplantae > Streptophyta > Magnoliopsida > Myrtales > Myrtaceae > Rhodomyrtus > Rhodomyrtus tomentosa. Next base: position 30,178,139 of record JAPCWY010000001.1, on the reverse strand, counting down.
GATCCCTACACCGCGACCCGGGTCTAGGGCCGTGACGGTCCCCTCTTGAATCCATAGGCACCGTGAATGGGCCGGTCGATGCGATACGCCGTCAATCATGAACATAACGTTATCTCCGGACAAAAAATGCGATCGAAGTGACTGTTAACGGGTTCTAATAAAAAGGAACGTATTTAGGATAGATTATCATTGGTGGATGCGAGCAGTTCAGGCACCGTAGAAGTTCATCGATTGGGCGAACCCCCCCGTGAACCGTCCGATTGAGCTACGAGTCACGAGCAACGATCGGCCTACAGAACGGGCCAGCTTGCTTAGCTCTTCTTTGGAGGCAAAAATTGAGAAGGAAAAAAAAAAGGGCATCGAATTAGAGACTCTAGTGAAGAAATAAAAAGGAAAAACTGCATTATGATGGTCTCGTTAGCAGAATTGGATTATTAACTTCTGTTGAAATGGTGTGATGAAAGTATCAAACTTGGGAAAAAGAGAAGTTGCTCTTGTCAACACTTTCAGTCTTTCACTGTTCACTCTTCCATCATTCCCAAATATCAGATTTCCGTGCAGCACGTATCAACACTGCAAAATTTATTGGAAAATTGACGCAAATCGCCTATGAGTTTTTGAAGCATGTTCAACTTAGCCCCTGAATTATAGAAAGATATTCAATGTAGTCTTTTCATTAATTCAAATTCATTTATGACTTTGAACATTTTCTTATAGTTTAGGGATCAAATTAAAAATATTCTAAAAGTTCGAGGACCACATTGAATGAATTGAAAGTTCAGGGATCGCATTGCACATTGTGTTAAAGTTCATGTACCATATTATTCAAATTCAATGTTTAGGGATCACATTGAGTATTGGGTTAAAGTCTAGTGACTATTTGTGTTATTATCCCAAATTAATAAAATATCTACGATATTGGTGTGTGTCTGGAACGGCATTGTTCCTTCTTCTTTTTTTCCCCCTTTCTTTTCGAGTTTATGAGTTGTGACGTCGAAAACTAAATCAATCTCGTGTGGTTCTTTTAGCAGCATCAAATAAATAGGTGAATTCTTGTTATGACGAGAATTTAAAAGATACCCTCTTGATAAGCCTAAAACATCATGGAGCATTTATTTTTTTAAAATGATTATTCCAGAAAGTCGAGTGTTGGAATGTATTATAATTAAACAATTTGCGGTTAGTCTCATCATTAATGAAATGTACACCTCGATGCGACCTTATCAAGAAGTGTACATGACGGTCGACCGTCTACGGATGTTGCTCTCACATTTCTAAAGTTAGTCGATCAGCATCTTTGAATCGAGTATGGAGAGACGAGACGAGACTGAAACTTCGCTTACAGTTAAGAAGTATCATCGGAACAGAAAACGTACATGAACGTATAGCTATTAGGGCACTAAATATCACGAGTACTGACAAAAATACTTGGATTGGCAGACATGGGAAAAGAACAAGGCAGACACGGAAGGGGCAAAGCCAAACCCCGTTTGACCAGTTAGCACGTTGCATGACAAAGCCTGCAAAAATACTGCTTAAGATCAGCGATTTGAGATTTCTGTGTGCTTTGCTTCGCTGTCATGACATCTCTTGCAAGTCGCTGACATCTTTTGGCTGCATTATTGTTATTTATTTTTATTTTTATTTTTATTTATTATTATTATTATTATTTTGCTGAATGGCTATTTGTTTTTCGTGCACTCAAAGGACATGCAATACACGTACATGACAAATATTTGCAGGGACGTGATGCACGAAATCATGTGGAGGGAGAAGCTTTTGAAGGGCTTTTGGTCTCCGCGAACTTGTCTGCTCCCGGAATGCTTGTTTTGAGGTAGTTTCTTGTTTAGTGTCTGAAAAAAAAAACAACAGAGATATTTAGTTTTGAAAATGTCACTACAAAGTCTTATGGAGCAAGAATTATCATTTCTCGGATTTTATTCTCTTTTTTCTTTTCTTGTCAAGTGAAAATCAAACGCCAAAGTTTGCAAGTTTAAGAAAATATAAAGTAAGATTTAATTTCAAATCGATGTTAAGTTGCCGTCCGGAGGATTACCACAAAAAAAAAAGTTTTGAACCTAATGTAATTATGCCAATTCAGCTCTAAACTATTGCATTTGTCGAGTGAGTTCTAAATCTTTTGCAATTATGTTAATTCAATTTATTGGCCGGTCGGCGCTAACGTGACGAGGATTACAAACCCTCACTCTAGTGATTAACGGAGGTTTCAGATTGAATCGGCATAATTACAATTAATAGGTTTAGGAATTTTTAAAGTAATTTTCTTAATTGCTTTTAGATTCAAGAAGTGATGTAATTCCCGCCACTATTATTATTGTTGTTGATATGGTCATCATTATTATCATCATAGTTGGCAGCCTTGTGGAAAATTTAGTCATGAGATTAGATGGGTCACATTCAGTTTCATGCTTGCAATTCTTGAGGAAATTCCACGCATGTGACACGTATGGGTAAATAATTAGATGCCCACTAGTCGAGATAAAAAAAATAAAAAAAAATAATAATAAGTGTTTTTATTTGTCTTACATTCCGAGACTGCAAGTCAAACGAGACATTCAGAGCATTGTCGTCTAGTCTAGGGGTCGGCACCGCGAACTTTACTCGAGGAAATTCGCGTAGTTGTCTGTTGCCCTCACTTGAAATTTGTCAAATCATTTTATGTTATTTTTATTTTGTTAATCATTTTTAAGGGTTTATTCGCGCATGTTGGGGGCACAGCATGGCGTCATCTGTCCTTGCCTAAAAGGCAACTGAAAAAAGTTATTATTAGCAGACCAAAATAATTATCGAACGGGGAATAGTAATATCGTGAGCCTCCACGCTTAATCATTTCGCAAATAACGAGTGGAGCTGGCCGCTGTGGAAAATTGTGGGCGTCGGCTGATCGCAAGCCCCGATCGATGATGCTCATTTAAATGGTTCGTGTTACGTGAACCATTGCCAAATTTTGACTTTCGAAAATTCTTCCCTGTGCTACTTGAAATAACAGGATTATATTGATATTATTATTATTATTATTTAGGTGATATAATAATGTATTGAACTTTTAAAAGCGTTAGGTATAAGAATGGAACCGGACACAAAAATCATGAACAAAAAATGACACCGTTATATGCAATAGAGGGTTCAACGATGAATCGGTTGCAAGATACAAAATCGCGTTGAAAACGCATTCAACTCCAACGGCGAAAAAAGGCCAGATGAATCTGCAAAAGAGCACGGCCAAACAAGCGGCCAAGAGCAGACAAAACATCTAAAACCTATACGGCCAAAACAGCGGCCAAATACCAAGAGAACTAATCTAGGCGACATCGGGACGATTCTCAAAAATAGCGCTAGAAAGACCCCAATTTAAATATATTGATATTATTATCTACTGCAAATCTTAAGTAGCTCGTCAAATATTTCTATGGAACTAATCTCGAAATTTCTCTCACGTGGACAGAATTTTTTTGTTAAAAGATCATTTTTTTTTTCTGCAAAAGCTGAAACGGGGGATACGGAGTTTCAAGATTACCCTAAAAAATAATTAAACGCTCAGACAGCACGGTTAATAATAATTGACACGACAACATTCGAAGTGCAGAGCTTAGAGGGATAGTAAATTCGGAAGGGACATTTCTTGTGATGATTCATTTTCCCTCCTAAACATTTTTCATGGCTTCAGGAGCGAAGTTAAGCAGCCAAATGTGGCATGTATAAAGTTCTTCGCTTTAACCCTCCGGGGCCAGGCGCTGTTTCCTGGAGGCTCCGGCGAATTTTCGGCTCGTGAATTGGAGGTTGCGTGTTCAAACCCCAACGGACCTGACCGTTCGTAAACTGTCCCGAATTAGGATCACTTGCATGAGCCACGGACCTGTAACTTAACCGGTTTATGGGACACGCGAGACGTTCCATACATCTCCAGAAAGCCGGACCGGAGCTCAAAGGCATAGGGGAAAAATAAGGAGCGTGAGTGATGCAGATGAGGTGATTAGTCTAGTGAACCCCACGAGTCTGGAATTTCACGTTTACATCAATTATTTACCCAATCCAGAAGTGTAAAACTCAGAATTTAAAAGAGAGAAAAAAAAAATTACTTTTTCATTGTAGCATTGGCCCTGAGATTCGTTTCACTAGGGGCTTCGCCTCGGATTAAACCCTAAAGTTTCACCATCTTCCATTATTAAACTGAGTTTTGTGCGCTCTGACTAATGACCAGTCACGTTGGCATAATTAATTGACTTGTATGTGTCGCCTAATAATCCAAATTAATTTCCATAACGTTTCATATATTTCGGACCCAAAAAAAAAAAACCGCTAGAAAACACACTCAGATTCTTTCTTACAGCGAATCGTATTCGGTCCCAAGATGGCAACAAGCATGTAGAAACACGCTACTTCGCTAAACTCTATGATAACCGCACACTTAATAGAGCAATTATAATAATCACCACACGACGCAGAAGTTAATCAAGTTACTGTGCCTAGCTACAGTATCATCGGAGCGATCCTCAATCGAAGAAGTCGGATAAGAGGAAGTAAATCTTCCTCGGAAGGGTTCCTCGGACGTGGTAAAATAGTCTGAAATTTTTTAAATTTATTGCAATTTCGCCAATTAAGTCCTAAAACTTTTAACTGACCTAAGTTTTTTCACGTTTCACCAATTAAGTCCAGCCGATTTTTGCAAGAAATCGCTGACTTAAATCCCAACCGTCCGACATGGCACGGCAAGTGCTGACATAGTTAATTTTTAATAATATTTTAGTATTTCTTTTCAAATTCATTTTCATTTTCCATTGTTTTACCATGCCGGCACCGGCCGTGCAGCGCAGAATGGCCGACATCCGCGTCAGTAATTTCCGGTCAAAAATTGACCTCATAGACTCAATTGGTAAAACATGAAAAGATTTTGCACTTAACTACCCAAAACTAAAAAGTTTAGGAATAAATTAGCACGGCACGATTGATTTATGATTTTTTGAATAATTTTTCCCATACCGTAACCATTTGTCCAGAGTGGGACCCACATGACCGGTTCGCTGAATTAGCGTCCAGGCGAACAATTTATAAGGAGTAACCGCACACAATAGTATATTAGACAGAGGCTTTTGCCTGATTTAACCAATTATGTGACATGTACATATACATACACATATATATATAGAGAGAGAGTACCTGATACACAATATAAAACTCTTTTTTTCTTTAACAAGTTTCAATAATTGAAAGTAAGCCGCATGTTTGGAATTCACTTAGTTGTTGAGGACCTATCAAATGGCAAGGTCATATCCACGAGACCCTACGATAATGTGCCCTTCATGCATGCAGCCAAAGTTGATGGACCGCATGAGCCTAAACAGGAGATAGAATAATACCATTTGATCATTTTTATTTTTTGGTAAACAGAAGGTACAAACTAGACAATCTACGACCATTCGATCATATTTATATCAGTGTGGAGCCAATCCAGCCCTTGCAAGAAAAGATGAATGACAAGCATAGGTGAAGTATTATAAATTGTTGATTGAAGACGTGCACATACATAAGTATTTCCTGTTGTCTATTTGCCAGGCGAGGGAGACAAACGAGGAACATGCCCCTCGTATCTAAATCCTATAAACAACAAAGCAACTTGAGATTAGATAAACCAAATGTCGGAATAATTTAATGGCAGAACTTATCTTTTTAATCAATTTTCGTGAACTTTTACCAAGGGTCAAATCAAATAAAGAAGAATGTGTGTGTGTGGGGGGGGGGGGGGGGGGGGGGAGGCCGACTGAATCAGTTGAATTGAAGCAATTGTTGCGGCGTTTCATCTAATGTGAACAAGGGAATAGGATGTTCTAATGTTAATAAAATATGATCCCACGTTCAGTCGATAATTACCGAGATCTAATTTAATTAACGTTATATTACTCATGTTAATTATCATCACCTCACCTAATAACCGTCTCGACAGAAGACGGTTATCTGAAGAGGCGCGAATGGCAATATAAATAAAACTGATCGACTAATGCCAAACCCTCGCGTCACTTTCAATTTTCATTGGAACGTACCTACAGAACGTACGTTTATCGGAGAACACACCCCATTGCTCTGAGAAGGGAATTGGCTAGAAACACCCTGTTGCAAATCTTTCAACGCTCTGCGCATCCTTATTCATCTAGCTTCATCAACAGCTGGAGGTATGTACCGTTTCTTTCACGTTTTCGCATTCTTTCCCGATTTTGCACTAGTTTTGTTCGTGAATGATGAATCGGGATCATCAGTTTCTCTAATTTTAGTCTAACATAGAAAAGGAAAGTATTTTTCGCGGACCACTAATTGAGTTTTCGATCAAAGAGAATACATGAGTTGTGAGAGCTATGCACAAAACCTATAAAACTTACGATATGTGCACTCACGATTCAGATTAGGGAACGTATGTTTTGTGAAAAATAAATAATTTGATATTTTCCTAAAAATGTTAGCTGATATTGCTTATAAAAGAAAAGGAGATCGTCCGAGAAAATGATTAGACATAAATTGTTATCAATCAAGAAAATATTTTTCATTGGTTAATTATTTCAAACGATACATGCGATCATTTTTAGGAAAATATTTTTCAAATTATTCATTTTTCACAAAACAAATGGAGCCCTAACCTGCCTTGTCTAATGATGGTGGCTATAAAGGAAAATGGTGATTAATTTTCAACTAAAAGTGCACCAAACAAATTATAATATGAGGTAAAGAACATTTTGCCATGATGATTTTCGAGCATCCTGCCTTTGTAGCAAAATGCTACGGGCTGTCACCAAAAGATGAAGTGCTCATGATGATAACTTTCTCACTATGCGTCTGGTAATTCCTGAAAAGAGGTGGATTTAGATTACATAACATAGTACGATGCTGGTAATTTGAGTAACTGTAATGAAAGTTTACTTCTTTGTATGATAGGGATCACGTTCAGTAATCACAAATTGATCATGATGCGCTGGTTCTCCCACCTTTAGAAACAACTTATTGTAGAAAATCTAAAGCTAATCTAAAGCTAATATCTCTCTCTCACACACACAATACCTGCATCGTGCCTTCGTCGGTACGTACCTGCCCCCACTGTTCCCAACCCCGTAAAGACGGTGAAGGGGCGACCGGGAAGAGGCGGAAGGTGAGTCGTGGGAGACGATCTAATGTTGACGACGGTGGCAGAGCGGCAACAATCGAAGAACTGAATTGGGGCATTCCTGGATTCTCACACAAGGTATTATCTGGTTTGGCTCATCCCATTCTGAGCCTGGCAGTTGGATGCTTTGGGGTATGGATGGACGCTTGCCCAAGAGGTCACCCTAGTAGGTAGTACTACTCCCACCTGGGCATGTTCTATTAAGTGTTAACGTGTAATTTATGTGTGTAGTGCGATATTTCTGTAATTATCTTTTATTTTTACGCTTAGTGTAATCATTCACTCCTGTAAAATACATGTCATGAAGACCCTAGTCAGGATTGAGCCACCATAAATACTTTATCGTTATTTTCTCTCCGACTCTAAACAACATCACGTTTAACTTTGAAGTTTCAAAGTTAGAGCAATGTCATTGCGTCAAAAGGCGCCTCCGTGATATCAGATATGTGCATGCGTGTTGGAATCCCTCGTTCCCTATCCAGTGCGCGATTTTGTTTATCCTTGCCTCCTACGCCACATGCCAAGCGCCACTCCTTATCCAGACCCCCACTCTCCGTCCTCGTCGGACCAGATTGTTACATGAATAAAGCGTGTCCGAGGGAAGAATGGAAAGAACATAAAAGGGAAAAATCAAAACAAAACAAAAAACAAAGACAAAGAAAACAGAATCAATGCCGTGTAAAATGCACTAATGTTAATGTGTTATGCAGTCGCCATTAGGGGGACATGTGAGAATTCCTTGGCCATATATTGCTAAGCCAAGTCTCATCAAACTGAGCACAGCTGTAGATGTAGAGCAACATATCGATCGAGAAAAGTTCCCCTCGTAATAGAAATTAGAGAGAGAGAGAGAGAGAGAGAGAGAGAGAGGAGACAGATGTGGCCTGGCTCATCCAAAGAACGTGACAGGGCCAATGATGGTATTTCTCCCTCATCCCATCTTTCTCCTTCGGCTTCAGAGACGCGCATGTGGGTCAAAGTTTGGCAGTTTGCAGAGAGGGAAACGCTCTGAATTGTTAATAATATTCACTCTTGTTTGATTGCATATTTCGGTGAAGAGGAAGGACATCAAATCACACACACACAAGGAGAGGGAGGGAGGGAGGGAGGGAGGGAGGGAAAAAAAAAGAAAGCAGATTCCAATTCAATCTCAGGCTAAGGGGCTAGTAAGTAATATGAAAATTGATATTACGATAATACTGTCATTTATTTTTTATCACACGATCTTTCAATTAATAATTAATTTATATAAAATATGTGATGATATTGTGCGGATCTGCGATTGAGATTGTATCGTTATTATTGACAGTACCGTCCTAAAACATTTGCATACATCAATGCAACACATCCCTAATTATCAGGGGAAAGCACTTACAAATACATCAACTTGGTGCCAAGTTCTTCATATCAAGGCATTTTCTTGCCATTGGCATCTCTGTTAACAGACGAAGGCAAATCGTCAAACACTTTCCAAACACGGCCTCAGAGAGAGAGAGAGAGAGAGAGAGAGATGGAGCATTATGAGCAGCATGGCTTCTTTGAGGAGCTCTTGGCGGCTCAAAGGAGGAGCCACAGCGACCACCCATTTGAGACCAGCCCCACTGAGATGAACGAGCCCTTCTTCTCTAATGCCTGGGCTTCTTCTCACCATCCCTGCTTCGACGAGAACCCGTCGTTCTTCTCTCCCTCTCAAGCCTTCTCCGTCTCTCCATCCCTCGACCAGGATGATCTCAGCAGCTTGTGCTTCCCATTTGGCAATGAGTACTCTTTCTTGCAGCAGCCCCACATGATAAGCGACTCGTCCTATAGCCCGGTCACCGGTCCGCAGTTCACCGACTCGTCCTACAGCCCGCGCGAGATCGACGCCGGCGTTCAAGAAGATCAGTTCCCGCTTCATCCTCTGATGGGGGAAGACGAACCTGGTGGTCCTGCTCGGCTTCTGACGGTGGCGGATGATTTCGAGAGCCTGTATCTACAACAAGCGACTTGCAAGGTTGAGCCCGTAGTACATCACGAATCTCCTGAAGCAGCAGCAGCAGCTCCTCCTAGAGTGTTCGAGATGGGCGGTTCTTGTCTGGAAGGGAAGATCAGGGCCAAGAAGGTGGAGGGCCAGCCTTCCAAGAACCTGATGGCCGAGAGGAGGAGGAGGAAGCGGTTGAACGATCGGCTCTCGATGCTCCGATCCATCGTTCCCAAGATAAGCAAGGTATGTGGTCCAGATTCTGGTAATGGAATTTCTTATCAAGTTACACAGAGACTGAGTGGGACTGATCGAGTTTGAACCTGCGATGTGCTATCTTTTTTTGCTCTGCAGATGGACAGGACATCGATTCTTGGAGACACTATCGACTATGTCAAAGAACTTCTTGACAAGATCAACAGTTTGCAACAAGAGAGCAAACTGGATTTGAAGGAGCTGAACGTGTTGGAGCTCCTCAAGGAGATGAAGCCGAGTGAAGTTTCGGTCAGAAACTCACCGCAGGCATGCCCAGTTTCTTGTGCTTCTTTCAGTAACATCGATTCCATGAAAATTTTCTGGACTTCAAATTTTCAAGAAAACCATGGGGAAGAACTAAATTTTTTTTTTTTTTGGCCATTGCAGTTCGAAGTGGAGAGAAGAAATGAGAACACAAGGATTGAGATTTGCTGTGCGGGGAAGCCAGGACTGTTGCTATCGACCATATCCACCATGGAAGCATTAGGGCTTGAGATCGAGCAGTGCGTTATTAGCTGTTTCAGTGACTTTGCAATCCAAGCTTCCTGTTCAGAGGTACAGAGAGAGAAACCCCCATTAAAAAAAGGAATAAACAGTTCAAGATCCTCCAAATTTTTTACAAATTTTTGTTTTTGAAATTACATTGAGCTAAGTGAATTGATTTTTTTTTGTGGGTCCAATAATCTCTTCTTCTTCTTCTTCTTTCTTATATGTTTGTGGGAACAGGGATCGGAGCAGAGGAGTCTGGTCAGCCCTGAAGATATGAAGCAAGCTTTGTTCAGGAATGCAGGGTATGGAGGGAGGTGTTTGTGATGGTGAAGGATGCTCCTGGTTTTAGTAATTGAAAATGAGTTTTGGGAATGTGAGGCTGTAGTGAAACTGGGGTTAGAAGATTTTTTTTTTTTTAATTTATGCGTTTTTTTTAATTATTGACAAACAGAGCAGTGTGATGTTTTGTTTCATGTGAAAAAGGTGATCCAGGAGACTTTTTAACTTCTGATTTCCTGTTACTGCGCGCGTGGTGGAGGTGGAAATTTACTTTTGTTTGCATCTATCTGGGGCACAATTCTTTTTTAATAGATGTTCATGCCTCGATAGTTAATATTAGCCCGTAAATTTGGCGAAATGGCCAAATTTCGGAATCGGCTTACAGTCTCGGATGAAAAAACGTACTTAACTATTGGAAAGCAAGTAGATTTTGATGTAAGGATAGGAGCGAAGACTCATCGAGGTTACCAGAGACAAACCCATTTGGAAATTCTCAATCTTTTGTGCTACAAAAGAAAAGGGAGCAGGAGAAAAAAAAAATTTAAGGATGAAAGAATCGGTCTAGAATCGGTACACAATACATTGAAAAAGCAACAGATGACTGCAGAGAGCGCAATTCCATAAGTCCTAACGGGAATTTCAACCGCCTTATAATGACATCTCTGGAACCACAAGCCGCGCTTTAGGGCAAGCCAAAATGCAATTAACCTGACAAACAATCAGAGACCTGAATGATTCAATTGGCAGGCCCCCTTACATTCTTTACACATTCATGATTACTCAGTCTTATCCTCCATCCATTGCTTTTTGCAGTTTTATTGTCCTTTTCCTAATTGGTGCTCCTAATGGAATGGGTTGGGTCTGATTGGTGACTAAAAACCAATGGCCAATCAGCTTTTGGAAGTCTAGGGTTTGTGAGAATCTTATTTGATTGATAAGATCCAAGACGTGGCCGCACTTGCAAAAGAAGATCTAGGAATATTCACGTTGCTTGAAAGCAACCAACCTGAGGAAGAAGCTAGGAATTTTCCCCTCCCTCGGGAAGCTGCTGAGATAACTTTTTAAGTAAAAGAACTATTACTTTTTGCATCCTTAGGATTTTACCTAACACAAGCTTTCACGCTTTGTGAAGGATCTGAGGAAGCCGGGGACGGCCACCCTAACCCAAAATTTTTTAGGATCAGAAGACTGTTTCGTGTTGATGAGACGTCAAAGCGTTGGTAGGTGTCAAGGTCCGCTGTGAACAGAATTTTGGTTGCAACTTATTTGATCTGTAACACACGTTGGTAAGTTGCAGAAAAATTTTGTGGATGTATCGATGGTCTATCGATTTTACTGGTACGGCTTACCAAATCGCTAACTTTTTATAGAAAATTACCGACTTTTATTTGAATCTCCTAATCAGCTTTTATGTGATTGTTTTGAAATTAGCAATTATTCTAATAACTCATTAATATTTGTTTCTTAAAGTTACCAAAAGTTTAAAGTTGTTAACTCTTGTATTAAGCTACGTTTATTTGATTGTCTGAAATTACTAAATTTTCTCCCGGTAGTTTAACACGAATTATTTATTAAAATTACCAATATGTTAACTTTTGCTAACTCTCATTGGGAAATTTTAGCTTGTTATTGAGCACTACTGAGGACTAATTGATTGTTTTGAAATTTGAAATTGTTAACTGTTAAATAAGTTACCATCGAGATACCAATGCCTATACCCCTCTCTCTAGGGCTTTTCCTTATCACAGCCGCCAAACCCACCCCTCCCTCCATTGCAGAACCTCCTTGAGGGATAGGGACCCTCCCTCCCCCCCTCCCTCCCTCCTCTTTTCCTCTCTATGTCATTATCTATCTCTCTATCTTTTCTTTTTAAAGAATTTTCAAGACTCCTTCGCTGGCGTGTTCGAGCGCCTCCAGCAAATCTTTGAAGCTCCTCTCTCACTGTGTACAACGGTGAGTTTACCTGAAAGTGTTTACGCCAATTGTTGCTATTTTACAACTCTTCTCTTCCGATATAGATTTAAATCTAAATTTGAGAGTTTTCCTATCCCGGTCTATATACAGATCTGGAGTTTACATTGTGTTATTTGTGCTCTTTCAATATATTTGTGTTGTTATCTCTGTACAGTGATTGAGCTAACCCTACAACTAAAATCGATATTGAAAGAATAAATATTCGCCCGCGAGAGTTTTTATTAGATTACTCAATCTTCTTTTACATTACGCAATCTTGTTCGATCCAATATGATCAAAGGCAAAACAAAATAAAGATTCGTTATAAAAAAAAAACGACATTATCTAGAAATAGAAATAATTATCTAGAAAAAAAAACATGTTTTAAGTATATATCCAAACAAGATATAGAAATTTCTAATAAATTAGATGAAATCTCAAAGAATCCATGATTCAGTATATTTTCATATAATTATAAAATTCGAATCGTTTCATTCGCGAGGAGCCGGATGAGAAGAAACTCTCATGTTCGGTTTTGTAGTAGAGATGGAATTAAGAAAGAACCATCAACTATACCCCAAAAGAACCAAATTTCATAAACAACACAGAGGAAGAATGAAAGGAATATATTTTCGAGAGGTAATCATATTTGTTTCGGTAAATACGCTCTTCAGGCACTCGAACCCGCTTGGATCACATCTAGAGTGCTCGAGACGCCGAATCTGGATGCGCACTGCCTTTTGGCAAAACCAATACTATAGATGATAGATTTTAGCGTGTATTTATCACCGACGGTGATACGAGTTTTGGTGATCGGTCGCCTTTTCTTCGGCAGATGCCATCATTAAAAGATCAAAGTGGACTGCGAAAGGAGGAAGACGCCGCGGGTTACATCAAATTGATCTGTTTTTTGGATTTAACTTGATTATAACGCTTTGTGATTGGTTTAGTCTTGATATCATGTACCTTTCTTTTTATGTGAAATGAAAGTTTCTTTCTGACAAAAAAGAAAGAAAGAAAAAGTTATCAACTTTCTTAAATTATTAACACATTTAGGAAAATTTCAAAGGCGCGGCTTTTTTCACTCCTTTTTTTTTTTTGCTTTAACGCTTCTTATTGAATGTTTTGACGATATTATCTTTCGTGTGAACCCACCAATTCAATTATAATATTCAAGAAACATGATCTGCTTATTTAGTTTGATCAAATATTTTTTCCTTGCGGGTCCCACTTTTCTTTTTCTTATTGTTGGAATCATTTATTTTCCTAATCCACGCGTTCTCCTTCTTGGCTTTTCGTATCTCTCTCTCTCTCTCTCAGAGTATGTCGGTAACAAAGACTCCCTTGCTTTCCCTGACATGGATCTGACGATGCATTGCTAAAACATAGCAAGGGCCTGGTGGACAGTCACCCGCGTGGTGGCGGTAAAATCCCTTTCCACCTTTGACTCCCCCTTAATGTCTATATAATCTAACCGTCACAGGTTGGTAAGCCCGCTTCGCTTTAAACCTATCATAAGAAGGGTGTTTCAAAGCTCAATATTTGGAGGATTGCTGTGGTCTTCCTCCTCTTTCTTCGCTCCTACCGCAGCATCGGTTGTTTGTACCAAAACAATTTTAAATCTATTGCAATTACGTCGATTTAGTCCTTTTTTTTTTGCCAATTCAGTCATAAATCTTTTTCAATAGTATCATTTTAGTCCAATCGACGAATTTTGGCCGCTAGGCTGACATGAACGCCGGCCGGCCGGCGTTCGAATATTTTTTTATTTTTAAATTTTTATGAATTTTTTAAATAATTTTTTTATTTCCTCCCCCTCCCCCTCCCCCACCCTCCTCCCCCCACCCTCACCAAAACCACCTGGCCGGTCGCCACAGTCCGGCGATCGGCAAGAGACATGACCGGAGAGGCCTCGCTCAGCCTTGGTGAGGGCTGATCTCGCCATCGACGGGCAAGACAATGACAGCGAGGTTGAGCCCCGCCATGGCAAAACCCTATAACCCTATAGAAGCCAAGCAAAACCCCCTAAAACCTAGCGAACTGAAGCAAAGCCGAAACCTTGGAAAGGGACTACTAGAAATCTCACAAACCTCGTCGTCTTCCCAATTGATGAGACTCCTGTAGAAGCCCGCCTTGCCTTGAACCCACAGAGAAAGAAGCAGACTTTGAGAGCGCTCAGGATTCTCGCCGCTCTCCACACCCGCCCCCACCCATCCAATTTCGCCTCCTCCTTCCTCCGCTGCCCCTATTCGGCCCAGCCTCAGGAGGGCTCCGACCACAACGACTCCGATTCCGTCTTCAACAGCGCCAATTACGCCATACCCATTGGCGTCTTTCCTTCGGGTGCCGGCGAGGTCGAGCCTAGACTAGACTGGCCATGGAGGGGCTCGACCTCGTCGTCGCTGCCTCGCCCGGCGATGGCAAGGTCGACCCTTGCCATGGCCGGGCAAGGTTGAGCCCCGCCATGGTCGGTTGAGGCTCTACCTCACCGACCCTGGCCGTCGCTACCTCACCCAGTGATAGCGAGGTTGGCCCCCACCACGGCAGGGCGAAGCCTCTCCGGCCACGCCTCTGGGCGGTCGCCAAACTATGGCAACCAGCTAGGCGGTTCTAGCGAGGTAAGGGGAGGGGAAGGAAGGGAGGGAAAAAAAGGAAAAAGAAAATAAAAATAAAAATTATTAAAAATTCATAAAAGAATTTAAAAAATAGTAAAATATTCGATCGTCAATCGGTCGGTGTCCGATTTGCCAAAATTCATCAGACGAAATGAAATGACACAATTATAAAAAATTTAGAACTGAATCGACACAATTGAAATATATTTAGGACTTTTTTGGTAATTTTTTCCCGAGATGATCCGTACGTCTTGGCCAACACCGATCTTGCGAAATCACAAGATGGGGACCCAAGATTGTTTGAGGGCATTGCAAATATGGAAACCTGTATAAAAGACACCATTGAGATTCGAACAACCTCAAGCTAACATGAGGGAAGTACCTAGTTTAGTGATCATTCAAGATCACGAAGCATGTTGGGAAGATCAGCCGAGTGAAAACAGATTCTGAGCATGTAATAGAGCTCGGAGCCTATCAATGGGAGCATGGATGATGGTAGACGAATCACTTCCCCTCCTCCTTGCATTTGCGCACTAGAACAATAAGGGAATAGGGAATACAAGAACGACGAGGTTGGCATCATTGATTTTCACCTTCTCAATGCCCTGCACTTGAGGAGTAGGAAGGCGTGGAAAGAAGATAATGGCCCGCCAGAGAAAACAGAGACGACAATGATCTTGCAATAGCTGAGAACGTCAAAAGTTGGGATGTGATCAGATAAAATAAGGGGATTACTTTTGTAGAATTATAATAAAAGTAGTTGTTCACACAAGGGATAATGTTGTTAAAACATTAAAATAAGAAGTATCAAAGCCAAAAGAGGAGCAGAGAAAACGGAGCGCACCGTCCCGCCGCCCAATTGCTAATGGTGTTTGCTTCTAATTACCAATGTACAAGATTACCAACTCTTCCATGGCACCATTGTGTTTTGTATTTGCACATACGGAACTCTAGGAATCCGTGAGGAAAACGATATCTATAAGTTTATTAATTGCAGATCTAACTTCATAATGTGCATATATAAGAAGAATCCTTTTGCATAAAAAAATCCGAATAGAAAAAAATAAGTACATAGATATCACATATATGTATAATAGTGGAGGATTATGGGACAAATAATAAATTCACTTGGTTTTAGACAGATTGCATATATTTCAATTATAAAATCTCGAGTGGAGTTTCTAAAAAAAAAAAAAAGGATTTCGACGAGCTGAGACACGTTACATATAAAATATAATATCGATGAATTTCTTCTTTTTCTGTTATGGATTCATGGTTAGTTTTTTTTTAATTAGATGTGTATATTAATTTCAGGGATGACTGAATGTATGACATAGGTGTGTGTATTAAATTTCTATTTTGACCCCTAATTTATCGAAAATGCTCAAAATTGGATTGCAAAAAATAATAATTAAAAATTAATAAAAATCCATAAAATATTTAAAAAGTAAAAATAAACTAAAAAACTAAAAATAAGTACTAAAAAAGAAAGGTGATCCAAGTTGTAGTGGGGCTGTGCTTACCACAGCTGCCCACTATCGTCGGCTGTCGATGGGTGAAGGAGTGCTCGGGAGGGGGGTGTAGGTCGCCGAGCCTTGGCAACTCTCGTCGAGGCCTTACAAACCCCACAGCGAGGTCGACCCTCGTCGTGGCTACCTAGTTGTGGCTGGTTGTGGGCGATTCCGGCCTTGCCCAACCACAACATGCATGATGATTTGCTTTGCTTGAAATGACTAGTCGGAGAAAAATATTTGATCGCACTATTTTTGCCGTTAACTCAAGTAAAAGTTTGTGAGTTTTTTTACATTACTGTAAAAATCTTATCATAATTTTACTTTTGTCGCTCTTAGTACACGATGATTTGCATTGCTTGAAATAACTAGTCAGAGAAAAATATTTGACCGTACTATTTTTGTCGTTAACTCAAGTAAAAGTTTGTGGATCATTTATAAAACTATAAAAATTTTGGAATAAAATTGAGTCTACACGACAAAATTGGGACAATACCTGTATGTGAGTTTTTCATAGGATAAAAAGTAGTTTAGGATAGAATTGGGACGAGACATAAAGTTAAGGTTTTTTTATTATACAAAAATAGTTTAGCGTGGGGTTGTGACATGACCTAAAATTGAAGTTATTTTTTTTTCACGAGACAAACAAAGAAAAAAGGTTATGATAGAATTGTAATTGAATATAAAGTTGGAGTCCTTCTATGTGACAAAATCTAGAGTTTAAGGTTTTTTTAGGGGATTAGGCTTATGATTGCGGTATGTATAGGAACAAATTCATTTGATTCTAAGAGTCCGTTTGTTCGCTGAAAATTAGTAATTTGAAAATATCTTCCTACAAATGATGGTTTGCATTGTTTGAAATAATTAGTCGGAGGACAATATTTTCATTATCGACAATAATCTATGTCTAAATATTATAGTGAATGATGAAAATATTTCTTATTTATTAATTTTTGTAGATAAAATCATTTTAGAGAATATTTTTCAAATCATTTATTTTTCACATAATAAATGAAGCTTCAAAAAGATTACTACTTCTTAACTTTTCGAGGAGTCCTTCGCCGCGATTATAAATTATTGATGGACCGTCAAGTTAGAAAGATTGAGAATTGAATCATATGATCCGATTCATTCTCAATAGCCATGACATGATTGTCTTAGGGCAATCCCTTTGTCGATGGATGCTATTTGCACACATGTAGTCTCCAAAGGATGAGCAGTGAGGCTACTCTCTTTATGTAGATCTAGAGTACGTGACTCGATTTGGCGAGATGCATTGGGATCCCTGCATCTCGAAGGTTTGGACGGAAAAAATCGAGAAACGCTTGACTTATTAATATTGATTTATGAAATTAACTTACATGTACCTTGATGTTATTGGCCGTCGTATACGGTTTATTCATTTAAAATTCGTAATTACCATTTTCAATGACTAATTTTAGTAAACATGCATAGAAATTGAGTGTCCGAACCAAGAGATCTTTAGGTTCCATTTATTTCGTGAAATATGAGTGATATGAAAAATATTATCAATTTTTTTTCTTATATTGCTGACAAAAATAAATAAATGAAGAATATTTTCATCACTGAATCAAATGTTTAGATACACATTATTGTCAGTTGTGAAAATAATTTTCATTATTTCAAACTATACATGCGATCATTTTTTAAAAATTATTTTTAAAATCACTAATTTTTTGTGGAATAAATTGAAAAAAATTCAAATAAGGGTCCAAAATAACCTTATTTTCTTAAATGATGACTCGAAGTGAACATTATTTTAAATAAGGATATGAAACGGCTGAATAATCTTAAATGAGGGCCTAAAGTGACTATGGTTGTTTCAAATAATAGCCTAACCTTGCAGATCAACTAAATATTCCCATCGTGTCAAGAGCATTTTTGTCAAAGCACTATTTTAATCTAATTTTTAGTTAAAAGTTTTATAAAAAGTACCTTCTCATTTGTATTTTCTTTCTTTCTTTTTATAATTTTCAAAACAAGAGAAAATAAAAAAATAAAAAAAATTAAGAAAATTAAATGGTGAAGCCTCATCAGCCGGTGAGGAGGCCAATTTTTTCAGACTGATATAGTCATTTCAGATGCTTATTTGATATCTACTTCAGGTATTTGTAGGAGCAAATGATGGTAGTTTATGCAATTATTTAAAATATGATCTACTTCAAATCTTTATTTAGAATTTTCTTAAATAAATTGGATGGACGACGGTAGGAGGAGATTGGTGAATGGACCGCGAGTGTTCAGTCTCAGCGAGGAGCGCGTGGGGGAAATTTGCAAAGGAGAACGGAGAGTCACCCCTCGCCTTCGTGACCCCAAACCCCACCCCCCCCCCCCCCCCCCCCCCCCCCCCCCCCCCCCCCCGCAAACCAAAACACATGATTTGGCATTCTCCTTGTCCCCTTAAACCACACCACCCTCTTCGATGCCCGGCTAAACATTAAAATAAGAAGTATCAAAGTCAAGAGAGGAGTAGACAAAGCGCAGCACACGCGCCGCGCCGTGCCGACACTCAATTTTAAATGTTGTTTGCCTCTAATTACCAATATGCAAGATTACCAATTCTTCCGTGGCACCACTGTGTTTTGTATTTGCACGTACGGAACTCTAGGATTCCGCGAGGAAAACGAAATCTATAAGTTTATTGATTGTAGATCTAACTTCATAATGTGCATATATAAGAAGAATCCTTTTGCATAAAAAAAAGAACCGAATAGGAAAAAAAAACAGTGCATAGATATCACACATACACACACATATAATAGTGGAGGATTATGGGACAAAATATAAATTCACTTGGTTTCGGACTTGGTATAACTCAAGATCATTATTCTATCTGGTTTGCAAAACCCAGAAATTATTCCAAGATGTCTAGCATCTGGTGTTCGTACAGCAATATATATGTGTGTGTGCGTGCGCGCGCGCGCATCCATAAATATGTGTGTGTGTATATGAGGGTCGCATGTATTCACGTTAATAACCCATATGCAATAACAACAATCGGTATACATTACTTAGCTATATGGGCTATTTTGTCCATTGAGTAGCCATAAAACAAGCCCCAAGTATAGGCTACTTATAGCTTGAACTGAGGCCCCGTTCTTAAATGGAAATTTACCTCCATGAACGAGAAGAAGGGAAAGAATTGAAGAAGGAGAGAGAGATGGCATCTGTTTCAATTATAAAATCTTGGGTGGAGTTTCTCAAAAAATAATGGATTCGGACACATTGAGACACGTTGCATATTAAACGTAATATCGATGAATTTCTTCTTCTTCTGTTATGGATTCATGGTTAGTTTTTTTTTTTTAACTGAATGTGTATATTAATTTTAGGGATGACTGAATATATGACATAAATATGTGTGTGTGTAATTTCTATTTTGACTCTTAATTTATCGAAAATGTTCAAAATTGACCCACACGTGTCGAAATAACGTGGTGGGATGATGGACTCGCGTGTCATTGAAGTGTTTGAAGCGCTGACCACGTGTTGATCGCATATCGAAGAGTGTTAGAGAGTGTTGGATACGACACGAAGGCTCCTGGCGAGTATCGGTGCTACGTAGTGTTAACACAACTGATTTGTCTCTCAACCCACTACCCAATTGGCTATTGAAGTCTCACCCAAAAAAAAAAAATGGCTAGTGAATACTGACGGTGAAACGTGGTGGGCTGAGTAGTAATTGGCCTAGAGGCCCAATTAGAACATATTCAGCCCTTAATTGTCCCCCGGCTCATCGAAATCACTACAAAAGAAGTTGATTGATTGCTGATGAGTGTAACCTCAACCGGAAATCTATAGATGATTGAATAAAGCAAACAAATGGACTTATATTGATTTTCACTCTCCTACGAATGATTTGCAAAATGATGATCATTTTTGAATTTCCGGTATACTTCGCGAGCTCCCATGATGTGGGAAGACAAGTACCCCGTAGAATTAAGATGACGAGTCCCCCATACTTAAAATCTGTGCGTTTGTCAAGATTTTTAATTCATCGATAAAATGCTTAGATAATTAAGTGGCATCGAGATTCAGGTTTCATGACATCGTACAAGAAGAATTCTCTTCTCTTTTCATTTAGTGGAATAGGATTCCAACTTTAAGGGAATTGAATTCGAACTCGTCAAATGCTCTATCAATTACATGGATCCAATATGCAAGTAAATTATCTATATGGATGACCCAAAAATGAAATTACTATGCATTATTTTATGCAAATTAAACACGCATTACACACAAATCTGCTTATTATCTATAAGGAAATGCTTTCCTGATAGTACAGTCAATGACGATACGATCTTAACCGTAGATTAACACACCATCACCGCGTGTTTTATATAAAATATTCATTGATCAAGAGATACTGTAGTCATAAATAATTTACGTTACTATCAAACTATCATGTTAGGGGCTTCTTTATCTATATCAGGTTAAGTCCTAAGTTGCCTTTGTTTCGACCAAAAAAAAAAATGCCTTTGTTATACATCAGTTGAAAAAAATCGACAAATATGCAATTAACCCAATATTTTTCATTCCTTTCAAACATGTGCATATTCAAGAGAGGAAAAAAAATATGTGTAAGCATGGAAGAATACCGAAATGACACCAACAACTCGATATTTACCATGACTTTAAGAGAAATTATATCAATTGTAAAAGAAAGAGAAGAAAGGGGGGGGGGGGAGGACAAAAATTGGAACATAAGAAGATTAGGCATAGGGATCAAAAGTAAGAATGTATTTGATCTTGGACGATGATGATGTCGCCCATACGACTCATCATCATGCATGGCAATCTTGCCATGTGCCCCGTGTTCATGTACTGTATCTTCTACGGATCCAAGTAGGGGTGAGAAAAAAAAAAGGATCTATTCAAATCAGATCGGACCGTACTCAACCGGCTAATTTTGAATGATAATCGGTAGGCATCGTTCGATTCTCGATTTCAATTTTATAGAATTGGTGGGTACTAGTTCGGTTGTCGATTTTAGGTAGAAATTATCTAATTGTCCCAACCGAACTAACTCTTTTTTATAATATCCATTTTGTATATTCTTTTAATTGAATCTCTCGAGGCAGGGTGGCTACCCCATCCTGTCTGGAAAAAATGTCCAAACCTCTGCTTTTACCCAATCAGATCACGCGCGCCACAGCGTGACGAACCAAAAAAAAAAAAAGGCCTAGCATTTTTTGTTATTAGGAAAAACAAAAAGTGGAGAGCAGCCTATGTCGGTCTGGTTCTTGTTCAGGACAGAAGGGAGAAGGGCCTTCAATAAGTTCCAATATTTCTATTTAACATTTCGTGACTTCTTCAGGATCTATGTGGCATTTTTTTATTTTTCCCCCATTTGCTCGGTACAAACGTAATCGAGATTCAATCAAAAATAGGACCTGTGGTTCATTTCTTGCGTGGATCCACAAAACGAATTAGGTAGTTCATGGTTCGCATTTTACGAAATCGATTCATAGCAAGTAATTCTCGATTTTATGGTGGTAACCATCTATTTTGAAACCGATAACTCTTGAATTCAAGCGCTGGGACCGTTTGTTTGTTCCTAGTTATTGATTAAAATAAGGATGAGAAAAATAGAAAAAAGAGAATATCTCGTGGAAAATTTTGATTTGCTGGCAAGTGGCAACTGAACTCCCAGGAATCACCTGGAGCACGTGTTCCCACTCTGCCCCTCAACAGTCAAAGTCCAAGCCTGATCATTGCGCTTCTCGTGCGCGGGTCGCACACGAACACCACCGGGCCAACGGCAAAATTACACTTCAAGATCAAGTCTCAATATTTTTGATGCGCTCATTTCAATGTAAATATATTTTTTAAAAAAAAATATGTCAATGTCAACACCTGTGAATATTACCTTGCCGGAGCATTCTAGTCAGCAAAAAATAATAATTAAAAATTAATAAAAATCCATATAATATTTAAAAAGTAAAAATAAACTAAAAAACTAAAAATAAGTATAAAAAAAAGGTGATCCAAGTTGTGGTGGGGCTGTGGTCACCACCGCCACCCACCATCGACGGTTGTTGATGGATGAGGGAGTGCTCGCGGGGTCGCCGAGCCCTCGTAACCCCCGTCAAGGCGTCGCAAACCCCACAGCAAGGTCGACCATCACCGGGGCAAGCCTGGCTGTGGCTAGTCGTGGGCAATTTCGCCTTTGCCCAACCACAACATGCATGATGATTTGCTTTGCTTGAAATAACTGGTCGGAGAAAAATATTTGATCGTATTATTTTTGTCGTTAATTAAAGTAAAATTTTGTGGGTTTTTTATAGTAATGTAAAAATCTTATCAGAATTTTACTTTTGTCGCTCTTAGTACACGATGATTTGCATTGCAAGAAATAACTAGTCGGAGAAAAATATTTGACCGTACTATTTTTGTCGTTCACTCATGTAAAAGTTTGTGGATCTTTTTATAATACTGTAAATATTTTAGAGTAAAATTGAGTCTACACGATAAAATTGGGACAAGACTTGTGTGTGAGTTTTTCATAGGATAAAAAGTAGTTTAGGGTAGAATTGGGATGACATATAAAGTTAAGGGTTTTTTTATTATACAAAAATAGTTTAGTGTGGAATTGTGACATGACCTAAAGTTGATATTTTTTTTTTCATGAGACAAACAAAAAAAAAAGGTTAGGATAGAATTGTAATTGAATATAAAATTGGAGGTCTTTTATGCGACAAAAGCTAGAGTTTAAGGTTTTTTTAGGGGATTAGGCTTATGATTGCGGTATGTATAGGAACAAATTCATTTGATTCTAAGAGTCCGTTTGTTTCACTAAAAATTAGTAATTTAAAAATATCTTCCTACAATTGATGGTTGGCATTGCTTGAAATAATTAGTCGGAGGAAAATATTTTCATTATCGACAATAATCTATGTCTAAATGTTATAGTGAATGATGAAAATATTTCTTATTGATTAATTTGTGTACGTAAAATCATTTTTAGAGAAATATATTTTAAATCATTAATTTTTCACATGATAAATGAAGCTTCAAAAGGATTTCCACTTCTTAACTTTTCGGGGAATCGTTCGCCGCGATTATAAATGATTGATCGACCTTCAAGTTAGAAAGATTGAGAATTGAACCATATCATCTGATTCATTCTCAATAGCCACGACATGATTATCTTAGGGCAATCCCTTTGTTGATGGATGCTCTTAGTACACAGTGTAGTCTCCGAAGGATAAGCAGTGAGGCTACTCTCTTTATGTACATCTAGAGTACGTGACTCGATTTGACGAGATGCATTGGGATCCCTACATCTCGAAGGGTTGGACGGAAAAAATCGAGAAACGCTCGACTTATTAAGATTGATTTATGAAATTAACTTACATGTACCTTGATGTTATTGGCCGTCGTATACGGCTTACTCATTTAAAATTCACAATTACCATTTCCAATGACCAATTTTAGTAAACATGCATAGAAATTGAGTGTCCGAACCAAGATATCTTTAGGTTCCGTTTATTTCGCGAAATATGAGCGATATGAAAAATATTATCAATTTTTTTTCTTATATTGTTGACAAAAATAAATAAATGAAGAATATTTTCGTCACTAAATCAAATACACATTATTGCCAGTAGTGAATTTACTTTTCATTATTTCAAACTATACATGCAATCATTTTTTAAAAAAAATATTTTTTAAATCACTAATTGTTTTGTGAAATAAATTGCAAAAAAATTCAAATAATGGTCCAAAATAACCTTGTTTTCTTAAATGAGGACTCGAAGTGAACATCATTTTAAATAATGATCTGAAATGACCAAATAATCTTAAATGAGGTCCTCAAGTGACCATGGTTGTTTTAAATAATAGTCTGACCTTGCCGATCAACTAAATATTCCTACCATATCAAGAGCATTTTTGTCAAAACATTATTTTAATCTAAATTTTAGTTAAATTTTTTATAAAAAAAAGTACCCTCTTATTTGTATTTTCTTTCTTTCTTTTTATAATTTTCAATACAAGAGAAAAGGAAAAAATAAAGAAAAAAATAAGAAAATAAGAAAATTAAATGGTGAAGCCTCATCAGCTGATGAGGAGGCCAATTTTTTCAGTTTGATTTAGCCATTTCATATGCTTATTTGATATCTACTTCGGGTATTTGTAGGAGCAAATGATGGTAGTTTATGCAATTATTTAAAATATGATCTACTTCAAATCTTTATTTCGAATTTTCTTAAATAAATTGGATGGACAGCAGCCGGAGGAGATTGGTGATTGGACCACGAGGGTTTAGCACCAGCAAGGAGCGCATGGGGGAAATTTGCAAAGGGGAACGTGGAGTCACCCCTCGCCTTCGAGACCCCCCCCCCAAACAAACCCCCAGAACACATGATTTGGCCCCCTCCTTGTCCTCTTAAACCTCGCCACCCTCTTCGATGCCCGGCTAAGGAGAAACAAAGGGTGGGGATTGTAATGATTCCCTACTATGCTGGTAGGGAATCCGGATTGCCTTAGTCTTTCTCCCCCTTCCCCTCTTTTCTCTCCCCTAATATTTTAGGAGAAAAAATAAAGATTATAAGAGATATGTGTTTTTTTTTTGTAAAGATGATTATAAGGAATATGTTGTTTTATTAATATCGTAAAAAATCTCAAATTAATACGCCACTAACAAATTTATCCAAAATTATTTTTTATAATGAAAAATCCCAAACTGGTATAATTGTGATAAATTTACCTCAAATTATTGTTTATCACCGAAATCCTAAATCGATACACTTGTGACAAATTTATTCTAAACTTTTTTTTATCACGAAAATTTCAAATTAGTGCACATGTGATAAATATACTCTCGATTAAATTAGGTTAGTACTACGAAAAATTTCAAACTGATACACATATGTCAAACAGAGGGTAAAAACCCCAAGTTCGCACACCCGTCAATTGTCATGTGTCATATAAATTAGCATTTTAATGGTTATATTTAATGAAAACTAATGGAGGGTAAATTTGTGACAGATGTACCAGTTTGGGTTAAATTTATTACAGATGTACTAGTTTTGATTTTTTCGTGGTTAAAAAATAATTCGGGATAAATTTACCATAAGCATATTTGTTTGGAGTTTTTCGTGATATTAACATTTTTTTTACATGTGCATAAGATACCGCACATAAAATAAGGTCTTCGATTCAACACATCGATCGGTCTTACCTTGTTCAACCACGTTCTCTTGATAATTCAGTAAGTATTGAAGATCGTCGATGACATGTGAAGAAGCAAATTTTCTTGAGATCAGCTGAATGCACATTGCATGGGCAATGTGAATGATTGGTTACGTTTGCAAGACGGCCTGGGGCAAAAATGAGTTGATGGGTCATGCATTTTGCAAATGACCAGGCTGAGGCGAAGGTCTCGAGCTATAGTTTTTACAGCCTTACATGACCCACAACAAAAACGGCTCCAATCAAACTTATTTGGGTCGGATGCACATTGCATATGCAGATTTTAACTATCCTCGTTGACGGAACTTTGATGGAGGGCAAAAACTGAGTGATGTTTTCTAGGGTTATGACTCGATACGCACTAGCCGTTTTGGACCACATGACTAAGATCTATCGGGTAAGATCGAGAACTCCATACTCCATATTACCTTGATCTAGTTAGGCATGATTTTTACATTCGATGTAGGGCAATTTAACACGCACATTTACGTGGAGCTAGACTTCTCAAAAGGTAATAATATACTGAACTTTAAAAACCAATGTCACGCAGAGGAGGATATACTTGGAAAAGGTTTCAAAAGATAATGTTCATTTTGAAAATATATATATATATATATATATATATATATATATATATATGTCCTTTACAATGTTTTAGATGCCTATTTATTGAGGTGTGATTCACACTCTCTAACGACAGGAATATGGGTCCCACTCCACATTGAGCGAGCGGGAGCCCAGGGGAGCTCCTTCGACGAGGGTCTCAAGAAGGCAGCGCCCATTGAATACTAAATGATTTTTACGATTTAAGCCTATAATTTGTCATTAATAGTTTGAACTTAGACTCGTGAATAACTGTTATTATATATATGATTTTTCACTTCTAATTGAGTGATGTAACAAGAAGTACGATGTGCTAATTATACTGAAATTTTCTACTAGTTGTAGCCCTAATTTAATGGTAAATTAGAATAAAATCTCGTGTCTTAATTTCTTTTTTTCACTTTTGAGCTTACTTTATTATGATTGTGCACTAAATCCTAACACTAATTATAGGTAGGTCGGCCTTTAGGAAAGATCAGATACTTAAAATCAAATAACAAAATAAAATAAAATAAAAATGATAAAAAGGAGTATCTTCAAAAAAAATATTTCGAAAATCTGCAAAACATGTCCAAAATTTTCTAAAGGTTCAGAAATCAAGGAAACACGTGAATTTGGATATTAAAGCCCAAATTAGCATAGCTAGTTTGCAGCTTCGAAGATCTCACGATACTCTTTTGAATGGATTTGTTGAACACGTCATACTAGAAGGTTTCCATATGGGTATTTGCTAGTTGTTCTACATCACAATATGAACAACGAGCTTGGTTGTCACGTCCCGCGTCCCTGGACGAGTGCGTCACATCCGCTAATCGCTGTTCTTAACCCTAGGATACGACACCCATGGCATACAAGAAATGAAATACGCATGCGAAAGGGAAAAGAACAAACGCCTCCGTGCATAAAATAAAAGAGAAATCTAGGATGAAAGAAAATATTTACATAACATAAAACACAAGTTCATCCAAGAGACCAAGGTCAACCCACCTCAACATACTAGGGTCGGAAAGGATCAGGGACTAACCAAAAGACAACAACTATTAGAGTCCCCAATAGGATGTAACCTCAAAAGACAACCAAAATGGTCCTATGTAGACAAAAACTGCTGGGTAGAACTACTTGATTCCTCTTCGTCCTTGTCTTCATCCTCAATTGGATCATAGTCGGAGAAGGTATCAATGCGCACATCCATGGAATCATCATCCATGTCATCCTTAGAAGCTGGTATTTCAATTACCTCAATGTCCTCTTTTACAGTTGGGGTATTCTCTAGTATATTTCTCGATCCGACTGTCGAAGCCTCTACCTCAACCTCATCATGAGACGGATGACATCAGGATGGTACGTCACCTCTAGGGATCTCAGTAGGCTTCAAGGGACCAGTGAATACTTCCTCAACTCTACGATACCACGCCTCAAAATGGCATGGCTTCCTCTCCACTCCTTCCTCATCAATCCAAATGGCGGTATGCTTCCTAACATACACTATACCCTGACCATCGGGGAACTTGTCGAAATAGGTAGTCATATCATTCGGATTACCGAGGCGAATAGGCAACATCTTCAGGGTTTAGGGTCTAAAAAACAAGTCCCATAACGAGGTGAGATTTGCATCTCGGCAAACTAGCCCTAAACCTATGCCAGGTCGTTAATATCCCCAGACACAATCTAAAACAATATGCATAGATTCATCAAGAAAGGCACACGGTAAACAAACATCAAGGCACATCTTCATAATTGGCTTAGAAATCACAACTCAAAACATACATAGAAAATATGAGACCAAGCTTAACATATTAGCTTTAAAGTTCTTTTCATATGCCTCAGGCTCGGCCCGCGTCAATACGCCTCAGACCACAACAATTTATAAACCCGCGTTAACGCCTCAGGTTTCAAATGCCATAACAAGACTCATGTCGACACGTACTAAACTTATCCTGCGTTCTGGCGCTTGAGGATATAATCTAACATCGCGTTCTGTCGTATCAGGGTATAACTCATCTTACGACCCCGCGTTTTGAAGCATCAAGTTGTCATAGGCCCTTAGGCTCACAAGTCATACTCCTCTCTTAAGAAACTTCATGATTGAGTACAACACGTTCAAGCAATCATACCTTCTTTCACCAAGGAACATAGCCATAGACAAGTTGAATAAAGCAAGGTTTAAACTTACACTCCATGGCGATTAATTATTTTACTAGTTCCCTAGCCAATCCAAGCTTCCAATTCGCACATTCATCACCCAAGCTTAAATGCCAAATGGCTACTTGTAATCACATGCCAACTGAACATGCACATCAATAATTTGACCATGAGAATTACGATTTCACATTCAAATAAGCACATATGGCGCGGTCCACAACAAACTCATTTGGACATCATCATCAAAGAGAGCACAATAAATCCACTAATTAATCAATTCATCATCCAAGTTCATTCAGTAGTATCATAACGTCCTAGTAGAGTTTTAAGGATCACTTACCCTTCGATTGAATTAGCAAAATCCACCAAAAACTCCTTACCAAGCTTGGTTCATCTTGGTCCAAAATAGGACAGCAATGAACTTCTAGGAAAATCCATCAATTGATCAATTTGTCTCTTTTACTCTCAATTCCATCAAGTACACACCTCACTAACACATCAATTAACATTTCAAGACGTCTTACCAATGATTTTAAGGCTAGGCGACGCATCCACAAGTCCTTAAATAGTTTGGTTTTCTCGGTCTAAAGCAGGGGCAGTTTCGGTCCTATTCCAAGCACAACAATTAGCCCTTAAATCATCTCTAAGCTCCAATTTATCACAAAATCAACTTGTCAACACCTCAATCTACATGTCTAGAGGCCTTATCGTGAATTTTGAAGCAAAATAACACCTCAATGACTTTCGATCATGCCGGTTCCTCTCGGTCCTCAGGTGGTCAGATTATGTCCTATAGAAACCACTTCATTTTAGCATGGAAACTCGACAAGTTTAAGAGATCTCGCCAAAAGTTTGAAGCTAAATGAAGTCTTTAAGTGGAAAAACGAAGACATTCTTTCGACTGAGTCAGATTCTGTCTAGTTTTGTATTTGGGGTTGGACGGGGCAAACGACACCTCCAATGGTCGAACTATCACCTTGGGGAGAGGTTAAGGAAGAGGTTGGTGGTCGGCGATCGGGCTGGAGGTCCCCAGAGGGGGCGGTCGACGGCGGCGAAGTGGACGACAAATTCTAGTCAGGCAGTGAGCTGTTCGGCTAAAAGGAAAAGAAGAAGAAAATGAAAGGAAGAAAGGGGAAAGGGGATGCTCGGCTGAAACAAGGAGGAGGAGAAGTCTTCCACAAAATCCTTGGTCAAAAAGTGGAATAGTAGGTATAATAGTGGATTAATAAATGCTAAACACCCAAATCTTAACACTTGTCCTTAAATAAATAAAATCTTGGCCTCTAATGACTAACTTGCCCCTCATTTTCGACAGGTACGGGGTCTTATAAAAGACCAAAATGCCCTCACTCCCTTCTTAACGCAATGCCAATCATTGAGGGGTAAAATGGTAATTTTGTACTTCCCATATGAAATTTCACTTTTCCAAATTAAATTACCTTTGATGAGGCGACGTCTAATTCATTTCAAATGTTGAAATTTTTAATTGTCCATTTTTCAATTTTGAGATCCCATTTAATGGTTGATTCTCTGTCGATCGTAATTTCAGTTTATCTCGAACTGACGGGCGGCTTTTACAGGCGTTACGCGTATCGACTCTGTGCTTGTCGTCACATTTAGGACTCTTTAAATCATTGCGACTTTGGTTGTCATGTAATTGTAAGGGCCTATTATTAGCTCCGACGATCTCGATCATCATGGTTCGATTTAGGAAAGATTTGCAAAATCATACGTTGGTTAAGCGGCATCATCCATGCTCCAATCATATAACGCTACCAATGAATTCCATAACCATTCCTAGATCGACCTTTATTGGCTCTAAACATTCACTCGATTATCCTTATGGCCAAAGTGTCATTTCTTATTCGAGTTTCCCAGGTCCCACGTACCTTGTCAAGTGTTAGCATTTTCTTTTTGGTCAGTTAACTCGAGATTGATCAGATCCGAGCGAGATAAGACTGAAATACATCGATAGATATATTCCCATTTATAAGTCTCGGAATGGTAGAAAAACCAGAATGTCCCATTGGCAATTTGCAAAAGATGCATGTAAGCTGCACGGACACGCTAGCTGTCTAAGATTTAGCCAGTTGATTAATTTCGAGCCTTATTTGAACTAAATTAGTCATTTTATTGCATTATTCGAGACATGCCTTCTTTGGACCTTCTTTTGAGCAAAATGATCATAATTCATACCCTTGTTTGAAATTTCCTCCAATTTTTGCATGGAAAATTCTTGTCAAAATATGTTTCTAATTTTGTATATACTCTGGGTGGACCCTCTCCTCCTCTTCTTCTCCTCCACTTCCTCTTGGTGTAAAAAGGGTTAATTAAAACTGAAACAAAAGCTTAACTCACAAATTTACTATCCCTATTTTTTTTTATCACCTATTAGAACATTTAATAACTTTCTAGAAGAGAATGAAAAAAGATTTAGCGTCCAAGCGCTTACCGATTCCAAAACTATCAAGGCAGGACGATTTTTTTTTCCCTAAAAATTATGTTGCACTTTACACTCAAAGTGAGAGATCAACCGTCGTATCATGTATTAAATTAAATAGCGCCAACATTGTCAATTTAGTTGGCCTACACAGCATGTGATTGCAATCTTGGTGGGGGATCTTTTTCAATTGGTACATGTGAATGTGAGTAAGTGAATGGGAAGAGTATTTTTCTTCTTCTTCTTCTTCTTTGTCTTTTTCTGGTGAAATAAGAAATAATTAATTTTCGAACAACATGGGGCAAATGAAAAATAATAGAATCTTCCTGTTTAATTTAGGAGAGTAATGAGTGGAGTGGTTGAGTTTCATATGTATGGCCGGACAACACCGGTTCTTTGTTTTTTAATTCCGGTTCCTTATTATCTTCAGGGTATTTTCTTCTTCTTTTTTTGACATCTATAAGGGAAGAGGAGAGTCTAATCTGCCCTATTCTTTTCTCCCCACTGTCACATACAGATGTTTGGCCGGAATTTCTCTGTGACAAAATATTTTTCATCGGAATTCTTTTTTCGGCATTGAAATGCGGAAAAAGGATCCTGTGACGATCCAGGAAAGGAGTGATCCAGATAATAAAAAAAATCCACACATAAATTGTACAAAGATTTGAGCACAATTACTAATGAGAACCAGGCCGGAGTTTGACTCAACAAGAAGGAGTGCTCTAAAGAACTGATACACAAGAGCTTGGAAGAAACTACACAAACATAAATCAGCCCGAAGTTTAACTTGATGGAGTGACTTAGAAAGTACAATTCCTACCAAAAAAAAAAAGGACCAACCCACCCAATCTTTGTCGGAGTTTGACTTGGCGATGAGCTTGAACATGTTTTGATACCATGCCCTCAACGACAAAGTATCTAAGATAAATATATTCGTTGGAATCTGACTCGACGATGAGAATTTGAAAGCTATGACTAAGGCATGTAAAATGTAGTTCGGAAAGTAAAGATAGAGATAAATTTGTTGTTTTGTTCGGAGGATTCTTTGTTGTTGCTTGGAGGTATTTATAATGATTGAGTAATAACTACCCTCCGATAGTTGTAGCTTTAAGAGCATCAATAGTTATCACATACATTATATCCCATTTGACCAAGTCTTCAGGAAGTTATTTTGGCATGTCTTCAAATTTTTTGTATCCATTTAGTCCTCTTCTCTTACTGATATAATGAATTATGCCCACATTTTCTGAAAATTGATCGCCCGTCCTTTTCTCAAAAGTACATGTCTTGTTTTTGAAATTCAAGACAACTGTGTTGTGAATGTATGGTCTGAATTATTAATAAAAAAAATGAGCTGCAATTTATTTTAATTTGGAGCGGCCGTTCAGTGATTTGACAGGTCACAGTCCGTCTGCCCTGATTCAAGAGCCTCCTGGCCGAATTTTCAGGTGGTTGTTTTAATGCTCAAAGAACCGTCATAACCGTTTCCCCGCTGGACATTCCAAGGGACATCTATCTATCTATTTTGGCGTGCCTTCCGATGCATGTTCCAATTTTATGGCGGCATTAACCGCTGTTGACTCGACACCAATATTTGTAGGCTACCTTGACAGACACGTGGCGCTAATCCGTGCTAGTGTCAATCGACCTTCCAGGGTTGTTCAAATAAACGATGCCTTCTTCATGGGTTCCCACGCGCCATGCACATGACCTTCTTATATCTTGGTACATTTATTCCCCTCCACTGCATGGCATGTATGTCCATAAGACTGGCTAATGAGTTTTTCCAGATTTCTAGGATCGGACATAATTTAGATACGAAAGTTGGTTTGGGGTTACGAACACCGGCACGTGTGTTCTTTGTCCCCCTTCGATTGGGGGTAAGATGGTCTCTTTTGGGATTACGATGGAGTTGGATCGCTGCCCGAAAAGTGAAGGGCATTTTTTATTTTTATTTTTATTTTGCGACTCTTGTCAAGTCGTCCTCGCGGGAATCGGGGAACATTGGCAGACGAGTGTAATGATTCGGGCGTCTCATGAATCATAGAAGAAGAGAATTTTGGCACTTTTTGGAATTAAAGAGCGGTTAATCTGGCGTCTTTACCGTGTTTTGATGTCGAAAAGTGGGTCAAAACTCCAGCTACTAACGAAAGTTATGATCGTCAATGACCAAAATAGTAATAACAAAAAAACAAACCTTCTAATGCACGTCCATTTTTCAATTTGTGGAAAATTTAGAAATCTGAACTCCAAATTACATTAGAAGTATGAAAACTTGTCGCGAAAGTGCGACTGAATTCTTAAAATTACGAAAAAGCGCAATCAAGTTCTAAAACTTATCAAATTGATGCAATTAAGTGTTTCCGTTAATTCCGTCTAATTTGCCCAATAAAAAATGTCGACTTGTCTTTTCTTCAGTTATCTTCTCTTTCCTACAGGACTATGTCAAGGATACGTCTAGAATAATGTCATTTTGGTTCAAATATGATTTGGTTTAATTATTTTGTAACATTGTCAACCCTTCCGAGCAAAGGGGATGGCAACGATGAGAGGCTGCAGTGCCCTTGCCATTTTGCGTTCTTCTTCCTTAATTTTTTTTTTTACATTATTTCGTAATCCAATGTGAATAATATCTAGAATAATATTGGACCAAAACAGTGTAATGGTTAGCCATGTATGAGAGAGCATAATAAAAAATCTCACATCAACAATTTTCATTAGCTAAATTGAATGGAATTAGTAGGATGACTTGATTGTATTTTAATTTTTTTTTTTGTAATTTTTAGGACTAAATTACACTTTCATTATAAGTTCTAAAATTTTCCAGTCCGTTTTATTATTACTTTGTTATGTTGTACAAGGATTGGAAGCTGGTAGCGCGTGCATGAAAGCCAGTAATTACGTGAAGAAAATGAAATTCATCATGATAATCACAGAAAATATCCATGAACATGAGGAAATTATTTAAAAACACAATTTTTAAGCCTTCATCGAATTTAAGCTTTTGATCGATGCAATTAAACTTCCAAATTCTTTAGCTGTATATAATTTGGGAACTTTGAGGACAATTTATTTCTTTCGTTGGGAAAAAGGATTTTTTTGGAACATGGACATAGAAGAACATCATCGAGCGTATTGAAACGAAAACAGTAATAAAACAAAGGAAAAATTTCAAATAAAGAATTAAATTGCTCTTATTTTCTCAAATAAAAAAATACAATGCCTTTTTTATTTCAAAGAAGTACTTTGCCAATGACATTTCATCGTTTCCTTGTCCATTTTTCACATTTCTTTTCTTTTTCCATTGTTTTGGCTAACAAGGGTCGCTACCTCTAGCCGTTCGCAGTGAGGCGACCCTCCGCTAGGCTTGGTGAGGATCGACCTTGTTTGTGGCTAACGAGGTGTCCTTCACAATCATCTGTGGCTTTTTTTTGAAATAAAGAAGTCAGTTTAGACCATTATTAAATAGGATTCACTTCGTGATTTTATTTGGAAATTTTCCTCAACAATGGTTTTTTAAAGGAAAAAAATATATATGCAAAGGGCATTTTGGCCATTTGATGGGAGAGAGAAGGGAGATAAAGGCTGGTGTATTTTTTGGGGCACATTTTCCTCAATGCGTGTGCATGTTTTTTTAATGCTCGGAGAAGTTCACATCGGACATCAAAATAAGCTTCTGTTACTTTGTGCGAAATGCCAATGAGGGTCCTTAGCTCTCTCCTCTCTCTCTAACTCGGAGCACGCTCCTCTGCTCTGCACTACGCAACCCCTCGTTCAGCTCCTCCCCCTTCACAAAATTCTTACCCAAATCTCGCCAGGTAATGTCTCTAACTCTTCAAAAGATCTTCGCTTGCAAAGTCTCTAACTTTTTTGAGCAGGAGCTCCTTTTCCCACTTCAGATTCTTTCTTTCCTGTTTCTGTTTATGTTGGTGTTTCTCAGCTCAGCCCCAGCACGTCGCTCTTCCTTTTTCGAGCTGTTTTGAGCTCACTTCGCTCTTGATTGGCGGGTAAATAGTGGGAGATAGGAAAAATTTGAAGTCTTTGTTTTTTTTTTAATCGTGCCTGATGCGATTTCAGTGGAATTTTAGACTCTCCGTGATGCTGTTTGTGGAACACAGTTCAAACAACATGGTAAACAGTGGCAGTGAGTCTCTACGTAAAGGTTACGTGCTTGTGTATTTTTATCCAATGTCTAATACTTTAGGCTTTAGGAAACCCAAGATCCATAGATTTAGCCTTGAGCGATTTTCTCTGTGTGGAGATTCTCTCTTGGATTGTCCTAACGAAACATGGTTATCTTTTACTTTTCTTCAATTGCTTTTCGCTTACAAATTTAATTGATAATCTGCAGCGGTTGAGTTGCTGATTACCCCAGAATCAGCTTCTATCTGTCCCTTCTCTTGAATTTTAATTTGACTGCCGAAAGGTTTTATTAAGTTGATGTCTTTCCTGGGTTATGACTTTTATGCCTCTGTGTTGTGGCATCCACTTTCTCTGTTCTTCGCATATCCTGGGAGTGTTTCCCGTGCAAGGATTTTGTAGTACGATCCGTTGAAGATAAACTATGTTATCTCTTATTACGTCAGCAAGCATGGGTCATCCACTTAATTTTGGTCTACTGTTGAGTGTAATTTCTTTCAGCAAGTTTAGTCAACGGCATGAATGGTGGAGCAGTTTGGTATGCTCGTGATGTATCCACTAATTCAGGGACTTATTGTCTTGACTTTGCTTTTTAGATTGCAAGACAAGCATTGCCAGCTATTTCCGAATGTTTCATTTCTGGTTTGATGTATTTAATTTTGTGGGTATTACATACTAGTTCACCAACTAGTTTGGGATAAAGGTGTTGTTGATGTTGATGTTGATGTACATACTAGTTCAGATTTTTCCAATAAGCTGACATAACGAAGTTTCCGGTTTCCTAGGTTTTTTTTGGCGCTCCAACAAGTTATAAATAGAAATCGAGAACTTTAATGTCCCCACCACTTCTTATTGTTGGGGAGGAGGAGTGTTAGAGCAATGTTACTTTGCTGGCTTCTTCATCCTCCTTGGCAAGTGTATGCGAGAATGCTGAGTTGAAAGAGCTTAACTGGCTTGGCTAATCGTCCTTCGGAGGACAATTCCGTTGTTTCCACTGTCTTCGAGGGTTGCAAGATCACCCTTACCCTCAAGGCTACGGAATTGGGGATCGGACTTCCCGGATCCCAGTCTCCAGAAAGAGATTTGGACTTTTGCGCCATAAGCTCAGTGAAGCTTGATGAAAAGCCCTTCTTTCCTTTGCGCCCTTCAAATGATGGTCACTACTCTTCGCAGAAAATTGTTGTCTCAGGCAATAAGAGAGGCTTTGCTAGTGCTATGTGTTGTGCTTCAGAGGTGAAGTAACTGCTTTAATGAATCTGAAAGTTTAGGGTTGTGGTTAGTTTGGAAGAACATCTTATTTCTCTATTTCTTTTTGAAATTTTCCACAAACCTTTTGCCCTATAGCGGCAATGTGCTTTGTCAAATTGTTTTTGACTTATCTTTGCGTCCAAATGTTGTGGTGATTGAAAATCAAGTGACCATAATAGCTTCTCCATGAAATTCACATTCCTTGAAATTCACATTCCTTTTCTTTTCAATTTGGAAAAATGAGAAACACCTATTGTAGTTCTGCAACCTTCCAATTTTTTTTTGTTTAGTTTTCAAGAATTTGATAAAAAGGTGGGCTTCCAAGCTTTTTGCCGGTTGGGTTTGATTTCCTGGAAAAGATCTTGGTGAATGAATGCAGCTTGATTCTCTTTCTCCTGTTCCTCTACTGGTGAGCTGATAATGATAAGAAGCCGAATATTCAGGCAGAGTTCATGGCAAATCCAGGGGCAAATGTCATGCATTCGCCCAGGCCATCTCCAAATTTAGGTCTGAAAAAATGTTCTGGCCCTGAAAGCTTCGGATCTAGACCAGCCAAAGTCAAAGAGATACCAACCACACAGGTTGTGCCAGAAATCCAACCTAATGATGGTTCCGAAAGTAATATTGCTAGCGTACCTGCTCCTAAGTAAGCATAAAGCCATCAGACTTGTGGTTGTGATTGACTTATTTATGGTCTCTAATTGCCTTTTCATGGCAGGCAACAAGTTGTAGGTTGGCCGCCTATAAGATCATTCAGGAAGAATTCCCTAACTACCACTTTGAAGAATGCTGAAGAAGTTGATGGAAAACCAGGATCTGGTGCTTTGTTCGTCAAAGTCAGCATGGACAACGCTCCATAGCTGAGAAAAGTTGACTTGAAACGTTACAGTGCAAACCAGGAGCTGTCTTCTGCCCTTGAAAAGATGTTCAGTTGTTTCACTATTGTTGAGATATGTCCATGTATTGATCTGATGGCAAAGAATGAAGTTGAAGAGAGCGAATTATTCATGTGTCTTGCCACATAAGCTAATAGTTTTTGCAGTTATTTTTATCTTTTTCCATGTCAGGTGCTCTGGGCCGGGAGATGCTAAGTGAGAGTAAGCTGAAAGATCTTTTAGGTGGAGCAGAGCATGTTCTGACTTATGAGGATAAAGATGGTGACTGGATGCTTGTTGGTGATGTTCCATGGGAGTAAGTTCCATCCTCCTACACTTTGCTTCTCTCCTACCAGATCTTGATTGTAGCTATTGGTTGGTCATTCTATGTCCAAAGGCCTTGTATACTTGTACGTTATCCTGCGCACCATCACAAAAAATGCAAAGGTAAATATAACATTGAGTATATAAAACAATTCTACAAAGGGACCACGACTACAATAGCTGCATGATTTACATTATACCATGTGCATCTTTTCGAGCTTTGTTTTGCTTACAAGTTTGCTTTTGTATTGCAATAAAAAGAATTGTCAATTTGTTTCGACATGAAGTGACACGGCTCTTTTACAACCACATAAGTGATGTGGCCCAACTTGAATTACATGCTCTTTTTTTAAAGGTGAGAAACGAGTAATGAAGACTGCCTTACTGCTAAGTCCAAAGCATGGATACGATAAATAAGTTATAATGGTTATTGCCACTTTGATGCTTCAAAAAATCTACCTTGTCAAGATGCTTTGCTATCAGCCTGTAGGAGTCGGTTCGATGTCTATGTACTCAAATCACTCAATGCTAATTCCTTTATCTGGTCCTTCCACCACAAGAGTGTACTGTGGTGGGTTCTTGAGGGAAAAAAAAAGTACCTTTAAAGTATGTAGAGGCAATCAATGATATGTATGACGGCATTACTATATGTGTGAAGGCTTATAACGGCACATCAAATTATTTTCCAATCACAGTTCAAGGTTCTGCTTTGAGTTCTTATCTTTTTATGCTGGTCATGAATGAGCTAACAAAAGATATCCAAAATGAGGTGTCGTGGTGTATACTATTTGCAGATGATATTTTGCTTGTTGATGAGACCAGGTCTGGGGTTAGTGCTAAATTAGAATTATGGAGAAGCATGTTGGAGTCAAAGGATTTATGTTAAGTCGAAGTAAGACTGAATACTTGAAGTGTGAATTCGACACGGTAAGAAAAGGAGATCAAGAAGCCATAAACATGCTCGGATAGGAGATACCCAAGAACGATGCTTTTAGATATATGGGATTA
This sequence comes from Rhodomyrtus tomentosa, assembly GCA_028455895.1. NCBI lineage: Eukaryota > Viridiplantae > Streptophyta > Magnoliopsida > Myrtales > Myrtaceae > Rhodomyrtus > Rhodomyrtus tomentosa. The sequence goes on along the minus strand of JAPCWY010000001.1, from coordinate 30,139,913 downwards.
ATATTGCAGAAGGGGGAGAGATTAATGAGGATGTAAGCTATAGAATTAAAGTAGGTTGGATCAAATGGCGCAATGCATCAGGATTTTTGTGTGATCGCAAAATTCCTCTTAGATGAAAAGGAAAATTTTATAGAACAGCAGTACGACCTGCCATGTTATACGGAGCTGAATGTTGGCCACCACAGAGCCAACATGAGCATAAAATGGGAGTAGTGGAAATGAGGATGTTAAGGTGAATGTGTGGTCATACAAGGCTGGATAAGATAAGGAATAAAGATATTCGAGGAAAAGTTGGAGTAAAACCGGTGGTAGAAAAGATGAGAGAACATAGATTGAGATGGTTAGGGCATATTCTCCGAAGGTCCCTAAATGCTCCGGTAATAACAGAAAGTTTGCAACCGAGAGCATAACACGGAGAAAGGAAGAGGTCAGCTGGAAATTACTTGGGGAAAAATAGTAAAATAAAATTTAATGGAGTGAAATAGATTGGCGTACGGTTTGTCTTAGGTTGGAGTGGAGGAAGGTTATTACTGTTGTGAAGGGGCAAAATTCTTATGTTCATGTCCTTTTTAGTCATTTCCCTACACACACACACTTTGTTTTTTTTATTTCTACATATTTATCTATTTTTCCTTGAGTAGTCTTGCTTTTATTTTATGAATCTTTGGGGTTCATCGACCGCCGGCTCAACTAGTTTGGGATAAATGTATTGTTGATGTGGAGATTGATGTTGATGTTGGTCGGGAACTTTTGCAAAGCATGTATTCCTTCATTTGGGCCATTTTTTAATTGCCTGTCTAGTAAAAAGTGCTTGACTGTAGTTTCTCGTTATATGTCACTAAGTTCTATTTAGCCTCATATTTTTTCTTTTGATTATAAATGGATATGCTAAATCTTTGCCATGGTGTACAGTTAGCTTCTCCTATCTGGCTCACCCTTAAGGTTTGTGGCAGGATGTTTTTGGACTCATGCAAGAGACTCGGATCATGAAGAGTTGTGATGCCATTGGACTAGGTAAGCCTTATTTGTTTTAAGCCATCTGGAGACAATGAAGTGCATGAGTCATAGCATTATACAGATCTGATCATGTGTATTCTTGAAGATGAAGAGCAAGTACTGTGTATGTCGTACGGAAGGTCTGAATAGAACCACATCCCCTTTTCTTCTGCCTATAGGCAAATGACATAAGAACCATATACCAATTAAAAAAGGGCGCTCCACTGCACAAGGCTTTCTGCACTTCTGCGTTTTGGGGAGGGATTGATGTACACAGCCTTACCCAGGTTTCCAGAGAGGCTGTTTTCGTGATTTGACCCCATGAATTCAAGCCACAATGGAGTAACCTTTTACTGCTACACCAAAGCTTGCCCTACACCAATGCTTGGACTTTTTTAGGCTGAAATTCCATGAAGAAGGTTTTGATAATTTTGAAAGATTTACCTCCAAAATGGTAGCATGAAAACCATGCAATTCAACCAAGGCCTTGCGGTTTAAGGATGTTTCAGTGCCCATGCTTAGTTTGCTGCTTACTGTCTAGAATGTCAAGTACCACGTCTCCTTTATGATTTCACTTGCTGGGAGCACTATACTTGGCAACCCTCTCTCTCTTACTTTCTGTTGAGACTAAAATAGAAGAATACTGTGTGGGTCCTCATTAGTTTGATCTTGGAAGCATCTAAAGTCTGGTTTTTGTCCAATCCAACGACTCCAACTCTCTTGTTTCCTTGGATAACTGATCACGCTATGAGCAGATGACTGACCCTTTCTCAACGGAACTCCATCAACTGGTTGTGTTCTTTTTCCGTTTATATTCTTCCTTGCTTTATCATGGAATAATAGGGGAAGGTCTCAAAAGAAGAAAATAAGAAAGAAGCCATTATAGTCAAATACAATAAGACATGATAAATAAATGTATGAAGCTATAGAAGGTGGAAATATACCAAATATACTCAGGAATATAGAGAAAGAAAACAAAACTTGTATCTGTTTTCAAGAAACATAAATATACATATGTATTTTTTGGTTCTGGAAAAGTCTTTGGTGCCTAATGACCAATTTTCAAGACCACTTGTTTTTCATACTTTCTTCTACTTATGGTGTGAAATGGGTGGGAGATGTAAGATCTTCCCTGAAATAGTTGTCTTTTTATTTTAAGTTTCAAAATAATTTTGAACATGATTTTCTAAATAACCATTTTCTGCCTTTTGAGAATTTGAAAACATTGGAGGTTGTCAATTTTTTTCCTAGCCTATGTTTTTTTTATTGAAAATGAATACTTAAGGATGTTTTTGATTAATGATACATTCTCAAGATTTCAATCTCTTTCCTATTCGAGAATGCAAACCACAGAACGAGAAATGTGTTTGATGACAGTAGGGCTAGTCCACTACCGAATGATTATGATATGCCAGATTCTTGGAAAACGAATGTACTAGTTCCAATCTGAAATGAAGGACAGTTTCTCATTTTCAGAGCATGGTTCTTAGACAATCAAGGAGCAACTCCCAACTGCAAAAAGTTCTTATTTAACTGGCTTTCACTCAAATGGAAACAACGCATTTCTCAGAGAAGTCCCCATTGAAACAACTCCAGCTCCAGTTCAGTTGATGAATATGTGATTTCATTTTCTTGTACATAGGCTTTTCATTTTTACATTTCTACTCTGGGCTTGTCGATGTTGTCATCTATGAAACTTCATTTTTTGAAGCTTTGGAGGTTTCATACTTAAGGGTTGATTGAAAGGTGAAGCTTCTTTTGAGACTTTATTAAGCTTCCACGAAGCTTTCCATGCTATGTTAAGGAAAGATACACATATTTTGTCCATGTGTGCTGTGGATATTTTCATAACATTTGGCTGAGTTTAAAACGTCTGACTGACGAAAATGGAAGTCATCTTATTGCAACAAAACAAAAGAGAGAACAATCTTTTACATGTTTACAATTTTATTGTTGAAAATCATATCAGGTTGATGTGGGTACCTGGTTCCAACATTATATTTGTTCTCAGTGATATGTTCGTTCTGATAATTTATTTTATATTTGATTAAGGATGGATATGTTGTACAAGTTTTTCAGAAGAAGTAGAAGAAGATGTCTGAGATATTCTTTCTTTTCTTTTTTCGGAAAACACTTGGAGAGTGGGGTTCATCGACCGCCGACCCCAACTAGTTTGGGATAAAGGTGTTGTTGATGTTGATATTGACTTGGAGAGTGGGGTTCCATAAGTCATGGTCGAGGGCATGTCATTCCTCTTGAAAACAATGATACAGGTTTCCTGATTTTATTGTTGTCCTACTTCACATTGTAAATGGTGCTAGCAAAACAATTATTTATTTATTTATTTGTAGTATACCGGTGGCCTGTTGTAGGTTTAGAAGAATTATCATGGCTGTGAATGCAAGTGGAAAAACAGTATGGTTTAGGGTTAATACTACAAAAAATCCCAAACTAGTACACTTGTGATAAATTCACCCGAACTAATTTTTGCATCACTAAAAATCAAATAGGTACATGCACGACACATTTACCCTCCATTAGCTTCCGTCAAATTTTACCGTGAAAATATGGCTCGTTCTTGAGCATGAAAACCCTAGGTCTTCCTCTTCAATGAGCAAACTCCTCCATCGTGGCCTTCGTCTTCATGATTAGGCGTCGGCACTCGATTGAGTACACTTTTATCTTTGATAATCTTTTCGCCTTATATTTGTTTTTTTTTTCTAGTTGCACATCTCTTTGAACCACTTCCACAGCCATGGAACATTCTAATTTAGTGACTTGGATGACTTGGCCGACAATTCCGGGGAAAAAAAATTCAAAGCTAAGAAGATTACTAGAGATAAAAGTGTGCTCGAACGAGTTTCGATGCTTAATCATAATGATGGATGACAATGAAGGAGACGATCTAGGGTTTTTCGTGCTGCGAGGGAGAGTGAGAATGAGCCATATTTGTTTTCAAATTATGGCTAATTCGAGAAACAAGGAGAGAGAGAGAGTCATGGATTTTCATGTGGATTTGTCAAGTCAATTGAGCATTGTCATTTGTGATCTAGCTCAACAATTTCACGGCAAAATTTGATGGAAACTAACGGAGGGGAAGGTAAGTGTGTCACACACGTACACGTTTCGGATTTTTGATGACCAAAAAATTAGCTAGGGGTAAATCTGTTACAAGTATATCCGTTTGGATTTTTAGTGATCCAAAATTTAGTTCGAGATAAATTTATCATAGATGTACTAATTTGGGATTTTTTGTCGTGTTAACCCTATAGTTTACAAACTATTTTTTTATTGTCAATAACGAGAGAGCTTGCCTTGATTGAGGTTGCTCTCATTGAGTTTTCTATGGCGTTATATCTTGCTATATCTTTGAATTTATCCGAGTTCTCACTTGTTTGTGATCACGAGCTTTTCAGCTGAAGCGAGATGAATTTGTTATTTTCCATCTCTTCGTCTCTGAAATATGTTAAATGAACACTAAATAAATCAAGGATATCTTATGTAAATCTGATCTCTTCCGTGTTGTACATTGAAATGCACTCAGAATAAGGGGAAAGTGGGCATCTGTCAAATGCACTGCATGGCACAAAACCATTTTAGATCTTGCACTTCCAGATTTGAGATCAGATTGGCAGATTGGTGATGACCACACGTCTGTGTTTTGTTTTTGTCCCTAGGTTATACAAAGAGAAATAAATTTTTCTTACTGAGAATCTGTGTGTGTCTCTCTTTCTACAGCAGCCAGGGCAGTGGAGAAGTCCAAGAACAAGAACTAGCTAACATCGCTCACGAGGAAAGATATCCTGTAGTCCGTGGGGTTGGAACTTCGCTCAATATGAAAGGTCACTTGAACCGGAAAAATATTGGAAGTTGACTGGTAAGACATCAAGATCAGCTAATGACCGTGTATGGCTGCTCTACTCTGTTGCTATGTAATTCCTTTTCACTTGTAAGGGACTCAAATGTCCCTTGAACTGCGTTTCTACTATAGTTTATGCAAAAAAGTGGAAAAAAAAAACAGTTTGTGTTTTGAGAATTTATTTAGTATGTCCTGCTCCTGAATTTCAAAAATCTTGTAAACTTGTCCGTCCTTAATGTCTAAAAGCGTGTTACAGTCTGTGCTTGCCTGTGGTAACAAAAATTTTTCATGCTTTGTATTCTCGATAACCTAGTCCTGGATGAGTTTCGATACTTTGGCCTTATTTTTTTGAAGATAAGCAAGCGGCAGTAGGAGTACTTCGGCTGAATGACGTTACTTAATGGATTTTGTTACTGTTGGATTGATGGACCCGAAAGGGACTTATCTTCTTGAGAAGAAAATGCATTGGCTTGCCCCCTCTCTCAGATCGCTTCATCTAGTCCATCGGGCCAGGTCCAAAGGATACAATTTGTCTCTTGATTTTTTACTACAGATTCATCTTGTCTTGGTTTGGTCCTAACCCTACCTAAATCCGTTCCCTGTTCAGCTCGATCTCTTCTAGGTTTACTCATGACGTCCGTCGTTCATTGTTATGCCGTGTGTCGGGATGCCTTCGGAGCGTTTGGAGTGAAAGATGGAGTAATGAATGTGATGCATGCTCACGTGCATACATTTATTTATTTATATGAATAATATAAATAGAAATGATGCTGGCAACTTTGGATGTTTCAAAGACTGTGAGCCGTAGCCAAGTAGAAGCAACAACATTTTCTAAGCGCTCGACAACCATTCTCTTTCGCTGAATCACCCTTCACTCCCTTGATCTTGAAGCTCGCTCGTTTCAATATTCCCAGTTCAATAGACATCGTGTCGGGGTTCATTTTCGTGGCATCCTTGCTCGGCTTCGTCTCGACAGCTACACCGGTGCCGTGCAACACGAGACATTTCTTGATGCGGGGTATAAGAATGTGTCCAATTAATTGTCCAAATTTCTTGGACGTCGCGCAAATTCGGGACGGATTTGATGGAACTAAAAGAGATCCACAAGCTTTAATTAATAGCACCAGAAGAGTTTCTCTTTAGCTGTTTCATTTTTCAAATGCGCGGTCGTGATGTATTTTAAAGAGGCTTCAAGGAAGCATCGTGGCATGCAGCAATGCTCTCCCTATTGTCTTGTAGCAATTTGGAATTCAGGAAAGCGGTCATGATTAGGAGGTTCGTAGATAATCAAAGATGAGGAAATGCAAATATCTTTGGACTAAAGTGCAAGTAATATTTGATAAATTGCATTTTAAAAATACTTTGGAAATCAACTTTGACATAAATACTGTGTGGTGAAAAATACACTTTGTAAAGTATTTTTATTTTTTGAAAAAAAAAATTGACGATCGACGGGCGACGGCGGGAGGTGGCAGGTGACGGTGGACAACAGGCGGTGGCGACAGTTTGTGGTGGCGGTCGGTGGTCGAGGGCGGCAGGCATTGGCAATGGTCGGAGGCGGTGGTCGGCGGTTGGTGGTTGATGGTCGATGGTGGCGTTCGTCGTCGGCAGTGGGCGGCGATCGTCATCGGTGGTGGGCGGCAGTAGCGATTGTCAGCTGTAGTGGTCGTTGCCAATGGTTGGCGGCGGTGACGGTCGACGAGCGGAGGCAATTGATGGGCAGTGGCGAGTAGGGCAACGATGGGTGGCGACAAGAGGAGGTGACAAAGTTAAAAAGAAAAAAATTAGTTACATTTCGAAAATACAAATTTCCAAACTATCTTCAAAGATACTTTGGGTTAAAGGTCTTTAGGGACCTTTAGAAATGTAATTGCATCTTTCCAAAGTTGTGCAAAAAAACGAACGATCCATGAATCATCCATATGCATTTGATAATCTCATTCTCGATACTCTTGAGAAGTTCGAAGAAACTTCTTCCCCAATCTCCTCCTTTTTTTGGTCCAGTCATCTTGGAAAGCTTGAAGAGATATCCTTCCCCGACGTTAAGTAACCATGAACTCCGAATGTTCACATTCGACACGGACAACACTAGGAACACGTGCTCCCTAACTGGTTGTAGCTAAAAAAGATTGATTGATTGATTTCATCACACGGTCATGCAGATCACACCTGAATATATTACATATGAGGTCAATTCCCTCCCCATGTGATTCATGGTGGTTGCAGATTCCGATAGGCAGGAGGCCCAATGCATATGCCAACGATCAATCCCACCAACTAACCCCATAAATTAGAGTTTGAATATGTCTGAACCCACGAGCCAATCTCCCCCATCAATTATTCGAGTTTCATCTAATTCTTGTCAGTTCGATGAATATTCTGGTAACGGCTCTTGATGTCTTGATGTTGGGGATGGTCCATTCGCATGTGACTTTGATTCTTTCGGCGGTGTCGTTCAATTGATGAGTGATCTCCCAACTTGCTCAAGGCTTCGCTCTCAAAAGCAGGTTTTCTTTCTTTCGGGCAAAAAAGAAAAGCAAGACTCTCTAATGGGATTGTCCCCTTCCCGCCGCCTCTCCTAATCTGGTCAATTAGCCCCCCACCACCGATCGACGGCGGACCGACGATTTGATGATGCATTTATATAGTCTTTAAAAGCATTTTGTCTCACAATATCACAAATATATTTACTCAGGGAGCGAGGGTCACCACCGACCACCCTTCTAGGTCCGTCACCGCCAAAAATACCACCTCTCTCTCTCTCTAGCCTCGATTTATGTGGAGGAGCGACAAAAGCGACGGTGCCGTGCAAGAGGTGGCGGCCGGATAACATATCTGTAAGCACCTCGAATTAGGGGTTATCTGTTGATAGTGTGTAAGTTCCCAAGATCTTCCCAAATCCTTGGTTCGAGTAGTCTATGGGATGCAAAAGAAGTTATCATGAACTTGAATGCTAGATTAGAGTTGCAAGCGATTGGCTTGGAAAAAACTTAGTAGATTGGATATTTAAGGGTGCAAATGATAATATTTTTGGAATAGAAATTCGTTTGGTTACATAATTTCATTTTTTTAAATTTTGAAGCGTTTTTTTCTTTTCCACTTAGAAATTAGTTTTAGAGCCATTTAAAAAATCAAATTCTGATCAGAATTTGATTTTTAGAGCAAAAGTGTCGCCATTCGCACCCTTAAAAGGCTTCGGCAGCGATGTAAAAGTCAACTACCCGAGTGTAAGTGTGAAGGAACTAGTCTTAGTTACTAATGAATGCTTGATATGAGATATCGAACTACATCGAAGTCACTTATAAATCAATCACTTCATTAATCAAGAGCCATGGGGACATGGCACGCCAAACCATTTGGGGGTTGTTCCACCGTAAACGTCATGGCGCAACGTCGGATAGTCTTTTCCAATTTTGAAGCAACCCGCATTAATTAAAGGGGAAAATGAATCAACAAGGGGATGGTAATCAGTCTTTAGTGTAGGCCAGCAATTCCCACAAGATATGTGCTTCATACTCGACCTTGTTCATATTCCAGTATCTCTGATGGCCACCAATGAACAATATTCTTGGCATATTCGACCTTTGTCCATGTTCTTCTTACTTTGACGACCATAAAAATTTTTATGGATTTCATTAATCCTAGTCGATCATATAAAAGCTTAGTCGACGCCAAAATGCAATGATTTATTTTTTGTATCGTGCAATATGCCACTTTAAGTATTACCAACTCATTCGGTACTGTGCTTGTCACGTGTTATATGACAGCTAATTGTAAATCACCCACGGACACCCCCCCCCCCCCCCCCCCCTCCCTCCCTCCCCCAAAAAAAAAAATTAAAGAGATTTGTTCGTTTTACAACACGACACATTGCCCAATATAGGTGGCTAATTAAAAATTGGTGCCACTTGTTCAATTTTGTTGGTCAAAGGGTTGTTGGGAACAAATCATATGATTTCAGATGATGCTACTCATTTGTCGTGTTCGAAAAGCAAAATTGCTGCACCCCAAAAAGGCAAAAAAAAAAAAAATCAAATTTTGCTTTGAAGAATAACAAGGAGCATCCCCCTTTGAACTATAAGATGATGACATGAAGTTTCCACAGGCATATGCAAATGCTTTTCTTCCTATTGATTCTTATGCTAAAAGAATGTGATAGAGAAATTCGTTTATTATCAAGCACTAAGGTGTAATTTTCATATGGGATAAGAATTCCGTCATAAGTTGTTGAGAATTGAGACAATGACCGGACTCGATTGGGGTCAAATTGAGCAGTCGCTAATGAATTAATAACTTTTTTTTGTCGTTTGTTTTTGGGTGGGGCAAGTATTCTAATTCTTTTGGCTCATCCAATACTTCCTTTTGTTTTTTCATATTAAAATCTTCTAACAATATATTTTACATTTATTTTGGTCTTGATACTATATCAATAGGCATTTTTTTTTTTCATGAAGTGTAGTCAGAATGGTCAACTACTTTGAAGTTTCTAAACGTTCTCTGAAGTGCTGATATATGTGGATTTCCGTTGCACAAAGAACCTTACGATGTACGAATGGAGAACTTACAGAATTTATATGTGGAGAAAGCATTGACAATGCTTCAACACTGCATGGAGATTTTTCATTAAAAAAAAATTGTTTAGGGTTTCAAGTTAATTGCAAGATTAGTAGTAGGAAACGGGCGGTGGAACATGAGTGGGGCATATTTAACACTCGACAAGAGATTTACCATGGCATTTTCTAAGTCAATTTTGTAAACTGTCATCTAAATTAAACCTAGTATATACGGAACGAAAATATTTGGGCTACTAGACATAATTTATAAATGATCTTCTACTCAATCGAGTCGATCAATCTTGGGATTTCATTAAAGAAAATCCAATCTACAAATAACCTGACGAGAATTTTCAAAGATCAATTTTTTTTTTCGGTAAATCGCCCCAAAATATACCTGCTTCGGGTTATAAACAAACCTCAAATCCCATGCCCTATAGTGCAAACTCAACCTAATCACGCTAACATCTTCGTAACTGTCAACCGTGATTAATCTAGATAAACAACACCATTATCAGTCATCAAATTCTTGAAACCCTAAAGTCTTCGCGTCCACACCTACCATTCTATCTAGTTAATAATGCCCTTCAACCTAATTAAGCCGCAAAACTGGTCAGAGTTAGCTGACCCCAAAATCGTGCAAGACTAGGAAAATTGCTCCCTCATGAAGAAAACACTCGAAAAAGGAGCTAGAATTAGATGCAGACGAAGAAGCAAAATCACTCAAAGCTGTTGTGCTTTCCATATGGAAGCTTTCCGGCGGACGATAAAAGCAGCTTTTTTCTAACACACTTTCGCCTAGCTTAAAGGCATAAACGATGGGAAAGTTAGTGATTAAACAAATGATTAGGTTAAGATAAGATCATGATGCTCTTCTGATTTGTGAGTTGACCATTTGACGGTACCCCCAATTCAGAAACACTAAAAAAAAAAAGGTTTTAGCCACGAAATTTGCGACGAAAATTTGGGCAAAATTCGTCGTAAATCGATTTTGCGACGAAATTTGCAAAAAAAAAAAAATTCGTCGCGAATTCCGCGTCACAAATTTTGCAACGAAAAATTTGACGTTTTATTGCACATTTGCCACGAAATTTGCAACGAAAATCACGTTCGTCACAGAGTTGTGACGAAATTTGATTCGTTGCAAATTTGTGACGAAGGTTTGGTTCGTCGCAAATCTACGGCAAATATTTTGTTCGTCGCGAATCTGCAACGAACCACTTATTCGTCACAAATTTGCAACGAATCATATTTCTTCGCAAATCTGTGATGAACGTGATTTTCATTGCAAATTTCGTGGTAAATGTGGAACGAAACGTCAAATTTTTCGTTGCAAAATTTGCGACGCCAAATTCGTGATAAATTTTTTTCGTTGTAAATTTCATCGCAAAATCAATTTGCGACGAATTTTGCCCAAATTTTCGTGGCTAAAACCTTTTTTTTTCTGCGTGACCGAGCATTTTTTTTGCTACGAATTTTTATTTATTCTTTAGCAACGTATCGTCCCGCAATGAATTTGGCAGCAAAATTTTATTAATTTTTAAATCTTCTTTAGAGATGGATTTTGCGACGACCGGGCACGGGAGATTTTATAATTTGTGATCATATGATAAAATAATTTCTTTTATTTTTTATTTTAAATCTAAATAAAAGCAAAATTAATTTCTAGAATTTATATGTACCATTGATGAAGCAAGTAATAAGATCCAAATATTATAATAATATGAAAACAAAATAAATTCATCTATTTTTGTAGCTTGTGCGGCATAGGTAATAAAAAGTTCTACATACAAAGAATAAAAATAACATTCTCCATGATCTCTATGAGGTACCACAAATTGTCACTTCACTCACAAAATTCTTTCCATCAGGAACTCGCAGTTGGTAATTGGTGATGAGAATGTGAAATCCAACATTCCTGTTATCCAAAAAAGGAATTAGAACTAATTTAAAACTCCATTTCTCATAACTCAATTTAGAGAATATGAAAGACTATATATTCTTCCAGGCATGTTAATTCTCCTAACTTTCTGCTCGCATAAGTTACCCTTACATGTGCATTCTTTGTTCTAACTTGCATGGGAAAAGGGGTATTATTTGTTATCTAACAATGTTTGCTTCTAAGTTCATCACGACCTGATATGGTCAGAATCTACCTTCACCTAATTCCACAAACTTTTGGGTTAGCTATGCTAACACTCCTCATTATATGGCATCTAAACATATCTTAAAAAATCTAATATAGAACAGTTGCCTAACAACAAGAAATGGACCCCAGATATTCTTCTCTTGTAGGAATTCGTCATTTCATTTGATTACATGTGAAAGTAGAAGATAACCAAGGCCATACAATAGTCATACTATTTGTTACCTCAGCCAGATGAGCCAAGAATGACATCGCTTGAATAGTCATTCCAAGACCCATCTCATCAACAAGTATGCCATTTAGGCCCTAAAAATATTGTAACTCGATAAATGCCACGAAATTAATGTAAAAAGCACAATATAATGTTCACAAGAAATTTATCTAATGGCCTGTTCATAACAATTGACTAGCCACTGAAGCCCCTTTAACTGATTTCTTTAAGGCTGCCTTTGAATAACTAACTCCGGGGTCCAAACAATTAAAGTAGCAGGCAAGGTAGAGCTGTAGACACCAAAGCATTCCAAATGACTATCTATGCACAAGAAGCATGTAAATCAAACAAGTATTGATTGTCTATCTGAGGGGGATGAACAAATAGACTTGCGGCATTTTAAGATCTATGTTACTCGATCCTGCTACTAAGGTATCTGGCAGAGAGACAATCAATACTTCTCTGGAGGTTCGCCTTTTCCCTTCGTGATACACATGTCATTTTCTTGCATGTGTAACGAACCAACACGGCAGCCTCATAACCAGCCCAGGTGTTCTTGCATTTACATTCTGGGCACTAGCAAGTCACTTTCTCTTTGCACTCGTCCACATCTAAAAAGATTGTGACAAATAAGACAACGTACAGATGATCATCAAAGATTAAGGTCTTGTGACCATCCAAATGATATTTGACAAAACAGGAGCTAAAAGGATCAGCAGAAAAGCCTAAACTCTGCAAAATTGCTGTGTTTTTTTTTTTCATTTTTTTAACAAAAGAATTCCGCACTTTTTACTTCCCATTAAAAGACCTCCCCTGCGAACCTTAAATCCTCTTTGAATATGCAAGTATGATGGGAGCAGTATCCACTTAAAAACTCTAAGAATCTCAATGGTCATAGAGCACACACCATTCCCAAATTGACTATCATTGAAGCATAAATGAAAGTCCATGAAAATGTGAACAAATGATTAATAGGCAGGTATATTAGAAAAATTTCATGCCATCCTGAACTCAGTGAAACAACATAAGTGATTTCAAGCGTTCCTGAGGTGCAGCTCAATTCGACCTGCAGGAAAGCAAGGGAAAACGCACTTCTAAGATTCGAGCACAAAGGTCATGCCAATTCGACATTGATATGTGAAGTAACTAGACCAAGGGCCATGCTAATTCGATAGTATCGGGATTTAGTCAACAACATCAACATCGACAACACCTTTATCCCAAACTAGTTGAGGTCGGCAGTCAATGAACCCCAAAGAATCATAAAAATAAAAGCAGAATCAAGGGAGGGAAAAGAGATAAATATGTAAAAATAAACAAGTAAATATATATATCTATCTATACACTACATCTTCACAACACTAATAGATTTTCTCCACTCCATCATAAGACAAATCGTACGCCAATCTATTTCTCACTCCATTAAATCTTGTTTTACTGCTTTCCCCCAAATAAGTTTCGACCGACCTTTTGCTTTCTTCGTGTTATGCTATCGATAGCAAACTTCTGTTCGTACCGGTGCATCTAAGGGCCTTCGGAGGATATGTCCAAACCATCTCAATCTATGCTCTCTCATCTTTTCCGCCACCGGTTCCACTCCAACTTTCGTCGAATCTCATCATTCCTTATCTTATACATCCTTGTATGACCACACATCCACCTTAACATCCTCATTTTCGCTACTCCCATTTTATGCTCATGTTTCCTTTATGCTGGCCAACATTCAGCTCCGTATAACATGGCAGGTCTGATTGCTGTTCTATAAAATTTTCCTTTTAACTTAAGAGAAATTTTGCAATCACACAAAAATCCCGATGCACTGTGTCATTTCATCCAACCTGCTCTGATTCTATGGCTTACATCCTCATCAATCTCTCCTTACTTTTGCAATTTTGATCCTAGATATCTAAATATATCTTTTTTCGGTACCTCCTGTCCAAGCATATTTACGGCTTCTTGATCCCCTCTTCTTGTCATGTGAAACTCACACTTCAAGTATTCCGTCTTACTTCGACTTATCGTAAATCCTTTAGACTCTAACGTGCTTCTTCACACTTCTAACTTAGCATTAACCCCAGCCCTAGTCTCATCAATAAGCATGATATTGTTTGCAAATAGCATACATCACGACACCTCATCTTAAATATATTTTGTTAGTTCATCCATAACCAGGGCAAAAAGGTAAGGGCTCACAGCAGAACCTTGGTGTAAGACTATTGTGATTAAAAAATAACTAAATGTGACATTACAAGCCTTCACACATGTAGTAGTATCGTCATACATGTCCTTGATTGCCTCGACATGCTTTGAAGGTACTTTTTTCTTTTTAAGAATCCACCATAAAATCTTTCTTGGAACCCTATCATACGCCTTCTCGAGATCAATAAACATCATATAGAGGTCCTTCTTTATTTCTCGATATCTCTTCATTAATTGTCATATTAAGAAAATAGCCTCCATGGTAGATCATCCTAGCATAAATTCTAACCCTTTATCGATTTCAGGCTGGTGACAGAATGAAGAAGGAAGAAGGTGCTGTGTTTGGTGCTCTCTCTCAAGGGTGGTCTGACCGAAAATTGGTTTCAAAGTTTGGGTAGCGACGAGATCAATTCTAATCTTTGTGCGTCCTTGCAACGCGTAGCACAAGCCAAAGACGACATTTTGTAGTGGGGTTTTTGGGTATGAGTTATGAGTTAGAGCTCGTCTTGATGAGTTTTTGAGTCGTGATTTGAGAGATAATCGACAATTGAGAAAGAGCTTTTTCCTTTTGTTCCCGGATAAGGCCTTGAGTCATGTCGCCTTGTTTTTCATAAGGAGATGCATATCGTCCATCCATCTAGGTTTCTATTTAGCGAGCTTATGTGATTTTAGAGAGACATCTCATGTTCCTCACTTGCCCGTTCGGTGAAGAGGAAGAGAAGAAGAAGAAGAAGAAGATGATCGGCTGATTGGAGGGTTCGAGATAAATTGAAAATACGATCGACGAAAGATTGATCACGAAAAGAACTTGTCAATAACATGGAAGCATTAGTGCAGTTTTTATATATATATATGCTGAGCATCAAAGGATTCGGAAGCATCTGTCCAGTATAGATGAAGTTCGTTCAATGAAAATTGGATTTGAATATACCATCGATTTCGTATCGTCGAGACGAGTGTTTTGAGGGGTGGCACGTTGCCAAAGGAGGCCGGGTATGAAAATGAGACAGGCGAAAAATGGTGGATGTAGTGATGTGGCAGGACGAGTGTGCATAGTCATTTGAGTGTGTTATGATGCCACAGCTGTTCTGTTCTCCCTCTGCAATAGAATGAATCGATTTTTCCCTAGAAACTGGTTTTTGGAAACTCCTCTTTTTGGGCCCAAAGCATAAATCCAAATTGATTGACAGAAACCTTGATCTCTATTTTCAAACAATGCTCAATAACTCTCTCTCACAGCTTCATTGTATGGCTCATAAGCTTGATGTTTTTATAGTTAGAACAATTCTGGATATCTCCCTTGTTCTTGTATATAGTCACAAGTATACTCTTACTCCATTCATCAAATGCAGCAATTTCTAACTAAGATATGGGGGAGTTTCTGGTCTTCTAGAGCAGAGTTTTACTTAGTGACTCGGGTGAAGAAGCCATTAACAAGCAAACAAAGAACTATTTGGCATTGCTCTTCTGCAATCACTTCTCGCTTTTTCCCCTGATTCCTTATAATGTTGACTGATTGACATTGCCATGGTTAACCTGTCATTCTTACATATACAACTCTCCTCAAGTAGAACCCTTGCTCAGATGTTCTCAACTCACACGTAACTAAATTTACCAATCTTGGTCTTAAATCAAAGCTAGTCAAACTAAACCTCAAACTAGCAATCAACAACAAATGTCTACATTCATCGACGAAAAAAAGACAACTCAGAGACTAGCGAGTTGACTAGACCAAAACCAACAATAGAACACATGACAAGTTGAGCAAGAGGACCATAAAACAAACAGAGAGAGTGTGCAAGTATGTAAATGCGACAAACACCTGGACTGCATCGAGGGAGTCCGAGTCTACATCCTTCACAGTCCACTCGGAAGCAACGACGGGGGCTCGCATACTGGGTTAAGGTGAGATGCAAGAGCGAGCTGAGGAGAGGTGAGACTAGCGATAGGCAGCGAACGTGAGCGGAGGTGAGGCGTCACGGCTTCATCGGAGAGAGAGGGATTAGAGGCAAAAGAAGAAGAAAGTGAGGGAGTGAGGTTGAGGATCAGGGGAATCTAGGGTTTTTGAGAGGACTCCTGAGCCATTTGGGAAGGGGGGGTTCGATTGGATTTGGGCGAGGAAAGGGCGAGAGACACAAATGAACAAACCTAGCGGGAAGTCCGAAAAATGAAAAAATTTGGAAGATTCAGCGCGTTGACGTCGGATCTGAAGTTTTCGGCCCTCAGCGACGCTAGGTTGAGGTCGTCGGGCTCAGGGCACACTGGATTTGGGGTCGTTGGCCCTGGGTCAACGCCGGAGTGAGGTAGCCAAGTTGCTCGGGTTCATTGTCAGCAACAAGGGTATTGAGGTAGACCCGTCCAAGGTGAGAGCCCTATGTGAGCTCAAGTCGCCGACCACGGTCAAAGAAGTGGGAAGGACAAGGTGAGTTTGAAGTGAGAAAATGCTACGGACCGGTTGAACCGGTCCAAGCAATGTTGTCTTCAACCTCATTCCCACTTTGCCCACCACCGTGGAGAAATTAGGGTAAGGAATTGCCAGGATTACCACCCGACAGAGAAATTGAGTTTGTAATTGAAACCTTTTATGTGAACAAGGGAGCAGAACAGAATCGCGGTAAGCTCAAATTGGCGACATTTTGCAACGAAACAAATAATTCATGACAAATTTAGCGACGAATCCATAATTCATCACTAAAATTAGCATTTTTGTGACGTAAAATCAGTTTTCGTTGCAAAACGGCAGACCGTAAGCTGCGACGAACATCAACTCGCCAGAAAATGCAAATGTGGAACAAGTTGTGACGAAATTAGTTTTTTGTCACAAAATTTGCGACAAAAATCCATTTTCGTCACAAAATTTGGTCGCAAAACAGCAGTGTAAATTTCTACGAAAATTGAATTTCATCGCAAAAAGGAAATGTGTTGCTAATTTGCAACACTAATGTTGCGACGAATCATATTTTCGTCGCTAATTTAGCAACAAATAAATAATTCGTTGCTAGATTTGCAATGGATAATTTTGCGACGAATTTATATTTGTCGCAATGAGTACAGTACAATGATCTTAAAAAACAAAAACGTAATCTAAATTACAAAATTATGATCTCATTTGTAATCTAAATTACACATAATGTTAATTGGTACTAATGTTAAAATATTTAGGACTTTGCTAGAATCAAAATTTGCTATATATCTCTTGATTATTATGACACATGAATGGCATTCTTATTTTGACCAAAACATATTTAAGAGAGAAATGGCAAAAAGACTTTGTTCTAATAGAAAATAGAACATAAGAAAGAAAATAAATAAGCTAAGCTAAATGACGTATTATAAGCGTTTCTTATTTAAATCATTCAAAATATCAATTCCTTCTTGATATTTATATCTCAAGAGATAGATGGAAAAATTGTGCCCAATAAGATTTGAACCTGACCAAAGGTTTAGAAGACCTATGTCCTATCCATTAGACAATGTACGCTTTTTTTTATTATGATTTTATTTTCATATTTTTTACTTTCATATCCCTTTCCCTTATTCCTTCTCTTGTTCGGAAAAAAAGAATCTATTAAGATAATAGAATTTTGAGAATTGTGTATTCAACTCAAAGATGGATTGATAATTGATTAAATAATCCAATTAAAAATATTAGCTTGAAAAATATTCAAATTCAGATATATATATATATATATATATATATTTGAATACAGGTCTATATAATATAGACAGAGAGTATAGAATAGAGCGGTTAGCGGGAATCGAACCCGCATCATTAGCTTGGAATGCTAGGGGTTATAGTCACGTCGATTCATCATTTATAACTTCTCTAATTCAAAATCGAACATGAAACTTTGGTTTCATTTGGCTCCTTTGTGGAAGATGGATCAAATGCCTAATATAGATATATCTAAATAAGGCGTGAACGAAATTAAAAAAAAAAAATAGATCTATAATATCTATGTCAGTTTTTCTGTTTGAATGCATTTAAATTCAAAAACATTCGCTTTCTAGATGATCTCTCTCAAATAAGGAATAGGGTATACTAACAATATTCCTAGTTACTCCGTTCTCTATTTCTATTTGAAACAATCCTTACCAAAAGTATTTTGTTTCCACCGAGCTAAAAAATATAATATGTCAATGTCTCTAGTAAACTCCATGGATACTTTACATACTTATTAAATTGGAAGTATTAATCCAATAAAACAATTATGTTTCGCAATTAAATAATCCAATGGAAAAACGTCGCAAATTCTTGTCGCTAATTGTGCATTACTACACTTTTCAAACAGATACCATTATTTATGCCGATCCATGAGCTCAACTTTACTTTGAAATAAGAAAAAAAATTGTGGCATAAGTTGCGACGAAACTCAATTTTCATTGCACAGTTTGCGACGAAATTCATTTTATGTCGATAAACTTGCAACGAAAATTGAGTTTCGTCGCAAAACGGAAACGTCGAATAAGTTGTAACGAAATTAGATTTTCATCCCAAGATTGCTAAAAGGGAGGTTAGCAACAAAAGTCATAATTCGTCGCTAATTTTATTTTTATTTTAGCTATGAAACACCAATTTTTTTTTATCCTTTGCGACGAAAATCAGATCTTCGTTGCTAAATTTATTATTTATAAAATTCGCAAGGCTAATTTTTTTACGAAAATAAAATTTTCGTCGCTAATTCTTTGCTTACTAGTAACGTTGCGACGAAATTCTATTTTCGTCGCAAATTGCTAAATGGAGGTTAGCAACGAAAGTTGTTATTCGTGGCAAAATTTGCGACGAATTAAGTTTTCGTTGAAAAATAATTGCGACGAAACTGTTTTCGTCGCAAAATTTGCCGCGAAAGTGAGTTTTCATTGCTAAATTTGCAAAGAAACACAATTCGTGGCAAATTTTACAACGAAATCAGGTTTTCGTTGCAAAAATTTGCGATTTTCATCGCCAAAATTTGTGATGAAATTGTTTTTTCATCGCAAATTACTAAGTGGGAGGTTAGCAACGAAAGTCATAATTTGTCGTTATTTTTTTTTCATTTTTTCTTTTTATTTTAGCGATGAAACACCAATTCGTTGTTAAATTTTTTATAATTTTTGCTAAATTTCTTATTTACTTTAATTCTCAGGGCTAATTTTTTGACGAAAATCAAATTCGTCGCTAATCCTTTGTTTACTAGTAAAGTTGCGATGAAATTTTATTTTCGTCGCAAATTGCTAAATGGGAGGTTAGAGACGAAAGTCATTGTTCGTGGCAACACTTGCGATGAATTAATTTGTCGTTGCAAAATGCATAAATTTGCCACAAAAGTGAGTTTTCGTTGCTAAATTTGCAACGAACTCTATTTCGTGGCAAATTTTGCAACGAAACCATGTTTTCGTTGCAAAAATTTGCGATGGAATCTAATTTTCATCGCCAAAATTTGCGACGAAAATCAAGTTTTTGTCGCTAATTCTTTGCCTACTAATAAATTTGCGACGAAATTTTTTTGTCATCACAATTTGCTAGATAGGAGGTTAGCAACGAAGGTCATAATTCGTTGCTAAGGGCTAACTTTGTGACGAAAATCAGATTTTCATCGCTAAATTTCTTCGTTTACTTGTAAGGTTGCGACGAAATTTTGTTTTCGTCGCAAATTGCTAAATGGGAGGTTAGCGACAAAAGTCATTATTAGTGGCAAAATTTGCGACGAATGATGTTTTCGCTTCAAAGGAAGCCTACGTAGGTTGCAGTTTTTCGTCACAAAATTTGCCACGAAAGTGAGTTTTCGTTGCTAAATTTGCAAAATTTGCCATGAATTATAATTCGTGGCAAATTTTGCAACGAAAACATGTTTTTGTTGCAAAAATTTGCGCGCTAAATTTGCGACGAGATAGATCTTCGTCGCTAAATTTGAGACGAATCCGTAATTTCGTCGCAAATTAGCGATGAAATATTTTCGTCCCTAATTTCGTCGCAAATTTGTAACGAATTTGTTTTTCGTTACAAATTTCGTCGTTCCTTTGCTAATTTTTCATGGCTAAATCCATGTTTTTTTGTAGTGCAAATTTGACGGGAAAAATTACCCAAAAAGTCATAAACTTATTGAAATTATACGAATTCACTCTAATTTTTTTTGCTGATTAATTTCTAAACGTTTTACATTTGTGTCAATTCAGTACATCTGGCGAATTTTGATCGGTTAGCGTTGACGGGGATGCCGGCCTGCCAATGACCTAATATTTTGGTAATTTTTAATTTTTCAATTCTTTTTTTTCCGTTTCCCTGTTCTACCTCCAGCCGAATGCTGGACCTCGACAAGGACAACCAGGGAGGCTCAACCTTGTCGTGGCCAGTGATGTTGTGAGTATTAGCAGTGCGTTTTTGGACCAATTGGATAGGTAGAAATCCAAACGGAAGTCGAAACGTTGATGCATCTAGGATCAATAGTCGATTTCGGAACGGGCTCAAATTTGGTCGGTTGAAGCGAATCAACCTCTTGATCAATACTCACACCTTTGGCCGTGAACTACGATGGATTTTCGCATTTCGAGATCTTTTAGATGGGTTTTCATGCCTTATTTCTATTTTTAGGTAATTTTATATTTTAATGGTATTTTTGTAATTTCATGCTTTTTATTGTCATTACGGTTGACACTTTATAAAAAGTCGTCTAGAAAGACAGATTATTGATATTAAATTTTGAGACTTCCTATTACGCTTTGCTTGGATCGATTCCTATTACGCTTTGCGTTGCGTCACCGAGCAAGGAGAGATGAGGCCGAGCTTCATTAGTTTAGATCTGGCGAATCTTGCCTCACCCAGCCATGTCAAGAGCCGTCGTTGGGTGGACTCAGCCGTTCTCACCAGATCTAGGTTGGGGAGTTCAGCCCTTGCCCGGCCATAGCGAGGTCGAAAGGAGCCTTGACGGTCGCTAAGGTCCGATAGCCAGCTAGAGCTAGAATAAGGAAAGGGAAGAAAATAAAAAAAAATTCAAAAAATTCAAAAAATTATTAAAATATTATATTCCCGGTCGACCGGCATCCAAGTCAGCACGGGCCTGTCAAAATTCAGTGGATAGACTGAAAACCGAACCGACACAATTCTAATAAATTAAGGAATTTTTTTGTGATTTCCCCAATTTGATGTTTTCGATGAACTGGAGAACGTAAGGTGGAGCGAGAGAGATTAGATGGATGAACGGCGTTGTGTTGGGACGCCCGCTTCTCGACCTTGAAACGAGGAAGGAATCGGTGATTGTCTTGGAATTACTTGGTACTTTTATATATATATATAATTCTTTTATTACTAGGATCAATGCATTATCTGTCCATTTCTCCATCCCTTCCTCCCCAACATAAGCTTCCCGCGACATTCGTTGCCTCGATCCAAGGCGTTCCCAAACATCACATAGATGTTGGGCTTAAAGTACCAAAACCTAAACTCAGAGAGAAATCACCGAGAGAGGGTGCTCAAGTTCCATCCCATCACAATATTTATCTTCGAAAAAAAATTTAAGCAAAAATGAGTCGTGAACGGAAAACCGGAATGTATCTGACTCTCGACATGCACCTCAAACACAAATCCTTAAAAACCCATGTCGCCGCCATGGAGATCTCGACATTAGGGTTGCCGATCACCGCATGTTATACATTGAAACAGGCACCCGGAGTAAGCGGAAAGTCGGCATCCGTCAAATTCAGTGCATGGCACAGAACCGTTTTAGATTTTCCACTTCCAGATTTGAGATTGGATTGGCAGAATTTGGTGATGACCCATCATCCACGGCTGTGTTTCGTTTTTTTGTTCCTGGACTATGTGAAAATAAATAAATATTTCTCTCACTAAGAAGTAAGAATCTATCTCTCTCTACAGCATCCAGGGCAGTGGAGAAGTCGAAGAACAAGAACTAGCCAACATCGCTCGCGATGAAAGATAGCCGGTAGTCCGAAGGGTGGAAGTTGGCTCGAGATAAAAAGCCACTTGAACCGGAAAACGATCGAAAGTTGACAAGTAAGACATCGGATCAGCCAAGGACCGTGAATGGTTGTTCTACTCTGCTGTTGCCATGTAATTCATTTTCGCTTGTGAGAGACTCAAATGCCCCTTGAACTACGTTTTCTACTATAGTTTATGCAAGAAAAGTTCTGTAGTATGTATTGAGAGCGTGATTCATACTCCACTACGACAGGAAATCACGTGAGCACTGCTCATGAATAGTTACTGCTATATATACTCTTTTTCGCTTGTAATTAAATGACGTAACGAGAGGTGCGGGTGCTAATTATAATGAAATCCTTTGCTGGACGTAACCCTAGTTTAAGAACGGACCAAGATAAAATCTTGCATCTCGATTTCTCTTTCTCATTTTACGTTTTAATTCGATTTGATTGTGCGTCGAATTCTAACCGTACGTCCTGCTCTTGAATTTCGAAAATCATGTAAACTTGTCCGCTCTTAAAGTCAAAAAGTGTGTCCTACTGTATGTTTTAGTGCTATTTTACTGTTGCATTCATGGACAAGAAAGGGATTATTTTCTTGAAAGAAATTGCATTGGGTAGCCCCTCCCTCAAATTGCCTCATTTACTCCATTGAGTCATGTCCAAACATAGAATTTGTCTCTCGAATTTTTACTACAGATGCATATCTTCTATCGGTTTGGTCCAAACCCTACCTAACTCCCGTCCTTGTTCAGCTCGATCTCTTCTACGTGGTGTCGCCCCGCGTAGTTGTATCTGGCATGCTGCACCTAGAATCCGTCAGTTGTTACGCGAGTGATCGAGATATCTTGTTCTTTGAAATCAACTGCAAATGGAATGAGTACTGTATGGCAAATTCCCCCCCCCCCTGGAGCTAGGAAGCAAATCACGCATAGCATGACGGTGGTCGTTCATTGCTGTAATGCTTCGTTTGTTGCATCTCGTGCGTTCAAATTCCGCGGTTACAAATCTTCGAAATTCGAAATTGTATGTCATAATGCTCCATTTCTAGTGCGTCCCAAAAACCGCGGTTACGAATCTTCAAAACTATATGTCGGCGGTTCCAAATTTGTCCTTTCGTCACCAAGAATTATTCATAGTGATGATCATCACTAAGTATGCGGAAAAGTCTCATCTCATCTGATGCGTTCTAAATCAACCATAGTAGTTGGTAAAATAATTGAGAAATACATTACTCTTATTATCGGCATCGTCCATTCTTTATTGCCATAGATTCTCTTCTCTATGGGTGGACTGTCGCTGTCTCTTGAGGGAAAATGAAGACTGCTCCTTCAACTAACCATTTGAATCTATTGATAATGACGTATCCATTCCCTATCGTGCGAACAATTATTTGTCTTTTGTTTCTATGATTGGAACGTGTAGGTCCCAATAAATAATTACTTCTTGATTTTATATTTTCTTAGACTTTTCGTTAGAAAAATATATTGATAGCGACATATACTCCGACGATTTTATTACTTACGTCGGAGCTCCTCTTGAGAGTAGATAATATGACTTCATAAAATTTCACCGTGTACTTAGATCGTGTACTCCTCCCGTTTCCCGACTGGGCTCGAACGGTATTCTTTCTCTTCGGCTGTCGTCGCGCTGTGCCTCCGGTGCGCGAGATACCTATCCTCCCTCGGTAGCGAGATAGCTCATGTGCCGTCGCGCGAATCGAAAGGTCATCCGTTCTCGACACATGCGGTGATTTCTCAGCTCTCAAGCGATGGCCATGCTCGGATGGAGGATGAGGCTGAAAACAGAAAGCGCCATTATTGCACCATGTCTTGATTGATTTGTTGTGCCTCCTGAGCCGTGTCGTGTCGTGGTGTAACGAACATCGTAAAGCGACGGAGGTTCACATGTTCAGCAAAGGAGCCATATATGTTTATTGCAACGGTTGGACCGTCCCCTATCATATGGACGGGGACATGACACATGATCATCCCTTTGATTTGAGGCTTCGAGCTGCTCCTGAACTGCCCACCTGGGAACCCAGAGTGCATTAGCATTACATAGCAGCACTAATTTCAACTTGCATTCCTTTCCTAACAAGTTGGGCGCCCAAAGCTGGCTGCAATCTTTGAAGACACCTTCTTTCACCCGCTAGGCTTCTCTTAATGCACAGCAAAAACCAAGGGAAGAGTTTCTTATTAAACATATTGCTAATGCGCCAATTCTTTCATCATAAAAAAAATTTATTGTAAATTCAGTCATAAACATTTTGCATTTGTACTAATTCAATTAATCCGGTCAACTATGGATGTTAACCGCTGACATGGATGCCAACTGTTTCCTACGCGGTGCAGCCATTACCAACATAGATAATTCTTTAAAATATTTGATTTTTTTAATTTTATTTCTCTTTCTTTTTTTCCTTCCCGTCGTTCTTCCTTTAGTCGGTCACCGAGGTAGAAAGTAAGAAAACAGAAAGAGTTAAAAAAAGAGGAAAAAATAGATAAATTTGAAAAAATATTCAAATATTATTAAAAATTATCCATGACGACGCCAACGCTACCATGTAGGACAGTGAGAGTCCATGTCGAAGATTTTCTATCAAAATTAGTTAGGTAGATTGAATGGGCACAAATACAAAATTTTAATACTTAATTAGCGAAGAAAAAAGGTTGATGATTGAATTTACACAATTACAAAAGGCTGGGAAATTTTTCGGTAATTCTCCCTAAAATGTAGCAACCAAAGTGTCATTTCTTGTTAGTGTATAGGGGAATGGACGATTCTCTCTCTCTCTCTCACTCTCACTTCTTCAAAGTGCAAAGTAGCATGATGAATCGTAGCATATCAAACATTTGTACCAAACCTTGTTTAGTTCGGAAATGAAGCCGCTCAAGTGAGCTAGATGAATCGTACGATACTGCGATTGGTATTAGCTTTCCATGGAAATCGTCGCATAAGTAGCACTCACTCTGTTCACGGGTAGCCATCACACTTTCGAAGATTCCCTCATAAAAAGATAAGGATTGCGATCCCTAAATTCCTAGCACAAACAGCCCGACTGCATTCCCACGAACTCAGTTGTATCTCCCCCACCACTTCCGTCACACTTTCATGCTGGTGAGGGAAGAATTCGACACTAGCGTGTCTAATAAGTAAGGTCAACCGTGACGTGATATTGAATTTAGAGACGAAGCTTTCAGCTTTGTTGCCGTAAATCAAAATATTTCTATTGATGAAGCTAATTCAATCGCTCTAAGTACCGGTAGCAATGATTTTTGGATTCATTGCTATAGCTAGGATCGATCGCATCGTACGGTCATGCAAATCATACTTATGTACATGATCAATTCGCTCTAAGTACCAGTAGCAATGATTTTTGGATTCATTGCTATAGCTAGGATCGATCGCATCGTACGTTCATGCAAATCATACTTATGCACATGATCAATTTGCTCCTCAAGTAATTTAAGGTGGGTAGTGATCTACGCGCTCAATGCATGTGCCAACGGTCGATCCACCAGCCACCCATAAGATCAGAGTTTGAATACGTCCGATCCCACGAGTCAATCTCCCTATCAATTATTTCAGTTTCAACTAATTCTTGTCAGTTCGATGGACATTCTGGCATCGGTTCTTGATTTCTTGGTGTTGGGGGATGGGCCGCTTTTGCATGTGACTTCGGTTCTCTGGGTGGTCTCATTCAATCGATGAGTGATTCGCAACTTGTTCAAAGGAAAAGCAGTCTCTCTAATGGATTGTCCCATCTCGCCGCCTCTCCTAATCTGGTCAATTAGCGCCCCCCCACCACCGATCCACGGCGGATCGACAATTTGATGATGCATACGTACACAGTCTTTAAAAGAAATTTTGCCTGGTAATATTAAGAATAGTTTTGCTCGGGGGCGAGGGCCACCACCGACCACTTATAGGTCCGTCACTGCCAAAATCGCCACCTCTCTCTCTCTCGCCTCGGTT
Source organism: Rhodomyrtus tomentosa (assembly GCA_028455895.1). NCBI lineage: Eukaryota > Viridiplantae > Streptophyta > Magnoliopsida > Myrtales > Myrtaceae > Rhodomyrtus > Rhodomyrtus tomentosa. The sequence continues at coordinate 30,114,054 of JAPCWY010000001.1, read as the reverse complement.
TATGTGGTGGAGCGACAATAGCGACGGTGGCGTGCAAGAGGTGGCGGACGAATGGTTTGGTGGAACTGATCCTACTTACTAATTGATATGTGATTTGTCGAATTCATGTATAATAAGTCAGTCGCTTCATTAAAGAAGAGCCATAGCCATAGGAACATGGCACGTCAAAACATATGGGGCTGTTCCACCACAAAGGTTTCGTGGTCTAATGTAGGACGGTCTTCCCAATTCTGAAGCGCCCCGCGTTAACTAAGGAGGGAATGAAGCCACGAAAAGGGTCATCAGATTTTAGCGGAGACCATCAATTATCTTGTGGCCAGCAGTGAACGATGTTCCTGGTAATATTTGACCTTTTGCACTTGTTCTTCTTACTTTGAGGACCTTGAGAATTCTAAGGATTTCATAAACCCTAATCGACCGTGGCAAAGCTTATTCGATGCCAAAATAGATCGTGTAATGTTTGCCTCACGTGAAATGCCGATATAGGTTTTACCAACTCATTCGGTACGTTTCTTGTTGCGTGTTTTTCTGACAGCTAAGTGTACATCACCCCAAAATTGAGATAATTCGTTCATTTTACCGCGCGACAAGTCCGCTTATTATTTGTATATGATCCAGGTCAGCTAATGAGAATTAGTGCCCGTTATTCAATTTTGTTGGTCAAAGGGTTGTTGGGAACCATTCAGATGATTTCAGTTGATGCTATTCATTTGTTGTATTTGAAAAGCAAAATTCCTACACCAAAAACAAAAAACGAAAAAAAAATCAAATTATGCTTTGACGAATGACAAGAAACATCCCCCTTTGAACTATAAGATGATGACATGGAGGTTCCACAGGAATATGCAAATGATTTTGTTTTTTTTTTTCCTCTTCCTATTGATTCTTATGCTAAAAGAATGTGATAGAGAAATTTGTATACTTCCTCTCCTGCTGGATATACCTATATGGAGAGGTTAACAGGCTGGATGCATCCACCAAGAAATTGAGGCCTTCTTCCGTGTAATCTTACTTTCCCTTTGAGGTTGCATTTTGATATATGTTTCAACGGTAATCCATAGAATCAGAGCAGATTGGATGAAATGGTGCAGTGCATCGAAAAAATGGTCGCCACAGTTCCTCGCCGGGGCCCCACGACATCCACCGACGTGTCGTATGTTGTTTGATTGCAAATGGGTGACCCGTGATCTAGCTACCCGTGCTTCCTATCGATAACCATCGTGCCGATCCTCCACTACTTCATTCACATATGGACGCCGAATGTGGCTCCTTTTGCTTTGCACTACCGTTTAGGCACGGCAAACGCAGAGAAATATTTGATTAAGAATGTAATTTGGCTGAAACGATTGGTGGCGACTCCTTGGCATGTACACATACCAGATGTCACTAGACCACACTGAAGATCGACCACGTATATCTCTGTTACGACTTGGGTAACGGGTCTTGGGAGAGGCCCACGTCCGACCAGGCCCACGTCCGACCAGACGGAAGGGCCCATAATTTTCCTTTACTTTTACTTCTTCCACGGTTCTCCACTGCTAGTGCCATTGAAGGGACTGATATTGTTGGGGTTGTCCAACATCGATTGTGGAAAGAGCTGATAGTCGATTTATAAGTGTAAAGGAAAGTCTCAACATTTGAGCTAACTTTTGGATTGAGAGTAACTCAATACTACCCAATACTGGTATCAGAACTCAGGTTACCAACAAGTCTGAACTCAACAGTCATACGGGAGAGATACAGATTGTCACAGCCTCCGACTCATAGCCCGATGCCCAATATGTGATGGGGAGATTGTTAGAGTTGTCTCACATCGATTGTGGAAGGTACTAGGCCTAACACCACCCAACATATATAATCTCCCGTATAGGATAAGAATTTCGCCATGAGAGGTTGAGAATTGAGAAAATGATTGGACTCAATTGGGGTCAAATTGAACCATCGCTAACGAATTAATGACTAATTTTTGTTTGGTTTGATTTTGGATGGGGCAGGTATTCGAATTCTTTTGGCTTATCCAATACTTCCTCTCTCTCTTTTTTCCTATTAAAATCTTCTAACAATAGATGTTTGCATTTATTTTGGTTTTGAATCTTTTGATATTTTTATTTAAGGGCATTTTTTTGTGAAGACTAGTCAAAATGGTCAACATCTTTGAAGTTTCTAGAAGTACAGGAAATAACATTTTTGTCCCAAGTATACGTGGCTTTTCGACGTACAAAGAACCTTAAAATCTGAAATGGAGAACTCATGGAATTTATATATGGAGAGAACATTGACAATGCGTGGACACTACATGGAGATTTTCTTCTCATCAAAGCAATAGCTTAGGGTTTAAAGTTAATTACAAGACTAATACTACAAAACGGGCGGTTGAACACGAGTGGGAAATATTTAACACCAAAGAGGAGACTATCATTTCAGCTTCTAAATCAATTTTGTAAACTGTTGTCTCAATCAAACCTAATATATATACATACAAAAACTAGACGATTGGACATTATTTCTACTATTCGGAATAATCTTCTACTCAATAGAGTCGATCGCTTTTAAGATTTCATTGAATAAAAGCCATCCATATAAGACCTGACGAAAACTTCAACGAGCCAATCCTTCTCGTGAATTGCTCCGAGAGAAATTGCGCCGTTTGGTAATCGAACATCAAATCCCATCATCTATAGCGTAAAATCAAACTCTCAACTACGTTTAATCTAACTAAACAACAACATAATCAGTCATCAAATTCTTGAAACCCTAAAAGTCTTCTCATCCACACCTACCATTCTAAGCTACTTAATGCCCTTCAACCTAATTACGCCGCAAAGCTGGTCAAAGTTTGCCGACCCCAAAATCGTGCGAAGACTAGAAAACTAGCTCCCTCATAAAGCAAACCCTCAAAACAGGAACTAAGATGGATGCACTAAAGGAGAAGCAAGATCACTGAAAGCTGTTCTACTTTCCACAGGGAAGCTTTCTGGTGGGAGATTGGATATAACAATACGAAGCACAGTCGAAAGCAGCTTTGTTGAACTGCAACTTTCGCCTAGGGGGATAAACGGTGGGGAAAGTTAGTGATTAAAGAAATGATTAGGTTAGGACAAGATCATGATGTCGTTCTGATTTGTGAGTTGACGTTTGAGGGCAAACCCAGTTCAGCAAAATTTGATGTTTTCGATGAACTGTCAAATACGTAAGCAGAGCGAGAGCGACAGAGATTAGACGGATGAACGGCGTTGTGTTGGGACGCCTGCTTTTTTGACCTTGAAACGAGGACAGAGTCGGTGCGCGTCTTGGAATTACTTGGGCTTTGTTTTCCTTTTTCCACACTACGTACATGAAATTTACAAGTTAAAAAGAAATCCTCACCATTAAATATATTACGAAATTCAGGAGTGGTGAGATTGTTCGTTTCTGTATTCACGTGGCTATATCGATTTTTTTTTCCACTCGAGCAAACACTATTAGGACATGCATGGTAATCGCTTTAATTCCCTAATTCTATTTTTCAGAATATATATAAAAAAAAAGATGAAAATCTTGTTTGATAACGTAAATGATTTTAATTCTGTTCACAGAAACAGTTTTGGAGCAAAAAAAAAACAAAAAAAAATTTGATTCTGAAAAAAAAAATTACTTTTAAAAATAACGAAACAGAATAAAGTCGTATATCTTTCAATTTTCCTTTTCAGTTCTCTTATCAATTTTTCCTGAGCCTAAAATGATGTCTCATTTTTTAAGAAAAAATATGTAAGATAACAAAATAAAAAATAACAAAAATGAAAAAAAATTGAAAAAAAAATTGAAAAAATTATAATTATTTTTCAAAAGACTCTAAAAATATAAGAAGGTTAGATTAGGCTAGTTTGATCTCATTTTCATAAATTTGGATCTAGATTCCATAGATTTTGTTCTTTATTAGTAAAATCATAAACAGCTTTGCAATTAAACTCAAACCACATTTATCTAAGCTCATAGGGTTTTATTAGGATTTTATGATGTGATTTATTAGTGCCATGATTCTTTGATTGCGCACTTGATTTCATTAGTTGTGATTTGCCTAGGTTTACATACTTTAAACTTAGTCTAGTTTTAGAAAATTTTAGAAAAAGACAATAATAGCCATCGTGAACACTTAGCAAGCTCCTATTCTTAACTTTTCGATGAAGAAAGATTGAGAATTGATTTTCTAGAACTAAAAACGCACACCAATACCGAGTAATGCAGTGCATTTTCCTTGCAGAAACGAGGGTGCCGCTCGTGTCGATTATCCACTTGCTCAAAAGAGTTCAATGAGACCCCATAATAAAAGGCGAAAATGACCACCGATGATTCTTCATATTTATTTTTACATTTTAATATGCAATATGTTATATAAGAGAATCAATATGAATCAATCAAAGATTAATTCGAAATGTATGATGAAATTTCACAAAGTAACTACGCAATTATTTAAGTTAAATGACAAAAATTGGGAAGGTCAAACGCCTTTCGAATCTCGGAACAAAAATTTTGGGCAATTGCTAAACAAGTTCTGATTCTTTAAAACTCATTTAGGAATCAAAATATATAAAAAAAACTTTTTAATCAAGATTATTTTTTCAGAACAGAATGATTAAGTATATTTAAAGAAAATTTTCAAATACATATTTTTTTTTAACTTCTCTCATTGATTATAGATTTGAAAAAGAGACGACGGTGATCAAAGTATATTTAAGGAAAAGTTCTAGATAAGAGCATAAAGTGTTGTTGTTTTCTCAAATAAAGATTTTAAGTAGACATTATTTTAATTAAGGATCTGAAGTCGCCAAATCGTCTTAAATAAGAATCTAAAGTGGTCAAACCTTCTCAAATGAGTACTTTTGGCTGGCCGATGAGCATGTGAGTATCCTGGCTTTGAAGAAGAGGTATTTAGTAAAAACAAATTAAGTTTATATATTTTAAATTTCTTTGGTTTTTTTACTTTACTTTTCTTTATTTTTATCTTTTTTCATTTTCCCACTACCCTCCCCCAACCATCGCCAAGCCTTGTCTATGGCCGGCGAGGGCAACCCTCGCTGTCGCCGTCGCCTGGGCTAGGCAAAGGTTCCTCGCCGGATCCTGCGAGGGCAAGCAAGGGCCGCCCTCACCAGCTTAGGCGCAAGGGTCGCCCTCGCCTAAGTCCACCTGCCATCACCGAGGCCCAGTGATGACTGGTGGAGAGAAGAGGAAAAAAGAAAAAAAAAATACAAAAAAGAAAAGTAAAATAAAAGGAAAAGTAAATGATGAAAATGAAGTCGGTAAGGTCATGCCCTTCTTTGAGATTAAAATAAAATTTATTCATTCCGAGCAACGTGCTAGTTAAGTCAATACTAATCGTATTATCTATCACAACAGCACTAACGTTGTTAATTTTTACAATTTTTTGTTTGTCTTTTTTCTTTCTTTCTTTCTTTCCTTTCCTTTCCTTTTTTTATTTCCCTTTTTTCCTTGTGCCAGCCATGGATGACGCTCGACGATCGTCGACAATGGGAAAACGAAAAAAAGAAAAGAAAAAATAGAAAATCATAAAATTTTAAAAAAATTATCCACACTAGCGTTGATCATGACACGTAGGATGGTTGGTTTTCAAGCAAAATTAACTGAATGACTAAATCATCAAAAGTTTTATGAATAAATTGACACAATAGAAATATTTAGGATTATATTGGCAAGTTGTCAAATGGTTTATGAATTGAAATATTTAGCATTGATTTGGCTTTCGTATGATAGGTGTGAAACTCTTTGGACAATTTTTTCATGCACCGCTAAAGTGCCTATGCCTCAACTCAAAGAGACCATTAGGAGGGAGAGCTCACGTTCAATCCCATTATTCCATAGCCATCACAATATAGAGCAACACTCGCTTTTGCACATAAGTTTAAGCAAACGAGTCGTGATTGGGAGGACACCAAAACTCATCACCTGTCAACGTCCACCTCAACACAAAACTCAAGGTGGCAATATGGGTCAATGACCTATTTTTGGCACATATTTTATATAAAACGGGTCATCTATGGGTTGTAATTTTTAGGGGGCTTGCCAAATGTGAGTCCAACAAAATTGAAAAAAAAAAAACTGATGGGTTGAAAATGGTCTATACGTGAATCCATTTTCAACCCATTTTTTACCCATTTTGGACCCATCAAAGTCAACAAGTAGTGTGTGTGAGAACAGAACTGAGATCGGAGCCAAGACCGGGACCGTGTCCCCAGGACCAGGTCTCAGGACCGAGGCCGGGGTCGAGTCCCGAGACTGGGGCCGGGTCTCGGGACTGGGGCCGGAGTAGAGGCCAGGTCCCGGGGCCGAAGCCGGAGTCAAGACCCGAGGCGGGGTCAAGGCTGGGACCGAAGCCGGGGCTGGGGTCGGGACACGGGATAGGAGCCGGGACCGAGATCGGGATCGGGACTGGGGTCAGGGTCAACGCCAGTGTCGAGAGCTGGGGACCAAGGACGAGACCAGGGCAGGGTCCAGGGACGAGACTGGTGTAGGGACCGGGGCCGGGGCAGGGAAGTATTTGAGTAATGTTATTTTCTTAAAATATTATTGTGTTTTGATAATATGGGCCAAAACGGGTCGGGTCGAGTATGGGTCGGTCACGAGTTGGGTTTGGGTCATTAAATATGGGTCAATATGTGTCAGATGGGTCAATATAGGTTGGACCATATATGACCTGACCCAAACCCAATCCGACCCATCCATTTGCCACCTCTACACAAAACCTTAAAGCCCATGTCGTCGCCATGGAGATCTAGACATCAGAGGTTTCTAATCACCGCAACCACCCTGTCGTGAACAAATTCATCCATCCACTATAGAACACTGAACATCAAAGAGAAGAAGGCAACCGTTCTTGACTAGCTGTTGTGGCGACCAAACATGTCCTCCCAACACCCTCCCGGCATCTTCGTCCTCCTCGGCGTCCCTGTCCTCCCTTTCTCCCACATCAACACAAAACCTTAAATACTGGGAAATGTAGTGCATTGTTCTTGCAGAAACGAGAGAGTCCCTTGTGTCGATTATGCACTCGCTCAAAAGAGTTCAATGAGACTCCACAATAAATGGCAAAAATGACCGGTGATGATTCTACATATTTATTTTTACATTTTAATATGCAATATCTTATATAAGAGAATCAATATGAATTATTAAAAGATTAATTCGAAATGTATGATGAAATTTCACAAAGTAACTACATAATTATTTAAGTTAAATGACAAAATTGGAAAGATTAAACGCGTTTTATTCTAGGAACAAAAATTTTGGGCAATTACCAAACAAGTTCCGATTCTCTAAAACTCATCTAGGGAACAAAATCAAAAAAAGTCTTTTTAATCAAAATTATTTTTTCGGATCTGATTGTCATACAGTGATCAAAGTATATTTAAGGAAAAGTTTCAAATACAGATTTTTTCAACTTCTCTCATCGATTATAGATTTGAAAAAGAGCCAACAGTGATCAAAGTATATTTAAGAAAAAAGTTTCAAATAAGAGCATAAAGTGTTGTCGTTTTTTCAAATAAAGATTTTAAGTAGACATTATTTTAATTAAGGATCTGAAGTGGCCAAATCATCCTAAATAAGAATCTAAAGTGGTCAAACCGTCTCAAATGAGTACTTTTGGCTGGCCGATAAGCACGTGAGTATCCTGGCCTTTGAAAAAGAGGTATTTAGTAAAAAAAAAATTAAGTTTATATATTTTTAATTTTTTTAGTTTTTTACTTTTCTTTATCTTTATCTTTTTTTCCCCCTACCCTCCCCCAACCATCGCCAGGCATTGTCGATGGCCGGCGAGGGCAACCCTCGCCGTCGCCTAGGCCAGGCAAGGGCGTTCCTTGCAAAATCCTACGAGGCAGGCAAGGGCCGTTGTCATGCCCCGCGCCCTGTAGCACGAGCACGTAACTCCCTGCAAGTATAAACTCTACCGAGGTCCCAGGATTCACATAGGTCGAGAGATATAACACATATAAAGCACGCCGAAGCGATGATATACAAATACTCCGTACAATGACAAAAAGGGACCGGGGTAACGAGAATACTAATAAATACATAAACTCCCAAACAGTTCATACAAGGGTACTGGCTAGCTAAACATGCTGGTCAATATGGGTGACGCGGCTGGTACAAAAGATGATCATCACTACTTCCAAAAAGTGACAGGCATCGAGGTCACCATCAAAATGTCAGACTAGAAACAGAAACTCTTAAGTCGAGCTACTGGAGTCATCCGTCTACTCCTCAGCCTCATCGATGGGCCCGTACTTCGAGAATGTCTCAGAGCAAACCTCCACGATGTCCTCGAGTGTCTCGTCAGCGGACGGCTCCACCAGGTCGTCCTCGGTAGTCTCGATCTCGATGACCTCGTCAGTGTCTTCTAGGGTCGGCGTCCTCTCAGGAATATTCCTTGAGCCGGCTACCGACCCCTCGGCCTCCACTAAATCCCGAGCGAAATGACACCAGTTAGGGATTACCCCACGGGATACCTCAGTGGGCTTCGGTGGCCCCGTGGAAACATCTCCTACCTTTCTAAACCAAGTCTCATACCTATGAGGCTTCCAACTGCTTCCACCCTCATCGACCCAGACTACGGTACATTTCCTCACATACACCGTCTCATGTCCATCTGGGAACTCATCAAAATACACCGACATCTCTTTGGGGTCGCCAAATTTGATTGGCCACATTCTCACAGCCTATGATCTGAAAAATGGGGTCCCACAACGGGGTGTGATTTACATCTCAGTAAAATAGGTCCTAACCCTAGGTTAGACTAATCGTACACTCAGACGAATGCAATCAAGAATAAAGCGCACAACAGTCACATGGGGTATTCAACAGTCATTAAATAACATGCGAAATAAACGAGTGTCAAGCATGCAACCATAGAATCATATTACATCATTAGGATCAAACATACATTTCCATGCTAAATCGTACTTTCCACCCTTCCTGTCCGCCTCACTTTCATGCTCGCATTTAGAATACCTCAGGCTCGGTCCGCGTAAATACACCTCAGACCATCTCATTGACAAACCCGCGTAAACGCATCAGATTTTTAATTTCACTCTAGGCCTGTGTTGACGTATCTCAAACTCCGTCCCGCGTTTCAACGCATCAGGACATTGGTTATTTCAACCCCGCGTCTCATACGCCTCAAGGTGACATTCAATTCAAACCCCGTGCCTCAGCGCCTCAAGGCATCCATTCACACAACCTCGCGTCTCATACGCCTCAGGGTGTCACACATTTCTTAAATATGCCATATGTTCATTTTAATTCACAACACATAATCAAGTGCAAACTCATACACGAACAACACACCTATGGCATGCAAGGCAATCAAATTCAACAGTCAAAAGCGACAATCAATTTGTGACACAAGCATTGTCAAGCATGCAAGTCGTCTACATTTCTCAAGGACGCACAAAGTATAATCTCACCATGAACTTCTAGGAATCAATCCAATTCTCACTCAATTCACCCAATTGAGTCCAATCCTCCTAGCCAAGGTTTAGAAACTCCTTATCCCAAGCTTAACTCAACAAAAATCTCTTTCCAAGCACCTCAAGGATTTGGCTCCAAGGATTCCAAATCAGGACAGCCGTAAAACCCTAGGGAATTTCAATCAATTTGTCAATTCTTTTGCTCAAATCACCAATCCATGGAACATAAACCTTATTGACATGTTCATCAACATCATAGCACATTTCAACGATGAATTTAGAGCTCAATTTCAACACCAACAGCCTCCCACAGAATCGGTATGTACAGAACTGAAACAGGGCATTTTCGGTTATGTGCATATCCCAACTATTCAGCCTTTAAACTAACTTAAATCCTCAATTTATTCGCTAATCTACTCGCTAACATATAGTTCTAAGGGTTGAGAAGCGTCACCGAAAATTTGAAGCAAAGGTAACGCCGGAAAGTCCTTGAACGGCGTCGGTTCCTTCGGGTCCTCCAAAGGTCAATTTTTGCCATTCAAACACAAGACTCATTTGGGATCAAAACTCCATCAAATTCCTCCAAAATTTTTAACACAGCTTATTCTATGTGTCCTCTAAATATCCACAAAATTTGACCGAAATATTCAAACGTTTCAGGGTTCTACGGAGCCTAAACAGTGGCTTACCTCCAGCTGCAACGGTTTTCTTCGACTTCCAGGAGAATGGCCGGCCAGAGGTCCTCAGGTGGTCAAATGCCGTAATTTCGCTTGGAGGATGTCGGCAAGAGGTTGAGGAAGGGGCTGGTGATCAGCTCAGGTCCAGGCGGTGGCCGGAGGTGGCGGTCAGGAGTAGCGAACAGCGGCGGCAGAATCGGTCCGCCTAGGATCTCTCGGCTGGAAGGGAAGAAGAAAGAGGGGGTGTTTGGCCAAGGAGAGAGAGAGAAAGAGGTTTATACTTCAATAGCTTGGTTAACTTGGTTGAATGGTAGGTTAAAAATGTTCACATCTACATCAAAGCTTAATCCTTTGACACTTGTCCTTGTATCAATCAATGCTTTATCCAATGGCTCTCAATTTATCAAATTTTCGACAGCTATAAAGGGGATTCAATGACCAAAAATGTCCTTGTCCAATTTCTAAGGCAAGGCTAAGGCTTGAGAGGCAAAATGGTAATTTTATCTTCGACGCTCGGAACGTCATTTTTCTAATACCAATTTTCCTCGATAAGGTGACGGTCAATCCAATTATAATGTTGGAATTCTTGATTCTTCATTTTCTAACTTCGAGACTCGTTTCTGAATCATTTCTCTATCAAACGTGATTTAAGCCTATCTCGAACTGACAGACGGCTTTTGCAGACGTTACGCGTATCGACCTTGTGATTCATATCACAATTAGGGCTCGTCAATTCATGGCGACTTTGGTTGTCATGTAATTGCAAGGGTCTATTACTAGTTCCGATGATCTCGATCGTCATTGTTCGATTTAGGAAAATTTTGCTAATTATACATTGGTTAAGCGACATCACCCGCGCTCCAATCGTATAACGCTAGCAATGCATTCCTTAATCGTTATTAGATCGGCCTTTTATGCCTCTAAATATCCCCTCGACAATCCTTATTGTCAAAGAGTCATTTCCTATTTGAGTTCCCTAGGTCACATACCTTGTCTCGCGTTAGCCTTCCCCTTTTGGTCAGTTTACTCAAAATTGATCAGATCCAAGCGAGATACGACTGAAATACATCGTTAGATACTTTCTTATTAATGAGTCTTGAAATGACAGGAAAAATCAGAATGTCACAGCCGCCCTCACTAGCCTAGGCTCAAGGATTGCCCTTGCCTAGGTCCACCTACCATCGACGAGGCCTAGTGATGATTGGTGAAGAGAAGAGGAAAAAAAGGAAGAAAAAAATACATAAAGCAAAAAGAAAATAAAAGAAAAATTAAATGATGAAAATGCAGTCGGTAAGGTCACGCCCTTTTTTGAGATTAAAATAAAATTTATTCAATCCGAGCAACATGCCAGTTAAGTCAATACTGATCGTACTATCTATCACAACGGCACTGACATTGTCAATTTTTATAATTTTTTATTTATCTTTTTTCTTTTCTTTTTTTTTCCTTTCCTTTTTTCTTTCCCTTTTTTCCTTCTGCCAGCCATGGATGAGGCTCGACAATCGTCGACAATGGGAAAAAGAAAAAGTAAAACAGAAAAGAAAAAATATAAAAAAAATCATAAAATTAAAAAAAAATTATCCACACCAACGCCGATCATGACACGTTAGAGGGTTGGTTTCAAGCAAAATTAACTGGAATGACTAAATTATCAAAACGTTAAAAGGTTTAGAACTAAATTGACAAATCACCAAAAGTTTTATGAATAAATTGACACAATAGAAATATTTAAGATTATATTGGCAAGTTATCAAATGGTTTATGAATTGAAATATTTAGCATTGAATTGCCTTTCGTATAATAGGTGTGAAACTTTTTGGACAATTTTTCCATGCACCGCTAAAGTGCCTATACCTCAACTCAAAGAGACCATTAGGAGGGAGAGCTCACGTTCAATCCCCTTATTCCATAGCCATCACAATACAGAGCAACACTCGCTTTCGCACATAAGTTTAAGAGAGGACACCAAAACTCCTCACCTGTCGGCGTGCACCTCAGCACAAAACCTTAAAACCCATGTCGCCGCCACGGAGATCTAGACATCAGGGGTTGCTAATCACCGTGTTGCGGACAAATTCGTCCATCCTTCGTGGAACACTGAACATCATAGAGAAGAAGACAACCGTTCTTGGCTAGCCGTCGTGGCGGCCAATGGCCATACATGTTCCCCCAAACCAACAAGCCCCCCTCCTCACAATTCAATTCGGGTCGGAGTCGGTAATAAATAATGCAGCTCGATACGGCTCCAAGTCACGTAATGTTATAGCTATGATCTGTTGTTATTGCCTTAGCCTCCACATTCATTGTTTCGCCGTCGGCGAAATGCAACTGCGATACGGCTACTGGCTACTTGGCTCGTCTAGGCAACATGGGTTTATATTGCATGGCCATTTTTAGGGTTCCTCGGCTAGATTATTCGCTATGGTTGACGATCAATATTTCGCGTGGGTTGTCGCTCCAGGAGGTTCATTTTTCCTCAAATTCTCACCACGGCGCCGTTCAGCACCGATTATTGCTTAAGCATCTCGTGAAGCGAAATAATCGCGAATTCTTTTCTGTTTCCGCTGCCATTTGAGCTCCGCCGCGTCTTCTGAGTTTAAGGCTTGCAGCATTGTAGTCATTCAACATTATTTATCGCAAATTCTGCGGGTTTCCGATTAGGTATTAGCTTAGATTAAACCCTCCATAGCATGAGCAAATCCTAAAAAAAAACCCTAAAAAAGCTGAAAAGGAGAGAGAACATATTTGATTTGGGACCGCATCCTGGACCGTGCAGTGCACCTACAACAGAGACCACTCCTATATACAGGTCCCCAATCCACTAGCTAAAATCAATCATGTAAAATTTATGTTCTGTTAATAAAAAAAAAATTGAGGGAGAATCATGTAGTTATATGAATCCTAGGTTCTGTCTATTAACTACCAGTACAATGTCCACGTTCACCTAATAACCCAAAATTATCGTTTAAAAAAAAAACACAGAGGACACTGTACAGTCTGCATGCACAAGTTCAACGGAAAAACTGGCAAAGAAAAAAAAATCAATCGTGTCAATTTTGTACTTTTGTTTATTTAGCCTTTTCGGTCATTTTTAACCAAAAATTGCTAATGTGGTACAATCGACTCTTACGTTAGCCTACAATCAATTATTGATTTGCCAACCATTCCTATCAACATAATTAAGAAACCTTAACCAACGTCATGAATGTACTTTCGAGTCACATCTTCTTATTGAGTGTTCATTTGTTTGAAGGAAAATTATTTTTCAAGAAATTACTTTCCGACCTTTCGGTATTTTGACAATGAAAAGCTAATCGATATAAGGGAAATATTTTTCATGACTGAAAACAAGTTTAGAGTGACTTTCCTTTTCGCTAAAGGAAATCATCTTTCATAAACAACTGAACAAATGAAAACTAAGTATTCGCAAACGAATATTTTCATTTATCCATGAGAGTTTCCTGAGTGAAACAAAAGCACCCTAATTACATTAATTTTTCGGCTTTGACAACAACAAAAAAGCCCTAATCACTCGTACTTCGCTTCATGATTAGCATGTTCTAATGTTCTAATGTTACCCGATGTATGAACAATTATTTTCAGAGAATCCTGGAAAAAAAAAATTTTTATGCTCGTACTTCGGACGATGTCGTTTTTACAACCACCCACCCTACTACTGCAACTGCGATCCTAGGGTTCGCGCTGCGTTTGCTTTTATCGCGCGGGAGTGAAGGAAGCTCCGTCGCCTTGCTCTGAATAATGGCTACCGTGGTCCTTACCCTACCGAGCCAGACCCCATCATCCTCTAATGGGGGACTTCCTAAGAAAAATGGAGAAGAAGGAGCTGATAACTTCAATAAATATCCTGTGGTCATCCCCAGATAAGAAGGGTGAGCCCCACCCTAATCAGCGGCTCATAATTAATGGTATGAAATTAAGAATCGGTCAGTCCATGATGATTGGCCAATTTCATTGCGTTCCCACCCACTTTGCCCACAATGTTCTGTCCTTTCTTTTTCTTTTTTCTTTTTGGGCGTTGATTTTCCCAATTATCAAAACCGAAATAAGAAGAATTGGAAAAACAAGCTCGAGATGGAAAATGAAATAAGCGTACGATTGATTATTTTAACCAAGCTTTGTTGAGAAGAGCTATGGGCGTTCAACCAAACAAAATAAAAAATATTATGTACGCTATATTTCTTTCTTTTTTTAATAGACCAACGATTCAGACGTGAAAATTCGCTCACCACGATGTAAGTCTCACGAATTTGTTAAATCTAGAGGTTTAATCTACGCCAATTGCCCTGACTTGGAGCAGTTTGCACGCAATTGGAGGGATTCGATCCAGCGAAACGTGACTGCCGAATTGGAAACCTCTGGATGCCTCAACTAACCATGCAACTTTAGGGGTTGTGCCTACTTAGTTAAATGAATACGGCATCCGTTTATTTGTCATGACGGAGTGAGTTAATATCTTTGTTCAAAAGAAGTCTCACTTTAATTGAAAAGAAATCGACATAACATAGCGTTTCTGCTCTTATGGAAATAAGTGGGTTCCCGAAATGATTTGAATGCCAGACTATCTCCACATGTATACACAAGTTCTAAAATAGAGCAGCGCATGATAATCAAGTTCAGCAAAATTCTGCTTAGGTATTTGCTTGGACTCTTCTTATTGTTATTTTTTTTTTCTAGGGAACTTTAGACTTCTCCGTGCTCTTAGATTTTTTTTGCTGGAACAAAGTTTCATGGGACAGCGTGCCATTGAATGATTACTCTTTCTAATGAACAGAAGAAAACAACGAGGGGATCGCGAACTCCACTTGTTTACACACTCCCTAGCGAATATAAATATCCCACCAATGAAAGAACAGAGGCCTGCTTCTTCCGAAAGACAGAGATAGAAAGAACACTTGAAGTGGTAGCAGATCTCAAAACCTTTCCATTGCAGATCTCATTCTGGGTCAATCCACAGGGAGCAATATAGAAATTGAGAAAAGCAGAGAGGGAGGAGCAGGGCAAAAGGCTCAGGCCTTGTCTGAGATTTGTTTTCCATCATCTCCAGAAAAATCTTTTTGTCCCGATCCCCTTCATTTCTCCGGATCAAATCCCATCCCATCCCATGCTCTATGATATCCTCGCTACAAAATACGATTCAAATCCTGTCCCTTTTTGTCTTCACCGTCAGCGTCAGCCTCAGGCTCAGCTCTATTATCACTCCATACAAGAAGCCTGTACATACAAACAATCCTGCTCATAACCTCTGGAATATATACGAAAAACAGGGGTTGCTTGAATAGCGTTCTTAACCGAAGAAAGCTAGAAAAGACCCAAGTCCGGAGTGCATAGGAAAGTGAAGATCCCCAGATTTGGTGGCTGAGGATGGGGACCGGTTGGAGAAGAGCTCTCTGTTCAACACTCCCCAAAGACCCAGATTCCACGACGTCGTCCTCGGATGAACAACCCAATAGCCCCACAACGCTGGCAAAGTGCACAAAGCTGAGATTTTTCTCGAACCCGTCCACGCCTCGCTTCAATAAGACTCAGGCTGCGCAAGGTGTTTCGACCCCAACATTGCGCTGCAGGACCGTAGCAGAAGCTGCTCATGTGGCAAACGATACGGCGGAGGAGAGTCCCAAGCTCCAATGCAAGACCAAGCCCGCCATTCTTAAATTAACGAAGAGTGCAAGAGAGTTTCTGGGTTCCTATTCCGCTCCATCCTCTCCACGCTCTCCTCTCAAGCTCTCTCTTTTCAAAAACAGCTTCAAGCTCAGAGTAAGCAATTTTTTTTTTATAGGCAGAGAATGAAAAGAACCCTGACATTTGTATATGTTTTAACTGATGCAGAAAGATGAATTTGATTCAAATTGATGGCCGTTTGTTTGTTGCAGAGTGGTTGCAGCATTTGCTCGAACAGCTTGAAGGCGGGTCAAGGCACAGCCATCTACACGGCCGAGTGCGGCCATGGATTCCATTTCGCATGCGTAGCATCGCTCGTGCGGGGCACACGCGGCGGCTCTCTCGCTTGCCCGGTCTGTAACGCGGCTTGGAAAGACATCTCGTCACTCGCTATCGACAAGAGCGCCAACAAAGAGGACAACTTCGTTGTAGAAGACAAGAAGGTGCTGATTCAGTCGTCCTCACCAAGGACGCCGAACTCAGCCCTTTCGAGAAGCCGATACGACGATGACGAGCCGTTGTCGTCTCCAAGATTCGTTCCCATACCAGAATCAGAAGAAGCGGAAGAAGTCGAAGAGTTTCAGGGTTTCTTCGCAAACTCGAAGGCGACCCAAGTCGAGGTCACGCTTTTGCCAGAGTCCGCCCTCATATCGGCGTCCAAATCGCACGAGACGCGCGTGGTAGCCCTGCGGGTGAAAGCCCCGCCGGCCCCGAAGCCGCGGGGACCAGCGTGCAGCCGCGCGCCCGTGGACTTGGTCGCCGTGCTCGACGTGAGCGGGAGCATGAGCGGGGCCAAGCTGCAGATGCTGAAGCGGGCCGTGCTGCTGGTCATCTCGTCGCTCGGCTCGGCCGACCGGCTCTCCATCGTGGCCTTCTCGGCTAGCTCCAAGAGGCTCTTACCTCTGAGGAGGATGACGGCTCGAGGCCAGTGCGTGGCTCGGGAGGTCGTCGACCGGCTCGCGTGCGGTCAGGGGACGAGCGTCGGCGACGCGCTGAGGAAAGCCACGAAGGTGCTCGAGGACAGGAGGGAGAGAAACCCCGTCGCGAGCATAATCCTCTTATCGGACGGCCAGGACGAGAGGGCATGTCACCATAGCGACGCGAATCAAAGGCAGTCGAGGAGCCACGAGTCGTCCACGCGTTTCTCACACGTGGAAATCCCCGTGAACGCGACTGGGCTCGGAGAAGAGCGCGCCGGCGGTGGCAGCTGCCGCGAGCCGGCTGACGATGCCTTCGCCAAGTGCGTCGGAGGGTTGCTGAGCGTTGTGGTGCGGGATCTGAGAATCCAGCTCGGCTTCGCGGCAGGCTCAGCTCCAGCCGAGATCGTGGCCGTTTACTCGTCGAACGGACGGCCGAGATTCGTTGGCTCGGGGTTGGTTAGGGTGGGCGACTTGTATGCGGAGGAAGAGAGGGAACTCCTCGTTGAGCTGAGGGTCCCCGCATTGGCCACCGGGTCCCGTCATGTCTTGACCGCGCAATGCTCTTACAAGGACCCGTCGACGAAGGAAGACGTGTACGGCGGAGATCGGGCGCTCATGGTGCCTAAGATGGAAGCCCGCGGATGGGAAGACGCGAGGATCGGACGGCTGAGGAACCTCTTCGTGGTGACTCGGGCCTTCGCCGAGTCTCGGAGATTAGTAGAGCGCGAAGAGTATAGCACCGCGCATCAGTTGCTGGCTTCGGCTCGAGCCCTGATAGCGCGAAGCGGTGCGGCATCCGCTGATGAGTACGCTCGGGCGCTGGATGCTGAGCTGACGGAGCTACGTTGGAGGAGGCAGGATCGGGCAGAGCGGCAGAGGAGGGTCCAACGGCGGAGAGGGGATGATCAGAGGGGGGAGGTGGTGATGACGGGTTTGGTGGACGAGAACGGGGAGCCGCTGACGCCGACATCGGCTTGGAGAGCGGCCGAGGAGCTGGCTAAGTTGGCTGATATGAAGAAGTCGTTGAGGAGGGTCAGCGACTTGCATGGCTTTGAGAATGCTAGGTTTTAGGCAGTAGATGATCTTTTTCTTTTTCTTTTGGTTCTTTTTCCCTAGGTATTTTAAAAAAAAAAAGGCGTTAGAAAATAGATGAAGAAAAGGTAAAACAAAGCGAGAGGAAAAAAAAATTGAGCGAAGAGGTTTGTTTTTTTTTTTATTTTTGTATTTTTTTTGGGCGGGGGGGGGGGGAGGGTGGGGGGTGAAGATTTAATTTGGGTTTGATTGAGTGGGCTTGGGTTTTGGGCTTTGGCCTTTGGGCTTGTTCTCTTGAGGGAAAGAGAGGAACTCGGTCTCGTAGTGAGTTTTGGAGAAACAGTTTCATTCCTTTTTCTCCCCCTCATTCAAACGAATACAAGCAGAAACTCAGATACAATCTGAAGTCTGAAAAGATCAAGGAATCAACTTATCTGTCTCCAAGAAATAAATCCATCACTTCCGATCTGATTGGTTCGTGTTTATACGTTTCGGCAGTATAGCAGACCTAACAAGTAGTACAAAGGGTGTGGGAATCCATTGAGGGACAACTCAAAATTGCTTGATGCATTGACCAAAGCTCACACACAGGAACTACATACAGAATTACCTGATAGAGGTGGAGGGACACTTGTTAGATACAAGTGACTGAAGCTAAGCTTACAATTTGTTATAACTCATCCGACAAAGCCAACACTGGCGCCATAATCATGTCAAAGAATTGAGGTCAGCACATCATATGTATGTTCTAAACCAATACGACCAAACAATGATATGAGAACTCCCACAAGGGTCACTAAAGTTATCCCCATCATAATCGACATCTCAACAACGGCGAAAAAATCCATTGCTGATGCATGAAGAATCTCCTCCAATTTAACTCCCAAGGTTGCGAAAAGGATATTTGAAAGAATCTTCGAATGAGAGCTTACTTCTGGCTTTGTTCGATTTTGGCTTTGATCTTCTGTTCCCTTAATGTTGTGTCGGTGTCGAGGCTGAAAACTCTGTTGAGAGCATGCATATTCTCGATGGTCTCACTCAACGTACGGCCATCATCCCCATCGCATCTCAAGTGTTGCATCGGTCCATGAAGGAGCTTGTTAATTATGCTACGGCTAAGGTCATCCAAAGCTCTCTTTGTTTTCTTGGGTAAATCATCGCCCAACTTAGACAAGCACTTCTCGAGCTCCGTGGTTCTGATTCTCTCGGCATAAACTCTCAATTTCTTGATGGTAGGTACAGTCTCTAACGAATCCCTCCAAGCTTCAAATTGCTTCGTCTCTTTGGCAATTATTGTCTGAGCTTCCATGGCTTTATGGAGCCGATCCTCCTTGTTGGCAGCGACAACCTCTTTTAGATCATCAACATTGTATACTTTTGCTCCTCTTGCATCTACAGCACACGGGCTCACATTCCTAGGCACAGAAATGTCAATGAACAGCCTCAAACCTCCAACTTCTTGACCCACAGCGGGGAGATTCTGAACATGCTCTTTCAAAAATAAAGGAGCCTCTGAAGCTGTGCTTGTAAAAACCACATCTGCTTCAGCAGCACAAGATAGCATCTCAGTTAGGGGTTTGTAGGTTATTTCAACACCTCTTAGCTCCTCACCAATCGCTGCAACTCTCTCCTGACTTCTATTTATGACGACCATTTTTGTGCACCCTTTTGCCACCAAGTGCTTAATCACAAGTTTCCCCATCTTGCCTGCGCCTATGACTAACATTCTAGCAGTAGCATGTGATGATTCAGGAATCTTCATCAACGCAAGTTCAACAGCAGCAGAACTAATGGAAACAGCACCAGAAGCGATGTTTGTTTCGGTTCTAACCCACTTCCCAACAGAGATGGCATGCTTAAAAAGTCCACTTATGTTCCTTCCAAATCCAACAACTCCTTGTCCAACTTTCACGACTTGTTTAACCTGAGCTAGAATCTGACCTTCTCCAAGGACAAGGGAATCAAGACCTGCCGAGACTTCAAAAAGATGTTGTGCAGCATCATTATTGTACAGCAAAAACCGGTGTTGACAAAGCGCCGAAACAGGGATTCCACTTATCTGCCAGAAAAGAAAAGGCAATAAGAACTTCTAATCAAAATTATGAGTCATACACTATTAAATCATGGCAAGTTTGAAACTGTAAACAAGAAAGTGATCTTTATAATGCCTACTATGTAAGAGAACATATAATGGTTAATAAAGCGTTTGTGTTTAGCAAAAGAAAAAAAAATACTTTCCTGTTTTCCCAACAAAGTTCAAAATGGTATGCAAATTTTAAGAATTTCTGAAGATATTATATGTAAATCTCCAGGTCAACATTAGTCTGCTACGAAGGTTCAGCTGTTTCAATTTAAAGACAGACATATCGAAGTGTATTTGCTGCAAGGTTTAGATTAAGAAAAAATTGAAGAGTCATTTTAGCCACATCAAAGAGAACCATAATTATTTTGTGGAGAATTTGATCGTCAGTAAAAGAAGATCCAGAAAACATCCACATCAACTTACCAAACAAATTATGAAGAGTAAAGAAAATTTATTAGTAGTTTCATGATAGTCTATGTAGCACCGTCTTTAGGTCTCATATAAATAGACAGGAGCTTATCCGTTATCATTCTCCTACAAGAGAATTACATTGTTTGGAGTCCCTAATGGGCACGTATGCAAGAACGGAGATAAGGGAATGTGCAAGCACCTTAGACATCCATTCAGTTACTTCTTTGACTCCACGATGCTGAGATAAAGCCACCACATAGATCTCTGTTCTGTTGCAGGTGCTAAGGACAGCAGCTTCTTCTATATGATTCAAGCGACAGAGTTCCTCAATGGCTCGGGGCCATTCTGCTTCCGGGATGGCGAGCTTCTCACGCATTTCGACAGGTGTCGTGTGAACACTAAGCCCGATAACCGCAATACTGCTTCTCTCCTTTGTATATCCTGATGGTAGCAAAATCAAATCTCATCAAGCTCAGGGATGCTCGACAGACGGAACCTAAAGTATCTCAGACGGTAAAGTTAGGATCGGTATTTGTCAGCATCATTAATGATTCTGGCTGCAAACTTGCAACAACAGAAAGGCAAAGCAACCAATATTGTCTGCACTGCGCCTAGCTCAATCTCGTCCGAGCAGCAAATGAAATTTTACATGGATGATCTCAACAATGTCATGACAACCTCCAAACACTGGGGATGAAGCTAAGGCATGTAGCTAACTCCTGTCTACTGCATTAAAATTTCGCCCGGAAAGACGGAGTTTCAATTGAGACCGAAGATGAGGTCGCAATTCACACCATTCTAGGAAAGAGATAAATGGTCCGAATCATGTGTGAGGAAACGATTCGATTATCTTCTTTATAGGGTAACTGAATTCAGAATCCGACCTCTCCACGCGCATGAATCGAAACTATACTCCATCAAGAAAGCAAAAGGCAATCACTCACGAAGCAATAGAACCTAGAAATCGGGAACGCAAAGGGGACTCACTGTCGAGAGCAGACGCCTTGAACTGCTCAAGAGCCGAGACGCTCGACAGCTCCATCAGCCTGGGGTCCTCCTTCGCGGTCGTGACCTCGCACCTCACTCCTCCACGTCCTCCATTTCGCTGTTCCCGGCCCATCCTCTTCAGCGACCCGGCAGGCGCGAAGATCATCGACGGCGAGCACGCGGGCGAGTCCCGCGGCATAATCAAGTTTTCCAATCTGGGACCGGTGAATCCGGCGGACACGGCCATGGTCGGCGAGGAGCTGGAGCCCTAACCCTCCCCCGGTGGTAACTTATCGGATATCAGGAGGGGATGAGCCTGAATCTGAGAGACGGGGTCGCGTTTTCTGATGGGTATTTGGTGAGGAGAGGCGGAAGCTCCAAGTCGGAGGAAAAAATAAATGGGGATGGGATGGACGGTGGGTGGGTGGAGACAGGAGATGGAGAAGTAGTTTCCCTTTTCGGTTTGTGCAGCGGGAGTCGGTGACCGTGTCCGGCACAACAGAGTTGACCACAGACTCGGAGATGCAGTCAACCTTGGGGAGGGAGAAGACAGATCGTACGTATGACTTTTTCCAAAGGATTTGGTAAAAACTGCTCCCACTACGACGCGTCCATTGGTCCCGGTTTATCCCTGCAAGCCGAACCAAATCTCTCGATTTTGAGCCGTTCTCGTTCGATCTGATTCGAATCGAGGATAACCGATCCGATTTCTAATTTCTAGGAAGGAACCGGATCAAACCGGCAGGACTCTCGTTGGCCTGATTCACCAGCAGAGCTTCCAGATTGAATGAGCGTAATCCAACTTTTCTGGCGGTATCACGATACATATAGATATAGGCTTCCCGCGTTTCGCAAAAAATGTAAAGTTTTTTAAAGATATTTTTCGGTAATTCATTCTCCGGATAAATAACAATATTTTTCAGTATTCGGATGAATCATAAAAGACCCATAAAATATATTTTTTTTCATATTTAGGAATAAAAAATCTGATTTGATTCTTCACTTTATATTTGTTTACTTTCCTTATTTTCATTTGTTAAAAATTCCAAATTCTTAATTACTTTTTTATTCTTCTCTTTTCTTTTTTTCCCTTTTTCTTCTGTCGGAGGCGAGCTACGTCTCACCAGATCAGGGAACCCTCGAGCTCGTTGGTTTCTTGTCATGGTCGGTCGCCAGGTTGCTGGCCATCTCCGAGGTTCGCAGCCGGTAAAGGAAGAATGAGAAAGGAAGAAAAAGTAAAAATAATTAATTAAAAAAGAAAGGAATGTAAAGGAATCTGTGAAGGAAATGGGAGGGAAAACGTTATCTCTTTTTTAGAAACGGAAAATCATTTCCCCCTCTTTTGAAGGCACATTTTCCATTGACATATCATTTATCTTTCGTGAACCGAACGTCATAAAAATTTGAAAAACAATTTCTTGAAAGTTGTTTTCGTAAAATGAACGATGCCTAAAATAACTTTCAATATATTTAGGAAATCCCAAAAAAGAAAATAAAATATTTTTAAAAATATCAATGCCGGTTCATAGGAAAACCCAAGAAATGGATCAAGGTAAGTCGGTTTGGTCCTCTTTGGTTCCAATGTGAACATGGTCTATTCCTAGTTCCATACGTTGGGAATCGACCTTGTTCGGTTCAACTCCGTGTTCCAAGGTGAAAATCAACCCACTCCAACATCAATCGTCCCTATCTGTCGATATTTTCATTCCTTTTCTTATTGTATTAAGCAATACAATAAGAATATATTTCAACCAGCATTGTGAACATGATATGCATGTTCAATATACCATAAATCGAATATTTCCTTGACACGCATGAGTAGCATCTAAGTATCCTAGTGACTCTAATGAACGTGACCCTTTTCAATCGTCTGACGCTGTTCTTAGATTTTCTTTAATGCAAGCGAGGCTATGAAGATAATTAATTCGATCCACCTCGGTCAAACATTTGACCGGGAAATGCTGATGTAGGGGGTCCACATCAGCACCACGTCATCATCGCTAGCGTGGAAGGAAAATAAAGAAAATTGAAATGAGGTCTTATCATCGAGCGCTCCCGTCCCGGGGAAATTGTTGAACATATTTGATACGGAATATTTCAAAGCATTAATTACTAATTAGTGATATTAATGGTTCAGTAGGATTCGTTTTTTTGAAAATCAAATCAAATTGAGCCATTAGGAAAATAGGAAGTAAATTGAAACCTAATCAAATCTGGCCCTAAATCAAATATGCATTGAAACAAATTTCGGTTCGATTCGGTTCAATTATTTTATATATTTTTTTACTTTTACTTTTGTGTTTTTTTTTTTGTTTTTTCTTCTTCTTTTTTTGTGGCTAAGGGCTGCAAAGCCCTTGCCGGCTGCTATCGAGAGGTCATTGCCCCTCCCAGATGAGGTGTCGTAATCCCTCACCGTGGCCAGCAAGGGTTGCGACCTTTGCTCGAGGCCAGCGAGTCGTTGACCCTCAACCACCAAAAAAAGCAAAAAAAAAATATTTTCAGTTCGGTTCGGTTAATCGAATAAAATGAAAATGAACTGACAAAAAAATAAAAGAATGATTATTTTACAATGAACCGAACTGAACCAAAATGCACAAATTTTGGGTTCGGCTCGATTATTGATTCAGTTTCATTTTTCGATTCATTTTTAACAACCCTATTACACGTGAAAAAAAAAATTGATGAGAACGGTGTGTGAGTTTTCTTCACCAAAACAACTGGGGAAGAGAGTAAACTTATATCAAACGTAATTGCCTAGAATAAGAATTTATATGCCAATGCTTCAAACGAAGTCTCAAGTATTTAGTTATTCCTCATCAAATGGTGGTAAGTAGCAGGCAATTGCCTTTGGCCCTTGTTTCTAATCCTTGCTTCGGACAGAGGATAAATGTTATCGGGTGTCACTAAACTTTAGTGAATTCTTCCATTATAGTTTTTTTTTTTTTTGGCAATGCTAGCCTTTATCTCTAGATAATTTTTGTTGTACCACAATTGGATCCTGAATTTTTTACATTTGTGCCAATTTAGTACTTCCGACCGACGTTGATGCAGACATCGGTGCCGGCATGATTAATTTTTAATGATTTTTTATAACTTTTTTTTAAAAAAAAATTCTCTTTTTTCTTTTCTTTCTTCCTCTTCCTCTAGCCGGTCGCTGGGGTGAGGGCTGGTGTGCAACGCGAGGGCGAGCCTTGCCATAACTTTTATAATTTTTAGTCCTGAATTTTTTGCACTTGTGCCAATTTAATCCTTCAGACCGACGTTGATGCAGACATTAGTGCTGGCATGATTAATTTGAATAATTTTTTTTATAATTTTTATAATCTTTTAATCTTTTTCTTTTTTTCCTTCCTCTTCCTTTAGCCGGTTGCTAGGGTGAGGGCAGGTGTGCAACGCGAGGGTGAGCCTTGCCATCGCTAAGCAATGTTGACCTCAACTAGCACCGGCGATGCCGGTCTTTGGAGGAAGAGGTAGGAAAAAAAAAGAAAATGAGAAAAAAAGTAAAAAATTAAAAATTAATATATTAGTAAAAATTGCCCACTTCAGCTTTGACGTCCATGTAAGCACCGTAGTAGGAAAGAGTGGATTGACACAAATGCAAAAGGTTTAACATAATTATAATAAATTTAATACCTTTTTTGGTAATTTTTTGGGTATTTTCTTTGGCAATGATTATGGACAGTCTTGGTTTATTATAGAGTAATTGTCCTAGTAAGTGCGGGGATTTTGTTCTTTGCTTTTTGCGGAAACTTCAACAAATACAAGGATTCTAATCCTCAATTAGCAGCACCATACATTCTATCTTAAGGCAGATTTCTAGGATTAGATCTGACCGTCAACCTTCCTTCTTGAGTGTTTCAAAGTCAATATCGCCTATAAATAGGAAACAACAAAACCTACAAAAATCCCATTCAAAGTAGATTTCACCAAACGCCGTTTTCAATTGTTCCTCGTCCTCCATAGTTGCCAGTTGGTGCTTAAGAAGTACGAGGATCATGGGTGGCAACTCAAGCTGCGTCCTCCTCCTCCTTTTCGTTGTTTTCATAACTATTGGTACCAAACCCTCCTCCTTTTCTCCTTGTAATTAAGCTCTCTCTCTAGTTGGTCTTTTCCCGCGAGAGATTGAGACGCAAAAAAGCCCTTGTACAACAATAAACGGGCATGACACAACATAATACGACATCAGTACACGAATGCATGTTAGAGGATGCACCTTTTCTTGTAGGGATTCATCTTAGGAAACGAGATCGGGACAAGGATCTAATTGGAATTTGATCACGTGCATGTAGACGTTCTCTTTTTTAATTGCGAGATTGCAACGAAGAAGATAACACGTGAGACTTTGTTGTTGTTGTTGTTGTGTATGCAGACGATGTGGTGGTGAACGCGAATGGCGGCTTCAACGAGTGCAGAGCCGTATTATCTACTCAAGGTTGTATAGCGAACTCTTGCGATGCAGCATGCAGACAGAAGTACGAGGTCGGGGGTAACTGGGCATTTGGCAAGTGTAATGGGGCCTCTTGCGTCTGTTCATACGGTTGTTAAGATCAACAGTTTGGTCCATCAAAGGTGTGACTTGTTTGACCGATGAATGAATAAATGAAAAAAGACTATAGAATCTTCGATCGTGCTAATTTAGTCCAAAAACTTTTGACGATTTGTCAATTCAGTCATAAACCTTTCAATTACTAATTTAATCATAAATATTTTAATGATTTGACAATTTAAACCTAAACATTTTGAAAATTTGTCAATGCACTCATTTCGCCAAAATTATCCAAACAACGGGTTTATTACTAAATAGTAAAAAGAAAATAATATTAAATTGACACAATTGAAAGATTTATTATTAAAATGACTATTGTACAATAGATTTATGATTTTTTGGATAACAATTCTTTGTGACTTGTGCATGGGCTATGCAGCGCGTCTTTGCTACTATAGTCCTTTGAAGGAGTCACGGTGTGAGCAGGGTCACACCGTCTTCCATGAACTCACAAGTTCGTGTGGACAATGCTCGCCCGTCCCCAACATATACATCAATAACATCTTTTTACAGCTAAAATGCGGAATCAAAAGGGGAATTACATTAAATGGAGAAATTATCAAATAAGTTATAAACTTATTATAATTATGTCAATTCAGCTTTAATTTTTTTTTTTTGCCAATTCAGTTTGTATTGGTGCCAATTCAATCCTCTTGACCGATCGACGCTGACAGGGACAATTTTTTAGTTCGTTTTTCTTTTTTCTTCCTTCTTTTCTATTTTTCACGTGAGACAGGGACAAATATGAAAATATAATTAAAATTTGTCCACGTGAGCCAGCCGAGGGTACTGAATTAGCAAAAATAAAATTTATGATTGAATTGCCACAATTACAATAGGATTACAACTTATGTAGTAATTTTCCCACATTAAAGAGAAACGGGGAACAGAATTTGGGAAATTGCATGGGACCCTTCCTTTCTGGCAACAACCTTCCTTTTATGTCGCATTCTATCTACATAAGCTATGTTAGGCATTTAGAAAGCTCGATGTCTGTAGTTCTTCATTTTAAGAAGTTCTTCTTTATCTTCATTAGATCTAATAGAGTAGGATGAAGGGAAGGGTTTTTCAAACTCTCCAATTTTCACATACATTCCCACTTTTCATGCCCATTCCTTTTCGTCCTTTTACTTCTCCTTATGTCGAATTTCCCTTTTTCGTTATTGTATGAAACTAATTGTGCGGAAATTGTCCAAGAAAGTTATGAACATGTCACACCTTTTCGATTTAATCCTAAATTTTCTATTTGTGTCAATTCAGTCATAAACGTTTTCATGTTCTATCAATTGAGTCCATCGGACTAATTTTGGCTAGAAACTGCTGACATGGATGCATTTCATCCTATGTGGCATGGCCGGTGACGACGTGAACATTTTTAATAATACTTTAATATTTTTTTAATTTCTTTTTATTAAAAATATCCTTTTCATTTTATATCTTGTTACATTATACGATGTTCTTTGTTTTTCAGTACAACTGTGAGGGCGAGGTCGTCGGCCCACCATTGCTTGCCACGCGTGAGAGTCAACGACCCTCGCCTAGTCTAGCTGAGGATCGATGACCCTTTAGGAAAAAAAAAGAAAAAAAATTCACAATTCGAAAAAGATGTTAAAGCACTATCAATATTGTCCTTATCATCATCGATCTATGTAGGATGATCGACGTCTATGTCAATAATTTTTTGCCGAAATTGATTAGATGGGCTCAATTGAAAGAACGTGAAACTGTTTAGGACTCAATTGACACAATTAAAAAGTTTGAGACTGACCAGAAAATATTAGGCATCCATGGGTATTGCCGACGTGGTACCCAGGCTCCCTCCGCATGTGACACGTGGCGCATGTGGTCCCACACACTCTGAAATGCACTCTCTCACATCCACGTCTCACGCGACCTCCCTTTCGAGTCGCTGCTCGCGTAGCAAACAATGTATGCGAGCAGAGGATCGTGGGAGTTCCAAATCTGTCACGAGGCTTGTGATAAGCTCCGTGCGCGGAGGAAGGACTCGATGATCTTGCGACGGAACATAGGGAGGAAGGAGTTCCAGATCTGTTAACAAGGCTAGACGAGGGGTCAGAACTTGTCGAGCATGCAGAAAGGGATGGGCCACCGCAAGGCTTGACGTCGGAGGAGGGTTGGCACTCGTAGGGGAAGGACTCGACACTGCCAGAGGCCAGGGACTCAGCGGCGAAGCATCCGATGGGTCAGCCGCCGATGACGTCTACTCAGAGTTTACGGCCGAGGAGGGACGGTTCTTCGAGGCGGCAACGGTGAGGGGGGTGGGGAAGGTTTCGTCAAGGATTTGCGTGGTTGTCGTGGAGGTGCAGAGAGGTGAAGCGATGGAGTAGAGATTGGGAAGCCATTGATGGGAGGTTGGAGTTTCGAGAAAGGCAGAGCAGTCGCGTGAGATAAAGCTTCAGAGACTTCTTCTTATAGGTGGGCCTGCATGCGACATGTGCCGTATGCTAAGTGGGAATGGGTGCCACGTCGGCAATTCCCCGTGGGTATATAATATTTTCTCAGATGCTTCATGCACAAAGACAGCCTCCACCGGGTACATCAGCAATTTATCGCCTAGATTGACCGATAAACTGAAGTGGTAATAATGCAAAAAAAAAAGTTTTAGATTAAATCTGTCCAATTGAAAGGTTTAGAACAAAATTGATACTAATTTGATAAGTTTATGATCTATTTTGTAGCTTCCCCCCATATGAAGATAGCCTTTATTGAAATATTTCCCCCTTTTTTTTTTCCTTTCCAAATTTATATGACACGGCACAGATCGGACGGACAAAAGGATTAGAAAGAATAGGAAATAATATCTTGAACAACTTGGATGGCCCGAACTATATACTACGTATATTTATCAACACTTAATTTCCAATTTTCGAGCATACGTGATATAAGCGGCATTCTTATACTTTTTAGGTGTATATTTCGCCATCCGAACCTGCATAAAAGATTCGGAAGCTTTTTAGTTTTTCTCGATGATCTCTGTCCGGGCCATACTTCACAAAATTGCTTAGCGCGGCCGTCACTTATTAGGGCTCTCGAAGTGCTTCAATGGGGGACGGTCATGAGCGAATAGTGAGATATAGCGAGCTATGGAAGACGAAGAAGAAAGAGGGGAAGGAGCAGAAGGAGAAGAAGGAGAGGAAGGAGATACAAAAACCTCAAGTTGCCGCCCCGAGCGGCCAAAGCTCAAGAGGTCAGCCAAAGCCACATTCTTTCCGCATTCTTTTCAGGTATGAGTCGGCAAAAGAACCTCCTAGATCTGCTCATGACGCAGGAGCTTTGACCGATCATCAAACACCGGCAGCTCTGGCCCCGAGGCGGAGAGAAGAACCTCAACCGACCGCGAGACCGCCTCCGGAACAAAGGCTCCCTCAATCCAACTATTTTCCACCGCCCATGCACGATTACTATAACCCAGTGCTTCCCCCGGAGTTTGATGAACTCGCTTTTCATCTTAATCAGGAAAATCCGCACCATTGCATTGTGCTATGAGTTTGATTCCAAACAATCGGAGTAATTGCTCATTAGTTTCTGGTAAAACAGTTATATACAACGATCCGGGGATGTATCACATGTCCACGATTGCTGTAACCGGTTAGCCGTATTTTGCGTTTATCTAGAGATTTAAAGTGGGATCCTCAGCAAAACTTTAAGATTCAAATACACGATCTTGATGATCATGTTATAGTGCTCCAGCATTAGTTGTTCAGTATGGTTCTCTCAGTCCTTTTGAACTGTTATGTAGTGAAGACGTCAAATGTGATGCAGACGTTAGAAAAATCAACTAGGTCATGCATGGGAGTTGGCGTCTTTTGTATTCACGGCTTTATGCTTCCTCTGTCGAAAGTACGCGGAGCAAAGAAAGGGGGTGGAAAAGGAGAAAAGCTTTTGGCAATTACGACTGAGGAGCGCTTGAACTTATGCTTAATCTCATATTTGTTAATTTGTTTGCTCTCCACGTAATACTTGATGCATGGAGGCAATAACAGTGTTCGATAGAATGGCGTTTTGGAGTTGTTATACTGATGGGACCTAACTTCAATTTGAGCTATCGATTCCCAGGGAAATTATTGTATGGTTGTGTCGCCCGGAATTGATTCTCGCTATCAAAAAATCTTTCATCGAAGGTCGATCCTCGGTTTTTATTCTATCGGGTATTGTGGCAAATTGTAAGGAAGTACGACGAGTAATCAAAAAATCTTTCATTTTTGTAGCTCCCTTTGAAATTAGCATTTCATGCTTCCGCTGTAAGTCACCCCAAATCTGTTTCCTGCTACTGCTTTGATATCACAACATTCTGATCACTTTTGAGTTTGCGATGTTGGCGAGAATGAAGTTGGAAAAGAAAGATCCCACGAGACTAGAGAGAGTAGAGTTGCTCGTACAAGCATATGTCAATTGTCAAGCCAATTAATGTGTGATGCACCCGAGGCTTCATGCTAAATCAAGCTACATGATTTGCTCTTGTTTGCTTTTCTTCGTCCTTCGGAGCCCCCTGCTGTTAAGCCCCGTCTCGCTCTAAATCAATGATGCTTGTACCTTTGTGCTTTTACGGTTCACCTTCTTCCTCCTCCTTCAACTGTTCATCTTCTCCCCCTTTCTTCCCTCAGGCTGGAAGCGAGGACCGTCGAGGACCTCAAGATGATATTGGATTCGCCACCCATGGCTAGGCGAGATGCAGCGGTACAACAAACCTGAGGTTCCCCAGCTCCGGTGGACACCAGAGGCTCCTCGACCATTTCGTGGAGGCCGTCGAGCCACTCGGAGGAAAATAGAATAAGCTTCCCGACCGTGATCTTGTCCGTATGTGATGGGTTCTCAAAGAGAGTACATCATTTGCATCATCAAACTGTTGTTTTGAGGGACATGGCCTCGAGATGGAATTTGGTTTCTTTTTGTGAGTGCGTCCGTGTCACCTTGTGTGAAAAAGATGGAAAAATTGGATTTTCATTTTCGTTTTTGAGCAGAGGCAGAAGCGAATTCTACAGATGAGGACTGAAGATTTCTCTTGTCAAAAGCCCGGAGGAAATTGCTCCGTCCGCGGATATTGCCGACGTCCACTTCAATGCAAACCGATCAAAATTGGCCGAATAGACTGAATTGTCACGAATGCAAAAAGTTTAGGATTGAATTGGCTAAAAAAATTTAGTATTAAATTGGCAAAAGTGTAAAAGATTTATAACTGAATTGATAAAATTAAAAAATTTAGACTGGTAAAAGTGCAATAAATTTAAGACTTTTTGTGACAATTTTCCCGCGAATATCGTGTTACCACTTGGAAAACTAACAATGTGATACCCAAAATCTAATGGTGAATTCAATATCATGCCCAATACTTTGACCAAAAATCCACAATACCAAAAAGTGCTTTGGATGTCACTTTTTGCTTCTTGATCTCCATTAATATCTTGAAATATATCTGAAAACTCAATCATAGATCTGTAAAATGGGTGGGTTACGTCAAGTCATGAATAGTTCGGCCCAAATTGACCCATCAACCCATTTATGTAAGGTATAAAATTAGGATCCGGATCGCTTAACCTTTTCTTCAGAATGTTAAGCACATAACCTTGCAATCCAGGCTGTCAATTTTTGGACGGACGGCTTAGATTTTCGATTTTTAGAGAGCAATTTTTTGAATTATATATATTTGTTAGTTATAATCTGTATCATTCATTTATAATACGGACGGCCTAGATTGCAAGATTAGGGCTTAAACTTTTAAAGAAAGGTTAGACGATCTCTTTCGATAAATTTATTGACCCATACACAATTCATACACGACCTGACTCATACTACTAAAACACTTATGTAATTAATTCAATGTAAGAAGACTTATTTATAGTTCATAAAGTTTACAATACAAAATTAATATGGACAATTAATTTTTTTACCATAACTTTAAATATATATATATTATTTATTTCATCAAAACCAAGCCCACCACCACCGCTTCCTTTTGAAAACTTGCTCAACGAAAGCCCTTCGAGATCCGCCTTCCCATTGACTTGTTCTGGACCTGTGGCCCCGTCGGATCCCCTGCGCCTCCGTCGTACGACACGAAATCCCTCGACGATCTCCCATCGCCCCGCCCTGTTTGCTTGTGAAGATGAAGCCGTGCGACACTTGGAAGGGCGGCGCGGCGCGCGGAACGCAAATCCAGCATGGGGAGGTGGGCGCTACCACCGCCGGCCCATGGCGGCCAGCAGGTGCGGCAAAGGCGCGAAGGGATTTGACATTAAAAATTTGCAAAACATAGTACAAGTTTTAGAGAGAGAAAGAGAGAGATGATTTAGTTGTAGCATGAAGACATGCCGAGGAGGAGGAAGGGGAAGATAAGGACGAATCGAGGAAGAAGATGACGGTCGCACGAGGAGTGAGGCGGTAGATGAGTTAAGTGGGTCGTAAATGGGTCCATGATGGGCCCATTCACGACCCACTTGCTTTGGTCTCTTTGTTTTTTAAACCCATTATGCTCGCATACAAAAATTCTGTTGACCTATTTATGACCCATTTAGATGTTGTTGGGTTATTAAATGGGCTATGGACCCATTTTCACAGTTCTACTCAATCATCTTCTGCAATCTACATTATCTAGCAAGGAAGTTGATTGCACGTACTATCCTAATCAATGGCCATATCTACAGTTTATGGTAATGGCTCATTGAAGAGATTCACTTTCTCTTATTGCAATATTGATGTTATCCTAATTAATGGCCAGAGAAAACAAAGATAAAAAGCATTAATATCTCGTATCTAGAATATACGGTAATGACTCATCGAAGAAATTTACCTTCTCTTAAGCACAATATGGGATAGCAGTCTCTATGATACCCGACCCGAAACATTGGCACCCTATTGGATATTATCCTAGTTAATGGCTATGGAAAACAAAGACAAAGATAATTGATCTCATGTATCTATAATTGATGGGAGTGGCTCATCGAAGAGATTTACCTTCTCTTAAATGCAATATGTGATAATAGTCTCTATGATACCCCGACCCACCTGGCTCATTGACACCCCTATATGGATACTATACTAGTTAATGGCTACGGAAAACAAAGGTAAAGAGCATTAATCTCACATATCAACAATTTATGGCAATGACTCATTGAGTAGATTTATCTTCTCTTAATTGGAATTCTCATCACTGTTTAGTAAGGAAGTCAAGTGTACACCATTTTGGCTCATTGAAGAAATTTTACCTTCTTGTAATTGAAATTCCCATAATTACATACATTTCAACCATGTTAAATAACCCCCCACTCAACCATTAACCTAGCATTCCAGCTCTGTTTTGCGCATTCCCTTTTTCTTCTCTCTTTTTCCAGAACAAGGAGCCAACACTTAGCCATGAAAACTCACTCGATTTCCTCCATCCTTCTGCTCGTCCTGTTGATCTCCATTGGTGAATTTCTTCAAAATTAGCTTTTTACAATGTTTTAATATTTTTGATATTCGTCTCTTCTGTTGCCTTTCGAAATTATATATAATAACTATTATTACGTGATTATATTATAGGAAATGAGGCGGGAATGATGCAAGGTGCGGAGGCTCAGTGTCAAGAGGCATTGTATGGAGGTGGCTGTAAAGCCAAGCCTTGCAACGCTGCGTGTGTGCAGAAGTTCGGGCCGAAAGCGTATGGATTTTGCTTCTTCTACAAAAATCCTAGTGACACTTGTGTGTGCCGTCATCCTTGTTGATGATTTTTTCTAATGCCCTTTTTTGTGCTATTGAAGATGAATAAAGAAAAAAATAATGAAGCGATAAAATATTTTTTTTCTTTTTTTGTCTTTGGCTAAAGAAGCATCAATATGTTTGTTTAAATTTTTTTTTTACGAGAACATTTTGTGAATCTAATTTGTTCGCATGGAATCTCGAATCGATAGGTCGATACTTCTCATCGGTGCCCACCCGATGCATTACCCGCGAGAAGATTTTGAATAAAAGGTGGAAATTGGAAAAGGGTGGGAAAAAGGAAGGAATGTATATCAAAATTTACAAAATTCAATTGAATAATAAATCAAACAAATACGGAATTGGATCAAGATAAATCCAAATCTGCTAATTTTATACCCCGATCAAATTGCGTATCATGGCATATTGTGTCGAGAACTAAATATGACAATATATGTACATTTAGAAAATAATTGCACAAAAAGTTAAAAAAAAAAAAAAAGAAAACGAAGAAAAAGAAGAGGACAAAGAAACAAAAAGGAAATAGGCGTGGCACCCAAAGACAAAAACCTGCCAATTGTATCATCAACAATATTATACTAGAATGATGCCCATACTATTGCTGGGCACGAAAATACATTAAAAAGAAATTACAAGGTTATTTAACATATTATGGTGTTTTTTGACCGATATCGTGTTTGAATTAAAATAATGTGTTATTTAAGTTTTATGATCATAAGTTACAAACTAATAGTAGATCTAGGTATTAGGAATCTTGGAGATGATTTTGTCCTTACAATTATTTGGTTGGAGGTTATCATTGCTTTTATTCACAACGGAAGAAAAAAAAAAAGTTACTGCACATGATTAGCATAAAACTTTAAGGGTTAATGCCTTGAAAAATTTCAAACCAGCACAACTGTGACAAATTTCCTCCAAATCATTTTTTTAACCATGAAAAATCTCAAACTGGTACACCCATTACAGATTTATCTCAAACTAAAACCCCAAATTAATATATGATAAATTTACCCTAAACTGATTTCTTAACCATGAAAAATCCAAACTGGTACATTCATGAAAAAATTATCCCTGTTAAATCGCGTTAATATCATGAAAATAATTAAAATTGGTATAGCTATGATAAACAGAGGATACAAATCCAAAATCGGTACACTCGTTAACTGATATCTATCATTTAATTTAGCATTTTGATGATTAAATTTAACGAAAACTAACGGAGATTAAACTTGTCAGATATATAATAGTTTGAACTTTTTTTTGTAAAAAAAATAGTTTAAAGTAAACTTACTACAAACATATCAATTCGAGATTTTTCGTTATATTAACTAGATAAGTCCAACCACGAATCCATCATGTAACATATAAACTTATGTCGCTTTTGATAGTGGTTTTAATTCTTATTTGGCTTTTGTAATCACCTCCAACGATGGTAATCCAACCCAATCTTTCACACGTGTTGATGGGTTGATGGACATATCTCTAATATATTGCAAATTTAAAGACCGATTGATACGACGAATTTATCATTAAAAAATGGCAAAGTTTATCTTAAATATATGGGAAACGCTAAAATTCAACTAGACGAAATCGCTGAAAAACTAGATAAACTGAAAATTGGAAAAGACAGAAAAACTAATTGAAAATTCCGTAAAGATCCTTATAGTCCAAACACTAATTAAAAATCTATTCATTTTTACCTATCTATATCACATATTATCCCAAAATAAATTGGGACGGGAAAACGATTTTTCTCACTTGCTCCATAGACTTGAAAAAGAAGAAGGAAAAATCACCAAATTTTCCTAATAAGGCCACATCACCATTTTCCTATCATGCTCCAATCCTATTGAAAATTTATATAAATTTTAGAATGTAAAGTTAACCTTTTCCTTTCGAGCGAGGAAAAGTACACTTTAGCATCAAAAGTTGTGTACGGAAATCAATTTGGTGCCAAAAATTTAATCCGATCACTTTAATACCAAATGAGAAACAAAATGATCAGTTTTGTGCCGTCAGCGAGAAAGTTTGGCAAAAAATAATACTTAGCTTTGTTGAATTAAAATTTTTTGCTAAGCAGAAAACGATGCCATTTCATCCGGCGTGGCACCATGTCTAAAAATAGCGTCGTTTTCGTGAATGAAGATGTCGATCCCCCTTGCGACGTCGTCTACTCCATACTCAAATAGAAATCAAAGTTCAACAGTCTCCTTCGCGAAACAAAAGCCAAAGTTCGCAACGTCGTCTCCTGCCCATTCCCTTTCACAGTCCTGTCACTTGCTTTGTCACTCACCGTCACACACGTATCCCGTGATAGGTATGTACCTTTGTTGATTGCTCGTGAAATTGAATGGAAAAGAAAAATTAGGGTTTCGATTGTACACAGGGGATTTCGGAATTGGAGCAAAATTAGGGCTCCGTAATGCACAGTTAACGTCATTTGTGAAGTACTCCATTTGCAAGTATGACCTGTGATTTCTTTGGTGCAAACCAAAATTGGGCTAGGGTTTCAAATTGGGGATTTTTTTTCCCTTTAATTGGTTGATTTAGAGTTCGTGAAGGCTTTGTGCTGCTGACTGAACTCTCTGGCGGCCGCGTCGACTTTATTTATAAATAAAATAAGATCGTGTCAGAATTTCAGCGGATCAAATCGGAATACTCTTTTTTTAAAAAAATAGCACTAAATTGGTCCGATTGAAAATTTTGGCACCTAAATGATCTCCATGCCAAACTTTTGGCACTAAAAGTGGGTTCGCGCTTTTTTCACTCCTCTTATAGCTTCGACACTCCTTTTTATATGTATTTTGATCATATTATCTTTACGTGTGACTCACCAAATCTGATATAATTTTATATGATTCTTTTAATTTTTTTTATTTCGTTTTTTTGTGGGTCCCACTTTTTTTCTTTTCTTCTTCCTCCTCCTTCTCATGCCTTCTAGTAGTTTTTTTTTTTTCTCCTGCACAATGCTTAGACACCTCACTCTCCTTTCAAAAATCTCGACTTTACTATGCCAATCCTGTCCTTCTTAACAATTTTGCCGGCCTCCTCAATGATCCCCTTTTCTCTGCATGAAGGTAATATTAGACGAGTTTTTTTTTTGTTACTGGTAATAGGAAGTGATATTTAAATTAATGATTTAATCTTATTTCAGTTTTCATCTGCACACTTATTTTGTTTTATTCCCTGCCTTCTTTTTGATAACTTCATCAACGTACACTAGAATCTTTCCCTTGTAAACTTCAAGAGGCTTGCAACAACGAACTGCAATGATGAATTGATGCCTCCTTTGCTTGTCGATTTCGATGCAACATACCACATTTTTTTAAAGCAGGATGAACAATTGGTTCTATCTCATATTATATCACCAAAGAAATAACCATACTTCAAAAACTACTGAAACAAACTTATGCTACTTTTGGATAAAATCATCATGTAATTAGCATTCGTTGTGCATATCAAAGCTCATCTGACTCAATATTTTAAACTTTAGATAGTCACACTTATAGCCATCAATCTTGTTCACTACAGTCTTCGACGATATCGAAATCACGCGAAGGATGTTTACTTGCTTTATAAATAGATTGAACCCTTGAGATTTGTTTGCTCCTTTGGTTATTTTCATGAACATAAGGTTATGTACTTACAAAAAGACATGCGACATCGAACCATGCCGAACATGTCATGATTTATTATTGAACACAGGTGATGGTGCAAAATTGGATATTTTATCCCAATTTTTATCTCAGATTATTTGATACAATCTAAAATTCTTAGGATGCATCCACAACAGATGGTTTTTAGGGTATCATCTCATGACTAATGTTATTGTATGCATTTGTTTCTTACCTTTATTCTATTTTGGGAGAACATGGTAAAGTGGCGAAGCTTTTTGGGATTTTTGGAAGGAGAGGGACACGTTGAAACGAAGTGGTAGAGGGAAAAAAAAAGAGACATTTGGGCGGCATGGAAAGGAGAAACATGGGATTCGCAAGAAAAAAAAAACAAAATAAAAAATTTAAAAAAGAATCATATAAAATTATATCAGATTTGATGGGCCACACATAAGGAATAGGACAGTCAAAACACATTAAAAATGAGTGTCAAAGTCATAAACGGAGTAGAAAAAGCGCAAGCCTTGAAGTGTACTTTCGCCCTTTTGAGTGATAACGATTCTTTTCGTTTTTTCATGTTCATGTGGTATTTTTTTTTTCCTTACTTGATTTTGACGACTAACTATATTTTCTTAAATAAATAACGAGTGAGTAGGACCTTTTAATTAAATTGAGTAGCAAAAGTCGGTTCAGTTCTTAGATAGATCCAGGTTGGCCGGTTTTGCATCTATGCAAAAAAGGAAAAAAATGCCTACAAAGTTTTAAACCTATTGCAATTTTATCAATTTAATCCTAAATTTTTTTGGTTGTGCTAATTGAGTTATAAACATTTTCATATTTTACCAATTGAGTCTCTCTAGCCAATTTTGGATGAACATCGCTAATGAAGATGTCAACCATTCTGCATTTAACACAGCCAAAGTTGACATAGATATTTTTTTAAAAAAATATTTTCCCTAGTTATGTACTAATTTTTTATTTTCATTTTCTTTACTCTCTATTCATTCTCTTTTTTTACTACTATAGCCAACGAGGGTCTTCGCCCTCGCCCGGCCCCGCCTAGATCAGCGTGAGGCCATTGTGGTCGTGTGTGAGGCTGCCTTACTCAAATCTCGACGAGGACCACAACCTCGTTGGGCCACATTAAAGGAAAAATTATAGAAGGAAAAGAAAAGAAAAATAAAAGAAAAGACTAGATAAAAAGTGAAAACACATTAAAATGTTATTTAGAATTCTTCACGTTTGTGTTGTACGACCGAATCCAGGTTAGCAAACAAATGAACTCAATTGTCAAAACATAAAAATGTTTAGTACTCAATTGACATAATTAAATGTTTATGATTGAATTGGTAAAAATGCAATAATTTTTGTACTTTTTGAACAATTTCCCCATGCCAAAAATTGATATCTATATGACTTTTAAAATCATTTTACTATGACATATGGGAATAGTGATTATGGAAAGATATTCTTGGTAAATTACACTATGGAGAGAAATTTTTGAAAAAGTAAAATAAAAAATTCTAAATCAATTGCATTGATACCAATTCAGTTATCAACCTCTCTCAATTGGACCAATTTAATCCTACATTTTTTCACACCGGTATTAATTCAGTCTATTCAGACAACTTATGCTAAAAAACGTTGACGTAAATGATGATTGCCTTACGTGACATGGTTAGTGCTTACAAAGACATTGTTAATAATTTTTTTTCTTTTTTCCCTTTCTCTTTCTACAAGTGGCTGGCAAGGGCGAGCACTTGTAAGGAGATTTGGTGGGGTCGACCCTCACCTAGGCCAAGGTAGTCCCTCGCTGACGTTCGCCTAGGCATGGCCCAACAAGGGTGAACCTTGCCAGGTGAGGCCAGCCCTCGTTGGCCATGGCCTGGGTGGTCGGTCTCTGTAAAAAAGAAAAAAGAAAGAAAGAAAAAGTAAAAACTTGTAAAAGAAATATCTTCGTCACCGGTATGTCACATAACAAAGCCTACATCCGTCTAAGCAATTTTGGGCTTTAATTGGCCAAACGGACGAAATTGATACGAGTGTATAAATGTTTAAGATCAAATTGGCCCAATTGAAGATTTATGACTGAATTGGTACAAATGCAATATATATTTTTTTTATGACTTTGGTACTTTTTCCCGAAGAAAATGTATACATGAAAAGGTTAAAATATCTAAATATTTGATTTTTATTAGGATATTTGTTATAAAATAGAAGACTTTCAAATTTTAAGATTGAAACATGCAAGAGATACAAATTATTAACCTCCGCATTTGCCCATGGGCACAACATTCATAAATGAGCATGAGGATTTTGGGGGTAGGAAAATGGGTTCTATTTACAATATAGAATAGTACAGATAAAAAGTTCCTCAGTAAAATGTGATTTATGGAAACTACAGCATAACAAAACATTTTTCCATGAACTTTTTACATATGAAATCTCATTATACTTCCATTAATATGGAAAAAAAGAACAATTACATTTCAATTACAAAATAAGGAAGCAACACGACAATACTTGGTCAGATTAACAATCTTAACAATGTTCAGCATATATAAAAAGTGAAAAAGAAATTTAATCCTAGAAAATTCGAAAGAAATTTATCTTTTGTTGAATGAACTTTATTGCTAAAACCTCTACGTTTAAGGTGCTTAATAACGTGTAAGGGTATATTTTTATAATCGGATTCAAGGATAATATAAGTCACACATTCTAGTCTTTAAAGAATGTTTTGTTTGTTTCGCTTAATATGAATGGTTATAAAAATATTTTTTGCACAGTTCGAAATTATTACTCAATGAAAGTATTTTCATTATTATTTTTGAGAAAATTTATTTTTGCAAAACAAATAAATCTTAATTAGTACATAATCTTTGGCACAATGTGCCCGCAAAGGTGAATTTATTTAATTAGAGGAAATTGATTAATTTTATTTATGGATAAAGGAACTATTAACTGCACCTTTTCTCACTCTTTTGCTGTCGATCCCGAGACGGTGTTCCGTTCATCGTCTTCCCTCATCCCTTTTGCTTCAAAGCTTTTCTATTTCTCTGCACTACTCCCTCTCTCTTCTCTCTTTCTTCCATGAGACTAGGAAGCCTCGCCACCCCGATACGGAAACCTCCATTGCGACCCTCCAAACCCTAAGAATCCCCAATCCTCCGCCCGTCGCGCGCATTGCCTCCCCCGGCATGGGTTCTAGGGACCAAGTTCTCTCCCTTCTCGCCGCCGCCAACAACCATGGCGATTTGGCCGTGAAGCTCTCTTCCCTCAGGCAGGCCAAGGACATTCTGCTCTCGATCGACTCCTCACTCGCTTCCGAGCTCCTCCCTTATTTGGCCGAGCTCCAGTCTTCGCCGGAGAGCCTCGTCCGGAAATCCCTCGTCGAGTCAGTCCCCGGAGCCCTAACTCGTCTTTTTTTTTCCCTCTAGTTGGTGGACGAACTTTCTATGTCTGCTTCGGAATCGGTGTGCG
The DNA here is from genome assembly GCA_028455895.1 of Rhodomyrtus tomentosa. Lineage (NCBI taxonomy): Eukaryota > Viridiplantae > Streptophyta > Magnoliopsida > Myrtales > Myrtaceae > Rhodomyrtus > Rhodomyrtus tomentosa. Next base: position 30,073,451 of record JAPCWY010000001.1, on the reverse strand, counting down.
GTGGTGAAGGATTCGCTTGCGAGTATTGTATCACTCTTTGAGGATTGACGCTTTGGGATTTCTTCATCCTTTTTTCCATTTAGGCTTTTGTTCTTATGCCTGATTACCGATTGCCTGCGTCATGCCTAGGTGGTATGTGTATCGAGTTGGCGAAATTGAAGATTAATTGCTCGTTGTAAAGGACTTACCTTCCTAGTGGTTCTTATGGCGGACGTCCTTCTTCCGGTCATATTTGCTACCATAGTGTTTGGTTTTTCGTTTCTTGGAAGAATTTTAAGTATGTCGTGGTGTACTTTCTCTATTGTCTAAATTGCTCTGTTGTGATTAACTCGGTCGGGTGATACTTTTAATTGACCGCTGAAATGCCTGGCGGCTTTTTGTCTGTTAGGGCAGATAAAAAGAGTGAAGATGGGAATTGGGTCTTCGTGACCGGCTATTTTTCTCATTGGCGTGAATTTGTTCATCATTTGCAACAATTGCTGAAAGCTGTCATTTGTCATGATGCCCTTTTTATCCCATCGGTGATGGTCTCTATTTATGGGTTATCCCGAAACTTGTGGATGCTGCCATTTACACTTGTGTTCGATGCGGTGGATTGGTTGTCATATGTTACTGTGAAATGTTACTTTTAATAGCAAAAAGCATTATTAGTGTATGTTTTACTCTCTAACTTATGAGAAAGAAATCAATAGATCTTTTAATGAACCTCTTGATTTTTACACAGAGCTAATTCTCTGACCAGGAAAGCATTACCTCCTATAATGAGACCATTGTAAGGCTATTCTTGGCTAAGAAAGCCGTGTTTATGTGACTAGAGAACATATGCGTCAACAAAGTCACTTTGGTCAGAGAATGATTTTTCTTCTACTTGAAGTACTATTCTTCCCCTATTTTTGGGTTTTGCTACTTCCATGATACTTAAATGCCTTATGGTTAACAATCTTTTACTTGTTCTATACTGAGATAAAAGAAGATTCTCTTGATCAAAGTGTATTAACTTCATTTGAGTTACTTTTGCTTGGACCGAGATCTCTATTCCTTTGAAAATGCAGTTTTTGTGTACATAGTTTCTTTACCAAGTAATAGAGCTAATTTGCTGGTTGACAATTTTATTTTCTTATTCCCTAAAAAGATACACTGCAAACTCAGTTTTTTGATATTAGAGATACGTCTCCCCTAATACAGCTGGTTTCGCTTTAATGATTTACCTCTTTCTTGAAAAAAAGTGAATTTTACTAAATGGAGCCTTTCATCTCAAGCTCTATAAAAGAATTGCAGTGGATGGGATTTCGTCTCTTATAGGCATCTTATAGGCATCATGATGATTAATCCGATATTTTATAAGTTGATGTGATTGAAGACTTGGTTTGGACTTGTATTCCAAATGAACATATGGCCTTCTGTTAGTTCAATGTACACAGTTATGATCTTATGACGGTACATATGTCAATTTACTTCTGAAAAAAATTATGATCACAAAACCAAGATGTAGAAAAGTTGGAGAAATAATCTTTAATTTCTATTTGTGTGCTCTTTAGTGTAGTAGATATGATGCGTGACACGCACATGATTTGGTTCATTGTAATTTCATCAACTCCATTACTGGTGTAATTGAGTGGGGGGCATTGGAGAATTACTACAATATGAGGAGAAGCTTGAATATTTTAGAAATTGCAAAGAACATATTGCAACAGTTTTTCACATTACTGAGAAATCAAACATACAAAAAACTTAATTCGTACATCGATTGTGGCTACAACTAAATCGAATTAGTTGTAGCTTAAGAAGTTCCCCTTGGGCACCTGATTTGAGCAGATCTTGCTAGTTTTTCAATCAAGGTTAACTTTTAAAAGTTTTAGAAAGAGCTTGTTTTTATGTAGGCAGTAAGCGATGTGAAAAAAAAATGCTTCATAGATAATAAAAAGGAGGAATAGAACTAAAACTCAGAGGAGCAACTTTAAAAGGGAACGTAGAGAAGCAATTTGGCTAATTAAACCATATTTTTTGACTAGTAAATGATCTTCTCAGTGTGGTCAATTCGTAATGTATGTCCACAGAAGGGTAAACAGTGTAGAGATGATGAGATTTATTTTAGTCATAAACTTCTCACTTCAACTCTTCATGATTTAAGGTAAAAGGATCAGAGTAAGGACATGAATAAAACATGCGAAACTTGATGAGAGAAGGGCCTGTCAATAGCAAAAGACTAGTAAAAATGTTGAAGCATGATGGGGAGAAAGATCACATATTTAGGTCCAATAACCTTCACCTTCTCGGAACAATTAAATTAGCAAAAGGCATAACATCTTGTGTTCTCCAGAAATGATGAATAGCATGAACTATAGATAGGATTATGCTTTCCTATGTAAATAGTTTCTTTCAATAGCTTAGAGATAAAATGACTTTTAAAACATAGTGCATTTCTTAATCACGAAGAAGCCAACATCAGGTAAGTGATCTCCTTTCCAGGAAATAACTCATTTACTTATGGACCCGTTAGTGGAACCAAGCTGGTGATGTAACATTTTTGGCACTTGGTGGTATGGGGAAAGAAACACCGTCGGCGTTTATTCCTTAACCGTTTCTAATTTTCTTGCCAATGTCTCTTACTATTACTTGTAAGAATCCCTGCCATGTCAAAGACATAGAGTGGTCCGACCCCAAAAAAAAGGACAGAGTGGTGAATGATGTTGGGGGAGTGCACATGTCGAAAGTGGAGATTAAAATCTCCTATCATGATTTGTCTATATAATAAGGAAATGTAGACTTGCCTTTTTCAAACTCATTTCAGAATATCTGTGGAGGTAAAAAAGGAAGACATCACTTATCATAATTTTTTGGTTGAGTTATAAGATGGGCAATCAATTCTTTTATGGCCTTTGTGTATAGATATTGGAGATTGATTAAGAAAATATTTAATGCATTTTAGGATCATCAGATTCAAATGGTGTTAATTTTTACTTGTACAATATAAGATGATGAGATGAGTTTAGTTTACTCATTTGGTTTATAGGAATCTCTTGAGGGCATCTTTTGTTAATTCTATCACGGCGCCCCATTCTCCTCCGTTCTTTTTAATAGTTAATGCTGCATACTTGTGCCCTCTCAGTGCTTTCCTTTAAAAGAGAGCTATTTATTCAAAACAAATCTCTGCGGCTTCTTCAAAACCCTAGCTTTCCTTAGTCCTCTGCCGCTGCTCATTTCCCTTTCACATGGCGGCAAGAGACCGAGACCGAGACCATATTCTGTCCCTCATTGCTGCTGTGAACAATCGTCGTAATTTGACGGCGAAACTTGCTTATCTCAAGCGAGCTAAGCATGATTTACTATCTGTTGACCCTCTTCTGGCTTCCAATCTCTTCCGACATTTGGCCAAGCTCCGGTGTTTGCCGGACAGCCTTATGCGAAAATCTCTTATCGAGTTAGTCCTGAGTCGTAACTCGTGTTGCTTTATCTTGATGTTGTGCTTGAGCTCTTTGTTGTGTATTTATGTATGTGATTTGATCCTTGTTGCATATTTACTTGTGGAGCTGTATCACTATTTATTGAATTGATTAAGGAGATATATGTATTAGATTTGGTTGGTAAACTCTTCCTTTTTTATTTTCTTTTGATTCCATGTAAAAAATGCCATAATTTATGCTGAGCTACATCACACGGATTTGCCATTTGTCAGTTGATCTTTGTCTTCGATAAATGTCATGGCTCAGAATATCTTTTATTGAGTTAGTTGTAAGCTAGAGAAGAATTAAGAAGTTTGAAGGATTTACACTTAACATGATTTACAGAATTTGTCATTCTGTCTAGCATCATTTCCTTCCAATTTTGATTGCTTCTTGAGAAATACAGAATATGTTAGTGAACTTTCTCAATCTGTCTATGCCTCTATCCTATAATTTCCTTAGGGACTGGATATATCTTGATCTACTGAGAACTTAAGAATGATACTCTTTTTCCTGGTATTTGCTTTTCATGCCAAGAGGGAGAAGTGGAAATTAGGCTTCAATCACACCTCTTAGTTTTGCTTGGAGATATGAGTCGTTTAGTGTGTGTTGTTGGAAGGCATTGTTTGATATGCGGTTGCCCTTTTATCTCATTGGTCACCATTAGTTATGGTTGATTTCTTATATTTACTGATGTTGTTGTGGTATAGTTCTTGTTTTGTGGCGCATATCTAGCATTTCTAACTCTATTATTTTATTTTATTTAATGGTTACTAGGACTGTTGAAGAACTTGGATTGAAAATGTTGGAGCATTCTTCTGTGTTAATGCCGGTGTTACTGGCATATACAAGAGATGTTGACTCTATGGTTGCTAAGCAATCTATAATCAGCGGTAGCAAAATCTTTTGCAGAGTTCTAGAGGAGATGGCAGTGCAGGTCTTCTCCTCTCCTCTCCTCTTCTCTTTCTCACTCTCACACACACCCCCACACAACCCCCCCCCTTCTCACACATTAAATTAGGAGTTCTGATGGCCATTTGTTTTGGATTGCCAATGAACTCCGACATGTTTGAGTGATGTCTCTCTGGCACAGTTTTGTCTGTAGTGTTCTTCAGATGGTTGAATGTACTTTTAAGTTGCATGCCTACATTAGACATGTGTGCAGTATGCAATTTACTATAGAAAGCTGTTGTACAAATAGATTGCACGTTTGGGAATAAGGAAGTCTCGGTGACGCTATGGTACATGTGATTTCCTTGTGAATGCCAGAATGTTGGATCCTTCCATTCTCTTAGGACTCCATACATTGAGTTCCTAATTCAAATAACAGTCTTAATGGTATTTATATTTGTGTCATGAATGTTTTGTTGTACTATAGGATTCTTTGAAATGTTAACATGAAGTTATCGCTGTAAAGTAATGAGAAAAGGTTTACTATCCAAAAAGATGATTCATGGTGTTCTGTTGGAAACAGCTAAACATCCGTGGTAAAATTGAGAGATGGCTTGAAGATATTTGGCTGTCCATGCTTAAGTTCAGAGATAACATTGTTGCCACGGCAATGGAGGTATGTTAATGAAACTTACCTTTTGAGGTTCTTATAGTATTAAACATTCACTTCTATGGCAGAATTCGAAATTTTCATCAAGCAGTCCTGGTATGATGGAATACCATGATTAGCTAGCGTTTGAGAGAGGATTAGGTTAGATGATCCTTCTAGTAATAGACTATATTTATGCATCGGGTGTTTATGAAATTTTGACAATTTGTTCAAATGAGGACTTTATGTGATCTCCACATTATAAACAAATACTTATTTAGATCTTAATGTGTTTTTAGTTTTTTTTTTTTGGTCAATGTAGTTGGAGGGCTGCATATAGGGTCATCGACAATTTTGCTTTCCTTCATTTCAACATCAACATTAACAATACCTTTATCCCAAACTAGTTGGTGTCGGCGGTTGATGAATCTCAAAGAATCATAAAAATAAAAGCATAATCAACGAGGGGAAAGAGATAAATGTGTAAAAATAAATTATAAATAAATAAATATATCTATCTATCTATCTATATACTACCCCTCCACAACACTAATAGCCTTCCTCCACTCCGTCCTAAGACAAATAGTATGCCAATCTATTTCCCACTCCATTAAATCTTGTTTTAATGCTTTCTCCCAAGTAAGTTTCGGCCGACCTCTTGGTTTCTTTGTGTTATGCTCTCGATAGCAAACTTCTATTCGTATCGGTACATCTAACAGCCTTCGAAGAATATGCCCAAACCATCTCAATATATGCTCTCATTTTTTCTGCCACCGGTTCTACTCCAACTTTTCGTCGAATCTTTTCATTCCTTATCTTATCCATCTTTGTATGACCACACATTCACCTTAACATCCTCATTTCCGCTACTCCCATTTTATGTTCATGTTTTCTTTGTGCTGGCCAACATTCAGCTCTGTATAACATGGCAGGTTTGATTGCTGTTCTATAAAATTTTTCTTTTAACCTAAGAGGAATTTTGCGATCACATAAAAATCCTGATGCACTGCGCCATTTCATCCTACCTGTTCTGATTCTATGGCTTACAGCCTCATCAATCTCTCCCTCGTTTTGCAATATTGATCCCAGATATCTAAATGTATCTTTCTTGGGTACCTCTTGCCCGAGTATATTTACGGCTTCTTGATTCCTTCTTTCTGCCGTGTCAAACTCACACTTCAAGTATTCCGTCTTACTTCAATTTAGCGTAAATCCTTTAGACTCTAACGTGCTTCTCCATACTTTTAACTTAGCGTTAACCCCAGCCCTGGTCTCATCAATAAGCGCGATATCGTCTGCAAATAGCATACACCACGACACCTCATCTTGAATATTTTTTGTTAGCTCATCCATAACCAGGGCAAAAAGGTAAAGGCTCAAAGCATAATCTTGGTGTAAGCCTACTGTGATTGGAAAATAACTTGATGTGCCGTTACAAGCCTTTACACATGTAGTAGCACCGTTATACATGTCCTTGATTGTCTCGAGATACTTTGAAGTTACTTTTTTTTCTCAAGAATCCACCACAAAACCTTTCTTGAAACCCTATCATACGTATTCTCGAGATTAATAAACATCATATGGAGGTCCTTCTCGAGATCAATGAACACCTTGCTTTCCTTCATTTGATTTACATTTTTCTATAGTTTACACCCAGTTTTGTACGCACTCTGCGATTTTGTTACTATTGCTATTACAATCTTCTCTTTTTATGTTTAGCATCGACGTCTCACTATAGGGAATACTAGAGGTGCTGACGTTTTCATGTTATCATTTAGAGGAGAATGAGCTACATAGCCTAGCATGTTCAAACATTTTATAGAAGGTTCTACCAAAAGTATTCAGGCTGAAGCCATCTATGTATACAACATGGGTAGTCTATACAATGAAGGCTGTTCTTATCTATCTCTAGAAAAATCAAACTATGGACAGATATATGACAGTGAAGAACTTCCACTTATCTAGATTTGATTTGAGTTAATTCCATCCTGCAACTTTTCTTCTCACTGAACCTGATGATGTCCACAAAATACCCAGTTAAGGTACAGTCTGTTGCTGTTCCAAATTGGCAGTGGTAGGGCAACTGCTTAGGCATGCTAGGCCACGTAGTTTAAAGATTTTATCTATGATTCAGAGTTGTTTGTTGTGCAATTCGTGAAAAATCAATAGTATTTTAATGCATAGTTTCAATTAATTAAATCTTAGATTGCTCGTGTGAAGGCTTATTCTGAACTTAGATATGTTATAGTGCCAGGTAGAAAATCCTCTTTTCTTCTAATAGACCTACATGTGAAGGTGCTAATAGATAAAATTTTATTTCTGAAGGGTCTTGGTATTGGTATTTGTTGGGAGCTTGTTGGTACTCATTATTTTATTCATTAACATGCGCTTCTCTATTGTAATTGGTGTTTGCTTGGTGGATTTTATGTTATTGGTATTTATGGCTGCTTGAAACCCATTTCAGTCCATATTAGCATCTTTCCTATTGATGTCGAAGAATACCATTGTCTGACTAGAAACTTTATGGACTTGATATTGTAGCCTGGCATTATTAGTACAAGATTGTTGGCACTGAAATTTTTGGAGAGATATGTCTTACTTTTCACGCCCGACAACAATGAATTGGGAAAACCTCTGCCAGAAGGTATTGATCCTTACTATAAGCATCTTACTGTTTCACAGTTTGCAGTTTGGTCTAGATATTTCAATTTGTCCTTTTGCTTACCCTATTCTGTCGGTTTGACTCTTTTTAAAGAAAATTGATGGGATAGTTATTTGTCATTGCTTGGTTGAAACAGGTGGACAGGTGTTTAACATTTCACGGCTCACAGGGAGGCACTCTATCATGGATCCCGTTTTGTTCTTGTCAGAAGCAGGGATGATCCTCGACTACTTACTGGATATGTTGGCCAGCAGTCTTCCGGGGTGTCTGGCAATTGCGGTTATAAATTGGTGAGCTTGAATGTTCTTTTAGTCTTCATGCAGAATGTCATATTGATTTGGCACCTTTATACTTTTCCTTTTTCACATTATGTGTGTTGACATATTCTTCTTATTGTGAAATACAAAGAGTTCAGTAATAACTGGTGGATGATGAATCAGCACTTTAGTTTTCTAAATTAGCTTAAAGTTGGTAGATGCTGGATGCCGTGTACATTTGAATGATTTTAGAATCTGACTCCTAACTCTTAGAACATTAGAAATGCGCCATTTTAAGAAGGAGGGATCTGAGTAGTGTGTGGGGTGGGTCAGTTGCCGGACAATTTTCTTGATGAGATTGCCAATTAGCAAAGAAAAGTAACAGGACATGCTTGTAATTAATGCTGATGCTTCTAGAACTGTTTTTTGTTTGTTTTGCTTCTATATAGTGTGCTTGGAATTTTAATTTTTGAGAGAGGATTTCCTGGAGTTATTATGCTTGTCATTATTGTTTTGGGTGAACTTTCGTAGACTAAATTACCGTCCTTTTTTTGAGAAAGGATTTTGCCTGCTGACTATTAGTTGGCAACCCTCAATCACTTTTAGATGTGGTTGTCATTTGGAAAACTTCCAGAAGCAGCACCCTGTATTTGAAGCTTGTACCGATATCACATGCTACTCCAGTTGAATGTGCTTTCTGTTGTGTTATATGGAGGGAGCATGGATGGTGCCTTTTTCTTGCTCTGTCATGGTTGTATTATAAGGCATTAATACTATCAGATATTTTGTTCCTTGAAAATATTGAAGTTACCTCTTGCTTGTTGCTGTTTGAGTCATGACTTCATGTAGAAGTGTGACCCCTTATTCTGGCTGAAGACTTTAATGTTCATGTTTGCTGCTTGTTCCTATAGTCAATGATTCCAGTGACTTGTCCTTTCTGACCACGTTTTTGTTCTTTGCACCCTATAGATGGCAGGTGCTTCGTATCAAGTCTGCTATTTTGTGTCAGATGCCTGCACTTGGAAATATTTGTTTAATATATGTATGTCTGTGGTGCGATACCAACTGAATGTAGTTTCCACCCTTATGCCAAAATGCCAAACAGATGTACTGTCAGTTGAATGAATGCTATGCTGTTAATTCTGAATTTGAGTTTTACAATTATTGGGAATATGCTGGGTAATTGTGGTACTTGCTTTGGTTTCGTTGGAGCAGGAAGATAATATAGTTCCTTCCTGCGTCAATTTCCAACTAGTGGCCATTGAGTTGGTAGTTCGTTATAATAGTGAGTTTTTGTATGATGAATACTTTTTATGGCTATACCATAATCTTTAACATGTTGCTGATTTTATTAAATAACTTTAGGATAAGTGAAGCCACGTAATCGTGTAGGCTTAGTTTATAGAACCATATTTTTTCCCACCCATTTTACTATCTTGAAAACATTGGAGATGTCACTGAAGTTTGGAACAGGTAGTACAACTTCCACTGCTTGTGCGTGATAATAGTGCAGTATGCTGATCAGCTCTCTTTTGTGGAGTTAATGGCTTTGGATACTGCAGCAATGGTGGTTCAGATATTTGGAGTTGCGGGGCTAAAAGTGTTAAGACTGCACTTATTTGGGAAGCACCATTGGCCAATGTAGAACAGTTAAGCAATGGATAATGGCCATCCCTGAGCCCAGAGAAACTATCGGTCAAATGATGCAGTTTATGCTTTGTAAACTGACGTATAGACCATTTACTTCACCGTTCTTTGAGTTTTCTCTGCTGTACGTGGATACAGCTGAATGTGTACAAATTATTCATGACAGTTGATGCACATTTTATATATATTCAATGATCAGAATTAATTATTATTGGGATCTTGACGGCTTCATATGCTTGGCTTGATCTTTTGCACTTGCCGGTTTTTCAACCCTGTTGATGGGTCTTTGCATCAAAATGTTGGTAGACTTTTCACCTAATGCTTGCATTCACATTCTTTTTTCTTTCCTTTTCTTTCCATGAGTACTCCAAAGCCATATCAATTGTTAAATAGGTATTTCACAGGAAAGCAGATCCAGAAGAGATGTCGGATTTGCTGATTTGCATCTACTTGTCCTTTCCAGATTGGCCTTCTGCAAAATGAGTGAAATCATGTTTGATTTTGCTGACATTTTTAAACTCACATATCTGTACTAATTATTAGACCGCCGACCCCAACTAGTTTGGGATGAAGGTGTTGTTGATGTTGTTGATCTGTACTAATTATTAGTATGCATTTCCTGGAAGCCAAAATGCTAGATGTACCGTCTCATTAGCACGAATCTTGACTGATTAAGGCGAAAGACGCAGGGTGTTCACAAACAATAGACGCTATTTGGTTATCTGCTGAGTTTTATCACTTGAGAATGGTCAGCGATGGTAATTCATATAATCACAGCTATAGATTACCGTAGAGATCCTTCAGTAGATAACCCATGCACTGGTCCAGCTTATCAACTGGTGCTGATAGAACTACATAGGTTGTTTGCAAGAATTGTTTAGTTTATAGCATTTGGTAATTGATTGGTTGAATATGTTCAAGTCATCGATCACTAGGGTTGGAAGTGGGACATATCTGGCATGTAATGCCTTTTCTTAAGCTTATAATTGTAGAGCAAGGGCAGGTTAATTTATTTTCAAGAGTGGATCTTGATGGATATGGGATTTGTATGTTGACTTTTCATGTTCTTACCCTAGTTGTTTAGTGTACGTGGAGTGGAATCAAATATGTCCAGATGCCAATTGTATATGATCTTTCTTTAAGCTATCTCTCCCGACATTCAGATTCTGTAAGAGTGACATAATCCTCTGATTTTGATTTAACGACCTGCTGTCTTCGCACATTATCTGGTGATGTACTGCATTAGCAATCTATACTTAAAACTCTAAATTCCAGAAAAGAATATCTGGTATTTTCGTGCAGCTGTTGTATAAGACGTTGGTTATGGTAATCATGAGTACGCGGAGACCTTCCAAAAGTTACTTTTCTAATCTCCACACGCGTGTTGATTGCAAGACGATGCGATGTGCTACAATGCTATACTTAGTCTTTGACCAGTGTTGTGGCACTTATGATTTCTTTCTTTTGGTTTGTCCAACTTTGTAGTTAAGTTTTTTTATTCTTGCTAGGTGTTCATTTGCCTTTTATCAAACAAGGTCAATTTTTACATGTTCCATTACTCCTAGTCATGGTACATCCGTGGCAAAAAACACTGTGCTAACTTCCTTTGGTGTTTGTCAACCTGTTCAGGCTAGAAATATGGTGCTTATAACCTGAATTTGACTTACTATTTAGTTCTCTTTTGAAATGTCGTGTGCAGTAGGATGGAGCTCCTTAAGACCAAGTGTTCTAGGAATTGTCATGTTGTGTTCTTCTCAACTGTTGCAGTTGTCATATTGCTTCTTTTTTCTCTTCACTTTTTTCGGTTTTCTGGACTTGGATGTATTTTTTTATTTTTTATTTATTTTTGGTGAGAGAGAGAGTTATAATAAGTAGCCCACTCGAATTCTTGCTCATCTCCAATAAGACATGGTGGTCTTTCTTCATGATGCTTATGCTTGGTGATATCTCCTTTAATATTCTCTCTAGATGACCTCTAACTTTTCCTTTATAGCAGCACTAGTCATTGCCTAATTTCCTCGACTTGGAACTGTTCCTCTCTTGAGTTCTCTCACCAGTCACTGCACTTCACTCTGATGTTCATATTGGTTTTGTCATGTGGCTTACTGCCGGCTAGGGATTATATAGGTTCTTGCTCTTCTGTGGGTACTAGCTTGGTGCATACTGATGCATGTGCATCTGGCTTGTCCAATGTGATTTGAATTTGCTTGAAGCACCTAATGTTAGCCAAGGCTGGGAAGGGATATGTTTTCCACCAACAACTAAAAGTGACCTTTGTGTTGTAGAGGTGGCTTCACCAGAAGATTATGATATTGAAAATATACTTGAGAGCAGTTCTCTGTAAAGCCAATTGATCTTAAAATTTATTTTGTTAAAGAGATGTGTTGTTTTATACGTAAGTATTATAATTCTCGTCATGGTAGCCTGAGATTTGTATAAGACTAAAGAGTCAAAATGCATAATTGGTTCTCCTTTTCCATTTATTTTTTTGGGGGAGGGGGGGAGCGGTGGTTATGGAAATAAGAGGCTTTGAGAGATTTTGTACACCTAACCTCTTGCTTCTTTGCCATGTAAAATTTTCTAGGATGGCTGCCAAACGATCTTCACGCTGAGCTGCTCAATGAAAGTGTGATTTAATATTGAAGTATTACAATAGACTCGAGAGGTATCAAGTCGGTCACATTATGTCTTATGACTTGGTGGAAATCCACCATAATCAATATTCAACAGCTCTTAGGTCAACACTTATAATCCCTTTGTCATCTCACCCATATAAAAAATAGTGAAAAATTTCGATGTTATGACCAGTGAGGCCTGCATTTGTTTATTCTGCACCTTTTGTGTATATTCTGGGCAACTAAAGGAGGTTCTATTGGTGCTTGATGGATTAGAAGCTCAAGTGATAATTTCCAGATACCGTGTTTAATCACTGGACTTTAACCTTGGAGAATACAGAGCTTTGCGTTACTTCCATCTTCTCCAGTGTATTTTAATCAAGCTTTAGAAAAGCACCCATCAGGAGCATGATAATTGCTCTGAGAGTGCTACTTTCGTCATTGAGTTTAGATGTACATGTTAAACTGATTGAAGTTAAATTCTTCCTGTGGGTCTAGATATTATCTTCTTTGATTTAAAGTGAACTTTTCGCTTTATGTATGGTAAGCCACTGGGCATCAATGTAAAAGCGGTCCATTTCTGGCTGCATTTGCTGCATTATTTGGCATAAAAGTCTACTATTCTTGACCACGTCTTTTTATCTGCGGTCAAGTGCATTTTGTTTATGGCAGCGTTTCATCTGATAATTTCTTTTTACATGGACGATGTTAATTGTAACGTGTGACTCTGTGGTACAGAATGTCGTCCTATATTCTATCCATGGTGTCCCTGTCGGTTTGTATTAGGTTGGTCAATTGCTAGTATTTTTAAACTTGTGAGTTGAAGGAGACTAAATTTTGGGCATCTTGGCATAATAAATGTGTTCTGAATTGTGGGGTGATCTGATATCTTGAATTTGAGAATTCTAGATCCAAATTTGTAGCTCATCTAACTTCTGCTGGATGATGATTAGGAAGTAAGGAATAGAAATGTGAAACTGCTGTCTGGTGCACTTCTCTGTAGTTGTATTTAAACCTCGAGCAATGTGTTCTGAATTGTGGGGTGATCTGATATCTAGAATTTGAGAGATCTAGATCCAAATTTATAGCTCATCTAGCTTCCTGCTTGATGATGCTTAGGACTTGAGGAATAGAAATGTGAAACTGTTGTCTGGTGTGCTTCTCTGTTGCTTGGCCTCTTTTCCTTGAAGTCGGGGTTGCGTAGTCATTTGCCACTTACATTCATGACCGCGGGTGAATTTGGATTGATTTATCTATATCTGGTCCTGGAATGTCTTGTCTCATGCTGGAAAGTATTTTGTTGCCTTTTCATTTGTTGGCAATGGCATATGGTTTCTCTGTGAATTACTGTGTGTGTGTGTGTGTGTGTGTGTGTTTCTAATCATCATTATTGTTGCTCAACTTTGACAGTCTGGCATCCATAGGAAGAAAGAGGCCACAACACTTCAGCACTGTTGTCTCAGCACTTTTTGCTTTCAATTCAAACTGTGAAACAGAGAAGGGATATCATGCTGCCAGTGTTCGTTTTTCATTGAGAACAGCCTTTTTAGGATTTCTTAGGTGTTCTAGTCCCGCCATTCTGGAGGTATAGTTGTTCTTGTCTTAACTGTTTGTACATCTTTTTTTGTTTTTGTTTTTTTGGGTACATTTTCATGTTGTTTTGTGCTTTTTTAGTATTTTCCTGGGAATTGTGAGTGAAAAGTCGGCTTCAATTATTTCAGATATAATTTTTGCTGTAATACACTGTCAAGAAAAATTCTGTATGTCTCCAAAAGCCTTTGTCTAGCTTGAGCTTGGGCATCCCCTTTATTTGTTTTGTATGGGTTCTCGGTTGATTTACTATAGTTACTGCATCTTATTTCTGTGATAGTTGTTTGGTGCTTGAATGCCTGCAAGTTGAACTACTGTAGCTGGTCTTTAAATCTTGCCCGTATAATAAGTTGTTAGTTGACCTGCATGTTTGAACAAGTTAGTCCTACAGCTCCTTATGGATGCTCCTTGAAACTTGATCTGAATTTCTCAATAGCCCAAAATAACGAGCTTGAAAAATATCTTCTGCTTTTCAAGGCCAACTTAAGCTTGATAAGTTACATTGACTTCCATTTTCAGTCTCGAGAGAGATTGCTTGGGACTCTACGAGCAATGAATGCAGGGGATGCGGCAGAGCAAGTAATTCGGCAAGTGGAGAAGTTAGCTAGAAATGCTGAGCGTGCATCACGTGATGCCCGTTTTCTCAAGGTTGAATCTTCTTGATTTGGTTTTTAAAACTGATGTTATGTTTTCTTCTTGAACAGTGTTAACCTTTAAGTTTGTAACCTCCTTTCTTTCATTGATGTAATTTGATGAGCAGGAAGATCATTCTTCAAGCCAAATGTCCACTCATGGAAGTTTGATTAAAAGAAGGCCAATTTCTCAAGATGAAGAATTGTTAGCCCATAATCTGGAAGTGGCATCCAAGCGAGGTCGATATATTGCTGATACCAACTCAACTTTTCCGGATCAACAAACTGCTGATTCTGGCCATGGGTCCACCTCTGCAAATGGTGTTTCCCCTAATGTTTCAATGTTAAATGGTGATTTGTCACCTGTGGAACAAATGATTGCCATGATTGGTGCTTTGCTGGCTGAAGGAGAAAGAGGCGCCGAATCACTTGAAATCCTTATTTCCAAAATTCATCCTGATTTACTAGCTGATATTGTGATAACTAATATGAAACACTTGCCTAAGATTCCTCCACTTTTAACAAGGCTTGGGAAATCCGAAGTAACTGGACAATTAGGTTCTGCAAGTAGTCCAGCACAATTCACGGCACCTTCTTTTCTTCCTGCAAATTCTATTCCATCTCCAAAGTCTGCAACACAGATACCATATTCTTCTGCTTCTATTACCAGCGAATCATTTCCTGAAGCATCCATTGTCAGTAGTGTCCCTGCAGATTCTAAACGTGATCCAAGAAGGGTAAAACATCCACGTGCTTTGTTTTCTTAACTTGATACTATAGTTGATGTCGTGGTAATTTATGTGGGATGAGTTAACATAAAAGTTGTTAATTATTTTCCAGGATCCACGCCGCCAGGATCCACGATTAGCATTGCCTCCTGAAGCTGCTTTACCCACTGTGGATGACTCTGGAGATGTGCAATCTAAATTGGATCAATCTAATTCAAATAAGCCACAATTATCTGTTATGGGGGATGTTAAAACAGCTACGTCACCTGTAATATTTAAAAAGAAACGTGATGATGAGATTTTGGGATCATCTTTGCATGATACCAGTGAATTGATTCCAAAAGAGGAGGTTCAGGATGGTTTTAAGGAAACTGAACCTACTGCTGAAGTTGGTCTTTCTTCAGATGTTGCATTTTCTTCTGAACAAATAACAGAGGATGATATGGTGAAAGCAGAGGGCATGCAGATGGATGAATCTGAGACACCATCAAATGTGGCATTAGATCAGTGTCCTCCAGCTGTTGCAAACATAGCAGCCTTTGAGGAGACTGGAAAGGACCTACCTGTCGTTCCATCCTATATTGAGCTCAATGGGGAACAGGAAGCCAAAGTCAGAAAATTGTTGTTTAAACAGATTATTGAATCATGCAAGCGTCCAGATGGGAAAGAATGTGGGTGTACAGGGATGTCATTAATTGCTCGACTTGTTGCTCAGGTAGGCAGACTCCTTTTTATTGCCCTTACGAAGCTGAGTCTGTCCTTTTTCTTCTGGTTAGCGGATATGTTCTTCTTTGGTGCAAGAAACCTTCTTTGTAACTTAAAGGACCCATTTGTCTATAATGTTTATTATATGCCGGAAGAAAGTCTATTCAGAAGATGAAGGACATGATGAGCAATATGAACAAGATTTTTCGTCTTGCTTGCAACCTCTCAATTTGTTATGTGTTTAACATGGAAAAAAAAAATCAAGGATGATTGATAGGTTTAGGAGTTTGAAGCGTTTCCATGCTCGGAACTCATGGATAATCGTGGCTTCTCACACCAAGGCATACTCATCATAGAAGAGCTAGATCTCACCAAGTGTGATCCGCGACGATGCAACATTATATGACCATGATACATCCTTGTTAACTCGGTCCTCTTTTAGAGGGGATCGATGGTAACTTTGCAAGTGGCTTCCAAAATGGAAAGGATATCCTATGATATTTCTTTGAATGCATGTTGTCTTGATTTCTAGGCTTGTCATATTCCTCAAGGTGACTTTACCATTAGCTTCACTAGGCTTTCTCCAATTTATAGGGAGAGGTCATCTTCCATACTGAGCCCGAAGGCCTACTAGTGGCGTTTTTTGTTCCTTCTCCTACTTTATTGCCCTTCTTAGGTTGTCTTGGGCCCAACAAGGGGATATCTGTTGACAGCAAGTATGCTGTTTGTTTTTGGTGTCTTGATGAGCCAAAGGTTCTGGTTGTCTTTACACTTGCTGGGTCGATGATATTAGCTCCATAGTGAATTAAAAAATCGCAAACCTAAACTAAAAGCTCTTCCATACTGGTGATGCTGTATAATGATTAATTGTGCTTGGAGTTGTAGTAATTACAATATAAGAGGAGGTGTATGATGAAGTGCTTGTTGTAATCTTTTTTCGACGTTCCTTAAATTGGCGTCGTGAAGCTTGGGTTCTTATACTGCATATGTAGTAATATGCCATTTCTAGTCTGATTACTAGGGCAGGGCTGATTCATTTGCATCTTTTTGGATCTTATCGACAAATCATGTGCTTCTAATGTATCATTTTTATTCAGAGCGCCACAGATGATGATTTAGTTGGGATGCTGAAAAATCATATCCTCGAGGATTACCAATTACAAAAGGTACTTCACATTTGGGAACTTAGTGGTTCATTTGCTTTTCTTTTTTCAAATTCATAATGGCTACTGCCTCCCAAGCATGTTTCTGACTTTTGCATGCTTAAATATTGTAAGGTTCTTGTATTATCTTTCTAAATGTCTTGTTGAAATCTAATGTAGAAGTAGGGGTGTGCAAACCGGACCGAACCGGCCCAGGAGGGGCCCGGACCGGCCGGGTTGGTCCGGTCCTTGAGGTTGACGGTCCGGTCCCCGGTCCCAATAAATGGGTCCGGTCCCCGGTCCCAATAAATGGGACCGGTGACTGGGCGGTCCGGTCCCCGATTCCATGGTTTGGGACCGGATCGGCCCGGCCCGAGTCGGACGTTCAATGTTTTTTTTTTTCATTAATCTACATTCAGAGTTAACCTATTTTTAACATTTTGAGAAGCCCATGAATCTCATCTCATGCCTCGAGTTTAGTGGTGTCATTGTACATATTATTTAGCAATTTGGGTTTTGGTATTACTTTAGGACAAAACAAGGTCTTAATTGATGATAAGATATGTTCCTTATGATGGGCACATGCACGAAGAATAGGCACGTGCACGAAGAATAGGCATGTACATGCATGAGGACAGGAACTCTAGTCATTATGCAGATTTGAGAAATCTGTTTTTTTTTTTTTCACAATCAACATCAACATCAACAACGCCTTTATCCCAAACTAGTTGGGGTCGGCGGTTGATGAACCCCAAAGAATCATAAAAATAAAAGCAGAATCAAGAGAGGGAAAAGAGATAAATGTGTAAAAATAAATAAGTATATATATATCTATCTATCTATACACTACCCCTCCACAATACTAATAAACTCCATCCACTCTGTCCTAAGACAAACCGTACGCCATCCTAGACAAACCGTACGCCAATTTTTTTTTTTTTTTCACAATCAAAAATAAAAAAGAAAGAAATAAAATTCGAGTTCAGTTCCATCGCCCACCTAAGTTTAGCGGGCCACGTGCGGGCGTCGATTACGAGCATAAAAGATCACGTGAAGCCTTCAAGGCCGGATTGAACACACGTTGGGTGCCCCTAGCATTTACGGGATTGTCTTGCTGTCGTAGGTTGATTATAGATTGTAAATTAACATTGTATTGTAATTTCTAAGGGCTAGATTTTTATAAGTAGTTAGAGTTAATGGTCCTACTGGGCCCGGACCGGGACTAGCCCGGACCGCCGGTCTTGGTCCGGTCCGTGGTCCTGAAAATATGGGGATCGGGACTATTGGTCCGGTCCCCAGGTCCATGCCAGGACCGGACCGGCCCAAACCATGCACACCCCTATGTAGAAGTTGACAAATTCCATCCTTCCTCAGTTTTTACCGCGTGCCCTCTCCTGTCGGTATATTCGTTATCGGATGACACCAACAAATTTTGCAAAGCTAGTAGTTATGAATTCCAAAAATCCTGCTTGGTTGTATTTAGTTGGTCTGGAATTTTGTAAATAACAAAGAGAGAAGGTTGATACTCGCTTGTATCCCTCAAAAATATTTTTTGGATTCTTTGGAGAAAGAGAAACTTGAGGGCTTTTGGGAGTCTAGCATCTACTTTTTTGGGGTGATGAATAGATGGTTGCAGGTCCTGAGCTTTTTTTGCCACGGAGAAACTCTTTTTTATTGTGGATAGTCCGTTATACTCAATAGACTTGTCCTTTTCTCTCTTTTTTAACTTTTCCATGGGAGGTGCTACTCCCTTGGTACATGTATAGAATATGTTTTTGGTTTGAAAAAGAAACTGTTTTTCCAGTTCTTAAATGTATAATCTTGTGTTGGATACTTGAGGTGTTGTGTGGTCTAGTTCTCATTGCAGTTTCATGAATCTAAGCTCAAGATTGTAGGTCTTCGATCTTTAACGGTTGACGCTTCATGCACATATGTGGAAGAACAGATTTTCCTGAGGAATAATTTAAGTTTGATTGAGCTTGTTCGATTAATTTTTGCGCTCTATAATTTATTAGATGCTAGTTAGATTTTGAAGGGATTCTATCTTGGTGATCTGCTGTACAACTCGTCAGATGCTAGCTGAAGTTAAGAAATTTGTATTTGGGCTATTCATATAATTTGGCGTATTGTGTCTGTCCATCTATATCTATTGGTGGAATTTCCATTGACTGTTTTTTTATTATTGCCGATGACTTGGTATAATGTTGCAATACATTTAACTTGTTTGTTTGATAATCGATGCTCACCTAGCTCTCTTTCAGGGGCATGAGCTTGTGTTGGAAGTCCTTTATTATCTACATTCTATATCTGGATTGGATTCGGCTGAAAGCTCTGCATATGCTGTCACATACGAAAATTTTCTCTTGGAAGTGGTAGGTACTTGTCCATCTCACCGCATGTTTCTTCCTATTTTGTGAGGCTTTACTGTTGATGCATTCTCTGTGTAGGCTGAATCTTTGCTACTGAAGTTTCCAGCTTCTGACAAGTCATTGAATAGACTTCTTTGTGAGGCTCCAGTTTTGCCCAGTTCTGTCTTGAAACTGCTAGATGATCTCTGCAATTCTGACGTTTCTGATTACCATGGAAAAAGTCTGCGTGACACTGATCGTGTCACCCAGGGCCTTGGTGCTGTATGGAGTTTGATTTTGGGCCGTTCTCATTACAGGCAATCCTGCTTGGATATAGCTTTGAAGGTAATCTTTTCCTTGAGAATCTCTTTATTAAGACATTTTTGTTACTTCATGGGTCTACTCTTAACATTTCATTCTTATGATCTCAACACTGCATGGTGAAAAGTATGAAATTAATGAACTTACTGGAGCTGTGATGCCTATTTGTGACTGTTTTGATTACAGTTCCTTCGCTTCTTCAACTTATGCTCCTTTGTGTTTGTTTACTTATGCTCTGGCTTGCCAATTTCTTGCTCACGTGATTGTGGAAGATCTGAAAGTATGACTGCTACTAGGATCTCCACAGAAAGTGATTTTGACTTGGAAAGAAAATTTTGAGCAGAAAGTAGTGGTTTGTAGTTATTAATTGATTTTCCTTCAATCTGTAATTGTGATTTCATGAAGTAAGACGACTGTGTTGTGGTGGAATGAGTTTGAAACAGTTTGTTTATTGGTGGATTTGATTCTATGAAAAAGGAAAGTAGGATGCTGTTCTCTCTTTCAAACCTATTTTTGCAACATTCTAATCCCCAGAAAAGGCAGATTTCAGAGTCAAATTATAGATTACTGTTCATACCCTTTACATCCAAGTATAATCTAGTCACATTAATGAAGACCTTTGGAGGCTATATGGGGAGGTAGGATTAGTAGATGGAAACATGGGTAAAGGGAAAAGGGAAGGCCTAAAATGATGTGGAAGCAGACAATGAGAAAAGATTGGATTATCTGGAGCTTATAAAAGAATTAATACAGAATTGAGCACAATGACATAGAACGATTCATGTAATACACGTCTGCATTTTGGGAAAAGGCATTTTTTTTTTGGGTAAATTGGGGAAAAGGCATAGTTTGCTTTTGTTGTATCCAAAAAGTGGTAATAGCTCATCTTTTTTCTCACTTTTCTTTAAGTAATTGACCCAGCATGGCAAATGTGTTTTGTAGGACACTATCTGTCTATGTAAGCTACCTTCTTAACTTTGAAGGAAATAGTCAGTTTGCAAAAGAATATGCATAGAAACTGTTAGCACAGATAATATGAATATATCTGATCACAAGTTTCTTAGATGGAGGATGAGGTCCTTAAAAGTTGAATGTTTTCCCAATATGACACTTGTTTAGCAGTTGTTGGTAACTCTAGGTTATAGCTGGCTAGGATCTTACTCTTGGCACCTTGTAATGATACTTGTCTTCATGGCAGTGTGCTCTTCATTCACAAGAGGAAATCCGAGCTAAAGCTATTCGTCTGGTAAGGAAGCTCAAGATGTATCTGCATGTTTTGACCTTTCCCATGGATTTTTCGTATATTTGGGTTTTACAATGTATCAAAAGAGAATTCATTGTGATGTCAGAACATGATTTGTCATGTCATGTTATTTTGTTCTGTTTGCATTTGGACAGGTGGCTAACAAACTCTTTCAGCTGAGTTATGTTGCTGAAACGATTGAGCATTTTGCAAAAAGTATGTTATTGTCAGCTGTTAATCAGAATGCTTCAGATTTTGAGGTTTGCCAGCCTGGCTCGAACGAACAGCCGGATGAAGGGAAGGTATGGAATATTGTTTTTTCTCTTTTTATTTCCTTTGATCTTGCTTTGATATAAGAATGCCTAAAATAGTAACTTAAGCTGCATTTAGAATAGTTATTTTCCGATGTGCAATAAAGGTATTGCTTGATACTTTTGTGGACTTTTTGCTCCTAGGTTCAATCACTGTCTGCTAATTTAAGTCACAAATACATGCGTTAGTATTGGATTCTGATGGAGTGTTATCCCCTCGATTGAATAGGTTTTACGATTGGATTTTATAACATCTAGTCTCCTTCCACCAAACATCTGCTTTTGGATTGGAGATTCTAACATCATAGTATTGGGCACACTTGGTGTAGTAGTTAAGTTAATTTCACATGTGGTTTCCCCTTCTTCATACATTTTTAGTCCATTTTGCTTGTGAGATGGGTGCTGAAGTGATAGCTCGCATTGCTTGAATACACTTCCAGTATTGCTCGATGCTTATATGGATGTAATCTCCTTCCTTTTAATATTTTAATCTTTTGGATTAGAAATGCTAATAAATTTTTGTCAAGATATGTGATGCGGATTGAGGCAAGATTGCTTGTCTGAGTATCGTGGGCTTTAAAATCTTCGCCAATCTGCCGAAACATTCTACCCGTGTAAAATCTGTTAGTCGTTTGACAACCCTAACTCATTCGTACGTTGACAAATCAGCTTAAGTTTTTTCTCATCTTTTTTACAGATTGGAAGCCAGAACACTTCCAGTAGTGGTTCTCAAGTTCCATTTTCAGATGCTGCGACTTTTGAAAGTGAATCTATGGGTGTTGCACAACCTCTGGGCCTGGGCATCTCTTCTTTATCTTTGTCTGAAGCTCAACGTCTCGTTTCTTTGTTTTTTGCTTTGTGTATGAAGGTCGTTGCCCCCACTTAATGTCTAATAGTCTCATAGAGTTTTTCAAGATGTTTCTTTTGTCCTTTATTTCTCTATCGAAAATATGCTGATATGTTATTTCTTGCAGAAACCTAGTCTACTTCGCCTTGTGTTCGATGCTTATGGTCAAGCACCAAGACCTGTAAAGCAGGTGTTTTTCTAATATCTTAATTGGCTTTAACTGCTATTTTGTTTGACACAGCCTTGACAGCTCTTTTACTGAACTCATTTAGTATTTAAAAGGATGATCTCTTTCTCTGTCTAATTTCTCTGTGCTATTGTTGTGTTTCTTTGTGTGAGTGAGAATGCCATTCTGATGTGTATAAATAGTTATTTGCATGCTGATGTGCATCAGCATGTTGGGTGGATTGGATTGGATTGGGTTGCTGTTAGTCATGACTTGCACTTTGCACATGGTGAGCAGAGTGTTCTTCAGCATGAAGGAATATAAGTATTTGTTGCACTTCATGTGCATTTCAAATATGTTTTTTTTTTTTGGTCGAACAAATATGCTATTTTAATTGGTGAAAAAGTATGGTTCCCCCTTCGTTACTCTTTGATTTCAGATGTGCTTCAGACACAATAAAGTATGAAGAGAAATGGTCAATTGCCATTAACAGTTTGCTTTGTTGTGTGTTTCCTCAAATGTCACAGGCTGTGCATCGCCAAATCCCAATTCTTATAAGGGCCTTGGGGTCATCTTTTTCTGAATTGCTGCAAATAATATCGGATCCGCCTCAAGGAAGTGAAAATCTTTTGATGCTGGTATAATCCTTTTGTTATACATCTAAGTTTTTATTTTTTTACTATGGATCTTTTTATTTTGAAGTCATTACTTACGATCATATATGTGTAAGGTGCTGCAAATATTGACCGAGGAAACAGTACCTTCTCCAGATCTGATAACCACTGTCAAACATTTATATGAAACTAAGCTGAAGGTTCTTATGACAATCTCCACCTCTTACTACATAATGCAATAATTTGTGTATGTAAGTTTCCACTAACAGTATTCCTTGTGCAGGATGTTTCAATCCTTATCCCATTGTTACCCTCATTTTCCAAAAGCGAGGTCTCCCTCTCCTCTCCGTTTTTTGTTTGTACTAGTTACTTGTTTATGATCTACAATAGTTTTGCAATCGTAATTATGCAAATTCCATCTGCTTGTTAACTAAACTGCATCTATGACAGGAAAATGACATGTTGAATGGATAGTTTTTCATTACAAAGTAAATATTGCCTGTAGCCATTTGTGCATGTCCACCATTTAAATAACGGGAGTCAGATTTTTGCTTGCACAATGTACTAATTTGCTTGGGAACTCAGTACTATTCTTGCTGTATGCCACCAACACTAGGAAACTCAGAATATTATTACTGTCAATTGATTTGAAAGTGAGATAGTAGTATATGTGCATGTACGAATTTGACTCTGTTATCATTATTTTTCTTTCAGTTTCAAACTGTAAATCTGCATGTTACCGGTGCCTGATCACAATTCTTTTTGTTACGCCTTTCAATCTTCGTAAGAGAGGAAAAAATCACGAATAACTGATTCTTTCCCACGTTCTTTCCCAATAGGGGGAGTCAATTACATTGATCTTCTTATGCTGCTGTACCTTGCAATTTTCTTATTTGAGTCCAAGAAATCTTTGGACCGTCAATCATCTGTTAGAAAGCAGTTTTATTCGCTTTATTTGTTGTCATCAACTAGAGACTTAACTGGTTATGTTTGTGATCAGGTTTTACCGATCTTCCCTCAACTGGTGAACCTTCCTCCGGAAAAGTTCCAAAAGGCACTTGCCCACATATTACAGGTACCAAAAAAAGTTCATATATTGGTTGTCATTGTAAAGAGAAAAAGAATAAATGAACTAAACAGAGGATGATAAATGGATTATTCTTTTGATTTTTACTGAGTGATTCCATATGTGGTGGCGCTTTATTATTTCTTATTTCTCATTGGCATAGACTCGCTTATTCTACTGCAGAGTGCATTTGTTGATTCATTCCGCGAGGATCGATAGATCTGGTTTCAGATGAAAATTGTAGATTAAATTTGGAATGTAAGATTGAGGTAGTTGACAAGATTAATCAAATCACTTCCAATCTAGAATATCCAGGACTCTTTAACTATAGTAAAGACTGAGTTCTCCTTTGTACAGCTTGCAAAAAGGAGGTCAAATGTTGGCAAATAGTTATTGCCCATATAAAGAGGCACCATAAACTGTTAACTTTTACTGCTATCAAATTATTGTGTGGAGGAATCAATATCTGGACATAAGCCAAGAAGCAGATCTTGTGCCACTGCACCTGGGAAGGGGCCTATGTCTTTGGATGACCCCTGCAGATTTGACCCTATCTACATACTATGGTTAGTCAAGAATGTTGTGGAATTTGGCTTGGTTGGTTGGCAGGCGTTCTGTGAGTCAGTGCAGGGTCTGCAAGAAGAGCTAAGAGCCCGGTGAGAATATGCATTGAGAAACAAAAGACAGAAGATTCACTTTGGGGGTGCATGATTGTCTTTCTATTTCAGGACTCTATTTCTGGCAAGAAATAGATTTTTCGATTTCTATTTCCTAGACGAGTTTCTCAACCAAAAATTGCGTTTGACAACGATATAATTTTTCTATTTCCAAAAAAAAAATTGGTTTGATAAAAACATAAAATTTCTATTTCCAGCAACCGCTGGCGGTGGCGGCCGCCGGCTACCGGCAGCCCGCGAATTTTTTTTATTTCTCAAATTTGTTTCAGAAACAAAAAAGTTACTTTTTTCTATTTTTCAAATCTTAGCCAAATCTATATCTCAGCCAAAAAACTAGCCCCAAAATAAAAAAACTACATTGCATTGTCAAATGCATTTATGTTCCAAAGCTATTCCCTGGAACAAAAAAACTAAAAAACAAGGAAATAGAAGGACAATCATGCACCCCCTTAATCCCTCTGGCATCCTTTTGGTCGATCTGGAGGGAAAGAAACAGGATAATTTTCGAATACACAGAGAGCCAATTTTTAAAAAGTAGGGACTCTTTGCTTTTGTGCTCTGAGACCAGATCGTGATGTAAATGCCAGAAGAGATGCGCTCTGCTTCTCAAATCAATTGTGAAATTTTCTTATGCCGATGTTACTTTTATGGTGGCTTCTATATGTCTAAATGTGACCATGTCTTGCCAAGTTAAGTATCTTTCCTTTTTCAGCTGCTAGATTAACTTCTAGATTTAGCAGAAGTCTTCTTTTGACTTATAAAGTATTTATCCATTCATGGTCCACGAAGAATAAAAAGAAAAAGTTATGAATTTGTGCTCAACAAAAAGATCTGAATGTTTTTAATGGCAGGGTTCAGCTCATACTGGTCCTGCTTTGACGCCGGCAGAAGTGTTGGTTGCCATACATGATATTGTTCCTGAGAAAGATGGTGTTCCACTGAAAAAGGTGATTCGTCTTGATTTCGAATGCCAGTTCATTGAGGGAGATTGCCATATTCAATTGGAAGCTCTTTCCAAAACTCAAGTCTTTATTGTTTGTGCCTATTATGTGTTCTTATGTAGCGTCTCCTACTAAAAAGAAAGGGTCCAAACACCTACGCGGAAAAATGTTCAATTTGATTGATAAGTAATGGACTCTCTTTGTTGCAGCTGCACAGGCTGTGCTATGTGTGGAAAGCCACTAAATTTGATGGTTATATAACTGCATACACTGCAATTTAAAATTAAAAAAATACTGAATTTAGGCTTCAAGGATTGAAACAGGTTTCGCAAAGAAATTGAATGTAGTTCATTCAAGTCTCATGATAAAACTTTAAAAGACCAAATGGTTGGCCTGGTTGATCGGCCTTGCTTAGGTTCCTCTCTATGATCTCTGGATTGGAGGATCACCTTTGTCCTGCCTGACGTGTTATTGACTTGGGTTTACCTTTAGTTGAACATTCTACTTATAAATGATGGGGAGTATATCAGTCGGTAGGAGAGAGTCAACTCCTTAGGCCACGCCGATTCTTATATTTGGTGGTTGTATGGTGCAGTCCTTTTCCCTTCTACTTTATAGTTCTACCAAAGTTTCTTCCAGTATCCTGCTTTTCTGTGCAGCACTGACGATGTTTCTGATTCCTTGGTGAATTATCTATAAGATAACCGCCTCTGAAGTGCTGAGCCTGAGAGGTCAACGTTAAAAGTCGGAACTGTTCCTCAATCGTAAACTATGCCTTTGATCATTGTAGTGTATATATTGTTCGCTATTAGGGTTGTCTGGCAACAAATAAATATCCATGTGCTTTTTCATGAATGCTTTTGGTTATGCAGATTAGGAAATGCACAACACTCTTCTTATTGTGCTTGTGGACTGAACTCATTTTATTTGTTTATTTTCCTGGACACCATTGCTTCTTAGTTAAGTAGGCAGCCCACAGGGGCCAGCAAGACTTGGTCATAGGAACTTAGATCACCTACGCGCTGGTAAACGAAAACCACCTGTCGACTGAATGAGAAATGGAGATTTTATGTTCGGTGGAGACATAAAAGTCCCACATCCTCTGCAAGGGAGGGGGGGAGGGACTAGCTGAACAGTTTTCTCTTTCTCAGTATTGCATTATCTTAAGTGTGACTTTGACAGTGAGACAGTGTGCCTAAGAATCGAGATAATGAAGCATCTTAACAGATCCGTATTAATAATCTGGTTGACTGAACACGTTGGAGTAAAAATCTCTGTTGATTGAAGAAAATTGTTGGATCGACTGATTTTCTACGAGTGTGGAGGATTTTACGTGGGTTGACCATTGGGAGCAGTTGGCTCCTTGTGCTTGCCGTCAAAATGTGCAACATTTATGATATGTTAATTAGCTGTTTGTTTTTTAAACTCGTTGTAGTAGTCCAGTTGCTAAGATGCTCACACACTATAAAGTGACAAACATACATGACATTGTCATAGGTAACATTAAAAGATGACAGAGAGTTCGCACCCAATAGGTACATCAACCAAATAGTGTTATGCAAACTCTGATGTGCAGTTTAAATATTCTTGGAAGTCGTCCAGGGTGTAAGGGATGAGACAATATAAACGTATATTATCTGTTTGGTGCTTATTCAGTTATAGCTAAATCCGATTTTTTTAAACTAGTCATTTTTCTGAATTGCTGTTCCACATATGGTTAGTGGGTCAACCTGGTGAAGTCTACTGCCAAAATTAGGGTAACTAACTTGTTGCGGTACTATACTGCACTATCAAGTTACTCATCCAAGGCAAGATACCATTCGTCTTGTAAAAGTTCTTAGGTTAATCATAAGAAGCGAATAGGTTGACCAGTCGAGTCTTGATTGAGTTACTTTGCCTGGGCTTACCACAAATCATTTTGTCAGGCTTTCTCCTCAAAATTGAACGTTGACCTATTCATACAAGGGCATGAATACCTCTGGCTAATTCTCAGTCATTGTCAAGGGAAAATTAGTATCATGTTTCTGTAGGATCTAAAAACCTCATATGTTCATTATAGCGTTCTTTTAAATATTGCAGATCTATTTGAGTACTTAAAAATTGCCAGTTGCATGGAGTGCTGTTGTTTCAACTTTCAGGTTGATGCTTTGGGCGGCATTATGACATTGTCTTTCATCTATAAGGTTGGTCACTGATTTTACAGGTAATGGACGCTTGCTCAGCTTGTTTTGAGCAACGGACGGTTTTTACCCAGCAGGTGTTAGCGAAGGCTTTGAACCAGATGGTGAGTGGTTTTTTGCATGATGCATTCCGGGACACATATCATCTTCAATTTTTAAGGACAAAATCTTATCCATCTTCCAGGTTGATCGAACGCCAATGCCTCTTCTGTTCATGAGAACAGTTATTCAGGCAATCGATGCCTTCCCTGCGCTGGTAACTCTTCTTTCTGGACTTTAGTTTGCTTCAGTGTCAATGGTAATGATAGGACTAGTTTAACTGCCTCTATTGTTTCTGGTGGTTAACTATTGGGGTTTTACTCTTTTTGAATTTTTGTTCCATTTGTCTGGCTGATACTTTCACATGCTTAGCTAGGTAGTAATACCAGAAAGCACATCTCTTATAATGATCAGATGAGCTAAGTTGAATGAATAGCGATTGAATTTTGGGCAGCCAGTCTCCTTTTCCAATGACCTTGGCTAATCGCAAATGCATCAATCCCCTTGTAGATGAGAAATATGGAATTAAGAGAAAAAAAATGAAAGAATTACAGTACCGTTGTTGGTTCAACTTTAAAGGTTTCAAGCTCACTTGTTCTTGATTGATGGTGTTGATATCAAAGAAGAAGAGTAGTTTCTTCTATTGCTTATTTTCTTATTGTTACAGAGAACATTACACATAAATGGAGTCTAGGATAGCTATGCTATAGAAAGGAAATAAAAGCAGAAAAGATTTTCTACTTCCTAATCTTGAGGATTTAGAAATAAAGGAAATAAAATAAATGGAAAAAAAACATATCCCGTGATTTTCTTTTGATTTCCCGTGATCTCCCGATTCTTTGACCCCCCTCCCCTCTCAAGTTGGTGCGTAAATATCTATCTTGCCTAATTTGCTAACGAGAGACTCGAAGTTAGGTCTGAATAGCCTCTTCGTAAGAATGTTAGCTATTTGTTGGCACAAATGGCATACAAATAGCTCCCGCATCAATCTTCGCTTAGTTCTGTCATGTTGCACTGGATTATGTGCAATGTTGATTGCAGCCTTGTCTTCATAGGAATTTTCACTGGCACTCAAAAGTTCTTCTAGTGCTCGTATTAGCCACAACATCTCACAAACTCCATGGGCCATTGCTCGGTACTTTGCTTTCGCATTGCTTCATGCCACCACATTCTGCTTCTTACTTCGCCAAGACATATGTACATCCTGAAGTTGACCTTCTGTGAATAATTAGCCCTGCCCAATCTGCATCTGCATATGCTTCAATTTCCTGTTGAGTAGTCTTTTTGAACAGCAGACCTTTTCCAGGTGTGCTCTTTAGGTATCTCAGGATCCTATATACAGTCTCAAGATGTCTTTCATAGGGAGAGTGCATAAATTGGCTTACCATACTCACTGCAAAGTAAATATCTGGCTGACTATGCGATAAATAGATCAATTTCCCTATGAGCTTTTGGTATCTCAATGTATCAATAGGAACCTCATCTTTGTCATCTCTAAGTTTCTGATTTAGATCTATTGGAGTATTTGCTGGTCTACAACCACTCATTCCAGTTTACTTTACAAGATCCGGGACATATTTCCATTGTAAAACTACAATTCCCTTTTTTGACCAAGCCACCTCCATTCCAAGGAAATACCTAGAGTTCCCAAGTCCTTGGTCTCAAATTCAGAAGCTAGACATCCTTTCATCTTGTTCATCTCGGCAAATATCATTCCCCGGTGATAATGATGTCATCTGCATACACAATCAAAATTGCAACCTTCCCATCACGGGAATGCTTTACAAACATGTTATGATCAGCTTGTCCTTGAAAATACCCTTGTTTCTTCACAGACTGAGTGAACTTTTCAAACCAGGCCATCGGCGACTATTTCGGTCCATATAGTGACTTCTTCAATTTACAAACCTTCAATCCAAACCTTCTACCAAAGCTCAGGGGAAATCCATGTATACTTCTTCTTACAAATCTCCATTCAGAGATGCATTCTTCACATCTAGTTGTTATAGACGCCAATCAAGGTTGGCTGCAAGTGATAGGAGCACTCTGACAGTGTTTAGTTTTGCAACTAGAGTGAAGGTTTCAAAGTAATCGATGCCATAAGTCTGGGTGAATTCTTTGGCAACAAACCGAGCTTTCTACCTTTCAAGGAACCCATCGGCTATATGTTTGGTTGTAAATACCCATTTGCATCCAACCGTGGACTTTCCCTTGGGTAGATCTACCGTATCCCATGTTCCATTATTTTTTCTAGAGCCTTAATCTTCTCAAGGATTGCTTCCTTTCACTCTGGAAGTTGTAGAGCATCCCGCACAGTTTTTGGAATCTCCACACGAGACAAAGTTGAGGTAAAGGTATGAAAATTGGGTGAGAGGTTTTCGTAAGACACATAATGAGACATAGGATGTTTGGTGCAAGATCTAATTGCTTTTTGGATAGCAATAGGTATGTCTAGTTCATCAGTAGACCCATTTTTTTTACTATGATTGGTTGGACAGTTTGAGTGGGAAGTTTACCTGATAATTATATGGAGTTCTGGTCAGGCTCTGGTTCGGACATGGCACCTCAAGGGAGCTGAAGACTCATTTCTTTGAATTTTGTTTCTTCTCGTGTAGACTTGAGCATAGGATGGGAGCTAAGTATTCTCGGTACTAGTTTCGCACCTGTTATGCTCACAAGTAGGATGAGATGTCAAAATAGGTGGACCCGAATTTTCATTATTTGAAAAACATGGTTCAAAATCAGGTATAGGAGTTGGGGGAAGAGGATTTTGAGGTTCCGCAAGACGAAAAGACTTCTTGATGGTGTTTTGCGAACTTGCACTTTCCCCCTTGAAGATTTGCCCCAAAAAAAGGTGTTAATTCGAAAAAGGTGACATCCATAGTGAAACATTTTTTTGGAAATCACGTCGAAGCATTTATACCCTTTTGTTAGGTGCATAACCAACACGCACATCTTTTGGCTCTAGGATCAAGTTCCCCTGATTTTTATCATGGATGTGGACTTAGGAGGTACAGCCAAACAGTTTTAAGGGCACGGCTGCAGCAAGTCTAGAGGCTGCATAGGTCTTCTGAAGGATTCTCATGGGTGTTTGAAACTTCAACACTAGCATTCTATTGATAAGATATGTGGGTGTACGAAGAGCTTCACCCCATAGATATGTGGGAACTTTAGTTGTGAAGAGTAGAGCTCTAGTTACTTCTAAAAGGTGTTTATTCTTCCTCTCTGCCACCCCATTTTGGTGAGGGGTTTTAGGAAAAGAACTTTGATGCACAATTCCCTTTTCCAATAAGCAGTGTCCCAAAATTTTATTGAAATATTTTTTCCCATTGTCACTCCTAAAAATTTTGATTTGCACTTGCAATTGCGTTTGTATCATGGTGTGAATTTTTTTGAAAATGGGATGTACGTCAGATTTCTCTTTGTTTAACAAAAACACCCAACTCACCCTTGTATGATCATCAATAAATGTAACAAATCATTTCTTTTCTTAGGGCGTAGGAATTCTAGATGGACCCCAAACATCACTATGAATTAAAATAGTTTCGACAGCTGGTAGGTTTGAGAGGGAAAATTGATTTGATGATGTTTGGCTAATTCACAGAATTCACAATGAAATAAAGACGGGACTTCCAGTCAAAACAACTTTGGGAACAAGAACTTCAAATATTGGAAATTCGGATGACCTAGCTTATAATGCCATAACATAATATCATCTTTACAAATAGTAACTGATTCGAAACAGCTATCCTGAACTTGTCTACTTGAGCTTATTCCATCTTCAAAGAATTTGTCCTCCACTCTCTTTAGCACTGCCAATCGTCCTCCCTGATGTCAAAGCCTTGAAACTCACCATGAGATGAGAAAAAAATTAGCTCGATAGTTTTGATCAGAGGTTATTTTACTAACGGACAGTAAGTTACAAGATAACTTTGAGACATGAAGAACATTATGAAGCGTGAGGCCAGGAGAGAGCTTGATGGATCCTAATCCAGCTATAGCCGAAAGAGAACCATCTACAATTGTATTTTTTTCTTTCCTGCACACGGATTATAGGTAGAAAAAAAGTCTTGAATAGCTTGTCATGTGATCAGTTGCTCCTGAATCAAGAAAATAGAGTATTTTGGTGTGGATTTTCTACGAGGAAAGCATAGAAAAATGATTACCTTGATGGGGTAAAGAACAAGAAGCATTTAAAGAAGGTTGTGGATGTTGAAGGAGTTTGTACAGGTTCTCTCACTTTGTGAATGGATCCGAATCTGACTTGGTTCGCTCTTCCTCATTTGTTGCTTGGAATGCACGACCATCACTACTGCTCCTCCTCTTCCAGCCTTCTTTTTTCCCATTCTGCGATTTGCCATGTATTTTCCAGTAGGTTTCTTTGATATGCCATGGTTTCTTGCAATGTTCACACCATGGTTTCTTCCCCCTCTTCTTCGGAATTAAGTCACTGAGCTACAAGTGCAGAATTCCCAGATATATATAGTTCACATTTGTTTCTGAATCACATAGCATGATTAACCTTAGAGATTCCTCCCTTCTAAGTTTAGAGAAAACCTCGCGGGTGGATGGCAAAGGTTTTTGACCGAGGATTCTGCCTCTCACCTCATCCAAGCTTCGATTAAGGCCTACTAGAAACATGTATACTCTTCTCTTCTATCTTCAGTTGTCTCTTGCAATCAGCCATTTTTCCCATGTCTCATCATAGCATTGATCTAATTCGTGCTATAAGGTCACCAATTCATTGTAGTAAACAGTAACCTCAAGATCTCCTTGCCTTGATTGCCAGAGCTTTGTTTTCAATTCAAAGATCTGGGAAGATTCCTCCTAATCATAATGTGTGTGTCTCACAACGTCCCACACATCTTTAGCGGTCGGAAGGAAAAGATGCGGTTTTCCAATTGATGGCTCCATAGAATTGATCAACCAGGCAATCACTAAGGAGTTCTCCAATCTCCAAGCCTTCCATTTGGGATTGCTTTATGCTGGTTCCCCCACCTCGCCTGTCAAGTGGCCAAGTTTCCCTCTGCCATCGATTGCGAGTTTCACCGATTGAGCCCACTCCAAATAATTTTAGCCATTTAATCGAAGAATTATTAATAGCAAGTTCGAGTTCTGAGAGAATTGCTTTCCAATAATGCTCGATTGTCTAGAGAGATCAGTTGAATTTCCCTTTGGCACGACACCTGAATCGGCGTCCTTACGAGCTCCGGTCATTGCCGTTCTCACCATAGTAGGAGCTGGATTCAAAACGTCCGGTCTGATACCATGTTGATTTCAACGAAAGAAAAGTAGTTTCTTCTATTTTTTATTGTCTTATTGTGTCGAGAACATTACACAAATAGATTCTAGGACAGCTGTGCTATAGAAAGGAAATAAAAGCAGAAAAGGAAAAGATTTCCTACTTCCTAATCTTGAGAATTCAGAAATAAAGGAAATAAAATAAATGAAAACAAAAAAATTATATCCCAAGATTTTCTCTTGATTTCCCGAGATATCCTGATTATTCGCCAGATGGGTTAAAAACAGGAAAGAGAATGTGGAGCTAAAACAAAAAAAGTTCAGGAAAATGAGGGTTCTTTCAGCGAACTATATAAATGAGGCGACATGTTAGGACTCGCAAGGAAAAATGATTGTATAGGTGCGGGGAACAGGTCCTAGTACCACTTGCTTTAAGGATGCTTTACTTTACCTTCAGACCCTCAGCAAACTTTAAGATGACGGGAAATTGGCGGTTGAATTGACTCATGCAAACTTTGTTGATATAGGCTATTGTTAAGTGGTTGCTTTCTGGATAGTTAAGCACATCTATTGAATAATCAGCTCTGGTGTTTTCTGTCCTGTTCTTGATGCCTTTGATTTGTGGTGTTTGTATATATCTCAATAAGAAGTGGCTTACTTCTGTGACTTGCATGGACTTTACTCTTCTGGTTGTGGACAGGTTGACTTTCTTATGGAGATACTCTCCAAACTGGTTAATAAGCAGGTATGTTGGCTTCATCTGGAATTTGCTTCTTTTTTGTAGCATGGCTTATTTAAGTTTGATTTGTGGAAGCTAACATGATCTATGCTTTTATGTCAGGTTTGGAAGATGCCTAAGCTTTGGGTGGGCTTCTTGAAATGTGTATCCCAGACGCAGCCACATTCTTTCGGTGTATTGTTGCAGGTGCCTATAATATTTTTCTTTGAATTATTTTAGTCCCTTCATGTAATTCAATAAGAAGCATCTTCCCCTTGATTGCTGTTTGCAGTTGCCCCCGCCACAACTTGAGGGTTCTCTAAATAAGTATGCAAACTTGAGAGGGCCTCTTGCTGCTTTTGCAAGTCAACCAAATATAAGAGCTTCACTTCCCAGGTACTTTTTGCTCTGTACCTTTGTACAGTTTCTTGTTGCTGTTGTTCTCCTTCAGCCATTTCTGTTTTCTTGTACTTCCAACTGAGAGTAAAACAAGAGTGATGCCACGAGCAGATTTTGCATTTCAATTATCTGCAGTACTTGAATTGCCAGCCAAAAAAAAAATTGTAGTATGATCTTGTTAATAAGACGGAGAGCAATTTGTGCCATGATGGATGTTGGTTTTCGATGATTTGGTTCTGCTTTTAATTTGTGGAAAACCATAACATTTGCATCGACCGTTGATTTGTTATTGTAAACAAGTGGACAGCCAACTTGGTAATGTGACTGGTTGAATACCAAAAGAAAATACAAAATTGCATAACCAACTTGGCAGCTGCAAAATCTGTCTGCTTACGTCTTTTGGGAGTAGCCTCGTTTGGTATTGGGAAAATTTAGGTGTTGCATAGAGTCCTTAGGAGCTTTAATCTGGTTGTGGTCCTCACTTTCAGTACTTACTGCTGCCGTCAGTTTACTGATCTCCTTATATGGATTTATACACCTCACAGCCTGATATTTGCTATCAAACTGGCAGGGTACAATGCCCAACAAGATTGTATTTCTTGGTTGTCCATAATTACCAACAATGCGATAGAATTTCTCTTTTTCTTTACACCCCCCCCCCCCCCCAAAAAAAAAAAAAAAAAAAAAAACAATGCGATAGAACAGTACTCCCACTGTTCTTTTCCTATGGCAAAAGAACGACTTAACATAGAGCACGTATAGACTGATTTTCCACCACTAGGTGTGAAATTAGAGGTCCAGGTAGGAGTGTTGGGGTTACCTTTTGCGTCCACTATTTAGGCTATATGTTTTAAGTAGTTTGATTCAATTTTGCTCTTCCTTTTCTTAGGGGTTTTTCTCTCTGATTTCTGGGTCTTCTATGTCCACTTTTCTGATTGAAGTTTAAATTGGATAACTTAGTCCTTGTTTTCTACTTTGTTTTTAAACTGTGCTTGTCGGCAGGACAACTCTATCGGTTCTTGGCCTCACAAGTGAAAGTCATGTCCCGCAACAACATGCCTCGTCTTCTCTGGCCTCAGGCGCGAGCTCTTCAGTCCATGGAACGACGATGACGTGATATCATGAACTCATGGCTTGATAGACTGACCAAACTGTGCTATACGGCAGCAGACAGCGGGGCCAAGGAGGTTGGCAAATTTGGTTCTTCGAGATTTTTTAGTGGAAGAGGTAAATTGGCGGCTCGTTCTGGCGGCTGATGGCCTTGTTAAATTGAACGGGCCACTTCAGCTCTGCTGTTGTTATGTTATCCGGGAGGGATCACCGTTAAAGTGAGATCCCTCTGCTGCTGCTGCTCCTCCAGAAATGTACATTGGTTGTATATTTCATCGATCCGGTTCCCATAGGGATAGACTCCGAATTTTTTTCTTCTTATCATTGTATTATAAGAAATAATTGATTCGAAAAATTGCAGTCAAAAAGCGAAAAAAAAAAATGAAGGGAAATAGGGCACTAGATAGCAATATACCGTTTAGTGTTTACAGCAATATGAAACTTTCGTCGTCTTTTTTCGCATAGGCAGACCATAATTCGGCTTTGATCAAGTAGAATCCGTATCGTCGCTATAGTTATATGACTTCGTGGCAGCCGTGCGGCGTATAGATCAGCTTCTATTGTACTTTTAGAGGTTTTCAGTCTTATTTTTTTTGTATGTTAATTTAGTTATTAACTTTTTGCATTTATATCAATTTAGTTTATTAAGCTAATTTTGGCTGGTCGAGCGCCGACATGGATAATTTTTAATAAATTTGATTTTTTTTAAAAGAAAAATTTATTCTTGTTTTTATTTTATTTTTTATTTTTTCTTCCTCTTGCATGTCACCAGCCAGCCTCATTGGTGCTAGGTGAGGCTGGCCTCACCCAATGACGACGTGTCTTGGCCTCGTCGGCCATTGGTGAGGCGTGACCTTGCCTAGATCGCCATGATCGGGTGGAAAGCTTCGCTTGAGACCATTGAGGTCGACCTTGTCGAACCAAGCCTTTGGCTGGTTGTCGACAGCTGGAGAAAAGAGAAGAAAAAAAAAGGATAGAAAAGAAAATTGAAAAATATTAAAAATTACTATAAATTGTTCAGGTTAGCATCGGTTGGCCAAAGTAAGTTTGCAAGAGGGATTGGATTGACACAAAAAAATAGTTTAAAATTAAATTAAAATAAATACAAAAGATTAAAATTTAATTGTCAAAATAAAAAGAAAATTTGAAGATTGAAAGTTTTAAGACTTTTTTGACAAATTTGCCCACAATGGTATTGAAGGGAGATCCTTGGTTTAAGCTGGAGGGGCTCGAATTTTCTTTGTTCAATAATGCGAACATTTAGGGTTGCGTGAGGAGGTCTAAGTGAAACATATATTGGCACCTCTGAGAAATTGGGTCTAGAGTCTAGACGATGAACTGCAATCCATGAACGGAGATTGAAACGTATTTGGCAACAAACTACTCAAAAAAACATTGAAAGAGTTGGCGAAAACAACTCGACGTTCTAACGCAATGAAAGAGCATAGTTTCACGTTTTTCGGTTCTTTCCACCATTAGCTCGTGACTTACTAACTTTCACTGCTGTTTACGGTACCATCAGAGTCCACTGTTCAATACTTTGCCAACGAATTATGGAAGACAATAGGAGTAGCTTGACTGCGAAACAAAAGAAGTGACGGCCGAACGTCTCCAACGTGAACAAGAGGACAATGACACTTTTATCATCCGAATTGTGATTATGGATTGCTACCGACGACTACATGAGGGGGAAGCTGTCTACGAAGCTTTGCCCCTTGCTTTACAAAGATTCTTAAATGACTAGATTCTTTCGAAACGCTAATTAAGCTAATAAATAGTATTAGGTCCTTTCAATCAAATCAAGTTTTTTTTTTTCATTCATTGAGTTAGGGTGGCGCCTTCCTTCTTAGAACCCTTTGAGGGGGGCATCGGCCCAAGAAAGGGAGAGTTTGTTAGAATTCTCTAGGGTGTGAATTATGTGCACCATTGTTAGGGCACTCGGGGATAAGTACATAAGAAGTGCCTTAACTTTTGTACGGCGTACACTTGTGAGTTAACTTTCAAAACGTTTACTTAAGTGCTACATCGGAGAAAATTTTTTTAGGTGAGTGCCAATTCTAGCCAACATCGTTCATTTGAGTGCTATTTTCGCCAGAAAAGTTGACATAGAATTTTCACTATTATTTTATTGATTTTACGAGCGCCACGTGGATTTTCTTTATATTTTTTTAATAGCTTCTGAATTTTTTGTATTTTTTATTCAAATAAAAAAGGGGAAAAAAAAGAAAAAAGTCAATGGAAAAAAAAGGAAATCCTAAGGGTTTTTCGATGGTGGCCAGTAAGGGTCGTCGCCAGCCATCAATGACCAGCCTAGGGGCCAGGGTCGCTCGTTCTAGGTCGACGAGGCCGCTACGGCCGTCACGGCTTGGGCTGGCGGAATCGAGGGCTCGAAGCCCTCGTCAGATGTAGGCGAGGGTTTCGCACCCTCAATCGTCGTTGTCGAGGCCGTGATGGCCGTCGACCATGGCCATCGCGACCTCATGTGGTGCAAGCGAGGGCTCGAAGCCCTTTCTAGATCTGCGCAAGGGCCTTGCGCCCTCCCTCGCCACTGTTGAGGCCACAACAACCGTCGGGGAGGGCCGTCACGGCTTCGGCGGCCCAGGGCGAGCCAACCTAGCTGTTGGGTTGGTCGGTTGTGGCCAGCAGTGACCCTCGCCGGCCACCATCGAGAATAGCAGTGGTTTGGCTTCTTATTCTTTTTTAAATGATTACACAAATCAGAAAAATAAAATATGCAAAAAAATAAAACAAAATTAATGAAAAACGCCATGTGTACATCAAATAATCAGAAAAATTGGTTTGTCGACACCACATCAGCATTTTCAGCGGCCATGTCATCTTTTTTAGCTGTCACATCAGCATTGGCATTCAAGTGAATGCTTTTTAAAAGTTAAGGCACTTAAGTGAATGCCACAACCACCGAGAATAGCAGTGGTTTGGCTTCTTTTTTATTTGAAAAAAAAATTATTACACAAATCAAAAAAATAAAATATGCAAAAAAATAAAAAAAAATTAATGAAAAACGCCATGTGTATATCAAATAATCAGAAAAATCGATTTGCCGACACCACATCAGCATTTTCGGCGGCCATGTCACCTTTTTTGGCTGTCACATCAGCATTGGCACTCAAGTGAACGCTTTTTAAAAATTAAGGCACATAAATGAACGCCGCACAAAAGTTAAAGTGATTCTAGTGTACTTTTCTCGGGCACTTGTATGGGTAATTTTTTTTTCTTTCAAAAAATTGATGATATATTGAGAGTGTTCAAATGATTGTTGAATTACTCTTAATATTGAGAAATAAAAAAAAAATCCCATACTACTAATATATTTGCATTTCTTGCAAATTTTATGTAATCACACAATTTTATGTATTCAATGAATTCATTGATTCGAGAATACTTATTTACACCCATTTACTTTATTCTTGCTTTATTCAGACATGAATCTGCGGGTCATTTTTTTACTTCTGAGGGCATAGATGTATCAAATAGCATAGAAAATAAGTGGTTATTGAGTTTGCTTTCTCACTATCTAAACCTTCATAATTGTTATTTTGGGATTTTTAATTGAATAAAAAATATGATTGAATTAAAATAATGTGCTTGGCCAATTGTGCCCGGACCCGGCGTAGCCCGTCACCGGCATGGCCCGATGACCAACCTAAGTCACTGTAAAGTTTAGTTTTATATATACGGAGGTATCCATAGGCAGAATAGGATGTTATCTTTTTCATTATCGAATTGAAAAGTTGTATGATCAAATTTGTGGTTTTCTACCTTACTTCTTCCTTTGGTTTTCATTTGCTCTCCTTTGTTTTCTCTTCTAACTGTAAATAGAAGACGACCACCTACCTTCTATTGATTGCAAAAAAATCATTAAAAGAATTGAGGAGAGAGATCCAACGACCGTAAAGCCCGAACAAAGAAAACCATGGGAAATGCATGGGCAGGAGGAATGAAACAGATGAAACATAAGCTTGGATTGTCGGTTTTCCGCTCCCGCCTTTGCTTCGCAAGTCCAGGCGCTCGAAGGCGGGACTCAGACCACCAGTTTGACATTAGTTTCTGTTAAACTTTGAAAAAACTCAAGGTTTGATGCTCATGATATCGTCCGCGCCTTCATCCGGAAAACATTGTTTGAGGAATGCAGGATGCTTTTTCTGGACGCTGCACCAGTATAGGATCAGCGACGTCGACATGGGCCAGAGAAGCAAATCAGTAGGTCGACGAGCTTGCGAAGATGGGACTCGATGGAAAGCGGCAGGACGGGGTTTATGTTCATGTCCCTGATGATCCTGGCCAGGATTTTGCAACTTATTATGAATGGGCTCTGGTTTTCTGTTTGAGCATGAGTTCACCTCCAAAAAGTCGAGCAAAGATCATTTTTCTTTAGAGATTCACAATCTGGCATTCCGTGTACAGGGTGGGGAGAACATAATCTCTTAAGGAAGAGTGATTTCTTTAATTTTTGCCAGATAAGGAGGAATTAGCTGCTCAAGCACTAGATGCGAATTTGGTTAGCGAATCAGCAACTTCCAGAATAAACAATCAATAAGTCAAAATGACGGATGAACATACCGTGCCTCGATTAAGTGTGGTAATTTCCGAACCTGCATAGTGCGTCAAACACTGGAAGCAAAAGATAATCTTGCCATTTCTAATCTTGAAGGACATCTGCCCATGTTTGATTACATCAATGACATGCAACCATCACAAACTCGATAAGAAATCAGCACCACGTACCTTAGGCATCGAACGGGCGCAATTAAACCCATAAGACTTCGAAGAAGAAAAAGTAAACGGAAAATGGAAACCCCGTGTTGGAGGATGTAGCTCAAATTACAACTTCATTCTGAGAAAGCTTGTGGGTCGCGCACCTTTGATCAGCATTGACGCTTCACCACCTGGTGCTGCTTGGACAACCACCACCAACACCAGCACATCCCTGTTCATACAACAGAAGTAAACATAAGAGATGACATTTCTCCCCATGTCTATCTCTTTTTCACCAGCTATGACGTTAAAAAGGAATATCTGAGGCCACATCTACGAGTTCGTTTCTGTCAATACATCTCTCCGGAGAAAAGTATCGACAGCTAAACTTCATCATCTTATGGGGAGAACATCGTCAAGATTCTTCTGAAGCAACCAGCCTCGGGGGTACGAAAGACTGCGACCATCCAAATGGAGATGCCAGCTCATTATTAGCGAGCAGCCGGAAGGAATTGCTTCCATTTGACTTTCGTCTTCCACCACTTGTTCAACAAAGTTTGTGCCCTGCAAAAGAAATTGAGGAACTGTAAATTGAATAAATCACAGTATCGGGCACACTAGGCAAATTTGTTAGTTCTGGACCCCAATTATTACCTGGAAACCTTCATTTGAAGAGTCCACCAGCCGAATTGGATTAGTTATGGCATGGTGCCATCTCTTTGGGTCCCACAAGATTGTACTGTTGAAAGCAAATCCAGACTTATCGACACGGAACCTATGGAGTGTCTTACTTCTTTCGTTTGTGTGCCAACCCATTACTTGACTTCCATTGCAAACAGGACCTTCCAATATTGCTTTGTTTCTGCTTTGCGCAAGCATCGCAACAGGCCAAGTGCCAAAACGACTGAAAGGCAAGCAGATCTACGTCAGGACATCCTCAATAACAGATGCAAACTTCAGTTATATAACAGATCAACGATTGACAGGAAATATATTCATTTACTATACATCCATTGTCTAGTTCACCTGAACAGAATAGACTTCAATAAATCCTTTTTCTACTATGGATACACACATGCACTGCATGCTGTAAATATCAGAATCTAAGGGTTTTCTAAAATTTTGACAGCTAAGGCAAGAGAGCCCAAAATCCCTTCTCCTCATTGCAAGAGTTTTTTGCTGCATCCACAAAGTAGACTGCCACCTACATGCCCCCCAAGCAATTGAAGAAGTTCTCCACCAAGTATTTTCAACCAAATGAATCAACTACTTAACACCTACCATCTCTTAATTATTTGTTTCCTTAACTCCTACCATATCTTAATTTTTTGCCTCCATTACTATTTATGGACTATTTAAATGCTATTGAGTATGCAGTTTAGGAAATTAAAATATACTCATTATAATATGATATTGAGTGTGATCTCATTTTTCACTTTGCTTTTAAGTTATGTTTTGACTTACTTTAAAGTCGCAACTCATTTTCTAGGTTTTCATTAATTTATTATGACAATATTTAACTCCCAAGCCATGTAAAGGAGGAGGGTTACGTTAGGCGTAGCGAGCCGGCTATAAAAAAAAAGAGCTACCTTTATGAGATGAACCCTATTGCCCCAACTAGTTTGGGATAGAGGTGTTGTTGATATATTATATAACAATATTCATTCAAAAATCTACACCAACTTTGTTCAAGATCCCTTGCACAATTAAATTCAATAAGTATATATCTATGCATCCAGCTTTCCCTGATGAATTTTATATAATATTGAATATACCATTCTCAAATCTCATCAGAATAGGCTTAATTTTATAGTTATCCCGCTCAATACACGGGTTGCCATCTAGATGTCTGTAAAATCAACAAAAAGAAAAGTGAGCGGAAAGCAAATGGGTTAAGACTACAACAGAGATGCAAATAATGAGGAGAAAAGTATCAACAGCGAAGATAGTGGAATAGTGCATCAACAAAACTTAATAACAAATGGTAAAACATACAACTCCGACGAAGAATATGTAAGAGTTGTCTCCAAAAGTT
Organism: Rhodomyrtus tomentosa; assembly: GCA_028455895.1. Classification (NCBI taxonomy): domain Eukaryota; kingdom Viridiplantae; phylum Streptophyta; class Magnoliopsida; order Myrtales; family Myrtaceae; genus Rhodomyrtus; species Rhodomyrtus tomentosa. Next base: position 30,031,518 of record JAPCWY010000001.1, on the reverse strand, counting down.
AAGTGTATCAGTCATGAGCATGCGAGGGGTAGCTGATAAGGGGCCCAGACACAAAACATGAGCAGTCAAAGGAAAGTCAGGTTTATAAGAATGCTGCAGAATGCGATATCCTAACAAACTCCTGATTGTCAACACTATTATATGAAAGATGTCCACTGACTCTAAACTTGAATGCTCATTACACGCATCCATCAAACTAGATGGGTTCTAAAGAAGCAAATCATAAAAGCAAAGAACCTAAATAGCAGATTGAGCAATAAACATTCACCTATACAAATTAAAAAAAAAATTAGTGTAAGATAATAAACTGGAAAAAATTAACTAACAAACACATCTACAATCCTATGGTGTTTCCAGTTAAGGGCTACTTAATCCCTTGCCAACAAGACTAATTATGATGAGGAAAACATAAGGGCTCATCTTTGAGTTTTTGCCAGTGGGGCTAAATATGATGCGGAAAACAAAGGACTCATCTTTGAGTTTCCAACGGTTCCTGTTCTGAGACACCTTCAGTCCAACAATGTCATATCTTGAAGCAGGATACTTACAATTAAATAAAGATTCGAGCCGTGAAAGCTATTAACAATTAAAAGAGCTTCTAAATGGCATATCATTTAAAAAAAAAACAGAAGAAAAATAAAGAAGAAACTCGTAAAGCTTATAAATACCTAATTTGTCTCAGGTTCCCGAACAACTCTACTGAGTAGATGTTATAATCATCTGCAAAGTAAACAATACCATCGAGTTGATGATGCTGGATGTGCTCCAATGCTTTGTTCCGCGGATGCACACCCCAGTCTTTCACATCTGTCATGTTCTTACTACACACCAAATGCCTATACATGACCCCAGTTTTCCTCAATATGTCTGCAGTCTCCATCGAACCTGCACCCATCTCTACCACAATCCACAACAATGGAGGTTGCACGAGCCTTAATACCTGACCAAGCCTATTCAAAAAGTAGGCCTGCAAGGCCCTGTTATACGTTGGTGTAATCACAATAAGCTGCTTTTTAGGCACCAAACTCGAACCCTCTTCCAAATTCAACTCAACCTTTTCTTCTACCCTCAAGTTAACAGCTCTAACGATGAAATCCTGACGCTCAACCGACTGATCCACTCCACTATCCAACTGGACATTAATGGGAGGCGACTTAACCTCCGATGAATGACGGGCTCGCAAGTCGTTCGCACGCCCATAAGGGGTCAAACCCAGTAAAAATCCTAGTGTAAAAAACAACAAAAACCTATAAAATGATCTCCACAACGGCGGAGACTTTTTCAAAAATTTTCCCGGGAAAATGGCGGCGAACATTCTGTGGATTCTAATTCCTGATGTGGCGGAACCCAGCGAAGCAGATGATGCTTTGCCAAAAACATAGAAGGGCCTTTGATTTGGTGACGATCCTAACGAGTCCCTATTTTGGTAATTCCTATCATTATAAGGAGGCATAGTTCTCCTGATCCAGGCCATTGACATCGAACATCAGAAACCGATCACAGAAAATGATCCCAGTCACATGATCATAATCACTAATTTCCTCGATTCAGCATAGAAAAAATAAACTAAAAGACAACCGAACAATGCCACAAACAGTGCCCAACAGATAATCAAACCGATCGGAGCCAAAACCCTCTAGAAACCCAAGAAGAAAGAGAAGTTCAATCTGTAAAGAAGAGATTATCAAGCAAGAACCCACCAATAAAATAAAATAAAATAAAATACCCAGATGAAAAGAAAGAGCAAAAGAAATGGGAGAGTGAAGCGGCGGCGAAGATCTAGCGACAAAGAGAGGATTTTTACGGACTCTGGAAGAGAAAGAGAGAGGGCGGAGGCAAATGAACTTGAAGCGTTCAAAGTTCGGGTGAATCTTTCGAAGGCACCAATTGGGTATGCGCAGAGACATAAGAAAGAGACACTAATACATGAGTTGTGCGTTGACAAATCCTGGGAAGAATCGACTTGAAAAAATTGGAGTTTTCTTGATCTGGTGAATCGCTCTCTCACGTAACTCTCTCCGTCGGAGACTTGTGAGCTAAGGAGAGGCCAATCAACGGCGATTGAAGGTGTTCTGTAACTTGGGTTGCCTTTTACGCTCAATAATAAACTATTTACCATAATTATTTCATCATTTTCACTCAAGACCCAAAAAAAAGAAGAAGGAAAATTTACCAATATTTCCCTTTCGGTATTCGTTTGATGTTGGGAACTCACATTTCACCTAAGTTTCAATCTGAAAGAAAATAAGGTGGATCGAGTTCTTTTGTTTATCTACTAATCTTTGCATCACCTATGTAGGAGCTAATCTTCAAATGACTTCTGAACATATTATAATCTATAATTATTCATCGTCCCTTTATGCATGATGTCTCGAAATAATCTTATTTAATAAAAAAAATCTATCTTTTTAGTGTGACTAAAAGATGAGATTAGAAGTGCCAAGATTAGTAAATTTATAAGAACAAAAAACCCGTTCACATTGTATTAATACAATATACTAGTCTTTGGGAGGTACGGGGTACCCATATTTGAATATTTGATGACATTTCTATAATTTGACGATTTTGCTACCTACTTTTCTAATAGTAGCCTTTGATTCAGTTTTGATTAAACTTGTCGAGAAGCCACTAATGAGCCGTGACAAAATTGAAAAGCAGATTTGACCCTACGAGTTTTGTTTAATTTATTACTATTGGTATTTGCCTTTATGGAAGTCAAATCATGATATGCCATATTTAGAAGAAAAATTGTCCAAAAATTCAGGCGGCACTTTTGCCGGTTCAATTATTAATATTTCAATTTGACTAATTAAGTACTAAATCTTTTGGCAATTGAGTCATATTGATTGGAAATCGCTAACGTGAATGCCAATCATCGTATATGACACGGCTAGTCGTTCACTTCAACGATTTTCGGCCAATAGATCTCAATTGACAAACTGTTTAGGACTAAAGTGACAAAAATAAAAGGTTAGTACTGAATATGCATAAATGCAATAGATTTAGGAGTTTTTTGGATAATGTTATCCAAATTTGGTAGATGTATAATTTGTTCATTGCATTAATTGGGGGTGCATTCCTTGGTCAGATTTTCCCATCAATTGAATGCATAAGCTCTGGCCTTTCCATCATAAACATTAAAAGAACATGTGATATAGTATAATAATAACCTAATTCATTATCTTGAAAGCAACTTTTGCCCATCAAATGCATGGAATTATAGCGAAGGGGTCTCTTTTCCAAATGCAAATTTAAGAGCTTTTCGGGAGAAAAAAAGAGAGGAAAACTTCTTAACAATATAAGCAGTAAATTTAATATATGAAAAGGAGAAAATATTGGTTATAGAAATTGCATATTTTGGTGAACTCTGTGAGAACGAGAAAGTAACTATAATTACATGGACAATAGATACTATTATAATTAATATGCGATGCATTACATTTACAAGATAATATGGAGAGAAAAGTTGACTTACATGCTTCCAATATAGTACACCATATAGAGTAAAATCACTTCGAGTTAATCCAACAAAACATGTAGTAAAATACAATATATGGTAGCTGAAGTTACTTAAAGGATAATAATTACTCCGAAGAAATAACCAAATGATTCACTTGAATCAAATAGAAAGAGTTCGATTTTGGTAAAATATTACATAGGAGATTACTGGTCACTGTAAAGTGAACTTATATATGCGGAAAGTGTACCGATAATGCTCAATTATTTTCTAAATGATTTGTCTTCAATTTGCTCGTCTTTAATTAGTTCGTGATTACTGTCACTTTTATAACTCTAAAAATCCTATTGTCATATAACAAACACAAAATTAAAAAAGCATGCTTAAAATCCATGCAAAACACGGACAAATATACTAGTATACGACTGATTTTGACTATGAATGCATTCGATGTGGATGTTTAATTAATGAAGCCGTTTTGTTCCTTCTTGGAGAAGTTTAATAGAAGAATTTTTGAAACCTTAATTATACTTCGGTGGAGAACTTCTTTTCCAAGAAAAGTATAAAAAAGTCTTAAATCTATTGTATTGGTATTAATTTAGTGTCAATACCCTTCACTTGGACAAATTTATTTACAAACCTTTTATATTTGTGTCAATTTATATTTGATTAATTTTGATAAAAAATCGTTGACATGAGCGTCGGCCGTCTTATGTGGCATGAGTAGCGCTAGCGTTGACTCTTTTAATAAATTTTCAATCTTTTATAATTAATTTGATTTTTCCTTTTTTATTTTTTTATTGAGGGCCAGGGAGATTTGCCAGCTGATTGTCATCGGCGAAAATTTAAGGTCAGACGCCTTATCTGGCCCTCAAGGTGTCCCGACCCTAGCCAATCTAGTCATTGTGGCCTAGCTCAGGGCTAGTGAGGGCCACGACGCCCTCACTTGGTCCAAATCTAGGTGAGGGGAGTCGCCACGTAGGTCAACGAGCCCTCTCTTACTAGCCAGCGAGGGCATTCTCGCCCTTGCTTGTCTCAATAAAATAAATAAATAGAATAAAATAGAAAAACAAAAAAAAAATAAAGAAATCCAATTATTTATTAAAATATTAAAAATATCAACTTTCGACTGCACAATTAAGACGACCAGCGTCCACGTCATCAATTTTCAGTTAAAATTGACTTAAAAAATTGAATTGACAAAAACTAAAAATGTTTAGAAAATAAATTTGTCCAATTGAAAATTTTAAAATGTTTGATGCCGAATTGGTACAATATGTTTTAAACTTTTTTGGTACTTTTCCGCTTCTTTCCCTATGTCGCATTTGATCAATTATCCGTGAAAGACAAACACCGATGCAATGCATGACTCTTTTCCTTTTCAAATAGAAGTTTAAACTTCTCCCAACAAAAAGTAAAAATTTGAGAGATGAATCTTTGATATCTCAACCTATAGACAAATATCTAGTTCTACTATAATATTATATATGCAGTATAATTAGCGACTTAATATGTCAAGAATCATTTATATGCCTAAAATAAGGAAAATTACCAAAAAAATCATAAATCTATCGCAATTGTGCCAATTTATCCATAAACTTTTTTTTTGCCAATTCGATCCTAAACTTTTTACAATTATGTCATTTCAGTACATCCGGCGAATTTGGGCCAGCTGGTATTGACGTGGACGTCTGCCGGCCAACGACATATATTTTATTATTATTTTTTTAAATTTCTTTATGAATTTTTATTTTATTATTATTTTTTTCTGCCCTCCCTTCTCCAGAACACCTCCGGCCGGTCGCCACAGTTCGGCGACCGGCCAGAGGCAAAGGCCGAGAGGCCTTGCCCGACCATGGCGGAGGCCGACCTTGCCATCGACGGGCGAGGTAGCGATGGTGAGGTCGAGCCTTGCTAGGCCATGACGGGGCTTGAACTCGCCCAGCCATCGCACGAGAGGCTGGGGGGAAGCTCTCTGGCAGTTCAGTTGGGGGGGGGGGGGTGGCTTTGGAGAACGGGCGAAAAGAGCTCTTGGAGCTCCGATGGAGTTTAATTCACAGGGAAGAAAGCGCGTGCAGGGAGGATTCGGTGGTAGAGTCGCAAAGAGCTCTTGACAACCAAAGAAAGGGGGAAAAAAAGAAAAGAAAAGAAAGAAGAACAGAGAGATCGGAGGAGAGATGGCATCGAAGAAGCCCTCAGACTCGCCATCGCCAAGATCGCCATCACACGAGCAGAGTCTTCAAGGCAGCAGAGGAGTTCGAGGGGAGTGATCGAGCTCGAGTAGTTCTGGTAACCGCCGTCAATTCGAGCTGGCGGCGGCCTCATTGATGGCCATGCCAATGGCAAAACCGTCTATGATGTGGTAGAGAGTTCGATCGAACGAGAAAGATTCGAGACGCCGAGTACTCGTGGAGTCGATTGGGAGAACGAACCATTCATGTTCACCACCTGGTGATACTCTTTTCCCCACGTTAGACCAGGAGGTTGACTACAACATGGTCCTGCGATGGTAGAGACCAGCTCAGGGTGCGCTGGTGAGTTGCGACCCACGGAACATCAGCCGCAAGACGAGAAGCCGATAAAATCGATTTACAATTGGCGAGGACGGCTTGGCGAGCTTTAAGGGTTGCTTAGAGTCTGGCTAGAGATGTCACGATGGAGAGATTTCACAGTGATGGCGCTCGGATCTGTTTGTCAGCATCGATGCAGTGTCGTCCAGTGTCAGCAGTCAAGGATAGAGGTCTAGTCCTATGGCACACGAGCTAAACCAGCTGCGACGAGAGCTAATCCTGGCGTTAGGGCGGCTTCTCAGTCGCTAGTCCAGGGCTGGTTCGGCGAGCCTGAGCCTCGCTCGGCAATGGCAAGGCTTGACCTTACCGTCGTGGCCTCGCCAGGCCACGACGAGGTCGGCCCGCGCTACTGCCGGCAAGGCCGCGCCTCTGGCCAGTCACCGGACTGTGGTGACCGGCCAGGTGGTTTTGGGAGGGGAGGGAAGGGAGAGGAAAACAAAAAAGGAAAAATAAAAGAAAAGAAAAAATTATTAAAAATTTCATAAAAATAATAAAATATTCGATCACCGGCCGACCGACTTTTACGTCAGCGCTTGCTAGTTAAAATTCATCGGATGAACTGAAATGACACAATTGTAAAAGGTTTAAGACTGAATCTGCAAAAAAAAAAAATGACTGAATCGGTACAATCGCAATAATTTTAAAACTTTTTTTGGTAATTTCCCAGCCTAAAATATTTGGCTTCTTATTTACATAGACAGATATATCACAATAGATGACATGAATTAATCATAATGCAATTATTTTGATATGACTTTTCTATTAAACCTACTACGGTAAATAATCCTGTTACAAAATGTAAGCATTTCGTGTTTATAATATAGTTGATGTAAGATTATTTTTGACATCATTTGACTCGATTCTACTATTGAAATGTTGAATTTTTCCAAGGTAACTTAAACAAAATGGCCATACATACAATGTACCTTTGAGATTTTGACCGCATGAATTTTACCCCGTATTTTAGTAGGAAGAGGTCTCTCCACCATCTGCCCCTGTGAGCGAAACTGTGGCTACTTTTGGTCGTAAAACTAGTAATCATTTATAAAATGATATTTTTAAAATCATTATCATTTCCGTGAAAAAAATCCTGCATTAAAATTGTGATTTTCCATTTTCTTTTATTGAATTCCGACTCATTTTTCCTCTCCTTATTTTTCCCTAAATTAGCACAAACTTTCCTTTGAAAAAATCAAATAGATTGTTCGAAATGAAGAACGAGTCAAAGGGGCGGGGGCGATAGACATACGACTCCGACAATGTAAAAGTTAAAAAAGAGAAGAATTAGAGATAGAGCAAATCAAAAGAAAAAGAAATCGAATCAATGGATAATGAGCTCTATTCCACCGGCTAGAAAGAACGAGAAAAAGAGGGGTGTGTGGGGGCGGGGGGGCAGAGAGAAAACCATGGACGCCTGGACAAACCAGCCCAGCAAAAACCTGCCCACAGATAGATTGCACACCAGCCTCGTCATCAACAGCAATCAACACTTCTCCTTTTCCTTTTGACTTGCATGTCGGAACTGCCAATAGATTCTGTTTCTTCTTCATCTGTTCTTACGACTCTCGGTCCATTGAATCTCTCTCTCTCTCTTCTCTATATGTACTCCAACCCTCGATACCCATCTCACTCTTTTCGAGCAGCTCCATCTTCTTGATCTTTCCAATTTGTCCAGCGCGCTCGAGTCCGAGTCCGAGTCGTGAGTCAGAAAATGTCTCCCACATCAGCAATGCTCACGCTTCCCTTCCACTCCCATCAGGCACGGTCTCTTCCGCGGAACCCAAGCCTCGGAGCTCCCATCCACAATGGCTTCCTGGGCTTCGCGTCCGGGAAACTCGGCATCAGCGGACGACCTCGAGATGAAGCTGCCATCGAATCGGGGCCGGGTTCTGGTCCCGAGTCGCCGGCTTCTTCGATGTCTTCCGCGGCAGCGAGGTTTCAAGAAGCGCTCGAACTCAGTTGCTGGTCTTCTTGACTTCCGCCGTTGTCCCGGTTTTGTTATCTCGTGATCGCGTCTTTGTATTATCTCTGTTTCTGCTTTCGAGAGATGGAAATGTGTACATAGATCTCCTCCTAAGCATACACACAAATATGTTGCGTGCGAATTATTTCTACCGTGTGTTCCAATCTTTCAAAGCATTTCATTTCCTTGTCAATCCTAATTCCGACACCTCTTCAGAAGGGCTGATTTGGGTATCGCGGTACTGCTTGAAAATGGCGATTGCGATGAGAATCCGTCGAGGGGACATTCTCTTGTACATTTCGGTAAGTGTGGGTATTCGAATGCAGGCTCATCGTTCGAGCTCGTGACGAAAGGACCATGGCTCGCAAAAAGAGTTTTTAGCTTGTTATAGCCCAAGCCCAAATGATGGCCTGGTACGGAATCTCTGGACCCGATGAAATTCATACCACACCCCGACCCTGCCCGATACAGCTCCGGCCGGGCAACGTTGGAGGGCCGGTCGCCGAACATGAAATTGATGGGAACAGGAGGTTATGATCGAAGGAAGAGGAGCTTCGATAGCTTGGTTTTGCATGTTACTTTCATACCGTGTCTCGACAAGTTTCGTCAAAGTTTTGGACGGGGTGGAGGTCATAGGAACTGATTTCATCAAACCTCTTAGGTTCACCCTCCTCAACAAAATGTCGTAGCCGAACAAAAAAATCTTCACCTGCTTGAAGTGATAAGAGCTTCGTTATTTCATAGTAATTTTCTCAAGACATACATTGATCAGATACCGTCCTCACTAGTTGCTACTTGATTAATTTTCTACCCAATAAGACCTTATGTTACAAATCTCTCATGGAGGTGCTTGTTGGGCTAGCTGTGAATGCTTTACTTCTTTGAATATTTACAAGTATTTTTTTCGTTCCACTCTTCAAGGGAAAAACTTGATCCCCCATGCTCGCAACTGTATTTCTAAATATTTTGATCCATCTACTAATAAGGTTTTTATCTCACATGATGTCATCTTTGATGAGAATTACATGATTTTCTCTAGCAGGGATCAGTTGAAGGGGAAGAATAGTGGTACTGACTTATCAGTAGAAATATTAGTGATTTTAATCTCGCTCTAGAGTAAGTGGATGAAATTGTTGAGATTGAAGGGCCTACACTTCCTCTCGCCACGCATGTTCCGATTCGTAGGACAACTCGAGTTTCACAACCATCTATCGGACTTCGCCACTTATCATTTTGCTCGATTTCCTATACATGATTATATTTGCTACGGTAAAGTTTCGCCTATCTTCCATGCTTTTTTTGTTAGTTATCAATGCTTAGAAAAAACCTACTACCTTTCTTGAAGCTAGAAGTTCTCAAGTGTGGCGAGATGCTATGAAAGAAGAGCTAAAATTACTTGATAAAATCGCACTTGGGATATTGTCAACTTACTTGAAGGAAAGCGTTTCGTGTTTGCAGATGAATATATAAAGTTAGATACAAGAACGATGGTTCCATTGAGCATCACCGGACAAGACTTTTGCCAGTGGTTGCATGCAAATATATGGGGAATGCTACAAAGACACGTTTACTCCTATAGAAAAAATGAACACGATAAGAGTAATGATGTCCATAGCAGTAAATTGTGATTGGCTACTCTTTCAAATGGATGTTGAAAACACGTTTTTACAAGATGAACTAAAAGAAGAAGTTTATTTGAATATTCCTCCAGGACATCATTCAGAAAATCAACCCAATATAGTACGCAAGCTTAATAAAGCCATCTACGATTTCAAACAGTCGTCACGTGCTTGGTATGAGAAATTAAGTTCCGCTCTTGAAAGTGTGAGCTCCAAAAAGTGTGTTTTGGATTCCTCCTTATTTGTGAAGTGGAATGCCAAAGGAACGATGGTTATCCTTCTCCACATGGATGATATAGTTATTATTGATGATAATATTCATGAAATCGAGGATCTCAAGCGGCATTTGAATGTGAAGTTTGACATCAAGGATTTGAGAAAGTTGTGCTATTTTCTGGGTATAGAAGTGGCTTACTTTAGTAAATAATTATTTATCTCTTAAAGAAATATGCTCTTGATTTGTTAAAAGAGACTAGGAAACTTGGAGCTGCTCTTGCTGAGTTTCCCATGGATTACAATAATAAATTTATTGATGTTGTTCTATTACCAGACATTGATCGATTTCAAAGGTTGGTTGGGCGGTTGATCTACTTAACCATTACTCAGCCAGATATTGCTTACACCGTCAGTTATGTAAGCCAATTTATGTATGCTCCTATTGCAGGACATAGGGTGCCTGTGGATCGCGTACATCAATACCTAAAGTCTAGTCCAAGTCGAGATATTTTGAAGAAACATGATCATACTGATATTGTAGGGTACATTGATGCGAACTAGGCTGGGAGTCCTGTGGACAGAAAATCAACTATAGGTTTTTGCACTTTTGTCAACAACAACTTGTCACTTGGAAAAGTAAAAAACAAACGGTTGTGGCGAGGTCCAGTGCAGAGGCTGAATATAGAGTCATGACCTCAATTACAAATGAAATGGCTTGGCTTCATTTGCATGTGCAAGAATTGGGGTTTGAAACTCCTAAGTCTCATATGGAGTTATTTTGTGCTAATCAAGCCGCAATCCATATTGCTTTAAATTCAAAATTTCATGTACATACGAAACATATAGAAGTCTATTGTCACGTTGTTCGTGAGAAGGTTCAAGGCAAGACAATTGAAACACCATCCGCAGTGATGAGCAACTTGTAGATGTATTCGCCAAGGCTCTCGCTAAAGGTGTTATCCTAAATACAGTGTCCAAGCTAACCTTCGAGGATGTTTTCACTTCAGCTTAGAGGGGGGAGAGTTGGAATGATAAAGATGCAAGATTTTCCCAATCCCAATTTTAGTAGGAAGTATAGCTAAGTTTTGCAATATACGTAATTACCAAATTCGTGATTGTAACGAATTGTATTGCTCTCTATTAAAAGATAAGAAATTAAGATGAATTAAGAATTTGCCATCGGAAAAATAAGCTTAAAAAAAGTTCTTTTTCTCTTTATCGTCTGAACTAGAGGTGGCCACGAGTCGGTTCCTGAAAATCAAGAATAGGCCCAAGGCCACTTTGCCAGTTTTGGAAGTGAAAGGTTCTGCAATCATATCCCCGCATCGCTTCAAAATCTCACCAAACCCTAGGGGACGAACCCTACCCCCCCATTGGAGCTCTTGCTCAAGCTGTAGCTACCCATTGAGTGGAATTCCTCTCCTAATGCTTCCTCCACACCCTCCTTCGCGCTCCTGGCCCTGCCGACTGGCGGAGGACTATCTCTTCGATGCTTCCGAACACTCCAACTATGCCCTCGTCGTCCTCTGCCTCGTTTTCAAGTCCTCCATTGACGAGCAAATTCGCCATGTCGTCGCTGTCAACTTCAAAAACAATCTCTGCACTCGCTAGGCCCTGTCTCCCCCAGATTCTCATGCTCCCACTCCTTCCTCACCTCTCATCCTTGACTTCGAGAAGGAGCAAATTAAGGGGACAAAAAAAAAATAGCGAAACTGGTGGTTCCTTGAACCGGCCTAGAACTGCCTCTCAAGTTCCGATTTTAGTTCATGCATGGCCATGAACTGGAACCAGTCAGTTCTGAACCTTGGTGTTGACACCCGATTTTCAATTAGTTTTTTTTAGTTTATTTTTAAAAAATTCATGAAAAATTCAAAAAAATTTGAAAAATTACAAAATCAACTTTGGTGGCCTTAGCCAAGCTCAATGAACCATTTTTGATCAAAAATAATTTTTCAAAACTTTCACATTTTTTAGTATTTTTAGAAAATAGGAAAATACTAAAAAATTCAAGAAAAATAACATTTGAGGTCACAAAAACATAAAAAATTGTCAATATTTTTATTTTAATTCTTTTTTCTTCTTGAACTCATAAAAAGTCCAAATTTAAGTTCAATTTTATGTGTTCCTCTATTGGACGTATGATTTAATTTGGTAAAAAAAATCAATTGAGACTTTTAATTTTCAATTTTGACATTTTTAGGGTCTTGACATTCAATATAATTCTCCTCCATTGCAATTTAGCCCAGTTATTTATAAAAATTGCTCAATTGCATGAATTGAGCAACATTGCATGCTTAATTGCAATTTAGTCCTTGAATTTGAGCATAATTAAAATTACTTCCAATTCAAGAGCTAAATTTATCAACTGAAGCCACTACCTAATGTTTTTCATCATTTTGAATCGATTGGCATAGGTGGTTTGGTCCAATTTGACTGTTTGAGCCTTCAATTTCATAATTTTTCAAATTTCAATTAAGGACAAATTTGGGATTTTTATAGAAATTGACATGAATTTTTGGGTAAAATCACATTTTTAGATAATATTCATACCTTAAGTTCAATTCTGAGGTTTAATTTACAAAAATTCCACGCGAATTAGGGTTAATTTTGGAAAAAACAAGTTAGAACCGATTCTGACTGGTCAGACCGCCCGGTCAGATTGGTCGAATCGGTCCTCTACAGTGTCGTCTTTTTCCCTAAGCTTCAACGCAGATGAACAGTACCCAAGGTGATTTTGATCTTCAAATTGAAGATCAATTCGCGGATAATCGGATAAACAATGGTGGGCGAATTGTCGCCTGTGCCCATCCCCGTCGATTGACGTCGGTAGAACCGTTCGACGTCACCGAAGTAAAGAGCAATTGGCCAGTCAACCTCGCGGGACCTACAAAAGTCAACATTCTCAAACACAGCTCAAATTCTTGCCAAATTCGCATGAGATTGAGCCTGCCGGAGAATCAAACGGAGTGGGAAGGAGTGGGACGGAATGCCCATCATCCCCGACACTGTTTGGACCTAAAAGCACGTGACCTCACGTGCGATTCAAGCCGGTATACACTTCCCCGTTCGATGCCAAAATTCTGAGAATCGTATATAGCCTGAACATTATTCTGTTTCTTGAGGAGAACAGAATAGAGAGAGAGAGAAGAGAGAGATAAAGAGAGCTCACCTTCCATCACCATTGTCGAAGGCTTGAGCTCGATTTTGCAGAGCATCGGTTGAGCCTTTTTGAGGCCAAACCAAAGCTTCTAAAGGTCGTCAGGAGGTCGCCTGGACTTAGAGGTAGCGATCGTCGTCGACCTTGCAGGCTGAAACCACGAAAACAGGTGAGTCACGGCCTTGAGCTTTTCACCGTGCATTAATGGCGACTTGCCTTACACTCAATCATTCTTGCATTTTTTCTGTGCGTTTTACTTCGTGAACATTATTAAGCATGGTCGCAACCTTCTTTTGTGTCAATTATGCATAAACTCTTGCGTCTGAGCCTGGAAAATCCTCTCACTACTATCAAACCTATCGAAGCTCTTTTAACTCAAGCTAGCCTAAGCCAAGTCAATCGGACTAGAAGGTAAGTATTCTAAACCTCATTAGAAGCTTCTATGCAAATGAGTTAGTTTGAAATGCCTTGTTCTGCTCGATTAAGATGCCATGTCTACTTACTGTGTAAGCTTCGTCGTCCTTGATTCAATTGATAAAATCGTGTGATTCTACGATATGTTGTGTGCGATGATGAGACGAGTTGATTGGTGCCGATCTTGTGCAATTTCGTTGAAATTTCACCATTAGATCGTCACTGGAGGCTTTCAGCCGTTCGTTTAGGTGTCGTCAAGAGATTGAAGACGATGCATATGTGTCAAGTGAACGAGTCAGCGGCTTAGGTGGCAGAGTGTGATTGGTCTACATGGATGCCGAGTTAGCTCGATCGTTAGTCTGTTAGGCTGAGTCGGTTTTGATCGGACGGCTTAGATTAATCGAGCTCTATTTTTAGTGGTCGTCCGATTAGAAATTTGAAATATTTGAAAATGATTTTTTAATAAAAAAATCAAAATAGTTTGAAACGGTGTCGTTTAGGTTAAGGGTCGAGCGGCGTCGTTTAGGTAAGTGAGGACGGACGATCCAAATCGAGTCTTGGCTTTTAATCGTGGCTGTAGATTTAAGTAATCAGATCTGACGGCTGAGGGGTAATTGGTCTTTGATCTGTGTTGTAGATTTCTATCAACTAATCTAGTGGCCGTGAAATAGCCACATGGTTGAATAGGGACTGTCGGATTAAATCCGAATAATAGAAAAATAAGAAAATGTGGAATGACGCCGCTTCGGGGTCGTGGTCGTGCAGGTCTGGGTATCCGACCCAAGTGGGTTGGGTTGACCCGGTTCGAATCATTTTTTAATAAAAAACTCAGAAAATAATTTTTAAATAATAAAAAAATCCTAAAAATCCTAAAAAAATGTTAGAAACTTCTAGAAAATCCAAAAAAAAATTTGCACGAAAATTGTGAAAAATTCCTCGGCATTCTAGAAAATTTCAAAAATTAAGGATTGACCACAAACAACTGGTCAATCCTAATTTTGGGATTTATTATCCGTTCTTTTGGAAATTGACGGTATTACCCTTTACGGGTAAATCGTCTTTGCTTGGTATATGAGATAGGTCGAAAATGCCAATATAAGAATGTGGGTCAGTCAGGCAACCAATTCTTATGCTTGGATTTTCGAATCTCGTCTTTTTTCTGAAAATGACAATTTTACCTCTCAAAAAGTAAATCGTCTTCCTTATTCCGATCTAGTTGTGAAAATTGCTCAAAATTAGGATTTGGGTTTGGTGGTTGACTAATTCTTCTGTTTGGAATTTTCACTTCTTATCACCTTTCGTATTGGCGATTTTACCCCTCAAAGGGTAAGTCACTTCTAAAATTCTAAAAAAATTCTGAAAATTCCCGAAAAATAGGAAATGGATTGGTCTGATGACCAATCCTATTTTCACCATCTTTTGACTCTATATTTCATATGTAATGACAAATTTTTCATTCTTGGGCAAATTGTCCCAAAAATCTTCAAAATTATGATTTTGCCCCTCAAGGGCAAATTATGCCAAAAACACTCTTGAGTCTTGATTGACATTTATCTAGGCTAATAGAGCCTTACTAGGGATGTCATGTTTCTTTCATGTGATTTATCTGCATGTTTTGGATCCTTGATTTGAGCACTCATTTTATTGACTGTGTTTGTTAGGATAATCACTCATATATGCATGAATTCTTAGATTTAGGGTTCGCACCCCATTCATCTGCATGAAACCTTAGATTAGACAAATTATTCAACTTAAGTACCGAAAGGGCGTCAACTCTGACAATTGGCGTAACAAAATTCCCGATCCTATTTCTTTGGTTTTTGCAGAATTGAATAAAATGCTCCCAACTATTCGATAGGTTTTTCAATCGTATCCTCCACACTCTTTGACATACACACGTATCACATGTCACCACACCACACCAAAGGTTGACCATGTTTACCGCCGTTGCAATTTGCGTAACGGGCCTTGGGAGAGGCCCGCGTTTGATCAGGCGGTACGGCTCATTAACCCGCCAAGATTCTCGAAAGTATCTCGAGATCGGGTCATGACACTTGGCCATCACTAGTCTCAATCAAGTTAACTATTGGATGTTCATCTTCTCTCTATTTTTTTTGTCATTAAAACAAACTCGTATTATGTAATGATTGTCGTACTCGCATAAATTGTCACCAGTAGTATTATTTAAGTACTGAATGGTACAACAATTTTAATTGTGCTCGTGAGGCATAAGCTACTTGATTAATTCCCCCCACATTATTCTTATTTTACGGATTCACATATCAAATCTTTCATGGGCAAAATGTGACCTTATAATTGGTACCATGCAGTCCCTCGGGAATTTGTTTGTTGAGGACAGCTTCTGCGTCTCCGTCCTTCAGGAACCTCTAAGATGCTAAAAGAGTTCCTGAAGATGAACGTTGGTGAGCTTCGTCCTCTCGCTGATCTCATGTTTCTTCTTCTTGAGCGTGGGCTTATGCGAAATCCCATGGATTTGGGCTGAAATTCTTCTCTGCATCGTGTTTGTCGATGGTTTCAGGCCAATTTTTCTGGAGATCCTTCTCGATGTCGATCATGTCCCGGGGCAATTCGATTCTCCGAAAGAGTTGCTTCAGATCGTCATCTACTTTTATGAGCGCTTTGGGATCATTCGGGTAAGCAATATCGTCCAGGGAGTCGAAGTTCGATGGGAGCCATACTTGACCAGCAGCTTTCAAGGCCTTGTATATTTTTGTATATATGCCTTAAAAATCAAGACCCACGATAAAGAATTCCACTTGTCATTCCCAAACCGATACAAAAACGAAAATTCATATGCTTTTTAAGCCTCATTGTATACTAAAGGCATAATTAGTGGGGTAAGAATAGTAGAAATTCCATAACTTTTGTATGAAAATTACTTGAGTGCCAATTTTTTTTTTCGCTCACCTGAGTACCATAACTTTTAAATATGGACCACTTGAGTTGAGTCTTCGAAAAATCCTATGTGGCATTAAAATAATGTAAATCCAACCCGCGTAAACTGCTGGAAAGGTGAATCAACAAAAATACTAATGAAAATGACATCGTATGCTTTGAACGATACAATCAAGTTTCAACAATTTGGGGCAAATCACCTGAACCCTAACTCTCTTTCAACAAGATTGGGGAAATCTTTGAATTGCCCAAAAATTCTCGCAAAAGAAATCTGAATAACCCTAACCCTATCGAGCCGACCTCAAAGAAATAGAAATCTTCGAATTACCAAAATCAAATCATCAAATTCATAATGGGGAGTAGAAACAAGGCAAGTGGCTCTCGGGTGTACGAGCAAAGCCAAGATGCAGCTCCATGATTTTGCTATTGTGGGCTACAAAGTCCAACAAGAACGGCTTGGACTAGAGATAATCCTGGGAGAAGGTTCCATGGATGCGCCAATTATAGAGAAGATTCAATTGTGGTTTTTTTGTGTGCTCATTAGTCTATTTTACTAGAGAAGAAAAATATATGCCACTTTACTACAGAGCCGGGAATGAAGACTTTAATTGTGGTTATTTCATGGAGTTTTTTTTATTTTAGGCACCCCTCATAATGGTTATCAATTTTTTGCTAACTTTAGCCATGAACATGTTTTGGATTTAGAGAAACTTTGCTCATTTTGCGGTGCATGTTATGGTGGTTTGCCCTGCTAATGCAACAAGCATAAACGAAAATGTTTTGGTAACTCATTATACAATTGTCAACTTTCTTGTAAGTGGGTCAACTCGAAATTCTCAAACTGATCACCTAAGGTTATCTTGGAGCTACTTCAAGAATGAAATCAACGTTGACATGTATTGACAGATGAGTTAGATGATGGCAAATCAATGGAAGCAGAGATAAATGGTCTGCAATATTTATTGAACCATTGAAAGAAGGAATTTTCAAGGATGAAAAATCAAAGAGATATTTATCGAGTGATTCTTATGGTGCTATTGTTGGTGGGCTTGTTTTGCCTATGTAACTCTACTAAAGAGAAGGTTTTTCTGAGTCTACCATAGTAGAACAATGATATGATAATATTGCACTCAACGTGACATATGAAATGTTTTTTATGCCGGGTGTTGCCACTTGTGGAAATTTTCTATGATGCTATGCAAATGTAATGTTTTTTTTTTTTGGTAAGGAAATGTAATGTTCATATGCAGCAAGAGCATAGAAGATCTTTTTTCGCATCTTCAGGTCCTGATTTTTACACATTGTGTGCAAGATTGAAATAAAAAAAAAATAACTTTATGAATGATCGTTCGAGTGCCAAGATGTAGTTAAATCGATCACTAAAGTTACTCGACTTTTAAAAAGTGGCCACTTAAGTACCATATATTTTTTAAAAGTGACCACTTAGGTTCCTCAATTTTTTAAAAGTGATCACTTAGGTTCCTCAATTTTGAAAAAATGATCACTTAGGTTGACTTTTTGAGATCAATCACAGATCTATTTTTTACCTGGTTCAGCATCATTAAGCAAATACTAGATACTAGATACAACAAGGCAAGGAGGCAACCAGTTATACTAATAACACAATCATTACTTGTTGCATGTTCTTACATCAACAACTATGACAACAGCCATCCAAAAACATTGTTCCAAAAAATTAATTCAGCAATTACACAACTCCTATTGCTGTTGAAACACATAAACAACCAAAATGCAGCTAATATTGTTGCAGATATATATATCAAGCCAAAATGCAGCAATATCACAACACGTTGCTCCACAACATTTATCAAATCAAGTTGCAGCATTAATTTCAAACACAGCTCTAACAACTTCAAAATTCTAAAAGACACATCAATAGACAACAATCTCCTTCAGATCCTCCCATCAATCAGCTGAACAACTTTGTCACTTTCTTGTTTTCTCTTTAAAGGCTGCACTTGATTCATGATCCTAGTACTCTTCCGAACATGAACTACATTCACACATTGCATTGCTGTCTCCTTTTGCACTGTCTTATCTTTTGAAGAAGCCATTAAACTTGGATGTTCAGGCATTTTGGTGTTGTCTCCTATCGAACTCTCTGTCCTAGATGTTGGCACTGTGGCAACAGGTTGCACAGTGACATTTACAAATTGAGATGGAACTGAGGATGGGGCAGTAGCTTGTTTTCAGCTGGCCTTTGTACTTTATGCTTTGGAGGTGGCATGATTTTTTTCTTTTTTGCTTGTGTTCGAGTAACCATTGGTTGCTTCATCACCTCCTATTGGCTTGTTCTTGTTGGTGCAGTCGATTCTTGAGTTAGACAGCCTTGGGATATCAAGACCTCTGAATTTCTCACAGGCTACAATCACATAACCTACAGTTATTATATCAATCAAATAACATATCTTAAATGCATAACACTTTAAGAAACTAACATGCAAAATCGTCATCCCCGTATTCATATTTTTGAACAAGCCGTAGCCATGTGCCCTTATCCTTTTTTCGATTGCGACGTATGTATGTTGGGGTGCATAAGTTTGAGAAACGTCTTCAGCTGGTCTCCTTCTGTCATACAAAAAAGGCAAAAAGCAATGAAGTTAATGCATCAAGTATTTACTATCAAAAGCAAAGGCAATAACAAACATCTTACCAGATATTTCTTCCTCTATTATACACTTATAGACTGAATTAGGTCTGGAGTTGGAACTATGGGGCTACTAATGTTGCCCTACAATGCCTCTGCATGAGTTTCATGAGGGTCTTTAGCTGGTCTCCTTCTAACCTGCAAAAAAGATAGAAAATAATAACGTTAATGCATGAAAGATTTATTGTCAAAAGAACATACAATAAGAAATAGCTTACCCAATGTTTCTTCCTCTGCTGTACACTTGTGGACTGAATTGGGTCTGGAGTTGGAGCTGCGAGGCTGCTTGTGTTGCCTGATGTTCCTGCATAATTGTCTTGTGTTGTCTTCAATTGTCGTTGTTCTTGTTGGTGCTGCTTCTTAGCTCGACAACCAGCTTTATTGTGCCCTTCCTTGTGGCAGAATGGACATCGAATTCTTCCACTAGCCCTACTCATTAGGTTACTACTGCTCTCAATTTCCTCAAACCTTCTTTTCTTTTTAGGCCTGCCAATTTGCTTCTTCAATGGTAGAGGCTTTGGAGGTTGATGGTTTGTTTCCTCCAAAAATTTACTACTCCTCAGTGGCTGCATTGTTAACTGATATGCAACAACATACTAATTTTTCTTATAACAATCATCAACATAATCCTTTGCATTGAGGTTCTTCAGCTAAATGGCACGCATGGCATGTGAACGTAGTATTCCAGTCAATTGCCATGCTCGGCAAGAACATTTTTCCTATCTAAGTGGACAACATAGGTGTCACTATTATTCTTAATCTCGAATCCATCGTCCACATTCCGAAACGGCTCACAAAACCTACTATCCCGTATACTCTCCGTCAATTTTTTCACAATTCTAGGCACATTCTGTCTAGGCCACCTTGCACATTCATTTATTTGTTTGTATAGTCTAGTCATGGCCATCACTCTAATGTCTTCAAGCATACTAATGATTGATTTGCACCTGGCTCCTAGATCGTGCCGTTGAATGTCTCACAAAAATTGTTATTAACGATGTTGCACTTGAATTCTTCATCAAAAAAGGCCTTACACCAATGTTTTGCTTCAGTGCGGAACAAGTCATCAAAGGCTTCGACAGACAATTTATATAGGCTTCGCTTGTGAACTCTGAAGTCTGCCATGTTGCTGCTCTTTGCAATCAACCAAAATTGCTTTTGTAGCTCATTGCCTCTGTCTTCTTCGCTCAATTTACATATATGTGCCAAGCACACATTCTGTGCTCAGCATATTTCATCAATTCAGTTATAACTGGAACAAGTCCCTAGAAAACCAGTAAATATTAGGAACATACACAAAATGAGTAGCGTTATAAAGACAGCAGTTCAATCACAATATCTCACCTTTTGCTGATCGCTCATAAATATTCAACCACTTCCGTCGATTATGTCAAGATCAGCCATTAGATTTTTCAGAAGTTAGGACCAAGTGTCATTTTTCTCTGACTTCACAACAGCCCAAACTATTGAAAACATTTGGTTGTTTCTATTTCTTCAAACTGCTGCCAATACCTCTCCTTTGCATAAGCCCTTCAAGAGACAATCATCTAACCCTATCAATTTTCTCCAGCCAGCTAAAAACCCCCTTCTGCATGACTCAAAACATATGTACATCCTGTGAGACCGTGTCTGATGCTCCTCCAATGACGGCTCCTCACCTCAACATGAATTGTACTAGGTGGATTTTGAAACCTACACTCCCTGGCATAGTCCTAAATTTGTGCATGCTCTTGCTATGTCCATCAATTCACTCATCACTTTGTGCTTAGCTCTTTTGTACTGGTTTTTAGACACGTTCACACCTACTTCGTCTCTGACTAGTTGCTTCAACCGAGTACTGTTTAGCTCTGGCATGGCCTTAATGGTGTTGAAAAAAAATACTTGGCCAACCACACACTTGTCACTCTATTATTACGGAAATCGATACCACAGTTATGCTCCTTCTGAAGAGATCAGATTTGAAATGAGTCAATTCTTCTATCAAATCAAGCATATATCATCCATGCACAATTAGCCTGCGCACACTTCACACTAATATAATTCCTCGTATTTCTAGTGAACTTCAGATTTCTCTACGAAGTGATTGAATACTTTATGAGAGCCTCTCTAAATTGTTTTGCATTATCAAACCTCATTGATACGCAAAACAAAGGGCTTATAGAATTTAAATCATAACAAGGGTACTTACTTGACCTTTTGCCACTTTGACGCGCTGCATCTTCACTATTGTCTAAACTACCACGGTCATTGTCACTGCTTTCCTCATTGTCTGTATCATTAGCATCATTGACAGCAGCTCCATCTTCCCTACGTACAGAAATGCCCTCATCAACTATCGCAATTTGTCATTCTTTTTTCTGCCGAAATATTCTTACTTCTTCTCTTGCATGTGTAATGTTTTCATCATCGGCATCAGGTGGCATTGTGTATGCAGTAGTTCCTCATCTTCATCACTAGACAATGCAACTTCCCAAGTGCTCACATCTATTCGAGTCGATTCTTCAGCCACTGTCTCTTCACCATCAGATGTGCCACCAATTCTTTGAAGTTGCTGACATAGCTCTAACACAAGAGCTGTATGGAAATCCTTATTGTCCTTTACTTGCACATTTTCTTCTAAAACAGATGCATTATCATCCTAGGTTTCCACAAGAGCTTCCAAAGTTGCTTCCTCACCTCCATCGCCATCAACATAAACCGACACCTCTTGACCATGAAGAAAATAGTAAACAACATCCCTAACACAACTCTCACCATGCAGTATCTCATTCCATTTTTCAGACTCTGACTAGGTATTAGGTAATATATCTTAGAAATTTTGCATCGCAACTGTTCCACTATATTCTTCTTAAACTTATTATAAGACAGTTTACTCACACTAATGAGGACAAAAGCCACATCTCCACCAACATATTTAGTCTCATTATCTCCAATTATAAACTTTCCACTGTAGAAAACTTTGACCGGCACAGTCATGCCGCCCATAATAACACTATTTATTCAAAGAATAATTATTTTTATAACAGATACCACAATGCAAGCTATATTAACACTGCACGAAAAGGTAAAATAAATTTTTTATATAACAAGGACCACAACATAAAACATGTTAATAGAACAGTTATAAAAGCAAAAATTTTTTTATCATTCTCTATCATCAGCCAAGTTCAATTTTGCTAGCTTTTGCATGCAATTACAATCAGTTTTTCCTCATCACAGGTGTCGCGACCCTTCGAGGTGATGGGATGGTCAGCCTCCTCGTCGGGTTAATGGGCCGTCCGGCGTCCGGTCGGACGTGGGCCTCTCCTAAGGCTCGTTATCCAAGTCACAACAGAGATATACGTGATCGACCTTCGGTGTGGTCCGGTGACATGTGATACGTGTACATGCCAAGGAGTCACCACCAATCTTTCTATGAAGGATACGACTAAAAACTCTATCGAATAGTTATGAGCATTCCATTCAATTCTACGAAAACCAGAGAAATAGGATCAAGAACTTTTTTACGCCAACTGTCAGAGTTGACGCCCTTTCAGAACCTAAGTTGAATGATTTTTCTAACCTAAGATTTCATGCAGATGAGTGAAGTGTGAATCCTAAAACTAGGAGTTCATGCAAATAGGAATGACTATCCTAGAAAACATGATCAATAAAATGAATGTGCAAATCAAGGATCCAAAATATGCGGATAAATTACATGAAAGTAACGTGGCATCCCTATTAAGGCCCTATTAGCCTAGAAAAATATCAATGAAGGCTCATGAGTGTCTTTCACATGATTTGCCATTGAGGGGCAAAATCGTAATTTTGAAGAGTTTTGAGATGATTTGCCCAAAAAATAAAAATTCATCATTCCAGATGAAATATGGAGTCAAAAGATGGTGGAAATAGGATTGATCACCAAAACAATCAATTACCTATTTTTTGGAAATTTTCATAATTTTTCTGGAATTTTAGAAACAATTTACCCTTTGAGAGGTAAAATCGTCATTTCAGAAGGTGATGAGAAGTAACAATCTCAAATAGGAGGATTGGTCGACCTCCTGATCCAAATTCTAATTTTGAGTAATTTTCACGGCTTGATCGGAATAAGAAAGACAATTTACCCTTTGAGGGGTAAAATCGTCATTCTTAGAAAAAGGACGAGATTCAAAAATCCAAACATAAGCACTGATCGCCTAATCGACCATAATTCTTATCTTGGCGTTATCAACCTATCTCATATACAAGACAGAGGCAATTTATCCATAAAGGGTAATATCGTCAATTTTCAAATGAACAGATAAGAAAACTCAAAAATAGGATTGACCACTTGTTTATGGTCAATCCTCAATTTTTGGGAATTTCTGGAATGCCTAGGATATTTTCACAATTTTCCTACATTTTTTGGGATTTTCTAGGATTTTCTAACATTTTTTTAGGATTTTCTAGAATTTTTCTGATTTTTTTATTATTTAAAGATTATTTTTCTGAAATTTTTATTAAAAAAATCATTCAGATTGGGTTGACTTGACCTAGATCCAGACCCGCGTGACCACGACCTCGAAACGGCGTCGTTCCGCATTTTTTATTTTTCTGGTTATTTGAATTTAATTCGACGGTTCCTATTGAACCACGTGGCTAATCCACGGCCTTAGGATTGGTTGATCGGGACCTACGGCTCAGATCAAAAGCTAACTACACCTCAGCTGTCAGATCTGATTACTTAAACCTACGGCCATGATTAAAAGATAAGACTTAATCTAGACCGTTCGTCCTCCCTAATCTAAACGACACCGTTTTGAACTGTTTTGAATTTCTGATTATTAATCCAATTTCAGATATTCCTAATTTCTAATCGGACGTCCATTAAAAATAGGACTCAATTAATCCAGGCCGTCCGATCTCAACTAACTCGACCTAACAAACTAACTGTCGAGCTGACTTAACATCCACGTGGACCAATGACAGATTGCCACCTAGGACCGCCGACTCTTTGACCAGACACGTCAGCTTCGTCTTCAACCTTGCAACTGCGACTAAATGAATGGCTACGAATCTTCGGCGACGATCCAACGGTGAAACCTTGACGAAATTGCGCGAGACCGGCGCGAATCGACTCGTGATAATCTCTAGTTTGACATATCTAAGAATCAAAGCACTTCATCCACTAAATCACGTGTAGCATGCAGAACGCCGAGTACAACCATGGTAGTTCAATCATGCAAACTACGCAAAATTGAGACAACTCAAACACAAAGTAGCACAGCAGAAGGTTCAAAAGACTTACCTCGAGCTCCGATTGAGCTCGCACGGCCTAGTTTGGCTAGGCGAGACTGAACAGTGCTCGGCTATGGCAGAAAGTTTGGAGACTCGATTCGAAGTGTTAAAGTGAAACCGATGAAAAATGAATATGCGATGATGGTCAATGATGCTTGGGGAACAAATGCACGCATTAAATGCAAGAATCAAGGCCGGAGACGAGATTCGCCATTGATGCTCAGTGAGAAGCTCGAAGTTCTGACTCACCTGTTCTTGTGATTTTAGGCTGCTCAGTCGACAGCAATTGCTTCTTGGAACTTCAAGCAAGCTTTCCCCATTCTTCTTAGACTTCGGTTTGGCCGGAGACGGCCTAACCAGCGTCTTGCACTCAAGCTCAAGTTCTCGACGACGGGAGCTAGAGAACGAGCTCTCTCTCACCTGTTCTCTTTCTCTCTCGGTTCTGTTAATCCTTAGCGATAGAATGAACCTCCCTCTTGCTCTAGAAAGCTTCTAAAGAGTATATACCAATTTTCAATTCTTGGCGCCGAACGATGGTAGATAACGGACTCCAAATGGCATGTAATCGTGCGTGCCATTTGATCTAAACGGCGACGGCGACGATGGGTAACTCCGTCCAACTCAAATGGACTTTCGGCGTGCACAAATGGATGGCCAATTTAGTCTTCCTATCAATGTTGACTTTCACGGCCAGTGTAGCATTGACCAATTGATTTCGTCTTTTTCCAGCAACCATTGATCGTGACTCTGGTATCAATCGACGAGGATTGGCCCAAAAAGCTAAACCCCCACCAATGTGTCTTCAATTGTGGTCGATTAGTCAATCAATTTTGCCATCAAAGTTCAGCTCTGCACTGCTCACCTGCACGAGAGTTTGAGAAAGAAGATGATACTGTAGCGAACCGGTTCAACCGATCTGTCTAGTTCGAACGGGTTTCGACTTGAAATTTTCAAAATTAGCCTAAATTGGTGGGGAATTTTTGTAATTAAATCTCATAATCGAACTTAGGACATGAATATTGTCTAAAAATGTGATTTTGCCCAAAAGTTCATGTCAATTTCTACAAAAATCCCAAATTTATCCTTAATTTTAATTCGAAAAATTATGAAATTGAAGTCTCAAATGATCAAAATGGACTTAATCACCCATGCCAATCGATTTAGGATGAAGAAATACATTAGGCAGTGGCTTCAATTTGTAAAGTTAGCCCTTGAATTGAAAGTAATTTCAATTATGACCAAATTTAAGAATTAAATTGCAATTAAGTATGCAATTTTGCTAAATTCATGCAATTGAGCAATTTATGCAAATAATTGGGCTAAATTGCAATGAAGGATAATTAGATTGAATATAAAGACCCTAAAAGTGCTGAAATTACAAATTAAGAGGCTCGTTTGATATTTTTTTACCAAATTCAATCATACGTGTAACAAAGGAACACATAAAATTGAACTTAAATTTGGACTTTTTATGAGGTAAAAAATAAAAAAGAATTAAAATAAAAATATTAACTATTTTTCTATATTTTTGTGACCTCAAATGCTATTTGTTCTTGAATTTTTGAGTATTTTTCTATTTTTTTAAAATACTAAAAAATATGAAAAATATGAAAAAAAAGTCAAAAATGGTTCTTTGAGCTTGGTCAAGGCCACCAAAGTTGATTTTTCAATTTTTTAACTTTTTATGAAGTTTTTATGAATTTTTCAAAAATAAACTGAAAATGACTAATAAAAAATCAGGTGTCAACCCGAACAACAGAAATTTTAAACAATGCAATTATGGGAAAAAAATCTTTTTTTATAATGGGAACCATAACCCTCGACATTGCACCGAAGAAAGAATAATTTTTTTTTCATGACAAACGAGGACCACAATAAACGCACTATAACTTTAGTACTCGGTCCTACTACTACATCACATTCTATAAAAAACAACTATCCTTGTCAGCCAGTGAACGCAAAACTACATAAGGTACAACTCAGAAAATGAAGTTCGCCCATAAAATATGTCAGTCTCTAACCGTAATTTTTCCCTCCTATAGATCGCCTTTCTCGCCTTTTTCTTTTGCTTTCACTCGATTTCACTAACACCAAAATGAATAAACATGTGTGTCATTTATTAATCACTCACACAAACAATAAATCACTTACCAGCTTGGGTCGACCCTGGTTCGTCGCGCCACAAACACTTCCTCTGCCTTCAGAGACTCCGACGCAAATCACAAGGCCTTCGATCGATTTGCTTGAGACATTACAGGTTGATAAAGATCGGAGCCCTAATTTGATTTGGCAAGCATCGGACAGAGATCAATTTGGTAGAGAGGTTGCTTGGCTCTTTGATCGCTCTCTCTCTCTCTCTCTCTCTCTCTCTCTCTCTCTCTCCGGCTTTAAGACACCAGTTAAAGTGGCGTTGTTTTCTCTTTAAAAGGGACACGTTGGACAAAAATTTCCACGGTGGACGCCTCATTCTTTTTTAAATTTCCACGTCACAATAAAAAAAAAAATGCAGTAAAAAGTCCCCGTATGATGTTTGGCCGGAAGTGGCACTCAAGTAATCCCTTTTGCTTTGATTTGATACTCAGGTGATCTAAAAAAAGTTGCGATACTCAAGTGATATCCTTACAAAAGTTATGGCACTTTTATTGTTCTTATCCCCATAAATAATGAACATCGCAAATTACGATATTTTTCGCTTCGGTCAGAGCTCATGCAGGCCTCCGTGATCTCTAAACGTAAAATCCTAATTTAAAGTGGTACGAGAGTTAGCTACCTCAAGTGAATACGGCGAAATGCATATCAAATGATGAATTTCTTTTTACAATAACTACAACAATATTGATTCTCACGAGTTAAATGATTTATCAGAGAAAAAAATTGCTTGTCGAAATGTCGATGTAAAACTCATAAACCAGCCACGTCAGACACTATAACACCTTATATTCCGTGTAAATCCGATTAAACCGTATGCAAAGTGCATGTATGGCTGGAGAGGAAAAAGACAAGAACAAACAACAATGGTTAAAAAAAAAAAAAGGAAAAAGGAGGAGCAATTGGATATAAATTCTAATTTAAAGCTCCTATACAAGTTTTTTTTTTACCAATCCATTTGCTTTATAGGGAACAAAATCCATGGAGACTTCCTCCCTTTGGGACATTGGGCGTGGGAAGAGGTTGGAATCCTACTAAGTGAGACTCTTGCATCCTGCAGGCGACGAGAAATTAGTTCCTTCCGAACTCCTAGTCACTACATGAGTAACCTTAAAGCGTATACTGTAATAATGGGCTGCTTAAGCCCATTATTTTGTTAACCAAGCCCAAGCCCAATGGCAAACCCATTGCCTAAACGAGGTAAAGAGAGGAGAAAGAGAGCTTACGCGTACACGTCACGAGGACCTCGCGAAGTCGGATTAGCTTTTCTTTGCAGCATCCGGTAAGTAATTGGACTCGTTGTGCCGTCTAATTGGAGTAGTTTTCTTGAATTGTGAACAACGAGGCGTGACTGAGGAGTAATTAAGCTGCGATCTTTTGTAGAAGTGATGGTTTAAGGCATTGTGGAGTCGTCGAGCTTGAGATAGTTCATTTTAGCTTACGGTCTGATCGAAATGGAGTTTCGAGCAATGGACGGAGAGGAATGTTCGCTATAAACGAGTTTCTTCGTTAGTGCGTAGGAGTCAAATGGTTGACTAATAAGCGTAATTTAGTCGAGTCGTTTGTTGGAGTAGTGCATTACTTGAGTTTTTATATTGTTTTTCAATTAATTGCTATGAATATGAGAGCGTCGGCTCGTAACTTTCGTTGGTTGATTTTCAACTTTCTCAAGTGAGTGGTATTATCTCTTATTCGAATTTATAAATTCATATTTCATAAGCAATACGAACCAGTACTGGCATTTTTATTGCATAAAATATGGATCTAGCATTTACTACAATTTTATCTATTTGAAAAGTATATGTTGATTATAGTTTGAACTGTTTACTAGGGAATCATGAAAAGTTTTTTTTTTTTTTACTTTAAATAAGATTTATAAAAGGTACTACTTTTTATAATTGAATCATGAAAATAAATATGATTTGGTTAGTGAAGTTGAGTTTTGAAATGGATTCTGAATTTGATTGTGGGTTACTAGAGAATGTTGTTAGTGGGTTATGCTCATGTGGCTATGATTAGAACCCATTAAGGATACGTATGCATACTGTTATTAGGACACCCTTCTAGACGGATGGGAGGGAACTTGATCGCTTTTGTCACGAGCAATAAGCACGACCATAATTAGATATTGGATATTAGATTGGTCGATGGAATGGATCATCAATATTTGATTCCAAAGAGATTAGTCTATTGAAATGAACCATGGATGGTTGATTTGTTAATATTTATTTTATATGGTTTATTGGTATGATATGAAAGTTTTGTTGAAAAGATATAATCCATTTTCGAAATTTCATGTACATAGTACACTGGATTTGAGATTGATGAATGCATAGTGAATATTCGATTTGGTTTGAAGATACGTATTACTCAATGTATTATAGTTGTCCATCTCATTCATTCCAATCCTTTTCAGGTTGTTCAGCTAGCGAAGAGTAGTATGAGAGTGACATCGATAGGGAATTCTTGGTAGCTGGATGGAGGGTATGAACTTTAGATAGTTTGATACGTCTTAAATGACGTCGCTTGAGGTTTAATTTCTCAGTTTGAGAAAACATATATAGTTAATGGATTTTATAACTCTGATCCCGTAAACATATTATTGTTCTGCCGGATGTTTAAATGGAGATATATATTCAGACCACAACCTAATATTGATGATGTTTGAGAATGCGTCATTCGAGCAAGAAGATGGTCGTGCCGTCTCTCCTATTCTTGTAGGATTCGGGGTGTGATAGATACGACATTCTCGATCGAGAATGGGGGACTCAGCCAATGGGCTGAAAGAAAAGCTTGACGTGCATATCCCTCCATTGCAACACCAAGTGATACACACCTCATAGCTGAAGCCAAAATCATCGCGCCATGCCCAACATTGCCGGTCCTATTCATCGACACCGCCCTTTTGAATCTCTCTCGATTCCTTGGACCAGCGAAAGAACTTCGTCTTTACCTACTGGAAAGATCATGTCGAACGAAATGAAAACTCAAGTCTTTTTCGGGCGTCGCATTCCTGTTTCCCCAGTGAGTTTTCTCCTGGATTTTTTAGTTTTTTTGGGCGGACAAGCTCGAGGACCAGATGTTAACCTCATTCTAGTAAGTGTCTTCTTCACCTCAAGGGGTCTCTTCAAGAAAATGACCGGCATAATTGACCAAATTCGTGTTGCCATGCTTTCATCTAGAAAATCAAAGGTGCGGCATTCTTCAGTGCTTGCGTTCCCTCCGGAAGTGGCTTTGAATTTCAAAGGACAATCCTGCACTGCAAAAACCTTGCCTTTTGTCTTCACTTGCGTTTGATAGTTGGTATTCATCCAGCATGCGCAATATCTGCATCAATCCATTTAAATCCTCTAGCGAGACCTAATTTCCAAAAGTCAAAAAAGGAAAAAAAAACAAAAAAAAGAAGAAGACAATCCATGTTGAACATACGTCATTCCCGTTATGACAGGTTTCGTCCCCATTTACGAAGTATACGTATACGGATGAACTGCTCTTGGCTCGGACAGGTTCATGTTTGGTCTGGGCAGTAAGGAGGAATCTATGTTGATCGATTCATTTCTTGCTTGAACTATACAAACCCTAGAGCATAACCGCCTATATTATGCGAAGCGCGAACAAAAGAAAAATGTCGAGCATGAAACGAATTACAGAAAGTGCTAACTTCATTGAGAGAGATCGACGAGATAGTTCCATTGTAATGCGGTTACCGACTAGGTGCGGGCACTCGTGGCAAAGCTAGCTGGGCTTCCAGTTAGTGCCTAGTAGCTATTGTGTTTTTCAATGCAGTAGCCAGGGCTTGTTTTGGTAGCGTCCGGCCCCCGATGGGACCTCTCGTTGGAAACTTTAGAGCTCAATTTCGCAGAGCAATTTGTGAAACCACTAGTGAGATTTGTTATAGCCGTCGTTCTAGAGGAGACTACTCCTCTGTTGTGATTGATTCATGTGAGTTTGGGTCTAGTTAGTATTGGGAAACACTTGAATACAAAAGTTTCGAACGAATGCAATTACCTCTTTACCGATTCGTCAGATCTATTCGCGTGGACTAGGCACACTGCCAAACCACATAAAATCCGTTTTTTTTTTCAGGTTTCGCTTGTGCAATTTATCTCTTACTCGGATCGTTTCGTTTATTCACGTGTTTTTTTGCGCGGGCCGCAACGGTTTCTTAGGTCAAAATGATGTTGTAGAATTCCATTTGGCAAAAAAAATGGGATTTACAGTCCAACCATTAGAAAAGAGAAGTCTCTTCTTGTCGTAGCATGCAAACTTTCTTTTATCTTCTTCTCTCGTCTTTCCTTTTCCTTGGTAACAAATGCGTTTCGTGGCTTTCAAGACACAAACTTGGACCTTCTGCATCTGGTCTGGCCAAAAAGGAGTGCGTTGAATGAAACACTAACTCGTAGTCTATTACAGGAGCGTCTGGAATGCTGCAAGTGCATATATATAGAGAGATGCTTCATACATGTTGCGTATGTTACATTGGTTATATATCCTTGTTGCCAACTCCATTTGCCATTCCGTGTAGTGATCATCTGTGAATTGTGCACACAGCTCTGACCAAGTAGGGCTTTGACCCATGATGGTGAAGCTGGGAATACTCCATTCTCTGGTCTCAAGATTTGACTTTTCTCCAAGTTCCCACAAGAGAAAAAGCAATTATCGTGCACCCTCTTGGCGATATGTTTTGGAGTTTCTTTCCGTCAAAAAAGGAGAGAGAGAGAGAGAGAGAGAGAGAGAGAGAGAGAATCATAAAAAAACAATAAAGAGTCCATAGCTTCTTGGACTCTCTCTCTCTCTCTTTCTGTGTGTTTATAGAGCATGTAATCTTGCTTTTTTACACCGGCTAGGACATAGTCAAAGAACAAATGATATTGCAACATGGGTCAAACATTAGCAAAGGCGATAAAGCAAAACCCCCCCGCCCCAGAACAAAATGCCGAGACCACTCAAGAAGTGGGAGGAGTTTCCTTTTTCCAACGTCAAAGTGAAGAAAGACACATGCAATGGAACAATTTGATTAATGCTCTTGCTCCTTTTGGTTCACCACTCTTTTTTTCTTTTTCTCTTTTTTTTAGCCTTATCACCCGCGTGTTCCCACGAATGACTCGACTAGCCGAGGCTTAAACAATAATATATTTACCCCAAGATAAACAAGAACGTTTTTCTCACTTATCTCAGCATTCCACTTCGGTGGGGCAAGAGGGTCGGCTATTGGTTCTTATCTACTCTTAATTAATGAGATTGACTTTGTCTCCAAAACTATATAAAATGGGTTGATGTGTTCGGGGCGCGCCGACGATCTACACGTGTTTTACAGATAGAGAAGAGGAAGATTCGTACCATAAAGAGACGGAGGTCATCGGGTCATGTGAATTGTTGGGAGTACGCAGCGAAAGTCCGATACTTTTACCTAGGGAGATTGTCAAAAGAGAGCTCAAGTCAAAGCACGTCAATTTGTTCAGTTGAAACCACCTTCACTCAAAAACTTAAGCCAACGAGTTATAGCCAAATTTGGATATATTAATTGTTTCACACTACACTAATTCTCCAACGTGTGACTTCTCTAACACAACTCACATGTGATTTCTAACAATCTTCCCCTCACGTGTGAGCTTCAGTATTATATTTGCTCCTCCTTAATTCAAGCATATTTCTGCATCAACTTATTTTAACTTGAATTTCCAAGTCACTTGCAATGCACCGACAACTATGCTTTGTAACCGACCAACATCAACTGCTAAATTGGAATTGCATCACCCATGGTCTCCACCTTACATCTTAGACCAACTATCCATGGTATTTTCTTGCAAACACTCGTGTTATCCGATCAACTGTCCATAGTTGCTTCTCATGAGACCAACCATGATGGCAATTTCCACCCGAAACAAGCATCGTTCATGAAATTTCTTTCTTTATATATTTACCGGAACAGATTGGAGGCCCAACAATCAATCATCGATTCTGATACCTTTTGTTGAGAGCGCACATCGGAAGCCTGATATTTTCACTTGGGGAGATAGCCAAGAGGGAGTCCAAATTCAAGCCCTTCAATCTATCTAGTTGGACTTATCCTCACTCAAAAGTTTAAGCCAATAAGTTATGGACCAACTTGGATATATTAATTGCTCCACACTACATTAATTCTCCAAAGTATTGGACTTTCACTGCGCGCTTCTAACAAATGATATCAAAGCTGATGGTTGATTGGTGTGTCTCCAATCTGTTTTGGTGTATATCTCAAGAAAGAAATTTCATTATTGTTGTTTCGGGTAGAAATTACCATCATGGTTGGTTTCGCGAGAAGAGACCATGGACAATTGATTGGATAACATGAGTCTTGTTAAGAAAAGACCCTGGACAATTGGTTTGAGATGCAAGATGGAGACTAAAGGTGATGCAATCCCAATTTGGAAATTGATTTTCGTCGATTGCAGTGCATAATTGCCGGTGCATTGCAATTGACTTGGAGATTCTAGTTGAGATAAGTTGTTGCGAAAGAACGTTTGGATTAAGGGGGATCAAATTTAGCATTGGAGCTCACACATGTTGGGGAGATTATTAGGATAAACGTGTGAATTATGTTATAGAGGTCCTACATTGAAAAATTAATATGATATGAAGCGGTTAATATATCAAAGTGGGCCCATAACTCATCGGCTTAAGATTTTGAATGAAGGTGAATCCA
Source organism: Rhodomyrtus tomentosa (assembly GCA_028455895.1). Lineage (NCBI taxonomy): Eukaryota > Viridiplantae > Streptophyta > Magnoliopsida > Myrtales > Myrtaceae > Rhodomyrtus > Rhodomyrtus tomentosa. The sequence continues at coordinate 29,998,446 of JAPCWY010000001.1, read as the reverse complement.
ATTGAATAAGTTGAGGGGCTTAGACTTGGGCTCCCTCTTGGCGATCTCTCCAGGTGAAAGTAACGGACTTCCGATGCGCGCTCTTAACAAATGGTATCAGAGCCGATGATTAATTGATGGGCCTCTAACATGTTTCGGTGAATATATCAAGAAAGAAATTTCAAGATCAACACTTGTTTCGGGTGAAAATTGCCATCATGGTTGACCTTGCGAGAAGCGACCATGGACAGTTGGTCGGATAACATGAGTCTTAGAAAGAAAAGACCATGAATAGTTGGTCTGAGACGCAAGAGGGAGACCATGGGTGATGCAATCCCAATTTAGCCGTTGAGGTTGGTCGGTTGTGGTGCATAGTTATGGGTGCATTGCAATTGACTCGGAGATTGAAGTTGAGATAAGTTGATACGGAAGGATGCTTGAATTAAGATGAAACAAACCTAACACTAGAGTTTATTGTTAATATGCGTGTGTGAGTTATATTAGAGAAGTCTCAAATTGAAGAATTAATGTGATATGGAGTAATTAATATATTCAAATTGTCTCATAATACATTGGCTTAAGCTTTTGAATGAATGTGGGTCCAACTAGATATATTGACGGGCTCGGACTTGGGTTCCCTCTTGACAATCTCTTCAAGTGAAAGTATTGGATTTCTGCTGTGTGCTCCCATCAAATAGTATCAAAACCGATGGTTGATTCGTGGCTCACTCTCGATATATATCGATGTTTGATGAATATCTCAAGGAAAGAATCTAATGGTTAATGCGGTTTTCGGGCCGATGGGCGTTGTGGTGTAGCAACGCAGGCCCGATAAACGTTGATGGATATTCAAATTGAGATGGATCTGAAAGAAATAATCCGGTAGCTAACGTAATTTTCGGGCTGGTGGACATTGTGGTGTAGCAACGTGGACCTGATAGGCGTTGATGAAGATTCAATTTAAGATAAGTTGATGTGGAAGAATACTTGAATTAAGGGGAGCAAGAGGTCACACGTAAGAAGGAGATTGTTAGGAATCATGTGTGAGTTGCGTTAAAAAAGTCCCACGTTAGAGAATTAATGTGGTGTATAACAGTTAATATATAATTTATTGGTTTAAATTTTTAAGTGAAAGTGGATACAACTGGATATGTAGATGAACTTAGACTTGGGCTCCCTTTTTCTGCGTGCTTCCAAATAATTGATATCAAAGCCGATGATTGATTAGCAATACTTGGTTTAAGGGGAGCAAACCTAACACTAGAGCTCACACGTGAGGGGATATTGTTAATGTGCACATGTGAGTTGTGTTGGAGAAGTCTCACATTGAATAATTAATGTGATATGGAGCAGTTAATATATCCAAATTGTTTCATAACTCATTGGCTTAAATTTTTGTGTGAAGGTGGATCCAACTGAATATGTTGACGAGCTCGAACTTAAGCTCCCTCTTAACGATCTCCCCGGTAAAGTATTGGACTTTCGCTGCGCGATCCCAACACAAATCTCATACGAAATTAAGTCAGATTTAAACGTCTTCAGCCGCATCGATGCGCACGGGGTGCGTGATCAATTCGGAGGGGTTGAAACTTTGGAAAGGAGCCAAAAAGGGTGGGCCAAAGAGACAAGAACATGCAACGAAACGAATCCCACGAAAAGGAAAACCCTACCACTGTTCCCTCCAAGTGGTACCCATGCCCCAGTAGGTGGCACACACCCAACAAAGTCACCAAACCTGCCCCAGTACGAACTCTTTTGTTTTCTGTAAGTGAGTTCTACATGACACAAATGAAGTTCATCTCACAGTATGAACAGAAACAAGCCGAATATATCCGAGATCTTCGTCGCAGGCGGATGAAGCCACTCGGGGAACCATCTTTAATTTCACTAACCATCAAATTAAAGATGGATGATGAAGCTGCTTGTACAAGTATTATGTTTACATTGGCATTGTATACTTGATTGATTAATAAATTTATTAATCGTCCCACCAAAAAAGGATTTTTTTAAAAAAGAAAGGAAAAAAAAAAAAAAAAAGGAGAGGAAGGAAAAGGACCTCAAGCACAAAAGAGAAAGGGGGACCCTTAGAAAGAAAGGCATTGCGGAAACTGTTGTGGGTTTTGTCCTATGTGAGGGACTCCACCGATCGAAACCACACGATTGGTATCTTTGAATTTGCATCGGGACGAAGACGTGATCCGTCTTTCGGAAGAAGGCTTCTGTTCCATTTGAGTACTGCACGGAAGACCCAACAAAGTGGTCATCCACAGTCATAGCAAGCCACATTCATCTGGGCATAAGTACCAAAAAAAAGTTTAAAACCTATGCGCCGGTGCCAGTTCAATCATAAATAATTTTATTGTGTGAATCTAGTCCTAAGCATTTTCACATTTTGCCAGTTAAGTACATCCGATCAATTTTGCCAGAAATCACTGACGCAGACGTTAATCGTTCTACATAGCATGACAGATTCTGACGTGGATATTTTTAACATAATTTTAATATTGTTTTGATAAATTCATTTCTGAAAAATAGTTTTCAAAAAGTTATTTTTCAAGAAAACGAAAATAATTTCCAGTGTTTAGCTAAAATCTAAAAATGAATAGGAAAATATTTTTTGCCTTTTGGTATAGAAAATCTGCTCGGAGAAAATTACCAAAAATTCAAAATTTTAATTGTTTGTTATTTCTTTATTTCTTTTTCTTTTATCTCTAGCGATCGCCAGCCATGGTAATAGCCAATGACCGGCAGAGGTAGAAGGAATAAAGAAAGAAAAAAGAAAAGAGACATGTAATTAAAAAAACAAAAGGAAGGTGAAGAGTGCAAGGAGAAAATAGGCTGGAAAATAATTGAAAAGAGGAAATCATTTTCCCCATTTTTGAATGTGTTTTTTTTTTTCCATTGGTGGAAGATATTTTCTTAAGCTAGCTTATTTTCTGTGAGCCAAAAGCCGAAAAATTCGGAAAACTTTTTCCTAAAAGTAATTTATCATGAAACAAACGTACCCTAAGAGAGGGTCCGTGCATAAAAGGAACTTCGACATATCCATTGTTATGCATATTCTAGTGCTACTAGAGTTAATTGAAACCACGTGCACATAGCAATTAACTATATGAACAACTACCTTACGATATCGAGAAGGCAGTGAAGGGCAAAATCGAGGTGCATGCGTCTTCGACTCGAGCTTACACACGGAACATAGCTGCAAAACATCTTTGACAACACACACAACAAAATGCAACACATGTAGGTACATGGATCCAACGAAACACCACGGATCTGTTTGGCAATGATTTTGATTTTATGATTCTGTTCCCTGAAAAACAAAAGATGAGAAATATGTTTGATAACATAAATGATTCTAATTTTGATTATATCCATGGAAACAGTTTTAGAGAAAAAACAAGAATAAAAATAGTTGACTATAAAAAAAGAATTAATTTTAAGAATCACAAAAAGAACCAAGTCTCAGTTCTTTAAAAAGATCAAGTCCGTGTGGACTTCTAAACTTCAAAAAATAAAATTAGATATGAAAATTTACTAACAACTGATTTTTTTAATACACTTTTCAAATTAAATTTAAAAATAAGCTTTAGAGTTTAACGGAAAAAGTTAAAAAAAATTAAAAAAGGGGGGTAAAATAAAAAATACAAAAATACAAAAAAGGAAAATTTAAAATCCAAAAATTAAAAAAATTAAAAAATTGAAAAATTATAAATAATAAAAAGAAATTCTCACCACCTGGTTATTCTCGGGAACATAAATTTTATGCAGTTACCGTACACGTTTGTGTTCACGAATAGAAAATTTGTACAGTTATCAAACGCGTTTTGATTTTTTTAAAAACATCTGGAGAATATAATAAAAAAATATGACTCTAATCATAATTAATTTTTCGAATAAGAATCTTTGTCAAATAGGCCCAATACTCACGCACGCTTTGAAGGCATCAAAAGGTGGGTAATGAGCTACTTAATGAGGTGGCTAGGGGATCAATGCCCAACTCTTCTCTCTCTCTCTCTCGCTGACTTTTCAAACATAGAAATGCCCTTGAAAAGAGAAGACTTTCGGCGAATGGTGGAATGAAACTGAGGTGGGCTTGACATGGAGGTCTTTGCCTAGAAGGGAAGGCCAACACTTCTTATGGCAAAGAGTGTCAGATTTCATGGCCGGAATTTGCACTAACTGGTACGAGCAGCTTACCCCCATTATATGTTTTCTGCAGAAAAGATAAGTCTCACTTGAACTTCTCTAAGCGTGCGTGTGCTTTAGTTCTTTGAAAAGACATTTCTAGTAAAAAGAGCACATATGCAATTACCAGATCCGCCTGTGACCAAGAGCTTCATTGATTTAAGTAAGCTTCTTGTTTTTATCAGCTCGTTTTCTTATTGTGTTGTTAATCGAAAGAGATCGCTTTCTGTCTTTGTTAATCCAAAGTACCCTAATTTGGTGATTCTTTACTGACGAAGTCCGTGGTGCATCATGCCAGCCACTAAAATCTGTCCATGGGGTGGGGTGGTTGGTTTCTGTCCTTTGTCTCGTTACGATCTATCAAGACAATATAAAAAAGATCAAAGCGATTGTGGTCTCCTGCTATTTACTGAAACTAGACACCAAGTTAAGGAAAGTGACTAAGGGATGCGTGACACGTGTCGCTCCGTCAACGGCCCCTTTTAGTATAATCCCATTTGGAATGACACGTGACTCGTGGTTATTCGATTCCAAGTCACCATGATGTTCTTGACAATGATGGGGTGTTTGGTTGCGAATAGTTCTCAATTAAAACGATGGCTGTTTGGAGGAGATTCCCACCTTTGAGAGAACGAAAAGAAAATCAGAAAAAAGGTTTTCAGGGAAGGTGAATTCCTAACCAAAGTAGTATTAGTTTGATCACATTGGGATATTTTGGTGGTGACCAAATATTTTCTCGAAAAGGGTTTCTTGAAAATCGATTTTACTGGTGCTCTCGCTTTGCTTAATTCCGAGGAAATTACTTGAAAATTAAGGTTCCGTGTGGCGAGCACGCACCGGTTCGAAAGGGAAAGATTGCTCTCGCGATAAAAATTTCAAGAGCAAAGCACCTCGAATTGTCACCAACCTTGTCTCTACAACGTCTAATCGTCGTGTGCTTCAATCAAATGCATGGTTTTTGTATGATCTATGCTAGAGTCTTAAAAAACCAAACAAGTGTCAAATGTGGAAATGGAAATATCCAATCTCAAACGCTTAATGGAGCGATGGTAGGATGTGTACTTTGATATCAACATGCTGCCAGTTGAACCAATCTAGCTTTTCATTTGTACGCTCCAAAGAGAGACAGATATGCACATATTTTAATATTTTGTGGATTTGCAGCACCGAAGGAAAAAGTAGTATCTTTAGAACATGGGCGCAATACCACCCATCGCAAAGACAACTCTTTGCCACAATTGCATGGTGTGATGGAGTAAGCCAAGGTTTTCTATATAAGGAACTGAAGTATGGAAACAATACTTTTCGAGGAAAAAGAGTGGCAGAGGGAATAAAAGAAATGAAGCAAAGAACAAGAGGAAGAATAATAGGAGGGAGAGAATAAGGAATGATAAAGCAGGGGCCTTGTTAAAGCACAAAATATATTCTTAGCATTTCATCCATATCATGCAGCACATGATCAAAGGAGGTAAGAGTGGTGATCCTGTATAGATTTGATCGGTTTTTCTTTTCTTTTTCTTTTTTGGCTTTGGAATTGAATGTGTTAGGTGTGAGTGTGGAGGCCATTATTCTGATAATTCTTGCAGGGAGGTGGGCATTGTTGTCGATACGATATTTTTCGCTTTGGTGGTCGGAGCTCGTTCGGGTCTCCATGTTCTCAAAACGCGACATCCTAATTAGAGGTGGCACGAGACTTAGCTACCCCAAATGAATACGGAAATATGCTTTTTAAATGACAAAGTCTTTTATACGGTAATTACAACAATATCCATTCTCACGAGTTATAGCAGAGAAAAATTACTCATCGAAATATCAATGTAAAACCCAAAAACCAGTCACGTCGGAGACCGTAACCCCTTATATTTCGGTTTAAACCCCGGTAAACAGTAAGAAAAATGCGTGTACGTCTGGAGATGAAGAAGACAAGAACACACAATAATGGTCAAAGAAGGAGCAATTGGATATAATGTCTAATGTAACGTTTCTAAGTAATTTTTTTTATGTTTTTTTTTTACCAATCTATAGGCATCACTGGGAAAAAAGTCCATTGAGACTTCCTCCCATTGGTTATTGGTGATGGGAAGAGGTTGGTGGAACTGGTTGTGTTGGTGAAAGAGTGTCTGATTTTTGAGAAGAGGGTGGGGTTGGGTTGGCAGATGAAAACAAAAGGGTTTTGGGGGGAACTGCAGAGGGCAGGAGCAGAAGGGCACTGTGATCCTGTTTTTGTCACGAGAGAAGTAGACAGACTCAATAATTGCTTAGATTTTGTTTCTTCATTTCTCAACAGGGGCCCCCCCTCCCTCCCTGCCTCCCTCCTCATCCTCCTCCAAGTTCTTACTCCCTTCACTGCATACTCCCCACACCCCACCCCCCCCTCCATCCACCCAATTATCTTCAACCCTCAACTCATTGTTGGGCACTTGCTTGTGCCTCCATGATATGTGTCAAATCTCTGTAGCTTTTCTTTTGGGAATTTGGACATAGCAAAGGGGTGGACACTGGGACGCACACTTGAAAAAAGCACATTCTCGAGGGGGGGGGGGGGGGTGTCAGGGCTTTTGCCGCCCGTCCGGATCGATTATCGCACGGAGAGCGTCGAGGATTTCTTCCTATGTCCCATTTTCGAGAAGATGGCACCTTGTACGCTATGATTGACCTGAGCCGACGAAACCGTCTTTTGTCCAAGTGCACACAAGAAAAACCCTCGTAGTAACCCGGTCTCTCATCTGATTTGAAATGGCTAGGCCCTTCCTTATGTTCTGAGCCATTTTTAATATAAAGCAACGTTCTTCAATACACTATGTACATTAAGGTCGCAACACCCTTTCTCCTTTAACTCATCTTCAAATAAGAACTTCGCGCTTTGTTTGAGGGGGAGACAAAACCAATTCATTCTCGTTACATGCATAAATGTCATTAGAAATCTAGTTGTATGCTGTTAGTTATTTCTGGCTGTGGATTCACACACCACCACCGCGTATTTTGCATAAAGCATTCATTAATTGAAAAATTGTGAAGTCGAAAATAACGGTAGTACTGTCAAGCTATTAAGGTAGCAGCTCCCGTGGTAGTAATCACCAGATGTCCAACCATTTTTCCTAAATAGAAATGCCTAGCCCATCTATCCATCAATCTCTATATTTAAGGTTTTGGGAAACGATTTAATAGTTTAGATTAGACCTGGCTGTGCATGCTTTGCCCCGTGCCTCATTGTGTAAATCACAAAGGTAAAGGCGGGGGCATTTGTGCTAATTTTCCATTTTTAGGCAGCCAAGCGTTGTTGCCTTTTATGGAAGGGAACAACAAACAAAATTGTTAGGCAGATTCTCTCTCTCTCTCTCTCTTTCTCTCTCCTCTTCGCCTCAGAAACAACCGACAGCCTAGGCTTTTCTCTCTCTTCACTGTGTCAGTATTGTATTGAGATGCGAGAACCATGAAGATATAACAGCAAGATGGGGGGAAAAGAAGAGAAATTCAATAAAAACAGGCATAACCCACCACAAAAAAAAAAAAAAAGAGGAAAAAGGAACTTCCACAATAGCACAAAGTGGGATGATCAATGGGAATCTAATCTTTTTTTTTTTTGGGTGGGGGTTTTTTTTTTTGGTGGGGGTTTTTTTTTTTTTTACAAGAACCACTCAGGAAGAGAGGAGCGATATCTGCAAAAATGGAGGGAATAATGGCTAACATGAGGAATCACTATCAGTGCACTGTGTTTGGAGTGGATAACAGAGGGTCTGTCTCATGATATGAAGCTGACTTCACAAGTTGCCCATCATCATCACCCACGCCCCTAACGCAGAGTATCTCTTCAAGAGTAGCCCTCTTCTTCTTATTGCTGCTTGCTTCTTTTTGGTTCATGGCGATGGAGACAGAAGCAGAATCGGCTGATGACCCTTTGGATGAGATTGGCAATGAAGAAGAAGAAGAATAAGAGGGAGGAGGAGGAGGAGGTTGAGTGAGCTCTTTGGCTCTCTCCACTTGAACCGCCCAGTCGGTTCTGCAGAGGACACAGAGCATGAGCAACGCGCATGAGGCCTGAGCAGCCAACAAGCCGAGCCACAACCCTGCGAAGCCCACTTTTGCCACGAACCCCATGAAGATCGCCACCGGCATGCCGATGAGGTAGAATGAGCCCAAGTTGATGTTGGCACCGATCGTGGGCCTAGCGCTCCCCCTCAGGACGCCGCACCCCGTTGTCTGCGGGCAGTTCCCGAGCTCGCAGAGCCCCGCGATCGGCAGTGCCGCCGCAGTCAGCTCCAGTATCTCGGCGTCCCCGGTGAAGAGCCGGCCCCACTGGTGCCGCACCAGGGTGGTGAACAGCATCGCCCCCAGGCCGAGACCCACCGCGCAGACCAGGGCGATGATGGATGAAATCCGGGCCTGGGCGGGCCTCCTCGCGCCGAGCTCGTTCCCCACCCGGGTCGAGACCCCGAGACTGAGAGCCGAGGGGAACACGTAGACCAGCGAGGTGGTCTGGATGAGAATTCCCATGGAGGCCACGGTGGCACGGGGGTTGGCGAGGAGGCCGCACAACACGATCATGAGCTCGTACCACCACCACTCCAGGCACACTGAGACGCAGGTCGGCACGGCAAGGGCGAGCAGGGAGGACCAACCCCGGAGGCAGTCCGCACTCGGGGCGACCCAAGAGTCTTCGTACACGCGGGAGAAGTAGACGAAGGCCGAGAGCAGGACGAAGAGGTTGAGATTAGTCCAGACCATGGCTATGGCAACACCAGCAATGCCCATCTTGAAGTGGACCACCAAGAGGAAATTGAGAGGGACGTGAAGGAGGACCGAAAGAGCCGAGCAATAAGTGAGAGGCAATGTGATGTTCTGAGTCCTCAAATAAATCCTCAGCGGGTGAAGCAGAGAGAGGAAGAAGAGGTCAGGCATCGAGAAGAGGATGAATGTGTGAGCCGCGGACGATATCTCCTCATCCTGGCCGCACCACAAGAGGATCTCCTTCATGTTGGCCCACAGGAAGGTTATCGGGAAGGAGGCCGAGAGGAGGAGGAGGACGGTGCGCTGCAGCGTGAGGCCGAGCAGCTTCCACTGCCGAGCGCCGTAGGCCTGCCCGCAGATGGGCTCCATCCCCATGGCGAGACCAGAGATCACCGAGTAGCCGGTGATGTTGGCGAACCCGATGGCGAGGGACCCGCCCGCGAGCTCAAGCTCGCCGAGGCGCCCAAGGAAGAGCATTGAGATCATGGACCTCGAGTACAGGAGCAGGCCGGTGGCGGCGGTCGGCCCGGATATCTTCCCTATCGCCTTAATCTCCTCCAAAGCCTGAGGAGGAATTTTTCAAAGAACATGTCAAGCTCTGCATGGCCATCTTTTGCTGGCAAATCACTCGAGCATCATCATGTCCATGCATGCAAAAAAAAAAAAAAAAGGAAAAGGAAATAATATTTTTTTTGTTACATTTACCTCGGAAGGGGTAGGCCATCTATGGAGGTCGTCCATGGGGGTCTTATCTTGGTTCTTGTTGAGAAGGGTCTTCTCAGGGAAGTGGAGTGAAGATGGATTCGGGTTGCACATAATATAACTCGACGAACGAATGAATGACGATGGTGTTGTGTGGTGATACCACAGCTTGTGGATAAATAACAACACACACACACACAAAATGGTTTTTTTTTTCCCAATATTTTGTGTGTGTGTGTGTGTGTAAGAAAGAGAGACAGAGAGGAATGAGAAGAAAAAAAAAATTGGGTTTTGTTGCGGCTTCGTTTGTCTGATTTCAGAGGATGAGCGCTCTATGTTTTTTTGTTGTTACTCCCTCTTTTTGAGCCTTTGAACGAGAGTGCTTTTCTTATGGCATGGAAGGGGAGGGAAGAGGGGGTCGTATATATATACACAACCGGCGGAGTGAGCCGGGCCCCGCCTTGGGTTATCTTCCATCAGACGTGTCGACGGCCCGAGAAAAGCGTGCGCCTTTACATCTTTAATTGTTGCTCTCTACCGTAATGTGATGAAGAAGGGGTAGGAGGGGAGGGGGGGGGCCTCTTCTTGGAATTGAAAAAGAAACCGCCACACATTATAATTTTCTGGTGTGCAGCAAGAGGGTAAATTTTTCTTCTTCTTCTTCTTTTTATTGGTTGTTAAGCCAGGTCACGGCCATGCTCGCAACGGGCGAACGTGAAGTTAAGCCGGCCCGCCCGCAATCGCGTCTTATGTAGACCTTCCCGTGGCTGCTACTAAGGTAGTCCCTTTGGCGGATTGAAAGGGAGTGTGAGCGTGACTAATGCTTCTTTTGTTAGTACTGAGTCGAAATGGTCTTTAATCCCAAGCATAAGAAGGGCGAAAAACAACACCACCCCCCCAGAGCAAAAGCTGGTTTGGTGGGAGTAGTTAGTGTGTTTTTCTTTTTTCTTTTTCAAACCGACACTGGTCGGTTTGTGAAAGCAATACAGGGTTTCCAAAGGCTATATAGCAGTAGTGGCCAATCCTTCTTTTTTTTTTTTTAATGGATGGGTGGGGATTACTGTGATGGAATGGAAACAGTATTTTATGTCTCACTTCGGATGAGATAACGTTGTTATGAAGGGTTGCGGCTCTAGGCGTGTGTTTGTGTGTTTTTTTTTATACTTCATCGCTTGGTGGCAGAGGAAGTGTTTGCATGCACTGGAGGGAGGCATGTCAATATGTCATCCTACATGCATGCATGCATGGCTCTGTTTCGGTTTTGCTTCGAAACCGACTAACCTCCACCGAGGGTGACAATCCTCCCGTCTTGATTGTGCTGGGTAAGTTAGAGAGTCGCATAGGTCCATAGACTCCTTAGTATGGCCCTAGAAATTAAAGACGGTCGATCGATTGGTTCGTGCCAAATCACTGGTGCCAATTGTTGCTGACGCCAAAACATTAGCCCCCCCGCGCTCTCCTGCTTGCCTTATTTGAGAGGTAACATGCAGCTTGTGCTCCTATCCTCTCTCTCCCCCCTTCTCTCTCTCTCTCTCAATCAAGTCTCAGTGCTTGGATTGCAATGAGGTGAATATATGCATATAAAATGAACTTGTGGTGGAAGGTCATTTCTGGGGAGTCAGTGGAGGGGATATGGCTCATATCTGTGATCCATTGGGTAGGATCACAGATATCAACTCATCCTATCTCCATATAAAATCATTCCTGCACAATGATCAAAAGGGTCTATTTAAACAATGTCACGGGTTAATAGCTTCCGTTGCTGAGATCTGTGATCCATTTTGGGAGGATATCAACTCATCCCATCTCCACATATGGCCAGCCATTCCTGGTCAGTGATCCAAAGGGTCCATCTAAACGAGGGCTAAAACTTCTAATTGATCCATTTGACACTCTACCTTTTGTCAAATCAAATTTCTGATTCACTGCCCTAGTTACCACGTTGGCCCAAGAGCTTGCACAAATTAGACACAAGTAAAATGTGCTTAATATATCCCATCAAATCCCTTGCAGCCCTTTGCACTACTATAAAAATTTGTTCGATATCGATGATGGGTACGTGGAGTTTGGTGTTTGGGTCCTCAATGGGACCACAAGGGGAGTTTAATGGCTGTGTACAGTACCGGCAGATGGAAGAAAGGGGAGCAAAAACAGAGGAGTTTACGTGCACCCACTCCAACCATTTAATTTGTATCCCTTCACTCACAACAGAGAAGACACTGTCTCTCAGAAGGAGGGCCAAAAAATGGCAGTCTTCTGAGCAAAAAGGAACAGAAAGCCCCGTCCCTCTCTCTCCCACCACCATCTCCTGCCCCCAATAAGCTAAAAAGCAGCTCAACTTTTCCTGCCTCTTATCTCAAACTGAGCAATTTCAAGCACCAGTTCTTCCTCTGTTTCTGTGAATAAGAAAAAGCTTCTCTGAAATCCACATCCTGTATGTCAGTGTCCATGTGTCTCCAGCTCACTGAGTGGCTCTACATGGAGATTGAGAGCTATGTGACATGCAAGTTTAAAACAAGGGAAGGAAGCAGAAAAAAAAGAAGAAGGGGGTTCAGATTTAAGGAGATAGAAACACATCAGTCATTCTTTTATTATTCCATAATGCCTGCTCATTTTGGTTAAAAACAGGGTCTAACAAGAGCAGAGATAAAAGACACGACACTGATTAATAACAGTGAAAAAGATCCATCTCGGTTTTGTCATCCCCAATTGGGGAAGTGGGGCTAACAGAAGAGGGCAGATCCCACCAGACTGTTTTCATGGAAATGGACAAGCTCTAGGATCACATGGATGAGATGCCACTGCACTTGTATCAAAAAGACACATTGCAGCCAAAAAAGAAAAAGATCACAGTGGCCATCAGACCGAATTTTTTGGGCATCATAGCAATAGAAAACAAAGTACTTAGACACTGTAATGCAACTCTCAATGCGAAAAGGATATGCAAAAGGGACAGGACCTGCAAAGGATTTGACATCGATTAAAAGATTATGCCCTTCAAGATTAGAACCAAATTCACAGATTCTATCCCCTCATTCCTCCAGTTCCCCCAACATCTCTCGAAAAGGTTGATGCCTGAACCTGGAACAAAACCGTCACACAGAAAATAAATACCCGATGTTTGTTGCACCTTGAAAACACTGTACAGGTAATATAAGAAAGGTTGAAGTCACGTATACCCGGCAGACCCCTCGACCTACATATTATAAACATTCGAGCACTTGTTGCTCAGCCCTTTCAGGTCGACGTCAGTTTAAACCCAACAAGAATGAAGATAGTTGAAGATAAAAGAAAAGTTTTAACAGCTTTCATAAGTTAAATATAAATTTAGACTCCAGCAGCTATAATACAGCACCCAAAAGCACATCGCAGTAATATATCTCTGCAGCAGGAAAGCAGGACATACTTCCATAAATCCATATAAGTGCATCAACAAAGGAACTTATTCCAGGATTCAGATGCAAGCAAGAAGGAAAAGGAGAGCTAGCCAATGGCCTTTCACCATGATCAATCAAGCTTTTTGGAATTTTAGAGCACCATATGTTGTCTCTATCAAGGTCTCCAGCAGCACAACTTATACGCGAGCTGTTAACCACTAAGCATAACTGACCATATTCATACAACAAATTCGCTCAAAAAGATTCCTATTCCATGATTAGGCAACCCATGCGTAATGACATTTACATCAAAAGGAAAATGACACTTCCTGGAGAATATATCCCAACCACCAGCAGCTTTTTTGGTTGGTCAAGAAGTAGCCATGGGAGTATTTCCGGTATCTGCAACTCTCTACTTCACATAATAATCCATGGTGATTAGACAAAATTTTGAGAGTTCCAGAAAGTAGCATCTGTTTTTTAAATCAGAAATTCTTTCTTTGTGGAAAGTATACCCCACCAAGCATATTATACAACCATGCCCGAGTTGCCATCAAGCATGTGAAGACAATTGCTTCCTATTGTCTTCCACAATTCCCAACATGCAAAATGTGTACCACTACAATTCTGATTGTAAAGATACCCCAGTCCGGTGGTACTGTTTATGGTTCTAACAACTATCATGAAACTCATGTACACATAGAGATAATGTGAATTTTAATTCTTTTGTCAGAGTCGCTGTCAAAAAAAGGTAAGCAGAAACCAGGTACTGAATAATTTTGAGTTGGAAAAATAAGCAAATTTTTAGATAGAAAACCTTGTAGAAAATGACTCAATTGGAAGAAATAAGTATGAGTAAAAAAACTTCCTTCTACCATGACAGATTCCTACCAAACAAATCGATACAGCAAAATACCTCTTCTGAGGCCCTCACCTTTTGAGCGTTAGCTCAAACAATAGCAGACTTGCAGTTAATGGAATATCCATAGCTGCACAGCATGGACTGGCAAGTTTTCACACCAATTTGCTAAGACCCATGGTCCATTTATCCGGACGCTGCCTCCTGCTCTTAAAAATTGAAGATTAACAACTCAACTGGTCGAAATCACAAGAACGAGAGACCGCTTAACCAAAACAGCTATCGTTAATTAAGTTGGCATCGCAAAGTTTAAAGGACTTGAAATTGTCAAGGGAACGAATTAAACACACAAATATACTTAGGCGCAATTAGAATGTTCCATCTTCTAGCTTCTCATCATGCGAAGAAATGACAAGAGGCTTTTTAAAACATATATCCAGAGGATTAACTAATTCAGATCAAATATCAGAAGTAAACTTCCTCATTTAGCACTTGCTTAAAGTACCCGTCCTGCGGAAACATAATTTGTAACTTGTAACATGTTAGCAGCATGCTTGTTAAATTAGCAGCCATCCACATGACCTTTGCTGTCTGATGATGCATCGACCGCCTTAGTTCCAGTATAAACTCTTTCAGGACATCAAAGCAACAATGCAATTTTATACATCCAGAATGCAGTAGCTAGAAAAACAGTGATATCTGCATAAGTTGCTCACCGATAAAAGAGTCAACCTCTCTGTGAAAATGCCTAGAACAGAAGCCCCTACGAACATGAGGTTTTCAAAGCATCGGACACAAAAGGCATGCCATTAACATGGAACATCGCCCACTTGTATATCTATTATCAATTAATGCATAGCGACTCCAGAACAGAAGCCTTTGCGTTATATCAATTAATGTAGACGTTCCAGAACAGAAGTCTATGCATAATGTCAATAGATGTATACCAATGGTAATCGGCAGATAATCCAATCAAACCTTTACCCTGCCTCTTTGCCGAAGAGAGAAAATGATTCAATGGTATATAACTAATGTTTTCCAACTGGAGGATTCAGAAACAGGTGAAATATTCAATCAAAAATTTGATGCTCCCCCACGACAGAGATGCACAGAAAGACAGCAAGCTGATCATGAAAGACAAGTAAGCTTGTGAAACAATAAATTACATGCATGAAATACATTTGGAGCTCAATCTATCACATGCACTACATATGACGTATACAAAGGGCAGCCAACCCTTATAATAGACAACATTAGTCCATATGAATTATATACTCTGATGACTTGATGGATGTGGTGCTAGTGAGATGTTCTTGCAAAATATGTTAGTTTTGTCAAAGTCGAAAGTGTTTGGAGTTTAGTTTGTCAAAAGCAATGGATATAGAGGTCAAGAATTTAGACCATGTTTAAGATTGACAAAGTGCAAATTGTATAATATGCACATATAAGCGTATTGGGTCGATTTTATTTTTATTTTTTAACTTTTCTGGTCAGTATCTGGATGCTGAGGTCATTAAATATCTCCCTCCAAGAAATCATCAAGCTTGCCAAAAGACTTTTTTTTGGTTGCCATCACTCAACTTGCTTTCCACATATCAACATCTTCGACCTGAAACCATGCTCCACAGATACGGCATGAATCCAACCATATCAAATTGAAAATCTACAACCAAGGACTCCCACGGGCACCACTAAAGCTGATTAATGTATTTCATTGTCTGTCCAGCAACAATTTGTATTTCAAATCAATAGTTAACCAGCTTCAGCTCCCAACGCAAATCAGACAAGATGCATTACTAATCAACATACCAATATAATATGTGACAGGGTCAAACATGTCTCAAGCTCACACCAGCAGAAGATATTAACATTGCGCAAGCACAACATTCTCATACAAGCTATGTAAGAGGTCAAATTACATTAAAACCAAGAATTATTGCTTTGGCGGAATTACTATGGAGGCTAAGCAGTTCAAAATGGCTCCCTATGATGATCAAACAGTTCAACAATGAGCTGTCTAACTTAACTAACAGCAGTCTTTCTCTCTTAAAGCCAAAGACGCCCCATGACAAGGTAAAGATGGCAAAATAGTATTATTCTAACATAGAGAAACAACCTCACAAGAGATCAACCAGGGAAAAGGATGAAAAGGAAGCTTCACAGGTGGATGAAACATAGTTTGAAAACCCTGCAAAACCAGTAATCAACGCAAGATGAAATCCAGACTGAATACTACGAAAGTCTCCTTGTATAAAGCGAATGATACCAGCTATGGTACCACTTGTTGGGTGTTTTAGCTCTAGTATCACTGATCAAATGTGGCAGCGGTAACACAAGGAGGTTATAAAAGACAAATCAGGACATACTTATAGCAGATTTTTGTACAGGTATAAGGTTCACAGAAAATATATTGGTAGGTGTTAAGGCAACAGTTCAAGAATTACATGATTTACAGCCCATTTAGCTTTCATGAGCCCATATTTGGAGAAAATATCTTAGGGACTCTTGGGAGGGGGCCATCCCTACCTCATAGTTCCAGGAAAATTTTCCATTTCTTCTCCACGGCCTAATTGGTGGTAACATCACCATCATACATGTACTTTCTCGCTTCTATACAAGTAATACATACTCTTTTCTATCCAGTCCTCTAAAATATTTCTCTGGGATAAACCCGCTTGGTTGTCTTAAAGATACATGCCTGTTATCTCCACCGACATTCTTGATGACTATCTCTCCGAGCTTCATTGATGTGGCTCGTTAGCTAGTCCATTCGTAGTTGGCACAGTCCTGGATATCCATTGTGCTTGCAGAGAGAAATAAATGTGTTTTTCCTTCATTCATGCAGCTTCTTCTTTGATTTTTAAATTATGTTGAAAAGGTTTACGATCCAAGATATAGAGATCTCGCCTTTAACCTTCCACACTTCAATGGTTAGAACATGGGTCTACCGCTTCCATATGCCAATAGGAGAAGTTTCGACACACTTGCAAATTATGCAGTTCCCCCCAGTTCCCCCCGTGAAGTACTTCTCTTGTAACTTTAAAAAAAAAAAAACAAAGCACTTCTCTTGTAACATTCCATTAAAGAGCTTAAGAAAATACTCCATTTTTTCAAAAGTGCTTCTTCTACAACTAGTTCAGCCTTGTCCTTATCTCATCTCAGCCTGGTTAGATCTCTTGTCCTTCTTTCTCTTGCTCTAGCCAACTTGTGCATGCACTTTTCTTCTTCTTTGGTGCTCGAAAGATTGCAAACATCATGGATTGTGGCTAGCTTTATTAACTCACAGCTTTCTTATTCTCGTTCTTTGCCAGTATGTGGTTGGGCCACGCAATGTGTCATTTCTAAGCGACAACCTAGTTTCAGCACAATATTGCATCAGGACTCGGTTCATAGAGATTCAACTGTAGAAAAAGGAGAGCCCATTGTCAGCTACCTGAGACACATCTCTCTACGTCCTTTATCCAAGCCTACCCAGCCATGTAAGATAACTCCTACATTAATCGAGTTTGGCTTAAAGCATAACATATTTTATCTAGCAGGTATTGACTTTCCATCGCTAATATCTCTATAAACCTGATCAAAGAGAAATGCTTTTACTCGGCTTCACTTGGCTTGCCACCGTGATTCGTTCAACACATAATTATGATTAGCATCAAGAAGAGATAAAAACTAGCAATTCAAGTAGAAGAGTAGTGCAATCAAGAAATGTTTGAAAGAAGTAATGCCTAAAAGGCCCAAACGGTTCCCTAAATATATCCTTCTAGATGGCTTAACTCTTGATGTGCTGGTCATGTTGGGTCGCCTAATATATTAGAAATTCTATATCCTATTTGGCAATTGATGGCCGTTCCTAAATAGGATTGGGCAGATATCAGGCGCATTAAACTAGATAAGAAAGCGTGCCTAGGATTTATCTAAGTTCTTGAAAGGCAAATATAAAAACCAAAACCATTTCTTGCCATATCAAGAAAGAAAGAAAGAAAGAAAGATGACTTAACATTGGCAAAATCAGCCCTAAAGGTAGATGAAGATAGTGGAAAAATCTTAATCAATCAACAGCATGACCTGATGGCAAGTACAGACATGGACAAAATCCATCTGAGTAGACAAGTAAGCAGTATTCACCCTTTTTTTGGTTGAAAGCAGTATTCACCAGTTCATTTCCCATTATATAAAGGACCATATAAAGTAGTTTTCACCCGGTCATTTCACATTATATGGCCCTTTTCTCTTTAGCCACTGAATCTCCCAATTTAAAGTCAGAGCTGGCGCATATCCTGATTACAACCAATGTCTTTGAGAAAACAAGATTCAGAACGATTATAACTAACTCGAGGTTACACCCGCCAACAACTTCATGTAAGCTATTATCCCATTCAATCACCAAAAAAGGCGCGAGCGCACGAACTACTTAACATAGACTATCTGGCTAGACTCTGGAATACTTGGCAGTACTCAACAAGTTCAAATCCTCAGTCAAGAGTCTAAGCTCTCCACCAGATTATCAGAATTCAGAACTCTCCATGGCATTCAAGCAGCTGCAGAAAATTGCCCGATGAACACCGACCATAATTTTCATACCTACGGATTGGCTAGACTATACTTAGTCTGAAGTATTCTTCCCACAGAAAGAAGTTCCATATTTTACACTTGAGACAAACTTAGACAAGCTCACTTCCTCATCATCCCCTAGCTAAAAAAAAAAGAGTAAACCCATGTCTAGGATATCCTCACCTCCGAGATCACACCGCTCGGGTTAGCCAACAAAGAACGAATAGCAAAGTCAACCTCAATCAATCATTCGCATTCGTTGGAAAGCGAGGAGAGGGGGAAAAAAAGACTTGCTCGCAAAAAATAAACAACAAGGCATCCGTCTTTCAATGCCGACCAAATAGACATTAAAGGTTCGCAACGTAAGTACGACACTAGGTTTTCGCTTCGACCATGAAGCAAAACGAATAGAATGCAGAAGCGGAAGGAGCAATCGATTGCAACTGGACTAAAAATGAACCGTGATCAGCCAACGAAAAGTCGCAGGTCGTCGTGTTACCGAAGTCACGCGGAGGACGCGAGACCGCAAGCTCAAAAGGTTCCACAGCCCTTGGCCTCTTCTGGCTTCCATGGCAGGACAGCCGAAAGCAGTCAAGGGAAAGAGAGAGAGAGGGGGGCGGATTCGCGGGCTGAACCGCGATATTGATTGTTGACCGTTTGTTGACCACGGACCAAAGTAAATCGGATTTTTCTCGTCTGTTTTTTTTTTTTCCCAATAATAACGCGGGCAGACACCGATGGTCTATAGCCGTGTCCGGAGCCATTTAAAAATAAAAATAAAGATACATATTTTAAAAAAAAATGAAAACCCGTTATCTAATGAAATGCCAAGCTAATGCCTTTTTTTTCCCGAAACCACCGTAAAAAAAAAAAAAAGTAGATAGCTTAATCTTACAAAACACATAAAACAAAGTGAATTTGAAAATCAAATCAACTTGATAATGTTTGTAAAAACAGAAATGTTGAGCTAATGTTGAGAAGCTATGTGCTCGCATGATTTCGCCCTTTATTGGTATTTTTTTTTTATTGATGACGACCGAAAATTTATGTTAGATATCGTGGTTTCGCAATTTAATATGTTCCCGATAACAATCGAAAATAAAAGCATGTGCTTCTGCCAATCGCAAATGATAAAAGGGTTTTGCTTTTGTCCATAGTCTTCCTCATTTGACTTCATTAAAACAAATGGCTTGATCGAGGAAGGCGCGAATCTTATTTTGGCTCACAATGCAACGTAAAAAATGGAGGACCGGCGGTGGAAAATGGGGGATTGGACATCAACAGGGATTGACCAACCTGCATAGTACAGAGGCAAAGGAAAACAAATTTGTGGCGGCCGGAATTCTCTCCTAATTCGAGGACCTCTCATTGATGGCCGCCGTCGCGGGTTTATGCAAAAGACCACCTGGGGTCATTCGACTGGCTTGGCAAAATGGGCGAAAGCGTCTTCTCCGGCACAAGTGAAAATCCTAGCAATGCACAAAACTCTCCTCTTCACATCAAAGTGTGTAATTTCCAGTTTCACTCTTTATCTCCATCAAATGTGATAGACTTGAATGTTCTCGTCATTTCTTAGTATTTGTGTCGATTGGAAAAATGAGTCTAACATAAATCTATGCTTAAATTTGTCGCGACCTAAAAATCGGGATCACTTGATCTGGCGAAGGCTTTAATAAGCGGAAGTACATGTCAGTTTGATTGGGAAGATAGGCTGCTTATCGTGGGCTGCTTAGAGGTCTTACCAGCCAAAATCAGCTAGCCTCAACACTTCCTTCTTTCGAGGCCCTTTCATCCGAGTTAATAATGAAATAAATCCTCAACCGTGACGTGGCCAACTTCCTCGGCTCTGTTTCACGAACGACGATGAGGAGGGCGCACAGTGGAAATTCAAGAAGCGACCACGAGAATGACGCCGTGCGGTCTCACCGTGGACGACTCGCGTGCTTGAATCCTCGAAAATTAGATCGCGCATTCATCTAGGTTTGAGAACAACTGACATTTGATTCCACAAAATTTTACATTGTAACCAAGTCATGCTTGAAAAGTGTTGGCACCGTGGGCTCGACTTGCAATCGGCAACCCGCAAACAACGACCGGTCACGGCTAGAAAAGAAAGTGAGAGGAAAGAGAGAGTAACATGAGGCAAAATTGTAATAAGATTTAAGATTTTTTTGGATAATTTTTCTTATCTTTTCCACAGTAAAAAAAAAAAAAAAAACTTGCTTTAGTACATCAAACTCAGGCATAGAATTGGAAAACTGGTTACAAGATAAAAGAGCCGGAGGTGAAGCAGTGGGTGTTTGATCAAGAAATTAATTTTGCATAAACCGACTGAACCAATGTAATGGCTAATTTATTTCCGCTATTCTTTTTGCCAAAAACACTTCCTGACACCATCCTCATCTTATTTTTACCTTTATTTTTTAGTTTTTAGTTTCTCCACCAAAATTACTATTTTTTAAATTTCATTTTCATCTTTTGAAATTCACCTATTTTAATTTGCGATCAATACACTTTTGAGTCCTCCTAATGGCAAAGCAGAATAAAATTACAGTCTTGCTTGCTCCGAAACATTTTCTGCGGACATAGTTTTTCTTTTTATTTTTTTAATAAACACATAATGTCCAAAATTATTTCGACAAAAAAAAAAAAAAGCACACGGACACCTTAAGTGTCAATATTTGTGTACGGTGCTTACTTTGGTAACAATATTTTTTTTATCACTTAAATGTCAAATCGAAAAAATAAAATCATTTTAGTGCCAACGGTAAGAAATTCCGGCGACTTTATCTTAATTGGCACTTAAATAATTATTTTTTTAAAAAAATGACACTTAACTAATCCGAAAAACGATCACTTTAGTTTTAATTCTGGCGACCTCACCGGAATTGGCACTTAAATAATTATTTTTCAGAAGAATTGACACTTAAATGATCCAAAAATATATATATTGGCACCAAACTAACTATATAAAAATATTGACACTTGAGGTGACTTTTTGCCCAGAAAAAAAAAAGGTCTCAAATTTTTGGCACTTTAAGTTGTTACCGGTCTTCGATAAAAAAAAAAAAAAAGTTGTTACCCGCATTTCATCAAATTTTTTTTTCTGCCGGTTCAATTTTTTCAATTATCTTTCTTCTTATTCTTTTTTTTTGTATTCACTTTCGTGGAGATGAATCACAAATTTTGAAAAAAGAGAGATTGAGCCGGTCAAAATTACAAAGATTCTAATCCTACACGAACTCATTAGGCAAAACTACAACAAAGTTAAAAGTCGGTTTCGCCACGCTCATTCATCATCCTAGTGTGGCTCTACCTTTTCACAATTCAAACTAGCTCGACCGACAAACTGTTGGCTTCTCTTGTTAATGACTTTGCGGGATCTATGCAAACCAACAGAAGGTTTTCGTTAGCCACCCGATCAATCACATGGTCCTAGTGAACCTCAAGCCTTGAAGTGTCTTTGGCGGTTTCTCTAGGGTCTTCTTTAAGCTTTCTAGAGTATTCTTAAGAGATGATTGTGTGATTATTCTATAATTCTATAATTCTCTTCTTTAACGTCGATAGTTGTTAGATTGAGAGATACTATCTAAGCCACTAGATCTAGATCCGATCGACATTGTAACGAGAGTTCCTCCGGTATAAGTAGAGATGTACTCCCATTATTTGTATCATCCAACGCTGGAATAATGCAAAACTTTGTTTCCCAGCCTTCTCAGCTGAATTGTGAAAAGGTAAGATTTGAACCTAAGCAATTGAAAAGAGAGAACATAGAAATTAACGGCTGAATCAACGAGAGACTCGACTTTTCATCTACAGACAGAGAAAAGGAAAACAAAGATCGGATCTTCGTACCGTAAGAATGAAAAGTGATGTCGGAAGCTGGATAAAGACCAATTTAAAGATTTTTTTATATATAAATTGAATGAAAAGATGGGAGAGTGCTGCGAAGGTAAGATTTGGTCTGTCGGAAGATTGCGTTGAGGATAGATACGCTCCATTTAAATTGCAATCAATCGAACCATCGTGGACATGTTTCCATGCCTTATCATTAAAGCCCTCGTTGTCGATCCTGAGGTAGTCCTAATACTGCATAATTCTCAAATTGAGGGAAAGCATGACTGTCTTTGTATTAATGCAGAAAACATTCAAAGTCAGTAGAGCTATAATCAACAAATTTATAAAGGCATAACAAAATAAAATTCAATCTGAGGCAGGAGCAGATTGGGGAAAAAAGGCTGGTCTTCCAATTCAATCCAAGTTTGAACAAAAGCAATGGGCGGACCCGCCGACAAGAGTCGAGCAATGTCACTCAAAACTAGTTTAGTGACATAATCATTGAAGTACACATTAAGACGAATACAGGAATCGAAGAACAAAGATGCTAAAAGTAGCCAGGCTGTATCGTACATGTCATGTCGAAGAACAACAATGCTCAAAACACCAGGCCGCATCAAATACATCCTAACATGAAGAATACAGGAATCGAAGAACAAGAATGCTTAAAAACACCAGCCCCTATCATACACATCATAACATGAACAACACAGGAATTGAAGAATAGCAACGCTAAAAGAAAAAAGAAATATCAGGTCGTATCGGGAAAAAAAAATACTAAAAAAAAAAATCCAAATGCAAACTCTCGCAAAAATGCATAACTGATAACCCAGATTCGGTCCGATCTGATCCGGTCCGGTCCGGTACGATCCATGGACTTGACAACCAGCGAGTGAACTTGCGTGAATTTCGCGATTCAGCTTGTGTCGGAATGATAAGATATTCTTCGCTTCTCTTCTGTCATCTTTCCTCTTTCCTCTTTCAACCTCATGAACAAATAACTTGAGCGACGAGGCCCAACGTGCTTTTTTATTTGCTCACAATGCGTTGGATTGGAGCATTAGTGGTCAAAACCGAAACAGTCAA
Organism: Rhodomyrtus tomentosa; assembly: GCA_028455895.1. Classification (NCBI taxonomy): domain Eukaryota; kingdom Viridiplantae; phylum Streptophyta; class Magnoliopsida; order Myrtales; family Myrtaceae; genus Rhodomyrtus; species Rhodomyrtus tomentosa. Next base: position 29,975,136 of record JAPCWY010000001.1, on the reverse strand, counting down.
CAACACTTGGACTAGTGCATATAAAAAGGTCCACCAGAGATGTAGAACATGGACCGCCGGTGGGAAAACAGGGGATTTGCACTCGTGAGCTTGGGGTTTCCAAATCAATCAGCGATTGATTCGAACCTGCATGGTACAAAGGCCAAGAAAAGACAAATTTCTGGCGGCCAAAATCCTGGATACCACCTCCTAATTTAGTAAGTTAACACACTAGATGTCGAATTTTGAACAATGCACATCAATATTATCTGTAATGACAGGGACGGTGCGATACCAACCCACGGATGTTGAGCCGTAATGATCTAGATCAATTTTCGACAAGGCAATTTCCTCAAGGACTCACTCTATCGATCTTATCCACGGATGTTAAATCTAGTCGGATTAAAATGATTTATTTCGTATGCTGAGCAAGAACTGTCTTACACCGTCCTTTATTGACCGACGCTTGTTTGAACTTGACCAATTTTGGAATCTTATAATCCTGTTGCTTGAGATCATTCCAAGCACAATCAAACGCACGGTTGCAGATTAGCCAAATTAGGTTTTGATTGGGTTAATTGCGGCGAAGACGATGCTGGAAAGCTTCATAAAATGGAGTAAAGATCAAAGTCTCACATCGGAAGTGTTCGTGCGGTCAATGGAAGATCAGAATTGTACTTGGGAGGCTGAAAATCCCATCCGCGAAGCCCAACAAATCTTGGCCCAACACCAAAACATCTTGCTGGCCCACTGCAAAAGGGATGCAAATCAGGTACCCGATTGGGGTTGCCAAAACGTGTCGGATTAATTGTCTTTCGGCCCTTTGGGTCTCCTCCCCGCTCCAACACCTTTGAAGTTTACTTTGTGTTGATGCCCATTGTCTCGGCGGTACCGTATGAACCTCTAAATATTTAGTCACGGAAGTTTGCCTTTTCCGACCCAAAAAATAATAATAATAATGATGAGGGATAGGTCGCAAATTTTTCGCCTTCGAATTTCAGATGGTGCGCTTTGTCGCCTCAAATTGATAAAGTTCTTGTCTGTTATCTCTATATTAGAAGTCGCCAATAACCTTTTAGGGTCGGATAGAAAATCAAGTAAGATATGAAATTGTACTTCACTTCCTCAGTTCCTACAAAACCAGAGATTTAAGATCCGAGACTTGATTACACTGGTACTCTCATTTATTAAGGTGTCCACGTAGTCTCAATACAAAATTACGAATCTTAAGGTTCTTATACGGTAAGTGTCCATACAAATATTTTTGTGTTTATTACGATCCTAACTTGTGGCCTAACCATCCAACTGGGCTAAACAAAATAATAAAAACTCATTCAACCAAAGGCATAGAAGGATGAAATCAACTACATCAGAAGCGGTAACAAAATAAGAGTAAAAGGTAAAATGCAGTAAAGTAATTCAATATGAGTCGGGCAAAGAATATGACATGGCCTCATTGTCTTGTCAAGTCTAGACAATAATCCCAGGAAATACTATGTAATCAGATCCAATTATTGTCTGAAAGATCAATCTACCAAAGCTAAACCATAAGCAAGGCACTCACTAAAATCTCTAGACAATGTGAATATCAACTAAGAGACACGAAGATAAAATCTAATACTAAGACTATTATTCTCGGATTTATTTGTCTATTATTTATATATTTTTGGTCGGTCCATTCCCAAAACACGAAACTCAGTAGCTTTCCTCTCATTCCATTCCCTTTTTCTTATTGTTCTGTTCATTATTCCAACTGATAATTTTTTTGGGGGTCTTAATTCCAACTGAATTCGTTCATGGAACATTATATTTAAAGAACAAATGCTTAATCACTTCTGGGAATTAACCATCGTCATTCTCAATAGCGGCAGTTTTCGACAATTCACAAATTATGCACTGCTTTGGCGATTATCAGTTGTCGCTGGGAGACGAGCAGCGAATGAATTCCGAAAGTGTCGTCGGAGGTGGCAATGGAGAATCGAGCACGAACTAGGTTCGTCGAACTCTCGGATCTCGACGGAAGAGACGAAGTGACGGCCAATTTTGATGAGGCTATGCTCTGTCGCCGCTACAATAATTGCGATGTGGCCGCCTGTAGGTTTACAGATTTCATGAACAAATGGTTTGAGCAAGGAAGACGAACGTGCTTATTTGCTCACAGATGCATAGGATTGGAACATCAGCAGTCAAACTGAATTGTCAGCATCACTTGGACTAGTGCAAACAAAGAATGGTCCACCAGAGATGTAGAACGTGGACTGCCGGTGGAAACATTCGTGAACTTGGGTTTCCAAATCAATGAGTGATTGATTCGAACCTGCACAGTACAAAGGCCAGGAAAAAACAAATTCATGGCGGCCAAATCTTGGACACCACCTCCTAATTTAATAGAATGTAATATTTTCTGCACATGTCGAATGTTGAATAATGAGTATCAATCTCATCCCCGATGAAAGGATGGTGCGACATGTGAGTACGGATCTGGTGTCCGAAGACATAATTCGAGGTTCGTGCCGGTAATTACCTTCGGTCAATTTTCGACAAGGTAATTTCCTCGAGAACTCCTCTATCGCCCGCACGGATGTTATGTCTGGTCGGGATTGAATTGACTTATCTGGTCCGTTGAGCAAGAACTATCCCACGCCATTCTTTATGCCCAACGCTTACTTGAACCTGACCAACCACACATCTGTTTTGTTAGGCTTTTGGAATGTCATATTCCTGTTTACAAAATCAAACGCACGGTTGCAGAAATCACAATGCGAATCTTTGGGAAGGAATGATAGTGGCTGATTTGGATTTTCCTATCCTTGTCCTCTCTTTCTTGAAAAGTGAATACGAAAAAAAAAAAAGCCGCATCGGTATTTTTCGTTACCCAAGTCAGATGAAATTAAGAAAAAAAAAACTTGACTGTAGCAATTGGATAAGCATTAGGACTGGATTGCGCTGCTTGAAATTTAGAATGCGATTATCCCTTTATAACGAGTTTAAGTACGTTTAGTATACTTATATCTTTATATAGTACCAAACTTAAAATTTCACGACACCTGCATTCTGACATTTTGTTAATCCCAAAGCTTAATGTTGGCAAAATTATGCAGCCTTTGTGTTGTTTTTAGAGAATCGAAAATAACGTTTAGAATTTTTGTGAAAAAATTGCTTAATTGAGTGGGCCTCTACACGTGGATCATTCTTATAATAAAAGAAAAACGCCATTTCATTCAAAAAAAAAAAAAAGATTTTCCATTTGAGAACGCTTTAATTTTTTCTCAGAAATTTATGCACTTAATCTTATAATCCGGACCGTCTATTTTTTTACGGATATCCTAGATTTTCGATTTTTAGAGAGTTATATTTTAAAATTTTTATATATAATTTTATTAATTATAATCTGAAATATTTATTGATGACACGAATGAGTCATATATATATATATATATATATATATATATATATTTCTCGGTTGGTTGGAACTTTATCTCTCTCTCCCCCCGTTTTCCAACACTTTAAGTCAGCTACGGCTGCTTGCCGTCAAAGGGGAGCGACACCTTATGGAATGGAAAAGATAAAAGAGGCCGTCCAAATTCAATGTTGAAATTTAACTTTACCTGTCTTTTCAATTGGAGTTGGTACTCCCATCCCGTGTTGCTTTTCCTAGATTTTACGTACATCAAGTGTGCGGATTTGGAAGCACGCCGGGTTGATTGCGACAATATATACTCACCTTCAAATTTCGGATGGTGCGATTTGTTGCCTAGAATTTTTTAATCTTTTTACCCATTATTTTCTGTGAGGACCGAGGAGAGATGAATTTTCCTAGAGCGATGCGACACGCATTTTTTCTGAGTAAAGACCGGCTTAAGCGCAATTAACAACACTTTTCAATCCATACACACGGAAAAGTAGCTTGAGTATGATCGAAGTTTTGCAAAATATAGAGTGATTTACGGATAATACAAGTATATTGAAGCCTGAAATTTAATATAAGTTGGACTCCTATAATGTAATTTATAAATGGAGACTCCTCGAGTCGGTGAATATGCGTAAATTTACTATCAGTTATTATTGGACATCACGAGATGTACAGTGTTTGTATAAATACTTTAAAATCGAGTTTTAACGTGCAGGGTTTTATTCACATTCATTTGGTGCGAGAGAAGTTTTCACTTTTATATTTATATTCCAGCTTTCTTTTGCATTCCATGTAGAGAACCTGAAAAAACAGTAATTCGTTTTTTTTTTTTTACTTGGTACTGCTACTTTCACTTCTTATATGACTAAGTCCAACCACATTTACAAATTAATAATAAAAAAAAACATAGCACTCAATCATTCAATTGCAAAGTGATGGCCACATTCCTTCATCTTTTTTTTTTCTATTTTTTCTATTTACATTTAGGTTTTACTTGTCGTATTTAAAACATTTCACATGTTTTTTTTTTCATTGCGTTCCTAGATATTTCTAAAATTTTTTACAGACTCCATGTAAAAGTATCTCAGCAATAGTAAGGAAAAAAGACAAGTTCTTTGATTAGTAAAGAACTTAAAAATCTTATCATTGCTCGCATTAATTTATCTATTCTTTGTCTCTCTTATCTCAAAAGCTCGCTTTCTTGTTGAAATTTTTCATTTTTATTTAATTAGTCTAAAATACATATCAAGTCTCTTTATTAACTATATCGAAGAGACTTTTTTTTTCATTTAAATTTGCTAGGTATATTTACAAAGCAAGTAAGACGATTTAAAAATACGCTAAAATTATTGTACCCCATGAGAAACCTTGATATCTTTCACAAAGAATTTATAGATGATATGATTTTTATTAATCCAAATAATGAGATTTCATTGAATTTTAAAAAAATTATTCGATGTAATGTTTTGATTTAACTAAATTTCACATTTAAAGTTTCATGTTGGAGAATATAATCGTGAACTTACTTTGGAGAATTTTCAAAGATTTCTATTTTTGCTTAAGACTGATAAGATGGGATTTGATGATGATATAAACAACAACAGTGAAAATTTATAATTAAAAAATGACTGCTAAAAAAAACTATATGTTGAATTATTCCAAGATTCTACTTGATAGTCTATGCATAATTTTGATCGGCAATGAAGAAAAGAAATAGGATTCTTGAAATTTTCTCTTTTCGCCAAACTAAGTTTTATATGAAAGTAAAATTTAATGATTAAAAAAAATGGTGTCTTTTGATATACATGGGAAATTTTGGCTCTTTGGTAACTAAATCCTACATAGAAGTCTAAAAAGGAAAAAAAAAAAGTAAATAAGGTTGGGACCACCATTTTAAATTGCAACTGAATAATTTATGGAAAATATTTATCTTTTTGGTAAAAATTGGGTGGATATAGTAATATAAGGGGTAGAAATAGCTCTGCCCTTATTTTTTTTTCTTCCGATGATTTCCCAATAATTTGTTGTCATGTGTGCCGATATATATCTTATGTAAAACAGGCGACCCAAGAAAACTAAACATGCTTTTCCACAAAGGTTTCGTATTAATCGTGTACTCCCCTATTCAAGTAAACCATTAAACTTGAAGACTCTCGTACTAAAATTTGGCCGGATCCATGTAATAACACCTCATTTTCCGTTCAAATCACTAGTTTCGCTTAAATAATAAGATAACGAAATGCACATCGAATTATCCTTCTCACTTAATTTTCTATAAGAAGTTTGTTTTTACAATGGGTAAATCCAACTAAAACTATCCCTTGTCCCATGTATCATCTAAGAACCATGTTGTTTATCAAAGTACTCGGACTATATATATCTCTTTAAGACAGCCTATTCAATGCTTATCAGTCAATGTAATAACATTTACTCTCTACACCATGTTTGAATCATGTTTTGGACCGCTCTAGCATTTGCCAATCCTCATCTCCTTGGGCAGTTGAACCATTCGATAGATTTCATATTGATTAAACCCACTGACACCCCTCAATTAATCTAAAGATATAAGGCAGGAAAGACCGCGATATTCTCGCATCAATGGTGCTCAGAGCTAAACTAAATCAATGGAATAGAGTGGTTCGCGTTCCGTATCGATCAATCGCTTCCCAAATAATCAATTACATCCCAATAAAGAATTGTTATGAAGCCGCCTAACTTATAAGAAATTGGTCGAGTGGCCCAAAAAAAAAACAAAAAGATAAATGAAAAGATTAAAAAAAAAATGGGGCAAGGAAGAATATTGGAAGAAAACCAATCATTGTCGATTTGCTAAAAACCAATCAAGATCAAACAAAAGTAAGAAAACATATGGATGAGACTTCACAAAAGTTAATTATATTCCCTCTTTTGCTTTTTAATATAAACGAAGCTTCTATGACAGTGCCTGAAAGAAAGGAAAGTGTATGGCCATCACTCGTCTAAAAAAAAAAGTGGTTTTTTTTTTTTCTCTATTTTCACCTTTTGATAAAACATGCAACTACCTTAATCCATTGAACATGCATGTCGAGGTAACTTTCTTGTCCTTTCTTTTGTGTGTGACAAGGTATATCCTATTCAAATAAGGCAAACTAAAAATAATGGTGTACGCAATTTTACACGGAAGAAAGGGGGGGTGGAAATAATTTCTAATTAGCATAAAAAACGAGCTCCTCCGGCTGATTCAAATAGAATCAATTCAATTTTTGTCTTGTCTGATTTTGAAGTTGATAACCAAGTCGGACGACGCTACACTAGACTCCAGAGTATAGTTCATGCACGCAATGTGATGCTTTATCGAGTCGCCTTCGAGTATTAAAATAAGATCAAAGTTGGACGACCTGGATGCACCTGTCTTCTTTATACATTTTCTGCGCCTAGTATAATGAGGCATGTATGTACCGTTACATTAACGGGAAAACATGAACGCCACCACCCCCTGCTTGGAGAAAAACAGAGGATGTGATGATGATATGTGGATGATAATGAGAGGAAAACAATCGTCCTAAGTAAAATTGTCTCCATCTTCATTCTCCCTTCACTTCTCTCCCTCTCTCTCTTTTCCAGCGCCAATCATGGCGGCGTCGACCACCCATGGCAGGCGGAGCCTCCCTCCTCTGTTCCTGCTCTGTATCCTCTGCCTCTTCTCCTCCATTGCCGTTGCCGACGAGCTCCACATACTCCTGAACCTCACAGCCACACTCCAAGCTCCACACTCAAACCTGTTCTCTTCGTGGACGCTGAACAACCCACCGTGCCAATTCGCAGGCATCACCTGTGACGTCAACGGATCAGTGACGGAGATTGACCTCTCGAACCAGCAGTTAGCCGGCGTGCTCCCCCTGGGATCGATCTGCAAGCTCAAGAAGTTGGAGAAGCTCGTGCTAGGATTCAACTCATTGCACGGCACGCTGACGAACAATTTGAATGGTTGCGTTAAGCTACAGTACTTGGACCTTGGAAACAATTTCTTCTCCGGATCAGTCCCAGACGTCTCGTCTCTTCGCCAACTGCGTTATCTGTACTTGAACAATAGCGGGTTTTCGGTTTTCCATTGGAGTTCCCTCCAGAACATGACGGATTTGATCGTCTTGAGCGTCGGAGACAATCCCTTTGATAGGACTCCTTTTCCTGAAGAAATAGGAAGCCTTTTGAAGTTGAAGGAGCTTTACATGTCGAATTGCAGCATCGAAGGACGAATCTCGCCCGTTATTGGGAATCTCCCTGAGCTCGAAAGCTTAGAGCTTTCACATAATTCTTTGACCGGTGAAATACCTAAAGAGATTGGAAATTTGGTGAATCTCTGGAGAATCGAGATCTATAGCAATAGTTTGACCGGAAAGTTCCCTCTCGGTTTCAGAAACCTCAAGAAACTCGAGTACTTTGACGCATCGGCGAACTTTCTCAAGGGTGATCTTTCCGAACTGAGATTCTTGACAAACATAGTTTCTTTGCAGCTGTTTAAGAATCAATTTTCTGGGGAAGTACCAGCTGAGTTTGGCGAGTTCCAGAGGCTTGTCAATCTGTCCCTTTACAAGAATATGCTCAATGGTTCTCTGCCTCAGAAGCTTGGCTCGTGGGCGAAGTTCAATTACATAGACATCTCAGAGAATTTCTTGACGGGTCCGATCCCGCCAGAAATGTGCAAGCAGGGGACGATGACGCAGCTTCTCATGCTTCAGAACAACTTCTCCGGTGAAATCCCAGGGGCCTACGCGAATTGCTCGAGCTTGACGCGCTTTCGGGTCAGTAACAACAGTCTCTCTGGTGTTGTTCCTGCTGGTATCTGGGGACTGCCAAATGTGGACATGATTGACATCTCTTTGAACCACCTTGAAGGGCCGATCACCTCTGATATTAAGAGTGCCAAGGCATTGAGTCAGTTACTAGTCGGAAATAATCACTTGTCAGGTGAATTGCCAGAGGAGATCTCGGAAGCTGAATCGTTGGTTAAAATCGACCTGAGTTACAATCAGTTCTCAGGGGAAATCCCGGTGAGTGTCGGCGAATTGAAAAGTTTGAGCAGCCTCTATGTGCAGTATAATATGCTTTCCGGTGGCATACCCAAGTCGCTGGGCTTGTGTGTTTCACTAAGCAACCTTAACATGGCTCACAATTCGCTCTCCGGTGAAATACCGCCATCTCTTGGATCTTTGCCGACTCTGAACTCTCTGGATTTGTCCAATAACGAACTCTCGGGACAGATTCCGTCTAGCTTATCTTCCTTAAGACTAAGCCTTCTCGATCTCTCTAACAACCATTTGACCGGCCCTATCCCACAATCTCTCTCGATCGAAGCTTACAATGGAAGCTTTTCCGGAAACCCCGGCCTATGCACCGCCACAAGGATCGGTTCCTTCAAGCGATGTTCATCTCATCCAGGCACATTGAAGATCGTCCCAACCATCTTAATTTGCTTCCTTATAGCTTCAGTGGTACTACTAACCTCCCTGGCATGCTTCTTTTGCATCAAGAACAGAGAAAAGGATGGAGACAGCAAGTCAAGAGAAGAATCCTGGGAAGTGAAGTCGTTCCACACACTGACCTTCACCGAGGATGCGATTCTCGATTCCATAAAGCAAGAGAACCTCATTGGAAATGGGGGTTCTGGGAACGTGTACAGGGCGAAACTCCCTAGCGGCCAACAGCTCGCCGTGAAGCACATACTGAAAGCGGACTCTAGCACCCAAAGAAGGAACCTCAGTACTAGCCCAATGCTAGGTAAGGACCACAAAAGCTCCCGGGAATTCGAATCTGAAGTCCGCGCATTGAGCTCGATTAGGCATGTCAATGTGGTGAAGCTGTACTGCAGCATCACGAGCGAGGACTTGAGCCTGCTCGTTTATGAGTATCTCCCCAATGGCAGCCTGTGGGACAAGCTCCACTTGTCCGGGAAGTCGGAGCTGAACTGGAGGACACGGTACTGGATTGCAGTCGGGGCGGCCAAGGGACTAGAGTACTTGCATCACGGGTGTGAGAGGCCCATGATTCACCGGGACGTGAAGTCGAGTAACATCTTGCTGGATGAGCTCATGATGCCCCGGATTGCAGACTTCGGGCTTGCCAAAATCCTTCAAGCCGGTCGCAGTGTCAAAGACTCCACACAGGTCATAGCAGGAACGCCTGGTTATATTGCCCCTGGTAAGGAATTGGTCATGGCCACGCCCTTGTGTTTCCCTGTTCTTCAATTAATATCTGATAGTTCTTTTCGAATGAAACCAGATGGAAAATGATTAATTAGCCAATGAAGTTTTCAGACGGCGCTTAGTGCTTATAATTCATGTATGGTCTGTACCCCGCAGAGTATGGATACACGTCCAGGATCAATGAGAAGAGCGATGTCTACAGCTTCGGGGTGGTCCTGATGGAGCTCGTGACGGGGAAGAGGCCGATAGAGCTGGAGTACGGGGAGGACACGTACATCGTGAGCTGGGTCTCGAGCAACTTGAAGTGTAAAGAGAGCGTGATGCGCCTGGTGGACTCGAGGATCGCAGAAGATCACACGCGAGAGCAGGCCATCGAGGTGTTGAGGATCGCTGTTCTATGCACGGAGAGGCTTCCTTCGCTGAGACCAACCATGAGGCGCGTGGTTCAGATGCTGGAGGAGGCCGAGCCGTGCGGACCGGTCGACATTGTGATCGAGAAAGATGGCAAGTTAGGCGTGGCTGGTGGTGAAAGCTGACTAGGATGCGCAACTAAACATGAGGAATTGGGGGTATAAGCCGGCGCCTGACACCGACGGAGCGAGACGTCGAAGGCCCGAGACGAAGGCGACGGCTCCACATCACTAGAAATCCGGGAGCACCCAAAACTCGCTTCGAAACCCTGAACATTTTGGGATGCAACGTTGGAGTCCAGACAAAACCACGAGAAACAATTGTATAGGAGCAGTTTTAGATTGTATTGTATGCGAACCGTAATCCAAGTGTTGAAATATAGTTAGTTGTCGTTTTTTAAGGCGAGGATTTCCAAAGAACGTGATCGATTTCTTCTGTAATCTTTGCTAACTTTAAAGAGTTACAAGCGCGTGTCGTGATCGAATTTTCTCTTCCCTTTCTCGTGATCGGTTCGGTCCAAATGAAAACTACGGGTCCGAACGTAACATAAGCGCGAGGAAGAGGTAGAAAAGAGGAGCATGCACGATCAAAAGAAAAGAACTGCCACGTTAGCGAGAAGTTAACACGATCGCACGTTCTGGTTTTAACATCGTCCGATGTCTCAATGTAAGCTTTTTCATTAGATTGTCAAAAACCATTGGGTATGTCATCTTAAGAGATCGGATCCAAGTGCTTTGGTGATTGCGTTTTTGTGTGTGTAACCACCAAGAAAATTTTGTGAAAGATATTGAAACGGAACAAAGATATGCTCATGAGAAATCCTAAAAATTATCACAAAAGTATAATTGAGACCTAAAACTTGCAAAAAAAAAAAATACATTCAAATCCTTAAAATTGTCAAATTGATTCAATTGAGTCATTTTTGTTAACACCATCAATTTGTCTAAGGAAAAATGATGACGTGTCATTTTTAAATTAATTCCCTTATCCTACGTGGCACTTTTATTTATTTTACTTTTCGGAATCATATTTAAATTGAATTAAAGACTGAAAAAGCTAAATACTTATTTGAAAAAAAAGAAAAAAAGAAAGAAAAGGGGGCAGGGCCTCGCCGGTGAGGCCCTATCGCCGCCGCTGCCTATTGCCGAAGAGGCCACCAGCCCTAGGTGAGGGCTCATCGGGCCCAGCCGAAGGCCGGCGAGGCTCAATATGCAGGAGAGCCGGGTGAGGGCTCTTCGGCCCCAGCCGAACGCCGGTGAGGCTCGACACGCAGAGGCCTTGCCCAGATTTGGGTTAAAGAAACCCAAATACGGGTTAAACCTCATTCGATTTTTTGCTTTTCTGTGTTTTTGCTTGTCAAATAGGACTGTGAGAATGGAGGAGTGGTGACAGGCTGAGAAGAGGATTTATGTTGGTGGGTTTTGGATTGTCAGTGATCGAGGCTCTCTTGCAGCTTTGGGTTGGACCTGTTTCATCTTCTTCTTCGCTGTCATCATCTTCTTTGGTATCTGGTCTTTGCTCCGTTGCAGATCTACGCGAGGCCTCATCGGCCCCTCCGATAATGGGAGCAACTGTGGCAGGGAACTGTCCTTTTCTTTTTCTTTTTTTGTCTCTTTCTAATTTTGCTTCTTTTTTCAAATATTTATTAAGCTTTTTTAAGTTTTTAATTTAATTTAAATAATTAATTTAAAAACACCACCTCAGCACTTTCCGTTACATAAAAACGATTTGACAAGTTTCAGGGCTTATAGGAAACATGTCCCAACGGAGTAATTAAAGGCCACGAAGATGGAGCCCATGAGATTTTCGATCCAATCTATACCAGTACCTACACTGGGCCGGCGGCCCAAATTAGCCTTGGGGTTGTTAGCCATACGGCCCCCATGTCGTTCGTTTCAGCTTCGCGTTGGATCCAAATCAGATGAACGACTAGCCGAAGAAAATTTGTCGGTGTCTCCAGGTTCAAAGCCTCGCGTTTTCTATTTCTTTTTTTCTTTTTTTTTTGGCTTTCATTATTGTTCTTTTAATAATCCGAAAGCGTAGGAACAGAGACACCAATTACTTGAAAAAGTCTGTGGAAAATCCCACGGGGTCGGAACCGGTTAAGTTCAGGCCTTCCGGCACGCGGTGCCCGTGTTCTTTAGCAGCCGTGACCGAAGCATTCGAATGTGCAAAAAAAAAAAAAAGCCCGCCCTACATCGCTGTGGAAATCCGGACACTTGCGCTCCCCCTATTTTTTTTTTTTCATTCGCAAGAAATCAATGATTTGAAAATGCTCTTTTTCACAAAATTGATCGCGTATGTCCGCAAAAGTATTTTCATCATTGAGGACAATTTATGTCTAGCTATTTTTGAGAAAGACGAAAATATTATCCGGTTATTCATTTTTGTCAGCGATGTTGGTTGGTTATTCGTTTTTCCCACAAAACAAACAGGGAATTATGTAGAAAATGAGTTATTTTGAAAAATATCATTCCCAAAAACAGCCGCTTAAAAAAATTAGTGGGTGAAAAAATATGTATCGTCCATTTATTTTCTTGAGAAATAAAAGCAATTACTTTTATGAATATATATATATATATATATATATTGCGAAATAAACCGACTTTTATTTTTTTACTCAGCATAGCAAATCTTTCACTCAAATCTATTGGGAAGGACGAATCACACGCTCACAAGGAGCAGAGTTCTCAAAGAGAGAAGACGAATCTCCTTTTCAGGGTGAACTTTTGCCTTAGGGTTTTGGGACGCGGCAGGCCGCAACAATGGAAGATGGCAGATTAACAAAAAGAGAGATGTGGGGGGAGAAGCATCCGTGGCCCTTTGATCGTCACCACAAGAGCAAACGCCCAATGTCATCAAGCAGAAGATGCACTCCTCCCCCACTTCTACCCCTCCATGATTGGCCTAACTGTTAATCCCCACTTTTTTGGCTTCCACTTAGGCCCTTTTTTTTTGGGCAAGAAATTTTTTTTTTTTGTTGGTCCCGGCAAAGCGACCTCTCGGCCGTCGCCACGTCGCAACTCCTCGAGCAATTTCCAAGATGCTAAGTCCACCTCCCTCTCCTCTCCTCTCCTCTCCTCTCCTCTCCTGCTTTTTGGAGAGTGGGCATCTTTGCTTTGGGGATTCATCATTGAGCTCAGCAGTCATCCACTCCAGAGAGAGAGAGAGAGAGAGAGAGAGAGAGATCGGTGGGAGGGATCACTATTAGTATTTGGACATGCTCTATGAGCGGGAGCTAGATTTGAGAGCCAGAATCATATGTAATTCGTGTTTCGTTTGTATGCGCTCAGAGTATATGTTTAGATAGAATTTCAGGGTCTAAACGAGCACTCTAATCCGTCGATTCTTTTGTCAAGAAATTCATCCTTCTGATCAATGCCCAAATACCGCAACAGCATGTACTCTCACGTAAACAAAAAAAAAAAAAAAGAGAGCTCATTTAAATTTCTTCTTGATGACAGATGACATCTATGCTTGATGCACCGAAAGAAAGTCTGAACAAAAAAAAAACTGAGGTTTTTGCCAGTCGCAGCGTAATCCAAGCCAAGACCATGATTGTCTTCAGGACATATCGGATGATTGCTGTATCATGTGTACAGAGAACCCACTGAGCAGATCAGAGAAAAGACATTCCTGTACTCTTCCATTGTACCCTTTTGCTTAAATTATTTGGTGTGGTCTCCACTGGATTCCCCACAAACAAATATGTGTAAAGATATGGAGATACTATTCTCCAACTGAGCCACCCTTTTTTTGCCTTCTCTCTGCCGAAGAGAATTTGATCTGCTTCTCTGCGTCATTCACCCACAAAAACCAGTGAAAGCAAATCGTCAAGCACCTTGGAGAGTGACCCTGGACAAAGTCAACTATGGAAAGAATCTGTTCTTTCACCACCCCCACAGTGCTCAAGAATCAATTTTTACTACGATGGGTTTTGTGCATGTTGTTCTAAGACACCAGCAAGTTGAAGATCACATAGTGTCGGACCCAGAAATGAGATTGACCAGCAACTAAGCAATTAGGATAAAAAAAAAAACAGTGGCACGTGGGATGATGGTATCAATGAGAGAGCGACGCAGGGAGCGCTGTTGATTTGGCTATCCGAAAGATGCAGAGATGGAAAGATGGGAGCTCGATCGGGGATCGGATGCGGTTCGCTCATGCGTCTCATCTGTATAAAGTAGAGCCAGAAAACATTTGAATGTTATTCTCTCTACTTGATCTAATTGGGGGTGGGGGGTATACACATAAAGCTCCTTTATGTAAAGTCATGCATCTATCTCTTTCTCTCTCAAGAGAGACATAGATAGATCGACGTACGTGCGCGCCCGCGCGCGCAGGGTACTTTGTATGCACAAACCAACTTTTCTTCTGTTATTACTGCTGCCTGCCCCCAGTGATCCCATCAGTCATGCAATTTATATACTTCTCGCCAAGCTCACCACCTTCTCTGCCACAACAAACTTCCTAAACTCTCTCTCTCTCAGACACACAAAACACACAAACAATCTTGATGGCTCTTCGCTCGACCGTCTTCCTCTGCGTGTCTCTTGTATGTCTGTCGTGCCTATCTCAAGCGGCCGGCACGAACCAATCCCAATTCTTCGCCTTGATGAAGAGTTCTTTGTATGGAAACGCTCTGTCGAGTTGGAACCTCGATGGAGGGGTGGAGAATTCCTTCTGCAGCTTTCCAGGAATCGGCTGCAACAATCACGGGGACGTGGTACAGATGGACGTCAGCGGGTGGTCGCTCTCAGGTCAGTTTCCTGCCGGCATCTGCTCTTACCTGCCGCAGCTGCGTGTCCTTAGGCTCAGCCACAATAAGCTCCGCGGCGACTTCTTCGACAGCTTCGTCAACTGCTCTCTCTTGGAAGAGCTCGACACAAGCTTCTTGTACCTCACCGGAACTCTGCCTGATCTTTCGCCAATGCAATCGCTCCGGAAACTCAACCTCTCGAACAATCTCTTCACAGGCAAGTTCCCCATGTCAGTCTTTAACCTTACCAATCTCGAGTTTCTCAACTTCAACGAGAATGACCGCTTGGACTACTGGAGACTTCCCGAGAGCATCTCGCGGCTGAGCAAACTCAGGTCCATGATCTTGATGACGTGCATGATTGAGGGACGGATCCCGCCTTCGATAGGAAACATGACATCCTTGTTTGATCTTGAATTGGGTGGAAATTACCTGGGGGGGGAAATCCCCAGAGAGCTCAGCTTGCTAAAGAACTTGACGCATCTCGAGCTGTACTACAACAAGTTCGTTGGTGGCATACCAGAGGAGCTTGGGAATCTTACCGAGCTCATAGACTTGGACATGTCGGTCAACCTGTTGACAGAGAAAATCCCCGAGTCTATATGCAGGCTTCCTCATCTCAAAGTCTTGCAAGTTTACAACAACAGCCTCAGCGGAGAACTCCCGAGAGTGATCGGCAATTCAACAACCCTGACCATTTTGTCGATTTACGGCAATCATCTGACAGGGGAAATTCCCCGGAATTTGGGGTGGTTGTCACCTTTGATTGTCCTAGACCTATCCGAAAACCACTTCGTTGGTCCCCTGCCAACAGAAGCCTGCAAAGGAGGTAAACTGCAGTATTTCCTATTCCTGGCTAATAATTTCTCTGGTCAGTTACCGTCCAGTTATGCGAATTGCTTGACTCTGCTACGGTTTCGGGTTAGTTCTAACCACCTAGAGGGCCCAATCCCGGAAGGAATTCTAGGTTTGCCTCACGCTTCAATCATAGATTTGGGTGATAATAATCTGAGTGGTCCTATAGCCGGTACGATCGGGAATGCGAGGAACTTGTCGGAGCTTTTCATACAGAAAAACAACATCTCGGGAGTGATACCTCCTGAAATCTCTGGAGCCGCCAACTTAGTGAAGATTGATATGAGTGGCAATAGGCTCTGGGGTCCGATACCATCGGAAATCGGCAATCTCAAGAAGCTAAATTTGTTGCTGTTGCAAAGTAATAGGCTGAATTCGTCCATCCCCAAGTCCTTGTCTTCACTGAAGTCACTCAATGTTCTTGACCTCTCCAACAACCTCCTGACCGGGAAAATCCCTGAGAGTCTCTGCGAATTGTTGCCGAACTCCATTAACTTCTCCAACAATCTTCTTTCCGGTCCAATTCCGCCTTCATTAGTGAAAGGAGGCTTAGTAGAAAGCTTTGTTGGCAACCCAGGACTCTGCGTTTCTGCATCCATTTATTCATCAGGTAAAAGCTTCCCCATATGCTCACAGACCGACAAACGGAAGAGGCTGAATATCTGGGCAATAGGAATTTCATCAGCAGTCATTACCCTGGGAACAATACTGTTCCTCAAGCGCCAGTGCAGCAAGGAGAGATCCGCCGTGGATCGTGATGAGACGCTTTCTTCATCATTCTTCTCGTATGACGTGAAGAGTTTCCATCGAATAAGCTTTGATCAACGGGAGATTGTCCAGGCCATGGTCAATGAGAACATAGTGGGACATGGAGGTTCTGGCACAGTCTATAGAATAGGGCTGAGCAGTGGGGAAGTTGTCGCCGTGAAGAGGTTGTGGAGCCGAAGTGCAAAAGATTGTGTGTCCGAAGATTATTTAGTTTTGGACAAGGGATTGAAGACCGAAGTGGAGACTCTAGGAAGTGTGAGGCACAAGAACATAGTCAAGCTGTACAGTTACTTCTCAAGTCGGGATTGCAGTTTGCTCGTTTACGAGTACATGCCTAATGGAAATCTCTATGAGGCACTCCACAAGGGGCCCTTCCATCTGGATTGGCCCATTCGTCATCAGATTGCTCTAGGCATTGCGCAGGGTTTGGCGTACCTCCATCACGATCTGTTACCGCCTATTATTCACAGAGACATCAAGTCAACCAACATCCTGCTGGATGCTAACTATCAACCCAAGGTCGCGGATTTCGGCATAGCCAAAGTTTTGCAGGCAAGAGGCGGCAAGGATTCAACTACAACTGTCATCGCAGGGACTTATGGGTACCTGGCCCCAGGTAATCTTTAAGTTCGAACTGTCAAAGAGTTATTGCATCTTCCACAAAACATAGTTAAGTGTTATTCCAACTAGAAATATGAACTTTCGAAGAACTTAATTAGTGGTGGCAGGATGCTAAAAAGTGTGCGATCGCCAAAAAAACTTGGTCAATGATTAGATGAAGCAGCACGTTCTAATTGTCCAAGAACGTTTTAAATGGGTAGGAAACAGTCATGAGTCCTAATTGTGCACCTGCATGAGAAATTATGGTACTATTTCTCAGTTGGTCCAATTTATATCAATTACGGTTACTTCTTTCTGTTGCATGATGGATTCGCTTTCACTAACCATGCTGGTTTCCGCAACAGAATATGCATATTCATCAAAAGCGACCACCAAGTGTGATGTGTACAGCTTCGGGGTAGTCTTGATGGAGCTAATAACTGGGAAGAGGCCAGTAGAGCCCGAGTTTGGAGAGAACAAGAACATCATATGCTGGATTTCGACCAAAGTGGACACCAAAGAGGGCACCGTGGAAGTTTTGGACAAGCGATTATCAGGTTCATTTAGGGAAGACATAATTCGGGTTCTTCGGATTGCCCTTCGCTGCACATATGGAGCCCCTGCTCTTCGTCCAACCATGAATGAGGTCGTTCAGTTGCTGAGAGAGGCCGACCCTTGCAAATTCGAGTCTTGCAAGTTGTCGGACAAGACTAAAGAAACGTTCAATCCTCCCAAAACAAAGTAACTCTCACGGTCTGACGAGCAGTATGGCGGGCTTCTTGGTATAGATAGCCATGTAGGAAGTCTATTTATATGTACACAAGTACAGTCTCTTAGCTCTAAGGAGAGACTCTTTACCTAAACAAGAGCTCAACAGCTCTTTTTTTTGTCCTTTTTGTTCCTATGTATTAAGAAATGTTGGCTTGTAGATGATGCCAATGCTTAAAACTTTCTTTGTTTTCCTTCTTTCTAATTTCTGCTTTCATGGTTCTGTAACATACTGAGGAACTAAATGAGTATGACAGCTTTGGCACGACGGATAGCATCTGTAATTTTCACAGTCCCACCTTCATGACCGAGCTTTTGGAATTTTGTTTTGAGTGCTCCTTTATATCTTCGCCTTTTCATTTGATGGAGATGAAGGCGATGCAAAGAAAGAGGGTTTCGAAAGGAGGAAGCTGATTGGTAAAGGGTGGACGGCCCTGATTTTCTATGATCCCTCTGTTTCCGTGCTGAATTTGATTGCATTGTGAGGGAAAGAAGAAGGAACAAAACTTGTTTTACCGCAGATAGTGGCTTTGCAAGTTGGGGGAACCTCGCCCCATTTGAAGGCATACCATACCAAGCGAGGGATAAGAATCTTATACTTGTCTGTGTCCTTTCACTTGATTTAAAGTCATTGCTGTGCAAGTGCAACCCAAGACTGGACACATATTCCAGGAAGCATAAACCAACGGGTTACAATTCAAGTTCGAGGAACATACAGTCAAATATGCAGAATCGGCTCAGAGAAACGGCCTCATCTGGAGTTAATTTTTACACACTACAACTCCGATTTTGAACAAAATCAAATTTTGAAGACACCATTTGGATTTCCCTCATAGTAGTTTATGGTAGACGTAATTTGAGAGGAAGGAATCATGACCTACAAGCGCACGTGCTTGCGCGCAAGAGCATGGAAGTTCTTGTTTTTGGCACTTTGCAATGGTACTAGTCCCGACTTTTATGAGTGGTCTGCGGGTCCTCTAAGAAGCATAAGATTCATTGGCGAAATATGTATCTTTATGGCATGGTGGAGACACCACAAAGAAAAAGTTGGAAGCTTTGATCAAAGGGGTGATGCTCTTGAGCAGTAAAAGGACAGGAATAGCCTGAAAAGCTTCCAGGTCATGTTTGTCCTCCATTTTGTACACATCAGTCAAGAATCTGCAATAGGAATATATCAGATTTAGAGTAACTGGTAGTCTGGTACATCTATGGCTTCCAAATTGAGTCGACCGTCTCAATCTATTCGAGTAACTATAGTCGGTTTCTCAACTGATGCTACCAGAAGAAAAGAAGGGTCATGTTAAATTTTGAAACGATCAAGAACATAGATCCCAAATGACCGAATGTAGAGGCAACAATACCAAAAGATTTCCTAACAGATATGGAAGTTTTGCATTCTTTTCCTGTGGGTTTCTCTTGGGAAGGATAAGGGCCATTATTGCATGACCTTGTAGAAGGTGGACCCAATTTTTCGAACACTTTCTTGTCAGGTGTCCCTTTTTAGCATACGGGATAAGGAAGTGGATCTGCTGAACAATAAAAAAACTTCCCCTGGGAGATCCCCCTGCCTTCGAAAAACTAAGGCACGGTATCCCAATCCATGGGATAATGCCACTGAACCTTGGAATGATATGCAATATGTCCTTAGGATTTTTAGTTTTTCAATGTGATCCATGTACTTTAGCTCAATGTGTAATATGGTTTCCGAACTTTTAATTTGTTAAATGTATTCCTTACACTTTATGATAATATTGGATACTGTCAAGTTCGGGAGCAGCATTAAAGACTTTCATGTAGTTCGAGGACTAAATTAAAAACGCACTAAAAGTTCATGAACCACATAAATAAATTAAAAGTTGAGAGATGACATAGCATATTGGGCTAAAGTTCAGGGACTATATTGAACGAATTAGTTCATAGACCACATTACACAATGAAACAAAGCTCAAGAACCATTTTTGTCATTTCTCCTTAGCGGATAGACTAGCATTTGAGGTTAAATATGGCGCGGATAAGGAAAGTTCATGCAACTTAGCCTCCTCTTTTATGAGAAAAGAGTCTTACACACCAACTATACTATTGAAATGACTGACGGAGCAAGCTAATCATTTTTCAATAAAGTAATTTTGTGTGTCGGGGAAAAATAACGATAATTTGATGCTTATTTTGTTTTGAAAGTCTAAAATATCTTAAATCTCATTAGAGACATGCAATGGATCTTATGCAAAATGGACATTCCCCGTGAGTAGCCCGTGAACTTCTTTTCATCATGTGTGAGAAGAAGACCGGCATAGTAAAGTCTCTCTAGCCTTCACCACGAGAGTTCCACGCCTGTCATGAAAATGTTCCATTCAGCTTGACCAGTGTCGGGACAAGTTTAGACGAGGAGCCTGTCGCCGCAGCCTTGCTGCCATTTCCACGAAATATAGTAAATATCGTAAAGGCAGATGTAGTAGGGGTTGCGAACCGGACGGTACACAACTGAGTTTTGGAAGATATGGCACTAAAAGTTGTAGAGCTGGTCGTCTTTCATATCGAGCCATTGAAGCAGCGCGTCGGGCTACAATCGGACAATTAATGGCGATCTTTCGTGGGTGAGTTGACCCGCGGACGTAACACTGTCGTTTCGAACTCGCGATCGATCTCATGAAAAGACGCTGCGGACTTTCGCAACAGGCCCAGTTCGTGGTTGAACTAAACACAAAGGTTTGCCATCTCTGGGAGCTATACCTGTCTCTCTTGGGAATCATTCAGACAGAGATTAGGATAAGTCTCCCATTTAAGTTCCTCTGCTGGCTAGAATGCCAAGAACATTCACAGCACCATTTACAGAGAAGGTGGTGGCAATGATTACACCGAAAATGGAGTGTTGCAAAGCAAAAAAAAAAAAAAAAACATATATTTTTTTAATAAACCCACTAATGTTGTTTCAAACTGTGCCATCTTTATATGATGGAGTCTAATGCCTGTGTTATAGCACCAATGCCTTGAGTGGTGCACTAGAACTGGTCATAATGCCATGAACACACTGAAAAATCCTCAAATGCACTCAGATTTACTGGTCTGAATCATAGTGTGAGCAGCAGTAGTTTAGAGATCATCTAGTACACAGCCAACACCCACTTGCCCAGGATAAGGCTTATCTAAATAAAAAAGTAACAACATGTCTAGGCACCAAAATATTCCATTGAAAAAAAAAAAAAAATTAACGACTTGTGGAGATGTAATGAATATAACATATACGTTGAGGTTGAGGCTGAGGCGATATTCCAGGTATGTCAGGTGCGCTACCACGGTTGACGTCATGCATACTAGGAAAACACCCCGCGATGCTGCGTGAAAAATATTAGATTTTATTTTGCAGCGCGCTTATCGGCCCAAAAATTATGTCCATATGATTATTATATTTTCTTAATCGAAGATTGATTTTGTTGAATTTTTATGGTACTTTTTATCAATTTTTTTAGTGGGAAAAAGGAGAAAGAAATATCAAAAATACTAAACTACGTGACACCATTTGACCTGAACTTTTTTTTTTTTGTGACACGAAAAACACCAAACTTGCGACTGTGTGTACATTTACTCTAAACTTTTTTTGCGACCCAAAAAACCCCCCAAAACCTGTACTTATTTGACACGTTTGCTCGAAACTTATAGGCATGTGACGAATTCATTCCAAATCATGAGGTAAATATGTCATAGGAATATAAATTTATGATTTTATTTTTTTTTTGTGTCATGAGAAAAAATTTGGGGGTAAATGTGTCACACTGGTACAAGCTTGGATTAAATATATCACGTGTTTACAAGTTTAGGGTTTTTAGCGAATTTTTCCCTTAAAAAAAAAAAGAATTACTAAGGGAGATGATGGGAAGCAGGTTTTTTTTTTCTAGGCACGCCATGCTAATGAGGTGAGGATTAGGAAAGTGAAAACCCAACCAGAACAGCATGTGAAAATAATATCGAAGCGCTCTTTATTCCTTTGCCTAAATTTGTTTCTAATGTAATAAATGGATTATGAGAAATGAAATGATTTACTTCTAGATGAATTTGAATTCAACTATTTTAACGACACAATTAATTGGATCGATTAAGAGATACAAACCGGAAATTCACAATTACACGACCAAAAAGGAAAAAAAGAAAAAGAAAAAAGATAAGAACATCTTTGATTGACTTTTGCCGTCAATCGGACCGAAGCTGAACGAGGCTTTGAATTTTGAGCTTCTTTCCCATGAGTTGGGCCGAAATTTTGAATACGTTGGAGCATCTTCGTTTCCTCGTCTTCCTCTTTTCCACTTTTTTGGGCCAAACCATACAATTGAACCCGAGCCTTGCTGCCAAAATTATAAATGGTTGCATGCCATACCATCTAGGAAGGGGTTAATACCATAAAAAAAATTATCAATCGATACACTCGTATTGTAGTTATTCTAGAATTAATTTTGTGTTAGAGAAAATTTTGAATCGGTACACCTATGTCACATTGACCACCGAAAAAAAAAATCCTAGATTTACCACAATTTTAGGACAAAAACAGTATGAGTATATATCAGTTTGGGATATATGTGGCACAAAAGTACTGGATTGAGATTTTTTATGATGCAAAAATTAAATCGGAATAAATGTGGCATCAGTGCATCGATTTTGAGAGCTTTCGTGACACAAAAGTTAGTCAGGGATATATGTGACACAAGGGTACCGGTTTAAATTTTTTTGTGGTATTAAACTTCCGAAATTCACAATTTAAGTACAATTTAGTTCTCAATCAAGTCCTCTGACTTCTCGATTCATGCAATCTGACCATCTAAGTTTTACTTTGTGCAGCCGGAGCTTTGTTTCATTTAGATTCCTTTTGTTTGGCGCAAAGTACATGATTTAAAAATATTTTCATAAAAATGATCGCTTGTATCATTTACAAAAGTGAATGACCACAAAATATTTTCACTATCGATAAAAATATTTAGACATAAATTGTTATCGACAATGGAAATATTTTTTCGTTGATTAAATACTTCAAGTGATACAAGATTTTTGAAAAACATTTTCCAAATTATCCATTTTTTACGAAACAAACGGAGCCTTCAATTCCAGTTGCGATGTGTCGAATAAAGTTTAACAATTATTTAAAAAATATCGAAAGTTTGACAGTAATCTTCTTGTTATTCATTTGTCCAAGACAATTATTGTAGAGATATTTGCACGCAACCTACTTTATGATCTGGACCCGTATCGACCCAAGCCGGAAAACTTGGACCCAACCCTGCTTTATTAGTAGGTCTAGCGGCATTGTCAATGTGGTAAAAAAAATTCACATGATGCTAATGTGGGGCCAAATAAGTGCCGAATCAGAGAAAGAGAAAATTGGGGGAAAAAAGGAAAAATAAACCTTGGTTTGGTAATGTGTTTTAAAAAATAGATTGCACAAATAAAAAAAAAGGATATGATTAAACAAAATAGAATTTGGAGTACCAAATTACACAAGTCAGGAAAGATAGAGGACTCAGTTGCACAAAACAAAAGTTAAGAGGGTCAAATCACACATATATTGAAACTTAGAGGACTAATACTGTACTTGACCCTACATTTTTTTTTATCAAATTGAAGTATAAAATGTTTTAAGCGTAAAAAGTTAGGTTGAAAATTCCTTAGCCAAAAGCAAAAGATATCGACCGATAAAAATATGATCAATGCATCGTTGTTAGTTCAGAATAATTTGTGCAACCGATTCTAATAAATTTAATGTGCCGATAACTTTGCAAATTGACTAATGTAGCCTACTGCTTTGTTAAATTTACAAATTTGAGACAGTAGCCTATCCAAATTAGGCTCCAAAGTATACTTAATTTTACCTAAACCTAACAATTTGTGTCGCATTGAGCCACGGTGAAATAAAAAATGTATGTCAAAGGCTACTTACCTTAGCACAACATGTTTAATAAATATGTTAGACTATCTCGACGGGCCTACTAAAGCGGGCGATATGATACAGCATGCTTAATGTTTGCATGTTAATATACATTGCTATGAGTATACAATAAAAACACAAAACATGTTCATACATATGTCATTTGCGTTACTGTGTTTAACACATCTATAGATAACATGAATTTTATTTTATATTTAACGATTGGTGCATCACTATTTTTTCTCGTATCATTTCTTTCTTCTATACTACGAGTATTACTTTCATAAACTTCTAGGGAGAATAAGCACTCTTCATATTTTAGTATTAAATACCCGATAATGTGTTCACACTTAAACACCATTTTCGCAATATAAAAAAAAAGGATTTTTGACTCATGTCTAAATTGGCAAGCGAGTTAGCACAACCAAAATGCGATTCTTGCCGCGTCATAAGCTGATCTATGCTAAGTCCAAACTTGTTTAATCATGCACAGTGTCGTACAAACAGATCGTATCGGGAATCGCCGGTATTACAATTTTACTCGTAAAGAAAGTAAAAACAAAAATCATCGAAGAAGGGCAAATAAAAAATGGAGTATGACAGCTTTTAGCAAAATTCATTGCCAAGAACTCCACGTCCCGCGAGAGAGAGAGATATATGATGATTTATATTTTTTACTCGTCGCACCTTTTGCCTATAGCAAATTCAAAATCATCCCCCACCTTATTCCAAATTCGGAAAAAATATAAAATAGAAAAGAAAAAAAGAATTATTCTTTTTAATAAAAGAGGAACTCGTGATTGGGCCCCACTGATAGAGACTCTCGATCTACTCACTCTCGATCTACTCCATCTCGACAGCCCATCTCCTTAGGATAACATCATCCTCCCGAACCACACCGAGGGGCCCACTTTTGGGGACTGAATGACCACATTGCCCTACGTCGAATCTATCCGTTGCGGCATAGACGGAATGGCAAAGCTGCAATTCCCGCAAAGTTCGAGCCCCATTGCCCCCTTCCGCAATTTAAAAAAGAGGAGGATTTTGAAAACTGGGTGGGCAACTAACCGTGGTTAGGCGCCTCAATCATTAATCCTTCGCCACACTAAAGTTAACCACCCTCGGTCGCTGGCATTTCTATATTAAACCACGGTTAACTAACCGCGGTTAACAGCCGAGATATTCTCTTTTTTTTTCCATTTCGCTCTACCCCAATTTTTTTTTGAAATGGCGCCTCTATATAATATCTCTCGACCTCCGCAGCTCCGCATTCCCCATTTCGTTCTGCACCTTCTTCTTCTTCTTGGACGGCGTCTTGATAAACGCCGCTCTTTCGTCCCCTCTGCATCTCCTCTCTCGCTCGAGTCCTTCTCGAACCTTCGATTCTCGGTCTCACTTCGGTTCGTCAGAGGAAGATGAGGGAGTGCATTTCGATCCACATCGGTCAGGCCGGGATCCAGGTCGGGAACGCGTGCTGGGAGCTTTACTGTCTCGAGCATGGCATTCAGGTGAGCCGTCTCGTTCCTCGGATCCGTCGTCGTCGCGGTGTTTGCTGCGAGGTTTCTTGTTGAGTTTCGTGGTTCGTTTTGTGTAAGTTTAGCCGTAGAATCGGACTCGCATTTGATTAGCGACGCGGATATGGACGCTGTTGCATGAGAAGATCTTATCCATAATAGCTAGATCCGAGGTTTTGGATTGCGTTCCTTGAGTTTCATTGGTAGAAATGACTTGGATCCAGTCAAGATGAAGCACATTCACTCATTTTCATGTAGATCTGGACAGATACTGCACATTGTCATCCTTTCTTAACTGTTCTAGTTTTAAGACCCTTAGGTCGAGCAATCACAATGAGATCCACCTCCAATTGGATTTGTATATTTTCTTACGCTTTTTCAGTTTTGGTTTCATTCGTTCTTGTGATTCTGAACTATGTTGATGCTGATTCTCGCGGTTGCTTGTGTTGCTACGGTTGTGGTCGTATTAGATCTCATTGCAATGTATAACGTTATATCCTTGTATTTGTTAGTTCTAGGAGCATGTTCAGGTCATTAGTTGATTGTGCTTCGCATTTTCTTTCGTAGCCTGATGGCCAGATGCCGAGTGACAAAACTGTCGGTGGAGGTGATGATGCCTTCAATACCTTTTTCAGCGAGACTGGCGCTGGGAAGCATGTCCCACGCGCTGTTTTTGTAGATCTTGAGCCCACTGTCATTGATGAAGTGAGGACTGGCACGTATCGCCAGCTGTTCCACCCAGAACAGTTGATCAGCGGCAAAGAAGATGCTGCCAACAACTTTGCCCGCGGTCACTACACAAGTAATTATCTCGATAACCCCTGATCTTATTATTGATGGTCTACGTGGTGGCGTGCCCAACAATTGTGTTTCAATTTTTCAGTTGGGAAAGAGATTGTGGATCTCTGCTTGGACAGAATCCGCAAGCTTGCAGACAATTGCACTGGCCTGCAGGGATTCCTTGTGTTCAACTCTGTTGGAGGGGGCACTGGTTCGGGTCTGGGGTCACTTCTCTTGGAGCGTCTCTCTGTTGACTACGGCAAGAAGTCGAAGCTCAGTTTCACCGTCTATCCGTCACCTCAAGTTTCTACCTCAGTCGTAGAGCCCTACAACAGCGTCCTTTCGACTCATTCCCTCCTTGAGCATACTGATGTCGCAGTGCTTCTTGATAATGAAGCCATTTATGACATCTGCAGGCGCTCCCTTGACATTGAGCGCCCCACTTACACCAATTTGAACCGCCTTGTTTCTCAGGTAATCGAAGAGCCAGCTCATCTTTTTAGTTAGGGAACTGAATACTCTTTTGTTGAAGCGGTTATGAAGATTAGATGCTGAATGTACTTCTCAATTCTTTGTTCCAACGCAGGTGATCTCATCTCTCACTGCCTCACTGAGGTTTGATGGTGCCCTGAATGTGGATGTGACTGAGTTCCAGACCAACCTGGTGCCTTACCCTAGGATCCACTTTATGCTGTCCTCTTATGCTCCCGTTATCTCGGCTGAGAAAGCTTACCATGAGCAGCTCTCCGTGGCTGAAATCACTAACAGTGCCTTTGAGCCATCTTCCATGATGGCTAAGTGCGATCCACGCCATGGCAAATACATGGCATGCTGCCTCATGTACCGCGGTGACGTAGTGCCCAAGGATGTGAATGCAGCCGTGGCCACTATCAAGACCAAGCGCACCATTCAGTTTGTGGACTGGTGCCCAACTGGGTTCAAGTGCGGTATCAACTACCAGCCGCCTACTGTGGTTCCTGGAGGCGACCTTGCCAAGGTGCAGAGAGCCGTGTGCATGATCTCGAACTCGACCAGTGTGGCGGAGGTCTTCTCTCGGATTGACCACAAGTTTGATCTCATGTATGCCAAGCGCGCATTCGTCCACTGGTACGTTGGTGAGGGCATGGAGGAAGGAGAGTTCTCTGAGGCTCGTGAGGATCTGGCTGCTCTCGAGAAGGATTATGAAGAGGTGGGTGCTGAGTCTGCCGAGGGGGAGGATGGTGACGAGGGAGATGAGTATTGATATTTGGTCTCATGAATGTTTTTCCTCAGTAATGTTGTGATTGGTCTATGAAAACCTTGTTTTTTTTTGGGGGGGTTTGGGGGGGCGGGTACCTGAACTGTAATGTGGCTGTTGGCTGACTTTCGTTGTCTAATGAATTGCTTGTCGTGTTTCTATATTCAGCTATGAGACACTTCACCATATGTTGTGGTTTCTATAACAAAATTCGAAACCTCTTCTTTCGCGAGGGTTGTGCATACAACAACCCAGCATGGGACGATGGATTAGCAGCTTCTTAGCTTTGTGAAATGGTTGATTGATGCATTGAGAAGAGATGTGGAAGAAGAATCTCATAAGAGAAACCATATGAGACACTTCACCATATGTTGTGTTTCTATAACAAACTTCGAAACCTCTTTCTTTCGCGAGGGTTATGCGTACAACAACCAGCATGGGACGATGGATTAGCTCGTAAGAGAAACCGATAGCCGCGTTATTAAAAAAGAAGACTGCAGGGAGAAAGTGGTACGCGGGTATGGAGAACCTATCAATTTTCTTACTTTTTCTTTTTTTCATTTTAAGTTAACCAAAACGAAAGTAAATAATATAACAGTCTATATAGCTAAGGAGAAATAGAGTTGAGCGGCTTTAGATTCCGTACATATTACATTTAGAATCTTAAACTAACCCGTTGGAATAGGTTCTTCATTTTTTAGAACTTGGAACATAAAAATTTGTTTTGCCTTAGATTTTACACTCATTATCGAACACCATAGACTATTGTAGGATCGTACGAAAATATATACTAAAATAAAAACACGATCAAGATTTAGATCTAGGGTCCAGGTTCCAACTTCTGGATAATGGAACCTGAAACCTATCCGTTGAAACAGTTTCTTTGATTTTTAGAACTTAGAATCTACCTTGTATATCCTAAAATCTGGAGCCAGATTGATTCCTAAAGGTTCCGGTTCCAGGTTCTCGATTATATCCTGAAATCATGTTCACTCCTGCTTGGGTTTTCAATAGGCTTCTTCACCCGTAGGCTTTGCACACTTGAGAGAAAGCGGGAGTCATCTAAACCCAAGTTTTTTGGAAAAAAAAAAAAAAAGAGAGAAGAAGAAGAAGCTCTAAACCCAATTTTGTATGTACTTACCCAATTTCTGACATGGAAATTTCGAGTCCAATCTAGGCTTACTCTAGTGGACGTGATAAACAAACAACCAAAACTCAATTAAGTAGTTGAAGATTGTAGTATAAATGAGTCTACATAAGTTTATATCTAAAAGCATCCTAAAATATCTCTTCGACTATGTCCGTGGCATGGCTCTTTTAAACCACATCCTTGCCTCCTCTACTAATACTCCTCTATCAACTATGAGTGCGCATGAAATCACTTCAAAATTTTTATTTCCCCGCCAGAACAACTGGGAAATTGGTTTGGTAAAATCTCATTTAAAGTAGAAATGCGTTTGATAAAAAAATTCACTTATTGTAGGATTTTCTGCTTCTGATCGAATTTTCCACTTCAAGCAAGATTTTTGGCTAACTTCGAGATTTTACTTCTCCAACTCCAGAAGTCATTCTTGCGGCCATCACCGGTCGCCGCTGCCATCGAACATTTTTTTAATAATGTTTTCAACATTGTCTTTTTTAATCGTTATCAAACGCATTTCTCTATCAGAAATCAACTTCTGAAACAGATATTAAAAATTCAATTTCTGCTCAAAAGCAAAAGCTGAAAAATCAAATTCCCTATTAGATGTGATTTCCTTGCCAAAAGTGATTTCATGCGCACCCTATATTTGTAAAATTATTTTGCTCAACCGAGGAAATTGTATTTTCCCTTTATCCCACAACCTCCTCCTACATTATCCCTATCCATCCTCTACCACAGACACAATTGCACACGTTCAGACCTCAAATTATCATCCATCTCAAAACCATGTTTCCACATGTCGATCTAAGCCTAATTCTTTCTAGACTTGACAAACCTTGTTTTCACATTTTTAAATCATACTTTGTAAATCGAAAGGATATTGAACTTAGGACACATGAAGGATGAAAGAACAATAGCTACTAATTATTGCAAAGCCAAAATGAGTTCTGAAAACACATTCCTATATTTTGAACCCCGGTATTTACAAATCAATATAGAAAAACTATGCCAAAGGAATGGCTGATTAAGTAAATCAGCCTGCAAACCGAATATACCTCATCACGGCCTATTCTCGAGGTGTTTCTACGAGATCAGTTGAGAGCCTCCACCACAAAGCTCAAACCTATCAAGGACACAGTGCTTCTTGACTTCCCCATCTCCGGTGCAATTAATCTTCTTTTGCAGAAAATGTACAATGGCCTGACAGAATAATGGGTGGACCAGCTCTTGGCTGCGGCATTGTAAAATCCAGCCACGGAAAGCCAATCGACACTGATCCATCTTCTTGACAAAGTAGGCCACGAGAAAGGTTTCACTGGATATAGGCTACGGAACCGATGTGACGAGTGTGTTCAATTGAGACATCCATATACTCTCAACGGAATAATTCCGGGAAAGACCACATTACAAATCTTGCAAAAGCATCGGTCTCCAGGAACTCAATATGAGCAGCCCTCCCAATCAGGGTGTTCAAGTTCCTTCCCTGGGAGGAGGTATCAAAGTTGACATCACAGCGCATGAAGACTCTATGCTCTGACGAGGGAGCCCGTATTTGGTCCAAGCAATCATTCAACATCTCCAGAAAAATTTTTCCCTTCTTGGAGTTGTCAGCAGATGATGCCTGGCACAATTCAATTCGCGCGGAATGATATGGAACATACCCATCCTGAGACATAAAGCAAGTGAACACACTATTACATTGTTTACGCAAAGGCAGATGCATGTACAGAAGCATTAGAAAAAGGACAAAGGCACAACCTGTGGTGAAGATAAAAGGATAATATGCCGGAAACTCTCCAGTGTCTTTTGCTGAAAAAAAGAAAACGAAACAGATTTGAGACCTTTCGTCAATTATCCTATTGACGATGTGGTGACAAATACTCACAACGCTTCATGCAAACCACAGTCATGGATTTTCTTCATTTTCTTTGGGTGGTGGGACAAGGAAGAGACAGTGTATTACTTGCATGCAGTACCTTACACAGTTTGTACAAAAATGTATTCTGGAGATCTACATCGTCCGTGAAAGTAAGCTGATGAATACACTGTGTGCCCTTCAACTTCTTCAAAAGCCATAATCCCGAATTGAACAGTGAGTTTGAACTGTAAAGATACCCCAAGTGTGGACCAGATATCGACATATACATATAAAGATATCTCAAGTATGGCTCCATAACGCCCTCTGTATCAGTGAAAAGACAAGTTTTAAAACTGGATTGTAAGTATGAAATACCACCGAAAGAAGAGAAATAAGGACAGTACCAGTCAACGCAGTACGTATAATAATGTTTCCAATAGAATGGCCAACAAAGCTCAGCTTGATATTTCTCAAGCTTCCTGACCTTGAAATAATGTCCATTTTCTTCTTCAGGAAAGAAATTACTTCCTGTGCCAACCTCTGTCCCATTTCTCTGAAGTCCCCAGATGTCTTATCTTCATTTACTTCAGACATGAGGAATTCTATTTTTGGATCTATCAGCAACCACTGATTTCTGACAAGCCGTAGATCAAGATGATGTCCCTATAAGGATGGGGCAGATACAACATGCGATCATGTCAGCCAAATGCTAATCCTTTAAGGAAAGAAGAATAGAATCAATCATTATGATAGAAACAAATACTTGATATGGCTAAAAGCAAGTACAAATGACCATCTGCAACATGGCTCATAAGTGGTGATTTGGTGTCAAAGCATGTGAAAACTACTTACAAAGTACATATATATAAAGAAATGCAAAGATGATAACAACATGAGCAAGGGACAGGTAAACTTGCCTGAAATCCATGCACAAAAACGACGACCTTCAAAATGCGACCACTCTGTTGCGTAGATGGTTTTTTGGCAGCCTCGTAGCTGGGTCCACTAAGCAAGCCTGGATAATCTTTCAGATTCATGTGATTAAAGTATGAATTTACACTAACTGTACGTCTTGGTGCATTGACCACACGCTCCACAATTACTATTGGAATACGTGAAGGATCTCCGAATATATGCATGTCTTGGATAGAACGACTGTTTATCTGCGAGGAAGGATAGCCATTAGAAAGCTACAACCTAAGCACATTATAAAAGGCTCAAATACTGCACGTAAAAGTCAGAGAACTAACCCTCATTTGGGCAATACTACGGCGGTGGAGATCAGCGCGCATGGCTGCACTCTGGGCTGGCTGCATTGAAACCAAAAGACATCAGAACTTGAAGCAAAAGACATCCCGGCCCAAACTTGACTCTGAAGAAAAAGTGAGTTCTAATTGAGTACATCATCAGCTAATTTCCACAAACTTGAAACTCTCCTGTGGTGAGTTGGCTCATCAGCCCCACTGTGGATATAGTGAAGGGGCATCTCAACCTTTGTATACACCATCCATATCGACCATTCAGCTCTTCGATCAGTAGCCCATGCATCGCGAAGATATTCCATTATGCTAGTTTTATTAGCCCTGGAGATAACCATGTCATCAGGAAATAAGTTTCAGAACAGCACAAATACTAGGCTTAAGAGTTCAATTCTAACATGAGATATATAACTTGTCAATTTGACTATACAAAATCTGCATCATTTCTCACTGATCCGATGCGATGTTTTGAGAAATATGACCCAATGCTCCATATGCAATTTCTGGTCTCATCCAAAAATTGACGTGTTCACCTTTCTAATGGGAATTTGTGGATGCAAATTACCACTTAACAATTCAATTTCAAGTGAGACCACAATAAGGAGATTGGAGCCATCTTTTTCATGTAGCCAAGACTCAAGCAGGAACTATAAAGTACGAGAAACAAACTCAGGCAGCGAAAGTCTCCCAGTCCAATGTCCCTGGCACACAAAGGCATGCACACGTCCCTTTGCACACATATGCGAATTTGCAGGTTTCACTATGTTTAATGTGAAGCAAGTAAGTGCAGAATGGAGATTATCTGTTACAATGGCTTGAGAGATCCAATTGAAACCTTTAGTAAGGGTAAGATGAGAACCTGTGGAACATCAGAAAAGTATTCCACAAATATAGCGCCTGGTTTCCCAACAAATGAAAAGAATGAAACAAGTCTTCCCTGGATGAGGAATGGAGCAATCCATCATTCCGTGTATCTACATTTTGATTTGCTTTCTGCTCACGAGCCGGCAGGATGCATCACAAAAGAAAAAATGAAATGACTAAAAGCAAGAATTATCGATTCATCCGTTAAGTGGAAATGATAGAACCCAGATTCATCTTTCAACATAATATTTTGCATTAAATGGAGTACAGACCTCAATACCATTTTGTAGCTTGTTTGAGCCCAAGAACTTATCATCTGCAATACCCAATTCAGCTCTTAGGTCAATCAGTGTCTTATCATCTATTTCTGCAGTAACATCTGTTAAATCTATAGGTCGGTCAATTGCTTTGCTGAGATTTTGCAGCTCTTCAACTAGTAGGTCCCGAGCAGCTAATAACGCTCTCAGAACTGTCAATTGTCTCTCATCGAATGAAGACAGCCGACCTACAGCCTGATCAAAGACCAATTATCATAATTAAAGAATCATGGTTTTATGATTTCGCAATAGATATTATTCAAACACAAATTTCACCAGCAGCTTCATAGTGGTCCAAATGACTTGTATTTGTTCCCAGAAACTATTAAGTAAACGAATCCATATTCTCCAGCAATGGTGTGAAAACAAGCCATCGTTGGAACTTTTCTAACATGCCACAGCTTAACCAATTCTTCAATACCCATGTAAGATACTCTGAAGATGCGAAACTGCTATATGCATGGGATAATTTCCATCGCAAAGTATGTGATCCAGACTTAAAGCAACTAGTGGAACAGCAAACCTCATTCCTCTTTCTAGAATTCGAAGGGGGAACACAAATGCGGCTTCGCATCCAAGACTTTCGCATCCAAAACTTTCACATTCTTCACTTGTAAAGGCAAGGCACAAACTTCATTCCTCTTTCTACACCCTTCCTCTTATACGTGACCAACATCCACACTAATTTTCTTTTCTTACTCGCGAGTAGACATGAGCACTCTTTAATTTGTCATTGACTCTATCACAAACATGAAAGTAAAGAATGAGACTCGCAAAAAAATAGTTCAATGAAGAGAGTGCAGATGCCAAAAGAAAACAGTCTTTCCCCACCTAGTAAATACCATACACAACAATTGTTCAGCATAAACAATCATTGGGAAAATCCCACTACTCAAGATTTTTTCTAAGAGTGTCCTCTTATGTCTTTGACGTCAAGTCGAAGGAGAGAACATTGAAATCAAAAGGCCACCGCAGCTCAATAAATGACTTTTACTCCTCATGGGGACATTATCTTTATACAACCACTTTAACACGCAGTACTGGATCAATGGAAACATTACAGGCTCATCCAATTTCTATTTACTACTTCTTCATACAGAAGATCGTCAATACATGAAGAGACAACCAGGCTGACACAAACATACAAGCACAATTGCCATCAACATACTCACAACTCCACAAAGATATTCACCTCACTTGAGTAAACAGATGCAGCTGCTCAAACATGCATGTCAATGCACGTGCTATATAATTAACAACAGAATTGACAAAAAGAACAAGACATTATTGCCAGACACAAAAAAGGAGGCAGAAATCTCACAGAGCACCTCAATACGATAACGTACCTGACCAAGCCCATGAATATTTTCACCAGCAAGCTCTTCGACATTATGAGAATCTCTGAGAAAACATTTCAACAGATTAAGGCCAAAATATCATTTTGACAATGTAACAAATTACCCAGATATATAAGATTTCTGACATGTAAAAGAAGGATGATTACGAACCTGTTTACCTTTGGAGGTGCAACACCAGAACCCGATTTTAACAGACTGATATGCACAGTTGTATCCACAAGCACAGCATGGAAAGCATCGAAATGGACAGGGCAATATGAGTGCAATCCTAGAAGAGCCTTAGGAGGTATTCGGAATTCATGAACAGCAGCAACACAAGAATCCAGAGAAGCCTGCAACCCAGACCTTCACATAATACACTACAATCACCTTCCTGGTTCTATAAATTGCTAGAATCGAGTTCAATTTACATTTGCACATCGCATACACAACATGCAACAGGGAAGAGGAGGAAAAAGACAAGGAACTCATATTTTTAATTGAACTAGAACCAAAACTAGGTTGAATGACTAACCCGCTCTCAGATGTGCGAGCATACATAAGCTCAAACTTCAATACTACAGCTGATGTGGATGGACCCTGAAAAAATTTGAAATACGAGCTATAGATGTGTTACTAGGTTGTTTACTCAAGCGAGCAGCAAAACGAAAGACAAGATATGGATCAGCAAAATTGACTACAAACACAGGTGCAATGGCTCTCTATAGTCCATAGAAGTTCACAGAGATACAGTCGCCTCTGTCCTTAACTTAAATGAGAACTTGAACCTCTACATATAGCAAATGAAATAGCTTACAAACATAAAAAAATGGCAATTATCAGCATTTATGGACACGTTGCCAAAGAGTCCCCTGCTACAAGTTTTCATCTGCCCCTGAATACTTCTCTTTACAGTTGATGATTCCACATCAACCAACTTTTGTTTGTTGCCAATCACACAGTTACTCCTTACTGTGTGCGTAATAGCCAACAGAACATAAACTTAGAAAGTAAGGACAGGGAACTAGGTAACTTTGGTAGAGTTATTCACTCTCTCGGCATCTTATACTGCACTCACCTATTTTGAACTTGAAGCATTAGAAGTACCCACAGCAAATGCCTATGATTGGTGCTTTACTGATACTCTATTTAATTAGAGGCGCCTCCCCTTTCTTCCCATCTATCTTCCTTCCAGGTTTAAGTAAGTTAACTGAATCACATTCTGTCCATGTGTGCATCACTGTGTGAAAGAGA
Organism: Rhodomyrtus tomentosa; assembly: GCA_028455895.1. Taxonomy (NCBI): domain Eukaryota; kingdom Viridiplantae; phylum Streptophyta; class Magnoliopsida; order Myrtales; family Myrtaceae; genus Rhodomyrtus; species Rhodomyrtus tomentosa. Next base: position 29,939,930 of record JAPCWY010000001.1, on the reverse strand, counting down.
AGACATGTTGGGTAGGGAAGGGAAGGGAGCATCACCTCAAATTTACCAAGAGGTAAATTAAATGACACCATGACTGACAAAAGAACATCCTGCCTTGCATATTTGATCCGAAAGGGCTGTGTAGAGAAACTATTATCTGTATCATTGATTCTCCAAATACCATGCGTCTCTTCAGAACCCAAATTAGGAACTGCGGCATGAAAGACAAAAGCCATAAGATTAATCAAGAGAAACGATCAAAATGAGCATCAATGGCATAATTGCTGGTGAAATATACAAGTTTAAGTGAAAGAAATGGTCTATGGGGTGGCACTAGAATAAAGGGCTCCAAAAATATTATTATTAAACACTGCATTCAAGTGAAAATTGAATCAATTTCTCAGAGCAAAGATGTCTAAAACTTCCAGAACAGCCAAAATTCAACTCCACTGGCGTAATTTCACTTGTTTGGCAAGTCTATAGGAACAGCTAAGCTATGTAGCATTCTTAAATATAGCAGTAGGTTCATCCCGAGAACTTATCATTGGTTATGATGCTACCTGGGTCCATAAATCCTTTTTTTGCACAATTTAACTTTTATGCAATACTAGGTGAGATAAATCTATAAGCGAAAGTTAAGGGAAGCGGCTAAAGAATTGTAACATTAGGTAAAGGCTTTACCATTGCTAATTCCAACACCTAATGCATACATCAAACCTAAAATTTCGGCGCTTACTCTGTTTGAATCCACTGATAGAGCAATACGTCAATCCTTAAAACCTACACTCTGTTCTTTTAATGAAAATATCACCAATTTACTGTGGACTCCATTAATGTCCTTTAAGATGGTTTTTCCATTATTTTTGTATCCATAGTAGTGCGAAACAAAGGCCCGGCTCCAAGTTGTTTAAGTATAGTGGAATATGCTTTGCAATGTATCTTCAGCACTTATCTGCAGCAAACAGATTCATTTCTAGAACTCTTCAAGACAAGCATAGATCAAGGAGAAATCACTTCTTCTGGGAAATATCAATAGAATAGTGAGAAAAATAACTAGGCAATACAAAATACAATAGTCTTAAATGAAGATACCAAATCGTGAGCTCAACCAAAACTTTCTCAAGTGTTCCAGTTTTTGGTTTCACAACTCAGAAATAATGAATGCTTATTAGCATTTATGCAGTTACAATTTCCACCAAAGAAACAATGCTGTCAATGTGTTGAAAGCAATCTTCAGAATAAAAATGTGACACGAAAAACAGCAGGAGACACCTTAGCATGCATAACTTTCACAAAATGTTTCAGCAATTTTTTTTTTTTTGCAAATTCCTTTTTTTTTCCTTAATAAAAATATAACTTGTAACAATGGCCTACATGAATCACTAGCACAAACAGATAGAATTGAATTACAAATAACTTGCTAGTTTCAAGGAAACTATGACAAAAGAATTTGCATGTTAACGCATGATAACAGATGGGGGTTCCACTATCAAGAATAACAGAAGCAAGGAGCCAAAGACTGTCATTTCACCACACCAGTGAACTTGAAGTTATAAAGACCAATGAAAGACTTGAGCAGCATATCAGCCAATGGAATATGGGAGTAATTTCACTAGTTAACAATCTCTGGTCATTGTTATCGAAAGGATTAGTGGCACTGTCCCCGTATTACTTAAATTTCTTTCCTATTCTGTTTTGTTTTGCAAATGCCGTCCCTGAGCTATATGTTTTGTTTTCACTTTAATCCTTCGGTGATAATTATGCATAGAAATGCTGACATAGTAGACCACGTCATCACCACATCAGCATGCTCTTCCAACTGGTTGCTGACAATGATTAAAAAAATTAAAATACAAAACGTGAAAAAAATTTAACAAGAATAAATGATCGTGAGACACTATGAAAAGGGACAGTTGGTTGGTAGCAAGGGTTGCTGGGGACTGAGCCAGCCAGAACTGTTAGGCAAGCACACGCCTTTGCCGTGAAGAATTCAGAGAGATGAACCACATTAGGGTCGCACAGCCCCACACGACCACTTTCCGCGGGTCATGTGAGTGATGCGTTCTGTCACCCCTGCCACACAGCGGCTGCAAATGCCGAGGGCCTCTACCCCTGGAAGTCGAAACAGTGCTTGGGCCACTATTATGCATATTTTTATTTTGGCAAGAAAAACTTGAGCAAAGATCAGCTAATGATACAGGAGAAGTTTCTTCTTAATTATCTCATTGTCTTTGTAGTATATCCACTGGCTCAAGGTCAAAATGTATATGAAACAAGAGATTTGTCTCAGTTTTTTTTTTTTACATTAATGAGAATTATTTGGCAAGAAAGCGGAGGACTATTTGACAACAACCACACTTCACTCTACTTGTCCTTTTAGTTCGAGACTTTATCATATACTTGTTTAACTAATTGTTATTTTAGAAGAGCATTCTTGATGCAGGAACATCATATTACTTTGGTACTTTTAAGTATTTTCTTTTTATTTATTTTTTCTTTTTATTGATCTTTGCATAGTCTATTAGGGTTAATAAGTGGTCAAAGTAGTTAATGTGACTTTTTTAATGAGCTCCAATGGTTTGAGTTTAGAAGTTTTTCATGTTCGATTAATGGTTGAGATAGTCCTACACTTGTAACCTTAGTATAAATAACTTTTGTCATTAGTTTTTCTCAATCAATAAAGACCATTGATTTTTTTACTAATCTCACAATATCTGTTCCGACTTAAATTAAACTCAATTCCACTATTAATTGGTATTGGAGCTCCTTTTTGGATTTTTACAACATCAATCCTGACATATGTTCTTTTCCTATTCCCTTTGCACATTCCATAAACATTAGTATATACTTATCAATAGAGGACAACAATATTTTGGAACAACTGATGCTTTTTAAGTATCAAATGAACCTAACATTCATATGCATAAGTTTTATCTGCAGACAATTCCTTAACACACAATTTTGATAGGATCTTCAACAAATTCAGAATGGGTATAGTTCTGAAGTACAATATCATATACTCTTTTGTGACATGTGACTCAATTGTCTGTTGTCGGCAGTCAAGGTACAACACCGAAAGAACAATAGAATCCCAATTAGGAAAATATCACGACATATCATGAACTTCAAGGATAAATTTTGGCTTAAAGTACAAAACTCAATGCTTCAATTTGTTGTGAGTTGCGACCTGTCACATTATGTAAATTGAGTAAATTACGTAAATTCCGGCAAGGAAAAAATTTGCTATGGGAAAAAGCAGAAAAGAATCGCTGTAATCGTTGACACACCTTCATACTGAACCACTCTTGCTGGAGTTCCTGGTGAACCATGTTGGCCATCCTCCCACTTCATAGTAATTTTAATTTGATACCAGCTGCACAAAGCATGACCTTAAAGCTAAAGCACACCATCCTGGATTAACTAAATAAACTAGGAAATTATAAACCATCAGCGGAAGCGTTCCATAAACACATACCCTTCATGGAAAAGGTCCAGATTGTGAAATCGGTGGATGTAAATGGCAATCTCCTGCGTAGTGTCCATGATAGCCACCGGCTTAACCTTAGCCGGCCGTGATTTGGCATCAGGTAACCTCTTCGCTGAATAACTATGATTGTTCAGACCAATAAACCACCCAACACGCCGAAACATATGTAATTCAGAATTCCGCAGTTTCGCATTCCACCTCCTCTCAGTCAAGCATCATATCTCCAGCTCCACAAGCCAAAAGATCAAACTATTTTTTCAAATTCTCCCAATCACGCCATAGTTCCAACAAGAGGATGTTGCTTCCTAGACTTGCACATCAATTAGTTCATCCGCAATCTCTCTCCCAGTTCACTCTCCTATTAGATTAATCAAGGGTAAAGGGACGTTAATTAGCTTCCAGTTTTGGACGATTGGTAGAGTTAAATCGCAGAGCGTGGCGACGTCCATAGAGGTGGTTGTCGCGCCTGCTACCCACCACGGGCCATGCCGTCACGACGAAATGCAGAGCAGTTTCAGCAAAAAGACCACCTTTTTTCAAACCCATTTCTGAACACTCATTACCAGGATTCCCACTTCAGTCCCCCAGTTCTCGCTCAAACCAGACTCTTAGAACAGAGAGAAGACACGAAACAGAGCTCCCATATGGCAGATCCGAGTTCGATTCGAAAGAATGACTCACCTGAAATCCCCAAAGTCGAGGTGGCCTCTCCGAATCCTTCAATCTCCCAGAGCTAAGAGCAGAATGCAGTGAGAGTATCGCTTCATCTGCGGGCTTTGGGTCCGAAACCTAGTCGTCGGCGCCGGTGCCGTCGCCGGCAGCAGCGGGACCTGCTGGTGTTGCTTCGAAGAGACCGATGCAACTCCGTTCGTCTTGGACTCGAGCAGGAGAAGACGAGCGAGCACCAGAGAGAGAGAGACAGAGAGAGAGAGTATTGATAGATTAACTTAGAATTTAGGATGGGATTATGAAAAGATCATTTAGTAATATGTTAGGCAATTAATACGACTTCTGGAGGAGCAATTATTGCCAAGCCTCAAGTGTTCGGGATTTTGGATGATAGATGTTACGTACATTGAATAGTTATTTATTTTTATTTTTTTTATAAGCCCGGGACACAAAAAGAACGGGGAGTTGTAACATGGGATAGATTAACGTGGCATGTGCAACAGACATGTAAATAAAATCACAACACAATATGGTATTTAGAGTTGATCATTGGGCGGGCTGGACCTACCTTGGCCTTGAAGTTGGGCCTAAAATAATCTTCGGATCAAGTCGAGATTAGCTCGAGCTCGACCAACCCGAACTTTCTAATTAAATGTCATTACACAAGCTCGAACTCTCACAAAAAATGCTTTGACCCCCCTCATGGCTCGTGTCGGTCCAGTCCATGATCAGTTTTATTTTTCGTTTCATGAATCATTTTGAACAATTATCCATTGTTAAGTAGGTCATAAATCCTGTGCAACAAACACGCTCTTTCTTATTTGTTTTGTGATATTTCCCTACGGAGATGTATTTTGCTGCTTTGGTGCCCCGTGGATGGAAAACCGTTGACTCCTAACGAAAAATATCAACTCAAGAATTTCTAAATCTTATGCTCCGTTTGTTGGTTCGGTAGAAATTGAATGATTTGAAAATTATTTTTCTAAAATTGACAATTTGTATCGCTTATATATAAAAAAAATGAAAAAAAAAGTCATTGTCCACGCAAATATTTAGATATAAATTGCTACCGGTAATTAAAACATGTTATATATTATAATTAATTTTAAAAAAATATTTTTTCGATAATTTATTTTTCACGAAACAAATACAGTGTTAGCTTCATTTCTCTTTCTCATGCTATCTCCTCAACCTGCTAGCTCTCGACATTATTCTTCCTCTCCACCCTCACCCCCAAGTTGCGCCGCCACCCGCGCCCTCAATGGACTACGCCACCGCACCTCTGATAGCCACAAAGGCACTCTGCAACTGAGCCCTCGCCCATGGCCACGTCTCTCTGACGTCCTTCTCTGCCGTGGCTCCACTCGAAGACAAAGCACCTAACTCGACTAGTTTCGAGGCCAAACTTGACACCATGGTGAAGCTTGGCCGAATTTGTAGTCCAGCTCGACCCACAAAAGGTCCGTCACAAAGGGCAATTGGCTCCACAAGCCAACTTAGGGTCACGTTGTCACAGGTTAGCACTTGACATAAGAACCGTTTCCTTCGACTTGATTTACAAACAGTTAGTGCTCGTTGTCAATCTACAACAGTATTGCGGATCAACACACCATCGCTCCGTGCGACCGCAGTGGATGGTGGCTTGGATCAAGGCAATGCGGCTTTCGCGGCCGACCCAAGGACGATAGCTGGTTTCTGTGATGGGTAAGTCCGGAAGAGGTGGGATGGAGGAATAAAGGTGGAGGGAAAAAAAATCATAACTACAAATACATCAAAATCCCAAGATATCTCAAAAGGGAGATTGAATTTAGTAAATTCTTCAATATTGATGATGATTTGAGTTATACATCCAAATATTATATTGTTCTTTGAAATTTTAATCTCGGTCTTGATAGAATGTTCAATTATTTATTTATCTATTTATTTTTTATTGGCTGAAGAATGTTCAATTTATTCACTCGGGTGGTGAAACTATGACTCGAAGATCAAAAGAAAGACTCATTCTAGCAAGGCCCACAGAGACCAAGCTAAACAGCAAGGCCCTGGCAAACCCTCCATCGTAACCGTACCGCGCCTGCCCACGAAATCGTGCCAAGTATAATGTTTTGGCAAAATGACATAAATAGTCCCTAAATTTTGGCGAAATGTGCAATTTGATCTCTGAACTTTTAATTTGTTCAATTTAATTTCTGAACTTTGCCAGAATGTGCAATTTGATCCCTAAACTTTTGACTTGTTCAATTCAGTCCCTGAATTTTTTGTAAATGTTCAATTTAATCCCTATATTATATGAAAATATTCAATATTATCCCTGATCTTAAATTAACAAAAGGACTATATTGAATATTTTCCTATAATTCAGAAACTAGATTGAACATGTACTAAAATTTTAGAAACTAAATTGAACAAATCAAAAGTTTATGGACCAAATTGCACATTCTGCCAAAATTCATAGACTAAATTGAATAAATTAAAAGTTCAGGGACTAGATTGCACATTCTGCCAAAGTTCAGAGACCATTTATATAAATATCCCTAATCTTTTCATTTTAGTAAAATGACAAAAATTATCCCTCAGCTTTAGCCAAATATGCAATATAATCCCTAAACTTATAATTTATTCAGCATAATATATAAAATTTTAGTACATGTTCGAATTAATCCATAGATTACATGAAAATGTTCGGCGTTGTCTCTGATATTGAATTAATGAAATGACCACATTTAATATTTTCATATAGTTCATGTACTATTTTGAACACGTATCAAAAGTTCAGAGATCACAATAAGTTTCTGGACCATATTAATTAAATTAAAAGTTCATGTATCATATTGCGTATTAGGACAAAATTCAATCACTATTTGTGTCATGGAATTGCTTAAGAGTTAGATTTGATCTCAAAAGCCAATCAAGATGAAGATGAGATTCACAAGCGTATCTTAAAAACTAGTATATAAGCACAATCGAGGCCTATCCAGCTAGTTATGACCCAAAAGAAAAACTCTAATTGAACCCGCTATTTTCGATTTTTATCATCTCCTATCCATTTATTAACTTAAGTATGGAGGTTCCTTTTAATTAGAATGACTTTTTTTTTTCTCTATGTGATACGCAAGTTAGTTTGCCTTGGGACATCAAAGTTAGGGGTAATCGATTTTCAGTCCGTTCCAATTTACCTCAAGAATTGAGAACCGGACAGGTGGTCCCGATTCTCAATTTTTCGAAATCGGTTCCGATTCATAGGCGGTTCCATTGGGAGAGTCACATGCCAAAAAAAATACGGAATGGTACACTTAAAGTCTTAGGTCTCCACGATTATCTTGCCAGTGGCGTGACCACTAAAGAGACTTTGACCAACCATCTTTGTCTTTGCTCAGTGGATGCGTCGAAAATTTGAGGAAATCTAAAATGTTTTCAGGCTGATAAGAGAAAGCATCTCTAAAGAGCTTATGTGTACATATCCATATCCAAAGATAGAATTCTTGAAGTCTATTCTAATTCGCCTTGATGCTGGACATGTGTCAAAGTTAGCAATCCCCCTTAGGATCAGCAAAGTTTATCACCAACATATCTTCTTTGACCCTTTACAAGTTAACAGCCTTAAAAAATCTAGGATGTGGTTTATTTGTCTCTGATGAGGATAAATTCAATCGACTTTCGGTTCTACCCAAAAAAAAAAACAAAAAATAACCAATACACGTAATTTTCAGTCCTTAACTAAATGTTGAGAAACAGCCCATCCTCAAAGACCTTCAAAATTATTTACCTCAAATTAGTGTTACTATTTAGAAGATTATCACTTTGCCACAGTTGCTCAGGTTTGGCTCATAAAGAGAGGGTAGCTTTTAGAAAATAAAAATAAAAAAAAAATTTGATCGGTCCGGTCCTAGGACCCTGGAACCAGAAATCGGACCGCTCCCTCAAGAATCGGGAACTGGACCACCGATTCCGATCCGGTTCAGGCGGTCCGATTTGCTCACTCCTAATCAAAGTGAGAGCAAAATTACTTTATTGATGTGTGTGTGTGTGTGTGTGTGTGTGTGTGAGAGAGAGAGAGAGAGAGAGAGAATGACAATCTGTATACATGTATTATGGAAAATCATGATTCTCGTGGAAAATGTTATATGGCAAGGAATGGGGAAATTACTCAAAAAGTTCTAAATTAATTACAGTTGTGTCAATTTAGTCATGACCATTTCAATTTAATATTTAACCTTTATACGATTTGTCTTTTTAGCCCTATACATACGATTTGTCTTTTTTTTTTTTTTTGGTAAAAACGATTTGTCTTTTTAGCCCTATATATTTTGACAATGTTAATAAAGTCCTTTCAGCCAATTTTCACTCGAGATTCCTAACATCGCTGTCTAGTCAACATCAACTGTCTTAAGTGGCGTGGTTAGCGTTTACATAGATAGTTTTTTATATTTTATATTTTATTATGTTTTATTTTTTCAGCCTTGGGTTGGTGATCCTCGCTGGCCACAGACGAGGGCCTCCCTATCCCCATCGGCCTTGCTTGAGCAAGGGTCACTGGCATTAGTGTTGAAAAGAGAAGAAACGAATAAAAAATATAGAAACATTTTTTAAAAAATTGTTCATGTTAGTGTTGTACGTACCATGTAGGACAACCAACACTAATTAGACCATCATGCCAGCGATTTTCAACAAAAAAAATTATCTGAAAAAACATTAAATTACTAGAAAAGTTTAAGATTAAATTAGCACAAATAGAAGGTTTAAGACTAAATTAATAAGTTTTCAAAAGATTCAGAATTAAATTGGTCAAATTAAAATATTTAAGACCGAGTTTCTACGAATACAATAGGTTTATAACTCTAATTGTTAACTCTCCGACAAGGAATAGCCCTAAAGAAGACCTCAAAATTCAAATACGACCAGAAGAGAACAAACGAATGAATAAAGGTTTTGACCAATAATACGAGAAAACATGATAAGTAATCAAGTTGTCTCTTCTCTGGCTCGTTGGGTCAGGGAGACTTTGGGCCTCGAAGTTAACATGTGACCACAAAATTCTATTGGACCCCATCTTACGTTTGCCCTTTATCTCTCCTGACCTTAATTTGCTTTTGTTTTGAAGTTGTCACGAGGAAATTAGTACATTAAAAATGAAAAACATTAAGGAAATTAAAATACTAAACAAAGAAAATCTGGCTCATGGCGTTTCCTTGCCTCGACCGACCGAAACACACCATCTTTCTTCATTTATTGTACTTTTGTCCCCCCTTTGCCCACCATCTCTCTATTATAAGCTCATTTCAATGACCCCGATACAGATAAAGGTTGCTCTGGATTAGCTCATGTGGATGCGACTTAAAAAAAAAGGATCAATCGGAAAAAAATAAAAGGTTTTTTTTTCTATAGAACAATCATGTAAACTAATTTTTGTACTTGCCACAATATATATATATATATATATATATATATATATATATATATATCTATATGATGCAACGTGGGTTTAATGAATTGATAATTCAATTAATGTATAATATAATGTAAGTAACTTTTGGAAATAGCTAAAAAGATTGCTTTTGCGTCCAATAACAATAATCACAAAAACTACTTCACATTAAGAGTACACTAATCACAAAAATGTGGATGGTAGATGATGGGATTAAGAATATAAATCACATAATGCATTGAAGTGAATTAAACCATCCAAAGTAATCGAATAAGCCTAATATGACGCAACAATTTGGGTGTATTTTCGTGTCGAATGTGGTAAGACGTGATGTTGTACAAGTTTTCTCGTACGAAAAACCATTTAAGGAATGCGAAAAGAGATAACCCACTCTTTTAACATAATGGACTATCGAGTCATGATGATTAGTTATGCATCGCATTCCTCCATAAAAATAGCGGATAAATATATGTATAAAGTTACAAGATACATCCATCAATATCAACATTAACAATACTTTTATCATATACTAGTTGGGGTCGGCAATTGATGAACCCCAAAAATTCATAAAATAAAAGCAAGACCATTTTAGGAAAAAGTGATAAATATGTATAAATAAATAAATAAAGACAATATATATGGTGAAATGACTAAAAAGGATAGGCAGTAACATATGAATTCTGTCCCTTCACAATACTAAAAACATTCATCCACTTCGACCTAAGACAAGCCATGCGCCAATCTATTTCCTACTCCATTAAATTTTATTTTACTACTTTTCTCCAAATAAGTTTCGGCTGACCTCTTTTTTTCTTTGTGTTATGTTATCGGTATCAAACTTCTGTTATTACCGAAGCATCTAGAGACTTTTCAGAAAATATGCCCAAATCATCTCAATCTAAAAGTACAAGATACATCCATGGTAAGGAAAATTTCAAATAAAGATCCAAAATATTTTTATTTTTTCAAATTATGACCTGAAGTGAACTTTATTTTAAATAATAATCTGAAGTGATTTATTATTTTAAATAAGGACCTGAAGTAATCATAGAGTCTAAAAAAGGGCCAGCTTAAAGGTTATTTTTATCATTTTCACTTTTGATATTTTAATTTCTTTTCTTTGCTCTTTCTTTTTTCTATTTTTTAAATTAAAAAATAAATAGAAAGAAGGAACAAACACCGGCGAGAGGGCAGTATTTGTTCTTTTCTTTGCTTTTTCCTTTTCCTTCCCTCCCACCTGTGGCTGCCGCCCCATTGCCGATGGTCGCTGGCGATCCCGCCGACTAGGGGTGAGGGTGGACAAGCCCTCCCCAAAATCGGGAGAGAAATGACAAAATCACTGTTGTTAGAAGGCCGACAGGTGGGGCCACGGGAGGGCAGGCAGACCGTTGCCAGAATCGAGAGAGAAATGACAAAAACGCTGTCACTGGAAGGCCGGCGAGAGGGCGAACGTCGAGACTTGGAGGTCCGGGTGGAAGACCACGCCGTCGAAAGCGTGGTGATACTGATGGTGGTCATCTGGAGGAGCAGTTGCTATTGGTGGTGATGGGAGTAGTGATCTTGGAAATTGTTGATGATTTGCGAACGCTCTCCTTGATCTTCTTCAATCTTTCCACTCATGCCTACCTATTGAAAAAAAACTCCCGCAAAGTTAAAATTCAAGAAACGCCAAAGAGAAAAACAAAAGGTGAAGCCTTTTTGCTTGTGCTCTTTCCTCCCCTCTAAGTGGGAGCGAAAATTGGAAACTAAAAAGAAAGTTCTTTGAAGTTGGTATGCACTTTGATGGATGAAAAGCACAAAAGGGTTATCATAGAAACAGTTCTACTTTTCAAAAAGGGATACGTTCACTATAAATCTTAAAATTTGTCATGAACGTGCAATTGAGTTTTAAAACTTATAGAAAATACAATAGAGTCTTAAAATTTATCAAATTGGTACAATCAAGTTCTTCCATTGACATAGTCAATTTATCTAATGAAAAATGATGAAGTTGCATTATTAAATTAATTTATCTATTATAAGTGGAATTTTTCTATTATTTTCTTTTTAGTTCTTATTTAAATCAAATTAAAGAAACTAAAAAAAGACTAAAATATTGAATTTAAAAAATTAAAGCAAAAGAAAAAAAAGAGAGAGGAGGAGGGCAGGGCAAGGCAGAGGCCCACCGGTGAGGCCGCGGCTGCCCATCGTCGAAGGGGCCGACAGAGGTCTCTGGCCCTAGACAGGGGTGGCCGACGCTTGCTGGGTGCCGGCGATGCTCGCTCAGATGTGGGCGATGCGTTTCAACCTAGATTTAGAAGTGGTCTAAGAGGGTTGAGGAAGCAAAGGAAGATGATGGGGTTGAACCAGGAGTAAGCGAGGCACTTGGACGAGCTCGTGGTCGAAGCAGGTCAACGGCAGGAGGACAACGACCAGATCATCACCATCACCACCCACCACCTACTGGGCCTCGAGGCGGAGAACTTGATCCTGAGCACTCAGGCTCTCGAGCTGAGCCAGAGGCTCCAGTCCCTTAACGACATTCTCGGTTACATCAACACGACCAACCTCGGGGCGTGCATGATTGACGACGATAAGGTCTTGGACGACATCCAGGCAACGAGTCACGACCACTTCTTGAACCCAATCCACTCCTTGGGGCATCATGTTAACCAGCCAACATGGTTGTTTCTGATATGTTTCAGCATTGAACGTGAAGAAAATGTCACAACTAGCCTAATCTCCATCCATGTTTTTGACTGTGATGTTGAGGAAGCCGAAGAAAGACCTTCTGCCACCTCCGCCTCTCAGAATGCTTCTAGATCTGGGCTAAAACATATCGCTTAAATCTGGACGAGCCTCACCGGCATCGTGCCATCGAGGCCTCTCTCGGAGGTGGCAAGCGCCGGCCACCCTAGCCTAGGCCGGCAACCTTTGCCGGTCCCTCTAGCGATGGGCATCACCGGCGGCCTCACTATGGAGGGTCTGCCTTACCCTACTCTCCTCCTTTTTTTTTTCCTTCTGCTTTAGTTTTTTAAATTTTGTATTTTAGTTTTTTAAGTTTCTTTATGTTGATTTAAATAATACTTAAAAATAAAATAATAGAAAAATGTCATGTAGTATAGAGAAATTAATTTAATAACGTCACATCAGTATTTTCCGTCAAACAAATTGAAAATGTCAACAAAAGAACTTGATTGCATCAATTTGTCGAATTTTAGAATTCGATTGTACATTATTCAAGTTTTATGACTTAATTACAATTTCATGACAATTTTTAGGAATTCTAGTGAATCTCTCATTTCCAAAAAAGGACGTAGGTCAGGGGAAAAAGGATAAAGTTGATTTCACTTTTGTTTCTCTCCGTTGTTATTTCTCTGGTTCGCTAGTGGTGGTGATGGAGAGAAAAAAGACAAGGTTTAAGATGGTGACGTAGGGGTCGGAGGTGATGATCTTCTCGTGGCAGTGGGTGTCGTGGTTGGAGAACCTGCCGTTGCTGTTGTAGGCGTCTCGGTGGTGGCGGGAAGGGTCGGCGGAGGTGGCAGCAGGCCTGGTGCATGTGGAGAAGCAAAGGCAAAAGCGCTCGTAGATGAGGTCCATGTTGGGGAGGTTGGAGGCAGAGACGACGTAGAGGTTGAGGTCGACGTTGAGGACGTTGAGGTAAACAACCTGGTTAGAGAGGTCAGAGCGGACAAACCACATCTTTCCTGTGCGTGTGTTTTTTTTTTTTTTTTTGAGTCTCAACATAAAAATGAAAAGACAAAGAAAAATGAAAAAAAAAAATAGAAAAAAGTGAAATGGCAAAAACACACTTCAGACCAGGCCCTTTTTGAGACTTCATTGCCACTTCAACTCTTATTTAATAAAAAATTTATTTCATGCCCTTCTTTGAAAAAATATTTATTTTTGGCTCTTATTTGAGAAAATAAAAATACGTCATGCTCTTATTTAAAAATTTTCATGCTCGTCAAGAATGATACATATGAACCTGTACTCACCTCCCCAAAAAGAATTTGAGTCCCAAAAATCAATATCTATCCTCCTTAATTCGTCCCTATAAATGCTCTCTTCCACACAATAGACACTTGCAATCCCAAATCCATCTCGTCCACAGGGAATGCCAATAAGCTCTCCCGAAGTCGAGAGAGAGACTTCTTTTTCCTCTCAGCGATGCACAAGTTGATTCACAGTGGAGCATCATAGCGAGAGCAACATAATCTCATCGATATGCATATATTTTCACTATATATAATGTGATGTGGTTGCGCTACGATCCCTGTTAAAAGCTAAGTAATACTGACATCGACACGCGACATGAGACGACTTAAAACGTTGACATGTCATTTCTCAAAAATAAAAAATTTCGACAATTTGAGACATGCTGTATTTTAAATATATATTTTTATATATTCATGATCAATTATCATTTTTTGATTATTTTAATCAAATTCATTTGATTCAAATTCACAAATAAATAAATAAAGAGCCTAGAATGAATTTACACTGAAAACATTAGTCCATCGTTTGTTAGTATCATTCATTATTTCCAATTGAAAAATTCAACTACATTCCATTCTAATAATCCAAAAAATTTGGAGAGTAAAAAATACTCAATCCACATCTCACCATTGAATTTAAATTTCAACAATAAGTGCAACAAAAAGAAAGGATTCATGTTAAAACATCATTTGTGAAATAAGAAAAATTGGATTTAGGTTTTGATAGATTTCCAATTTTACACCTAGAATAATGACAATTTTCAAAATTGACTCCGTGCGTGTTGAAATAGCATTTCAGGATTCCCAACTTACGTGTCGTTGCATGTCTGGTAGAGTTGATGTGTTAAAAGTCCGACATGCTTCCGACATCGATACAAAGCTCCTTAGAGTGTTTGTGCTTCCTAGCTCAAAAGTAGCAATAGTCAAGAGGCAACCATGATGACTAATAAGAGAGAGAGATTGTGTGTCATGGAAATCGTGATTTCCATGAAAAATGTCATATGATAATGAATGAGAAATTATCCAAAAAATCATAGACTTATTGTACTTGCGTCAAATTAGTCTTAAACATTTCAAAGTTTTGTCAACATAATTCTACACCTTTTAATCGTGTCAATTTAATCTGAAATCATTTGTGACGACCATATTTTCGCAAGGCTAGGTTAAAAGCGAAATATTTTAAAGTCGGGTTTGGGATTATAGTGAATGTGAATTTGGGGATTTTTATTGTTTTAATGGGTGGATTATCGGGACTTTGATTGACCGACGAAAGGAGGAGGCGCCCAATAATATGATTTTGATCTAGTAGATCCAGAATATGTGAAAAAATTAGTACAACCAGTGAAATGTGTACATAGTGGGCAGAGACAAGTGGATCCTCGCGCGCTTGACACATGGCAGCCGTGACAGACATATGACTCGCCTCTCTTGACACTTGGCATCCATGCATTACAGCCTCCTCCACTATAAATAGTGGCTCCCTTGCCTTTATCATTTTGGAAGCGCCCCCCCCCCCCCCCCCCCCCCCCCCCGCCCCCTCTCTTGCTCACGCACCAACTCCCCCTCATTCTCTCTTTTCTTCTCCCTCATTTGCTCTCCCTCCCCCACCGAACGCTGCTCCCTCTAATTTTTTTCTCGGTTTGCTCTTTATCTCTCTCAATCCCTCTCTTTTCTTGCCGTGTGAAGGAGGAGGTAGAAGATTGCGCTTGAGCTCGCGGCGATGGCGGTTCCGTGGTGGTTTTTGTGCTAGATTTCGATGCAAGTGGACTTCTAACGTTTGAACTTTTGGTTCGTCAATTGTGGTTTGCATGTTGTCTTGGCTTATTTAATTGGCATCCTTGAGTGACGGATTAGTGAGTTTGAAGGATGGACCGTCAAATTGGACGACGGATGATGATGGATCGTATGCAAAAAGCTTGGAATTGGCTGGTTATGGGGGTGTTCTGGATTTTGACTAGATGAGGCACTATTAGTAGTGGGTTTTCAAGGCCAATTTGGGTGAGACGGCTTATGGATTGTGGATGGGTTCATGTGAGAAGGTCGGCGAAGTCACTATTAGTAGATGGTTTTCATGCCTCTGCATGTCGTGGTTGTTGCTTGAATTGTCTTGCCTTGTGATGGTTGCTGCTTGCCAGCTATGTGATTGACGTTCTGATGGTTGGCATGCTAGCCTTTTACTCGTCGAGCTTCGGTTCACTCTTTAGTTGTTGCCCTCCTTTCAGATACTGAGGTATCGGTGGCTATGGTCATTAGTGGTGGCGTTGGAGTGTACTGACGGTGATGGTGCTAGATAGTACTTTAGGAGTAGCTTTACCCTTTGAATCCTCCCAGTGTACTTTGTCTTTTGTTTAGAAAAGGATGGTGTAAATAACTATTGAAAGTTAGTGCGCGCGCATGCATATATATATATCTCAACCTATTGAATTACCTCGCTGATTGTGGTGCCGGTAGCGAAACCCTGTGAGGCCATACGCTTTAGGCTTGTTCCTGCCCTTTCCCTGTTTGCAATTGTAAGAAAGGCCTTGTGTTTTTGTACAGTCTTCCGTGTGTGTCAATTATACTATATGTAATATCAGATTAAACGAAGAGCACGGTAGTAAGTAACGCCCTAGGACATCAAAACGTTAAAACTGTTTGCCAATTTAATCATCAACACTTTGATTATTCAATCTAGTTATTTGGACGATTTTTCATCGAAAATTACTAACATTGCTGTTTATTCATTGATTGTCTTATGTAGCATGATTCGCATTAACGGGTGATTTTTATAATTGTTTTATTTTTAATTTTTTTTCTAGTCTTGGATGGGCAACCCTTGTCGGTCACGAGTGAGTGTGGCCAGCTACAAGGTTGGAAAAAAAAAAGAAAATAAATAATATATATAAAAATTTAAAGAAAAAAAATATTCATGTTAGCGTTATCAATGGGACGACCTATGCTAACTAAATTATAATGTCCATGATTTTCAGTGAAAATATATCAAAAAGACTAAATAGGTAAATTGTCAAGAGATTTAGGATCAAAATATTATCTGTTATGTTTAGGTGGCATACGCCAGACACCATATAAAAGTTACAATCGATTTTAAAAAAAATTTATTAAGAATTTTATCACTTATAAAAATGAGTGAACATAAAATATTTTCATTACTTATAGAAATAAAAAGTTGTCGGAAATTAAAAAAAATATTAAATAATCATTTCAAGCAATATGAGCGATTATTTTTTTAAGTATTTTTCAAATTATTCATTTTTGCGATATAAACGGGGCATTAAAGAGTTATTTGCCTGCGGAATAATACCATAATTGAAAAAAATTGCCTTGAGAATTTGGTACAGATTCTAAACTGAAATTTATTTGAATCACTTATCGGAATTATGACTACGTCAACTCTCGACAGAGACCGTGATCCGCTAGAGAATTGAAGCGGTACTCAGCGAAACGACAGCGCCCGGATATTTTTCCAGCGGATATGCATTGCAGGAATTGCCAGAAAGAATCGCTGAGACGATGACTGTTTGTTTGTTTGTTTTGTTTTGTTTTTTTTTTTCCTGTGGGAGTAGCCCGGAGTTAGGTCCACATCGTTTCCATCGGCAATAAGTCTTAATAAATACAAGCATATAATTGTGGAAACTATTCCCTGGAATAATATTACACCCCACATGTTGCCATGGCTGCTATTTTAATTTAATTTAATTTAATAATATAGTTCCTATATTATTGAAAAAAAATAACATAAATGATCTTTGAATTTTGGCACAATATGATCTCTGAGCTTTTAATTTGACCATTATGGTTCCTGAACTTTCAATTTATTTAATATGATTCTTAAACTATAAGAAAATGTTTAAAGTTGCTTCTAAACTTGAATTGATGGAATGATTACATTGAACATCTTCCTATAGTTCAGAAGCCAAGTTGAACATGTTTTAAAAGTTCAAAAATTATATTGGTCAAATTAAAAGTATAAAGATCACATTACATATTTGATCAAAATTCAAAGACCGTTTATGTCATCATTTCGATATTATTTCTCTGCTCCTTTTTAATATTAAAATGAACCGTTTCTTCTCTCGTTCCCCCGCGATCAAGATACACCATTGCCTTGACAATAAATGCTACAAGACATTTGTGTGGTACGAAATTTCAGAAATCAAATTCAGTGGCTGCGACAGGTTGCAAAGAAAATTACGAGGAGGAGGAGGAGGAGGAGGAGGAGGAGGAGGAGGAGGAGGAGGAAGTTCCCGGATTGCGCATTGAAATAGCTAGGTTGACCTAGGTCGAAACCAAAGTGAGGAATGCCCACTGGTGCTTTGCTAATGCAAGATAACTAAGTCCATCCATGCAAATATTTCTTTATTAAAAAAAAACTCAAAATAAAGGAGTTCATTACCCACGAAAAATAATTAGGCATAAATTATTATGGTCAATGAAAATAGTCTTAGTCAATTAATTTTTTTAAGAGATATAACCAAACTACTTTTCAGAAAATATTTTTCAAATCTCGATTTTTTCATAAAACAAACTCATTGTTCTTTCGATTCGGACTGTATTTTTGCCTCAGATATTGTAAGTTGTGTTATCATGCTAGCTAATCCCGTACGAAAAAGCATTTAAGGAATATGAAAAAGGGGCAATCTCTTCGAGAGAACGAACTATCGAGTTATGATTATTAGTTGCGCACCGAATCGCATTCCACTCATAAAATAGCGGGTAAATCTCAATTATCTATCTCTAGCAATTAAGGAACCACGACACATGTGAAAGTACAAGATATGCACAGGGTAGCATGCTCATTAAGAATGACGTCTATGACATTGGAGTCACCAACAAAAAAAAAAAAAAAGAATTTGGGTCCCAAAGTTCGATCTCTATCCTCATTAATTCATCCCCATAAATGCTCTCTTCCACTCACCATACACTTGCGATCCCAAGTCCATCTCCCCCCACATAGGGAAGGTCAATGAGTTTTCCCCCAAATAGAGCGAGAGCGAGAGAGATTCTGATTCCTCCAAGGGGCAAACAGCAACTTCAAATAGGGTTTGATGGAGGATGGAGCAAGCCCTCGTATAAAGCGCGGACCGATGGTTTAACACTCAGCGCCATCAAAGTGGAAGGAGAGAGAGAGAGAGAGAGAGAGAGAGAGAGAGAGAGAGAGAGAGAGAGAGGAGGAGACGACCCAACTTCTATTCCAAGTCCAATCTTCCAAGTTTGTCAACTCAACACCCTCTCAGGTCTCTTGCTGTTGTTTTGGTACTCTCTGATTTATGGGAGCCTAATCATCTCATTCCCTTTGGGTCGAGTAAGGTTAGAAACATCTTTAGAATTGATTAAGCTCCGCTGAAAAGCCGCTTACTCCTTGCCAAAAACAGCTCTTTTTTTCACACAAACACTTAGTTTTTCCTGTAATATATATACGCGTGTTACGTAGGCTCTATTAATCTTTTGAGCGGAGTGTCTCCGTTGTCAGAAACCCACTGTCTCACTTTCCCCACACCCTTAAGTTCTGAGAGAGAGAGAGAGAGAGAGAGAGAGAGGAGATGGAGAGAGAGACGATGCCACAGAGCAGCTTTCGCGTGGAGCAAGATCCTGAAGCTTTTCAAAGCGGTGGCGTTCGGAAGAACCTGGACGACGATGGCAGAGCCAAGCGAACCGGTACGATCTGAATCATCAAGAATTTACGTCGTTTGTCTTTTTTGCATTTTAAATTGCTCCACCATTCTCTGATCCTGATGCTCTTAACATGGTTCCTCTTGCATGCGATCAATTTCTTTTTGTTGGGTCATTTTTTTTTGTTGGTTCCTTTTTTTGTTTTTTTGTGCGAAGGTACGGTGGTGACGGCGAGCTCGCATATAATAACGGCGGTGATCGGGTCCGGAGTGCTGTCGCTGGCGTGGGCCATTGCGCAGCTGGGGTGGGTGGCGGGTCCGGCGGTACTCGCGGCCTTCTCCTTCATCACCTACTTCACCTCCACCCTCCTCGCCGACTCGTACCGGTCGCCGGATCCCGTCACCGGGAAGAGGAACTACACTTACATGGACGTCGTGAGAGCCCACTTAGGTAAAAACAAACAAACGAAAACCCATTCTTTCCGTCTCCTCCTCCTCCTCCCTTGTTTTTTAATGATCAGATTTGACAAATGGCGACGCATTGCCAGAAAAGAAGACGAGATTGAACGTGTTTGACCGAGGATTTTCCAAAGAGATCGGGTCAAATTACATGCACCATCTTGTGCTTTTCCCTAAGAGAAACCCCACTTCCCCACGAGATCGAGACCCCCCCATATTGAATTCGCTTCATTAATCACTCGAACGGGTTTTCATTAAATTCGCCACTTTAAAGAACGAATGAATGACATGCCCTTTTTAATTTTTAATTTTTTAATTTTTTATATTTCCTTATTATTAATTAGCTTTCTCCAACTTTTTCTTTCTTAAATTCTAGGAGGTAGAAAGGTTCAGCTATGTGGGATGGCTCAATATGGGAACCTCGTCGGCGTCACAATTGGCTACACCATCACCGCATCTATCAGCATGGTGTAAGTACCCGACGGGGCGTGATTTATTATTATTATTATTTTATACTCAACGTTTTTTCATTTCCGGTTATTTTATTTTTCTTATTGTGTGAGGAACTTTCCCAGGGCGGTGAAGAGGTCCAACTGCTTCCACAGAAACGGGCACCACGCGAAGTGCCTAACGTCGAACTATCCGTTCATGATTATATTCGCGTGCATCCAGACCGTCCTCAGCCAAATCCCGAACTTCCACAAGCTCTCTTGGCTCTCCATCGTTGCCGCCGTCATGTCCTTCGCTTACTCCTCCATCGGCATCGGACTCTCCATCGCCAAAGTCGCAGGTGAGGAAGATTTCTTGTCCTTCCCGTCTACGACCAAGACAATCACAGGGCCGGAAGAGAGTCTACGCATTTCTTGATAGGATGTTAGATTGATTAGTAGAATGAGCACTTTGGACGTCGAATTGAGACGTGGCGCATTTTTAATGGTGTTAAGGTGGGGGAAATCACGTGCGGACGACCCTGACGGGGACGACGGTGGGAGTGGATGTGTCGGGATCGAACAAGGTGTGGAGAGTCTTCCAAGCCGTCGGCAACATCGCTTTCGCCTACGCTTACTCCACCGTCCTCGTCGAGATCCAGGTAAACATCAAACCTTAATCTGTCAATTGCACCCTTTCTTTGCTTTGGCAATTTCGGCTTTCATGCTACGTTTAGCATCTCATGCTTCAAGGGTCTTCATCAAGTGTGTGTGCGTACATGTAATAATGCACTTGGAGTCGCGAGAGAAAACAAACGAAAAGAGAAGAATTACTATTGTTTATAAAGTTATGTGCAATAGGAAAGACATAAAGCCAAACACGACGGTGAGGACTATCGGCATCAATCAAGCCCTTAGCCACATGAAGTGCCTTGCCTTTCGGTACCTCTCCTCGACAGGTGCGAGACAAAAAAGATGGTTATAATTGTTCTCCCTCCCTAGTCCTTAACACTAATCAAGTTCCGTGGATCAAGAAAAGGTCGATATGATAATGAGGTGATCGAATGTTCGTCGTTCACGATTAACTTTCTGCATCATTGTACACACATGCGGTTACTCATTTTATCGGGCGATCTGCATCAGAAAAATCGATTTTTCGGGCATCGTTTCAGATGGAAGGAGAGTGAGTTAGCACCCCGTTTTATTCTCCGACTTCCCTGTCGTCGAACACTAGTCAGATTTTTTTTTTAAAAAAAAAAATTCTAGCAAATGGGTTCACAAACGAGATTTCGGCGATGAATATGGTCTATGCGGGCCAAAAAAGAGGCCTCCTTTTTAGGGGTTGAAATTACCATATGCTACTGTAGAAAAAGATTCCTATGGACCATGAAATGAACGGACAACGTCTCTTTCTTTTCCTGAACATTTTGGGCCACCGAATATGCCCTGGAATGAAGTGATATTCCATCTTGAAATCTTCTTGTCCTTGCTCCTTTTGCACATGATGGTCACGGCCTACGTGGCCACATGCAGTTGGAATTTGTCACGTTCTACGTGACACCACAAAAGGATGAGGCAATGACCTAATTGTGTCGATGTCTTTTGATGAAGAACTTTCCGGGCATCGAATTAATTCGCAGGTCGGATCATGAGAAGTTCTTAATCATTTGTCCTGATGATCTTATATGATCGATATTTTATTCCAAATGTGCTTATCGGAGACTTGGCAAGCTCTTCGAATATGCCGGTAGAAAAATTATGAAGGATCGGTTTTTCTTCGATGCTGTTAGAAGAATGCGTGATTTAATATTTATATATTTCAACATCAGATGCAACCCGACCTTCGTGATTAAGCAAATGGATTTAGAGTGGTTGAGTTGGGTGCGCGATGGATGCGGGTGGAGTGCACCCTTTTTTGAATTCGAGATGTTATTTGGTGCTTGAGTAGGTTCGATTTGTAATGACATTTTGAGTCTTGAATCTCTGCAGGACACATTGAAATCAAGCCTGCCGGAGAATGAAGTCATGAAAAGGGCTTCGCTAGTCGGCATCCTGACCACCACTTTGTTCTATGTGCTCTGCGGCTGCGTCGGTTACGCAGCTTTCGGGAACGCTGCGCCGGGGAATTTCCTCACCGGCTTCGGATTCTACGAGCCGTTCTGGCTCATCGACTTCGCCAATGTCTGCATCGCAATCCATTTGATCGGTGCTTACCAGGTAAACCATTTTACTAAACTTGCAGAATCACATAGTTTTACATTCATTTTGTACTTTTGGAGTAATGGCTCCGCCGATCCTCGAACTTTTTACTAGATTTTCGACCTATTGCTTGGACTTTTTTTTTTTTTTTCAATGTGGTTCTTGACTTTTTTTTTTAAATTGGTTCGATGCGATCCTTCTGT
This sequence comes from Rhodomyrtus tomentosa, assembly GCA_028455895.1. NCBI lineage: Eukaryota > Viridiplantae > Streptophyta > Magnoliopsida > Myrtales > Myrtaceae > Rhodomyrtus > Rhodomyrtus tomentosa. The sequence continues at coordinate 29,917,495 of JAPCWY010000001.1, read as the reverse complement.
TGAAGGGACAACAAAAATTACTGATGTGATACTTGACGCGGTTAACTGGCCATTGAGGATTTAAGTTGGTATCTGAATTTGTCGGTTGAATTGTCCTGGATGTTGCTCGTATATTGGCCTTTAAAAATGAACGTCAGCGTGCAGGTCTTTTGTCAGCCCCTCTTCGGATTCGTCGAGAATTGGTGCGCCAAGCGCTGGCCTAACAACACGGTCATAACAAGGGAAATTCCGGTTGACATCCCCGGCTACGGCGTCTACCACATCAATCTCTTCAGGCTCGGATGGAGGACCGCGTACGTCATCGTGACCGCGGTCACAGCCATGATATTCCCCTTCTTCAACGACTTCCTGGGGCTGATCGGAGCCGTCTCGTTTTGGCCGCTGACCGTCTACTTCCCGGTGGAGATGTACATCGCAAGGTCGAAGATGCGCAAGTTCTCCTTCACTTGGACGTGGCTGAAGATACTGAGCTGGGCCTGCCTGGTCGTGTCGCTTGTTGCGGCCGCCGGTTCGGTACAGGGACTGGTCCAAGATCTCAAGACTTACAAGCCCTTCAAAACACAGTAAGTGTAGCACAAAGTCCTAACGCCCCATTACCTAGTTGGAAGCAATATTGTTGTGAAAAGCTCCTCAACTGGGCAAATGGTTTAAATTAGTGTAAGCTGGTGCAACATAAGTTGCTGAGAATAAACATTTTCCATATAAGGAGTGGGAAGATAGCTCATGCTAGCGAGGTTGATTTACTTGCCAAGTATAACTTGCTAGATGACGATTGCAATCCCCAATTTTTAATCCTATATAGTAGCTACGTAATATTTTGCGAGGCCACGGATCATATCTAAATTTCATGTCAAATTGGTTTAAGCCCAGTGCGTCTTCATGATTTTTTGTTGCGGTAATTCAGGTAGTTATACTGGACATTTTGAAGTTAATAATGGATATGACGGTCGCAGCACGAGTCCAACAACTGATGTCGATCGGTCATCAATTCGTGCATTTGAAATCCTAAAATCCGACGCAGTCGTCCATCCATGTTAGTCCCCTCATCACAGGGGTCATTAAAAAGCGAAGATATCCGCATTATGAAACATGGAGAACAAGGTCACTACATTTCAACGACAAATCGAATATGAAGCCTTAAACAACAACTTGATTATAATAAGACGATTTAGGAGTTTAGGAAAAATTGTCCGAAAAGTCGTAATCTTATTGTACAACAATCAATTCATTCCCAAATCTAATTATTGCTAATATAGTCCTGAATCTTTTGACAAGTTGTCAGTTTAGTCATAAACATTTTCACAGTTTAAGTTCTAAGCCTATGATCTGTTTGCCGATAAAATTGGTTTGAAATCACTAATGTGAAACGATTTTGAAGTCACTTTTTCAATTTCTATATTGCAAAACTTGCAATTTTTTGTCGGACCGGCGGTGGCGGGCAATTCTAAGCTTAATTTTCTGGATTGGGCTCGTCATGGAATATATAGATCACTCCCAGAAGACAGCAAAGAGAGCTCCCTCAAATGGGTCCCCACCGAAGAAGGTAAAGAGGGAAAAATTAAGGATGATCGGTTCCCGGTCCGGTCTGGTCCGGTTCCTTTCAAGAGCCGGGAATCAGACTGGTGGCTTCGGTTCTTATTTTTCAGAACTGCTGACTGGACCATCGGTCCGGTTCTCCATTGATTTTTCAGGAATTATTCGAGTGTTTTGTCGCGTTTGACCGTTTCTATCGAGAAACAAAAGAAAGAACAAAAACACCATTTCAACTGGTTTGGATAAAATGGTGGTGAAATTATTTGGAGGGGCCAAGGAATTCGAGTTTAATAAGCTGTTCCAGCAAGAGTCAAGCCAAGGTCAGCAATGTATATTAGAAGGCTTGTTTTTTGTATGGAGTCTTTTATTATTTCGGCTCTTCTATAAGAGATCTATCATGCTTAAAATTCTGTAGAAGACATTTTCATGGAGGTAGAACCGATTCTCATATCTGCGCTTGATGGGCACAACATGTGCATGTTAGCTTATGGACAAACTGGTACCGGCAAGACGTGCACAATGGTCAGTGACCTCATTTCTTGTTTCGGCAATCACAATTATGACAAGTTTCAGAGAAAATCTTTCTCTCATATTCATTAACGCGCGCGCGCGCGCGCACACACACACACACACACATATATATATATATATATAAAGCCCTTCCCTTGTGCCTAACGTTATGGTAATAGAATACTAAAAAATAGGAAAATAAAATCATCTACGACACATCCCTAACTTACACGGTACTATACAACACATCAAATCTTCACAAGATAATAAAGTAAAATCTCACTTCAACACCCCCCCTCAAGTGGGTGAAAAAATATTTTTGATTCCCAACTTGTCAAGTGAGTTTCTAAACTCCCTTCCAGATATGGCTTTAGTGAGCATGTCTGCAAGTTGGTTAGCTGACCTGACAAACAATACTTCAATCACTCCTTCTTCCGGCTTTTCCTTAATAAAATTACGATATATCTCAATGTGTTTAGTTCGATCATGTTGCACTGGGTTCTAAGCAATATCAATATCTGCATTATTGTCACAAAACAACTGCATTGCACTCTCGGGGAAAAAACCAATTTCGGATAGCAACCTCTTGAGTTAGAGTAGTTCGCAAATGCCTTTTGTCACATCTCTAAACTCTGCCTCTGCACTTGAGAGGGAAACAACCTTCTGTTTCTTGCTCCGCCATGTAACTAAGTTCCCTTCCACCATGGTGATATATCCTGAAGTCGATCTCCGATCAGTCAAGTTGCCGGCCCAATCGACATCTGTATATCCTATAACATCAAGATGACAATGTTTTCCAAAAAAACAATTCTCTCCCAAGTGCACCCTTCAAATACCTTAAAATCCGGATTGTTGCTTCCATATGATCCTTCCTCCGATCGTGCATAAACTGGCTTAGTACGCTCACTGCATAGGCAATGTCTGGCCGAGTATGTGAGAGGTAAATTATCCTTCCTACCAATCGCTGATACACCTCCTTATTAGTCACAACTTGATCAGTGCCTTGTTGTAACCGGCGATTTTGGACAATTGGAGTGTCAACTAGTACACAATCTAACATACCGATTTCTGCAAGAAGATCTAATACGTACTTACGCTGAGACAAGAAAATTCCCTCCTTGGATGTTGCTACTTCAATCCCTAAAAAATACTTTAATTCTCCAAGGTACTTCATTTCGAAATCATCACCGAGCCTAGCCTTGAGTCTCGAGATCTCATTCGAGTCATTCCCTGTGATAATGATATCATCAACGTATATAATCAAGAGGGTCACCTTGGATTCCCGCCGGCATACAAAAAGAGTTGATTAGGGTTGCACTGTTTGTACCCACACCGCTCCATAGTTGAACTAAACCTTCCAAACCATGCCCGAGGAGATTGTTTGAGTCCATAGAATGACCAATTTAACCTACATACAACTTTCGGATTGTCTTTGCAAGTATAACCTGGTGGAATCTTCATGTAAATATCCTCTTTCAAATCTTCGTGGAGAAAAGTGTTCTTCACATCAAGTTGGTACAGAGGCCACTCCATGTTAGCCGCTAGTGATACTAGGACTCGTACAATGTTTAGTTTTGCCACTGGCAAGAACATCTCTTTGTAATCAACTCCATAAATTTGAGTATACCCCTTTGCCACTAATCGTGCCTTGTACCTCTCGATCAACCCATCTGCTTTGTACTTAATAGTAAACACCCACTTGCAGCCTATGGCCTTTTTTTTTTCTGGTGAGAGATTGACTAGACTCCAAGTGTTGTTTTTATCCAGTGCTTCCATTTCTATTTTCATGGCTGCAACCCACTTCGGACTCTTGACTGCCTCTTCCACCCATTCTGGAATTTTCTCGGTTGAAACATTATTAATAAAGGCTTTATATGATTCTGAGAGTTTTTCTGTAGACATATAGTTGTTGATTAGATACTTGTCTTTTTCTGATTTTCCTTTGGGAGAGTACCGATCAGGTGGCTTGCCTCTATTATGCCTTTCTGGAAGAGCATACGTTTGACTCGTATCAGAAATATAAGAAATATCAAGTGGAATAGAATTTACCTCAGGCGCATTTGCAGGAGTTTGGTCAGGTACTATAGAGGATAAGGGATGGACTCATGCTTGTTTCTCTTCGTCGTTTCTTCCTTCCGATTCAAAGTTAATACTCTTTGTTTTTGAAATTTCAGATTCATCACCATTGATCGGTTGAGTTCTTTGTTCTGTTCTTGACCCTACTCCGACTTTAGGCTGAGCTGAATCTGTAGTTGGAGTGATCATGGTCTGTGAAGGATGCATGACTGTCTCCGGTTGTTTTGTCCCAAGTTGAGTTATTCGCTGCTCGAACCACTACTGTCTATCCTCTTTATCTTCTATTATTATAGAATCCCGGCTCGGAGCAGAGAAAAACATCTCTGATTCAACAAAGGTAACATCTAATGTGACATGTATCTTCTCTGTACTGGGATTGTAACAACGGTAACTCTTCTTGTGTGACCCATAGCCCACAAACACACATCATTCTACATACGGATCCAGCTTCGTTCTCTGATTTTTGTATAAGTGCACAAATGCTACACACCCATACACTTTAGGAGATAATGTCAAGACAGATGGAAGTTCTACATGCTCCACCAGTGCATGTAATGGAGTTTGGAACCCTAGCACCCGAGAAGGCATCCTGTTCATCAAGTAAACAGCTGTAACCACAGCCGTGTGCTATAGCCTCTTTAGCATATTACCCCCTAAAAGCAAGGCTCTTGCCGTTTCCAATATATGCCGGTTTTTTCGTTCTGCTATCTTGTTTTGCTGTGGAGTTTGAGAACATGAAGTCTCATGAATGACTCCTTGTGTCTTAAGATATTCAGCAAGTTTCGCATTAACATACTCACCCCCGTTGTCAGACCGAAGCGTATGAATCTTTACTCCGAATTGGGTTTTTACCATTTCATGAAATGTTTCTAATATACCTATTACCTCATCCTTATGCTTCATCATGTAAAGCCAAGTCATCCGTATACAATCGTCAACAAAACTCACAAACCATCTAAAACCACAAGTGGTAAAAATTGGGGAAGCTCCCTATACATCAGAGTGAACAATCAAAAAATGTTTAGTTGTTTTATTCATACTAGGAGAAAAGTGAACACGATGGCTCTTGGCTTGAATACATGTGTCACAAGTAAACAACGATTCTGATAAACTACAAAATAAATCTGGGAACAAGATCTTCAAATACCCAAATGAAGGATGCCCCAAGCGATGATGCCATAACTGAATCCGCTCTTTCTTTTCATCAGTCTGACCCTTGGCTTGGAATACCTAGTTGTCACCCACTTTATCCACAAAATAGAGTCCATTCCTCTTAGTACCACGCCCAATAATCTCCTTCGTGTGAATGTTTTGGAAAAGGCAAAATCTACATGAGTATACAACACTACAATTCGCTAGTAAGTTGTGCAACTGATAACAACCTACTCGACAATGAGGGTACAAGCAATGTGTTAGATAAAGATAGATTATGAGATAGCTTAACATCACCAACCCTAGACACACATGAACTAAGGCCATTTGCATTGACAATGAAATCGTGTCTCGGTATAGAAGAATTGATAAGGCCATGTGGATCGAAGGTCATATGATCCGTAGCTCCGGAGTCAATAATCCAACCTGAGTTTTTTCCTTTAGGGGCGACTGAAAAACATGTCCTGAAGGTACCTTCCGGAGAGTCAATCGATATCTGATCTAGCACAAGTGAGAGATTAAATCCACCGGAGACCATTTCCGCATTGCCTGAATTCTTTCCCGATCTCTTTTCTACCTTTTTCGTCTTCTGTAGCTCCTCCCACCAATCAGGATAGTCGTGAAGCTTGAAACATGTATCTCTCGTGTGCTTAGAGTTGCCGCAGTGGGAACATCCCTCAGTGGTAACCTGTCTCCCTCCTGATTTGGGTCGATGGCTATCAAAATTTCCTTCCAGCCTTAGCCGAGTCTTTGGATAACCACGTCGGGAAACCATTGCCGCCCCACCGCCTTCCAGTTCACTAGACGATAACATCACTGCCTGCCTCATGTCTTCCCTTCTGATCCGAGCGTAAGCCTTCTTAACCGTAGGAAACAGTTGCATTTGGAGGACGTCTGCCCTTACGTTGTCCAGTCTATCATCAAGACCATCAAGAAATTGGTATACCTATCCTCCTGTATAGCCGCAACATACCTGGCGATGTCAACAGTGCACGCCATTGGGTTTGGTGGCCGAAATTCTATTTCTCGCTTGATGCCTTGAAGGTTATTGTAATAGGTCTCGATCGGTCCACCACCCTGCTTCATCCGAGACACCCTACGCTTAAGATCATAGACTTGCAAGGTATCGGTGCCATCAAAAAATGTTGTTGCTATGGCGTCCCACACGATTTTAGCAGTTGGAAATCGTATGAAGTTTCCAATCAATCCCGGGTCCATTTAATTGATAAGCCAACTCTTAACAGTAGAGTCATCGGTCTTCCACTTTCGGTATCCTGGGTCAGTCGGAATCGATTGTGGAGTCTCACCGGTCAAATATCCCAACTTGTCTTTGCCGGAGACATACATCTCGATAATTTGGGACCAAAGACCATAGTTATTGCCATCAAGCTTGATAGCGATCGGTGGTGCAGCAATTTCGGTTGGGGCAGAAGTCTGGTTTTGGGTCAAAAGCTTCTTCATTGTCTCTGTGAGGTTTTCAAGGATAGCCGCGGTTGCGTCGCCATTACCACCGAGGTGAGGGCCAACGGCTTGGTCCTAGCTGCTCATGGTGGTTTTCGGTCCTAGGATCAAGGACGCTCTGATACCATGACAACTTTCAGAGAAAATCTTTCTCTCATATTCATTAACAATTGAAATTCTACATATATATACAGCCCTTTCCTTGTGCCTAACGTTATGGTAACAGAATACTACAAAATAGGAAAATAAAATCATCTACGATACCTCCCTAACTTACACGATACTATACAGCACATCAAATCTTCACAAGATAAGGAATCAAAATCTCACTTCAACAAATTAGTCTATGACTCCAGTGGTCAAAGAAAAAAGAAGTAAATGAGGCGCATTTGCATTTTCTTCAGGATGGAGTAAATGATAAGCCGAGAATTGTCCCTTGGGCTCTTGAGAACCTTTTCAGCCATGCCTCTAGGGACAAGTCATCTTCTCTAACATTTTCCATCAACATGTTGGAGGTATACATGGGGAACCTAAGAGATCTGCTAGTTCCAAAACGCTGGTAATCATATCATGAATTCTCAAGCATTTTAGAACAATTAGATAACCATGAGGAGCGCGAATTAGGGGTAATCTATTTAGGGATAATTAAAAAAAAAATCAACCGATCCGGTCTGTCGGTCCGATCCGATTTTATGCCCCTAGAACCGGGAACCAGACCGTCGTCCCTAGAACCGGGAACCGGATCGCCAGTCCCGATCGGGTCCGGGCGGTTTGATTTGCTCATCCCTAAGAAAAATGATGGCTTCACATCTAGGCAAGGGCATTAAAGAGGGTTTTTTTTTTTCCAAATAGGGTTAAAAAATATTTACTAATTTAGGTATATTTGTAATAATTTTACCGAAATAGGGTATGTGCGCCTCCTAAGGAGGAGGCGACAATCTTTTTTTTTTTGCGGCACATTTTATTTTTGTAACTTTCTTTTAATAACTTAATTATTAACAATTAGTTTAAAAGAATTATGTATATAGATAAATTGCTAAAAAAATAAAAAGCAAAATACGTTATAAAATTAGTAAGATACATAAAGATTAAAAGAAAGTGCAATAGTCCTTACCAAAAAAAAAAAGAAAGTGCAATAGTAGATAACAACCCACATTAAAAGAAAGTTTACGATAGTATATAACAATCAATGAATTGAAAAAAAATCAGAAAAATAAACTGTGTAATATTAGACCTGCCGAATGACGGAGACAACGGGGTTATGGAACAAGAGGCCGCCTCCCATCGAGGCACAAAGTGCGCTGCAAAGAAGCACACATTTTAATTTTTTTTTTACTTTCTTTTTATTTTTTAGGCACTTTTTTTTAAAATATTTTCTTTTTATATTTATAATAACGTTTATTTGTAACATTTATATTTATATAAATTTATAAATATTTTTTTTCTTTTTAAACCTTCATTTTAAAATGTAATTATTAATAATTTATTAAGACATATAATTAATAAATAATTTAATATTTCTATAATTAAATTGTTTAGTATGTGAATAATAGATATAGCTAAATTGCTAAAAAAATAAAAATAAAAATGCATAAAATAAATTGGTAAGATGCATAAAGAGGAAATATACAAATTAAAATAAAGTGCAATAGTAGATAACAATAAATAAACTGAAAAAAAAAATCTCGTAAATAAATAGTGTAATAATAGATAACAATTCACAACACAAAAATATCACTGATGATGATGTCATCCTCCTACGTGGCCTCCTTCCCGCAGCTGGTTATCTTCGTTGTTCAACAGGTTTAGCGTTGTACCGAGGACGAGGAAGTTCCGGATGAACGAGAAGTGTAGATGACGAGGGCATCTCATGTGATGGCTGTGATGTGGATATATCATCAAAATGTGAAAGTAGTCCATGTTGAGACGGACATGCCCGACTATAGAAGGACTTGGCTAAAAAAGGAGAGAATTCCGATGACATATCTTGCCTATAGGAACGTTGAGAATGACCAAACGTTTCTCTGAGTAGAGAAAATATTTTGAGCGGATGTCTGGGACCGTCGATTGTCATGAAAGCCAAAATCGGATCACTCATAAAAAATTGGCTTGCAAACAGGCTAAACCTTGAAGTGAAATATGTCGTGTCATTGGGATCATAAAATGTGATTCACTGACTTTTCCAAAGCCTGCATTGCGATCCATTTGATTGGTGCTTACCAGATAAACCATTTCATTAAACTTGCAATATCACATAGTTTTACGTTCTAGTTTTGGAGTTATGGCTCTGCCGCCGATCCTTGAACTTTTCACTAGATGTTGGATCTGTTGCTTGGACATTTTTTTCCCTACTTTTTTAAAATCGGTGCAATGTGATCCTTTCGTCAAAGGGACGATAGAAAATACTGATGTGACACTTGACGCGGTTAGCCGCTCATTAAGGATTTAAGATGATATTTGAATTTGTCGATCGAATTATCCTGGATGTTACCGTACAATGGTCTTTGAAAATGAACGTCCGCGTGCAGGTCTTTTGTCAGCCCCTCTTCGGAGTCGTCGTGAACTGGTGCTCCAAACGCTGGCCTAGTAACAATATCTTAACGAGAGAAATTCCAGTCGACATCCCCGGCTACGGCGTCTACCACATCAATCTCTTCAAGCTCGTATGGAAGACGCATTCATCATTGTCACCGCGGTCATAACCATGATATTCCCCTTCTTTAACGACTTCCTGGGGTTGATAGGAGCCGCCTCGTTCTAGCCACTGACCATCTACTTCCCGGTGGAGATGTAAATCGCGAGGTCGAAGATGTGCAAGTTCTCCTTCACGTGATCGTGGCTGAAGAGCAGGGCTTGCCTTGTCGGGTCGCTCGTCGCGGCCGCCTGTTCAGTCCAGGGACTGATCCAAGATCTCCAGATCTACAAACCTTTCAAAACACAGTAAATGTAGAACAAAGCCCTAATGCCCCATTACCTAGTTGGAAGCGATGTTGTTGTGAAAAGCTCTTCAACTGTGTAAATGGTTTAAATGAGTGTAAACTGCTGCAGCATAAGTATGTGGTGAATAAACATTTTCCATATTAGGACTGGGAGGATAGCTCATGCTAGCGAGGTTAATTTACTTGCCAAGTAGTTTTGAAAAAGTTATAACTTACTAGATGACGATTGCAATGCCCAAATTTACAATCCTAGTAGCTAGGACGGCCGCAGCAGGAGTCCAAACAGCTGATGTCGATCAGTCAACGATTCGTGCATTTGAAATCCTCGAACCCGATGCAGTCGTCCATGTTAGTCCCTTCGTCAAAAGAAAACTGATGTGCGTAGCAAAATAGAACTATATACTCACAATTCCATTTTCTCCGATCTTACTTATGTGTTCGGTAGATGTAATGTAATTCTGCAAATTCTACGTGCATGGTCACGTAGATGAACTTAGATGGCATCTTAAAAAACATATGATTGCACGAACTAATTTTGGGAAGCTCAAGCACAACTAGAAATCAGGCTACGAGCCCCAATCCACTATGGGCAGACGAGTAACTTGTATCCGATTTGATTTTTATGCAATGCGATAAACTGCAGTTGATCGGAATAAGTGAAAAAGGTACCTTGAATTGATTATGAAAATAGGTTGTCATGGGTTAATATATTTGTGGAAAAACTAATCTACAAATTAAGGGCGTAAAGTTTGAGAGAGTACGAAAAATCCACTATTGGAAAATGAGAACGTGAAGGCCTCTATGGAATTTTTTTTTTTTCTAGGAAAGTTGATTTGTAGAACAAAAATCCAATTTTTATAAGAAATTTCCTTTTTTAAGGGTTTGATATCACGAAAAACCCCAAATTGATACGACCGTGACAAGTTCACCTTAAATTAATTTTTTGATCATCAAAAATCCTAAACTTGTACATATGTGATAATTTTATCATAAATTAATTATTTCGACCACCAAAAATCTAAAATTTCTATACATGTGATAAATTTACCCTCCGTCAAATTTGGTTAATAAAACGAAAATCTAAATTGATACATCTATGACAAAAATGAGATAAAAACCCCAAACTGATTCACTCATTAACTGTCACTTATCATCCAAATCATCAATTTGATGGTCAGATTTAAGGAAAACTAATAGAGTGTAAGTTTGTTACAACTATAGCAGTTTAAGGTAATTTATCATAAGTGTATCAGTTTATAATTTTTTTTGTGGTAAAAAAATAATTTAAAGTAAACTTATCATTTATGTATCAATTTAGAGTTTTTCGTGATATTAATTTTTTTTTTAAAAGATAGAAACGAGCACTATAAGAACAAGAAGCAACAAATAAATAAAACGGAAAAGCTGGCCTCGTTGCACCGTTACTGCGATCTTGGCCCCATACATTCCCACGGAAATAGGACGACTTCTTTGTCTGGTGTCGCGGGGTGTTGGGGTGGTGTTGTTGTTTGGTTTGGACTTTGGAGACAGCCCCTTGGACTTAGTCACCGCCGCATGCCGGTAATGGAAGCTCTTTAGCTCGTCAGAGGTGAAGGGACGTAGCTGAAGACCTTCACCTCGGACATTTTGGACGCCGCTGAGACAGTTCTTTGAGGATTCTGCGCTTGCACAACGGGTGCTTGGCGATCAGCCAGAGGAACCAGGTCAACGCCATTGATGTCTAGTCTTTGCCTGCGAGAACGAAGCTTATGACGATGTCTCGCAGGAACTTCCTCTTCTCCTCCAGGACTCCAAATACGCACACGATGGCATGAGCCTTGACAGTGAATTGGATCGTGGCTCAACTTGCCGTCGTTCTCTCGTACAGTCGCTGATTTGATTTGTTCCTCTTTCAATTTGATGATGTCCATTGTGAATTCGTCGATCACTCGTATGTGCGATCTGGATTGTTTCTCTGACCCAAGATTGGACAATCCACATGCCGAGACAAGTGATTCTTGACCGAGGTCGGCCCTCGCCAGATTTGGGCAAAGTCCGTCTTGCTGCGGCCAGCGAACCTTCGCCATGTGAAACAAAGGGAAAAAAAAGAAATGGGAAAAGAGAAAAGAAATTAGAAAAAAAAAAGTGATGAAAATTTCCTTGGTCATGATGTTATTTGAAATAAAGAGCACATTTCAAGTATTTCTTTAAAATAAGGTCAATTTCAAGTCTTTATTTGTGAAAATGGGAATATTTTAAGCCTTTATTTGAATTTTTTCTCAATTCAACATATTTAATAAAAATAATATGTTTCTTTAAATATGCTCCTGAGTTTATACTTTTATTATGAAAATCTTTCTGTATTTTGCTAGTATATTCTCTTCCTAATCTAAATATTCCTTATTACCTTAGAAATATTTGGGTTGAATTCCATAAAAAAACCCTCAACTATATGTCTACACCCAAATTTATCCCAATTTTTTTTATCACATTAAAAATCTCAAACATTAAAAATCTTGAACTTTCAATGGAGTCCCAGATCAATCCTGAGTTAGGATTCCATCCAATTTGTTTTTTTGGTCGAAAGGATTCTATCCAATTTACACCATTAAAATTCACATGTAATTTCACTTGAACTTTCTTTCCTTTTCTTTTTTCTTTTGACTTTTTCTCTTCCCTCACCCTCGCCGAAGATAAAACTATCCATCCTATCTCTCTATTGAATCCAAAGCAAGGTCAGCACAAAAACTCCATTTTTCTTCTTTAGCAACTGGAGGATCGTGAGTAGAGATCGCCTGATGCGGAGATCGCCTCGCTGCATTATTGTCAATCGTTGTGGGAAAGCAGCGAATTTAGCTGGCTTCGAAAGTCCATGCTCTATTTGGTTCTCGTCGGACTGCAATCTCGTTAGTGGTGGCAGTAATAGCCTCGAAAATGTGGTCCTCGTTGGTGGGGACAACTTTGTCCTTGATCTTGAGGTAGAGCTCCAGGTGATCGGCATATGGGTTGTCTTGGAGTTGCTTTATGAGAGCATGATGAGAGGGGTTTGCGAGTGAATGGCCTCTCCCACGGCAGATTGATGTCGGCGAAGGACTCGAGGACGCTTAACTTCCCGGAGGACCTATTGCTGACGATGATGATGTTCGGGCGATGGTTTCCCTCCTCCATGACCCGGGGCTTATTTGGTTCAGTATTGTAGATGAGCATTTGGGCTCTAAAGTTCCTGGTCAAATGTAAATGTTGTTTGCTTTAATTTTTTGATCACTTTGGCCAAATACACTTGCATCTCAAATGTTTTCTAAAGTCCCTTAACCTAGGCTAAGGGACTTTTGCGAAATACAGATCATTTTAAAAAAAAAAAAATTAACTTTGTCAACTTCACCGCCATTGCCCACCGCCATCCTCCACACCTCGCCAGTCAGTGTCGATCGCCGGCTACCGTCGCCGGTTGCCGTTGCCGGTAACCGCGCCACCGGTCGCCGACGTCGGTTGGCGCCACTAGTCGCCGCCATGGGTCGCCATAGTTGGTCTTTGATCGCAAGTCGTCGCCGGTCTCCAGAACCGTCGATTGTCATCGCCACCACTGTCGATCGCCGATTGCTAGTCGATGGCGACTGGCGGTGGCAGCCAAACCGTTGCCATCACCACTTAAAAAAAATCAAAGTAAAAATAATTTGCAAAGTTCATTTTTTACCAAATAATATTAACGTAATATATTTTTAAAATACACTTTATCAAATATTACTTGCATTTTACAAAAATTATTTAGCCTAAAAATATTTATATTTTCTCAAATTACATAACCTAAATGTTGAATCAAACATGACCTAAAAGGTGTCGACGCTTGTGGAGCGGGGAAATTAATGGGAGAGAGAGAGAGAGTGACAAGATCAGAGGGGCAACGAGAGAGTTCTGACAAAGTCCAAGGTGGGAGACAATGAGGAAAGAGAAAAAGTCAAATAAAAAAGAAAGTCTGACAATGTTAGACTTTAACGGCGTGAATAAGATGAAAATTTAACGGACTGGTAGATTTGGGAATTTATTAAAAGTTCTGGATTTTTTATAGGACAAAAAAATTTTGGGATAAATTTGGATCCGAACTTAAAGTTAAGGATTTTTTATGGAATCCTGCCGAAATATTTATGTTTCATCTTTTTTTTTAATATTTTGTGTCATTATTGTTAATATGTACGATGTGATTTGTATTTAAAAAGTCGTACATCAAAAAATTATTGTGTGAATCAATCAATAAAATATTATATCGGTACATAACTCATTGAATTAAGTTTTCGAGTGAATGTAAAGCTCAGACTTAGGCTTTTATGTACACTCTTAATAAATGATACTAAAGCCAATAGTTGATTGGTAGGGTCCAATTTGTTCCGAGATTCATGGATAATTATAACGAGTCAGCAATCATTACTATCTTCTATCAATAAATTTCCTAGTCGAAGGCTATGAGCCCGTTACTCGTAAAAGGAGCATTAGATAACTAAAATCTCAAATTTACAGCCTCTCCATTTTTTATTGGCATCACCTTCTGTGAAGGAAGTATGCTCTGTCATGTTGAATAAGAGCATAAAAATGCTACAAATTCATTTGCTTGTGTTGTGAATAAGGAAGTCGTTATGACAGGCTTCTCCAATGCCCATATGTTAAACGTGCTGGTCGCATGTCCAATGTGAATATTCCACGCGTAGTGAATATTCCATCCGTTTATTTATAACTGATTTTCCTGATAATCTCGATTAATTTATTCGGACAAAAGGGTTTATTTGTTTCCAATAATATAATTAAAAATCATAGATGATAAGACATTCCGTTTTCAAACTTCTGTTCAACACAATCCTGCTCCAAGCACACACACGAGACAAGGGCATCACGTTTTGATACGTGAAAATTGTCCGCTCAATTTTAAATTTATTGAGTCGAATTCAATTCAATTTTAAACTTTACAATTTTATCAATTTAGATTTAAACATCTACTTTCGAGTAATTTGCGACGAAAATCATCGACTCGGCCAGCCGACGATGACTCCGGAGAAAATTAATCGAAATGGCTACATTGGAGTTCATGTAAATTCCCATGATAAATTTTTTTAAAAAAAGTTTAAGATTGGATGATTTTTCTTTACAATATGAATCGATCAGTAGGTAATGTAAATTTTTGAGATATAAATTACTTAATTTTTTTTTTCGTAATGAGCCCTTGATTTCATGGTAACTGCTCGTGGTAATTAACCGATTCCCATCCGATCACCAAACAAGGAAGGAACCTGCCCATTGGGCCGGTGCGTGTCCCAAAAAACTTTGTGTATGAGACAATCTATCGGGTTGGGCCGACCATTGCTTGGGTCCGGACGGCCCATTTCAGAAGATAAATCAGCTCGAAAGCTAAATTTTACTCTAATCGCTCTCAAAGCCCAGAAGCCTTTTTCTAAAATACTTCTCAGTTTGTAGCGAAGTCCAGTAAATTTATTAAAAAAAAAAATCGAATGCACGAGAAGATTGCCAACAAACAATACTGGGAAAATATCTGTTCTAATACTTATCCATGAGATAAAATATTATTTGATACTAATTCACTTGTAAGGAAAAACATCTGTGCAGGAAATATTAAGTAATTCTTTTAGGTTGCGTTTGATGGGCCGGATAAAACTCCGGATAGGATAATTTTTATTTGTCATATTCGGTGTTTGGAGTGACACGGAATTCATATATGATAGGATATAGTCCAAATATAGTTCCGATAAATAAATACTACCTAGGAAGTGGGATATACCCGGTAGAATATGTCAAAAATAAAAAGTTAACACAAAAGAAAATCACGCTTATTTCCTCACACTGCTCTTCCTCTATTTTGCTGGGACCACCGTCGTCAACTCCAATGGCCACTACCTCCACTGGCAACAACCTGCTTGGCCACCGGGAAAGCGGCGGCGAGCTCTGGCCCTACCTCTTCCTTATGTTGCTCAACTCCGTGAACAATCTGCAAAACAGAACTAAATTTGAGTGGTGAGGCCTGTAAATTGGTTGTGAGTTTGCTGTTTTGGCGCGACGATGTTGGTTGTTATTAGCAATTGTGGGAGTTGCTTGTTGTGATTGCCAGAAAGTCGCCAATGCTGGGAGTCGGGCGGGGGGGCAGGGGGCGCACGATCACTGACGGGCTGTCGGAATGCTATCAAGCTGGGCTGGAGACGCTTTCACCCATGCTGGACTGCTTCACTAGGAATCAGCAATTTCGTTGCAGTTCGCTTGGTGATGACTTTTGTAGAGCCAATATGGTTCTGAAGACTACTTAGCGTTGATAGGTGCTGTTGAAGATCACCGTCATCTATTTCAAGGTGTTGACCCACCTGGGAATTCGCTGAGTGACTGGGCATCTGCGTGCCGGCTGTTGAGGAGGCCATCAAAGCAGTATTCGCACTCCTCGAAGGGGATGGATTTGCCGTAGAAGACGGGACTAATAGAAAACTTGGGGTTATCTCAAAGCAGCCAAGTCAGATGTATTGAGTTGGTCGAGGCGGCAAAAGCGATGTCGTAGAAAGAGGAGTCCTCGTCGTCGTCGGCGTACTCCAAGTCACGGGAAAGAGTGCAAATTGTTACTATGATTAAAGGTGGGATGCGTAGGCCAAATGCCACCACGGAACGGCTGTAAGGGTTTGAGAAGAGGTGTGATGTATTGTGGATCACAATCTCCAATTCATAGCGCCAACACTGCCATGTCTACTCAACCTCGTTCGCTTTGGATAAGCGGGGGGAAAAGAGCCCCAGTCGAATTAGCTAAATTCCCACTAATTTATTCTTGAAAACGGTAAATTGAACACAAAACTTAAAAAGTAAACCTATATTATTATTGTTGTTATTGTTGACGTCATCAATTTTACTTTTAAATCAAGGTATCGACCCCAATAGCAAGTTAAAACACGAATAATAATCATTATGTTTCTGAAATTATTTTTTTTTATATCAAAACTAGATTTTTCTATTTCTAGTTTTTGGATGAGTTTATGATAATGACACAAAATTCATATCCTAGTTTCTAATCATAATCATAATTTAATTCGATTAGTAAAATTCACATCGGGAACTTTACAAGATGCCCGAAATTAATTTAATAAAACAATAAAGAAAAAAAGCTTGAATTGATTTAATTTGAATTGGGGTACTGCTGGGAAATTTAAGATTAAAAAGGATGTCGTTCTGGCTTGGAGCTGGGTCATGGCGCGGGCCCCCACAAACGACGATCCTCCTCTCTTCCTCCTGCAGTCCTGCTTCTTCCCCGAGTTTTGCCCCCATTTCTCTCCGCATCAACACCGCGAAACCCATAATTCGAAACCCATTCCACGAAAGAAATGAGGGGAAGCCACGGCCAGACCCAGAAAAAATTCACGCGTTTTCTCCATCTCGTTCGCGACGACGAGAGGAGGCGGCGACGGGGAGAGGTGGCTTCCTGCCTGCCCTTCTCGTGCCGGGGTATATATACACTCACCTCTCACCATCTCGATCGCATTTTCCATCAGCAACCAGAATGAGCGATACGAATCCCGATTGGGCAGCGTTCGAGAATGTCTCTGCGGATGACTCCGCTTCAGCGGCTCCGTGGATACTCCTCCCTCCCTCTCTATCCATCATCACAGCAAATCAAATGCACGGGCAAAGTGAAGTCTATCCATCATCACAGCAATGATCAAGACTCATGCTTAGTCTGAATCCTCTCTATCAGTATCAAATCACAGTACTTCGTATCAATCCTGTACAGATGGGGGCTATCATTACTTCCATCTCTTTGTCGCTGCAAAACATGATAAGAAGGAGAGATCAGTCCCAACACTAACACAAATTTAATTTCAAAGCATAGAGTATCATCTCTTCTCCGACAATCTTACTCAGGAGGAGCAGAGATGGGGGTAATTTCACTTTCCAGTCGAAGACATGTCTGCACGAACGGAATCGATTGGATGCCTTGTCTTTTCTTGGCCTCCTCCGTGAACAGACGCGCAAGATCACTTAATCCAAGCTCAACCAGGTACTCCTTGATGTCCGCATTCAAGTGTTTAAGGGTTTCATCATTGCTGCATAGAAGTTACGGAATTCAGTATGACATACAGCAAAACTAGATTTTCATATACGAACTGATCAGAAATACATAAACTGGAACAATAGAATCTATTGGATACAAATTTTCCAAATGATAAAAAACGGCATTCACATTTTCAAACACATTAAGTCAATCACAGATGAAGCACAAAAAAAAGAATTCCTGAAACAATCAAAGAAGCCAAATTTCACCGCCAAATTTCATCGCAAGCAATGTACATAGAAGTAGCTACATCGTCAACACTCAGAAACAGAGAAACACAACACATGGTAACATAGCAGGAGCCTCGTCGAGATTTAAAGGAAAAGATGTCTAGGTTGGAGCAGATGGATATCTCGCCGGAGAAGAGTCGAGCAAAAAGTAAAATACACGACATCGAGATAAAAAAGATGTCGAGGTTGAAGCAGATGCACTAACACGGATGCCTCGCCGGAGAAGCGCGGAACAAAAGTAAAATGCAGATCACGGTGCACGAATCCACCTCGTACTCATCGTCGGACAAGGAAAAAAAAAAAGCGACCTCGGAGGAAGATATGTCGCAAACATGCTTGATTGAACAGAGGCTACCTCATCGGAGAAGATCCATCGTGCCAAGTGGCGGCGACAGCAGCAGCAAGAGCAGGAGAAGCAGCCTGTTGACTGCCAAAGGAAATGCAATAACTCAGGAAGAAGGTCGAAGAAGGAAGACGACGGAGCAGCAAAAAGAAGAAGGAGAGGGAGGGAGGAGTATGCACAGAGCCGCTGAAGCGGAGTCATCCGCAGAGACATTCTCGAACGCTGCCCAATCGGGATTCGTATCGCTCATTCTGGTTGATGATGGAAAATGCGATCGAGATGATGAGAGGTGAGTGTATATATACTCCCGGCACGAGAAGGGCAGGCAGGAAGCCACCTCTCCCCGTCGCCGCCTCCTCTCGTCGTCGCGAACTAGATGGAGAAAACGCGTGAATTTTTTCTGGGTCTGGCCGTGGCTTCCCCTCATTTCTTTCGTGGAAAGGGTTTCGAATTTTGGGTTTCGCGGTGTTGATGCGGAGAGAAAGGGGGGCAAAACTCGGGGAAGAAGCAGGACTGCAGGAGGAAGAGAGGAGGGTCGTCGTTTGTGGGGGCCCGCGCCATGACCCAGCTCCAAGCCAGAACGACCTCCTTTTTAACCTTAAATTTCCCAGCACTACCCCAATTCAAATTAAATCAATTCGAGCTTTTTTTCTTTATTGTTTTATTAAATTAATTTTGGGCATCTTGTAAAGTTCCCGATGTGAATTTTACTAATCGAATTAAATTATGATTATGATTAGAAACTAGAATATGAATTATGTGTCATTATCAGTTTACAAAAATCGACACACCGAAAGAAAGAAAACGCAATCTCAGTTTCGATAGCCCGATGCGACATCGATCGCATGGCATAGCGTGCTTTCGAATGTCTGTCCTGTCCATCGAGGCAGTGTCCCGACATCAAATCACGCTCTAGTAAGCGGGTTTTACTTCCGCGATCAACATACATACATGTAACGAGAATAAAAGAAACTTGTGATGAGAACAAACGAACTCTTCGAGATGAAGCAGGGGTAGAACATTCCACCACGCATGAGTTACCGTCATGATACTCCAACCCTAGCTTTGATACTTGTAAGGAAAGTATCACGATTTAGGAAACGAACTTCCTTATGTTTTATTCACATAGACGGGGATTGTCCAATTTAATCTCGAAACTTGCAAGGAAAGTCTCACGTTTGGCAAACGATTTTCTGGGATATTTTATCTGATAAAATCCTATCTACTCGTATCTCTCTGTATAACGAATCAAATAAGAAGATGATTTGGACCTCAGATTTCTCCCGATGAAAAAAACCCTTTGGTGAATTGTGATGGTCAATTATCTTTTCTTAGATTTTTTTTTTTATGCTCGCCAATTTTATGTTAGAATCTGCTTTTGAAAGTTTCTAATCTCTCTCGTTTCACAATTTATTATAGAATCGAAAAATAGAAAGCAAGGAAAACGATATTACCAAATCCTCCATGTAAAAAAAAAAAAACATGTAGCAAGAGAAAAGTTATTGTGTTAATGAATAGGATAGTCGAACTCATATTACCAGTTTCTCGCATGAGTACACGTTAATTATTTGAAAAAAATAAAAATAAAACCTTCTCTGTTTATAGTAGAGATATTTAGTCCCCAAACATTAGCGATAATGTTAGGTTAGTAGACTTATGCAAAATTTTTCTTGATATGATATTTACTGCTCACCTCCGCTAGGCGTCTTACATTATGTCTTATTTCCAATGTTAATTTATTTTTTCCCCATTTCTCTTCCAATTGGTTCTATGAACAAAACTTTGGTAGAATTGCGTGAAATACACAACTGAACTGAACCATTATGTATAGGATGCTGCAATACAAAATTCTCTCTATCACCAGCCTGCAGGTTCTCCTTCTGCCACGGGAAGATAACAATGCAATTCCTGTCCACAGACGAGGCAGTCGCGCCTTGTCTTCCAAATTGGAAGAAAGCAACTCGAATGGTAATAGTGTCCACAATTGAAATAAGCCCTTTCTTCCGTTTGTTTGCACTCTTCCTACAAAGTCAAACATATACAAGAGTAACCAATAGGTAGTCAATTGAACTTATTCGACAAAACAAGTGACGATGAATGAGCGGCACCAACCGAACAGACACCACATATCATCGGTTCTTCAATGTTGTTTGCTGAACCGTCCTCATTAGTCGTCCCTTTTTCCATTCGCTCTTTAACTTTGTTATACATTCGTTCCAATAATCCTCCTCGTAGAATCTGCAATTGCATCAGCTGTCCACAACTCAGAATTCCTTTGGTTGAGAACTCTAATCAGCATATTATAGACAAGAGTATCGGGATACAGAAAACAAATGCATTAAATAATACGTAATTAATGAAACATAAGAGTAACTTTCAGAAGAAAGACATAACGACAGGGAGCCGAGAAATATATTACGTGCAAAGGGACTTTTTTAAGTGCTGGAACAAAAAGATGACAAACTCCGACTAGCTCGTCGAGTGTGAAATTAGAAACCCAGAATTCCATTGGTAATGGCTTCGGCTGCAACAACAAAATCGAGAGATAATCTGTGAGTAATCTATGAATATCTTTAGTGCAACCTCACGCCAACCATAGTTTGCCAAAACTGACGAGGAAAAAGAAAACACAATCTTAGTTTCTTGTGCATGGAGTGTCCCGGTATCATACGCTCGACGTGATACAAGGATGATATATTATTCGATATTAATGAAAAAGAAAGAAGCTTATGATAGTAAATACCTTTCCAAATTGAAGAGGTAGTGTAACATTCTCCCCCTCATCAATTACCGCCATTGATTCTCCAATCTCCAACACTTTCAAGGCTAACGATGATATTTGGCTTCTGATTCCCTGCTCCTCCTCCTCCTCCTCCTCCTCCTCCTCTTCTTCTTCTATTATAAGTGATGGTGAATTGAATTTATAGGTTGTCTGCCAATGTGATTCCGCTATCTGTGAAGAAAGTGGCAGATATCTTTCCAATTGGTGGAATAGGATATCTTTCTTGTTTGAAGTCTCGCAATCTAGGAAAGAAGGGGAAATTACGAATATCTTATTCGACCAAAAATCCAACCTACTCTTATCACTCTCTGTATAGAGAATATTAATTTGAATTATGATGACAGATTATCATAGTGGGACATAAAATCGCAATCCAAAAGAAAAGTATATCTCTTACCCTTCAAATTACGATTCCTTAAATCTCAAAAGCTTTCCAGAATCTGGAGTAAAGTATATCTATTTTTGTCCGACGTTTTACCAATTTTATCCGCGGCTCACGTGTATCTATGCGCGCAATTCCACTGTGACCAGGCAATTTTCACAAGGCCGGGATGATTTTGCATCCCTCTTCCCATGCTCGCAAATTCTTACGAAGCCAGGGAAGAATTGCTTTTTATTCTCCAAAATTCTGTGGTCACTAATCTTTTTTTTGGGTCCCCAATGACTGGTATCGCTTTTTCGTGCCCCACTTCCTGATATTTTCTCACTTAATATATCAATGTGTGGGCAGTTCTTGGCCAGGTGCCGAGATTTCTTCTATAGCCGTGCCATTTGGTGTCTTTCGCCCCTTGCCCTAGACATGTCTTACTTTGGTAGACAAGTTGCGCCGGGGAAAAATGGACAAGAGTTCACTCCAAGGTGGGTAGTGATCAATTTTGAGTGGTGATGAGGAGTTCGGTGTCCGCCAACCCATTTGTCCCTCTTCCACGACATGCTTGAATGAGGACAGAATTTTCCTCATGTGACACCTCACTTTTATCATTACCACTCATTATTCATCTCTACCGTTCATTATTTGCACATTTCATTCTTAAGTCTTGACGTGGCACTCATGTGGCAAATCACATTTGTACATGCATTCTTCTTTACCGAGGTCTGGAGTCGCTATGACCAGTTGAGCACTTGTGGAATTTCTAGCGCACTTGCCTCTTAATTATGAGAGTTAAAGCCCGTCTCTTGACCATAGCCGATTGGGTTTTGGACTCCTCATTTCTATGCCCACTAAGAAGACTTTGACACCGTGCCTCAATTAGTCATTCGCAACTTCATGGTTGTATTGGAAAATTTGTACCACAATTAAGACTTAGATGAATTCCTAAGGTGAGGTCGGCAATCGCTTAATCGTCCAATCGCACAATTCCCTAATCGACCGTTGCGGGTATTTTGTACATCAAATCCAAAATGACCTTCATATCAAGGTGAAGGACATTCAATCTTGCCATATAAGGTCTCGAGATTCCACAATGGACTCGACAAAAATCATTTTTGCCTCAATTCGCATTTCATTTTGCAACAATACTATTGTCAAAATGGTCTAACTTGGGGAGCTGGTTCCCCGGGATTCTACAGAAACATTATCGACACAAATGTCCGTCACATTCTTTTGCTCCATATGGATTTCTTTGAGTAATTTTCTCAGCCATATTGCATGACAAACACATGACTATGAAGCCACATATTCAACTTCGCATGTCGATAAAGTGATACTGGGTTACTTATTTGATGATCACGCAAAATCAATCTCACCCAGAAAAAAGAGAATTCAAAAGATGGCACCGCGTATTAAGGCCCCATGCGCCACAACCGCAGAAGCTCATTGGTGGAGGGTGAGTTCGCGGAGCAGGGTTTCATGTGTTTGAAGACCGAGGAGCCCTGAGCCAACAATTTTGCAGAAAGAGATCAATGTTGCTGGACTAGTGATCAAGCAAGAGTTCTAGAGTTTACAGTTCTCTTCTTCGCTGAAGACAATCAAGACCACTGCGAGTTAATCATTAGAGAGTCGTATTCTAGGAGGTTATGTTGATGTATTCTTTGCCAGATGAAATTGTATACGCCAAACTGTAATCAAAATCTTAGTCTTTGCTTAATCCTTGAGGTCCAGCTAAGTTTTTTTTTTTAATATTAATTTGAATCATGATGACAGATTATCATAGTGAGAAATAAAATCGCAATCCAAAAGTAAAGTATATCTCTTACCTCTCAAATTACGATTTCTTAAATCTCAAAAGCTTTCCAGCTGGAGTAAAATCTCTCTATTCTTTGACCGGTTCAATCTTCCTCATTTCATTCGACAAAGGAAAATAATAATAATAATAATAATCTTTCTTGATTCGAAATTTTATAATCTATATCCCCGAAAGTGAAAAAAAATAAAAGAAGAAGAAGAAAGAGAATTCAAAAAGTGAACCGACTCAAGTAAAGTTGATTAAAAGCGGGTAGACTTTAAGTGGTTATTAAAAAGAAAATGAAAAACTACGTCCACCGAAATTGTTTCGGAGCAACCAAGACTGTAATTTTATTATGCTTCACCATTAGGAGGACTCAAAGTGTGTCCATGGCAAATTAAAATAGGTGAGTTTCAAAAGATGAAAATAAAATTAAAAACAAAAATAGTAATTTTGGTGGAAAAACTAAAAATAAATAATAAATAAATTAAGATATCTTCCATTTTAATATAAGTGAATTAGCACTAAAAAGCAATGAATAAAATAAGTAAAAACAGTGCGAGTGGACTGACGAGGAAGGAAACAGGAAAAACGAGGAGAACCGAACAGGACTAAGGAGGTTGATGTCGTCGTCGTCTCGTAACGTTTCTGGTTCTGAGCTCGGGGCGCGGGCCCCACCAACTTTCTGATAAAGCAGAGACACGCCAATTCTCTTCCCCTATCTCGTTCTCTCCATACCAGCAGCAAACCCAAAAATTAGAAACGACACCAGTCGGTAGAAGAAACGGAGATCCAGATGTTTCACGTTTCATGCGTTTTCCCGTATCTTCTGATGAGAGGCGAGGGGGAGGGGGAAGGGGAAGGGGAGAGCCCTTCCCGCCCTCCCCTCTTTATACCCTCCTCCGCTCCTCACGTCCTTCCACCGGCGGCTCCGCACGGCGTTGGACTTTCTACGAGGTAACCTTTTTGATGTTTTGTTTAGAGCTTCAATTTTCTCTGTGTGCTTGAGATCTGTCGTTTTTCTCTCTATTTTCTCATGCATCGACGAGGTTGCTCGTGATTTCTGTTCTGTTCTTGACGGTTTCGTCTCCGAATCTTCTTTGATCTGATATTTAATTTACTGCTTCAGGTGTCTCACATATATGGCTTGAGAGAGAGATTTCCAATGTTAATTTCTTTTTTCCCCCTTCGCTTCCAATTGGTTCTATGAACAAAACTAGATACACTACTGAACCGAACCATTCTATATAGGATGCTACAATAGAAACTTCATTATATCTGATTTAGAAAACAGAAAGAAATTCTGAACTAATTCTGAAAGTGTAAGAAAACATAATGGTTAATAAAACATAGCTAGTTATCTCATCACCAGCCTGTGGCAGATAACAATGCAATTCCCGTCCACAGACGAGGCAGTAGTGCTTTGCCATCTGATTCGAAGCCCCCGTCAATGTGTGTCGAGATGCTATTGCATGTGCACTTATGTACTTTCCGTCCTGATCAATAATAACAGCGGAAAAAAGCTCTTCTAGGAAGAAGGGGATGAAGAGGCTGAGAAAACTGATGATGAGGACGCGGAGAAAAAGCCAAAGACTAAGAAAGTGACTGGAACTTCTTATGAATGGGAATTTTTGAATGATGTGAAGGCGATATGGCTGAGAAATCCAAAGGAGGTGACTGAGGAGGAATACACGAAGTTCTATCACTCTCTAGCGAAGGTAAATGACTATTCCTGCATCTAGGGACGACTCATCGTCATGTCCTGCGTCTAGGAATGACTCATCATCATGTTCTTCCAGTTTTGACTGTCCTCAGGTAGTCCCTCATCATCAGTTGTTCATCTTTCGACAGGATTTCAGTGAAGAGAAGCCTTTAGCGTGGAGTTGCGTTACTGCTGAAGGTGATGTTGAGTTCGAGGCAGTTCTCTTTGTGCCGCCTAAGGCGCCTCATGATTTGTATGAAAGTCCTTATAATTCGAACAAATCGAACTTGAAACTATATGTTCGACGCGTATTCATTTCTGATGAATTTGACGAGCTTTTGCCCAAGTATCTGAACTTTTGGAAGGTAACCAGATTTTGCTCAGTTCTAGCTCTTTCTTCCGAAATGAGAAACATGGTTTTCTAATATTGGTTTCTAGATCGTGTTTCTCAAAGACGTGTTTGTATCCCAGGTACTTGTTGATTCTGACACGTTGCCCCTGAATGTATAAGGGAAATGCTTCAACGACACTGCAGCTTGAAGACAATTAAGAAGAAACTTATCAGGAAGGCACTTGATACGATCCGTAAGATTGCTGAGGAGGACCTGGAGGATGCTAACGACAAAGACAAGAAAGGTTTGAGCGGCACGTTTCTCATCTTGAAGTAACCTCTTCTCTAGATGAAAATGTCATGGTTCTACATTAATACCTAATTTTGTATGACATATTGCAGGTGCACCTTTATTCTCCCCCCCGCCCTTTTTCCAATTCTATCCATGATTCCCTAGACAATAGAAGTAAAAATGATTACAGCTTCTGTGTGCAATTAAAAGAAAAAAGAAAAAAAAAAGACACACGCACACACACATCATTGATTATCATAAATCTCAACCCGCGTTCTGAAAATTTGTGCGGTATTATTGCGAGTTATTCGGGTGGTTCTTGATTACTTCTTTTTCCGTCTATTGCAGTACTAGCTAGTAGCTTGGATGTCGATCCATAAAATTTACACTTAACAACTCCCAAATCGACATATTATACTCGATTTGTTGTCTAAGGTCTTCGTGTTCATAGGGTAAAAAGGACAATTTTTAGCGGATGGTCCCACCATAGTTGTGAAATCGCTTTGGCTAAAAAAAATTTACACTATTAACTCCCAAATCATACCATATACTCATTTTGTTGTTGGAGGTCTTCGTGTTCTGTGGGTAGATGCTTTAAAAAAATAAAAAGGACAAATTTTGGTAGAAGGTGTCACTACAGTTGTGAACTCACTTTGGTTATTTTTGGAAGATTGAGCCGGTCAAAGAATAGAGAGATTCTACTCCATATTCTGGAAAGTCTTTGAGATTTAAGGAATCGTAACTTGAGGGGTAAGAGATATACCTTATTTTTGGATTACGATTTTATTTCTCACTATAATAATCTGTCATCATGATTCAAATTAATATTCTCTATATAGAGAGTGATAAGAGTAGGTAGGATTTTTGGTTTAAAATATTAGGAAAATATAAGTATTGTTGCGCCACCCCGTAAATTATATGCATGCTTTGTTCATTAATTTTCTCTACCTAACTCCCAAAAAAAAAAAAAAGATCGATATATCAATAAATTTATGTTTATCTAAACATGATAGTTTTCCAAACTATAGGTCGCCCTCTGCGACATTATCTACTGGCAAGCCGTCTCCCCTGCCCCCACCATGATGTGAGTGGACAATCCCAGAGTGACACAGTACGGATTAAGATCAAATCCCGAATTACGCAAACCAGGCAATGTTTCTTGAGATCGAGGATGAGCTGGGTAAACACGTGTTACTCAACGCTTTTTGTTCAATGAATATTTGTATCCTTTTCCCAATTGAAAAGATGATAAATATACGACAAAAAAAAAAGTTAGAAATGAGCAATTCTAGCGTAACATTAGAAAGAAAAAATAATAGTGTATAATAATTTAGGTTAATATTATGAAAAATCTCGAACTGATATATTTGTGATAAATTTATTTCAAATTATTTTTTTGATCACTAAAAATTCAAACTGGTGTACTTGTGATAAATTTATCACAAGCTAATTTTTTTTACCGCCAAAAATCCTAAACTAATACAAGTGTGACAAATTTACCTTAAACTAATTTTTTTACCATAAAAAATCTCAAATTGATGCAACATGTGATAAATTTATCATAAGTTAGTTTTTGTTAAAGTGAGTTAATACCACGATAGTTTCAGATTGATACACCTATAGCAAACATAGGGTAACATATACACTTGAAAATTGCCACTTGTTATTTAATTTATCTTTTTGATGGTAAAATTTAATGAAAACTAACGAATGTTAAATTTGGCATAGCCGTATCAATTTGGGATAAATTTATCACAGATGTATCAATTTAGAATTTTTCTATGGTCAAAAAAATTATTTTAGGTAATTTTATCACATGTGTATCAGTTTGATATATTTTATGATATTAACCCTAATAATTTCGGAGGCCGGCGGTGGACGTGGATCTTGAATATGGGTCGGACCATATTCGACCCAACTTACCAAATTGACATCTCTAAATTGTAACATTTCAATTGGTGAGGCCACATGCTCCTGATATGAATCCAAGACGTACAAAACAGTGGGGTCATAAACGCTTAACCTTGTCAGTGGAGAGCTGCCATGGATATATGTTCCCCTTCAACCATGAGAAGTACGAGATCCCGATATTGTACATTCACATTTGGTTAACAAATCATCCAAGAATTTGGACTGTTGGACAATGCGGGCTGCATGCGGGGCAACAAGCCCGTCGATCATTTTCAGTTCCTTCACTCAATTTTTTGCTCAATTCGAAGTGCCTAAGCTTGGTACACCGAGGACAGAGGACGGGATGGAGACCCGAAGGGTTGAGCACATGATGATCAAGCTGAACTAGGGATTTCAGCTCGGAAAAATTGTCAAAAAAGTCTTAAAACTTTCACGTTTTTGTCAATTCAATCCTAAACTTTTAAGTTTTCAGATTCAAGTCTTAAACCTTTTCAACTTTTATCAATTTAGTCATTTTGGCCAAAAATCGCTAATGTGGACGACAGCCGTTAATTTTTGATTATTTTTTTGGAAAGTTTTTAATCTTTTTTCTTTCCTTTTTTTTCCCTCTCTGTGTTTAGAACCCGATGAGGGACACGAAGGCCTTGAGGGGCAGCGACCTTTGAAGCCAAAAAGAAAAAAGGGAAAAAAAATTGAAAGATCCAATTTTTTAAAAAATTATTCCAAAAAATAATACGTTGGTGCTAGTAATGCCACTTAGGATAGCTAACATCCACGTCAGCGATTTCCGATTAATATGATTGAATTGGAAAAAAGTGAAAAGATTTATGAATAAATCAGCAAATTTAAAAATTTGACAAAATGCGAAAGATGCCGGACTTTTTTTTTTTTTTTGACAATTTTTCCATTTCAGCTCCAAAGCTCCAGACCTTGAGGATTAGACTCTGGTGCCTAGGCCTTGATTAAAACACGAGCCTATTGGCATGCAGTTCCAATTCAAAGTGTTAAAACAGTCCAAACAACTAAAACGGAATGTAATTATGCCTAATGTGGTCAGTAGGGATGAGATTTCGTCAATGGATTACTCCTCACTAAAACCAAATCGACCTTAAAGTTCTCCTGAGGTCCCACATAGCATCGATCGGAAATATGTCAAAGTAGGATTTTTGTGTAGACAAGAAAGATATTAATGACGTGTGCTCCTTGGTCCCGTAGGCAATATAGCGGGACCTATCCCACTTTTAGCCGTAATTTTCATAAAACTTCTAGCAACTTTGCCTGGAATTATCGTAAAGCTGGTGGCATTTGTAGGTAGTAAATTAACTTTATGAGTTGTAATTTTACCCATAATGGTCGTGACTTGTGTACACTTGCAAATAGGCTCAACCTTTGGCTGCCCGCAGAAGAACAGAGCACACGCGATGTCTTGCCAGATTCGATCTGTCCATATATGCTTTGTTGTTCCCACTTTGGGATACATTTAAAGAAGTATAAATTTGTCACATGTGTACCAACTTAGAATTTTTTTATGGTAAAAAAATAAATTTATGTAAATTTATCACATGTGTATCAGTTTGAGATTTTTTTTTTATGATATTAACCCTAATAATTTCGGAGGCCAGCAATGGCGCTGGTCTTGAAGATAAGTACACCGCAAGTGCCATAATTATTTTTTATCACTTAAGTGTCATAATTTTAAAAAATAGATCGCTTGAGTATTATCGCTTACGTGGACGTCGAAAAGCTGACTTGGCAGCCGAAAAAACTGGAGTGGACACCGGTAAAATTATTTTTTTAATATTTTAATGGACGCCTGAATTTTTTTTATAATTTTTTTATTTATTTCACAAAATTGAAAATACAAAATGAAAAATATGATAAAAAAATAAAAAATTAAAACATGCTAATAAATAAATAATGAGAAAAATTCCAAAAATAAATAAATCAATAATAAAAATTCCACGTAGGACAATTTAAAAAATAAAAAATGATAATATGATAATAAATAAAAATAAGAAAAAAATCTAGAAAATATTTAATTTTGTTTAAAAAAATCCCCATGTCATTAAAAATAAATAAAATAAAAATGTAAATTCCACGTAGGACAATTTTAAAATAAAAAATGGAAATATGATAATAAATAAAAAAAAAATAAAAAATTCCAGGAAAATATTTAATTTTTTAAAAGAAAATCCTTGTGTCATAATAATAATAATAATAATAATAATAATAATAATAATAATAATAATAATAATAATTCCACATAGGAAAATTTTTAATAAAAAATGAAAATATGGTAAAAAATAAAAATAAGAAAATTTCCAAAAAATATTTAAAAATTTCAAATATCTTTAAATATCTCATCATTTCAATATGTATTTCATTTGTGAATTTATTTATTTGCATTAGAATCGGATTCTCTTGATTATTTAAGTAAGAAAAGTTGTATGAAACCATAATGCAAAAGTGGGAAGATTCTCAAAAGTGCATTGTGATGTGACGCGTCAATCGATTTAGGTGGTGCGACGATTCGAAGTTTTCAACATGATCACGACTGAAAGCTAATTAAAGATTCTTGGATTTAATTTAGCCTCCACATCGGTCGGTCTCCATGTCGTAATTTGATTGATCCGATCATGATTTGACAATGACTCAGGTGATCAAAGAAGGAATTTGAATGAAAGCAAAGAGGCCAATTCGTTCACTGAGTGATGTGAAATTTCCTGAGTGTGAATGCTGGTGATTGTAACTGGGTCGCCAAGGGGGAAAAAGAAGAAGAAGAAGAATCCCAGAACAAAATCAGATGCAAACTGTCCACTTGATGTTTCTTTGATTTGGCCATTTTCCATTTCGTCAAACAAAGAGAGAAGAAAAACAAAATTAAGAGAGAAAAGATAATTTCTTGGCTGCTTTCGGGACAAGGAAAGTGATGGATCTTACACCATCTTCGCTTTGCCTTGCCCCTACCAAAGCCCTTGACAATTGACATGGTTGTTCATCTTACTTGGGAAAAGTTGAAATTCATGATCGAAGTGTCACGTAAAGCATTAAGCGTAAAATGTGCAATTATTATCTAAAGATCTAAACTTTAGTGATTAAACACTTGTCCAGTTAATGAAAAGATGAGTACGGATTTTCACACAACGAGTAACATATGTGTCGTGATACATATTCGATAAACTTTTTATCTTTTGTTGAGAATAGATGAGAATTAGTCATTGACCTTTATATCTGACTCTTTTATATAAAAAAAAATCCAAAAACAGATCGAAACTTTCACAAAATATAAAGGGTGAAACGTAAATTCACTTACAATTTTTTTCAAATTTTTTGGAAGTCCAAATAAGAGTTGAAATTCTACAAGAAAGTGAAAAGTTTAGTTCAAGTGAAATATTTAAGCCTTAAATCTGTAGATGAATGCTAAATGTGTCGTAAACTAATGGAATTGCTAAAGCGGGTGATCATGGAAGGAATCAAGGAAATGATAAGGAAACATAGACAGATTTCGTGGCAACAAAAATAACTTAGAAAACTAAACTTCGTGCACTTTCTATCATTTGGTCAAAAGTTTGATAAAAAAACCAAATGGCCCTTCCATCTCAATACCTCACTATATCAGCTGATCAGGTCTTAGGTCTATCCGTCTTGCTCAACCCTAAAAAAAAAATGGTGCGCAACTTCCAAATTGTACTCTCCCTCTCCCTTTCTATTTGTATTTATAAGATGCCCAAATGAACCTGCTGAACACATCTCCATCTTTGAAAGGGTAGGGTTCAGTGATACCTTCCATTAACAATGTGACAATGGAAGACATGAGATTCTCTAAAGCGTCGATTCTTTCTCCTTTCCTTTTCGATTTGTAGACCCCCTAGTGTCGTCTTCAGTATCAGGCAGAAGCAGGGACAATAGCTACACTTTGGGAGGGAATGAGCTACACACTACCTAGTCCTCGAACGAGATTTCTACAGAGGTGATAGGTACGAGGGAAGGAGAGAGAGTTGCAACTTCGTGCCATTGGGCGACAGCCAGAGGACATGGTTGCAGTCGCAACCGGCTCATTGCCCATGGTGTACTCCGGTGCTAGTTGTCATAGCAAACGGACCCATTAAGCTCCGACTAGCCAAGGTCTCACTGTTTAGAGCACTAATCTCAAAACATCACCAACAAAGTTGAGGCTTTGAGAATCACAAAACTCTTCACTTCATATCTTCATTTCATTTCATGATCCCTTCCCCAGACTGCTTTATCTAAGGAAAGAAAAAACGATCAGGTAGAGATTACAAAACAACAAAAGTACGTTCAGAGGCAGCCATCCGCAGGAAGCACAAGCATCATGTTGATAATCCAAAAAAAGGCCTCATCTTGAGCGTTACCTGCAGAGGTGAAGAAGGCTAGTGAAGAAAAACATTCCTGATAAACGTAACATTACAGTAATCCTACAACTCACGGGTTAATCCTCTCTTCTTGGACATTCAAAACCCACACAATCTAAATGCGGTGACTTCAGATTTCAGGTTAACTCACTAGAGAAACCCTCTTTTTTATCTAAGGAAGGATCTTGCCCAAAAAGAAATCCCTGAAATCACCATTGGAATCTACAACTCATCCCTCGCTTCAGTAGTTTCAGCATCTTCAGTAGCATCAGACTTGTCCTGCTGATGATTCCTCGGATTCAGTCTCAGCTTCATCAGCATCATCTTCCTCTTCAACAGGCCGGATTTGACGGAATCGTATATCCGTGAAGCAAAATTCTTCTGAGCATGAAACCACTCTCCATGAGTGCTGTTTGGTACATGAGCTGGGCTGTATTCTTTACACTCTCATCCTGTAGAGCCAGCAGACCATCAATTAAGCCAAACACTAAGAATTCCAACCAGAACTCAATCAAACGCTCTGTCTCACTATAACTTTCCAAAGCATATCAGGAAAGACATAAGAATAAGTGGGAAACAAAGGTTATACAGAGGTTGATTGGATAGGGAAAAATGCATCCTTAAAACTACTGACATCTTTAGCTTTTTAAATATAATAAGCACAATCAGTCCTGCCTAGCCAAAGCAGACAAAACATCTACGAAAGCATGAATATTCTTTAACTGGCCCAACTTACCAGCTATTTCACTAGGTCGGTTTCTAACTATGTCACCACCAGTCGTAGCTAACAAAACTTGCAAAAAACCAAAAACACAGACCAAACCTACTTTGGCACTTTCACATGGAAAAGAATTTGTCAGAAGAACTTTGTGAGATAAAGAACCTTCAAAGTATTGCAAAAAAAATGAGATCTGATGCGTTTAAATAATAACACTCCTACAATCTAAAACATTATTTGAACTTAATAAGGGAAAATTCCGGAAAATAAATTACAATATCTTCAAAGAGGAACTGTATAACGACCAGAGGATAGGCTCCTGCTCCGATACCAACCAAAGTAGAACAGTCATATCTTCTGATCTGAAAAAAAAAATTGTTCCCACAACAACCTGGGTTAGCAAATAGCCAGGAAGAGAAACATCCAATATAATCTCTCCTAACCTATAATATGCTTACTAACATGCCTTATACGAGAATTAAACTCAACAAGACTTATCGAACAACCCATATTACTAGAATCAAATCTGGACTTTTCTAATAAAGTAAGTTCTATGCTCATGACAACATACACAAGAATATAAGCATGAACCACTAAGCGAACAACGCATGAACAAATTATCAAGACGAGCATTCTCGTCACACGAAGGGAACTCCATCAGCCCGCGGCTGATTTCTCAATTGCGACGCTCCAATTTTCATCTTCAACTCCGAGGCTCCCATTTGTATGATATCCTCTCTTCCGAGGCTCCCCGGATGTCCGTATAGCATCTCTCGCACCCGACTTAAGGTGCCACAAATTCATTTGCCGAACCTTAGGAATGCTCAATGCCATGCTATGATACTCCACAAATGGATACACATCAAGAATAGTTTTTTTGTTGGGTAAGGAAATTGAAAATCAAGAATAGTTTCAAACACATATTTCCAAGTATCTCATCCAAATAGATCATGACATTCTTTTATGTACCCCCTAATAACAGCAACTAAATAACAAACTAAATCTGTTTTGTATGCCTTTCCAACACCTCTTCTCAACTTGGTTCAACAAAACTAGCTCGGTTGACGCTTAATTGTTAACGTATGCGCTTATGGCTTCACATATCATCATGAGCAAGGTGTGAACTCCCGAGGCATGCATGTAACCTTTGTAAACACAACCAGACTTCCTAATCTGTTCGGTTTACAATCCCATTCCAGAATTATATCAAATGACTCCATTTCGATCAAGGTCATAACTATAACCTCTATTCACATTATTTACTCGACCAAGCAACATCTAAACTTTCATCATATATGGTCGGTTTTCAAACAAGTCGGAACCTAATTGCAACCACTTGTATTCTAGTCTTGGTAAAATTTATGTGGGAACCAAGAACGGCATAACATGGTATCCCTCCCAATCTCGAAGCAAAGAGTACTTGAACACTCGATACCACTAGACATATTCTAGGTTTACTAACCACAACGACCCTAAACAGTGTTAATAGCTTTTGATCTAAGAAGTTCTTTCACGTTCTCATTTATGCCCACGGACATCCTAAACGAACCTCCCTACTACTCCTTTCTTTTCCGATCGTTCTTCTTAAGGAAAACAACCACAATTTGGAACACACTCCTCATTCACGACGACGCATGCCACGAAACATTCTGACCCTGACACGAAGCCGACTAAACTACCAAAGTTAGAATAAAATGAAACCATTGGAGGCTCCTCTTGCCTTGGTCTGTAGTGAAGCCACCGTCCACCGTGCTCCTTCACCCTTCATCGCGTTGAGAGGCCTCGGATCTCTTCCTAGGGCTTGCTGGTCGCTGGTCCGGAAAGAAGAAGGAAGTCGAAGAGACAGAAACTTTGCTTCCAAGACTCTCAAGGATTTATAGGGAAGGGGAGAGACACTCATTCGTTGGCCTCCAAGTGGCGAATTCTTAGGGGAACTATCAATCAATTTTAGGTCGAGTCCGAATCCCTCCAATTGGCCCGTCACCATTGATTAATCACCATTCTACTTTTCAATCAAGACTGGCAATGCTCATGTAACTTGAACTTCTCATTGGCAAGCAAAATAAGCACGCCGATCCTTTGCCCTTAGTTAGCTTTCAAACCCCTTTCGGCTACGGCTACCCTTGACCAGTCAGGACCTATCGAAATTGGGATGTCACAAACTGTTATCCATTTACATGGTAATGTCATTTTGTTTCACGGTTGCGCATGTTAGTTCAGCCAAGAATAGAGAGATTACTAGTTACGGTACACAAGAAAAACTATACGTACCTCAGGGTCCTTCACCACCCTTTCTCGAAGCTCCTTGATGATTGGGTGTCTTGGATTAATCTCAAGGACCCTCTTTCCACACATGTATGCCTGCTTGTTAGCATCCGATACGGTCTGTGCCTGCATGATCCTTTCCATATTTGCACTCCGTCCATATTTTGAAGTCACCACCACACAAGGAGTGTTATCCAAACGACTGCTTATCTTCACACCATTAACATTGTCACTGGCAAGAGCACTATTCCACCATTTGGTCAACTCCTTGTAAGACTCCTTGAAGTTCTTATCTTTTGAGTCTTTTCCAAGTTTCAAACCCTCCTTGGACACATTCTGGAATTTCTTATATGCATAATCCATTAGGTACGGCATCAGGTACTCATCCACTGGATCTAACCTGCAAGGTAAAGGTACAGACAACCATCAGCCCGCGATACGAGGAAAGATTAACAAAGTAGCGATATGTGGAAAGATTAACAAAGTATCGTAAGCGTAATAAACTAGTTACAATCTTGCACCTAATGTCAAAAAAAAAAATGAATAGGTTTTGCACAACAAAGAAAAGGAAAACACAAACCTCGTAAATTTTCTTCTTGAGTCTCTCAAGGAATGGCGACTTCTCCAGTTGTTCCTTGCTGTTTCCTGTTATATAGAAGATATCCTTCTGGCCAGATTTCATTCTTGAGATGTACTGGTCCAGTGAAGTTAATTGACCATCGGACTTGGTACTGCACAAATAATGGGAAACAAAAATAAGTCACTAGCCCAATCATTCCATGTTATATTTAAGAATGCAGGGAAAAACGTTTCATCGTACCTCTCAAATCGGAGGAGCTTAGCCAACAGGTTTCTGTTAGTGGCATCTTCAATTATACCAAGTTTAATGGACTTGCAAAACTCATTCCAGAATTTTGCGTATTGACATTTCTTCTCATCATCTTCATCACCACATTTTTCAATATCTGCTCCCAACGGCGAAAAGTCATTAAGCCGACAGTAGAAAATGAATTGGAAAGATCATCAAACTGTTTTAATGAACAAACGACTAGGTCTAACTCTAAACGAAGTTATCACAACTTAACAAAGCAATCCCTCAAGAAATCTAGGCATGCTTCATAGAGGAGAAGTAAACACATAATGCCATGACATTTTCATCTAGAGAAGAGGTTACTTCAAGATGAGAAACGTGCCGCTCAAACCTTTCTTGTCTTTGTCGTTAGCATCCTCCAGGTCCTCCTCAGCAATCTTACAGATCATATCAAGTGCCTTCCTGATAAGTTTCTTCTTAATTGTCTTCAAGCTGCAGTGTCGTTGAAGCATTTCCCTTATACATTCAGGGGCAACGTGTCAGAATCAACAAGTACTTGGGATTCAAACACTTCTTTGAGAAACACAATCTAGAAACCAATATTAGAAAACCATGTTTCTCATTTCGGAAGAAAGAGCTAGAACTGAGCAAAATCTGGTTACCTTCCAAAAGTTCAGATACTTGGGCAAAAGCTCGTCAAATTCATCAGAAACGAATACGCGTCGAACATACAATTTCAAGTTCGATTTGTTCGAATTATAAGGACTTTCATACAAATCATGACGCGCCTTAGGCGGCACAAAGAAAACTGCCTCGAACTCAACATCACCTTCAGCAGAAACGTAACCCCATGCTAAAGGCTTCTCTTCACTGAAATCCTGTCGAAAGATGAACAATTGATGGTGAGGGACTACCTGAGGACAGTCAAAACTGGAAGAACATGATGATGAGTCATTCCTAGATGCAGGACATGACCATGAGTCGTCCCTAGATGCAGGAGTAGTCATTTACCTTCGCTAGAGAGTGATAGAACTTTGTGTATTCCTCCTCAGTCACCTCCTTTGGATTTCTCACCCATATCGCCTTCACATCATTCAAAAATTCCCATTCATAAGAAGTTCCAGTCACTTTCTTAGCCTTTGGCTTTTTCTCCGCGCCCTCATCATCAGTTTTCTCAGCCTCTTCATCCCCTTCTTCCTAGAAGAGCTTTTTTCCGCTGTTTTTATTGATCAGGACGGAAAGTACATAAGTGCACATGCAATAGCAATCTCGACACACATTGACATGTTTACCACTAAATCTAGTTCAAAATAATATGTTAAAATTTAAAATATAGTGAAATGCTTTTCAAGATGCGCAAATGATTCCTCTTCCTCACTTGACTCATCCACACCGACCGGAGCTTCCACATCGACCTCTTTGCTTGCCCACAAGTAGATGGGAAAGTTAATAAATTCCGAGTACTTCTTCATTAAATCCTGCAGAAGACAACCGGTGCCAGATGTTAAACCATTGTGACATCAGCGGGAATCCCCAATGCAGAATTGAACACCGCTATTGGAAAGTTTAAGATACAACAAAATTTTCACGAGAAATTGGTGCTGAGAACTCCGTCAGAACTACAGAAAACATAAGAACTGTATAGTGTATGATAGCATAATAACCCACAAGGCTTTTTGGTTCTGCACTGACTTCATCATTCTGAAGTTCAGAACTGTGCGTAGGGATAGACAGTAATGACAAATAGCTCAGACTGCCTTTGCAGATAAGAGAACCTCAGTGAAAGAACATTAGAGAAAGAAAACAAAGGCGTTACTGCCATTAAAAAAAAAAGAAAAAAAAGGCCAAAGCGCAAAACAAATAAAAAAAATAGTATAACTCACAAACACATCCTTGAATGCAGCTTGCTCAGAAGAAAATGTGCGTATCTAGTTCCAATCCAATAAATTAATGCGCATTTCTAGTTCAAATCCAATAAGTTACCAGTGCTGATTATTTAGATAAGGATAAACGAGGCAAGGGTTGCAAAATATCCTAGAGTCTACAGTCCCAAGAACAAAAAGTGTTGAGTAACACGTGTTTACCCAGCTCATCCTCGATCTCAAGAAACATTGCCTGGTTTGCGTAATTCGGGATTTGATCTTAATCCGTACTGTGTCACTCTGGGATTGTCCACTCACATCATGGTGGGGCCAGGGGAGACGGCTTGCCAGTAGATAATGTCGCAGAGGGCGACCTATAGTTTGGAAAACTATCATGTTTAGATAAACATAAATTTATTGATATATCGATCTTCTTCTTTTTTTTTGGGAGTTAGGTAGAGAAAATTAATGAAAGAAGCATGCATATAATTTACGGGGTGGCGCAACAATACTTATATTTTCCTAATATTTTAAACCAAAAATCCTACCTCTATATAGAGAATATTAATTTGAATCATGATGACAGATTATTATAGTGAGAAATAAAATCGCAATCTAAAAATAAGGTATATCTCTTACCCCTCAAATTACGATTCCTTAAATCTCAAAGGCTTTCCATAATATGGAGTAGAATCTCTCTATTCTTTGACCGGTTCAATCTTCCAAAAATAACCAAAGTGAGTTCACAACTGTAGTGGCACCTTCTACCAAAAATTGTCCTTTTTATTTTTTTAATGCATCTACCCACAGAACACGAAGACCTCCAACAACAAAATGAGTATATGGTATGATTTGGGAGTTAATAGTGTAAATTTTTTTTACCCAAAGCGATTTCACAACTATGGTGGGACCATCCGCTAAAAATTGTCCTTTTTACCCTATGAACACGAAGACCTTAGACAACAAATCGAGTATAATATGTCGATTTGGGAGTTGTTAAGTGTAAATTTTATGGATCGACATCCAAGCTACTAGCTAGTACTGCAATAGACGGAAAAAGAAGTAATCAAGAACCACTGAATAACTCGCAATAATACCGAACAAATTTTCAGAACGCAGGTTGAGATTTATGATAATCAATGATGTGTGTGTGTGTGTGTGTGTGTCTTTTTTTTTTCTTTTTTCTTTTAATTGCACACAGAAGCTGTAATCATTTTTACTTCTATTGTCTAGGGAATCATGGATAGAATTGGAAAAAGGGCGGGGGGGAGAATAAAGGTGCACCTGCAATATGTCATACAAAATTAGGTATTAATGTAGAACCATGACATTTTCATCTGGAGAAGAGGTTACTTCAAGATGAGAAACGTGCCGCTCAAACCTTTCTTGTCTTTGTCGTTAGCATCCTCCAGGTCCTCCTCAGCAATCTTACAGATCATATCAAGTGCCTTCCTGATAAGTTTCATCTTAATTGTCTTCAAGCTGCAGTGTCGTTGAAGCATTTCCCTTATACATTCAGGGGCAACGTGTCAGAATCAACAAGTACCTGGGATACAAACACATCTTTGAGAAACACGATCTAGAAACCAATATTAGAAAACCATGTTTCTCATTTCGGAAGAAAGAGCTAGAACTGAGCAAAATCTGGTTACCTTCCAAAAGTTCAGATACTTGGACAAAAGCTCGTCAAATTCATCAGAAATGAATACGCGTCGAACATATAGTTTCAAGTTCGATTTGTTCGAATTATAAGGACTTTCATACAAATCATGAGGCGCCTTAGGCGGCACAAAGAGAACTGCCTCAAACTCAACATCACCTTCAGCAGTAACGCAACTCCACGCTAAAGGCTTCTCTTCACTGAAATCCTGTCGAAAGATGAACAATTGATGATGAGGGACTACCTGAGGACAGTCAAAACTGGAAGAACATGATGATGAGTCATTCCTAGACGCAGGACATGACGATGAGTCGTCCCTAGATGCAGGAATAGTCATTTACCTTCGCTAGAGAGTGATAGAACTTCGTGTATTCCTCCTCAGTCACCTCCTTTGGATTTCTCAGCCAAATAGCCTTCACATCATTCAAAAATTCCCATTCATAAGAAGTTCCAGTCACTTTCTTAGTCTTTGGCTTTTTCTCCGCGCCCTCATCATCAGTTTTCTCAGCCTCTTCATCCCCTTATTCCTAGAAGAGCTTTTTTCCGCTGTTTTTATTGATCAGGATGGAAAGTACATAAGTGCACATGCAATAGCAATCTCGACACACATTGACATGTTTACCACTAAATCTAGTTCAAAATAATATGTTAAAATTTAAAATATAGTGAAATGCTTTTCAAGATGCGCACATGATTCCTCTTCCTCACTTGACTTATCCACACCGACGGGAACTTCCACATCGACCTCTTTGCTTGCCCACAAGTAGATGGGAAAGTTAATAAATTCCGGGTACTTCTTCATTAAATCCTGCAGAAGACAACCGGTGCCAGATGTTAAACCATTGTGACATCAGCGGGAATCCCCAATGCAGAATTGAACACCGCTATTGGAAAGTTTAAGATACAACAAAATTTTCATGAGAAATCGTGCTGAGAGCTCTGTCAGAACTACAGAAAAGATAAGAACTGTATAGTGTATGATAGCATAATAACCCACGAGGCTTTTTGGTTCTGCACTGACTTCATCATTCTGAAGTTGAGAACTGTGTTTAGGGATAGACAGTAATGACAAATAGCTCAGACTGCCTTTGCAGATAAGAGAACCTCAGTGAAAGAACATTAGAGAAAGAAAACAAAGGCGTTACTGCCATTAAAAAAAAAGAAAAAAAAGGCCAAAGCGCAAAACAAATAAAAAAAATAGTATAACTCACAAACACATCCTTGAATGCAGCTTGCTCAGAAGAAAATGTGCGTATCTAGTTCCAATCCAATAAATTAATGCGCATTTCTAGTTCAAATCCAATAAGTTACCAGTGCTGATTATTTAGATAAGGATAAACGAGGCAAGGGTTGCAAAATATCCTAGAGTCTACAGTCCCAAGAACAAAAAGTGTTGAGTAACACGTGTTTACCCAGCTCATCCTCGATCTCAAGAAACATTGCCTGGTTTGCGTAATTCGGGATTTGATCTTAATCCGTACTGTGTCACTCTGGGATTGTCCACTCACATCATGGTGGGGCCAGGGGAGACGGCTTGCCAGTAGATAATGTCGCAGAGGGCGACCTATAGTTTGGAAAACTATCATGTTTAGATAAACATAAATTTATTGATATATCGATCTTCTTCTTTTTTTTTGGGAGTTAGGTAGAGAAAATTAATGAAAGAAGCATGCATATAATTTACGGGGTGGCGCAACAATACTTATATTTTCCTAATATTTTAAACCAAAAATCCTACCTCTATATAGAGAATATTAATTTGAATCATGATGACAGATTATTATAGTGAGAAATAAAATCGCAATCTAAAAATAAGGTATATCTCTTACCCCTCAAATTACGATTCCTTAAATCTCAAAGGCTTTCCATAATATGGAGTAGAATCTCTCTATTCTTTGACCGGTTCAATCTTCCAAAAATAACCAAAGTGAGTTCACAACTGTAGTGGCACCTTCTACCAAAAATTGTCCTTTTTATTTTTTTAATGCATCTACCCACAGAACACGAAGACCTCCAACAACAAAATGAGTATATGGTATGATTTGGGAGTTAATAGTGTAAATTTTTTTTACCCAAAGCGATTTCACAACTATGGTGGGACCATCCGCTAAAAATTGTCCTTTTTACCCTATGAACACGAAGACCTTAGACAACAAATCGAGTATAATATGTCGATTTGGGAGTTGTTAAGTGTAAATTTTATGGATCGACATCCAAGCTACTAGCTAGTACTGCAATAGACGGAAAAAGAAGTAATCAAGAACCACTGAATAACTCGCAATAATACCGAACAAATTTTCAGAACGCAGGTTGAGATTTATGATAATCAATGATGTGTGTGTGTGTGTGTGTGTCTTTTTTTTTTCTTTTTTCTTTTAATTGCACACAGAAGCTGTAATCATTTTTACTTCTATTGTCTAGGGAATCATGGATAGAATTGGAAAAAGGGCGGGGGGGAGAATAAAGGTGCACCTGCAATATGTCATACAAAATTAGGTATTAATGTAGAACCATGACATTTTCATCTGGAGAAGAGGTTACTTCAAGATGAGAAACGTGCCGCTCAAACCTTTCTTGTCTTTGTCGTTAGCATCCTCCAGGTCCTCCTCAGCAATCTTACGGATCGTATCAAGTGCCTTCCTGATAAGTTTCTTCTTAATTGTCTTCAAGCTGCAGTGTCGTTGAAGCATTTCCCTTATACATTCAGGGGCAACGTGTCAGAATCAACAAGTACCTGGGATACAAACACATCTTTGAGAAACACGATCTAGAAACCAATATTAGAAAACCATGTTTCTCATTTCGGAAGAAAGAGCTAGAACTGAGCAAAATCTGGTTACCTTCCAAAAGTTCAGATACTTGGACAAAAGCTCGTCAAATTCATCAGAAATGAATACGCGTCGAACATATAGTTTCAAGTTCGATTTGTTCGAATTATAAGGACTTTCATACAAATCATGAGGCGCCTTAGGCGGCACAAAGAGAACTGCCTCAAACTCAACATCACCTTCAGCAGTAACGCAACTCCACGCTAAAGGCTTCTCTTCACTGAAATCCTGTCGAAAGATGAACAATTGATGATGAGGGACTACCTGAGGACAGTC
Organism: Rhodomyrtus tomentosa; assembly: GCA_028455895.1. Taxonomy (NCBI): domain Eukaryota; kingdom Viridiplantae; phylum Streptophyta; class Magnoliopsida; order Myrtales; family Myrtaceae; genus Rhodomyrtus; species Rhodomyrtus tomentosa. The sequence goes on along the minus strand of JAPCWY010000001.1, from coordinate 29,875,213 downwards.
AAAACTGGAAGAACATGATGATGAGTCATTCCTAGACGCAGGACATGACGATGAGTCGTCCCTAGATGCAGGAATAGTCATTTACCTTCGCTAGAGAGTGATAGAACTTCGTGTATTCCTCCTCAGTCACCTCCTTTGGATTTCTCAGCCAAATAGCCTTCACATCATTCAAAAATTCCCATTCATAAGAAGTTCCAGTCACTTTCTTAGTCTTTGGCTTTTTCTCCGCGCCCTCATCATCAGTTTTCTCAGCCTCTTCATCCCCTTATTCCTAGAAGAGCTTTTTTCCGCTGTTTTTATTGATCAGGATGGAAAGTACATAAGTGCACATGCAATAGCAATCTCGACACACATTGACATGTTTACCACTAAATCTAGTTCAAAATAATATGTTAAAATTTAAAATATAGTGAAATGCTTTTCAAGATGCGCACATGATTCCTCTTCCTCACTTGACTTATCCACACCGACGGGAACTTCCACATCGACCTCTTTGCTTGCCCACAAGTAGATGGGAAAGTTAATAAATTCCGGGTACTTCTTCATTAAATCCTGCAGAAGACAACCGGTGCCAGATGTTAAACCATTGTGACATCAGCGGGAATCCCCAATGCAGAATTGAACACCGCTATTGGAAAGTTTAAGATACAACAAAATTTTCATGAGAAATCGTGCTGAGAGCTCTGTCAGAACTACAGAAAAGATAAGAACTGTATAGTGTATGATAGCATAATAACCCACGAGGCTTTTTGGTTCTGCACTGACTTCATCATTCTGAAGTTGAGAACTGTGTTTAGGGATAGACAGTAATGACAAATAGCTCAGACTGCCTTTGCAGATAAGAGAACCTCAGTGAAAGAACATTAGAGAAAGAAAACAAAGGCGTTACTGCCATTAAAAAAAAAGAAAAAAAAGGCCAAAGCGCAAAACAAATAAAAAAAATAGTATAACTCACAAACACATCCTTGAATGCAGCTTGCTCAGAAGAAAATGTGCGTATCTAGTTCCAATCCAATAAATTAATGCGCATTTCTAGTTCAAATCCAATAAGTTACCAGTGCTGATTATTTAGATAAGGATAAACGAGGCAAGGGTTGCAAAATATCCTAGAGTCTACAGTCCCAAGAACAAAAAGTGTTGAGTAACACGTGTTTACCCAGCTCATCCTCGATCTCAAGAAACATTGCCTGGTTTGCGTAATTCGGGATTTGATCTTAATCCGTACTGTGTCACTCTGGGATTGTCCACTCACATCATGGTGGGGCCAGGGGAGACGGCTTGCCAGTAGATAATGTCGCAGAGGGCGACCTATAGTTTGGAAAACTATCATGTTTAGATAAACATAAATTTATTGATATATCGATCTTCTTCTTTTTTTTTGGGAGTTAGGTAGAGAAAATTAATGAAAGAAGCATGCATATAATTTACGGGGTGGCGCAACAATACTTATATTTTCCTAATATTTTAAACCAAAAATCCTACCTCTATATAGAGAATATTAATTTGAATCATGATGACAGATTATTATAGTGAGAAATAAAATCGCAATCTAAAAATAAGGTATATCTCTTACCCCTCAAATTACGATTCCTTAAATCTCAAAGGCTTTCCATAATATGGAGTAGAATCTCTCTATTCTTTGACCGGTTCAATCTTCCAAAAATAACCAAAGTGAGTTCACAACTGTAGTGGCACCTTCTACCAAAAATTGTCCTTTTTATTTTTTTAATGCATCTACCCACAGAACACGAAGACCTCCAACAACAAAATGAGTATATGGTATGATTTGGGAGTTAATAGTGTAAATTTTTTTTACCCAAAGCGATTTCACAACTATGGTGGGACCATCCGCTAAAAATTGTCCTTTTTACCCTATGAACACGAAGACCTTAGACAACAAATCGAGTATAATATGTCGATTTGGGAGTTGTTAAGTGTAAATTTTATGGATCGACATCCAAGCTACTAGCTAGTACTGCAATAGACGGAAAAAGAAGTAATCAAGAACCACTGAATAACTCGCAATAATACCGAACAAATTTTCAGAACGCAGGTTGAGATTTATGATAATCAATGATGTGTGTGTGTGTGTGTGTGTCTTTTTTTTTTCTTTTTTCTTTTAATTGCACACAGAAGCTGTAATCATTTTTACTTCTATTGTCTAGGGAATCATGGATAGAATTGGAAAAAGGGCGGGGGGGAGAATAAAGGTGCACCTGCAATATGTCATACAAAATTAGGTATTAATGTAGAACCATGACATTTTCATCTGGAGAAGAGGTTACTTCAAGATGAGAAACGTGCCGCTCAAACCTTTCTTGTCTTTGTCGTTAGCATCCTCCAGGTCCTCCTCAGCAATCTTACAGATCATATCAAGTGCCTTCCTGATAAGTTTCATCTTAATTGTCTTCAAGCTGCAGTGTCGTTGAAGCATTTCCCTTATACATTCAGGGGCAACGTGTCAGAATCAACAAGTACCTGGGATACAAACACATCTTTGAGAAACACGATCTAGAAACCAATATTAGAAAACCATGTTTCTCATTTCGGAAGAAAGAGCTAGAACTGAGCAAAATCTGGTTACCTTCCAAAAGTTCAGATACTTGGACAAAAGCTCGTCAAATTCATCAGAAATGAATACGCGTCGAACATATAGTTTCAAGTTCGATTTGTTCGAATTATAAGGACTTTCATACAAATCATGAGGCGCCTTAGGCGGCACAAAGAGAACTGCCTCAAACTCAACATCACCTTCAGCAGTAACGCAACTCCACGCTAAAGGCTTCTCTTCACTGAAATCCTGTCGAAAGATGAACAATTGATGATGAGGGACTACCTGAGGACAGTCAAAACTGGAAGAACATGATGATGAGTCATTCCTAGACGCAGGACATGACGATGAGTCGTCCCTAGATGCAGGAATAGTCATTTACCTTCGCTAGAGAGTGATAGAACTTCGTGTATTCCTCCTCAGTCACCTCCTTTGGATTTCTCAGCCAAATAGCCTTCACATCATTCAAAAATTCCCATTCATAAGAAGTTCCAGTCACTTTCTTAGTCTTTGGCTTTTTCTCCGCGCCCTCATCATCAGTTTTCTCAGCCTCTTCATCCCCTTATTCCTAGAAGAGCTTTTTTCCGCTGTTTTTATTGATCAGGATGGAAAGTACATAAGTGCACATGCAATAGCAATCTCGACACACATTGACATGTTTACCACTAAATCTAGTTCAAAATAATATGTTAAAATTTAAAATATAGTGAAATGCTTTTCAAGATGCGCACATGATTCCTCTTCCTCACTTGACTTATCCACACCGACGGGAACTTCCACATCGACCTCTTTGCTTGCCCACAAGTAGATGGGAAAGTTAATAAATTCCGGGTACTTCTTCATTAAATCCTGCAGAAGACAACCGGTGCCAGATGTTAAACCATTGTGACATCAGCGGGAATCCCCAATGCAGAATTGAACACCGCTATTGGAAAGTTTAAGATACAACAAAATTTTCATGAGAAATCGTGCTGAGAGCTCTGTCAGAACTACAGAAAAGATAAGAACTGTATAGTGTATGATAGCATAATAACCCACGAGGCTTTTTGGTTCTGCACTGACTTCATCATTCTGAAGTTGAGAACTGTGTTTAGGGATAGACAGTAATGACAAATAGCTCAGACTGCCTTTGCAGATAAGAGAACCTCAGTGAAAGAACATTAGAGAAAGAAAACAAAGGCGTTACTGCCATTAAAAAAAAAGAAAAAAAAGGCCAAAGCGCAAAACAAATAAAAAAAATAGTATAACTCACAAACACATCCTTGAATGCAGCTTGCTCAGAAGAAAATGTGCGTATCTAGTTCCAATCCAATAAATTAATGCGCATTTCTAGTTCAAATCCAATAAGTTACCAGTGCTGATTATTTAGATAAGGATAAACGAGGCAAGGGTTGCAAAATATCCTAGAGTCTACAGTCCCAAGAACAAAAAGTGTTGAGTAACACGTGTTTACCCAGCTCATCCTCGATCTCAAGAAACATTGCCTGGTTTGCGTAATTCGGGATTTGATCTTAATCCGTACTGTGTCACTCTGGGATTGTCCACTCACATCATGGTGGGGCCAGGGGAGACGGCTTGCCAGTAGATAATGTCGCAGAGGGCGACCTATAGTTTGGAAAACTATCATGTTTAGATAAACATAAATTTATTGATATATCGATCTTCTTCTTTTTTTTTGGGAGTTAGGTAGAGAAAATTAATGAAAGAAGCATGCATATAATTTACGGGGTGGCGCAACAATACTTATATTTTCCTAATATTTTAAACCAAAAATCCTACCTCTATATAGAGAATATTAATTTGAATCATGATGACAGATTATTATAGTGAGAAATAAAATCGCAATCTAAAAATAAGGTATATCTCTTACCCCTCAAATTACGATTCCTTAAATCTCAAAGGCTTTCCATAATATGGAGTAGAATCTCTCTATTCTTTGACCGGTTCAATCTTCCAAAAATAACCAAAGTGAGTTCACAACTGTAGTGGCACCTTCTACCAAAAATTGTCCTTTTTATTTTTTTAATGCATCTACCCACAGAACACGAAGACCTCCAACAACAAAATGAGTATATGGTATGATTTGGGAGTTAATAGTGTAAATTTTTTTTACCCAAAGCGATTTCACAACTATGGTGGGACCATCCGCTAAAAATTGTCCTTTTTACCCTATGAACACGAAGACCTTAGACAACAAATCGAGTATAATATGTCGATTTGGGAGTTGTTAAGTGTAAATTTTATGGATCGACATCCAAGCTACTAGCTAGTACTGCAATAGACGGAAAAAGAAGTAATCAAGAACCACTGAATAACTCGCAATAATACCGAACAAATTTTCAGAACGCAGGTTGAGATTTATGATAATCAATGATGTGTGTGTGTGTGTGTGTGTCTTTTTTTTTTCTTTTTTCTTTTAATTGCACACAGAAGCTGTAATCATTTTTACTTCTATTGTCTAGGGAATCATGGATAGAATTGGAAAAAGGGCGGGGGGGAGAATAAAGGTGCACCTGCAATATGTCATACAAAATTAGGTATTAATGTAGAACCATGACATTTTCATCTGGAGAAGAGGTTACTTCAAGATGAGAAACGTGCCGCTCAAACCTTTCTTGTCTTTGTCGTTAGCATCCTCCAGGTCCTCCTCAGCAATCTTACAGATCATATCAAGTGCCTTCCTGATAAGTTTCATCTTAATTGTCTTCAAGCTGCAGTGTCGTTGAAGCATTTCCCTTATACATTCAGGGGCAACGTGTCAGAATCAACAAGTACCTGGGATACAAACACATCTTTGAGAAACACGATCTAGAAACCAATATTAGAAAACCATGTTTCTCATTTCGGAAGAAAGAGCTAGAACTGAGCAAAATCTGGTTACCTTCCAAAAGTTCAAATACTTGGACAAAAGCTCGTCAAATTCATCAGAAATGAATACGCGTCGAACATATAGTTTCAAGTTCGATTTGTTCGAATTATAAGGACTTTCATACAAATCATGAGGCGCCTTAGGCGGCACAAAGAGAACTGCCTCAAACTCAACATCACCTTCAGCAGTAACGCAACTCCACGCTAAAGGCTTCTCTTCACTGAAATCCTGTCGAAAGATGAACAATTGATGATGAGGGACTACCTGAGGACAGTCAAAACTGGAAGAACATGATGATGAGTCATTCCTAGACGCAGGACATGACGATGAGTCGTCCCTAGATGCAGGAATAGTCATTTACCTTCGCTAGAGAGTGATAGAACTTCGTGTATTCCTCCTCAGTCACCTCCTTTGGATTTCTCAGCCAAATAGCCTTCACATCATTCAAAAATTCCCATTCATAAGAAGTTCCAGTCACTTTCTTAGTCTTTGGCTTTTTCTCCGCGCCCTCATCATCAGTTTTCTCAGCCTCTTCATCCCCTTATTCCTAGAAGAGCTTTTTTCCGCTGTTTTTATTGATCAGGATGGAAAGTACATAAGTGCACATGCAATAGCAATCTCGACACACATTGACATGTTTACCACTAAATCTAGTTCAAAATAATATGTTAAAATTTAAAATATAGTGAAATGCTTTTCAAGATGCGCACATGATTCCTCTTCCTCACTTGACTTATCCACACCGACGGGAACTTCCACATCGACCTCTTTGCTTGCCCACAAGTAGATGGGAAAGTTAATAAATTCCGGGTACTTCTTCATTAAATCCTGCAGAAGACAACCGGTGCCAGATGTTAAACCATTGTGACATCAGCGGGAATCCCCAATGCAGAATTGAACACCGCTATTGGAAAGTTTAAGATACAACAAAATTTTCATGAGAAATCGTGCTGAGAGCTCTGTCAGAACTACAGAAAAGATAAGAACTGTATAGTGTATGATAGCATAATAACCCACGAGGCTTTTTGGTTCTGCACTGACTTCATCATTCTGAAGTTGAGAACTGTGTTTAGGGATAGACAGTAATGACAAATAGCTCAGACTGCCTTTGCAGATAAGAGAACCTCAGTGAAAGAACATTAGAGAAAGAAAACAAAGGCGTTACTGCCATTAAAAAAAAGAAAAAAAAAAGGCCAAAGCGCAAAACAAATAAAAAAAATAGTATAACTCACAAACACATCCCTGAATGCAGCTTGCTCAGAAGAAAATGTGCGTATCTAGTTCCAATCCAATAAATTAATGTGCATTTCTAGTTCAAATCCAATAAGTTACCAGTGCTGATTATTTAGATAAGGATAAACGAGGCAAGGGTTGCAAAATATCCCAGAGTCTACAGTCCCAACAACAATTGGAACCTAGTTGTGACCATGCTGTGAATTAGAAATGCACCTTCAATTTGCTCTCTTCCGAGTGTTGCCGAGCTTCCTCTCTTAGATGTGGTTTAATCTCAATTCCACGTCCTAGCAGCTCATTTTATGTGTCTTCAGAAATTGCAAATGGCCCATCAGCCTTTTGATTCCCAAACATACAGGAAATCCAAGTAATAAGATAGCTACAGTTGAGACAACTAAAGACAGAAAATTTGAAAATCCCAATATCGCAATCATCTTACTGTTTGTCGTCGTTATGTTTGCTGATGACTTCGACATAGTCAGCAGCAAGGTACACAGAACAAAAACCAACTCCAAATTGACCAATAAGGTTGAGATATCCACTCGTCTGCATTTTCTCCACAAATGCTGCATGAAACATGAAAATTGAATGAATATGAGTTCGTTCATCTAATTCAAGAGACAATCATGAGCTTGGAAAAATTGAGGCACCTGAAGTTCCAGACTTTGCAATTGTTCCCAAATTCTTAACGAGTACGAGGAGGATTCGTGCACCGTGACCTGCATTTTACTTTTGTTCCGCGCTTCTCCGGCGAGGCATCCGTGTTAGTGCATCTGCTTCAACCTCGACATCTTTTTTGTCTCGATGTCGTGTGTATTTTACTTTTGCTCGACTCTTTTCCGGCGAGATATCCGTCTGCTCCAACCTAGACATCTTTTTCTCTAAATCTCGACGAGGCTCCTGCTATGTTACACTTTTGAGCATGTGTTGTGTTTCTCTGTTTCTGAGTGTTGACGATGTAGCTACTTCTATGTACATTGCTTGCGATGGAATTTGGCGGTCAAATTTGGCTTCTTTGATTGTTTCAGGAATTCTTTTTTTTGTTCTTCATCTGTGATTGACTTAATGTGTTTGAAAATGTGAATGCCGTTCTTTATCGTTTGGAAAATTTGTATCCAATAGATTCTATTGTTCCAGTTTATGTATTTCTGATCAGTTCGTATATGAAAATATGGTTTTGCTGTAAGTCATACTGGATTCCGTAACTTCTATGCAGCAATGATGAAACCCTTAAACACTTGAATGCGGACATCAAGGAGTACCTGGTCGAGCTTGGATTAAGTGATCTTGCGCGTCTGTTCACGGAGGAGGCCAAGAAAAGACAAGGCATCCAATCGATTCCGTTCGTGCAGACATGTCTTCGACTGGAAAGTGAAATTACCCCCATCTCTGCTCCTCCTGAGTAAGATTGTCGGAGAAGAGATGATACTCTATGCTTTGAAATTAAGTTTGTGTTAGTGTTGGGACTGATCTCTCCTTCTTATCATGGCATTCACATTTTCAAACACATTACAGATGAAGCACAAAAAAAAGAATTCCTGAAACAATCAAAGAAGCCAAATTTGACCGCCAAATTCCATCGCAAGCAATGTACATAGAATTAGCTACATCGTCAATACTCATAAACGAAAAAACACAACACATACTCAAAATTGTAACATAGCAGGAGAGGAAAAGATGTCTAGTTGGAGCAGACGAATATCTCGCCGGAGAAGAGTCGAGCAAAAATAAAATACACACGACATCGAGACAAAAAATATGTCGAGGTTGAAGCAGATGTACTAACACAGATACCTCGCCGGATAAGCGCGGAACAAAAGTAAAATGCAGATCACGGTGCACGAATCCACCTCGTACTCGTCGTCGGACAAGGAAGGAAAAAAAGCGACCTCGGAGGAAGATATGTCGCAAACATGCTTGATTGAACAGAGGCTACCTCATCGGAGAAGATCCGTCGTGCCAAGTGGGGGCGACAGCAGCAGCAAGAGCAGGAGAAGCAGCCTGTTGACTGCCAAAGGAAATGCAATAACTCAGGAAGAAGGTCGAAGAAGGAAGACGACGGAGCAGCAAAAAGAAGAAGGAGAGGGAGGGAGGAGTATCCACGGAGCCGCTGAAGCGGAGTCATCCGCAGAGACATTCTCGAACGCTGCCCAATCGGGATTCGTATCGCTCATTCTGGTTGCTGATGGAAAATGCGATCGAGATGGTGAGAGCTGAGTGTATATATACCCTCGGCACGAGAAGGGCAGGCAGGAAGCCACCTCTCCCCGTCGCCGCCTCCTCTCGTCGTCGCGAACGAGATGGAGAAAACGCGTGAATTTTTTCTGGGTCTGGCCGTGGCTTCCCCTCATTTCTTTCGTGGAATGGGTTTCGAATTTTGGGTTTCGCGGTGTTGATGCGGAGAGAAATGGGGGCAAAACTCGGGGAAGAAGCAGGACTGCAGGAGGAAGAGAGGAGGATCGTCGTTTGTGGGGGCCCGCGCCATGACCCAGCTCCAAGCCAGAACGACATCCTTTTTAACCTTAAATTTCCCAGCACTACCCCAATTCAAATTAAATCAATTCAAGCTTTTTTTATTTATTGTTTTATTAAATTAATTTTGGGCATCTTGTAATGTTCCCGATGTGAATTTTATTAATCGAACTAAATTATGATTATGATTAGAAACTAGAATATGAATTATGTGTCATTATCATAAACTCATCCAAAAATTCGAAATAGAAAAATCTAGTTTTGATATAAAAAAAATTAATTTCAGAAACATAATGATTATTATTCGTGTTTTAACTTGCCGATACCTTGATTTAAAAGTAAAATTGACGACGTCAACAATAACAACACTAATAATATAGGTTTCCTTTTTAAGTTTTGTGTTCAATTTACCGTTTTCAAGAATAAATTAGTGGGAATTTAGCTAATTCGACGGGGGCTCTTTTCCCCCCGCTTATCCAAAGCGAACGAGGTTGAGTAGACATGGCAGTGTTGGCGCTATGAATTGGAGACTGTGATCCACAATACATCACACCTCTTCTCAAATCCTTACAGTCGTTCCGTGGTGGCATTTGGCCTACGCATCCCACCTTTAATCATAGTAACAATTTGCACTCTTTCCCGTGACTTGGAGGACGCCGACGACGACGAGGACTCCTTCTCTTTCTACGACATCGCTTTTGCCGCCTCGACCAACTCAATACATCTGACTTGGCTGCTTTGAGATAACCCCAAGTTTTCTATTAGTCCCGTCTTCTACGGCAAATCCATCCCCTTCGAGGAGTGCGAATACTGCTTTGATGGCCTCCTCAACAGCCGGCACGCAGATGCCCAGTCACTCAGCGAATTCCCAGGTGGGTCAACACCTTGAAATAGATGACGGTGATCTTCTACAGCACCTATCAACGCTAAGTAGTCTTCAGAACCATATTGGCTCTACAAAAGTCACCACCAAGCGAACTGCAACGAAATTGCTGATTCCTAGTGAAGCAGTCCAGCATGGGTGAAAGCGTCTCCAGCCCAGCTTGATAGCATTCCGACAGCCCGTCAGTGATCGTGCGCCCCCTGCCCCCCCGCCCGACTCCCAGCATTGGCGACTTTCTGGCAATCACAACAAGCAACTCCCACAATTGCTAATAACAACCAACATCGTCGCGCCAAAACAGCAAACTCACAACCAATTTACAGGCCTCACCACTCAAATTTAGTTCTGTTTTGCAGATTGTTCACGGAGTTGAGCAACATAAGGAAGAGGTAGGGCCAGAGCTCACCGCCGCTTTCCCGGTGGCCAAGCAGGTTGTTGCCGGTGGAGGTAGTGGCCATTGGAGTTGACGACGGTGGTCCCAGCAAAATAGAGGAAGAGCAGTGTGAGGAAATAAGCGTGATTTTCTTTTGTGTTAACTTTTTATTTTTGACATATTCTACCGGGTATATCCCACTTCCTAGGTAGTATTTATTTATCCGAACTATATTTGGACTATATCCTATCATATATGAATTCCGTGTCACTCCAAACACCGAATATGACAAATAAAAATTATCCTATCCGGAGTTTTATCCGGCCCACCAAACACAACCTAAAAGAATTACTTAATATTTCCTGCACAGATATTTTCCTTACAAGTGAATTAGTATCAAATAATATTTTATCTCATGGATAAGTATTAGAACAGATATTTTCCCAGTATTGTTTGTTGGCAATCTTCTCGTGCATTCGATTTTTTTTTTAATAAATTTACTGGACTTCGCTACAAACTGAGAAGTATTTTAGAAAAAGGCTTCTGGGCTAGTAAAATTTAGCTTTCGCGCTGATTTATCTTCTGAAATGGGCCCACCGGACCCAAGCAATGGTCGGCCCAACCCGATAGATTGTCTCATACACAAAGTTTTTTGGGACACGCACCGGCCCAATGGGCAGGTTCCTTCCTTGTTTGGTGATCGGATGGGAATCGGTTAATTACCACGAGCAGTTACCATGAAATCAAGGGCTCATTACGAAAAAAAAAATTAAGTAATTTATATCTCAAAAATTTACATTACCTACTGATCGATTCATATTGTAAAGAAAAATCATCCAATCTTAAACTTTTTTAAAAAAATTTTATCATGGGAATTTACATAAACTCCAATGTAGCCATTTCGATTAATTTTCTCCGAAGCTGGCCGAGTCGGTGATTTTCGTCGCAAATTACTCTAAAGTAGATGTTTAAATCTAAATTGATAAAATTTTAAATTTTAAAATTGAATTGACTTCAACTCAACAGATTTAAAATTGAGCGGACAATTTTCACGTATCAAAACGTGATGCCCTTGTTTCGTATGTGTGATTGGAACAGTCAGGATTGTGTTGAACATAAGTTCGAAAACGGAATGTCTTATCATCGACGATTTTTAATTATATTCCTGGGAACAAACAACCCCTTTTATCCGAATAAATTAATCGAGATTATCAGGAAAATCAATTTATAAATAAACGGATGGAATATTCACCACGCGTGGAATATTCACTGCGCCGAAGAATCTCTGCAAGGAATGGATAAGATCTGGCGTCAGGCGTCCACTTCCTTCACCTAGTTTGTGTACACTCTTTGTACTCTAATGTCCATCAATTTCATTGGAAAAACAACTTCATATGTGAAAGGGTGCATTCGTTTCATGCAAAAATACAATTTAAAGAGTATTTTTTTAAGATAATCATTCATATTGTGTGAATTTTTACACCAAAAAAAAAATCGATTTTGTTGTTCCAAGTGGATGAAAGCAGAATTTAGCCACTTATTAGGTATTAATAACAGAGTGATGAATCGACAGCTTGAAAGAACCGATAACAAGTGGAGTCAATAATTTCATATAAAACGGTTGAAGAAGTAACTATCAACGTAGAGGAGTCCAAGAAAGTGCTAACTTAGGAGAATTGAAGAAACAGTGGATGTAACAGTTCAATAACCCTCTCCAACCTTTGTTTGTAATTTCCCTCTATAACATTTGTTTGTAACTTCCCTATTTGTAACCTTTGTTGATAACGGTCGATGGTAATTTATTTATTTATTTATTTAATCAGAGATGGTAGGTTTTAAATAATCACAATGTACTCTTCAGAGACTCTTCGCGTAAACCAAACAAATTTACCTTATTTCTTGCTTTTCTACATTTCACTTCATCTTTCATATTTGTAACATTTAGATTCATGTCGGTCGATATCTAGTGTTGTGTTGTCAATTAATTTTTCAGCATAGTGCTTTTGTGTTCTCGGGTCCTACCTTCGATTATATAATCAACATAGTTCATTGACATTTGATTAAATTTTATCATCAATTAAATTCCGAAAAGGTTTGCGTTTGTGCATCCTCTTGTTTCTAATCAAATTAGATGTTATTCATTTGTCTGCGGTACTTATTGTTTGAAGTTGGCGCAAAACTCTGGTCCCCATTAATTAAAAGCCAAAGAATGATTTTCAGCGAAAAGAAATTTGTCTAGAGAGAAACTCCGGCGAAATAGTGAACGAATTTATTTTTTCATTATCGACCACAATATATACCTAATATTTTTGTGTACACACGATATAAATAATCGATGTTTAGAAAAATATTATTCTAAACGGTATTCTAAGTTTTTAAAGAGGGAAAAGAAAAATCAATTGACATTGACGATTCAAATCCCGACACGTGCTGTCGTCATGTTATCATACTCTCTGTCGCCGATGGGTCCCACCTGTCAAGTTACTAATGAGTGCTGCCAAAGAGCAAAGGGCAAATGAAAAGAACGCAGATGCTGATGCCCGGACCTTCGTCATCGATTCGTCACTTCCCATCTCCTCCACCGTTTAGATTTTTGTTCTTTTTGGGCGATGACTTGAAACATTATAATGACCGCTCGATTTTCAACGTTTAATCACAACCAAAAAAAAAAAAAGAATAAGAAAATGACCTCCTCTCTTCCTTTCTTTTTTTTTTTTTTAATCTGTGCTGGTCCCATCGATAATATCTATAGATATTTCTCTACACATTTGCATCAGCATCAATCGACTTCGTCGGTCGAGTCAATTGAGGCATCAGGCGGCAATGGGCTGAGTGCAAACCCTAACGTTAATACATCCAACAAACATAAAACGTTGCGATCCACATCTTTTGCCAAATTAGTTTGAGCTGGAAGCTTCGGAAACGAACAAGTCATATGTTTTGTTCTTCATTGAGAGTGGCCCTCGGAAATGCCGCAGCACGTTAGTGACATCCTCGACCAAAAAATAAAAAATTGCTCGACATGGCAAAAATACCGAAGGGACCTCGCCCGGTGGATCAAGCATAAATATTATTGCCCGAGAGTGAAAGGCGTTATCCATGGAGCCAAAAATCAATCCCCCTGGCTCAGTTTTTTTCCTCTAATCCGAGCGTCATAGGGTTACAGAAAAGGAAGCGGATCCCCTGCCCTAGGGTTAGGGGATCCCGCTGGCTTGACACCGTTGGATCTTCCTCCCCCATAAAAGGGGGAAGATCCAACCTCCCAAATCAACGGGTTCCGACTGAAAAAGATAAAAGGGAAGGAAGGAAGGAGAAAACAGCCGCTTTGCCAAGGCAAAATACTTCGGATTATGATTCGCGTACGTGTCACAAGAGAAAGACTAAGTTCAATAACGATTCATCCTAGAATGAGTTCCCAGAAGAGACGAGGGAGGGAAGGAGATGATGCTCGCTCTGCCACTGCCAAGGCGAAATATAGCTTAATCCTAAGTTTAACGACGACTCTTCATAGGCTTGACCTGATTTTTAGCTCGGTGTTGCGGAGCGTCACCGGACCTCGCTCACGACTTGAAAACAGTACCCACTAAACTAAAAGCCCCAATAATAATCACGTCGGAGGAAACGGGTTGGTCCCAATCCCAACCCGTCCCACGACATTCCCAAAACGTGTTCATTATGTTAATCTAGTAAGACTTTTAACTCCCCACCCCCACCACAAAAGTTGGAATAAAAATGTCCGAACCAATCGAATCGCCCCGATTCGGACCCACCCCCCAAACTGCACACCATTGTCTGAGAGTGGGCGTGTGCGATTGAGACGGCACGGCACGCCCAGCTCAATCGTTCGCTCGCTTGCTGGGTGGGAATCCCTACCGAGAAAAGCACTCGCCCTCTTTTTTCGCTCCCGCTAGCAAACAAAACAAGGAAGAACCAACATTTGCCGCTTTGTGAAAAACACGTGAGCCCTTTTCACCCGAGTGGGGTTTTTCTCTCTTGTTCCCCCACAATTGATGGGATGGGGTCTCTCGATCTCGAGTGATCCATCTCTTGATCAAGTCATCCTACGGATCGATAGATCATTCGCCGCAGATCGATAGTTTCTTTCTTCTCCTTGCTAACGCTCTGTGATCCTTAACCTCCCGACTTTGCCAGCCTCTATCCGTATTAATTGTGGGCGGGCCAAGTTGTGGCTTGACCAGAGCATTCGCTCCATCCAAACCGAAACAGCCTCCATCCGACCGACGGACGGACGCCTCGGGTTATCTGACATGATGCCTACCTTCGAGTTAGGCACTGCAAATTAATCTTCTCACCTCTTCACCTCCCTTGGGCGTCAAAAGCTATTGAAAACATCACGACCATTAGACTATTAGTCCTTGTCTGAAAGGACACCACCGGATATATTTAGGTTTTGGTTCTCACGGGGCATGTGTGGTTTCACCGTAGCCTACGCTATAGGTTCTATTCTATAGTTTAAGGATAAGATTGAAGCTCCAAAGTGGGAAGTTCTCTTTGGAAAGAGAGAGCTTCAATACGGCACTTAGTAATATACTTAACTAATACTTATCAATGTCTCCTATTTGATCCGTTATCTCCATATCTTTTTATCCTCATGGCAAATTCTCTTGCGATGCTAATGAGGAAAGCGCTGAATGACGGGACTCTCAAAGGTATGAAGCTGAATAGATTGTGTTGTGTCCTGCTCTATCTCAATTGCTATTTGCGGATGGCTCCATTTTCTTCATAGAGGGGAACTTGACAAAATGTCATAATTTAGCTTAGATCTTGAATCAGTATTGTATGGCCTCAGGCCAAGAGATTAACCTTAACAAGCCTGGGATGTTTATGGGGGAAAAATGCCCAAGATGACTTCGGCAAAACCTAGCAGACTTCCTATGGGTTCCAGTCATTGAGAAGACAGGAAGATATTTGGGAATCCCATTTGATTGAGGGGGAGTCCAAGAGGCTTAATGTTCTCTTGGATCAATGCAAGAGTCAACATGAAACTAGAAGGGTGGAAGAAAATTTTGCCCAAAACAGTGGTGCAAGCTATTCCTCAATATACAATATACAATGTTGGTTTTCAAATTTTCGGTCTCCATTTGCATATCAGAAAAAAGGATAGCTTCATTCTGGTGGAAAAATAACGAAACGAGCGCCTAGTTGCATTGGCTAATATTGTCAATGCAATAAATTTATGACTGATTAGATAATTTATCGCATGTTAAGCTCATATGGATTTCGTGCATCTTTTAAGTTGTCCACGATCGGAGGCCTAATTTCCTCAAAATTAAAAGGAGAGAATCCGGTGGACCTATGTCCTCTCTGCAATTGAGGAAACGAGGAACATATGGCCTATGATAATGGCTAGTCTCTTTGTTTAACTTGATCTACACTCGGGCTTGTTCGTACCGGTCAATTCAAACCCGAATCATCACGATCACATCGGACAAAAATCTGGTAAAGCCCCACACACCACACCACCGTCTTCACTCGGAACATAATGCAAAAAGTTGGATAAATTCGCAAGTTAACTTAGTTTTAACTTTAAAATTTCGAAATTAGGTTGGACAGTGACAACCTAATCCACTTCCGACACCTCCTAAGTAACACAATTGTCGAGTCCTCCCTTGCTTCATTAGTATAATCATGGGTTGCTGACAGAAAGGTCATGAGCTAGAAACGCACTTGAAAGGTAAAAAAAAAAAAATGAACCCTTGTTGTAAAATATGCGGCTAATTTCATGATGAGAAAGGTACGAGGCAAAATGAGTACACGACGGCCATCACCGGCAACTAAAACTGGCTAAGGTCATGCTGGTGGCCACTCATAGTTTCTTAGTTCAGATGTGCCCGAGCCATACGGTTATCGCGTGCAAATTAAGTTCACTCATTCGCTCAATTCACGGAGCTGCGATCACCACCGTCGATAAGATATCATCAATTTTTTTGAAGCGCATGTGCGGGGGTATTTGGTGAAAGAAGCCACACGATGGAACCGTGATGTTAGGTGGACCGGCGATTTTCTCCGGTGAAGAAGGTTATTAGATTTTTGCAAGGGCGACTCGACACATCAAGCAATACCTAATGCAATGATACTTGGTGCAACATTTAACAAAATCACTTTTTTTTTTGGGTCCTTTTTTAGTTCTTGTAGAGTTGTAGTTGCTTGTCAATAAGGAGACCCCCCAAAAAAAAAAAACAACAACAACAACAACTTCTTATCGTCACGAGCGTCCAGTCCACAGTTGCATCGCTTTCTATCTTAAAATTGATTCCACGCTTTACACGCCCGTTACCCTACTCTTCAGTATTGTGTGTTTAGACTAGCAAGCATCATTTCAAGGTAAAAATCCAATGAGGACAAAAAGAACCCAATTTTGCAAGAAATTTCAACATGTAAAAATGAAGTTTACTCAATATCCAGTTGATTTTTTCTATCAGGCAAATTATCTAGTCAGTTACAAACTTAGTGTTCGAATAGCAATTCAATTTTAAAATGCTAATTTTGCCAATTTATCCATAAACTTTTGCATGAAATCCAAGCATAATCCTTTCGGCTAATTTTTGCCGAAAATCGCCGTAATGGAGTTGTGCCACATAGAACGGTCAACAATGACCGAACCGTCGCTTCGGTGATTTTCAGCGAAAATTGGCCGAAAGGACCACATTGGATCATCATGCAAAGGTTGAAAGCTGAATTGGCAAAATTGCAAAGTTCAGAACTGAATTAACATCCTCACAGTGTACTTAAAAAAAGCAGGAGGAAGCTTCCGCGGTTAGCCCAATTTCAATCCGTGCAGCGCATGCATCTGCACGGCACGCAATTGAAAAAAAAAACAAAATTAATTTTCCCTCTTCCTCCTTTTTTTTTTTTTTCCAAAAGCAGCAGGGGCAAAAATCTATCTCATGAGGGGTTTATGGCATGGAACAAGAACAAAGGTTAAAAGTCAGCATCTTATAAAGATTGATTTTGAGAATCTTGTAATAAAAGAATATACTTGTTTAAAACTTGTGCGTGTGTCCAATTAGTCTGTAAGTGGGAATTCATTAAAGAGCATGAACGCAACCGCATGTCCATTGTCCAGTGCTCGAAGCCCGTGAATTCGTCCGCGTGCGGAGTGTGGTGAAGGAATGATGGAAGCTGATAGGAGCACATCATGCCATTAAGAAAGAGATGTGTAAAGCATCCAACTTCAGATATATGCTGATTCTGAAACCAGAGCGAACGACCGTATAAGTAGCCACGAATCCAGTCCTGTTTTCCCCGGGAAATTATTTTTTCGAATTTTCGATGTTTGGATGACGGATGGCTTTCCGGCATTTGGATGACGGAAAATTAATCGGTACGTAAAAAAAGCGTTTTTTTATAGACCCAAAACAACGAATTTAGACTAGAGAAAACGGCAAGAGGGAGATCGTTTTTTTCTCAAATCGCCAAACAGATGAAAATTAATCATTTTTCATTGAAAATGATTTCTGATATTTTTACTTTACCGCCATGTTTAGGCGACATGATTGCCCTCGTACAAGCCGTAGAGCTTTGGAACTCCGTGGACTCTCTCCTTGGAAAACAGATGAAGTGTAGTTTCTTTTTGGATTTTAATTGTCTAAATATTATTAAAATGTTGATGATTAATTTTGATCGGAAATCGATGATTTGGACGTGAAAATTAGATATTTTATTTTTATTTTCTTTTATTCTTTGGGATGCCCTCGCCGGCCCGCAAATCCCTCGCTCGATCCGAAGAAATATTAAATTAAATAGCCTAAGATAAATGTCCGACAAAATTACAAGCAGTGCCCGACCATGTCCATCCGACCCAAGATGAAGGGATTCGAACGCTCCTGGGACCCAGATGTGGACCTTGGCACCATAGCGATTACATTCCACGTGTCTATTATGCAATTTATGAATTCTATCATACACGTTTGAAAAAAAAAAAAAAAAAACGTTACGAATGATTCAGGGAAGTTCTGGTGCACGATCCTTATCTGGACGGTTCGATCACGGCGTACCCGATTTTCCGGACCAACCTGAACTTTGACCCCAAGTATCTAACGCACTTTCGATAAATGTACGAGCCATCCTACCCCCGTGATTGATCACGGCCTCATCCACAACCCGGATTCACTTCCTTGATCGGGGTTTAGATCGGCAGCGGTCGAATATGTTGGTACTACGGCGGATGGATCTAGAGAAAGCTATTTAAAATCGTAGGTCCGGAACCGGCCCGTTGACCGAATTCGCGGTTCATAACCGCAACTTAAAAAATAATAATAATAATTTATTTATAATTTATAATATTTTTTTATTACACAAAAAATTGTGTTTCACAAAAAATAATATTTTTTTTTCAAATTTTATTATAATATACAATTTGATTAATGATTATTATTTAAAATTAATAATTTATTTATTTTGTTATTTTAAAAAATAAAATTAAAAATTTGAAACCGAAATCAGGAATCTGCCCGGAATCGCTGATTCCGAATCGAAACCGGAACCAGAACTACTCCCTTAAGAGCCGATTCCGATTCTTCTTTTGATGGAATCGGAACCGGCGATTCCGTGAAATCGGACACATCTAAATGGGTCGTTGTCTCCTGGATCATTAAAGATTCTCCTATTACTGTCCCAAGAAGGGCTTCCTTTCCTTTTCTCATCTCCCTACAGCCGTGGGCCAATTTGACAAATATGTTTTATGTTTTATTATTTTCATAATTTTTAGAGCACCGTGGTCCATTACCTAAATAAATTATTTGCTAGGGATTGATTCGGAATCCCGGCCTATCTGATCATTTTGTCGCCCACTGTGCAGTCTTTGTTGATCGCTTCTTACAATGTTCTTTGAAGTAGCACAAGGGAGGAAGTGCGACTTCCCCAAAAGCAACTTAGGAATTCAGGATCCCACTCGTTCCTTAACTACCTATTGCTCCATGATGCTGGTAATGTGACGGGTGAAATCTTGGATGAACGAATCTTCGGGGAAATTTTCCAAAAAAATCCTAAATTTATTATGTTTGTGTCAATTTAATCTTAAGTCTCATATTTTTTTTAATGATCGAGGTGTCCGGGCCAGCTTGCGAAATCTCCCCTTTTTTATGCTAATTTACTTTAATGCCAATTCAGCCCTAAACGTTTTATTAATGTCAATTGATTTCTAGACCTTTTGGATCGATGTTAATTCAGCCCTAGGATTTTTTGTGTTTATACAAATTGAGTCAATCCGATCAATTTTGACCCAAAATCGCTAACGTAGATATTAAGTGTCCTACATGGCATGACAACGTTGACATGTACACTGTCACTTATTATTTTAAATATTTGTTACTAATTTTTAAAAATGTATATAAAATATTTAAAAAATTCACGTCAACGCCGACCATGCCATGTAAGGCGACCGGCGTCCACACTAGCGATTTTCAATTGAAATTGACTCAATTTATATTAATGCAAAAAATCTTAGGATTAAATTGACATCAATCTAAAAGGTTTATGACTCATTTGGTACCAATAAAAGATTTAGGACTGAATTTGTACCGATGTAAAATGTTTAAGATTGAACGAGCACAAGAAAAGATTTAGGACTGAATTGGAACAAAAAAATTTAAAACTGAATTGACATCAATGCAATAGGTTTTTGATGTAGCCATTTAGCGGTGGAAAATGACGAAAACTTATCATTTTCAAAATTGAACAATAGCCAAAGGACTAAAATGGAACCTTTTTTTGGGTAGGGACATTTAAAAAAAAAAAACCGCAACTCTTTTAGAATCTCGTACATGCATACGCTACAGGACGCTTTATCGGTGTCAACTCATCATATTCCTTTGCGCATTCAAATGGAAAGTTAGGACCTTGTCATTAAATAGTCACTGGATATGAGTTGGGGGACTAAACGTGCTAGATATGTTATCGGGATTGAAATCGAATCTGCATGAGAGCATCAGAATAGGTCTTTCGATATTTCTATAATGTGATTTAGCTTTATTAGCTTCAGAGTGAGATATTGTTTGTCTGGAAAATTACTATGAATGAGTATATATTTTAATGAGGCAGATTTGGCATCCGATGGACGACGAAATCATAGTCATAATTCATGATATCTTCAGTATATTTTTAGCATAAATCGAAGGGGATATTACGACGTGCGCTCGCCAGTCACTGGCCAATCCCGGGTCAGCGCTGCTCCACGTCACCGGGTCCACCGACGAGCGGGTACACGGGATTAGGATCGGAACCTCGGCTTTGCTCGCCCACCGTCCATCGTCATGCTGACAAAAACGCGTCGTTTGTTTACGGGCGCAAAAAACACACAGACACAGTAGAGAGAGAGAGATAGAAATCAGTCGCTCCCTCCTTCATGGGCCATCTATAAATAATCTCGCTCGCTCGTCGTCTTCGTCGCCGTCGTCGCCTACATCTTCTCTCTCTATCTGCGTAACCGATTCTCGTCGATTTCGCCATCCACGCCATAATCTGGAGACTAGGGCACGCATCGGAATACTCGCATCTCTCTCTGTCTCTTTCTCTCTCTGATCGAGCTCAAAAGCTCCCCGTCGCTCGGTCTCCTAAGCTTCGCTTTTGTTCCGTGCTCGATTTCGTTCTCTCTCCCTCTCTTGCTCTCTCTGTGTGTGTGCGTGTGTTTGTTTTTTTACCCGTTTTCGAGAAGGGAGCCGTAGACGAAGTGGGGAAAAGAAGAAATAGGAGTCTGAGAAGGGGAGGATGATATTGAAAGAGGAAGTGTTGGGTCGGAACGAAGCGGCGTACGTGAGGGAGGATAAAAACATGTCGCGACTGCCCGAGGAGGACGAGAATGCGTGTTTCCTAGGGCTAGGGTTCCCTCCTCAGCAGAGGAAATCGGTGGTGGTGGGTTATGCTCTCACTTCTAAGAAAACCAAGAGCTTCTTGCAGCCTCAGTTTGAGGGTTTAGCCAGGTAATCGCTTCTCAACTTAACAACCGATTGGCCTTAATTTCTCGCCGTTGTATATGTATTTGTCCTGCCTTTCGGGTTCGGCTGTCCGTGTCTGGAAGATTTGATCGGAAATTAAGGGAAAATTGATGTTTTCGGGAGTAAAAAATCGCTGGTCGTGAATGGAGGTTCGTGGCGTTCATGGTTTTTGTGAATCTTGAAAGTTTTAACCTTTTCAAGTGGAAGATAACTGGACTCGTAGGTGGTACCGGTTTTGTGCAGATCACTTTCTGCAGTCTGATTCTTTTGATATTTTGCAATTGGAATCTGGTTTCATAAATTCTCTTGGGATTGGAATTCTTTGTTCGTGCTTGTCCTTCCCTTTTTCCACCACACATGTCACTTTCGTTTGGCTGGCAAGAATCGGTGGTAGTATGGGAACTTTCCAAGGAGCATGCTTTTACTTTTTTCCAGTAATTCATGTGGTATGGAAAGGGTTCTTTTTTGTTTGGATGTGTTCTTTTAGTTGATGCTCTACTCTAGATTCAAGCTGGCACTGGAGTAACTAGCTAACTTGTAATATGCTTGTGTACCCTGTGCCTTAGTGAAGCATTTAGGATGACCTGTTATGTTTTTCTTTGGTAATTTGGTTAATTTTAGGTAATATATGTCTCTTCGACCTGTGTGGTCGTATATAGAAGATTTGCTGCTTTTACATTTTCTTTGGAAAATTGTTGTAGTTCCGTTTCGTATTTAACAACATGTTGCTGATCCAGTTTAATTGTTTTTCGATTCAGGAACAAAGGAATATTATTTGTCGCAATAGATCAGAATAGGCCTCTTTCTGAGCAAGGCCCTTTTGATATTGTATTGCATAAGGTAGGTGTATAATCCTTTCCTTTTTCTGGGTAAACAGGCCTTTTTGATGCCATATCACATGCTTTGATGCAGATTTTATATTGGTGTTGTGGACGGTGAATTCTGTTTCCTTATGCAAAGTTTTTAGTAGTAAAGGACGCCAGATGCTAATCTCATAAACGGCACGATTGCACATAGTGGAGGCTGCTTTCTAACTTGAGCCGACAGTTTAGGCACAGTTCTGCTTTCTATCTCATTTTCATATTATGCAGAATTTCAAGGCAATACACTGGTTCCGCTTCTTCTGCTATATTCTCATATAGCACAATCACACATATTTGATGCTGCTTTCTGACCTGTTCTGACAGTTCTTCATTACCCTTTTCTTCCTCAGCTGTCAGGAAAGGAATGGCGCCAGATTCTCGAGGTGAGTAGCATCATCGTTCATTAGATTAAGTATCTTGACTATGAATGGTTGGTTAGGATGCTGTTTTATTTGCTCATTTCACATATCTAGTGTAGACGTGTCTGTGTTTTACTGCATATGAAAGGCGAAATCAAATGATCACTGACGAATCACAGTGACCAAGCTAGTTTTTCTTGCTGAAGCTCATATGTGTATGACATGCTTGCAGAGTACTTGCTTGCTCTTTCGTCCGTCATGAATCACGCCTTTATAGTTGAGGTCTTGGCCTCGGGATTCGGCGAGGATGTTTCTACTCCCGTGGCCATCTAACTGATTTGTTCAGGTTTTCCTAACAGTATTTGCAAGATGTTATTAAATGCTTTTGAATGAGTCTATTTTTGCCAGTGTTTTCCACTGTCAACACATTGCTGATATAACTTTAGTCATTAGGTTTTCCTGACAGTATTTGCACAATGATACTAAATGCTTTTGAATGAGTCCATTTTTGCCATTGTTTTCCACTGTCAGCATGTTGCTGATAACTGTAGTCATTAGGTAGCCTAGACAGAGGACATGCTCTGCTCATGACCTCCCCTTTTATTTGATTAGTTTTAGCTCTAGTTTTCAGATAAATGCACTTTTGTCTGCATACGAGACAGGCTTTTGCATCTCTCTACAAACTTGTGGTACGATGTATAATATGATTGATTCAGGAATGCATCAGAATAATTGATGGAAAAATAAGACGATTAAGTTTGCAGCTGATCTTGTCCTACATATCTTGCATATCTAATTGCCTTCTGTCCATCTTGTCTATAATTGCCAAAAATTTTAGGAAACTGTCCATGGATAAGCAAAAATAGGTTAGCTCCAACACGTTCAATATCCACCTGCATATGCTTGATTTACTTCTGATTGAGATGACGTTGCCTAAGCAAGGAATGTTGCCCTTAATGCAATGTACATCATCCTAGTTTCGAAGATACAAATTTCAAATTCTGATTTTTTTTCTAATCTACATGTGCGGTTTCATATTACGATCTCTCGGTTCATCGGGTTTGTGAGATACCTTTATAGTGCATGGATGCATCAAGTTGCATTTTAAAAAGTAGTTCTCTAGAGGTTAACGCCCGAGTTGTGATCTATCCATGTCAGATTTTCCAATTATTCTGGTCAAATATCTTCAATTTCATGCTTGTGCTCTGAGAAACGGCCATGTACTACTTTTTGTTGGAATGGAGCATTTGTGTCGAGTACTGGTCAAATTTGGTGAAGAAGTAGGGGACTTCATGTGGTCACAT
Source organism: Rhodomyrtus tomentosa (assembly GCA_028455895.1). NCBI lineage: Eukaryota > Viridiplantae > Streptophyta > Magnoliopsida > Myrtales > Myrtaceae > Rhodomyrtus > Rhodomyrtus tomentosa. The sequence continues at coordinate 29,851,351 of JAPCWY010000001.1, read as the reverse complement.
AATGGGAATAGGTTTTTGAATTTTCTGACATAACAGTTATGGTAAAATTGTGAATGACAAGCTCAGACCGGTGTCACTTTCTTTTTAAGGTTCTGGTGAATGTACCCATATCCTTTCTCTTCATTTAGTTGACTTATTGAGGTGCATTGCTTTGCCACTGCTGCACTTGTGTTTCTGTCGTTTGTTGTGAAATTCACACTATGTACGTCTAAATTGCAGGATTACAGGCAATCACACCCCGAAGTCACTGTCCTTGATCCTCCAGATGCCATACAACACTTGCATAATCGCCAGTATATGCTTCAAGAAGTTGCTGATATGAATTTTTTTGATTCATATGGTACTATTTCTTTTGTTTTTCTCGTCGTTAAAAAATAGTGCATGTATGTTTCTTCAAAGTGGTTTCTCATGGGTACTTTATGGTGCTGACCAATATCTATATCTAAATGTAGGCAAGGTTGGTGTGCCTAGGCAGCTGGTTGTTAAAAGAGATGCTGCATCCATCCCTGATGCTGTTAGTAGAGCTGGGCTGAGGCTTCCTCTTGGTACTTCCTACCTTGTCAAACAAAGATTTCTAGTGTACTCCACTCTAAATTATCAGATTTTTCAGTACTTATAATTCTTCTTACAGTATTTACGATGCCCATCATTTTTCTTACAGTGTATGATCTTATTGAATGTCAAGGTTGTCTGACAATGTTTGACCATCTTATATTCCCATAAAATATTTTCCTTTGATATTGTCGATTTTAAGAAACGGCAAGTGGTCTTTTGCTAGGGAATTTTCTGAATTTATTTCTCTTTCTTCAGTTGCAAAACCACTGGTGGCTGATGGAAGCGCGAAATCCCATGAATTGTCACTTGCTTATGATAGATATTCTCTCCAAAAACTAGAACCTCCCCTTGTGCTTCAGGAGTTTGTCAATCATGGTATGTGTTTTTGAGCTGTATGATAGCCTGTGTATCTTTTGTGGTAGTTACTGCGAAGTCTATGACGGTACTTATGTGACGGAATCACATTCTTTGCAGGGGGTGTTATGTTCAAGGTATACATTGTTGGGGAAACCATAAAGGTTGTGAGACGGTTCTCTTTGCCCAATGTGAGTAGGAAGGAGCTATCAAAAAGTGCTGGGGTATTCCGTTTTCCAAGGGTTTCTTGTGCTGCAGCTTCTGCTGACGATGCAGATCTGGACCCTAGTGTCGCAGGTCGGTGTTCTCCTTTAGTCAGTGGAATGGAATAAGGCAGGAACGAGTTAATAAGTCAGAAAAACAAATTCACGATTGACTTGCATGCTGTCTTGCTCTTTGAGATCATGGGGAGTGAGGCTCAACTTAATTTTTTTCGAGTGGCTTCATTTCCCTTTGTTCTGGGAGTTGATTTATGCAGTTTGTGATTGCACTTTTCAGATTAATTATTTTGCTGAGCTTGGTTGATATCGTAACACTTAAACAAGACATGGTTTTCCAACACACCAAAAAAAAATAAAATAAAAAATCAAGACATGGTTTGTGTTCTCTGAATTTCCTTACATAACCTCAGTTTTGGCTTTGCAGAACTTCCTCCAAGACCTTTGCTCGAGAGATTTGCAAAAGAACTTCGCCGTCGTCTGGTAATCAACTGTTTTATCCCAATTTCTATTCCAGTATTTGGGTACACCTCTTGGCGCCTAAAGAGATACAAAAGACTTATTTTTTTTCTTTCACTCATGTCTAGAGTCTTCGGCTGTTCAACTTGGATATTATCCGAGAACATGGAACCAGAGATCATTATTATGTCATTGACATCAACTATTTTCCAGGCAAGTCATGCGGACTACTCCGTTCTTCTTGCTCCCAATAAGCTCCAATAGCAATAGTAGATCCCTGTATTAGCACTGTAGGAAGCCCTTATAGGATAAAAGACATTCACACTTGCTACTGGATTAAGTGTATCATACCAAATGCTTGATGTGCAAGGAACTTCTGTAGGGATTTGTTAGCAGGTGGGTTTTTTATGCTTCATGTTAAATGGAAGTTCTTATGTGCCTGGCACCTTGGTATTGGCTATTCCGACGCATTTTGAATCATGGGCTCTCGTTTTATTTCAGTTGCCTTTACATGAGCTTCCATGTAACCAAAACTACTTTTGTTTGCAAATGACTTTGTGCGATATCTCTTAGCTGCTTTGGAGAGAGAAGACTGAGAATGCTGCATTGGCATCAGGAATTTTCGTCATGCTCATTGCTTTACTACCCTCTTTTGTCGTTTCATTTGGGTTATTAAATAGGGTTCCTATGCTGTTGCAGGGTATGGTAAAATGCCAGAATATGAACATATTTTCACAGACTTCCTCTTGAGCTTGGCACAGAGCAAGTACCGGAAAAGATCCGGTTCTTAGTTTAATTAGAATTTTACCTCAGATGATGACGAAGAACATGCTTTTGTGCACCAGATCTATGCTACAGTTACTTCTTTGTACAGGGGCCTCGTGTCGTGATCTGTGCCAGCGGTTGGGGGAGGATACATGCGAAAGTGAAAGATGTCGACCTTCAGCTTCTGTAATTACTGACTGGCTGGGGCAGAACAATTCATCATGTACACAGTTTCATTCATGTAACTTAACTGTTGCAGTGCTTGAATGGCATTCTCAACCCTAGAAATGAATAAAAAGTTGGTTCTTTTTGTTTTTCCCCCCTCTTGAGTAGTGTCCAATGGATACTGTCTTGTTAAAATTATCACAGCTCATTAATATTTGGCAAGCTGAATTAACTCTTCATCTATGGGGGGTTCTGCGTTAGGTGTTAATTTTCGAGCAGGTGTTAATTTTTGGCCAGGAATGGATGGAGTGGATATCATTCGACTTCTCCCTTAGATGTTTAATGATGGTCAACCTTTACTGATCTATGTTTGCCATGGGTGTGTTTGTCTTGAATGAGTTCTGTATTCAGGTTAGATGGTAACGAATTTGTGTCGGATGACTGAGTGACAATGTGGAAGGATGAGCAATAAGACTTGCACGCTCGGTTGTCGTGAAAGGTTGCGTGAGCACGTGTCGGTTGTTGTGATAGGTAGACTACATTCTCTCTTTTGGATGCCTCTGGATTGCTCTGGTACATCTTCACTACGGATAGATGCTGGAAGTGGAAGGGCACGTACCGTTACGATGGCACTGACTAGATTATATGCATGGCATGTCCATCTTTTATTCTGAATACTTGCATAAGCAGTTAGTGAGACCGTTTGATGACGAGTACGTATTCTGAGCTCGGTGGCTTCATGATACCGTCCACCTTTAGCCTCGTGATCAAGCTTAATCGTTGTTTATTGGACCGACACCCGACATGAGAAAGAGGGGAGTTTTTCAGGCTGAATGTGCCAAGTTGACCCGAGTGAGGACCCAAACAATGAATACTAAGCCAAGAGTTTGTAAGAACACATGCCAGATCCAAGGGGGCCAACCAACCTTGAGAGCCATATGCGCCGCATGTGGGACTTCATTCGACTTGACTGCGTATATTTTGTTCTCCATATTCTGTCGGGCTTTGCCTAACAGTAAGGAACTTTCAGATAGGTAGCTTTCGGCTACTTTTCCGAGCGCCTCTACCCTTCATCAATCGATCTTCCTATTTGGGTTTGCTGAAACAAGCGATGAGGTCGGGATGTAATTGGAGGCCTCGGAACCAGAGACAGAAGACGGTAATCTCGATCGATGTTTTTAAACGGGAATCTTGATCGATGTTCTTAAACGGAGGTGACATAAATCGAAGCCCGCATGTTATTTTGCCAGTTGTTCCAAGACCACTTTTAACTGCTCCTACCCAGCTAACGTGAAATGGGTCCCAGTGGTTTCTGTATAGCATCTGGACCATCAAACACATGACTTGACAAGCACGAGCAGCGCAACTCTCCATCCTTCATTGGACCTCAAAGCAAAGATACATCATCTTAGCCGCCTGCACCTGCTAACTGGCCACGACAATAACTGTTACTAAAAGGGTATAAGTTAATATATTAAGATTATTGTCGCATATAAATATCAATTGTAATTCGTATAGGAAAAATAGGTGAATATGCAAATCTGAAAACAATCGCAAATAAGTAATTTAAATGCAGATGAATGATTTGAGCCCAATGAAATAACGTTGTGTTCTTAAAATAAATTTATCCCCTCAATCGGTACCTAAGGTTTTTGGACAATTACCTCTCAAGATAGAACGGATCGCATTTCCTCAAAATCGGTACTTATTTCAAGGGAAACATTCGAACACAATTTCACGGAATAGTCGCACAAAATGATAACGATGATGAATGACGAACATAACGATTATATCTAATGTTCGTGTTTGATACTAGTTTCTAATGCGATGATCAATATTTTATTTATAAACAGTGATACGAAGAGTCACGAAATAGAGGTTAAGAGCGAAGAGTCACTAATTTGAATAGTTCTCTTTCTAACAGATGAAGAGTTATGAATACATATGGTTTCATTGAAAGGGTTCGTCGACGAAAATACATAATTTTGTCGAAAGGATTCGATGAAACGTCACGGAGTTGTACAGCTTCGACGAAACGTTACGATGTCGTACGGTTTCATCGATGAAGGGTTACGAACCGAAACAACTCTTCATTTCTTATTCAACTTCTTATGGGGCTTTACGAAAAAGTTTCAACAATCCCCTACATGAATGAGAAGTTCAATTATCAAAACTTTTCATGAATGCATGACATGCAATGTGCGAATATTCCATAAGAGAACGTTACATCGAGATAAGTAGTCTGAGACTTTGAACTTTCCATAGTGAAATCTATCGGGCTTACTCGGTCAATTAGTAGACTTAATGTCTTTGAACTGTCGATCTTTAGTGTAAGCTAAGTCACATAACTATTTCTCGAACAAAGTTGGTTCTCACTGTTGTGTTCGTTTTGGTCATGAACACAGCCTGGTTTTATGAGTGCTTTAGAGAATTTGGCCTTTTCAATTCACACAGAAGCGACCCTCACTTCCTATTCGCATAGGTGATTTATGAATGTACATTATATCACATACTCGATTCAAAATCATTATAAGCTTATGCTTAACATCAAGAGGTATGGGTTTTAATGTCTATATATATGAATGAATACAAAAATTCACAGTACTCTACACCGCATTCATAACTTGGTTGTACCTTTGAATCTAGATCTTGGATCTCCAGTCAACTAGGTAGTGTTTCCGCTATGATGACTTATTTATGACATTAAAACCCATACCTCTTGATGTTTCCACAACCATCTCTCTAGTTAGACCTTTTGTTAATGTATCCGCAATATTATCATTTGACTTCACATAGTCAAATATGATAATTTCATTAGAGAGAAGTTGTCTTACCAATATACATAACATTTCAATTGTTGTCAACTAAGAGGGTAGAAATTCGTGTATTAAGATTGTTGTCGCATAAAAACTTGATTTGTAGTTCGTATATGAAAAATAGGTACTAGACAAACCTGAAAGTAATTGCAAATAAGTAATCTGAATGCAGATGAATGATCCGAGCCCAACGAAATAACGTTATGTCCTTAAGACAAATTTGTCTCCTCAATTGGTACCCAAGGTTCTTGGACAATTGATTTCCTAGATAGAACGGATAGACTTTCCTCAAAACCAATACTTGTTTCAAAGGGAACCTTGGAACACAATTTCGCGGAATAGTCGCACAAAATGATGACGATGATGAATGAATGACAAACATAACGATTATATCTAATGCTCGTGTCTGATATTAGTTTCTAATGCAATGATCAATATTTTATTTATAGCAGTGATACAAAGAGTTACGAAATAGAGGTTAAGAGCAAAGAGTCACTAATCTGAACAGTTATCTTTCAAGCAGATGAAGAGTCATGAAATCGAATAGACATCTTCCAAAAGAATGAAGACTCATGAAGACATATGGTTTCATCGAAAGGGTTCGCCGACGAAAATGCATATGCATAATTTTGTCGAAATGATTTGATGAAACGTCACGAAATCGTACAGTTTCGACGAGTGTTACGATATCGTACGGTTTCATTGATAAAGGGTTACGAACCGAAACAACTATTCATTTCTCATTCAACTTCTTAGGGGACTTTGCAAAAAATTTACAACAATAACTTCAACCTTTAACTTTTACTCTTTAATTGACGAGTAAATTGGGCATTCGTGCCACATGAAATTCGAAGATTTCCTTCTGTGATGGATGTTACTTCTTTTGTTCTTTTTTAGGTTAAATTGGTGCTCTTCGGGTTTTAGGTTAAGGTTCCAAGTTGTCATAATCTTTGAAATCGGCCTCTGCGGTGCAGCTGTTGAACTTGTTCGCTCCGTCGTACTTGCTCGGGATCTTCAGCATGAAGAACTGAGCGTAGGTGGCATGTTGCGCCCTAACTTTTCAATTCTTTTCGACGTTCCACGCGAAGTATTGAAATGAGTTTCAAAGCCACCTTAATTAATGTTAATTCTGACTAATCTTTTGATCTAATCTCCATCAAGGATCAACTTTACACTAGGTAAGCGGGGTTCATGGTGCTGTGGCGGAGCGTCTATCAGTGGCTACCACATGGTAGGCCGCTCCTCCTTGTTTGATATTTATTTTTGTTTGTTTGCTATTTATTTTTGTTTGTTTGTTTGCTTGCGGTCATAGAGACCATAGATCATTTCTTTTGAATTTATAAACATTTTGCCAACACAAGGACTCTTGGAAGTAAATTATTTACGAGGATAGGTATATTGAAGTCCTAAAACTTATTACGAAATTGCAATTGAATTCTAAAACTTATAAAATATGCAATCAAGTCTCAAAACTTGCCGAAGTGATGAAATCGAGTCCTTTCATTAACTCTATCCAATTATATTAACAAAAAATGCTTACGTGTCTTTTTTGAATATTTTTTGCTCTTCGATGGCATTGATCTTACTAAAATGTGAATATATAAGACTAAAATGATATTGCTTCGAGCTGAATACTAAAATCTTAATCTTAATTAAATAATATTAAAAATAAAAAAGGCAATTTAAACAAGCACAGAAAAAAGGGGGCAAAAAGGCAAGGGCGACAGGCCCTCGCCATTGTCGGGCCACTATTGCTAGAAAGGGTCGACATGGCTTAGCGAGGGCTGGCGACACTTGACCAGACCGCGATGAGGATCCCAATGTTCGTTGGCAATCCCCATTGGCCCTTTCCGACAGTGGCAACGAGGACTTGCTGCCTTTCCCCCTTTTAGTGTTTTTTCCTTAAAACACATAACTTTTAAAATTTTTAATCTAATTTAATTAAGACTTTGGTTAAAATTTTAGAATTTAGGCCAAAATAATGCTATTCTAGTATTGTATTTCATGTTTTAATAAGGTCAATGCCACTTATTAAAGATGAAATATTAAGAAAAAGCCAAGTGGGAGAGCGAAAATAAGAAAAAAAAATTACATCAGCATTTTTTGTTAATCTAATTGGACGGAGTTGATGGAATAACTCAATTGCACAAATTTGATAAATTTTAGAACTCCTAATGCACTTATCCCTTATCTATAATGATTTGGTGTTTGAAGTAACAAAACTTACCAGATTATTATGTTGAGATGTGGTTCATACTCTCCTGCGATAGGAAAGTACGTGGATCCCACCTCATGCTGAGCAGGCGAGAATCTGGGGGAGTCGCCCGAGCGAGGTCTCAACGAAAAGCGCTCTTTGGACACTAGAGGTTTTTACGATTTATGCCCATAATTTTTCATTAGTATGAGCTTGGGCTCATGAATAATTACTGCTATTTATACTCTTTTTTGCTTGTAATTTAAGTGATACAACGAGAGGTGCGATATGCTAATATAGTGAAATTTTCTGCTGGATATAACCCTAGTTTAATAGTAAACCGGGATAAAATTTCGAGTGTCAATTTTATCTTTCTCACTCGTTTTACTTCGCTGGCATTGTGAGTCGATACTAACATAGTCACGCTATAACAGCGTTACTCGAATCGCGGTGTTTCTTGAAAACTAACGTTAACATTCAAGCATCGTATATTATCTAACAAGCAAAATTGGCTTAAAAAGTAAGCAAGTATATCTGTGCGAATACTTTCTACCGATTGTATCGTGTCTTGTGTTAAATGTCTTACCCTACACCGCAAGGTCTGAGATGTCACTTTTCGAAAAGGACACAAAAATTTCGAGAGTTAGGGCAAAGTTTCGAAAATTGGACTACTAAGTTGGGTATTCGATCAATTTATCCTTAAAAAGTTATGAGCCGGATCCGGAAAATCATCAATAGGGTAGTCCCCCTTATGAAAATTTTCAACTGAGCAACTTGCGCCATATGGCAAAACCCGAGGGGCAATATGCAAAATAACATGTATCTTTGGACGCATTCGCCCACCATAGGAGGAGCTAATCAGTCACGGGACAAGCACATGGCCAGAGCTGGCCGGAGCCATTGCCATGCGCGGGGGGCGGGGGGAACATTCCAATCGGTGGCAAGACTCGAGAGTGCAAGTCAAAAGTTTAGGGACTAAACTGAATATTCACTAAAAGTTTATGGACTAAATTGAACATGCATTAAAAGTTTAGAGATCAAATTACATATTTTGCAAAAGTTCATACACTAAATTGAATAAATTAAAAGTTCAAGGATCAAATTGTATATTTTACTAAATTTCAGGAACTATTTATATAAATATTCTTTTTTTTTTCTTTCCGGTTGTATTTACATTTTTCAAAAGAGACATGCATGGTAGTCGAGTGGAACATCAATAAAAATAGTCATAATATGGAGCAATGGGTTTTTTGGACCGTTAGGATATCACGAGTGAACAGAAAGCTGTATCTACAATTGATCTCATCTGAGTTGCCAATGCTAACGTGACTTGGGTGATTGACATGTCAGGGTGAGGCGCTGAACAAGCATGACACTCGGGTTGGCGTTCCTTGTTGTGCGAACACTTGTCGATACGAATCGGACTCGGACTCGGACTCGGACTCGGACTCGGACTCGGACTCGCCAGCATGAGCATGATGAAGCGCATTTGACAAGAGACCAGGCTTTGCGAAATCCACGTGTGCCACTCCAATTCCTCAAACCAAAAAAAAAAAAAACAAAAATTGAAATAGAAGAGAAATTTGCAAATCAAATCTCGCTAAAACTATTACAAAAAAGCACGATCCATTGTAAAATAAAAAATTTAAAATTTAAAAAGAGGGAGAGAGAGAGAGAGAATTCCATTCGTTTTTACTAGTGATTTGAAAGAAGAATAGAAAATAGAAAGCTAAAAAGTGTCTCACGTCAGGTATTGAGAGAGAGAGAGAGAGAGAGAGGGGCTCGGTTTCCAGCCTGTATCCAGCTGTTCTCCAGTAGTACTACTGCAACTACAACTGCAACTGCAACCGCAACCGCAACCGCAACCACCCCCACCCCCCCCCCCCCCTCTCTCTCTCTCGATCTGGTTAGTTAGAGAAAACCCAACCTCTCTCTAACCCCCACCCGCTAGAGAGAGAAACTCCCTTCCTCCTCCGAGCCTGAGGAACGAGAGCAGCAGAAGAAGGAAGGCAAGAACTAAGGAAGAAGACAGACATTACTAGCAAGCAAATGCCATTCCTCTCCTCCGCCTGACCCCACCCCACCCCCATGGATCCCTGCCCCTTCGTCCGCCTCACCGTCTCCAACCTCGCCCTCAAGATCCCCCTCGCCTCCAAGCCCGCCCGCTCCGCCGTCCACCCCTCCTCCTCCCCCTGCTTCTGCCACATCAACCTCAAGTCCTTCCCCCTCCACTCCGTCCTCGTCCCCTACCTCTCCCCCGACGCCCCCCACCCCACTGACTGCTCCAGCTCCGGCTCCGGCTCCGGCTCCGGCTCCGGCTCCGGCTCCGGCTCCGGCTCCGGCTCCGCCACCTTCCACCTCAGCAAGTCCGACCTCGTCAGGCTCGCCTCCAAGTCCTTCTTCTCCGGCAAGGTCTGCCTCAAGGTCTCCGTCTACACCGGCCGCCGTGGCGCCACCTGCGGGGTTAGCTCCGGGAGGCTCCTCGGGAAGGTCTCCGTGCCTCTGGACCTCGCCGGGGCCGAGTCCAGGCCCTGCGTCTTCCACTGCGGGTGGATCAACGTCGGCAAGGACACCAAGGGTTCCTCTTCGGCTCAGCTCCACTTGAACGTGAGGGCGGATCCCGACCCTCGCTTCGTCTTCCAGTTCGACGGAGAGCCCGAGTGCAGCCCTCAGGTGTTCCAAATTCAGGGCAACATCAGGCAACCTGTCTTCACCTGCAAGTTCAGCTTCAGGTCCAACAATGCCGACCACCACGCTCAGCGATCGAGGTCACTCCCTCCCTCCCTCCCTCCCTCCCTCCTAGAGTTTCGTCTCAGTTCCTCGCTTTCCTTTTTCCTTTGCGCATGTCGCCTTTTAGCGCCGGTGCTGCACTCCCAAATTTTGAACAGTTCTCAGTTGAGTAAAGCTGTCGGCATCATCAATCACTATACTGTATGCTTTTATGTTTAGTCACTGTGTTCATCGCTTTACTCTTCTTCAAGAAACACAACGTTGAAGGAAGCGGCTGTATTGTAGATAAGAGTGGTCTATCCATTTGAGTATTGCCTTACGAAAGTGGAGATTAGATCCGCCATTGAAGACTTGCTTTTCACTTTGCTTATAACTGTGTCCTTCTCTGTCTGCTCTGCAACGTACAATGCCCTTTTTTCTCCCTTTGGAAAGTATTTCTTGTTACTATTATAGTATTAAGCAAGTGTTCGCAGAGGATGGAACAGTATCTCCTTCTTTCTTTGGCTTTTACCGATCGAAAGTTTTTACTCAAGTGCTGGGTTCTTTTGGACGCGCGCAGATCTCTTCCATTGGAGTCGAGCTGCTCGAGGAACTGGTTGAGCTCGTTCGGCAGCGAGCGAGAGAGACCCGTCAAAGAACGCAAAGGCTGGTCCATAACGGTCCACGACCTGTCCGGCTCCCCCGTGGCCGCCGCTTCCATGGTCACCCCCTTCGTCGCCTCCCCAGGCACCGACCGGGTCAGCCGCTCCAACCCGGGCTCGTGGCTCATCCTCCGCCCGGGCGACGGCACGTGGAAGCCCTGGGGCCGCCTCGAGGCCTGGCGGGAGCGCGGCGCGTCCGACAGCCTCGGCTGCCGCTTCGAGATAATCCCGGACTCGTCCGGGGCCGGCGTGGTCGTATCGGAGTCGACACTGAGCTCCAAGAGCGGGGGCAAGTTCCTGATCGACCTGGGGGCGACACAGGGGAGCGGGTGGTCGCCGGGGTGCAGCCCGCGGGGCAGCGGGGACTTCGGGCACGGGTTGTGGCCGTACTGCATGTACAGGGGGTTCGTGATGGGGGCAGGGGTGGAGGGGGAGGGGAAGTGCAGCAAGCCGACGGTGGAGGTGAGCGTGCAGCAGGTGGGGTGCACGGAGGACGCGGCGGCTTTCGTGGCGCTGGCGGCGGCGGTGGACCTGAGCATGGATGCGTGCAGGCTCTTCACGCAGCGGCTGAGGAAGGAGCTGTGCCAGACCGTCGACTCTTCGTCGTCGTTTTAGCGTTGCTTCAGATTTGGTTTTGGTTTTGGTTTTTTTTTTTTTTTACGATAATTGATGTGATTTTTGGGGTCGAAGGACGATTTTAGGGGGTTATTTTAGCAAGTTTTTAGTGCTAAAATCTCTGGATTAATGTACAGTTTGTGAGAGAGGAGCAAGTCTCTGGCTGGCTGGGTCTTTTTTCTCAACGTGTGTGTGGGGGGATTGTGTGAATTTTCCTTAAAATCTTTTTCTGGTGGTGGTTAAATTGGGAAGGAAATGATTGACTTTGACTACGGATTTATTGTTTATTCATTTTTATTATCGCGACTGCAACTGAGTAATCTAATCTTGAGGGGCAGTTTTGAACTCGGAAGAAAGATTTAAATTAAAGTTAGATTTTTTTTGGGAGTGGGGCGGGGGGCAGGGTGGATTCGAAGTCGCATTGCAATGGCTAAGTGCCAGTTGGCAATTCTTGTCCTTTCAACGTAATACTAAAAACGACCGAGATTTGTCGAAGTTGTAACATGTTCTTCGCCGTTTAGCTCTCCATCTTGGTTGGTTAAGATTGGGAGTACCGGGGATCATGTGCTTGGCCGTTTCAGGATGAGTGGGCTGGGAATTTAAATAAATGCAACTTTCGAACAGGGTGGTAGAGCTCGCGCCTACATGTATTAAATTAAAAACTCGGGTTTGGAAAGGGTGTTGGGATTCTTCTCTCTCGTGCTGAGGCTGATAGGGATATTTAGATTAGGGTCCCTCCCTACTTCATAAAGAACAGGAAGGAGCAAAAAGAGAGAGGGAGAGGGGTGGCGCAGGCAAATGGCGATTTCTGGGGACAAAAGGTCTCGGGCGCGGTCACGGGCTTGGTTGGTGCGAACTTCTCTTTTGCTATTTGGGGGGCTTTGAGACCGACCTGTGGCGTGGTCCCAACCCCCACTTCCTTAACTCATGCTTTGTCCATTTCTGCCAATCCACACGGCCAAGGGGGGTCCCGTTGGAGTGTCAATAGATCGATTCAGTTCGGTTTCCACACACATCGAGCCGATTCTGATGGCAAATAACGATATGCACGTTTTGATGTGCTCAATATCGAGGCATGAAACAAACCGTCGAAATACTTGAACTGTCTTTATTTCCTATCTGTTGGCATGTTAAAATCCCTCAGCCGGGCTTTGACTAGACTTCGGGGCTCGGCCCAAGAGGATTGAAGCCCAATAAAATGACTAACGCGTAAATCTTTTATCGAACGTTAGCAGTTCGTTAAGCAATAAGGAGTTCCAGGTCACTTTTAGACATAAAGTGTCAAATGCAGAATGTGTACTAACGGCCGTATGCCTTTCGACAACCCCGTACAGACCTTCGACTAATTCTATCGATGACTTTCGATAAAACTTGTCAAATAATTCGACGTACTTGTAACTGAGATACGACACTGGAATTTAATCGACGATGCTAGATCACACTGTAGGACACGATGTTGGAATTTAATCGACGACACCGAACGGGTGGAAATATATGACACATCACTAAAATTGAATCGACAACACTGGATAAGGTGGATGAATAGTACAACATCGGAATTGAATCAACGGCACCGAACTGGGAGAGTAGACGCCGTAATCTAATCGACGACACCTGACTCTGTATATGAAACACGCCGGAATTGAATCGACGACGAGAATCTAAAAGTTATAGCTAGGCTAAGAGCTAATTTGAAAAGATGAAATTTGTTTGATGTGTTGTGCGTGTTTTTGACATTGGACATCCTCAAGTAGTTATAGTCATATTCTAGTAACCGTCGAATAGTTATTGCCTTGGACTTCAAGCCCGTTCTCTTCGATGACTTTTGTGGATAAGGCCTTTGGCGGTTTCCGCACTTTTCCTCTCAATTTTTGGGATTGCCGCCAAATTCTGTAACTCCCTTGATCGTGCCATCTTCTGCCCGTCTTTTCTCTTAGCTTTGGGGAAAAATGCCGCCAAAGTTATCTTCACACGTGGTATTTTCGTGGTTGATCTTCTCCTGGCTTCTATACACCTGCCTTTAACTAGCCGTACCTCTCCCACGTGCACATCACGTGGTCTTTAGGATAACTTTTGGTATTAACACTATCTCAATTGAATGAGACCCGATCCAAAAAAAGGCTCGAAGGCTCACCTCGATTTGTTTGGTGAAAAATGAATGATTTGAAATATAATTTTTGTTTAAAAAAATTAAATTTCTTAAATTGCATTAGATAATTAGTAGAAAAAATATATTTTTTTATCTACCATAATTTACGTCTAGATATTTTGTGAACGGCAAAAATTTTGGTTCAATAAACTGGATTGGATTTGATCGCACCCCATACGCTCAAGCCTCTATTAGTAATATACTGACAAGAATCATAGGATTCGAGATATGAAACGGTCCTTATTAAGTACATGAAAATTTGGTGTTATTGTAATAGAATCTAAAGATAATGCGATTATGAATTTACATGAATTGCGTAATAATGTGTCCACCATACTACGATTCGTTTGACGTACGTTTTAAGTGAACATTTTCGTGCATTTCGAGAGAATGCACGGGAGATGGAACTTATTTTAGTCTAGGTCGATTCCCAATTTCGATTCAAACTTCTTTCTTTTTTTTGTCTCACAAAAAAAAAACACACACACACACAAATTTAAGGTAGAGTCCCCCTTTCGGCCCAAACTTTTTATTGTATCATCAAAAATCATAAACTTTTTATCCGTTAAAAATTCGACGTTTTTATTATTATTATTATTATGTGCACTTGGCTAGAACTCGATGAAATTTGGATGAGGGTGGGCACCGGCTAAATATTAATGCTTTTTCAGGAGACATAAACAAAGTTTGAGCCGGCATTGGGACTCAACTTAAAGTTGTTTAAAAAAAAAATCGGCCTTTAAAGTGGTGTGCACACACACACATATATATATATATATATATATATATATATATATATATATATATATATATATATATATATATATTGTGTGGGTCAAATGCATACATGCATTTTATGTTATCATATTAAGGTTTTGTTTGTTTTGCTAAAAAATGTATTTTTCAAAATATTTTTGTGAAGATAATAGTTTATTTCGCTTATAATATGAATGCACAAAAAAAATTGTTAGTCTCCAAGAAGTTTAGACATGCATTGTTGTGAAGATAAAATATTGGGAAAATTTCAAATAAGGCCCTAAGTGTTCTTATTTTCTCAATAATAGTCTGAAGTGACCTTCATTTCAAATAAGGATATAAAGTACATTAATTGTCCAAAAAAAGGGCCTAAAGTGACCATAACCATTTCAAACAAGGGCTTCACCTCACCGGTTAAATATTCCGGCCGATGAGAGATATTTTTGTCAAAATATGCTTTTGACCTAATTTTTAAATTAAAAGCACACACAGGCGGGAAGGGGCTGTCGTCTTTCTTGAGGTCGTTGGCCCAATGCTGATGGGGCGGCGGCTCGGTCCAGCGACTCCGCCACTCAGAATATAAACCAGTCCAAAAGTGGGTAAAGAAGAACCCATCTCGTCCCATTGAGCTCCCTCGCCCGTACACTTGTGTTTTCAAACCAGAACCACATCCTATTTTACTAAGTATCTGCACGTTTCAACCTGAAGAACCCATCAGCATTGGGGCGGTGGCCACAGGCGGGAGGGCGGCCTCCTCCAGCCTTTTTTTATTTTTATTTTTACTTTATCAAAATTTTATAAAAATGAAAAGATAAAATAATAGATAATAGAGGTAAAAAAAAATAATAGATAATAGAAAAATACTAAATGACTAATATAACCCTAGTAACAGGTGAGTTAGGCCCTTTTCTGAAATTAATAAATTACTTTATGCCCTTATTTGAAACGGTATTCACTTCAGACACTTATTTTAGAAAATGAAAACATTTTTGACCTTTGTTTTTGTGAAATTTTTCCTAAAAACTTTCCATATTTATCTTTTGCAGAGACATTAGGGAATAATTTGGGTCCCACCTAGCGACATGGTTGCACACAAACATAGTTAGGGTGTACGTGGTAACATTTATGCTTTGGAAATCAACTTATGGCTTGAAGTTTATTTTTCTGCTTCTCCTCAGAAGCAAAAATTAATTTTGCTACTTCTACTCCAGAAGTTATTTCTGATCAGAGAAATTCATTTGGTAACGATTGAAAATTTCTACTTTCGAAATATTACCAACACAAAATCTTCCATGAAAAATTATTATCGGCTCTGAAAAAATTCTACTTCATTTATGAACTTTTTAGATTTCTTTAAAAATATAAAAAGATTTACTTTTTAAAAATAAAATTTATTATTTATTTTTTACTTTGGCGGCCGGAGACAACGACTCGGCGGCGGCGGCCGGCACGGTGGTTGATGGTTGGCGGTAGGGGACGGCCATTGGCAACGATCGTGGTTGGCGAAGGTCAACGGTGGGCAACGACAAGTCATGGCAACAGGTTGAGAACTGTCAGTTCCGGTTCTAATTTATGGGGAATCGAAATTAAGCCCTTAAGTGGCAGTTCTGGTTTTAGTTTTGAATCGATTGTTACGAACTGATTTAAGGCCTTGTTCCGATTCAAAACAGAGAATGGAACTCCCGATTTCGGTTTCGATTTTTGAGTTTAAAAAATTAAATTGTAATGAATTTGTAATAAAATTGTAATCAAATTATCAAATAATGAATTATGAAATAAAATAAAATAATAAATTATCAAATATAAATTTTTAATTTTTGAATTTTTTTTATTCCCATTTTTTCAATGTTCAAAACCTGCCCAAAATCGCTGGTTTCTAACTTGGTTTAAGGTTTAAAGAAACCGTAACCGGGCTTTTATACCACGGGCTGGTTCCTGGTTGGAACTACGACCCTGATCAACTGGCCGATTTTGAGTTTGATTCGACTTGATTTTGGGCTCAACCCAACTTGTGGCCATGACTAGCGGTGGTTATGGACGGTGGGCGACGGAGGTTGGTGGTGGTTAGCTATCGAGGCGGTGGGAGGGTGGCGGCGACAGACGTTAAAGGTCTGTGGTGGGCAAGGGCAGGCGATGGTTGGCGATTGGCGATGGTCGTGGGCGACGAATAAAGGAAATTGGAGATGGCTGGCGGTTGACGGAAGTCTGCGGTCGGCGATGGCGGAGGTGGATATAATCGAAAAAGGATGAGGGCGTAATGAGAAGCATATGAGGCGAGAAGTATATTTTGAGTTAGAGAGGTTAATTTTTTTTTAACTTCTTAAATTGAGGAAAAAATAACTTCAGAAGTGAAAAATCACTTAGAAGTAAAATTTTTTATCAAACAACAAATTACATTACCAAAAGGATTCATGCTCTGAAAAGTAATTTTAGAGCAGAAATCCACTTTCAAAAGTATTATCATACGTAACTTTAGGGCCTGTATGATAACACTCATTGGAAAGTGTTTTTGTTTCGAAAGTGTTCCCGGAACATTTTTAAAACAGAAATACATATGGTAAAAAAGTGTTCCCAAAGTGTTCCGGAAATAATTTTGAGAAACAGAAACACTTTTAGAGCAGAAACAAAAAACAAAAAAAAGCTTGTTTCTATATTTCTAGAATATTTTTAAAAAACACATTATGAATGTTTTTTAGAAACAATTAAGAATTTTTTTAACATACTTTCTTCTCTTTTGTTCTTGCACGATGGTGGCACACAATTTTTGATTATTTTATTTTAAAAAATAATTAAAAATATCAAAATAATACATAAAATTATAAAATCAATCTTAAAATCTTTGGCCAAGCCTTAGGAACCAATTTTGAACAAATTTTTTTCTTAATTTTTGACATTTTTTGGATTTATTTTAATTATACAAATAGCAAAAACCAGGAAAAATAGCATTCGTGGTAAAAAAAAAATGCACAAAATGGCCTATATTTTTATTTTAGTTCACTTTTCATTTTGGACTCTTAATGTTTTAAAAATTCAGTTTGGGACTACATGCCTCTTCATTGAACATAATCATAAATTGACTAAAAAAAATTATGTTAAATCATTTTAAGCGAAATTTGTTACTTTAGATTCATAACATGAGACTTTGATGTACTGCATCTCATTTTAGTCATCACGTTCGAAAAAATTACCCAACTGGACTAAAAGCACCTAAATGCATAAATATTTTTCATTTTAATCTCCAGTTTCACTCAAAATGCAATTAATATATTTCTACGGCTCCTCGTTTCAAGGTAATCATATTTTTAACTATTCAAGAACATTTGCGTAACTTATAATTGTAATTTTTTCTATCTATCGAAAACATATGTGATGTTCTCATCGTCCAATTGCAATTCACGTTCTCTTTCATATTATTTTTTTATAATTAATATCGTCCATATTGTAATTTAATAAATTATGCATAAATTAATTATACATATATTGATCTAATTTGATTTAATAAATTGAACAAATGAGATTTAATTTGATTTAATAAGTTAAAAATATAAAGACATCTTAATTTTAATATATATAATCTCCTTAATTAAATAAAAAATAGGAGCAATTTTTTTTTTTTGTAGTTATCAAGTAAATTTTTTTTTATTGTTTCAATAATAGAAATTTTTTATTGGTACCAAACGCGTTTTTATTTTAAAAAATCATAATAAAAAATAAAAACATAAAAAAATATTAGGAACATAAACTTTACGCATACACAGCCTTAATTTTTCGGGGCAGTCCCAGTCAGCTGGGTTTAGGACGGTGGTCTTGACATGTGATTCGGTGTTTAGGGAAGTCGTAATACAGAGTAAGATTTATCTCCGATAAACGGAAAATCCGAAGCGAGGGGGAAGATGATGAAGCCGTTGGGGTGGTGGCTGATGCTGGTGGGTTCCCTCCGATTGGCTTCCGTCTGGTTCGGTTTCTTCGACATCTGGGCTCTCCGTCTCGCCGTCTTCTCTAACACCACCAGTCTGCTCTCTCTCGCTCTCTCTCTCTGTGGATCCTATGCATCTTTTTGCTCGCTTTGATGTCTCGTTTGTTTGGATCGAGATTTTTGCTCCCTCCGAGTTAACAATGCCCCCCCTTCTGTTTTTTGACTATCGACATTGTTGAATGAATTGGCTGTAAAGCAGAAATGTGCTGTCCCCGAGAGATCTCTACGTGCCGGGTCTCGCGAATGCATGCCAGTGGTGTCCATTTGCTACGATTATTGACTTGGGAATTGGCTTTTTGCTTTGGCGCAAATACTGTGTCTGTGCTCAGATGTTCGGTTGTTTCGATGGTAGTAGGGGTGGAGTAGATCCCTAATGTGGTGACTTTTAGAAACTTGTGATTCCGCGAATATAGAGTTGTCTTAGCTTTAGGATTCTTCGTGCACAAGGAAGTGAGATGATGTGAAATCACTTTGCAATTTGAGGCTAGAAATTAGAGGAGGAGAAAGTTCGTGTGGCTAGCCTAGTTGACGTGTGCCCTAAATGCTGAACGGTGAAAGCTAGTGATGTGGAGGATTTGAGACTGAGCATTCTCTCTGGACATGATGTAAGGCACGTGTGCTCCCCCTAATTTGTATTCCCATCGAGAGGGACGACAAAAAAGTTGAAATTTGCAGTATATTCATCGAGGAAGGACATTTACCAGCACCTGTGGAGATGACATTCTTTATGAAGTGCTGCTACATGTATTCTAACATGGAGGCATAAAAGGGCAAAAGACTCGGTAATTTTGACCAACCGCTCTTGCGTTCTTCTGCATAGGCTATGCTTTGGGACATAACATTTACTGAGCTATGTGTGTCTGTAGATGGAATACCATAGATCACTAGTTTAATAGGCCTAAGGATTATGCAGAAGGATGCAGTATTAACATTTGTGGATTACTAGTTTCGGAATGCAATGATTATGCAGAAGGATGCAGCTGTCATTCTTTTCGAGCATGTCCGGGTAACATCTCCACTTGAGGTTTAGAGGGTGATATTAATATTTTGTTATATACTGAATGACATGATATGTGGTTGGAAAGACAGCTGTCCTAGCAGTGCCAGTGGCCTTCCAGTGATAGGAATTGCCACAAGAGAGTACATAACCGACCCTATTAATTGATCTCTGAAATATGTAATTTAGCTGTCCTGGCCTTGCTGGTGATCCTTCTGATGACAGAAATTGTCATGAGGAATCAAATGTCCAGTTTGTTGACTTGATCTCCTCTGGTTAGTGAGGATGACTCCATGGAAATATGTTGTCGAGGCTTATTTTCACTGAGAAAGTCTGCTGATTAATTGGCATGAAGGCAGTTTCATGATCATAGCCTAAAACACTTCTTGCCATTAACACATACAGACAGCAGTTGTAGCACATGCGAGCGTTGAAATTGGTGTATAAACTATCTCAGGCTGAGGAAATTGTTGCTATTTAGTGACGCAAGGCTGAACATCTTAATTTTGATTTATAGGGGCTTGCTATGATTATTTGTGCTGTTGGATAAAATTCAAGCTTATCTCTCTGTTTCCCACAATCCTTATTAATTTGTTTCACTTCCATCTGTCTCGTGAAGTTTTGTGCAAAATACTAATGAACTCCTCTTCCGCTGTTCACATTGATTTGGAATTTTCGCAGTGACTGAAGTTCATGGAAGGACGTTTGGAGTTTGGACCCTCTTGACATGCACTCTCTGCTTTCTTTGCGCATTCAACCTTGACAATAAACCCTTATACTTGGCTACCTTCCTGTCATTCATCTATGCATTTGGTCACTTCTTGACTGAATACCTCATATATCAAACAATGGCTATCACAAACCTGACAACGGTTAGCATCTTTGCTGGTAAAGTATTGATTCTAGAACTTTTCTTGTATCCATTCCTTCTGATCATCCATTATATTGGACGAGAAAAACCTTGGTGATTTTTTTTTTTTTTTTGCATTCTTAAGTTTATTCTTGAATGGATTCATCCTCCATTGGGAGCAGGGGTTGACTTTTAATTGTAGAGTGCTTACACCTTGAGTCCACTTGAAGTACTGACATGGCTGGCAAGATTATATAACGATCCTGAATATCTCGCCATCCTTTGAATGATCACTGGATTGATCTAGTTGATCTTGACTGCTGAAATATTTTGTTGTCGAATCATTTCATGCTCCTTGACGAGGAGACATATCCCGTGAATGGAGGGGTTCGATGTTTTTACTTGTGTTAATCCTAAAAGACGAGCAATCACTTCGTCTTCAAGTTGTGGATTCTGTTGTTTTTACAGTGACTTGATTGAGTTCCTCGTTTTTGGTCTTAATTCAGGAACATCCATAGTATGGATGCTGTTGCGGTGGAATTCTCATCAGAGGGTTCCCATTAAGCAGTCTTGAACTTTGGAAGTCATTATCAATGCTGGTTGTTCTCGTAGCGGACAACAAGGGTATTCTTGACTCTTCAACCTTTTATGGATCAGGCGCAGATTCTCAACCTGCCGATGTCCTGCATTCATGTGGTGTCGAGCTTGAGGAGTATTGAGGGAGGCAATTGGTGTTCGGATGCGTTGCTATGGACTTCCACATTCTCAAGTGTGGGCTCTTTTCATCATGAGCTCTCTTCAATACGTTCTGGAATTTAAAGTCTTGCTTGTGGTTGAACTTGACCCTATCCCCGGATAAATTTTTTCGCCAGAAAAGTTGGCAAATGTTGTTCCATGTGATTTACATACCTTGTCCATGTCTCCATGCTCTCTCCTTGCCTAGAAATAAAACGAGGATAGGAATTTTATTTTTAACCGCTTTTCTAGACAAGCTTGTCTTAAAAATTTCAGGTTCTTGATTATCTATTTGACTCAATTTGGTATCAAAACATTGAGATCACTTAAGACTAAAGATTATAAAATCACCTTACCAAAAAAAAAAAAAAGATTATAAAACCATCATCTATCATTGTCTACTGATAACCAATTCCGAACTACATTGCCGCCCGTCCCGCTTCCTCGTTGCTATCTTCCATAACTAGTTCTTCACATTCATCCTCGTGCAGAAGCTTTGGAATTCCAATACTCCAGTAACATACTCTGATTAGACACAATAGCTTGAGCAAAATTTGGCCTACAAAAAAGCTACTCATAGGTGAATAAATTTGCAATTACACGCTTCAGCGACTCGAGAATGCATACCGCACGTACTGGAACCACTTGATTTTCCAAGTCTTACATCATTTGGCCACATCCACATCTCACTTTAACACAAATCTATGACGATAGACTCGCTCCTAATCACTGGATACATATGTACAGTTGCCCATCTGCATTTGACAGATGCTATCTCCAGGAAGTTAGGACAAGCACCTTGCTCCTATATAAAAGGAAACAAAAAGGGTAAACTCAAGGCAGATTTGTCTGAACCGTCATTCGGCGGCATCTCGCTGTTATTTCGGATGCCGATGCCTCCGACAGTTTTAGAACAGCGCGGTTCACTCTAATCTCTATCTTCTCTACTATATGTAAACACATGGAATAATCTTATGCAGGACTTAGAGTATCATATCACGAAGAAGAAACTAAGCTCTTGTTTGGCCTTCTCATCACATGGAGTCCTTGGTACCATCCTCGTCATTTTTGCCATAAGTTGACCCGGAAGTTGAAATAGCATCCTTCACATTGTGACCATGCATCCAATCCGGGACTCTTGGAAGCTCCAGAACTGAACTCTCGTTCATGTCTGCTCCTTCATTTGTCCTCTCCCTGTTTGATGGATTAGATTTTGAGTCGATCTTAAATTTGTCCTGACGTGATCTATCAATTCCTCTACCTCGAGAAGTCAAATCCCCATCTTCAGCAGCCATCCTAACTTCCTCTGAGTGATGTGAAATGTCTCCTCGTCCTGATTCCTCCTTCACTTTTCTCAAGCCTCCAGCTTGAAAATCTTCAGTTTTCGCCCCAACATTCTGCAACACAGCACTGGATGCGTCGTCACCCTTGTAGTGCTCCTCCCTTGCATCGTGGGAGATTCCATCATCTTCATTGTCCGTTCGCTCCTCGAGGGTACCAGCATCCTCAATCTGATTTTCCTTTTCATCGCTCTCTTCCTCTGCAACCCCATCTTCCTTTATCCGGTCCTCTTCATCGATCAAATCTTCGATCTCCTCAGGATTATCCTCTTCATCTCTCTCTTGCTCATTTCCATCTATTTCATCATCACCTGCTCCCCTTTCTTCCATCTCGGTTTCTTCAACTTTGGTTTCTTCTGTATCATCTTCTTTTTCTTCTTCTTGCCTATCGTCTCCTGGATCAGCATAATTGTCTTGGGGTTTTAGATCCTTTCTCCCCAGTTTTATTATCTCATGCTTTGTTGCCACGTCTTCTGATAACTCTGCAGCAGTCGTTTCCTCAAGTACCTTCTTCTTTTCACGCGAATGCTTGACCTGGTAAAGCAACCATATACAAATGGCGAGAAGGAGGAAAATCTGGATGGCATGTTTCACTTTGAAGCCTTTTGTCCTTTGGTTTCTGCAAGGTGATTGTCTCAGAATAGTCATGACACTGAGAATTGCCAGCGACAAGGATAAGTGTGAACTGCAGATGAAGAACAAGAGACAAAAGAAAAAACTAAGTTAGATGAGAGGCTACCCAATATCAAATTCATACTACAAACTCTGAGCAAGTAAATTCAACTTGTTTGTGAAGAGTATTCCACAGATGCACACCTCATAACTAAGTGCATATAAACCCTCACCAAGTGTGAAGCAAAATATTCCGATTAAGAGAAGCCAGAAGAAGGCCTAATCTTCCATGGTAAATTAGTCCTGTGCTGGTAGAAAACACTGACATCTAGACAGAACAATGAGGGATACGCATTCCACGCTTCTATAAGAATAGAGACTTCACTTCCCCTGTTCCTAGAGTACCGGGCATTAGGGATATGATATTTGGATTTGCGTATATTTCACAAAAGATAGCAACTTAACACTAGCAGGAACATTGGCTCATTGTATATTTGGATTTGCAAATGGCACGACTGCCTTGATAGGGAGATCTACAGATGGGCGTTGTAACAATCTTACAGTGAATTATCAGCAAAATTAGCATTCAACACTTGCAAGTATATCATCCAATCAGTTCCGTCGGAAGAACCCAGTAAATTCGGCTAGGTGCTTCCAGAACTTCACTAGTGAGGGAACATGAAATCCAAGATATACTAATTAGGGCAGAAGTAGATCTAAATGAAATATTGAAACTAAAGGAAGAAATAAGCCTTAATTACTTTATAAAACCATAGTTTAGAGCCGCCAAGAACACATAGCAGAGGTATGGTTACAGGCCGAACGCTCATGTGGGCGTCATTAATGGTAGAACTCTCTTGCTAGGTAGATCCAAACATGGATTCTAAAATCGACACTGCAGAGAAGTTCAAGCAAAATTTTCGAATTCATTGCTTATGGGTGTATCAGCAAGTATTTGATCCGGTCAGAAACTCAGCTGACACAGAGAGAAAAAAAATAATATTGCAATAGCCCCCAAGCACAAAATCCAGACTATCTGCACTTGAACCTGGAATGAGAGACGGGCTGCTAAAAGTAACAAAAGCACTAAGGACTGAACCAACCACCAAGATACAGGATAAATTTGCATCTCATTTTAGGCATCAATAAGAGAGAATTGAACGATCAAGCAAAAACGATTTACTGAGACAGGCAGCACAACTCAGATAGCAAAAACTTCGACCTCAAGAAAGAACAGACAGAGCTAAAGAATGAGCAGTAAGCAGAGCATAAGATACCCAAAAAAAAAAAAAAAGTTGGGAAATTTGAAAGATCCTCCACAGCAGAAATAGCGTCTTCTAATATACTCACATTCCTAACTACGGATCGTCAGAAGAGAAGAAAAGAAACAACGCAGAACAATCAAGTGACTAATTATCCACTCAAATCCAATTTCAAGAAGGCGACAATTACCCTTTTACCGTATGAACACACACAAACATCACAAGACATGTACGGTCACTAGAAAGCCGAGAAAGAACGAAAATTTAGCCGATTCATAAGAAGTACCCTACAGATTGCAAAAGCAGCGAGAGGATCCTTCGTAAAAAATGAGGACCCCGTTGAGAAATCAAGCAGAGAAAGCCCTTCAACGAGAGTGGACGCTGCGCTATCTGCAGTTTGGTATATCCGAAAAGCCTTTTCGATAAGCAGTGAGAGAGAGAGAGAGAGAGAGAGGGAGTGGCCTTAGGCGAGCGAGCGAGCGAGCAAATGGGGTCGTTCCTCGACGGTCTAAGGTGGGCTTTTCAACCAGAAAACGGAAGCTCCGGACGACACAGCAAAAGCGTGACGGTGCCCTGTCCTGTGTGACTGAGAGCAACTTCACTTCACTTGAATAAAAACGAAGACAAGGAATGGAACGCAACGTGCAAACCATTCATTCACGTTGAAACTCGAGAGCATTCGCAAGAAAAACTTCCACAATGGAGGCGCACTTCACTTGGAAACTTGCGTTGCGTTGTTAATTAACGAGGTTCTAATTTGGGGAATGATTCAACTTGAAAAGTAAATCCGGAGCATCACGAGGGTACACGTGGTACGACCATTTATTTATTTATATATATATATATATATATAGAATTTTATGACATCACGATCGATTTTAGAATATTTAAGTTGTTGAAAGTATTCATATGATTTAGAAATTTAAATGATCGAATTTTTCAATCTATAAATACATGATAAGTTCATAGAAAGCGTATTTCCTCACCGCTTAATTCATTCGGGTAAGTACGTGTTAATTTTTTGAATGTCAATACATGCGGGTTGAGACTTTGAAATATCAAATGATAGTTAATACTTTCAAGTCATTACTTTCGCCGTAGACGGCCACCCTTTGCCCATGGCCACAATACTCTTTTTGTTCCTCTCTCTCTCTCGGTCTCGATGTGCAAGAGGTCGAAAGCATAGAGGAAAGGGATGAGACATAACGGTAGAGACCCAATAGGTTGGAACGATTCGACCAAAAAAAAAAAAAAGGTTGAAACGAGCATGGTAAGGTTGGGATAATTTGTACCCAACTACCATTCCCTAGGGGATCGGCCGACGGGCAAAGGCGACGATGTCGTCGTCAGCATAGGCCCTCCGAGTTGGGCCATGTTGTTGAGGGGTGGCTTAAGACTACGAGGTTGGCGCTTGATCTTTGCTGTGTTGTGTTTCTCCGTGTGAGGAGAGAAACATCAAGGGAGGAGGGTGTAATGGTGGTTTAAGTGAGAATTAGTTCCCCCTGGAAGGGAGGGTGAGATTTCCCGTCTGTAGAGCGGGTTCCAGCGAAGCGGGACAATAGCCTCACTCCTAATGTCGAGGGTGTTAGCCAAATCAGTTAACCAAACGGATCATAGCCATCAATCCGACAATGGTTGATAATTTGACAAGACATCGTACGTCTTCTCAACACGATGAATGGAGAATGTAAACTCTATAGAATTCCAAGTCCTACATTGGACACTTCAATCAATCACTAAAGTTTCGCAACATATCCCTCTCCCAATTTGTCGTAGGTGTCATTTTAATTTTAATTTTAGTACATGGAAAACAGAAGCATAGACACGAGTCCCTCGCTCATGAAGTTGTACGACGTGGGCATTTAAGGAGGTGTAATTACATCAGGGTCACGTCCCATCAGCTTGATTTTAACAGAGAAAGGTCGCCTGGCATTTAATTTCCGGTAGATGAAGAACGTGATGGAGACTGCGACGTTTTTTCACCGACGTAAGCAAAATCTATGGGAAAATTAAATGAGAAGGTAAAAAAAAAAAAAAAAAACAACCCTAAAATTTTTCTAAAGGCGACAAAATGGATCAAAAATTGATATCTTAACTTGCGTTTTGAGAGCATGTATTATAAATGAGTTATTTAATAAATTTAGCATGCCATAAATGAGTTGTTTAATAACTTAATGGATCTTAAATGTGCCACAAATGGGTAATCTTACTATTTTAAGTGAGTAATAAACAAGTTTTCTATTTTTTATTTTCCTTTCTTTTGTTGTTATTTTTAGTTTTTCTTTCTTTCTTTTACGTTTTTTTTTTGACTAGTTCGGCGAGGTTCTCAAAACCCTCACTAGAACTGGGTGAGGGTCCGGCCCTGGCTAGGTTTAAGCAAGATTTGCGAAACCCTCTCCAAAATTGCGCTAGAGTTGTCGACCCTCGCTTCTGGTTGGCGTGGGTCGGGAGGCCCTTGCCTGTGATTGGTGACCCTTATCGGACTTTGAAAAAGAAAAGAAAAGAAAAAATAAAATAAAAAATGGAAAATAAGAAAAGAAAAATAAGATAAAAAATGGAAAATGAAAAGGAAAAAGTAAAAAAAAAGGAAAAAAAATAAAACTCAGAATATTTTAAATTTTATTTTATTTTTGATTGTTTAAAAAATTATATTGTTTCAATTTTTTTAAAATATTCATATTTTTTTTTTGCTAAATTGGATTAAATATAAAAGTGTTTTAGTAACATGAGTTGAGTCCAACATCAATCGGATTGGATATGAGTGGAAAAATTTGCAATTCAATTAAGGTTTAATGAGTTAATTTGGGTTGGACCATTTATAACCTGACTCAAATCCGACTTGACAAACTGGTTTAATGGGGTCTAATTTTTTCAAGTAAGACAATGCTATTTCAATTTTTTTGTCTAACTAATATCCTCAAATTTTTGCCAAAGGACAAAAAAATACTTATAATCACTGCTCCATCTATATTAGCCATTAAAAACCTAATCCGATATCATTCGCGAGGAACACAATGGAGGATTTATTATTATTATTATTATTATTATTATTATTATTATTTGGTTGGAATATAACTGAGGATTTTAAACGGTTATTATGAACGAAACTGCCACGGGAGATGGAGATTGGAAAAATGAGATCCGGATCTCCTCCCATAATGGTAGGGGATCATTATTTTTTGGACTCTTGGATATTCTTTTTATCACTGTGGAAATTATGATCCTGTCGTTAGGTAGGGTATCCTAACCCAGAAAAATGACCTGCTCTGAGGAAGTAAATCATAAACATGCCAGAAATCTCTATTACCGACATTGGATTTGGCTAGACAAAAAAAAAAGAAGAAGAGACATTGGATTTGACTTTTGAGCAAGGTGGTTAATGACAATTATATCTACTAGTGTCGCATCTGGCCCCACTGGGACTCAATGGAACTTGGGTTGGGGCATTATTTACGTACATCGTGCGATAGAACTGTGATGGAGTACAGATAAATTGAATTGGGGGGTTGACTTTAAGATATATATATATATATATATTGGTCTCTCCTTCAAATTTGTTTTTGGGAATCTCAGTCCCAGACAATGTTTTAGGGGCGACGCCCCTAATTTTGTCTGTTGTGATAAATAGGAGTGATCGGTTCCTAATTATATTCTCATTTTTTTGGAATAAGGGATCGGACCGGCTACCCCACGGTCCGATCCAGTTCCCGGACGGTTCCAAGAACCAAAAATGACAAATTTCTGCGAATTTTGACTCATCAAATTTCTTAGTGTTGATTTGTTATTGTGGCATGTTCTAGTCTAAATATGTTTTCTCAGTAGAACAACAAATTCGTGTGTCAAGTTGGTGCATTACTTCCCCTAGTCTGTCTTGGTGTTCTCTTGGATGTACGTTAATATTTTTAGCAACATGTTCAAGTATGGTGGTCCTGCATTTGTGTTGCATTAGTCACAACTCATCGGTTAATTTCCGAGAAAGTGTTAAGGTTGCACATTCCTCTTGCAAATGATTAGGGTTGCTTTTAAAAAATTAAAAAAATTGACCGATCCGATCTGGGCGGTCCGATCTGGTCCTAGGACCTTGGAACCGCGAACCAGACAACTCGGTCACCGATTTCAATATTAGGAACCGAGAATCGAACTCGACCCTTCTAGAACTCGGAACCGGACCATCGGTCCTGATCCGATCCAAGTGATCCCGGTCCAGGCGGTCCGATTTGCTCATCTCTATCGATAAAAATGCAAATAAGTCAAACTTTTTTTTTGGGGTTAATAGATGTCCATTTATGTACAGGTTTAGAGTAATAATAAACGATTGGAAAGTAATTATTACGCACAAAGCGGGTGCCTAAAGGCTAGTATATAGAACATGACGCCGTAAGTGAACTCGGCGCGTTCTGAGATGTGCATTCAGTTGGGCTTTGCTAACGTCCTTTGGGTACATGCAAATGGCATGCGATGTGGCATATGTTTTATAGAGTTTTGGGAAAATGTAGTTACATTTCAAACGCTTTGAGCTTAAGGCAGGTTTGGATGTGCTTTGGAATGCTGCATTTTCAAAACATATAATACATTTTTTTTCTTCCAATTTTGCCCTCGCTCGACATTCCTAAGTCTGAAAATGTCGGCTCATACCACACTAGAAGAGGTCCTTGCATCAAGATTCATACGAAGAGTATCAACATCACGGAGCACATTATGAGCACCGATAGCGAGGAACTTTGGAACGGCATGTCCACAATGTCTCACGACATATCTCATTCCTGCCAGCATCTCTGTCCTGTGATGTTCGGGGACGTTCTCCGCATTTTATGAAATGCAGCTTGAATCTGCACTAGAAGGATAGGATTTACTAATGATCAATTAATGAAGATATCCGAGATCGGAGCATCACAATTCACACGATGAAAGACAAGTTGAGGATGCACCAACATCGTCTGCACAAATCGCAGTTGGCCCGCGATGAACAGAGACTTCATTAGCTGGCTGATGAAAAAAGAAAACACCAGGCTTGGGAGAAAGTAAAGCAATTAGCAACACTTTCCTTGTTTGTGTTTAGGAACATGATTGATGTTTAATAAATATCTTCTAAATTATTCATTTTCCCTAAATGAAATGCACCCTAAGTAAATAATGTTTGCATCAATGGTGTTGAGCCTTTAATTGTACATTTAGTCCGAAAATGTTATACTTCTTTTTAGTAGTTTTGTAGTTTCATTTCTTAATGAAGATTTATCGACAAAGGTGACAAAGTTTACGATCCCATGTTTCTTCCCCCCTTCAATAGCACAATCTAATCACCTATGCTCCAAAAGATTTTATGTTTTTTTTTTTTTGTTTTTGCACTAGAATCAATTAGAAATAATTAGATTTAATGTGACAATAGCATGCACAACAGCATCGACAAATCGAGATGTAAGAATACCAAGAAGGCTATATTTTCCTCTAGCAATAATCTCTCTTTGGTGGACACAATTGATGGGCTTCACCTACATGCAAACTTAACTCTAATCGAACGCAAGCGATGTGTGTGATCCCGCAGGTCATATCGATGACATATAATTCCCAGGTGGTGTGTACATGATTCTATGAATTGGTGATAGCTGCAGTTCAAGTAAGTGGTGTTCTGTCTTTGCTACGAATTTCTAGAAAAGCATGTTCACAATCTGTTGGGGACAAAAGTATTCGGTTAAGCGGGAAAAATCAATATACTTTTAATATCGAATAAGAATGAATTAAGTAAAAAAATTAAAGCATTGGGTCGAATTCTTCTTTGGTGACAAGGTAAAAGTTATGAATAGTTATTGACACTTCTGAATGCTCTGAAGCAAACAAATTCCTGCGTTAAAACTGGATCGGACGAAGATGGACGATTGGGATACTTGCTGAGTTATAAAATATTAGATAAGTGCATTGAAAATCTTAAAAATTGTCATGACAATGTAATTAAGTCCTACAATTTTCAAAAAATTATAGTAATCATGTCAAATTGATGAATCGAGTACTTTTGTTGATTGCAATTTTTGAAAGTTTTATCATTCGATTGCACTTTGATGATAAGTTTTAAGACTTGATTGTACAAATTGATGAATCAAGTCCTAGCAATCATTTCAAATTGATGAATCAAAGTCTTTTCGTTGATCGCACTTTTTGAAAGTTTTATGATTTGATTGCACTTTGGTGACAAGTTTTAAGACTTGATTGTACAAAATTGATGAATCAAGTCCTAGCAATCATTTCAAATTGATGAATTAAGCCTTTTCGTTGATTGCACTTTTTGAAAGTTTTATGACTCGATTGTACTATGGTGACAAGTTTTAAGATTTGATTGTACATTTTGAAAGTTTGAAAAAGTATTAATACTTCATTATACTTTCGCAATAAGTTTTAGGACTTTTAGTGCACTTATCCTTGTAAACTATGGGCTCGTTGAGAGACTGGAATCTATCATATTATTCAATATAATTCATTCTCATTGGTTTTTAATTCAATTCTACTGACCCTAAATCTGATTTGGGGAAAATGACATCAGAAGTATCTATAATTCTACAGTCTTAGTATTTGAGAATTTGAACTATAAAAATTCGGCTGAATGTGGGCATCCGTTGAATAAAATGCCATGCGATGTTTTTTTGCGGAGTGAAACGCATACTCTCGGTGTTGATTGATCAGGAGGGGGAGAGTCAGTCTTAACTTGGGCCATTTTAGCCGTCCCACATCTCTAATGACGTATCGCCATGCCAAAAGGTCATGTCAGATGCCAATCTGACAAACCAATACAAAACAATTAGGGAAATAAACCAATACGAAACAGCTACATAACCGGACTTGGTTTTTGACCCGGTTGATTCTTCTATCATCATGCTCGTGTCAATGGGAACTGGAAGGAATTGCAGCTGTGCGTCTACTCTCTCTGTCTCTCTCTCTCAGTGCATCTATGGCTCCGATACGACATGCAAGGCTTGCCTGCTTCACAAATTGTGTCAAACCATTCCAATTTGCCACGGCTTCAGAGACAGATTCCAGGAGATCACTCCAGAATTCCTTCCGGCGGTTCTCGCAAGAGGCCAGGAGCGATTTCACTCACTCACACAATAAAATTGTCGATCATGTGCCGGATCACATCCTCACCGTCTGAATTGATGCACCGATTTTTTACCTGGATATCAAAGGAGAAAGAGTGTCAACAACAGCGAACCCTTGCAATCACACATCGCCAAAGAAGCACATGACCATTCACTACACCTTGATGAATTTTGGAATCACTTAATTTTTAAGGCGCAAGAGCCATTCCAATCGTACTTTCTGTGGTGTATAAACGTGTTAAGTACTGACCTGAATGGTACTGTGAGCAAAAATTCGCTGTTTACTTCCGCTGAAGCTTACGTCTACACGTTCCCAGCTCAATTTAGTCAATCTTCTCAGCATTGTCTCTGCAATTATTCAATCGAAATCAACAATCAAAGGCATAACAAAAATCTGTAACAAGCAGAGACAACAAAAATCATTGTCCCAAGTAATTCTTGACAACAGGAGAAAGTGTGTAACTCTTAAAATCAAATTTCCATATAATCAAATATTTGTCCAGAAAAAAAAAACCACTTTTGATGTGTGCTCAGATAAGCACTCTCAAAGCAAATGTCTCCCATCTTCAGAAGAAAATATCGTAGCTCTCTCATGATCATGGCAAGATAACAATAAATGTCAATGGCAACTACATAAGAAGTGCGAACCTTCAAAGTCAGCAGTGTTTCTCCTATCATTTTTATGTTCTGAAGAGTCTTCTTGCTCGGAAGAGGTTGTTTTTGCTCCTTCCACTTTTATAATATGTGGGTATTTTTTATCTATTGCCGATAGATGTTCACGCTGGCAAAAGAGAGCAGCTCAGCTGTGATATTCTGCAGATGTGATTCAAAAGGATTCAACAAATTCAGAATACCTTAGGAAGATTTTTCCTGAGCCTAAGCGATGATGTACTCCATCCAACTAGGTCTACGAGAAATGTCAAGTTAAACAAAGGAAAAGGACGATAACAAATGGAGTAGTAATATCATATCCAATCCACCAACTGCTGCACGTCCTTTAATGAAGTTTTTAAATGGTATGATCTCCCTATGATTGATTGACTATAAAAACAACACAACACAATAACTTGAATATACCAAGAGGATACGGTCACATTGTGCATTTGCATAAGCAACCCTACGCTTGAAGGACTTCAAAGCAGAGCTGAAAACATAAGAATACACAGCTTAAGCATTCAAACGTTTCAAGGACAACAAACTCGACAAACTAAGTACTCAAACATTTCAATGACAAAGAAAGTGAATCGATGAAAACCCACATAAATTTAATGTCTTCACTGTCATTGACCATTTGAAGAAGAAGATGAGGTTTGCCATCATCATTGTCTGTCAAAAACAAATGTCTACCAGTCCTGCCTAAGAATCCTGATGCATGAACAGCAAGGCTTTCCAAGGAGTTAAAGCCACAAAACATTGGGACCTGAAAAAAAATCTGTCACGTCCAAGAACGATAAAAAAAGGAATAGTAATTTCGAGGTAATAAATGTGACTAGGCACACGTGTGTATGTCCTATAGAACCAGGCCAAATATAAACATTCTGAAAAAGCACCTAAGCAGATAAAATGACTTTAAAAGGTTATTGTTAGGAAATATTAAGCGAGGGTAGAATGGTCTTTCAATGTCTATAGGGTTTGGTTATTATATATATTCTTGTAATCCTTCTTTGAAGAATAATAATGATCTTTTCTACACAAACATGGTATCAGAGCCTCGTCAATTACCATCGTCTTAAACACTGAGGTACCGTATATTGTCATCGTCGTCTACAGTCATCCTTTCTCGTTGACTACACCGTACCTTAGAGTCGCATAAGGCCGGCGATTTTCATCACAGTGTCGCACAAGGCCGACGATTGTTGCCTGGCTCCGGCAACTCAGATCCGAGGTCGCCCCAACTCCGGAGAGCCAGATCCAAGGTCGCCCGGTTCTGGCGAGCCAAATTTGAGGTTGCCTGAGCCAAGAGACCCCATTCCTGGTGCCAATTGAAGGCTGATTGAGGTCGCCTGAGCTAGGAGACCCCACTCCCGGCACCGATTGAGGTCGCCCAGACCAGGAGACCCCTCCCGGCGCCGATTGAAGTCTCTCAGGTCCGGCGACTTCAATCCGAGTGTCAATTGAAGGTTTCCAGGTCAGGTGTCGACAGTAGGTTCCCAGCCCATTCTATCCACTTCAATGTCTTCTAAGTCACTAGATGAGTAACCGACTTACTGATTGTTGCTGATTTTCACTGTTGAAGTGAAATAATAAAAGAAAAACAATGACTGCTCAGGTAAAATTGGTAAATTACTGATTTTCATTGG
Organism: Rhodomyrtus tomentosa; assembly: GCA_028455895.1. Lineage (NCBI taxonomy): Eukaryota > Viridiplantae > Streptophyta > Magnoliopsida > Myrtales > Myrtaceae > Rhodomyrtus > Rhodomyrtus tomentosa. The sequence continues at coordinate 29,817,777 of JAPCWY010000001.1, read as the reverse complement.
ACAAGTAGCCGACTGCTACTGTAAAGAGGAAAATGAGGTGAATTGGTGTCCTGAAATTTGATGTTGTTGTTAATGTGGCTGAGGAAGGGGAGATTACTGCCGTGTATGTTGATTTGGTTGATTGGATGTGACATTGGCTTGGCTGACCGATCGTTGTGACATTGGTGTTGGGTTCAATCATACTGTGCTTGGATTTAACTGTGTTTTTGTGTACTAATGGCTGCTTCGGGATCCTTCATTGGTCTGTCACAATTGCAAATGACTACTGTCAAATTAGATGGTGCTAATTATGCGTCTTGGTCTACGGTTGTTGAAGTTTACCTCACAGCTACTAAACAAAGTAGTTATCTTAAATCTACAGTACCTTCAGATGAGAGTAAGGTGGCTGATTGGTTTGCTGGAGATGCAACGATTCGTACTTTATTGTGGAATAGTATGGATCCTAAAATTAGTCCTCACTTCATTCAGTGCAAAACGGCTAAAGAAGTCTGGGAAAAGTGTGCTTTACTTTATTCTTGAGAAAATGACATGACAAGAGTGTGCGATACATGGGAGGCACTATTTGGTCTTGACTGTGCGATACATGGGAGGCACTATTTGGTCTTGACCATGGGAATCAGCCTTTATTTGAGCATTATGCTCGTTTCACGACACTTTGCAGGCAACTGGATACTTACCTTCCAACCTCGAACGATTCAACTGTCCTCGTCAAACGACAAGAGGATCTTCGAGTTATACTATATCTCAAGGCATTAGAATCTGAATATTCCTTCCTTCGACAACAGATTACTTCTCAGAGTTCCCTTCCTACGTTGGATGAAATTTTTTCTTGAGCTCTTTGTTCGACCCCTGCTGAAAAGGCCACCCCGGCTGTGGAGACAAGTGCTATGATTTCTCATGGCACTAATGCGCGTGGAGCCCGCGATCGTGGTTTACGGGGTCGTGGTTATAGTTTTACCCCGAGTGGAGTTTGTGGAGGTCGTGATGGAGGCTTTGGTGCTCGTAGTATCTCTATCTCTAGGGGTGGTTGTGGCTCCCGTTTTTGTAATTATTGTCAAGGGGTTGGACATACAGAAGCTTATTGTTATACACTTCATCTCGAGCTTCGGCCCAACTTTGCTGCCTTTGCAGAGGCGGAAGATTCTTTCGTACAGACTCCCCCAGAATCTACTAGTATACGGAATACGGGTGATTCTGTTACTTTGACACGTACTGAGTATGATGCCTTGGTTCGGTCCCAACAGGTGATAAGTTCTTCAGCTCCTGCTACTCTGACACAAACCTCAAAAGGTAGTTCATCCTGTTTACTTTTTGCAGCTTCTGTCTTTTGGGTCATAGACTTTGGAGCCACTCATTATATGACTGGTAATTCTAAGTTATTGTCTTCACTTTGTTTTAAATCTCCTGAACTGTCGCATTTTGTTACAATAGCTGATGGTTCACATTATCAGGTTACTGGCATTGGCATTGCACGTTTGACTCCATTTCTTTCTTTATCATCTGTCCTTCATCTCAAATCCTCATATAATTTAATTTCTGTTAGCTCTTTGACTAAAGCAATAAATTGTTCCATAACCTTCTTCTCTTCTCATTGTGTCTTTCAGGATCTGAGGACTGGACAAATGATTGGTGGGGGGCATGAATCCAATGGCCTGTACTATTTTAATAAGGAGGTGCTAGCTACTGCAACTTTGAAGTACACATCCTCTGATGTGTTTCGGATGCATTGCCGTGTTGGTCATCCGTCTCTCACCACTCTCAGGCGTTTATTTCCCGAGTCTCAGTCTGAGTCTGTGAATTCTTTTCAATGTGAAGCTTGTCAATTTGGTAAACACCATAGAGTTTCCTTTCCTTCTGGCATTCAGAGTCGTGTGTCGAGTCCATTTGAGCTGGTTCATTTTGATGTTTGGAGTCCATGTCGTATTCCTGATATCTCTGGTTTTAGGTATTTTGTTACATTCGTGGATGATTTTTCCAGAATGACTTGGTTATTCTTAATAAAGGATCGTACTGAGATTTTTCAATACTTTCGCCTGTTCTACTTTGAAGTGCTGAATCAGTATCATACTTCTGTTAAAATTTTGCGCTCAGATAATGCCAAAGAATATTTTGCCGTCACTTCAGGCTTTCAACCTTTTCTTGACTCTCATGGCATTATTCATCAGACTTCTTGTTCATACACACCTCAACAAAATGGTGTTGCTGAGCGTAAAAATTGTCATCTTCTTGATGTTGCACGATGCCTAATGTTTCACATGCATCTACCCAAAACCTTCAAGGTCATGCTGTACTTACCGCCTATTTCTTAATTAATCAACTTCCAACTTCTGTTCTTCAGGGGGAGACACCATTCTCCATTTTACATCCAAATCGTCCTCCCTTTCCATTACCTTTGCGTGTCTTCGGTTGTGTTTGTTTTGTGCATACACTTACTCCAGGTATTGATAAGTTGAATTCTCGTGCAAAGAAATGTATTTTTGTCGGATACTCTCAAACTCAGAAGGCCTACAAATGTTACAGTCCTACTTGTCGTCGTGTACTCGTGTAAACGGATGTAACATTCTTTAAGGATCAACCATATTACAATTCTCAAATGGAACATACAGTGATCCCTGAAAGTAGCATATGCGCTTTACCGACACTTCCTCTACTCTCACTTCTTTCAGAACCGTCCACAGGTTTTCAATTTGCTGATCGCACATATCATCGACGTGGTAAAGCTCCCACTACAGTGGTCCAGACTTCGCCACAACATGATTCTTTTGTTCCCTCGCCAGTTGCTGCACCTTCCTCGGATCCTGATCAGTCCATCGCTTCTCGAAAAGGTACACATTCTTGTGTCGGTCGTCCCGTAGATCGTTATGCTCCTCATTGTAGTCGTTCTCATTGTCTTCGCACCCGTTATCCGATTTCAAATTTATTGTCCTATGATCGTTTATCTCCTAGTTTCTCCATATTTGTCTCGTCCTTGTCATTTAATTCTGTGCCTAGCAATGTTGCTAAAGTTCTTGGTCATCCTGGCTGGCGGCAAGCAATGGAAGATGAAATGAAAGCTCTCATTGAAAACCGTACTTGGGAACTTACTTCATTCCCTGCAGAGAAACAACCTGTTGGTTGCCGTTGGGTATTTACCGTTAAGGTTCGTCCTCATGGCACTCTTGAACGATTGAAAGCTCGATTGATTGCAAAGGGATATACTCAGACATACGATGTAGATTATGATGATAGATTTTCACCTGTTGCCAAAATACCATCTGTTCGTGTCTTCATTTCTCTTGTAGCACGTTTTGATTGGCTTCTTCATCAACTAGATGTGAAGAATGCCTTCCTTCATGGTGACTTGTCTGAGGAAGTGTACATGGAGCAACCACTTGGGTTTGTTGCTCAGGAGGATAATTTGGTATGCCGTTTACGTAAATTTTTGTATGGACCCAAGCACTTTCCCCATGCTTGGTTTGGCAGATTTAGTGATGCTGTTATCAGGTTCGAATTAAAACGGTATCAAGTAGATCATTCAGTTCTTAGCTCTATCTCCTCAGTTGGCTGTATTCTTCTGGTGGTATATGTAGATGATATTATTATTACAGGCAGTGATTCAGAAGGTATTCAACAGCTCAAGCAGTTTCTGCACAGAGAATTTAACACCAAGGATCTGCGACGTTTACGATATTTTCTTGGTAATGAAGTTGCATATTCACATACAGGTATCAATTTATCTCAACGAAAATATGCACTTTGACATTCTTGATGAGGTTGGATTTCTTGGAGCAAAGCCAGTAGATACTCCTATGGATCCCAATGTGAAACTAGATGCAGAACATGGAGAATTGTTACGTGACCCAGGGAAATATAGAAGGTTGGTGGGAAAGTTAAATTATCTCACTATCACAAGGCTTGACATATCATTTGCTGTTAGTGTAGTCAGTTAGTTCATGAGTTCTCCCCGTACTACTTATTGGGATGCTGTACTTAGAATTATTAAGTACTTGAAGGGAGCACCAAGTAAAGGGCTACTTTTCAAGAATTACGGACATTTGGAAACTATGGATTTCTCTGATGCAGACTGGGCTGGATGTCCTACTGATAGGAGATCTACATCGGGTTACTGTGTGTTCCTTGGAGGTAATTTAGTCGCCTGAAAAATTAAGAAGCGACATGTGGTTTCTCGATCAAGTGCTGAAGCAGAATATAGAGCTATGGCACATGTGACGTGTGAATTGCTTTGGTTGTGGATGTTATTATCAGAAATTGATTTGCCGACATCAGATCCATTGATGTTATATTGCGATAATCATCAGCTATTCACATTGCAAATAATCCTATCTTCCATGAGCGAACTAAACACATTGAGGTTGACTGTCACTTTGTACAGGAGAAAGTTCAGAAAGGGGACATCATTCTTGAACATACAAGGACGGAAGATCAATTGGCGGATATCTTCACTAAATCACTAAGGGGGAGTCGAGTGAGTTTTCTATGCAACAAGTTGGGATTATTTGATATTTACATCCCAATTTGAGGGAGAGTGTTAGGAAATATTAAGTGAGGGTAGAATGCTCTTTCTATGTCTATAGGGTTTGGTTATTATATATATATTCTTGTAATCCTTCTTTGAAGAATAATAATGATCTTTTCTACACAAACAGTTATATCCAGGGACCTAAGCCGTCAAAGAATATCGATCGTGGAAGTAACTTATAACATCTAAATAAGTTCATCCTTAAGAACATCAAAGTGAAAAAGAAGACAGACAAGAATGACCGATAACCTGCTTGTGACCTCTCGAACCTAAATGAGGTGTTGCTGAAGTTATAAAATTCACAGGTTGCAGTCCGCAAATTTTATCTGTATTTCTATCTTCTAGGTGATGATTTCCAGGTTCTTTGATCCCACATTCTCCATTTGCTTTAGTAGCTTCACTGGCTGGACCACTTCCGTAGAGCTTTGCAACCGCATACCTTGCTACCAGACCACCTAGAGAGTGACCAATAAATGAAATTTTCTGAACGGTGGGGTGATCCTTTACAACTGACTTAACCTGAAACAAACAAGACACTCTTCAAATTTTCTTAGCTTTGGAAGCCTTTTAAGATAGGCAGGTTCAAGACAAGACTGAAATACAGAGGAAATTCCCATTTTATGAGAAAAAATCGTCTCCCAGGCAACACAACGCACCTCTTCTGCTAATCTCTGCCCCATAGCATCAACACCATCAAATGTCAACTTCCAAGGGTTAGACCGGCTGCCTGCATTGCACATTATATGCAGCTCAGTCATATCATGGTTAAATCAGCACAATCTAGTACATGCAGCCCGACTACTTGTCTAACCTCTTTACCAAAGCCATTGTTGATCACTAATGAATTTAAAAAAACAGCTTAAGAAAGAATTTTGCCAAGAGAAAAGGACTCCAGGCATGCCAAAGTGTTCCATGAACAACAGATCTTCCAAGCTGTGATAATGATTGACCAGCATTAAACCAATACAACTTATTCAACGATTGGGATCCTTTGAGGAGGCATCAGACTAGTTGTGCTATGCTCGTGACCATCCTCCCAATTGAGAACCGAAGGAATGTAGAGACTTGCATCTCATTGATCCATTTCTTTTAGGCGAAGCGCTGTAATATGAGTGGAGGTAAGTTCACCCATTTAAGAGGTTCCCATGTTTTATGTATCACGGAAAGCCTCGGTTAAAATGTATTCGGATAATTTCATCAGCTATGCTCGCTTATCATGCACGGGAGAAAAGCCATGAAACCAGATTGATCATGTACGGTTCTTTTCCATCATTCCCCATGAGTTCTCCAAGCAAAAATCTTCTTTGGCTACTAAGTGACACAGTAATACGATCTCTGGGAACATACCTAGGGGCAAAAATACGAAAAAAAAGAAGAAGCTTATGCCGCTTATCATGTACGCCAGTTTGCCAGATCAGGATGAAACTGCCAACTCACAGGGGATATGAATCGTTTGAAGAGCATGTAATAGCAGTTTCTCAACATTTTCAAATGGAAGCGATAAAAAGCAAAGACCTAGTCGAGTATGTCATGTACTCGCTCCAAATTATGTTACCCACATATTATATTTGAGCTCCTTAATTTTCTAGAATACTACATTCCCTTCAGCAGCTTTAGCTGGAGAAACTTGTTCATTTTGGCTTGTCCTTCAATTCTCATCCTCAATAGCAAGAACTTACTCTAAATAGTTTAAAAAGTAAAGCATCTCAAAGCCACCATGGTCAAGATTCGACACCAAGAACTCACAGTGAGCAACAACTTCCCCTGGATACTGCTTCACAAACTGCTTCGCAGCGAATCTCCAATCCCGAGCACTGCACCCAAAAGAAGAACCGGAAAAAAGAAGCGAAAACGCCAGCGATAAGTAATGAAGACGCATGCCTTAGTGGGAAAATTCAGGAATGCCTCGGAAGCATTTCAATCGAGAATCGAATCCCCGCAAAGCCCAATGTCATCCAAAACCAAACGCCCCACCGGACGCAAACTCACCTGCCAATGAGGCCGTTAACCATGACGATCAGGTGAGCAGGACGGGGATGCTCTCCGGGGACCTCGACCTCCATGTCGAAGCCGCCATCCTCGTCCGGCTTCGATCTCATGCACGCGAATCTGGGAAAGTAGTAGGACTTGCTCTTCGTCTTCTTCTTCTTCTTCTTCTTCTTCTGCTGCTGCTGTTGCTGCTTCCGAGTCTTCGGCTTCGGCTTCTCCATCGGGTCGGCCGTTTGGTCTCTGACGTCAATGGACGCGACCGCCTCGGATCCTCCATTTCTTGCTCTGTCTGAGGCCTTACAGTTGGCCTCGACCTCCGATTCCTTAGTCGCCATAATCAGGCCTCCGCGATTCGCGAACTCTCGATTACTTTAAGTGAGAGAGAGAGAGGCAGGGAGTGAGAGAGGAACTGGTTGTTGGTCCTGGTCAACTCAGTGAACGACCTGTCAGTTGGAAAGAGCTTGGTTACTTCGAGATGGGCCCCTTCCTAAAACGCCGTCGCTATGAACCCCCAACCCCACCGCCGCTAACATCAACGTGGCGGAGAAGGCAAAAGTTCAAATTTTTTACTTTAAGACGAACCGCGGGGCGATTAACTCAAAAAGTCTCGGCCATCAAGTGAAAAGAGATTCAGACCGAATAAAAACGACTTAAATCGGCAGCCGCAAACCGTGTGTGCTATCAGGCAGCATCGATTTTCAACATGAAAGTAGAAATCTTTCACCAAGCTTTGTCCCGGTAGCTTCGAGCACGACATCGAATTCGCATGACCCAGAAGAGCCTGACGAAAATTCGATGCAGCTAGACGAGGCGGAATCCAACGCAGCAGCGGACATCTACGGAGGTCTCGGCCAATTTCATTTGCGCGTTATGGTCAAGGCGTATGAGGTGGTCTGGTCTAGATCTTGGAAAAGGAAAGGTTTGCGCCAGTGCCGCTTCATCATTGAAACCGTCTTCTTCCACCTTCCATACACTAAGGCAGAGCCAGAACTCAGAAGTCATCAGCGCACCCCATTCCAGGAATTTCTTGGGGATCGGAGTCGTTCCCTCTCCTTCCATCGTCCACTACAAGAGAAAGCAGTGTGACCCATCAGCCATATTCAAATCTTTCCGTATATTAAACATTTTAATTTTGTCACCGTAGTCTCGAAATTTTAACAATTTATCAGATTATTGGTACTGACTGAACTACCACTTCATTGATTTTTGGCCATAATTGATCAAATGATTATATTGATACCATTGAAAAGTTCAAGACCCCAAAGTGATCGATTTATAATTATTACATCAATAAATTTGTATCGTTTTCACACATTATATTAATTCTTGCCACGTGAATTATTCCCTTTGGCATTGGGGTACAAAAGAGAAAGAAATGTTGCACCAAGGAGTTGGGAGGACGAGCGACGATGTAGTTGGATGTTGGGCTATAAACAGATCGAATTTTTTTAAGTTCGAGGGATTAAAAAAAAAAAGGGGACCACGAGAGAAAATGTAGGCCTTCTCAAACAAAGTTTCTCGGAGATCATTAACAGCACTAAATGGAAAGTTGCCTTGTACAAATCGAGATGGATAGACATATTATGTTAAGGTAGTGGTACAATGTACGAGATGGGCAGACATGTTCCGTTAAGGTTCAATGTAGATGCACCAAGTCAAGCGACGAGGGATCACTCGGATGGTTTATTCCAAGTCTAACCTGAATCTTCCTCTCTCTTTCTTCAGCCTAATTCCTTGAATAAAAAAAAAAAAAGAAGCTGAACTTCAAGTCAATTCTCGATTTTGCTATAAACTTCTTTTTGTCTAAAAGGAAAACTCATACTCTAAATACCCTCCCGACTTTTCTTGTTTAGAAAAAGTCGTCCACTTCGATTTTAGTTCTAAATTTAACCCAAACTTTTTTCGATAAAAAAATTACCAATTTTCAATCTAATCTCGAATATGACCACGTCTAACTCTTCGCCATTTTGTATGACTTGGAATTTTCCATGTTTGGTAAGAAATTCACATTAGCAATGTGATGTGGGAAATAATCTCTAAAATAAAACTATTATTTGATATAAAAATAAGGGAAATTAAAGACGAATCCCGTCAATTTTTAGACGAAATTCTGATTAGAGGTAGATTTGAGATTCAACCTAAAGTTAATTTTTTCACTAGGAAAAAAAAAAGTCTCTGACAAATTTGGATTGGACCAACAATTGAGGGTTTATTTTTTAAAATATAAAAAGAATGCGGGATAAATTTGGTATATATATGTATATATTATTTGACACTTATTAGCACAAGCACCATGAAACCCAGCAGGAACTTCTATGTCGAAATGACAAATTAATCTCCACCAGGTTTTTGCTGTTGCTGAAAGCTAATCGTCACCAAAACCTCAGAGAGGAGTTTGCTCTAAATCAGAGGCTGAAGCAAAGAAGCATCTGCGATAACGACAGTGAGATCCGTGTCTACTGGAAACTCCCTAATTCCTTATTTTCTAATTCAAGCATCGCATTACGAGCCTGCAAGACAAGGCAAGACATAGAATAAGACGAAGAAGAAAGACACATTTCTTCTTCATCTCGAAGGCGCGAAGGCTGACGACATCGGATCATCGAAGCGACGATTGAAGGCCTCCGTTGCACAAAAAATCAACATCAACATCAGCAGCACATTTATCCCAAATTAATTGGGACCGGCGATCGATAAACCCAAAAAATCATAAAAATAAAAACAGAATAGATAAATATGTAATAAATAAATAAATAAATATATATATCTATCTATACACTAACCCTCCATATCACTAATATACTTCACCCGCTCTGTGCTAACACAAATCATACGTCAATCTATTTCCCACACCATTAAATCTTGTTTTACTACTTTCCCTAAGTAAGTTTCGATCGATTTCTTGATTCCTTCGTGTTCTAATCTCGATATCAAACTTCTGTTCGTACCGGTACATTTAAAGACTTTCAGAAGATATGACCAAACCATCTCAATCTATGATCTCTCATCTTTTTCGCTACCGGTTCTATTCTAATTTCTCGTTGAATCTTTTCATTCTTTATTTTATCCATTCTTGTATGACCACACATTCACCTTAACATCCTTATTTCCGCTATTCCCATTTTATGCTCATATTTACTTTGTGCTGATCAACATTCAGCTTCGTATAATATGACAGGTCTGACTCTAACATGGCTGTTCTATAATATTTTTATTTTTGCGATCAAACAAAAATCCCGATGCACTGCGACATTTCACCTACCTGGTATGATTTTATGACTCTCCCTACTTTTGCAGTATAAATCTCTCCCTCCATTGCACAAAAAATTTCAATGTTACCAGATGGCATGAGAAAACCGAAACTTAAAGATCAAAACAAGACTTGGAGGAATTCTTTCTGGCGAAGGAGAAGCTGGTGAAAATGCGGGAAGAAAAATAGATTGCTTGGTGAATAATGTGTGCTTGTCGGCCCAGCTTTTGCGGGAGGCTGCTCGGACATGGGAACAAGCGTGGGCTTATAAAACGAGGAAGAATGACGATTTGCTGCTTCACAGCGGTTCGGATTTTCGAAAAGACACACCGAGAATCACAAAGACTCCTCAGGTACGTGATGCACAGAGTGTATTTCTTTTGCCACTTTCGGTCTCAGAAAGGTTATGGATGAATCACCAAAACCTCTATGCATGGGATGATTTGGCGATGGCTTCTCTGTGTTGTTTCTTCTGTCATCGCCTTCTGCATCATCCCGTTTCAATGGGGTTTTGGCAAGAAGCTTTCTTTCCTGGGGCTAGCGGAAGATGAGTTTGTGCCCAGGTTGAGCTTTCGGCTTCGTTAAAATGTCGCGGCTGAGTGGGATTGCATATGCCGAATGGACCAGTTAAACTAATGCTTACATGGTCATGGGATTACCCTTCATTTTCCCATCATTCCATGGTTCTTAGCTACTTCAGAATCGGTGCAGTAAACGCATGCAATTCCTCCGGGGAAGTGCACACATTAGCTAATCAAATGTTTGATAATATGCAACTGATGCTTCCCCATTTTGATTTTTTGAAAGGAAATGAGCTCCGGGGATGAGGATGTCGTCTTGAACCCCAGATTCGAGGACGGGTTGAACAATTGGGCCGGACGAGGCTGTAAGATTGCCTTGCGTGATTCGATCGATGGGAGGATCGTGCCGCAGTCTGGGAAGTACTTCGCCACCACGATTGGCCGAACTCAGAGCTGGAACGGGATTCAGCAGGAGGTTACAGGAAGAGTGCAGAGGAAGCGCGCCTATGAAGTCGATGCCTTGGTCAGGATTTACGGCAAAAACGCCACCACTAGTACCGTGCGGGTCACTCTTTATGTGCAATTGCCAGATCTTCGCGAGCAGTACATAAGCATAGCGAAGTTAGTTTTGCTCTCCATTCCTAGTACTTGCATACATTCATAGTACCATATGTGAATGCTTATCATTTGTTGTCCCTAAATGACACACCTCATTCCCTCCATTAGAGAATGCTTGAACTCTATCAATCGTGTCCAATATCTATGGCATTCGATATTTTGATCTCCAAGAGAAGAAACTGGCCTTTTTCCGCTGTGGAAGGCGATCTTTGTTCTGTTTAGCATGCGCCGATTGCTACTACATAGGGGATGCCAGATTCATATTCGCTGAATTGCTGACATCAAATGGTGTATATACATCTCCAGTGTGCAGGCAATAGACAAGGATTGGGTGCAATTGAGGGGAAAATTCCTTATAAATAATTCACCTTCCAAAATAATCATCTATTTCGAAGGTCCGCCGGCAGGCATCGACATTCTCTTAAATTATTGCGTTGTAAAGCATGTGGAGAAACCCCCTCCATCTTCTCCACCCGTCATCGAGGTAGGTTTCAGATTCTTGTCTTACATTGTTGGGCCTTGAATGTTTTACCTGCTTATCTGTCAACTACGCTCAAGTAATTTACTCATTTCTATTGCAGGATCCGGAGTTTGGAGTAAACATCATAGCAAATAGCAATCTAGATGATGAGACTAATGGGTGGTTCCCACTTGGCAACTGCAAATTAAGTGTTCAAAGTGGCTCACCTCATGTCCTCCCTCCAATGGCGAGAGGTTCCCTGGGGCCTCACGTGCCACTGAGTGGTCGCTATATCCTCGTGACCGGTCGGACGCAGAATTGGATGGGCCCTGCCCAGTTGATCACAGATAAGCTCAAGCTCTACTTGACATACCAAGTATCTGCATGGGTTCGTGTTGGCGCTGGTGCTTTCGGCCCTCAGATTGTGAATGTAGCTCTCAGTGTGGATGGCCAGTGGGTGAACGGGGGACAAGTCGAGGCCAGTGATGACGGATGGCATGAGATAGGCGGGTCGTTCAGGCTCGAGAAGCAACCGTCCAGGGTCATGGTTTACATCCAAGGCCCCTCTCCGGGTGTTGACTTGATGGTCGCGGGGCTCCAGATATTTCCAGTCGATCGATGTGCAAGATTTAGATGCTTGGATGTGCAAATTGATCTGGTATTAGCAATACTTCTAAGTCATTTGTTTGCATAAGAGAAGACTTGATAGGGGAAGGCTTTGAATGAATTGCACAACAAGATTGCCTCTCTTTGTTATTGGTGCAGATACGCAAGCGCGATGTGATCCTAAAGTTCACAGCCTCGGAACTGAGCAGCTTGCTCGGTGCCATCGTGATTGTCAAGCAGAGATACAACAGTTTCCCCATTGGATCCTGCATAAACAGGACGAACTTGGACAACGAGGATTTCGTCGACTTCTTTGTGAAGCATTTCAACTGGGCTGTGTTTGGGAACGAGCTCAAGTGGTACTGGACCGAGCCGCAGCAAGGGAACTTCAACTACCGTGACGCTGACGAAATGCTAGCCTTCTGTGACAAGAATGGGAAGCAGACCCGGGGTCACTGCATCTTCTGGGAAGTGGAAGGCCTCGTCCAGCCATGGGTCCGGGCCCTGAACGGGAACGATCTAATGAAGGCGGTCCTGAACCGCCTGACTGGGCTCTTGACGCGGTACAAGGGAAGGTTCAAGCATTATGATGTGAACAACGAGATGCTGCATGGATCGTTCTATCAGGACAAGCTCGGTAAGAGCATCCGCGCTTCCATGTTTACTATAGCGCACCAGCTTGACCCGTCGGCCCAGCTATTCGTCAATGACTATCACGTGGAGGACGGCGGGGATGCCAAGTCATCGCCTCAGAAGTACGTGCAGCATGTGATCGATTTACAGAAGCAAGGCGCACCGGTCGGGGGGATAGGAATCCAAGGGCACATAGATAGTCCTGTTGGGTCCATCGTCTGTTCTGCACTGGACAAGTTAGCCACGGTTGGACTGCCTATTTGGTTCACCGAGCTCGATGTGTCGTCAAACAACGAGTATGTTAGGGCGGACGATCTAGAGGTCATGCTTCGAGAAGCCTTTGCGCACCCTGCGGTGGAGGGCGTGATGTTGTGGGGCTTCTGGGAGCTGTCCATGAGCCGAGAGAACGCGCATTTGGTCGACGCGGAAGGGGAAGTGAACGAGGCCGGCAAGAGGCTGCTCGACCTCAAAAGGGAGTGGCTGTCCCGAGCTCACGGGCTGGTTGAGGAGGAGTGCGAGTTCAGGTTTCGGGGATTCCACGGGACGTACGATGTCGAGATCATCACGGCGTGCAAGAAGGTTTGCAAGACGATTGTCCTGGACAAGGGTGATGGGCCATTGGAGGTGTCCATTGATTTGTGAATGCTGAATGTTGTCCAAATTGATTTGTTCATTTCTTGCTGTTGGGATTACCAGACGAGCACCGCACCAATACTTATGAATTTAGTCTCTGCAGATGGTCTGAATTGAAATGATTCAATTACTTCTAAATCGGTTCTTGAATAAGAAAAATAATTGTATTGCATTATTTACTTCTTTAGTACCTTCTCTATCATATAATATTTGCACTACTATGATGAGACCATCCTAGCCGATAAGAATAAGAACTGAAGTATATGTATATATGTGAAGACTTACGGTTAAAATAACTAACAAATGTCATAATTTTCGTATGATACTCACTTGAGTGCTATAACTTTTTTTTTCCCGATCACTTCAATGCGTGAATTATAATAAATGTTCACTCAAGTGTCATAACTTTAAAAAAAAAATTATTTACCAAGTGTGTTGTGCCACATCAAATTTTGGACATTAGCAATGCCGGTGAATGTATTTCAAAAGTTACGGGAAAGATTTATGCCATTCAGGTGAACATCATAAGAAATTAGTAGCAATCGAGTGATAAAAAATAAAATAAAAAAGAAATGTCGTACGAAATTTATGACACTCAAAATTTGATTCTCCCTAAACTTAGCAAATTATATTCACTATACACTTTCCTCGATGTGCATCGATGGAAAAACTAATTTTCTATCCGACCAAAAAAAAAAGTACTAATTTTCTAGCCCTTACAAAAAAAAAAAAAGAAGAAAAAGAAAAAGAATCGCTTTGTATATTAATAATTTCTCTATGGAACCAAGGTAATGTGATAGTCCGACCGGGCTTGGCTCGAACCTTCGAAAGAATACTTCTTGAGAAATGTACGAATGGACGATTCGTCTTAGCGCTTAAGGCCTTGGCCGTTTCCTATTCTTGTCGGGTGTTCTTTGAGGGCTACAAGCCTACAATTGCCTTTGATGGGTGGATCGAGCCGATCCAAATACACCCAGTCGGGGTTTGGCCCCAAGAAAAATATAAAAAAAACACTGATATCAATTCAATTTTAAACGTTTTAATTAGTTTAATTCAGTATTAAATATTTTTTATTTGTGCTAATTGAGCCCTCCTGACTAATTTTAGCTATAAATTTTGATGTGGACACTAGCTATCTTACGTGGCGCGACCGGCGCTAACGCGAGTATTTTTAATTTTTAATTTTTTTTTCGTGGTCACGGCCATATGGGTGCATTGACTTGTGAACTTTGGTGAAGAAATCGGTGATGTGTTCCTTCTTTTCAATTGGCTGAATCGATCGATAAATGATGTAGTACTTCCGGTTTACTTTTCCCCCCATAGTGCATGTCCTTTTCTCATCAAGATTATAAAATTGACGCATGCTAGAGAAAGTGTGAACATTCTGGATGAAACGAGTTTGGTTATGTATCTCTTAATTGATCCAGTCCATAATTAATACCATCGTGGTCTAATCATGTTGTTCACAAGGTTTACATGGGAGAAATACCAAAAGAAGTCATAAACATGTTACAATGACTTCAATTCAGTCCTATAAACATTTTCACATTAGTACCTATTAAATTCATCCGACCAATTATGATAGAAATTACTGACGTGGACTCCGATTGTTATACATGACATGACTAGCGCTGACGTAGACATTTTTAATATTTTTTTTCCATGTGCTTGTACCGACACTAGCACAAGCCATGGTCGAGGGTTGGGCAAGGTAAGCTCTTGCGAGGCCAACCCTCGATTTATTGGCCATGGCTTGTGCCGCCTTGAAAATAATTCTAAAAAAATATTAAAAAATATATAATATTATAAAAAATAAATGTTAGCGTCAATCGTGCAACGTAGGACGACCAACTTCTATGTTAGCAAATTCTGACTTAAATTGGCCAAACGTACTCAATTGGTACCAATTTGAGAAGGTTTAGGACTAAATTGGTCTAATTAAAAGGTTTAAGATCGAATTGGTAGTTAAATATTTTTTTGGATACTTTTGTCGGTTTATCTTGAACTCAGCCATAAAAGATAATAAATTACATCCGTGCTCTCTCAACTTATTCCTTACCTTAGAATGGGTCACTTAGGGTGTGCATGACAACGCTTCTGCTTCAAAACTGCCACTAGAAACAGAATTTGATTTTTCAACTTCTCCATCGAAAGTTGATTTATGATCAAAGAAAGTTGTTCGATAAAATTTCCACTTCTGAAATTTCTATTTTTGAAACATTATTAACAAAATCTTTAGCGATGGTGGTCGGTAAAAACTAGCATCAGCGGTACCGGTGAACAGTAACCGGAGGCCGATGATCGGCGATTGGCGGAGGCGACCGGTGGCGGTCTGTGGTCGGCAACAACCGGTGATTGGTGGCGGCGGACGGGCGTTGATCGGCGAAGACCGATGTAGTTGAAGAAATAATTTTTGAAATTGAGAAGCTACAATTTTTAACTTCTTAAAGTTGTCAAAGGGCGCATATGATAACACTTCTGCTTCAGAAATCATTTTTGAAGCAGAAGTTGATTTTTTTTCCATTTCTATGACAGAAGCAGAAGTTAAAAACAACTTCTATTTCAGAAATTGATTTTTTTATCAGAGAAAGACGTTTGATAACTGAATGAAATTTCTAATTTTGAAATAGAAGCTGTTTGGTAATGGTTGAAAATTTGCACTTCTGAATTTTTATTAATATAAAATATTCTAACAAAAATTATTGCTCCTCACGAAATGAAGAAAGAAAAAGACTATTTATTGATTAAAAAAATAAAATTTGATCAATCTATATGAATTACAAAATCGAATATTCGAACACGAAACACAATCATGTATATAACATACTACACCACAATGGAGTATGCTTTTAGTACATCCAAGCCCGGCAGCAAGTTTTAAAGAGTTTCTTGTTGCTCTCTCTTCTTCGTTCATACTTTATAATTCGCCAAATTCTATTTGCTGCAGTTTTGTTGTATGTACTTCCTTGACTGCAATACTGAAGTAGGCTGGGAAACTAGTGTTGAAGTTGGTGAGAGAAATTTTTGCTCTTCTTCCAACTATGAAAAAGGAAGAAATAGAACAAATTTATGCACAAATTCTTTTAAGGCCGACGTTTATTGATGTTGACTGTGGTGCTTGTATTAGCCGTTGCTCATAGAATATTTTATTTGGTCTATGTTGAAATAAGCAGGTCATGGTTTTGCAGCACTTCACAAGTTCACATACATAAAATGATATGTGCCTTGTATCAATGCAAATAGATTTGCAATTAATTTCAAAATGTACGAAGAAAATATATCTTTGCTTCCTTTAGTGTTAGAAGGTTTGCATTCCGGTTGTTTTTTTCCTCTACAGTATCAAGGTTGTGTTCGGTTTTCCTAACTTTTGCAAAGTACAGGACAAGTTGGCATGACTAAAAGGAGGAGATTGTCCTAGACATTTTAAATGCAGTATTTCCTTCAATTTTAACAAGCACCTCGTCTTACCAAAATAGAAAAATACACGAGATAACTGGGTCCTTCAACAGTTCAAAACGAGTGATTAGAAACAGCTGCAAAAATGCCTCATTTGGATTAAGAGCAACAAGAATCTCATACAAAGAGGACGGAGCTCCTGTACAATAAGATATGGAAATATTTGGTACAGTCAAAGACTCCCTAGGCCAATCAAACATGGAAAACTTCTGTTAATTCGGCCTTGCCTCTTGGATCTCACATGCTAGAACGAACTAATGACCATTGCATCATTCCATGGAACTGGATTTGAATGCGCATCCCCCTTTCTAGAGAGTAAATGAAGCTCCATAATCACCCCCATAGGGGAGTCAGTCCTCTTTGATCATGCCTTCCTCCTCTTGTAGATTATTAGGCTCAGCGGGGAAGTATTTGATGCCCACCAAATCACCCACTGAGCTGATAACCTGTGAATTCAAAGCAAAAGAAGAAAAGTTACGAACTGCAAGTTCAAGAGGGTGATGGCATAAGATTTCACACCTCAATGAAAGGTTTATCTGGTCTGCAATTCACCAATTACATCTGTTTTGGGATAACACAACTTGATCGAAAAAATTATTTTTAGTACTCTAAAAAGGAAAAAAAAAAACATGGGGCAGAGTGTTACAAATAGAACTTGATGGACGAAAAATTTGTTTTGGGATAACACATCTCTATAGATGTGACGCAATGTCCAAACCTGACGTCATTGCATCGCTCCAACAGATATTCCCAATTTCAAAGACAAAAAGAAAAAGTTCCTCTTGCATAAAATACTCGATCTCCACGATAGTGATAATTATAATTTTGCTTGCGCCAAACATTGTAGTCCTATTTACCTTACCAAAAAAAAAAAAAACATTGTAGTCCTATAAATTGAACACACATGAGCATCTTATTCAAAAATGGTGTACACCAAGCCAAATCGACCTGAATTAATTATCTTATACTGCTTAAAGCCGAACTATTTGATCTGGTTTGACAGGTCAACTTGATTTATCTTGGCCAAACTTGTGGGTGTCCCTAGTTATCGAAGGAGTGGCTTCCACATATAATAAGCTCTAAAAGCAAAACTGTAGCATGAGAATCAATGTGGTGCAAGTACAATCGTGAAGGCCTTACACCCATATCAGACATGAAAATTCCTCGGCCTTCCTTTCTATATGCATCAGAAGCTAGTGCTCAAAATTATGCAAAAGACTAGGTCCCTGAAATGTGGAGCTTTAATCAATCCTATCTATTTGAGAAGCGCACACAAAAAAACTTCAACCAAGTAAGCAGGTACAGAAGGGTCTTCTAGGTGGGGGAACTGGCAATAAGAGATTTCCAAGTAGTGCTACAAAAAATTACCTCCAAGGCCTTAAGAAGGTCTTCTTTAGTGTGAGAGGCAGATATGCATATACGAGCTCTAGACAAAAGGAGTGGAGTAGCTGGAAAAGCAACTGTAACCATAGCCACCCGCAAGAGCATTTCATGATGATTATTCTCAACAGATACCAAGCCTTGTGACTCCAAGGTATCCCGAGCAAGGTGCACGCGTATCCAATATGTCCTGAAATCATCAAGGAGGTCAACAATGGTGAAAAGGTACTCAAACCTTGCATGTTATATGAGGATCTCTTTTACAATAAAACTTCATAAGTCTCTAGCAAACACAATTTTTTTCTCAATTTGAAGTAGTCAATACATCAGACAATGTTTGTAGCGTCTGCTAGAAAGATAAGTACTTTTTCGCATGTAATCTTAACCGTACCATAGCAGAGATAATGCAATGTTTAACAACTAGAATCAAATCCATAAAAAAAACTCGTCATACAACATGATATACGAGTTCCAGCCTCTAGGAAAATGACAGTAAACACCATGTCCAGCTCCAGTGCAATCGGAGAGGTCTATAGGAAATTTACCTCAACATGCTTATATAGCTTGGGAGAGGGTAATTTAATTCCATCAAGCATCTTGGGCTTCCCACACTTCTTGACCAAAACGTCCATCTCCTTGCAAATTAGCTTTTGATTTTGATCAACACAGTGAGATATATCACCCAAATGTCCATCAAACGAATAATAAAAAAAAAATTCTCATATAGCGAGAATTTCAAGATTCGTTTCTTGGAAGAACCCATATCTAACATTCATGATTTTTTCTTCCCCAGTACACAGAAAAGAAAGATAAAAAGTCTCATATCTAGTCCTCCAATTTACTCCAATTTTTGCAATTAGGTCTCTCAAAATGGTCTTGAGGGAGTTCGACCTTCCAAAATGCTACCAGTTTCATCCATCTCAATGGAAGTGATCGATGCAGGTAGAGTGTAAATTGATGGGGAAGAGCGTACCTCGATTGAACTTGAATTTGAATGGCGTCCCACAATCGTAGCATGAATCGAAATTGGTCCCATCTAGCAGACTCCCCGTGTAATGAACTGCGCAGAGAGAGTTACTATCATCGTCAACGACTGAAAAAGGACAACGAAAACACCCAAAACCCATCGGCATCGCACCCACAACAAGCCAATCCATTCGATCAGTCAACCAAAGAAAGCGATGGAGACGCACCTTCGACTTCGTCGCGGGAATTCGGGGTCGACGTATGAGATGGTGAAAGGCGTCGAGGGCATGCGATTTAGGGACGCCGTGCGAGAGGCCGAGAGAGACTGAGATCAAGAGGGTGGGGATAGCGAACATTCGACCTTCGCAGACGAGCGCAGAGAGACCTTCGCTTTATCGAGCATCGCGGGAGTGCACAACCTTCAGCAAACCACAGAGGAAGATGTGAGCCCTAAAAACTGACTGAAGAGAGAGGCGTCGAGGGCGTGCGATTCAGGGACGCCGTGCGAGAGGCCGAGAGAGACTGAGATCGAGAGGGCGGAGACAACAAACATTGGACCTTCGCAGACGAGCGCAGAGAGGCCTTCGCTTTGTCGAGCATCGCCGGAGTGCATAACCTTCAGCAAACCATACTAAAAACCGACTGAAGAGAGAGAGAGAGAGATGAGGAGACGAGAGATAAATGAAAAGTTTCTCATAGAATAGCTTCCATTTGAGAAGCAACTTTTTTTAGCTTCTCAATTTCCCTAAAAAAAGCACTTCCCAAGAAAAAAACAGTTTTAAAAATAGATTTTTTTTAGCAAACGATTTTATGCTTCGGAAACCAAATGGATTTCTATTTCAGAAGTGCTACCATGCACCCCCAAAAATTCAACGAGAAGTAAAAATCTCTTTCAGAAGTGTAAATCTCAATATTTTTACCAAACGGATTTCAGCTTCAGAAGCACTTCTGAAGTGTCTTTACCAAACGGATTCCAGCTTCCGAAGCACTTCTGAAGCAGAAATTCTGCTTTTGAAGTGTTATCATGCGTGCCCTTAACTTCTAGTTTTTATGAGTAGGTCTCTTAATTTTACTCACGATCAAATAACTCTAGCCACTTTCAACTAACCGACACACTTAATATTTTATTGAGCTTGAAATTTTGAACCGGATGTTAAAATATGTCACATCACTTGATATACTATATATGTGCGTGTGTGTTGGCTTATGAATCCAAAATATATCATTAAAATTTCTTTTTGTCTTTTGTCCTTTCCTTTTCTTCTAGGTTTAAAGATACACATTATATATTAGAAATATTAGAGAAAAAAAGGCATAGAAAGCGTAGAAGAAAAAAGCAAATATAAAGCGTAAAATAGAGAATAGAGAGAAAAAGAAAAAGAGAGGGTGTGACGGCATTCTTGAGTATTCTTGTTTTCTTTTTGCTTCGATCTTGTGAAAAGATTGTTAGTTGTATTCTTAATTTTCTCGAAAACTAGTAGATTCGCAGAGTGCCTCTACAGGGAGACGTAGCTCATGTTTGGGTGAACTTCAATAATAAATTTTTTGGTATATTCTTCTGATTTTGTTCTTTTATTATTATATCTACTAGTGTGGATTGTTTGCTTGGATTATATTTTTGGAATCGACGCGCGATTTTTATCAACTGGTATCAGAGCCTAGATTGGCTATTCGAGAACATTGAGGGTTTTTTAGTGACGTTCGATTGATAGCAAACGGTATGGCTGAAGATAAAATCAGAATTGATAGGTTTAATGGGCAGGATTTCGGATGGTGTAAACTCCAAATAGAGGACTATCTTTATCATAAACATCTCTATACACCCCTTGACGATTGAAAACCTAAGCTCGCGGAAGTAGATCCGATAGCAGAATCGGGATGGAAAATTCTTGATCGAAAGACGTTAGGTTATATTTGTCTAGGTTTGACGAAAAGACAGGATACCACATCGTGAAAGTAAAGACGGCAAAAGAAGCCATGGATATTCTAACGAATATTTATGAGAAGCCATCCACATTGAATCAAATATTTTTGCTAAATAAGTTGGTTAATATGAAGTTATCTGACAGAGGTTCTATTACATAGCATATTAACAGTTTCACGTAGGTTACAGGTCATTTAGAATCTGCAAGCATAAATCTGGATATGAAGTTATGTTCCCTTCCGGAAAGCTACAATACCGCAATGCAGGGAATTTCGAGCACCATGAAGGATGATTTGACTCTCGATGATGCTGTGAGCAATATTATGGATGAAGAGATGCGAAGAAAAGTTTCAAGTGGAGATAAATTTTCAGCATCTGTGTCTTCAACGAAACTAGAAGTGGAGAATAGTGGAAGAAGTAAAAGTAGAGGAAAATTCAGTAGACGTAGTAGGTCATAATCCAGGGGAAAGAGAAAGGTTATAAAAGATGAGTGCTGGTTTTGTCACCAGACGAGACATAATAGATTTCAATGTGAAGCCTACAAAAAGAAGTTGCAAGATGAGAATCAAGAAGCTAATGTGGTAAGCGATGAACCTTTGTTAGAGAATTTGTGTTTATCTGCAAGGTTTGACTTGGCTATAGATAAGTGATTTCTTGACTCCGGTGCTTCTTTTCATTGTACCCCACTAAGAAATATATTCGTTGATTATGCCAGTGGAGATTTTGGGCAAGTGGTTGTGGAAAACGGCCACATGTGTCCTATTGTAGGAAAAGGAATTGTAGTTTTGAACATCTCAGGTGGCGGACGACTAATTTTGTATGAAACCAGACATATTCCCGAGTTGAAGAAAAATTTAATTTCAACCAGCAAACTTGACCAAGAAGGCATGGTAACAACTTTTGGAGGCGGAGAGTGGAATATAACCTCAGGAGCAAGAGTAGTAGCAAAGGAAAAGCATACATGTACACTTTACCTTCTCTAGAGAGACAATATCAATGCTATGGTTGTAACTAGAGTGACTACAAGTAATTTATCTACTCTTTGGCATTATTATTTGGGACATCTTGGTGAAAAAGGCGTTAAACAATTACATTCAAGAAAGTTGCTTCCAAGTTTGCAGAAAGTTTAGTTAGATTTCTGTGAAAGTTGCTTTTATGAAAAACAAAAGGTAGTTACTTTTCAATTGAATGTGCGACAGAATAAAAAGAAAAAGTTAGAGTTGGTTCATACTGATGTGCGGGGACCGGCTCAGGAGCTCTCTTATGGTGGTAAGAAATATTTTGTCACATTCATTGATGATGCGACAATAAAGATTTGGGTCCATGCTCTCAAAGGAAAATAAAAAATATTTGGTGTTTTCAAAATGTGGAAAACCATGGTAGAAAAAAAAAGGTTATCAGATTAAAGCTCTAAAATCTAATAATGGTGGTGAATACACAAGTAATGAATTTGCAGAATATTTGAGCAGAGAAGGCAAAATGGGTTGAAGACTGTTTCTAGAACTTTTCAAGAGAATTGTATGACTGAGAGGATGAACAAGGCCATTTTGGAGCGTGCAAGATGCATGAGACTACTTGCAGGTCTCCCACTATACTTATGGGCTACTACAGTTGATATAGCTGTATATTTAATTAACATGAGTTCATCTAGTGCGTTGGATGGAGGAGTACCGCAAGAGTAGTGGTCAAGTAAAAAAGTCAAGCATTCATATCTAATAGTTTTTGGTTGTATTGCATATGTTTTGATTGACAGAGAGTATAGGAAAAAGCTAAATGTTAAGTCCCAAAAGTGCGTTTTTATTGGATATGACGGCGATGAATATGGATATAGACTTCGGGATTATGAGAATAACAAAGTCATTCGTAGTCGGAATGTGATGTTCCATGAAGAAAAGATGTACAAAGATCGTCAGATAAAGCATGAAACGATAGTAGAACCAGAATATGTTGAGCTGGACACAATTCCTGTAAAGATAATTCGAGCAGATCAAAGTGTACCAGAAGAGATATTACTAATGAGCAAGCAGTTCAAGAGGAACGCGGTAATCTGGAACAGGCTAATAACCCTGAAGTATTTGTTTTGAAAAGATCTACACGTGTGAGAAAGTCAAAGGTAATTTTTTATCATTCAGCTAATATTATTCTGAGCTATGTCTTATATACAGATTCGAAAGAGTCGGAGACTTATGATGAGGCAAAAAAAGACACATCTTACATGTGTGTGAGCGTGCTATGAGAGATGAGATGAGCTTGTTAATTCAGAACAAAACTTAGGAATTGACCAAGTTGCCCATAGGTAAAACATTATTTGTTAAATAAGTGGGTGTACAGGATAAAAAATGAAGCTGATGGTAGTATCAGAGACAAGGTGAGACTTATAGTAAAGGACTTTTCTAAAAAAGAAGGGATTGACTACTCCGAGATATTTTCACCAGTAGTGAAAATGACATCAATCATAGTGTTGCTGACTATAATTGTAGTGGAGTATCTTCATCTCGATTAGTTATATATAAAAATGGCTTTTTTGCATGGTGATCTAGATGAAGACTTATACATGACGCAATTTAGAGGTTTTGAGGTCAAAGGTAAAGAGCACATGGTATGTCGCTTGAAGAAAAATTTATATAGCTTGAAGCAAGCCCTGCGACAATGGTATTTAAAATTTGCTGGTTTTATGGAGGAGAAAGGATTTACACATTGTGAGGCTGATCATTGTGTTTATTTTCGAAAGTATAGCGATGGTATATTGTATATCTCTCTTTATATGTTGATGACATGCTAGTGGCTAGTTCTAATATGAAGAGAATCGCTGAAGTAAAGAATATGTTAGCAGCGCGGTTTGCTATGAAAGACTTGAGAGATGCCAAGAAGATTTTAGGCATGAAAATCATCAGAAACAAGAAAAATAAGAAACTATGATTGTCGCAGGAAGACTATGTAAACAAGGTGTTGAAAAAATTCAACATGGATAAGGCAAAACTGGTTGCCACTTCTCTAGCGGATCACTTCAAACTTTCTAAGGATATGTGTTTGAGTATTCAAGCTTTGAAAGATGAGATGGCGGCAGTGCTGTATGCGTCAGCAGTTAGAAGTTTGATGTCTGTTATGGCAAGCACGGGACCAGATATTGCACAGGCAGTGAGAGTTGTAAGTCGATATTTGCAGAATCCGGGCAAAGAGTATTGGAATGCAGTAAAATGGATATTGAGATATCTAGCAGGTACATCAAATTACTCTCTTTGTTATAGAGGTACATCTCTAAAATTGTAGGGTTATGTGGATGCAGATCACTCGGGTGATCGAGATAGTGGTAAAAGCACTACTGGATATGTCTTTACAGTTGCAAGTACAGTAGTAAGTTGGGTATCTCAACTACATAAAATAATGGTTCTATCAACGACAGAAGCAGAGTACGTGGCGATCACGGAAGCCTCCAAGGAAATCATGTAGTTACAAGATTATCCGGAGGAGCTACATCGAAAGCAGCCATTGAGCACACTGTGAAGTGATAGTCAAAGTGCAGTGCACTTAGCAAAGAATGTAGCTTATCACTCAAGGACTAGACATATCAAGAAACATTATCACTTCATCAGGTCAGCATTAAAAGAAAACGAGTTAAAGCTACACAAGATTGATGGCTCAAAGAATTCAACTGACATGTTTACTAAGGTAGTAGACAGAGAGAATTATACTTTCTGTACTACTTCTATTGGTATTACTCCATGTTAATTGATGAGAAGTATCGCAGAGGCACAAGTTCTAGTTGCTAGTTTTTTTAAGAGGATTGTTGCAAAGTTGCTTGACGCATCATATATATTTGTCTTCAAGTGGGAGATTGTTGACTTATGAAGCCAAAATATATCATTAAGATTTATTTTGGCCTTTTGTCCCTTTATTTTCTTCTAGGTTTAAAGATACACCTTATGTATTAGAAATATATAGGTTGTAGCCGTTAGAGAAGAAAAACGCAGGTAGAAAGCGCAAAGTAGCGAATAGAGAGAAAAATAAAAAGAGAGGCCGTAACGGCATTCTTGAGTATTCTTGTTTTCTTTTTGCTTCGATCTTGTGAGAATATTGTCAGTTGTATTTTTACTTTTTTTTTTGAAAATTAGTGGATTCGAAGAGTGCCTCTGAGGGGAGACGTAGCCCAAGTTTGGGTGAACTTCGATAATAAATTCTCTAATGTGTTCCTCTGATTCTATTTTTTTATTATTATATTTCGTTATTGTGGATAGTCTGCTTGGATATATTTTTGAAATCGGCGCGCAATTCCTATCAATATATATAGTCTTCCTTACCTATTAATGTAAATTTTTAGGTTGAACTTTCTAATCCGATATCATATACATATTCCGCCTCAACTTATTTCGCATGTACGGTCTCCATGATCGATAAGCGTGGTGGTCGCCAATGTGTATATGCATCTCACTTTCGATCGACCGGCCACGCCACGTGACACCGCCTCAGGATCCATCCATCATATAAGGTGCATTATCATTGGATTGGACCAATTTGCAGACCAAATGTGGATTTATCCAACCTCTTATTTGCACATTACTATAATGGCCACTGGGATCCAAAGTCTGTAGATTCGAACCGACAAGAGGCAAATACTTTTCGTTATTCTTTATAACGCGCATGAATTCCACAACCAATACACCATGTCATCCCTAAACTTCCTTATCCTCGTTCATATTTTTCCAATGTTAAACGTCATCAGAGGCATTAATTTATCTAACCCTAGCTCCGAACATAACAAGCGAAACTTGATTTCTCTAAGGTAATGCGGCGTAATCTCTTGGTAACATAAGGTTTCTGACAGTCAATATTCAAATGATTATTATGGGGTGGGGGCAATCACCTAACTTGCCGTCGTCATCAACTCCCAAACGACCAAGTTGTTTCCCACATTATAACAAGGCCCAGAAGCCATCTGGTCTTACGTTTCAACGTTTGTCTTCTCGGTTCGTTCATGTACCTTGGCTTTAGAGAAGAGGATTAGTTTAAAGCATAAGCTAATAGCGCATTTAAACAATTGGATGTACGTGATGCCATGAGAGATTATAAATCAATCGCGTTATCGACGTGGACGACCCACCCTCCATAAACTTCCACATTGAAGTTTGCTTTAATTATCCATGGGCGGATAGTATTTTCACATGGAATCAATAGGGGCACGCTTCTTATCATTCATCATTAGCCATTTTCCCCCGAAACATTGTGCTTATGGTAGATATATTGGGTTTCCTACTCGAACCGTTTGCGTTTTTAGAGGAGGCGATTGCGCACTCAACTTAATTCGAGTCGGTGCGTGTCAGAGCTGAAGGTTTAGACGTGTACGATTCCTCGCTACCCTCTTCACCCATTAATAATGGGTTTCGTTTCTCTTTCATCCACATGGTTTGGTTCACTTGCTTAAAGGCGTTTTTCATGCTTAGCCGAATTCCTTGAGACCTGCAGCTTGGTACTATCCAGGGTCGAAGAACCCCGGAAGTGACCGCAATGAGCGAACATCTCACTCACCGGCCTAAACGACGGGAATTGGATCGATGAGTATCCATCTTTTGACTAGCCCTCGTTTAATTACAGTGGTAAGAAGCGTTGATTTCCACTTTCAAGCGATTCTGTTACGTGGAATTAAAATTTGACTAAACTAACCACTCATTAGTGTGATTGTCATTAATCGGATTCAATAAATGCAACTAGGTTGAAGGCTTGAAGATCACAAGAGTATCTGTGTCTTTCCTGAATGTGACTAAGTTGGGAAATAGCATAAACTGCTACTGATGATGACAAGTTGCCAACCTTCTCACTTTCCCATCCTCATGCTATCTATAGATCCTTGTCATCCTCTAGGTTCAAGATTTAACCAAATCAAAGGTTTATGAAGCCGCGATTAACATAAAGACATGAAGGGTCGAAGCCCTAAAAGTACAAATTCATCTCCTCGTTCAATTCGCTTTACCGTAGAATACATTCACAGTAACATAATTTAAGACGAGAATCAAAGGGCTGATGGAAATTATGCATAGCCCTCAACATAAACACCACATATCAAAACCTCGAAAAAGCCCAACATTTATCTTCCATGAACAATTCATATAGCAACATACCCTATATTCACAAGAAGTATATCTCTATGCAATGAAAAATTACGGGCAATTCACTAAAGTGAATCCACTTCCTGATTGATAAAGTAGAGAGGCCCAGGTGAGTATCTATGCAGACGAAGAAGGAAAGATCCAAAACTTAGTATAACTATGTAAGGTTCTTGCCTAAAAAGATTATGCCTAACAAGCGGCGGATGGATGAGCAGGCCGGTTCGGCCAAAGTCGAGATTCATTAGAGAAATGGAAATCTGGATGGCCGATCCTTTCGCAAGAAGGGCACAGAGGGAGAACGGCTGCGGGGATCTTCCTATAGACCGAGGCGGCCGGCTTCATCGACTTGAGCTCTTGCAATTCCTTCCTCAACCTCCTGTTCTCTTCTTTTAGGGTTTCACAGCACTTCTTCAGCATCTCGCACTCCACTTCAGTTTGTTTCAATTTAGTCCTACAGCATACAGAGTAAAGGAAAGCAAATACTTTACTGAATAAAGCACAACCTTAGTTGCTTATTCTTCCCAAAAATAGAATTAATTATAGAGAGACGAACATTTTATGCTATGCAAAGACGGATATAAAGAAAAAACCATGGACGAAAAAATTGCATAGTATGAAAGAAGTTCTCTCTAGGGCTCTAATGGACTGACCTGGCTCTCCTATTCTGGAACCACACCTCCACTTGCCGTGGCCGGAGATTCAACTGGTTTGCCAAATCGTGCTTTTGTTTCTACGCAAATTCCAGCCGGGGAAGAAGATGAAACATGAATAATCCGAACTGATGGACTTGATGCTCATCAAGTATTGAGAGAGAGAGAGAGAGAGAGAGAGAGAGAGATTTACAGTGTTGAGGGTTGTGTGCGCTTTGAAGCTCTCTTCCAAAACAGAACTTTGTGCTTTAGAAAGCCTGAGTTTCTTCTTGGGGCTGAACTCATCTTCATCTTCTACATCGAGAGTCGCCGTCGGCGAGATCACCACTATCTCAGCCGCATCCTCTTCTCCTTGCTCCGCCTTCTCTCTCTTCACGCTGCTTGTGTTCGAGAACGACGATGCCGGCCCGCTCGCGACAGTCGTCCCGGCTTCTTCTCGGCTCGCAGACCCCGGCCCTCGCACCTCTGCACCGGGCAGCCCTATCGTCAGGCACGCGACCCAGTTATCACCCAGCTTTGCGAGCGGTTTCTTGATCTTTATCTCATGATCTCCAGGATCCCCATAGAGGCCTAAACCAAGATTGAGACTCGTGTCAAAGGGGCGATCGGAATCCATGGCGCGCGCACGTGCGTATCAACGGGTTAAACCGAAGGAAGTCGGAGCATCCTGTAATTTATATGTAAACTAGGGAAAAGAACAGAAGAGAGAGAGAGAGAGTTCTGGAGGAGAAGGAAGAAGAAGAAGAGGAAGGGAATGTGAATAAGTCCTTGTTAGTGAAGGGTAATGATTGGTTCTTTGAGAAACGAAGAATCGTTTCCCATCCCTCTGTGATATCATAGGCGGTGTGACCTCGACAAAATTTATATTACGTATACAATGTATTGATGAGGGGATTTCTTTGTTACATGGACATGTCCGGACAAGAAATTGTTTCCATAAATAGTTTTATAATTACCAAAGTTAACCAGCCGATTTTGTAAACTAATCTTTTTGAATTCTAGCACTATTCTTCTTGTATGTACTGATATATCTAGAAAAGATACGCAATATCTTAAGTTTCGTTTGTTTTATGAAAAATTAGTGATTGCAAAAATATTTTCCTGAAATTGATCGCATGTATCGTTTAAAATAATTATTCAATGAAAAATATTTTCCTCAATGATAGCAACTTGTGTCCAAACATTTGTGCATACGATGAAAATACTTTTTATTCATTCATTTTTATAAGCAAATAATTGATCTTTTATAAAAAAAAAAATAGTTTGCAAATCACTAATTTTTGGCAAAACAAACGAAGCCCTGACTAGGCTCAGAGTACGGTGAGACCCACATTGAGTAAAATCATAGTAAAGAAATAGTGAATTGTGTATTAGACTTTTCTTACCTTGTTGGTAAAATGACTATCTTTTCGTAGAGTTGATGTGGAAAGTGTAATGTGTGGACAAAGCAAGATAAGATCCCAAAGAAAGGAGAATAATCCTACCAACTCCTCAACTTTCAAATTCGTTTCCTTTTTAAGCTTATGATTATCTACTTACCTTCTTTATGAGAATTGCCCGAAGAAATTGTAGCATAGCAACTTCCACTAAACTCGATGAAGGATTGAAGTGATGTCATGGAAAATTTGTTGCTAAGTAACCAAGCTTGCATTTCCTATAATTGATTTCCCTTTGTCAACTCGTCAAGTCTGGATTTCATGAACTCAAATATTATATCTTTCTCAATAGAGATGGATTTACGAACATTCCTATAGGATTTAGCAACATTACTAGTGAAATCCTAATTACCGTTAACCCTTTTTTCCCCCCAAACAAATCAAGTAACCTTTTTTGCTTAAATGCATTCAGTTAATTCTTTCCTCGATTTTCTCTCTCGCGAGAAATGAATGATTTGAAAATTATTTGTTGCTTGTATCACTTCAGATAAATAGTCCTCACAAAATGTTTTCATCGTCTACAACAATTTATATCTAAATATTTTTGCGGACGATAAATATATTTTGGGTTCATCATTTTCTAAACGATATGAGCGATCATTGTTAGAAAAATATTTTACAACATGCGATTGTTTCATGTACAAATTTTTTTATCGCCTAATTTAATTATCGTACAAGACATTGACTCAATCAAATATTAAAATAAGGTTGCGTTTGGTCATTGAGACATAAGCCATGATATGATATGTTTTATCCTATCCTGTGTTTGGCAGCTGTCCAGGATAGGATGAATGGAGATATAGTTAGGATAAAAAAAAAAAATCCAAGGGGAGGATGCAGGATAGACCCAGATAGTACTTCTTAAGAGAGCAGACATGAGGAGAATCATATATATATATATATATATATATGTTTCACAACCACGGTCTCTCCTCTGCATTGGGTTGTCGCTCTAGCAGCTAGGGGGGGGGGGAGGAGAGGGCAGCTCTGGCTCTCCAGTTGCGGTGACCGTCAAGTGTGGTCGCGCCTCTAGCGACGCCAGACTAAGGTCTCTAGTCGTAAAACTAGTTATCTCCATGACCTTATTCTGTAATCGATTTTTAGTGTGATATGAGATCAACTCCATAGTTCTTTAACCGTTTGAACATTTTCAACATTTGAAAGGGGTGTCATCATTTTATGAAGAACTTGAGATTGACCATCAACTTTCAAAAGGGTCTCGACATTCGAAAGGGCTCTCTTGGATGACCTGCATGAGCTAATCTTCAATTTCCGAAAAGAAGCAGAATAATTAGACTGTTCAATAGTTGTTTACTCACTTGACAAAACAACGAGCAAGGCTAGCGAGTCATCCTAAAAGGATTTGACTCCAAATCAAGACCACAAATACTACAGGATTTGCTTCATCGACGTCGTGCCCGAATTCAGATGACATAAACATCTACTTAATAATAACTCACTCATTACAAATCATCCCTGAATAATTTCTAAAGCATCTTGATATTTCAAGAAAAAGAGTTGATCTTAGCTGTGCCTTGCCTCTGCTTATTCGATTTTAAATCCGTATTTCACCAAACATTAGATAGTAATGAAAAAATCTTTAGATTTCTTATGCTATCCTATCCTATCCAATCCTATTTTGACAAGAAGTTCGGACGATCAAACGCAGCCTAAGTGATTAATCACGAATCCTCTCGGACTAAGGTGACACTGTCATCTCATCTCACGAATCGAGTGGGACTCGGAACGTGACTTTCTTTTGCGTACACAAACTCATAATGAGATGTGCAATAATGAGCACATACGGCTAAGTTGGAAAGCAGTGAGATAATGATGTTCTCCATTATTTGCGACTAGCCTTCTTTAAGGGGTCAGTGTGACATTCTGATTTTTCTTATCATTTTGAGACTTATTAATGAGAATATATCTAACGATGTGTTTCAGTCGTATCTCGCTCGGATCGGATCAATCTCGAGTTAACTGACCGAAAAAGAAAGGCTAGCGCGAGACAAGGTACGTGGACCTATGGAACTCAAATAGAAAATGACATTTTAATCATAAAGATTGTCGATGGGATATTTAGAGCCATAAAAGGCCGATCTAAGAACGAATAAGGAATGCATTGCTAGTGTTATACGATTGGAGCGCGGGTGATGCCGCTTAACCAATGTATAATTTGTAAAATTTTCCTAAATCGAACGATGACGATCGAGACCGTCGCAACTAGTAATAGACTTTCGCAATTACATGACAACCAAAGTAGTCATGAATTGACAAGCCTAAGTGTGATATGAATCAAAGAGTCGATACGCATAAAATTTGCAAAAGCCGCCCGTCAGATCGGGATAGGCTGAAATCACATTTGACAGAGAAACGATTCAGAGACGAGTCTCGAAATTAGAAAATGGAGAATCAATGATTCCAACATTATAATTGGATTGGACATCGTCTCATCGAAGAAGATTTGAATCAGAAAAACGACGTTCCGGACGTCGAGAGTAAAATTACCATTTTGTCCCTCAAGTCTTGACCTTACCTTAATAAATGGATAAGGTCATTTTAGTCATTGACACCCCCTCTATAGCTGCCGAAAATTTGAAAAAATGACAGCCCTTGGATGAAGACTTGAGGGACATATGAACAAGTGTCATTTGATACTCAATCGACATTTATTAAACACTTTTAATCTACTATTCTTACTTGTTTGACCAAGCCATTTTGTGTATACACTCCTTTCTCTCTCCCCTTCAGCCGAACCTCCATCACCATAGCCATCTTCAGCTCATCTTCTTCTCCTTCCTCAAATCGTGACTGCCACCGCCCGACCAGCTACTGCCATCCCCTTCGCTGCTCACGACCGCCGCCGCCGCCGACTCTAGCCTCCACGCCGACCACCAGCCCGTAGCTTCACCTCTTGTTGACCACTTACAAGTGGTAGTTCAGAATTTCACCACTTGAGGAGCTCCGGCCAGTCAATCTCCCGAAAGTCGACGGATTTCGTCGCAACATGAGGTAAGTCTTCGTTTGGCCTCCATAAGACCTCAAATCGCTTTAAATTTTCGGTGGTAGTTTGTAGACATGCAGTACTAGGAATGACTGAGCTGAGGTGAGAATTTGATAGAGTTTGGAGGGATATTCATGGTTGTTTTATGATTATTTTCGGTGGAGCAGAACTGACCGGCGGCAGGACTCGAAGAACCGGGGATGTTCGTGTATTTTCGGGCGTCATTTTACCATAAAATTTTCTGTGAGGCTTCTCAACACATAAGACTATATGTTAGCAAGTAGATTAATGGATAAATTGAGGATTTATGATAGTTTTTGGGCTGATTAAGTGAGATATGCACAGAACCGAAAATACCCTATTTCGATTCTGTGCATATCGAAATCTTGGGGGCTGTTCATGGTGTTGTCGAACTCTAAATTCTTCATTGAGGTGTATTAGAATGTTAATGGATATGTTATTGATATTTACGCTTGGTGATTTGAGGATTTGACAAGGAAAAAAATTGATGAAATGGATTGAATTATCTTAGGTAGACGGTTGCCCTGTTTTGAACTCTTTGAGGCCGAACCTTTGAAGTACTTAGAGGAGGATTTTTGTTGATTTAAGCTCAAGGTAAGGGGTTTCTAAACCTTGGCTAGGAAGATTGGACTCGACCGGATGAGTTGGTGGTGAATTTGGTGAATTTTAGTGAGATTATTGTACATTTGTCCAAGGTTCGTTTTCGTGGATTGGTGATTGCTTGAATGCTTGCTAGATGCATATGCCATGAATTGATTACCACATTTGAATGATGAATTTGATTGTCTCGCATGCCATAGATATATTTCTCGTTGTATGAGCTTGTACTTGATCATGAAGTCTTGAATTGAAATGAATGTTTGGCATGTTTGAGAAACCTATGATACCCTGAAGCGTTGAGACGCGGGGTTATGTTGAACTGTACCCTGATGCGTAGAGACGCGGGGTTGAAATGGCTAATGTCTTGATGCGTTGAAACGCGGGACGAGATTTGACATGTGTCAACACATGCGTTGAATGAAATTGAAAACCTTATGCATTTACGCGGGTTTGTCAATTGGATGGTTTGAGGCGTAATTACGCGGATCAAGCCTGAGGCGTTTTAAAAGCGGGCATGATTCGTGAGACAGTTCTGAGGGGTGAAATTTGTGGGTTGACTTCGTATATCCTGCTTGGCCTGATTATAAAGTTATGATGCCATATTGTTTGATTGATAGTCACCTGCATTTTGTGGCATATTGACTGATGAGTGCATTATATTGTCGAGTGCATATTTTTGTTCATTGTTTGCATTCATTTGGGTGTACTGTCAACTTGACCTAGGATTAGGATCTATCTTACTGGGATGTGAATCTCACCTCGTCGTGGGACCATATTTTCATATCCTAAGCCCTGAGGATGCTGCCGACCCGACTGGGTGACCCTAAAGAGATGACCACTTATTTTGAGGAGTTCCCGAATGGTAGGGTTACCATGTATGTTAGGAAGAGTAATGTGGTCTAGGTCGATGAGGGTAGAGACGAGTGGATATTACATAGGTTTGAGGCTTGGTTCCGTAGGGTAGGTGAAGTTACCACTGGTCCGCTGAATGCCTCGATGGTATCTCGCCGAGTTGTCCCTAGCTGGTGTCATCCCACTTGGGATTCGGTAGAGGTTGAAGGGTCTATAGCTAGCTCAAGGAACATACCCGAGAAAACCCTTGCTATAGAGGATACGGTTGAGGTGATTAAGATCGACACCTCAGAGGGCGAACGAGAGGACGACACGATGGAGAATACCGTGGATGCACGTTCTGAGACCTTTTCAGATTACGAGCCTACCGAGGATGCCGATGAGACTGACGATTCCAGCAGTTCGACTGAGTGGTTTCTAACTTGCTGTAGTTTTTTTTTTTTATGATGGTCTTGTAGGCCAGTTTCTCTTAAGGACTTGTTATGGTTGTCTTTTGACGCAGTACCGTTACCCCGACCCATCTGTAGGACTAGTTCTCCTACGCTTTTGTACGAACTCATTGAATGTTATGTATATATATTATATTCTCGCTATCTAGGTTCCCATGGATGTTTATACGAAAGAGTATATGATATCGCTATCGCACGCTTCTTTCATTGTGCATCTCTCGATAATTAAATCTTGGGACTCGAGAGTTCGCTTGCAGGGAGTCGAGTGCCCATGCCCGAGGTGCGGGGTGTGACATCCCCTCTTGCTTGGTATCGGAGTAAGGTTAGCTCGATCCAAAACTGATTGAGGATTGGAGTAATAAGGAGGAATAAGTTGGGAAAGGATGGGTAGCGAGACCTTAGAAGACTCGTTAGAGTTAGGCACTAAATGCATGGCATATGACTTGGCGCATGTGATTGACATTTGGTCTTAACAAGATTATGGTGATTTATGAGGATTAAGTTCCATTTTTAGTGTCGAAATTCATTTCTGGATTTTGGTTTGTTGAGTAAATGGGCATGACTAGTTTTGGTGAATCGTTGAAGTAAACGGAATTGAGGAATGACCATGACTGTTTATTGAAATGCCTATGAAAATAGTATTGTGGGAGGTTGCTATGTTATGACTGGTTCTTTCGGATCTAGTTTAGTATTGCTGGACTTGATTAAATGAATAAGTTACTAATTCCGTGGTGGAATTGTGGTGGTCCAGGCGTAGTAAAAGTATACTAGAATGAGTAATCCGTTCAGAAGACTTGGAAAACCCAAGAGTGGAGCCTCTAGTTCGAGGCTACCTATGGCGGAAGACCCGAGAATGGATGGAGTACTAAAGGCACTTGAAAGGATCGACGACCTCATCGGCAGGAAGACCCAGGATAGGGATGTTGCCATAGCTCAAGCGGTAGGAGCCGCAATAGCCGCTATCAATGCCAATAACTGTAATAATGGAGGCAGCGAGAACAACGACGATCGTGACCAATGTAATGAGGTAGGAAATGCCTAGGAGGAAGTTGTTGTGGCCAGACAGATGGGCTAACTAGTCGAACAATTTATCAAACTGAACTCAATCCATTTCGATGGGACTGGAGATCCTGAATTGGCGCTAAGGTAGATAGAGAAACTGGAGAAAGCTTTCGGAGTACT
This sequence comes from Rhodomyrtus tomentosa, assembly GCA_028455895.1. NCBI lineage: Eukaryota > Viridiplantae > Streptophyta > Magnoliopsida > Myrtales > Myrtaceae > Rhodomyrtus > Rhodomyrtus tomentosa. The sequence goes on along the minus strand of JAPCWY010000001.1, from coordinate 29,782,527 downwards.
AAGATGTATAGATGAAGAAAAGGTACTATTGGCGATGTACCAGCTGGAAAGTACCGCTAATGACTGGTGGACTACCATCAAGAATGTAGTCTTTTCAAAAGGAACAACTATGACTTGGAATGTCTTTACCGCGGCATTCAATGACAAGTACTTCTCTAAAACCGCTCGAGAAAGGAAGCAAGTGGAGTTCTTACGGTTATGTCAGAATCACCTGACAGTGGACCAGTATGAAGCTGAGTTATCTAGATTATCAAGGTATGTGCCTAGATAGGTAGAGGATCCCCTGGAGAAGGCGTGGAGATTTCGGGATGGACTGAGGCCTGAACTTGGTAGCTAGATGATAGCTTTGAACCTGAGAACTTATAAAGAAATTTATGAACGGGGACAAATGATCGAGAGGGACCTGAAGGAGAGAAATGCCGCATTTGGATCGCGGTTCAGTTCATTTAGAGATAACCGCCAGGTCGGCAAAAGACTTATGGCTAGCAATAGACGCTTCATCCATCCAGTAAGAAAGGACATAGTGAAGCCGTCGAAACCAATGAACTGGAGTTGCCGCCTCTATGGTAGAAGGCATGGTAACGGACCTTGTCCGACAAGGACTAGAGCGTGCTTCAAATGTGGTCAGATAGGCCATCAGATGAGGACTTGCCCAAACCAAGCCCCAACGAATTGACCTTAAGGGCAATGACCACAGGCAGGACCGTCAACTGCCACTCCCTAGATTGACCAAAATCGACTCCCAGCTTAGGGAATGGTCTATGATGTGGCACACAGGGAAGCAGAAGAAGCGCTTGGCGTGGTCACATGTATGGTTTATTTGCGTGACCAAGCTGCCTATACTTTGTTTGATCCTAGCGCATCACGCTCGTTTGTGTCTGCTCGCTTTGCTTATTTGGTTGATATGGAGTTGAAACTGTTGAGTGCGATTCTACATATTGCTACCCCATTGAAGGATAATGTCTTGGTTTTGTTGGAATGTGCTGACTGTAGAATTGTAATTGGTGGTAGTAAAGAGAGTATCGACTTGGCTGTGTTGCCCACGTATGACTTTGATATGATCATAGGAATAGATTGGTTGGGTAAGCTAAGGGCAGTAATTGATTGTAGTAGTAGGATAATCCGTTTCTATCTAGAAGGTCGCCCTAGTTTCGAATTTGTGGGAAACCGGGGAGGAACTTCGATTCCTTTGGTCTCATCTCTTGAAGCGATAAAGCTGATAACTAGAGGATGTCAGGCATATTTAGTAGCAGTTATGGACACGACTACCGAAGAACCTAAACTAGAATGTATTTCGGTAGTGCGTGAGTTTCTTCACATTTTTCCGCAACACGAGAAATTGAATTTGTGATCAAGTTAGCTCCTAAAACATAGCCAATCTTAAAGGCACACTATAGGATGTCCTTATCGAAACAAAATGAGTTAAAGGTGCAAATACAAGAATTACTAGATAAAGGATTTATTCGACCGAGTGCTTCACCGTGGGGAGGGCCGGTGTTGTTTGTGAAGAAAAATGATGGGTCCTTGCGTTTATGTATTGACTATAGACAGTTGAATCAAGTGACTGTAAAGAATAAGCAACCATTACCGAGGATTGATGACTTATTTGATCAGTTGCAAGGAGCTGCGGTATTCTCTAAAATTGACCTGAGGAACGAGTATCATCAGTTGAGAATTAAGAAGGAAGACATACCTAAAATCATTTTTAGGACAAGGTATGGTCACTATGAATTCACTGTGATGCCTTTCGGACTGATCAATGCTCCAACTGCATTCATGGATCTGATTCATCAGGTATTCAAGGAATTCTTGGATAGGTTCGTTATTGTCTTTATCGATGACATTCTAATTTGCTCAAAGGGTAACAAAGAGCACGAAGAACACCTGAAGATTGTTTTACAGACTCTGAGGGAGTACTCGCTTTACGCTAAGTTTAGCAAATGCGAGTTCTGGCTGAATAAAGTGGCATTTCTTGGCCATGTGATATCTGGAGAAGGAATTGATGTAAATGCTGCGAAGATCGAAGCCGTTATGAATTGGCCTAGACCAACTACGGTCACGGAAGTCTGAAGTTTCTTAGGATTGACGGGGTATTACAGACGATTCGTGAAGAAGTTTTCATTTATAGCCATTCCATTGATGAGATTTACTAAGAAAGAAACGAAGTTCGAATGGACGGATAAGTGTGAAAGGAGTTTCTAAGAGTTCAAGCATCGGTTAACGACCACACCGGTATTGACGATTCCATCAGGAGCTGGAGATTATGCAATATATAGCGATGCTTCGCTAAAGGGATTAGGCTATGTGCTAATGCAATATGGAAGGGTGGTTGCCTACGCGTCCCGACAACCGCGACTACATGAGATGAACTACCCGACTTATGATTTGGAACTAGCAGAAATCATCTTTGCTCTGAAGTCTGGAGGTATTATTTGTGTGGCGAGAAATTCTAGATTTATACGGATCACCAAAGCCTGAAGTATCTATTTTTTCCAGAAGGAATTGAACATGAGGCAACGCGGATGGATGGAACTGCTTAAGGATTATGATTGCGACATATTATATCATCCTGGGAAAGCGAACCGAGTCGCGAATGCGCTCAGTCGGAAATCGAGTATTGCCTGTCTATTGGTGAAAGGGTGGTCGTTATTTGAAAATTTGAGGGATTCTGAATTCAGATTGGAAGTCTGTCAGCTATCCAATTTGGTAGCCACATTGAGAATAGAACTTAAGATCCAAGAAATGATAAAAGCCTTGCAGTATACGGATCCAGAAATTTAGAAAATCCTAGAGATGGACACGGCAAAAAGGAAACCAGAGTGTTAGAGGATGAGATTTTGAAATTTCAAGGACATCTATGCGTACCAAAGGACGAAGAGCTTAGAGAAAATATTTTATCGGAGGCTCACAGAAGCAATTATAATATCCACCCAAGTAACACGAAAATGTACCAGAACTTACGTTAGCATTATTGGTGGAACGGGAAGAAGGTAGATATAGCGAAATATGTGGTGAAATGCTTGACATGCCAGCAGGTGAAGGCACAACACTGTAAGCCTAGTGGATTGCTACAACCCTTAGAAATTTCTGAATAGAAATTGAAGCATGTAACGATGGATTTTGTAATGGGATTATCAAGGAGCCACAGAAGTCACGATTCTATTTGGGTAGTCATGGACAAATTGACCATGTCTACATACTTCATTCCTATGCGAAAGGAATTCGCGATGGACAGGTATGTCGAATTGTATAGGCGGTAGATAGTGAGGCTACATGAAGTACCCGTGACGATTACATGGGATAGAGATCTCAAGTTTACGGCTAATTTTTGGAAGAGTCTTCAGGATGCCATGGGGATTCGACTGTAGTTCAGTACGGCATATCATCCACAGATGGACGAACAATCGAAAAGAACGATTCAGACGCTCGAGGATATGTTACGAACGTGTGTTATAGACTTCAAAGGTGGATGGGAGGATCAGCTGCATTTGGTGGAGTTCGCATATAATAACAGTTATCAGCAGAGTATTCGAATGACACCTTTTGAAGCATTTTACGGAAGAGCTTGCAGGACCCCGATTTGTTGGGATGAAGTTGGAGAAAGAAGTATTACAAGCCCAGAGTTGGTAGAGCAATCGGTGGAAGCGGTGAAGATAATCTGAGATAGGCTAAAAACAACACAGAGTCGTCAGAAAAGTTATGTGGATAAACGACGTAATCCCCTGAAGTTTCAAGTAAGCAATCATGTTTTCCTTAAGGTGTCGCCAATGAGAGGATTATCTCGATTTGGAAAGAAAGGAAAACTAAGTCCAAGGTACGTAGGACCTTTTGAGATTTTGAAAAGAATTGGGACCTTGGCCTACAGGCTTGCCTTACCGCCTAACTTGTCTCATGTACACAACATCTTCCATGTGTCAATACTACAGAAGTATGAGCTGGACCCGACGCATGTACTGGATTACGAGGTTATCGAAGTGGATGCCATAGTATCCTTTGTGGAAAAGCCAGTTAGGATCGAAGATCGAAAAGAGCAAATTCTAAGGAACAAGATGATTCCGTTGGTCAAAATCATTTGGGAGTACCATGGAACAGAAGGCGCTACGTGGGAAAGCGAGGAAACGATGAGGCGTTAATACCCCCATTTGTATGGATAGTTGGATTTATTGTAAATTTCGAGGATGAAATTTTTGTAAGGGGGAAGGGTTGTGACATTCTGATTTTTCCTGTCATTTCGAGACTTATCAATGAGAATATATCTAATGATATGTTTCAGTCGTATCTCGCTTGGATCTGATCAATCTCGAGTTAATTGACCGAAAGGGAAAGGCTAACACGAGACAAGGTACGTGGACCTAGGGAACTCAAATAGAAAATGACACTTTAACCATAAGGATTGTCGAGGGGATATTTAGAGCCATAAAAGGCCGATCTAAGAACGAATACGGAATGCATTGCCATCGTTATACGATTGGAGCACGGGTGATGCCAATTAACCAATGTATAATTTGTAAAATTTTTCTAAATCGAACAATGACGATCGAGACCGTCAGAACTAATAATAGACCCTCACAATTACATGACAACCAAAGTCGCCATGAATTGACGAGCCTTAAGCGTGATATGAATCAAAAAGTCGATACGCGTAACGTCTGCAAAAATCGTCCGTCATCTCGGGATAGGATGAAATCACATCTGACAGAGAAACGATTTAGAGACGAGTCTCGAAATTAGAAAATAGAGAATTAGGGATTTCAATATTATAATTGGATTGGACGCTGCCTCATCGAAGAAGATTTGAATTAGAAAAACAACGTTCCGAACGTCGATGGTAAAATTATCATTTTGCCTCTCAAGTCTTGACCTTGCCTTAATAAATGGATAATGACATTTTGGTCATTGACACTCCCTCTATAGCTGCCGAAAATTTAGAAAAATGCCAGACCTTGGATTAAGACTTGATGGACATATGGACAAATGTCATTAGATGCTCAATTGGCATTTATTAAACACTTTTAACCTACCATTCTCACTTGTTTGACCAAGCCATTTTGTGTATACACTCATCTCTCTCTCCCCTTTAGCTGAACCTCCATCACCATAGCCATCTTTAGCTCATCTTCTTCTTCTTCCTCAAACCGTGATTGCCAATGCCCGACCAGCCACTGCCGTCCCTTTCACTACTCATGACCACCGCCGCCGCCGACCTCCAGCCTCCACACCGATCACCAACCCGTTGCTCCACCTCTTGCCGACTACCTCCAAGTGGTAGTTCGGCATTTGATTGCCCGAGGAGCTCCGGCCAGCCAACCTCCAGAAAGTCGACGGATTTCGTCGCAACGTCATTTGACTGCTTGAGACGCGGGGTTGAAATGATCAATGTTATGATGCGTTGAGACGCGGGACGAGATTTGATATGTTTCGACACAGGCGTGTAATGAAATTGAAAACTTGATGCGTTTCTACGGGTCTGTCAATTGGATGGTCTGAGGCGTAATTACGCGGACTAAGCTTGAAGTGTTTTAAACGCGGGCATGATTCGTGAGACAGTTCTAAGGGGTGAAATTTGTGGCTTGACTTCGCATCTCCTGTCTGGCTTGATTATAAAGTTATGATGCCATATTGTTTGATTGATATTCACCTGCATTTGGTGGCATATTGACTGATGAGTGCATTATATTGTCGAGTGCATATTCTTGTTCATTGTTTACATTCATCTACGTATACTGTTAACCTGACCTAGGGTTAGGACCTGTCTTACTAGGATGTGAATTTCACCCCATCGTGAGACCATATTTTCAAATCCTAAGTCTTGAGGATGTTGTCGACTCGACTAGGTGACCCTAAGGAGATGACCACTTATTTTGAAGAGTTCTCGGATGGTAGGGGTACCGTGTATGTTAGGAAGAGTACTGTGGTCTGGGTCGATGAGGGTGGAGACGAGTAGATATCACATAGGTTTGAGGCATGGTTCCGTAGGGTAGGTGAAGTTGCCACTGGTCTGTTGAATGCCTTGAAGGTATCTCGCTGAGCTGTCCTTAGCTGGTGTCATCTCACTCGGGATTCGGTAGAGGTTGAAGGGTCTGTAACTGGCTCAAGGAATATACCCGAAAAAACCCCTGCTGTGGAGGATACGATTGAGCTGATTGAGATCGACACCTCAGAGGGCGAACGGGAGGACGACACGATGGAGGATACCGTGGATACACGTTCCGAGACCTTTTCAGACTATGAGCCTATCGAGGATGCCGAGAAGAGTGACGATTTCAGTAGTTCGACTTAGTGGTTTCTAACTTGCTGTAGTATTTTATTTTATTTTTTTATGATGGTCTCATAGGCCAGTTTCTCTTGAGGACTTGTTATGGTTATCTTTTGACGCAGTACCGTTACCCCGACCTATCTGTAGGACTGGTTCTCCTATGTTTTTGTGTGAACTCATGGAATGTTATGTATATATGTTATGTTCTCGCTATTCAGGTTCCCATGGATGTTTGTACGAAGGAGTATATGATATCGCTACCGCATGCTTCTTTCATTGTGCATCTCTCGATAATTGAATCATGGAACTCGAGAGTTTGCTTGCAGGGAGTCGCGTGCCCGTGCCCAGGGTGCGGGGCGGGGCAGTCAGATTGCAACTTGCCTATTCGATCTTCCCTGTTTCCTTTTCTCTAGCACCGACGCGAACTGTTGTCCAATTATATGCATCGTGTTTGTCAAAATTTACAAAGACGGAATAATGGGAAAGATGCACCTATCGTTTCGCTTATCAGGCTTGATGATTAAACTGATTTGATTGCATGAAGGACAACGCAGACCAATATTCATGAACCCTCTTTTGTTGTTTAGGCACGATGATATTCTTGCCCGCAAGTACTTGAACTCTTGCTAGTTATGCAAATGAGTACCAGCGCTGATAGTTAAGACGTGTGCTTTCATAAGCACCATTGGATGCGATTTCAAGAGTGGAATAGAGCACCTATACGACCGACGATGGGCTATCAGACTTCTAAGAGTTCAATTACATTTAATAGCACGCGCCGTACAATATGTGATCAGTGGGCAAAGGGATGATTTGCATTCGCTTTTCTGGTGAAAGCTGCTTCTTAATGGAAGTAATCCATGCATCTCGCACTCATAACACAGTTTCCTAGTTTATCTGAAGAAGGGCATCTTTGGTTTCCTAATAGATTTTACCATTGTTAGAAGTTTCACGCTATAAAGGGATGGAAATCATGAAAATCCAAAACCTCTCTGCAAACGAGTGTCTGCACCGATACTTAAGTCGTGTGCTTTCATAACCACCATTGGACGCGATTTCAAGAATGGAATAGAGCACCTATACGACCGACAATGGGTTATCAGACTTCTGAAAGTTCATTTATGTCTAATTGCACGTGTAGATGAATAGTGGGTACACAACCAGCTTATATTGTGAAAGTTGCTCCTTAATGGAAGTAATCCGTGCATCTAGCAGTATTTCTCAATTTATCTGAAGAAGGGCACCTTTGGTTTTCTAAGAGATTTTACCGTGGTTAGAAGTTCCGCGATGTAAAGGGATGGAAATCATCAAAATCCAAAATCCCCCTCCCCCGACAAATGAAAGATAAAAAGCAAGAGAGAGAGAGAGATGATCTAATGAGATCCCATTTGGTACGGCCTATCCGCCGACGAATCCCGCAAGTTGAAATTATTCTACGAGGATGATGATTGGGAGATTTCACATCGACCCAACATCGAACTATTCAACTAAAATAAAAAAAAATGGAAACTTTTTCACCCATTGGAAAAACTTAAAAGTTGTTGCCTCCTACGCCGCCCACGGACACAGAGGGAGAGACTTTGAATGACCCTACTCATAGGTCATGAAAAAGCTTTGTTTAGCCATCCCGAGAAAAAATAACCAATGCTGAGATTACACTCTCTCTCCAAAACCCGTTGGGGGCAAGCATAATCTCAAGTGCGTGATTACATTTGCGAACATAAATTATATTACCAAACAACCGAGCACAACAAATCATTCGGACACTTAGTTGACGATCCGATTACTCTAATATAATCTTAGTCACGCGCACTAACCACGCACGCATCTTATCGCAAAGTTAATTAAGGAAAAGAGGGTGTTGCTTAAAAATGAAGGAAGCCCGATCAATAAAGCACTAGTAGTGCAATTTCTTTTTTCTACCATCCCTCCGTCACCTAATGTGTTGTTCGTTGACAAAGGTGATGGGGACCTTAATGACTTGATTATTCCTCGATTAAAATTCCACGTGTCGGAGTGAAAGGGGGAGTCCACGTTGGCTGATGGCATGGGGGGGAGCAAAGGGACAAGCTAGTGGACCACCAATGATTTGTCATGATTGATGGAGAATTTGATATCAGAGGTGATTAGGATGATTACGATAAGTAGGAGATTATTAGGGTTTTGGTCCCATTATTTACACAAGGGGGAAGAAATGAACCCTCCTATAACTTAGGGTCTATTTGATTCAATACTTGATATCAACATTGGGGTTCTAAAGTCTCTTGGTCAAATATAAATGCTGTTTAGTTCATTTTTTGGTTCACTTTGAGCAGATGCAATTACATCTCAAATGCTCTTCAAAGTCCTTTAGGCGAAAGTACCGCTAGAGCTACTTTGAGAAGTTATATCTCAAATGCAACTACTTTTTTTTAAAAATAAAATTTGTCACATTTACTTGCCGTCCCCCACCTGCGGCCAGCCACTGTCGCCGTCGGTAGCTGGCAGCCGCGGCCCACCGTCGGTTGCCGCCGTCGCCAGCCGCTGCTGTCACTTTTTTTTTTTTTTACAAAAAAAGTAAAAATACTTTACAAAGTTTATTTTTCACCAAACGACATTTACGTTAAAGTTGCTTTCAAAAGTGTTTTTAAAAAATATTTTATCAAACACTACTTGCATTTTAGAAAATGTCTTTTGTCCAAAGGCATTTGCATACACTCAATGTCCCTTGGCCAAATCCTAAATCAAACATGCCCTTAATTTTTGTGATCCTTGCAGTCTCCTATCCCTCTCCCTCTCTTTCCATTCCACTTCTTTTTAACTTGATGTGGCACCACCTGTTAAAACCTTTACCATGTCGGCAACGTAATACGCGTGATTTCGATGTTACCCGGATATACTGCGAAATGAATTGTTTACATGCATTAGTAAATATAGGGGAGAGTATGATTTCAAGGTAGAACCATAAATTGAGGAATCGACCCGGTGAAAACATGATAGGTTCCATATTTCAAGGTATATATGGTAGGTTTCATGTTTTAAAAATTATAGAACCGGTTCTGAAGGGTATGTTCAAGATTTTAGAAGGTGGAATGTGAAACTCAGAAGTCGAAACAAGTCTTTGTGTTTTTCATGCTATGTTTTCGCGCGATCATGAAGTGTTTTATGGTCTCTAATGATGAGTATGTAATTAATCCAAGCTTCTATTTCCGGCGATATTCATGACTGAGACTTGTCAATGTTTCACATTCTTCGTGTCTAAATATGAATTTAGTCAATGGATGACAGAAGCAAATAATAGTCATTAAAAGTGATAATTTACTACAATCACTCAATTAAAAATAGGAAATCGGGTCTTGGGTGAAAATATCTTTTAGCTTTGGAGGATCGGATCGCACAAATACTTATATCTTGGATTTAAAAACTGATACTTTTGCAGACGGGAGAGCACTCCCTTTCGTGAGAGCGTGGCAATTATTTGTCACGGCGAAAAGGGTGGAAGTGGCGGTGTTGGAGATAAGGTTTCGCGGCATATTTGGTTCGCTCCCCAGGCTTGGCGCTCTGTGTTTGGCTTTTACCCAGCCGTCCGCACCGGCCATGCATGTCAAGGGAGCACCCACTTTTGTCCGTATCTAGGTTTCTGATTACCCTCGGCCACACCTCATGTCATCGTCTCATGATTATAGACTTAGTTGCGATTTCATGATCAAACGAATTGCCTCCACGGCAGTGAGATTGCTAGGATAATCTTTCAAGTGTGTGAGAGTTTGCCATCAGTCCAGGAGCTTGGGCATGAGGGCCTACAAGATTGCATCTACTTGGTACGTGTGAAATCGCGACGGATTGCGGGGTTAGCAGATCGAGTTGAGCAGCAAATGGTCATAATCAGAGCCGAAAGTAGGCCGAGTTCATCCGCGTGTAGCTGGGGCTCGACTCCCCCTGGTTGGGGGTTCAATTTGAATACGCGGCTATGAGCTTAGTCAAGTATATCTTTCGAAGTCAAATTTGAGCTCGCCGATAATCACCTTTAAAAAAGGCACGCGAGATTAATTGAGTTTAAACTAGCTTCCATTGTATCGGAAGATAATACTTAAACGACTATAAAACTAGACACATAAATGCTTAAAAACTTATGGTACAGAGAGAGATCAATGACAAATATTTGAATCCATCTATGGGTAGCTCAGTTGGTTAGGGCGCACTTGGGATTGTGTGGTTAGGTGTATTGGTTCCAGGTTCGATTCCCCAAATGAACACCTGTAATTTAAGTGGGTTGCTGTGTTAGTATCTCCCGAGGAATAGTCGAGGTGTGCGCAAGATGGCCCGGCACCTTGGTTATCAAAAAAAAAAAAGAGAAATATTTGATCTTATTAAGCTAAAGTTTGAGCTCGAGCTTGAGTATGGGCCCTATAATTTGGTCTTAATTGGATCAAGCCATTGATCGAGCTTTTAGGTTTCTTGACCTTCCATTCGAATTGAGTTCGAGCAGAAATTTTAATGCCTAATCCAATTTGAGTTGGGTGTCGAGGTTAGCTCGGCTCGAACATACCATTTGTCATCCGAACATTGGTAAACATTGGAAAATCTAATAAGGTTAAGCAAGGCCGGGCTAACCCCACCCCCACTCTGTATGAATCATTTTTGTGTCGCATCTTTCCTCTTTGAGAATTACCTATGAAAAATAGAAATAAAAATTCACAAACAAGGGTATCCATCTAATTAAATTAACTTATGGGATCCAAGCCCAATGAGAATTCAGCCCAAAAGCCCAACAGGAATTGGATTCATGTGCATGCACATTGCACAAATGAAGCGCTAAAGCCATGTCTGCCCCAAAAAACTTCACTATAATCAACAATGACTGCACGATGTCAGTTTCAGTTTTAACGATAGGGAGAGTCCCCAAACGCCAAGACGGATGAGAGAATCAACGAAGAACACGGCTCCAGAAAGTGAAAACGAGCGAACACTTCGAGTTTACGGCGTCGAACAAGACATACAGAGCTTTCCTCAACGATCCGGCCGTTACAAAACGAAGAAGGCGACGTGATCGACTTCCTGTCGAACTTTCAGCGCGATCCAATGGTGGATGAAGTCGCATTGCTCGATTTTACCAAAGCCGGGCACAATGCACTGGTCATCTGCGCAAACCAGCTGCTTGCCTCTATCTTCCATCTCTCTTTTACTAGACGAACTATTCCCCCCAAAAGTGACCGAGCAGCGAGCACCCGCGTACTTTAGCCATAAAAATATAAGGACTCAGCCGCTAAAAACCTGACTTTTTTCCACATAGGAAGCGACCAACCGAAACGTTTTTGAATGGCTCTCCAAGTATCCAGAAAACTTCTTCTCGATCGTTTATTGATCGAGTTAGGGACCGAATTAATTCATCCATTAATATAAACTGTCATGTTCAAACTCGTCCAACTCTAGCTCGAAACTGTATATTATTTGGATTTTTTGAAGGTCAGCTCTTAAGATGTGTGGTTTGTTCGTGGTGGACAAGCGTAGCAGTTTCTAACTACACATGACAAAGTGACTTAAACACTTCGTTAAAAGGTTTAGGACCACATGCTTTGGACTAAATTGGCATAATTGTAAAAGATTTATCGCTGAATTGACAATTTTAAAAAAGTTTAGGACTGAATTGACACAATTGCAATAGGTTTAATTATGATTTTTTTTTTATAATTCTCTCCTAAAATTAACATACATAAGTTTATATACTTGTGTTCTGATCAAATCTCGGTAAGAGTTCCCGCCTAAATAATTATAATGCCATTTGCTACGTAAATGTGCTAGTGAGGCAATGAGATGAGAATCGCGATGCGAGCGAGGAATGTAGCCTTATGCATAGTTTGACGCGTTCGTAATAAAGAGTACATGAGCCTTTTGATATGCCTTATATGATGACTATCTGAAGCAACAGAAAAAAGGTAACAGAATATTACAATATCAATAACAGTTAACTAGAATAAATAGAGAAATTGCCTAATTAATCCTAGACCTGTAGTATGGGTACCAAGTAAGTCCTAAATTTCTAAATTTCACTAATTTAATGCTAGCCCTTTGCGTGAAATTAATTCCATTGCAGTCATTCTAGCCAAATTTTTTCGCTAGAAATTGATGATGTGGGCGACGTGCCAATTAGGTCGGTGGATCTTTTGACCGCTATGTCAATGATTTCCCGCAAAGATTTAGGAAAAATATATCTAACATAATGGATATTCTCAAGAGATGTCGTGGTTAATATATGCAGGTTACTTTTTGAAGAAAATGTGTCCATTTGGTATGTCAATGATATCCTTGCTCTTCTTGTCTGTACTTTGTAGTCTTTTCCTTAGTTTTAAGCTTTTGTTCTGCTTTTTGTTGTTGTAAATTTTCCGATTGTTTGAATAAAGAGCCACGTAGTCATGCTCCAAGCATGAACTATGAAGCCACGGCCCCAAATTTTACAAAACAATCCTTTACACCCCACAAAACTTCCAATCACCAAAAGTACGAGCTGAGCGGTCAAAGTGTCCAATCCTCCAAGGGTTACGAGTTACGATCAAGAGTGTGATCCCAGAATAGGATAAAACCAATGATCCACACAACCAATTCTTACCATTGATCTTTTCCACTTCTTTGCACCAACTTGGACAAAACATACATATTACTCTCTTTCATCGTACTACATTTTCGGGATAAATATGCCAGGAGTATCATAACTCGTGTACGACGTTTACTTGAGTGTCATAATATTTTTTTTACTCACTTGAGTATCACAAATTTGAAAAATCGATTACTTAAGTGTCATCGCCGATCTACCTCGTCAAAAATCTTACGTGGATGCCAGAAAATCTAACGTGGCATTGCTGGAGCAATTTTTCTAAATTTTTTAATGTACACGTGGATTTTTTTAATTTTGAAAATTTTCTTATTCTTTTAATTTTTTATTTTATTTTCCCCCCACTTGACTGACGAGGGTCACCAACAATCCTTGCCGACCATTGCTGCTCACCCTTGGTCGGCATGGTGCAAAGGCCCTAGATGATGACCGTTGTGGCCCTGATGGCTGGGTACGAGGACGCGAATGCCCTTGAGGCCTTGCTAGCCATGGGCAAGGCGGCCCTAGGCCATCGTATCTCAATCGTGGTTGAGAGTGCAACAGCCCTTGCCAAGCCTAGGTGAGGCGGTTGGTGGGGCTATGATAGCCCTCGCCCAGATTTGGCGAGGGGCTTTGCATCCTTGTCCGCGGTCCTGTCGATCAAGGGCGAGGGTGACAAGCGACCCTCGCCGGCCAAGGGAGGAAAGGCAATAGCGAATGCCGGTGACTTTCGGTATTCCGGAAAATATTAAATAATAAAAATAAAAAAAAGGAAAATATCAAAATAAATAAAAATAAGAAAATATTCTAGAAAATATTAGAAAACAAAAAATTCATGTGTCCCTGAAATATAAATAAATACCGATAAAAATTTCACGTAGGACAATTTGGCGGAAGTGGCAGTAGTGATCCATTTTTACTCTGATGTGGTACTTAAACGGGAAAAAAAAGTTATGACATTCAAGTGAACTTCATATAAAAGTTATGACACTCATAGTGAACTTATCCCTACGCTTTCTTTCTTATTTTTTTTTTAAATAGCAGGACTAGGCCATTTCTGTCATTACACTACATTAGTTTTCGGATGTACTTGTGTTAGCAATCTGGTTACCTAACAAGATTAGGAAAGGGTGTAGTGACTTCTCTGCTTCTAGAACTTTGCCATTTCCTTTTTCAATTACAACACGCCCTTCTCAATAAAGATTACACAAGTAGAGCGGCTTTGTTCCTGTTCCCATCGAATTTGTCAACATTACAGTTCGCTCAGGAGCAAGGAAAGATGGGGACAGACAAGATTGGTTTGGTTTGGTTTGGTTTGGTTTGGGTTGGGACAGGGTGGGGCGTGAGTGGAGGGTGACTGGGTGAGGGAGTTTTAAGGGCATGGATGAGGAAGCAGTGTCACCCTGCGTGTTCGGGTAGGGCCAGCGACTCTCCTAGAGCCGCAACCGATGGGCCAGCTTCGCTAGTAGGCCCTCGCTATTGCTATGGGTGTCGTTACTGTCATAGAACCATAAGCGCCAAATCCCCTGACCCTTACCTCCTGCGGGTTCAACATCAACATTAATAAGACATTTATCTCAAATTAATTGAGGTTGGTGGTCGATGAACTTAAAAAAATCATAAAAATAAAAACAGAATCAAAGGAATGAGTAAAGATAAATGTGTAAAAATAAATAAATATATATCTATTTATTTATACACTATATCTTTACAATACTAACAAAAGGGACGACCGGTCCTTTTGTCACTAATCACCCCGCGGGTTCCCAAAAAGAAAAAAAAAGAAAAAAAAGAAAAGCTCTCCCGACCCTCTCCGCGAGCGTACAAGGGACGACCGGGCGTCTTGCCACCAACCAACCCTACAAGAAGGCCTACAAGTCTCTCCAGTGAAAGCACGTGGCAGCGGCGGCGCCCTTTCTCGAACTCGCCTTCCGACCATGCTCTCTACTTCTCTCTTTCTTTCTCTGTTGCTTCCGTATGTTGTTGTTATTATTGTTTTTTTTTTTCACTTTTTTTATATCTATTTTCTGATGCAGCCTTCACTTGATGCCATATTAACGCAGGTTATTGTAGTACTATTGCAAGTTCTCAAGAGGTATAATCGGTAATTTAATACAAAAGCAATAAGAAATTCAATATATAATAGTATTTCCAGTGCCGCCAAATACGATTGATTAGTTAATGTTTTTAGATTTAATGTTGTCAATGTTGTCGGTCCCTTTAGTTGGATAGAAATGACGGAGATCCTTGATTACACTCATAGATTGAAAATTGTAGATCATCTATAAATATTCAGATTTCTGGTGCACTTATTATTATTAACTTTTTTGATGTATGAATCGAGTTTGGCTTATAAATTAGTGGCATCTAACTGGACTGATGTCACAGACCTTGACAACGTGGGAGGAAGTCAAGGAAAGCACATGATTCCAGACCTACCTTCAACTCAAAAGACACAAGTTAGTTGAGTTGGATTCTCTTGCTGGACTTTTCTATATTTACCTAGTCATTGCGTTCCCTCCTTGTGTTTTCACTTGTGCGACTCCAAGTAACTTCTGAGTGATGTGAAAGGCACAGCGCTAGTAAGGGTCGCAACTTAATTGTTAGGCATGGGTCGAGGTCATTTCGGACTATTAGAGCCGTAACACTATTATTGCGCCTAAATCCCATTCCTGACCAAATCCCAAATGAAAACCCTACAATAACACCACCTCTCAATCATCTAAAGAAAAGCCACAGCAACCAACCCAAAAAAAAAAAAAAAAACGAAGTAGTTTTGAAACTTGTCATTCTTTGTTACCAAATTTAATTCATTAGTTTTCTTAGCCAATTTCTTGCTTTTTTTTTTCACAAAATACGACAACGTTTTTCGTTATGGTTAATGTGATTCACTATACGTGACGCGTAGCGATTTAATAGTGAGAATGGACGAAATTTGTAATAGGTGTTATTTTGGTCCTTGAGAATGAAGATTTGGCCCTTTTTTTCATGTCGATTTGAAAGATTGTGTTATTTTTTTTTTAGGTGATACGAAAGGTTGGGATTTATGTTGGTTACTTGAAAGATCTTATTCATTTTTGTTCCTAGCATAAACAATTCTTTTTTTTTCTTTTTGGATTTGGCCTTCCATTGTTGGCCAATCGGACCGCTTGTTAGGATTCGATGTACAACCACAATGAAATATGGCATAAATGAGAGAAAGAGAAATCGAGATACAAGATTTATCCTTATTCACCTTTAAATTAGGGCTGCATTCAATAGAAAACTTCACTGTGCATTATAATTATCACTTCACACCTCTTTTCTACACTACTCAATTACAAACGAAAAAGGCTATATACATGTCTATAGTAGTAGAAGCCCAAACTACTAAGAAAATGAGGGCTCAAACCGAAAAAAACCTTACGGTGGCTCAGGAGCGGGACTCCTGTGCTTTTTTGTGGGGAGTATTAACCACACCCCCAACACCTCTCAGTCCACTCTCATTTCATTGGTTTACTTATCAAGAATTAAATTAGATTTTTTTTTCTTATAACTAAAGTGAATTCAAGAGGGGACTGAAGCGCTAGTAGGCTTTATTAGCGGAATAAATGTAAAAATTTCGTGTGCTGGAAATGAACTCCAAAATCGAGAAATCCGAGGGATGCCACGTTGAAAGTCCTTGACTTCAATTAACTAAAAACTTTGATGCGGGTGCGTTAAACAGAGGATCGACAGCCGAGAAAGAAATCCGAACTCGATCTCGGATCCTTAAGTCGAGAGGACTTGGACGGTTCAAGCACTCAATCGCAGGCTCTTGAATTAGATGGCGAGAGATCTCGAGCAAAGAATTTGGTTTTTACTGCATTGAGTTTACGTTATAGAATAGTAAGTACACGTAAAATCGAAGAACATAAAAGTAAATTTGAAAGTAAAGTGCGCTTACATGGTTAAAAAGGCAAAAAAGAAAAAAGAAAAAAGAAAAAAGAAAGATTCATACGTGGCTTGGAAAACCCTTGCTGCAAACCGCGTCATACCTATTTCTAGTGTAGTACAAACAACAGGGATACAATACAGACATAGAAAGATACAATACAAATACAAATACAATAACTGATGTAGACATCCCTTTCAAAGATAGATTTTATCCACTCACAAATTCCTGTAAGCTCTATACATTTATGACTCCTCTTCATCTAGTGAGGAAGAACACGAGCGAGCATCCATATTCTTCATTCGCATCATCAATTAATCTTCCAATGGAAAATGCACTTGCAATCCGTATTTTTTCTTTTCTCGATCTACAGCATGCTTTCGCTTATTCGACGTGCTCACATCCAACTACTTAAACTGGAACCAATCACGTTGATTCCCTATCTGACGACTTTGCTCTAACAACAGCCTTGGTCTTTGAATCACAGATTTTCTCCTTCCATAACAGAGCGATCGTCCACCAAAGCACAAGGTGCAGAATCTGTCTCACACTCTGTTTTCTGCGGCTCTCAAGATTTAGAACCAACATCTTTTTGTGAAGCGGCTTGTGACTCGTTGCGAAATTTATTGACCGAATGAGAAAAAAATGAAATCAGATTTTGATGCGTGAATTTAATTTCTTTAAATAATTATTTGCCCTACAATGCTGGTAATGGTTACTGTTAGAGATGTTTTTAGATATCTTCTAGAAGATGTTTTTAATAGTTACCAGCAAAAAAATCCTCCGAGATACAATAAAATCACGTAATGAGAATATCTAATAGCAATTTTAATATTTCTCTTATAACTCTCAGAATAAAACAATTGAAAACAATGGTCGTATTTTTCTTGAAAGAAAACAAAGATTGAAGTTGAAGTTCGTAAAATATTAAGTAGAAACTTTTGAATACATAATATCAAACACCTTTGTGAATAGACATGTTATCCCAAAAAGGATACAACTTTTTCATTTATGAAAATAACACAACTTCTCATGTCTGAAAACTGTAAGTTCGGACACAACAATTCATGCCTGAAAACTATTAGTTCGGACACAACTCTTCATGTCTGAAAAATCGCAACATTTCAAAGATTGCAAGAGCGCTTAATAACTGTTAAGAAAAACAAAAAACAAAAAATAAAACTGTAACTCATCTATGAACAATCAAACTGTTTCGCAGTAGTTATTTTCTATAATTATAAAATTAAAAATTCAGTAAATGAAAAATAATAATCATTGATTAGTGTCAATCCTGATCCACAACCGCACAAGCCGGTATAGTGTAGTCCGACTTGTTTAGCCCATTATCTTCATTTGAAAGACTAGAAAAGCCTTTCGCTAAGATAGTGGCCCGCACTCCCCTCTTCCCCTATGTGGGATAAGAAAGAAAACAATCATTTTGTTTGTTTTATAGACAAACCGTCAAAAGGAGGATATCAATGACTAAAGCTTAATGTTCAGTATTTGTTCCAATTTGAGTACCACCAAGGTCAGAAAGATCTTGATGAATCACAAACTTCTGTGCAACCGCACTCTTTGTGCGTTCAACGAATGACCGAGAAAGGAATACGGACTCGATCTTGGACCCTAAAGTGGCTGACATTATTAATCTATTAGAGGTAGATGGCGCAAAATGGATCAAGAATCCACGTCTTAATCTACATTTAAGAGTGTGGGTCACATTATTAATAACTTAACGGGTTCCAGATAGGTCTTGAATGGGTTACCTTGCTATCTTAAGTGACTTATAAAGAGGTTTTCTAATTTTTATATTTTCTGATTTTTTTATTTTTATTTTATTTTTTCTTTTTATTGATTTATTTATGACACGACCTGACCCAACCCACCCGTTTAACAGGTCTAAGAGGATAAAGTTCAGTTTTATGACCGAGCCATCTATTATATGGCTCACATTATTAATCTATCGTTTGTTCCACGAGCCAAGTCGCAAATTGGACTCATCATTTGCCCTCATGCATTGGTAAGAAGGGCGGTAGGAGTGTGAAGCACTAGAATAGGACAATATCACTTGCACATGTACTAGGTTAAGAAATCCGAGCAATACTTGCATGCTCTCAATGCACCTTAACCACTGCTTATCAGTCACTGCCTAACTTCCCTACATTTATCTTTCTTTTTGCCATATTTTACCACTTTTGGATTGAGTTACCAACTTTTAGATCCCCTGATTAACGACCTCTTATATTTACTCATTCTTTTAGGAGATTATCACACTAAATTAGTGTGTTTGACAAATTTTTCTCCCATTATGTTACCAACTAGTATTTAAGTTATTAACTTTCATCTGAATTACTTGTTGACACCTAAATTTTGATTTTTAGGAAAGTCATTCATTTTAGCATAAAATGAGAATTAATAATAATTCTCACAAAAAATAAATCCTCATGTATTGCATATTTATTTTCCGTCGGTCATGCATTTGCATTTAGACCGACAATAGAGGAATTGGAACTCAAATTGGCAGGCAACTGGATCGGACTCAACATAAAATTTTCGACCAATTTATTCGAGTGCTGAATGTTGTAAGAGGCTTAAATCCTATTTCAGATCCATTAAAGTTTAATTTGTGAACGGATTTGGATTATTAGAACCCATGGCATTAATAAAGCTCACACAATTACAGTTAAGAGGCTTTGAGTTTAATCTGAAAAGAAGTCCACAAAAATAAAAAATAATTGAGCCCATAATTGGATTAGTGTGCAAGAAAACCTAATGTGCACTATAAATACATCCTTAGGGTTGACGCAAAAGGGGGAGGCCAATTAAAAAAATGACACAGACGGCGGATTTTGGGGTCCTTGGAGGCCGATTGAAAACACGGCATAGAGAGGGGCTGGTCTTTGATTCACAATTTACGACAAGAAGGCGAGAGAACTGATCTTCTCTACATGAGAAAGGCATAATGCATGGAGAGAGAGGTCAGCCACCATTGAGAAAGGTGAAATCAAGAGAGAGGAAGGCCATTCATCATAATTTCTTTGGCAGAATTAAGAGAAGAAAGCTTGCTCGCGTACTACCTCATCTTGCGAAACCAGGGAGGCCACGCAATTAGAATATACGGCCGAAGAGAAGAGGTGGAGAGAGAGACGTGGGATGGCCTAACTTTTCCTGCGTGATCGCACCTCGCCCATGCGGTGGAGTCCTTTTCGCACCCTCACATTTGATCCATCATCGTAGTCTTTTTCAGAAGCCACTGCTCAGATCCGAAGCTCCCGCGGACTATCTATGGTTCCAAACAATACATTACTTTGTGACTCAGTCCGGCGAGCCAGACCATCGGAGCGCCATGATCCATCGGCGATGCATCTTCGAGTAGATTAGAAACCTTGGAAGGGGTCCTGTCAAAAGAAAGATTAGTGTCCGAGCGGTAATATTTGTCCTGGAATGTCCAAGCCAAAAGTGTTGACTCCATATGCTGATCTGGTGATCCCTTCGATCAACACTTCATCACTACTGAAGTTTGAGAACCACGAGTCCAAGAGGGCCCCCAGTAGTCAACAAAACAGAATAGCCAATGTTCAATGACTCTAGCGGATTCGTTTTAACTTTGGAGGACCCAATACAGTCATCCAGTCGCCGAAATCAGTCATTGACACCATCGCCGCCGACATCAGTCATTGACACCATCGCCTGACTATCCACCAACCCGCCTTGATCCATCGACGCTCAAGTTACTGTCCCGACGAGATTGTGTTGCTGCTTAGTCGAGTTTCGCTGCTGTTCGGTCATATTTTCAAGACGTCACCAAAGCCAGTTCGTGTTTCCAGTTTGAGGATTGATCCAAATGCGGTCCACGGATATATATATATTATACTGCTGTTCGGGTCTCGAAACAGCCTCGTTTTTTTTTGTGATTTTTATCACTAATTAGTGCAGGATTTATTTGCTCGTCGTTTGAAGTTAGTCGTCGCAACTTTTGATGATAGCTTCTCGCGTATTTGGTGCTGTCAAACGTGCAATTCGGCTGCCGCAAATTTCTTTTGTCCGAAGCTCCTGGGCTTGCACGTTTTTCTTCACTGATTGGTCCAAGTAGCTTACTTGGAGTTCACAATTTTGGTTTAACTTCAACCCAGGTAATATTCTTATTTCATGATGCTCTGAGAATGTTGATTGATGACATTGATTTTCGGATAGGCTGGTTCATATGTGGTAATTACCAGGTTTGAGATCTGGATTATAAAATGAACCGATGGAATATTGAGCATATCTCTGACATTGAATATTTTCGGTATGTATTTTGATTTGAGTTTGAAGTAGTCTGGACCTCAATCGTATCCATGGATATTGTGCTTATTTTCAGATCACATCCGCAAGAAAGTTTGTCGCCTAATCTTGCATGTTCGAAATTTCTGAATGAGTCTTGGGATATCATGTTTATTTTCGGATTCTTGACATATCTTAATTTTAAAATTTGGAACATATCTTTAAAATTTGGAAGATTATCTAATATAATTTGAAAACTTCAAGAGATGATCCTTCCTAATTTTGAAGACATGATCCTTTGTGGATAGTACCATTCTTGAAAATCCTGGCACCTACCCTAGTTTGGCTAAAAATTTAAAAGGGAAAAGAGTGAAAATTACGTCCATGCATATCTTGTCATCTTGCATAGTTCATATAGTTTGGTAAAGCGTATCTTTGTTCATGCATTATCTATTGCATAGCCCGCATATTAGATTTCTCGAGTATCCCATCATATATTTCATATTTTTGAAATTCCCTAGCATATCTTTAAGAGCTATTTTATGCATGGCCAAAAAATTAAAAAGAAAAAGACAAAAAAATATGCTCATTTATGCATCTCACGTCACCATATTTTCGGAATTTATATTCATGCATCATATAGTATGTCATTCATGTATTGCATTATAAAAAGCGAAAACCCCCAAAAAAAGAAACACATCATTTGAGTTTCAAATTGATTCAATCCGCGTCGTCAATTTAAGACATCTCATATGGAATTAAGATACCGAAATGGCATTAGTTTTAATTAACTAGTGTAATCAATTCCCCGAATCCACAATCTCTAGTTCGTAGAAGTAAAATAGTTCTCCCGCTGTTTTACTTAGGTTTCTAATCAACCTATCAAAAATGATTATTGGCGACTCCAAATTCTAAATCATTTCTAATTAATTTAAGTTGCGATTTGGTAGGGCTTGGGAAAGTCCGTATTAGATTTGTCATTAAAATTAACCTGATAATTCATTGGCCTACAGTATTTTCGATTTAATTTTAAGTCATGACAGCTTGGAGACTCCGCTGAGGAATCGTTTTAATTTTTTTTTTCGAAAAAATGGAGACTTAAATGATTCTCTTGAATTTTTCGAAAAATTTAAAGTTTTAGTGGACTTAGGCCTATAAACATTCTATTGATGTCTTGCATTGATTGATCTTGGTTGAATCTCATTTATAAGGTGTTAAATGTTTTTGCAGGTTTGGAGTGATAAGGGGTAGAGTTGTTTGCTAACCTTTTCTTATAGACCGGAGTAGGAATGTATGTTTTGGGGTGTTATATTGAAGCGTTGTTTTGATATAAACTATTATGCATGTTTTTATTACTTCGCATTTACACATAGCACGCACAACCCGCCATTGCACCTAAATGACTAGGCTAGTCTTAGGATGGTATTTGATTAGGGACACTTTGACCATCGCCACCTGGCCTGAGTCTTCCTCTTCAAGTCCCGAGTTCTTTCAAATCAGTGCCATGATTCATTACCCCTATCATTCGCCATGTGATACGGGTTGATACTTGGCTGAGCCGGATGTCTACGGGGACCCTGATTCAATCACAAACCAGGGTGGTTCAATTTGGATATCATTGGGCTCCAATTTCGTTAAGCCTTGATAGATAGAAATCGAACCTCACGTCGCATTTCATCCACATGTCTATGTGATTGGTCATTTAAGATGTCTCAAAAGGTGGTACACTTGTCAATCCTTATCTTCCTGCTTACTTATATTTTCAGATTGACTGTTTTTAAGCGAACCCTTTGCATGCTATGGTTTTTTAGAATGTCTTCTGGTCATTTCTGAACTCTAACATCTAAATGGAAAATGTTCATAGCATCTTGAGCTATCCTATATAAAATTTTGATAATTGTCCATAGTATTTTCCATTTAATAATGAATTTTCATTAAGAACACTGTAAGTTGGAATTTCGACAGTTTCCTGACACTATTCTTTTCTTGCAGTTTACTACTCTTAAATGACCTCCTTTTCCAAACCATGAAAAATGAAATTTGTAGATTGATGTCTGAACTAATAACCTACAAAATTTCAGATTTTAATTCACAATATAAGGAGGTACTTCGTTCATTTAACAAAGACCGGACGAAACAGTTTTCTGGAAAAATATTTCACAAAAATACAATAAACTGTATTGAATGGTCCATTTTCGACCTTAAGTCCGAACATAAAAGTTGTTCATCACTGTGTCCCGCACCATCTCATAAAATTTGGAAATTTTTCGATCAAAGATCAAATTATAGATAATTTTATCGTAAAGGTCGACGAAATTGAAAAAACTGTCTTATTCAAGTTTTTGTACATATTTGTCTTGTCGAGTCTAGAGAATTGTCATGCACCGGCTCATTACTCTTGTTCAGTGTGCTTATCTTCGCTTGTTATTTCATTGGATAATTTACCACGGATCCTCCGCACATCACTCGTTGGTCGCGAGGAGAATGTCTAACAAAGCATAAATAAATGCTACGATCTAAAAAGCCCTCAAGAACCATATTGATGCTCTCAATAATCGAGTGACATGATCTCACAGATGATTACAGAGCGTAGGGCAATTTTGAAGCTTTGATAGCTACAAATTCATTCATTCATTTTTTTTACCAAGCAGCGAAGCTGGTAAAATAAAAGTACAAAGCATCAAATGAATTTCAAGTGAAGGGTAACTCGGTATCGATTTCAATTTATCCTTTTTTATTTCACATATGACATTATTTTATCTCTCTTTTGACAGGAAATGATAAAAAATAAATGATTCGTTTGCCCAAAGCTGAAAGCCCAATTTTCGAATCAAAGCCAAATCTGGGGCAATTCTTGATGTCGTCCACTTGGCATAACCTATCATGATTGAAAATGGGCAAACTTGCCCCAAACTCTAGCCTTAGAAAGGGAGTATGTATTATTTAAGCCATTCAGCTTTGAAGATAACATTCTATTTTTTCTTGCAGGAACATACAATCTATTCCAAAATGAAGTAACCTATCCAAGTCAAAGAATCTCTTCGATTCAAGGAATACATAAAAGGGGTGAAATTGTATCGCTCTAATTCTTTTGGAATTTGAGAACATATATTGACACGTTCCCTCTTGATTTTTACAAAGCTTATTGCCATGCCGAATAGGGCAAATTTTTGGCAATCAAATTGCATCACGCCTAACTGGGGCAAGTGAATCATTTGTATGCTAGACAAAAAAATATATATATATGTTAGTAACCAACTCAAATATTCGAAGAAAAAAAAAACAAATAAGAGTTTGTAACGTGAAACTTGTCGTAACTTTGTTGGTGAAAAGTGCATGATCACTCTAATCAAGATTGGTAATTTATAAAAACAATCGTAAATTTTAAAAAAATTTCAAAGGGAAATTAAAGTGGTAATTGAGTAGAAAAGTTGACAAATCTAAGAAATAATGAACAAACACTGGTAAGCAATTCAAATGAAATTGAGTAACTCGGAACTTGTTGAACTAAATTGAGTAACTTAATTGATGTAAAGTTGGTAGTCATTGGTTGGCGGTTCAGTCTAGTCATTGCATGGGCTTACATGGGCCAGTTCATACTAGTCAATGCATGGGCTCGACTTTGTGGTAATAAGAACCAATCAGCAAAAGGCATTAAGGCTGCAAAATCTAATACACCAACTGCGGTACAATAGGGATGTAATTCACTATTCATTAGATCACAGGCAGGACTTTCGCCACGTCAAGGTAACAACTACCGCCAAGTTATATCCCTTCTCTGGATCCATTAAGAAATAAGATAAATGATCGAGAAACTCAACGTCATTATTCCATTATTCTTGAAAAACTTAAAGTCGGGCATTTATTTTTGCACTACTACTACTACGGATACGAAAATAATGAAAAAAGAAATGAATTCAATCCTCAACTATTCCTATCAAAAATAGGATTGAATACGGATTCGAGTCGTATCACACCGTATCATAAAACGGCACCGCTGCCCTACACCATCGGTTGTCATCTACTATAATCCACCTCTCCATACAGTATTGCTATGATAATCTGAAGAGTGCATCTAATAATGAAAACATCAGTATTTATTGGTCCCCCTATGGAATTCCAAGGAAATCTCTCTGTGCTATATAAATTGATTCGGCTCCAACAAAGACAAGAAGAAAACACCTCTCTCTCTACCCTGTTCTTATTATTTAATTAATTCGTCGAATTTCCTATACACAAAAAGAGAAGCTCGTCTCTCTCCCTCTCATCACCCCCACTCTGCCTTTTTTTAATAAACAAACAGACCTATTCGCAGACAACCATGTTTATCATCTTCTCCCTCTCTTCCCCCGTCTCTCTCCCTCTCTCTCTCCCCCCTGAGCTGTGTAACATCAATTAGATCGAAGGGGGAAGGGTCAGTTGCAGGAGCTGAGAAGATACGACGCCATGGGGAGAGCTCCTTGCTGCGACAAGGCCAACGTGAAGAAAGGTCCCTGGTCGCCTGAGGAGGACGCCAAGCTCAAGTCTTACATTGAGAAGCATGGAACTGGTGGTAACTGGATTGCTTTGCCCCAGAAAATAGGTAATGTTGCCCTTCGAAACATCAAACAAACCCCCCAAAATCATGCTTGTAATCTCTATTTTACGGTTGGGATTTAGGTTTTGATGACTAGAAGAAGAAAAACCTAGTAGTATGTCGTCTCACTCTTCCGAATTTTCAACAATTGCTTCTTGGTGATCCTTGATTAGGCCTTAAGAGATGTGGGAAGAGCTGCCGCCTCCGATGGTTGAACTATCTCCGGCCGAACATCAAGCACGGGGGCTTCTCGGAAGAAGAAGATAACTTGATTTGTAGCCTCTACATAAGTATTGGAAGCAGGTACATATTACGACATACTAAAAAAAGTTTTGGAATTAATTAGATACGCAACATCTTAATGGGTATTCTCGATTAGGTCTTCATATTCATGGGGATTATCAATTTAGTTAGGTTCCAGGTTCTACCTTCTTGAGAATATTACGAAGAATAATCACTGATTTCTTTCGGTGGTTTTGGGCAAGGTGGTCTATAATTGCAGCACAATTACCAGGAAGAACAGATAACGACATAAAGAACTATTGGAACACAAGGCTGAAGAAGAAGCTTCTGGGCAAGCAAAGAAAAGACCCCAATGCAAGAAGAGGAAGTGGAAGCTTGAAGCAAGAATTGAAGAGTGGAATATCACTTGGAAAAAGTAATACAAATTCCGTGGACTATTCTTTCACATGCAACAACACACAGATCACTCCATATTGGCCACAACTTCCTTCTACCCCAATGCAATTCACAATCCACGAAGCCGCAACCGCAACAACTGCTCTTATTGACCATGCATCAATCCGGAAGCTGCTCATCAAACTCGGAGGGAAGTTTTCCAACCACAGCAGCAATCATCTCCCCGTCAATTATGATTCTGTGAGCTATCAGTTCTCGAGCGAGGGCTCAACATCATCTTCGTCATCGCACAACCCTTATGATCCAACACTCATCGGAAACATTGATCCCAACTCAATACACGGCTCTCAATTTGTCCATAGCCAGTACAACTTGGCTGCAGGAGACAATTCACAGGTGCCGCAAGGGCAAGGGAGTAATTTCCCAGCTGAGCTCGCGGAGTTAATGGGAACCAGCAACCTGAACAACACACAAAGGCTTGAGGGGTTGGAGTTCTTGCTAGGGGAAGAGCTGATGATGATGATGATGGGGAATAATAACGACGGCATTGCTTGTGGAGGTGGTGGCTTCAGTAATGGGTGGGATGACATGAGCTCTCTGGCCTATCCTCCTCTGGTAACTTCCACTCCAAGCTGTGAAGCTGCTCAGCAACAAGGTTCAATTCAAGAATGCAGTCCCCTCGACGAGTCGAGTTGTGTCGGGGCACGGTTATTCACCATGTGTGGGGAGTGAGTTTAACCATCACGTGCGCTTGTCGATTACTTACTTGCACATCGCTCGTCGTCTTAAATGCTCCGACATCATGAAATCCATCGTGCTTAACGGTTTCGTGCTTACAGTGATCAGACTTAGGCTTGTTTGTGACGGGAAGGTGGTTACGGCGTTTGGAGGAACCCTAATGAATGAACTGAACATATCTCAGTGAAGGCTTGTTTGTTTTTCCTCTTTTTTTCCTCATGCTGTGGGCTTTTTCTCCTTGCTTGGTGGTAACTATAGTGATGTAACATCTTTGTAGTCTGTCGTGATGAAAGTTGTTGTCTGTATAATTATGGGTTGTAGCTTCTGGACTTCTGAAACTTCTCCTTTGTGTTGATAATCGATATTGTATGGATTAGGAATACCTTTTTGGCTGATGAAGAGACCTATATTTGGTGGTTCTTTCCTTGACGATGGCACATGCAAGTTCAACGTGTGCTTTTTGAGAAGGATCTTTAGCATTTGCATCGAAGACGAGGAATTCAATTTGGGTATGTGTTTGTCTGAAAGCGAATGATTGAAATGGGGGATTCAAAAAAACTCAAAGACTCCTTGGAAACACAAACAGAAAGGCACCTAGAGCTCCATAGATGCTTTTGACAAATTGGACATGGCACAGTTTGCGAAGCGCTCTCTCCCCCCCTCTAATCACGTTAGCTGCATCTCTCGGTTAATTATCTATCGAACTAGTTTAAAAGAAATTGCATGTTTTAAAAGGGGAATAAAGATTAGTTATGCGATACTTATATCGCAATCATGTGACATGTTGACATGATATCACTAGTCAATGATACTTACGGTGGCCTATACATTGCGTGGTTTAAACTTAATTGATTATTGATTAATTGCATGTAGTTTGTTGTTATGTTTTAAAGGAAGTAAGTTAAAGATCGGTTATAAGTTTGGGTGGGTATAGGCGAGAATCTTTTGGAAGAAACATAGCTTATTATTTAGCCTAATTCCATGCTAATTTTTTCGCCTTCATCTCCAATTTGTGAATACTTATGCAATATGAGTAATGTAAGAATCACTAAGCAGATGTAGAATGACTTTTTCTTCTGTCCCTAGCCAGCTGACCATGGTTCTCCATTCATCTTTTTCACACTTCTATATGTAGAATCTATATCCGAGCCGCCCAAAAAGGCTCACATCTAGGATCACCAACAAATTTTCATTGGTCACATCCGACGCGGGACTTCTTTAGGGGAGAGGTACAAAGCAATAACTGATTCTTCGTCCTCCTGTGCCTCGAAGGTTCATATTGGAATTTTTTAGGGTTGAAATTGAAATGTGGGATGTTAATAGGCTACGCATATGTAGTTCATATGTCCTAGGTCATTGGGAGCTAGCTTTCTCAGTCATCACGTATCTTAGTTCTAGCTATGTGCTGTGCAAGTCATCGAAAAAGTCTACATTCTACATGATTTTTCGTTATCGCGAGGTCGCGATCCCGCGAGGAAATTTGCCAAACCTACAAGTTCGAGCGATGATTTCCCATCCATTTCTCAGCCACCCAAGTCAAAACTTTGCTGCGTATAAGCTAGAGATTATCCGGTAGAGGGTTCTATGTTTCTTGGCATTTCGAGTGTGGGGAACAAAGGGATGTCTTTACATTTTCTCGAGTTAATCGAACTTGCTTCTTTATTCTTTTCATGAACTTTCAAGACAATTTAAGTAATCGACCCCAAACTTAAAATTCATTTTCGGGGAGTTAAGCTGGATTAAGCATTCTGCTTAGTTATAGTGGTTTGAGAATGAAGAGAGAGAGAACAAAAAAACAAAAAAATTGCAAGTTAACAAAGAAACTACAACCACACACTTCTTTGAGGCTGCATATGTTTTTAAGTTCGCCCTTCATATTGAAGAGCCACTTGCAGTTTTATATCTCGTCGGTCGAGCATCGCATGCTGATCGTGGAACAGGCTTTGAGCACGATTCGAAACACAGAAGCTGAACGATCCCGTGGAAATAGATCGAAATCGATGGGTATCAAAATCTACTATGAGTTACTTATGTTTATTCACTTAAACCACCAAGGAGATAAATTGACAAGCATGGAGGTTCTGTTAATGCAGGACTGTGATCTAGGTTTAAATAGAGAAAAAAAAATCATGAATTTTCATGTCATCTCGGCGGATGTCGCGCTATCATTTGGATTTCAGCCTCTCGCTTCGATTACCATGCTTAGAAAGTATGAGGACTTCTCAGTTACATGAACTTATTCGTTTTCTCCTTTCCAATACAGCAAAAGCAAATACCGATCCAACTTGGAACTGCCAAAATTGGAACAGGGTCTCTCCATTCTTAGCATGATCAGAATGAAGGTCTTAGGTTTTCTGAATTCATGAAATATCCTTCTAACCCCATGAATCGTGCAAGAAGTGGGCCAAATCCCGCACAGAGTTGTTCAAATTTGATCGAACATTTAAATCATAAAATTTGAACATAAGGATTGACAACATGGCATATTATTCTTACACGCCCTGTTTAAGTCTCCAGGACACAGCTTTTAAAGTAGGAAAGATGGACCAAAGGTGCCCCAACATGATGGATTACAGTTGTGAAATCCAAGGTTTTAGGTTAATCATAAAATAATGTTTCGATTGTTGACTTTGCACTGGTGGGTAAGCAATTGGTCATGATTTGTTGGATTTAGTTGACATGGTTTGAATCCTTTCCTAACAGTTTTTTGTCAAGCTATTCCACAGTGAGGTTGGTCCCATTATGACCTGTACCAAACTCTTTGGGGGTTGTAGTCTCTAAAAGCATAGAAGTGACAAAATCATAATTCGGCGAGTCAAAGAATTGGAAATTATTGTTATTAGGTGTGGTCACATAGGTGTGCGCATTGGTTTGCCACGTTTCTTGACCAATCTATGAGTGGCAATTTTGTACAAACTGGCTATACAAGAACTAAGGGCGATTAGAGTAGCTAGGAAAGGTTTCCCTTAGATGGAATAGTTGTTGCAAAGGGAAATGTTTTCCTGACAATCGTAGATCCACACACTATCACCGCATGTTTTGCATAAAATACTCATTGATTGAAAGATCGTGTGGTCAGATATAACTGATAATATAATCATGCTAGCAGCTCCCGTAGTTCTAAATAAATTTTTATAAGACTTTTATTGTGGAACAAATATAAGGATTGATATGCTCTCAATTTAAGAGGAACTTGCGCTTTCAATCTAACGCGAGAAGTTGACATGGACAAAGATTTTGGATGGTATAGATTTATTTTCTCCTTTCCTGTTTTTGTTTTTCTTCTCATTTTTGCCTTCCTTCTCTCTCTCTTTTTAATCCATTCTTCTTCCCTACTTTGCCCTTCTATTTCCCCACAGCGACACCCCCTTGCATACACTCCTACATCTAATCCATGAGAAAATGTCTTCGCAAATCCGAAAGTCGAACCAAACGCACCCTTAATCTCCCTTTAAATCCCGTGAAATAACCACCACCGTTGCCGGGAATGCCCACCTCTCTCTCTCTCTCTCTCGCTCTCTCGAGACTCCGTGCATGTTTTCAATGATTGGATCTAAGGCTATGATCTTTGTGGTTGCGAGCATCACGCACAAGATCTTCTTCATTCGGGAGAGAGAGTTGAGAGTTTTTTCATTTTGGATTACTGGAACAGTACACGATTCCCCCTATCTACAATGTGAAATGCTTAACTGACTGTACACCAAGGCATAAACCTCCATTCCTGAACTTCATTTATGATTCTTGACAAAGATGAGATGACATTAATCACCAAATAGGTGCTTTAGAGTTGGGGGAACTCAAATAGAAGTGGTGAAAATCATGACGAGTGAACAAAAGAAATTAAATCGGGTAATACATGTCGATGATATTATCTTAAAGATAGTGATTTCCTCGAATGGATACATTATCCAATGCAATCCGCTACCATGAAAATCCTTTCTCTATGATGCAATGCCCAAAATGCAACGTTCTTTTCTTAGCCTGCAGAATAAGAGAAGACGAACCAATTTTAACTTGTTTAATTGCCAATGAAAAAAAAAAGAGGAAGGAACAATCAATATAATCTATTCGAAACTCAAAAAATACAAATAAAATTAAACAATAATTAAAATGATTTAGTTTATTGATTAAGAGTTATTCTTGATGAGAGGAATTTTTCAGTCATCAATTTATCTGGTTTAGAGTATATGAAGGCAGGAAGTGATTAGATTAAGCTAATCAGAAATCAAATCAAGCGAAATAATAAGTCGAGTGAAGGAATCTCTGTAAAAAATTAAAGATAGATTACACAGGCTAGACTATCAAATTACTAGTTTAAAGCAAAACGTAATTAATTAATGGCCCTAATCTCATTGAAAACGATGATTACTGATCCTCCAGGAAACGAACAAACGGAGCTGTTTCTTTCGGTACATTTTAAGACTAAACTAACAAGTTAGTTAAGCAGTGTGGAGAGAGAAGAGAATGCAGTGCCCTACATGATTGACAGACAATTTTTATTTTCTTTTATTGCATGTTCTTTTTAGAGCCAGACTCTTTATTACATGTACAGTGTTCACTCGTTAGCATGTCAATGCATGCGTTTTTGCTGCTTGGAATCAAAGAGTATCCTAGAACATGTCTGTCCAGCACCCATATCCCCAGGTACATCCTTGTTCTCACATTTACCACAATATTTTAAAGATGGTAACATGTACCTTAATTTAGGGAAAAAAGAATCATATGTACAAGAAGGAATCTTGGCATTTTTTATATTTTTCATAATCACTGGTTGACGAGATAAACTTTCCAAATCATGATAAGACTAATTATTAAGGTTTAACATATAACAGTTGTATTTACCATAAAAACCATAGCCTGTGTTTAGCAAATGTGTTGTACTCTTCTTTATTTAAGAAGAATGAATCTCCCCAAGAAGCTAAGTTGAACGGGGACTTCTACCGTGAATATAGGCCCCAAGGACCCTTTTCTTGGTCGACCAAACTATGTAAAAACTTTGTTTAGTTTTTTTCGTCTCTTTCATCTTCATATCAACTCGCTATATGGCATTAGAGATGGATTTACCTATTGGGTCAAGTAATTTCGGGGCAAGCGGACATTGACTTGGTTAAGGGAACCCATCGGCAAACAAGAACAACATCAAGCTCTTGCGCTCCCTACTCCTTCATTGGCTGTTGCATCTTGTCTTTATAATCAGCTAAGTTCTCTCATTTTTTGTTCATTTCGCACAATGACCAGCACCTATGTCACCACCAATTTGGCTAGTTCTTGGTCAAATGACATGAACATTGATCTCACCTCTATCCTTCTTAATGGTCACCATTGCCTTCCCTTGTCCCACGCAGTTACAATCGCTCTTAGAGGCTGATTGAAATTGGAAATCATGTTAATGGCTTGATCAAGCCCCCTCCTATAACTAATCCTAACAATGTTAAGAGTGGCGAGATATTGACAATCTTTTCATGGGATCAATTTTTTAATTCCATGGATCCTCATATCTTTCGGATATTTTTTTTTCCATATTTTGAGACTACCAAGGTCATATGGGACTCTTTTCGTGATCTGTCCACATCAAGATAATGCTTCCCGGATTTTTTAGTTGAAACAGGAGATTATTCATCAAGCCTCTCGCCGATCTTTTACTGAACACCTTGGCAATCTCAAAAGGAAATGGTATGAACTCCAACAATATTGTCCCCCAGTTCAATATATCAATGTATGCACTCAGCAAGAAAAACAAGATCACATATTTCAGTTGCTTGCTAGTTTTCTACTTTGACATGAAGATGATAAGAGACAGAATATAATATCATGAGCGCTACCCTACCAGCATTTACTAATGTATGTGCCATTATTCAACAAGAAGAGGATGAATATTGAACCCAAACTAGGGGGAGAACCGGTAGACAATTGGCTAACGCGACTACTGTCGGCAACCAAATTGGTACTGACACTCGTTCTAATGACAGCAAAGGGAAAAGTTGTTGCTTTAATATTAACACATTACGATTTCGGGTAAGAAACGTTATCCCTCTATTTTTTGTATATTTTCTTTATATCTTTTACAATGACCTAGAGATATGTGACATGGGCCGAGGTTTTCGTGCCCCAACCGGTCGTGCTGATGGCCGAAAGATGCCCCAAAACAACTTGAGTCGCCGCATGGGTCGATCACAATCTCCCGGCCCGTGACATGTGTGTCTTTAAATATAAAATAAAGGAAAGAATCGTAAAAGATATATACTCTAATATAACTAATTACAACCCTTCAATCTTGTTAATTACAACTCTTATATATATCTTTTACAACTCATTCTAACACTCCTTTCTTCAAGTTGGTACATTGATGTCGTAATGCCTAGCTTGCCAAATGAATTGTAGAAGATCTTGCTTGATATTGCATTTATCAAAATATCTGCCAACTGATATTCAAATCGAACAAATGGAAATCGAATCAATTTCTTATTCAAGTTTTTCTTGATAAAATAATGGTATACTTCAACATGTTTGGTACAGTCATGCTGAACTGGATAATGTGAGATGTCAATTGCTGATTTGTTGTCATAAAATAACTTTATCTCCGCTCTCAGAGTGAACTCAATCTCTGACAATAATTTCTTTAACCATAGGAGCTCATACAACCTTTGGCCATCCTTCTAAATTCAGCCTCTACACTTGATAATTCCACCATCTTTTGTTTCTTGCTTCTCCATATAATTAAGTTTCCTCCCATGAAAGTGAAGTATTCTAATGTTGATCTTCGATCATATGCACTCCCGGCCCAGTCTGCATTAGTAAACCCTTCAATCTCAAGGTGATCCCTTTTCAAGAATCTTAAACCTTGCCCCGGAAAAGACTTTAAGTAGCGAAGTATATGCAACACTGCATTTATATGATCTTCACTCGGGGCATGCATGAATTGGCTAACGATACTCACTGCATATGCAATGTCAGGATGCGTATGCAATAGATAAATTAGTTTTTCAATTAACCTTTGATATCTTTCTTTGATCGTTGGTACTTGATCTGGATACTCCTCAAGTCTATGGTTCTAAATAAATGGTTTGTTTGCATATTTGCAGTCCAACATTCCCACATCTGTCAATAAATCTAGCACATACTTCCTTTATGAGAGAAATATTCCCCCTTGTCGACTTTACTACTTCAATACCTATGAAGTATTTCAATTCCCCAAGATTTTTCATCTCAAATTTCTCACAAAGTTTCTTTTGGAGTTAGATATTTCTGTCAGATCATCTCCAGTAATAATCATATCATCAACATAGATAATCAACGTTGTTACCTGTGTTATCTGAGTCACTTTGAGAATACCCATATTTACTCATCGCCAAAGTGAACCGGCCAAACCACACTCGTGGAGATTGCTTTAGACCATACAATGATCGTTTTAACTTACACACCGTCTTATGTTGTAAGGATGAATTATAACTTGGTGGAACATCCATATAAATCCCTTCTTCAAGATCACCATGAAGTAATACATTCTTGACATCATACTGGTGCAATGGCAGTCTAAATTAGTGCAATAGACAACAAGACTCGCACAGTATTAGACTTAAAAACAAGAGAAAATATCTACTGATAGTCAATCCCATAAGTTTGCGTATACCCCTTTGCTACCAGTCTTGCTTTGTACCTTTCAATAGATCTATCTACTTTGTACTTCACAGAAAATACCCATTTACATCCCACAATCTTCTTTCCTTCAGGCAAATTCACCAACTTCCAAGCCTCATTTTCTCCAAATCAACCATCTCCTCCTCCATCACTTGAACCCATTTGATATCTTTTAGAGCATCATGCATACTTTCTGAAATACAAACCGCAAAAAATGTTCAATACAAACATCTTTAATGAGTTTGACAACCTTTTGGTTGACACATAATTTGCAATGGGATATGTAGATCTCTTGTCTTCGGCATCTGGTGAATATTTATTTGGGAGTTTGCCTCGATTGTGCCTAGCAGGTAATTTATATCCCACAAAAGTATTAAGCTCATCAGAGACACAAGAAGAAATATGAGAGGTCACCTCAGGAATATTCTCAGGAGTTGGATTGGGTACTGGAGAGAGGTAAGCTGTTCTTCATGATTCTGCTCATGTAGGAGTTGGATTTGCACAACATCAGACAATACCCCCTCAGATAATGGTTCTTCCTCAGATGATGCATTCTCAAACAATATCCTCTCAAATGAGGCCTTCTCAGACGATATCCCCTCAGATGATGCCTTCTCCACTTCCTCAGGTGATGGCTCCTTCTCAGATGATGCCTTCTCTACTCCTTCGGACAATATACTACCAGAAAACTCCCACCAATTCATCATTTCTATCTATGTCTCCCCCTGAAAGAAAGAATTGAAATCCGAACAAAAGGATTCAGCTTCAACAAACAAGACATTCATAGTGATATAAGTTTGCCGGCTAGAAGGGTCATAGTAGCGATACCCCTTCTGATGTGTGCCATAACCCAAGAGCAAGTATCGCAGTGCACAAGGATCAAGTTTTGTCCTTTGATTATTCAGAATGTGAACAAATGCAACACACCTAAACACTCGATGAGGAATTGTTAGGATAGATGGTAAAGGAACATATGTAGACAAAGTGTGCAATGGTGTCTGAAAATTTAACACTTTAAACGGCATCCGATTAAGAAGATGCACAGTAGTAATCACAGCATTATCCCAAAATCTTTGAGGCACATGACTCTCAATAATAGAGCTTGAGTTGTCTCGAGAATATATTTATTCTTTCTCTCCGCAACACCATTATGCTGAGCTGTTTGGGAGCAGGATGTCTCATGGATCATACCATGTCATTGAAAGTATTCCTTAAGATGTTCATTTATGTACTCCCCGCCATTATCACTTCGTAAAGCTTTAATCTGACCGCTGAATTGCGTCTTCAACATAGTACAAAAATTTCTAAATATATTGGCTACCTCACTCTTATTCTTCATCAAATGTCATCCTAGTACATTCACAAATATATATATATATATATATATATATATATATATATATATATATATATCACAAACCACCGACATCCTGAAATAGCAGTAATAGGATATAGACCCCAAACAACCGAATGCACCAACAAAAAAGGAACTTCACTTTTATTCAAACTTATATGAAAAGAAACTTTATGGCTCTTAGCCAATAAGCAAGTTTGACATTGTAAATCTAAATCCTTCAATTTTTTTTTTTTAAAAAAATATCATGAAGTAACTGTTTCAATTAACCAAACGATGGATGTCCCAACCATCGATGCCAAAACCATATATGTTTCTTCCTACTAACGGATGCACTTCGGGCATGATTTGTACTCTCGAAATTAAAGTCATCCATGTGATACAATCCCCATCTCTTAGTGCCACACCTAATTATCTCCTTCGTAAGAATATCCTGAAATAAACAAAAATGATGATACATTATAACAACACAATTCAAATCCTTAGTAACTTGTCTAACCTAAATTAATTTGGTTGATAATGAAGAGACAAGCTAAGTATTAGGGAGACAAAATGCAGGGGAGATCGCAACAACTCCAGCCTCATTCACCGGATAGGTGAATCCATTAGCATTTGAGATACTTTCTCCTCGTGGCACCAAAGTACAGATAAAATCATCAAAGAGTAAATGTCATGTGATCCGTGGCTCTTGAATTAATGATCCAGTAATTGCAATCGGCCTGATTGCGATTAACCAAACCACTTCCAAGATAACCTTCTGACGTATGTGAATCAATGTGAGGTATCGACAACGGCTGAGGCTTAACAGCCATTAGAGAAGCTTTCCCTTTTTCTTCTGCTTACTTTCGAGGCTGTAGCTCTTTCCACCAATCTGGATACCCATGGAGTTTAAAGCACGTCTCCCTGGATGCTTAGAATTCCCACAATGCGAGCAACCTCCCCAATAGAATTTTTCTAGCGTCTTGTGCAATATTAAGCTTAACTATTTGCAGCAAGGATTCTTGATTTGCTTTGACGTTTGTCCTATTTCCTCGAGATATCATGGCTGTCGAATCATGGACAGTGTCACTGTTCGTCAGCATCACACTTTGTCTCATATATTCCTGTCGGACACGCCCATAGGCTTGTGCAACCATAGAAAATGGCTGCATCTGCAAGATATCCGCTCTTACCTTGTCAAAACGATCATCCAAACCATCAAGAAATGTGCAAACCCGATCTTCCTATATAGCCATATTTTGTTTTCCAATATCTTCGGGACACCGCATTGGGTTCGGGCGACGAAAGTCGATCTCTCACCACAAATCTTGAAGATTGCTGTAGCACGCCTCAATTTGCCTCCCCCCTGTCGTATCCAGGCCATATGCCTCTTCAAGTCATAAATTTGAAAGGCATTCGTTTCGTCAAAGAAGGTCGTTGCAAGATCCTAGATAGATTTTGCTGTTGAGAAATGAATAAAATTGCCAATCAATGCCAAATCCATGGAATTGATAAGACATGCTTTTACAGTTGATTCCACAATTTTCCACCTCTGAAAACTAGGATTTGTAGGAAGTGGCTGAGGCAGATCTCCATTAATATATCCCATCTTGTCTTTGTCTGTGATGTACATTTCAACAACCTGAGACCATAATCCATAATTGACTCTATCCAGTTTAATTGCAATTTAAGATGAAGTCGAATCATTCTGCTATGTTGGTGCGGGAGGAGGAGAAAGAGGAGGAATTTGATTCTGAGTTAAAATCTGAGTCAATATGGTGGTCCAATTCTCCAACAAAACTTCTGTGGTTGAATTCCCCTCTTGATTTTGGGTGGGAATCAATGGTCTAGTAGGATTCTAATTCGCCATGAATTCAAGGCCGATAACGAAAAAGATGAAGATGAAGAAGATCGGACGGGACGAAGTTGGCTGGCGTGAGATGATGGCACGACAAAGAAAATGGCCCAAAAACGGGACTACCGTTGTCGATGATTGATGTACAATACTCCCAAGGATCAAACCCTGGGGCTCTGATACCATGTTAACACAGAGATACTTCGAGGAAGAAACGTTATCCCTTTATTTTCTGTATATCTTCTTTATATCTTTTACAATGACTAAGAGTAATATATATACAAATAAAGGAAAAAATCTTAAAAGATATATCCTCTAATCTAGCTAATTACAATCCTTCAATCTTGCTAATTACAACTCATATATATCTTTTACAACTCACTCTAACACGTAATGTCAAGCTTCATTGCTCTTATCGCAGCAAAAAAAGGGCATATGCAAGTTTGTGGTTGGGACATCACCCTCACTTGTGACCCAATAAAGAGAGGGCTACATATGAGACTATGGATCCTAAATTTGCCAGCCAAGTTACTACTATAGATCTTCAAACATCTTTGGGCCAAATCACCGTGCAACTCCAACAATTAATTTCCTCTAGTGGTGTGTATTAGCTGAGTTCTGGCTCGAGAAATATGGCTCAAACTTTTGGTAATGTCTTTACTCTCTCTGCATTGACTCAAAGATTAATTGGTCAGCTAATTAATCTGACTATCACTCGATCGGATATTACATATGGCGTTAGCTTTATAAGTCAATTTATGAACGCTATTATCGAAGGTCACATGGAGGTTATCGACCGTATATTGAGATATTTGAAGTCATGTCAAGGACATGGCATTCTTAAAAAGAAACATGGTCACATAGAGGTTGTAAGATATGTTGATGCTAATTGGGTTGTCAGTCCCATTGATAGGAGGTCCACCATCGATTTTTGTACTCTTATAGGAGGTAGTCTTGATACATGGAAAAGCAAAAGGCATAGTGTGGTAATCTTGTTTGAGGGCTGAAGTAGAATGCAGAGCCACGGCATTTGCTACATGTGAATTGGTTTAATTTTGCTTACTATTGAGTGACTTGGGTCTTGAAGGATCTCGTGCTCCTATGAGGCTATTTTGTGATAACCAAACACCATCTCACATTGCTTTAAATCCAATCAGTCATGAAAGAATAAAACACAAAGAACTCGACTATCATTTTATTTGAGAGAAAGTTTAGGACAAAACTATCGAGACTTCTTATCTTCGAAGCGAAGAACAACTTACTGATGTGTTTATCAAACCTCTTTCTAAAGGAGAATTTCAACAAAGACTGGCCAAGTTGACCTCAAAAGATGTTGGAGAGACAAACTTGTCAAATCATGATAAGATCGAGGATCGTGATTCAATGTGTAATAGCTTTATTGATCATAAAAATCATAGGGTATGTTTAGGAAATATGTTGCACTCTTTTTCATTTGAGGAGAATGAATCTTCCCCAAGAAGCCAAATTGAATGGAAATTTCTATCGTGAGTATAGGCTTCCGAGGAACCTTTCTTGGTCGACCGAATCATGTAAAATTTTGTTCATTTTCTCTTCTTCTTTTTTGTCTCTTCCATCTTCGTATTAACTCGCTATAATTATGTTACTGACAAAATTGGTCCATAACATTTTTTATTATTAAACTTAGGGAAATCAAAGTGAAGTTGACAAGAACCATTATTGGTTCGTATATTTTGGCCATGTATATATTGTCATATTACGCGTAGTTAGGGTATAGCGCTCAAGAAACATAAGGATCTACATTTCTTCTCAGTTTACAAAAGAGGAAAGAGATCGATGTCAATCACATTTCGGAACGTCAATCAACACAACAGTCACGAACCCTACACGATTGCAAAAATTCACGCAGTTGGTTTAGAAAAGCAAGACCAAATTAGTATTTCCATCTTTGCTAACAACTTGTGCTCACCTCCCTGTTGAAATGGGACGCGAGTACGAAACCAAGGCATTACTTCTCTAGCTAACACTCAACTGTAACTGATCAAACCAGCTGATCCCAATTTAATTCATTCGCGATCACTTCAAGATAAGGCTTTGAGTTCATCCAACAATAGATTATCATCATATTCTTTGGTGTTTGCTGTTGTCCAGTTACGGACAGCTCTGTAAAGCACAAGATGTTCAATGGACATGCACCTAAGAAAGAATAATATTAGCTCTTGTATGGACGAAAACGAGATTCTGGCAGTCGGCGAAATCTAGACAAGCTTCAAACTTAGTTAAAATTTAGTCTCCCACCTGTAAAGTGAGCAGGAATATCCTCTCCAGGAAGAAGCAGACCAGATGGAGCTCTAAGCAAAGGACCAAAACATTATACAGAAATTGACCTTAGTTTCTGGCACGTTCCGTCAACTTAATGACGGTAATAAGCACCAAAAGCATCAGAAATCTAGGCCTATTGGGAGGAATAAAGCCCTAGGTGTGACAACCGCCAAACGACGACTTCTGTCACCGCCTTGCCGAAAATATATGGTATAATAAAGTTTATGTCTTTAACACCCCTCGATTATAAAAATCGAGCACTCGGATCAATAATCCGAATAAAACCCTTCTTTTATGCGGTGATAACGACACTCACCAGCACGAAAAATAGACCTGAAAAGGCTTGTTCTCATTAATTCTCTAAGAGGTTCATCTAAAATATTTGCGATATGACTGGATATGCTAATTTGATGTATCCCCTTTGATATCTACGTATCTGAGAATCAACAAATTCGACTCTACATTACTAACAAAATTTCAAGTCCTCTTTTTTTATCTCTGATTGCTCGATAATGTTCACGAGCAAAAATTTCACTTTTTATAGGATTAAATTAGGTTTTTAACTAAAAAATCAACATAAACCCAGATTAATAGAATTCAGTGGAGTTATTTATTGTTATTATTACGAGGAGAATATAAAAGAATATAGCAGTCGGTGGCCTCTCATTCTGTTGTAAAAAAAAAGAAGGATAAATATGCGAATGAATGGAGTTCTTGCAATGGACATTGATTTTTCGTGTGTGTGTATATATTTTTGTGGGGGAGCGGTTTGGAATAATTCTGTTTGTTTAGTTTATGTTTTTAATTTTTAAGGAGTGCACACAAATGTAGAATCCCCACGTATTACCCCACAGAAAGAAATAATTGAAGGACATTCTCTGACACATATGTATAAAGAAATCTTGAGATTTGAAGGAGTGAGATTCCGGAGTGCATGATATTGGGAATGTGAATTGGCATGTGTGGATGCTTCTTCTTGGAGCGTACTAGGTTACTAATAACAAGATAATCATATACTATGTGTACATTGTAATATGCATGTATATAGACATATCTGTAATATATACATAACTGTGTTGATAAATTGAGAAATGAAATCAAAATGTAGTCATTCAAAAGGGTTTGGTGGTCCGGACCATGCCCATTTGAATATCTTGTTAAAGAAACATTATCATGATAATTTGCTAAAAATTCTAAAAGGCAATGGCAGAATAATCCTGTTATAATTGAGTATGGTGTTAGGTGATATGAAAATCGGCTATGATGTTTGACCAATGTAGTTTGAACCGGACTCCTATAATGTAATGTAATTAAGAATGATCTCCCAAAAGGCTATTTGATCATATGCTTGAGTAATTTGAGACCCTCACGGCTCACGTACTCTCATCTTCAAAACTGTTTGCCTCGGGAACTCCGATAGGCAATGGAGCATTGTCATATGAGAAATGCTTATGTATAAAGTGTTTTTAATCCACTGTAAGAACAATACATTTTAAAAATATATAAAACAAACTACGAGGAATTGTTGTGACATCCACTCTTTTAAGAATTTGTAGTACATGACATATTATTCTCAAAATCGCCCAAAAATTATTATGCTCGCAAAACTCTTACCATTTTTCCTAGATCATAATAATTGCAAGGTATATAGCTTTTATTGGGTCTTACCATTAGAGTCTCATGATGAATATGCTCATGATGAATATGTGCTACATTTCACCAAATGAGAAATCTCAATGCATTGGGTGACAGGCAAGACTAAAAAAAAAAAGAAAACTAAATTAACATACAATTATATTTTGAAAAGAGAAATAGAAACTACATCTAAAGATTGACATGAATGGGAAAGTTGGCAATCTATTAGGCTCCGTTCATTTCACAGAAAATAACTTTCAGAAAAATATTTTCCAAATTTTTCGAAGTTTGTTTTATGATAAATAAATGAATCGAGGAAAACCTTTTTCACCCATAAAAAACCACATTTAAAAATGAAAAAAAAAATATTATTTGCTCTTTTCAAAAAGAGGAAAATATTTTCCCTCATCTTTCCTCTCTTCACTCTCTACTACTTTTCTTTTTTAAATATTTTAGAAAATGATTCTGATTTTTCTAGTATTCCAATATTTTTCATTTTTCCTTTTCTTTTTTTTCCTTTCTCTGTCGATCGCCGGCCACAGCCGTTCGCTTGAGGATTGCTAGGTCAAGCTCGTCTCACTCGATAATATTTTCCAGTTCATTTTCAGGTTTCAACCGAGTACCAAAAAATTATCATTTTCCTAAAAAATGACTTCTTAAAAAATAGTTTCCAAAAATAACTCATTTTTCTTGAAACGAATAGCGCCTAATCTCGAAAAAAGCACAAAAAATGTCCTAAACCTATTGCATTGACATCAATTCAATCCTAGACCTTTCGATTCAACCAATTTAGTACTTAATATTTGCATTGCACCAATTCAATCCATGTAGCCAATTTTGGTCGAAAATCGCTGACGAGGATGGAGACCATGTTGTGTAGCACGATCGGCACTTATGTGGACCTTTTTTATATAAATTTGTTAACACATTGAATTTATTTTTCTTTTATTTTTTCCCCTTTCATTTTGGTAGGTGAGATTCACGACCCTAGCCAACCATGAAGGCTTTGCCCAAGGGCAACGCAATCTCACTAGTCACGAGCAAGGGCACGAAGAACCATGCCAAATCTCCAAGGCCCGCGCTTGATTTAGGCAAGGGCCGCCTCGCCACAAAGGCCTTTACTGGCCCAAATGCAAAAAAAAAAAAAGGAAGAATTTTTAAAATATATATATATATATATATATTAAAAATATTCACGTAGCACTTCCCCATGCCATATAGGAAGACCGACATCCGTGTAAGCTATTTCATGTCAAAATTCGCAGGATGAATTAAATTGGCATAAATGTAAAATATTTAAGATTAAATCGATCAATTAAAAGATTTATGATCGAATTGATACCAATGCAATAGATGTAACACTTGTTTGGTAATTTTTCCCTGTAACCTATTATTAGTCTCACTTCAAAAAGAGTCTAGTCTCCTCTCAAACTTCCTAAAAAAGGCATGCAAGCCATCGAGCGTGAGAAATGGCGACTACAAGCTCAATAGTGTCATGTTGTTTAATTCGATGGCCAATAATCCATGGAAAAATCAAACGCATGTTAATACGTCCACATTGTTCGCTAGAATATCGTCTGAAGATTTCGATACCTCGCATGAGATTGTAATTGATTTTGTAGTTGGTGTGTTTGTTTCAAGGAAAGTAATTTTTGAGAATTCGTTTTCTGGAAAGTGATTTTTTGGAAACCATTTTCTCGGAAAACGATTTTTTTTCCTTTATTTGGTAATATATTACCGAAAATATTTTTTGGTGTTTGGTTCTCATTTGGAAAACAATTTCAATCTCATCAATACAACTATCCTTGATAGTGAGGAGAGGCACAAAGTCGAGAGAGGTGACGTGAATTGACCCCTGTCGCTGGTCCTGACCCTGGTCTCGATCCTCGACTCCGATCCCCAGTCCCTGGCCTTGGCCCTGATCCCGATCTCTGATCGCCAGCCCTGGCCCCGGTCCCTATCCTCGGTCCCCGGTCTCGATACCCGGTCCCTAGCCCGATCCCAATCTCTGGCCCTAGTTTGGTCTGGTCCCGATCTCGATCTCCAACCCTTGCCCTGGTCCCCGGCCTTGGTCCCCAGTCTCAATCCCAGCCTCGATTCGAGACTCAATCTCGATCCCAGCCCTGGTCCCCGGCCCTGCATCGGCCCTGGTCCCGGTTCCGATCCCCAGCCTCGGCCCCTACTCCGGTCCGCACTCCCCAACCCCGATCCAATCCCGATCCCCGATCTAGATCACCGGCCTCGGTCGCCGGCCCCACTCTAGATCCCCGGTCCCAGTCCTCGGCCCCGGTCGCCGGTCCTGGGATCTGTTCCTGGGATCAGCCCTGCCCCGTTTTCAAAGAAAGTGAGAGACTCAAATTCGGGAAAGTGTTTTTACCTTTTTATTTTGAGGAATTCACTTTTCTATTTTAATGAATAAAATCTTTGTTAACTGTAAACTACTTTTCGTTGACCAAATCATTTTTCGTTAACCAAACGGACAAAAGTCCAGAAAACAATTTTCCTGAAAATACTTTCCCTAAAACAAACACACCAAGTTACTTTCTTTTGCTATATATATGATGTGCGGGTATAATTGTCCGTCGATCTATGTAACACATTAAAGAATCAAACAATAGAATAATCTTTCTCTCGTTAACGGTTCTAACACATAAACGTGGTCTAGATGTTGTCACATTATTGATTGGGTTCGACAGTTTTTAACTGTACGCAACTTAACTAAAAAATGTG
The DNA here is from genome assembly GCA_028455895.1 of Rhodomyrtus tomentosa. Classification (NCBI taxonomy): domain Eukaryota; kingdom Viridiplantae; phylum Streptophyta; class Magnoliopsida; order Myrtales; family Myrtaceae; genus Rhodomyrtus; species Rhodomyrtus tomentosa. Next base: position 29,738,082 of record JAPCWY010000001.1, on the reverse strand, counting down.
TCAACTAAGCAAATAATTACATCATCTAATGAATAAGATATGTATGTATGCATGCATGCATGTATGTATGTATGTATTGAGGTTCATATGTTTTTGGTACATTTGTCAATTTTAGTAAACAAGATAGATCTCATAATTTTGTCCATGCGTTCAATTGTTCCCAATTTGAAACATCCAAGCCGAACTTATTTCGCTTTCAATTTCTCTGAAGCCCCCTGAAGCTGAAGTTTCAGTCCAGCCCACTAAAACTTGATAATTTTTGTCAATTTAGGTAAATCAATGGGCGCGCGGGCCGTACCAAGCCCGAAAGGCGAATAGGCAGGTTTAGGCAAATGCTTTGCACAAATAAATAAGAAGCCCGACCCACCCATCTTAGACCCGACTACGAATTTCCTCTCTCTTAGGAAAAATGACATAAATCATCCATGAAATTTAGCTCAATAAATAATATGATCCCTTAATTTTAATTTGTTCAATGTGGTCCTTAAACTCTTGGTACACGTTCAATGTAATACATGAAATTTTTGTACATGCTCAATTTAACCTCTAGACTATATGAAAATGTTCAATGTTATTTTTGATTTTAAATTAATAAAAGGAATATCTTGAACAATTTCATATAATTCAGGAACCACATTAAACATGTAACAAAATTTTAAGGACTGTATTTAATAAATTAAAAGTTTAAGGACTATTTGTGTTATCATCTCTATTTTTTTTTTGTTTGTTGAAGGCTAGAATATCACCTAGACAGGTGAATAGGCAATTTCAACATAACTTAATAAATTAATGCGGACATAAAACACTAAAGTTGAGTGTTATCAAAGTCGAGTAAGAATAGAGTCTGAATATTATTAATGATATGATGAAATTTTCATCGTTGTGCAAGATTCTATAAAATAAATAAATAAATACAAGAGTTAAGAGATAGAGAAATTTGCATGCAAAAATTATAGTGGTTCGATTTAGCTCAAACCTATATTCCACTCTCACGCTTTGACAATTTGCTGACTGGATTTCACTAATCAATGAGAGAATACACAACAAATTGATGATAATCAAGTAAAAATCTTTGGGTCTGACTATCTCACACATGATTACCCTCTCATTGTTTCTCAAAGGATTACAAGTTGTAGCTCATAGAAGACAAGGGGAAAGTTATCAAAAAAGTCTTAAACATATTGCAATTGTACCAATTCATTCATAAATCTTTTTTTTTTTGTCGATTCAATCCTAAATCTTTTGTAATTGTGTTAATTCAGTCCATCCCGCGATTTTTGGCGCTGACGTGGACATCGGCCTGCCAGCTTCAATATTTTAATTATTTTTTTTTATTTTTTCTTTGCTTTTCCTTTTCTTATTTTTCTCCTTCCCTTCCCCTTCCAGTTATTCGGCTTCAACCTCCCTCTCTTCTTTTGCTTCATCTACATCAGTTCATGGAAGGAGAGAACAGAACTAGCTGCAGCAGCCGCCATGCCTCCACCCCCACTTGCCTCCTTTGCCCTGCCCCCCTCATCTCCTTGTCGCCTTCGTCACCCCTCTCTCCCATACCTTCTCGCCGCAATTGCCGTGGCGTCCCCCTCCCTCGTAGGTCTGCATGTCGAGGGCCAACTGCGCATGAGTGCTCGCCGGACCTTGACGAGGCTCTCGCATGGCCGAGCAAGGCTCGACCTCACCCGCACGACTATGGCGAGGCTTGACCTATCTGGGCTGGGGAGGTTAGCCTTTGCCCGGCCATGGCGAGGCTTGGCTTCATCTGGCTCAACCTGGCAAGGCCGGCGAGAGCCTCGACGGTCGTCCCCTGGTCGGTCACCAACTCGGTGATCGGTTAGAAGTCCAACAGGAAAGGCGAAGTTGAAGGGGAAGGGAAAGAGGGAGGATGTACACTGTACAGGGAGATCGAATGGGGAAGGAGAAGATGAAGAGGGGAGGGAAAAACTAAAAAATATATAGAAACTTGCATAAACAATTAAAATATGAGTCGTCGGCTGATCAGTGTCCACGTCTGACCGGTCAAAAATTACCGGATGATTTAAATTGGCGTAATTACAAAAGGTTTAAGACTGAATTGGAAAAACAAAATTTATGATTGAATTAACATAATTGAAATAAGTTTATGGCTTTTCTTGGTAGTTTTCCGAAGACAAGTATGAAACTCTCTTGCACTTTCGAATTTATGATTCGGGATCTCTCTAGTGACTCTTCAGCGCTTTGGTCTTCTTTTATACTCTTACACTTCCAATCTACATGTGGGACAATATTAGAAGATCACTCTCTAATCAACGTTGGACGAGATTGTACAAAAAAGATTGAGTAACCGTTGGGGAATAAAATCGGAATCTCCTAGATTCGGTTGCCCGATACAATCAAATCTTGGTCCCATGAGTAAAGTGCTTCATTTAAGGAAGGTAGCTTGTCTTCAAGAATGATTGTTAATCAATCAAGATGTCTTGCACGCATATGTGCATCGCAAAACTATATCACTGTCTATACTGGGAAACCTGCGCTAGATCTAGCTGTGATGGCACTTTTAAACAGGACATGAGTTTGAATATAGATCCATAAAATGACTTTGCAAATCTAATGAGATTCAACTTTCGGCTTAGAGTCTGAACAATTCAAGTACCTTGAAGATATCTACGTATACCCTCAGTTGAAATCCAAACAATTACGGTGGTTATATCCATGAAATAATATCTTGAATATGATTTAATAAACTTCTCTTCAAGAATAACTCGTCTAGAAAAACACTGATTCAAACCAACCTTTTGACCGACCAAAAAACAACCTTTTGCCACCACGCTAGCCTGAATGTGTATTATTGCCCTCGTTGTAAACAGGAGCAAGTCGGTTGTTGAGGGCCGAAATTCGAAGTCATTCATTGATTGGTTATTCGACTTATTTTGTATATTACTAGCTCTTATCATTGCACCTAAAAATTGGTCCTGTAGCTATAGTATCGCATGTAGCGAGATTGACCAACTTTTATAGGATCGCAACCCTTTTCTCTCCCTCAAAATAGCTCAATTATTAATTGTAAGAATATTTCATCAATGGGTGAATGTGTAAATCAACGAAATTATAATCTCTCACATACTACAATATTAAAATTTGAATATTTTCTAGGAAAAATTTTAGATAAGGGAATTTTTCAAAGAAAGACTTGAAGTGGATTTTATTTCAAATAAGATCCTAAAATGCACTAATTGTTTAAAAAAATGGCTTGACACAAGGTATTTTCGTCATTTATATTTTCTGATTTTTCTCCTTATTATTTTTATTTTTTCTCACTTCAAGAATGGCAATGGCCATCGGCACACCCGGCCATGGTGAGGCAAGCCGTCACCGCCCTGCCCAAGTGAGACCGGCCAGCGAGCAGCCTGGCCCTCGTCAATGGCTAAGCGTGCCGGTGACCTTTGTCATTCTTGAAGGGAAAAAAGGAAAAACAAAAGAAAGTAAGGAAAAAAGGCCTAATTCCCTAAAAGAAAATCCTCAACTTTATGTGTAGTCTCAAATTTATCCCGAACTTTTGTTATCTCAGAAAAAATCCTCAATTTTTGATCCAGTCCCAAATCTGCCTCGAACCTTTTTTGTCTCAAAGAAAATCATAAATGTTAGACAATGAACGAAAAAAATTTGTGACAAATGTGATGAATATAGATCCCCATAATGCAATTAAGAAAAAAGAATAGACTCAAGGGAAAATGTCAATTGACAAAAATTAGTTGTTCATTATGTATTTTTTCATGGGGCTGAGCATAATAGACCGATCGAATCAGCTAGATTGGTTTGGTTCCTAGAGGCTTCCGAAACCGAATTTCCCGGACTACCCTATATTTCTTAAATTTAAGCATAAATTTAATTTAGCCTCATTCGTTATCCTTCCACACATCACATCTTTGTGGATGAGAAGAATGATACTAGATCTTAGCTTGACAAAAATGATGGGTGGATTAGTTCTTGTAGCAAATCAGTCTCTCTTATCGTGCCTTTTGGTCGATGTGAGACACTAAAGAGATAAGGACATTATCTCTTTAGTGTTCCACCTAGCAAGTCATTCTCTCTTTAGTATCCCACATCGATTAGGAGACACAATGAGTGAGAATGACTTACTTATAAGTCATTCTCTCAGCAAGTTATTCTTTATTTTTGTTGTCTCTTTATTATCCCACATCGATTAGGAGAAAGGTTAGAACGTGATTTGCTATAAGATGGAAAGCGTGATTCACTTATTTTAGTTTTTGATCAGTTGCATTGGAGCGCTTGGGTTTGGACTGGTCCTAGTTCCAAACGACACCCTGAAATTGAGAGACCATGCTCACCCCAATTTTTTTTATAGGTTACGTGATGTGAAAAATAATGAAAGAGTATGAAAGGAAATGACTAACTAAAATCTAAGATGATTCTTTAAATATTATTTAGCAGTCGATCCATCTTTTCTTTTCTTTTTTTTGCACTTATTAACTATGTAGAATTAAAATTAGAATCCTATTTTTGTTATTTGACTTTTTGTTAGGGCGACGCTATTTTCACTCTCATTTTGGCTAAGATACTCCTTTTTGCCAGTTAATTTACTAAAATACTCTCTTCTTTCTTCCATTAAATGTTTCTTTTGTATCAGGTTAATCAACAAATCTATCTTTATTTTTAGTTGATCTCGATAAAAATGGAAAATTAAAATTGATCATAAAATGAAAAAGATTAATTTGTTAAAAGCATAATAAAATGTCGAACATATTTGTATTTAGATATGTATTAACAAAAGATAAATATATATAAAGGAAAAATATGAAATTTCGTGTTGTTCAACTTTTGATATAAAAAAGGAATTAATGTCAATTGATTCAATATCATAGTAAGTGGATCAGCTTACGCGAGTTTGAAATTGCAGAATATATAAATAAATTTTCAATCCAATCTTGCAATTCATATCAAAATGTGAAAAGATAAAAAAAAAACACCAATAAGTGATTTGTAACTTTAGAAACCTACAAATCTATTTAAAAATTACCCATAAGATCAAAATCTGCTTGATAATTATATTGGATTTTAAATTTCAACTTTGTAACAAAGATTTTCTCAAACAATTTCATAAAAATAGACAGTTAATTGTGTGTTCATAAGCCGTTATAACTATAAATTTCTAACAATTTATATATATTTTATAATTAAAAGTATCATAAATTAAGAATAATAAACTTCTCTAGGAAAAGTTATAACATGATGCATTATAGAATGATATTTTATCGGGTGTAATTTGACATTTATATTGTGAACTTGATATTTAAAAGGAAAAATAGAAATAAAGGCAATTATGTTGGTTAGTTGATTAAAAAAAAAAGAACAACAACTTGAAGAGAGAGGAGTATTTAGGTCTATTGATTAAAAAGAGGAGTGCCTTAGCCTAAGTTCGGAAATAGCGCCACATTTTTATTATTGAGACCTTTTTTCTTTTCATTACACTTGTTTTTTCTTACAATATCTTCTTCAAACTATTAGGGGAAATGTGTGAGATTCGAAATTTTAGGGGCAAATGTGTACTGTCATAATGTTTGAGGAAATATAGATATAAGAAAATAATCATGTTTTGGTAATAAAATGGGGCCAACAATTGACCTTAAAAAACTGACGAAAGTTGAACCCAAAGCCAGCAAGCCGAACTCAAGGCCCATCGACCATTACCGAGGAAAAGATTCAAGAAGCCCTGGCCCAAATATACGAGCCCAACGAGGGCAAATTCGTAAATATGGGAATGTCCTCTGCTCGGCCGTTGAATTTACTATAGCACACTTTTTATCCATCTGCAAAACCCTGGGCAGAGACGGCGAAGGCGAAGGCGAAGGCGAAGGGAAACCCCGCTCAACATCATGTTCAACTGAACTTTTGAAGCAGAGACTGATGAAGCGAAAGCGAAAACTGTAAAAAGGGTGTTGGAGAAAGTTTGCTTATTTACCCATTCTAATGGCGTCGCCGGCGTTTGTAGCATTGCCTTTGATTTCACCGTTCCGGGTGAGCAATTGCTTGTGCAATTTGCACTTTTTTTTCTTTCTTGCATGGGTATGTAGCTCGCGAGTTTGTGGCATTTTAGAGTGGTGAAGATCAAGATGTAAGAAATGTCGACCGCCGGCTGACTTATGTTGCTGGATAATTCTTGTTGAACGGTTCACACTGGGTGATTTTTTGATTTTTTTTTTATATAGTGGTAACATGGGTTTGCACTCTTGGAAATAGCCATGCAAGAATTGTATCTCTTTAACGTGTAATGGGACAATTAAGGATTGGATTGGATTTTTTCTGTGGGTCGTGGATGATAAAGTTCCGTGTTGCTTGTGTTTTGCTCGAACAATTCAATCACGATGTCTTCAACTGAAGTGCTGGGAACAGGCAGATTGAACTTCGAATCGTGCCGTTGAGTTCTGCGGGATCGAATATGTTTTTCAGTCTGATTCAGCTGCTCTTGTCCAAGCTAATTTTCGTGGAAGCTTTTCTGATTTCGAGGGTTAAAGTTCATGGAATTTTAATGAAATGAAAGTTTAAGGTTGCTGAACTCTAACGGGATGAAATTTTAATGGAGTGAAGTTGACGATATAAGGACGTTAGGTGTTTACTTTGTTAGTCTCTTGAATATCAGATGGTTTTCTGAAGCTTCTCGCCTACTTGTATTCAGATGCACTGGGCGGTGCATTTTCAAGAATAATCGAAGTGGCTTTGTGGAAAATCTTTTGTGAATATTTTTGCAGGTTAGATGCCCGAGTTTATTTATGCTTACTACAACCTGACATAGTGATTGTTTTTCTGATTCTAGATCAAGTTGTTGAATGGTAGAAGGTATCAGCCCAGCAATGGCATGACTCTACATCCATGTCAACGGACTTCTACAAAGAAGTCTATGCAAGTGATGATGGCAATGTTTGGTGAATCAGAGAGGCTGAATGTGCAACTTGATGCTTTGACAGGAAGGTTACAGGAGACGATTCCGGACTCAGTGAAACATTATCCTTGGAAGAAAGCAGAGACTGTGCTTCTCGATAGAGTGGTCCTTTTGGGGCAAAAGACATTGAAGTGGTTGCTCATTACCCTTTTCGTAGCTAGCTCCTTATCAGATGTTTTATTTGCCATTTCGAGAAATAGAGAGTTGACAATTCCAATTGGCCTTTTTGTCGGTTGTTTGCTGACTGACTTTGTAAAGGAGGTGACAACAGAGTTCTCTCGTGACCCTCAGGTATGTTCAGCTTTCATCCATATTTAACTGCAAATTTGTCATTTTCCTTCAGGGAATTCCTGATTGTATATAAACCTTGTGTTCATATGTGAATATTTTAGCTGGACAAAGGATTCAACCAGCACCTGACGGCAGTAAGCTGCTTGTTTGTTCTTCTCAAGTTCGCTTCTGCATTTTGTGGGCTCAGAGTGAGAGTCTTCCTCTCGCATGTTGCAAATGGTGGCCTGATGCAAGCCTTATGGCTCTGGAGAAACCTGTCACATGGATCAAGTAACGAAGAGAAACAACCCCACGAGGAGGGGAGGGGGGCCATCGCATGAACCGTGTAAGTTATTGAAGCTTTACGCACTTGCAGAATCCATCACATAGATTAATGCCGACCGTCATTAATCATTATACAGAAGTTGTTCTCCAAACCATTTGTATGTGAGAGATTGTAAAGTATGAGCAATGTACATGGATGGAGCACAAACTCGTTCTTGACTGTTCTTGTCATATTCAAAGTGTAGACTGTTAAATGCTCAGTTTTGCTGTTTTACATTGTTTTGGAACATTTCAAGATGGAGACGCCAGAAGTCCAGATATTACTCGTACTCATTACTCAGTGGGAATGGCTTCTTTTAGGAAAACATGGATGTGTGCTTGGTTGGTCCTAAACATATTATTTGAGTAATTGACCGAAAGGACTGAATTGCCAATTCATTAAAAGTTTTAGGACTAGTTTGGCAAATCATTAAAAGTTTTAGGGCTAGTTTAGCAAATCATTATAAAGTTTAGGACTAAATCGACATAATTGAAAAATTTAGAACCATATTGACAAATTATCAAAATAGTTAATACTGAATTGTCGTAATTGAAAATTTTAGGAATTTTCCCTCTCGCGCTATACTGATTAACAGAAGACACTTTGCTGAGTAATCGGTCTGCTTCACTAGTTTGCAAATCAAACGCAGCGTGATGCATTATTCCAACTTCATTTACTAGAGTGTTCTTCACTAGTTTAGAAACTAGTCTGATTTTATTTTTTAAGTCATAATAGCCACTCTGATGAAGCATCCCTGATGAAAAATCATTTCCCAAAAATAAGATGGACCATCCAAAAATTGTTTTCCATATAAACTAGTTCTCTCATGACATAGTGAAGACCAGCTTAGAATCTCACGTCAAATGAAACAAACGTAAGAACTGCTTGCATTGCCTAAAGAGATTTTCCATCATCATACATTGAGTAGCACCAGTAATCTCTCCAGTACATATACTACCCCTTCTTTCCAGTTTCGACACGGTATATTTGCAAACCTTTTCTTTCGTATGAAGCTTCTAATTTTAACATGTACCGACAAAACTGTTCCTCTGAGCAACTCCATTTGCAGAGGCAGAACAGAGGATCACGTAACAGCTAATGAGACCGAGCTCATTGGCTCATGTACGACAAACAGGATTGTAATCTAGAAGTTCACTTTTCAACAGGCTCTTTGCTTTCTATGTGGAGATGAAGAGCCGGTGGTTCATTCACTTTGTTGGAGTCTTCTCCTGAAAAGCACAGAGAGCCAAGCGATCAATTCATTAATTCTGGTAAGTGGAAGTATTCGGAGGGTTGTGTGAGCCAAACCTGGCTTCTTGTCTTCAGGATCTCGAGTGCTTTCCCCATTATTGGACTGTTCAGGTTTACACGAGTCATGAAAACTTGGGCTAAACTGGCAATATGCTGAACGCAACTGTCTATGAATCTCTTCCATCTTCCCACTCTGTTCATCTTCCCGATCCATGTTGATGAGCATCTACAAACAACCCGCCAATTAAGAAAGAGAGAGAGAGAGAGAGAGAGAGAGATATCAAAATCAAATCATTACCTGGGCAGCATTGTTCTTAAATATTGGGTGAAATCTCTGCCTGCAATACTCAGTGAATAACAGAGTGCAGATTATGAGTGGTATAGTAAAACCGGAGGCGATAGGAGATCGTTTTACTCCGAAAACCCCCAGGGCTATTATCTGCGTCAAAACCAAAGAGAAGATTGTCGTGTTGTGAACAGTAGGCCACAGCTGCCCTCCACTTTCATACTTCGGCATGTATACGTTAAGAATCTGAAAAAAAAAAAGCTACAGTCAGAAACACATTGGGGCAAAGTGAAAATGGAGCAAACGTCACTGCAATGGAAAAGGCTAAAATGGTACAACAATGGACCAAAAAAGGATTCCTCAGAACAAATAAATAAACTGGCTAAAAGAACCTCTTCACTATCCAAGGCATAATGGCAACTGGTAAACTCACATGGTTTGAAGAAACGGATAGCAGGATATCATTTGATGACATCCTTTCTCCCGCTTAGGTATTGATGACTGATGGGACTCTCCCAGACGTCAACGGGTTCCAGAAGTAAATAATTTATAGAAGATTTATAGCAAAACACAATACCATACAACAAATGAAATTTAGTTCCTCTAACCTGGTTTCGATACACAAGGAAAGCAAGAAAGAAGTAAGCCAGCAAGAAAGGCAGCATCAGAGGTGCCAGGATGGAAAAAGTGAAGCCGAGGAGTCCAAACAGTAGCACTCTGGGAACTTCGATATGGTATGGGAAAGAAAAGGGCTTGTCAGACAAATCATCTTTCTTTCTGAAGATGAATCGCTTGATTAGGTTCCAGAGAAGAGCCACAGGTTGCATTACTTCCGACGACAAACTTGCCCACCCTGATGTAAAGATGTAAGTCATGAAAAAACTAGCCTGCAATCATACATCAAAGGTTATTGGTGCAAGAGAAAGAAATTGACACGATATTATGATACATCAAGTTGCCACACTACATGTATTACCAAACAAATGTCCCAGTTAATCCGACAAGACTGACATTACAGATATCCAATAGCCAGAACAACATTCTTTATCAGATCCACAAGGCATATGAGGTGCTGACAATTCAACACAGAAGCACTTCATCCAATGAATGCAATAGTGTGCGAAAATCTGGTAACTGAATATGTTGGAAAATCACCTGTGTTGGCACAGCTCGTGCCAGTTGAGCAGGTATGTCTTTTGGGCTAGAAATGACATTCAATTGGCTGATGACAGACCCGGAGAGAACGTTAACAAAGAAGACGTTCCAGATCATGAAATAAAGTACTTTCCGGCATGCACTCTTTTTCCTTCCGCCACGAGAGATACATCCCTCCACTGCTGAAAATAGCATCATTGTGGGAGGAACAGTGTACAGAAATAACATCAGAACAACACTTGGCAGATACCCTGTGACCAGCTGATTCATAAATTTCCTGCAACGCGTAAAGGAAGGATATGTCACAAACAATGCCCATCTCTTTGCAAATAACATAGATTTTGCATTCTTTGTTCACATTTTTCCTGGAAGCAAAAAGGCAGGGCAAAATTATAAGCCCAACTGCAAGATGGAAAAGACGAAATCTTTACTAGACCACCTCATCTCTGACAGATATCTTTTTATATACTTATCTCGTCTGTAATTCAGCAATTCTAAGCTGGAAGCATCATAGTGAGTTGCTTATTCTTAGCAATGTGATCATTATTCATCAAATGAACTTTTAACAAAACAGCATCCGACAATCAGAAAGAATATTTGTGTGACAAAAAACAGTACCTCACGAGCCAGACAGCCCTAAAAATACTCATTAGCACTCCCTCTCCCTCACTCCCTCTCCACGCACAGAGACAGCTGCTGATGTTGTGCCCAATATGCAGCAAGAACCCAACTAAACCCAATATAATGCCATTGTTTGGGACCTTTATCTAGTTTTTTAACCTCTAGGCCCCTAAACCAACCTCTAAAGCCATTCTACCATATCTTTCCCCACATTCAAAAAGCAAATCGGCAGTGTCACACAATCTAGGTACTAGGTAAATGTTCTTAAGATATCTATTGAAACTCTAGAACTTCAACTATAACTGACGTGTTATCTTTACACTTGACCTGGAGAATTGTCTATTTTTCAGCACTCTCAGCCTACCCACTATAAAATAGTGATAAAAAATTGGTAATACACTACAGAAAAATGGCTGCAACTTGTAAAATCTTTCAAAACTAAGATGCTTACTTCTTTAGTAATCCTCTGAGAAATGGAAATGAGTGATGTAACTGGTCTAGTTGAGTAAGACCTTGAACAAAAGTCACAGGTATAAGAAACAAGAACATGAAGACAATAGCTGCTATAAGTGTAGCTATCTTCCGGATCCATAGTTGTCTAAATGGTATACAGAGGTTGGACCAATAGACATCATGAGGTTCAGGAGCCAAGTCAGTCACCCATAACATGGGATTTGATGATTGAAGGATCTGAGAAGCAACGACAGCAGCATAGCGAGTCTTGAAAAAGACAAAAGCAGCTGCAACTTCCTGTATGAAAATAAAATAAAATTTGTACATAATTGACCAATCTAACTTTCAGGCATGGCTAGTCCTTCATCTAACCAACAACAATAAGAACGAGAAAGGAACAAGAAATGTGATAGAACAAGTTAGACCAAATAAGAGACAGAATCAAACATCTCAGGAAAAATCTGACAGAACTATGCACATCCGGACATTGTTAATCCAGGAGCTAAAACAAAGAGGTAAGCCACATCATCAGTGATATGTTCAACTATTTTCCAAGGAGTAAGGGGTCAAATTATCTTGCATCTAGAAAAGTCCCATAAGCAGCATATTTAATAGCCAAATCAGGTCAGCTTATAACAGTGAATCTGCAAGTGTTTTTCCAATACATCACAAGTTCCTTCCTCATTAACCAAAATCGCAAGATACTGTCAAGACAAAAATAACACAAACTTCCAAAATGTTCAAAAAAAACAAAAAAAAAACAACCCATGGACCAAAAATAAAACTGATTACAAATTCCATCAATTTCACCGTAAAATCGACACGTAGCACAGTAAGATAATTTATGAAAAAAAACTTGGCAACAAAGACTATAAATTAAAAACGAAGTGTTTTACAGAAAGCCACATTGGATGATGCAAAATCATTGCTTAAGGAAATTTTATCTCTTACTTAAACAAAGCATCAATACCTCTCTTGTAGATGCAAGATCCCTGTAGACAGAGTTCCCTTTAACACTTTCCGGTCCTTTAGAAAGCAAACGGAAAGCTTTAGATGGTCCACCACAAAGACCACAGTGAAATAGATTTTGCTTGCACTTAACAGCAAGATTCTCAGATCTCATCATTCTACAGACCATCTCTGCATCACTCTGCATATATAAAACCATTACATGCTACAACGGAAGAAGCAGAGTAATCCACGTAGGAAACCACAAAAAGCAGAAGGTTGCCAAGAACATATAAAGTATCGAAACAAGGACAATAATTACAATCTAGCATACTCTTTGTTGAACTTAGACAAGCAAAACTTAATAGCAAGATAGCTTTACCAAAAAAAAAAAAAAAAAAACTTAATAGCAAGATAGAATGCTATTTTCCCAATCTTAACCGGTGGGATGTTAGTGTTGTACACATACTAAGAATAGCCACTTGCAAGTTGCAGAATCTACACATTAAGTCTGGCATCTAATTAATTAATGATGGCCTCAAACTTGTTATTTGAGATATGGAGTTGCTTCTTAAAATTTTTCAGCAATAAAATAAGTTCCAATGGTTGATAGTAAGGATTGATCAGAAAAAGGATGGTCAACAATAAATATACCAGATAAAACGAATCAAGTAAAGCCGAGTACAGTAACGAAGTTTTATAGAACTTATAGGCATTTCCATACCATAATTGCTCCACGAAGTCCAGTGAAAACCCAGTATTCAAAACTTACAAGAATTTAACCCAATAGTCAAAACTTACTTACAAGAATTTAACCCAGTATTCAAAACTAACTTACAAGAATTATAGCTTTACCTGCTTATTTTCAGAAGAATATATTCATGCAAAATGTCAAGTCTCATACGAATCAAATATAATTTTAATTTAAATGACATGTAGGCTGGGATTTGGCCTAAGACAACTGTTGGAATCGGCTACATTGGGAAGGAAAATAAGTGGCCTGAAGAAATTTGAACACAAGACAACTCAACTCTGATACCAGTTAATACAATTTCTTTAGCACGACAATCAGAAAGACCAAATACATAAATGAAAACAAGATTTTTACCAATTCAACAGAATATAAAAATATATAAACCATGTAAAAAAAGAAACTGACCTTTAGCTGCTAAAATATAATGCTAGCATACTTTCAACGATTGCTATGTCATGAATCTTCTTGCTATAGCAGGAATAAATATGAAGTAATTGGATTTATTAACTAGCTTGCCGATCCCAACTAGCTTGGGATAAAGGTGATGTTGATGTTGATTTATTAACTAGCCGCAACAAGTGCTAAAATCATTGTGCCGGTTATTGTTAGCACCTTTCTTGCACAGAAAATAATCAGCTTAGCAACCCCAAGTTACATTACATATAACATGTACAAACGAAATGATATGTCTTGCCATACTATTGAAACATTAATACAACATGTCATACCATCAGTTTTTGAACTGTACCAGACCGGTAGACCATTTGATGCCCCAAATATGTCAATAGATAATAGTTCGAGAAGAACTTCTCAACTGCATCACTGTAGGACTCTTCTCGAGACGAAGGGATAGATCGCACAAGCACAGTGAAGTAACTTGGGTTTGGTGAAGAAGCCTTGATATGGGCTAACCTCATATTAGCTATGCTTTTGTACTCCTATAAGATATCGTTCTTAACCATCAGTAATTTCAAAAATGATGCTACGTAAAACACCCAACATGTGGCCTTGCAGATGACTTACAAAGTAAAGGAGAAGGCAAGCGGAGCAAGATATTATGTATAGTGCAAGGCAGTGTGCCCAGAGCCTGACATGGATTTAAATAAGGATTGTGAAATGTTTATCCAAGAATACTCAAAATTCTGAGAAAAAAATTACTTGAATATGAGTGAAATAACATCCTTCTCCAATTGAGTATGGCTTTGCTATTCCTCAAGCCCACCAACAGATTAATTAAATTCATAAGTTAGTTAATGGTTCTATAGTGAATACACCAAGTCATTTCTGTAGACCACAGGATATTATTCTAGCAAGGGGATAATGGAAAATCAAGAGCAATGAGTTAAAATTATCTCAATTCATCCCCCAAGGAACTGCTAAAACTTTGGACAAAAGAGAGATTTCTCTAATACCACTTCGATCCTGCTTTGACATTTGCAATGGTAAAAACTTCCAAAGACTCATAAGGGATCTCCTTGTGGTGCATCTCCTGGCCATAGTAATTCACTGGAAGTACAAGAAAAATGCAAACAAAAGCCGCAATGGAGAATACTCGCAGACTGCATAAAGAAATTAAATTAGTACAAGGATGGAAGGAGCACAAGATGCTAATTGAACCAAAAATGTATCCGACAATGACAAACATTCTCATCCATTTCCACTCGTTCCAGAATTTATCTGCCATTTAGGTTAGGCTGCAGCATTAATTCTAAAAATTTAGGCAACTTTGGCACATAGTAAAACGAAGTTTGCTTTTTCCGGTGAAAAATGAACTAATGTTCGTTCATATCCCCTCCAAGAATACTATCTACTGGACATGACCTCTGCTAGTGCACTACTTAAATCACCTAGACCATTCAACTAGAATTGCTCCATCTTTGTGAAAGACCACGACATAGTAATATCACATGGTATACATTTCAGATGATAGTAATCATCTTGGGCATGAAAGAGAGGGAAACAAGAGAAAGCTTAACCATTAGCTTTGTTTCCCTCCGTGCTAATACTTGAAACCTCCTGGAAATATATGAATCAGTGGGAGCTTTACATGCTGTTTCTTATCTTACAGGGTTAGGCAACTGAAGTTGTCAAGGATTAAAATGGTCACTGATGATGACATGTCATCAGTACCCAAAATAATGCCTCATCCCAACAGTGAGCGACTCAAAACTTTATAACTGATAGCATATTGAAGTGATTAATAACTCCGAAAAGAAGGAATAGAACTCTATCCTTCGGATAAATACTCCCAACTAAATTACCCCTAATAAGCATTTCGTTCATCAATTAATACATGCAAATAAATAGTCTTCACAACCTACAATTGCTGGGCAAGGTTTAATTACCTGAAAACAATTATCCTAATGAATACCACAGCATCGAGGCCACCAACAGATAATATTTCTTCTTCAGAAGTTTCCCAAGCCTTCACTATCCAACTAGGGGAAGGAACAAATCTATGAAAGCAGATAGACTCAGTGCGTTTTGGGCGTGCTTGAGCAAGTCTCCGTCTAAAATATACACTTAAGTTGCTCGGTTGTTTCCTCAACAAGGAATAAAGCAACAAAAGAACCACACACAAGCCGATATTTATTCCAGCTGATGTCAGAAGAGCCGAAATATCCATCTCTACCCACTAAGACCAGAAGCAATATGTAGGAAAGCTGAGTTAGTTTCGTGCAAAAAACTCCAGGGGCACTCCTACAAGCACTTAGGACAAAGTGAAGCAGCTCTTGTCAATGCACATAGACACATCACTTATAGCTCCATTATGCTAATAGAGATTGCGGGGACACTGGGTTCCACGATATTTCAACCTGAAAGAATGGAGGCAGGAATACACATCACCAATCACATCTTAATACATAAATATAGCAGGAAATTCACCTCGGTGCTCTAAATAACAGAAACACAAATGTCTAGGACAGTTCAGCCACCAATAACCCCTCCATATATGCTGAGCGGAAGACTATATATTCATTAAGTTCTCCAAAGAACCACTTCACGAGTCTGTTTCTTTCTGGAAGTCCTCCATTAGATGCATAGCTCCGGCTTCAAACATTCAACTTAAATAGCAAAGCTGGGAGCTAAAGTGAAAAGCCCAAAAATAAAAATTGCTCCCCTTCTCGATGGACAGTGACGCAAAGTATCAGGACAAATTGCGTCGGTGCAACACACCTCCTAGCAACCAGTGATCAATCGATGCAACACACTTTCCTCCATAACAAAAGTAAAGCAGGACACTAAAAAAACACCACTTTTCATCCGCAGATCATTCCCAGCCAAGCAGCACCTCATGCTTCTTCCTCCATTAGCTTAACAGGCGAACCCCATCAGTAATTTCCAAAGCAGCGATACAAATTTTACAAGGGAAAGCAGAATATAGCGGGAGCATCAACCAATCCACACAAACCACGACACCCATCAATCCGAAGAAGCAGGAAACAAAAAAAATGTACCTGAGACAAGGCGCGGGCGTTGGGAACTCGAATCCGGAGTACAAGGAAGTGCAGAAAGCTACTTGAAAACCATCGACGTGAAAGCAAAGGCACTTTCAATCTCCGCCAAAGAACTTGCGCACGCCATCGCCATCTTCTTCTCTTCGCTTCAACTTCACATACAGGCGGAGGAACGCGATCGATCTGGAACAATCCTTGGGCACGAATCAATCTAGAGACGACCCGATTTGAGAAGGGATTTAACACGCGAACGTTAAATTCGCAAAAATGGCAGAAGTTCTGTCTAGAAGAAGGAAGGCCACGTATAGTTTCTTCTTCGTTTTGAAATAAGTTAAAAAAAACGAACGATCATAGAATTCCAATTGAAACAGAAGTCCCGCAGAATCACTGACGTCAGCGTCAGTTGCGCCACGTGGAGGACAGAGACTGGACCGGCCGGAAGGTTCCAGTTGCCAGCGGTTGAGTGTTGAACCGAACCACTCGATCTGTCCACTCGGTGCGCACACGCACAAGAAGATTGCTCTTTTCTTGATTTCGTTATCCAGAATTAAGCCGACATTATTTATCGATGCGTGATATCACCGACGCACAAAATTAAGTCATTTTACTTCAATTTTAAATCTAAGTCTCTCCACTAACAAATCCAGCCAAATTCAAATTAATGTAGACGATGATGGTGTATAAAATCCAGACGATATTATTCTAATCGTGTATAATTTATGTTTTTGATAATAGCGGTACTATATTATAACATAAGACTTACTTTTGTTGTTGTAATAAGAATACTACTACTAGTTACATATCATTTTCTTATGTGTTATTTCATACTAGAGCCTTTCGAACATTTTATTCTTATTTCTTTGCTTCTCTAGTGTCAACCAAACAAAGTAATGGCTATTTGTGTATCAAACAGCATGATGGCTTCATTGTAACCCATTGGATTATGACATAATCATTACACTAAAATCTTAACCCTGCAATATACACTTGAGACTACAAACTCAACCCCATTGTAATAAGGCCCCCATTAAGAGTGCCTCGGACGCTTGTTCACCTTTTGCAGATCGTTGATTGCACGTAACATAAGACAATCAACGCATTACAAGCGATAAGGTTTTTTTTCTAGTTGATTGCTTAATGAGTGTGCCGACACTCGTTAACAAAATTCATACAATTGAAAGACCCAAATGACTAAGTGACAATGAGCGCTTCAACTTTCACTGTCATCTTTCTCTAATGACTTATGCTTCAAATGGACCTTTTTTTGGAAATAAGTTGGTTGCTCTTTTGTCATTCTAATACTAGTGTTTTTAAATGGGAAAACTATCTAAAAAATTTTAAACATATTATACCGCCGCCAATTATTCTAATTTAGTTTTAAACCTTTTAATTGTGTCCATTTAGTTATGAACCTTTTAAAAATTTATCAATTTACTTATAAATCGTTTAACAATTTTCCAATGTAGTATATCTGACCAATTCACCAAATAATAGGTTTTTGGCTACGTTGAAAAATATCTTCAAAATGTTTTTTACTAAATCGATAAAATTAAAATGTTTATAATTAAATTGGCATATCGTCGAAATGTTTAGAACTAAATTGACAGTCGTAAAATAATTTTATGGACTTTTTGGACAATTATTTTAATGTTAATATAATGTAAGTGTCTTGTCAAGCTAGTAACTCTTGCACGATTTCCGAGACAAAGGATCTAAGTACCTTGCTTGAGGAATTTGATTAGCTTCGATCGTCCTTTACTGTGGGAATTTCTTTGCTTGGTCCAATGAAGGGAAGGCGATCCTTTAAGTCAGGATGAGGAATTTGCTCAGAACCTTGTCTCTCGCCGCTTTGTTGGTATAGTTCATTTCTCTTGGTGTTCTATCTTCTCCCAATGCGGGATCTTCTCAATTGTCTACTACGGACCCCCCCTTGTATCCTTCGATTCTAGAGCGATCAATCCCTTAATTCTAGGAATTGCAGAGATTCTTCGTTGGCGGACCTCAACTGGCGATGCAGCCTCGCGGCGGTTGTACGAACACGGTGAGCGTGTCGGACAAGAGCATGCAACTCCACGCGAACAAGGACTCCAATTCTTTCGCGAAAAATAAATAATTTGAGAAATATTTTTCTGAAAATAATAGCTTGTAATAAATTAATTGGTCAATAAAAATTATTGTAATCATAGATAATAATATTTGTTTAATCATTTTCGTGAACGATGAAAATATTTCTCGTCCATTCACTTTTGTAATAATAATGTAAGCTATTTTTTTAGGAAAATATTTTTCACATCATTCATTATTCGCGAAATAAACAAAGCCTAATTGTCAGTTCGCTTCACTAGAATTTTAATTTCGAAGAAAGCAATCCATCTTATGGTGTTTGTTTGCATTGAAAGAAAAGTCGAAAAAATTTGTTTGATAGTAAGAATCCTCACAGAATAAGGGACTAAGATACGGAAGAACCACATCAAATATACCAACCCTAAAGGTACGGAAGAACCACATCGTTCCTCAGATGGTTCCATCGTAGTCATTTATAAGGAAAGATAGCAATAAGGAACTAAGTCAATCCGTCCCTCGAGAAAGGACCGCTCCTCAAGGGAAAGAACCATGTATCACAAGATCAGCTACGCCAAAGACCAGGGGATAGTCGTCCAGAAAATCTTAAATATATTACATTTGTCTTTTAATTATGTCAATTGAGTTCTTAATCATTGATTTGGATGCCGAATGTTCTACGTGACACCACTAATACTGAATTCAACAGATTTAACAATCTTTTCAATTTTTTTTGTCTTGTTTTTCATCAAACAAACCGATCCTATGTTTTTCTTTGGTAAGGGACTATGTTTCTTCCTTATCAAATTAAAAAATAAATAAAAATGTTCTGAGTTTTTTTTTTTTGCTAGGGCTTACTTCGGCAAAAATACACTTTTAGTGTCAAAATTTATGTACGAAGATCACTTTAGTAACAAAAGTTTCAAACAGATCTCTTTAATGTTAACTTTTTTTTTTTTTTTTTTACGATCACTTAAGTGCCAACCTTTTTTAAAAATAATCAATTCAGTGCTAACTCCGATTTAAACTGACGTGGCTCGTCAAAAATTCGATATTTGTTATTTTTATTATTATTTAAGCTAATGTAACATATCGGAGTTGGCATTAAAGTGATCGTTTCTACAAAAAGTTGTCACTTAAGTTGTCATTTTAAAAAAAGTCGTCACAAAAGTGATTCGTTCAAAATTTTTGGTACTAAAATGATCATTTTTATTTTCGAATTGACACTTAATTGATTTGTTTAAAATTTTAACACTAAAATGATCTATGTACATAATTTTTGACACTAAAATTATACTTTTCCCAGATTACTCTTCTTACCTGCCATAGTTGACCGACCCCAGCTGAGCTATGCTGGATTTTACTCGATTGGGACAACTAACTGCCTTCCAAGCAATAGAACCACGTTCGACTCCCGGCAAACGCACAATGACCTTAAAACTGTTTTAAATATCGAATTAATTACATAAAGTTAAACATAATCACGTGATTTTTCTACCAGGCAAACAGAAAGTATTTGCTTTTTGCAGAATTAACACCAAAAAAATAGTTTCGGAACCTTTTTTTTTTTTTTTAATTTCCCAATAAGAGCGAGCACCATAACGTAAGAAAAAAATTGGCTCACACACAGGACTCAGAAGGCGTTGTGAAATTCATCTCCTTTAGCTTCTCCAACCTCCATATCCAGAGCTGGAGGTCTGCTCAGAGTTTTCGTTTCTTTGCAAATTACGATAAACTATTCATCATTTTCAAATTACTTAGTTTTTGTCATATTAAATGGAAAATTGTGTAGCTACGTAGCTAGAGCTTGTTGACATGTGTCTCGAGTTCAATCCGGTTATGGAACCCGACCCGACTGGATAAATACCAAGCTTGACTGCATATTGTAAGTTGGACTCTGGTAAATTGCTCAAGGTGGACGACCAAAAGTAGATAGGCACAAGACAGAATATGATCTCACTTTATCATATGTTATATCTTGTGGGCCGGGCCCATGCGAGTGTAGAGAAAAAGAAAAAGAAAAAACCCAGTGGGCTGGCCTCTACCTACCGTGGCCGCACAATAAACGAAAGGAGGAGAAGTCGTGAGTTATCAAAACAAGAATGAGGAGTTAAATCGGGGCTAATTTCCTTAAAAAATACCAACTTTATATTTAAGGATGACTTTGGCCTGAACTTTTTTTTTTGTTTCATTAAAAAATACCAACTTTAAGTCCACTAACAATTCAGGCTCAAACTTTCTTTTATCACATGAAAAAATACAAATTTTAACTCGAGTCGCAAATCCGGCCTCTCTTAAATTTGGAACCATTATTATCCAACATGATAATTGCACGTCATCAATAAATCCATGTGACTTTCTAATGTGGATTTAAGGTATCGTACTCTTAGCATGGATTTGAAGTTGTTTATTTGCTCACCTCTAACATAACTCGAAAGACGACGATTAACCTATTCATCGTCTTCTTCATTTCACTCGCAAGCATTAACTGTCTAATTGGAATTCAAATTTGTGTATTACCACCCATGGAGAGATCCCATAAAAAGCTCACGACTAAAACCTTTTTTTTTTTTAATAAGCCCGACCCTACCCTTTTCCCGAAGAGAATGAATAACTTCACATTCTGTGTCAATAAAATGATTAATAGTATCCTAAATTCATGTGAGCAAGCCACATGGATTTAGTGATGACGTGGGATTGTCATATTAGACAACTTCCAAATTAATGGGGCCAAATTTAGAACTCGAGTTAAAATTTATATTTTTTCATGAAATGAAAAAATATTTGGGTCAAAATCGCCATTGAACCTAAAGTTGGTGCTTTTTTATGAGACAAAAAAAAGTTCGGGCAGAAAATCGTCATTACACATAAAATGTGCTTTTTAAGGGAATTAGCTCGGCCAAATAGAAGCCGCAACACAGTGAGACTTCGCGAAAGGACGAACAAGAAAAACTCCAGAAGGCGCCGAAGGAAAGAAAACAGAGACGTTTTCTTGTGTAGCCGCACGGTGAAGCCCTTTATTGATATAACAGAGGAGTTCAGAGCACAGTGATACATGCTCTATGAGTTTATATTCAATCGTGTTGTTTATTCATGATTTGGGTATAATCTAGCTTTGAAAAACACGAGCGTATTGAGCGATTGTAAATCAGATTCTTCTATTATAGTGGATTATTTTTGCTGGCTCTTTCCGTGAATGTAGGTATCAATATGCGGGCTGAACCACGTAATTCTGAAGTCATTTATCGTTGCTCGTTATTTTTCTAGGCTATTCGCGTTGACTTAATTTGCAAGATCCCAAGTAGTTTTCGCATTATATTACAATAATTAGTATTAGAGCATAAGATCAGATTTCTGGATTGTGATTTGGGGTTTTTGCTTGTCTGGTTATTATCTGAAAATTCTATTGCTGCAATTATGTCTATATTGAAAACATAAATTGAGAATTTTAACGAGAGCAATAACTTTGGGTTCTGAAACATCAAGATGTAGGCATTATTGAAAATTCAAGGTTTAGCAGAAGCATTGGAGGGCAAGATCAAATTGTCCGAAACGATGAAAGATGCTGAAATAATGTGTTGATGAGGAATACTAAGAGTTTAATTTTGTTGAGTTTATCGAATAAAATGTTAATAAAGGTAGGCAAGGAGAAGGATACTATAGTATTGTGGACGAAACTTCAGCTGCTCTATGTAATAAATGGTTTGAACAATCACTTATATATGTTAAAAATGATGTCTTAGTTCAGGTATATCGAAGTTATATCTATCAGAACTCACCTAGATGAATTTAATAAACTCATGATGGATTTGAAGAACGTCGATATGACTCTTGATGATGAAGAACATGGTATAATGTTATTCCTAGTTGTTAATTCACAACTATGTTACAATTAAGAGTCAAACAATATATCAATGAAAAGAGCTACTTACAAGGAGTAAAATGAAGCAATAAGCACCAAAAAAATAATATAATACGAAGGAAAAATGACACCGAAAGTAAAGGGGTCCACACGGACCCAAACTCAACACTGCAAAATTTTTTCAGGTCTAGAAAAACTCAGATGGTGGAGGCATGTTCAGACCTTCATAACTCGGTATACGCATATCATCAATGTCAAAACTAAACGTCATTGAAAAGTACTAAATGAGAAGAGCAGAACGAGCCAAAGAACCCCTGAAAATAATCACGGGAAGGTCACGAAACAGGAGCTCAAATTTGGGAACTCGAAACGAGAACGGGCATGTTATATGCGACACGAAAACGACTAATTCGGGGTATTTTCAGCAGAACCAAAGACACAATCACTCAAATGGGGTATAATAAGCATGAAAAGCTGCACTTTGGTCCCATTTGGCTCGAAAGTTGAACGAGACCAAACCGGGTAGATAGCTTAAAAATAGTGCAAGACTGGTCATGAAGGGGGGATTCGCACTACCTTTTCAGACGGCTCCGACAACGATAGGAGGTGAGGGATGGCTCGTTAGAAAAAGGAGGTGCAAAGGAAGCTTCGGTGCAGGTGTATTTCTCTCCAAGACTCTCGGTTCGCTCGATATTCGCTCTCGAAAACCCATTCAGAGTCAACCTCAGGAACTCACAGACCAGCCTTCCGAAAATTCTCCCCCTGAAGCTCTCACTCCCTCTCTCTTATATCCTGGAGCCTCTTGGGATCCCAAAGGACCTTCACGCCCTTCCATAGCCGCTCTGAAGAGGAGTAGAGTCCTCGGTCTTGGTCCTCCATCTCTTGTTATGTTTTTTGCTTTTTCTTTGCCTCTTTTGTCCTTTTTGTCTCCCGAACGCCAGCCAAATCTGTGCGAATGTGGTGTCCACAAGATGCCAAAATGTGATGGGAAGGTTCTGGAATAGGTCGGAGGGGGGACGTGGCACGGGTGTCGCTGAACGGCCGCGAATTCGGTTGTGGTGGTCTGGTTCGATCCGGGCGTGTGCATCCGCTGAAAAGGGGTCGGATCTCTCAGCTCCGGCGACGAAATGACATGCAATTTGATTCGTTAGGACCAGTGACGAGTTGGCTTCAAAGCCCGATTTCGTCACTACTTATTTCCGTTTGGGCGATCAATTTGATCGATTTTTGAAGAGGTGCAGGTCTGGGTGCATCTGTGTGCACAGTGGAGGAGATGGGCTTGGATCTCTTGGCTCCGGCGATGAAACGCCACGAAAATTGATTCATTGGAACCGGAGAATGAGTTGGCTTCAAAGCCTAAATGGAATCACCGTCGATTATGCTCGTTTCGATGGTCAATTTGGTCGATTTCTGCAAGAGGGTCATGCCGCGCGCAAGGCTACACTTGAGGAAGAAGATGAATAGTAATCGGGTCGTCCGGATCGAGCAGGTGGCAGGCCCGACCGGTTGACCCGGTTTCACGAACTCCGTCGAATTGACCCTCAAAATCTACAGTTGAAGTTTGAATCGGGTTCTACAACACGTTTTCCATCCAAGAGAGGTATTTTTGGAATTAAATTTCCTGATTTAGTGCAAAAACCCCAAATCCAAAGTTTGACCCGAAAATAATTTTTAACAAACCAATGCCTAAACGAAAATATCGAACCAAACCACACCCATCAATAGATTTAAAATGATGAAAACTATAGGATAATGGTCTTAGATGTAAATGGGTATGCCTAAAAAAATATTAATTGCACTTTGAGTGAAATCAGAGGCTAAAAATATTTATGCATTTAGGTCCTTTTGGCCAAAATTGAGCAATTCCATGAATAATTGGACCAAGATGCAATGTGGACTATTAGAGGCAAATGTCATGACTGAGAAATGTGAAAATAAAAATTAAAAACACTTTAAATGTAATTTTTTTTGGCTCGATTCGGATTACGCTTATGAAGGACCGTATGAACTCAAATTGAATTTTCAATATTTTAAATTTTAGGCATAAAAATTGGATTTTTGTGCATTTTTCTGACTATGAATACTATTTTTCCTATTTTTGGTTATTCTTATAATAAAAATAAACTCGAAAAATATCAAAAAATTAAGAAAAATGTTTTTTTGTTCAAAATCGAGTATTAAGGCTAGGTCAAAGCTTCCAAAGTTGATTTGTAATTTTATAATTTTTTTTTTATTTTCAACGATTTTTTTTTCAATAGAAAATTAATTAAAAATTAGGTGCCAAAAACGTGGCATAACAATTGTAGTGAATGTTTTTAAAAAAGTTATGGTACTCATGTGGCAAATTGAAAAGTTATATGACACTCAAGTGATTTAAAAAAGATTTCGATACTTTAGTGTGCACCGTATATAAGTTATGACATTCAAGTGGTTGAAAAAAAAAAACGTTATGGCCCTCAAGTGAGTGTTACATGAAAGTTATGGCAATTGTAGTTATGGTGTGCTTACCCCTGAGAAGATGTCTGTACTGATATCAACTGCTAGGAGGAGTATATCCATCTACCTATCAAAATAGATTAAGTCAACGTTTTTTGTTGTTGTCAATTCAAATTCCATGCAACTAATCAACGAATATGAGGTGTTAGACTTTGGCTTTTAGTCATTGATTTTGTCTCTCACTTTAAATGTTAATGCTGAATGTATGTTTTTTTCACGAAACATACAAATGTTCATTCATCTTCTGTTATTTAATTGTTTTGGCTGCCAACCTCCATTTCTTTTTATATTTCCATCTTATTAATACATATATCAATGGTGAATAATCAACACCACCCTTTTCTTAATTTCCTTCGCTTTTCAATTATAAATCTATTTCTTTATTTATGCATCTTCCCATTTTTCTATGTTTAGGATTAATAAATACCATATACAATTTTTTTGAAAATTACCTGTAAAAGGAAGTGGTGTTGTGTTAAGACATGACTCAGATCCAATATTGAATTTTTTGCACCTTAAGTTAGAATTCATAAAGATGTGACAGTTTTGTCTACAGTTTAAATACCATTTTGTCCATTATCCAATAATTTACTATTATTATTATTATTATTATTATTATTATTATTATTATTATTATTATTTTGGTCAAATACTGCTATTATTCACTTACAACAATATGATTTCTTCTTATGGAAATTGTCCAATAATTTACTGCTATTATTCACTTACATCAAAGAATGATTTCCTTTTATGGAATTTATGTGTACAAAGTTTGGCAATCAAGATTACTTTTGAAGATGTCACTCTATTTGGGGCTAGCTTGACAGTCCGATAGTACTATCAGTTATTTTTGACCGCACAATCTTCCAATCAATAAGTGATTTATGCAAAATACGATATAATAATGTGTGAATTTACGGTTGAGATTGTACTATCACTGATAGTATTGTTAGGAAAACATTTCTTTTCCATAAAAAATAAAGCAAGAACAATACAGTGAAACAAGTCGACTCATTGGAGGCAAAACATCCAAAACCCTTATTAAGTCCATAGCAGCTCACCAATTGTTTCCCAAGCACAAAGCCCCTCGAGCAGTCGCGCTTCTTTCACATAGTTTTGTTAGAAAACCCCAGATACCCTCTGAACAACTTGTATTCATGTTCTATGCAAATTAGGAAATAAAATTTAGGTTCTATGCAAATTAGGAAATAAAATTTAGGATGCATATGTTTTGCAAAAAATGAATAATTTGAAAAGGGGTTCGAAAAATTGACAGTGTAATAGTCCAACATATCTCAACTACAAGCATTACGAATGGTAAAAAATATTTAGCAATCATGGTGCGACCTACATTTGATTTTATGCATAGCATTCCACCGTTATCTAATCATACTGTCATGCTAGTAGAACCCATTTAAAAAATATATTTTTAAAATAATTGCTTGTATTGTATAACAAAATGAATGAACGAAATCTCTTCTCACTGACCCTGAAAATGGTCAAGCATAAATTATTGTAGAAAATGAAAACATTTTTGTTGACTTGTTATTTCAGGTAATAAAAGCGTTTATTTTTTTAAAAAATATTTTTTTTAATTATTCATTTTTTTGTGAAATGGATAGAGATTTGATTAAAAATCTGAACCGCGTCAAAATGCATTCCACCAACTATCCTAACACAAACCGGCTGCACACTCTGACAACGCCAAGAAAGCCTATATGGTCTCTAATAAGCTGCTGATTCACATCAACATGGATGTATGTGCAAATTAATGGAATAAATTTCGTTCGAAAGCTGGTACTTATAGTCAGAGTTCATAAGGTAATGATAGTTTTGTCCACAGTTTAAGTACCATTTGTCCAGTATCTAATAATATAATGCTACTATACTTTTTACAGCAAGAATTATCATTTTTTTTAATGCAATTTGTGTGTACAGAGTTTGACAATCAAGATTACCTTTGGTGGCATCTTTGTATAAAACAGCAAAGCAAGGATTAGACAGTATCACAACTCACAAGTCGACTCGATGGTGGCAATAAGAATTTCAAATCCATTGTTAGATACGAAGCAACTCCACCAACATAGGACTCCGGTTAGCAACTGTGAAGTTCAAGGAATTTCGCTCTCAACCATGGAAGCCAAAGCAAGGGCGATGAGAATTAGCTTCCCCGATGACATCTTGATAGATATCTTGTTGCCAATCCCGGCGACGTCGTTGGTTCGGGTCAGGTGTGTATGTAAATCATGGAAATATCTAATCACCAGGGCCTCTTTCGTCAGAGCTCACGTGGATGGATCGGCCAAGTCGCGTGTTTTTAATCTCATTATGTACAATTCGGACAACCACTCAAGGCTAGGGATTCATTATCCTCGTGGCAGCGGACTTGCCAATCTCGATCCTTCGTTCGGCCAAGACTGCGACAAATTCAACCTAGTCGGCGCCTGTAATGGAGTCACCTGATTATCGTCTCTCAAAAAACACGACCCACGAGGCTCGAAGATCTTTCTTTGGAACCCGTCAGCCGGTGGACGAAATTAGATCCTTCCCGGAACTCATTACCACGTGTCCGACTCGATTGGTTTCGAACTCGATCCCTCGAGGGGTCATCTCGACCATTTTAAAGGGATCAACATCAACATATATTGCCGCGTAGGCCGCCGGATTTTACCTCCCTAGTGGAAGTGTACAGTTTCAAGAGACGTGGCTGGAAACATGTGGGCAATATATTCCCATCGCGGACTTATAGGTACTAGGGTGACCAAGTAATCGTCGGGAAGTTCATGGCCTGGAGTTGTCACATGCGCATCCACCGACAGATTGATATGAGACTGATCCTTTTCGATGTAGTCGATGAGGTTTTCCGCAAAATGGCTACAGCAGATGGAATGCCGCCGGCGAGGAAACACGTAACTTTAGTAGATGAATGTCTGTCTTTGATAGCGCACAGTTCCGCATCTGAGTCATATGAAGTGTGGGCTATGAAGGAGTTCGACGTTGTCGGAGTCTTGGACCAAGCTGTACAGCATCGGAGTTTCTACGAGCAGTGCCGTCCTATATAGGCCGCTCGGTTTTGCGAGTTCCGATCAAATTCTCTTCCCCAGGAGTTATTTTGATGGTATTCGTCTTGAGCTATGGGCAGGTTTGTATTTATACGATGTGGAGAAGGAGACATTTGAAGAATGTGGGGTGACTGTTGATTCAGCTTGTAGCACCTGATTGATTACTTGTGGGGAGAGCTTGATTTCCCTTGCATCCAGAAAATAAAGATGAAAAACTTACCGTCTTCGAGAAAAAGTGCAAAAGGTTTGGTACTTTTTTTTTTTTTGATAATTTTCTCTCTATCTATGCCTCATATTTGATAATTTGACGAACAATTTCATCCATTCAAACTGTAAAGATATGCACGTATGAGTTGTGCTAGAAAGAGTTACATCGAAGATTGATGTGATGTAAAGTAGTTAATGTTGATATTTAGAGTCGGAGAGAAATAACGAAAAAGTGTTTATGGTGGCTCTAACCCTAACTAGGGTTGTATAGTATGTATTTATAGAAGTGATTATTTACAATAAGGATATAAATAAATATAATTACAAAAATACCCCACTATACATATAATTACACGTTAATACTCTCCCTTAATCCGAAGTAATGGAACAATTGAGACACGAGATCTCAATAGTGCAAGAAGCAAACTAGGTAACCCCTTTGTGAATATGTATGCCAGCTGATCCGCACTAGGCACTAGCGAACATGAAGATCATTGGAAGCAACCCGGCATTCAATGTATTTGGTGAGAGCATGAAATAAAGGATCGAGAGTAAGATATGTGGCCAATATATTGTCAAAATAAGCAGTGAGAGGAGTATAAAGTGAAAATTCAAGCTTACGAACTAAATGTCGAATCCAAATAGTCTCAACAATACAATGAGTGACATCATGATATTCAGCCTCTGTACTAGAATGGGCAACAGTGGTTTGCTTCTTGGCATTCCATGAAACAAGATTGGTGCTTAGAAATACACAAAAACTTGACGTTGAACATCGAGTATCAAAGCACTCAATCCAGTCTGCATCTACATAAGTTATCAATGAAGTGGGAGAACATTGTTCAATGAGTAATCCATGTGTTGAAGTACCAGCTAAATATCGGTATATATGCTTGACAGCTTGCATATGAGACAATCTGGGTTGATGTATGAATTGGCTAACCAAGTTCACAGCAAAATTAATATTATGTTTAGTCATGGACACACACAGTAAGGCACTAACCATCTGTCGATACGGCGTTGGAGAAGCAAAAAGCTCACCGTCATCAACAAACAACAGAGTCTTCGATGCCATCGGAGTAGATACAGGCTTTAGGTCAAACTTGCGCCAAAGGCTATCAATATACTTAGCTTGAGATAAAATTGTACCATTAGAGCAGTGATGAGCTCAATGCCAAGAAAATAGTGAAGCGATCCAAGATCTTTCATAGCAGACTCTTGTGAGAGCTGAATAATCAAAGACCGTAATAAATAAGGATTAGTACCAATGATAAGGATATCATCAACATATAGCAGAAGATATAGACGATCCCGAGAAGAAGCATAGACAAATAACGACGGATTAGCCTTACTCGCCATGAAACTCAATGATAATTAAAAAAAGAAGATTGTTGAAGCAAAGAAACCTTGCACATGGAGCTTGCTTTAAACCATAAATGGCTTTTTGAAGACGGTACATGTGATTCAGGAATTCAGTATAAGCTAGAGAAATCAGAAGGTCGGCACATGTAAACTTCCTCACAAAGGATGCCGCGTAAGAAGGCATTAACATCAAGTTGATGTATGACCCATCTTGAAGAAATAGCAGTATATAGATCGAATGTAGCGGGTTTAACAATTAGGCTAAAAGTCTTGTTCTAATCTAATATGTCCTGCTGCTTAAATCTTGTGCAATGAGACAAGTTTTGAAGAGTTCGAACCAACTAATTTTTTAGAAGAATTGGGTGGTACAAGATCCCACATGTGACTAGTGACGAAGACATTAAATTCATCTGCCATGGTTGCTTTTCAACATAAGTCAAGAATGACCTTACAATAGCAAGTCGGTGTTTCTTGATGAAAATAGTAAGAGAGATTTAAAAAAAAACTAGGTTTAGAAATTTCATATTTAGCACGAGTCTGCATAGGATGAGTGGATAGAAAAGATACGAAAGTGGTGGAGTTGGGTAGAGATGTAGAGAGGATTGATGAATCTAATGTAGGAGGAATTTGGTCAGAAGAAGAGTTAGTTGAGACACATTGAGTGGGTTCGAAAAGAAGGGCGATGGAAGCAAAAAAGAATTTGAGCTAGGTTGAGTAGTCGAAGAGGAGGAGATAGGTGTGTTAAGAGATTGGACCAGAGAAGTTGAGAGAGGCAGAAGAGGAGCTTGAGGGTCAGGAGAGGTAGAAGAAGAATAGATTGATTGGAGGAAATAATAAGCGAATGAATTGGATTGAAAGAATTATTTATGAGACTAAGAATTGAAGGATTTTGTGAAAAGAGAAAATTCTTCTCATCGAACCGAATATGATGACTGATAAAAACACGACCACTTGACCGATTAAGGCAACGATAGCCTTTGTGATTTGGCGCATACCCAAGAAATATACATGGCACAAAATGAGGTGCGAGTTTATGGGATACACGAGACTGAAGGAAAGAATAACAAGCACACCCACAAATTTAAAAGAACAAATAATGAAATCGAAACTCAAATAAAGAGTGAAAAAGGAAATATCAAACAAGATAGGAGTGAGAAGACTATTAATAGTGCAAACAGCAGTGAGAAGAGCATCGACCTAATATAAAGGAGGCATATGAGCATGGATTAGTAACCTTCGAGACATTTCGATTAAATGTCCGATTTTGCGTTTTGACTGACCATTTTGAGATTTGGTGTCTGGACAAGAAAAGTGATGAATAATAATATTTCCACGTAATTACGTTTCGAACGAATAACTGGTATATTCTCCTCTCTCATCAATTTGTAGGAATTTAATTTTGGCATTGCATAAATTTTTGATAAAACAACGCGGTGAAAGTGAATAGGCACTTCAGATTTTTTTTTTGATAAAAAACACAAGTGAATCAAGAGTAGTCATCAATGAATAACATAAAATATTGGAAATCAGAATTAGATAAAATAGGTCTCGTCCATATATCAGAATGAATCACAACTAAAGTAAAAGATGCACAATGGCTAATAGACTCAACAGGCAATCAATGAGATTCGCCCAAAAGACAAACCTCACAAGATATCGACCTAGAACTAGAATTGCAAATACGACTCAAAACTTATTTATTTAGATGAGCAAGACGAGCATGCCAGCGAGTGAATGAAGTTGAAGAAGCTGCGTTAGGATGCAAATGATACGATGCCTAAGAAATTGAAAATCAGACAAAGACCGTGATAAGAATCAGTTTGGAGAAGAACTTTCCCAATTCGTTGGTCCTTCAAAGAAAAGGTTGAACCATTAAAATCAATAGTGCATGAATTTTTATGGTAAAGTTGAGTGGCTGAAAGAAGATCACAAGCAATATTAGGGACATGATAAATAGATGATAATATCAAAGATTGAGAATCAGTATGTAAAAAGTCTTTATCGAATTGCTTAATAGGCAATAAATGACCATCATCAACTGAAACTTTTGTCGAATCATAAAAGAGTCTAGAATTTAGAATTTTGTTAATGCCACCAGTCATGTGTGCCAAAACTTCGCTGTCAAGATACCACATTGGATTAGATGTCTCACCAATCAAGAGAGCTAAGAAAAAGTCCAATAGATCAGTGGTAGTGAAAGCATAATTAAATCTTCGTCGACATTGTAGCGTGATGTGCCCGGCTCTATTAAAGATCTAACAAGAAAGATGATGTCTAGATTCGAGAATGTCTCTTGAGGTGAATGGGGGAACGTAAGGCCTTAAATCACCCCAAGGCCGACTCGAGAAGGGGAGGAGCGATCAACATAGGGGATAGAGAATGACTTTGAATTAAATCGATTTGAATTTCTCTAAATTGGTTGATCACGGAGAACCGTCCACCTTGTCCTCGACCAGAACTTCGCCCCCTAAAATTACGTCCACCACGAGAACTTCGAAATAGTTGATTGGGTGAAGCGGCCTAACCAATCAAAGCATGATGAATATTGGATGAAGATGAGACATTCGATTTTTGGAGAAACCATTCTTCTTGTATGAGGAGGCATGACCGTAGATTACTAAAGGAAAGAATTTTAGGACTATTGGTGACCATTGTGACAAAGGGATCATAATCTGACGGGAGCCCATTGAGGCCTTGAATCACCAAGTCCTTATTAGAGACAGAGCAATTGATTGCGGTGAGAGATTTCACAGTTGACTTTAGATGCTGAATATAGTCAGGCATTGATTGGTCAAGTTTCTTGCAGCATTATGAAAATCTAGCTTTAGTCCAACTCCTTGACTGAGCAGCGACCAATAAAGCATCGCTCTAGAGCGAGCCAAATCTTCCGAGATGTCCGAAGATCGTGAACTTCATGAAAAATCTCAATTGTGAGGGTTCAGTTAATCAAACTGCGAATGCATTGATCCATCTTAATCCAGCCGGAATAAGAGGTATTGGCCACAACAGTACCATTGTAATCATTGACAAGCCTCCTTGAACACGGAAAAGATCCATTCTCTTATCCTAGTAGATCGTTACAGATCAAAATGGATTCAAACTAGGATTTTCATAAAAAATAATTGTCTGCATCAAGTTTGATGGAGACAAGATTAGTGACGTTGGGAAGAAGAGACGGCGAGATTGGTTGCATGTCGATAATTTGAGTAGTAGCAGAGATCGAAGTAGTAGAGAAAAGGGAAGAAGAGGTGAAAGTGGGCTTACATATAATTGAAAAGTGATAGGAAATTGGAATTAATAGAAAGAGAAGATGATGGCCAAAGAGATGGTAGAAAAGCAGAAAAATTCGCAGATGTATTGGACATTGTTGAGGCAGTAACCGGAGAAAAGAAAATGTTGATTTGGGGCAAAGATGTTGAATAACGTGATTCGTTTTCATATCATGTTGATGTTATAGTTAGAGAGAAATAATGACAAAATATTTATGGTGGCTTAACCTTAACTAGGGTTGTATAATATGTATTTATAGGAGTGACTAATTACTATAAGGTTTAAATAAATATAATTACAAAAATACTCTACTATACATATAATTACACGTTAATAGTTAATATACATATTTGTTGACACATAAAACTATCTTATGAGTCATATGATGCGCACGAAAACGGGAATAATCAGCTACAGAAAGTTGTACGCAGCATAGGCGAGGATCAACTATAGAGATGCCACATAGGAAATAGTTTTGGAGGAATTTGTCCCAATGCACAAAATAAAAAGGGCACACGAAAGAAGACACGATCAGGGGTAGTCGAAAGATTTGGCGGCAATCCCATCAAAAGGAACAAAAGATGCGCGGAAACCGTTGAAGACTTCATCCGCAAGGATCGTCGAAGAGGAACATGCAAAAAGCTGGAAGGTGACAAATGTCCAACGGTTATCGAAGCAAACCTCGTCCTCAAAGGGAGATGTACTTGAAGCACAAGACAAAGACCCTTCAACGGTTACCAGAACATGCCTATAAATACCTAAAAGTATCCTACACCGAAAACCTCCGAAAAAAAGACAACACAACAAATCTTTATCTTTTTATCTAGCTTAATCTTAGTTGTAGCTTTTAGATTCCCGTCGTTGATTCAATTCCGACGTGTTTCATATCCAAAATTAAGTGTCGTTGATTAAATTCCGACTTCTACTCATCCAGTCTAGTGCTGTCGATTAAATTTCGGTGCTATATTAATTCATTCTCTACCAGCCCAGCACCATTGATTAAATTCAAGTGTCATCTTTGATGGACAAAAAAGCCTAGAAAAATACCAGCCTTTATCCCAAAAGCGCATTTTAATCGATTTATTTTTAATTTGAACGTGTGCATCCTAACAAAAGCTTGCTCAAGATGGTCTAGATGACTTACTTGGTTGGTCTTAACTACTATGTCATCAATATAGACTTCCATGAATTCTCCAATCATGTCATGGAAGATGAAGTTCATCGCTCTTTGATAGGTGGCTCCGGCATTCTTCAATCCAAATGGCATGACAACCCATTCAAATGTTTCAATAGCTCCAGGACACCTGAAGGCCGTTTTGTGAACATCCTCTGTAGCTATGCAGATCTAATTGTACCTGGAACATACATCCATCAGAGACATGATTTCATTGCTAGCGGCTGAGTCAATCAGCATATCTGCCATAGGCATTTGATACTCATCTTTAGGCGTGACAGCATTCATGTTGCGGAAGTCAATGCAAAACCTTAACTTGCCATTCTTTTTCTTGACTGGGACGATGTTTGACAGCTATTCGACATATCTAGCCGTCCTTATAAATCTAGCAGAGAGAAGCCATTAGATCTCTTATTTTACCTTGAGGATCATCTCAAGTGCGAACCTCCTTGGTGATTGCTCATGCGGTCGAAATCCTCTTTTAATCGATAATTGATGCTCGACTATATTTCTTACTAGATTAAGCATTTCATGGTAATTCCACGCAAAGCAATCTTTATACTTTTTGAGCAAGTCTATCAATTGTCTTTATATGACTGATTGAACAACTTACTTACGTAGGTTGGTTGCGAGGAAGCTTCATCTTCAAGGTTTACTTCTTCCAATGGATCTTGAGCTTGAATCACCTTGTCGTCTTCCTTGATTGGAGATTTCTCGAAGTCCATAATCCCATCAACTACTTCGTCCATTAATCCGGCTTGCTCGACCTTATAGGCTTCGTACCTCTCAATGAGGTTTTGTGATAATTGCTGATCCTCCATTAGTGAATTCTTCAAATTGAACCGTCGGTTCTTTCCTGGGGATCCATTCAGTTTTTACCTTGTTGAAACAATAGAAAAAAATATCCCTTGAATTGGTCTCAGAAGGCTTTGAAATACGCAAACAATCATCTGGCATGACCTGATCTCACCCTGATATCCAGGTCCACATGATGCAAGTTCGAGGATTGGCTCTTACATATTCCATCTTATCCCCATTCCAGAATACCAACATCTGATTCAATGAAGAGGGGACACACTGGTTCACATGTATCCATTCCCTCCCCAGTAGAAGATTATATGAGCCGTCAGCGTCCACTACACAGAAAGATGTTCTTGATGTCTTAGATCCTATGGCAAGATTGGCGACGTATATCCCCTTGATTTCAGTGATTTCCCCTGTGAAATCTGATAGCTGGATGTTTGACGGGATGATCTTATCATCAGTTCTCCCAATCTTTCTAAAAAATCTATACGGGATGAGATTTAATGTTGAACCACCATCCACCAGGACCTTCATCACTAGCTGCCCATTTATCTTGGCATTAATATTTAGTGACCTCAAATGATTGGATACCTCATCGATGGGTTTTTTGAACTTCATGGTCTCTTCGTCATCGAAACAAAACTAAGCGCTCTCCTTTTCTTGCGTGGTTACTTCGTTGTCAAGGCACTCAGGGTTTATCTCCCATTAGAACTCATTAGGTAGCTTAACTTGGACCATGCAAGAGCTCAACGATGAAACTAATCTGCTTGTGTAAGTCTTGAATCGAGATTCCGGCCTTGATGGCTTCAAGGGTTCAAGCTGTCTGCGAGTTTGTCCCTGATTTGGTTGCAACTCCTCTTGCTTACGTCTCCAAACCAGATTTCTGGCTCTTCGAAACTTTGGGTGTTCTTTCATTGGCCTTGGTTTGGACAAGGTAGCTTGATGTTGCAACATGCGGGCTCTCATTTTCTTTTGTGCCCTTCTTTTCTTGGTACGAGTCATGATTTCTTCTTTCTTTTGGACCTCTATAACCTCGTACCATGATCATTTTATTGGACTGGCTGAAATATTCAGGGTTTGTTGGCGGCGCGGCCGAGCCGGGATGTAGTGATTTTGATGCATCTTTCTGTTGAACTCGTTTTTTCTTATGTGGGAGACTGTCTACTAAGTGCAGGCTATCGGAGGACCGTAGCTTACATAATAATCAAATTTTCCTCTGGATTCCCCTAGCGTGTCAATAGAGGGGTCCCCTTCTTCATACCTCTGCTTAAATTATTTGTAAATCACCTTCTTGGAGACCATCTTTTTGACCTGCGGTATGTTCCGGCCTCTTTGGTTGATGTGGTCATCCCGCTGGCTGCGACCCGTGCTTTCTAATTTCTTTTTGCTGTGCGGACAAAAATTTGACAATTCTTGTCTTTTGTCTGACTATTTATTGATAGCATCCCAGTTATCACAAGAAATTGATTGGTATCAACATCCATGGGGGACTTACCCTTATTATCGGCGATCCGAATCTTTCCTTGTCGGATGGCTTCCTGAATATTCCTTTTTAGAACAAAACAATCCGACGTATTATGGCTCCATGAGTGGTGCCATTTGAAATATTTTTTACCGGACATCTCCGCTTTGGACGGTATCTATTGCCCTTTTGTTAGTTTAACCTTTCCATCGATCAATAATATGTCAAAAATTTCTTCGGTCCGATTCGCATCAAACGAATAATATATTGCCTCCTTGGCTTTAGCCATAATGGTTGACTTCTCCTTCATTTTTGCTGGTCTCAGTGCTTGACAGGTGTATGGCTTGTTTATAATTAGTTAGGCCACAGAACTTCAACAGGATATGTCTATTCTTCGTCGAGATCATGAGCGTCGACAAAATTTGCTTCCCCTTTTCAAGTGTGCCTTTTGTCTTTTTCCCTGAGTAAGCTCTCATGTTCGACAGCCATAGTAGATAGTTCGAATAGATCCGCGCACGGATGTCCTACTATTCTATCTCAAATTTCTAACTTCAGCCCGTTAAAGGCGAATTATGCAAATGTTTTCACAGGTAAGGGAATCAAACACTTGTTCTTAACTCACTTGAATTTGGTAATGAACTGGTCCACTGTCTCATTGTACATTTACCTCATTATTGATAAGTCAGCCACAGACAGGTTTAGTACAGCTCGTTGGAACTGCCCATGAAAAAGGCGCACCATTTTTTCTCACAAAAACATCGAATTTGGTGGCAAAAAAGTGTACCAGGTGAAAGTTGTTCTGAATAAAGATAACGAGAACAATCTAAGCTTCTAGTGAACAGCATGAGTAGCATCTCCACATAGTGCCAAGAAGCGATTAACGTGTTTATAGGTGGACTAGTCGTCTTCACTAGTGAATAACGTAAGCTCTGGTATCTTGAATCCTCTTGGGTATTGGATTGTATCCATCCAATCTGGGAATGGTTTTCGATAAACATTGACCCTATGTTCTATTGCGGGATCATTATACCCAACCCCTCGATAAACAAACAGTTGATTTTGGTATATTGCTTGGTATGGCATTTGATACCCGGGATGCAACAAAACTTGATACGCTGGTGGCATGATTGGTTGAAAGACTTGTGGCATCGACTGATTTCCCTGTGGCTCTAATACCTGATTCACCTGTTGGTGCCCAGGGTGCAAGATCTGTTGAGGAATCGCTGGCTGATCCTGTCCCCTGATCTGAGGGAATTGATCCTGCCCCTAGGTTGCCATTGCCCCCAAGGAAAGGCTGGT
The DNA here is from genome assembly GCA_028455895.1 of Rhodomyrtus tomentosa. Classification (NCBI taxonomy): domain Eukaryota; kingdom Viridiplantae; phylum Streptophyta; class Magnoliopsida; order Myrtales; family Myrtaceae; genus Rhodomyrtus; species Rhodomyrtus tomentosa. The sequence goes on along the minus strand of JAPCWY010000001.1, from coordinate 29,700,571 downwards.
AATGCTCCATGGTTCTTAGCGACCATGGGTGCAAGCTGCTCGTTCAAGGGTATATGATTTGCCTATGTAATAGTCCCATACTAAGTAGTAGGTTTTTCTTATCGAAGATGATTACCTGGGAATATATCTAGATCATTTGCTTGAGGATTGGGCTTAGATCAAGGAACAGTCTTCACAAGGTGAGAAATATTAAATTTTACTAAGTCAAGAGAAATCAAGATGATCCACTTAACACCGTACTATGCCCAGGCCAACAGACAAGTCGAAGCCTCAAATAAGATAATTATTGGTTTGATAAAGAAGCATTTAGAAGATAACCCAAGGGAATGCGATTCGTTGTTGTCAATAGTCTTATGGGCTTACCGAACCTCAAAAAGATCAAGTACCAGTGTCAGTCCATACATGTTAACGTATAGGAAAGAGGCCATCCTTCCACTCGGGATCACTGTGCAGTCACTATGGGTGAAACTCTAAGGAAACATATCAAAGGAACAATACAACAAAGCGATGTATGCAAACATCAACGAGTTGGGAGAAAGTTGGGCCTTGACACTAGAAAGATTGATAGCACAAAAACGAAGGGTTACCAAAGTTTACAATAAGCACGCGAGGATCAAGCGCTTCAGTATGAGAGATCTAGTTTAGAAGACTATTCTTCCCTCAAGTCTCGACAACGAGAAGTTCGGCAAATGGTTGTCGAAATGGGAAGGACCTTTCTTAATAACCGATCCACTTCCAGAAAATGCATGCTGGATAATGGAGATTGATGGTAGAGAACTACCACGATCAATCAATGAAAAATATTTGAAGAGATTTTATCCATCAATGTGAGAGATGCAAGAAAACACAGAAGAATGAAAGGACAAGGAGCAAGGAAAATAAAAATTCATTAGATAAAAGGGACGGTACATTATTCTCTTCTCTCTCTTCCTCTCCTTCTCTTTCTTTCTCTCTCTTTTTCTTCCTTCCACTCTTTCTTGCTCTCGCTCTCTCTCTATCTCTTTCTTTCTCTCTTCTCTTCTTCTCTTCTCTTCGCTTCTCGGTTTTGCTTGATTTACCTTCACTTATGCCTAAGGTGCTCCCTAAAGCACACGATGAAGTGGTGGAAACGATCCTCCAGCTTTCTCTCCTCCTCCTCCGCAGAGTATTTGGTTTTGGCCAACTCGTCTAAGGAAGCTTCCAGGACGTCCCGCTCCTCTTCCAGCTTTTTGAGGTGCTCTATGTGAGCCTATACCTGGTTATTAAGGGTGTTCAGAATCACCCTTAGGGCTCAATGTGACCCTCGACAGATGCTAAGGAGCGAATCTCACAGGCCTCACCCAACTCGTGCTCTTGCCTTTCGGTATCCCTTAACGTCTTCGATAAATGCCGACGACTCGCTGCCAGCCAGTCAGAGATAAGGCTCCGAAGCTGAAGGGTGCTCATGAAAAAAGTGGAAACAGCCTCCTGAACGTTACAAAGCTCTTTGTACGACGCATTATTTTTTTCAATCTCCTCGGTCTTACACCACATCTCATGATCAACGAGATCATGACGAGTGATGGCTGCTAGGTTTTACCCGAACTTGTCCACGTCATAAGAGAATATGGTGGAGAACTCATCGAAATCCTCCCGGAAAGGGTGACCAATAGGGAGATGGTCAGGGGCGGCACGACCTAGAAGGCTGTTGAGCTTTTCGAGGCCTTTAGGACGTGTTACCAGCAAGGTGTACGTATAGCCCAAGAAGGAGATGATCTCCTTCTAGAGAGAAGAAAACTTGTGGACTGAGGATGAAGACACATAAGAAGAAACATGCTTTATGATGCCAAGAGAAAGGGTTTTGTTCAAATGGTAACCCACCTAACGAGAGCAGTGCTAATTATAGACAAAACCCCAGTGCAGATATAGTGGATGAAGAGCGAGTTACGAAACAATCAAATTCATCGTGGGTAAGTGGGAAGGTGCAGAGACATAAACGGTAATACTTTGATTACTTGTCTTTCTGAAGCGTCATGGCTGTGCGGATTCTAGGGGTAGTCTGAAGCAATGTTTAGCATTAAATGCTACAAACAAAAAAGGAACCCTCATCATGAACATACGACGCCAAAGATTAATGTTTATTAAGAAAAAAAAATGGCGTCTACATAGGGAAGTCACAGGACATATTGCCGGATGCTTAGAACGAGACTTTGGAGCTGCACTCACTATTATAATTGGCATCAGTCATGGCTTCTTTTTGATAATTAGCCTTCAATTGCTCAATATGCAAGTGTTCATAGACTGCCTCCTGTTCTTTAACAACTTTTAATTGGATGGAAAAAGTTTGCAAGGGGGTATACACATCATTATTCAGCATATCCAAGATTTAGCATTGGTGGACAAGTTTCTTGTCAACAAGAAGAGTATCTTCCTCGAGTCTGGCAATCACCTTCAGGTCATCCCATCTTTTCCTGAAAGACCTCAAAATCGAGCTGAATGTGAGGAAGAGCTCCTTAATAGCAGGTTCGAGTATACGGCATTGAATCGAACAAGGTAGATGTGCCAAGAAAGCAAGGAGAGTTTTGACTTCGTCCTTAGCAGCAGTGTTGTTATAGATAGCAGCATATCCCTTTTCCAACAAGTCATGGAGCTGCAACCATTTGGAATACACAAGGTGATAATGATCGTAAGCCATGCTTGACATGTTATTTGAGGTACGAACGAGGTTGATGGAGACCACTAGCAGGTTACTACAAATCCCTTCGGTTCGACCATCTGATGCTAGCGAATCATCTACATTACGAAAAGAGTTAATGAGGATACGATCAAACGCAGTTGAAAAACACAGAAGATACTTTCATCAGGTGGTGTCTTGACAACAACATTCAACGCAGTCAATGGGATATCATCCTAAAAGGAAGCATCAGACTCCACGGTAGACGTTAAACCTTTAAGGCTATGTCATTGATACCAAGTGGGAAAAGAGAAGACTGATAGCCGGCCCACCACCTGTCGAAAGTTACCAGGCTACACGGATGATCAGGGAAGTTGATGAAGGAAAATCGGTTACAAATAATCTGGGTAATCTTCATATGACAAGCCTGATCGAAATTCTCTGCTCGACCAAGGGAGAAAGGGTAATTCATCGAAGTTATTATTGGCATCGGGATAACTTGAGTTAGCCCGAACTGATGAGCACAGTAATGAGGGTTGTAAATTTCAAGGCTGAAAGAGAACTCACCCTCGTTCGACAAGTTTAGAGCAATGTCAGATGGAGTCAAAACACTTATCCAAAACAAGTGCACATCTGAAGTTTTACCAAGGAAACTATAAAAAATATCTTCAACAGGTAGTCTCAAGAAATTGAATTCGGTAAGCGACAGTAATTCGACAAGAAAGTTATCGAAAGAAAGAGGGCTGCTTGATGATTGTCGAAGCGAACAATCAAAAACTTCAGGACCAGAGTTGTTCATAGAAGGCCCTGTAGATAAAGGGTCCTTTTCGTGAAACAGTCGTGGAAAATAAATTCGAAGCCAACCATGCAAAACCACAATGCACCAGAAAAAGGAGTAAAATGACCACCCATTAAGGAGCTTTGTGCATCTGTCAAGCTAAGGTACAATGATGCAAGAAACATTCAACCAAACCCTACATTAACACCACATGCCAGTGTGCAAGCGATATCAAGGAATTTCGAGGATACTGGAAGAGACGGAAGAGAGAATACATAACAGCAAAGCAAGCACAAGAGAAAGGCAATATGCTCCTTCGTCGAAGGTGTGCCTATGAAATTACTTTGGTAGCTCATGGATACGTCATAAGGAGAATTAACATAATGGAGCTCATCGAAGTGATATTGGTCACCCACATGCGGCACATCGTATTCGATAAAAGGCGCTAGACCGGTCAAGAACCAGACGTCAAGAAGAGTGATGGATAGGTAGGGAAGAACAATCAATGTGACGAGGGTGACCACAAGCAACACATGTTTCCAATCAGACATATTCTGAAGGATCGATAGAGATACGACAGAAAGCCAATGGTTTGTCGATTCTAGCATTCTTCCACACAGCGAAAAAAGCTCCTTTCAACCGTTGGTACCAACAGAAGAATTGTCTGTCGAAAGACGGATAGGAGGCAAAACGATGGCTATGAATTAGCTAATCAGAAGCACAAATAAACGATTGCTCAACTGATAATGTTTCCCCGTAACGACGCGGAAAGCATTTTGCTAGTATCAAAGGAGGAGGCAGTCGTCTAAGCTGAGGGCCTAGGACAATGTGATCATTTCCAGGTTGATGATCCATGAAGGAGAGAGAAACGTCCCCTTTATCTTCATGGTTTAGAAGATCATCAAGACATGACAAGCGAGAAGCCGTTTAGATTCTGATGAAGGTTTGATTCGCCATGGTAACTTGAGTTCAAGACGCTATGCCATACTCGCTTTTATATAAGAGGTCAGCAAGATAACTAGATCAGGTTATTGCGTAAACGTGGAAAGATAGTGAATATTTTTTGGCGTCAAAAAAAGATACCAAAGGCGGTATTATTAAGATTTTTGAGGATACATGGAGTTTTTGATGTCCAGGAAGAGTTTATACAACAAAGACTCAAATCTCTTGTTGCTCATTATCGATTCACTCCTGATTTAGAGCTAGTGGGCTGTTTCTTGTGTCATCTTAGCAAGACCTTCTTGTCTCTTCCCCTCAAGATCAATGACTAATGTTTTTAAACGATCTTTAACTAGTGAACGATGAGAGAACATGACAGACTGCCGAAGAAGTATTTCCTCTAATTCCTTCTCTATTGCCAATTTCTGCTACTCAAGAGTCCACTTTCTATCATCCAACTTAGCCATCTCCTTAGCGACATCTTGGAGAGAATCCTTCTCTTGACGTATTAGTTACTCTATTGCCTGGGCTTCAGCATCAGAAGGGTAATCAATAGAGCTAGTTACGATAACTATTCGCTTCTGGCATTCCTTATAGTGAGAAAACCGGTAGAAAAGTGATCTGAAAAATTCTTCAAGAGGTGAGCCACACTTGAAGGAAGCAACACTATAAACTCTTCTTTGGTCAGTTCTGTTGTCACAGACCTGATACATTCAATCGCTGATATATTGTCCACAAAAGAGGAAATCCCAGCAAAAAAGAGATCTAGGGAGCCCGACAGATTGAGTTTTAGCCGATTTAAAGCCACTGCAGATCGGGAAGTGCCCTGTTGATGCATGTCATGAGGCGTTGAAGAAGCAGAAGGCTCCACAAAGTAATCTTGAATATCCGCCAGTGACGCTTGAGTTGCAGATAGATCCGAAAAAACCTCAGTAAGTGTAGGATCAACAGCTACAAATGACTGAGGAATCGTAGATGGAAATTCATCGTACTGCTCTTCGACAAGAGGTAAGCACTAACAAGTGCCTGCCGTGAACTTCCAGAGATGACAGATTGGATGATTCAGCAGGGGCAGACGGCTCACTGACAAAAGAGCTATCGTTAAACTTTTCGTCAGCCTGAGCGACATCCGACGAAGGATCTTGGGGGGAATGTCTGAGGGCTTGTCAGCATCGGAGAGGATGATCGAAGGCACAAGACGTTTCTTCTGATGGAGAGAAATAACGGTTTCGTCATCTTCCGGTTCATCACCTAACAAACATAAACAAGTAAGTACTCGAAGTCCTAACCATCAATTAAGACAAAGAAAAGTCTTTCCAACATGCTGGAAATATTGGATGCTTAGGGACGTCTTGGGAGGCCGTCCTCTTTCCTTTAGGATCTGCCCTACTCGAATTTAGGCCAAATGACTTGATCCAATCTTTGTTAAGAATCAAAGAGGTAGCTGCTTCATAGGAACTTTCCAGACTAAAAGATAACCACTGAGTTGTATACTCTGAGGTAGCCCCAAGATCAAACTGAAGAGCTCCAATGGTGTTCTTAGAGAAACGCTAGTGCATTAAAGCAATCACTCGGGCGCAGCAGGCAAAGGAATTATCATCATCAAATCTGTAGGTCTTCTTATCCATCAACGGAAAATCCAAAAGATAAGGAGTGAGCATGGGAACAGCTTGCCGAAGATCGAGCGCAATATTGAGGAGAATAAGGTTCAAACCCTAGATAGAACCTGCCTTTGAGGGATAATCGAATGGGGAGGTCTTTGGAGGAAAGGATAGAAATTAGGAAGTTACGAAAACTAAAAGACTCATGAGTTTTCGGATCAAGAAGAAAGTTAAACTTAGCGAAACGGTATGAGAACATGTCAACTTTGTCAGAGCCACTTGACAAGATTTGCTAAAGGTAGAAGGTGAAAGACAGGACACCAGGAGGAACCTCCAATGGAGTATTAGAAAGCAACCTGATACCAATGTCTGAAGGTCCACCTTCTCGTCGAGGAAGAGGAATATTCGCAAATAGAAAAGGAAAATATAATGTTATTCAGGCTTGGAGAATTTAGAGAGGACCGGACAACATAACATCCTTTGTGTATGTCATCATTGATCGAGAGACATGAGTTATGCTCCTATAAACTACGGCTAAAGCCAAAGGACCCAAGAGCGACGTCTCCCCCCTAGCAAGATTGGACGCAAGGACGAGATAGTCTTGAGACACCTTTACAGCTGGGTTGAAGAAAAAGTATTTCGACAACCAATACAAAAGGAAGGTTGTTTGCTCGGTAAAGGAGATACTGCCAAAAGTCCTACCGTGGAGATTGAGGAAATTTTCGTAAGTCAGGAAGGTCAATGGAGTGGAACAATCTTCTAACGTTTCTAGATTTACGGCAGGCGCACCTTGAGAAACCAGGCTAGCAATAGTGAAAACATCTAGAAGGATGACCGACATAAGACCACACGGAAAAAAGAAACAGTTGTTGATGAAGACCAGAAGCTTATGACAGATCCCATCAAACTCTTATTTAGATCGTACGATAGCAAACTAACTTCTAGGGCTATCCTGAGATGGGTTGTCATCCAAGCAATTGTAGTCAATGAGTCGAATTTGAGCTAGCGAAACTAGGCCAGAAACATGTTGTCATGCAACGGGAAGCTGTGGAATCGCTAAGACAGAAGCGAATAAATGTCCCACATAGGAGAGGCCTGGATAGGAAGTTTTTCAATCCGACGCAGCGGAAAACAAGTTTGAAGGGATGCCAGGACAGATAAATGGAAATGAAGACTGGTTCCCAGGATAAACTAGAAATAGTCTTTGGAAGTATTCAGAAGCTCGAAAAAACAATCATCTTTATTTCCATCCTTCAGCTTATCGAAGAGGCCAATCATTTATTTTGGGTTGAAAGAAGAAGAAGAAGATGCCATGGAAAGAGACGAAAGTAGAGAACCAGAAAGGGTTTAGGGTTTAAAACAACAAAGAAGACGACGATTGAAGACTTTCTGTCTAAAAGGGACTACGGACCAAAAGTCGATGTGTCAAGGAAAATGTGGAATGATCACACTCTCGGGAAAATAAGTCTTGATGATAACACAGCCGTTAAATCAAAATGTTCTTTAAAAGACATAAATCCTTGATTTATATCATTTAAAAGGGGGCATTTGTTGACACCCAAAACTATCTTAAAGGGAATAATCAGCTATTGAAAGTTGTACGCAACACAGGTGAGGATCAGCTACAGAGACGCCACGTAGGGGATGGTTTTGGCGGAATTTGTCCCAAAGCGTAAAATAAAAAGGTCTTGCGAAAGAAGACATGATCAGGGGCAATCAAAAGATTTGGCGGCAATCCCATCAAAAGGAACAAAAATGGTGCAAAAACCGTTGAAGAATTCATCTGCAAGGATCGTCGAAGAAAAACGTGCAAAAAGCTGGAAGGTGACAACTGTCCAGCCGTTATCGAAGCAAACCTCATCCCCAAAGGGAGATGTATTTGGAGCACAAAACAAAGACCCTTCAACGGTTACCAAAACATGCATATAAATACTTAAAGGTATCCTACACCGAAGACCCCCGAAAAAAAGACAATACAACAAATCTTCATCTTTCAACCTAGCTTAATCTTAACTGTTCCCATCATTGATTCAATTCCGACGTGTTTCATATCCAGAGTTAGGTGTCATTGATTAAATTATGACTTCTACTCGCCCAATCCAATGCCGTCGATTAAATTTCGGTACTGTATTGGTTCATTCTCCACCTGTCCAGCATCGTTGATTCTATTCCGGTGCTGTGTCCTACGTTTTCACTTGTTCGGTGTAGTAGATTAAATTCTGACATCGTGTCCTACAGTGTGGTCCAACATCATCGATTCAATTCTGGTGTCGTGTCTCGGTCCTTTTCTCGTCGAAGCAATTTGACAAGGTTCATCGAAATTCGCCTCCAGTAGGTTCGTCGAAATCTTGTACAAAGCTGTCGAATGACACGCTCCAATCAATAAGATACATTGCATTTGACGTTTTCTGTTCATAACTTGCTCGGAACTTTTCTTTCTTAAGGAATTGCTAACGTTCGACAAAAGGAATTTTCCGCGATAACAACCTTTTGGACTCCGACCTCTTGGGTCAAACCCCAAGAGAATCGATTAGGCCTTACCAAGGGAGATTTTCATGCAACAATCCTTAATTGACCTACAATCCAATATCTTAGGCTTTTGAGTAAAAAAGTGTATCTAAATGGAAATGTTGATAAGTTCGGACTTGTACTCCAATTTTGGTAATTTTTTCTACGCGAAGATATCAGAATTTTGCATAATCCCATTACGAATCACTATTATTATCGAATAAGGAGAGCTGTAACATGCGTCAATAGTTGAGATTCGTTGATGCACCAACAGAGGCACGGTTTCACGTACAATTGTCAACTAGCAGACACCTAGAATAAATATTGAAGGTTAACTGGGGACCTATGTTCAGATGTAAATGTTAAAGAGCCTAGTTATTAAAATGAGATACGTGAATCAAAATGTTAAATTTCCGAATTGAGAATCTACAATCAATATCATAAGATTTAGTAAAATGTCAAATTCACTTATTAAGAATCGAAAATCCATCGAATCGGGGATTTAGTGAAATATGGTGTTTTTGGTGTAGATATTTATAAAACAAAATTGTTGTCAAGCGCCTTAAATTTCTGATACATAAAATTGAGATACATAAAGCAATAGATAAATTCGTAAATTATTAATGAGAATCAAACCAAATAGTAAGATTCATAGAAGTATTTAAAATAAGGACTTTGCTAGAATAACAATATTTGAGTGATTGTAAGAGTAATAACATGCTGTGGACCACAAGTATTTGTGGAAATGGACCACACAATAAAATCTAGTTATTTGTTATTTGTGGCCAAAAATATGTTGTTAATGTTACAATGCATTAATAACTGTGATGATAGAATCAAACCTAATCGCATGATTTCGATTAGTGATGATTCCTATGCAGGAGACGGTATAATATACCGATTTGTTTTATTAACTTACTGATTACATTTAAAAAATATGTTGCTTCATTTATTGTTGTTTTATACATGGCAAATTTACTTTCTATTATGTTGCAACTATCAAAATGTAGCACGCCACATAATGTGACAAAAGTAAGATATTTGATAAGTCAACATACAAAAATCAGCAATTTTATGTCAAAATTGGCTGTATAAACTCAGTTGGCAAAATTAAAATGTTTAAGATTGAATTGGCAAAAATACAAAGATTTAGGACTTTTTGTTCAATTTTCCTTACAAAAATTGAATGGATTGAATCGATTGACACGAATCAAATGTAAATTTACAAATGAACCGACAAATTCGCTTGTGCCTCGAAAAATTAGTTATATACCTAATAGATACGAGTCACTTAGACTCCGAGACTCCGATCAAGTTGAATTTGCCGATATGATGGAAAGAATTGATCGACTTTCATAACTATGGTCAATAGAGTCTAATAGCACAAAATTAACTGGGATATAACGACTCATAAGTCGTGAGAATCAGCAAAATAGGAATCCGGATCCCCTGCTCGGGTCAAATCTGGGCAGGAATGTCAAGGTCACATCGTAGCAGTACGTTCAATCACGGATGGTCACGATCTCTCTAAATTGCGGCTGCACTGTTCATCTTTTTTTTTTCTTTTCAACGTCAAATCGTGTACGTTCATTCAATTACAAACGGCCACGATTGACCTGGGCACCCCTGTCAAGATATCCACCTTGACAGGGGATCCACTCGAGCAAAATAGAGACGATTGCTCTTACCTTAAACTAAAGTGCAAATAATTCACAATTACCAAACATAACAATATCTAATCTATTTCAACAATTTAGTGAAATCCCATTCAATTCAAACGATCCATGTAAATCATCTCTCCTCGACTTGCTCCATGGGAGATTCAAATCTCCTTCCGCTGCATCGTTTCAAAACTCAAAGAGCAGGGCAAGGCCAAGGCCGACTTGTTCCTCCCACTCCGGCCGAACTGAGATATCGTGTTCTTGATTCTCTCTGCGCGCATGGAGTCGACGAAGACCCTAACCCGTTGCAGGGCTACGGTCATCGTCCTCTCGTCCATGTTGGCGAAGCAAACCCTAAACCAACCGGGTTCGACGCAGTGAAAGCTTGAACCGGGCGAGACATTCCACCCCACCTCATAGATCAGTCTCCTCCATAGCTCCATCTCGGCTTTGAACGTGTTCGACTTTAGAAACTTCTTCATGTCGACCCAACAGAATAAGCCGGCATTGCTGTTCAAACACTTGATCCCCAAGTCTTTTAACCCCGCAACGAGCATTTGGTTCCTGTTCTTGATCCTCGTCCTGTTCTCGCTGATGTATTTCCGCACGAATTTCTCGTCGGACAGCATGCTTGAGAGAAGGTGCTGAGTCTGCGACGAGATGAGGCCGAAACTCGACATCTTGGTTGCTGCCGACACAACCGCCTCGTTGTGCGAGTAGATCGCCCCGGCGCGGAACCCCGGCAGGCCGAGATCCTTGGAGAGGCTGTAAACCATGTGGACGCGGCTCGACAGGTCGTCCTTGTCGTGCGAGTCCTTGTGCTGCAAAGCGAGCTCGGCGATGCTGATGAAGCTAAGCGAATCGAAGACTGTGCCCGAGTAGATCTCGTCGCTAATGACGTGGAGGTTTCTGGTGTTCGCAAAGTGAATGATTTGGTCAAGCTCGTGACGGGTCATCGTGGTGCCGAGAGGGTTAGAAGGGCTGGTGATCAAGAGGCCTTTCACCGTATTCTGCTGGTTCCGGGCGTGCTCGAAAGCTTCTTCCATGGCGGACTCGGTGATCTTGAAGCCGTTCGAGCTTGAGCGGTGTATGGGAACAATTTCGACTCCGGTTCGCCATTTGAGGTCTCTGTCGAATCTGTCAAAAAACAAGAATGTCAAGGCAAGATATCAAGAAAAAGACCAACTTTCGAAAAAGTTAATAATCAACGAACATGCTGTCGAATGTGAAAGTCTTGTTCAGACTCAAGTCAATCATCGATGGAATTCGCAGAGATCACTCAAGTTTGTTTTCCTTAAAAGCACCATGGCGGAAGCATCTTTAATTGATATACATGAAAACCATTTCCTTTTTAGTGCGGATGGTGCACATTATGATGTGCTAATCCTATATGTAATTAAAAACGGTTTTCTCTGTCATGATGGACAAGAAGATTCCACCTTTCAGCTCCGCTTGTTTCGACGAAAATACATAATTTGTAACAAAAAAAAAGTGTTTAAATTTCGACTGTTTATGCCACTAAGAAAAATGAGTTAAAAGCAAATGTTTTCAATATCGACTTAAAGTTCTAGCTTAAGATGTTGTTCATCACGAGAACATTTTTTCCATTGCTTCTAAGAGATAGAAATGGTTAAAATCAGGAAAATGTTTTCCAAATTGCTGATTTTTCGCAAAATAAATGGACTTCCAAAGTTTAGTTGATATGATTTTTGTCATGTCATTTGCGAAATAAAGTTGATTTAGTAAAAGATCTTAGTGCATGACGGAACCACGAATACTTAGTAGAAAATTATGGCGGACTCTAATCTGAGTCGAACCCATAAAAGTGCGGAAATCATAAGTTAGATTCATGCCCAGACCGTCCATAATTTCGGGAAAGGAGTTTATAACTTGAACTACCGTTAACACTCTACACAAACAATACTATTGCAGTATATCTTCATAGAACTCTAATATTTTGACATGCTTGAAATGACACAATGAGAAAGTGAAGGATGCTTGAGGTTACCCGGGATAATACGGGGTCGGAACGAGGAAGGCATCACCAGGTTCGGCGAGGCAAAACATGAGAATCTCATTTGCCGAGGTCGTGCCCGCAGTGAGGACCAGGTTGCTCGGATCGAACGAAACCTTGTTCTCTCTTATTCTCGACATGAAACCTGCCAGGGCCTGCGCGATCAAACGCGAGCCTTTTGTACGTCAGTCCGCCACCGCTATTAGCTGCGATGGGATTTAAAAATACAGATCGAGAAAGAAAATGAAAAGGAAAAGTTGATTGGTTGAAGTTCCAAGATCACATAATTGGCAGGAGCTACCTAACTTCTGTCCGGACAGCAGATAAACATTGTTCCTCGACGTTACGATGCGTTCTGAGTTTGATCGGGTTTTCTCGTGCTAGATGCACGACAATGTATGCGCGCAGAAATTTGAAAGGCCGTTTTTTCAAAGCAACAACACTTATCGACATGGTTGAAAATGATCATTACATTCTTGAAAGCGGGAAGACCGTGATAATCCTGGAAGAGTGCAATGTCTCTGAACGTGGATCCTCCATTGGTGAACCCGGTTGCTTCCGGGTTGCTCTCAAGCCATGACTCCACAAGATCCAGAGAGAGCTGTGCAAAAATGAACCACTTCAAATTTAGCAAATAAGATTCAGGAAAACTAAGATTATCTCTTTTTTCTTTCTTTTTTATTTTTTGCCACAAACTAGAGAGTTTTATGGGTTTTTTTCTTTCTTTTTGTACCGTGGGCAAGTTCACAAATTATTGATGTGTTACATTCTAATTTTTTTTAAAAAAAACAATTGGTTCATTTTTTTTCAATAGGTATGCAGCTCAACTGATAAAGAGATTGACGATGGGGCGAGATAGTATCAGATCCGGGATTCGTTCTCCGTGAACACCGCATAGACAAGAACAACCTCGATTCACCCCCACGAAGAATTTTTGGGGGTGGCTTAGTGTAATGTGGGAACTTTGTGGAGTCCCACGGTAATCGATCGATCACCTTTTCTCGTGAGCTTGGACTTTTACCTTCTACAAGTGAATGATGCCGATTGAGACAGCCATGGTACCATGCATGTTGCTTCTTATCCTTATAGAAAAGAGCAAACACTTACGCGACAGACACGATGGGTTAAAAAGAGAAAAGGATTGACTGTTTGACCTAAGTGTGTTTGAGACGAAACATTCATAAAATCGAAAGTGTCCCGGAAGGATATTAATGATGTTGCTCATCAATTGAAAGGGATGTGCCAATCACACTAGAGCGCCTGTGAAAATTGAAATGAGCACTCCAAAATGGCAAAAATGATTTCTAGTTCACTCTAGCAGGCCGAACTAGGCTTATTAGCGACATGTGAAGTTTGAATCCTTATAGGCCTATGAAGAAAATAGGACCTGTTAGCGTGTGGAAGCCAAAAATGGAATAAAAAAGAGAAGGGAAAAAGTGCTCTGATGTATATCCAAACATATGTCCAGTACGTTATGAAAAAGACGGATTTCTTGAAAGGCGATGAAGAAAAAATCATCGCTTATAAAATCACAGGCGGGGGACGAAGAAAGACGGTTAACGACCGCACCTGATTTTCCGCGAGTCCCATCTGGATGATCCCATTCGAGTTTTTAACTTCATCGTAGGGATTCCTCTTGTACTCCTCCCATCCAAGGAAATAATAGGAGTCCTGACCATGGGAATTGCAGCTAGCTTTCCTAGACAACATTGGCTCACAAGTGGTGTTCCAAAAGTGGTTCACAAATGTATGTTTAAAGCTGTAGTAAATGTTGGTAGATCCCCTAGGATTGGAGAGAGAGAGAGAGAGAGAGAGAGAGAGAGAGAGAGAGAGAGAGAGAGAGCGCTTGAGTTTTTCACTTGTCTTTAGGGTTTGCTTGGCCACGTTTAAATAGAAGCTGTGGATGGCGCGACACCGTGATTTGTGGTCTGACTTTGACAAAAGTTGAAGAAGAATACCTAAACTTATTTATAGACTTTACCAGGTGGCTAACCAACATGACATATCAATCAAGATATGCAGAAAAAGCGAAATTAAATTTGCCATAACTATCATACGACACTTACTTTGGTGTTAAAATTTTTTCGTTAGATCACTTAAGTGTTACTTCTCAAAAAAAAAAAAGTATCAAACCAAATTTGGGATGCCAAAAATCTGATGTGATGATATTTTATCAGTTCTCCTAAACAACGTGGCTCTTTGGCATGCCCAATCAACAACAATAGCCCTAAACAACGTCATCTACATCTTTGCCCCAAATATGAGTCGTAATTTCCGAATTAGGTTTTTGTCCACGTTTGACATTTTATTTTTCTATTTTTCCATTTGCAGACAGCCAAAGAAGATGAAAAGGTGGATGATGATGAGGTGCTGATGAAGAAAAGGGAGGTAATGAAAATGCCATGTATGAATAAATGTTATATTAGGAAAAGTGAGTCGGACTTTTGGCTATTAGTTGTCACCAGAGGTATTTAAGTAACCGTTTTTTCTTCGATTTGGTGCTGAAGTGATCAGATGAAAATTTTGACACTAAAGTTAACGTTGTACAAAAGACATGACACTTATAATGTCATTTTTCTAAATATGCACAATCAAATGTAGATATATTTGCAAGGTTAATAAATATGAAGAATCAACAAAATTATCAAACACATCGAATAAAGGATATAACTCTAGAGAAATTTCTAATTATTTCTAACATTTTTTACCAATGGGAGAGAAACTTTACAGCACTTCTTTGAAAATGCTTTCTTTATTTTACTCTAAGTTGCTGTTGCAGATTACAACTTCAATTGCATAAATTCTCACTCCAAAATTAATGGACAAACAGAGAAAACCACGCATTTCACATGATGTTAAATACTAAATAGCTTTATGCTGGGGAGGAAAAAAGAAATTGATTCTAACCGGCAAGCACAACATGATCACTAGAAAAATTCAAAATTTGTAAGTCCTGACCGAATGAAACACTGAATGAGATCGAGATACGTCTGGCAATCGAAGACCGACAAACCTTTGAATTCTAAGTATGTCGTGCGAAGTTCATCACACAAATGCAAGAACTGATAAAATGTCAGAGCGGATGATGTAAGGACATGAGAATGAACACCTCACAATTATATCATCATCTCCGGTTAATTTTGCATGTGATAAGCATTCTACTTCCAATCTCTATCATATTTCATTGAGAAGAATCTCACATAAGGATAGAATGGCTTTATTGTTCCTTTGGGAAATCTAAAGCATGATTTGGAGTCGAAACCTAAAAAACCAATTTCGATTCGACAACCACTGTGGTTCACCGACCAAAAGTGTTTAAAATCCTAGTCTTTTGTTGAAAATCTCACGGATTTTGAAAAGTACGTTGTCACGTTCGAATTTCGGGAAATGCGCCTGCATGGAAAGAGTGCATCCCAATGGTTTTTTTTTTGGGGGGCGGGGGGTCGAAGTACATGCCGCGGTTCAGCCGCCTACCCTTTTCGCTTCGGGACATGAGACGACCAATTTATATTGACCGTGGCTGGGGGTCTGCTTAAATTGTTGAGTACTTTCTCGTTATGGAATTGCGTACAGGAATGGAACTTATGAATACGAAAGGTTGCCGTGTGCTAAATTAACCTATGAGGTCGGAGCCACATGATTTTTTCTTTTTTTAAATTGTTTTTTTTTTTGCGAGAGAATATCTAACCTTTGAAATGATCAAATCCTTCGATAGACGACGAATCGTATTAGGAATGTCGGGCGTCGTAATGATGCCCATTAGTGTATGATGTTGCGATTGTACCATATGTTATTGTATCCTTGCAAAACTTGTTAACCAGATGGTTTTACTTTCGAATCTTTTTTTAGGGTTAACTTTTATGATGTCGTGAAACTAACTTTTCCAAGCTTCGATATGGTAATAATACCTCCGGAAGAGATACTTAAGGGAGCTTCAACTTCCATTCACGTAGTTGGTGAGGAAAACTACTAGCCGTGATTTCCACGTGTCTTTGATTAGTTTTCACATTGGAAAATCAACTAAATCTATTCTTCTAAAGTGGTGTAGATACATCAAAGCTGTAGATGGGGGGCGCTTCTGAGGAATTTCCTTTAAATCGACCGTGTATGCTCTATTCGTTCCGCACAAGTTTGTACTCTCTCTGTGGTGTCCATTCGCTGTGGTTTCCATTCTTAGCTTATGAATCAAATCATCGTTAACCGATAATTGAGCCTAAACGAAATCGACTCACAACTCTATCCTTCGCTTTGCGGTCCCTTTGAGTCTTCAGTCTTGTTGTTCACACACATATACATCAATGCAGGGAAAATCATTCCATCTATTCCCACCAGGCTATTTTGCTACTAAAGAATGATGATGTGAAGTCTAGTGCCACGAAAAATCGTCCAGATAAAGTACTTTACGGCAAGGGAAGTACACCCAATAAGTACATAAGTAATGGTGAAAATAATCCTCTACTAGTCTTAATGCACGTAGTTGGTTGGATCTCCCTAGCATGATCGTGTAATAGTATCACGGTAAAATGCCAAGCGTAAGATCAAAGGATATATATATACACACACTTACAATTGAGATTCCATCGTTACAATATTACACTGTCAGCTTCTTCAATTCCTATTTGGATAAACTATAACTTCAACATTTCTCTAACAATTTGGGGGTTTTCCCCAATACAAAGCCGCGCATCTTTCTTACCATGAAAAATGAAAGTAAAAAAAAGGTCTTGTTGGCATGATAATATGATGGTGAATTACTAGTTATAAAATTAAGGGTGATCATATTCTGATTGCTTTATATTTTTTTGTCATTCATAATATTTGTGATTGAGATTGCATCGTTCTAATTGTTACACTATCGGCTCTTTAATTTTTTTAATTAAAAAAATCAGAAAATAAACGTCAAAGATCACCGGCAACATGTCCTATTCTTTTTGGGACAACATCATGGAGGCTGTACCTTAAAACTTCACGTCAATAACCACAGTCTCTGACATTAGGAGATAACTTATGAAGAGAGAGAGAGAGGAAGAGAGAAAGACTTTCGGGGCTCTGATGCTGTCCCTGACTCCCTAGTCCCCATCGCTGCTCGCCCCTGTTTTTAGGTGCTTGACTTTGAATTGCTTCTCGGGTTAAACCTCGTTCTTTTCGGTGAAACATCACCAGAGTCATATTCAGAGCTCTTCCCTTTCTGTGCCCCGAGCAATGAACACCAGACTTATCCAAACTTCAAGGAGGTGTGTGGTCCACGCCCAATCAAGCCATGGACTTTCGAGCTCCCAAGAGAAACGCATCGTGTAGAGACTCATCAACAGCAGTGTAGAATGCTAGGGAGGAGATGTTTCGCCACTCTGTGCGTCCTCTACTTTTTCGAATACATTTTTACTCGATCGTTTTGTGCAAAGCTGAATTGACCTGAATATCTTCTCCATGATGAAATGCTTCTCATAAAACCCTTCTCTCAAATGACAGTTACACACACCCTAGACCTCTCAGTTCCGGGGGCATCGTAGCAATCGCGTCCTCGGCGACTGAGCACCTTGATCCAAGATCATCGTGGCCAATAACAACCTCGTCAAAGTCATCCATTACGTCCATGACTCTGTTACAAGGTCACGACCAGGGTTGAGCACAGGCCAAGCCTCGAGGCATTTTTTTTTTCCTAGACTGTAAATATAAGAAAAGTAGCCCACAGAACAAAACCGGCCTGGAGTGTGCTGTTGCTAGCAAGCCTAGCATTATTACCTAGAGAGGATGAATAGGTGGTTGCGGCCAATCTTTACA
Organism: Rhodomyrtus tomentosa; assembly: GCA_028455895.1. Taxonomy (NCBI): domain Eukaryota; kingdom Viridiplantae; phylum Streptophyta; class Magnoliopsida; order Myrtales; family Myrtaceae; genus Rhodomyrtus; species Rhodomyrtus tomentosa. The sequence goes on along the minus strand of JAPCWY010000001.1, from coordinate 29,682,657 downwards.
AATAGAAGTATTAAAATAGTCAAGATAAATATCATGTGAAGTTAGAGTACAAAGAAAAACTACTAATGTAATCAGATTCACTGGTGTGCAAAAAAATTACCAGATGCAGTAAATCAGAGTTCAGAGATAGAAGAATTATGCATACAAGGTTTATAGTTGTTTGATTTATTGCAAGCATGCGTCCAATCTTCCACGCTAATAGCCTACTGGTTGTATTTCATTAGTAAATCTATAAGAGATTACAATGATTGAAGCTTCTCAAAATCACGACTCTATCTCGTTGTTCACTTATTCAAGGTCCCTCCAAACTTTACAGAACTTTCCGTTCTATGCTTGTTCACCTTCTACTTAGGTACCATCAACTTGTAGTCATCTTCGCGTAATGCTTCGCTCACCATTGATAAAGAACTCATCACTTTTAGATGTTCTGTTAAGACACCATCTACATAACGATCCGTGCATCTTTCACCTAGTTGTACTCAATCAATAAAACCTTAGTGGCATTTGATTAGTTTGTCATCTTTAAATATCATGAGCAATTTCCCTAATAAAGTGTTCGCCGAGGCCAAATGGCTTGGACAAGGAGCGACTCTTAGCAGAATTCTAATATAACGATGGGGTCATTAATGAATCGAATTGTCACCAAATAGGGAAAGTGATTCACACACACGTGTGTGTGAACTGAAATTAACTTACGGATGTGACTTTTATTGTAACAATAATAAACGTGCTCAAGTGGGAGCACTATCAAGACGAATGATCTTTTAGTAAGGTGTTCACATGTATGTCAAAGGACAAAATTGTGAGACTCGGTACTAAACAGGTTAAAGTAAACAATAGCTCAATGAGTTCCTCCAAAGATGTTACGGGCCCAATCGAACAGAATGATTGCGCAGAACAATAGCCAACGGAGGGCATGTCTTGGTTTGCGACTATTGGGACTTATTATTGCTGTACCACGTCTCACGTCAATACGTGTCTCGCTTTCTGTGTAGAACATATGGTGGTCCATGGCTGATGGCACCTCGTTTCTCCGGCTTTCTGGGGTGGGGGGGCGTGGGGGAACCGTGGTCTCCGGCTAAGTGTCTCCGACCCCCTCGTGCTTTCAAGGTGGGTTGGTCGGCCATTCAGGGATTGCGTCTGTTTGGTGCGGGGATATTCGTGTCTGTACAGCGCCTACCTCTACTCGATTGTATCAAAAGTTGGCAAAAAGCTTTCCATGGTTCGTATTATGAAACTTCTTGACTTTCAGTTTTTGTCCGCCAATCTTAAATGTAGTTTATATCTATCACGATGTAGTCGTCATCACCATTTTGACCTAATCTTTATCTCCAAGGATAAGATTGTTGGATGAAAACTTCGACAATAATACTCGACAGACATTTATAGCATAGGCTTCAATATTGGAAAGTTTTGTTTCCTCAAGCGATCTGTCATCATGAGTACTGGTTTGGAATTGACCCCGCTCGGTTTTTTCCATTTAATTGTTAACGCACAGGTTATGATTATTTAAGTTGATTAATTTGACCCCACGGAAAAAATTTACGATTTTGAGCCCCCTGATAATATGACAACATTATTGCACGCCAATTTTTTTAAAAAGTCCATTTGAATGTACAAAGGGGCCCAAAGTGTGTTAGACATATATTAACTCTTGCACCTCAAGTTGGCATGCCTAGCTGAGGCGTAGGGGGATTTTCAAATTTTCAACTCGTGTGGTTCGTTCAAATCTCACTATTACGTGTAAAGTAGTCATGGTCACGGGTCGAAAATCGCCGGTTTCAATTCATGAAAAACCGAAGGTTCCTGTTCCCTTGGAACCGAAACCGAGCCCTTAAGTGGTGCTTCCAGTTCCGATTCTTGAACAGGTGGTTTCGGGTCAGTTTTAGGCCCTGTTTTGGTTCAAAATCGAAAATGAAACATCCTATTTCGATTCCGGTTTCGGTTTCGATTTGTGAGTTTGAAAATTAAATTGTAATGAATTTGTAATAAAATTGTAATCAAATTATCAAATTATGAAATAAAAGAAAATAGTGAATTATGAAATTATGAAATAATGAATTATCAAATGCAAATTGTAATCAAATTTAGGGGAAAAAAGGGAGGGGGAGAGGACTTGAACTTAATGAATTATCATTAAGCGTACATTTCTTTTTGAAGATAGAAGAATCAAAACTCATGTAGTTCTCCTACCTTTAATAACCCCATACTTGTCTCATCCTCAATCGTCGATATCCGTTTTGCTGCAGTACCAGTACCGGTGGTATCTCTATCATCAAAAGATTTCAGCTTCATTATTGTGATCTATCTCCTGTCTATATATTGAGCCTTTGTCCAATCATCAATACAAGCTAGAGTTTTCATCGAATCGGGAGCTAATCTTGAACGTTGTTCATCCAAAATATTGCCTCCAGCACTAAATGTTTGTTCTATAGCAATCGTCAAATAAAGGGTTGCTAAAATTTAGTTGCAATTAGAGCAAGAATTGGGTATTGGGTGGAACGCCTCTTCCACCAACATAGTATTGTGAAATATGTGATGCCTTCATATTTATCAAACTCAAAAGAAACGGTTAGATAACTCTTTATTTCATAATTACTTCATATTGTTTCCTTTTTTTTTTGGGTCTATGCAACAGAAGTTGGTACTTTGTACTAATTTTACCTATGTTCTCACTCTGTATGTTACTAAGTTGAGAAAATCCACTATCATCTAAATTATATTTACTGCAAAATTCATTATATAATTTTATGATTTCATTTTAAACCCTTGTTTTATAGTTCTAATATTTACCCCATCAATTAAATGTAAACATTCATAATACATATTCAAATAATCACCTAAACCATGTAATTTACAACGCGGATAAAAAACACAATCAACTAAATAAATAATAGAAATTTCCTTATAATAATGTAGCCCTTTTCTTCGCATTGCTATATTGGTGTCACTTAATTGATCATCATTTTCATTTTCTTTAAAAATTCCAACAATATTAATATTTTCTATTAAAAATAAATGCGTAGTAGGATAATAAATATCAGACAAAGTATAAGTTGCCTCATTAAAAACTCTTAAAATATCTAAAAAAATTTACAAATATCTCATTCTTATGGTACAAATTAATTTGATTTATATTATTTGAAATAAATACACATAATAAATTTTTATGTTCAAAAGATTCATTAAGCAACTTGTAAGAAGAATTCCAACGATTTGGAACATCTCCTAGAAATATTTTTAATTTTTTTCCATTTGCTCTACAAAATGTTAATCATTCTTTAATTTTTTGGGAATGTTTCCATAAAAAATTGAATTGATATTTTTATTTGGTCAAGAAAAATATCAAGAGTTTTTAAACCATCTTATACACATAAATTTAAAACATGACAATTACATCTTACGTAAAATAATTATCCACCAAAAATGAGTTTACAAATCTTTTTTAGTTCAATAATTGAAACGGTATTTACTGCGGCATTATCAAAACCAAATAAAAAAAGTTTATTAAGAAAATAATATTCTTGTAAAATGTACATAATTAACCTATAAATATTATTTTATGTTTGCCTATCATCGAAAACTCTAAATGAAATGATTCTTTTTTGAATATTTCGATTATCATATATACAATAATATGTTATATCCATATAAGAATGAACTTGCCAATGATCACTCCAAATATCGCTACCTATATGCATACGTTCACTAAAATTCATAAAAAATTTATTGTAAATCTTTTTTTTCTTTTTTTTTATAAGGACCTTTAATTATGCGTTTAAGTGTATTTTTATGATCACGTTTTGCTTGTAGAACACAAGCATTTTGTATAAATTGATTAAATCAAATCTTTCACCAAAATAAAATGATAAATGTTCAACGGAAATAAATTTACCTAATTTTTCTTTATAAATTTTATCTTTATAACAAAATAAAGTAGGAGTGTTAGGATTGACGTATCCAAAAATTTGTTGTTGTTTGATATCAATTCCCGTTTCGATTGGATATTTCACCTTAAGATGCCGTTTAAATATTCCATATTCGGCTCCATTGATATATTTGTATTTTATCCCACAATGTTTACAAACTGCGTCATACCTTTTTGGAGCTATATCAAAGCTTTTCATCTTCATGAAGTGATCCCACATGTCGGATGTAAACTCCCGCTTCGGCTCCTTTATTATTGATATTTTTTCAATACCAATAGGATGATGAAGACTCTCTTGCGTTTGGACTTGCTCCATATTAGGAGTAACGCTGATTTCATCACTTAGATAGACATCTAGTCCCCAATCTTCATAATCGTGAGGATTAGGAGGATAATTGGATTCCCCCACTTGGTTCTTGCCTTTGCCACTAGTTTTACTTTCACTTGCCATTTTTTTGAGAGAATTGAGCGGATTAAGAGAATTAATTTGAGAGAATTGAGATGAAGAGAGAATTTTTGTGAAAAAATGAGAGATGAGAAGGGATATTTATAATTTGATTAGAAATTAGTAAAGAAAAAAAAGGAGGTGACCGTTGGCAATGGTCACTAAAGAGAAAGAGTCGTTGCCCGTTCTTTTTTTTTTAATTAATTTTTTATTCTCAATTTTTTCACAGTTCGGGCCTGTATGCCATGGGCCGATTCCGATTTGGAATCGGGAGCCCAATCAACGGGCCGATATTGTGAAATCTGTGCTACCTTCAGATTCATCAAACTCAAAAGAAGCAGTTAGCTAGCTCTTTATTTCATAATTACTTTCTATTGTTCCCTTTTGTTTGTTTTTTTTTGTCTATGCAACAGAAGTTGGTACTCTGTATTAATTTTACCAATGTTCCCACTTTGTATGACACTAGGTTGAGAAGATCCACTATCACCTAGATTATATTTACTGTAAAATTCATTATATAATTTTATTATTACATTTTTAACCCTTGTTTGTATAGTTCTAATATTTACCCCATCAATTAAATGTAAACATGCATAATATATATTCAAATAATCACCTAAATCATATAATTTACAACGTGGATAAAAAACACAAGCAACTAAATAAATAATAGGAATTTCCCTATAATAATGTAGCCCTTTTCTTTGCATTGCTATACTAGTGTCACTTAATTTATCATCATTTTGATTAGATCCTGTCACACTCCGCGCCCCAGGCACGAGCACGCGACTCCCTGCAGGCAAATCAAAATATCTCTCGTGGTCCCAGGATTCACATATCAGTTGAGAGATGTATCACATAACGAGCGAGCGGAAGCGACGACAATAAAACTCCTCCGTACAAATTATAAAGCGGGACCTGGATAGCAAGAATACCATAATAATACATAATACCCAAATTATGTTCATACGAGTGCATAGCAAACTAAATCCGCTAGTCAAAGGGGTAACGGGGTAGGTACACCGGAGGACCATTATCGTAAAAAGAAATAGGCATCAGGGTTGCCGTCAAAAAGTCAGATTAGTACATCGAGAGCTTCTAAGTCGAGCTACTGGAGTCATCAGTCTCCTCTGCCTCCTCAGTGGGCTCGTACTCCGAAAAGGTCTCCGAGCAAATCTCTACGATGTCCTCTATGGTCTTGTCATCAAACGGCTCCACTAGGTCATCCTTTATAGCCTCGACCACTATGACCTCCTCAGTGTCCTCTAGGGTCGGGATCCTCTCAGTTCCGTTCCTCAAACCGGCAACTGACCCCTTAAGCTCCTCTAAACCCCAGGTGGGATGGCACTAGCTAGGAATCACTCCCTATGGCACCTCAGTGGGCTTCAGCGGCCCAGTGGATACATCCCCCACCTTCTAGAGCCAGGCCTCATACCTATGAGGCTTCCAGCTACTACCACCGTCGTCTACTCATACTACTGTACATTTCCTAATATAAATAGTCCCTTGCCCGTCATGGAACTCATCAAAATAGACAGACATCTCCTTGGGGTCGCTAAATCTGATAGGCCACATCTTCAGGACCTAGGATTTGTAAAAAGGGAATCCCACAACGGGGTGAGATATACATCTCAATAAGGTGGGTCTTAACCCTAGGTTAGGCTGACAGTCTACTCAGACAGTCATAAACACCAGCATTTTATGCAAATAAACATATGAGGCATTCAATTATCAATAACAACACACAGATGTTAGGCATCATAACACATCAATATGGTCGTGCACACCCCGCCGTGTCACATCACCACTTCCACCCTTCCAGCCTGCCTCAATCTCATGCTCGCATTTAGAACGCCTCAGGTTCAGTTCGCGTAAACGCATTAGACCGTCTCATTGACAAACCCGCGTAAACGCATCAGGTTTTCAATGTCCCTCCAAGCTTGTGTCGACACACCACAACTTCGTCCCACGTTTCAACGTATCAAGACTATGGCCTTCTCAACTCTGCGTTTCATACGCCTCAGGGTGCCATTCAATTCCAACCCCGCACCTCATGGCATTCATTACACCACCCCACGTCTCATACGTCTCAGGGTCTTATCACGTCTCAGACATGCCACAATCTCAATTCAATTTATGCATACAAGGCCACGTGCAAATCCATGCACAAACAATACACTTATGGCATGCAAGATGATTCAATTGACATTCAAACATGGCAGTCAATACAAGGTATAAGTATTGGCACACATTCAAGTCTTCTATACCATTCTAGGACGCACAATGAACAATCACATTAAAGTCTCTCAAGAATCAATCAAAATTTCACCCGACTCACCTAATTGAGTCCAATTTTCCTATCATAGGTTTAAGATTCCCTTATCTCAAGCTTAATGCCACAAAATTCTTCTCCCAAGCACCACAACAATTCGGCCCAAATAGTCCAAGATCAAGTCCACCGTGCAATTTAAGGAAATTTCATCCAACCGTCAATTTCCTTGCTCAAATCACCAATCTATGGACCGCAAACCTTGTTAACATGTTCCGCAACATCCTAGCATGTCTCAATAACGAATTTGAGACTCACTTTCAACCATCAGCAGCCCCCACAGAACTTGTATGCACAAAACCGAACCGGGCAATTTTCGATTCTGTGTATACCGCAAATAACTAGCCCTTAAACTACCTCAAATCCTCAATTCATTCACTAATCTACTTGCTAACATGTATATCTAAGGGTTTGGGAAGCTCACCGAAGATTTGGAGCCAAGTCGTCGCCGGAAACTCCTTGAATGTCACTGGTTTCCTCAAATCGGCAGTTCTGGCCATTCGAACACAAGATCCATTTGGGATCAAAACTCCATCAAATTAATCCCAAGTTTTCACCACAGCTCAATCTATGAGTTCCCTAGATGTCCACAAAATTTGGTTGAAAAACTCCAAAGTTTCAGGGTCCTAAGAGGTCAAAAACGTGGCTTACCTCTGGTTACGACGATTTCCGTCGACTTTCGGGAGATCGGCTGGTCGGAGCTCCTCGGTGACTCAAACGGCTTGATTCTACTTTGAGGACGTCGGCAAGAGGTCAAGCAAGGAGTGGGTGGTTGGTTTGGCGGCTGGTAGTCGCCGGAAGTGGCCGTCGGAGCGAGCGAACCGGCGGATAGAAACCGGTCGGCGAGCAGCAGTTTCACAGCAAAGGGAAGAAGAAGAAGAATAAGAAGCTCTCAGCCAAATGGAGGAGGGTGACCGGCCAAGAGAGAGAGAGGGCTATATGCAAATTTTCAAAAGTCAACAAGGGTTGAATGGTAGTTGAAAAGTGGATATGTCCACTCAAGGCCTAATCCATTGACACATGCCCAATTTGTCATTCAATGGCCATTATTCTCTCAAATTTTTGGTGACTTTGGGGGTGTTTCAAAGATCAAAATACCTTCGTCCAATTATATAAGCAAGACTAAGGCTTGAGGGGCAAAATGGTAATTTTATCCCCGATGTCCGAAACGTCGTTTTCCCCATTTCCATATTCTTTGATAAGGCGATGGCCATTCCAATCTTGATGTTGGAATTCTTGATTATCCATTTTTAATTTTTCAAGACTCGTTTCTGATCGTTTTCTCCATCAGACGTGGTTCTAGTCTACCCCGAACTGACGGACGACTTTTGCAGACGTTACGCGTATCGACCATGTGATTCATATCACATTTATGACTCGTCAATTCATGGCGACTTTGGTTGTCATGTAATTGTGAGGGTCTATCACTAGTTCCGATGGTCTCGATCGTCATCGTTCGATTTAGAAAATTTTTGCAAATTATACGTTGGTTAAGCGGCCTCACCCGCACTCTGATCGTATAACGCTAGCAATGCATTCCTTAATCTCTCTTAGATCGGCTTTTTGTGGCTCTAAATGTACCCTCGACAATCCTTATGGTCAAAGTGCCATTTCTTATTCGAGTTCCCTAGGTCCACGTACTTTGTCTCGCGTTAGCCTTCCCATTTTGGTCAGTCAACTCAAATTGATCAGATTCGAGCGAGATATGACTGAAACACATTGCCATATACACTTCTCATTAATGAGTCTGAAAATGACAGGAAAATCAGAATGTCACAGATCTCGACTCACTGGGTCGCTATCCCATCTCCTCCCCTTTGGGAGCTATATGTGTTGATGCCTCTCGTACGGGTCTTTATGTTAGAAACTCTTATTATGTGTAATGCAAGTTTATTTATGATAAAAAAATTTATCATCATTTTCATTTTCTTCAAAAATTCCAACAATAGTAATGTTTTATATTAAAAATAAATGAGTAGTAGGATAATAAATACCAAACAAAGTATAAGTTGCATCATTAAAACTTTTAAAATATCTGAAAAAAGTTGCAAATATCACATTCTTATGGGTATAAATTAATTTGAGTTATGTTGTTTGAAATAAATACACATAATAAATTTTTATATGATAAAGATTCATTAAGCAGCTTGTAAGTGGAATTCCAATGATTTGAAACATCTCTTGGAAATCTTTTTAATTTTTTTTCCATTTTCTCTACAAAATTTTAATCATTCTTTCATTCTTTTGGGAATGTTTCCATAAAAACTGAATTGATATTTTTATTGGGTCAAGAAAAATATCAAGAGTTTTTAAACCATATTGTATATATAAATTTAAAATATGACAAGTACATCTTACGTGAAATATTTATCCACAAAAAATGAGTTTACAAATCTTTTTTGGTTTAATAATTGAAACGGTATTTATCGCAGCATTATCAAAACCAAATGAAAAAAATTTATTAAGAAAATAATATTCTTCTAAAATTTACCTAATTAACCTATAAATATAAATATCTTTATGACCGAGGGGTCCGGGCCAGATTGCGCGTACCTTGACTATTCCTCAGGAGGACAAGCACGACAACCACCGGCTGCGACTCCTATTTAAGTCACGGAGCGTAAGTTGGGAGATTTGAACCCAAGACCTGATAAGGGATAGTCCATTATTTTTCGCTTGCCTATCATTGAAAACTCTAAATGAAATGATTCTTTTTTGAATATTTCAATTATCATATATACCATAATATGTTATATCCGTATAAGAATGAACTTGTTAATGATCACTTCAAATATTGCTACCTATATGCTTATGTCCACTAAAATTCATAAAAAATTTATTGTAAATATTTTTTCCTTTTTTATAAGGATATTTAATTATGCGTTTAAGTGTATTTTAGGATCACGTTTTGCTTGTAGAACACATGCATTTTGTATAAATTGATTAAAATCAAATCTTTCAACAAAACTAAATGATAAATGTTCAACGGAATTTTTTTTACCTAATTCCTCTTTATAAGTTTTGTCGACGAAATAAAGGAGTATTAGGATTGATATACCCGAAAATTTATTGTTGCTTGGTATCAATTTCTGTTTCGGTTGGATATTTCACTTTAAGATGACGTTTAAATATTCCATATCCGGCTCTACCAATATATTTGTATTTTATCCCGCAATGTTTACAAACTATGTCATACCTTTTTGAAGCTACATCAAATCTTTTCATCTTCGGGAAGTGATCCCGCATGTTGGATGTAAACTCCCACTTTAGCACCTTTATTGTTGATATTTTTTCGATACCGGTAGGATGATGAAGACTCTCTTGCGTTTGGACTTGCTCCATATTAAGAATAATGTTGATTTCATCACTTACATAGCCATCTAGTCCCCAATCTTCATAATTATGAGGATTAGGAGGATAATCGGATTCCCCACTTGGTTCTTGCCTTTGCCAATAGTTCTACTTTCACTTGCCATTTTTTAAGTGAATTGAGGGGATTAAGAAAATTGAGAGACTTTGAGAGAATTGAGATGAAGAGAAAATTTGTGTGAAAAAAATGAGAGATGAAAGGGGTATTTATAATGTAGATTAGAAATTAGTAAAGAGGACAAAAAGGAGTTCACCGTCGGCAATGGTCACTAAAAAGAAATACCATTGCCCTTTTTTAATTTTTTTTTAAATTTTTATCTCAATTTTATCATGGTTCAGAACTGCCCCGGATCCGCCGGGCCTGTATGCCACAGGCTGATTTTGGTTTGGAATCATGAGCCCAATCAACGGGCCGGTTCCGTGCCCAACCCGTCGCGTGGCCATGACTAGTGTAAACTACTCGGACTCAAGGCTACCCACACATGTCAAAGTCCTAAATCAATTTACGAGGCTTGCACGGCGTTTCATGGGCTTCAAGGTAACCAGGTTTGAGCATCCGTGCCATTGAATCATAAAATAGAACAGAATAAATCCATTAATTTTCTTGAGACGAAATAGAATAATGAAATGATAAAGTTGAAAAAATTTAGAACCTACTCTACCTTCATCGCGAACTTTAGCTTTTCTTCTCCAGTCATATAAGACATAAAGGGAGAGAAAATTACTAAAAAATTCATAAATCTATTGCAATTGTACCAATCAAATCCTAAACTTTTTTTTTGTCAATTGAGTCATAAACCTTTTGAATTTATGCCAATTCAGTCTATCAGTTGCCATTAATGTGGATGCTAGTTGTCACCGACATAACACAACCGGCACTGACGTGGCAATTTTAGTAACATATTTTTATATTTTTTGAATTTTATTTATTTTTCTCTTTCTCTTTTTTCCTTCTCCTTCTTTCTCCACTTGGTAGTCAGATCAGCGATTAGCCAGAGGCAAGGGCCAGAGTGAGTCAGCTTGACCTTGCCCTTGCTAGCCCTCGTCCCTAGCCCGTCATCGATCCTACGATCGGCTAGAGGAAGAAGAAAGAAAAAAAATAGATCGAAAAATATTAAAATATTATCTATAATTATTCACGTCAGCTCCGGCCTATCAAAGTTGACCGGATGGACTGAATTGTCACAAATACAAAAGGTTTATAACTGAATTAGGAGAAAAATAATTTAGGATTGAATGGTAGAATTACAATAGGTTTAATATCTCTTTGGTTATTTTCTCCGAAATTATCAATATGCAATGAGGATTGTAGGACCTTCGGAAGTACTAACCTTTCCATAATGCTCATTTGAAATGCAAGGTGGGATAAACTTTGATGGTGCATTACGTTTAATTCTGGGACAAAAGCTTGAAGATAGGCATGACCTTGCCAATAGAGAGTACTCAAGATGAGACCTGGTCATTTGATTTCAGATTCAAAAGGAAGCGAACGACTTGGGGTGGTCAACGCCAGTAAAAAATGCATATCTAGTTTTTAACAGTGTAGTATGGTCCCTTCTACTGATAGGGCTTATTATCCAATCGTTTTTCGATCGTAGTTTTCTGAACGATCGTATTTGCGAAATGCAGACTTCTACGTGCTCACATTTTGCTTTGGTTGCAACTAGACCTGTCAAAATGGGCTAACCCATACACGATGGGCTGAGCAGTTAAATGGGTTTGTTTTATTTAATAAGTGAATTTATCTATATCATCATGAGCGGTAGACATGGAGCTTGACTTTTCTGTCATATTATACCTCGCTTTACTTTTTCCCCACAAAGCTTTTACGCATATACTCGTAATGGTCGGCCCAGAATGAATGTTAAATGAGACGTATATTGGTCCTAAAGGAGTTTGACCCCATTCATTTCTATGACTCTTTTTTTTCTCTCTTGATCTCACCCGCATTCTATTTCGCACTATCATCCCAATTTGCATATGAATTTTCCAAAATTGGATTGAATATGAAATTATTTATTTATTTATTTATGAATATGGGTTTGAAGGGATGCATCATAAATTGATTCAGAACAAATACACAGATAATAGAAGAAAAATAGACGATGCACGATTTTAGGTTCACCTCAGAATATGAATACGTCCTGCAAAGAGATTTCACTATGACTCTATTTATAGCCGCACAACTCATTACAATTATCAGTCATATACGAGCATAATATTTATGCACTAAATGGGCCCAAAACCTAAGCTTATCCAAAACCTCTTTGATCCCACAACAAACGGACATTTGTAACGAGGGCGCTGCTCCCGAACCCCCGCATTCCATGTATAAGGGTTATATGTCATTGGATCATACTTTAATTTCTCTAAGTTCATGTGGGCGTGCCCAATGTGAGAAACAAGAGTTCTCTAAGTATTCGCCAACTCCAACACGCTCCCACTTGGTAGATACTTTGTGCAAATGAAAGCCTTCCCAATATCATTCCTCTTCAATCCAATTGCGGCAGAGCACCATTTAAACTTCTCACCTGTAATGGCTTTATTAAGGAAGTTTTAACTATTTCCTACTGTATCGACCTTTGTAACCCAAACCACTTTCTTCTTCACTTTCTCTCGGATAAAATGATATTGTATATTGATATGCTTTGTATGTAAGTGAAACGCTGGATTTTTAACTAAATAAATAGCCCATTGATTGTCAAATCTTACCTCCACGACACCTTGCTCAAAACTGAACTGCAAGTACAATCGCCGTAACCATACGGTCTCTTTTCCAACATGAGTAAGAGTTATGTACTTAGCCTCCGTAGAAGATAGTGCTACCACGGTTTACCTCCTACTCATCCAGCTCGACATAGCCCCAAATAATGTGAAAACATACCCTCTAGTAGACCGTCTACAATTAATATCTCCATCACAATCTGCATCTACATGGCCTACGATATCAAGTATGTTTCCATTTCCTGTGCCTTCATGACATAAAGAAAATTCGAAGTTCCACAAAGATACCTAAAAACTCTTTTAATTGCATTCTAGTGTTCTCTATCTGGGTTGGACATATATCGGCTCAAAACTCCCACTGCTTGGGCTATATCTGAATGCATACACATCATAGCATATATCAAGCTACCCACTGCACTTGTGTATGGGACGCGGGCCGTCTCATCAGCTTCCTCATCCGTCTTAGGACACAGCTCCGCAGATAGTTTGGTCTCTAAAGATATAAGGGTACCAACAGGCTTGCAATCCATTATGTTGAACTTCTTCAATATTTCTTTAATGTATTTCTCCTACCCTAGCCACAACTTTTGTTTCTCATGGTCTCTTGTAATCTGCATGCCCAAAATAAAATTTGCAGACCCCAAATTTTTTAGCCAACAAATTTTTCACAGATTTTACCATCTTCACGCTATTTTCGATCAACAACATATCATCTGTTTATAGCGTGAAAATGACAATCTGATTGTATATCCTTTTCACATAAACACAGTGGTCAGAATTTGAATTCACAAAATTAAGCTAGAGTATGTATGTGTCAAACTTTTGGTATTACATCATTGGTGACTACTTCAACTCATATAAAGACTTTTTGATTTTGCACACCAGATTCTCCTTTTCTTTTACTTCAAAGCCTTTTGATTGCCTCATATAAATCTTATTCTCCAAGTTCCCATGAAGGAAAACCATCTTTACATCCATATGTTCCACCTCAAGATCGTATACAACTGCTATGGATAGAACAAACCGTATCGAGGTCAATTTTGCCACGGAAGAAAAAATCTCGTCAAAGTCAACTCCCTCGATCTGAGAATACCCCTTAGCTACGAGCCTAACCTTGTACTTCTTTACAGTCTCATCCGATTTCAGCTTTAGCTTGAACACCCATTTACATCCAATTGTCTTTCTATCCCTAGGCAATTTACATAGGCTCCATGTCTCATTATGATCAAGCAACTGCATCTCATCTATAATTGCGAGCTCCCACTGATTCGCATCATCCATGGATTTCACCTCTTTTACAAAACTAGGATCATTCCGGTAATGCTAAAAGCATGAAACGTATTCAATGCATTAAGTGAGTATCGAAGTGGTACCCACCTGTCCCACGTCGATCTCTTGAGAGCCGACATGCTGTGTTCGGATCTTCATCCGAATATGTATTCTCAACTTCATTAACCAAGTCCCCTTGCTCCGAATCAGAATCAAATTCTACTGGCGTACCTTGTAGAACCATTTTTATAGTTTCAGCTTTAGGACTTTGTTCAAGCACTGCCACTTTCTTGAGCTCATCACCTTTCTGTGTGCCAACCTGGGACTATAATTCACGAAAGACAACATCCATGTTGTATACAATGATCTTTGATTCTGGATTCCATAGCTTATAGCCCTTGACCCTTTTTTTGTGTCCGACGAATATGTTCTTCTCAGACTTATTGTCAAGTTTACCCATTTTCTCTTTGAGTACATGAACATAAGCATCACACCTAGACATGCCATAGATTCGACTTCTTCCCAAACACTGCCTCATATGGTGTACGGTCCTTCACTGATGAGGTCGATGATCGGTTCTTCAAATAACTGATCGTGGCTATAGCTTCTGCCCAAAATTCATGCCACATATCTGCCCAACTTAGTATGCATCTTGCATTTTTTATGAGTGACCGATTTAATCTTTCGGCCACCCCATTTTGTTGACCCATGTATGGGGTCGTCTTTTGCCTTGCAATACTATTGTTTACACATAATTGCTCGAACTTGTCCGAACAGAATTCACCTTCGTTATCTGTACAAAGTACCTTGATTTTCTTTTCCAATTGGTTTTCAATCAAAACCTTAAATTCTCGAAATTTTTCGAATACATCTGATTTACTTTTAATAAAATAAATTCAACTTTATCTCAAAAAATCATCTATGAACGATACATAGTACCCGGATCCTCCAATAAGTGAAGTCGGAGTAGGCTCAAAAATATCATTGTGAATCAGCTTGAGAACCTCCGTTGCTCTTGTACTGGTGTGTTGGAAGTTAACTCAATTCTGTTTTCCATTGAGACAATGTTCACAGATCCCAAAACCTATAGAGCAATTTGGTACTCCCTATACCATTTGACTGAAAGCTAAGGTAGGCAGTCCATTTTCACGAATATGCCCTAACCTTTGATGCCACAACATGGACATATCATATCCATTTTTCTTGGTATTTTCAGAGATGAATCCGCCACCAGCCGTCATTGTTTCCCCAAGTAACTTGTACAATGTCTCATGACGGACTCCTCATGCAATCACGATAGAACCCTGAGTCATCTTGCATGAATTCTTATCACAGCTGAAAGTAACATCTAAATCAGTCATCGTACCAACTAATAATAGGTTTCTACTCATCGACGGTATGTGCAACACATCCGAAAGAGTCTTTATTGTGCCATTACTCATCCTCAGCTTCACCCTACCATGCCAGACAATTTAAACTTCAGTATCATCTCCGAGCATGACATCTCCACCATTATATTGCTCATATTTACAAAATCAATGTCTATGAGGTGTCATGTGGTATGAAACACTGGTGTCGACGAACCAAATATCCTTGTTTGATTGCACCATACATGCAGCAGCTACATACATATCTCCTGTCTCGACCTTCTTCTTTCCCGAGGATGATTCGGCTTCTTTTTTAGTTGGCTTATTTTTACAATCTCGTTTAACATGGCCCCACTCTTCACATCTCCAGCACTATACCCTCCTTTCTCTAATCTTCAATCTCCCACAAGATTTGGATCTTGACCCTATCAGATTTAGAGCTTTCTCTATTGGCTTTCCCCTAGTAGTCAGTGCTTCTTTATCAAAAATCTCTAACCCATTTCTTCGTGTATCCTTCGATAATAAAGCCAAACATATACTCTCCTACGACAATTCCATGTCCCCACCGTCGATTACCATAATTAGGTTGTGCCATGAATCTGACAGTGAACAAAGTAGTGCTATTATCTTATCATCATCCTGAAACTTAACACCGAGTGATACAATTTGAATTATCAACGTGATAAAATTATATAGATGTGCAGAAAATGAATTATCATCGTGCATCCATAGGTTATACAGCTTTTTCCTTAAGAACAGCTTATTAACCAAGGACTTACTTTGATACAGCGACTCAAGTTTCTGCCATAAATCTCTAACTATAGGTTCGTCCACCACATTCGTCAGAATGGAGTCCGCGAGACAAAGCCGGATCAAACCCTTCCCTTTCCGATCTATCTTGTTATGCCCCAAACCCGACGAGCGCGCCAACATCCCACCAGGCTCGTTTATTTTTCGATAGACTCCCAGGATCTTTCGGCCCACAACATATCAAATCCATATACAAATGGAAGCGAGAAACAACCCCAATCATAAATAAAAACAAAATGACTTAGGACGGAAAAAGGGTACACCTCGCTTATCTATAAACTACACTTCCTTAGTTACAACGATCAAATACTAATGGTTCAATTCCAATCCACAAAACCAAAATACAGTCCTTAAGGCCACAAAATGCGTAAATCCATTTCCTACAATTATTTCCTTGAGAGTTCATCCCCATCAAGCTCGTGTTCCATCATCGAGGACCTGAAAAAGTGAACTCTCTACGGGGTGAGATATAAATTTCAGCAAGTGAACCCTAAACCTAGACCAGACCGTTAGTACCCCCAGACTTCTTCTAAAAGCAACGTACAATAGCTCATCGAAGAAATATCATAAGCCACTCAATGCAACGCAACAAGGCATCATGAATGGCATAATCAAATGTAGTTTTCAAGGCATCATAATATCAGGACCACATCAAATTCACATGCAAAGTCTTCTTTACCATTTCATCACAATTCTCTTTTCAATGGATTGGCCCGTGTAAATATGCATCAGGCTCATCACAATCTCAATCTCAATGGCCAAGCCCGCGTCAATACGCATCAGGCTATTCACAATTTCAATTCTAATGACCAAGCCCGCATCAATACACATTAGGCTAATCAAGATCTCGTTTGGCAACCCGTGTCCTGACGCATCAGGTTCCAAAGGTTATTTCGATACTTGTGTCGACACATAACAAGACTATCCCGCGTTCTGACCCACAGGATTTCAATTCTCTTTTCAATGGCTATGCCCGTGTCAATACGCTTCAGGCTAAAAATAATTGGCAACCTGTGTTCTGACGCATCAGGTTTCAAGTCATTTCAATACTTGTGTTGACACGCAACAAGGTTATCTCGTGTTCTAACGTATCAGGGTTCGATATGCATTTAGGCTCATAAATCAATTCAATCAAAGCTTGCCATCATACAACGTACTTCTCATTAAGCAAGGGCTCATAAGCCAAAACTTATCCCTTTAACAACTTCCTGATCGAGTACAATTCAACAGGGCAAACAATTAGACTCATAGCATTAGGAACAATCATGGTCAAATACTCATAATGCAAGGCACGATTCACACACCAAGACAATCAATCACATAAAACATTTCTTTACTGATTCAAGTATGGATTTCCCACAATTGGTAATCAATCAAGCTCATTCTACACGGCCATTCATGCACATTCATCAACCGAATATTCCCATAACAAATTCAGCCATGAACATCTCACATATATCACAAGTAATTATACAAGACTCGATCTATGCTCATCTCATCCGGGCTTGACCATTCATGCATAATAGATCCACTAACACATAACCAAACTCATCCAGTAGTGTCCTAGCATCCTAGTAAAGGTTTAAGGGTCGCTTACCCTTCAATAAAGTTAACAAATTTCACCAAAAATCTTTCTCCAAGCTCGGTTCCTCCTTGACTAAGACAGGGCCGCAATTCGGTCCACGAGTTTCGACGCAAGACGACACAGCCATGAACCTCTAAAGGGTTCGGTTTGTTAGGGTCAGGGCAATGGCAGATTTTGTCTCGCAAGACCAATCACAATTCATCTATTAATCCCATCTCAATTCCAATCAATCCTCAATCTTAACTTACTAAACTCTTATACTACATGTTAAGAGAGTCTCACCAAAATTTGGGAGCCAATTGAACCTTTGAAACCGGCGAAAATGAGCTCATCCCCAAACCGATCTACGGGACAAATGGCTGAGCCAAATTGAGCTTATAATATGTCCTTAGAACCACAAGATAATAAGCTTTCTAATGGCAGTAGAATTACCTTAATAATTGGACGAAGAAGTTATACCTAAAACCATGGAGCTGTCGTTATGGGACAACAAGCTAGTCAGGAGCGACGGATTCTGTTCTTGAAGAATCATGGAGTTTCAACCATCAAAACTCACTAAAAGTCTAACCAAGCTCCAATATTAAGTCACTAAATACTTAAACTATGTCTTAGAAGAAACTTACCAAGAGGTCAAGCCGGAATGAGCTCTCAAATGGGCTCAAAACGTCCTCGAGTCTATACAGGGTCGGTCAGCGACCCTTGCCTCTTCAAATTGTTCTACCGAACGAACGGCTCATCGGATTGGGGCTCATGATGGCTTCTTAGAATGGCAAGAGAGAGATATGTCTATTGATATGTGGTTTGCTGGAAACTAATCACAGATGACTGAGATATGGCCGGAAGAGTGGGACGGTGCTAATCTGGTTGAGAGAGAAAGAAAAGGAAAGAGAGGGGAAGGAGGTGAATGGCCGAAAAATAAGAGAAGAGAGAGAGAAGAGTCTTCTTCAATCTTCCAAATGGTGAACAAGGTGGAATGGTAGTTAGAGAATATTTTAATTAATGCTAAGTGGGTAGGTTTGCACTTGTAATGACACTTGGCCTCATCTTCATAATATCTTGAACCATTTTACTTTTTTGCCCTCATAATTTTCGGCCATCAAGGGGGAGAGGAGCAAATGACCAAAATGCCCTTAGTTTATTTTTAAGGTAAGGGTAGTCTTCAAGAGGTAAAATGGTAATTTTACACTTATCGTATGAGATTTCGCTTTTCTAATATAATTACCTTCGATAAGGCGACGTCCAATTCCTTTCAATGTTGAAATTTTTCATTATCCAATATCCGATTTCAAAACTCCATTTCATGTCAATAGCCTCGAAAAGGGTTGGAATTCGGAATGTCACAACTCTTTCCCCCTTAAAAAAATTTCTTCCTCGAAATTTATAATCTTCCATTTGTACAGTCTTATGGGGTATTAACGCCCCATTGCTACCTCACTTTCCAAGGTAGCTCCTTCGTTTTTTCACATGTCCATCATGCCCTTACCAATAACAATTGTTATCCTTCAGAACTCATTCCCTTTGTCCTGAATCGGTGTTCACCTTTCTCTATTCTCTTTCGACACTTATAGTATCTATTGGTAGTGTATCCTCGAGCATTGAAATCACCTTTTCAATTGTCCATTGGTCCGAGGAAAATATGCATGTTATACTACAATCCAGCTTTTCTAATTCTTTACTGAAGGCCTTTCTAGAGCATTGCATTAAACACAAGCTCTTTGCCTGTCACCATCAGTACTAAACCATCGCAAAAATGCACTCTTTGGTGCTCATACCATTTGGCATATCATTCCCTTCAAACGCCCTTTCATACCACCAAGGACTTATGGGCATTATCAACTTGTCATTGATTATTCAAATCGAGTCATAGCCTTCTTGACTCCTTAAGCAAGTTCGTGATTACATCCATAGTAATTTGCTCTCGATTCCATTCGACAATTCTCCAACGATCATAGTAATTCCATCAGCCTTCACGATCATGCCTCTATCTTATCGGCATGGCTACTACTTGACCACATGTTAGGCTACTCTAACTTTTAGTCCATCCGTCGATAGTATTAATGCAAGTCTAGGCACTCCATGGTGCCATTACAATGAATATCATAGTTCTCCTAGTTGCTCTTATTCACTCTATCCTTTAGATACTTGGGTCCGACAATTTTAGCATCTTAATCCCTTCCTGACTTTCAGGTTTGACGCTCCAAGTAGCCCTCAAACTAGCCAAATGGCAAACTTCCAATTTAGAAGTTGAATCTCTTATTTCCTTGAGCGAAGTCTATCCTTTATCCGCCAAATGTGCAATGCTCAATTTTTACTTATATGCATCCGCTACTTAATTAGCCTTTTCTAGGCGATATAGGATATTTCATTCTTAATCCTTAAGCAATCTCTTTTACACACGTTGTTCCTTATTCAATTTTTCTTGGGCAACCACATACTTCAAACTCTTATGGTTTGTATAAACTTGAAACCTCTCCATGCGAGTCGTGTTTCCCACACTTTGTAGCATGAATATTTGCCAACTCCAATCATGCATTAGACATTCCATCTCATATGGCCTTACTATGACGACGTGCATGTAATACCCATTTCAGATTGCCTTGTTACGCCTCAAATTTCCTTTTCGCGTTACGTCATTATGATTCTCTTGATCCCTTCGATTCCAAACGAAAACGTCATTGTCGGCGTGGTCACCAACTTGATTTAAGTCCTTGAAACTCTTTTCATGTTCATTCATCCATTCGCGCTACATCTCATCCTTAGTCCATTTCATCAATGGAATAGCTCTTGTGGGGAATTTCCCATGATTCTTCTAGAACAATCCATCAATTCTAGGAAACTTCAAATTTTAGCAACTCACATCGACCTTAGTCGATTCATCACATATTCCAATCCTCAAGGGCTTCACAGGGATTGCATTTCCCATAAATTTAACGGCTGAGGGATCTTACCTTATCAGGTCCACAGCTCGCGCTCTTCACATTTAGCATACCATGACCGTTTCGTTAGGATCCATAGGAGACTCTCGAAAGCTGTTCATATTCCTCACGACTCATTAAACGAGTTCGATCATCGTCTCTAAAGATGTAACAATCAATCCACTTATTTCTTGGATAATCAATTCGACTATTATCTGCTTCTCGATACTAAGTGTCTAATCATTCGAACTGTCCTTCGTACAATTCACTTGGGAGCTCATACCTTGGCTTTCTGCTCTTATGGGTCTCCACTTCGACTACATATTATTTTGTTCATTTTTGTCACACTTTCTTCTGGAAGCATTAGTGCATTAACCTCTTGGTTCCACAACCAGCTAATGTGGCCTTATCACAATTTCATCCATTTAACTGAAAATCGATATTATCCTGGAATTCAACATTGTCTACAGGACGGTTTCTGGAACTTAACTTCTAGAATCATTCAACCTTTGTGTCTTCCTTGTTAGTCCAGATGTTCAACCTTAACACCAAGACAATTAAAATTTCCTCTTCCTTCCACATTAGGGTCTGTTATCCTATGAAGGAAATTATTCACTTCAGTGGCATTCTCTTACTTCGAATGCACTTTGTCTTTCTTGTTCCACAGGACGTCAATCTTGGGGTCTCGCCAACAACAGTTCCTTTGCTCTAGGATTCATGTGCCACCATAGTCGACATTCTTCTTCCAATGATTCAATCTCCTTAAGTGACAAGGTTCCAAGAGGTTGAGGTTCTTCCTCGATCTTCATACATCCATACCTTGGATATTCAAATTGATTAAGTAGAGTCACCTTGCGGTTATAATCCAAGCAGCCTTTTGCTTGTTCATCCATCCATTAGAATCGCGAGTAGTTAGGACTATCAAGTCCATTCGATTTTCTTTTCATCCACACCCATCTCATGGTTCAATTGTCTTTAAGGACAACACACTATTCTTTAAGGGCGATAACTCACAATGCCACTTCTTGGGATTCCGATTCAGCTTCAATTAATCCCATTTTAATCAACAAGGTCAAATAACTGACATATCTCTTTCCTTAATATAATTCACGACAACAAAAAGTTTAATTACCATAAGCTCTATGCCAAGGAAACGGCCATCCCTTATAGGCACATTCCATGTTCCACAAGTGACATTCTCTTTACTCGTAATTCATGAGCAGGAGTTCTCTTACTCATGCCTCTTTCGATCATCTTCTCCTTTCATTAGGATCTATTACAGTTCCTCAAAATCAGGAATAACAATTAACAGAAAGGCTTCCAAATTTCAATTCACTCAGGAACTTCATGTCTCATTCAAAAGGTCCTCCCTTGATATAATTAGACGACCTTGAGAACTTTGTATCATATTGATCGATCGTCTTCAAATCCTTACAAAGCCATTAGAATCCAAACAACTTTTGATCTCGAGCAATCCCAGAAAGATACTTTTATTAAACAACTCAATGAAGACGACCAGACAAATACCATATCTTCAAGGAAAACTCTTCCTTTGGTGACATTTCGCCAATCATCAACAGCCTCTTAGGGCTAATAACTACCAGAGTCACTTCCTTTCTTTAGTGGGCTCAAAACATCCAAGGCTTTCTCACAAAACCATCAATTTATAAGAAGACAATTTCAAATTCATTTTCTCCATAAAACTCAGCCAATTGAACTTCATAGGCCATTACGCAAGTTATTCACTATGGGATTTTCACTTCCACCTCTTGTTGCCTTTCTCATGGCTTTTATTACTTAATTCATTAGCACTAGCATCAGTCCTATCAGCGACTTGGGTAACAATGGCAGCTCCTTCTCGGGTCTACCTATCCATCTACTTTTCTCATTTCCATTCAGAATTCTCATGACCCTTTCAACTCTTGGGTCTCACATGATTAACAAAATCGAGCCATACGCTCTTCCAATACTCATACTCCAGTTGTTCTCTTTACTCAATTCTCATGATCCTTCTCAGTTCTTGGATCTTCCCATATCTTGTATATTCGAGCCAAATGCTCCTTTGGTGACCATATTCTGGCCGTTCAATCTTATAAGGTTTTCATACCACTTGAACCACTACAATTCCCTTCAAGAATTAAAGACTTAAGACATCTACTCAAGTTTACCAGTCTCAGGCTGCTCATCTCGTCATCTATCACCAGCAAACAATCATCCAGTGGTTTTTAGGCAATTCTCAACTAATTGTCAATTATTTAAGGATCCCAAATCATCCTTGATTGGTGACTACTTATCAAGTCAGCCTCAACTAGGCACTTTCTCAATTAACAGCCAACTACTTTGCAAGCCTTAGCTCATCAACTATCAGACAAGTAATTATGACATCAATTCTATGAGTCAACCACTCATTTCTTAAGCCTAGAGGCATTCGCCACTCTAATATAAACGAAACAGACTATCTCAATTATAGTCACACCTACAACTCAATGCAATTAAAGACATCCATTCATTCACAACCAGACATTCAGCGACAACACCCAATGTTAAGTACAAAGCTTTATGGTCTTATAGTCACCCATGGTGACACCAATCCATATGCCAATCATAAGCACTATTATAAATGCCATGCCACTTTTGAAATTTCACTTTGAGGATCAACTTTAATGTAACACATCTCTTAACCAAAATCTAACTTAACCCGATACCTAGACTCTCTCATTTAATTTATGGCTTGGGTCATTCCTGCCTCCTTGCTATCTTAGAAGCTTGCCAGAAGTCGTTCCTTGTCCGAACTTCTCTGTCTCGGAGATCAATTCCTGCCCTCATCAGACCTGGTTGTTGTACGTTGTCCCAAATCATATATCTATGAAGAGAGTCTCATTCCATATATCCCATAACATGCTTCATTACAGTTTATAGGTATCCCATCAACTTATCCCATACCAAGCGACAGTTTATTAAGTCCGATAGTGATAAACTCATGCATGCCCATCCATCGACTTCCATTTTTGTCACAAACACATGCACTGCATGATTGTTCTTACTACTCACCACACCTCAATCGTTCCCACATCAAGCCTTAACCATAGAAGACTTCAAATTCCACTAAAGATTATCACATCTCATAAACCAATTGCCTATGTTTAGCCATATACCTCAAGTTGGGTCATTGACAAGCCACAAACATGATCATAAAATCCAACCGACCCTCTATTCATAAGCGATCCTCTATTATCCTCAAACACATTTACAATCTTAAATCCACACTTAAATCTCCTCAATTTATGCTCGCTTGCGAACCTCAACCATAGCATCACTTAAGATCACCAATCAACATCAATACTAGGACCATTGGAATACAACATAAATTTAAGCCGATACTTCTCGAGATTCAACAATCAATATCTAATCCTGAGGGTCTTACTACCTAATCGTCCTTAAGTCATCACTCCTTATCGCTCCAAATCTCAATCAAATTACATCGAGCTGATCTTGTTCTAATACCAAACAAACGGGTATGTCACGTCCCGAACCAGACGAGCGCGCGAACATCCTATCAAGCCGTTTATTTTTCGATAAACTCCCAAGATCTTTCGGCCCACAACATATAAAATTCATATACAAATGGAAGCGAGAAATAACCCCAATCATAAATAAAAACAAAATGATTTAGGATGAAAAAGGATATGCCTCGCATATCTATATACTACACTTCCTTAGTTTACAACGGTCAAATACCGATGGTTCAATTCCAATCCACAAAACCAAAATACAATCCCCAAGACCACACAAAGCGTAAATCCATTTCCTACAATTACTATCTCGAGAGTTCATCCCATCAAGCTCGTGTTTTCATCATCAAGAACTTGAAAAAATTAATCCCATACGGGGAGATATAAATCTCAGCAAATGAACCTTAAACCTAGACCAGGCCGTTAGTACCTCCAGACATCTTCTAAAAGCAGCGTACAATAGCTCATCGAAGAAATATCGTAAGGCACTCAATGCAACGCAATAAGGCATCATGAATAGCATAATCAAACGTAGTTTCCAAGGCATCATAACATCAGGACCACATCAAATTCATATGCAAAGTCTTATTCATCATTTCATCACAATTCTTTTTTCAACGGATCGGCCCGCGTAAACATGCATCAGGCTCATCACAATCTTATTCCCAATGGCCAAGCCCGCGTCAATACGCATCGGGCTATTCACAATTTCAATTCTAATGATCAAGCACACATCAATACACATCAGGCTAATCAAGATCTCATTTGACAACCTGCGTCCTGACGCATCATGTTCCAAAGGCTATTTCAATACTTGTGTCGACACATAACAAGACTATCCTACGTTCTGACGCATCAAGATTTCAATTCTCTTTTCAATGGCTATGTCCGCGTCAATATGCCTCAGACTAAAAATAATTGGCAACCCGTGTTCTGACGCATTAGGTTCCAAGTCATTTCAATACTTGTGTCGACATGTGACAGGCTATTCCGTGTTCTGACACATCAGGGTTCGATATGCCCTTAGGTTCATAACTCAATTCAATCAAAGCTTGCCATCATACAACGTGCTTCTCATTAAGCAAGGGCTCACAAGCCAAAACTCATCCCTTTAACAACCTCCTGATCGAGTACAATTCAATAGGGCAAACAATTGGTCTCATAGCTTTAGGAACAATCATGGTAAAATATTCACAATGCAAGGCACGATTCACACACCAGGACAATCAATCAGATAAGGCATTCCTCTACCAATTCAAGTATGGGCTTCCCACAATTGATAGCCAAGCAAGCTCATTCCACACGACCATTCTGCACATTCATCAACCGAACATTCCCATAACCAATTCAGTTATGAACATCTTACATATATCGCAAGTAATCATACAAGACTCGGTCCATGCTCATCTCATCCGGCCTTGACCATTCAAGCATAATAAATCCACTAACACATCAATTCATCAACCAATCTCATCCAGTAGTGTCCTAGCGTCCTAGTAAAGGTTTAAGGGTCACTTACCCTTCAATCGAGCTAGAAAATTTCACCAAAAATATTTCTCCAAGCTTGGTTCCTCCTTGACTGAAATAGGGTAGCAATTCGGTCCACGAGTTTCGATGCAAGACGACACGGCCACAAACCTCTAAAGGGTTCGGTTTGTTAGGGTTAGGGCAAGGGCAGATTCTATCTCGCATGACCAATCACAATTCATCTATAAATCACATCTCAATTCCAACCAATCCTCAATCTTAACTTGCTAAACCCTTATAGTACTTGTTAAGAGAGTCTCATCGAAATTTGGGAGCCAATTGAACCTTTGAAACCGGAGAAAATGAGCTTTTTCCCAAACCGGACCCGATTCTGACAAGCCCGACCTTTGTCCATTCAAACCGATCTACGGGACAAACGGTTGGGCCAAATTGAGCTTCCCTAGAACCACAAGATAATAAGCTTTCTAATGAAGTAGAATTACCTCAATCCAATATCCGATGAAGAAGTTATGGCCAAAACCATGAAGTCGTCGGAATAGGGTAGCGAGCTAGTCGGGAATGGCAGATTCTGTTCTTGAAGAATCATGGAGTTTCGACCATCAAAACCCACTAAAAGTCTAACCAAGCTCCAATATCAAGTCACTAAACACTTAAACTATGTCTTATAGGAAACGTACCAAGAGGCCAAGCCGAAACGAGCTCTCAAATAGGCTCAAAACGTCATCGGATTTGTACAGGGTCAGTCAGCGACCCTTGTCTCTTCAAACCGCTCTATCGAACGAATGGCTCATCGAATTTGGGCTCACGATGGCTTGTTAGAACGGCAAGAGAGAAATCTTTCTATTGATATATTGCTCGCTAGAAGCCAATAATAGATGACTGAGATATGGCCAGAAGAGTGGGACGGTGCTAATTTGGTTGAGAGAGAGAGAAGAGGAAGAAGAAGAAAAGAAAGGGAAAGAGAGGGGGAGGAGTGGCTGGCCAAAAAATAAGAGAAGAGTCTTCTTCAATCTTTCAAATCGTCAACAAGGTGGAATGGTAGTTGGACAAGACTTTAATTAATGCTAAGTGGGTAGGTTTGCTCTTGTAATGACACTTGGCCTCATCTTCATAATATCTTGAACCAATTTACTTCTTTGCCCGTATAATTTTCAATCATCAAGGTGAGAGGAGCAAATGACTAAAATGCCCTTAGTTCATTCTTAAGGCAAGGGTACTTTTCGAGGGGCAAAATTGTAATTTTACACTTACCTTTTGAGATTTCACTTTTCCAATATAAACTACCTTCAATAAGGCGACGTCCAATTTCTTTTAATGTAATATCCGATTTTGGAACCCCATTTCATGTCAATATCCTCGAAAAGTGTTGGAATTCGGAATATCATATATCCGATTCCAGTCTTCAATCTCCTTCAGATCTGGCTATTCAGAAGTTGAATGCCTATCCTTTCCTGCTTCCTTTCTCAATTCCTTTAACATGACACCAAGCATCGCAGCAACAAGTCTTTCCGTTACGATTGCCGACCAAAGATCTCATTCACAAAGGAGATCCTCCATCTTCATCTTCCACGGATTGAACAGCGTCCCATCGAATTTTTCTATCTCAATTCGTGATCCTCTTGACATCTCAGATAAACCTTAATTCCTCTAACACAAGGCTCTAATAACAATTGAAGGGATGTATCATAAACTGATTCATAATGAAGACACAGACAATAGAAGCAAAATAGACGACGCACGATTTTTGTCAAACCCTGAACCCGGCGAGCACGCGAGCATCCCACCAAGTCGTTCCTTTGAGAAAGCTCCAGGATCCAACAGCCAATGTCCATTTGTGCCGAAAAAAACATACATACGAAAGCGATGCCAACTCTTATTTACAAATACAACAAGACCCGATGACTTAGGACACAAGGGTACACCTTTAATAAAGGTCAAATATACTTTTCTTTATTACCAATCTAAATCCTCGATATTAATACTATTCAATTCTAAGGTCACAAAAGAGAAGTCTTCATTTTTTCTCTAGTGGCCTCGTCTCTGTGCCAATCCATGGCAGGTCTGCTCTTCCTTAGCTTGGAACCTGAAAAATTTAAGCCCCAAATAGGGTGAGATATAAATCTCAGTAAGGAGGGTTCTAACCCTAGGTTAGGCTGACTGTCCACTTAGGCAGTCATATACCCCAATAGTTCAACTCATAGACAAATTAGTCAATTCGAATATATATAACCATACACAGGTGACAGACATGCAAATATAGTATCATATCACACTCAGAGGTTCATACACAACTCATCCTGCCACCTCACCACAATCATCATTTCCTCCTCGCCTCATTTTGATACTCGCGATTAGATCGCATTAGGCTCGGTCCGCGTAAACGCATCAGACCGTCATTAACAACCTGCGTAAATGCATCAGGTTTCAATGATTCTCCAGGCTGGTACAAACGCCTCATATCTCCGTTTCACGATTAGATCGCATTAGGACCGTCACCATCATAACCTTGGGATTAGATTGCATCAGGGCACCACTGGCAACCCGCGTAAACGCATCAGGTTTCAATGACTCTCCAGACCAATATCATCACCTCATTTCTTTGTCCCATCAGGACCGTGGCTGTCATAACCCCACGATTAGATCGCATCAGGGCACCATTGGCAACCCGCGTAAACGCATCAGGTTCCAATGATTCTCCAAGCCAAAATCATCACCTCATTTCTCCGTTCCGTGAATAGTTCGCATCAGGACAATGGCCGTCATAACCCCGCGATTATATAGCATCAGGGCACCATTGGCAACCCGTGTAAACGCATCAGGTTCTAATAATTCTCCAGGCCAATATCATCACCTCATTTCTCTGTCCCGTGAATAGTTCGCATCAAGGCCGTGGCCGTCATAACCTCGCGATTAGATCGCATCAGGGCACCACTAGCAACCTGCGTAAACACATCAGGTTCCAATAATTCTCCAAGCCAATATCATCACCTCATTTCTCCGTCCCGTGAATGGTTCGCATCAGGAACGTAACCTTCATAACCCCGCGATTAGATCGCATTAGGGCACCACTGAAAACCCGCGTAAACGCATCAGGTTCCAATTATTCTCCAGGCCAATATCATCACCTCATTTCTTCGTCCCGTGAATAGTTCGCATCAAAACCGTGGCGGTCATAACCCCGTGATCTCGTCGCATCATGGCGCCACACCACATCAACTTCACCTCGTGATCTCGCTGCATCAAGATGTCCACCTCCCGCCCCGCGTCTCATACGCCTCAGGGCTTTGCCATGTCATGTTCATGCCATGCTTTTCAATTCGTTTTCCATACATGGCGACATGTACAATTCAGACACAATTCAAAGACTCATGGCATGCAAGGCGACACAAATACACGTACAAATGAGGTCAGTACTCAAGAGTTATGCATATACAATTATTCAATCATTTACATTTTCTTGACATTCACAAAGGCCAATCAAACTAAACTCCTCAAGTTCATTATCTTAACCTCATCCGACTCACCCAATAGAGTCCAATCTTCATAGCATAAGGTTAGGAATTCCCTTACCTTGCGTTTGATTACACAAACTTCTTCTTGAATCCCTCCACAACTTTCCGCTCCAAGGGTCCGAGGCTCAATTCACCACGCATCCTAGGAATTTCAATCGATTCATCAATTTTCCATACTCAATTCCTCAATCCATTAACCCCAATCATCCATAACCTAACCCTCATCATTTAAACATGTCTTAAAAATCAATTTGAGTCCTATAATCATTTGTTCTTGCTCCCACCAGAATCGGTTTTGCACAGAACCGAACCGGTTCATTTCCGTTCTGTGCAAACCATGCACTTCCAGCCCTAAACCTTCATCAAATCCCTCATCTACTCACCATCCTACCTCTTAACATGTCTATCTAAGGGTTTTTGAGGCTCACCGTGAGTTTGGAGTCGATTGGTCGCCGGAATCCCGTTGAAAGTCGCTGGTTCACCCAAGGTCAGAATCCGACAGTTTTCTGTCCAAGATTTACAAGACCATTTCAAGGTCAATACTTCTTCAAATCACTCTCAACTTTTTACCATAGATTCATACACATGTCTGCTAGATCTCCATAAAATTTGACCTCAAAAATCTAGCAATTCGGCCTCCTAAAGTGCCAAAAACTGGATCTACCTCAGGCTGGAGCAGATTCCGTCGGCTCTCGGGAAAACACTTGGCCGGAGCTCCTCGGTGGTCCAAATACCTCGCTTCCACTTCAAGGAGGTCGACAAGACATAGGGCTACGTTGTTATGGCAGGCCGGAGTCCAAGTGGTGGCCGAAAATGGTTGTTGACCGCGCCGAACAGAGATGGCAGATCTGGTCATCTGGAGGTAGATTGAAGAGGAAAGGAGGAGATGGTTTTCGGTGGTCTTGGGGTTCAATGGCCGGTCAAATGGAGTGAATAGATAGAGAAAATGGTTATATACAAAGCCTTGGTCAATGGTTGAATGGTAGGTTTGAAAAAGTTGACTTGATTACTCTTTACACCATCCATTGACACTTGTCCTCAATGTCAATCATGCATGATCCAATGGCCAATAATCCTACTTGAATTCGGCAGCCTTGAGTGGGTTAAATGTCCAAAATGCCGTTTTTCAAATGCTTGGGTAAGGTTCTAAGCTTGAGGGGCAAAAAGGGTAATTTTAC
The DNA here is from genome assembly GCA_028455895.1 of Rhodomyrtus tomentosa. Lineage (NCBI taxonomy): Eukaryota > Viridiplantae > Streptophyta > Magnoliopsida > Myrtales > Myrtaceae > Rhodomyrtus > Rhodomyrtus tomentosa. The sequence continues at coordinate 29,652,226 of JAPCWY010000001.1, read as the reverse complement.
CCCCGACGTTCAAAATGTCGTTTTTCTCGTTTCAGAATCCTTTGATAAGGCGGCTGCCAATCTGAATGTGATGTTGAAATTCTTGATTCCCCATTTTCAATTTTCAAGACTCGTTTCAAATTAATGAGTCTGAAAATGACTGAAAATCAGGATGTCACAACTCTTCCCCCTTTACAGAAATTTCGTCCCCGAAATTTACAACCTTCTAACTATCCAGTCCTTTGAGGTATTGGCAACTCATTACACCCTCGTTCCCCCAAACAATTCCTTTTTATGCCTTGACGATCTTACTCGTCCTTTTCGACCTAAAGTCATCTTTCTCCAGGACTTGTCTCCTTTAGTCCTCAATCCGGTTTGCTTCTCTCCATTCTTTTTCGATATTCATAATATCTGTCAGTAGTTCATCCTCGAGCGTTCACCTTATTTCTTCCATTTGTCCATCACCATTATTACTCAACCCTCACCAAAATGCACTCTTTAATGTCCATACCACTCGGCGTATTAATCCTTTCAAACTTCCTTTCATACCAACAGAGATTCAAGGGTTTTATCAAGTTGCCCTCCGTCAACCAAATCGAGTTATGACCCTCTCGATTCCTTAAAAAATTACATGATTACTTCCGTAGTAATCCGTTCTCGATTCCATTCGAAAGTCCCTTTGGATGAGAGTGATCCTTCAACTTTCATGGTCATGTCCTTTTCTTTTGTTGACATGTCTAGTGCTCGACCATATGATAGATTAATTTCAACCTCTAATCCTTATCATCAATAGTATATTTATATATCTTGGCACATCTTTGCGCCATCCCAAGGAATACCATAATTCTCCATTCGAAATTTCGATGAGGTCATCTCCTTAAGTTCTCCTCAATGATGGACTCATACTCTCATCCATGGAACTTTAAGGTTTCTACTCTCAACCTTGAGGTTTCTCCCCCAGGTATTCGAAAATCTGGATTTCCTCCCTGTTCTATCCATTTCCATAACCCCTTTAAATGTCAGGGTCTGTTTATTGAAGCATCTCAATTCCTTTCTGACTTCAAGCTTGATGCTTCAAGTAGTTATCGAACTAGTCAATTGACAACCTTCCAATTTAAGAGTTGGATTTCTTATTTCCTTGAGCAAAGCCTATCCTTTATCCGCCAAAAACACGATGCTCAATTTTCACTTATATGCATATGTTTCATAAATCACCCTTTTCTAGGCGATATATGATATTTCTTCCTTAGTCCTTAAGCAATTTCCTTCACATACATTGTTCCTCATTCAATTTTTTTAGGCAACCACATACCTCAAATTCTTATGGTTCTTGTAAACTTGAAACCTCTTCGGGCGAGTCGTGCTTTCCAACTTCATCGCAAGAGCATTTGCAAGCCAACTTCAATCATGCATTAGGTGTTCCAACTCATAAGACCTTACTATCACGATGTACATGCACTGCCATAACAAATTGACTTGTTACGTCTCAAATTTTCTTTCTGCGACACTTCGTCATGATCCTTATGATCTTTTCACTTTCCAACAGAAACACCAGTGTCAGCGCGGTCATTGACTGGGCTTTAGTTCTTGGGACTCCTTTTCATATTCGTTTGTCCATTCGCGCCACACCTCATCCTTAGTCCATTCCCTTAACAAAATATCTCATCTGGGAAATCTTCCCACAACGTCTATACCGGACTATTATGATCCATTAGACTTCAGAAGTCTCGAGCCTCAGTAGCTCACGTCGGCTTTAGTCAGCCTATCGCCAGCTCCTACTTTCGGGGGTCTATAGTGATTCCACTTCTCAGAACTATCTGGCCAAGGAATTTTACCTTATCAGGTCCACAACTCGTGCTATTCATACTTAGCATACAATGAGCACTCTCTTAGGGTTCATAGGATGCTCTTAGAGGTTTTATCATATCCCTCACGACTCCTTAAACAAATCCGATCATCATCTCTCAAGACAGTAACAACCCATCCAATTATTCCTTGGATGCTCAGTCTGGCTATTGCCAACTCCTTTCTACCATGTGTCAAATCTTTCAAACTGTCCCTCACACTTTTCATTTGAGAGCTCAGACCTTGGCTCTCTTTGTCACGGTTCTCCACTAGGATCACACAACATTTTGTCCATTTTTGTCACACTTTCCTCAAGAAGCATTAGTGTCTTGACCTCTTGATTTCACAACCAGCTAATGCGACCTTATCTCAATTTTGTCTGTCCCACGGAATGTCAACATTATCCTGAAATTCAACATTGTCTACAAGACAATCTCTCGAACTTAACTTCCCTTACAGCAATCATTCCAGTTCTGCGTCGTCTTTCTCAGTTTAGATGCTCAATCTTAATATCAAGATGATTAAGATTTCCTTTTCCTTCCACAATAGGGTCTCTTACCATATGAAGGAAACTATATACTTCAGTGGCATTCTCTTATTTCAAATCCACCATGTCCTTCCTATTCCATAGGACGTCGATCTTGGAGTCTGCGCCAACAGCAGTGTTTTACTCCAGGATTCAAATGCCACCATGCTTTCACATTCTCTTTCCCATAACTCAGTCACCTCAAGTGGCAATATCTGTTCGTCCCTGAGTCTCCACTAGTTCACTTGTCGAATGCTCAATTCGATTACCTCCACTCACTTGCAACTATTCTCTAAGCGCTCTTTTCGTTTATAAAATTATTCACTAGAATCATAACTAGCCAGGACTATCAGGTTCGTTTACCTTTTTCCTTTCATTAATGACCAATTCACGGTCCAATCGCCCTTTAAGAACAACGCCCTATTCTTTGGGGAACAACAACTCATGATTTCATTTCTCATGATTTGAATTCAATCAATCGATCCCAGGAAATCATTAATTCCAGGCAAACCAGCATGCTGATTCTTCCTCGACCCGTTCCATAACAGAAAAGACGGACTACCCATTTTCCACTTTGTGTGTTACGCCCATATAATCAGGCATTTTCCGTAGGCACGCTTCATATCCATAATGAACATCTCTTTGCTCGTAATCCATGAGCAGAAGTTCTCTTATTCATAAGTCTTTCGATCATTCTCCTCTTTTGCTGAGTCCCATCACCATTCCTCAAAATTAGGAATAACAACCAGCCATAAGATTTTCAAGTTCCAATCCACTTAGGGATTTACTTATCTTATTCAAGGGTCCTTGACTACCTTTACCATATGCTTAAACGACCTTGAAAACTCTGTCTCATACCGGTCGATCATCCTATGATCCTTGCAAAAGTATTAGGATCCAAACAACCCTTGCCCTCAAGCAATCCTAGGATAATACTTTCCATCGAACAACTCAACAGAGGTAGTCTAGGCAGATCTCATGCCTTCGAGGAAACCCTTCCTCCGGTGACCTTTCACCAATTATCAACAGCCTCTTAAGGCCACAATCTATCAAGGTCACTTTCTTTCCTTAATGTACCCAAAACCTCTATGGTTTCCTTACAAGATCCTCAATCTAGAGGGAGACAATTTCAAATCTCATCCCTCTACCTGACTCAATCAATCTCAACCTTATACATAATTTTACAAGCTTTTCCAAACTCTAGTGGTCCTTCCCACACACTCAATTTAGAAAAGATTAACTCAAAGTCATCTCCCTCGCGACTTCCATCACTTTAGTTCATCAGTACTAGCACCTGTCACCACAGTGACTTAGACAATCTTAGCAGCTCCTCCTCGAGCTTGCTTACTCAACAAATTTTCTCATTTCCATTTAAAGTTCTCACGACCCATTTAGCTCTTGGGTCTCGTACGATTAACTGATCGAGCCATATTCTCTTTTAATACTAATACTCCAATCGCCCATCTTTACTCAATTCTCATGATCCATATTAGTTCTTGGATCTTTTCGTATCTTACATACACAAGCCAAGTGCTACTCTAGCGACTACACTTTGGTCTTCCAATCTTATTAGATTCTCATGTCACTTGAACCACTATGATTCCCTCTAGGAATCCAAGACTTATGTCATTTACTCAATCCGGCAATCTCAAGCTGCTCCTCTCATTATCTTTCACTATCAACCCTCCAGTGGTTCCCAAACAACTCTCTAATGAAACATAGGAAATTCTTGACTGATTGCCAAATATTCAAGGATCTCAAATCATCATTGATTCGCAATCGTTCATCAAGCCAGCCTTAACGAGGCACTTCTCCACTAACAGTTGTTACTAGGCTAGGCTCAACTAGGTAGCTATCAGACAAGCACTCAAAACAGCAATCCACTGAGTCAATAGCTCATACTCTAAGCCTAGAGGCATCCGCTAATCTAGCATAATCACAACAGACTATCTCATTCTCAGCATGTCTCAGTTCAACGGGTATAAACCCCATACGTCATCTAACCTCTCAGTTATACCTTGGCCAAGCCAATCACATGAGGCTAATCATAAAACATGCCTAACAGGCCAATCACAACCATCACTTTTCTTTTTCATACGGCATCTACCGTCAAGCATGAAGCTTTTAACCATGCCACTCATAGGCGTCATTACACATGTCATGCCACTTTCGATCATTCTTGATGAGAATCGATCTCGTGCCGCACATTTCTTATCCACAATTGGACTCAACCTGATACCCAGACTTCCCCTTTCAAGTTATGACTTGGGTCATTCCTGCCTCTTGTCGTCTTAGAAGCCTACCAGGAGCCGCTCCTTGTCCGGACCTCTCTAGCCTGGCGATCACTCCCCGCCCTTATCAGACCTGGCCGTTGTAGCTTGTCCAAAGTCATATATCTACAGAGAAAGCCCCGTTTCACATGTCTCATACCATGTTTCATTACAGTTTATAGGTATCCCATCAACTTGTCCCATACCAAGTGACAGTTTATTAAGTCCAACAGCGATAAGCTCATGCATGAACGCTCATCAACTTTCGTTTCAAAGGCATAAACTCAAGCACAACATGATTGTCCTCACCACTTGTCATATCAAAATAGCCTTTGGATCAATTCCTATTCATTTAAGAGTTCTAATTCCACCAATGACTATCACATCTCGCAGATCAATTGCTTATATTTAACCATGCACCCCAAGTGGAGTCGTTAACTAAATCAAATCCATAAGCATTCGATCACGACTAGCCTTCAATCATATATTCCTTATCTATTCCCTTGTATACATCTCATCTCATATAATCCAAGACTGTTAATGGTAATTGATAGCTAAACCATCAAAATATCACGCAATTCAAGCCTAAATCCACTAATATCCGTCGCCTCTTTATAACTCGTACTCCTCAAGTTGGGTTATTGATAAATCAAGATCACAATCATACACCTCAATTGACCCTTCATTCATAATTTATTCTCTAGCAACCTCAAATCCAGGCTTATGACTCCTTAATTTCTATTCACTTCCTTGTGAGCCTTATTCATAAATCACTTAAGATCATCCCTTAAATCGGCACTAGGACCATTAGAATACTACACAAATTCAAATCTATAGTTCTCAAGTTTCAGCAATCCATTATCCCTCAAGGTCCCACTACCTAATTGTCCTCAAGTCATCGCTCCTTATCACTCCAAGTCTCAATCACATTGGATCGAGCTGACCTTGCTCTGATACCACTTTAATTGGGATGTCAAGTACCGAACCCGGCGAGCACGCAAGCATTCCACCAAGTCGTTCCTTTGAGAAAGCTTCAGGATCCAACAACCAATGTCCTTTTGTGCCGAAAGAAACATACATACGGAAGCGATGCCAACTCCTATTTACAAATACAGCAACACCTGATGACTTAGGACACAAGGGTACACCTTTAATAAAGGTTAAATATACTTTTCTTGATTACCAATCTAAATCCTCGATATCAATACTATTCAATTCTAAGGTCACAAAAGAGAAGTCTTCATTTTTCCTCTAATGACCCCGTCGCTGTGCCAATCCTTGGCAGGTCCGCACTTCCTTCGCTTGGAACCTAAAAAATTTAAGCCCCCACTGGAGTGAGATATAAATCTAAGTAAGGTGGGTCCTAACCCTAAGTTAGGCCGACCGTCCACTCTGGCAGTCATATTCCCTAATAGTTCAACTTATAGACAAATTAGTCAATTCAAATAAAGATAACAATACACAGGTGACATGCATGCAAATATGGTATCATATCACACTCAAAGGTTCATACACAACTCATCCTGCCATCTCACCACAATCATCCTTTCCCCCTCGCCTCATTCTTATGCCCGCGATTAGATCGCATCATGTTCGGTCTGCGTAAACGCATCAGACCGTCATTGACAACCCGCGTAAACGCATTAGGTTTCAATGATTCTTTAGGTTGGTACAAACGCCTCATATCTCTGTCTTGCGATTAGATCGCATCAGGACCGTGGCCATCATAACCCTGCGATTAGATCTCATCAGGGCACCATTGGCAACCCCCATAAACGTATCAGGTTCCAATGATTCTCCAGGCCAATATCATCACCTCATTTCTCCATCCCGCGAATAGTTCGCATCAGGACCGTGGCTGTCATAATCCCGCGATTATATCGCATCAAGGCACCACTGGCAACCCACGTAAACGCATCAGGTTCCAATGATTCTCCAGGCCAATATCATCACCTCATTTCTCCGTCCCGTGAATAGTTCGCATTAGGACCGTGCCCGTCATAACTTCGCGATTTCGTCGCATCAGGACGCCACACCACATTAACTCCACCCCGCGATCTCGTCGCATCAGGGTATCCATCTCCCACCTCGCCTCTCATACGCCTTAGGGCCTTGCCATGTCATGTTCATGCCATGCTTTTCAATTCGTTTTCCATACAAGGCGACATGTGCAATTCAGGCACAATTCAAAGACTCATGGCATGCAAGGCGACACAATACACGTACAAATGTGGTTAATACTCAAGAGTTATGCATATACAATTATTTAATCATTTACATTCTCTTGGCATTCACAAAGGCCAATCAAACTAAACTCCTCAAGTTCATTATCTTAACCTCATCCGACTCACCCAATAGAGTCTAATCTTCATAGCATAAGGTTAGAAATTCCCTTACCTTACGTTTGATTATACAAACTTCTTCTTGAATCCCCCCACAACTTTCCGCTCCAAGGGTCCAAAGCTCAATTCACTGTGCAACCTAGGAATTTCAACCGATTCGTCACTTTTCCATACTCAATTCTTCAATCCATGAACCCCAATCATTCATAACCTAACCCTCATCATCTAAACATGTCTTAAACATCAATTTGAGTCCCATAATCATCTGTTCTTGCTCCCACCAGAATCGGTTTTGCACAGAACCGAACCGGTTCATTTAGGTTCTGTGCAAACCGTGCACTTTCTTCCCTAAATCTTCATCAAATCCCTCATCTACATACTATCCTACCTCTTAACATGTCTATCTAAGGGTTCATGAGGCTCACTGTGAGTTTGGAGTCGATTGGTCACCGGAATCCCGTTGAAAGTTGCCGGTTCACCCAAGGTTAGAATCTGGTAGTTTTCTGTCCAAGATTTACAAGATCATTTCGAGGTCAATACTTCTTCAAATCACTCTCAACCTTTTACCACAGATTTAGATACATGTCTACTAGATCTCCATAAAATTTGACCTCAAAAATCCAACAGAAATGGGACCTACCTCAGGCTGGAGCAGATTCCGTCGGCTCTTGGGAAAACACTTGGCCGGAGCTCCTTGGTGGTCCAAATGCCTCGCTTCCACTTCGAGAAGGTCGGCAAGACATAGGGCTACGTTGGTATGGCCGGCCAGAGTCCATGTGGTTGCCAAAAATGGTCGCCAATGGCGCCGAATAGAGACGACAAATCTGGTCGTCAGGCGACAAATTGAAGAGGAAAGGAGGAGATGGTTTTCGGTGGTCTTGGGGTTCAATGGCCGGTCAAATGGAGTGAAGAAATAGAGAAAATGGTTATATACAAAGCCTTGGTCAATTGTTGAATGGTATGTTTGAAAAAGTTGACTTGACTACTCTTTACACCATCCATTGACACTTGTCCTCAATGTCAATCATGCATGATCCAATGGCCAATAATCCTCCTTGAATTTGGCGGCCTTGAGGGGGTTAAATGTCCAAAATGCCCTTCCTCAAATGTTTAGGTAAGGTTCTAAGCTTGAGAGGCAAAAATGATAATTTTACCTCCAACGTTCAAAACGTTGTTTTTCTCGTTCCAGAATCCTTTGATAGGGCGACGACCAATCCGAATGTGATGTTGGAATTCTTGATTTTTCATTTTCAATTTTCAAGACTCGTTTCAGATTAATGAGTCTGAAAATGACTGGAAATCAGAATGTCACAGTTTTACCCAGGTTCACTACAAAATAGGGTTATGTACTACAAAGAGATTTCACTATGATTCTGTTTACAGCCGCACAACTCGTCTGTCATAAACAAGCATAATATATATGCACCAAATGAGCTCAAAATCTAAGCCTACTTGAAATCCCTTTGATCCCACAACAAACGGACCAAATCGAGCAGAATCCCCGTACATTGACCAGTCAGCGGGACCCCCGTATCGGGAGTGCTGCCCCCAAACATCGCATTCCATGCACATGGGTCACATGTCGTTGGATCGTACTTTAGTTTTCCTAAGCTCATGTGGGTGTGCCTAGTGTAAAGAACAAGGGTTCCCGAAGTATTCACTAACTCCAATAGGGCTAACGCGGTATGAGTCACCAGATTTGTGTTGCAATAAATTGATCATAATCGAGTTAGTTTTATTTTATTGGGTTGGACTATTTGTCACCCAATTTATTCATTTGACGGTCCAGTTGCAACAGCCAATGAATGGTCAGCGGTCACAACTACGGCCTAAATTGCATATCAATGTGTTTCACAGTTCAGGACTCATGGTCCTTGCTAATCATTGAATTATGGTTGCCAATGTATGGTTAAAAGATATTGCTCCAAACATTTTTCTTAGACCTCTTGTGCCAAAAATTCAAATGTTTCTTTTTTCTTACTACAAGAGAATAGATGATGGGAGAGAGAAGTTCAACTGGATGGTCGTCATGTGTAATATAATGCTCAAATGATTATAGAATGGTGGAAGACATCGAGTAGCTCAAGTATATTACTGTGTCAAAACTTGTGTAAGGCGCACATTTTAGTACCAAAATTTTCAAAACGATCACTTAAATGCTAACTTTTTATAGAAAAGATCACTTAAGTACTAATTTTTTTTAAAAAAACGACCATTTCAGTAACAATTTCGATTTGAGCTGACTTGGCTCATCGGAAATTCGACGTGGCCTTTTTTTTATATTAATAATTATCTGACGTGGATCACCAAAGTTGACACTGAAGTAAACGATTTTCAAAAATTTTGGCACTTAAGTAATTACTTAAAAAAATGACATTTAAGTGATCTTTTTGAAAATTTTGACACTAAAGTGATCTTTTTTTAAAAAGTTGGCATTTAAGTGATCATTTGACGTACTTAAGCCGACATCGAGATTAATAAGATACTTGGTTAAATACGTTAACAAAGGCCCTGATAGAATAAGAGCAATTTTGGAAGCTAAGAGCCTGTATGACAACCATTCTGATCTGAAAAAATGATTCTAATTACAAATGATTTTTCTGATTCTGTTTCCTAGATTAGTTTTAGAAAATCAAAACGTGTTTGGTAACTGTATAAAATTACTATTCCTAAAAGAAAAATACGTTTGATAACTGCACATAATTTCTGTTCTCGGAACAATTCTCTTCCCCATTTTTACAATTTAAGTCAAATAATTATGTAGTTATTATGTGAAATTTCATTCTACATTTCGAATTAATCGAAAATTAATTCATATTGATTCTCTTTTATAATATATTGCATATTGAAATAAAAAAAATAAGTATCAAGAATCATCACGAATTATTTTCGTCATTTATTATGGGTTTTCATCCAACTTTTTTGAACGAGCGGACAACCGACAAGAGCCACACCCTCATTTCTGTAAAGAAAATGCATTGCAGCGCCCTGCATTGGTACGTGTTTTTTATTCTAGAAAATCAAATTTCAATTTTAATTCATCTAAAACTTAAGAAATAGAGCTTGCTAAGTGTTCACGCTGATTATTTTTGTCTTTTTCAAAATATTTCTAAACCTAGACTAAGTCTAAAGTGTATAAACCTAGTTAAATCACAATCAATGAAATCAAGTGCACAATCAAGGAATCATGGAACTGACAAATCGCATCATAAAATCCTAACGAAGCAGTAAGGCTTAGAGAAATATAATTCGGGTTTAATTTCAAAGATATTTATGATTTTTCTAAAACAGAACAAAATATATGAAATCTGGGGAATCTAAGCCCAAATTTATGAAAATGAGGTCAAACTAGCCTAATATAAGGTCCATCTATTTTTAGGAATTTTCTAATTTTTATTTTATTTTTTAGAAATTTTAGAATTTTTTAGAATTTCTTGATTTTATTTTTGTTATTGTATATATTTCTCTTTGAAAATGAGGCCTTATTCTTAAGGATGAATGGTTTCAAGTTCCGGGTAAGTTATAGCTAGTACCGATTCCTTATTTTTTGGAACCTAGAACCTACCCTCCATATTCTGGAACCTACCTTATCACAAGTTCCGAATCCGGTTTCAAGGTACTCGAGAACCTTTCAATGTAACTCCCAGCTTTAAAGCTATGTACACAAATTGAACGGTCCACAGCACTCAAGGTCCCAACTTTATCTCATATTGCATTAGAAAAGCATGCGCTTATTGGAAATCTGAAGCATCAAACGCATGATCAGTCCTCACGAGGACGCTCACGGGAGATTTTTCAATTCTGTACAAGCTTCGACCTTTTACCCATTAAAGTTGATAAAATCTGATGCTCGACCACTTACTACAGTAAACCAACAAAAAGGACAAACCACTATCAAGGACGATCCGAGAGATTTACCTGAATACCAGCACGAGACGAGCGAGAGGTGGGACACTTCTTGTCTTTGTCCTTGTTCGTGGCGGCCATGGTCTTCGCAGCTACAAGCCCCTTTCCACCTCTTCCCGCCATGTTCCCTGCCCACCAGAAAGAAGTAGGAAAACGCAAACTTTTCTTCAATTTCATACCAATCCAACCTAAATATAAACGAAATAACGAAACTGGGATCTTTCTAAACGTGCAGCCTTGAAAATCTCTCGCACATGAGAGCTCGAGCTCTTCCAGTAGCAAAAAAAGTGAAGAGCTAAAGAAACACTTAAAACCTTTTTTTTCCCCAGAAAAACGCAGGGAGCAGATCCAAGAAAGGTCTGGGTGTGAGGAGAATTCGAAGCCCAAGATGCGAATACACGAACCCAACCACAAGCAGAGAAGAAATCTGACCGGAGAGTGTCGGAGGAGGAGAGATCTGAGCTGGGAGGCTCTTCGGAAAGCGAGAGCGAAGGAGAGATGGCAAAACACAAAATGAAAAGACGAATAGAGAAGAGGCGCGGAGGAAAGAGCATAAATTAGAAATAAAAAACGACGAAATAGAGAAGACGTTTAATATTTAGACGTTTTGGTTCCGGTTCCGCCTCCAGTTTGGTTCCAGGGTAGAACCTGGAATCGGACCTTGGCACGTCGAAACTGGGAACCAGACTGGAACCATCGGTACGGTTCTCCGATTCTCGGTTCTACCCTTGAACCATACTCATCCCTGCTTATTCTATTTTAGGTTGAAAAAAAAGTTACGAGATAACTAAAAGCAAAAAGTGAGAGATGTGAGATTTCATTCTGTTTTGTGATTCTAAAAAATGATTCTTTTTTCAAAAACCACTATTTTTGTTCTTATTTTTTCTTCAAAACTGTTTCCGAGAATATAGTCAGAATCAAAACAATTTACGATATCAAATAGGGTTCTCATCTTTTTTTTTTTTTTTTTTTGTAGAAAACGAAATTAGAGAATCAGAATAGTTGTTATGCAGGCATTAGTGTTACGACAAATCTCAACAAGGAGAGTCAGTACTAACAAAGTTGATGAAATAGAAACTTACTTCGATTGTCAATATATTTCTGTTAAACAACCCATTTGGCGTATTTTTCAGTTTTGCATTCAGTATAGAGAGCTCTGCATTTACAATTCATGAACAATGTGAACCATCAAAGTGGAGAAAATCTTGAAAATGTCTTTAATACAGTTAATGTTTCCAAAATGTGTTAATACCATAAAAACAAAAGCCCCAAACTAATACATCTGTAACAAATTTACCCTAAATTATTTTTTTTACTATAAAAAACCCCAAACTGGTACAGTTGTGACAAATCTGTGGGAAAATTTCGTCGGAAATAGGATGAGCAATGGAATCAGAGTTTGAGACGTGTAATCAGTCTCTTTAAGGATTTATTTGCCATACAACATTACTAATGGTTTCCGACAAATATCCTCTAGGATATAACAAAGTCTCAACGAGAATAGTAGATAACAATTTTAATATTTCTCTAGGACCTCGTTAGGAAACAATTGAAAACAAAAGCTGTATTTCTCGTGTTCAAAGAACGAAAATTGAGAGAAGAAGTTAAGATTTGTTTTTTTTAAATGAACAAAACAATAGAATATATAATGAGAACGAACACACCTTTTCGCGTCCGAAAAGTAGTTAATTCTCATGCAACTCTTCGTTTCCAAACAGTTTTTTCAATCATACCTTTTCATGTATGAATCTGTCATGCCCCGCGCCTCGATGCGAGAGCACGCGACTCCCTTCAAGCACAAACTATCTCTCGAGGTCCCACGATGCACATACATGTCGAGAGGTATGTCAATTAGAAAGCATGCGGAAGCGACTAAATACTAACTCCTCCGTACAAGTATAAAAAGGGACTTGGGTAACGATAATATCCATACATACATAGGTTCTCAAATATTCACACAAGAATATCGAAAACTAGAAGTCAGTAAGGGTGACGGGGCAGGTACAAAAGACAGTCGTAGCTGCTATAAAAAAGGGACGGACATCAAGGTCACCCAACTAAGTGCCGGACTAACAAAGTATAAAACTCCTAGGTCGAGCTGCTGGAGTCGTCGGTCTCCCCCTTAGCCTCCTCACTGAGCTTGTACTCCGAGAAGGTCTCCAAGCAAACCTTCACGGTATCCTCCATGGTCTCATCAGCAGACGGCTCCACCAGGTCTTCCTCTGTAGCCTCGACCACTATCACTTCGTCTGTGTCCTCTAGGGTCAGGGTCCTCTCTGGACCAATCATCGAGCTAGCAATCGATCCTTCGGTCTCCACTGAATCCTGAGCGGGATGGTACTAACTAGGGATCGGCCCTCGAGGTACCTCAGTGGGCTTCAGCGGCCTTGAAGAAACGTCCCCTATCTTTCTGAACTATGCTTTATACATGTGAGGCTTCCAGCTACTACCGCCCTTGTCTACCTAGACGATCGTACACTTTCTAATGTAGATGGTACCCTGCCCGTTAGGGAACTCCTCAAAATAGACAGACATCTCCTTAGGATCCCCAAACTTGACTGGCCACATGCTCAAAGCCTAGGATCTGAAAAATGGGGTCCCACAACGGGGTGAGATAAACATCTCAATAAGACAGGTCCTAACCCTAGGTTAGACAGACAGTCCACTCAGGTAAATGCAAACGCTGATAATAAATACAAAATTTCATGAAGCATTCCATTATCAATAATGACACACAGATGTCAGGCATGCAGTCATGGCATCATAACACATCAATAGGATCATGCGCGCCTCGTCATATCGAATTATAACTTGCACCCTTCTCGCCTGCCTCACTTCCATGCCCGCGTTTAGAACGCCTCAAGCTCGGTCCACGTAAACGTATCAGACCGTCTCATTGACAAACCCCTGTAAACGTATCAGGTTTTCAATGTTACTCCAGGCCTGTGTCGACACATTACAACTCCGCCTCGCGTTTCAACGCATCAGGACATTGACTATTTCAACCACGCGTCTCATACGCCTCAGGGTGCCATTTTTGTCAAACCCTGCGCCTCAGTGCCTCAGGGCATTCATCTACACCACCTCGCGTCTCATACGCCTCAGGGTATTCCCACATCTTAGATACGCCACAAGTTCAATTCAATTCATACACATAATGCCAAGTGCAAACTCATGCACAATCAACACGCTTATGGCAAGCAAAACAATCAAACTTAACATTCATACATGGTAATCAACTTAAGCACAAGCATTGTCACTCGTTCAAGTCCTCTAAACCATTCTAAGACGCACATTGGGTCATCACATTATAAACTTCCAAAATCGATCCATACACGCATAAATCGCCCAATCGAGTCCAATCTTCTTATCAAAGGTTTAGGATTTCCCTTACCTTAAGCTTAATGCGATTCAAGTCTTTTCTTGGGTACCTCAAAGGTTCGGTCCTAACGTTCTAAGATCAAGTCCACCGCTCAACCTAAGGAAGTCCATCCAACCATTAACTTTTCTTGCTCAAATCACTACCCCACTAATCGTACACCTCATGAGCTTATCAATTAACATTCTAACACTTCTCAACGATAAACTTGAAGTTCATTTACAACCACCAACAGCCCCCACAAAATCGGCATGCATAGAACTAAACCGGGCAACTTTCGATTCTGTGTATACCTCAACTTACCAGCTCTTAAACCACCTCAAATCGTCAATTTAATCACTAATCTACTTGCTAACATGTAGTTCTAAGGGTTTGGGAGGCTCACTGAAAATTTGAGCTCAAGGCGACGTCAAATGGTCCATGAACGGCGCCGGTTCCTCCGAGCTTACCGCCGGTCAGTTCTGGCCCTTCAAACACAAGACCCATTTGGGGTCAAAACTCCATCAAATCAACCCAAAATTTTTACCACAGCTTCATCTATGTGTCCCCTAAATTTTCACAAAATTTGGATGCAAAACTCCAAGATTTCTGTGTCCTAAGGGGCCAAAAACGTGGCTTACCTCTGGTTGCGACGATTTCGGTCGACTTTTGGGAGATTCGCTGGCCGGAGCTCCTCGGTGGGTCAAACGACTCGCTTCCACTTCGAGAACATCGGCAAGAGGTTGAGGAAGGAGTGGGTGGTCGGCTCGGCAGATGGGGATTGTCGAAATTGGTGGTTGGAGTGGCGACGGCGGCGGTAGAATTCTGTCGAGCAGCAGAGCTCTCGGCAGCAAGAGGAAGAAGAAGAAGAAGAAGAAGAAGATGATGATGATGATGATGATGACCGGCTGTTTGGAGGGTGTTCGGCCAAGAGGAAGAGAGAGAGTGAGGGTTTATATAAAATTGAGGGTCAACCAAGGTTGAATGGTAGGTAAAAAATGTACACATCAACTCATGGCTTAATCCATTGACACTTGTCCAATGTGTCATTCAAAGTGCATCTAATAGCCCACAATTTCTTCAATTTTCGGCAGCTCTTGGGGAGTTTAAATGACCAAAATGTCCTCGTCCAATTATATAGGTAAGGCTAAGACTTGAGAGAAAAAATTGTAATTTTACCCCCGATGTCTGAACGTCGTTTTTCTAATTCCAATTTTTTTCGATAAGGCGACGACCAATCCAATTGAGATGTTGGAATTATTGATTCTCCATGTTCAATTTTCAAGACTCGTTTCTGATTCATTCCTCTATCCAATGCGATTCCAACCTATCTCGAATTGACGAGCGGCTTTGGTAGACGTTACGCGTATTGACCCTGTGATTCATATCATAATTAGGGCTCGTCAATTTATGGCGACTTTGGTTATCATGTAATTATGAGGATCTATCCCTAATTCCAATGGTCTCGATCGTCACTGTTCGATTTAGGAATTTGCAAATTATACATTGGCTAAGCGGCATCACCCGCGCTCCAATCATATAATACTAGCAATACATTCCTTAATCGTTCTTAGATCGGCTTTTTATGACTCTAAATGTCCCATCGACAATCCTTAAGGTCAAAGTGTCATTTCCTATTCGAGTTCCCTAGTTCCACATACCTTGTCTCGCGTTAGCCTTTCCCATTTGTTCAGTCAACTCAAATTGATCAGATTCGAGCGAGATATGACTGAAATACATCGCTAGATGCATTTCTCATTACTGAGTCTGAAAATGACAGGAAAATCAAAATGTCACAGAATCGGTAGTTATTTTCGAAGAGACACAAACATTCGAAAGGTTGTAAGAGTGCCTTAAAAAATAACCGTTGATTGAATAGACGCAACCTTTCAAAGGCCGTCAGAATCCTTTTTAAACAGTCGCACTGTTTCACTGGAAAATAATGGTAATTGTTGATTTGTGCCAAATTTAGTCCACGTGCGCACTCACATCCTTTCGATGTGGGACAAGATACCTCTTAATTTATTTTTACAAACAAACTATCAACAATCCCCCACTTTATTTGTAAAAAAAAATTACAAAGAAAAATTCTTAGAAAATTACAGCCTACATTTCCATGAGGCTAATATACAAACATAAAGGTCTCTTTCGAGTTGAACCTTTATTTAGTGCAAGTATCTCAAAATTCTATCAAAGTTACAAGTAGCTTGGCTTTAAACTTGTTATTTTATGTAATAGAATCAGACATATTGCACATATATTAACCTCTTGTTTTAGCGAGAAGTTCATATTTACTCAGCACTATTATGACTTTGTACTTGTACCTGTTTCATAAGCTCTCTAGAAGCAACCGTAACTTTCATAAGAAGCGGCACCACTTCTAAGCCCATATAGGTGAAGTATTATCACGTGTTTCTGTCACTAATAAACACATTGCTAAATCATATTATACTTCATTAAGAGTATAATTCAACCTCTAAATGTAATAGACAATACTGACTTTTCATATCCGGGTTAGTGTC
Source organism: Rhodomyrtus tomentosa (assembly GCA_028455895.1). Lineage (NCBI taxonomy): Eukaryota > Viridiplantae > Streptophyta > Magnoliopsida > Myrtales > Myrtaceae > Rhodomyrtus > Rhodomyrtus tomentosa. The sequence continues at coordinate 29,635,478 of JAPCWY010000001.1, read as the reverse complement.
AGCATCAAATAATCACTTTCAATAACTTATTTTTACCAATTAAACCTTATAACTAGTGATGTGCTAGTATCAGGTCGGGTTATCATTACTAGTGATTTTAAATAAAGGGTTCGGCCCATTTTCTTATAAAGTAATCTTTACCACATCTCTTGGTAAAGTCTTTGTAAAGATATCAACCAAATTTTTGCGTGACCTCAAATAGACAATTGTTATGAAACCCTCTCAAATAAATTGTCTCACGCACTTATACCTTAGGCTAATAAGTCTAGACATGTCATTATAAGTGACACTATGATATCTTGTCAAAGTAGCCAGATTGTCACAATTAACAAAAATAGGAGGCATAGGACTAGGCAATAATTTAATGTCTAACAGTAAATTTCTAGTCCACTAGGCCTTTTTTTTTAATTTCTGTTAAAGCAATGAATTCTCATTCTATCATTTAGTAAGTTATGCATGTTTATTTCTCACTCACCCAAGATACAACACATTGACCCAATGTGAAAATTCATCTAGAAGTAGAATGTTTTTCTCTCACAATAGAAATTCAAAAATATTGGCGTATCCTTCTAATACATCCGAATAATTATTATAGAATAATCACAAATCTTTTAGTTCTCTTAATTAAAATTCTGCGACGACATTACGATGTTCTATATTTGGATTACTACTATATCTACTCGACTGACACATGAAAAATGTAATCTCAGCTCTAGTATAATGCACCGCATACATTAAAGACCTTGTAGCACTCACATTTTCATCTTGTGCTACTACTCGACCAATATTTTGTTTCATATTGGTAACAAATAGAGTACTCATTTCTTTGAAATCAAGATATTAAATTCATTTAACATCTTTTCAATATAAGCATATTAGCTTGAAAAATAACCCCCACTACTATCTTTAATATTGAAGTTAAAGATAGTATCTACTTCACTCAAATATTTCATTTAAACATGGAAATGAAGTATTTCTCAATCTAAAAATGCTTCAATATAACGTTAATGACCTTAACTGTGTATTGTGCCTCTGACATTGCAGTCATTAGACAAATGAGATCCAATTTCATCTTCGGACACGTGCTGACTAAAAGACGTAAGTCCAAAACAGAAAAACTGGCATAACCCAAAAGAGAGAGACTTTCAAGTCAGCAAACCTGCAATAACTTGGCTAGATCCTCTCGATAGAACTATGCAACAAGAGGGCTACAATAGGAAACGCACTGCACTCTCTACTTTAGTCACCACAGTATTGGAGAAATGCAAACACGATCACTTTCTGTAACTGTGAGTTTGTCCCCCGTTGTGGTCCATCACTTTGATTGTAATTTATTACTCTGCCATCCACTCTAGCTAGACCCACTAATGTCAGATTGACCAGAATCAATTCCTTTCCCCTTTGGCATTCCAGCGGTTGCAATGAAAACCTCTGAGGTCTCTCGAAGCTTCCCCAAATAATTTACGAATTTAGTTCGAGTCCTCATGAAAAAGTTGGATCTATCCCCCAGAAGGATACTCCTCCCCATTATAGAACTTCTTGCATAGCTTCATCCTATGCAATAATTTTCTGTTCATCCTTCCAATTCACGGAGGATGTACTGTCCTGGTCGTGCATGCCGACAAGCACATATTCAGCGCCACGAGGAAAATTGCAATTCTCGTTCTAACCATGTTTCTTCCTCGGCTTACGCTAATGCATGTAATAACCATCATTTATGTCTTCACGTGAAAGAGAAAGAAAACCAACTTGCATTGAATTCTCATGAGCATTCATCGAAGAGTTATTATGCAATGAAAAATTAGAATGTTCTCTCCAAAAGCGAAATCGTTTCTTTTCCTCCTCATTAAAACATAGTGCAACAAGTAGTAGGCATTACCTGTGGATATCTCGGCAGATTCAAGAAGTCCCTCTAATTGATTTGGCTGCCTTTGGCCCTCGGTTCGAGGAACTGCAGGGATGGATCCCGAACAGCCATGCATCGGACATCTTTGGAGGCGAGATTTCGTACCCATCTTCGCCGGATAGGAGGCTTCTACGCTGAGGACTCATATCTAAAGCATCCAAGAAATGAAGTTGGAAGCTTTTGAAATTTGGGAAATTGGTGAACCTCACCAAGTAACTGCCAATTTTCGGAACGGTGGGATCATGCCAACGCCATTAGCGATGTTTGGCTTTTGAATAAACGTATATCTTCGTCCTTCCTCACTATTGTTTTCTTGCGACATTGGCTATTGGAAGGAAGTTAAAACAATCAGTAAAACTCCTCCAAACTCTTAATATTTTATGCGTCCGATTTATAGACGCACACGGGTTTCCTTTAGAAGTTCTCGGTGAACTTAATTTTGTAGGCAATCAGAAGGCAACTTATCTCCAGAATTTGCTTGCCATGATCCGCATAGTTTCACGCCCTGTACTAGATATCCCCACATGCCTCCAACATCAACTCTGACTCCATTGTTGCCATATAAATCCATAAAATTGTTGGGAAATTTTGTCGGAAATGGAATGAACAATAGAATCAAACTTTGAGGCATGTAATCACTCTCTTTAAGGATTTATTTGCCCCACAACATTGCTAATGATTTCCGGCAAATATCCTCCAAGATACAACAAAGCCTAAATAAGAATAGCAAATAACAATTCTGATATTTCTCCAATATCTCTCTAGGAAACAATTGGAAATAAAAACTGTATTTCTCTTGTGTTTAAAGAACGAAAATTGAGAGAAGAAGTGAAGATTTTTTTTTTGAAAATGAACAGAACACTAGAATATATAATGAGAACGGACACACATTTTCGAGTCCAAAAAGTAGTTAATTCTCGTGTCCAAATAGTTTATACAATCATACCTTTTCATGTATAAATCGGTAGTTATTTTAGAAGATACACAAACATTCGAAAGGTTGTAAGAGTGCTTTAGAAAATAACCGTTGATTGAATAGACGCAACCTTTCAAAGGTTGTCAGAATTCTTCGTAAACAGTCGCACTGTTTCATTGGACAATAATGATAATTATTGATTTGTGCCAAATTTAGTCCATATGCGCACTCACATCATTTCGATGTGGGACAAGACACCTCTTAATTTATTTTTACAAACAAACTACCAACAAAATCTACCCCAAACTATTTTTTTGACCACAAAAAACTCTAAACTGGTATACATGTGACAGATTTACCATAAATTAAACTTTTTGACTAAGAAAATTCCCAAACTGGTATACCCGTGACAAATTTGTCATTCGTTAAATTGTGTTAACACCACAAAAAATTTCAAATTGATATGCATATGACAACAGAAGGGGTAAAAATTCCAAGCTGATACACTCATCTATTGCCACGTATCATAAGCTTAGTATTTTAGCGGTTAGATTTACCGTTCAAATTGATACCATAAACTTGTCACAAATATACCAGTTTGGGGTTTTTTATGGTTAAAAAAATAATTTATGGTAAATTTATCATAGATATATCAGTTTGGGGTTTTATATGATATTTTGGGATTTTATGTGGTATTAACCCTTCCAAAATAATGTTCGCATAGTCGTTGGAAACTAATGAGAACATTTTAGATACACGTGAGTTGAGTTATACTGATATTCCACCCAAAAAAAAAAAAAAAAACAAAGGCTCTCGAATCATTAAGGAAAGATTTGGACAGGAGAAAGCATACCAATGTATTGATAGAATCCCTAACTCACGTGATTTATATATTGATGGAATCCCTAACTCACGTGATTTATATATTATAAGAGAATGAGAATGGCATCAAGCAATTGAAGAAGTAGCTAAATGGGGCAGTACAACTCCTGAAGTAAGACAGCTGCTTGATACTTAAGTGATGCATTCTAGTGTTGGAGACCCAGTCAAGTTGCCGGAGCATCACCAAAGTGAATGGGGAGATGATATCGTACGTAGAATGAGGAACGTCATGAACATTCCAAATATGCAATCTCCTCGGGAGCATCTTAAGAATTACGTTTTGTTTGAGCGCGAAAAAATGTTCAATCTAGATGCAACTTCACTTGTAGAGTTTAAACTTCCTAGATAAAATTCCAAATAAAGGCCCCAAGTGTTATTAATATCTCAAATAAGGATATGAAGTTGACATTGTTTCAAAAAATGACTTGAAATGCTCTCATTGTTTCAAATAAAAGCCCGAAGTCGTCATAGCCATTCCAAATAAGGGCCTAACTTCGCCGGCTGACCAAATACTCTGGCCGATCAAGGGCTTTTTTTTGTCAAAATACAATTTTAATCTAATTTTTAGTTAATTAAATTAAAAAAATGAAAGTAAAAAAAAAAAAAAAACAAAACGCATACATGCGGGAGTGGCTGCACTCCCACCTGTGGCCACCGCCCTAATGCCTCGGCAGGGGCAGAGACCCCATCAATTAGAGGCAAGGGCCAACTAGCCCTAGCTAAAGGAGGGTCGCCCTTTGCCTCCTCTAGCGAGGACCAGCCAGCCCTCGCCTCTGGTCGACGAGGTCTCCGGCCCTCGTCTCTGATCAGTGAGGTTGCCAACCCCCGTCGGCGGCCTACCGTCCCCACCGGCGTTGGGGTGACAACCCGCCTGTGTTTCTCTCTCTCTCTCTCTTTTTTTAAATTTTAGTTTTTTTAAAAATTATTGAAAAAGAAAATAATATATAATAAAAAATAATTAAATTACAAAAATGCCCCTACCAATAGGTCAATCAAACCATATGTGCACTTAAAGTTCTTATTTGAGACAGTAAGGGTAGTTCAGGCCATTCTTTGAAATAAAGTCAAATTCAGGCTCTTATTTTAGAAAATGAAGGCACTTTGGCCCCCCCTTTTTTTTTTTTCAAGTTTCCCAACTTCCCGTGCATGGCATGTTACTGTTAGAGAATGTAAGTAGTAGATAATTAAGAGAAGAGCTAAGACTAGTGATATAAATGGGCTTCACAGGCAGCATTTCTAGTACATACAAACCAATGATTTATGATCGTAGAACTATTTATGAAAGTTATACATTCTGTGGAAAGTTGTAAAGGCATATTGTTTATTGTGTATGGCCATTGAGGAACTCAGAAGGCTTCTCATTGGAAAACATTAATATCAAGGATAAGATCTAACAAGGGACAATCCAAAAATAGATGACAGTTCTTCATGTGAAAAAAAAATGTCTCATCTTACTGATTAGATTCAGGAGACAAGTTTGATTGCCTGGTGATAGAGTAACTAAATATTCGAGCGCATCTCATTTAATAGCTTAAACTTTTAAACAATTTGTAATAGTCTCACAAAATCTTACATAATATAAGAGCAAATATCCTGAGTTCAATTTTTTTTAGTCCCATATATGCCTTCCCTATTACATATTTTACGCTCATACTAGGTAAAAAGACCAGACTAAGCATGAGGAGGAGTGGTAAAATAATTAAATATTAACTTTTAGAACAGTTAATAGTAGTCCCACAAATCTTACACTCGGGATAAGGCACCGATATAAAACATAAAGATTGTTTGGAGACTCTTGATTGTATGTTGAAAAATCTACTTGAGAGTGAAGACTCAACATTGGAAGAGCAGCCATTTGGTGGCATCACAGTCCTTGGTGGAGATTCTATGCAAATTTTACCAGTGGTAGCCAGTGGTAAAAGGGAGGAAACAGTTGATTCATCAACTAGTAGATCAAGTTTCCATAATAATAATAATAATAAAACTAATAGATCAAGCCTATGGCAAAAGTCTTCCAGCTGAGAAGAAACATGAGATTATTGGATTCTTGGTAAGATCCAAAGTCCATAGTTTTTATGTTGGAAGTTAGCAAATGTATCTTAGATATTGGAACTACAGATGTTCTAGCAGCAAGGTTGGAAGGAGAAGAAGAGCCAACTTTGAGTAAATATTTTGGAGGAAAAATTGTCCAAAAAATACTAAACTTATTTTGCTAATTCAGTCATAAATCTTTTACGTTTTTTTTCAATTGAGTCATGTTGGCCGGAGATTGCCGACGTGGATGTACAACGTCTCTATGTAACACGATCAACACTGATATGGACAACTTTTCATAATATTTTAATATTTTTATTTTTCTTCTTTTTTTGTTTTTTTTCCCCTCTGGTTTTCTTCTTTGGCGAATGGCGAGGGTTGTCGGCCATGCCACATAGGACAGCTAGCATCTATGTCAACGATTTCATGCCAATAGAACGCAATTGACAAAAAGTAAAAAGGTTTAAGACTCATAGGTTTAGGACCCTTTGGGAAATTTTCCCGATTTCAAATGATCTTTTAGTGGTTTATGGAGAAAACCCAATCGAACCCCTAACATCTTCATTTTACCATGATTTTCTCCAAAATTTTCGTCTTTGTCATCTCTTGTACCTTTTGAAGAGGAGACATGCTTTAGCTCTGATTCAGAGTCCAGAGCTCCGTTGCAGCCATGTTGGGCTTAATGTACTTGTGAAACAATGGTCTATTTACATTTCACACTAAAAGAACATATGCTTTTAAAACGTGGTACCAGAGCCTTATTCGATGTGACTGTTGAAGAAGCGTTAAAACAACTGCTTTTTTTATGGCCCGAGATTTAGGGACGTGGCGAAGAAAGCATACGCGGCTCTTTAAAAAAGTACGAGTGTCAGCGTGAGATATGTTACCACGAGCGTTCGAAAATGATAAAATGAAAATTTATGAGACCGTCCAATGATATTGTGGTATTTTAAAAAAAGCTAGTAAATCGAATGACTGCCTATAAAGATTATATTGCTCAATAAAGTGTAGTAGAAAAAAATATTGGTGACACTAACCAGAAAATACAATCATATTATCACCTTTATAAAACAATCTAAAGATTTAATCATACTGTCAGTGAATGAATTAATTGGCTCTCTAGAGGCACGTGAAAAAAGACCAATGGTACAAAATGAAGAATTAATCCAAAGTGTCTTTCAGTCTAACATAAGAATGGAAAGTTTTATTTTTTCGGGATATATATATATATATATATATCGAAAACATATTGTGCTTTATCTCGAAACCAACAATTTTCTTGAGTGATTTGTTTTCTTACAAAATTACATATGGATATTTCGTATTTTGGAGAGGTTTCTCTTCTTTTTTTATCCACAAACTCCTTCCAATGAGATGCTCTTTCTACTCATTCTTCATCTATGTTTTTTTTTCATGCTCATCTACAGAACCAATCAATTAATTGATGCAGCTCAGCATTCAAGACGAAAGATGGGTTGTATGAGTGGCTAGTCATGCCATTCGGATTGTCGAATGCACTATCGACATTCATGAGGTTTATGACCTACGTTTTGAAGCTCTTTTCGGGAAAATTTATTGTGGTCTATTTTGATGATATTTTGATTTTTAGCAAGTCTACTGACGAGCACTTGCAGCATCTTCAAAAAGTATCATGTGTGTTGAGGCAAAAGTGCTTGTATGCTGCCCTCGACAAGTGCTACTTCATGGTACTACAAACCCTTATCTTGGGATTTCATATTTCTAAGAAAGGTATTTTGGTGGATGATGCCAAGATTAAAGTTTTTGTTGCGCTCCAGGCGTGCAAAATGGGATGCACCAAAATGGGTTGAATACATTCAGGAGTTCAATTTCATCATTAAGCATAAGGCGGGAATTCGAAATTAGGTTACTGATTCTCTTAGTAGAAAGAAGAGTCTGCTCCATACGATACCATCGACTGTTCTTGGATTTGGCTTTTTGGGAGTTATGTCATGAAGATGTGCACCAAAGGATAAAGTGCAAGACCGAGTTCCATAAAAAAGACATCGATAAGCGACGACGTGAGGTTATCTTCGAACCAGGAGATTTTTTTTGGGCTTATATTGTGACATTCTGATTTCCAATCAATTTCAGACTCTGTAATGAGAAATTTATATATATCAAGCGATGTATTTCAGTTGTATTCCGCTCAAACCTGATCAATTTGAGTAGGCTGAACAAAGGGGAAAGGCTAACACGAGACGAAGTACGTAGACCTAGACGACTCGGAAAAGGAAATGACACTTTGACCAAAAGGATTGTCGATGGAATATTTAGAACCACCAAAAGGCCGATCTAAGAACGATCAAGGATTACCGTGCGAGTATCGTACAATTGGAACGCGGGTGATGCCGCTTAACCAACGTATGATTTGCAAAATTATCCTAAATCGGATTGTGACGATCGAGACCATAGGGACTAGTGATAAACCCTCACGATTACATGACAACCAAAGCCGCCACGAATTAACGAGCCCTAAACGTGATGAGAATCACGAGTCGATACGCGTAAAGTCTGCAAAAGCCGCCCGTCAATTCGGGATAGGCCAAAATCACGTCTGATAGAGAAAGCTATCAGAAACGAGTCCTGAAAAGTTTAAAATGAAAAATCAAGAATTCCAACGTTATTTGGATTGACCGTCGCCCTATCGAATAATCCTGAAACAAGAAAAACGACGTTCGGAACGTCGGGGGTTTGGCCCTCAGGCTTAGAACTTTACCCTTGCCATTGAAGAAGGGAAAATTGGTCCTTTAACCCTCCCTTGGCTGCCGAAAATGAAGGCTAAAAGAGAGTCAATGGATCTCCATGGGAAATGACAATGCTAAGTGTCAAGAGATTAGGGAGCATAGTCATATCAACTATTTGGCTCACCTAACATTCAAACCATTGACCAAGCAAATGGGGTATAACAGAATTCTCTCTCTCCTCACCCTCTCATTCGGCCAAGACTTCCAAGAAAAACCATCGAGAATCACCTTCCTCTCCTTCTTCAGTTCTGCCGCTCGCCGACCACCACTAACCACTCCGTTCGCCGCCCATGACCGCCATCTCCGGCCACCGTTTGACTGTCGGTCGACCACACCAACGAATATCTACGTCCTGCCGAACTCCTCCAAGAAGAATCAAGGCGTTTGGTGTCGATATTTCCAATTCTATTTTCTTGTTCCTAAGGATATTGAAGAATTAGAAGAGGACAAGGAAGTGACATCTAATCTAATAGTAGAGGAAAGGGCAACTGCAAGAGTAAGAGCTGCTACTGTACCAGTGCTTAGGCATGAAGTTAGCTTTCACAGGTGGGTAGGTAGAGAATACCTAGGGGCGCGAGACATACGGAAATACGAAATTCAGACTCATGTGAGGAGTTCTAGGCAAGAGATTGCCCGAGAGCCGACAAAATCGGAACAAACCTGAGGTAGGTCCGGTTCTTAGCCCTTTTGATGGTCGAAATCTTGGAGCCTTGAGCTCAATTTGGTGAAGACTCAGTAGATATGTGTAGGATTCTATGGTAAAAATTAAGGCTTAATTTGATAAGTTTTAACCACAAACTGACCTTGTACATTTTACCCTAAATCTGCCGGAATTTGACCTTAGGCGTTCCGGCGAGCTTCAACGAGAATCCGGCGGCCATTTGACTCGAAACTCACGGTGAGCCTCCTAAACCCTTAGGCAGACATTCTAAGAGGTAGGATAATATATAATTGATGGATTTAGAGTAGATTAGGACCGGTTGGACCCAGCTAGCACAAAATCCAGTGGAACCGGTTCAATGCCGAGCCCAAATCGAATCTGTAGAGGGCTGATTGTGGATGATTTGAGATGCAAATTGATGGTTATGATGTGATGAGGTGTTGAGGGTTAAGTTATGGATGATTGGGATTGATGAATTGATGAATTGGGTACGGAAATTTGACGAATTGGTTGAAACTCTAGGTTGCGCGACAAGTCTGAGTGTGAACCTTGGTTGGCCGAACCCTAGGTGATGCAAGAAGAAGAAATTTGTGTTGTCCAGTCAAAGGTAAGGGATTTCCTAAATGGATGCTAGGAGGATTGGACTCTATTGGGTGTGTCGAGAATCAATCGGATCAATGTATGAGAAATCCTAACAAGGGATGGTTTTTAATACGCCCTAAGATATTATAGGATGCCTATGTGTGACGTTGTTTGTGCTTGAGTGGTTGTCATGTCTGTATGTTATCCGAATTACTTGCATGCCACATAATTTATGAAATGCATTTGAATTGGCACTTGCCACTGAGGGTGCAATTGAATTGAAAATCAAAGCATACATCTTGATTGTGGCATGAGCATGGCATTGCGAGGCCTTGAGGCGTGCGAGGCGCGGGGCGGGAGTTGATACCCTGATGCGACAGGATCGCGGGGTGAAGTTATGGTGGTGTGGCGCTCTGATGTGACGAGATCATGGGGTTGAGATAGCCACGGTCCTGATGCGAATTATTCGCAGGACGAAGTATGAGTTAATGAGCTTTGCCTGGAGATTCATCGAGACCTGATGCGTTTACGCGTGTCACCAATGACGATTGATGTGTTTACGTGGACCGAGCCTGAGGCGACTAGTTCGCAGGCTAAAGAATAAGGCAGACGGAGGTCGATGGATATGGTGAAGTGGCAGGCTGAGGATACATATGCATCTGAGTGTGACACGAGATCATAAATGCATACATGTCTTCTGTATCTTGTTGTTTATTGAATTGTGATTGTTATGCCTGTGTTCATGAGTTTGGATTTGTTGAGGATGCGACTACCTAAGTGGACTGTCAACCTGACTTGGGGTTAGGTTTTTCTTACTGAGATGTATATCTCACCCCTTTTGGGGAAACCTTTACTTTACAGATCCTAGGCCATAACTATGTGGCCAATACGTTTTGGGGACCCAAAGGAAATGACGGCGTACTATGATGAGTTCCCGGATAGGCAGGAGAATGTATATGTGAGGAAATGTACTGTCGTATGGGTGGACGAGGGTAAGCCTGAGTGGAAGCCTCATAGATTCGAGGCGTGGTTCAAGAAGAAGAAGGATTCACAAATAGGGCCGTTGAAGCCTCACAAGGTACCGCAAGGTGTCATACCCGATTGGTGCCAGACCGTAGCGGAGCAAGAGTTGCCTGAGGGGTCAGTAGTAGGGTCTAGGAATGGGCCAGAGCAGACCCCGACCTTGGCGTCCACAGAGCAGGAGGAGGAGGAGGTCATAGTCCTAGAGGCGTCCGAGGGGGACCTTACTGAGCAGTCGTTGGAGGTGACTATGGAGGATTCCGTCGAGGTCCCATCCGAGACATTTTCTAAGTATGAACCGACCGAGAATGCAGAGGATACGGATGACTCCAGCAGCTCATCCTAGGAGTCTCCAGTTGGTGGCCTGATCTTTTGATAATGACCTGACCCGGTTCCCGCTGACTTAGTAGATGGTTCTTTTTTGATATGCTTACCCTGTCACCCTTTTATTTAGCGGGTTTAGTATTCGGTGTTGTATGAATAGTACGCTTTGATGTACAAATGTTATATGCTATCCAGGTTCCACTTATCTTATGAATTGTATAGGATTATGTTAGTATTGCTTCCGCATGCTCTAGGTATTTATCATATCTCTCGATTTATGTTGGTGGATCTTGGGACTACCAAGAGATTATTATTGGTTTGCTTGTAGGGATGTTCGCGTGCTCGTGCCCGGGGCGCGGGGCGAGACATCCTCACTTGTTTGGTATCAGAGCAAGGTCAGCTCGATACAAAGTGGATTGAGGATTGGAGTAATAAGGAGGGTTAAGTTGGGACAAGGACGGATAGCGAGATCTTAAGAGACTGGTCAGGGCAAGACATGGGATGCTTAGCATGTGACTTGACACCTATGGATGGTGTTTGACCTTGGTAAGATTGTGACAAGGCATAAGGAAGTAAGCTAGGATTAAAGGTCATTTCTGAACCTTGGCTTGCTTGATGAATGAAAGTGATTAGTTTTAGTGAATCATCGGAGTGGATAGAAATGAGGAATGGCCATGGGCCATTGGTTGAAATGTTTCTGAAATTGATGTGCGGAGTACTGTTATAGCATGACTATTTCTATTAAGGGTTAGTTAGTAGCTTTGGATTTGGATGATTGAGTAAGTTACTAACTCATTACTGAACTTGTTATGGATTAGGTTTAGTAGAAAGAGACAAGGATGAGTAACCCACCTAGGAGGGCTGGAAGACCAAGAGGCGGAGCCTCTAGCTCGAGGCCCCCTGTAGCTGAAGATCCAAGAGTGGACGGTCTGCTGAGGGCAATAGAGGGGCTCAGAGACATTATAGAAAGGCAGGCCTAGGATCGGGACTCTACCATAGCCCAGGAAGTAGGAGCTGCCCTATATGCCGTCAATACCAACATTGGCAACGCTGGTGGAAGTGGAAGTCAGGGCGAGCCGAACCAGAGTACGAAACGGTGAACCCTCAAGAGGAAATCATTGTGGCCAGACAGATGGGTCAGCTAGTCGAACAGTTCATGAAACTGAAGTTGACACAATTTGACGGGATTAGAGATCCCGAGCTAGCGCCCAGATGGATAGAGAAGTTAAAGAAGGCTTTTGGGATGCTAAGATGCACAGATGAGGAGAAAGTGATGCTAGCTATGTACCAACTGGAGGGTACAACAAATGACTGGTGGGCTGTCACCAAGGATGGAGTTTTCCCTGAAGGAGTGGCCATGAACTGAATGCTTTTAAGAGGGCATTTAACGATAAATATTTCTCAAAAATGGCCAGAGAAATGAAGCAGGTGGAGTTCCTGCAACTGCGTCAGAACCAACTGACGATAGACCAGTACGAGGATGAGTTCGCGAGACTTTCGAGGTATGCACCTCGATTTGAGGAGGACCCTTTGGAGAAGGCACGGAGATTCAAAGATGATCTGAGACCCGAACTCCGTAGCTAGATGATCGCTCTGAACTTGAGGACCTACCAGGAGATATATGAGCGAGGCCAAATGATTAAACGAGATTTGAGGGAAAAAGACGTCGCAACTGGATCGCGGTTTACGTCATTTAGGGACAATCGCCAGATGGGCAAGAGGCCGATGGCGAATAATAGACATTTCGTACCGCCCGTAAGGAAGAATATAGTGAAACCGCCAAACCCAGCGAACTGGAGCTACAGACTGTGTGGCAGAAGGCATGGAAATGGGTCATGCCCTGTGAGGACAGGAGCATGTTTCAAGTGTGGTCAGTTGGGCCACCAGATGAGGATGTGTCCAAACCAAGCTCCGACGAGTCGACCGCAAGGACAAAGGCCACAAGCTGGGCCGTCCACTGCGACCCCTCAGACTGAGCAAAACAGACCGCCAGCACAAGGTAGAGTATATGTTGTAGCTCGTAGAGAGGTGGAGGAAGCACCGGGAGTGGTCACAGGTATGGTTTACTTGTGCAACCAGACTACTTATGCATTGTTTGATCCCGGTGCCATGCACTCATTCGTGTCTGCACAGTTCGCTGAATTAGTAGGCATGAAATTGGAACCGTTGAGCATGATCTTGCATGTTACCACACCCTTAAAGGATAACACGATAGTTTCGTTGGGCTGTGCTGGTTGTGAGATGTGATTGAAGAAAATAAAGAAAGCATTGATCTAGCCGTATTGCCCATGTTCGATTTTGACCTAATAATAGGAATGGATTTGTTGGGTAAGTAAGGGGCAGTAGTAGACTGTGGTAGTAGAACAATTCGGTTTTATCCGAGAGACCGCCCTAGATTTGAGTTGGTAGGAAGTCGAGGAGGAATCTCGATTCTCTTAGTCTCATCTTTGGAAGTAACTACGTTGATGTCTGAAGGATGTCGGGCATACTTAGTAGCAGTAATGGATACGACTACCGAGGAACCAAAGTTAGAGAATATCTCGGTAGTGCGTGAGTTTCCAGATGTGTTTCTCCAAGAGTTGCCAAGACTACCACCAGAACGGGAAATAGAGTTTGTAATTGAATTAGCCCCTAGGACAGAGCCAATATCGAAAGCACCATACAGGATGTCCCTGTCAGAATTAAAGGAGTTAAAGGTGCAGATGCAAGAATTACTAGACAAGGGGTTCATCCGACCAAGTGCTTCGCTGTAGGGAGCACCAGTGCTGTTTGTAAGAAAAAAGGATGGATCTTTGCAGCTATGCATTGACTACCGGCAACTGAATCAGGTGACGATGAAGAATAAGTATCTGCTACCGAGAATTGATGATCTATTCGATCAGTTGCAAGTAACAGCAGTATTTTCGAAGATTGATTTGAGGACTGGGTATCACCACCTGAGGATCCAGAAGGAAGACATACCCAAGACTGCATTCAGGACGAGGTATGGTCATTACGAGTTTACGGTGATGCCGTTTGGATTGACGAACGCTCCAGCTGCATTCATGGACCTGATGCAACGAGTATTTGAAGAATTTTTGGACAGGTTCGTTATAGTCTTCATCGACGACATCTTGAATTACTCAATGAATGATGCAGAGCATGAAGAGCACCTAAGGATTGTACTGAGGACCCTGATGGAGCATTCGTTGTACGCGAAGTTGAGTAAGTGTGAGTTTTGGCTGAACAGGGTAACTTTTCTCGGTCATGTGGTATCTAGTGAAGGGATTGCAGTGGACCCTACAAAGATAGAGGCTGTAACCAATTAGCCAAGGCCTACTATGGTCACGGAGGTCAAAAGTTTCTTAGGATTGGCGGGATACTATAGACAATTTGTGGCGAAGTTCTCATCCATAGCCATCCCGCTAACGCGGTTGACAAAGAAGGAAACAAAGTTTGAGTGGACTGATAAATGTGAGTAGAGTTTCCAAGAGCTTAAGCACAAATTGATTACCGCGCCAGTGCTGACCATTCCGTCGGGACCAAGAGGCTATGAAATTTACAGCGATGCTTCGCTAAAAGGATTGGGATGTGTGTTGATGCAGCATGGCAGGGTAGTAACCTATGCATCCAAGCAGTTGAGACCACACGAGATGAATTACCCGACTCATGACCTGGAATTAGCGGCGATAGTATTTGCTCTGAAGATTTGGAGACACTACCTTTGTGGCGAGAAGTTTCAGATAAATATCAACCACCAGAGCTTGAAATACTTATTTTTCCAGAAGGAGCTGAACATGAGACAGCGTAGGTGGATGAAGCTGCTCAAAGATTATGATTGTGAGATATTGTATCATCTTGGGAAAGCAAACAGAGTAGCAGATGCATTAAGTCGAAAGTCAAGTATTGCATGCCTGCCAATGAGAAGTTGGTCGACGATAAAGGACTTGAGAGATTCTGAATTCATATTAGAGGTCGATCAGCCGTCCAGTTTGATAGCTACTCTGAGGGTGGAACTTGAGGTCCAAGAAGGAATAAAGGCATTACAGTCTATGGATTCGAAGATTCAGAAAATTGTAGAGATGGATGCGACAAAGAAAAAGCGAAATTTCAGGTGTCTGGGGACGAGATTTTGAAGTTCCGAGGACGACTGTGTGTACCAAAGGATGACGAACTCAAGGAAAGAATCTTGTTAGAGGCTCATAGGAGCAACTATAGTGTCCACCTTGGAAGTACAAAGATGTACCAGAATTTGCGACAACATTATTGGTGGAACGGAATGAAGGTAGACGTGGCAAGATACGTGGCTAAGTGTTTGATTTGCCAACAAGTGAAGGCACAGCACTGTAAACCCGGAGGACTGCTGCAGCCACTAGAGATTCCAGAATGAAAGTGGGAGCACATAACCATGGATTTCATAATGGAACTTCTGAGGAGTCAGAGAGGTCATGACTCGATATGGGTAGTCATGGATCGATTGACCAAGTCCGCCCACTTCATTCCTGTGAAAAAGGACTTCGCTATGGATAAGTATGCAGAACTATACATGAAACAGATAGTAAAATTGCACGGAGTACCGGTGACGGTCACCTTGGATAGGGACCCGAAATTCACGGAGAACTTTTAGAAGAGCCTGCAATAGGCCATGGGGACCCGACTGCAATTCAGTACGGCATAGCATCCCTAAACAGATCGACAGTCAGAAAAGACGATACAGACGCTCAAGGATATGTTGAGAGCACGCGTCATTGATTTCAAGGGTGGATGGGAAGAGCAGTTACACTTGGTAGAATTTGCTTACAATAATAGATACCAACAAAGTATACAGATGGCACCGTTTGAAACACTTTATGGTAGAGCCTGCAGAACACCGATATGCTGGGACGAGGAAGGGGAAAGAAGTATCACAGGCCCCGAATTGGTAGAGCAATTGGTGGAAGCAGTGAAGGTAATCCGGGATAGGCTGAGGACGGCGCAAAGTCGTCAGAAGAGCTACGCAGACAAGCGGCGCAAGCCTTTGGAGTTTCAGGTGGGCGACCACGTTTTCCTCAAGGTGTCGCCGATGAGAGGATTGTCGCGATTCGAAAGGAAAGGGAAGCTGAGTCCAAGATATATGGCCCATTTGAGATATTGGAGAGGATTAGGACTTTGGCCTACTGGCTTGCTTTGCCACCAAATCTATCCCAAGTACATAATGTATTCCATGCATCGATGCTAAGAAAGTATGAGCCTGACCCGACGCATGTGCTGGACCACGAGGCCATAGAGGTGGACGATGGAGTGTCTTACGTAGAGAAACCAATAAGGATCGAGGATCGGAAGGAGCAAATCCTCAGGAATAAGAAGATCCCACTAGTCAAGGCAGTATGGGAGCACCATGTGACGGAAGGAGCCACGTGGGAAAATGAAGAGATGATGAGGCGACAGCACCCCCATTTATTTGAGTAATTGAGTGTAATGTAAATTTCAGGGATGAAATTTTTGTAAGGGGGAAGAGTTGTGACATTCTGACTTCCAATCAGCTTCAGACTCTGTAATGAGAAGTTTATATATATCAAGCGATGTATTTCAGTTGTATTCCGCTCAAACCTGATCAATTTGAGTAGGCTGACCAAAGGGGAAAGGCTAACGCGAGAAGAAGTACGTAGACCTAGGCGACTTGGAAAAGGAAATGGCACTTTGATCAAAAGGATTATCGAGGGGATATTTAGAACCCGTAAAGGCCGATCTAAGAACGATCAAGGATTACCGTGCGAGTGTCGTATGATTGGAGCGCGAGTGATGCTGCTTAACCAACGTATGATTTGCAAAATTATCCTAAATCGAACTGTGACAATCGAGACCATAGGAACTAGTGATAAACCCTCACGATTACATGATAACCAAAGCCACCACGAATTGATAAGCCCTAAACGTGATGAGAATCACGGGGTCGATACGCGTAAAGTCTGCAAAAGCCGCCCGTCAGTTCGGGATAGACTGAAATTACGTCTGATAGAGAAAGCTATCAGAAATAAGTCCTAAAAAGTTTGAAATGGAAAATCAAGAATTCCAACGTTATTTGGATTGACCGTCGCCCTATCGAATAATCCTGGAATGAGAAAAATAACGTTCGGAACGTCGTGAGCAAAATGACCATTTAGCCCCGCAAGCTTAGAACTTTTCCCTTGCCATTGAAGAAGGGAAAATTGTTCCTTTAACCCTCCCTCGGCTGCCGAAAATGAAGGCTAAAAGAGAACCATTGGATCTCCATGGGAAATGACAATGCCAAGTGTCAAGAGATTAGGGAGCATAGTCATATCAACTATTTGGCTCACCTAACATTCAAGCCATTGACCAAGCAAATGGGGTATAACACAATTCTCTCTCTCCTCACCCTCGCATTCGGCCAAGACTCCCAAGAAAAACCACCGAGATTCACCTTCCTCTCCTTCTTCAGTTTTGCCGCTCGCCGACCACCACTGACCACTCCGTTCGCCGCCCACGATCGCCATCTCCGGCCACCGTTTGACTACCGGCCTACCACACCGACGAATATCTACATCCTGTCAAACACCTCCAAGAAGAATCAAGGCATTTGGAGTACCGAGGAGTTTTGGCCAAAAGATTTCTCGAGAGCCGATAGAATCAGAACAAACCTGAGGTAGGTCCGGTTCTTAGCTCTTTTGATGGTCGAAATCTTGGAGCCTTGAGCTCAAATTTGGTGGAGACTCAGTAGACATTTGTGGGATTCTGTGGTAAAAATTGAGGCTTAATTTGATAAGTTTTTTACCACAAACCGGCCTTGTACATTTTGCCCAGAATCTGCCGGAATCTGACCTTGGGCGCTCCGGCGAGCTTCAACGGGAATCCGGTGGCCATTTGATTCGAAACTCACGGTGAGCCTCCCAAACTCTTAGGTAATATTCTAAGAGGTAGGATAGTATATAATTGATGGATTTAGAGTAGATTAGGACCGGTTGGACCCGGCTAGCACAAAATTGAGTGGAACCGGTTCAGTGCGGGGCCCAAACCGAATCTATGGAGGGCTGATTATGGATGATTTGAGATGCAAATTGATGATTATGATGTGATGAGGTGTTGAGAGTTAACTTATGGATGATTGGGATTGATGGATCGAGGAATTGGGTACGGAAATTTGACGAATTGGTTGAAATTCTAGGTTGCACGACAAGTCCGGGTGTGTACCTTGGTTGGCCGAACCTAGGTGATCCAAGAAGGAGAAATTTGCATTGTCCAGTCAAAGGTAAGGGATTTCCTAAACGGAGGCTAGGGGAATTGGACTCTATTGGGTGTGTCGAGAATCGATCGGATCAATGTATGAGAAATCCTAACAAGGGATGATTTTTAATACGCCATAAGGTATTATATGATGCCTATGTGTGACGTTGTTTGTGCTTGAGTGATTGCCATGTCTGTATATTATCTGAATTACTTGCATGCCACAGAATTTATGAAATGCATTTGAATTGGCACTTGCCACTGAGGGTGCAATTGAATTGAAAATCAAAGCATAAGTCTTGATTGTGTCATGAGCATGGCATGGCAAGGCCCTGAGGCGTGTGAGACGTGGGGTGGGAGTTGATACCTTGATGCGATAGGATCGCGGGGTGAAGTTATGATGGTGTGGCGCCCTGATGTGACGAGATCACGGGGTTGAGATAGCCACGGTCCTGATGCGAATTATTCACGGGACGGAGTATGAGTTAATGAGCTTTGCCTGGAGATTCATCAGGACCTGATGCGTTTACGCGGGTCACCGATGATGGTCTGATGTGTTTACCGAGGTCCCGTTCGAGATATTTTCTGAGTATGAGCCGACCGACGACGTAGAGGATACGGATGACTCCAGCAGCTCATCCTAGGAGTCTCCAATTGGTGGCCTGATCTTTTGATGATGACTTGACCCAGTTTCTGCTGACTTAGTACATGGTTCTTTTTTTATATGCTTACCCTGTCACCCTTTTGTTTAGCAGGTTTAGTATTCGGTGTTGTATGAGTAGTACGCTTTGATGTACGAATGTTATATGCTATCCAGGTCCCACTTATCTTATGAATTGTACGGGGTTATGTTAGTATCGCTTCCGCATGCTCTAGATATTTATCATATCTCTCGACTTCTGTTGGTGGATCTTGGGACCGCCGAGAGATTATTATTGGTTTGCTTGCAGGGATGTTCGCGTGCTCATGCCTTGGGCGCGGGGCATGACATATATACCACCGGAGCATCATCCCGTTGGAAGCTACAACAAGCTTAGTGATCGATAGCTTGATCCCCTCGAAGTTCTTGAGCGCATCAATCCTAATGCATATCGATTGAGGCTTCCTTCTCATATGAAGACACATGATGTATTCAACATTCGACATTTAACGCCTCACATTGGTGATTCATTTGATGTTGACATGAATTCAGGGATAAATTCTTTTAAAGAAGGAGAGGATGATGTAGCCCGCATCGATGATTCCTACCCGCATCGAAGACACATTTACTCGACCGAGGAGATCAACCCGCATTTAAGTTCGACACGTCGCTTGACAAGTCTCGTCAATATCGAAAGGACTCAAGTTGAAGGCCAAGAGTCTTGCGACATTTTAATTTTCCTATCATTTCGAGACTTATTAATGAGAATATATCTAACGATGTATTTCAGTCATATTTCTCTCGGATTTGATCAATCTCGAGTTAACTAATCAAAAAGGAAAGGCTAACGCGAGATAATGTACGTGGACCTAGGGAACTCAAATAGGAAATGACACTTTGACCATAACGATTGTGGATGAGACGTTTAGAGCCATAAAAGACCGATCTAAGAATGATTAAGGAATGCATTGCTAGCTTTATACGATTGGATCGCGGGTGATGTCACTCAACTAATGTATAATTTGCAAAATTTTCCTAAATTGAACGACGACGATCGAGACCGTTGGAACTAGTAATAGACCATCGCAATTACATGACAACCAAAGTTGCCATGAACTGATAAGCCCTAAGTGTGATATGAATCATAGAGTTGATACGCGTAACGTCTGCAAAAGTCGTCGTGGGATAGGTTGAAATCACATTTGACAGAGAAATAATTCAGAGACGAATCTTGAAATTAGAAAATGAGAAATCAATATAGCAATTCTTCGCTAAAGGGATTGGGCTATGTACTAATGCAACATGGGAGAGTTGTTACCTACGCGTCCCAACAACTAAGATCGTACGAGATGAACTACCCGACTCATGATTTGAAATTGGCAGCAATCATCTTTACTCTGAAGATCTGGAGGCATTATTTGTATGGTGAGAAGTTTCAGATTTATACAGATCACCAGAGCCTGAAGTATCTCTTTTCCCAGAAAGAATTGAACATGAGGCAATAGCGATGGATGGAGCCGCTTAAGGATTATGATTGCGATATATTATATTACCATGCGAAAGCGAACAAAATCGCGGATGCGCTCAGTCGAAAATCAAGTATCGCTTGTCTACTAGTTAAAGGGCGGTCATTATTTGAAAATTTAAGGGATTCTGAATTCTAATTGGAAGTCTGTCAGCAATCCAATTTGATAGCTACCTTGAGAATAGAACCGGAGATCCAAGAAAGGATAAAAGCCTTGCAGCCTACAGACCCATAAATTCAGAAGATCCTCGAGATGGACGCGACAAAAAGGAAACCAGAGTTCCAAGTGTTAGAGGATGGAATTTTGAAATTTCAAGGGCGTCTATGCTTACCAAAGGATGAAGAGCTCAAAGAAAAGATTTTATCGGAGGCCCACATAAGCAATTACAGTATCCATCCAAGTAGCACGAAAATGTACCAGAAGTTACGTCAACATTATTGGTGGAACGGGATGAAGGTGAATCTAGCGAAATATGTAGCAAAGTGCTTGGCGTGTCAACAGGTGAAGGCACAACACTGTAATCCTGGTGGACTGCTGCAGCCGTTGGAGATTCCTGAATGGAAATGATAGCACGTAACTATGGATTTCGTAATGGGTTTGCCAAGGAGCCAAGGAGGTCACGATTCTATCTGGGTAGTCATGGACAGATTGACAAGTCTGCACATTTTATCCAGGTGCGAAAGGATTTCGCGATGCACAGGTTTGTCGAATTGTATATGCGGCAGATAGTACGACTGCACGGAGTACCCATAACGATTACATCGGACAGAGATCCCAAATTTACGGGAAACTTTTGGAAGAGCCTTCAAGTTGCCATGGGAACTCGACTACAGTTTAGTACGGCATATCATCCGCAGATAGACGGACAGTCGGAAAAGACGACTCAAACACTCGAGGATATGTTACGAGCATGTTTTATTGACTTCAAGGGCGGATGGAAGGACCAGCTGCATTTAGTTGAGTTTACATATAATAATAGTTATCAACAGAGCATTCAAATGGCACCTTTTGAGGCACTCTATGGAAGAGCTTGTAGGACGCCGATTTGCTAGGACGAAGTTGGATAAAGAAGTATTACAGGCCCAAAGTTGGTAGAGCAGTCGGTGGAAGCCATAAAGATAATACAAGATAGGCTGAAGACGGCACAGAGTCGTCAGAAAAGTTATGCGGATAAACGACGCAAACCTCTAGAGTTTCAAGTTGGCGACCATGTTTTTCTTAAAGTTTCACCGATGCGAGGACTATCTCGATTTGGGAAGAAAGGGAAATTGAGTCCAAGGTACGTAGGTCCATTTGAGATTTTGGAACGGATTGGGACCTTAGCCTATGGACTTGCCTTACAGCCTAATTTATCTCAAGTGCACAATGACTTCCACATGTCAATACTATGAAAGTACGAGCCGGACCCGACACACGCATTGGATTATGAAACTATAGAAGTGGATGATAGGGTATCCTACATAGAAAAGCCAGTTAGGATCAAAGATCGAAAGGAGCAAGTTCTGAGGAACAAAACTATTCCACTGGTCAAAGTCATTTGCGAGCGCCGTGGAACCGAAGGCACTACGTGGGAAAGCGAGGAGACGATGAGGCGTCAATACCCTCATTTGATTGAATAGTTGGCTTTATTATAAATTTCGAGGATGAAATTTTTTTAAGGGAGAAGAGTTGTGACATTCTGATTTTCCTGTCATTTCGAGACTTATTAATGATAATATATCTAACGATGTATTTCAGCCATATTTCGCTCGGATCTGATCAATCTCGAGTTAATTAACCAAAAGGGAAAGGCTAACGTGAGACAAGATACGTGGACCTAGGGAACTCAAATAGGAAACGACACTTTGACCACAAGGATTGTCGAGGGGACGTTTAGAGCCATAAAAGGCCGATCTAAGAACGATTAAGGAATACATTGCTAGCGTTCTACGATTGGATTGCGAGTGATGCCGCTCAACCAATGTATAATTTGCAAAATTCTCCTAAATCGAACGATGACGATTGAGACCGTCGGAACTAGTAATAGACCCTTGCAATTATATGACAACCAAAGTCGCCATGAACTGACGAGTCCTAAGTGTGATATGAATCACAGAGTCGATACGCGCAACGTCTGCAAAAGCCGCCCATTAGTTCTGGATAGGCTGAAATCACATTTGACAGAAAAATGATTCAGAGACGAGTCTAGAAATTAGAAAATGGAAAATCAAGAATTCCAACGTTATAATTGGATTGGACGTCGCCCCATCGAAGGAAATTTTAATTAAAAAAATGACGTTCCAGACATCGAGGGTGAAATTACCGTTTTACCCCTTAAGACTTGGCCTTGCCTTAATAATGGATAAAGTCATTTTGTTCTTTGCCACACCCCTATAGCTACCGAAATTTTGGAGGTTTAATGGCCATTGGATCATCCAATTGATTACAAAGTGGACAAGTGTCAAAGGATAGGGAGTTAGCATTAAATGTCCAACTTCTAACCTACCATTCTTGCAAGTTTGACTCTCCAAATTGGTGTATACACTCCCACTCACCTTCATTCAGCCGAACACCCTCTCCTCCATAGCCATCTTCACCGTTTCTTCTTCTTCTTCTTCTTCTTCTTCTTCTTCTTCTTCTTCTTCTTCTTCTTCTTCTTCTTCTTCTTCAAACCGAGTACACCTCCAACCAACGAGATTCTGACCGCCTCTTCGCTGCTCACAACTGTCGTCACCGACAACCTCCAGCCCCTGTGTCGACCACAATCACCTTCCTCAGCCTCTTGTCGATCAGCTCCAACCTGAATCACAGCATTTGACCGATCCAAGAGCTCCAACCAGCCAATCTCCCAGAAGCCGACGAATTTCATCGCAGCTGAGTGTAAGTCTTCGTTCAGTCTCCTTAGGACCTAGAATTGCTTCAAATTTTCATTGGTAGTTTGTAGACATGTACCAATATGTTTGAATGATCTCTGGTAAAAATCTTGGACGAATTTGATGGAGTTTGATGATAAATTGTTGTTGATTTTCGGTGGACAGAAACTGACCGGTGAAGACCTAAGGAAACTGAGCATATTCGAGTACTTTCGGGCATCGCCTTGACTTCAACCTTTCGGTGAGGCTTCCTAACATTTAGAACTATATGTTAGCAAGTAGTTTAGTGAATAAATTGAGGTTTAAAGGTAGTTTATGGACTGATTAGTCGGGCATTAAACAAAATCGAAAATGCCTTATTTTGGTTATGTTCTTGCCGAGACCTTAGGGGCTGTTCATGGTGGAATAAAGCTCTGAATTCTTCGTTGAGGCATAATAGAATGTCAATTGATATGTCAACAAGGTTTATGCTTGGAGGTTTGATGATTGGACGAGGAAAAATTGACGAAATGGATTGATTTCTATTAGGTATAAAGCTGCCTGGTTTTGGATTGCTTGGGGCCGATTACTTGAGGTGCTTGGAAGGGAGATTTTGTTGATTTTAGCCTAAGGTAAGGAATTCCTAAATCTTGGCTAAGAGGATTAGACTCAACTGAATGAATTTGGTGTGAATTAGTTTTTGTGAGTTATGGCGTGATTGTCTAATGTTCGCCCTTGCGAGTTGTTGATTGCTTGAATGTTTGCTAAATGCATATGCTATGAGTTGATTGCCACTTGTGAGTGATGAAATTGATTGCCTTGCATGCTATAAACTGTTAGGATTGCCTTGCATCCTATAGATTGTTAGCTTGATGCATGAGCTTATACTTGATAATGAAGTCTTGATTTGAAATGAATTCTGGCATGCTTGAGAACTTGTAATACCTTGAGGCGTTGAGACGTGGGGTTGTGGTGATTGGTGCCCTGATGCGTTGAGACGCGGGGTGATGTGAATTAATGTCCTGATGCGTTGAGACGCGGGACGAGATGGATTATGTGTCGACACAAGCCTGGAATGGCGTTTGAAAACCTAATGCATTTACGCAGGTTTATCAATTTGATGGTCTGACATGTGATGACGTAGACCGAGCCTGAGGCATTGTTAATGCAGGCGTGATTCATGAGAAAGTTCGGAAGGGTGGAATGTGTGGCTAATTTTGTATTTCTCTGCCTGACTTGGTTGATAAGCTTTGATGCCATGACTGCTCGATTGTCAATCACTTGTATCCATGTGGCATTTTATGACTGATGAGTGTCTTATATGGTTAAATGCATGTCCTTGATCATTGTTGCATTCATCTGGGTGTACTATCAGCCTGACCTAGGGTTAGGACTTATCTTACTGAGAAGTCAATCTCACCCCGTCGTAGGACCATTTTTTTTTCGACCCTAAGCCTTGAGGATGTTGCTGACCCGTTTGGACGACCCTAAGGAAATGACAGAATTTTTTGATGAGTTTCCGGTTGGTAGGGGTACTGTGTATGTTAGGAAGTGTACAATGGTTTGGGTTGACGAGGGCGGTAAGGACTGAAAACCGCATAGGTTTGAAGCTTGGTTCAGTAGAGTAGGCGAGGTTACCACTAGTCAATTGAAGGCCTCGGAGGTACCTCGCGGTGCTATCCCTAGTTGATGTCATCCCACTCGGGATTCTGTAAAGATATAGGTGTCCGTTGCTGGTTCTAGAAACATGCCTGAGAAGACCCCTACATTGGAAGACACCGAGGAGATAATTGTGATTGAGGCTTTAGAGGACGAGCTGGAGGATACTACAATGGAGGATACCGTAGATGTGTGTTTCGAGACTTTCTCGGACTACAAGCCTATTGAGAATGCTGAGGAGACTGATGATTCCAGCAGTTCGACCTAGAGGTTTCCTGACTAACTGTGTAGTCTTTTGGTGATGACCTCGTCCGTCAGTTTCTTTTTTGGACTTGATATGGTTGTCTTTTGATTTAGTCCGGTTACCTCGACCTATTAGCAGGATTAGCTCACCTGCACTCTTGTATGAACTTACGGAATGTTATATATGTGTTATGTTCTCGTTACCCAAGTTCCCTTTGGTTTTTGTACGGAGGAGTTATGCATGTTACATTTCTGCATGCTCATATTCATTACATATCTCTCGGTAAGTGATCCTGGGACTCGAGAGTTTTATCGTGGTGAGTCGTGCGCTCGTGCCCGAGGTGCGGGGCGTGACAAGTCTCATCCTCGAGTCTACACCCTAATAAAAACTATGCCATTCCCTATGCATTGGAAGCCTTGTCGGAGGTTTTTGAAATCTGCATCCCTTAAGAGTTGCAGTCGTTGATCTAGAAGAATCAACGTTCTATTAACTTCCTTGGAGGCCTAGAAGAGCAACCATCGAAGTTTCTACCCTTCCTTTGTTCTATTCCCAATTTTATCCGTCATTATCCATCCATTTTCACTTCTATTTCGCTCATTTTCCATCGAAGTTACTCTCCCGATCCTTTTGTTCAAATAGTCTACCCCGAGCTGCATCATTAATTTACTGACAGGTTCTTGAATTATTAGATTCTTCTATAAATGTGACATTAAGACCGTATTTTTTTTCGTAAATGTCCCAAAGATATTTTGTATTACGCTTTGATCCTATACCTTTGTTTGATTTCCAAGTTCTTTTAATCAACTGCCATATTGTTGAACGGTCTCATATTGCATTTTAGCATTTTCAATTCGCTTCTAATAGATCGAAACGGCGTGTACATTTATGTTCCTTGGACCTCTTTTTGTAGTATTTCATGCTTTTTTTGCTGTCTTCGCCCCAATGATTCACAAAAATATCATTGTCAAGGAGGGCATGCTTGATGAGGTCAGGAAGTCTAACTACTACGAAAAAAAAAACAAGATTTTGGCCACAAAATTTGCGACACAAATATTGAAAAAATTCGTCGCTAAATGAGTTTTGCGGCGAATTTCGCGAAGAAAACAAATTCGTTGCTAATACAACGAAAATTTTCACCTTTCGTGGCTAATTTGCCACGAATTTTGTGACAAACATATGTTCGTCGCTAATTTGCGATGAAAAAACAATTCGTCATAAATCAGCTATGAACATGTTTCATCGCTAAATTCATGGCAAATTAGTGACGTAAATAATTGTTCGTCACTAAATTTGCAACGCTGAATTAGCGACGAGTTTCTTTTTTTGTCGCAAAATTTGTCACAAAACCGTTCGTCGCAAATTAGCTACGAACATTTTCGTCTCTAAATTCGTGGCAAATTAGTGACGAAAATAATTGTTCGTCGCTAAATTTGCAACGTTGAATTAGTGACGACTTTCTTTTTTCGTCGCAAAATTCTTGGGAAAACCGTTCGTTGCAAATCAGCTACGAATATGTTCCATCACTAATTTGTGGCAAATTAGCGACGAAAATAATTGTTCGTCGCTAAATTTGAAACACTTAATTGGCGACGAATTTCTTTTTTCGTCACAAAATCATTCGTCCCAAATCAGCTACAAACATGTTTCGTCGCTAAATTCGTAGCAAATTAGCTACGAAAACTCAATTTTTCATCACTTAATTTTGCGACAGAGAATTAGCCGCAATATTTTTTCATGGAAAAATTTGTCGCAAAATCAACTTTCTTGACAAATTCCATTTCTATAAACCCCTTTTTTAAGCAACGAATGGCTGATTTCGTCAACAAATTTCGGCAAAATTCAATTTTGGTTCGCAATATATATTGATTAGCGTGATTAAAGAGCTGAAATTCTTAGATTAAGAATGGATTAGCCCACCTGCTTTGCACTAATGCATAAATTGTAGCAAATAAAAGTGATTCGCCTGTTCCATTAACTATAATTAATGGCTATAATATAGAGCAACAAAAAACCAATAAATGAATGAATCATTCTAGTTCTCCAGCGTAGCCCCGACCTCGTCGTCGTCGCCCCTTGATGGCCACATCTTCTCCGACATGTACACCGCCATGTTGGCATACACAACAGTCGCGAGCGCCGAGTGGACAGTGTCGATCTGGGCGAACAACATGTTCTCGTGGCGGAGCCCCGTTGAGGGATCTGTGACCCCTACAACAACTGGAAGAGGACGAACTCTAGGGGGACCTGCTTTGGGTTGGCCTCGTATGCGAAGCACGGGTAGGCGTTGATCAGGAACGATGACCCGGTCTAGCAGTGGAAGTCCAGGACCTGCTCACAAGATCTCGCCGGAATTTGCCCATCAACGGTGGGTAGGAGGTGTCGAGGATGGCCAGCGAGTGGGCCGTAGTCACGGTGACCTGCTTGTCGAGGCAGAGGCTCACGAGTGCGTCGTAGATGTTCTGCATTGTCGGAATGAGGAGGTCCTTGAATGATGTGAATCGCTGCGGAAACTGATCGTTTTACGAAAATCCAGGGGTTGCGAACTGCGAACCTCAACCCCCAATCAAACATGTGATTAGTAACCTTGGTATAAGCGTGACCTGTTGACGAATCTGTATCAACCAATCCACACTGTAGACACCACGAATAAGAAAATCTGCGATCTTGCTTGATAAGTCGATCGATAGCCACAAGGAAGCCTTGATAAGATCTAGTTTTTAAGAGAACTCGAAAAGATGAAAACTCTCTATATAAAATTCTGAATTAATGTTGTGTTCTCAGAAACTCATAAGCACCCTTATAAGGTGCTAACCCTAAAGAGAAAAAAAATACAAAAATAACTTTAATTAATAACAAATTAGCCTAAAAAGAGAAAATGGCCTAAAAGTCCATCTAAACGATGTCGAATGGCTGAAATCCATTGCAGTTCATGGCCATGGGCCTTGAGTATTGATTAGGACGTTGTTTCACTTCAATCGGCCAAATTTGAGCCCATCCGGAGCTCATTAGCCCTAAATTCGTTCAGAATTCGTGAGGCTAAATGTAATCGTGTTGCACCAAGGAGCTTTAGAATCTTCAATTCTTGAATCAAGATCACCTCCACTCCAAAGATCTTGAACCATGATGCCGACAGTTTGCTTGAATTTCTCGCCCTTGCTCAAGTAATTGGACCAAGCAGATAGAACAACGGGTACCTAGCACCTTCTCCTCGATATGGTTCGATATCCATATCATTGAAGCACAGCAAAAAGAATATCGTCTGTTTATCATTGTTCTCCAAACAAACTTGTATGCAATGTAGCGAATGGACATACATTTGCGGTCTGGACTCGATATGGGAGAGTGAATATAGGGTCCTAATGTCAATTATACTTGAGGGAGGTATGAAGACCTCATTGCAGACGGCGATGGTGGTGATTTTGCTGACGGGGAGGGAAAACTGGACGTTGGTCTTGACCCAAGAGAGAGCGCTCTTGGGGTTCTTCATCTAGGCCAAGAACTCGTTGCCCAGGCCCACCGTGAACTCGATGCCGGTGCGGGCGAAAGCACAGAGGATGCAAGGGTCCGCGTCGTAGAGCTTGACCCAGGTTGCCTTGATCGCCTTCACCAGCGAAACCGCGTAGTCCAGCGACGGCAAGTTGTTTTCGATTTGGACGTAGTTAATGTCGATTGGAGCCGCCATCGTGGATGAGGACGAAAGGCCTGCAAGTGGAAGTAGACCAATCAAGTTGCGGAGCACGGTTCAGAGAGAGAAGAAGAAGACAAAGAAGAAAACTGAAGATGTCCATGCTGGCTTCGGGTTCTCCGAGGAGATCTTGATCGATCTGACGAAGAGACTCTGCCTCACGTGAGAGCGCCTCGTCCGGCCTCTCAGCTCCAGGAGGAGGTCGTACAAATTCCAGGCGAATGAGAGATGATCAGATTGTCGGGAGGCCTCGGGGATTGGAAGCGACATTTCGAAGGGAGGTTGACAGTCGCCATCACCCGTGCGACATTCTGATTTAATTGTCATTTCGAGACTTATCAATGAAAATAAATCTAATGATGCATTTCAGTCATATCTCGTTCGGATCTTATCAATCTCGAGTTAACTGACCAAAATGGAAAGGCTAATGCGAGGCAAGGTACGTGAACCTAAGGAACTCGAATGGGAAAGGGCACTTTGACCATAAGGATTGTCGAGGGGACATTTAGAGCCGCAAAAGGCCGATCTAAGAACGATTAAGGAATGCATTGCTAGAGTTATACAATTGGAGCGCGGGTGATGCCGCTTAACCAATGTATAATTTGTAAAATTTTGCTAAATTAAACGATAACGATCGAGACCATCAGAACTAGTAATAGACCCTCGCAATTACATGACAACCAAAGTCGCCATGAATTGACGAGCCCTAAGTATGATGAGAATCACAGAGTCGATACGCGTGACGTCTGCAAAAGCCCCCCATTAGTTCGGGATAGTCTGAAATTACAATCGACAGAGAAATAGCCCAAAGACGAGTCTCGAAATTAGAAAATGGAAAATCAAGAATTCTTACATGGTAATTGGATTGGACATTGCCTCATCGAAGAAAATTTGAATTGGAAAAATAACGTTCTGGACGTCGAGGGTCAAATTACCATTTTGCCCATCAAGTTTTGGCCTTGCCTTAGTAAATGGATAAGGGGGTTTTGGTCTTTGACACACCCCTATAGCTACCGAAAATTTGGTGAATTGAGAGCCATTGGATGTGCTAATAATGAACTAAGTGACAAGTGTCCAAGGATGGCCAACTCGCATTAATGGTTTAACTTTTAGCCTACCATTCCACCTTGGTTGACTCTCAAAATTGGTGTATACCATCTTCTTCCGCTTGCTTCAGGCAAAACACCCTCTCCTCTTTGTTGTTGTTGTTGTTGTTGTTGTTGTTGTTGTTCTTCTTCTTCTTCTTCTTCTTCTTCTTCTTCTTCTCCTTCACGCCGAGAACAGCTCCACCCGACTAGACCAGACCGCCAACTTCGCCGCCATCGAGCGCCATATCCGGCGACCTACAGCCTTCGAGCCGACCACCAATACCTTCCTTAGCCTCTAGCCGACCAGCTCCTATTAGAATTTCGTCATTTGGCCACCTGAGGAGCCCCGGCTAGCAGTTTCCCCGAAAGTCGATGGATTTCATCGCAGCTAGAGGTAAGTTATCGTTTAACCTCCATAGGACTTCGATTTGCCTCAAAGTTCTGGCTAATTTTTGTAGACATCTAGGGTACTTGTATACTGAGTTGTGGTAAAAAATTTGGCTAATTTTGATGGAGCTTTGATGCCAAATTGGTGCTATGTTTGAAGGGCAGATTCTGACCTGGCGGTAGACGAGTGAAAACCGAACTTGTTTGTGGACTTCCGGGCGTCGCCTTGCCTTCAAACTTTCGATGAGGCTTCCAAATATCTAGAACTATATGTTAGCAAGTAGTTTAGTGGATAATTTTAGGATTAAGGATAGTTTATGGACTGATTGAGGGAGTTAAGCACATAACCGAAAATGCCCTATTTCGGTTCTGAGCAAACCAAAAATTTAGGGGTTGTTAGGAGTGTAATCAAGCTCTAATTTCATCGTTGAGGTATATGAGGACGTCAATTAATATGTCATTGAGGCTTATGCTTCGTGATTCGAATATTGGGCGAGAAAAATTGATCAATTGATTGATTTTCGCTAGGATTGTACGCTACCCTGTTTTGGTTGGGCCGAATCCTTGAGGTGCTTGGAAGGGAAATTTGGTTGAATTTAGCCTAATGTAAGGAGTCCCTAAACCTTGGCTAGGCAGATAGGCCTAGACTGGATGAATTGGTTATGAATTTGGTGAATTCTCGTGAGACTATTGTGCTTTTGTCCAATGATCGTCTTTGTGGATTGATGATTGCTTGTAAGCATGCTAGACGCATATGCCATGAGTCGATTGCCACATTTGAGTGATGAATTTGATTGTCTCATAGGCCGTAAATATTTAGCTCGTTGCATGAGCTTGTACTTGACCATGAAGCCTTCATTTGAAATGAATTTTTTTTGCATGCTTGAGAATTTGTGATACCCTGAGGCATTGAGACGTGGGGTTATGAGGATTAATGTCCTGATGCGTTGGGACGCGGGACGAGATTGATTATGTATCGACACAGGCTTGGGATGACAATTGAAAACTTGATGTGTTTACGCAGGTTTATCAATCTGATGGTCTGAGGCGTAAGGCATTTTAAACGCGAGCGGGATTCATGAGAAAGTTCGGAATGATGGAATATGTGGCTCAACTTTGTACCCTATGCCTGACTTGATTGATAAGATATGCCCTGACTGTGTGATTGATAATCGCTTGCATCCTTGTGGCATATTTGATTGATGAGTGCCTTATACTATTGAGTGCATATTCTTGTCCATTAGTTACATTCATCTAGGTGTACTGTCAACCTGTCCTAGGGTTAGGACCTATCTTACTGAGATGTCAATCTCACCTCGTCGTGGGATCCATAATTTTTCAAACCCTAAGCCTTGAGGATGCTGCCAACTCGATTAGGCAACCCGAAGGAAATGACAACTTATTTTGATGAGTTCCCGGACGGTCGGGGTACCGTGTATGTTAGGAAGTGTACAGTGGTCTGGGTCGACGAGGGTGGTAAAGACTGGAAACCACATAGGTTTGAGGCTTGGTTTTGTAGGGTAGGCAAGGTTACCACGGGCTCATTGAAGTTTACTGAGGTGCCTCAAGGAGCCATCCCAAGCTGGTCACCCACTCGGGATCCTGTAGAGGTATAGGTGTCCGTTGCTGTTCAAGGAACACGCCTGAGAGGACCCCAACCTTGGAGGACACAGTTGAGGTGATAGAGATTGATGCCTCAGAGGATGAGCTGGAGGACAACACGATGGAGGACACTGTGGATGTACGCTCCGAGACTTTCTCGGACTACGAGCCTACTGAGGATGCTGAGTAGACTAATGACTCCAACAGTTCGACCAAGGGGTTTCTTGACTTACCGTGTAATCTTTTAGTGATGATCTCGTCAGCCAATTTCTTTTGGGGACTTGATAGAGTTGTCTTTTGACTAAGTCCCGCCAGCCCCGATCTGTCTGCAAGGTTAGTTCACTTGCACTTTTGTATGAACTCGTGGAATGATGTATATATGTTATGTTCTTGTTACCCAGGTCCCCTTTGGTTTATGTACGGAGGTGTGACATTTGTTCCATTTCCGCATGCTCATTTTCATTACGTATCTCTCGGTATGTGATTCTTGGGGCTCGAGAGTATAGTAAAGGGAGTTGCGCAATCGTGCCCAGGGTGCGGGGCGTGACATCCTCGCTTGTTTGGTATCAGAGTAAGATCAGCTCGATCTAAATATATTAAGGATTGGAGTAATATGGAGGAATAAGTTGGGACAGGATGAGTAGCGAGACCTTAGGAGACTTATTAGAGTTAGGCACGAAATGCTTGGCATATGACTTGACGCGTGTGATTAACATTTGGTCTTGACAAGATTGTGGTGAATTGTGAAGATTTAGCTCCATTTTTAGAGCTAAAAGTCATTACTAGAATTTTAACCTGTTGAGTAAATGAGCATGGCTGGTTTTGATGAACCGTTGAAGTTAACGGAATTGGGTAATGGCCATGGACTGTTTAATGAAGTGCTTCTAAAAATAGCTGTGTGGAAGGTTGTTATGTTATGACTACTTCTTTTGAGACATAGTTTAGTGTAGCTGGACTTGATTAGATGAGTAAGTTACTAATTCCGTGGTGGAATTATAGTGTTCCAGGTGTAGTGAGAGCACCCAAGAATGAGTAATCCGCCTAAAAGAACTGGAAAGCCCAAGAGTGGAGCTTCTAGCTCGAGACTGCCTGTGGTGGAAGACCTAAGGATGGATGGAGTGCTAAGGGCACTCGAAAAGATTGGTGACCTCATCGACAAGCAGACCCAGGATAAGAATGCTGCCATAGCTCAAGCAGTAGGAGCTGCGATAGCTGCTGTCAACGCCAATAACGGTAATAATGGAGGCAACGGAAATAACGGGGACTATGACTAGGGCAATGAAGTAGGAAATGCCCAGGAGGAAGTTGTTGTGGCCAAGCAGATGGGTCAATTCGTCGAACAATTTATTAAGCTGAAGCCAACGATGGGACTGGAGACCCTGAATTGGCGCCAAGGTGGATCAAAAAACTTGAGAAGGCCTTTAGAGTCTTGAGATGCATGGACAAGGAAAAGGTACTACTGGCGGTATACCAACTTGAAGGGACCGCAAATGACTGGTGGACTACCACCAAGAATAAAGTTTTTCCAGAAGAAACAGCTTTGACCTGGAATGCCTTTACTACGGCATTCAATGACAAGTATTTCTCCAAGACAACTCGAGAAAGGAAGCAAGTAGAGTTCTTACAGCTGCGTCAAAACTATTTGACAGTTGACCAATACGATGCTGAGTTCTCTAGACTGTCGAGGTATGCGCCTAGATCAGTAGAGAATTCGCTAGAAAAAATGCAGAGATTTCAGGATGGACTGAGACCTGAGCTTCGTAGCTAGATGATAGCTCTAAACTTGAGAACGTACAAGGAAATATATGAACGAGGGCAGATGATTGAGAGGGACTTGAAGGAGAGGAATGCCGCATCTGGATCGTAGTTTAATTCATTAAGAAATAACCGTCAGGCCGGCAAAAGACCTATGGCTGGCAATAGGCGCTTTGTCCCTCCAGTAAGGAAAAGTATAGTGAATCCGCCAAACGCAGTAAATTGGAATTGCCGCCTCTATGGCAGAAGGCATGGTAATGGACCTTGTCTGGCTAAGATCGGAGCATGCTTCAAATGTGGTCAGATGGGCCATCAGATGAGAACTTGCCCAAATCAAGCTCCAGTGGCTAGACCTCAAGGGCAACGACCGTAGGCAGGACTATCGACTGCCACTCTCCAGAATGATCAGAACAGACCCCCAACTTAGGGAAGGGTCTACGCTGTGGCGCGCAAGGAAGCGAAAGAAGCGCCTAACGTGGTCACAGGTACGGTTTATTTGTGTGATCAATTTGCTTATACTTTGTTTGATCCTGGCGCATCGCACTCGTTTGTGTCAACTCAATTTGCTGATCTGATTAATATGGAGCTAAAACCATTGAGTGTGATTCTGCATGTTGCTACCCCGTTGAAGGATAATGTGTTGGTTTCATTGGGCTGTGCTGACTGTAAAATAGTCATTGGTGGTAGTAAAGAGAGTATAGATTAGGTTGTGTTGCCCATGTATGACTTTGATGTGATTATTGGGATGGATTGGTTGGATAAACAAAGGGCAATAGTTGATTGTGATAATAGGATAATCCGTTTTTATCCGGAAGGCCGCCCAAATTTTGAGTTTGTGGGAAGTCGAGGAGGAACCTCTATCCCTTTAGTCTCATTGCTCGAAGCGACAAGGCTGATAACCGAAGGATGTCCGGCTTACCTAGTCGCAGTTACGGATACGACTATCGTGGAACCTAAATTAGAAAATATTTCGATGGTGTGTGAGTTTCCTGACGTTTTTCCCTAAGAGTTTCCAAGGTTACCACTAGAGAGAGAAATTGAATTCGTGATTGAGTTAGCTCCAGGAATGGAGTCGATCTCAAAAGCACCCTATAGGATGTCCTTATTAGGACTGAAGGAGTTAAAGGTGCAAATGCAAGAATTGCTAGATAAATGATTTATTCAACTTAGTGATTCACTGTGGGGAGCGCCGGTGTTGTTTGTGAGGAAAAAGAATAGGTCCTTACGCTTATGCATTGACTATAGACAGTTGAATCACGTAACGGTAAGGAATAAGTACCCACTGCCAAGAATTGATGACTTGTTAGATCAATTGCAAGGAGCTTTGGTATTCTCTAAGATAGATCTAAGGGCCGGGTATCATCAGTTGTTAATTAAGAAAGAAGACATACCTAAAACAGCTTTTAGAACAAGGTATGGTCACTACGAGTTCACTATGATGCCTTTTGGATTGACCAATGCTCCAGCTGCATTTATGGATTTAATGCATCGGGTATTCAAGAAATTCTTGGATAGATTTGTGATAGTCTTTATTGATGACATTTTGATTTACTGAAGGAGTAACGAAGAGCATGAGGAGCATCTGATGATTGTTTTGCAGACCTTGAGGAAGCACTCGTTCTACGCTAAGTTTAGCAAATGTGAGTTCTGGCTGAATAAAGTAGCATTTCTTGGTCATGTGGTGTCTGGAGAAGGAATTGTTGTGGATCTTGAGAAGATCGAAGCCGTTATAAATTGGCCTAGACCTACTACGGTCACGGAGGTCCGGAGTTTCTTAAGATTGGCAGGGCATTACAAACGTTTCATGGAGAAGTTTTCATCAATAGCCATTTCATTGACGAGATTGACTACGAAAGAAATGAAGTTCGAATGGACGGACAAGTGTAAAAAGAGCTTTCAAGAGCTTAAGCATCGATTGACGACAGCACAAGTATTGACGATTCCATCAGGACTTGGAGGCTATGAGATATACAACGATGCTTCGCTAAAGGGGCTGGGTTGCGTGCTAATGCAACATGGAAGAGTGGTTGCCTATGCATCACGACAATTGAAGCCGCACAAGATGAATTACCCATCCATGATTTGGAATTGGATGCAATTATCTTCGCTCTAAAGATTTGAAGACATTATTTGTGCGGCGAGATGTTTTAAATTTATACAGACCACCAGAACCTGAAGTATCTATTTTCCTAAAAGGAATTAAACATGAGACTACTTCATTGGATGGAATTGCTCAAGAATTATGATTGTGACATTATATATCATCTTGGGAAAGCGAACAGAGTCGCGGATGCACTTAGTCGGAAATCAAGTATCGCTTATCTACTAGTTAAAGGGTGGTCGTTTTTTGAAAATTTAAGGGATTCTGAATTCAAATTGGAAGTCTGTCAGCTATCCAATTTGATAGATAATTTGAGAATAGAACCTGAGATCCAAAAAAGGATAAAAACCTTACAGCCTACGAACCTAGAAATTCAGAAGATCCTCGAGGTGGACACAACAAAAAGGAAATCGGAGTTCCAAGTATTAGATGATGGAATTTTGAAATTTTGAGGGCGTCTATGTGTGCCCAAGGATGAAGAGCTAAGAGAAAAGATTTTATCAGAGCCTCACAGAAGCAACTATAGTATCTACCCAAGTAGCACGAAAATGTACCATAACTTGCGTTAGCATTACTGGTGGAACGGAATGAAGGTGGACGTGGCAAAATATGTGGCAAAGCGCTTGACGTGTCAGCAGGTGAAGGCACAACATTGTAAGCCTAGTGGATTACTACAATCTTTAGAGATTCTCGAATGGAAATGGGAGCACGTGACGATGGATTTTGTAATGGGATTGCCAATGAGTCAAAGAGGTCACGATTCTATCTGGGTAGTCGTGGATAGGTTAACCAAGTTTGCACATTTCATTCCTGAGCGAAAAGACTTTGCGATGGATAGATATGTCGAATTATATATGCGTCAGATAGTGAGACTACATGGGGTACCCATAACAATTAAGTCGGACAGAGATCCTAAATTCACAACGAACTTTTGGAAGAATCTTCAGAATGCCATGGGAACTCAACTGCAGTTCAGTACAGCATACCATCCGCAGACTAACGGACAATCTGAAAGGGCGATTCAAACGCTCGAGGATATGTTACGAGCATGTGTTATAGATTTCAAAGGTGGATTGGAGGATCAATTGCATTTGGTAAAATTCGTATATAATAACAGCTATCAACAGACTATTCGAATGGCACCTTTTGAGGCACTGTATGGAAGAGCCTACAGAACTCTGATTTGCTGGGATGAAGTTGGAGAAAGAAATATTACGGGACCGAAATTGGTAAAGCAATCAGTGGAGGCTGTGAAGATAATACATGATAGACTGAAGACAGCACAGAGTCGTCAAAAAAGTAATGCGGACAAACGACGCAAACCTCTGGAGTTTCAAGTGGGTGATCATTTTTTCTTAAAATTTCACCGATGCGAGGACTATCTTGATTTGGAAAAAAAGGGAAACTGAGTCTAAGATAAATAGGACCTTTTGAGATTTTGGAACGGATTGGAACCTTGGCCTATAGACTCGCCTTAATGCCCAATTTGTCTCAAGTGCATAACGTCTTCCATGTGTCAATGCTGAGGAAGTACGAGCTGGACCTGACGCACGTGCTGGATTATGAAACTATTGAAGTTGACGACAGAGTGTCCTATGTGGAAAGGCCAATTAGAATTGAAGATCTGAAAGAACAAATTCTAATGAACAAGACGATTCCACTGGTCAAAGTCATTTGGGAAAACCATGGAGCCGAAGGCACTATATGGGAAAGCGAGGAAATGATGAGACGTCAATACCCCCCATTTGTTTGAATAGCTGGGTTTATTATAAATTTCGAGGACGAAATTTTTGTAAGGGGGAAAAGTTGTGACATTCTGATTTTCCTGTCATTTCGAGACTTACCAATGAGAATAAATCTAATGATGTATTTCAGTCATATCTCGCTCAGATCTAATCAATCTCGAGTTAACTGACCAAAAGGGAAAGGCTAACACGAGGCAAGGTACGTGAATCTAGGGAACTCGAATAGGAAAGAGCACTTTGACCAAAAGGATTGTCGAGGGGACATTTAGAGCCACAAAAGGCCGATCTAAGAACGATTAAGGAATACATTGCTAGCATTGTACGATTGGAGCGCGGGTGATGCCGCTTAACCAATGTATAATTTATAAAATTTTCCTAAATCAAACGATAACAATCGAGACCATTGGAACTAGTAATAGACCCTCGCAATTATATGACAACCAAAGTCGCCATGAACTGATGAGCCCAAAGTGTGATGAGAATCACAAAGTCGATACGCGTG
The DNA here is from genome assembly GCA_028455895.1 of Rhodomyrtus tomentosa. NCBI lineage: Eukaryota > Viridiplantae > Streptophyta > Magnoliopsida > Myrtales > Myrtaceae > Rhodomyrtus > Rhodomyrtus tomentosa. Next base: position 29,597,423 of record JAPCWY010000001.1, on the reverse strand, counting down.
ACGTTTGCAAAAGTCGTCCGTTAGTTCAAGATAGTCTGAAATTGCAATCGATAGAGAAATAGCCTAGAGACGAGTCTCGAAATTAGAAAATGGAAAATCAAGAATTCCAACATAGTAATTGAAGGGCATCTCAAGTCTTATCATTTTGCCCCTCAAGTTTTAACCTTGTCTTAATAAATGGATAAGGACATTTTGGTCTTTGACACACCCCTATAGATGTCAAAAATTTGGTGAATTGAGGGCCATTGGATGTGCTAATAATGAGCTAAGTGACAAGTGTCCAAGGATGGCCAACTAGCATTAATGGTTTAACTTTTAACCTACCATTCCACCTTGGTTGACTCTCAAAATTTGTGTATACCATCTTCTTCCCCTTGCTTCAGCCGAAACACCCTCTCCTCTTTGTTCTTCTTCTTCTTCTTCTTCTTCTTCTTCTTCTTCTTCTTCTTCTCCTCCTCCTCCTCCTCCTTCAAGCCAAGAACAGCTCCACCCGAACAGACCAGACCAGACTGCCGATTTCGCCATCGTCGAGCGTCATATCTGATGACCTCCAGCCTTCGAGCCGACCAACAATACCTTCCCCAGCCTCTTGCCGACCAGCTCCAACTGGAATTTCGAAATTTTTCCACCTGAGGAGCCCCGGCCAACCGTTTCCCCGAAAGTCGACGGATTTCATCGCAGCTGGAGGTAAGTTGTCGTTTGACCTCCGTAGGACTTCCATTTGTCTCAAATTTCAAGCCAATTTTTGTAGACATCTAGGGAACTTGTATAATGAGTTGTGGTGAAAATTTTGATTAAGTTTGATGGAGCTTTGATGCCAAATTGGACCTATGTTTGAAGGGCAAATTCTGACCCAGCGGTAGATGATTGAAAACCGAACCTGTTTGTGGACTTTCGGGTGTCGCCTTGCCTTCAAACATTCGGTGAGGCTTCCTAACATCTAGAAATATATGTTAGCAAGTAGTTTAGTGAATAATTTTAGGATTAAGGATAGTTTATGGACCGATTGAGGGAGTTAAGAACAGAACCGAAAATGCCATGTTTCAGTTCTGTGCAAACCGAAACTTTAGGGGCTATTAGGAGTGTAGTCGATCTCTAATTTCATCGTTGAGGTATTTGAGGACGTCAATTAACATGTCATTGAGGTTTATGCTTTGTGGTTCGAAGATTGGACGAGAAAAATTGATCAATTGATTGATTTCCGCTAGGATCGTACGCTGCCCTGTTTTGGGATTGCTTGGGCTGAATACTTGAGGTGCTTGGAAGGGAAATTTGGTTGAATTTAGCCTAAGGTAAGGAGTCCCTAAACCTTGGTTAGGCGGATAGACCTCGACTGGATGAATTGGTGATGAATTTGGTGAATTCTCATGAGATTATTGTGCGTTTGTCTAATGATCATCTTTGTGTATTGATGATTGCTTGTAAGCTTGCTAGACGCATATGCCGTGAGTTGAATATCACATTTGAGTGATGAATTTGATTGTCTCACATGTCGTAAACATTTAGCTCGTTGCATGAGCTTGTACTTGATCATGAAGTCTTCATTTGAAATGAATTTTTTTGGCATGCTTGAGAATTTGTGATACCCTGAGGCGTTGAGACGCGGGGTTATGATGGTTGGTACCTTGAGGTGTTGAGATGCGGGGTTATGAGGATTAATGTCCTAATGCGTTGAGACGCGAGACGAGATTGATCATGTCTCGACACATGCCTGGAATGACATTTGAAAACCCGATGCGTTTACGCGGGTTTTATCAATTTGATGGTCTGAGGCGTAATGGCGCGCACCGAGCCTAAGGCGTTTTAAACGCAGGCGTGATTCATGAGAAAGTTCGGAATGATAGAATATGTGGCTCGACTTTGTATTCTATGCCTGACTTGATTGATAAGATATGATGCCCTAACTGTGTGATTGATAATCGCTTGCATCCCTGTGACATATTTGACTGATGAGTGCCTTATACTGTTGAGTGCATATTCTTGTTCATTAGTTACATTCATCTGGGTGCACTTTCAACCTGTCCTAGGGTTAGAACTCATCTTACTGAGATGTCAATCTCACCCCGTCGTGGGATCCATATTTTTTCAGACCCTAAGCCTTGAGGATGTTGCTGACTTGATTAGGCGACCTAAAAGAAATGACAGCTTATTTTGATGAGTTCCCGGACGATCGAGGTACCGTATATGTTAGGAAGTGTACAATGGTCTAGGTCGATGAGAGCGGTAAAGACTGGAAACCGCAGAGATTTGAGACTTGGTTTCGTCGGATACGCGAAGTTACCACGGGCCCGTTAAAGTTTACTGAGGTGCCTCAAGAAGCCATCCCCAGCTGGTGTCGTCCCACTCGGAATCCTATGGAGGTAGAGGTGTCCATTGCTGGTTCGAGGAACACGCTTGAGAGAACCCCAACCTTGGAGGACATAGTTGAGGTGATAGAAATTGATGCCTTAGAGGATGAGCCGGAGGACAACACGATGGAGAACACTGTGGACTTGATCTGTCTACGAGCCTACTGAGTATGTTGAGGAGACTGACGACTCCAGCAGTTCGACCTAGGGGTTTCCTCACTTACTATGTAGTCTTTTGGTGATGATCTCGCTGGCCAGTTTCTTTTGGGGACTTGATATAGTTGTCTTTTGACTATTTCCTGCTAGCCCTGATCTGTCTGTAGGGTTAGTTCACCTGCATTTTTGTATGAACTCGTGGAATGCTATATATATATATATATATATATATATATATATATTATGTTCTTGTTACTTAGGTCCCCTTTGGTTTATGTACGAAGGTGTGACATTTGTTCCATTTTCGCATCCTCATTTTCATTACATATCTCTCGGTATGTGATTCCTGGGGCTCAAGAGTATAGTTAAGGGAGTTGCGCACTCATGCCCAAGGTGTGGGGCGGGACAACCGTCGCCGCTTTCCTCTGCGGCCGCCGGTTGCAGACCGTCACCCGCCGCTGCCCACTGCTGCCAGCTGTCGCCACTGGTCAAAAGTAAAAAAAAAAAATAAATCAACTTCTGCTTTTGAGGAGAAGTAAAAGTTGATTTCTCTATAAGAAGTGTTGTCATGCAGCACATGGGATCCTTCAACTTTTGATACATATTTAGTTTGCTCCTTGAACTATATAAAAATATTCAAAGTTGTCATTCTCTTAATTCAAGTTCAGGTACAACATTAAAGATTTTCATATTGTTCATGAACTAAACTAAACAATACCAAAAGTTCAGGGACTATATTGTACATTAAGTGAAAGTTCATGGACCATTTGTGTCATTTTTGTAAGAAGCAAAAAAGGCACCCAAGATTTCATAGCTAGAATCTAGAAATACAATAACAGAGAAAAGTGATTGTTGCACTGATTTGGAATCTATCGTTCTTGATACAGAACAATGACGATCCAAGACATAAGCGCTTTTCCTCTATTACCCTTTAAATCACTGTCTCAATCAGATGTCCTCTCAAGAATAGCCTTTTGCAACTGCTCCTTATGCAAGCCTAATTGTGCATCAGGATTAGAGGAGGGACTTGAACTCTATTTATAGAATTTTTAACCAGACCCTCCCATCACGAATCGAGTAGAACTCCGCCTGCACTAACTAGACTCATATTAGACTAGCTAAAAATCTATATATCTTTTATTTATTAGACCAATTCCGTAAAACGGTAATTACAATATTATTTAATGTAGCTTATATCAGAAAAACTCTTACGATTTTCTCCCTCAACAATAATTTGGTCGGAAAATCTTAAACCTAGTAATTACTATGCGTAGAAAGGATTCTCAAGTTCTTTTTATTGCGTGGTTGGATCAAGAACATTAAAAGAACATCATCAACATAATTCTTCAACTTCAGCAACATCCACATTGATTCATTATCTTGATGCCCAAGATGTGCAAAACACAGTTCGCCTTGAAAATCTATAAAAAAAAAAAAGTTGGATTGAGTCATGAATTGGTAGATGTTTTAGGACTCTAGTAAACATGTCATCTTTTTATTTTTTTAATATAATTAATTCTGCATTTTTTTGTTATGATTTTTTAACTTTTAGCTTTTTTTTATTGTCGACTGGATTTCAGACGAGCCATGTTAGCTTCAAATATTAATAATAAAAATGCTACATCAGCTTTCCGATAATATATATTGGAGTTGGCACTCAAACGATCATTTTCTAAAAAAATACACTTAAGTGATCCAAATAAAACTTCTATCACCAAAAAAGCGTTGTATACAACTTCTGACACTTATATTATTCTTCTCCCAGATATTCTGCATTTGGAGCATGCTTTGTACCACCATCTTGTTGTTGTGTCTGGCAATTGAATTTGATATTCTGAAGTAGGGATACGAATTGGGGTACGTTTAAGAAATTAAAAAGATGAAGGATTAGGGAGGGGACATGGGACACAGAAGGATTGACAATGACCAATTCCCGCTATTGTTTCCTTCTTGTCGTTCATCTTTAGTTGGGTGACATTGGTGGCAATGGCCAGGATTTTTGCAACTCCTCGACAAGGTTAGTGATATAAAATAGTTCGTGAACTTTGATACAATATGCTATGTGGTCTCTAAACTTTTAATTTATTCAATGTAGTTCTTGAACTTTATTCCAATATGTAATGTGATCTTTGAACTTTTATTTTTTTTCAATGTGGTTCCTCAACTTTTGATACATCTTTAGTTTAGTCCTTGAACTTTATGAAAATATCCAAAGTTGTCATTCTATGAATTCAAGTTCATGGATAACATTAAAGGTTTTCATATTGTTTAGGGATCAAGCTAAACGTGTACCAAAAGTTCAAGAATCGTATTGCACATTAAGTGAAAGTTATGGACCATTTGTGTCATTTTTGTAAGCAACGAAAAAGGCATCCAAGAATATCATAGCTAGAATCTAGAAATATAATAACAAAGGAAAGAAATTTATGCACTTGATTTGAAATCCATCATTCTTGATATGAAGTAGCGAAGATCCAAGACATAAGCGTTTTTCTTTTATTACCCTCTGAATCACTGGCTCAATGAGATGTAACCTCCAGAATAGCTTTTAACAACTGTTCTTTATGTGAGGCTAATTGTGCATCAGGGTCAGAGGAGGGACCTAAGCTCTATTTATAGAGTTTTTAACCTGATCCTCTCATCACGTATGGAACTGAACTCGTCTTATACTAACCAGACTCATATTAGACTAGTTAAGAATCTATATATTTTTTATTTATTAGACCAATCCCGCAAAAAGTAATTACAATATCAATTAATGTAGCAATATCAGAAAAGCTATTACAATTTTCTCCCTCAACAATAATTTGATTGAAAAATCTTAAACCTGGTAATTACTATGTGTAGAAAAGAATCTCAAGTTCTTTTTGTTGTGTGGTTGTGTCACGCCACGAACTCGGTGAGCGCGCGAACATCCCACCAAGTCGTTTATTTTTCGATGGTCTTCCAAGATCCTTCAGCCCACAACTCATAAAATCCATAAACAAAAGAAAGTGAGAAACAACTCCAATTATAAATAAAAACAAAATGAGTTAGGACGGAAAAAGGGTACGCCTCTCATATCTATATTCTACAATTCCTTAGTTACAACAATCAAATACCAATCCACAAAACCAAAATACAATTCCTAAGGCCACAAAAAGCGTAAATCAATTTCCTACAATTACTTTCTCGAGAGCTCATCCTCATCAAGCTCGTGTTTTTATAATCGAGGACCTGAAAAAGTTAATCCTACGATGGGGTGAGATATAAACTCAACAAGCTCACCCTAAACTTAGACTAGGCTATTAGTCCTCCCAGATTATGCAATAAAATAATAGACAATGATTCATCGGTAAAACAGTACATGACAATCAAACGTCAAGGCACCACGATATATCTGGCATAACGCAATCACAATTCAAGGACAATCATATCATCACAACCAAGCTTCGTACTAGTATTAAAGTTCACTTCATCGTCTTTGCCCGCGTCAATACGTCTCAGGCTTGGCCCACGTCAATACGTTTTAGACCATCACAATTAATAAACCCGCGTTAAGACGCCTTAGGTTTCAAATACCATAACAAGGCTTGTGTCATCATGCACTAAATTTATCAAGTGTTCTGACGCATCAGGATATAATCTGACCCCGCATTCTAACACATCAGGGTATAATTCTTCTTGCGACCTCGCATTTTGACGTATCAATGTACCATAGGCCCTTAGGCTTATATTTCATTTTCATCAAACTTGTCATCTTAGGACCTATTTATCGTCATGCAAGAATCGCTAGCCAAACTTATCTCTCAAGTACAATTCTACCAAACAAATAATAAATCTTTTACATGAGAGTCGTCATAGTAAAACATCACAAGGTAACATCAAATACCCACCAAGACAATCAATTTCATAAATTGTTCTCTTGCCAATTCATTCATATTTTTCATGCAATCACCACTCAAGGCCAAATATCCCACAACCGCACAAGCATTCATGTCAATCGAATGCACATAACAACAATTCAGTCATGAGAATTATAATTTCACATCAAAGCAAGCACATAAGGCTCGGCCTACATTCACTCCATTCGGCCACTCACAAATCATACGCAATAAGTCCACAAACTTCATCCATTCGACCGCCAACTAATCCAGTAGTGTCCTAGCGTCCTAGCAGAGGTTTAAGGGTAACTTACCTCGTTAATTAAGTTAGCACCTCCACTCTCGGCCAGAATAGAGCAAACGTGTAGCCCTAAGAATTTTCACAAATCGTCCATTAACATGCTTCCAAATTCATTACACACACATCACCTTAGTGTTAATTCGACACTTCCTAACCATGAAAATATGGCACTCAATCAAGGTTAGGTCATCCAAACCTCATTCCACAAAAGTTGTCCACTCTGGTCCTCCACGACCAGGTTCAATCACAGATAAACTGATATATCTCTACTAGCTTTTTTAGGAAACAAATTTTAGAATCTCGTACTTCAAGGTCTTATGGACGTGTGGGCGAAAACGAATTTCAATTTGAGTACCGGACGAGTTAGAACAACTCATTTTAAAAATGGTGCATGTTGAGGACAAATTGGTCGGTGTCTAAAGTTTTTCACCTCTAACAGTCCTTAATCATTTCTAAACTTCAATTATTTGTAAAATATCCTTGCCAATACATCATGCAACATCAATAGAGGTCTTACCGAAATTTTTGAGACAAGGCGACACCCCCAATGACTCCCAAAAGGCTCGGTTCAAATCTGTCCAGTGTAAGGGCAGCTTGCGATTCCTATGAGAATCGCAGCAAATATCCATTATAATATATATAAACCCTATTCCTTCACACAACCCTCTTGCCAAGACATTAAACTATGTCTCTAAGGGTCTTACCGAGCATTCCATAGTAAGGCGACGCCCCCAAGAGCATCCAAAGGGTTCGGTTCTCAGACCGGCAGTAGAGGCGCAGAACTGTTCCAGCAAGATCACGCAAAATTCACCATTAAAATCCATTTCAACTCCAAAAAAATTCCCATCTCATCTTTTAAATCCTTAATCTAGGTGTTAAGGAGGTTTCACCGAAAGTTTGGAAGCAATCAAGCTCTTGAAGTGGGAGAACAAAGACCTTCTCTTAACTGGGTTAGAATCTGACCCGTCCTGACCTTTGCCTCTTCAAACGGACCTACTGGACAAATGGTGGGGCCAAATCAAGCTTACAATATGTCCCTAGAAAGTTAAGGCAATAAGATTTCAAATGACAGTGGGTTTACCTCAATTCGATATCGGTTTTCAAAGTTATGGCCGAAACAGTGCATCTGTCAAAGTTATGGACTGGTCGGGTGAGCTCCATTCGGCGAAGAGGAAAAAGAAGAAGAAGTAGAGTTGAGAGAGAAGGTGGTCCATGAAAAATGAGAGGGAGAGAGAAGAGATTGGGCTTAATCCCACCTTGGTCAATTCTCTTTGAATGGTAGATTAAAAGTGCTCAATAAATGCTAACCACACAAGATTGACATTTGTCCTCAAGTATACTAATATCTTGGCTTGCAATGAATATAAGGCCCTCTTCATTTTCGGCAGCCCTAGGAACATCAAAATGACCAAAATGCCCTTCTTCAAGTCTTAAGACTATGTTAAACCTCGAGGGGCAAAATGGTCATTTCGCACTTTCCGTAAAAAAACTTTACTTTTCCAATTTAAATTGCCCTTGATAAGACGACGTCCAATTTATTTCAAATGTTAAGGAATTCCTCATTGTCTGATACCTAATTTCTGAGGTCTAATTTAATGTCGAGCTATCGTCGACTGTAATTCCAGTTTATCTCAAAGACGGGCGACTCTTGCAGGCGCTACGGATATCGACCTTGGAATTTTTCAAGCCGTGGCGACTTTGGTGGTCATGTGATTGTAAGGGTTTTGTGACATTCTGATTTTTCCTGTTATTTCGAGACTTATTAATGAGAATATATATAACGATATATTTCAGTCGTATCTCGCTCGGATTTGATCAATCTCGAGTTAAATTACCAAAAGGGGAAGGTTGATGCGAGACAAGGTACGTGGACCTAGGGAGCTTGAATAGGAAATGACAATTTGATCATAAGGATTGTTGAGGGGACATTTAGAGCCATGAAAGGCCGATCTAAGAACGATTAAAGAATGTATTGCTAGCGTCATATGATTGGAGCGCGGGTGGTGCCGCTTAATCAATGTATAAGTTGCAAAATTTTCTTAAATCGAACAATGACGATCGAGACCGATGGAACTAGTAATAAACCCTCACAATTACATAACAACCAAGGTCACCATGAATTGACGAGCCCTAAGTATGATATGAATCACAGATTCGATACGCGTAACGTCTGCAAAAGCCGTCCTTCAGTTCGGGATAGGCTGAAATCACATCTAACAGAGAAATGATTCAGAGACGAGTCTCGAAATTAGAAAATGGAGAATCAAGAATTCCAACATTATATTGGATTGGTTGTCGCCTCATCAAAGAAAATTGAAATTAGAAAAACGACGATCTGGACGTCAAGGGTAAAATTACCATTTGCCCCTCAAGCCTTGGCCTTGCATTTATAAATGGATAAGGCTATTATGGTCAATCACAATACCCCATGGCTGCCGAAAATTATGAAAAATAACAACCCTTTGATGAAGACTTGATTGACATATGGACAAGTGTCAATGGAAGATGGATGAACATTAATTAAACAACTTTTAACCTACCATTCTACCAAGTTGACCAAGCCATTTTGTGTATACACCCTCTCCCCCTCTTCCCTTCAGCCGAACACTCCACAGCCATCATCATCTTCTTCTTCTTCTTCATCTTCTTCACCGAGAGCTGCTCCCGCCCGACCGATTCTGCCCGCCTCCATCGCCGCCGTCGATCGCCACTTCCGGCTACCACTTGAGCTCTAGCCGACCACCAGTGTCTTCTTCATCCTCTTTTCGACCAGCTTCAACTTGAATCAAGTCATTTGAACCACTGAGGAGCTCCGGCCAGCCACTTTCTCGAGAGTCGATGGAAACCATCGCAGCTGGAGGTAAGCTGCTGTTTGGACTCCTTAGAACCTCTAAACGTTTGAATCTTTTCGACCAAATTTTGTGGACACCTAGGGTACATGTATACTGAGTTGTGTAGAAATTTGAGCTGAGTTTGATGAAGTCTTGACCCTAAATGGGTGTGGTGTTCGAAGGGCAAAAACTGACCGGCAGTAGACTTAGGAAGACCAGCACCGTTCGTGGACCATTTGACATCTCCTTAAGATCAAATTTTCGGTAAGGCTTCCCAACTCCTAGAACTACATGTTAGAAAGTAAATTAGTGGATAAATTGAGGATTTAGGATGGTTTATGAGCTGATTAGTTGAGATATTCACAGAACCGAAAATGCCCTGTTTCGGTTTTGTGCATACTGAATCTTGTGGGGGTTGTTGATGATGGAGTTGAGTTTCAATTTCATTGTTGAGGCTTATGAAGATGTCAATCGATATGTCAATGAGGTGTAAGTTTAGTGAATCGACGAATTGGATGAAAAATTGACGAATTGGATGAATTTCCTTAGGTTGCGCGGCTGACTTGTTCTTGGACTAGTAGAACTGAACCATTGGTGCTCTTGGAAGGAGATTTTTGCCAAATTAAGCTTGAGGTAAGGAGTTTTTAAACCTTGACTAGGAGGATTGGACTCGATGGGGCGACTTGGTTGCGAATTAGGCTGGTTCTTGGGAATTATGGTGTGATTGTCCAATGTGCGTCCTGGTGAGGAGTCGATGGCTTGAACGCTTGTTGAATGTTTGTGCCATGAATTGATTGCCTCTTGTGAGTGAAGAGTTTGATTGCCTTGCATGCCATAGATATCTAGCTCGATGCATGAATTTATACTCAATCATGAAGTTTAAATTGAAATAACATCTGGCATGTTTGGAACTGATGATCCATGAGGCATTGAGACGCATGGTTGTGTTGAATTGTACCCTGATAGGTTGAGACACGAGGTTGAAATGGCCAATGTCTTGATGCGTTGAGAGGCGGGACGGAACTTGATATGTGTCGGCACAGGCCTGGAATGAGATTGAAAACCTGATGCGTTTACGCAGGTTTGTCAATGGGATGGTCTGAGGCGTAATTACGAGGACCGAGCTTGAGGCGTTCTAAACACGAGCATGAATCAATGGAGGCCTGGAAAGGTGGAAGGTATGACCTGTTTTGGCTATGCGTGCTTAATTTGAACGATGAGATATGATGTCATGATTGCGAGCTTGACGCTAGTCTGTATCTATATGTTGTTTAATGACGGTTGAATGCTTCATGTGGTTGCTTACGCCTTTTGTTCACGATTGCATTCACCTGAATGTATGGTCAGTCTAACCTAGAGTTAGGACCTGCTTTACTAATATGTAAATCTCACCCCATTGCGGGATCACATTTTCAAATCCTAGACCATGAGAATGTTGCCAATCAGACTAGGTGACCCGAAAGAGATGTCCGTGTATTTTGAGGAGTTCCCGGATGGATAGAGAACCGTGAACATTAGGAAATGTACCGTAGTCTGGGTCGATGAGGGTGGAAAGAGCTGGAAACCTCATAGGTTCGAGGCTTGGTTTCGAAGGGCATGGGAGGTTACTACTCGGCCATTGAAGTCCTCAGAGGTACCCCGTGGGGTAATCCCTAGTTGGTGTCATCCCACTCGGGATTCTGTGGAGGTCGAGGGGTCAGCAGCTGGTTCAAGGAACATTCCCGAGAGGACCCCAACCCTAGAAGACATCGACGAGGTCATTGAGATCGAAGCTACTGAGGACGACCTGGTAGAGCAATTAGCAGACGAAACGATAGAGGATACCGTAGAGGTACGCTTGGAGACTTTCTTAGAGTACGAGCCTACCGAGGATGCCGAGGAGACTAACGACTGCAGCAGCTCGACCTAGGGGTTTTCGTTTTTCGGATTGTTATTTTGCAGACAACCTCGATGGTCCATTTTCTTTTGGAGATGTTGGGGGTTGTCTTTTGAACCGATCTTATCACCCCTACCGTCTAGCAGGTTTAGTCTACCAGCGCTTTTGTAAGAACTCGTGGGAGGTTATATATGAATGTAATTATGGTGTTCTTGCTATCCAAGTCCTTGCTAATGTTTGTATGGAGGGATTTATGTTATCACTTCTGCATGCGAACGATTGATTTTCATGCATCTCTCGAAATACGTGAATCATGGGATGCTCGAGAGAGTACGCTTGCAGGGTGTCACGCCCATGTACCCGAGGTGCGGGGCGTGACATTTCTGTCTTGCTTGGTATCAGAGCAAGGTCAGCTCGATCCAAGTTGATTGAGGATTGGAGTGATAAGGAGGATTAAGTTGGGACAGGATGGGTAGCGAGACCTTAGGAAACTTGTTAGAATAAGGCATGAGATGCATGGCATATGACTTGGCGCATGTGATTGACATTTGGTCTTAACAAGATTGCGGTGATTTATGAGGACTAAGTTCCATGTCTAGTGCTGAAAGTCATTTTTGGATTTTGATCTATTGAGTAAATGAGCATGGCTAGTTCTGGTGAACCGTTAAAGTGGACGGAATGGAGTAATGGCCATGAACTGTTTAGTGAAATGCCTCTGAAATTAGTTGTGTGGAAGGTCGTTATGTTACGACTATTTCCGTTAAGGCATAGTTTAGTAACTCTGGACTTGGTTAGATGAATGAGTTACTAACTCCTTGGTGAAATTGTGGTGGTCCAGGCTTAGTGAAAGCATACCATAATAAGCAATCCGCCTAGAAGACTTTGAAGACCCAGGAGCGGAGCCTCTAGTTCGAGGCCACTTGTGGCGGAAGACCGAGGATGGACGGAGTGCTGAGAGCACTAGAAAGGATCGGCGACTTCATCGATAGGCAAACCCAGGATAGGGATTTGCCATAGCTCAAGCAGTGGGAGCCGCAATAGCCGCTCTCAAAGCCAATAACGGCAATAATGGAGGCAATGAAAACAACGGCGATCATGACCAGGGCAATGAGGTAGGAAATGCCTAGGAGGAAGTGGTTTTGACCTGGCAGATAGGCCAATTGGTCAATCAATTTATCAAGCTAAAGCCAACCCAGTTCAATGGAACTGGAAACCCCGAAATATTACAGAGATGGATCGAGAAACTGGAAAAGGCCTTTGGAGTACTAAGGTGCACAAATGAGGAAAAGGTACTGTTAGCAGTGTACCAACTGGAAGGGACCACTAATGACTGGTAGGCTACCACTAAGAATGGAGTTTTTCCGGAAGGGACAGCCTTGACCTGGAATGCCTTTACAATGGCATTCAATGACAAGTACTTCTCCGAGACGGGTCAAGAAAGGAAGCAAGTAGAGTTCTTGCAACTACATCAGAATCATCTGACCATAGACCAGTATGAAGCTGAGTTCTCCAAACTATCAAGGTACGCGCCCCGATCGGTAGAGGATTCCCTGGAGAAAGTGTGGAGATTTCGGGATGGACTGAGGCCTAAGCTTCGCAGCCAAATGATAGCTCCGAACCTAAGGACTTACAAGGAAATATACGAACGAGGACAGACTAGAAGGAGAGGAATGGTGCATCTGGATCGTAGTTCAGTTCATTCAGAGATAATCACCAAGCCGGTAAAAGACCTATGGCTGGCAATAGACGTTTCGTCTCCCCAATAAGAAAGAACATTGTGAAGCCGCCGAACCCAATGAATTGGAGTTGCCGCCTCTGTGGCAGAAGGCATGGTAATGGACCTCGTCCGGCAAGGACTAGAGCGTGCTTCAAATGTGGTCAGATGGGCCATCAAATGAGAACTTGCCCGAACCAAACCCCGGCGAATAGACCTCAAGGGCAACGATCATAGGCAGCACTGTCAACTGCCACTCACCAAAATGATCAGAACCGACCCCCAACTTAGGGAAGAGTCTATATAGTGGCACGTAAGGAAGCGAAAGAAGCGCCAGGCGAGATCACAAGTACGGTTTATTTGTGTGATCAAGCTGTTTATGCTTTGTTTGATCCTGGTGCATCACACTTGTTTGTGTCTGCTCAGTTTGCCGATTTGATTTATATAGAGTTGAAACCATTGAGTGTGATTCTATATGTTGCCATCCCGTTGAAGGATAATGTGCTGGTTTCGTTAGGCTACGCTGATTGCGAAATCGTAATCGGCGGTAGTAAAGAGAGTATCGACTTGGCAGTGTTGCTCATGTATGACTTCGATGTGATCATAGGGATAAACTGGTTGGGTAAGTAAAGGGCGATAGTTGATTATGGTAGTATGATAATCCGTTTCTATCCGGAAGGTCGTCCTAGTTTTGAATTTGTGGGAAGTCGAGGAGGAACCTCGATTCCTTTAATCTCGTCTCTTGAAGCGACAAAGCTGATGACTGAAGGATGTCAGGCGTACTTAGTCGCAATTATGGACACGACTGCCGAGGAGCCTAAATTAGAAAGTATTCTGATAGTGCGTAAGTTTCCTGACATTTTCCCCCAAGAGTTGCCAGGGTTTCCACCAGAGCGAGAAATGGAATTCATGATTGAGTTAGCTCCCGAAACGGAGCCGATCTCGAAGACACCCTATAGGATGTCCCTATCAGAACTGAAAGAGCCCAAGGTGCAAATGCAAGAATTACTGGATAAAGGATTTATTCTACCAAGTGCTTCACCGTGGGGAGCGCCAGTGTTGTTTATGAAGAAAAAGGATGGGTCCTTGCGTTTATGCATCGACTACAGATAGTTGAATCAAGTAACTGTAAAGAATAAGTACCCACTGACGAGGATTGATGACTTATTTGACCAATTGCAAGGAGCTGCGATATTCTCAAAAATTGACCTAAGGATCAGGTATCATCAGTTGAGAATTAAGAAAGAGGACATACCTAAGACCGCTTTTAGGACAAGGTATGGTCACTACGAATTCACTATGATGCCTTTTGGACTGACCAATGCTCCAGCCGTATTTATGGACTTGATGCAACGGGTGTTCAAGGAATTCTTGGATAGATTTGTTATAGTCTTTATTGACGATATCCTGATTTACTCAAAGAGTAACGAAGAACACGAAGAGCATCTGAGGACTGTCTTGTAAACCCTAAGGGAGCACTCGCTTTACGCTAAGTTTAGCAAATGCGAGTTCTTGCTGAATAAAGTGGCATTTCTTGTCCATGTAGTATCTGGAGAAGGAATTGCTATGGATTCTACGAAGATCGAAGCCGTTATGAATTGGCCTAGGCCTACTACGGTCACGGAAGTCCGAAGTTTTTTAGGATTGGCAGGGTATTACAGACGATTTGTGGAGAAGTTTTCATCCATAGTTATTCCACTGACGAGATTGACTAAGAAAAAAGCTAAGTTCGAGTGGATAGACAAGTGTGAAAGGAGTTTTCAGGAGTTGAAACATCGGTTAACGACCGCACCGGTATTGACGATCCCATCAAGACCTGGAGGCTATGAGATATATAGCGATGCTTCGCTAAAGGGACTAGGCTGTGTGCTAATACAGCATGGAAGAGTGGTTGCCTATACGTCCCAACAATTGAGACCACACGAGATGAACTATCCGACTCATGATTTGAAATTGGCAACAATCATCTTTGCTCTGAAGATCTGGAGGCATTATTTGTGTTTCAAATTTATATAGATCACCAAAGCCTGAAGTATCTATTTTCTCAAAAGGAACTGAACATGAGGCAGCATCGATGGATGAAGCTATTTAAGGATTATGATTGTGACATATTATATCACCATGTGAAAGCAAACCAAGTCGCGGATGCACTCAATCGGAAATCGAGTATCCCTTGTCTACTAGTAAAAGGATGGTCTTTATTTGAAAATTTGAGTGATTTTGAATTCAGATTGGAAGTCTGTCAGTTATCCAGTTTGATGGCCACACTGAGAATAGAACCTAAGATCCAGGAAAGATGAAAGCCTTACAGTCTACGAACTCGAAAATTCAGAAAATCTTGGAGATGGATGCTACAAAGAGGAAACCAGAGTTCCAAGTGTTAGAAGACGGAATTTTGAAGTTTCGGGGGCGTCTATGCGTACCAAAGTACGAAGAACTTAAAGAAAGGATTTTATCGGAGGCTCACAGAAGCAATTATAGTATCACCCAGGTAGCACGAAAATGTATCAGAATTTGCATCAACATTATTGGTGGAACAAGATGAAAGTGGATGTAGCGAAATATGTGGCGAAGTGCTTGACATGCCAGCAGGTGAAGGCACAATACTGTAAGCCTGGTGGATTGTTAAAGTCGTTAGAGATTCCTGAATAAAAATGGAAACACATGACTATGGACTTTGTCATGGGACTACCAAGGAGCCAAAGAGGCCATAATTCTATTTGGGTAGTCGTGAACCGATTAACCAAGTCTGCACATTTATTCCTGTGCAAAAAGACTTCGCGATGGATAGATATGCTGAATTGTATGTGCGACAGATAGTGAGACTACATGTTGTACCCGTGACAATTACATCGGACAGAGATCCCAAGTTCACGGCGAACTTCTGGAAGAGTCTTCAAGATGCCATGGGAACTCGACTATAATTTAGTACGGCATACCAGCCATAGACGGACGGACAATCGGAGAGAACAATTTAGACGCCCGAGGATATGTTACGAGCATGTGTGATAGACTTTAAAGGTGGATGGGATGATCAGCTGCATTTGGTGGAGTTCGCAGATAACAACAGTTATCAGCAGAGTATCCAAATGGCACCTTTTGAAGCGCTTTACGGAAGAGCTTGCAGGACCCCGATTTGCTGGGACGAGGTTGGAGAAAGAAATATTACAGGCCCAAAATTGATAGAGCAATCGGTGGAAGCGGTAAAGATAATCTGGGATAGACTAAAAACAACACAAAGTCGTCAGAAAAGTTATGCGGATAAACGGCATAAGCCTTTGGAGTTTCAAGTAGGCGATCATGTTTTCCTTAAGGTGTCGTCAATGAGAGGATTATCTCGATTTGAAAAGAAAGGAAAACTAAGTCCAAGGTGCGTAGAACCTTTCGAGATTTTGGAACGAATTAGGACCCTCGCCTACAGGCTTGCCCTACCGCCTAATCTATCCCAAATACACAACGTCTTCCATGTGTCAATACTACGGAAGTATGAACCAGACCCGACGCATGTATTGGATTACGAGATTATCGAAGTGGATGACAGAGTATCCTACGTAGAAAAGCCAACCAGGATCAAAGATCGACAAGAGCAGATTATGAATAATGAGACGATTCCATTGGTCAAAGTTGTTTGGGAGCACCATGGAACCAAAGGAGTTACGTGGGAAAGCGAGAAAACGATCAGACGTCAATACCCCCATTTGTTTGAGTAACCGGTTTATTGTAAATTTCGATGATGAAATTTTTGTAAGGGGGAAGAGTTGTGACATTCTGATTTTTCCTGTCTTTCAAGACTTATTAATGAGAATATATCGAACGATGTATTTCAATCGTATCTCGCTCGGATATGATCAATCTCGAGTTAACTGACCAAAAGGGGAAGGCTGACGTAAGACAAGGTACGTGGACCTAGGGAACTCGAATAGGAAATGGCATTTTGACCATAAGGATTGTCGAGGGGACATTTAGAGTCATGAAAGGCCAATCTAAGAACGATTAAGGAATGCATTGCTGGCGTTATACGATTAGAGCGCGGGTGGTGCCGCTTAACCAATTTATAATTTGTAAAATTTTCCTAAATCGAACAATGACGATCGAAACCGTTGGAACTAGTAATAGACCCTCGCAATTACATCACAACCAAGGTCGCTATGAATTGATGAGCCCTAAGTGTGATATGAATCACAGAGTCGATACGCGCAACGTCTAAAAAAGGAGCACGTCAGTTCGAGATAGACTGGAATCACATCTGATAGAGAAATGAATCAGAGACGAGTCTCGAAATTAGAAAATGGAGAATCAAAAATTTCAACATAATAATTGGATTTGTCGTCCCCTCATTGAAGAAATTGAAATTAGAAAAATGACATTCCGGACGTCGAGGGTAAAATTACCATTTTGCCCCTCAAGCCTTGGCCTTGCATTTATAAATGGATAAGGGCATTTTGGTCAATCACAATACCCTATGGCTGCTGAAAATTAAGAAAAATAACAGCCCTTGGATGAATACTTGATTGACATATGGACAAGTGTCAATGGATGGTAGATGAGCATTAATTAAACAACTTTTAACCTACCATTCTACCAAGTTGACCAAGCCATTTTGTGTATACACCCTCTCTCCCTCTTCCCTTTAGCCGAACACTCCACAGCCATCATCATCTTCATCTTCATCTTCTTCACCGAGAGCTATTCCCGCCCGACCGATTCTGCCCGCTGCCGTCGACCGCCACTTTCGGTCACCACCTGAGCTTAAGCCAACCACCAGTGTCTTCTTCATCCTCTTACCGGCCAGCTCCAACTTGAATCAAGTCATTTGAACCACTAAGAAGCTCCGGCCAACCACTTTCCTGAGAGCCGACGGAAACCGTCACAGCTGGAGGTAAGCTGCTATTTGGACTCCATAAGACCTCTAAACTTTTGAATCTTTCGATCAAATTTTGTAGACACCTAGGGTACATGTATACTGAGTTGTGGTAGAAATTTGAGCTGAGTTTGATGAAGTTTTGACCCTAAATGGGTGTGGTGTTCGAAGGGCGAAAATTGAACAACGGTAGACTTAGGAAGACCAGCACCGTTCGTGGACCATTTGACGTCGCCTTGAGCTCAAATTTTTGGTGAGGCTTTCCAACTCCTAGAACTACATGTTAGCAAGTAAATTAGTGGATAAATTGAGGATTTAGGATGGTTTATGGGCTGATTAGTTGAGATTTGCATAGAATTTAAAATGTCTTATTTCGATTCTATGCATACCAAATCTTGTGGGGGCAGTTGGTGGTGAAGTTGAGGTCCAATTTCATTGTTGAGGCTTATGAAAATGTCCATCGATATGTCAATGAGGTGTAAGTTTAGTGAATCGACGAATTGGACGAGAAAATTGACGAATTTGATGAATTTCCTTAGGTTGCACGGTTGACTTGTTCTTGGACTATTAAAACCGAACCATTGGTGTGCTTGGAAGGAGATTTTTGCTGAATTAAGCTTGAGGTAGGGGATTTCTAAACCTTGGCTAGGAGGATTGGACTCGATTGGGCGAATTGGTTGCGAATTAAGCTGGTTCTTGGGAATTATGGTGTGATTGTCCAATGTGTGTCCTCATGAGGATTCGATGGCTTGAATGCTTATTGAATGTTTGTGCCATGAATTGATTGCCTCTTGTGAGTGATGAGAACGATTGCCTTGCATGCCATAGATATCTAGCTCGATGCATGAATTTGTACTCAAACATGAAGTTTAAATTGAAATAACGTCTAGCATGTTTGGAACCGATGATGCCCTGAGGCGTAGAGACGCGGGGTTGAAATGGCTAATGTCCTAATGCTTTGAGACGCGGGACGGAGCTTGATATGTGTCGACACATGCTTAGAATGAATTAAAAACCTGATGCGTTTACGTAGGTTTTTCAATGGGATGGTTTGAGGCGTAATTACGCGGACCGAGCCTGAGGCGTTCTAAACGTCGACGTGAATCAATGGAGGCCTGGAAAGGTGGAAGGTGTGACATGTTTTGGCTATGCTTGCCTAATTTGAACGATGAGATATGATGCCATTATTGCATGCTTGACGCTAGTCTGTATCTATATGTTGTTTAATGACTGTTGAATGATTCATGTGGTTGCTTGCGCCTTTTGTTCACTATTACATTCACCTGAGTGTACGGTCAGCCTAACCTAGGATTAGGACCTGTCTTACTGAGATGTAAATCTCACCCCGTTGCAGGATCACATTTTCATATCTTAGACCGTGAGAATGTTGCTAATCAGACTAGGTGATCCAAAGGAAATGTCCACATATTTTGAGGAGTTCCCGGACTGACGGGGAACCGTGTACGTTAGGAAATGTACCGTAGTCTAGGTCGATGAGGGTGGAAAGAGCTGGAAGCCTCATAGTTTCAAGGCTTGGTTTCAGAGGGCAGGGGAGGTTACTATTAGGCCAATGAAATCCTCTAAGGTACCCCGTGGGATAATCCCTAGTTGGTGTCATCCCACTCGGGATTCTGTAGAGGTCGAGGGCTCAACAGTTGGTTCGAGGAACATTCCTAAGAGGATCCCAACCTTGGAAGACACCAATGAGGCCATTAAGATTGAAGCTACCGAGGACGACCTGGTGGAGCAGTCAGCAGACGAGACGATGGAGGATACCGTAGAGGTACGCTCGGAGACTTTCTCGGAGTATGAGCCTACCGAGGATGCCAAAGAGACTGACGACTGCAGCAGCTCGACCTAGGGGTTTCCGTTTTCTGGACTGTTATTTTGCTGACGACCTCGATGGTTCGTTTTCTTTTAGAGATGTTGGGGGTTGCCTTTTGAACCGGTCTTGTCACCCTTACCGTCTAGCAGGTTTAGTCTACTAGCGCTTTTGTATGAACTCGTGGGAGGTTATGTATGAATTTAATTATGGTGTTCTTGCTATCCAAGTCCCCGCTAATGTTTGTATGGAGGGATTTATGTTATCGCTTCCGCATGCGAACGATTGATTTTTATGCATCTCTCGAAATACGTGAATCCTGGGACGCTCAAGAGAGTAAGCTTGCAGGGTGTCGCGCGCGAGTGCCCGGGATGCGGGGCGCGACAAATTTACCGTTCGTTTCTGCAGTCCTAACCATCGAAATCCGATTTAGGAAATCATCGCAAATTACATATTAGTTAGGCGGAATCACCCGTGTCCCGACGTATAACACTAGTAAGGCATTTCATGCTCGTTCCTAGATCGACCTCTGCTGGCCCAAAATATGCCCTCGACAATCCTTATGGTCAAAGCGTCATTTCTTATTAAAACTTCTAAGGTCAATGTACCTGACTCCACGTTGGTCTTTCCCTTTTGGTTAGTTAACTCAAGAGTGGTCAACTACGAGCGAGTTATAACTGAAATACACCGATTGATATCCTTCCATTCCATAGACTCGAGAGGTGTTGGGAATTCGGAATGTCACAGGTTGGATCAAGAACATTTAAAAAACATCATCGACAGAAACATCCAAACTAATTCAGTATCTTGATGCCCAAGATATTCATATCATGGTTCTCCCTGAAAATCTATGAAAAGTTGGATTGAGTCATGAAGGTAGAAGCTTTAGGATCTTTAGTACATATTGCATTTTTTTATTTTTAAATCTAATTAATTATGCATTTTTTATATGATTTTTCAACTTTTAGCTTTTTTTATTGCTAACTGGAGTTCCAACAAGCCACATCAGCTTAAAAAATTAATAAAAAAAATGCCACGTCGGATTTTTGACAATACCTATGGGAATTGGCACTCAAACGATCGTTTTTCAAATATATATATAATTAAGTGATTCGAACGAAATTTTTAGTATCAAAGTGAGCATTGTACACAACTTTTGACACTTATGTTATTCTTCTCCCAGATATTCTGCATTTGGAGCACCATCCTGTTGTTATATCTATAGACTTGATCTTTGTCTAGCAATTGAATTTGATATTCTGAATTTGGGATAAGAATTGGAGTATGTTCAGGCAATTGAAAAGATGAAGGATTCGGGAGGGGACTTGGGACACAGAAGGATTGAGAGTTACCAATTCACGCTATTATTTTCTTGTTGTCATTCATTTTAAGCTGGGTGACATGGGAGGCAATGACCAGGATTCTTGCATCTCCTCAACAAGGTTAGTGATATAAAAAGTCCATGAACTTTGATTCAATATGCGATGTGGTCCCTGAGTTTTTAATTTATTCAATGTAGTCCTTGAACTTTACCCTAATATGCAATTTGATCTTTGAACTTTTAGTTTGTTCAATGTAGTCCTTCAACTTTTGATACATGTTTAGTTTAGTCCTTGTACTATATGAAAATATTCAAAGTTGTCATTTTATTAAATAAATTCCAGGGATAACATTGATGATTTTCATATTGTTCGGGGACTAAACTAAATATGTACAAAAAGTTCAGGGACCACATTGCAAATTAAGTGAAATTCATGGACCATTTATGCTATTTTTGTAAACACCGAAAAAGGCACCCAAGATTATGATAGGTAGAATCTAGAAATCCAATAACGAAGGAAAGAGATTTGTGCATTTGATTTGGCTTCCATCAAATTTTTGATATAGAACAGCGAAGATCCAAGACTTAAGTGATTCTCTTCCATTACCCTTTGAATCACCATCTCAATGAGATGTCACCTCAAGAATAGCTTTTTGCAACCGTTCCTTATGTGAGGCAAATTATGCATCAAGATTAGAAGAGGGATTTGAGCTATGTTTATAGAGTTTTCAACGAGACCATTTCATCACAAATCGAGCTGAACTCGGCTCACATTAGCTAAACTCATATTAGACTAGTTAAGAATATGTATATCTTTTCTTTATTAGACCAATCAAGTAAAACATTAATTACAATATCAGAAAAACTCTTAAAATTTTCCTCCTCAACAACAATTGATTGGAAAATCTTAAACGTGGTTATTACTATGAGTAGAAAGGATTCTCAAGTTCTTTTTCTTGTGTGGTTGGATCAAGAACATTAATAGAACATCATCGACACAATTCTTCAACTTTAGCAACATCCAAACCGATTCAGTATCTTGATGCCCAAGATGTACACAACATGGTTTTCCCTGAAAATATATAAAAATTTGGATTGAGTCATGAATTGGTAGAAGTTTTAGGACTCTAGTAAACATGGCATTTTTTTTGGAAATTTTTATTTTTTAAATTAATTAATTATGCATTTTTTTTATTATGCCTTTTCAACTTTTACCTTCTTTTTTTTACTACTGACAGGAGTTCCGACAAGCCACATTAGCTTCAATATTAATAAAAAAAATGCGACGTCGGCTTTTCGATAATACATATCGGAGTTGGCACTCAAACGATCATTTTCCAAAAAAATGCACTTAAGTGATCCGAATGAAAATTTTGGCAACAAAGTAAGCGCTACACACAACTTTTGACACTTATGTTATTCTTCTCCCATATACTCTGCATTTGGAGCATACTTTGTACCACTATCCTCCTGTTGTGTCTACAGCCTTGATCTTAATCTGGCAATTGATTTGATAATTTGAAATATGGATATGAATTGGAGTACGTTTAAGCAATTGAAAAGATGAAGGATTCGGGAGGGGACTTGGGACACATAAGGATTGATAGTGATCAATTCAAGCTAATGTTTTCTTGTTGTCAGTCTTCTTCAGTGGGGTGACATGGGAGGCAATGGCTAGGATTCTTGCATCTCCTCAACAAGGTTAGTGATATAAATGTGGTCCATGAACTTTGACCCAATATGCAATGTGATCCTTGAACTTTTAATTTATTTAACGCAATCCTTGAACTTTGCCCCAATATGCATTATGGTTTTTGAACTTTTTGTTTGTTTAGTGTGGTCTCTCAACTTTTTATACATGTTTAACTTAGTTCTTGAACTATATGAAAATATTCAAAGTTGTCATTCTATTAATTCAAGTTTAGGGACAACATTGAAGATTTTCATTATTGTTCAAGCACTAAACTAAACATGTATCAAAAGTTCAGGGATTATATTGCACATTGATTGAAAGTTCATGGACCATTGTGTCATTTTTGTAAGCAGCGAAAAAGGCACCAAAGATTACCATAGCTAGAATTCAGAAATATAATAACGGAGGAAAGAGATTTGTGTACCTGATTTGGATTCCATCATTCATGCTATGGAATAGCAACGATACAAGACATAAGCGCTTCTCCTCCATTATCCTATGAATCACTGGCTTAATGAGATATCTCCTCGTGATTAATGCTTTGCGACTTTTCTTATGTGAGGCTAATTGTGCATCAGTGTTAGAGGAGGGATTTGAGCTCCATTTATAGAGTTTTCACTCATCACGGATTGAGTTGAACTCGGCCCACACTAGCTAGACTCATTAGACTAGTTAAAAATGAGTATATATTTTTTTCTTAGATCAATCCTGTAAAATGGCAATAACAATGTCAATTAATGTAGCCCATATTAGAAAAGCTCTTACAATTTTCCCCCTTAACAGCTTAAACCTGGTAATTACTATGTGCATAAAGGATTCTCAAGTTCTTTTTCTTGTATGGTTGGATCAAGAACAATAAATGAACACCATCACGGAATTCTTCAACTTTAGTAACATCCGGCATTTTTCAACTTCAGCAACATCCAAATTAATCCAATATCTTGATGCCCAAGATGTGCACAACATGGTTCTCCCTGAAAATCTATAAAAAGTTGGATTGAATCGTGAATTGGTAGAAGTTTGTGCACCGTTTGCCATTATAAACTCCGATTGTCATTGGTACCAAGACGATAATGATTGGCTAATCCTTGTTTAAAATACAAGTGAAAGCCGTTATACGCCGACGCACATCGGCGTGTGGCTGTGCATGGGGTGGTGCAGCATCTTCGGCCCATCAAAACACCCGTCTCGACGAGACGAGTTTGAGTATATGATAAAAAACAATTTCCATCGGACAATTCAAAAATTGGAAAAAAAAACTTAAAGTTCTAAATTTAGACTATGGAAAGCTCTAATACTACATGTTAGCATCCAAAACAACATCCCATGATCTGCATAACTATTATCTAGAAACATAGTAAAGATTTAAAGGAATTTATGCACCTAATTTAGAATCCATCATTCTTGATGCGTAATAGTGATGATTCAAAGCTCAAGTATTTCTCTTCTATCGCATTTTAAATCACTAGATCAATGAGACGGCCCCTCGTAATGCAATCCTATGGATGCTCTTTATATGAATTTTTTTTTATTTTGTGTATTAGGTTTAAAGGAAAGACTTGAGTGCTATTTATGAAGTTTTCAGCTATGACCTCTCATCATGGGCTGCGCTCAACTCAACCCACACAAGTCATGTCTATAATAGACTAAAATATTTAAACTTATCATATTAGATCAACCCTATAAAATGGTAAATTATAATGTTAATTAGTGTAGCCCACATCAGGAAACTTCTTACAACGAGTTCCATCAAAATCCTCGCCAATTTTGGCCCATAAGGTAACCAGAAACCTGTTACGACTGCTAAAAGAATTATGCAAGGAATGAATGCATGAAAAATGACAATAGTCAGATATCGATCCTACTACTTCGACCCGCTTTAGCTTAAATCTTCTATTTCCAAACTTTTCATTTTGTGAAGTCTTTCTTTGGAATATAATTGTAGCAGGGTGACCGATAGATGTCACTTGACCCATCACTTCTATATCATGATGAAACCAATCTCAGATTGAGGGTATAGTTTTCAATAATTTTCTAGACTACGTATGCCTCTAAAAGCACATTTATCTTTCTCTGCTTGGGCAACAAAAATCTCGGATAAAGTCCACAAGTTTACGGTTGGATTTGAGTATTCGTAGCTTATGTTTCTACCATTATAGCATAAGTAATTTCAGCTAATTGAGCCTATAGATAAGCTGGGCTGTTTAGTTTGCAGTAAAGACCAACTAAGAGCAATGTGTAATTCTTGCTCTTTCACCAAAAAAACCCCAGAGTTAAATATTCACACTTGCACATCATATTCTATTCGAAATACCAACACCAGTAAGCAAGAGCAATTACAAAAAAGATGTGAAAGTGACATGTATCTGTGAGATTTTGTGGGATCACTTCCTTTTATTGCATTGGATGTTTAACCTTTAGATGAATTAATAGTTAAATATTCTAACAAGTCCCCATATGCATGAATTGAACTTTAGCCTAAGCCTTAAGCATGAAAATATGTAATTGAGAGGCAAATAGGGATATGAAAAAATTTGAACTTATTACCTCCTGTTCTGATACCATTTGACTCTGACACAATGTGGGATTTTCTGGAACTATTGCCAATTGCTCTAAAAACTTAATGGACTACAAAAAAAAACATGGACTTAGCCATGAAATTTTGCTAAAAAAAATATTTTTTGCTAATTTGCGACGAAAATAGCAACGAGAAAAAATAATTTGTCGCTATTTGCAACGAAATTCGTGACAAAAAAAAAATTCATGGCTAATTAGCAACGAAATAGCGACCAATGAATTTCATCGCCACTTAGCCACGAATTTAGCGACGAAACTATTTTCGTAGCTAATTTGCCACGAATTTAGCGACGAAATAATTTTTGTAGCTAATTAGCCAAGAAATTAGCAACGAAAAATTTTTTCGTAGCAAATTTACCACGAAATTAGCAATGAAAAAATTTTGTCGCTAAATATTTTGACTGAATTTAATTTTTCAGGATTTAGCGACGAAACAAGATATTCGTAGCAAAATTAGCGACGAATATCCATTGAAAGGTGGCCTCCTTCGCAAAATATTAAATTTTAATTAGAATTCAGTTAGCGATGAATATAGTATTTTGTGGCCAATTTAGCTACAAAATAATCTTTTCGTCGCCAATTTTTCATTTCTTATTTAAATTTAGTAAATTTAGCAACGAATTAATTCTTTCGTTGCTAAATAATATTTTATGTAATGTATATTAGCGACGAAATCAGATTTTCGTCGCTAATTAATTTTTTATTTTAATTAAATTAGCCACAAAAATTCATTTCGTTGGTAAATTAAGCAATTGAATTTTTTTAGTTAGAATTCAGTTAGCGACGAATATAGTATTTCGTGGCCAATTTAGCCACGAAATAATCTTTTCGTTGCTAATTTTTTCTTTTTGTTTTAAATTTAGTAAATTTACCGACCAAATGACACTTTCATCAGTAACTTTTTTTTATTTTAATTAAATTAGTGATGAAAATTCATTTCGACACTAAATTAAGAAAAATTGAATTTTATTTATTATAATTCATTTAACGATGAATTTGGTATTGTCTCGCCCCGCACCCCAGGCACGAGCGCGACTCGCTACGAGCAAACTCTCAAGTCCCAGGATTCACTTTCCGATAGATGCATGATACAAAGAAGTGTGCGGAAGCGATAACATACATTACTCCGTATAAAATCCATGGGGAACCTAGGTAACAAGAACATCGTATATAACATAACATCACAAGTTTATACAAAAGTGCATGTGAGCCAATCCTACTAATAGGTCGGGGTAACAGGACTGAATCAAAAGACAACCATATCGAGTCCCCAAAACAACTGACCGACGAGATCATCATCAAAAGACTGCATAGTAAATCAGGAAACCCCTAGGTCGAACCACTAGAATCGTCGGTCTCCTCAGCGTCCTCCGTAGGCTCGTAGTCTAAGAAAGTCTTGGAACGTACATCCACAGTATCCTCCATCATGGTATCCTCTAAAGCCTCAATCACAATCAACTCCTCGGTGTCCTCTAATTTGGGGTCTTCTCAGGCATGTTTCTTGAACCAGCAGCGGACAGCTCTACTTCTACGGAATCTCAAGTGGGATGACACCAGCTATGGATAGCCTTGGGAGGTACCTCCGAGGCCTTCAGCGGACCAATGGTAACTTCGCCTACTTTACAGAACCAAGCTTCAAACCTATGTGGTTTCCAGTTTTTACCACCCTCGTCGACCTAGACCATTGTATATTTCCTAATATTGACAATAGCTCGACCGTCCGGGAACTCATTGAAATACGTTGTCATTTCCTTCAGGTCGTCTAGGCGAGTGAGCAGCATCTTCAAGGCTTAGGGTTTGAAAATATGGTCCCACGACGGGGTGAGATTCACATCTCAGTAAATTAGGTCCTAACCCTAGGTCAGGCTAACAGTACACCCAGATGAATGCAAATAATGATCAAGAACAGGCATTTAACAACATAAGACACTCATCGGCCATAAAGTGCCACCCGGGTACAAGCGATTGAAAAAAAAATCGAGCAGTCATGGCATCATAGCTTATTAATCAAGTCAAGCAGAGAATACAAAATCAAGCCATACGTTCCACCCTTCCGAACTTCCTCATGAATCACGCCTGCGTTTAGAACGCCTCAGGCCTGATCCGCATCATTACGCCTCAGACTATCAGATTGGTAAACCTGCATAAAGGCATTAGGTTTCCAAATGACATTCCAAGCCTGTGTCAACACATATTCCATCTCGTCCCGCGTCTCAATGCATTAGGACATTAATTCTCACCACCCCGTGTCTCAACGCATCAGGGTACCAACCACCACAAACCCACGTCTCAACACCTCAGGGTATCACAAGTTCTCAAGCATGTCAAAATTCATTTCAAATCAAGACTTCATGATCAAGTACAAGATCATACAACGAGCTAAGTATCTATGGCATGCGAGACAATCAAACTCATCACTCAAAAGTGGTAATCAACTCATGCCATATGCATCTAGCAAGCATTCAAGCGATCACCAATCCACAAAGACGAACATCGGACAAAAGCATAATAATCTCATGGGAATCCACCAAATTCACCACCAATTCATCCAGTCGAGTTTGATCTTCCTAGCCAAGGTTTAGAAACCCCTTACCTTAAGCTAAAATCAACAAAATTCCCCTTCCAAACACCTCAAGTATTCGGTCCTAAGCAATCCGAAATAGGGCAGCCGTATACCTAATAGAAATCAACCCATTTCATCAATTTTTCCTCATCCAATCATCAAACCACCAAGCATAAACCTTGTTGACATATCAATTGAATTTCTATTACGCCTCAATGAAGAATTTACAGCTTGATTAAACCATGAACAACCCCTAAGATCTCGACAAGAACAAAATCGAAACAGGACATTTTCGGATCTGTTTAGTGCCCGAGTAATCAG
Organism: Rhodomyrtus tomentosa; assembly: GCA_028455895.1. Classification (NCBI taxonomy): domain Eukaryota; kingdom Viridiplantae; phylum Streptophyta; class Magnoliopsida; order Myrtales; family Myrtaceae; genus Rhodomyrtus; species Rhodomyrtus tomentosa. The sequence continues at coordinate 29,569,176 of JAPCWY010000001.1, read as the reverse complement.
TCCATAAACTACCTTTAAATCTCAATTTATCCACTAAACTACTTGCTAACATATAGTTCTAGATGTTAGGAAGTCTCACCGAAAGTTTGAAGTCAAGGCGATGCCCGGAGTACTCGAATAGGTTCGGTTTCCTTAGGTCTCACCGGTCAGTTTCTATCCACCGAAAATCAACACCGATTTGTCATCAAACTCCATCAAATTCATCCAAACCTTTTACCACAGCTTAGTCAAGCATAGTTGTGACATTCTGAATTTCCTATCATTTCAAGACCTTTGAATGTAAGATATCTATCAAGGTATTTCAGTTATGTCTCGCTCGGATCTGATCAATCTCGAGTAATTAATCAAAGGGGAAAGGCTAACACGCGATGAGGTACGTGGACCTAGGAAACTCGATTAGAAAACGATACTTTGACCATAAGGATCATCGAGGGAACATTTAGAGCTGAGGCCAATCTAAAAATAATTAAGGAAACCATTGCTAGTGTTGTACGGTTGGAACACGGGTGATACCGTTTGACCAAAGTATAATTTGCAAAATTTTTCTAAATCGAATTGTGACGATCGTTGCCGTAGGAGCTAGAGATAGACCCTCATGATTACATGACAATCAAAATTGCCGTAGTTTGAGTTATTCTAATATGATGAGAATCACAAAATCAATACGCATAACGTCCGCAAGAGCCACTTGTTGATTCGAGACAAACTGAAATTTCGATCAATGAAAAATCGATCATGAGATAGGATCTCAAAATTTGAAAATGAAAATGAGGGATTCCAACATTTGATAAGGATTAGACGCTGCCTTATCGAGGGTGAAAAATATTAGGAAAACGAAATTTCGGACGAAAGGTGTGAAAAGATCTTTTTGCCCTTGGAGAGTTAACCTTGCCTTAATTAATTGAGAAGGGAATTTTAGTCTTTTGACAAATTTCCTTCCTCTCCAAGGCTACCGAAAAATCTGAGGAGTCAATGGAGTCAATGGAGCCTTGATATTATGGATACAATGACAAGTGTCATTACATGGGTAATAGTAATTAATTTTCCACTAACCTAATCTTCTAGAACCTTGACCATGGTGAAATGAAGTCTCATTTCATCTGCCATTTCCCCTCAAAAAAATTCGTGAGTCATCTTCTTCTTCCTTTTCATTTGAGCAATTTCGTCAAGAACATAAAATTGCTCCTGTCAACCAGCTTCTGCCGCCCGGTTCGGTCCGTACGACCGCCTCCTTCGATGACCTTTTGGCCAGCCACCGATCACCACGGGTTAGTTTAACCTGTTCTTGACAAGCTCCAATTGGTTTCGTGATTTTTGGAGGTCTGGTTAATTCGTGAGAATTTTTGGAAGAAAACTGGACAGATTCTAAGCTAACTGAGAGAGGGCAATGGTTCACCCTCTTAGAGACTTCAAATGGCTCCAATTTTTTTATGAAAGTTACATAACATGTTATACTTGAAGTCACTGAGTTATGATTACTGATTTAGTTGAGTTTTGAATGAGTTCTGATGGCTGGATTTGAGTTGATTTTCCGAACAGATTCTGACCGCCGGTGAATGAGAAGAGTCAGCCTATTTGGAGGCCTTAGGAGTGCTATTTAACTTCGACATTCGTCGTGGTACTATATAACATGTTGATTAAGGTTTTAGCAAGAGGAATTGGTGATAATTTGGAGCTTAAGGCGAATTAGTGGGTTGTTTGTGTAAGGAAAGACAAAATCGATTTCTACTCTGTCTTAAATCTGAGTAGTCCGATTCGGTTAGGGGCTGTTCATGGTGTCGTCATGCTCTAAATGCGTCGTTAGGACATACTAGAATATCCCTTGAGTTGTTAATGAGGCCCACGATTGGTGGAATTAAGGCTAGATTAGATAAATTGATTGTAACGATGGATAGTTTCTAAATCGTTTTGCTGCCCTATTTTGGACAGCTGAGAAGTCGACTTAAAGCCGAACTTAACGAGGGAATTTTAGCGAGAATTGCTAACTTAAGCGAAGTTGAGTGACCCCTAAACTTATTTAAGGTCATTTGGACATGACTGGATAGTTTCCGCTAAGGAAACGATGAAATTGATTGATTTGTTATGCTTGAATGATTGAATTGATGGCGTGCTCATTGATGCGCCTTGCTTGCCTATGTGGCGGTATGATATTTAATTCTTAAATTTTGCTTTGCGACACGGCACGTTCGTTCCTCTTGGGTAAGCAATTGATTCATGTTCTAATGCCTAAATATCCTCATGGTGATAATGTGATTAAATGTTTATCGTAATGATTTATGACTGAGATTGCTTGAGGAACTGGGCTAGCGAGCCGTGAGAACATATGAATGGTGGCAAGTATCATGATGAGATGAGGGCTTGAGGCCAGTGACACCCTAATGCGATTTATCGCGGGGTTGCGAGCTAGATACACCCCAATGCGTCTGAACGTGGGGTTGTGGTTGAAAGCACATCCTGAAGCATCTGAACACGGGATGAAAAATTTGGCCTGTCAACATGAGCCTGGTAATAAGCTGTTAAACCTAATGTGTCTGAACGTGGGTTTATTAATCGGGATAGCCTGAGATGTCTAAACGCGGGCTAGTCCCTGGAAGTTTAAAAGAGGGGGTGAATTCCTTTCTAATTCAGGTGATGATGAAAATGAGTGTAAGCTAGTACGAAAGCTTGGTCACTCTATGCTAGTTTACCTTGAGTTGATATCATGTCTTGTTTTAGCAAATAATATACGTTGCTTTGTTTGTTTTGGTCTGGTGGGACGGATGGCCTAGGTAGGGTTAGACTAGATTGCTGAGACGTAAGTCTCACCCCGTCGTGGGATCTCTCTTTTTTCAGATCCCAAGCCCTGAAGATGTTGTCGATCCGTCTTGGAGACCCGAAGGAGATGACGGCCTATTTTGATGAATTTCCAGATAGACGAGGTACAGTTTATATTAGAAAGAGTACGGTAGTATGGGTTGATGAGGGGGAGGAAGACTTGAAGCCACATAGTTTTGAGGCCTGGTTCAAGAGAGTTGGGGAAGTTACTACTGGTCCATTAAAGGCTCACAAGGTTCCAAGACGAGTGGTTCCATCATGGTGCCATCCTTCTCGAGATGAAATTGAGGTAGAGGGTTCCGTGGTAGACTCAAGAAACATTCCAGAGGAAATCGCGGCTAGAGAGAAAAGTATCGAGGTGATCGAGATTTCTGACTCAGAGGATGAGATGGAAGAGAACACCATAGAAGTGCGATCCAAAACCTTCTCAGATTATGATCCCGCAGAGGACTTGAGTCGAGCCGAAAATACTAGTACCACTTAGTAGACTCGATATCACACGACTATGGAGTTGTTTTTTAGTGGTGACTTTTTTTTTTTGTGGGGCTTAATGGTTATCTATGTTCGCCCTTTTGTCTTCCTCGACCTTAGCTAGTGGTATTAGCTAGTACCTAGCCTCTTTTGTATAAACTCGACCTCTTGTTATGTAAATCACCATTTTCTTTGTTCCGTGTCTCATTCTTTGTTTTGTTTGAATACCTTGCATGGAGTTATGTATTTATTTCATTTTACACTCTTCCGCATGCGAGTCTCATTTATTTATCGCCATAAAGAAGCGTATCATGAGACTGAATTTACGGCATGAGTGGATGAGCGCACTCGTAAGGTGAGCGGGGCGTGATAATAGTTCTACATGTCTACAAACTACCACCGAAAATTTGAAGCAATTCGAGGTCCTATGGAGGCTGAACGAAGACTTACCCTCAGCTGTGACGAAATCCGTCGGCTTCTAGGAGATTGACTGGTTGGAGCTCCTCAGGTGGCCAATACCAAAATTCTAATTGGAGTTGATCAGCAAGAGGTCGAGGAAGGTGTTGGTGGCCAACATGGGGTCAGACGGCGGCCGAAAGTGGCGCTGGACGGCGGCGAAGGAGGCGAGTCGGTCTGTTCAGGCTCTCGGCGTGAAGAAGAAGATGGCAAGGAGGAGAGGGTCTTCGGTTGAAGCTTGGGGAGAAAGAGAGAGAAAGGAGTATACTTCAATCACACTTGGTCAACTCCCTTGGAATGGTAGGTTAAAAGCTACCAATTAATGCCATAACTTCATCTATTGAGACTTGTCCCATATCCATCATTTTGCTCATCTAATGACCATAATTCATTCCCATTTTCGGCAGCCATTGGAGTGTGTCAAAGACCAAAATGCCCATATCCATTTATGAAGGCAAGGCCAAAACTTGAAAGGGCAAAACGGTAATTTCACCCTCGAAGTCAGGAACGTCGTTTTTCCAATTCAAATTTTCCTCGATGAGGCGACGTCCAATCCAATTACCATATTGGAATTCTAGATTTTTCATTTTTTAATTTCGAGACTTGTCTCCAGTCTTTTTCTCTATCGAATGTAATTTTAGACAATCCCGAACTAACGAGTGGCTTTTGCAGACGTTACACGCGTCGACTCTGTGATTCTCACCATACTTAGGGCTCGTCAGTTCATGGCGACTTTGGTTGTCATGTAATTGCGAAGGTCTATTACTAACTCCGATGGTCTCGATCGTCATCGTTCGATTTAGGAAAGTTTTACAAATTATACATTAGTTAAGCAGCATCACCCGCGCTCCAATCGTATAATGCCAGCAACGTATTCCATAATCATTCTTAGATCGGCATTTAATGATTCTAAATACTCCATCGGCAATCCTTATGGTCAAAGTGTCATTTTCTAATTGAGTTCCCTAGGTCCACGTACCTTGTCTCGTGTTAACCTTTCCCGTTTGATAAGTTAACTCGAGATTGATCAGATCCGAGCGGGATATAACTGAAATACATCATTAGATATATTCTCATTGATAAGTCTCGAAACGATAGGAAAATCAGAATGTTACAGGTATTTCGTGGCTAATTTAGCTATGAAATAATCTTTTCGTCACTAATTTTTTTCTTTTTTATTTAAATTTAGTAAATTTTAGCGATGAATTAATTCTTTCGTCGCTAAATAATTTATATTAGCGACGGAATAAGATTTTCATCGCTAATTAATTTTTTAATTTAATTAGATTAGCGACGAAAGTTCATTTCGTCGCTAAATTAGACAATTGAAAATTTTTTAGTTAGAATTCAGTTGGCAACGAATATAGTATTTCATGGCCAATTTAGCTACGAATAATCTTTTCGTTGTTAATTTTTTCTTGTTTTATTTAAATTTAGTAAATTTCCGACTAAATAACTCTTTCGTCGCTAAATAATTTTTTATTTAATTAATATTAGCGCGAAATAGTATAGTCATCGCTAACTAATTTTTTATTTCAATTAATTTAGCTACAAAAATTCATTTCGTCGCCAAATTAAGAAATTGAAATTTTTTTATTATATTTCAGTTAGCGACAAATTTATTATTTCGTGGCTAATTTAGCTGCGAAATAATCTTTTTTAGCTAAATTTTTTTTATTTAACTTTAGTAAATTTAATGATGAATTATATCTTTCATCGCTAAATATTTTTTTTAATTTATATTAGTGACGAAATAAGAGTTTAGTCACTAATTAATTTGTTAAATTTAATTAAATTAGTGGCGAAAATTCATTTCATTTCTAAATTAGGCAATTGAAAATTTTTTAGTTGAAATTCAGGTAGTGACGAATATAGTATTTCGTGGCCAATTTAGCTATGAAATAATCTTTTTGTTGCTAATTTTTTCTTGTTTATTTAAATTTAGTAAATTTAGTGATGAAATAACTCTTTCCTCGCTAAATAAGTTTTTATTTAATTTATATTAATGATGAAAAAGTTTAGTCGTCGCTAACTAATTTTTTATTTTAATTAAATTAGCAACGAAAATTCATTTCGTCGCTAAATTAGGAAATCAAATTTTTTTTATTAGAATTCAGTTAGCGACGAATTTGTTATTTCGTTGCTAATTTAGCTACGAAATAATCTTTTTGTCGCTAATTGTTTTTCTTTTTTATTTAACTTTAGTAAATTTAGCAATGAATTATGTTTTTCGTCACAAATTTTTTTTCATTTAATTTATATTAGCGACGAAACAAAAGTTTCATCGCTAATAATTTTTTAATTAATTAGCGGAAAAAATTCATTTCGTCTCTAAATTAAGAATTTGAAAATTTTTGAATTAGAATTAGTTAGCGACGAATTATGTATTTCATGCCTAATTAACCTACAAATAATCTTTTCATCACTAATTTTTATTTTTATTTAAATTTATAAAATTTAGTGACGAATTATCTCTTTCATCGCTAAATAATGTTTTATTTAATTTATATTAGAGATAAAATAAAATTGAAGCAAAATAGCTACAAATTAATAAAATTAAAGGATGATTTTTGTTTACTAGAGACATTGACATATTATATTTTTATGTGAATTTCGTCAAATTCGCAATGAATTGCTTTTTTGTTGCTAATTACTTTTTTATTTAAATTTAGTTAGCGATGAAAATGATTTTCGTTGCTAAAGCCCATCAACATCTTTTCTTCATTAATTTATACAATTAACGGCCAAAGCTACAATTCTCATCATATTAACCACGTTCTACTATAAATAATTCGAGAAAATAATTGTCTGATCACAAACAAAATTTAATTTTTAGAATTTTATTGTTTTAATTAATTGTATTAAGCAAGATGTGATATTTTGAATATTTTATGGATCTTTAATTCGTATGCAGGCACAATGCGAAAAGATAGGGAATAGATATATAATAAGAACTTATCCAAACGTCAAGGATTGGCCGATGAGTTTCATACTGGGTTGAAATAGTTTTTGGACTTTGCTCCCAATTACAAATCATTCTCAATTACATTGCTACTATTGATCTTAATTGCAAAGCATTCTCTATTTTCAATTATCTTGGTCGATTTCTATGCTAATGTATAATAAGATAGCACTTGTGCTCATTTATATTTCTATGTTGATGGTAATTTTTTAGATAGTCTATGATCAATATTTGATTGTGATACAGAGGCGTTGATAACTTTAAGATGTGACTACACAATAGTCTTGAGAGATGACTCAACTTTAAGAGGTCGTTTTCCAGAACAAGGATGAGATCCTTATAGAAATTGTTTTCAATGGCGATATATTTTAAGAAGCTTCAGATTGTGACATTTACTTTTGATGCATTCAGGAGGCTAACGCTGCTGTTTCTATTCTTAGTGAGATGGAGTATGGATAATTTGTCCCTTTTTCTTACTAATTATGTCACATCCCGTGTCCCACAGCAGGGTGCCACATCGGAGAATGCCGGTTGTTATTCCCAGGATATGCTATCCATGACATGCATGAAATGAAATACGCATGCGGAAATGAAATAAACAAATGCCTACGTACGCATATTACAAAGGAAGTATGGAATAATGAGAATATATACAAACATAAACACGAGTTCTTACAGAAAGGCCAAGATTCAAACCAAAAACCACCAACGCAAGGTCGAAGGAAATCAGGGACTAGTCAAAAGACAACCATCATCTAAGTCCCCAAAGAAAATGGAAGCAACCTCAAAAAGACAACCTAGAATGATCCTAGGAAGACAAAACTACTAAGTATAAGTACTTGCTTTCTCTTCGTCCTCGTCCTCGTCCTCGTCCTCGTCCTCGTCCTCAGCTGGATCATAGTCGGAGAAGGTCTCGGTGCGCACGTCAATGGAATCATCCTCTATATCGTCCTTAGAAGCTGATATCTCAATTACCTCAATTTCCTCCTCAACGGTCAGAGTCTTCTCTAGCACATTTCACGATCCGGCCGTCGAAGCCACTACTTCAATCTCATCACACAACGGATGACACTAGAATGGTACCACACCCTTAGGAACTTCAGTAGGCTTCAAAGGACCAGTGGATGTCTTTTGCCGGCCTGGCGGTTATCTATGAATGAACTAAACCGCGATCCAGATGTGGCATTCCTCTCCTTCAAGTCCCTCTCAATCATCTGCCCCCGTTCATATATTTCCTTGTATGTTCTCAAGTTCAGAGCTATCATCTGGTTGCGAAGGTCAGGTCTTAGTCCATCCCGAAATTTCAGCGCCTTTTTCCAGCGGATCCTCTACTAATCTAGGCGCATACCTCGACAGTCTAGAGAGCTCAGCTTCGTATTGGTCCACTATCAAATGATTCTGACACAGCTGTAAGAACTCTACTTGCTTCCTATCTCAAGTTGTCTCGAAGAAATACTTGTCATTGAATGTCGTAATAAAGGCATTCTAGGTCAAAGCTGTTCCTTCTGGAAAAACTCCATTCTTGGTGGCAATCTACCAGTCATTTGCTATCCCTTCAAGTTGGTAAACCGCTAGTAATGCTGACGCAAGTTATGGTACATTTTCGTGCTACTTGGATGGATACTATAATTGCTTCTGTGAGCCTCTGATAAAATAATTTCTCTTAGCTCTTCATCCTTGGGCATGCATAAACACCCTCGAAATTTCAAAATTCCATCCTCTAACACTTGAAACTCCGGTTTCCTTTTTGTTGTGTCCACCTCGAGGATCTTCTGAATTTCTAGGTCCGTAGGCTGCAAGGCTTTTATCCTTTCTTGGATCTCAAGTTCTATTCTCAGGGTAGCTACCAAATTGGATAGCTAACAGACTTTCAATTTGAATTCAAAACCCCTTAAATTTTCAAATAACGACTACCCTTTAACCAATAGACAAGCGATACTTAATTTCCGACTGAGCGCATCCGCAACTCTGTTCGCTTTCCTAGGATAATACAGAATGTCGCAATCATAATCCTTGAGCAATTCCATCCAATGAAGTTGTCTCATGTTTAATTCCTTCTGGAAAAATAGATACTTCAGGCTCTAATGGTCTGTATAAATTTAAAATTTCTCGCCGCACAAATAATGTATCTAAATCTTCAGAGCGAAGATAATTGCAGTCATTTCCAAATCATGGGTGGGATAATTCATCTTATGCAGCCTCAATTGTCGTGATGCATAGGCAACCACTCTTCCATATTACATTAGCACGCAGCCCAATTCTTTTAGCGAAGCATCGCTGTATATCTCATAGCCTCTAGGTCCTGATGGAATCGTCAAAACTTGTGTTGTCATCAATCGATGTTTAAGCTCTTGAAAGCTCCTTTCACACTTGTCCGTCTATTCCAACTTCGTTTCTTTCTTAGTTAATCTCGTCAATGGAATGGCTATGAATGAAAACTTCTCCACGAAATGTCTGTAATACCCTGCCAATCCTAAGAAACTCCGGACTTCCGTGACCGTAGTAGGTCTAGGCCAATTCATAACGCTTCGATCTTCGCAGGTTTCACAGCAATTCCTTCTCCAAACACCACATGACCAAGAAATACTACCTTATTAAGCCAGAACTCGCATTTGCTAAACTTAGTGTAGAGCGAGTGCTCCCTCAAGGTCTGCAAAATAATCCTCAGATGATCCTCATGCTCTTCGTTACTCCTTCAGTAAATCAAAATGTCATCAATAAAGACTATCACAAATCTATTCAAGAATTCCTTGAATACCCGATGCATTAAATCCATAAATGCAGCTGGAGCATTGGTCAATCCAAAAGGCATCATAGTGAACTCATAGTGACCATACCTTGTCCTAAAAGCTGTTTTAGGTATGTCTTCTTTCTTAATTCTCAACTGATAATACCCGGTCCTCAGGTCTATCTTAGAGAATACCGAAGCTCCTTGCAACTGATCGAATAAGTCATCAATCCTCGACAGTGGGTACTTATTCTTTACCATTACCTGATTCAACTGTCTATAGTCAATGCATAAGCGTAAGGACCCATCTTTTTTCCTCACAAACAACACCGGTGCTCCCACGGTGAAGCATTGGGTCGAATAAATCATTTATCTAGCAATTCTTGCATTTGCGCCTTTAACTCCTTCAGTTCTTATAAGGACATCCTATAGGGTGCCTTCGAGATCGGCTCCGTTTCGAGAGCTAACTCAATCATGAATTCAATTTCTCTCTCTGGTAGTAACCCTGATAACTTTTGGGGAAAAATGTCGAGAAACTTACACACCATTGGAATATTTACTAATTTAGGTTCCACGACAGTCGTATCCATAACTGCGACTAGGTAAACCGGACATCCTTTGGTTATCAGTCTTGTCACTTCGAGCGATGAGACTAAAGGGATCGAGGTTCCTCCTCGACTTCTAACAAACTCAAAATTTGGCCGGCCTTCCAGATAAAAACAGATTATCCTACTACTACAATCAACTACTGCCCTTTGCTTACCCATCCAATCCATCCCAATAATCACATCAAAGTCATACATGGGCAACACAACCAAATCTATACTCTCCTTATTACCACCAATGACTATTTTACAGTCAGCACAGCCCAATGAAACCAACACATTATCCTTCAACGGGGTAGCAACATGCAGAATCACACTCAACGGTTTTAGCTCTATATTAATCAGATCAACAAATTGAGTAGACACAAACGAGTGTGATGCTCCAGGATCAAACAAAGTATAAGCAGCTTGGTCACACAAATAAACCGTACATGTGACCACGCTAGGCGCTTCTTCCGCTTCCCTGCGCGCCATAGTGTAGACCCTTCCCTATGCTGGGGGTCAGTTCTGATCATTCTGGGGAATAGCAGTCAATGGTCCTACCTGCGGTCGTTGCCCTTGAGGTCTAGCCACTCGAGCTTGATTCAGGCAAATTCTCATTCGATGGCCCATTTGACTACATTTGAAGCACGCTTCGATCCTAGCCAAACAAGGTCCATTATCATGCCTTCTGCCACATTCTAGTTTGCTGGGTTTGGCGGCTTCACTATACTCTTTCTTGCTAGAGGGACAAAGCACCTATTACCAGCCATAGGTCTTTTGCCAGCCTGGCGGTTATCTCTAAATGAACTAAACTGCGATCTAGATGAGGCATTCCTCTCCTTCAAGTCCCTCTCAATCATCTGCCCTAGTTCATATATTTCCTTGTACGTTCTCAAGTTTAGAGCTATCATCTAGTTGCGAAGCTCAGGTCTCAAACAATCCCGAAATCTCTGCGCCTTTTCTAGCGGGTTCTCTACTAATCTGAGGCATACCTCAACAGTCTAGAGAACTCAACTTCATATTGGTTCACTGTCAGATGATTTTAACGCAACTGTAAGAACTCTACTTGCTTCCTTTATCGAGCTGTCTCCAAGAAATACTTGTCATTGAATGTTATAGTAAAGGCATTCTAGGTCAAAGCTGTTCCTTCTGGAAAAACTCCATTCTTGGTGGCAGTCCACCAGTCATTTGCTGTCCCTTCAAGTTGGTATACCGCCAGTAGTACCTTTTCTTCATCCGTGCATATCAAGACTCTAAAGGCCTTCTCAAGTTTCTCGATCCACCTTGGCACTAATTCAGGGTCTCCAGTCCTATCGAACTGGGTTGGCTTCAGCTTAATAAATTGTTCAACTAGTTGGCCTATCTGCCTGGCCACAACAACTTCATCCTGGGCATTTCCTACTTCATTGCCCTGGTCATGTCGCCATTATTTTCGTTGCCTCCATTATTGCCGTCATTGGCATTGACGACAGCTATCGCGGCTCCTACCGCTTGAGCTATGGTAGCATCCCTATCCTAGGTCTGTCTATCAAAGAGGTCGCTAATCCTTTCGAGTGCCCTTAGCGCTCCATCCATCCTTGGGTCTTCCGCCACAAGCAGTATCGAGCTAGAAGCTCCACTCCTAGGCCTTCCAAGTCTTCTAGGCGGATTACTCATTCTTGGGTGCTCTCACTACATCTGGACCACTATAATTCCACCAAGGAATTAGTAACTTACTCATCTAATCAAGTCCAGCTATACTAAACTATGTCTCAAAAGAAGCAGTCATAACATAACAACCTTTCACACAACTATTTTCAAAAGCACTTCATTAAACAGTCGATGGCCATTACCCTATTCCGTTCACTTCAACAGTTCATCAAAACCAGTCATGCTCATTTAATCAACAGGCCAAAATCCAGTAATTTCTTTTAGCGCTAAACATGGAGCTAAATCTTCACAATTCACCACAATCTTGTCAAGATCAAATGTTAATCACATGCGCCAAGCCATATGCCAAGCATTTCGTGCTCAACTCTAACAAGTCTCCTAAGGTCTCGTTACCCATCCTGTCCCAACTTATTCCTCCTTATTACTCCAATCCTCAATCTACTTGGATCGACCTGACCTTGCTCTGATACCAAAAAAAGTGGGGATGTCACGCCCCGCACCCTGGGCACAAGTCCACAACTCCCTTCACTATACTCTCAAGCCCCAAGAATCACATACCGAGAGATACGTAATGAAAATGAGCATGTGGAAACGAAACAAATATCACACCTCCGTATATAAACCAAAGGGGACCTGGGTAACAAGAACATAACATATATATAGCATTCAACGAGTTCATACAAAAGTGCAGATGAACTAACCCTGCAGACAGATCGGGGCTAGCGGGACTTAATCAAAAGACAACCATATCAAGTCCCCAAAAGAAACTGGCCGACGAGATCATCACCAAAAGACTACACAGTAAGTCAGGAAACCCCTAAGTCGAACTGTTGGAGTCGTTAGTCTCCTCAGCATCCTCAATAGGCTCGTAGTCCAAAAAAGTCTCGGAGCGCACATCTACAGTGTCATCAATCGTGTCGTTCTCCAGCTCATCCTCTGAGGCATCAATCTCTATCACCTTAACTGTGTCCTCCGGGGTTGAGGTCCTCTCAGGCGTGTTCTTCGAACCAACAATGGCCACTTCTACCTCTACAGAATCCCGAGTGGGATGACACCAGCTGGGGATGGCTCCTTGAGGCACCTCAGTAGACTTAAATAGGCCCGTGGTAACCTCGCCTACCCTACGAAATCAAGCCTCAAATCTATGTGGTTTACAGTCCTTATCGCCCTCGTCGACCCAGACCACTGTACACTTCCTAACATACACAGTACCCCGACTATCCGAGAACTCATCAAAATAAGCTGTCATTTCTTTTGAATCGCCTAATTTAGTCGGCAGCATCCTCAAGGCTTAGGGTCTGAAAAAATATGGGTCCCACGACGAGGTGAGATTGACATCTCAGTAAGATGAGTCCTAATCCTAGAACAGGTTGACAGTACACCTAGATGAATGCAACTAATGAACAAGAATATGCACTCAACAATATAAGGCACTCATGAATCAAATATGCCACAAGGATGCAAGCGATTATCAATCACACAGTCAGGGCATCATATCTTATCAATTAAGTCAGGCATAGAGTACAAAGTCGAGCCACATATTCCATTATTCCGAACTTTCTCATGAATCACCCGCGTTTAAAACGCCTCAAGCTCAGTACGCATCATTACGCCTCAAACCATCAGATTGATAAACCCGCGTAAACGCATCAGGTTTTCAAATGCCATTCCAAGCCTGTGTCAACACATAATCAATCTCGTCTCGCGTCTCAACACATCAAGACATTAATCCTCATAACCCCGCATCTCAACGCCTCAGGGTACCAACCATCATAACCCCGCATCTTAACACCTCAGGGTATCACAAATTCTCAAGCATGCCAAAAAAATTCATTTCAAATCAAGACTTCATGATCAAGTACAAGCTCATGCAACGAGCTAAATATTTACGGCATGCGAGACAATCAAATTCATCACTCAAATGTGGCAATCAACTCATGGCATATGCGTCTAGCAAGCTTACAAGCAATCATCAATCCACAAAGATGATCATTGGACAAATGCACAATAATCTCATGAGAATTCACCAAATTCATTACCAATTCATCCAATCGAGGTCTATCCGCCTAGTCAAGGTTTAGGGACTCATTACCTTAGGCCAAATTCAACCAAATTTCCCTTCCAAGTACCTCAAGTATTCAGCCCAAACAATCCCAAAATAGGGCAGCATACAATCCTAGCAAAAATCAATCAATTGGTCAATTTTTCTCGCTCAATCTTCTAACCACGAAGCATAAACCTCAATGACATATTAATCGACGTCCTCATATACCTCAACGAAAAAATTAGAGCTTGATTACACTCCTAACAGCCCCTAAAGTTTCAGTTTGCATAGAATCGTAACGGGGTATTTTCGGTTCTGTGCTTAACTCCCTCAATCGATCCATAAACTATCCTTAATCCTCAAATTATCCACTAAACTACCTGCTAACATATAGTTCTAGATGTTAGGAATCCTCACCAAAAGTTTAAAGGCAAGGCGACACCCTAAAGTCCACGAACAGGTTCGATTTTCACCTGTCACCGCCAGGTCAGAATCTGCCCTTCAAACACAACGCCAATTTGGCATCAAAGCTCCATCAAACTTAGCCAAATTTTTCACCACAACTCAATATATAGGTACCCTAGATGTCTATAAAAATTGGCCGGAAATTTGAGACAAATCAAAGTCCTACAAAGGTCAAACGACAACTTACCTCCAGCTGCGACGAAATCCGTCTACTTTCGGGGAAACGGCTGGCTGGGGCTCTTCAGGTGGCCAAATGCCGAAATTCTAATTGGATCTAGTCGGCAACAGGCTGAGGAAGGTATTGGTGGTTGGTTCGAAGGCTGGAGGTCGCCGGAGATGGCGTTCGACGGCGGCGAAGTCAACGGTCTGGTCTGATCGGATGGAGCTGTTCTCGGCATAAAGGAGAAGAAGAAGAACAGCAAAGAGGATAGGGTGTTTCAGCTGAAGCAAGGGGAAGAAGATGGTATACACTAATTTTGAGAGTCAACCAAGGTGGAATGGTAGTTTAAAAGTTAAACCATTAATGCTAGTTGGCCATCCTTGGACACTTGTCACTTAGCTCATTATTAGCACATCCAATGGCCCTCAATTCACCAAATTTTTGGCAGCTATAGGGGTGTGTCAAAGATCAAAATGCCCTTATCCATTTATTAAGGCAAGGCCAAAACTTGGGGGGCAAAACGGTAATTTCACCCTCGACGTCCGGAACGTCGTTTTTCCAATTCAAATTTTCTTTGATGAGGCGACGTCCAATCCAATTACCATGTTGGAATTCTTGATTTTTCATTTTCTAATTTCGAGACTCGTTTTTGGGCTATTTCTCTGTCGATTGTAATTTCAGACTATCCCGAACTAACGGGCGACTTTTGCAGACGTCACGCGTATCGATTTTGTGATTCTCATCACACTAAGGGCTCGTCAGTTCATGGCGACTTTGGTTGTCATATAATTGCGAGGGTCTATTACTAGTTCCAATGGTCTCGATCGCCATCGTTTGATTTCGAAAATTTTACAAATTATACATTGGTTAAGCAGCATCATTGGCGCTCTAATCGTATAACGCTAGCAATGTATTCCTTAATCATTCTTAGATCGATTTTTTGTGGCTCTAAATGTCCCCTCGACGATCCTTATGGTCAAAGTGTCCTTTCTTATTCAAGTTCCCTAGGTCCACGTACCTTGCATCGCGCTAGCCTTTCCTTTTTGGTCAGTTAACTCAAGATTGATTTGATCCAAGCGAGATATGATTGAAATGCATCATTAGATTTATTCTTATTGATAAGTCTCAAAATGATAGGAAAATCAAAATATCATAACGGTGGCCCGTGTGGTCGAAGAAGTGATTTTAGAGCCTTGAAGTAAAATTTGTTTACTAATCAGAAGTAGAAAATCTTACCATAAGTTAATTTTTTTTTACCAAACATCTTTTTACTTCAAAATTGATTTTGCCAAACGAATTTATCTGCCAGATTGATTTCTAACAGAGAAATTCATAAATTCAAGTGGTGTCATGCAGTACCTTTGAAAGAAAAGGACATGTGAGTATGCTTATGGTCAGTCGAGATAAGGAAGTAACTTCACATAGATCTTCACAGCTGCGGTGGCCCGTGTGGTCAAAGAAGCGATTCTGGAACCGAGAAGTAAATTTTTTTTACGAATCAAAAGTAGAAAATCTTACCATAAGTTAATTTTTTTACCAAACATCCTTTTACTTCAAAAGTGATTTTGCCAAACGAATTTATCTGCCGGATTGATTTTTGATAGAGAAATTCAAAAATTGAAGTATTCTTAGGTAGCACCTTTGAAAGAAAAGGACAGATGAGTATGCTTATGGTCGGGCAAAATAAGAAAGTAACTTCACATAGATCTTCACAGCTACGGGTCTCAAAGGCTACGTTTGGCAGTCGGGATATGATAAAATTTATCATATCCTGTGTTTGGTTCCTACTCATGATAGGATATAGCAGGATATAAGGGGGATATAGCTTGGATATAATTATCCTGGGGGAAGGAGGTAGGATAAAGTTGGACAGGATTTCTTTTGTTTATGGTATAAAAACTATTTTTCTAAATAACAAACTTATTATATAATAAAATTAAAATAGTAATTATTTTTAAATAAATTTGACTTCTAATGTTAGAAAGAAAAATCAAAGTAAAAAAATATTTTTTATTTTTTATAAATCATATTTATAATTTGATTTCTTTCTTCATTATAATAGATAGTTTGTATATGTACACATACTTAGTAGCTATATCATTAAATATTTTAAGTATAATAATATAATTTATTATTTAATGAAAAATTTTATTAATAAATGATGGAAGTGAGTCAAAATAATAATAAAAATAATTTATAATTAAAAAATAATAAAAATAAAGTAGAAGAAACTAGATTTTAAGTAAATATATTCAAACTTGAAAATGATTTCTCTAATTTTTGAAGAAAATGGGTAATGAAATTTCTAAAAAAATAGCATCTTCATCTCCGCCTCTCTAACTCTAGTTCATGTGGAAGTTTCATGATTGCTTTGTAACTTTATAGCTTATTATAAAAATTTACGAAAATAGCGAGATAGTTGAAACTTACTCTCCTTATTAACTTTCTAGTTCACATCAAAAGTTTAAGAAAAGCAGAAAGAGATACAAACATCTTTCTCCTCCATAACCTTGTGTTTCATATTGATGTTTAACGAATGTCACAAAGAAGGCAAAACTTTTCAATAAAAGTTGAATGTTTATGTTTTCTTTCTTTTACTAGATTCAACAGTGAATTACAAGAGATTCTTATATTTTTCGCTTGTGCTTTTTCAAATTCATTTTACATTGATATATCGTATATACCAAATAATGAATATGATATGATATGAGCATATCCGGCTCTATTACTGCGATTCACCAAACACAGGATAGAATATGGCAAAATCCCTGGATTTCATATCATATCCTATCCAATCTTATCCTGACTAAAAACCTAGGCGACCAAACGTAGCCTCATGATTAAGACGCGAAGTACGTCTTTGATAGTTCGTACAGAAAAAGCCTTTTTTCCCGCTAAAAGGCAGTTTTGTGAACGAAGCTTTCCAAGCACGTGCATCGGTCCAAACTCCAAAGGTTTTCAAGGCCTGATAGACCAAGGAATGGTCAAGATTGCAATGTGTGCATTTTTCTAGAATCTCCAATTATAATCGGAAGGATTTGTGTATAAATAAGGTCCCTTGAGTCATCTGTATACGAGTTTATCTAAGGCTGATCAATCAGTCCGTGAACTATTTGTGATGTGTTATAAAACCAAGCACGGCAGTGTAAGGGCCTGCAAGTGAACTATTTTGATTTTCTGATTCTGTTCTTTGGAACAAAAAAAAAGATGATAATCCTGTTTGGTAACGTAAATGCGTCTGATTCTCCTCCCAGAATCAGTTTTAGAAAATCAAAATTAGTTTTAGAGCAAAATCCAGAATAAAAAAAAAAAGTTGGTTCTGAAAAAAGAATCACTTTTGAAAATCACAAAACAGAACGAAGTCTCAAATCTATCACTTTTCCCTTTCAGTTCTCTCATTACTTTCACTTAACTTAATAAAATAAAATTTCAAAAAGAAATTGGAAATTTTTTTTAAAAATCACAAAAAAAATTTAGAAAATTACTAAAAAAGAAGAAGTTTAGATTAGGCTAGTTGAACCTTATTTTCATAAATTTGAGCCTCAATTTCCTAGATTTCATAGATTTCACTCTTTTGCAAAAAATATCGCAGAACATGAGAGTGTCGAACATGTTGATGATAACATACATACTCGTAGTCATGCGTTACAAAAATGTGACCATCTACATATGGAGCTGGAGCCAAACACCCACTTGAACTTAGTGTAGAACCTACAAAATGATAGTGAATGACTTGTATTTTGTATCAAGGAGTATAATTTATTTTTTTTTTGTTAGTGGATAATTTGGTTATTCGATTGCATATTTGTATGTATTTTGGACAAAGCAACATTTAGGGTCCGTTTAGTAACTTTATGTTTCTCTGTTTCTGTTCTCAGGAAAAAAAAGAATCTGAAATATGTTTGGTAACGCAAATGATTATGATTCTGATTATGCTCCCAAGAACACTTTTAGACCACTTTTGAAAAGCAAAAAAAAAGTTATTTCTTAAGAAAAGAAACATTTTTTATAGTTTTCTTTCACTCTTGTCAGGCGTTACACAAGGAAAGTCTCCTCCCTTTTCAATGGCACAAGCTTCACAAAGCTTGAGCCTGGTCAACCCGACTCAGTCCGCATAATTTTTTTAATAAAAATTTCAGAAATTAATAAAAATAAAAAAAAATCCAAAAAATAATTAAAAGTCCCAAAAAAAAAGGAAATCTAAAAAATTGGAAAAAATAGAAATTTTCCAAAAAAATATCAAAAATTAGGAGATTGGTCATTTCAACTAGCCAATCCTATTTTTGACGATTTTGTCTTTTGATTTCTTCCAAACGACAATTTTGCCCCTCATGAGCAAATTGTTCTAAAAAATCCCAAAATTTTCAAGAAAAATCCCAAAAAGTAGGAAATAGGTCTATTCAATTGACCAATCCTATTTTTGGTAATTTTACCTTTCAATTTTCCTAAGCCTTGCTTGACGTGTTGTCGGATTTTATTCATTCTAAGTAATAAAAAATAATCAAAGTTATATCTGTCATCCATGGCATATGCATTGGATCAAGATAAGCATGAAAAAATAATAAGTTTATATTATCCCTCCAAGAAACAAATCTGAAGCATCCTTATTTTAGCCAAAAAAAAAATGTCAATGTGCAAGAGAATCACATTTATTGTGTCTGAGGAAAATAATCAAATGTGATTGTGTAATTGCTTGATTTAAATTACAAATTGGGAAGAGAAATTATCTTTCAGAATAAATTTTTTTTATAGATACCAAACGCGTTCCAATTCTTTAAAACTTATCTATGGAACATAATCACAAAAAGTGATTTTAATCGAAATTACTTTTTGGGAATATAAACGTTACCAAACAGACTCTTAAAAAAATAAGTTCTTAATATGGGAACTATCCCATGTTTCAATCGAACATCAAACGTCATGTATTAAATTTGTGTTTCATTTATGATATGCTAAAAATATATATTTTAAATTATCTTAATGTGCATTGAAAATTAGTCTTCAATTTGGGATGAAATTTTACAAAACAATTGAAAATTTTGTGCAGTTATCAAACGCGTTTCTATTCCATGAACAAAAATTTTGGGTAGTTATCAAATGCGTTCTGACTCTCTAAAACTCATATAAGAATAGAATCTGAAAAAGTCACTTTAATCGGAATCAGTTTTTCGGAACAGAATAGTTACTTTGCGCAACCTAAGTGTTTGGAATTTTTTTTTTATGACCGAGGTGTCCGGGCCAGCTTGCGCCACCTCGACTATTTTTCGGGGGGACTAGCACGACAACCACCAGCCGCGACCCCCACTTAAGTCACAGAACACGAGTTGGGAGGTTTGAACCAAAAACCTGACAAGATATAGTCCATCTCTTAACCAACTCAGCCATGCGTGGGTGGGTAAGTGTTTGGAACTTTCGTGATTGAGAAATTCGATTATTAATCAATACAAATTTCCTTTTTCTATATGATCTTCTTTCCATCTCTGTCTTTTTTTTTGGGGGGGCGGGGAGGGGGGGTCGATTCTTTCCATCTATTCGAAAGTAATATAAAGGGCAAGAGCGTTTTTAGATGTGCTCTTTTGAAAGACAACCTTTTCTCCAAAATCCGGTATCGCTTTACATTCATGCTCGATTAACTTAATTTGTTTGATCTTCGGACAATGAATACCTGATCTTTTCATAATGTATTAAATTAGATTCTTATAATATAAATCAACTGAATAAATTTTCGCCAATATTATTCAGTAAATTAAATATTTAAAAAACATAAATTCGTAGAAATATTTTATATTGACTAATTATGTCGAATGATATAAAAAAATATTTTTTTGTCAAATCATTTGTTGTTTGCGAGATAAATTTATTAAAATATAACAAACATAGAATACGATCTTCAATTTTCCATTATCCACCACCTCTCGTGACCTGTCTTTTTTCTCTCTGAAACCAAATCGGTCGTCCGCGAAACCGCGCCTCCGCAGCCCCGCCCAGCTCCCAAGGCGGTGACAGAGAAGGCTGCGAGGCTGATTCCGCCCCCAGATTCAAAGGACCGAAAAGATTACGGTCCTGGGGTTTCGATTCAGCTCGCGATCACCATTAGTCAACCGAACCTCTTTGATCAATCTTTTCGACAATTGGAATCTTGAATAAAGGGAAATGGGGAAGGAGGACGGAGAACCTAATCGGGAAAATCGGTGGCCTCCTAACCGGACCTATCCGGCGAAAGAGGAGGAGGAGATGAAGCCCTGGGGAGTTCTAGTCTTCGGCCTACTTGGCGCCACAGCTACCACTTTGGCGGTTGGCTTTCTCTTCTCATTGTTGTTAGCTTACTTCTGTTTCTTCCGGAGAAAATCGTGTTCGAACCGTTGAATGTTACATGATTATCTTGTCGAAATGATTAGTTGAATTGGTGCAGTGGAGATGATGTTTTGAAGTTGAAGTTATTGTTTGTATTATTGCTTTGTAGAGTTGGGTTGTTCAATAGTTAAACTTTCATTACAATTCTTCAGGAAGTCGTGCTTTTTTTTTTTTTTAATATGTGAATGATGGCATCCTAGCATTCGCTAGATTTTTGGGCCATTCTTATTTTGATCTTTTGATGTTCGGTGATGATTGAATTTTTCGTGCTAGATTATGTTCTTGTAGTTGCTTCTGTTTAAAACCTTTTTTTTTTTTTGTCGGAATTAAAACCCAGTTGGGTGCTGATATTTGCATCGATACTGCAGGTTTCACGTCTCCGACAAACTGTAAATTGGGTATATGCTCAGGTAGGAAAATATGTTTGTTTTTTCCTGCTTTTGCATTTTCATTAAACTTCATGGCAGCGTAGTGTTCACAAATATAGGTTACATGTTTGGTTATTGGGTTTTGAATCAGGTAGGCACTTACCGGCTTTGCCCATTTTGCTTTACAGTTTACACTTCATGGATATTGTTTTCACGTGCTGTAAAAAGATAAAGTTAGATTGAAATTTTGAGTAAATTTCTTCAATATGAGTTTTGGAATTTAACTGAGAACCTGACTGCACTGCATAACAAAAGTTAATCAGGTCGCATGAATCAGCAAAATCTTTCAGAACAGCTTTTCAAGAGGAAGCTTGGAAGAGGTACAATCGACGAATGCAGGAAGCATATGAAGAAGAAATGGAGAGAGTGGTGAGTTTGTAGTTTGATCTGTCCTGTTCAACTCTTAGTTTGTTGAATCAACTTTTGAGCACTTTCTAGAGATCTGGCTTAACTCTTCTCCTTTATATATGTTACTGATCTAAAATTTGCCTTGTTGGAGATTCTGTTTCATTGTTTCTTGAACTGGAGAAGTTGTTAAAAGTCATCAGCCACATGATTTGAAGGGGCCATTTTTCCGAAGTTAGTGGAGCACTTGGTAAAGTCCTTACTAGGATGTGTACCATTGAAAAACTGAAAGGTTTTCATTTGGCTTTTGTGTCATTCCTGAAAGTTCCATTTGTTTGGTTTTTCTTGTTTGACAATTTTGACCCTCTTCAATGAAGAACTGCAAATTTGCTCATCCAAGATTTTCTTTAAGTTCCTTGACCATTGTTTGTGTTTATCCACCTCATCATATCATGGACTTTCACCATGTCTTGATTAAACGTAAGCATGAATATGATAGGCTGTCGATCTGAACAAATGTTGTTGCTAAGTATCAGAGGTTATTTGGCAAAAACCAATGTTTGCGAGTCGATTCAATAGAATACCTAGTAATTTGCCTCACGTATTTGTTGGGGAAAGCAACTGGTTGCTTGGATTGTTTTTCTGCACTTGTCACTACTTGACTATCTGACAGTTTCATATTCGGTACTCTTTCGACAGGAGCGCATAAGGCGTATGCAGAGTGTGTTTAATAGAGAAAGGAGTAAATATAAAAGAGGCTGTGAGAGCTGGAAGGAAAATGATGCTGGGGCATATAGCCAGCAATTCCAGCGGGATGATTGGTATTGGAAGGCGGATACATCATCCAGATATCGAAGTACTAATTTCAGGAGAGCCCCGAGGGAGAATGCAAGCTACCCATTGTCACATCATTACTCGGTCTTGGGCCTTGATAGGTGAGGCAGTGTTGCAGATCCTGGTAATATGGGTACTGAGATTCTATGTGTACCCTATATGTTTTGAAAGCAGCACCTAGAGTTAAAGAAAGAACTACCTAATATTATATCTCATCCTTTTGAAGCCATAATTAATTTGGAATGGAGTTGCTTAGCTATATTTCCACTTGTATACTGCATACTGAATCTGGTATCTGAATTGTCATCTCCTTTCTTGCTGGTGACTAATCATTTTCTTTATCCAGTTTAAGCACCGATAAGCACTTTAAAAAGATTCCCTGGTTAAAATGAGTTTGTGTCGACTAGATTATGTTTGTTCGATATCCCCCTTCGGTTATACAAATATGTAAGCCCATAAATATTAATGTATCTGGAATACTGTTAGAACGGAGAGCATAGCTTTTATATGTAATACATTACTGTCATGTATGTTCGCCAGTAGTTTCTATGCTAGAGGCAAAATAGTCTTTTATACTCTGAATGACCTTAGAGCAATTTGTTCCTGCAAAAATTATGATGAGTTGGGAGGTGCATATTAATGTAGTCAGGTGGATAGATTATTTACATCATTTGGAATTGGAACATGACTTGTTTTTATTTGGTTGCAAAAGGTCAAGGAAGGCACCATACACGGATGCTGAGATCAAGGTAGGTCTTTCCTGTATTTGAATCCCTTTATCTTGTGTGCCATGGACGATCCTCTAATTTTTTACCTTTCATTTCTTCTATACTTTTTGCCATGTTTGTTGTGTATTTCCCCATATTTCTGGGGCTGTGCCAAAAGAAGATACATTTGATTCAGATTGACTTTTACCAGGAGATTAGTAAGTTACTTGGATTTGCTTGCCGATTATGAACAGTGATAGTGCTTTTGGTTAGCTTATACGTATGGCTTGACAAAGTCTGCAAATGAATTAGAACCTGTCTGGGTTGCTTGGCTCTTCACACTGGTGTTTTAACATTCATTGCTCTTTGGTTTTCAATTTAGACATGAGTTTTAGTGATTTAGGTGTTTGGAAAAGTGACATCAAAATTGACTATGGTTTACTAGGAAAAATTGCCCCATGAAATATTTGAAGGCATGGATATATATGATGCGATGATGTATTTTCTTTTAATTAACCCCAACAAGTTGAGGCCAAGAAGCTGTTGTGACTTGGCTTCTTGGCTTTATACTTTTTTTGTTGAAAGCTCTGGTAAACTACCCCCACGCAATATGTACAAAGGGAATCCTTCTTTTCTTTTTGTGGGGGGGGGGGGGTGTGTGTGTGTGTTTTTTTTTTTTTTTTTTTTGAGGGGGGGGGGGGGGAGGGAGAGAGAGAGATGAAATGTTGGACCTGGAATTTCAGCCATCTATGTTTGAGGTCATCTTAAATATATTGTGCTTGGTTGTATGCAAAATATTCTGTAAGATGTAGGTGCTCCATATCTATCATATTGTCTCGTTTCCATCTTTTTGTGTCTTTCCAAGTCTTTTTCAGTCTTTCCCTGCCCCCTTTAAACAAGTCTACATCCTATAATATGTTCTTCTCTCGGGAGCATCCGGAAGCTGTTGTTCTTTGTTTTCAAGCCATCTGAAACAAGCGTCTATCTGCTAATCGCCATTGGATGACATCTCCATATTGCTCCCTCGAGTTCATCCTCAATCATTTCTTTGATAGAACTGACTGCAGTGAAAATACTGGGATCCTAGGGGATTTGGAATTGAGTGATATTCACACTTATTTCTGCTGTCTTCTCATGTCAGAAGCAGCTCTTTCCACCTTATTTGCATTGCCTATTTTTCTTGTTTTTGACCTTTTACATGCTCTTTTGATATAACTTGGCTTTTTCCCTGCTGCAGACGGCATTTAGGGCCAAGGCATTGGAGTTCCATCCGGATCAGAACCAGGATAACAAAGGTAGGATGTGTTTGTTTGCACTGATCAGAACCTCGCACCTAGATGCTATAATTAACATCTTATGTTCTAAGTTTCAGATGACATTGTTAACATTGCACACTTTACTGCAGTGACTGCTGAGGCGAAGTTCAAAGAAGTTATGTTGTCTTACGAGGCCATCAAGAAAGAACGGGAAAATAACAGGACCTAACACATTGGCTTAATTTTGTCTATGATATTCCAAGGATTGATATCATGGATGCAATAGCAGATCAAGGGACGGTGCCAAGGCGCTGCATTTAATTCTTGGGGTCACTGACCGGAAAGAGGATACTGCACTGCATTACAAATTTTGCCGAGTTACTGGGCATTTGTTGGAACCTGTTTCCTCGTACTAGGGTACTGAAGCAGAATAAAAATCTGTCTTTTGACTAGATGTGGAAAACCCCAGAGGTCAGGGGAATGTCTAAGTAGGAGCATGATTTTACGATCGCACAGCACGGCAAGTGCCGACATGTCGTAAAGTAAAATCACCCATGTGAGCTGGTTTTTTTGTACACTTTTTTTTCCGGTCTGTAACGAGGGTGAGCTTGGAGGTACTCAGGTACTTATCATTTTCACGGTCTACACAATTTGTTTTGCATATACAATAAAGAAGAGGGCATGGAGTTACTTGTAAAATTGCGATCAGCTGGGGAAGGTTATTGCTTGCTTGTTTTCAACCTCTTGTTGCTGCTGGTCTATTTGAGTGGTGGTTGAACGTCAGTTGTCATCTTTTGACCTACCTATGCACAATTTGTGTTTCTCTTCTCCCCTTTACTGATTTCGAATGATGGAAAGTTCCATCATTTGGATTCTGTAACAAAGGACCAGGATGTGAGCGAGTCTGTTAGGCCTGGTTTGGTTGATTGTGGAATTGGAATCGTCAAGAGACCAGGAATCTAAATACATAGAGTCAAACCGGTGGGTCGGGTTTGGATCGGGTCGAATATGGTTCAATCCATATTGATCTATTTAACCCGTTTTGATCAATTTGCATACAATATAAATTTATGAACATACCAAACTCAATTTGTACCCAATCCGACTCATATTATTTAAATATTTATATATTTGATCAAATCATGAAATATTTATTTCATAAAATAAAAAAATGTAAAAAATGTTTTGCTGACCTCCACTGCTGGCGGACCACCATCGCCGCTGTGGCCTACAGCTTCCCCCCCCCCCCCCTCGGGCACCACCACCGCAGTCCATCGGCCCGTCGCCACCATCACCAAGGTTCGCCCGCACAGCTGCTGCCACCATGGCCCGCCAGCCACCGCCCACCACCTGAGGGCATCATCAGAGGGAGTGGATCCTCGCCCACCATGAAAGTTCTCAGCATGTGACATAGACATGCTGAGGTCAGTGTGTTGATAATTCATGCCTGACTCCCTTCTCAAAGGGAACTTCACGTGATCTTGAGGATCGGTCATCGACTGACGACTCTGGTGAGGGCGACGAGAGATTGCCTTTATTGACGGTTCGTCATCAACTTTCCTTCCACGTGTCCCTCTACCACCTCCACCAACGCCTTTGTCGTCCTCACCGCCATGGTCCATTGGGGAGTTCATCTCCACAAACCCGTGAAGAACCGGGCTGTGGCCGTGGACGGTCTGAAGAGAATCAACCCATGCGGGCTGCGGAGGGAAGGCCACAGAGGTGATGGCAAGCGGGCGCGGCAATGGACGGCAATGGCAGGCGGTGGCAGGAGGCGGCAGGCGGGCGATGACGGCAGTTACCAAGTGAATAAAAATGATCTTGCGAACTTATAAGTGTTGAGTTAAAACTCATATTTGAATATGCTTTACAAGCCTAAACCCATATTTGACTAATTTTTTAAATTTATTTTATCTATGTTTGACCTCAAAAAATAAAAATGAGTTAGAATACAGGTCAAATACCCATATTGGCATCTCTAAAAAAGAGTGATCATGCTTGATTCATTGAAAAATTTAAGATTCCTTAAAATGGAAAATGGGATAACCCTATCAATCGTTATGAAATAGATTCCATTTCCAGATTTCTAGAAGAAAAAAAAAATTGGAGAAACCACCTTCACCGCCTGCAAGGCTCCATCTCCTGTGAGCTCTCACCAGCGCTACCACGACGGCCTCCACCACCTCCATTGCCGCGATCACCACCCTGGCCAGAAGCCCAGCGGTTCTCGCCAGCCATTCTCGACCATCGCTAGCCTTTCCTGGCAGTGATGGGCCGGAGGCGGCGGCAAAAGTTCTCGTTTGGTTCTAACATTTTTTTTTCTTTTTTATTATAGCATTTTGAACTTAATTTAAGAAAATTATATATTATGAATCATATGCGAATCAAAATGACGTCATTTTAACCGTAAATTTCTTATTTTAGTCAAGTCATCGCTACATAAGAAAGAAAATATTAAAAAAAAAAGTCAAGTGGACAAAGAAAATACTTTAAAAAAAAAAGCTAAAGTGAAAATTTATTCATTAGTCAAGTAGAACGAAATTAACTACAAGATTCAATTGCACCAATTTGACGAGTTTTAAAACTTGATTGCATTTTTTTTTACAAATTTAGGACTCAATTGTACGAAGTGTTAGGAATTTTAGTGCACATTCCAAACTCTTTTCACCTCCTCCTTCTCATCTAACTCTAATTCTGATTCTGATTTTTCTTCTAAGTCTCCACAAACAACAAGCTTGCCGCACGGCGCTCGTCACACAATTAGTCTCATACCTTTCAAACTCAAGACAGCTCAATGGGAGCCGAGCCTCGCCATTGCAGCCATGGAAAAAGAATGTGATTCATGGAATGAAGTGACTAGGAATGAGAATCGTCAATGGAACCAAACAAGGCCTGACTATCAAGAGAAAAGCTAAGTTACATGTATAGGCACAACTATTCAACTCCTAGTTGGAAGAACATTCATGATTCAACCTCCCCTGAACTGTCTTTGGTCACACAGCAACCTAACTTCACTAAACCGATAATCACTTGACCGGTGGAGCTCGGTAATATGCCGGGACGGTCGCCGGGAAGAACATTTGCCTAACCCCTTCAGCTCGGATGATCGGGAATATAATCCCGGATGCGCCCTGCAAAAATGATTCAAACATGTTTCATATTTCGCGAGTGTGCCATATCGTGCCAAGCAGCTAACAAAGGCTGGAGACAAAAAGAGAGATGTACGTGAGTCGTGAAATGACTCACCGAAATTAGTCTGGCTCCGATCCAGATGCGTTTAGGAGAAGGGAACGGCAGCAACAAACGCCCCACACCGTATATCGCGACCGCGAAGAAGTGGAGAACCAAGCTCAGTGGACGAGGATTCAGACCGGAGAGCAAAGAAACAGGCCCCATTGAGAATAAGCCCCCCAGGCACAGATAGTCAAAGCACGCCTGTCGCATCTCCTTCTTTGCTTCATCGGGCGATGCACAAAAGACCTTGTATAGAGCCCCTGCCAGCGTATTTATCGTGGACGCCACTGGCTGTAGATACACGAGATCACAATTAGTCTTCTTCAACACAATCTAAAAAGCTTGCACAGGTAAAGACAATAGCAACTGATAGGACTCACCTTACGCAACGTGTAGAACGATTCAAGATACTTGCAGAGAGATGGCACGTCATTGAGGTCCCTCAAAGGTCGTAGAAGATCCCGTAGCACAACGATATCAGATAGTGCCACTGTCATTCCTCCTCCAGTTAACGGATGGCGCATGTTGAAAGCATCCCCCATTAGCAAAGCTCCTGGAGTGGGATGCGGAGCGGCCGGCATGCTTCTGTTAGGCATGCTCCGTATGTTCCCTCTATCCACAGCGGCTACAAAGGCATCAAGGATTTCAGGGGGAACCTAAAGTGCCCATTAACACCAGGTCAGCAGAAGATCGCATCATGGATCACTAGTAATTGAAAAAAAAAATTAAGGATTAACGCAAAGAATCCAGAGTAATGCAAAGGTTTAATGAAGGTGGTTTGTCAGAAGTACCTGAGGTGCTACCACAGTTTTCAGGTAGTTTGCCATTTCGCCATTTGAAATTGAAGGCAACTTTTGGCCAGGTACATCGACCAGACAGCGGACTTCTGTGCTACTGATGGGGTAAAAGAGGATTGGAGAGGGATCGGCTAAAATTACATGCCCATGGTTTGAATAAGGAAGGTTGCAGTTCTCCAGAACCAGACCGACAAAACAGGACGGCACCTCGACCTGCACATAGTGTGAAGCTCATTCAGACACTCTTTGTAAAAGTAGGCATGAACAGTTTAACATTCAGCATTTCCAGCAAGACTGCATCTCAAGAAGGTTGGCCCTCCTTAAGTCCTTGCCTTGGGATCGCAAAGGGAACGTCGCAAATTCGAGAAACACCCGTCGCAAACAACGGTCAAGGGTGCATATGCTGTGAGCTCTTGACCTGCTTTTGTCTTGTATTGGATTCCTTTTACAGTTCCATTGTCTTCGAGCAAAGAAGTGACCGTCCCTTGCTCCAGTTGCACGCTGATGGAAGTCAAAAAGTCAACTTAATCGACAATTGACCAAAAAACGATGTGGGTTATATCTTTACAGACTGGGCTAAGGCATGAAGAGAAGTATCTTTACGGTCATCTTATCATAAAATAAGAAGCTAAGCCCTTCTTTTTTGGACAATGCAAAAAAGAAAATGATTGTCGAATTGAGCAGGCCAACAAACAATGAAGTGGGCCGATGCAGAGTTCAGATGTATTTACTTGGGAAGAGTGGCTGCTTTTTCCCGCATTCTCTGTATGAAGCGGCCGTTGTGGAAGCTCCTACCAGACACATCAGAGTCAAACATTTCCAACGGATAGGAAAGACGTGCATTTTGTCCATCCTTGAATAGTGCATAACCAAACACCTTTTGTGCATCAATCTTCTCCACGCAATCTTCAATCACAAAGTTTCATTCGGCGAGCAGTTTGTTTTCAGTACTCGGGAAACAAGAATAGTAAATACGATCATAACCAAGCAATGGTAAGTGCTATCTACTTCCATTCCATTACTTGTCGGAAAGAGAGCTAGAGAGGAAAACACATTTCCAATCAAGCGATGGTGAGTAGCACCTGAATCATTGTTGAGAAACATCAAAAGTTTCACAAGACTTACCTTCAAGTCCCAACTCAATCAGTTTCAGGTAACCACCCGGTTGCAACAGCTCTCCGACAATCCGGTCAGGCTCCGACAAGTCCCTTTCAATGACGCGCACTCGGCGGCCGTCCTGCTTTTCACATGCAGTTGATTGATTTAGGTTCAGAATTCGAAACTGATGACCAGCAAAGGGCAAATCTTGTATCCAACCACAATGAATTTAAAAGGGGACAAGATATACAAAAGATCTGAACTCTGATTTGGAAAACCAGTCAATTAAAGAATGAATGACATAGTGCAGACTTAAGATCATGGCAAAATATAGCAATAGAAAACTCAAAAGATCAGAAATGGCAATCCGAGTCCCAACTTGTCCATTAATTCAAGGGCTAAACAAGCCAGATTTGTCATCTGAACAGGGGAAAGTGCGCATAGAGTAAAGCAGCAGGTAGAGTCGAAGCAACCACTCTTAATTCAATACTTTGGTTCTATCCATAGCTTCACCACATAGTCCCTCAGGATAGATGAATCCACACACTCAAGAAGTCGATATCGAAATAATTTCATGTCTTACGACCCAACCAAACATTTTCGGCGAGAACAAATTTCTTAACATGGTGACATGCCCACTGGACCCAAGATTCCTCCAGTCAAGACAACATGGTTATGCAACATCCATTGCTCATCTGGTGGAGACATTCACAATACCTCCCAGAGAGAAACCAAACTTGCAATATCATGTCTCTCGATCAGAATTCAGATATCCATTTAAACCAAGGCAATCAAATGAGGGGTTAAAAAAAGAGATGTTGCAAGATCATGTCGTATTATACCACTTGAACTTTCGAAATACTGAATCAACCTTCCTGAATTCGAGCAGTACCATCATTTTTCTACTTGGCCAGAAGTTCAGAGCAACACCAACCATCTATATAAACCCCATAGAAATAGAAGTCAACTTTGTGAGATGTTCTCAGTGCAGAACAAAATCCCAATCTTCAGACTCGTAGTATCAACTCGTTCAATAATCTGTTGTCTCCCGTAAATAAATTCGACGAGAAAGTACTATATCAATCATAGACAAAACAAAAGGCAAGACAAGTTTTCAGTTGCATTAATATTACCTTCCCAAGAGTGTAAGCGAGAGCAGAGCCCGCGACACCAGCTCCGACGACAATGACGTCAAAATCACCACCGCCATTTCCGTTCACGGATCTGCTCTCATCCTCCTTCGCGGTCCCCATGCTTGCAACGCATTCACTTCGCTTCTGTCTCCTCCTCCTCACAAACAAACGGTAAAGGAACAAGACTCCGAGAACAGAGGCCAAGATCCCACCCACCCGGCACCCATTCGGGTTCTGATTCGGAAACTGATCCGCCATTCTCCAACTTACCCCAGAATAGTAAAAGATGCAACGAAGGAGACCCGCAATGGAGATGAAAGTTCGAGACTTTCCGAGCAGATCGATCGTGGGTGGTCCTCTCTTTCTTGCCTTTTCCTTTTCGCGCTTCGAAAGCTTTTGCCTTTTCTCCTTTCGGAACGCACACAGCAGTCGCGAATTAATGTTAGTGTAGCATGCGTGTGTCTGCGTTTTCGTGTGTTGTGCTTACTGTTCGCGTTGTGTGACTGATACGGGCAACGGCATTATTTAAGGGGATCGGAACAGCGGCTTGTCGGTCGGTCGTCAAACGGCCACGACAAAGAACGAATCGACGAGACCTCGTCCTGACATCTGCTTCCTGCTTCGTGCATGCTGACCATTTTCTTGATGTCCTCATGATTTATTTATTTATTTATTTTGCCCTACGATGCGATCCAGGGATATGAGTACAGACGCAAGAATCAGCTGCTTTGTACTTAAATTGTATAATTTGCTTTTAAATTTATTGTGTTCTGTAAGTTTTGGAGACCGAGTCTACCGCGATTTTGGAGGCAATGTTGGTTCCAAGTGGTCTATATACCATGCAATAACTTATCTCGGACCATGAAGAAACTAGTCGACCAAGAAACGGGAACGGAATGGGAGAGGAGCTTCCTTGCGGCTGATGTTAGCCACGTTCCGGTGCCGCCGCCGACGAAACGACACATCCGTTCCGAACCCCGGAGAGTCATTTCTGCTCGGAGAGCAAACTCAGATCTAATCTGATGCTATCGGGCCCGCGCCTAGTGGGTAGTAAGTGAAGTGAGGACAGCAGATAGGCGATTGGCGATCCTTCCTTATATTTTGATTCACTAGAAACTTAAATCTATACTTATTCACACTTAAGGGTGGGTTTATTTTGCCGAAAACTCAAGATTTGGAAGACATTTTCTCAAAAATAATAAGTTATTTCGATTAGAAATTTTAGTTAATAAAAAATATTTTCATTATCACCGTCAACTAATACATAAATATATCCATAAACAATGAACATACTTTTCATTTATTCATTTTGTGACTAACATAACCAATCAATTTTTGAAAAAATATTGTGAGGAATCCTTTATGTCATTTGGAAGATGTAACCTTTTTTGAAGTTCCCTAAAGATGAAATTACTGTTGAGGGAACAATATAATAAACCAAATGCCATTATCTTCACTTAAAAAAAAAAAAAAGACACTACAAAAGAGTCGGGATGTAGATCGGACTCAGGGATGCATGAGTTCGAATCTCTCTATTGCATTAGCGTTAAAAGGAGATAATAGTAACTCACAAAAATGACGAAAAAAAGAATGGTTAGGAAATTAACGACCTCTCGACGCACGTACACACATTTATCGACGCAATCAAAGATAGTCTAGGAAATTGGTATTTATGTCGAAATTACGAGGAAACAAAGCTTAATCCAAGTTTCGAATAAGCATTATTGTTACATTTTTAGAAATTCTAAGTACTTTCACAACTAAACCTCTTTACTTGCATCGGCCAAAATTGTTGGAGCCGGCCGGCCGGATGAAATTGCTGACGCGGGTGAGTGTACAAGCGTTTGTCACGTCGTGCACGGATCAAAATAACATGTGAAGTCGTGGGGAGGTGGACGGTGGAGTCAAATGCATGGATGCCGGAAGCTTGGATTTGGTGGGTCGCACCCGCCAGGCAAGAAGGTTTGACTGACTAGCTTGGCCCATTCCCTCCCTCCCTCCCTCCCTCTTTATGTCCCTGTCTATCTCCCTATCTATTCATCTTTAAGAATTTTCAAGACTTTTGTGGTAATTTCATGTACGTAGTTCGAGCGTTCCGCAAGACTCTGAACTGCGTTCAACGGTGAATTTATCTAAAAATATTTTAATCAATTGTATATGCTTCCAATTTAGAGTTATATCTAAGTCTGGGAGTTATTATATCCTAATCTAAATATAAATATGGGGTTTACAAGAAGTTATTTATGTTTTTTTAACTTATTAGTGTTGTTACCTGTGTACGGTGATTAGGGGTGTCAAATGGGTGGGTTAGATCAGGTCATAAATGATCCGACCCAGATCGACCCATTAACTCATTTATGCACAGCACAAATTTCTTAACTCATACTCAACCTAACCCATACC
Source organism: Rhodomyrtus tomentosa (assembly GCA_028455895.1). Classification (NCBI taxonomy): domain Eukaryota; kingdom Viridiplantae; phylum Streptophyta; class Magnoliopsida; order Myrtales; family Myrtaceae; genus Rhodomyrtus; species Rhodomyrtus tomentosa. The sequence goes on along the minus strand of JAPCWY010000001.1, from coordinate 29,536,250 downwards.
TGACGCAACCCATTTAAGAAAACACTTCTATATGTAATTTAATCTATGAAAAAATATTTATTATGATTGTTTAATAAAATTATATTGCTGAATTTTTTTCATGAAATACAAATCGGCATTTTTATCGGATATGGGTCACCCCATACCCGGCCCCGGACCCCAGTCGCCAGCCCCGGTACCTACCTCGGTCCCGATTCGAGCGACAGCCCCGATCGCCAATTGCTGGCCCCAGTAGCCGGGTCACCCGCCCAGACTCGGGCCTCGACCCCCGGTCGCAAACTCGGCTTTGGCCCCAAGCCCCAGCCCCTGTCCCGAGACCTCGCCCCGGTCTTTGGCCTCAGCCCCTACCCCGGCCTCTATCCCCGGCTCCGAACCCAACCTCGGCCTCTGTTTCCAACCCCGGTCACAGAACCAACCCCGACCCTGATCTCGGACCCAGCCCCAACCCCAGTCCCCCGCACGGCCCCTTGCCCGACCCCTGCCCCGGTCCAGGTCCCAGGCCGGGACCTGGCATCGGTCCCTAATTCCCGGTCCCAAACTCGGGCAAAAACCCGGCCTCAATCCTCGGGCCTGGTCCCCCTAAGCTGGCCCTGATCCTTGGCCCTGGTCCCCGGCCCCGACCTCGGCCTCGATCTCGGTCTCAAGTCCGGTATCATTCCCTGGTTATCGAGGGAAGAAAAAGAGATTGAATTAAATTGGTCATAAATGGATTTATACCAAACCCATTAAGACCGGTCTATTTTTGCCTTCTTGTTATAAAACTCATTTATGGCTGACAAGAGAAATAAGAGTGACCCATTAATGACCCAATTAAAGACAAATGGGTTTATAAATGGGTTTTATACCCATTTTGATAAGTCTAACGGTGATGGTGTTGGAAGTGTCGAACCTGGGCGAGCACTGTTTTTCGGCAAAATCGTAGTTACTATAGAAGAATATTTCAACATGTGTTCATCACCATTGATGATGTGAGTTACTGTGATTAGTAGCCGCCGATTGTGCTATGGTGCTAAACAAATCCGTTCTTGTGAAACGATGGCATTGCTATGAGTTATATCAAGTTGATCTATTTTTAAAATTTGCACTGGATTGTAATGCTTTGTTATTGATTTTATATTGAATTTATGTATCTCTTTTTTAAGTGGAATAAAAATTTTCTAAAAAAAAAAATCATGCCGAGCTCATTCTAGGTTTTCATAATATGACATACCCGACTCGCTAAAGTAGTCGGGTTCCATTCGATACTCACAATAAACCTTGTACTTTGTCATACATATTGAAATATTGTGTTTAGACAATCTCGAATTTGCAAAGGTAAGTTAATATTAGATACAATTAGAAACATACATGAGTGGAAATATTTCAAAAAAAAATTGAGATCGATGACCATAAAATCTATAGGGTTTAGAACTTAGGTATAAAATGGTAGCCGTCCCTTTTTTTTTTTTTTTTTGTCAAAGCATTGCATTTCATTCACTTCAACAACGAAATACATGGCATGAGAGATAAGTTTCATAACATAGCAAGTCCCATAAGAGTTGTGGGGGCGGAGGAGCCAATTTGATGGAAGGGTAGCCGTCCTTGAAATTTGCTATTTTGTATAAAATTGACTATGATTTCAACATCAACATCAACAACACCTTTATCTCAAACTAGTTGGGATCGGCGGTCGATGAACCCCAAAAAATCATAAAAATAAAAGCAGAATTAAGGGAGGAAAAAGAGATAAATGTGTAAAAATAAATAAATATATATATATTTATACACTACCCCTCCACAATACTAATAGCTTCCCTTCACTCCTTCCTAAGATAAACCGTACGCCAATCTATTTCTCACTTCATTAAATCTTGTTTTTCTACTTTTCCCCAAATAAATTTCGGCCGACCTCTTACTTTCTTTGTGTTATGCTCTCGATAGCAAACTTTTGTTCGTACCGGTGCATCTAATGGTTTTGGAAAAATATGCCCAAACTATCTCAATCTATGCTCTCTCATATTTTTCGCCACTTGTTCTACTCCAATTTTTCGTCGAATCTCTTCATTCATTATCTTATACATCCTTCTATAATCACACATCCACATTAACATCCTCATTTTCGCTACTCCCATTTTATGCTCATGTTTCTATTGTACTGGCCAATTCAGCTCCATATAACATGGCAGGTCTGACTGTTGTTCTATAAAATTTGCCTTTTAACTTAAGAGAAATTTTACAATCACACAAAAATCCCAATACACTGCTCCATTTCGTCCAACCTGCTTTGATTCTATGGCTTACATCCTCATCAATCTCTCCCTCCTTTTGCAATATTGATCATAGATATCTAAATGTATTTTTTTTGTACCTCATGTCCGAGCATATGTACGGCTTCTTGATCCCCTCTTTCTGCCGTGTCAAACTCACACTTCAAGTATTCCGTCTTACTTCGACTTAGCATAAATCCTTTAAACTCCAACGTGCTTCTCCATACTTCTAACTTAGCGTTAAACCCAGCTCTGGTCTTATCAATAAGCACGATATCGTTTGCAAATAGCATACACCACGGCACCTCATCTTGAATATCTTTTATTAGCTCATTCATAACCAGGGCAAAAAGGTAAAGTCTCAAAATAGAACCTTGATGTAAGCTTACTGTGATTGGAAAATAACTTGATGTGTCATTACAAGCCTTCACACATGTAGTAGCACCGTTATACATGTCCTTGATTGCCTCGACATCCTTTGAAGGTATTTTTTTCTTCTCAAAAATCCACCACAAAACCTTTCTTGGAACTCTATCATACGCCTTTTCGAGATCAATAAACACTATATGGAGGTCCTTCTTTCTTTCTCGATATCTTTTCATCAATTGTCGTATTAAGAAAATAGCATCCATGGTAGGTCTTCCTAGCATAAATCCAAATTGATTAACAGAAATCTTAATCTCTATTCTCAAACGATGTTCAATAACTCTCTCCCACAGTTTCATTGTATGGCTCATAAGCTTGATGCCTCTATAATTAGAACAATTCTGGATATCCCCCTTATTCTTGTGTGTAGAGACAAGTATACTCTTTCTCCATTCATCAGGCATCTTATTAGTATGGAGTATCTTGTTAAAAAGACTAGTCAACCAACTTATTACTACATCCCCTAAGCATCTCCATACTTCAATAGGAATATCATCGGATTTCAAGACTTTACTAGTTTTCATCTTTTTTAATGCCTCCCTAACTTTCCGTGCTTTAACTCTACACACAAACTTTCTATTTGAATCATCAAAAGTATCTTTCAAATCCACCTCACTTCTATCACTCTCCCCATTAAAAAGTTTGTTAAAATAAATCATCCACCTGCCCTTGAGGTCTTCATCTCTTATCAAGAGCGTTTGATTTTCATTCTTGATACATCTAACCTGTATCAAGTTTTTAATTTTCTTATCTCTTGATTTTGCAAGTCTATAAATGCCTTTTTCTCCTTCTTTGCTCCAAGTTTGTTGTACATATCGGTGAAAACCTTACCTCTGGCCTCTCGTACAGCTTTCTTGACACTTTTTTCTCGCCAATCTAAATTTTTGCAAATTCTCTTCATTAGGACATTTAAGTAGGCATCTGAAACACTCATTATTCTGTTTAATTGCCTCTTGCACATCTTCATTCCACCACCAGGTTTCTTTTGTTTGATGTTCATTCTCTCTACTTTCCCCTAATACCCATTTTGCCACTGTTTGAATGCAGTCAGGCATCTCTTTCCACATCATATTTACTTCGCCCTCCAGTAGCCATGCTCCTTCCTATAGCATTCTTTCCTTAAATTCTGTTTGTTTTTTCTCATGTAACTTCTACCATCTTACTCTGAGGTGCTACACACTTCTCTTCATCTTTTGTATTTTGTTATACCGAATTTTTAAGACCACCAACTTATATTGTGTAACTACACATTCTATAGGGTATACCTTACAATCTACATACGAAACTTTATCATCTCTCCTAGCAAGAAAGAAATCAATCTGGCTATAATTTCGACCACTGTGAAAAGTGATCAGATGTGATTCTCTTTTCCTAAAAAAAGTGTTTGTCAACATCAAATCATAAGCTAATGCCACACTCAAAATGTCTTCGCCAGCCTCATTTCTAGTCTCATATCCAAAACCTCCATGAACTCTGTCAAAATTCTCACTACTCTGACCGACATGTCCATTTAAATCTCCTCCTATGAATACTTTCTCCTCTATGGTATCCGCCTTAAAATCTCTTCCAGATCTTTCTAAAATCTGCTCTTCTCGGACGCTTGCAGTCCAACTTGAGAGGCATACACACTAAGGATATTCAAAATCAAATCCCCCACTACTAGCTTAACTAAAATAATTCTATCTCCTATTCTTTTAACATCAACCACTCTATCCTTGAAATTTTTATCGATCAGAATCTCAACTCCATTTATACTCTTTGTTGTACCTATATACCATAGCTTGAATCCAGTGACATCCACTTTTTTAATCTGCTCTCCTTTCCATTTAGTCTCTTGTAGGCAAGCAATATTCACTTTTCTTCGAGCAAAAGTATCTGTCAATTCCCTCAATTTACCCGTTAAGGTTCTTACATTCCAACTCCCCAATCTAATCTCTACCCCCTGGGCTTTTCTTGGCCCCCACACTCGCCCACGGAAGTGTGAGGACCCTTGTTCATTTATCACCATATCCGGGCACCGATGTGACGCATCACTTTGGAAATGATGGCCCAAGGCTAGCTTCCTTACCCCCTTGCACCCACCTATCTTGGTGCAAAGACCCTTGCTTATTTTTCGCTACACCTAGGTGCCGATGCAACGCGTCGCTAAGAAGGGTACGCTCCAACGAAATATCAATAGGGTTAATCTCATAGAGGTAGCTCTTTTTTTATAACCGGCTCGCTACGCCTAACGTAACCCTTCTCTTTTATCTGACTTGGGACAGGCTATGTAGACTACATAGGCGGAGTTCTACCGACCCTTAAAAAAAGGCAAAAAAAAATTATTTAAAAGTACAAAAAATTTAAATATATATATATATATAAATACTGTTAAGAATTGCCTACGTCAATACCAGCCAGCCAAATTGACTAAATTAGCACAATTACAAAAAAAAAAAAAAAACATTGAGCTAGTTGAGTAGAGACGTTCCAAAACCTCAATGATACGTAAAGAAAAAAATTATCAAAAAAAAAATCATAAGCTATAAACTACCAAAAAAAGATTCAAGACTGAATTAACACAATTACAATAAGTTTGTAAATTTTTTTTTGGTGATTTTCGCTTTATTTACCGTTAAGGTTTTGGCTGGTCGTGTACCCTATTATACTCGTCCCGCTTTTTTCCCTAGGTTGCTCACATGAATATTTTTTTTATCGATAATTCAGGGCCATGAGCACATAAGCTCGAAATTTAATAGACTGAGGAACACCCAACAAGCTCTTTGAATAGGTAAAGTCCAAGCATTTGGCATGTGCAGGTAATCCTCACTCCAAGCAATTTGCAAGCAGTCGGTGACATCTGAAACTATAACCATTTGTTCTTGAGTTGAAAGTTCTCTTTGCTCCCAAGTTGACTCTGCCAATTTTGGGAGTTGGTCATTGTAGGATGTTTGATTTTCTCATATCCAATAGGTCCCCACTTTAGGTGGTAGTCAACAACTTATACTTAGCAATTGAATATGATTTGCAATGGATACAAATCGGACTGTTGAAGGTGGCCACAGAGGCCCTATTGAATACGATGGGCATCTGCGAGCTTTGAAAATCGAAGCGCAAGAGGCTCGGAAGAATCTACTCTCTCCGGATATGCTCGCTCGCTCCAGTGCTTACTTTAAATTGTCGAGCACTTTACAAGTCTGTAAGACTCCTTTGCGATTGTCTTCAAAAGTGGTATTTCTAAAAGTGATTTTGTGTTCAACTGATATCTACTTTATAGTTATTATCTCCCGATTTAGAATTGGGTTTAGATTTGAGTGCTCTTTCAATCTCGATTTAAAAATAGATCTAGGATTTACATGGTATTTTCTGTGTTCTTTCAACACTGTGGGGTTACTGTGTTTTGTATACGGAGATGATACTGGAAACGCTGAATTTAAGCGCATGGCAAAGCCCTAGTCAGTGGAGAGAAATTTTTCAGCTTGTGCCCATCACCGATGTAATTCAAGATTTAATGTTCGTCCGCCGTTTATGCTTCGATACCACAACAGATCCATCTTTGTAGAATGTGTGAGTCCCCATTAGAGTGTGCCAAGTTGATTCACTCTTTACATTTACTTATTTCACCTGCTTTGTGAGATTTGCATCTTTATATATGTTAAAATTATGTACCCATCTTTCATATGAAATGAAGATTTTCATTTCGAAAAAAAAAAAAAAAAAAGCGAGTGTGGCTACTCAAATCAGGTATTAAACTCGATACTGGCATACTTAGCTTTTGAACGATTCCTTGAAGCTGACATTCCCTCAATTTATTTTCTTGTTTTTTTCTTTTGGTCTTTCTTTTACTTTAACTAAAAGAATTCAAACAAGTGATGCTCGAATAGGCTATGATGAAACTCGGAAAACGGAGGCCTTTACCTCCTATACAGTTCGATCATCCATGCAATGAATCGATTTTAAATCATTGAAATTCGTTTTTCTTAGTTATATCTAGTCAAGCATTGCGTTGCACTTGTACCCAATATTTCGATATTTTTTAGGAGGATATCGTTCACATCTTTTAGCTACAATGACGGTATTAATTACTCGGATAACTACAAAATCGTTTTATCAATCGATATCGATACCGACCCACAAATTGTCAATTAGTGCCCCAAACTAGGCGATGTAAACGCGAATTCGAATATGCAATGTACAAGATACGTCGAACGAATCAATCACATTACAAAGTCACAGTAAAAATGCCCACAGATCGTGTTCATGCTTATTTCACAGTGGTCCAATATAAATCGGACTGATGGGACTAGGACCAATCCAATTGCGCACACTTTGAGCTTCTGAAATTATCAACATTACAACTGGGCCAATAATTACGAAGTCACGAGTATAAAATTCCAATTGCAAATAGGGCTTCGATTGATTTAGTAATTTCGGCTTTGGTGTCAAATGACAAATACTCGAGCGATAGGGATTAGTAGAAAAGTAATATGCTACATCAGCTCACGGGGACCAATGTTGCTGTCCAACCGATCACACTAGCCTCGATTTCAGGCTTCAGTAATTGTGTGCACTGTGCAGCATATGATCAGATAAATGATATGATTTAGCGCCTAATTATATTTGATATGGTCTTGACAACGATGGATTAAATAGATTTTTTTTAGTTGTGGGGGGTATTTCTATCCATTTAATTCTAAACATACCGTACAGATGTCAATCCGGCCCTAAATTTTTTTGTTATTGATCATATAATCCTAAACTTTTGCGCGAAATGTAAATGCAGTCATTGCGACCAATTTTTACCGAAAATATTGGAGGGAAGAAGTAGGGTTAATTATTGATTAATTGACATACTGTACGGATGTCAATTCGGCCATAAACTTTTAGTTATTGATTATATAGTCCTAAGCTTTTACGCAAAGTGTAAATGCCGTCATTGCGACCAATTTTTACCGAAAATACTAGAGGGAAGAAGTAGGGTTAATTATCGATTAATTGATTTGCAAATATAGCAGATTATATAGTCAATTTAACAACAAAAAAATGAGAGAGGAAAAAGTAGAGTGAATTGGGGATTGACTTGTCGAACTTTTATCTGGTTATATGACGAAGAACTCGTGTCAATGAAAGAAATAACTTTTCCGATCGATGATTAAAACTTTTTCTAATATGGATTTTCACGGTCAATGTAAGCCCAAAATCTGGTCCAAAACTTGTCGGGTCGGGCCCTTAGGGGGAGATAAAAGGGAATACTTTTAGCCCCCGGAGCTCCGAAGGGCGAAATTTGATTTGGAATCATGCAAACAGCAACAACTTTTGGACCCAAAGTCGCAAAGTGAGTGGGCTTCTACACAAGGCAAGCGAATCATCTTATGCCCTTCCCTTGGCTTTTTTCACAAATCATAGTGATCATATGATATGTGGGACAACTCTTTTTTACGTATCATCGTAATCATCCTTTTTGTGCCACAATAATTCGCTTTTGATCCGTGAGAACGTTACGCCTGTACGGAATTTAAGTCTGAATAATATAATTTGTTATCTTTTATTCGGTATCTGGGGACGCCATCCGAATAGGATAACCGGGATATGTTCAGATAAAATGTCGAATAATAAATCGGAAAAAAGAGCTGAGACAGATCCGAACAAGATGAGGAGGAGGAGGAGGGAAAAAACAAAAAAAGACAGAACTCAATGAGAAGGAAAACAGCAAGGTGTTGCTTGCTATTTGCGAAGGTCGGTGCCGCCATCGAAATGGAAGATATATCTCACATTTATTCTCTTTTTCTAATAAAATGGGGGGTGTAGATCCACTTCTTAACCCAAATTGATGGGGGTGAGATATTATGTATGTGTTGTTATATTGTTACAATGGTAAACTCAAAATACTATGGATTATTATGCTGAGTGTAGATAGTCAGATTTATATTATGTAAAAATTGGTCAAAATGAGTTAACTAAGTTAATATGGTTTGGATTATTTTCGACCCGACCCACCCGTTTGACATGTCTAATTTTGACAAAGCTTTCAAATTAGGGAATAAATCACAAAAACTTCTAAATTATACCCATCGTGACACATTTATCTTGATCCTTTTTTTTATGACATCGAAAATCCTAAACTATACTTATTGTAACATATTTATTCTAAATTTTTTATTGCAATAAAAAAATCTTAAATTTATAATTGTGTGACATATTTAATTCATATTGAGGTTTTGTCAAATGATTTTTTTTTATTAAAATAATATCGTTTTTATTTCATTTAACCTTCGTGAACGCCACGCGACATGTTAAAATTGTTTGTTTTCTCGGATGGCGAGCAAATTTTTAACAGCCGAATTTTGATGGAGGGTAATCGTGCAACAGAGTTATAAATTTGTGATTATTGGTTTTACAGATGTGTCGTGTCGGAACAGGTATGGTTTGCAATATTTTTGTGACTCTTGCCCTTTGGATTATCATATCTATTCTTCTTGAATTTGACAACAAAAATCGCTGTTCGAATATTTTGGCGGTTGGGCAATTGTCTTCCTCCTTCAAAAAGGTTCGTGTTGACTTGATGCAGACCCGAAAACAACCCACGAAAAATCTTGTAAAGCAGAGCGCAGGGCAGGGCAGGGCAGGGCAGGGCATGGATTTCCAGTGCCGTGACGTGGCTCGGTGGATTGGAGCTCTCTCCGCTTACTCTGCTCGCATCGATTCCCTCGACAAACCCGACCTCGCCTCCCTCGACGAGCTCTACCGCCGTCGCCTCCCCGCCCTCCTCGACGGCCGGAACCCTAATCCCTTCATCACCCGCTCCGAGCTCACTCAGCTCATGCAATGGAAGCTCGCTCGCGGCAAATGGAGGTCCCTTTGCTCTTCTCTTTTCATCTTACGCGAGACCTTTCTTGGTCTCTGATTCGGCTCATGATAAGTTGCTCGCTCCGCGTGGTGGTTTTTCTAGGCCGCGATTGGTGGAGTTCGTGTCTTCGCTGGATGAGGAGACGGTGGAGTCTTCCTCCCGGAAGGCCTTCGGGTCGCTCCCCGACTTGTCGAAGGCCGTGTCGGAGCTCACGGTCCTGAAGGGGGTTGGCCCCGCCACCGCATCCGCCGTCCTCGCCGCGTACGCGCCGGATGTCGCTCCTTTCATGTCTGACGAGGTCGGAGGCTGAGCCATATGTCTCTTTCCTTTTCTTTTGGGTGTGTTATGGAGTTTCAGTGATGTTGACAAACATTAGTTCTTTTTGGGTCTGAAAGGCTATGGTGGCTGCTCTGGGACACTCCAAAGATTACTCCTTGAAGCAGTATTTGCTGTTTGCGGAGAAACTACAGGCCAAGGCAAAGGTCTGCAGCATTTCTTCTTTACACTTTACAAATATCAAGGGAAATGAAAGGAAAATTAAAGGAAGGAAGTCGATCGAAAAGAATGGAATAAATTATAAAGATTTGAGTTCGCTTACAATTCAACCAAACACAGAAACTTAATATGCGTATTTCGACATTGCAATCCGATACAGCCTTGCTGTGTACATCTGCTGATTAGTTTGTGCAGAGTAGTCCTCCCTTGAACCTACTCCAACCCTGAGGGAGAGTATTTCCTAGTTTCACAGATCAAAACCATTGCCCTATTTATGGATGTGTCACATCTTATTATGTGGTCAATGTCTTGCTAATGGACATGCCTTAGTGTTGCATAGTTATACAATTTATTCTGCGCATAAATGACCCTGTTGTTGTCGGTTTATTTTTCATTCTCTTAGCAGTCCGGTTACACCCTTTTGGAGGACACATGACATCGGGCACAGGGCATTTGGTATTTTTCCATTCAAATATATCTAGGAATCGAATTTACCTCTTTTATCTATAAATGGGGTAAATCGAGTCATCTGAGATTTTGTTCTTTGTTTGAAAATTGAATGTGCGCGGGGGTGCTGCTAAGTTAGCTGGAAATAAAATACAGAGACACTGGAGTATTTTCTGTTGAGAAAATAGACGAGCAAATTGAATAATAATGAAATGGACAGAACTAAGGAAATGAAATCCAACGTCGGATTTACATGGAGCGGTCGGTGTGACCTGCATCCACGGGGAGACTAGCATAAAATTTCACTATAGATCAAGCGATGGAGCATCATTGTAATCTTCGTTGCATCGTTTGATTCATATTGGATTTTTGTGCTGCTCTCCTCATGACGTAGGTCACACTGACTGAATCATGTAAATCCGGTGTCTGGTTTAATTTCCTTTGATCTGTCCATTTCATAATTATTCCAATTGCATGTCTGTCTTCTCAACATTTTCCTTCTTAGTGGTGTGTCTTCTGTGCCTGTGTGACTCACCTTTTGTGGATGTTATCTTTTACTAGTTTCGCTAGATTTCAGCATTCATAAAATATGAAGATGGTTTTCTCCTCTCCAGGGTGCAAATGATCACAGAGGCTCTTAATTTTGTGTCTAGCTGTTTCCAGTAGCAGTAAATTCCATTCTATCTCAACTGTCGACACTTCCTTGATATCTTCGTCACTAAAAAACACAGCCATATGACCTTTACCCAAAACAACACAGCCATATGACTCTTTCATAAGAGTCCATATACTTTCCAAGATAAGTTTTGTTGGTTATCATGATTAGCAATCTGAAAACACACCTTTCTAACCATTCACAGAAAGTAAGTTGGAGGAATCATTTGAACCAATGTACTGTCCATACTATAGATGACAGTTTTCTGCACTTGTCTGAAATTTTGGTTGCACGTACCAAGTATAAAAAACGGTACTTTAGTCGGAGAGTACTCTGCAATCTATTGTTTTCTAAATAGGCTGCACTATGTTTAAAAAACAAGGGGAAGCTTCTCTGTGTTATGATGGGCGTACTGATGGCCCAGGTAGGTGAACATGTTTTGTAGACATTATTTTCTGTAGTGATAATGGATGCTCTTCTGCTTTAGTTTAGTCTAACCTATGTTGATCGACCCAAAGAAATCAGATTTCCAAGTCCTTCAACAGTTAACCAATTCATGTCTGTTGTGAGACTGGAGTTAATCACTATAATCAGACTAACTAACTTCTGAGATATATCTTGGGAGACAATCACAAAAGCGTCTTCGATTTTTTTCATTATCTTTATTTGCATCCTTTAGTTTCAAAACCTACAGTTTTCAGCCGAAGAAGATGTCGAGGAATAGATAGGTACTAGATGGTACAAAGGAAAGGGAAGAGATGGAAATACGTGTGGAAAGTGTAGGTTTTTTTTTTATAAAAAACTTTAGCACGTCTGGAGGGTGTAAACTTAAAGTTCTGAAACTAGGCGATGCAAAATGTTAGCTAACAAGAAAGTTGAGGATTGTTTTTGTGAACTTCATGATGTCTTAGAGGAAAATCTCAATGCTTAAGTTCAATCATCGATGTTTATGATATCATGCATCTGGCCCTCCCTTACTAAGTTCTTTCAGGAATTAAGCGCTGAGGGGCAATTGTTCACGCCATCAGACGTAGAGAGGGCCCTGTGGAGTTCCGCTATCGAGGCCAAGCTGGGAAGCTCTCAGTCTGATTCAGCCGCGAAGACTGATGTAAGCAAAAAGTCTAAGAGGAAGAGGAAAAGATGATTCTAAGTGGTGGTCAACGGCATCGGTTTCGCTAGTTTTTGCTGTGTACTTGCACATAGATTATGTGGATGCTTCTGGTCCAGATTGCGTAAAGATCACAAGCAACGTTTTGCTTCTGTTTTTGCTGAGGAAGCTATGGCGGCTCTACTTCTCCTCCAGAACCCAGTCCATAGGATGTCCTGGACAATTTTCCGGTCTCCCCTCGTGCGATATGTGTGAAGAATCTGCCATTGCTTCGCAAATGGACCCGTATGACGCAGGCCGGTGGACCGAACCGCGTTGTGCAGTGACGAGCTTCTTGTTGTGACCTGTAATCGGTGGACTACCGTCCAAAACGGATTACCAATTTAGTTTGGGAAGTTGGTCTTTATTTCATGGTGTTTTCCTATCTTCTCACGAAATTTGGCCGTCTTAAAACTTCTTGAATCGCCGGTAAACTTCGGGTGCGATGTAGGTTTCAGTCTGATTGTAGCAAAACGGATTTTGACTTTTTGCAGGTGTTTGACCGGGGCAATTTGGAGAATGGAATTTAGAAAAATGTTGGAATCAATGCGTGCGAGAGAAGAGATGCGAAGAGAATATCCCTCTCGCCCTGACCCAACGCCGACGGTCCCAAACCTGGACGTTCCTTTGTTTGTTGTCTGAATTTGGTGTTGAGAAGCGAATCCAATGTTATGTTTGTTCATACCAATGGCTGTTGATTTGTGGTGTCCTTGTGTACTTTCTGAGGCACCCCGCTCAAAAGAAATTGACGAAGCCAAAACAAAATTTTTTGAGCTGTTTCTTAAGGAGTACCATTTGAGAAAATTCAACGGAAGATTATATTTATGGGGCAAAATCGATAGTATTTGTTTATTCAGGGGTTATGCTATCCTACGTTTTCGTAATTGCTTTCTAATTGTCCGACTCACTTGAAAAACCGTTAGTGATTACAAATTAGGGTTCGATCGCCGGTAGTTAACTCTTATCGAGAATCGATTAAATTGAATAAATCAAAAAATGAGAATAATAGCTAATTTGACGTGTTGGTCAATAGGTTAATAAAGAGATTAGGAGTGAGGTCAAGAGAGTATTAGATCCGGATTCGATTTCCATGAATACCAGGCGAGTGTACATTAACGTACGTGCAACAAATTCCGCGTTGTTTAGACGTGTAATCGCGAGACGAAAGGGTGCAAGACTGTCGGTGATGACGTCATGGGAATTAGAAAACAACGAATAAAGCTTTTATCATTAGGTGTCTTTGTGTTTTTGCCTGAGCATCTCACAGGCCAGCACTCGGAGGGGAAAGAGAGAGAGAAGAAAAGTATAGTGCCGCCCGAAAAGAAACAATAATTAAAGCTTTTACTTGACAAACAAAAAGGAGTAATCAAGAAAAAGACACTTGTTTTTTTTTTTAATATAGAGAAAAAAATTGATATTTATTGCCACCTGGACAAACCCTGGCTCTCCCACGTGGCACTGGCCAATGGGCAGGAAAGGAGCTCAAAGTCAAATGCGCTCGAAGTTGTGACGTCGTTTTCGCGCCCCCCAAATGGAAGTGCTGGCACAGATGCTTCAAAGTTTTCCCAATTCTACTACACGTTCGAGAAAAAAGGCAATTTTATTTTATTCTATTGACTCTACATATATATATATATATATATATATATATATATATTCATGTGGCAAGGACACGTGGGGTCTGGTGGAATGAGATTTATATCGTGTAGAAAATGGTGATTACCCAATCAGACTATGTTTTCTCCACCACCACGTGGTGTCCTCGTCACATAGAGATGGGTTGAAAAAAAAAAATCCATATTTGGACCGTTATATTGAAAATAGGTTAATTATAGGTTAGTCAAGTTCTAATAAATGTTCGACCAAAAAAAAAAAATCTAATAAATGGATTGTTAATGAGCGCGACTTTTAAGCTTGATAATATGTGGATCGTAGATGGGGTTGCCTTTGAACCCATTTACAACCCATCTTAGCTAGACAAACCCAACTCATTTACCGTTCGCTTGGCTTCTAAAATTTATCAATTTATTTTTATTTTTTATTGTTTTTTTATTAGCAAAATAAAGAAATAATAATAATAATAATAAAATGTTCAAGAAGTACAATGTCGTCGTCTGCCGCCACGTCTCCGGCCCTCGGAGGAAAAGGAAAATAAATTAAGAATAAAATAAAAATACAATTTTTAAAGTGATAATAACAATGTTCTACAAATAGAATTGAATATTAATAAATTTCACTATATTTGTGCGGCATGAAATTATTTTAGCAATATCATTTTTCTTAACAGATTATAAGAAACAAATATCCTATGATTTGGTTAAAAAAAATAAGTGTCTAAGTAATACAAGTCTTTGACCCCCAAAAAAAAATTAAATAGCACAAGCCGACAAGCCAGGTCAAGTATGGGTAGTTAGATTTATACTGTCTGAAAATGGATGGAAACCAACTAAATGGGTTAATATGGATTAGACTATGTTCAATTTGATCCACCCGTCTAATACCTCTACCGTCACATAAAACACTCTGTTCTTGAAGAAGAATATATATTATGTCTGAACGTTATGCCACAAAATGATATGTCGAGAAATTATTTATGCTTGTTGTTGACACCAAAAATTATCCTAGAGGTCACGTGACGCGCACATGGAGGACGAATGATTAGTTACGGATGGCTATACGCAAGACAGATGCAAAATGACTACAAAGATGCCACGCGTACAAGGTAATTTTGGCAGTACTTATCGTAAGAGGTTGAAAGAAAAGGCGCGCAAAAGAAGACACAATCAGAGCAGTTACAAAATTTAGTGGCAATATCACAAAATGGAGCAAGAAAAGTGCAAAAACTGTTAAAGGCCTTATCCTCCGGAGCTATCGAAAGAAAGCATGCTTGGAGCCTAAGGCAATGGCTGTTCGACGGTTATCAGAAGAAGTCAAGTCATCGAAGGAGAACGTGGAGCTGAAGGCAATAACTGTTCGACGGTTATCAGGACACGCTTATAAATACCTAAAGATATCAAACGACACAACACACACAACACAACAACAAGTCTTTATCTTTTCAATTAACTTTAGTCTAGCCCAGCTGTAGCTCTTAGATTCTCGTTGTCGATTCAATTCCAACGTGTTTCATATACAGAGTTAGGTGTCATCGATTAGATTCTGGCCTCTGCTCGCCCAGTCCAATACCATCAATTAAATTCCGGTGTTGCATTGGTTTCATCCACCCGTCCAATGTCGTTGATTAAATTTCGATGTTGTGTCCTATATTTCCACTCGTCCAGTGTCGTAGATTAAATTCTAGCATCGTGACCTACAAGTAAGGTTCAGCATCGTCTGGCGTTGTATCTCAATTGCGACTTCGTCGAAGCAGTTCGACAAGTTTTATCAAAATAGCCATTAGGAGGTCTGTCAAAAATCTTATACTAGGTTGTCGAAAGCCACGCTTTTATCAAATAATCTTGCATTTGACACTCTCTGTCCAATACTTGCCCGGAACCCTCCTTACTTAACGAAAACGAACTGCTAACGTTCGATAAAAAGAATTTTTCGCATTTACAACCCCTTTAGGCTTCAACCTCTTGGGCCAGACCCTAAGAGACCCAATTAGGCCCGACTACGAGAATTTTATGCGCAACAATCACTTGTGTGTGCTTATATATCTCCCTTCACAAACCTCCCTGTCTTTATATATATATGCACTAAAATTTGATCAGGTTGTGGATATGAATAGACATGTGACTACAACATAAGGTATTACTATGCACGTGACGACACAAAGTTTATTATTGGTATTGACGAATGTCGATGACCACTATTGATCAATTATCGATATATGACGACGAATGCTTAACAATAATCGACATGAGTGTCAATTAGTAAAGGCAACAGGTCACCGAATGGACCATCAAAGGAGAATTGATACCTTAAGTGTGTCAGGAGGAAATTGTAAGTTTGAAACCGCCAGAAGATAAGGCAATGAAGGCCGTGGGACAATTGGAACACGATTTTGAGGGAGCAACTACTTAAAAACAAGATCATGGGATAGTGAGAGTATGGACACAGGAACGGATCACCTAACATTGGGAATTTTGTAACATTCTTACCATTACTCAAATCAGGCCGTCCAAATGAAAATGGACGGCCAAGAATGGGTCACCTCATTTGTTGAGGGAGAGGGAAAAAAATGAATAAGAATTTTTTTGAGGTTTGAAAAATTTTAAATCTCAACACTCTCTCAAATCAGGACTCCATTTTTACTTGAACGGTCTGATATGAGTAATGTTAAGCATGTCACAAAAACCTCAATGATTCAATCTTTTCGGAGATGAGGGTACATTTGCTCAAAAAACGGTTCTAGCACAACCACTATAAATAACATCGTTCATCTGTTGAAGAGTCCCCCTCGTACAAACAAACAAATCTAATATCTTTCCATTATATCTACTTTCATGCATTGTAATTTTCATACTAAAACTTGTGTCGTCAATTAAATTCTGATATAGTTTGTATTTGTTAGTTTCAATTGAAGTTGTTGTATCTTCCAAGTTTTGTCATTGCTTATATTTCGACATTGTCTATGTACATACAGTTCTATTTGAAGTGAATTTATCGTTGATTCTTATTTACCTGTGATATTTTGTGTCCAGAATCACCACAAAACCTATCTCCTCTAATAAACGAATGACTTTCGGAAAGGTATTTAGTCGCACGATCCAATTCTTGCAAAACATCTTTTTGTCAAACTTGATAGAACAAGTGTGATAAATAACAACTCATTGCTGTAACCTTGGTAATGACAATCATCGACTGCATAGCCGGTGACAGAATCAAAGCAAGGTGAAGATGCCGACATCCCAAGACAACTATGCCCAAGACAACCATCCGATGAGCGGAGAACGTAGTTGGAGCACAGTCCTGTGCAATGACTACCATGAGGAGGATTCTTGACGAAAACAGAATGAAGCAACTAATCCCCTGATGAACCATATTATCGATGTGGTCAAAATAATAACACCCTTCATGAAGTCATGTTCAGGGCCCTGACCATCGAGTCATTCAATTCAGATGAGGGCGAATTCTGCTAATCCCGCACCTGCCGGGTATGAACCCTCATCTACTGCTGCTCGAGTTACTTTTGGTACTGTAGTGTAGGCCAAGTTGTTCCAACCCCACCTCCGATTAGAAGCTGTTGTGCAACCCAGACAAATAGAGTTTTACTTGTCGGTTGAGGTAATTTACCTGATAATGTTCAAGCTAACCTAGGTGGTAACTATAATGACAATTTGATGAATCCATACGCTCGACAAAATATGTCCTCACAAACGTGAAAAAATGCAGTTGGGCAAATTCCTCGAGTCGATAATATAAGGCCAATAGGGGTATTGCCTCAGCTTGACATAGCGCCTATCCAATATAGGTTCAATGTTGTTACTGTCCAGCCACATGGCAATGCCCAACCAACTAATGATCAAAGCCAAATCTGGAAGTCGACAACCAAGTTAGATCGCCTCCTTCACTCGGGCGTAGCCCACTTAATTGATTCTGTAGAATTTTCCTTGATCTTTCTTTCTCTATATTTCAATAAAGTTACAATAACATGTGTGTGTACACACACAAAGGATGACAACCCTAATTGTTCTATAAGTCAAGAAACAAGAATAGAATAAATAAATAAATATGGAAATTTCTCCTATTATGACTCTAATTGAGACTCTAATTGATAGCTTACTAACATTCCCCCTCAAGCTAGTGAGAAGATATCTTTGATACCCAGCTTAACAAGAGCGTTATGAAATGCTTGGCTTGACATAGCTTCATTAAGCACATTCGCCAACTGATCTTTAGACCTAACGAAAGGAAACTTTACCACCTTAGTATCCAAGTTCTATTTGACAAAATGTCTATCCACCTCAACATGTTTAGTTCTGTCATATTGAACCGGATTGTGAGAAATTCAATTGCCGCCTTATTATCATAAAACAATTGCATCTCAGACTCTGGTAGAAAACCAAGCTCTGTCGGCAATCTTTTGAGCCATAGTAACTCATATAACCCCTTAGCTACTCCTCGAAATTCAGTTTCGGCACTGGACAAGGCTACAACGTTTTACTTTTTGCTTCTCCATGTCACCAAGTTACCTCCCACAAATGTAAAGTAGCCTGAAGTAGATCTCCCATCCGAAACGCTGACTGCCCAATCTGCATCCGTGTAAGCCTTTATTTCCAAATGTCTGTTTCTATCAAAGAGTAACCCTTTACCTGGAGCTAACTTCAAGTAGCGTAAAATTCGAGCCATAGCATTCGTATGTTCTTCACTAAGAACATGCATAAATTGACTTACAATTCCTAGTGCATATGCAATATCTGGACGAGTGTACAAAAAATAAATTAACCTTCCTTCTAACCTTTGATATCGTTCTCTATTAGTAGGTACCTAATTAGGAACTTCTCCAAGTCTGTGATTCTAGATGATGGGTGTCTCTGCAGGGTTACAATCCAACAATCCAGCCTCAGCTAACAAATCTAACACATATTTTCTTTGGGACAAGAAAATACCTTTCTTTGACCGGTCTACCTCGATCCCCAAAAAATATTTCAGACCTTCCAAGTTTTTTATCTCAAACTCCTTCACAAGTCTTCTTTGAAGTTCATCAATTTCTTCAACATCATCTCCAGTGATGACCATATCATCCACATATATGATTGGTGCAGTTACTTTGTCCTATCTCTTTTTTAGAAATAGTGTATTATCAAAATTACTTTGAATATATTCATACATCTTCATTGTTGAGCTAAAGTGACCAAACAATTCCCGAGGTGACTGTTTTAGTCCATACAAGGAGCGATCAAGCTGGCAAACCACATTGGGCGGATTGACACATGCATAATCCGGCGGAATCTCCATGTAAATCTCTTCCTCTAAGTTTTCATGAAGAAATGTATTTTTTTACATCAAACTGATGCAAAGGCCAATTTCTGTTTGCTGCAACTGACATAAAAACTCAAAC
Organism: Rhodomyrtus tomentosa; assembly: GCA_028455895.1. Classification (NCBI taxonomy): domain Eukaryota; kingdom Viridiplantae; phylum Streptophyta; class Magnoliopsida; order Myrtales; family Myrtaceae; genus Rhodomyrtus; species Rhodomyrtus tomentosa. The sequence continues at coordinate 29,517,002 of JAPCWY010000001.1, read as the reverse complement.
AGTATTCAACTTAGCAACCGGGGAAAACGTTTGGTAGCCCACATCGTAGGTTTGGGTATACTCCTTCGCTGCTAGCCAAGTCTTGTATCTCTCAACTGAACCATCAGCCTTGTATTTGACTGTGAATACCCACTTACACCCTACTACTCTCTTTCATGTCGATAACTCTACTAGTCTCCACGTCTTATTTTTCTGCAATGCTCTCATCTCTTCTTTCATTGCCTGTACTCACTTAGGGTCATTCAATACTTCTTCTACTCCACCAGGAATTTTAACTCCGGAGACATTGGACGCAAACGCCTTCACGGGTGATGATAATTGCTCCATGGACACATAGTTCATGATTGGGTACTTTAATTTTCTTTCCTCCACATCACGAGAGTACCTATTAGGCGTCTTGCCTTTATTATGTCTATAGGGTAATTTATAACTAACATCCATATCAGTATTATCAAAAGAATCATGTATAGTTGGAGATCTTACCTCAGGAATATCCTCAGAAGAGTGGTTGGGCACTGGAGAGAGGATACTTGTGCGAAGAGAGAGAGTTGTACTTGTGACTCTTGGAGCGAAGCATCATGCTGATCTTCCGTACTAAGGAGTTGCGGCCTAGGAACCTGTTCACCACCTTAACCCATATCCTGAGTTGCTGCAAGCTGTCTTACTACCTGTACTCTCAATTCACCATTCTTTGAAGCTGAGCCGCCCGCCCCAATTGCATCCATCAAACCAACATCCCACCAATTTTTTCCTTCATCTCATTTCTCTCCCTGAAAGGTAGAATTGGTGCTAGAGAAGAAGAGTTCTGTCTCAATAAACGTTACATCCATGGTAAGTTCTCTTCGTGTTAGGATTATAGCAGCGGCAGCTTTTTTGGTGAGTACCGTAACTCAATAAAACACATTTAACAACATACGGATCAAACTTTGTGCATTGATGCTTGTGAATATGTACATAAGCTATATACTCGAACACATTCGGAGACAAAATCAGGATCAATGGAAGAGGAACATCCTTCAAAAACTCCTGGAGTGGGTCTGAAATGACAAAACTAGGGAGGGCATTCTGTTCATGAGATACACAGTGGTAACAATGGTTGCATCCCAAAAACGACGAGGAATCTGCCCACCCTTCAATAAGGCCTACACCATCTCAAGAATATGACGATTTTTCCATTCGACCACACCATTTTGTCGTGGTGTGTTGGTACATGAGGTCTCATGAATGAAGCCATGCTCTTGGAAATAACCTGCTAGTTGTTGGTTGATATATTCACCACCGTTGTCACTTTGGAGAATGCGAAGTTGAGCTCCAAATTGAGTGGTTATCATTTGGTGAAACGTACGAAAAACAGAGCCTACCTCATCCTTGTGTTTCAATAAATATAACCATGTCTTTCTGGTACAGTCATTCACAAACGTAACAAACCAACGAATCCCAGACATAGCAGAAATCGGCGAAGCACCCCATGCATGAGAGTGGATTAATGAAAAACGTATCATACTTTTATTGAAACTCGACGGAAAGGAAGCTCGATGGCCTTTACTAAAATGCAGGTCTCACACTTGAATGCAGAAGCTGAAGAACTAATGCAGGTCTCACACTTGAATACAGAAGCTGAAGAACTACTAAATAAGTCTGGGAATAAATACTTTAAATAGTCTAATGAAGGGTGGCCAAGTCGACGATATCATAGCCAAATGTCTTGCGCTTTATTAGTGAAGGAACTGCGGGTGTGGTAAACTCTACTCGTATTGAAGTCCTTCACGAAGTACAATCCTCCCTCTTAGTACCACGTCCAATAATCTCCTTCGTGAGGATATCTTGAAATAGACAAAAAAAAAAAAAGATACATAAGTACGCTGCAATTTAGTTCATTAGTATTTTCCCAATGGAAAGTAACCAATTAGATAAATATGGAACTAGCAGAGTATTTTTCAATGACAAAATTTGAGAAAGATTAACATTGCCAGCTCCTGTAACAGGAAATCGACTGCCGTTAGCATTAAAAATATGTTGTTGCCTTGGAGTAGTATAACGAAAGAGGTCCTCAGTATGATGTATCATATGATCCGTACCACCCGAATCTATAATCCATCCATCATGGCCTCTACCTGTAGAAGCACTGACAAGTACAAACCCATCATTACCTTCAGAGTCTGGAGTCGAGGCAAAGGTAGTATCCATTGTCGATACTAAAGATAAGGTCGGGGTAGCTAGAGCCCTATCCAAAGCACCAGTAGCCAAGGACGTCTGTCCCTTCCCTGCCGCAACATCACTTTTCTTTTCTTTTTAGCCTGTAATTCCTTCCACCAATCGGGGTAGACATTCAACTTAAAACAGTCTTCCTTTATGTGCTTAGAATTCCCACAGTGGTTACAACCCCCTGCATTATGTGGAAATGATCTAGCCCTCAAACCAACACTGGAGCGCCCTCCCTTAAAATCGTCAGGTACCATCTGCAAGGTAGTGCGTGTGATGCTGCTCTTATGAATATGCTAGCCGAGTTGTTCTTCACGTGATACCATGGCAGCGACAGATGTAGTGTCTGGACGTGTGAGCATAACATTTTGTCGCATATCATCACGTCGAACTCATGCATAAGCTTGCTCTACAGTAGGAAAAGGTAGCATTTGCAGCACATCAGCCCTGACATTGTCAAGACGATCATCGAGCTCATCCAAAAGTAAGTAGACACGATCTTCTTGTACTAAGGCATTATAGCACTCGATATCGTGCAGGCATGTCACGGGGTTCGGACGACGAAAGCCAACCTCCCACCAAAGACCTTGAAGAGCATTGTCATACTTCTCGATGGGTCCTTCCACCTCCTTCAATTGTCTCAGGCGTTGCTTCAGATCATATACTTGGGAAACATCCAAGCCATCAAAGAATATTGTAGCTACTACCTCCCAAACTGCCTTAGCGATAGGGCAGTAAATAAAATTACCAATCAATTCCGGTACTATGGAATTGATAAGACAACCTTTAACCGTAGAGTCATCAATTTTCCACTTCCAAAAATTAGGATTGGTCGAAAACGATGGAGGAAGATCTCCATAATATACCATAATTTATCTTTTTGAGAGATGTACATCTCAACAACTTGGGTCCAAAAGCTATAATTATGACCATCTAACTTCACAGCAATGGATGGTGCAGGAGTCTCAACGTGGGATGGTGAAACTTGATAAGTGGTCAAAATCTGGGTTAACTTCGATATTAAATTCCCAAGGAATACATCAGTGGTGGGAGCCCCTCCGCTACCGGAAGAATGTACAACAACTCTTGCTAAAATTGGGGGAACCACAGCGGACGGGATCTGGTCGTTGGCCATGTCTCAATAAAAGAAGGAACAATGCGTCAACAATCTGGGTTGTGACAGATCGAGATCAAATTAGTAGGGTGACAGGTAGTTACACGGCGTGTCACTCTCACGCTTCAAAAAGAAAAAAACTGCAACATTCCGTCACCAGTTTGCTAATGTAGTAACCACCCAATCGACCGCAATAGAACACGGCACAACAAAAGAAATAATCAGTGCGAACTTGGACTTTGATCGTCCTAGTATGAAGCCAACAAATTATACTAGGTTCTTGATTCTCTCCCTGGGCACTGGTTCATCAAAATCTGTGAAAAAATATAGTACCAAAAAAAAATCTAATGGAGTTTGCTCAGCTTGCTCACGAATGGTGGTTTGACTCTGTGACATCCCATATTTATAGTTCCAAACAAATTGAAATTGGACGAAATAGGTTTTGAAGCTGATTTGTGCCTATAAGTATGGTGACAGTTTCAAATTGTTAAATTAATTAAAAAAATTGAAGTACGGCCGTCGAGCCGGTTATATTCGACCCAATCAAGTTAGGTCGGGCAAGATTACGCCGCCCCATTTGTTCGTGCGTGGGCCGAGCGTATGGGCCGTTCGCACATGTTCGGGCTGAAGGGAGGAGGGCTACATAAAACAGCCCATAGTCCCAAATTTCCCTTGGTTTTGGCCCGAGCGAATAAGCCCATAAAATTTTCACCTTAGGGCGGTTAGAGTGAGCCACGAATGAAGGACTTAAAGCCCAAATTAGTTGCAACAAAATAAAGGAAAAACATACCTATTACTCCTCTTTTTCTTCTGCTCGCGTGCTCCTCGACGCCAACTCCTCTCTCTTTTGCGACGCTTCAGCTTTTAGGTTCGACCAGATCCTTCGACCCCGCAACGCAGCTCCTTCTGACACACAACCAGACCTCAACGTAGCAAGAACAAGGTGAGTTGACCTCTCAATCTCCTCATAGTCTCGACAATGTGGGGCGTGGTAAGCCGGGAGAGGAGGCTTGTGTCACGCCCTGCGCCCCGGGCACGAGCGCGCGACTCCTTGCAAGCACAAATACTCTCTCGAGGTCCTAGGATTCACGTGCAGGTCGAGAGATATATTATCAATAAAAAGCACGCGGAAGCGACGATATAAAAACTCCTCCGTACAAACATAAAATGGGACTTGGGTAACGAAAGTACCAATAATACATAAACTTCCGAATATCCATACATGGCACGACCACTAAACATACTAGACACTGGGGTGGTAAGGCTAACACAAAAGACGATCATCGGTCTCCCAAAAGTAGCAAGAATCGATAACACCATCAAAATATTATATCAGAAATGCAGAGACTCCTAGGTCAAGCTACTAGAGTCATCAGTCTCCTCCTCAGCCTCCTCAGTGGGCTCGTACTCCGAGAAAGTTTCCAAACAAACCTCCATGGTGTCTTCCATCGTCTTATCAACTGATGGCTCCACCAGATCGTCCTCGGTAGCCTCAATCACTATCACATCATCGGTGTACTCCAGGGTCGGGGTTCTCTCAAGACCAATCCTCGAGCTAGCGACGAACCCCTCGCCCTCCACTGAATCCCGAGCGGGATAGCACCAACTGGGTATCACCCCACGGGGTACCTCAGTAGGCTTCAAGGGCCCTTTGGAAACATCTCCTACCTTCCTGAACCATGTTTCGTATCTATGAGGCTTCCAGCTACTGTCACCCTCATATACCCAAACCATTGTGCACTTCCTAACGTAAATGGTCCCCTGCCAGTCTAGGAATTCATCAAAATAAACAGACATCTCCTTCGGGTCACCGAACCTGACTGGCCACATTCTCAAGGCCTAGGATCTGAAAATAGGGGTCTCATAACGAGATGAGATATACATCTCAGTAAGGTGGATCTAGCCGTTGGTTAGGCTGACCATCCACTTAGGTAATTACAATCACAGATAATTCGTTTAAAGATACAAGAGGCATTAAACTTGCACGAAAATAACACACGGATGACAAGCATGCAATCATGGCATCATACAATATCATTAGAATCAAGCACATTATGCCAAGTCAGATTACACCTTCCACCCCTTTCTAATCTGCCTCACTTCCATGCCGGCGTTTATAACGTCTCAGGCTCGGTCCTCGTAAACGCATCAGACCGTCTCATTGACAAACCCGCGTAAACGCATCAGGTTTTCAATATCACTCTAGGTCTGTGTCGACAAATCACAACTCCGTCCCGCGTTTCAACGCATAAAGACTATGGCTTTCTCAACCCCGCGTCTTGTACGCCTTAGGGTGCCATTCAATTCAAACCCCGTGCCTCAAGGCATACATCCACACAACCCCGCATCTCATACGCCTCAGGGTGTCACAACCTCTTAAATAAGCCATAAGTTCATCTTAATACATGACACATACAACCAAGTACAACTCATGCATGAACAACACACTTATGGCATGCAAGGCAATCAAGTTCAACATTCAAATGCGACAATCAACTCCAAGCACAAGTATGGCCAAGCATTCGAGCCATCTATATCTTTCTAGGACGTACAATGGATAAGCATTTAATAATCTTTCGAGAATCAATCAAACTTGCACTCAATTCGCCCAATCGAGTTCCATCCTCCTATAAAGATTTAGAATCCCCTTACCTCAAACTTAATGCAATACAATTCGTCTTCCAAACACCTCAAGAGTTCGGCCCTACTAGCCCAAGAGCAACTCAACCGCACAACCTAAGAAAATTTCATCCAATCGTTAATTTCCTCGCTCAAATCACCACCCCACTAATCATACACCTCATGGGCCAATCAATTAACATTCTAACACTTCTCAATGATGAATTTGGAGCTCAATTACCACCACCAACAGCTCCCACAGAATCGGTATGCACAGAACCGAAATAGGGCATTTTCGGTTCTGTGTATAGCCCAACTAAACAGCCCTTAAACTATCTTAAATCCTCTATTTAATCATTAATCCGCTTGCTAACATGTATTTCTAAAGGTTCGGGAGCCTCACCGAAAATTTGTAGCCAAGACGAAGCCGGAAAGTCCTTGAATGGCGCCGGTCTTCCCAAGTCCTCAACTAGTCAATTCTGGCCCTTCAAACACAATACTCATTTAGGGTCAAAACTCATCAAATTCATCCAAACTTTTTAACATAGCTCCATTTATGGTCCCCTAGATGTCCACAAAATTTAGTTGAAAAACTCTAAGATTTCGGGATCCTAAGAGGCCTAAACCGTGGCTTAACTCTGGTTGCGACGATTTCCGTCAACTTTCGGGATATTGGTCGGCCGGAGCTCTTCGGTGGGTCAAACGACTTGCTTCCACTTCGAAAACGTCGGCAAGAGGATGAGAAAGGAGTAGGTGGTCAGTTCGGCGGCTGGGGACAGCCGGAAGTGGCGGTCGACAGCGACGAAAGGGCGAGTAGAAACCGGTCGGCTACAGGCTGTTCGGCAAAGAGGAAGGGAAGAAGAAGAAGAAGAAATCGGCAAATGGGGGGTGTGTTCAGCCATGAGGAGAGAGAGAGAGAGAGGGTTTATACTTCAATTGGCTTGGTCAACATGAGTTAAATGGTAGGTTAAAAGTGAATACATCAACTTAAGGCTTCATCCATTGACACTTGTCCATGGTGTCGATCAAAACTCATCCAATGGCCATGGTTTCTCTCCATTTTCAGCACCCTTGGATGTGGTTTATGACCAAAATGCCCTCATCCAATCATATAAGCAAGGTTAAGGCTTGAGGGGCAAAATGGTAATTTTATCCCCGACATCTAGAACGTCGTTTTCCTGATTCCAAATTGTTTCGTTAAGGCGATGACCAATCCAATTGAAATGTTGAAATTCTTGATTCTCCATTTTTGAATTTCAAGACTTGTTTCTGAATCATTTATCTATCCAATGTGATTCCAGCCTATCCCAAACTAACAGGGGGCTTTTGTAAATGTTACGCGTATCGACCCTGTGATTATTATCACAACTAGGGTTCATCAATTTATTGTAACTTCGGTTGTCATGTAATTGTGAGGATCTATCACTAGTTCTGATGGACTCGATCGTCACTGTTCGATTTAGGAAAATTTTGCAAATAATATATTAGTAAAGCGGCATCACCCGCACTCTAATCATATAACGCTAGCATTGCATTCCTTAATCGTTCTTAGATCGACCTTTTTATGGCTCTAAATGTCCCCTCAACAATTCTTAGGATCAAAGCGTCATTTCCTAATCGAATTCCCTAGGTCCACGTACATTGTCTCGCGTTAACCTTTCCCTTTTGGTTAGTCAACTCGAGATTGATCAAATCCGAACAAAATACGACTGAAATACATCGTTAGATAATTCCTCATTAATGAGCCTTGAAATGACAGGAAAAATCAGAATGTCACAGCTTGGGTCTGGTTGTGTCCGTCGGCGTGGGAGTCAATGAAACTGGAAATGACCATAGTGCATGTCAGGTTCAGATGTCGAGTGAGCCGGAATGGAAGACGAAAACGTGTGGGGTTGTGTACCGGTGTGAATGGGTATGAGCAGTGAGTTAAGGTGGGGGAGTCCAAGAATTTGCTTTGTCTTCCGGGTCACGGCTAGGCTGAGTTTGGTGGAAGATGACCGGTGGCGGAGCCGATGAGGTTGGTGGTGATGGTAGAGGGCGAAGTTGGAGGTGTCGGGGGAGGTGGACGGATGCAAGGGACGCGGCTGGACGGAGGCTATGACGGCGAAAACTCGGCAGGAGCGCGACCGACGGTGAGGGAAACGACTCACAATGACTTAGGTTAACTGCGGCGGCTTGGAGATTCGAGTAAAGTAGTCGGGCGAAGAAAAAAAACAGTTCGATCTGGGGCAAGCAAATGGAGTATTGTTTCGGCAAAATAGGAGGGGATCATTGTCTTAATGAAGGCATGGTTAGTAAAAATAATAATAATAATAATACTATGAATGAAGAAGGGGGCCGTGCGGCTGTTATGAGGTGAACCAAAAGGTTGAAAGAGGAATTGCACCAAATCTTCTAGCAAGTCGGTTATTGGACTTAGGTAGGGGGTAATTCGCTTTGGAAAAAAAATCATTGGGCGTGCATATTGGCAATTGGAAAGTTGTTTGTATGCGATCTCAGGTTAATGGTTTGAATTATCTCATTTAATTTGAGATCCTGGTTGTTCAATATTGTAGCATGGTATTCTTCATGACATGTGCATTCATTACAAGGACTTTGTGTCAAGTAAAAATGTTGTGATGTAGATCATGTGTCAGTGAATCATGCCCCACGGAGATATGGAAAGATCCCACTATGTGTCGAGTGGTCCGGAAACAATACGTGGACCGGTCTCGGAGGCGGTATGAGACAAACTTGAGACGAATTAAATGAATAAACTCAAGTGAGAGTGGTAGAGGATCGAAAGCCATACATATATCTCATTATATTTCATTAATTTGCCTGTGGATGTGGTCATGACGTTTTTCTCTATTTCAGATCAAGTAGTCGAACTATGATGTTAAATGGATGTGGATGGGTCGAATTTCTCGATCTACTATTGCTCTTTATCTATATTGTTTTGTCTAGTGGGAATTTTACGAGTTCGACTTACTGAGATTTCATCTCACTCCTTTATCGTTGACATTTTTTAAGTATTTTCCATGGCTAGTCTTCCGACCTTGTCATAAGATTTACCGTCCTGGAAAGAGTGGATGGTATCACCCTTTGACATTCCGAACATGCCAGAATGTAGTTTCTTCGTGTTATAGTTTGGATGTGGATCGATGGAGGACTGGAAGTAGGAGAGGTCTTACACCGTTTTGTGGCGATCTAAGCCCTCGGCATCGTCTGGTGGGCCCACTGCCTTTCCACTTGGTGGCACCTTAGGTTGGGACTTTCGGAGTAGGGTAGAGCTTGTTGTACGACGCAAACTAGTGATGTAGTGATGTTATGATGTGATCAGGTTTTTAGAGGAGCTTTTGATGGAAGTAGCTATCCCTAGTCACTTTTTGGACATGTGGGCACGAGGCCACTTTTTGATTGTCACCCTAAGGAGTCTCCCAGTATATATATGTACGACAAACTTGATAATTCCAGTTTTAATAAATAAGCATCGTGTCTTGATATATATGTATTGTGTGTGTTTTATCGATGCATAATATTAGCCGTAAATAGTGAGGTGAGTCTGGGTCACCATGAGCTCTGATTGTTCCTCACAGACTCCTTTAGTTGATGTCTACAACTGAAGCAACACAGATTCAAATTCTAATCATCTCACATTGATGACACCATCGGATTATCTCGAGGGATGATCTCGTCGCACCAACATTCCACCAAACTCGATTTCAAGAGCACGAGCTCAGAATATATTCCGCACTCGCAATACGCACGGCAGACTCACAGAGAAGAAAACTCTATCCTTGCGAGAGAACAAGATGGATCGTTACCAGAGAGTTGAAAAACCAAAGGCGGACACACAAATCGATGAGAATGAGATTCGTACCACAATTAGCTGTCGAATCCGCGGAAGAGGAGGTCGAAACTCCCGGCTCTCGAAGAACGAATAGGAGTGGAACGAGCGACGCCGGAGCGAGACCACCGTAACATTAAACCGTTGGGCTCTGATACCATATAGAATTTTCCTTTATCTTTCTTTCTCGATATTTCAACAAGGCTACAATAACATGTATATATACACAGAGCAGGACAACCCTAATTTTCCTACAAGTCAAGAGACAATAATAGAAAAAATAAATAAATAAACTCTAATTGACAGGTTGCTAACAGATTCACGGTCAAGATCTTAAAAATTTCTGTTGATGATAGATCAAGCAGTGCAACAATAAGGGTATGAACCTGTCTAACAGAAAATCATATCCAAACCGGATGGAAGTGATACCTTACCCAATTACCCAAGGGGATTCAAGATGCCTGATTTTTACGTCTTCTCGGGTGAGGACGACCAAGCGACGGTCGAGCATATCGGTCTATTCACAGCACTGCATGGTGACACGTCTCATGTTGATCGTCGGAAGTTAAGCTTGTTTACTTTATCAATATCCAAGGCTGCTTTTACATGGTATACTTCTTTTTGCCAGCTAATTTTATCCACTCTCGGGAATAAATGGAAACGGAATTTCATAGCCAATACTATAGGTCCGTCCAGGACGTATGTATTGCATATTTGGCTACTATTGGGCTGCAAAATAATGTGTCATTAGACGAGTTTATGTTTTAGGTTCGAAAAATCAAGGAATCGGCGTCTTGTACCACCGCTAGAGAAATTTTTTGCTGAAATAGCTTTCATCGACCTGAAATTTTCCTTGAGAGAAAGATTGGAAGGTCCATCATATAACGACCTCTTCCAACTAACAATGTTAGCCCTTAATGCGTGATAGAATTTGATTAAGGTGAGAGTGCGAAGCGGGGGAGCGAGATCAAGTCACGAAGATGGGTTGGGTCTGGGTAAATTATGGACCCATTTAACACTTATAATTTTTTGGGTTTTTCCATTTTCAACTCATTTTCAGAATATGATTAACTCATATAACAACTCAACCCATTAAATATGGGTCTACACCCATTTTAATAGTTCTAACTATGGCATTCAAAACACTTTTAGAAAGAAGAAGGTATTCTATGTGGTAGATTCATGTGGTATTGACACATGATATACTCGGTCAATACAAAATGAAATGCATATACTTATGGCGTCAAGTCGGATGAGATTCACAATATGCAAGCAAGTTGGAATTTTTTCGCAAAGTCCCATAAGAAGTTGAATGAGAAATGAAGAGTTGTTTCGGTTCGTAACCCTTCATCGATGAAACCGTATGACATCATAACGCTTCGTCAAAACTGTACGACTTCGTGACGTTTCATCGAATCCTTTCGACGAAATCGTGATTTTTTGTTGACAAACCCTTTCGACGAAACTATATGTCTTTGTGATTCTTCATTCTTTTAGAATATGTATATTCGATTTCGTGACTCTTCATCTGTTTGAAAGAGAACTGTTCAGATTCGTGACTCTTCGTTCTCAACCTCTATTTCGTGACACTTCATATCACTGTCTATAAACAATAGCATTGACCATCACATTAGAAACACGTATCAAATACGAGTATTAGATAAAATTATTATGTTCGTCATTCATTCATCATTGTCATTATTTTGTGCGACTATTCTGCGAAGTTGTATTCGGAGGTTTCCTTTGAAACAAGTACCAATTTTGAGGAAAGCCATTCCGTTCTATGAGGCAATTGTCCAAAAACCTTGGGTACCTTTTGAGGAGATAAATTTGTCTTAAGGACACAATGTTATTTCGTTGGGCTCGGATCATTCATCTACATTCATATTACTTATTTGCGATTATTTTTAGACTTGTCTATTCACCTATTTTTCATATACAAACTACAAGTCGTGTTTATATGCGACAACAACCTTAATATATAAATCACTATCATATTAGTGGATAACAATCTTAAGACGAATTTTGTGATTTATTGTGCTGGGTTCGTATAGTTATTTTTATTGTACGATGAAAATTAAGTTTGATTACATATTCAGATTTTACTTGATGATACGAGAAAAAAAAATGAATATTCGCATTCGATGTTCGATTCCGGCGTTGATATCATAGCCTTGGTTTAAGTATAAGCATTGTTTGTTTATTGAGTTTTGACTTGTTGTTTTTGAAATTACTGCATGTACGTTTCAAGGCAAACCAAGAGCGTAAAACTTAGTCTAAATGTTATAGACCATCGTACTGTTAGGCGATTTCGCCAGAATTATCTGACATCGTCAAGTTGAGCGTGACGTATGTATCGTAACCCCCTGTAAGGACACTGGACGCGAAAATTAAGTGAACAGTCGCGTTGGGTCACAAAAGTCCACGTCTCTGTAAAGAAATAATTGGTGGCACCATTGATTTCGGATTTGACATTTTCACTGGACAAACATTAAAAAAAAAAATTGGTTCAGTAGTTCGGCAAGCATACGGAACTAAAAAAACACAACAATAGATAAATAATTAAAAAAAAGAGGGTGAAACGTGGCAAGCATGTGCACCTGGGCACTGATCTGGCGCGTATGGTTATTTACCATTCTACCCTTATTTAATTTGTTTATTGCTTCGCCATTACATGCATTTTGGTGCATATTTTTGTATATGCAATTAAATGCCGAGTGATCTTTACATATTTAATTAATTAGAGATTAATCACAACATCTCTAATTATATTAAATTATATGTTTAGAATTTGTAATTTCGGTTCAAATCAAACTCGAACAATAGTAGGAGATTATGTCGTCTTGTATCCCGCATTTGATTTTGGTTGATGCATATAAAATTATTTGGATGCCTATGAAACCCTATGTGCATGTATTTTTCAAACGTATTTTGAGCTATTTTCACTTGGTTTCAGAAATGATTTCATCGTCAATGATGCACACTGCGTATATCCCAGCTTATGGAGAGAAGCCAGAAAAGTTCAATCGTCTGATTTCAAAAGATGACAATAGAAGATGTTGTTCTATGTCATGATATTGAATTTGGCAAGATTCCTCAATAAGGATGCTCCTAAGTTGGATGAAGAAGAGACAAACATAGAAAAGATTGTTAATGTAGATCCGTGGAAGCAACTGTGTCACAACTAAATTCTCAAGGATCTAGACAATTCGCTCTATAATGTTTATAGCTGCTAAAATGGCTAACTAATTTTGGGAAAGTCTGGACGAGAAATAAAAAACATAATATGACGAATTTAAAAGATTTATCGTTGAAAAGTTTTTGGACTTAAAGATGGTTAATTTCATAACCGTCCTAATTCAAGTCCCGAAAACTCCAAGAGATTATGCATAACATTCTTGCCAAAAATATGATTCTAAGTAAATCATTTCAAATGGCTGCTTTCATTGAAAGGCTACTACCGTCTTGAAAATATTTCAAGAATTATCTCAAAGTGTAGGGGCGAGAAATGTTATATATATTAGTAAGACAACTTCTTTCTAGTGAAATTATCACAATTGACAATATGAAGTCAAAGGATAATATTGTGGATCCATTAACAAAAGGCCTAACTAGAGAGATGGTTATGGAAACATTAAGGGTTATGAGTTTTAAGGTCATATGTCACGCCTTGAACACGCAAGCACGCGAACATCCCACCAGGCCGTAATCAAGCTGTGCCATCCAGAATTCTTCAGCCAATCAAATAACAACTTGACAAAGGAACAAGATCGCGGAAGCCATAAAACTGCTCCGTACAATTCCATAATGAGATGACTCAGGACAAGTGGGTATACACTTTTCATAAATAAAAAGGTCAGCTACAAATCTAACTCCAACAACTTCTTCAAATGTCATCCCTTAGCAAGTCTGAATTTCATTCGTTTAGGACCTGAAAAAGTTAAACCCTCACTAAGGTGAGATATAAATCACAATAAGTGAAACCTAAACCTAGACTTAAACACCAGTCCCTCCAGACCAACTCAACAACACCAGAAGCAGGCATTCATCAATCAACTATCTTAGCACTCATGACTTTCAGAGTCACCACAATCAAACATAATCAACCTCAAGTGTTCATGCTTCGAGTACATGGTATACAAACTAGTACTCATGAATTTCAGAGTCGCCACAATCAACCATCGCCCGACTCTCAAGCCGCCATGTACCTCTCTGGCACTCTTGCCAACTGATAGTACTGAGGCCACAGGCCAATCGATATCTTTATACCACTGGGACCACAGGCCAATAGGTACTTTTGAGGCTCGTAACCATTTAATACCACTGGGGCTCGGTATCACTAGAACTCATAGTCAATTGATATCACTAGGGCTTTCTAGCCATTCTAAATCTCAATTACCAATCGTAATATACTCACCACATAATTGAATTAAGCAATTTAAGCCACAGACGTCACCAATAAGTCTATGACAAACCATTTAATCATCGTCAGGGCCCATGGCCGCGATCTGTCGCCAGAGCTCCAAGCTGCGATATAATTTCATAGGACTCCAAGCTAAATCATCGCCAGGGCCCACAGCCGCGATGTCTTCACTAGGGCCAACGCCCAATTCATTAACAGTAAAAAGGCTCACAGCCAATTCAATAACAAGAACAGGGCTCACAGCCAATTCAATAATAAGAACAAGGCTCACAGTTAATTCAATAACACACTATCAATCACCATGCTTTTATCACACCATCACGCAACACAAGGCAACTATTCAGTAGTGTCATTGGATTCAAGTAAGGGTTTGGGAACCACTTACCTCGATCGATTAGCAAAATTCCACACCAAACAATCTTTTTCAATACCACTGGTATGCAATCAACCAAGGATTCCTCGTCAATCTAGAAAAGTTCATCAATTTTGAATCATAAAGCCATCGCATTCAACTTCCTCTAGCCCAATCTATGAATAACCATTCAATTGGCAACTCAAGATACCTTATCGATCAATCGAATATATGACAATACTTCAACGAACCCCCCATTAACACTTCACATCATGTCTTATGGGGTCTTATGAGTCATTTGAAGTCAAAATACTCCTTAATTAACCCCCAACAGAATCGGTCATGGCAGGGTACTCCCAAAACAGAATCGGTTTCTAGTTCAATCCGTTCAATCAAGCTGTAATTCAATCCTAAACCTTAATTCCTCACAAAGTAAACTTGCTAGGACCTAAATTTACATGTTAAGGGAGCTCACCGAGAGTTTTGGAGCGAAATAATAAATAAAGCTTTTGAACCAACCGATTTTCTCCACGGTCCTCAAACGGGCAGATTCTGTCTAATATTAATCACCCATAATCATCCATGAAACCCTATTTTAACACCATCAAACTTACAACCACAGACTATCCAACCTTAGTACTAGATGTTATGAAGATTTCACCGAAAATTTGAAGTCATTTGAAGTTCGAAAGCCCTCGAAACAGATCGTTTCTAAAAACTGGTAGGAATCTGCCTCCAACCTGACCTTTGCCTGCTAAAACAAACCTACGGGACAAACCGCTGGGTCAAATTTAGCTCATAATACCTTCTTAGAATGGCAAGACGATAAGTTTTCATATGGAAGTAGTTTTACCTCAATCCAAAGTCGGACGATAAGGTTATGATCGAAACAGTGGAGAAATTTTTCCCTATTCGCGTGAAACTGCTCCGTCGAGATTGAAAAGAAGAAGAAGAAGAGAGAGAGGCTTTTGGCCGACCAAATGAAAGAGAGAGAGAGAGAGTCTTCCAAAATAATTGAGATTGGTCAAGGATAAGATGGTTAGGTGAGTTTAATTAATGTTTACCCTCTCAAAGAGTGACACTTGTCTTGCTTCTAGATGGTCTTGTCCACCATTGACTTCCCTTGACCAATCTTCATCAATTTTCGACAGTATATAGAGGGGGTTAAATAACTAAAATGACCTTCTAAACTTCTTAAGGCAAGGCCAAAAGTCGAGAGGCAAAATGATCATTTTGCACTTTTCGTCTGAACTTCCATTTTTTCAATATAAATCACCCTCGATGAGGCGACGTCCATTTCAATTCAAATATTGGAATTACTCAATGTCCAATGCACAAATCTCGAGGTTCGATTTCATATCGAACTCTCGTCGACTGTAATTCTAGTTTATCTCAAACTCTTACAGGAGCTACGCGTATTGACCTTGGGATTTTTCTCAAGTCGTGACGACTTTAATTGTCATGAAATTGCGATGGTTTATCGTTCGTCCCTTCGATCCTGATCATCGAAGTCTGATTTGGGAAATTCTCGCAAATTACACATTGGTTAAGTGGAATCACCTGCGTTCCAACATATAACGCTAGCAAGATATTCCATGATCGTCCCTAGATCAATCTCTGCCGGCCCAAGATATTCTCTCGACAATTCTTATGGTCAAAATGTCATTTCTCATTCAAATTCCCCAGGTCCACGTACCCAACTTTGCGTCAATCTTTCCCTTTTGGTCAGTTAACTCGAGAGTGGCTAATTCCGAGCGAGTTACAACTGAAACACATCGATCAATATCCTTCCATTCAATAGCCTCGAGAGGGTCGAAATTCAGAATGTCACAATTCTTCCTCCCTTAAGGAAATTTCGTCCTCGAAATTTGCCATTTTCTAATTATCCAATCTCACGGGGTACTGACGCCTCATTGCATTCTCATTCTTCAAAATAACTATGTTC
Source organism: Rhodomyrtus tomentosa (assembly GCA_028455895.1). Classification (NCBI taxonomy): domain Eukaryota; kingdom Viridiplantae; phylum Streptophyta; class Magnoliopsida; order Myrtales; family Myrtaceae; genus Rhodomyrtus; species Rhodomyrtus tomentosa. The sequence continues at coordinate 29,500,518 of JAPCWY010000001.1, read as the reverse complement.
CTTATTAAACCATCGCAATCATATGCTTTTTGGCACTCATGCCATTTGACGTATCACTCCCTTCAAATGTTCTCTTGTACCATCAGAGATTCAAGGCTTTGTCAACTTGCCCTTTCTCAACCAAATCGAGTCATAACTTTCTTGACTCCTTAATCAAGCTCATGGTTACTTCTGTAGTAATTCACTTTCGACGTCATTTGAAGATTTCCAATGATCGTAGTAACCCATCAATCTTCAAGGTCATGTTTCTCTCTCTCTTGTCCGCTTGTCTAATGCTCGACCACACATTTTACTAATTCAACCTTCAATTCACATCATCGATTGTGTTAAGGTAATCTTGGCACACCTTTGTACCATCCCCAGGAGCATCTTAATTTTCCATGTTCTAATCATTTCCATACCTCTTAGATATCATGATCTGATCATGGCAATTTCTCAATTTCTTTATATCCTTCAGGCTTGATATTTCAGGTAGCCATCAAACTATCCACACGGCGAACTTCCAATTGAGAAGTTGAATATCTTATTTCTTGAGAGAAGATCTGTCCCTTTATCGCCAATTATACAATGCTCAATTCTCAACTGTAAGCATCCACTAAATAATTCACTCTTACTTAGCGATATGAATATCGCTATAATAACACTTGGGTGATCTCTTCGTTCCACGTGCCTTTCCACCAATTCCCTTTAGGCAATACATGCTCTCAACTTCTTTTAGTTCACATAACTTCAAGATCTTTCTTTATCTAAACAACGCTCTCATATCCACAAGCAATTTTATACATCTGCGTTGCCTCTTGTTCAATTCCTCTCAAAAAACTGCTACTCGATATCTTTTGGAGTAGATATAAACTTGAAATCTTCTTCCACCCAAACAATGTTTCCAAACTTTGTCGCGAGGATACTCACAGATCAACTCCAATCATGCTCTACTCATTCCAATTCATATGGCCTTATCGTCACGATGTATATGCAATGCACACTTCTGGCTGCCTTGTTATACCTCAAGTTTCATTCTGCGTCGCGTCATTGCGACCCTCATAAACGTTTCAATTTCCAACCGGAATCTTCATAAACAATGTAGTTATCAGCTTAACTCAAGTCCTCGAAAACTCTTTTCACGATCATTCACACATTCGTGTTACACCTCGTACTTAGTCCATTTCACCAATGAAACAGCTCTTGTGGGAAATCTTTCCACAGTCCGTTTATTGCAATTCATCAATCTCAGGAAATTTCAACTTCCTGCAACTCACATCGACTCTAGTCGATTCATCATTTATTCCAATTCTCAAAAGCTCAACAGGAATTTCATTTCCTCGAGATTTCACGACTGAGGAATCTTACTGCATCAAGTCCGCAACTCGCGCTCTTCACATTCAGCATATAACAAGCATCTCCTTAAAGTTCATAGGATACTATTACATATTTCTCATGACTCCTTAAATGAGTCTAGTTATCGTCTCTCAAGACGGTAACAATGAACTCAATAATTCATTGGACACTCAATTCGACTATTATCAACTTCTTTCCACCAAGTGTCAAATCTTCCAAATTGTTCCTCATACTTTTCAGTTGAGAGCTCGGACCTTGGCTCTCTGTTGCCACAGGTCTCCACTAGGACCACGTAATATTTTGTTCATTTTTGTCACTCTTCTCCGAGGAAGCACTCTTATCTTAACCGCTGGTTTCCATAACCAGTCAATGCGACTTTATTTCAATTCCGTCCGTTCCACTAAACATTGACATTATCCTGGAATTCTATAAGACAATCTCTCGAACTTAACTTCCAAGATCATTCAAATTTTGTGTCTTCTTTCTCAGTCCAAACGCTCCATCGTAAACACCTAGACAATCAGAAGTTTCTCTTCCTTACACACTAGGATCTTTTACCCTATGAAGGAAACTATACACTTCAGTGGCATTCTCTCACTTCGAGTCCACCTTGTCGTTCCCATTTCATAGAACGTCAATCTAAGAGTCTGCGTCAACGGCGATAACTTCACTCTAGAATTCGTATGTCACCATGCCTGACATTCTTCTTCCAGTGACTCAGTCACCTCAAGTGATAAAATTCGTTCGTCCTTACTCTCCACCAATTCACATATCGAATGCGCAATTCGATTACCTCAAATCACTTTGCAAGTATTCTCTAAGCGTTATTTTCGCTTATTAAATTATTCATTAGAATTACAACCAACCACAATGATCAAGTCTGTTCACTTTTCTTTTCATTAATGACCATTTCATGGTCCAATCATCCTTAAGGACAACGCCCTAATCTTTAGGAGACAACAACTCATGATTCCATTTCTAATGGTTCCAGTTCAATCAACCAATCTCAGGAAATCATTAAATCCAAACAAACTAGCATGCCGATTTTCCTTGACTTCTTCCATAACAGAAGAGACAGACTACCCCTTTTCCACCATGGGTCTTAAGCTCAAGTAATCAACTATTCCTTAGAGGCACTTCCTATGTTCCACAAGTGACGTTATATTCACCCGTATTTCTTCCAATCATTCACTCCTCTTATTAAAATCCATTACAGTTCCTCAAACCAGGAACAACCATTAGCCATAAGGCTTTCAAATTTCAATCCACTCGGGGATTTACTTATCTTATTCAATGGGTTCTTGACCACTTTTAACATATACTTAAACGACCATGAGAACTCTATCTCGCACTGATCGATCATCATCTAATCCTTGCAAAATTATCATAATCCAAACAACATTTGCTCTCATGCAATCCCAAGAGGATATTTTTCATCGAACCACTCAATAGGGGTAGTTCAGGCTGATATCACTCCTTCGAGGAAACCCTTCCTCTAGTGACCTTTCACCAACTATCAATAGCCTCTTAAGGCTAAAACTGCCAAGGTCACTTTCTTTTCTCAGTGTACCCAAAATCTATAAGGTTTCCTTACCAAGATCCCCAATTCAGAGGGAGACAATTTCAAATCTCATCCCTCCATCAAACTCAGTCAATCTCAACCTTATTAATAGCTTCACAAGCCTTTCAAAACTCCCGTGGTTATTTTCCACGTTTTCACTTTGAAAATGAGTAATCTCAGAGTCACCTTTCTTGTGATTTTCATCACTTTAACTCATCAATACTAGCATCAGTCGTCTTAGCGACTTGGGTACAATGACAGCTCCTTCTCGAGCTTGTCTACCCATCCACTTTTTTTATTTCCGTTTAAAATTCTCACGACCCATTCGACTCTTGAGTCTCACATGATTAACAAAATCGAGCCATCCGCTCTGCTAGTATGCATATTCCAGCCACTCATCCTTACTCAATTCTCATGATCCATCTTAGTTCTTGGATCTTACCATATCATGTATACTCGAGCCCAATGCTCTTCTACAACCATACTTTGGTCGTTCAACGTCATTAGGTTCTCATGTCACTTGAACCACTATGATTCCCTCCATGAATCAAAGACTTAAGTCATCTACTCAAGTCTGGCAGTCTCAGACTGCTCATCTCATTATCTTTCATCATCAATCCTTAGTGGTTTCCAAGTAACTCTCAACTAGTTACTCATTATTCAAGAATCTCAAATCATCCTTAAGCAGCAACTACATAATAAGCCAGCCTCCACGAAGCAACTTCTCAATTAACAACCATCACTAGGGAAGCCTCAACTGGGCTAAAACTCAACTAGGTCAATACCCAGCAAATACTCAAGGCGTTACTTCTATAAGTCCATCGCCTAAACTCAAAACATAAGGCATCTGCTACTCTGTCACAAGCTCGATAGGCTATCTCAATTCCAAAAGACATCAGTTCAACGGGTATAAATCACATATGTCGTCTAATCTCTCAATTAGACCTTGGCCATAACATTCACATCATGCCAATCATAAAATACACCTAACAGGTCCATCACAAGCATCACTTTTCATTTTTAAACGGTATACACTGTCAAGCACAAAACTTTTAACCACGTCACTTACAGGCATCATTTCACATGCCATGCCACTTTTAAACATTCATTGAGGAATCCATCCCATGCCATACATGGCTTAACCACAATTAGACTCAACCTAATACCTAGACTTTCCCTTTCAAGTTATAACTTGGGTCATCCCTGCTTCTTGCCATCTTAGAAGCCACCAGGAACCGCTTCTTGTTCGGACCTCTCTGTCCTGGCGATCACTCCCTGCCCTCATCAGACCTGGCCTTTACAAGTTATCCCAAGTAATACATTTTCAGAGAAAGCCCTGTTCCACACGTCTCATACCATGCTTCATTATAGTTTATAGGTATCACATCCATTTATCCCACACCAAACGACAGTTTATTAAGTCTAGCCACGATAAGTTTTTGCATGCATCCTCACCGACTTTCATTTCATAACCACAAATACATGCACAACATGTTCGTTCTCACCACTTATCATACGGCATTCGTTTCAACATCAAGCCTCAATTATAGAAAATCTATGGTTCCATCAATAACCGTCACATCTCACATATCACTTGTCTATGTTCAACCTTATACCTCAAATTAAGTCGCTAGTCAAATCAAATCTTTATGCATTCGATTACAATTGATCTTTAATCCAGATATTCCTTGCATGTTTCCTTGTATACACTCCATCTCATATCATCCAAAACTGTCAATAGCAATCGATAACTAAACCATCAAGATATCATGCAATTCAAGCTTGAATCAGTTAATGTCAATCGTCTCTTTATAACTCATATTCTCTAAGTTGAGTCATCGACGAGTCACGATCACAATCATATGCTCCAATTGACCCTTCATTCATAAGTTATTCTCTAGCAACCTCAAATCCAGACTTATAACTTTTCAATTTCTTACTTGCTTGCTTCCTTGTGAACCTCAATCATAGCATCACTCAAGATCATCCATTAGAAACAACACTAGAACCATTAGTGTACAGCACAAGTTTAAGCCTATAATCATCAAGATTCAGTGATACATGCTTAATTATAAGGTCTCACTACCTAATTGTCCTCAAGTCATCACTCCTTATCACTCCAAATCTCAATCACAATGGATCGAGCTGACCTTGCTCTCATAGCACTTAAACGGGGATGTCACGCTTTGAACACGCGAGCACGCGAACATCCCACCAGGCCGTAATCAAGCTGTGCCATCTAGGATCTTTTGGCCAATCAAATAACAACTTAACAAAGTAACAAGATAGCGAAAGCCATAAAACTGCTCTGTACAATTCCACAATGAGATGACTCAGGACAAATGGGTATATACTTTTCATAAATAAAAAGGTCAGTTACAAATCTAACTCCAACGACTTCTTGAAATGCCATCCCATGGCAAGTCCGGATTTCATTCACTTGGGACTTGAAAAAGTTAAACCCCTACTGAGGTGAGATATAAATCTCAATAAGTGAAATCTAAACCTAGACCTGAACACCAGTCCCCCCAGACCAACTCAACAACACCAGAAGCAGGCATTCATTAATCAACTATCTTAGCAAGATAGACATAATTAGGAGTCACAGTCAAACATAATCAACCTCAAGTGTTCATGCTTCGAGTACATGATACATAAACTAGCATTCATGATTTTCAAAATCACCACAATCAATCATCGCCCGGCTCTCAAGCTGCCATGTACCTCTCTGGCACTCTTGCTAACTGATAGCAATTGGACCACAGGCTAATCGATATCTTTATACCATTGGTGCCATAGGCCAATCGGTACTTTTAAAACTCGTAACCATTTAATACCACTGGAACCACAGGCCAATCGATATCACTAGAACTCATAGTCAATTGATATCATTGGGGCTCTCTAGCCGTTCTAAATCCCAATTACCAATTATAATATACTCACCACATAATTACATCAGGCAATTTAAGCCACAGACTTCACCAATCAGTCTGTGACAAATCATTTAATCATCGGTAGGGCCCACGGCCGCGATGTATCGCCAGAACTCCGAGCCGCGATATAATTTCATAGGGCTTCAAGCCAAATCATCGCTAGGGCCCACGGCCGCGATGTATCGCCAAGGCTCCAAGCCGCGATATAATTTCATATGACTCCAAGCTAAATCATCGCCAGGGCCCATGGCCACGATGTCATCACTAAGGCTAACGGCCAATTCCTTAACAGTAACAAGGCTCATAACCAATTCAATAACAAGAATAGGGCTCACAGCCAATTTAATAACGCACTATCAATCACCATGTTTTTATCGCACAATCACGCTACACAAGACAACTATCTAGTAGCGTCTTAAGGTTCAAGTAAGGATTTAGGAACCACTTACCTCGATCGATTAGCAAAATTCCACACCAAATGATCCTTTTCAATACCACTGGTATGCAATCAACCAAGGATTCCTCGTCAACCTAGAAAAGTTCACCAATTTCGAATCATAAAGCTATCGCATTCAACTTCCTCTAACCCAATCTCTCAATAACCATTCAATTGGCAACTCAAGATACCTTATCGATCAATCGAACATATGATAATACTTCAACGAACCCTCATTTCATTCGGTTCATGTCATGTAGTCACATGCAAGGCCGAATATAACTCAAAGTTTTATGCACCAATTTAGCCTTTAAATCACTTCTAATTCCCAATCTACTTCACCAACCCCCCATTAACACTTCACATTATGTCTTATGGGGTCTTATGAGTCAATTTGAAGTCAAAATACTCCTTAATTAACCCCCAACAGAATCGGTCATGGCTAGGTACTCCCAAAACAGAATCGATTTCTAGTTCAATCTGTTCAATCAAGCTATGCTTCCATCCCAAACCTTAATTCCTCACAAAATAAACTTGCTAGTACCTCAATTTACATTTTAAGGGAGCTCATCGAGAGTTTTGGAGCGAAATAATAACATAAATCCTTCGAACCAACCGATTTTTTCCACGGTCCTCAAACGGGCAGATTCTGTCCATTTTTAATCATTCATAATCAACCATGAAACCCTATTTTAACACCATCAAACTTGCAACCACATACCATCTAACCTTAGTATTAGATGTTATGGAGATCTCACCAAATATTTGAAGCCATTTGAAGTCCAGAAGCCTCCGAAACAAATCTTTTCCCAAAACTGGTCGGAATTAGCCTTCATCCTGACCTTTGCCTACTAAAACAGACCTACGGGACAAACGGTAAAGCCAAATTAAGCTCATAATACCTTCCTAGAATGAAAAGACGATAAGATTTAATATGGCAGTGGTTTTACCTCAATCTGAAGTCAGACGACAAAGTTATGGCCAGAACAGTTGAGACGTTTTTTCCTGTCCACGAGAAACTGCTCGGCCGAGATTGAAAAGAAGAAGAAGAAGAAGAGAGAGAGGCTTTTGGTCGACCAAATGGAAGAGAGAGAGAGTCTTCCACAATAATTGAGCTTGGTCAAGGATAAGATAGTTATGTGAATTTAATTAATGCTTACTCTCTCAAATAGTGAACTTGTCTTCCTCAAAAAGTGACACTTGTCTTGCTTCTAGAAGGCCTTGTCCACCATTAACTTCCCTTGACCAATCTTCATCAATTTTCGGCAGCATATAGAGGGGGTTGAATGACCAAAATGACCTTCTAAAGTTCTTAAGGCAATGCTAAAGGTTGAGGGGCAAAATGGTCATTTTATACTTTTCGTCTGAACTTCCATTTTTCCAATATAAACCACCCTTAATGAAGCGACATTCATTTCAATTCAAATATTGGAATTCCTCAATATCCAATACTCAAATTTCGAGGTTTGATTTCATGTCGAACTCTCATCGACTGTAATTCCAATTTATCTCAAACTGACGGGCGACTCTTGCAAGCGCTACGCGTATCGACCTTGAAATTTTTCTCAAGCCGTGGTGACTTTGATTGTCATGAAATTGCGAAGGTTTATCGTTCATTCCTTCGATCTTGGTCATCGAAATTCGATTCAGGAAATTCTCGCAAATTACACATTGGTTAAGCGGAATCACCCGCGTCCCAACGTATAACGCTAGCAAGGCATTCCATGATTGTCCTTAGATCGATCTCTGCCGGTCCAAAATATTCCATCGACAATTTTTATGGTCAAAATGTCATTTCTCATTCAAATTTCTCAAGTCCGCGTACCCGACTCCGAGTCAATCATTCCCTTTTGTTCAGTTAACTCGAGAGTGGCCAACTCCGAGCGAGTTACAGCTGAAACACATCGATCGATATCCTTCTATTCAATAGCCTCGAGAGGGTTGAAATTCGAAATGTCACACATAAATAAGTCATCATAGTAGAAACCTTACATAGTTGACTGGAAATCCTAAGATCTAGGTTTAAAAGGACAATCAAGTTATGAAGCGGTGTAGATGTGAATTTTTCTATTCATTCTTGTATGTAGACAGTAATAATATATGAAGGTTAAGTATAAGCTTTTAATGATTCTGAATCGAGTATGTGATATACCGTACATTCAGAAATCACCTATGTGAGTGGGAAGTGAAGGCTACTTCTGTGAGAATTGAAAATGCCGAATTCTCTAAAGCACTCATGAGATCAGGCGGTGTTCATGGCCAAAACGAACACAACAGTGAGAACCAACTTTGTTAGAGAGATAATTGTGTGATTTCTATTGTCTAGGCTTACACCAAAGGTTGATAGTTCAAAGACATCAAGTCTACTGATTGACCGAGTAAGTCCGATAAATCTCACTAGGGAAAGTTCAAAGTCTCAGACTACTTATCTCGATGCAACGTTCTCTCATGGAATATTTGCACATTACATGTCATGCATTCATGAAGAGTTTTGATAATTGAACTTCTCATTCATATGGGGGATTGTTGGAACTTTTTGGCAAAGTCTCATAAGAAGTTGAATGAGAAATGAAGAGTTGTTTCGGTTCGTAACACTTCGTCAATAAAACCGTACGACATCATAACACTTTGTCGAAATTGTACGACTTCGTCACGTTTCATCAAATCCTTTTGACGAAATCGTGTTTTTCCATTGACGAACCTTTTCGACGAAACCATATGTCTTCGTGACTTTTCATTCTTTTAGAATATGTCTATTTGGTTTCGTAACTCTTCATCTGTTTGAAAGAGAACTGTTCAGATTCGTGACTCTTCGTTCTTAACCTCTATTTCATGACTCTTCATATCACTGTCTATAAATAATAGCATTGATCATCGCATTAGAAACAAGTATCAGACACAAGCATTAGATATAATTATTATGTTCGTCATTCATTCATCATTGTCATCATTTTGTGCGACTATTCCGCGAAGTTTTGTTCGAATGTTTTCTTTGAAACAAGTACCGGTTTCGAGGAAATACGATCCGTTCTATCCTATGAGACAATTGTCCAAGAACTTTGGGTACCATTTGAGGGGACAAATTTATCTTAAAGACGCATTGTTATTTCGTTGAGCTCGGATCATTCATCTGCATTCAGATTACTTGTTTGCGATTGGTTTCAGGTTTGTCTATCCACCTATTTTTCATATACGAACAACAAGTCATATTTATATACGACAATAATCTTAATATATAAACCACTACCCTATTAGTGGACAACAGATTGATCGGTCACACCACGTCATCTCTATCGGGGTTATGTTTCCATCACAAAAAATACTTTTATCTTTCGAGAAGAATGTATCTCACGTATAACCGCCCACACTACACAATGATATACAGAAAGTTCTCATTGACATTGAATCAAATAACATATAACTTTTAAGGTGCATGCGTAGCGTAGGTGCCTTGCTCTTTGAATAATTCGATATCATGGTGACATATCTAATCGGCTCATAACTTAATAATTGGAGTCCTACATCGCGTTCAAGGTATCATTTCGTTAAGTTACACCAATCAAAGACCTAATTTATTTTGTTGCATCTGGTTTCTATTCTATTTTAGTATTTGCATCTCCTATTTTCAATTTACGTGGACCAGTGTAAGATCCGTGATGCACGACCTTAACATTTTCTTGATTGATGATTACTCGACCTTAACATTTTATTGATTTATGATCACTCGTCAGATTTTCTAATTTGTACAACCTAAAGAGGTGAAGAATGTTAATGCGAATTCAAAGAAATGCGATCATGAGAATTGTCCTGAGTGACGATTGAAGTTGTTAGTTATAGTAACATGATTTGCCAAGTTGATCACGTGGGAAAGCTGGTTCTTAAGCAATATACAAAAACAATTACACGACAACCAAAAAATAGTTGGAAATGTATTAATTGATAGTTGAATTATAAACCACGACATGTAAGGTACTTTCTCTAGAAGGGAAAGCATCCATATATTTAAGTCAAATAATTTAACTTATGTAATGCCTGTATGGGTCGAACCATAAGTAATATCATAAGGATTTAGTAAAATAGATAATTACAGGTAAAAGCAAACCAAAATCAACAACGTAAATTGTGAGGGGAAAAAGATGAGAAATGAGATGAAAATTAACTTGTTGCAAATACCAAAACCAAAAGGTAAATTTGGACTTGAAACTTTTCGCCCAAAAAAATAACTTTTTCAGGTGGATATATGAAAAAGGACCATGGACGTAATGAACGAAAAAAGTATCTGACAAAGTCTTAAACTATTGCATTAGTGTCAATTCAGTTATAAACGTTTTAATTATTTTAATTTAATCCTAAACTTTTTATATTGTACCAATTTCGTCCATCCAGCTAATTTTAGCCAAAAATAACTTACATGGATTTTGGTAGTTCTATGTACCGTGATTGACGTTGACGTGAATATTTTTTATAATATTTTTTAAAAAGTTAAATTTTAATTATTTTTAACTATTTCTTATGTTTTCTTTTACGCGTGCCAAAATGAAAGAAAAATAAATGAAAATTAATTTTCTAAAAAAAATTATTAAAAAATATCACATAGTGTCAGTCACATCACATAAGACGGCCAGTGCCAAGTCAGTTATTTTTTTATTTTTATTTTTGCTAAAATTATTCGAATAGACTCAATTCAAACAAATACATAAGATTGACGAATAATTTGACACAGTATAAATATTTAGAACTAAATTGATAGAATTAGATCCCTTTCAAATTAAGAATATAAAGCTAATGCTTCCTCTTGCTTCGCAGTTTGGCCACGTGGCGCTATCCCCTCTGCTTGGATTTATTTCCCTACATTGGACGTCCTACGACGCTAAGGTTAACTATGAAAAAGCACATATCTGTTTTGCCATTCTCCGCTGATGGCTTCCGACAAAAAACAAAAGGGGGGCATTTTTGCTTGAAACCCTAAGGAGAACGACCCACACAATTCGCCGTGTCTTCTTTCGTTTTTAGATCCTCCGAACCTTCATTACGCGACAAAACAGAGTACGACGGATTTGTCTTGGGCTCTCATTTTGCGTGCACGATGCAGTAACATCATATCAATTAGGGTTTTGATTGGTTGTCGCCCCCCAAAAAAAACAAGAACGGAAAATTAGGGTTTGGTTGGTCGACCGCAAAAGCAGAAAAAGGAGAGACAAATGTTGTTTAATAGCGGAAGAAAATTAGTGTGAACTCAGCGATACATTTTAAAACCAAGTGACATCATCAGCGGATTGACTAACTCAATACCATTTTTTTTTTATTCGCATCACTGCAAGATAAACTTATTGAAATTTGAATAATAGATAAAGCTCCGATTATTTCACAAAAAATAAATAATTTTTTTAAAAATATTTTTTTTAACGAATGATCATTTATATTGGTTCAACTATAATGTTTATACATAAATTGTTGTCTTGTCGACTATGAGAACCTTTTTCATTAACTAATTATTTTTCGCAATACAAACTATTATTTTGAGGAATTTATTTTTATAAATCATCTATTCGCCACGAAAAAACAGGGGTCTAAACATCTTTTATTGTTCAAAATAACTAGTCAATGAAAAATCCTTTCCTTATCGATCGTAATTTATGTTTGAACATTTTCAATGACGATAAATTCATCATCCATTCATTCGTTTTTTTTAGCAATACAAGTGATCAATATTAAAATAGATAACTCATTCATGGGTAGCTCAGTTGGTAAGTACTCACTTGGGATTGTGTGGTTAGGCGCATCGGTCCCAAGTTCGATTCCCTAAATAAGCACATATGCTAATATCTCCATGCTATTATCTCTCGAGAAATAGTCGAGGTGCGCGCAAGCTGGTCCGGACACCTGATTATCAAAAAAAAATATTAAAATAAAGATTTTTCAACTCACGAAATAAACGCACCCTTGAGTAGGTTGATATGATTTCCGACATCCTTGGCAAAGTCATGTGTTCATCCATAGTTGGTTGACTCCATTAAACCCAATAAACCATCTATACATCTAAGGTACTAATCAAGACAAGTAGGACAACCTTCCCCACCCCCCCCCCCCAAAAAAAAAAAAAAAAAAAGATCGGCTACCTGTACCACATTATGTTTCAATCAGAAGATTAGGTGGTAACAAAGGACAAGGTCTTGGACCATAATTAATGTTTTGTCAAGCTTGTGACGCTTGCACAAGTGGATGGCTAATGGAAATCCGGGGGCCATCTAACATGTGCACTGAACGATGTCTCCCTCTCAACAAATGTTATGCCACGTTCATGAGGTTGACCCGTGCCATGATATAACGGAATTATTTAGGTCAATTATACAAAATGCCGGGACGTTCTCTCTGTCAAAACCTTAATCCTAATTTGTACGCGGTTTGTTTTATTTTTCCATACTTGCACATGATCTGCTTATTTTAACACTCATTCAAAGCTCACCCATACCTTAATAAAAACGATTTTTCGACCGGGGAATTGAACTAAAGCTCAGCTGGTCTAGTCAAGTATTAAGAACATGGAAATCCTAAACGTGCACTTTGCTGGTAGTGCTTCTATGATTGCTCTCCTTTATTTTATTTTTTTCTGATTACACATTGCGTTACTTAACTTTTCTGGCTACTTATTAGAATTCTGTCGGTGGGTCGACTTTAGCGCGAGGAGCTTCTTTCTCACGATGGCTAATAATTGTTGTGAGATTGGCTTTTCTTGACACACGTGGATAAACAAATAAAACATGTTTAGTATATATATTTTTCGTTTAAATTCAGATATACCATACGAGTTTTCAGTCGTACAAATTCGAGTTCTCCCACGACGCACCGCTCGAAGTGCAGCTGAGAAAAATACTGTGGTCAATAGAAATAAACCGTCTAAGGCAAAAAAAAAAAATTGTCGAGAACTTAGGATGTGGCGATAAAATGGAGAATAAGGACAAAGGGTACGACGATTTGGTCGGCCCAGAGACAAAAGCAGGTGTTGGGTTTCCCAGTTTTGGATAACGTAACATGGGGATGGAGAATGTTGAGGTGGCGAGCCGCCGTGACTCGCGGCGGATGACGTGACGCAACGACTCTACCTCTGCCGGGCCACGGTGCCGCCTTTGGCTGGGTGTGCCCAAGATTTCGTTCCTTGAGATTACGCGAAACGCTAGAGCTCTGCATTTTTGCCGCATCGCTATTGGGGTGAGGTCGCGGCCTCGTAATGCCGTTTCTGAGAGACTAGAAGGTCGCGACCTCCTCGTGTTCGGAGTTGTCTCGGGCCCGACGGGTCGAGGTCGCAATCGAATGGGATGAGAGGTGAGGGAGGGAAGTGGAGGACAAGGAGAAGTATCTATTGGATTGGAGAGGGACGAAGACGACTGTTGGCGGCGGCGGGGGAAGACGCGAGCGACGTGGGGGCTGCGCTGCCGCTGTCCGGTGACCTTCTTTTATTGGTGAATTTGTACCGATCCAAATTAAAAAGATAAGAATTGGATTTACCTCGCACTAAATCAAGCATTCGCCTGATGATCCGCCGTTGCTCCCGACAGCTTTGAGCTACGTGGCGAGATCTGAACACTCCTAGGACTAGGAGTCCCATGCATGCATGCATGCATACATTCCGGTACTGTCGTTAAAGGGTTCCTTTCCGATTCCATCCCCGCCGCAGCTCCAAATTACGGAAATGCCCTACCCGCCATTAATACCCAACACGAACAACCTTGGTCGGATTCATCATCCGGTCAAGCGCCTCTCTCAAGGCTCTCTATCTAGTCTTCTCTTCTTCTTCTTCTTTTTAATAATTTTTTACTTTTGGTGTTGTCATTTTTATTTTTGGTCAATCTGACTTTGGCTATTTATACTCAGAGCCTAAAGTTGCGTTGAACGAAATGAATGATAATTTGGATAATTTTGTTCGGTTGAATTTTGGGCTCTGCGAATGGAATTGGAATTGTTGCGTTTAGTTGGGGGAAAAGACGTTTTTAAGAATACGTCCAAAATCATCCCCATCCCCATCCCCATCCCATCCTCTCATTTTGCGCGCCAATTCCCTTTTTTCCCGAAAGCGTTTTGAATTTCGAAAAAAAAGGGCAAAAAAAAAAACCCAACGAAAAGCCTCGGAGTGGGTCCCACTCACCCTTCTCACCTGGCTTTGCAGCAGAGTCGTACTCTTCCTCTCCTCCCCCCACCTTCCCACAACCGGGCAAACCCACTGCGTGGAGAAACGTGATGATCCGACCGCTCGCATCCGACCGCGCACGTTCTCGACGATCGGCGGCGATCCCACGGTCCCACCTACCGTCCGCATCGGGTCCCGCGGGGGCCTGTGGGCGCCGGACACGAAGGGCCGAGATGTCTCCATCGCGGCATTGACTGCCGAGGGACTACCGTAAAGCCGTGGAGCGCAGAGCAGGTGGTTCGCGTCCCCCTCGTGGGGAATGGTGGCCCTGTGGGGGAGGGGACAGGAGTCCCGGAAACGCCCCCCTTGGTCTCCACCTCCTCCTTGACTGAAATTGTCGGTGGCCGCGGAAGGAGGCAGGGGCTTTTTGGACTATTCGCCGTCTGGTCCGTATTATTCCCCACGTTCGGCGCCTGCCGATGCCTACTCGCGGCGTGTCGCGTGTGGGTCCACGTGGAGTGGTGAAAAATTAACGCACTTGAGCGTCTTTTTCGACGCTTCGATTTCCCACCCAATAATGCAAAATTGATTTCATTTCTGTTTTCCCTCTTCCCTTTATTGTAAATTGTTAGTCTTTCGTTTTTTTGAGGAGCTTCCTCGTGTTTAATTTCGAAAACCCCCGGCGACGCTCCATCGAGGAAAAGTAGATGTTCGCATTTGATGTTGAACCATGATGATTAAGAATAGAATGACCCGATTCGTGATATGATTAACTTGCTCCGTCCTTTTCGTTTAATCGAGATTGCATCTTGTCTTTTTTATCAAGATAATTGAAAGGTATTGTTTTATTTCTTTAATTTTTAAAACATTCTTAAATAATGTAAGATTATCTTATATTTATGTTTTTATAGACAAATGGCTTTAGCACGGATCGACAATTTGAGTAAAAATCAAAACTCAAATATATCGTCACCGACCGCCCCCATTAGTTGCTAGTCGTGGCGATCGGCTATCGCGTTGCCACCGTCGTTTTTTTTTTTAAGTAAAAATACTTTACATAGTTCATTTTTCACCGAACAGCATTTACGTCAATATTGATTTTCAATGTGTTTTTAAAAATACAATTTATCAAATATTACTTGCATTTTGTAAAAGTTCTTTAGCCTAAAGATATTTGTATTTTTTCAAAGTCGCTTAATCAAATACTGATCTTGATGGCGTGGACCAAACATACAAAATTCTTACTAAGTACCGTAATTCGAGACCTGAGGAAAGCCCATTATTAGGCGTCGGTGTAATTTCGTCATCATAATTTCTTTCATTGTTTAAAAACACAAAGGCTAATGATTGGACTAATCACAATGAGGATTATTCAACTTTACCTTGACTTGAGTTAGCTCGTGATTGGACTACTAACGATCTTTTCTCGCCAAAATCATTCAAATTTAATTAAAGCTAGAATAAATCTAGTAAACATGGCCCCTTCGAAAGTATTCAAATTTTTTGACCAAAAAAAAAAGGTATTCAAAATTTTTTTGGTCTAACAACACGAAAAATTTCAAATTGATACGTTTGATTGATTTATCTTAAACTAATTTTTTTACCAGCAAAAGTCCCAAATTAGTGCACACGTAATAAATTTACTCTATTGACTTCTTAAAAATTTAACGATTAAATTGCTGAGTTATTTTACACGTGAAATTTGACGGATGTCTCTGATTGAGAATTTTACCATCTGTTTGTCACATCTACACTAGTTTGAAGTTTTTCGTGATAATAACATAATTTTAACGGAAGCTAAACAGATGATAAATTTGAAATGTGTGTACAAGTTTGAAGTTCTTTGTTGTTAAAAAATTAATTTGAGGTAAATTTATCACGAGTGTATCAATTTAAAATTTTCAGGAGTAAAAAAATTGATTTTAAAAGTAAATTGTTAACATGTTTACCACCTTAAAGTTTTTTGTGGTATTAATTAATTTATTTTCGAAAAATATATATCACTTTATATTTTCCTTTTTGGGTTGCTCCCTTGACACTTTTTTCATTTCGGAGTATCGAATTAATAAACAGCTAAATATCACTCGCGGACGGGTCCACGATAAAATGATAAGTAGCTAGATGTAATTCGATTGGGATTAGTCCGGGCCATGCGACATAAATTATTAAATGTGAGCTAGCTAGGGCACGCACCTTGACCCCTTGTGGCGCCGCCTAAATAATTTCTGGACATGTCCAATGTCGTGGATTAGTCTTAATTAATACGAGACGTCCCACTAAATGCTATTCAAGTTGGCGGATTGAATAATTATTGGAACCATTCAATAACTCTACCTATATTTATTTTCTTACTTAATTTTTTTTTTCAATTAAATGACAACGGGACCCATCGCCTTCACCGTGTCGATGCCCCTTCTAACTTTAATGCTGTAAAGAACTTTGAAAATAAAATAAAATACATAGAGTTTTTTTTTTTTCCCATTTTGATTAGTTCTATCTTTGTATCTCATCTATCTGACTTTTGCTTTGCCTCTTTGTAGAGCGCGGGATTCAACCCCGCACCTATGATACTAGCGTCTCTACCCCGATCCCTTTTCGTAAATCTGACGAAAAAAAATGCATAAATGGGCTTGATTTCAAAATTTCACTCTTATTTGAGATGGGAACATCTAGAGGGAGTAGCTTTCTCGATGTATCGAGGATAAATTTATGCGATCCTTAGATATACTATTATTTGTTTCTCCATCGATATATGAAAATATACGCGGCAGCTTGTCTCTTTTCTTCATTTTTTCAAAAATATTTGGTAAACCAAATGGTAATTTAATATTTAGAAAAGGTATAGACAGTATGTGTCTAAAGTAAAATGATCAATCCGTAAGTAGATTTGGCTCGTACTTTAAATACTTAAATAGAAAAACCAAATTCTAAATTAAGAATGTTTTCAAGGAAGTGTTTTATATTTGGTAGATGCCGAATACATGATAGAGGGACGGTAGCCTAGGTAAATATATCATAAGAGATGGGAAAGGATAGAGCTGAACATATTTTTCAATAGAGCAATCACAAGGAGAACCAATTTTTTTTCATAACCATCGCTTCTCCTCTGCGTCGGCCATCTCTCTGTCGTATCAGGCCATCGACTGGTGGTCGTAAATTGGGGTCTCTAGCAGCAAAGTTGGGTATCTTTGCGTCCTCATTCTTTAACCAAAAGTTTGACGAAATATAAGATCACGTTCCTGATGAAGCAAATCCCTAGGGAAATTTTGGATATTGATGTCACTAACCTATCATAAAATTTAAAAGAAATAAGGAACAATAGATGCAGAAAATTAAACTATGCTCAAAATGGGCTATATATTCAAGAATATATTTGAAAATTTCTAAAACTGGAAGCTGTATCCCTTAAGCCAACTCTTTATGATATCCAATGTCAAGATAAGATGAGTCTTCATTCCTTGGATAATTCTTTTTTTTTTCCTTTCAAATCATACGATGAAGTAGAGATATTTCTCTAGGATATTTCCCTTTGTTAGACATGATTTGAATATTTTCTATTGATTATCCGTATCTCTTGCAGATCTCTTTTAATTGTCCATTTCCTTAATTATGTGTTACTTCAGATAATCATTTAATAAATCACATAGATATCATGTACTCTTCAATGCAAATATCCTCCGACAAAAAAAAAAATCAAATATCCTAATATAAGAAATTCTACTTTCATATTTCCCGTGATACTCTTATCTGGATAAAAATGAATGCGGACTATACACAACAATCTAAAGCTCATTTACTTTATTCTTATCAATATATAATTCTCACTGTATAATTATATAATTTCCGATATATATAATTTGAAAGAAAAAATTTATATATAATTTATCCAATAAAAAATTGATAATCAATACTATACTAAGAATAAGTGCATTTGAAAAGTGGCAACTAAAAACCACCATTTAAGGTATAGAATTTATCAATTTAGTGAACCACAATGTATGTCGTTTTACAAAATATGTCATTTAAACTATTATCTGCATTGTGCGAACTAAATAAGCAATTAGCTCGATTGTAGATTGCATTAGGAGATTTTGCGCAAACTATATCACTTAAACAGAAAAATTCTACTATTTTGAGCGAATGAGTAAATATCAGTTAAATAGCTTTTTGCGGAATTGGGTAAAATACAAAAATATATTATCCAAACACCATTTAGATTAATTTATCCGTTAAAAGATAAAGGGCTATTTATGGTAGAACCCCAAAGCTGGAACGACGTTTGCAATTCCCAAGTTTGGATCAAAATAATGAAGT
Source organism: Rhodomyrtus tomentosa (assembly GCA_028455895.1). Classification (NCBI taxonomy): domain Eukaryota; kingdom Viridiplantae; phylum Streptophyta; class Magnoliopsida; order Myrtales; family Myrtaceae; genus Rhodomyrtus; species Rhodomyrtus tomentosa. The sequence goes on along the minus strand of JAPCWY010000001.1, from coordinate 29,481,814 downwards.
ATTGACCACTCTTAGCAATCCTATTTTTACCACTAACTCAGTGCTCTTACGCAGGATTTGACCGTCCAAGGCTCCAAATTACCAAAGTGTCAAATGATTTGACCATATCATTAATCTTAAGCACTCATGAATACGTCATTATCGTACCAAAAACAAAGATTAGTAACTCTTGACAAGCAATAGTTTTTAAAAATTAATTTATTGACGGCGCGTTTCTCGTTACGGTTCTTTGGTTATTATTATTTATCATTTATTATTTTCATTACGCGTTTGCATTTTAGAAAAGTATTTCATATCTCAAAATATTTTCACTCTTATTTTGATTGATATTTAAAAAATAAGTTAAGAAAGTATGGTTCTGAATTTTCATTTTAAATAAAAGATCTGGTGATTTTTCTGAAGTTTCTTAAAATAGCTTACAAACATGCTAAAATTACTTGGATAGGATCATCTTCATCTAAAGGTGAAAATTACTAAATCGTTAAAGAATCGCAAAGTCATTTATAAGCGCATTTCAATTAGTTATCCATTTCTTGAATGTCATGTGAAAGAAGTGCATATGTAAACAGCTTTCATTCTTTTTTTTTTTAATCGTATCTCAATTTTTACGAATTTACTTTATTTATAAGCACATTTCCATTAGTTATCCAATTTCATGAATGGTATGTGGCGATTTCGAAAGGAGTGTATATGTAAACGACTTTCATTCTTTTTATTATTATTATCGTATCTCAATTTTTATGAATTTACTTTTGCAACATAAAAAAATCCTTGAATATAATTATATAAGCAAAAATAATAATCTATACTTTTAGAATCATATCCTTGAAATGCATTTTTCGTTGGAAATTATTGAAAACCGTAGCCATGAAATTAATTTTGGTTTCTGAAAAGGGATCAATAAAATAAAGGGCAAAACAACATAATGCACCAGAACAAAAAAGGTAAATGCAAAAAGGCCAAAAAAAAAAGAAAGAAAAAAACCCAAACGACGTCACCTTTTCAACCTTTTGCCACGTCGGGACACGGACGGCTGTTGCCCAGTCAAGCCGTCACCTTTCAAGCTCTCACCCTCCCTCCTCCTCCGCCTCTGGTTTTTCTGCTTGTATTCGTCTCTCCCTTTTCCATTTTTTATTCCTTTTATCCGTTTTGCTATTGTTTACTGTTCTCCGTTATTAAATTTCGAAAGAAGGAAGGAGGAAGAAGAAGAAGAAGAGGAGGAGAAATTCCTTAGATTCCACACGCGCGGGCGCGAATTAGACCAAAATCCTGGAACGGGAGCATCCGCCGTTCCACACTGGGAAGGAATCATCGCATCGTATCTCAAGTATCTCGCGGGTTTGTTCTTATCTTCCCAATTACCGTTTCTTGTTCCGGCACCGTCTTGAGCCGTCTGACATTATCTTTCTGCATTATAAAAAAAAAAACGAGACCAAGAAACAGGGGGAGAAAGGAAAATAAAAAAAAAGGGGGAGAAAAAGGTGTAAAAGGACAATCTTGGGTTCGTGAAAGTCACTGCCCGGGTGTTTGATGGGTGGGTGATGTTTTGATTGAGAGTCAAGACGAGTAGGTGGTCAATAAATTTGCAGAGATGGTGGAAATGAGATCTTTGGAAAGAACAAGTCCTTGTCATCTTTGAGATTTTGGGAACATATTTTCTTTTGGTTAAGTGTGATTGAAATGTTCCAAGATTGGTAGAAGCGGGGTCTTGGTCCATGAATTGGGGGTGTGGATTGATTCGATGTGCTTGAAGTCTGGGACATTTTCGTGTGACGAGGTAAAAGTTTTGAGGAGGGGAAAATGCAAATGTTTTTTTTTTTTACGGAGACAACGTGTTTCCTTCGGAGAAATGTCTGCTTTGATGTTGGGAAAAAGGGTTTTTGTTTTCCATGTCTTTTGTAATTTGATTTCGGAATCCAAATCAAAGACGTGTTGAGCTGTTACCATCCCTTTCTTTCCATCTCTCTCTGTCCAACACACACACACACTCTCTCTCTCTCGTTGCCACTTGAGACCTCCTTTTGCAAGCTGTAATCGAACGGGAAGCACTTTTGGACTCATCTTATTCTCTCTCTCTCTCTCTCTCTCTCTCTCTCCACAGCACCACGCTTTCTCTCTCGAGAATTCTCCGTTCCTTCTTCTCGTTCCTCGTATAAGCCATCTCCCAATGTCGCCGTGATCTGGAGACGCCTCGCTCTGTTGCTTCCTCCACGCGTCTCTCATTCTCTCTCACTCTCTCTCTCTCTTCCTCTGAAGCAGTTGGTTTATCTGAATCCATACGAGCTCGCGCTCTCTCTCTCTCTCCGGGCTGTGTGTGTCTCTCTCACTAGGACAAGAATGAGACTAAATTCCTAGCTCCTTTTGGCGTTTCCCCTTCTGGGACTCGGCTAAATCTTGAAAAAAAATAGGAAAAGCTCCAATCTTTGGCTCATCGAACCAAATTGTACGAAGTGGGTGTTTCCTAGATCAAGTTTGACAAAGACCAAGACCGACAATGGCACCCTCATTTGATTGGTGGGCGAAAGAGGGCCACAAGGGCACTCCCGTCGTCGTCAAGATGGAGAACCCCAATTGGTCGATGGTAGAGCTCGAGTCGCCGTCCGAGGAGGACTTCCTCATCGGCGGCGACTCCACACCGTCGAGCCGGGCCCGCGACAAGGCCCGGAACAAGAACGCCAAGCAACTTACTTGGGTCCTCCTCCTCAAGGCCCACAAAGCCGCCGGCTGCCTCACCTCCATTGCCGCTGCAACGTTCACTCTCGCCTCCGCTGTGCGGCGCCGCGTCGCCTCTGGAAGGACTGACGCTGATGCTGACGATGCCGCGACCGACAATTCTCGCGGTGGCAGAGAGAAGGAGAACACCACTGTGAAGTCCAGGATCTATGCGTGTATAAAAGTGTTCCTTTGGTTGTCGGTTTTGTTGCTAGGATTCGAGGTTGCTGCATACTTGAAGGGTTGGCATTTCGGTGCTCCAGAATTGCAATACTTGTTAGCTACACCTTTAGGGGTTAAGGGTGCCTTCAATTCCTTGTATTCGAGATGGGTTTTGATTCGGGTGGAGTATCTCGCTCCACCGTTGCAGTTCTTGGCCAATGTGTGCATTGTGCTGTTCCTCATCCAGAGCATGGATAGGCTAGTTCTGTGCCTGGGGTGTTTCTGGATCAAGTTCAAGAAGATCAGGCCCGTACCCAAAGATAACGGAACTGCGGTCGATCCTGAATCAGGCGAGAACGGGTTCTTCCCCATGGTTCTTGTTCAAATTCCCATGTGCAATGAGAAGGAGGTGAGAATGTTTACCCCACTCTAGTTATTTTAATGCTGGAAGAGATGATTTTTATCTGATTCTTAGGAACTTCTTTCTGTAGGTGTATCAACAATCAATAGCTGCTGTATGTAACTTGGATTGGCCGAAATCCAGGTTGCTAATTCAAGTTCTCGACGATTCGGATGATCCCACCACGCAGTCTTTGATTAAAGAGGAGGTGCAAAAGTGGCAGCAGGAAGGAGCCAAAATTGTGTACAGGCATAGGGTAATTAGAGATGGGTACAAAGCTGGTAACCTCAAGTCTGCCATGAACTGTAGCTATGTGAAGGATTACGAGTTCGTGGCCATTTTCGATGCTGACTTTCAGCCCACTCCTGACTTTTTGAAGAGGACAGTTCCTCACTTCAAGGTACTAACGAGTCTCTTGCTCAACCTGAGTTGTGGAATTGGCCGAACAAAACTGTGGTTGCTGTAATAATTGAGTGGGATTTGTTAGCTTCGTGATGTTCGAACTGGTTGTACTCTAAATATCATGTCCGATTTGTTATTCCAGGATAATGAAGAGGTGGCACTAGTTCAGGCAAGATGGTCCTTTGTCAACAAGGACGAAAACTTGCTTACACGGTTGCAGAACATCAATTTGGCTTTCCATTTCGAGGTGGAGCAGCAAGTAAATGGCATTTTCATCAATTTTTTCGGGTTCAATGGGACTGCTGGTGTTTGGAGGATAAAGGCCCTAGAAGATGCTGGGGGCTGGTTGGAGAGAACCACGGTGGAAGACATGGATATTGCTGTCCGTGCTCACCTTCGAGGATGGAAGTTTGTTTTCCTGAATGATGTTGAGGTAATTGGTTCTTTTCAGCTTATGTCTGAGTGAAAATGAAGTGGAAATTTTCCAATAGAGAATCAATCATCCGTTTTACTAACGTCTAGATTGATTAAGGAAATGAATTATTGAGCTGTGATTCCCATTGCATCACCATAGTAGTTAACGGATATTAAGTAATGATATATGTTCGTTTTTATAGTTTGTAGCTTCATAATAACTTGGACCTGGCACCTCCAAAAATCAATTTAATCCTTCAGTTTAGTGTTTTCTATATTACCAACTATTTTCCCTTACCAAAAAAAACTATTATGCTTTGAGATAAAAGAATTCCGTTGGAATTGTTATTTCAGTCATCATGTCTAGGTATCTGATAGATCTTTAAACAGTGTACTGAGATGCTACCTGCCATGTTTTCTTTCACGTGTTGCAGTGCCAGTGTGAGTTGCCAGAATCATACGAAGCTTATAGGAAGCAACAACACAGATGGCATTCTGGCCCAATGCAGTTGTTTCGGCTGTGCTTGCTCGACGTTATCCGATCCAAAGTACTTACTATCTCTTTAGATATTGTTAATCCTTCTTTATTGGGCTTAGTGATGTCTTTTGAGCAAGTAATGTGAAGATTTTGACTTACTAGTTTCTGATTCTCGTCTTTCTCGATGCAGATCAGCTTATGGAAGAAGTTTAATATGATCTTTCTGTTTTTTCTGCTCCGGAAACTCATATTGCCGTTTTACTCCTTCACCCTCTTCTGTATCATCCTTCCTATGACTATGTTTGTTCCCGAGGCTGAGCTTCCTGCTTGGGTCGTATGCTACATTCCAGCCACTATGTCCTTTCTCAACATTCTTCCTGCTCCGAAATCCTTCCCATTCATAGTCCCTTACCTCCTCTTCGAGAACACCATGTCCGTCACTAAGTTCAATGCAATGATATCTGGACTGTTTCAGCTAGGAAGCGCATATGAGTGGGTGGTGACCAAAAAATCTGGCCGGTCTTCTGAGGGCGACCTTGTGGCTTTAATTGATAAGGAGCCGAAGCACCAAAGAGGGGTTTCAGTTCCTGATCTAGAGGAAATGAAAGAGGAACTACAAAAGCAGGAGAAATTAGCCTCTCGGAAGAAGAAGCATAATAGGATTTATGTGAAAGAGCTTTCTTTGGCATTTCTTCTTCTCACCGCATCGGCAAGGAGTTTATTGTCGGCTCAGGGCATACATTTCTACTTTTTGCTGTTTCAGGGGATTTCTTTCTTGCTGGTGGGTCTGGACTTGATCGGCGAGCAGGTCGAGTAAGTTGAGCTCTCGAGTTGACAACTTGGTTAATATTTTGTGAATGTAGAAGCCAGAGAACGGGTGGATGTGGCACGCAAATAATAATGCTGTACACGAGCAGAGGAATCTTTAGAAGTTGTAGAGTAATGGGGTGGTGCTTTTCTTGTCTTTAGGTTCCACCCTCTGTATAAACCTAAGTGTGCAGTTCCACCCAAATACGAAAAAAAGGAAAGAACCTTAAATTGGACAGAAACAGGAATTGCCATCTTGGAGAGATGATCACATTAGCAACGGGGATGCTTTCTACTGTCCTGATGTTTTTAGTCTGCTTTCTCTATTTTTTTTTTCCATTCTTTTGTTTTTGAGTCAATTCTTTTGTAAGAAATTCTCTGGTTCAAAACACTCAGAAAAGTGATTCAGGTTACAGTTGAAGCAGATCACTTCTTCTTGCAGTGAAGATTACCTTGATGACCTGTCCATTTTTTTTTTTTTTGGCTGTTTTCTTCTGGCTATTTTGGTTCAGTTCCAGGTAATTCATGGGCGTATTTTCGCCCATTAGGGATGTAGGACCCTTGTCTGAACATTCTATGTATCTTCATTTCAGAGAATTGGTGTGTGGGTTCTTATCTGCTGTCTTGCCTCAGTTTTATTACCAAAAGAACTAGTTATCCTGAGGCAGAAAGAAGTGAGGTGACAAAAACTGAGCTTCAGAGTTTGCATCTGCTGTTTTGGAAGCAATTGGAGAGTTCTCTGTTTGGACTGTTGGCATCACGCTGATTGCGAAAACCAATGAAAAATTTCCATTGGCTTCATCATGGCTAGCTCTATTTTCTAAATTAGTAGAAAGAAGCAGTCTGTCTTTTCCTCCAATTGTCTTTCACCTTTGCCCAGTGAAACTCTCGCTGCTTCTCAAGGGGCAGGGGGAAGGTTTCTTCTGTTTCAATTTTTTTTTTTTTTTACTTAAAATGAAATAGATCCACGTATTTGCACATTCCTATTTTATAGGTCTTCCAAACTCGTACAGATGACCTTTTTATGACCTGGATGAGCTATGCAATGCAAAATTGCAAATGGTTTCTTCCTCGTGCTGCCAGCCTGCCACAAGCATCCTCCCTCCACCTACACCTAACCTTTCAGGCTTTACCCTTCAGAAAAGTGACCTTTGAGCTCGCATTCTCTGTTGTGATTTCCCTCAGAAGGGCATCGGAGTGGGGATTATAAGTGACGAAAAGGGCCAAAGCATGGATTAGTGAGCTTGAGCTGCAGTTATGGAAAATGCAATTTAAAGGCAGTGAGTCGGTAGTGGGTAAGCCTTTTTTTTTTTTTTTTTTTAAAGCACAAGAACATGAGCATGGGAGAATGTATGTGTTGAGTCTGTCTGTAATTGTCTGATGATGTTGGGTGGGTGAGAGTGTGGCCCATCCCCATTTCAGAAAGTACAATATCCCTCGTTTCACCAAGTTATGGTAGCAATGCAGCTGGACAACTTTAAACATCTCTCTCTCTCTCTCTCTCTCCCCACACATGGCCATTGAATTGGAGATTCAAAGCACAAATTCTAGTTTGTTCAGCTTCACCATCTTGTCTTGAGAGCGGTTTATAGTTTTCGAAGGGACTCCAGCTGATCACTTTTGAGTACTATTTGTCACTGTCGGCAGCTCTTTCTTTGCCTTTCACTGTAGCCCAATTAGAACTTGGCATTAGCAGAAAGAGAAGGCAAAGAAAATGTGGTTTCTCTTTCCATGTTTCTTCTTTCTCTTTTGGCCGAATCTTTTAACGACTGTTGAGACTCTTTCTGGACGAATCCATCTTTCTGTCTCGATTCCAAGAGTAATCTCAAAAGAAATGATTGCACCAGCCCGCGGGACAATGTTTGGAACAGTGTCCCCTGCCGGTAAAATGTGAAAAGCGTCGGTAATAAAATTTGGACCGGTTAATCTGCTCAGTCGATAACGAGACGGTATATGTTACCAACAAATTTGGCGAATACTACCAATGTTTTCAATAAATTTTATTTTATTTGAGTTGCTGATGGGTTGAAATTACGAACTTCGGCTTTTAGCCTACTTGCTAACGTTCATTTTATTGTTTTCAAAGCTATTGATTTTCCCAATGATTTACCAGCATGTATTTGTTAAGTTACCAATGCGTTAAGTTACTAACTCTTGCAGGAAATTATTAGCCTCGATTTATTTGGTTGTTTCGAAATTACTAACGGGTCATGTAATTTACTTGCACATCTTACCGATATGTTAGATTTATTAGCACTTAGGAAGCATTTTGCCGTCTCGATTTCTATTAAGGATAAGACTAGATAAAATATGATATGAAATCCAAACATTTTGCTATGATAAAGTTAGATATTTTCACATCTTTCTTTTCGTATCAACGGGATATGAGTGTAGACAAACCTAAAAGTTGCACAAATGGAGGTGGTAAGAATCTCTTATGACACTCTTGCCTACTCATTTTTATTGCTTAGTTTTTATTATTTTTCCTTCTCTCTCTCTTTTTTTTTTTAAATTCTTTTCTTCTCTTATTTCTTCCCCCCCTCCATCATTCTCTAATAAAATTTTATTGAATAGTAAACAATACTAATATTCCTAAATAACTAAGACATGTCATGAATGTAAATAGAAATGCTATCTATATCGAATTTAAATTAATAATAATCAAATTCTTGTTATTTTGATTTTTTATATTAGAATCATGTTTTACTTATATTTATTGATAATATTTTAATTTTATTAGTTTAGGGAACTTTTAATTTGAAAACAATAACTTTTACATTATGGATGTTAGAAATTCTATCTGTTTTTATCCCACCTTCTCATGAGATAATTTTATCCCGTTATATCCCTATTATATCTCACTTTATCCTGTCTTGGACGGGCACTAAACTCAGGATATGATAAATTTTATATTATCCCGATTTTATCCTGACTATCAGACGTACCTTTATAATTATAATACAAACTCTTATTTGATACTATAACCAGTGTTATTTGATTGTTTGAGATCATTGAACGTTCCAATACTTTACCAACATTTATTTGTTAAATTTAGCAACTCCTATAAGAAATTTACATCGCTTATAGCCGTCGATTGAAAGACTAACATAAGTTATCAAGTGACAATTTTTAAGCGATGATCTCGCATCATTACATAAAGTTTTTTACAAGAAAAGATAAGGGTGCATATTTTTTTTGGAAAACATAAATGTAAAAAGTAACTTTTCACAGCCTTTGACTTATAACCTATGAATTAATTATACAGAAAAAATTATAAGAAAAAAAATAAGATTTAGAAATCTGAGTTATCTTTCATAAATAAACCTTTCCACAAATTCATTTTGGAAAAACATCTGCAAGGACGAGATTGGCTAGATAAAAAAGTTAAATTTTAAATTTCACTTTTAAATAAAGTTTTGATCAATTTATCCGATAAGAAAAGTCATTATAAATAGAGGTCATGTATCAAAGTTAACTACCTTCTTTAGGCAAAGTGATAACAGAATGCAAGATAGGATTGACGTATTGTTGATCATCATGGAATATCTTTATTGTGAAACCGACAAAAGAACGATAGAAATAAAGAAATTTTTGTTGGTTAATCGAATATAAAAAGAAACAATAAATTGAAGAAAGATAGAAGAGAATATTTTGGTCGTTTAACTGAAAAAATGAGCGTCTTGGTCAAAATAAGAATGAAAATAGCGTCGCCATATTAAACACAAGAGTGGCATGTAAGTATAACTAAATGCCAATTAAGATAAATTGCATCAGTTTGACATCAAGAGAAAACATATTTATAATGAGTTATAAGTTTACAAATCTTGAATTTTGTATGGATTAATCGAATTTGGAGAAGAATATCTCAATTGACTTTTCCGAAATATTGTACTCCTCGATCCTTACAAGTTACAACGGGCATGCATCTCTCCAGTATGATATTACATTTCTGTGGTCCAGGAACAAATATCACAACATTGATCCTCCGTATTAAATAAGAGACATTGTCTAATCAGTCCTAAATTTATTGTACGGATATCAATTTAGTCATAAACTTATCAAATTTACCAATTTTGTCATAAATCTTTGCGTGAAATTCCCACGTAATCCTTTGGATCAATTCTCGCCAGAAATCAATAGCATGGCAGCGTGTCATGTAGGAGGCCGATGACGACTGGTCCGCCATACCAAGATTTTTTGTCAAAAATTGACTGGAAGTTCTGCATTGAAACTTGCGCAAAGGTATGGGACCAATTGACAAAATTGAAAAGTCCAGGACAATAAGTTTAATACTAATTGTGTAATTTTTCCCGCATTAAATTTTAGTGCACCCTTGTAAGTGCTTTCGTGGATTGTCTCTCCAACCATATATTAGACGAGTAGGTCCTTCGGTTCGAACTTCAATTAAGCCCATCTTTATTGTCTGCGTAAGGGTTGTTGACAGAAAGGTGGGTGAACACATCAAATGCCAAATCTTCCTTCTTTCGAACAGCGACAGAGTCAAGCCCGTTAATGGCTACGAAAGTGCACTGATTCTTCCTACCTTAACATGGAGGTCGAGTTAGCATGTCGTTCGAATGGAATTGGTAAAAGGAAACCGAGAGATACGGCGCGGGAGACCTCTCGTCTCTGATACCATCTTGAACATACGGCTCAGGATGATTGAGTCATCTGCATACGGTTAGCTTAACGATTAAAGGACGAACTCACATGAGAACAAGAGCGAGCCGAGCCCGGTCGACCTCGACTCGACTTCTATCCTTTCAAATAAAGGAGATGCCACTGAAGCAACTACTTTCCGACTGGATTGCAAGGGAATGGCAGAAGACATGATCATGAGCGTGACGTCTTGCCGGGAGGCCCAAAGTGGAGTATGGCCGCTAAGGCGAGCCATCTCCTTCTTGGGCCTAGACCTCTCTCCATTAATAAAAGTAGTAGACCAAGCCGTCAGGATGATAAGAATGACAAGAATGACTCGCATTTTCTTTGCCATCTACATCAACAATTGTAGTCACAGAATATGAGTCCAGAGTCAGTATGTGCTGCTGGTTAATGCTTAAAGTCATCACCATCTTCAACTAAAAATTGCAAAGAATGAACAGTTACAAGTTCATCATCTATACAACTCTTGTTTTCCTGATCGTGCTGAATTGAATAGAATTCACAGAATGCTGCTTGAAGTAATCGAAAAATCGTTGGCTGCGGGAATGGAGATCTTTGCGTCTCACATTCGTTGCTCCGATTTCATGCGCCCTGCGAAAACGAAAGGAGCCTTGCTTTAAGTTAGAAGAAAGAAGAGAGACTCGAAATGCTCAAGAATGCCAAGAACTCTGGGTGAATTTGTCGGTTTCACTTGCGTAATGTCCACCATACCTGTAATGGAATCAAAACCCATATCGTAACGAGCTTGAAGCTCGCTGTCCAGTGGAGCCTAGGCACAAAAGAAGATCGCAAATGTCAGTACATTGAAAAGCAAATTGGAGTAGATTCCGTGCAAAGACTAATTGCAGCTAAACCTGATTTAAGGGAGGAAACTGATCTGTGCTTGGCAAGATTGGCAACATCCCCTTAAGGACTCCTTGTGAATAAAGGTGTGGTAAGCCCATTCCAGGATTGAGTGCCAGATTTGTCACACCACCACCTCGCGAATGAATAGTCTGGAAGCCATAAAAATTAGAAGTTACTAACTCACTAACCAATGTCTTACTGGCATTTTTGCTGAATAAAGTTCACCGTCTTGTCAAGATCAATTGTATTATTACCCTTGACTTACTTCTTTAGATAGAGCCTTTTCTAAGTCGATGCTTAGTCCGGGGATGAGAGTGGAAAGCTTCATTGACAAGAACTGCAAAATGCAAAAATAAAAACAAGGGACAGACAAAAGGTGACAATGAATTAGACCATCTCATTAACAGTCAACGTGCAGTCAGGTTGTTAACATTTGTTATGACTTCACAGGTTGCGGATAAGTAGAATTTATCCTTCCCCACATCATCTTGGTATTTGGCTGATGGCCACAGTAACATAATTTATGTCATCATGTTTCCGAGGAAATAAGAACTAGGTGTAAGAGGAATCAGATTAAGTTTTCAAAATAATTTTAAAAAACATTGTGCATATGACATGGACATGACATAGTGCCTCAGTTGTCCAAGGGCCTCAATGGCAACTCCTTCAAAACAAAAACGTCGCCCACAGCACAAGGAATATATTCAGAGATGAAGCGTACCTCAACTTGCTGTTGCAAGGACTGCACATAGTTGATAATTTCGTCGAGCATCACTGCCTTCCCAGTAATCTGAGCAAAAAAATTCACAAAAACCAGTGACCATCCACCCAAAATCATAGAAATAAATATCTCAGATACCGGCCTGCCATTGATTACCTTATTGCATCCTGGAACAAGCTCCTGAAGCATTCTCATCCTCTCGCTGATTTTCTCTCTCCTAACCTGAAGCCGAAAAGAGTTTAAACTCTATAAGCATTAGTTCTAAAGTGCTAAATTGCCAATTCAACTAGGGCAAATAGGAATTACTCTTTCCGCGAGGCTGTGACTGTTGGTAGCTTGGCCTCTTCGTGCTCGCACATGAATATAATTCTCCTTGGGAGCTTCCCCGCCATTAGAAGAATCATCGTTTGATTGTTTGGTATTATGTTTAGGAAAATCACCACTTTCAGGCTGTTCAATCTTCTGTTTCTTCTTGTTTTGCAATCTCGGAACATCAGAATTCTCCCCCTCATTGTTCTATCACAAGTAAACATCAATTTTCGAATGACATTAATATCGCACATAACTAGAACAGAAAATAAAATTCATCATATCGTGGACATGGTTGCAGCATAAGTGGATTCACCTTATTTGAGCAATGCTGAGAATTTGGGTTGGGGCTTCGTTTTCTTCTCCTATCTTCGGCTGAAGATCCAACAGGTTCCTCTCCAGAATTTTGGCATTCACAAGATTGTGCACCTTTCCCTGAAATCCTCTCACAGCTACTGCTATTTAAGTTGGAGGCACTATTTGGCCGAGACCCATGATTAGTGAGATGATTAAGTACGGGCAGCCCAAAGGAGCCATCGACCATTTCAGATACGCTGCCACTTCCAACGTACTGAAGCCTTGGATCAGACAGGCATTGAGCTAGTTGAGTAGAGACGTTCCTCCCGAATCCTTGGTTATCCATTAAAATCGGATAAGATGAACTGACAAAGTTGCCGTGGGAAACCAATGAAGTACTCCCGTAGTTCTCATTATGACTTAATGAGGCCAGTGTATCCCACCCGGAGGTAAAGAAAGGGTCAACCGAGATTGGAGGTCTCTCCAAAGTAGGCATTGATCTCATAGCCATCATGGGAACTTCTTCAGATACGGAATTGGCAATCACGCCCGAAGATGGACAATTCGCTGCGCTGTTGCCTCCATCATGAAACCCCATATCATCTCCACCACTCCCACCACTACTATTCATATTCAGGATGCAGGAACCAAAGTTTGCGCTCAAAGAATCGCCCTACCGCTAAATAAGTTGTAAAAGTATAATGTGTAAAGTGGGTATAACCGCAGTGAGCAGGTGATATATTGCAGGACTCAAGAAGAAGCTAGTGACTTTGGTGGCAGCTTTATAGAATCCAGAGAGGCAGCTAAAGAAGAAAACAGGAACCTCTCATTTTAGCATCTAATAACGCAAAGTGAACAAATCCGAGATATATCAGGCACAAAATCTACAAGAGTACCAGCTTCTCTTGCCTATTGTTCTAAGGAAAAAAGAGAAAATACACCGAACAACCTCATCCGAACGAGAAGAGAGATGGGGAAAAATTCTCAGACAAGAAAGTGAACCTTTCAGAGCATAAAGTAGAGGAAAACCAACAATGAATGACAAATTCGTGAGAAACAGCTCACTTGTGACCAACCCAACAAATAGAAAGCAGATTCCTCCTCTCTTCTGCTTGGCGAAAGAACTAACAAACGCCTCAAAGCTTACACTCGCACCATCGCTCCAAAAAGAGAGAAACAAGGTTCGCTTAAGGATGCCTCTTGAATAAGACCCAATTGCACAAAAAACCAGTTCTATCGGAACAACGACCTAAGAAAGAAGAATGATTAGGGAAGTCAATGCGCATTTGACCATTCCAATTTCTTGGAGCTAGACCCACATGGTCCCTAACCAAGAAAAAAGAAGAAGTTGCAGGTAACCTTTTCAAGGTACTTTCAGAGGGTACTCAGGACAAGGCCGAGAAGACTAATGCTCCACTTGAATTCTGCAACTGCTGAAATTGGCAAAGGGTTTTCAGCTCAGTCACCCCCAAGAACGAGAGTGTCTACTTGCACCCTTTTGAGCCCTTGAGGATCTCGCCTTACGTTACACACGGAAGGTAAGTCTAGCTTCTCAAGAGCAGAAAGAAGTCGTCAAGTTTCAATCTTTTCTGCTCACCAAAATAAAAAAAAAATGCAGAGAGCTACAAGCAGAGGGGGAGAGAGAGAGAGAGACTGAGGGAAGTGCGTGAACGAGTACGCTGATTAGGAAAGTGGAGACTTTGCTTACCTTCTGAAGCTGGTCTCGCTAACTGCATGACTTAAAACAGAAAATTTGACGCACCTCCTGCCAAGCCAACAGCTCTCTGGTTCTTGAATTATTGCAGAACCTCATTGCTATCTCTATCTCTCTCTCTCTCTCTCTCTTTTTTAATCCTTTTTCGTTGCCCCTCCTCACAAGCATCTGCTCTCTGCAAGTTCTTTACCAGTAACGCATATTTAACAACTCTTTTTCTCCTGTGCTTTTCAGGCTCTCTTAATTTAATCTAAGATGCTTAAGGCACTGCCTTCAGGATTTTTCACAAAAATCGAAAAGCAAAAACAACTACAAAACCTCACGCCAAAAATCTATTGAACGGTTGAAATTTATTGCATTTTAATTCAACGGTGAAACATCATGCGAACATTATGTCTACCCTTCTCACTTGCTCGATATAAATCTTTCTTAACTCTTTTTTTTTTTTAACTCTTTTTGGTTACTGACACGCTTGCCAACTATTCCTACAGAGCTTTCTTTGCTGTTACAGACACATTTGTCTCAGAGCCAACTAACCAGCCTCCTTATTTTGTTAGGGTTGAGAGATTTTATCAGGTCACTAAGATCCATCATAGTTCCATGAGCATTCATCATTTGCTGACTCGGTAAGAAATGAACAAGAGCCCTCCACAGCAACCAGTGAGAAGAGAACTCATTCTTTAATTCCATGGGATCATGGATCTGCGATAAAATACCCATTTGTCTTCGTGGATAATTGCATACGTATCGTTTATTTTCGGTTTCTCTGATTTGGATGTAGTTTTTTTATTCCTTGGCAGCTTATTTTTAGACATGCCGATAAAAAAAAAAAAAAGAGAGAGTAATGTAAGTGTTTGTGAAGCAATACATCATTAAAAGATGCAAATGAATTTAGACAAGCAAGAGATTTGGACTCGATTTTGGAAGGTAATACATTTACGGGACAATTATTTTGCTGTTTAGATTACGTTGCCGTTCATTTTATTATATACCTCTCGTTCCTTATATATCCTTAGTTTGATATTAAAATCCTTGTCGGATCAGTACTCTTATTTACTATGGTTCTGATTTGATAACCTAACAGTAAAAGATTCCTTATAGGTGTGCCATGTGTTTCTTCTAATGTTGCTCCTGAATGAATTTTTCTAAGGAAAAGTAGCAGGAACCTTTTCTTTAATTTTTATTTTTTTTTATTAGAGTTTTTCTAGCATATGGGAAATGGAATAATGTGATGGAAAAATAATCATGAAAATTCACCCCCGTTACTGCTGGTGCTGGTACGGTTTCCAGCTGTTGAGCTGCAATTTCTGGTACTAAACCTAAGCCAACTAATCCAATCCTGGTCAAAAGCCAATAATCTGTCAAAGGCAATGTCCGGCTGTGATCTTGCTGGAAGCTGAGATTATTATTCCAATTTTTAATGGAATAAAAAAAGAAGGAAGTTTATATATATATATATATATATATATATAAAATAAATAGCTTTTAGTCCTCTCCCCTCTCCGTGCGACATCCACTGCGAAACAGTTTGCTGTACCCCTCTCAAGGTAGCCGTAGGATGTAGACCGGACCTAAAGAAAATAATTATCAATTCAGGATCCATTTATTTTGCAAAATATTTTTTTTTTTAAAAAAAATGTTATTTGCTATCCAAAAATGAACTAAAAATAAATTTTCGTTTGAAAGAAAAACCTGATTTTTTAAAATCTTTTCTAAAGTGACATATATTATTCGTGTAATGTAAGGGACGCTCTATCATCGGGATTTCAATAGTAAGATTCGGGGTTTCCCAAGTCTAGCCACTGATGACTTGAGCACAGGCACTTTTGACTTGGATACAGGACCCGAGTATCCAAGCAAGGCCATTAGAGACCGGCGCATGAGCACTTGGGTCTTGGACCCCTCCTTGTGGAAACTAGGCCTAGCCTTTAAACTTGGGCGCGAGAGCTAAGTACCTGATATGGTCTCCATGTACCCAAGCAAAGGCATTGGGTAGATGTGGTCATTTGAAACCGTGGGCTCGGAATCGATCCGTTGATTGCGCCCACGGTTCTGAACCGTAAACAAAATATTGGGTGGGGGAAAGAGCCCATGCAACGACCATATTTATGGCCGTTGTAATGCAACGGTCGGCACCCTCCTAATTTTTTTTTTTACAAATTATATTACACCATACCCCCCCTCCCTACCCATTCTATAAATACCCTTCCCTTCTTTTATTTTTCTCACAATTCCTCTCATCTCAATTCTCTCAAATTTTCTCAATTTCCGTTCAATTCTCTCGATTTCATCTCAATTCTCTCAATCGATTTTTTAATCAATTCTCTCAAAAAATGGCAAGTGGAAGCAGAAATACTGAAAAAAGCCCAATTTTGCTCATCCTGAATTCGATACTCGTGACTATGCATGTTGGGTAGATAACGATGATAATATCAACTATATTCCCAACTTCAATGTCGAGCAAGTCTCAACATAAGAAATTCTTTATCTTCCTTCTCGTGTTGAAGAAATATCGACAACAAATGCGCAGAAATGGAAGGCCATAGAGGTGGCATCCGACTTATGGCAACTGTTGACACCTGATTTTCGATTAGTCTTTTTCTTTTCATCTTTAAAAATTCAATAAAAAATATAAAAAGTTAAAAAATTACAAAATCAACTTTGGTGACCTTGGCCAAGCCTAATAAACTATTTTTTACTAAAAAAATAATTTTTCATATTTTTCAGATTTTTTGGGATTTTCAAAAAATAGAAAAATGCATGAAAAATCAAGAAAAATAGCATTTGAGGTCCCAAAAAATGGAAAGATATTCAATATTTTTATTTTAATTTCCTTGTCTTCATGGCATCATAAAAATTCAAAATTCAAGTTCAATTTTATGTATTCTTTTGTTACACGTATGACTGAATTTGGTAAAACAAATGACAATGAAGTCTTTTAATTTATAATTTTGGCATTTTGAGAGTCTTGTCATTCAACCTGATTGTCCTTCATTACAATTTAGTCCAATTGTTTGCGCAAATTACTCAATTACATGAATTAGGCAAAATTACAATTTAGTCATTGAATTTAGGTATAATTGAAATTACTTTTAATTCAAGGACCTCCATCACAAATTGCAACTACTACCCAATATTTTTCACCATTCTGAATCGATTGGCGTGGGTGATTTGGTCCAATTTGACCGTTAGAGCCCTCAATTTCATAATTTCTCGAATTATAATTAAAAATAAATTTGGGGTTTCATAGAAATTGACAAGAACTTTTGGGCAAAACCATATTTTTAAACAGTATTCATGTCCTAAATTCGATTTTGAGGTTTAATTATGAAAATTGCCCACAACTTATGATTAATTTTGAAAAAAATCAAGTTGAACCAGTTCTTACCGGTCGAACCGGTTGAACTTGTCCAAACAGTGCATCGTCTTCCCCAAACTCGAGCCATTTTCAAACATTGACAGGTCGGATTTCAATGAGAAAATTGAGGGCCAATTTGGACATAACCGAAGGGATTATGGAGGGTGTTTGATTCCTCATTTCAAGAGGAGTCGATTGAGACCAATCATGTCACCAATGGTCACCGGAGCCGGCGGAATTGATCGGTCAACGTCGCAGCTGCTGTGGAAGTCAACATTCACAGAACGGCCAAATTGAACGTCCTTTCGCGCACGCTAGAGAGCTAGATGGAGCTGGACGAAACACCCAATGTTCCCGAAGCCGTTTGGACCAAAAGGCACATGGTCTCACGTGCAAACTGAGGTCGACAAGGCTTCCCTCGATTGAGAGGGAAATAAAAAATGAGGATATAGCCTTTGAAGACTTTGGAGAAGAAGAAGAGTCTCTCATTCTGTTCAGGGAAGATAATAGAATCGAGAGAGAGAGAGAGAGCTTGCTCTCTGACCCCGTCGTCGAGAGCTTGAGCTGGGCTTGTAAGTGACCGGCGACGACGATTCAAGTTGAATCGAGTCGCAATTCCATTTCGAGAAACTCGCTTGAGCTCTGTAGAGTCAATCGCACCAACTCATATCGCCTTTGATCTCGAAAAACGATAAGTTGTACTTCGAACTTGATTACTGCTCATTAATGGCGAAGCTTCGTTTCTACCTCGATCTTCATAATTGATGTGTTCGAATTATATTTGAGTTATCACTAAATATTGCTATGTGTTTTGATTACATTGAAATCAAATCAAACCTCACATTCAAACCCTGTCGCCATCGCCGATTCAGTCAAAGCTCGTCTAGGTTATCCTAGACCATATCAGGTCAATTTGACATGTAGGTAAGTGTTTTGAACTTGTATAGATACGATTGTGTGAAGAAATTAACTCGATATGCTCTCTGTCACATGATTAGAACAGCCATGGCCGGACTGGTTAAAGTTTGATTAGCTTGGTTCCCGAGGATAATCATGTCTGATCTGAGATATGTTATGCGTGACGTCGATACGAGTTGAATCCCGCTGGTTTTGTTTGATTACGCTGAGATATCAACGTTAGATCATCTCCGGAATCTCCCGGGCATCCATTGCAGGAGGAGAATGCTCAAAGAAGAAGACGATGACGTGGCAGTCAATCGATCAAAGAAGTTGACGTGGTGCTAGCATGCCACATCAGCTTGGTTGTTAAAGTCTGGTATGATCCTGTTAGACGATCCAACGGTCACCAGGCCAAGTCTAGTTTGGCCAAGTGCTGGCCTGGTGACCGTTGGATCAATATCAAATTTTCTGATTAATGAAAAATTAATTTTTCGAAATAAAAAATAAACCGGTGAATCGGACGGTCGAGGATTAACCGAGTCGTTTGATCGTGACCGTAGATCTAAGTGATCAAATCTGACGGCCGAGGGTTAGTTAGCTTTTGATTTGGGTGGAATAGCCATGTGATTCAATAGAAACCGTCGGATTAAATCTGAATAAAAAAAATAAAAAAAAGCACCGAACGACGTCGTTTTAGGGCTAGTCTCCCGTGGGTCCAGGTATCCGATCCGCATGGATCGGGTCAACCCGGTCTGAATAATTTTTTATAAAAAAATCAGAAAAATTCTAGAAAATTCTAAAAAAAATGCTATAAAATCTTAAAAAGTTTCAAAAAATTAGGAAAAATTATAGAAAATTCCTAAAAATTCTATAAATTTCAAAAAATTGAGGAATGACCAGAGACAACTAGTCAATCCTATTTTTGAGATTTCTTGTCCGTTTTTCTGGAAAATGATGATTCTACTCTTAAGGGTAATTCGACCCTGCATTATACATGAGATAGGTTGAAAATGCCAAAATAATGATTAGGGTCAGTTAGGTGACAAATTCTTCTGCTTTGATTTTTTGAATCTCATTCTTTTCTTTAAATAACGATTTTATCCCTTAAAGGGAAACGTAGTTTTTCCAATTCCAATGAGTTGTGAAAATTGCTCAAAACCTAGATTTCGGTCGGGTGGTTGACCAATGCTCTTGTGTGGGATTTTCACTTCTTGTCATCTTTTGAAATGATGATTTTACGCCTCAAATGGTAAATCACCTTCTAAAATTTCAGAAAATTCTTAAAATTGCTGAAAAATAGGAAATTGACCAATTTGATGATAAATCCTATTTTTAACTCCTTTTGACTCCATATTTCTTTTGAATGACAATTTTTCTTTTTTGGACAAATTGTCACAAATTTCTCAAAAATTACGATTTCGCCCCTCATGGGAAAATCTTGTCTAAATCACTCATGAGTCGTGATTGACACTTCTCTAAATCAATAAGGCCTTATTAGGGATGCCATGCTATATTCATGTGATTTATCTACATGTCTTGGATCCTTGATTTGCTCACCTTCTTTTATTGATTGTGAGTATTAGGGTAGTCACTCATATATGTATAAATTCCTATATTTAAGGTTTGTACTCCACTCATCTGCATGAAACCTTAAGGTTAGATAATTCAGTCAACTTAGATACAGAAAGGGCGCCAATCACTAAGATGAAAGAGTCCCGCTAATATGCCTAAAGTGCCTGCTGCCCTGGTCGGTCACTTTTCCAGGCCGGGATGAAGTTTTGGAAGTTCTAAAAAAGAGATCTTTCTCTGAGCACCTCAGATAAGGAAGGGTAGCCTGTCAAGCTGGCCTAACTAACTATTTAGAATATCTATCTAGATAGATATAGATATCTTTTGAATATATATATATATAAGATTCGTTGCGGATCCAATTGCTTTGACCGCTACAGGAGCGGATCCTCGTACATGGTGAATAACCAAATTCCAATTGAAGTTATAGTAATTGATTCCCCGATCCCATTTCTCCGGTTCTTGTAGAATTGAATAGAAGCTCCCAACTGTTGGATAGGGTTTCCAATCGTACCATCCACGAAACGATTGGTGGCGACTCCTTAGCATGTACAAACATCACATGTCACTAGACCGCATTCAAGGTTGACCACATATACCTTCGTTGCGATTTGAGTAACGAGCCTTGCGAGATGTTTACGTCCGACTAGATAGGATGACCCTTTAACCCTCGACACCAAATTTTTTAGGGTCGTGACAACAGTACTTCGACAAGGTACGTGAAAGCGAAGGTAAGTTTATGATAAACTGTAAATATTGTTCGAAATCATACAATTTTTCTAAAGGAGACTGCTATAGAACATTCCATCAGCATTTGACGAAACAACATGCAACGCAAGCGGGGATCGACACTAGCCATTAACAAATTTCCGAGTTCACCACATTCATATTTTATTCCGTTACACCGATGCACTTTATAAACAAACATTAGCTGAATATGTTGCCCTTGAGCATGCTCCGTTTACTACTGGTGAAAGTTTTAATTTGATTTTTTTTTTATAAATACTGCATTATTTATACTAAGAATGTATTTCCTTCAATCATTCAATTGGTGATAAGAAGAGTAGGAATGTCATAAACGTTCACTTGAGTGTAATAAATTTTTTTTGCCTCACTTAAGTGCCACAAGTTTGAAAAATCAATCACTTAAGCGCTATTGACAATTTGCCTCATTGAAAGTCTGACATGGCATCAAAAATATGATGCAGACAACTTTTTTAAATTTTTATTTTCTTTATTTTTCTTTTTTTGTGCCCGCGAGGATCAACAAAGCCGCGAAGGCCCTTGGTAATGTCATCGTAGCCTCGCAGGCCATGGGCAAGGTGGCCCTCGCCTAGTCTTGGCGAGGCCTTAGCGGCCGGTGAGGTCGCTGATGATCCTCACCGGCATAGAAAAATAAACAGATAAATAAGGAAAAGGAAAATTTAAAAAAATCATGAATATATAATAAAATAATAGTAAAAATTCATGTGTATCTTTTGTTTACTTTTAAAAATTCCACGTTGGATAAAGAACTAAGTAAAAAATCAAAGGTCGATTTAATGAAAATGACACTCAAATAATTGATTTTGTATGAGATGACACTTAAATGAGCGAAAATAAAAGGAGTTATGACACTCATGTATCCTTTCGGTTGAAATTCAAAGTGATGCCGCCAATCTTTTTCTTTTTTCTATTTTTGTACTTTTATTCAGGAACTAGCCACCATAATTAAGTATTTCACATGTTTTTACCATAATTAAATATTCAAGATGTTTTTTTTAGTGTTTTAAGAAACTATTTTACTATATATTTAGACATTCTGTAACATTAGTCTCCATGTAAAATTACATAAAGTCAATTCGTAAGGAAAAAATGACAAATTATTTGATACAGAAAAATTTAACAGTCTCTTCTTCTTCGTTGTTACTCTTTATCTATCCTTGGAAAAATTTCAATTAAGAGCCCCAAGTGCTTCAAAATTCTCAAATAAGGTCCTGAAGTTGACTTCATTTTCAATGAGGGCCTGAAGTGTCCACTTTGTTTCAAATGGGGGCCTGAAGTGCCCACTTTGTTTCAAATAAGGGCCTAAACTAGTCATGACTTTTTCATATAAGGGCCCAACCATGCTGGTCGGCCAAACACGTCAGTCAATCAAGGGTTTTTTTTGTCAACTTATAATTTTAACCTAATTTTTAATTTAATTAAATTTACAAAAAAACTCAAAGGTTAAAAAAATGGTATACAGGCAGGAGGGGCATCCCCCGCCCTGCATTCGGTGGGGCGGCAGTGATGGCTCGCTGGGTCGCTGGCATCTCGGCGAGGGCCAGCGACCTCGCCGCTAGCGGTGAAGGCCTGGTTGCCCCCCCAATCGGTGGCTTTCTAGGGTTTTGAATCGCCTCAGCGCGATTCCCCATTGCGACCACCACAGGTCGGGACCAGTGAGAGCAGAAATCCGACGCCATGGGAGGTAAATGCCGCACAAGAAAGTGAAGAAGAGACGCCTCTCCCACAAAACTGCTTGTCGCACCAAGTTCCTCCTCAAAGATATCCTTTTCTTTTTCTTTTTTATTTTTCCGTGTTCCCTGGCTCGAATTTTCTCTCATCTTGGGATTGCCTGTGTGCTAGTAAATTTGATCGTCTGTAATGGGGCTTTGTGTGAGCAACTGTTTTTCCTTGACCCCGGCGAGTTTCGCACGCGATATGAGGAGCTCAAGAAGCCAGACGAGCAGCGACAACCATTACTCGGGAATGAGGATCTCCCTGGGATAGGTCAGTACTATCGCGTGCACTACAAGTGGGTGTCGCGAAGCGGGGAACGTCGTCGACCCCGATCGATTCGTGAAGCTGCTAGGTAGACCATGAACGCCGTGGCGGAGAGGATTTCGGATGGCGAGTCGGGAAAGAGGTTTGCAGTCACAGAGGAGACCTTCACAAGCTCACAGAAGTTTGCTGTCGTGGTCGCGCCCTCTGGGCGGAGCTAGTGTCAGTGACGACGTGGACCTCGACCTAGAGGGATTGCTTGGAAAGCCAGTCCTTGATCTCCTTGAAGCTAAACTGGAGCTGCTAGGGTTTGTTAGGAGGCAAAATCTTGAAGACGATGAATAATGCTTGTCTTGTCTTGCTCCATTTGTCGAATTCTTTTAGCGATGGAGGAGGGTGATACCTTGCCGACCCTTGCGGAGTCGCTGGCGACTCCGACGACCTTCTCGACGCCCACCGACATTGGGGCGACACCTACAGTGAGAGTCTGGGTTTTGGTCATTTTCTTACTTTTTTTAATTATTTTTTAAAAACAGAAAAAAGGAAATAAAAGATAAAAATAAAAAAATTACCGAAATGTCCTTATGAACAATGAGCTCAAGCCATTTTTGAGACTATATGGTCATTTAAGTCCCTCATTTGAAATAATGATGGCACTTCAAGTTTTTATTTGAAACAAAATCAATTTTGGGCCCTTAATTGAGAATTTCAGAGCACTTGATACCCTTAATCGAAATTTTCCCTCTATTCTTTATCCCTCTTGTCTTAAAAGCTCGCTTCCTTGGTGAATATTTCATTTGATTTCATTTCATTAGTCTGAGATGTATATGAAGTTTCTTTATTTTCTATATTAAACTATTTTTTTGTCATTACTATTGGCGAGATACTATTATACAGAGCATATAAGACATAGGAATATCTAGGAATGCGCTAGAAACAGTATGCATAACGAGGCATCTTGATATTTTTCGTAAACACTAAGGTTTGACATAAAATTTTGTCAATTCATAATAAGATTTCACTGGCATTTTAAGAAAAATATAATTGTTTTATGCAATGGTTCGATTTGACTAAACTTCATCATTTAAAATTTCATGTTGAACGATGTAAAATCTTCAAAGTGGGTTTTATTTTTGCTTCATCCGGTCATTCCTTTATATGAATATGCATGAAAGAGCACATATAAGAATGGATTTGATGGTAATATGCACAACAATAGTGATTTTTTTGTTGTTGTTGGAATAAAAGTGAAAACGTATAAATGAGTGTGAAGGGATTTATCGCAACCGAATCAGATGATCACATAGAGAATCAAGAAAAATTGAATGACGCACGAGATTACTCAGGTTCACCCTAGAATAGGGCTACGTCCTGCAAAGATATTTTACTATGATTGTTAGTTTACAGCTACTCAACTCGTTACAATGATTATAAAAAAACGAGCAAAATATATATGCCCCAAACGGAGCCAAAACCTAAACCTGTCTGAAACTCTTTAATCTTATAACAAATGGGCCGACTTAAACTAAAGCCAAAACCCGTTGAGGTTTCGGGGGCGTTGCCCCCGAACCCCTGCCCGCTGACCGGGCAGCGAAAGCCCCACTCGCTGACTAGGCAGCGGGACACCCGTGTCGAGAGCGCTATCCCCGAACCCCCGCATCCCGCGCATGAATCACATGTCGTCGGATAACACTTTGGTTTCCCTAAGCTCACATGGGCGTACCCGACGTGAGAAACAAGGGTTCCCGAAGTATTCGCCAACTCCAACATTCTCTCACTTGGTGAATACTTCGCGCAAATGAGAGACTTTCCAATATCATTCTTCTTCAATTCAATCGCAGTAGAGCACCATTCAAACTTTGCACCTGTGACGGCTTTAGTAAGGAAGTTTGAACTATTTTTTACCATGTCGACCTTTACAAGCCGAACCTCTTCTTTCTCCACTTTTTCTCGGATGAAATGATATTGTATATCAATGTGCTTTGTGCGCGAGTGAAACGTTGGATTCTTAGCTAAATAAATATTCCCTTAATTATCATATCTCACCTCTACGGCACCTTGCTCAAAACCGAGCTCCAAGCATAAAAGCCGTAACCATATGGCCTCTTTCCTAGCATCAATAAGAGCCATGTACTCAGCCTCCGTAGAAGATAGCGTTACCACGATTTGCCTTTTACTCATCCAACTCAATGCAGCCCCAAACAATGTGAAAACATACCCGCTAGTGGACCGTCTACTATCAATATCTCCACGCCAATTAGCATCTACATGGCCCACGATATCAAACATGTTTCCATTCTCTCTACCTTCAAAATATAAAGAAAAATTCGAAGTTCTACGAAGATACCTGAAAACTTTTTTGATCGCATTCCAGTGTTCTCTACTTGGGTTAGACATATATCGGCTCAAGATTCCCATTGCTTGGGCTATATTCGGACGTGTGCACACCATAGCATACATAAAACTACCCACTACACTTGCGTATGAAACTCGGGTTATCTCTTCAGCTTCTTCATCCGTTTTAGGACATTGTTCCGCATATAGCTTGGTCCCTGAAGGTAAAGGGGTACCAACAGGCTTGCAGTCTATCATATTGAATTTCTTCAATATTTATTTGATGTATTTCTCTTGCCCTAGCCACAACTTCTGTTTCTCACGGTCCCTCCTAATCTACATGCCCAAAATAAAATTTGCAAGCCCCAAGTCTTTCATTTCGAACTTTTTGGTTAACAAGCTCTTCACAGATTTCACCATCTTCACGTTATTCCCGATCAACATCATATTATTCACATATAGTGTGAGAATGACAAACTGATCGCCCGTTCTCTTCACATAAATACAACGGTCAGAATTTGAACGCACAAAATCAAGTTGGAGCATGTACGTGTCAAATTTCTGGTACCACATCCTCGGTGACTGTTTTAGCCCATATAAGGATTTTTTCAATTTGCACACCAAATTCTCCTTTCCTTTTACTTCAAAGCCTTCTGGTTGCCTTATATATATATCTCATCATCTAAATCCCCATGAAGGAAAGCCATCTTTACATCCATCTGTTCCATCTCAAGATCGTATACAGCTGCTACAGACAGAACAAACCGTATCGAGATCAGTTTCGCCACGGGAGAGAAGATCTCGTCATAGTCAACTCCCTGGATATGAGAATACCCCTTGGCTACAAGCCTAGCCTTGTACTTCTCTATAGTCCCATCCGGTTTCAGTTTTCGCTTAAACATCCATTTGCACCTAATTGCCTTTCTATCCTTAGGTAACTTACACAAGCTCCATGTCTCATTATGATCAAGCGACGACATCTCATCTATCATTGCGAGCTCCCACCGATTCGCATCATCCATGGATCTCGCCTCTTTTACAAAATTAGGATCATCTCCAGTAATGCTCACAGCATGAAACGTACTCAATACACTAAGTGAGTATCGAAGTGGTACCTTTCTTTCCCGCGTCGATCTCCTAAGAGCCGGCATGCTATCTGTATCTGAGTCTTCATCCGAATCTGCATCCTCGACTTTATTAACCAAGTCCCCTTGCTCCGATTCAGAATTAGACTCTACTTGCGTACCTTGTGGAACCATCTCCACAGTTTCATCTTTAGGATTGTCTTTAAGCACTATCACTTTCTTAGGCTCATCATCTTTCTTTGTGCCAACCTGGGATTGTGATTCACGAAAGACAACATCCTTGCTGTATACAATGGTCTTTAATTTTGAATTCCATAGTTTATAGTCCTTGACCCCTTCTTTATATCAGACAAATATGTTCTTCTCGGACTTATTTTCGAGCTTACCTCGTTTCTCTTTGGGTACATGAACATATGTGTCACATACGAACACCCGAGCATATGATGGATTGGGCTTCTTCCCAAACGCTGCCTCTATGGTGTACAGTCCTTCACTAATAAGGTCGGTGACCTGTTTTTCAAATAACAGGCAGTGGCTACAGCTTCTGCCCAAAATTCATACCCCAAATCTGCCCAACTCAGCATGCATCTTGCCCTTTCTATGAGTGGCTGATTTAATATTTCAGCCACGCCGTTCTGTTGAGGCATATATGGGGTCGTCTTCTGCCTTGCAATACCATTATTCACATAGAATTGCTCGAACTTGTTCGAACATAATTTACCTCCGTTATCTGTACGAATTACCTTGATTTTCCTGCCCAATTGGTTTTCAACCAAAACCTTAAATTCTCGAATTTTTTTGAATACATTTGATTTACTTTTAATAAAATAAATCCAACTATATCTCAAAAAATCATCTATGAACGATACATAGTACCTGGATCCTCCAATAGATGGAGTCGGAGTATGCCCGAAAACATCGCTGTAAATCAACTTGAGAACCTCTTTTGCTCTCGTACCAGTATGTTGAAAGCTAACTCGGTTCTGTTTTTCATGGAGACAATGTTCACAGAACCCGAAGCCCATAGAGCAATCTGGTACTCTTTCTACCATTTGACTTGAAGCTAAGGTAAACAGTTCCTTTTCACCAATATGCCCTAGCCTCTGATGCCACAACATGAATGTATCATGTCAATCTTCCTTGGTCTTTTCAGAGATGAAACCACTGCCAACGGTCACTAATTCCTCGAGCAGCTTATACAATTCCCATAACGGACTCCTCGTGCAATCACAATAAAATCCCGAGTCATCTTGCGCGAATTCTTATCACGGCTGAAAGTAACCTCTGAATCAGTCATCATACCGACTGATAACAGGTTTCTGCTCATCAATGGTAAGTGCATCACGTTTGGAATAGTCTTCACCGTGCCATTACTCATCCTCAGCTTCACCCTGCCATGCCTGACAATCTGAACTACAGTATCATATCCGAGCATGACATCTCCACCATTAAATTGCTCATATTCACAAAACTAGTGTCTATGATGCGTCATGTGGTATGAAGCACCGATGTCAATCAACCAAATATCCTTGTCTGACTGCGCCATACATGTAGCAGCCAAGTACATATATCCTAGATTGACCTCTTTCTTTCCCGAGGATAATTTAGTTTCTTTCTTAAAATTGGCTTGTTTTTACAGTCCTGCTTTACATGACCACACTCTTCACTTCTCCAGCACTGTACCCTCATTTCCCTACTCTTCGATTGCCTAGGAGATTTGGATCTGGACCCTCTCCGATTTAGAGTCTTTTCTGCTGGTCTACCCCTAGCCACCAATGCCTCTTTACCGGAATTTCCTGATCCCTTTCTTCATGTCTCTTCTGATAATAAGGCTAAACACACACTTTCATACGACAATTCCTTGTCCCCACCACCAATTACCACAATCAGGTTATCCCATGAATCCGACAATGAACAAAGTAGTGTTATTGCCTTATCATTACCCTGGAACTTAACATCGATTGATACGAGTTGACTAATCAACATGTTAAAGTTATACAGATATACAGAAAATGAGTCGCCCTCGTGCATCCGAAGATTATATAGCTTTTTCCTCAAAAATAACTTATTAACCAACGACTTACTTTGATACAACGACTCTAGTTTCCGCCACAGATCCCTGGCTGTAGGTTCTCTCATCACGTTCGTCAAAATCGAGTATGTGAGACAAAGCCAAATCAAACCCTTTGCTTTTCGATCAATCCGATCCCAATCTTTAATCTCCTTTGTATCCGCCTTTTTGGAAGATGAATCGCCATCCTTTCCCACTTCCTTGCCTACTTCCTTTATCATGACACCAGGCATTGCAATAACAGGCTTTTCCTTTATGATTGCTGACCAAAGATCTCGATCACAAAGTAGATCCTCCATCTTCATCTTCCACAGATTGAACCGCATCCCATCGAATTTTTCGATTTCAATCCGTGACCCTCCTGACATCTCAGATAAACCCTAATTCCTCGAACACAAGGCTCTGATACCAGTGTTGGGTGGTCTTGGGTCTTTCTCAACCCAAAAACTAGTTCAAAGGATAGGGTTTTCCTGCACACTTATAAAACGACCATCAATCCCTTCCACAACCGATGTGGGACAACTCCAACAATAAACCAACCAGGTAGCGGGACACCCGTGTTGGGGGCGCTACCCCCAAATCCATGTATCTCGCGCGCATGAATCACATGTCGTCGGATAATACTTTGATTTTCCTAAGCTCACGTGAGCGTACCCGATGTAAAAAACAAGAGTCCCTAAAGTATTCGCCAACTCCAACAGAGTGAAAATAACTCGCCCTTCTATAATGAAATGAAGGAGGATTTATTCATATAAAGAGTGAAAATAGTGTCTCCCTTCTATAATCAAGTCATTATAATTATTCTTTTTGTTACTTCGTCTATTTTTTTTTAGTGGATGCATTTTAATAGGAATTATATTAATTTTCCTGAAATGCTGACAAGACGAAACGGGAAAAACTTATTGGGTGATGTGTCATGGCTACGGAGGCCTCATGGCAGCATTTCCTAGGAAATTTTATTCGGTTTCGGTTAAAGTTAATCAATTATAAATAAATAAATATTGAATGATTAAAATACATTTATTGTATTGCAAAATATGCTAAAGTCCATCGACCACCGGTCCCAATTGATGTTGGTTGCGAATGGTGATATTTCTTTCGAATTGGAATGCCATGCTATCTCTACTAATTTTTGCTAATTTTAAGTTCACTACTCAATTGTTTATCCTAAGAATTTTTTTTTGTTCTAATTATCCTAAGAACTTCGGTGATAGAAAAATGCATCGATTCAAATTCTATACCAATTGGTCGTGCAAATTTGCAGTCCAAACATCAAGGCTCTTTTTTTTGTTGTTGCTAATAATGAATGATTTAGAAAATAGTTAATACTACAAAAAATCCAAACTAGTACATCTGTTGTAAATTTATTCAAACCTCATTTTTTTACTACCAAAAATCCTGAAATTGTGTACACCAGTGCCAAATTTGCCTATGTTAGTTTTAATTAAATTTTACCGTCAAATTGTTAAGTTAAATTACAAGTGGCAGATGATAAGGGTATCAATTTGGAATTTTTGCCCTCCGTTTGTCACATGAATACCAATTTGAATTTTTTTCATGGTATTAACCAAATTTAACGAGAGGTAAATTTGTTACATGTGTATCAATTTGGGGTGTTAAGAAGTCGAAAAAATTAGCTTATGATAAATTCATCAAAACTGTATCAATTTGGGGGTTTTTATGGTAAAAAAATTAATTTATAGTAGATTTATCACATGTATCCTAGTTTGGTATTTTTTGTGGTATTAGCCCTTTAGAGAATACTTTCCTAAAAAAGATAGCTTTTATAGCTTGAAAAAATTATGTAGTAAAAAATATTTTTCATTCATAGCAAAAATTAATGTTTAAATATTTTTATGGATGATGAAAATATCTTTCGTTTATTTATTTTTGTAAGCGATATAACGGATCATTTTTAGGAAAATATTTTCTAAATCATTTATTTTTAGCAAAACAAATAAAGGTTAAGATAAGATTCAAGTTAAGGCATAGGTTGAGAAAAAAGAGAAATTAAAGATTTCAGAAATAGAGAAATATACCGAAAACACAGAGTTATTAAAGAGAGAATTCAAGAGTCTTTAAGAGTTACAAAAATCATGAAAGTGGAGGAAATTATCGAAATACGGTGTATTTATGGAGAGAATTACGCTTGAATCTCAATAACCCTCGAAGAAATTTTGAGAGTTAGGAAGGTCACGAGACAAGAATAGTAGAAGTGTCATAATAAAGTTTCAAAGTGCCCTCAGTTTCTCAAAGGGTTAATATTACAAAAAATTCAAATTGGTGCAATTGTAATAAATTTATCCAAACTAGTTTTTTATCACAAAGAATCTCAAACTAATACACCAGTAACAAATTTATGCCAATTTATTTTTTATAATTAAAGACTTGAAACTGGTCTAGTTGTGATAAATTTAACTCAAACTAATTTGTTGACCACCAAAAATCTCAAACTCATAGCCTTAAAAAAATTTACTCTCCGGTACTTTTCATCAAAATTTTTACCTTCAAATCGTTGAATTAAATGACACGTAACAGTTGGTAGGTGTATGAGTTTGAGATTTTTACCCCTTATTTATCACATGTATGAGTTTGGAATCTTTCATGCTATTAATCCAGCTTAACGGATGACAAATTTATCACACGTGTACCATTTTAAAGTTTTGGTGGTAAAAAAAAATTTAGTTTGGCGTAAGTTGATCGCATATGTACCAGTTTGAAATTTATTACAAGTATATTAGTTTGAGATTTATTGTGGTAAAACAATAGTTTGGGACAAATTTGTCACAAATGTACCAGTTCGGGATTTTTCGTACTACTAAATATTTGAGAAAATGATGACACTTCAGGCTTTTATTAGGACACTTCTATTGTATTTGTCTCGTGATCTTTCTATTTATACTTTCGGACTTTCTTCGAGGGTTGTTGAGATTCAAGCGCAATTCTCTCTCCAGCTACATCGCATTTCGATAATTTTCTCCACTTTCATGACTTTTGTAACTCTCAAAGACTCTTCAATCCTCACCCTTTCTTACCCCAAAAAGTAAAAAATAAGAAAAATAAAAATAAAAATAAAAATCCTCTCCCTGACAACTGTTACGCCCCGCACCCCGAGCATGGGCGCGTAACACCCTGCGAGTAAACTTTCGAGCGTCCCAGAATTCATATATCGAGAGATGCATAGTAACAGTAGCATGCGGAAGCGATAATTCACACTCCTCCATACACTCATCAAATGAGGACCTGTGTAGCGATGACATAACAATTAAATATAACATTCCATAAGTTTATACACAAGAGCAGGCGAACCAATCCTGCTAAAGGGTTGGGATAGCGGGACTGAACAAAAGACAACTATATCCAAGTCCTCAAAAGAAACTGACCGACGATGTCATCAAAAGTGGACAAGTAAAAGTGGGAAACCCCTAGGTCGAACCGCTGGAATCATCGGTCTCCTCAGCATCCTCCGTAGGCTCATAATCGGAAAAGGTCTCAGAATGCACATCCACGATGTCCTCCATCGTGTCGTCCCTCTGCTCGTCCGTTGAGGTGTCGATCTCAATCACCTCAACTGTGTCCTCCAAAGTAGGGGTCTTCTCAGGTATATTCCTCGAGCCAGCTATAGACGTCTTAACTTCTACTAAATCCCAAGTAGGATGGTGCCAACTAGGAATAACCCTGCGAGGTACCTCTGTGGCCTTCAACGGACCAGTGGTGACGTCGCATACTTTACGGAACCACGCTTCGAACGTATGCGGTACCCAGTCCTTATCGCTCTCGTCAACCCAGACCACTATACATTTTCTAACATACACAGTTCCCCGATCGTCCGGGAACTTATCAAAATATGATGTCATCGCCTTGGGATCACCTAGACGAGTCGATAGCATCCTCAAGGCTTAGGGTCTGAAAATATGGTCCCACGACGGGGTGAGATTCACATCTCAGTAAGATAGGTTCTAACTCTAAGTCATGCCGACTGTATACCCAGATGAATGCAATCATGAACAAGAATACACAAACAACATCATACGACCCTCATCAGTCATAAGGACACCACATAATGCAGGTGACTATCAATCAAACAATATGACATCATAACTTTATAATTAGGCCAGGCAGGAGATACTAAGTCAAGCCACAAATTTCACCCCTCAAAACTGTCTCATGAATCACGCCCATGTTTAAAACGCCTCAGACCATTCAATTGACAAACCTGCGTAAACGCATTAGGTTTTCAATATCATTCTAGGCCTGTGTCGACACATATCAAATCTTGTACCGCATCTCAACGCATCAGAACATTGGCCATTTCAATCCCGCGTCTCAACACATCAGGGTATCACAAGTTTTTCAAACATGCCAAACATTCATTTCAATTCAAGACTTCTTGATCAAGTACAAGCTCATGCAATGAGCAAAATATCTATGGCATGCGAGACAGTTAAATCCATCATTCAAATGTGGCAATCAACTCATGGCATATGCGTCTGACAAGCATTCAAGCAATCATCAATCCACGAAAAAGAACCTTGGACAAACATACAATAATCTCACGGAAATCCACAAAATTCACCACCAACTCATCTAGTCGAGTCCAATATTCCTAGCCAAGATTTAGAAACCCCTTACCTTGTGCTAAAATCAATAATATTCCTCTTCCAAGCACTTCCAAAATTCGGCCCAAGTAATCCAAAACAGGGCAGCCGTCCACCTAAGATAATTCAATCCGTTTCGTCAATTTTTCTTTTCAAATCCTCAAACCACCAAGCGTAAACCTCAATAACATATCCATATACATTCTAATGCACCTCGACGAAGAATTTAGAGCTCGATTTCCCCCATGAACAACCCCTAAAGCTTCGGCATACACAGAACCGAAACATGGCATTTTCGATTCTGTGTAGTGCCCAACTAATCAGTCCCTAGACTGCTCTTAAACCTCAATTTATCCACTAAACTATTTGCTAACATGTAGTTCTAGGAGTTGGGAAGCCTCATCGAAAGTTTGAAGTCAAGGCGACGCCGAATGGTCCACGAACGGCGCCGAGCTCTCCAAGTCCTTCCCTGGTCAGTTTCTGTCCTTCAATCACAACACCATTTTGGTGTCAAAATTCCATCAAATTCACCCAAACTTTTTACCACAACTCAGTGTATATGTGTCCTAGATGTCTACAAAAAAATTGGCCAGAAGTTTGAGACAAATCGAAATCCTACGGAGCTCAAACGGTGACTTATCTCCAATTGCGACAGAATCCGTTGACTTTCGGGAAAATAGCTGGTCGAAACTCCTCAGTGGGTCAAACGCTGAGCTACCACTTGGGGGTAAGAGGATGGGCTTGGAGCTGGTGGTTGGCGCGGAGGCTAGAGGTCGCCGGAAGTGGGGCTCGATGGCGGCGAAGTGACGGCAGCGGTCTGGTCGGCTGGAGCTGGTTCGACCGAAGAAGAAGAGGAGGAAAGGAAGAAGAAGAAGCTGACTATGGAGGGGTGTTCGGCTAAGGGAGAGAGAGATAGAGAGAGTGTATACACCAGTTTGAGAGTAATGATAGGTTAAAAGGTCACCATTTAATGCCAATGCCTTATCCATATGTCAATCAATATTTCATTCAATGGCCCTCATTTTCTCTTATTCTCGGCAGCTATGGGGGAGGATCAAAGACCAAAATGCCCTTATCCACTTTCAAATGCAAGGTCAAGACTTGAAGGGTAAAATGGTAATTTCACCTTCGACGTCTGGAACATCGTTTTTCTAATTCTAATTTTCTTCAGTGAGGCGATGTCCAATCCCATTATAATGTTGAAATTCTTCATTTTTCATTTTCTAATTTCGAGATTCGTCTCTGAATCATTTCTTTGTCAAATATGATTTCAGCCTTTCCCGAACTGGCGGGCGGCTTTTGCAGACGTTACACATATCGACTCTATGATTCATATCACACTTAGGGCTCGTTAGTTCATGGTGACATTGGTTGTCTTGTAATTGCGATGGTCTATTACTAGTTCCGACTGTCTCGATCGTCATCGTTCGATTTAGGAAAATTTTACAAATTATACATTGGTTAAGCGGCATCACCCACGCTCCAATCGTATAACGCTGGCAATGTATTCCTTAATCATCCTTTTATGGCTCTAAATACCCCATTAACAATCCTTATGGTCAAAGTGTCATTTTCTATTTGAGTTCTCTAGGTCCACGTACCTTATCTCGCGTTAGCATTGCCCTTTTGGTCAGTTAACTCGAGATTGATCAGATCAGAGCGAGATATGACAGAAACACATTGCTAGATATATTCTCATTAATAAGTCTCCAAATGACAAGAAAATCAGAATGTCACAACAACTCTGCTTTTCGATACATTTCTTCATTTTAAATAAACAGACCATAAATTCAGTTTTAGGAATTAAACCTTACGGGATGAAAGATAACCATTATGTTCCATAAAAAGTTTCTTGGAATCGAAATAATTTTTTCCATTTTTGTTTCTGGATGAATTTTTGAGGAAAAAAATGCGTTTGATAGCGGCATAAAATTTTTGATTATAGAATAAAAATTTATTTAACGATGTTTAAAAAATTCTACTTCTGAAAAATGCAACGGCGGTGGCGACCGTGGTGGGGAGAGAGGGGTGGTGGTCAGCGACAAAGATTTATATTTCTATTTATCAAAAAAAAAACTTTTTTGTCTCTCATTTTTGCTTAAAATCTATTTCTGAAACTTTTTGTTTTACAAATAAAAAAATAAAATTGAATTATCAAATGAATTTCTGTTGGAACAAAAAAATTATTTCTGACAATTTATCATGCACCCTCTAATCTTCCTCTCTCGCATCCCCAAAATTTTCAAACCTCGATCCATAGTGCCAGAAATAGTAGATCCATCTCTATCGTTGGACTTACAAATGTACAAAACGTCCTTTCTGTCAAAAAAATACTTGGGTAACAACAACCTATTGATTTCATAACAAAGAATTTTGTTTTATTATGCTACGTCTATTATCTACCGAATTTACATGATCTTTATATAAACGGATATATACACGTAGACTCCTCTATCTATTTGCGTAACCTTTGTGCCAGACAACTAACATTTTGACGGTTTGTTTCGTGAAGGTTACTTTGTAGAGGTCCAAATAATAATAATAATAAAAAAGCCTGGCCTCAAGATCACGCGTGTCCATGTATAAGAATCGAAGTGGACCATGAATGCCAGTTCGAAGAAAATTGTGGTCCCTCGTCATTAGCAATGATGGGGATGATGCCTCAAATTGAAGAATCTCATTGAATTCTGAACCCCTCAGATCCCCCTCTACCTAATTACATAATTAAAAAAAGTTTAATCACTTGCCCAACACTTTATAAAGCTGCATAAACCCACGCTTGATGCTCTCTCCAATCTCTTCTCTCAAGAGAGATTTCCCCACTTTTGCAAGGCTTTTTCTTTACAAAAGGCTGCATGCATGAACCTTTGCTTCCACTCAATTGGCAAATCCCTTATTCAATATAAGGATATTTAATGATGTTAATAATTCTGTTAACTAAGATTTTCTGAGAGTACCCTTTGGCACTTATTAAAGTAGCAAGTCTAGTGAATCAAAAAAGAGAGGATTACCCCCAAAAGTGATAACTTATTATAATTGTGTCGATTCAATCATAAACCTTTTATTGTGTCAATTGAGTCCTCAAGCTTTTGCATTTGTGCCAATTTAGTCCATTCAGTTAATTAGTCAGCTGATCGGCGCTGACGTGGCCTTTTTTAAAATAATTTTTGAGTTTTTTATGATTAATTTTTTTGTTCTTTTCTTTATTTTTTTATCCAACACTTTGGGTCAGTGAGCGCGACCGGCGCTAGGCAAGAGCGTCGCAACTGCGACGCCCTCGTCTAGTGTTGACGAGCGTTGCCACCCTCGCAGGCCTTAAGAGTTGAGGAGAAAAAAAATAAAGAAAAAAGATGAAAATTATAATATATTATTAAAAATTCATGGCAAACGCTGACAGTGGTACGTCATTACCGGCTAGCCAAAATTGGCCGAGCGGACTGAATTGGCACGAATGCATAAGATTTAGGATTGAATTGCATAATTGCAATAGGTTTAAGACTTTTATTATTATTCTTCCGAATTAAAAAATTTTCTTATTAGAAATGTTTAATTAGTGCCCTGTACTCCTTCGCACAACAATAATGACAGCAACCCTAATATAATTTCTATTGCACTATCATGATTAGAAAGATTGATCTTCCACTTATATCTACACTTTGAATAAGCAAAGAACTAAACAGGCGGAAGCTGCATGCGCAGAAAAAAGTGATGATCCTGTTTTATTCAAAGCTTAAAGCATAGAAGAAAAGGCTGCTGTGAAGGAAACCCAAACCATGATGTTTCCTGCTCGGAGCAACTCATCCATCCCGCCAATCAAACCGACCACAATAATCACGTTCGGCCAATTACGTTTCTGTTTATTTTGTCAACCCCCGGACTATAAAAGCAACTTTCACATGTCATATTGAAATCTACTAAATCTAGGAGACGCCTAAGACTTGTTTGCAGCTAATTTTGTTTTTATTAAGCTTCATATTGTTTTGCATGTTTTGCAGAGGTATTGCCCGTATCCCTTGAAATGATTAATTGATAAAAAATATTTTCATTATCGACAACACTTTATGTCAAAATATTTTTTTATAGATGGTGAAAATATTTTTCGTTCATTCATATTTGCAAGGAAATATTTTTCAAATCATTTATTCTTTAAACAAAGGCATTAGTTGTGACTTTTCATCTAAAACTCAAAAAAAAAAAAAACTTACTTAACTCTTGAAAAATTGTAAGGGATACAATTTTGGGGGTACAAAAACTTTTGAGAAAATTGTCCAAAAAGCCTTAAATCTAATGCATTTTTTCCAAATGAGTTCTAAACCTTCTAATTTTATCAATTGAGTTTTAAATCTTTTCATTTTTTACTAATTGAGTCCAACCTGCCAATTTTGGCTGGAAAGCGCTGATGTAAATGCCGGCTATGTTATGTCACATGGCCGGCATTGAAGTGGATAACTTTCTATCATATTGTAATCTTTTTTTAATTTCTTATTTATAATTTATTTCTTTTTTTTTGTTCAAAAATACCGGTGGGCTCGCCAGCCATTAGGCGAGGGCCATGAAACCCTTGCTATGGCGGGTGAGGGCATCGTGAGCCTTTGCCCAAGCACTCTCCAGCCATGGCGAATATCAAGTAGACTTGATTGGTAAAATGTAAAAAGATATAGGGCATCAATTGGTAAAATTAAAAGATTTAGAATTGAATTAGTAAAAGCACAATAGATTTATGACTTTTTGGATAATTTTTTGAAAGAATTTTTAGATACTATGAATGATAAAGCATATTTTGTTAATGTAAGACACTCCATGACACTTTGTTATTCTTGTCAATTGATGTTTTGCGCATTGTATTCAATACATGATTCCAAATCATCATAAGTGGACGACATGACTTTCAATGGAACTTCATGGTAAATGTTGTGGGGTTGAAAGGAATAATGCGTTTTGTCTCCTCCAAGTAGCTACAGATCAACATTTCATAAGAATAGACTCAACTAATCTCGAACTGGTCCGGTCCTCAGGCGATAGAAGACCGGACTGACAGTCCCAAGAATTTGGTCCGATCCTTGGGCGATCCAATGAAACCGATAAAAATTTCCAATAATGAAAGGGAAAATAACACCAAATGAAGCAACAAGCTCAATTTTTATAGAATATGCGGTGATGAAATCGCAATGCCAATACCAGCTACCCGTCACAAGTTCATCACAGCACCACATCGATCCCCATGGGATGGTCAGAAGTACTCGCGCGGCGGAGGAGACAGATGGATGCACTCCCAATACCCCAACCCGGATGTTCTTTTGGGAGCCACGGTGGGTTGACTGGACCGGTTTGATCATTTCATAGATGAATGTAACAAACCGCCAACTAAAAATAAGTGTGCGTATATACCTATGACTTCCTCGATACCCAACAATATCATTCGAGCGTAAGGGAGGCGTAAGATGTGAGAGAAGGCGAGGCATCAGACATTCAGACTTTAAAGCGTAAGAGGCGGCCGGGAAAGAAAGAAGGATATTAGGGTTACTTTATTAAAAAAATAAAAAGATAAAATTGAAAATCGACATATCCGATTCGGTTCTGTATCCCTAAAATTGATTGGACCACTAGTCCGGGCCGGTCCCGATTGGTCAGTCTGACTTGCTCACCCCTAATGAAAAGTACATCTGCCTTGTTGAAACACTAATTATTGAGCTTATTTATTAGTAATGATAATTGATAACTTTATTTTATATAGAGTTTATTTATTATTTTAGACTTAATATTTGCTTAGTTTTAATTAAATTTGATAACTATTTTATTGATTTTAATTTATTTTGTAGGTAATAAATCTTCACCCTTAGAAATTTGAAATCAAAGAGAATCAAGCATATCTTAAGAACAAATTCAAAATCCAATCTAAATTAGGAGCTTCATTATTGGGAGATGACAATCTTTGGAAGAATCTTTATTGCAATCTTACTTTGGTCTTGAAGACGACGTTCAGTTTTTTATTTTTGTTTTCACTATTCTTCCCTTCAATGCCGGATGCCAAGTGAAGAAGAAGAAGTCGAATTCAAAGTCAATCCTCCATTATTCTTGGTGCACTTGTTCTAGTTCTTCATAATGTTTAGTTTAATCATTGTTTTCAGTTTAATTTTTATTATGTTAGAGACTACTTCTTGCTAGAGCTACGATGTAACTTAACTATGATGGAAACATTTTTCATACTCGTTTACGCAATTCTAGAATTCGTGCGTGTGAGTTATATATCATGTTTTTATTACTTTTAAGTGCTTGATCATCACTTTAATGATATTTATTGCACATATGAGACAGAAAGGAGATTACATGCAAGTGATTTATGATATATAGGCATGAATTTATAATAGATAGAGATATCTTATGCTTTTGTGTGTTTTCGATAATGGGTAAATCAAGGGTGGTTTATTGAATTTGGGAACGTTCATAGATCTTAATACGTTTGGATTTACTTAAATTCACATGGACCAATCATGGGTTTCTAAATCTAATTAGGGTTGCTATACCGGACGAAGGATAGTGATTTACATTAGGAAGTTCTACCATCACACTATTCAATTTAATTGTATGACGAGATTGGTTAATTAATCTTGATTGGTTAAGTGTAATCGGATGCTCTAACATTTTTCATTCTTGATAGAAATCCGTTGTTTGTTGCTTCTTTATATCCGAAATTTCTAATTTTTATTTGGTTTGTTGCATTGGCTAATTTATTTTTCTTTATAATTCTCGATTGGTTTATTGAATCATTAATTTGTTAGATAAATTTGAGAATTGTTCACTTTTAGTAAGAAATTTGATTGATTTGTCTACAATCTCCATGGGAACGATACTTTTATTCATCACTTTATTACTTGTTCGATACGTATACTTGTGTTGCTAATTAAGAGAACATTAATTTAGTCTTAACCAGTATAGCAAGCTATATATGTTGACGTAACCCAGTATTATAGAACAAGAATCATCTTTTTTTGCCCTTGAACAAAGCATCAGAGCCATCATAGTGAATCCCAAGTTACAATCGTCTACAACCATTATTGTCTATAGCCATGATCGTCGTCAACTACCCCGAAGCCCAGAGTCGCACAAGGCCGGCAATCTCATCCCAGCGTCGCATGAGGCTAGTGATTGTCTCCCAGCTCCGGTGACCCAAATCTGAGGTCGCTCGGCATCGGTGAGCCAGTCGCCCAAGCTAGGCGGACTCAATTCCGATGCTAACTGAAGTCTTCTAGGTCCGACGGCTCTCCACCAAGAGTCTATGTTACACAGACACATGCCTCAACATATTTTATGCGTATCGGACACGTGTCAGACTCGGACACGCGTCCAACACACTCAGATACGAGTGGGTACGTCCTGCCTCGCGTTGACTCGTGGTCAGCAAATCTCACACGTTTGAGCTTTTAGAAAATCTTCATCTTCGCAGCAAAATCTGCAGTGGCCTAATGGGCCTTCAGGCTCTCCTGACAACCAACTATCAGACAAAATCAACTTTATGCATCGTGCCGCTTTCCACCGGCCGATGTGGGACGCGAAAATTCTCTCTTTCAAGTGGGCTTTGAGAACTGTGTTGAATTTGGGCTCCGTATAAGACGGCTCCGTCCTTCAATTGATCCTATCTATTTTTATTAATTTCTATTTTCAAGGAAAATGGGATTTGCCATTGTGATATAAATGATGGATGATTATTTTTAGTGTAAATTCATTCGAGGTCCTTTTTTATTATTTATTTACTTGTGAAAATCATAAAAATAAAATATATATTTAATATACAACGTCTCTCAACGTATCGAAATTCTATATTTTTTTAGAAATCTCAT
Source organism: Rhodomyrtus tomentosa (assembly GCA_028455895.1). NCBI lineage: Eukaryota > Viridiplantae > Streptophyta > Magnoliopsida > Myrtales > Myrtaceae > Rhodomyrtus > Rhodomyrtus tomentosa. Next base: position 29,441,395 of record JAPCWY010000001.1, on the reverse strand, counting down.
GTTATGTCATGTCGCATATCGTGTCCCGTGTCCGTGCAGCATAGCCAGACGTCGGCTGAAGGTTCCCAGGCCAGGCGATCCATTTCGACGTCTTCTGATGTCACTCGACGAGGAGCGGCCTCTGCTGGTTATTGCTAATGAAGTAGAATAAAAAGAACGATTGTTGATGTAAGTGCTTTCTAAGTGCTGTATACATAGGGAAATGAGATGAATTAGTCTTCTGGAGTTTGACGTTGATGCTGATATGGCTAAGGAAGGGAAGATTATTGTTGTGTATGTTGGTTTGGCTATCAACGTCTGCTGTTGCTCTTTGTGTGTACCCACGACATTGTCCACGACCTGACTTTCCTTCAAGAGGAAAAAAAGTTGGCATTGCCTCTAGTTTCCACTCCACACTGACAGACTGCAATTCATCCACATCCAACTTCAGGAACAAAACATTGGGCATCTTTTTGGCCATCTCAACAAAAATTGAAGCTATAATACGGCATGGCATGCACCATGAAGTAGTAAAATCCGCCACCACCAATTTCTTAGAGTCAATCCCCTTCTGCAATTGCTCCTTCCAGCTCTCGCTGATTGGATGTGACGTTGGTTTAGTTGATTGAGCGTTGTACATTGTTATTGTGTTTAATTGTGTTCTTGTTCACTAATAGCTGCTTCGGGATTCTCTACTGATTTGCCACAATTGCAAATGACCTCTATCAAATTAGACGGAACTAATTATGCATTTGAACATAAGCAACATCAGCTTTTGATTTGTCACCTTCTCGAAGCCATTCCTCAAGTGACGTCCTCTAGACTCCTTTCACATTTTGGGGCTTCTAATGTTCATCCTTGCACTTCAAGGAGATTGAAGAATTGTGCATTTGTGGATTTGAAAAGTGAAGCACTTGCTTATCAAGTACAGTGAGTACAGCGCCAGTTGAATGGGCTAAGGTTTTTCGGTAGAGTTTTGAAAGTGGAAAGAGCCAGAAATGATACCAAGGATAACAAAATTTGAGGGAAAGGTGCTCCATCTGCAAATGATCAAATTTCACCTTCCACTTTAACAAAGGAGGCTGAATTGCCTGGGGATCGTAATGAAAATCCAAATTGTGGTTTTGCCACTGCTAGTGTTGCACTTGATGAACAAAATGAACATTCAAGCACCATTCCTACATCTGCAAAGCCCTTGGTGGCAAACCTATCCAGTAAAGAGTCCAAGCCCGAGTCCTCAACTGCTTATACTGATGTTGTTGAGTCTCAAGTTAATAAAGTTCCTGATCAGTCACAAGAGTTGTCTAGTACTATTATGTTCTCTCGCGTTGCGTATGTGTCCTTCGTTCGTTCCAACCAAGTGGTGGATTCATTTGCTTCTACTGCTACTTTGGAATAAACTTTTTCAAGTAATTCGTCTTGTTTACTCTCTACTGCGTCCACTTCCTGGGTTGTAGACTCGGGAGCCACCAATCATATTACCGGTAATTCTAACTTATTATTCGGTATTACCTCTATGTCTCATAATTCTATTACACTTGCTGACGAATCACAGTTCAATATCACTGGTCAAGGGAATGTAACATTGGGTGGGCCCCCTCTTTCTCTTTCATATGTTTGCCACTTACCAACTTTCCCATGCAACTTATTTTCTATTAGTTCCCCTACTAGAGATTTGAATTGTGCTGTGAGATTTACCTCTACTCATTGTATCTTTCAAGATCTGAGGACTGGACGGACAATTGGTAGAAAGAATGAGTCCAATGGGCTGTACTATCTAAATAATCTTATTGCTACTATCGTTCAAAAGAGTACCACTTCTAGCTCCTTTCAAATGCATTGTCGTATGGGTCATCCACCGTCTGACATACTTCGTCATTTCTCTCCTATTTCAGAGTCTATGAGTCAGTTTGAGGTTTGTCAATTTAGCAAATATCATTAGGTGTCATTTCCTTCCCGTGTCTAGTGTCGTGTGTCTAGTCCTTTTGAGCTTGTCCATTATGATGTTTGGGGATCGTGTCGTGTCAAAGATATTATTGGTTACAAGTACTTTGTTACATTTGTGAATGATTATTCTCGCTTAACGTGGTTATATTTAATAAAAAATTAAACTAAAGTCTTTTCATGTTTTCATATGTTTTACTCCGAGATTCTCAATCAATATCATATTTCATTAATTGTTTGCGTTCTGATAATGCCAAAGAATACATTTCCATTGATTTTCAATCATTTCTTACGTCTCATGAAATTTTGCATCACACATCTTATCCCTATATACCCCAGCAGAATAGGATGGCGGAACGAAAAAATCGTCATCTCTTAGATGTTGATTGTTGTCTACTTTTTCATATGAACATCCCCAAAATATTTTGACGGCAAGCTATCCTTATAGCATGCTATCTCATTAATCATCTTTCATCCTCTGTGTTTCCTGGGGGCATAACTTTGTCCACCGTCCATCCTACGAGTACATTTTTTTTCTTTACTACTCCGTGTGTTTGGCTTTTTGGCTTTTGCATTGTCTTAGTCTTGGCCATGACAAGCTCGATCCACGATGAAATGTGTGTGTATCGAGCTTAGAAAGAGTACAAGTGTTATAGTCGAGATAGTCGACAGTTGTTTGCCTCGGCAAATGTGACTTCTTTGAAGACCAATCATATTACTTCTCTATTAACCAACCACTGAGTCCTTTTAAATATTTTTTCTCTTCAGACATGGTTCCACTGCTGCCAATCCCCTTGACGGGGGTGCCCAGGCCATCGTTTGATTTTTAGTTTTTCGGCTGGACCTATCAACGTCATCGTTTTGTTCAATGTGAAGTAGTACAATCGTCGCCTACATTGAACATGCATGCTTTTCCACCAATTCATGTCTCGGCCTCTAATCTGCCAGTTTCTTCTGAGCTTGATTCTACTATTGATGTTCCCATTGCATTGGACAAAAGTACACGTTCTTTTGTTAGTCAACCCAATTCTTGTTTGGCTCTCTATATTGGTTTATCTTATCATACACACACTCATTATCCTCTTTCTCAATTTTTATCCTTCGATTTCTTTCCCCTACATATTCCTCCTTTGTTGCTTTTTTATCTGTTGTGTATGTGCCAAGTACTGTTGCAAAGGCTCTTACCCATCTAGGTTGGCGACTGGCCATGGAGGATGAAATGGATGCGCTGCATGATAATGAGACATGACAGCTTACACCGTTACCTGATGGCAAACAAGTTGTGGGGTGTTGTTAAGTTTTCACAGTGAAGTTTCAGCCTAATGAGTCTATCAAGCGTTTGAAGGTGCACCTTGTTACTAAGAGTTATACCCAGACCTATGGAGTAGAGCTTCACCCATTTCTTTAGCCGAAATTGACTTAGTTAATTGCCACACTGTCCGACCAACGAAAAATTCCAAACAAATGAGATCGCTAGTCGTCGAGCTACCAGCCACATGAGGTGAAAACACTTTTTGAAATTCGTCATCTCGATTTTTTTAGTAATTTACATTTTTTTTCCTTGTCACACGAGGTTGAGTTCCGCTGCGACCTCGCTAGAGTTCGCCAGCCCCAGAGAAGCTCAACTGGCCGGTTTAAAATAAAGTCACAAGATTAAAATCATTTTCCAAACGAGATCCAAATACCGTAAAATGTTTTTCTGTCAAATATCACAAAACAAAGGAAAACAAACCATTTTTCCTTAAAAATTATTTCCCGGAAGATATTTTCCTTTAGTATGAAATTTTTTTCCGAACAAATGCACTTAAAGTTGCAGATCGGGTTGCAAAAGCCAGCCCCAAAAAAAAAAAAAACTACCCTGCCTGGAAATTGGACTATCTAGTACGTATCCCCCTCTGTCATTTTGAGCTTTACTTTGCCCCGAAACGTTGGTCCCTGCTCCTCACCCTTTATCTAAATGAAAGTGAAATGCCATTCAGAAAAAACAAAAATTGCAAAAACCACCAAAATGGGCCGGCCCATTTTGCAGGCCTGATTCTAGTCAACAACCACTTATTTCATTGATTCTACTCAAAATGGTAGAATGCACTTTTCCACGAAAAGTCAAGCCCAATTGATCTTGATGTGGGCCTTTTTCATATGGGCCAAAGTCCACATGAATTTTCACAAAAAAAAAAATACAGTATCGTTAAAGAAAAAAAAAATCGAACCACATCCCGTTGACCTCAGCACGTCAAGTCAATCCAATATCACATCCCGCCTTGCAGAATCCCGTCAGAGTCAGAGCAGCAGGCGAAGGAGGCAAAGGCGCAGAAGCCTAATTGGATCATCATCATCCTCACCACCACAATTATTCTATCTTATACGATTTATATTTCCCCCGATTTATACGAGATGGAATCGTCAATTATTTCCAAATTAAACCTGCACATCTCGAAGCAAAACGATTTGATCTCTTCAAGGGAGAAATTACAGACCCGGAGAAAAAAAATGAAAATCATTATCCACGTGCCGCTGCTCAATATTCAAATAAATCGTTTTGCAACGATCGCCGGGGTCACTAACCCGTGCTCATAATCTTTTTAACGTTGCGCGAGATACATTATTTGATCATGAGTTTGCAGCCATCAAAACTTAATAATTTAGGGTGAAATTCAGAAAAAAAAAAAATTACTTCAAGCTATCGTCGCCGTGACATATTTACTTTAAATTTTTTCTTGCAACATAAAATAACCTCACAATTCATACCTATGTTATTCTTTTACGTGCTGTCAAGATTTCATCAAATAATTTTTCAGTTAAAATAATATTTTTATTTTATTTAAGCCGCGTGGCAGCACCCTAATGTCTTTGTTAACCGGTCATTAACTGTGCTCATTTACGAAACTTTTGCGAATGTTGAATATGTCATATAAGTATAAATTTGAAGTTTTTAGTGTTTCGGGAAAAAAATTAAGATGAAAATGTTATGTGATTTTGGGTTACTTTGGCCGTAATGCAATGTAAAGAATTCTCAGTATAATTTATTATAGGTGCAATATTGTAGGGAGGTACGGCCTGAGGTAGCTAAGATTATTAGACTGTCTCTGAGCCCCCCAGTCTCCATGCAGCTGCTGACCATACTTTTATTATGACATGACTTGCAAGCCACAGCAAAAGCCTCCAGGGGGTTAAATTCAGCCGGCCGCAGGAGCCGCCGCATGGGCAGCGGCGGCCGCGGCGGCTGCGGCGGCGAGGTGACGGGTTGATCGGAGGAGCGCGCCACGTGGAGTGGTGGCAGTCGCGGAACAAAGGCCCCAGAAAGGAAGTGAGATCCTGAGTTGGATTCGGGACGTCGACAGGTCCCTCAGGAGACAAAAGTTGACACTGCGTCAACGTCTTGTCCCTCCCTCGGTCGCTGACGACCTGACCTGACCCCCTCAGCCAAGAAGTTGTCTTTTCTCAAATGAAATTGTTTTCTGATTAAGATAATATTGACCGTCATTCAATATTATTATGAACTATATCGACTGACATTTAAATAAACGAGTCATATTTTAATACTTATCCTGATTGTATCATGTGACGTACCAATCAATTTATACTAGACTCGATCGCCACGCGGCAACACACTTATACCGGGTTCAAAAATACAGTTAAATGAGTAAATTTTAAGTATATTTGATAGGAGTTAGGCGAGCTGAATTCTTAAATGAAAGTACGGCCTGCCATTCGACAAAACTTATTTCATCGTTTATGTAAATATTCATGCACAGAATATTGTAGGTAATGAAAATATTTTTTATCGATTAATTATTTCAAATGATACGTGCAATCATTTTAAGAAAATATTTTTTAAATCACTTATTTTTAAAGAAAAAAATGGGGCCTTACCTATATAGAATGAAAAATAAGTTGCCTAGCATTATATTGTTGAGTATTATTAGGGACTCAACTATTTCATGATGGTGGTCAAAAAGTCTAATGATACCTAAGAAAACTCCAACTTTAACTCTAGTTCCAACTATATCTTTTGTATCATAAAAACCTTCAATTTTAAGTCCGGTATTGATTCTACCTTACATTTTTTTTTCATGAAAATTACACAAAAGTTATAAACCTATTGCAATTGTATCAATTCAGTCATAATTTTTTTTGCCAGTTCATGTGTTAATTTAATCTCAAACCTTTTGTACTTGTATCAATTCAGTCCTTTCGGCTAATTTTGGCAAAAAAACGCTGATGTAGCTAGAGCGACATTGACGTGATAATTTTTTAAAATAATATATATATTTCATTTTTTCTCATCTCCTCTTCCTCAGCCACCCCTTTGACCAACAACACCTTAGACTGCCTAGAGATGTGGCGTTGCCTGCCACTGGCAACGACGAGGTCGATGATGTTTGCCCTTGTCGAAACTAGCGAACCCCATGTGAGGTCGCCTAGCCACTAGAGAGGCTCGACCTCACGAGGCCCATCTCATCATCACCATTGGCTGGCGAGGCCACACCTTTGGCCAGTCAAAGGTCTGACTAAAGACGAAGAAAGAAAAAAAGAAAAGAAATAAATAAATAAGAAATGAAATTTTATTACAATAATTGCCACGTTAGCGATTTTCAATCAAAATTAGCACAAATGCAAAAAAAAAATGTAGTTCTCTATTGGCACAAAAAAAAGGCTTAAGGCTGAAATTAGCTCAATTGCAATAGGTTGAAGATTTTTTTGGCAATTATCCTTCTTTTTTCCCAATAAAAAATTCTCAACGTCACGTCATGTCCCAATTCTACTCTATTTTTTTTTTGTTCTATGGAAAATTCTTAGCTTTAGGTCATGTCCCGATTTTACTGTCTAATTTCAATTTTATTCTAAAATTTTAAAAGTCCTATGAAAAATCACAAAATTTTACTTGAGTCACTGATCTATCCCCCCATTTCTAGAATTTCTCATTGACAATCAAGAAATGAAAAACTCTCAAGCATGATTGAGCGTCCCGAGTGCGAGACAAGAGCAAAATCACTAATGACAATTGTGAAGGAGGTTAATGGATGTAGATTTCGGACTCAAATAAAAGTTGGTAATCATTATGATACAAAAAGATTAGAGTAAAATTGAAACTAAACCCAAAGTTAGGACATTTTTAGATACAAAAAAAAAACTTAGCGTAAAATTGATATTGCGTATAAAGTTGATGATTTTTTATGAGACAAAAAAATAGATGAAATTGAAACTGCACTTAAAGTTGGAGACTTTTTTATAAGATAAAAAATAGAATTGAAGTTAAAGTTTGAGGTTTGAGGTTTTATAGAGTATTAAAGTGTTGTAAAAATGATCGGACAAATCTGCCTATTTGGTTTTGTCTCTGTTAGGTTGCTCTACGGTGTTTGTGTGGTGCCACTTGTGAAAGAGAAAACTAGAATAAGAGCCGGGTTTTTTGTTACAAAAAATTACTGGAGCAAAAGGGATGACCTGATTGCCATTACTTCGGTGAATTTTAGGATTTTTACTGCACTTGCTTGAGAATAAATTAGTAAAGGGATGGTTTCATTTCATGGTTGACACATGAGATCAATTTTTTATCAACTTCCTAATCTCCACGCAGTTGGTAGGAACACAATGGATTTTTCGTTACGTACTAGACAACACTTGTTCGAGTTTGGATCAGTGATCTGCACATGCCAAAAGCCTAAACTTAATAGCTCCGTGGGGGCTTGCATAATGTTTTGCGAGCCTCTCATAACCTTTGCCTCCACCCTTGTACTCCATAACATTATAAAAGGAAAAAGGTTAATTTTTTTTTTGAATTTTCTCAATATTGGTGACATTCGACATATCTTTAGTATATATATTTTTTTGCTAGAAATATGAATATTTTATTTTTTGATATCGTGAATATTTTATTTGTTAGTGCTGAAGTAGGATAATTGTTCCAAACTTTCCTTTCTCTAGTACCTTTTACATTCTAGTTGACTTGGGATCATATGTAGAAAACGCATGCAAATTATTATTGTCAAGGGTTGCTCAAACGGTGAAAGTGTCGAGTTCTTCTAGCTCGAGACTTGGGTCCGAACCGCCACGCTTGCTCGTTTTCTTGAAACAACACTCAAAAAAGGCTTCTGCTAGCATGACAGTCTGATAATACTGCCATTATTTTTTATCCCGTGATTTTTTAATTAATAAGTATTTTATCCAAAAAAAAACACGGTGATGATATATAAATCTACAGTAAAAAATAATTGAAAGTATTGTTATATTATTATGTAAGTTTTTTTCTTGATATAAAAATGACAACAGTGTTCGATTCCTCGAATTAGGTAAGTCTTTGGTAAGTTTCCTACCTTCTTGGGAAGACAATATGCGCTATGGGATTAACCAAATGAAGCCATCTTGCTAGGCTGTAAAGGCCCAATTTTTTATTTATTTATGGGGGGGGGGGGGGGGGGGGGGCGCGGGGAATGGAGAGAGAGAGGCAAAATCCCTATGGCCAAACCCATCCATTAGTAAATTCACATGAGCCTAGCTCGCAAGTTCTCTAAACAAGATCTGTAGGCTAGAATGCCTTCGAAGATCAATCACCATCTCAATTATGAAATGTCCCTGAAGCCTGTTGAATACTTTGCGAATCAATTTTCAGCACTTCCACGTAGTTTCTACGGATGGAAAACCTAAAAGTAGCCATTTTTGTTGTGATATACTCAACTCTTTATTAAATAAGTAGAGTGACCAGTGACCAAATTTTGCGAGTTTTTTTTTTCAAAATAATACAAAAAAATAAATTTTTACAAATTTAATTCAAAAAAAATTACCATTTTAGGTCTCAAATGCTGAGGGAGACCAGGGGCCCTGCCCGTGGGCCCCGGCCCCTCCCCTTCCCCAGCATTTAAAATGTTGGGGGGTGCAGGCCCCCACGTGGGGCCCCCACCCCCTACTATCTTTTTTTTTTTGGTTGAGGGATCCTACCCACGGTGCCCACCCGAATTTTTTTTGTATCTTTTTTTTTTTAAGTTTTGTATCTCCTTCCCCCGGCAACTCTATTGCCGTAGGAAGGAGGAGGGCCTGGGCCCCCACTCTTCCCTTGCCAATAATTGGCAAGGGAAAAGGGATGAGCCTTCACATCCCATGGCAATTGTGAATTGCCGTGAGGGGCCTCTCCTCGTTCCTGGGGCTTTTTTTTTAAAAAAAAAATTGTCGTCAACTTGCCATGGGAGTCCCTGCAGGCGCTCGCATTTCAGGCGCGCTTGCTGTCACGTCCTGCGTCTTGTAACACGAGCGCGCAACTCCCTACAAGCATAAACTCTCTCTCGAGGTCCCATGATTCACATAGATCGAGAGATATAATGCATAGAAAGCACGTGGAAGCGATGATATACAAACTACTCCATACAATGATAAAAAAAAAGGGGGGGGACCATGGTAACGAAAGTACCAATAGAAACATAAACTCCATCACTGTTCATAGGTGAACTAGAGCAAGCTACACATACTGATCAGCAGGTGACAGGACTAGTATAAAAGACGATCATCGCATCCCAAAAAGAGAGACGGGCGTCGAGGTCACCATCAAACTGTCAGACCAGAAAAGCAGAAACTCCTAGGTCGAGCTGCTGGAGTCGTCAATCTCCTCAGTGGGCTCGTACTCCGAGAAGGTCTCCGAGCAAACCTCCACGGTGTCTTCCATCGTCTCGTCAGCTAACGGCTTCACCAGGTCGTCCTCGGTAGCCTCGATCTCGATGACTCCATTAGTATCCTCCAGGGTCGGGGTCCTTTCAGGGACATTCCTCGAGCCGGCTACTGACCCCTCAACCTCTATTGAATCCCGAGCGGGATGACACCAGTTAGGGATTACCCCACGGGGTATCTCAGTGGGCTTCAGTGGCCCTGTAGAGACATCTCGTACCTTTCTAAACCAAGTCTCGTACCTATGAGGCTTTCAACTGTTACCACCCTCGTCGACCCAGACCACGATACATTTCCTAACGTACACATTCCCCCGTCCGTCCGAGAACTCATCAAAATACACTGACATCTCTTTCGGGTCTCCAAAACGGATTGGCTACATGATCACGGTCTAGGATATGAAAATGGAGTCCCACAACGGGGTGAGATTTACATCTCAGTAAGGTAGGTCCTAATCCTAGGTTAGGCTGATCGTACACTCAGGCAAACGCAATCACAAATAAATTTGCACAGGTAATCACATGAGGCATTCAACTATCATTAAATAACACACGGATGTCAAGCATGCAATCATGGCATCACACTACATCATTAGAATCAAACACATTTTACCAATCCAGATTACATCTTACACCCTTCCATGCCTCCATTTGAATCATGCCCATGTTTAGAATGCCTCAGGCTCGGTCCGCGTAAATACGCCTCAGACCATCTCATTGACAAACCCGCGTAAACACAAAAAGTTTTCAATTCACTCCATGCCTGTGTTGACACATCTCAAACTCCGTCCCGCGTTTCAACGCATCATGGCCATGGCCATCTCAACCCCGCGTCTCATACGCTTCAGAGTGCCATTCAATTCAAACACTGCGCCTCAGTGCCTCAGGGCATCACAATTCCTCAGACATGCCACATGCTCATTTCAGTTCATATCACAAGCTCAATTTCAAACTCATGCAACGAGCAACACATCAATGGCATGCGAGGCAATGAAATTTGACATTTAGATGCAACAATCGTTTCATGACACAAGCATTATCAAGTATTCAAATCGTCAACCTCTCTCAAGTGCGCACAAATGCCAATCTCACCATAAACCTCTAGGGATCAATCCAATTCACCCAATTGAGTCCAATGCTCCCAACCAAGGTTTAGAAACTCCTTACCTCAAGCTCAATTCAACAAAAATCTCTTCCCAAGCTCCTCAATGGTTCGGTCTTATTAGTCCAAGAACAATCTACCCGTGCAACCTAAGGAAATTCATCCAATTCGTCAATTTTTCTTGCTCAAATTGCTAATCCATGAGGCATGAACCTCAATGACAAGTTCATCAATATCCTAGCACGTCTCAACGTTTAATTTGAGACTCAATTGCAACGCCAACAGCCTCCCACAGAATCGTTATGCACAGAACCGAAACAGGGCATTTTCGGTTCTGTGCATATCCCAACAATTCAACCCTTAAACTAACCTAAATGCTCAATTTATTCACTAATCTGCTTGCTAACATGTAGTTTTAATGGTTGGGCAGCCTCACCGAAAATTTGAAGCCAAGGCGATGCCGGAAAGTCCTTGAACGGCGCCGGTTCCTCCGGGTCTTCAACCGATCAGTTCTGGTCCTTCAAACACAAGACCCATTGGGGTCAAAACTCCATCAAATTCCTTCAAAATTTTTATCACAGCTCATTCTATGTGTACTCTAAATGTCCATAAAATTTGACAGAAAAATTCAAAGGATTTGGGGTCCTACGGAACCTAAACAACAGCTTACCTCCAGCTACGATGGTTTTCGTCAACTTTCGGGAGAATGGCCGGCCGGAGGTCCTCAGGTGGTCAAATGTCGTGATTCCACTTGGAGAATATCGGTAAGAGGATGAGGAAGGGGCTGGTGGTTGGCTTGGGTTCAGGCAGTGGCCGAAGGTGGCGGTCAGGAGTGGCGAACGGCGGAGGCAGAATCAGTCGACTGGAGCTTCTCGGCAGCAGGAAGAAGAAAAAGAAGAAGAAGAAAAGAAGAAGAAAACCGGCAGAGTGAGGGGGTGTTCGGCCAAGAGAGAGAGTGAGTGAGGTATATGCACATTTTCAAGAGTCAACTTGGTTGAATGGTAAGTTAAAATGTGACTCAATCAACATCATAGCCTAATTCTTTGACACTTGTTTATGTGTCAATCAATGTTCATCCAATGGCTATCAATTTCTTCAATTTTCGATAGCCTTGGGGTGTGGTTAATGACCAAAATGCCTTTGTCCAATAATTAAGGCAAGGCTAAAGCTTGAGGGGCAAAATGGTAATTTTACCCCTAACGTCCGGAAAGTCATTTTTTTAATTCCAAACTCCTTCGATAAGGCGACGGCCAATCCAATTGTAATATTGGAATTCTTGATTCTCCATTTTCGAATTTCAAGACTTGTTTGTGAATTATTTCTCTATCCAATGCGATTCCAGTTTATCCCGAACTGATGGATAGCTTTTGCAAACGTTACGCGTATCGACCCTGGGATTCACATCACAATTAGGGCTCGTCAATTCATGGCAACTTTGGTTGTCATGTAATTGTGATGGTCTATCACTAGTTCTGACGATCTCGATCGCTACTGTTCGATTTAGGAAAATTTTACAAATTATATATCGGTTAAGCGGCATCACCGGCGCTCCAATCATATAACACTAGCAATGTATTCCTTAATCATTCTTAGATCGGCTTTTTATGACTCTAAATGCCCCCTCGACAATCCTTATGGTCAAAGTGTCATCTCCTATTCGAATTCCTTAGGTCCACGTACCTTGTCTCGCGTTAACATTTCCCTTTTAGTCAGGCAACTCGAGATTGATCAGATACGAGCGAGATACGACTGAAATACATCGTTAGATATTTTCTCATTAATGAGTCTTGAAATGACAGGAAAAATCAGAATGTCACACTTACAGTGGGCCCCCACATCCTACGGCAGTTGAATTGCCGAGGGAGAGGGGACCACCCCACGTCTCGCGGTTTGCGTTTTTTTTCTTTGGTCATCAAGTCTCATAATTGTCGTGGGGGGCCTCCCTCATCATGCGGATCCCTACATTTCAGGCGCGCCTGCAGAGCTGCAAAGTTCTATAAAGACGCTTTGCTTCGCAGCATGTTAAGCGAAGCCAAAACATATTTGGTTTCGCGTATATTTTTCGCTCGTTTTCTCAACTTCAGTTAGTCACTCTCTCAAACACTATTTTTACTTCAGTGACGCTCGCTCATTGTCTCTCCCTCAGAAGGTCGCGTTCATTCTCACTCGTCTTCATTGTACCTCGCTCGTGTTTCCTCCCTCAGACGCTCTCAATATTAAACTCCCTCAAACGATCGAGTATAAATTTTTCTTAATATTTTTGTAATGTTTGAATTAATTTATAAATTGCTTATTTAACGGAATTTGAGATAAAAGCAAAGCGGGCCTTTTTCTTGACAGTTTGATCTCTTCATTCATTGCGTGCGCTCCTTCGATCGTTTGAGGCAAATTTCGTTGTTGTTATTTTTTGTAGTTTCATTAGAATAAATTTATTTATTTTGTTATTATATATACCTGAATCATCTATATTACTTATAGATTGTTAATAATATTTTATAAATATTTTGTTAATATGACAATAGTTCTAATGTTTAGGAATTTAAGTGTTCTATAAAAATATGTATTGTTTTAGGAATAAAAAAATAATTACGTTTGTGACCAGCGATTTTCATAATATTAAAAATAATATGAATTTTTGGGGTGTGATTCTGGCAAAAACGATCTCTGACACATTTAAAAATTATATGTTTTGTTTTAAAAACGATCACCAATGAATTTTTGGAAAAATAAAAACACAGGTGCTCACATGTCCTAGAAAGCGCGAGCCGAGTTTGAGCCAGTCCAAATTTTTTTAATAATTATAAAATTCAAAAAATAAAAAAGCAGAAAAATAAAATTGATAAATAATGCTAAAAAAATAACATTTAAAAAATTCAGGAAAACTATCAATAAATTTCACAAAAGAGAAAATGGTCACAATCAACTGGCCATGTACAATTTTCAATATATTTTTTTTTTGGTAAGGATTTTTCAATATTTTTGGCCCTTCATTTTCCAAAAATTGATGATTTTGCCTTTCCATCAATATCTCTAAAAAAATAAGAAAAATTCTGAAAAAGTATATAAAAATTCAAAAAAGTATTTTTGATATTATGGTCCCCAATAGTGAAAATGAATTATCCTTTTGGAAAATTATTTTAAAAGAATTAGAAAAAAATTGAAAATTTTGCTAAAATCCCGAAAATTGTAATTTTAGGATTTCTCTAAATCTTCTGTAGAAAGTACAGCTTTTACAAAATAATTTATAATTTATTCCTTTAGCAGAATGTCGTCTACATCTTTTGCGAATGTTTGCTGGGAAGGTACACTAGTACGAAATCAATATGGATGTGATTACGAAGGGGGAGATTCTGCTATGTTCCAATTTGAAAACATATCCACATTTCATGAGTTACGTGTCACGATTGAGTGCGCGATGAATATAATAGGAAATCAGTATATTCGCAGCGTGATGTATAGATACCCGATTGCAATAAACGATATATATGACATTAGGGAGGTGTATAATGATGATACAATTGCGATGATCCAGCAGTTTACACTTTGGGTTGGTTCTGCGAGGTTTTTACAGTTTTATGTAACTGTTGATGAACACCGAGTAGAAGGTTTAAATGTTGGTGAAGATGGCATTGGTGTGCATAATCAGCATGTGGAGCCTGATGGTAATGATGGAGATGATAGCGATGAAGAAGATGAAGGTTGGTTGGATACTGATGACAGTGATGAAGAAGATGTCGAATGTGACAATATGGATGCTTACTACAACACCCGTTACAGCAATCCCATCTCGTCGTTGGTGCACCCACTGCCCCAATAGGATATCGACTTTGATATGATGCAAGTCGATACAAGAGCAAAGCCGGGGTGTAGGTTATTTCATCCATCAAAAGTATCATCGCGAGATACGTTATAGTTGGCTGCACAAGAGTACTCTCTTATAAGAAATCATCAATTTCGCAGTGATGTAACAAATAATTCAATACATATAATCATGTGTGGTAATCAGAATGGACCGTGTGATTGGAGGCTCCGTGCTATTAATAAAGCGAGTACCTTAATTTGGAAAATAACTAAATACAATAGGCCACACACATGCACAGATCCTCAAATGGCACGAACGTCACGGGATCACTGACAACTTGATCAGAAGTACATATACAGCCATATAAAAGCAATGGTCACAGCCCAACCAGATATCAAAATCAAAGCACTGATGGCAGAGATTCACAACAAGCTGCATTTCGAACCTACTTATCTTAAAACTTGGGCAGCTAAACAAATGGCGATCGCCGAAGAATTTGGAGGATCGGATGAATCGTACGGTAGGTTGAGGAAATACATGAATAAAATTATGTCAAAGAATCTAGGTTCTCGTTTTGTCATTGAGGATCGCATGAGCTCAGATCAGAGCTGTACCATTTTTGACCGCATGTTTTGGACTTTCACGCACACGATTTAAGGCTTCGCAAGTTGTCAGCATGTGATATTTGTCGATGGTACATTTATGTACGAAAAATACTGAGGAACGCTCCTTGTAGCGACCTTAGTTGATGGCAATAATCATATATATCCGTTGGCATTTGCCGTGGTCGATCATTTGTTGTGGAGATATGTATGTCAGAAGAGGAAAAATATTTGTGTAATATCAGACAAGCACAACGGGATTAAAAATGCAATAGAGTCAGCAGCGTGGCGTACTCCGTGTGGCCACCATAGATTTTGCGTATGGCATATTGTCAGCAACTACAATAAGCAATTCAAAAATGCCAAAGGCAAAGAGCTTGTTGAGCTGGCAGGTAAATTTTAGAACTTATAAATTTGAGGAATAATATGTGTTCATAAATTCAAGTGTGAAGTACTAATTATTATTGTAATTGCACAGCTTATACGAATCAATAATAAAAGTTTGATTGCATCATGAACGAAATTAGGGGTATGGATCCACACACGGCTGCATGGTGTGACAAGATTCAAAAAGAAAAATGGACCAGGGTTTATGATAGAGGGATGAGAAATGGAGCGATGACAACAAATTTAATTGAATCGGTCAACGACATGTTGAAGGATTATCGTGGTCTGCCAATAACAGCTATGATGGATAAGATATTCTATCAATTGAACCAATATTGTGACACGCAAAGAACGAAGTACAGGATGCAGGAGGCCCAATCACGTGTATTCACGTATTTTGAGGGTCACATGCTCGACGAAAATAGTCAACATGCAAATAGTCATACAGTGACACGTCTCGACTCTGATATAGGGCTTTTCGAAGTTAAGACTGGACTTAACAGATCCAGAGGATCAGGAGGCCGGAAACATATAGTGAGCCTAGACTAGCGATCGTGCACATGTGGAAAATTTCAAGAGATAAAAATTCCATGTTCCCACGTAATTGCAACATGTCAAGCATATGTTGTTGATTACAGTACGTATGTAGATTAGTGTTACACGATGGATAAAACCCTCCAGTGCTATCAGTATACGTTTTATCCTTCGGGGGATATTGATTATTAGTATACACCTGACCCGCTACCATTAAAGCCAGACCCGAGACGCATTAGGAAGAAAGGAAGGCCTCGTACATCACGGATACATAATGAGATGGACTGGAGGACACCGAGCAGTAGTACTTCTCGTATCCATTGCAGCAACTATGGAAAATCAGGACACAACAGGCAAACTTGTGCACACGGATCGACCCAAGAATAGCGCTATATTTATTCAGTTCAACTATTGGCATTGTAATGTTGTAGTATGACAATTTGTGTGATATGTATTCGATTCCTCTTAATTAAAAAAAATTTAAAAAGACTGAGGTTCTTATATAAATTCCCCCTCCCGGCCCGACGTACAAGATGTATTAAGATCATCAATCATTTTTTTAAATTTTGTTAATTAATCGCAAAATTTATGAAGATTTATAATTAGATTTTTCAAATAAATATAAAAAATATAAAATTAAACTGATAGGATATATAAAGAAAATGAAATTTTCATAATAGATTACAATCATCAATCGCGATTACATTTACTAATGATATTGTTCTCCTATTTGACATCCTGTTTCGCAATCTAGTGGTTTTTTTTTATCGGCCCGTCTAGTATTGTACCGAGAAGGAGGACGAGGATCTGGACGAATAGGATGTGTGGATGACGAAGGCATATCATGGTAAAATATACCGTGTCCAGACGCTACATATCCTACTGTATGAGGGTATTAAAAAAAAGAGAGAGAAATTGGGTCTATATGAACCAGTAGAATTGAATGGGGTCTACGGCAGTGGATCAGCAAGAAATGTAAAATCAGATTCCCCGTGAAATGAGCTAGAAAACTGGGTGCACCCTGCATAATAACTTGGCTGGCCAAACCCTGGAGTGAATTCTGGATCAAAATCTGTCGGATGATACTACAAAGGGTAGGGGACGCTATCACCAGCTGGAGGAGCTCAAGTAGTACTCCGAGCCGATTGAACGGCCTTTGGGGGCTCATCTTCGGGCGACTCAACGGGTGCTGCTACAGTTACTGATTGAGGTGGTGGCATCATTGTTAGCCGCCTCTCCTCATTCTGAGCGTGTAGCATTGCCGTAGCTATATTCTCCACAGCTACCCAGGACTCTCGAGATGGTTGGCAGTTACGTATGATATGTAAGATGTGTTCGACACCATCACCCTTCAAAATCATCAAAATTAACAAAAGTTATCAAATAGTACTAAGCAATGCTACTTAAAAATAATTAATGAATTAAATTAAATTGAAATTGTTTGCACAAACTGTTACACCCATTGCAGCTCCTGTAATAGAAATCCACTTTCGCGTATGCCTACGGTACCATTCCATATTTGCTGAATGAAAGTGGAGTGCTTCCGTTGCAAGATCACCACCGACAATATAATTGGCACGATTGTCCCACCTAATAATCGATCGATTGTGCTTTGCAACCCAATCCTTCCCAGCTGGCCTTAATTCAATATCATGGACGCGCATATGATCATGCGGAGACATAGGTATTGGCTGCTGCATACCGAACTGACGAAGTACTCGGTCTGGATAATGCTACTCAACTATCCAGTAACAGATGAGTGGGACACAAGCAGTAACAGATGAGTGGGACACAAGCCCTCCAAATATCTTGTTCCTGCAGGCAGTAAGCTGGTAGATCCGCCAGAAATTCTTCGGTGTAGGGTTCCCAAATAATCTATTATTGTAACAAAATATATCAAATGAAACCAATAATTAATTTAAAAGCTAAAATTATATTAAACTCGTTGGTTGCATTATTACTTACGTATTCTTATGACATTTTATCAAGTTGATAGCGTATATGTGACAACGCATGTGTAGGGACCGCCGTTGTCTGTAGGCCTAGACTCCAGCTGCATAAACAATAATATTTTTATATATTATACACACTAGAAAGAATTCATGACTCACGAATCAAAAAAGCAATAGATTAC
Organism: Rhodomyrtus tomentosa; assembly: GCA_028455895.1. Classification (NCBI taxonomy): domain Eukaryota; kingdom Viridiplantae; phylum Streptophyta; class Magnoliopsida; order Myrtales; family Myrtaceae; genus Rhodomyrtus; species Rhodomyrtus tomentosa. The sequence continues at coordinate 29,423,259 of JAPCWY010000001.1, read as the reverse complement.
ATACCAACTACCAAGAGGTGCATCTTCCAAAGAATTACGGTCCACTAGGGTTGGGGAGATGTTTTTGAAGCGTTCGCACGCCCAATTATGCAAAACAGGTAGGGCACCCCCAATTTGATGCGTTTTAAAATCGGCTGCAGTGTATACAATCACGTAAGCGCAGCTGAACCCCAACTATATGGCGTAGGGCCATTGAAGATCATCAATAGTGGAAGAAATAGCAAACTAACTCGAGCCCCTGATTTATTTGCAAAAATAGATTCTCCAAACAGGCGAAGAATGAATGCCCTAGCATGCTGCACAACGGTGGCATCGTTGGCATCAGCTGAAAGTTCATCAAAGCGGTCTCTTAGCCACACTAAATTTATATGTGTGCCTTTCAAGTTGGGTGGGTGGTCACCAAGTAGATCATCACATAGAGTGACCCAATTGAAATTAGTAGGGCCAGTAACTATAAGTACATTGATGGGCAGCCCCGTGATCACCACAATATCCTGCAGCGTGATCATACATTCACCTTCTGGCATATGGAATGCATGTGTCTCCTGCCTCCACCCTCATTCAACGCAGTAATCAAATGTCAGTCAAGCTGAAAAAAGCCCATCATATAAACTCTGTAAAATCCCGAAGCTTGAAGATACAACATTATGCGCTGATCAAGATCATCAACATCGACGTGTAGCATCGATCGCTGACATCTAAGGGGTACATAATGATGTCCCTGTGAAATATAACTTCAAATGTTAGTAGTAGTTTCAACATTGCCATTACAAATTACAGATGAACTAATAAATTTCTTAAATACTGTAGCGTTCCATACGGTCTCCGATCTATTTTGGACCTGCCCAATAAGTAGTGAATCATCCTCAGGTCCCGGTCGAATGTAAGTCTTCGATACCATATCTAAGTAAGACAGAACGAAGGAGCGAAAATGAACGCTACCGTCTGAGAGAGGGAAAACGAGCGAACAATCGAGCGCCACTGAAGTAAAAAGAGGTCGAGAAAATGGGCAAGTACGATCGTTTGAGAAATAATGAACTTAAAAAGTGAAGTCGAAGCACATGAATGCGCGCCTGAAATGCGAGAGGTAGCAGGGCGAGGGAAGTCCCCCTCCCACGGCAATTGAATTGCTGTGGGATGTGAGAGCCCACCCTCTTTCCCTCGCCACCCCCCTCCTTCCCGCGGCAATAGAATTGTCGGGGGAAGGAGATACAAAACTTGACAAAAAAAATCAAAAAACAAAAAAAAAAATTAGGGTGGGGCCCTCACGCGGGGGCTGCCCACCCCCCCTTCTCACAACAATTCTTGCCGTGGAAAGGGTCTCAAAAAAAAAGTAGGGGGTGGGGCCCCCACGTAGGTCCACCCATCCCCCCTCTTCCTTCCCACCATAATAGAATTGTTGTGGGAATGAAAAGTTAAATAATAATGATTTGGGGTGGGGCTGCCCACCCCACTCTTTTCCTTCCCACGGCAATAGAAGGAAAATCCCAAAAAAAAAAAATTAAAGGGGGGTGGGGCCCCTACGTGAAGGCCTGCACCTCCCAGTTATCCCCCCGACATTTTAACTGCCGGGGGAAGGGAGGGGGCTAGGGCCCACAGGCGGGTCCCCCTAGTCTCCCTTGGCATTTCAAATGCCGAGGGAGACCTAAAATGGTAAAAGAAAATTTGAATTAAATTTGTAAAAAAAAAATTGTAGTATTTTGGAAAAAAAAAACTCAAATTTTACCCCTACTAAAGAAAATTCTAGATCCAATCCCTACTTCCATCTTTACACTCTTTAAACTATTTGTGCCACAAAATTGGGTATGATTATGGCTAGGGCGACCAAGGATTCATTGGTTTTATACTTGTTGAAGAGAAACAAAAGCAAAATCAGAAAACTCCAGGTCTTCATAGCTCAAGTCTCCATATATATATATATATATGGTACGTGCATGTTCTTTATTAGGTGCAGCTGCGCATTAGACCTCAATTATGAAAATTTGAATGGATACAATAGATAATAGCTGTAAACATCATCAATAAGGTTCGACCAACAAAACAAATTATTACTGTTCAGGCGGCGCCTATAAGCTGTCTTATGACCTTCTCAGGGTCACAGAGTCACCGATAGAGAGAGATGGGACAATTTCTTCCTCTTCTTCCGTAGAAAAGGACGAATTTCTACCCCCCTTCTTTTCCTTATTTGTCTCTCTCTTTAGTCTTTTCCATCTGCCGTTTTTCTTTTTTTCGTGTTGTTGTACAGTGTATTGTTCATTCTGAGAATTATTGCGATTTTCATCTCTGTACAGTATGAAAAGTAATTACGATAATTCATCTAAAAAATTTAAGTAAACCCTCATCTCACGTGCAAGCCAAATCATGAGCGGCACATGAAAGTCTCTAGCCTAATAGTGTAGTACTTATCGACACTGAACAATAACTAGGACAAGATACCGATGGACGACAGGATCACTGTGTCCCGAGATTTGGTAAATTGGGAACAAGATACCAAACGAATGACAATAAGGTACCGAACCGATGGCAAAGTCACTGTGTCCCGAGATTCGGTAAGTTAATAGCAAGGTATCAAACGAATAGCATGACTACTGGGCCTCGAGATTCGATAAGTCGAGAACAACGTGAAAACTTATCGATAGGTAATGGGATTTGTCGCACACCGAATCGGGATGATCAAATATAAACAAAAAAAAAATTGAACGACGCATAGTTTACTCAGGTTCACCCAGAATAGGGTTACGTCCTGCAAAGAGATATCACTATGATGTTTAGATTTACAACCACAACTTGTTACAATGATCAGCAAAAAAGAGCAAAATATATATGCCCTAAACGGGTCCAAAACCTAAACCTATTCAACACCTCTTAAACCCACAACATACGGGCCAACTTAAAATAAAGCTCAAACCCGTTGTTGTTTCGAGGGCGTTGCCCCCGAACCCCCGCCCGTTCGCCGGCTAGCGAGGCAGCCGTCGATTGATCGAGTAGCGAAAGTCCCGCCAGCTGGCCGAGCAACGAGACACCCATGTCAGGGGTACTGCTCCCAAACCCCTGCATCCCGCGCGCAGGAGTCATATATCGTCAGATAACACTTCAGTTTTCCTAAACTCATGTGGGCGTACTCATTGTGAGCAACAAAGATCTCCGAAGTATTCACCAACTCCAACAATAGTTACATAAGAAAAGATAGTAATTGAGAAGTACAACAATACAACTGAACATGAATGTGCTAGCTTAACCGCGTTAGCAAGGGAGTTACAACCAAACAGCGAAAATAATGGGCAATAGTAGATCACGAAAATCATGAAGAAGTTATTAGAAGAGATTTGAACTGATTGTGAAGGTTATGAATTAAAAAGAAATCATGTGAATTCTGGCGGACATGCCATGAAGTTCGTGGATTAAAGGGAAGTTATTAGAAGCGCAATAATTCAAGATTTGAAAACCTTGAAATAACTGACTAAGCGATTACAAAGTGTAAAGGATGATAAATACGCAGTAATGATGAAGGAGACTGCTCCTGACTGATCAATAAAAAAAAACTCACTTTAATTGCAGTTTAACTTTCCTCGCACTTCCTTACCAAAAAAAAACTTTCCTTGCACTTCATATTTCATGCATCTTTACGTATCCAGTAACCAAGTTTACTTTCCTGCAATCTGCTGTTTTCTTTAGGAGTATTGTAAATTGTAGAGACTTGACACACAATCATTCAATCCATAATCTGTACTAGATCCATTTACATTCGATCTTTCTATACGTACCTATCCATCCAAATATATTTTGCCTGAATTCTCCTTGACATTTTAGTTGCGGGACATCTTTTAATAAAAATCGAAGAACGAATTTTGGTGAAAGATATCCCCGTCATAAAATGAGCGAACATCTTTTTGGCAAGCCCGGTAGGATAATCAGCAGTGAGTTTTGGAGAAAATTATGAGAATGAGAAACCAGCCTGAAGGTGATCCAGTGTAAACCGACAATGTCAAAAATCCTAATGATGGTGTGCGGTCAAAGCATTCTACAGCAAATCCAGCTGTGTTTGCTTATTTTGCAACAACAAATATCTTTCGCCAAAGTTCTTTCTTTAGTTTTTATTAAGAAGGTCCTGTGACGATTCCGGACAGGAAATATCCAGGTGATTATAAAAATCAATATGGAATTGTACAAACATAAATCGAACCAGAGTTTGACTTGACGGAAAAGTTTAGAAAGTACAAAGCAAATAAATTTTGACGGAGTTTGACTTGACGACGAAGCTTGAAAACGCAGCGGTACTACTCCGGAGTTTAACTCGATGACGAAGCACCAAGGATAAAGATTCATATCGGAATTTGACTCAACGATGTGAATTTGAATTATAACTACATCTAAGAAAATTTGAAATGCAGTGAACATAAAGATGAAGGAAAGCTGAATTGATAAAGAAGGTCGAGTTCTGTCGTTAATTCGGAGGCTTACAAAAAACACACTTTGGGTATTTATAATCCCCTACAGACGGTTACAACTTTAAAATTTAAACAAAAATAAATTTCTAATAATATTAATTATCATTCATGCCCCCTATTTTCTAGGCACTATCCGTGTTCAAGTAACCACCCTTATCTGTAAGCAGTTTTGTTGCTGACGCCAATGCTCATCAATTATATGTAAGTTGTCGACAACAATGCTATCGGTAAGTGACCAACGCCAATGCTCACCAACACCTATTCTCGTGGTTTTCATCCATATGTCAATTTTGAGTGTCAGCATATGCCACTTTAAAAGAATCGAATGATTTATCAATCATTCGATTCTTTTAATTTAGATAGCCAAGAGTCTTTACGTTCCCCCTTAACATCGACAAATTTGATTCACTATTTTGCTAAAGATGAGCAGGTTGTCCTTCAAGCAAATGTTTGATCACCATACATGGCCTTTTGAGGAACCTACACTGACTCAGGCATTGCAACAACTTCTGCCACAAATCCAAATATACTTGTAGTATGAGTTTTATGCCGACTTACAGTGTTTGTTGATGGATGTAGGAACCTTTTGGGTTTTCTTTGAATGCTTCTCTTTTGCATGTTGACAATCCTACCCCCTATACTGAATCGATGGTCCATCACGAAGTTGACGATTTTGTATTATTGCTCTTTGAACATCTTCCTTATGACAACCATTATGATGAGTTTGACTTCAACTATCTTCTCTGCTCATCAAGAGTTGCTTCAGGATGTGGACACCTCCTTCTTATTCTTATTCCCACCAGCTGTGCAGTCGATGACTCAGAATACCACTAGGATTGTCAGATCAAGTCGATTTCTGGTACATACCATTGTATTTCCCTCAGATCAACCACACTAGTCTCACTAGGCGTGCCAAAAAGATATCTGCTTATTTTGCAACAACGAATATCTTTCACCGAAATTCGTTCTTCGATTTTTATTAAAGAGGTCCTGTGGTGATTCCGGACAGAAAATATCTAGGCGATTATAAAAATCAATGTGGAATTATACAAATATAAATTGAACTGGAGTTTGACTCGATGGAAAAGTTTAGAAAGTACAAAGCAAACAAACTTTGACAGAGTTTAACTCGACGAGAGTACGCCGAAGTTTGACTCGACGACGAAGCATCAAGGATGAAGATTTATATCAGAGTTTGACTCAATGACATGAATTTGAGAATTGCAACTATATCTAAGGAAATTGAAATGCAATGAAAATAAATGTAAAGGAAATATAAATTGGTAAAGAACGCTGAGTTATACCGTTGATTCGGAGGGTCTTACAAAAAACACACTTGGGGTATTTATAATCCCATAAAAGTGGTTACAACTTTAAAAATTAAATAAAAATAACTTTTCTATAGCAATTATTGTCATTCATGCCTCTTATTTTCTAGGCACTATCTACGTTCAAGTAACCGCCCCAATATGTAAGCAGTTTTGTTGTTGACGCCAACGCTCACCAATTATCGGTAAATTGTCGACATCAATGTTATCGGTAAGTTCTAACTATTGGTAAGTTACCGATGTCAATGCTCACCAATTTCTATTCTCGTGGTTTTCATCCATACGTCATTTTTGAGTGTCAACAGGCTGTAGAAATACCTCCTTGGAATGCTGACATTCCAAGGCAGTTAATCGAGGAACAGACACGCATTTTGGCAGTCGATGCTACATTGGTGGCCACGATGAAGATGATGTTTCAAGAGCATCAAAATGAACTAACCAATCACATGGTGAGGCATGTAACCAATGTGATAAAGCCCATGGTGGTTAAAGCCATAAACGAGGTAATATCGCGTTGCAGTTCGTTCTCTCAAGTTTTACCTCTCCATGTAAGTTCTCTTGGTACTTTCCAATTTTCTCCGGCGTATGGATCCCCAACACTCATTAAAATGATAACGGGGGATAGTCTTTACCTCTCCCAGCTATGAGAATTATACCGAGACCAAAAAATTCAACCCCAGTTAATTTGATTAATGGAGTTAGCGGTTAAAATTTTTCACAAACTGGCCTGATTGAAGTTAACACGGTTAATGCAACTGTTCAAAATGCACAACCGACACCGAGTCTACCTAATGTGGAAATCCTAAGGCCTCATGGAATTCAACCGAATTCACAGGTCATGGTAAATCTACAATATATACTAGCCCACCGATTAACATCAATTTGGAGAATCAAGGATGAATAGACCCCACAAGTTGACCACAAGGGACAAAAAGCTTGGATTGGCCAACAGAATATGAGGCAGTGGAACTCAGACCTAGTATCTGAGTTGATGCTCCAGCAGTTGGGAACAGATAGAGTTTCCCCAAGACCAGTTTATAGGAATTCTCATCCCAATTGGGATGACTATATTCCTTATTCAAGGAGATTCAAGACACCAGACTTCATTGTATTCACAGGAGAGGAAGATCAGTCAATAATGAAACATATCGGTCGTTCCTTGGCACAAAGCCGAGACTACTGAATATTTGAGGTTAAGATTATTCTCGTTATCATTGTCACAAATAGCATTCACATGATATATCAATTTGCCTACAAATTCTATTCATATGTGGACTGAGATGGAGAGACAGTTTCATTCTCAATTTTATCGGTCAGTGCCAGAAGTAACAGTAGCCGATTTAACAAGAATGCATCACTACAACACTAAAATAGCTGATCAGTTTATTGCTTGTTTTAAGAATTCTAGATATTGGTGTCTGACATCTCTCACCGAAAGAGAGTTTACTGATTTAGCCTTCAATGGGTTAAAATTCAACTTACGGGAAAGGTTTGAAGGCCATGCAATTGATGATCTCTTCCAGCTGACCACAAGAGTTTTAAATATGAACACTTGTTTAAAGAAAGAGATACGAAGCCAATGAAAGACGATCGACAGATTGTGGCTCTCATAGAGAATACTGAATTTGATAACCCAATCGAAGGAGAGGAAGACAATGAAATAGCTGTTGCGACTAGGGTTTTGAAAAAACCTTATGTATGTAAACACTCAAGCCAGCAAGAGCAAGAGATGTCGCAAAGATCAAAGTTAAGGAATCGAATAGTTATTCTTCCAACATATACAAGTTCGATGAGATATTTGACTTGTAACTGAAGGATAGGTTGATCAAGATGGCTGAAGGACAAAAGATCCTATCTAAAGAGGAGTTAGTTGACAAAAACATATTGCAAGTGGCATCATTGTACAAGTCATAGCAAGGTAAATCGTATTGTTTTTAGAAAGACAATTCAAGAGGCGATTCCACTAGGCAAAATCAAGTTTGCTGAAGAGAAGGGAAAAGATTCTATGGAGGCGGACACCTATCCTTTTCTAAAGACGACTGGTATGGTCAACGTCCACACTCCATCAAGGTATAACGATAGTAGATTTTGCGCACGTTGTCGTCAAGAGTTGAACAATCAGGTTCGGTATTCTCCAAGGTATAAGTTTATGAGAGGATCGAGATGAAGACACCGATCCGATTTGCATGTCCAGAGGGAAGGTAGGCCACAAATAAGATACGAAATTGTGTCCCCTAACTACCCTATTCAAAAGCCAATGAAGGAGTTGTAACACAAGCAGTCAATCCAAGCACCTGTGGTCAATCAAATTGATAGTCAAGTTCGCAAGGGCAGTGGAACCACACAAAAACCTGAGAAAAGAAAAGTTTCATGCAACGTTATAACAAGGGAGATCCTAAGGTTGGTCTTCCCGAGGAGCTTAGTGGTAAGTTCAATTATGCGGTATATTATGGTGATTCATCGGATTACAACCTATCTCCATCATTCCCGATCGAACTAATTGGTTGGGGAGATGAGTTTGATGATCCACCACCAGACCCGACTCCACAGAAAGTGCAAAAGAAAAAGACAATCAGGATCCCATACAATCTTCCCGAAGAGAAATGGGTGCTAGCCAAACCATCTGGGCAAGCATCTCAACGAACTATTGAAGGGCGATATCAGAGAATAAAGAGTAAATAGAGAAGCCTTGAAATTTCTCGGGCAGAGGGAGTGATACCACAAACTCCAACATCATAACCTTATCAGAGAAAGAGGAATTGGGTTTGGAAACGCAATTCCCTAGACACAGAAGTTACCAAGGTAGAAAAAGTTGCCGCTACGGTTCATCATGGAAATCATTCTAATTGGCAAAAGAAAAAATGATTCTGAATGTGCCGCAAATAATAAATTTTGGGCAGTTTACTGCAGCATTGATCCCGAAACACAAATGATTTTGAGTGGAGTAGTATCAGAACGCTGTAAGAGGGCGACAAGAATTGTTGGTCAGGGCAATCCAAAATGCCAAAGGAACATGGCTCTCCAACGAAAGTTAACATGAGTCACGCAAGGCTCCCACTAGAGTTTGGGGCTTGTTTGACTGTGGAAGAAGAATCTCAACATGTCTCTGCGAAAAAAATGGCTATAGCTGAATTTCATCTCTCTGTTAATGAGCTGAAGGAGTTTGAGAAAGTGCTAGCAGATAAAGCTAAGCATTTGAAGTCCTTAATTATATCTAGCAAAGTCAATGGGCGATCTGTTGGTAGGATTTTTGTAGATATAGGGGCAACTCTAAACCTCATGTGGTACAAGTATTTTAAGAGTCCAGCAAGAGAGAGGAGGAGATAATACCACCAAATTCAATTGTCTGATTTTCTTGGAGAGGTTATAGAAGTCAAAGGAGCTGATGTAGTAGATCTAACGATTGGATTTGAGACATGAAAGACTATGTTCTTCGTGATTGAGTCAGATCATTCGTACAATTTGTTGTTGGAAAGAGAATGGATACATTCCAACAGTATGTTCCATCTCTCCGTTAAGTGCTAGCGTTTTGGAATGGTGAAAAGGTGGAGTATGTTAAAGCAAATGGGGATCAATTTCAATAAGTTATACCGAAGTCCAAAAAAATGGCCAAGATTATTCATGTGTTGTGAGCTGTCAAAGGCCGGTCCACGGTCTTTTACTTGTTGCTTCGGTGACGGAAAACTGAGTGGATCCCTAAATCGAGCTTGGCATTAAATGAGTTGGACCATCTTTACGAAACATGATATCTTGTTACAAGAGACTAGTGAGAGATATTACACATACCTAGTTGAAGAAACTCAACAAAGTCTCGAAGCATAGGATTGCAATGAGGAAAGGGAGGGATCACCGATCAGAGAGGAAAACAAGTCAGCAGAGATCGAAAACTCTTTACTAGAATTCAACATTGGAGAATATGGGTATCATTGACCCATATACATAATGCGTTTTTGCAAGAGGGCATGAAAGATGACTTGGCCAAGTTGATTAAGAAGTACAAAAGCTGCTTCACTTGGGATTATCGCGAAATGTCGGGACTATCAAGGGATATTGTTGAACATAGGTTGCCGATTAAGAAAAGATTCCACCCTCATAAACAGCCGGCAAGACGATTTGCCCCAAACGTGATTGGTAAAGTTAAGGAAGAAATAAAAAGGCTGTTAAAGGCGAAATTTATCGAAACAGCCAGGTACATAGAATATCTCTCTAATATCGTGCCAGTAAAGAAGAAGAATGGAAAATTGAGGGCATGTATTGATTTCTGCGATCTCAACGCTGCAACTCCGAAAGATTACTACATGCCAATAGCAAATATATTGATTGATTTGGCATCGGATAATGAAATGTTGTCCTTGATGGAAGGTCATTCAGGATACAATTAGATATTCATTAACAGAGATAACGTCCCGAAAACAGCATTTAGATGCCCGGGAGCTATTGGAACATTTCTATGGGTCATTATTTCATTTGGATTAACGAATGCAAGGCCACACATCAACAAGCAACAAATTTTATCTTCCACAATATGATTGGCAAGTTCAAGAAAGTTTACATTGGTGACATTGTGGTGAAGTTGGCACAAGTAAGTCATCCGAACTATCCTGAGCAAGCTTTTATTAGGATAAGGAAATATAAATTGAAAATGAATCCAACCAAATGTGTCTTTGATGTTCGAACAGGGAACTTTTTGGGTTTCCTAGTCAATCAAAGAGGCATCGAAATTGATAGAAACAAGACGAAAGCTATCATGGAGTTACCTCATCCTATATCAAAGGAACGGCTGCAGATGGTGCTGGGAAAGATCAGTTTCCTTCGTCGGCTCATTGCCAATTTACTTGGGAAGATAGAGCCAATGTCGCAGCTCCTGAAGCTTAAAGATCAAGAGGTATTTTCTTGCGGGAGAAAAACAACAGGCCACATTTGATGTGATTAAGGCTTATTTGACTAATCCTCCTGTTCTAATGCCGCTGAAAACTGACAGATCATTAAAGTTGCATTTATCGGTTGCCAATGCAACTATCGGAGGCATGTTGACACAAGAATATGATGATGTAAAAGAACGAGCAGTATACTACTTAAGCAGAACACTGACTGATGTTGAAAACGATATACTATAATAGAAAAACTGTGTCTATCTTTGTACTTTGCATGTATAAACTTAAGACATTATTTTTTGTCAACTGATGTACATATACTCGGTAAGACTGATGTAATAAATTCTATGTTATCATGGATGCTGAGTGAGTAACGAGCGACAGAGTGCAGAGTTGAGAAGAGAATATTCAGAGGAAAACAAGAAGGATGAAGAAGACGAGCTGTAAAATAACAAAGTTGAAATCAGCAGAAAGAATATAGATAGTCTGATTTTATGGGTTCAGTTGGTTATACAGAGAACGGATGCGAAAAAGAAGTTGAAAAGGTAAGCGCACAAGACGATGCAGCGGACGCCGCTTGACACAAAAAGTAAGTGTTTGTTCACTTCTAATATTTAAAGAATTAAAATTTCTTTAATTCTTTTAAAATGAGGCATATGTTGGCACAGAAAAATAACCAGCACAAGATACCCGAATGGACGGTAGAATCGTTGTGTTCTAAGATTCGATAAGTTGAAAATAAAATATCAAAAGGACGGGAAAGTCACTATGTCCTAAGATTCGGTAAGTTAAGAGCAAGGTACCGAATGGATGGTAAAGCTATCAAGCCTCGAGATTCGATAAGTAGAGAGTAACGCGAAAACTTATCTATAAGACCATAAGAAAAGTTAATAATCAGGAAGTACAACAATATAACTGAATGTGAATGTGCCAACTTAGCAGCGTTAATAAGGGAGTTACAAGTAAAAGGTGAAAATAATGGACACGAGCATATCATAAAGATCATTGAGAAGAGATTTGAACTAATTGTGGAGGTTATGAATTGAAAAGAAGTCATTTGAATTTTGGTGGACATGCCACAAAGATCGTGAATTAAAGGGAATAATCGACTGATCGTGGATTTTAAATCTTGGAATAACTGACTGAGCGGTTACAAATTGCAAAGGATGATAAATATGCAGTGACGATGAAGGAGACCATTCCCAATTGATCCACAAAAAACACTCATTTTCATTGTGGTTTAACTTTCCTCACACTTCATATTTCTTATACCTTTACGTTTCCAGTATCCAAGTTTACATTCCTGCAATCTACTTATTTCCTTCGGACTAATGTAAATTGTAGAAACTTGACACACAATCATTCAATCCATAATCCGTAACCGATCCATTTACATTCGATCTTTCCATACATATCCATCCATCTAAACACCTTTCGCTTGAATTCTCCTTGACACTTGAGCATATTCCCGTCATAAAACGAAATATATATTTGAGATTATACCATCATGGAAGATTTCCCTTTGATTGATGTGGGGTAAATGCATATTCACAGACAACACTGACTCTGATATCATGTTAGAAAGTCCGGCCCAAAAGTTTAAACTGATAGGTAGAGGAAGATCACATGAATATAAAGATTATATAAGATCCATTGTTAGATGACGTGGGACAATAACTTCAACACATATCAAGTAATGCAACAAAGGATTGAATATAATGACGAATTCGTAGGATATCGTTTAGTCTCATAGTCGACGCATCACGTACAACTCTGGGGTAGATAATGTGATCTCTAGATGTTTATGTCATCGCAATGCAACACATCCCATCTCATCAATCCTTCATTTGCTTCGCAAAAGGGAGATGCGGCAAGAGAAACATCTTGATCTCAAAGAATTTCGAAGAACAAATGATTAGGTACCCTCGGAAGACTACCGATCATCGATCCAACCAATCTTGCTGTACCAAGCATTGTGAACTTTCTCCCATTGATATAACGAAGATTGTAACAAAGTCCGGATGTTCCAAAGAATTCACGACGTATTTGGTATGAGAAACGGAAGGCGGAAAATACATACCCAAGGGAGTAATGAACGAAATGGAAACAGGAGCAAAGTCGATGGTTTCCCTTTTTGCATTGGGTCGTGATTACACAAAATTAGCATATAAATTCAAACGATTCACAAACCAACGCGAAACACGTTCTTACAAGAAGCGAGGGAGGAGAAAAAAAAAAAAAAAGGATAACGATACACTCGGTTACTAGAGAAAACGGTGTGCTTTTTCACGAGAGATGCCTATAAATATTTCAATTTACAAATTCTAGTCACTTGTAACTTTAAATTTGTGCATAAGCAATAATCATTAGGGGCGGGTATGATCCCAGGATAGAACCGGAACTTGTGAGAACTGGTCCGGTTCGAGGTTTCAAAAGTATGTAGGGTGGGTTTTAGGAACAGGTAGGTTCCAGGTTCCACTACCTAGAACTTGAAACCTGGATCTTAAAATAAATTTTTGTGTTTTTCTTCGTTTATGTCTTCGCATGATTCTATAGCGTCCTATGATGACTATATAATACGGAGCCAAATAAATTTTCATGTTTTAAGTTTTAAAAAATGATAAACCTGTTCCAACGGATTAGTTTCGGGTTCTAAATGTAACTTATATGGAGCATGAAACCACTCATCTCTACTTTCTCTTAGCGGTTGTAGCATTCTTGAGTACCCTGAAACCGACCTTAAAACCTATGACATGATAGGTTTCAAGTTTCAGGATATGACGGACAGGTTATTGATTTCAAAAAATAAGGAGCTTATTTCGACGGATAAAATTCAGGTTCCACCTGAAATGAAATTCAGGTTCCACCTGAAATGACCTGAATCGCTGAGTGATGAACTTACCGACCCACAAAACAAAGCTGAGCTTGCATGCCATACGAAAATATCGTGTTTTATAGTCCATCAATCACGGGGAGCATCATCATAATTTGTTTTAGTTGATTTAAGTAAAACAAAACTGCGCATGGCATGCAAGCTCGGCATTTGTTTCGTGGGTCAGTAAGTTCATCCACTCAGCGATTCAGCTTGAGTGCTTCGAAGAGGCCACAAAACCGTACGAATATACGTACGCAAAGATATTACGAAAGGACATGGTGAAGATATTTTCGTATCCTAGGAGGAAAAACAAAGAAGGGTACGAAGCGATCGGGGGAAATCTTGGGGCGATGTCAGTCATTAACTATCTCTGGCAAGCATGTTAGATCCGCAGAGACGGACCGATAGAAGAGGACAAAAACTCACGACAAAAGCACAAAATCGTGGAAACTTTCGATTAAACGCCCAGGTCGGGGGAAGCAAGAGTTTGAGTGCAAATCACAAAATCTCTTATCAAGCCTGGTCCTCCCGATCCGAGGTCTGAGATTGCCTTATCTGCCATGAGAATTCGAGCTCGGAGTCACGCCGCGAGCGAATGTCGGAGCGGCTTTACGTTGTGTTACGTTATATCTCACATACAGAGATTTCATGGATGCCGGCGGCATCTTGGTGGAGGCTGCGATGACGGGATCGCCAACCTCGGACATTTGAGTCACAAGTAATATGGTGAGGAGTACTTTTGACTAAAACGGAAGATCTCGTCGGTCGTTCATTTCTTTTCTTAAGCGATCTAAACGACCATTTATAGAAAAATATTTTTGAAATCGTTCATATTCCGTGATCCAAACGGAACTAAAGACACATTTTCATGGGAAATTCATTAAATGAACCTTATCAATGTACTAAAATGAATATGAATTATAAGATCTGACGGGACCTATCCGATATAATGGTTACGCTTCTTACTATGTACATTGAATTCATAAATAAGATAACCAAATAAAAAAGAGATTTACCATCTTCAATAGACTTTATTTTCTAGTAGTATGTGTGCATCTCTAAAGTAGAATATCTGCTTATTAAATATGCTTAAAAAGCACCCTAGAGCCACTCATTTGGCATAATCCATATCTGATCTATTATATTAAAACTGATTTTTGCTACTTACAAGCATATAATATAAGCATATTAATTATTTAAAGTTTTTCTAGTTGAACGATAAAGTAATTATGAATATTATTTTAGGTTCCGTTTATTTCACAAAAAATAAATAATTTGAAAAATACTTCCCTAAAAATCCTTGTATTGGTTGATATAATTAAGGAATGATAAATATTTTCACTATCCACTACAATTTTTCATCTAAATAATTTCATGGACGACATATTTCTTTTTCGTTCGTTCAATTTTTATAAGTGGTACAAGAGATTACTTTTAGAAAAATGTTCTCCAAATCATTTATCTCCGCTACCTAAACGCATCTTTAGTTTGTCTTTTTCTGGTTCATTTTCTCTCTTTGTACATAGTATTATATCGCTGACAATAATAAAGAAATATGTTCATGATCTTGTCTAAAGATTTTTTGCGGAACCTAGTTGAATCACCTGATTTTGTTATATTCAAAAAATTCTCTAATATACTTGACGCTGATTAACAAAAAAGCACATCATTTGAACCCAACGTGTAAGATATTCTTTGTGATTGGACAAAATTCATAGGTGTGATTTGAATCCATTTGACTCTGCTATGCACATCATACTATGTGGCAAAAAGAATATACAACGAATAGTAATACATGCATATTTATTTACACAAAAAATATAGGGACACGAGCGTGCAATGCAATTTGTACTAAAGCAGAAATTAGGCTGGACACAACGAAATAATCGTACAATAATATGCCTTCTCTTATGAAAAGGAATGTCTAATAACATTCATATAGACATGAATCTTTTTTACAATAGGACCAGTAAAGTACCTTCTTTTCTTGCAAAAGGGCACCTTAATTGTCAATATTTGTATACGGTGCTCACTTTGGTACTAATATTTTTTTGATCACTTAAGTGTCAATTAAAAAAAACTATTATTTAATTGCTAACTCCAATGAGGTCGCCGGAGTTTCTTGTTGTTGGCATTAAAGTGATGGTATTTTCTTCAATTTGGCACTAAAGTAATCATTTTTGAATCATCTAAGTGACATTTTTTAAAAAAAAATTATTTAAGTGCTAACTCGAGTAAGGTTGCCGAAATTTCTCGCCGTTGGCACTAAAGTAATCGTTTTTTCTTCGATTTGATACTTAAGTGATAAAGAAAATGGTTGCACCAAAGTGAATGGCAAACAAAAATATTGACACTTGATGTATCCTTATGCACTTCTTCTCTTGTCAAATTCAGCATGTAGTAGAATACCATCTTTTTTTTATGTCGGGTATGTTAAATATGTCTTGAATTTTATGTACTTAGTTTGGTTTATTACCCAACCCAATATAATTTTTTTTGCAGCCCAAAAGTGGAGAGAAAATTGAGATTTTATTCATGACGCGGAGAGTTGAGCTGATAGGCCCAACTCGGAGTAAGCGAACAAGTCTCTATGGAGATTCGGGGGCAACGCCCTCGAGAAAAATATTTTGGGCCCTATTTTATGTTGCGGCTAAGATTTATTCTGTTGTACGGAGGATTTTTGTTAGATGAGAGTTTTGTGAGCCGTGTGCTTTTGTAGAGTCGCGAAAATCGACTTCTGTAATCTGTGCTCTTTTTTATTATAGTGAAATCTTATTTTTGTCTCGCCCGTGAACGTAGATCACCTTGATCAAACCACATAAATCCTTATGTTCTGTGTTGTTTTTTCGTATTTGTTTCAACCGGTATCAGAGCCACGTTCGTTTCTAGGATTCTTTGAGATGACATCTTTGAAGTTTCAGATTCATCTTTTGACGGATAGAGCAACTTCGGATTATGGAGAATAAAGATGAAGGCTTTATTGAAGTGAGAAGGTACTGTTAGGGCACTGGATGGAAATTATCCAGAAGACTTGACGACGGTTGAGATTGAAGAGATTGATGAGAAGGCGTATAGCGCGATCCAGTTGTCTCTAGATGACAATGTTTTGCGAGAAGTCGCTGATGAGAAAACAGCGGCTGGTCTCTGGAAGAAACTGAAAAGTCTCTACATGAAGAAATCGTTAACATCAAGACTTTATTTGAAGCAGCGTCTTTATACTCTAAAGATGCATGAAGGTACTCCTATTCAGAAACACTTGAATGCATTTAATAAAATTGTTATGGATATGAAAAATCTAGATATTAAACTCAAGGATGAAGATCAAGCTCTGCTCGTGTTATGTTCACTGCCTACCTCATACGAAAATTTTGTGAAGTCGATGCTTTATGGACGTGAATCCATAACTTTGGAGGATGTTAAAACATCCTTGAATTCTGCAAAACTGAGAACAAAATTGAATGAGAATACCAGCGGAGACAGAGCAGATGGTTTGCTTGTGAGAGGTAGGGTCAAGTGCAGGGATAAAGTTTTCCGAGGGAAATCTGTTAGTCGTTCAAAATCTAGGCCACTTGGAGATAAGATGAACATCGAGTGCTACTATTGTCATAAGAGAGTACATTACAAATCAGATTGTCCTTTGCTCAAGAGAAATGAGAAGTAGCATGATCAACGACAAGATGCGGAGAATGCTGCTAACAAAAATGAGTCTAATGCGTCAGACAATGTTCTCACGGCATGCTCTGTTGTTAATTTCTCCAACGATGTTTGGATAATGGACTCGAGAGCATCATATCACAAGTGCCCAAACAAGGAATGGTTCACCACATATGAGCTAATGAATGGTGGATCAGTCTTGATGGGAAATGATGATGTATGCCAAGTTGTGGGAATTGGTACTATTCAGATTAAGTGCCACGACAAAGCAATGAGAACCTTGACTGAAGTAAGGCACATACCAGACTTAAAGAGAAATCTTATCTCATTGAGCAATTTGGATTCCATTTGGTGTGTGTACTCAGGTGGAGGTAGAGTTCTCAAAGTCTCCAAAGGCAATCTGGTTGTGATGAAAGGAAACAAGGTGAATCACTTGTATCATTTACAGGTTAGCACAGTTATAGGTCCTTCAATTGGCACATCCAATTCCGTTTCTGATAATGATAGAACGAAATTGTGGCATATGCATTTGGGACACATGAGTGAGTGTGGCATGACAGTTTTGAGTAAACATGGTTTACTTTGTGGTGAGCAGACGACCTCACTAGATTTTTGTAAACACTGTGTACTTGGCAAGCAATGCAGAGTCAGATTCAGTACGAGTGCGCATTCGACAAAGGGCACGCTCGACTACATCCATTTCGATTTATGGGGACCAGCACAAGTTCCATCAAAGGGTGGTGCTCTTTACTTTGTGACATTTATTGACGATTATTCTAGGAAGTTTTGGGTTTATTTTCTGAAAAGAAAAAGTAACATTTTTGAAACCTTCAAGAAGTGGAAAGCCCTTGTTGAGAATTAGACAGGGAAGAAGATCAAACGACTTAGGACCCATAATGGTCTTGAGTTCTGTGGTGGCGATTTCAATGAATTCTGTGCAGATGCAGGTATCGTTCGACACCGTACAGTTAGGCACACTCCACAGCAAAATGGAGTGGCAGAACGGATGAACAGAACTCTAATGGAGAGAGCAAGATGCAAGCTCTCTAATGCTGGCATGGAAAAAGTTTTTTGGGCTGAAGCAGTTAACACGGCTTGTTTTCTAGTTAATTGTTCTCCTTCAACGGTAATAGAATGCAAGACTCCTTTTGAGATGTGGTCAGGTAAGCCTTGTGATTATTCTAATCTAAAAGTTTTTGGATGCTCTGCTTATTATCATATTAAGGATGGTAAGTTAGAACCTAAAGCAAAGAAATGTATCTTTGCTGGGTATGCTGATAGGGTGAAAGGTTACCGTTTGTGGTGCCAGGAACCTAACTCACCTAAGTTCATTATTAGTATAGATGTTAATTTTAATGAAATGCTTGTGCTTGATCAAAGGAAGGTTGTTGATGAGTCTGCAGGAAAACATGAGAGTGACATGAATGAGTTGAAAGTTCAGGTGGAACTTCGAGAAAAGACCTCTCAAAATGATTTGAGCGAGCAAATTATTACTGTTGATTCAAGTTCAGATGAGGAAGCTTTAGATGAGGTGGAGCAACCATACTCTATTGCTACTAGCAGAGAAAGGAGGGAGACTCAACCCCCTCAAAAATATGGGTTCTCTAATCTGGTGGCTTATGTTATTTCGACAGCAGAAGATATGGGTATTCAGGAACCTTCTACCTATATTGAAGCTATTACTTGCACAGAATCAAAGAAATGGGTTGTTGCTATGGTTGAAGAACTTGAATCACTCCACAAGAACCAAACTTGGGTTTGTGCGTTGCCTAAGGAAAAAAGAGACATTGGGTGTAAATGGGTTTTCAAGAAAAGGAAGACATTCCAGGTGTTGACAATGCTAGATGTAAGGCACGGCTTGTAGCTAAAGGCTACAATCAAAAGGAGGAAATTGTTTTTGATGAAGTGTTCTCTCTTGTGGTAAAACACACTTCCATTCGTCTGTTACCAGCTATAGTTGCTCAATTTGACTTAGCGCTTAAGCAACTTGATGTGAAGACTGTTTTTTTGCATGGTGAGCTTGAGGAAACTATTTATATGGCCCAGCCAGAGGGCCATTATGTAGAAAGCAAGGAAGATCATGTCTGTAAATTGAAAAAATCCTTGTATGGTTTGAAGCAATCTCCAAGACGGTGGTATAAACGATTCGATAGCTTTATGATATAGAGTGGTTATCATAGGAGCAGCTATGATAGTTGTGTCTACTTTAGGAAGGGTTCAGATGAATCCTTTGTCTATCTTCTCTTATACATGGATGACATGCTCATTGCTACAAAGAACATGTCATATGTGTTGATCTTGAAGAAATGTCTCAGTGAGAAGTCCGAGATGAAAGATCTGGGTCCTGCCAAAAAGATCTTAGAAATGGAGATTCAGAGGGACAGGAAAGCATGGAAGTTATATATCTCGCAGAGGAGTTATATTGAGAATGTACTTGAGAAGTTTGGCATGCAAAACGCTAAGCCTGTCAGTACACCGTTAGCATCCCATTTTAGACTATCAGCTACACATTCACCTCAATCAGAGGTCGAGGAGACTGCGATGTCTCATGTCCCTTACTCCAATGCAGTTGGTAGCATGATGTATGCCATGGTATGCACTCGTCTCGACATTGCACATGTAGTTAGTGTGGTTAGTAAATATATGGCACACCCTGGAAAGGTTCATTGGCAGGCAGTGAATGGATACTTAGGTATCTTAAAGGCTCTACAAAGCTGGGCCTAGTGTTTTGATAGAAACAGTTCTAACGGTACCTCAGTTGTAGGATTTGTGGATTCTGATTATGCAGGTGATCTCGATAATATAAGATCTTTGATTGGTTATATTTTCACTCTATCTGGCTAGGCTATTAGTTGGAGGTCAATCTTATAGTCGACAGTTGCTTTGTCTACCACAGAGGCAGAGCATATGGCAGCAATAGAAGCAGTGAAAGAAGCTATTTGGTTAAGGAATCTTGTTCAGGAACTTGGGCTCCAGTGGGAAGACAATTCAATTGTCTATTGTGACAATCAAAGTGTTATATACTTGATTAAAAATCAAGCATATCATGAGAGTACTAAGCACATCGAAATAAGGTACCACTTTATTCGAGAGGCATTTGTTGAGAGAAATATGATGGTAAAGAAAATTGATATTGCCGGCAATCCTGCTGATATGTTGACAAAGCCAGTCCCCGCCAACAAGTTTAAGCATTGCTTGAACTTGATTGGCATGCTTGGTTGAGCTTTGCCCCTTCTGGGGCTTGGTGGCGAGGTGAATGAAATTTCTACATTCTTTTGATGAAGTGGATATGCTCTTTCATTGCATTCCTTGTTTCCTACACCAAGTTAGCTCACGTAGGCTTAGGAATGCTGGGAGAATGTGTTCTGCTTCTTGACTGTTTTCTTTAAATTCAAGCCAAGGTGGAGATTTGTTAAATATGTCTTGAATTTATGCACTCAGTTTGGTTTATCACCCGACCCGATATAATTTTTTGTGCGGCCCAAAAGTGGAGAGAATATTGAGATTTGGTTCGTGACGCGGAGAGTTGGGCCGATAGGCCCAACTTGGAGCAAGCGAACATATCCATATGGGGGTTCGAGGGCAATGCCCCTGAGAAAAAAATTTTGGGCCCTATTTTATGTTGTTGCTAGAGTCTATTCTATTGTACGGAGAATTTTCGTTAGATGGGAGTTTTGTGAGCCGTGTGCTTTTGTAGAGTCGCAAAAATCGACTTCTGTAATCTGTACTCTCTTTGATTATAGTGGAATCTTATTTTTGACTCATCCGTGGACGTAAATCACCTCGATCGAACCACATAAATCCTTATGTTCTGTATTCTTTTTTCGCATTTGTTTCAACAGGTCGAGAGAATGGAAATTCTTTAAAGGATATAGGACATTCGATGTACACAAAGTGAATTTATGCGTAAGACAATTCAAACGACGACGTATATCAATTTATATCGTTTTAACAAGATATTTTTACCCTTTTTTCATTTTGTTTTATTTCACGTACCAGATGTCATGCCTTGTCACTACTATGCTTTAAAAAAAAATGTATGCTTTTCATACAAGTTGAATGCGCAGATTCAGAGAAGGAACTTTAGTAAGCACTAATTTCCTAAGATTATAAAAAGATAAAATGGTTAATATCACGAAAAGTTCCAAACCAGCATACATGTGATAAATTTACACAAAATTATTTTTTGACTACCAAAATTCTCAAAATAGCACACTCGCAACAAATTTACTTTCGGTTAGTTTATGTTTAATTTTACAGCCAAATTGTTAAACTGGATGACATAAGGTTGTTGATGGGTGCATCGATTTGAAGTTTCTTACTCTTGGTTTATCACCGGTGTACCAATTCTAATTTTTCGTGATATCAACCTAATTTAACAAAAATTAACGAGGTGTAAATTTATCACAGATGTATCAGTTTATGATTTTTTATAGTCAAAAAATTAATTTAAAGTAAATTTGTAATCGGTATATCAATTTATTACTGTGCCCCGCTATGCTGCTGTGCACGGATTATTCTTTTTTCCTTTAGAAAGCAAAGGACTTGTGTTGATCAGGAACCTTTATTTAGCAATAAATGGCTTCGCTGAACTCCGACGTGGGAGTTAAGAGGAACACCAGAAATGGTGAATGGATGGAAGGAGGCCTTCAAGTTGGGTTGGGTCCCCTGAAAGCCAGCAATACATACTGAGTAGTCCCTCGCACGTATGCAGCGCAAATGCCAGTGATGCAGAAGAGCAGATATGATGAGGCATTTCGTCTTGTTTCATCATACACGGCACATTAAAATCTTCAAATTGAGACGTACAGAGAGAGAGAGAAGTGGTCCAAAGCAAATTCATCCGACGTTGGAACAGACGATAAGGACCAGAGCAGCTGATTCACCAGAGCACAATGGCATGCATGTTGGCCAATCTCACCTGGAGATCCAAGGTGCGAGGGGCTCCTTAACGCGCCCGGTGAACGGAGTCGCGTGTCTTGGTGCCGAGTCCGAATCATCCTATGGGCACCCAGTTAGTACGTATCCGATGCTAGGGGGAGAGGGCCCTCCCTGGCGCTCACCAAGGGTTTACTCGCGCGCCACAACCGATACAAGCAAGAACAGCACGGGGTTCTAATGTTTGTGTTTTTCCACAGCGTGATCGCTATGCTTAGTTTAGGTTGATATTTGCCTCCGCTATTCGAAATTGGTGTCGACGCGCCTCTTTGCGTTGACTCCAGCCAAGTCTCTCTAACATATCTGACCAACGTGATTGCACGTGACTAGTTACGGAAGGCAAACTGGCCATACAATGCAACGTCTATACAAGCGAGCAAAGGTAAAGGCACCACTAAAAGCTGGACTGCAGAACTTTATTTTGCATCGACTCTAGTCAAATTCTCGGGCTCTTACATGAGATATATTATTGAATAATTATTTTTCCTTGTACATAGTTATGCGGCCAATTTGCCCTTCGTAATCCGTCATGTATTTTCACGTGGTCGAAGCTCCAGCCAAAAATTCCCTTGGGGTCAACATCGAGAGACATCGAAGCTGATTTCCTAAGATTCAGAGGGCAGACTGCATGAATTGAAACGACACGAGGCAACTTGCGACGGCCCTAAAAACTCGAGCCAATCTATATTGAAACCGTATAAACGTGTCTACCTTCAAACCTCCTATATTCATTGCCCAATTTCGAACCCCGTAAAAATATTCAGGTAGACTCATCTTCGCTAAAAACTTAAGTCAGTAAGTAATAAGCCAATTATGGTATATTGACTCAGCAACATTACATCAATTCATCGATGTTGGACTTCTCTAACATAGCTCGTATATCTCAACAATCTCCTCTTCAAGTTGAAGTAGTTTAATATTTATATATTTCAATACTCCCTTTCACGCTTAGTCTGGTCTTTTGTCTAGTACTAAGCGAGGACAAATTCATTAGAGATACAAATAAGGGCCTGGAAAGATTTGAACTCAAGACCTTCTGCTTTGATACTATGTGAGACATGAAAGATTTTGTGAGATCACTTGCCGACTGCTCTAAACACTTAAACTGTTGAAAGATGAAGTGGTTTAATATTTATATATTTCAACAACTCTCTCTTAATTCAAGTATTTTTCTGTATCAATTTATCTCAACTTGAATCTCCAATGTCCACCTTCATCCATGGTCACTTTTTCTAGATTCTACCATGAAGGCTTCCATCAGGCCGGCATTGCTACACCACAACTTCCATCACTCGAAAACCTCGTTGTTCATGATATTCTTTCCTTGAGATATTCATCAAACACCAAATAGATTAGGGGAGCCCACAAATCAATCAACGGCACTAATATCATTTATTGGGAGCGCACACCAGAAGCTCGATACCTTCATCAGGGGAGATCACCAAGGTGAAGCTCGAGTCCTAGCCCGTCAACATATCTGGTTGGCACCGAAAAGACTAAGCCAACGAGTTATGGATCAACTACGATATATTATGTGCTCAATGCTATTTTTATTTGGCAAAAAATCACCCTATCAATTCCCATTGGATGAACAAGCCCTAGTTTTGTGAAAGCTGGTTGTGATTTTGCTTTTAGCAAGCTAGGTTTTCCCTTGTTTTTATCGCCCAAGTCATCATTTATTTTCTCAAGAAAGATATGAAACATGAAATTCAAAGGGCCAAGAAAAAATTATAGCAGAAAAAGTCTCCCACCAAGGAACAGGCCTCCTACGCAGGAAACATACCTTACGTCTTTCTCAACATCCATTCAATTATTGTCCAGATGAGCTCCAAAAACACATGTTCTCGATCTCTCACGATTGGAGGCCACGTCTACCAACTCCAACCGAGCATTCCATCCTGTAATGTGTGGAATTTGTGGGTAGAGAGTGACTTGTCTTGGTCCTCGGATACCCTGAAATTTCAATTGCCAAAATTATTATATGATTCCGTCGATGAAAGTCAAACATGTTTTTTTGTCTTTTTCCATGTTTTTTTTTGGGGGGGGGGGGGGGGGGTTAGGAGTCTTTTTCCATGTTTTTGACTGTCTAGGTATACAGAAAAGCATTTTAACCTCGGCAAACTAGTTAAGGGAATACTTTAAACACAACCTCTACATATGCAATCCGGATTAAGAACGGGGCGCGTGGAATTCGACGTACAAAGGAGAAGGGAGGCAAAAACTTGACTCCAGTGCCATGTCAGAATACCCATAACTTCTTACGTTTGGCCAGTGATGCAAAATTTGGTGGTCTGCGATGGGATCCCGATGATGAAGGAGCAGCTTTTCCATGCTTTGGCTTCATGTGGAGCCCCAATTACCCAAAAAAGTTTTCAAAGGGATCCAACCGATCTAGCTTGAATAGGCGGAGCGGAGACAAAAACCACATCTCAAATTCAGTTTCCTAAAAATTGTTCTTCTTTTTTTTTCTTTTGCATGGTTGAATCTTGTCTCCCTCGCCCCCGAGAAAAAGGCTTCCCGACCCGACTAGCGAAAGAAAATCGCAACTCTCCCGCCGATCAATCTCGAAACGGCACGGGATCGAACAGTTTGCGCGTTTCGCCACACCAGAAAAGGGGTAACCAAATTTAAATGCTATGATTATACAGCTCGTGCACAACTAAGATCTAACTCGATGATCTTTCTTTCGTTTTTTTTTTTTTTCAAAGGATGTCATTTGTTTTGTCGTCGATCCATCTGGCAACAACAAAAAAATGTAATCATATTTGTTGACTAAGCTTAACATGCAGATAATAAAGGGAGAATGAAAAGAGGAAATTGACCAAAACAAAAAAACAAAAACAAGTAATCTCACATACTTTGCAAGCTTTTCCTCGAAGAAATTTGCCAACTTTTTGACCATCAATCACACTCGCATTATCCTTTTTCTTGTTATAGTTGTTGGCGTGTTCCCCTTTGTACGTGCCCCTCCTCCCTTTTCTTTTCATTGTCCAATCGAGCAAGATTGTTTTTTTCTTTTTCTTTTTTTAACCCCTTTCTTTATCTTCAAATTTGTTACTTTTGTCTATTGGAACTGTCTGCTGTCCACGATAGCACTATGGAGCACGGAGCATCTCTTCTCTATCTTTGCATATACATGTGTTGTGTCATATGTATACGTATTCCCAAGTGTTAGAAAAACAAAACCAAATAAAAATATAAATAAATTCTCCCTTTTATGTCAACCTCGATCCACTATCACGAACGCCCGTGCAAAATGTTTAACCTTTGGTCACTAATAGAAAGTACAACCCAAAAACTTAAGCTATTAGGTGTAAGGAGACCACATGAATATAAAGAGCATACAAGACTCATTCACAAGCGATGTGAAACAACAACAACTACTTCAACAACCATGACCCCGAATAGTGGCGCTTCTTGTCGCCGCGCCAACGAACAGTCTCCTAACCTTAATGTACGCTTCGCCACGCGAGTATAAGAACACAAGGAAGAGTAAACGGAGTTGATGACTAGTTCACCGGAAAATCGACAATGTGTAGTTCGATCCAGAGGACTTCATGGCATGCAGGACGTGATCTCGTTTTCATTTGCTTAGGAGAATAGCATGCCAAAACATCAACGTCTCGTTCGTGATCACTTCATGAAAAAGAGATTAGATGTTTTTCGTGAGACATACGTAGTCTAAGATTCCGAAACAGGTTGGTGGAAATCCGTGACTTTTTTGGCATGCCCTTTCGGTTTGTTACATTGTAATATCCAACATACAGTATGAGCGGATTACAGTGGCTTTGACTTTTTTTTCGGGGTGGTTTCTATTTTGTTTTCCACCCTTTTTATCCTTGTCGTGAATTTTTATCAGGAAAAAAAAGATTTTGCAAAAATTTATGTACTTCAAGATATTACCACGATACACATACCTATAATGAACTTATCATGTTAACCGATGTTTTATTGATGATCATATTGCTAATTTGTTAATGTTTATAAATAATTAATTTATCATGTAATAGAAACTCCGGACTTGTCTATCAGTGGTTGTCGATATGAACTTCATATAAGGCGTATAATTAGAGCACATTCTGTTACAGTAGAACGGCTAATACAGACCGTTTAACATATCAAAGATCATCGCCGGAACGGCGGATGAAATTCACTTTTATCTTTTTATCTTAGACATGGCCCACTCTTTTAAACGTGCATTTATAGCCCATCGCCGTCTCTTTGCTAGTGTTCCTAATTTCCGGGATGGATTTGTGTGCGTACCACAACTCAAATGAAAATTTGGAAGGGTTCTTCAATCATATGTTTTTTTCCACCCCTATTTTCTCTTTGATTTCTCTTTCTCCCGGTTGTGTTGCTTTCTACTGCTTTGGTTCAACCAGTTCTTGGCCTGTTCTCGCCTTTTGCTTTCTTTCTGGTGCGTTTCTTCTCCATATGATCCCAAGAATTCGATTTCGTTTTTCAAAGGCAATCTTTACTTGGTCAACCGAAGATAGCCCCACCACCTCCAGTAGATGTAGATCCATTTGCATGCAAAACAAGAAAACAGAAAACAAACACATACACACACACACACACAAAAGAACCTGTTCTTAGTCAGTGAAGTTAATGATGTTTCCAACTGTTGGTAATTGGACTTTCCTCGCACAGTAACCGCGCCACTTTCCCAGCTTTTCCGGCATCATTTCCTCGTTGTCCCTCCGATGATTTTTTTTTTTTTTTTTTGCCCCCTCTCTTCATGTTCTTGTGCAAGATCTGCAACCGATCTCACACGTGCACACAAGTCCCTCCCACACATGTGAAAGCCTCTCTGATTCCCTAGTTAGGAGTACTTGAAACAATAATTGTTAATAATAGTAAGTGTCCACTCCACGGTCCACACACTGCGTGTTTACATGAGGACATGGAATCGCTTTTTGAGTTTCTCATCATAATAATCAATAGCCTCTGTTTGAATTTCGCTTGCGCAAGTTTGCAAAGAAGATTAAAGATTTGATTTTTCTTTTCTCTTGCCCAAAAATTGCTTTTGCCCAGAAAAGAAAATAAATTAAAAGTAGAGATTGGCGGTCAGTCCTAACTAATCATGATGACACACACACACACACACTCCTCCTTCCTCGAGAATCCCTTTAAAGATTAGAACCAAATGAAGTCTTTCTCGTCACCGCGCAGAGAATCTACACCACCCCTCTTTTTTGGATTTGTGGAATGGGATTTGTCTGTCACCTTTGGAGAAAGAAGAGCCTTTTGGAGAGATGAGGAATGATTGTGTAGTGCACGTTTGAGAACAAATTTGATGATGAAATGTGCTGGTTGGGTGTGGGTCAAAACACCCAAAGTTTTATACATATATTGCTTTAAGTAGGCAAAACAATGAGTTGGTTTTTGTACTTAGCAAACAAGAGCCAATCAACTCAAAAAGTGGGATAAAGTAAAAGATGCAATTTATAATTGCAAACACAACAATGAAAAGAGCCCACTTCCCATATTGCCAAACATCATCTTACAAGAACTTCAATCATTAAGAGAGAGAGACACCCCCCCCCCCCCCCCCCCCTCTTCCTCAAAATTTCATTTCCCACCCATTTGCAAAATGCTTGATGTAATTCCAATATGAGCCAAAAACCAAAAGTGGTTTCAGTTTCAAAAAGGGTTCTTTGCATTGCCTACACTATGGATACAGACAAAGATGGCTGCCCCTCCCCCAACCCAAAGTCATTCCCCCCCTAATTCCATCCACTAAACCCTAAAAAAGACTACTAAAATAACAGCATGATGGTAAAAAAACAAGGAGAAATAATTCCCACGTCCCTAACTTTTTTCCACCACCAACATGACTGCCTCCCTCTTCCTTTTCCCCCCTCTTCCCACCCTCTTTCTTCATGCAAAAACTCTCTTTTCAGGTGTCATTCCAAGCAGCAAAAACGGGAAGATGAGACATGGAAATTGCGCTAGGCCTCATGTGGGCCGAGGGAAACCAAGAAGCCACAGAAGCCGAAGTAGGACTCGCGTTCGCGAGCTTCGAAACTACTGGAGGCTTATTAGCGAAAGCCGCCACCGACCCGGCTCGGTCCGGGCTGGCCTCCCTCGAGCTGCTCAAGCTGGTCACCAAGGACGATGGGGTCGACAAGTGACGTGTCCCTAGCTTAGCTGGATCATCGACCAATGGCTGGCTTGAGTTAACTGAAGACTCCACACCTATGAGATCACGCAGGGCCATTGAAAAGGATGAGCTCCTATAGCTACCACCACCAGAAGGATAACCTATAGAATTGTGATCAAGTGACTGATTACAGCTAGCTTGGAGCTGCGGCGAAGACTGGTACAGAACCATCTTCCAGTCCGAACCGTTTGCGACGTTACCATTGCTCTCCAGCTGAAGAGTTCCTTCGCCAATAATTTTTTGCTGAGTCAGTGCATTATTATAGTCGGCAACTTCCTCGCTCGGTTCAATCTCCTTAGTTCGGCGGGCGAGCTCCCCTGCGAGGAGGGTGCTGCTCGCCATGATCCGTTCCACATCGTATCTACTGATGTCGAAGTTGGTCACAGCATTTACGCCGCGGAACTTTATGGCAGCTATGTCATATGCCTCGGCTGCTTCCTCTTGAGTGCCTGAAGTTCAACGGTAACAAATATTATCATAACAAAGATCATTAATACAACTTTGTAACGAAGATTAGCTAGAGTGAGAAAGTGGATTATGTTAAGACAGATATCCTTCAATCCTGCATTAAAGCAAGATTAGCTCTTTTTGTCCTGATCTCTTTATTACCAACGACAGCCTTAAAAAGTAAATTTTGCCCTCAAGTGAAACACAGTGAGATAAAGTAAGCCAAATCAGCCTTATACAAAGCATCAAGTTCTTTTTCTTCCCCTAGGGCAGAGCAGAAAAAAGCATAACTGGTCACTAGTGGCAGCAAATTGAAAACATGAAAGCGAGGAAAGCTGCCATGAAAATGAGTCCAAAGCCTGGCCCAACAATAGCATAGAGATATGAGACTCGGCCAAATTACCAAAGAAACGTGAAGGATTCAAAGTAAAGAGTGGTCTCAAAATTTGAGTGACTCACTAAATGTCCCCAGATAAAGGTCCTTGTTTCCGGCGACCCGACCGATACGAGCTTGCCATCTTCCATGCTGGTGGTGCCTGCAGGAATGGAACTTATTAGAGAGAACGTCGAGAACGAGTGCACTTTCTCTACTAAATTCCATTCAAAGCATGAGAATATCGGTGCAAAAGACTTGAACAAGGAAGACCTTGTAACCCCTCTGTACATCGAAGCCCCTCTAGAGAATCCACTACTCTTCCTGCAAAGTAAGAAATGGTTTTCAGCTTTTAGAGGCACTTCATGCGCAAAGATATATCTTCTGGCCCTGACAAATTATGTTATCCTAGGCCGTTCACCTTCTCAAATGCGCAACATATTCCTGCCTGCTCATGTTCTTCATTTCCTCCAGCTCTTTCTGATAATTTTCTAGCTTTAATGAAAACCAGGCATAGTGTCAAATTATTTCCATCTGGCTAGTAATCTAAAAAATGTCGAGAAAAACCGAATAATGCAGCGGGCTCTTATATTTTTACCTGAAAATTTATATGTGTTGAGGGTCCCCAGTACTTAAGAGCAGCAAGATCATATGCCCTTGCAGCTTTCTCTTCCTTATCATAACCCCCTAAAGCAAAGTAATTGAAATGCAAATGAGGGAAAAAAAAAACCAAGAATATCCATTCAAAATGCTTAATGTATAAAAGTAAAAAATGGTTCTGCTTACCCAAGTAGACTAATGGTTCGGCGTTTGATCGAGAGTAGCATCCACAAGATTTGAGTATGAACATGAGAAACAAGAAAGAATTAATAACGCCCAGTCAGATCATGAAGACAGAGGGGCCAACAATGGCAGAGTCAGCAAAAGGACTACATTTTCAGACATACACTACAGCAAAGTAATTGTCTTTTCCTTTACCAAAAAAATTGTCTTTTCTTTTCTTTTTTTAAAAATTTTTATTTTTGTGGTTCCCTTACTAACCTTGCCTTCCTTTCCTGGTCTGCCCCTCCTTCTTGCAGCTGTTATCCCAGAGATGAGCTTCATATCTACCAGTCCATCTATGCCTAAATTTTGCAGTTCAAAAAAATGACAGAATCACTCAAAAGCTTCAGATTTGACAAAAATCAAGGTCTGACCCACAAGAATGGAAGTGAACTTGCAAAAGGGTATCTGCAAGATGAGCGCGAAATTTGTGAAAGTTATTAATCATTTACCTGGTGACCCCTCTATACTGAGAAGTCCTCTGTCCAAAAGTGTCGATGGACTTCCTGTGAACAGGTTGCTTGTTCTGGCAATTACTTGACCTCTTCTTGGTCATCTCCATACCCACACACTCGCTCTCAGTAGGTGAAATCTGCCTCGTTGGGACCGTGACACAGCTCGAAGTTGAGCTTGGGCTCATGGACAAGCTCAGGTTCTGCAAGTCACCGCACTCCATTGGACCCACAGGCTCAGAGCTATGACCCCCATTGGTACATACCATGCCACCGCTCATCTGGTCCAACCCCACGTGACAAGAAGAAGAAGACGAGAAATTCCTTGAGACCCAACTTTTCAAGCAAGAGAACCCACTGTTCTCGTCACAGCTTGCAATGTGAGCGTCCTTTGGTTCCTCCTCAGCCAGCGGCGAATGGTACAGAGCAGGGCATGTTAGCTCATTGGGGTAATACATCTGATGCTGTTGCTGGTGTCTGAACGGTTCATGGAGGAGATCTAGGGACTGCTTCTCTGGGTCGGCACTCTGTTGGTAGCTATACAAGCTGTCCAAACCGAGAGGCACTGTTGTTGCTGTCACTGTTGCACTTGCACCACCCAAAAAGTCCTCCAGCTTTGGCGTTGAACCTTGCCCTAATCCTGATTCACACCCCAACACAACAAAAGCAAAGTGAAACAAAGAACTCAAAATCAGCAGCAAAAGATAGAATTTTTTCTATCTTCGAGGGCAACGAACCAACCTTGGGGTCTGGATCTTGTGAGGGCTTCCATGATGCAGAGAGACCCATCGGACTTGAGTGGCATGACGGACAGAGGAGAGTGAAGGAACCCACCATTGTTGCTGTCCCCAACACCGCCACCGTAGCACAGGCTCGAGCTGCTAAAGTGTGGCGGCGGTGGAGGAGAAGGGGAGAGAAAGTAGCTCCCCGGCTCACCTTGCTGTGGCTGGTGGTGATAGTGGTGGTGGTGGTGGTGGCTCTGGTGATGATGCTCCGCCTGTGGAGCGACCTCCATTTTCAGGTGGTGGGGGGAGAGAGAGAACCCCAGCCAGTTGCTACCGTTGGCGCCGCCGCTGCCATTCTCACTCACAGACTTCATCTCCATCTTCTTCCTCCTCCTCGTTCAGTTAAAAAGTCCGTTTACTTCGTTGAGCACGCTCGTTGAGGGCGCGAGGCAAAGCACAAGCTCGAGACTTTCAATCATTGGGAAGAAGAGAAGTAATCATTTCGAAATCTTCTTGCATCTTCCGAGAGAACACGCAGAAACACCCACACACACACTTGGGTTTTGTTTTCTTTTCTTCTTTCTTTTTTTTTTTGCTGCTGCTTCTGTTGTCTAGTTCCGAGAATATAACCCAACAACTTCACGCTCACAGGCTCTCAAGCTCTCATATATAGGGAGTGGGAGGTGGAGAGAGAGAGATGGTCCCTTCTCCCTTCACTTCAAATCTAAACAAAGAGAATAAAAAGAGCTCAGCTCCAAGCGAATGCTGGGTAGTATCCCTGCATAAAAAGCCATGGGGATCTGTGTAAGGCAATCTCAGAGAAACACCCACTACTCTCTCTCTCTGCTTTTCTTGTTCTTTTTTTTTTTCTCCCTCTTTCTATCTTTTTGGGCAGAAGGGTATGGATGGATTTGCCATTTGCTTAAATGAGACAAGAACAACAACGGTGGAACAGCTTAACACAAGCACACACAAATCCCGGATGGCCATTATATATAAAGCCCAGGAAAACGTGCTTCTACAGCGACCTCAGACATTCTTTGGCTTCTTGTCATCTGTTATCATAATGGTTTCCACCCATACATTTTCTTTTCATATTTTAATTGGAAACTCCAAAACATCCTCCAAACTCCCTTCTTCGTCCGTGGAATCCCCCGCCACTATTCTGTATTGATGGCTTTCATTTTAGGTGCAATGTCTAGCCTCTGTTTGGTCCGGCTCTAGGCCAACCAAAATTAGTGACATTTGAATTTTCAGTCAAATAAAAACTAACGTTGTAATTATTTGGTAAGGAAAATGTTTTGCCAACGGTTTTTCAGCGGAGAAAGAACAAGCAGATCTTCTTTGTGAAAAAAATCTCGAAAATTTAATATCAAAAGTATATTTTATCTGCTCAAATACCATAAAACACATTTTATATGAGGCGTTAGACCTATCCTACTAGGATTTCGGATATAAAACTAAAATTATAAAATTACCACTAATAATAAAATTTAATCCTAAAATTACTAAAAAATTTAAAAAAACCATCTAAACGATCCCTGATTGCCGAAATCTATCGCAGTTCATCGCCGGAATGGCGATGAGTATTGATTAGTACGTCATTTACCTTCAATCAATGGAATTTAAGCCCATTCCGACGTAGTCGATCCGATTCGCCGGTTCTAGGCGCATCATTGCTTCAGCTTCCGATTAAATTTTCGTCGATCCAATTGATCCAGAAAGAAACGCACTGCTAATTAACTCCGCATTAGGAATGGTGTTATCACAACCGTAGATTCATGCACAATCACCGAATGTTTACATAATACGCTTATTGATTAAAAGATTGTGTGATCAAAAATAACTGACAATACTGTGAGACTGTTAGGCCAACAAATTCATTTGAAAAATTATGAGAACTGTTGGGATGACCTCAAAATGTCTAAATTTATCATATTCCGATTTATAACGAGAAGCGAAATCAAAACGATAAATGTCAAGGGGCAAATGAACCCCCACAAATATTGATCGTACACGGGGTTATTTAGAGTGACTCTCAATTTTTCGCTGTTTGAGATTTGTCTATCGTTTAATGTCAAACATAATGATGAGCTTGTAAATCTATTTTGTGATCGTCAATTGAAATGCATCGAGAATCTTGGTTTTGACGAGAAAACCAATTCATGATTCTAACACAATCAAAGCCGAAAACTGTTACTCGGACCCCTTACCATACTTTTCCATTGTGGATGAATTGAATCTCAGGCGCGGCATTGGTATCTCGAGCACAAGCATATCCTGGGGCCGACCTCGACGGACCTTGACGTGACGGTCGAGATGTCAGGCGCGGCCTATATGTACTCAGTTGGGGGCACCAAAGTCCCAAGCCTGAGTGCTAAGGATAGGGGCTCACTGTCAAGGGTCCGAGAACGAGCGTTAGGATTCTTGAGCCCAAGTGGGCACATATGATAATACTTCTTAAGCGGAATTTCTACGTTAAAAGTACTTATAGAGCAGAAATCAATTTGGTTACACAAATTTATTTTTTTTATTTTTTTTGCTCCACTTGAATAAACATAAAGAACTTAATTCCATCTAAAAGTTGTTTTTTATAGCAGAATTGTTGTCATGCTGGCCGTGATCACGGCAAAAATTGGAAAAAAAAAATCAGAAAAAGAATAAATTCAAAAAGAAAATTGTCCACCAAATTATCAACCGCCACACCAAGGGAAAAAAAAATCCAACACGGTATGTCAAACCAGATGATGCGTAACAACAGATATTTATTTTTGTAAAGAAATAAGAAAAAAGCTAAAGGTTTTTCCCCAAGGCGACAGCAAAGAAGATAACCAAAACTGGGTAGCTTTTATTCAGAGGCACAGGGGCCTAAAGATAGATATGACCGGGAAGGACACTGGTGCACCCCGCCAGTCACTTCCTATTTACAGTACTCTCTCTCTCTCTCTCTCTCGCAAACCCTATTTACAGCTTGAGTATCTAATTCCAGATCTCTCTTTCTTCCATGTCTGACTTTCTGTGAGCACGCCGCCCTTAGCCTCTCTGCAATGTGGCGCACAGCTTCTTCTGATTCGACATTAACAGCACACACTTTGCATCTGCTATCAAGGTTCATATTCATCTACGTGTTCTTGCTCAAAGACGCGTGCTTTACGAATGAATTTATGTGTATTTCATTTTGTTGATGGGCATGGATTGAGAGAAATAATGAAGCGAGGCGGAGAACCAAATGAGTAGGTGTTGATGTTTTGATCTTTCGGTAGTTGTGGTTATGATGTGTTCTTGCTGAAAAATGTGTGGTTTTCGAATGAATATCTCTGCATGATTTCATTTTGTTGATGGGTGTGGATTGAGAAAAAGAATGAAGTGAGGCAGAGAATCAGATAAGTAGGTGTTAATGTTTGATCTTTCTATAACGAATAACCGATGTATTCATATATTTATGATGTGTTCTTCCTGAAAGATGTGTGATTTACGTACGAATCAATATTTCTGCATGATTTCAATCTGTTGATGGGTATGGATTTAAACAAAGAAGGTGGAGAATAGATGAGTAGATGTTAATGTTTGATCTTTCGATGACGAATAACTGATGCAGGGGCGAAGTCTCGCGATCAAGGAAGAAATGATTTCTGCCGTGCGAGAAAGAAAGCAACGGCGGGTTGGAGAAGCAGAATACATAACTTGTTATTGCTTATAATTTCATAAGCTACGCATTAGGAAGATGTTTCTTGAGAATTATGGAGGCTCGCCCAAAGGCATGGTGGAAAGAGACGAAGAGCACGTGAAGATCGAGAACGCGTCAAAGGAGGAGTTTTTTTTTTTTCTAAAACATATTTTGAGTTTCCACCGAAGCATACTGTTGCCAATTAAATTACGTAAGAATCAACGTCACGAAAAATCTTAAATCGATATATTTGTTTCAAAATTTTTAAATTAATATATTTATAACAAATTAGTTACATGGCCACGGTAGTTAGAGGGGTGCACCGGCTTGCGATTTTTACTCCCTTTTTATCACATGTGAACTAAATTGAAGTTTTTAGTTACATAAACTCAATTTAACAAATATAAATTTGTCATAGAGTTACAAATTTGAAATTTTCAGTGATCAAAAAAATCAGTTATGATAAATTTGTTTCATTTGTATCAGTTTATACTTTGTTTTTTTTTTTATAGTATTTGCTCAGGATGAGATAGAAAAGCTCACTCAAAAATATGCCATCCAAGCCAAGACAAAGGAGCGTAACCCTGTATTTCAGCTCTGCAACTCTGTTGGAGGGTGGGTCTGCGGCTGTGAGATTTTTCTGGTGACAGCTCATTTGTCCACCGTTGATCTTTAGAGAGAGAGAGAGAGAGAGAGAGACAATGATGTGACCCGAGCTGAGCCTTGTGCTTTTATTCGCATCTGACATGGAATGGAAAAATGGAAATGTGTTGGGGCCGTATACGTTCGTAGACCTACGTAGGCCTCTGCTTGAATGGCTCAGTACTTGCTAAGTCCGTACCCTCCTGTTGAAGTGAGCCCCGCGTCTTCTCTCGAGTTTGACCAGATCAAATCCTATTTGGCAGCTATTAGCAGTGACTAGCGAGAGCCATAGAACTCGTCTGCTCCGTTTGGGAAGAGGGGGGAAAAATTGGAGGAATGGAGAAATGAGGGTGGAGAAACATGGAATGATTCAAAGTGTTCGTGAGAACAAAACGAAGGGTATTCCAGTAATCTTTGAATCGAATCAATTTAGTCGTTTCAATCGATATACTCCGATCAACATATGACGTGCCCGGTCGACGTAAGTGCGGAGCCTATTTTTTCTCACGTGATAGGGACATTCGAGAATTCAAAAGCGGCAAAATAGGAGAGATGAGAGGGCTGACGAGTCTCACGACGGCGAGCGAAGAACCGCTTACCTTTCACATCTATCGGCGAGGGT
Source organism: Rhodomyrtus tomentosa (assembly GCA_028455895.1). Taxonomy (NCBI): domain Eukaryota; kingdom Viridiplantae; phylum Streptophyta; class Magnoliopsida; order Myrtales; family Myrtaceae; genus Rhodomyrtus; species Rhodomyrtus tomentosa. Next base: position 29,387,229 of record JAPCWY010000001.1, on the reverse strand, counting down.
TGGGCAACCGCTGGATGGTGGCCACCTTCGGCAGAGCTATTCAAAACACTTCATGTTGATCTGGTCAAGGCAATCGCCATTTTGACGTGTCGATTGGGGGACCATTCGACATTGGTCCAGATTTAGGCACGAGCCACGACCCTCGCCGAAGGTCCTAACTATGGCCCCGTTCGATTCAACATTTGATCAAAAAACTTTGAGTAAATGCAAATATATTTGGGCTAAAGGTTTTTTTTCTAAAATGTAAATAGTGTCCAATAAAGTGTATTTTAAAACACATTGAAAAACAACTTTGACGTAAATATTGTTTAATGAAATTTATACTTTGTAAAATATTTTCACTTTTAAACAAAAAAGTGGCAATCGACAAGCAGCAATCGGTGGGCAGCGACGGCAGCGGCAGTGCATGGCGACGGTCGACAGTCAATAGCAACGAGCGATCGTCGACGACGAGCGGCCCCGATTTGTGGCGGCCGATGGTGGCGGTTGACAATCGACAACGGTAGTCGACAGCAACGGCGACGGGAGGTGGCGGTGGTCGGCGATCGATGGCGATGATCGACGAGTGGCGAAGGACGGCAGCGATCGATGGGCTGGTGGCTGCAAGTTAAGGTGACAAACTAAGAGAAAAAAAATTAGTTGCATTTGAGATGCAACTTCCCAAAAATACCTCCACAAGTTCTTTGGGTTAAAGTACTATTTGAGATGTAATTACATCTCCCTAAAATAAGCTAAAACATGAACCAAATACTTTTTGGCCAATGGATTCTAGAGCCTCAATACTTATTCTCAATGTCGAACCGAACATCACTTATGTATAGGAGTAAATCGTACCGTATGCCATCTCTCTTCTCAAAAAAAAAAAAAAATGAATGGCTAACCGTCACTTAAGAGCACATACGGAACATTCACAGTACATGTTTGGGAATAAGTGATACCCAAAGAATGATATGGGTGACTCGCATCGATCATCATAACAATTGCATTAATAGGAGTATTTCAATAATTAGCTAGTATCTCAACCCGTCTTAAACCCTTAAACGATCACTCTTTCGAAACTTTTAACGTTATTCGTGTTAGGAACGTGCAGTGGAAGCCAGATAATTTCATTTGGACAAAATCACCAAGAGTTAGACCAAGCAACTTGAATCCGTTAGAATATTCAATTAGACTCATCTTCACTCAAAAACTCATACCATGAGTTGACCACGTCTGACATATTAACTATTATATACCGCCAAATCTACGAGGAGCGATTTAATTCTCGGACAATTCACGTGCGTATCTCAACAATCTCCTTCTCACATGTGAATTCTATTTTCTTTAATTCGGGTATCATTATGAACTAACACGTATCAATTCGAATCTCTAACACCCACCTTCATCCTTAGCTTGCTGAACCGAACCACGAAGGAACAACGCCCATCGTCATTCTAACTCTCTCATGCCGGATCGAATTATAAAGGTTGCTTGGAAATCATGTTGGCCGCGAGATTCTTTACTTTACATATTCGTCAAATATAGATACACATTCGAGCAAGCCACCACCCAATCTCCCTTTGATTCCGTGCCATTTGTTGGAAACATGCAACAAAAATATGACACCTTCACTCGAAGTCGATCGTCAATAGCGAGGATAAGTCCTAATTCGTCAACATTTATAGTTGTAATCACGTCCATTCGAAAACTTAACCCAAATAATTACGAGATAACTGGAATATGTTTACAATTTCATACCATACCAATTCTCCGACCGTGATACTTTTTTCAACACGACTCTCAAACAGTTTGGGGGGTTAGATTTTGAGAAGATTGCTCCTGCAATCAAGCAGCACAAGTTCAGCATTTAAAACACAGCCAACGACACTCTCTCATTGATGAAATGAATCACCAAAAAGTGCTTCATTGACCGAAAGACACCCCACCAAAAATAATAATAATAATAATAATTCTAAAGATTTCTGATCAAGATTTAGCTCAATTTCTCGAGTCCTACACCACATAGCAAAAGGAGCACCGCCGGTTCAAATCAAACCACATATCGACATGCCGAGAGACCTGTAATGAAAACTTAAGTCTGGTTGATGGAAAAACCCCTAGCTAATAGCGTGATTGTCGACAGCTAAACGAGGAAAAGAGACAAATATTCCATCTCTGTCTTTGATTATGATTGTCGATAATCTTCCTTTATCTCTCTTTTTTTTTTTTTTTCCTCTTAAGAATTTTAAAGCTTTGAGTGCGTGCATAGTCAACACCTGCTTCCAGACAAAAAGTGGAGGAGTGGGGTCTGCTGATTAAACTTGAAAAGATATTCCAAGTAATCATGAGCAAAAGGGCCCTCCCAAATGAGAAATCAACCTGCTTTCCCCACCTTTTCTTTTCTTCTTTTTGAGAATATTTTCCCCCTCATTTTGTTCCCTGTAATCTCTCGTGCTCACAGTTGGACTCCTCCCCCCCACCCCCCTTTTTTTTTGGGGGAGGTGAAAAAAATGTTTTCTTAGTCAGGTACAGATTCCTTCCTTAAGCCAATTTGATTAGCCACTCAGTTCATATCGAGAAGCCGATCGACAAAGGCATCGAGGAAAACATCACGTTGAAATACCCCACGTCTCTCCATCCACCTATGCGTTTTAACCTTCCGGGTTGAATTTATTAACGTGGCATCGGAGTAGTATCCTGCATCAGTTTATTTCACGCGTGCGGTGCGGCTCTCGATTCGTAAAATTTACGTGTCTTCCTAATCTTGCTAACACCTGAGATGGAGTGTTTAAATATCTCACATCGTTTCGTCTACATATGGGGCGTTTTTTATTTTTATTTTTTATATATGATCAACTTTTATCTATTAGTTTAAGATTTTTGGTTGGACATCTTGCTGTGATGGGAAAATAATCACCCCACGAACAATCGTCCAAACTCATCATCTTTTTAGAAAGATGGAGGGTAAAATTTCATTAGTTGTACAATAATGATTGAGAATCACATTTTTTTTCCCCCTTTTTATCAATGGCTTGCAATAGTTTAATTAGGGCTTTAACTACTTCGTTGGGATCCTAGACTGGAAATGAAGTTCATCCAATTAACACGATTGAAAGAAAACTGCGAAAAAGGATATTCCTTTACCAAGGATTGACAGACATTCTTGTCTCCGATGTATTTGCTTGTCACACGGCATTACAGCAAGCACAGACACACACCAAAAAAAAAAGAAAAAAAGGCCACACACAACTTCCCATGCCCAACACCCACCTCTTTAATTTCAAATTTTCATTTCATATCCAATGTATATGTAGTTTTTTTTTATATTATAATAAAAGAGAGGACAAATAAGAATCCTGGACTTTGTCTGAACCATGCCACTGAAAATCAACTGATGCCCTGCACACATCACAATTATTATATGGTGATGAGGACTATTTCTCAATCTTTTTTTTTTTTTTTGTTTTCCAGCTTGAACCCAGTTTTGGAATAGTGAGGAATTCCATTTTCCTCCCATTGTTCAAACTTTTGACTCAACCAGCGTCTGAGAGCTGCAATAATTGATCCCATATTTTGCCAAATAACCAAGAGATGAGGATACCCCCTCATTCTATTTTCTAACCATTGCTCCTCTCCTTCTTAATACCCTCAGCCATGTTTATTTCGCAATTGAAACTTGTAATTCAAATTCAAAGCTTGCTTTGGAGCGACTTTTACCGCAAATTTTTTTTTTTTACCCATAAGCGGCTAAAACTCTCACAGCACGTAAATAGTAGAGAGGTGATGATATAACAATTTGCATTCTAGAATAGGTTGTTAATCTCACAGTCATCTAATCTAAAGACTAATAATATGATGCTTCATAATTTTTTTAGAAAATTTGACTCTCCATTTTGAATTTTTAACGGGAGAGTTAAAAAAGTTATTATTTATCTTTTATGGCTCAAAATAAATTGTTACCATGACGGTGCTAATCAATTCCCAAAAAAAAAAAACAGGAAAAAAATTGCTTAACTCCCTGAAATTTCAGCTTATAACCCAAGGAAGGAGCAGGGAGCAGGGGTGTACTAATTCCTCTAAGTTGGAAAAAAGATGCTCCTATGGGGGGGAGGGTCTTGGTGGTTTTATTCTACTTTTTTGTTATGGTTCATGGGTCAGTCATGATGGGGTTTATAATTAGTGGAAGCAGCTTTTTTTTGGGATTGTGGGGGAATGTCTGGCCTTGCATGGGGCTGTGCATGAGGAAGCTATCACCAGAGGGACAGATTTTCCAACGGGAATGATGCGGTTTGAATCTTTTAAAAGGCAGGAGAGAGAGAGAGAGAGAGAGAGAGAGAGAGAGACTGAGGAGTGCGGGGACTCTTAAGATTTTGGGAGGGAAAGTACTGAGAATCGATCGTGTTTCGATTATATGGCAATCATGAGTGAATCCCACCATCATGAGCATGACGCACCAGCAACTCTCTCCTCTAGCAGATAAACCATAAACCCACTCAACTTCTTTCTTTCCCTTCCTTCGTTCCGGAAGATATGGCCATGCCCACGACTGAATTCATAGTCCGTTTCATTCCTCCCCCTCGCCAGAAAAAGCAAAAAGTGTCTTCTCTTAGCCTAGCCTCGAATGGAAACATTTCTCATTATATGCTCGTTTGAATGATAAGGGAATGCGCGTAAGGGTAGGGGTTTGTTTCGTTTTGTTTGAGCCAATCTGTTTCCTACACTGCTTAGATGCTGCTGCTTTTGGCCCACTTGGGCTCCTCTTCTTCTCCCACTTTGTTTTGGAACAAAACAGGTAGAACATTGACCTCTCGAGTCTCCACGAATTTGATAAAAGACGTGTAATGAAGCATGCATGGAAAAGCTGTGGAAAAAAGCGATCCATGGAGAGAGAGAGACGTTCTCAGGTTCGACAATTGGAGTGATGGCACCGATGTGCAGAGCAGTTGGTGTTGATACAGAGGAAGAAGGACAAATAGGGAAAGAGATAAAAGAACAGAAAGCGTTTCTTTTTAATCAAATTGAAGCTTCTAACCCGATAATCTTATAGTACTGCCGGTTATTTATGTATGCACGATCTCCCGATCAATGGGCAATTTATGTAAATCACGCGATGATAATATGTGAGTCTACGATTGAGATTGTGTAACTATTGACAGTACTGTCAGGAAAACATTTTCCTAATCAAATCTAATCAAGCTGGACACTCCGCTCCACTCCATCAATGATGCATACTACTTGCCGAGCTGGCATGCCACGTTGTCAGGGAACACTATGACGTGGGACTTCAATTGACGGAAAGGGAAATCTCGAATGCTACTCGCGACGTTTGCACCGCGAAATGAAAGAAAATGAAAGTTTGGAATGCTACTGGGAGTGGGATGAGTCTTCACTCGCGGGGACTGCAATTGCGTGTGATATGATGGAAGTCAAAACAAACTTCATCGCTCCCGCCAACAAAGAAAATGTAGACTTATCTCATGAAACGAAACGAAACGATGACGTGATGGAGATGAGTTCCGCATCATACGAAGACGTATTAAAAGAGAAAAAAATTGGTACCGTAGTCCATCATTTTTCCATGCAACTCTGCCTCTTACCATGCAAAAAACCCTCCAAAAATCAGGAGTTGGAAAAGATTGCATTCGTTGTCTCGCTAAGCGGAGCCAAAGCTTTTCCTCTTAGCCTTAAGAGGGGTAGAGAGAGAGAGAGAGAGAGAGAGAGAGAGAGAGGCAATTAATGAGAGAAGGAGAGACTGAGACAGAGACAGAGACAGAGAGTTATGAGATTCACGGGAGGAAGACGAACCGAATCCAGACAAAATCTAAAGATGAAATTACCACTGCTCGACCCACCGATCAATGGCCCAAAGGCCAGCAGAAAGTAATGAAGGGGTGGACGATGAGATTGGGACTGAACTGATTGAGAGGGACTGAACTGATTGAGAAGGACAAACATTACTTTGGTTCCAGACCAGTCCTTTTCTGCAATCCCCTTCAATTTTGAAACCCCATTCCCCATCTTTACACGATTTCTTCGCAATTTCCATGAGAAAATCTATTCAGGGTAATCGCCCCAACCCTCAGAGCATATTGGTTCGCGAAACCCCCCCGCGTTCGATCCGTATGCCGCGGTTTTATCGGTAGATCGTATACGAGGGTCGGTATACTTCAGTATTTCTGCTTTGTAAATACCATCCCCTGCTTTTGTTTCTTTATCTTTTTACTCGTCCACGCTCTCTGCCTCTCTCTCTCTCTCGCTCTCCGCTGAAAAAGCCACAGAGAGAGAGAGAGAGATCTGAGCCAGAACTGTCCCCCTGCATTAACGACAGACACTGTGCTTTAGCTTGTATGCAACACTTTGAAGCTCCAATTTTCAACCCCCCACCCATCTTTGGAGAAAAAAAAAAAAATAGCCTCCTCCTGCTCCTCCTTCCCTGTCGCAATCCCCCTTCCTCCATTTGTCACTGTTTCTCTCTCTGTCTCTCTCTACTCACCCGCAATTTGAGCCCATGTCATGTCCAAATCCACGACCATTTTTGCCATGTCCCCATCACCCTAGATCCTCTCTCTCTCTCTGATCAAGACTTTATAAATGCATGGCCTGTTGTTTTCTCTGCTTAAATGGGAGATGGGACAACTTTGATGACTCGCTTTCATGGGGAATAAGAAGAAAGTAGCTTCCCCCCCATGCATAATAGCTCTCCCTTTTCTGGTCACAATTGGAGTAAAGAGTCCAGGATCTGAACACACACACACACAGCTTTGAGGATAAAATGTAAATTCTGTCCAAATGTCTTCTTGACCCATCAACAAAACTAGCCAAATCCTAAGACTCTATGCCCTATTGTCTATACTTCCTTTCTTGGTGTATATGACAAAAGGGGATGGAACGTAAAACCCCCCATCCCCCCAAAAAAAAGAAAAGAAAAGAAAAGAAATTGACAAAATTCAGTTGATTCCCATCTCATACTACTCCTAATTTTGCCACCGTTCACTTCCACACATTGGATTGGACTACACTTTGTCTTTAAATGTGTGAAGCTACATGTCGCAATCTCTCATAAAATCCCCCCCTTCCCCTCCTGCTTTTATACCGGCAAAAAGAGAGTATTTACAGAAGTTGCTTTTTTTTTTAGGGGCTAGTGGGGCTTTCGCTCCTCTTCTTCTTCCTCCTCCTCCTCCTCCTTTTTTGAGCAAACATGCATTTTGACTTTGCCATGGGAATATTCTGAAAAGGAAAGCCAAACCCCCCCTCCTCCATTTAAATCAAAACAACACTTCCACATGATGTGCAACCACTCATCTTTTTTGCCCACCCGAGAAAACAGAGCTTTGCTCGTACTGCCTTGACTGCTCCCTCCTCTCTTCTGCCCTTTGGTCCTCTGCTGGGTGCGGTGGCCACTTAGCCCTGCAACTTTTTTTCAAAGATTTGCTTAGTTTGTGGTACGAGATTTGCCCTGTTCTGTTGTTCAGGAGCCAAACGACATTGTCCAAGTACAGACAGTCGTTTCTGTTCAAGGCCTGTTTGGTTAACCATGTGATCTAGCGTCGCATGGCTTTCCTGACCAAAGGCAAGCCAATGATTTCGGCTCTTAAGACCGCCGCACATCGATCATTCACATCATTCTTTTGGATACGCGCTTGGGACTTCCGCAGTGGAAGATGCAACATCCTCAGGTCGATTTCTAAATTAATACAGATGCATGTACATTGTACACTTAAAGTTGCGATTATTCTCGACCTCCTTTTCTCCACGAGCCTTTTCATGCTTTCATACATATGCATGGAAGAACGCTGAGGAAGTTAGACTTGACAACTTCCTATGAACACTGAGTTCAACTATCGAATTAACCAAATGAAATTCAGTAGATTCCATTACGACAATCCATTTGAACCCTCGTGTCTTCCAAATATTAACTGAGTTGGAATAAAAAAAAAAACTTTTGAGCCAAATCCGACTGAGGCACCGCTTCAGAAATCTCACATGTCGTTCATACATTATCAGAGGAAACGGGGCTTCCCTTTCTCTTCACGTATAAAAGCCCATCCATGACTTGGATTTTGTCCAAATAAGCGCCCTTCACTGTTCAAAGATCAAGCCGCTGGCGTCGACCGACCACATACTCTGTTTTTTTTTTTTTTGCTGTAAAAGAGGCTATAAGCTAAGTAACATTTCTGTAAAAGCAATATGTCGTCATGACATTCTATGCATGAAACTAGACTTACAAAAGAGTCCTCCTCCATCCCGATTCCCATTTCATCACCACCAATCACGTGAAGATGTCGCATTATGAGGGTTACCATTAGAGCCCGGCGCCACCGGCCATAGCCCTTAGCGCGCGTACCGGATGCACATGCAGCCAGTGTGCTGAAAACAGCGTGTCTAGTCCGACATTTAGCTCACCTAATTAATCATATGGTTTACATGCTCCGAGTTCACAGATACATATCCCCGGAAAATCAGATCCACAAGAACCTTTACGACACCGCTATTTGCCGCTCTCACTGCCGGTAAGTCATTTCCACGTTCAATTCATTGGATATGCCCAATCACTAAGCTTTGGTTTCATTACTGCATTCAATTTCATTGGATATGCCGAATCACTAAGCTTTGGTAACTCGAGCGAATCGGCAACCACCCAGTCCAATGAGGTGGAAATTGAAGCAAAGTTCAGCTTCAGGCGTGAGCGTCAACAGTCTAAGCTGAAATCGTGGTTCCGAAGACAGAAAAAGACTTTTTTAAGTGACCTTTCAGACAATCATACCAATCTTTGTAAGAAGATTGAAAAGAATCATCGTAGAAACATTCTTAAACTGTGAAATGGCATTTCTCGAGTCTACTTAGACACTCGAAGAAGCAGCAGCAAAAAACAGACATGTAAAAGATTTCACAAAGTTGGTTTAACGCAATATACCGATTGGATTGCCTAGCTTAAAACTCGTCATAAGACGACGTTGCCTAGCGGCATAGCACATGACAAGTAAATCATCCGAGGCAAGGGACCCAATTGACGACGATTGGAGTGCGTCGTTGATGCCCTGTACTTGCTTTCACCATGAAAAAAACATCGTCAAACTATGAGTAATACCTTCAGGGCAACAGAAAAACCATGAATAAAGACTTCAGCAAATCTATCTGCCCTGGGGTCATAAGTGCTGGTCTACTGAGAAATGAGCATCACTGTAAATCTAATGACAGGTTTTTCAGCAGATGCACAATTTTTCTGAACCAATGATTCATCAACAACTAAAAACTACCTCAAGAGGGATCGGTTTATTCGTGTACATGCAAAGTGTGAAACTAAACAGCAATAACCACAGAAGCAAAACTACTGAAAGCTGACACTAAGAAGAAACCATGAAAATACATGGACAGCCAGGCCAGTTAAGGAGGGAAGCGGTTGGCTCAAGGTTCTGAAAAGGAAAACAAGAAAATGCTTACGCAGTGTGTCCAATTAATTAAGTGATTAAACATTCAATGATAATCCAATTTGTCAGAGGAAGTCCAGGGAGTGGGGATGTACAGAAACATTTTCGCAAGATTGAGTGTCAGTGAACATCGTCTTGGTGGGTCGCATCGCTGCTTCTGCCGTCAGATTCTGAACCATTATCCCTGAGCTTCAATTCCTTGATCCCCGGCAGTGCTGGTGTTTCTCCCTCGCCATCGACACAATCAGTGAGCTTCAACTCCTCAATCCGCGGCAGTGCTGGTGCATTGGACACATTCTCAACACATCCAGCTTGACTCGTCATTGTATCAAATCCATTCGGCATGAACCCATTGTACATGGGAATTGGCATTCCATAGTATCCAAACATATTGTCCGTGTAGGTGGGTCCAGAACCATTAAAATGAACTGCATGAGAAACAGAGTACGCACTGGCTCCATAGGAACCCCATCCGAATTTGTGATAACTCGAAAAATGGTCATACCCGTGGAACGACCCGTATGGAGATGCATAAGCAGGACAATAAACTGGCCAGTAATTGCGATACTCCCCTCCTCTCCCTGTGTGACCATTCACTTCACAACCATCATAGCAGAAGTTGCGCGCTTCCTTTGGAATAGCCCTCTTGACCTCCACAAACCTACCATGAATCTCATAAAAGTTGTTTTTCATCACATCCTCAGCCGATTCATCCGACGCAAAAGTGACAAAACCGAAGCCCCTAGGCCTCCGGCAGGGGTCGTGCATTATCACCACATCTGTGGTCTCGCCGAACCTCTCGAAAAAGGTCTTGAACTCGTTCTCTGTCAAGCTAGTTGGTAAGCCCCCAACGAATATCTTTCTACTCCTAAAGCGCGTGTCAGTGTTCTTGCCATTGAGACTGTTCCCACACGTCCTACAACAATGGTTTTGGCCGAGGCGGAAGTCTTGTTGATTCGGGTGGTGCTCTGTTCTGTTTGCCTCCCTCACCAGCACCTATATAGCATTCAGGAGGTAACAAAATTGCAGCTACAAAAGACAGATACCTAAAACATTACAAATTCAATTTCCCCGAAACATGACAGAATTGACTCTACCGTGATCCTCCTAAACTGAGACAACAATCTTCAAACATAGAATTCAAGCAAGATGCAAAATTGAACAAACCCAAAATTCCAAAGTCTCTTATTTTTCAATCTTTTGCTCGCGTTCAACAGAAACCGAACCAAATTAAGCGCCGCATTCTCGAACTCCCCCACGTACTTCTAGAAAAGGAAAAAAAAAAAAAAAGACACGGTGCAAACCAAGAAAATTCGAAAAACAGAAAGAAGAACCGCACTGACCTTCTTCCCTAGAATGACGTGCTCTTCGTCCTCGAGGGCGGCCTTCGCCGAAGCCGGGTCGAACAACGAGACGAAGGCGAAGCTTCTGGGGATCCCCGTGTCTCGATCCTTCGGGACGACGGCGTGCGAGACGTCACCGTACTTGCTGAAGTGCTCTCGCAGCGCCGCCTCGCTCGTCTCCCTCGAGATGCCTCCCACGTAAAGCTTCGCCTTTTCACCTTCCATGGCCGCAGGCGAACGACAGTGACGAAAATCTAGGAGAATAATTTTGTGGGTGTTCACGAAAAGCCCTCAACACAAACCCTAGAAGAGGATTTCACACGGAACTGGGGAGAAAACGACTTCGAAAGCAGGGAATTTGATTGAACCTGGGAAGTGAAACAAGGAAAGAGGAGAAATAAAGGGTGCGACTGCGAGCGAAGCCTCTTAAAGCGCGAACAGGAGTCTTCCGGTGCTCAAACTCGAGAGCTCAATTTGAATTTTGGGTTATCTATTTTTCTTGCTCTGTTAATGCACCCTAAAAAAGAAAGAAGTCCATTTTTTTTTTCCAAATCAAACAAATTTTCTGGTTTTTTTCCCCTCTTTCTTCTTCAATTAGGTCTATTTTTTTCCCACGAGAACGAAAGCCAAATTAAGAGAGAGAAAATAACAAATTGATCGTACAATTCAAAATCGATCCGATCAAATAATTTAGTATGTTCTGGTGGTTATCTTAATCGTAGTAATTCGAAGCTTATCCTCTTGTTAATTCAAAATATGAGGATGAAAATTAAGATGAAAGCTTTGTCCATTGAAAGAAGTTAAATCATATTCAAACTTCAAATTTGAAAATCAAAGAAATATATTCTTTTAATTCTCGCGGGTATGAGATTTTTTTTTTGTTTGGTCAGAAAAAAAAACTATAATTGACTATTAAAAGTTCTTACAACAAAGCCCATACAAGGGCATTGACACAAGCAAGCTCTCAAAGAGGTTGGGGAGGGGACGAGGCCCACGTGGCGGAAATACAGTTCACCCTATGCATTTTAGCGACCCAATCGGCTACCCGATTAGACTCTCTTTTGCAGTGATCCATGGAGATATTTGGGTTTTGGGCCAGCAATAACTGAGCTTCTTGGATAAGATTTTCGACTTTCCAATACTGTTTTTGACTGGTGGTTGACCACACGCACGATCAAGACTTTGGGAGTCAGACTTCACGAGCACCCGAAGGTTCTCGGAGGACTCCCGCGATCGCTCCATCGTTGATCTCGCCTCCAACCGACGCATCCACATTTAGTTTCCAGTCGGATCTAGTCGACGGGTTCCAATTAAGAGGTAAGGGCGATCAGTTTGACGTAAAGCTTCTATCTCTAGGATTCCATTTCCCATAGCTATCCAGTATGTTCTTCGCTTCGCTAATTTGGTTGTCCGCTTGAGGTTTCAGACCTTTGAAAACGAAATTGTTCCTTGACTTCTAGATACACCAAAGAAGGCATGTGATCCAATCGAAGGACGTAGCGAAGATTGGGCCATCTAGTCTTGCTTGAAGCTAAGCGTCCATCCGCAGGTAAGGGCCTTACCGATGATACATGTACTGTTGCTCCCAAATCTGTTGTGTCCAGGGGTGAAAAGGCAAGATGTATTCTATTATCTCTGTGTGTTGATTGCAAATAGGGCACGGGGGGATGGGAGATGATGTTTCGCCAGAAGAGATTCTCTCTTGTGGGCAAGGCATTCTGAGTTATACTCCATAGGAAAATCCGCATCGTCGGGGGTATATTAGCTTTCCATATTTCATTCCAAAGTCTTTGCGATGGCTGAAAAGAAGTTGAGGCTGCGTTCAAGTCCTCTTTCACCTTTAAATCTCTGATGAAGTTGTAAGCGCACTTCACAGAATACTCCCCAGTTTACTTTTTGGTCCATCTCAACTTATCCTTGCAAGGGAGCCGGCATAAAGGGATCAAAAAGATTTCCGACGTTATGTTTTCATCAAATGTCTGCTTAACCTTGTAGGTATCCAACTATGCTGTCTCCTTGATAATCAACTCCGACACTTTCAAGGGGTCATTTTTATTAGCCGGACCACCAATAATCCTCTTTTGAGCTAGTGATCCTCCCAAGGGGTCATTTCTCTCTATTCCTGAGATGGTCTCTCTGCCATATAAAATACCCTGACGTCCCCAAGATGGTTTAGATCCTTGTTTTTGCTTGTAGGAAACTACTATTTGGAAAATAGACACCTTTGAGTATTATGCTCCATGAAGAGTTTTGGTTCTGGGCTAATTTCCAAGCTTATTTCCCAAGTAGGGCTCTGTTGAAAGTGACCATGTTTTTGAAACCTAAGCCCCTGATATCTTCCCTCACTTTTAAAAGCTCCCACTTTTGCCTATGTACCCTGACTTTAGCCTCACTATTTTCCCACCGGAACTGAGAAATTCTTCTTTCAATGGACTTGCAGATAGAAATCGGGACTTTGAAAATTGACATGACATATTGGGGTATAGCTTGAATTAATGCTTTAATCAAGGTCTCTTTTCCAGCCTTCAAGAATAAGTTTTCCTTCCACCCTTCCAATTTCATATCGACTTGAGCATTTATCCATGAGAACATATCTTTATTTGTTTCTCCCCAGTTAGATGGCAGCCCTAAATACTTCCATGTTTTCACCATCTTTAGTACTCTAAGGGCATTTGCGAGGCTATTTTGAAGTTGCTGTGGGCAATTAGATCTCATAAAGATCCCTGACTTATTCAAATTTATATCCTGCCTCGTAGCGTAATATTATTGATTCATGATCATGACCAAATTTTGACATTCCACCAGTTTTCCATCCAAAAAGAAGATAGAGTCACTAGCAAATAATAAATGTGATGTAGGACAATACTTGTTAAGTTTAATACCTTGATTGTCCCTTCTGCCTTTTTCATCAACATCGAGAGGGTATTTACCACGAGAATGAATAGGTATGGGGAGACAGGGTCTCCTTGTCTGAGCCCCCTTGAAGATTGGAAGTAGGGAAGAGGCTTGCCATTAAATTTCAAACTCAAAGAAACCGATTTCACACATATCATGACTCTTGTCCATCCATTTTGAGCAAAAACCCATCTTGAGGAGGCACGCCTCTAAGAAATCCCATTCAACCCTATTGTAGGTTTTTTTCAAATCTAGCTTGAGGATAGCTTGGAATCTCTTTTTCCCCTTCTTAACTCGCATATGGTGCACGATTTCCTGAACAATTAGGATATTATCTTGTATTTTTCGCCCTCTAACAAAAGCACTTTGTACTTCGGCTGTAAGGCAGCCACCTCCTCAGCCTATTCATCAAGATCTTCGAGATGATCTTATAAGCCAAGTTGCATAGAACACGATCTTATGCAGCCTTTTGGAATCATCTTAGAACTTGAATTTTGGAATCCTTATTCTGCAGGTTCTAGAAGCCTTGTATCTTTTATGTTTCAAATGAAAGTGCTTTGGACCTACCAATTATCAACATCTTAGATATAGCAGTTACAAAGCAGGGACTAGAGTCGTGACACAACAAAATATTTTCGAGTACCATAAAAACAGGTTTCCAGTTATGAGTTACATGAATTAGCTAACGATCATGCTCTTTGGCTTAATGAGCCCCGAAGAATGCTCATAGATTTAAAAGAAATGATTCTTTAATGCCACTTACAACTATTTTTAGAGGAGCTATGCAAAGAAATTCCGAGATAAGTACACTATCAGTACCATAATATTTGTATGGGATTCACTTGAGTGCCGTAACTTTAAAAAATCATTTACTTGAGTGACATTACTGACGTGGACGCTGGAAAAACTGACCTAGATGCCAAAAAAGCTGAGGTGGCACGTCGAAAAGATGACATGGCATGCCGAAAAAGCTGACGTGGACATTGGAAAAGCTGACATAGCACTCAAGTGAACGATTTTGCTCCGACATAACACTCAAGTGAATGCCGTATACAAGTTATGACACTCGGTGTACTTATCACAAGAAATTCCATACCAAGATTCTTGGAATAATGAGGAAATGACAACATATCCTGCAACCTACTATATACTCGCAATTGTCAATTTTTTGAACTCAAAACCCATCCCGTATTCTTTACTACCTAGCTTGGAGCCTATCCAATCATTCCAATTCCACCGTTTTCCCTGGTCAACCCTTCAGTAAATATACCATGAGGTGCTCAAGTTAAGAAAACTCACAGAAGCTCGCTTTTTGTAAATCAAAGCTTCATAAGCCCCGAGCATCGTATGAAAACAGATAATGCCAGCATTAAGCATTCCATTCGGGGTTGCATAAGTCAGGATTTTCAGAGAAAATTTCAATTTAGGGCTATTTTTTCAAATAAGGGCCTTGACCGATATTTATTTCAAATAAATGCCTGAAGTGCCATTTTCATTTCAAAAATGGCTTTCAAGCGATTATGCATGTTTCAAATAAAGTTCTCTCATCACTCACCAGCAAATATGATTTTAATTTAGTTAAATTAAATTAAATTAAAAAAAATACAGCGGTGGCCACCCAGTTAGCGGTGGGGTGGCGTTCACAAGTGGGAGGAAGAACTCCCGCCTAGATTCTTTTTTTAAATTTGTAGAAAACTAGAAGAGAAATAAATAAAAGAAAATTCTTTTAAAAAATAAACGACAAAAATACCTTTACTTAATTGCCGAGAGATTATTTTTTGAGACTGATATGGTTACTTTAGTTTCTTATTTGAAATTATATTTATTTTAGACTTTTATTTAAAATAATAAATACACTTTAGGCTTTTATTTAAAATAAAATTTGCTTTAGTATCTTACTTGAAAAAATGAGATCACATTCCTAGATTTTTATATTTTTTCCGGTGCTTGAATGTACCCACGGGTTTTGACAAAAAAAAAAAAAAACAATTTACACACGGGTGGATTCGGGTCGAACTACGACCCGAAAGTACGACCCGAATCCGCCCGATGATGTCGTACGTTGTGCCAACCTGGACGGATTTCCACGCGTTCCTGTCGGCTTCTCCCCACGCCCTCCACCCTCTCTATCTCTGCATCAGATGTCCAGCTCCGATAAACCCTAGCACCTAAACCACCGATTCCTCAAGCCACCTTCAAGCTCCGTTTGTTCATCCGGACGCTCCGATCACCGCCATTCACTCGACGCTTCTCCTTCTCCGCTCCATTCGTAAGTCTGGCTGCTCCGTTTATAACCCTCTCTTTTTTTTTTGTTTGGTTCCCAACGCCTATTGCTTCTGGAACGATGAAGCTGTCCGCTCAATCAGGACGGCTCCTTCGTCTCCTTTCTCGGCCTTTTCGGGCTTCCCGGTAGTCTGTTTCAGGCCGCTTTAGCTGGTATTCGGGACAATCTTATCTAGCTATGTCAAAGCGGGCAACGTGTGCCTTTGCTTAGACGGGCTTTGTGAAGAACACCCGTTTTAAAAATACACTAGATAATTTTCATTAAATGATGCAAGTGCTGCTTTTACTATGGAGGGGGAAATTTGTAAACTTTTGGTTCTGGATACTTTGTCAGAAGAGTACTCTGAGGGCTCAAGATCAAACTTAAGAGGGCTTTGTCGTAGCTTGACTGTGATAATCACGACAATGATTGGTGCCTCGATCCATTATCTTGGTAGGTGTATCAATTTTGTAATATGGGGTAGATCGATCGAGTTAGTATATAATGTATGTTTCTTGCAATAATGCTGGTCTGGGTCTTTTGACTTTAAGGCAATTGAAAATGGACAATAACCTCTCCGGCAACGGGCGGGTAGGCGGGGGATTGAGGAACCTTCTTATTATAAGGAAAAAATCATTAATGGGCACCAAGGAGTGCAAAGTAGCAGGTTTCTTAAGCCTATGTCCTCTAGGATGACTGGGTGGTCAAAAATGTTTATCTGTAGCCATTGAATATTTGAATGCATAGTTTTTTAAAAATGTGAAGCGGTTCACCATGAAAAGCATGCTCTCGCTCCACTAGGCCAAAGAAGTGTGGAGATGGAAGAGGTTGTAACACTTATGCTATATCTATTTGCAATTTTATCCTTCCAGCTTTCATTTTTTTTTTTAATGTCGGTTGGTTAATCACAAAAAATGATTCCACCCATCATGTTTTAATCTATCTTCTATGTGTGAAGGTAAGTGTATCCTGAACTACCATTTCGTTAGGTGATTTATTAGGTCATGAATCGCACTGAATATTGGTAATAGGAAAGACGATTGTTTTGAGCTACAAACCAGATTTAAACACCATTTTGCATTGCCTGCTTAGCACAGCTTACTTTTTCAGTTTCACAGCCCTTCAATACTATTTCTCAACATGAAATCTTAAGTTATGGCCTCGTCTTACTACCTTAAGAATGTTCAGAGTGATTTAGATCCTGCCCACCTCGTCTTTTAGGCTGGAGTGCCTTTGACTTTCATATCTAATTATCTTGGAGGGATGAATTAGTTATATCTAAATTTTCTGGCTTAGATTTTCATCAAGCACTGCCATTGTGACATGCTTCTGAAGTGTGCGACTTAGTTTTTAGGCAACTTTGATCCAGCTAATCTTTATTGCCTGATTTGACCGAATGTTCCATTATCTGTGTGTACTATATTAAAAGTGTGGTCCACGTTAAGCTTTTCATATCATGTTTTAGCTAATAAATGAGTTTCTGCAGCTCTTCAAGTGTCAACGAGGCCTGTTTTTGTGCTGACATGGCCAATAATTCCCAATCCCCAGGTGCACAGGTAGAAACCTTTGATGAAATTAGCTTCTTAGTTATTTTTTCTTCATCTGCATCACGCATGAGTAGGCATACTCGTGTGTATTGGTTATGAGCTAGGCAGCCAAGCAACTTTCTCAATAATTGTTATTTGTGTCTTATCTGTGTTTGAGATATGCAAAAAGATTGTCATGCTTTGTGATGGAGTGAACAAATGCGTTTGGAATCGTTTCCCTGTTCAATTCTTGCATAATGACGAACGAGGTGTTTTATTTTATGATTACTCGCATAAATGCCGAGAGATGATTTGGCCCTTTGTTTATCTTTCCTTGGCCTTCAATCTGAATTAGTACGTCATCTTAAACTATTTCAAATGAAGAACTGATGGAGCCAAAAATTTGAAGGAACTTTCATCTTGAGATGCTCAGATGCTAGTTACGAACTTTAACTTTAATTGTAGAAAATCCGGATCCAGCCTCAGTAATCAGAGGGCCATTGATGTTACTTTTGACTTGGGTCCCTTTTGTGAGGAGAATTAGTAAGTGAATAAGATGGTGAATCAATCAAGTCGTGTATTCAATGCTTTCAGTTTAAATATATTTTGACATTGACTTTTCTCGTCTGCTTCAAAATTTTCCTCTTTATATCCGTACTTGATGGTCCTCGCTTTATAGGAACTAACATGACCATGTACGACGAACAAAATAGTAAAAATGGTTGATGACTTGTGTATACTTGGTTAAGAGAAGGGTTCCATCTCTCCTGTCCAGCAAAAGAATCCATTTCCTCTTTTTTCTTTGCCATAGTTTCAACTTTTGTCCATATATGTATACATTCCTGTTGATGTTATTGGGAGTCTCCTCTTGAGCTGTTCTATCTATCGACTATTACCTTGTTTCTGATTTATGGTGTCTTTTGTTTGAGTCAACTAGTCTCTTTGGCCTCCTCCATCTGGAATCGGTTCTCAGAGCTTTGGATCATCATTACCCATGCAACCCATGCAAGTGAGTTCTCTTTTCTGTGCAATTGGCAAAACACATCTGCTATAATTGTTGCCCCCATAAATACTGTATCTGCCATGTTAAGTACATGATAGATTCAAACATCTGATGCAGTACCGAGCGGTTATTCCACCACAGCAAGGGCAGACATATCTTTCTGCAACTTCCCACCATTTTCGACCAGCTGGACAAGATCAACTGCCTCAATTTTCTCATCCTATGCAGCAGTTACCTCAAAGGTCTAGTCAGCCTAGTTATACTCCTTCATCGCAGGCTTTGTTAATGCCCTATGCTCAAACAAGTAGGCCTTTGTCATCTAACTCTGCCCAGCCAAGTGCTCCTCCATTTCATAATCTGATGCCTGGCGTAGGTGGCCCTGGCGCACCTCTGGGTTCATCTTACACTGTAAGATTATTGTAATCTGTACTTCCTATTGTCTTTTTCTATTACATCTGTGTGCTTATTTTCACAGTTGTCTGTTGTTTTTTTAGTTCACACCATCTTTTGGGCAGCAACAGAATACTGTTGGTGCCCCATCTCATATTCAGCCGTTAACTCAAATGCATGCACCTGTTGCTGGACATCCTTGGTATTCCTCTGGAGCTCTGGGTGCATTACCTGCGACACCAATTCAGCAGACTGGACAACAAGCTCCAATTACTTCCCCTCCAGCTGCAGTGAGTGCCTCTGATGGTTTCTCTTTCCTTTCCATGGAATTTTGACTTGATGTGGTGGCAGTCTTCTTTCAAGGGATAGGATTGCTTTGCATAATTTTCTGAGTCATTGACTTGATCTGTATGCTTCTCGAATTTCGTTCAAGATACCTAGTATGCTATCACATGCAATTGCTATGCTTATGAGGTTTTCAATTGTGAAGCACAATCTGAGTGACATTAGCTATCTGTAGCTCATGTGCTTATCCTGCATCCTGCAGCTGTATGATCTAATTGAGGTAGTGTACCTATCATTTAGATGCTTCCTGGCATGGTATAACAGAATTGTCCACTCTGATCCCAAATTACCATGAATTACTGTTTCATTTTTTTCACATGAAAACTAAGTTTTCCTTATATGGAGTTTCATTGTAGGATATTCGATATGTACCTCATTCTCATCATGCGATTTAGACTTTTATTTTGGAATGAAGATCCCTTCCCCTCATTGTAAAGTTAATAATTTCATTTACCTTATGTTAGACCTCTTGCTTTCCCAAGGTGCAAAATGAATGATTTACCACTGCATGTATTTTTTTAGTTGCTTTTGTGCCTTTAATTGCCATTGACTTCATAACTTATTTGCTGTTTTGCCATATCAGGCAGTGAATGCTCCAAGCCCCTTTCAGCAGTCATCATCTGATTGGCAAGAACATGAAGCTTCTAATGGAAGACGGTAAATGCTTGTGTGACTGCAGTCATCCATATTCATGACGTGGGAATTTGGTGGCTTTCTCTTCTTGAAACAAATGTCACAAGGGCGTGGGAAATGAGTAGGGGACTTTCTTTTAAAAGTTCTAAAGAATTGGAAGGACCTGGTTTTCAAAATCAAGTCATAGATGTTTTATGACTAATCCCTCCGATTGTCTTTTTCATTGTCAGTCTGCTATACAACCGTAGAGGTCTGTAATACTTATTTAGTCTGATGTGGATCTGTAGTTGTCATTTAATGCGATATTGGAAGATGGCCCTTTGGAAATGCTGATTGAATTAGGTGAACTGCGGTTGTCCGTCCTGATCAACATCAACATCAACATCTTATCCCAAACTAGTTGGGGTTGGCGGTCGATGAACCCCAAAGAATCATAAAAATAAAAGCAGAATCAAGGTCGTCTGTCCTGATCAATCAGGATAAAATGATTTATATATAGACAAATCTTTTTTTTCATTTGTTTTGAGGAAATAATGGAAAGTGATGCTTTATCATGGTAATGAAATAAATGTGAACTGTCATCCGTTCTGCTCTGACTATGCAGGAAATTTTTTTCATTCATTGGCCATGTAAAGCTGAAAATTGTTTATTTTTAAATTTTTTTGAAGAAACTATGGAAAACCACACGCTGTTGTGTATCAACTTGTTTGCTTGCCTGGTATCACTTGAAATCATGAATGCAAACTATGCTCTTTGCTTAGCTAGGTCAATTACGGACAAGTTGTGGATCTTAGTTCAACGTTATCTTTAAACTACTGTATATTACGATGTCATGATCAAAGTGATTTATAAATATGTGTAGTGATTAATTGAGATTAACTTTTGAAATTGCGAGAGAAGTAGATATATTAATAAATCTCAGCCAAGTTAGGACACTTGGTTAGTTGCAATTGCCTCTGCCTTCTTTTCCTCCCTATCCAGTTCGAGAACGCTTGACACTTAAATTTTTTCCTGTATTGTGTACTTTTCT
The DNA here is from genome assembly GCA_028455895.1 of Rhodomyrtus tomentosa. Taxonomy (NCBI): domain Eukaryota; kingdom Viridiplantae; phylum Streptophyta; class Magnoliopsida; order Myrtales; family Myrtaceae; genus Rhodomyrtus; species Rhodomyrtus tomentosa. The sequence continues at coordinate 29,366,394 of JAPCWY010000001.1, read as the reverse complement.
TCAGATATTACTACAATAAGAAGACCAAACAGTCCAGTTGGGAAAAACCTCAAGAATTGATGACACCCCTTGAGGTGAGTTATGATGCTCTCAGCTGTTGTCACAATGCGGTCATGTGCTTCACGTGTCTTTCTATAGAATATTTATCACTTTGCCTATGGTTGATTGAATAAAACGTTTTATTTGAATTTATTTACTATGGAATTTCTTTACTATGGAATTTCTTTATGACGCATGTTTGATGCTAGATATTATTTTCTGTTGCTGTATATGCTCCTTGTGAAGGTGATATTTCACATCTATAAAGGAAGTAGTTGGCCATGCAAGTTTATTCATGATGTGGGATCAAGCTGTATGGACTATGGACAAGTGGCTGATGGATATTATAACTTAGCGTTTGCAATATTTGTTTCTTTTCCTCACTTTTTTATTTTTAGAGTGGGGACCATATGGTCTCTTGAACTTAACAATGTCGTTTGGTTTTCTGTAGTTATAAGCTGAGACTATTTAGAAGGTAGAATGGATTCTCATACCTTACAATAGTCGTCAATGTATCATTTTTAATGGCTTAAAGTGTCTGAACGGATAGATTGTCCTTCTTGTACTTAGCTTGTAATTCAAAGTGTAATGATATTCATATATTGACGTTTCTACCAAGGAATGAAAACCTTAGGGAGGTCATCTTTTTTAATTGGTCAGGGTCAGAAGAAAGGTACCTGGTATTATATCTTGTGGAATGTGGATACCATTGACGTCTGGCTTAGTCAGGCTACCATATTGAAGCTTTCTTGCTGTTGGTGTAAGATATGCTAAATCCTTTTCCATTCTCGTAACACATTCCTGTCACTCATGCAAAATTATCAACGACTGTTTTGTAGTTTTAACCTAATGCCGAATATGCACATGCACAACAAATTATGCTTTTGATTGCAGTGATCTGAGTTTTGAGTTTTGTATTCTTGAAAACCATTGCTATCTAGACTGCTTATGCTTTCATTGCTTTGCCATGGTATTCTGAGACTAAGGCTTCGTTTGTTCCACGGAAAATAAGCGATTTCGAAGATATTTTCTGAAAAGTAATCGCTTATATTGTTTAGAAAAATTAATCAACGAAAAATATTTTCATTATCGATAACAATCTATTCTTAACTATTTTCATAGGCGATGAGAAAAAATTCATTTATTCATTTTTTAAGAGATATAAACGATTATTTTTTGAAAAATATTTTCCAAATCACTCATTTTCCTGTGAACAGACAGAGCCTAATATGGACCTGATAATGATGCACAAGTTTCTTGATTTGACAAATTATGCGTCTCGATTTCCTACTTGTATCGACTGTAGTTATTAAGTATTGTTTGAGATAGAGACCAAGGTTTCTGTCAATCAATTTGGATTTATGCCAGGAAGATCTACCATGGAGGCTATTTTCTTAATACGACAATTGATGGAGATATATCGAGAAAGAAAGAATGACCTCCATATGGTGTTTATTGATTTTGAGAAGGCGTATGATAAGGTTCCAAGAAAGGTTTGTGATGGATTCTTGAGAAGAAAAAAATACCTTCAAAGTATGTCGAGGCAATCAAAGACATATATGACGGTGCAACTACATGTATGAAGGCTTGTAATGGCACATCAAGTTATTTTTCAATCACAGTAGGCTTACACCAAGGTTTTGCTTTGAGCCCTTACCTTTTTGCCCTGGTTATGGATGAGCTAACAAAAGATAGTCAAGATGAGGTGCCGTGGTGTATGCTATTTGCGGGCGATATCGTGCTTATTGATGAGACTAGGATTGGGGTTAACGCTAAGTTAGAGGTATGGAGAAGCACGTTAGAGTTTAAAGGATTTACGCTAAGTCGAAGTAAGACGGAGTACTTGAAGTGTGAGTTTGACGCTGCAGGAAGAGGGGATCAAGAAGCCGTAAATATGCTCGAACGGGAGGTACTTAAGAAAGATACATTTAGATATCTGGGATTAATATTGCAAAAGGAAGGAGAGATTGATGAGGATGTAAGCCATAGAATCAGAGCAGGTTGGATGAAATGGCGCAGTGCATCGGGATTTTTGTGTGATCGCAAAATTTCTCTTAGGTTAAAAGGAAAATTTTATAGAACAGCAGTCAGATCTGCTATGTTACACGGAGCTGAATGTTGGATAGCACAAAGGAAACATGAGCATAAAATGGGAGTAGCGGAAATGACGATGTTAATGTGGATGTGTGGTTATACAATGATGGATAAGATAATGAATGAAGAGATTCGATAAAAAGTTGGAGTAGAACCGGTGGCGGAAAAGATGAGAGCATAGATTGAGATGGTTTGAGCATATCCTCCGAAGGCCTTTAGTTGTACCGGTACGAACAGAAGATTGCTATCGAGAGCATAACACGAAGAAAGCAAGAGGTCGGTCGAAACTTACTTGGGGGAAAGCAGTAAAACAAGATTTAATGGAGTGAGAAATAGATTAGTGTACTGTTTGTATTAGAACGGAGTGGAGGAAGGCTATTAATCTTGTGGAGGGGTAGTGCATAGATAGATAAATATATATATTTACTTATTTATTTTTACACATTTATCTTTTTTCCCTTCTTTGATTCTGCTTTTATTTTTATAATTCTTTGGGGTTCATCGACCGCCGATTCCAACTAGTTTGGGATAAATGTGTTGTTGATGTTGATCGACTGTAGTTCTATATTATTCTACTGTACTATTCTTCTTAGTCTGTCATTTTGATTTTGTTATCTTATGAAGAGCTAATGTAACATATTTTATTACCTTTATCATTTGCTTTAAGCTGCTAACATATCCTTTTAATTCTATGAAGGTAAATATATTCAGTTTTGGGTAATTTTGCTTGCCTTAGTGGTTGTTATTCATTATTTATCTTTGTTTATGTTTTTGTTATTTTCGTTTCCTCTTGTTTTTAATTAGTGACTACTTTTTGCGACAGAGAGCTGATGCATCTACCGTTTGGAAGGAGTTTACAAATGCAGATGGAAGAAAGTGCGTGGGGACTTATTTTTTTCCCTAATTAATGCGGTTCTTTTGTAGTTGTGAACACATTGTTTTTGCACCGTCCTTATATAACTTGGAGTTGGCTTATTGCAGGTATTATTACAATAAGGATACGAAGCAATCTATATGGTCAATTCCCGAGGAAATGAAGGTTTATTACTTGTTGCTCAATAATGACCCCTCTAGCTTTTTGCTCAATTATTAAAACTGTTAGAGTCATTAAATATTAAACCATGCTTTCTTCTAATAGCTTAAATTTTTAGAGCAGTTGGTTGTGGTCCCACCAAATCTCACATGGTATCAGAGCAGGAGGTCCTGAGTTTAAATCTTTTCATGCTCCCATTTGCCTCTCTAATTAAATTTGCCCACGCTTAGTACTAAGCAAAAAGATTATACTAAGCGTGAGGGGGAGTGTTAGAGTAATTAAATATTAAACTACGCCTTTTCTAATAGCTTAAGCTTTTAGAGCAGTTGGCTGTGGTCCCACCAAATCTCACAAAAACTATTGTTGTCTGACATCAGTTGGCTCGGGAACTTGCTCTAAAAGCTGACGGTGGACTTGCGGAGTCAGGAACAACAGCTCAAGGCCCTGCTGCCGGTGATAGTGGATCAACTGAAGCACCTGCTGCGGCAAATGTTGTTAGCCCTGTTCCAGCCACTTCCGCTCTTCCTTTGGCTAATGCAACCCAGATGGCAATATCAAGTCCAGCAACTTCTGCTGGTGTGCCTTCCTCCTCTGCAACCGTGAATGATGTTGGATTTCAAGCTGCAGCAGTATCTGCTCCGCCCACTACCATTCCAGGAAGTTCCAGCTTGTCTCCGGCTTTTGGCAGTGCTAACTCATCAGGGTACTCCTTTTATTGTTGGTTTTTATTTTCTTAATTTGCTCTTTCAATATCATGTAACAGCCATCCATGCCACCTTGTTTCTCTCCAAAAGAGCCATATCATGCAGACTTATGCTAATAATCTGCATTTTGTGATGTGATATATGGTGGAATATTAAAAAGTAAAATATTATTACGGTAGTAAAATTCTAGAATATAGACATCTAAGTCATAAAACTCCTGAAGAGCATTCCCTCCTCAGGCCACAGCTGATCGGGTTTTGGGTAAAATTCTCGTTTTGCTTTGCTGTGTCAAGATAAGATCAGTGTCTCCTAGCAAATAACGTTTGTTAAAGTTAAATTATAGGAATTTTGGAGCTCATGATGATTAGCAGTTGATCAAAAAAGATGATGAGCCTTTTCACAAGTTGCACTTCACGGTGGAAGCTAGTGTTTGGAAAAACTTAAAAAACTGGATTAACTTCCCTGACCTGCACAAGACATGACTTGATCTGAATCTAATTTGAGAAACCTGTCAACTTCAAACAATTGGCATGAATCTGGAATAACGAAATCTCAGTAAATGTATAAGCTTGACTTTGAGACTGATCCAGGCCAAATATAATCTGTACCAAAATTCTCCCATCAAATCCAGAATTAACCCTCCAGCTATACTAACGTGTCTAACCTAAATCCACAGCGAAGGATTTGATCAGATGGTCCTGTTATAATGTTGAATGCAAACTAGGAATTGCATCTTTAGAGGATAGCTGCTATGCCACTTAATTGTGCCTCAGCAGAATAGGTCCCATTTCTATACTTCTGCTGACCATTAAAAGAATGGAGTCCTGGCTACGCCCCATCATTATATTTATGCCCATCTGTAATTGCTATAAGATTTGTCTAGGCAAACACTTTAAAGGTGCTGGAGCTTTCCTTGTTGTATGTGGTAATTGTTTGACTGCTGAACCATTAATCATCAATTTGCAGGGCTAGCTTTCAGACTGTGGTATCTCAAGATGCGACATTATCTGTAGATGGTGCCTCTTTGCAGGATATTGAGGTATGATTCAAATTTTTCCTGAGAATGATCCTATCGAAACGACAATCATCATTTTCAGCAGGACTCATGGAAATTCTTTTTCTCCTTGGAAAGATAAACATAAGTACATTGAGAAGGTACCAATGGGGTATTGCTCCTTCGAGGAAGACATTACGTGCAAATGTTATGAAAAAAAAAGTAGTCTCTGTCATTTCCAACAAAATAAAAGTGTCAAATTGAAGCTTCCTGTTGTACCAAAGGGAATGGTGTGTAGCCGATTGCCTCTACAAGAATCCTAGGAGGATTCTTATCCTTGAAATGCACTCCTTTCTTTCTTTTCCAAATGAGCATATACACTGTTTTATTGTTCTTGAATCCCCCAATTTACCCCAAAAATTGCAAAAACCATAGTTTAGATCTGTCTGGCCCAAATATATTGTAATCAAGGTTGTTAAAATTGCTTTGTAGCATAAATCGCTGGGGTGTGTAAGATCGAGTTGTAGGATTGTGTAAAAAATCTTATGATTCTGCAAACTAGCAAGAGAAAGTTAAAAGAATGTCAATCTATAGATAAGGAGCAACTATAATGCATATAGATACTAGATTTTGCCAATAAACAAGTAACATACCCTAGACCCCCCTCAAAAAAAAAAAAGTTGTAACATGCCCAAACCAACTATTTTATTGTCCTGTTGTCCAAACTTTCTATAAAAAACAGCATTCTATGAAGATAAATAATTGAAACTTACAATCTAAAAGGTAGATGTTGACCCACATTTTATTGAATTTATACTGTGGTTGGAACATCTTTCATCATCTCCACCATCAGCATTGAGTCTATCACTGAGATGATGCGAGTCTTGTAAAAATATTTTGAATATGTTGGCAAATATTCTGTCAAATCTAAAAAGTTTATTTTTTCACAAGAGTTGCGCCATCTTTGCCTATTGAGTCCATCCACAATGAAGTTTCCTTGTTTTTGAAGATGATCCATATTTAGTGTACATCCCAGGCAGCTTCCCTAGAGCCTCTGCTTCCCGAACAGACGTCCAAGGTAAAAGTGTGTTCTCTTGCTGCCTAGGAGTGATGAGATCATTTTAGTAGGATTTCACAGGAAAAGGTTCCTCCACAACAATCGGACATGGTCATCCTTTCCATGTCCGACGTCATCTAGTGCAATATATCTACATCAACATCAACATTAGCATCAACATCACCTTTATCTTAAATGAGTTGGGGTCGGCCGTCGATGAACCCAAAAATAAATAAAATAGAAAAAAGACCAATTGAGAAAAAAGAAATAATTATATAAAAATATATCAGCATCAACAATACCTTTATCCCAAACTAGTTGGGGTTGGCGGTCGATGAACATTAAAGAATAATAAAAATAAAAGCAGAATCAAACGAAGTAAAAGCGATAAATGTATAAAATAAATAAATAAATAAATACACACACACACACTACCCCTCCACAACACTAATTGCATTCCTCCACTCCGTCCTAAGACAAACAGTACACCAATCTATTTCTCACTCCATTAAATCTTGTTTTACTGCTTTCCCCTAAGTAAGTTTCGGCCAACCTTTTGCTTTCTTCGTGTTAGCTCTCGATAGCAGACTTTTGTTCGTACTAGTACATCTAAGGGACGTCGGAGTATATGCCCAAACCATCTCGATCTATGCTCTCTCATCGTTTCTGCCATCGGTTCTACTTCAACTTTTCATCGAATATCTTCATTCTTTATCTTAACGTCGAGGGAAAAGAGAGAAATATGTATGTATGTCTATATATATATATATAAATATATATAGGGAAAGTACTAAAAAGGACAGTCGAGAACATATGAATCTTGTTTTACTACTAAACCCAAATAAGTTTCGGACGACCTCTTTCTTTCTTCATGTCATCTGGTGCAATAACTCAAAAAAATTCAAGAGGGCTTCTAGCTTCCAGTCAATCTCCCATGCGATTTATTCGTTTCTGACCTAGCCTTCCAACAACAGCCACCTTAGCTGTCTCGTTCCTTGCTAAAACCAGCAAGTCAGAAAACTTTACTGTGGATTGATAGATGGTGCAAGCCTTATGAAATTATTTTGACTTTACTTTTCTTTTAGGACTGATGTTCTTGCAGAGTTCTTCGGAAATTCATCATTCATAATCCCGTTTTTATGCAAGTTCTTAGAGAGATTTGACATCATTGTGCATTTGATGTGCTGGAATAGTATGCATTTGTGTGTGATCTGACATCAGTTTACTAACTTGCAGGAGGCAAAAAGAGGAATGGCGGTGGCTGGGAAGGTTAATGAGACTCCTTTAGAGGAGAGAGCCCCAGAAGATGAACCTGTAGTATATCCTAGTAAGCAGGTGAGGAACCTTGAGACTATTGTCTTGGGCATGAAGTTCTGAATTGTTATCATGACTATGGTTTGCTCCACTTTCTGCTCACTTGTCTTTTCTTGCTTCTTTTCCTTATTCTATCTAGGAGGCTAAGAATGCATTTAAAGCGCTTCTGGAGTCCGTGAATGTTCAGTCCGACTGGACTTGGGAGCAGGTGTTACTTTCGGACTTCTTTTTCGATGTTTATCTTTTGAATAGCTCAATGCTCATAGTTGATAGTAATATCACAGACTATGAGAGAGATAATCAACGACCGAAGATACAGTGCTCTCAAGACACTTGGTGAGCGAAAACAAGCATTCAACGAGGTATGGTTCCTAAATTTTTGGGTTTGTGTATCCAGGGGTTCGTTTGTCCCCTTCGATTAGTGAATATCTATCTCTCATTCTTGCAGCTGCATTTCCTTAATGCTTTTATTGTGGTGACTTATGATCATTTGCATTATTTTGTAGTACTTGGGTCAAAGAAGAAAAGTGGAAGCGGAGGAAAGGCGCATGAGGCAGAAGAAAGCTAAGGAAGAATTCACAAAAATGCTAGAGGTATGATAGTTGTGGCTTAGATAGAAGTTCAACATCCTGCCATGGGTCATAACGCACTCTTCACACAACAAATCCACTTTGAAGTTGACTATTTTCATTTTCCCCTTTTTTTCACATTTTGGTCTTTCCGGGTTTATTGATTTGCAGGAGTGTAAGGACCTCACATCTTCTGTAAAATGGAGGTGATTCTCTTCCCAGTTGAGAATGCTAGATTGTCTAGTTCATCTATATGTTCTTGTTTTCTGGTTCTAGATTATCTGAGATGCTATAACTGTCTTAGCCTCTAATGGAATTCTTGTCACATTCAGCAAAGCAGTGACTATGTTTGAAAATGATGAACGATTCAAGGCTGTTGAACGGAATAGAGACCGGGAGGATCTTTTTGAAAACTATATGGTGGAACTTGGAAGGAAGGTACAAATTCAAATAGATCTGATGGCAGAATATGTAAACCCATATAGTATTTTATGTGCATTTGAATTTCTCATCAGGAAGTAGTCTTGCTTCTCTTCTTTTCTGTCTCAGCCTGCCATCTTTGTCGCCAGCCTTTCATTTAGATGTCAGTTTGGGTATTGTATATGATGTTGTAGTAACTCAAATGACCAATTTCAGGAAAAGGAAAAGGCTGTTGAGGAGCACAAGCACCATGTCACAGAATACCGAAAATATCTGGAATCCTGTGACTTCATTAAAGTATGTACGAGTGACTGACCACTAGTAGTTTGGGTTATTAAAGTTTTTCATGGCATCTGATTGTGGGAAGTCTCATCTTTCTTGCAGGTGAACAGCCAGTGGCGAAAAATTGTTGATCGTTTAGAGGATGATGAAAGATGCTCACGTCTTGAAAAAATTGACAGATTGCTCATTTATCAGGTATACCAAGTTGCAAACTCATTACCTGGAGTTTTAAGTCGGGATGCTGATGTGTTGGTTATGACAGGATTATATCCGTGACTTGGAGAAGGAAGAAGAGGAACAAAAGAAGATACAGAAGGTACCTATTGTTTAATTGCTCTTTGTTTCTTCTGATATTATTGTATTTTTGCATATCTATAATTGTAGTATGCATGTCATCTTTGTATCTAATCTTCTTTTGATCAATGAAGGAACAACTGAGGCGGTCTGAGCGGAAAAACCGTGATGCATTTCGTAAACTGATGGAAGAAGATATTGCTGCGGGCACACTCAATGCTAAGACACTCTGGCATGATTATTGCTTGAAGGTAAAAGCTTATATCCAAATCTGGGACTAACTTCACTTTTTTTCTCCCACCCATCAGGACCGCGTTTAATTGAGCAGAATAAAATATGAGAGCTTACTGCACATTGTAGGCCGCTTCTGTTCTTCAGCAATTCTTTTTTGGATTCCAGGTTAAGGACATGTCTGAGTATCAGGCAATTGCATCAAATACCTCTGGTTCGACTCCTAAAGATTTGTTTGAGGATGTCATGGAGGAACTAGAGAAAAAGGTCTGTTGCTTATACACCCACTTTTATCATCGCTTTTTTTCAATTGGAGGGATGTGGATAAAGAAAAATGATATTTTCATCCCACGGCTTGTTCTTTTCTTAACATTAGCATTTAATGAAGTGAGTAATCTGGTTAACGTGGACCATGCAAGCAGTAGTTGACCGTAAAAATGAAAAAGGAAGAGGAGTTGGGTTAGGACAAGAACCAACTGCAATTTATATATTATGGAAGCTTGTAAAACCTGAATCTTAACAGTGAACCAATTGCAATTCAAAGAGCTTGTGACAAATACAAATTCAAAGAGATTTGAAGTACAAATTCAAAGATTATCTACAAAAGCATCTGTATTTTCTCAGTGACCTGGCATCAGCAAATTGCGATTCCAAATAGCATTCTGTTAAGTCTGCCCTACCTTAATGCGTACCTAGATAATTAGTGTTGGACGCAATTAGTGTTGGACGCTTCCTGAACCCACCTACACCGTATTATACTGAACGTGAATATGGCTCGACTCGATTAGCATTGCATGCCTTACATCTGTTTTTCTCTCTTGTCCGGTTTATAGGCGGGGCTTTTGGTTTCAATGGCCTAGATTTTGTTTGCACAACCCGTTGTGAGCTTAATTGAGGGTTTTTGTGGCCCTTTGCTCACTTTGTTGAGGGACATTTAGCCTATAGCTCTTTTTCGCGAGGATCATGGGTTCCAAATTTTGCTCACGTGATGTGGACTCTTGTCGGTGAAAGTTCACTCTTCCTCGCGTGACCTATACGTGGTCATTTCCAGCTAGTTTTAGTGGTACCGCTGCTTTGGATTGTCGGAGATGGTCACACAGTTCATGTTACAGACATTGTGGCAATAAGTCGTGATTTTATCTGTCAATTGGCATTGTCTGTGTGATTCGGTTCTGTGTCAACACATTATGAGTGTTGAAAGCATCCGTGCTGGCACATTTATAGATTATCGGTAGTCTAAAGGTTTGATTACCTTTAAGTCTTTGTTTTGTATATGTAGTTCAGCCCAAATAAATAGAGAACCCTATCATGATGGGTGATATTGAGGTAAACTTGAGTGATGTCCTCTTGCTACATAAGTGGAAACTAAGAAAAGCGCGTATGAATCAACAGATCTGAAGTGGATCACTGTAAAACACTCACCAGCAAATGCGATGAAATAACAAACTTTTACCAAGTAATAACATATTAATGGACTTGATGAACTTCAGTTATGCTTTGCTTGAAATGACTAGAGTATGTCCCTGAACAGTAGTTGGACATTTTCTTTATGCTTTCTTTTTCCCATTTGGTATTGATTGACATCCTGTGGACTTTGGATCAGTATTGACTTACAAGATGTGGTTGAATGCTGCCAGGATTTATCCTCTTATTAAAATCATAAGCAACCTGGAGTTTGTTCTGAACTTTGATGTTCTTTCAAGAATTAGCGAGACATGTTTAAATCCAGTGGATGGTCTCTTGTCAAAAAGTATTAGATAAGTGTACTTTCCAGACTTTTGTGGTCAACGCAGTTTTCTGTATTGCTTGTTATGATACTAGAAGAGTTGCATTGCCATGAATTTGCTTGTTCGTTACAATAAGAGAGAAGCAGTGAAGAAACCTAAAAGTATAAGACGAGTATTCAAAGTTGTGTTACAATAAGATAGATGGAAATGGATTGACTCTTTCTTTTCTTCCTGTTGAGGCATTTGGTTTTTAAGTTGTCTTAGTGCAGGCATTTCCTTCTAAGCCTGTTAGATTTTCTTGAAGACACCAGTCATGATTGGTTCCTCGATAATTTTACTTCATTTTTCTAATTTAATGGCATTTGAATTAATCCACCTTAAAGTAGTCATGTTCCTATATTATGGTTTGTGGATTATCTAATCACTTGCCTTTGGCTAATGGACAGTACCATGAAGATAAAACTAGTGTAAAAGATGCAATGAAGTTGGGGAAGGTAAAGGTAGTTGCTTAAAGTAAAGCTTTCTACATCTTTTACTTGGTCATTAGCGTTCACTTTATTTTTCTTAGATTACTATGGCATCAACATGGACTTTTGAGGATTTCAAGGCTTCTATATTGGAAGATATCGGTGCCCCACTTATATCAGATGTTAACTCGAAGGTACTTCCGGTTCTTTCTTTGTAGTTTTAAACGATATAATCTTATTTCTTACCTCTGGTAAAATCTACTGCAGCTTGGTGAAGCTTAATATTTTGAAGCACTTTTAAGGTAGAAACTTGCTGGTTGCGTGATCGATCTTTCCGGTGAAAGAATTAGCATGGCTGGGGGTTTGAGGTTTCGGGATAGACCTTAAGACTTCAAAACGAGACATGCAAGCTAAAAGTATCATTCTATTTCTTACGTACTGTAGAAAATTTGTGTGATTTAGAAGGCAGATGTTTATATGTTTTACGATCTGAAGGTTTGAGGTGCTTATATGAAAATTATTCAGATTAAGATACAGCCAAATCTGCAAATATGTGGGTGGAAGAGTATCTTGCTTTAAGAGTTTGGGGCTACTTCTGTATTCATGGACTTCTATGTGATTGACATATTGTGGTACTATTAGTTGTGTGCATGCAACACTAGGGTAATTTAGTCTTTTCCTAGCAAGTAGGGGAGGGCAGGTCATGTTAAAATGGATATCCACTTAATTAGAGCCTGGTACCTGTCTAATTCCATGCATTAAGTTTGTGTACTCGAAATCTTTTTGGTGTGCCACCTTAATGAACAGCAGGCAAAAAAATTTGTTTCTGTTGCTTTAGCCTCATATATTGGAATGCTTCAATTTCTTTAATGATGCTGGTGTTGAGGTTCTGATGAGCTGACTTTAGGATCTCTACATTCTCTGTTAAAAGAAGAAACTAGTGATGACTGTTTTGCCTTATCCTTTTGTGCATGATTGGGGATCTAGCATGTCCATGTAGGATTTGCATTTCTGTTGTGGCATTTGTTAACTGCGCGTGACTAAATTGTAATTGTACTTTGTATGGAAGCTTGTGTATGAGGACCTTCTTGAAAGAGCCAAGGAGAAGGAAGAAAAAGAAGCAAAAAAACGTCGCCATTTGGCCGATGACTTCACCGAATTATTGTATACGCTAAAGGTATCCGTTAGTTACTATTGCTGTGACTACTTTAGAACACTTACATATTTTTTCGAAAAATGATTTTCCATCACTTTCAGGAAATAACTGCAACTTCTGATTGGGAGGAGTGCAAACCACTGTTTGAAGATAGTCATGAATTTAAGTACGGTTTGAGTGTTCTTGAAAATTTAATTTCATTGCTTTAATCATCGTCAAAGTGCTCACAGCAATTCCTTTTCTTCGTTGACGTACTGTCTTAGATTGATGGGGGATGAGAGCTTTAGTAGAGAGATTTTTGAGGAATATAAAGCGTATTTGCAGGAAAAGGCAAAAGAGAAGGGACGCAAGCGTGAGGAGGAAAAGGTAATTGAAATTTGTCAACAGCTCCTTGTTTATTTATTTTGCTCGAGAATTCGTTCTTATAGTCCAACAAAACTGATGTAGTAATCATACTATTTTGCTTGTTAAAGATAAATTTTTGGGGTGGTTGGCTCTAGATAGTTATCACTTTGTACTTGATCTTACGTGGGAATAAAGTTCTTTTGTCAAGATAGAAACTGGAGATTCTGTATCTTCTTAATTGAAACCTGGTGAAGTCCTGACACGTTGCTGTTGTTGTAGGTTTGCCTCCTCACTTAGACTTAACAAAGGTGGAAGGAGTCAATAAGGAAATATAATTATCACTTTGTACTTGATATTACGTTGCAAATAAAGCTCTTTTGTCGAGATAGAAATTGGAGATTCTGTATCTTCTTAATCAAAACCTGGTGAATTCCCAATGTGTTGCTGTTGTTGTAGGTTTGCCTCCTTGCTTAGACTTAATAAAGGTGAAAGGAGACGATAAGGAAATATAAGGGATATTTAGACTTAAGAGAATTAGTAAATACCGAATCGACCGTAATAACATATTAATAGAGCTGATCCTACCTAGTGGGATAAGGCTTAGTTTGTTGGTGTTAGAGGCTTGCCTTGATTAATTTCTTGCAGTGGATTAATATGTGTGCCCTTCTTCAAGATTTGGGTTCAATTCTTAGCTGAACAGGTATAATTACTTTAGTGCAGAAGGTATCCAGCAAAGCAAATCTGTTTTTCTGTGCAAAGTTATCCACTTTCAGATATTTTAGAGAGAGACAGTGCGTGTTATCCTTAGGAGTTATATTTATTAGCCCAGACATTGGAGGGATGTTGTTTGTCTCCTGAATGGTCTGTGTTCACAGTACCTGGCTAGCTTAGTTTTGTGGATTATCTGTTGTCAATAATTTAAGTTTTATCGATTATCGTATAGCTGTTCAACTAGACTACTTTGAACTATTGGACGGAATGAACTGCTCATCAGTCACTTGACCATTTGGCTCGCCAGTCCGGTTTTGAAAATACTGCTTTTGTGCCTCTACTAGTTAAGGAATACCTTAACGAGGCAATAATATTTATTTCCTGCTGCTTTCATTAATTCCTTGGGTATAGATATGTACGACTTCTTGTGAACTAGCTCTGAATACGTTCCTCAATCTCTAATCTTCCATCGAGACATTGCAGGCCAGAAAAGAAAAGGAGAGAGAGGACAAAGAGAAACGCAAGGACAAGGAGAGAAAGGACAAGGAGAAAGATCGTGAAAGAGAAAAGCAGAAGGATAAATCCAAGAAGGATGAAACTGACAGTGAAACTGCAGATGTGAATGAGACACATGATTACAAGGATGACAAGAAGAAAGAAAAGGAAAAAGATAGGAAGCATCGTAAGCGCCATCAGACTGCCAGTGACGACGTCTACTCTGACCGGGATGAAAAAGATTCCAAAAGATCCAAAAAACACGGTAGTGATCGCAAAAAATCAAGGAAGGTAATTAAGTATTTATACAAATGCTACTCAAGTCTGTCGAGCAAGATGTAGTTTTCAGAAAGATAAACTGCTATTATGTACTTGCAGCATGCACACTCACCTGAATCAGATACTGAGAGCCGGCATAAGAGACATAAAAGAGATCACCGAGATAGTTCCCGTCGGAGTGGTTATGAGGAACTAGAAGATGGCGAACTTGGTGAAGATGGGGAAATCCAGTAGTCCATTGTCTTTCTTCTGTTCAGACATTTCCATGCAATATGAGCATTAATTAGCTCTGTAAAATTGTTATCAGTTCAATTCTTTGATATTCAACAGTCTGGGATGTGGTCATTGTGATTCGGGGATAATGGCTAGCAATGTCCGACTGGCTGCTGAAAAATTGAAGGTTGATAGGCATAGATCAATAAGATTGTTGGTACCAATTTCTCTGCCTGTGGAGGTTTCGTGGTCACCGTTGAGCCTGTTGACAGGATCCCTGCGTACTGCTTCTAAACTAACGAGAGGATTTTTAAGGGATGCGCGGACATATCTTCTTGCTTATGTTGTCTTGTCTCCGTAAAAAGGTCAAAGAGACTAATGTACTCTTCTTGGTTGGGATATGGGAGATAATTATCGCGATCGCCGTAATATATTTATTGCACGTCAGAGAGTGACCGGATCTTTATTGATTCACAGTATCTATGAAAAAATATTGAATGAATTACATAATCATGATCCTTGAAGTGATTTGTCTGGACAGCTTACTTCTTGTAGCCTTGAAGTTGAAGCAACGTGTGTTGAAAAGATGTCCAAAGCTGGTTACCTACCTGTCAAACTCTTTGTTCCGTGAGATTAAAGTAACCCCAAGGTTAAGTTATCGCAAAAATCTGTTTAAAAGCATGAAAAGCAGAATAGTATCGAGAATGTCTGCACTATGGTCCAAGCTTTAATGGAGGAAGTTAGTGCATGTGGTTCATCTATGATTTTAAACATGATGCTGAGGGCCAGTTGACACATTTATTTTTCTCACATCCTATATTCATAACATTAATAAAGAGCTTCTCAAGTGCGTGTGCACGCAATTGATTGTACTTATCACGTTAATAGATACAAAATGTGCTTGTCGGATCTTATTGAAGTTTCTTCCTGTAACACTTCGCGAACTTCTTGTGAGTTTGGCCATTGACAAGAATAGTGCACTAAAGTATAAATCTCAGTTTGAAGAAGGAACAAATTGAGGGTTTTTTTTTTTCCTGTTTGATTTCGTCTAAGGTTCTGAACTCCAAAAGTGAAGTGGAATATAATGAAAATATTCGACAATTTGAATATCACTGTATGGAAAAGCCATTGGCTAATTACATTAACAATATATAGCTTCCTTTTAAAGAGCTCTTTGTGCTTGTTTGGATAGACTTGTACATGCATTATGGAACCGTGTTATTTCAAAAGCTGGGGACACATTCGACTTTGAAATCATATCTACATCTTTCAAAGGGCAATTTAGTTTAGTTTACAAATATAACATGCCATGCATTGGAGAATCAGTTTCTGGAAATCAAAATCAAATTGTCAAGTGAGGTAAGAATTCATCATCATCTTCGTAGTCCTTTTTTCAAGAACTTGATTACTTGGGTGTTAATATTTGCTTTAGATAAGTTCTACAAGCAATATGAAATAGAGTTGGGCTATCTGCTTGTGTCCGAGTGTTTTATGCAAGAAAAAACTTACATGATAGTATAACAGTACTCTTAGTTATTTCTGACTGTAAATCCACATATCATCACCGCGTGCTTTGCATAACATGCTTATTAATTAAAAATCGTGATGTCAGAAATAATGACAGTATTGTCAGACTGTCATGCTAGCTGGAGCCTTTTATGCATTCTATGGACCTTCCGTGTGTGCATGAAATGAGATTTAGGTTTTTTTTTTTTTTTGATGATTTGCCTCTAGATTTAATTAATAAAAGAGTGAGGCTTGATATAAGGACTTTTTGGGATCATGATATTGTGCAAAATAATGAAGAAGATTCATTTCCACAATTACTTCATGAGTTGGAAAGAATGTATCAAGAATGGCCACTTTCGAACAAGGAAGTTGTTCGAAAGTAAATTGAGCAATTTGTATGAGCAAGTGATCTTTTCTTACTTGAGCCCTTACCTACATCTCATAAGATTGTCCTTCCAGTTTAAAAACTAAAGCGGAAGCAACTTCTACACAACGTGATTCTTCTTCATTTGAGATTTTTACGAAGGGAAAGAGATGTGGTGCTTGTAAGGATTATGGCCATAATACTCGCTTGCTAATGCAATTGAAATTTTTTATTGTCTGATTCAGGTAAAATCTTTCCTTTAAGAGAAGAGCCTTTTCGAAGGAAGCCAAGCAGTTGAATAGACAATATCTTTTATTAAGTTGCATATGCAACTTGTTATTATTGCGGTACGCTAGGATAATTTCCTTTTCATTTAAGGGTCCTTGAAATTTCTGATGCGCATAGGATTGACAAAAAAAAAAAAAAAGTATTTGCAAATGGTTTGAATGGGGTGGTCTTATAATGCGACTACAATTTCCATAATTTCTTAGCAACAACTGATTATAGCTGTAAAAAAAAGAAGAAGCAAAGATAGTATTCTATGTAATAATTTTTTAGGATATTTTTCTTTTGCATTTGCATGATGATGACATCATGTAATGATAGCTTGGAAAACAATGGTTATTCGACTAACATATTCACCGAGTAAAATGAAAGTTGAGCAGTTAAAATACACGGACTACAACATAATTATAGATGTTAATGTCATAGTTAAATGAAATGTGTACAAAAATAGGTAGAAGATTCTTTTCACTCGTGCTTATGCTTAGCTTATTTTTTTTGAATAATAGCGTCCTGATATAAAATAAGAAAAAAAATATATATCAACTTATTAGCACAACAATTATTTCGCTATCTACCAAATAAACTATTTTTTTTCGGAAAATAGGAACACCAACTTCATTCCAAATGGAGAAAAAAAGGACAAAAATAATAAAAAATCAAGAGTGAGTCCCACGTATAACTCCACAAATGCTGTTTGAGAGGAACATGGTAGGTTCTTTTTTTTTTTTTTTTTTTTTTTTCTCACGTGAAAGGGTCTATTCCTCGTGGTGGTGGGATATGAGAGAGCATGTTAATTTTTTTTTTTTTTTGGGTAAGGAAAGACCATGGTAATTTAATCTCTGCTAAAATTGAAACACACAATAGAACCAAGAAAAAAAAAAGGAAGAAATAATCGTAAATTAAGAGTGAGATCCGCAATGGACAATGTAGTCAAATCAATGTGATAGCGGTTGTCGGGCAAAGAAATAAAGCGAGCCTCTAGATAAAGTTAATCTCCATTCGAGGAACTGCAAAACCAAACAACTTAACTTACTTGATGTGTGTTTGCAGTTGCGGAGAACCCTTGTTATATTGAATAATACGACTGCAGGTGAAGCTTGAATTATTCATGTAGTTTTTACTCAATAATGGATAATTCAAGTTTGAGGAGGTGTTCTGGCGCAGTGGCCTGGACTCGATAATAGTCGTTACACAAAGTTTTGCAGTGCCTGGTATAATGAACAGAGGGAGTATTGACAATCTTGTCGCCTCCAAAAGATCGGACAGCATCTATTCAAGGTTTCATCGAGTGTCGGAGATGGTCGTATGCTGAGTGTGATGGCTGCATGAATGAAGAAGATTCGGTCCGTAGCTGTAGTACATTGGGACGTTCACAGTAGTTTAGGGGGTCGTTTTCAAATGGTAATCGCTCCAATCGTTCATCAAGAGCGAGCCGGATGCGGGGGAGTGCATCAAGGTCCATCTTCCACATCCAACCAGATTCTTTCGACAGAGGATTGTAAAATGGGAAACCATTTCTTTCATATATCCTGTTAGGATATGCAGTAGAAAGACGACCACGTTTTCCCTCAGGATTCAGAGCAGCTCATTAAGTTCTCAGAATGGACGAGAGGTCTGAGCAAACGTGTGAGGATTTATTAATAGTTAGCTGTTGCAAGTAATCACATCCTTTGTAATTGAAGATCAACCATGTCTAGAACAATTTCGTTCGTGATCTCTTCTATGATGGCATCTCCAACTTCCGAACTTATTTGCATCTTTTGTGGTACACTGTTTCCCCATTCTTCTATGGTATCTAAGTAATCCGAATAGAACAGCTCGTTCATGCTCGTTTCGTCTCTGGATGTTCTACCCCATGCCACGACCTTGTCACGTATGAGATTCCCGATCTCCTCGGGCCCCAAGTTGACTCGGTTGCGTCCTTTCGCTTTCTCCTTTCGCTCCTGGGTCTCTATAATCTCCTTCACACAATCAAACAGGAGCAGCTTTGTCTGCTGCAGTATCATTTTCGAGCTCAAGTGCCTGTATGAAGCGCTCGAGTCCGAGGCCTGGCTTGCTTCTTCTGTTCTAGTGAAGCCCTGCTTGTCTTTTAAGCAGTGGAATAGTATGTCCAAGATTGAAGCAGACAATACGGAGTCTTCAGTTATCTTTATTGGCTGGACAACTTTGCGAGTTGGCGCATTCGACTCTTGCCTTGTGGGAGAATACTGCGAATCCTGCTTCCCTGTCCAATGCAAAGGATATTTAGTTGCAAAAGCAAGATAGTTCCCCGTAACACAAAAAGGAATGGCAGAGATCAAGATACTAACTATCATGAAGAGGCGCGAGGTAATTCGCTTGCTTTGTCGCCGAGACATGTTTGAACTGCTCCTTGTGCTTCTCTGTGCTCCATTGGATAGTTGAATCCTTTACACCCTGGCCGATTCATGTGTCACTTTGTTATGAAACTCTATATGCATGTGATAATCTAAACAGCTTCACCAATAAATTTGTGCTCTCAAAGGAGTGGGAAGCGTGTCGGTATCATGAGGCCGTAGAAAAAGATCAATCAGACTGAAAAATGATACGTCTATACCTGTACAGTTTTCGCGTTTGGATCGAACGGTGCATGTTTGCTTTCTGAAGTAGTGGGTTTTTCTTCTTTATCGCTCTCGGAGCAAGAAAAGTAAGTTGTCACGTCGCTGGACAAGGAATATCCGTCGGCTTCGGCGGCTTCCTGTTTAGTAGTATGATCAGCAATTCCAGTCTCTTCACCTCTTCCCCTGTTCTTCAATCTGTGCTTCTCACTAAAAGAAGCAACCTTGTTGTAGAGGGTTCTCAGCAACTTCGAAAGCCGAACGATGCTCTTTCGACTCGTCGGAGGTTGACAGCCGCTTCTCGAATTCCACCTCCTCAAAGACGCACTCCTGTTCGCATGCCATCTCTCCGACAGATACACTTCCAAAACAAAAGGCTCTTGCTCTTCTTGGAGAAGCTCTCCAAGCTGTTTGACTCGATCAGCTTTTGCTCTGGATTCCATAGGGGTAGGGCTAGTGTGGAAAGTGAGCATGGGGGACTAGCTAGGGACCAAGTTTTGAGGATATTGGAAGAGAGAGACGAGAAAGACAAGAAAGCAAGCGGGATCAACCATCAGGCGGCATTAAATCTTATGGACAAGGCATGTCTGTCAGCTTGGGACACAACATAAGCCATGGCAGAAAGGAAGATTTTGAGGAATCTGAGGTTCAAGGAGTGGAAGAGAGGGATGGTCCAACCAATCTGTAGGTGTTATAGCATTTTCAAGTATGGGGACAACCCATGACTCCCGAAGACTGACTGTAACTCAGAAACTTGTCTAGGAGTGCCTTTGATTGTTTTTTCTAATCCAGCTACTTCAGTTCAATTTCAAAGAAAAAAAAAATATTCTTGTCTTATTTCTTCTCTCTCAAAGTTAGGTGGTCCAAGAAATTTGTCCTTATGTGGAAGGTGCTCGAGGACAAGTGATTAGCCCCCACAAACGAGTACACCTATGGCTTCTCCCACGTTTTTAAAAAAAAGTTTATACAGTTTCACCTGAAATGTCAATCTAGATATAAAAATTATGCATGATGAATGATTGGATTGACAAATTTCATGTTGTTTTGCGTTTGGGTTCATGCATATCTATGTGAACATGATTGTCCGCCTTTGTATATGACGCCAAATTAATCTCTCATGCTCCTGTTTATTAGAACATGAGATGGATAATTTAATCATTTTCTCCATAAAGACAGGAAGGGAATGTAGCACCTAGGCTCAATGAGAATGTAATCATCACATGGGTGGTGGGTCCCCATGACCGTGATCGTGATTAAGGAGTTGTCTGAATCAGTATCATTAGACATCAATCACATGCTCTGGGCTTTATAAATTATTAAGTCTTTTAATTGCAGTACCTTGGCTGCAACAAAATAAGTCTCATGAGTTCTCACTTTTTAATTTGCGCAAAAGACTTACATAAGTTGACCAGTTCAGCTAGGTTCCCGAGCGTGCCGGTTGATTTATGATTTCGTAAAACTGGAAGTTATAATTTCGATTTAGTTCTCGATTCCAAAAGTGAAACCACCCACTCAGACCGGATCAATTATTTTTAAATTAATTTTCTTTCTTCAAAATTTATAAAGAAATCATTTAAATTATTAATTATTATGGGTATTTCTATACATTTAAAATGTGAATATGTGTTTCAAGCGTATGCAACATGATTTCATCGGACCACTTGAGAACCGGATCAGGACAGTCGATTTGGCTCCCAGTTCAGAAGTGGGATCCCAAAGATAGTACATCTTTTCTTTATTATGAAAAAAAAAGATTATTTTTTTTTGAAGATTCTATATCAATTTTTCTCAGCACCCCCTAATATGCACTTAAGTCTAACCAATGAGCACCACCAAAAAGGCTTCACAAAGGAATGGGAAACACTTGAGCAGCATTAGTGAAAAAAAAAATGTGGGATTCTCTTGTTCTTATGTGGATTTTAACATGCAAAGTTCGTACCTATACTAAAGGACCTTTTCGAGTAAATATGATGTAATAATCATGTATATTGGCCCTTTTTTATTATTTTTATTTTTAAAAAAGGCACCAAGAAAGGCCAAAAGGAAAAGGAGAAAGTAGAAACTGAAGGGAAGTGTCAAATATGACTTTCGAGAAGAAAATGAAAGAAATGGGATTAAGTCAGATGCTGGAGAACGAGTGATACCGACACTGAATTGGCCCTTTCAGTTTCTTGCTTGCTGCTGCTATTAATTGACGTGGGGCTCTGTGTGCTTACCAATGAGCAATTGGAACCTGATGGCCTTATCTGAATCCCCATCAATCTTCATCTCAAATACCTCTTGATTGATAAATTTGAAAATTGATTAATGAAATACACAATTACAATTAGCGACAAGGTCAATATAAAAATACATATAAAGAAGGGTAAGAAAGTAAATACACATAAAAAAACCCTACTTCTAGTATATACAATATATCTAACACCCTTCCTCAAATTCAAAGTGGGTCAACCAACGAGAGTTTGGAAAGAAGAGCAGTAAATCGTTGTGAGGTAAGAGATTTGGTGAATAAGTCAGTAAGCTAAGTTGCAGAGACCACAAGGGAAGAGAAATGATATGTGCGTGGAGTTGATGACGCGTAACATGACAATCAATGTCGATGTGCTTGGTATGCTTATGAAACACCGGATTTGTAGCAATGTAAATAGCACTCTTGTTGTCACAATGAAGAGTAATAGGAGTAGAGGATGCAACACCAAGATCAACAAGAAGACCACGAAGCCAAATAATCTCAACTGTAGTGTCAGCCATTGCACGATATTCAGACTCACCAGAAGAGTGGGATAAAACAGGCTGTTTCTTGGCATGCCAAGAAATCAGAGAACCACCTAGAAAGATACAAAATCCTGTAATGGACTTGCGGTCAGTGACATTCGAAACCCAATTAGCATCAGAGTAAGCATGACGAGTCAGCACCTACGTGGACCAATCACAAAACAACACCTCAGCCCCTTTGACTCTTTGACTCACCATGTAATCGTCTTCAACCTCTCGACGCTTACCACAAAATGGACGGCTGAGGTTTCTCCGCCGTTGATTGTCGGTAAAACCCTGACCAATTGACTCGAATCTTATACCAATCGACTCGTCTACATCTCGCCTACAACATATCGTAGAATCATGCAATTTCATAGATAAAATCAAGAACAATGAAGCTTACACAGTATATAAGCATGACGGTTCAATCACGCGATTCAGAGCATAACAGGCCAATTGCTTCACAAGACACTCTAAGTGAGAAAGTTGATGGAAGAAAAACTGAGTGTGTCACGGTACCACAAAGATATCGCAAAATCCAGAGTATAGCAACATAATGAACTGTACAAGTAGCTGTGACAAACTGACTGGCAAGATGAACATCATATGCGATATCAGAACGAGTGGTCGTAAGATAGATAAGACTACCAACAAGAGCCCGGTAGCGAGTGACATTAGACAGAGACTCACTATCATTCGGACAAAGCTGTAAATGAATTTCAATCGGAGTAACTATAGTACGAGCATCAGATAACTCAACATGAGCTAAAGTGTCAGCAATATACTTCTGCTAGGAGAGAAGAATACCACGTCGACTGCGTGCAACCTTAATGCCGAGAAAATAACGTAAGAAACCTAGATCTTTCAAAGCAAACTGACGATGAAGATGTTGTTTAGTATAAGTAATATGAACAAAGTCATCCCCAGTAATAATCATATCATCTACATAGAGTAACAGAACAGTACAACCAGCTGAAGAGATATGAATAAATATAGCATGATCATTCTCACTCTGAACAAAGCTAGCAGATTGAAAGACATCTGCGAAACGTTCAAACCAAGCTCGAGGAGCCTGTTTGAGACCATAATGGGCCGGACGAAGACGACATACCTGTCCGGGAGAATGAGGCAGACCTGGAGGTGGCTACATATAGAGTTCCTCCTCATGAACCCCATGAAGAAAAGTATTCTTCACATCAAGCTAAAAAAAAGGCTAATTACGAATAGAAACTACTGAAAGAAGAGTGCGAACAAAAGCCATTTTGGCAACAGGAGCAAAGGTTTCCTCATAATCTATTCCATACTCCTGGTCAAAATCACGTGCAACAAGATGCGCTTTATAACACTCAATGCTACCGTGAAAGTGAGTCTTGATTTTATAAATCCAACGACAAGATATTAAGGATTTTCCAAGTAGAAGAGGCACAAGATCCCATGTACCAGTGCGCTCTAGAGCAGGTAATTCCTCAGACATAACATCTCGCCATTCAACATGTTGTATGACCATACGATAATTTGATGGTTGCTGCAAGGTATGGACAATAGCCATAAAGTAACCAAACTCATTAGAATAACTTGTAGCCGCCACGTACATAATCGGAGGACAACGATCTCGCGGAGGAATCGGCCGAGGGGATGGTGAACGAGAATCATCAAGAGGCGTTGAAGTAGCAGGCGAAGTAGACGAAGGAGTAGGCATAATTAAAGAAGGTGGTGACACTGGATTTGACGGAGAAGATATAAGTGGATGAGTAGGAGATGAATCAAGAGAAAAATCCATAGATACATATGGAGAAGACTGTGAAGAAGTATAGGCAGTGGAAAAGAACGGTAGGTGCTCAAAGAACTGAATACTACGAGAGATACGATTATGCCGTGAAGAATGATCATATCGCCTATAGCCTTTGTGTTTTGTGTTGTACCTAAGAAATCACACCGAACTGACTTTGCTGAGTGTTTATTGCGCTCATGGGGTAGAAGAAGCACATAACACGTATAACCAAAAACACGAAGTTGATGATAAGTGGGTGATTTTGAAAAAAGACGTTGGTAAGGGTGGCTTTGGAGATGACGAGAGAAGGAAGTCGATTTATGAGATAGATAATAGTAGACAATCCTTCAGTCCAAAATTCAATAGGAACCGAATTGGATAACGGGAGAGCACGAGTAGTATCTAAAATATGACGATGTTTTCATTTTGCAATACAATTTTAAGCCGGAACACCGGGACAAGACAACTGAGGTAAGGTTCCCTAAGAAGTTAAGAAAGAACGAAAAGCTGTAGAAAGATATTCCTCACTAGAATCAGAATGAAAAATTTTAATAGTTTCGAAGAATTAAGTAGATATCATGATTGTAAAGTTTTTATAGATAGAGAGAAATTCATCACGAGAACGCATGAAATAAACCCACGTATGACAAGAATAGTTATCAATGAACGACACATAATACTTGAATCCACTTATAGAAATTTGAGGAGCATGACCCCAAACATTTGAATGTACTAAATTAAAACAAGAAGTGGAAACAGAAAAACTAACAGGAAAAGGAGGTGCA
Source organism: Rhodomyrtus tomentosa (assembly GCA_028455895.1). NCBI lineage: Eukaryota > Viridiplantae > Streptophyta > Magnoliopsida > Myrtales > Myrtaceae > Rhodomyrtus > Rhodomyrtus tomentosa. Next base: position 29,341,923 of record JAPCWY010000001.1, on the reverse strand, counting down.
GATTGTTTAGCTAAATGGCAACTAATAAAAGGATGCATAACAGTAGATGAAATATGCCTAAGTACACCCTGCTAACGCAAAAAAGATAAGCAAGAAGCGAATATACAATTCTCCATGTCTACTACTCCTGCCAATCGTCCGGCCACTCGTACGATTCTATACAACACAAGAATCAATAGTAAATGTCACTATATAACCCATATCGACAAGTTGCCCAACAGATAAAAGATTCAGAGCTAAGTTTGGTATATGCAATACATTGGGCACATTTAAATTGCAAGGGATAGTAAGATGGGCTTGCATAGTAATAATAAGAGAGGATCCATTGTCTGTATTTTTGAGTGTAGTCTATTGAGTGAGATGATGAGCAGAGACAGTCATGTGATGAGCAGCCCTAGAGTTAAGAATCCAAAAAGAACTATCACCTGACAATGCCGTAGTAACAATGGAGGATGCGCTAGAAGAACCAAGATGAAGCTGAGCTAAACGAGAAAACCGAGCCTCAATATTAGCAAAGCGATCATCTGAAGACGAGGATGAAGCGACACGATCCATGGATGGAGAAGAGATAGGTGCAACTGAGTGCAAGGATGCATCAGGAAGATCACGCATTTTTTAAAAACATCGATCCTTAGTATGTCCATTTTGCTTATAGAAGTTACAATAAAAACATGAACCTCGCTCAGAAGAAGCACGCTGGGAACCACTAACAAAACCATGCTGAGAGTTACGTTAAGAACTGTGACATTCTGATTTTCAGTCAATTTCAGGCTCATTAATGAGAAGTGTATATCTAGAAATATATTTCAGTCGTATTCCGCTTGAATCTGATCAATTCGAGTAGACTGGCCAAAAGGGAAAGGCTAACGTGAGACGAGGTACGTGGACCTAGGGAACTCGATAGGAAATGACGCTTTGGCCATAAGGATTGTCGAGGGAACTAGTAACAGACCCTCATAATTACATGACAACCAAAGTCGCCATGAATTGACGAGCCCTAAATGTGATTTGAATAACAGGGTCGATATGCGTAACGCCCGCAACAGTTGCTTGTCGATTCGGGATAGGTTGAGACATGATCAATAGAGAAAACCATCAGAAACGAGTCTTGAAAGATGTTATTAGGATTGGCCGTCGCCTTATCGAAGAATTCTGGAACGAGAAAAACGACATTCTGAACGTCGGGGGTAAAATTACCCTTTTGCCCCTTAAGCTTAGAACCTTGCCCAAGCAATTGAAGAAGGGCAATTTGGACATTAAACCCCTCAAGGCTACCAAAAATTAAGAAGGATTATGGGCCATTGGATCATGCATGATTGACTTGAAGGACAAGTGTCAATGGATGCCTCAAAGAGTAGTCAAGTCAACTATGCCAAACCTACCATTCAAATCATTGACCAAGCCTTGAATATATAGTCTTCTCACTCTCTCTCCTCACTCATTTGTTCGGCCACACCCCACAAAACCACCAAAAACCTCTCTTCTTCCTCACTCTGCGTCGGCGATCAGAACTGGAGCCGCTGTTCGGCCTTTCCGACGCCAGTTTCTGGCTACCATCTGACCGCCAGCTGACCACACCAATGAAGCTCTATGTCTTGCCGACATCCTCGAACAAGAATCACGGCATTTGGAGCACCGAGGAGTCCCGAGCAAGTATTTTTCCGAAAGTCGACAGATTCTGCTCCAACCTGAGATAGGTACGGTTTCTAGTCCTTTTGAAGGCCGAAATCTTAGAGTTTTCGAGTCAAACTTTGTGAAGATCTAGTAGACATGTAGATGAATTTTTGATAAAAATTGAGGTTTAATTTGATGAATTTTTGACCATGAACCAGTCTTGTAAATCATGGATAGAATATGCCGAGAAAACTGACTTGAGAAATTCGGCGACGCTTGACAAGTTTTCGGTGACCAATCTACTTCAAATCTTCGGTGAGACCCCTAAACCCTTAGATAGACATGTTAAGAGGTAGGATGAGGGTTAAATGATGGATATGGAGGAGATTTGGGCATGGATACATTCGGTTTACACAGAACCGAACATAGGTTCTGTGCAAACCAAATCTGTGAGGGCTGTTGGCATTGGATTTTGAGTCTCAAATTGGTAATTAGGGGATGTTAAGATGATGAGGATTATACTATGGAGGATTAGGATTCATGGATTGAGGAATTAGGCATGGAAATTGATGGATTGGTTGGATTTTATTAGGTTGTGCGGTGAGCACAGACTTGGATCATTAGGGGCCGAAACCTAGAGGGCTCAAAAAGAGAAATTGTGTTGTCAAATTCGAGGTAAGGAAATTCCTAATCTTATACTAGGAAGATTGGACTCAATTGGGTGAGTCGGTACGAGATTTAATTAGTCATTGAGCAATTTCAAGGTAGTTGGTTATGGTATGTGTTCTTGAATGATTTGGAAGATTTGAAGGCTTGTTAATGCTTGAGTTTAAATCATATGCCATGTTGAATGTCATTGATCGTCCCGCATGCCATGAGAATTCAAATTGTGCATGAGTTACACCTGTTGTTTTATTTGTAAGTGGAATTGAGAAGCATGGCTTGAACATGACATGGCAAGGCTTTGAGGAGTATGAGACGCGGGGTGGTAGGTGGATACCTTGATGCGATATAACTGCGGGGTCGAGTTAAGGTTGTGTGGTGCCCTGATGCGATCTAATCGCGGGGTTATGATGGCCACGATCCTATGCAAACTATTCGCGGAACGGAGGAATGAGGTGATGATATTGGCTTGAAGAATCATTGGAACTTGATGCGTTTACGCGGGTTGCCAGTGATGCCCTGATGCGTCTAATTGCGGGGTTATGATGGCCATAGTCCTGATGCGAACTATTCGCGGGACGGAGGAATGAGCTCATGATATTGGCTTGGAGAATCTTTGGAATCTGATGCGTTTACGTGGGTTGCCAGTGGTGCCCTGATGCGATCTAATCGCGGGGTTATGATGACCACGGTCCTGATGCGATCTAATTGCAGAACAGAGAAACGAGGCGTTGGTACCAGCCTGGAGATTCATTGAAACCTGATGCGTTTACGCGGGTTGTCAATTACAGTCTGATGCATTTACGCGGACCGAGCCTGATGCGATCTAATCGTGGGCATGAGAATGAGGTAATGGGGAAAGAATGATTGTGGTGAGGTGGCATGATGAGTCGTGTATGAACCTCTGAATGTGTTATAATGCCATATTTGCATGCCTATCACCTGTGTATGGTTATCTATATTTGAATTGATTGATATGTCTATGGGTTGAACTATTGGGGTATATGATTGCCTGAGTGGACGGTCGGCCTAACCTAGGGTTAGGACCCACCTTATTGAGATTATATCTCACCCTAATTGGGGATTAACTTTTCAGGTTCCTGGCGATGGAAGTGCGGACTTGCCATGGATTGGCATAGAGACGAGGTCACTAGAGGAAAAATGAAGACTTCTCTTTTGTGACCTTAGAATTGAATAATACTGATTTCGAGGGTTTAGATTTGTAATAAAGAAGAGTATATTTGACCTTTATTAAAGGTGTACCCTTGTGTCCTAAGTCATCGGGTGTTACTGTATTTGTAAATTGGAGTTGGCATCGCTTCCGCATGTATATTTCTTTCAGCGCAAAGGTCATTGGCCGTTGGATCCTGGAGCTTTCACAAAGGAACGGCTTGGCGGGATGCTCGCATGCTCGCCGGGTTCGGGGCATGACATCCCCGTAGGAAGTGGTATCAGAGCGAGGTCAATTCGATCCAATCTGATTGAGACTTGGAGTGATAAGGAGCGATGACTTGAGCACAATTAGGTAGTGAGACCTTTAGGGATAAGCATGGATTGCTGAATCTTGAGGACTATAGGCTTGAACTTGTGAGGTATTCTAATAGTCTTAGTGCCGAATTAAGAGATGATCTTGAGTGATATAGGAATAAGGCTCACAATGAAGTAAATAGAAATTGGGGAGCCATGAGCCTGAATTTGAGGTTGCTAGGGAATAAATTATGAATGAAGGGTCAATTGAGGTGTATGATTGTGATCTTGGTTTGTTAATGACCCACCTTGAGGAGTACGAGTTATAAAGAGGCGACTGATATTAGTGGATTTAGGCTTGAATTGCATGATATTTTGATGATTTAGCTATCGATTACCATTGACAGTCTTGGATGATATGAGATGAGATGTATACAAGGGGGCAGATAAGGAATATATGATTAAAGGCCAGTCGTGATCGAATGCTTATGGATTTGATTTAGTTAATGACTCCACTTGAGGTACATGGTTAAATATAGACAATTGATCTGTGAGATGTGATGGTCATTGGTGGAATTAGAACTTTTAAATGGATAGGAATTGATCTGAAGGCAATTTTGATATGACAAGTGGTGAGGGCAGTCATGCTGTGCTTGAGTTTGTGGCTTTGAAACGAAAATTGATGAGGGTGCATGCACGAACTTATCGCTATTGGACTTAATAAACTGTCGCTTGGTTTGGGACAAGTTGATGGGATTTCTATAAACTGTAATGAAACATGGTATGAGACATGTGGAACGGGGCTTTCTTCGTGGATGTATAACTTAGGATAACCTGTAACGGCCATGTCTGATGAGGGCGGGGAGTGATCACCGGGACAGAGAGGTCCGGACAAGGAGTGGCTCCTGGTAGGCTTCTAAGATGACAAGAGGCAGGAATGACCCAAGTCATAACTCAAAAGGGGAAGTCTGGGTATCAAGTTGAGTCCAATTGTGGATAGGAGATGTGCGGCACGAGATCGATTCTCATCAAGAATGATCGAAAGTGGCATGACATGTGTAATGACGCCTATGAGTGGCATGGTTAAAAGCTTCGTGCTTGATAGTGGATGCCCTTTGAAAAGAAAAAGTGATGGTTGTGATGGGCCTGTTAGGCATGTTTGATGATTAGCCTCATGTGATTGGCTTGGCCAAAGTTTGACTGAGAGGTTAGATGACATGGGGGGTCTATACCCGTTGAACCGAGGCATGCTGAGAATGAGATAGTCAGTTGTGATTATGCTAGAGTGGCGGATGCCTCTAGGCTTAAAGTATGAGCTATTGACTCGGTGAATTGCTACTTTGAGTGCTTGTCTGATAGTTACCTAGCTGAGACTAGCCTAGTAACGACTGTTAGTGGAGAAGTGCCTCGTTGAGGCTGGTTTGAGGGATGATTACTGATCAAGGACGATTTGGGATCCTCGAATAATTGGCAATTAATTGAGAATTGCCTAAGACCATTAGATGGTTGGTTAATGACGAAAGATATGGAGATGAGCAGCCTGAGACTGCTAGACTTGAGTTTTTGATTCCTGGAGGGAATCATATTGGTTCAAGTGACATGAGAACCTAATAAGGTTGAACGACCAAGGTATGGTCGTAGAAGATCATTGGGTTCTAGTATGTAAGATATGGGAAAATCCAAGAACTAAGAAAGATCACGGGAATTGAGTAAAGATGGACGATTGGAGTGTGGGTACCAAAAGAGAATATGGCTCGATCTGTTAATTGTACGAGACCCAAGAGCTGAATGGGTCGTAGGAACTTCAAATGAAAATGAGGAAATTTGTTGGTTAAGCAAGCTCGAGGAGGAGCTGCCATGATTCTCTAAGTCACTGTGGTGATAAATGCTTGTGCTGACAAGTTAAGTGATAGAAGTCATGAAGAAGGTGACTCTGAGTTAATCTTTTCGAAATTAAATGTGTGGGAAGGACCACAAGAGCTTGGAAAAGCTTGTGAAGCTGTGAATAAGAATGAGATTGACTGAGTTTGATGAAAGAATGAAAGTTGAAATTGCTTTCTCTGGATTGAGGATCTTGATAAGAAAACCTTGGAGGTTTTGGGTACACTGAAGAAAGAAAGTGACCTTGGCAGTACTAGCCCTAAGAGACTATCGATGATGGGTAAAAAAGGTCATTAGAGGAAGGATTTCCTCGAAGGCATAAGATCTACTTAGACTACCTCTATTGAGTTGTCCGATGGAAAGTATCATCCTGGGGTTGTTTGAGAGCAAAGGCTGTTTGGATCCTGATACTATTGCAAAGATCATAGGATGATCGACCCGTATAAGACAGAATTCTCAAGGTCGCTTAAGCATATGGTAAGGATGGTCAAGGACCCTTGAATAAGATGAGTAAGTCCTTAAGTGTATTGAAACTTGAGAACCTTATGGCTGGTTGTTATTCTTGATTTTGAAGAATGGTGATGGGACTTAGCAAAAGAAGAGAATGATCAAAAGACTTATGAACAAGAGGACTCCTGCTCATGGATTACAAGCAAAGAGATGTTCATTATGAGTATGGAACGTGCCTACGGGAAATGGCTGATTGCCTGGACATAAGACACATCGTGGAAAGTGAGTAGTAAGTCTTTTCTGTTATGGATGAGGTCGAGGAAGAATCGGCATGCTAGTTTGCTTGGAATTAATGATTTCCCGGGATCAGTTGATGGAATTGGAATCATGAGAAATGAAATCATGAGTCGCTGTTTCCTAAAGAATAGGGCATTGTTCTTAAAGGGCGATTGGACCATGAATTGATCATTAATGAAAGGAAAAAGGTGAACGGACTTGATAGTCCTGACTGGTTGTGATTTTAATAAATGATTTAGTAAATGAAAAGAGCACTTAAAGAGTAATTGCAAAGTGATTTGATGTAATCGAATTGAGCATTCGACATGTGAACTGGTGGAGACCCAAGGACCAACAGATATTGTCACTTGAGGTGATTGAGATATGGAAAAGAGAATGTAAAAGCATGGTGACATTTGAACCCTGGAGTAAATGTATCGCCGTCGGCGCAGACTCCAAGGTTGCCGTCCTATGGAATGGGAATGACAAGGTAAGTTTGAAGTAAGAAAATACTAAAGAGTTGTGCAGTTTCTTCCTTAGGGTAAGAGACCCTATTGTAAAAGGAAGAAAAACTCTAAATTGTCTTAGTATTATGATTGAGCGCTTGTACCGGGAAGGGGACGCAGAACTTGAATGACTTATGGAAGTGAAATCGGAGAGACAGTCTTGTAGACAATGTTGAATTCCAGGATGATTTTGATGTTCAGTGGAACGAACGGAATTGGGATAAGGTCACCTTGGTGAGTAGGAAACTCAGAGGCTAAAGCACTAATGCTTATCGAGAGAAAAATGACAAGAATGAATAAAATATCGTGCGGTCCTAGAAGAGATCTATGACAACAGAGAGCCAATGCCTGAGTTCTCAAGTGAGAAGTACGAGGAATAGTTGGAAGATTCGACACTTGGTAGAAAGAAGTGGATAACAGTCGAACTAAGTGCCCAAGGAATGATTGAGTTGGTCGTTACCATCTCGAGATACGATGGTTGAACTCATGTAAAGAGCCATGAGAAACATGAACGGTTTTTGAGAGTGTCATATGGGCTCTAAGGAAATGCCTATTGCATGCTAAATGTGAAGAGCGCAAGTTGTGGACCTGATAAAGTAAGATTTAAGCATTGGAATAAGTGATAAATCCTTTGAGGATTGGAATAAGTGATGAATTGACTATAGTCGATGTGAGTTACGGTAAGTTGAGATTTACTGAGATTGGTGAATGGTAACAGACGGACTGTGGGAAGATTCCCCACCAGAGCTGTTCCATGGGTAAAATGGGTCAATGACGAGATATAACACGAGTGGATGAATGAACGTGAAGGAAGTTTTCGAGGACTCGAGTTAAGCTAAGGATTGTATTGTTTATGACGATTCCAGTTGGAAATGGGAACGCATATGAGGGTTGCAATGACGCGACAAGAATGAAACTTGAGGTATGGCAAGACAACCGGAGGTGGACATTTCGCATACACCGTGACGATAAAGCCATATGAGTTGGAATGCTTAGAGCATGATTGGAGTTGATTTACGAATATTCTCGCAACAAAGTTTGAGAAACCTTGCTTGAGTGGAAAGAGGTTTGAGTTAATATCTACCACAAGAAAATAACGTAGTAATTTCTCGAGAAAAATTGAATGAGAGGCAACGCCTAAAGATGAAATTGCTTGTGGATGTAGGGGCGTTGCTTGTGCAAGGAAAAACCTCGAAGTTATGTGAACTAAAGGAGGTTGAGGGTATGGACTGCTTAAAATGATTTGAAGGCGAGGCATGTGGAACGAAGAGATCACCCAAGTGTTGTTATAGCGATATTCATATTGCTAAGGAATGGTGAATTATTTAACGGGTGCTTACAATTGAGAGTTGAGCATTGAGTAATGGACAATGGAGGGACAGACCTTCCCTCAAGAAATAAGAGATTCAACTTTTAAATTAGAACTTTTCTAATGGACTAGTGTGATGACTATCGGAAATGCCTAGCCTGAGGGCCAGAAGGAAATTGAGGTGCCATCATGATTAAACATCGATACTGGACGGATTATAGGAATGGATGGAACCTTTGAGGCCCATGGACTAAAGTACGAGTCCAACATTGAAGGGAAACTTAAGGAGATGACCTCATTGAAATTCGAAGGGAGAATTATGATGTTTCCTGGGATGGCACAAAGATGTGCTAAGATATATACATATACTACTGGCGATAAGGATCGGAGAGGGAAATTAATCTACTGTATGATCGAGCACGAGACATGTCAATAAAAGAGGAGAACTTGACCATGAAAGTTGAATGACCACTTTGATCCAAGGGAATTTTCGGATGGAGTCAAGAATGGATTGCTACGGAAGTAACCATGTAAATGTTGAAGGAGTTAAGAGGGCCATAACTCGATTTGATTAATGGAGGGCAAATTGACAAAGTCCTTGAATCTCTGTTCGCGTGAAAGGAAACTTGAAAGGAGTAATACGCCGAATGGTATAGACGTTAAAGAATGCATTCTGACGCGGGCTAGTATTAGTGGTGATGGACAAATGAAAGAGATAATGTGAACGCTCGACGAGAAACTATTAATGGATGTTAGGAGTATCGGAGGAGAAAGGAGAGAAGCAAATCAGATCGAGGATTGAAGGAGACAAGTCTTAGAGAAAGATGGCCTTAGGTCGGAAAGGACGAGTAAGATCGTCAAGTCATGGGAGGGACTATTCGGAAGATTGAGAAGGTGATGAGATGCCAATACCCCAGAGGACTGGATGGTTAGAAGGTTGAAAATTTTGAGGACGAAATTTCTTTAAGGGGGAAAGAGTTGTGACATTTTGATTTCTAGTCAATTTCAAGCTCATTAATGAGAATTGTATATCTAGAAATATATTTCAGTCGTATTTCGCTCGAATCTGATCAATTCGAGTAGACTGACCAAAAGGGAAAGGTTAACGCGAGACGAGGTACGTGGACTTAGGGAACTCGGATAGGAAATGACGCTTTGCCCATAAGGATTGTCGAGGGAACTAGTGATAGACCCTCACAATTACATGACAACCAAAGTCATCACGAATTGACGAGCCCTAAATGTGATTTGAATCACAGGGTCGATACGCGTAACGTCTGCAACAGCTGCCCATCGGTTCGGGATAGGTTGGGACACGTTCGACAGGGAAAACCATCAAAAACGAGTCTTGAAAGATTTGAAATGGAAAATCAAGAATTCCAAAGTTATTCAGATTGGCCGTCGCCTTATCGAAGAATTCTGAAACGATAAAAACGACGTTTTGAACGTCGGGGGTAAAATTACCCTTTTGCCCCTCAAGCTTAGAACCTTGCCCAAGCAATTGAAGAAGGGCAATTTGGACATTAAACCCCCCAAGGCTGCCGAAAATCAAGAAGGATTATGGGCCATTAGATCATGCATGATTGACTTGAGGGACAAGTGTCAATGGATGCCTTAAAGAGTAGTCAAGTCAACTATGCCAAACCTACCATTCAAACTATTGACCAAGCCTTGAATATATAGTTTCTCACTCTCTCTCCTCACTCATTTGGCTGGCCACACCCCACAAAACCACCGAAAACCTCTCTTCTTCCTCTCTTCCTCACTCTGTGCCGGCGATCAGAACTGAAGCTGCTGTTTGGTCGTTCCAATGCTAGTTTCTAGCCACCATCCGACCACTGGCTGACCACACCAATGAAGCTCTACGTCTTGCTGACATCCTCGAACAAGAATCATGGCATTTAGAGCACCGTGGAGTCCCGAACAAGCATTTTCCCGAAAGCCGACAGATTTCGCTCCAACCTGAGGTAAATCCGATTTCTAGTCCTTTTGAAGGCCTAAATCTTGGAGTTTTGGAGTCAAACTTTGTGAAGATCTAATAGACATGTAGATGAATCTGTGATAAAAATTTGATTTCAATTTGATAAATTTTGGACCATAAACCGATCCTGTAAATCATGGACAGAATCTGCTGGGAAAACTGACTTGAGGAATTAGGCGACGTTCGATGAGTTTCCGGCGACCAATCGACTTCAAATATTCGGTGAGACCCCTAAACCCTTAGATAGACATGTTAAGAGGTAGGATGAGGGTTAAATGATGGATTTGGAGGAGATTTGGGCATGGATACATTCGATTTACACAGAACCGCACATAGCTTGGTTCGGTTCTGTACAAACCGAATCTGTGAGGGCTGTTGGCATTAGATTTTGAGTCTCAAATTGGTAATTAAGGCATGTTAAGATGATGAAGGTTATGTTATGGAGGATTAGGATTCATGGATTGAGGAATTGGGCATGGAAATTGACGGATTGGTTGGATTTTATTAGGTTGCACAGTAAGCACGGACTTGGACCATTGGGGGTCGAAACCTAGAGGGCTCAAGAAGAGAAATTGTGTTGTCAAATTCAAGGTAAGGGAATTTCTAACCTTATGCTAGGAAGATTAGACTCAATTGGGTGAATTAGTAAGAGATTCAATTAGTCCTTGAGTAATTCCAAGGTAGCTGGTTATGGTATGTGTTCTTGAATGATTTGGAGGATTTGAAGGCTTGTTAATGCTTGAGTTTAAATCATATGCCTTGTCGAATGTCATTGATCGTCCCGCATGCCATGAGAATTCAAATTGTACATGAGTTGCACCTGTTGTTTTATCTGTGAGTGGAATTGAGAAGTATGGCTTGAACATGACATGACAAGACTCTGAGGCGTATGAGACGCGGGGCGGTAGGTGGATACCCTGATGCGATATAACCGCGGGGTCGAGTTAATGTTGTGTGGTGCCCTGATGCGATCTAATCGCGGGGTTATGATGGCCATAGTTCTGATGCGAACTATTCGCGGGACGGAGGAATGAGGTGATGATATTGGCCTGAAGAATCATTGAAACCTGATGCGTTTACACGGGTTGCCAGTGGTGTCCTGATGCGATCTAATCGCTGGGTTATGATGACCACTGTCCTGATGCGATCTGATCGCGGGACGGAGATATGAGGCGTTGGTACCGGCTTGGAGAATCATTGGAACCTGATGCGTTTACGCGGGTTGTCAATGACGGTCTGATAAGTTTACGCGGACCGAGCCTCATGCGATCTAATCGCGGGCATGAGAATGAGGCAAAGGGGAAAGGATGATTGTGGTGAGGTGGCAGGGTGAGTCGTGTATGAACCTCTGAGTGTGTCATGATGCCATATTTGCATGCTTGTTATCTGTGTATGGTTATCTATATTTGAGTTGACTGATATGTCTATGAGTTGAACTATTGGGGTATATAACTGCCCGAGTGGACGGTCGACCTAACCTAGGGTTATGACCCACCTTACTGAGATTATATCTTACCCCAGGAGGGGCTTAACTTTTTAGGTTTCTGGCAACGAAAGTGCGGACTTGCCATGGATTGGCATAGAGACGAGGTCACTAGAGGAAAAATGAAGACTTCTCTTTTGTGACCTTAGAATTGAATAGTACTGATTTCGAGGATTTAGATTTGTAATAAAGAAGAGTATATTTGACCTTTATTAAAGATGTACCATTATGTCCTAAGTCATCGGGTGTTGCTGTTTTTGTAAACTGGAGTTGGCATCGCTTCCGGATGTATGTTTCTTTTCAGTGCAAAGGTCATTGGCCATTGGATCTTGGAGCTTTCACAAAGGAACGGCTTTGCGGGATGCTCGCGTGCCCGCCGGGTTCGGGGCATGACAAGAACTACGTCGAGAATATCCAAATTGAAAATCACGTTGAGAAGAGCAAGATTTGAGACCACGTTGAGTGGAATCAGACTGAAAATCAAGCTGTGAAGTGGCCAATATTGTAGAGGAATCTAGAGATGAAGGAGCGCCGAGAATTCATTGTCTAGTTTCTTCAGCCTGAAGTTCCTTGACTGCATCAGAAAGAGATGGCGCAGGATAATGATATAGAATTTGACTTCGACTCCCTTAAATTCTGGTGAGAGTTGCATCAAGAATTTATATAGACGATTTTTGCTATGATCTTCAAGTCTAAATGCAGTGTAAGCAACACAACTAGCACACGTGGGACATGGTGGACAAGCCAACACATCAAGTTGGGACCAAAGAGAAGACATAAAATTATAAAATTCACGAATTGTTCATATACCTTGAGTGACATGACGAAGTTTCTTCATAAGCTGATAAACATGAACAAAACCTGTTTGTATAAACATCTTAGCAATTTAATCCCATAACTATTTCGCACCAACAATCTGAGTAAATTGGGGCGAAGATAAGGACTTATATAACCAAATAATATTGTACATGCTTTTCGATCAACAACATGCCAATCCCCAATTTCATTATTGGCGTTGTGAAATCTGATCAGCACTAGGTTTAGGATCTGTAGTATTTGACAAGGATGCATGACAAGAACGAATAACATCCACATGTTCATACAAATAACTATAAACAAGAGCAACCATCACTGAAGATTTCCAAATAACATAATTAGAACTATCCAACTTAACATCAATGCAATTAATCTGATCATTATCAGCCATAATTCTGAGAATAAAATTGCATCCAAGCTAAGACCAATCGACCAAGGGATCTTGCACCTAGATGGTCAGTAACACCAAAATTTGCAGCAACTAATCGGTGACTTTAACGACACCAAACAACAGATATTCAATGTCGAACTGCAAATAAAAACCGCGCTAAAAACCAGCAAAGAAAACCACCAAAACAGCATCGTTTTGGACCCGAATAGCAGGGGTTTTCGTTTCAAACCGTGACAGATTCGCACCAATCTCGTTTTGCTCGTTTGGTTTGTTTAGCAAGGCAAAATCCAAATCATACTGAGAATGAGTTTGCACGAAAAACACCCACTGACCGAAGAACAAAATTCCCGAACAGTGAGTTTGTAAGAAAACAAAATTGCAGAAGAACACGCACTGACCAAATCGGTTGGTTTGCACGAAATTCAAATCGCACCCCCACTAGAAGAGCATCTCCACTGAGAAAGAACGCCGAACTCCAAATCGTCGAGGAGAGCACCTCCACTGAAAATAACACCGAAATCCAAATCGCCCAAATCCAATCTTGATTTCGAGACTAAAAAACCGTTCGCCAATCTTGACCTCGAGAGCGAGTTCGCACGAAAGTGGGCTTTCACATAAAACGAACGTCGGGACAAGAAGATGCCAAAATTCAACTTGCAAAATCCTCGTACGCCAAAAGAAGACGCCAAAAGAAGACCTAGTGAGATCCAACTCGAGCACAAACTTGCGAAATCCAACTCGAGCACGAACGTCGCCTACGAGAGAAGAGCGAGAAACCTTAGCTCTGATAAATGATAGATTTGAGAATTAATTAATGGAATATACAATTACAATTAAACACAAAGTCAATATAAAAATACATACAAAATATACATAAAAAAACCCCACTTCTAGTATATGCAATCTATCTAACATTAATGATCTGCAAAAAAAGCTACATGGGGCTAAAAGTGTGTACCACTTTTTTGAGACGACTATCCCATGTCTTTCTAACCGGATGAATTGAATTTGTACCAATGCAAAAAAATCGATACTAAATCGGTTTAATTGAAATGTTTAGGACTCAATCATTAGTAATGCAAAAAAAAAAAAATTGATACTAAATTGGTATAATTGAAAGGTTTAAAACTAATTCGATACCAATGCAATATGCTTAAGATTTTTTCAGTAATTTTTGCGATTCTTAGGGTTAATAATGACTAACGTTGTGTTCATGGAAAGCAGAGATCCACTTGGTCCTGATGACTCCCGGAAACAGATGAAAGTTGGTAAAGGTTTCACCTGTTTGTTGTGCTTCTCGTGTCCTAAAAGGGGAGTCTGTCCTAACATGGGGTGACAGAACTGTTCGTCATCGTACTTGTCAAGACGTGAGTCGTGACCACCAAAAACGAATCATTTGTCAATTTCTGTCTATGTGCATATTCCACACAAAGGAAACAGAGCATCCTATGATTGAAGCACACATAAGCATGCATCCTCAAAAGCTGAAAGATGAGTCCATGGCCTGCCTCATCATAGGATTGATACTGCAATTAGGTTCAGGAGACAGTTCGATTAAAATTGCAAATTCAGGATATGATCTAGGAACTGCAATATAATGGACAGCCGAAGACATATAACTTTGTGCGAGATATGTTTCCCAGTAAATAAAAGATTGACGTTCGTTTCTATGCTGCTTTCTTTCACAGATAACCGATTTGCCTTCAAAACTGGGTCATTTTGCTCTGCTAATTCTCTGGTGTGTAAAGTAGCATCGTGAAATGGTAGAAGATATTGAGTTATACGTAAAATAAGGAGGCATACTCATTCAGTAAATAAATGGGTCAACAATAATGTATTGATACAATAGAATTGATATTGCGAGGAACTGCACTGCATATTCTGTGATCATTGACTCATGATCACAAGTCCCCAAGAGATATGGGCATTGAAATGGTACTACCATCCCTAATCTTCTCTACCTTCAATCTTAATTCACTCTGTATAGAAGCTAACGAATTCTGCCGTCCAAGAAAAGCCATTCGGAACTTCTTAATCTCCCCTTCGAGATTCTTTCTCCTCGGCACTTCGGAATTCAAGTCCTTCAGAACATTTTCTCTCCTATCAGCAGCCAACGAAACTTTAGCAGTAGACTCAGAGACTGAATGGAGCAATCTTTCCAATCTACAATAATTTTCTCGAGAAACCCCCCAAAGCTGGTTACTTTCCTCTAATTCTATCTGAATGCCATGGTACTTATCCTTGATTGCATTGATTTCAGCAATCAAATTTTCCTTGCAGATGGCCATTTCTCCTCCCAGGTCACCTTCCTTGTCACATAACAAACTAGAATCTTAACAAGATTCAATCAAGACATCCTATTACTTGCTCAGTTAAAGTTCTAATAAAAAACAATGCCTTATAAAAGTTTGACGAAAAGCAATAGTACTCTTAGCTTCCTCTTTGTTGAAAAACAAATTTCCTGGAAAGATTTGTCCCCGGTGAAGAAGTTTGTGCTCTGTGAAGCAAAATTAGCAATTGGAGAAGGATAATGTTAGAATTGATAATACCACAACCGACTGCTCTAAAAGCTTAAGCTATTAGAAAAATGCGAGATTTGATATTTATATATTCCAACACTCCCCCTTACGCTTAGTCTGGCTTTTTGCCTAATACTAAGCATGGACAAATTCATTAGGGAGGTAAATAGGGGCCTGAAAAGATTTAAACTCAGTACCTCCTGCTTTGATACCATGTTAGATTTGATAAGACCATAACCGATTGCTCTAAAAGCTTAAGTTATTAAAAGAAGGTGTGATTTAATATTTATATATTTCAATAGATAACAACAACCAAATAGACGGCCTTAACTTGAAGACATAAGATACATGCTCATCCAAATGTATCCCTATTTATATCATCATTAGTACTTCATAAATAATTTGATCTAGTAGGATAACAATTTCATGAGTTTCTTCAACCTCCCAACCAAAAATATAGTTGCACCTTTTATAAATTACTCTTTCAATTAAAAGAAATAAAGCTATGTGCATTTCCTTTTCATCAAAACACAACCAAATTGACACCCTCGGATGTCCTAAGCAAATAAACACAGCCACATGGAGTACTCCTGTCTATGTTAGAGCTAATAGTTCATAACAAATTTGATCCATTAGCAGTAAAAGCAAGACGTGTAGGCGGATCGACTCATCAAGTTCCCATTGAAATAGGATCCCTTCCACTTTGGTGTAGTTTTTGTTTGTATTGTACTAAATTGAACATAAGCTTTCACTTCAAAAGGCGCTACTTAAAGACGAAAGGCGAACCCGGCGAGCAGCCCAACAGCAAAGCGTACTCTTTTCTAGTCGCGACCACGTACCCTTTAATAGTATTTCGTTCACTTATTTACTTATAGAGTCGTAGAAAATAAACTCCTGATTTTTATTTAGCTTCCAATCATGAAACATTCAAACCATTTGAAGGAGGCTTTCAAATATCACAAATGAAGTTAGGTCAATTAATTTCATTTTCGATTGAAGAAGACATTCCCAAGCTTACTTTCCAATGTTGCCGATTTCTTAATTGCTTATCTACTACACATGCGATAATGTCCACATATGTTTTTTTTTAATGAGAATGATCACTAAACATTTCAAGTTCCACTTGCAATTTTACATTAGAAATGTCCGTTACTATTTCATTATTTTTGTGTCTTCTTTTTTGCAATCAGAAATTGATCAGATAACACTGCAAAGAGAAGAGAAAAAGCACATGGGTTTTGCCAAAATTAATAAATAACTCAGCTATGAGTTCCGGACTGGCCTATTTTTCCAGTAAATCATCATTAAGCAGCCCATAAAGACATGCTATCATGTCAAAGAAAAATTATATCCTATCATCAAGATGGAAAATAAAACAACCAGTAACAAGTGATATCTCAATCGTGTTGACTTGACATCTACCTTGGACGACAAGTTGCATGAAAAGCTCCTCCCTTGTTCACTTTCAGTTGATGGTGGCTTTGATGCCAATGATAGAACTGTATCATTTAATTTTTCACAGAGCTTTCTGCAATGTTCTTGCAATGATGAATCGTCCCCGAAGCATAATCTATGGTCCTCCGTAAACATTGAGAAATGGGCTTCCAGAGTAGAAAAAAGAATGTTGCCAATGTCTCCTGTGTTGGAAAACCTCTCAGCTGAAGATTTCCCATCACCAACAAAACTCTGCCAATACAGCAAATAAAGGCAAAATTGTTGTAATTCTAACGTGGAAACTACTGGGATCTTGCAAATACGTCAACGCAAAAGCCCAGAAATAATAACGATGAACAATAAAGAACACCAGATATAACGTGGTTCGGTCCGAATGTCGGTACCTACATCCACGGGGAGAGCCAGCAAGAACAATCCACTATATCGGAGAATTGGATTTACAATCGCTCAATACGCTCGTGTTTCCCGCACCTAAATTATACCCAATCCCAAAATGTTTATAAACAGACAACTCTCAATTGAATATAAAATAAAACTGAAATAAACTCACGAACGAAGCGTAAATCTCGACCGTACTGCTCCTCTTCTTTTCGTGCGGCTGTTTCTTGGAACGAGCAAAGGAGAGAGTTTGCTAAGTCTTCTCTTTTTGGATCTCTATATACCTCGCGGCTATTGCAGGATGCAGACAAGAAAAAAAAACCCTTACTCTTTTGTTTCCTTTCTTGGACCAAATATCTACCCAAATAATATATAATATTTGAGTCACATCTTTTATCTTCTAATGCAGATATCAAATCTGCAATTAAAACTCGTCCAAAATATGCCACAATTATTTCGGTCAAATATTGAATATTTAAACCAAAATATATATTCGAAGATGATTTAAACTCGAGACATATTTAACAATTCTCCACCTTGACTCGATGTTTGAAAGTCAACTCATAGTGCTCATCATCCATGCTGCTCTCCCATTGCCCCGAAAGGTGGTTACTCTCCACAGACGCCAATAGTGCTCAAGCAAAACTTGAGTTTTGCCAAAGTAACAGACTTAGTCATCATGTTCGATGGGTTCTCTGCTGTAGCTATCTTTCTCACAACAACCTTACCTTTCGCTAAGATATCTCGAATGAAGTGGTACCTAATATTGATATGTTTCGTCCGCTCGTGATAAATCGGATTATACGCCAGAAATATCGCACCTTGGTTGTCATAGTATATATCGACACTTTTCTGATCTAACCCAAAGTCCAATAGCAAACTCTGTAACCATATCGCCTCTTTCGCTACAAAGGTCAGTGCCATGTACTCCGCCTCAGTCGACGACAAGGCCACGTGGTCCTGTAGGGGCGCCTTCCAACTAACTACACCACCTGCAAGGGTAAACAAGTGCAATGTTAAAGACCTACACTCATTCAAGTCACCTGCATGATCAGAATCCACAAAATCAGTGGTTTCACATTCATCACTGTCCCTCCGGTACACTATGCTAACGTCTGCTGTCCCCTTCAAATATCTGGGGATCCATTTCACAGCTTCCCAATGAGCTTTACCAAGACGCTTCATATAATGACTAACTACACCGACATCTTGTGAAATATTAGGTCTAGTGCATACCATAACATACATAATACTACCCACTGCACTAGAATATGAAACACGGGACGTATGTTTCTCCTCCTCCTCAGTCTGCGGTGATAATTTAACTGAAAGTTTAAAGTGCTTCGTTAATGGTGTACTCACAGACTTCGCTAACTGCATATTAAAATGTGCTACAATCTTCTCAATATATTTCTTTTGAGACAGACGTAATAATCCTGCATTCTTATCACGCAAAATCTCCATTCTCAATATTTTCTTTGCAGCACCTAAATCTTTCATTTCAAACTCAGCACTTAACTGCCTTTTCAGTGCATCAATATCAAACATATTCTTAACTGCTATCAACATATCATCAACATATAGCAATAGATATATCAAAGACCCATCATCCAGTCTCCTAAAATAAACACAGCTATCCATCGGACTGTTAGAATAGTCCTGACAAGTCATGAAAGCATCAAAGTGCTTATACCACTGCCTAGGAGACTGTTTTAGCCCATACAAAGATTTCTTTAATAAGAAAAAATGATCTTCCTTACCCGAAATAACAAATCCCTCTGGTTGCCTCATATAAATCTGCTCCTTCAACTCACCATGAAGAAAAGCCGTCTTTACATCAAGTTGCTCTAACTTGAGATCCTGTGCAGCGACTAAGGCAAGTAAAATACGAATAGAAGTATACCTTACCACAGAGAAAACACTTCATTATAGTCAATGCCCTCCTGCTGTGTAAATCCTTTCGCCACAAGTCTCGCCTTATACCTCGCTGCCTCGACACCGAGAATGCCTTCTTTCCGTTTGTAGACTCATTTGCTTCCAACAATCTTCTAACTCTTGGGTACTTTAACTAGCTCCCATGTCTGATTTCGATGGAGTGATTCCATCTCTTCACTCATAGCCTCTAACCACTGCGACGACTCAGAACTAGCCATCGCCTCAGAATAAGACGAAGGCTCATCTGTCTCCACCTCGTCACCTACAGTCAAAGCATAAGCAATATCTGTATAACCATAACGTATCGGTGATTTTATTTGGCTCCGTTGTCTACCCTCAATTAGAGTATGCTGTGACTGTACTGGTTGTCGACTGTCACCATCTTCAGGAACTGTGGCCTCATCTGCAGTCTCAACATCTGTTACCTCTGAGGTCTCTGGAGTCTCCATCTGAAGCTCCACCTCACTACTGACACCATGATCTGTCTGCTCTGCTGGTAGTATCTCAGGACTCCTCTGTCGAAGTATTGCAGTCTCATCGAAAATTACATCTCTACTGATTATAAAATCGGGTGATCTGGGATCAGTGCACCACAACAGGTAGCCTTTCATTCCATGTGCATAACTCAGAAATATGCACTTCTTTGACCTCGGCTCAAGCTTACTATCACTAGTATGAGCATACACAGGACATCCGAATACTCGTAATCCGGAGTAATCAACAGTTTTTCCCGACCATACTTCCTCTGGAGTCTTCCACTCAATAGCAGATGATGGAGATCGATTAATCAGGTAACACGCCATGTTCACTGCTTCGGCCCAAAATACCTTGCCTATTCCAGCATGCGATAACATGCTCCGAGCCCGCTCAAGTAAAGTTCTGTTCTTCCGTTCTACCACGCCATTCTACTGTGATGTCCCAGGTACTGTGCGGTGTCTAACAATACCTTCTTTTTCGCAGAACTCGGTAAAATCTTTACCACAGAACTCCATGCCGTTATTGGTTCTTAGGCACTTGATCTGTTTATCTGACTGCTTCTCAATCAATGCCTTAAATTTCTTGAACATATCAAACACATTAGATTTGTGCTTTAGAAAGTATACCCATACTTTCCTTGAATAATCGTCGATAAATGTGAGCATATAACGTGCACCTCCTTTCGAAGGAACCGGAGACGAGCCCTAGACATTTGAATGAATATACTCAACCGGTTGCTTGGTCGAATGAATACCTGTAGTAAACTTAATCCTGCGTTGCTTTCCAAAGATACAGTGCTCACATAAGTCTAATTTACTTGTCTTTTGACCCTTTAACAACTCCTTATCACTCAGCATTGTCATACCTACCTCACTCATGTGCCCTAAACGCATATGCCATAAAAGAGTTAAATCAGAACCTGACTCACCTGATGAAACTGCGGCGGCTCCTGTCACGGTCTCTCCCAGTAGATGATAGAGAGAACTCACTTTCTTCCCTTTCATCACTATCATGTCGCCTCAAGAAATCTTCAGTATTCCACCTTCAGCGGTGTACTTACACCCGATATCATCGAGTGTCCCTAGAGAAATAAGGTTCTTCTTGAGTTTCGGTACATGCCTCACGTCTGTCAATGTGCGAACCACACCATCATGCATCTGAATCTGAACTGTCCCTATCTCAATAAACTTGCAAGCTGCATTATTCCCCAACATAACTCTACCACCATCTGCAGTTTGGTAAGTAGTAAACCAGCTCCTATGAGACGTCATATGATAAGAATACCCCGAATCTAGCACCCATTCGTTTCCTGACGAACCTGTAGTCACACACAAAACAACCTCTGTATCACTAGTGCTCTCCTCAGCAATGTTAGCCACACTGACTGTGGCATTCTGCTTATCACCTCTGTTTCTCAGCTCAGGACAATCTCTCCTGATGTGCCCTTCCTCGTGACATTCAAAGCACTTCACGCGTCCATTGGATTTTCTATGGCGTGATTTAGACCTGCTTTTACCTCTGCTGCTGCTGGACCCCCGCTGTTGCTCTCTACCCTGAATCACTAGTCCATGCGCTACATCCTGCGCCAGACTGTTATCTCGCAACTTTTGCTGCCACTCTTTAGAAAACAAGGCGGACTTTACCTCTTCTGAAGTAATTGCAGTACGCCCTTGCAATAGAGAATCAGTAAAATGCTCCCATGACTCTGGTAAAGAAGCCAACAACATCATGCCCTGCTCTTCATCTTCAAGAGTCTTACCGACGTTCTTCAGATCTATCATGAGTTTATTAAATTTGTCTAGGTGGGTTCTGATAGACGTACCTTCAGTATATTTGAACTGGAACATCTTCTTCAACATGCACAAGCGATTGTTCAAACCCTTCTTTACATAGAGCAACTGAAGCTTTGCCCACAATGCTGCGGTATCCTTTTCTTCGCCTACCTCTATCAATACTTCATCCGATAAATTCAATAGGATTACACTCCTGGCTTTCCTAATCAATACATCTTTATCAGCATCTTTCATCGATTCGGGCAACTTAGCCTTGCCCTCCAATGCTTCTGCCAAACCTTGAGTTGTCAATAACGCCTCCATCTTAAGGCTCCATAACCCAAAATTGTTCCTCCCGTTAAATTTCTCAATTTTAGCTTTCACTCTAGACATAATTGCAACAACAGAATTTTCAGATAATAATCAGACAAGCAAAAGCCCCAAATCACAATCCAGAAATCTAACCTAGCTCTAATACCAATTGTTGTAATTCTAACGTGGAAACTACCAGGATCTTGCAAATACGTCAATGCAAAAGCTTAGAAATAATAACGATGAACAATAAAGAACACCAGATATAACGTGGTTCGGTCCGAATGTCGGTACCTACATCCACGGGAGAGCCAGCAAGAACAATCTACTATATCGAAAAATTGGATTTATAATCGCTTAATACGCTCGTGTTTCCCGCACTTAAATTATACCCAATCCCAAAGTGTTTATAAACAGACAACTCTCAATTGAATATAAAATAAAACTGAAATAAACTCACGAACGAAGCGTAAATCTCGACCGTACTGCTCCTCTTCTTTTTGTGCGGCTGTGTCTTGGAACGAGTAAAGAAGAGAGTCTGCCAAGTCTTTTTTTTTTTGGATCTCTATATACCTCGCGGCTATTGCAGGATGCAGACAAGAAAAAAAAAACCCTTACTCTTTTGTTTACTTTCTTGGACCAAATATATACCCAAATAATAAATAATATTTGAGTCACATCTTTTGTATTCTAATGCAGATATCAAATTTGCAATTAAATCTCGTCCAAAACAAGCCACAATTGTTTCGGTCAAATATTGAATATTTAAACCAAAATATATATTCATGGACGATTTAAACTCGACACATATTTAACAAAATAATGACTCTCTGAGTTTATCATCCCCAAGATTAAAGGACAGACACATATGATGCTGAGTTCAATAACCTAGGCTCGTAACTCTTTCTTTGGGGTGTGGGTGTGTGCGTATTTGTGCGTTTTTTGGGTTGTTTTTTTTTTTTCCGGGGTGGGGGGTTTGATTGTGAGGGTTGCGGGAGATAAGTTTGACATGTATGTTTCACCTGCAGCATTGACAGAACATCCGCATGTGCATCTTTGCAGTTTACAACTGTCTCGGTCAGTCTTTTAGGGATTTCTTGAAAAAGACGAGCTTCTTTTCGCAGTTTGGAAATCTCCTGAATCAATTGCTTGTTCAGTTGGACGTCTTCCATGTGTTTTCTCTGTCGAACAGGAGAATCAGCGTAAACTGAAGCATAAACAGAAAATTTAAATAATATGTATCAGATAGCAACCTTCACAAGAAGGAAAACAAACAGCACCTATAAGTCTTAACAGATATCTCTATAATGACTTTGGCAAGATGCCGTATTAGAGTTATACAATGCGAAAGCAAGGAAAATCTAAAGTTACCATGCCATGTATCCACATCTCTCTACCATTGCTATTACAAGCAAATGTTTTGAGTATTATCATCTTAATCAACCAACAAATTAATGAGTCCTAACTTCCCGATAAAATGGTTTGA
The DNA here is from genome assembly GCA_028455895.1 of Rhodomyrtus tomentosa. NCBI lineage: Eukaryota > Viridiplantae > Streptophyta > Magnoliopsida > Myrtales > Myrtaceae > Rhodomyrtus > Rhodomyrtus tomentosa. The sequence goes on along the minus strand of JAPCWY010000001.1, from coordinate 29,318,752 downwards.
TGTCCTAAATACTCATTTCACAGAATCATCAAAATATGTCAGAGCCCGGCTACTGATTGTTGATGATATCCACAAACTAAAAAAGGAATCATTTTCTGGATAGAATAACTTTGAGCAGTGACTGAATATGTTCATGTACTTTAATTTTGCAAACCGCCATCTCCCACCCCACTTTTTTATAAAGGAAAAAGCCCAAAGTTTAGACTGACCAACAGCAAGTCAGTTCTAGTTCCATTTGCAGCATGACATGATCACATAAAGTCACCCCAAAGAGGCTGAAAAATTTTCCTTCTGCCTTGAGAAAAAAGAGCAAGTAGCAGATAATTCAGGCCAGATGCCAAATGCTTTCATTCTGATCTAAGATAAAGAAGCAGCAAATTCAAAGAACTGTGTTGTCACGACAGCAGACGTGCAACTTGATATTCTTGTTGATAATCGTGGTAAAGCGGTAAAGTTGCTTTCAATAAGAGGGAACTATTCTCTCAGGGAAGCAATGTACGAAAAGCATAATTGCTGAATGGAATTAACGGATGGGCTGAAGCCAATATGACGACTCATCTTTAGAGACGAAATGGGTCTTTGAAGAGAATAGCTATTCCAAAAATAGCTGAATGACATCTGTTTCATGGTCCATACTAACCTTAAGATCATTTTTCTCTTCAACAGCAAGTTCTAGTTGTCTCCTGAGGTCTTCAAGCTCTTTTCTGTAGCTCTTATCTGTGCCCTAAAAAGTTAAGGTGCAAATGCAAAAGTAATATAAAACTTCACCAATGCAAAGTAAGTTTAACAGGTCATATCCCAGTTTCTTGTCATAACTGTCACGTTATCAACGATATAATTCTGAAAGCTTAATGGACTATTGAATAAAGAGAGAACTCCTAAAAAATTAACAAGGATTAATTCTCAATGGCTGGAAGGTTCCCGAGGATGAAAATCTGAGGGAACATAAATGAATGAAAGTAACTCACTGGAGTCTCATTAGCCGGAGGGAAGGATTGAACATTTCTGGCAGGAGTCATGTGGATTGTGTCCAGGTCAGCTATGTAACCTTTATTCATTTGGAACCATGTTTCTTCATCAGCAACATTGTTTAGTGGATCTGGAAGTGGGCTGCATTCAACCGGTCGTGAGTAGTTTGATTGTTTGACAACATAATTTCCGGGAACTGCCTTTTGGCAAGGTGTTCTGAAGTCGCTTTGACAAATACTGTTACTGTCATTAAATTCATCCGTAAAACTCTCTTTTGCAGAATCCTGTCCCAAGAAATGGAGAAACCTCATTTTCTTGTTGCAACAATAGAGAGAAACAAGACGAGTTCCTCAAAGCATATTCATGATCAAGAAAAAGTTCAGGTATGAACTAGTAATTTTGGAGAAGCACATTAGTCCACACAGGTAGTTACATAGACAGGAGTGGCTGTACTTTGCAAACTGTATTGACAACTATCGACTGAATTCTCGATAGCATCAGAAACAATGCTCCTAAGAATCTCCAATGCCACATTACAATAAGCTTGCACGTTTTACAGCCACTATCATTTTCTGTAGCAAAGTGGACTATCCTACCTCTGGCAAAGCAATACATCTAATAAAATGAATTCACGTTAGTACATTCGCAGACTAGCATTATCTGGTATTATGGGATTGCCCTACGTTAAATCGCATGCTTCAATATTTTGAGATAGATCATCTGAAGCGTTGCATCAGAATTGAACCGTGCTAGAGAGAACACAACAGAGTAGCAGATGGATACAATAAGGCAGTTAAATAAAGAAATATGGAGCTGGAAGGGCATCTATAGTAAAAGATTTTTTGTTGGTTGCATATAACTAAACCTGGCTAGAATTCCTATCGCAGTCAGAGCAGAGGATAAGAGTACTAAGATTGTCAATCTTCATCTGTTGCTCCCTGATGCATTCTTCACGTATTTTATGCGACTTCCTCTCCTCTTCTAGCTCCATCACGAGTTTCTCACGCTCAACTTCATACTAGGAAAAAAAAAAATATATGTATGCTAATATGTGAATGCTAAAATTAACATATCCACCTTTTTCAGACAACAGTCACACTCAAAAGAGGAAAACCGTACCTTAAGCATTTCATTCCGCAATTTAAGAATTTCCTGCTCCAGCACTGCAGCACGAGATCCCTAAAGAACTCTCCATGTCAAATTGTGCACACCCTAATTAATTTAGGTATTGGCAATAATGCCCCTCACCTGAAGTTTCTTGGGCAACTCCTCTATCTCTAACTTTTGTCTCTTCAGTAAGGCAGCATCTGTCAAAATCTAAGAGAATATCAACCATAATTAGCTGAAATGAACCAATATCAAGTAAAAGAAGAAGGATGGGGACTTACATATTCAATGACTAAGGTATTGCAATACATGTAGCATAATACACAAAAAAATCTAGTAACTTGAATGTCATGACATTGAGGTTAGCTGAATTAATAACCATAACTTCCATGTCAAGATTTTTCTCCATTCTCTACAATAATAGAAAGATGTCACTCCTAAAAGATAAAAACTTTGTCTGAACAATCTAACAAGACTAGCATATGCAATTTTTTCTTGATGGCCTCAATAATTGGCACGTCTTCTGTTGTACGTCGCTGTTTCATGATTTTGCATTTGTTAAAAACGTCAGCCTGCAGGTGTAGTGCCAGTAAATTAATTCATTCCTGCACAGGAAACTCAAGGATCCAAACAAGAAATACGAGCAGCCCAATCCTCCAAATCACTAGAATCGCTTGAAACTCAAGGATCCAAACAAGAAATACGAACAACCCAATCCTTCAAATCACTAGAATCTCTTGAACCTAACGAAGCTTATACAATATTGCCAAAGACACTGTATTACACTAGAAACTTCTAGCGGAGAATGGTTTTCCAAGAAATGGGATTTGTATGAGGTGACAAAAGGGTATTTCTGCATGAAGATTAGCACCTCATTTACTTGAGCGCAGTTTATAATGCGCTTGGCTCTGCTAGCAAACTGAAGAGTACCTTTTGTTTCTTCAATGTGAACCTGTATAAAGTTGCACACTTTATCGGCTTGGACAGATAACATCATTGAAGCTTTGCAACCAATCAAGAGAGGAAAAACGACATAAGAAACATCCATAATTGCCCGATGGTACCTCTTCTGGAGCTATAGTGCATATAATTGAAGTCTTGGCATTACCACCAAGAGCAGGTTGAAGAATGCGAGTAAGCTTACTATCACGATAAGGAATGTGCCCTCTGCATTAAAGATTGCAGAGATCAGCAAGAGGTAGTTTAATATTAAACTGGAAGGAACACAAGATAAGTAAGTACCTTTGCTTCGCACTTTCACTTAGTTTATTGATGACATTACCCAAAACCATCAAGCTTTTGTTAATGTGCTTCCCTTCCTTTAGACGTACTCCACCAGCTCCAGTTTTTGCAATAGGCTCAGAGCCAGCTAAATCTACTAAGTTCTAGATTCAAACAAGATAATTAGGAGGACTGGTGATTGAAAATGTACACAGTTGCATCTTAGCTTCACTGGAAAAGAAATACTAACCAAGACCATGACTCGGATAGTATCAGAGGTTGAGTTATCACGACTTATGTCTTTTGCTCTGCTTTCAATGACCTGAAATGCGAAGTGTCCATCCATATCAGTATGAATAAATCAAAGAACGTGAAATGGCCACAAAAAATTTTGATTAGTGAGAAATACCATTCTAAATATCGTGTGAGATCGACTGTGTGACATTCCGAATTTCCGACTCCTCGAAGTTTGAGATGTGAAATTGAATCTCAAAATTGAAAAATGAAAAATAAAAATTCCAACATTCTAATCGAATTAGACGTCGTCTCATCGAAGGTAAATTGAATTGAAAAAAATGATGTTTCGGACGGTGAGAGCAAAATTACCATTTTGCCCCTCAAGAATTGACATTGTCTTAACAATTGAAGAATGGCAATTTAGTCAATTCTAAGATCCTAGTGGCTGTCGAAAAAATGAAGACATTGTTTAGATGAAGACAAGTGGCATAATGGGGATGGAGACAAGTGGTATTATGTGATTGGTTAACATTAAATGCAAGCTTTTAACCTACCATTCAAAGAAGTTGACCAATTGAGATCGAACCTAATCACTCTTCTTCTTCCTTATTTTCGTGGACCACCTTCCCCTCTCTTCGTCTCATCTTTTTTTTCTTTCTTTCTCCTTCACCCAAGCTGCTGCTGCTTGACCAGACCCGATCCGTCCCACTATTTCGGCCATAACTTCGTTGTTCGATATCGAATCGAGGTAAACACACATCCAAATGAAAGCTCATTGTCTTATCTTTCCATAGACATATTATAAGCTCAATTTGACCAAGTAGATCTTCCCGTAGCTCGATTTGAGTGGACAAAAGACCAAACAGGGCAGATTCTGACCAAGTTGGGGGAAAGTCTTCGTTTAGCTACTTCGAAGCTTCAAATTGTTTCAAATTGCTTCAAATTTTTGGTAAAGACTTCTTAACTCATAGAACTTGTGTTGAATGAGTTGAAATTATGAGTTTGGTTGATTTTAGAGCTGTAACCATGGCCATCTTATGGTGACTTTCCAAAGCAGTTTTTGACCGCCGATGGACATAGGAGAAACGGGGCTGTTCGCGGCTCTTTTCGGCGTCAGCTCACTCCAAAACTCTCGGTGAGACCCCTATAGACGTAATACAACATGTTAGCAAGTTGATTTTATGGTAAATCAAGGTTTAGAGTTGAATTATTGTCACATCCTGATCCTCAAACCAGCGACATCCCTTGCCAAATTGCCGCCAGGTCATAAAAGATAACGTCTTAGGCAACTGCTATCAACCTAAGAATATACTACGCATGCGGAACGTGCAATCTTCCATACAATAAAATCAACATGGGATAGGTAAGAATAAAAGCCAGACAACCCAACGCTAATATAAAACTGTTAAGAATAGATGATCTATAACCTTACAAAGCCAACAGCTAATAAATACAACCCCATACTTTGGGGCGGCCCTCTAGGAATCACAAAAAGATACAGGAGTCAGGTAAGGTTAACTCTCATCTATCCCAAAACAGTACCCCCACAAAAGACATCACCAATTCGCTGACCATAAAAGAAACCTAACTCTCTATTGGGTAAAAACGACATCCGAATCATCGTAACCAATCGGGAAAACTGGGTCATTAGGGTCATTACAAGAACTCTGGCTAGAATGTACAGAGGGGGCTACTGACTGCTCAGGCTCGAGCTCAGGTTGTATACTAGGTGCGAGATCCACCACATCCCCATCAGGCATATCTATATCCATCGGATCCTAGGTGGGGACATTAGGGACTCCTTGAAGAGGTGCCCCTCAAATCCTCTGAGCAGACCAAAGAGATCCACCCCATCACGAAGATACTAAGCCTTGAAGAGGTGTGCCACCAGGTGTGGCATCCCCTCATCGACCTATATCGTCGTGATGTGGCGTTCCCACATTTGGTCCGTACCTGGTACCGGGTGGAGACTGACATCGTGTGATGAGTGGGTGAGGGTACCGAATCGCATCGGTCTCTCCATTACTTCGGACCTGAAAAGTTATCCCACGACGGGGTGAGAATTTAATCTCAGTGAATCAAGCCTAATCTCGGTTAGGACACCGATTCGCCTAAAATAACCTAAGCACCATAGTAAGCCACAAGATATAAACACATATATATCAATAAAATATATCCGCCAAATCAGCAATCAATTAAGCACCACCACTTAGGCGTACACAAAACATCACACAAGTCCATTCTTAAACAATGACTCAAGCAACTGATGTGATAAAAACATCATTAGTGCGATTTCGCACTCATCTGGCAAGACCAGGCTACGTCCACTTTACCCTCTTAGCGAAGGCTACTACAAGCAATGTATCCAGTGCACTCGACACGGCACTGAGAGTAGGCATTTCTTAAAAAGGAGTTTCGGTCCGTCACAAGCTGTGATCGACATCCAATAATCCCTTAAAACCGTACGACTTGCACGGGGCATGAATTATCGTGCTTCTGACAAGTCGCAAGTTTTCATACAATAGGTACAGCACGAGAACCAATGGTATAATGTGAACTTGCCAGGTAACGTCATTGATCCTTTAATGACCACACAAATCACATTCGGCAATAAACTCATTGTTTATCTATGATTAATGCCAAAATTCATACGAAAATGCAACAAACTTGACCCCAAGGCCTACAAGACTCTCAGTTGAGCATTTTAGCCAGGTAACTAAACCAATTAGGCAATTAATGCACTTGCGAGCAATTAATTCAACCCGGTAATTTCGAGCTCAATTTGTATTATAATTCTTATTTCTCAGTCGATTTATAGAAATTAATTGTCCGCTCGTCTCTAACCTGTCACTCGCTCGCGAACAAACACAATCAATTAATTAATTGGTAAATTACCACAAATAGCCACAGACAATTTAATCGATCGGTCATTTATCCTAATCATCGTTTCTATCTAAATCGATCTCGATCGTAAATTTTAATTTTTAATAATAATAATAATAATAATAATAATAATAATAAATAAATAAATAAATAAAACTAATCTTAAGCGCAAGTAGCGCCTTAACCAAGGTTTAGGGTCAACTCACAACGTAAGTTAGCTTGAGCGGCGGTGGCAACAACGGCGGCGGCGGCGGCGGCGACGGCGACGTAATTAGGGTTTATCGCGCGGCGACCCGAGCTCAAACTTTGGCGACACCCCAAGGAAGCCTGGCGAGGTTGCCGGAACAGGTGGCCGGCGACGGAGCTCCGACGAGCGGCGGCTGGCGGCCTAAAACAGTGAGGGTTAGTAACCAAAACCGACAAACCAGACTGTTTTGGGCGTTTCCTGGCCGACGCGGGCCGGGACAAAGCTGGCCATGGTTCGAGAGGTCACCTAAGGGTCGATGGGGGTCAGTCGGGACCGGTGGACGGTGGCGGAAGGTGGTCGGCGACGGCGAACAGCCGCGATAAAAAACGTCTCCTCTTGGCATCGAAACAGGGGAGATGATCAGCAGCGGATTTCGGGCGGCACGAGCGGCGGCCGGCGGTGGTGAGCTCCGAGGTGGTAGAGGGGACTCTGGGGAAGTAATCGGCGGTGGCCGTGAGGTATGGCGGCGACCGGTTCGGCCGGATCGAAGACCGAACCGAACCGGGTCCAAAATAGGGCACCGAGACTTCGGGGCAGCTTTCCGAAGGCTCCGACGGCGGACGACAGATGGGGCTGGGTCGGGGCGGTCAAGGGAAAGACGACGGTCAGCTGAGGGGCGGTGGTCGGCGTCAGTGGCGGCTATGGTGGCCGGAGGAAGCCACGAAGCCCTCGAGTCCACTGACCCGAAAACAGGACAGGGCTCCCCGAGCTGATTTCTCGGCTGTTCGATGGTGACGACGGCTCGGCTCATGTCAGGGCGGCGGTGGGGAGTAGCTGAGGGCGGTGGCTGTCGGTGGTGAGGCAGTGGTCGTGTAAAACGACTGTGGAAGGAGGAGGAACGAGTTGGGTGAGGCGCGGACGTTTACGCCCGAGAAATCAAAAGAAAGAAGAAAAATAAGAAGAACGGAGAAGAAGAAAGAAGAGGCAGAAGGGACTGACGTGAAGGCATGTATGGGGCAGTGAAATGGTGGGACCAACAAGTCTTTGGTGGCCAAAAATTTAATTTTTTTTGTCTTATACCCATCAATAATCTAGGGATAATTTGGTAATTTGACGTGCCAGGACTGAAATGAAATTTTGGTATATAATACAAAGGGTATTTTTGGTAAATTCACTGGCCAAGCTCAGTCGGGGTTAGGCTCGATCATGAAAACGACAAATCCAATTCACAGTGGATAAAATTCGAAACCCAATCTGAAATAACCTAAATTTTAGAATTTGTCCAAATTTTCGTCTTTTCAGTCCTTGTAGTCCATAATATGTGTCGACTATGATCATATTTTCATATCATTTCCATCAACTTTCGGTGCTTACAAAAGTCGAATTTTTAGGACGTCACAATTATGGACTGATTAAGGAGGTAGATGGCAGAACCAAATTCTGCCCTATTTCGGTTTGAATGAACAGAGCCCTTTGAGGGCTGTGGGAAGTGTCGCCATGCTTTAAATTCATCATTAAGACATACAAGAATGTTAATTGAGATGTTAATGAGGTGTAAGCTCTGTGAATTTGTGATTGGAATAGAAAAATTGATCGTTTAACGAACTTTGGATTAGGTTGCTCGGCTGTCCTGTTTTGGGATCAAAGGAACTGAATCTTTGGAGGAGTCTTGGAGGGAATTTTAGGGATTAAATTGAAAAGTAAATGACTCCTAAACCTTTGCTAGGAAGTTAGGACACTACTGGATGCGTTTGGATAATATATTGATGAATTTGAGAGTCTATTGCATTGATTTTTCATGATGGACTGAGATAATGGAGGTGCTAGTCGTGTGTACTCCTGATGATGAGAAATTGTAACTCTCATGGCTAAATTGTTGTTGTGTGCATTCGATTAACATGGATGCTGGTATGACTATGTGATATTTGGCCTTGAATGATGACTGTTTGAGAAATATGAATGATTTAGCAAGAAAACAAATCGTTAGATTGATTGTCTTGCTGTGTATTTGATATCACCTTGTGGGCATTTGGTCTCGACGTCTCGCATGATAATGATTCATTACTTGGCTGATAAAAATTGTACTCGATTATGAAGTTCCTTAATAGGGGAGTTTGATTTGTGAACCTAAGAGCTTGTGGCACCCTAATGCGTTGAGACGCAGGGTTGTGATGGCTAGTACCCTGATGTGTTGAGACGCGGGGTTGTGGTAGCTAATGTCCTGATGCGTTAAGACACGAGACGAGATTGATTAAGTGTTGACACATGCCGGGAATGACATTGAAAACTTGATGCATTTAATGTGAGTTTGTCGATGGTCTGAGGCGTAATGACGCGGACCGAGCGAGGCATATTGATGCGAGCATAGCTATTGAAAAGAGAATTGATATCCTGATGCGTCAGAACGCGAGATAGTCTTGATACGTGCTAACACAAGTATCAAAATGGTCTTTGAAACCTGATGTGTCAGAATGCGGGTTGCCAATTGAGACCTTGATTAGCTTGAGACATATTAACGCGGGCTTGGCCATTGGGATTAAATTCGTGATTAGCCTGATGCGTATTGACGCGGGCTTAGCCATTACAATTGAAAGTTGTGACGAAATTGAGGACACACCTTTGCTTATGAATTTGATGTTGTGCTAGTATGAAACTTGGTGGTGATGATATGATTGTCCTTGAATTGTGATTGCATTATGCCAGACGTATCAAGGTGCCTTGCATCATGTGTTGTTTTATCGTCATGTGTTGTTTTATCAATGAATCATTTTCTATTATTTTATTGCATAATCTGGGAGGACTAACAGGCTGGTCTAGGTTTGGGATGAATTTGCTGAGATTCATATCTCACCCCATCGCGAGATTAACTTTTTTTCAGGTTCCAAACGATGGAAATTTGAGCCTGCCAATGATCAGTATTTGAAGAAGTAATTATAGGAAATTGATTTACACTTTTGTGATTTTAGAGATTTTGTGTTACCTCAAAGTTAGAGTTGTACCGTTTGAACCTCTAGTCAATATTTATAAGAAGATGTACACTATATCCTTAGTCATCTTAAGATTAAATTGAATGGAGAAGTTTCATCGCTTCCGTATGTTTGTATCCTTTAGAAGTTTAAATTGTTGGTCGACGGATCGGTCCTGGTGGGATTTTGCGTGCCTGACAAGTTCGGGGTGCGACATCCCCGTTTAAGTGGTATCAAAGCAAGGTCAGCTCGATCCAATATGATTGAGACTTGGAGTGATAAGGAGCGATGACTTGAGGACAATTAGGTAGTGGGACCTTGAGGGACAAGCATGGATTGCTGAATCTTGAGGACTATAGGTTTGAACTTGTGTAGTATTCTAATGGTCCTAGTGCCGATTTAATGGATGATCTTGAGTGATTTTATGAATAAGGCTCACAAGGAAGTGAATAAAAATTGAGGAGTCATAAGCCTGGATTTGAGGTTGCTAGAGAATAGCTTATGAATGAAGGGTCGATCGGGTTATATGATTGTGATTGTGGTTTGTCAATAACCCAACTTGGGAAGTAAGAGTTATAAAGAGACGATTGGCATTAGTCGATTCAGGCTTGAATTGCGTTGTATCCTGATGGTTTAGTTATCGATTGCTATTGATGACCCTGGATGGTATGAAATGAGGTGTATACATGAAAGCGAGGAAGGAATATTTGGATTAAAGATCAGTTGTGATCGAATGCATATGGATTTAACTTGAATAGCAACTAGATTTGAGGTATATAGTTGAATATAGGCAATTGATCTGTGAGAGGCGATGGACTTTGTGGAACTAGAGGTTTTTTATGAATAAGGCTTGATGTGGAAACGATTGCGGTATGACAAGTGGTGAGAATGAACATGCTGTGCATATGTTTGTGGCTTTGAAACGAAAGTTGATGAGGGTACATGCATGAACTTATTGCCGTTGGACTTAATAAATTATCGCTTGGTATGGGACAAGTTGATGGGATACCTATAAACTGTAATGAAACATGGTATGAGACATTTGGAACGGGACTTTCTCCGTAGATGTATGACTTGGGACAATCTGCAACGGCTAGGATGATGAGGGCGGGAAGTGATCTCCGGGACAGAGAAGTTCGAATAAGGAGCAGCTCTTGGCAGGCTTCTAGGATGACAAGAAGCAAGAATGACCCAAGTTATAACTTGAAAGGGAAAGTCTAGGTATCAGGTTGAGTCTAATTGTGGTTAAGAGATGTATGGCATGTGATTGATCATTGAAAAGAATGATCGAAAGTGGCATGGCATGTGTAATGGCGCATATGAGTGGCATGGTTAAAAGTTTCGTGCTTGGCAGTGGATGCCCTTTGAAAAAGAAAAGTGATGTTTGTGATGAGCCTGTTAGGCATGTTTTATGATTGGCTTCATGTGATTGGCATAGCCTGTCACGTTTATGATAGAGTGGCAGATGCCTCTAGACTTATTGTATGAGTGATTAACTCATTGAATTGATGCCTTGAGTGCTTGTTTGATAGTTGCCGAGTTAAGGTTTGATTAGTAGTTGACTGTTAATTGAGAAATTGCCTAGTTGAGGATGGTTTAATATGTGGCTGCTGCTTAAGGATGATTTGGAATCCTTAGATAACTGGCAATTAGTTGAGAGTTGCATAGGGACCACTGGATGGTTGTTTGATGGTGATAGATGATGAGATGAATAGCCTGAGACTACTAGACTCGAGTAGATGACTTAAGTCTTTAATTCCTAGAGGGAATTGTAGTGGTTCGAGTGCCATAAGAACCTAATGAGGTTGAACGACAAGAGAATGGTCACTAGAGGAGTACTGGCTCGAGTATGCAAGATATGAGATGACTCTAGAACTGAAGGGAGTCGTGAGAATTGAGTAAAGATGAGTAACCAGAATACGAGTGCTAGAAAAGTGTTTAGCTCGAGTTTGTGGATTGTACCAGACCTAAGAGTTGAAAGAGTCATGAGGACTTTGAATGGACATGAGAAGTAGATTGGTAGGTAGAATCGAGAAGGAATTGTCATTGTTATCCCAGTCATTGAAACTGCAGTTGCTTTTGCTAGCAAAGTGAATGGTAGAGATCATAGGAAAGATGATAGAAAATGAAAATCACTCGATGGAAAGCTTGTGAAACGATGTATAAGGCTGAGATTGACTAAGGTTCGATGGAGAAAATGATGCCTAAATTGCCTTTCTTTGGATTGAGAATTTGGAAAAGAACATTAGAGGTATTGAATTCATTGAGGAAGAGAACTGACTCTATTAGCTATTAGCCTGAAGAGGCTGTTGATGATTAATGAAAGGTCACCAAAAGAAGAATTTCCCTTGAAGGCACAATATTTGCCTGGATTGTCTTTGTTGAATTGTTCCATGGAAAGTACCTTTCTGAGGTTACTCGAGAGTAAGGATTGCCTGAACTTTAATAGCTTTGAAAGGACCTGAAGAAGGTTGATTATTATGAGACATAGTTCTCAAGGTCGTTTAAGCGTATTAAGGGTGGTCAAGGACCTTTTAAATGAGACGTGAGGTCTCTGAGTGTATTGGAATTGAAAGCCTTATGGCTAATTGTTATTCTTGAATCTAATGAACCGTAATGGAAATCAAGGAAAGAAGTGGATGATCGGAAGATGAATAAGAAAGAGAATTTCTATTCATGGATCGTGAGAAAAGAAAACTTCACTTATGAAACATAGAATGTGCTTATAAGGAAATGCCGTTACTATGACATAAGGCTTATGGTGATTAATCTTTTGTTGTCGTGAGGAATAATAAGGAGACTGATGTGTCATTTTGTCAGACCCTGTGGATTTTATGAGATTGAATTAGGTTGAATTGAAACCACTAAAAGTGTCATTGCGAGTTATCACCCCTAGAGAATAGGGCGTTGTCCTTAAGGACGATTGGATCATAACATGATCATTGATGGAAAGAAAGGCTAATGGATTTGATGGTCCTAGTTACTTGCGATTTTAATGAGTGGATGAATGAGCAAAAAGGGTGCTTAGATTGTAACCGCAAGGAGACTTGAGGAAGTCAAATCTGAAATTTGAATTTGTGGAGACCGAGGAAGAATGAAACTTGTTACTTGAGGTGGCTGAACTATTGAAAGGAGAATGTTAAAGTGTAGTGGCATTAGAATCCGTAAGTAAGGGAACTGCTGTTGGCGAGACTCCAAGACGGATGTCCTTTAGGATAAGAAAAACAAGGTGGATTCAAAGTAAAAGAATGCCACTGAAGTGTATGGTTTTCTTCGTAGGGTAAGAGATCCTAGTGTGGAAGGAAGAAAAAAAAAGGCCAATTGTCTTGGTGCTAAAATGAAACGTCTGGACTAACGAGGATGACGCAAGCTTGAATGATTTTTGAAAGTCAAGTCCGAGAAGCTGTTCAGTGAACAACGTTGAATTTCAGGATGATGTCGAGGTTTAGTTGAATGGACGAAATTGAGATAAGGTCGCATTAGCTACTCGTGAAACCAAGAAGTCAAGACACTAATGCTTCTTGAGAAAAAGGGACAAAAATGAATAGAATGTTGTGTAGTTCAAGTGGGGACTCATGAGAGTAGAGGGCCAATGAATAGATTGAAGATTCGACACCTGGTAGAAAGAAATTGATAAAAGTCAGATTGAGTATATTGATTGTTACCATATTTAGAGACGATGAATAGACTTATTTAAGGAGTCATGAGAAATATGAATAAATTTCAAGAGTATCCTACAGATTCTAAGGAAATGCTCGTTGTGTGCTGCTAATTGTGATTGTGGGCCTGATGAGTTAAGATTCCTCAATAGTGAAATTTCTAGAAAATGAAATCCTTGTGGAGCCCTTGAGGAATGGAATAAGTGATGAATCGACTAAGATCGATGTGAGTTGCGGAAATTGGAAGTTCCTAGAATTGGTGAATTGTTATGGATTGATCGGGGGAAGATTCCCCACAAAAGCAATTCCATGGATGAATGAATACGAAAAGAGTTTTCGAGGAATTAAGTCAAATTGATGACTACATCGATAATAGTGTTCCTATTTGGAATTAAAAATGGGTCGAGTGAATCATGATGACGTGAAGCAAAAAGAAAATTTGAGGCGTAGTAAGGCAAACTAAAGTGGGCTATGCAAATACGTTGTGATAGTAAAGTTATATGAGTTGGAACGTCTAATGCACGGTTGGAGTTGGCTTGCAAATGTTCTTGCAACGAAGTTGGAAAACACGACTCACATGGAGAGGTTTCAAGTTTACACAAACCATAAGAATTTGAAGTATGTGGTTGCCCAGAAAAATTGAATGAGGAATAACGTGTGTGAAGGAGATTGTTTAAGGACTAAGGATGAAATATCCTATATCGCCTAGAAAAGGGTGATTTGAGTAGCGGATGCATATAAGTGAAAATTGAGCATCGTGCATTTGACGGATAAAGGATAGGCTTTGCCCAAGAAAATAAGAGATTCAACTCTTAAATTGGAAGGTTACTAATTGACTAGTTTGATAACTACCTGAAACATCAAGCTTGAAATCGGAAAGAAATTGAGATGCTGCGATGGACAGACCCTAACATTTAAGGGGTTATGGAAATGGATAGAACAGGGAGGAAATCTATATTTTCGAATACTTGGGAAAGAAAACTCAAAGTTGAGAGTAGAAACTTTAAAGTCCCATGGACGAGAGAATGAGTCCAATATTGAAGAGGAGCTTAAAGAAATTACTTTATCAAAAATTCAAAGGGAGAATTATGGTGTCCCTTGAGATAGCATAAAGGTGTGCCAGATTTGCATCGATATTATCGATGGAATGGATTGAAAATTTGGTTAGTCGAACATGAGGTCAAGTATTAAACGTGCTGACAAGAAAAAGACAAGTCCTTGAACAGATTGATATGCCGAATGGCATTAAAGAGTGCATTTTGGCGAGGGTTAGTAATAATGGTGATGGACAAATGGAAGAGATGAGGTGAACGCTCGAGGATAAACTACTGACAGATGTTATGAATATTGAAAGAAAATGGAGAGAAGCAAATACAGATTGGGGACTGAATGAGACAAGTCCTAGGGAAAGATGGTTTTGGTCGGAAAGGACAAGTAAGATCATCAAGTCACGAAAGGAATTATTCGGAAGAATGGAGATGCGATGAGACGCTAATACCCCAAAGAATTGGATAGTTAGAAGATTGCAAATTTCGAGAACGAAATTTCTTTAAGAGGGGAAGAGTTGTGACATTCCGAATTTTCGACCCCTCGAGACTTGAGAAATGAAACGGAATCTTAAAATTGAAAATTAAAAATAAAGATTCCAACATTTTAATCGAATTAGACGTCGCCTCATCGAAGGTAAATTGAATTAGAAAAACGATGTTTCGGACGGCGAGAGCAAAATTACCATTTTGCCCCTCAAGAATTGGCCTTGTCTTAACAATTGAAGAAAGGTAATTTAGTCAATTCCAAGATCTTAGTGGCTGCCGAAAATATGAAGACAATGTTTAGATGAAGACAAGTGGCATAATGAAGATGGAGACAAGTGGTATTATGTAATTGGTTAGCATTTAATGCACGCTTTTAACCTACCATTCAAAGAAGTTGACCAAGTAAGATCAAACCTAATCCCTTCTTCTTCTTCCTCATTTTCGTGGACTATCTTTCCCCTCTCTTCCTCTCATTTTTTTTCTCTTTCTTTCTCCTTCACCCGAGCTGCTGCTGCCCGACCAAACTCGACCCGTCCCACTATTCTGGCCATAACTCCGTCGTCCAATACCGAATCGAGATAAAACTACCTCCAAATGAAAAATTATTGTCTTATCATTCTATAGACATATTATAAGCTCAATTTGACCCAGTAGATCTTCCCGTAGCTCGATTGGAGTGGACAAAGGTCCATATAGGGTAGATTCTGACCAAGTTGGGGGAAAGTTTTCGTTTAGCCACTTCGAGGGTTCAAATTGCTTCAAATTTTTGGTGAGTACTTCTTAACTCATAGCACTTGTGTTGACTGAGTTGAAATTGTGAGTTTGGTTGAATTTAGAGGTGTAACCATGGCCATCTTGTGGTGACTTTTCAAAGCAGTTTCTGACCGCCGATGGACATAAGAGAAATGGGGCTGTTCGCGGCTCTTTCTGGCGTCGGCTCACTCCAAAACTCTCGGTGAGACCCCTATAAACGTAATACAACATGTTAGCAAGTTGATTTTGTGATAAATCAAGGTTTAAAGAATTATGGACTGATTAAGGAGGTAGAGGGCAGAACCGAATTCTGTCCTGTTTTGTTTTGGATGAATCGAGCCCTTTGAGGGCTGTGGGAGGTGTCGCCAAGCTTTAAATTCATCGTTAAGACATACAAGAGTGTTAATTGAGATGTTAATGATGTGTATGCTCCGTGAATTGATGATTAGAATAGAAAAATTGATCGTTTGACGAACTTTGAATTTGGTCGCACGGCTGTCCTGTTTTGAGATCAAGGGAACCGAATCTTTGGAGGAGTCTTGGAGGGAAGTTTACGGATTAAATTGAAAAGTAAGTAACTCCTAAACCTTTGCTAGGAAGTTGGGACAGTACTTGATGTATTTGGATGATATATTGATGAACTTTGGAGTTTATTGCATTGATTGTTCACGATGGACTGAGATAATGGAGGTGTAAGTCGTGTGTACTCCTAGTGATGATAAATTATAACTCTCATGGCTAAATTGTTGTTGTGTGCATTCGATTGACATGGATGCTGGTATGGCTATGTGATATTTGGCCTTGAATGGCGACTGTTTGAGAAATATGAATGAGTTGATAAGAGAACAAACCGTTGATTGACTGTCTTACTGTGTATTTGATTTCACCTTGTGGGCATTTAGCCTTGACGTCTTGCATGATAATGATTCATTACTTGGCCGATAAAAATTGTACTCGATTATAAAGTTCCTTAAGAGGGGAGTTTGATTTGTGAGCCTACGAGCTTGTGGCATCCTGATGCGTTGAAACGCAGGGTTGTGGAGGCTAATGTCTTGATGCGTTGAGACGCGGGACGAGATTGATTATGTGTCAACACAGGCCGGGAATGACATTGAAAACCTGATGCGTTTAACGCGAATTTGTCAATTTGATGGTCTGAGGCGTAATGACGCGGATCGAGCATGAGGCGTATTGATGCAGGCATAGCTATTGAAAAGAGAATTGATATCCTGATGCGTCATAATGCGGGATAGTCTTGATATGTGTCGACATAAGTATTGAAATGGCATTTGGAACCTGATGCGTCAGAACGCGAGTTGCCAATTAAGACCTTGATTAGCCTGAGGCTTATTGACGCGGGCTTGGCCATTGGAATTGAAAGTTGTGATGAAATTGAGGACACACCTTTACTTATGAATTTAATGTTGTGCTAGTATGAAGCTTGGTTGTGAAGATATGATTATCCTTGAATCGTGATTATATTATGCCAGACGTATCGAGGTGCCTTGCATCATGTGTTGTTTTATCGTCATGTGTTGTTTTATTAATGAATCCTTGTCTATTGTTTTATTGCATAATCTGGAAGGACTAATGGCCTGGTCTAGGTTTGGGGTGAACTTGCTGAGATTCATATCTTACCCTGTCGTAGAATTAACTTTTTTCAGGTTCCAGGAGATGTAAATCTGAGCCTGCCAATGATCAGTATTTGAAGAAGTAATTATAGGAAATGGATTTGCACCTTTGTGACTTTAAGATTTCATGTTACCTCAAAATTAAAGTTTCACCCTCTGAACCTGTAGTCGGTATTTATAAGAAGACGTACCCTATGTCCTGATTCATCTTAAGATTGAATTGAATTGAGAAGTTTCATCGCTTCCGTATGTTTGTATCATTTAGAAGTTATAAATTGTTGGCCGACGGATCCCGAATACCACAGAGATAAGACGACCCTAGTGGGATTTTGCGTGCCTGATAGGTTCGGAGCGTGACAGACTGCTCCGAGCATTCATGTTGGTTTCACCAAAGTGTCTTTTGGCTGTAAGAAATTATGCTCAGTTTCTAGTGCTAGGAAATGAAAAGAAGGACCTCGTTTTTTTAGTGTTTTTTCAACAAACCTTCTCCTGACTTTATAAGCTCAAGCACTTGATTCTCATTGTTAACGATTTCCTCTTTAAGGCCCGCGACAAAATGCCTCTCTATAAAATAAGAAATCCAGAATACAGAGGTTATTCAATTCGTTCAAAGAACTTATCTAAACTAAACCAAAACCTAAAATGGTCCACACCTCTAAGCTTTCATGTATCTGCAATTTCAGGTTCTCCACGGACAGAAGGTCATTTATCTTTTCATCGTATATCTCTATATAAGCTTCGCTTATGTAGTCTACATAGCCTGTCCCAAACCAGATAAAAGAGGAGGGTTACGTCAGGCATAGCGAGCCGGTTATAAAAAAAGAGCTACCTTTATGAGATGAACCATATTGATATTTCGTTGGAGCGTACTATTCTTAGGGACGCGTTGCATCAACGTCCGGATGTAGCGAAAAATGAGCAAGCATCTTTACACTAAGATAGGTTGGTGCAGGGGGTAAGGAAGCTAGCCTTGGGCCGTCATTCCTAGAGTGATGCGCCATATTGGTGCCCGGATATGGTGATAAATAAGTAAGGATTCTCACACTTCCGTGGGCGAGTGTGGGGGGCAAGAAAAGCTCAGGGGGTAGGGATTAGATTGGAGAGTTGGAATGTAAGAACCTTAACAGGTAAATTGAGAGAATTGACAGTTATTTTTGCTAGAAGAAAAATGAATATTGTTTACCTACAAGAGACTAAATGGAAAGAAGAGAAGGTTAAGGAAGTGGAAGGCACCGGATTCAAGTTATGGTATATAGGCACAACAAAGAGTATAAATGGAGTTGAGATTCTGATCGATAAAAATTTCAAAGATAGAGTTGTTGATGTTAAAAAAAATAAGAGATAGAATTATTTTAGTTAAGCTAGTAGTGAGAGATTTGAATCTAAATATCTTTAGTGTGTGTGCCCCTCAAGTTGGACTGTAAGTGTCCGAGAAGAGTAGATTCTGGGAAGATATGGAAGTGATTTTAAGGCGGATACCACACGAGGAGAATGTATTCATAGGAGGAGATCTAAATGGTCATGTCGGTCAAAGTGGTGGAGGTTTTGACAGGGTTTATGGAGGTTTCGGATATGGGACTAGAAATGAGGTTGGCGAATACATCTTGAGTGTGATATTAGCTTTTGATTTGATGTTGGCAAACACCTTTTTTAGGAAAAGAGAGTCATATCTGATCACTTTTCGCAGCGGTCAAAATTATAGCCATATTAATTTCTTTCTTGCCAAAAGAGAGGATAGAGCTTCGTATGTAGATTGTAAGGTATACCCTGATGAATATGTAGCTAGACAACATAAGTTGGTGGTCTTAGAAGTTCGATATAACAAAATACAGAAGATGAAGAGAAGTACGCAGCACCTCAAAGTAAGATGGTGGAAGTTACATGAGGAGAAACAATAGAATTCAAGAAAAGAATGCTATAGGAAGGAACGTGACGACTAGAGGGCGAAGTAAATATGTTGTGGAAGGAGATGTCTAACTACATCTAGACAGTAGCAAAAGGGGTGTTAGGAAAAAGTAGAGGGAATGTACATCAAACAAAGGAAACTTTGTGGTGGAATGAAGAGGTGTAGGGGGCAATTAAGTAGAAGAATGAGTGTTTCAGATGTCTACATAAATGTCCTAATGAAGAGAATTTGTAAAAGTTTAGATTGGCGAGAAAAAGTGTCAAGAAAACTGTACAAGAGGTCAGAGACAAGGTTTTCACCTATATGTACAACAAACTTGGGAGTAAAGAAAGAGAAAAAGGCATCAATAGACTTGCAAAGTCAAGGGACAAGAAAAATAAAGACTTGACATAGGTTAGATGTATCAAGGATGAAAAACAAACACTCTTGATAAGAGATGAAGACGTCAAGGGTAGGTGGATAAGCTATTTTAACAAACTTTTTAATGGGGAGAGCGATAGAAGTGAGGTGAATTTGGAAGATGCTTCTAATGATTCAAATAGAAGGTTTGTGCGTAGAGTTAAAGTACGGGAAGTTAGGGATGCATTAAAAAAGATGAAGACTAGTAAAGCCTTGGGACCTGATGGTATTCCTATTGAAGTGTGGAGATGCTTAGGGGATGTAGTAATAAGTTGGTTGACTATTCGTTTTAACAAGATCCTTTATACTAATAAGATGCCTGATGAATGAAGGAAGAGTATATTTGCGACTTCATACAAAAATAAGGGGGATATCCAGAATTGTTTTAACTATAGAGGCATCGAGCTTATAAGCCATACAATGAAGCTGTAGGAGAGAGTTATTAAGCACCGTTTGAGAATAGAGACTAAGGATTCTGTCATTCAATTTGGATTTATGCTAGGAAGATCTACTATGGAGACTATTTTTTTAATACGACAATTGATGGAGATATATCGAGAAAGAAAGAGGGACCTCCATATGGTGTTTATTGATCTCGAGAAGGCGTATAATATGGTTTCAAGAAAGGTTTTGTGGTATATTCTTAAGAAGAAAAAAATACATTCAAAGTATGTCGAGGCAATCAAGGATATGTATGACGTGTTACTACATGTGTGTAGGCTTGTAATGACATATTAAGTTATTTTCCAATCAGAGTAGGCTTCACCAAGGTTCTGCTTTGGCCCTTACCGTTTTACCCTGGTTATGGATGAGCTAATAAAATATATTCAAGATGAGGTGTCGTGGTGTATGCTATTTGCAGACGATATCGTGCTTATTGATGAGATCAAGGCTGAGATTATCGCTAAGTTAGAAGTATGAAGAAGTACGTTAGAATCTAAACGATTTACGCCAAATCAAAGTAAGACGGAATACTTTAAGTGTGAGTTTGACACGGCAGAAAGAGGGATCAAGAAGCAGTAAATATGCTCGGACTTGAGGTACCCAAGAAAGATACATTTAGATATTTGGGATTAATATTGCAAAAGGAAGGAGAGATTGATGATAATGTAAGCCATAGAATCAGAGTAGGTTGGATGAAATGACGCATTGCATCGAGATTTTTGTTTGATCGCAAAATTCCTCTTAGGTTAAAAGGAAAATTTTATGATACAGCAGTCAGACCTGTCATGTTATACGGAGCTAAATATTGGCCAAAACAAAGGAAACATGAGCATAGAATGAGAGTAGCGAAAATGAGGATGTTAAGGTAGATGTGTGGTCATACAAGGATGGATAAGATAATGAATGAATAGATTCGACAAAAAGTTAGAGTAGATCCGATAGCGGAAAAGATGAGAGAGCATAGATTGAGATGGTTTGGGCACATCCTCCGAAAACCCTTAGATGTACCGGTACGAACATAAGTTTGTTATTGAGAGCATAACACGAAAAAAGCAAGAGGTCAGTTGAAAATTACTTGGGGGAAAGCAGTAAAATAAAATTTAATGAAGTGAAAAATAAATTGGCGTACAGTTTGTATTAGGACGGAGTGGATGAATGCTATTAATATTATAGAGGGGTAGTGTATAAATAGATAAATAGATATATATTTACTTATTTATTTTTATATATTTATCTTTTTTCCCTTCCTTGATTCTGCTTTTATTTTTATGATTTTTTTGGGTTCATCGATCGTCGACACCAACCAATTTGGGATAAATGTGTTTTTGATATTGATGTTATATGTCTCCACGTAACATACATGGATTAGAAATTCACGGTCTGACATCTGGTAACAAAAGGCCCAACCAAAAACAAGCTTTTGAGGAGGACACGAGCAGCCAATTATCAAATACCAAAGTCGCTATATGGGCATTACGGTGCTTATTTTCTCAAACACATCTCTAACAACGAGGCGGATAATTCCCGGGTCAGCATCTGAGCCATTCATCGTGAAAGTCTTCCCACTGCTGGTCTGTCCATACGCAAATGCCGTTCCTGAGATTGTACGCCAAACAACAGTAAGCTCCAGCTCAATTCTATAAGAAACTACACGACTTTGGGAAAATGGAGCGGACCGCGTGAAATCAATCTCATTTGTTTCAAGATCGAGTTGAACTTGAGACTTTATAATTACACTTCGACCTAAAGAAACATACATTTCACAGTAAGATCTCAGCAAAGCAAACGTACATTTGAAACCCTCAACTGCGGCGTTGATTACGCCCTTGGTGAGGAGCTCGTAAACCGTGGCATTCGTGCAGCCCTCGTCGAAGATGTGGTCTGGCGCAGCACCAAACCCAAATCGAAAAGCCAAAGATTGGTAATTTTTGGGGGCCGGATTAAAGCCCAATTAACGACAAAAAAGAAGAAATCAGTACCGAATGCAAAAGAAGGGCCGGCGACGGGAGTTCCGTGAGGCCTGTGGAGGGAGATGCGCTTGTCCTCGACCTTCCAGAAAATGCCACTGAAGGGTTCCTCCGCCATGAACGGCCTCACCCTCACCGCTACGCATATCTTCTCCATCTGTGTCTCGCGAATGTACGGGAGATGCGAATGATCTGCTCCGCTGTGCTGACCGTCTCTTCTTTCTCTGATCTACAAAATGTGGAGGAGAGTGAGATATGGAAGTGAGGGAGCTTCGCGTGGAATTTTGAATTGGGAGTTATGAGCGCGCTTCGGTCTGATTATTTTGGATGCAGAGCGGATTTTACCTTGAAGCCCTTCGGGATGCGGAAGGCGATGATGATGACTTGGGCCTCTAAAATTATGATGTAAATGGGCCTCTTTTGCTGGATGAAAGCCCAGTTCTAGTGGGCCCAGGCGATTGTGCTGGATGAAAGCCCAGTTTCTAGTGGGCCCACTTTACTGCGTCAGCCTTTTAAACTTCTATGGGAAACTTACACCAAAATTCCTCTGTACTTTTTTAGGGCTGTGGACGTTTGTATTTATCCCCTAATACTCTTATTTTCCAAAAAATTCCCCCTCATATTTCTACCATCATGTACATATGCACACCACTTTTAAGTGGCACAAGTTAGATTTTCTCGAAGGGAAAAAAAAATCTATTTTACCTTGTTTTCCTATCAAATAATGAAGAGAGAAAGCGGGAGAAACATTACTAAACTCGTATGTAGTTCCGGCAAACATGATATTGTTGGATCTTATTTCGAGAAGAAGTAAACATTAAATGTTCATAATCAAAGTAGAGAAGCTTCATTGACTTGAACTCATAATGAACCGACTTACATTCATATCAAAACATCTATCGTTCAACTCGCACCTTAGAAAAATATCTCAAGGTGTGTTTGGTTCGGATTTTGAAAAAAAAAAATTAGGAAAATGTAAAGGACCTTAATTTAAATGGGCTTTCAAAATGCAAGTAGTGTTTTTTTCCCCTTTTTTGTCGGAATAAAAATAAAAAGAGCAAGAGGGGGATGTAAGACCTTATTACAAGACAACCTTCCAGAGCGTTGGGCCTTATAGCAACCCAATCAAAAGCTAAATTCGTTTCCCTGCTACAACGGGCCTAGAAATGGCCCGCAAAATCTAGCACCGGCGGCCCTCGGCTGAGGTCTCGCAACCCAAGGTGATGGTGCCGTTGGTTCGTGCGTTCAGGTGTCTTCGGCCTGAGGCCTTTGCTAGAGACTGCCGAGCGAGGTGAAGGGCTTTTTCGAGATTATGAAAGTTCAGCGAGGGCTAAGTTGGAAGAATATTATATCGGAACCCCTTGAATGGTCAAAGCCCATAGCACCTCTGGACTTGCACCTGAATTAAAGGGCTTCGAGAGGCTTTTGAAAATGCAGTCGCATTATTAAAAATTGTCATATAAAGAAGTAAAGAAGTGGCGGCATACAAATGAACTTCATTAAGACCGGCGAAAGTGAGTCTGTGTAAATGTAGAATAGTGTCTTAGGTTAAGAATCGTGTCTAATCTGATTGAATGCTCTTTTTGGAGAGTAAGTGCATGCTTTTCTTCCACTCTCTATTCATTTCGTTACCTACTTATTGCCTTCTCTTCATTGTGTGTGTGTGTGTGTTTTTTTTTTTCTATAGTCTAAGTGCAACTCTTCAAAGTAATGACACTTCCTACCTTGACATCAACATAGTAGAGAATGCCTCGGGGCGGTAGCAACTAGGAACTCGATCAGTGCCCTAAGGTCACCCGTAGCAACACCCTATTTTATATTCACATGCAAATACGTACATACTAAAAACATTTCTGATCATAAACACTACCCGTCGCGAGACGAAATATGGTTGTCAAAATATCTTGTTAACTATTCTATCGCAAGAATTGTTCAGAATGTATAGTATTATGTCCACTTTAAGATCTTCTAATATAAATATTCTAATGTGCAACGGGGTTGTCATATTCAAAATATTCCTATATAGTATTTACTTACAAAATGGGAAATAATTCTTGAAAAAATGCAGTTTATGCGTCGAATTTGAGTTGAATAACTTACGTGGATGATTCACATGTAACATTTGTTAGAATATATTGTTTTGATATATTCAATTGTGGGTTTTATTAATTGTTACTGTAATTATTAATTGATCTAATAAAGAAATATATATATATATATATATATATACAGTTTCCTAATTCTAGTCAGATATGGGGCTGTATAGTGTGGACCGAGATAAATCTTATCTTTAATGAGGTGATACGTTTCATTCTCTATAAATAGAGCTCAAGTCCCTCCTCTAAACCCTAATGTCCACATAACTTCACATGTAGAATCATCTGAAACGATAGTGAGAGGCCGTCTCATTGAAGCCAGTGATAAAGGCGTTCATAGAGGAGAAGCTCTTGAGTATTGAATTCTCGCAATTCTGCATCAAGAACAATGCATCTGAAACAATGTGCGTCAATTCTTCTAATATATGAATGTGTGATTCGTGTTTCTATACGTGAGATCTTGGGTCACTGCATATGGATTAAAATCGCAGCTTTCATGTGGTATCAG
The DNA here is from genome assembly GCA_028455895.1 of Rhodomyrtus tomentosa. Classification (NCBI taxonomy): domain Eukaryota; kingdom Viridiplantae; phylum Streptophyta; class Magnoliopsida; order Myrtales; family Myrtaceae; genus Rhodomyrtus; species Rhodomyrtus tomentosa. The sequence continues at coordinate 29,294,284 of JAPCWY010000001.1, read as the reverse complement.
AGCCCGTACGTTTTAGAACTCGAATCAAGATTTTTGTTAGTTTTGAATTTATTTTTCCCAATTGTGCTTTGGACGATATCCAAACAAGTATCGCAATTGCACATGTTGCATTTTTTTTTCTTTTTGGAGTTTCTCGAAACAGATTTGGATTCATTCGTATTTATGTGGATGGTGTTTCTTTTAAAAAAAAGGAATAGTCCACGTTCTGGCGTATGAGGCTGATTTTTCTCCCTGTATATGCAATTAAAATTTTCTTTGGCTTGTGCTACGCGTTGTAAGGACGCACAAAGATTGGAATTGATCTCGTCGTTACTCGAAATTTGAAACAAGTGGGTAGTAATATTCAATACAATTTCGATCAGCTAATAACAATAATAACAATAATAAAATTGCATGCTGGATGGTGGATCCAAAGAGAAAAGTCCACGCTATAGACTTTTGTTTATCAAATCCAATTGGTATATGGTTTATCCTGTTACGTTGACATTTCTAAAATTATATACATTATGGCTTTGTGGACGATAAGTTACAAAGAGAATAAGGTATGCGCAAAGGCACGTGAGAATTGGGATCGACGAATTTTAGGTATCAACGTGTTTGTATCCTCATGCTCTATAAGATGATACTTTTATGGATGAAAAATACCTATGAAACTCCAAATATGTGTATTTTGTGAGATATTTTTGAATATTTTCAAGTATTTCTATATGATTTCGTGAAATACAAGTGCAAGTTTACATGTAAGTACCACATATAGTAACGTGGAGCATTATTTATCAATTACATGTTTATGGTTTGACATGAATTGTTGATGTATCGATAAAAATTAGCAAAACGTGTAATTTTGAGGATGATTGCCCCTAATTTCTGAAATTACATGTGTACAGTAAATGTGAAATATAAAGTTATATCCCAATTTCAGGTAAATTCGATTGGGTTGTGACCGACAAAGCGACACGCTTGGTTGAGTTTAATAAGGAACATGTTAAATGATATCGGGATGTCTCCTGTTTTAATGCGTAGTTATACTCCCAAAAGAGGTAATTGCGTATTCTTGCGTGGAGGGTTACATGTACAGCATATAATTGATGATTGATTAGTCTAAGTGCTGTTATACACCCTAAGGCAATGATTAACGAAAATTGAAATAAATTTTCATGGCCGCTGTAATGTAGGGAATATACAACTGTATGCCATATTTTTTGCTCAAATGTGATTATATGATGATGTATATATCTCTCAAGTGAAATTTTACATTATGCCAATTAAAAATATTGGGTATTTTTTCAATCACCGTTTTTGTGAACGTCAACTCTGTTAACATTGAGAATTGAGATTCATACGGGTTCAATTTTTGAGAATTGAATGATGATTTTCTGTTTACAAAGGATTAGCAAATATTTATATTACTCTTGTCAAGAAAGACCCCGTAGTTCTCAGTTTCATTAGTGAAAACTTTCAAAAGTATTATGTGCTTATTGGGTAAAGAGCGAATGGATTCGCTTGTTTGATATAAAGCGATTCATTAAAGAATACTTAAAATGGCATTTTTGCCAGTTAACTGCACTGCTAAGTAAATAAAGGAAGTCTTGGAGGCTTTGAAATTATATCTCATATATTACTAAAAGTGGTATATATCTGTAATGACTCCTTAACATCAGGTGTGATGGTTATATTAAGATTAAAGATTACGTCTTAAAGTTGATGAAATTGCATAACAAGCGGTTATGAAATCATACTCATAAATAAATACATAAATCACCGGTCATACTGACTATTTGGGTCCATTGAATGCATTCTTTGAGAAGGATGTTAACCGCTACTTCTTTTATAAGAATAATAATTACATAAAGAAAGACTGCAATTGATACAAAAACTTGGTTATCAAAATATGAGTATAAAGTAATGACTCTTTGGTGTTGGCTTGTGAATTTATTCTATCTAAAGTCTCATATGGTGTGTGATGGCTAGATAGCGGTGCAACATATTATATTGCGTTTACTATATAGGAATTCACAAATTGAAACCAAATTAGGATGAATCAAGGTCACTATAGAAACAACTATAAAGCTAATGTTGAATTGATGAGAATGCCATTCCGATTTTTGGTTTTAATGTGACATTAAGAAACATATTTTATGTACTCTCTTTAAAGACGAAATTTATTTTTCGTATCAATTTTAGACATGTGTAGTTACTTTTTTGAGATTTCAAGTAAAATAATTATTATTTCTTTTAATTAAAATAAAGCTAGGTACTACTTTATGTCCAATGGATTGTACATATTATGTTTATCTCCCAATGGATTATACGTCGCTTATACAGCTGAAACGTTGTTTGCAAAAAATCTCTGCCTAAGAAACAGTTATGTGCATTATGGAATAAATTTCTTGGTCATATCAGTAAAGAAAGAGTGAAAAGATTGATAAAACCAAGCATTCTGATCACTATTAAAAGTGACCAAAACACATGCGTAGATTGAAGCAGATGTGAGATAACTAAGATTAATGATGAAATTGTAGTCGATGGTTATGACCTATTGAAGGTTATTTATACTTGTATAAATGGATGCTATATGGCAATATTCTGTAGAGTTTTTATCACATTTTAATGATGATATTTTCTCTATATATATATATTTTTGTACTTGAGTAAAGAAAAGCGTGGTTGACAGGCGCAATCACACATTATGGATATGAAAAAGAGTATGATTTATAAAACTAACTTTTATGATTTTTTGTGGGGTGAAACTTTCAAAGTGACCCTTACCCAAAAAAAAAAAAAAAACTTTCAAAGTGGCCTTTTATATTGTGAATTATGTTTCTACTAAAATTGTTCCATTGACTTCTTTTGAGTTATGGGCTGGACGTTAATCTTGTTTGAACCATATTAAGTTTTGAGATACTCATGTAGATATAAAGTAACACAATCCAATATTAGATAAGTTGGACTCAAGAACCACTCAGTTTTACTTCGTACCTTATACAGATCATTCAAGAGGTATTGATTTATCATTCCAAAAGAGGAACAATAATTGTGGAATTACAAATAACTAAATTGTTGGAGCTTGATATAGCCGAATAATGGCAGTTGCTCACATACTATTAAATGTAATAGTGTGGTAGGGATAACTGTGTTGTTTTTCTGCCTATACAGATGATCATGTGACATTTTAAGTTACGATTAGATTTTGTTGGGGTTCAAGTTCTTGTTATTAAGACAATTCCTGATGAAATTTATCAGACCCCACAAGCACGGAATAGAGATTAAAGTAACTCCTCTTAAAAGATTTATTAGGCAGAGGTGATTAGTTGTATCAAGTCATATTAAATAGTTTATCCAGTAGAGCATGACTGCAAAATCGACTATACAAGTGATCTAGCAATTTATACAGTTGTTATTTCTTGTTCATAATTAGAATTGTGGTTGGGTGCATGGTAGATGAGTTTCATACTATGAAACATATGGTGTTTGAAAGCTTATCAGCATTTCTCAAGGTACAAGTCCATCTGCTGCAATTGGGTATGCAAAACTTAAAAGGACTCAAAATAAATTTTTTGAAGTAAATATATCCGATTACTTTTTAATTAGTGCTTTATTTAAGAAGTTTAAAGACAGATTGGTAATGAAGTTTTTCACTCATAAAGAATGAGTAGACTTAAAATAATTTTTATTCAGTCTCTCATAAAGATTTTTTTTGGAGTGATTAAGGCATTGAGAGCTCATTATAATAAGGAGTTTTATCATACAGATATTGAAACTTCTTCTTAATTGGATACTTCGAGTAAGTCTATATTATGTAACCTAAATGTTTTGTAGCAGATGATTCAGATAAACTTGTGCGCAAAGAAAGAGGAATCCCATAAAATGCCATGAAATAAAGTTTGATCATGTTCATGGGTATTCTGGACTAAAAGGTCTGTTTATGGGTTTAAGTAAGCTTTAAGACAATTGTTACTTGAAGTTTCATAGTATTGTTATTATATTTTGTTCTGTCAAGAACAAAGTAAATTAATATATAATACTACAAAATCAGTGGGAGGAATTTATTTTCCTTGTGCTCTATGCAGACGATATCTTGCTTAAAAGCAATTTTCTTGAATTTTTACATAAGGTGAATCAGTTATTGTCGAAACATTTTTTACTTGATTGATCTTGATAAAGAGTGTTTTGTCTTAGACATTGAGATTCATGTGAATTATTTTTGCCATGTATTGGTTAAATCCAAGACACGTTCACTGGATGACTGCTAAGAAAGTTTTAAGGTACTTAAAAATGACAAAAGGCTATATGCAAGACTTAAAGCTAGTAGGGCATTTAGATTTAGACTTTGCTAGCTGTCAGGATGATATGAATTTTATGACTACATATATTTATATGTTTAAAGAGAAGTGCAGTATTATAGAAAGGGTAAACAGAAATTTATGTCATCATTTATCAAGAAAGCGAAGTTTGTAGTATGTTTTTCAGCTGCTAGTCGGGTTATTTGGTTCCGGAATCTTATTAAAGAGTTGGTTGTACTTAATTTTATGGATATACCCATACAGTTGTATTGTGACAATAACTCTGCAATATTATTCATTAACAAAAGCAGAGGTCCCAAGGGGTCAGAGCATCTGACGGTTGAGTTTTTGACCATAAATGTAACAGATGAAAGAGTGACACTACAATAGAGCTTATTACACAGATGATATCGTTGCAGACTCACTAATTAAAGGTCTTTGCCCTTTCACATTTAACGACATGTCACAGGCTTAAAAGTATCGTGTGATGCTGATATGACATGTTAATTGATGTTGTTGTTCAGTGGGAGCTGTCTTCGGTATTTGCTCTAATAAAGTTTACATCTGTGTTTGTTACATTTTGTAACATCTAGATATGTATCAACTCCATTGCATGCAATAAAGCGTTGTTGATTAAGGGAAGTTGAATACATATATCAGTTAAAAATCTTAAGGCATCGTGTAAACCTTGAGTGATGACTGGGGTATTTATTTTAGCCAAAATTATATGTATTGTTACACGTAAAATATAGTTAACTATAAAGGTTATACATATGTTGGTTCGTTGAAACTGTAAAGATGTTTTCTATGGCACATCCGGTTTTGTGACACATAAAGTAAGAGAATGGTGACTAACAAGGAGGATAATATATAAGGTGTCTCTGTTATTTGAGATGTTATCTGTTTGTCATACTACCATATCAAATCTACATCAATAAAGTTAAGAGTATTCGTGATCATGGATGACTCTGTGTCTTCTGATGCAGTTACTGGCATTGTTTGGTGCTTGATACTTTATGGGATCGGATAGACTATTGAGAATTATCTTTAGACCAATATAAAGATGCGTATATACAGTACAGTTACAATTAATTTAGCCCAAACGGGAGAATGCTAAAATATATTATTTTGATATATTCAATTGTGGGTTTTATTAATTGTTACTGTAATTATTAATTGGTCTAATAAAGAAAGATATATACAGTTTCCTAATTCTAGTCAGATATGAGGCTGGATAGTGTGGGCCAAGATAAACCTAATCTTAAATGAGAGGATAGGTTTCATTCTTTATAAATAGAGCTCAAGTCCCTCATCTAAACTATAATGTCCACATAACCTCACATATAGAATTGTCTGAAGCGATAATGAGGGGCCGTCTCATTGAAGCCGGTGATAAAGGGGGTTCATAGAGGAGAAATTCTTGACCATCGGATTCTTGCAATTCCGCATCAAGAACGATGAATCTGAAACAAGGTACATCAATTCTTCTAATCTATGAATGTGTGATTCGTGTTTCTATACGTGAAATCTTGGGTCGCTGCATATGGATTAAAATCGCAGCTTTCAACGTTGTTTTTTTTTTTTTGTCTATTATTCAAACTCGCCGGATTATAAGCCAAATTGGCAAATTTTTTTGGATCTAATTAATGAAAGGACACAATTGAACATTTTTATAATACTCTTAGTAAACTTCATTAGTGAAAACAAAAGTAAATTTTAATTTCTCATTTGGGCAGGCAGCAGGCTAGGCCTTACCCTATGGGCGGACATCTCCCACAACGCAAGCTGCATTGTTCGCCACCACCCAAGAAGCAAAAGATTCGAAAGTCTAGGTTAAAAATACATGCATAGATAATTGTCTAATGACAAGGGCCGACGATGGAAGCTCGGCACGGAGCCATATGATGCGGAAGTCTCACGTACGAACCTTCCCTTTGCCATGCATCGGCCCCATTCACTTGCTTGTTGTGGAGGCTGTAAGTATAACCCCCGTCCCCCCAACTATTCAAAATAAACACGAGAGTGCCCGCCCATTCTTTCTAGTAGGCCACCTTTTTTCGAAAACACAGTTCAAGATTATAGTGACCGTGTATATATAAAGTAAAAATGTAGAACCTAGAAAAGAAACGAAAAATTATAGGAATTACTAGTGTTAGAATCTAGTTGGATGAAAATAAATATGTGATTTTCGTGAGTGATCTGATCAGTTGTCTAGTTTCTATGAACTAATTTACGCATATTTGTTAATCATTCAAAAGACCTGCTTGTAAGATTTATTTCCCCCGCAATCTACGGATAAAACAAAATAAAAGACAATACTACGAAGAAAATAAACGCATCGTTATGCTTTCACATCAAAGCGCATAGACTTTAATAACTTGGAAGTTGGACCTAGTTTTTTGTCCCAAAAAGATTCGACTTTATCGCATGAGATTGAGCCCCTCACTCTCATTCTTATGTTCCTAAAGAACAGCACATAAGATTGCCCAAAAAAGCAAGATGGAGCTAAGAATTTTCTGTATCCATAAGAGCGTGGGCTGCCGCCGAGTAATCGCGAGTTTAATAGTCCAGGTCAAAACGACGGCTGCCACTGTGGCATCTCCAACCTAACTCTTTTTTAACCTTTTAGAAGGTTCAAAAAAATAAAAAAATAAAAAAATAAAAAAAAGTGACTTGCGTGTCCAAGAAGTGACTAAACCCTCTTCTCCAAAACTTTAATCTTATCCTCGTTGAAGAGTGGAAATTCCAAGTTCGACTACAGAGGTTGTTGTGAAATAAGGAGGATACTAATGGATCTTGTAATTAAAGTTTGATGCAAGGAGAAAGAAACTACTAGGGTAATCAACGAGGAACGATAAGCAATGTTAGAGGTTTATGTGGTTTTAATCCGAGAAAGAGTCAACTACCAAGATATCCATCCACTATAAATATAGAGAATACAATAGAGTTCAAACTCGCTCAAGTTGCTAAGTGCTTTTGAGGCCCAGACTTCACCCAAAGTGAAGCCCACTAATATTATCTCACAATGCAGAGAACTTCCTAAGCGAACTCATAGAGAGAAAACCCCTAACACTCATCTTATTTGCTATGGTGTATAATAATCGAATAGAATTCTGTCTTTAATATGTTCTTAGGTGACTTACCAATTTGAACTAGAGAATCTAATCAAATTATGAATCCACTTAAAACTTGGAAAGTATTCCAATGATTTTTTTTTATTTGTTCGCACGTCAAACCATTAGTCCTATTTGGATTTGGAATTTCTACTCGGAACATGTTTTCTTCATGAATTCAAATTCAAGATACGATCTAATTTAACAAAGGTAGCAGACACAGTCATTTGATGGTCACAACAATTATAGTGCTATTCTTCAGGATATCATAAACTTTAGAATTTTTTTTAAATAAGGGCATAAAGTGAACTTTATTTCAAATTAAGGCCTGAAATTCTCAAATTGTCTCAAAGAAGGGCTTAAACGAAGAGTACTTTCATCGTTTACTTTGTTTGCTATTTTTCCCTTTCCCTTTCCTTTTCTTTTTTCTTCTTCTTTTTCCTTGCCCCCTCCTCCCTTGGGCATTGCCGATCTCAGGCTCAAGCGAGGGTCGCCCTCGCCTAATGCCAACTATGGTAGGAGAGGGGAGAGGAAAAAGAAAACAAGAAAATAAAAGAAAATAAAAAATTAGAAAAAGGAAAAAAATCCAAAAAAGTAAGTGGACGAAAATGCCCTTCGGCCAAGCTTTTTTTTTTTTTGAAATAATGAGCGCACTTCAAACCCTTGTTTAAAATAAAATCTATTTAAGACTTTTATTTGAGAAAATAAAAGCACTTTAAGATTTTATTTGAAAATTTTCCTAAACTTTATATCTTGGCAACCCCACACGTGTGCAAATCAATCTCCCCCAAAAAACAAATAAAATTACTTTAACTGCTAAGTTAAGTCCATTAAGATTTTTTTTTTCAAATAAGTCCCTCTTGCAAGAAATAATAGAAAACATCAATTATTACATGGTTCGACCTGCGTGTCGGTACTTACGTCATGGAAAGAATCACCTACCAAGACATCCACTATAAACACGAAGATTCAAAGTTTAAAATCTCTTAATAGCTAAAGTGTTTCTCAGCCCAAGGTCACATCCAAAGCAAAACTCATACGTGTTATCTCACAATTTCTCACAAAGAATTCACTGGAAAGCTCAAAAAGAGAAAACCCCAACATTCCTCTTATTTGCTCTCGTTGGTAATAATCAGGTAGAATTCTGTTTTTAATCACTTCTAGGGTGACCTGCCGACTCAAATTAGAAAATTGACTCGAACTAGATATCGAACTCCAACATAAAAAGTATTTCGGTAATTTCTTTCTTATTCGAACGCCAAACCATAACTCTGATTTGACTTACACTTTCTATTTGATCAGGTTTTCGTCTTGCACACTCGAACTCGAATCATAATTTAAAAGAGGCGGTAGACGGTCACATCAGTTTCATACTATTCTTGATGATATCGCAAACTTTTTATCTTGGCAAGAAGAAGCAAATATTACTACCTTTTGGGAGCTTTTGAATTCTAACGAGTAGGGTAAAGGTAAAGCCTCCTCTCTAAGAACTTTCTTTTCTTTCCGACAAGTGTCTCTCTCAAGAACTTGCAGACGAAGAAAGAGAGGTTTTGAGACAAAAGAGGCTTGCTCGTAGGGCAAGATGATCGACAAAATAGGAAAAAAATGAAAAAACCTATCACTACTGACCATACAATCCATTACTTGTTGGAGAAAGATGCAACTGCTTTAGGGTTAGCTAGTGAAGTGAGATGGTGGTTTGAAGAAGACTCTCTCTCTCTCTCTGTATCTCTCTTTGGTCTTTGTCTCTCTTGTTGATTTTATAACTAGGATCACTATCAGATCTTCTTTTTTTGATGCTCTCCTCCTTCTTCTTTTTCCTCGAATGATACTCTTGTCGATTTGATGGGGGCTACAAAATCCCAAGCCATTCGCTGCACCTGGAACAAAGTTAATGGCTCTCTGCATCTTCCAAGATCTTGCCTTGCGAGACACATATTACAAGAACGAGAAAAAAAATTATTGAAATTTTATAGTTAACGAGGAAAGTTTATCGGCAAATCACCAAAAAAGAAGAAGCAATTTTTGCCTGGAAATCGATCGGTACTGTTCTCAATTTCAAAGTGGAATTGGATCAGATCGAAAATCGATCACCCCATATATTAGAAACTTATCACATGTAAATTCATGCATGGATTTTAAGGGTGCGTGCAACTTTTTTGGGGGTTTGTGTGCGCTTCAACAAAGACAAAAGTGATCCCAAAAAAGATTGATGTTAGGTGGGGGCGTTTTGATTTTTCTAGATACCAATCATACCTCCTGCCGAACGATGTTTATTGCTTCTTTTGTTTGCAATCCACTGTGAATCTTTTTCTTTTTCTTCTCTTCTTCAGCTTTTTTATCTATTGGATAGTGAAGATGATGAGATGATAATGTCAAGTGAAGTGGGACATTAGATGGGAAGAGAGCACGTAGAAGTATATCCTGTAGGATTCTAAGTCCAGGATAGTCTTTTTTATTCGGGACTTGTAGCAATACTGCAACGCGTCATAACGTCAAATTTGATAGATTAAATAGGAGAAGAGGCAAGCCTCAATAGCTTATTCGAACCCTAATGAGAATTGTCACTGAGGTTCATTTTTGGTAGACGCAAGCATGGGATCATGCGAATCTCCCGGTCATTGCGACGATTGATTGCGTCCAACTCAAATGAGGAAGTAGGGCAATGACGACCTTTTTTTTCTTAACATATCATGTGTCAAATTGTCTTCCTATATGGTGTCTCGGCGATGTAATTTTGGCTTCATAACAATCTCATTTCGGGCGAATTAAGTAGCTCATGCCGTGTAAATCTCTACTTATTAGTAGCAACTCGCGCCAAGAGACAGGCACCATTGTAAGTACGAGTTGGTGGCAGTGGTTGGTAAAACAAGTGCTGCATCGACAAAATATTTGTACCTCAATTTGCTCCTTGTGCATTAACCAGACAACAGCAAGTGAAAAAGGATAGATGACTTGTGTGATAGGGAAAATTACCAAAAAAAATCTAACCATGTTACAATTTTATCGATTCAGTTCTAATAATTTTAACTGTACCATTTTAGTTCTAAATATTTTTGCATTTTACTAATCCAATCCATTCGAAATCGCTGACGCGAACGCCAACAATCCTGCATAGACAATTTAATAATATTTTTGGATTTTTTTTTTGTTCTTCTCTTTTCCTTCTTTATTTTTTTTTAATGTAATCATGACGGCAATGGTTTGGGAAAGGCCAGCTTAGCCAGCCGCGGGCAAAGTAGCATTGCCTTTACTCGGACAAGGCCGGGTGAGGGCCGAGACCCCTACCCGCTGCCAATAAGGGCATCACAGCCCTTGTTAGCGATAGGCCAAAGAAAAAAAAAGAAAAGAGGGAAAAATAAATCAAAATACTCGAAAATTATTAAAATATTAATGAAATATTGACGTCAGCGATGGTCGTGCAATGTAGGACGGTTAACGTTCATTTCAACGATTTTCATCTAAAATTGATAAAACGGATTTAATTAGTAAAATGTGAAAAGATTTAGAATTTATTGATATATGTAAAAGGTTTAGAATTGAATTGGTGAAAAAAATTAATGAGTTTAGGATTTTTCTGGGAAATTTTTTTCCCTATGAAATGATAGATCTTTCAACCAAAAAAGAAAAAGAAAAGATATATCTGGTTTTGTATCACGTAGTCATTGTCGACTCATTGCAGCCACAGAAGAATTCCAACGTCTTCTGCGGAAGGAAGTCAAGTTTGAAGGCACAAATGACTTGTGGCTGATGTTGTGTCACCTGTGATCGTACGAAGCTCGTGGAAAGAAGAGGATGAGCTGTAAAGAGTTTTTGTCGACCCAGAATCTTGTAAGGAATACATTCGTTTTCTAGCTTTCTGCAATTCTTGTTCTTGTTCGGACTCCGGAGGCATCTAGACCTACCCGATTGAAGATCACCATCACAAGCGTGCAGAAATAAATGGGGAAAGCAGCACACCATTTCTTACTAAGCTTAAGCACTTCGCTTTCGAGTGTTGGACTTAGAGTTCCTCTTCACCAACATCTTCTGTTCTTTTCGGTCTTTCGAGTTCGAAAACGACGTACCAGGTTTTGTTCAAAACGCAACTCCCGCTTAAAGGAGAAAATTTATGCATGTCATGGGGACACGGTACGTTGCCGATCTAGCGGAGCGAGCCCTTCAGTTTTCAATCAAGATCACTAGGCCTTACGAAATGAAAAGCACTTTCTTAGAACTTGTTCAGTTTATGGGAATGTTACTCCATGAATTCCTGGCACATTCACAAGAGAAATGCCTATTTCATCATCTGGTTGGTAAGAGAATTGTAACTAAGGCTTACAATGGAATTCTTATTTGTAATGGAGATTTTCATGATCTGGTTAATTAGAAACAATTCCCAAGTGGAACGACAAAGGTCTTACTCGTTATAATCTAAACCAGAACGTGAAAATTATACGTAAACACAAGTTGTAGCATGGAAAAAAAATGTGTTGTATAGATGTTCTCCTCATGAATGCGAAAATCTTACGTAAATACTAATTTCTTATCCCACTTCATAATATTGTACTTTGTATATTTTCATTCCACACCAATTTGTTAGCTTGGTTCATTCCCATATGAAAGAAACCCAATGAATTGCAAGCCTGTAGACTTAAGCTCATTTAATAATATGTATGGAAAATTAGGGTTTCTCACTATCTTTTATGTCCTATCCGCAAAAGACGTTATTTTGCAGACGTAATAGCTAGAGAGAAAAAGAGAAGAAAATCTAGGAAGAGGGTGCCGTCCGGTTTTCACCAAGCTTACATCAAAGGTTGACTCGTGGTCCGATTGTTTGCGACGTATTACACTCAAATCTGATCAATTTGATTTTCATCTGGATCGTCTTTGTGACGCCCTGCGCCCCGAGCACAGGCGCACGTGACTCCCTGCGAGCGTACTCTCGAGTCTCAAGATTCATAAATCGAAAGATGCATAAAAATCGTTCGCATGCGGAAGCGATAACATAAATTCCTCAGTACAAACCTTAGATGGGACTTGGGTAGCAAGAACACCATAATTACATTTATACATAACCTCTCACGAGTTCTTACAAAAGCGCTGGTAGACTAATCCTGCTAGTCGGTAGGGGTAACTGGACCAACTCAAAAGACAATCATTAACATCTCCAAAAGAAAACGGACCATCGAGGTCATCAACAAAATAACAGTCCAGAAAACGAAAACCTCTAGGTCGAGCTGCTGGAGTCGTCAGTCTCCTCGGCATCCTCGGTAGGCTCGTACTCTGAGAAAGTCTCTGAGCGTACCTCTACGGTATCCTCCATCGTCTCGTCTACTGACTGCTCCACTAGGTCATCCTCGGATGCTTCGATCTCAATGACCTCGTCGGTGTCTTCCAGTTGGGGTCCTCTCGGGAATATTCCTCGAACCAGCTACTGGTCCCTCGACTTCCACAGAATCCCGAGTGGGATGACACCAACTAGGAATAACCCTACGGGGTACCTCAGAGGACTTCAAAGGTCCAGCAGTAACCTCCCTTACCCTCCGAAATCAAGCCTCGAACCTATGAGGCTTCCAGCTCTTTCCACCTTCATCGACCTAGACTATAGTACACTTCCTAACATACATGGTTCCTCGTCCGTCCGGGAACTCCTCAAAATACGCGGACATCTCCTTCGGGTCACCTAGTATGATCGGCAACATTCTCACGATCTAGGATATGAAAATGTGATCCTGCAACAGGATGAGATTTACATTTCAGTAAGACAGGTCCTAACCCTAGGTTAAGCTGACCGTACACTCAGATGAATGCAATCAATAACAAAATGCACCAACAGCCACATGAAGCATTCAATAGACATTAAATAACATATGGACACAGACGAGCGTCAAGCACACAATCATGGCATCATATCTCATCGTTCAAATTAAGCACGCATAACCAAAACAGGTCATACCTTCCACCCTTCTAGGCCTCCATTTGATTCACGCCCGCGTTTAGAAGGCCTCAGGCTCGGTCTGCGTAATTACGCCTCAGACTATCTCATTGACAAACCCGCGTAAACGCATTAGGTTTTCAATTTCATTCCAGGCCCGTGTTGACGCATATCAAATTTTGTCTTGCGTCACAACGCATCAAGACATTGGCCATTTCCACCCCACGTCTCAACGCATCAGGGTACAATTCAATACCACCCCGCGTCTCACGCCTTAGGGTATCATAGGTTTCAAAGCATGCTAGACATTATTCAATTTAAACTTCATGATCGAGTACAAGCTCAATCATCGAGCTAGATATCTATGGCTTGCAAGATAATCAATCTCATCACTCACAAGGGGCAATCAATTCATGGCACAAGCATTCAACAAGCGTTTAAGCCATTGACACCTCACGAGGACGCACAATGGGCAATCACATCATAATTCACGAGAACCAACCTAATTCACATTCAATTCACCCAATCGAGTCCAGTCCTCCTAGCCAAAGTTTAGAAACTTCTTACCTTTGGCTTAAATCAACAAAAATCTCCTTTTTAAGTACTTCAATCACTCGGTCCAACAATCCCGAAACAGGGCAGCCTCGCACCTATTGGAAATCAATCCAATTCATCAATTTTTCTTGCTCAATTTACCAATCCATGAAGCATAAACCTCAGCGACATATTCATCGACATCCTAGTACGTCTCAACGATGAAATTTGAGCTCAATTTCGACTCCCATCAGCTCTTACCAATTTGATTTGCATAGAACCGAAACATGACATTTTTGGTTCTGTGCATATCTCCCTTGATCAGCCCTTAAACTATCTTAAATCCTCAATTTATCCACTAATCTACTTGCTAACATGTAGTTCGAGGAGTTGGGAAGTCTCACCGAAAATTTGAGCTCAAGGCGACGCCGGAAAGCCCATGAACAGGTTCGATTCTCATACCGCCGGTCAGTTTCTGCCCTTCAAACACAACACCCATTTGGGGTCAAAAATCCATCAAATTCATCCAAAATTTTTACCACAACTCAGTATATTTTTTCCCTAGATGTCCACAAAATTTTTTCGAAAGATTCAAATGATTCGAGGTCCTACGGAGTTCAAACAGCAGCTCATCTCTAGTTGCGACAGTTTCCGTCAACTCTCGGGAAAATGACTGGCCGGAGCTCCTCAGTGGGTCAAATGACATGATTCAAGTTGGAGCTGGTCAGCAAGAGGCTGAGCTTAATGTTGGTGGCCAGCTCGACGTCTGAAAGTCGCCGGAAGTGGTGATCGAAGGCAACGAAACCGGCGGCGGTGGCTGGTTAGGCATAGAGCTGCTCTCGGCCGAAGAAGAGAAGAGGAAGAAAATGAAGAAGATGGTGGCTGGTGGAGTGTTCGGCTGAAGGGGAGAGAGAGAGGGATGTATACAAAAAATTTGAGAGTCAACCATGAAGAATGGTAGGTTAAAAGTTATCCAATTAATGCCAACTCTTCATCCTTTGACGCTTGTCCATATGTCAATCAATACCTCATCCAAGGGCTGTCATTTTTGCAAATTTTCGGCAGCCATGGGGTATTGCAATTGATCAAAATATCCTTATCCATTTATTAAGGCAAGGCTAAGGCTTAAGGGGCAAAATGGTAATTTTACCCTCAACGTCCGGAACGTCGTTTTTCTAATTTAAATTTTCTTCAATGAGGCGACCGCCAATCCAATTATAATGTTGGAATTCTTGATTCTCCATTTTCTAATTTTAAGACTCGTTTCTGAATCATTTCTCTGTCAGATGTGATTTCAACCTATCCCAAACTGACGGATGGCTTTTGTAGATATTACGCGTATCGATTTTGTGATTCATATCACACTTAGGGCTAGTCAATTTATGGCGACCTTGGTTGTCATGTAATTGCAAGGATCTATTACTAGTTCCGACGGTCTCAATCGTCATTGTTCGATTTAGAAAATTTTTGCAACTTATACATTAGTTAAGCGGCATCACCCACGCTCGAATCATATAACGTTAGCAATGCATTCCTTAATCATTCTTAGATCGGCCTTTCATGGCTCTAAATGTCCCATCGACAATCCTTATGGTCAAAGTGCCATTTTCTATTCAAGTTCCCTAGGTCCACGTACCTTGTCTCACGTTAGACTTCCCCTTTTGGTCAGTTAATTTGAGATTGATCAGATCCGAGCGAGATACGAATGAAAAACATCGTTAAATGTATTCTCATTAATAAGTCTCGAAATGACAGGAAAATCAGAATGTCACAACTCTTTCCCCCTTACAAAAATTTCGTTCTCGAAATTTACAATAACCAATTACTCAAACAAATAGGGGTATTGATGCTTCATCGTTTCCTCGCTTTCCTATGTAGCTCATTCAATTCCATGGTACTCCCAAACAACTTTGACCAATGGAATAGTCTTATTCCTTAGAATCTGCTCCTTTCGATCTTTGATCCTGACTGGCTTTTCTACGTAGAATACTTTGTCATCCACTTCGATAGCCTCGTAATCCAGTACATACTTCCATAGTATTGATACATGGAAGACGTTGTGTACTTGGGACAAGTTAGGCAGCAAGGCAAGTCTATCGGTTAAGGTCCCAATTCGTTTCAAAATCTCAAAAGGTCCTACGTACCTTGGACTCATTTTTCTTTCTTTCCAAATCGAGATAATCCTCTCATTGGCGACACCTTAAGGAAAACATGATCGCCTACTTGAAACTCCAAAGGCTTACGCCGTTTATCCGTATAACTTTTCTGACGACTCTGTGCTATTTTTAGTCTATCCCGAATTATCTTCACCGCTTCCACCGATTGCTCTACCAACTTTGGGCCTGTAATACTTAATTTTCTAACCTCGTCCCAACAAATCGGGGTCCTGCAAGCTCTTCCGTAGAGCGCTTCAAAAGGTGTCATTCGAATACTCTACTGGTAACTGTTGTTATATGCAAACTCTACCAGATGCAACTGATTCTCCCATCCACCTTTGAAGTCTATAACACACGTTCGTAACACATCCTCGAGCGTCTAAATTGTCCTCTCCGATTGTCCGTCTGTCTGTGGATGGTATGTCGTACTAAATTCTAATCGAGTTCCCATGGCATCTTGAAAACTCTTCCAGAAGTTCGTCGTGAACTTGAGATCTCTGTCCGATGTAATTGTCACGGATACTCCATGTAGTCTCACTATTTGCCGCATATACAATTTGGCATATCTATCTATTGTGAAGTCTTTTCGCACAAGAATAAAATATACAGACTTGGTTAATCGGTCCACGACTACCCAAATAGAATCATGGCCTCTCTAGCGCTTTGGTAGTCCCATGACAAAGTCCATAATCACGTGTTCCCATTTCATTCAGGAATTTCTAACAGCTGTAATAATCCACTAGGCTTACAGTGTTGTGCCTTCACCCGCTGGCGTGTCAAGCACTTCACCACATACTTCGCTACATCCACTTTCATCCCGTTCCACCAATAATATTGACGCAAGTTCTAATACATTTTCGTGCTACTAGGGTGGATACTATAATTGCTTCTGTGAGCCTCCAATAAAATCCTTTCTCGAAGCTCTTCGTCCTTTGGTACGCATGGACACCCTCGAAACTTCAAAATTCCATCTTCTAACACTTGGAACTATGGTTTCCTCTTTGTAGCATCCATCTCCAGGATTTTCTGAATTTTCGAGTCCGTAGACTGTAAGGCTTTTGTCCTTTCTTGAATCTCAGGTTCTATTCTCAGTGTGGCCATCAAACTGGATAACTGACAGACTTCCAATATGAATTCAGAATCCCTCAAATTTTCAAATAATGACCATCCTTTCACCAGTAGACAAGCAATATTAGACTTCCAACTGAGCGCATCCGCAACTCGATTCGCTTTTCCAGGATGATATAATATGTCGCAATCATAATCCTTAAGCAGCTCCATCCATCGACGTTGTCTCATGTTCAGTTTCTTATGAGAAAATAGATTCTTCAGGCTCTAGTGATCTGTATAAATTTGAAACTTCTCAACACACAAATAATGCCTCCAGATCTTCAGAGCAAAGATGATTGCTACTAATTCCAAATCGTGAGTCGGATAGTTTATCTCATGCGGTCTTAGTTGTCGGAACGCGTAGGCAACCACTCTTCCATGTAGCATTACATCCTAGTCATTTTTGCGAAGCATCACTATATATCTCATAGCCTCCAGGTCCTAATGGGATTATCAATACCGGTGTGGTCGTTAACTGATGCTTCAGTTCTTGAAAACTCCTTTCACATTTGTATGTCCATTCGAATTTCGTTTCTTTCTTAGTCAATCTTGTTAGTGGAATGGCTATAAATGAAAACTTCTCCACGAAATGTCTGTAATATCTAGCCAATCCTAAGAAACTTCAGACTTCCGTGACCGTAGTAGGCCTAGGCCAATTCATAACGGCTTCGATCTTCGTAGGATCCACAACAATTCCTTCTCCAAATACCACATGGTCAATAAATGCCACTTTATTCAGTCAGAACTCGCATTTACTAAATTTAGTGTAAAACGAGTGCTATCTCAAGGTTTGTAAGACATTCCTCATATGCTTTTCGTATTATTTGTTACTCTTTGAGTAAATCAGGATATCGTCAATAAAGTCTATAACAAATCTATCCAAGAATTCCTTGAACACCCGATGCATCAAGCCCATGAATGCGGCTGGAGCATTGGTCAGTCCAAAAGACATAACAGTGAATTCCTAATGACCATACCTTGTCCTAAAAACGGTCTTAGGTATGTCTTCTTTCTTAATTCTCAACTGATGATACTCGGTCCTTAGGTCAATTTTTGAGAATACCGCAGCTCTTTGCAATTGGTCAAATAAGTCATCAATCCTCGGCAGTGGGTACTTATTATTTACAGTTACTTGATTCAACTGTCTGTAGTCGATGCATAAACTTAAGGACCCATCCTTTTTCTTCACAAACAATACCGGCGCTCCCTACGGTAAAGCACTCGGTCGAATAAATCATTTGTTCAGTAATTCTTGCATTTGCACCTTTAACTTCTTCAGTTTTGATAGGGGCATCCTATAGGGTATTTTCGAGATCAACTTCGTTCCGGGAGCTAATTCAATCACGAATTCTATTTCTCGTTCTGGTGGCAACCCTGGCAACTTTTGGGAGAAAATGTCAGGAAACACACGCACTACCAGAATACTTTCTAGTTTAGGCTCCTCGGTAGTCGTGTCCATAACTGCGACTAAGTACGCCTGACATCCTTCAGTCATCAGCTTTGTCGCTTCAAGAGACGAGACTAAAGGAATTGAGGTTCCTCCTCGACTTCCCACAAATTCAAAACTAGGATGACCTTCTGGGTAGAAACGGATTATCCTACTACCACAATCAACTACCGCCCTTTGCTTACCTAACTAGTCCATTCCTATGATCACATCGAAGTCATACATGGGCAACGCAGCCAAGTCAATACTCTCTTTACTACCACCAATTGCAATTTCACAATCAGCGCAGCCTAACGGAAACTAGCACATTATCCTTCAACGGGGTGGCAACATGCAGAATCATACTCAATGGTTTCAATTCCATATCAACCAAATCAGCAAACCAAGTAGACACAAACGAGTGTGATGCGCTAGGATCAAACAAAGCATAAGCAGCTTGGTCACACAAATAAACTATACCTGTGACCACGCCTGACACTTCTTTCGCTTCCCTGCATGCCACTGCATATACTCTTCCCTGAGCTAGGGGTCGATTATGATCATTTTGGGGAGTGACAGTTGACGGTCCTGACTGTGGTCATTGCCCTTGAGGTCTAGTCATTGGAACTTGATTCGGGCAAGTTCTCATATGATGGCCCATTTGACCACACTTGAAGCACTCTCCATTCCTTGCCGGGCAAGGTCTATTATCATGCCTTTTGCCACAAAGGCGGCAACTCCAGTTCATTAGGTTCAACGGCTTCATAATGTTCTTTCTCATCGGAGGGACGAAGTGTCTATTGCTAGTCACTGGCCTTTTGCCAATCTGGCGATTGTCTCTAAATGAACTAAACCGCGACCCAGATGCGGCATTTCTCTCTTTCAAATCTCTCTCAATCATTTGTTCTCTTTCATATATTTCCTTGTAAGTTCTTAGGTTCAGAGCTATCATCTGACTGTGAAGCTCAGGCCTCAGTCCATCTTGAAATCTCTGCGCCTTCTCCAGAGGATCCTCTACCGATGAGGCGCGTACCTTGACAATCTGGAGAACTCAGCTTCATACTGGTCTACGGTCAGATGATTCTGACGCAGTTGCAAGAACTCTACTTGCTTCCTTTCTCGAGCCGTCTCGAAAAAGTACTTGTCGTTGAAGGACGCAGTAAAGGCATTCCAGGGCAAGACTATCCCTCCGGAAAGATTCCATTCTTCGTGGCAACCCACGAATAGGTTCGGTTGTCACATGCCTACCGCCAATCAGTTTCTGTCTTTCAAACACAACACCCATTTGGGGTCAAAACTCTATCAAATTTATCCAAACTTTTTACCACAACTCATTTTATATGTGTCCTATATGTCCACAAAATTTTCTCAAAAGATTCAAACGATTCGAGTTCCTACGGAGTTCAAACAGCAACTTACCTCCAGCCGCGATGGTTTCTGTCGACTCTCGGGAGAATGGATGGCCGAAGCTCTTCAGTGGGTCAAATAACTTGATTCAAGTTGGAGCTGGTCGACAAGAGGCTGAGCTTGATGTTGGTGGCCGGCACGACGGCTGAAAGTCGCTGGAAGTGGTGGTCGACGGCAACGAAACTGGCGGTAGTGGCTGGTCGGGCGTGAAGCTGCTCTCGGCCGAAGAAGAGAAGAGGAAGAAAATGAAGAAGATGGTGGCTGGTGGAGTGTTCGGCTGAAGGGGAGAGAGAGAGGGATGTATACAAAAAATTTGAGAGTCAACCATGAAGAATGGTAGGTTAAAAGTTATCCAATTAATGCCAACTCTTCATCCTTTAACACTTGTCCATATGTCAATCAAAACCTCATTCAAGGGCTGTCATTTTTTCAAATTTTCAGCAGCCATGGGGTATTACAATTGATCAAAATATCCTTATCCATTTATTAAGGCAAGGCTAAGGCTTAAGGGGCAAAATGGTAATTTTACTCTCGATGCCCGGAATGTCGTTTTTCTAATTCAAATTTTCTTCGATGAGGCAACAGCCAATCCAATTATAATGTTGGAATTCTTGATTCTCCATTTTCTAATTTTGAGACTCTTTTCTGAATCATTTTTTTATTAGATGTGATTCCAGCCTACCCCGAACTGACAGGCGGCTTTTGCAGACGTTACGTGTATTGACTCTGTGATTCATATCACACTTATGACTCATCAATTCATGGCGACCTTGGTTGTCATGTAATTGCGAGGGTCTATTACTAGTTCCGACGGTCTCATTGTCATTGCTCGATTTAGGAAAATTTTACAAATTATACATTGGTTAAGCGGCATCACCCGTGCTCCAATCGTGTAACGCTAGCAACGCATTCCTTAATCATTCTTAGATTGGCCTTTCATGGCTCTAAATGTCCCCTCGACAATTCTTATGATCAAAGTACCATTTCATATTCGAGTTCCCTAGGTCCACTTACCTTGTTTCGTGTTAGTCTTCCCCTTTTGGTCAGTTAACTCGAGATTAATCATATCCGAGCGAGATACGACTGAAAGACATTGTTCAATATATTCTCATTAATAAGTCTCGAAATGACAGGAAAATCATAATGTCACAGTCTTTCAATTTTTTCATGGATAGAATTGAACCTACGTTTTTGGTGAAATTTATCCTTGATTACTTGTGAATTCACTTTATTGCCAAAAATGGTGCTCTTGATGTATTTGCTGCTATGTATCTCAAGTATCAACTAGAGAAGAACGTTGTCGACCCAAATTCGTTGATAGTGAAGTTTTTGGGTGGACTTTGGTCCCGTGATTTTTTTATCTTCTTACATCGGAGAGATTTTCCATGTAAAAATTCTCGTGTTTGTGGGTACTTGATATTTATATATTCTTTTAGATATATATTGCTATATTATGTCATTTCCTATTAGGTTTTCATAAGAGAGGAGATTTCTTTATTTCGTTGCACTAATTCGATATTGTTCGGATTGTCATTGCTCTCCTAACAAAGTTAACAATGAACAGCTTGTTGGAAGCTAGCTAGGCTTAGCTTAATAAGGAATAAGCCTCCCTAGCACTCAGCTCAGACTTATCTCGGGGAAAATTACCAATGTCACGACTTAAAATATTGAAATTTTTAGGTTAATGGATTCCCAAGTTAATTTAACAACTAACCTAATACGGACTCTCCCAAGCTTACCAAATCGTAACTTAAATTAATCTGAATGATTTAGAGTTTGAAGTTGACATTCATCATTTTTAGTAGTTTGATTAGAAACCTAAGTAAAACAGCGGGAGAACAATTTTATTTCTACGAACCAGAGATTGTAGATTCGGGGATTTGGTTACACTAGTTAATTAAAACTAATGTACTTTCAGTATCTTAAATCCAAATAGTATGTCATAATTTGACAACTCTGATTGAATTTGATTTTAAAGCATGAGAAATGAAGTTCATTCTTTGGGATTTTCGCTTTTTCTATACAATGCATGAATGATATAAAATGCGGAATTAAAGTCATGTTTTCCTATATGCAAAATTTAACTAATTAATTAAGGTATGCGAAATGACATGACATAAAAATGAAATAATGCAAATGTGATAATGATTTTCGAAAAGAAAAAAAAATGATGATAGATGGGCATATGCAATTTCGAAAATATAATGAATAACATGGCAATGGATGAACATACGGCATAATGACATGGCAAGATGATATGAAAAATGACGTGGAAGAATAACATGGTAAAATGACGTAGCAAAATGACATGAAAAAAAAAATGACGCGGCAAATGATTTTTTTTTTGGATTTTTATGCATTTTTTTGAATTTATGAAAAAAGAATGAATTAAGAAGTTATCTTATTTAACCTAATATGCAGACATGATATGTGCACAAGATTGAAAATAAGCTGTCCTAATTAATGCGAAATATGCCGTATGACAAGATATGCATAATATGCATGGGATAAGATTTTCTTTTGGGAATTTTCGGCCATTAAGGATATATCCTTTCAGATTTGTTTGTCTTGATTTATCTGTCTATAATCTGATGAGATAAGGTTTTTAGGAAACCTTATCTTTCATACATAGTTTCTAGGAAACCATATCATACTAAATCTTCAAGAAATTTTCAAAATGGAAAATCAAATCAAGACGACACATTCATCAACACGCCAAGACGAGGAAAGATCACAAACATCATCCACTTCCAATTCTTCCGAAAATTCTTTTATTTCAAATAAAAAATTAACCTTTTGGAGATAGCAAATTAGTTCGATGGACTAAATCCAAGATTTATGGTATTCTGAGTGTCTTGAGTATATTAAAAAAGATTTCAATTTATCGAGATATCTCAATCACAATTTTGATATTCGGCAAGTATGGGATATGTAGCGAGACCATCAAGATACACCATCCAACGCAATCAGGAAAATAACGAAAAAATACTCATGAATTTCGAAAGATACCACACGATCTTGATGGTTTAGAGATATCTTCGTATGCATTGCACTCATCGGCAAATTCGGATAAGGAATCACCCATAAAAGAAGTAAAAATAAAAATAAAATACGACCAGCTCATCCATCAATTTGAACGGGGCTAACGTCCATCCACCAATGCGACAAAAGATGCTCACCATGGATGTAAACAGCATTCATCGACAAGTGCAGACAATCAACGGAATTAAGATCGCAATGGCCCACTTAACATCTCCCAAGTCAAACCGCAACTTTAACGTGATCACCCTTATCATGCCAATGCTCAGATCGAGCAAGAACAACGAGGAAAATTGGGGTTTTCTATGAGATCTTCTCTCATAGTCTAAACAACGATCAGCAATGACTTTTGGCAAAAAAATCTATGCCTCTGACAAGCTAACAATCAACCAAACACTCCCCTCGGTAACACGAGTCTAAAAAAATTCGCAAGTCAAGAACATCCGTCACCTAATTTGACGAGATTGTCAAATTGAAACACTAAGAATCGCTTGACCCACAGATGAGGTGACAAAGCACGATCTCCAGCCTAAAAAATCGCACAGACACCCAGCAGTAGCTCGGACTCATTCTAAAACGCAATACCTGTGTGATGAACGGCAAAGGGACCTAGATCTGGTGACGATGGCGACGGACCAAGTAGCCGATGGATCAACAAACGCCCGCGCAAGTCTCTCGACTAATAGAACCTGAAAATCCTTTGAGCATGAATTTTTTCTTCGATCCAGAGAAAAGCAATCACTCAGCTCTCCTTTTGTTCTCACATATAACTTTCTGTGACCTTTATTTTTTTTTGGTGCTTTTCTCCTTTAGTCTTTTGCATGCGCAGAACTTGAACTCTTCATCACCGTCTTCGATCATGAAGGCGTTGCATTATTTCTTTCCCTGAGCTTGCACTCACATTTTTTCATGGTGGTCGGGTACTCTCAATTCCCAAGCTTTCCTCTAATTTCTCTCTATTTTCTTATGCCGCTCACCCAATGTGTCGTGTAGATTCAATTGTCTGGCTTCCTCTCTCTCCAAAATTTTCTGAATTGTGACCCCCTTTAAACCCTAGGCATAAGCAAATATTTATAGAAAAAATTGTTGCAAGCTTGGAAACTAGCGTTTCTTAATTTTTGCACAGCAAACCCGGGCCCAAAATACAATCTGAATTGAGTCCCAATGGGCTAAATTGCACCAAATTAATTTATTTTTCCCGACAATTTCGGCTAAACCCATTGTGCTTTAGGTTAACTGAAATTCATGAATTACATGGGCTTATTGTGCATTTTCTGGACTTGAATTAGGCTTTTTATGATTAATCAATATTAAAAATAAAGCCTTTTTCTAAATTATAAGCTCCAGAATTGTTTCAAATTTTCAGTACAAATACTCAAGAATTTGCCCGTCAATCTAGGTCCAAATTGCCCGTCAAGCTAAGTCAATCTCACATCACCAAGGCGGATCAACGCTAATGCAATGCATACATTACAAAAATAAACATGTTATGCATGAATTTTTTTTTTTTGCGAGAACTAAAGTTAATTCTCATTTTCATGTAAAATACATGATTTAATAAAATTCAAAGTTTAGGTGTCAGCAACCAAAATGTACTAAACCTATTATAATTGTGTCAATTCAGTTTTAAACCTTGTTATTTGTCGATTCCGTCCTATTTCTTTTTATAATTATGCTAATTCATTCTGTCATACCCCGCACCCTAGGCACGGACGCGACTCCTTAAACTCTCGAGTCCTAGGATTCAATTATCGAGAGATGCACAACAAATGAAGCATGCGGAAGCGATATCATGAAGGCGTTGCATTATTTCTTTCCCTGAGCTTGCACTCACATTTTTTCATGGTGGTCGGGTACTCTCAATTCCCAAGCTTTCCTCTAATTTCTCTCTATTTTCTTATGCCGCTCACCCAATGTGCCGTGTAGATTCAATTGTCTGGATTCCTCTCTCTCCAAAATTTTCTGAATTGTGACCCCCTTTAAACCCTAGGCATAAGCAAATATTTATAGAAAAAATTGTTGCAAGCTTGGAGCCTAGCGTTTCTTAATTTTTGCAAAACAAACCCGGGCCAAAAATACAATCTGAATTGAGTCCCAATGGGCTAAATTGCACCAAATTAATTTATTTTTCCCGACAATTTCGGCTAAACCCATTGTGCTTTAGGTTAACTGAAATTCATGAATTACATGGGCTTAATGTGCATTTTCTTGACTTGAATTAGGCTTTTTATGATTAATCAATATTAAAAATAAAGCCTTTTTCTAAATTATAAGCTCCAGAATTGTTTCAAAATTTCAGTACAAATACTCAAGAATTTGCCCGTCAATCTAGGTCCAAATCGCCCGTCAAGCTAAGTCAATCTCACATCACCAAGGCGGATCAATGCTAATGCAATGCAAACATTACAAAAATAAAACATGTTATGCGTGAATTTTTCTTTACGAGAACTAAAGTTAATTCTCATTTTCATGTAAAATACATGATTTAATAAAATTCAAAGTTTAGGTGTCAGCAACCAAAAGGTACTAAACCTATTATAATTG
Source organism: Rhodomyrtus tomentosa (assembly GCA_028455895.1). Taxonomy (NCBI): domain Eukaryota; kingdom Viridiplantae; phylum Streptophyta; class Magnoliopsida; order Myrtales; family Myrtaceae; genus Rhodomyrtus; species Rhodomyrtus tomentosa. Next base: position 29,268,755 of record JAPCWY010000001.1, on the reverse strand, counting down.
TGTCAATTTAGTTTTAAACCTTTTTATTTTGTCGATTCCGTCCTTTTTTTTAATAATTATGTTAATTCATTCTGTCATGCCCCGCACCCTGGGCACGGACGCGACTCCTTAAACTCTCGAGTCCTAGGATTCAATTATCGAGAGATGCACAATAAATGAAGCATGCGGAAGCGATATCATATACTCCTCCATACAAACATCCATGGGAACCTAGATAGCGAGAACATAACATATATACATAACATTCCATGAGTTCGTACAAAAGCGTAGGAGAACTAGTCCTACAGATGGGTCGGGGTAACGGTACTGCGTCAAAAGATAACCATAACAAGTCCTCAAGAAAAACTGGCCTACAAGACCATCATAAAAAAAAAAAACTACAACAAGTTAGAAACCACTAAGTCGAACCGCTGGAATCGTTAGTCTCCTTGGTATCCTCGGTAGGCTCGTAGTCTGAAAAGGTCTCGGAACGTATATCCACGATATCCTCCATTGTGTCATACTCCCGTTCGCCCTCTAAAATGTCGATCTCAATTACCTCAACCATGTCCTCCATAGTAGGGGTCTTCTCGAGTATGTTCCTTGAGCTAGCAACAGACCCTTCAACCTCTACTGAATCTCGAGTGGGATGACACCAGCTAGGGACAGCTTGGCGAGATACCTTCGAGGCCTTCAGCGTACCAGTGATAACTTCACCTACCCTACGGAACTAAGCCTCAAACCTATGTGGTATCCACTCATCTCCACCCTCATCGACCTAGACCACAATACTCTTCCTAACATATACGGTACCCCTGCCATTCGGGAACTCCTCAAAATAAGTGGTTATCTCCTTAGGGTCACCTAGTCGAGTCAGCAGCATCCTTACGGCTTAGGATCTGAAAATATGGTCCTATGACGGGGTGAGATTCACATCCCAGTAAGACAGGTTCTAACCCTATGTCAGGCTGACAGTACACTCAAATGAATGCAACAATAAACAAGAATATGCACTTAGCAACATAATGCACTCATCAGTCAATATGTCATAGAGATGCAAGCGTTCGTCAATCACACAGTATTAGCATCGTATCATATCAATCAAGTCAGGCATGGCGATACTAAATCAAGTCACAAATTCCACCCTTTCAACTTTCTCATGGTTCTCGCTTGCGTTTAAAACGCCTCAAGCTCGGTCCGCGTAATTACGCCTCAGACCATCTAATTGACAAACCCGCGTAAACGCATCAGGTTTTCAATTTCATTCCAGGCCTGTGTCAACACATATCAAATTTTATCCCGCGTCTCAACGCATCAGGGTACCACAAGATTCTCAAACATGTCAGTCATTCATTTCGAATCAAACTTCATAATCGAGTACAAGCTTCTGCATTGAGCTAGATATTTATGGCATGCAAGGCAGTCAATCTCATCACTCACAAGAGGCAATCAATTCATAGCATATGCATTTAGCAAGAATTCAAGCAATCAACACCCGACAAGGATGAACATTGAACAATCTCACCATAACTCGCGAAAACTAACTCAATTCACACTCAATTCATCCAATCGAGTTCAATCTTCCTAGCCAAGGTTTAGAAACTCCTTACCTTGTGTTAAAATCGACAAAAATCATCCTCCAAACACTTTAAAGGTTCGGTCTCCAAAGAGTCCAAAACAGAGCAACTTGCACCTAATACCAATTCAATTCATTTCATCAATTTTCTTCGTCCAATCATCAATTCACTAAGCATATACCTCATTGACATATCGATGGACATCCTCATAAGCCTCAACAATGAATTTAGAGCTCAATTCCTCCATAGACAGCCCCTAAAGATTCGTTATACACAGAATCGAAACATGACATTTTCGGTTCTGTGTATATCTCTCTCAATCAGCCCATAAACTACCCTAAATCCTCAAATTATCCACTAAACTACTTGCTAACATGAGTTCTGGTGTTGAGGAGCCTCACCAAAAATTTGAGGTCAAGACGATGCTAAATGGTCCACGAATAGGTTCGGTTCCTCAGTCGACGGGTCAGTTTCCGTCCTTCAATCACAACGTCGTTTCGACATCAAAACTCCATAAAAATTGTCCCAACTTTTTACCACAACTCAGTATATGTGTGCCCTAGATTTTTACAAAAACTGTCTGGAAGTTTGAGACAAATCGAAGTCTTACGGAGCTCAAACGGTGACTTACCTCCAGCTGCGACATATTTCATCGACTCTCGGGAGAACGGCTGGCCGGAGCTCCTCAGTGGGTCAAATGCCGAACTACCACTTGAAGGTGGTCGGCAAGAGGATGGGCTTGCAGCTGGTGGTTGGCACGGAGGCTAGAGGTCGCTGGAAGTGCAGCTCAACGGCGGCAAAGCAGCGGACAGAACCTGGTCGGGTGGAGCAGTTCGCGGCTTGAAGAAGAAGAAGAAGAAAAGATGAAGATGATTATGTTGACGGAGGTTCCGGCTGAATGGGGAAGAAGAGGGGTGTATACACCAAATTGAGAGTGAAACTTGCAAGAATGGTAGACTAAAAGTGGGTTATTAAATGCCAATTGAGCATCTAATGACACTTGTCCATATGTCCATCAAGTCTTCATCCAAGGGCTGTCATTTTCCCAAATTTTCGGCAGCTAGAGGGGGTGTCAATGACCAAAATACCCTTATCCATTTATTAAGGCAAGGCCAAGGCTTGAGGGGCAAAACGATAATTTCACCCTCGATGTCTAGAACATCGACTTTCTGATTCAAATCTTCTTCAATGAGGCGACGTCCAATCCAATTATTATGTTGGAATTCTTGATTATCTATTTTCTAATTTCGAGACTTTTCTCTGAATCATTTCTCTGCCAGATGTTATTTCGGCCTATTCCGAACTGACGGGCGGCTTTTGCATACGTTACACGTATCGACTCTGTGATTCATATCACACTTAGGGCTCGTCAGTTCATGACGACTTTAGTTGTCATGTAATTGCGAGGGTTTATTACTAGTTCCAACGGACTCGATCATCTTCGTTCGATTTAGGAAAATTTTGCAAAGTATACATTAGTTAAGCGGCATCACCCGCGCTCCAATTGTATAACGCTAGCTATGCATTCCTTAATCGTTCTTAAATCGGCCTTTTATGACTCTAAATATCCCCTCGACAATCCTTATTATCAAAATGTCATTTCCTATTTGAGTTCCCTATGTCCATGTACCATGTCTCGCGTTAGCCTTTTCCTTTTGGTCAGTTAACTCTAGATTGATCAGATCCAAGCGATATATGATTGAAACACATCGTTAGATATATTCTCATCAATAAGTCTCCAAATGACAAGAAAAATCAGAATGTCACACATTCCATCTAACGAGGCCGATGAAATAATATTTTTATATTTTTATTTTTTGATTTTATTTTTTTCCTCTTCCGCTTTCCCTTCCCCCCTCCTTGTTCTACCTCCAATTGGGTCGATCGATGTCATGAAGTTACAGTTGACCCTCTGCACCAGCGTCTCCTACGACGGATCCTTTATCCAGCGCTGGCTCGATTCTGGCTACCAGCCCTACCCCGCTACTAACTAGCCCTTCCCTTCTGCCGACTTTGTCCCCTAACCTCACTCTCCACTCCTCATCCACCTCTGGATCCAGTCCTCCTCTGCAGGTGGTGAGGTCTTCCCTCTCGAGATTCGATTTCTCATCGAATAAATCGCAACTGAAATGGCTAAGGAGAGTTGCTACCGTGCATTAAAGAAGGCCACAAATTTCCCAAGGGAGAAGAGGAGGTTTGAAATTTAAAAAAAAAAAATCGAGGTTTTGGAGTTTGCAATTAGGGTTTTGGAGTCGATTTTGATGGAGAATAGAGTTAAAGAGCGTTTGAGCAGACAATTGCTCTAGAGCGACCGTGAGATTCACTTAACTGTCGATTGTTTTGGTCCATTGCAGGGGAAGATTAATGTCGAAGATTGGGGCTATCAGGATTTTGGACTCAATCACTGTCAACGGTCGAGCAGCTCAATCATCGAAATGGAGGATGTCCTCACCAAATCAATCGGGCTTCTCGTTGCTGAATCGACGATGCTGGGGGATAGAATAGGAAAGTTGTTGTAGAATAGGGAATAGGTAGGGGAAGGAGTAGGAGAAGGGGAAAAATGAAAAAGAAAAGGAAAAATAATAAAAACTTGAAATATTATGTCATCGGCTGGTCAGCCAAAATTCGTTGGATGGACTGAATTTATTGAATCTAGCAATATAACTAGAGAGGAAGTGAATATGTGATTTCGAATCAAATTGAAATTTATTTCGGAATTAAGTCAATTTCAACGATCAGATTCAGGAACAATATCAACGTGCAGATAATCTAACACAGAAGTAAAAGTTTAGAGTAGAAAATAGTGTATGCTAAGTTTATGGTGGTTCGACTTGTTAAGCCTACGTCCACTCTCCTATGCTGACAGTCGATTGGCTAGATTCTACTAGAATGATTCAATGGAAGTTACAAGAGATGAAGACACTCAGTTGCTCTTACAAATCCTCGCAATGGAAGAACTTAAAAACTCTTAAAATAAGTATGTGAATTCGAACAACTCAGGCACTTTTGAATTTTAATGTTCTCGTCCTTTTCGTAGGTCACCATGGCTCTTATTTTATACTTCTTTGATTTCAAACTAGACGTTGGACAATCCTCCACGAGTGTTGTTCAATCTTTGATTGGACGTCATCAGTTGTGATTGAACGGGACTGTATCTGAGAAGAGATGATAGCTGTTAAAGTAGAATCTGAACCCTTTAAATTCAATCGTCCATACAACTAAATCTTCAACTTTCAAAAGTAGAGTAGATTCAAATAAGTCACAAGTCTTAGTCTTGAAAGATAATATCCAATCTTAGATTTCTTCCTAATCTGATTGGAGAACTATCTTGTCAATCAAATACTGCAGACTTCCATAAAAAGAACTTGTCTTAATCAGAAATCTGTCATTTGTGGACCTTCAGAATCTGTATGAAAGAAATCGCAGAATCTGAACAGTGTTCAGAATCAATTTTTAGAGGTAAAGACTCTGTAAGTTTGAACAGATAAACTTGAATCGTAATACTAAGTTTCAATAAATTCCTTTTGACACGTCATATAACCCTTCATACGGCAAAGCCTTCAAATGCAACATGCTCCATCTGATCATCTTCAGAGGTAACTCCATCTGAACATATTTAGAAGCAACTCCATCTGAACGTCTCGAAAAGCAATTATATGACTACTCCTTCTTGAGTCTTGATGCCAGAAATAGATCAATATAAACTTATGTTCTCTTGTTCATTCTGTAATTAAGACAATATACTCACTACTCAGATTCTATCTGAACAAGGATAGTTTTGTCAGAATAAAATACTCAAAGAAGGTTTCCAAAAAAATCTCCCCATTTTTTATGATGACAAAACTTCCTCAACATCAAAATAATTTTATGAAAATAAGTTTAGTTAATATTTATAAGCACAGAAAGATTTCACAATAATATAAGATATAAGTAGCATGTGAATCTTCATCATATATAGATTGAAAGAATATTACCAGTATGTGTATGTAGGTCAAAATGTCCTGATTTAAAACTTCAGACTTTCCTTGCATTATAACTTGCATTCTGCAAAATAATAGAGATATAGAGGATATATAGAGGCTTCTCTCCCCCTTTTGTCATTAGTTTTAAATAAAGAATATGATAAAAATGCAAATATAATTCCATTAGCAAAGCCATTAGCCCATAATAAGGATATGATAATTCAAAACATAAAAAATGACATTGTTCAATCTGAAAAAAAAAATCCAGCAAAGACTGGTTGAAATTTTAATTTTAAACGGACGATGGTTGAGGTGATTTGAAAGAAGAAGGAACGTCCCCATGCTCTTTATCACCCTCCTTTGCAGGCTGCTTGTTATAATTTGTTGCTACATTAAGTGCATATTCTTGGACGGCCTTGAGATGAGGGAAATCTTGAACTATCTTTTCATCATGAATTAAAGTATATGTCTGAATGCTTGTCATTTCAGCACAAAACATTTTTTCATAAAGATCAAGTGTTTTCTCAAAAGAATAAATCTTCGTTTCAATCATACTTTCCAGTGCATCAAACCGCTACAGTACTATCTGCTGCATCTTCTCCATCTCCTTATGAACTACATTCTGAGATTCCTTGGTCTCCAGAAGTTCTGCAATAAAAGTATTCAGAGTCTTAATGATATCCATCTGCTTAGCTGGTGTAGCACTTTTTCTCATACTCTCAGTTCATGTTTTTTTCTTTCTTGCAAATTCTAACACATTCTTTAGCCTTTTCTCCCCCTTAGTCTGAGGCTGTTCTTTTGAATACATCTTTGCAGGTTCTGAAGCTTTAATCTCTTCTATGATGACATCAAAGTCTATCAATGCTTGCATCCCCTAAGTAGTGACTTCTTCTCTAACAATGTCCATGTCTTCAACATGGACAGTTTGTTCCTTCAGAGCTTGCTCCCCCTGAGCAATTGTTTCCTTTGACTCCATGGTCACATGTTCAATAGTCTCAACCTGAATTATAGATTCATCTTGCCTATTAATAGTGATCGAGGCCTCAGGTAAACTTTGATTCTCCTCTTGAATTAGTTTAGGGAGATCTAGAACTCGCACAGACAATTTAATAGCAACAATAATTCTTTCTTCAGGAATATCAACCTGCATATTATCCTTTGACGAAATTAGACTCAGTAGACCTCCATCTACTACTATCATGTGTTCCACCTCAACTCTCTAAGCATTCCACAGCTCATCCCTCTCATAAAATCTTACAACTGTCTCAGCATATCCTTTCTCCATCTCCTCTTTCTGCAAACTCTTCATTTCACATTTGAATGTATTCTTCTTGGGCAATCTCGACTTCAATCTCTGCCCTTTCAACAAAAACTTCTGTCTCTTCTTCCCGGACCTAAGTTGTATAGATGACCTTGCTACAAAAACTTCACATTTGTCATCAGGGTCCTCCTACTCATACTGACTTACAGCATCTCCATCTGTATCTCCTTCATCCTCACCATCTTCAAAACAAGTTGAAACGGTAGCTTTTGAATCCAACACTTCAGTATCAACTTCTTCTTCTGAAAAGCCCTCATCTTCTAAAGACTTCATTACTCTGTCCTTGCTGGCCACAGTCTTCCTCCTCTTAGCCGTTCTCTGTTATGTCTTTTTGTCAAATTTTACATGAACCACTTCTGAGTTCCTATTTCTCCAGCCACTTGCAGTCAACTTAAACCCCATCTTCTTAAGCATTGACTCGCCAGTAGTCATCACTTGATCTTTATTCTGTTGAAGGACTGTAGGATCTTATTATTGTGGAAATTCATGATCCTGAAGATCAATCCTACATAAGGGAGTTGTCTCTTAATCTTCTGGACTGTCTTGTAAATATGAAGCAGAACAGTGCATGCAAAAGATATCTTCTTTCCATTTAGCATACCACACATTAGTTTGGCTTCATATTTGGAGATATTAGGTTTTGATGCAGCCTTGGGTCTCATTGTAACTTTATGCATAATCGTGTGTTTCAATGGAAAATCATAGTATACCATATGAGCTTTTGACTCTTTTGAGAAGCTTTCTTTCCTAGTAAGAAAACCATATGCCTCCTCAAGTGAAACTTCCAATGGTGTGAACTTCATCTAATCAACACCCATTAAAATTGCCAGATCTCTGACATGCACATGATGATGATATTTACCAACAGTATAGAAGAAAGAATCAAATATTTGAAACAAGCAATAGAATAGAAATAAACGGTTAGTTCTAGAAAGACATTTCTTCTCTGAATTGCAAAGTCTTCCAGTTTCATTTATCTAAGATGCTTTTGAATGGGAATATCAACACTATCAAAATACTTCAATTCGAAAACTTTGTGGAGGTATCACGCCTTTTTTCTTCAGGCTTTCATACCTTTATTTGTGCTTCGCACTCACAAACAAAGGATCCTGATAATCCTCATCCTTCAAACATCCCCTTATTTTTCTAAAATCCTTGAATAGCACATCGTTGTCGTCGTCATCGGGCTTCCCTTTAAAATCACTCTCACTTTCATCTCCACTCCTTATCACCACACCCTTATAAGGAGTCCTTCTAGGTTTCCACGTACTTGTGCCAACAACTTTCTCTTTACCCTTTCGAGAGACTATCTCAAGAATTTGCATAGTAATCGGTTTAACATTTCGTGCAGGAAAATTTGTGAACTCTAGAAGTTCTACCTCATTAGCAAATTTCTGATTATCCAGTAGCAACTTAATGCTTGCTTCGTTCCCTTCGATTGCTTTAAGATTATCAAAGAGAAACTTAACAGTAAAGGCAATTGCCTCTTTTTCGTCAAACTCAGTTATAGACAAACACGTTTGCCTTTGAAGAGCTTCTCTCTGATCATCATGTTATGTTTTTGAAACTTTAATGGGAGTTGTATTGCATGATAGAAGTCTTCTTGACACACGTGTAGGCTTTCTTCCTTGACCTTCTCTGCAAGCAGAGGGTTTCCTCGCAACCGAGAATGATTTTGGAGCCATTTGGATGAAATTTGAAACTTTGAGAGAAGAGGTAGTAGGTGAAGAAAAATTTTTGAGAGCGAAAGAAATTCTGAGAGTTGAGAGTTGTTTTAGGGCTTGTAGATTGTGTGAGAGATTTTAGAACAATTATAAACAGAGGTGACGATTCGTATCACTGTTCAAAAATTGAAAATAAAAGCTATAAAATGGTTATTTTTAGAAATAAAATCAATTTCGAATAAACAAAAAAAAGAATATATCTTTAATATACCAATCAATCAATCAAATATATGTTAGAGATTTTATCAAAACTTACCTTAAATTCTTTCGTATCAAAATAAAATCTGACATTTTGTTCTGCAAAGTTGCCTTTTTGAACTTGCTTCTGAATATCATTCTGCATCTAAACATTTGCGTATGAGCGTTTGCATCTGAACATTTGCATTTGAACATCTGAACATTTGCATGTGAACTTGTGCTTCTAAACGTTCGCATCTAAACGTTTGCATCTGAATATGTGCTTCTTAACATGTTCTAAACAGAAATACTCAAGAGAAAGGGTTAGTAATAGCTAGCTCATTTCTGATAAAAATGAAAGTCTCTTTGTCCAAAGGTTTAGTCAAAATATCTTCAAGTTGGTTCTTTGTATCAACATACTGAATATGGACATCACCATTCTAAATATGGTCACGTATAAAGTGATGTTTGTTCTCAATATATTTTGCCATTCTCTTTGTCCAAAGGTTTAGTCAAAATATATTCAAGTTGGTTCTTTGTATCAACATACTGAATATGGACATCATCATTCTAAATATGGTCACGTATAAAGTTATGTTTGATCTCAATATGTTTTGCCCTTGAGTGCAGAATGAGATTTTCTGTGAGATTGATAGCGCTAGTATTATCACATCCGATTTCCACATTTTTATCTTCAACTCCATAATCCTTTAGTTGCTATTTTAACTAGAGAATCTGAGCACAACAACTTTTTAGAGATACATATTCAGTTTTAGCTGTACTGAGAACAACTGTGCTTTGCTTTTTGGAGTACCAAGATATAAGCATATTCTCCATAAGTTGACAAGTTTCAGAAGTACTATTCATGTCAATTTTGCATCTAGCAAGATCTGTATCTAAACATCCTTTCAAAATGAATTTAGAATCTTTAGAATACCACAAGCCATATTTGGGACAAGCTTCAATATATTTGGTAATGCTTTTGATTATTAAGAGATGTGATTTTCTTGGATTTGATTGAAATCTTGCACATAAGCACATGTTGAATAGTGTATCTTGTCTTGAAGCTGTGAGATAAAGTAGTGATCAATCATACTGAAATATAGTTTGGGATCAGCTTCTTTTTCATCTTCATCTTTATCAAGTTTGGAGGAATGAGATGTAGGAGTTTCTGTATTCTTGCAATTCTCTGGTGCATATTTTTCTTGATGAATAAAAGTTCACTTTTCGACCGATGAATTTGAAGTCCAAGAAAAAATATTAATTCTCCCATCATACTCATTTCAAATTCATTCTGCATCATTTTAGAAAAATTCTTGCAAAGATGTTCGTTAGAAGAACCAAAAATTATATCGTTTGCGTAAATCAGAACAAGTAAAATATCCTTACCCTGTTTCTGGATGAAAAGAGTAGTGTCTACATTACCTTTGACGAACTTCTGTTCAAACAGAAAGTTACTTATTCTTTCATACAAAGCACGAGGTGCTTGCTTCAACCCATAAAATGCTTTCCTTAATGCAAAAACATGATCTTTTCTTCTGGGTTCTTCGAAACCAAGAGGTTGTTCAACATAAAGATGTAGCCATTTAGAAAAGCACTTTTTATGTCCATCTGAAAAAGTTTAAAATCATTGTAACAAATGTAAGCAAGAAGTGACCTTATAGTTTCTAACCTAGCAACTGGTACATAAGTTTCATCGTAGTATATTCATTCTTCTTGAGGATAGCCTTTAGCTACTAGCCTTCCTTTGTTTCTGACCACTTTCTCATTATCATCCAATTTGTTTATGAACACCCATTTAGTTTCAATTACTGGACGATTTTTGGGCCTAGAAACCAATTCCCAAACATTATTGATTTTGAACTGGTGTAACTCTTCCTACATTGCATTGATCCTATTTTCATCTGCTAGCGCTTCTTCAATCCCTTCAGGTTCTACTTCAAAAACAAGAGCTATATTACTCATTGCTTGTGTCACGCCCCGCGCCCTGGGCAGGAGCACGCGACTCCCTGCAAGCAAAACTCTCTCTCGGGGTCCTTAGATTCACATATAGGTCAAGGGATATATCATATAGAAAGCACGCGGAAGCGACGATATAAAAACTCCTCCGTACAAATATAAAATGAGACTTGGGTAACAAGGGTACCGATAATACATAAACTCCCGAATACCCATATAAGACACGATAAACTAAACATGCTGGTTAGTAGGGTTGACAGGGCAAGTGTAAAAGAGGGCCATCATCATCTCAAAAGAAACGGGCATCGAGGTCACCATCAAAATATTAGACCAGAAACATAAACTCCTAAGCTGAGCTACTGGAGTTGTCAGTATCCTCCTCAGCCTCCTTAGTGGGCTCGTACTCCGAGAAGGTCTCTAAGCAAACCTCCACGGCGTCCTCCATCGTCTCGTCAGCTGATGGCTCCACCTGGTCATCCTCGGTGGCCTCGATCACTATAACCTCGTTGGTGTCCTCTAGGGTCGGGATCCTCTCAGGACCATTCCTCGAGCTAGCGACTGACCCCTCGGCCTCCATTGAATCCCGAACGGGATGGCACCAACTGGGCATCACCCCACGGGGTACCTCAGTGGACTTCAATGACCCCGTAGAAATGTCCCCTATCTTCCAGAACTAGGCCACGTACCTGTGAGACTTCCAGCAACTGCCACCCTTATCTACCGAAACGCCCATACACTTCCTAACATAAATGGTCCCCTATCCATCAGGAAACTCCTCAAAATATATTGACATCTCCTTTGGGTCATCAAACCTGATTGACCACATGCTCAAGGCCTAGGAACTGAAAAAAAAATGGGGTCCCACAATGGGGTGAGACTTACATCTCAGTAAGGTAGGTCCTAACCCTAGGTTAGGTTGACCGTCCACTCAGGCAAATACGATCACAACAATTTATACAAAATCGCATGAGGCATTCAGCTATCACAAAATAACACATGGATGTCAAGCATGCAATCAAGGCATCCTATTACGCATTGTTAGAATTAAGTACACATTGCCATGTCAAATTACAATTCTCACTCTTTCAGTCTGCCTCACTTTCATCCCCGCGTTTAGAATGCCTCAAGCTCGATCCGCGTAAACGCATCAGACCGTCTCATGGACAAACCCGCGTAAACACATCAGGTTTTCAATCTCAATCTAAGCTTGTGTCGACACATCTCAACTTCGTCTCGAGTTTCAACGCATCAGGATTATGGCCTTCTCAATCCAGCGTCTCGTACACCTCAGGGTACTATTCAATTCAAACCCCGCGCCTTAGCGTATCCTTTCACACAACCCCGCATCTCAACGCATCAGGGTGTTACAACTTCTCGGACATGCCATAAGTTCATTTCATTTTATAGCACACGTTCGAATGCAAACTCATGTGACGAACGACACATTCATGGCATGCGAGACAATTAATTTGACATACAAATGCGACAATCAATTCATGACACAAGCATTGCCAGACAATCAAGTCATCTATATCTTTCTAGGACGTACATTAGACAATCACCTTATGAACCTTCATGAATCAATCAATTCGCACACAATTTACTCAATCGAGTCCAATCCTCCTATCAAAGGTTTAGAATCCCCTTATCTCAAGCTTAATTCAATACAAGTCTTCTTCCAAGCACCTCAAGGGTTTGGTTATAATGATCCAAGATCAAGTCCGTCGCGCAATCTAAGGAAATTCATCCAATCATCAATTTTCTTGCTCAAATCGTCACGTCACTAAACATACACCTCATGGACCTATCAATTGACTTTCGAATACGTCTCAATAATGAATTTGGAACCCATTTCCTTCACCAACAGCCTCCCACAGAATCGGTATGCACAGAACCGAAACAGGGCATACTCTGTTCTGTGCATATCCTAACTTATCTGCCCTTAAACTAACTTAAATCCTTAATTTATCCACTAATCTACTTGCTAACATGTAGTTCTAAGGGTTAGGAAGCCTCACCGAAAATTTAGAGCCAAGGCGACGCCGAAAAGTCCTTGAACGGCATCGGTTCCTCCGGGTCTTCAACCGGTCGATTCTGGCCCTTCAAACACAAGACCCATTTGGGGTAAAAAAATCCATCAAATTCCTCCAAAATTTTAACACAGCTCATTCTACAAGTCCCCTAGATGTCCACAAAATTTGGTCAAAAAATTCAAAGGTTTCAGGGTTCTACGAAGCGTAAATCGTGGCTTACCTCAAGCTATGATGGTTTCCGTCGACTTTCGGGAGATTGGTCGGCGCTGAGTCAAATGGCTTGCTTCCACTTGAAGAATGTCGGCAAGAGGATGAAGAAGCAATAGGTGGTCGGCTCGGCGGCTGAAAGTTACCGGAGACGGCGGTCGGGAGTGGCGACGGCGGCGGAAAAATCCTATCGTCGATGCAGCTCTTGGCAGAAGGAAGGAAGAAGAAGAAGAAGAAGGTGATCGATAGCTTGGAGGGGAGTGTTCGGCCAAGGAGAGAGAGTGTAAGGTTTATACTTCAATTTCAAGTGTCAACTTGTTGAATGGTAGGTTAAAAAGTGACTCCATCAACATCATAGCATAATCCTTTGATACTTGTCCATGTGTCAATCAATGTTCATCCAATGGCTCTCATTTTCTTCAATTTTCGGCAGCCTTGGGGTGTGATTAATGACCAAAATACCATCATCCAATTATATAAGCAAGGTTAGGGCTTGAGGAGCAAAACGGTAATTTTACCCCCGACGTCCGGAACGTCATTTTCCTAATTTCAATTTTCTTCGATAAGGCGACAGCCAACCCAATTGTAATGTTGGAACTCTTGATTCTCCATTTTCGAATTTCAAGACTTGTTTCTTAATCATTTCTCTATCCAATGCGATTCCAGCCTATCTCGAACTGACGAGCGGCTTTTGCAGACGTTACGCGCATCGACCCTGTGATTCATATCACAATTAGGGCTCGTCAATTCATGGCGACTTTAGTTGTCATGTAATCGTGAGGTCTATCACTAGTTTCGATGGTCTCGATCGTCATTGTTCGATTTAGGAAAATTTTGCTAATTATATATTGGATAACCGGCATCACCCGCGCTCCAATCATATAACGCTAGCAATGCATTCTTTAATCATTCTTAGATCGGCCTTTTATGACTCTAAATGTTCCCTCGACAATCCTTAGGGTCAAAGTGTCATTTCCTATTCGAATTCCCTAGGTCCACGTACCTTGTCTCGCATTAGCCTTTCCTTTTTGGTCAGTCGACTCGAGATTGATCAGATCCAATCGAGATACGACTGAAATACATCATTAGATACCTTCTCATTAATGAGTCTTGAAATGACAAGAAAAATCAGAATGTCACAGCTTGCTTGAACTTTGATCTTGTCTTAATACCATCATCTAGACTTCTTATGATAAGCTCCTTCGGATGACGGGATTTATGTTTTCGATTTTTGTTGAATTGATCATCTAAAGGTTCTTCAGATTCATCTTGCATTGCTTCTGAATTTTTTTTCATTCAGATGATCTTCCTTCTAAGTAGCTTCAGAGATAACTATTCCTTCTGAAACTTGCTTCTCTTTAGATTCTTTCTGTGAATATGAAATTTCTGAAAGAATTGGAGCTTGACTAAATTTATATTGATCATTCTGAAGACTTTCATCAAACTTAACATTCATTAATTCCTCAACAACACGAGAGTTTTTATTGTATACTCTGTAGGCTTTGCTCGTTGTTGAATATCCCAAGAATATTCCTTCATATAACTTTTCATCCAACTTGCCAATACGATCGTCAGAATAAAACATTTACAACCAAATATACGAAAGTAAGCAACATCAAGTTTTCTTTATTTGAAAAGCTCATCAGGGGTTTTCTCAAGAATTGGTCTAAGAGAAATATGATTTAGAATATAGCAAGATGCAAAAATTGTTTCTGCCCAAAGGTGAGAAGTAATTTTGCTCTCAATCAGAAGAGTTCTAGCCATTTCTTGCAAAGAGCGATTTTTCCTTTCTACTACCCCATTTTGTTGAGGAGTATAAGAAGCAGAAAAATTATGCTGAATTCCTAATTCATCACAAAAGTTTGAAAAGCTTTTATTTTTAAACTCTTTCCCGTGATATGTTTTTATGCTAAAAATATTATAACCTTTCCCATTCTAAACTCTTTTAGTAAATTTTGAAAATGAAGAGAATGCATCATTTTTGTGTGCAAGAAATAATATCCATGTGTATCTAGAGAAATCATCAACAATAACAAGACAATATTTCTTACCTCCAAAACTTAAAGTTCTATTGAGACAAAAAATATCCATATGAAGTAGCTGCAAAGTTCGTTTAGAAGAAACTTGATTTATTGACTTAAAAGAACTTCTTACCTGCTTACCTAATGTGCATGCAGAGCAAAGTTCTGAAATTTCAAATTTTATTTGTGATAGTTCTCGGACAAGTTTCTTTGCAGAAAGCTTTGTAATATACTCCATAAATTCATCCTTAACTGAGATGAGACATTTTAGATCTTCAAAATCAACATCGAGAAAATAGATATTTTCATGCCTTCGGCCAGTGAAGCTTTGATTCTTTTCTTTACTCAACCTATGCACTTTGGATCTTGAAAACAAGTCTAATAACTAGAGCCACAAAGTTGACTTATAGAGATAAGATTGTAGTTCAGTCGTTTGACTAAGGAGACATCATTCACTGTCAGATTCTCAATTTTCACAGTTCCTCTTCCAATAACATTTCCTTTGTTATTTCATCCAAAAGACACACTTCTACCATTGTATTTTGAAAGATGAATGAAATTTTCTAAATGTCCAGTCATGTGGCTTGAGCATCCACTGTCCAGAAACCATTTGTTCTTTTTTCTCCTTGAAACTTGCAAATGACAAACAACTCACTATTTCTTTGGTACCCATGCTTTTTTGGGTCCTTCTGAGTTAGTAGAACCTAATAACCTTCTGTTAGCACGTCTCTAGATTTTCTTACAATAATCTTTGATATGAATATGATTAACACGATTCACGCAAGGTTGACGTATGTAAGATCTTGTGAATTGCTTCTGAAAATGTTGTCTATATGCAGATGTATAAGGTTTTCGAAAATTTCTTTCCTTTGTTTTAGGAAAACAATTTTTTAGGTCACTTTCTCTTTTGAAACCCAAACCAAGTTTGTCATCGAAAGGAATTTGTTTCGAAATGATGTTGTCTAGGATTTTTGAACTCTGTGAAAATCTTTTTGAAATATTTTCAATTTCTACTTTTAGCAAATCATTTTCTTTTGAAACAGAATCATGGTTTTCTTTCATTTGATAAAATTCTCATTGTAAGAAATCAAATTTTATCCTTTTGAGAGATATATTGTTGTCTTAAAGATGAAATTTCCTTTTTCAAAATAGAAACCTTTTTAAGAGTTTCTTTGTAGTTTTTCAAAGCTCATCAATATACTTAGAAACTTCATCAGGAAGTTTAGGTAAACATACCTCAATTTCTGAATCTAAATTAGATTCTGATTCTGAACCTAAATGAATCAGCCATTAAGCAGATGTTTACATAATCATCTTCATTGTCATCATAATTATTTAATGTCTCTGCTTTTAGAGCCTTCTTGTATTTCTCATACTTGATTTTGTCCCTTTTCAGAATATGATAATTAGGCTTGATATGCCATGCCTTCTTGCAATGAAAATATATCACGTCTTAGCTTTCTTGTATATCATTGCTCGAAAACTTCTGATCATTTTTCTTGAATGACTTCTTTCCCTCGAAGTTTTTGCCTTTTCGAGCCACCTTTCTAAATTTCTTCATCATAAGTATCAGCTCTTCATCATCTTCATCTTCTTCTTCTAAATCGGATAAATTATGAACAATTTCAGATTTTAAAGCTATTGATTTCTGACCTTTTAGATCTCCTTTCTTGTTGGCACGTTCTGTCTCATAAGATTGCAATGTCCCAACAAGCTCATCTATAGAGAGTGGTATGATTATTTGATGTGGCATTCCGAATTTTCCGTCTCCTCGAGACTTGAGATATGAAATGAAATCTCAAAATTGAAAAATGAAAAATAAAGATTTCAACGTTCTAATCGAATTAGACGTCGCCTCACCAAAGGTAATTCGAATCAGAAAAACGACACTCCGGACGTCGAGGATAAAATTACCATTTTGCCCCTTAAGCCTTGGTCTTGCATTTATAATTGGATAAGAGCATTTTGGTCAATCACAATACCCTATAGGCTGCCGAAAATCAAGAAAAATGGGAGTCGTTGGATGAGCCTTGATTGACATGAGGACAAGTGTCAAAGGATTAGGTATTGACATTGATTGAATCACCTTTTAACCTACCATTCCAAGCCTTTGATCAAGTGAATTATTGGTGGAAGACTCTCTCTCCTACTCATTTGGACAGCCATCCCTCTTTCTCTTCACTTTCTTCATTTTCTTCTTCTTTCTCTTCTCTCGCTTGCCCACCAGCCCGTCACCCTGTCCCGACTGCTTCATTGTTCCGGTCATATCTTTGTTGTCCAATATCAGATTGAGGTAAAACCACTTCCATCTGAAAGCTGATTGTCTTACCAATCTAACAAGGTATTATGGGTCTAAATCCACCTAGCCGTTTGTTCCGTAGATCAGTTTGAAAGAGCAAAGGTTAGGCTGATCAGTTTTATATCCGAGAGCTCCCAGCTGACCAGTCCCGACCGTCCCACTATTCCGGCCATATCTTCTTCTTCCGATACCGGATCGAGGTAAAACTACCACCAAATGAAAGCTTTTTGTCTTATCTTTCCATAGACATATTATAAGATCAATTTAACCCAGTAGATCTTCCCTGTGACATTCTGATTTTCAGTCAATCTCAGACTCATTAATGAGAAGTTTATATATATCAAACGATGTGTTTCAGTCATATTTCGCTCAAATCTGATCAATTTGAGTAGGCTGACCAAAAGAAAAAGGCTAACGCGAGACGAGGTACGAGGACGTAGGTGACTCGGATAGGAAATGACGCTTTGATCATAAGAATTGTCGAGGGGATATTTAGAACCACCAAGAGCCGATCTAAGAACGATTAAAGATTGCCTTGCGAGTGTCATACGATTGGAGCGCGGGTGATGCCGCTTAACCAACATATGATTTGTAAATTTTTCCTAAATCGGACAGTGACGATCGAGACCATAGGTACTAGCGATAAACCCTCATAATTACATGACAACCAAAGCCACAAAGAATTAACGAGCCCTAAACGTGATATGAATCACGGGGTCCATACGCGTAATGTCTGCAAAAGCTACCCGTCGATTCAGGATAAGCTGGAACCACGTTTGATAGAGAAAACTATTAGAAACGAGTCTTGAAAGATTGAAATAAAAAATCAAGAATTTCAACGTTATTTGAATTGGTCGTCGCCCTATCGAAGAATTCTGAAACGAGAAAAACGACATTCTGAACGTCGATGGTAAAATGACCCTTTTGCCCCTCAAGCGTAGAACTTTACCTATACAATTCAAGAATGGCAAATTGGTCCTTGCCCCAACTCAAGGCTGCCGAAACTCAAGAAGAAAGGATGGCCATTGGATCACTTTAGAATAACTAAGGGGCATATGTCAATGGATGGGCAAAAGAGAATTCATGTCCACCTTTTGGCCACCTACCATTCAAGCTTTGACTATGGACTTGAATATATATATCTTTCTCTCTCTCTCCTCACTTCATTCGGCCATTATCTCCCCAAGAACCACCGAACAACATCCTCTTCTTCCTTCTTGTTTCTCCTAGCCGTCGACCGCCACTGAGCCCTTTGTTCGGCGCCGTCGCCGACCATATCCGACCACTATCTGACCACCGGCTAACCACATCGACGGAGCCTCACGTCTTGCCGACATTCTCGAATAAGAATCAAGTCATTTAGAGCACCGAGGAGTTCCAGCCAAGAGATTTCCCAGAAGCCGACAGATTAGAACTCAACCTGAGGTAGGTCTGGTTCCTAGTCCTTTTGAAGGTCGAAATATTGGAATTTTGGAGTCAAATTTTGTGGAGATCTAATAGAGACGTGTAGGAATCTGTGATAAAAATTGAGACTCAATTTGATGAAGTTTTGACCATGAACTGACCTTGTAAATTTTACACATAATCTGTTGGTAAACTGACCTTGGACGATTCGGCGAGTTTCAACGAGAATCCGGCAGCCATTTGGCTCAAACCTTCGGTGAGCCTACCAAACCCTTAGGTAGACATGTTATGAGGTAGGATAGTATTTAAATGTTGGATTTGGAGTAGAAATAGGGTTGGAAGTGCACGGTTTGCATAGAACCGAAATGAACCGATTCAGTTCTGTGCAAAATTAATTCTGGTGGATGCAAGAATAGATGGTTATGGGACCCATATTGATATTTAAGATGTGTTAAGATGTTGAGAATTGTGCTATGGAGGATTGTGATTCATGAATGGTTGATTTAGACTTGGAAAATTGATGAATCGGTTGGAATTGTTAGGTTGCGCGGTAAATTGACCCTTGGATCGATTTGGCCGAACCTTGAGGACCCAAGAAGAAATATTTGGTGATATTAAGTGCAAGGTCAGGGAATTCTTAAACTTAGGATAGGGAGATTGGACTCAATTGAGTGAGTCGGGGGTTGAATTGACTGGTTTATGAGGAATTACCCAACGGGATAGTTTTCTTTATATCCTAAGATGTAATAGGATAATTGTGTGTGACATTGTCTATGCCTGAGTCGTTTTCCATGTCTGGGTATCATTTGATTTGCTTTGCATGTCATGAGTGTTCAAATTGTGCATGAGTTGCACCCATTATTTGTATGTGAATCGAATTGAGATATCATGGCATGAGCATGACATGACAAAGCCCTGAGGCGTATGAGACACGGGGGGGGGAGGTGGATACTCTGATGTGACAAGATCGTGGGTGGAGTTGATATGGTGTGGCGCCCTGATGCGACAAGATCACGGGGTTGAGATGGCCACAGTCCTGATGCAAACTATTCATGGGACGGAGGTGTGAGATGTTGAGATTGGCCTAGAGATTCATCGGAACCTGATGCGTTTAAGCGGATTACCGACGATGGTCTGATGCATTTACGCAGACCGAGCCTGATGCGACGAGATTGCAGGCTAGAAATTGAGACAGGCGGAGATTGGTGATTGTGGTGAAGTGGCAGGACGGGTGTGCATAATCATCTGAGTGTAACATGAGGTCATCATCGCATGTCTGTCATCTGTGTGTTGTTGTTTTATTGATTTGTGCCTGAAATGCCTGCATGTTCATGAGTTAGGAATTATTAAGGGGTATGACTACCTGAGCGGACTATCGACATGACCTAGGGTTAGGGTTCTTTTACTGAGATATGTATCTCATCCCTTTTGGGGACCCTTATTTTTACAGATCCTAGGCCTTAAGTATGTGGCCATATGTTTTGGGGATCCCAAGGAAATGACTGCATATTTTGATGAGTTCCTGAATAGTCAAGGGAACATATATGTGAGAAAATGCACAGTTGTATGGGTAGATGAGGGTAAGCCGAACTAGAAACCTCATAGGTTCGAGGCTTGGTTCCAGAAGATAGGGGACGAGTCGATTGGATCACTGAAGCCCCACGAGATACCCCCGAGTGTTATACCGGACTGGTGCCAGACCGCAGGAGAGCTGGAGTAGCCAGAGGGATCGGTAGTTGGGTCTAGGAATGGACCGGAGAAGACCCCAACACTGGACCTTACTGTAGAGGAGGACGAGATCATCGTTTTGGAGGCAACCAAGGAGGATCTTGCGAAGCCGTCCCATGAAAAGACCATGGAGGATACCGTCGAGGTCCCGTCCGAGACATTCTCCAAGTATGAGCTCACAGAGGATTCCAGGGAATCCAACAGCTCATCCTAGGAGATATAGTTTATTGGCCTGACTCTTTTGGAGGCAACCTGGTCCTGTCTTTTTGGACGTCATGAGGGACTCTTTTTGCGAACTACCTCGTCGCCCAATTTATTAGCAGATTGTAGTAGTCAGAGTTGTATGAACTGTTAGTTATGATGTATGACAGTTATTATGCTATTCAGGTCTCACTTAACTTATACATTGTACGGGGATTATTTAAGTATGACTTTCGCATGCTTATGTTTATATATCATCTCTCGACTTGTAAGTCTGGATCATGGGACCGTGAGAGATTGTTTGGTTTGTTTGCAGGGATGTCACGAGCTCAATGGGTTCGGGGCGTGACATTCCCATAGCTCGATTTCAATGGAAAAAGGTTCAGACGAGGCAGATTCTGATCGAGTTGGGGGAATGTCTTCGTTTGGCCACTTCAAGACTTCAAATTGCTTCAAATTTTTTGGTGAGGTCTTCTACACTTATAGTATTAAAGTTGAATGAGTTGTGGTTGCAATTTTAGTTGAGTTATGATGGGTTTTCATGGCTGATTTGAGGCGATTTTTCTGGGGCAGAATCTGACCGCATGTACACCGAGTGGAACCGAGCTGATCAAAAGTCCTTGAGGTGTTATTTTGCTTCCAAATCTTCAGTGAGGCTTCCTAACTCCTAACTCCTAGAACAACATGTTAGCAAGTTGATTTTGTGTTAAATCAAGGTTTAGAGTTGAGTTATGAACTGATTAAGAAGGTAAAGGGCAGAACCGAATTCTGCCCTATTTCAGTTTGGATGAACCGAACCCTTTGAGGGCTGTAGGAGGTGTAGCCATCCATTAAATTCGTCGTTAAGACATACAAGAATGTTAATGAAGTGTATGCTCCGTGAATTGGTGATTGGACTAGAAAAAATGATCGTTTGACGAACTTTGGACTAGGTCGCACGGCTACCCTGTTTTGGGATCAAGGAAACCGAATCTTTGCAGGAGTTTTGGAGGGAATTTTATGGATTAAGTTGAAAGGTAAGTGACTCCTAAATGTTTGCTAGGAATTTAGGACACTGCTGGATGCATTTGGATGATATATTGATAAATTTGGGAGTCTATTGCATTGATTGTTCATGATCGACTGAGATAACAGAGGTGTGAGTTGTGTGTACTTTTGATGACAAGAAATTATAACTCTCATGGCTAAATTATTGTTGTGTGCATTCGACTGACATTGATGCTGCTATGGCTATGTGATATTTGGCCTTGAATGGCGACTGTTTGATAAATATAAATGAGTTGGCAAGAGAATTGAAAACCTAATGCGTTTAACGCGGGTTTGTCAATTTGATGATCTGAGGCATAATGACGCGGACCGAGCCTGAGGCGTTCTAAACGCGGGCATAGTTATTGAAAATAAAATTGAAAACCTGATGGGTTTAACGCGAGTTTGTCAATTTGATGATCTGAGGCGTAATGATGCGGATCGAGCCTGAGGCGTTTTAAATGCGAGCATGAAAGTGAAGAGGCAGGAAAGGATGGAAGGCGTAACATGGCTTGTTTATGTATGCTTGGACTAAATGATGTGATAAGATGCCTGGAGTGCATGCTTGTTGTTCATGTGTTATTTCATGATAGCTGAACGCCTCTTGGGATTTTGTATGAATTGTTTGTGATTGTAATTGCCTGAGTGGACGGTTGGCTTAACCTAGGGTTAGGACCCACCTTATTGAGATGTATATCTCACCCCGTCATGGGATTAACTTTTTTCATGTCTCAAGCGATGGAAATCCAATCTTGCCAATAATCGGCATTTGAAGAAGTAATTATATGAAATGGATTTATATTTTGGTGACTTTAGAGATTTCATGTTACCTTGAAGTTAGAGTTGTATCCTCTGAACCTGTAGACGGCGTTTATAAGAAGGCGTACCTTATGTCCTGAGTTATCTTAAGATTGAATTGAATGGAGAAGTTTCATTGCTTTCGCATGTTTGTATCATTTAAAAGTTATAAATTATTGGCCGACAGATCTTGGGTACCACCCATAGACAAGACGGCCCTGGTGGGATTTTGCGTACCTGACTGGTTCGGGCCGTGACATTTGACATTCATGAATAGAAGTTCTGATATAATTTCAATCATCTGTGAGACCTCTAAATATCTTTCTGATTTGCATTGGTTCTACAATATGAGCACCTTGTCTCGCAAGATCATTTGCCAAAATTTAAAATCTATCGATCATATCTGCAATTGATTCATCCTGCTTCATCTGGAAGGCTTCATAATTACTCAGCATAATGCTAAGATTTATTTCTTTCACTCTGTCTGTTCCTTGAAAAATAACATGAAGTCTATCTCATATAGCATTTGATGATTCTTCTTCTGACATCACGATTGTACAGATGAGTCAACAAAGCACAAAATAATGCATTAACAGTTTTGGAGTCCAAGCCTCGTCGTTTGGCTCTTTCTGTATCAAATATCATTGGTGTAGGAGTGGTCTCATTTCTAGTAGTTGTAGTAGCAGTGGGCATGACACCATTTGTAATAGCATCCCCGTTAAATCATCATAAGCTTTGAAGAGTCACTTCATTTTGTTGCTCTACATGTTATAATCCTTTCCATAAAAAAAATGGTAGTTTGTTGGCAAAATGTGAGTCGCTTGTTCCTGAGAAATTGTTGCTAGACATGGTAAATCTTAACTCAGAAGTCAAAAACACTTCACAAATGAGAGTAACCTACTTTGATACCAATTGTTAAATCTAGTAATATCACTTAGAGGGGAGATGTTTAGGTGATTCTGGATCAAATTGAAATTTATTGCAGAATTAAGTCAATTTCAAAGCACGATCAGATTCAGGAACAGTATTAACGTGCAAATAATCTAAACACAAAAATAAAAGTTTATAGTAGAGAATAGTGCACGCTGAGTTTATAGTGATTCGGCTTGTTAAGCCTACGCCTACTGTGACATTCTGATTTTTCCTATCATTTTGAGACTTATTAATGAGAATATATCTAACGATGTATTTCCGTCATATCTTGCTCGGATCTGATTAATCTCGAGTTAACTGACCAAAATGAAAAGTCTAACGTGAGACAAAGTACGTGGACTTAAGGAACTCAAATAGGAAATGGTACTTTGATCATAAGGATTGTCGAGAGGATATTTAGAGCCATAAAAGGCCGAACTAAGAATGATTAGGGAATGCATTGCTAGCGTTATACGCTTGGGGCACGAGTGATGCTGCTTAACCAATGTATAATTTGCAAAATTTTCCTAAACTGAACGCTGACGATCGAGACCGTCGGAACTAGTAATAGACCCTCACAATTACATGACAACCAAAGTTGCCATGAACTGACGAGCCCTAAGTGTTATATGAATCACAAAGTCAATACGTGTAACGTCTGCAAAAGCCACCCGTCAGTTCGGGATAGGCTAGAATCACATCTGACAGAAAAATGATTCAGAAACGAGTCTCGAAATTAGAAAATGAAGAACCAAGAATTCCAATATTACAATTGGATTGGACATCGCCTCATCGAAGAAGAGTTGAATTAAAAAAACAACGTTCCGAACGTCGATGGTGAAATTATTGTTTTGCCCCTCAAGTTTTAACCTTGTCTTAATAAGTGGATAAGGGCATTTTGGTCAATTGCAATACCCTCTAGGATGCCAAAATTAGGAAAAATACCAGCCATTGGATGAAGACTTGATTGACTAGTGGACAAGTTTCAAAAGATGAAGCTTGGGCATTAATTGTCAACTTTTAACCTACCATTCCACCTTGGTTGACTCTCAATTTGATATATAGCTCTCTCTCACCCCTCCATTCTGCCAAATACCACTCCCAAGCTGCCATCTTCTTCTTCTTTTCCTCTTATTCTCTTCGGCCGAGAGCTGCCTCGCCTGACCGAGCTGTCACACCGCCGGCGACCTCTATCCATTGAGCCGACCACCCTCACCTTCTTTATCCTCTTGCTGACCACCTCCAAGTGGTAGCTCGGCGTTTGACCCACTAAGGAGCTCCGTCCATCCGTTTTCCTGAGAGTCGACAGAATCCGTCGCAACTGGAGGTAAGTCGTCGTTTGAGCTCCGTAGGACTTCGATTTGTCTCAAATTGCAGGCCAAATTTTGTAGACATCTAGGGCACTCATATACTGAGCTGTGGTAAAAATTTGGGACGTTTTTAATGGAGTTTTGATGCCTAAACAATGTTGTGATTAAAGGGAAAAAATTGACTGGTAGAAGACTTGGAGGAACCGGCGCCGTTCATGGATAATTTGGCGTCACCTTGACCTCAAATTTTCGGTGAGGCTTCCCAACATGTAGAACTATATGTTAGCAAGTATATTAACGATAAATTGAGAATTTATGATAGTTTTTGGACTGATTGAGTGAGATATGCATAGAACCGAAAATGCCCTGTTTCGGTTCTGTGCATACCGAAATTTTAGGGGCTGTTAGTGATGGAATTGAGCTCAAATTTCATCGTAGAGACGTATTAGAATGTCAATTAATACGTAGTTGAGATTTATGCTCCGTGGATTGATGAATTGAGCGAGAAAAGTTGATAAATTAATTGAATTCCTTAGGGTTGTGCGCTGCCCTGTTTGGGAGTCCTTGGGGCCAAATCTTGGAAGTGCTTGGAAGAGGAATATTGTTGATTTTAGCATAAGGTAAGGGGTTTATAAACCTTGACTAGGAAGATTGGACTAAACTGGATTAGTCGATTTCCTTGAGATTATTGTACGTTTCGTTTTCGTGGATTGATGATTGCTTGAATGCTTGCTAGATGCATATGCCATAAGTTGATTACCACATTTGAATAATGATTTTGAATGTCTCGCGTGCCATAGGTATTTTGCTCGTTGCATGAGCTTGTACTTGATCATGAAGTCTTGAATTTTAAATGAATTTTTGGCATGTTTGAGAAACTTATGAAACCCTGAGACGTTGAGACGTGGGGTTGTGTTGAACTGTACCCTGATGCGTTGAGACGCGGGTTGAAATGGCCAATGTCTTGATGCGTTGAGACGCGGGATGAGATTTGATACCTGCCGACACAGGCCTGGAATGAAATTGAAAACATGATGTGTTTACGCGGGTTTGTCAATTAGATGGTCTGAGGCGTAATTACGCGGACCGAGCCTAAGGTGTTTTAAACGCGGGTGAGAACCATGAGAAAGTTGGAAGGGTAGAATCTGTAGCTTGATTTAGTATCGCCATGCCTGACTTGATTGACATGATATGATGCTATTGATGTGTGGTTGACGAACGCTTGCGTCTTTGTGGCATATTGACTGATGAGTGCATTATATTGCTGAATGCATATTCTTGTTCATTGTTTGCATTCATCTGGGTGTACTGTCAGCCTGACCTAAGGTTAGGCCTGTCTTACTATGATGTGAATCTCACCCGTCATGGAACCATATTTTTAGATCCTAAGCCATGAAGATGTTGCCGACCCGACTAGGTGACCCTAAGGAGATGACCACTTATTTTGAGGAGTTCCCAGATGATAAGTGTACTGTGTATGTTAGGAAGACTACTATGGTCTGAGTCGATGAGGGTGGAGATGAGTGGATACCACATAGGTTTGAGGCTTGGTTCCGTAGGGTAGGTGAAGTTACTACTGATCCGCTAAAGGCCTCGGAGGTATCTCCCGAGCTGTCTCTAGCTAGTGTCACCCCACTCGAGATTCGGTAGAGGTTGAAGGGTCTGTAGTTGGCTCAAGGAACATACCCAAGAAAACCCCTACTATGGAGGACACGGTTGAAGTGATTGAGATTGACATCTTAGAGGGCGAACTGGAGGACGACACGCAGGAGGATACTGTGGATGTACGTTCCGAGACCTTTTCAGATTACGAGCCTATCGAGAATGCCGAGGAGACTGACGATTCTAGGTCGGACATAGTGTCCGAGTTCGACACGGGGAAAAAATAGAAAATACTGTGTCCGTGTAACAGAGCAAGTCATCATGGCTCTTCTTTTATACTCTTTTACTTCCAAACTAGTTGTAGTACAATCCTGCAAAGTATCGCTCTTCAATTTTTGATTAGACGTCATCAATCGTGATTGAACGAGACTGTATCTGAGAAGATATAATAGCCATTGAAGTAGAATCTGAACCCTTCAGATTCTTCGCCCATACAACTAATTCTTCAATTTTTAAAAGTATAGTAGATTCAAATAAGTCACAAGTCTTAGTCTTGAAAGGTAATATCTAATTGTAGATTTCCTCCTGATCTGATTGGAAAAATATATTGTCAATCAAATATCACAGACTTCCATTAAATAATTTGCTTTAATAAAAAATCTGTCATTCGTGGGTCTTCTGAATCTATATGAAAGAAATCGCAGAATCTCAACAGTGTTCAGAAACAGTTTTCAGAAGTAAAGATTCTTTGAGTCTGAACAGATAAACTTGAACCATGATACTGAGTTTCAATAAAGATAAAGTCTTTCTGACACGTCATATAACCCTTTAGACGAAAAGCCTTCAGAGGCAACTCCATTTGAACATCTTTAGAAGCAACTCCATCTGAACATTTTTAGAAGCAACTCCATCTAAACGTATCCACAAGTAATTATATGACCACTCCTTCTTGAATCTTGATGCCAGAAATGGATCAATATAAACTTTTATTCTCTTGTTCATTCTGCAATTAAGACAATATAATCATTATACAGATTTCATCTTAACAAGGATAGTTTTGTTAGAATCAAAATACTCATAGAAGGTTTCCACAACAGAATTGATGCAATTGCTATTGGCAAAAAAAAATTATGACTAAACTGGCACAATTTTAATAGGTTTATGACTTTTTTTATAATTTTTCCCTTATTTGTTGCAAAGGTGGAGGACCTCCCTATTACCCAGTGAACGATTTGCTTGTCACAATTAGCACAAGTAAGGAAGTCATGGATTCACCTCACGGCCATTTAAGGGGAGAAGAAGGGCCGATGTCTCATTGGTTGGCCGAAAATCCTACCTGATAATTTATTTATTGAAGTTACCAACGTGGCTTGTTTGGGAAATCTTCCCCAAAAGTAGGTAGCAAAGTTCAAAAAATAAAATAAAAAACTTTCAGCATGTTGTGCAATAGACAAGATATGGTTGATACTAGTTCAACAATGGACTTGGCAAAAACGAACTCGGAGGCCTAACCTATTGTATGGCAATCACTCATAAATCTTTTGATTATGTCAATTTAGTCCTAAAACTTTGGATAATTTTTCAATTTATTTCTTCTAATCAATTTTGATCGGTAATCGCAAACATGGATGGCGACAAACCTACGTGGACTCGCTTGGGTGAGGATGGCCCTCGTAGGTCCTCACCCTTGCCCAGGCGAGAACGACCCTCGTCGGCAGGTGGCAGATGACCAATCACTAGCGTAAAGAAAAAAGACAAGAAATGAAAGAACATACGAAAATCTTTTTAAATTTTCTAAAAATTATCTACATTAGCGCCGACCTTGCCACATAGGCTAGCCAATGTCCACGTCAGGGATTGTCAGTCAAAATTCACTGGAAGAACTAAATTGAAAAATTATCAAAAATTTTATGATTAAATTGACACAAACGAAAGTTTTATGATTGAATTTTTTGCTATACAATAGGTTTATGACTTTTTGAATAATTTTCTAAAAATAGAGTATGGTTAGGACTTTTTCAACTCCCAAAAGACCAGGTCAACTAGACCCTTGCCCCTAAAATTTCAAGATGAGTCGGGTCTTTATCCTTTTTTTTTGCTTGAACGATAATTGAAAATTCCAAATAGTCAAAGTTACGCAATATCCCGTCTTTTTAGTAATGACTATTGGAAAATATAGAGAACAAACAGAAACAAATGAAACCAAACTCTGAGGAATGATACTCTCTTTAAGAAATTATAATCATGAATATTATATAGTAACTTTAATACTTCTCCAAGAACCCTCAAAGGGGAAAAAAATTAGAAAAGAAAGTTGTATCTTTTTTAAAAGAAACAAAAAATGTACGAATGACTGTAAATTCAAGTGTGCCTAATAATCATGTACTGCAAACGGGTATAGTATAGTGAGATGTAGCCCACTTGTCAATTTCTTCGTTTGAAATGCTATTATGGCCTTTCACTTATAAAATATTTCACACTTTCCCATCTTCCCTATGTGAGACAAGGAAAATAAGGTATTTTGTTTCTTTTCCAAATAAAGGCACGGTAATATCCCAAAAAACAACATAATTGCTGAAATTTTCCTATCTTAAACGGGCTAATCAAAATAATTTGCACATTATAGACATACTAAGATCCGTCTCCAAAATTTGTTTATCACAAGAATTCTCGGGTGCTTAAAGGATCAATAACATAAATGTTGGAAAATGGGAGTGCACGGGATTACCATGTTCCGCCCATGTATGCTATCTCTGCCCCTTATCCTCTTAGATAATTGCTTAGTTTTCAAACATGAATAAGAATCACGTCTTCAGAACGCTGTTGGTTTGTTGCTACTTTAACAGAGAAGAACATCATTTTTTCTTAAGAGAAAAAGGATGACGAATTCCAACTCAACTCTCGAACATCAAACGGACGAATGATCTCTCAAGGGACTGCAAGAGGAACATTTAATCTGTGAAAAATCAAGGTGCATTTGTTATGTAATGCACTTCTCTTATTAGTGATTCAAGTGAGTTTATGAGCTTATTAATTTCGTGTAATTTCGCTACATATGATGTAATGGGATTGGTTCTCTTCAATAAATAATCACTTACGAATTGTCACATCACTTGATAAAGTTTTTTTTTTTCTATCAGAACTTGATAAACTATTTTAGCTGATGAATCATTCTTATAGCTGTTTAGGACAGTTGCAGATGTGCTGTAACTGTGCAATAGCTACCTTGTCGAGTACTGCGCCAAAGCATGTGTTTAGCAACACACTTTTACCATTGTCATCGGCAGACTTGCAGAAGGAAGATGAGAGGGAATTTGAGATGGCCTTGCAAGATCGTGTCATAGAAGAGACAAAAGACAAGAAAAATTCTATGGAAGCTATGTGTATCTTCATGAGGAATAAACTCTGAAAATTGTGCATAGAGACGTCAAAGCTACTAATGTCTTACTAGATAAGGGATATCGACTCTAAAATATTAGATTTTGGCTTGGCAATGAGAAGTCTTGGGCTTATCTT
The DNA here is from genome assembly GCA_028455895.1 of Rhodomyrtus tomentosa. Classification (NCBI taxonomy): domain Eukaryota; kingdom Viridiplantae; phylum Streptophyta; class Magnoliopsida; order Myrtales; family Myrtaceae; genus Rhodomyrtus; species Rhodomyrtus tomentosa. The sequence continues at coordinate 29,238,999 of JAPCWY010000001.1, read as the reverse complement.
GGAGACAGGAAAAACTTGCTAAATGGAAAGAAAGAAGGGGTTGGGTGTAAAATCGAGAGTCATGGGAATCATGCCTTTGCACAAAACGAGGTAATATAGAGTTGTGGTCAAAGTTCTAGAAAAGAGATCGGAAGACGAAGACGAAGAGGCATTGGAAGTACATGAGGAAGAAAATACAGACAACTCGCGAACGAGTTCTTCTGAAGAGGAGGAGAATGACGTATGACAACTGACATCATTAGTTTGCGTTAGGCGTTTTTCGATTTTAGGAAACTTACGGTATAGATTATATTAGATATTTGTAATATTTTATTTAAATTATGAGTAGATTTGATTTCAATATTTCATTTTAGTTTATCTTTAAGTTATCTTTAAGAAATCTGGAGTCCTATCTATACATAAGGAAATCCACCTTTGTAATATTCATGTTATCATTCAATCAAATTTCAGAATTCTTGGGAATTGTTTCGAGCTATCGCTTCTCTCTGCGTCAATCTATCACAATGGAAAAACAAGATCCATAAAGTGCTGTATATTTTTTTTTCCCTTACTATTGAAGTTTTTGGCATATTCGTCATTTATTTATTATATACAACAACAATGTTCATCATCATCATGAAATGATAACTATGATGTTTATATGTCCCTTTTATTATGACTACAATAGTGGTAGCAGTAATGTATTTCATAATATTTCTATTAATATTTTGTGATTATTTTTATGTCGTTATTATCATGATTTTTGTCTTTGTAAAAGTATTATGGCAACATTATTAGTTATTGTCTAGATTTCTAGAAAAAAAAATCAAAAAGGGTCCCGAGTGCCATCATTTTCTTAAATACGACCTGAAGTTGACTTTGCTTCAAATAAGGGCTTGAAGTACTATCATTATCTCAAAGAAGGGCATAAAGTGGATATGGTTATTTCAAATAAGGGCCTGACCTCGCCAGTCAATTTATTTTTAAATCTCTTAAAAACATAAAAAGGAAAAACTAAAATAAAATGGTGAATGACCAAAATGCCCCTAACTAAAGTGACTCATGCCCTTTTTTGAGACTAATATAATCATTTTAGATCTTTATTTGAAATAATATGCACTTCATGCCCTTTTCTGACACAATGAGGGTACTTCAATCCCTTATTTCAAATAAGATCCACTTTAAACCCTTATTTGAGAAAATGAGGGTATTTGGAACCCTTATCTGAAATTTTTCCAAAAAAAAAAATTAATATTATTCTCATTAGGGGAAACCTGTCGTGAAAGTACTGGAGCTACAAAGAAACTACGGTCGTAAATTTTTCACCAAATGCCTCAAAAAGCCAAATACCACATTTGTATGATAAACACCTTAAAGCAAGGGATGGTTGGATAACTACAATCAAAGGAAAGTTTTGAGTGAGTAGCCCTTAGCAGGAGAGATAAGCATGGTTTCAGAGTGGAACCTAGAAGCTAAAACTAGACCGATAGAGAATCATTCTGGTTTTGGATTCTAAGGTATGCAGAGTACCTTTCAGGTTCTAAAAATTGGAGAACACGTTCTATCAGGTAAATTCTAGGTTCCACTGAAACTTGATACAAGTTTTTTGTTTTTTTTTTTTCATATATGTCTTCTGGCAATTCAGCGATATTCTATAGCATTCGATGACAAGTGTAATATGAAACTTTCTAGTTTAAGCTTCCAAGCGATATTTATGATTGAGATTATTTCTTTGATTAGTATTTCATATTTATTCATGTACCTAAGTATAAATTGTGGTCAGTAGATTATAGTAACAAATAGTGATCATTAAAAATGATGATTTATTACAATCGTTTAATTAAGAAAACAGATAGAACTTGTGAAACCCTAGAGCCTATGACATAGTATATGTCTGTGAGCAATCCAGCGGCATTCTCTTGATGGCGTCAACAGAATGATTTGATTGTACAAATTTGACAAGTTTCAAGTGTTTATTGTAATATTTGAAAATTTTATGAATTAGCTACACTCTTGTGATAAATTTTAGGAATTTCAGTGCATTTATTTCTAAATTATCCTATCTAAACTCTAGTGAGTTAAACTCGAATCGACGGGGCCCAAAATATTCTTTATGGACTTTTATATTGTATATATATGTTTGCGCAGTATTCTTTATTGACTTTTTAGCTTTGTTTGCGTTCCACAAAATGATGCTCGTACACCTGTCGGGCTATAAGCACCACGTGCGAAAGGGCAATGTGAACAATGAAATGACAGTCCATTTAATTATTGCCTGTTCGACCGTAGAATCCGGTTCTCTCCGTCGAGACACTAAAGAATTCAGACCAGTCACCATTAACTTTTGTTTAGGTAAGGATGGCGATATCCACGGTCTAAAAACGACGCTTCAGAAAGTTGGGAAACCCACACGGACACGTATATACATCTATGTTATGCTTTCCCCGTTTCTTGGGGCTTTCAAGTGTCAAGATTTCTCTTTCGCGAGTGATAAATATCGTTGGAATTGAAAATTTCGTCCCGTTGGATGTGACGTGGCGTACCGAGAGAGATAGAGACGCAGGTGACAAGAGAACAAAACCCTAGCACATCGAGGGTGTTGACGACAGAAGGAAATGGAAAAAGAACATCTGTACATCCAATCCATGCATGGGAAGACAGTGGACTAGCCGAGCATCTGTGTATTTACTTAGCTCTGCTCCATTAAAGACTCTTCACCCCTCGCATCCTCTATTGTCAAACTAGAGAGGGGGGGTGAGGGAGGGATTTTTAGTTATTGAGTCAAAATTAACTAGGGTTGATGTTATTTTGCATGGCGAGTAGAATCCAATGTAGATCCGAGAGCCTGGCCAACAGGGACGCGCACTCGGATCTCAGCCACTCGTTCTTGGCCTGCACGGCGAAGAACCGGCTCGCCACGAAGTCGAGCCGGCTCTTGAGTTCCCGGTTCTCGGCGCCCAGCCGGTTCAGCTCCTTCGTGGTGTCCTCAAGGTGCTTCTTCTTGCGCCAGCGGGAACGGCGCGCCGAATCCCGGTTCGACATCATCCGCCTCCGCTTCCGTTCGTCTGCAGAGCTCAGGGTCCGGTTTGAGCCCTCCGAGCCGGAGTTGTTGGGGTTGACGGGGTGTTTCTCGGACTGCAGGACCGACAAGAGCTCTTCTAGCTCGCCATAAGTAAACCCGGTCTCGAGAACCGGGAGCTGGAGCTGAACCGGGTCATCCGAGCAGAACATGACTCGCTGAACCGCTTAAGAATATTGGACCGGAGAGAGGAAAGAGAGGGAAAAGGGAGGGAATGCGGTGTAGGAGCATGGTATTTATAGGAGGTTGGGGAAGGGACACGTGGGGTCCATCCAAAGGAGGTCCTTTTGAATGACGAGGGCAAATTTGTCCACAAATCCATCTTTAGGGTGAAAATTTTTCCCTTTTTTCCCCCCTTTAATTTGGTGTGATTAACCAAGGGATTAATTTAATTTCAATTTTTAATTTTTTTTGTGGGGGTGTATTAGGTAGCAACAATAGTGGGATCACTTTCCCTATTCCTACGTATGGATGTGCAAATTTGCTTTTGGCTTTTTGTAAAGTTAGAAGATGTGGGGGTGGGTGGGACCCCAGGAGGAATTTTAAGTTTATCTTAATTACGAAGAATAGGCCAAAGGCATGACACCAAGTAATGAGATTAGAGAATAAACAGAGACAGATTCAGCCGAAGTCATATGGAATACGCAGGTGAAAAAGGAGTGGAGAAGACAGAGAGAGGGAGCCAATAACTTGGAGGTACATGGAACTTGTCGGTGCCATTTGTTGTCTAGAGAGCGCAAAGAAGTGAGGAAAAAAGAGGGCTCCCATGTGCAATGCCAAGGATCTATTCCCATTTCCCTTTTCTTTTTTTCTTTTTTTTCTTTTTTGTCTTTTCGAACTTTTCATCTCTCGTGATTGATTCTGTCCGGACACTATTGTGCTTAGGTTGAATTGATGCAGGGTTTCCTCGGAATTGATAAACTCGATGACCATATCGCTTGCCAATGCATCTTGTCAAGATCGAATTCCGAACTTTTGGCCTCTACCTTGACATGTTTGGGAGAAGGTCTTATCCGATGGTACACCCGAAGAGACTGGTTAATGGAATTTAAATTGCCTAGAAATCTCTCCTTTTTAAAAAAAAAAATTATTGTTATGTTCACTTTGATTAACTGGAATCGTGATGAGGACTAATGAAGGCACTAATTCATTTATTTTAGGGCAATTAGTTCCCACCCTTGAAGGCATATTCGTTAGTGTATGTGAAAATTGACACTCAATATGTTTACTTGATCTAAAAAGTAAAAGCATGTATACGATATTCGAATATACCCATAAAAGATGATACGTGATACTGAACATCAACATAAAAGAAATACCATGGGAGCGTCTAGGTAAAGTTCGTCAATTCTACTTTAGACCCCCAATAACATGACTTGATTTTGTGTAATTTATACTACCAATAATGCAATGACCCAACTTATTCCATATGGTTCAAATCTCTAAAGGAGTACTTTGAGTAACCACACAAAATGGTTGTCAATTTCAGGATGTGTTGACTTATGAATCACTCGAAACAGGTCTCTCCCAACCAATTGGAATTGGGATGTAACAAACTCTCACTGACACTCTCCTTATTTGATGTGTAGTTCGGTACTTTCCCGCATTATTCTTCATCCTACAAGTTTGTCGATGGTCACATTATGTTCGAACCGTATCACCTCGACGACCAATGATTGCCCTCGTCGGATCGAGTATGGGCCTAGTTGGTCTTATTTTCCACACATCAACTGGAGTGGTTTACCATTTGTAGCGACACGGTCCTTTTCACGTTGGCCATTTCCGCACACGAGGGGTGAACATTTGAGAGTTCGTGTTGATTTATCAATCGCTCAATATGACCAAAAAAAATTATGACCTCATCAATCGATATGTGACTTTATATATCTAAAAAAAAAAAAGCATTCCTTTGAGGACAAGATAAAAGTCGTAAGTTCTCCACGTGCACTCTCTCTATTGAAGGAGGAGAATAGGAAGATAAGGGTGAAATGAAAAGAAGACTGCATATACTTTATAACCTTTATTCTTAGAGGTAAGGTAATCTAATTCGATCTCTTACTTTTCATGACTGTGACATATGTTATACCGACACGGTACACGACATGATACGCCGACGCATGAATTCGTAAAAAATAAAAAATCCCGATACGTTAAGACACGCCGTATATTGTATGTATATTTTTATAAGTACTCGATAAATTATTATTTTTTATGATTTTAATAATAATAACATTATGATGCCGAAACTATTACTAATCTCTTCCTAAGAAATGCAAGAGGAGGCGAATCGACCGAGAAGTGAGAACGCAACCAGGAGAGGAAAGAATGGAACACATAGTAGAAATTAGGTTAAAATTTTATGGTTCTAACTTATTTACCCTTGGATATGCGAGGGACTCGAGTGTCCCTCGCGTGTCCCTTTAGTTGACCCTGCGTCCGAACTCGAACATGCGTTGACCGCATGTCTAGGAGTGTCCGACACGGCAAAACTTTTGAAATCTGCATGTCCGTTCAACGTAGATTATGATGCCAATGACCACATTTGGAAGAGGGTGCAACATGGGAAATTGAAGGCAAATCATATACATTGGCTCCGTTTATTTTGTAAAAACAAATCGTGTGAAAAATATTTGCCTAAAGAGAATCATTTTTATCGCTTACAAAAATGAATAGATAAACTTTTTTCATTGTCCACAAAGATATGTAGCTATAGATTATTACCGACAATGAAAATATTTTCAATTGACTAATTATTTAAGCGATATAAGTAATCATTTCTAATAAAATATTTTATAAAATATTTATTTTCCACGAAACAAACGAACCTACAAATTTACTCTTGACGCTCTATCTGACTGCAGGTTTTGCGATTAAGCAGAGGCCCAATCGACCTAAGCCTGCAGGAATGCATCCACCATTGGATGGTGTAGAAAAAACAAACAATCACACAAAGACACGGAGATTAACGAGGTTCGGCGATGTGGCTACGTCCTCAAACAAAAATTCTCATTCTCTTTTTTGTTATTTTTGTTGTGTCGAACCATTCTCCATTATTCTACCATATGTACAAGAAAGGTTGCTTCAACAAAGGAAATGAGCAATCAAAAAAAGGAAGGAATCCCAGAATTGTCGGGAATACAGTAAAATCAAATCTATTTTCCTAAGATATGGAGAAAATCGCGCCAATACTCCCCCTCCAGTTGATTGAAGACATTGTCGGAGGTCAACTTGCTTATCATTTCTTAAAACACGCTCTTGGGTAATGCTTTGGTAAAAACGTCGGCCAAACCCTCACTCCGAATGTATGGGGTCTCAATTGTTTTGTCTTGCACATTTTCTTTCACAAAGTGGCAATCCACCTCTATATGATTGGTCCTCTCATGAAACACTAGATTTGAAGCTATATGAGTTGTAGTCTGATTATCACAAAACAACTTCGTAGGCTTGGTCATGCAATTGCAACCGGCTTACTAAAGCAGTAGTCTCAGCCACACAATTGCACTAGTAATAGCAGCCACGACGCAATATTCTGCCTCTGCACTCGAACAAGCAACTACCGTTTACTTTTTACTTTTCCAAGTGACAATATTTCCTCCCACAAAGGTACAAAACCATGTAGTAGATTTTCCGTCTATAGGGCTCCCAACCCAATCTGCATCCATGTAGCCAACAGGTTCTGTGTGACCATTATTTTTCATTAGAATTCCCTTCTCAAGCATGGCCTTCAAATACCGTAGCAAATGATTTATTAGCTCCATATGCTTTCGAGTTGGTTTTTGCATAAATTGGTTCACATAACTAAAAGTATATGCTATATCCAATCTAGTGATAGTCAGATAAATCAGCTGTCCAACAAGCCACTGAAATTGCCTAACGCTATGTAATGGAGTGTCGTCTGAAATGAACTTACTATTATATTCCATAGGAATGTCAGCCAGTCTAACTCTCAACTTCCCAGTTTCCTTCAGCAAATCCATAACATTTTTCTCTGAGATAAAAATAATCCTTTGTGAGATTCTATCTTATTGAAGTTATTGTTGTTGTCCCACATCGTTTGTGAATGAGTGTTGTATGCTCTTTATATTCATGTGGTATCCCTCCACCTAATAGTTTAAGCTTTTGAGTTAAACTTTCTAACATGATATCAGAACCAGTGGAATTCCCTTCTGCGTATGTGGGCCCACCCCCCATTAGTTAATTTCCACATGCAGATTGTTTGCACGTGAGAAGGGTGTTGAAGTTGTTATTGTTGTCCCACATCGCTTGTGAATGAGTATCGTATGTTCTTTATATTCATATGGTCTCCCTCCACCTAATAGCTTAATCTTTTTTTAACTTAAACTTTTAGGTTGAACTTTCTAACATAGTATCAGAGCCAGTGTTATTTCCTTCCACATATGTGAGCTCACCCCCATTAGTTAATTTCCACGTGCAGATTGCTTGCACGTGAGAGGGGGTATTTAAGTTATTGTTATTATCTCACATCGCTTGTGAATGAGTGTTGTATGCTCTTTATATTCATGTGATATACCTCCACCTAATAGTTTAAGTTTTTGAGTTGGACTTTCTAACAGATCTCTTACTTTTCATGACCGTGATTCCAATGAACACATTTGGAAGAGGGTGTAAAATGAGAAACTCAAGGCAAATCCTATACATTGGCTCTGCTTATTTTGTGAAAAATAAATTATTAAAAAATATATTCCTTAAAATAATTGTTTCTATCGCTTACAAAAATAAATAAATAAATAATTTTTTTCATTGTCCACGAAAATGTTTAACTATAAATTATTACTAATAATGAAAATATTTTCAATTGAATAATTATTTTAAGCGATGTAAGTGATCATTTTTAAGAAAATATTTTCTAAAATATTTATTTTTCGCGAAAAAAATTGAGTGCAGATTTTGTGATTAAACAGAGGTCCAATTGACCTAAGCCTGCAGGATTGCATCCACTATTGGATGGTTTCCCCTTTGTAAGGAACTTCCTATTATTAAAGTTCAAAGATTACCACATGAATGAATTTATTTTCTAGCAATTTGAAATGCGGCACGATCTAGTAATAATGATAAAGTGGCGGGAGGAATTTACTTACGTCGCAAAGCTAGTGCTTTTTACTTTATTTAAATCATGTATTATGGATGGACCATAACTGGTCAAAAAGAACGTAAGTGGTGTTTAGCCATCTTGATTTGAAAATCGGCTGCTTCTTGCATGGAAACAAGTAAACAATCATATTCACTCAAGCCCCACTGGCTAATTTTGTTGACTTTTCAACTGGTCTTCGACACGTGTGAAGTTTGAGCTTGTTCCATGAAGCACAAGATGTCGATGGTTGCAGAAGAATGATGACATGGAGTAGTCTTCAAATTTGTGATTTGTACTCTAATGTCAAGAAACCAGCGTTTGTTTTTTTTGTTTTTTTTTTTCTCTATTCACAGACGAAAGTTCGTTGTTGCTCCTAAGAAGAAAGCAAAGGCTGCTGCTCAATGGTAATTGTGTCTAATTAGATTTAACCTGAACATTGCCATTGATTGCCACCAGAGTCCAAAGGTCACCACCCCCACCACCGCCTCACCGCCACTGAAGATCAGCCGTTCTCCATAGTAGCCTATTGCCCCGACATCCGATGACGCCGTGATGGCCATTACCATGAGTAACTCTCCCACGCGCGATGCTCGAGCTCAATATGAGAAGGAGGGGTTCTGGTGTTTTTTGGGTTGAGGGACACCGAGGGCATCATTCTAGCGGCACTAGATACAGTGATATGTGGTAATGGTATTAGATGTTATTGAAAGAGTTGCTTTTTTCTTTGGTACGTGCGTTAGCCACTAGAGACGCATTTGGTGAAAAAAAAAAACCACCAATAAGAGAACGCACAACAACTAATCACATGTGCTGCGCGTACAAACATGGCCGTAATGCAATGTCATTAGACGTATTCAACGTGGGATCGCATTCGCTTAGCATGCTAGTTTTTGGCAAACCCCGATCTTAACATACCTAACACGCCTCTATTCGTTAACAAGTGCAGAAGCAAAGCAGGGAGAGAGAAGCCAATGGGAGTGAACGCACCGCCTCGGGCAAAAGCTGCTGGCTTGTGCTTTTGATTTGCTTCACCACTTCCAGGGAAAGAGAACGAACACTAGGTTTCGTTTTCCCACATGGCTATGCATTCCACTAAAGCTCAAAAAGCCCAATAAAACACCCCCATCCCTGGCAGTTTTCTTAGTTAAGCATTAGCTTTTTTTCTTTTTTCCTTCCGTGGATTGGCAGTTAGTTTCAGTTGCTGCATGTTAAGCAATTAAAGCCGAAAGGGATTGGTGGGTGGAGGGTAACATGCCAATGCATGCACACGTTCATTACCGCTGTTCCTCCTTTTTCGGCCGCTTTTTCTTTGGCCCCGCCTCTGAGATTTCAGGGGTTGTCCTGAGACCAGGCTTTGTTAACACAGCACTCGGTAGTAGGGCTCATGTGCTGAAGACCTTATTATGTCCGATCATAAGATGCCCTCCCCCTTTTAAAAACACACATTAATAAACTCAAAGACCCTCAAAAAGCACTATATGCTTGCACCCGCCCCTGCAGGTTGGTTTTTGTTGGTTTCCCTCCTCCTTGTTTTCGTCAAAAAGGTAAATTGCAGCCCCTATAATGCCCAAATCATGTCATTGACCATCGATCGGGTCGAAAGTGTTCATCTCTGTACGCGTTTGAGCGCTTGCAAACCATGAAAGTGAGGCTGCGAAAAGCCGTGGAGAAGAAGACTCCTGTCGCATAGAACTCGGTGTGGATTACAGGGGATAGCCTTTGACGTTTGTGGTAAAATTGGCTTTGTAGGAGTTTCAATTGGCAAGAAAAGAGAAGTTTGGTTGTGCAAGAAGAGAGGACTAAGAAGTAAGGAGTTAGAACCTTCCATATATGAGGGGTTTCATGAGTTAAAAACTAAGGGAAGAAAAAGGCCACAATGACAATCTCCGGCACGGATTAAAAGCTCTCTCTCTCTACTGAGCGCCTCTTAAAGTTGAGGAAAAGATGGATTATCATTTATCAGCAAGTAACCGAGAGCCTCATGTGCCATTTAAATTTTCAAAAGAACTCCTAAACAAATTATACTTTTGCCGATTCAGTCTCAAACCTTTTTTTTATTTTGCCACTACAATTTTCCCCAAGAGTGATAGTAGTATTACTTATCCAAACCTTGTGTTGACTCATCTCTACAAATGCACATAGACCAATCCATGCATGTACATCGTGTGAAGCTCCACCTAAACAATAACTGGTATGACCCTTAAAATCAGAAACCTAAAATGAATCGACCACTCATCCAACCATCAGGTGGCGCTTTTCCTCCCCAAAACTGTCGCCATGTTCTTTTTTTTTTTTTTTGGTCGAACAAACTGTCGCCATGCTCAAGCGTCTTAGAAATGACCATCGGGCCAGCCCGCACCGCCTCTATGACAGTAAACAACGAACACAAGAGAAGAGCACCATCAAGGCACAGTATTTTGACGTTGCTCTCTTTTCGATTAGGCGCCATATTTTCACTCTGTGAAGTTAGCATCTCTTCGACCCCCCCCCCCCAAACCCCCCCCCCCCCAAAAAAAAAGTAAGCATCTCAAATCATATGAAGCTCAGTTTGAATGGATACCGATGGCGATATTTGGTCTCTTTTCGCTCAAGAGAGAAGCTTCACCTATTAATGGGTATTGCAGGCTAGGCAAGAGAGACAAATTTGATAAGTAAACAGATACCTACCTCGCATTACACAGTTAAGTTATAACTAACGATCAGAAAACCAATCGATAGTAGCATTTAGCTGCAGGCTAAATTCATAGTGGCATCGATACTAATTGACCAATATTTTTGGTCTTCAATTTTTTAAAGAAAGCTCACGCTCAAGGGGAAACACAGAAACAATCTTACCATGCCCCCAAAGTAAAAATTGAGCCTATTCAACTGAGCAACTAATCAAGGTATAGACATAGCGACTTGCCTTGTTTCCCTTGACATTACAAATTTAGATTGCCCACTAATCAATGACCACACTTACATTTGTTTCCTACACATAACAAGTTAAGACTAAAAGTGGGGAGGGAGGGAGGGAGACCTAAATTTTGAAAGCACCATTTACCAGGTTTTCAACTCTTAAATCTCTTACAAATAGGCCCCGTGAAGCTTTCCTTGGAAAATGCGTATTCCTTGTCCAATTTACCTGAATGCTTATAAGTTCACTGGAGGATTTCCCTGAACTCACAAGAATTACTTCATGTCAGGAAAGCAGATATTATAATTTAGTTCAGAACTAAAAAGAAAAATTGAGGCATCATCGTTATCATTGACTTGTATGGGAATGTAAAGTGAAACTTTTCTCCTTAAAACCTCATTATGAGAAAATTCCCATACCTTGAAAAGAAGATCATAAGCAATGTGTTCCCATGGCAGAGATATAGACATCAAGCAGCATTTTAGGGGTATCATCAGATCATCATCATGACTAGTGGTGGCTGAGGCTGCAGCATATGCATGCTTTGCCGCCACAGAGGCCACAGATGCTGCTTTCCGAACAATTGAGCCAATCCCGAATCCTCTGTGAGATACAGAAACTGGTGAAAAGGGGCCCACATCCTCATTGCTTTGATCTGATATGCAAGATCAAGAGTCAGGAATGGACTAAAAATACAAACCTAGTCAACCTAATTCTCTTCCCAGTCGATGGTTTTCGTTTTCCCTTTTCTGGATAAGCCAATTGAATGAGTCACAACCATGTGGATAAAAAAGTTGCGCAGAATGTGATCCAATAACGATCCCCAACCATGCCCAACTCCCCAAACACACCCCCCCCACCCCCAAAAAAAAAAAGGGGGGGGGGGGGGAAGACATGAGAAAAAGGTATCGTTCTAATTAACAAAATCATAGTTATGAAACTGACAAATGTCCACCGTTATTTAACAAAATAAATTGAAAAAAGAAGACTTAGCATTAAGAGAGTTGTCTCTCCAACGTGAATGACCATCTTGAAACACTCAAATCTGGATCAACAGATGTATCCAAATAAAATTTCACAAAGACCAGAGATAGCACCAATATATGCGAAGGGTATAAGTCCTACCAACAACACCAGAAACAGCAACTTCAACTTCCCCACGTCCTCCAGGTCCTTTCATGTAAAGCCGATCTTGTTTGCCAGGTGAATGACCAAGTGACCAGAGGCTCCCAAATTGAGACTTTCCAGCTGTGTGGGGGTTGTGGGGGGAAAAGAGGGGGGGGAAGTATAGTCATCAATACTGAAATAGCAAACCTAACTGTATGCACAATAACTCAACAATAAATCATCTACAGCACATATAGCGATCAATTCTAACAAGAAACAAAAGCCAGCATAATAAAATTATCAAATCCTCCCAAGTGTTCTTTGTTAGATGAATTAGTATTCTCAGACAATTTATTACCCACTTTCCAGAATGATTGTCATTGTTGAAGTATGTCCCACATCGGTTGACAATGGGTCCTGAATGCTTTTTATATTCATGTGGTCTCCCTCTACCTATTAGCTTAAGTTTTTAGGTTGAACTTTGTAACATGATATTAGAGCCAATGCTAACCCTTTTGCAAATCTGCGTGGTAAAATTCCACATGAATGTGCGTAGTCAAAATTCCATGTGCAGCTCATAATCCTTTTAGGCTGGACTTTCTAACAATCTTCAATTGACAAAGAATATACCCAGTGATCCAAGCATGTAATCCCAAAAAGGGAATCTTAGTTCAGGGGCGCAAGGTTTATAATGAAAGCAGCAAGATTCTGCAGTGTTAGCATGAAATATCTGCCTTCCAAACTCATGGAAAGCCAAAATATTTCATTCTTACTTATTGTGGTCAATATAACCGCACTAATCCCAAAGTAAATTACTTGGCCCCGCATATCTCGTGAGAGATTAACATACACTTTAAATGAGACAATACCCCTGAGTAGACCAATTCTTCTGTAAATGGTATGGTATTGAGATAACGCTCATTTTGAAAGAGGCTATTAGAGAAGGAAGAAGGGATATACTGCAAGTAACCAGATAGCAATTACTAATATTCCAAACTTGACGTGAGCAGTTTCCAACACTATCGTGACAATGGGAAAGAAAAGATCGAAGAAAATTAAACAGTTATGCCATTTAGAAACAATGAATGAGATGATGCAATATCATACCATTGTATGCTTCTCTAACCATTTGATAGCTGACAAATCCTGAAAAAAGGGTAATCTGAATTCATAAAAACAAGTCAAAAGATGCTGTTTCCAAAAACAGAAACTTTTCATCAAATGAAAGCTACACATAAAATAACCACAAGTAACCATAAAAACTTCACCAAATCAGCAACTATTCTTAGCATGTGCAAACAATCTTTTCCATTAACATAATGTGACAAACAGATAGTAGACATATCCTGATAGTTGAGTGGTTACTGCAAATTATGCACACAAAAAAGGGATAAGAACAAAAAAAAAAATTCAAGATAGGCAGCAGTTTAACAGATGAGATAGAGTCAAAGTTGATTTACCTTTAGACCTCGCCCATTGTTTGACAATCAAAGGGGATTCTTAAGCATAACTCAACAGTAAAATATAAAGGTTACACAAGAAGTAACTCTCCCAATCCTTAGGCGTATTGAGTCAGTCATGGGTGCTAAATAAGTGTATGTAATGCCTATCGACCTTCTCATACACAAAGCCCCAGATTAACATAACTATTAAACATGGAAAACTGATAACATTCTCACTAATATCAAAACAGCAAGTTACAAAGGTTAAATGAGAAGTTAGCTCCTCATCGTTATGCATCTTGAGTGATAAAGAAATTCACGTAATGCTTATAAACTTCTCTGTAATGAAAGACATTGAGCATTTAATACCTAAACAGGAAAACTGAAAACACACTCATTGATAATTGAGTCAAAAGTCCTAAAGAGTTTATAATACAACATTTTTGTGAAAAAGAAAAACAAAAAGAAAAATTGAAATACAATAAAGCAAGTAGAAACTTTCATCCAAAACAAAAATTCTTATAGTTGCCGATCTAAGAGAGCCAATTGTTACAGTGAGATGCAAGATATGCAGAGAATAAAATAGAGGATAAGTGAGATCCCTAAGCGGCAAGGCACAAACGCTAATCTCAAGAACCTCTATGTCTACAAAGGTGAAAGCATATATGCAAGTGAGGAAAAGAAAAAGACTTGAGTCAGCCAAGCAAATGTACCCATGCCTAGGAGTATGCATCAGAAGAATCGACAGACACCTACTAAATAATTATGCATGCGGACCTTACTGCTCTTGGAGTTGCCAGAACTCGCTTCAATTCGCAGAGGAGTATCAGTACTGGAAATGCAATCATTTTGCTCCTTCTGGGAAGGAAATGCTGCTCCATCATGAGCATTTAGTAGAACACAGTAGCAATGGTCTGTTGATGACAAGACCTGCATAGAGAATAGATGCTAAAATGTTTTACATAATAGCCACCAAGTCAAAATAAACTAGGATATCACATCGTTCTCTGTTTATGTTTCAAGTGGGCAAATCTTCCCATCAAAATCTCAAAGTATTATATTACTTTCACTTCACAGAGGCTTGCATGGTAATAACACAACCACATAATAAAAAGATGACTGAGGCAGATGCTTGCATGGTAATAATACAACCACAAAATAAAAAGATGACCGAGGGAGAATGTAACAGTACACACAAGACCTCACAGAGACAAAATATAAAAGCATGTGCTTTGTATGACTCAAGTTTGAGGATACGATGATTTCATAAGAACGTTTTATGCCATAGAAACTTTTCTCGAACGCTTTGGAGAACTAAAGGTAGAGGAAAATAAAACCATGCATCGAACTCTTCCACTAGAGAACATAAAGACATAATACCCACATTGTGAAACCTTGTACAGCCGTATCGTGTAGCAATCAACTTATGCTAAATGTAGCAAAACTGATTGATAAGTCATTACCCATGATTGCAAGTGAACACAAGAATATAGAACAACAAGATGCACTTGTTCAAAAATGAGAGCTGAATTGTGACTATAAGAAAAGTGGCCTCTCATATGAGCATCGTCATGAAACATGATATAAATATAAATGCAGAAACATTCAAGTTCCTGTAAGAAATCAATTCTATTAACATATCACACTGGCCATCAAGATTATTCTATCATCAAATTTGGGGCATCTCATCTCTTAGCAAAAGAGAGCACAGATATGAAGCTATTATCACATAATGTAATAGTAATGCATATATTAAAAAAAAAAATAGAATGTTACCACTGCATCAAACGTGGAGTCAAAGTCGTCAATAGCAAAACAGATATCTGGATAGGCAGGTGTTGTCTCTACTTCCTAGATATGAGACACCGACATTGTCAGATAGCAACTGAAGTAACAACAAAAAGGTAATTGTAATATCCTAGAGCCATAAGGAGAAAAGCCTGAATGATCAAGTATCAGTAACTTGCCTTTTTTGAGTCCAAATGGAAATTGACACGACTAGGAGATGCATAAACAGTTTTCACAACCTGAAGAAAATATTAATCTTCAAATTAGAAAATAGAGAAACCAAAAATAAAAACCAGAAATAGAGTATATACGGCAAATAATTACAGCATAATGGTCTTGTACTTGTCTGAAGACTTGAATAAAGAAATCAATATTGAACCTATTTTCTTGCAAGGTACTGATTAGGTCAAAACTACAGCCTACGGCAGACCAGCAGCTACAGGCTGTAGGTTATCTCGATCGAAGGAAATAGATCCGGACATGAAAAGACTTATAGCTAAGTAGAATTGTTTCATGCCCACAGATAGATCAATTCCCACTTAAGTCTCAAAGTAGACGTGGCCAGAAATCGAACTTGAAAAGAATTATTTGATCCATGTCACAATTCCATAGACCTCGAACCGGAATATCAGTAATACCGACAAACATCTAAATATGAGGATGACAGAACTCTCTTGAGAAAGAAAATAACTTCTTTTTTTCCAACTATCCCTCTTGCATTTTGGTTAGAACTGAAGGAGCAATGTATAAGAGCTTTTAAGAGTAACATCAACATCAACATCAATATCAACAACACCTTTATCCCAAATTAGTTGGGGTCGGCGGTCGATGAACCCCAAAGAATCATAAAAATAAAAGCAGAATCAAGGGAGAGAAAAGAGATAAATGTGTAAAAATAAATAAGTATATATATATATATATATATATATATCTATACACAATCCCTCCACAATACTAATAGCCTCCCTCCACTCCGTCCTAAGATAAACCGTACGCCAATCTATTTCCCACTCCATTAAACCTTATTTTACTGCTTTCCCCCAAGTAAGTTTCGGCCGACCTCTTGCTTTTTTCGTGTTATGCTCTTGATAGCAAACTTCTGTTCGTACCGGTGCATCTAAGGGTCTTCGGAGAATATGCCCAAACCATCTCAATCTATGCTCTCTCATCTTTTCCGCCACCGGTTCTACTCCAACTTTTCGTCGAATCTCTTCATTCCTTATCTTATCCATCCTTGTATGACCACACATCCACCTTAACATCCTCATTTCCGCTACTCCCATTTTATGCTCATATTTCCTTTATGCTGGCCAACATTCAGCTTCATATAACATGGCAGGTCTGACTGCTGTTCTATAAAATTTTCCTTTTAATCTAAGAGGAACTTTGCGATCACACAAAAATCCCGATGCACTGCGCCATTTCATCCAACCTGCTCTGATTCTATGGCTTACATCCTCATCAATATCTCCCTCCTTTTGCAATATTGATCTCAGATATCTAAATGTATCTGTTTTGGGTACCTCCTGTCCGAGCATATTTACGGTTTCTTGATCCCCTATTTCTGCCGTGTCAAACTCACACTTCAAGTATTCCGTCTTACTTCGACTTAACGTAAATCCTTTAAACTCCAACGTGCTTCTCCATACTTCTAATTTAGCGTTAACCCTAACCCTGGTCTCATCAATAAGCACGATATCGTCTGCAAATAGCATACACCACGGCACCTCATCTTGAATATTTTTTGTTAGCTCATCCATAACCAGGGCAAAAAGGTAAGGGCTCAAAGCAGAACATTGGTGTAAGCCTACTGTGATTGGAAAATAACTTGATGTGCCATTACAAGCCTTCACACATGTAGCAGCACCGTTATACATGTCCTTGATTGCCTCGACATACTTTGAAGGTACTTTTTTCTTCTCAAGAATCCACCACAAAACCTTTCTTGGAACCCTATCATACGCCTTCTCGAGATCAATAAACACCATATGGAGGTCCTTCTTTCTTTCTCGAAATCTTTCCATCAATTGCCGTATTAAGAAAATAGCCTCCATGGTAGATCATCCTGGCATAAATCCAAATTGATTGACAGAAACCTTGGTCTCTATTCTTAAACGATGCTCAATAACTCTCTCCTACAGTTTCATTGTATGGCTCATAAGCTTGATGCCTCTATAATTAGAACAATTCTGGAGATCCCCCTTGTTCTTGTATATAGGCACAAGTATACTCTTCCTCCATTCATCAGGCATCTTATTAGTATGGAGGATCTTGTTAAAAAGACTAGTCAACCAACTTATTGCTACATCCCCTAAGCATCTCCACACTTCAATAGGAATATCATCGGGTCCCAAGGCTTTACTAGTCTTCATCTTTTTTAATGCCTCCCTAACTTCTCGTGCTTTAACTCTACGCACAAACCTTCTATTTGAATCATCAGAAGCATCTTCCAAATCCACCTCACTTCTATCGCTCTCCCCATTAAAAAGTTTGTTAAAATAACTCATCCACCTGCCCTTGACGTCTTCATCTCTTATCAAGAGCATTTGATTTTCATCCTTGATACATTTAACCCGTGTCAAGTCTTTACTTTTCTTGTCTCTTGATTTTGCAAGTCTATAGATGCCTTTTTCTCCTTCTTTGCTCCCAAGTTTGTCGTACATATCGGTGAAAACCTTGCCTCTGGCCTCTCGTACAGCTTTCTTGGCACTTTTTCTCGCCAATCTAAACTTTTGCAAATTCTCTTCATTAGGACATTTATGTAGGCATCTGAAACACCCCTTCTTCTGCTTAATTGCCTCCTGCACCTCTTCATTCCACCACCAGGATTCTTTTGTTTGATGTCCATTCCCTCTACTTTCCCCTAACACCCCTTTTGCCACTGTCTGGATGCAGTTAGACATCTCATTCCACATCATATTTACTTCGCCCTCTAGTTGCCACGGTCCTTCCTGTAGCATTCTTTCCTTGAATTCTGTTTGTTTCTCCTCATGTAACTTCCACCATCTTACTCTAGGGTGTTGCACACTTCTCTTTATCTTCTGTACTTTGTTATACCGAACTTCTAAGACCACCAACTTATATTGTGTAACTACACATTCACCAGGGTATACCTTACAATCTACATACGAAGCTCTATCCTCTCTCCTGGTAAGAAAGAAATCAACCTGGCTACAATTTTGACCGCAGCGAAAAGTGATCAGATGTGATTCTCTTTTCCTAAAAAAAGTGTTTGCCAACATCAAATCATAAGCTATTGCCACACTCAAGATGTCTTCGCCAGCCTCATTTCTAGTCCCATATCCAAAACCTCCATGAACTCTGTCAAAACCTCCACTACTCTGACCGACATGTCCATTTAGATCTTCTCCTATGAATACCTTCTCCTCGTGTGGTATCCGCCTTACAATCTCTTCCAGATCTTCCCAAAATCTGCTCTTCTCGGACGCTTGCAGTCCAACTTGAGGGGCATACACACTAAGGATATTCAAAATCAAATCCCCCACTACTAACTTAACTAAAATAATCCTATCTCCTACTCTTTTAACATCAACTACTCTATCCTTGAATTTTATCGATCAGAATCCCAACTCCATTTATACTCTTTGTTGTGCCTGTATACCATAGCTTGAATCCGGTGCCATCCACTTCCTTAGCCTTCTCTCCTTTCCATTTAGTCTCTTGTAGGCAAGCAATATTCACTTTTCTTCTAGCAAAAGTATCTGTCAATTCCCTCAATTTACCCGTTAAGGTTCCTACATTCCAACTCCCCAATCTAATTCCTACCCACTGGGCTTTTCTTGCCCCCCACATTTGCCCACGGAAGTGTAAGGACCCTTGCTCATTTATCACCACATCCGGGCACCGATGTGGCGCATCACTTTGGGAATGATAGCCCCAGGCTAACTTCCTTACCCCTTGCACCCACCTATCTTGGTGCAAAGACCCTTGCTCATTTTTCGCTACACCCGGGCGCCGATGCAACGCGTCGCTAAGAAGGGTACGCTCCAACGAAATATCAATAGGGTTCATCTCATAGAGGTAGCTCTTTTTTTATAACCGGCTCGCTACGCCTGACGTAACCCTCCTCCTTTACCTGGCTTGGGACAGGCTATGTAGATTACATAGGCGAAGTTAGCTTTTAAGAGTAACCAAAGTACAAAAATGGTAAAAAGGGTAATCAGCTCAGCTATTTTCTTTTTCTTTGGAGGGTTTCCAATTGACAGCTTGTCTCTGGATATCTACATTGACAATTCCCACCTTCCAATCCCCTGTCCCCAACCCCCCACCCCCAAAACCTAAAACACCCCTTCCCAGGATTCTTCCCACGTCCGTTCTTCAATGGGTCTGTTCTGTCCAGGTTCATTCTGTTACCAATTCGTTAAAAATGGCATGAAAACAAAGACAAATAAGTACATATTGTCAACTCTACTCTTATCTAGTACAAATGCATTCTAGGAGAGTTGCGTTAATAGGCACGTGCATCTTCCGCACATGAAATTTTCTTATAAAGGTCAAAACAGCTTGGAGATCTATGGAAATATCTAATCCCTTGATTACATCTTATAACTCTTTTTTTTAAGGTATTAATAAAGTTGTAATGAGTACCTTATATATTGGAGACAGTGGTGTATCTTGTCCTGCTTGATGGTTCCTAAGGACTTCATGACTGCAGATAACAATCAAAACAGAAACACAGCTTACATACATAATTGAGCATTGCAGAGATATGACACCAAGAAAAAACCAAACATGACATCTCAAGTATGAAGCTCCAAGCAGCCTGTGCTAGAATTGGAATTTACATGTAGTCCTTACTTGGGTAAGTTTTCACTTCAACAACAGCAGCCACCATTTCCAAAAGGAGCCAGTTAACCCACCCACCCCACCCCCCCCCCACCCCCCCCCCCCCAAAAAAAAAAAAAATGCATCTTTCAAAGAGGCGCGCAGCAACTGAACTCACAAGGAAGAAATTACAACTGAAGATCAATAACATTTCACTATTTAAAAATAATGAACCAAAAAGGAGCTAGTAGGTCCCATCTCCAAACTCATAGAAGAAGAAAAGAAACCAATATGATTAACGAAAGGATACTTTTTAACCATTAGCCTTTCATCACTTCTAAACTCACAGATACTAGGGAATATTGAATTAATTAAGATAAGTTTCCACAATCGTCAGTACGATTGATGAATCAAACCATAACTACTTAAATTTTAGTCAATAGAGTAGGTCCATGTGAAAAGTCAATGTAGATGACTTGCCTGCAAATTGCAACTGTTACAGTAAAGGAGGTGTGTGCAATCAAATTCAGATAAAAGGAGCGTCTCCAGTCCACTTCATCAGAACTATCACCGAGTAACTTATCCAACTGCTTTCAAAAGTTAAAACAACGGTATCATTATATCAATAGAAAATAACAGTTCATATCAACTGAAAATCAATGTGGATGCAGAATACTGGAAAACAAGTAAGTGAACAATTCAGAGTGGATATATTTGCTATGCAGAATTTCCTTTGAAATCTAAAGATGATAAACCAGACAAGATACGTATATTGAGAGGCTAAAACAAACAAATGTCTAATTCGAATACACTGGGAGCAGGAAAGCTTGATATGAAAAGAAGGCACGTAACGTTGAGTCAAATTGTTGAATGTAGATAGCTAAGTTACTTGTATTTAATATCGACCCACGAACTTCCCTCTTTAACTTAGTAACTGGTCGTGCTAATACACATTATCAATGTGAAGCTTCCCTGAAGAGTGCCTAAATCCCTATCCATAGGTTGCAGCCAAGTTGACAGTGCATGCTCAGGGAAAGAGAAGACAGTAGAATCAGATACAGCTCAAGTTATGTTCATTGAACGAAATCAACCAACATACCCTCTATCAGTTCATAGTTCAAAATTTTTCATTAGTTTCCTCAGTTTCCATAGACTTGCCTCAATTATTCTCTTAAAAGCTAGATCCAACTTGATCTAGACCATGGGAAAATAATCAGAACTTGTTAGCTTACTGTCCATAAGGTGAACTGAGATTTTATAATGTGAACTATTCTAGGAAATTCACAAGAGGTTTGGAAAGTCACAATTCCTATGAACCTTAGATATGCTCCAATACTAAGCATGTTCGGTTGTTCAGTGACTCCTCAATATGTCAGGATGACATATGTCACAGAAATGCCAAACTATGATACGTATGTTATCAAGATAAGGTAATAAATCTACATCATTAGTTCATTGTGTGGGTTAAATGAAATCCAGTAATTTAGTACCATGCACTATATAAGAAATTCTAGAAAAACTAAGTCAACCAAAAATTTTAAATTCGAACCTCTTTGGAACCAAGTAACCAAGCAAGAGTAATACCTACTGCATCTTCAGTGTAACCTGACAGCTATAGCTTAACATGGCCAGGCTTATGCTAGTTCCTCGGACTAGAATTACGTCAAACTAAACTACATTGTTTAATGATAATATCAACATTGGCAAAGAAGAGATAGATATTTGATCAACAGAAATCAATATTCAATTCATGCAGAGCTAAGGTGATTAGAAGGACAGCACAAATGCATCTGTACCATATGAATATGACATACCTTGCTTAACCATCGTTTATCAAATCAGTAAGTTGACAAGATCTAATTCTATTGAGGAAAGTGACTTTTATATTATAGTTAAACATTAATTGGTGAGGCACAGAGAAAAGGGAGAAAAGAAAAATTGAGTAAAGTATAGTAGCTCAAAAGTATTCTCTTGCTCCCTTTTACCTCAGAAGCCCACCTGCGTACGAAGTAGGGAGATACACCATCTGGACTCTCATTCAAAGGATGACCCTGTGTCCTCTACAGTAGACAATTCCATGGAAAGCACTTTATTTATGGTGACAATTAATAGGTAATACATATAGCATATGTGGAACATGGAGTAAAGAACAAGGCATCGGCTCAAATGAAAGATCCCCAATATGGATAATCCAGTTCCAATTGACTGGCAATAAGAAGATAAGATTACCATTTTTCTAACAAAAAATATAAGATCGTCATCCTGCCGCCCCCTTGACTCCTTCCCACGGATAAAATACAAATCAAAAACATCATGCCAGAACTTCGGATCCATTTCTATGTCTGAAGCGTCTTGTTCATCGACATTCGTCTTCCCTATTAAATTGGAGTGCTTCTTTACCATACTCAACAGTTCATACCTGTAAAAGAGTGCCAAAAAAGGGGTTATAAGGTCACTACTAACCGTTTCAAGGTTGGCCATCTTCATCCTCAAGTTAAGTCACAGAGAACATATTCGCTCGCGTCTGTATCTCACCCGAATGCGCGCATGCATGCAAAAGTTTCTACCGAGGAAAAAACAATCACGTTGTCATTACAAGCTTGAACCTCTCATTGCAAGAAACCGAATAGCACTAAACCTGCCACCTCACGCCGCATCCATCCATTCCCCCAGAAATTACGAGTTCAGGGCCAGAATAAACTAATTGCAAAGCTCGAGCAACATCAATTTTTACCAACAAAAGAGGAGTTCTCGATTCGATCTCCAATCACCTAAACAAACTCGACCTACATCACGTCTTCCGATTCGGATGCCACCTACAACTCAACTACAATGGACAGAAAAAAGAAAAACAACAATCAAAGCACTGAGCTCGAAATTATAAGCACCTAGCAGGAGTGTCTCCCTCATCTCCCACCATTTCTCCTCCGATCCGAATCGTTCCTCTGCGTTCGATTTTGACCTTCCTCTGGTCGAATTGATTATGGAATCAAAATAGGGTTCGTGGCCGCGGGGCTCGAGCTGAGAGCTTGGCGATCCACTCCAAGACGGTGCGACGACTTCGACCTCGCGACTCGCGAGGGCGTGGGAGTGCAGGTGGAGAGGTTGAGGTTTTTATACAGTGCGCCGGAGTTGCGAGGGGAGAACGTACAATCGCTTTGGCGGGAGGACAAGTATCGGCGGCCGAGGGCTTTTTCGGTATTTCGGCGCTCCTACCAGTGGCGCTATGAACAGTGGCAGCTCAGCATTTTGTGGCCTTCAGGCGGAGCCTAGTGTTGGCCTGTTAATCTTATTTTCTTCTTTTCATTTTAAGGCTTTTGATTATCTGATTTTTAATATCTAAAATAGACATTACAGAAGTAAATTACTAAATTCCTCACGTAGGAATGAATTAATCAGACATAGTTTAGGATGTAATTTTTCATTACTACCGAAGCTCCTCAGCCGTCCCGGGGATCGGGGACTCGGTAGAAAATAAAAACGAACATATAACCCCCGGGACTAGATCGACAATACAAATGATTATGTGGAAAAAGAGTTTCCAACGTTTTGAGAAAACTCGGATGTTTTTTTTTTTTTTCAAATAAGAGATGGAGTCACCATCGGCCGATTGGCCAATTGGCTACTTAAGTGCTCGGGTGAAGACGTTAGTCATTCACAAAAATAAAAAAATCTTGCGATGCGGGGGTCCAGTTACACATGGGTCATGATATTTCTACATATCCCTTTCGATATCACATTCTTCAATGGATAATGGCATTGCGAGTGTTGGGAAATTACGCCCATTAAAGAAAATAATTTATTATTACCTTTATTGTGATTATTGATTGCGATAATTAAAAGTATGAATCATACTACACTCTGATACGATTCCGTGCGCCATGTCTACTCGTGTGTTTAAGAATAGCCAGTGACTTATAAAAATCATAACGTATGATTTATTCCCTATAAGTAAAGGAGAGAGAGAGAGAGAGAAAACAAGAACATAATATCTCTTCTTCAGAATGTACATCGTTCTTACCTCTTCTCTCTCAGAAAACACTCCATAGAAATCTCTTTCGGAGGATGATCGATCGATCGGTGAATTCGGGTCGCCATCTCACATGTGATTATGGCTCTTTACATAATATAACTCTCTGATTAGTGATTCAAATCGATGTATGGCTTATATTTTAGCATAATCCACTACGTATATGTACGTATGTAATTGGCATCAATTCCCTTCAAGAAGTTCATGAGATTTCGATCATTTTTTTTTTTATAAAGTATATGAACTTTTTTTTTTCTCTTATTAAATCGAGTACTTCAGCTTTTTAAAAAGTAACTTAATGTGAGATTTGAGCTAAATTGAGCGCCATGTCATCTGACTTTTGCTGAAGCGGGATTGTTTGATGGGGTGAGTACGATGACATCGGGAGCCACCCTGTCTAATCTTTCCACCTAAGCACGTGAAGTGAAGTTATATCATGGTGATAATCCGAGAAGGACACGTCAGACGCCCACGTGGGCATTTGACGGCTACTTTAACGACGTTAGTGCCATGTTTCGTCCGTGGATTTAACTGAAACACTACATTGAGCAAAATTTCAAAATTTGTGATATTTAATTGAACGATAAATAGTTTAAGTACTTGATTGGAAAATGGATTTAAAAAGAAAAAAACTGTTCGTTGCGACGCCATTATCCCTTTTTTTTTCTTTCCAATTGAGTCAATTGAATGCAATTTTCAAATAATTTCTTCAATTTAATAGACCGTTTTTGATCCTTCAAGAAACATGATGAGGAAAATTCATCCGTCATTCTACACTCCGATACGATTCCGTGCGCCATGTCTACTCGTGTGTTTAAGAATACGCAGCGACTTATGAAAGCATGCGCAGAGTCCTAATTTGTGAGCGTATGAATGTGCAAGTTGGCTAATGACTTGTAATTAATCATACCTGCTTAGGTTTGAAATGCATGGAGCAATTTTGTTGCTTGATCTAGTTTTTCTTTTATTTTTTTCAGGTCGAATTGCTTGGTCTAGTTACACTGGGGTATTTTCGTCCTTTCGGCCGTACACTATAAGGGTTTTGAATGTAGAAAATATTTTTTTGGGGAAAATGGTTGAATATACTTCCGAAAACATATTGGAAAACCATGATATGCGCGGGCCTTCAATTTATAATCCGTGGAGCCCTAGCAATAACAGTCCAGCCATCAAGGGTGTGCATGAAAACACTTCTTTTTTTCCATTTCTCTATCAGAAGTCGATCTGGCAGGGGAAATGAGTTTGATAAAACCAAATCTAAAGTAGAAACACATTTGATAAAAAAAAAATTGACGTATGATTTTTTACTTCTGACAAGATTTTATATTTCTGGCAAGATTTTTTTGTCAATTTGGAGAAGTAAAAAAATTTTAATTCTCCGCATTGAGAAGTCATTCTCATCACCCAACCGCCGCCCCCTCAGCTGCAGCCGGTCGTCGATGTTGCCGGCCGCCGCCGGTCGCCATCGAACATTTTTGTAATAATGCTTCGAACATTATCTTTTTTAGTCGTTATCAAACGTGTTTTTTCATTAGAAATCATCTTTTGAAACAGAAGCTAAAAATTCAACTTATACTCCAAAGCAAAAACTAAAAAATCAACTTCCTTGTCGGATTGACTTCTCAGGTAAGAAATGTTTTCATGCGCACCCCAAGGTTCCCCGGATGAATTCTCTTATTATTTCGACCTCTGGGTTGGCTTTGTGTAAATAGATTTCTCTAATGTAAATATCTAAAACAATTAAAATAACGGCATAACGAAACCATTGTTATAAGTAAGTGGATGTTTCACCTTTCATCTTTTCATCTTCCAATATACGTTACATATATATTGATGTAACTTCCATCTCTTCATCTTCCAATTGATGTACATTCATTTGGATTGACCTTTCACATTCCGTAAATGGTTATGTATCCTCTAGCCTATAAATAGAGGTTATGTAAACGTGAGATGGTAATGAGAATGAGTTCACACTTGCTCCCTATATTTCTCTTCTTTATCTCATTATATTTCCGATATAATTCTCTGAGTTGATTCCAAAGATCACCGTTTACTTTTGCAATACGTTATCACCACGAAACAGTTAGAAACTTTGATATCACTCAAGGTAACACTTATTTACATCTCCATTATCTAACATCTCTATAATTTCATTTGAGTATGTCAAACATTACCAAGAGAGTTTGTAATGTTAGATATTACCGAAAGTAATTATCTAACATGGATTTTTAATGTCGAGATACACTTAATATTATTAGATCTCAGTCGATATATTCTCCCATAATCTAATTATACCCCAGCCCAGAAGATAAGGATTTATTTGCCACCATTTACATGAATATTTAAAGACTGAGTATCTGACTGAGAAGTACTGCAATTCTATGGCAACAAGAAGTAGCCCTTCTTCATACCAGGTTTCAATGGATCAATTTACGCTTTTAGGATTAAGTCCATAGCAGAATATAATTCTGTCATTCATCAAATCGTATCACAATTAAGATTATGTGGCCAACAAATCATAGAGACTGAAATGTAGGAAAAAACATTATCTACATTTTATGCCAATAACCTTGTACTTCAGCATCAATATTTTGACATTCTAAATTCCAACCCATTTCAAAGTCGGTGAATGAGTAAGATGCTCAGCGGTGTATTTCAGTAAATCTTGCTCAGAGTTGGCCACTCTCGAGTTAACTGACCAAAAGGAAAGACTAACACAGAATTAAGTACGTGGACCTAGGAACTCGAATAAGAAATGGTACTTTGACCATAAGGATTGTCGTAGGAATATTTTAAACCAACAAAGATTGATTTAAGAACGATCATGGAATAATTGCTAGCATTATACGATTGGAACGCGGGTGATTCCGCTTAACCAACGTGTAATTTGTGAATATTTTCTAAATCGAATTTTGACGATTGCAATCGCTGAAACTAGCGATAAACCCTCACAATTACGTGATAATCAAAGTCACCAAGACTTGAGTAATCCTGAAGTTGATACGTATAACGCTTGTCAGAGCTGCACGTTAGTTTTGAGATAAACTGGAATTATAGTTGATGAGAATTTAACATGAATTGAACCTCGAAATTGGATATCAGATATTGAGAAATTTCAACATTGAAAAATTGAACGTCGCCTCATCGGAGTCGATTAGATTATTAGAACGTTCCTTAGTAGAAAGAAAATTAGGAATTAGAGACTGGAATTGAGAAATTACCTATTTACACTCGACTAAGTGCTCGAGCCTTTGGAATGTGAGAAGGGCAAGATAGTCTTTTGGTATGCCCTCTAGTGGCCGAAAATTGAAGAGCAAGATGGCCATTTACTTGAAAAATTACTAGACTACCTTTCTTGAAATTCAATAGCCAAAAGTTTGAATTATTAGTGGGTCCCCTCTCAGTCACATCTCACTAACCAAGTCAAAGTCCTAGTTACATCCCTTGAATCCCTCAACCACTCACCTACTCCCATGAACTCATTATCTCTCTTGCATTTGAAAATATGAGGAATATTATCTCTCTCTCTCTCTCTCCCTCGTTTGCTCTCCCAAAACCGAACATCCCCATCCTCCTCTCCGTCTCACACATTTCTTCCTCCTCCTTAGCCGAGCATTCTTACAACATTGCCACCATGAGTCCCATAGAGCCGAACACCATCCCCGAAGCAGTCGATCCTCCCCCGACTTAATCGCAACTTTGAGATCGAGCTAGGGAGCTCTCTCGGTTTGTTTGAAGGGTAAGCTAAACCCTTGAACCTTGTTCTAATAGTAGGATGCTCATGGTTGCCTTTAGGTGTCACGCCCCGCCTTCCTAATAAATACGTCCCATCCACTAAGGCCGCAACCTCAACCCAGGATACTATTTCAATTGCTTAAATGAAGTGAGACATGCATGTGAAAGGAGAAAAGAAAATAGTTACACCTCCATACATAAAGCAAACAATAAGACACGGGTTAATAAAAGATATATAAATAAACCAAGAGGGCAAGTTTATACAAAAAGGGTCAAGAATTTACTAACATCAAAAGCTAGGGTCAAGGAGAACTAGGATTGATCAAAAAGTAACAACCAAACTCCTTTCCTTCGAAGGCCATAAGTCCCCAAAAGTTTACTCAAACGATCCTAGGACATTCAACTTGCTAAGTAGTGCTATTGTCTTCGTCTTGGTTTATGTCCGCCACGAGATTGTAATCCGAGAAGGTTTCCAATCGTACTTCTATTGTGTCTTCTTTTAGATCGTCTTCGAAGTCTGAAATCTCAATCACTTCAATACTCTCTTCCCTTGCCGAGGTCTCCTCTAGAACGTTCCTCGAACCTACTACGGAGACCTCTACCTCGATCTCATCACGGATAAGATTACACCACGAGGGCACAACACATCCAGGGATCTCATGAGCCTTCAACGGACTAGCGGTAACCTCTCCGGTCCTCCTGAACCAAACCTCAAAACGATGCGGCTTTTAAGGCCCTCCTCCCTCGTCGACCCAAACTACGGTACTCTTCCTAACATAGACTGTAACTCGTCCATCTGAAAATTCCTCAAAATAGACTGTCATTTCCTTCGGATTGCCTAGGAGTATAAGTAACATCTTCAAAGCTTTGGATCTGAAAAAGAAAACCCCACGACGGGGTGAGACTTACGTTTCAGCAAGCTAACCTAATCCTAAACTAGACCATCAATCCCACCAAACAGAAACAATCACAACTACAAACTTACAGTGACAAAAAGACATGCAACATTTATACAAAAGCATCATATCATGAGTCTTGTGAAGAAATTACATTCAAGACACGTATAAAAAGAAAGTGACCCAAGCTTCCGTATTAGCCTAGAAAAATTTCCATACCACAAGAATTATTAATCAATTCAATTTTCATTCCGCAACTTGAAAGATTAGTCCGCGTTCTACACATTAGACTATCACGACAAATAAATCCATGTTAAGACGCGTCAGGTTTACTGGCTTAACTCCAAACTCATGCCAGCATGTAGAATTCATATCTTGCGTTCAGACACATCAGGATATCCTTCGGACCATAAGCCCACGTTAAAACGCCTTAGGGTGTAACCTTACATGCCATCCCGCGTTAAGACGTATCAGGGTGCCACAGGCCTCAAGCAATCACCTCTTCAAATAAATCAAGTCGGGAATAATCACAACATTCATTTAATCACATTCCTTTCACGAGAAGTTTCAAACAGCCAATCAAAAATCATTTGCTTGCTAAATGAACATGCTTTATCATACGATGTAGTCCAAGAGTTGAATATCATATGGTCACATAAGCAAGTATGACATACCGACAAGCGCATCATCACTTCAGTCAAAAGAACAACAATTTTAGTAACAAGCAAGTGCTCATGGCTCGATTCCCAACAATTCCATTTAATTTCCACTCAACCAAGTATAATAAAATCGTCAATTCATCGATTCCGCAATAAAACTATCCAGTTGTATCCAAATGTTCTAGTATTGGTTTAGGGGTCGCTCACCTTCGTTCCGATTAGCAAATTTTCACCAAAATCCTTTATCAAGCTCAGCTCCCACTCAAGATCACCGCTGTCCAAAATAGGGCAGCAATACATCGCAGCGATAATCCATCGTTTCAACCAAATTATCTTTCCTAACTTCAATTCCATCAATCAAGCACCTCATTACTACTTCAATTGACATTCTAGTAAGTCCTAGCAACGTATTTTAGAGCATGGTGACACCACAAACAGCCCTCAACAGAATCGGTTTGCTCAGAATTAAAATAGGGCAGAACCGGTTCTGCTGCTTCTTGCATTAACAACCCATATATCACCCTTAAGCTCCAATTTATCACCAATTCTACTTATTACACCCTTAATCAATATGTTATAGAGTCTCACCATAAATTTCGAAGCTAGATAACAACCCTAAAGCTCCCAAACAGCTCGCTCCTTCTCGGTCCACTGGCGGCCAAAATTTGGTTTGGAAAAACCACTCAATCAAACATTTGAAACCCATTCAAAACTCAGCTAAACCAGCAACTCTAGCTTAGTGAACTTAAGTATTACATGTCTACAAGGCTCCACCGAAAATTTGGCAGCAATCGACGTTCGGAAGTGGCTAAACGAAGACCTTACCTCAACTTCGTCGGAATCTGTCCGGTTTTCTATTTGCTGCTCGTCGGAGCTCCTCAGGTGCCCTATGACCAAGCTATCACTGGAGATATGTCAAGGGGACATCGAGGAAGGTGATGGTGGTAGGTGTGCGGCTGACGGGAGGGGCGGTCGAAGGTGGCGAAGGCAGAGGGCGGTGCTGGTCGAACCAGAGCAGTTTCTGCTCTTGAGAAAAAAAGCATAAAATGAAGAGGAAGGAGGGCTGGTCCACGAAATTTTTGAGGGAAACAGCAGATGAAATGAGGCTTCATTCAACCATGGTCAAAGTTCTAGAAGGTTATAAATGAGTGGAAAATTAATGACCTTCATCCAAGTGATAACGCTTGTCCTTGAGTCAATAATATCAAAGCATTAATGACTTTCTTGCCTTTTAAATTTTTGGCAGCCTTGAGGGAATAATCAAATGACTAAAATTCGATTCTCAAATCATTAAAGCAAGGTTAACTCTCCAGGGACAAAATGGTCTTTTCATACCTTTCATCCGAAATTTCATTTTCCTGATATTTTTCATCCTCGATAAGGCGGCTTCCAATCCATATCAAATGTTTGAATCCCTCATTTCCATTTTCAAATTCCGAGATCCTATGATGTGATCGATTTTTCGTCGATTGAAATTCTAGTTTATCTCAAACTGACGAGTGGTTGTTGCGGACGTTACGCGTATCGACTCTGTGATTCTCATCACACTTAGGGTAACTCAAACTACGGCAACTTTGGTTGTCATGTAATCACGAGGGTCTATAACTAGCCCCGACGGCAACGATCGTCACAAATCGATTGAGGAAAATTTCGCAAATCATACTTTAGTTAAGCGGTATCACCCGCATCCCAATCGTATAACACTAATAATGTGTTCCTTAATCGTTCTCAAATCGCCCTCGACTCTAAATGTTCCATCGATGATCCTTATGGTCAAGCGTCGTTTTCTCATCGAGTTTCCTAAGTTCACGTACCTCATTGTGCGTTAGCCCTTCCCTTTTGGTCAGTTAACTCGAGATTGATCAGATCCGAGTGGGATACAACTAAAATACTTTGATAGATATCTTACATTCAAAGTTCTCAAAATGATAGGAAATTCAGAATGTCACATTAGGAGTGGATTTAGGCAAGTTTAATAGTTGATTATTAGATGTTCTCGCTAGATCGTTTGTGAGCCGCCAGCGTCGTTACTTGGCCGTGACTTATGCTGCCATCATTGTGGGATTTCCTTACTTGAAACATTGGTAAGTTATTTCTAACCCTTTTATTATGATGTTAGGTTCCTAATAGATGTTTTACGGTTGGATTGGTAGAGTTTTAGGGGCTGATTTGTGTGAAAAACATTGACAAACCAAGAGCCCGTAATCCCGTTTTTTAGTGCACATCAAAATTAAAATGGGTCGTTCTAGGTCGTCTGGAGTCCGAATTGAGCATTGTTTTCTCCCACGCGACCATAAGATCATGAGGAACAAGATTCTAAGTTGGATTACTAAAAAAGTGATTAGAACGATGTCAGTTTTACTAGAAATAAGTCTGGTCATCGAAAACCCGAATTGGACAGTTTTGGGGTTTAACTTTAACAGACTTATTCTTGTTTGAAAATCGGATTTTTTTACGCTTAAACTACATTGGGTTGATGCTGTGGGTTAAGGAACTTGATTTTCCAGATGAGAGGTTAAACTTTTTAACTCGATTTGAACTAATAAAGACTTTTGTTACCCGAATGTGGGGATGAGAACTTGTTACCGAACTTGCTGAGTTAAGTTGCTTAAATTGATGCTAAATCGAGATTATGTGGCTGACCTTGTGCCTAACATTATGTGACTAAATGAATTAATTACTTCGTTACCTAGTCACAACTGATTAATTATGGATATGCAACCTGAAGGTGTCAATATGGATCGATTGATTGACTTGCTTGATTTGCCTCTGTGATGCTTGGCCATGGATTGTGATGTGAGATTTAATATCTTGATGTAGAGACCGGACTATGGAAATGCCTATTATGACCCGAGAGCCGTTATTGCGGAGGGTCTATGAAATCACATACTAACCTATTAAGGTTAAAGTATGACATGAGAACCGTTTTTACGAGGGGTCCTGGTAAACATATAATTGCCTAGGTGTTACGACGAGGACATTTACCAAATGCAAGTATGACCTAAGAGTCATTTTTATGAGGGGTTCGAGCAGATGAATTTATTTGACCTAGGCATTACGACGAGAGTCCTACATAAAACAATATGATTATTAAGTTATGTCTTGGACGCTACGCCGAGGGCTGAATAGCTAGAATCAAGTTACTTGATGAAAATTACCTCATGTGATAAATGGTTTGATTAAGTGCCTTAAGTACGACACTTAGTTTACTCATGAATTTTTGTGACTGAGTCGAGTCGATTTTAGGACTTATGAAATGCCATGTTTTGGCAATATCATATTTTTGCCATGCCAAAGCTTTTTATTCCAAAATACTCATTTTCAAAAGTGTCTAGAAGTACTAACAGCTTAGTTTAGGGTTAGGTTGAGTTTATTGAGATTTATATCTCATCCTGTCATGGGATTAACATTTTCAGGTCTCAAATGATGGAACCCCTGAGATTTCCATGGACAACCAATTGGAGTTGCCCTTTAAAGAAACGGTGTTAAGCCTGACCTAGCTTCATTTTCTTTTGTTAACCTTAAGATTGTATTATTTTGTATGGTTAACGTTTTCATCTACCTTTCTTTTGAAGTAGATTGTATTAAGAAATGGTCGTTGTAAACTTTTTTAAAATTCCCTTTTTCGTCCGAAGTCATCTGGTTTTATTTTAATTATGGAGTTTGTATTTTCTGGCTTCTGCATGCTTATATCATTTAGAAGCTTTGAATTGTTGGGTGTTGGACCCTGGGAGACTATCGAGAAAAAAAACGGCCTTAAAGGGATGTTATCATGCCCGTAGGGTTCAGGACGTGATAAGTATAGGGCAAAAAATTACTCCAAGCATTCAGAGTTAATCTCTACACTACTTGCAGCTGAAAATCACAGCCAGTTGTTGATGCAAAATCACAATTCTCGTCCTACTGGATTGGCACCCATGCCTAAAGTACATGTTGCACGTCATAAAAATAAGAGCCACGGGTGTTGGAAGGGCAAATGACGTAATTTGAAAAATCAACCTTATAAAAGCCGAGATAGATGTTCACAAGAACCTAAACGTGGTCCACAAAGAAAAGACACTAGGTCCAAAAGTACCTAACTAGGTTAGTGCCATTTGACCCAAAAAAAAAGGATTGGTGCCAATGTTTGCCATAGATGTGGTTCTATAGGTAATTGGTCTTGTACTTGTCACCCCCTAAAGCATCTTGATGATCTTTATCAAAGAGAATAAGAACAAGATGAGAGAAAAAGAGAAGCCAACGTTGCAACCAAGCCCTTAATGGAGAATAAAGAATCATATCTTGACAATATACCTTTTGATATTGATTATTTTTTGGATTTAGATTAAACAATATATATAAGTCTATGTTAATTTTTATTTACGTGTGTTCTCTTAGTTTTTAAATAATATTTATGTTTAATATTATAATTCCATTTCCTATTCTTTTTATTAGTCATCAATGATGCTAAGCAATTATCTCGAGAAGAATAATGGTATTCTTTGTCTTGTAGACAGTGGTACTACACACACTATACTCCAGCAGATGAAGTTCTTTGAGACATTGAAAAAATATGAAGGGCATATCACTACTATTTCAGGCAACAGTAACATTATTATAGGCTCCAAAAGAGCTCGTGTAATACTATCAATGTGTACAAAAATTTTCATTAATGATGCTTTATTTTGTCCATGATCTAAAAGGAACCTTCTAAGTTTAAAGATATTCGTTTCAGCGGATTTCACGTTGAAACCGAGACTGAAAGGGATAAAGAATACTTGTATCTAACCCAGATGAGTGGATACAGAAAACAAATTATGGAGAAGTTACCATCATTCTCTTCTGGGTTATATTATACTTATATACATGTAAGCAATAAACATGTTGTGATGAACCTGAAGTTCACAAACCCATAAGGTTTTCAATTATGGTATGACCGTTTGGGTCACCCAGGGTCGAATATGATGTGCCTAATATTAACGCATTCAGTTGGGCATTCATTAACAAATCGTGGGCTCCATTTACCCATTGATTACATGTGTGATGCATGCACTGAGGGTAAATTAATTGTACGGTCGTCTAACATTAAAGCAAGGGTGGAATCTCCTATATTTTTTTTCATAGAATTCAAGGAGGTATCTATGAGCCTATACATCCTGCATGTCGACCTTTCAGGTGTTTTATGGTCCCAATTAATGCTTCAATGTGATAGGCATATATTGACCTATTGTCAACACGTAATATGGCCTTCGCAAAATTACTCACTCAGCTTATTAAATTACATGTATATTTTTCTGATTACCCGATCCAGAAGATCCGGTTAGATAATACTGGTGAGTTTATGTCTAAGGCTTTTGATGACAATTATATGGCTATTGGGATAGACGTGGAGCATCCTATGCCACATATTCATGCACAGAACGGCCTAACAGAATCTTTAATTAAGCGCTAAAAATGATTGCTAAACCATTGCTGTCAAGGGACAAATTATCTTTTAGTTTATGGGGACATGCGATATTGCACGATGCGTCATTAATTAGAATTCGACCAACTGCATATCATGAATACTCCCCGATTCAACTTGTACGTGGAAGTGAACTTAATGTTTTCCATCTGCGAATATTTGGTAGTGTCATTTATGTTCCCATACCCCTTCACAGCATTTCAAAATGGGGCCTCAATGTCGATGTGATATTTATGTGGGATACGAATATCTATATATTTTAAAATATTTGGAGCCCCAGAAGAGCGATTTGTTTACTGTCCGGTTCGTTGACTGTATATTTGATGAGACACTTTTCCCAACATTAGGGGGAGAAAGCCTAAAACTTAAAGAATGTCGAGAAATTTTCTGGAAGAAAAATCAATTGAATTATCTTGATCCATGTACAAACATGACTGAACTTGAAGTTTAGAAGATTATTAACTTGCAATATTTAGCAAGTAAACTACCATATGCATTTATTGATCACAAATGGGTGATTAAGTCTTATATTCCTCCAGAAAACGCACCAGCTAGAGTGGAGATCCCGTTAGGACTAAAAATGTCTGATGAGCCTAGTGAATGTCGGAAGCGTGGACGACCCATAGGGGCCAAAGACATAAATCCACAGAAAATAAAAAATATTTAGTCATCAAATGCGCATTCTGCAGAGGAAAGCAATCCCGGTGAAAATAGTGCAGCTGCTCTAAATGACAATCCCGGGAATACAGAACGGCCAAATCCTATTGCTCTGGAAAATGATGAGGATTTGGTTGATATCAATATTGAGGTTGCAGTAAATTATATGAATACGAGAATTAAGTATGATAGAATTACAACTATCGTCGACGACTCCTCTGCCTCTTCAGTAGCATTCACTATCTCAAAAGATAGTCTAGATCCAAAACCAAAATACATTCTTGAATGCCATAAGCTTTTAGATTGGAATAAATGGAATGATGCAATTAAGGCAGAATTAGACTTGCTTGATATACGTTGTGTTTTTGGACCTATTGTCCGAACACCCAAAGATATTATCCCCGTTGGATATAAATGAGTGTTTGTAAGAAAATACAATGAAAAGAATGAGGTGGTAAGATATAAAGCGAGACTAGTTGCCCAAGGATTTTTGCCGAGACCTGGTATAGACTTTGATATCATTTATTTTTCCGTAATGGACAATATTTCGTTTCGTTATTTGATCAATATGGCAGTAAGTATGAATCTTGATATACGTCTAATGGATATTGTGACTGCATATTTATATGGGTCACTTGACACTGATATGTATATGAAAGTCTCTGAATGATTTTCAACTCCCAAGATGGGAAAGAATGAAAATCGCAACATGTATAGTATTAAGTTGCAAATATTATTATATGGTCTTGAACAATCCGGTCGCATGTGGTACAACCGGTTAAATGATTACCTCCTGAAGTAGGTATATGTAAATAAATGGTTTTGCCATTATATTTGTATATATTGATGACCTGAATATAATTGGAACCCCAAAAGAGCTCGAAGAAGCTCGTTCCTGCTTGAAAAGGAATTTGAAACGAAAGACTTGGGTCAGACTAAGTACTAACTCGGCATGCAGATCGAGCACCTCCCAAAAGGAGTTTTGTTTCACCAGTCTAGTTATACAAAGAGGATATTGGAGACATTTTATATGAATAAATGTCATTCTAATGGTCCATTAACATGAATTAGATAAAGACCCATTTAGACCTAAAGAGGAAAACGAGATAGATTATGATCTAAGGGCGTGTTTGTTTTGGGGAAAGTATTTTCAAGGAAAGTGTTTTCTAGACTTTCATTCGTTTAGTTCACGAAAAATGATTTGGTTAACGAAAAATACTTTCCAATCAACAAAAGTTTTATTCATTAAAATAAAAAAAGCGAATTCCTAAAAAAAAAAAGGTGAAAATATTTTTCCAAATTTGAGTATCTCACTTTCTTTAAAAAACGGGGCTGGGGTCCGATCACGGGGATCAAATCCTGGAGCCGAGGCCGGCGATCCGGGTCGGGGCTGGTGACCAAGACTAGGGACCAAGAGCAGGGCCGGGGATCGACATCAAGGCTGGGGATTGAAACCGCAGCCGAGGCTAGGTCAGGGACTGGGGATCAGGATTGGGGCCAAGGTCGGCGACCAGGGCTGAGGCCGGGGATCAAGGATCAGGGTCGGAACCAGGATCGAGGCTAGGGCCTCCGACTGGGGCTGGAGCCGGCGATTGGGTCGGGGATTGGGACCTGGGCGAGGATTGGGGCCTGAGCCGGCGACTGGGGCCAGGGCCGGGGATTGGGACTGGCGACCGAGGGCGGGGATTGGGAACGGGACTGGGACTGAGGTCGGTGTCGGGGACCGGGATTTGGGCCAAGGACCGGGACCGAGGCCGAGGCCAAGGATCGGCGACTGGGCTTAGGAATTGAGAATGGGGTCGGGGTTGGGGTTGGGGTTGGGACTGGGGATCGAGAACAGGCCCGGGGACCGAGGCTAGGGCTAGGGCTTGAGATCTGGACCGGGGTTGGAGATCCGTACCTAGGCTTGTGATCGGGGCCGGCGACCAGAGCCTAGGACCGAGGCTGGTATAGGGGCGGGGATCGATGTTGAGCTGGGGATCAGGTCTGGGGCCAATGACTAGGACTGGCGATCGGAGACCGGCGATCGGGGCCGGGAACCGGCAATTGGGATCAAGGATAGGGATCGGGATCGGGGCAGGGGCCAAGGCTGGTGTTGGAGCCGAGGCTTGGGCCTAGAATCGAGACCGGGACTAGGGGCCAGGGACCTGCAACCAGGCCAGGGGCCAAGGATCAGGATTGGGACCGGGACCGGGACCGGGGATCAGGATCGGGACCGAGGCCAAAATCGAGGATCGGATTGGGATTGGGATTTGGATCGGAACAGGGGCCAAGAATAGGGATTGGGCCGGGGATCGGGGATCGAGACCGAGGGCCGGCGATTGGGGCTGAAGTTAAGGACCGAGGATTGAGGCCGGGGTCGGGGATTGGGACCAGGGCCGAGACCAGTGAATAGGGTCAGTTCATGTTAGTATAAAGGACAGTCCCATTGATGAGATTGAAATCGTTTTTCAAATGGGAACCAAATACCGAAAAATATTTTCGATAACATATTACAAAACATAGGAAAACAAATTGTTTTCCGAGAAAATGATTTCTAGAAAATCACTTTCCAAAAAATGAATTTCAGAAAATCACTTTCCTTGAAACAAACACACCCTAAAGTTCCTTATCTTACCGCCATAGGAGCACTGTTATATCTTGAAAATTGCACCGGGGCTGATATTGCATTTGGAGTAAATGTTCTAGCTAGACACAGTGCCAATCCAACCCGAAGACAGTGGAATGGCGTTAAACATATCATGCGTTACCTCTAAGGAACTGTTGATCTTGGTTTGTTTTACTAGAGAAACAAATATTTAACATTGGTGGGATATTCAGATGCTTGCTATATGTCTGATCCTCATAATGCCAAGCCATCGACTGGTTATGTGTTCCTTTATGGAGGCACAACGGTTTCATGGAAGTCAGTAAAATAAAATGCAGTTGCTACTTCCTCAAATCATTATGAGATTGTTGCATTATTTGAAACCGCCAAAGAATGTGCTTGGTTGAGAACTTTGATACACCACATTCAAAATTCATGTGGCTTATCCTCAATTCATGGTGCCCCTACCATACTTTTTGAGGATAATGCGGCTTGCATTGCACAAATGCGTGATGGATTTGTCAAAGGTGACATAATTAAATGTATTTTACCTAAGTTGTTTTACCCGCATGAACTCAAGAAAATGGTGAAATAAATATCCATCAAATTCACTTTGGTGACAATATTGCAGATTTGTTCAAAAATATATATCTACTTCCACATTTGAAAAACTTGTTTATGGAATAGGCATACGTTGGCTTGGACGACTACTTCAATCAGGGGAGCGAATTATTCATCCATGAAGTATGCAACCCAAAAGGTTTATGGCTATACTCTTTTTCCCTCTGTAAGTTTTTTTCCCACAGGGTTTTTACTTATCAAAGGTTTTTAATGGAGCAGCCTACGTGCAATGACTATTAAAATGAGGGGGAGTATTATACGTACTGTTCTATTTTTCCCTTCGTCAAATTTGTATCCCATTGGGTTTTTCTTGAGAAGGTTTTTAATGAGACAGTTTAAATAGTGTATAATAAAATGTGAACATTCAAGGGGAGTGTTATAAGTAAGTGGATGTTTCGCCTTCTGTCTTTCATCTTCCAATGTACGTTAGATATATATTGATTTAAGTGCCATATCTTCATCTTCCAATGGACGTTAAAAGTACATTATGTACATTCATTTGGATTAACCTTTCACCTTTCACATTCCGTGAATGGTTTTGGATCCACTAGCCTTTAAATAGAGGCTATGTAAACATGAGATGGTAATGAGAATGAGTTCACATTTGCTCTCTACATTTCTTTTCTTTCTCTCATTATATTTCCGGAAGAATTTTCTGAGTTGATTCCAAAGATCGCAGTTTACTTTTACAGCAACCATAATATATTTTTGGATTATTCTAGTGGAATAATAGTTATAAATCGCATTTTTGCTTTTTTTTCAAAGGGAGAATTTAGGAATTGTGGCGGCCAATCTACCCATACAAACCCTAATTATAAGTCAGCAGAGAAACAGACTAATTTGGAGCCCTAAAGTCATAACGATACCAATTTTTTTTCGAGAGTTTAGAACCCTCATTCACCCATCACGACGCCAATGTTCTTCAAATTTACTAGTATTTATAAGGATTAATACCACAAAAAAAAAATCCCAAACCGGTACAAATTTACCACAAGCTAATTCTTTGACCGCCAATTATCCTAAAATGGTACATCCGTGATAAATTTATATTCCATCAGTTTTCGTTAAATGCTACCATCAAATCGCCAAGTTGGATGACGTGTGGCATTTTTACCATTCGTTTGTTATAGATGTACTAATTTAGATTTTTTGCAGTATTAACCCAATTTAACGGAAATTAACTAGTGGGGAGTAATATCGCACAAATGTACCAGTTTGAGGATTATTTTAGGATTATTTTAGGTAAAAAAAAATAATTTTTGGGAAATTTGTAATAATTGTACCAGTTTAGGGATTTTCGTAATATTAAAGATTAGCTTATAATGGATAATTTTGTATGCGTTAGACTTATTCATCTACAGGACTACACAGAGAGCTTCAAATAATTTCAACTCGCGTGATCTTGACAGGTACGCCAAGTTGAGCATACGCATGCATTTTTATACAAATAGTGATGTGAAGCCATGCCTAACAAATTTCACAGCTACATTTTCCTATCTTCTCTGCACATTTGAGCTCCCGACGCGATTTGCATGTACATTCACGATCTCCTGAACGATTTCCCGAAGCGCGATTTCTTCTTTCAATATCGCCGTGTGCGAAACTCCGCGAATCATGACCACCTTGAACGGTTGCTTCGGGTTCTCCTTCCACAAAGACTCGAGCCCTAGCAAGCTGGCCATGTTCACCGTACCGTCCCCGTCGCCATATACCACCTCCGGTGGCTCGTCGAAGCCCCTGGCCTTGCTCCTGTAAGTCAGCTTCTCCGGCGTCTTCACCCTCGACCCGAACACGCACGTCACCGGCACCTCTGGGACCGCCAATCCCTCCACGAGCGGCAAGATCCTCGACTCGTACGGTTGGATCCCCTCTGGAAACCCGATATCGTCTAGAAACCGCGCGATGTCGCTAACCGTGTAGTTTGCGAACGGAGAGATCACGAGTGGCTTTTCGTCGTCGAAGACTCTCGGTGATGGAAGGAGCCATAGATTGCTCTCGGAGCTCCTTTGCTCTCCACGTACTATCAACGGATCGACCAACGGAACTCTGAGGGCGTTGCCAGAGGCGAAGGTGAGCAATTCATCGACAGCGCCGCCCCAAGGGGCGGAGAGGGCAATGAAGTGCTTGACGTGCCTTCGGAGCCATGAGATAGGGTTTCGGTTGAGAAGCTGGAGGGTGAAGAGGCCTCCGAGGCTGTGAGAGAGGAGGATCACCGGTTTGCCTTTGTTGGATGCGGCGGCCTTCTCGATTAGGTCCTTGAGGTCTCGTAAGAACTTGGAGCCGACGCGAGACGGGTGGCCATCGGCGGCTAAGCCATACCGGAAGTCGTAAGGAGCTCCGAAAAGGGTTTTGCCGTCGACATACCCGACCTTTTCGAGGGAATCAACAAGAGAGGCCATGTATGATGTGGCTTGCCTGTGGAAATAAAAGCATCAAGGAGTAAATAAACAGGTAAATGACGTTATGGTTTTGTACAAATAGAACTCCAGTCAATCCCTTGAAATTTGATCACAACATCGGCAACTTCGTTGACTATCTTTTTCATCTCCTGCTGACAAACATCCGCCCAACAGAACACATTTCTCACCTAGTTTACAAAATCTTTAACACTTTGCAACCAAATAATAATAATAATAAGAGAGATACAATAAAGATATTAGTCTAAAGAGCGAATTCACGTGGCATTTTTCATTTATTTATTTTTTAACGGAAAAATTAACTGAGTTTATATATATATATATATATATATATATATATATATATATATATATATATATAGCTTAACGATTTAGTTACGCAAAAAAAAAAAAAATTGAGGAATTCCATTGAACTAATTACGATGGTTTAAGACCCTTGATGCTTTTTGCATAATCCCCCCAAAATAGAATGCACAATCACCATTAAACGGATGATAAGACCCACATAAATCGTTTTCCTTTTCAAAATCTTGATTTTTTTCTCCTCCTTTTTTGACCTAATAAAGATGCTTATCATGCAGACTTTCATAAACAGTGAGAATCTATCGATGTAAGACATAAAGCTATTGTGCGCATTAAAAGCCACAAACCACCATGTCAATGGCTTTGATCAGTGAGCCTATCGGCTGATGAAGCAACAATGCGATCGGCGAAGCTCACTTGAGATGGGGGTCAAGGTGCCGAAGCGACTCCGTGGAGCCGAACCGGCTCACCCGGGTCTCTACCCCAGGGGCGTTGTAGTAGTCGTCCGATGTCCGGTCGTAGTACAGC
Source organism: Rhodomyrtus tomentosa (assembly GCA_028455895.1). NCBI lineage: Eukaryota > Viridiplantae > Streptophyta > Magnoliopsida > Myrtales > Myrtaceae > Rhodomyrtus > Rhodomyrtus tomentosa. Next base: position 29,196,955 of record JAPCWY010000001.1, on the reverse strand, counting down.
GTCATCCGGTCCGCGAAGCACTTGGTGAACGGGGCCAGGAGCACGCTCGGTTCGAACCATAGCCGGAACCACCCGTCCCTGTCCTTGACCGGCGGGAACAGCCGGCTGCAGAGCAAGCTCGAGGGCTTGTACTCCCCGGTCAGCCGGGCCTCCAGCTGGTTGCCGCCGCTCCCCGGGACGATGATCAGGGGGTGGAGGTCGGCCCTCGAGTGGCACACGCACGGCATCGCGGCTGCCCAAATGATTCCGATCGCTACCCTCGCGAGGAGCAGCGAGTCGCCATTCCTCATTTGCTCTGGTCTTGGCTCCGTATGATCGGATCCTTATCGTGGGAGGAGACGAATGTGATGGGTGGTGGAGGATTGGCCATCAAGTTCAATGGCGTTGCGGTTGATCTCGAAGAAGGTCGGGAAGTGATGAACTTGGGCTTTGGCCCATGGGGAGATCTCTTTATGGGCTTTGGTTGTTCTCTCTTCATTTATCTTAAATTTTCTGGGAAAATTTTTTAACCGAAATAACTTCTTGCGCAATTCATGCCTAAACCATTTCGGTCCTAAACTTTTCAATTACATCAATTCCATTCTAAAAAGGTTTGCCAATTCAATTTTGAACTTTTCAATTGTGCCATGCAGCCCTTTTATATAATTATCCAAATAACAGGTTCATGGCTAAATTAACAAAGTTCCAAAAGATTTGGGATTGCATTGACACGATTGAAAGATTTATGACTAAATTGACAAATCGTCAAATTATTAAGAACTTGAAATAGCACAATTGAAAGATTCAGGATTGAATTGGCCACCGTATAATAGATTTAGCACTTTTTAGACAATTACCACTAAATATCTTAAGATAATCAAAGCATCGCATTACCGGGTAACTTTGTTGAGTTCGTCAACAACGGTTTGCCCTTCGCGTGTGTAGCAAGGTCAGTATTAACATCATCAAGAAAAAGAAGGATCTCACACATTCATTTTCATCCACTATTAATTGGATAGTGTGAGCTTCATTTTATCCTTAAAATTCAAAGAGAGAGATTGCGTGATCTTCATTGTGTCAAATCGGACCGAACCCATGAATTTTACAGAAGAAATTCACGAGCTAGGGTTGAGTTGGTTCGGGTTTGGGGAAAAAATAAACGATAGCCCACAACCACATGCCACATCAAATTCTCCTCTTTTATTTTTGACTTTTCGTGGGTTCATGTGATCCGAGTTCATATTTATTAATCAAGTTCATCGGCCTTGCGAAGACTTTTCGTGATAAATTTTATTTTCGAAAGGCAATAAGCGGCTAGCTCATCTCCCCTACGTGGTATTCAGTATTCAATCACTTTCAGTAAGTGCAAAATTCAATTCTGCTCTTAAATTTCTTAGTCCAAAAGTTTGGTCAATCTATCAATTTTAGTGTCTAAAAGTTGCACGAGCTTTTGAGCTATATAGCTGCGCGGCTGCGGCCTCAGGCTAAAAATCAAACGGTAGACCCTCTTTTTTTTTCCCAAAGAAGTCAATTCAACACCAGCAAAATTGTCAAAGTCCGTTTGGTGCCGGAAGATGAAGAGAAGAAGAGAAATCAAGCAAGCAAATACGAATTATGTCTCTGACCAGCCGATAGTGACAAGCGTGCAATTGTCTCGAGGTGCCGGATCTGATTGTTCCGAGTATACTCTCCGTTAAAAGTTCTCGAGAAAATTATCACAAAATTATATATATACCTCATTTGTGTCAATATAGTCCTAAACTTTTTAATTTGATTAACTAAGTCTTAAACATTTTGATAATTTGTCAACAGAGTTCATTTGACCAATTTTGACTGAAATTTATTGAATTGGACGTCGATTGTCCTACATGGCACTGTCTACGCTAACGTGGACTAGGGATGTGCAAAATGGATTGAACTGGCTTGGACCAGCCCAAGACCGACCAGGTGGGTCCGGTCCTTGAGTTTGGCGGTCTGGTCCCCAGTCTCAATAAATGGGATCGTTCACTGGGTGGTCCGATCCCTAGTTCCATGGTTTAGGACCGCACCGGACCGCCAACATATATTTTTTAAATTAATCTATATCTAGAGTTAACCTTTTTTTAACATTCTGAAAAGCCCATGAATCTCATCTCATGCATATTGAGTTTAGCGGTGTCATTGTACATATTATTTAACAATTTGAATTTTGGTATTACTTTGGGACAAAATCAGGTCATAATTGATGATAAGATTTATTCCTTATGATGGGCACGTGCACGAAAAATAAGCACGTACGTACATGAGAACAGAAACTCTAATCATTATGCAGATTTGATAAATCTATTTTTTTTCATAACCAAAAATAATAAATAAATAAATAAAATCTGAGTTCGATCCTATCGCCCACCTAAGTTTAGCGGTTCACATACAGGCGTCGATTACGAGTATAAAAAATCACGTGAAACCTTCAAGACAGGATCGAACACACGTTGGGTACCCCTAACATTTACGTGGTTGTTTTGCCATTGTAAGTTGATTACAGATTATAAATTAACATTATATTGTAATTTCTAAGGGCTAGGTTTTTATAAATAGTTAGAGATTGCGGTTCTACTAGGTCTGGACTGGGATCGGCTCGGATTAGGACCGGCCCGGACCGCCGATCTTGGTCCAGTCCATGGTCCCGAAAATATGGGGATCGAGACTATTGGTCCGATCCCCGATTCCATGACAGGACCGGACTGGACCGACCCAAAACATGCACACCCCTAATGTGGACAACTTTTTAATTTTTTAATTTTTTTTCTTTATTGCGGTAGGAGAGGACCCATCAACCCTCTCCAATAGGGGGTGAGGGCAATCCTTGCTGGCCATCCCCTAAGATTGACCACCGGTGAAAAGGAAAGAAAAAATAAAGATAAAAAAGGTAACATAAATTAAAAAAATTATTTACATCACCACTTATTATGCCACATAGGATAATCATTGTTAACTAGATCGCCATCTCAGTGTTTTGCTATGGTAAATCGTCAAAAGGTGCACGAATGATTTTTCACAATTGGAATGTTTACCGCTAAAATGGCACAATTAAATGGGTTTTGAAATTTTTTGGTAATTTTATCTCCCAAACAGCATTATCGGTCCACGTCATGTTTCTAATGGAAAGAACACTTTTTTTAGTAATACTTTTACGGTTTATTTGTTTGAAGGAAAGCTATTTTAGATATTTTTTTTTTTACTTTCCGATGTTTAAATGACGAAAAATTAATCAGCCTACGAAAAACTTTTTCCACGGGTTGAAAGCAACAACTTTAGATCACGGAAAAGCAAATTCTTCCTTCTGGCAACAAGGTAAACACTTTCCTTAAATCGCCAACAGATAAAAACTAACTGTTTTCTCAGAAAATTATTTTTCATTTCTAGTTTTTTTTTCCCTTTATCATGAAAGCTTCTAGTGAAACAAATGCACCATTTAATATAACAACTAATAAAACGTTACTCTTTATCATATTGGATCCCAAATATATGGCATAAATCGCATAAATTAACGAATTAATATTGTGCCTTTGAATAACTAGAGTCAATTGGATCTTGCAAATAGTATGGACAAGTCCAATTAATGCCAACTGCATTTCCATTATCACCATCCCTCCGCCCAGCCCCACACCTTTGAATACTTCCCTAACATTGCTACAAAATGTTAGGTATGTAGATTGAATACAATAGGGACTTTTAGCCAATTAGACCACGCAATTTTTTTTTTTAAATAAGTAAAATTGATGGGCCTATTAGCAATGATTCCTATCTGAATCTTACAATTTTTTTTAAAAAATAAAATAAAATAAGATAACAAAGACAAGAGTGGAAATTGGAGCAATCCAAGTGTCGGAAAATCGAAGCAGTCAAAGAAAGTGTTTTTCCTTGACTTTTGTCAATTGCTTGCCTTTGCTTTCTTCATGCATATCCACCAGGACCGGGCAGCGCTGTTGCTCATCCTTCCAATGTGCTCTTGGGTGAAAAAAGTCCAAAACTGCTTCCTCTTCCCACCAGTCCTGCCCACCAAAATTTCATTGAAACGACACAAAACAACCCCCCTTCGCGTCGATTCTTGTCTTTACACGACGAGCAACCTTTTATCCAATTTTTTTTTTTTGTTGGGTCGTTGAAAGAATGTTAGGTCTGACTGTATTGAATAATTATGAGACGAATCTTTTAGATCCACTAATGGACTTAGAGGGGGCAGGCGAAACGGAAACCGATCGGGAACCCGAATCACTTGACCGACTGACCCCTTCATAGTCCATTCATTAGGGTCGGGGCTGACTTGCTTTTTTTCTTTTTTTCTTTTTCCTTAAAAGAACATAAATAGAAGATAGAGAATGGAAGAGCCATGCACACCATAAGCATACGTGTACACCATACCGTCCATGCCCAAGGGCCAAAAGAGCTAGAGCGCTAACTTTCCTGTTGTAGTAGTCGTGACCAACAGCCATTAGCCGTCGGCTTGTTGGTAAGGCGAGAGCTTCAAGCTCGATTTCTGGTGGCACATCCCCATGTATTAGTTTTATGCATAGTTTTTTTTTTTTTTGGATAATGAGTTTTACGCAGAGTTAATCCCATAAGGAAGAAAGGAAAAAAAAAAGGGGTTCCATTGATTAGTTGCGAACAATAAAAACCACGAGATGTAACAGCCTAATCATCAGCTTAATCCTCGTACGTGAACTAACCTTCGAATCACCTTTGGGAGGGGGGGGGGGGGTTCGTGTGATCGGGGCTTGAAATTTATATGTATACGTACATGTTCGTACTCAATAAATTTCGAGGAACCGCTAATTTCACCAGTTTCGATACCTGAAATAGAAAGACTCGTGTCGGGTTTCACCAAAAAAAAGAAGAGAGAAAATTTGTCCGATTTCCAACGTGACTGCAAAGTGCAAACAATCAATTGCCGTACCGAGGATGAGAGAGTTATGATGCTTGTCGGGAACCGAACATGTCCTCCTCGAAATCAATTCGGCCGATTCCTTCTATTTATGCAGAACATGAACGGACGTGGATTCCTTGCCAATCCGCAGCCTTGACAGGGTGTACACAAGTGAATTTAGATCGTCCGATTAACGACGGATGGCTCAGATCTCTTCAAAATAATAATAATAATTATTATTTTAAAGAGATTTGATTCGTCCGAATTCACCTGGATACACCCTGCCAAGGTTGTGCTTTTGCAGGGGATCCATCCGCTAAACCGCAACCTTGGCAGGGTGTACCGAGATGAACAAGTCAAATCTCTTTAAAATTTGCGGTGGCAGGGGATACAAATCTAATACGAAAAGTCAAGAGCGAATCACGTCATGGGTGCTTTCAGTTATGATAATTAAAAGAAATGATTCCATTAAAGAAATTAGAAACTCAAGAACCGAACCAAAATCAGTTTGTTCCAAAACAGTTACCCAGTTGAACGAGAATCCATTACTCACCCCTACTCTCTCTTTTTTTTTTGCCCAAAATGGCATCAACTTTTTGGTTAGCTCTCTCGCACGGTAAAAATTATTTAGGGAAATAAAAATGCCACGAACGGTACCTGAACTTCAGCATAGTATGCAATATGATCCCTTAAATTTATAATTCGTTTAGTGTGATCATTGAACTTTAGGCTAGTGTACCATATGGTCTCCGTACTTTAAATTTTTCAATGTAGTTCCTAAATTTTCGGTGCATGTTTAATTTAATCTCTATAAATATGAAATACTAGATTGACAACATTGTATGTTTTCATGTGATTCGGGAAATTATTGAATCATAAGTATAAATTTAGTGATTAATTGAACAAATTAAAAATTTATAATTTTTTGTTTGTTTGTCGAACGTATTAATTTGTTTATTGGGCAAAACTTTATGAATTATTTGTTATTATTTCAATTATTTATTGAGTGAGCGAGAGAGAGAGTCTAATACACGTCAGGTTCACAGAAGAAAAACCGTCAAATTTCTACAGTCGGCGAAGCGACCGTCCGTACAAAAACAAAAACTTCACTCTCGAGCGTTACTCTCTCTCTCTCCCCCCTCGCCTCGTTTCGTCTCCTTTTATAGATGAAATGCTTCGACAACTTTCCACCTCCTAACCCCCTCGAGCCAACCAAGACCAACAAGCCAGCCAGCCGAAGTAAAACTCTGCATCCACCACCCAAACGATGAGACCCGTCGCCTCCTCCGCCACCACCCCCAGAGCCCAACCCCGCCGGAAGGCCTCCCCCCTCCGCCACTTCCTCGCGGCGCCGCTCCGGGCCCTTTCCCGCGCCCGCGACCTCTACGTCCGCACCCTCCTCAGCTGCGCCTCCGCCGTCGGACAGGGCCACGTGGCCTGCCCGGGCGGGCAGCTCGTCCCCCTCCCCCGGAGCTTCAGCGTCGGCTCGTCCCGCCTCGACGGGGACGACGACGACGACTTCAGGGAGCTGGTCCGCGCCGCCTCCGCAAAGGGCCTCGGGTGCAGCGCGGAGGACCTCGACGCCGCCCTGTGGCAGATCAGGAACAGCCGGCGGGGCGTGGGGCAGGGCGCGAGGGTGCTGCCGAAGAGCTGCAGCGTCGGAATGGGGAGGATCGAGGAGGAGAGGGAGTGTGACGTCGGGGAGGAGAGGGAGAGTGTCACGATCACGAGGAGCCGAAGCTATGCCGTGTAGATAGTAGAGACGCTGGGTTTTGATTGTTCTTTTCCTCTTTTTAAGTTTCTCAGACTCTTATCAGGAAAATGGAAAATAATGATTTTCCACTTTTTTTTTTCATGTGATGGTTTTTTTTTTCCCGGGTCGAATTCATGTGATGTTGGGAATTGGGGGTTTTGCACGTAAAAGGGCATTGGAATTGGAATTGGAATTGGAATTGTGCAGTTCTTCTTTGTGCATTTTATGGAGCAACTCAAATTAATTCAAATCGATTCCGTAATAAGAAAATGAGTGTGCCGAGCTCCACTCGGAACTTGATTCCATTGGAGCCGTCTAATGGGTGGGACGAGTAACAAATGACTCGATCCATATTGACACGATTTTCATATTATATAAATTTAGTGATCTATACTCATTTCTACCCTTACTCTCATATCGTTAAAATACTTCAATATTAAAATCCAATTAGAGAACTAATTTTTTTATACACTCTTAAATATATATTGCTAAAACAAATTTTTATGATTCTTTAAAAAATTGTGACTCACTTAAGATAATTATCTATGCTAATTCGTTTATGAACTATTTAAAATCCATTTATGATCCATTAAATTTTTAACTAACCCATTTATGACCTACTTAATTTATTTTTAACAATCCATTTATGATCCACCGTCATTAAATGAAAGGTCAAAACATGAATTCTAGACCCATTCTATCACCTCTACATTTCACACGAGGAAAATTTTTTGAACTCAATTCGGTTTGGTGCAAATTATTCGCTATTAATTATGTGATCAGAACAAGTAAATGTACGTAGACATTATTTTCCATTCTAATCTCCCATAGCATTTGCGGAAAATCTAGAGTCAGTAAAATAAGAAAATAAATATTTATTTCACACAAGAAAAGTCTAGCTCAAGTTTAAATTTTTTAATTGAATCTATTTAGTTCTAATTTTTTTTATACTAATATTGATTCAATCCTAAAAATATTGCTGCACAGCCCTCGTCGCCTGATCTTGATTTTATTCGGCAGAATCCGGTCCAAAATGGGGGAAGAAAAGAATATTGGAGTAAAAAAACATTCCCAAGCCCTGATCTTCGATTTTTGAAGAATCTTTTGCAGGATCTGTCTGGACACGTGTGTCGTGACGAGACGCCTCTTTCGATAAGATATTTAAGAAAATCATTGAGTGGGAAAGAAATGTCCGGCTCTTAAGACATGGATAAGCCTTATCCCCTTGTCGTGCTCGGGCCGGCATCATGACAAACACCTTCGGTTCAACGCGTTCGTCTTTAGTGGCGGGTCTGTGGGCGGGGGCGGCTCCTTCGATGCCTACTATAATTCGCTGGACCGTTTCAGCTTCGGCTCTCCGCCTCGCCCACTTCGCGTTTGCCGAACGGATCTTCAAATCCCCCGTTGCCAATCGAAGGTCGCCGATGTCGCGCAGCGGTCGCTCCTAAGGTAACCCGTGAAGTTAAAAAGACCGGGGATTCGCGGGAGGGCATTGCAGCCGTTTTTTGTAACTTGTATTTGATTTGTCCACTCGCCGAGTTTTTATGTCCCCCAATCTTCTAAGGTTTTATACAAGTGCAGCTAAAAAGCAAGTGGTCCGTAGGTTCGTCAGCAGCATTTCAAAGCATGCGAACATCTAGAAAAATGCTTAGTACAAGAGCAAATGATCTTTGTGCCATGCAACTTTGATCGGATTTTTGTGTCTCAATAGCTACCAAGCAGATTTAACAGAGAAGACACCAGAGGAAAGAGAGGCTTCAAGCCGACAAAATCAGACACGCTAGGATCAGGAAAAAGCTTGTCATGCAAGGCTAATGGCAGCTTGAACGTCAACCATCTCATCTGTTCTTGCAGTAGTCCAGATCCGACTTGCGTCACCCGTAACACCAGCAATCTTGATTTGTCGATGTGTGCCAGATTTCCTGGAAACGTTTTCAGAGAAGACCCAAGATATAAGGCACCTAAAGGGTGCCTCGGACAACGATGCCGCGAGAAAGTCGGTCGCCCATCACGATTGTACGTATGAGGGTGTTTCAATAATTTGATAATTGGGTACCGGTTAGTCATTTGGCTCAATCAACTGAGGGCAATTGATATTTTCACAACTATGGTTCGGTCAAGGCTAGGCTCGAGTACAGAAGTTTTCGGTGCTACGACGTGACGGATTGACTATTTGAGCTTGACTTCTATGACCAACGTCTCAGAATTATTCAATTATCGTCTCTTAAATCCTCAAAAATCTAATTTTATTTACCGTTCGCTCGTTTTGCAACAAGAAAAATTTTTCATCGAAATTTATTTTTCAGTTTTTATTAAAAAGGTTCTGGACTCAAGCCTCAAAGAAATATATGGTGGAGGCCAAATCACACAAAGGAGATGCGGATATGGATGAAATTGTATGGATTTATAGTGGGTTTGAGATCAATAAAAGGATCGGGATAAGTTACAATACTTTTAGGAAAACTATAAATGACTGAGAAGTAAACTGGTTTGTAGGAAGTAAAAGTGCAAGAAATGTAAAGGACAACGAAAGATAAACTACATAGGAATTGAATGTTTTCGAATGCGTTATTGATCTGTCCTCCTTTTCTTTCTTCTGAGTATTTGTATCTCCTTACCACTTACAACTGCTCCGGCGGTTATCATTTTCAAATCTTAAAATCTGGCGCCTTCAACAACCACCCATTTTGCCCACATTCTCCATGGCTTTTATCCGTCAAAATTGATCTTCAATTGCTCCCATGATTTAAATTTTAACCTCTTGAATAACTTTCCATGATATGCTTGTGCCCATAGCTTTAGCTTCTTGCTCATAACTTCCCCGATACGTGGTTGACCGGGTTGATCCATTGCGTGCTCGCGAGCCTTCATCATTTTACATTTAATCGGGAAGTTACCATTTCACGGCTATTTACCGATCTTCGGGGATAAATAGCCTTTGCATTTTTCAGCGTATCGTAGCCAACTTATCGAATCTTTGATAAATCCTTTATCATCTTCACCGAATCAAGACCGAATCAAGACTTAATAACCTCAACGTCTGCTCGGTACTTGTGTTTATTATTTGGTGCCAAAAGATGCCCCTTTCAAAAGAATTAAAAGACTTTTAATTTATTTTAAATGCTTAGAACGTTGTGGAGGAACTACCCTTGATCATTGCTTATAAATAGCACGACTTACACCAAACGAATTTTCACCTGAATACCTTAGCCTTGACCTCGCAAGTAACTCTTTCCTCACCATGACGATGCCTTCTTCATCATATTTTCCTTTCAACCGCGAGTTCATTGCTCTCTAGAGAGATATCATTTTCCTCCTTAGCTGCACTTACACCGTGCTGATGGTGAAGCCTAAGGCTCTCAAAAAACTGACTGCTCAGCTTCAATGCGCTACACCACCAGCCCTGTCGATCATCCTTTTCAAGCAGATTATGATGAATTCATCACCATCTTTGACTATGGACTCTATAGATTTCGCTAAAACATGGCAGCAATCTCCCGACATGGCCTTGCTGAGCACGAGTTGTGGTGCAAAATTGAAGAAATCAAAAATGAAGAAGCAACATACAAAGAACTCTGCAATGTTCAAGAGGCCCTTCACGCCTCCTACTCCAGCATCCTTGAACTTCGAGATATCATTTCCCATCGCTCGACAACCGGCCATCAACATTTGGAAAGATCCCTATGACATTTTAAATTCCGACCCTCTCGAGGCTATTGAATGAAAGTATATCGATTGGTGTGTTTCAGTTGTAACTCGCTCGGAGTTGGCCACTCCCGAGTTAACTGACCAAAAAGAAAAGACTGACGCGGAGTCGGGTACGTGGACTTAGAAAATTTGAATGAGAAATGACACTTTGACAATAAGAATTGTCGAGAGAATATCTTGGGCCGGCAGAGATTGATCTAAGGACGATCATGGAATGTCTTGCTAGCGTTATACGTTGGGACGCAGGTGATTCTGCTTAACCAATGTGTAATTTACTTGAATTTCCTAAATTGAATGCCGATGATCAGGATCGAAGGCATGAACGATAAATCCTCACAATTACATGACAATTAAAGTTGCCACGACTTGAGACAATCCCAAGGTCGATACGCGTAGCGCCTGCAAGAGTCGCCCGTCAGTTTGAAATAAATTGGAATTACAGTCCACGAGAGTTCGACATGAAATTAGACCTCGAGATTTCGGTATTTCACATTGAGGAATTCAAATATTGAAATTGAGATGGACGTCGCCTCATCGGGGGGTGGTTTATACTAGAAAAATAGAATTTCGGACTAAGAGTGCTAAATGAACATTTTGCCCCTCGACTTTTGGCCTTGGTTTAAGAAGTTTACAAGGTCATTTTGGTCACTTTCCTCCTCTATGTGGCTGCTGAAAATTGGATGAGGATGAGTCAAAAGAAGTCAAAGTCAATTGAGCAACTAATGGGAGCTTGCCAAATGTCAATCAAAGAGAAGACCAAGCATTAAATGCCAATTAATTATCCATCTAATCTATTTGACCAAAATGTATAATTGAGATGGAATATCCTCTCTCTCTCTTCATTTTGGCCGGCCACCCTCTCCCCTTCTTCTTACTCTTCCATTTTCCTCTCGGCCGAACAGAATTTTTCATGGACAGAGAAAAACGGGCTTACTATTTTTGTCATAATTTAGTCGTCCAACTTCGAATTGAGGTGAAACCATAGCCATCTTAAATCTTATCGTTTTTCCATTCTAGGAAGGTATTGTAATCTTAATTTGGCCTAGCCGTTTGTCCTATAGGTCTGTTTGAGTAGACAAAGGTCAAAATTTGACCCGATTTTGGAGAGACCGCATTTTTGGGAGCTTTTGAACTCCAAATGATCTCAAATTTTCGGTGAGATCTTCATAACATCTAGTAATTGAGTTGACTGAGAAAGTATGATTATTTTCTTCAAGATTTATGGTGTTTTCATGGCTGAACATATGTGATTATACTTGGACAGATTCTGCCCGTTTGAGTGCCGCGTGAAAACCGGGCTGTTCAAAGGTCTTTGAGGTGTTATTTTGATTTCAAATCTTTGGTGAGGTCTCTTAACATGTAGATTAAGGTTGTGACGAATTGGTTTTATGATGGATTGAAGTTTGAAATTGATATATGGCTTGATTGAGCAGTTTGAACCGGAAACCGGTTCTGTTTTATGGGTGAATCCTTGCTGGCCGGTTCTATTAGGGGCTAATTTAGGGATATTTTGACATCAAATTGATTCATAAGATTATATATGATGTTGTGTGAGGTGTTAATGGGAAGTATGTGAAGTGGATTGGGATTTAGAGATGATTTAAAGGCTATTTGACACATGAAACTCTAAGTTATACTTTGCCTTGCAAGCGGCCTTATGAACCGAATGAATTGAGGATTTGTGGGAGTGTTATCATGTGTTCAATTGGGCAATAAGACATCCTGAGTTGCCATTTGAATGGTTTTGGGGGAATTGGTTTAATGGGAGTCAGAATGTAATGGTTTTTTAACTCCAAATTAATGAACCTTTATAGGTCGATAAGGGATTCTTGGTGGAATAAATACTTGTGGCATTGAAGAGAGTCACCTGGTGTGGATTTTTACTACTTAATCAAGGTAAGTGTTTCCTAAACCCTTACCCGAATGCTAGGACACTACTAGATAGGTTGGTTGAATAAATTGATTGATTGGTGAAGCCTGCGGCTTAGATTGCTTAATGCATTCGTGTTTTGATTATATTATGGTTGTTAATTGGGAATTAAATGGATAGAGAGCCCTAGTGATAAGAAACAACTATAGTGCCAGATGTGAAATGAGATGGCTATATAGCCCTGTGTCGAGAAAAGGCTATAGAGCTCTGGTATTGAATTGGCAGTGGTGCCTCTGCTATTGAATTGGTTATAGTGTTTATGCTATATAGATGATTATAATACCCATGTTATATAAAAGGCTACAGTGTCGATGCTATATGAATGGGTGGTAGCACCCCGCGATTATTGGCCTGTGGCCCCGAAAATTGCGTTGGCTTGATGCCCTGATGATACCGATTGATCTGTGATCCTAGTGGTATTAAGTGTGATTTTACTGCGAACGATGATGAGGATATCGATTGGCTTGTGGCCCTAGTTGTATCGAATGATTGTGAGCCCTGTTCTTGTTATTGAATTGGCTATGAGCCCTGTTACTGTTAAGGAATTGGCTGAGATGTCATGGGAGTGACTTGGCCGTGGAGCCTTAGTGATGACATCGCGGCTGTGGGTCCTGGCGATGATTTGGTTTGGAGCCTCGGTGATGACATTGCGACTGTGGGCCCTGACGATCATTAAGGCTTGGAGCCCTATGAAATTATATCGCTACTTGGAGTCCGGGAGATACATCGCGGCCGTGGGTCTCGACGATGATATGCTTGTTTTGGTATATGATAGAAGCTTGAACCCATGACGTTAAGTGCGTATAACTGTGACCTGTATTTATGCCTATCTTATTGAGATAGTTGATTGATGAGTGCCTGCTTCTGGTGTCGTTGGGTTGGTCTGGGGGGACTGGTATTCAGGTCTAGGTTTAGATTTCATTTATTGAGATTTATATCTCACCCTAGTAGGGGTTTAACTTTTTCAGGTCCCAGGTGAATGAAATCCGGACTTGCCACGGAATGTCATTTGAAGAAGTCGTCAGAGTTAGATTTGTAACTGACCTTTTTATTTATGAAAAGTGTATATCCATTTATCCTGAGTCATCTTATTATAGAATTATAATGAGCAGTTTTACGGCTTTTGAATATTGTTCCTTTGTCAAGTTGTTATTTGATTGGTCGAAGGATCCTGGATGGCACAACTTGATTACGGCCTGGTGGGATGTTTGCGTGCTTGGGGTTCGGGGCGTGACAATCCCTATCAAGCCCATAAAGGCAAGAACATGAGCTGGCTAAAGGTTTTGAAACCCAATCTTTAGCCTTTGCTGAGGCCAACATTGAGGCCTTGAAAATTATGTTCAATGTTATCAGTGACCATGTTCAAACCCAAATAACATTCCTCTAACAGTAGGAACATGAACGTGACATCTTGGGAGCCTCAGTGGACGAGTTGGCTTAAGCCAAGCATGGTGCTAGGGAGGAAAATACCAACCTGGAGGATTGGATGCGTCATTTCGTTGGAATCACCTCCAATAGAAGTGAAAGTAGACTAAGATGAGCAAGAGAAGGAAGGAAGAGGAACGTGAGAGAGAGAGAGAGAGAGAGAGAGAGAGAGAGAGAGGAATATGTATTGTTCTTTTGCTATGAATGAAGTGCCTTTTTTTAAAAAATATTCCATGTCCCTTGGTTCTTTCGTTACTCTCGCATTTCTCATATAGATGGATAGAATTTCTTTAAGTATTTCTTATTAATTGACAGCTACAACTCCTGCCCGTTAATCTTTCCTTTTTGACATGCATTTTTTGGGGAGAATCGGCTATCTGGTGTATCTTTCCCGATTCAATAACCATTTGCCAATTTTCCATTGTTTAAACTTGTGGGTAAAAATGGTTCTCCCGTCGCCCATGTCAAAATGTTTAGACTTCGTATACTTACTGCATGCCACAAGCGACTATTTTTTTTCTTTTTAATGTTGTAGCTCGGCTTTCTCCCAACTCATTGATGTTTACATACATCATTTCTTCATACTGTTCTATCGCCATGCTATCTCGCAATTTTATCCTTAACGATTGCACCGCAATCTCGAGCGGGAATGCAACTTCTTGCCCATATGTCAACGTATAAAGACTAACGCCAATACTGGACCTCTTGATTGTAATATACCTTATCGGTGGAATGAATAATTGACCTCTTTCTATGCATGAAGCCACATTTTCCTACTTCACCTCACCTTTTTGGAGAAAACCTTAAGCACGTCTTCCCCCATCACTTGCATTATGTCTCCCATCTTCATTTTACCACATTTCAATTGTTCTGTGTGCCTGACCTTCCAGTTTGCCTCAAATTTGCTAGCTATGTCTTCGCATGGTTCTTCATTTTGTTCTCCTCTTTGGCCTCGACCAAGAGGACGTCCTTCCTTTAGCCGAGTACCCAATGATGATCATTTCTTATGGAGGCGACTGTATGAACTGTTGTCATAGGGATACCATCCCTTGCTACTGAATCATGAACAGAGGCTAGAAGTTACTGAACTAGCAAACATTTTCAGATATAAACTATTTCTACCTGTAGATTCCCATTTCCTCGACCTGATATAGGGGCCATATTCTCTTTTTCCCACTAGCTTGGATGAATTTAGGCGCAATGTTGAGGAGATTTGGAATTTTGAACATTCAATCATTGAAGCCGATGTTCTTGAATCCCAAATTATGGCAGAATCTTCCCAGTTACATGCTTTAAGGGAAGACTACGCTTGGGCTAGGGATGCTTGCACCTAAGTTGAACATGAAGCCGACATGGCACTCAACCTTTTCAATTTCCTTTCTAATAATATTCGTGAGGAGAATAAGACTCAGCTACTGAGAGAAGAAATATTTCGTGCTAAGTCCTTGATGGAGATCTCATCAAGTTGGCATTGTCAAAAGGCTCAAGTTGTCAAGGCAGCGTCTGAAGTTCTTCAGGTTCATTCAAGCAGAGCAGCAATCTGATCTCCAGTATGATCATGAATTACATTCCAATCTTGTAGCCAAGAACTCTAAGCTCAACAAAAATTTGAGAGCTTTTGTAATTAAAATTGGAATGTACTTTCACTTCTTGTAATGAATTCAATCCTTTTGTGTTTCCCAAATTGATGGGTAATATTTCTTGAAGAATCTCCCATTGATAGAACGTGACAACTCTTTTCCATTAATATCCATCAACATGTATTCATTTCCACTAAATGCTTCGGTAACTATATACGGTCCTTCCCAATTTGACAACCATTTACCGAATTCTCTATCTTGATGATTGAACGGTAGGATTGCCTTCCACACTAAATCCCCTATAACAAATTGCTTTATCCTGACCTTTTTGTTAAAAGCTTGAGTCGCTCTTTTCTTTTGCGCGATCAATTGATCTAAAGCACTTGCGCGTACCTCATCCAAATCTTCCAAATTGATATGCATCCAATCCATGTATTCCTCATGCAACATTTCTCTCTACAACTATACTCTTAACGATTGCATAATTATCTCCATCGGTAACATAGCTTCTTGTCAATATGTAAGTATATAGGGACTAACACTAGTGCTTGACCTTCGTGAGGTTTGGTATGCCCATAATACTATTGACAATAACACATCTCATTCTCTTGGGTTTTCCTCTAAGTGCTTCTTGATTAGACCTGTCACTACTTTATTAGTAGCTTCAGCCTGTCCATTTTCTTGTGGATAATATGGTGTAGAATGCATCATTTTAATTCCTCTTGAACGGTAAACTCCATGACCTTACTTCCATTGAAGACCGTCCCTTGATCTATAGTGATTGACTTAGGCAAGCCAAATCGATGGATGATATTCTCTTCAATGAACTTGATCACTGTCTTTTGGCTGATGTTCTTAAATAGCACTGTCTCTACGCATTTTGTAAAGTAATCCGTGGCCAGAAGAATAAAACTGCATTTGTGAGAAAAGGATTGATAGATCTTACCTATTATGTCCATGGCCCAACCTCTAAATGGCCATGGTTTTATAATGGAATGGAGCTCGACAGCAGGCACGTGTTGCAATGGACCATGCCTTTGACATGAATGACGCTTTGGCATAATCAATATAATCTTGCATCATGGTTGGCCAAAAGTAACCATACCTCTTTAACAGCCATCTCATCTTAATTCCAGCTTGATGAACTCCACATATGCCTTCTTGTGCTTTTGCCATGATTAATTGTATATTATCTCGATTAAGGCATCGTAATAGCAATCCATCCGACAACCTTCGGTACAATTCCTCTCCCACTATCACGTGTTTATGAACTTGCCTTCTTAGCTTTTGGTTCCTTCAAACAAGATTATTCAAGTAGTCCACGATAGGTTGTCTCTAATCTTCTTGAATTACTTCACTGACAGCTATCAGTATTTTTCGTTGTTCAATAGAAGGTACCAATAATGTGATGGTGGTTCAATGCTCGCCAATTCTTTTATATTTTGTAACTTGAAGCCATTTGTGCTAACTCTTTGGCTTCATAATTTGGTTTTTTTTTTCAACATAGTCTGTCATAATCTTTGAACTTACCCAATTGCTCATTGGCTAAATAATCATAGCCAATCAAATTTTCATTCGAGCATTGATGATCTCTTTTTAATTGCCTAATCACAATTGAGAATCGCCAAGTATTTTAACAAATTGAACCCTAATCTCAATTAATATTCCTAAGCCCATTATCAGGGCTTCGTACTTAGCTTGGTTGTTAGAGTATTCAAAATCTAACTTCTAAACGCACCTTGTGTGCTTTCCCGTTGGGGAAATAAGCACCACTCATGCTCCAACCACATTATTAGCACAAGACCCATCGAAATACATGGTCCACAGCACCACTTAACTAAGATTCTACTTATTTTCTTCAATTTGCAAACATGGATACTCAGTAAGAAAGTCGGCGACGGCTTGTCCTTTGATCGCTTTCATTAGTACGTATACCAAAACAAACTTAGACAAAATAAATACCCATTTAGCAATACACCCTTTTATAACAGGTCGTGACAACATATATTTTATCGCATCGGTCTTACCAAGCACATGTACAATAGTTGGTAACAAATAATATTTTAACTTCATACAGTAAAAATAAAAAGATAAAAATAATTTTTCAATTGTGGTATATCTTTTTTCAACATCAGCCAATGTTATACTCAGATAATATACCGTTTGTTCTTTTTCTTTTTCATTTTCTTGTGCGAACATACTCCCGATAATTGTATCAGTAGTAGTTTCAATGGCTTGCCGACTTTTGCACACCAAAATAGGAGGATTTATCAAAAACGCCTTGATTGAGTTAAATGTCACTTGTTGTTTTTCTCCCCATATGAATTCTTCATGGCTCTTAAGCAGTAAGAGCTGTGTCATTAGCTTTATTTTCCTAGATAAATTGACAATAAACCTTCTGAGGAAATTAATTTTCTCGAGCATCATTTGAAGTTGCTTCTTCGATGTAGGATGTGGGAGTTTTATGATGGCCTTTGCCTTATTCCTATAAATCTCAATCCCTCTTTAATTAACTAGGAACCCCAAAAAGTTTCTTGCTCATACACCAAAGGCACACTTAGTTGGGTTCATCTTTAACTTGTATTTTCTCATCCTAATGAAAGCTTCCTCAATATACTCCCAATGATCTTACCGAGTCGACTTAACCATAACATATCAATGTAGACCTCCAAGAATTTACCGATCATATCATGAAAATAAAATTCATTGTCTGTTGGTATGCTGCTCCTGTATTTTTCAATCCAAAAGGCATAACCACTGATTGAAAAGTCTCAATTGTACTAGGACATCTAAATGTTGTCTTCGAAACATCTTCATCGGCAATGAAGATCTGATTGTAGCCCGAATGACCATCAATTAAAGACATCATCATATTTCTCGATGCCGAATTTACTAACATGTCTTCTATCAGAATCTGATATTCATTCTTAGGAGTAGCATTATTGGGATCCCGAACTCGCAACTTTCCATCTTTCTTTTTCATTGGAACAATGTTCGAAAGCCACTCTACATACCTAGCTGTCTCGATGAGCTTTGCCTTCAACATCATTTCTATCTCCTCTTTAACTTTATCAAATATATCTGGGGCAAATCTTCTCACTGGCTGTTTGTGTAGGCGGAATCCCTTCTTGATTGGAAGGCGATTTTCAATAACATCTCTTGACAAACTAGGCATCTCATGATAATCCCATGTGATACAATCTTTGTATCCTTTGATCAAGTTGATTAGGTCTTCTTTCATACTCCTTGGCAAGAAAGCACTTACATATACTGGTTGATGACAACCAGGTTCTCCAATATCAACTTCCAGTAATAGGTTTTGAGCCTCTATTGATTCGCCATCTTCTCTAAATTGGTGATTCATCCTAATCTTCAATACAGTCTGAAGCTTCAACACTTTGCTGGACTATCTTTGCCAAGTACACGAAGTGCCTTTCACAAACTTCTTGCAATTATGATTTTCTTTCCATAAAGGCTATTTAATTCTTCTAATGCTAAGTTAGACTTGGGGATCCACTCAATTTTACCATCCCCAAAGCGGCAATAAGCAAAGGACCGTGCCTTTGTCTTTGGTGGTTTCACAACATGCTTTCCACATTGACAATCTCGTCGTTCTTGATGCATCTCAGTCAAACCCATTGAAGCAAGTCCCGAATTTGCTTCAACATATTCCACCTTTTCGCCATTCCAAAATTCTAATATTTGATGAAACGTTGAAGGTATACATTGATTGGAATGTATTCAGTCTCTTCCAAACAGCAAATTGTATGACCTATTTGACTTTATCGCAGAGAACGTTGTCCTTGATGTTTTAGATCTTATAGTTAGATAAAGCACAACTGCCCCTTGACTTCAGTAACTTCTTCAAGAAAGTTAGATAATCGAACGTTTAACGGGGATTATATCTTCGTCATCTTTTCCTAACTTCTTGAAGTATTTATAAGACATCAGATTCAAGATTGCTCCTGCATCTACAAAGATTTTGCCGACAGGACGACCATTGACTCTATCTAAAATAACCAAAGATCTCAAATGCTTAGCCTTCCTCGACGATACCTTCTCAAACTTGATAGCTTCTTCATCAAGGAATTGAAACTCTATTATCGCCACCTCCTTTTATGAGACATGCTCAAGATCTTCTTTTGCTATTGAACATGCTCCATACTTAGGTGGAAGCTTTGCATAGACCATATTGATTCTTAATTGGGGAATAACATTCCTTCGACATCTTGGAATGACTTGCTCGGCAACTTTTAACATCCTTAGATGGAGACCTCGAGTTTCTTTGCTCTAATTTTCCTCGATGTCTCGAATTAAGATCCACAATGAGTTGCCCAAATTTGATCATCTGGGAAGTGTCTTGAACCTCCTTTCCCTTTATCGATTTTATACTGGAATAACTTCTCGAATCAATTGTATAGAGACTCTTTCCATTATAATAGGCTCCTTCTCACAAGGTTTCGTCTCCGCACCTAGTTACCTTTCATACTAATTGGTCTGGATATTGAAACTTGCAATGCTATATTTTCAGTCCGATTACTCCCAAAATTTCCCTGTCTATTTTTCATTCGCTGAAAATGTCTTTACATAGTTTGGTGAGATGCTTGACCTAGCTTCCAACCATTTATCTTCAAGGGGATCATATGGAACGTTAGCTGTCTTTTTCTTTTGTGAGACAGGATTTGATAGTGGATCATCAAACTCATCTTCCCAACCCGTTGATTCAATTGGTAATGACGGATGGGGATAATTAAACACATCTTTATAGTACACCACATATTCGAATTTTTCGCTTGGTTCTCCAAGTAAACCAACTTTAGGATCCCCTTCTTTATATCTTTGCCACATGCTCTTTTTCTTTTCAGGCTTTTGTAGAGTCCCATCTCCTTTGAGAGCCTGACCCTTGATCTCCTGATTTGAAAAATCTTGCCTTGGATGATCAAGGTGAGTATCCTTCCTATTAGTCAGCTCATTGGTATCTTTCTTCTTCGACATTTGCACTGGTTGTTCTGATTGGACTTTTTTCCATTCTTGATTGCAAATAAGGACATATAGTTGTGTGACGTCCTGGAAATTCAATCATTGTAAGCGCCGAAAGTCGATTAAATGATATGAATTCATAGTCATAGTTGACGTCTATTTTGGACTATATGGACCAAAGAGACGAAAATTTGGACGAATTCCGAACTTTAGATTATTTCGAAGTGAGTTTCGAAATTAATTCGCCGTAATTTTTGAATTGCCGTTTTCGCAATCGAGCTTAACCCTGACTGAGCTTGGCTAGTGAAATTACCAAAATTACCCTTCGTACAGTGTACCAAAAATTTCATTTCAGTCGCGGTTCGCCAAATTACCGTTTTACCCCCCAATTATTTATTTGAGTAAGACAAAAAAAATTAATTTTTACCTTGAAAGTCAAGGTGGGCCACTCTATCTCACTACCCAAGATCACGTCGCTTCTCCTCTGCTTTTTCTTCTTCGTTTCTGCCTTCTTCTTCTCTGTTCTTCCTTTTTCTTCTTTGTTTTTGGCCGAACGACCGACTCCTCCTTTGCCGATCGTTCCTCCTCCGTCCGTTGTCATTTTTTGCGACCACCGCCCCACCACCTGCAGCCACCGTCCTCAGCTACTCCCCGCCGCCGCCCTGACCCCAGCCGAGCCGCCTTTGCCGTCCATCAGCAGAAGAAAAGCCGCGGTCGGACCTGCCCTATTTTCGGGTCAAAGGACCCGAGAACTCCGCGGCCTCCTCTGGCTCCACCGACGCCGACCACCACCACCTAGCTAACCCTTGACTCGCCCTCGACCGATCCGACCCCTCGCCGCCGACCGTCAGCCACCGGAATCAGGCCTTGAAGTTTCGGTGCCCTGTTTTGGGCCCGGTTCGGTCCGGTCTTCGATCCGGCCACCACGGCCGCCGCTGTGCCTCATCGCCACCATCAGACGACTTCCCTGAGTCCCCTCTACCGCCACCTAGCTCACCTCCGCCGGCCGCCGTGCGTGACGACCGAAATCGGCTGCCGATCGAAACCCCTGTTTCGGCGCCGAACAGGGCAGCCACTGATCGTGGCTGTCCGCCGCCGCCGGCCGCCTCCCGTCACCGTCCACCAGTCGCGGCCGACCCCCACCGATCCCTGGGTGAGCTCTCGACCCTTGGCTGGCCTTGTCTCCGCCCGTGTCGTCTGAAAACGGCCAAAAACAGTATAGTTCGCCGGTTGACTTTATTGTTTCTCACTGTTTCAGACCGCCGGCCGCCGTTCGCCGAAGCTCCACCGCCGACCACCTGTTCCGGCAACCTCGCTGGGCTTCCTCGGGGTGTTGCCGAAGTTTGAGCTTGGTCCGCCGCGCGATAAACCTTAGTTTTATCGCCACCGCCGTGCTGCCGCCGCCGCAGCCGCCGATCGAGCGAACTCACGTTGTGAGTTGACCCTAAACCTTGGTTAGGGCGCTAATTACGCTTAGGATTAGTTTTAATTAATTAATTATTTATTTATTTTATTGTTATAAAAAAAAATTCGATCGGGACCGGTTTAGATAGAAACCATGGTTAGGATATATGGTCGATCGATTATTTATCTGTGGTAATTTATCGATTAATTGATTGATTGAGTTGTTCGTGAGTGAGTGACAGGATAAAGACGAGCAAACGATTGATTGCTATAATTTGACTGAGAATTAAGATTTATAATATGAATTACGCTTGAAATTGCCGAGTTAAGTTGATTACTTGAGAGTGCGTGAATTACTTGATTGGTTTGGTTGCTTGGCTGCAATGCTCAATTGGAAATCTTATGGGCCTTGGGGCCGAGTGGATTGTATTTCCGTTTGGAGTTAGGCATTAATCAAAGATAAACAATGAGTTGATCGCCGAGTGCAATTTGTGTGGTCATCTAAAGGATCAATGACGTTACCTGGCAAGTTCGCATTGTACCGTTGGTACTTGTGCCGTACCTATCGTATGAAAATTCGTGACTTGTCAGAAGCACGATAATTCATGTCCCGTGCCAGTTGTATGATTTTAAGGGATTATTGGATGCCGGTCGTAACTTGTGATGGACCGAAGCTCCTTTTTAAGGAATGCCTACTTACAATGCCGTGCCGAATGCACAGCCTCAATTTCCCTCAAGAATTACTTGGTTTACCATCAGAAAGAGAAATTGAGTTCGTGATAGAGTTAGCTCCTAGGACGGAGTCGATTTCTAAGGCGCCATATAGAATGGCATTGTCAGAATTGAAGGAACTCAAGGTTCAAATGCAGGAGTTGTTAGACAAAGGAATCATTCGCCCTAGTGCATTGCCTTAGGGAGCGCTTGTCTTGTTCATAAAAAAAAAGAATGGATTTTTGAGATTGTGTATTGACTATAGACAGTTGAATCAGGTGACGATCAAGAATAAGTACCCACTGTCAAGAATTGATGACTTGTTCGATCAGCTACAGGGAGCATCTATATTTTCAAAAATTGATCTACGGACGGGATACCATCAGTTGAGGATCAGAAAAGAGGATACACTGAAATTGGCATTTAGGACACGTTATGGGCATTACGAGTTCATAGTGATGCCGTTTGGTTTGACGAATTCTCCTGCCGCTTTGGTGGTCTTGATGAACAGAGTGTTCAAGGAGTTTCTATATCACTTTGTAATCGTTTTTATAGATGACATCCTAGTGTACTCGAAAAGTTCTGAAGATCATGAGCAACACCTGAGAATAGTTCTGAAAAATCTGAAAACGCATCAATTATATGCTAAGCTCAGTAAGTGTGAGTTTTGGTTAGCTAGCGTGGCATTCTTAGGCCACGTAATTTCCGGTGAAGGTATTGTTGTGGATTTGGTTAAAATTGAGGTAGTTATTAATTGGTCGAGACCGAAGCTCCTTTTGAAGGTATTGTTGTGTATCTGGCTTTTCTTCCTATCTATCCCATATGATTTTATTGGATGAAAGATTGTACGTTCCGCATGCGTAGTATACTCTTAGGTCGGTAGCAGTTGCCTAGGACGCTACCTTTTATGACCTGGTGGCGATTTGGCAAGGGATGTCGCGGGTTCAAGAGTCGGGACGTGACATCCCCGCCCAAGGTGATATCAGAGCAAGGTCAGCCTGATCCGTCTGGTCATTGGCATGGAGTGATAAAGAGCGTTGAGAAATGGAATAGTTAGTAAGATTTTTGGTTATTATGCTTGTGATTGTTAATTTCGTGATAGAATTTAAGGGTTGCCTTCTGACTGCGTTTTGCTTTGGGGTAAGCAGGACTCCATCTCTTGCTGCAAAATGAGTGGACGTGGTAGAAGAGCACCCCGAGCATCTCGAAGGAGGCCTTTAAGGCTAGTGGAAGAATTGGTTGATGTTGAAAGAGTACTGCCTGCAGTGTCCCCAATTGCACCACTTATTGCAGCCTCTGCTGCTGAGCCTACAAGACCTACTGGAAGAGAACCGACTATGGCTAAAGTCATGCAAGCCTTAGGCGCTATTGGAGATTTGATGGGACAGCAAGTAAGGAATCAAGCTGCAGCTACCGTTGCTGCTGCTGGGATTTCATCTGCGATTCTGTTTGTAATTCCGTCAACGAGTCCACCACCTGTACATGACAGTGAGGAGGGTAGGGCTCAAAAGCTGGTGGAACAGTTTCTCAAATTGAAGCCACCTCAATTCACTGGAAGTGGGGACCTTGAAGCTGCTACTCGATGGATCGAAGGGATGGAGAAAGCGTTCGATTTACTGAGATGTTCAGATAGGGATAAAGTTACTCTGGCAGTTTATCAACTCGAAAGGAACGCTAGTACATGGTGTAGAGCTGTCAAGGGTAGAACTTTTTCGGAAGGTACAATTCCATCATGGAATACTTTTGTGTAAGTTTTTAATAATAAATACTTCTCGAGGACAGCTAGAGAGCAAAAGATGGCTGAGTTCTTCCGCCTCCGATAGATTCAGATGACAATTGACCAGTATGAGGCAAAGTTTTCTGAACTGTCTAAATATGCTCCGAGAATGATTGAGGATCCGGAGGAT
The DNA here is from genome assembly GCA_028455895.1 of Rhodomyrtus tomentosa. Taxonomy (NCBI): domain Eukaryota; kingdom Viridiplantae; phylum Streptophyta; class Magnoliopsida; order Myrtales; family Myrtaceae; genus Rhodomyrtus; species Rhodomyrtus tomentosa. The sequence continues at coordinate 29,172,672 of JAPCWY010000001.1, read as the reverse complement.
AGGGCTAGAAGGTTCAAAGACGAGTTGAAGCCCGAGATTAAGAGTGCTCTGGTACCGCTCGACCTCCAGGACTATGATGATATCTACGTGAGGGCACTGATAGTAGAGCGGGACTTATCTGAAAGGGCTACCACATCTGGATCACGATTTACTTCCCCAAATAGATTCGACAAGAGACAATGGAAGAAACCCATGTTTAACAACTGGAGTCACATCCCACCAAATCGCCGAGGGGCGATTAGTAAGCCGACATTTCGTCAGAATGAGATGTGCAACTTGTGTCGATAGAGGCATGGGTCTGGTTTGTGCCCGTATCGAGGTGGTGCCTGTTTTGGTTGTGGCCAGCTGGGCCATCAGGTGAGGGATTACCCGTAGAGGCAAGGTGGACAGGCACCACCATAGCAAGAGGGACAGCATAGAGGAACTATGCCGCCAAATTTCCAGAATCTCCCGCCGGCACAAGGAAAGGTTTTTGCAGTCACTCGGGAAGTGACGAAGGATTCGCCGACTGTTACAGGTACGGTTCTCTTGCATAACCAAGTAGCATATGCCTTGTTTGATCCGGGTGCCACTGATTCGTTTGTTGTGGATCAGTTCGTTGAATTGTCTGAGTTGAAGATGGTACCTTTAGATATTGTGCTTAATGGATCTACGCCGTTGAAAGATAAAGTAGTGGCTACAGTGAGCTGTCCGGATTGTAGACTTGTGGTGGATGGCCATGAGAGTAAGATAGATTTGATTGTGCTAGAAATGTACGATTTTGACTTAATTGTGGGAATGGATTGATTGGTAAAGCAAAGAGCCACAATGGATTACTTTAATAAGGTAATACGGTTTAATCCGATGGATGGTAATATCTTTGAATTTTTGGGTAATCGAGGAGGAACCTCGACTGTGATGATATCGGCGTTACAGGCGACTCGATTGTTGGAAAATGGGTGCCAAGATTATTTGGCTTCTGTGGTAGTTACTTTTGCTAAAGAACTGAAATTGGAGGATATTGCGATTGTATATAAGTTTTCAGATGTTTTCCCCCAAGAATTACCTGGTTTACCACCAGAAAGAGAAATTGAGTTCGTGATAGAGTTAGCTCCTGGGACAGAGCCGATTTCTAAGGCGCCATATAGAATGGCATTGTCAGAATTGAAGGAACTCAAGGTTCAAATGCAGGAGTTGTTAGACAAAGGAATCATTCACCCTAGTGCATCGCCTTAGGGAGCGTCTGTCTTGTTCATCAAGAAAAATGATGGATCTTTGAGATTGTGTATTGACTACAGGCAATTGAATCAGGTGACGATCAAGAATAAGTACCTACTGCCAAGAATTGACGACTTGTTTGATCAGCTACAAGGAGCATCTATATTTTCAAAAATTGATCTACGGACGGGATACCATCAGTTGAGGATCAAAAAAGAGGATATACCGAAATCGGCATTTAGGACACGTTATGGGCATTACGAGTTCGCAGTGATGCCGTTTGGTTTAACGAATGCTTTTACCGCTTTTATGGACTTGATGAACAGAGTGTTCAAGGAGTTTTTAGATCGCTTTGTAATCGTTTTCATAGATGACATCCTAGTGTACTCGAAGAGTTCTGAAGATCATGAGCAACACCTGAGAATAGTTTTGGAAAATCTGAGAACGCATCAATTATATGCTAAGTTCAGTAAGTGTGAGTTTTGGTTAGCTAGCGTGGCATTCTTAGGCCACGTAATTTCGGGTGAAGGTATTGCTGTGGATCCGGTTAAAATTGAGGTAGTTATTAATTGGTCGAGACCGAGAACTGCTACAGAAATTAGAAGTTTCTTGGGTTTGGCAGTTATTAATTGGTCGAGACCGACAACTGCTACACAGGCGATTCGTGGAAGGGTTCTCAGCTATAGCCTCGCCTTTGACGAAATTGCTGAAGAAAGATATGAAGTTTCAATGGACGGACAAGTGCGAGCGTAGTTTCCAAGAGCTTAAGCATAGGCTAACTACGGCTCCTGTTCTGACAATTCCGTCTGGTCCTGGTGGTTATGAAATTTATAGCGATGCTTCGCTTAGGGGACTGAGTTGTGTTTTAATGCAGCATGGCAAGGTGGTAGCGTATGCGTCTCGTCAGTTGAGACCGCACGAGTTGAATTATCCCACACACGACTTGGAGTTAGCTGCGGTCGTGTTTGCCTTGAAGATCCGGAGACACTATTTGATTGGAGAAAGTTTTTAGGTGTATACCAACCATCAGAGTCTGAAGTACCTGTTCTCTCAAAGGGAGCTGAATATTAGACAGCGCCGATGGATGGAGTTATTAAAAGATTATGACTATAAAATCCTGTATCATCCGGGTAAGGCGAATAAGGTTGCTGATGCCATGAGTAGAAAATCAGTGATTGCTCAATTACAAGTGCATGAGTGGCGTTTACTTGAGTAATTAAGAGACTCAGACTTTAAACTAGAGATAAGCCACCTGTCGAGTCTCGTAGCTACCTTGAGAATCGAGCTGGAAGTGCAAGTTAAAATTAAGACTCTCCAGTCCACGGACCCTTTTATTCAGAAGATCCTGCAAGGAGATCCGACCAAACGAAGGGTCGATTTTCAAATAGCTGAGGATGGGATACTTAAATTCAGAGGACGTTTGGTTGTGCCTGCGGACGGAAATTTAAAGGAGAAGATATTATCAGAAGCACATCGTAGTAGTTATAGTAGCCATCTTGGGAGTACAAAGATGTATTAGAATTTGAAACAGCATTACTGGTGGAATGGTATGAAAACTGATATAACCAAACATGTGGCTAAGTGTTTGACCTGCCAGCAGGTCAAGGTGCAACACTGCAAACCTGGAGGACTACTACAGCCTTTGGAAATTCTAGAGTGAAAATGGGAGCATATCATGATGGATTTCGTGATGGGTTTGCCAAGAAGTCAGCGAGGGCACGATTCAATTTGGGTTGTAGTAGACAGGCTAACGAAGTCAGCGCACTTTATTCCAGTAAAAAAGGACTCGCCTTAGACAGATATGCAGAATTGTATGTGAGGCATATTGTAAGATTGCATGGTGTGTCAGTGACAATCACTTTTGATCGAGATCCCAAATTCACCGCTATATTTTGGAAGAGTCTACAAACTGCTTTAGGAACGAAGCTGCAATTTAGTACAGCTTATCACCCGCAGACAGATGGCCAGTCTGAAAAAAAAAACGATTCAGACCTTGGAGGACATGTTGAGAGTACGTGTTCTGGATTTCAGAGGTAGCTGGGAGGAACAATTGCATTTGGTTGAGTTTGTCTATAATAACAGCTACCAACAAAGCATTAAGATGGCACCTTTCGAGGCTTTGTATGGCAGAGCTTGCAGGACGCTAGTATGTTGGAATGAGGTTGGAGAAAGGAAGATAACTGGCCCTGAGTTAGTAGAACAGTCAATGGAAGCAATTAAGGTGATTATAGATAGATTAAAAACAGCTCAGAGTCGCCAGAAAAGTTATGCTGATAAAAGGCGCAGACCTTTAGAATTTCAAGTAGGCGATCATGTCTTTATGAAAGTGTCGCCTATGAGAGGAACATCCCGTTTTGGCAGGAAAGGAAAGTTAAGCCCGAGACATGTTGGACCGTTTGAAATCCTCGAATGAATCGGAATTTTGGGTTATCGACTCGCGTTGCCACCTAGACTTCCTCAAGTGCATAATGTCTTCCACGTATCGATGTTGAGGAAGTACAAGTCAGACCCTGCTCATGTGCTGAGTTACGAGGAAATTGATTTGGATGAGCGGGCGTCATATGTGGAGCGACCAGTCAAGATCGTGGACAGGAAAGAGCAAGTACTACAATCCAAGACAATTCCGTTAGTCAAAGTGGTTTGGCAACACCATGGTACTGAAGGAGCTACATGGGAGAACGAAGAAGTTATGAAGCTTAGTTATCTTTATCTTTTTGAGTAATTAGAACTGTGCTGTAATTTCGAGAACGAAATTTCCTAAGTGGGGGAGAGTTGTGACGTTCTGGAAATTCAATCTTTGTAAGCGCCGGAAGTCAATTAAATGATATGAATTCATAGTTATAGTTGACATCTATTTTGGACTATATGGACCGAAGAGACGAAAATTTGGACGAATTCCGAACTTTAGATTATTTCGAAGTGAGTTTCGAAATTAATCCGCGGCGATTTTTGAATTGCTGTTTTCGCAATCGAGCTTAACCCTGACCGGGCTTGGCCATTGAAATTACCAAAATTACCCTTCGTACAGTGTACCAAAAATTTCGTTTCAGTCGCGACGCGTCAAATTACTATTTTACCCCCCCAATTATTTATGTGAGTAAGACAAAAAAATTTAATTTTTACCTTGATAGTCAAGGTGGGCCACTCTATCTCACTGCCCAAGATCACGTCGCTTCTCCTCTGCTTTTTCTTCTTCGTTTCTGCCTTTTTCTTCTCTGTTCTTCCTTTTTCTTCTTTGTTTTTGGCCGAACGACCGACTCCTCCTTTGCCGATCGTTCCTCCTCCGTCCGTCGTCATTTTTTGCGACCACCGCCCCACTACCGGCAGCCACCGTCCTCAGCTACTCCCCGCCGCCGCCCTGACCCTAGCTGAGCCGCCGTCGCCGTCGATCAGCAGAAGAAAAGCCGCGGCCGGACCTGCCCTGTTTTCGGGTCAAAGGACTTGAGAACTCTGCGGCCTCCTCCTGCCGCCACGGCCGCCACCGACGCCGACCATCACCACCCAGCTAACCCCCGACTCCTCCTTGACCGATCCGACCCCTCGCCGCCGACTGTCAGTCGCCGGAATCAGGCCTTGAAGTTTCGGTGCCCTGTTTTGGGCCCGGTTCGGTCCGGTCTTCGATCTGGCTACCACGGCCGCCGCCGTGCCTCACCGCTACTGCCAGACGACTCCCCTGAGTCCCCTCTAGCGCCACCTAGCTCACCTCCATCGGCTGCCGCCCGTGACGACCGGAATCGGCCGCCGACCGAAACCCCTGTTTCGGTGCTGAATAGAGCAGCCACTGGTCGTGGCTGTCCGCCACCGCTGGCCGCCTCCCGCCGCCGTCCACCTGTCCCGGTCGACCCCCACCGATCTCTAAGTGAGCCCCCGACTCTTGGCCGGCCTTGTCCCGGCCCGTGTCGCCGAAAAACGGCCAAAAAAAGAATAGTTCGTCGGTTGAGTTTACTGTTTCTCACTGTTTCAGGCCGCCGGCCGCCGTTCGCCGGAGCTCCGCCTTGGCCACCTGTTCCGGCGACCTCGCCGGACTTCCTCGGGGTGTCGTCGAAGTTTTAGCTCGATCTGCCGCGCGATAAACCTTAGTTTTATCGCCGCCGTCGCCACTGCCGCTAATCGATTTAACTCATGTTATGAGTTGACCCTAAACCTTGGTTAGGGCGCTAATTGCACTTAGGATTAGTTTTAATTAATTATTTATTTAATTATTACTTTATTATTATAAAAAAAAATTCGATCGAGATCGGTTTAGATAGAAACCATGGTTAGGATATATGGTCGATCGATTATTTGTCTGTGGTAATTTATCAATTAATTGATTGATTGAGTTGTTCGCGAGTGAATGACAGGTTAGAGACGAGCGAATAATTGATTGCTATAATTTGACTGAGAATTAATATTTATAATATGAATTGAGTTTGAAATTGCCGGTTAAGTTGATTACTCGAGAGTGCGTGAATTACTTGATTGGTTTGGTTGCCTGGCTGAAATGCTCAATTGGGAGTCTTGTGGGCCTTGGGGCCAAGTGGATTGTATTTCTGTTTGGAGTTTGGCATTAATCAAAGATAAACAATGAGTTGATTGCCGAGTGCAATTTGTGTGGGGTCATCTAAAGGATCAATGACGTTACTTGGCAAGTTCGCATTGTACTGTTGGTACTTGTGCCGTACCTATCGTATGGAAATTCGCGACTTGCCAGAAGCACGATAATCCATGCCCCGTGCCAGTTGTACGGTTTTAAGGGATTATTAGATGCCGGTCGCAGCTTGTGATGGACCGAAGCTCCTTTTTAATGAATGCCTACTTGCAGTGTCGTGCCGAGTGCATTGGATACACCGCTTGTAGTAGTCATTGCTGAGAGGGTAAAGTGGACGTAGCCTGGTCCTGCCAGAAGAGTGCGGGATCGCACTATTGATGTATCTATCACGCCAGTCGCGTGGGTCATTGTTTAATAATGGTCTTGTGTATGCTTGAGTGGTTGTGCTACTGTTGGTTGTTGATTTGACAAATTTATTTTATTGATATATATCTGTTGAAATTTTGTGACTTATTGTGGTGCTTAGGATATCTTGGGCGAATCAGTGTCCTAACTGAGATTAGGCTTGATTCACTGAGATTAAATTCTCACCCCGTCGTGGTACAACTTTTCAGGTCCGAAGTAATGGAGAGACCGGTGTGATTTGGTACCCCCACCCACTCATCACTCGATGTCAGTCTTCACCCGGTGCCAGGTACGGACTAGATGTGGGAACGTCACATTACGACGATATGGGTCGATAAGGGGATGCCACAGCTGGTGGCACACCTCTTCAAGGCTTGGTATCTTTGTGATGTGATGGATCTCTTTGGTCAGCTTAGAGGATTTGAGGGGCCAACTCTTTAGGGGGTCCCTAATATCCCTACTTGGGACCCGATAGATATCGATACGCCCGATGGGGAAGTGGTGGATCCTGCGCCCGGTATGCACCCTAAGCTCGAGCCTGAGCAGTCAGTAGCCCCCTCTGTGCATTCTAGCCAGAGTTCCTATGACGACCCAAACGACCCGGCTCCCTCGATTGGTTATGATGACCCGGATGTCGAGTTTACCTAATAGAGGGTTAGGTTCCTTTTGTGGTCAGGGAACTTGTGATGTTTTTGTGGGGATACTATTTTGGAGGAGATGAGAGTTAACCTTACCTGACTCCTGTATCTTTTTGTGAGTCCTAGAGGGCCGCCCTGAAGCATGGGGTTGTAATTATCAGCTGATGGCTCTGTAAGGTTATAGATCATCTATTCTCATCAGTTTATTTTAGTGTTGTGTATTTGGCTTTTCTTCCTATCTATCCCATATGATTTTATTGAATGGAAGATTATACGTTCCGCATGCGCAATATACTCTTAGGTCGGTAGAAGTTGCCTAGGATGCTACCTTTTATGACCTGGTGGCGATTTGGCAAGGGATGTCGCGGGTTCGAGAGTCGGGACGTAACAAGTTGATTCTATCTCAGATCTTGCTTGTGGTCTACCTTCTCTTTGAATGAATGACCCTGATTTATACCATTCTCTGGTAGCTCTGATAAACTAAAACTTAGGAATTTTTTGATTCTGATTCCTCAATTCATGTTGACATCGATCACGCAATCTCTTATCATCATATCTTGGCGATGAACATTAACTATGCTGATTATCTTTGGGAAAGAGTCTGTGTCTACTTCCATTGAAACCTTTCCTTGTTCTTCAGCAAATTTAATCTTGCCTTGACGAATTACCTCTTGAATTGTCTTTCTAAGGACAACACAATTCACTATATCATGAGTAATTGAATGATGCCATTTACAATACCTTTTACCATCAAACTCTTCTTTAGATGGAATTATGACCCTCAACTAATTTGATCATCCCTTCTACTAACAACAAGTCAAATATTTCATCCAGTTTAAATATGTGAAATGAATAATTATTTGTCTCCCTTGCTTTAAACTTAGACACGTTTCTCACTCTAGCTGGTTTAAGAGCAGGGCACATACATGGCTTCTCTTGTACTATGGTTGCCACTGCTATCTCATTTTCTTTTTCGGTAAGATCAACAAATTTGATACTTTCGGCAAGGGCCACTGTCTATCGATTTTTCTTCATCGACATCTTATCTTTCTCCTTCAATATATGTTCATACTTGGAGACTCGAGTAGTTAACTGAAAAAGGTCATCAAAGGTCTGCCCTTCGAACCTTTCCTTGAGATTGAATTTAAGCCCGTTGAAGGCCAAATCAGTAAATTCTTTCTCAGTATGAGAAGTCAAACATCTGTTCCTGGACCTCTTAAAGTGAGCAACAAACTGATCTGTAGTCTCTGTGTTGTACTGGCACATCCTTGCCACATCGGTTACTGTTACCTCAGGTACCGATCGGTAAAATTGAGAATGAAATTGTCTTTCCATCTCAACTCATGTTTGGATGAAGTTCACGAGCAAGTTAGTGTACCAAGAAAATGTTGTCTTTGACAATGACAATGGGAACAACCTTCCCACGATTAGAAACGAACCACATGCTCCATAGTTGATTGATCTTCTTTTCCTATGAACACAACAAAGTCTGGCGTCTTGAAGATCCTTGGGTATGGGATAGTGTCTACCTAATCGAGATGTGGTTTGCTGTACACAGGTCTTGGAGCTCCTCTTTTGACTCCCAACTACTGCATCGCCAATTCAGCCACTCTGTATGGGTTCTATGGCCTCACATTTTGTTGGCCCATCTAAGGATGTTGCCCCCTAGGATCAACCTACTGAGGTCTGTTCATCCTCTGATGTTCCATATTGAAGTTAGTGAATGGAGATGATCTGTAGAGAGGATTCTTTACTACATGTGAATGTTGGGCTGTAGGAGGCCTCATAGGTTCAATATTTGGCACATTTAGTAGAGGTGATAGATTTAGCATTGGTTGTGGAATGGGAAGGGTTGGGTTAACTATGTTAACTTCAATAGGAATAGCTTGAGGGAAATTATAACCATTCACCCCATTCATCAAGTTTGTGGGTGTTGGATTCTCTGATCTTGGTATAATTTGCAAATGAGGTTGTAGATTTTGACCTCTACTGTCATTATTCCCAACATTGGGAGGTCTCAACGCTGGGAGAATTGGCCTAGTGCCTAGAGAGTTTGCATAAAAGGGAGAAACTTGGGAGGAAGTACTTGGATGAGATATTATCTCGTTTATGGTGTTGATCACCATTGTCCTTATCACGTCTATGACATGCCTCCCCATGTGGCTAGTAAGATCATTTTGTTGTCCTCAAGCATCCTCTTCGTCATGGCTACTAATGTAGCGTCGGGTGCCAATGTGCGAGTCTGCTCTTCAGTCAATTGTCGTGGTATGTCGGTATTGTGATGGGCCACTTCTTCAATTGATAGGTTGCTGATTGCTCTGATTGTGCATCATCATCTGGGTTGTTGACATTGTTAACTTGCACTCATTCTGGTTGATTTTTAGTTCTTACCTTTTCTTCAAATCTCACCACAAAAGGTCACACCGGACGTGCCAAAAAAATGTTTGCTCGTTTTGCAATAAAGGCTATCTTTCATCGAAATTCATTTTGATTTTTATTAAGAATGTTATGTGGCTCAATCCTCAAAAAAATATATGGTGGAGACCAAATCACACAAAGGAGATGCGAATATAGATGAAAGTGTATGGATTGATGGTTTGAGATTAACAAAGGGACTAGACTAAGTTACAATACTCTTAGGAAAGTTGTAAATTATTGAGAAATAAAATGTTTTGCAAGAAATAAAAGTGCAGGAAATGTAAAGGACAACGAAAGATAAATTGCAAAGGAATGGAATGTTTTTGGATGTGTTGTTGATCTGTCATCCTTTTCTTTCTTTTGAGTATTTGTATCTCCTTACCCTTTCCAACTGCTCCGATGGCTATCATTTTTGAATCTTGAAATATGGTGCCTTCAATAACCACTCATTTTGCCAATATTCTTCATGGCTTTTGTTCGCCAAAATTGATCTTCAACGGTTCGCATGATTTGAATTTGAACCTCTTGAATAACTTTTCTTGATTTGCTTGTGCCCATAACTTTCGCTCCTTGCTCATAACTTCCTCAAGATGTGGCTAACTGGGTTGATCCATTGCGTGCTCATGACCCTTCGTCATTTTACATTTATTCGGGAAGTAACCGATTCACAGCTACTTATCGATCTTCGAGGATAAATAGCCTTCGCATTTTTCAACATATCGCAGCCAACTTACCGAATCTTTGGTATATCCTTTGTCATCTTCACCGAATCAAGACCGAATCTGGACTTAATAACCTAAATCTCTACTCGGTACTTGTGTTTATTATTTGATGCCAACATTTACAAACGCTGAAATTCATGATTAAAATTCATTAAATCCAGTTATCTTACAGACGTCGAAATTTCAAGACATCACAAATATCACCTTTTATCATTACGTGCACTTCATTAACAAAACACAATCATGTCATTCTGCGGTGTAAATTGTTCTAAAAATCTTAAACTTATTACGCTTTTACCAATTCAATCTTACACATTTTAATTTTGTCAATTGAGTACATCCGATTAATTTTAACCTGAAATCACTAACATGGATGTCATCTATTATACATGACACGACAAGCGTTGGTGTGGATAGTTTTAAAAAATATTCAATATTTTTTCAAAATTTTATTTATTCTTTTCCTTTACTTTCTTTTTTTTTTCTATTTCTACCAGCCATTGGCTGAGGGTCAGTGACCTCCGCCACCATCGTTGTGGCAACGAGAGACCACGACCCCCCGCCAAGGGACTGGTGGAGGTCGTTAGCCCTCAGCTAGTGGCCCCGTGGGCCCTTTGTACCAAAATGGAAAAAAATAGAACAAAAAGTAAATAAAAAGAAAAGGAAGATAAATTAATAAATTTCAAAAAAATTTAAAAAAATTAAAAACATTAATGTCAGTGTTGCTAATGCCACGTACGTCTGCCAGTATCTACGTTGGTGATTTCCAATCAAAATTGACTAGATGGACTCGATTGACAAAAAGTGAAAATATTTATGACTGAATTGAAAAAATTAAAAAGTTTAAGGATGGCAAAAGGACAATATGTTTAGGACTTTTGGGACAATTTTCCATCGTTTTTAAGTTTAGAGCACAAAGGGCGATAAGAGAGTGATATCTTCTCGGCATCATCATCCAAGACAAAAATCGAGAATTTAGAGTGTGGATTGTATATGTTCATCACCTATGCAAATGTTTATGTTTATGTACAAATTATTGTCGGCAACAAATATATTTTTCACAGACTAATCATTTCAAATGGTACATGCAATCATTTTAAAAAAATATTTATCTAATCAACCATTTTTAGCGAAATAAACAAAACCATTTGGAGCAACTTTCTCAAGCCCATTACCCAATAACCTATCTCGGTCCACAATAGATAATAATTCTTGTAAGAGCAAATCTGTGATTGCATTAAAATAGAAGGATCAGCAGCACATCAACTAGGGGTGAACAAATCGGATCGCCCGAATTGGGACCGCCTGGACCGGATGGAGATCGGTGGTCCGGTTCCCGGTTCTAGAGGGAAAGGTCCAGTTCCTAGTTCTAGGGTCCTCTAGGACTGGATCGCCCGAACCGGATCGACCGAATTTTTTTAATTTATTTTTCTAGCTATGTTAGAGTTGAGTCAACACATCAGAGTCTTGTTCCAGAAAAAGTTGTAAGGCATGCTTCTGCTTTGACCATGCAATTCTAACTAAATCGATAGGTTGACTTCATCACTCATCAGATGAACCAGTTTAGCATACAAAAGTTTTAAAAAAAATAACAAAAAAAGAGCACATCTTTTGCAGGGTGAGAAACCTTCAAGACATCCAGACAAAATCAAAGCATGTTGAAGAGCATGAATAGGCTTACATGAAGACGAAGAAGGCAGGCCTTTTAGGTAGTATCCAAGGATCCTTCACCTTCTTCTCCTTCTTAGTCGATTTCCTTTTGTTCAACTGAGAGCCTATACAAACTGCACATCACACCAAAATCACTTCAACAATCATCACAACAACACATACAAGCCAAATGAATGCCGTCTCAGCAAAGCACCGAAGCAATGGACGCGTGAAAAAAAAAAAAAACCTAATGATTCCTCGAAAAATCGATCGGAAGCAATCGGAGCTTACCTCTTCATGCGCTCTTACCGTTGGAGAATCTTCAAAGTGTTAAAAAGATGCGGTAGCAAAATCAAAATGTCATTTGTGCCCGGTTTAATGGAACCGTTCGGGAACCGGACCAGACCAGTGGTCCACTTCCTGATTTCAAAAAATTGAGAACCGAAATCACAATTCGATTCTCAATTCTTGAGGGGAAATCGGACCGGACCAAAAATCGATCACCCCTACCACCAATAATCGTTATCAGTGATGACCACGAACCGAAATATCTCTAGGTAACTACAGCTTTGCCGAGGTATCGACTAGATTCGACGTATCCACCGTCATTGCCCTCGTCCTGACTAAATAAAAAAGAAATCTGTCTAGAAGGTCCGAAGTGCCTTCCGTTTTGTTTCGATCGGAAACAGTTTGACCACCGTCAACTTAACTATATCCCCCACTCTCAAGTGCCGAGCTCTCCTACCGAAATCAGAAGGAGAAACAACCGGCGCTTTGCTTGCTCGCTCGCAGAAAATGGCGCCGGCGAAGAAGACCGACGTCTCGTCCATTGAAGACGACGACGATCTCGGCGAAGAACCGGGCGAGGTGGTCGATTCGGCGCCTCCGATGAAGGTCGGCGAGGAGAGGCCGCTCAACCGCACCGGCCTTGTGAAGAAGCTCCTCAAGCGTGGCCGTGGCTGGGAGACGCCCGAGCTCGGCGACGAAGCTACCGGTACTTCTCTCTCCATTTGCATCCTTTCATGCGTGATTGTGTGAAATTCGCGCGCGGGGGACTGCCGGACTGGTTGTCGCTGTTGTTAACAAGTTCGCTAAGTTTCTCCGTTGGATTTGGTTCTGTGATGCGACGCAGTTCATTTCGTGGCGACTCTGATTGATGGGACTAGGTTCGATTCCACCAGAGATAGAGATGAACCTCTGACATTGAAGCTTGGTCAGGGTGAGATTTCTCTCATGTTGTTTTAGCTTGCCTTACGCTTAGTCAATCATTTGGCGGCGAAGAATTCTTTCTAGGTCCGGTCTGAATCTGTTTTCGTTCCTTTCGAAGGTCAATTAGTTTCTGGTTTGGACCATGGGATTATAACAATGAAGGAGGGGGAATGTGCCTTGATCACCGTGCCTCCTGAATTGGGCTATGGAGCTGTGGGCCGCGAGGGTGTTCCTCCAAATGCAGCTGTGAGATTCGAAGTCGAGCTAATTTCGTGGATCAGAGTGGTGGATATCTGTAAAGATGGGGGGATTGTGAAAAAGATTTTGATAAAGGGGGAGAGGAATGAGCGACCTAGCGATCTAGATGAAGCCTTGGGTAAGTTATTCTCTTTGTTTGGGCTGAATCAGATTTAATCCCCGAGCTGGTGAGCCCCCTCGCCAGACAGACTTGTCTGGTGAAAGATGAACAACTACAATTGAATATGGAAGATAAAACGCGCCTCTTTTGTGATGAATTGCAGTGAAATATCGAGTGGCTTTGCCTGATGGTACCATTATTGCTGAAGCACCAGAAGGAGTGGAATTTTACATAAAAGATGGTTAGTATCTGATCAATGCTGGAAAGTTTTATAGCAGCAGATTATGGTTGCATCTTTGTGTCTTACATGATACTCAGGAATAATATGGTTCTTTCAGGTCATCTGTGTCCAGCATTTTCGAAAGCGGTGATGACCATGAAAAAGGGAGAAAAGGTTAAATTGCTCATTCAACCTCAGTGTATGTATCCAAATGATGTCAATTCAGTTGCATGAGGTCTGATATGAAATATGTAAATTTAAGTTAGACTTTCCACTGTGAATTTAGACTTGCTTAGGAGTTTCATCAATATTAAAATATTGCCTTAACTAATTCAAATGGATTGCATGAGATATGTCAAAGCCTGCAATTACGGGAAAGTTGTCTGATATGAAGACGTCACTCAAGCTTCATGAATTAAATACTATTTAGTGTGTTTGGTTTTCTGACTATAAAAAATTGCTTGTCTGTATAATTTCATTGTAAATGTTATTGACACTAGTGTTGGAGTTACTTTACTGCCGCCATTTACTGGGGCTTCCATTCAGGGCTCATAATTCTTCTCCTTTTTTAGCTTGTAGAATGTGGTCATAACAATAGTTTCACTTATATACTTACAGCCCCGTGGTTTCTCTCTGAGAGTCTCCCTCTCGACCTCTGCAACCAGGATGAGCATTGAGACTTTTAATGCGTTGTTGCAGCCTTTTTATGTCATAAGGTGTTTATCTTTACATTGAAAGACTGAAGGGACTAAGTCGATTATATCTAGTGAAAGGAAAAAAGTGATATTTGATAGATTCTGTCGTCATGGAAGACTATATGTAAGGTGCACTTAGACAGTCTTAAGTGTTTTACATGCCTAGATCTAGGACTTAATACCAAAGATGTAATCACACTCAGATGAACTGCTTTATTTGTACTTTTTTGAAGATGGGTGGAGCAAAGGTTTATTCTTGTTATCTCCTTTTGTGTGATGTGAGGATGTGTCTTGCTGTCAATTGAGTTGAAGATGTAGGCTGACTGCTCCATTCGAAAATGTTTTTATTTTCAATGCCACTTATGTTGTCTCAATCGAGCAGCATTTTGGAAGTACATTATGATTTTTAATGCATCATCAAATTATGGACCTATTTTGCTGCTCATAATGACTATATGACCTGATAAGAAAATGCCTGGTACATCTCCCATTGTAACTTTGAAAGTTAACAAATCATCTGGAGTGTGTTTTTGTACTTCTAATCAGTTTTTTTAACTGCAGATGCTTGTGGGGAGAAAGAATTTGATAACAGTGACCAGCTACATAATGTTCCTCCAAATTCTACCCTCGATATTGACTTGGAATTGGTATCTTTCAAGCCTGTTATTGATGTCACTGGCGATAATAAGGTACTCAAGAAGATCCTGAAAGAAGGGGAAGGAGCATTTACAGCAAATGAGGGTGCAGCTGTTACTGGTAAGTATTCCTATTCTTGGTTTGACTTCTTTAAAGGCTATGGCATTTGACTCTTTGAACTAAGTCGGATGAATTGAGTGGTGGGAAAATGCCTTTTCATTTGTCACATTGCTAATGTGAAATTGCGCAGTTAGCTATGTAGCTAGGCTAGAGGATGGGACTGTGTTTGAAAAGAAAGGACTAGATGGTGAGCAACCTCTGAACTTTGTCACAGATGAAGGTTGGTCAGATAATCTTACAGCTTCTATGCTTTATTATGAATTGGAATTGTTTCATATGGCTCGTGAAGTCAGATACCTTATCTTATTATTATTATTATTTTTTTTTGCTTGATATTGTCTTTAGAGCAAGTGATTGCTGGTTTAGATCGTGCGTTAGCAACCATGAAGAAAGGGGAGCTGGCTATGGTGACAATAAATCATGAATATGGGTTTGGAAGCGTAGAAGTTGTGCGAGATCTTGCCATTGTTCCTCCATGCTCCAATCTAATCTATGATGTTGACATGCTGGATTTTGTTAAGGTAATGTATGACTGCATAAAATAAGAGTTATTTTTTATGAATATTAAAGAATGATGTCTTCTTGTGGACATTCTCATTCATGTGCTGAATCATGAGACCGGGTCTTTTTTCTTTTTCTAACCAATTTTAACATACGACATTATCCCTCCCTCTGTAATTTTGCCCAGCTTGAATGATAGTTTGCTTTGGCCTGTAACTCAACTTTACCACTTTTCTTCACAAAGATCTGTGAAGAGTAGAGAGTTATTTGTGAATGAGGAATTAGTTAAGCAGTGTAAGAATCAAATCCCCAGTAGTCTCCATTTAGCTGCCACTCTGTTCCCTACTTATTCTCCGCACATAAAATGGAACTTGTGCTTTTTCTTGGTATAAGTTGATAAAACTTCCCCAAAGTTTTCCATCTTCTATAGCGACTAATGAATGTGATTGCAAAGATTAATGTAAAAGACAAGATATTCTGCTCATTTTGAAGATTATGAAATTTATAAGGACAGACTTTTCGAAACATAACTTAACTGAAGATTGTTAAAATTTCTTTCGCGTTGATTTATATCATATTTTGCTGTGCCTGTTGTTGATATATATATATATATATATATATATTTTTTTTTTTGAAACCTAGTTCTCATTGCTGTTCTTTTCACTTATTTCTTTAAGTAGTTTCAGTAATGTTTTCATGTATATGGTTTTTTGGGTATCAATACAAGATTCTTGTCATCTAGTTATTGAAAAAGTTATTTGCTTTGACACTTTTAATTAGCGGGAGTATTGATGTTCTCTCGTGCCCTTTTGCCATGAATTTTGTAAAGGAGAGAACCCCATGGGAGATGAATAATCACGAGAGAATTGAAGAAGCTGGGAGGAAGAAAGAAGAAGGCAATTTACTGTTCAAAGCCGGAAATTTTCGACGAGCAGGAAAGAAGTATGATAAGGTAACTGCTGGGGAGTAACGTCTAATTGAAATACGGTAAGTTCTATTTCGGTCACTCAAAGACTGATTATTTTCCTGTGATTATAGGCTGCTGACTATGTCAGTGAAGATGGTTCCTTTGAGGATGATGAGCAAAAGCTAGTCAAATCGTTGAGAGTTGCATGCTGGCTAAACGCTGCTGCTTGTAGTCTTAAACTAAATGATTTCCAGGAGGCAATTAAGCTATCTTCAAAGGTGAAGTGCAGAAGATCCCTTGACCATTTGCTGGATCTAGTAGATATGTAATTTTCTTTCAATTTCACTGGGAAGTAAGTTTCAGAGTGGGGAATTTCGTTGTGTGTGTCGTTCGGTTCTGGTTTTCTGCACGTGAAAGCAGCATCTGAATGTTGAATAATTAGGCAATGAACCAGATGAAGGGAGCTGTGTTACTTTTTATATTGCAGCAGTTTTGCTGCTCTGCTGATGCAACCGTAAAGAGAACTTGCTCTGCCTTAAAAATTACAGGGCGGGATGATGAGCATCTGATTTACTCCCTTTCTTTTTGGAATTCAGGTACTGGATTATGAGTTCAACAATGTGAAAGCATTGTACAGAAGGGCGCAAGCTTATATGGAGATTGGGGATCTGGTCTTAGCTGAACTAGACATCAGGAAAGCTCTAGATATTGATCCTGTTAACAGGTGAACAGTTACTCTAATTTTTCATTTGTTTGCTGTTTTAAAAAAAGAAGAAGAGTATTTCGTATTTCTAGCTTTGCTAGATTGAGACAGTAAATAACAGTGAGAAACATATGCCCAACAATGGAGTAGAAATCCTGGCACAATCACAGATAAAAAAAGGTTATTTGGCCTTTGACCGGTATTTTAATTTCAAGAAAGAGAGCCTCTCTCTCAGCAGAAAGGTAACTAGTAGATCCAAAGACGAATTTGTTACTGGGCCAGGAGTGGTGAAATGAGCATTAAGCGTGTTAAGCATGTGGATATCATTCCAGCGGGCCTATTTGGTTCAACATTGCAGATGAGCGTTTGGGCTCTAAAGTCCCTTGGCCAAATGCAAATGTTGTTTGGTTAAGTTTTTTGCTCACTTTGGCCAGATGCACTTGCATCTCAAATGCTCTCTAAATCCCCTTAACCCAAAGTACCTGATACTTCGGGCTAAGGGACTTTGCGAAATGTAACTAATTTTATTTTTTTTTAATTTTAACTTTGTCACCTTTGCTGGTCGCCAAACAATATTTACGTTCCAATGTGTTTCTAAAATACACTTTATCAAACACTTCTTGCATTTTGTAAAAGGCCTTTAACCCAAAGGTATTTGCATTTTCTTAAAGTCCCTTGGCCAAATGGTGAACCTAACATGCCCTAAATTTTGGCTTCCATTGCAAGCTTTGACACTTATGCTGGAATGCATTTTTGTAAGGGAGGTGAAAATACTAGAGAGGAGCTTGAAGCAACTTCAAGCCGAGAGCAACAGGAGAGATGCCAAGGTGTACAGCAACATGTTTGCATGGATGACGAAGGATACCTCCTTGGCTATTAAGGTTAGTGGTCTAATCTTTGACAAATGCTTCAATTTTGATGCCGTCCCAGAGACTTCATGTCATCCGCCGGAGAGGACGCGTGGTAGTTTCACTATGTGGTCATGGTTTTCTGATGCAACAGAAATATCTTTTTGCCACGCAGCAGCATTCATTTTGCCTTTTCAAATGGTGGTCAAGGTCCGGTACCTTGCCATCCATTGATTTTTATTTATTCATCTGAGAAATTAACGGAATTAGTACATCAGTTTGTTTTGGTTTTAGCAATTATCTGATTACATCTGATTGGTGTTGGGACTTTTATTCAATGTTCTGGCAGAAACTGAAGGTCGAGAAACCAGAGAAGAGCAAGGATGACGAAGAGAGTTTGGTTGCAATGGATATGGAAAAAACTGCAGATAGTTCCATACCTGTTGAGACTAGAACGGTGTGAAAAATGTTTACGTGTATATGCATGTCAAAATCATCAATCTTTTGCTGTGACAGGAACAAAGAAATCATAATCAATACAGGGGAAAGAGGAAAGCAGAATGTACCAACTTCAACTGAGTATGAGCATGGGGCTGCAAATTTTGTTCAGCTGCTCCTATGCACAAACGGTTGCTCTTGCTATTAAGTGGAGGCAGAATTATGCAAAAAACTCTATTCTGAATGTTGCAGAAACACCACTGTCGCCGGGTTTTTTCTGCTGAGCAGCAGGAGAAGATGCCTGGGAAGTATTGGACAATAGGAGTGATGTGCCGTGATGGTAAAGGCAGGTACATCGTTTTCCACATTAAAATGACATGAAAAGAAAACACTTAGATTTGAATGCATGTCTAGTGAACTCCAGGGGACCAGTTGTCGGTGGTTACGCGTCTGATAGGACTTGGTAGAGTCAGGGTTTCTCACTTAGTAACCTTGAAAGCTACTGCCATCACTCTGAGTTGAGCTTTGGCTGATGCACGTGGATGGGCTGTTGCGTGCATTCATTTAGGTTAGTTGAGCCGACAGGATCGGATGACACGCCTGACTAGAAAAAACGAAAAAGGAAATGCCTAGTTGACTGGTTCAAAGATAAAAGCTGATGCTTTCTAATCAGCAACGAGAGTAGGAAAACAAGGGGCGATGAAGGAGAAATCAGCATTGTAGTATATTGAAAGATAATTTTGTTTATCAAGAAATGTACCGTCAGTTCAATCCGACAATTTCTCGCTGGGATGTTGTGAAAACCGGCTTCAATGTTTGGACGTGGGAGGAGAATAGATCATCATAATGTTGAGATTGTTCGATATGCAAAGTGATGAACGTGAAGTAAAAGATTAGCAGCTTTCTGAGACATGAATTGTCAAGGATGTTTTCCAAATTGAATGATTTTGATGACGATGGAACTTATATGGGTGTTTTAACAAACTCGATTAAGCGCGCGGTCGTCTTATTGTATTAGCGGACAAGTGCTTGAAACCGAGAAATTGAAGTATTTACACTGTTCTTGAGTTCGTCTCCTGTCAAATAAACGGTGTCCCAATTAACTAGCAAGTGTCGAACCCTTGGTTCATAGTCTATTTCGGGATTGCTGTAAAAGGAGTCGGGTCCAATGGTTCTCGATTTTGCTTATTTGGGTTCGACATGCCTGAACTTTTCTACCAAAAAACAAGAAAGCCATGCACGGAGCGAGTCCCACCATCAGATCGTGGAACACATTCAACATCACTTCCCACGGCAAAAACCATGTAACTGGTTCGGAAACCGGTTCTCATTCGAACAGGTCCGGGAGCCGGCTCTAAATTTTAGGAATCCTTTGGAATCGGGCCAGTTTTCGGTTCCAACTATCTAAGAATCGGACCGGTATTGGAATTTTTAACAACTATTAAAAAAATTTAAAAAATTATCAAAAAATTCCTAAACCTATTACATTTTTACCAATTTAGTCTTAAATTTTTTTTTTGTGCTGATTCAGTCTTAAATTTTTTGCATTTGTGTTAATTCAGTCCGTTTGGCTAGTTTTAGCCAGCATATGCTGATGTGGATGACGATCGGTGCTGAAATGGATGCCCCCGTGGATAATTTTTAATAATATCTTAACTTTTTAAATTTTTTTTTGTACTTTTCATTTTTAATTTTTTTATTTTCTGTTTCTTTCCTTTTCCTTTTGCTTTCTTCTTGCTCCGTTTGCATTTGCAGTAGACTCGTTTTCTGCGATAAAAAACGTGAGGAAGAACCACCGTCGCCTCACCTCACCATCAACCCGACCCCTTCGATGGCTTCACCGAAGAGGTCATACACCTCATCCTCGACCATCTCGGCGACGACAAACCCACTTAACCGAATGGATTTTTTTTGGTCTTCGAGATCGCCCTCGCCCAGGCCAGATCTGGGTGATTGCGTTCGTCGGCTCTGTCGCGTTCAACATATCTCAACCAGGCCGGAGCAATTCATGGCCACGATTGACAGCCCTAAGAGATCCACGAATATGAGGGTGGAGTTCCGGGACCTAGAGAACGAGGTCAGCATCCCAACCGCGAAATGAAGCGGTAACGGCGAGGGATCGAAGGGAGGAGGTCGGAGGGACCTGCGCTGACGGGACTCCACGGAGAGGAAGGACTTGCAGGCGAGGGAGAAGGACTCGCGAGCAAAAGGTTTGTCATCGCTGAGGTGGTCAAAGAGTTGATGAGGCCGGCTCGGGTTAGTCGTGGGATGCAGTGGCCGCACGGCATGGTCTTTTTCTTCTTCCTGGCGTTGTTGAGTTTCTTCGTTAGCTGCAGAACACGAAACAGAGGAAGAAGAAAGCAAGAGTAACAGTAAATAGAAAGAAACAGAAAAGAATTTTTTTTAAAAAAAAACTAAAATACTATTAAAAATAATTCACATAAGCGTCGGCGCCCACGTCATCACCGACCGGCATCCACATCAGCGTCGGCTGACCAAAATTGGCTGGACGGACTAAATTGGTACAAATGTGAAAGGTTTAAGACTCAATCTAAATAAAAAAAGAATTAGGACTGAATTTACACGAATACAAAAGATTAAAGATTGAATTGACAATTAAAAGATTTAGGACTTAATTGGCAAAAGTGCAATAGGTTTAGGGATTTTTTTAATAATTATCCCTAAAAAAATTAGTCTCTCTTGCCTTACCTTGTGATTTTTATTGCTCATATTAAAGATTGTAGCTTTTGGTGGATAGTGAGTTTATTGCTACTTATGTTATTTTGCCGGAAAAAATGAAATGAAAAATCACGTTCTCGGATAGGCCCTTGAACTGGTTCAAAAAACATGGTAGATTCCAAAATAGATCCAGGACAAACTCAACACATGGCGCTCCTAGACTAACAAGGATTGTCTGTTTGCTCACTCAAGCCCATTCTTGAAGCTCAACTCTTAAGGTGTAAAAAATTTATGATTCTCAGATTCCACGTATAGCAGCAAGTGAAGAGCATACCGAACCAATTGTGCTACTGAATCAACAAGAGAATTCTAAAATTCTAGGAATTATACTTAGGGAGAAGAAGAGAGAAAACAACTCATAGTTTAGAATACCTTCACACTAATATTTTACAATAGGCAAAATCTGCCTTTTTACATGATACGGGGGCCTTTTATAGGCGATACACACTTAATAAGACAAATTACTATAGCAGTATTATTTGGTACTGTTCATCATTGTGGCGATATTGTTCACTCGATGACTTTTTCAAGCATATCCCATGAAAGATTCGTGTGTTGGTATGACCAGATCTCAAGAGGAACTTCTTGATTTTTTTCACATAAAACTCTCTGGAGTTCTCTGTACTCATTTTGCATCAGTGTGATGGATCTGGAAAGTGTTGTGTTGAACCGGAAGACTTGTCGATGTGAGATTTGGCTTGAATGTAGTAGTGCCGTAGGGCAATGCTACTTCTTTCAAGTTTCCTATTGGACTAAAAAAAGCCCAAAGTTTATGGAAGATGATTGTGGTGTGCCTTTCTGGTTCATCTTTTTCGATGCGCCTTTGGGAAATGAAGTTATTCTTCTATGCTGTTAAAGACTGGAACCAAGTGAGCATTTCTGTCAAGCCTTTCTAGTTTGAGAAATCTTCCATGAGTGCTCTAGACAGAACTCGAACAATCTTATCTGTGGAAAATTCAATGGCAACAACATATATATTAAGAAAATATCCAAAGATCCATTTGAGATCTTCAGGGAAATCATAATCAGACGACCACTGCAAAACATGAATGAATTTGGATTAAGACCATTTGATCCTAATAATAATCCACCATAAGTGCTGAATATGCGGTAATGATATGTATGCATTTAATACTTCAAATTCTCAGAAAGATTATTTTTCTCAATCTCTTGTGGAACCTCTGGAGAGTAACTAAGAGAATTCCACTGTGTTTCTCGCATCGAAACAGCTCGGAATGTTCCTGCTTGCAAAGGATTCCTGTGAACATAAATGTTGATGGATTCAATTAGCTGCTTTGCTCTAGACAGGAAATCTGCAAGGACATTTTTCTTGCCTGAAATATATCTAGCATCAAAAGAATATTTTGAGAGCCATTCAGCCCACCTTAACAGTTGATGATAGGAAATATGTTTATTCTTGAATTTGAGCATTTGGGGAAATAAAAACGTATCCGTTTCTACCAAAATGTGATGCCCAAGAAGATGGTATTCAAATTTCTTGATGCCGTATTTGACTGCGAGAATCTCATTAAAAGTCGAGTGGTAATGCATTTTTGCAGGGTGAATCTTCTACTATCGTAAGCATAGATGAAGCGCTTACCTTTGATTTCTTCCAAGAGAATGGCTGCCAAATATTTATTTGTTTGCAAAATTCTCCGACCTGTAGAAGGAATTTGCAAAGGAGGAAGATGCTGCAAAATTTCTTCGAAATAGGTTAGAGCTTGTGTTTGTTTCGGTCCCAAGGGGGAGCATCTTTTTTCAATATTGTTTGGAGAGAATAAATCACTTTGAAGATCTTTGGTGCAAAGTCTCGGAGATAATTGATAATTCCAAAGAAACCTTGGACTTGGTTAACTATCAAATTCTCGGAAGGAAATTTTTGAAGTTCCTCTACAAGGTGAGGTCCTGAACAATAGGTACCTTCCTTTAAATGCATACCTAATAACTCGATCTTCTTTTGAGCAAGAGTCATCTTCTTTTGTGAAAACATGATTCCATGCTTCTTGACTATGTTAACAAACAGGGAAAATAATTTACAATGAGATTTTTCATCAGGACTGTAGAGGAGAATATCATCAATGTAAATCTGGGCATGTGGTAGAATAGGTAAGAAAATTCTACACATGACTTTCTGAAAAATGGACAGGGCTATTTTAAGACCAAATGGAACAACTGTCCACTGCAAATGCTGCTTTAGAATGCAAAAATTAGTTTTTGGACGGTCATTGGAATGTATTCCAATTTTCCAAAAATATGCTTTCAGGTCAAACTTTGAATAGATTTTAGCCTAGGCTAGGCTACTGAACAAATAATTTTTGTGAGGCAAAGGGAATTTGTCGTCTCGAAGGAATTGGCTCAAGGGTAGTTAATTGATTACCAATCTGAGCTTACCACGATCTCTCTTGTTCATATAAAAGGCTTCACAAGCCCATGGTGAATCGGAGGGTTCAATGAGACCTTGAGAGAGTAGCTGAGCACATTCCTTCTGAGTTAAAGCAAGATGTTAAGGATTCATACCAGAATGACTAGCTTTCACGGGATTAACATCTTCACTTTTTTTAAAAGGAAGTTTGACAAAGAAATAAGGGTTTTTCCAAAGAGGATTTGAATAAGTTTGGACAAATTGGGAATGAGACTCAGAGCAGCAGGATAAGAGACTCTGGATGATTGGATCAAGGATTTCTGGTCGAATTATGAAAAGTCTCTGGATATCCACATATTCACGAAACTGGTCACCAATCAGTAAACTAGTTGGCTTGATCTTTAGCCAAGAAAGCTTGGCAAGAATATCTCAACCAATGATAAGGTCTTTATCTAGGGAATTAAAATCAAGAATTTTAGTGGATATGGAACATCCTTGAAAGATCTGGAGTGTGATGATTTTGCTATGAAATTTTGTGGTAAAAGTATTACTAGAAGCAGATGAAAATATCTTGTATAAGACATCAAGAATTTCTCTAGGAATACTTTTACATCCACGAGGGATGCAGTTGCACCAGTATTTACGAGAGCGATGATTTGGATTGGTTTATCACCCTCTGAAGTGCAGCTTTGGATGGAGATATATGGAGAATAGAAGACTGATTGGACATGAAAAGAGTCATTGATAATATCAGAGAAGAATGCAAAGATATCACCAAGGGATTTATTAGAGTCTGAAGAATATGTCTGAAGAGCAAAGAGGGTATTGGATGAAGGTTCATCTTCAACAGAGTATACAAATTCGATATTTTCATCATCCAATGAGATACCTGTAGTTGCCAAAATCTTGTGAATCATATAGCTTCCTTGGAGCTTTGCTTGAGGACAGTCTTTTGTAAAGTGTCCTTTCTTGCTACAAATGTAGCACCTATCAGATTTCTTCTTCTTTTTGAAACCAGAAGAATGATGCCGTTACTTCTTTCGAATGAATTTCCACTTTACTTTCTTGTGTCTTTATGTGCCAAAGGAAAACTTATTAAAGGAAAATTTCTTAAAATGCTTTCGTTTCTTATGGCCAGTAAAAAAGGGGTCACTGCAATCTCTTGAGCATTTAATTTTCAAATGGGGTTTGACACAACTCTTCTCAAGAGAATGATTCTTCCGGATATAACTCTTGAAGGCTTCTCTTCTATGGCACATTTCTTCAATAGCAATGTGGACTAATTGTTGAATTTCGCCAAAAGTAGCAACTATGATGGTCTTATTTTTGAAGTGTATGGTTTTCTCAACAGCTTGACTAATCTCTTTGGGAATGGAAGCCAGAAAGACTAACTTGAGATTATGATTTGAACCAAGCTGGTAGAAAAGCTTGATCAGCTCTCTAACATGTCAATCTAGGCCTTTTTGACCGTGGAACAACATTTTCTTTCAAATGAATATTGTCTTTTGAGTTCTTTTGAATCTTGGGGTTGGCCAATAAAGAAAAGATGGAATAACTTCATCAATGGATATGGTTAAGAACTAGAGTTGATCTCGTTCTAGGGCTAATTTCCACCAATCTTTCAAGGAACTAGTGAATCTAGTGATGAATTCAATGAGCACATCATAAGTACTATGTTCTTTTAGGTTCTTGGTAATCAACCAAGCATGAAATTCTTGGAGTCTTTCAGGCCATTTAGGATAAGAGATATCATCCAAAGTGAAGAAATCAGACGAATAGGTTTTTTGGGCTAAGGATGATGGATCATGGTAGGGTTGTGAAGGTGGAGGTGGATGTTCTACATCAGGATAATCTTCCATTTCTTCTTCAACGATTGGCTCTGTAAGATCTGCCATGATGATGTCTGCAATACCAGACTGAGAACTGGAATCATAGGATTAAATATCAAGAATGGAAGAAGATTCACTCATAGAGACTTCTGCGGTGGCTAGAGATGAGGGATTTATAGACTTCACTGTCGAAATGGTAGGAACTTAATTTTTAAGGAAATGTTCCAAAGGATTAGAAATCATATATGAATGGGAAGGTTTATGTGGTGGAGATGGAGGAGAAGATTGTTCTGGTGGAGTTGGAGGATGTGGAAGCGAAGTTTGCTTCTTACCCTTTTCTTTCTTTTTTTGATCTTGCTTTTTAATACGATCTCGAAAGGAGAAGATATTCGTCTTTGGAGGAGATGCTGTTGTACTAAGTACAACTAGAAAAGAGCTAGAATCTAAAGAACTTGACGAGAAGAAGGATGTTGGCTTTGGTGTTACTGTTGGGAATAAGAATGGATTCATGGCATACAGATTCCTTTGCTCTGAGAGAGCCTTTTGTTCTTGCAATATCTGGATTTGTCGTCTGAGCTTTTCAATCTCAAGAATCTGGTCTTCCAGATAATGGCCGGTAGAGATCCATTTTGTTTTCATCAAGTAAAGCATCTTTTGGAAATCTTTCAACATCTTTTTTGAGATAGATGTAGTAGTCTACTCGATCGAGGCGAGTAGCAACTGAGCTTATAGCTACATTGTGGCCTAGAGCATTCTCTATCTGCCAGCTCAAAACAGCTTCAACTAGAGTAGGGCCTTTCGGTCTTTCTTGAAGATAAACATCATTAGGAGTTGGGATCTTCGAGGAGTGTAAGTATTTCTGTTGCTGATCAGAAAAGCTTTCCACAGGAGGAAATCTGAAGGTGGCTGTACTTTTTCAGATGCAGAAGGTTGTAAATGGGGAAAATCCTCTAGTCTGAACATACAAATATTGGGTAAAACAGGGGGTGGTTTGGATTTAGGATTGCAAGTGTATGGCTTAATGAGTTTGATGGGACAAGCATTTTTCTTTACCCATTGGAAAATGAGTTTGTAGAATGGTGAAGTGATGGGTTTCTTTGGTGATAGAGGTGGAGTAGATGGTTTTGGTTCATCTAGAGGACATGCTGATGAAGGTGGAGAAATTTGAGGAGGTTTAGGGAAACCATACTCAACCATATATTGTCAATGCTTACTGTCTTCGCTAAAAGATCCTACCGTTGGATCACCGTCTAGGTACTTTTGGTAAAAAGAATCTTTCTTCTTTTTCTTCCTTCTAGAAGTAGGTCTATCATCCTCATCATCTGGGTATAAGCATGAGGAACAAGAGCAATCAACATCCCAAAAAAAATGTTTGGTAGGATCCTTGAAACAATGGATGGGTCGTCCATGCTCATCAAAGGATTGAACATGAGTTTTAGGATCAGGGTCTTCATGCTGACTGACTCAGTTGAACATGGTGTGAAACACAAGATGGTGAGAAATGAGGGAAAAACAGAGGAATAAGTGTCTTCCTTTTCTTTGGTGAATTTGATGGTAACAGTACCATCCTTTTTCTTGGTGTATTATGGTTCACAGGATTGGACATGTTTGAAATTCTGGTGAAATTTTTCTTAGTTGGTTACCCAACTATCAAGAAGGAGTTTAACAAGCCGATCTCTTGAAAGTTGATGAGGGACATGGATGCATGAAGTCTGGTCGTTGTCGACAGAGATAAGCAAAACATCTTCTACACTTAGAAGGTTTAGGTCAATGACAAAATTTTGCACTCTATATACCATATAGTAGTGAAGAATGGCAATTATAGTAGATGTGATTTGAGGAGTGCCAGTGATTTGTAACTCGACCTCCAAAGAAGAGAGGAGGATGGAATCTGCCAATGCCATGTTGAAATTTAGAAAGAGGTAACAAATATTGTGCTTGCATTCAGAGTAGTCTGAAACGTGCTAATGCAAGCATGCTAATATTTGAAGAAACGAGTATCAAGAAGAGTAGCGCGTGCAACAACTGGTAACTTTTTTCGTCATGCAAGGATAAGGCCAAATGGATGGCTCCAAAGTGAAGATAAGTATAACCCTGTTGAGCCCACTGAGCAGGAAATTCAGGTGGAATCCGAAGAGTTTCAAATTTCTTTTGCTGCGTAGATAGGATAGGGTGCTGATCAAATTTGATGAGGTGTTTGATGGATCTGATTGGAGAGAAGGATGATGGTTTACAAAAAACAGGATAAGGGTTCACGAGAGGTAGCTGTGTTTCAGAGATTTTTTTTATCATCATTCACATAGGATACCTCATAAAGGTAATCCAGTTGGGATGAAGTGGTTTTTTGAGTTCAAATGTTGGAGGGAGTGAAACTAGAGTTTTTAATTGAACAAGAGCTGCAATATCTATAGAGGGTTCCATGAGACTATAAATGTCTTCTCACCCTTCAGCAGGTCCTGATTTTAGAATACTAATCTTGACTTAGTTTTGATATATAACTCTGATACCAAAAAAGGAAGCGGGGACAAGCATGAACTCGATGAGCGGATATGCTATCCCCAACACATGATTTCAAATATTTGAAACCGTTTATAACATGATTGGTTTCAAAGTTTAGATCTTAAATCTACCCATCCGACTCATGCTCATCCCGTTTTCTTTTTTCACAGATTTTTGCACACCACAGTTTTTTATTTTTTACGTGTCTACTTAGATATCACTCGCATAATACAGGAGGGATGAGATAAGATGTGCACCTGGGATTTTGCGCGACTATTGAATGTTACTTGGGCCGCGTTTTTTTCGCAAACAATAATTAATTTGGAAAACATTGTTGAGAAAATAATAATCTCTATTGCATACAAGAATGAAGAATGAATGAAATGAGAAGTATCTTCATCGTTGTAAAAATTATTTACACATAAATTACTATCGATAATGAAAACATCTTTGATTAACTAATCATTTCAAGTAAGATAAATGATTAGTTTTAGGAAAACATTTTGCAATCAGTCAATTTTCAATAAATCCATAGGATGACAATAAGGTTGGTAATGCTTTTTGATGCGGAGTGTTTGTATGAGCTATAGTACGTAGGAGTGATTGGTTTCAGGGGAAAAATTTATCTAATAGGCTATAAATTTATTATGCGGATGTTAATTAAGTCATAAAATTTTATTAACCAATTTAGCTCTAAACTTTGTTGAAAATTTCTGTATAGTCCTTCCGATTAATTTATATTTGAAATTGATGGATGTGGTGATTTAGTCATTAGCGGCCGTTCTCCTTCGCACATTGCCACATTGGCAATTTCTAATAAGATTCGCCAAAATGACTATATAAGTTACATGAATGTGTATACAAATACACCACTTTTGTATTTGTATACACATTCATATAAATGTAACACTTTTGTCAACGACATATACGTACGTCTAAATGCACCTAATTTAACAAAAATTACAGAATTATTGTTGAAGTACATTGATGTTACTAGGCGTTTGATAAGGATCCAGATCACCTGCCCTGATTGAATTAGGGCAGGTGTACCCTACTCGATCTGGGTCATCCGTTTTTGAACGGATGGCCCAGATCTCTTACAATAGGGGGGAATTTTTTTGGGAAATGATTAGGGCCGTCCGTTATTAAACGGACAGCCCTGATTCAATCGGGGTATTCCTGCCCCGATTTCGACGTGATAGGGGATCCATTTATGTTTGATAAAGCATTTTCTTCCTAATTAATATAAAGTATGGTAATCGTGGAGTTTTTTTCTTGGCATGGTTCAAATAAGAAAAACTCCATTCCACAGATCAATTTTCTGAATTGCCTATTTGAGTCGCGACCCTTGCTCAGCTGCAGATGAGGGCTTGCAAGCCCTCGCCCAGAGACTGGCGAAGGTTGCCGGGCCTCAATCGATGGCCGATGGCGCTGTGCCATTCCTAATCAATAAAAAAAAATAATAGAAAATAAGAAAATTAATAAGAAATTAAGAAAAAATAAATAACGTAAAATAGTATTAGGAAATATCCGTGTCTACGTCGATCGTGCTACGTCAGCACTAGTTGGCCAAATAGATTGAATTGTCACAATTTCAAAATATTTAGAACCGAATTTACAAAAAAATATTTAGGACTAAATTGACATAGGTTTTGGGACTTTTTTTTTTTGGTAATTCTGCCTTAATTTTTAAATCAATTAACATGAGACGTTGCTAGAATATGCATGAGAGCTACGTGGGAAAAGTACCAAAAAAGTCATATACTTGTTGTATTGTTATCAATTCAATCATAAACCTTTTTGCATTGGTGTTAATTTAGTACATTCAGCTAATTTAGGATGAAAATCACTTAGCATGGACTTTCTTTGCATTGGTACTAATTCAATCCTATACAATTTTTTTTATTCATTTTCGTTTTTTCGTTTTTTTTTTGTATCCCTTTCTTTTTGCCGATGGGTGGTCGAGCTTGCTTGGATGAGGGCGAGCACTCGGGAGGCCGACCCTCGCCTAGGCCAGGGTGGCCTTGCCTAGTGATGGCAAGGCCGTCTTGGCTTTGGTGAGGGTCGGCGTCGCAAGATTTGAGGGTCAATGTCCTCAGATTTGGCAAGGGGGGACCTCGCCAATGCCTAGGCGTGACCTGTTTTGCTTGTGGCCAGAGATCAGGCAACCCACAAGATGAAAAGGGCAAGAGAAAAAAGAAAGAAAAAAATGATTTTTTTTTGAAAAATTATAAAAGATGTCAATGATAACTCCAACCATGCCACATAGGATTGCCGATGTCCACATTAGTTATTCGGTGTAACTTGATCGGATTGACATAATTGATACCAATGTGAAAAAAAAGGATTAAATTGGTCCTATTGAAAGATTTAATATTAAATTGGTAGCAATTTTAATATTAAATTGGTAAAATTAGTACCAATACAATAGATTAATTTTTTTTAGTATTTTTCCCGAGCAATGCGATAACCCAATGGAGACTCCTTGTTGGTTCTTTACATTGTACATCTACCCGGAAAGTAATGGGATAATTACATATATGGTCTATGAACTTTGGCAGAATGTGCAATCTAGACCATGAACTTTTAATTTATTCAATTTAATTCCTGAATTTTCGCAGAATGTGCAATTTGGTCCCTATACTTTTGACTTGTTCAATTTAATCCATAAACTTTTAGTGCATCAATTTATTCTCTGAATTATAGAAAATACTCAATATAATCCTTTTGTTAATTTAAGATCAGGGATAACGTTGAATATTTTCATATAGTCAATGGACTAAATTGAATGTTTACTAAAAATTCAGGGACTGAATTGAACAAGTTAAAAGTTTTGGAATTAAATTGCACATTCTATTAAAATTTAGGGATTAAATTGAACAAATTAAAGTTCAGGGATCAGACTGCACGTTCTGTCAAAGTTAAGGGACTATTGTGTGATTTTGTTGAAAGTAATTTGTGGCTTTGATAGAGCCGAGCGAGTGCAAAGCACGTGCCATATTCGTAAATCCCATGCGGTGCATTTTCCTCCTCATACTTCCCTCCTATCCGACTTTTTTTTTTGTCTGGGCGTCTATAATGGCTATTCATGAGAGAACTTCAAGGACGCAACTCCAAGATGCATAAAAGCAGTAGAGCCAAACGGGTCTTTTGCGTTCTTGATTCTTCGATCACCTGTTGCTTTCACGGCCACGAGCCAATCGTTCCGGGCCTCGGGGCCAATCGTTTCTTATCTTATTTTCCCGTATTGGCTGGAATATCATCAGACGCTTGTCTCCTTAGCGCCACAGGAAGAGCGAAGACGACACCGGTCAAAGAAGAGCAAAAGAGAGGATGGCCAACTCCGGCGGCATTGCCCCTTTTGTTGTGGCTATTCTTCTGGTGCAGGGGTACGTCCAGCTCTCGTGCTGCGGCTCAAGAGTGGAGTTCCTTCCCGGATTCGAAGGGCCTCTTCCATTTCGTCTCGAAACTGGGTGAGCTCCGATGTCTAGTGTCCAGTCCGCGAGGCTTTCATCGTCTCTGGTCCTTCGAAACGATCCGACCCGACCCGCGTGAACTCAACCTGAATAGTGTACTCTAGTGAGTGTCAAGGAATATTTAAATGAAGGACCAGTTCCGAAACCGGAAACTGGAACATACCCTATAATTCACTGTTCCGAAAAAATTGGACCAAGAAACCGAACCGGTTATATACTTGGAAGCAGCTTTGTAGAACCGGATTTATTATGTGAAAATCACACGATCGATATTACATATGTTGGCTTATGACTGGTGAATGAGTGGTCTTGTGTACGAACTCCAAGTTAGAGGTTACGGGTTCCATTCTTCCTTGTTGCATGCATCTCACTGCATATTTTTAAAATAAGGTGTGTGAGACCGGTTCAGTCCAATTTCCGGATTGAACCGTGCTTTGAATGACATCTCTGCCTATGAATTATTATGTACTAGCTCCCTGCCATGCACAAATCTCAAGTTTTTTTTCTTCTTCATTATTTATGATCGATTCTCTTAGGTAGGTAAACCTATGCGTGTAAAACATCATATTAATTTCATGGATCAAGAATCCTAGTCTCACCGAGCATATAGGGTTATTCATATGAGGCCCGTTCAACAAAAAAACCGAACTGAACTAGCCATACCCAAGCAGCTCAAAAAAAAAAAAAAAAAAAAACTGTTTGATTCTTGCAATCAAACATTGGAACTTGCCTGTAACGAGTTTGGTTGTCTGTTCTTTTATCAAAACTGATGGTAAGGCAGTGAGATGCAATTAGGAAAAATGGATAACAAGAATTTATTAATTATAGACCAAAAAAATTACCTAATATCAATCATGTGAACTTTTTAGACGAGTCCAGTTCTTGGGTTGAAGTGGTAACTGGCCGATTCGGTTCTATGAGCAACCGGTTTGGCTCCCGGTTCTCATTTTTCGGGAACCGGGACTTACATGATTGGTTATAGGTTTCAATCTCCAAACTGATGCACTTTTGGAGCTGATCACGCTCATTTGATTCATCCAAATTCTTTTAGAGTTTAATCCAAATGTATATGTTGATTCCTTAACTCATGTAACAAACCTATGATTGGATCCAAAGTTTTACACAACCCAATAGGTTCAAGTCTTTAAGAAAAATTGCGTTTTCGAGGATTAGAATTGTTCAAATTCACCATTTACTAAAATCAGTCCGCGAAATTGATATATCAAGTGATGTGATAGGTTGCGATGAACATTTA
This sequence comes from Rhodomyrtus tomentosa, assembly GCA_028455895.1. Lineage (NCBI taxonomy): Eukaryota > Viridiplantae > Streptophyta > Magnoliopsida > Myrtales > Myrtaceae > Rhodomyrtus > Rhodomyrtus tomentosa. The sequence goes on along the minus strand of JAPCWY010000001.1, from coordinate 29,140,316 downwards.
AACAACTGAGCCACATATGACGCGGTCCTATGCTGTTCATGTTTCTCATTCGATTGACATGGCTATACGACCAGTGTTGGCGTCATTAAGCCTACGGTTATTCCGTAAAGCTTTTACAGGTGCAGATTTGATCTATATGACGTGCTTTTCCATATCGAATCAGGTATGTTGGTGTTGGTGAATCAAAGGCAGTTCAACTCTTCTACTACTTTGTGGAGTCGGAGAGAACTCCCAAGGAAGATGCTCTCTTTCTTTGGCTAACCGGCGGTCCGGGTTGCTCTGCTTTCTCCGGTCTGATCTATGAAATCGGTGCGATTGAGAAAGCTGCATATCGGGTTATCTACTCACACAGTTGCACCGATTTTTCTCTTCATCAACCACACGGTGATCACTTGCCCTTGCAGGTCCGCTAAATTTCAAGATAAAGGCGTACAATAGGAGCTTGCCGGAGTTAATTCTAAATCCGTATTCATGGACAAAGGTAATGCCACACTAGGAATTGACCAGACTTACTATATACCAGATAATGATACTACATTGCATTCAATTGAGATAATGGGAATCAAAACTAGTAGTTGGGATTCTTAGGCATCCAGCATTATATTCGTGGATTCGCCTGTTGGGACTGGATTCTCATATGCGGAGAACCTGCTCGCTTACGAGACAGGAGATTTCAGACAAGTGCAACATCTTCACCAGTTTCTAAGGAAGGTATGCTCAGGGAAGTCTGATCTAAATAGGAGCAGCAGTCCGTGTACTAGGGTTTGATGCTTTGTTTGAATTAGGGTGATTTAATGAGACAAACTAACTTGCTCATATAATTTGGGCGAGATTCCAGTGGTTGATTATTCATCCAGAGTTCATCTCGAACCATCTTTACATCGGCGGAGACTCCTATTCGGGACTCATTGTCCCACTCCTTGTCCAAGAGATCATGGATGGTAATTGACAACGAAAGTTCGATTTCCATTTACTCTAGTTTCTGGGGTTATGTAGTAGTCATATCAGAGATGAAGGCCTATAAACTGAAGGACTTGTTAAAATGTGAGATTGATTCAAAAGCACAGCTCAATGATCTGCACCAGATTACAATGGCTCCCAACTTCCTCCTTCCATTATCCAAAAATTTCGATGGATATTCCTATAAACGTGCGCTCTTTAGGGGCGAGAACATTTCACCGATCAAATCATAGGAATTGATACCTAATGATTCCCGAAAAATGGTGACCGAAGTGGAATGGCCAAGCTCAAATTTGCACAGAAAAAAAAGAATCCTGCAATCAGTGTTAGCTCGATGAACGCGAATTTGAGTATGCAAGCGCTTAATAGTAGAGCCAAATGCAAAATGCTACTTTCATTCTCATTTTCCATGGCCTCGCAGGAAACGATGAAGGCAAACATCCAGCTATAAATATCCAGGTTTGTAGACGTACAATGATTGGCAGACTGAACCAAGAAAGAGAAGTTTGCTCCACTTTCTGCTTGGCTAGAAGTTAGATTCTTCTGAATGGATGCAGGGTTATGTGCTCGGAAATCCGGGGACGGATCCAGGTTTCGACAAAAATGCGCCCGTACCGTTTGCTCATGGAATGGGACTCATCTCGGACGAGCTCTATGAGGTGACTTGGTGCTTTTCCCTACATAAACGATCCGATTAGATTATGCTTACAGCCCCAATGGGGCGGAGGATCTTACTGAACATTGAGAACAAAATTTGTCCAATCCAGTCACTGAAGAGAACTTGTAGGGGGAATTATCAAATTTTCGAGCCTAGTAATGCGGAGTGTGCGAACGATCTGCTGGCTTTCTATCAGGTATCCCGTTCTTACTACAAGTGAATGAATTCATTTAATGTAGATAGCCCATGCAACCTCTACATCTTCTAGTTGAACCTTTTGGGGTATACCAAGATGGAAACATAATCCATGTATTGCCCATCACCTTCACAGTGCATTTCCGGACTCCAAACCGCCCAAATCCTGGAACCTCTGTGTGGATATGCGTCGCCGAAGCCCGGGGAGATTCTCGGAGACCGTAGATCTCTTATTGAGAATTTCTTCCTCGTTCATGAACTCGCCGCCGATCCCGATTCAGGCTGTCGGGTAGCTTGTCCTACATACATTCTCCTTGTTCTGTTGGTTACAGATTGTGGATTGCTTAAGTGATGCTTTTTTAAACTAAAAAGCCAAAATCATATAAATATACCATTTGAAGATCCTGCAGAAATCAACTCAAAGCTGCAATTTATTTTTTTATCCCTTTTGCGCATTGCATCACCAAAAGGCCAAGAAATCAACTCAAAGCTGCAATCTCGTTCTCTTATAGTTTTTGCATGCCATTACCTCCCAACTTTTTGCAAATTCATCTCTGTGTTCACGTAAGTGCAGACTTACGGATACAAGCTGTCTTATAGTTGGACCAACGACGACCATGTCCGCGAGACTCTTCACATAAGAAAGGTAAAAGAACTAAAGTGAAGAGCCATGAATTCACGTGCAAATAGTCGGTGCAAGATCAATGAAGCATGAACTTAATTGCAGGGGAGCATTGGGGATTGGCAGAGGTGCAACTATGGATTGAAATATACGAATGACATTTCCAGCACTTTGCAATACCACGCAAAGCTCAGTGCAAAAGGCTTGCGTTCTTTAATTTACAGGTAAAGTCCAACTCGATAGTTGAACGCTATGTAATTTAGCTTCTCTTTGTATTAGAGGATATGGATAGATTTGGAATTCCAATGTGCCTCGACAGTGGAGATCATGACATGATTGTACCATTCACGGGCACTCAAGCATGGATAAGATCGCTGAACTATTCGATCGTTGATGACTGGCGATCGTGGATGGTCCGAGGTCAAGTTGCCGGGTAAGCTATTGAATCCGGAGTTGTTAGTCAATCTAAAAGCTACCTAAGTGGGGTTTCTGAACGAGCTGCGATTATGCAGTTACACGAGGACTTACTCGAATGGAATGACATTCGCAACTGTTAAGGCAAGAACCCTCGCCCACGTCTCTAAATCGAATCACGATAGAAGTGAATGCTTGTTAATGGTTGGGTTAATCTGCAGGGTGGAGGGCACACCGCTCCTGAGTACAAGCCCGAAGAATGTTTTGCTATGTATGAGAGATGGATATCGCAGGAGCCACTCTAAGATGACTTGAGCTCGAAAGAAAGCGGCTTTCGAGCTCATTGCATTCTCAACTAGGACCAAATAGCATGAAGTTATTGGCAAAAGCATCTGCTAAAAAAATTCATTCATGGTCACTGGTTCACAGATTGGGCTCCCAATTGTATTTTCTGTCATGTATCGATAGCAGACAGCTTAGATTTCATGTGGCTAAACTCCAGCAATTTATTGCTCATATCCATGATATGTAATGACCCTGCAGGTTGAACAATCATCTCTCTCATCAATCCTATATCCATGAGTCAAATAACCATTTCCATTCATTCCTTTTTGGCTAGCAGATCGTTAGCGCAATGCTCTTCACAGGGAAATAGATGTGCAAAAAATAGCTGAAAAGCTGAGAATGGGTCTGAGGGAACCATGTCCATTTTATCTCATGAGTCTACAAATGAAAGGGGAAGACGACTCACGTCACCTCACACATTTCGAGGCATTTACAGATAAACTTGTTTTTGTCACACCAGATTTGGCTGTATCCAACTCGAGTTCTCCAGGAAGTAATTGCATTCTCGAAGTTTCTAAAATAGATATTTTAGATTCAAACACTCATTTCCACTGATCATCACACGCAATTTGTATGCATATATAAAAACTGCAGTGGCCCGGGATTAACTCAGTTGCCCCAGTTGCTGAAGCTTTGACAGCTTTTAAATTAGTGGAGTTTTTTTTTTTTTTGAAAATAATATTAAAAAAATAAATATTTACAAAATTAATCTTAAAAAAAATATTTATTATTTTAAATCTCCCCGGCAATTGAATTGCCAAGGATTGGGGGCGGAGGCCCCCATCAATTGGACCTTCTCGCCCTTATCTTCTTCTTCTTCTTTTTTTTTTTTTTAAAAAAAATATAAAAATAAAAATATTTACAATATTAGATTAAAAAATAAATTATTTAAAATTTTAGATCTTGCATCTTTAATTTATTTGCTTTGCTCGACAGTTGGACTTGCGAGCAAAGCATTTTAATTTATGTAAATATTTTTTCGACTCCGTCTCGTCGCTTCATGATCCTATCATAAAAAAATAATTTAAGAGCTTCGACTCTAAGAAAATCGAGCGAACAAGTGGGCCAACGATATTTGCTCGCGAGACCACGGAGCGATCATATTTACGTAAAAAGAATATTTACTTGTCTCGACTCTTAAAAAAGCGAACAAACGAGCAACACGACAACGTTTGCTCGCAGGACTACGAAGTGATCATATTTACGTAAAAAAAAAATACTTATGCACTCCGACTCCGAGAAAACGAGCGAGGCGACAGCGTTTGCTCGCAGGGCCAAGGAACGATCATATTTATGTAAAAAAAATATTTACACGCCCCGACTCCAACAAAAACGAGCATATGAGCAAGACGACCGTGTTCGCTCGTGGGACTGCAAAGCGATCATGTTTAGGTAAAAAAATATCTACGCATCTCAGCTCCGAGAAAAGCGAGCAAACGAGCAATGCGACGATGTTCGCTTGCAAGGCCACGAAGCGATCATATTTACACAAAAAAATATTTACGACGGGATCACGAAGCGACAAGGCGATGTCAAAATATTTACATAAATTAAAAAAATTAAAATGCTTTGCTCGGCAGTTGAGCAAAGCAGACAAATTGAAAATGCAAGGCCCAAAATTTTAAATAATTTATTTTAATATAATATTATAAATACTTTTTATTTTTATATTATTAAAAAAAAAGTAAGGGTGGGGTGAGGCCCCCACCCACTCCAATTGATATACCGTGGGAGGGGAGGGGCCCCACCCGCAGGCCCCCCTCTCTCCTAGGGGGATTGCGAGTGGGCCTCCAGGTCTCTCCCGACAAGGACATCTAAAATAGTAAATATTTTTTTTAGATTAATTTTGTAAATATTTATTTTTTTAATATTATTTTCGAAAAAAACTCAAATTAGTGTCTAGGATTGTCCCGGCAACAGGCAGCCTAAAAGAATTAGAAACTGACAGACAGTAACAGGCAAACAGCAGAAGGCACAGTTCGAGTCTGTTTGCCAGAGTTCAAGGGAGTAATTGCTGGTGTGATGTTAACTCTGGCATGAGATTTAGATACGTCTGTCTGTTAGCCTGGTTTCTTCTCCATATAGTACAAAACTGCACCTCTTCCACATTACAGCTGGACAGGAAGTCTCAAAACTTGCATAGTTGCTCCTTTCAACAATATCTTTCTGAAGCAGACAAAAGCCGGAACGGAGCCTCCCCAATGAATAGAATGCAGCTACTTCCACAAATAGTGTACGACACGTTGCCCAAAATTGCTTCCATAGGAAGTAGTGTGTTTATAAATATCTTGGATTGAATGTGATAGGTTTGTATCCTCACTTATCACGCATTTCCCGTTTAGGAAGTAATTCAGCTCGCCTGAGTCTCAATTTAAATCTCATGCCTGTTCATACAGGAAAGCCAAGTCAATGATATTATCAAAGCAACCACCTGGCGGGCCGGGGAAAAGATTAAATTCTAGTCGTTAAAAAAGATGGCAAAAGAAGTTAAAGGTCAGTTATAATTAAATACTAAATACTACAATATTTATGGTAAGGCTCTCAACTCAGGCAGGTAAACATAGCTGATTCACAGGCTACATGACGCTATCTAGCAAAAATTAAGCTATGGTATCTGTCCTTGTAATATCCCAGTATAAGGATGGGTATATATATTTTATGTGGAAACACAGTGCAGTGTAGATAATATTACCGCAGGAATTTCTTGAGAAAAACTTCAAGACTTCATCGATAATTAGAACCTGCAGTTGATATTACATGATAGTCAGGGAATAGTGATCACAATTTTACTCATGAGGATGAATTCAAGATCAGCGACTAAAAATTAGGCAATTATGTGTACAAGATAAAGAAGTATCACTCCTGCAAATTCCATGGGAAAGTGTATAAAAGCCTCATCTGGTCTCACATTAAAACCGACAAGAGGTTAATCTTGAAATGAGAAAAAGACCAAATGAAAGCATCCAAAGCAGAAAGGAAGCAAAAAATATCAACTCCTTATTAATTTGCAGCATTCCTTTGGGTTCTAGAGAGAGATTCAAATTTAGCAGATGACATGTCAAGCACTACTTACAGGGAACGAAAGATACAAAACGACAGTCCACTCAGCCCAAGACAGTGGTGTTACCTGCAATGCATTTCATTTAAATAAGTGTATATGAATTGTCTTCAATTATCAGTAATATCTTGGATGGGTCATCATAAATAGCTACTTACGGAGAAAAGAACGGACAGTGGATGCACATATAGTATTAATATGTGGAGAAGCATCGTCAGGATGATGGAGGCAACAAGCCATAAGTTACTCCATGGAGGGATAACACTAAAATTACACATGACGAAAAAATTAGCAGGAATTATATATATATATATATATATATATATATATATATATATATATCCAAGGAGAAACTAAAAGAAGCTGCAGAGGCTAATATCAGCAAACAAACTAATGCCAGCATTCTGTCCGCCAAATACCGTTTACACAGTCTATATTAAGCCCAACCTGCTTACAAGTTACATTAGTCAAATTTCCTAATGATGACCACATTTTTGTTGTCTGACAGCAAGAAACTAAGGGCCTGCCTGGTAAGACTGAAAAGTAAGTGCAAAAATTGAAGTATAAAATTTGAGTGCTTATAATCTTAACTGTTGAAAAATGAAATTATAAAGTTGTTTGGTGGTAATTAAAAATTAATAGCCGAAAGTAATGAATCTCTTACAAAACATAGAAAATAAGACCATAAAAAAAGGTTGTATCAAAGAATTTACCAAGTTTCCCACTACCATATATCGTTCATATATTGGATGAATTAAGTAGCCCCTCTCTAACTTACTGGATTAAGTGAATTTTTGACATAATTGAATAATTTAAGTCAATTCCTTATCAAACAAACTTGATCTTATTAAGCGCTCAATTTTATTTTTCAGCACTAAATCAGGTTATCAAACAGGCCTAAGACAGCTGTGGAAGCAGCAATAATATAACAAAGAGATGCTATATCCAGAGAACTTTTTATTCATTAGGGTCAATGCATGGATGGATGATATGGGGAAACCATCCCTTTCCATCATACCCGCCCGAGACACAAATTTCTTGATGAGGGCAAATTCCATCGACTAAGTTAGTTGACACCATCAAAGAAATCATAAGTTCCTTTGATGTTCTATGTCATAATTTCGACGAATTCCTACATCAGCGGGTGCTATATAACCATTTAAAATAGGAGAGCAGTCGCAACCTAAGAAGATATTTCCTGCCAAGTGGTGAGATTGCCATGTGCTGTATGTCCAAGCACAATCCAAAGAAACTTCTCAAGCTTCTTATTATGTACTGAAAATTTCCATCAGATATTCCACAATATTAAGGGATGTATTGGCAGAAGCCGGGTGTTAATGCAAATTCTTAAGAGAGGGGAGGGCTAAGTCTACATGCTTCATCTCACTGTGGCAAGGTTCATCTCAACCTTCCTCAAAACTCAATGCAGTGTCGGTCATATCCTATCTCCTGCTAATATATTTACAGGGTCACTTACTTTAATTTACTTCACATTCTTTACCTTAAAACTGATCTGCTAACCCTTCGCATACTGTTAAACTTGTTAGAAAGTCCAACCTAAAAGCTTAAGCTATGAGGTAGAGGAATACCACATGAATATAAAGAGCATACAAGACCCATTCACAAGTGGATATGGGACAATAACAAATTCAACAAAACTTAATCCACAGACATATTAGTTTATGGTCCCTGATGGTTTGTCTGCTTCCACTGATTAACCTCAATGTGGTTTGAGCTCTAATCACAAAAACCCTATAGATCGCTCAAGAGAGAACATAATCCTGCAAAAACTACCTTCTAGCTAATCAAGTTTTCTCCAAGAAGAAATAGAGACAGGTGGAGTACCAAGATATGCCTTCATTCATCATCCATGCTGATTATGCCGCATATTATGTATTAATGTACTTCATAAGTACAGTTTAGTTTTTTTGTTTTTTGCATTAAGTTCATCTGTTTCAAGATCTTCTACTAACATGAATTGTCCAGAACCATTCTGTCACTGGTATCATGCAGTGAGAGCGGATGCTTGATGGTGATTGGCAGATGATATGAACAGAACTAGTAGTATAATTTGAAGCTTCCTCGAATAACCTTAGACTGACATAACCATCCCAAACATGTATGATTTAAAGGTACACCTTTCAGGCACTAGCAAAATATGAGAAATAGACCAATCCGATACCAGATATCGAGGAAGAAGAAATTACAAGATATAAGATGAACTGGATACTTACAGAAGAGATTGATTTTCACTAAGATTATTCAGGGCGTTGAACATCTCAACGACAACAAGGACAGTCATCGATACAGTTGAAGGATGCCGGTCCTCAAATACACTGCATGGATACAGTGTTTGCCTTGTTGAGCAAGTGTCGAAATTCATCTGAAATAAATGCACATTTAGAACTTCTACATAATAGTTATCTCAAAAATGTAAAAAGGCAAAGAAATAAGTTTCAGCTAAAACATGACTCGAGAAGAGACAAGCTCTCTGTCCTTTTTCTTTTCCATATATAAAAAAGACATACATAAAATAAAAAACTCCAGCTTTGCCTCGTATTCAATCCCATCAAAGATATCTTTACAGCAGATAGGAACTTTATGCAATCCAAGCAAGAAAACTGGAGGATTGTTCCTCAGTTATCCTTGGAAGGCATAATTTAAATTATCTTTCTTGAGGAAGCTGAGGAGGTTATACTACAGCTGGCAATTCGTGTGTCAATGTCAAAATTGTGTCGAATTTAGATCTAACCATGAAATGGCATGTTTATTACTCATGACACAAATTTGAGATGCGAATACAATAAGCTTATTGAATAGGTTGCACGTGACATGATACATCTGAGATATCCACTCACTAAAACATCATAAACAAGTAAAAAATGTATTAAACATGTCTAAACATATCTCAGCATGCTTATAAATATTTCAAGATCGTCAAGAGAGAGGGAGGGGTTTGGTTTTGGTTGTTTGGGGAGGAGGGATAAGTACACCTGGAGTGCCATAACTTGTGTACGGCACTATCATGAGCACCATAACTTCGTTTTCGCTCACTTGACTGTCACAACTTTTAAAAATCGATCACTTGAGTGCCATCAACGATTTGGCTTGTCGGAAATCCAACGTGGACACCGGAAAATTTGATGTTGCATAGATGGAACACTTTTTTTTTTTAAAGAATTTCTTTAGCATTTCTTTTTATTTTTGATTTTTTTTGTTTTCTTTTGGTTTTTTGATTTAATTTAATTTTCCTTGGCCGACGAGAGTCACTGGGTACCCTCTCCGGCCAGAAATCTTTGCCTAGCCACCTCACTAGTAACCCTCGTCCCAGGCGAGGTGGCCCTTATCCCACGGCTGCGGCTTCGTGGCCAGCATGGGTTGCCGGGTGACCATCGCCACCCCCGGGGGGGAGGATCAAAATAAACAAGATAATAATAATAAAAAAACGTATAATTGAAAAGAAAATCCACGTATCACCATTTGCCGGAAGTGGCACTCAAGTGAACGATTTTGCTCCAATTTGGAACTCAAGTTATCGAAAAAAAAGTTATGACACTCAAATGAGTGCCATACACAAGTTATGGCACTCCAGGTGTGCTTACCCCCTAGGGGTAGGGGTAAAAATTAAATCATGATATCCATTCTATTGCATCTTCCATTTGATACAGAACTCTGGGTGACCTATACAAGTCACCTATGTATATAGTAAAGCAACCAGAAAATAATGTAGATGTCATAATGTTGGTTTTGCTAAATCACAATTTTAACATTTAATATGCAAAGACACTAGAATAGGAACACTCACTAATTCACTGTATGGTAACTTGGGACCACTATCCGCATAAACAAACCACCATATGAATCCTGCTACAGTGGCAAGGCCTACATAGGCTGCAGCTCACGGATAAAAATATGCATCTGTTATCACCGCAAAATATATAATAGCATTCAACCAGTAATGAGGAATGTGTAAATCAGGAAATGTACAAAACACATTTAAGTAAAGAGATAATAAAGCATAAATTTGGGTAGAAAACTCAGGGATAAAGTAGATGTCAAACAGTCCTCTGCCATGTCATGTGCGACTAAGCCAATCACGCTTGATTTCTCTCATTGCTCAAAAGAAATTTCAATCGACATCTAGAAAGGACATCATTTGAAGAATGTAATACATTTCGTGAAATCGAGTTCGACCACCATGCCACGTCTCTTAATGACCAACTACCACGGCATACATTGGCACCAAACTAGTTTGCAGAAACTACATGACATAAAAATCAATGAACATTTTGTTTAAGATTTATCATGATGTATGCCTCGCCATGCAAATTCTTATGAAATGTTTGGGCCAATACTTGTGATCCATTTGTTTTTCTACGAATCATGCATATCAATGCTTTTAGAGAATCTTGTATTTAAGAGAGAGCCTCTACTTGCACTCAGCATGCTAGGGAGAACGCCACAGTAATGGTATGATTTGGTGGCTTCTGAAACATCCAGAATGTGCGTGAGGACACGTCCAAAAGCATTAGAATAACACAACTCACCAATCCTTGAAAAGAAAAAGATTATTTCTCACGTTTCTTAATCTCATGATAATTCATTTTTTCTGTTGCAGGAAAATGCGAAGAAAGTCTAATATTTATACAATTGACTGTTGGCCAATACCTAGAACCAAAGCTAAAAGCTATCACATGCAATCCATATAACAATCTTTACTATCATTGACGATGTGTTGCTGACTGCATTATCAGCCTGACGATTTAGGAGAAACTAAATATGTGTTTTCCCATCCTTATGATGTTCTGACTAAGCATGTGTTTTGTTTTTGGGCACCTGATAGGATGCTCATAAATCACACTGCTTCTTCGCTAATGCAAAATGTGATCTAGGAAGCACATAGACAAAAGAATCACAGGCGAAATCTGATCTAGGATGCACAACCTCCGATTACCAAATAACGGAAGAATAGCCATCCAGTGACCACTGCTTCACCAACCTGAAAATCATAAGGTGGACGAATAAAATTTGGAGGAGGATAAACAAGGAGCTTCTTGTCAAGTTAAACATCCAATGCCATATAAAAGTTGTTTTATTAAGAGTTTGTAATGCATGAAATTTTCATGCCAAAAACAGATAACAGATTTCCAAGTTCACATTGGGACGAAGTGAAACAGGATATTTCAGTTTTCAGGGTAAAGTGAAATGGAAGTTAGTTCGAGAAAAATATATTTTTCTCTAGAGAATTCGACACCACATTTTTGTCAGTATCTCTTAGAATCACGAACATAATTCATTCTCTTTCCCTGTCCAGTATTGGAAATTCCTTCAACACACAGGCTACAAAATCCCCCCCCCCCCCCCCCCCCCAAAAAAAAAAAAGAAAGAAAAAAACAATGTTTTTATGAGAATCAAGGTATGCACCTTCAAAAAGGGTATGTAGAAGAAGATGACGTCAGTTTTGGAACACTCTCATTAATATATGACGAGTTATCACTTCCATCGACTACAAAGTACATTTTCCCCCATGACAATTACCATTAGCCATAAAGTACGAAAGATAATAGAAAAATTAGTCTTCAAGCATAATTTGAGAGTGACAAAAGGAGATAACTTTTTTTTGTTCAGACGTCCTAACAAGTAGAGATAAAGAAATGCAATTATAAAAAGAAACTGAGATTAATGTTTGAAGTGAAAATGCAAATGACGCAAACCTTACGAGGTTTCGCTCTCATCACGTCAGAGTCTTGTTTATTGAAGCCAATTGCAGTGGCTGGCAATCCATCAGTGACCAAATTGACCCATAGGAGTTGGACCTAAAAAAATTAAGCGAAACTGTCAGCAAAAACTCCATTGTCACAGTGAAATAGTTCATAAAGAAATCTAACGAATTCTACATTCCTTATGTCACAATGAAATAGATTGTTCGGAGTTCTTAAAAACGCCATCAATAATTTCCTTAAAAAAAATATATGATGAGTCACGAATCTGTCAGGCAAAACCTTTTTTAAGTACTCTTTGCTTTTTCGAAATTGGGTTTATGCGCTATTTGACTCTTACTTAATACAGGACACCTAAAACCTTTCTGATTTTTAATTTTACACATAAGTTTCTTCATAATTTTTTTGCAGCTAGCTTCAAAGAAGTATAGTCAAACCGCATGGTGCGAAAAGGAAATCTATAGAGGGGAATCAATATGTTGTCTACATATAGCTTGACAGCACTAAGATAAGTATGAATTCAGAAATGAATTAGAAGGCTTGACATCTCCTTTTAGGTGAGATTTAACACAGGCATAGGTAATTTAATGTCTTATTGGCATTGAAATATTTGATGGGACCACTTGCCAACTGCTCTAAAAGCTTAAGCTGTTAGAAGAAGGCGTGGTTTAATATTTATATATTCCAACAGGCATGATATGCAATTCGGCCTTTGAAATTCTACTTCAGAAATAATTTTTCAAGGCAGAGAACAGAAAGCATCAATTGGTTCAGTTGAAGTAACTTGAGAAGGACTGTTCTTATCAGACGTTTCTACTATTTGAGAGATAAAAAAAGAATTGAACGCATGTGAATTCTACCATCTTGCACAAATTCTGGGCAGATCTGTATGAAAGACGGCGACATGTTAATGCAATCACAGCAGTGGCTTCAGCCATTGTTTTACTTTAAAAGACACTGCTGCCATGACCTAATTATTCTAGCAGTAAACGTTTTTACGAGAAGCATTTGGGAGATGTTTGCTCCTCGAGGCCCTTTTCTGTATACGAAACACCAAAGGGGGGCATCCTCTGAGTCAATATCTTAGAATGAGAGGACAACTCTCAAATTCATGCATGATGCTTGCATGAAGAGGGAGAAGACACATTCTTTCCAGCTTTCTACCGTCGGAGTATGGGATATTGGGTTGTGGCATGTCTTCATGATCACTAGTACAATGATTCTACATATTTTAGGAAAGGAAGCAAAAGCATGGTTTTTCTCTCGGTATCTGCACTTGGTGGAAACAGTGCATTATAGCCTTTACAAGAGTGAGGATAAGGCCTTAAGTGCTTTGACCCTCTTACATAGCCCAAATAATAAGTAAATCTTTTTCCATGGGAAAGCATCACTTGATATCAATTTACACAGTCGTTTCCCTTTCTTACGGATCAAAAGAAACTTATCCATCAATGCTTCGAGAAAGTGAAAATCCTGATGTTGACAAATAAAAAGCCAGCACGGGTCTGTTAAAGTATCCAACATAGCTTGTCTAAGGGGTTTAAATGAGCTTTCTACTGACATAGTCTCCTCCATCTGACAGCTTAAGCTTTTGGGTTGAATATTCTCACATTGTATCAGAGCCCGGTTTCGCCCCCGTTTACTTTTCTTGAGAGGCTCACCGTTCATCAGTTCCACATGTCGTTTTCAGTCCGGTTTGCACTTGAGAATGGGTCTAAAGTATTCTTCATAGCAAGTTTATAGCATTTAACTGAGCTTTATTTATCATGTAATCCCCTCCTCCACTTAAAAGTTCAAGCTTTTAAAATGGATGTTCTAACAAGGTCAATGAGGAATTTCACTGTTCCAGGTTACATCCATCTAAGGTGGAGTTCCTCATCATCAAAGAAAGAGGAAAATGAAAAGGCCAAAACCTGAGGACACGCAAGATATTAGATGTCAAATACTACTACTACGGCAATCTAGGTATTATCCTGTTCAAGCAAGGTTGTGATGCACAGGTATTATCTTGTGGGAACGGACTGAAGAGAGCAGGCAATACAGAGAACTAAAATCCGTCCTCTAACTAAATAAACAGTCAATGAATGGACTCTGAATAATAAATTCTAGCAAGAAGAAAATTCTCACGGGGGCAAGGGTATCAGGAATTCCAAGCACAGCTGCCACAAAAATACACACGACTTCACCAATATTTGACGATATCATGTATCTGATAAACTGCTTTGTGTTATTATATATTGCCCTTCCCTCTGCAACAGCCTGCAAGAAACTAGACGTTTTTGGAGGCGGAAATCCCACAAAATAACCTTTTGTCTATAACAAGGGAGCTTCTTGCCAATAAACTTACCGCCACAATAGAAGCAAAATTGTCATCAGCCAAGACCATGTCTGAGGCACTCTGCAAGTTCAAGAGACGATAAAAAAGTTAAAAATAAATCCCAGAAAGTTCGAAAAAATAAAACTGCAGAGTTTTCCTACTAACATGAGTTATTCCACTTCACTCACAAACATGAAGTAATAGCAAAAGTATTAACAATCACATAATTACCATCATGTGATGCCGAGAACTCATGAACTACACTCAGTAAATATGCAGGGAATGAAACAATAATCAATAGTTCCATAGACTTTGACGCCCAAATTTCTCCTGTGCTCATATAGCAGACGAAGGTATTATTGCAAAAAGTACTGTTTTTTTAATGTTAATTTCTGGCAGAGAGGTAATTACTTTACCTTCGCAACTGCAGTTCCTGATCCCATTGCAATACCAATGTCTGCTTTCTTCAGAGCAGGTGCATCATTAACCCCATCACCCGTCATTGCAACCTAAAAAAGTATACATAGGTCTGACAGATCAGCAAGGTAGGTAGGACACAAATTGCTCTACAGACATTCATGCCTCAGTTGACACAGGGTGAGAAGGAATTTGTCAATGACATTATGTCAGTTCTGACAACAATTAGAAAAAGCATTGTGAGTTCCGCTCGTGATATAATCACTACTACTCACCCTACATTGCTTCAGAAGGGTTGTATAAATTTCTCTACCAATAAGCTGGGCGTGCTACTTACATCCAGCAAAAACCATACTTACAGACAAAAGCTCATCAGGTAACAAGAAATTGCCAAGTGAATGCTCCCTGCCCGGAAATGTCTTACAAACAGGTGAATTTCCAACCAAAAAGACTAACATGAACATCACAAGAAATTGGCTAAAGTAAGCCTGTTTTCCTTTTTACGCATTTCTTGAACTTATAGAAAGGACAAGGCGACAGATACAATGGAAGAAGAGTAGAAGTCAAGATACAACGACTATACAGAAGGGTGTGCTACAGGAGATCTAGAACATAAAATTAAATTATTATGAGCAAGCAAAAATAATCGCAAACTGAATCAAGCCCTTCTATACTCCACAGGTCAGAAATACATATACCAATCAGTAGTTTAGCAACTGCGATATTTGAGTCATTTGTGCCGACTCTATAATAGAATTTGTAATAGGTAGAACCTCTGCATGTCAGTAAGGTCCGATATTGGAATGATACTCAACAGCAAGGCATATATTACTGGAGGGCTCATTTAACCGATTAGCAGCATGAGAAAAGATGCAATCATTTCTCTTGAAGTTCTTTCATGAAGAATCTTTGATTTCTGCCAACAAACTTGTAGTACACAGAAAGAAACATTGTCAAAGCAAATACGAGCATCAATATTCTGTCTCTGCCCCTGTATTCACAAAGACAACCATTCATTGCAATAGTTAGTGATTTAGCCTACCACTTCATTTTGGTGCTGCAAAGCCTCAACCAGCATCCTTTTGTGAGAAGGCTCTACCCTGAAGCACAGTACAAAACATTAGCATCTATCATTGAAGCTTGTACCGCCCTATCTTTAAAATCAGTGATGGGTGGTAATTAGATTTGGTGCATCATCTTTCGAAGTAACAAAGAAAATATACCTGGTGAAGAGAGCCATTCGTTGCAAAGCAAGTGTTCGTTGTAAAGCTGAAAGTTCTTCAAATTCAGATGCAGTATAGGAATGTCCCGAAAAGTCTACCAAGTGATCAAATGCGCCTATCTTTCGGCACAAGGACTCAGCTGTGGACTGAGATAGAAAATCTGATCAGTGCGTGTGAGAAACATGACCTCCATCCACCATGACTAGTAATGCATACAACTAATTCCAGTCACCTTGTTGTCCCCAGTCACAACAATGACACGTATTCCAGCAGACATGCATGAAAGCATGGCATTCTTGACTTCTTCCCTGGGTGGATCAAGCATTCCAACCTTCAAAATAAGCAAAAATATGATTCAGGAAAAGACACCAAAAAATACTACCAAATAAATAGGACATTAAGCTTGGAGACAAGAACCGAAACCACTCATGAGTTACAAAGACCAAACTGCAAGAAACAAACAACTCTGAATAAAAGAAATGTAAGACATCATTGCCACAGAGGTTCTCGTGCAAATTCTGTATTAAATGATACAGAAAAGATCTTGTTAAGCATATAAAATAAGGGAAGTTCCACTCTCAAACATCAAGTAGTTACTAAATTAGTTAATTAACAAATGCAAACAATAATATATGTTTTCTGAAACTAGTTACTTAACAAGTGCCTCAAGGGCAATCATTAACAAATTGCAAATAGAACTTGCACCGGAAAAGAGCACAGGGCAAATATGTTAGAGTTGAAGGCAAACAAGTAATTGGTGTAAAACCCAGAATAATACACAAAAGCCTGACACAATAAATGAACTTTCATCTTAGTACGCAGTAAAGCCAATTTTTAGATTTCCAAGAAGTTGATATTTCCTTCATTGTTCATCAAGGATAGAAATTTACTTCCCACAAGAAGTGAGACAATTTCTGTTTTACCGAGAAACATCATAATGGTAGTTAAACCGTGAAAACATTGCACTTTAATTGAGAGCATGATGCAAGTACAGTGGCTTCCGAGGATTCCCCTAAGTCCAAAAGCTTTTAGCATTCCTTTTATCTTTTTCATTTCCTCCAACATGAAAGTGGAGATATGAATTCTGCTTAAAAAGGACTACTTTCCATGTCCCAAAATCTGGATATTACAGCAAGACAACCTGCAACATTCTATTATTGCTTGTTTTAAGCGCCTCAAAATAAAAGTATCCTCTCTACCTACATAATAAAAGAATCTCTCTTCTGCTTTGAGAAGGAAAAGCTGGTACCCTAGTGTAGTAGTTAAGTTACAACAGAGGTACTTTAGATAGCTTTTATGCTTTTAATTTCATGTCACTTGTGCAATGAGAGTACTAACTTATTTTCAAAGTTCTTGATCCACAAATCAACAATATTTTGAGGGCCATTGAGTGAGGTAGGGTCAATATACGAGACTCTTTTACAATACACTTATTAAAATAAGATATTAAGTTTAATACAGAGCACCAAGATGCATCCCATTTACAATATAATAGAGCTTAACGAATACTCATAAAATTGGGGCAAAAAAAAAACACTCGGGAAAGAAGACACAACATAACACATGACAAGCTGCTCTCTTGGCTTTTACTTGCTAGGTGAAACATAAGCCATGTATAAATTTCTCCCTTAATAAAGCATCCTTCTCAAGTAAGTCCAAAAGTATAACGAAGCCGCACGATTTTGCCTTATACACTAATTCAGCAACAGGTGCATTACTATCAGCTTTGTATACAGAGTAGCATAACAGAATTCAAGAGTGATATAGAAAACACAACACACAAGAACGGTGCCTTGCACATGGAAATATGTTTAAAAAATTAGAAAACACAAGCACCTTTCAAAGCAATTTTACCATTCCAATAAACGTCAGGTCATTCTCATCATCAAGAGAGAGAGTCTGTTGGCCCAAGGGCATGCATTTTAAGGCCAGTGCCAAGCATCTTAGAGTTTCTTTTCCTGCGAAACTGATCCACCAATGAGTTATTTATATGAATGTTCAAATCTAAAACTACATTTATGATGCAAAAGCCAAGCTTATTTTGACTGTTACACTCCACCAAACTGGAAACAGCCACGATAAAGATCGATATCCATTCAACCATCAGAGTCAGTACTTTATTTGTAAGCCAAGTAGAGAGAATTGGTTTATCTGGCTGGCTGATCCATGGTCATCAGCCAAAATTTCAATTAGTGAAAGTGATTATCTATAAATTAAGCAGTTGAAGGCATGAGGTGGCTCTAGAAAAACTTACATCACTTGCAAATGGAAGTTCTCAATGAATTATTTAAATATTCACTCACATTAACCCAGAAAACACATATAACATTAACTAATTGCTGCAACAAATGCAAGAAATGAGGAAACTCCGCAGTACATTTAAAATCTTTGTGGCAACCAGATCATTGTCATGACTGCCAGTGATAGCCGATAGCCATTGGAACCCCCAAAAAAACTGCCTTCAAGCTAAAGAGGAACAAAAATTTCTCTTCTACATGTCAGAGCTATTCATCCCATAGGACAGAGCAATGGGACAGCCAAAAAAGAATGGAATTCGATGAAAGAAACAGAAAGGTAAATGACCATTAGCCAAAACTAACCTGTGGAGCCTGGCCTCTAGCTCTGCTTGCATATTAGTCGTCAGTGGAACAGTGGAACCATCATCATTGCAAAGTATGCTAGTGCATCTTGAAATAATGCTTTCAGGAGCACCTTTTGAAAACATTACTTCCATATTTTTCCGGCCATAAAGAACACTCATCATCTTGCGGTCCCGAGAAAATTCTAACATAGAAACCTGCAAAAGGACCTTCTCAACTTTGGGTTTCTTGCGTCAAAAACTAAATATTTCTCAACTTTTGTACAAGTCTAGTTGTCCAAGATTAATACACAGATACACTTCCAGACTACTGGGAAATGGTACAGACAAACTTCAGACAGGCACAAGTTAAAGATAATCTGCTACTAATCAGCCATGACCGCCAATAAACTTCGATCTAAAAGCTTCACCTACAGTGAAAAACTGAAAAGCTATCGAATAAAAGAAACCGTTTGATGTGGTCAATGAACTAAAGATAACGAAAATGTCAGTTGCAGAGACGTCAATCCAACCTATTTCAAGTTTTTTCCATGCATTCTAGACTGTCAAATATTTTCATCTCTTTTGCATATAATGTGGACTTTCCATGACCAGCAATGAATTATTCAATCTGATTTTTCTAATTGCAATCAGACATAATTTGCCGGCACCTTGACCATCCTGAGCTTTGAAAAGTGGTTTATATCGTCTTCTGAATACAACTTAAACCATCGCAAGGCTCATTAGCTAATTTTCCATATTACAAGTCAAAGACACAAAGTTTGTCAAGAAAACTGTTGCTTATGTTTTGATGAATATCTCAAGATATTGAAGCCAGCAAAAAAATGTCAAATTCATAAAGATCTCATCTTAGCATCTGTAACTGAGTAAGCATGATTCACTTGTCGTTGTACTTTAACTGATGGTACAAGTGAAACAAGAACTTCAAAGTCTTAAGCATAAACAAATCGTAGGATTTTTCTTTTTTATTCTATTCTATTTTGTTTTGGCTTTCTTTCTTTTTTTTTTTGGTTGGGGGGGAGGGATTGGAGGGAGCGGGAGAAGAGGAACCACATACATGCTAATGAAGAGCAAAAACCACGAAAAAAAAGTTTCACAACTACAAACCTTCTTAAATTGGTTTTCCCAGTAGTGATTACAATAAGAAGCACGTTCATGCTTGCTCAGCATGTTCAAAGAAGAAGGCATAGAATCAAAGCCAGGAAGGCCAATCTGAGAAGAAAACAATAGATTTAATTCCAAGAAATTGCCTTAAAAAGGTAATGTCATTTAGAAGTAAAATTAAGATAAACAAATGAACTGCTGCTATTAACAGGGCAGGCAAACGAACCTTCTCTGCCAAAACTCGGAGAGCAACTTCAGTTGACTCGCCTATTTTTTCATAGTCCCCTTTGTCGGGATTATATTGTAGAACAGATTCATTGCATAGAGCAGAACACATCGCTATTTGTAGAAGACAAGGATGCTGAGCAGGAAATTCAAGCTGCAACATAACCAAGCATGTTTAGTCGTAGGTTTAAGGATATGCTGAGGAACTGACTACAATGAAGTAATGGTTTAAAAACCAATTATCCTGGTCCACGTAATTATATATAACTAGGGTAAGCAAGGTCGGCATGAGCATGTTCATTCGGTATCTTCTCTGATTATGATGCATGTAGCAGGCAGGTCATTCCCAACTTCAGGTTTATTTTATTAGCATGGAGAATATCTAAACTCACAGTTTTGTTGTATAGGTGTTAAATCCAGCGTTGCCTGTAATGAGAACATTGCTTAACAATTCAAGTAATATTAGCAGAATATTGTATGATTTGCCAACCCAACTTTAATGCAATAACCGTGAATCTGCTCCTCTAATTAGATGGTCCCTTTTCAGAAGACAAAATCTAGCTCCAGAGAATTATTTCAGAAGTGTGAATAATCATAATAAGAAGTGAAGAAACCACTCAGAAAGAAAACTGAACAAGCCAAAGCAACGACAGTAGCTAAAATCTCGAAATAGGCTCTATGCATAAAGGCACCAGTAAGCCTCTAGTTTAAACATTATTGTTGAAATATATAAGTATTAAACTGCGCATCCTTCTAATAGCTTAAGCTTTTGGAGTAGTTGGTAGTGGTCCCACAAAATCTCACATGGTATTAGAGCAGGAGATCTTGAGTTCAAATCTTTCCAGACCTCTATTTGCATTCCCAATGAATAAGTCCACGCTAAGTACTAGGCAAAAGACCAAACTAAGCGTGAGGGGGAGTGTTGAAATATATAAGTATTAAACCACGCCTTCTTCTAATCGATTAAGCTTTTGGAGCAGTTGGCAGTGGTCTCACAAAATCTCACAATTATGAATATTAATTAAGAGGCAAGTCAGCACCTTCATCCCACCATTATCAAAAATAAATCCTTCCGGAGCATATGTCGTCCCACTGACACTGTACTCAGCAAGCATTGCGCCATGGTGCACTGAATGAGCAACACATATCTGTTCGAAACCACAAGGAAAATGCGTTTTTTAGATTATAAATACATCTTAGCAGTACTCTCAGTGAAGAGATTACACATGCAAGATAGAGCTCATGATTGGCATTGGTGAGAATGTATTCTAGGTTGGTATAACGAAATAAGAGATTAAAAACTACACTTTTTCTTTTTAGTATCATAAAGGAAAACTTCTTGAAATAACCAAGAAAAATAGGAACAACACACATAGAATAGGGGAATCTCGCATATTAGCCTTTAATGATTAATGATCACCACTGTTCTTTTTATTCTGGTTGTTGTCGTCATTTTTTTTTTTTTTTGGGGGGTGAGGTCATCATTGAAAAAGAAAATATCAGACAAAAGAAGCGAAGGATGATTAAGGGAAAAAGGACAGAACGGGATAAAAATTTCAGCACAATTGACTCAAAAGTGATTGTTTAACCTACGCTTTACTAGTTACTGCAATTGTGCAGGAATAAATAGAACAAGGACCACAACCAAACACACAACGAACCAAAATTGCCATATGGCATGACGTGCTCAGAAAAAGACATAAAGAACTCTTCAAAAACTACCATATACTATTCCTTCTTGTGATGGAGCACAAATAGCCATGCAATCATTATGTCTCTGGCAGATTGTTAAGAAATGATATTTTAATCAACTGTTAGGGTTCATACCTACCATGTCGATGAAATTGGGGCCCCAACTTTCCTTAGATTCACCACCATTTGAGGACCACATTTGATAATAAAAGAAAGTAAAGATCAGATTTATTCCTTTCTGTTTGGATTGTTTAACTGCTAATTAACCATCCAGAAATGCTGCCATCCAACACAATATCATCAACACATGAACAAATGCCTCCAAAATCTCTAATCAGAAAAGGCACGACCAGTCAATGTCTCCAAAATCTCTCGTAATTAAAAGATATTACGAGTCAAACACATCATGAATTGGGCACAAGCCCTCCTAATGCAGATTCTTAAAGGTGCTGGAATACAAACATATATTTGAGAAATTGTGGAAAACGGCAAGAAGTTTTGAAAATTTTATTATTTTTGGCGAGAACGCAAAGAAGGGAGAATTTCAAAGTAGAGGCATTTTCCACAAACGTAGCATAAGGGAGTCCACAATAAAATTACGAAATCAAGAGGAAAGAGTAGAAGAAAAACAGAACAAGAACAGCCAACATCAGAGAACGAATAACTGGAAAGAAAAGGTTCAGTGTTGATCACCTTCGAGACAGACATCATATTGGTTGTCAAAGTCCCAGTTTTGTCACTGCAGATAACAGTTGTGCAGCCTAAGGTCTCTACAGAAGGCAAAGATCTTACAATAGCATTCAGTCGAGCCATCCTCTTCGTTCCAAGCGCCAAACACCTAAAAGTAAGATTAACCACCATTTGATTATCTTCAGGTTAAATGTCTCACATGCTGGAGAAAAGATTCTAAATTGCTGCACGGAATCACATGCGAAAGTTACATACGCTGTATGCATCGGTCCTATCTATTACACTTCTGACGTGTTCTACATATTACTTAAGAAATAAAGATGTAAAAAAATTCTTAAATGATGCAAGCCGAGTCAACCTAGATCTTTATCAAAGTTCCATTCTAGATTCCTTTCCTTTCTTATGTGCGAGAGTTCCTGCAATTTACAAAATACGGATTCTTCCTTTTCTTATCAAAAATATGAATCTTACACCTTTAAGGTCTTTTTGCAGAGTTAATGATCGTTTAGTGCATGCTTCATATGTTGCTGCAGCAAATCTACGTTATGCAGTTTGCCTGGTTAAAAATTCGTGATAAATGAAGTAAATCGTCAATTTTATAAAGGATCTTACTGCGGAGTTCATACAAGAGCAGTACAAGCTATTGCAGATTACTCTTTTTGGATTCCATATGTTCATAAGTGAAGCCGAACATGATAATAGGAAAGTCAAGATGTGTAGTGAAGGATTAGGAGTGATAAATGGTATGTACCACACCACATTTTTCACACGAGATGATAATAAGCATGCATAAAAGCATATTTGCAGCATTGCATGCATCTCAACCTCACATTTTTTAACTAGTCATTATCATGCACAACATCTCAGATTCAGTCTATCATCTTGGGAGAAAAAGAACAAATACTAATGCGATGAAGAGGCACATGCTAGAAATCTTGGCTTCAATCAGCGAGGAAAAAGCACTTTAGGAATCTCATGCTGACAGCATCCAGCCAAATTATGCAATATCACTTTCTAGAGATGTCCATTATTTAACTAAGTCTATACATCCACCATATAATGATGCCGTAATCCAGAGAATTATTAGAACCATTGAGCAAGCATCTTCTTCTTCCACGTTATTATTTGCTCGTCCTGGTTATGGCAAGGTACCAAAACTGTAATAAAGTATCCAACAGCACCTAACTATGGGGTTTCACTGGGCCCTTTATACATGTAACCTCCCTTCACCTGATATTTAACCTATTGGATTGAAAAACTAACAAGTTAGAAGACCCAAGTTCCACCCGGTTTATCCGTGTGTGTGGCTCCACTCTCGACAAATCCATGTGCCATCCAAGAACCACTTGAACGGGACGAGTTTGAAAGTACCCACATAACCTAAGCTTTTGGTTTGCCCTTTGAAAGAAAAAACCATTAAAGGACTTATATCCAATGTTTTGCAACCACTCATGGAGATCTAAATGTGTCTTGCAGTGCTCGTACTGGCTTCATCCTTGAGGACTTTTGTGTTAAGTTACCATTATGAGAAGCTCATAACTGGAGATTATTTGGCTCAAGTTGACGCCACTGCAGGACCAATAACTAATTTCTGGTATTAATCCAAAACTCCATGTGATTAGTACGAATTGTTGTACCCTGAAAAGCACTTACGTGGTCACAACAGCAGGAAGCCCTTCTGGAATTGCTGCAACTGCAAGAGCAACTGCTATCTGCACAGGCACAAGAAAACAATTATAGTCTTATTCGTAAGACTACAACATAACTAAACATGAAAATGCAATGCCCATGTGAACAACTCAAACCAACTGCAGAAAAGCTTCCTTCATGTTTTAAGCCATCAAAAGATTTATAAATTAGTCCGTTTCTGATTTCTATTCCAAACAAGGATGTTCAGAATCCAAACATTCAAGAAAGCAAGAAATATAACATAACCGCAAAATCATTACCTTAAAGTAATGAATTGCACCCTGTAGAAATCCACCGTGAGCTGGGTCACGAAAATGACCAATGTTGACAACCCATACTAGCACACATATCCCTGCAATGACCTGAAGACATGTAACAAAGTTTAGAAATGAGCAAGAACTAATGTCCTCAAATCAGAAGGAGAAAACATTTGAACTGCAGATTCTCAAGAATTCAGAAGGAATTCATGCTCCTCAAAACCATTATCAAAATATCAAGGATGACAAGGACAAAAATGGCACTTTCAATACCTGGGGAAGCATAAGTCACCAATTCCAAATCATTAGAGGTCAATGAAGAGCCAGGTCAAGGGAGATAAAATAGTAATCCAACAACAAGGACAGTGCCACAGTGGGTTTTAGTTGCTAAATGAACAGGTCCCCTCACGTATGACCCAAAAAAAAAAAAAAAAGGTCCCCTCAAGACCTAGCTAAAATAAGCTCTCTCCCCTATACATCCAGTTATGCGCCACAAGTATTTAGCAAATTATTATGTTGAAGATAACACCAAGGAACCTCACTAAATTGCAGACCATATACAAGTGATAATAAAAAGCAAAAAATCACCTTTGCCAGAAAAGTACCAAATTCATCCAACTTTTTCTTCAGTGGTGTCGCCTCCTGCAACCAGTTGGAAGCATATTAATTCAGATAGAGCTTACCACAATTTCTCAAGTAGCAGAAAGAATGAATTTACTTGTTTAAAAGCTACAGTTTCATGAGACCAGCAAATTTGATACTGAGGTACTTTCATGGTATGGTAAGTTGATGCAGAATTTCCCCGGTTAATGGCCCAGTCAAGTCATCAACCACATATGCCTCAAAAGAAAACTTGGCCCACTCATGGATCAAACAACTAATAGATAGTGTTAAAGAGTTATAATGGTCTTTGTGTGTTTTGGTAGTTTACCTAGTTTGTATATGTACGTCTTTTTCATCAAGTTTACTGCTCACATGGTATCAGAACCTCTCTAATCTTAAACCTAAAGAGCTAACCTCTGTCGACCACCCATCGTCGACCGTTGTAGACTCGCCGTCAACTCCTCCTCCACCGGCGACTCAAGCCTCCGCGGGGTTTCACCTCAACTCGTTGGGAACCCGAGATCTGAGGTCGCCCAGGATCTGAGAAGCAAAATCCGAGGTCGTCCCGAGCCGGCGAAGCCAGATCTAAGGTCGCCCAGGCTCGGCGACCCCATCTCCGGCTTCAATTGATGTCGCCCACGCCCGGCGACCACATTTCCGGCGCTGGCTGAAGTCGCCTAGGCCCGGCGACCCAATTTTCGGCGCCGATTGAAGCTGCCCAGGCCCAGCGACCCCATCTCTGGTGCCCACTGAAGTCACTGGTCGAGGAGCGACCTCTTCTTGTGGTTGCTGGTGAGGTCGCACGACTGATGGTTGATGTTTGAAGCTGTTCGAGGCACTTTAAAGATTCTATGAAGTGAATAGTACTCTGGAAGTTAGGTGTGGCTAAGCGAAGCCAGAGTAATATTGCATATGTTGTCCCCTTGTGTTGATGCTGATCTGTGGTTGATAATGTGGTGATTTATGGTTGTTGGTTGGAAATTATTATTTGGTGATTCAATCCTGGCTTCTGTTGGTGCTCTTTTGTGGATGTCTGTTGAGAGTATTGGATTGTGGGGCCTCAATTGTAGATTTTGGAGTCCTCGCTCTTGGTTGTCGGTGTTGGGTATTTTTTTATTTATGCGATGTTGTAGGTAATTAGTGGTGTTGTGATAGTTTGTGGAGCTTTGGAAGTTCTTTGATTTCTAATTTACTGGTCATAAGATTGTCCTGAAGTGTGTGTTATGGCGGAGGGAAAAGGAGTAGTGACTCAGGTCGTGTCTGCTTCCTCTAGTCGTTTGACAGAGGAAAAGTTAGCTGGTGTCACAAATTTCCAGCATTGGAGGAGAATTGTGATGGTGGTATTGACCGGAAAAGAGCAACATCATCATCTGACGGGTGCAAAAACAGAGACTGATACAAAATGGGACACCATAGATGCCAGAATTCTAGGCCAAATATGGAATTCTATGGAATCTCATGTAACTTTGGTTACACACGTCACCACAATTAAGGAGTTGTGGGAATTACTTGAATGTTCTCTATTCAGGAGAAAATAATCTGTCAAGAATCTATGAAGTTTCCCAGGATTTCTTTTGAGCTGATAGAAAAGGTCGACCTCTTACTCAATTCTTTGCAGATTTTAAACAAATGTATGAGGAACTTAATCATCTTTTGCCAATTACATCTGATATTAAGAAGATGCAGGAGCAACGAGAACAATTGGTGGTTATGGGATTTTTGGGAGCAATAGGACCAGAGTTTGAGGGAGTCCGTTCACAAATTCTCGGAGGAGACACCGTAGCCTCACTGACGGAGACCTTTTCTCGGGTCTTGCAGGTTTCACGAGAATCATCTAAAGATGTTTCTCCTACAGGTGATAGTTCTGCCCTGGCAGTCCAAGGGAACCGAGGTGGTGGTCGAGGTCGTGGTGGTCGGAGTGGTCATGGCTTTAATAGTGGTGAAAGTGGTCGTGGATTCAGTAGAGGCCAATCACCGTCATATGGTAGCATCTCTGGTGACACAGGCAGTACTACTGGACTTGCACGAACCTGTCATTATTGTGGTATACCTGGACATATTCAGCGTTTCTGTTATAAACTTCATGGAAAGCCCCCTCATTCAGCTACTGCAAATGTAGCTAATGCAGATGAGTCTGTCATTCCTTCTCAGTCCTCTGAGGGAGGAACATTGATTAGAATGTCAGATGAGGAACTTGTTCGGTACAATCAGTTTCAGTTTTCTCAGCCAATTTCCTCCTCCACAGCTACCTTTGCTCAGACAGGTAACGCAAAAGCATGTCTCTCATCTACCTCTCGCTCCTGGATCATTGATTCAGGTGCTACGGATCATATGACTAGATCTTCAGGTATATTTTCCACCTTTCATGAGTCTGTTTCCACTGTTACTTTAGCTGATGGCTCTTTATCCACAGTAAAAGGGCTAGGCACAGTTCCCTTGACATCCTCCATATCTTTATCTTTTGTCATGTGTCTCCCAAACTTTCCATCAAGCTTTTTATTTGTCAGTCATGTTACCAAAGAATATAATTGTT
This sequence comes from Rhodomyrtus tomentosa, assembly GCA_028455895.1. NCBI lineage: Eukaryota > Viridiplantae > Streptophyta > Magnoliopsida > Myrtales > Myrtaceae > Rhodomyrtus > Rhodomyrtus tomentosa. Next base: position 29,112,995 of record JAPCWY010000001.1, on the reverse strand, counting down.
CTGTAACCTTCTATCCCAATTCATGTGTTTTTCAAGATTTGAAGACGAAGAAGACAATTGGTAAAGGACACATGTCGGGGGGGCTATATGTGTTTGATGATAATCCCAGTGTTGCTTGTTCGGCAGTTTCTCCACATCAAATTTATTGTCGGTTAGGACATCCCTCTTTGGGAAGTTTGAAGAAGTTAGATTCTAGTTTTCATTCTTTGTCTTGTATTGAATATGAGTCATGTCAGTTTGGGAAATTGCATCGTACTAGTTATAGTTCAAGAGTCAATAAAAAGGCTTCTCAGCCATTTGCGTTAGTTCATTCTGATGTTTGGGGTCCATGTCCTATCACATCAAAGTTGGGTTTCAAGTACTTCGTTACTTTTGTAGATGACTATTCAAGAGCCACTTGGCTATATCTAATGAAAATTCGTTCTGAGTTGTTCTCTATTTTTCGTGCATTTGTTAACGAAATAGATACTCAATTTTCTACTACTATTTGTATTCTTCGAAGCGATAATGCCAAAGAGTACTTCTCTAAGACTTTCTCTGACTTCATGTCTCAAAGGGGCATTCTTCATCAATCTTCTTGTTCAGATACACCACAACAGAACGGCGTCGCTGAAAGAAAGAATCGTCATTTGTTAGAAGTTACTCGTTCTTTGATGTTTGAGATGAAGTTATATAAATCCTTTTGGGCTGATGCTGTTATGACTGCATGTTATCTTATCAATCGCATGCCGTCCTCAGTTCTTAAGGTGCAATTCCTCACTCTCTCCTTTTTCCTTCCAACCCCTTATTCCATCTGCCGCCTTGTATATTCGGTTGTGTTTGTTATATTCGTGATCATCATCCAGGACTCTCTAAACTTAATCCTCGAGCTCTTAAATGCATTTTTGTTGGGTATTCTAGTCCACAGAAAGGTTATCGGTGCGATTGGCCCTCCTTGCAGAAGTATTTTACTACTGCAGATGTCTCATTTTTTGAGTCTACTATCTATTCTGATAGTCCAATGGAGCCTCCTATAGTGGATGATGATTCCTTAACATATGTTATTATGGAATCAACACCCTCTTTGGAACCATCAGTTCCTCCACCTTTCCAATATGTTTACAGTAGACGTCCTCGTCAGCATGTGGCGCCCTCTGCCAATGAATCTGAGCCTATCTCGTCTTCTTTGTCTTCTGAACCTGAGATAAGTCAGTCACATACTGATCTTGATATTCCTATTGCACATCGTAAAGGAGCTCGTAGATGTACAAACCACCCTATTGCACAGTTTGTCTCATATTCTGGTTTATCTGCCTCTTGTCGGGCTAGCATAATGACCATTGATACATATCCTATTCCTAAAACTGCTGCTAAAGCATTATCTAGTCCAGGCTGGAGGAAAGCTATGGAAGAGGAACTATTGACATTGGACCACAACCAAACTTGGGATCTTGTCTCTCTACCCGCAGGGAAGACGGTCATTGGATGTAAGTGGGTATTTATCGTCAAGGTTAATCCTGATGGTTCTCTTGTTCGTCTCAAAGCCAGATTGATTGCTAAAGGGTATGCACAAGTTTATGGAGTCGATTATGGTGATACCTTTTCCCCAGTGGCTAAGATGACCTCTGTTCGTCTCTTACTTTCTTTGGTTGTTTCTGCTAATTGGCCTCTGTTTCAGCTTGATGTTAAAAATGCCTTTCTTCATGGAGATTTAAAAGAAGAGGTGTATATTGAGCAATCACCTAGGTTTGTTGCTCAGGAGTCTGGTCATGTTTGTCGCTTAAAAAAAATCTTTATATGGTTTGAAACAATCTCCCAGAGCATGGTTTGGGAAGTTTTCTGAGGCGGCAATCCAGTTTGGACTAAGTAGATGTACTGGAGATCATTCAATGTTTTATCGAGTTTCCGAGGCGGGTTGGATATTTCTTATAGTTTATGTTGATGATATTGTCATAACTGGAGATGATTCTGCAAGAATTAAAGAGCTAAAACTGTATTTGCAGCAGCAGTTTTATACAAAAGATTTGGGATCACTTAGATATTTCTTGGGTATCGAAGTGGCACGAGCGAAGAAAGGTATTTATATTTCACAACGGAAGTATGTTCTGGATTTGCTTACTGAGACAGGGATGTTAGGAGCTAAACCACTAGATATACCGATGGAAGTGGGCTTGAAATTGATGGCAGAGGATGATGAACTATTAGATGATCCAAAAAGGTATCGAAGACTTGTTGGAAAGCTAAATTATCTAACTATCACTCGACCTGATATTTCTTTTCCGGTAAGTGTTGTGAGTCAATTTATGTATTCCCCTCGTACTTCACATTGAGATGACGTAATCAGAATTCTGAGATACTTAAAGAAAGCCCCAGGTCATGGTCTTGTTTATAGGGATCATGGTCACAGAAGGGTAGAAGCCTTCTCGGATGCTGATTGGGCAGGATCTCCTATAGATAGAAGATCGACAGCAGGTGATTGCACCTTTGTGGGAGGAAACCTAGTATCGTGAAGCAAAGTTTTGTGGCTAGATCAAGCGTAGAGTCAGAATATAGAGCTATGGCTCAAGCTACTTGTGAGTTAATATGGATGCGTCAGTTATTAGTTGAACTTGGATTCAAAGATCCCGCACCAATGGAGTTGTGGTGCGATAATCAAGTGGCTGTCCATATTGCTTCTAATCCTATATTCCATGAGCGTACCAAGCATATCGAAGTTGATTGTCATCTTGTTCGTGAGAAACTTCAAGCTAGAGTTATCTCTACTAGTTATGTTAGGACCGGTGAACAACTGGCTGATATCTTTACCAAATCTTTAGGGAATAGTAAGGTTGAGTACATTTGTAACAAGCTGGGTATGTTCGATATCCATACTCCAGCTTGAGGGGGAGTGTTAAAGAGTAAAGGGTATAATGGTCTTTGTGTGTTTTGGTAGTTTACCTGGTTTGTATATGTACGTCTTTTTCATCAAATAAACAGATACGTTTACTGCTCACAGATAGCATTGCAGAAATAACATTTCGAGCAAAAATATCTTTTAAAGCAACTATTGACGAAGCACATTGAACATTCTTAATCAAGACAAAAAGTTACTTCTTACCACCGTTTATACCAAGAATATTGACATGATAAAAAGTGGACAAAGGTTCGTTCACATGCAATTAACCAAAACTTATTCCCAGCAAGAAGTGACAGAGACAGGTGATAACTTGGTATACTCACATCCCCTGTTTGCAACATTGAATCGCGTATGCTGCCCATTGCTGTGTTAGCACCAACTCCGACAACAATAGCTCTTGCCCTACCCGAAACTACCACAGTACCCTGGCAGTGAACATATCCAAAAATTACATCATACCATTCACGCTACAGAAGACAAGGGAGCTACAATAGTAGAAGAGCACATGAGCAAGTGAGGAGCCATTTTAGCTGGGAGTCAAAGTCTACCAGTTTCTGGGTTATTCTGGATAAGTTAATCTGCTGTCTCAAAATCCATGACAACGCTAAAAGGAGATAAAATTTTGTTCAGACATAAAATCGGACTCTCTGCACTTTCTGGATGAATTTTGGCTAATTCGATGTCAATGAGTCACTTTCACTCCCAGTTATTTTTATACTATTTAGATATATCTCTATGTCACTGTGCTTATAGCTGCATCAAGCTTGGCTGGAGTACCCCTACTAATGCTTGTGTGCCTTTCCCAAGCAAATAACACAAGGAAACCCATGCCCCGGAATGGTTGGCAAGAAGAAATAATCTAAAATCCATAGTGTAAGTTTGTAGAGTGCACAGCTTCAGATATACTCATTTGGCATATTGACATTGCTCTAGGTACCCCAAGATCAGGAACAGCTTATCTTTGGGTAAGTCAACATCTATTTAATGCATACGGATTCCAAAATACCAGATTATATTGGAATCATATGACTTATCTTAATCTGCACCCACATCTGGATTTGTTTTTCAAAAAAATTCTGGAGACTAAAAAAAATGAATCCCTCAAACAGAATGCAAGCTACTAGCAAAAATGAAAAGACAAAAAACAAGACCAATTTTTCAGAAGATGGCCAAATATATCCACTATAACATGCTTTTGGTCCTAAATTAAATCCATTCAATAGTTGGGCACATAATCCTTTACCGAGAAAAGTATATTCGTTTTGTCTTGATAAACAGCCTTAGTCATCACAGTGCACGCAAGCTCTTTTTCCACGGAGCAGCTCTCACCTATCACCAGGAAACAGTTTCAGCTGCTAAAGCATGCATAAGATCAAGCTTCAACTACTTAATCCTCCTCAGGATAGATAAGACTACAATGTTTCAGTGAAGCAAAACCAACATCTTTAACTGAACATTACAGCTATAATAATGTGATTATGGCAACCAAAACAGTAGATGGACATACAAATTATTCTACCGATAAAGAGTACTCTAAAGCATTGGACATCTCTTTCTACCTCTATTTACTTCCGCTCTTTTCTCCTGAAATTTCCTGCCCCTTCATCTCCTCCAGACATAGATACTTAAACTACTATTTTGACTAAGTCCATGAATAACCAAATCTGTTTTAGAAAGGTCAATCAATATTTACCTCATCACAACAAGATCTATGAAAACCATAAGAACTGATTGCATCAAATTATATTTCCGGACAACATGAACTCCATAGTTAGGCCTCCCTCACAGTCACATAAACTTTCAAATATTCAGAATTGACAACAGATGAAACTACCAGATCATTCCTCTCAAGAAAGTGTTATTCAAACTTGAAAACAGTGTCTGGTCTTCATATACAACCCTTTGAAGGATTTCAAATTGAAAAGTAAACGTGCCAAAAATTTAATATGCATGACTGCTGAACGAGGTATCTCAAAATGTTATAAAAGGAATTGGTTATGACAGTGTAATAAGATACGCTTCATCTAGCACATCAATCATCTTAATAATGTTCCATTAAGCAAATCAAACATCATCAGACATGTCAAAAATTGGTCAAAGTTTACTTTTGATCAAGCTGGCAATATCTATTATGTCTTTCTTGAGCAACACTTCTTTCTTCAATAAGTGAGTCCTGTAATGCCATCCTTGTCAAAGAATTTATTTATGTTCTCTGTGTCTTTCCCATGTTCCATTTCCCCCCCTAAACAGATCAAATCAGACCCAAATGGCCCCATGCCAGGAGCTGAGACCTTAGCTTTTACTGAGACAACCTCACTTCCAAATTGCTTAGCAATCAAAGCTGAGAAGTTAGACATAAAATGCAAAAAAAACCTGTTAAAATGGCTTGATCAACACGTAACTGATCACTGAGCATCTCAACCATTCTCAAATCAGCGGGAACTTTGCATCCGACTGCCAATCAAACAGAAGATGGAAATCAAGCTTTTAAGAGCTAATTACGATCTAGTTCAAGTCAACCTTCTCCACAATTTTAATATTTCACTAACTGACCACTAACTTCTACAATATCTCCTGGAACAAGTTCTGTAGCTGGAAGTATAGAGAAACAACCTGAAACGAGAGAGTTTGCCATGAGGATAAGATAAATAAAAATTGAAATTAAGCCCTTCGGACATAAAGTCATGCTACCCAAAAAGTACATGACAAAACATTGTTGCCAAAAAAAGAAGTATTTTTTCCACCCAAAAGGTCTTCCTCAAGCAAATTTTCGTTTGAGGAGTGTTCTGTGTCTCAAATACGGACACAAATACAAAAGGTTCTCCAGTTATAAAGGTATTATTGAAAGGAAATATGGAAATCTTGAAACAAACAAGTCTCTCATCAATCTGTGCAAAACAGAGCTTGCCAACAGATGTAGCATACTCGTAAAATAGGAAAACATGCACATTACATAGTAGCTACCCAAGAGAAGCTAGTGAGTTGAGAGTTTGTACTCAATGGAAACAACTTGGTACAAAATGATTTAAGGTGTCTCATGCATGCGAAATATGCATCTACACTAACGATAGACAAAATGCCCAACAAAATTCTCTAGTTCGTTTCCTCCTTACTAGATGTATAAGGTCGCACCCTCTTTTATTTTTATTTTTCCTGTTAGCATTCCTGAGGCAGCAATCTTTTCTAATGTACGCTTCTAAGATCTTTGCACTGTTTTCCATGAAATTATTGCACATTCAGAAAACCCTTAAAATTGCTAATTGATTTTTGTAATGAGGGAAAGCCAAATTACCACATTCTTTAAAAGATGAATATTCTGAAAGTGAATCCACTTTGCTGGCACATCACAAGTGACCCTTTCACTTACTTAGAAAACAGAATGTGAATATACATTGCGAACCTCACTAAGTTGAAGCAAAATTAGCAAAGAGATTATCCTCTTTTCTGGAACATATGCCTACCATTTCTCAACACAGTCGCAACATCAGCTTGATAAGCACGTAGCTCCTACATTGACAGGGTGAAGGATCAAAGATCAGAAAAGATAATGACTAAGATGTTCAACAAAAGAAAAATGAGAAGAATCACTGTGGCATCTTCGGTCGAACATCTCCTGCAATGAAAGTGAAGGAAATAGATAATATACCCACTAGTTAGTTATGGGGACAGGGGACATGGGACTCAAGCCCCACACCACCAGGCCTTAATAGCCTGACGGGAATCAGCAGCGCCGTGCCAATTACTTCTTCCTTGTATACCTAAATGGAGCTCTTTGGGTCTAATTCCGAATTGTTGTCATAAGACAAGCATTTTACCATCAATATGATGCTACACTCACTGATTGTATGGAAATAGTTGAGCATTAAATTCACATTCTTGGATGAAGTCTACTACAGCAGTGGAAACTATGCAATCTTTAGCCACACATAACCATCAAGTCTGTCACATAATTCGAAAATTGGGAACCTAACCATTAATTGAACTGAGTTGAAAGGGAATCAATAACTTATATAGTCTTGCACACAACAAAAAATAGATAACATATTCAGCCCAGTGAGTAGGAAATTAGTCTGCCTATTATGAGGACATTCACTGGATCTGGTCTTATAGAAGAAAGGAAGTCCTCCAAGGGACTTTTCTATTTAAGGAAGTTCGTCTGAAATAGAAGGTGAGCTTTCTCTGCAGCTCTTAATATTGGGGGAGTTCTCCAAGGTATTCTTTAGGGTCACTAGGACAATTGTTTCCTAGCACTCACGGTAACATAAGCTTGATCTTGGTACTCACCTCAAGAGCTTTCTCTGCATTTGTTTCGGTAATTACTCCTACAGCTGCATTGGCTGCCAATATCATCAGAATCACCTGTCCATGTGATTCAATCAACATAACTCTCATTTGAACAAGAAAGTTTAGGGAAAACAAAAACTAAACTAGAAAAGAAAGAAACAGCACTACTTCCTAAGCCAAAGCCATGCAATCACTCCACTAGCAATAAAATGAAGTACATTCATGATATTGCACATCTCTAGCTAGCTAACCTTCATATACCGTAAAAACAGGCAAAAAAATCTAGAACCGTTCCATACCCACCCATGCCAGAAATTAGCATCTTTGCAAACAAGGAGAAGGAAAAGGGCTAGTTTGCATGTGCAATTTGTTGGTGATACATGGTTCGAGCTGAGCTAGATTACATATAAAGGATTGTGAGGATCAATATGCAATCCCATTGTATTTGCCCTTAACTTGTAAAATCGAATCTTCAGCTCATTAGGTCTATATATCTTGTTACGCAATGCATTGTCCTTCAACTTTTCAGTTCTTGGAATACTTCTGTACCTCTAAAAGTCTCATAATGCCTATCTCAAAATTACTTGGAGAGAGCGCAACAGAAGAAATGTGATGGAAGTCAAATATCAAAATACAGTTCCTCCTATTTTGACCATCTTCATGTTGGGAACTTCTTTTTCTACTTTTGCCAAGACTGGGCATACTAAGTAATTTTTTCCTCTTCCTATTTTGAACATTTCATGGTTGGGAACTTCTTTTTCTAGTTTTTTCCTAGATTGAGTGTACTTAGTAATTTTTTCCTCCATCAAATGTTTTTGCACATTTCTATTAAAGCTATTTTTTTATAATAATTTTATTAAATAAAAGTTTATAAATAGAGACTATTCGAGTACAACGGAACATGCTTAAACAGAAAAAAGAAACTAACAAGAGGACACTAATTTATAGAAAAAGTATAGAGCATAGACAATGTGTAAATTAGTAAAAACAGAATCAGGAGAAGATTCAGGTTCTTAGAAATTCTTTTTATTGGTTCCTTTCAAATGCACCATGTGAAGAAAAGAAAAAAGAGCAGCACTGCAAGCCTTTTTGGAAAGGTGAGGGAACAAAGATAAGCTCCAGACACGAAACAACTGCTGATTTCCCGATGATAAAAATGCTGATCAAACCCACAGTGAAGAAGTAAGTGGATCCATGAGCAGTCCTCCATTCCTTCCCCCCTCCCCCCCCCCCCCACAAGAAAAGGCTTCTCTTGAACATCTTTTAAGAACCCTTTATAATGGTGAGCATTAAACAGGCATAGAGAAAATAGTTACCAGTACTTAAGATATATGCAGAAATATCAGCTCGACCAACAGTAATAGAACAATACTATACCGAAGGCTCCAAAAAGGCTGTTAGGCCAGTTTCACCATTAACCAGAGCCAAAACAAAGGACACAAGGGCAGCTGCAATTAATATCTTCACAAGCAAATCATCGAGCTGTTTCAAAACCAATTTCCAGAAGGAAGTCCCTGGATTAACCACCAGAATAAAGAGATAAAGACCGTAAGTTTTCCAGTATTCAGTAACGTGATTCCTTGACATTTCCATGAAGGATAAGACAAAAAAGAAAGAAAAGGTCAACGACACACTTGCCAAATAAAGTGATTTCTCAACACTATTGAGATAGGGATAAAGAACTTTGGGACAGTTTATTTATATGCAACCCATCATTAGCATGTTCCTGAGACAAAGAACCTACATATCACCAGTGATTGAAAAGGACAACTCACGTAACACCTCGATATTGTATTTGTAGGTAAGCGTAGTCTGGCGAGTAATTCTAGGTTGATATTTCATTTCTAATTCAGTTCCTTTTATCTCTTTGACACCAATTAGAATGCCCATTTCAAGTATAATGTATTGCAAGTTCCTTTTAGTTAATTATGAGAACTAAAAATCACTCTATTCATAATCTAATTTTGATTTTGCTTCAACATAAATGCATATGTGAATCATGACTGATTTAAGGTAAAATAAAAAGTTCCAATGAAGCCTCTAAATCTACTTTCATTCTATACTGGGAACTGACCACAGAGCTTTAGCGAGCTTCCAGCTTTTAAGCTTGACATACTTCCAACTTAATATAGTTTCTACCCAAATCTGACTGTTTTGGGGAAATTCTAATTCAGTTCTCATCAGGTTGGCAGATTCAATTCAGTTGCAATATTCAATTCTGCAACCAGACACGTGCATATGAATTTATCACACAAAGTAAAAATTGGAGGATTTGTAAGACTTTATTATCCTTCAAGAACTTTTTTTTTTGAAGTTGTTCTAGCTTAAAGTGCTTGCATTGCGATTTATTAAAGTGGTAAAGCATATCACGCTTACACAAGCCTTTTGCTTCTTCACTAATCATAAGAGGCTTAAATGGTGTAATTAATTTCGCTCATTAAGGTATGCCAGCATTTTTAAGTTTAGGACTTTACAAGGAAACAACAACGGATGGGGCTCAGAAAAAGAGCTTGCTTCAGTTCTTGGACTTTCAATGTTTCTATACAAATATTTGATTTTCAATCCCTGAACTCCTCATAAGCTTAAGTGGCATAGAATGACAAGAAGCTAGAGAACGAGGAAGAAAAAAATGATCAAATTATGCGCTTGCTTGATGAAGAGTTTTTCCTATAAGTGGGCTGGGAAGAGGAGAGTGGGGGGGGGGGGGAGGAAGAGAGTGATGTGCTTACTTTTCTCTTCGGGCAACGCTGCAAACCATCAGTAGATCATGAAGCACATAAAACAGAGTCAGAAGATTTAAACAATACTGATTAAATAATACACATATCATAAAATTGCACCAGATACAACAAGCAAAAAGATATTATTTCGACCATTGATTAGTTTTGTTTATCACTGTACTCCGCAACTGCAACTAGAAGTACTTCATGCATATGATGCTAAAATCAAGATTCTGCCAAAAATTATAAGTTAGCTACAAAGAAAAACTTATTATGGAAAGTAAAAGAGAATAAATGAGTTCCAGCTCTTCAATTGCTGCCAAGAAGATCAAGAATAAAACTTAAACTGAACTAAAAAAGGAGAATCAAAACACAATTTCATAACCGGAAAGGAAAAAGAAGGGGCTACAAAAAGCTTAAAATGCTTTATGAGTAATCAAAACACAACTTCCTGCGAAAATCATCCAATATTGAGCAGCCATTGTTTCTCCTTGAGTGGCTAATTAATTCCTATCCAGCGGCCATATGAGTGAAAACTGTAACTATTGTTTTAAACTAAACGCCTGGGAACCCACTACCAGAAAAATAAAGCCATCTAGTGTACCTCACAGAAGATCAGACTTACATTCTGTATCCCATCTCTCTTTCTCATTACTTATCTCTAAAGATACATTTTTGCCTCCGTCCAAAGCAACTTTCAGTGGCTAAAAGACCCCAAAAAAAAAAAAAAGAATAAAAGAACGAAGGGGGTTCTCTCTGCCTTTTCATCAACTACTTCAGATGCCTCTAACTCAAGGATTAGTAAATTATTTCACTTCATGCCGAAGACAAATGGCTCATGTTTCATTGCTTATCTGCCAACATTTTCAGTGCTAACTGATTAAAAGGCACAAAACACACAAGAAAAGTGACTAAAAAAAGCCCACGGCCAAAAGCCACAGCTTAAAGCATCAGCCCAAGTATTTGAGGAAAGAGAAACAGAAACGATTCAAGGATCATAATCGAAGGTCAAGTGAGGACGAGGGCACACCATTTTTACCAAAGAGCCTTGAATGTCTCGCAACCTGCCACGGAAAGGCAAAAAGAAATCAAGCTCAATTCATTGAACCGAAACTCCATTTCCACGACCGTAAGGTATCCCAAGCTCACGAGTCAAACCTGGGAATCACTGAGTCCTTTACTCGGGTCCACTTCGAAGAAGTCCAGTACCTGAAAGTTACAATCAAGTTTTAGAATTGAAACACATGGCGAAGAGCACTTCTAGCTTCTCTAATCGCTCTGATCACAGGTGACTGAACCGCAGAAATGAGAAAATTTAGCTCAAATCAGGCGGCTGAAAGCAAAACGATATCAAATGATAATCGTTCTCTCACGCGAATGAATGTGCCCTACGATTGATCAAGTTTTCGAATTCAATATGCAAAAGCGGTAGTGGGACATTCGTGAACTTACCTCCGAGACGGATCTCGCATAAGCATCTTCCATTGAAGAACACGCGAAAAGAAAGAAGTCTCTCTACTCGAAGCACGAGAGAGAAAGAGAGGAGAGATAGAGAGAAGCCGAACTAGCTCGGTGCTAGTTTTTCTCTCGTCTTGTGTTGGATCTAAACGAGGAGAGGAAAGACCAGGGACCCAATTGGTTTGATTTGCATGCTGAAGTACACAGGCGTTGAGGAAGATCGAGCGAAGACGTTATGCGTAAGCGACGTCCCGTTTGGGCCGACTTTCTCTGGGCCCAGTGCATCAGTTGGCCCAATCTCATCGTACCCATTTTTTCTAGGCCCAATAACCAAAAAAACTCTAATTTTAGCATTTGTGACAACTATACTCAATTTTTTTATCTCATAAAAAAATAATCAACTTTTATTTTTTTTCAATTTTACCGACTTAGTACAAAAAAACATCTCAACTTTAGCATTTGTCCCATATTGTATTTAAAACTTTTTTTGTCTCATAACAAACTTTCAATTTTTACTTTTATCCCATTTTTATCACTGTTAGACTTCTGTCTATAATTACCATTAATATATATGTCATTTTCACATCATTAATAAATTACATCTTAGCAAAACTGACATGAAAAATCTCGAACTCTTCTTCTGTTGTTTGCTTTCCCTATAGATTGCCAGGAGATATATAGTCACTTAAGATGGCACATTTCCTATTCTCTTCAGCACTCGACAACCCAAAAAATGGCTAGATATGGTAATATTATGATGAACTATCTAAAATCTTACGTTTTGAGTTTCGAAAAATTATTGGTAAATTTGGTGAGAAAATTCAAGCAACGTAGGATTAACTAATGGTAATTATGAATAGAAATCTAATGGTGGGAGAATTGAGATAAAAGTAAAAGTTGATGATTTTTTATGAGACAAAATTTTTTTTAGATATAATTGGGACAGATGCTATAATTGAGGATTTTTTTAGATATTAGACTGATAGAATATGGATAAAAATAAAAGTTTGGAGTTTTTTATGAGACAAAAGATAGTTTTGGATATAATTGACACAAATATTAAAGTTGAAGTTTTTTTGGGTATGAGGCCCTTTTTTTTTTATAGGTGATTGATTTCTAGATGGGTTGGTCCCAGCTTGAAATTGAGACTATCAATGTGACTCCCAATTCAATTCATGAACTAAGGTTCTGGCGCTAGCCTTTTACCAGTTGGATTACTCGAGACCCAATTTTTTCAATCAAATTCTTATATTAAATTCTAAAATTCACACCATTATATTATGACAACAGATGTTGCTCAAGGAGTTAACAATATTTTTTCTTCATGTTGAATACCATGGGTGGTTCTTTTCTAAAAGAATCTATCTAAATCACTAGGAGATTATTTGAGAAGAGAGGGATGAGGACGCATGAAAAAGAAGTAGGATTTCACAACCTGCATACGGCACATAGCATATATGGTGTGGCTTGTTTAGTAGAATAGAATAGGATAAAACCAAACAAAAAAAAAATCTCTCTAAGACCAACCTTGAATCGAATACAAGCTGGTTTGATTCGATTCTTGAATCGAATCGAATCAGATTTGGTGTTCACCTCTACCTACTATTACAAAATTGAGTATGCAAATAATTATGTAGATCACATGGATTATCCTATCACTTACAATATTAAAAAGTTAATAATAAGAAAGGCTTTTGAACAATGAGCTTTGGTAGTTATTCACCTTTGAAACTATGCAGTAAGGCAATTATCTAGAGATTCGGGTAAGACAAACGAACCGTAAATCACCATAAGCAAAGGTTGTAAGAACCTCACAAGGTGCTGTCGAAGTTGAATAACCCCTAGTAAGGCCTGCCATGGATTCAACAACCCATGTGAGACTCCAAATCACGATAGGTGGCTTGTCGGGGACAATACCTCTCCGCGATCTTGCATATCAGTCTCGCTAGACCTTTAGAGAGTCTACATCGAGGTTAAGTTACCCCAAAGAGGCCTTGCAAGGGCATGATGATGGTAAAGTAGGCATAAATAGATTTTGCTAATAGAGAAAACCGTTTTCCCTAAAGGTCCCAAAAACAAAACAAGAAGTAGTTCTCTTGAATTTTGAGCACCTTCAAAACAAAATGTGGACTAAATGCCTTTACAATTTTTTTTAATAACCGAAGTGTCCAAGTCAGCTTGCGTGTACCTCAACTATTCCTCGAGAAAAATTAGCATAACAACCATCGTCATGGCTCCGCACATAAATCGCAAGTGCTCAGCTGGAGAATCGAACCTAGAACTAGTGCGCATAACCACACAATTTCAAGTGTGACATAATCAACTGAGTTACCCATGAGTGAGTTAAAGGCCTTTACAATAATGTTGCCAAACACCAAAACTTTGACTTAAAATCCTTTGAATGCGTAAAGCAGTTTTGCAAAGCATTCTCAAATACATAGGCAAAATACCTTTGATCACCCAAAGTCGCTACTACGTTTGGTTCGGCTTTGGAATTATATAGAATATGTAAAGGCATTTAACATAAAATGGCTTTGGGGAAATGAAGCTTGTCTTTCGTTAAAAGTCCTTTGTGAAGCAACTTTGATTTAAACAATCCGTGGCAAAAAAAAAAAAAATCTTGTATAAGACTTTGGTTGGTTTTTCTTTTAACTTTTTATTAAAACGAACTCAAACCATTCGCCAACTCCAACGATGGGCTTAGGTAACTATCCATCCTCTAAATTTACGTGACATCAAGCGGCCTTTGACGGAGGTTGGGCAAACCTGACGACAATCATTTGGTTCACGCGACCTCGCCAACCCCTCGATGACATCTCGTCGTGTAACAGTCTCGAACCTCCTATCCTTTTGCTCCAATACCAACCTGATACCAAGTTGCCAGTCTTCTAAATCTAAAAAATAGTCCCATAACGTGGGTTAGCACGATGGCTAGCAAGAAAACGTTCAATCTCATCATAGGCACCCTAGGACATCCTAAATCATAACCAATATAAATACATTCTCTATTAAATCACAAGGAAATGCATGGCAAAGAAGAACAAGTCGTAAAATGCGATAAAAATACTAGGACATCAATGCATGATCACGTGATCTTCTTTCATCACACCATTGTAAGGCTAGTTGAAATCGATTGAGCTTGTAATCCTCTACTCCGAGGCTCTAGGACGTAAGGTACGACTCTTCCCCACACTTAGCTTAGAATCCTCAAGCCGTAGAAATCCCACACACAGTTTAGGGGCGTTCAAACTCGATTCAGTGCACTGAAAAGAACTCACACCTCAGCAATCGTTCAGTTCATGCATCATGACATGCTGGCTGTGAGCATGACGTGCCTTGTATTCACTCATGCATATCATTTCAAGATGTGGTGCCAATGTAATGCCACTCATAGCTGCTTATATATGCACATGCAGAAACAATGTCATCTACAATATATGTAGCTACCATTCGGGTTCCCTCTCAAGTCATCCCATCTTGTAGCTTCAAGTATTTTGTTATCTAGAACCATATCACATGAACCTCAAGATGGTCAAGCTACATGATCAGATTTCTAAAACACCTATTCTATTTGGTTTAGCTATTAAGCACATGAATCGAACTGCAAAACACAATTAAATCATTCATCTCTCATTCTCGGGTCATCAAGACTTTTAATTCACAAATCATTAATTTGCAATAAAACTTAGTTTGATGACACCACAAGCACGAACACAGAATACCCAAACCCGAGAATAACTCGTTATTCTCATTGAACTACTAGGCCTTGGTCATATCTGAACATGGTACACAAGGGGAATCACATGTAAGGAACCATCCCTTCCAAAACCCACTTTGCCTCTTAGGTTCGATTCCTTATATCAGCCCACAATTTTACTTGCACCACTTAATTTAGGTCTAAATCAAGTCTATCAATAATGAAACCCACATGCAAGCGACCATCCATTCAACATTCAGCTTTCTTTCCTCTTAATCTAACCTGTTTTGAACTATCTCTAATCTCCTTAGATTCGACTCCATAAACCAACTCTTTGAACCACCGAGTTGATCACATTCGATCCTCAATTCTGCACCAACTCTTCTAGGCCTAGATCGAGCCCCCAATCTTCCACATATTCGGTTTCCTCAGCTAATAACCAGACCCGAACAAATCTTCCATAACAACGTTCCTATCTTTTTTAGTTTGATTCCTCAAATCAGTCCCCAATACAACCTGATTCAATAATGTTCTAATGTCAATATCACACCAATTCAACCTATACCCGCATAATCATTCACTATCCTCTCGCTCATCTCTTTCTTGGAATGGCCAGAACTGAATATGTTGTAATCACCCTACAAATCATAGACTTTCATCCTACAACAAGGTTGAAATTAATCCTTACCTTTCAATCCGAAGAACTGTACTTACCATGTGTGTCCTCTCCTGATCAACCGTTGGATCGACGACAACCTCTTCTGCAAGTCGTTGGACACTTCGGGAGCTTACTAGTCATTGGAAAATGGAGAGGAAGGGAGGTAGATGAGAGGAGAAAAAAGTCCTTTCTCAGCCCAATTTACGCCTATATATGGAGTTGGAAGGGGCAAACTTGGGGACCAAGTTTTGGTGACAATTGTCCAATCATCTATCCATTGGCGCCACTTGTCTTAGCTTTGGATAAGTCTAGCAACACTTGGAAGACATGCAGCAATTGGATCGCCATTTGACAAGTGAGGAAGGAGAGGGTGACACTTGGCTCACATGCATCGATGAGTTATCCCTCTTGAATTCGTTACGCAATCACTACCCGATTCGTTCCAATTCAATTTGATATAATTTCGTTCCCTTTTTAGACAATCAAACTCCTCGTGATCTTACCGTCACTTGGGAGAAAACAGAGCTCAATTCGATGTCTGAATGAGCTTAAACGAGCCGTTTTACTTTCGACGCGCATTGAAAACCGCGAGAAAGGCTCTCGGGCCGTGGTTCATTTGTTGTGTAAATTTACATGATAATGAGGGCCAAAAGGACTTTAGTATCATGAATGTTCCCTTCATTTTCTTGACCGAACTTGTCACATCTCCAATTCAATTTGGGGTTTAATGGGGTTCGTCCATCCATGATCATTCGTGACATATACTCTTGGCTTGATCGGGACTTCCAAATGATACATGGTCATATCAAATCGAATTGTTTTACCTCATTGGCCTCCATCTTGGGCGATTTACTTTCTTTATAATCTTAATCATACGTGACTCATCGCTATGTTTTGACCTCCTCTTTGTTTTACACACTAGGACTGCAAACCTTTGCGTCGTAAGTCAACTCCCAACCCAACTGCGGTTCTCTTGATATCCTTTAGGAGTTGCCAGAAGTGGGATGTCACACGTTGGCCCTTCGCAACCAAATTTATTCTCACTGGCCGCGCTAGCATAGAGAAACAGGAAAATGAAAAAGTCAAGGAGGGTAGTTTTGCAAAAAAAATAAAATTATTTAACCCTAGAAGTAGGTTTCTGCAAATCGCGAAAGCCAAAGTAGGTGGGGATCTACCACCTGCCTTACGCTTTCGACATTACCAAAGCCAGATTTAGCCAGAAAAAGTTTGTCAAACACGTCATATTTTTTCCAAATGGCTTTGAAGGATTAGGGAAAAGCTTAACAAATGTACCATGAATATCTTTTTAATAAGCTTGTGTCATAAAGTTATATTAAAAAATTTTAAGCTGGAGGCAAACCCCACCTTCAGCTTGTCAATTTCATCTTTTATTTTTTTTGTATAAGCAACTTTATCCTTTAATGAATATATTTATTTTCTAAATTTAGCGTTAATATACGAAGAATGTTTATTCTTCTACCCCTGTATGTGCATTTGGAAGAGAACCACAGGTAGAAATATGGATGCACCTAATCTTTGAGACAATTTCTAGCACTCACTCGTTCGAGTCATGAGACATCTAGCAGATACCCTATGAAAGATCTGAGGGTCGTGTGAACTCAAGTGAGATATGCTATCAGTGAGATTCCTCAACCACGGTATCATCTTACTTAGGGCCATGCGATTCCAGCGACACTTTGTGGTTTGGAAGTCCTATGACGCTTCATTATGGTCATTGATGCCTTCACACATTTACATCCCTTTATCTCTTTTTCACTCTTATTTGTGTTAAATGTCCTTTAAGATATGTTGTGGATATCGATTATCAAATACTATTTTTTTAAGTTGGAAAAAAGTTTAGTTTTTTTTTTGTCGAAAAGAAAACTTAGTTGATTGTTGATAAACTTTGGTTAGATGAAAAAGTCTTGAAATGAAAGTATTGTCAAACTCACGTTTGACCCCACATCATTTGGATATGCACAAATGATTTCATACATAAACCTAATTTGTGGAAGGCGAAATTACCTAAACCTTCCCTTTTAATGTGTATTGGGTGCGTTTATATAAATCACCTCTTTATGTCCTAAACAAGTCGTTGTTGATGCTTGTAGTAGATCATTTCATGTGAAAACCTACCATTCACAACATACATGTAGCATTAGGTTCAAAAATATGAGGATAACAAGCTTTTAGTTGGCAAATCACTATCTTCCTACAATAAAAGCAATGCTAACTATTAAAATTATTACCTTCAATGAGCTTATGTCACGCCTCGAACCCGTCAAGCTCGCAAACATCCCACCATGCCGATCATCTTTAGGTTGACTCCCAGGATCTTTCGGCCCACAACTTATCAAATCCTTACAATAAAATGCACAAGCGAAAATGAGACAACTGCTCCTTCTCTTTAATACAAATGATGACTTTAGGACGTTCTAACACAAGAACATTTTACTCCCAAGGTAAAGCATGGATTCGACTTACAACTCTAACTCCAAATCATTAAGAAAATCTTCACTAACAATAAAGAGAAGACAGACATTGCAACTAGTCGAATTCTCCTTCGACTTCTTCATCTTCCTTTCCCTCCAGGAGTTTTCATCAGGGCTTCGGGGTCTGAAAATGGGTGAAATAGCAATCTCAGTAAGTTGACCCTAACCCTAAGCTAGGTTATTAGTACCTCCAAACACTTTTGAAAAATAATTAAGTTTTATAAAACATTCTCTTTGAAGCATGACCAATAAACAAGTGGCAAAAACATGGCATTCATAACAATAAGACCAAACTTCATACTAGAGCAACAATTTCATCATTCAAGGGCTCATAAGCCATTTCTCATCGTCAATAGCTCACTAGCCATCTTCTCAAAGGCTCACCAGCCATAATTCACTTCTCAAGGGTCACTAGCCATTTCATTACGCAAGGGCTCACTAGCCATTTCATTACATAAGGGCTCACTAACCAATTCTCATGAATTAAGGGCACCAAGTCGATTCATCTCTCAAGGGCACCAAGCTAACTCTCATGAATCAAGGGCTCCAAGCCGATTCATCTTTCAAGGGCACCAAGCCAACTATCATGAATCAAGGGCACCAAGTTGATTCATCTTTCAAAGGCACCAAGCCAACTCTCATGAATCAAGGGCATCAAGCCAATTCATCTTTCAAGGCTCCATAGCCAATTCTCATCACCTTTCAAAGCACACCAATTCAAACAAACTTGGCTCATAAATTCAATACACCATTCGTCATAAACAAAAGTCATGCTTCAACATCCAATCGTATAACCATCGACGCATAATCATGCATTGAACGTATAATTTCAATCAAGAATACTATCACACTACATATTTCACACGAGACACCTCATTGACAAGAAGCCACAACTTCAATTCAACACTGTCATGCCAAGTGTCATTCTATCAAGGCAAGTCATCATAAATTTCATTTCACCAAATTTGCCCTTTCCTAGGCTCCACGACCAGGTTCATTCGCAGGTAAAAGGAC
The DNA here is from genome assembly GCA_028455895.1 of Rhodomyrtus tomentosa. Classification (NCBI taxonomy): domain Eukaryota; kingdom Viridiplantae; phylum Streptophyta; class Magnoliopsida; order Myrtales; family Myrtaceae; genus Rhodomyrtus; species Rhodomyrtus tomentosa. The sequence goes on along the minus strand of JAPCWY010000001.1, from coordinate 29,093,797 downwards.
ATTGCTCCATCAACGTTTTATGAAATCAAATTTCATAATTTTGGCCCTCATGGTCTTACGGATGTATAGGCAAAAACGAAGCTCAATTTGGATATCAAACAATCGAGAACGACTCATTTCAAAATTGGTGTGCACTGAAAACAGATTAGTTAGTAATTTGGGTCTCTCATGCTTTTCACTTCAAAATGGGTCTCTCATGCTTTTCACTTCAAAATTGCTTTTCAAACACTTTCAATTCAATCAAAATCCATCCATTAATAATCCAACATCCCAACAAAGGGTTAGAAGTCACTTACCACAAAAGCAAGCAAGTGAAATCCAAAAATTGGCAGCCACAAGTCACGGTTCAGTTTTGTTGGGCACATGGCAGCTCGGTCCTAGAGAATTTCATGCAAATCGGCCATTAATCTTTATTCACACCTCATTCCAGTCAACACGCGTCAAGTTAACACATAGTTCTATGTCTTATAAAGCCTTACCAACAATTTCCAAGTCACATGATGCTTCGATGGCCTTCCAAAACCCTTGGTTCCTTTTTCGGTCGATGAAGACAGATTCTGTTCTAAGGAGATCATCAAAGTTTAACCATAAAAACCGATCTAAACTTCAATCAATTCTCAATCTCCACTCTTTAAACCTTTGTACTATATGTTAAGAGAGTCTCGCCGAAGATTTGAAACCAAAAGAGTTCCTAAAGTCGGCGAAAAGCTGCTCTTCCTCAAACCGGATTCGAATCTGACCTATCTTGACCTTTTCTCCTTCAAACAGACCTACGGAAAAAACGGTTGGGCCGAATTGAGCTTATAAGCTTTCTATTGGCAGTGATCCGCCTCAATCCAATGTCGGACAGCCAAGTTATGGCCGTAACAATTGAGCAGTCGGGACAGGGCAGTCTGGTCGAGCGAGCTCCATTTAGCCGAGAAGAAGAAAAAGAAGAAGAAGAAGAGTAGAGAGAGAGAGAGTGGTCGACAAAATAAGGGAGAGAGAGAAGAGAGGTCAAGTTTAATCCCTTCTTGGTCAAAAAGGTTGAATAGTAGGTTAAAAGCTCTTAATTAATGCCACGTGCTCAAACTTTGACACTTGTCTTCATGTCAATAATATCTCGGTATCAATTAACTCTCTTGCCCTTGATTTTTTTGGCAGCCATAGGGGACTTCCCATTGACTAAAATACCCTTCCTCTAATCTTAAAACAAGGCTAAACTTTGAGGGGCAATATGGTCATTTCACACTCTCCGTCCAAAACTTCATTTTTCTCATTTAAACTATCCTCGATGAGGAGATGTCTAGTTCATTTCAAATATTGAAATTCCTCATCTCCAATACCCAATCTCAAGGTCCAATTTCATGTCGAGCTCTCGTCTATTGTAATTTCAATTTATCTCAAACTGACGGGCGACTCTTACAGGCGCTACACGTATCGACTTTAGGGTTTCTCAAGCCGTGACGACTTTAGTTGTCATACAATTGCGAGGGTTTATTGCTAGTTCCTGCGGTCTTGATTATTGGAATCCGATTTAGGAAATTCTTGCAAATTACACATTGGTTAAGCGGAATCACCCGCGTCCCAACGTGTAACGCTGGCAAGGCATCCCTTGATAGTTCCTAGATCGATCTCTACTTGCTCAAAATGTCCCATCGACAATCCTTATGGCCAAAGTGCCATTTTCATTCGAATTTCCCAAGTCCACGTACCCGACTCAGCGGTAGTCTTTTCCTTTTAGCTAGTTAACTCGAGAGTGGCCACCTCCGAGCGAGATACCACTGAAATACACCGATCGATATCTTTTTATTCAATAGCCTTAGGAAGGGTCGGAATTTGGAATGTCACAGCTTAGTAGGGAGCAGTTGGGCTTAGATAAAAGTATAATTAAGTATAAGAAGGCTAAGTTGTTTACTTATAAGGTGTTGATGGGAAACTATAAGAAGGAATATGCAAAGCTGTGTTGTTTGCTTATAATGTATTGATGGGAAACTATAAGAAGGAACATGCAAAGTTGTGGGATTATGCGAAGAAATTAAGGGAGAGAAATCCTAGGAGAACTATTACATTGAATGTTGAAAAGCCTGCTACGCAATCTAGACATTGTTTGAGAGAATGCATATATATTTTGATGCCGTAAGAACTGGAGAATATAGGAAAGTCATGGGTTAGGTGATTGCTTCTTGAAGGGAGTTTGTCAATCTCAAATCTTGTGAGACGTTGGAAAAGATGCAAACTAGGGATGATCGGTTCTTAGTTTGGTCCGATTTCCCTCAAGAACCAAGACCTGTACCGATGGTCTCGATTCTCTTTTTCGGAACTAAGGATGGGGAATCAGATAGGACTGCTGGTTCGATCCAGTTGTTGGGCTATTCCGAGGAATCAAATAAATTTCGGCATGCCTTCTGTGATATCCATTTCCAATTATATGTTGCTTTTCAAACCTGACATCTCCAGAAATCATGCATTCAGTTGAAATTTGATTGATTCCACCTCCAGCATCTGCGGGGTGGGGACATATGATTTAGCTGCAAATTCTAGTTTTACAGAAAATCGTAACTTGCATTGTTATAACTTATAAAACAACTGAATTGGTTTCATTGTGGACGAGTAGTAAATCCATAGACCTACTCCTTGACATGTGGAGGAAAAGCATTGTAAAACCTTGTTCGAATCTCTTCCAGTGACTCCATGGCCAGCTTTAGAGGATTTATAGCTTGCTATAATCGAGAGGACAAAAAGCACGTCCATTTTTCAAGCTCTACATACAACAATAATTTATCTTCCAGTGAAACCTCTCTCTTATTGTAGCCACTAGCTAGTGTCCTTTTCTTTTGAGTCATAATCCATACTACTAAACATCTTGCTGGTTGAATCTACTAGCAATCCAAGGAATTAGTAACATAAAAAATTATCGGTTCAATTTTATGTCTCTAGAATCGGGAATCGGACCACCGGTTTCGATCTGGCCGATCCAATTTGCTCACCATTAATGGAAATGATCAGATGTTCCTAGTTTCTTGTACTACTGTCAGAGTTGAGAGTAGTGATACTTGGACGTGGTTCTTAATAAATTTAATGGATCGTCTCAACATTTTGAACCCATACAGATGAGGTTGCTTCATAATAGGTGACAAATAATAGGTAAGTTCCTTATTCAATTTTTAGTTGTTATGCCTATTAGATAGTTACACTTATAACATAAGCTTTACATCGCAATCCTTTTTTGCAGGGTCTTTTACAAGTTGTGGTAGAGTTGTTGCCTGTAGTTGAGTATATAAAGTGTGCCAAAAACATCTTTGCCAATTGAGGCAAGAAGTATAAAGGGATACAAATGCAAAAACTGTTTTGGCAGTGTACTAAGAACAATACTATAATCGAGTATGACGAACACTCTTAGGCATTGAAGAAAATCAATCATACTGCATATCATGATTTGATTCAAACAGAGTCAAAGTATTAGTTTAGGGCTTTCTTTATCAATGATTGGAAATGTAACATTATTATTTTTTTATAACCAAGGTGCCTAGGCCAACTTGCACGCACCTTGACTATTTCTCGAGGGAGACTAACACAGCAACCCACTGCCATGACCCCCCACTTAAATCACAGATACTCATTTAGAGAATCGAACTTGAGACCAGTGTTACGCCCCGCACCTCGGGCATGAGCGCGCGAATCACTACATGAGAACTCTCGAGTCTCAAGATTCAATTATTGAGAGGTGTACAATAAAAGAAGCATGCGGAAGCGATATCATATACTCCTTCGTACAAATATCCACGGGAACCTAGATAGCGAGAACATAACATATATGCATAACATTCCATGAGTTCATACAAAAGCATAGGAGAACTAGTCCTACAGATGGGTCGAGGTAACGGTATTGCGTCAAAAGACAACCATAACAAGTCCTCAAGAGAAACTGGCCTACGAGACCATCATAAAAAAAAAACAACAGCAAGTTAGAAACCACTAAGTCGAACTGCTGGAATCGTCAGTCTCCTCGGCATCCCAGGTAGGCTCGTTGTCAGAAAAGGTCTCGGAACGTACATCCACGGTATCCTCCATCGTAGTGTCCTCCCGTTCGCCCTCTGAGATGTCGATCTCAATCACCTCAACCATGCCCTCCATAGTAGGGGACTTCTTAGGTATGTTCCTTGAGCCAGTGACAGACCCTTTAACCTCTACCGAATCTCAAGTGGAATGACGCCAGCTAGGTACAGCTCGGCGAGATACCTTCGAGGCCTTTAGCGGACCAGTGGTAACTTCACCTACCCTACAGAACCAAGCCTCAAACCTATGTGGTATCCACTCGTCTCTACCCTCATCGACCTAGACCATAATACTCTTCTTAATATACACGGTATCCCTACCATTCGGGAACTCCTCAAAATAAATGGTCATCTCCTTAGGGTCACCGAGTCGAGTCGGCAGCATCCTCACAGCTTAAGATTTGAAAATATGGTCCCACGACGGGGTGAGATTCACATCCCAGTAAAACAGGTCCTAACTCTATGTTAGGTTGACAGTACACTAGATGAATGCAAACAATGAATAAGAATATGCACTCGGCAATATAATGCACTCATCAGTCAATATGCCACAGAGATGCAAGCGTTCGTCAACCACACAGTAATAGCATCATATCATGTCAATTAAGTCAGGCATCGCGATACTAAATCAAGCCACAGATTCCACCCTTCCAACTTCCTCTCGGTTCTCGCCTGCGTTTAAAACGCCTCAGGCTTGGTCCGCGTGATTACGCCTCAAACCATCTAATTGACAAATCCGCATAAACGCATCAGGTTTTCAATTTCATTCTAAGCCTGTGTCGACACATATCAAATCTCATCTCGTGTCTCAAGGCATCAGGACATTGGACATTTCAACCACGCGTCTCAACGCATCAGGGCATAGTTCAACACAACCCCACGTCTCAACACCTCAAGGTATCACAAGTTTCTCAAACATGCCGAACATTCATTTCAATTCAAGACTTCATGATTAAGTACAAGCTCATGCAACGAGCAAAATACCTATGGCATGCAAGACAATCAAATTCATCATTCAAATGTGGTAATCATCTCATGGCATATGCATCTAGCAAGCATTCAAACAATGACTAATCCATGAAAACGAACCTTGGACAAACGTACTATAATCTCACGAAAATCCACCAAATTCACCACCAACTCATCCAGTCGAGTCCAATCTTCCTAGCCAAGGTTTAGAAATCCCTTACCTTGTGCTAAAATCAGCAATATTCCTCTTCTAAGCACTTCCAAGATTCGACCCCAAGGACTCCTAAACAGGGCAGCGCACAACCCTAAGGAATTCAATCAATTTGTCAACTTTTCTCGCTCAATTCACCAATCCACGAAGCATAAACCACAATGATATATTAATTGACATTCTAATACATCTCTACGATGAAATTTGAGCTCAATTCCATCATGAACAACCCCCAAAGTTTCGGTATGCACAGAACCGAAACAGGGCATTTTCAGTTCTGTGCATATCTCACTCAATTAGCCCATAAACTATCCTAAATCCTCAATTTATCCACTAATCTACTTGCTAAAATATAGTTCTACATGTTGGAAAGCCTCATCGAAAAATTTAAAGTCAAGCCGACATCAAATGGTCCATGAACGGCGTCGGTTCCTCCAAGTCTTCTACCGGTCAGTTTCTACCCTTCAATCACAATATTGTTTCGGCATAAAAAAATCCATTAAAATCATCCCAACTTTTTACCATAGCTCAATATATGAGTACCCTAGATGTCTACAAAATTTGGCCAAAAATTTGGGATAAATCGAAGTCCTACGGAGCTCAAACGACGATTTACCTCCAGCTACGATGGATTCTGTCGACTCTCGGGAAAACGGCTGGCTGGAGCTCCTCAGTGGGTCAAACGTCGAGCTACCACTTGGAGGTGATCGGCAAGAAGATTAAGAAGGTGAGGGTGGTCAGCTCAGTGGCTGGAGGTGGCCGACGGTGGCGCTCAAGTGGCGCGAAGTGGCGGTGGCGGCTCGGTCGGGTGAGGCTGCTCTCGGCTGAAGAGAAGAAGAGGAAAGGAAGAAGAAGATGGCAACTTGGGAGTGTTATTCGATAGAATGAAGGGTTGAGAGAGAGCTATACCCCAAATTGAGAGTCAACCAAGGTGGAATAGTAGGTTAAAAGTTAATAATTAATGTCCAAGATTCATCCTTTGACACTTGTCCACTAGTCAATCAAGTCTTCATCTAATGGATGGTATTTTTCCTAATTTTGGGCAGCCTAGAGGGTATTGCAATTGACCAAAATGCCCTTATCCATTTATTAAGGCAAGACCAAGGCTTGAGGGGCAAAATAGTAATTTCACTCTCGACGTTCGGAACGTCGTTTTTCTGATTCAACTTTTCTTCAGTGAGGCAACGTCTAATCCAATTATAATATTAGAATTCTTGATTCTCTATTTTCTAATTTCGAGACTCGTCTTTGAATTATTTCTTTGTCAAATGCGATTCCAGCCTATTCCGAACTGACAGGCGGCTTTTGCAAACGTTGCGTGTATTGACTCTGTGATTCATATCACACTTAGGGTTCGTCTATTCATGGCGACTTTAGTTGTCATGTAATTGCGAGGGTCTATTACTAGTTCCGACGGTTTCGATCGTTAGCGTTCGATTTAGAAAAATTTTGCAAATTATACACTGGTTAAGCGACATCACCCACGCTCTAATCATATAACGCTAGCAATGCATTGCTTAATCATTCTTAGATCGACCTTTTATAACTCTAAATGTCCCCTCGACAATCCTTATGGTCAAAGTGCCTTTTTCTACTCGAGTTTCCTAGGTCCACGTACCTTGTCTCGCGTTAGCCTTCCCCTTTTGGCCAGTTAACTCGAGATTGATCAGATCCAAGCGAGATACAACTGAAACACATTGTTAGATATATTTCATTAATAAGTCTCGAAATGACAGGAAAAATCAGAATGTCACAACTCTTTCCCCTTACAAAAATTTTATCCTCGAAATTTACAATAAGCCTAGCTATTCAAATAAATGGGGATATTGACGCCTCATCGTTTTCTCGCTTTCCCACATAGCGCTTTCGGTTCCATGATGCTCCCAAATGACTTTGACCAATGGAATTGTCTTGCTCCTCAGAACTTGCTCTTTCCGATCTTCGATCCTAACTGGATTTTCTACATATGACACTCTGTCATCTACTTCGATGGTTTCGTAATCCAATACATGTGTCGAGTCCGGTTCATACTCCGTAGCATTGACACGTGGAAGATATTGTGTACTTGGGACAAGTTAGGCGGTAAAGCAAGCCTGTAGGCCAAGGTCCCAATTTGTTTTAAAATCTCAAAAGGTCCTACGTTTCTTGGACTTAGTTTCCCTTTCTTTCCAAATCGAGATAATTCTCTCATTGGCGACACCTTAAGAAAAACATGATCGCCTACTTGAAATTCCAGGGGTTTATGTCGTTTATTCACGTAATTTTTCTGACGACTTTGTGCTGTTTTTAGCCTATCCCGGATTATCTTCACCGCTTCCACCTATTGCTCTATCAACTTTGGGCCTGTAATAATTCTTTCTCCAACTTTGTCCCAAAAAATCGGGGACTTGAAAGCTCTTCCGTAAAGCCCTTCAAAAGGTGTTATTCGAATACTTTGCTGATAACTATTGTTATATGCGAACTCTACCAAATGCAGCTGATCCTCCCCTCCACCTTTCAAGTCTATCACACATGCTCGTAACATATCCTCGAGCGTCTGAATCGTCCTTTCCGATTGTCCGTCCGTCTACGGATTGTATGCCGTACTAAATTGTAGTCGAGTTCCCATGGCATCTTGAAAACTCTTCCAGAAGTTCGCCGTAAATTTGAGATATCTGTCCGACGTAATCGTTACGGATACCCCATGTAGTCTCACTATCTGTCACATGTACAATTCGACATACCTGTCCATTGCGAAGTCCTTTCGCATAGGAATGAAGTGTGCAGACTTGATCAATTTGTCCACGACTACCCAAATATAATCGTGACCTCTCTGGCTCCTTGGTAATCCCATTACAAAATCCATTGTTACATGCTCCCATTTCCATTCAAGAATCTCTAAGGGTTATAGCAATCCACCAGGCTTACAATGTTGTGCCTTCACCTGTTGGCATGTCAAGAACTTTGCTACATATTTCGCTACATCCACCTTTATCTCGTTCCACCAATAGTGCTGACGTAAGTTCTGGTACATTTTCGTGCTACCTAGGTGGATACTATAATTGCTTCTGTGAGTCTCCGAAAAAATCTTTTCTCCAAGCTCTTCGTCCTTTGGTATGCATAGACGCCCTCGAAATTTCAAAATCTCATCCTCTAACACTTGGAACTCTGGTTTCCTTTTTGTCGCGTCCATCTCCAGGATTTTTTGAATTTCTAGGTCTTTATGCTACAAGGCTTTTATCCTTTCTTGGATCTCAAGTTCTATTCTTAATGTAGCCACCAAACTGGATAGTTGACAGACTTTCAATCTGAATTCGAAATCCCTCAAATTTTCAAATAATGACCGCCCTTTTACCAGTAGACAGACAATACTCGATTTCTGACTGAGCGCATCCGCTACTCTGTTCGGTTTCCCAGGGTGATATAATATGTCGCAATCATAATCCTTAAGCAGCTCCATTCATCGACGTTGTCTCATGTTCAGTTCCTTCTAGGAAAATAGATACTTTAGGCTCTGGTGGTCCGTATAAATCTGAAACTTCTCACCACACAAATAATGTATCCAGATCTTCAGAGCAAAGATGATTGCTACCAATTTCAAATCATGAGTCGGATAGTTCATCTTGTGTGGTCTCAGTTGTCGTGACGCGTAGGCAACCACTCTTTAAAGGGATTGGGTTGTATTAGCTCACAACCCAGCCCCTTTAACGAGGCATTGCTGTATATCTCATAGCCTCCAGGTCCTGATGGAATCGTTAATACCGGTGCGGTCGTCAACCGATGTTTAAGCTCTTGAAAGCTCCTTTCACAATTGTCTGTCTATTCGAATTTCGTTTCTTTTTTAGTCAATCTCGTTAGTGAAATGGCTACATATGAAAACTTCTCCACGAAATGTCTGTAATACCCGGTTAATCCTAAGAAACTTCGAACTTTCGTGACCGTAGTAGGCCTAAGCCAATTCATAACGGTTTTGATCTTCGTAGGATCCACAACAATTCCTTCTCCAGATACCACATGGCCAAGAAATGCCACTTTATTCAGCCAGAACTCGCATTTGCTAAACTTAGCCTAAAGCGAATGCTCCCTCAAGGTCTGCAAGACAATCTTCATATGCTCTTCGTGTTCTTCGTTACTCTTTGAGTAAATCAAGATATCGTCGATAAAGACTATAACAAATCTTTCCAAGAATTTCTTGAAACACCCGATGCATCAAGACCATAAATGCAGCTGCAGCATTGGTCAGTCCAAAAGGCATCATAGTGAATTCTTAATGACTATACTTTGTCCTAAAATAGATCTTAGGTATGTCTTCTTAATTCTCAATTGATGATACCCGGTCCTCAGGTCAATTTTAGAAAATACCGCGGCTCCTTGCAATTGATCAAATAAGTCATCAATCCTCGGTAGTGGGTACTTATTCCTTACATTCACTTGATTCAACTGTCTATAGTTGATGCATAAACGCAAAGACCCATCTTTTTTTCTCACAAACATCACGGGCGCTCCCCACGGTGAAGCATTCGGTCGAATAAATCCTTTATCCAGTAATTCGTGCATTTGTAATATCCGATAAGGACATTCTATAGGGTGCCTTCGAGATCGGCTCTGTTCCGGGAGCTAACTCGATAACAAATTCAATTTCTCTCTCTAATGGCAACCCTGGTAACTCTTGGGGAAAGGCATCAGGAAACTCACGCACTACCGGAATATTTTCTAATTTAGGCTCTTCGATAGTTGTGTCCATAGTTGCGACTAAGTAAGTCTGACATCCTTCGGTTATTAGCTTTGTCGCTTCAAGAGATGAGACTAAAGGAATCGAGGTTTCTCCTCGATTTCCCACAAATTCAAAACTAAGATGACCTTCCGGATGGAAATGGATTATCCTACTACCACAATCAATTACTACTCTTCGCTTACCCAACTAATCCATTCCTATGATCACATCAAAGTCATACATAGGCAACACAACCAAGTCTATACTCTCTTTACTACTGCCAATTACAATTCTACAGTCAGCACAGCCCAACGAAATCAGCACATTATCCTTCAACGAGGTAGCAACATGCAGAATCACACTCAACGGTTTCAACGGTTTCAACTCCATATTAACCAAATCAGCAAAGCGAGCAGACACAAACGAGTGGGATGCGCTAGGATCAAACAAAGTATAGGCAGTTTGGTCACACAAATAAACTATGCCTGTGACCACGCCAAACACATCTTTTGCTTCCCTGCGTGTCACAGCATAGACTCTTCTCTGAGTTGGGGTTCGGTTCTGATCAATCTAGGGAGTTGCAGTTGACGGTCCTGTCTGTGGTCGTTGCCCTTGATGTCTATTCACTAGGACTTGGTTTGGGCAAGTCCTCATCTGATGGCCTATCTGACCACATTTGAAGCACGCCCTAGTCCTTGCCGGACAAGGTCCGTTACCATGCCTTCTGTCACAGAGGCAACAACTCCAATTCATTGGGTTCGACGACTTCACTATGTTCTTTCTTACTGGAGGGACGAAGCGTCTATTGCTAGTCACAGGTCTTTTGTCGGCCTAGCGGTTATCTCTGAATTAACTGAATCGAGATCCAGTTGCGACATTCCTCTCCTTTAGGTCCTTCTTGATCATCTAACCCCGTTCATAGATTTCTTTATAAGTCATCAGGTTCAGAGCTATCATCTGGCTGCGAAGCTCTAGTCTCAATCCATCCCGAAATCTTCGCGCCTTCTCCAACAGATCCTCTACTGATCTGGACACATACCTTGACAATCTGGAGAACTCAGTTTCATACTGGTCTACGGTCAAATGATTTTGACGCAGCTGTAAGAATTCTACTTGCTTCCTTTCTCGAGCTTTCTTGAAGAAGTACTTGTCGTTGAATGCCGTGGTACAGGCATTGCAAGTCAAGGTTGTCTCTTTTGGAAAGACTCCATTCTTGGTGGCAGTTCACCAGTCATTTGTGGTCCCTTCACGTTGGTATACTGCCAGTAGTACCTTTTTCTCGTCCGTGCATCTCAAGACTCCAAATGCCTTCTCAAGTTTCTCGATCAATCTTGGAGCCAATTCAGGGTCTCCAGTCCAATCGAACTGGGTTGGCTTCAGCTTGATAAATTATTCGACCAGTTGGCCCATCTTCCTGGCCACAACAACTTCCTCCTGGGCATTCCCTACCTCATTGCCCTGGTCATGATCGACGTTGTTTCCATTGCCTCCATTATTGCCGTTATTGGCGTTGACGGCAGCTATCGCGGCTTCCACCGCCTGAGCTATGGCAGCGTCTCTTTCCTGGGTCTGCCGGTCAATGAGGTTGCCAATCCTTTGGAGTGCCCTCAGTACTCCATCCATTCTCAAGTCTTCCGCCACAGGTGGCCTTGAGCTAGAGGCTCCACTCTTGGGTCTTCTAGGTCTTCTAAGCGGATTACTCATTTTGGTATACTTTTACTACTCCTGGACCACCACAATTCCACCACGGAATTAGTAACTTATTCATCTAATCAAGTCCTGCGATACTAAACTAGGTCTGAAAGAAGCAGTCATAACATAGCAACCTCCCACACAACTATTTCCAAAGGCACTTCCATAAACAGTCCATGGCAATTTCTCAATTCTGTTCGCTTCAACGGTTCACCAAAACTAGCTATGTTCATTTACTCAACATTTTAAAATCCAGAAATGGCTTTCAACGCTAAACATGTAACTTAATCATCATAAATCACCACAATCTTGTTAAGACCAAATGTCAATCGCATGCGCCAAGTCATATGCCATGCATTTAGTGCCTAACTCTAACGAGCCTCTTAAGGTCTCGCTACCCGTCATGTCCCAACTTATTCCTCCTTATTACTCTAATTCTCAATCCACTTTGGATCGAGCTAACCTTGCTCTGATACCAAAGCAAGACGGGATGTCACGCTCCGCATCCTAAGCACGAGCGTGCGACTCACTGCATGCTAACTCTCGAGTCCTAGGATTCAATTATCGAGAGATGCACAATAAAAGAAGCATGCAAAAGCGATATCATATACTCCTCCGTAGAAATATCCATGGGAACCTAGATAGCCAGAACATAACATATATATATAATATTCCATGAGTTCGTACAAAAACGTAGGAGAACTAGTCCTACAGATGGGTCGAGGTAACGGTACTACGTCAAAAGACAATCATAACAAGTCCTCAAGAGAAACTGGCCTTCGAGACCATCATAAAAAAAAATACAGCAAGTTAGAAACCACTAAGTCGAATTGCTGGAATCGTCAGTCTCCTCAGCATTCTCGGTAGGCTCGTAGTCAGAAAAGGTCTCGGAACATACATCCACGGTATCCTCCATCGTAGTGTCCTCCCGTTCGCCTTCTGAGATGTCAATCTCAATCACCTCAACCGTGTCCTCCATAGTAGGTGTCACGCCCCGCGCCACAGGCCCGAGCACGCGACTCCCTGTAAGCAAACGGAGATATCTTTGGATGTCCCAAGATCCGCACATAAGTCGAGAGACGTGTTATATATAAGTACGCGAAAGCGACCATATAATGACTCCTCCGTACAAATATAAAGTGGGACCTGGATGGCGAGAATATCATAATACATAATACCGAATGTTCATACAAGTGCATGGCAACTAAATCCGCTAGTTAGTGGGAGATGGGGTATGTACAAGAGAGGTCCATCATCATCAAAAGAAACAGGCATCAGGGTGGTCACCGTCAAAAGTTAGACTAGTAAGCCAAGAGCTCCTAAGACGAGCTGCTGGAGTCATTTGTCTCCTCTGCCTCCTTCGTGGGCTCGTACTTCGAGAAGGTCTCCGAGCAAATCTCTACGGTGTCCTCTATGGTCTCCTCAGCAGACGACTCCACCAAGTCCTCCTCAGTAGCCTCGACTACTATGACCTCCTCAGTATCCTCCAAGATCGGGGTCCTCTCAGGTCTATTTCTCGAATCGGCAACTGACCCCTTAGCCTCCTCTAAATCCCGGGTGGGATGACACCAACTAGAGACGACTCCCTAGGGCACCTCAGTGGGCTTCAGCGGCCTTGTAGAAACATCCCCAACCTTCCGGAACCAAGCCTCATACCTATGAGGCTTTCGGCTACTCCCACCCTCATCTACCCATACTACTGTGTACTTTTTGACATAAATGGTTCCCTGCCCATCAGGGAACTCGTCAAAATAGATAGACATTTCTTTAGGGTCTCCAAATCTGATAGGCCACATCCTTAGAACCTAGGATTTGTAAAAAAGGGGGTCCTACAACGGGGTAAGATTTACATTTCAGTAAGGTGGATCCTAACCCTAGGTTAGGCCGATAGTCCACTCAGGCAGTCATAAATATTAGCATTTCACACTAATAAACATGCGAGACATTCAGTTATCGATACAACACACAAATGTTAGGCATGCAATCATGGCATCATAACACATCCAGATGATCATGCATAAAATGCCATGCCACATCACCACTTCCACCCTTCAGACTGCCTCATTCTCATGCCTGCGTTTAGAACGCTTTAGGCTCGGTCCGTGTAAACGCACCAGACCGTCATTGACAACCCGGGTAAACGCATTAGGTTTCAATGTTACTCCAGGCTAGTGTCGACACATCACAACTCTGTCCCGCGTTTCAACGCATCAGGACTATGGCCTTCTCAACCCCGCATCTCATACGCATCAAGGTGCCATGCAACTCCAACCCCGCGCCTCAGTACCTTAGGGTATTCCTCACACCACCCCGCGTCTCATACACCTCAGGGTATTCACCATGTCTCAGCCATGCCAAAATTTCAATTCAATTCACACACATAATGCCATGTACAAACTCATGCACAAACCATATACTTATGGCATGCAGGACACTCAAATGTGACAAATTGCTCAAGGCACAGCATAATCAAACATTTGAGTTATCTATACCCTCCTAGGACATACAATGATCAATCACGTTAAAGCCTCTCAAGAATCAATCAAACTTCCATCCAACTCGTCCAATTGAGCCTAATCTTCCTATCATAAGTTTAGGATCCCCTTACCTCAAGTTTAATACCATAAAATTCTCTCCTCAAGCACCACCACAATTCGGCCCAAATGGTCCAAGATTAAGCCCACCGCGCAACCTATGGAAATCCATCCAACCGTCAATTTTTCTTGCCCAAATCATCAATCCATGGGCCACAAACCTTAGTAACACATTCCTCAACATCCTAGCATGTCTCAATGATGAATTCGAGACTCACTTTCAACCATTAACAGCCCCCATAGAACCAATTTGCACACAACCCAACCGGGCTATTTTCGATTTTGTGTATACCGCAATTATCCTCAAATCCACCATTTATTCACTAACCTACTTGCTAACATGTAGATCTAAGGGTTTGGGAAGCTCACCGAAGATTTGAGGCCAAGTCGTCGCCGGAAATTCCTTGAATGCCACCGGTTCTCCCAATTCTGTAAACCGACAGTTCTAGCCCTTTAAAAACAAGACCCATTTGGGGTAAAAAAATCCATCAAATTAACCCCAACTTTTTACCACAGATCACTCTATGAGTCCCCTAGATCTCCACAAAATTTAGTTGAAAAAATCCAAAGTTTCGGGGTCCTAAGAGGCTAGAAATGTAGGTTACCTCTAGTTGTGACGATTTCCGTCGACTCGCGGGAGATCGGCTGGCCGGAGCTCTTCGGTTGGTCAACGACTTGCTTCCACTTCGAGAATGTCAGCAAGAGGTCGAACAAGGTGTGGATGGTCAGCTCGGCGGCTAGAAGTCGCCGGAGAGGGTCGTCGGAGAGAGCGAATCGGAGGGACAGAACCGGTCGACGAGTAGAAGAAGAAGAGGAAGAAGAAGATGAAGCTCTCGATTTAGTGGTTTGATGGTCGGCCAAGTGAAGGGTGAGAGGGAGAGAGAGAGAAAGCTGTATGCAAGTCTCACAAGTTAACAAGGGTTGAATGGTAGTTGGAAAAGTGGATATATCCACTCATGGCCTAATCTAGTGACATTTGTCCAAGGTGTCATTCAAACTCATCCAATGGCCAAGATCTTCTCTCATTTTTGGCAACCTTGGGGTGAATTAAAGATCAAAATGCCCTCGTCCAATTATATAAGTAAGGCTAGGGCTTGAGGGGCAAAATGGTAATTTTACCCCCGACATCCGGAACGTCGTTTTTCTCATTCCAATATTCTTCGACAAGGCGATGGCCAATCCAAACATGATGTTGGAATTATTGATTCTCCATTTTCAATTTTCAAGACTCGTTTCTGATCGTTTTCTCTATCAAACGTGGTTTCAGCCTATCCCGAACTAACGGGTAACTTTTGCAGATGTTACGCGTATCAACCCTGTGATTCATATCACATTTAGGGCTCATCCATTCATGGCGACTTTGATTGTCTTGTAATTGTGAGGGTCTATCACTAGTTCCGATGGTTTTGATCGTCACTGTTCGATTTAGGAAAATTTTACAAATTATACGTTAGTTAGGCGGCATCACCTGCGCTCCAATCGTATAACGCTAGCAATGCATTTCTTAATCGTTCTTAGATCAGCCTTGTGTGGTTCTAAATGTCCCATCGACAATCCTTATGGTCAAAACGCCATTTTCTATTCGAGTTCCCTAAGTCCACGTACCTTGTCTCGCGTTAGCCCTTCTCTTTTGGTCAGTCAACTCAAATTGATTAGATTCGAGCGAGATATGACTGAAACACATCGCTAGTTACACTTCTCATTAATGAGTCTGAAAATGACTGGGAAATCAGAATGTTACAGTAGGGGTCTTCTTGGGTATGTTCCTTGAGCCAGCGATAGACCCTTCAACCTCTACCGAATCCCGAGTGGGATGACACTATCTAGGGACAGCTCGGTGAAATACCTCCGAGACCTTCAGTGGACCAGTGGTAACTTCACCTACCCTACGGAACCAAGCCTCAAACCTACGTGGTATCCACGCGTCTCTACCCTCATCGACCCAGACCACAGTACACTTCCTAACATATACGGTACCCCTACCATCCGGGAACTTCTCAAAATAAGTAGTTATCTCCTTAGGGTCACCTAGTCGGGTCGGCAACATCCTTACAGCTTAGGATATGAAAATATGGTCCCATGACCAGGTGAGATTCACTTCCCAGTAAGATAGGTCCTAACCCTAGGTCAGGTTGACGGTACACCTAGATGAATGTAAATAATGAACAAGAATATGCACTCAGCAATATAATGCACTTATCAGTCAATAAGCCACAGAGATGCAAGCGTTCATCAACCACACAGTAATAGCATCATATCATGTCAATCAAGTCTGGCATAGAGATACTAAATCAAGCCACAGATTCCACCCTTCCAACTTCCTCATGGTTCTCACCTGCGTTTAAAATGCCTCAGGCTCAGTCCACGTAATTACGCCTCAGACCATCTAATTGACAAACCCGCGTAAACGCATCAGGTTTTCAATTTCATTCCAAGCCTGTGTCGATACATATCAAATCTCATCTCGCATCTCAACGCATCAAGACATTGGCCATTTCAACCCCGCGTCTCAACGCATCAGGGTGCAGTTCAACACAATCCCGCGTCTCAACACCTCAAGGTATCACAAGTTTCTCAAACATGCCGAACATTCATTTCAATTCAAGACTTCATGATCAAATACAAGCTCATGCAACGAGCAAAATACCTATGGCATGCGAGACAATCAAATTCATCATTCAAATGTGGTAATCATCTCATGGCATATGCATCTAGCAAGCGTTCAAGCAATCACCAATCCACGAAAACGAACCTTGGACAAACGTACTATAATCTCACGAAAATCCACCAAATTCACCACCAACTCATCCAGTCGAGTCCAATCTTCCTAGCAAAGGTTTAGAAACCCCTTACCTTGTGCTAGGCGCACAATCCTAAGGAATTCAATCAATTTGTCAACTTTTCTCGCTCAATTCACCAATCCACAGAGCATAAACCTCAATAATGTATTAATTGACATTCTAATACGTCTCTACAATTAAATTTAAGCTCAATTCCATCACAAATAGCCCCCAAAGTTTCGATATGCACAGAACCGAAACAGGGCATTTTCGGTTCTGTGCATATCTCATTCAATCAGCCCAAAAACTATCCTAAATCCTCAATTTATCCACTAATCTACTTGATAAAATATAGTTCTACATGTTGGGAAGCCTCACCGAAAATTTGAATTCAAGGCGACGCCAAATAGTCCACGAACGGCGCCGGTTCCTCCAAGTCTTCCCTAGATGTATAGAAAATTTGGCCGAAAATTTGAGATAAATCGAAGTCCTACGGAGCTCAAACGGGGACTTACCTCCAGCTAGACGGATTCTGTCGACTCTCGGGAAAAATGCTGGCTGGAGCTCCTTAGTAGGTCAAACGTCGAGCTGTCACTTGGAGGCAATCGGCAAGAGGATGAAGAAGGTGAGGGTGGTCGGCTCAGTGGCTAGAGGTCGCCAATGGTGGCGCTCGAGCTGCGCGAAGTGGCGATGGCGGCTTGGTCGGGCGAGGCTGCTCTCAACCAAAGAGAAGAAGAGGAGAGGAAGAAGAAGATGGTAGCTTGGGAGTGATATTCGGTAGAATGGAAGGGTGAGAGAGAGCTATATACCAAATTGAGAGTCAACCTAGGTGGAATGATAGGTTAAAAGTTGATAATTATTGTCCAAGCTTCATCCTTTAACACTTATCTACTAGTCAATCAAGTCTTCATCCAATGGCTAGTATTTTTCCTAATTTTCGACAGCCTAGAGGGTATTGCAATTGACCAAAATGCCCTTATCTGTTTATTTAGGCAAGGCCAAGGCTTGAGAGGCAAAACAGTAATTTCACCTTCGACGTTCGGAACGTCATTTTTCTGATTCAACTTTTCTTCGATGAGGCAACGTCCAATCCAATTATAATGTTAGAATTCTTGATTCTCTATTTTCTAATTTTGAGACTTGTCTCTGAATCATTTCTCTATCAAATGCCATTCCAACCTATCTCGAATTGACGGACGGCTTTTGCAGACGTTACGCGTATCAACTTTGTGATTCATATCACACTTAGGGCTCATCATTTCATGGCGACTTTGGTTTTCATGTAATTGCGAGGGTCTATTACTAGTTCCGACGGTCTCGATCGTCAGCATTCGATTTGGGAAAATTTTACGAATTATACGCTGGTTAAGCGGCATCACCGATGCTCCAATCGTATAACGCTAGTAATGCATTCCTT
The DNA here is from genome assembly GCA_028455895.1 of Rhodomyrtus tomentosa. Classification (NCBI taxonomy): domain Eukaryota; kingdom Viridiplantae; phylum Streptophyta; class Magnoliopsida; order Myrtales; family Myrtaceae; genus Rhodomyrtus; species Rhodomyrtus tomentosa. The sequence continues at coordinate 29,075,404 of JAPCWY010000001.1, read as the reverse complement.
AATCGTTCTTAGATCGGCCTTTTATGGCTCTAAATGTCCCCTCAACAATCCTTATGGTCAAAGTGTCTTTTCCTACTCGAGTTCTCTAGGTCCACATATCTTGTCTTGCGTTAGCCCTTCCCTTTTGGTCAGTTAACTCGAAATTGATCAGATCTGAGCGAGATACAACTGAAACACATCGTTAAATATATTTTCATTAATAAGTCTCGAAATGACAAGAAAAATCAGAATATCACAACCAGTGCGCCTAACCACACAATCCCAAGTGCGCCATAACTAACTGAGCTACCCATGGGTGAGTTTAATTATTTACAACAACTTATGCCAGAAATTCAATGAAAAAATAATATATGCTAGGTGTAAGTGCATTTACAATATGTTGAAGGAAATGTGAATAATGATCATGACAAGAATGCATACATAGAGAGATGCATGTGCTGGGTCGAGAACGAGCTATAGTCCAAGAATCATAAGAAAGTCATAAGAAAAAAGAGTTGGTGCAACGTACTATGAAGTGATATGGAATGGTGATGTTGGATAGAGGTGCTGGATAAGGATGAGAAGTACATGGCAGATGTGTGATTACTCTTGTAAAAGATGGCAGCTTATTGGCATCCTGTGTCCCCATGTCATTTATGCTACAAATTATAGGCAAGAGGATGCATATTGTAGCATCCCGGGAAACCAACTTTCTCAATAGGGACTTTTGGCACTAATAATCAAATATTTTTTTACGATGGATTGTAAATGAGACAGAAGTGGCTTTATAATTGAATATCTTATTTGAGGGACTATAGTCTTATGTAATAATCTCGAGACCATACATAGCAGAATTTGAGAGTCCTTGGTTATATGCGAAATCATTTTGGATATGTTACAAAAGAAAATTGCTCTAAGGGGATTGTCATGGACAACCCATTATATAAATGTGTAAAGTCACATTTACCTTGAATAATTGAATTGCTGCAAATTACGTCAAAGAACTATGATTTGGGTTAAATGGAATTCCTGCGATTCCATTGATGTAATGATAAGGCAAATTCACATCACTTGGCTAAGGATGCGTCTCAAAATTACAAGCCAATTTACTATTAATTTTCAAATGGGACAATAGACTCCGATTAACCAAGGTCGTACAACATTGGAACGAAGTGAGTGTGTGGTTGAATTGGGAGGTGTCGCTCACCAAATATCAAGGGGATTGAAGTGTTGATGTGCATGTCTATCTAAGAAAGGGTTTGGGATAAATGGCAAATGCCTTGTACACAATCCCAAGAGTTAATCATGAGAACTACGGGGAATTGGAGGCCATCATTATCCTTAGCTTTGTAAAATCCACTGGTCATGCATAAGGAAGGGAAAGATAGGTTCATTTCGCGCTTTAAAGAGAGAAGAAGCGGCGGAAGTGTTGAAGCAATCCCTGTCATCGTGCACAACTGTGCCTTCATCGAAGTTCCAAGACCCTCGATTCTCGTTATCTCTCATCCTTTCTTGTTCATTATGCTGGATCGAAAGTGGTCCAGGAGACCCAAATGTTAGGGAACAGGTATGCGCACGAGCGAGGATACTTGAACATGGGAGGTGAGTATTGGTGGGGTTATTCTAGTCTCAGAACGAGTAAAGAGGGAGAACAAGGGATATGTGGTTGATGATTCACAGCTGTGGGAGTAGGCGTCTGTTAGCTTAATGAACGACACGTTAATGTGCAATATACACCCACAGTACTTCATATTTGCTTCAAGGTTGCTTAGGGCAGACATATAAAATTTGGAGTAGGGAAGCGATCGAAATTCATGTACGTTCTATAGTGATATAAAAAATCGAACTATGTGGGTCTCTTGGTCTCACACATTTGAGGATAGACTTTGGCTGCGTTACGTAGTACTCTCGATTTACTAGATGTCATATCTCATTATCAAATTTGTAGTACTCTTGATTTACTGGATGTCGTATCTCCATGTTTGTTGATTGCGTTTTTTATGGGAGCATGTATCATGCTGCATAGCATGCATACGCTTGATGTTGGGGTTGAGGCCACGAGAAAAAAAAGTTATATCCCTGCGAGAGTTGAGACGCCTTGGTTGTGGCACCTGATGGGGCTAGCTTTATCACCTAGAAGGGGTGAATAGGTGATTATAGTGTAATTACATTATTTATCGCGGAGTTCAAATTGCACAGGTGTTATTATGACGTCTTAGATGATCGAAACACAGTGTATCACTATGAACGATTCATATGCTGTTCATCTATCACAAGATATATAATATAATCAAAGTAAAAGTGGAAGACCGAAAAACCAAAAAAAAATCAGAAAAAACAGAAAACACAAAAAATATTCGAATCACATGAACCAATCAAAAAAGTCATTTTCATGAAATTGATACCAAAAGGGCATTACTTAATTTTTAATTAATGTAACCAAGTCCCCGAACTCATTATCTCTGGTTCGAAGAAATAAAATAGTTATCCCGCTATTTTATTTAGGTTTCTAATCAACCTACCGAGAAACGATTAATGGCGGCTCCTAAATTAAAAAAATCATTTCAGTGAAATCTAAGTTGTGAATTGGTAGGACTTGAGAAAGTCCGCATTAAGTTAGTTAATTTATCTAACTAACTTAATAATCCTTTAACCTAATTTTAGGTCGCGACAATTCGATGGTCACCAAGCCTACACGTGGCATTACCTAAACCGTCGAATCGCCTAACAGACTAACTTCCAACTCCAACAGCTCAGCTGACTAGGCAAACACGTGGACGTGTCATGAGACGACACCTAAGACGCTGACTCTTTGATCAGCCACGTCAGCTCTGTCTTCAACCTCTCGATCTCGGCGGAATGGACGGTCGAGACTTTTCCGACCCCGATCGACAACTAAACCTAGACCAATTGACCCAAAACTAATGTCATTCGATTCGTTTACTCCTTTAGTTTTACATATATCATTATCAAAGCATTTCATCCATAGAATTAAGCATAGGCAAACTCGAACCAGGTCGACTATGGCGACTCCATACATGCGATTCATGGCATATCAAGCAAATTCACTCATATAGAAGGTTATACTAGAGTTCATAACACTTACCTGGAGCTCCAATTGAGCTCATAAGGCCTAGATTCGGCTTGGCGATATTGAACAGTGTTCGGCCATGGAGGTTGAGTTTGGAGACTCGATTCGAAGTATTCAAGCAAAGTCAAAGCAAAATGAAGATGCGATGCTTGGGAAGTAAAACGCTCACATAAACTCAAAGAATGATGATCGGATGTAAAATCCGCCATTACTGCACAGTATGGAAGCTCGAAAACTGAACTTACCTTTTTCGGGATTATAGGCGGCTTGGCTGGTGGCGATCGATTCCTACTACTTCAGGCAAGCTCCCGATGACCCTTAAAAGCTTCGGTTTGGCCTAGAAGACCCCAACCAGTGCTCTACAAGTTCGAGCTCGAGCCTTCGACAATGGCGATAGAAGGCGAGCTCTCTCTCTCTCTCTCTCTCTCTCTCTCTCTCTCTCTCTCTCTATTTTCTTCACCCTCTCCAACTGAATGAACCGTCCTCCTTCCTCGAAAGCCCTTTAAGACTGTATATCCAATTTTCATTTTCCCGCTCAATCGGTGGATACTTGCCATCTTAGATTCACGTGTTGTCACGTGCCAAATGGCATGCCGACGGCGACGGAATCGATTGGAAAGTCATCTAATCTCCATTAGGCGCTCCGGCATTCTCCATTCGGGTGTCAATTTGGACGAATTTGATTTGTGTTTGCTCTAGTTGACTTTTTGCAGTTCCGAAGCTTGATTGACCGATTACTCACTCCTCCGGCGATGTCGAATGGTGATTCCAGCGTCGATCGTCAGGCAAAGGTGACGGAAACAATATGATTGACCGGGCGGTTTGACCGGTTCGAACCAGTTCCAACATATAATTTTGAAAATTAATCGAAATCAATGGGAAATTTTCAGAATTAAACCTCAGAATCGAACTTGGGGCATGAATATTATCTAAAAATATGATTTTTTCCAAATGTTCATGTTAATTTTTACAAAAATCTCAAATTTGTCCTTAATTGCGATTCGAAAAATTGTGAAATTGAAACTTCAAACGGTCAAATTGGACCAAATCACCTATGACAATCGACTCAAAATGATGAAAAGCATTGGATAATGGCTTCAATTTATAAAGGTAGCCCTTGAATTGAAAGTAATTTTAATTATGCCCAAATTCAAAGACTAAATTGCAATTAAGTATGCAATTTTACCTAATTCATGCAATTGAGCAATTTGTACAAATAATTGGGCTAAATTGTAATGAAGTACAATCAGATTGAATGTCAAGACCCTAAAAATGTCAAAATTACAAATTGAAAGACTCAAATGACATTTTTTTTACCAAATTCAATCATACATGTAACAAAGAAACACATAAAATTGAACTTGAATTTGGAATATTTATGAGGTAAAAAATACAAGGAAATTAAAAGAAAAATTTTTACTATTTTTTCATTTTTTTTTATCTCAAATGCTATTTTCCTTAATTTTTGAGTATTTTTATGTTTTCTAAAAATACCAAAAAATTGTGAAAAATACAAAAAAAATCATTTTATTTTTAGTAAAAAATGGTTCTTTGGGCTTGGCCAAGGTCACCAAAGTTGACATTTCAATTTTTTAATTTTTTATGAATTTTTTAAGAATTTTTCAAAAATAAACTAAAAAAATACTAATCGAAAACCAGGTGTCAACAATTATGAGTTTACCGAGGAGTCAGAGAGTACATGTGACATTTTGATTTTCAATCAACTTCAGACTCTGTAATGAGAAATTTATTTATATCAAGCGATGTATTTCAGTTGTATTCCGCTCAAATCTGATAAATTTGAGTAGCCTGACCAAAGGGGAAAGGCTAACGCAAGACGAGATACATGGACCTAGGCGACTCAAATAGGAAATGACGCTTTGACCATAAGGATTGTCGAGGGGATATTTAGGACCGCAAAAAGGCCGATTTAAGAACGATTAAGGATTACCATGCGAGCGTCGTACGATTGGAGCGCGAGTGATACCGCTTAACCAACGTACGATTTGCAAAATTATCCTAAATCGGACTGTCACGATCGAGACCACTGGGACTAGCGATAAGCCCTCACAATTACATGACAACCAAGGCCGCCATGAATTGACGAGCTCTAAACGTGATGAGAATCACGAGGTCGATACGCGTATAGTCTGCAGAAGCCGTCCGTCAGTTCGGAATAGGCTGGAATCACGTCTGGTAGAAAGAACGATCAGAATTGAGTCCTGAAAAGTTTGAAAAAGGAAAATCAAGAATTCCAACGTCAATTGGATTGGCCGTCGCCCTATCGAAGAAGTCAGAATCGAGAAAAACGACGTTCCGAATGTCGGGGGTAAACTGACCATAATGCCCCTCAAGCTTAGGACTTTGTCTTTATAATTGAATGAAGAGTAAAATGGACATTTCTCTCCCCCTTGGCTACCGAAAATTGAAGGACAAAGGGATGGCCATTGGATCTTCTTGGTTAGAGTAATATACAAGTGTCAAGCATCCAAGGGTGGTAGATCAACTCACATTAAATGCCCACCTACCAATCACTTCAAATTAATCAATTTCTGGGGATAATAAGCTCTCTTTCTGCTCCCTCTCACTCCACCATTTGGCCATTTTTGCTCCCCCAAAGACCAGACCAAGCTTCTTCTTCTTGTTCTCCAGTTTCTGTTTTCGCCGACCCCGCCGGACGTCGCCGTTCGGTCCGTATGACCACCACCTCCGGCCGTCCCCTACTTCCGGCCGACCACCCAGACGTAGCCCCACGTCTTGCCGACATCCTTCAACTTGAATCAGGTCATTTGGAGCTTTGAGGAATTCGAGGCAAGCATTCCACAGGTCGACGGAATCTGTTCCAGTTTGAGGTAGGTTCAGTTCTGAACCCTTTAGACAGCCGAAAACTTGAAATCTTTGGCTCAAATTTTGTGGAGATCAAGTAGTCATATAGATGGTTCTATGATAAAAATTTGGGATTTATTTGATAAGTGTTTGACCATGAACCACCCTTGTACATTATGCCCAGAATCTGCCGGTATTTTGTGTTTGAGTGCTCCGGCGACTTCCGACGACTTTCCGGCAACCACGCCACTTGAAACTCATGGTGAGACTTCCAAACTCTTAGGTAGACATTATAAGAGGTAGAATGGTGTATATTTGATTGATTTGAGATAGATTAAGGCCGGTTGGACCCGGCATGAACAGAACCGAATGGAACCGGTTCAATGCAGAGCCAAACCGGTTCTGTGGAGGGCTGAATAAGCTGGGATTATGTTGTAATTTGGTGTGTATGATGTGTTAAGATGATGAGAAGTATGTTATGAGTGATTTGGATGGATGAATTGAGGAATTAGATTTGGAATTTTGACAAATTGATTGGTTAAACTAGGTTGCGCGACAAGTCGGCTGTGGGACTTGGATTGGCCGAACCATGGGAGACTCAAGGAGGGGAAATTTGCGTTGTTAAGCAGAGGTAAGGAATTTCCTAAACCAAGGCTAGGGGGATTGGACTCGATTGGGTAAGTCGAGGGCCGAATGGAACGATTTATGAGAAAACCCTCGCATGTAATAGCTTGATGCGCCCTTGGACGTTATAGAATGATTGTTTAACCTAGCCTATGTGTGAATCGTCTGAGTGCCTGAGTACTATTTGAATTGAATTGCATGCCACGAAATTTATTAAACATATTATCATGCGCATTGGCCATTGGTTATGAAATTTGATTTTTTTAAAAATCAAGTTAATTGATATGATGTGGCATGAGACATGATTGTGACATTGCATGGCATGGCCCTGAGGAGTATGGGACGCGGGGTGGAGGTTGAGACCCTGATGCGACTAGGTCGTGGGGTGGATTATGAAAGGTGGCGCCCTAATGCGACAGAGTCGCGAGGTTGAGATAACCACAATCTTGATGCGATATAATCGCGGGACAGGATACGAGCTCGTAGACTCTGCCTGGAAATTGAACCGGGGCCTGATGCGATTACGCAGGCCGAGCCTGATGCGATCTAATCGCGGGCTAGAGAATGAGGCAGGCAAAGGTTGATTGATGTGGTGAAGTGACAGGCCGAGCATATACGTGCAACTGTGTGTGACATGGGAATATAAATGCATGTCTGTCCTCTATGCATTATTGTTTATTGAATTATGAATGTCATACCTACATGAGCCTATGAGTTGGATAGGTTGAGTGACTTGACTGCCTGAGTGGACAGTCAACCTGACCTAGGGTTAGGTTTTTCTTACTGAGATGTGTATCTCACCCCTTTTGGGGAAATTTTACTTTACAGATCCCAGGCAGTAGCAATGTGGCCTATCAGGTTCGGGGACCTGCAGGAGATGACGGCGTACTACGATGAGTTCCTCGATAGGCAAGGAAATATATACATAAGGAAATGTACAATAGTATGGGTAGATGAGGGCAAACCTGACCGGAAGCCTCGTCGGTTTGAGGCTTGGTTTAGATAGAACGGGGATAGGAAGGTCGGGCTGCTAAAGCCCCATGAGGTTCCAGAGGGTGTCATACCTCCTTGGTGTCAGACGATAGCAGACCAGGAGTTTTCCGAGGACTCGGTGGTTGGTTCGAGGAACGGCCCGGAGTGGACGCCGACAGCTGAGTTTCCCGTGCCACCGCCAGAGGACGAGGTCATCGTGGTGGAGCCGTCCGAGAGAGATCCATCCGAGCCGGACCAGGAGGCGACCGTAGAGGGAGACCAGGCTGAGTAGTCGCAGGAAGCGACCATGGAAGACTCTGTAGAGGTTCCGTCAGAGACTTTCTTCGAGTACGAGCCGTCAGAGGAGAGCGATGACACCGGAGATTCCAGCAGTTCTTCCTAGGTGACTCCGGATGATGACCTGACTTTTTGACTGGCGACCTGATCCCCCTTCCCTAGTGGTTTTTGTAGACATCTTTTGACATGTTTACCCGTCGCCTTGCTGTATAGCGGTCTGTAGTAGATGTGACCAGTTGATGTTGATGTACAACTTTATGATGCTATACAATTCTGCTTAGTCTTGGGATATATATATATATATATATATATATATATATATATATATATATATATATATATATATTGTACGGGGAGTTGCTGGGAAACACTTCCGTGTGCTTAATGTAAATTATTTCATCTCTCGATCTTCCTTTATATATAAGTGGATCCTTGGGACCGCCGAGAGATTATTGTTGTTTTGCTTGTAGGAATGATTGCGTGCTCACGATGAGGCGCGGGGCGTGACAGTACATGGCTCGATTTGGGTGATTGTGGATAGGTTGACCAAGTCCGCGCACTTTATACCTGTGCGAAAGGATTTTACGATGGATAGATATGCCGAGCTATACATGCGACATGTAGTGCGTCTTTATGGAATGCTTGTAACAATTACGTCAGATAGAGATCCCAAGTTTATAGAGAGTTTCTGAAAAAGTGTTCAAGATGCCATGGGAACTAAATTGCAGTTTAGTATGGCGTACCACCCCCAAACGGACAAACAGTCGAAAAGGACGATTTAGACGCTCGAAGATATGTTACGAGCGTTTATAATAGATTTGAAAGGAGGTTGGGAAGACCAACTGCATTTAGTGGAGTTCACATGTAATAACAGTTACCAGCAGAGTATTAAAATGGCACCGTTTGAGGCGTTGTATGGTAGAGCTTGTAGAATTCCTATATGTTGGGATGAGATTGGAGAAATGAGCATAACAGGTCTAGAATTGGTAGAATAGTTAGTCGAGACGGTGAAAGTCATTAGAGAAAGACTGAAAATAGCGCAGAGTCGACAGAAAAGTTATGTGAACAGACGACACAAGCCCTTGGAATTTTAAGTTGGAGATCATGTTTTTCCTAAGGTGTCGTCGATGCGAGGTTTATCTCGATTTAGGAAGAAGGGGAAATTTAGTCTGAGGTATGTAGACCCTTTTGAAGTCCTGGAGCGGATTGGAACATTGGCCTACAAGCTTGCCCTGCCGCCGAGTTTATCGCAAGTGTTCAATGTCTTCCATATATCAATGTTGAGGAAGTACGAGCCTAACCAAACTCATGCACTGGATCATGAGGTCATAGGAGTGGATGAAAGAGTGTCTTATGCGGAAAAACCGGTCAGGATCGTAGATAGAAAAGAACAAGTTTTGAGGAACAAGACGTTGCCACTAGTGAAGATAATCTAGGAACATCATGGTATTGAATGAGCCACTTGGGTAAGCGAAGAAAGGATGAGGCGTCAGCATCCTTATTTGTTTGAATAGCTGGGTTTATTGTAAATTTTGTGAACAAAAATTTTGTAAAGGGAAAGAGTTGTGACATTCTGAATTTCCTACCATTTCGAGAATATTAAATGAAAGGATATCTATCGATGTATTTCACTCATATCTCACTCGGATCTGATCAATTTCGAATTAACTTATCAAAAAGGAAAGGTTAACGCAGGACTAGGTACGTGGACCTAGGAACTCGAATAAGAAATGACGTTTTGACCATAAGAATTGCCGAGAGACTATTTAGAGCCAATAAAGACCGATCTAAGGACGATTATGGAATCCATTGCTAGCGTTATGCTATTGAAGCGCAGGTGATTCCGCTTAACCAGTATATGATTTCCAAACCTTTCCTAAATCAAACCCTGATGATCGAGACCATTAGAGCTAGCGATAAGTCCTCACAGTTACATGACAATCAAAGTCGCCGTTACTGGAGTAACCCTAAGTGTGATGAGAATCACTGAGTCAATACGTGTAACGTCTGCAAAAGCTGCCCGTTAGTTTGAGATAATTTGAAATTACGATTGACGGAAAATCGACCATGAAATGGGATCTCGAAATTGGAAATTTGATAATAAAGAATTCCAACGTTTGAAAGAAATTGGATGTCGCCTCACTGAGGGTAATTCATATCGAAAAAGTGAAATTTCGGACTGTAAGTGTGAAATTACCATTTTGCCTCTAGAAAGATAACCTTGCCTTAAGAATTGAATAAGGACATTTTGATCTTTTACCAATCTCTTAGTTGGTCAAAAATTTAGGGGTACTTTGGTCATTAGAGTCTCAAGATATTCGTTGACATATGACAAGTGTCATTACTAGAAGAAGGATATCCACTTAGCATTAAATGAGGTACAATTCAACTACCATTCTTTGCTTTGACTCTTTGGTATTAAGGAAACTCTCCTACTCTCTCTCCTCTCATATTTCGGCTGAAGACCTCGATCTCTCTCTCATTTCTTTTCTTCTTCTTTTTCTTCTTTTGGTCAAGAAGGCCTTGCCCAACCAGCTGTTCACCACCCGATTGCCTCCACTAGACGGCCATCTTCGGCCACCACCGAGCCGATCGCCGACCACCATGACACTCCCTAGCCTCTCCTCTACAACCTCCTGGTTGTCGTTTAGTCTCTAGCCATCGAGATCGGCCCGTTTGACCGCCGGAACCGGAACTACTCTCTGCAGAGCCCGATTTGAGAGAGAGCTGACTTACGCCGGTTTGAAGAGCTCCTTTGGCTTTCATTTTGTGAATCCGCCCTCCTATAAATCTGTTGGAACCGAGCCATTCAGAAGCTCATCAAGGTGTCACCTTGCCTCAAAATTCTCGGAATAGCAAGCTGTCCTACACCGGATCAAGTGAACCGAGTCATTTGAAGGTTGTCAAGGTGTTCCCTTGCTTCAAAATCTTCGGCAAGGTATCTTAGGATGTAGTATTATGTGTTGGCAATGTGGTAATGCGATGAAATTAAGTTTATGAGAGAATTAATGGCTGATTTGTACAAATTTCTTAGGGATCGAACGCTGCCCTGTAATGCCAAATATGTGGTGAACGTGATACTAGTGAATTGTACATCTTGGACCTTAAGATTATTGATGGTGCTATAATAATTCAGAATAAAACTGCGGATGATACTTACCAATCACTTTGTCACCTTGTTCACCCATCAACAAATGTACTCTGATGTTTTTCTTTTGTGTCTAATTCAGTTCTTCAGTTTAATTATTAAACATGTTAGTTGGGTAAACACCATAATGTGCCTTTTTTTCCTCGTGTTTCGAGTTGTGCATCTTAGCCATTCGAGTTAATTCACTCCGATGTGTGGGATTCTAGTTGTAAGTCTTCATCTGACATCCACTATTTTGTTACTTTTATTGATGATTGTACTCGTACCATTTAGTTATATTTAAAAAAGAATGTACATGAGTTTTTCATTCTTTTCCCCATTTTTATAATGAAGTCAATATGGTTATTCTCTTAAGTGTTTGCGTCTTCTTTTACCTTCATTCCATTTCTTGAATTTCATGGTATTTTACATCAGAGCTCTTGTATTCACACTTAGCAACAAAATAGAGTTGATGAACATAAGAATCGTCATTTGCTGAATGTTACTCATTGTCTATTTCTTCACACTCATATGTTTAATTACTTCTGAGGCTATGCTCTTCTTATAGCATGTCATCTTATTAATCATCCTATGTCCTCTATGTTGAAATGAGCTATTATTTATGCTCTTTTTCATCCTGATTGTCCTTTGTGGTCTATTCGTCATCATAATTTTGGATGTATCTAGTTTGTCCATTTTTTGTCTCCTAAATTGGATAAATTATCACCTCATGCTGAAAAATGTATATTTGTGAGTTACTCTCATACTCAAAATGTATACATACCTATGTAATGCCTCAGCCCTTCGATCCCCTGCTTTGATACCGACTGGTGAGGAGTCGTCATGTATCCTCCTCTGATTGCGTTTTGTTTTAATATTATAATACATAATATAGGGGTGCATGCGGAAGACCTAAAAAAAAATAATACAAGTGCATGTGAAACACACGACAAGCGCTACATCTAAGGTCTGACTTTTTAGAGGCTTCTAACCTGTAGAAAGCATACATAATGCACGGATTGCGAGATTAGTCAACATACTTTTAAAAAAATATTTACTTTTATACATTGTAAATGGTTTAATTACATCATCTAAACAATAAAAGCGCCAAAGACTACGATACAATAAAAAAGGAATTAGCTCCCTCCGGATACCACCATGGCGTACTCCATCCTCACGATCATAGCCGTAGCCATTACCACTACCAAAGCCGTATGTGCTACTCTTCACCTTCCTCCTCCTTGGCTGATTTGAAAACAGTTAAATTAATGAGGGTGAGTCAAAGTTCAGCGATTAAAATATCTGTCAATTTTTGAATAGGCATATCATAGTCGCATTCGGCCATATTCAAATAAACCATGATCCACTGAATAACCTTCACTTCAATGTCTACAAGACTGCTGAAGATAACAAGCCAGAAATCAACCTATGAATTAGGATATCTCAACATCATCGGAGGTCTTTTCACCCATCGAATCTAGTATACAAAGCATTTAAGATCCGCCGCACTTTCGTTATGAAAGTTCTCTCATAAAGCCGTCACAATCAACAGCCCATTTTGGCGATCCGTTCACATCTCTAGCATTCACGACGCTAAGAGAGGTTTACCCAATTATCAAAAAGTGACTATTAGTCGATTGAGGAAAAAACATGGCCAGTCGTTGTATGGAGATTAGCGATAATCGCTCCAAGGCCGAGAGGAACCAAACTGAGTGAGAACTTCCGGTTCATATCTAATTCCGTCGTCTCACCTCTCCCGCGAACCATTAGTACTCATCATTTACGCACAAACCCTCCTCATTCCAGTTGTTGGCCAAACTTCCTGACTTGTGTCTGTCCTTGGTCTTTACCCCCTCCCTCTCTCTCTCTCTCTCTCCCTTCCCCTGAAAATTTCATTGGCACACTTTCCATAGCTCCAACATGTGCATCAAGACAAAGCAAGTTTAAGCTTCTCCGCTTCGACAATTTCATGTCAGAATCACCACACAATGCACACCGATTCGTTGCCTTTTTTGCGACAATCAAACTATCAATTCAACTCACACGGACCTCAAGGAAAACTATTACACTAGAATCTAAGATATGCAAGTAGAATTGGCAATCAAAAATTGATGAATTAGACATTTTACTTGCCTAAAATTCGGGCTGAAGACGAATCTGAACCACCGTGCCGCAAGCCCAAGCATGATCTTGATTCTTCATCCTTTACAGTGGTCGGCAAGCAAAGAAGAAAGAACGAAAGAAGAAGAAAGAACGAAAGAAAGAAGAAAGAGAGTTCAATCCCTCTTGCTTCGAAAAATAAACGAATGAGGGGGAGCAAATGAAGGTTATAGTGGGAAAGAGGAAGTGGCCACAAAAAGTACAAGTGGCAGGAGAAGAAAAATTAGTGGAAGGAGAGAGAGTTCACTGATAAAAAGGGAGAGGCGGAGAAAAAGCTAGGGTTAAAAAGGCTTCGTGGGGGCACTGATTTCGAGCTCTTGCACTCGAATAAAGCTTTCGTGAACGGTTTATAACTACCTCGCCCAAAATATATCTTTAGGCTCAATTAATTCCACCATGCTAAATATATATTACTTCTCCAAAACTTATCCATTTAACTTTTTGAGCCCGATAAATATTAATCCATTCGTTTCATAATTCAAATTCATTGAAAAATTTGGCTGTCACAGTCCGTTATAATAACACTCATCATCGGGAGTATATTTCTGCTGATATAACTCGCTTTGAGGATCAAACATATTTTGACAATGTTTGTCCTCAAGTACCACTAACCTATGTTACACCGACACAATACACAATATGCGACACGACACGACACATCAATACGCGATTTCTAAAAAAATAGAAAATTTCAAAATGTTGTGATACGTTGTATATTAAATATATATTTTTATATATACATGATAAATTATTATTTTTCTAAAGTCATAAATAAATAAATGATAAAAGCCCTTATGAATTTACGTGGTAATTCCTTTAAATTTATTTTAGTTTCATGAACAACACAGTCATAGTGAACTCTTACTATGAGACATGACCTACCAAGAGTTAGATAATAATGCTCTATGGGCACACACGTTTAGTTTCTTATCCTACATTGGCAAAGTAAGAGAGAAAGGAAGGGAAATCTTCTTATAAAATTAGAGCTCAGTTAGTTAAAGCTACACATTTGGGTTTGATGAGCCATTAAAAAGGCTTATCATGTCCCATTCTTGAAAGCTTGGGTGGATGGGCCAAAGGCTCATGGGACCTGAGCGGATTGTCAATATGTCATCTTCAAAAGAGTGTTATCATCGACGTATGCCAACCCAGGTAGTTGCTTTATATAGACTTCATTGTGAAAATCATCATGAATGAAAGCATTTTTGATATCGAGCTAATAAAGAATCCACTGAAATCATCACTTTGTATTTAATATGTCATCTTCTAAAGAGTGTGTTATTGTTATTGTCTACGTCGATGATATCAATGTCATGGAAATGATATTGAAGGTGTACAATGTCTCAAACAATTTCTATAGAAAGAGTTTAACACTACTTAGATTGTTTTCGATATTTTCTTGGCATCGAAGTTGCCTATACTAGTGGCACTATTGGTCTCTCCCAACAAATGTGTACTTTTAACATTCTTATGGTTGTTGGCTTGGATGATGTTAAGCCTAGTTATGCACCTATGGACCCGGGTGTGGGGCATGATAGTGAACACAATTAACTTTTTCATGATCTAGAGAAGTATCGCCGGTTAGTAGGCAAGTTAAATTATCTTACCATTACTTGTTTGGATATTTCATTTGTTGTTAATATGGTAAGTCAACTTTTGAGCTCTCCCCGTTCTACAATTGATATTTGAAGGGACCTCCAGGTCAAGAACTTGTATTTCATAGTCTGGGTCATCTTCGTAGAGCCGGTTATTATAACGTTGAGTCTTTGGAGGTGACAAATATTCTGATGTAGATTGGGTCGGTCGCCCTTTTTATCGTTGATCTACTTCGAGATATCGTGTATCCTTTTGTGTTAATCTTGTGTCGAGGGAAAGTGAGAAGCAGTTCATTAATTTTTGATCTAATGCAGAGGCCTAGTATTGTGCTATGGCTAATGTTATAGGTGAACTTTATGTGTATGTTGTTAACTAAGATTGGATCGCTTATGACTGGATCATCTACTCACTATCGTGATAATCAATCTACTATTTATATTGCTAGCAATCTAGTGTTTCATAAGCTAAAGAAGATTATAGAGGTGAATTGTCATTTTATTCTGAAAAAGGTTAATCGTTTGGACATACAATTGGTACACACACGTGTGAAGATCAATTAGCATATATTTTCACAAAACTTTTTGACGTGGATGAGTTTCATATATCTGTCATAAGCTAGGGTTTTTTTATATTTACACTTTGATTTAAGGGGAGTGTTGATTTTATTACTTTACAATATAAGCAAGTTATGATTATATATGTAATTGTAGTAGGCTTAACCTTAAGTGTGACATTCTAGTTTTCCCTGTCATTTCGAGACTTATCAATGAGAATATATCTACTGATGTATTTCAGTCGTGTCTAGCTCGGATCTGACCAATCTCAAGTTAACTGACCAAAAGGGAAAGGTTAGCACAAGGCAAGGTACGTGGACCTAGGGAACTCAAATAGGAAATAACACTTTGACCATAAGGATTGTCGAGGAAATATTTAGAACCATTAAAGGCCGATCTAAGAACAATTAAGGAATGCATTGCTAGCGTTATACAATTGGAGCGCAGGTGATACCGATTAGCCAATGTATAATTTACAAAATTTTCCTAAATTGAATGATGACACTCGAGACCGTCGGTACTAGTAATAGACCATCGCAATTACATGACAACCAAAGTCGTCATAAACTAACGAGCCCTAAATATGATGAGAATTACAAAGTCGATATGCGTAACGTCTGCAGAAGTCGCCCATTAGTTCGGGATAGTCTAGAATTACATTCAATAGAGAAAAAGCCTAGAGACGAGTCTCGAAATTGGAAAATGAAAAACAAAAAATTCCAACATTTTAATCGAATTGGACGTTGCCTCATCGAAGAAAATTTGAATTGGCAAAACAACGTTTCGAACAACGAGGATAAAATTACCATTTTGCCCCTCAAGGTTTGACCTTGTCTTAATAAATAAAGGAGGGCATTCTGGTCATTGACCATCCCCCAAGGCTGCCGAAAATGAGGATTAATATTGGCCATTGGATGATCAAATGATGGATATAAAGACAAGTGTTAATGGATGGTGAGTTGGCATTCATTACTCAACTTTTAATCTACCATTCTTACTAGTTGACTAATAAAAATTGGTGTATAGCTATCTTTTTCTTCTCTTCAGCCGAAACACCCCATCTCCATTGCCATTCTTCTTCTTCATTCTTCCTCTTCTTCCTCGCCGAGAGCCGACAACCAACCATTGCCGCTCCCTTTGCCGCCCACGACCGCCACTTTCGACCGCCACCTGATCTTACGCCAACCACCAGCTCCTAGCTCCGCCTCTTGTTGGCAACCTCCAAGTGGAAGCTCGGCCATTAGACGCCGAAGGAGCTCCGGCCAGCCGTTTCCCCAAAACTAGACTGAATTGGACGCAATAGAAAGTAAGTCTTCGTTCGACCTCCTTAGGACTTCAATTTGCTTCCAATTTTCGGCGAGACTTTGTAGACATATAGTGCACTTGTGTACTGAGCTGAGGTAACAATTTTAGCTAAATTTGATAGAGATTTGATGATGAAATGGTGTTTTTTTCGAAGGGTAGAAATTGGCCGGCAGTAGGACTCGAAGAACCGGATTGTTTTGGGACTTCCAAGCATCAACTTAGCCTCAAATTTTTTGTGAGGCTCTAGTACACTTAGAACTATATGTTAACAAGTATATTAGGTGATAAATTTAAGGTTTAAGGATGAATTATGGGCTGATTAATCTAGTATAGGGCAGAACCGAAATTGCCCTATTTCGATTTGGGCAAACCGAGACCTTAGGGGGCTGTTCGGGGTGTCTTCAAGTCCTAATTTCATCGTTGAAACGTACTAGGATGTAGATTGATATGTTATTGAGGTATATGCTCCGTGGTTCGACGATTGTGCGAGAAAAATTGATGAAATTGATTGGATTTCCCTAGGTTATACGGCTGTCCTATTTTTGGACCCTAAAGGCCGAATACTTGGTGAGCTTGGAATGAGATTTTTGCTGAATTGAACCTAAGATAAGGAGTCCCTAAATCTTGGATAGTAGGATAGGCCTCGACTGGATGATTTGATTTCAAATTGGATGAATTTTTGTGAGTTTATTGTATGGTTGGTCAATGTCTATCATTGTAGGTTAGTGAATGCGAGTATGCTTGTTTAATGCATATGCCTTGTATCTAATGTCATTTTTGCGAGTGATGAATTTGACTGCCCGCATGCCGTAGACTCTTAGCTCAATGCATGGGCTTATACTCGAACATGAAGTCTTGAATTGGAAAGGAATTTGGCATGCTAGAGAACTTTGATACCCTAATGCGTCGAGACACGAGGTTGTGATGGCTAAGGTCCTGATACGTTGAGATGCGGGGACGAGATTTTATATGTGTTGACACAGGCCTTGAATGGCATTTAAAACCTTATGCGTTTAATGTGGATTTATGTTTATGATGGTCTGAAGCGTAATAACGTGGACCGAGCTTGAGACGTTTTGACGCTAGCGAGAATTGTGAGACAATTATGGAGGATGGAATGTATGACTTAATCTTGTGTTTTCGTGCCTGACTTGAGTGACAAGTTATGTTGATATGCTTGCATGATTATCAACCGTTTATTTCCGTATGGCATTTTATGACTAATGTTTGCCTATATTACTGAGAGTGTTCTTGCTCATTGTCTGCATTCATATAGGTGTACTGTCAGCTTGACCTAGAGTTAGGACTCTTCTTACTGAGATGTAAATCTCACCCCGTCGTGAGACCTTACTTTTTCAGATCCCAAATTTTGAAGATGCTACCAACACGTTTAGGCAATCCGAAAGAAATGACCGCCTATTTTGACGAGTTTTCTGACGGTCGGGGTACTGTTTATGTGAGAAAGTGTACAGTTGTGTGAGTCGAAATGGAGGTAAGGACTGAAAACCACGTAGGTTCAATGCCTGGTTCCGTAGGGTAGGTGAGGTCAATATCAGTCCGTTGAAATCCACGGAGGTGCCTCGAGGAGTCATACCTAGCTGGTGTTATCCTACTTGGGATTCAGTGGAAGTAGAGGCGTCTGTAGCTGGATCGAGGAATGTACCTGAGAAGACCCTTACCTTGGAGGACACTGTTGAGGTGATAGAGGTCAACGCCTCTGAGGATAAGTTGGAGGATACCACGATGGATGACTCAATGGGTGTGCGTTCTAAGACTTTCTCAGACTATGAGCTAGACGAATGCAGACGAGACCGACGGATCTAGCAGTTCGACTTAGGGGTTTCCTAATCTTACTTAGTAGTCCTTTGCTAATAATCCTCATTGACCTATAAGAATTTAGGGACTTAGAACTTTTGTTGTCTTTTGGTTGAGTCCCGATCGCCCCAACCCGTCTGCAGGATTAGTTTACCTGCACTTTTGTTTGAACTCATGCTGTTGTATATATTGATGTTTTCGTTATCCAGGTTTCCATCGATTCATGTACGGAGGAAATGTTCATTTTCATTTACGCATGCTTATTTATATTATGCATCTCTCGACAAGTATGTCCTAGGCCTCGAGAGTACAGTTAAGGGAGTTGCGCGTTCGTGCTTGAGGGCGTAGGGCATGACACTAAGCCTATAAGTACTACTTTTGGTATCATAAATAAATAATCTCTCTTTCATAAAAAAAAATTAAAAAAAAAACATTTGTCAACTCCGGTAATGTTCAACAGGGAATTGTCAATTTTGAGCTTTGGTCTGACCAGTTTTTTCTTGTCCATTCGCACAAGACCGAAAGATGTTTTGAGGATTCTGGAGGTTGGCGACATAAGGAGTAGAGCGGGTCAAGTATCACATGTACAATTTATTTTTTTTCATGAGTAGTGCACTATTACACATACTACACACGAACTATCTTATTTTGGGATAAGATGTAGCTGTCAAATCACAGTTCATACAGACAAACACAATTCATATGGCTTGAGGAATCTGATATGATGAGGAAGCTTGGTTCGTGTTTAATTGCAAGCCTATTGGATATAATCAGTTGTACCTTGTTGGACTAAGTAAGACCTTGATTCATTCACGGTCCAAACTACCCTGTTATCCTAGGATAAAGAGCTAAGTGTAGTCGTAAGGATTTCTGGTAGAATATTCTTTTTAAAGATGACTGATGGCTTTCATACGTCCACTTCCTTTGCTTCTTGATTAATTAATTTCGCTACAACTTGGGCATCTCTTTGGATTTGCTGGTCCACCAATTAATCCAGTGGATAGCCATTTATCTTCTCGAATGTTGATGTTTTTCCATCTCCCATCGACCATCTAACGTGTGGACCAATTGCCTCTCTACCAGCTTACAAATTTTTCCACCCCTAGGGTTAGGCGACATTCTTTGCTTGCGTTCCAAGAACCCTGCCTCGAAAAGTGGATTCCTCTTAATAGCTGATTTCATATGGCTTATGGGGATTTTATGAGTCTCCAAGCCTACTTTATTAGCAGGCATGGTTTTATTGAAAACTGACGACATCTTTGAAACCTAGTCCTCCAAATTTTTTCTTGATATTCGGCATTTTTCATTTCTTCCAATGAACGATTGTTTTTTGGCGACATTTTGTTTCCACCAAAAATACGCAATTTTATGCTTAATTATGGACTTGTAAACTGAGTTACGAATGTTAAATATCGACTTTGTGTGCTGTGGCAAAACTTGTGTAATAGTTTTGACTAAAATTTTCTTCCCCACTTTAGTCATCAACTTATCTTTCCAGCCCTCTAATTTCATATTAACTCTTGCTAGGACCCAATTGAACATCTATTTCTTTGGCTAGCGCTAATTTGAGGGTACTCCTAGGCACTTCCCAGTCTACTCAATGATAGGGATTCACAATTCTTGTGCCATATACCTCCTCAGGTGCTGAGGGTAGCTATTGCTGAAGTATAATCACGACTTATTCATGTTAATGGTATGACGTGAAGCGAAGCAATACTAGTTCAACAGATTTGCTAGATTTTAACATTTCCATACTATTCCATCCCAAAAGAATATCACGTCATCTACGAATAAGAGATGCGATAACATTCAGCAGAACCTATTTAACTCGATTCCTTTAACAATTTCCATTTGCAATTGCTTTGTTTTTTTGTTTGTTTTTTTTATAACCAAGGTATCCGGGCTAATTTGCGCACAAGTCGACTATTCCTCGGGGGAGACTAGCACAATAACCTACCACCATGGTCCCCCACTTAAATCACGGTGTTCATATGGGGAATCGAACTTGGGACCAGTGCGCCCTAACCAATTGAGTTACCCATGGGTTGCTTTGTTCGGTAGAGACGAGTATATTATCCATAATTATTAATAAGTGAAGTGAAAAGATCCTCAGTTTAGCACCATAAGAAGGTTAAAGTTAATGAAGAGATACCCCTGTTGACTTACTGTGAGTGACGGTGGAGATACATTATTTGACGGATTAATTATGCATTTAAGTTGTGTACGGCGCAAACTTTAGTTTCAAAACTTTCAAATAGATCACTTTAGTACTAAGCTTTTGTAACTTCGATCACTTAAGTGCTAACTTCTTTTAAAAATGATCACTTTAGTGCCAACTCCAATTTAAGCTGAAGTGGCTCGACAAAAATTCAACACGTGTATTTTATTATTATTATTTAAGCTGACGTGGCTCATAAGACATGGCACTAAAGTGATCGTTTTTAAAAGAAGTTGACAATTAAGTGATCAAAGTTACAAAAACTTAACAGTAAAGTGATCGATTTGAAAGTTTTGGCACTGAAGTGATCGAAATTACAAAATATTAGCATTGAAATGATCGATTTGAAAGTTTTGGTACTAAAGTAAGCACCGTACATAACTTATGGCACTTGAAGTGTACTTCACCCTTATTTCACTAGAGAAAGGCATTTATCACAAAATCTCATCTTCAACATACTCTATCATATGCTTTTTGTGTATCAAGTTTAAGTAATGCCTGAAACTTCCTCTTCCCTTTCCTTATGCGCAGCTAATGTGACACTTCCTAAACATTTAGGATATTATGTTGAATTTTCTTACGACTAATAAATGAACTTTGTTTAATGGCAATTAGTTCAGGAAGTCAAGTTTTAGGTGATTGGCCATGACCTTGGAAATAATATTGTAGCTGAAGTTGCATAAGCTAATGGGGCAATATTGAGTGATGCTATACGGATTTGATTTCGTAGGAATGAGAAAAAATTTTGCTTTTTGAGGATGGGGTCAAGGGTACCTGAGTTGAAAAGTTTTTCAACCATTCGAATCATCATTTCCTTCAATTCTTCTATGGTTACCGAACTCATCAGGGATTCATTTATTTTGTCTCGAACAAGGCAAGAGCATTGATTTAGCACACGTTGAAAGTTTTTGGGTCCCCAAATATCGTATGGAGATTGAAAAAAGCTGTCAATGTGTTGCCTCAACACAGTAGGATCACAACTCTAGGTTTGGTCATCAATATTCAACATAGAAATCTTGTTCCATGCCCTTGTCGAGTTATTTGTGGGGGCGATTCGCGGCTTTCATTATACCACGATTGCACGTGAGTATTTCACGTCTACTTCGATTTGGGATTTTTCGGTTAGGAAATGTGATAAGAGTTAATGTGACATTGGGCCTGTTTGGTTCAACATTTGATTAAGGGACTTTGAAAGAATACAAATACCTTTGAGCTAAAGGCCTTTTGCAAAATGCAAGTAGTATTTGATAAAGTGTATTTAAAAAACACATTCAAAAGCAACTTTGGCATAAATACTGTTTGGTGAAAAATGAACTTTGTAAAGTATTTTTACTTTTAAAAAAACGAGTTCGGCGTCGATGGCTACGACTAGTGGCGGAGGCGGCGATCGACGACCAGTGGCGGTGAAGAAACGGCGATGATCGGCGGCCTATGTTTGCGATCGACAGCCAGCGGGGACGATCGACGGTGGCGGCCGGTGACCGGTGGCAGTCGACAAATGGCAACGGCCTACGAAGTGTGGCCGTGGATGGCCTTAGTGAAGGTGACAAAGTTAAAAAAAAAATTAGTTGAATTTCGCAAAAGTCCCTCTAAAGGTGCAAGTGCACCTGGTCAAAGTGAGCAAAATATTGAACCAAACAGCATTTGCATTTGGCCAAGGGACTTTAGCATTGTGACTAGCGTTATCACCTAGAGAGGGTGAATAGTTGATTATAGTACAATTTCAAAGTTTATCGCGAAATTCAAATTGTGTTGGCGTTATTATCAAGTCTCTAATGATGGAAGCATAGTATATTACTATGAATGATTCATATGCAGTTCAACTATCACAAGATATATGATATGATCAGAGTAAGGATAGAGAACACTGCATAGAGGGTTTATAATGGTTTAGCTTTGATTGAGCCTACGTCCACTTCTTCGGCTATCAATCAATCAGCTGGATTCCACTAGTAAACTACTTGAGAGGTTATAACTTAGTGATCTCCTTGAAACATAGGATACCCCATCTAACGTTCAATACTCTTGTCTACACCTCCTCACAGTACAATGGATGAATCAATAAGTGTGTACGAAATGAAGTACTTTCGATCTAAGAATTATTAACACTTTTCTCTTTTAACGCCAATCTTATTTCCCTTCAGCCTTGAGATGTATTTTATACTATTCGGCTTCTATTCTAACCATTGCAAGGTTTTGAGAAGAAGTCTCTCCAAAACTTTCTATTTGGATAAGACAAATACCAAAAAGAAGATCTCGTAACCATTGGGGATCGCCAAAGGAAAATCTTCCCCGTTCGGATCAAATCGTCCATACAATTATAATCCTAGATTTCCATAAATGATTTCATTCATTTGGAAAGTCATGTATGTTTTCTTGATTTCGCATCCTGGATTGATCTTTATCCCCGAGAATCCTCAAGAATGATCCAGCTCGATTGTATCCGTTGTAGTTTATCAATTAAGTACATTTTGAAGTCATCTTCAAATTCTGATTACCGCACGCGAATACTCCACTTAGAGCTTGAGTATCATTCCAACGTCTGAGCTATCCCCACTCAACGTCTAAGCTTGACACAACATCTGAGTCCTTCAGAAATTACATCAGAGTAAAAACATTTTTGCCAGATTCAATTCTGTGCATCCCCGCATCAAAGGACAATCTGCAAAACAAGTATTCAACGGCATTATCTTGAAACTTAAGAGTACTTGGACTGTTTTGTCAACTTCGAAATCATCTAAAAATTTTCCCAACAATCCTCCCTTTTTTTTATGATGACAAAACTATCCACAAAAATAACAATTGTTAGAGTAATAAAAATGAGCAACTAGAGTCTAGTTACTCTTAGTAAAGTCTTGCTAAAAATAATTTTATCAATTTGTACTTTGTTCTTCTAGCAAGAATAAGTTCTGAAGTTCAAAAAGCTGACATTTCAATATTGCGAACAATCTCAGAACTTGTGATAAATTTTAAAATTTAGAAATTAAGCACAAGTTATAGTTTCAGTTTAGAACTTAAGCACAAGTATAGTTTCAAAGCATTTAAGATGTATAGACATGTGATTCTAATTGATTTCATAGGATCTTAATCACATGTATGACAATCTTGGGCAGCATAATAAATTTGAGCATAATACTTGTAATTTAGAATTACTGCACAATAGGTCATAACTTGTAGTTTTCACACATGCTTAGATTATAGCCATTGTAACATGCTAGAGTTAACCTATTTTTGGCAAATATGTTACCAAACACATAGATTAATGAAATGTTCAAAGTAAAGAACTTGTTCACCTGTTCGGCTTTAGAAATAAATGATTCTTCTTTTCAGATCTTGTGTTCTCATCTTGACAACCTGTGTTCTCATCTTGACAACTTGTGAATCTGTATATACTTCTTAACATGCATAGCCCGTTTGTATTCGTACTAGGGGTGAGTATGGTTTTAGGGTAGAACCAGGAAATGAATAATTGAACCGTCGGTTCCAGTCCAGTTCCTAGTTCTGATGTGCTAGGGTTCGGTTCTTGGATCGATATTTTGAAGAACCGCCGGTTCCAGTTCCGATTGCAGAACCGAACTAGATCCGAAATCAGAACTGGATTTTTAAAAACCCTAGTTTCTACTTTTACTTTCTATTCTCGATGGTCTCTTACTAGGATCTCCTCCTCTATATTCTGAACAGTATCCTCCTATGCCCTCTCTCGCGTCCGCTGGGCTTTGCTCCCTCTCCATCCCTTCAACGACGACCCTTCCCTCATTATTCATTGGCTCGTCGGACGGTCATCCCTCAACAGCATTGGATAGCCATCACTCAATGGTGCTCGAGGTTCGTTGACTTTGTGGGTCGATTTTGTTTTTTTACACATCTCTTCATCCTCGTGGACTCGACAAGAATACAAGGCTGGTTTTTTTGTTGATTACTGCTTCAAAACTTCTCTCTACCGTCGTGACTCCAGCCATGAATCTGTGTTGGCTTTCGGATCTTGATTTCGAGGTTGCATATCAAGGTCGAATCTCCCTCGCTCTCTCGATGCAAAGCGAAGAATACTTCACAGACTCAAAACTTTTGTGGTTGATTGGCCTGCTTTTGCTGCTAACACCTGATCAAATAACTTCGAATTTCGTCTTATTGTTTTTGTAGAGTTTCTGATGTGTTTTCTCCCCTCTTTCTTCTTTTAAATAATTTTTTGAGCAATTAACTGATTTGTGATTACATAAAAAATTCATAGATTTGGATGGGGCAATTTCATATAATCTCTGCTTATTTCAGATTCTTATACATGCTTTTTCTTCAATGCCGACTTGACTGTAAACTTTTTGATGAATTTTTTCCTCAAGTGAATCATTATAGAGGTAATGGCTTGTGCACTAGTGGTGTGGCAATTCAGCGCGATGCGACTCGAAGAGGTGGCAGATGCCTTCTTGCGGTGAAAGCTCAAGCAACTGTCGAAGGGGCAACGCTAATGAGAGAGGCAGATGCAGTGACCAATAGAAATGGAGATTAGACAGTCGTCTCGGGACTTATATTTTTCTGATGCACTTTGATTTTGCACAAATGCTCGCGAACATCTAGCACTTTAGTATCTTGCAGTTCAAAGCATCTAGCTACTACTTTTTTTAAGTTTCTAAATTTTATCTCAGAAATCGTTTAGTTCCATGCATTTCTTTATGGATTGTGTCACTTCTTTGTGCGATTTACTGAATTTTGTGTGGTCGCTGGTTGATATCAGATGGAGAATTGGAGTTGACAAATTGATTGGAAATGTTAACCTGTCGATCCATATTGAATTACAAAGTGTCAAGCACATCTCCTGTATGGTTAATTAGGAGTTTAGTAGTACATTGATCGGATCAGTGGGCTTAGCAGAAGGAAATAAATTTGTGCCTTTTTAGTATAGTGGGTCGAAAATAGCCTGTAGAGTTACTGATCATCACTCAGTTGCTTGTCTGGTCTGGTCATAGAGTGATCATCTTGGAACACTGAATCTCCAAGGTTATTTTTGTAGGACTACTCATTTGCTGGCATAGTTATGCTTTTGCAAACCTTTTAGGTATAGTAACATTGGATGTTGATGCAGATATCAGATTCCTCAGTATTCATCACGTAGGAATCCTATGCGAAATTCTTGAAAGGCCACTTGACTTTTATCAAAACCTTCTTGGTGATTCCAACTTCCCATGCCCGCATCAGCGCATGACATGATGGATCTTTCTCTGCTTGTTTTCAGTCCAAATGCTTAGACTTTCTTCTATTTTGATGCAATGAGAATTATATTGATTGGTTCCGGGTATCCTAAAACCGGATCCGGAACCTATGACAGGGTTTGTTCCAGGTTTTAGGGTATGAATGATAGATTCTAGGTTCTGAAAAATGAGGAACCGACACTAGCGGGTAGGTTCCAGGTTCTAGGAGGAACGTACCCGAAACCTGAAACCGCTCACCCCTAATTCACACAACATGATTTTCATAGCATAATACATTCATTTTTTCAAAGAATGTATTCACAAAGCATGGTATTCACAAATTTCAATATGAATTTTGTAACTTCTCTCTCTTTTTGTGATCAGCATAAAAGAGTCTAATGAATGACCTATAAAGTCAAGTATAACCAGTAAAGCATGGAGATGGAGTGTTACTTCCTCTGAATTTAATATTCATCCACAAAGGCATAGCAAGATAAATCATATAACTTAATATATGGAATTACTCCCCTAAACCTATAACATTTGATATAGACCAATAGAAAACAATTACGCAAGTGTTGGTCGTAAAGAAGTTACTTAAACATTCCAACAGAGATCAATAGATTGATAAATATCCGACAACAACAAAATTAATCTTCAGAACAATCAGTGTCAAATACCAAAAAGATGAAAAATATTTAAAAACATGAATAATCGTTTCAGTCTTTTTTGGAGTGGATGAGGCTGGAGTTGATTGACTTTTCAAATAACACTATAAGAGACCAAATATTAAGTAGAATAAATGTAAGTGAAGATATAGCCAATTCCTTGGCATAACCAAGTGTGAAAATAAAATATTTGCCTAAGCAAATTTTATTTGAGTATAGGAAATAAATTTAGGATTTTAGTTTGAGATTGTGTTGGAAGATTCAGAATAGAGCAGAAGTGCAGCAGATTTGGACATTAAAGCTATCTTCATATTGATTTCTTCTTCCATCTCGTTCATCTTCTTTTCAGTCTGCTCAATCTCCAAACAAGTGAGATGACATTTCTTCCCCATGTCATCACAATGGCTCTCACTTTTCAGACTTATTTCTTCTTTCAACTGACTTATAGTGATGTTTAAGTCTATTCTAAACTTTCTCAGGTCATCCTTGCATTCTCCTTGTTTGAACAGAATATCCCATAGCTTATCTATATCTAATGTTTCTTCCTTTTTGTTTCTCTCCCGCAGTAATAAGCCTGTTCTTGTCTCCTGTCACGTTCTTTCTGCTTGATATCTTCATCTATCTCTCCATTCATCTGTACTGATAATTTTTCGAGAGCATACATTTCAAGTAGGATGTAATTAGGATCACGCTAATTTTCTTGAATAATGAATCTTGCATATTCTACTCTGGCCATTTCTTGCTCATGTTCTTTGTAAAATTTTATAAGATTTAGAATATTAAAGTCTCTGAGCAGTAGTTCAATATTGCATTGAGCTTCTATTCCCTTGGTTGAAGCATTCTTCAATTCTTTTTCAATTGATTTGGATGCGTATTTAAAGACATCCTCCTCCTAGACAAAAAACCGTTATTCACTATCAAATCTTTCGCAAATCTTTTATTGATTCCTTGCTCTTTGGCTTTTATAACAGCTTTTCTAACAGCCCTGGCAAGTATGATATTTCTCTCAAAATAAAAAGCAGCTTTTTCAGCAGTAAGAGATTTTACTAGAATAGTAAGTTGTTCAGATTCAACTCTGCCTATGTAGTCTACATAGCCTGTCTCAAACTAGGTAAACGAGGAGGGTTACGTCAAGCGTAACAAGCCGATTGTAAAAAAAATAGCTACCTTTATGAGATGAACCCTATTAATATTTCGTTGAAGCGTACCCTTCTTAGTGACACGTTGCATCGGCGCTCGAGTGTAGAAAAAAATGAGCAAGGGTCTTTGTACCAAGATAGGTGGGTGCAAGGGGTAAGGAAGCTAGCCTTGGGCCATCATTCCTAGAATGTTGCACCACATCAATGCCCAGATATGGTGATAAATGAATAAGGGTCCTCACACTTTCGTGAGCGAGTGTGGGGGGCAAGAAAAGCTCGAAATTCCTATTAAAGTGTGGAAATGCTTAGAGGAGAGCAAGTAACAAACTTTTTAATGGGGAGAGCGATAGACATCAGGTGGATTTGGAAAATGCTTCCGATGATTCAAATAGAAGGTTTGTGCATAGAGTTAAAGCATAGAAAGTTAGGGAGGCATTAAAAAAGATTAAAACTAGTAAAGTCTTGGAACCCGAGGGTATTCCTATTAAAGTGTGGAGATACTTAGGGGATGTAGCACTAAGTTGGTTGACTAGTCTTTTTAACAAGATCCTCCATACTAATAAGATGCTTGATGAATGGAGGAAGAGTATACTTGTGTCTATATACAACAACAATAGGGATATCCAGAATTGTTCTAACTATAGAAGTGTCAAGCTTATGAGCCATACAATGAAGCTGTGGGAGAGAGTTATTGAGCATCGTTTGAGAATAGAGACCAAGATTTCTGTCAATCAATTTGGATTTATGCCAAGAAAATTTACCATGGAGGCTATTTTCTTAATACGACAATTGATGGAGAGATATCGAGAAAGAAAAAATAACCTACATATAGTGTTTATTGATCTCGAGAAGGAAGGTTTTGTGGTGGATTCTTGAGAAGAAAAAAGTACCTTCAAAGTATATCGAGGCAATCAAAGACATATATAACGATGCTACTACGTGTGTGAAGGCTTGTAATAGCATATCAAGTTATTTTCCAATCACAGTAGGCTTACGCCAAGGTTCTGCTTTAAGCGCTTACCTTTTTGCCCTGGTTATGGATGAGCTAACAAAAGATATTCAAGATGGGGTGCCGTGGTGTATGCTATTTGCAGACTATATCGTACTTATTGATGAGACTAGGGCTGGGGTTAACGCTAAGTTAGAAGTATGGAGAAGCACGTTAGAGTATGAAAGATTTACGCTAAGTCGAAGTAAGAAGTAATACTTGAAGTGTGAGTTTGACAAGGCAGGAAGAGAGGATCAAGAAGCCGTAAATATGCTCAAACAAGAGATACCCAAGAAAGATACATTTAGATATCTGGGATCAACATTACAAAAGGAGTGAGAGGTTGATGAGGATGTAAGCCATAGAATTAGAGCAGGTTGGATGAAATGACGCAGTGCATTGGGATTTTTGTGTGATCGTAAAATTTCTATTAGGTTAAAAAGAAAATTTTATAGAACAATAGTCAGACCTGCCATGTTATACGGAGCTGAATGTTGGCCAGCATAAAGGAAACATGAGCATAAAATGGGAGTAACGGAAATAGAGATGTTAAGGTGGATGTGTGGTCATACAAGGATGGATAAGATAAGGAATGAAGAGATTCGATAAAAAGTTGGAGTAGAACCGGTAAAGGAAAAGATGAGAGAGCATGGATTGAGATGATTTGGGTATATCCTCCGAAAGCCCTTAGATGCACCTGTACGAACAGAAATTTGCTATCGAGAGTATAACACGAAGAAAGTAAGAGGTCGGCCAAAACTTACCTAGGGGAAAGCAGTAAAATAAGATTTAATGGAGTGGGAAATAAATTGACGTACGGTTTGTCTTAGAACGGAGTGAAGGAAGGCTATTAATGTTGTGGAGAGTTAGTGTATAGATAGATATATATATTTACTTATTTATTTTTACATATTTATCTCTTTTCCCTCCCTTGATTCTGCTTTTATTTTTATGATTCTTTAGGGTTCATCGTCCGCCAACCCCAATTAATTTGAGATAAAGTTGATGTTGATGTTGAGTAAGCTGTTCAGATTCATGCTTCACTTGATTGGAGTCTTCATGGACTGATTTAGACAATGTGAAGTCTTGAAGAAATTTCTTCACGACTAATCTGAAAAGTTCTTCCAGTTCATTGTTGATGACATCCTTGAATCTATCCATTCTTTTCTCTATGTGATCCATTTTGAGAAGAATTACGTCAGCCTTTTCAGACAAGCCATTCATTAACCTTTTGAATTCCTTTGCTAGCTTCTCATGTAATTCCCCTGTTTCCTGAAAAAGTGCCTTGTACAGTTCATGAGTTTGATGTTTCAATTCATTTTGAAAGTACAGAATATCCTTCAGTAATCCATAGTCTATGTTATGGCTCATTTATTCCTCTTCATCTTCTTCAGATCCGATTTTCATTGGTTCCCCTTGAGAAACAGCTCATTTGATTTCATTTAGTTGAATATCATTCTCTTTGTTTTCTTGCATAAAGGCGTGATACTCGTCAATCATTTCCTTGTGATAGACGTCTTCTTCTTTAGTTCTGACTTTTGAATCATCCTCATTTTTTTTCTCGACCTTTCATCGTGAACTCTTCTTATGTAAGATGATTTTCATCTTCAAGATCACCGAGAGTGATTTTTAGGTCGTCAAAAGGATTTTTTTTTTTTAAGCAACGGGATTGTTGAGAGCCATGAGAGATGGCAGAGTAGGTTTACTGAAAAGAGTATTGCTTCCTGAGAATTTTGGATTGCGAAAGTGCTTATGCTCTTTTGAGAAGAATGTTTAAATAGTAGGGTTATTGAAATTTGTTTGGAAATGAGGAAGATATGATTGAAATTATTTTGGAAAGAATATGTTCATTCAATCAATTTAATCAAATCAATCATGGTAATTAGCACAATCAACACAATCACGATATTTGCATAATTTTTAGATAGATTGTGATGGTGCGTACCTTATTTGTTGCCAGAAATATAACTACTTACGCGCCAAAAATTTGAATAATCAAACCTTTAGTCGTTTCCACTCAGAAGGTGTCATCCTCAGATGATGCTTTAAGTTCTGAGTTCCTTGTAGTCATTGAGCTTCTTCAGATTAAGCTTGGGCATCCTTTGCTTCTTCCATATATTCCTTTAAGCTCAAAAGTAAAATCTTCCTGTCTAAATAATAGCTCAAATAGGCATCATAGTAATACCTAATTCTTGTCTGATATATTCAATTGTATTCTTATCGAGTGGATTGATAAATATGTCAGCTAATTGATGCTGTAAATCAATAAATTGAATGCTAATATCACCATTATGCACATGATCACAAATAAAATTATGCTTAATCTCCATATGCTTAGCTTATGAGTGCAAAATTGGATTCTTGATAAGATTGATGGCACTTGTATTGTCACATTTCATTTTCATGTTGTGAGTTTGAACTTCAAAGTCCTTCAATTGTTGCTTCATCCATAGGATTTGCGTACAGCAACTTCCTAAGGCGACATACTCAGCTTCTGCAATTGATAGAGCTACAGTGTTTTACATCTTGAAAAACCAAGACACCGGCATTGATCCCAAAAGTTGATACCTTCCTGAAGTATTTTTCCTGTCTAACTTACAACCAGTAAGGTCAGCATCTAAATACCCATGTAATGTAAGATCTGAAGTCTTAGGATACTAAAGTCCTAAATTAGGATAGGTTCTTATGTATTTGATAATTCTTTTGACAACAGTAAGGTGTAATTTCTTAGGATATGAATGAAATCTAGCACACATGCATACACTAAAGATAATGTCAGGTCTAGATGCAATAAGATATAGTAATGAACCAATCATGCTTCTATAAAGCTTCTAATCAACCTATCTGCCCTATTCATCCTTGTCTAGTTTGGATGAAGAAGACATTGGTGATTCAGTTTTCTTGCAATTTTCCTGACTGTACTTCTTTACCAGTTCAGGAGCATATTTCTCTTGATGTATGAAAGTTCCTTGATTAGTCTGATTGACTTTTAGTCTTAGGAAGAATGTAAGTTCTCCCATCATATTCATCTCAAATTTATTCTGCATAATTTGAGAGAATTCCTTGTATAGATTTTCGTTAGACGATCCAAATATAATATCATATATACATATATATATATATGAGAATAAGTAAGATTTCGTTACCTTCCCTTTTGATACATAAAATTGTATCAACTTTACCTTTTTCAAAACCTTTGTTGGTAAGGAAATTACTTAACATTTTATACCAAGCTCATGGTGCTTGCTTGAGTCCATAAAGAGCTTTTTGAAGTTTGAATACATGATCTGGACTTTTTGGATCTTCAAAGCCCGGAGGTTGATCAATGTAGACTACCTCCTTGATATATCCATTCAGGAATGTACTTTTGACATTCATTTGATATAGTTTGAAGTCATCATTGCAAGCATAGGTGAGTAAAAGCCTGATAGATTCCAGTCTTGCTACTGGGGCATAGGTTTCATCATAATCGATTCCCGCTTCTTGAGAGTGGCCCTTAGCAACAAGTCTTGCTTTGTTTCCGATTACCTTGCCTTTATCATCCAATTTATTTCTGAATACCCATGTGGTTCCAATAGCAAGATGATCCTTTGGTCTTGGCACCAGTTCCTAAACTTTGTTGACTTTGAATTGATGTAATTCTTGTTGCATAGCTTCAATTTAGCTTTCATCTTCAAGAATTTCTTCAATTCTTTTAGGTTCAAACTCAGAAATCAGAGCAAATGCGTTTATTGCATTCCTCGGTTTAGATCTTGTTCTGATTCCTTCATCAATATTTTCAATGACTTGATCTGTAGGATGACTGGATTTGTATTTACAGTTCTTTGATTTTTCAAGCTCACTTTCAATTGATTCTTCATCATTTGAATCTCAGAAGTTACAATTGGTTGAGTATTTTCCATGTTCTGATAAGTCTCATTTGCTTCTTCAATCTTAGATGATAAGTTCTGCTTCTCAGATGATTGGTTCCGATCATCTGACATTTCACTTTCAATAGTAATCTTCTGAGAAGTGTACTCATTTTCGAATTTCACTTTCATATATTCTTCAACCATCTGAGATTTCTTGTTGAAGACACAATAGGCTTTGCTTGAAGTAGAATATCCCAAAAATACTTTTTCGTCTGATCTTTCATCAAACTTACTTGGCCGATCACTTGAATTTTTAAGAATATAGCATTTACTACTAAATATATGAAAATATGAAATATTTGGCTTCTTTCCTTTGTAAAGCTCATAGGGATTTTCTCCAGTAATGTTCTCATAAAAAAATGATTTATAATATAACAAGCAGCAGAAACAGCTTCAGCCCAAAAATAGGATGGAGCTTTGCTTTCAATTAAAAGTGTTCGTGACGTTTCTTGCAAAGATCTATTCTTTCTTTCAAAAACTTTATTTTGCTGTGAAGTGTATGGAGATGAACAATTATGTTGGAAACCATTTTGATCACAAAACTTAGTATTGATTTTCAAATTCCCCTCCATGATTATGATGTTAGAAATTGAGTGTCCTTTTTCGTTTTGAACTTTCTTAGAAAAGATTTCAAAATATGAAAATGCATCACTTTTATGTGTAAGAAAGAAAATCCAAGTGAATCTGGTATAATCATCTACAATGATTAAACAATATTTTTTACCTCCAATGCTTTGGGTTCGAGTAGGTCCGAAGACATCCATATGTAATAGCTGTAAAGAACGATTAGTAGACACTTCGTATACAGATTTGTAAGAACTTCTTACTTGTTTTTTAAGTGTGCAAGCTTCACAGTGCTTAGGCCTTTCAAATTTGACATATGGGAGTCCTCTCACTAGCTTCTTTTTAGAGAGTTTTGATATTTGCTTGAGGCTTATGTGTTCTAACTTCCTGCGCCAGAGTTATGGATCTTCTTTGAAGATAGAAGACATTTTTCTTCCTCAGATGATGTATCTAAAAGGTACATGTTGCCATGTTTTCTTCTAGTGAACGAAGATTCATTGTCTTGACTTATACCTAAGCACTTATTCTCTGCAAAATAAACTTTATATCCTATATCGCATAGTTGACTGATAGTAATAAGATTAAAGTTCAAACCCTTAACCAATGAAACATCATTGATATGAAGATTTCCAATCTTCACAGTTCCTTTGCCAATAATTGTTCCCTTGTTATTTCCTCCAAAGGAAACGTTTCCACCATCGAACATCTTAAGATTGATGAATTTTGTAGTATCTCCAGTCATGTGTCTAGAGCACCCACTATCGAGGTTTCATTTATTTTTCCTTTTCATTGGTACCTGCAATGATCAATGAAACTCGCGTTTTCTCCGAAGTCAAAAGGGGTCAAAAATAGGTTTGATCATCAAATTGATCTATTTTCTATTTTCCGACAATTTTCAGAATTTTCTGAAATTTTAGAAGACGGTTTATCCTTTGAGGGATAAAATCATCATTTTTCTAAAGAGAATGAGACGTGAAAATTCTAGATAGAAGGATTGCCCACTCACCTGATCCATTACTTAATTTTGGCAATTTTCAGGATTCATTGAGATATCGAAAACGATTTACTCTTTGAGGGGTAAAATCTCTCTTTCAAGGAAAAGAATGAGATTGAAAATCCAGGCAGAAGGATTGGCCACTTAACTCACCTTAATCCTAATCCAGGCATTTTCAACCTATCTCGCATACAAAATGGGGACGATTAACATCTAAAGGGTATAATTGTTAATTTTCGAAAGAATAGATAAGAACTTCCAAAAATAGGATTAACCAATTATCTGTGATCATTTCTCAATTTTTAGAAAATTCTGAAATGTCTAAGAATTTTCTACTATTTTTTCTAAATTTTTTGGGATTTTCTAGGATTTTTCTAATAATTTTTAGAATTTTCTAGAATTTTTTTTTAAAAAAATTATTATTAAAAAAAGAAATTGTTCGAACCGGGTTGGCCCGACCCATGTGGATCGGACACCCGGCCCTGACCCGGACCCACGCGAATAGAAGTCCCAAAACGACACCATTTGTTTTTTTTTTCTTATTACCGATCTAATCCTACGGTTCATATTGAACCTCGTGGCTACTTCACAGCCACTGGATTTAGCAATGGAAGCCTACGGCTCAAATCGAAAACTGACTAAATGTCGTCCAATCTGATTACCTAAATCTACGATTGGGATAGAACCACTCGGCTAATCCTCAGCCATTCGATCAAACCATTTATTTTTTATTTTCAAAAAATATATTTTTTTATTAACAAAATATTCAAAATTGATCCGGCGGCTGCCAGACTAACACGTGGCCAAACCTAGGCCGTCGGATCATCTAACAGTAAAACACTTGACCTTAACGACCTAGCTGACGTGGCTGTTACGTACCATGCCACGTCCACTCCTCATCAGCATGTTGACTCATTGATCGTCACGTCATCATCGTCTTCTTTCAGCAAGCCTCCTCTACAATGGATGGCCAAGAGGCTGGCGAAGATCCAACGCTGAAACCTCGACGAAATTAGGCCGGCGCCATTCAACTCGTCTCCTCATTGCGATTAACATCTCTAAACTATGGACCTAATTATCCACAGGATCATAAGCTACAAGTGTGACATTCTGATTTCCAGTCAATTTTAGACTCATGAATGAGAAGTTTAAATATATCAAACGATGTATTTCAGTCATATTTCGCTCAAATCTGATCAATTTGAGTAGGCTGGCCAAAAGGGAAAGGCTAACGCGAGACGAGGTACGTGGACTTAGGCAACTCGAATAGGAAATGACGCTTTGACTATAAGGATTGTCGAGGGGATATTTAGAACCACCAAGAGGCTGATCTAAGAACGATTGAGGATTACCTTGCGAGCGTCATACGATTGGAGCGCGGGTGATGCCGCTTAACCAACGTATAATTTGTAAAATTGTCCCAAATCGGACCATGATAATCGAGACCATAGGGACTAGCGATAAACCCTCAAAATTACATGACAACCAAAGCCACCATGAATTGACGAGCCCTAAACGTGATATGAATCACGAGGTCGATACGCGTAATGTCTGCAAAAGCCGCCCATCGGTTCGAAATAGGTTGGAACCACATCTAATAGAAGAAACCATCAGAAACAAGTCTTGAAAAGTTTGAAATGAAAAATCAAGAATTCCAACGTTATTCAAATTGGTCGTCGCCCTATCAAAAGATTCTAAAGCGAGAAAAACGACGTTCTGAATATCGGGGGTAACATTACCCTTTTGCCCCTCAAGCCTAGAACTTTATTCATGCAATTGAAGAAGGGCATTGTGGACATTAAACCCTCCTCAAGGCTGTCGAATTCAAGAGTGAAGGATGACCATTGGATCACCTTGGAAAAGACAAATGGCCAAGTGTCAAGAGATGGACAAGGCGTGGTCATATCAAACTTTTGGCCACCTAACATTCAACCATTGACCAAGACTTTGTATAAAGCCTTATTCTCTCTCTCTCCACTCCATTTGGCTGGCCACACCCAAGGAAACCACCGAAAATTCTCCTCTTCCTCCTCCCTCAATCTGCCGATCGCTGACTAGAACCAAGCCTGCTGTTCGGCCTTTTCGACAACCACTTTTGGCCACCATCTGACCATCAGCCAACCACACCAACTTAGATTTACGTCTTTTCGACATCCTCGAACAAGAATCACGGCATTTGGAGCACCGAGGGGTCCCGAGCAAGCATTTTCCCGAAAGCCAACAGATTTCGCTCCAACCTGAGGTAGGTCTAGTTTCTAGTCCTTTTGAAGGCCGAAATCTTGTAATTTTGGAGTCAACTTTTGTGGAGATCTAGTAGACATGTGTAAAAATCTATGATAAAAATTGAGGCTCAATTTGATGAAGTTTTGACCATGAACCGGTCTTGCAAATATTGGACAGAATCTGTCGGGAAAACTAACCTGGGAGGATCCGACGATTTTAATGGGATTCCGGCGACCAATTGGCTTTAAACTCATGGTGAGCCTCCCAAACCCTTAGGTAGACGTGTTAAGAGATTGGATGAGGATTAGATGTTGGATTTGGAGTAGGATTAGGATCAATTGTGCTCGGTTTGTACAGAACTGAGAGAGAGCGGTCCGGTTCTATGCAAGGTCGGACAAAACTGAATCTGTTGAGGGTTGAGGATGGCGATTTTGAGTTGCAAGTTGATGTTTAAGACATGATGAGATGATGAGAGTTATGTTATGGATGATCGGGGTTAATGGATTGAGGAATTAGACGAAGAAAATTGATGGATTGGTTGAATATGCTAGGTTGCGCGGTGAATTGACCCTTTGATTGATTTGGCCAAGACTTCAAGGCTGCAAGAAGGAATTATTGTGATATTAAACGCAATGTAAGGGAATTCCTAAACTTAGGATAGGGAGATTGGACTCAATTGGGTGAGTCGGGGGTTGAATTGACTGATTTATGAGGAATTGCCCAAGGGGATAGTTTTCTTTATATCCTAAGATGTTATAGGATAATTGTGTGTGACATTGTTCATGCCTGAGTTGTTTGCCATGTCGAATGCCATTTGATTTGCTTTGCATGCCACGGGATTTATGATTGCACTTGAAATTGGCATTTAGCATTGTGTGCGTGCAAATGGATTGAAAATCATGGCATGTGTTATGATTGTGACATGATTGTGACTTGAGCATGACATGGCGAGGCCTTGAGGCGTATGAGACGCGGGGCGGGAGGTGGATACCCCGATGCGACGAGATCACGGGGTGGAGTTGGCGTTGTGTAGCACCCTGATGCGATGAGATCGCGGGGTTGAGATGGCCACG
Organism: Rhodomyrtus tomentosa; assembly: GCA_028455895.1. Classification (NCBI taxonomy): domain Eukaryota; kingdom Viridiplantae; phylum Streptophyta; class Magnoliopsida; order Myrtales; family Myrtaceae; genus Rhodomyrtus; species Rhodomyrtus tomentosa. The sequence continues at coordinate 29,038,097 of JAPCWY010000001.1, read as the reverse complement.
GTCCTAATGCGAACTATTCGTGGGACGGAGGTGTGAGATGATGAGATTGGCCTGGAGATTCATCAAAAGCTGATGCATTTACGCGGGTTGTCGATGACGGTCTAATGCGTTTACGCGGACCGAGCCTGATGCGACGAGATCACGGGCTGGAGATTGAGGCAGGCGGACATTGGTGGATGTGGTGAAGTGAAAGGACGGGTGTACATGATCATGAGTGTGACATAAGGTCATCATTCCACGCATGTCATCTGTATGTTGTTGTTTCATTGATTTGTGTTTGATATGCCTGTGTGTTTATGAATTTGGAATGATTAGGGTGTACGACTGCCTGAGTGGACGGTCGACTTGACCTAGGGCTGGATTCTTTTACTAGGATGAGTATCTCACCCCTTTGGGGACCCTTATTTTTACAGATCTTAGGCCTTAGATATGTGACCTATACGTTTTGGGGATCCTAAGGAAATGACGACGTATTTTGATGAGTTCCTGGATAGTCAAGGGAACGTTTATGTGAGGAAATGCACGGTTGTATGGGTCGACGAAGGTAGCCTTGATTGGAAGTCTCATAGGTTCGAGGAGTAGTTTAAGAAGGTCGGGGACCAGCAGATCAGGCCATTGAAGCCTTACAAGATACCCCAGAGTGTTATCCCTACTTGGTGTCAAACTGCTGGAGAGCAGGAGTTACCAGAGGGGTTTGTGGTTGGTTCTAGGAACGGGCCAAAGAAGACCCCGATGCTGGACTTCACTGTGGAGGAGGATGAGGTCATCGTCTTGGAGGCGACCGAGGAGGACCTTGCGGAGCCGTCTCATGAGGCGACCATGGAGGATTATATCAAGGTTCCATCCGAGACCTTCTCCGAGTACGAGCCGACGGAGGATGCCGAGGATACCGAGGACTCCAGCAGTTCATCTTAGGACCCCAGTTCGTTGACTTGAGCTTTTTGGAGGCGACTCGACCCTATCCTTTTTGGATGTCATAAGGGACTCATTATGTGTACTACCCCATCGCCTAGTTTGTTAGTGGATTGTAGTAGCCGGCATTTGTACGAACCATATGTTATGATATATGATAGTTGTTATGCTATTTAGGTCCCACTTAACTTATATTTGTACGGGGTTTATTTGAGTATCGTTTTCGCATGCTAGACATATATATATATATATATATTATCTCTCGACTTGATTGTGGATCTTGGGACCACGAAAGATATGTTATTTGCTTGTAGAGATGTTCGCGTGCTCGACGGGTTCGGTGCGTGACAACAAGTAAGATGTCAAATACGACCATGGTATCTCAATCATGTAAACTAGGCTATATCAGGCTAATTTCTCCAAGGAGAAGCTTCAAATGAAGTTCTAAATACTTACTTTTAGGTCCAATTGACCTTCTTTAGGCTAGCTTGAGATAGGAGAGTTTCGATGGGATCGGTAATGGCAAAAGGATTTTAGAGGCTCAGACACGATGTATTATGTAAAGTTGACACAAAAATGAATTGCGATCGAGCTTAGAGCAATTCGGGGAGTAAAATGCATACTATAATTGCAAGAAATAAGGTCGGAGACGAGATCCACCATGGATGTATAGTATGAAGCTCAAAGAAGAGAATTATCTTTTTTGGCGATATCGAGCTGATCGAAGGGGTTGGCGACGATCCTGGACACCTAAGCAAGCTTCCGGAAGTGGTTGCAAGGTTCGGTTTTGATTCAGTTGTTTTGATGAGCTCCTCACAGTCGGAGCTCGAGTTCGCAACAATGATGATCGCGGGACTCTCTCTACCTTTTGTCCTTCCCTCTCTATTCTGTTCGTCCGTGAGAACATAATGAACAGCCTCTTCTCTTCTAGAAAACCTTAGAAGGCTATATTCCAACTGTCATTTTGGCGCCGATCGGGGGAATGCCAACTTAGATCACACAAGTCTTCCACCCATGCCAATTTGGTTTAGACGACGTTGGAGATCGCACAGGATTCCGCCAAGTCTGAATGGCCTTCCAACGTGCGCGAATTGAACGTCCAATTTAGGTGTTCTGTGAAGGTTGAAATCCTCAAGTCGTCGCGACATCGACCGGCTAATTTCGTCATGCTTCAGCGATAGATGGCCACGTTGTCGATCTTGATCGAAGCGTATGACTCTGAGGATCAAAACCCCTACCCATGCTCATTCGATTATGGCCGATTGGTACTTCGACCTCTCAATTGAAATTCAGCCTTCAAATTCTGCAACAACAGCGCGAATTTGGGAAGATGATGAACACTGTGGACCGAGTCGTTGGTTTGGACCCAGTTCGATCCGACTAACCCGATCAACTCAATCTCTTGAAATTGACCTGTAATTCTTCATAATTTGTCAAATTAAATCACAAAAATGGAATCAGGAGTATCAATTCTATTAGGAAAAGCCTTTTTCTCCAAAATTTTACAATGAATAGCATAAAAACCCCAAATTTGTTTTAAGATTGGATTATCCAATTTGTTAAATTGAAAGCCTAATGACCAAATCATGTCAAATTACCCACACCAATCGATTTAGAATGGTCAACATCACAAGGGAGAGGCCTTACCTTCACATGGTATTCCCTGAATTAGAAGCAATTTCATTTTTTTGAAATTCGAGAACCAAATTATAATAAAGTATGCAATTTTATCCAATTCATGCAATCATGCAATTTCAATAAATAATTGGATCTAATTGAATGCTAGGCAATCGAATTGAATGTCAAAACTTTAAAGATGCAAAAATTGCAAATTAAATTATTCAAAGGACATTTTTTACCAAGTTTTTTTTTTGTAAGTTAAGTATGTATAAACTTTTCAAATCATTAGGTACAAGGGAGTAACCGGACACAAAAACCTTGAACCAATGTTGGCAAAGAATATGCTAAAATGGGTTCAACAGTTAACCGACTACAAGAGAAGCCACACGGCAAGGCGTGTCTACCTAGAGGGCAAATTTGGCCGAGACAAAGAGAAAACGGCCAAACAATCGATCAAAGATCTAGCTAACAGAAAAAATAGAAAGAAGTAAGCAAGCCAAACAAGCGGCCGAGAAAAAGAAGGGAGAGAGAGCATCTTTCTCCAAGAAAAATGGTCAAAACAATGACCAAGCCGCATTAAGGAAAGCAACAAGCATGTCGACCAAAACACTAAGGCCTGTTTGCTCATGGTGACGAGATGGTTAGCCAAGACGGGTAGAACCTGTGTAAGTGGAGCAAAAATAGGTGTCCAATACACAGCCATACCATCTATGAAAAAAGGTCAAATATATGGCAAAAATAAAAAGAACGAGCATAAAAATAAGCTGATCAGTCGGCCAAAAAATCGTCAGGATAGTCAACCTACATTAGGTAACATTTCGTACAGCAACAAATCTGGGCAAAAGTAGAATTGGGCAGCACCAAATCTGAACAGCAACATGGGGTCCGAACCTGTGTAAATTGGGGACCCAACATATAGCCAAAAACAGGAAAAAAAAAATACAAAGTGCCCTACAACAACATGGGATGGAAAGAGAAATGAAGGAAAAGAATGGCCAATACATGACCTGAACAGTAGCTACAAGAGCCCTTACCAAAAAAAAAAACAGTAGCTACAAGAGCTATAAACAGGCCAAAACAGTGGTCAGAAGCTAGGTGAAACACAATAAAAACATAAGCCGAAACAAATCAAAAAATAACTTAAGATGTATGTAAGCGATCTTCAAAGATGATGGGTGAGAATCCCCATTTGCTTTGCATTCTTCTATTGCAAAGATTGCCTTCTATGCGATCAAAGGAGAGGGTCTTGTCCTTTACTACCTTAACGAGATTGTTGATAATCCTCAGTATGAGAATAGGCTCATCACGTAAGAGGACATTATTCCTCTCAATCCATAGTATATGGCAAAGGGCCTGGAGGGAGAACCTAGCAATCCAATGAGAGAATGATCGGCCTCCTATATGTACCTTGGCCACCATATATGATCGTCTCAAGGCTGGTTATGCCAATTAAGATTACAATTTGTAGCCCAAGTCAGAGCTAGAGTACTAGTGACAGAGCAAGCAAAAAATGAATGGTTCACTAAATCTGGTCTATGTCGGCAAAAGGCATAAGTGTCATCATTAATCTTACTATATTGAAGCAGTAAAACCTGAGTAGGTAGATGGTTTAGAGAGGCTAACCACATGAGGAAAGAATGGCGTGAAGTGATGGCACTATTCCATATAAAAGAATTCCAATGTACAAGCGGTTTCCTGGGCATGATAAAGTCTCATGCTAAAGTAACTGAGAAGTCGCCTAAGGAGTGCCCTATCCAGATGAATCTGTCTTATCTAGAGTCAATGAAAGTACGATTCAGCTCTGGCCATGAAGAAATGATGTCCCTAGCTATCGAGGAAGGCCAAATCAAATCAAAGAACACTCGGACGGTAATGTCCCGAGGAATACCAGGACGATATATAATGGTCGACGTGAAGAACTTATAGAGGGGTCCTTTGTCATGCCAGTGGTCATACCAAAATAAGATAGTAAGGTCGTTACTAATTTTGCATTTAAATTGGAGCAAGAAATCCGTGCGAACGTCAAGGATCTTCTTTCATGTCCAAGAGCAGGATGTAGGCTTCATGGCAACCCAAAAGTTAGTGTTTTTTAAAAAGGTTGAGTGGATCCACCTGCATCGCAGTGACTCCTTATCTGTGAATAGGAGCCAGATATGTTTGAGGGTCATAGCCTTGTTGCAATCTACAAGTCAGTGAATTCCCAAGCCCCCTCTTCTTTGATAAGGTAAATATCCGACTAAGAAACTTTGGCTCCTCCAACACCTAGATCAAGGCCTTTCCATAGAAACTGTCTAAGGATAAGCTCGATCCTTTTCATAATGGCCTTTGGAAGAGTGAAAACACTAGACTAATACACATGAATGGAATGTAGGATAAATTTTATGAGCTTTAGGCATCCAGCATAAGATAAAAATCTTTGAGCCCAAGCATGAACTCTAGCAGTGATAGTATCGACTAGTATGTCACGATCGCATTTATACAACCTAGTAGCAATGATAGGAACACTCAGGTGCCGAAAAGGGCGCATACCTTGTCAGAACCCAAAGTAGTGAAGAATCTAATCATGTAGAGTAGCCGATCCATTGGAAAGGAATACATCACTCTTGTCAGAATTCGGCCTCAGTCTAGACCAAGCCTAGAATAAGGCTAGCCCATCCTTGATAGAGGTGATAGAGGGCAAGTAAGCTTCAGCAAATAGAAAGACATCATCTACAAAGAGTAGATGAGATAGTCGAGCCTGCTTGCAACGCCAGAAGAATTTGAACCCTAGAAGGCTCGTCTTAACATGTAAGATCCCAGAAAAAACTTCCATAACTATGGTGAATAGGTATGGATAGAGAATATATCCTTGATGTATGCCTCTGCTACTGGAGAAGAAACCATACAGCTCTCTATTTATAGCAACCGAGAACTTGGGGAAGGATACACATTCCATGATGAACTTAGTAAAGTAGGATGGGAACCCAAATGCATGCATAACAATCTCAATGAAAGCCCTATCCATAGTGTCATAAGCCTTCCTGAAGTCAACTTTTATAGAGCATTTTGGAAGGTACGGCTCATGATGGAAATTCGCAAAAAGTTCTTGAGCAATCATGATATTGTCACTAATTCTCTGACCCCTAACAAAAGCAGTTTGGGAGGGGGGAATGATAGAAGGCAAGAGCACTGCAATCCGGTTGGCTAACAATTTAGTGATGCATTTGTAAATTGTATTACAATATGCAATGGGACGAAAATCATTCATGGCCGTAGCATTGGAGATCTTCGATACAAGGGTTAGAATGGTGGTATTGATTTCCTTGAGGAGCCTCTCATGCTCAAAGAAATCCTTGATGGGTGAAGTAACCAATGACCCAATAACTCCCTAAGAAGAATTAAAGAAATCAACATTATAACCATCTAAGCCAGGAGCCGTACCACTAGCTAGGGAGAAAAATGTAGTGTGAATCTCCTCCTCCATAACTAGCAAAGAAAGAGAAGCAATATGGTCATCATCCAGTGTGTAAGAAAGAAAATCTCTAATACCGAATGGAGGTGGAGTCCCCGTTGAGTAACTCCTGGAAGTGTCCCATGATGTGACCATTTGCATTAGCCACCGAGAGGATGTGATTGTGAAGTTGTCTTTTATTCACGAAGTGATAGAAATACCTCGTGTTCAAGTCACCCTCTTTAAGTCATCTTATGCTCGACTTTTGTTTGTAGAAAGACTCTTCTTGGAGACTAAGGTCAGAAAAAGCCTTGAGATGTTCCACTTCAATATCCACCAGATTCTGATTTGTAGGGTCTTGATCAAGAGAATTTTGGATAGAAGAGAGAGCTTGCCTGTCTTGTTCAGTACTACTAGAAATATCCGAGAAAGAGTTTCGGTTAAGTAGTTTTAGCCGACCTTTAAGAAGCTTCAGTCTGCAATAGATCATATACATAGGAGAACCCACAAAGTTGGTGTTCCAGACCTTAGTCACAATATCTTTAAAAGAAGGATGAGAGAGCCAGTAGTTAAAGAACTTAAAAGGCTTCTTGGAATCGTGAGGCTAAAGTATCTTGACCACCATAGGTTTGTGGTCCGAAATCCCAAGAGGCAAGAGTGCTGCTTCCGAGAAAGAGAAATTCTAAGTCCAATGATCATTGATAAGTACACGATCTATCTTTCGTTGCTTACGTGACTCCCCGGAGGAAATAGACCACGTAAATCGATGGCCTACGTATCTGACATCATCCAAGCCGGCTTGTGCTAAGCACTCCCCAAATTCATCAAAAGCATGGATCCAAGGGTTTGAACTCCACATCCTATCTGTATGATCACAGATAGCATTAAAGTCCCCAGCTACCATCCACGGTCCATATAATCACTAAGTCGAATAAGGTCAGCCCAAAGGGATCTTCGTGCCACAAAAGTATGTTCACCATAAACAATAGAGAGAAGGCATAGCTTGTTTATGGTGATCAAATTAAGTCTAACATGAATCATCTGAGAAAAAGTAAAGAGAACAGTGACCTCAATCACCTAGGGATCCCATCCAAACAAAATCCTACCATGAGATGAGTATTCGTTGTTTGAAGTCCAAGACCAACCCGGTAAGGCTTTTAGAGATAGGTCCAAACTGATGAGCTTTGACCTTAGTCTCAACTATACCAACACCAAGAAAAATGGTTGTATCTCACGAACGATCGTATCTCAATTTGTCTAAGAGGGCCAACAAGACCACTAATATTCCATATTCCACAAAACATATTTACAAGGTGTGACATTATAATTCTCCTGTCATTTCTGTACTCATTAATGAGAATTGTATTTAGCGATATATTTCAGTCGTATTTCGCTCGGATCTAATCAATCTCGAGTTGACTGACCAAAAGGGAAAAGTTAACGCGAGACAAGGTACGTGGACTTAGGGAACTCGAATAAGAAATGACGATTTGCCCATAAAGATTGTCGAGGGGACATTTAGAGCGATAAAAGGCCGATTTAAGAACGATTAAGGAATGCATTGCTAGCGTTATACAATTGGAGCACGGGTGATGCTGCTTAGCCAATGTATAATTTGCAAAATTTTCCTAAATCGAACAGTGATAATCAAGACTATCGAAACTAGAGATAGACCCTCACAATTACATGACAACTAAAGTCGCCATGAATTGACGAGCCCTAATTGTGATATGAATCACAGAGTCGATACGCGTAAGGTCTGCAAAACCCACCCATCGATTTGGGATAGGTTGGAATCACATTGAATAGATAAATTATTCAAAAACAAGTCTTGAAATTCGAAAATGGAGAATCAAGAATTCCAACATTACAATTGGATTGGTCGTTGCCTTATCGAAGAAAATTGGAATCAGAAAAATGACGTTCCGACGTAGGGGGTAAAATTATCATTTTGCCCCTCAAGCCTTAGACTTACTTATATAATTGGACGAGGGCATTTTGGTCTTTGACACAACCCCAAAGCCACCGAAAATTTGAGAAAATCATGGTCATTGGATGAGCTTGAATGACACCTTAGACAAGTGTCAATGGATTAGGCCTTGAGTGGACATATCCACTTTTCAACTACCATTCAACAAATTGACTCTTGAATTTGGATAAAATCTCTCTCTCTCTCTTTTGGCCGAGCATATCCCCCTCCATCTGCCATTTCTTCTTCTTCTTCTTCTTCTTCTTCTTCTTCTTCTTCTTCTCTTGCTTGCTAGCTCGCTGCCCTGCTCCGACCGATTCACTGTTCCGGTCATAACTTTTTCATCCGATGGTTGATTGAGGTAAAACCACCAGCAATAGAAAGTTTATCATCTTGCCGTTCTAACAAGATATTATGAATCCAAATTCACCAGGCCGTTTGTCTCGTAGAGCCATTTGAAGGAGTAAAAGTCAGGCTGGTCAGTTTTGATTCCGAGAGCCCCCAGCCGACCAGTCCGACCGTCCCACTATTCCGGTCATATCTTCTTTGTCCAATATCGGATCGAGATAAAATCACTTCCAAATGAAATCTTATTGTCTTATCGTTCTATAAACATATTATAAGCTTAATTTGACCCTGTAGATCTTTTCGTAGCTCGATTTGAGTGGACAAAGGTCAGGAGAGGTCAAATTCTAACCGGTTTTGAGGAAAGACCTGTTCCGGGGTCTTCCGAACTTCAAATTACTCCAAATTTTCGGTGAGGTCTTCTAAACTTATAGTATTAAAGTTGGATGAGCTGTGGTAAAAATTTGGGATGATTTTGATAGAGTTTTGACCCCAAATGAGTCTTGTGTTTGAAGGGCCAGAACTGACCGGCGGTAAGCTTGGAGGAACCGGCGCCGTTCTTGGACCATTTGACGTCGCCTTGAGCTTAAATTTTTGGTGAGGCTTCCCGACCCTTAGAACTACATGTTAGCTAGTAGGTTAGTGAATAAATGAAGGATTTGAGGTAGTTTAAAGGCTGGTTATTTGAGATTTACACAGAACAAAAAATCACCCGGTTCGGTTCTATGCAAACTGATTCTGTGGGGGTTGTTATTGGTTAGTTTTTAGTCTCAAATTCATCAATGAGACATGCTAGTATGTTTAGGAATGTGTTAATGAGGTTTGTGATCCATGGATTGGTGATTGGGCAAGAGAAAATTGACGATTTGATGGATTTCCATAGGTTGCACGGTGGATTTGATTTTGGGCTGCTTAGACCGAATTATTGAGACTCTTGAGAGGAGCATTTGTAGTATTAAACTTGAGGTAAGGGAACCCTAAACCTGTGATAGGAAGATTGGACTCAATTGGGCGAGTCGAATGAATTTTTGGGTAATCCTTGAAGGGTTTTTAATGTGATTGTTCTTTGTACGTCTTAGGACAGTATAGAGGATTTGAATGTGTGTCAATATTTGTGTTTTGAAATGACTACCATGTGTGAATGTCAATTGATCGTCTTGCATACCATAAGTGTATGATTTGTGCTTGAGTTACACATTGCAATATGTGTGTGAATTGAATTGAAACTTTGGCATGGCTGAGACATGGTAGTACCCTGAGGCGTATGAGACGCAAGGTGGTGTGAGGGATACCCTGAGGCACGGGGTTGGAGTTGTATGGCATCCTAATGCGTATGAGAAGCGGGGTTGAGAAGGTCATAGTCCTAATGCATTGAAACGCGAGACGGAGTTGTGATGTGTCGACACTGGCCTGGAGTAACATTGAAACCTGACGCATTTATGCGGGTTGTCAATGACGATCTAATGTATTTACACAGACCGGGCCTGCGGGCATGAGAATGAGGCAGTCTGAAGGGTGGAAGTGGGATGTGGCATGACGATTTATGCATGATCATCTGGATGTGTTATGACGCCATGACTGCATGCCTGACATCTGTGTGTTGTATCGATAATCGAATGCCTCGCATATTTATTTGTGTGAAATGCTAGTATTTGTGGCTGCCCGAGTGGACTGTCGACCTAACCTAGGGTTAAGATCTACCTTACAGATATATATATCTGACCCCGTTGGGGATTAACATTTTCTTCAGGTTCCAGGCGATGGAGCATCAGTAAGTTCAATGATTGGCATTCGTGGGAGTAATAAGTGAATGAGTACAAGATATTCTGTGAACTTAGGGATTGTATTCTATTTTGTAAGTGTAAAATGAAACCACTACTATTTGTCCCTAGTCATTTATTTTATTAAGTGGAGAGTAGATGACTGAAGCTTCTGCTTGTAATTGGATTATGAGTATTGTGGGTGGAAAGATCCTGGAAGGCTTTCATAAAGGAATGGCCTGGTAGGATGTTCGCGCGCTCGCCGAGTTCGGGGCGTGACACAAGGAGTGAGAAAGAGTTACCAGTATCTTTTCCTTACCTTATTTTTCTTAGACTTCGGGTTGCTAGTCTTTGAAGAAGAAGGGATGCATTCCTCTCTAGTTGAAGCATCACCAAGTCGAGACATGATGGGGTCTTCTGTAGGAGCAAAGACCGTCGCTAGAGATCTAGTGATTGGAGGGGAAGGGAAGGAGATGTCCTCCTCATCATCGCTGCCAATGATACTCACCATTTCTCCACAATTCTTTGAGCTTGAAGAGAGACCTAATTTTGCTCTTGGAGAATGAGCCATGGGAGGAGGTTACTGGTTGGCTGTAGCTTTGGGGCTCTCAGTAGTAGAGGAACAAGGTTCCATAGCTTCTTCAGAAGGTCCTTTAGGTTGACCAGTTACTGTAAGAGCAGAGGAAGGACATGCTGTAACCAAGGGTGGCCAAGAGCTAAGCTAAGCTAAGCATCAGCAGGGGTTGGCCATGGAGAAGTAGCTAGAGATCGAGAAGACATCAGGTGAGAAGCTTTCGGAATAGGTGGAATAGGGTCTGGGATAATCTGGGCTGAGGAGACAACAAGGTCAGCCTATGGTCAATCCATCAACGTCGGAGCAGCTTCACCTTGAGCTATCACACAAGCCAAATCAATGTTTGCTTCAACAGCATTCTATTTTTGTCAATTAAACTGACGACCATTCTTCCTCCTAACTTATTGCCACTCACCTTTGGCCCCATTTGGGTCCCGAGAAAAAGAGGGAACCAAGTGAGGAGGAGCCTTAGCAGGTGCACGACAAGGGAACTCATCATCTCCATCTTTGTGGCCGAAGACACCGCACTTACCACAAGTTAGTGGTTTCCATTCATACTCAACAAAGATGGGAATAAAATTACCATCCCATCTAATTTTGATCACCTTAGGATGGGGGGAGGTAGCCTTCATCTCCATACACAAATGAGCAAACGACAGCCTCTCCATTGAGTCTGTATGAGCATCCACATAGAGTCGATTGCCAACTAAAATTGCGATATGGCTAATGCCGGAAGAGGGCCATTGGGAGAGAGGTACCTTTCTTAACATGATCCACATCGAAAAGGTATCATTAGCACCCTTATCAAGCTTCAACTTGGGGTGCCAAGGTTGTAAAACCATTGTGCTATTACTGATAGAGATGAGCCCCATATCGAGCACCTTCTTCCTAAAAGCCTCATCCAGTATGCGAATGAAATAAAACCCTTCCTCATGCAACCATATGTCAGCCATTTATGGTCCCCAAGCTTCTTTTATTGCTTCCATTGTGATTTTGAAGTAGATATTCCTTCCTAGGAAACAACCCACTTCACATTCCTTTAGTAAAGGCTTCTCTTCCGCTACAACATCCAGAGAGATGTCGGTAAAGAATTCCTCATCAACCATAATCGGGGCTACATATGTGAGATTATATCCCTTAGATAGGACCCTACCAACCTTTGCCTAAGATTGAGGTTGAGCTTGTTGGACATTAGAGGTCTTGGGTCCACTCTTGCTCCAGCCGGCATCCTTGCCAACAAAACCAACAGCATTGAAGCCAACTAGAGGTCCCTTTTGAGCATGAGTAAGTCCGGAATTCCTAAGCACAAATCAGCCCTGCTCTTGTTTCTCCTAGGGTCATGGCTGAATGACCTATGAAACCCTCAAAAGCAGGACCAGGTGCAGCAATAAAGCCACCCGTCGGTCATGGTCCTAAGATAGAAGGTTAAGCAGAAGTAGCAACATCCTTCCCTTTATCAAGTCGAGTTTTGTGAGTACCATAGCCAATGACTGGTGAAGTATTTTCAGCCACCAGTTGGGGACAAGAGTCAAATAAGGAAGAAGGAACCACCTCCTCAATGGAGGCCAAACAAATAGGTGGTTCAAGTTGCAGAACCATCGGGTTGATATCAGACTCAGAAAAATCATTACCATTAACCTTCATGGCTGTCACCAATCCACCAACCAGTCATCAGCAAGTTCAACCACCAATCAGACCAATAAATGGGAGGTTATTACCGACCAAAGAGTTTCCACTACCTTGACCAACCACAATATAACAGCAATAGCAGACCTGACTAGTAGGTGAATCAGGCAAAGCACCGGCAGTATAAGAGAAATACAAGGAACCGGGTTGAATTAGTAACAATGTAGGGGCAGGACCACTCTTGGGGAGTAAAGGCAAGCCTAAGCTTCCTCCTTCAGGTACTAACTACCCCGTAGCAGCACAATCCCTTTTAAAAACCAATAGCATAGTGTAGACCCGAAGACAAGAGTAACCAAGCTAAGGTACGTTCTGAGGGTTGAAGGGTTCCACAAATTCCAGCACTAATCCGAGAAGGGGACGGAAGAAGAAGTGAGAATGTAGGAACTAACCTTTAAAGAGGATTGCAAGCTTAGGCGCCGACCAAATGACTAGAGACCGCCTCAAGGAAGAAAAGCCGTCAGGTGCAGTGGCACTCGGGGAGTACGTCGTAAATCTAATCCACAGGTCAAACGGGTCCACGAACACCAGTGGGGCTTTAAAGGATGGCAAAGGGGTGGAATACGGCCTCCAAGGTGGAAGCGTAACCATCGGCGCCGGTTGAAGTGGCCGGAGACCGTCACAGATTAAGGCAAGTGTGGCCTCGGTGAATAGTTTTTAGATCTGTTCCACATAGCAAAATAATCCACCAAAAGAGAAGCTGTTTGGAGGGATTGTAGAGGTGAGTCTAGCAAGCCTTGTGTGCGAAGATGAGCCACAACGACGACTGGAGCCAGTTGGAGACGGCACTACACCGGACTGCACATAGGATAGCCATGGAGGAAGAAAGAGAGCATTTTCAGTCGATAATCTTTTTAACCAAGCTCAATTCTATGTGAAACAAAGGAACACTGAATTTGAATTTTAACTTTTTGTGAGGTCAAAATGAAAATAGAATTAAAATAAAAATATTATCTATTTTTCTATATTTTTGTGACCTTGAACGCTATTTTTCTTGACTTTTCATGCATTTTCCTATTTTTAGAAAATACTAAAAAATATAAAAATATATATGTGAAAAATTATTTTTTGATCAAAAATAGTTCATTAAGTTTGGCCAAGGCTACCAAAGTTGATTTTATAATTTTTAAAATTTTTATGAATTTTATATGAATTTTTCAAAAAAAACTGAAAAAGATTAATCTAAAATCAAGTGTCAACAGCTGCCCCTCTTTGAGAGAAATCTCATACGAGGTTTCTTTTAAAGACATGTGACACCTGAGTTCAGATCCACTTAACTGGGAAAAAGAAGAGCGAATTCTTGACATTCAATCTTTCTCACCCTAACGCAAGAGAGAAAAGTTGGAAAAAATTACCTGCTACTCACCTGCCCGATGCTCGTGTGGCATACACAATGTCTACTGGGTTCAAGTGGGTACCTAGGTGCTCGTCTCTTGAATATCCTAGGGAAGTTAAGCTTCAATCCGTATGCTATGCCAAACTAGAATGAGATTCTTATTTGACAAGAACCTAGGGATGACGCACCGGGTCTTTGGGATTTGCCCGAAGTTTTGATATGTACGGTGGATCAAACCACAAATAAGAATTCCTATCTGATAGGAACCTAGGGAAGGCGCATCCCACCTATAGGGATTTGGTAGAGGTTTTGATTCATATGGTGGATCAGGCCATAAATGGCTAGCATTCTATAAAGCTTACTAGAAAGGATGACTTATTCTACATGTGAGAACTTATCAGTGATTGGACACATCGGTGGATTAGTCCGGAAAAAAGGTTCACCTACTGAAAGGTTTACCCAAAGGAATTGTTCGTCTTATCTTTTGAAGACTTGCCATGGGTTCGATCTGTCAGTGGATCAGTTCGGGAAGAAGGTTTGTCTACTGAAAAGTTTACCTAATGGAATGGTTTATCTTACCTTTTGAAGACTTGCCATGGGTTCGACCCGTCAGTGGATCAATCCGGGAAAAAGATTCGCCTACTAAAATGATTACTTAGGGGAATGGTTCATCTTGCATCTTGAGGGACCAACAGGGGTCTATAGAGGGGGCATACTTAACTCTTAAGGTTACCAAAGGAATTATTCTGAGATTTAGGGATTACCTAGAATCTTGCAGACAGCTGAATCTAAACATTCTTATAACATGGGAACGTCACTTCTGGGATCTGGAGACTTTAGATTTTCTATAGAAAGCTCAAACCTGTAAAATTTTCATTAATGGGTATTTTTTTAGATATGGGGTTACCAAGGATCCTGCAAAAAGTAAGTTTGAAAGCTCTTCTTGATATGCGAGTTCCTATTCTGGGATCTAGGAACTTCAGGTATCCTATAGAAAGCTCAAATCTACAAACTTTGCATTAAAAGATATATTTTTAGATATGAGATTATCAGGGATCTTGAAAAAAAAAATAAGCTTAAAAGCTCTTCTTGATATGCGAGGTATCATTCTAGGATCTTGGGACTTTAGGTATCCTACAGAAAGCTCAAATTTGTAAACTTTTCATTAAAATGTATTTTTCGGATATATGGGATTACCAAGGATCTTGCAGAAAAATAAGCTTGAAAGCTCTTCATGATATGCGAGGTGCCATTTTGGGATCAATGGACTCTAGGTATCTTGCAGAAAGCTCAAACCTACAAACTTTTCATTAAAAAGTATTTCATGAGATATGGAGTTACTAGGGATCCTACAAGAAAAAAACTTGTAAGCTCTTCTTGATATGCAAGGTGTCATTCTAGGATCTGGAACCTCAAGTATCCCGTAGAAAGCTCAAACCTACAAACTTTTCATTTAAAGGTATTTTTCTGAGACATGGGGTTACCAGGGAACTCGCATAAAAATTAGCTTGAAAGCTCTTCTTCACAGAGAAAGACATCCTTCTGGGATCTAGAATTACCATGAATCCAATAGAAGTTAATCAAGAAAAATAGCATTTTAGGATATGGGGATACCGGGAATCCGACAGAAGCTTGGTCATATAAACTCTTTTTCACAGAGAAAGGCGTCCTTCTAGGATCTAGGTTTACTAAGAATCCATCAGAAGTTTAGTCATATAAACTCTTCTCAATAGAGAAAGGCGTTCTTATGGGATCTAGGGGTTACCACGAGTCCTGCAGAAGTTCAAATTGAGGTATGCAATGCTCTTCTGGGATTTAGGATTATCATAAGTCTTGCAGAAATTTAAACCAAGATTGTAACCTCTGATTTAGAGATTGATGTGGATTAGAAGTATACATTTTTGTCCTAAGTCATCTTGCTTTTTTATGACTGGAGTTGTATTATTATTTCTGCATGTGCGTATCAATTATATGAATGTATAATTTGTGGGCCAAAGGATCCTAGGAGATTATATTGGTGAAAAAATATGTTCGACCTGGTTCGATGTTCGTGGGCCCGCCGGGTTCGGGATGTCACATCCCCGTTTGTTTGGTATCAGAGCAAAGTCAGCTCCATCCAATTTGATTGAGACATGGAGTAATAAGGAGTGATGACTTGAGGACAATTAGATAGTGAGACCCTTAGGATTAGACATTGATTGCTAAATCTTGAGGATTATAGGTTTGAACTTGTGTTGTATACTAATGGTTCTAGTGTCGATTTTAATTGATGATCTTGGATGGTGATGTTATGATAGAGGTTCATAAGGAAGCAAGCAGAAATCGAGGCGCTATAAGTATGAATTTTGAAGTTGTAAATATGCTTGGGGTTGATAGAAAATTACTTATGAATAGAGGGTCAGTTGGATTGATTGATTGTGACAATGGCTTATCAATGACCTAACTTGAGATATATGATTGAATATAGGCAATTGATTTGTGAGAGGTGATGATCACTTGTGGAAATTAGAGATCTTCTATTGATAAGAATAGATCTGTAGATGATTACGGCGTGACGAGTGGCAAGGACAAACATGTTGTGCATGCGTTTGTGGCATTAAAACGAAAGTCGATAAGGGTGCATACATGTGCTTATCACTATTGGACTTAATAAACCTTCGCTTGGTATGAGACAAGATGACGGGATACCTACAAATCGCAATAAAGCATGGTATGGGACGTGTGGAACGGGGCTCTCTCCGTAGATGTATGACTTGGAATAACCTGCAACAATCACGTCTGATAAGGACGGGAAGTGATCGCCGGGATAGAGAAATCCGAATAAGGAGTGGCTTCTGACAAACTTCTTAGATGGCAAGGAGGCAGGAATGACCTAAGTCATAAATTAAAAGAGAGAGTCTTAGTATCGGGTTGAGTCTAATTTTGGTTAAGAGATGTATTGCACTGAGTTTATCCTCAAAGTGAATTTCCAAACTTGCATGGCATTTGTAATAATGTCTATGATTGGCAAGGTTGGGAGTCTTGTACTTGGCTATGAGTGTTGTTTGAAAAATAAAATTAATACTTGAGATGGCCTGTTTGGCGTGTTTTGTGGTTGACATCATATGTTTGTTTTGGCCAAGGTTTAACTGAGGGATTAGACGGTATGTGGAATCCATACTCCATTAAACCGGTGCCTTTTGAAATTGAGAAATGTCTATCATGTTTATGCTAGAGCGACAGATGCCTCTAAGCTTAAGAAATGAGTGATTGGCACATAGAGTTGATGCCTTGAATATTTGTTTGATAGTTGATGAGCTAAGGCTTGTCAACTAGTTGGCTATTAATTGAGAAAGTGCCTAGTTGAGACTGGCTTGATAAGTGGTTACATATTATGAATGATTGGGACTCCCTGAATAATGGGTAATTATTTGAGAATTGCCTAAGAACCACTGGATGGTTGTTTGCTGGCGATAGAAGATGAGATGAGCAACCTGAGACTGCTAGACTCGAGTAGATGGCTCAAGTCTTTAATACCTAAAGGGAATTGTAGTGGTTCATGTGATATGATAACCTAATAGAGTTGAACGACCAAAATATGGTCACCAGAAGAGCATTTGACCCGAGCTTGTAAATTGCGCGAGACCCAAGAGTTGAAAGGGTCTTGAGAACTATGAATGGAAATGAGAAAACTTATGGGTAGGCAGACTCGAGAAGGAGTTGTCATGGTTGCCTAAGTCACTGAGGTGACTGAGACTAATGCTGATGAGTTGAGTCATGGAAGTCATGAGAAAGGTGACTCTGAGACTACTCATTTCTAAATTGAAAATGTGGAAAAAAACCACGAGTGTTTTGAATAGTTTGAGAAATGGATCATAAGGTTGAGATCGACCGAGGTTTGATGGAGAAGATGATCTCGAAACTGCTTTCGTCTATATCGAAAGTTTGGAAACGAACCTAAGAATTATTGAGCCCATTGAAGAAAAGAAGTGGCTCTGGTAATTATTAGCCTTAAAAGGTTGTCATTGGTTGGTGAAAGGTCACCAAAGGAAGAGTTTCCTTGAAGGCATAGTACCTAATTGAATTGCCTTGTCAAATTGTTTGACGAGAGGTACCTTTGTAATTCTGCTTGAGAATAGAGGTTGGTTGAACTCTAATAACCTTGCGAGGACCTGAGGAAGGTCGATCGAGTTGAGACAGATTTCTCAAGGTCCTCTAAGTGCATTAAAAGTGGTCGAGGACCTTTGAATAAGACAAGTAAATCCCTGAGTGGATTGGAACTTGAAAGCCTTTGAGGAACTATAAAGAATCTTAACGAAAGAAATGGATGATCGGAAGAGGTATGTAAGAGAAATTTTGTTCATGGATTATGAGTATAGAGATTCCTACTCTTGAGACATAGAATGTGCATGTAAGGAATAGTCGTTTCCTTGACATAAGGCTTACGGTGATTAATCTCTTGTTGTCATGAGGACTGATGTGTCAGTCCATCAGACCCTGTTGATTCTATGAGATTAATTGAGGTTGAATCGGAACTACTAGAAGTGGCATTGCGAGTTATCACCTCTAAAGAATAGGGCGTTGTCTTTAAGGACTATTGGACCATGAAATTATCGTTGATAAAAAGAAAAGGGAATGGACTTGATAGTCCTAGCTACTTGCAATCTTAATAAATGGATGAGTGAGCAAAAAGGGTGCTCGGATTGTAACCGCAAGGAGATTTGATTTAACCGACTGAGATGTCCGAGTTGTGGATGTGCGGAGACTGAGGAAGAATCTCGACTCCTTAGAACCTTGTCACTTGAGGTGCCTGAGTTATTAGAAGAAGAATGTCAAGTATAGTGGCATCGGAATCCTAGAGTATAAACACCGCCGTTGGCGTAGACTCCAAAATTAACGTCTGTGGAATAGGAAGGACAAGGTGGATTCGAAGTAAGAGAATGTCATTGAGGTGTATAGTTTCATTCATAGGACAAGAGACCCTAGTGTGGAAGGAAAAGAAAATTCTAATTATCTTGGTATTGAGATTGAGCGTTTAGACTGAGAAAGAAGACGCGGAATTCAAATGATCTCCGTAAAGAAATTCTGAGGAATTGGCCTATGGACAATGTATGATTCTAAGATAATGTCGACATTCAGTTGATCGGATAGAATTTGGATAAAGTAGTATTGGTTGAGGATGGAATCCAATGATTAAGATGCTAATACTTTCTGAAGAAAGTATAGCAAAAATGAAGAAAATGCTACATGATTAAGTTGGGGATCCATGAAAGCAGATAGCTGAATTCTCATGTGCGTGATGCAAAGAGAAATTGAGACAATACGACATCTGGCAATGAAGGATATGAAAGCCCTATGGGAATTGTCCTATTGACCCTAAGAAAACGCTCGTTATATGCTAAATGTGAAGAGCGCGAGCTGTGGATCTGATGAGGTTAGATTTCTCAGTCATAAAATTTCTGGGAAATGAAATCCTTGTGAAGTCCTTGAGGATTGGAATAAATGATGAATCGATTAGGGTCGATGTGAGTTGCCGAAACTTGAAGTTTCTCGGGATTTGTGAATTGTTATAGATATTGTGGGAAGATTCCCACAAGAGCCATTTCATTGATGAAACAGACTAAGGACGAGATCTAACACAAACGGATAAACAAATGTGAAAAGATTTTTCAAGGATTTAAGTTGAGTTAGTGACCACACCGACAGTGGTGTTTCAGTTTGAAATCGAGAAGATCATGGAAGCATAATGACGTGTCGCAAAAGAGAAATTTGAGACGTGCAAGGTAATCTGAAGTGGACGTTGTGTAGGCATTGTGATAGTAAGATTTTATGAGTTGGAGTGCCTAACGCATAATTGGAATTAGCATGCAACAGTCCCTGCGACAAAGTTTGGGAAACGTAACTTGCGTGGGGAAAGATCTCGAGTTTATACGGACCACGAGAACGTGAAGTACCTGGTGTTCTGAAGAAAAATGAAATGTATGAAGCAACGTATACGGATGAAATTGCTTAAGAATCAAAATACGATGTCCTGCTTCACCTTGAAAAAGAATAAGGATGAAATATCCTATATCGCCTAGGAAAGGTGAATAAGTAGCAGATGTGTCATGCCCCGACCCTAGTAGGCATGACAACATCCCACACAGCCGGCAAGATAAATAAGATAACGCAGGATCCAACGGCTAAACTCGTGGAGCCTGATCTGGTAAGCACATGCGGAAACGAAAACAAAACTCCAGACATAATATAAGCAGGTGACATAGGATTTAAAAAAAAAAAAGCACACATCGCTTTACAAAATAAAAGGGTTAATTACTACAAAAGGGAGCAAGGTGCAAAGGAAGACACTATAGGACCACAAAAGAGAATTCCCAAAAAGAAATCCATAGCTAGACAGACTCGTCTTCATCTTCCTCCTCTTCCTCCTCTTCCTCTTTTTCTTCTTCTTCTTTGGGGCACCGTCAAGGCTTTGGGTCTAAAAATGTTGGTCCCACAACGGGGTGAGATAACAATCTCAATAAATTAACGCTAACCCTAAGCTAGACTTTTGGTATCTTCAAGCTCGTTTGAAAACATGGAAGTTTTGGAAAACACTTTTCAGGCATGACATTCAAGCAATTGGCATAACAAGGAAACTCAGGTATATCAGGCAATCAAGTTCATGTCTTTCACCACTTTCACTATCCAATCCGAACTTCTCAAGTCATACAGACATAATAGACATTCCATGCACTCTAAGCATTCCAGGCATTCCAGCCAATTCAAGCATTTCAATCATACAGACTTGGAAACACATCACGATCATGTTTCAGCCTTTTATCTTCATTACGCCCATCAAGGGCCGCCCTCTTTGGGCCGCGAGATGATTCAGTCAATCGCATGACTCTCAACGTCGTATCGAGATGATTCAGTCATCATGACTCTCGCTGTAAGATGATTCGGTCTCTATAGCGACTCTCGATACTCCGCACCATTGAGATGATTTGGTCTACTATAGGACTCTCACAACCAGACCTAGAGATGATTCGATCACTACAGACTCTCGATTCTTACAGCCTTCAAGATGATTCGGTCAAGGTAAGACTCTCTAGCCGCATAACCTCGTCAGGTCAATGGGAGTAACTCACTCTCGGCTCAATGCATTGGCCATAAATTATTCTTATGAACCCTCTCATTAAGATCATTTCCACATTCTCAATCAGACTAATTCCATCGCCATTCAAGGCACACCGCTCAAGCACATTATGTTCATCAACTCAAACATGTCATTCGGCCACTAGCAGCACATGTCATCCCACATCAAGCAATTGAACCATCGAATGCACCAACAAGCATCAAAGCACTCGATTGAACCAAATAAGTCGATGTACAACAAAAAATCACTTATGGTACCCCATCATCAAGCATGCACAACTTTAATTCAATATTTTTAGGCATTTTAAAGAGTCATTCCATCAAGGCAAATCATCCAAAATCTCAATTCATCAAAACTGCCCAATTCGAGACCCCACGACTAGGTTCAGTCTCACAAAAATTGATATTTTTCTACTGACTTTTTGAGAAAATAAATTCCAGGGTCTCCAAGATCTTATGGATATGTGGACGAAAACGATACTCAATTTGGATATCAAATGAATTAGAACGACTCGTTTCAAAAACGGTGCGTGCTAAAAATGGGATTGCCTAGCTTTCGGGTCTTTCACGTGTTTCACACAAATACCACCCTTTAAACCTTTTTAGTTCCACCAAAAATTCACCCTTTAGTAATTCAATATCCTAACTAAAGATTAGAAGTCTTCTTACTGAGATAATTAAGCCAACAAACTCCTCCAAAAATCGCAACAATCCTCTGTTCATAATTTGTCCGGTGCAAGGTAGATTTTGTTCATGGGGAATACCATGCAAACCGGCCATCAAAACTCCAATCTAACTCACCTATCCTTTGCTAACATGTAATATCATGTCTTAGGATATCTTATCAATAAATTTTGGGGCAAGATGATGCTTGCACGGCCTTCAAAGATGCTCGGTTTTCAGACCCATCAAAGAGGAAAGATTCTATCCTTTAGAAAATCATCTAAATTCAACCATTAAAACCCATATATCATCAACCAAACTTACTAAACCTCAATACTATGTCTTAAGGAGGTCTCACCTTGATTTGGAAGCAAGATAAGCCTTCGAAACTGGTCTTAAGGGGCTCACAGCCTAGTTCGCTCCGATTCTGACCTAGGCGGGTTCCGGCAGCTCTACGGGTCAAACGGAGCTACGAATGGATGATCGGTCACTTGGAGGTTGTATGAAAAACATCAAGGAGTGTTGTGGTGATCGGCATTTGATCATGAGGTCGCTAGAAGCCGACGGTGAAGCTAGCGAACGGTGAGTGTGCAAGCTGGTCGGGCGAGAGAGAAGAACCAAGAGGGAGAGAGTGAGAATGAGAAAGTGTTTCGCCTAGCAAAAGTGAGTCTTCTTACCTTTTTCCTTTGTCCCCAAGTCAAGGAGGGAGAGAGAATGGTAGATAAGATTATGACATCAAATTAATACCATCCTAGAGCTCTAATCTAGCCTACTTATACACATCACCTCTCATTAATACTATTGACTTTTTTTCATAAAAATCTAGCGCACAAATTGACTACAATACCCTCAAATTTTTTGCCATTATAGGGAGAGAACAAATGAATATAATGCCATTACTTGTTCTAAAGGAAAGAATGTCCTTGAGAGGTAAAACGGTAATTTTATACTTTCAATCCAAATTTCGCTTTTTCAAATCTTAATTATCGTCAATGAGGTGACATCTAATTCCTTTTGAATTGTTGGAATTCTTCTTTGCCGATATCAAATTTCAAGATCTAATTCATGGTTCGTTTTCCATCAATCGTAATTCCAGTCCATCTCAAATTGACGGGCGGCTTTTGGCAGACGTTCACGCGTGTCGACTCGGTGATTCTCATCACACTTAGGATGACTCAAGTCACATCGATTTTGGTTGTCATGTAATTGCAAGGGTTTATCGCTATCTGCGACGGTCACGATCGTAAGAATTCAATTTAGAAAAGGTTTGCAAATCATACGTCGGTTAAACAGAATCACCCGCACTCCAATCATATAACGCTAGCAATGAATTCCTTAATCATTCCTAGATCGGCCTTTATTGGCTCTAAATATTCCCTCGATAATCCTTATGGTCAAAGTGTCATTCCTTATTCGAGTTCTTAGGTCCACATACTTGTCATGCGCTAGCATTTCTCTTTCTGGTCAGTTAACTCGAATTGATCAGGTCCGAGCGAGATAAAATTGAAATACATCGATAGATATCTTCTCATTCATACAGCTTGAAATGGTCGAAAATTCAGAATGTCACAACTCTTCCCCCTTACAAAAATTCATTCTCGAAATTTGTAATAACCCAAATCTACTCAAACAAATGGGGGTACTAGTGCCTTATCGCTTCTTCACTTTCCCACGTAGCGCCTTCCATCCCATGGTAGTCCTAGATCACCTTGACAAGTAGAATCGTCTTGTTCCTCAGAACTTGCTCCTTCCGATCTTCAATTCGCATTGGCTTTTCCACGTACGATATCTTGTCATCCACTTCAATAACTTCATAGTCCAGTACATGAGTCAGGTCCAGTTCATATTTCCTTAGCATCGACACATAGAACACATTATGAACTTGCGACAAGCTTGGCGGCAAGGGAAGACGATAAGCTAAAGTTCCAATCCTTTTCAATATCTTAAATGGACCTACATACCTTAGACTTAGCTTCCCTTTCTTTCCAAATCGAGATCCTCGCATAGGTGATACTTTGAGAAAGACATGATCACCCACTTGGAACTCCAAAGGCCTTCGTCGCTTATCTGCATAGTGTTTCTAGCGACTCTAGGCCATCTTAAATCTTTCTCGTATAACCTTAATAGCCTCAACTGATTGCTCCACCAATTCTGGGCCTGTTATACTCCTTTCGCCAACTTCATCCCAACATATCGGAGTCCTGCACGCTCGACCATAAAGCGCTTCAAATGGTGTTTTTTGATGCTCTGCTAATAACTATTGTTGTATGCAAACTCCACCAAATGTAACTTTTCTTCTCACCCTCCTTTAAAATCAATGACACATGCTCGCAATATATCCTCTAACTTCTTAATCGTCCTCTCAAACTGTCCATCAATTTGTGGATGGTACGCTGTACTAAACCGCAACTTCGTTCCCATGGCGTCTTAAAGACTCTTCCAAAAATTTGCAGTAAACTTGAGATCTCTATCTGACGTTAATGTCGCAGGCACTCCATGAAGTCGTACCACGTGTTACATATACATATCGGCGTATCTGTCCATCGCGAAATCCTTTCGCACAGGTAGGAAATGAGCGAACTTGGTCAATTTGTCCACTATTACCCAAATCGAATCGACCTCTTTGACTCCTCGACAAGCTCATGACAAAATCCAAGGTGATATGTTCCCATTTCCATTCAGGGATCTCCAAAGGTTGCAGCATACCACCAGGCTTACAATGCTGTGCTTTCACTTGCTGGCATGTCAGACATTTTGCCACGTGCTTAGTCACGTCCACTTTCATTATATTCCACTAATAATGCTGGCTAAGTTCTTATACATCTTTGAACTGCCCGGATGAATATTATAATTACTTCTGTGAGCTTCAAACAGAATCTTTTCCTTAAGCTCCTCGTCATTGGGTACGCACAATTGCCGTCGAAACTTCAAAATTCCATCTTTAGATACTTGGAAGTCAGATTTTCTCTTATCGGCATCCATTTCCAAGATCTTCTATATGTCAGGGTCTGTGGATTGTAATGCCTTAATCCTCTCCTGTATTTCCGATTCGACTCTCAAAGTTGCCATCAAACTTGACAATTGGCAAACTTCCAACTTAAACTCTGAGACTCTTAGTTCATCAAGTAAAGACCATCCCCCGACCAACAGGTGCGTAATACTCGATTTTCGACTAAGGGCATCTGCTACCCTGCTAGCTTTTCCAGGGTGATATAAAACATCACAGTCATAGTCTTTAAGCAACTTCATCCACCTACGTTACATCATATTCAATTCCTTCTAAGAAAATAAATATTTTAAGCTATGATGGTCCGTGTAGATTGAAACTTCTCACCACGCAAATAATGTCTACGAGTCTTTAATGCAAAAATAATGGCAGTTAATTCCAAATCGTGCACCAGATAATTCATCTCGTGAGGTCTTAACTAACGTGACGTATACGCCACTACTTTCCCATGTTGCATTAGGACGCATCCTAATCCTTTCAACGGCGCATCACTATAAATCTCATATCCTCCAAAATCAGATGGAATAGTCAAAATTGGTGCAGTCGTCAAAAGTCACTTGAGTTCTTAAAAACTCCTTTCGCATTTATCCGTCCATTCAAATCGTGTATCTTTCTTAGTCAACCTCGTCAATGGAGTGGTCATGGAAGAGAACTTTTCCACAAATAGCCTATAGTAACCTGTCCATTCCAAAAAACTTCAAACTTCAGTGACTGTTATGGGTCTAGGCCAATTCATTACTGCCTCGATCTTAGAAGGATCCGCGGAGATTCCTACTCAGATGCTACTTGTCCAAGAAAAGCTATTTTGTTCAACCAGAACTCACACTTACTAAACTTGGCATAAAATGAGTGTTCCCTTAAGGTCTGTAAGAAAATTCGCAAATGTCGTTCATGATCATCACTATACCTCGCGTAAATCAAAATATAATCGATAAAGACGATTACAAAATGATCCAAATATTCCTTGAATACTCAATGCATTAAGTCCATAAATGTGGCTGGGGCATTAGTCAATCCAAACAGTATGACGATAAACTCATAATGTCCATACCTCGTCTTAAAAGCCGTTTTCGGGATGTCCTCCTTCTTGATCCTCAACTGATGATAACATGTCTTTAAGTCAATCTTAGAGAATAAGGACGCCCCTTGTAACTGAACGAACAAGTCATCTATCCTTGGCAACGAATACTTGTTCTTAATAGTAACTTGATTCAGTTGCCTATTGTCAATGCATAAACACAATGACCCATCCTTTTTCTTCACAAACAGCACAGGTACTCCCCAAGGTGATGCACTTGGATGAATAAATCCTTTGTCCAGTAACTCTAGCATTTGCACCTTTAGTTCCTTTAACTCCGACAAAGACATCCTATAAAGCGCCTTTGAAATCGGTTCCATTCCAAGGGTTAATTCAATCAAAAATTCCACTTCCCTTTCAGGTGGTAAACCAGGTAACTCTTGAGGAAATACATTAGGGAATTCACATACTACAGTTATTTCCTCCAAATTAGGCTCTTCATTCATCGTATCCACCATAATGGCTAAATAAGCCTCACACCCTTCATTCAATAGCTTAGTCACCTCTAGTGACAAAACCAAAGAAATCGAGATTCCTCCTCAGCTCCCCACAAACTCGAAACTAGGGTGATCGACAGGATGAAATCGAATTACCCTACTGCCACAATCCATTACGACCCCTTGTTTACTCAGCCAATCCATTCTAACAATGACATCAAAATCAAACATGGGTAACACAGCCAAGTCTGTTTGTCTTTCACTACCTCCAATAACTATCTTACAATTCTGGCATCCTAACGAAACAAGCATTTTATCCAACAAAGGCATTGTCACATGCAACATAACATCCAATGGTTCCATTCAGTCAAATCAGCAAACTGGGCAGACACAAACGATGCGACACTACAGGGTCAAACAAAGCATAAGCGACACGATCACAGAGAGAGATCTTACTTGTGACCACGACAGGCGTCTCCTCCGCCTCCCTGCGAGCTACAGCAGACACTTTTCCTTGAGCTGGTTGCCTATTTTGGTTGACCTGCTAGGCAGCTCCAGCTTGTGGTCCCTGTTGAGCTTATGGCGGTTGATACTGAGGATCGGCATCTTGTAGTCCATACTCTCTTGCCTTGTGGCCCATCTTGCCACACTTAAAGCATCTTCATGTCTGCTTTGGACAGGGTCCATTTCCATACCTTCGCCCACAGAGGCGACAATTCCAATCGTTCTGGTGAGCAAGTTTCGCGATATTCCTCCTAACTGGGGGAACAAATCGTTTGTTGTTCACCATAGGTCTTTTGCCCAATTTCTGATTATCTCTAATGGAATTAAACCATTGTCCAGAGGAAATGCCTCTATTCCTCATATCTCTTTCAATCATCTGACTCTTGCTATAGATCTCATTATAAACTCTCAGGTTCATCGAGATCATCTGGCTGTAAATATTGGGCCTCAATCCATCTCGGAACCTTCTCGCCTGATCTAATGGGTTCACCATTCTAGGTGCGTACTTAGATAGCCTTGCAAATTCTGCCTCATAATGATCAACAGTCATATGATTCTGGCGAAGGTTTTGGAACTCAGCTAGCTTTTGCTCCTGGGCAGCTTTAGAGATATACTTCGCATGAAAAGTTTCAGCAAACAATGCCCACATCAGTTCCGTCCTTCAGGGAAAACCATTCCTTGGTGGCCTTCCACCAATCATCCGCAGTCCCTTGGAGCTAGTAAGTTGTTAAGGTCGGCTTCTCAGCTTTAGTGCACCCTAAAACTGTAAATGCTTTCTCTAGCTCTTCAATCCATCTTGGGGCTAACTTAGGGTCTCTTCTACCATCAAACTTTGACGGTTTTAGCTTAAGAAATTATTCCATCAACTGACCCATTTGTCTATTCTCAAGGCCTTATACATTGCCTCCGCCAATTCCTTGGTCATTATTCACATTCGCTAAGTTCACAACAGCTACTACGGCTTGGGCGATGATATCAGCTCTTTCCTCAGCCTGTCAAATAGCTACGGCAGCTCTTTCCTGAGCTTCCCTTCCCAACAATTCTCTAATTTGCTCCAGCACCCTTAAGACTCCATCAACTCTTGGATCCTCAGCCATCGGTGCTCTCGAGCTAGACATTCCTCTAGTGGTTCTACCTCGATTACTCATCTCACTAACTTCTACAATACCTGGACTACTATAATTCCATTCAAGAATTAGAGACCTAAGTCACTCACTTAAGTCTAACAACTTCAGGCTACTTATCACATCAACAATCACAGCTAGCCATTCATCGCAACTCAAACAATCAAAAGCATCACAATAGGGAGATTTCACTCATACCTTAAGTCTAGACGCATCTGCGTATTAGTAAAATCGCAATAAGCTTTCAAGCATATCAAATAGATAGCAACCAACCACGCATGATTTTGAAATCACTTGCCAATGCCTATCACAAGTGCCAATTCATATGTCATGCAATCCGTGCCTAACTCTAGTGGATCCCCTTAGAGTCTCACTACCCAACCATCCTATAATCACCACTCATTATCACTCCAGACATCGGAAAGATTGGATCGAGCCGACCAAGCTCTGATACCAAACAAGCGGGGATGTCATACCCCAACCCCGGCGGGCATGACAACATCTCACATAAACGTCAAGATAAATAAGATAACACAGGATCCAACAGCTAAACTAGTATAGCGTGATATGGTAAGCACATGCAAAAACAAAAACAAAACCCCAGACATAACATAAGCACAAGGTGACATGGGATTTAAAAACAACACACATCGCTTTACAAAATAAAAGGGTATTATTACAACAAAAGGGAGTAGGGTGCAGAGGAAGGCACTGTAGGACCACAAAAGAGAATTCCCAAAAAGAAATCCATAGCTAGATAGACTCGTCTTCATCTTCTTCCTCTTCCTCTTCTTCTTCTTTGGGGCACCGTTAAGGCTTTGGGTCTGAAAATATTGGTCCCACGACGGGGTGAGATAACAATCTCAGTAAGTTAACCCTAACCCTAAACTAGACTATTGGTACCTCTAGGCTCGTTTGAAAATATGCAAGTTTTGAAAAACACTTTTCATGCATAACATTCAAGCTATTGGCATAACAAGGCAACTTAGGCAATCAAGTTTATGTCTTTCACCACTTTCACTGTCCAATCCAAACTTCTCAAGCCATACAGGCATTCCAACCAATTCAAGCATTTCAATCATACAGACTTGAAAACACATCACGATCATGTTTCAGTCTTTTATCTTCATTACGCCCATCAAGGGCCGCCCTCTTTGGGCCGTGAGATGATTTAGTTAATCACATGACTCTCGACGCCTTAATGAGATGATTCAGTCATCATGACTCTCGCTGCAAGATGATTCGATCTCTATAGCACTCTCGACACTCCGCGCCATCGAGATGATTCAATCGGCTATAGGACTCTCGCGTCCGGACCCAGAGATGATTTGATCACTTCCTAACTCTCGATTCTTACAGCCTTCTAGATGATTCGGTCAAGATAGGACTCTCTAGTCGCATGATCTCATTAGGTCAATGGGAGTAACTCCCTCCCCGGCTCAATGCATTGGCAATAAAACATTATTGTGAACCTTCTCATTAAGCTCATTTTCACATTCTCAAACAAACTCATTCCATCGCCATTCAAGGCACACAACTCAAGCATATTAGGTTCATCAACTCAAACATGTCATTCGGCCACTAGTAGCACATGTCATCCCACATCAAGCAATTGAACCATCGAATGCACCAACAAGCATCAAAGCACTCGATTGAACCAACAAAGTCGATGTACAACAAAAATTCACTTATGGCACCCCATCATCAAGCATGCACAGCTTTAATTCAATATTTTTAGGCATGCCAAAGAGTCATTCCATCAAGGCAAATCATCCAAAATCTCAATTCATCAAAATTGCCAAATTCGAGACCCCACGACCAAGTACAATCTCGCAAAACTGATTTTTTTTACTGACGTTTTAAGAAAACAAATTCTAGTGTCTTAAAATTCAAGATCTTATGGACATATAGGCAAAAATAAAAGTCAATTTGGATATCAAATGAATTAGAACGACTCGTTTAAAAAACGATGCACACTGAAAATGGGATTGCCTAGCTTTCGGGTCTCTCACGTGTTTCACACAAAAACCACCCTTTAAACCTTTTCAATTCTATCAAAAATCCACCATTTAGTAACCCAACATCCTAGCTAAGGGTTAGAAGTCTTCTTGCCGAGATAATTAAACCAACAAACTCCTTCAAGAACCGCAACAATCTTTGATTCCTAATATGTCCAGTGCAAGGCAAATTCTGTTCATAGGAAATATCATGCAAACCGGCCATCAAAACTCCAATCTAACTCACCTATCCTTTGCTAACATGTAATATCATGTCTTAGGGTATCTTACCAATAAATTTTGAGGCAAGACGACACTTTTACGGCCTTCAAAGATGTTCGGTTCTCAGACCTATCGAAGAGGACAGATTCTATCCTTTAGAAAATCATCCAAAATTCAACTATTAAAACCCATTTATCGTCAACCAAACTTACTCAACCTTAATACTTTGTCTTAAGGAGGTCTCACCTTGATTTGGAAGCAAGATAAGCCTTCTAAATCGGTCTAAAGGGGCTCACGGCCTGGTTCGCTCATATTCTAACCTAGGCGGGTTCCGGTGGCTCCATGGGTCAAACGAAGTAACGAATGGATGATCGGTCATTTGAAAGTTGTAGGAAAAATAACAAGGAGCATTGTGGTGGTCGGCGTTTGGTCGTGAGGTCGCCAGAAGCCGGCGGTGAACCTAGCAAACGATGAGTGTGCAAGCTGGTAGGGCGAGAGAGAAGAACTAAGAGGGATAGAGTGAGCGTGAGAATGAGATAGAGAGTGTTTGGCTGAGCAAAAGTGAGTCTTCTTGTCTTTTTCCTAAGTCCCCAAGTCAAGGAGGGAGAGAGAATGGTAGGTGAGATAATGACATCAAATTAATGATATCCTAGAGCTCTAATCTAGCCTACTTATACACATCACCTCTCATTAATACTCTTGACTTTTCTTCATAAAAATCTAGAGCACAAATTGACTACAATACCCTCAAATTTTCAGCCACTATAGGGAGAGAATAAATGACTATAATGCCCTTACTTTTTCTAAAGGAAAGAATGTCCTTGATGGGAAAATGGTAATTTTACACCTTCGGTCCAAATTTCACTTTTCCAAATGTTAATTATCCTCAATGAGGCGACATCCAATTCCTTTTGAATTATTGAAATTCTTCTTTGTCTGATATCAAATTTCGAGATGCAATTCATGATCTGTTTTCCATCAATCGTAATTATAGTCTATCTCAAACTGACAGGCGATTTTTGGCAAACATTCACGCGTATCGACTTAGTGATTCTCATCACACTTAGGATGACTCAAGTCACAATGACTTTGGTTGTCACGTAATTGCGAGGGTTTATCGATAGCTCCGACGGTCACGGTCGTAGAAATTCGATTTAGGAAAGGTTTGCAAATCATACATTGGTTAAGCAAAATCACGCACTCTCCAATCATAGAACGCTAGCAATAAATTCCTTAATCGTTCCTAGATTGACCCTTATTGACTCTAAATATTTCCTCGACAATCCTTACGGTCAAAGTATCGTTCCTTATTCGAGTTCCTAGGTCCATGTACTTGTCATGCGTTAGCCTTTCCTTTTTTGGTCAATTAACTCGAATTGATCAGGTCCGAGCGAGATAAAACTAAAATACATCGATAGATATCTTCTCATTCATACATCTCAAAATGGTCGAAAATTCAAAATGTCACAAGATGCATATAAGTGAAAATTGAGACTGCACATTTGGCGGATAAAGGACAGGCTTCGCTCGAGGAATAAGATATTCAACTTCTAAAATGAAAGTTTGTCAATTGGTTAAGTTGATGTCGATAAGCTTGAAAGTCAAAAAGGAATTTAGATGTTGCGATGAACGGACCTGGATGTATGAGGGGTTATGGAAATAAATAGAACATAAAGGAAATCTAGACTTTCGAGTACATAGGGAAGAAACTTTGAAGTTAAGAATAGAAACCTTGAAGTCCCATGAGCAGAGTATGAACCCAATATGAAAAAGGAACTTAAAGAAATGATCCCATCGGAAATTCGAAAAAAAATCGTGGTGTCCATTGGAATGGTACAGAAGTGTACCAAGACTTGCATCAATACTTTCAATGGAATGAACTGAAATTTGGGTTAGTTGAACATGAGGTCAAGTATGAAACATGTCGACAAGAAAGGGGCATGACGTTGAAGGTTGATGGATTTCTACCGAGGTAATCATGAACTCGTTTAAGGGTCGATAAGGCTGCAACTCGAATTGGATAATAGAGGGCAAGTGGATAAAGCCCATAAACCCCTAATGGTGCCAAAGGACATTTGAAAGGAGCGATACGCCAGATGGTATGGACACCAAAGACTACGTTCTTATGTCGGTGTAGCAATGATGGTGTTAGATAAAAAGCTACTTTGAAAAGTGAGGTAGCAATGGGGCGTCAGTACTCCACAAGATTGGATGAATGGAAGATTGTAAATTTCGAGGACGAAATACATTTAAGGGGGAAGAAATTCCAACCATCTTCAAGGCTAATGACGTGAAATGGGGTTTCAAAATCGGATATTGGACAATGAAGAATTTCAACATTGAAAGGAATTAGACGTCCCTCATCAAAGGTAGTTTATATTGGAAAAGTGAAATCCCATACTGTAAGTATAAAATTATCATTTTGCCCCTCGAAAACTAACCTTGCTTTAACAAAGGAATAAGGGCATTTTAGTCTTTTGATAATCCCTTTAGTTAGCCAAAAATCATAAGGGCATAAGGGTAATTGGAGCCAAGATATGATGGGGATAATAACAAGTGTCATAACAAGATTAATTGGCATCAATTAACCAACTAGTTTCAACTACCATTCAACTTTGACCAATTGAAACTAAATAAGATCTCTCCTCTCTCTCTCTTCATTTTTTTTTTCGGCAGCCCTCTCCTCCACCATCTTCCTCTTTCCTTCTTCTTATTGGCGGAGAGACTACCTCACTCGACTAGCTCGCTTTCTTGTTCCGACAGCTTCACTAATTCGGCCATAACTTCGTCGTCCGATATCAGATTGAAGTGATTCTATGGCCTTTAGAAAGCTTCTTATCTTGTGGTTCTAGAGACATATTATAAGCTCAATTTGGTTTTCCCGTAGGTCGATTTGAAGTGGAAAAGATCAAGCGGGTTAGTTTTGACACCCAATTTAAAAAAGATCTCCTTTGCGCCGGCTTAAAGAGCTCCTTTGGCTTCCAATTTTCGGTGAGATATTCTTAACATCTACTATAAAGGTTTATCAAGCTAAGATTAGAGATTTTTTGGAGTTGGTATAGAATTAATGAATGAAATTGCTTGATCTTGCAAGGGCAGTTTCTGACCACCTTGTTGTCGGTTAAGAACCAAGCCATTTGGAAACTCTTGGAGGTATCACCTTGCTGTGAAACTCTTGGTAAGACCCTTAGAGACATAGTTTAGTGTACTGGCAAGAATATTATTGGAGGAATTGGAGTTTAGAGGTGATTTAATGACTGCTTGGTGTGATTTATCTAGGATCAGTTATTACCCTACACTAAACTGGTTTGGAACCAAGCTGCTTAAAGGTCCGTGGGTGCATCGCCTTGCTTCAAAATCCCCGGCAAGGCCCCTAGGAACATAAATTGATGTGTTCGCAATGTGGTTGCATGATAGAATTGGGATTATAAGAGAATTGATGGCTGTTTTCATGTGAACTCCTTAGGACCGTGAGCTGTCTTGTTTTGACCGAGCAAGAACCAAACTTTGTGATTGACATTAGCAAGAATTGCTAGCTCATTTGGAAAGGCGAATGACCTGGGCATTAGGTTACTAATAGACGGAATTGAGTGTTGAATTGATGGTTTGGTGAACCAATTATGCTTGAAATAATCCATATCATTTGTGATTGGTGCCGATCGAACCATAGTTATGTGCTTTGGGATATATTGGTGAAATTCTTGATAGAACTTATTATGATAAATGTTCGGTTGGAATGTACCCTTAAGTGGCCTTGTGATAGGTGGTTCCTTGATGACTAATGCATGAAATTATGCTTGAACGGACAAAAGAATGACTTGCTTGCCGATAGCTTTGATGTGCAATTTGCACCATGCCTTGAGAGAGTGTTTGGTAGTGGATGGTTCCCTTGATAAAAGATTAATTGTTCATTTGGTTGTATTATACTCGATCATGAGGTTGCAATAAGATGAGTTCGGCTTGAGAGCCTAGTAAAATGAGAAACATATTATGTGACGACAAGCTTGATTGAATTGAGATAAGATTTGGCTATTGAGCCCTTGATTCATAAGAATTGGCTAATGAGCCCTAAATTAATGAAATGGCAAATCGAATCTTGATGCATTAGAACGCGAGGTAGATTGATATCATCATACGTCATAACGCGGGATATCCTTGTTACGTGTCGACACAAGTATTAAAATGACTTTGGAACCTGATGCGTCAGAATGCAGGTTGCCAATTACTTTTAGCTTGAGGCATATTGACGCGGGCATAGCTATTGAAAAGAGAATTGATATCCTCATGCTCAGAACGCGGGATAGTCTTGATACGTGTCGACACAAGTATTGAAATGGCCTTTGGAACTTGATGCGTCAGAACACGGGTTGTCAATCGAGATTTTGATTAGTCTGATACATATTAACACAGACTTGGCCATTGAAATTGAATTTATGATTAGCCTGATGAATTTGTGGTTAGCCTGATGCGTATTAACGTGGGCTTGGCCATTGAGATTGAGATTGTAATAAGCTTGATGCGTATTTGCGCGGGCCGATCCATTGAAAAGCAAATTGTGAGGAAATGGAGAGTAAGACTTTACATATGAAATTGAAGTGGTCATGATGTTATGATGCCTTGGAAACTATGTTCGTTTATGCCATCCATGATGCTTGTTGTGTTGCATTAAGTGTCTTACAATATTTCTTTGATGAGCTGTTGCATGCCGCTTTTTAGAAGATGTCTGGAGGTATTAACGGCCCGATCTAGGTTTAAGGCTAGCTTGCTGAGATTTATATCTCACCCCGTTGGGGATTAAATTTTTTCAGGACCCAGATGGTGGAAATCCGAGTTGCCATGTATTGGTCATTGAAGAAGTCACCGAAGTAAATGAAGAGTTATGCTTTCCTTAACCTTAGAGACTGCTTTTGGGTTTTGGAGTCAAGGTTGTAACTTCTGATTTAGAGATTGACATGGATTAGAAGTATATTATTTTGTCCTAAGTCATCTTGCATTTTTATGACTTGAGTTGTATTGTCGTTTTCGCATGTGCGTATCAATTATATGTGTCACGTCCCATGTCCCAGGCACGCGAACATCCCTGCAAGCAAACAACACATCTCTTGTAGTCCCAAGATTCACGAACAAGTCGAGAGATAATATATAAACATAAACATGCGAAAGCGGTACTTAAATAATCCCCGTACCATATATAAGTTAAGTGGGACCTGGATAGCATAATAACTATCATACATCATAACTAATAGTTCATACAACACCGAATACTACAATTCGTTAATAAACTAGGCGACGAGGTAGTTCGCAAAAAGAGTCTCTCATGACATCCAAAAAGGACAGGACCAGGTCGCCTCCAAAAGAGTCAGGCCAATAAACTATATCTCGTAGGATGAGCTGCTGGAGTTCCCGGAATCCTTTGCGTCCTCAGTCAGCCCATACTCGGAGAACATCTCGGAC
Organism: Rhodomyrtus tomentosa; assembly: GCA_028455895.1. NCBI lineage: Eukaryota > Viridiplantae > Streptophyta > Magnoliopsida > Myrtales > Myrtaceae > Rhodomyrtus > Rhodomyrtus tomentosa. The sequence continues at coordinate 29,002,869 of JAPCWY010000001.1, read as the reverse complement.
GGAATCTCGACGGAATTCTCCATGGTCTCCTCGCGCGATGGCTCCACCAAGTCCTCCTCGGTCGCCTCCAAGACTATGACCTCGTCTTCCTTGACGGTGAAGTCCAGCGTCGAGATCTTCTCCGACCCGTTCCTAGAGACGACTACAGACCCCTCTGGCAACTCCTACTCCCTAACAGTCTGGCACCAAGCAAGGATAACTCCTTAGGGTATCTCGTGGGTTTCAGTGGCCCAATTTGCTCGTCCCCAACTCTCTTAAACCGTGCCTCGAACCTATGAGGCTTTCAATCAGGACTACCCTCGTCGACTCATACGACAGTACACTTTCTCACATAAATGTTCCCCTGACTATCTGGGAACTCATCAAAATACGCCGTCATTTCTTTGGGGTCCCCAAAACGTATAGGCCACATCCCTAAGGCCTAGGATCTATAAAATAATGAGGGTCCCCAAAAGGGGTGAGATACACATCTTAGTAAAAGAACCCTAACCCTAGGTCAGGTCGATAGTCCGCTCAAGTAGTCATACCCCTTGATAATTCCAAACTCATGAACACGCAGGCATTTCAGGCACAAATCAATAAAACAACAACATACAAATGACAGGCATGCAATGATGATCTTATGTGACACTCAGATGATTATGCACACCCGTCCTGCCACTTCATCACAATCACCAATCTCCGTCTGCCTCACTAATCTCCGCCTGCCTCAATCTTTAGCCCATGATCTCGTCGCATTAGTCTCGGTCCGCGTAAATGCATCTGACCGTCATCGACAACCCGTGTAAACGCATCAGGTTCCAATGAATCTCCAAGCCAATCTCATCATCTCACACCTCCGTCCCGCGAATAGTTTGCATCAGGACCGTGGCCATCTCAACCCCGCGATCTTGTCGCATCAAGGCGCCACATAACATCAACTCCACCCCGCGATCTCGTTGCATCAGAGTATCCACCTCCCGTTGCGTGTCTCATACGCCTCAGGGCCTTGCCACGCCATGCTCACGCCATGATATCTCAATTCAATTCACATACAAACAATAAGTGCAACTCATGCACAATTTGAACACTCATGGCATGTAAAGCAAATCAAATGATACCCAGACATGGCAAACGACTCAGGCATAGACAATATCATACACAATCTTCCTATAACATCTTAGGATATAAGGAGAACTATCCTCTTGGGCAAATCCTCATAACTCAATCAACTAAACCTCGACTCACCCAATTAAGTCCAATCTCCCTATCCTAGGTTTAGAATCCCCTTACCTTGCATTTAATATCACAATAATTCCTTCTTGCAAGCTTTGAAGTCTCGGCCAAACCAACTCAAGGGTTAATTCGCCGTACACCTAGAATATTCAACGAATCCGTCAATTTTTCATATCCAATCCCTCAATCTATTAACCCCAATCATCCATAACATAACTCTCATCATCTCATCATGTCTTAAATATCAATTTGCAACTCAAAATCGCCATCCTCAGCCCTCAACAGATTCGATTTTGCACAGAACCGAACCGGTTCATTTCGATTCTGTGCAAATCGTGCACTTCCAGCCCTATTTCTACTCCAAATCCAACTTTTAATCCTCATCCTACCTCTTAACATGTTTATCTAAGGGTTTAGAGATCTCACCGAAAGTTTGAAGTCGATTGGTCGCCGGAAACTTGTCGAGCGTCGCTGGATTCCTCAAGTCAGTTTTCCCGGCAGTTTCTGTGCAAAGTTTACAAGGCCGGTTCATGGTCAACACTTCATCAAATTGAGCCCTAATTTTTATCACAGATTCCTACACGTCTCTACTAGATCTCCACAAAATCTGACTCCAAAATTCCAAGATTTCGGCCTTCAAAAGGACTAGGAACCGAACCTACCTCAGATTGAGTTCTATTCTGTCAGCTCTCGAAAAAATGCTTGCTGGAGACTCCTTGGTGCTCCAAATGGCTTGAATCTTGTTCGAGGATGTCGAAAAGACGTGGATCTACGCTGGTGTGGTCAACCGGTGGTTAGATGGCAGCCGGAGATGGTCGTCGGAATGGCCGAACAGGAGGCTCGGTTCTGGTCGGCGACGAGCAAAATTGGAGGAAGAAGGAGGAGGAGTGTTCGATGGCTTATGGGGAGTGAATGGCTGAATGAGTGAGGTGAGGAGAGAGAAAAGACTATATATTCAAGGCCTTGGTCAATGGTTGAATGATAGGTTTGAAAAAGTTGATTTAACTACCCTTTAAAGCATCAATTGACACTTGTCCCTCAAGTCAATCATGCATGATCCAATGGGCCATAATCCTTCTTGATTTTCAACAGCCTTTAGGGGTTTAATGTCCAAATTTTCCTTCTTCAATTGCTTAGGCAAGGTTCTAAGCTTGAGGGGCAAACGAATAATTTTACCCCTGACGTTCAAAACGTCGTTTTTCTCGTTCCAGAATTCTTCGATAGGGCGACGGCCAATCCGAAAAATATTGGAATTCTTGATTTTCTATTTCAAATCTTTCAAGACTCGTTTCTGATGGTTTCCTCTATCAGACGTGGTTCCAACCTATCTCGAACCAACGGGCGGCTTTTGCAGACATTACGCGTATCGACCCCGTGATTCATATCACGTTTAGGGCTCGTCAATTTATGGCGGCTTTGGTTGTCATGTAATTGTGAGGGTTTATCGCTAGTCCCTATGGTCTGGATCTTCACTGTCTGATTTAGGAAAAATTTGCAAATCATACGTTGGTTAAGCAGCATCACCCGCGCTCCAATCGTATGACACTCGCAAGGCAATCCTTAATCTTTCTTAGATCGGCATCTTGGTGGTTCTAAATATCTCCTCGACAATCCTTATGGTCAAAGCGTCATTTCCTATCCGAGTCGCCTAGGTCCACGTACCTCGTCTCGCGTTAGCCTTTCCCTTTTAGTCAGTCTACCCAAATTAATCAGATTTTGACGAAATAGGACTGAAACACTTCGTTTGTTATATATAAACTTCTCATTCATGAGTCTAAAATTGATTGGAAATCAGAATGTCGCAATATGAATGTATAAGTTATGGGCCAAAGAATCTTGGGAGATTATACTGGTGAAAAATATGTTCGACCTGATGGGATGTTCGCGGGCCCGCCGAGTTAGGGGCGTGACAGAAATGAGAAATGAGATACACCATTTTATGGTTGAGCAATCATCTATCTCATGGCAAGAAACATAAGTATTGGTACTCTTTGAGACGAGCTACAATTGGCGATCGTGCCATGTCAAATTGTCCTTAAGTTTTGAGGGCCCACAATTGAGTCTTTTTAAAAGAAATGAATGATAATCTCAAACAATCCTTTTATTCTTCTCTCATCCATTTGAGCATTCAAAGTGGAGGAGTATTCTTCAGCGATCCCCTTCATTTTATAATCACCTACAAGTATAGGTGATTATATCAATTCATGAACAAATCAATTTAATTTGAAACGAATACATCCTTTTCAACTTAGAGAGAGAATCGTTCCAAATTAGGTTGCCCCTTCTTCATGTTGTCTATTTGGGACTTATCATAGTTGATCCACCTTATCTTTACAAATCCAACGGGTAAAACGTCTAGTAGAGACGGATTTCTTTTCATCTTGTAAGAAAACAAGTTTCACTTCATTGGTCTTCCACCATTTTGACCTTTTGACAAAAGAAATAAAGGAATAAGTCAAGCATAACATTCGAAGTTTTTGTTGGAACGATTACAGTTTTACTATCGTTCCATCATTATCTTGCATGTGATCATATAAAGAGGATTTTCAATAAATGTATGTCATGTACAACTTGTCAAAAAGGAGACAAATTTAGCATTTATATAGGAAAGACATCTCTCAATGAAGTCGCCTTTTATAATGAAAGCAAGGCGACAATACATATCTCATAATCCATATTTGCGGGCTTTTGATGTTCGCCAAGATTTCAAAATAAGGGGAAGCATCACTAAAGATCGATCCACGATTATCAATCGAATGCCCATTCAATTCCAAAAGTTTTATATGCAAATGGGGGCATTAATCTTGAAAGATTTCTTTGGCATTTTTCTTGTAAAAACCATGTGATTCTTGTTTAAGAAATCATTACACAAAAATGTGATTGGAAATGGGGTTTTAATTTTTGTGCCCCAAAAATCTTGAATCAAAAGAATTTTAGACATCAAAAATGCCTATTTAATCCATGATCGAAAATCTAGATGAACCATCTATTCCATAGGGATGGATTAGAGATGTTTCAACTTTGTATCCAAAATTTATTTTCAAAAATTTTCATTTGAAAACTCAAACACCTAGGGCATTCAATCGATTTCCACTAATTTCCAATTATGAAATTTCACTAGGAAATGAACAAGTAGAGGGAGAAATCATACTTATAGTGATCAGCGAGAAGGATTTTTTTTTTTTTTTGGTATACCAACAGCCCATAGTCATGTGCATGAGACAAGTGGGGTTATACTCTAAAAATAAAAAATCATGTGAGAAACCTATGGTTTAGTCTCCCACGATCCAAATATGGCATATTCCTCTCCAAGAGTACACACCTAAGAAGGCTAGAGATCACCAATTTGGATTGTGAGCAGGAACGAGTACGAAAGTTTCAAGTGCCATCAAACACGAGATCCTTTCGTACAGTTTCCCTATCTAAATAACTTAAAAGTGGTTGTAGTCGGGGCTTGACTGATAGTGTGTGAGATGTGTTGTAATCATCACAATATAAGGTCATGCACAACAGTTCATATCATACACTACTTCAATATGTGCATAAAAATAAATATACATTCTCAACTCCAACCTGCAGAAAAGTTGTCAGCAATCACTCCACCCATTATTTCTCTAATCTGCAAAAATATCTAACACAATGATTAGGATGCGTACTTCACCTTCGAGTACATTTATAGAAAACAAGGTAAGATAAACCAATCAACCTTTTAATCAGCTTAAGTTCTCTAAAATTCCTAAATAGAGATCCTAGTTTGGAATAAATCTCCAGCGGAGTCGCCAGTCTATCGCGACTCTTTTCAATTTGCACATCAAGTGTTAATGGACTGTCCGATCTAGTCGGACACGGGCCTCTCTCAAGGCCCCTTACTTAAGTCGCAACTGAGATATACATGATCGACCTTCAAGGAGTCGTCACCAATTATTTCGTGGAGGGTACAATTGGAAACCCATCAAATAACTGGGAGCTTTTATTCGATTCTAAAAGAACCAAAAAAGTGGGATCGGAGACTTAGTTACGCCAACTATCAGAGTTAATGCCCTTTTGGTACCTAAATTTATTTAATTATCTAACCCAAGATTTCATGTAGATGAGTGGGGTACAAACCTTAAATTTAGGAGTTCATGTAGATATAAATAACTATCCTAATATTCATAATCAGTAAGAGAATGTGTGCTAATCAATGATCTAAAATATGCAGATAAATCGCATGAATACAACATCGTATCCCTAGTAAGGCCCTATTGGCCTAAAGAAGTATCAATCAAGATTCAAGAGTGATTTAGACATGATCCACCCATGAAGGGCAAAATAGTAATTTTGAAGAAATTTGGGGACAATTTGTCAAAAATGGTAAAATTATCATTCTAGAAGAAATCTGGAGTCAAAAGGGGTCGAAAATAGATTTGATCATTAAATTGATCCATTTTCTATTTTTCGACAAATTTTAGAATTTTCTAGAATTTTAGAATGCGATTTACACTTTGAGGGGTAAAATTATCATTTTTACAAGAAACAAGGTTAGAGACGAGATTCGTCATAGATGCACAATATGAAGCTCGAAGAAGAGAATTATCTATTTCAACAATGTCGAGCTGATCGGAGTGGTTGGCGACGATCCTAAACAGCTAGGCAAGCTTTCGAAAGTGGTCGTGAAGTTTAGTTTGGTCGTAGTTGTTTCGATGAGCTCCTCACAGTCGGAGCTCGAGTTCGCGACAATGGAGATCACAGGACTCTCTCTACCTTTTCTCCTTCTCTCTCTATTCTGTTCGTCCATGAGAACAGAATGAACAGCCTTTTCTCTTCTAGAAAGCCTTAGAAGGCTATATTCTAATTTTCATTATGGCGCCGATCGATGGAATGCCGACTTAGCTCACGTGTGTCTTCCACCCTTGCCAATTTGGTCTAGACAGCGTCGGAGATGGCACAGGATTCCGTCAAGTCCAAATGGCCTTCCGACGTGCGTGAATTGAATGTCCAATTTGGGTGTTCTATGAAGGTTTGACTTCCTTAGGTCGTCGCGGCATTGACCGGCTAATTCCTTCGTGCTCCGGCGACCGATGGCCACGCCGCCGGTCTTGATCAAAGCGTATGATTAAGGATCAGAACCCCTACCCATGCTCCTTCGATTATGGCTGATTGGTGCTTCGATTTCTCAATTGAAATTCAACCTTCAAATTCTACAAAAATGGCGCGAATTTGGGAAGATATGAACACTGTGGATTGGGTCATTAGGACAAACCCGGTTCGATTCGACTAACCTGATCAACTCAATCTCTTGAAATTGACCTGTAATTCTTCACAATTTGTCAAATTAAATCATAAAATTGGAATCGAGAGTATCAATTCTATTAGAAAAAGCCTTTTTCCCCAAAATTTTACAATAATTTGCATAAAATCCCCAAATTTGATTTAAGATTCGATTATCCAATTTGTTAAATTGAAAGCCATAATGACCAAATCAGACCAAATTACCCCCACCATTCGATTCAGAATGGTCAGCATCACAAGGAAGACGCCTTACCTTTGCATGATGAACCTTGAATTAGAAGTAATTTTATTTTTTTGCAAATTCGGGGAACAAATTGCAACAAAAGTATGCAGTTTTGCTCAATTCAGACAATCATGCAATTTCAATGAATAATTGGACCTAATTGAAATGTTAGGAAATCAAATTGAACGTCAAGACTCCAAAGATGCAAAAATTTACAAATTAAAAGACTCAAATGACATTTTTTACCAAGTTCAACTCTATGTGAAACAAAGAAATACCCAAATTGAATTTGAATTTTGATTTTTTGTGAGTTCAAAATGAAAAGGGAATAACAATAAAAATATTTACTATTTTCTATATATGTTTCCCTCGAAGGATATTTTTATGGAATTTTCATGCATTTTCCTATTTTCTGAAAATACTAAAAAATGTGAAAAATATTAAATATAATTTTTTTTTGTCAAAAATCGTTCCTTAACCTTTACCAAGGCTACCAAAGTTGATTTTATAATTTTTTAAATTTTTATGAATTTTTCAAAAATAAATTAGAAAAGATTGATATTCACATATGGGTAACTCAGTTGGTTAGGGCGCACTTGAGATTGTGTAGTTAGGCGCACTGATTCTAGGTTCGATTCCCCAAATGAGCACATGTGATTTAAGTGGGGAGCCATGGCGATGGGTTGTTGTACTAGTATCTCCCAAGAAAAAGTCAAGGTGCGCGTGAGCTGGCCCGAACACATTAATTATTAAAAAAAACTAGAAAATATTAATCCAAAATCAGGTGTCAACACTGATCTCCGAGATCCCTCGCTAACTTGATGAGCTGATCCATTCTTAAAAGACCATAGTTTAAAGAAAAAAATTGCTAAAAATGGATCGTAAGTCGGATCAAGTATGGATCACCAAATTTGTATTACATATAAATGTGCTGAAATGGTCAATTTTAATCGGATCATTTTTTACCCAATCCAAACTTAACCCACCCATTTGATGAGCCTAGGTCATAGGCTTGTTAGATCTTGCAAGGGTCATGCAACCCTTGCATTCCATTAATCGGGGTCTTGCGACGCCAACATCGGCTTTGTTGGGTTTGCGCCGTCCATCCCTGCCGAGTTAACATCGGCAAAACTTCCCTGGTTCGCATCTCTCTCTCTTTTCTCGTTTCAATAGGTAATGTGTAATGAACATTTTATAACATGGTGATTATCATGTCTATTTGCTCTCGATGAAAATCTTTTGGGTGTTGATGGCTTTTGGCAAGCAAACTCACCCTAAAATACTTGGAACTGGCAAAAGCGCAAACTTGATGCTGGCCCGAGCCCAACTTGAAAAGAAGTAGCCCATGGGCTTTTTCCTCATCACTCTTCAGGGCCAGCATCGGTTGACCCGGCCCATTCGCACCGCCAGGTTAAACCCTCGAATCCCACCCTTCCCGTCTCCTTTTTCGTCGCTCCCCCCGCTCTCTCTCTCTCTCTCCATTGAGTCTGTATGTTCTCCGCCTTCTCTCGCCCTTGTCCCTCCTCTTCTTCAATCCTATCTGCAAGTGACCCCCTTCTCGCCGTAGAAGATGCTTGAGGCCTACAGAGCGAGTTCAGTCGACTGGAAGCCGACGCCGGTCGTGGCCCTAGCCACCAGCGCCGACGACTCCCAGGTCGCGGCGGCTCGCGAGGACGGCTCGCTCGAGATTTGGCTTGTCTCTCCCGGCTCCGTCGGATGGCACCGTCAGCTCGTATGTCGAATCACCTTCGCAAGCATTCTCATTCGATGTGAAATGAAATGAGATGTTATGTTTATTTCTGACAGCGGCTTGGCCTTCTCTGTGTTTTTTTTTCCAGACTATTCATGGAGATTCTAATTCAAGAGTGTCATCTCTTGTGTGGTGTCGGACCGGTTCGAGAGGCTCGTCTAGTGGACGGCTGTTTTCATCCAGTATTGATGGTTCAGTCTCTGAGTGGGATCTATTTGACTTGAAGCAGAAGGTTTGAACTGGGACTGAAGGATACTTAGTAGTGTCGTGACTTCTTTTTGAGCTTTTCTTGTGCATACGTCCGTGTTGGAATGAATGTGCTTGTTGATAGCTGCATGTCCTCGAGCTGCTAGCTTATGTCGGCCTTGAAGTTGAATTCACTTCTTAGTACTTCCATTAAGTTTGTGAATAGAACACTGGGTGGGCAAAAATTGGAAAGTCCATTTGATGTCTTTTGCTGGATAGAAATGTGAATGACGTTACCCTTCTAAGCCTGCTTTGCCTATTCCTGAAATCAATCTTTTTCACGAGCTTGCATATCCTTTCTTTTGTTTGTCATGGAATATTGTACTTTTTAGGAGGTTGCTTTCTTATGTTTCCAGTCTCAAAATGTTGGGTGCTTGGCAAACAGGTCGTCGTTTACTGGCTAATTTTTATACGCAATGCATTATTTGCCTACCATCAGTTTATTTTTTGCACTTGCAGACTGTTATAGAGTCAATTGGAGCCGCAATATGGCAAATGGCTGTGTCTCCGTATAATGATAAGGAACCCAAGTCACAAAATATTGAAAATGGGTATGTAGATGAAAGACTGGATAATGGCATAGATGATGACGATGGTGAAGTTGAGGATGATTCTGAATCTGTCAAGCTTCATGATCCATCATACATGGAAGATGTGTGTATAGCCCTTGGTTGTGATGATGGCAGCGTGCGGTTATACGCATTTTATGATTTGGAGGATTTGGTATACAAGAAATCTCTGCCTAGGGTCAGCGGTGAGATTTCTTAACCTCAGAATCTGTTGTTCCAGTTTTCTTTGTCCATACTAATTTCCATTCTCTTCTTTTCAGGACGAGTTTTAAGTGTCACATGGAGTCCTACTGCAAATATGATATATTCAGGAAGTAGTGATGGGTTAGTGTTCTTATTTCTCGAGTGCTTCAATTAGCAAGGGTGATTTTGGGTCTGAATTTTGACAGTCCAATGCCTTCTCTTTTACAAGTTATTGCTCATCTTTGTCATTGTGGTTTAGATAAAGGTACTCATATCACTCGGTTTCTGCAGATTCATAAGATGCTGGGATGTTCTTTCATGTCGTGAGATCTATAGGATTACAGTAGGCCTTGGAGGTTTGGGCAGTGGACCAGAACTTTGTGTGTGGTCATTGCTTGCACTAAGGTAACATAACATTTTAAACTGTTGTCATTGTGAGGCTTAATGTTTCAGCAGCTTCTATGGCAATTTGGCCTATACATAATGGGTGTATTTCTTATGTCAGGTCAGGAACACTTGTTAGTGCTGATAGTTCTGGCAGTGTTCAGTTCTGGGACAGTCAACATGGAACGCTTTTACAGGTGTATTCTTATCATAAAGGTGATGTGAATGCTCTTGCAGTATCTCCTAACCATAACAGAGTGTTTTCTGCAGGATCTGATGGTCAGGTATGGAATTTAGTTTCTTCTACAGTTTTTATCCATTTAGCAAATAGTTATTGATTGTGATAAATATGGACATTGTGTGTGATTAATAGGACATTCTTGGACATAATCCATTTCATTTCTGAGAACTGCATCATCGTACATCATTATGCTAATCAGGTTGCTTCTATGATGTTAATTTCTCAGTTATGTATTGCAAAAAATAACTAGAAACCTTCTTTCGGCAGAGTCTTCACCAGTCATGCTGGTCCTGTGGAGCTACGATAACTTTGGAAGCACTTTAAATTGTTTTACTGGAGCTCCTGTAGCTTGGTTAATTTCTGCATCTAAGTTTGATGTGGCCCTTATACTTTGTGTTCAGTTAGAGAAGTTTCTTGTGAATCACGAGGATACATAGGCTTTGTTCAACATCAATCAATTGGAAAACTCCAAGTAGCTTTTCAAGCAGTATAATAAACAAATGATTGGAAGGATGAGAGATAGACTCCAGTATCAATCGGCAATAGTTACTTGTGATTTTAGGTTAATTGATTAACTGGGATATCTTCAATGTTGTATCTTGTCTATGCTTTTCCTCCTTACTGTATCTTATTGGTTGGATGATAACTTTCTGAAGAATCTTTCATTCTGCAGGTTATCCTTTATAAGATTTCCGATCAGACAGCATATGGTGATGGCAAGATTTCTCATAAAGAGATGAAGAAATGGGTCTACATCGGTTATGTGAGAGCTCATACGCATGATGTTCGGTCCTTGACAGTTGCAGTACCAGTAAGCCGGGAAGGTACGTGTATATCTATGTTATCTAACCTTTCTGAGCAACGACTATTTCTAGCTCTTAAGATATACTATGCTAGTTCGCAGATTCCCTGCCAGATGAAAAAGTTAAAAGAGTCCGGCGTAGGAAGAAGCCTGTTGATTTTAGTTACGGTAAATGGGCTCATACGGGAGTTCCCATGCTCATCTCAGCTGGCGATGACACAAAGCTCTTTGCCTACTCTGTTCAGGAATTCACCAAGTTTTCTCCACATGATATCTGTCCAGCCCCTCAGCGGTTGCCCTTTCAACTGGTGCGCTCAGCATTTGACCAGACTCCTTTACTTCTTGTTCAGGCTCCTTACTGGTTAGATATTCTCTCTGTACGGACCAAGAGTGGTACCTTTGCGAGTAAGGCTTCTGGCCCTTCTGGGGGCTTGGCAGTTACTGGACTACTGGCTCGAGTGAAGAGCAAGGCATCTCGAAAAATTATTTGCAGTGCTCTTTCTTCTTCAGGGGAGCTTTTTGCCTATTCAGACCAGATGAAGCCGAATCTTTTTGCACTGAAGAGGCATGAGGATGCGAAAAATTCGTGGACTGTGACTAAAACGCAACTTCCTCGGAGATTATCGTTTGTTCACTCTATGGTGTTTAGTGCCGACTCTAATCGGTTAATTATGGCTGGACATGACAGAAAGATTTATGTAAGTTTCTTTTGTCCTTATGTACTTTTTGGAATCTGAGAGTATAGTTGTATCTGTTACTTCAGGAGAAAAAGCAATTATTACCTGTTTTGTCTTACTAGAACTTCCTCTAAACATTAGCGGTTCAAAGTTTAATATCAAAGGCTGAAATTTGTGTCTGATGGCTGCCCATACAAGGCAGGCATCCACCAGACTGCTCATTCTAAGTTGATTTGTGAAGAAGTTTCTTGGTAACTCATATTTAGATCTTTCTCTGTGATTGTTTTTATGCCATGGTTTGGATTGACAGATGATCTGAGCTGTATTACTTTTCTGTGTAAACGTAGGCATTACTTGTTATGTGATAGAAATAATATTGAGGTCAAATCAGTGGCATTCTTTTCGCTTGTTTTTGTTATTGATTCTGTTATTGATTGCCTCTAGAGCGCTTGTTAAACACCCAATTAAGGAAAGATTGTGATTTCAATCTACCGTCTCTTTGTACATGTAATCGATGCATTTGAAATCAAGGTATTTCCTTATCAAGTATACTTAACTAGTTCTGGGGGAACTTATTAACAAGACTACTGTTATTATATTGTTTCTTCCTGTTCTGGATTGCATATATGGCTATAAACTGTGGTAGGACTAGTTTTTTCTAAACACCACCCCCACCCAGGGAAAAAAAAAAATTGCAATCATTCCAATATGGAGGTGCTTGCTTTATAGCTATTTCCATGCAAAAGACAAGTAGCTTGACTGGACTAATGAACAGATCTTCAGCTTTATAATTCACATTTCCATTTGACGTGTTCTGCGGCACTATAGGTTGTGGATGTCAGAAGTTCTGAGTTGCTACATACCTTTGCATCATCTCGTGAGGAGCCTTCCAACGAATTATCTCCTGATGAGCTACCAATAACAAAAATGTTTACCAGCTCTGATGGGCAGTGGCTAGCTGCTATTAATTGTTTTGGAGATGTATATGTGTATAATCTTGAATTACAAAGGTGCGAATTTCTCTCATGTTACCTGATTCTTGTGAAATGAGGCTTGAGATATCCATTGATCCAAATGTCTTTATATGAGAATATAATGGTCAGTTGTCTCTGTTTATGTCCATGATCATGATATTCAAATTTGTCTCAGTTTGTCTTTTCGTGTTATCCAGGCGATTTTGTGTCTTGATATGATTTCGAGTCTTTTTGCTACTGAGAATCATGTGCCATAAAATATATTGCTTTTGCTATCTGTAGCCTGTCTTGTGATATCTATATGGGTCTCCAAGTTTATATAGATCCGCCTAGGGCTTTTTTTCTAAAATGTTCTTGTGGTTGTTTCTCATACCAAATGTAAATGCTGATGTCAATTCTGATTGGGAACAGGCAGCACTGGTTCATATCTAGACTGGACGGTGCCTCTGTTACTGCTGGTGGATTTCCTCCTCTGCATAGTAATGTGCTTGTATTCACCACATCGTCAAATCAGGTATATGTACTTGATGTGGAGGCCAAACAATTAGGAGACTGGTCGATGAGAAACACTTTCTCTCTGCCCAAAAGATTCCAGGAGTTTCCTGGGGAGGTCATTGGACTTTCTTTTCCGCCCTCCTCGTGTTCATCATCAGTCATTATTTATAGTGCCAGGTATGCCCATCGAGTTTGTATTGTATTGTACTTTATACTTGTATTTGTAGGAATCTGGTAGTGCATTCGAAAAAGAGAAAAAGAATTACACAGTTCTTGTGTTAATCATACTCACAGATTCTCTCGCATAAGCCTCACTTAATAATTCGTCTCAGCAATTATCCAATCCAGATTGATATTAAATGGTCGTGATTTACATTCCATTTAAGTATCTGCATGCTGCATTCTATGAACAGATTCTGCAAACTCACTCCCCCCCCCCCCCACACACACACACATTCCCAAAAAAAACAAAAAGAAGAATTGTAAAAAGCCACACAACAAAGAAGGAAAAGATGCTCGCCTCCTCCTCTCTGTTCTTTGTGATAAGAGGATTGCATAAGCTCCTTGCAAAGACATGTTTGAACTTCTTAGGAAGACGTCACTGGAGCTTCATAATAATGACAGAAATTGAAAAGCTGTGTATGACATGTTCCTACTTGCACCTGTAGTAACTCCTGCTAAAGTTGCAGGTTCACAATGGTACATACTTTCTGAAGAAAAAAGAAAAAGGAATCTAAATTTAGCCAGCAACAGAGTAGTGTTTCTGCTTATCTACTTTTGTTTTTAGCAGTTGCTTGATGTAAAACTAGGTTCTGGTTAAATTGCCAATTTTGGCTAGGGGCAAATTGGAATTGAGCTAAAACAGTGAACTAAATTGTTGGCTTCTCTCCAGGGCAATGTGCATTATTGACTTTGGACTGCCTGTGGATCGGGAGGATGACACAGAGTTGATGAATGGTCGGGATTCGACATTGATGAAGTTACATTATACACCTGTAAATGGGAAACTGAAGCGTAGTTTAAAAGCTTATGAATTAGATACTAAACAAAACAGTAGAAAGAATTTTGAATTTTTTGCTTTCAGAGATCCTCTTTTGTTTGTTGGGCATCTTTCAAAGAATTCCATCTTGGTCATAGACAAACCCTGGATGGAAGTAGTTAAAACGTTAGAAGCTGCACCTGTCCACAGACATATATTCGGGACATGACTGCTTTTGCCAAGATGCTTTTTGTTCAGCCTAGGAAGGAGAATTCAGTCAACAGTCTCTTAGAGCAGGTCACTTTCTTCCCTGTGATCCTGGGGGCCTACAGCTTGTTCTTCATTGTATCCCTTAAGTCAATTCTTTCCTTTTCTTTTTTCAACGTTGATGTTACATTTTTGTCTCTAAATTTTGATCTAATCTTTTGCTTGAGATGTGTGCATACATTGGTAAGCAAGGTTTCCATGAATTTATGTTTATATCAATCTTCGCAGTACTGTGAAAAATCTTCTTTGCCTATATTACAAAGATTAAATTGACGACCCTTTTAAGGATTCAAGCATGAATGGAATGAAAGAGTTTGGATAATGCAGTTGGAGGTCCACCACTGCTTGCTTTGCACATATGCGGTACTCGTGCTGGCCTGCTTGCTGGTTTGAAGGAGGCAATTATTTATTAACGGTTTGCTTCATACATTGGCTGGCATTAAATTGCCTAAACACTTGCTTAATTTCAAGAGCAGCTATGTTTCCCTTCTCCTGTTAGCTACATGGTCTTCCTTTTTTTGATGCTTTCTTCCCGTGTGCTTTAAGTACCCTTTTGACTTACCCATTGTTTCAGCAACCATGGACATTTGCACCTTCTCAAGCAGATGAGTCCCTTTCATGTAATCAGATCTATTTCTTAATCATGATTATGCTCTGATAGAGGCGATGGCATGCTTGTAGTGGTAAGGGAGGTCTTTCGGGGTTAGTTAATAAAGCTTTTGTGAAGAAATGCCGGAGGAATGTGGTGAGGAAGCGCGCAGTGCGTGATGGAATAGAAAGGCCATCTGCTTTGTTGTCCATCATGCGTTTGAGATTGAACAAATGAACCCTTTGCAATTGGGAAAGGAAAATGACAGAATTTGAACGCCGATGCAGATTGGAGGAAGCCAGAGGGGTTTCATTGGGCTCATGTTCATGGCAGATCATCAACAGTTTTAAGAGGTATCTACAATAGTTTCTCTATCCGACTGAAGAATTTCTTATCCTTTGGAAATCGAACCCTTGTGGTAATCATCGATGGCTGATTGTAACTGTTATGCACATGAGCTTGCTTGAGTATATTCATATCTGAGCCACAGTATAGTGAGGTGTGTAATGACTGGTCGGTTGGTCTGGAATCAGTAGATAACAATCTTCAACTGATGACATGCTATTGACTGGGTTCCTCCTCTGGCTAACTCATCTATAGTCATTGTTAGTAGTTCTGGCGCCATCATAGCAGCCTCTGCTGCTCACATTTTGAAGTCAGTGATTTTTTCATAGATGTGGATTTTGAGACATTCAGAGTGGAGGCTAGGGGGCGTTTTCCTGCATCGAGCACATAGGACTCAAACCTTGTCGTAACCTTTGTCTAGACAACACTAAAGTTGGGAAAGGTTTTACAGGGAGAAAGAAGAAAGCATCCCCTGATGAGACATGGAATGGAGTCTTGTCCTTTTCCTAAAAGCCAGGGCCTCTTTTCTTTTCTTTTCTTTTCTTTTTTCTTCTCTTTGGCAAGATATGCTTTGCTGATTGCTGATTCTGGTGATGGGAGCCACTGAAAATAAAAGATGGGGAACCCACCAGGACAAAAAATCAATTATTGTACCGGTTGATCATGTATTTAGATCGTATTCTCAGTGGGCTAGTGGGCAGTTATCAGGGGAAGTGATAGGTTTGCCGTGTTTGCTTCCTTTCTGGTGGAAAACGAAACTTACCTTTTGGGTCCTTCCTCCTAACGTTTGTCCCTTTATCTCACGAGGAGAGGGGGTTTATATTACCAAGATGAGATTTCCCATTGCCACGTCCTAGTTCAAGCTAGGCTGGCATCGGCTCAGATGGAGAAACGAAAGTTGGTCAGCTTGATTCTGACTCTCTCTCTCTCTCTCTCTCTCTCTCTCTCTCACTGTTTTTTGTTGTTTGTGTGTGGCTTTGTGAGAAAGAGGGGGAGAGAGAGGGTACCGTTTCGAGCTATTGTGTGAGGATACACTCTGTTCTGAAAGGGACTCCGAATCGTCCTCTCGACCCTTGTATTATCTCCCTATTCTTCTTATTTCTATGTACCTAGTCACTCACCATGGTAAAATTGGTCAATCGGTAAAATAGTGATCTGTCGAATATAGGAAATTTGCTAGCCAACCAGAAATATTAGATGGTGAATCTCCTGTCTAGGACATCAGAAGATTCTTCTCTTCCAAACTTTTAGTGTATTAACTTCCAAGTTTATGCCAGTTCATTAGATAATTAGGGGCGTTCTTTCTTTTCGTTCTTTTGGGAATGTGAGGACAGCCTAAACTTATCTCGCTTTTGAAGGTCGACAAATTTATCCTGGTTGCAAATGTGCTATCTTGAACCGACAACTGGGATGGTGATCATGCCCTCGCCAATTAGGATACTCTATATAATCACAGGTGCGCAAATTTTGTTTTTACACAATACGAAAGAACCACAGAAGAATTTCTAGATGCAGGACTATTGACTGCCTGATAAATGTGGCTTTTTTACACCTAGAAAGCAACCATACAAAGAGAATTTATTTGCCTCAGGTGGTTGTAAGGAAAAGGAGTTCGGATAAAAAGAGAAGAGGTAGACAATCTTCTCTCAGATTGAGCATCGTCTTTACATCGAGACAAGTTGGCCTTGTTTCACCACAGCTTTCTGCCTTTCAAACCTCCTGCAAAACAAATGGAGAAAAATAAACAATAGGACCATCATCGGCAAGTGCTTGGTGAGATTCAGTCACACGTGTCGACGAAGGTGAACCGCCTCACCCTTTCTCTCAGGAGGAGCTCTCTCAATGTGGTACTTCTCCAACACAGATTTACCCTGTAGAGATTGAGTGGCAGAGTGCTGACCCTCAGAAGGTGAACCGAAGCAACCCAAGCTAATGTGCAGTCACCTAGAGAACATTAGAGTTTCTTACCTTTGCTTTGGCTGCATCATTGTCGATTGGGGAGTATTTCTTCTGCAAGGCACCAAGAAGCAAGCCATCAGAAAACTTATCCTTCGGGGTGTTCAAGCCAATATACTACAGAAAAATACTTGCCTTGGTGAAGCTCATTGGAATGGAGGTTGCAGTGTCCTCATAGCACAAATGCTGCTGCTGCTCCTCTCTCCCATGCTCTTTCGCCTTCTCCTTTTTCTTCTTCTTGTCTCCACCGACACCGAGCTTCCGCGGCCCAGGGCCGGACGAGGAGCGCTCGTTCTCATTGCACGACTCCTCTACGGCTTCATAGAACGGGGGTCCAGAGGATGCATCGGAGACCATGGACAAATCCTCCTCTCCTCCCTCCTCACTTTTGACTCTTCCTGACCTCGTGTAAGTGCAGTTCTTGTGGACTTCTCCCTGCCATTGCTCTAGCGCGAGAGTCCAACCAGACTCGCAGTCTCCACTGGATTGTGAGGTTGATGTATTCATTTGTCACCAATTCTCTGTGACTATACAGCTCCACGAGGACTTCTTATAGGAAGTGAGGAGCAATTTAGTAATGCCCAAGATTTTACTTTCCCAACAAATTGAAAGAAAAAATAATAATTTCTAGGTGGGAATCTCTCTCTCTCTCTCTCTCTCTCTCTCTTCTTTTTTCTGTATTGGAAAAGGGAGAGGGAGAGGGCTGCGGGGGAAAAGAACAAACGTATCACACTCAAATCCTAGACTTGCTTCTTCGCTCTATCCTTTTCCAGTCTTAAAATCGTTTTCGTTTTAGCATGAGAATCAACAAAAATTGCCAGTTGGCTGCATGTACCTTTTCCTGTGCACGAAATGTATGCAAATGCTGGATTGGACTGTGAAAAGCAAAAATAAATAGAGGAGGAGGTCAGTTGGAAGAACACGAATTATGAAGTGGTCAAAAGAAAGGAAATCATCGTTGATTCAAGAAGCACTGGTATTCGACCAAAAAAAAAACGAAGCACCGGTATAAACCAGAGTCTGCAGCCGGTGGGTATGGTATGTTTCGATCTAGTCTTGCCACTGCTATCAATAAATATGATTTCTTCGGGTCTCCCCACCATTATCAATATATAGGATCAGCTCGATATTGAATCTTAGTAATTTAATTTCAGTATTTTGATGATTATACCTATAGGGGGTTTTTGTTGTAATCAGGAAGTCGAAACTTTTGATAAATTGGCCTAGTAGGTCTAGTCCATTTCATGATCTCACCCTTGATTGTGAAATTGAGTGAACTAGATCTATTTCTGCCAGCTATCGATTTGTAGAATAAGATGGGAAGAGAGTTTTTTTTTTTTTAACTCCTGTTTTGAGGTATAGGAGGGAGAGTAATGAGAATGTAGGATTGATGCTATTGGACGTTGTTTTCTTCACCTACTCCCCATTTTTTTTTTCAATTTCTTTGTTCATCATTTGGTCTGTTAATTTATATATTTATTAGGTTTTTTAAATTTTTAGCACATAAGTAAGTTCTAACAAATAATAACGTGATTCCACGTAAATCCAATTAATTTGCATGTGATCTCTACGATTTAGTCGACCTTTTGTTTATTATCACTAAGAATTCAAATATTGAAGTCAACTATATACCAACTATACACCACGACCCGTGGTAATGCTTATTGCGTAGGCTTATTCTTTCAATATGTGATCCCCTTTATACATTTGCAAGGCATAATGAAGTGGTTATGGATATGCACATTAAATGTCTCGTGTTATTTATAGTAGACATATTTTCTAATTTGGGACCTCCAAGAAACGACTTGGCTCGTCGTAAATATCAAGTTAAAATATGATTTATATGGTGCCATGCTTGACTCTCCCGTTAGTAGGTCAATCAATGTCGATTTGATTGTTGGTGGCTTGACTTTTGTTTCGAGTGAATGGATAAACAAATATCTCTCTTTCTGCTTCCATCTCGGTGACTTTGATAAAGAAATCTTCCATTATCATATTTATGTCACAACTTGAAGATATGATTCACAATTCCCTACTTTCGCTCTTTTCCATTACCTGCTTCCACTCACTTTTATCATTTTTTTTAAACTTTATTTATGTCCTTTCTTTCGCATTTTCGGTTACCTAGCGCATCTTTTGGCCCAAAAAAATGGAGGAAAAAAAATTACATGTCTATTTACCTAATCTATATGTTAAAGGAGATTTTTTAGAAAATGCCATTTTTTATGCCAAAAGTTTCAATCAGATCACTTAAATGCTAAGTTGGAGACAAAATGATCGCTTTGGTGCCTTTAGCGATAATTTTGGCGAAAATTAATACGTGGCTTTTCCAATTAAAATTTTAATGTAAATGGCATTTTAAAAAAATTTATAAGCCCACGTGGAGTTTAAAATAAATTAAAATAAATCAAATTTAAAATAAAAAATCAATTGAAACGTAAATTTGTTTGAGGGCTAATACCACAAAAAAACCTCAAAGTGGTACATTTATAACCAATTATCCTGAATTATTTTTTTTATCATGAAAAACCCCAAACTGGTACACCTGTGATAAATTTACCACAAATTATTACAATTCTGATAAATTTACCTTTCGTTAGTTTTCGTTAAATTACCATCAAATTGTTAAGTTATATGACACGTGGCAATTGTGGGATATATACGTTACCCTATATTTGCTATAGGTACATCAATTTGATGTTTTTCATGATATTAACTCTATTTAACGAAAGTTAACAATAGGTAAATTTGTCATATGTGTATCAGTTTGAGATTTTTTATGGCAAAAAAAATTAGTTTGTTGTAAATTTTTCATAGTTGTACTAGCTTAGGGTTTTTGGTGATAAAAAAATAGTTTTGAGTAAATTTGTCATAGATGTATCAGTTTGGAGTTTTTCATGGTGTTAACCATTTTTTTGGAGTTTTTATGGTATTAACCATTTGTTTAAGACACAAACTTTACTAAAAAAAATTAAAAATAGGCTTTAAAAATCTTAAAATTAAAATTAAAAAAAAAACAAACAAAGGACTAGGGGGCAAGGGCTGTGGGTGAGGGCTAGCCGACGGCGACGATAAGAGCTACTGCCTATTTCTGCGTTACTTTTTTTTTATAGCTTTTTTGTAATTATTAAGCTAATTTTTCTATTTATTTTAAATAAAAAATTCTAGTTTTGAGCTTTTTTGGTAAACTAATTAAGCTTGCATTTTTATTTTTATTTTTTTAGTTTTTACCTTATTTTATTGCTAACTGGACCTCAACAACATCAGCTCCACTTATTAATAAAAAAAAAGGTCACGTCAGAATTCATGTGGGCCAAATTAAACTAGGCATTAAAATGATCATTTTTTCAAAAACTTGGTACTTAAGTGATCCGAATGAAAATTTTGACATCAAAGTGAATTTCATACACAAATTTTGGCATCAAAAGTGTCCTTTTTCCGAGATTTTTAGGACATATTACATGTGTCACTACTATTTTTACCTTTATCTTTTATTTCATATTGTCAAATCTCACTCTTGACCTTTGTTTCATCTCCTCCTTTATGTCATTTTTTATGTTATCAAATCCATTTTACTTTATTTTCAAACGATACTAAATTATTCCTTGTCTTTCATCAAATGTTTGCATGATCATAAGGTCGCACATCTTAAAGTGCGGTTACGAATTTTGATGTTTAAAAATTGATGAGTGTCGAAATTTCAATTTAAGTTCATAATAGTAAGTTTTAACGGTAATAGTTGGGTGCCTACATGTCTTAATGAAGTGATTATGGATATGAATATTAAATAAGTGTTATTTATAGTACATATATTTTTTGATTGGGGACCTTCAAGAAATGACTTGGTTCATAAATCTCAAGTTAAAGTATAAATTATATGGTGCTATCATTGTCATATTTATGTCTTAACTCAAAGATAAGATTGAATATGCTAACAAAAAATTGATCATGCGTCGAGTGCATTCCCTACTTTCACCCCTTTTCCACTACCTACTCCCACTATCAAATTTTTAATGCAAAGAAAAGATTGAAAAACGTTCTGATCGTTAAATCGTTTTGGTTGAATGGCAACGTGCTGATCAATATTCTTAGGATTTATTAAAGCATGGTAGGTTTAATCTTTCAGTTTAAATCTACACAATATTATATATATAACAATAAAAAATCTCGTTATTCTCAGTAAATCTTCTATGAAGGAAATCGATCGTATCAACTTATAACCGTACATTCCCCCATCAAACACTAGAAAATAAATCAACTTTTTTTTTCCGAGGTGCTCCATGTCGAGGAGACAACTTTTGATTATCTGGTATGTCTGATTTCAGTATATCAAACTCCACGAACAGTGATATCATTCGAAATCAGTCAGGCAAAACTGACAAATAAAAACTGACAATATTTCATGGACCAAATTCGTTGAAGATTTTTTTTCCCCACCTCTTGGGAGGGAGGGTGGGTGGCAATATTTGAAAGTTTAAAATCACCCTCAAAGCAGTTTTTTTCTGTGAGACTTATTGCAGTACGCCTGCGTTGCATGGATATGGCATTGCAAGCTGTAAACGAGCAATGCTACCTGTATGTAACAGACCATTATAGCAACTTACACCTTTGGCACGTACTTTACCATCTTTTGTAAGTGTCTCAATACTATTCTTTGGAAGGTCCACCATTGCTGCTGGTTTATTGGTTGGTAATAAGTGCCCACCCACCAAGAATGGGCGAAAAAAAACGATCATATATAGGTTGCCACAAGATTGGATCAATTGGAAATAATAGGATAGAATCCCACCTAATCAAATCATGAGATGATCTTCGGACACTCGCTCAATGGTTCTGAGTTGCTATATTCATGAATTGCCCCCTCCTTTGGAACCCATGTAGTCATTTTTCCAAGTATTGCACGTGGATTCACTTTGTCCCGCATCTAGCCGCTAAGTTAATCCTCTCGACGCTCTTAAGTGTCACATCACATCACTGGAAGTAACCTTTTTCGAATGATTCACAAAAAAAAAAATGTTGTCCCACACCAATGACAGGGTCTTGTGTGAGCATTTGGATACTCCTTCCGAGGGTTTTGCCCACGCAAAATAGACAAGCTTTTATGGATGGCATCAGAATAGGGCCACTTCTGATGGGTATGTGTGGTTTGGGGACGAATTAAAACTAAAACCCAATTCAACGAAGGGCGGGAAGTCATCGTTGGCATTAGAGCATTCGAATGGAGTGCGGCTATGGAAATCTAAAGCACGATCCAACTAAGAAGGGGAAGTGATCATTAGTGCGTGAGGAACGAACGAACGAGATGCAGCTTTAGACAGACTTCTGTGCGATCTGTGGCAAAACCCGTATCGGAGGGAAGAAGCCACCTTGGGTAATCATCGCACAAAAGCCACCACCTTATTTTGTAATTTGGTACGTAGCCTAAGCCGGTCGAAACATCTCCTTTCGAAAATTCGCATTTACCAATTCGCTACATTTGTTTCGTTAACTTGGTCGTCTAATTCCTGTCATTAGTCAGCATTCGATGAGAGGTTTTCAACGACACCCGTCAGTCAAATCTGGGTCTGACCCTCGAATCATGAGATATATGTTTTTCTTTTTGTTCTGAACCGTTCAATCGCAATGACGTCTGTGAAAATCCTAATTTGTCTGATTCAAATAGTTATCTGCAAAATCCAAGTCACACGCTTCTAAAGTACCAAAAAGCGGATCAGTTGGGTTTAAAAGACACAGAGATTTCACGAGTCAAATTCTGAGTCAAACTTTTCTTTTAAAAAAAATTAAGAATAAGACGAACAAGATAAATTTTCAGACTTGACCGGGTTTGTAAGAGAGAAATAACTCAAAATGAACTAGGATCGAGGGATGGCCATATCGATTATTAACTCCCGGTACTTCATTTCAAGTTTTCCAACAACCAGCGAGAGTGCAGTCGCCTAGGTCGTCAAAATATGGCCCGAGCCCGTGCTTCCGATCCCGACATTGAAAATGTGATTCGGGCTAATATTTAGAAACTAGCAGCACAAGGAGTACCTGCGATCAAATTGTTCTGATTTTCATGCGTCATTTCTGCTGCCGTCGCGTAATTTTTCCTTCGCAGAAATCATGAGAAAGCACTGAATAGAACATCAGTGGCTTAGCACGTGAACTTGGGTTTTTAGCAGGAGCATGACGATGGACACCGACACCAATCACCCGCACCCAACCAAACTACCAAAACAGACCATAAGACTAAATCTAGTGAATCCGGCCGGAATCGACTGGAAGCTTGATCAATAATAGGAAAAGGCCAACAAAACAGGGAGGAAAAAAACAACCGAAGAGAGCTAAAGAAAAAGGTTAGAAGTAGAGGATTATATTTACAAACTTGAGCTGAGATGAATGAGTATATACCAGCAAGACAATGCCAGAATGATCTTGGTCCATATTACTTCGCTTCTACCAAATGTCATTATGCTTTCCTCCTCCAGAACTTCCAGCAAACCTGTACACAGAGTTGTTTTACTCCTAAGCACAGGCAGTGTACATAATACTACATATGCAGATACACATTAATATGAAATGTGTACGCGTGCATGCAGAAATGGGTGGAAGCAAATACAAACCATTCAGAAAACAATCTTGAAAAATAAAACGTGACATTTCAAATCAATACAGCCCAACTGCCACAGATAATGCTATTGCTTGATAAGCATCTTAACTAGCCAACGAGAGAGATCAACTTAAGCAACTTTCCACCATCTGTATTATGAATCTTCAGCAATGAACATGCACCAAGTTTTATAGAGTAACAGAGAGCAAGACAATATACTTGAGCAACTTGCAGATTAGTGAAAATGACACAGGACATGCAAAATAATCCCAGCTGACAAATAGTGTCAACCCACATTCATATCAGTGTGCCGCACTATCATTACATTACTGATGGTCTACATGCAATACCTTCATGCCTAGACAATCGATAAAATATCAGATGCATCTGTAGACACTGACCTTCATCAAACTGTCTCAAGAGGACAATCAAAGACTACCGCACCATGTTTTTTATGCTAATAGGTATCTTTTCAACTTAACTACTTAAACCAGTGATCAACTTTCGTAGACACACAATGGCTTAGGTTCACAGAAGAACACCACGCTAATTATGTCATTTTTCAAAAGCTTGATGAAGCACAAAGTTCCAATCTTTGTGACAATTCCAATTGTTCCTGCATGTTCTTGAGGCCTAAGGAGCGCAATAAAACGCTAAGAAGGAATGGCCCCCCACTCCAAACCACCAATCATGTGAAGGCCGTTTTGGTCCCAGTTATCCACAAACTCTGGAGTTTCTTCAACCGACAGTTTTCATGCTTAAAATGTTGTCTATCCGTTTTAATGCAGTGACAACTCAGTAAACCATCAATCAATAGATCTCTGTTTTCCCTATAACCATGTTCAACAAAAAAATGTTAAAACACATATTATTCATCGTGCATGGACATGGTGTTTCAAGTTGGATTCTTTGACTCAAAAGTAGGACTGTCCAAGTTCTCCAATATTGATTTCTCATGATACCCAAACAGACTATCAAGCTGCATATCACTATAGTGAAGCAACAAGAAAACTTGCTCTATCCACAGAAACTCTGACTATTAGATGCACCGGGGAATACTGGCCCAAATAAAAGAAAACAGATGCGCTGGGGACCTAGAGGCCTTTATTAGACGATAGCACAGACATTCACAACTTTCATGGTAATGAAAATCAACATCAACATCAACAACAACTTTATCCTAAACTAGTTGGGATCGGCGGTCGATAAACCCCAAAGAATCATAAAAATAAAAGCAGAATCAAGGGAGGGAAAGGAGATAAATGTGTAAAAATAAATAAATATATATATATATATATATATATATATATATCTATCTATCTATACACTCTCCCTCCACAACACTAATAGCCTTCCTTTACTCCGTCCTAAGACAAACCGTACGCCAATCTATTTCCCACTCCATTAAATCTTGTTTTACTGTTTTCCCCCAAGTAAGTTTCGGCCGACCTCTTGCTTTCTTCGTATTATGCTCTCGATAGCAAACATCTGTTCGTACCAGTGCGTCTAAAGGACTTCGGAGGACATGCCCAAACCATCTTAATCCATGCTCTCTCATCTTTTCCGTCACCGGTTATACTCCAACTTTTCGTCGAATCTCTTCATTTCTTATCTTATCCATCCTTGTATGACCACACATCCACTTTAAAATTCTCATTTCCGCTACTCCCATTTTATGCTCATGTTTCCTTTGCGCTGGCCACCATTCAGCTCCGTACAAAATGGCAGGTTCGACTGCTGTTTTATAAAATTTTCCTTTTAACCTAAGAGGAATTTTGTGATCACACGAAAATCCTGATGCACTGCGCCATTTCATCCAACCTGCTCTAATTATATGACTTACATCCTCATCAATCTCTCCTTCCTTTTGCAATATTGATCCTGGATATCTAAATGTATCTTTCTTGGGTGCCTCCTGTCTGAGCATATTTACGGCTTCTTAATCCTCTTTTCCTGCCATGTCAAACTCACACTTCAAGTATTCTGCAACTTAGCGTAAATCCTTTAGACTCTAATGTGTTTCTCCATACTTCTAACTTAGCGTTAACCCCAGCCCTAGTCTCATCAATAAGCACGATATCTTCTGCAAATAGCATACACCACATCTTGAATATCTTTTGTTAGCACATCCATAAACAGGCAAAAAGGTAAGGGCTCAAAGTAGAACCTTGGTGTAAGCCGTGATTGGAAAATAACTTGATGTGTCATTACAAGCCTTCACACATGTAGTAGCATCGTCATACATGTCCTTGATTGCCTCGACATACTTTGAAGGTACTTTTTTCTTCTCAAGAATCCACCACAAAACCTTTCTTGGAACCCTATCATACGCCTTCTCGAGATCAATAAACACCATATGGAGGCACTTCTTTCTTTCTCGATATCTCTCCATCAATTATCGTATTAAGAAAATAGCCTCCATGGTAGATCTTGGCATAAATCCAAATTGATTGATAGAAACCTTGATCTCCATTCTCAAACGATGCTGAATAACTCTCTCCCACAGCTTCATTGTATGGCTCATAAGCTTGATGCCTCTATAGTTAGAACAATTCTGGATATCCCCTTGTTCTTGTATATAGGCACAAATATACTTTTCCTCCATTCATCAAGCATCATATTAATATGGAGTATTTTGTTAAAAAGACTAGTCAACCAACTTATTGCTACATCCCCTAAGCATCTCCACACTTTAATAGGAATAACATCGGGTCCCAAGGCTTTACTAGTCTTCATCTTTTTTAAAGCCTCCCTAACTTCCGGTGCTTTAACTCTACGTACAAACCTTCTATTTGAATCATCAGAAGCATCTTCCAGATCTACCTCACTTCTATCGCTCTCCCTATTAAAAAGTTTGTTAAAATAACTCATCCACCTTCCCTTGACGTCTTCATCTCTTACCAAGAGTACTTGATTTTCATTCTTGATATATCTAACCTGTGTCAAGTCTTTACTTTTCTTGTCTCTTTACTTTGCAAGTCTATAAATGCCTTTTTCTCCTTCTTTGCTCCCAAGTTTGTTGTACATATCGGTGAAAACCTTGCCTCTAGCCTCTCATATAGCTTTCTTGGTATTTTTTATCGTCAATCTAAACTTTTGCAAATTTTCTTCGTTAGGACATTTATGTAGGCATCTGAAACACTCCTTTTTCTGCTTAATTGCTTTTTGCACCTCTTCATTCCACCACCAGGTTTCCTTTGTTTGATGTACATTCCCTCTACTTTCCCCTAACACCCCTTTTGCCACTGTCTGGATACAGTTAGATATCTCATTTCACATCATATTTACTTCGCCCTCCAGTCGCCACGGTACTTCCTATAGCATTCTTTCCTTGAATTCTGTTTGTTTCTCCTCATGTAACTTCCACCATCTTACTCTGAGGTGCTGCGCACTTCTCTTCATCTTCTGTATTTTGTTATACCGAACTTCTAAGACCACCAACTTATATTGTGTAACTATACATTCACCAGAGTATACCTTACAATCTACATACGAAGCTTTATCCTCTCTTTTGGTAAGAAAGAAATCAATCTAGCTACAATTTTGACCGCTGCG
The DNA here is from genome assembly GCA_028455895.1 of Rhodomyrtus tomentosa. Lineage (NCBI taxonomy): Eukaryota > Viridiplantae > Streptophyta > Magnoliopsida > Myrtales > Myrtaceae > Rhodomyrtus > Rhodomyrtus tomentosa. Next base: position 28,975,556 of record JAPCWY010000001.1, on the reverse strand, counting down.
AAAAGTGATTAGATGTATTTTGTCATACCGAACTTCTAAGACCACCAATTTATGTTGTGTAACTACACATTCACGAGTATACCTTACAATCTACATACGAAGCTTTATCGTCTCTTTTGACAAAAAAGAAATCAATCTGGCTACAATTTTGACCGCTGCGAAAAGTGATCAGATGTGATTCTATTTTCCTAAAAAAGGTGTTTGCCAACATCAAATCATAATCTAATGCCACACTCAAGATGTCTTCGCCAGCCTCATTTCTAGTCCCATATCCAAAACCTCCATGAACTCTGTCAAAAACTCCACTACTTTGACCGACATGTCCATTTAGATCTCCTCTTATGAATACCTTCTCCTCGTGTGGTATCCGGCTTAAAATCTCTTCCAGCGCTTCCCAAAATCTGCTCTTCTCGGACGTTTGCAGTCCAACTTGAGGGGCATACACACTAAAAATATTCAGAATCAAATCCCCCACTATTAACTTAACTAAAATAATTTCATCTCCTATTCTTTTTAACATTAACAACTCTATTCTTGAAATTTTTATCAATCAAAATCCCAACTCCATTTATGCTCTTTGTTGTGTCTGTATACCATAGCTTAAATCCGATGACATCCACTTCCTTAGCCTTCTCCTCTTTCCATTTAGTCTCTTGTAAGCAAACAGTATTCACTTTTCTTTTAGCAAAAGTATTTGTCAATTCCCTCAATTTACTCGTTAAGATTCTTACGTTCCAACTCCCCAATCTAATCCCTACCCTCTGGACTTTTCTTACCCCCCACACTCGCCAACGAAAGTGTGAGGACCCTTGCTCATTTATCACCACATCCGGGCACCGATGTGGCGCATCACTCTGGGAATGATGACCCAAGGCTAGCTTTCTTACCCCTTGCACCCACCTATCTTGGTGCAAAGACCCTTGCTCATTTTTTGCTACACCCGGGCACCGATGCAACGCGTCACTAAGAAGGGTACGCTCCAACGACATATCAACAGGGTTCATCTCATAAAAGTAGCTCTTTTTTTTATAACCGGTTCACTATGCTTGACGTAACCCTCCTCCTTTACCTAACTTGAGACAGGCTATGTAAACTATATAGGCGGAGTATTTTAATCTTGATAACGAAAATAACATGGTTAAAAAGTATTTTAATCTTGATAGCCTAATAATGTAGTCATCATCAGAATGGCCCTCATGTCTACTTAATCCAACAAGAAATGGCTGCAAATTTGTGATTATCGTTCATACAAACTATTTATTGAGAGTTAATCAGCCACTTAAGGGTGCATATAGATAAAGATAACACCTTCATTGTGCCAACGATTCCTTAACCATTGATTACTCAAGATGTGATTCCAGCTAGGTTTTAGAAGCTGGAGCAGGTGCAAATGGGAAAGATAAAGTGAGAAATGACACAATATGATCATATTCAATTCACAATGACCATTTCGACAAACCCAGTTATAAATTGATGTCACAATACAACCTCCATCTATCCCAGATATTTCTATCCAACCCAAACAGTTCGGAAATCCAGACCAACTATTCTTAACTAAATGTATTGCTGCTGTGCACAGCAGCAAATAGAATAGGAGGAATCAAAAGACAGTGAGATAGATGGAATACCGAAATCACAGGCAGAAATTGCAAGAAGTTCAACAGACGTAATCTCACCGCAACTGAAAACAAGGCCAGTGGCATCAAAGAACCAGCTTAACTCGACTTTTGCTGGCACTACCATCAGTTGTATCTTCTTTCCTAACCCAGACCATGTCACTATTCTGCTTTCTCTCTCCCCATTGTTGCTTCTTACTTTTGATCGCCCCATAAACCTCACGATGTCCACGATAAGTCCTCCGCAGCTGGAAACCACCCCTTGTACTGACATACTGCAATGGCAATTTCTTCAATTCTCCTTTGATCTCCACCTTTGAATTGATAGCCAATACTTGTTTATTCAAACCCTCAGCTTCTGCCATCACCTGACTAGCATTCGAAGCAACATTCTCAACCTCCACTCGCCCTTCCTTGCTCTCCAGCATCGCATTCTCACTCTCAGAACCGGCACGCCGAAACAACTTCTTCACCTCCTTTGCTGACGGGTGCACCACACCTTCCTCGGTCTTCACCTCCACTCGCACTTCCTTACTCTCCGGCACCACATTCTGGCCCTCTGAACTGGCACGCTGAAACTTCTCCTTCTTCACTTTCTCCGCTGGCTCGTTCACTTCACCTTCCTCCAGCTTCACCCCCGTTTCCTTTGCCCTAAATATGTCCTCATCTAACCTCCCCTTTCCCTTGCATTTGTTGTTCTTCTTCCTGCTAGCCTTCTTCTTCTTCTTCTCCGACTCCTCAGTCTTCTTCATCTCCTCGGCACTCTCTGCAACGACGGAAACCGTGGCCACCAAGGCTGATTCTGCCTTCTTGTCGGCGCCAAAACCCTCGTATTCACCACGACTTGATTTCTTCGAGGGCTTCGGACCGTTCGAGCCGATCAATTGACCACCATCAATTCCCTTTTTAACGCTCGTATTGCGCTGAACGGGCCAATGATTAGCAGGAGAACGTCGAGAATCAGACTCGTTCCTCGGACTCGCCTTCACTCTCTCGCGCTTGGCATTGATTTCACCTCGCATAAGCTCCTTTTCTGGCTGTTTTCGCTCGTCCTTCACCAAGGCCGATTCTGCCTCCTCGTCGGCACTAAAACCCGCATATTCACCACGGCTTGATGTCTCCGAGGGCTTCAGATCGTTGGAGTCGATCGCCTGACGACCATCACTTCCCTCCTTGACGCTCGTGTTGCGTCTAACGCCCCAACGATTAGCAGGAGAAGCCCGAGAATCGGACTCGTTCCTCGGACTCGCCTTCACTCTCTCGCGCTTGGTATTGATTTCACCTCGCATAAGCTCTTTTTCTGGCTGTTTTCGCTGGTCCTTCACCAAGGCCGATTCTGCCTCCTCGTCGGCACCAAAACCCGCATATTCACCACAGCTCGATGTCTCCGAGGGCTTCGGACCGTTTGAGTCGATCGCCTGACGACCATCACTTCCCTCCTTGACGCTCGTATTGCGTCTAACGCCCCAACGATTAGCAGGAGAAGCTTGAGAATAGGACTCGTTCCTCGGACTCGCTTTCACTCTCTGGCGCTCGTTATAGATCTCGCCTCGCGGAAGCTCTTGTTCTGGCTGTTTTCGCTGGTCCTTCACCAAGGCCGATTCTGCTTTCCCGTCGCCGCCAAAACCCGCGTATTCACCACGACTCGATTTCTCGAAGGGCTTCGGACCGTCCGAGTCGATCGCCTGACGACCATCGCTTCCCTCCTTCACCAAGGCCGATTCTGCCTCCTCGTCGGCACCAAAACCCGCATATTCACCACAGCTCGATGTCTCCGAGGGCTTCGGACCGTTTGAGTCGATCGCCTGACGACCATCACTTCCCTCCTTGACGCTCGTATTGCGTCTAACGCCCCAACGATTAGCAGGAGAAGCTTGAGAATAGGACTCGTTCCTCGGACTCGCTTTCACTCTCTGGCGCTCGTTATAGATCTCGCCTCGCGGAAGCTCTTGTTCTGGCTGTTTTCGCTGGTCCTTCACCAAGGCCGATTCTGCTTTCCCGTCGCCGCCAAAACCCGCGTATTCACCACGACTCGATTTCTCGAAGGGCTTCGGACCGTCCGAGTCGATCGCCTGACGACCATCGCTTCCCTCCTTCACCAAGGCCGATTCTGCCTCCTCGTCGGCACCAAAACCCGCATATTCACCACAGCTCGATGTCTCCGAGGGCTTCGGACCGTTTGAGTCGATCGCCTGACGACCATCACTTCCCTCCTTGACGCTCGTACTGCGTCTAACGCCCCAACGATTAGCAGGAGAAGCTCGAGAATCGGACTCGTTCCTCGGACTCGCCTTCACTCTCTGGCGCTCGTTATAGATCTCGCCTCGCGGAAGCTCTTGTTCTGGCTGTTTTCGCTGGTCCTTCACCAAGGCCGATTCTGCTTTCCCGTCGACGCCAAAACCCGCGTATTCACCACGACTCGATTTCTCGAAGGGCTTCGGACCGTCCGAGTCGATCGCCTGACGACCATCGCTTCCCTCCTTGACGCTCGCATTGCGTCGACCGGCCCAACGATTAGCGGGAGAAGGTCGGGAATCGGACTCGTCCCTCGGGCTCGCCGCCTTCCCTCTCTCGAGCTCGATATCGGTTTCGCGTCGCGGAAGCTCTTGTTCTGGCCGTTTCCGCTGGTCCTTTTGCTCTGGAGGTGGGAACGGCGGCGTCGGGCGTGGTGGTGGTTTTACTGGTGGCGATCGTGGCCGCGTCTCGAGCTGCTTCAGTTTTTGCTGCTGCTGCTGCCGTCGCTCGAGCCATCGCTCTCGGAGATGGTGGATCGTCACGAAGTTCGGAGGAAAAAGAGGGTCGCACGTCTTCAGATCCTCCATCGAAGCTCAGAGAGAGGATGTACCGGTCCTTCGACCCCGATCTTCTTCAACCGGAAGAAGAACCTTAAAGAGAAACTGGAAATTGCATGGAGAGAGGGCGAGCGAGCGAGCGACTGAGTCGACACAGAGAGCTCCGTACAGGTGGAGGTCGGACGTTGACAAGATGTTGAAGTCTTTTTTTATTTAAAAACGAATTATTTATTATTGGCTTAGTATTTTTTTATTCGACTTTGTTTTAGGAAAGAAAAATACGAGGAGTGTGTATTTAAAATTGGGCAAGGTCGATTAGCCCTTTAGGATTAAATAAATAGTTATTTTGTACAGTAATAAATTAATATTATTTATATCGTTCAATTTTAGTAATGGTTATATACGGCCATATTTATAAATAATTCTTTATTTATAAGAACATTTTCCTTATTTTCGTTGATTAGCTTTATTAAACAATAGAAATAACTATTTATTAAATACATTTTGTAAATCATTTATTTCTTGAAAAACGAACAAAGGCCTACTGTAATTTTATAAACTAATTTCCCGGCATGTGAAATTGTTATCAATTGGCCTAAACACGAGTACTAATATAGAAATTTGCTTTGAAAAATAAAATTTTCCAATGTGCTATAACATTTAAAGATGAAATACCTTGCAAAATTCACCAAACTTATACTTTCCCAAGTCATCAATTTAATTGATATGAGAACTTTATTTTATTTCAAAAAACTCTAATTAAGGTTGAAATGACTTCGATTAAAAAAAAAGCTTGAAATGGCAAACAAAAAACCCTCGAATCTATATTGTATGCTATAAGAAAAAGTAAAATACTTTTTTTTTCACATTCTCTTGAACTCTGACCCCAAAAAAACAAACATTATCTTGAACATTTAGAATAACTCAAATTTCGAAAAATTATATATTCAAAATGACATGTGAATTAATGCGTCAACATTATTATATTATAAAAATTTTAAGTGTTTTGAGTCCAAAAGAAATTAAAATTGGCGATATTGAAAATGATTCCTTGCCAAGCAAGTTAGGATTTGGTCTTTCGCATTAGAAAAATAAGTGTTCGCAGGAAGACTTCCTCTTGACCTGCTACCGTTTAAAGCAAAAACGACAGCGTTCTATCTTTTCGAAATGGCTGTCGTTGTCATTGTCTAACAAAATTAGTTACTTAATAAAAGGGCCCAAAAAGGACGGGAAAGAAAAAAGAAATTGAAAAAAGAAAAAACATATGATTCTTGCGTGATGTTATTTTTGTATTTTTGAACAAATTTGATCCCGGGGAGGTGGGGCCCACGAATCCTTGTCCTTTGGACCCATCTGGATGTGAACTAGCCAGTTCAAATTGATGCAATTGTATTCTAGCAGTTTAAATTTTCGAGGTAAACAGTACTGGTCTGGTGGCCCGGACTGGAGAGGTAATACCGGGCCCAGATAAAATTCTATTAAATGGTAAATTATACTGATATTCCTAAAATAGCAAAATACCTAAAACATGAAATACAAATAATATGTACAAAATGAATTTACATTACAAAATAGAAAGAAATTCAAATATCTAAATTTTATTTTTTTATTTTGAATGTTTATATTATAAATATTATTCATAATTTAATACTATTTTGATTTTATTAATTTAATAAAATTGTTATTCTAAAAAATTAACTTTCAAATTATGGATATTAAAAATCTTATACACCTTTATTCCATCTCTACCTTGTGATAATTTTACTAGATTATGTCCCTCTTATATCATAATTTATCCTGTTTTGGGCAAGCATCAAAACTAAATATGATAAATGTTGTCCTATTATAAATTTTATCCCAACTGCCTTGTACAACCCCAATGTATTTGATTGGTCATAACAAAGAAGTCACTAAAAAGATACACTACTTCTTTGATTTGCGGCTACCCTTTTTTTTTTCGAGAATGGCTACCTCTACTCTCTCTCTTTTTTTGTGGTCAAAACCTCTCTCCCTTGATTTGTGGATTAAAAGCATGAATAATATCATCATCATTGAAATTTACTTAAGCTTGAAATGCTTTCCTGACATTACTGTCAATGATAGTATATCTCATCCATAGATCAAGCACGATTTATGCGTGTTTTGCATAAATCGCTTATTGATTGAAAGATCATAAATAACTTACAGTACTGTCAAACTGTCAAGCTGGCAACTCCATTAAGCTTGTATGCCTGCAATATCCAAAATTACAACCCACTTGTGAAATATAGAAAGGATTATTGAGTTTATTACACTTTGATCTAATATACAATACATCCTTCAACTGTTAATTTGTTCATTGTGCTCTCTAAACTCTAACATGATGTGCAATGTGATCTCAAATAATTTGTTCAATGTAATCCATAGGTTTTCGATACATGTTCAATGTAGTACTTAAACGGCATGAAAATATTCAATGCTTTCATTTCATTAATTTAAAGTCAATGATAACATTGAACATTTTCATGAAATTCAAGGGTTAAATTGGATATCTACGAAAAATTAAGGGACTACATTGCACATTGAGCTAAAATTCAGAGACCGTATTAAACAAAAGTTCACAAACGACATTGTGCCTTAAATCAAAGTTGATGAACCACATTGCGCCTTATATCAAAGTTCATGAACAATTCGTGTTGTTAGTTTCCTTCACGCATTTGACTTGTACGAGAGATAGGATATGGCGACAATTCTGATCCGAAAAAGTGATTATAATTGATTTTCCTAATTCTGTTCCTGTATGAGTTTTAGAGAATCAAAACGTATTTGATAACTGCATAAAATTTCTATTCCTGAAATAGAAACATGTTTGGTAACTGCAAATTATTTCTCTTCCCAATTTTTTCCATTTAAGTCAACATTTCGAATTAATTGAATATTAATTCATATTGATTCTCTTATATAACATATTGCATATAACATTTTTTTCGTGATATTCCTTCTAACAATTCATTTTAAGCTTAACAAAGGAAAGACCATGTTGGGTTAGCATGTGATTTTAGATTAAGTCGGGCCCTTCCAAGCCTATACCAAATCTAGATGAGGGAATATCAAATTCAATCTTAGTATGATTGGTGGCATGTGTATGTATACATACAAATGAAGTCACCACCAGTCTTTGAGGAAGATGGGCTAGAAACCTTATCAAACGGTCGGAAGAAACCGTTTGATTCTACGCAACCAAATAAATATAGGGTCCAAGGACTTGGTTACGTCAGTATTTTCACCGATGCCCTTTCGGCACAAAATTAAGTATTTTTTGAATGTGTTACGTGCAAATTTCCAATTCATTTGTAAACCTATGAGTTAAGCCAACGCTAAATGTTCACTCAATTGTTTGTCTTTTTTCAAATTTTCTAAAACTAGACTAAGTCTAAAGTATCTAAACCTAGGTAAATCACAACAAATAAAATGAAATGTGCAATCAAGGAATCATGGCATTGATAAACCGCATCATAAAATCTTAGGGAACGTCCTAAGAGCTTAAAGAAATGTGATTCAGATTTAATTTCAAATGCATTTATGATTTTCCTAAAAAAGAACAAAAAATCTATGAGATCTAGGCTCCAATTTATGAAAATGAGGTCAAACTAGCCTAATATATTCTATTTTTAGGGATTTTTGAATTTTTTTTCTTATTTTCTTATTTTATGTTTTATTATCTTATATATTTTTATTTTAAAAAGAGAACCTATTCTTGTTCCGTTTTAGGTCAAGAGAATTGAAAAAAAAAAGTGAGAGATATATTACTTCATTCTATTTGTGATTCTCAAAATTGATTATTTTTTGCAATTCTCAAAATTGATTATTTTTTGCAGAACTAACTTTGTTTCTGTTTTTGTTTTTACTTCAGTTCTTGAAAACATAATCAAAATCATTTACGCTGCTAAATCTGATTCTCATCCTCATCTTTTATCTAAAATCTCTGTCATGTAGAACTAAGTAAGCTTTGTTAACATGAGGATTTAAAGTTAGGTCTTTGGTAGAGTACTCCAAAAGGGGGGGCATCAAACATTCCCGTGTACGGATAGGAAGACTGACATCTCGGACTACACGATAGGCTGAGGCTCGGTTGGACCGTGCGAGTGTCGTGACATCTCAAGGGTCGACACCCACGTTCCACCCCGCGCCAGACCCATGCCCAAGGTCTTGTCCAAAATTCGGGCGTTACAGCACAGGGCCCCCCCAATCAGACCGGATCTGCAACTCCTTTTCTCGACTCGACTGCATGATCAATGCTGTTCGAAGCGAAAAAAAGACCAAACATCTGCTCACAAACGTTCGTAAAAAGGCTCATTCGGACATTCAATCTGATCACGAGAAAGCATCGAAAGGATTCAAGAAACAGCCCATGAAGCTGCCGACATGCTTTAATATTTACATAGAAGCACATAAAGTCTACAATAATGTCTAGTACTTAAGGACTTAAGAAAAGTCTTTATATGCACGGACGCGAATTAACACTTTCCAACCAGTTAAACAAAGATTTCATTCAGACAGCACTGGAGCTGGACTCCGACGGCGGCCTAGCGGCGGCGTTGATGTGGAACCTCCAGGTGAAGAGGTAGTCCTTGGCCTCGCAGCGCAGCCTGACGGCGTCGCAGAACGCTTTGACCGAGCTCTTCTCGCCCCCGCTCCCCACCCACTCGATCCTCGCCCAGCAGGAGAACCCGTCAGCCCGCACCGGCACCCTCGCCGCCTCGTCGCACATCCGGATCGCCACCTCCCCTCCAATGCGCCTCCCCCCCATCGCCTCGAGCCACGGGCACTCCGGCTGCCCCACCATCTCCTTGTACGCCGAGTTCACCACCCTCACCCGGTTGTTCGAGTCCGATATCACCGCCGGCAGCTCCTCCGACTCCACCTCCTCCTCCACTTCCTCCGGCTTTTGCGTTACCCGTGGCGGCGAGGGTGAGTCTGGCCTCCGGTCCTCGCTCATGCACCCGACGGTTATGCTCGAACCAACTGGCCGCACCGGCCTTGGAGATATCACTTCGCCGCCGCCGGACGAGGGCCCCTGGAGCTGGCGGAGCAGGTCCTTCTCCTCCGGGATCGTTTCCACGGCCGAGTTGACGTTCAAGTCCATGGCGGCGGCCTCCTCGCCCCGCGCCGTGCTCATGCAGTTGAGCTCCGGAGAGCAGGGCAGGAGCGGGAGTGTGACGAGGCTCCTCGGGCTGCTCGCTGCTGCGGCCGAGGCAGCCAGCGCCGCGGGGGGGCTCTCCATCAGGCCGGCGAGAGGAATGTGGGGGAGGCTGTGAGTGAAAACCCGCAGAGACAGGCTCTTCGCCGGCGGGAGGGCGCAGGGAGGGGGATTGCCCGGGAGCGCCACCGCGGTCTTGGGCCTCTTGATGGCGGACGGCGAGATGACGGTCCTCCCGCGCTTCCGGGTGCGAGTCGGCCTCGCCTGGAGCTGAGGCCAGAGGCTCCGGAGGTACGGAGATTGGCGGATCTTGGGGGACATCGACGAGGACGTCGGGCTCTCGGCGGCCGAGTTCGCGGAGGGGACGGTCTCCGGCTTCGGGGCAATGGGACGGTACCGGGACATGATCTCGGCCGTCTTGGCCGTGGAGGCCGGAGCGGATGAATAAGGACTCAACGTCTTGATCATTTTCCCCTTCAGCTGGCGTTTTGGGCCGATGATTTTCTCGGGAAAATTTGCAGAGAGGCCGAGCGCAAGCTCTAAGAGCGATGTGTGTGTGTGTGAGAGAGAGAGAGAGAGAGTTGGGGCTCCTATATTGAAGAGGTGGTGAGAGTGGGAACCGGAGTGAGAAAAGTGCGAGAAGGGAAGGGGCGAATGGGAGGAGGGCAACATGAGGGAAAGGCAGAGGAGGAGTTGACACGTGAGCAGTATTGAGGGTACGTGTTTGAGGAACTTGGGAGTTCTCGGGACGCGTGAGATTTCCGAATGGGAAATATATCGTGTAAATTAATTAAATAAATTTATAATTCGGACCGATCATGAATTATAACTAAAAAAATATATAAAAAAAATTAAAAAATTAATCTCTAAAAATCGAAGATTTGGGCCATTCATTAAAAAATAGACTGCCCGAATTATAATATTAGATGCATAAACTTCTGAATAAAAATTAGATGATCCGAATGATTTCAAAGGTGGGGTCAAGTGTGGTGGTGTCGGGTCTCATGCAACCCTCCAAACACCTATCCAATACATATACTTTGTATTTTCTGTATCTTTAATTTTTTCGCAATTCATTGGGTGAAAATTTAGCCCAAAAAACTTAAAGGAGGATAAAAGTCGAAATCTATCTCTTATGTAAATTAGAATGGAATCTTGTTTTGTTTTTTGTATATACATATAAGCGCAAAGACTTTAGCGTGAATTTCAATTCTGATCCAAAACTTTTCATTTCATGAAATAATACAAATTTCATATTGACTTTAAGTCGGTGCTCGAATCTGGCCTCCATCAAGTTTTCGGCCAATCGTACAGTTTAAGGTTAAACATGTCATTTCATGTGTACTTAGCAATATGCTTTCTTTCTTTCTTTCTTTTTTCTCGTTACACTCGATGATATTTTTACGGGGTTAGATTTGAGTACCTAATTGAAAGTCGATTTTTTTTTTCCTATCACTAGAAATTCAACTTAAATATTGTTAAGTTTGATCTCTCTCTCTTTTTTTTTCCACTAATTTTGAACTGTTCAAGAGAATTGGGTCCACATTCGCAATGAATATTGCCGTTCCTGTGCAAAAATTCAGGGGGAGAGAGGCTACTCCTGTCCTGACCAACCAATGGCGTGAGGGGCGGTAGGAACGCGTGTGGGATTGGAGTACATGCGTGGGAACACCTATCTCCGCAGTCTGGGGGGTTCTTCTTTCGGCCTCGTTTTTGGGCTCTCGAGATTGGACCAAAGCTCTCTTCCCAGGGAGGGGACGGGGTCGGTTACCCTCTCCCCCGTGTTTTCCTACGTGTCGCCCCTATATCTTGCATGACCCCCACGCCCCCAAGCCAGGATGAGTTCTCACCTCATTGGTTGCTTGGCTCGAACCACCGTCCCCCCATCTTAAAAAATCACAAAAATCGAAACCTGATTTTTTAATTTATTTAATGTGATTCATGTATTTTCTGTACATGCTTTACATATTTTCTCGACTGTATAAATACGTTCAATGTTGTCCGTGATTTTAAATTGATTGAAGTACGGTATTGAACATTTTCATATAATTCAATGACTGCATTGAATATACATCGAAATTTCAAGGACCGTGTTGAATAAATCAAAAGTTCAGGGGGCCACATCATACATTTAGAGTTAAGTTCGGGATCACGTTGAACAAGTTAAAATTTTATGGACCAAGCTACATGTTAACTCAACGTGTAACAATTCATTTGTGTCACTATCTCAATCCTCACTCATGTATAAATTTTGTTTAAGGAGTGTTAAATTAATTCAAATATTTCGTGGTATGTCAAATTAATGCTTTAAAAAAATATTATATACTCATTTAGTAGATTTAATAAAGCTATAATTTTACTCAATTTATGGTTATTATCATGAAAAATTTCAAACTGCTATAATGGAAGGTAAATTTATCATAAATATATCCTTTTTGAAGTTTTTTTGCGATAAAAAATTAATTTGAACTAAATTTTATTAAAAATCATATTAATTTTTTATGATATTAATTTTATTATTTTGTTTTCTGTATCTGGCCTTGGAAGGCGTTAAGCCATAGGTCTTGTTGGGTTTCTATGGGCCCGCGCAAATGCCACTGCGGGGAGAGGAATGCCCAGTTTCAGCGCACGTGGCGCGTGGTTAATGTGTCTGATCAGGAATGGATATTGGGAGCACGAGGGAGGGATATCCCGCCCTTTCAAGTTTCGTTTAGACGTCTCTTCGGATTGAATGATCAGCGCTCTCTCGGAATGCCGCGTGGAGTTCAGACCTGATCATCAATTTCACGATCGACAGGCGCATCCGTTACGGGTGTGCATCGACCAGTTGGGCGATTCTCACTGTGAAACTAATATCTTCCCGCTAAAGACCAATTCCATAAAAAATAAAAGCGGGAGCCGCCGTTGGTTCAATAGATTCACCCGGGAACCGGATTGCCCGATGAATCTATGAAATCGGTCTCTAATACCTAAAAAATTGCATTCATCAATTAATATCATGACGAACCTAATTTTTATATGGTACTTCTTTGCAAATGAAAATGATAATGTGATTTCAGGATGAACGCTTCATTTGGACATTTGGTTATGTATCTTGCTTATCATTCTCGCACGTTAATCTCGATGGAGACACCCGTGAGGAGGGCAAGGAAAACTGTAAGATAAATATTGGTATATTGATGTGTGTTTTATTTTGAAGACTGCAAGATGCGAACAGGACTATAAAGCAAATGTCAAAAAGTGGCGAGAAAGACTCAATTTCATTGAAAGTAAGTTGAAATTTTTCTTTAATATATATAACAATTCAGTCGGGGTGGGCGGTTCCATGCTTTGAACCAGAAATTGGATTGTTTCTCACAATTTGAACATGCCATGGGCACCAGCCTAGTCCAATTTCGGCCGGTTCCCGATTCCTTTGCACACCCACATCATTGGCTCAAGTTAGGTTGTCTGGCATGAAATCTCTATTCATTTGATTGTCACGGTAGAAAAATTTATAGCTAATCTTAAAGCTCGAGTCTTCCTTTTAAAGAGGTGTCAAATAGATGGGTCAGGTCGGGTTTAGGTCGGGTCGAATATGGTCCAACCTATATTGATCCGTCTAACCCGTTTTAACCAATATTCAATGACTCATATTAGACCCGACTCGCATTCGACCCGTACCTAACCCAACCTAACTCGTTTTGACTTATATTAACAAATCATACTAATATTTTAAGAATACCTTTATAACTCATTTAATCTATTTTAAGTTCTTCACATGCATATGTTACTAGATAAAAACTTTACATCAAATAAAAATTATAATAAAATAATAAAAATATTAAATAATATAAAAGTAATATTACTAAAATACTCTCATGTAATAAATAAATCAAGTGAAATTTTTCCCTTTTTAGAATTTTCTATTTTTTCTATTTTTTATTTTGAATATTTTTTAATGAAGTGAAATTTTTTCTTATTCTTTTAAAATTTTTTATGACATTTTTAAATTTTTTAATCAAGTACATTTTTTTCCAATTTTTTGTTAATTTTTTTGACATTTTTCGAAAAATTTTAAATATTTTTCAATCAGGTAAATTTTTTTCCTTTTTTTTATTTTTTTTTATTTTTTTCCAACTTTTTATTTTTAAATATTTTATTATTAAAAATAATTTTATTTATATTTCTTCTCAGATGACCGGCGGAGGAGAACGGCGGTGGAGGACTGTAATGACCGTCGATCGGTGACGGGCGGCGGAGGACGGCAACGGGTAGCCGGTGATGATGGTTAATATAGTTTTATATTTTTTATTATAATTTTCTGTTCTTATTTATTCCATTAACTTATAAAAATAGGAAAAAAAATAATGATCAAGCTTTTTAAGGCTCCAGGCCCAAGCGCAACTTATGGTTATGAGGCTATTATCATTAGTCGAAAATTGATTTAAGTGTGTGACCCGCCTGATTTAATTGAGATATTTGAGATCCATTTTTGTGAAGCCCTTAAAAATTTAAAACTCATATATAAGACATTTATATGAAAATATGGATAAAAAAATGGGTTATTGACCCATATTAACTGTTACACTTTTGATCATTACATTTAATGGGAATCGGTATTATTTGTGATAGCGACACATAATATCAATACCAATTAAAAGTGAGCTTACATGCACATATGGTGTCCGCTAGGATGACATTCATAGCATGTGAGCGACTATGATTTGCTGATTACACCGTCTTATCGCCATGCCTGCACATTCTCTCGAGGCTGCCCTTAAGAATACAGACATGCGCCTTTGATAAAGTCATCTCCAATCATTATTATTAATTTTTTAATCGTCAGACCACTGTCGCCTCTTCGTCGAGGAATCATCAGACCGCCACCAACGCTTCTTCCTCCCGACCCACCTGCCAAATCCGATGCCGTCGCCGTCGTCACGAGGACTGTAGCCGAATCCACCCGGTCCCCGATTCTCGGCATTGGAGTCCACCTGCCTTACCTGGCCACGAGGACCGGGTCGACTCTCCTTCGGAGATGGGAGAAGAGGAGGGGTCGAGCTCGAGAGAGACAGGAAGCGAAGTTTCTGGACTCCCATGGTGAGAGCGGCGGGGGCACGAGTTTCCATTGTGAAGGAGCAAGGATCTGCAAGTGCAGGAGCCAGGGTTTCTAATTTTGGGTCTATCTATTTCTTTTGAGTTGAGCCTTACGCGGAATAATACCTTGACCCCGCCCGAAAATACACTTAAGTTTTGCACCGGACTAGACCAGCCGCGTGAGCTTTTTTGACACCCCCAAATGGAGTTGACTTGCACCCCAGTTTGACGAAAAGATCTGAATCTGACCATGCGATGAAACGGATGCGGAGTAGATTGGGCTTTGCCTTGGCAATCCACACTACTGCTGGCCTAAAATCGATAGAAGGCCCGACTCAATCTGGCCTTCAGTATCCCACCGGATTTATCATTTACGGCCGAATTATCCAAAAAGGAGGGGCAAAAGAACACAACCTCTGTGTCTGAGTTACTTATAAATAAGGAAAAATAACACAAATGATTTTCAAATTTTAGTTCAATGTGCATTATCGTCCTTGGATTTTTAATTTGTTCAATGTGGTCTCTAAACTTTTAGTCCAATATTAAAATGCCGTCCCTCAACTATCAACTTTTTTAACGTGGTCTATGAATTTTTGGTGCATATTCAATTTGACCCATTTACTATATGAAAATATTTAATGTAGTCCTTGAGCTCGATCCAACGGAATGATAAAATTGGATGTTTTCATATAGTCTGAGAATTAGATTGACCATTTACGATAAGCTGAGAGACAATACTGCATATTAAACTTTTCTAAAACT
This sequence comes from Rhodomyrtus tomentosa, assembly GCA_028455895.1. NCBI lineage: Eukaryota > Viridiplantae > Streptophyta > Magnoliopsida > Myrtales > Myrtaceae > Rhodomyrtus > Rhodomyrtus tomentosa. The sequence continues at coordinate 28,960,128 of JAPCWY010000001.1, read as the reverse complement.
GAGATTGTTTATCTTCCACGTTAATATCATCTTTCTCACTATATTTCTATAGACATGGTTGGACTAACACTCTTATGAGTCTCGAGTGACATTAGTACTATCGATTATTGACCCAAAAAATCAATGGAAGGCCAGATCCATCATGGCCCTGAGTAGCGTTGCGAGTGCAGCAATGAGAATGGTACCGACAGAAGAGAACTCTGCCAGCTTGTGCATGAGAGCTGATACCGAGAGCAGATACCATCTCTCCGGAGATGTTAGAATGTCTGTTTCATTCCGTTGCTTTAAGACGAAGGTTTCTTTCACCGTCGAAGTAACAAGAAAGAATGTCGATGATGTTAACGTAATGAAACGAAACGTGGGATCGATATAGTTCTGTTGCTCGACGGATTGTCCGAAGAATCACCTAAAGTTCAAAAAGTTGAGTTACAAAGATGGAGTTATAGGCTTCAAACAACAAACAGTGAACAGATATACTCGCATGGATATTGGTGTTTCCTGCCGAACCAGCTAAAGATAAGCCTTTTCATTTCGAATCATGGGGAGATTAGCCGTAAGATGTTTTTTGAACCTTAAACGAAGATCATGCTTATTTTCGTCAGAAATTTTCACTTCGAATTCACAACCATAGTAAATCAAGATTCACCAAGGACACAGGAAAGTGTGTTGAATGAATGGAAAAAATGGGGACGCAAGACACACTTGCTGGGCAAGACTGGAAAGAAAGCAAGCTCTGTGGTTTCACAAGCCAAGAATCAGTCACCACTTATTCTACGCTTACAACCAACCTGAGGAATCATCCGCAACCGGAACACAGAAGCCAATCGAACCGATCAAGGCTCACACATCTCAAATTTAGTAGATAGACATATATAGTCTGTAGTAGCGTAATAAGTTTTCGGACAGGCCCGAAATCCGATGGCCAAGAAGCATAGCGACAGCTCAACGAACAACCTAGTGCAAGATCGAGGCGTTTTTATGATTCAGAAGCCACTGTTTCCTTCTCATGATCGCCCTCGAGTTGGCTGAGATTGCCCTTCTCCTTGATGAGCTGAGTGTGGTGGTGCCTGCAGTAGAGTTTCCCCTCGTGCGCGACATAGTTGGACGGGCTGATCACACATCCCCCGTGGGTGCATTTGAAGCAGCTCTTGTGGTATGGAGTCCCATTAACCGTCACCTGTATTCACAGCGACGAAAATGGTTGTACTGAAGTTGCAATTTCGGGGGCATCAAACAAGTTCAATGTGAGGCAGCCTTTGGATTAAGTCATGTTCTTGCATCACAAGTTCTATGAATAGACCAGGAAATCTTTACCTTTTCGGTCGGGTAAACGGTGCCCTTACAACCTACACATTTGTCTCTCGTTCCCCCGAACATACTGGAGGCTTTGATCGCCGCTGGTCTCTGTTCAAAGAAGATTTATGCAGGAGAACAATGACTGCTTTAGTCTTAACCGTCATAACTTTCAGGCAAGACCGCAGTCGCGGGGAGATTACCTCTCCATCGATGGGTTTCTCTGGCTTGGCAATCTTCGGGGTTCCTACGAGGACATTTTTGTGATGAAGGAAGAATCAGTGTGATCCGTTTTCACAAGAGCAGAAACAAAATAGTGCATGACTCGTGGGCTTCAATGTTTACCTTCGAAGCTTTTTTCAAGACTGCCGGTTCTCTTGAAGAGCTGATCGAAATGCGGCCGGCAGTACAAGACTCCTTCGAATGAATTGTAGTTCCCAAGCTGCATATGATATGTGCTTTAGCTAGCTTTTTAGAGTCTATATAAAGTCCTCTGATTACCAATTAAGTGAAGCTATCAGTTTCATGGAAGAGGTCCCCTGTTATAATATAATAATGATCATGATGTTTGGCAACAAATCATGCGTGACCCCGGCTGCTCAGTGGGTCGCGGACGAATCATCGTCACTCGCATGCACTCAGTTCAAAAGTTTATCATATGAGTTTGATCGAATCTTATCGGGGCTGATCTTGAGGTTCTCAGCAAAACTGGTGGCTAATTTGGACTCCCCCCGCCTATTTCTGTAAAACTACAGAGAACCCCAAGCGGATTCCATTCAAGATGTCATCCTGCACTAAAGTGCTGTCTAGCCTGTATTGATCTACAGAGATGCATCTCTTTTGAAGCTCTGAAACTGAGAATATGTCGAACTAACATCTGATCAGTTCTTGATTAACTAGAAAGCCTCGAGATCCAACAATTTTCCATGTCAAACAACAAATCGATACTAGTGGCTGTAACAAAACCATACCTTGAGAGTCCCTCTGCAATGGTGGCATCTGAAACAGGCCTTGTGGTAGATTCTGTTGTCAGCTGTGAGCTTGTCCACCAGATAGACTGTCTTCTCACATGCCATGCACTTCTGGGTTGTTCCTGCAAATGCCATTCTCTCTCTCTCTCTCTCTCTCTCTCTCTCTCTCTCTTTCTCTCTCTCTCTCTTTCTCTCTCACTCTCTCTCTCTCTCTGTGTAACGTGTAAGGAGAAGGGGAGAGAAGAATGGAGAATGGAGGATAAGAAAGGGAAGCAAAAAAACAAAGGTCGGTAGGAAAGTTGATGATTAAAGTGGTGGCATTGGACAATCACTTTGGGTGAAGGGTCTAACTAAAACCCTTTTATGACATGTTTCACCTTTTCCCCTTCCCTTCTTCTAAGTTAGTTAATGACTGGACACAAGATGGGCAAACATGAAGTTTTAAGTTGAGTAAGAATTACAGAAAAATAATTTGGCCACTCTCTTTCTTACCCATCACATCTCTTTTATTACCTGTCCTAACAAATGGTTTTTTTTTTTTGGGACGCAGAGGCGATATTATCGGTTAAAAATTTCGAGAATCCAAGAGGCAAACTGAAGTATCCTGGTTAATATTATCAACTTTCCTGAAGGGCACTTGCTTTTTGGTGCATACCAGAAAAATATCTGCAGAGATATGGCCCTAGCAGAAGGGCCATAGAATAGAAACTTAGCTGTATTGTGTATGGAAAGAGATGGGGACCAGAGAGGGAAATATAATTGAAGTCGCTGAACGAAGCTGGAGGGACTTTCATTGTCCAACTGTGTGAGGGCTTGATGTGAGTTGGCCCAATGATTGTCCATCAATTGCTCCCCCATCATCTCGCTTTGCATACACGTTCTACAGCTCTACTTTCCCCTCTCTTACATCATATCCCCTTTTTGTTGGCCTGAGGGCTCCATTCCCTTCAACTATCCTTGTTTGGTGATTTTTTTTTATTTATTGGAAAATATTTTTCTTATTTTTTTTAATGCTTGGATTGTTTAAAAAAAATGAGTCAATAGAAAATTTTTCATGATCAACGGAAAAATCTACGTTTATATTGAAGAAAATAATATTCTCTTTTGAAAATAAAAAATTGTATTTCAAAATATGACTAAATTTTGAGGGTGGGGCATGGGACCCCAACGCCTATGACTAGGTGCTCGACGTCCGTCTGTGCACATTGAGGCTTGGTCAGGGATTACGACGCTTGTGCTAGGGCCTCTGGCGGCCATGTTCAGGTACTTGGCTCCTGCACTCAAGTCACTGGCGCCTGAGCCCTGGGACTATTTTAGTTGAGCCTGATTTGTGACATTCTAATTTTTCCTGTCATTTTGAGACTTATCAATGAGAATGTATCTAACGATGTATTTTAATCGTATCTCGCTCGGATCTGATCAATCTTGGGTTAACTGATCAAAAGAGAAAGGCTAACGCGAGATAAAGTACGTGGACCTAGGGTACTCATATAGGAAGTGACACTTTAACCATAAGAACTACCGAGGGAGTATTTAAAATCATTAAAGGTCGATCTAAGAATGATTACGGAATGCATTGCTAGCGTTATACAATTGGACCGCGGATGATGCCGCTTAACCAATGTATAATTTGCAAAATTTTTCTAAATCGAACTATGACGATCGAGGCCATCAAAGCTAGTAATAGACCCTCGCAATTACATAACAATTAAAGTCACCATAAACTGACGAGCCCTAAGTGTGATGAGAATCACAGAGTCGATATGCGTAAGGCTTGTAAAAGCCACCCGTTAGTTCGAGATAGTCTGAAATTACATTTAACAGAGAAATGGTTCAGAGACAAGTCTCTAAATGGGAAAATAGAAAATCAATAATTCCAACATTATAATTAGATTGGATGTCGCCTCATCAAAGAAAATTTGAATTAGAAAAACGACGTTCCGGACGACGAGGGCAAAATTACCGTTTTACCTCTCAAGGTTTAGCATTGTCTTCATAAATGGATGAGGTCATTTTGGTCATTAACCCTACCCCAAGGCTACCGAAAATTAGGAGAAATATTGGCCATTGGATGAGCTAATAATGAGTTTATGAACAAGTGTCAATGGATGGCTTAATAACATTTATTGTTTAACTTTTAACCTATCATTTTTCCTTGTTGACTCTCCAAACTTAGTGTATAGCCTCTCTCTCTCTCCATGCTCAGCCGAATTCCCCTCTCCATAGCCATCTTCATCTTCTTCCTCTCCTTCTTCTTCAATCGAGAACTCCACCGTTCAACCAGCCACTGCCACTCCCTTCGCTGCTCTCAACCATCACCGTCGACGACCGCCTGACTTCGCGCTAACCACCTCCAAGTGGAATCTTGGCATTTGGCCATCGGTGGAGCTCCGACCAGCCAATCTCCCGAAAGCCAATGGATTTCATCACATCATGAGGTAAGTCTTCGTTTGACCTTCATAGGACCTCAAATTGCTTCAAACTTCTGGCCAAATTTTTTAGACACATAGGAAACTTGTATACTAAGCTGAGGTAAAAAGTTCGAGTGAATTTGATAGAGTTTTGATACTGAAATGGTGTTGTGTTTGAAGGGTAGAATTTGACCGGCAGTAGGTGTGTGAGAACCAGGGCTGTTCATGGACTTCCCGACGTCGCTTCGCTTTCAAATTTTTGGTGAGGCTCTATAACTCATAGGAATATATGTTAGCAAGGGAATTAGTTGATAAATTAAGGTTTAAGGATGGTTTATGGACTGATTAGTTGGATATGAAGCGGAACCAAAAAGTCCCCTATTTCGATTTGTGCTTTCTGAGTTGTCAATGGCTGTTTAGGGTGTCGCCAAGCTCTAAATTCATCGTAGAGATATACTAGAATGTCAATTGATATATAATTGATTTATATGCTTAGTGGTTCGAAGATTGAATGAGAAAAATTGACAAATTGGTTGAATTCCTCTATGTTATACGGTTGCCCTAATTTTGGGACTATTAGGCAGAACCCTTGAAGTGCTCGGGAGGAGATTTTTGTGAATTTAAGTCTAGGTAAGGAGTCTCTAAACCTTAGGTAGGAGGATAGGCCTCGATTGGATAATTTGGTTGTAAATTGGGTGAATTTTCGTGAGATTATTGTGTAGTTGCTCATTGTCTATCATTGTGGATTGGTGATTATGAGTATGCTTGCTAAATGCATATGCCTTATATCGAATGCCACTTTTGAGTGATGAATTTGATTACCTCGCATACCGTAGACTCTTGGCTCAATGCATGGGCTTGTATTCAATCATGAAGTTTGAATTGAAAATGAATTTAGCATGCTTGAGAATCTTGATACCCTGATGCGTTGAGACTCGGGATTGTGATGGCTAGTATCCTGATGTGTTGAGATGTGGGGTTGTGGTGGTTGATGTCCTGATGCGTTGAGACGCGAGATGAGATTGATTATGTGTCGACACAGGCCTAGAATGACATTGAAAACCTGAAGCGTTTAACGCGAGTTTGTCAATTTGATGGTCTGAGGGGTAATGACGTGGATCGAGCCTGAGTCGTTTTAACGAGGGCGTGAATCATGAGAAAATTCTGAAGGGTGAAATGTATGGCTTGATTTTGTGTTCCATGCCTGACTTGATTTATGAGTTATGTTGAAATGACTGTTCGATTGTCAATCGTTTGTATCCGTATGACATTTTATGACTGATGAGTGCCTTATATTGTTGAGTGCGTGTTCTTGTTCATTATTTGTATTCATCTGGGTGTACTGTCAGCTTGACTTAGAGCCAGAACTCATCTTATTGAGATGTAAATCTCACCCTGTCATGGGACCTTACTTTTTCAGACCCTAAGCCTTGAAGATGTTACCGACGCGTCTAGGCGATCCAAAAGAAATGACCGTCTATTTTGATGAATTCCCTGATGGTCGAGGTACCGTTTATGTCAGGAAGTGTACTATGGTCTAGGTTGACGAGGGTGGTAAGGATTGAAAACCACATAGGTTTGAGGCCTAGTTTCGTAGGGTAGGTAACGTCACCACTGGTCCGTTGAAATCTACTGAGGTGCCTCGAGGAGTCAGTCCTAGCTGGTGCCATCCCACTCGGGATTCTGTGGAGGTAGAGGTGTCTGTGGCGGGCTCGAGGAACGTACCTGAGAAGACCCCAACCCTGGAAGAGATTGAGGAGGTGATAGTGATTGACGCCTCGGAGGACGAGATGGAGGATATTACGATGGATGACATTGTGGATGTGCGCTCCGAGACTTTTTCGGACTACGAGCCAGACGAGGATCCAGACGAGACCGATGAGTATAGTGATTCGACCTAGAGGTTTCCTGACTTACTTTGTAGTCTTTTGATGATGACCCTTGTTGGTCTGTAAGCTTTTGGGGACTTAGAACTGTTGTTGTCTTTTGGTTAAGTCACGTTTGCCCCAACCCGTCTGAAGGATTGACCTGCGCTCTTGTACAAACTCATGATGTGATGCTTATATATATGATGTTCTCGTTACCTAAGTCCCCATTAGTTTATGTACGGAGGTGTTATTCATATTACGTTTTCGCATGCTTGAATACATTATGCATCTCTCGATATTTAATTCCTGGGACTCGAGAGTAAAGTGAAGGGAGTTTCGCGCTCGTACCTAGGGTGTGGGGCGTGACACGATTCCTTGACAGTTGGGCTTAGGTCCATAGATGCTGGGCGCAGATCACTTGAGGTCATGCCTAAGATCCCGATTACTGTCCCTGTGTCCCCGATGGCTGTGCCGAGGTACCTGACGCCCTGCTACTCTGGTCTCTGGTCCTTTGATGCTTATGCTCGGGTTCGCATCACTTGCTCTTGGGACCATGGTTGACAAGCTTGACTACCCTGAGGCTAGAGCCTAGTTCTAATGCTCTAGCCGGGGTCTAGGTGCAAGACTCTAGTGGCCAGTTTGAGTACCATAAGGTTGGGTCTAGGACCTAAGCATTCGAGCTTGGAGTGCCCCAAGGTTGGTTCCAAGTTCCGAGCACCCAACCTTGAGTTCCACAACAGAAGGAAATAAATTATTTACAATGAGGCATCTCTCTTTAGGAAAAAAAGCAAGTTTTTATTTTCAAATAATCGAAAATAATTTTCAATTTATTTTTAAATTTCATACAAACACCGTGAAAAAATGACTTTTTGAAGAATATTCTACAGTCAAATTTTCACTAAACAAACCGAAGCGTAAGCACTCGATGGTGATCTCCCGGAATCACGTGCTCGGGTAATTATCAAAGCATATAGATCTGTAAATACAGGCTGTACTCATTCGACAAAGGTTTCTTGCATCACATCGTTGCGTGCGATGCACATTTGTCCGGAGTTTTTAAGGGAAGTGGAAAGAGAAATGGAAGGACAGTTGAAACAAAAAAGGAGGGAAGAAGAAGGTTCAATGATATTTTCGGGTACAAAGTGAAAAAGTAAAAAGTGAATGGAAATGAGTTAAAATATGGAACAGAAAATTCAAAAATGATATATTTATGATATATCATATTAAATTATTTTTTTGACAACCAAAAACTCTAATTTAGTATAATTGTGATAAATTTATCATATACTAATTTTTTGACCACCAACAATCCAAAACTGATACGTATATGATAAATTTATTATAAATTAATTTTTTAACCATAAAAAATCTAAACTGATACACTTATGACTTATTTATCCTATGTAAATTTTTGTTAAATTGAGCTAATATCACAAAAAATTTTAAATTGATACACCTATAACAAAAAGAGGGTACAAAACCCAAACCGATATACCCTTCAACTGTCACGTGTCACCTAATTAAGAAAGATAAAATTTAATGAAAATTTATGAAGAGTAAATTTATCACAAATATATCAATTTAGAATTTGTGATAATCAAAAAATTAGTTAGGGGTAAATGTGTCACGGGTATGTTAGAAAATAATTTGGAGTAAATTTATTATATGTATATCCATTTTGTAGTTTATGGTGGTAAAAAAATGATTTAGGGATATATTTGTTGCGTATGTACTAATTTGAAGTTTTTCATATTTTATTTTTACCTTATTCACCTTCATAAAAAAAAGTGAGAGGTAATTGTGGAAGAAGCAGACTTCTTTCCACGTGGGAGCACTTTTTATTTGGGAGGAAATTGTCGCACAAAAAAGTTACGGTAATACTGGTAACTGTCACGAACCATAAACCATTAGGATAAAAAACGGGCCATGAAATACGGACATTTGAAGCAAACGAGACCCATGTATTATACAAGCAAAATATTTTCACTTGTATCGCTTATAAAAATAAATGAACGAACAAATATTTACGTGTCCACAAAAAAACTTGGACATAAATTGTTGTGGATAATAAAAATATTTTCAGTGATAAATTATTTCAAAAAATTGATATTTTAGGAAAATGTCATTCAAATCCTTCATTTTCCATGATAAACGGACCTCCAAAGTCAAATTAGCAATTTCTGACCAAAATTAGGCAGCAATGATTACATTAACAAATCATCAAAATGTTTAAGTTTAAATTGACAAAATTGAAAGATTGATGACTGAATTTCCTGCCGTATAGTAGGTTTAGAAATTCTTTTTGGTAATTTTTTTTTTGATGATAGAACATCTAGTAGTGCATAAATCTTACATACATGCAAATAAATTACTCATAAAGACATTAAAAAAAAGATTAATACTACAAAAAATCCTAAAAGGGTACACCTATGACGAATTTATCTCAAAGTATTTTTTTGACAGTAAAAAATCCAAAACTGATACATTTATGGCAAATTTATCAAAACTGATATAACTATGACAAATTTACCATTCGTTAGTTTTTTTTTTGTAAATTTTTCGTTAAATTGCTGAGGTAATGACACATGACAATCGTCGGGTCTATACTTTACTCTCTATTTGTTTTAGGTGTATCAATTTGAAATTTTTCGTGATATTAACTCAATAACGAAAACTAATAGAAGGTAAATTTGTGACATTCTGATTTTTCCTTGTCATTTTGAGACTTATTAATGAGAATGTATCTGATGATGTATTTCAATCATATCCTGCTCAGATCTGATCAATCTCGAGTTAACTGACCAAAAGGGAAAGGCTAACGCGAGACAAGGTACGTGGACCTAGGGAACTCGAGTAAGAAATAACCCTTTGACCATAAGGATTGTCGAGAGGACATTTAGAGCCATAAAAGGCTGATCTAAGAACGATTAAGGAATGCATTGCTAGTGTTATAAGATTGGAGCGCGGATGATGCCGCTTAACCAATGTATAATTCGTAAAATTTTCCTAAATTGAACGATGACGATCGAGACCGTCGGAACTAGTAATAGACCCTCGCAATTACATGACAACCAAAGTCGCCATGAACTGACGAGCCCTAAGTGTGATATGAATCACAGAGTCGATACGCGTAACGTCTGCAAAAGCCGCCCGTCAGTTCGGGATAGGCTGGAATCACATTTGACAGAGAAATAATTCAGTGACGAGTCTCGAAATTAGAAAATGGAGAATCAAGAATTTCAACATTATAATTGGGTTAGACGTTGCCTTATTGAAGAAAATTTGAATTAGAAAAACGACGTTCCGAACGTCGAGGGAGAAATTACCATTTTGCCCCTTAAGTTTTAACCTTGCCTTAATAAATGGAATAAATGCATTTTGGTCAATTGCAACACCCCTAGCTGCCGAAAACGAGGAGGAATGACAGCCCTTGGATGAAAAATTGATGAACATGTGGACAAGTGTCAATGGATAAAGAGTTGGCATTGATTGTTTAACTTTTAACCTACCATTCTTGATAGTTTGACTCTCTAAATTGGTGTATACACCCTCATTCTTCCTCATTCAGCCGAACCCCCTTCACTAGCATATTCTTCATCTTCTTCTTCGTTCATCTTCTTCGGCCGAGAATCTCCCCTACTCGACCGGTTCTGCCCGTCCACTTCGTCGCCATTGAGCACCCCTTCCGGCCGCCGTCTAGACTCGAGCCAACCACCAGCTCTAAGCCCATCCTTTTGCCGATCACCTCCAAGTGGTAGTTCAGCGTTTGACCACCGGTAGAGCTCCAGCCAGCTGTTTCCCCGAAAGTAGATGGATTCCGTCGTAACTGGAGGTAAGTCGCCATTTGAGCTCCGTAGGACTTCGATTTGTCTCAAACTTCCGGCCAATTTTTGTAGGCGTCCAGAGCACTTATATACTGAGTTGTGATAAAAATTTTGGGTGAATTTGACGGATTTTTGACACCAAATTGGTGCTGTGATTGAAGAACAAATTCTGACCGGTAGAGAGCTTAGAGGAATCGGCGCCGTTCGTGGACTTCCGGGTGTCGTCTTGTCCTTAAATTTTCGTTGAGACTTCCCAACACCTAGAACTATATGTTAGCAAGTATATTAGTGGATAAATTGAGGTTTAAGAGCAATTTATGGATTGATTAGTTGGGCACTATACAGAATCGAAAATGCCCTATTTCGGTTCTGTGCATGCCGTGACCTTAGGGGTTGTTCATGGGGGAAATTGAGCTCTAAATTCTTTGTCTAGGCGTATTGGAATGTCAATTGATATGTCAATAAGGTTTATGCTTAGTGATTTGATAATTGGATGAAGAAAATTGATAAATTGGATGGAATTTGTATTAGGTGCAAGCTGCCCTGTTTTGGACTCGACTGGAATTTGTATTAGCACAAGGTAAGGGGTTTCTAAACCTTGGCTATGAAGATTGGACTTGACTGGATGATTTGGGTATGAATTGAATTGGTTATTGTGAGTTATGGTGTGATTGCCCAATGGTCGTCATGGTAGATTGAAGACTACTTGAATGCTTGCCAAATGCATATGATTTGAATTGATTGCCTCTTGTGAGTGATAAAAATTGATTGCCTTGCATGCTGTAGATAATTAGCCCATTGTATGAGCTTGTACTTGATCATGAAGTTGAATTGAAATGATATCTGGCATGCTTGGAAACTTGTGATACCTTGATGTGTAAAGACGTGGGGTTGTGTGCATTGGTACCCTGAGGCGTTGAGACGCGGGGTTGAAATTGCCAATGTCTTGATGCGTTGAGATGCGTGACGAGATTTGATATGTGACGACACAGGTCTAGAATGAAATTGAAAACCTGATGCGTTTGCCCGGGTTTGCCAATTGGATTGTCTGAGGCGTAATTACGCGGACCGAACCTGAGGCATTTTAAGTGCGGTTGCGATTCATGAGACAGTTTGAAGGGTGAAATCCGTGGCTTGATTTAGTATCCCTATGCCTGATCTGAATGATATGATATGATGCTATAACTGTGTGATTGATAAATGTTGGCATCTTTGTGGCATATTGACTGATGAGTGCATTACATTGCTGGGTGCATATTCTTGCTTATTTTTTGCATTCATCTAGGTGTACAATCAGCCTGACTTAGGGTTATGACCTATCTTACTGAGATGTGAATCTCACCCCGTCGCGGGACCACCTTTTCAGACCTTAAGCCTTGAGGATGCTGCCGACTCGATTGAGCGATGCGAAGGAGATGACAACATATTTTGATGAGTTCCCGGATGGTGGAGGTACTGTTTACGTTAGGAAGTGTACATCAGTTGGGTCAACGAGGGCGGTAAAGATTGAAAATCGCATAGGTTCGAAGCATGGTTCCGTAGAGTAGGCGATGCTACCACTGGTCCGCTGAAGGCCACAGAGGTACCTCGCGGGATTATTCCTAGTTGGTGTCATTCCACTCGGGATTCGATAGAACTTGAGGGGTTTGTAACTGGCTCGAGGAACGTACTTGAGAAGACCTTTACTTTGGAGGACACGGTTGAGGTGATTGAGATCGACACCTCAGAGGACGAGCAGGAGGACAACACGATGGAGGACACCATGGATATACGTTCCAAGACCTTTTCCGACTATGAGCCTACGGAGGATGCTAAGGAGACTGACGATTCTAGCGGTTCGACCTAGGGGTTTCCCGCTTTTACTTGTTCGTTTTTTATGACCTCGTCGGACAGTTTCTTTCGGGACTTGATATAGTTGTCTTTTGGTTCAATCCCACTATCTCGACCTATTAGCAGGATTGGATCACCTGCACTTTTGTACGGACTCATGGGATGCTTATATATATATATATATATATATATATATATATATATACACATTTATGTGATGTTCTTGTTACCCAAGTTCCCATTGCATTTGTACGAAAGGTATTTTACATGATACGTTTCCTGTGATATTCTGATTTTTTCTGTTATTTCGAGACTTATTAATGAGAACATATCTAACGATGTCTTTCAGTCGTATCTCGCTCGGATCTGATCAATCTCGAGTTAACTAACCAAAAGGAAAAGGCTAATGTGAGATAAGGTGCTTGGACCTAGGGAACTCAAATAGGAAATGACACTTTGATCATAAGGATTGTCGAGGGGACAATTAGAGCCATAAAAAGCTGATCTAAGAACGATTAAGAAATACATTGTTAGCGTTATACGATTGAAGCGCGGGTGATGCCGCTTAACCAATATATAATTTACAAAATTTTTCTAAAATCGAACGATGATGATCGAGACCGTCGGAACTAGCAATATACCCTTGCAATTATATGATAACCAAAGTCGCCATAATTTGATGAGCCCTAAGTGTGATATGAATCGCAAAGTTGATACGCGTAATGTCTGCAAAAGCCGCTCGTTAGTTCGGAATAGGCTGGAATCACATCTGATAGAGGAATGATTCAGAGACGAGTCTCGAAATTAGAAAATGGAGAATCAAGAATTCCAACATTATTATTGGATTGGCCATCGTCTCATCGAAGAAAATTGAAATCAGAAAAACGACGTTCCAAACGTCAAGGGTAAAATTACCATTTACCCCTTAAGCCTTAGCCTTGCCTTAATGAATGAACAAGGGCATTTTGGTCATTGATACCCCACTATAGCCGACGAAAATTTGAGAAATTGGTAGCCATTGGATGAAATATTGATTGACATATGGACAAGTGTCAATGGATGGTGAATGAGCATTTATTAAATCATTTTTAACCTACCATTCCACCAAGTTGACCAAGCCATTTGTGCATACACACCCTCTCCTCCCTCATTCTGCCGAAGACCTCAACCTCCATAGCCATCTTCTTCTTTTTCTTCTTCTTATCCCTCTAGCCGAGAGCTCACCGCTGACCAGGTTCTGCCTGCCAGTTCGCTACTTCCGACCGCCACTTCCGACGACCTCCAACCACTGAGCTAACCACCAGCACCTTTCTCATCCTCTTGCCGACAACCTCCATCTTGAATCACGGCATTTGGCCTACCGGGGAGTTTTGGCCGGTCATTTTCCCAAGAGTCGACGGAAACCGTCGCAGCTGGAGGTAAGCTGCTGTTTAGACTCCGTAGGACCTTGAAACGTTTAAATCTTTCGGTCAAAGTTTGAGGACATCAAGGGGACATGTAGACTGAGTTGTGGTAAAAATTTGGATGAATTTGATGGAATTTCGACCCTAAATGGGTCTTGTGTTTGAAGGATAAAAACTGACTGGTTGAGGACTTTGAGGAATCGATGTTGTTCGTGGAATTTCTAACGTCGCCTTGAGCTCAAATTTTTGGTGAGGCTTCCTAACTCCTAGAACTACATGTTAGAAAGTAGATTAATAGATAAATTGAGGATTAAGATTGATTTATGAACTGATTAATTGAGATATGCACATAACCGAAAATGCCCTTTTTCGGTTCCGTGCATGCCGAATCTTTGGGGGCTGTTGGTGATGGAGTTGAGTTCAAATTTCATTGTTGAGACGTACTAGGATGTCGATGAATGTGTCGTTAAGGTTTATGCTCCGTGGGTTGGTGATTTGAGCAAAAGAATTGACAAATTATTGGATTTCCCTAGGGTTACACGGCTGCCCTATTTTGGAACCCTTGGAGCTGATTACTTAAAGTACTTGGAAGAAGATTTTTGTTGAATTAAACTTGAGGTAAGGGGTTTCTATACCTTGGCTAGGAGGATTGGACTCGATTGGGTGAATCGGGTGTAAATTAGGTTAGTTCTTGGGTGTTATGGTGTGATTGTTCATTGTGCGTCCTTGAGACGTATAAATGGTGTAAATGGTCGTTGAATGCTTGTGCCATGAATTGATTACCACATTTGAGTATTGAATCTAACTGTCTCGCATGCCATAGATGTGTTGCTCGTCGCATGAGTTTGCACTTGACCATGAGATTCTGAATTGAATTGAGTTTTTGGTATGTCTGAGAAACTTATAATACCCTGAGGCGTTGAGACGCGGGGTTGTATGGATTGATACCCTGAGGCATTTACGCGGGGTTGTGTTGAGTTGTACCCTAATGCGTTGAGAAGCGAGTTGAAATAGCCAAGTTCCTGATGCGTTGAAACGAGGGACGAAATTTGAGATATGTTGACACAGGCCTGAAATAAAATTGAAAACCTGATACATTTACCTAGGTTTGTTAATGAGATGGGCTGAGGCGTACTTACGCGGACCGAGCTTAAGGCGTTCTAAACGCGGGCGTGAATCAAATGGAGGCATGGAAGAGTGGAAGGTGTGACTTGATTTGGTTGTGTGTGCATCATTGGAATAACGAGATATGATGCCATGGTTGTGTGCTTGACGCTCGTCTGTGCCTTATGTATTTTAATGATTGTTGAATGCCTCATGTGATTGCTTATGAATTTTTGTTCGTGATTGTATTCACCTGAGTGTATGGTCAGCCTTACCTAGGGTTAGGACCTGTCTTATTGAGATGTAAATCTCACCCCGTCGCGGAATCACATTTCCAGATCCCAGACTATGAGCATGCTGCTAATCAGACTAGGTGACTCAAAGGAGATGTCTGCGTATTTTGAAGAGTTTCTAGACGGACGGGGGACTGTGTATGTCAGGAAGTGTATGGTAGTTTGGGTCGATGAGTGTATAAAGAGCTGGAAGCCTCATAGGTTTGAGGCTTAGTTTCGAAAGGTAGGGGAAGTTACTACTAGGCCACTGAAGCCCATCGAGGTACCCCGTGGGGTAATCCCTAGTTGGTGTCATCCCGTTTAGGATTCTGTGGAGGTTGAGGGGTCAGCAGCAGGTTCGAGGAACATTCCTAAGAGGACCCCAACCCTGGAGGACACCGACGAGATTATTGAGATCGAAGTCTCCAAGGACGACCTGGTGGAGCAGTCAACAGACGAGACGATGTATGATACAGTAGAGGTACACTCGGAGACCTTCTCAGAGTACGAGCCTATCGAGTATGCTGAGGAGACAAACGACTCCAGCAGCTCAACCTAGGGATTTTCTAGTTTTACTTAGTAGTCTTTTGGTGATGATCCTCGTTGGTCTGTTATCTTCTGAGGAATTTAGATCTTTGTCGTCTTTTGGTGGAGTCCCGATTTCCCCCGACTTGTTAGCAAGGTTGGTTTACCTACTCTTTTGTATGAACTCTTGGTGATGTATATATAGATGCTCTCGTTACCCAGGTTCCCTTTATTATTGTATGGAGAAGTTTGTATGTTATCGCTTCCGCATGCTATTGATCTTTTGCATCTCTGATATAAGTGAATCTTGGGATGCTTGAGAGTTTACGCTTGCTGGGGGTCGTGCGCTCGTGCCCGAGGCGCGGGGCGTGACATCCCGCCTTATTTGGTATCAAAGCAAGGTCAGCTCGATCCAAGTTGATTGAGGATTAGAGTGATAAGGCGGATTAAATTGGGACAGGACGAGTAGCGAGACCTTAGGAAACTTATTAGAATAAGACATGAGATGCATGACATATGACTTGGCGCATGTGATTGACATTGTTCTTGACAAGATTATGGTGGCTTATGAGGATTAAGTTCCATGTTTAGCGCTGCCATTTTTGGATTTTGGTCTATTGAGTAAATGAGCATGGCTAGTTTTGATGAACTGTTGAAGTAGACGAAATGGAGTGATGGCCATGGATTGTTTAGTGAAGTGCCTCTGGAATTTGTTGTGTGGAAGGTCGTTATATTGTGACCGTTTCTATTACGACATAGTTTGGTAGCTCTGGACTTAGTTGGATGAATGAGTTACTAACTCCTTGATGGAATTGTGGCGGTTTAGGCTTAGTGAAAGTACACAAGAATGAGTAATTCGCCTAGAAGACCTGGAAGACCTAGGAGCAGAGCCTCTAGTTCGAGGCCACCTGTGGCAGAAGACCTGAGGATGGACGAATTGCTGAGAGCACTAGAAAGGATTGGCGACCTCATCGATAGGCAGACCCATGATAGGGATGCTGCCATAGCTCAAGCGGTGGGAGCCACAATAGCTGCTGTTAACACCAATAACGGCAATAATGGAGGCAATGGAAATAACGACGATCATGGTTAGGGCAATGAGGTAGTGAATGCCTAGGAAGAGGTTGTTGTGGCTAGGTAGATAGGCTAACTGGTTGAGCAATTCATCAATCTGAAGTCAACCCAGTTTGATGGGACTGGAGACTCCGAACTATCACCGAGATGGATCGATAAACTGAAAAAGACCTTTGGAATACTGAGGTGCATAGATGAGGAGAAGGTACTGTTAGCAGTGTACCAACTGGAAAGGACCGCTAATGACTAGTGGGTTGCCACCAAGAATGAAATATTTCCGGACGAAATAGCCTTGACCTGAAATTCCTTTACCACAGCATTCAATGACAAGTACTTTTTAGAGACAGCCCGAGAAAGGAAGCAAGTAGAGTTCTTACAGCTGCGTCAAAATCAGCTGAACGTAGACCAGTATGAAGCCGAATTCTCCAGATTGTCAAGGTACGTACCTCAATTAGTAGAGGATCTCCTAGAGAAGGCGCGCAGATTTCGAGATGGACCGAGGCCTAAACTTCGCAGCCATATGATAGCTATGAACCTGAGGACCTATAAGGAAATCCATGAACGGGGACAGATGATCGAGAGAGACCTGAAGGAGAGGAATGCCGCATCTGGATCGTGGTTTAGTTCATTCAGAGACAATCACTAGATTGGTAAAAGACCAGTGACTGGCAATAGACGCTTTATCCCTCTGATAAGAAAGAATATTGTGAAGCCGCCAAACCCAATGAATTGGAGTTGCTGCCTCTGTGGTAGAAGACATGGTAATGGACCCTGCCCGGCAAGGACTGGAGCATGCTTCAAGTGTGGTCAGATAGGCCATTAGATGAGAACTTGCCCAAACCAAGCCCTAGTGAATAAACTTCAAGGGCAACGACCACCGGTAGGACCGCCAATTGTCACTCCCCAAATTGATCAGAATCGACTCCCAGTTCAGGGAAGAGTCTATGCCATGGCACGTAGGGAAGTAGAAGAAGTGCCAGGCGTGGTCACAGGTACGGTTTATTTGTGTGACCAAGCTGCTTATGTTTTGTTTGATCCTGGCGCATCACACGCATTTATGTCTGCTCGGTTTGCTGATTTGATTGATATGGAGTTAAAACCATTGAGTGTGATTCTGCATGTTACCACCCCATCGAAAGATAATTTGCTGGTTTCGTTGGGCTATGCTGACTGTGAAATCGTAATTGACGGTAGTAAATAGAGTATCGACTTGGCCGTGTTGCCCATGTATGACTTCAATGTGATCATAGGAATGGATTGGTTGGGTAAGTAAAGTGTGGTTGTTGATTGTGGTAGTAGGATAATTCGTTTCTATTCGAAAGGTCGCCCTAATTTTGAATTTGTGGGAAGTCGGGGAGGAATCTCGATTCCTTTAGTCTCATCACTTGAAGCGACAAAGCTGATAGCTGAAGGATGTCAGGCGTACTTAGTCGCAGTTATGGACACGACTGCCGAGGAGCCTAAATTAGAAAATATTTCGGTAGTGCGTGAGTTTTTTGATATTTTTCCCCAAGAGTTACCAGGGTTACCGCCAGAGCGCGAAATTGAATTCGTGATTGAGTTAGCTCCTAGGATGGAGCTGATCTCGAAGGCACCCTATAAAATGTCCTTATTAGAACTGAAGAAATTAAAGGTACAAATGCAGGAATTACTGGATAAAGGATTTATTCGACCGAGTGCTTCACCATGGGGAGTGCCGGTGTTGTTTGTGAGGAAAAAGGATGGGTCCTTGCGTTTATGCATCGACTACAGGCAGTTGAATCAAGTGACTGTAAATAATAAATACCTAGTGCCGAGAATTGATGACTTATTTGATCAGTTGCAAGGAGCTGCGGTATTCTCTAAAATTAACCTTAGGACTGGGTATCATCAGTTGAGAATTAAAAAGGAAGACATACCTAAAACCGCTTTTAGGACAAGGTATGGTCATTACAAATTCACTATGATGCCTTTTGGATTGACCAATGCTCCAACCATATTTATGGACTTGATGCATCGGGTGTTCAAGGAATTCTCGGATAGATTTTTCATAGTCTTTATCGATGATGTCCTGATTTACTTAAGGAGTAATGAAGAACATCTGAAGATTGTTTTGCAGACCCTGAGAGAACACTCTCTTTATGCTAAGTTTAGCAAATACGAGTTCTGACTGAATAAAGTGGCATTTCTTGGCTTTGTGGTATCTGGTGAAGGAATTGCGGTGGATCCTGCGAAGATCGAAGCTGTAATGAACTGGCCTAGGCCTATTACGGTCACGAAAGTCCGAAGTTTCTTAGGATTGGTAGGATATTATAGATGTTTTGTGGAGAAGTTTTCATCCATAGCTATTCCACTGACGAGATTGACTAAGAAAGAAATGAAGTTCGAATGGACAGATAAGTGTGACAAGAGTTTCCAAGAGCTCAAGCATCGGTTAACAACCGCATCGGTATTGATGATTCCATCAGGACCTAGAGGTTACGAGATATATAACGATTCTTCGTTAAAGGGACTAGGCTATGTGCTAATGCAACATGGAAGAGTAGTTGCCTACGCGTCCCGACAGCTGAGACCGCATAAGGTGAACTACCCGACCCATGATTTGGAATTGGCAGCGATCATCTTTGCTCTGAAAATCTGGAGGCATCATTTGTGTGGCGAGAAATTTCAGATTTATACGGACCACCAGAGCGTGAAGTATCTATTTTTCCAAAGAAACTGAATATGAGGCAGCGTCGATGGATAGAATTACTTAAGGATTATGATTGCGACATATTATATCACCCTGTGAAGGAAAATAGAGTCGTGGATGTGCTCAGTCGAAAATCGAGCATTGCCTGTCTACTGGTAAAAGGGTGGTCGTTATTTGAGAACTTGAGAGATTCTGAGTTCAGATTGGAAGTCTGTCAACTATCCAGTTTGGTAGCCACATTGAGGATAGAACCCGAGATCCAAGAAAAGATAAAAGCCTTACAGTCTACGGACCCGAAAATTCAGAAAATCCTGGAGATGAGTGCTACGAAGAGGAGACCAGAGTTTCAAGTGTTAGAGGATGGAATCTTGAAATTTCGAGAGCGTCTATGCGTACCAAAAGACGAAGAGCTTAAGGAAAAAATTTTATCAGAGGCTCACATAAGCAATTATAGTATCCACCCAGGTAGCACGAAAATGTATCAGAACTTGCGTCAACATTATTAGTGGAACAGGATGAAAGTGGATGTAGCGAAGTATGTGGCAAAGTGCTTGACGTGCCGGCAGGTAAATGCACAACACTGTAATTCTAGTGGATTGTTACAGCCGTTAGAGATTCCTGAATGGAAATGGGAACACGTGACTATGGACTTTGTCATGGGACTATCGAGGAGCCAAAGAGGCCACGATTCGATTTGGGTAGTCGTGGACCGATTGATTAAGTCTGCACACTTCATTCCTATGCGAAAGAATTTCGCGATGGACAGATATGCCGAATTGTATATGCGGCAGATAGTGAGGCTACATTGAGTACCTGTGACGATTACATCGGACAGAGATCCCAAATTCACGATGAACTTCTGGAAGAGTCTTCAAGATGACATGGCAACTCGATTACAATTTAGTACGGCATACCATCCACAGACGGACGGAGAATTGGAAAGGATGATTCAGACCCTCGAGGATATGTTACGCGTGTGTGTGATAGACTTCAAAGGTGGATGGGAGGATCAGTTGCATTTGATAGAGTTCGCATATAACAACAGCTATCAACAGAGTATTCAAATGTCACCTTTTGAGGCACTTTATGGAAGGGCTTGCAGAATGTCGATTTGCTGGGACGAAGTTGGAGAAAGAAACATTATAGGCCCAGAGTTGGTAGAGCAATTAGTAGAGGTGGTGAAAATATTCGGGATAGGCTGAAGATGGCATAGAGTCGTCATAAGAGTTATACGGATAAATGATGTAAGCCTTTGGAGTTTCAAGTAGGCGATCATGTTTTCTTTAAGGTGTCGCCAATGAGGAGATTATCTCGATTTGAAACGAAAGGAAAACCGAGTCCAAGATACGTAAGTCCATTTGAAATTTTGGAACGGATTGGGACCTTAACCTATAGGCTTGCCTTATCGCCTAACTTGTCCTAGGTGCACAAGGTCTTCCATGTGTCAATGCTACGGAAGTACGAGCCGGACCCGACGCATGTACTAGATTACGAGGTTATCGAAGTGGATGACAGAGTATCATACGTAGAAAAGCCAGTCAGGATCGAAGATCGAAAGGAGAAGATTCTAAGGAATAAGACGATTCCATTGATCAAAGTTATTTGAGAGCACCATGGAATCGAAGGCGCTACGTAGGAAATCGAGGAAACGATGAGGCGTCAATACCCTCATTTGTTTGAGTAACTAGTTTATTTAAATTTCGAGGACGAAATTTTTGTAAGGGAGAAGAGTTGTGACATTCTGATTTTTCCTGTCATTTCGAGACTTATTAATGAGAACATATCTAACGATGTCTTTTAGTCATATCTCATTCGGATTTGATCAATCTCGAGTTAACTGACCAAAAGGAAAAGGCTAACGCAATACAAGGTACGTGGACCTGGGGAACTCAAATAGAAAATGACACTTTGACCATAAGAAATGTCGAGGGGACATTTATAGCCATAAAAGGCCGATTTATGAATGATTAAGGAATGCATTGCTAGCGTTATACGATTAGAGCGCGGGTGATGCCGCTTAACCAATGTATAATTTGCAAAAATTTCCTAAATAAAATGATGACGATCGAGATCGTCGGAACTAGCAATAGACCCTCGCAATTACATGACAAACAAAGTCGCCATGAATTGACGAGCCCTAAGTGTGATATGAATCACAGAGTCGATACGCGTAACGTTTGCAAAAGCCGTCTGTCAGTTTGGGATAGGTTAGAATCACATCTGATAGAGGAATGATTCAGAGACGAGTATCGAAATTAGAAAATGAAGAATCTAGAAATCCAACATTATAATTGGATTGGCTGTCGCCTCATCGAAGAAAATTGAAATTAGAAAAACGTTGTTCCGGACGTCGACGGTAAAATTACCATTTTGCCCCTCAAGCCTTAGCCTTGCCTTAATGAATGAACAAGGGCATTTTGGTCATTGATACCCCACTATAGCTGCCGAAAATTTGAGAAATTGACAGCCATTGGATGAAATATTGATTGACATAAGGACAAGTGTCAATGGATGGTGAATGAGCATTTATTAAACCACTTTTAACCTACCATTCCATCAAGTTGACCAAGTCATTTGTGCATACACACCCTCTCCTCCCTCATTGTGCCAAAGACCTCAACCTCCATGGCCATCTTCTTTTTCTTCTTCTTCTTCCTTTAGCCGAGAGCTACACAACTGACCAGGTTCTGACCGCCAGTTCGCTACTTCCGACCGCCACTTTCGGTGACCTCCAACCACCGACCCGACCATCGGCACCTTTCTCATCCTCTTTTCGACAATCTCCAACTTGAATCATGGCATTTGACCCACCGAGGAGTTCCGGCCGGCCATTTTCCCAAGAGTCGACGGAAACCATCGCAGCTGGAGGTAATCTGTTGTTTAGACTCCGTAGGACCTCAAAACGTTTGAATCTTTTGGTCAAATTTTGTGAACATCAAGGGGACATGTAGACTGAGTTGTGGTAAATGAGTCTTGTGTTTGAAGGACAAAAACTGACCAGTTGAGGACTTGGAGGAACCGGTGTTGTTCGTGGACTTTCCGACGTTGCCTTGAGCTAAAATTTTTGGTGAGGCTTCCTAACTCCTAGAACTACATGTTAGCAAGTAGACTAGTGGATAAATTGAGGATTGAGATTGTTTTATAAACTGATTAGTTGAGATATGCACAGAACTGAAAATGCCCTGTTTCGGTTCTGTGCATACCGAATCTTGTGGGGGCAATTGGTGATGGATTTGAGTTCAAATTTCATTGTTGAGACGTACTAGGATGTCGATGAATGTGTCGTTAAGGTTTATGCTCCGTGGGTTGGTGATTTGAGCAAGAGAATTGACAAATTGATTGGATTTCCCTAGGGTTACATGGCCGCCCTGTTTTGGAACCCTTGGAGCCGATTACTTGAAGTACTTGGAAGAAGATTTTTGTTGAATTAAGCTTGAGGTAAGGGGTTTCTAAACCTTGGCTAGGAGTATTGGACTCGATTGGGTGAATTGGGTGTGAATTAGGTTGGTTCTTGAGAGTTATGGTGCGATTGTTCATTGTGCATCCTTGAGATGTATAGATGGCGTAAATGCTCGTTGAATGCTTGTGCCATGAATTGATTACCACATTTGAGTGTTGAATCTAATTATCCCACATGCCATAGATGTGTTGCTCGTCGCATGAGTTTGCGCTTGACCATGAGGTTTTGAATTGAATTGAGTTTTTGGCATGTCTGAAAAACTCTTGATGCATTGAGTCGTTGAGACGCGGGGTTGTGTTGAGGTGTACCTTGACGCGTTGAGACACGGAATTGAAATGGCCAAGGTCCTGATGCATTGAAACGCGGGACGGAATTTGAGATGTGTCGACATAGGTCTGAAATGAAATTAAAAACCTGATGTGTTTACGCGGGTTTGTCAATGGGGTGGTCTGAGGCGTACTTATGCGAACAAAGCCTGAGACGTTCTAAATGCGGGCGTGAATCAAATAGAGGCATGGAAGGGTGGAAGGTGTGACTTGATTTGGTTGTGTAAGCATAATTGGAATGATGGGATATAATGCCATGGCTGTGTGCTTGACGCTCGTCTATGCCTTATGTATTTTAATGACTGTTAAATGTCTCATGTGATTGCTTGTGCATTTTTGTTCATGATTGTATTCACCTGAGTGTACGGTCAGCCTAATCTTGGGTTAGGACCTGTCTTACTGAGATGTAAATCTCACCCCGTCGCGGGATCACATTTCCAGATCCCAGATAGTAAGCATGTTGCCAATCAGACTAGGCGACCCAAAGGAGATGCTTGCGTATTTTGAGGAGTTCCCTGATGGACGGGGGACTGTGTACGTCAGGAAGTGTACGTTAGTTTGGGTCGATGAGGGTGGAAAGAGCTGGAAGCCTCATAGGTTCGAGGCTTGATTTCAGAAGGTAGGGAAAGTTACTACTGGGCCACTGAAGCCCACCGAGGTACCTCGTGGGGTAATCCCTAGTTGGTGTCATCCCGCTCGGGATTCTTTGGAGGTCTAGGGGTTAGCAGTCGGTTCGAGGAATATTCCTGAGAGGACCCCGACCTTGGAGGACACCGACGAGGTTATTGAGATCGAAGTCTCCGAGGACGACCTGGTGGAGCAGTCAGCAGACGAGACGATGGTGGATATAGTAGAGGTACGCTTGGAGACCTTTTCAGAGTACGAGCCTACCGAGGATGCCGAGGAGACTGACGACTCTAGTAGCTCGGCCTAGGGGTTTCCTGGTTTTACTTAGTAGTCTTTTGGTGATGATCTTCGTTGGTCTGTTATCTTCTGAGGAATTTAAATCTTTGTCGTCTTTTGGTGGAGTCTCGATTTCCCCCGACCTGTTAGTAGGGTTGGTTTACCTGCTCTTTTGTATGAACTCTTGGTGATGTATATATGGATGCTCTCATTACCCAGGTCCCCTTTATTATTGTACGGAGAAGTTTGTATGTTATCGCTTCCGCATGCTATCGATCTTTCGCATCTCTCGATATATGTGAATCTTGGGACGCTCGAGAGTTTACGCTTGTCTGGGGTCGCGCGCTTGTGCTTGAAGCACGGGGCGTGACATTTCCGCTTGCTTAATTATCTTATGCATTTCTCGATACGTGATTTCTGAGACTCGGGAGTTTGTTAGGAAGAGCGTCGCGCGCCCGTGTCCAGGGTGCGGGGCGTGACAAAATTTGTCACATGTGTACCAGTTCGAAATTTTTTCTAGTAAAAAAAATTTGCTTGGGGTAAATTTATTACAGTTACACCAATTTAGGATTTTTGGTGGTCACAAAAATAGTTTGGGATAAATTTGACACAAGTATACATGTTTGGAATTTTTTATTAAAAAAATAATTTGGGATAAATTTGTCACTTGTATACCAATTTATAGTTTTTGGTGGTATTAACCTTAAAAAAGGGATAAAATCACAAAAAATCCCAAACTATTGCACTTGTGACAAATTTACCCCAAACTATTTTTTTGACCATAAAAAATCACAAATTGGTACACTTATGATAAATTTACCTCAAATTATTTTTTGACCACTAAAAATCCCAAACTGGTACAACTGTGATAAATTTACCCCTAATTAATTTTTTTACCATAAAAAATTCCAATCTAGTACATATATGATAATTTTATTCTCTGTGAGTTTTTGGTATATTGAGTTAATACCACGAAAAATGTTAAATTGAAGCACCAATAGCAAATATAAGGTAATGTGTACACTCGACAATTACTACGTGTCATCCAATTTAACAATTCGACGGTAAGATTTAAGGAAAACTAACGAAGGGTAAAATTATCATAATTGTACCAGTTTGGAAAAATTTGTCATAGGTATACCAGTTTGGGGTTTCTCATGATCAAAAAAATTAATTTGGGGTAAAATTGTCATAATCAATTTAGGATTTTTGATGGTATTAATCCTAAAAAAGAAGAAGACAGATCTCAATATCGTAGCCCTCTAATTCCAGAAGAGAGAGATGTGATTTGACGAGCAGAGTGCCTCCAGGAAAGTCTCAACTCCAAAAGTGGATTCGGATCCCCTGCTTGTATGGCAGGGGATTCGGAGGCTCCAAAAACAACCTTTAAAGATGATCGTTATAGAAACTTTCTGCATACTGCCAAAATGGATGCTTTTTCCTCGCCATAGTTTTTGATTTGCATCGTCCATAATTTGTTACTCGACAGACTCATAAAAATTGACTTATAAAGCTTGAAATTACTCTAAAAGAAATATATGCTTATGAAAGAACACTCCAAGATTTTTTTAAATGTAGATTTTTCCAAAGTGGAAGAGGAAGGAAATTGAAATGTTAGCAAAGACTTCATGTTGAATCCTAAATAGGATAAGAAACAGACAAGATGTTATGGTGATAGTATCAGGCATGTTCTGATGATGAGAATTAAGTAGAAGGAATCAAAGTTTGGGTAAACGCTTTTGGTAACTTGATTATGGCTGCAAGCACTCTGCTGGGAGCCGAAGAAAAGCCGTACTGTTGCAGCAAGCTGTTGGATCGTATCTGTTGCGCATGCTTCATCCGAACTTGCTCCTAGGATCATTCTTATGCAATGTTGCACCAGCCTCGCTTGGTTCGGGTGCGTCGATTGTTGCTTCCTATATCTGTGATTGTTGTTCATGTCTTTATTGATATTGACCAGTATGTAATTATGTATAGAGAGATCTGTGTGATGTCTTCTTGGTTATGGTGCTATTTTAGTCTCTTCCGTGTGTGGATCATAGTCACTAGTGATGTATAGCTTCTCAGAGAGGTGGACCGAATGTAGATAGCAGAAAGCCATTTTGATGTGTAAGACAAGAAGTATTTCCAGATTATCGAATTAGAAATCATCGTAATTTTTATGAAGCTGAAAACGTGTCACGCCCCGAACCTGTCAGGCACGCAAAATCCCACCAGGGCCGTCTTGTCTTTCGGTGGTACCCAAGATCCGTCGGCCAATAATTAATAACTTCTAAATGATACAAACATGCGGAAGTGACGAAACTTCTCCATTCAATTCAACCTTAAGATGACTCAGGATATAAGGTACATCTTCTTATAAACACCGACTACAGGTTCAGAGGATACAACTCTAACTTAAAGGTAACATGAAATCTCTAAATTCACCAAAGTATAAATCCATTTCATATAATTACTTATTTAAACACCGATCAATGGCAAGCTCATATTTCCATCACATGGGACTTGAAAAAGTTAATCCCACGACGGGGTGAGATATACATCTCAGTAAGGTGGATCCAACCCTAGGTTAGGTTGACCGTCTATTCAGGCAATTACAAACACAAACAATTCATACAAAATCCCAAGACGCATTAAACTATCACGAAATCACACATGAACAACAAGCATGCACTCCAGGCATCTTATCACGTCATTTAGTCCATGCATGCATAAACAAGCCATGTTACGCCTTCCACCCTTTCCTGCCTCTTCACTTTCATGCCCGCGTTTAGAACGCATCAGACCGTCTTATTGACAAACCCGCGTAAACACATCAGGTTTTCCATGTCACTCCAAGCCTGTGTCGACACATCACAACTCCGTCCCGCATTTCAACGCATCAGGACTATGGCCGTATCAACCCCGCGTCTCATACTCCTTAAGGTGCCATTCAATTCAAACCCCACGCCTCCGCGCCTCAAGGTTTCCAGTCACACAACCCCACGTCTCAACGCATCAGGGTATCACAACTTCCCAGACATGCCAAATGCTTATTTCAGTTCATTTCATAACACACATTCGATCGCAAGCTCATGCGATGAACGACACATCCATGGCATGCGAGACAATTACATTTGACATACAATTACAACAACCAATTCATGACACAAGCATCATCAATCAATCAAGCCCTCAATAGCTTTTTAGGACATACATTGAGCAACCACATAACTACTTCCAAAAACCGATCGATTCGTATCCAAAAATCATCCAATCGAGTTCAATCTTTCTATCAAAGGTTTAGAATCCCCTTACCTCAAGCTTAAAGAAATAAAATTCTTCTCCCAAGCACCTCAAGGGTTCGGTCCAAATAGTCCAAGGATAACTCAACCGCGCAATCTAATGAAATTCATCCAATCGTTAATTTTTCTTGCTCAATTAGCCAATCCATGGGACATAAACCTTATTGACATGTTTATCAACATTCTAGCATATCTCAATGATGAATTTGAGGCTCAATTCCAACACCAATGGTCCCCATTAGAGCCGGTATGCATAGAACCGAACCGGGCATTTTCGATTCTGTGTATACCCCAACTAATCAGCCCTTAAATTATCTCAAATCCTCAATTTATTCACTAATCTACTTGTTAACATGTAGTTCTAACGGTTGGGGAGCCTCATCGAAAATTTGGAGTCAAGACGAGGCCGGGAAGTCCTTGAATGGCGACAGTTCCTTCGGGTCCTCCAACGGTCAGTTTTTGTCCTTCAAACACAAGACCCATTTGGGGTCAAAACTCCATCAAATTCCTCCAAAATTTTTACCACAGCTCATTTAACTTTAATACTATAAGTGTAGAAGACCTCACTGAAGATTTGAAGCAATTTGAAGTCCGGAAGACCCCGAAACAGGTCTTTTCCCAAAATCGATCAGAATCTGACCTCGCCTGACCTTTGTCCACTCAAATGGAGCTACAGAAAGATCTACAGGGTCATATTGAGCTTATAATATGTCTATAGAAAGATAAGACAACAAGCTTTTATTTGGAGGTGGCTTTACCTCGATTTAGTATCGGACAAAGAAGATATGGCCGGAATAGTGGGACGGTCGGGACTGATCGGCTGGAAGCTCTCGGATTCAAAACTGACCAGCATGACCTTTGCTCCTTTAAACGGCTCTACGGGACAAACAGCGGGGTGGATTTGGATCCATAATACCTTGTTGGAACGATAAGATGATAAGCTTTCTAATGGTAGGTGGTACCCCTTAATCCAATGACGGACAAAGAAGTTATGACCAATTTAGTGAAACAGTCGGTACAAGGCAACGGATTGGTCGGGCTCTCGGCCAAAAGAAAAGGAAGAAGAAGATGAGGAAAGTGAGAGAGTGTTACGCCCCGCGCCCTGGCCACGAGCGTGCGACTCCCTGCAAGCAAACCAAGATATCTCTCGATGTCCTAGGATTCGCACATAAGTTGAGAGACGTGTTATATATAAGCACGCGGAAGCGACAATGTAATAACTCCTCCGTACAAACGTAAAGTGGGACATGGATAACGAGAATAATAACAATTCATAATACCCAAATATTCATACAAGTGCATGGCAACTAAATCCGCTAGCCAGTGGGGAAATGGGGTAGTACAAAGAGGTCCATCAGCAATAAAAGGAAATAGGCATTAGGGTCGTCGTCAAAAGTCGGACCAGAATACCAGGAGCTCCTAAGACGAACTGCTGGAGTCATCAGTCTCCTTTGCCTCCTCCATGGGCATGTACTTCGAGAAGGTCTCCGAGCAAACCTCTACGGTGTCCTCCATGGTCTCGTCAGCGGACGGCTCCACCAGGTCATCCTCTGTAGCCTCGACCACTATGACCTCCTCAGTATCCTCCAAGGTCGAGGTCCTCTCAGGTCCGTTCCTCGAACAAGCAACTGATCCTTCAGCCTGCTCTAAATCCCGGATGAGATGACACCAACTGGGGATGACTCCCTAGGGCACCTCAGTGGGCTTCAGTGGCCCTGTAGGAACATACCCAACCTTTCGGAACAATGCCTCATACCTATGAGGCTTCCAGCTACTCCCACCCTCGTCTACCCATACTACTGTACACTTTCTAACATAAATGGTTCCTTACCCATCGGGGAACTCATCAAAATAGACAGACATCTCTTTAGGATCTCAAAATCTGATAGGCCACATCTTCAGGACCTTGGATCTATAAAAAAAAAGGGTCCCACAACGGGGTAAGATTTATATCTCAATAAGGTGGATCCTAACCCTAGGTTAGGCCAACAGTCCACTCAGACAGTCATAAATACTAGCATTTCACATAAATAAACATGCGAGGCATTCAATTATCGTTACAATACACAGATGTCAGGCATGCAGTCATGGCATCATAACACATCTAGATGATCATGCACAAATCGCCATGCCACATCACCACTTCCACCCTTCAGATTGCCTCATTCTCATGCCCGCGTTTAAAACGCCTCGGGCTCGGCCCGTGTAAACGCATCAGACCGTCATTGACAACCCGCGTAAACGCATTAGGTTTCAATGTTACTCCAGGCTAGTGTCGACACATCACAACTGCGTTCCGCGTTTCAACGCATCAGGACTATGGCTTTCTCAACTCCGCGTCTCATACGCATCAGGGTGCCATACAACCCCAAACCTCGCGCCTCAGGGCATTCATCACACCACCTTCGTCTCATACGCATCAGGGTATTCACCATGTCGCAAATATGCCATAATTCAATTCAATTCATAGACATAATGTCACGTGTAAACTCATGCAAAAACCATATACTTATGGCATGCAAGACATTCAAATTCACACTCAAATGCGACAAATTACTCAAGGCACAAGCATAATCAGACATTTGAGTCATCTATACCCTCCTAGGACACATAATGATCAATCACATTAAAGCCTCTCAAAAATCAATCAAACTTCCACCCGACTCGCCCAATTGAGTCCAATCTTCCTATCATAAGTTTAGGATTTCCTTACCTCAAGCTTAATGACACAAAATCCTTCTCCCAAGAGCCACAACAATTCGGCCCAAATAGTCCAAGACCAAGTCCACGGCGCAACCTATGGAAATTTCATCCAATCGTCAATTTCTCTTGCCCAATCACCAATCCATGGATCACAAACCTTATTAACACATTCCTCAACATCCTAGCATGTATCATTGATGAATTTGAGACTCAAAACCAACCACTAACAGCCCCCACAGAAATGGTATATACAGAACCAAATCGGGCTATTTTCGGTTCTGTGTATACCGCTAATATCTAGCCCTTAAGTTACTTCAAATCTCCAATTTATTCACTAATCTACTTGCTAACATGTAGATTTAAGGGTTTGGGAAGCTCACCGAAGATTTGAGGCCAATTCGTCGCCGGAAACTCCTTAAATATCACCAGTTTCCCTTAGTCCTCAAACCGGCAGTTCTAGTCCTTCAAACACAAGACCCATTTGGGATCAAAACTCCATCAAATTAACCCCAAATTTTTACCATAGATCACTCTATGAGTCTCCTAGATCTTCACAAAGTTTGGTTGAAAAAATCCAAATTTTTGGGGTCCTAAGAGGCCAGAAATGTGACTTACCTCTGGTTGCGACGATTTCTGTCGATTTGCAGGAGATCGGCTGGCCGGAGCTCTTCGGTGGGTCAAATGATGCCCTTCCACTTCGAGGATGTCGACAAGAGGTTGAACTAGGAGTAGGTGATCGGTCGGAGTCCAGGCGGTAGCCGAAGGTAGCCGTTGGCAGCAACGAACCGGAGGCCAGCAGCGAACCGGAGGCACAGTACTGGTTGGCGAGTAGAAGAAGAAGAAGAAGAAGAAGAAGAAGAAGAAGAAGCTCTCGGTGAAAATGGGGGAGGATGACCAGCCAAGAGAGAGAGAAAGAGCTATATTCAATTTTCAAAAGTCAACAAGTTGAATAGTAGTTGGGAAAGTGGATATGTCCACTCATGGGCTAATCCATTGACACATGTCCAATGTGTCAATCAACCCAATCCAATGGCCAAGATCTTCTCAAATTTTTGGTGGCTTTGGAGGTGAATTAAAGACCAAAATGCCCTCGTCCAATTATATAGGTAAGGCTAGGTCTTGAGGGGCAAAATGGTAATTTTACCACTGACATCCGGAACGTCGTTTTTCTCGTTCCAATTTTCTTCAATAATACGACGACCAATCGAATTATAATGTTGGAATTCTTGATTCTCCATTTTCAAATTCCAAGATTCGTTTCTGATCGTTTTCTCTATCAGACGTGGTTCCAGCATATACCAAACCGACGGACGGCTTTTGCAAACGTTACGCGTATCGACCCTGTGATTCATATCACATTTAGGGCTCATCAATTCATGATGACTTTAGTTGTCATGTAATTGTGAGGGTCTATCACTAGTTCCTATGGTCTTAATCGTCAACGTTCGATTCAGGAAAATTTTGCAAATTATACGTTGGTTTAGTGGCATCACCCGCGCTCCAATCGTATAACGCTAGCAATGCATTCCTTAATCGTTCTTAGATAGGCCTTTTGTGGTTCTAAATGTCTCATCGACAATCCTTATGGTCAAAGCGCCATTTCCCATTCGAGTTCCTTAGGTCCACGTACCTTGTCTCGCGTTAGCCTTTTTCTTTTGGTCAGTCTACTCAAATTGATCAGATTCGAGCGAGATATGACTGAAACACATCGCTAGATACACTTCTCATTAATGAGTTTGAAAATGACAGGAAAATCAGAATGTCACAGAGAGAGAATGGTTGATCCATTGGAGAGAGAAGAGAGGGAGATTAGTCGATAGTCCACCTTGGTCAAATGCTTGAATGATAGGTGAAATAGTGTCTTTCATTAATGCTAATCACTCTAACATTGACACTTGTCCTCATGCAAATAATATCTTGATATCCAATGATTAAATTACCCTCCAATTTTCGGCCATCAAGAGGGATTGACAAACGATCAAAATGCCCTCATTCAATTCTTAAGACAAGGGTATTCTTTCAGGGGCAAAATGGTAATTTTACACTTTTCATCCGAAGCTTCACTTTTCCAATTTAAATTACCTTCGATGAGGCGACGTCCAATTCCTTTGAAATGTTACAATTCTTCATTGTCCGATATCAAATTTCGCGATTCCATTTACTATCAATAGCCTCGAGGAGGGTCGAAATCAGGAATGTCACAAATCTTCCCCCTTAAAGAAATTTCGCCCTCGAAATTTACAATCTTCCAATCATCCAGTCTCATGGGATACTGATGCCTCATCACTGTATCCTTTTCTAAAGTAGCTCCTTCCGTTATCTAATGTTTCCAACTCGTATAGCTTTACTATCATGACGTATTCGCATAGCCCACTTCAGTTTACTTTACTATGGCTCAAATTTCCTTTCTGCGTCACGTCATTTGATTCACTCGACTCCTTTTTAATTCCAAATAGCAAAACTATTGTCGTCGTAGTCATCAACTTGACTTAATTCCTCGAAAACTCTTTTCATATTCATTCATCCATTGAATTGCTTTTGTGGGAAATCTTCGCTTGATCCATCCATAACAATTCACCAATTCCAGGAACTTCCAATTCCTGCAACTCACATCGATCTTAGTCGATTCACTTATTCCATTCCTCAAGGGCTCCACGGGGATTTCATTTACCAGAAATTTCACTATTGAGGAATCTTATCTCATCAGGCCTACAACTCGTGCTATTCACAATTAGCAGCACACAACGAGCATCTCCTTTGAGTCCTTAGGATATTCTTGAAAGTTATTAATGTTTCTCCTGACTCCTTAAATGAGTCTATTCCAATCATTCCTTGGATACTCAATCTGACTTTTGTCAATTTCTTTCTACCAGGTGTCGAATCTTCAAACCGTTCTTCATAATTTTCACTTGAGAGCTCAAACCTTGGCCCTCTACCCTCATGAGTCCCCACTTGAACTACACAATATTTTGTTCATTTTTGTCACTCCTTTCTCCGGAAGCATTAGTGCCTTGACCTCTTGGTTTCACAACCAGCTAATGCGATCTTATGTCAATTTCGTCGTTTTAACTCAACATCGACATCATCCTGGAATTCAACGTTGTTCACAGGATAGCTTCTCGAACTTGATTTTCAAAAAAAAAAAAAATCATTCAAGCTTGTGTGTTCCTCATTAGTCCAGATGTTTCATTTTAACACCAAGACAATTGACATTTTTTTTCTTCCTTCCACACTAGGATCTCTTACCCTATGAAGTAAACCATATACTTCAGTGGCATTCTTTTACTTTGAATCCACCTTGTCTTTCTAATCCTATAGGACATCCGTCTTGGAGTCTCGCCAACAACAGTTCCTTTACTTCCGGATTCTAATACCACCACACTTTAAGATTCTCCTTCCAATAGTTCAGCCACCTCAAGTGACAAGTTTCATTCTTCCTTGGTCTCCACAAATTCATATTTTAGATATTCAATTCGACTTCCTCAAGTCACCTTGCGATTACAATCTAAGTATTCTTTTTGCTTATTCACCCATTCATTAAAATCGCAAGTAACTAGGACCATCAAGTCCATTCACCTTTCTTTCCATCAATAATCATGTCATGATCCAATTGTCCTTAAGGACAACGCCCTATTCTCTAGGGGTGATAATTCGCAATGCCACTTTTAGTGGTTTCGATTCAACCTCAATCAATTTCATAAAATCCACAGGGTCTGACAGACTGACACATCAGTCTCCTTATTATTCCTCACGACAACATAAAGGTTAATCACCATAAGTCTTATGTCATAGTAATGAAATTTCATTACAGGCACATTCTATGTTCCATAAGTGAAGTTCTCTTTTCTCACAATTCATGAACAGAAATTCTCTAACTTATTCCTCTCTCGATCATCCACTTCTTTCCTTGATGTCCATTACGGTTCATCAGATTCAGAAATAGCAATTAGCATAAGGCCTTCAAATCCCAATCTACTCAGAGACTTCACGTCTCTTTTAAAGGGTCCTTGACCACCTTTACCACATGCTTAAACGACCTTGAGAACTTTGTCTCACACTGCTCGATCGTCCTTGGATCCCTTCAAGATTATTCGGATCCAAACAACCTTTGCTCTCGAGCAATCCCAAGAGGATATTTTTCATCGAACAACTCAACAGGGGTAGTCCAAGCAGATATCATGCCCTTGAGGAAACCCTTCCTCTGGTGACCTTTCACCAATTACTAACAGTCTCTTAAGGCTAAAACTGTCAGGGTCACTTTCTTTCCTTAGTGTACCCAAACCTCTAAGGTTTTCTTATCAAGATCCCTAATCTAGAGGGAGACAATTTCAAATCTTATCCCTCTACCTAATTTAGTCAATCTCAACCTTATACACAGTTTTACAAGCTTTTCCAAACTCTCGTGGTCCTTTCCACACATTCAATTTAGAAAAGATTAACTCAGAGCCACCTTTCTCGTGACTTTCATCACTTTAACTCATCGGTACTAGCATCTGTCACCACAGTGATTTAGACAATCTTGGCTCCTCCTCTTCGAGCTTGCTTAACCAACAAATTTCCTCATTTCCTTTTAAAGTTTCCACGACCCATTCAGCTCTTGGGTCTCGTACGATTAACAGATCAAGCCATATTCTCTTTTGGTACTCATACTCCAATCGCCCATCTTTACTCAATTCTCATGATCCATATCAGTTCTCGAATCTTTCATACTAAGTATACTCGAGCCCAATGCTCTTCTACAACCATACCTTGGTCGTTCAACCTTATTAGGTTATCATGTTACTTGAACCACTATGAGTCCCTCCAGGAATCAAAAACTTAAGTCATTTACTCAAGTTTATCAGTCTCAGGCTGCTCATCTCATCATTCATCATTATCAACCTTACAGTGGTTCCCAAACAACTCTCAACTAGTTGTCCATTACCCAAAGATTCCATATTCTCATCAGTCAATGACTATTCAATAGGCCAGCCTCAACAAGGCAACTTCTCAATCTTCAGCTAATTACTAGGCAAGTCTCAACTAGGCCAAAACTTAACTAAGTTAACATCGAGCAAGTACTCAAGGTAGCAATTCAATGAGTCAATCGATCATGCTATAAGTCTAAGGCATCTGCCACTCTGTCACAAACACGACATTCTTTCTCATTCTCAACAAGCATCAGTTCAATGGGTATAAACCCCACACTTTGTCTACTCTCCCAATTAGACCTTGGCCAAGCCAATCACATGATGCTAATTACAAAACATGCTCAACATGCCAATCATAGACATCACTTTTCCTTTTTCAAAGGGCTTCCACTGCCAAGCACGAAGCTTTTAACCATGCCACTCATAGGCGCCATTACATATGTCATGCCCCTTTCAATCATTCTTTTTAAGAATCAATCCCGTGCCATACATCTCTTAACCACAATTGGACTCAACTTGATAGCTAGACTTCTCCTTTCAAGTTATGACTTGGGTCATTCCTGCCTCTTGCCATCTTAGAAGCCTGCTAGGAGCCGCTCATTGTCCGGACCTCTCTGTCCCGGCGATCACTCTCCGCCCTCATTAGACTTGGCCGTTGCAAGTTGTCCCAAGTCATACATCTACGGAGAAAGCCTCATTCCACACGTCCCATACCATGCTTCATGACGGTTTATAGGTATCCCATCAACTTGTCCCATACCAAGCGATAGTTTATTAAGTCCAATAGCGATAAGTTCATGCATGCACCCTCATCAACTTTCATTTCGTAACCACAAACACATGCACAACATGATTGTCCTCACCACTTGTCATACGAAAATCGCCTTCAGATCAATTCCTATCCATTAAAGAGTTCTAATTCCACCGATCAATTGCCTATATTCAACCATATACCTCAAGTGGAGTCGCTAACTAAATCAAATCCATATGCATTCGATCACAACTGGCCTTTAATAAAAAAAATATTCCTTACCTACTTCCTTGTATACACCTCATCTCATATCATCCAAGGTTGTCAATAGTAATTGATAACTAAACCATCAAGATATCACGCAATTCAAGCCTGAATCCACCAATACCAGTCGTCTTTTTATAACTCATACTCCCCAAGTTGGGTCATTGACAAACCACAATCATAATCATATAACCCAATCAACCCTTCATTCATAAGCTATTCTCTAGCGACCTCAAATCCAGGCTTATGACTCATCAATTTCTATTTACTTTCTTGTGAGCCCTATTCATAAAATCACTCAAGATCATCCATTAAATCGGCACTAGGACCATTAGAATACTACACAAGTTCAAGCCTATAGTTCTCAAGATTCAGCAATCCATACTTATCCCTCAAGGTTTCACTACCTAATTGTCCTCAAGTCATTGCTCTTTATCACTCCAAGTCTCAATCACATTGGATCGAGCTGACCTTACTCTGATACCACTTAAACGGGGATGTCACGCCCTGAACCTATCATGCATGCAAAATCCCACCAGGGCCATCTTGTCTTTCGGTGGTACCCAAGATCCATCGGCCAACAATTAATAACTTCTAAATGATACAAACATGCGGAAGCGATAAAACTTCTCCATTCAATTCAACCTTAAGATGACTCAGGACATATGGTACGTCTTCTTATAAGCACCGACTACAGGTTTAGAGGATGCAACTCTAACTTCAAGATAACATGAAATCTCTAAATTCACCAGAGTATAAATTCATTTCATATAATTACTTCTTCAAACACCGATCATTGGCAAGCTCAGATATCCATCGCCTAGGACCTAAAAAAGTTAATCCCACGATGGGGTGAGATATACATCTCAGTAAGGTGGGTCCTAACCCTAGGTTAGGTTGACTGTCCACTTAGGCAATTACAATTACAAACAATTCATATAAAATTCCAAGAGGCATTCAACTATCACGAAATCACACATGAACAAGTATGCACTCCAGGCATCTTATCATGTCATTTAGTCCAAGCATGCATAAACAAGCCATGTTACGCCTTCCACCCTTTCCTGCCTTTTCACTTTTGTGCCCGTGTTTAAAACGCCTCAGGCTCGGTCCGCGTAAACGCATCAGACCGTCTCATTGATAAACCCGCGTAAACGCATCAGGTTTTCAATGTCACTCCAAGCTTGTGTCGACACATATGACCTTCTCAATCTCGCGTATCATACGCCTCAGGGTGCCATTCAATTCAAACTTCGCGCCTCAGCGCCTCAGGGTATCCAGTCACACAACCCCGCGTCTCAACGCATCAGGGTATCACAACTTCTCAGACTTGCCAAATGATCATTTTAGTTCATTTCAAAACACACGTTCAATTGCAAGCTCATGCGACGTACGACACATCCATGGCCTGCGAGGCAATTACATTTGACATACAATTACAACAACCAATTCATGACACAAGCATCATTAATCGATCAAGCCCTCAATAGCTTTCTAGAACATACATTGGGCAACCACATAACAACTTCCAAAAATCGATCGATTCGTATCGAAAAATCACCCAATCGAGTCCAATCTTCCTATCAAAGGTTTAGAATCCCCTTACCTCAAGATTAATGAAATAAAATTCTTCTCCTAAGCACCTCAAGGGTTCGGTCCAAATAGTCCAAGGATAACTCAACCGCGCAACCTAATGAAATTCATCCAATCGTCAATTTTTCTTGCTCAATTAGCTAATCCATGGGACATAAACCTTATTGACATGGTCATCAACATCCTAGCATGTCTCAATGATAAATTTGAGACTCAATTCTAACACCAACGGTCCCCAACAGAACCGGTATGCATAGAACCGAACCGGGAATTTTCAATTCTGTGTATACCCCAATTAATCAGCCCTTAAACTACCTCAAATCCTCAATTTATTCACTAATCTACTTGCTAACATGTAGTTCTAAGGGTTGGCGAGCCTCATCGAAAATTTGGAGCCAAGGCGAGGCCGAGAAGTCCTTGAATGGCGATGGTTCCTTCAGGTCCTCCAACAGTCAGTTTTTGTCCTTCAAACACAAGACCCATTTGGGGTCAAAACTCCATCAAATTCCTCTAAAGTTTTTACCACAGCTCATCCAACTTTAATACTATAAGTGTAGAAGACCTTACCGAAGATTTGAAGCAATTTGAAGTCCGAAAGACCCCGGAACAGGTCTTTCCCCAAAACCGATTAGAATCTGACCTCGCCTGACCTTTGTCCACTCAAATCGAGCTATGGAAAGATCTATAGGGTCAAATTGAGCTTATAATATGTCTATTCAAAGATAAGATAACAAACTTTCATTTGGCGATTTTACCTCAATCCAGTATCAGACGAAGAAGATATGATTGGAATAGTGGGATGGTCGGGACTAGTCGGCTGGGAGCTCTTGAATTCAAAACTGACCAGCATGACTTTTGCTCTTTCAAACGGCTCTACGAGACAAACGGCTGGGTGGATTCGGACCCATAATAACTTGTTAGAATGACAAGACGATAAGCTTTCCAACGGTAGGTGGTACGCCTTAATCCAAAGACGGACAAAGAAGTTATGGCCAGTTTAGTGAAGTAGTCGGTACAGGGCAGCGGGCTGGTCGGGCTCTCGGCCAAAAGAAAAGGAAGAAGAAGATGAGGAAAGTGAGAGAGAGAGAATGGTTGATCCATTGGAGAGAGAAGAGAGGGAGATTAGTCTATAGTCCATCTTGGTCAAATGCATGAATGGTAGGTGAAATAGTATCTTTCATTAATGCTAATCACTCCAACATTTGACACTTGTCCTCATGCAAATAATATCTTGATATCCAATGACTAAATTTTCCTCCAATTTTCGGCCATCAAGGGGGGGTTAACAAAAGATCAAAATGCCCTTATTCAATTCTTAAGGCAAGGGTATTCTTTCAGGGGCAAAATGATAATTTTGCACTTTCAGTCCGAAGCTTTACTTTTTAAATTTAAATTACTTTTGATGAGACGACGTCCAATTCCTTTGAAATGTTACAATTCTTCATTGTCCGATATCAAATTTCGCGATTTCATTCACTATCAATAGCCTCGAGGAGGGTCGGAATCTGGAATGTCACAAAATGAGTATTTATCCATATCTAAGAGCACATTCTGGAAGATTTACTAATAAAAAAAGGAAAATACATAAAATAAAAAACTACGATCCCAAATCAATCAAACTGATTGCACGATCTTTAATTGATATCCAAAGGTACGATTCTGAATCTTCTAAAATTGATAACACAATTTTCAGTTGATACACCGCCTCAAGTAGAAGGGTTGAGATTGCGAATCTTCAACTTGTCTCATAAAAATTCAAAATGTGATGTAGGAAGAGCTTTGGTGAGAGCATCGACCAATTGGTCCGTAGTGTAGATAAATTGCACA
This sequence comes from Rhodomyrtus tomentosa, assembly GCA_028455895.1. NCBI lineage: Eukaryota > Viridiplantae > Streptophyta > Magnoliopsida > Myrtales > Myrtaceae > Rhodomyrtus > Rhodomyrtus tomentosa. The sequence continues at coordinate 28,920,861 of JAPCWY010000001.1, read as the reverse complement.
TTGAGCTGTCATTCGGCGACACGATCATAGACAAAGTGGAAGTCAATTTCAATATATTAGGTACGAGCATGAAAAACCAGATTAGCAGACAGATAAGTGGCACCAATGCTGTCACAACAAAGGATGGAAGGACCTTGAAGAGAGATTCCAAGCTCTTGAAAGAGTGACTCAAGCCAGATGAGTTCAACTGCAGCATCAGCAAGGGCTTTATACTCAGACTCTGTGGAAAAGTGTGCAACAATTTGTTGTTTCTTAGAGCTCTAAGAGACTAAGTTAGAACTCAAAAAAATAGCATACCCTCCAGTTGGCTTCCTGTCATTAGAGCTACCAGCCCAATCCACATTGGAAAAGGTTTGCAAGCGAGTATCATTGCATCAGGAAAGAAATAAACCAAACAACCTTGTATGTTTGAGATAAAGCAAGATGCATTTCACCATTTGCCAATGGTCGTCAGTTGGTGCATGTATGAATTGACATGCTCTATTAACAACAAATGAGAAACCTGGTCTTGTTAATGTCATGTATTGGAGGGCGTCTACTATAGACCGATATAGAGAAGCATAAGACATTAGAGCACCCCTTGTCTTAGATGGATTTGTAGTTGTGGTCATAGGAGTTCGAACATGCTTGCACTCAGACATTCTAGCCCGGTGAAGATCATCAATATAACGTCCTTGAGAGAGAAGTAGCCCTTTAGATTGACAGATAGCTTCTATTCTAATGAAGAAGTGCAGTGGGCTGAGATCCTTAAGGGAGAACTTTGCATACAATTTCTTTAAGACTGAACTGATAGTGGAATGTGCATTACTTGTAACTAGAATGTCATCAACATAGATAAAAAAAAATAAATGATCTTAGTGCCTCTTCGATAGAAAAAAATGATCTATTTGTGATGTTGTGAATCCCAAATAAAGCAAAAATTGAGAAAGTCATTGGAACTAGGCTCATATAGCGAATGATGCAACTTGCAAACATGGTCACGATGAGTTGGGTCTTTAAACATGGAAGACTGCTCCATGTACACCTCTTCAGAAAGAACCCATGTAAGAAAGCATTGTGCACATCCAATTGTTGCACTTGCCACCCTTGAGAGACAACAATAGATAAAACGGAATGAACAATGGTAATGTTAACAGCTGGACTGAAGGTTTTTATGTAGTCAAAGCCTTATTGCCGATGAAAACCCTTAGCAACTAGGCGAGTTTTATGGCGCTCAAGACCATCATCCGCTTTGCGTTTAATTTTGTAAATCCACTCACACCCGACGAGATTCATGGAGGAAGTCCGAAGGACTAAAGGTCAAGTGCCATTTTTTAGCAAGGCATTAAATTCATTACTCATAGCTTCACGCCACTGGGTAAATGAGGATGGCTCAATGAGAGGGGTGGTAATAGTGTTGATTTGAGGAGGATGAGAGCAAAGTTGCATGGTGTGGGTGCTTGTTGACCTAGGTAGGGGCTATGTAGCATGGACAAGACATGAGACACGGGACACTACATGACACGATACGCCGACACGTGATTTCTGAAAAAATAGAGAATTCCGACACATTGTATATTAAATATAATTTTTTTATATATACGTAATAAATTATTATTTTTATCATTTTACAAACAAATAAATAATAAAAAAGAGCTCCAAAATGAATTTACACTAAATAGACCATGTGCTGCCATCTTCGGGGGTGAAATCTTCCGTGGATGGTGAAAAAAGAGTCTCGTGTGGTTTCTTGTTCAACTATGAAGGAAATGGTCCCACATTGCTAAGAAATTGTGAGAGATAAAGGAAAAGCTTTTATAAATTAGGGGCTCAGTAGGGTAGGTTTATATTGATGGGTTGACAGGCCATCAGGAAACCTGCAAGTTTCGGGCCCAAGAGTGGGTTTCAAAATACAAGCTCTGTCCATAGTGTCTTGGATGTGACCCATCTGTGGACTGAGTTGAACATTTTACCACGTCATGTTAGAACGTGTTTGTGCGTGTCGGACATGTGTTCGGTGTTCGACACGAGGAAAATTTATTTTTAGGCATGTCCGTGCTACATAAGGTAGGGGTGGGGGTGGTGGTGGTGGTAAAGAAGCTAACGAAGAGGTGGAATGATAAAGATCATGGAGGGGTCTGGTTCTTATGGCGGGGGAGGTGGATGAATCGGTTGTAGATGATACTGTGAGAGTATGTATATGACCCTCTTATCTCACTATAGTAGCAGGGGAAGGAACGCCAATAGGGGCTGAAGCCCATGGTTCTCGAACAGATGTAGGTGGGGATGAGTAAGGTGATAGACCGAGAATAGAAGGAGTTGCAGAGGGACAATATGTTTCATCAAAATGAACATGTCGGGCCATGTATAAATGATTTGTGACAGGTTCAAGACAATGATACCCTATATGAGAGGGAACCGTATCCCAAGAAAATATAGGGAATGGATAAAAAATACATCTTATGGGCGTTACAAGGACGTAGATATGGAAAATAGTGACACCCAAAGATATCTAAGAAAGAGTAATTCGAAAGGTGACTATAAATCATTTCAAAGGGGGGAATATGTGAGGTAAACTGCAGTCTTGAATTCGTAGTGCCAATATTACTGAGGGACAGAGCCATGAGCTAATAATGTTAAATCGGTTTCAACTATATGCCTATGATGATGCTCAACCGCCTTTTGTTGTTCCTAGGGGCGAAGAGGCGATGAACAATACCGACTTTTGAGAAAAAAGATGGGAGGGTATGAAATTCACCACCACGGTCTGTTTGAATGACTTTAATTTTTCATGAAAAATGACGTTGGATAAGAGTTTAGAAAGTAAAAATAGAGTAAACATCCGACTTTGCTTTAAGAGGATAAAATCAAATAAATTTTTGCAATCATCAATAAAATAATGAAATAGCGATGACCTCAGTCGAAACAAAATTAGATGGACCCCAAACATCACTATAAATTAAATCCAATGGAAATAAACTACGAGTTGGAGATGTTCCTATGACAAGCCTTGCCCAATTAACAAGCTATACATAAATGACTCAACCGTGTGGACTGACACTACAAATTATTCTCTTTGATCATGAAACGTAAGAGATACTCATGGGGATGACCAAGACATTGAAGACAACCATCCATGGAAGTTCGTTTCGCAATACTGTCAGTAGGCATTGAAGGTTGTTACGGTATGGTGTAAAGATCACCACTACTTAGGTTGGAAAGAAGAACCACCTTGGTCATTAGATCCTTAACCACAAAGTGGGTAGGATAGAATTCAAAAAAGAAATGATTGTTAGTCACAAAATTTTTGAACGGAAAGTAAACGCTTAGAAATATCAAGGACATGAATAACATCTTTTAAGCTTAAATAAAGATTTGAAGTGGGGGAGTAAATAAAAGCATCAATATTAGTGATTTTGAGACCCTTACCATTTCCCACGTATAGTTGATCCGATCCATGACAAGCTCTGTAGAAAGCGAATGATTGTATATGAGGCGTGACATGGTAGGAGGCACCCGTGTCAGGGTACCAAGGTGTGGTATTGGTGGGTAAAGGTAGAAGAGGGGGAAGGGTATGGCTCAGGCTGGCATTGAGAGAGTGAGAACATTGGAAAGATGTAGCATAAGAAGGGTTATGTGTAGGAGGTGGGTAATAAGGCATACCCAAAGGGCGATAGTAGCAAGTTGTGGCACTGTGATTTGTACGTTGATAGATAGAACACTATAATCGACCTTGTTGAGCACCACGGGTACCACGACCACGGCGAAAGCGACCACCGCAACCCCCACGATCTCTAGACTGACCACGACCAGAGAAAGATGAACCCAGAGGGGTGGAAGCAAAAGTAAAGGAATCTCGTTGAATAGAGTTGCTTGTAGCAACCTGAGAGAGAGGCTAAGAGATCTGTAAATTTTGGAAGGTCTTAATACTCTCATGACTTAGCAAAAGGCCTTGAAGATCTATAAACGATATTGGTTTAGAACTGTGACATTCTGATTTTTCCTGTCATTTCGAGACTTATAAATGAGAATGTATCTAACGATGTATTTCAGTCGTATCTCACTCGGATCTGATCAATCTCGAGTTAACTGACCAAAAAGAAAAGGCTAACACGAGACAACGTACGTGGACCTAGGAAACTCTAATAGGAAATGACACTTTGACCATAAGAATTATAGAGGGAGTATTTAGAACCATTAAAGGACGATCTAAGAATGATTAAGGAATACATTGCTAGCGTTATACGATTGGGGCGCGGGTGATGCCGCTTAACCAATATATAATTTGTGAAATTTTCCTAAATAGAACGATGACGATCGAGACCGTCGGAACTAGTAATAGATCCTCGCAATTACATGACAACCAAAGTCGCCATGAACCAACGAGCCCTAAGTGTGATGAGAATCACATAGTCGATACGCGTAACGTCTGCAAAAGCTGCTCGTTAGTTCGGGATAGTCTGAAATTACAATTGATGAAGAAATAACCCTGAGACAAGTCTTGAAATTGGAAAATGAAAAATCAAGAATTCCAACATTATAATCGGATTGGATGTTGCCTCATCGAAGAAAATTTAATTTAGAAAAAATGATGTTCCATGCAACGAGAGTCAAATTACTGTTTTGCCGCTCAAGTCTTGGTCTTGTATTCATAAATGGATAAGGACATTTTGGTTATTGACCATATCCTTATAGCTGTCGAAAATAAGAAGAAATGAGGGCCATTGGATGAAGAAATGATGAGCTAAATGACAAGTGTCAATAGATGGAGCATTAACACTAATTGATCAACTTTTAACCTACCATTTTTTGGGGTTTGACTCTCAAAATTGGTGTATACATTCCTCTCTCCTTCCCTCAGCAGAACACTCCACTAGCCACAATCTTCTTCTTCTTCCTCTTCTTCCTCTTTTCTTCTCAGCCGAAGCCTCCCTACACGACCAGACTGGATTGCCTCATTCGTCGTCGTCGAGCGCCACCGTCGATGATCGCTTGAGCTCGCGCTGACCACCAACCTGTAGCCCCACCTCTTGTCGACCACCTCCAAGTGGTAGTTTGACATTTGGCCACTTGAGGAGCTCCCCAGTCAATCTCCCGGAAGTCGACAGATTTCATCGCAGCTGGAGGTAAGTCATCGTTTGACCTTCATAGGACCTCGATTTGTCTCAAATTTCGGCCAACTTTTATAGACATGTATGACATTTGTTTATTGAGCTGTGGTGAAATATTTGGCAAATTTTGATAGAGTTTTGATGTCGAAATGTGTTTGAAGGGTAGAAACTGACCGGCATTGGACCGAGGGAAACCGAACCTGTTTGGTACTTCCGAGCGTTGCCTTACCTTCAAATTTTTGGTGAGGCTCTCTAACATGTAGGACTATATGTTAGCAAGTATTTTAGTTGATAAATTGAGGTTTAAAGATAGTTTATGGGATGATTAACCGGGTGTGAAACAGAACCGAAATTGCCCTATTTCGGTTCTGTGTAAATCGAGACCTTAGGGGCTGTTAGGGGTGTTACTGGGCTCTAATTTCATCGTTGAGGCATATGAGGACATCAATTGATATGTTGTTAAGGTTTATGCTTGGTGGTACGATGATTGGGCGAGGAAAATTGATGAAATGGGTTGAATTCTATTAGGTATACGGCTGCCCTGTTTTGGATCACTAGGGTCGATTTGTCGGAGGGCCTTGGAAGGAGGATTTTGCTAAATTAAGCCTAAGGTAAGAAGTCCCTAAACCTTGGCTAGGCGGATAGGCCTTGACTGGATGAATTGGTTGTGAATTGGGTGAATTTTTGTGAGATTATTGTGTCGTTGCTCAATGTTTACCATTGTGGATTGATGAATGCCTGAATGCTTGTTAAATGCTTATACCTGGTGCTGATTGCCACTTTTGAGTGATGAATTTGATTGCCTCGCATGCCGTAGACACTTAGCTCAATGCACGAGCTTGTACTCGATCTTGAAGTCTTGAATTGGAAAGGAATTGGCATGCTTGAGGACTTGATACCCTGATGTATTGAGACGCGGGGTTGTGGTGGCTGATGTCCTGATGCGTTGAGACGTGGGACAAGATTGATTATGTGTCGACATAGGCCTGGAATGGCATTGAAAACCTAATGCGTTTACGCGAGTTTGTCAATTTGATGGTTTGAGGCGTAATGACGCGGACCGAGCCTGTGGCGTTGTTAACGAGGGCGTGAATCATGAGAAAGTTCTGAAGGGGGGAATGTGTGGCTTGATTTTGTATTCCATGTCTGACTTAATTGCTAAGTTATGTAGACATGACTGCTTGGTTGTCAATTGTTTGTATCCATGTGGTATTTTATGACTGTTGAGTGCCTTATAGTGTTGAATGAGTGTTCTTATTTATTGTTTGCATTTATCTAGGTGTACTGTCAACCTGATCTAGGGTTAGTACTTATCTTACTGAGATGTCGATCTCACCCCGTTGTGGGACCTTACTTTTTTAGACCTTAAGCCTTGAGGATGTTTTACCTACATGTCTAGGCGATCCGAAGGAAATGACCACCTATTTTGATAAATTTCTGGACGATCGGGCACCGTGTATGTTAGGAAATGTACATTTGTCTAGGTCGACGAGGGTGGTAAGAACTGAAAACCACATAGGTTTGAGGCCTGGTTTTGTAGGGTAGGCGAGATTACCACGGGTCCGTTGAAGTCTACTGAGGTGTCTCGAGGAGCCATCCTTAACTGGCGCCATCCCACTCGGGATTCTGTAGAGGTAGAGGTGTCCGTTGCTGGCTCAAGAAACATGCCTGAGAAGACCCCAACCTTGGAGGACACCGATGAGGTGATTGTGATCGAGGCCTCAGAGGACAAGCTAGAGGATGCCACGATGGAGGACACTGTGGCCGTGCGCTCCGAGACTTTTTCAGACTACGAGCCTGAAGAAGATGCAAAAGAGACTGATGATTTCAGCAGTTCGACTTAGGCGTTTCCTGGCGTTACCTTGTAGTCTTTTGATGATGACCTTGTCAGTTTGGCTATTTTTGGGGGACTTGGATATAGATTATCTTTTGATTAAGTCTCTTGCCCCGACTTGTCAGCACGACTAGCTCACTTGCACTTTTGTATGAACTCTTGTTTATATATGTATTATGTTCTTGCTACCTAGGTTTGTGACATTTTGATTTTTCATATCATTTTAAGACTCATTAATGAGAAAGTATCTAATGATATATTTCAGTCATATCTCGCTCGGATCTAATCAATCTCGAATCGACTGACCAAAAGGAAAAGGCTAACGCGAGACAAGGTACGTGGACCTAGGAAACTCCTCTAGGAAATGACACTTTGACCATAAGGATTGTCGAGGGGACATTTAGAGCCGTAAAAGGCCGATCTAAGAATAATTAAGGAATGCATTGCTAGCGTTATATGACTAGAGCACGGGTGATGCCGCTTAACCAATATATAATTTGCAAAATTTTCCTAAATCGAACAGTAACGATCGAACTCATCGGAACTAGTGATAGATCTTTATAATTACATGACAACCAAAGTTGCCATGAATTAATGAGCCCTAATTATGATAGGAATCACAGGGTCGATACGCGTAACGTCTGCAAAAGCCGCCCGACAGTTCGGGATAGGCTGGAATCGCATTGGATAGAGAAATGATTCAGAAACAAGTCTTGAAATTCGAAAATGAAGAATCAAGAATTTCAACATTACAATTGGATTGGCCGTCGCCTTAACGAAGAAATTTGAAATCAAAAAAACGACGTTCCGGACGTCGGGGGTAAAATTACTATTTTGCCCCTCAAGCCGTAACCTTGCCTATATAATTGGATGATGGCATTTTGGTCTTTAACCACACCCCCATAGCTGCCGAAAATTAAAGAATTGAGAGCCATTGAATGCACTTTGATTGACACAATGGACAAGTGTCAAAAGATTAGGCCTTCTGTTGATATATTCACTTTTTACCTACCATTCAACTCAAGTTGACTCTTGAAAATAGAATAAACCTCTCTCTCTCTCACTCACTTGGCCGAAACCCCCATTCCTCCTTTGTAAATTTCTTCTTCTTCTTCCTCCTTCTGTTGATCGCCTGCCGCCCGACCGATTTTGACCGCTAGCTTCGCTCGTTCTGACCGCCACTTCCGGCGACTTCCAACCACCGAACCGACCACCCACTCCTTCCTCATCCTCTTGCCGACATTTTCAAAGTGGAAGCAAGTTTTTTGACCACCTGAGGAGCTCCGACTGGCCAATCTCCCGAAAGTCGATGGAAATCATCGCAACTAGAGGTAAGCCATGTTTTAGGCCTCTTAGGGCCCCGAAATCTTAGATTTTTTCAACTAAATTTTGTGGACATCTAGGAGACACATAGATGGAGCTGTGGTAAAAAGTTTGGATGAATTTGATGGAGTTTTGACCCTAAATGGGTCTTCTATTTGAAGGGCCCGAACTGACCGGTTGAGGACTTGGGAAGATCGGCACCATTCAAGGACTTTTCGGCGTCGTCTTGGCTCCAAATTTTTGGTGAGGCTTCCCAACCCTTAGAACTACATATTAGCAAGTAGATTAGTGATTACATGGAGGATTTAAGATAGTTTAATGGCTGTTTAGTTGGGGTATACACAGAACTGAAATTATCCTACTTCGATTCTGTGCATACCGGTTCTGTGGAGAGCTGTTGGTGGTTGTAATTGAGCTTCAAATTCATCGTTGAGAAGTGTGAGGATGTTAATTGATTGACCCATGAGGTGTATGATTAGTGGGGTGAAGTTTTGAGCAAGAAAAATTGATGATTGGATAAATTTCTTTAGGTTGTGCGGCTGAGTTGATCTTGAGCCACTTGGATAGAATTCTTGAGGTGCTTGAGGAGGGATTTTGTTGAGTGAAGCTTGAGGTAAGGAGATTCTAAACCTTTGATAGGAGAATTGGACTCGATTAGGTGACTTGTGTGAAAATTGATCGGTTCTTGGAGACTATAATATGGTTGTCCAATGTATGTCATAAAAAGCTATTGAGGACTTGATTGAATGATAATATTTGTGTCATGAATTGGTTGTTGTATTGTTTGTCAATTTAATTATCTCGCATGCCATGGACGTGTCGTTTGTCGCATGAGTTGCATTCGAACATGTGGTATGAAATGAAATAAGTTTATGGCATGACTGAGAAATGGTGACACCCTAAGGCGTATGAGACGCGGGGTTGTGTGTATGTATGCCTTGAGGCGCTGAGATACGGGGTTTGAATTGAGTGGCACCCTGAGGCGTACGAGACGTGGGGTTGTGTGGATGTATGCCCTGAGGTGCTGAGACACGGGGTTTGAATTGAATGGAACCCTGAGGGGTACGAGACGTGGGGTTGAGGAGGCCATAGTCCTGATGCGTTGAAACGCGGGACGGAGTTGTGATGTGTCGACACAAGCCTGGAGTGACATTGAAAACCTGATGCGTTTACGTGGGTTTGTCAATGAGATGGTCTGATGCGTTTACGCGGACCGAGCCTGAGGTGTTTTAAACGCGGGCATGAAAGTGAGGAGGCAAGAAAGGGTGGAAGTTGTAATATGGTTGGTTTATGTGTGCTTGAACTTAATGATGTAACGAGATGCCTAGATTGCATGCTTGACTTCTATGTGTTATTTCGTGCTAGTTGATTGCCTCTTGTGATTCCTGTATAATTTGATTGTGATCGTATCTGCCTGAGTGGACTATCAGCCTAACCTAGGGTTAGGACCCACCTTACTGAGATGCATATCTTACCCCGTTGTGGGACCCCATTTTCCTTTCAGATCCTAGCCTTGAGGATGTGGCCAATCAGGTTTGGAGATCCGAAGGAGATGTCGATTTATTTTGAGGAGTTCCCTGACGGACAGGGGACCATTTATGTTAGGAAGTGTACAGTCGTTTGGGTAGATGAGGGTGATAGTAACTGGAAGCCTCACATGTACGAGGAGGTTATAGTGGTCAAGGCTACCGAGGATGACCTGGTGGAGTTGTCAGAGTACGAGACGCTCGAGGATACGGTGGAGATTTGCTTTGAGACTTTCTCGGAGTATGAGCCTACTGAGGAAGCGGAGGAGACTGATGACTCTAGTAGCTCGACTTATGAGGCTTTATTTTACTAGTCTGACATATTGATGGTGTCCTTGATATCTACTTCTTTTGCGACACTGAGGACTGCCTTTTGTACTAGCCATGCCACCCTACTAACCAGCATAGTTAGTTTATCGTGTCTTGAATGGATATTCGGATATTATGTATTATTGATACCCTCGCTATCCAGGTCCCATTTCATAATTGTACAGAGGAGTTTTTATATCGCCGCTTCCACATGCTTTTTATATGATATATCTCTCGACCTGTATGTGAATCCTGGGGCCTCGAGAGAGTTTGTGCTTGTAGGGAGTCGCGAACTCGTGCTACAGGGCGCGGGGCGTAACAAGGTTCCTATTGATGATTGCACGGAGGAGTGTATGTTATCGCTTCCGCATGCCTTTTTATATTATGCATCTCTCGATAAGTGAATCTTGGGACTTGAGTGTTAACTTGAAGGGAGTCGCGCGCTCGTGCCTAAGGTACGAGGCATGACAAGAACGGCCAAGTAGGATAGAAACAATGTCTTGGAGATCAGATCGGAGACCACAGAAGATGTGGACATTGAAATCTCCCAATTCAAGAGGCTTGCCTATAACACCCATCTCATCGGCTACGAATTTTGCAACTTGGACAAAATCAATAATTGGTTTGTCATGTTTTTGTTGTAGACGTTGAAGATTTAGAAGAAGGGAGGGCATACATGTAGCAGAAGCTTAGCCAAAAGAGGCATTGAGAGCATCTCGGATGTTTTTGCTAGTTGGTTTACCCATAATAAGAGACAAAATCGATTCTGATAGGGACGCAATTAAGAGACTCATGATGGAAGCGTCCTGTTGTTGCCAGAGTGCTGCTTGGGCTACATAAAAGGGACATGATTTGTTTCCATTGACATGACCATAGAGGTTTCGTCCCTTGAGAACTGGACAACCTGTGCTTTCCATAGCAAGTAATTTGATGCTATGAGACACACAGAAAGGAAGTCGTGAGCAGATTCGAATGGAGGAACTGTAGAAGGAGGGTTTGTAATAGTAGTTATGGTGGTAGTAGTAGCGTCGGAGCTTTTCACTACTATTTTGACCACCTTTGTAGAAGGAAAAAAATGAAGAAGAAGTAGAAGAAGAAAACTAGGGTTGAATATAGGCGTGAGCCTTAGATGGCTCTGATACCATATTGAATCAGAAATTATCGCAATTTTTTATTAAGATGAAAATGGGTATTTGCATTTACCATATAGTACATTCTAGAAGATTTACTAACAAAAAAGAAAAATACATAAAATAGAAAACTACAATCCCAAATCAATCAAACTGATCGCACGATCTTTAATTGATATCCAAAGATATGATTCTGAATCTTCTAAAACTGATAACACAATATTTGGTTGATACATATCAGGTCTAAAGTGTTGTCTTCTTTAGGAAAAGTTTCATCATAGAATAGATGAAGCCTGAGACCCCTTAATGCTGGAAGGCTAACAGATGTTAATGACTAATGCAAGTGAAGGTGAAGTGATACATAATCGAAGTGGAAACCTGATCGGCCTATCGGTAATAAATAGAATTTATGGCTTTTTTATTAAAAAAAGGGATAATTGTTTTTACACATTTAAGTGTTTTTTCAAAATATTTAAACATTTACGGCGTGTGCAGCTGATCAGTTCGCGCATGGCTTTGCATATAAAAGCAAAGCTGCTCACTTCCTCACTCGGTGCGCTCTCTCTCTCTCTCTTGGCAGTTTGAGCTCCTCACACGGTGTGTGCTCTCCCTCGGTAGTTTGAGGTAAGTTTTGGTATAGTTATTTTTTTTTTAGTTTCTTAGATATACATATTTATTTATTTTGTTATTATTTGTACATGTTCATTTATTTGCATTTGTTATATTATTATTATTATTATTATTATTATTATTATTATTATTATTATTATTATTATTATTATTTACTTTATTATTTTATCTATTTCATTTGTTATATTGATAATTATAATGTTAATGTGGTTTTTTTTGGTCGAATAATGTTAATGTGGTTTAATGAGTATATTTATTTGAAATATTATTTTTTTATATGTAATTTTATGTTATTTACAGGTTGTTAGAATATGTTTTTTTTTGTTTTTTTTAATGTTTTGGTAATCTTTAAGTTATTTATAGGTTCTTATCAACAAACACTATGTTTTTGTGTTTTTATGTTTTTTTATAGGTTGCTATTAATATGTTTAATTTTTTTAATGTTAAGATGATTAATATATTTTAAATTTTGTTATTGTAATAGGTATCCATGTTAGTATTGTTTATTTTTATTTTAGATTTTGTTACAAATATGTTTAAATTTGAGGTTATTATTTTTTAATTTGTTAGTTTTCTAGGAAAAAATATTTATCAATTTTGAGATGAAAAAATAATTTGTAATTTATTTATTTAGCAGAATGTCATCTAAATCTTTTGCGACTGTGTACTGGGGAGGTAGAATAGTACGAAATGAATATAGAAATGATTATGAAAGTGGACAGTCTACTATGTTGGAGTTTAGAAAAATATCCACATTTGATGAGTTATATATATTACTATTGAGCATGTATTGAATCTACCAGAGAACCAATATATTCGCAGTTTGATATTTAGACAATAGGTTCTAACACCCAAGAGTATTAGACATGACATTGTGGAGGTGGATAATGATGCTATAGTTAAGATAATCTTGTAGTTTGCACTTTAGTGATGAATGCTTCAGCTGGGGGAGGTTCGAATGTTGATGAAGATGATGCTGATCTGGAAAATCAGAACATAGAGTATGATGATGATGATGATGATGATGATGAGGACGACGACAACAATGAAGAAGATGACTAGTGGCTCGATAGTGATGACAAAAACAATGGTGGTGATGGTAGTTATATGATAAATGAGAGTCAGTAATAATATGGAGGCTTACTACAACACCAATTGCAATAAACCTATTTTGCCTTTAAAACATCCACTACCTTATTTAGATATTGACTTTGATATAATGCAAGTAGATAGAAGAGCTAAGCCAGGCCATAATGTGTTGTTTGATCTATCGAAAAAATTTGATGAGGGATGTTATTTCCATCAAAGGATGTGGTGCAGTTGGTTGTGAAAGAGTATTCATTGAGAAGAAATCATTAGTTTCACATTGATGAGACAAGGAAGGAAACATATGAGATAAAGTGTGGTAATCCAAATTGAGAATGTCATTGGAGGCTCCGTGGCCGTGCAACTAATAAAGCTGGTACCATGTTTTGGAAAATAACTAAGTATAATAGGCCACATACAATTAGTAATCCTCAAATGTCAATGGATTATCAGCAACTTGATCAGAATTACCTTTGCAAACATATAGAAGCATGATTGCTATCCAACCAAATATCAAAATCAAGCCATTAATGGCCAAGAGTAAAAATAAGCCGGCCTTTGAACGTACTTATCATAAAACGATGGAGATAACCCGGTTTCGGAAAGGATGCACATAGAAGGACGACATCATCATCGATGTTACTTTTGGGTTGTGGATTGTTATCTATTATTACATTGTTCATTTGTCGGATTTTTTTGTTAGTTCATGAATTGTTATCTACTATTGGACTTTCTTTTAATCTGGACATTTCATCTTTATGTATCTTACTAATTTATTTTATGCATTTTTCTTTATATTTTTTTAGCAATTTTATCTATATCTATTAATTATTCATATACTAAATAAATTCATTACATAAATATTAAATTATTTGTTAATTATATGTCTTAATAAATTTAAATTAATTATTCATAATTAACTTATAAAAAAGGTTTTAAAATAAAAATATTATATTTATAAAGTTGCATAAATATAAACGTTATTATAAATATAAAAAAGTAAAAAGTAAAAAAAAAACCATAAGATGTGCGGCTGTATAAAAAGAAAAAGACCGTAAAAAAAAAAAGACAGCCACACAAGTTGTAAATGTGTAAATATAAAAAAAATACGTAAATTCGTAATTTTTTTTAATCATATTTTTGAAAAAAGCCCCGGAATTTCACCTAGTCCCTTGCGTCATTGTCACAGTTCTGTCTGTGAAGCCACCTACCACTAAGTAATCAATAGTCAATACTATGCCAGGGCCCTCCCTGTTGAGCATTTTTTTTCTCCCTCTTTCTTGGCCACGAGTATGTTTCCAACCACTGTAATTCTTATCAACGCTGAGCTTCTTAATTTGAGATCTCACCTTGTCAGCAAACTTATCTGTCTTAACAAAATTAGACATTCTACAAAACACAAAGGAAGGAAATTTCAAAATGCAGTTCCCTGGAAGTACGTCCACAAATGCAAACCGGTGAGAGCAGCTGCAATGGAAAGTCCTTTAGAATGAACTCATGTCCGTTAACTTCTGCTCCAATCTTTCCCAAAGATAAGTACACTACAAGTGCCACAAATTTTGTACAGTGTTCACTTAAGTGCCATAACTTTCAAAACGTTCACTTGAGCGTCAAAATTTTTAAAAATCGTTCACTTAAGTGCTAGTCGCTGATTTGGCAAACTAGGAATAGGACGCGATGTTATTTTAATATTAAGCGGTTCTACGTGGCTCGTCGGGAAGCTGACATGGCATCGGAAATATTTTTATCTTTTTTCGTAGATTTTATTTTTCTGGTTTATTCAATTATTGAAAATTAAAAAAGAAAAACTCATGATTTCTCAGTGGTGGCCGGCGAGGGGTCAGCTTGCCCTGGGCCACCAAGGCAGCGACAGCCCTAGGCAACGGCCGTCGCGACCTTAGCAGCTGCGGGTGAGGGCGTGAAGCCCACACCAGATCTAAGTGAGGGCCTCGTGCCCGCGTTGGCCAATGGCTCGAGGGCCGTCGCCTCAACCTTGCGATGGATGTTGCGGCCTCGTCTTCCATCGTGAGGTCGAGGTGACAGCTCTTGGGCCATTGGCCGGTGGGGGCGCGAGACCCTCGCCTAGATCTGGTGAGGGCTTTGCACCCTCGCCAGTGGCTGCTGAGGCCGCAACGACGTAGCCTAGGGCCGCCGTGGCCTCGCCGGCCCAGGGTGAGCCGACCTTGGCCCTAGGCCGGTCGATGGTGGCCAACCGTGACCCTCGCTGGCTATAACCAAGAAACCTTAGGTTTCTGATTTTTTTTAAATATTAAATAACTAAAATAAAAATAAAAACATCAAAATGAATAAAAAATATTTAAAAATATAAAAAATCCATGTGGTACTAAAAAATCAATAAAATAATAATGAAAAGTCCACATGACAAAAATAGCATTGACCTGATCATTTTTTCATTGGAATTGGCACTCACTTGAATGTTTTTGCTCCGATATAGTAAATGTTTTGAAATTTATAGCATTCAAGTCAACGCCGTACAAAAGTTATGATAATTGTAGTGTACTTATTTCCTTTCCCAAGTACTAATTACATATACATGGACACAATCATAAGCAAATTCGATGATTTGGAAGCTCTCAAAACTACAAGATCAAGCATTTGACCCAAAAGGAGCCAAACTTTCTTACAATGGAATGTCCTTCCTTTTGAATCACAAGCAGCTGGTCTGCACAACGCAAGACATTCACATTCACACCTTGCTTTAGCCTTTGCTTCATATACTCTCTCTCTCTCTCTCTCTCTCTATTTCCTGTATCATGTTTCTTTCTTTGTGCATATGATACACCAAATTCATCTATATACTCCATAATCCCATCCCAAAATAATTTACATTATCAAGTCCTCTCCTTCCAATCCACTTGTAGCTTCCTGGAGGTTACGCCGAATAGGAATCAAAAGTTGGCTTCCAGATGTAATATCTAGTTAGAGATTCTTTCAAAGCCTTGTCTTCTCCCAATAGATGAGAATGAGATGACCTTAGTTTATCCTTATTACTCATTCATTAGTCATGTTTGTCTTTTGCCGAGAATAAAACAGTACAAAGTGTCATTGTAGATGATGTCAAATTAATCACCTAACCCTTCTTTCTCATGTTTTACAGCTTTTGAGGACAATAATTCACAAGTATATCTATCCACAAAACGCGTCTCAAACATCATTGGTCAAGAGATACTTGGACGATAAACCAATGTCAAAATCAGTAGAGGAAGAAAACAACAGGAAGAGATTAGAGATAATTGTGTTCATCAGTCATGCTGCGTTTCCTTTACGGCATAGATGCATATTAATCAAATGCCGCATCTTGATCAGCAGCCACTTGTCCAGACAAAAGGATCCACTTTTATTTTTCTGCAACATTGTCCTAGGTTAGACTTCAATGTATCTGGTAATGGAAATTATAGTAGATGCTTTAAATAAAGTTGGAAAAAAAATTTTGTACCAAACATAGACATACATTTAACAATAGAGTTAAAATTAATTGAGGGACATATTGATAACGATTGGTTCGCTATGAGACATAAATATGAAAACTGTTATATATATAGAGGCAGGTGCTGCCTTTTGGTGGTTGTCTTGTCCTTGAATTTGGTGCAATAGAGCTTTCTGCCTTCAATGTTAATCCCAACCAGCCCGGGTTTTCACACATGCCCACCTGTAATACAGGAGACATTCTCGCCCGGATCCCATGAATCGCGTGTAATCATAACCATGGAAGTTTGTCGGACCTGCGGATCGATGGCTGTGATCGATCTGATCCTTGTGGGATCCAGATTGGACCGGGTCTAAGCAAGAATATGGCCCCACAATGCAGGCGGATAATAAATATGCATCAGCTTGACTCTCGTTCACATAAGGCCGGACAGTCTTTTTCAGAGGCCGAGTCATTGGTAGGAGAAGAGTTGGCCGGCTTCACAGTTCAATGATCGCTCAGTCTAGATCATTCACTTAAACGATTTCTTTGTTTCCTTTTGCCATGCTTTGATGTTTACCCGCTTCGTCGGGCTTGGAATAATGAAGCTTGTAAGCATGAGTTTTGCAGAGTTTCAATCCCGCCACTTGCTTCTTGGTATTGCTCTTGCATTGTGCTTTAACCAAGTCTCCTCCATCTCCAACGAAACAGACAGGCTCGCCCTGCTTGCTTTCAAGGCCGCCATAACTGGAGATCCTTTGGGCGTGCTCAACTCATGGAACAATAACATTGGGCTTTGCCAGTGGTATGGCGTCACGTGCGGTTGGAGTCACCAGCGGGTCACGGTCCTGGATTTGCGATCACGAGGACTCTCTGGATCAATCTCTCCTCATATTGGGAACCTCAGCTTCTTGACAGAGTTACGGCTCCAAAACAACAGTCTCGATCACGAAATCCCCCCGCAAGTCGGTCGGTTACGCAGTCTTCGCATCCTACTACTCGCCAACAATTCGTTCGTCGGTGAAATTCCCAAAAACATATCAGCTTGCTCTAACCTTGTCAGCCTTGTCCTTCAATTTAACCAACTAACCGGAGAAATTCCCACAGAAATCGGTTCATTATCAAAGCTACGGTTTTCTATATGTACAGTAATAATCTCACTGGGTCTGTACCTTCGTCCATAGGGAACTTATCTTCACTGGAGATCCTTTCTTTAACCCTGAACAACTTGGGCGGGAGCATTCCCCAAGTGCTAGGCCACCTGACAAACTTGCAAGTCCTTGCCTTTGGTGGAAACAGATTATCGGGTACGTTTCCATCTTCGCTACTCAATCTCTCTTCGCTTGTTCAGTTCGATGCCGGAAACAACCAGATACTGGGGACTCTTCCTGCTGACGTAGGCTTCAAGCTGCCAGATCTTGTATTCTTCAGCGTTCTCGGGAACCAACTTGAGGGGCCGATTCCTCCCTCGATATCGAACTGGACAAAGCTAGATAAGCTTCAACTTGGAGATAACAGATTCTCAGGGAAAGTACCTTCTTTGGAAAATTTGCATGAGTTCAGTTGGCTTCAAGTCTACATTAATCGGCTTGGAAGTGGAAAACCTGGAGACTTGAGCTTCCTTTGCTCGTCAACTAACAGCACCAGATTGCAGTACGTGGGAATTCACCAGAACAAGTTTGGCGGGGTGTTGTCAAAATGCATAGGCAATTTATCCACCACTCTCACAACATTTACTTCAAGCGAGAATCAAATATCTGGTGAGATTCCAGAAGAAATCGGGAATTTTGTCAACCTGCGATTGTTGGTTATGGGTCTCAACCCGCTTTTAGGTGTTATCCCCTCAAATTTTGGGAATCTGCAAAATCTGGTGACACTGGACTTAAGTTACAGCAACCTGGGAGGGACCATCCCATCTTCTTTGGGAAATCTAACCAGGCTGATTGCACTATATCTTGGTGGGAATGACTTTCAAGGGCATATTCCTCCGCATCTATCAAACTGCCAGTCTCTTAATCTGCTCGATTTGTCTGATAATAATCTGAGTGACGTCATACCCCCGCAACTTATGGGCCTCTCATCGTTGGCAGTCCTTCTGGACTTGTCTCGTAACCTTCTGAGTGGGGTTCTACACATAGAAGTTGGCAACTTAAGAGCTTTGACCGCTTTGGACATCTCGGACAATTTGTTGGTGGGTGAAATCCCAACTAGTTTAGGTGATTGCTCTGCATTGACATTGCTCAGGATGGGGGACAACTTTTTCCGAGGGTCGATTCCTCAATCAGTCAGATCGTTGGGAGGCATTGGAGAACTAGATCTTTCACGCAACAATTTGTCGGGTCAGATTCCAGACTTCTTAGCCGCGTTTCGTTTCTTGAAACTTTTGAATTTATCGTACAATAATTTCGAAGGTATGCTGCCCCGTGAAGGAGTCTTTAAGAATGCTACCGGTATTTCTATCGTTGGGAACAATGAGCTTTGTGGCGGATCGCCAGAATTTCACCTGCCTAACTGCATCACTAAAAGCTCTCATCGCAGAAAGATCAATATAGTGATATTGTCTACTTCCGTTACTTTTGGAATTCTTGGAACAGCTCTTATTCTGGGTTTCATATGTCTTTGTTGGGTGAAAAACAAAGTAGATGAACCAGTTTCAAGTTCGATGGATGATGTACGTTCGAGCATTTCATATGCAACACTCCTAAAAGCAACTGATGGTTTTTCTTCAACGAACTTGATCGGTGTTGGAAGTTTTGGTTCTGTTTACAAGGGGATGCTTGAGGACAATGGAGGTGCTGTTGCTGTGAAGGTGCTTCATTTAGTTCGTCATGGTGCTCTGAAAAGCTTCATAGCCGAGTGCGAAGCATTAAAGAATACCAAACATCGAAATATTTTAAAGATACTGACAGTTTGCTCGGGTAGTGATTATCAAGGAAATGATTTTAAGGCCTTAGTTTATCAATTTATGGATAATGGAAGCCTCGAGCAGTGGCTCCACCCAAAGGCAACATCACTTGATGGGCAGGAGCTTCCAAAAAAATAAAATTTCATTCAGAGAATGGATATTGCTATTGATGTTACTTTTGCATTGGATTGTCTTCATCACGAGTGCCACATCCCCATCATTCATTGTGATCTAAAGCCAAGCAATATCCTCTTAGATGCTAAGATGGTTGCATATTTTGGGGACTTTGGATTGGCAAAATTCCTTCTTGGATCATCCGTCGATACTGTTGCTAACCATATGAGCTCAGTGAGTCTTAGAGGGACAATTGGTTATGCTCCGCCAGGTAATTTCTCTCTTCCCCCTCTTTGTCTCCCTTCCCAAGTGAAATTTGGTAGCTAATGATAACTCTTATAGTCTAATGCACACTATGTTTTGATTCGATGATCCGCACTCCAATTTGACTTGCACTATGATCTAAATGTGTGGCAGAATATGCAATGGGATGTGAGATTTCAAGAGAAGGCGACGTCTATAGTTATGGCATTTCCTTACTGGAGATGTTCACCAGGTTGAGTCCCATCGACGACACATTCATAGACAATTTGACTCTTCGTAGTTTTGTTGCGAAAGCTTTGCCCAAACGAGTGATCTAGATCACGGACAACGTTTTGCTTCATGAAAGAGAGAGCCAATTAGGCCCCCACAGTCCCAAGCAGCGGCTCTTCGATAGCAACAACATATTTCAAGAGTGTCTGGTCATGGTGTATGATATCGGAGTTGCTTGTTCATATGAAGAGCCTAGAAGGCGGATGAGCATAACCGGAGTCGCAAATCAGCTGCATAAGATTAAGAAGAAGCTTCTTGCATTGGGTTCACATGGACGAGACGAACTACTAACATCTGATATTTAGCTGTTGTTCTACATAGAGGGTTGTTTACGGAAGCGGAAGGGGACAGGTAATACCTATGCATTAATTATTTATTTATTTATTTATTTAAGATGATAATTGATCATTACTGCCCATCTGTATCCATATTTAATGCCTTGTTTTTTCTTTTTTCTTTTTCCATTTGTATGATGCTCATCAAGACGAATTGCAATTAATTAGCTATTGGAAATCTAATTCAAAAGTGTATATTATCTCAAAATATTGATGTCATTTTGAGATAAAAGTCATTATGCTCATCAAGAGCAAATTACTCAGCACTGCTATTTCTGAAGTTTACTACTGTTTACTTTAATTTTCACATTTTGATGAAGTTACTATAAACCCTATTGATATTTCGTTGGAGCGTACCCTTCTTAGCGACGCGTTGCATCGGCGCTCGGGTGTAGCGCAAAATGAGCAAGGGTTTTTGCACCAAGATAGGTGGGTGCAGGGGGTAAGGAAGTTAGCCTTGGGCTATCATTCCCAAAGTGATGCGCCACATCGGTGCTCGGATGTGGTGATAAATGAGCAAGGGTCCTCAAACTCCGTAGTCGAGTGTGGGGGGCAAGAAAAGCCCAGGGGGTAGGAATTAGATTGGGAAGTTGGAATGTAGGAACCTTAACGGGTAAATTGAGGGAATTGACAGATACTTTTGCTAGAAGAAAAGTGAATATTGCTTGCCTACAAGAGACTAAATGAAAAGAGAGAAGGCTAAGGAAGTGGATGACACCGGATTCAAGTTATGGTAGACAAACACAACAAAGAGTATAAATGGAGTTGGGATTCTGATCGATAAAAATTTTAAGGATAGATTGGTTGATGTTAAAAGAATAGGAGATATGATTATTTTAGTTAAGCTAGTAGTGGGTGATTTGATTTTGAATATCCTTAGTTTGTATGCCCCTCAAGTTGGACTGCAAGCGTCCGAGAAGAGCATATTTTGGGAAGATCTGGAAGAGATTTTAAGGCGGATACCACACGAGGAGAAGGTATTCATAGGAGGAGATCTAAATGGACATGTCCGTCAGAGTAGTGGAGGTTTTGACAGAATTAATGGAGGTTTTGGATATGGGACTAGAAATGAGGCTGGCGAAGGCATCTTGAGTGTGGCAATAGCTTATGATTTGATGATGGCAAACACTTTTTTTAGGAAAAGAGAATCACATTTGATCACTTTTCGCAGCGGTCAAAATTGTAGCCAGATTGATTTCTTTCTTGCCAAGAGAGAGGATAGAGCTTCGTATGTAGATTGTAAGGTATACTCTGGTGAATGTATAGTTACACAACATAAGTTGGTGGTCTTAGAAGTTCGGTATAACAAAGTACAGAAGATGAAGAGAAGTGCGCAGCACCCTAGAGTAAGATGGTGGAAGTTATATGAGGAGAAACAAACAGAATTCAAGGAAAGAATGCTATAGGAAGGACCGTGGCAACTAGAGGGCGAAGTAAATATGATGTGGAAAGAGATGTCTAACTGCATCCAAACAGTGGCAAAAGGGGTGTTAGGGGAAAGTAGAGGGAATGGACATCAAACAAAAGAAACCTGGTGGTGGAATGAAGAGGTGCATGAGGCAATTAAGCAGAAGAAGGAGTGTTTCAGATGCCTACATAAATGTCCTAATGAAGAGAATTTGTAAAAGTTTAGATTGGCGAGAAAAAATGCCAAGAAAGCTGTACAAGAGGCCAGAGACAAGGTTTTCACCGATAAATACGACAAACTTGGGAGCAAAGAAGGAGAAAGAGACATCTATAGACTTGCAAAATCAAGAGACAAGAAAAATAAAGACTTGACACAGGTTAAATGTATCAAGGATGAAAATCAAACACTCTTGATAAGAGATGAAGACGTCAATGGTAGGTGGATGAGTTATTTTAACAAACTTTTTAATGGGGAGAGCGATAGAAGTGAGGTGGATTTGGAAGATGCTTCTGATGATTCAAATAGAAGGTTCGTGCGTAAAGTTAAAGCACGAGAAGTTAGGGAGGCATTAAAAAAGATGAAGACTAGTAAAGCCTTGGGACCCGATGGTATTTCTATTGAAGTGTGGAGATGCTTAGGGGATGTAGCAATAAGTTGGTTGACTAGTCTTTTTAACAAGATCCTTCATACTAATAAGATACCTGATAAATGGAGGAAGAGTATACTTGTGCCTATATACAAGAACAAGGGGGATATCTAGAATTGTTCTAATTATAGAGGCATCAAACTTATGAGCCATACAATGAAACTGTGGGAGAGAGTTATTGAGCATCGTTTAAGAATAGAGACCAAGGTTTCTGTCAATCAATTTGAATTTATGCTAGGACGATCTACCATGGGGGCTATTTTCTTAATACGACAATTGATGGAAAGATATCGAGAAAGAAAGAAGGATCTCCATATGGTGTTTATTGATCTCGAGAAGGCGTATGATGGGGTTCCAAAAAAGGTTTTGTGGTGGATTCTTGAGAAGAAAAAAGTACCTTCAAAGTATGTCGAGGCAATCAATGACATGTATAACGGTGCTACTATATATGTGAAGGCTTGTAATGGCATATCAAGTTATTTTCCAATCACAGTAGGCTTACACCAATGTTCTGCTTTGAGCCCTTACCTTTTTGTCCTACTTATGGATGAGTTAACAAAAAATATTCAAGATGAGGTGCCGTGGTGTATGCTATTTGCAGACGATATCGTACTTATTGATGAGACTAGGGCTGGGGTTAACGCTAAGTGATAAGTATGGAGAAGCACGTTGGAGTCTAAAGGATTTACGATAAGTCGAAGTAAGACGGAATACTTGAAGTGTGAGTTTGACACGGCAGGAATAGGGGATCAAGAAATCGTAAATATGCTCGGACAAGAGGTACCCAAAAAAGATACATTTAGATATCTGGGATCAATATTGCAAAAGGAGGGAGAGATTGATGAGGATGTAAGCCATAGAATCAGAGCAGGTTAGATGAAATGGCGCAGTACATCGAGATTTTTGTGTGATCGCAAAATTCCTCTTAGGTTAAAAGGAAAATTTTATAAAACAACAGTCAGACCTGCCATGTTATATGGAGCTGAATGTTGGCTAACACAAAGGAAACATGAGCATAAAATGAGAGTAGCGAAAATGAGGATGTTAAGGTGGATGTGTGGTCATACAAGGATGATAAGATAAGGAATGAAGAGATTTGATGAAAAGTTAGAGTAGAACCGGTGGCGAAAAAGATGAGAGAGCATAGATTGAGATAGTTTGGGCATATTCTCCGAAGACCCTTAGATGCATCGGTATGAACAAAAGCTTGCTATCGAGAGCATAATACGAAAAAAGCAAGAGGTCGACCGAAACTTACTTGGGGGAAAGTAGTAAAACAAGATTTAATGGAGTGGGAAATAGATTAGCGTACGGTTTGTCTTAGGACGGAGTGGAGGGAGTCTATTGGTATTGTGGAGGGGTAGTGTATAGATATATATATATATATATATATATACTTATTTATTTTTACACATTTATTTCTTTTCCCTCCCTTGATTCTGCTTTTATTTTTATGATCCTTTGGGGTTCATCGACCGCCGACCCCAATTAGTTTGGGATAAATGTATTGTTGATGTTGATATTGTTTATGTACTATATCACCTTTCTTTTGTGGGAAAGCATCCAATATCACATACGCATAAAACTAATTATAGACATATCAATATCATTGTTTTAGAATTAGAAGGGAGATCCGTTAATCACATGGATAAGCATCTTTCAAAGGTATAAATACTACTTACCCCTAGAAATTACTAGCTTTCAGTATGCTTAGACTTACTCCTCTATATAGGTAGTGATTGTTAGCATAACATTAGATGTTATTGTAGCGTTATTCACGTCAGTTGCCCGATGGAAGTTTGACTGGATGACCCTTTGCAGGAAGGGGATATCCTTCAAAAAAAGCTTCCTTAAGACAAATCTACCTTCTCGATCTTGGATCTTCAGATGCATGAAACCATTTCAACCGGAAAATTCAATTGTTATTTGTTAACATCTGCTATATCCAGAATTCTGGCACAACACATTTTCAATCAACGGCAAAAGCCATAAAAAAAAAAATCTCAAATTATGTCCACTGTGACTTATTTACTCTAAATTTTTCTGTGACACCAAAATATCTCAAACTTGTATTTGTGCGATACATTTACCTTTTGTCAAAGTTCTGTCAGTAAAAATAGTTAAACATCAGTCCAAATGGACTTCGGAAAGCAAACGACATTCATATGGTGCCCATATGATTTAAGTGAAATAGAAACGATGTTGTTTTGATCGAAAAATCATCTGAAGAAAGCTTGACAAAGGATAAATATATTGTACAGATACAAGTTTGTGGGTCTTTTATGTCACAAAAAAAGGGTAAATTTTTCAAAGTGGGCACAATGTGGGTTTTTGATGTCGAAAAAATAAGTTCAGAATACATGTGTCACCGTGGATATAGTTTAGGATTTTTTTTTATTGTGGCTTTTCCCCTTTAATTAAGAATATCTGGTCGTACATAAGTTGCCCTGAAGTGGCCTCTCGATTGGGTAATTCATAAGATAAGTGCGGGGCATTTTGCAGCGTGGCAGCAAATTTGGATTGCCATCATGACCATTTTCGTGCTGCCGTTACTTCCAACTTACTTAAATTCTCGTGTGCTGTCTAATGATAGGTTGCAAGAATGAGCATCCAGTCAGGGGTTCCATCCCAGGTGGGATGATTTTACATGAAACTGTTCGTGAGGAAGTAACATCTGATATTATAGGATACGTACGATTGAGCACTATCTGACCTAGTAGTTTCTACCGGTGACCTTGGGCATGTTTGATAACGTTCATGTTCTTCTGATTCCAATTCTTTTGTTTTCGGGAACAAAGGAAAGACAAAAATAAAAATCTATTTGGTAATGTCAGTTATTTTTTTCTGTTCCTGAAAACAAATCAGTGGCCAAGAAAACATATTTGGAACATAAACAAAAGGTGGAAAAAAAAAATCTACTTCTCTGTACCCTAGAACAGAATTAGAGAAAAATCATTTATGCTTAGAAATTATTTTTGGGAATAGAATTGTTACCAAATAAGCCATATAGGCTTTAACCATTATGATGTCTGGCCAAAACAATTGTTTTTTCTATACTAGAGTAAATAGGCATAAATACATCTTAAGTGCCAATATTTATGTGTGATCCTTATTTTAGTGTCAATATTTTTTTTTTGGATTACTTAAGTGTCAAATCAAAGAAAAAAGACCACTTTAGTGCCAACAACAAGAAATTCTGACGACCTTATAAGAGATGGTACTTAAATAATCGTTGTTAAAACAATTGGCATTTAAGTGATCTAAAAATGACCACTTTAGTGTCAAATCGGAGAAAAAATGATCACTTTAGTGTCAAAGTCGAGAAATTCCGACGACGTCGCCGGAGTTTGCACTTGAATAATCGTTTTTAAAAAAAATTGGTACTTAAGTGATAAAAAAAATATTAGCATCAAAGTGAGCGCCGTACACAATATTAACACTTGAAGTATCCTTTTGCCAAATTAAATATAAGCATGACTCCTAGAGAGCTGCTAAGCATTTTTCGTTTTTTTGTTAGATGTAAAGTGGGAACCAAAAACTGTCTTAACCAAAGGCACCTTGAGAAGAGATGCTCCATTCTCATCCATATATGTAGCAACGCTTGGCATGTGTTAGAAGTGATGAAGCTGATTCCAAATCTTTACTTCTCTTCATCAACATCAGCTCATTATCTTCACATTAAAATAGGTGCCTGAAGAAGTGAATTTCAAAAGGGCCAGAGCGGTAGATTTTCTTGGAAGTTTGGGTAAAAAAGTTTGGTAACTAAACTGGGGCTGCAAACATTCCACGAGGAGCCGAAGAAAGCCATCTGACACTGCGGATCTCTTGCTCAAGGCAGCTTCAAACTGTTGCAGCAAGCTGCTGGATCGTATCTGTTGCATCTGTTTGATCCAAACTTGCTCCCATGTGAATGATCAGTGTGCAGTCGTTTGCAAATCTGCACCATCCTTGCTTGTTTAGGGTGTGTCGGTTGTTGCGGCGAAATCTGCAACTGTTGTTCATGTCTCTAGCAATACCAACCAGTAAATGTAGAGGTCTGTGTTATGTCAAGTTGGTGATTGTGCTACTTTCTTCTCTTCCTTGTGTGGATTATAATTAACAGTGATGCATATTTTCTCATAGGTGGACTGCACGCGTGTTGCAGACATGTTTTGGAATGAAGTTTTTGCCTCGCTGAATGTGTGACTGCTAAGTCATTTTGATTGCAGAAGAAACTTATACCATCGAAGGACAGATTGAAACCGAGATGGCGTAATTTTGGATTGTTTTCTTTGAAGACTGATAGATTTTAGTGACTGATTCAAGTAAAGGTGGAGTAAATACATAATCGAATTGAAAATGTGACCGGCGCAGGGTTATAAACAGATTTTCACCACCTATCACTCAGTAGTCTATGCTATGCCAAAGCCTTCCCTGTTGAACATTTTTCTCACCCTCTTTCCCAATTTGAGGTTCTATCTTGTCAAAACTGTTGAAGTTGTTGTCGTTGTTGTCTATATGGGTCTCATATGTTCTTTATATTTATATGATCTCCCTCGACTTATCAACTTAAGCTTTTGAGTTGAACTTTCTAATATGGTACCAGAGCCAGTTTTATTCCTTTTCGTATATGTGAGCCCATCCCCCATTAATCAATTTTCATGTGCTCTTCGTAGTTCGATTTGCATGTAAGATGGGATTGTTGAAGTTGTTGTTGTCCTACATCGATTGTGAATAATTCATGTATGCTCTTTACATTCACGTAGTTTCCCTCCACTTGTCAGTTTAAGCTTTTAGATTGTACTTTCTAACACGAACCAAGTTACCTGATCTGTCTTAACAAAACTGGACATTCAACAAAACACAAAGGAAGGAGATAGGGCCAAATAGACATTATTAAGGGACAGACAGTCGATGCCTGGGGGTGCAAAGTGTTGTATTTAACATCAATGTATGAGTATCCACGAAAGCAAACTCACGACAAGCAGGTGCGCGACAAAAAGCAGCTGGTCTACATAAAGCAAGACATTCCCATTCACACATCAAGTCCTCTCTTCCACTCCAACTGTAGCTTCCTGGTGGTTACGCCAAATAGGAATCAAACTCAAGGCTTTTTAGACTTAATGAGGCATAATGTTCCATGGTTTTATCATCTGAGACCTGACTAACCGCTTGCTTGGAGTTACACAAATGCCCTGGCGGCCAAAGGCATTTGACTGATGATTTCTCTTTCGTTATCCTAAACCATATTGCTGACGGCTAATCAGCGGTCAAAGACTGGTTAAACTACCTGAATTGACATTCCTTGGTTTCTAACTCCAGCGGTCATCCTTCCCGTGCATGGACGAGCTCTTTTAGACTCCACATCCCGCGACTAATGATCAAATAGTTCTTGTTCAGCTCTATTACGCATCCACATAGTCGTGTCATCTCAAGTCATGCGCTTTTATTGGTTCCGTCTGCCAAGTCATCTATAAATTGACTTTATCCAATCTATTTTCATCAGCAAGTCAAGTGGCAAGAGGAGGCTGCATTCAGGTACTCGGATCACCGAGAAAAGCAGCTCGAAATTCCAAAAAGAACGTCCATCTCTGCATAGTCAAAGCTATCTAGTTTTCCAATCCACATTATATTTTCAAGAATCTATTCCAATTCTGGAGAACACTTTGTTTTCTAGAGAGTATGCCAAATCGATGTACATATGCTTGAACTTCATGTCGTATCTTGCATTGGCGATTTTTTTTTTTTTTGATAACCAAGGTGTCCGGACCAGCTTGCGCGCACCTCGACTATTTATCGGGGGAGACTAGCACAGCAACCCACCGCCATGACCCCCCATTTAAATCACAGGTGCTCATTTGGGGAATCGAATCTGGAACCAGTGCGCCTAACCACACAATCCCAAGTGCACCCTAATCAACTGAGCTACCCATGAATGGGTGGCGAAATTTAATCTCTTGTTAAATCATAATGTTTCAGATCAGGTGAGACTAGAACCATTGCAAAGAGTTCACCGATTGGCTTGATGAATTACTTGCAATTAGGACAACATCAATATTAACATCAACATTAACAACACCTTTATCCCAAACTAGTTGGGGCCGGCGGTCGATGAACCCAATGGAATCATAAAAATAAAAGCCTAACCAATCGAGGGAAAAAGAGATAAATATGTAAAAATAAATGAACAAAAATAAATAAATATATATACACACACACACTGCCCTTTCACAATACTAATAGCTTTTTTTCACTCCGTCCTAAGACAAATCGTACGTGAATTTATTTTTCACTCTATTAGATCTTGTTTTACTACCTTCCCCTGAGTAAATTTCGGCTGACCTCTTGCTTTCTTCGTGTTATGCTCTCGATCGCAAACTTCTGTTCTTACCGATACATCTAAGGGCTTTTGGAGGATATGCCCAAACCATCTCAATCTATGTTCTTTTATCTTTTCTGCCACCGGTTCTACTCCAACTTTTCGTCGAATATCTTTATTTCTTATCTTATCTATCTTTGTATAACCACACATCCATCTTAACATCCTCATTTCCGCTACTTCCATTTTTTGCTCATGTTTCCTCTGTGCTGGCCAACATTCAGCTCCGTATAGTATGTCAGGTCTTACTGTTGTTCTATAAAATTTTCCTTTTAACTCGAGGAATTTGCGATCACACAAAAATCTCGATGTACTGCGCCATTTCATCCAATCTACTCTGATTCTATGATTTACATCCTCATCAATATCTCACTCCTTTTACAATATTGATCCCAGATATCTAAATATATCTTTTTTGGATACCTCCTATCCAAACATATTTACGGCTTCTTGATCCCCTTATTCTCCCGTGTCAAATTCACACTTCAAGTATTTCGTCTTACTTCGACTTAGTGTAAATCCTTTAGACTCTAAGGTGCTTCTCTATACTTCTAACTTAGTGTTAATCCCAGCCTTGATCTCATCCATAAGCACAATATCATCTGCAAATAGCATACACCACGACACCTCATATTGAATATCTTTTGTTAGCTCATTCATAACTAGGGCAAAAAGGTAAGGGCTTAAAGCAAAACCTTGGTGTGGGCCTACTGTGATTGAAAAATAACTTGATGTGTCATTACAAGCCTTCACACATGTAGTAGGACCGTCATATATGTCATTGATTACCTCTACATACTTTGAAAGTACCTTTTTCTTCTTAAGAATCCACCATAGAACCTTTCTTGGAACCTTATTATACACCTTCTCGAGATCAATAAACACCATATGGAGGTCATTCTTTCTTTCTCGATATCTATCCATCAATTGTCTTATCAAGAAAATAGCCTCTATGGTAGATCTTCCTGGCATTAATCCAAATTGATTGACAGAAACCTTGGTCTCTATTCTCAAACGATATTCAATAACTCTCTCTCATAACTTCATTGTTTGGCTCATAAGCTTGATGCCTCTATAGTTAGAACCATTCCGAATATCCCCCTTGTTATTGTATATAGGCATAAGTATACTCTTCCTCCATTTATCAGACATCTTGTTAGTTTGGAGGATCTTGTTAAAAAGACTAGTCAACCAACTTATTGCTATATCCCCAAGCATCTCCACACTTCAATAGGAATACCATCGGTCTCAAGGCTTTATTAGTCTTCATCTTTTTTAATGCCTCCCTGACTTTCCGTGCTTTAACTCTACGCATAAACCTTTTGTTTGAATTATCAAAAGCATCTTCCAAATCTATCTCACTTCTATCGCTTTCCCCATTAAAAAGTTTGTTAAAATAACTAATCCACCTTCCCTTAACGTCTTCATCTTTGATCAAAATTGTTTGATTTTCATCCTTGATACAAATAATCTCTGTCAAGTCTTTACTTTTCTTGTCCCTTGACTTTGCAAGTCTATAGATACATTTTTCTCCTTCTTGCTCTTAAGTTTTTTTGTACATATCGGTGAAAACCTTGCCTCTGGCCTCTCGCACAGCTTTCTTGGCATTTTTTCTCGACAATCTAAATTTTTGTAAATTCTCTTCATTAGGACATTTATGTAGACATCCAAAACACTCTTTTTTCTGCTTAATTACCTCTTGCTCTCTTCATTCCACCACTAGATTTCCTTTATTTGATGTTCATTCCCTCTACTTTTCCCAACACCCCTTTTGCTATTGTCTAGATGCAGTTGGACATCTCCTTCCACATCATATTTACTTTGCCCTCCAGTCCTCACGGTACTTCCTGTAGCATTATTTCCTTAAATTCTGTTTGTTTCTCTTCAACTTTCACCATCTTATTCTGAGGTGTTGGGCACTTCTTTTCATCTTATATACTTTGTTATATCGAACCTCTAAGACCACTAACTTACGTTTTGTAGCTACACATTCACTAGGATATATCTTACAATCTACATACGAAACTCTATCTTCTCTTTTGGCAAAAAATAAATTAATTTGGCTACAATTGTGATCGCTATGAAAAGTGATACGATATGACCCTCTTTTCCTAAAGAAGGTGTTTGCCAATATCAAATCATAAGTTAATGCTACACTTAAGATGTTTTTGCCAGCCTCATTTCTAGTCCCATATCCAAAATATCCATGAACTTTCTCAAAATCTCCACTACTCTGACCGACATATCCATTTAGATCTCCCCCTATGAATACCTTCTCCTTATGTGGTTTTTGCCTTAAAATCTCTTCCAGATCTTTCTAAAATCTACTCTTTTCAGATGCTTACAGTCCAACTTGAGGGGCATACACACTAGGGATATTCAGAGTCAAATCACCCACTACTAGCTTAACTAAAATAATCCTATCTTCTATTCTTTTAACATCAACAACTCTATCCTTGAAATTTTTATCGATTAGAATCCTAATTCTATTTATACTCTTTGTTGTGCCTATGTACCACAGCTTAAATCTAGTGCCATCCACTTCCTTAGCCATCTCTCTTTTTCATTTAGTCTTTTGCAGGTAAGCAATATTCACTCTCCTTCTGGCAAAAGTATCTGCCGATTCTCTCAATTTATCCGTTAAGGTTTCTACGTTCCAACTCCCTAATCGAATCCTTACCCCTCGGGCTTTTCTTGCCCTCACACTCGCCCCGGAAAGTGTGAGGACCCTTGTTCATTTATCACCACGTTTGGGCACCGATGTGGCACATCACTCTGAGAATAATTGCCCAAGGTTAGCTTCGTTACCCCTTGCACTCACTATCTTGGTGTAAAGACCCTTACTCATTTTTCACTACACCCGGACGCCGATGCAACGCGTCGCTAAGAAGGGTACGCTCCAACGAAATATCAATAGGGTTCATCTTATAAAGGTAGCTCTTTTTTTTTCATAAGTTATAATCCATTGATTCCATATTAATAAAATTATAGATATTTTTCATTAATTTTGGAATCTTGATGAGGTATCACAAATCAATCTGATGACGATAGCCAATGATCGAACAAACTTGTCATCCATGGTAAGAAACTGTGGGTTGGGCCTCTAAAGAATTCTTGTCTCGCAGTCTTTATAAAAAAAATAATCAAAATCTTTGAATATACACATCAAATTTTGAAAATTGAAGTGCATGCATGTTTAAACCCTGCATGTATATCTAATCTCGCTACTTTATGTTTTAGGGGCAAATGCGAGGAGGGAAACCCATTGGATTCTGGCGTATATGATTTGGACAAATTCATCTCCGATTATGAAGAAATACGTCGATACTTTGAACAACATGAGATGGTTAAACCTCTGACCGGCGATGAGACTACATCGGTTAACTTAGGTAACGAGGAAAATCTTAGAGAGGTGAAAAATAGAGCAAACCTTTCCAGTTAGATGGCTGAACGTCTCACGAGACACCTGATGGATTACCAGGACATTTTTGCCTGGTCTTATGTAGATTTACCCGGTCTTGATCGGTCAATTGTTGAACATTGTTAAGCGCTAGGCCGAAGTTGGCAAAGAAAATCAAAGTAGAGGTCATGAATTTCCTTAATGTGAGATTTATTGAGGCTACCCAATATTCTGACCGAGTTGCTAATATTGTCCCGGCACTAAAGAAAGACGTTCGAGTGCTAATGTCAAGCCCAATGCCCCGGGCACGAGCACGCGACTCCCTACAAGCAAACCAAATATCTCTCGCGGTTCCAAGATCCACACAAGTCGAGAGACGTATAATATACAAAGCATGCAGAAGTAATAATGAAACAACTCCTCCATACAAAATATGAAGTGGAACCCGGATAGCGCAAATGCTGTCATATATAAAATTCATAAGTTCGTACAGACATACGACCACTAAATCCGCTAAAACAAAGGGTGACGGGGTAAGTACACAAAAAGAGGCCCATCCTCAAGGATCCGAAGAAAGCAAGGTCAAGGTCGCAATCAAAATATCAAACTAACAAACTGGGAGCTCCTAAGATGAGCTGCTGGAGTCCTCGGTCTCCTCTGCGTCCTCCGTGGGTTCGTACTCCGAAAAGGTCTCAGAGCGAACCTCTATAGTATCCTCAGCGGTCTCCTCAGCAGATGGCTCTATGAGATCTTCCTCAGTCTCCTCGACCACAATGACCTCCTACTCCGTGTTCTCTATGGTCGGGATCCTCTCTGATCCATTCCTTGAACCAACAACGGACCTCTCAGCCTGGTCCAAATCTCTGGTGGGGTGGCACCAACTAGGGACAACTCCCTAGGGCACCTCATTGGGCTTCAACGGCCCAGTAGACACATCCCCGACTTTCCTGAACCAGGCCTCATACCTGTGAGGCTTTCAACTAGTACTGCCCTCGTCTACCCAAACAACAGTACACTTCCTGACATAAACAGTTCCCTGCTCATCAAGGAACTCATCAAAATAAGCAGACATCTCCTTGGGGTCTCCAAAGCGTATAGGCGATATCGTCAAGTTCTAGGATCAGTAAAAAGAAGGGGTCTCCAACGGGGTGAGATTCACATCTCAGTAAAAGAGTTCTAACCCTAGGTTAGATCGACCGTCCACTCAGGCAGTCACATACCTCAATAATTCAAACTCTCTGATCCAATTGAATTGATCATTTTAAATGAGGAATATCAGGATGATGAAAGGCAAGCCATTTCCATACATATCTTATATCACAATCCCTAGTAAGCAATGTGAAAATTTACATGCTTACAAGGTAAAAAGGTTATCTCGCGAAAAATATATTGACCAAAATGATATAAGGCATTCAGTTCCTCCATCCCATAGACAACAGGTGGCCCTTTGCTTAACCATTTTGAACGGTAGTTTTCATTTCATACCCCTATCAGGAACAATCCCACATTAGGGCAATTTTTGGAAATTAAAAAGAACGTGCAGGTAGGATTTTCTTGCTTTCACTTGTATCAATCTTCGAGTGAGTTTGTTGTATGCGAGTTCTGTGTTAGCTCAAGTGCCTTAGACATGATGAAGAACATTCATTTCTACACCCATATACATTCATCCTTTGCTAAACCCAATTTGAGTTGCGAATTCATTTCTCAAAATCATCATCCTAAAAAGAGATTGCCCCGAATTATCTGACGGATGAGTAAAGTGCCTCGGGGCAAGCTGAAATTTGGAAATTTGTCAAACGAGACTCTTCCTTCACTTCAGAAGAGCAAAGCTCGCCACAAAAAAAAAAGAAAAAGAAAAGAAAAGGAGAGAGAAGATGAGGTTTTAGTAAGATATGATTTCCTAGAAATTCTATTTAATTGATTTTTTAGGAAGATAAGATTTCCTACAAGCCTTATCTCATCAAATTTTAAGCATTTAATCAAGATAATGAAATTGTCAAGATATCCTCATTGGCCGAAATTTGAAAGAAAAGAACAAAAAATCACAATATCTTGTGATCTTCCATGAAGACTAGGATAGCATATTTTAGGCATATCTTATTTTATTGCATTTCATTTTTTTCGAATATCGTCCATTGCATTCCATATTTTCAAAAATATATTCGCATATCTTTAAGTTATATCTCACATCATGCATATCTCTTAGCCGAACTAAAAAAAATCTGCTCATTCATTTGCATTGTTCTTGTCCCATGTCATCTAATTATCTAAAATTACATATGCATTATCATCTTTATTTTCGAAAATTATGCATCATTGCCGCATTTGCATGCCTTATATTCGCATGTCCATGTCACACTCCTTTGTCGTGTTTCTCTACATGTTTTAATCAATTGAATGAGTGCAACTACAATTAAGGTCAAAAGAGATGGATTCCTTAAGCGCGACTGAGAGTTCGAGAGTTTCCGATCATGGAAAACATCGAGTTAAAGTCGAAATGGATATGACCAAAGAGAATTTCTTCGAAGCCCTTCTTAAGATGAAGAAAAGATGTCACGCAACTAAGACTATCCCGAAGAACTCGCCGGCTAAGAAAGACAATATCCTGAAGAGGGAACGAGCACTCCACGAATGGCGTCGTGTTTCTAGCCTAAAAAATGAAGGCATCGGCGATAATTTTGATTTTTTTTTAGTAGGGTAGATTTCATCCGATGTGGATTTTGACGTAGGCTAAATTCGATCTAGGACATCCTTAGGTTTTATGGCATCCATTTTTATCCTTGTATGACACATAATCTTAAAAAAAAAAAGGTTCAATCATTGCATGTCTCGCATTGGATTCCTTTTATCTCGTTTGAGACGTCGCATTCCTTTATTTATGGTATGCATGTCATGGCATCATTTAGATAGTTTGCACATCATCACATCTATATCACTAATGCATCGCATTTAAAAATAGAAAATTCTAGAAAAAGAAACTCCATCTTCTGATGACCAATCCATATCTCATGAAATTAAGGTCGAAAGAGCATTAGTTTTAATTAACTAGTGTAATTAAGTCTCCGAATCCACAATCTCTGGTATGTAGAAGTAAAATACTTCTTCTGCTGTTTTACTTAGGTTTCTAATCAACCTACCAAAAATGATTAGTGGCGACTCCAAATTCTAAACCATTTTTAATTAATTTAAGTTGCGATTTGGTAGGGTTTAGAAGAGTCCGTATTAGGTTAGTCATTAAATTAATCTGATAATCCATTAGCCTATGAGTTTTGAATTTTAGGTCGTGACATTGGAGTTCTTGTAATAGCTCTTATTCTAACTTTTATATATCTTTGTCAATTAAAGATGACAATAAATGAACCAGCTTCGAGTTTAATGCATGATTTGCGTCCGAACGCGTCGTATGAAGCACTTCTAAGATCAACAAATGATTTTTCTTCAACGAATTTTATCGGTGTTGGAAGCTTTGGTTCTGTTTATAGAGGGATACTCGAGGACAATGGAACTGTTGTCGCCGTGAAGGTGCTTCATCTAGTCCGTCATGGTTCTCTGAAGAGCTTCATAGTAGAGTGCGAGGCATTAGAGAACATCAAACATCGAAATCTCTTGAAGATATTGACAGTTTGCTCGGGAAGTGATTATCAAGGAAATGATTTTAAGGCCCCAATCTATCAAATCATGTGCAATGGAAGCTTGGAACGATGGCTACACCCAAATGCAACATCTGACGAAAATGAGCTCCCGAAAAAGCCGAATTTCATTTAGAGGATAAATATAGCTATCGATGTTGCTTCTACACTAGATTATCTTCATCATCAATGCCACATCTCCATTGTTCATCGTGACTTAAAACCAAGTAATATCCTCTTAGACACAGATATGGTCGCACATGTTGGCGACTTTGGATTTGCGAAATTCCTTCTTGGATCATTCCTTGATACTGTTGTCAATCAAATGAGCTCAGTGGGTCTTAGAGGGACGATTGGTTATGTTCCACCAAGTAATCTCTCTCTTTTCCTAGGAGAAGTTTGGTAGATAATGATAAGTCTTATAGTCTTTAGGCACATTATATTCGGATTTGAAGATCCACACTCCAATTTAACTAGCAAAATGATCTGAATGTGTGGCAGAATATGCACAGGAATGTGAGGTATCAAGAGAAGAGGACGTCTACAGCTACGGCATTCTCTTAGTGGAGATGTTCAGAGGGGTTGTGTCCCATCGATAACACATTTAGAGATGATTTGACTCTTCATAATTTTGTCGCAAAATCTTTGCCTGGACGAGCACTTGAAATTACAAACAATGTTCTACTTCAAGAAAGAGAAAGCCTTTTAGGCCTCCGTAGGTCCCAACATTGGCTTTTCGAAAGCGATGGACTATTTCAAGAGTGTTTCGTTATGGTGTACAACATTGGAGTTGCTTGTTCGTGCAGTGCGCCTGGAAGACGGATGAGCATCAGCGGAATTGCAAATCAGCTGCAATAGATTAGGGAGAAACTCCTTGCGCTGGGTTTACATGGACAAGATGAACTACCACCAGCCTAGGTTTAGCTGCTATGCCTTTGGGGTTGTTTGGGCAAACGGAAGCCGACAGGCAAAATCTACAACTGAAGAGCATCGATCATTCTCTTTTCCTCAAAATGATAATTGATCATGATTCTTCATCTGTATATACACAATCAAACTAGCACAAGGACTATGGTACGCACGCATTCTTGAGTATTGTTGCTTTACTTAGAATTATGTTTGGTTCCATAGTATTTAAAATTGAATCCAACCTAAATTGCCTCGCTGCTTCTTCTTCTTCTTCTATTCTTTTTTCTTTCGGGTTCTTTTCATTGTTATGATGCTCATCAAGAGAAATTGCAATCCATTATTATTGGAAATCTTATTCAAAAGAAAGCTTGGTTTTTGCAGATTGATTGGGAATGGCTCGCTGTGGATTTGCTTCGAAATAATCCAATGTCAGGAATTGATCTCTGATCCTAAAACTATTTTTAGTCAGCTATAGACGATACGGTTGCTCTAGTGGGTGAGTGTGATCTGGATTTCTTGCCATCAAGAATTTACTACCATGATCGATCTGGACTGTTCAATTCAAAATAAACGGTCTAGATCAGTCCACATTCTTTCTCACTAAAAAAATATGGATTGATCTGGGCCGTCTATTTTGAATTGGACGGCCCAGATTTAATGACACCTACACATTTATGGTAGGAAATACTTTTCCGGGTGAATGAGGATCTACGTGATGCGCGTAGCAGGAATTATCCAAGAATGCCGTAGTAGAATAGTGTAAGTTGCGTGTATTGGATTTTTCTTGCGGTGCAAGTGCAAATTATTCTGTAACTTGAGTGGATTCAGCATTTTATTTTTTTCATGACAGGGATTCATTAGGACATAAACATGCAACTTTTGACAGCAATATGCTTAAACTTACTTCTCGGAATAAATACTGATTATTAGCATGGAGATTACTGAATTTAAAGAGTTTGGAAGTAAAGTTACTTTTCATCATGACAGAACTAGTAGTCATTTATAATTTGACATGCATACGCCTACTCTCCATGGTGAAAAGTTGCAATGGTAATAGACTGACTTTAGCGCAATTCCTTTTTGTCAATCCAAAACTTTAGGTTTACCGCGGAGTATGAAGACTTCAACTAATTTCTCATATGGAAGTTATTAGTTGCGTGGAGACTTTATCAACTATTAATCGGCCGAAAGTTGATTCACATTGAAATGTAACTAGTTACTAATACATATATACGTGCTTTAACGATTTTGTCTCTTAACTGATTAGCTGGTTGATCAATCAACTCAAAATGAGTTTTAAATGATTAAGTTGTCGTTAGTCAAGTGATAGTTGTCAATGACAATGACCGCCTCATCAACCACGCTTGATCATCCGTCCGAAGTTTATTTACTAAGGCGGGGTAGTCAAGGGGATTTTGTGGGCATTGGTTCACTTCAAGTTAAAACATCTGGAAAGCGATATAGGTGATCCATGGGAGAAAGAAACATATTACCCTGGTACCAATTCAGTTTTAAACCTTTTAATCGGATCAATTTAGTCCTAAGCTTTTGTGTACTGGTACTAACTAAGTCAAGGGATGCCAGTCGTCATACGTGACGTGACTACGCTAACATGGATATTTTTTAAATATCTTTTTAAAAATAAATAAATATATATTTTTAATTATTTTTTCATTCGTTTTTTTCTCACATTGATCGACGAGGGTCATCGACAACACTATCCTGCTGTTGGCGAGGGCTACAATGGCCCTAAGTGAGGCCCTCCCCCAGCGGCCGACGATGGTTGTCAACGACAAATCATTACAACCAAAGTGAAAGAAAAAGAAAGAGTAAAAAAGGAAAAAATACATTTTAAACTATTTAAAAATGTCCACGTTAGTTCCAGTGATGCCAAATTTGGCAAAAATTGCTGACGTGGAGGCCGGTCTTCCTACGTGATACGATTGACACTAAAATGTACTATTTAAATATTTTAAAGAATAAACAAACAAGTATTTTTAATTATTACTTTTTTGTCTCACTTTGGCCATGAAGAGTCAAAACCCTCGGCGGCCTGGTTGAGGGCTGACTGGCCCTTGAAGGCCATTGGCGAGGGTTGCGGTGGCCTTAGGTGAGACCCTCGCCTAGTGGTCGACAAAGGTTACTAGCGACCCTTGCCAGTCAAAGTGACAAAAAAAGAAAGAATAAAAAAAAATTAAAAAATATTTTCTGAAAAATTATTAAAAATTATTTACATCAGGGCCAGTTACACCACGTTACTTTTCCCATAAGTGATTACCAATAAAAATTGTGCAGGTGCATTGAATTGGTATCAATACAAGAGGACTAAATTAATTCAATTAAAAGATTTAAGACTGAATTGATGCCAATATACTAGGTTTAATACCTTTTTTTTACACTTTTCCCATCATTCATCCCTTAACACATGCACTTGCACAGATACAAGTCGAAGAACTTGTGTTCTGTACGCACACACCTATTTCCATGGTGAAAATTTACTACATCAAAAAACTGACTCGTATAATTCTTTTTCGTCAGAGCCACACTTCGAGTTCACCACGGATAATCACTTACCTAAGTTCCATAGAAAGTTATTAGTCACATCGAGAAATTACCAACTATTAATTGGTCCAAAGTTAATTTTCCTCTTAGAGAGTCACTATTCACATTGAAATATAACTAGTTTAAATCCATACATACATGCTTCACAATCAACTATGAAATGGTTTTTGACTAATTGAACTGTTGTTAGTCAATTGATATTTATCAATGACACTGGCTACTAATCAATCACGATTGATCATCGGTCTTCGATTTATTTACCAAACTAGGTGACTTTTAGTATTTTGTGGGCATTGGTTGACTCCAAGCTAATATTTGGAAGCCATCTAGATGTGTCCACCATCTATCCCTGAATACACACGCACACTCGTTAGAATTCAGTTGATAGGTTATGCTGCAAGAACCGTTTTGAAGTATAGCTCGATTTCCAGCCCGACGTAGTGGGGAATACTGGCGTGGACCATGACCGACGGTTGTGGGTGGCCCCGATGTGTGTACAACTTTAATGAATGGGCAGTGCAGTCAAGGTCGACGACGGACGATGGTCGATAGTTTCTCATCCAGCGAATGGCACTCATTGTCGTCACATGCCTGTAGAAAGACTGAAGAGAAAAGAACCGTGAGAGCTTCAAAAGATCTGCAAAATCAACACCCTCTTGTAATGAGGTCATTATTAACTGATTGTGTATGCTGGATAGTATGGACTTAGTATTTACTTAATTTTTTGTGTCGACAAATATACAAGAATAAGAACCGTGAGATCTTCAGTAAAAGAGATGTGCCGTTTCTTATGACTCGTGCGTCCATGTTACGTGATGTGGCGCCACCCGGCAAGCTATTATTGGTTAAACATTGTCGCCGGTTAAAATATTTTATCATCGAACGGACGGCGTACGCATCAGCGCCGGTCGGCCAAAATTGATTGGATGGATAACTGCAAAATGTTTAAAAATGAATCAGCAAAAAAATAAAGATTTGAGACTAAATTGGCACAATTACAAAAGGTTTATGACTTTTTAGGTAATTTTCTCAGAATTGTTTAATTCAATAAGATTTTCCAGGAAAAAATTACGTCAATTAATGCCATTATAACCAAAATCCACCGAGTATAGCAACAAATTTTCATTTCAAACGATTCTATGGAAACCAATTAGTGTTCAAAAGTATTCAATGGGAAAGATAATCTCTCTGTTTTCCTCGCCAAAAGCAGTTTGACTGGAAGATACTGTTTCTCCGCTTCTTTTTATAGAGCACCCATGAAAAAAAAGAACGAAAAACAGACAGACGAAAAGAGCAAGTTGTCCAAGAAAAATCGACTCCTTCTTTTAGATATCTTCGCAGTTTCCTCTAGCAGTGATCCCGCCTCGTGTTTCGTCTCGCCTAATTTCCTTTCATATCTACCCCGGTTTCTTGCGCTTTGAGTCTCGAAACTCGTAAGCATGAGTCTTGCAGAGTTTCGATCATGCCAATTGCTTCTTGGTATTGTTCTTATACTGTGCTTTTAACAAAGTCTCCACCACCTCCACCAATGAAACAGACAATCTCGCGCTCTTTGCATTTAAGGCCGGCACACGGGTAGATCCTTTCGGTGTGCTCAACTCATGGGACAATAGCATCGAATTTTGCCAGTGGCATGGCATTACGTGCGGCCGCAGGCACCCAAGGGTCATGGTCTTGGACTTGCAATCACAAGGACTCTCTGGATCAATCTCTCCTCATATTGGAAACCTCAGCTTCTTCAGGGAGATTTTGCTACAAAACAATAGGTTCAATCAAGAAATCCCTCCACAACTTGGCCGGTTGTGCCGCTTGCTTAACCTACGCTTCGACAATAATTCATTGGTTGGCGAACTTCCCAAAAACATATCGGGTTGCTCAGACCTGGTCGCTCTCTGGCTTCAGGATAACGAACTAATTGGAGAAATTCCTGGAGAGCTCGGTTCAATGCCGACACTGCAAGGGTTGAATTTGGGTTGGAACAATCTAACCGGGAGTGTGCCTTCCTCCATTGGAAATTTATCTTCATTGCGGCAACTTGATTTAAGAGGAAACAAGTTGGACAGGAGCATTCCCCAATTTCTAGGCCCACTGACAAACTTGCAAGTCCTTGCTTTCAGATCAAACAGATTGTCCGGTACAATTCCATCTTCAATACTCAATCTCTCCTCGCTCCTTGTGTTTGAAGCTGGAGGCAATCGGATACAGGGGACGCTACCTGCAGGCATAGGCCTCAAACTCCCAGATATTGATTTTTTTTAGCGTTGTCGACAACCAACTTGAGGGGCAGATTCCTCCGTGGATATCGAATTGCACAAAGCTAGGCGCGCTTCAACTTAATGTTAACAGATTTTCCGGAAGAGTACCTTCTCTGAAAATTTTGTATGAGCTTAGTAGGTTTCTAATCGGTGGTGATCAGCTTGGAAGTGGAAAACCCGAAGACTTGAGCTTCCTTTGCACGTTAACTAATAGCACCAAATTAGAGACCCTGATTGGTGGAAGGAACATGTTTGGTGGGGTGTTACCTAAATGCATGGGAAGTTTATCCCCGACTCTCATAATATTTGGTTTCAGCGAGAATCAAATATATGGTGAGATTCCAGAAGAAATCGGGAGTTTGATCAATCTGGAAGTATTGGAAATGAATGATAACCAAATTTCAGGTGTTATCCCCTCAAATTTGGGGGCTCTACAAGGTTTAGCGATGCTGTATTTAAATAATAACAACCTGGGAGGGACTATCCCATCTTCGTTGGGAAATTTAACAAAGTTGGTTAAGCTATCTCTTGGAGGCAACGACTTTCATTGGCAAATTCCGTCACATCTATCAAACTGCCGGTCTCTTGATATGCTTGAACTGTCTAAGAACAATCTGAGTGGTGCCATACCTCCACAGCTTATAGGTCTCTCATCATTATTGATCGTTCTGGACTTGTCTCATAATCATCTAAATGGGGTTCTACCCACAGATGTTGGCAAATTGACAGCTTTGACTGCTTTGGACGTCTCAGACAATTCGTTGGTAGGTGAAATACCCACTAGTTTGGGTTATTGTACTCAATTGACATCACTTAGGATAGGGGGCAACTTCTTCTACGGGTCCATTCCTCAATCAATCAGATCGTTAAGAGCCATCGACGAGCTAGATCTTTCACGCAATAATTTGTCAGGTCAAATTCCAGAATTTTTAGCAGGATTTCGCCTCTTGCAACTTCTGAATTTATCGTACAATAAGTTTGGAGGCATGCTACCACATAAAGGAGTCTTTGTGAATGTTACTGGTACTTCCATTATTGGGAATAATGAGCTCTGCGGCGGACTATCAGAATTTCGCCTCCCCAGCTGTACCTCCAAAAGCAGCAAGAACAGAAAGAAAAATATAGTAATATTGTCTGCTTCCATATTTTTCGGAGTTATTGGAATAGCACTTATTCTAACTTTGATATATCTTTGTTGGTTAAAGCAAAAAGTAAATGAACCAGCTTCGAGTTCGATAAATGATTCACTTCCGAACGTGTCGTATGGAGTACTCCTAAAACCAACAAATGAGTTTTCTTCAACGAATTTGATAGGTGTTGGAAGCTTTAGTTCTGTTTATAGAGGGATACCGAAAACAATGGAACTGTTGTTGCCGTGAAGGTGTTTCATTTAGACCATTATGGTGCTCTGAAGAGCTTCATAGTGGAGTGCGATGCATTGAAGAACATAAGACATCGAAATCTCTCGATGATATTGACAGTTTGCTCGGCTAGTGATTATCAAGGAAATGATTTCAAGGCCTTAGTCTATCAATTCATGGACAATGGAAGCTTGGAACGATGGCTACACCCAAAGGCAACATCTGATGGGAATGAGCTCCCGAAAAAGCTGAATTTCATTCCGAGGATAAGTATAGCTATTGATGTTGCTTCTGCACTAGATTATCTTCATCATCACTGCCACATCCCCATTGTTCATTGTGACCTAAAACCAAGTAAT
Organism: Rhodomyrtus tomentosa; assembly: GCA_028455895.1. Taxonomy (NCBI): domain Eukaryota; kingdom Viridiplantae; phylum Streptophyta; class Magnoliopsida; order Myrtales; family Myrtaceae; genus Rhodomyrtus; species Rhodomyrtus tomentosa. Next base: position 28,877,731 of record JAPCWY010000001.1, on the reverse strand, counting down.
ATCCTCTTAGACACAGATATGGTTGCACATGTTGGCGACTTTGGATTGGCGAAATTCCTTCTTGGATCACTCGTTGATACTGTAGTTAATGAGATGAGCTTAGTGGGTATTAAAGGGACAATTGGTTACACTCCGCCAGGTTCTCTCTCTCTCTCTCTCTCTCTCTCTCTCTCTCTCTCTCTATCTATCTATATATATATATATATATGTTCCTATGTGAAGTTTAGCAGCTAGTGATAACTCTTATTTTCTTTGGGCACATTACATTCTTATTTGAAGATCCATACTCCAATTTAACCTGCACTATGATCTGAATGTGCGGTAGAATATGCACAGGGATGTGAGGTTTCAAGAGAAGGGGACGTTTACAGCTACGGCATTCTCTTACTAGAGATGTTCACAGGGTTGAGTCCCACCAATGACACATTCAAAGACGATTTGACTCTTCATAGTTTTGTCACAAAATCTTTGCCCGAACGAGTACTTGAGATTACAGACAACGTTATGCTTCAAGAAAGAGAGAGCCATTTAGGCCTCCGTAGACCCCAACATTCGTTTTTTGAAAGCGATGGCCTCTTTCAAGAGTGTTTGGTTATGGTGTACATTATTGGAGTTGCTTGTTCGTACAGTGCACCTGGAAGCATCAGCGGAATTGCAAATCAAATGCATCAGATTAGGGAGAAACTCTTTGCGTTGGGTGTACATGGAGAAGATGAACTACCACAAGCTTAGCTGCTATACCATTCGGATTGTTTAAACAAACGGAGGCCAACAGGTAAAATCTATAACTGAAAAGGATCGATCATTCTGTTTTCCTTAGTGATAGTTGATCTATTCTCCTTCTGTATCTATACATAACTAAACTATCACGAGGCCTATGGTGCACACACATTCTTGAGTACTGTTGCTTTACTTAGAATTCTGCTTGTTGCCATTGCATTATAAATTGAATCCAATATAAATTGCCTCGCTTCTTTCTTTTGTTCTTTTCATTGGTATGATGCTCATGAAGAGGAATTGCAAACATTATTCATTCGAAATCATATTCAAAAGAAAGCTTGGTTTCTGCAGATTGACTGAGAATGTCTTGCCATTGCTTCGGTGCATTTGGTTCGGTTTTGGAGGAATGTCTTTGGGAAAATGCAAGGCATTAGGATGAAAGGGGTTTTCCGAAATATTTTGTTTCGAACTTATCCAATGTTAGGAATCGATCTTTGTTCCTAAAACTATGTTTAGTCAGCTATAGATGATGCGGTCGCTATGATGAGTCACTAAGGATGTATAGCATCTGGATTCAGCAGTCTAGCATGCAGTAGTTCGAGAACTCGTATCAACTCTGGATGGTGCGTAGTAGGAATCATCCAGGAATGCTGCAGTAGAACAGTGTAGCTTGAGTGTGTTGGATTTTTGTGGGGGTGCAAGTGCAAATTGTTCAGCACGTATATTTCTGAAGTTTAATACTGTCCATGCTTTTATTTTCGCATTCAGGTAAAGTTACTAGATCGCTTTTTGTATGGAAGAACACACTTGATGTGACACATGCATGAAACTTGTAATAGATACATCGATAGTGAGCTATTGCACATGGGAATTCATTAACAACATTAATAAGAAACATTTAAAGGTAGAAATTACTAATTACATCAGGAAATTACTAATCACCAATATGATTAAACTTACTCCCTCTAAATACACAGTGATTGTTAGCATGGAGAAGTCACTTGAATTTTGAATAGCTTGGAAGTAAAATTACTTTCACGGTGAAAGGTTACAGTGGTAAAAGACTGACTGAGGACAATTCTTTTTGGCCAGAGCAACACTTTAAGTTCACCACCGAGTACTGCATAAGCACCTAACTAATCTTTTGGTAGAAAAACAGCGGGAGTGTCGATATTTGTGTACGGTGCTCACTTCAGTACTAATTTTTCGACGGCTCGCTTAAATGCCAAATGGGAGACAAAAGATTGCTTAAGTACCAACTCTAGTGAAGTTGTCAAAATTGATACTAAAATGATCGTCTTTTAAAAAAATTTAGCACCTAAGTGATCTAAAAAATGAACATTTTAAGGTCAAATCGGAGAAAAAATGATCACTTTAATGCCAATTCCAGCGATTTCATCGGAGGTGGCACCTAAATAATTGTTTTTCAAAAAAATTAGTGCTTAAGTGGGCTGGCGAAAAAAATTGGCACCAAAGTGAGCGTCATGCACAAATGTTGACACTCCAGCTGTAATTCTACCATAATATTTTTATATGGAAGTTTTTGGTCACATGGAGAAATTATCAATGAAGTACATATCTTCCCCCTATTTTCATTCACCATTATGAGATGATCACTGCCGATGTTTCATCATCACCAATACTGAATACTGTTTCTCTTCGCTCCGAATGGACACGTCCTTTTGGAAGCAGCTTCTCTCCACTTTGACGCGCAATTATCCTGAAAGAAAATGACGAGGACAAAAAAAAAAAAAAACAAAGAAAAGAACGGCTAAACGTAGCGTTGATCAGGTGAGGGGAACATTAAGGTGGCTAATCAAAAGGCAAAATAGAAATTTTGTGTTATCTCTTAGGAGAACAAGCTACCACAGTTGTGGAAAAGGGCAGCAATGTGGTGATTGAAAAGTAGCGCATCGTTCTAGGGAGCACCCGAAGAGTATCGAGTTTGTTATTCATCAGCAAAAGTACATTGAAGTTTCCAAACTTTTCGCTCTTGAAATTTAGCTATGAAACTTATCGATTGCTTCATATAGATTTCTTCTCCTAGTACTTCGTTGAGAAATGTAGACTTTACATCCATTTGATATAATCTAAGTCTAAATTTTCGGCTATAGGTAAGATAAGGCGTGTGGAGGCAAACCTTACAACTAGTGAAAAAATTTCCTCATAGTTTGTGCCTTATTGTTAAGTATAGCCTTTCGTCATAAGACGAGCCTTATAATTTCCAATGGATCCATCCGCCCTACTCTTGATTTTGAAAATTCATTTATTTCCAATCTCTGTGTCCGGATGGTAGATCAACCAAGTCCTAAACATGATTTGCTCTCATATACGCCATTTCATCTTCCAAAGCATTTTTCTATTTTTTCTTGTTAAAAGGTGGGAAAGCCTTTTCAACTATCTTAGGCTCTTCATCATCTTGTGAAGCAATCATGAATGCTTCCTCTTTGATCTCAAAACGACGACGGGGAATGGTTGTGCAATTACTCTTACATAACTAAATTACTTTTGGGTTCAGATCACTAGATGATGTAACACTTCCACTATGTCCAGTATGTTGAGGTAAATCATCATTTTCTTCATCAACATTAGTGGGTGTATTATCAGGATCTTCTATCTCATATAATCGAAAATCCTTATCGATTTCACCTCTAATAAGAAAATCATTCTCTAAGAAAGTAGCATCTCGTGACTCCACTTCAATCACATTTCCATTAGCCTGTTCACCTATGAACACGTACCCATTGGAGTATTCAGTGTATCTAATCAAGATACATTTTTTCTCTCTAAGACCTAATTTTTTCATATTTATGGGAAGAGTGATGAACATATCCTACGCACACTTAAGGTAGCATTTTATTTAAATCTGATTTTCTACCGGCCCATAATTCATAATAAGTGGAAGTGACCGACTTAGAGGGTACGTGGTTAAGTGTATAGGCAGTAGTTAATAGCGCATCTCTCCAGAACGAGATTAGTAGATTTGCTTGTGCCATCATAAACCTAAGCATTTCTAATAGGGTTCTATTCATTCTCTCAGTAACCACATTTTGTTGAGGGATATAAGAAATAGTCAATTATCTTTTAATACCCTTTTCATCACAAAGAGACTTAAATTTCTTAGATAGATAGTCACTCCAGAGATCAGTCCTTAATGCCTTTATTATTTTTTTAACTGATTCTCTACTAAACTCATATAATGTGTAAAGCAATCCAATGCTTCGGACTTATGGGAGATCAAAAACATATAATTGAAACACGTGAAGTCATCTATAAACGTGATAAACGTTGACACTTGGTTTTCGATTATTCTTTTCTAGTTTATTTTTAAAAAATTCATAGAAAAATACATGAAAAATTGAAAATTTTTAAAATCAAATTTGGTAGCCTTGGCCAAACCCAAGTAACCATTTTTGACCAAAAAATAATTTTTCATATTTTTTGCATTTTTTTACTATTTTTGGAAAATAGAAAAATACATGAAAAATCAGAAAAATAGCATTTGAGATCACAAAAATATGAAAAATGGTTCTATATTTTTTATTTTAATTCCCTTATCATTTTGACCTCATCAAAATTCAAAATTCAAATTTAATCTTGTGTGTTTCTTTGTCACAAATATGGGTGAAATTTGTCAAAAAATATGTTTCGAGTTTTTTTAATTTGTAATTTTGGCATTTTAGGAGTCTTGACATTCAATCTAATTGTCTCGCATTGGAATTTATCTCAATTGTTTGCTTAAATTTCTCAATTGCACGATTTGGGTAAAATTGTACATTTTATTACAATTTAGTCCTTGAAATTGGTAAAATTGAAATTACTTTTAAATCAAGGACTTTCATACAAAGATGAGACATCTCCCTTATGTTTTTCACCATTCTGAATCGATTGGTATGGATAATTCTGTCTGATTTAGCCATTAGGACTCTCAATTGATAATTTTGATATTCGAATCTTAAGGCCAAATTGGGGTTCATGATCAGTTCATGATGAGATTTTGAAGAAAATGGCTTTTTTAGATAGAATTCATCCTCTTGATCTCAATTTTGTTATGTAATTTGACAAATTACAAAAAAATTACAGTTCAATTTGAAGAAATTGGATCAATCGGGTCTGCCGAATTGAACCGAGTCCAACCCGGAGACCTGGTCGAATAGTGCCTTCTTCAACCTTGGATTCTCTCGCTTATTGGCCATTTTATAGGTGAATTTCAGCTATAAAACGAGGGAATCAATTGAAGCTAATCCATGGAATTGCTTGAGGCATTTTGTAGCCCACAACATCCGTTGTCGATTGCCACCGGTCTAATAGCATGGGTCCATCGGAGCTGCGTCGACGAGCTTGATCTAAGCCTTGGTTGAGGAAGTCCAAATGTAAGGTGAAATGAAAGGGAATCCATGTGAAATTCGATCACCGGAAGGCCTAAGAGAAATGGCCAAGTCGTCCCCGATGTCAACCGGTCGTCGGTGACTATTTCGCACGTGACTGCACATGTTAAGGTCATCGACTCACCACCTTCCGCGAGGCCAAATTTTCAAAAAGGGTATTTAATCAATACGGACTTTTCTCCATCTAAGGTCAGGGGAGAACCTAAGGGAAAAACCGCTTTATTACCAGTTAGTTGGAAGAAAGATTGGAGAGGAGGATCATTGATTCTATTTGAGAGATAACATAATAGAGAGAGAGAGAGAGAGAGAGATAGCTCATCTTCCATTGCCATTGTCGAAGGCTTGGGCTCGAATTGATGAAGCACTGGATACTGAAGCTTTTGAGTGTCACCGGAAGGTCGCCTGAGGTCCGAGGAAGCGATCGCTACCAGCCTCGCCTTCGTAGACCTTGAAAATAGGTAGTTCTCTCTCTCAAGCTTCCGATTATGCATCAATTGTGGATTTCACATCCAACCATCATTCTTCGAGTTTATGTGTGTGTTTTGCTCCCTGAACTACTCCGACCATGATCGCATTCCATTCTTGTCTCAATTTTGCATAATAAACCGCGTCTGAGCCTTCAAACCTTTTGCCATAGACGAGCACTGTTCAATCTTGCCTAGCCAAATCTAGGCCGTGTGAGCTCAATCGGAACTCGAGATAAGTGTTCTAAATGTCCTCTCGTGTTTCTCCGTGATTGCATTGACCTGATTCTGTGTAAATTGCATGATTGAACTTTCATGGCTGTACTTGGCATTTTGCTCATTGCATGTGATTCTACGGATAGAATTTCTTGATTCTTAGATATGTTAAACTAGAGAGTGAGATTACTTGAATGAGGGTAATTTCATGTCGTTTGGTCAATATTTGGTCGTCGATCGGCATCAGAGATTTCTCAGCCATCTATTTAGTTACCGTCGAGAGATTGAAGACGAAGCTGATGTGGGAGGTCAACGGGTCAAAATGTCCACGTGGCATCATGTGTTTGGTCCAGGCTGGCATCGAGTTTGCCAGACCGTTGGTTTGTTAAGTTGAGCCAGCAAGTGGATCGGACGGCTAGGGTTAATTGCGTCTAATTTTAGTAGCCGTCCGATTAATAATTAGGATATTAGAGATTAGTTTATAATCATAAAATAAAAAAATGCAGAAACGGGGTCTTTTAGGTTAGTAGTCGAGCGATGTCGTTTATGTTAGTGTGAATGGACGGTCCAGATCAATTCGACTTTTCTAATCGTGACTGTTGAGTTTAGTAATATGATCGAACGACATAGGATTAGTTACTGCGCGATCCTAGTAGTAGATTTTTGGTAAGCTGATTCGAGGGCGATGGCTTAACCATGTGGGCGAGTTTGGGTCGTAGGATTAGACATTAGATTTTTAGATAATCAGAAAAGGTTAAAAAAATTAGAAAATAAAAAAATTAATTTTTTAAAAAATCAATGTAGTGTCGTTTTGGGGCTAGTCTCCATGGAGGTTCGTGTCTAGGCGGGTGTCCGGTTCGTGCGGAGTGGGATGACCCGGTTTGAATAATTTATTTAAAAAAATAAAAGAAAAGAAAAGAAATTTCAAAATTAAATAAAAAATCAGAATTTTTTTACAAAATTCTAAAAAAATGTTAGAAAATCCTAGAAAATTCTAAAAAAAATAGAAAAAAAATTGTAGAAGATTCCTAGACATTTAAAAAATTCTTAAAAATTGAGGAATGACCATGAATAACTAGTCAATCCTATTTTTGAGATTTCTTATTTTTTCTTCTTGAAATTGACAATTTTGATCCTTCATGGATAAATTGACTCTGCTTTGTATATGACATAGGTCGAAATTGCCTAAATTAGGATTAGGGTCAGTTAAATGAGTGATCCTTCTACTTGAGTTTTCGAATCTCATTCTTTTTCCAAACACGACTATTTTACCCTTCGAAGGGTAAATCACCTTCTAAAATTATAGATAATTTCGAAAATTGTTAGAAAATACGAAATTGATCAACTTGATAATCAATCCTATTTTCGATCCCTTTGAATCCTGATTTCCTTTGAAATGGCGATTTTACCCTTTTGGGCAAACTATCGCAAATTTCTTCAAAATTACGATTTTGTCCCTCTTGGACAAATCATGTCTAAATTACTCTTAAGCCGTGATTAGTACTTCTCTAGGACAATAGAGCATTACTAGGGATACCATGCTGTATTCATGTGATTTATCCGCATGTCTTGGTGTCGTGACCCTTGAGTTTTCAATCGACAGGCGATCTCGAGTGCGAGGGTTATGGGCCCTCCGGCCTAATCGGATGCGGGCCTCTTCAAAGGCCCGTTATCCAAGTCACAACGGAGGTATACGTGGTTGTCGCGACCCGATCTCGATCCTCGGGGATCCGACGAGTTAATGAGCCGTCCCATCTGGTCAGACGCGGGTCTCTCCCAAGCCTCGTTACCCAAGTCACAACGGAGGTATATCTGATCGACCTTCAGAGGGGTCCTGTGACATGCGATACGTGTACATACCATGGAGTCGCCACCAATTATTTCGTGGAGGGTACGATTGGAAACACTATCGAATAGTTGAGAGCTTTCTAGTCGATTATGCGAAAATCAGGGAAATGGGATCGGAGACTTTGTTACGCCAACTGTTAGAGCTGACGCCCTTTCGACACCTAAGTTGAATAATTTATCTAACCCTAAGATTTCATGCAGATAAGTGAGGTGCGAACCCTAAATCTAAGAGTTCATGCATATAAGAATGACTATCTTAGCAAACACAGTCAATAAAATGAGTGCGCAAATCAATAATCCAAAACATGCTAATAAATCACATGAATACAAAAGGTGATGAGAAGTGAAAATCCTAAACAGAAAGATTGATCGATCACCATACCCAAATCTTAATTTTGAGCAATTTTCAAGGCTCGATTGGAATAAGAAAAACGATTTACCTCTTGAGGGGTAAAATCATCATTTTCAGAAAAAAGACAAGATTCGAAAATCTAAGTATAAGAATTGATCACCTGACTGACCCTAATTCTTATCTTGGCATTCTTGACCTATCTCATATACTAAGTAGAGTCGATTTACCCCAAAAGGGTACTATCGTTAATTTTCAGAAGAACGGATAAGAAATCTCAAAAATAGGATTGAGCAGTTGTCTATGATCCTTCCTCAATTTTTGGGCATTTCTAGAATGTCTAAGAATTTTTCTACATTTTTTTAGGATTTTCTAGGATTTTCTAACATTTTTTTAGAATTTTCTAGAATTTTTTTCCCTTTTTTATTATTTTAAAATTATTTTTGGATTTTTTTATTAAAAATATGATTCAGATCGGGTTGACTTAGTCCACTCGGATCGAAATCCAGCCCAGACCTAGACCCATACCGCCTTAACCTCCAAAACGACATCGTTCCGTGTTTTTCTATTTTTCAGTTAATTGAATTAAATCCGACGACTCCTATTGAACCACGTGACTACGCCACGGCCTCATGATCAGTTGACCAAAACCTACGGCTTATATCAAAAGCCGACTACTCATCGACCGTCAGATCTGATTACTTAAACCTACAGCCATGATTAAAAGCCAAGACTCAATCTGGTCCGTCCATCCTCACTAACCTAAATGACGCCGCTCAACCCTTAAACTAAACGGCACTGTTGCAGTTTGTTTTTATTTTCTAATTTTAAAAATAATTTTCGAATATTCCTAATTTCTAATTGGGCGGCCACCAAAAATAGGACTCGATTAATCTAGGCCGCCTGATCTAAACTGACTCGGCCTAACAGACTGACGGTCAAGCTGACTTGACATCCACGTGGACCAATCACATTCTGCTACCTAGACCTTTGACTCGTTGACCTGCCATGTATGCATTGTCTTCAACCACTTGACGATATCTAAATAGACGGCTGAAAACCTCCTGCGACGATCCAATGGTGAACCTCAACGGAATTGCACGAGACTGGCACAATCAACTCGTCTCAACGTCGCACATAACATATTGTAGAATCATACAATTTCTTCCACAGAATTAAGAACGACGAAGCTTACAGAGTATGTGGATAAGAAATCTCAATCGAGCAGAGCAAGACATTTCAGACTAATTCCTTCACAGAGAAGCTTCTAATGAGGTTCAGAATACTCACCTTCAGGTCCGATTGACTTAGTTTAGATTAGCTTGAGCTAGGGAGCTTCGACAGGATCAATAATGGTGAGACGATTTTCGGGGCTTAGACGCGAGGGTTTATGCAAACTCGACACAAAAAAGGATTGCGATCGAGCTCAGTAATGTTCAGGAAGTAAAACGCATAAAAGAAATGCAAGAATGATCGAGTGTAAGGCAAGTCGCCATTGATACATAGTGAAAAGCTCAAAGTTATGACTCACATTTTTTTGAGGTTTCATAGGGTGCGATCGGTGGCGATCGACTCCTAATGCCTCAAGTGAGCTTCTGGTGGCTTTCGTTGGCTTTAGTTTGGCTGTAAAAAGCCTAACCAGTGCCATGGGATTTCGAGCTCTAACTCTCAACAATGGAGGTTGGAGAGCGAGCTCTCTCTCTCAATCTCCTTCTCTCTCTCTTCTGTTACTCCTCATAAAACCCAATTCACCCATATCTCGTCTCGAAAGCTCTTCAAGAATGTATATCCCATTTCCAAATTCTGCCGCCAATCAGGAGGGGGACTAACTAACTCCAAATGGCATGTGACAGTGTGTGCCATTTGATCCAAACGGTGTCGGAGACGTTGGGTATTCCGTCCAGCTCCGTCTGGTCTTCTCGCAAGCCTCATTTCATGCAAATTTGGTGTGGATTTGAGCTAAATGTGGCTTCATTGACTTTTGACAGTTTCGAACCTTGACCAGTCGATTTCATCCTCCTCCGACGACCATTGGTCCCGATTCCGGTACCAATCAACAGGGAAGGGTGAGGGGAATAATACGCCTACCAATGCTCCTTCAATTGTAGTTGATTGGTCGATCAATTTTGGCGTCAAAATTCGATCGGGTATTGCTCAATTGCACGAGAATCCTGAGGTTGAAGATGACATTATAGAGGACCAGTTCGACCGGTCTGACCAGGCGGCCTAACCGATCCGAATCGATTCCAACTTGCAATTTTCAAAATTAACCACAATTGGTGGGGTATTTTCGTAATTTAAACCTCAGAATGAAACTTAGGACATGGATATTATCTAAAAATGTGATTTTTTCTAAAAGTTCATGTCAATTTCTACAAAAGTTTCAAATTTGTCCTTAATTGCAATTCGGGAAATTGTGAAATTGAAGGCTCAAACGATTAAATTAGACCAAACCATCTATGCCAATCGATTCAAAATGATGAAAAACATATGGCAATGGTTTCAATTTGTGAAGATAGCCCCTAGATTGAAAGTAATTTCAATTATGCCCAAACTTAAGAACTAAATTGCAATTAAGTATGCAATTTTATCCAATTCATGTAATTGAGCAATTGGTGCAAATAAGTGGGATAAATTGCAATGAGGGACAATTGGATTAAATGTCAAGATCCTAAAAATGCAAAAATTATAAATTAAACGACTAAATTGATATATTTTTTTATCAAATTCAATCATACGTGTAATAAAGAAACACATAAAATTGAACTTGAACTTGAATTTTTTATTAGGTAAAGAATACAAAGGAATTAAAATAAAAATATTTACTATTTTTTCATATTTTTTTGACCTCTAATGCTATTTTTCTTGAATTTTTGAATATTTTTCTATTTTCTAAAAATACTAAAAAAATGTGAAAAATATGGAAAGTTATTTTTTAATCAAAAATAGTTCATTGGGCTTGGCCAAGGCCACAAAAGTTAATTTTGAAAATTTTGAATTTTTATGAATGTTTTATGAATTTTTTTAAAAATAAACTAAAAGGAGTAATCGAAAATCAGGTATCAACAGCTGCCCTCCTTTGAGAGGAATCTCGTGAGAGATTTCACTCAAAGAAAGGTGACACCAGAGTCTAGATTGACTTCACTGAGAAAAAAGAAAAATGAATCTTGACATTTGTTGACACTTGATTTTTCATGAGGTCATTTTCCTTTATTTTTGAAAAATTCATAAAAAATCCATAAATTTTTTTTTTTAAAAATTATAAGATCAGCTTTGGTGACATTGGCCAAGCCTAGCAAACCATGTTTTAGTAAAAAATAATTTTTTATATTTTTCATATTTTTTTTGTATTTTTTTGAAAATAAGAAAATACAAGAAAAATCAACAAAAATAGCAATTGAGGTAAAAAAAAATATGAGAAATTGTCACGACTAGCGCCCCGGGCACGAGCACACGACTCTCTGCAAGCAAACCAAAACATTTCTCGTGGTTCCAAGATCAACACCTAAGTCGAGAAACATACTATTTACAAAGCACGCGGAAGCGGCCATACCATAACTACTCCATACAAACATAAAATGGGATATGGATGGTAAGAATAATAATAATACATAATACCCGAATGTTCATACAAGTGCACGACAACTAAATTCGCTGGTCAGTGGGGAGACGGGGTAAGTACAAAAGAGATCCATCATCATCAAAAGAAACAAGCATCAGGGTCGCCGTCAAAAGATCAACTAGCAAGCTGAGAGCTCCTAAGACGAGTTGCTGGAGTCATCAATCCCCCCTGTCTCCTTCGTGGGTACGTACTCCGAAAAGGTCTCCAAGCGAACCTCTACGGTATCCTTCATGGTCTCCTTAGCAGATGGCTCCACCAAGTCATCCTATGTAGCCTCGACAACTATGACTTCCTCCTCAGTATCCCCTAAGGTCGGGGTTCTCTTAGGTCCGTTCGTCGAACCGGCAACTGACCCCTCAGCCTGCTCTAAATCTCGAGTGAGATGACACAAACTAGGGACAACTCCTTGGGGCACCTCAATAGGCTTCACCGGTCCTGTAGATACATTCCCAACCTTCCGGAACTAGGCCTTATACCTATAAGGCTTCCAACTAGTGCTACCCTCGTCTACCCACACCACTGTACATTTTCTAACATAAATAGTCCACTGCTCGTCAGGGAACTCATCAAAATAAACGGACATCTCCTTGGGGTCTCCAAACTTGATAGGCCATATCTTCAGGACCTAGATCTGTAAAAAGGGGGTCTCCAACGGGGTTAGATACACATCTCAGTAAGGTGGGTCCTGACCCTAGGTTAGACCGACAGTCCACTCAGGAAGTCATAAACAACAGCGTTTCATGCAAACAAACACACGAGACATTCGATTATTAACAATCATGCATATGTCAGACAGACGGTCATGGCATCACAACACATCATTAAAATCATGCACACACTGCCACGTCACATCGTCACTTCCACCCTTCATACCTTCTTCATTCTCATGCTCGCGTTTAGAACGCATCAGGCTCAGTCCGCGTAAACGCATCAGACCATCATTGACAACCCGCGTAAACGCATCAAGTTTCAATGTTACTCCAAGCCAGTGTCAACACATCAAGACTATGGACTTCTCAACCTCGTGTCTTATACGCATCAGGGTGCCATACAACTCTAAACCCCGCGCCTCAGTGCCTCAGGGTGTTTCTCACTCCATCCCGCGTCTCACACACATCAGGGTCTTATCATGTCACGCTCATGCCATGATTCCCATTCAATCCACACACATAATGTTATGTGCAACTCAAGCACAATTCATATACTCATGGCATGCAAGACAGTCAAATCAACATTCAGACATAGTAGACAATTCAAACACAAGCATTTGCACACATTCAAGCATTCTATATCATTTTAGGACACACAAAGAATAATCTCATTAAAGTCATTCAAAATCAATCATAATTTCACTCGACTCATCCAATTGAGTCCAATCTTTCTATTATAGGTTTAGGGTTCCCTTACCACAAACATAATGTCATAAATTCTCTCCTCAAGCACTTTCTCAAATTCGGTCCAAGTGGTCCAAGACCAAGTCCACCGCGCAACCTATAAAATTCCAATCAATCGTCAACTTCTCTTGCCCAATTCACCCATCCATTGATCACAAACCTCAATAACACATTCCTCAATATCCTAGCATGTCTCATTGATGAATTTGAGACTCAAAACCAACCACTAACAGCCTCCACAGAACCGGTTTGCACGGAACCGAACCGGGCTATTTTCGGTTCTGTGTATACCGAGTTTATCCAGCCCTTAAACTATCTCAAATCTCTAATTTATTCACTAATTTACTTGTCAACATGTAAATCTAAGGGTTTGGGAAGCTCACCGAAGATTTGAAGCCAAGCCGTCGCCAGAAACTCTTTGAAAGTCGCCAGTTACCCCAAGTCTGCAAACCGGCAGTTTTGGCCATTCAAACACAAAATCCATTTGGGGTCAAAACTTCAACAAATTAACCTCAACTTTTTATCACAGCTCACTATACGAGTCCCCTAGATGTCCATAAAATTTGGTAGAAAAAATCTAACATTTTGGGGTCCTAAGAGGCCAAAAACGTGACTTACTTCTAGTTACGATGATTTCCGGGAGATTGGCTGCTCGGAGCTCTTCGGTGGGTCAAACGACTCGCTTCCACTTGGAAGATGTCGACAAGAGGTCAAGCTAGGGGTGGGTGGTCAGCTCGGCAGCTAAAAGTCGCCGGAGGTGGCTGTCGATGGCAGCGAAGCCGGCGGCAGAAACCGATCGACGACAGCAGCTCTCGGCAGCAAGGAGAAGAAGAAGAAGAAGAAGAAGAAATTGCAGAGAGTATTGAGGGTTTCGGCCAAGTGAGGGGTGAGAGAGAGAGAGAGAGAAGTGTATATGGAAGTCTTCACAAGTCAAAGGATTGAATGGTAGTTGGGGAAAAAGTGGACATGACCTCTCATTGCCTAATCTATTGACACATATCTCAAGTGTCATTCAAGCAAATCCAATTGCCAAAATTCATCCAACTTTTCGGCAGCCTTAGGGTGTATAAAAAACCAAAATTCCCTCGTCCAATAATATAAATAAGGCTAGGTCTTGAGGGGCAAAAGGACAATTTTACCCTCGACGTTCGGAACGTCGTTTTTCTCATTCAAATATTCTTCTGTATGGCGACTACCAATCCAAATATAACATTGGAGTTCTTGATTCTTCATTTTCAATTTTCAAGGCTCATTTTTGATCGTTTTCTCTATCAGACGTGGTTCCAGCCTATTCCGAACCGACGGACGGCTTTTGCAGACGTTATGCGTATCGACCCTGTGATTCATATCACATCTAGGGCTCGTCAATTCATGGCGACTTTGGTTGTTATGTAATTGTGAGGGTCTATCACTAGTTTTGATGGTCTCAATCATCCCTGTCCGATTTAGAAAATTTTTACAAATTATACGTTGGTTCAACGACATCACCCGCGCTCCAATCATATAACGCTAGTAATGCATTCCTTAATCGTTCTTAGATCGCCCCTTTGTGGTCCTAAATGTCTCATCGATAATCCTTATGGTCAAAACGTCGTTTCCTATTCAAGTTCCCTAAGTCCACGTACCTTGTCTCGCATTAACCTTTCCCTTTTGGTCAGTCAACTCAAAGTGATCAGATTTAAGCGAGATATGACTGAAACACATCGCTAGATACACTTCTCATTAATGAGTCTGAAAATGATTGGGAAATCAAAATGTCACAGAAATTATTCTATATTTTTATCTTTATTCTCTTGTCATTTTGACCACATCAAAAGTCTAAATTCAAGTTCAATTTTATATTTTCCTTTATTACACATATATTTGAACTTGGTTAAAAAATGTTAATTGAGTCTTTTAATTTTTAATTTTGGCATTTTGAGAGTTTTGACATTCAATCTAATTGTTCTGAATTACAATTTATCCAAATTATTCACCAAAATTGCTCAATTGCTTGAATTGGACAAAATTGCATACTTTTATTACAATTTAGTCCCTAGATTTGGAAAAAATGAAATTACTTTTAATCTAGGGGCTATCAGGCAAGAATGAACACTGGCCCATGGGTCTTTAACCTCTCTGAATCCATTGGTGGGGTTAATATAACCCGATTTGGTCATTTATGGCCTTAATTGAGCAGATTTCATATTTGGGTTAAGCTTGAGATTTCATATAGAAGAATTTAACTCAAAATTGACATCCCTAGATAATATCTGTGTTGTGAAGTGCAATTCTAAGCTTGATTTCACGAAAATTGGTCAAATAGACAGTCAATTGGACCGAAAACTTGAAATAGGGTCGGGTTGACCAATCAGGTCAACCCGTTGACTTTGTTGACTATGAAGCCGCACACGCTCAGTGGCATTTGGGCTCCCAGTTTTGATGCCTAAAAAAATCACTTGAACGAAGCCGAGGCCGGTCAAAGTCGGTTATCCCAGGACGTTACCAGGAAGTTTTCCGACGTCCAGTGGGCACATCCAATGGGCATAACAAACTGAAGGCGCCAAAAAATTGGTTACGAGGGGAGGTCTTAAACGGAACGGATAAAAAAATGGGGATAGAATGGAGAGGCACATATGGTGGCTAGATAATTTGACTAAGAGAGACTAGAGAGAGGAGAGTGAGAGGACCGAAACATCACCACCGCGCCTTCGTCGTGACGTCGTCGCCACCGCTCGGGCGAACACAGGTCAGCCCACTGTTTGGTTATCTCCCCTGTTTTCCCGTAGATCCTCATTTTGGCTCGATTTCGATCAAGTCGAACCAAAAAGAGAGATAGGCGATGTGCACCCAGATTAGTATAATTTAGTTATAGCTTTTGCTGCGATGGATTGGACTGAAAAACGGATGGTTATCCTGCTGATTCATGATTTTGACACTGCACGCCACATGTTCGGTAGAAGGTCTTCAGACTCGTTTTTCCGTTTTAATCCTCAGTCGTGAGATCTGAGAGTGTTATCCATGCCATTACCACTGTTAATCATGTTGAGGATCACATCTAAGCCTAGCCTTGATTTTTTTTTGTTGTGTGCATCGAACGTCGATTTAACCATGGCCGAACCGTCCTTGAACTTCGCCGGAGTCGCGATACGTAGGCGTTAACGGACAATTGTTGCCAATTGAAATGGCTCAGGTAAGTTCTTAGACTTCGTTGTGATGTTAGTTAAGGCTAGAAAATGCGAAACGAACCGCTGAAAATGAGAGATGGATGTTGCCGAAATCTGGAGAATTTGTTACTTACTGTTGCCGGCTGTCCAGGTGGTTTAGAGGCTACGAAAAGGCTTTTAAGGCACGTATTTGGATTTAGATCGTCGTTTTGTGCACGATAGATCAATTTTGGATCGAAATCGATGCTTTTAGGTTCTGTTTGCGGGTCTCCGGCGAGGATCTGGCGGACTCGCCTGAGAATGGACCGTTCCGGTGGGCGTGTCATTGACTTAGTCAATGGGCATTGACCGAGTCAACGGTGATGTGGTAGACTCGTAATTACCGCGACCTAAAATTCGAAAATTTTTGGGTTAATGGATTATCAGGTTAATTTTAATAACTAACCTAATAAGGACTCTCTCAAGCCCTACCAAATCGCAACTTAAATTAATTAGAATGATTTATGATTTGGAGTTGCCACAAATCATTTTTTGTAGTTTAATTAGAAATCTAAGTAAAACAGCGGGAGAACCATTTTATTTCTACTAACCAGAGATTGTAGATTCGAGAACTTAATTATTTAATTAAAATTAATGCCCTTTCAGTATTTTAATTTCAAATAGGATGTCCTAATTTGACAACTCAACTCAAATTGGATTTGATTTTAAAGCTCGAGAAATGAAGTTCATTCTTTGGGACTTTCGCTTTTTCTATGCAATGCATGAATGATATAAAATGCGAAATTAAAGTCATGTTTTCCTATATGCAAAATTTAACTAATTAATTAAGGTATGCGAAATGACATGACATAGAAATGCAATAATACAAATGCGATAATGATTTTCGAAAAGAAAAAAAAATGATGCATAGGTATATGCAATTTCGAAAACATAATAAATGACATGACAATGGATGAACATATGACAATAATGACATGACAAGATGACATGAAAAATGATGTGGAATAATGACGTGACAAAATAACATGGCAAAATGACGTGGCAAAATGACACAAAAAATGTATTTATGAAAAAAGAATGAATTAAGTCCTATTTAACCTAATATGCAAACATGATATGTGCACAAGATTGAATATATGCTATCCTAATTAATGCGAAATATGCGTATGACAAGATATGCATGGGATAATATTTTCTTTTGGGAATTTTCGGACATTAAGGAAATATTCTCATATATTTGTTTGTCTTGATTATCTGCCTAGAATCTGATGAGATAAAATTGTTTGGAAACCTTATCTTTCTAAAAATTTAATCAGACATGATTTCTACGAAACCATATCATACTAAATCTTCAAGAAATTTTCAAAATGACAAATCAAATCAAGACGATACATTCATCAACAATTATCCATGCCAAGATAAGGAAAGATCACAACCATCATTCACCTTTTAATTTTTTCGAAAATTTTTTATTTCAAATCAAAAATTGCCCTTTTGGAGATAGCAAATCAGACCTAAACGGTGATAGGTCTGATGTACTAAATTCAAGATTTATGATATTTTGAGTATCTTGAGTATATTCAAAGGATTTTCAGATTAACCATATTACCACAAGATTCTATAAAAAATCTCGATCTAAACACAACCTTCAGATTTGGCAAGTACGGGATAAATCACAAGTTTTATTCAGAATTTTCGATTTCTAAATTTAACATGCAAATTTTCCAATCAAGGCAATCGAATATCTCATTATCTAAAATCATCCGGTCGATGCAATGCTCTCAAACTGGCAAGTAAATATTCTAATGCACTCAAGAAAAGAAAATTTACCTTATCTGAAGATTACCTTTCCAAACTTGAAACGATATCAAATTGAATCGATCTTGAACCGGCGGATTTGTGGTAGCTTAGGTTCGGATCTGCCAAAATACTGCAATGTCTTCAAGGGGAGTCCATTGGTCTGATGATCTTCTTAGATTCTGAAGCTTTCACTTTATTGGAGGGATTGGAAGGAAGTACACCGTGAAGCCAAAACTAGTCGTTGTGTGAGAACTCACTTTAAGTACCTTTTAATGCCGACCAAGACTCGCACTTGAACTTCGCTTGACCAATCGGCAAAGGATCACGTGCGCCTACGAGGGTTCAACGAGATGAACCTAGCTGCTGTTTTACGTCTTTAACAGCACTTTTTGGACTGAAGGGCAGATGTTTTGCACCAAAAAGGGGGTGATAATCGAATCCAAAAGACGAGCAAAAATTCTGCACAAAGAACAAAACGAGACCAAGGCCAAAGGGAAAGAACAGATTTGCTTTTCTTTGACTTACATATAGAAAAAGAAAACAAAATAAACAAAACAAACAAAACAAACAAATCCCACCACTTCAATGCATCTCTCTCTGAACTCCTCACCAATTCGGTGCAGCCATGTATTGAACAGGACTTTCCACGACCTTGTCCACCACCCTTTTTCTACTGCATTGACTTATAAGATGTGCTTGCTATGATGGACCAAGGACTTGCTTTAAAAAAAATCATCGAGAGAGGCTAGAGTTACCAGGAATTAGGGGATCGTCGGCATTGTAAGCTCATGGATGAACTCGGTGCTTGCGATCCTCATTGGAGAACCTGCGACAAAAAGAATTTTTTAACGTAAATATGGATTTGTTCCCATGAGCTCATGCGTCTTGCTCGTCAGACGGGGGTTGGATTGCGTCGGGACTCCACGGACAGTGGCTCAATGATGCTCCGAGTGGCGACTTCACCAAGGCTCCACGATCATTGGTTCCCAAAATCTGTCGTATGAGTCATTGGCGTAGCCTCGAGAATGATTCTTTTTCTGGCCGAATATTCTGATGGATGGCCCAAACGGTGGGGCTTACAGATTGCGGATATGCTCACGGCTGGGTTTGAAGCTCCCACGCACGAAAAGGAATGCTTGACCAAAAGAGGTGGAAACTGGTCTGACTTAGTTGCTCGTGGCGATGAGATCCTGTTAGTCCCAGAACACCCAGAAGTAACCTGCAAAAAAGATTCCACGAAGGCTACATGGCGCACTACTGGGATTTGGTAAGACTGGACCGGCTACGATTGTCACCGCTCGACAAGTATATGGCGATGGCTATTCGTCGAGCTCCACGAATCATGGGATGAGCATTGGTCGCTCGGTGATTCGGCAATATCGGTGAGGTCGTCTCGCAAAAAACACAAACGGGGGTAAAGGTCAGAAGGCAAAATCATGAGACCGAAAAAGACAAACGCGGATCATGGACGAAGACAATCGAGAGAGGCACATAGACGCCTCCTCATTCTTCAGAACATGATTTCCTTCCAATAGATAACCTTGTTTCCTCGTGTCATGATCTGCGAACTCGGGAGACTCTCCTTCCTTGCGCTAACTCTCGGGCGTTGTGGCCATGACCTGTCATATAAACGTATTAACAATGGGACTCAATATGCATGAAAAATAAGCCTGTGGAAATGAGTAATATCCTCTCTTTTGGCGTGCATATGAACGAAGTCTCCTGCGTCTGAGAATGCTATTGACTTCTTCCATCTTGTGTTTTTTTCTTCATATTCAATTGCCAAAGTCTAAGTGGACGTGATGGATGGCACTGTACATGAGAGCAGAGAATAATAAAAGTTGATGATGGAAAGTTAAAGAATGAAATTTCTAGGAAGAATAGGGAGCCTTCTCCGTAATTTTCTTCGTGGATGAATGATCCGCCTTTAAGATTTGTGGCTGCCTCTTCTCTATTGGACAAAGGGTGTTGACCAAGTAGTCCATGTCACCGCACCAGATCAACATCACACCATGATTAATGCTCTCGGATGGATGGCATGGTCGTCCGAAGGACCTGTAGGATCTCTCTCAATTTAACGTGGAATGAGCCCAGCGGATTGGCCAAGTTGTCGCCACATAAAAATTTTATTTTTTTTAGGCTAATAAATTATCAGGTTAATTTTAACAACTAACCTAATACGAACTCTCTCAAGCCCTACCAAATCGTAACTTCAATTAATTAGAATGATTTAAAATTCGGAATCGCTACTAATTATTTTTGGTAGGTTGATTAGAAACTTAATTAAAATAGCGGGAGAGCTATTTTACTTCTACAAACCAGAGATCGTGAATTCGGGAACTTGATTGCACTAGTCAATTAAAACTAACGCCCTTTAGGTACCTCAATTTCATATGAGATGTCCTAAATTGACGACTCAGATTGAACCAATTTTAAAGCTCGGAAAATGGAATTCTTTTTTTTTTGTTGATGAGATTTTCACTTTTTATATGCAATGCATAAAACTATCTAAATGACATGAATAGATGATCAAAAAAAGGGATGCAATGCAGGTCAAACACAGTTAAGATCGCGTTTTCCTATATGTAAAGATTAACTAATTGATTAAAACATGCGAAAAGAATGACAACACATGGCAATCTGATGGGACAAAATGCAATTAACTAAACTAATCATGCAATGACCACATATAACATGCGAAAAATTATAATTAAACTAAGTGACATGAAACTTCTAATTCAAGAAAATCAATCAAGCAATTAGACTTACCTAGCATGAATACCCTAAACATGAGACTAATGACATGTAAAGTGGCATAGCAAAACGACATGACATAATGACGTGACAAAGATACGTGGCATGGCTTAATGACGTGGCAATGATGCATGATATGGGAATGACATGCGAATGATTTTTTTTTGTTGGTATTTTTCGGATTTTTATGAGCATGCAATTCCGAAAAAATGAGCAGATTCTTTGTCCTTTTTTTTAAAAAAATTTTGGCAATGCATACGTACATGGTATGAAATGTAACCTAGAGATATGTAAAGATATTTTTAAAAAATATGAAATGCAATGGGTGATATTCAAAAATATGTTACGGATATGCTAAAAATATGAGATATGCATAGGATATACTAAAGATGAGCATGTAATATATTAAATATATGCATGAATGTAATCCTTGCCCTTTCTTTTTCTAAAAAATTCGGCCATGGTGGATTCCTTTTATGATTTTTATTGCCTTGACTTTATTTGCTTAATTGATGACACATGACTTTTAGAAAACCTTGTCTTCTTAAAAAAATCAATTAGACATGATTTATAGGAAACCATATCTTACAATTTTTTTAGAAATCTTCTGGATATGGCAAAAGTCAATCAATCAATCAAAATAGCAATCTGCCAACCAATATTCAAATAAAATCGCGACCGCCACTATCATCTTTTCGAATTTTTCTAAAGAATTCCTATAGCCGATTTTTTTTAAATGGCTTTTCAGAGATAGCAAATCAGACCTAAACGGTGATAGGTTATGCTAACTAAATTCGAGATTTTCCTTACGAAAATTATGTTCCAATGGTTTTGATCAAAAAACCATTATCTTGAATTTCCAAAAAAGAAAAGGATTCGCGATTTGCTTAATGTCGGCATCCAAAATCATGCAAAACAATCGCTAGAAAATTTAAAGGTTCATCTTCTCAAGTCCTCAAAATTTATGCAAGAATAGAATGTGCAAAAACAACATATTTCCTGGCTGAATGGCAAACAAAGGAGCGTGCAAACGATAACCAAAACATCAAACCTCCAATTCCAAATATCATCGAATTGATTCTGTGCAAGCATATGGACATTACCTTAAATCGCAGGATGAACAAAAGAACCGGTTTGATGAGGAACCTTCGATGGACAGCAACGTCGATGGCGCGACAGAAACGGGCGGCGACAGGAACACGAGAGCAACGAAGAACGAGCAAGAGCAATGTCGTGCGGAAGTAAGGGAGCGTCAACGAGGGCGTGGTGGTTTTTGGCCATAGAGGTGGCAGCAGTAATGACTGCGATGTGCGACGGGATCAGCGGTGGTTCGGCGGTGAGTAGCAGTGGCAACGGTGGGATGGAGCAGCGACCACGATGTCAATCCTCGAGCGGCAGAGAGTAGGCGACTGTGACGGGAAACAGCGGCAACAATAGCGTTGATAGTCGAGTAGTAGCGACGGCCTTCGAGTCGGTGTCACGGTGGACAGAAAAAGGCAAGTGACGAAGAGGATCGTCGACGGCCGAGAGAGAAAAATTGAGAGAGAGAGAGAGAGAAAGAGAGAGGGGCGTCCGAGATGGTGTGTATCTTTTGTCTCTACAAATTTGTCGTCCCTTCAAACCCTAAACATAATGAGGTATATATAATGAATATCAAGGTAAGGCCTTGAGATTTAATCCTAGCCGTTGAGATTTCTGACAAGATATTGACCATAGGATCGTAATTTCTGATTTTTGAGTAATCCTATTGGACTAGGATATTCAAAAATTCGGCCACCATGGAGGGATATAAGGCTTGGCCAAAAATTTCACTGTTAATGGGCTTATTAGCACGAATTTAAGGCTTAACTGGGGCTTAATTAATCAAAAGGGTAATTAATTAAAAGACTTGCTCTTAAGAAAATTAAAATGGACTGAAATTAATTTAAATTGAGCTCGTCCATATAAATTTTGGCAATTCCTCCGTTCATGATAAAAAATTCCCAAATTGATTTTGGTTCCGCCGCCCGTTAAATCAAGCTCAATTGACTCGCCTTTGGCTGACTACCGATGCCAAATAAAATGTGCAATGCATGAGAATTTCTTTTTGCGAGAATTATGATTAACTCTCCTTTTATGAAATAAATGAATTTTCTAAAAAATTAAAATTTAGATGTCAACACTCAAAGAGCTAGACCTTTCACGCAATAATTTGTTAGGTTAAATTCCAAAATTTTAGCAGGATTTCACTCCTTGAATGTTCTAAATTTATCATATAATAAGTTTGGAGGCATGCTGCCACATGAAGGAGTCTTTACTTAACTAAAATCAGACTTAACTTGATACTTAGACTCTCCCTTTCAAGTTATGATTTGGGTCATTCTTGCCTCTTTGCTATCTTATAAGCCTGTCAAGAACTGCTCCTTGTCCAGATCTCTCTGTTCTGGCAATCACTCTTCACCTTCATCAGACCTGGTCGTTGCAGGTTATCCCAAGTCATACATCTACAGAGAGAGCCACATTTCATACGTCCCATACCATGCTTCATTAAGATTTATAGGTATCCCGTTAGCTTGCCCCATACCAAGCGACAATTTATTAAGTCTGATAATGATAAGCTCATGCATGCATATTCCTCAACTTTCATTTTAATGCCACTAACACATGCACTGTATGATTGTCCTCATTACTCGTCACACTAATTCATCTCCAGATCCATTCTTATCAACAGAAGATTTCTAATTCCACCAATGGCTGTCATATCTCATAGATCAATTGCCTATGTTCAACAATATTCCTCAAATTGGGTCATTAACAAGTCACGATCACAGTCATATAATCCAATTGACCCTCTGTTCATAAGTAATTCTCTGCTAACCTCAAGTACACTTACAACCTCAAAATCTATGCTTATTTATGTTTGTTTCCTTGAGAACTTCAATCATAACATCACCCAATATCATCCATTAACATCGATACTAGGACCATTGGAATACAACACAAAAGCTTAACTTCTCAAGATTCAGCAATCAATACCTAATCCTAAGGGTCTCACTATCTAATCGTCCTCAAATAATCACTCATTATCACTTCAAATCTCAATCAAATTGGATCTGGCTGACCTTGTTCTGATACCAAACAAACATGGATATCACACCCCGAATCCGGCGGGCATACGATCATTCCACCATGGCCATTCCTCCTCTTAAAGATACCAAGGATCCGCCGGCCAATACCAAATAAAGGCTTCTAAACGAAATGCATGCGAAAGCAGTAAAACAACTCCATACATAAGAACAACAAGATGACTTAGGACATAAACAAGGTACACTACTGAGGTTACATTTCTAATCCCCAAATTCAATGAGCAATCTTTAAGGTTACAAAAGGTCACTATATATTCTCTTCCAAGTTATTTTCCAGCGCCAATTCACGGCACGCTCGGGTTACCATTGTCTGGAACCTGAAAATGTTAATCCCACGATAGGGTGAGATATAAATCTTAGTAGACTAACCCTAAACCTATGCTAGCCATTAGTACCTCTAGACATCTCTTAAAACAGCACACAATAGCTCATCAAGCGAAAAGGCACATGGCACATAATGAATCGTCACAAGTCAAAATAATTGACATAAAACAGTCACAATTTATCATATCCATAAGACCAAGCTTCTTGTACTAGCACAATATCAATTTCATATGCTAGGAATTAGTTCTCAATTTCATCACAACCTATCATCTTAATGGCTACGCCTATGTCAACACGCATCAGGCTCATCATGATTTCAATTCCAATGGCTAGGCCCACATAAAGACGCATCAAGCTAAGAATCAGTTGACAACCCGCGTTCTGATGCATCAGGTTAAGTCAAGTTGCAACCCGTGTTCTGACGCATTGGGTTGCCCATGTTATTTTAATACTCGTGTCAACTTGCTTCAAGACTCATCAATTCCATCATGGTTCTCTTTTCAATGGCTGTGCCCACGTCATTATGCCTCAGGCTAAGAACAATTGGCAACTCGCGTTCTGACGCATCAGATTCCAAAGCCATTTCGATACTTGTGTCAACACGTAACAAAGCTATCACGCATTGTGACGCATTAGGATACCAATCGACCTCGCGTTCTGACGCATCAAGGTTCGATTTGCCATTATTCATAATGCTTTTTATCAAACAAGGGTTCACAAGCCAATATATTTCTCAAGTGCTAAATAGCCAATTCATTTCTTAGGGTTCAATTGCCAAATCACATCTCAAGGCTCAATAGCCAAATCATATCCCTAGGGCTCAATAGCCAATTCGTACCTCAAGGGCTCAATAGCCAATTTCATCTCTTAAACAACTTCATGATTGAGTCGTACAATCCATGGAACACTTATATATCAAGACAATCAATTTAGCAAGACAACCTCTTGTCAATTTAGGCATAGACTTCGCATAATCAATTCTCAAGAGATCAAGTATCATATGACCAATCAAGTGTACAAGCCAACCGAACTTTCATGTAGCAAACTCAGCCACAATTATCACAATTTCACCCCAAGGCAAGCAAGTCTGGTTCAGTTGCTACCACTGCAATCGGTCACAACAATTCAAGCACATTTGATTCACAAACCATCAATTTAACACTCAAACCCGTCTATTAGTATCCTAACGTCCTAATAAGGGTTTAGCGGTCGATTACCTCTTCAATTGAGCTAGAATTTCCAACCAATGATAGCCACAAAGCTCGGTCTTCAACCGGCCAGAACTGAGCAACAATCGTTCCCAAGGAAATTCCATAAATTATCCATTAAAACTCCTTCATACTTCATTCCACCACACAATAATCTTGCTAATACATCAAACTGCACCCTAGGATATCTTACTGAGGATTTTGAAGCAATGCGATATCTCGAAAAGCCTTCAAATGGTTCGGTTCACTCGGGCAAATGCAGGGCAGATTCTGTCCCTAGGAAAATCACACAATCTAGCCATCAATTCTCTTCTAAACCCCACTCTATCATGCAATAACTTCGTTAACACATTAGTTTATGTCCCTAAGTGTCTTACCAACTGTTCCACAGCAAGACGACACCCCCATAAGCTTCCAAACAGCTCGGTTCCAAC
Source organism: Rhodomyrtus tomentosa (assembly GCA_028455895.1). Classification (NCBI taxonomy): domain Eukaryota; kingdom Viridiplantae; phylum Streptophyta; class Magnoliopsida; order Myrtales; family Myrtaceae; genus Rhodomyrtus; species Rhodomyrtus tomentosa. The sequence goes on along the minus strand of JAPCWY010000001.1, from coordinate 28,851,939 downwards.
CGGTGCACAGGGGGACGAAATCTAACCTTGCAAGATTATCTCACTTCATCCATAAAAAGCCACTTTAATTACAACATATGCCTAGCCTCAACCTTCTAAACACTTATACTATGTGTTGAGAGAGTCTCATCGAAACTTGAAAGCCAAATGAGCTCTTTAGGCCGGCAAAATTGAGCTCTCCCTCAAACCGGATTTCAAACTAACCCTCCTGACCTTCGTCCATTGAAACATAACTACGGGAAAAACGGCTGGGCCAAATTGAGCTTATAATATCTTGTTGGAACGGCAAGAGGATAAATGTTATAATGGAGGGTGGCATGCCTCAATAAGATGTTGGATGAAAAAGTTATGACCGGAACAGTGAAGGTGGTCAGATAGGGCAATGTGCTGGTCGATCAAGCTCTCTCTCTCGACCAAGGAAGCGAATGAAGAAGAAGAGAGAGAGGTTAGAGGGGTGAGTGGCCGTGCAAATGAGAGGGAAAGAGAGTGAGAGTAGAGTATTCTTCAATTCCTAATGGTCAAAGCTTGAATGGTAGTTGGGATTTACAAGCAATTAATACGAAGTGGATGGAGCATTTCTTGTAAAGACACTTGGCATTAGTCCATTAATATCTTGAAGCCAAAATGACTCTTATACCCCAAGATTTTCGGCCAACCAAGGCAATTACCAAATGACTAAAAATGCCCTTATTCTATTCTTTAGGCAAGGTTATCTTTTTAGGGACAAAATGGTAATTTTACACTTTCCGTCCAAAATTTCACATTTTTGATATAAATTCCTTCGATGAGGCGACATCCAATTCCTTTCAATATTGAAATTCTTCAATGTCCTATATCCAATTTCGAGACCCCATTTGATGTCAACAATCTCGAAGAGGGTCAGAATTCGGAATGTCACAATATGAAACTCGTCGAAATTGAATCAACGATGGAATCTAAAAGCTATAGCTAGGCTAAAGACTAGTTGAAAAAATAAAGACTTGTTTGTTGTGTTGTGGGGGTATCTACATTGGACAACCCTAGGTATTTATAAGCACGCTCTGGTAACTATCGAACGGTTACTACAATGGGCTCCAATCATGTCTTTTCGATAGCTTTTGTGGATAATGCCTCCGTCGATATATCAACTTTCCGCGCCTTTTCACTTTTGGGGATTGCCGGTAATCTCTATAAATGCCATGATCGTGGCTTCCTCTACGCGCTTTTTCTCTCTGCATTTGGGAAGATGCCGCCAAAATTACCCTTACACATGGTATATCCGCGGCTCATTCTCACTTGGTTTCTATACACCTGCACATAGCTAGTCATGTCTTCTCCTTTTGCATGTCCCATAACCTGTGGGTAACTTTTGGTGTCAACACACACAAATTCACCAAAAGCATTCATTGGCCAATCTATTTTTCCCGTCAGCCATTGGTTTTGGTTAATAGCGGCTCTTCAGCTGGATGCAGAACATGCTCAAGCACCAGACAGGAAGAGTCTACTCGTAAAGCCTATCCAGCTTCCGCAACCCAAAGTTCTATTTTCACATGTCTTTCTAATGGATGATTCTAAACTCATCAGGTGCATCGCGAAACGCTACTGGAGATAGGAAGGTAGCTAGTTTTCCAATCCACATTGTTTATATTTTCGAGCATCTATTCCACTCCTAGAGAACACTTGGTTTTGTTGAGAGTATGTCAAATCGATGTAGATATACATGAATTTCTCGTCATCTCTTGCATTGGCGAAATATAGTGTCCTGCTAAACCTTAATGTTTCCGACTAGGTGAGACTAGAACCACAAGAAAGAGTTCACCGACTGGCCGGATGGATTAATTGCAATTCGGACTTTTGGGAAAAGCGATTTTGTTGGAAATTAAACCAAATTCAATGGACTTCACGTTCTCCAAGCTATGGATATTCGATGAAGAGTCAAAGAGGTTTTATTGTTTTGTTGTTTTTGATAGAGTATTTTCATATTTCTAGGACTAGTTAATGTCTTGCAAGTTCCTAGAAGTCTATCTTTTTGGGATGGTAGGCAATATTTGAGTTGATTGTTGAATCATGTAATCGAAGAGTCTTGTAGAATTCCCATATAAAGGTTTGTCTTCTAACCGTTTTGATCATGGAAATGAGAGTAACAATTTCACAAGATATCCTCCCCTCTCGAGTTGCCTCAAATCGGGCTTCCTCTTCGTCTTATTCCTATCAGATTTCAAGGGAATCCCAGAAAACCACAATCTCCAGAAGAAATCATTTCATCCAAAGGTTTGTCGCATTTTACTCCGAAGTTGGAAAGAGCGAACCATCTCTTGTCCCTTATAACAAGCAGCGAAACAGACAAACATATCACGGACCTCCTGCTGGACAGATTCCTCAACTGTCCCTCGAGCTTGGAGGTGGACCGCAGAATCAGCAGTTCGCTTCACAGTGACTGAGCGACGTTCAGTGTGATACTTGGTAGATGCGAGGAAATTTGAGCAAATAGTAACAAGAAGGCAGAAGCGGGTTTATGCCAGCATCCAGTTTGAGAGGCATACTTAAGAATAAAGGATGGAGGAGGTCCTTCCTTTCATCGATATTTAGAGGTTTATGCATTAAGACCATGAGTTGACCTTTACCGTCCTTAGAAATTCGTGGGTACTATAGCGCTATTCAGTCTTCACCGCAACTTCGCACGCTGGATGGCGTGCGATTCCCTACCAAAACATAGCCTCTCCTACAACAAATCCAATTTCGTATTTGTCTAAGTTACCGTTTATGTTGGCTTCTGGATGTAATACTTGGTTAGAGATTCTCCCAAAGCCTTGTTTTGTCCCACCACAGAAGGATGACCTTCGTTTATTCTTGTACTGATTATACCGTCATGTTTATTTTAACATGAGGTCTAAGTTTACTAGCTAACCTTCTTTCTCATAGCACAGCTTTGAGGACAATCAATACACAAGAAATTTATCCCCATGGATGTGCTTCCTAATCTTAGTAGTACAGCCACCGTTAACCTACTTGTTCATCGGTCGGGCTGTGCTTCCAATACTACATGGATGCTTTAATTCAATGCTGATCGGCAGCCACTTTTCCCAGACAGCAACGGAAGTTCAAATTATGTTTCTTTCAGGATCACTTGGGTTCAAATTTTAACCCCGAAAATTGAATGATCATGGCCATGTTTCTAAGTTGCCTCAAAAAAGTTACTGACCCACTTACCTTTCAATCCGTGCCTTCATATTTTGTTTGGGAGACGTAGAATCTGCCATCATCCACTGCAACTTAAAAGTCATTAGGTAATAGTGCCCAAACCTTTGATACTTTGGCCAATTCAATCCTAAATATTTTAAGTTTACCGATTCAGTCATACTAACGGGAAATAAATGACATGGACTTATTTCAATTTTTTTTAATATTTTTCAAATATTTTTCTTTTTCTTAACTTTTTCTGTTTCTCCTTTTCTTTTTCTATTTTTTTCCTCCATCAGTCTTAGGCGAAGGCAGGCCTAGCAAGGATCATATTGCTTGGGCTTGTGAGGTTTGCCCTCGCTAGGGTTTCGATGGGGCCGGAACTCGCCCAATTCGACGAGGACTGATTTGGAAAAAAGGTGCAAAGTTGTATAACTGAATCGAAAAATTTAAATAGTTAAGGACTAAATTGGCAGAAGCGTAAAATATTTTTTTCAAGTGATGTATATTAAATCTTTCTAGGGGAGCAAATGAAGACTCTAAGGAAAAATACAATAGTGATCCTTAAACTTTGGTCCAATGTGCAATGTCAACTCTATTTTAGTTTGTTCTATGTGCCCTTGGAATTTGGTCCAATGTGGGAAAAATTAGCAAAAGAGTCATAAACCTAGTACAGTTGTGCCACCAGTCATAAACGTGTCAATCTGGCCAATTTAATCCTAAATCTATTGAACTTGTAGCAGTTTGGTCACAAATACTTAAATTGTACCAATTAAGTCTCAAATATTTTGACAATTTGCCAACTTAATCATAAATATTTTGATGATTTTACCAATGCCGCTTTTCTAGCAAATTTTGATCGAAAATCACTAATGTGGCATTAGACCAATTTTCATGGCCCTAGACATAGCCAATGGTCGGCGACTTCTACCGGATTGCCGAGGCTGGCAAACACAGAATAAAGGACAAAGGAACAAAGCGAAACAAAAAAATGGAAAATTTTTATTTTTTTTTACATTATAAAAGTCATACATATCAGTGTCAACCATGCCATATAGAACGATCAATGCCAACTGGACCTCCAACGTCAGCAATTCCCTCCAAAATTAGACAAAAAATTGAGTTGATAAATCATCAAAAGATTTAGAACTAAATTGGCACAATTGAAAAGTTTACAACTAAATTGGCAAATAATCAAAATATTTAGAGCTATAATGGTCAAATTAAAGGGTTTAGGACCGAATTGGCGCAAATGCAATAGGTTTAAACTTTTATGGTAATTTCTTTATCTAATGTCAATGATGTTAATGAAATTTAGTTCAATGTTAAATGTGATCCCTAAACTAATTAACATTTTCATGTAGCCCCCAGACTACATTAAATATCTATCAATAGTTTATGGGACACATTGAAAAAATTAAAATGCGGGGACAATATTGCACAATAGATCAAAATTTAGGAGACCATGTTGCATAAATCAAAAGTTTAAAGACGATAATGCACATTAAGTCAATGCTCAAAAATCATTTGTACTATTATCATAAGTTCTTATGCACTTCTACTTATAAGTCTGCTAATGTCGTGCATATTCGTAAATTTTTTAAATAAATTTTTTGGAAAGCACCTAATGACTTTTGCATAATACTTAATATCAATAGTCACTTATTTAGCTGGAGATTCTTTTATCACATAAATAAACAACTTTCGAAGGTAGAAATTACTAACTACATCAACATTTAATACTAGCTACCAATATGCTCAAACTTATTTCTCTCTAAATAATAATGAACATTTGTTAAAATATATCTCAAGTTTGACGCTGAAAGAAAATTTTTCTAATTTGAATAGTTTTCCTAATTGGAGTTGATTTCCTATTCAAGTTGTCAGCTAGTTTGAGTAGGTTTCTTATTTTAAATGCAACTCTAGGATATATATGAAAAGTGTCTTCATTATGAAGATCATCCAAGAGCTTACATAATCATGAATTACAATTTGAAGCAATCCGAGATTGTTGAATCCCATTGAAATTTATGAATTTTTTTGTGAGATTGAGAGGTTTTCCCGATGAAAATTATGAGGATAAAGACAGAGCAAGTTATTTGGTGTAAGTGGGATTGGGAAAAATTGAAAGTGCTGTACTGACTCGAGTGTGATTGTGTTCTCCATTATATCGCTTGATCTGCAACAGAATCATTTGTTGCTCTCCTCAAGAACTTGGATCACATAGACTGAACCGCGTAACTCTGGATTTTCTTGTTTTCTTATTTTATTTCTACAACACAGTTGATATGGAGAAATTACAGAATTTAAAAGTTTGAAAGCAAAGTTACTTTTCATCTTGACAAAATTATTGGTCATTAACATGCAACACCTTTTTCCATGGTGAAAACTTACTACCTCAAAAGACGGACTTGGTATAGTCCTTTTTCGCGAGAGCAGAACTTCGAGTTCACTGCATAGGACAATCACTCACTTAAGTTTCATATGAAAGTCATTAATTACATCGAGAAGTTATCAACTATTAATCGGCTGAAAGTTTGTGACGCCCTGAAAATTTGCCTTCTGTAAATCGACCAAATTCGATAAAAAGGAAATGAAATTTAATTTCAGTCGATATGAAATTATGGATCATAAGGATTAAGAGACGGATTTTGGACGGTTCCCGAAATTGTCAGTCAATTAGGTTAGGGTTCGTAATTCTCAAGCGCCGCGATTTAGGATTCAAATCCTCGCGCCCGAGCCTAGCCTATAAAATTGATCAAAATGCCCTTTGTTTTGTGTACCAAATTTTGTTCAGTCCTAAAATACCAAATGATCATTTTGCCCCTCCAATTATGCACTACAAGACAAGAAAATTCAAATCAAGTGAACCCCACCATTGGTCAAAGTCTCACCCACCAGCCCCCACCAATTGGTCAACTCCCCCAACCACCGTTCTTCTCTGTCTCTCGTCTGCTCACCCCCCCTACTGTTGCCGTGGAAAACCCCCGACCGCCTCCTCCTCATCTCCTCTCCTCCATGATCAACTTTCGAGCGCCACCACCACTGCAGTCCACCGCCACTCCTCAGTCGACCCACCACCATCATTCCGACCATTGTTCCTTGCCGGACGGTCGCGAGGAAGCCCCCAAAGGATCGTGCCCTGTTTCGGTGCCGTGGACCGTCTGGGCCACGCCGGCCCTTGCCGTCGATCCCAACCCCCACAAACATCACCTCCGACCTCCCCTCGACCTCCAGCTGCCGAACCACTGCCGTGAGACCACCGCAGGGCCGTCGAACAGCCGTCGGAAGTCCTGACATCCAGCTTGCCGTGTTTCAGGCCTAGGAGTATTTCGCCGCCTTTCGCCATTTTTCGACGGCTCTTGCCGGTCGCCGACCACCACAAACAACCCCCTCCAGCCCCTCACCGAAGCTCACGGCCATTGACGGCCGTTAGACGCCGAGAGAACCCGGAAACAGCTCGGAAACATCTCTTTTGTTTTAGGCCTGAAGTTCGCCGGTTCTGCTTGTCACGTCCCGACTCTCGAGCCCACGACATCCCTTGCCAAATCGCCACCAGGTCATAATAGATAGCGTCCCAGGCAATTGCTATCGACCTAAGCTTATATTGCGCAAGCGGAACTTACCATCTTCCATTCAATAAAATCACATGGGATAGATAGAAAGTAAAGCCAGATTGCAAAATACAAAAGGTTGATGAGAATAGATGATTCATAACCTTATAGAGCCATCAACTGATAAATACAACCCCATGCTTCGGGGTGGCCCTCAAGGACTCACAAAAAGATACAGGAGTCAGGTAAGGTTAACTCTCATCTATCCCAAAACAGTATCCCCCACAAAAACAACCACAGTTCCCTGACTACAAAAAGGCCCTAACCCACTACTGGGAAGACTCGACATCCGTGTCGTAATAATCAAACGGGGGAGCCGGGTCATTTGGGTCATCACAAGAACTCTGGCTAGAACGCACAGAGGGGGCTACCGATTGCTCAGGCTCGAGATCGAGCTCCATATCAGGCGCGGGGTCCATCACTTCCCCATCAGGTGTATCAATATCCATTGGGTCTCAAGCGGGGATATTAGGGACCCCCTGTAGAGGTGGCCCCTCAAATCCTCGAAGCGGACCGAAGAGATCCATCCCTTCACGAAGATACCAGGCTTTAAAGAGGTGTGCCACCAGATGTGGCATCCCTTCATCAACCCATATCGTCGTGATGTGACGCTCCCACATCTGGTCCGTACCTGGTACCGGATGGAGACTGATATCTAGTGATGAGTCAGTGGGGGTGCCGAACCGCACCGGTCTTTCCATTACTTCGGACCTGAAAAATTTGTCCCACGACGGGGTGAGAAATGAATCTTAGTGAATCAAGCCTAATCTCGGTTAGGACAATGATTCGCCCAGAACATCCTAAGTGTCACAAAAAGATCACAAGATAACAACAGAGATATATGTATATATATATCAATCATAACAAATCTGACAAATCTACCACCAATAGAAGTATAACCACTCGGGCATACACAAGTCCATTATTAATCAATGACCCACGCGACTGGCGTGATAAATACATCAATAGTGCGATCCCGCACTCTTCTGGCAAAACCAGGCTACGTCCACTTTACCCTCTCAGCGACGGCTACTACAAGCAGTGTATCCAGTGCACCCGGCACGGCACTGCAAGTAGGCATTCCTTAAAAAGGAGCTTCGGTCCATCACAAGCTGCGACCGGCATCCGATAATCCCTTAAGACCGTATGACTGGCACGGGGCATGGATTATCGTGCTTCGCAAATTTCCATACAATCAGTACGGTACAAGTACCCACGGTACAAAGCGAACTTGCCAGGTAGTGTCATTGACCCTTTAAATGACCACACAAATTACACTCGGCAATCAACTCATTGATTATCTTGGATTAAGCCAAAATCCACAAGAAATACAATCAACTCGGCCCCAAGGCCCATAAGATTTCCAATTGAACTTTTCAGCCAGGGAAACAAACCAATCAAGCAATTCACTCACTCTCGAGAAATCAACTTAACCCGGCAATTTCAAGCTCAATTCATATTAGAAATCTTAATTCTCAGTCAAATTATAGCAATCAATCGTTCGCTCGTCTCTAACCTGTCATTCACTCGCGAGCAAATCAATCAAACAATTAATTGCTAAATTACCACAAATATCCACAGATAAATAATCGATCGACCATGTATCCTAACCATGGTTTCTATCTATATCGGTCCCGATCGAAATAATTTTTTTTTTTAAAAAAATTAAATAAATAAATAAATACATAAATAAATAAATAATTAAATCAGACTAATCCTAAGCGCAATTAGCGCCCTAACCAAGGTTTAGAGTCAACTCACAATTTGAGTTAGCTCGATCGGCGACGGCGGCGGCGGCGATGGCGGCGGCGGCGGCGGCGGCGACGGCGGCGGCGACGATAAAACTAAGGTTTATCGCGCGGCGAATCGAGCTCAAACTTCGGCGACACCCCGTGGGAGTCCGGCGAGGTCGCCGGAACAGATGGCCGGCGGCGGAGCTCCGGCGAGCGGCGGCCGGCGGCCTACAACAGTAAACAACAGAATATTCAATCCGGCAACTCTACTGTTTTGGCCGTTTTCCGGCGACACGGGCCGGGACAAGGCCGGCCAAGGGTCGGGGGCTCACCTAGGGGTCGGTGGGAGTCGGCCGGGACAGGTGGACAGCGGTGGAAGGCGGCCGGCGACGGCGGACAGTCGCGGTCAGTGGCTGTCCTGTTTTCGCGCCGAAACAAGGCTCTTGGTCGGCGGCGGTTTTCGGCGGCCACGCGCGGCGACCGGCGGAGCTGAGCTGGGTGGCGGTAGAGGAGACTCAGGGGAGTCGTCTGGGGGTGGTGGTGTGGTACGGCGGCGACGGTGGCGGCCGAAACGAAGACCGGAACAACCCGGGTTCAAAAACAGAGCACCGAGATTTTCGGGCCGGATTCCGGCGGCTCCGGCGGCTGACGGTCGGCGACGAGGGGTCGGATCGGTCGAGGGGAGGTCGGGGGTTAGCTGGGTGGTGGTGGTCGGCGTCGGTGGCGGCCGTGGCGGCCGGAGGAGGCCGCGGAGTTCTCGGGTCCTCTGACCCGAAAAAAGGGCAGGCCCGGCCGCGAGTTTCCTTCGGCGAAACGGCGGGGACGGTGGCTGCCGGTGGGGGTGTGGTGGTCGCGAAAAATGGCCACGAACGGAGGTGATTCACTCGGTTGAAGGGGGTTGTCGGCAAAGAAAAAAAATGAAGAAGGAAGAAGAACAGAAGAAGAAGTAGCAGGAAGAAGAAGAGAAGAAGAAGCAGCAGCGGGCGTGCGTTGGGCAGAGGGCAGGTGGGGCCCACCTTGACTTTGGGGCCAAAAAATTTAATTTTTTTGTCTCATGTGAGTGAATTATTGGGAGGGGCAAAATGGTAATTTTGGCGCGCCGGGACTGAAACGAAATTTTTGGTGTACTGATTGATGGGTAATTTCGACAATTTCACTGGGCAAGCTCGATCAGGGTTAAGCTCGTTTGCAAAAACGGCAATTTAAAAATCGCCGCAGATAAATTTCGAAACTCAATTCGAAATAATCTAAAGTTCGAAATTCGTCCAAATTCTCGTCTTTTCAGTCCTTATAGTCCAAAATGGCGTCGACTATGAATATACATTCATATCATTAAATCGACTCTCGGCACTTACAAGGGTTGAATTTCCAGGACGTCACAACTCTCCCCCACTTAGGAAATTTCGTCCTCGAAATTACAGCACAGTTTTAATTACTCAAAAAGGGAAGGATAACTAAGCTTCATAACTTCTTCGTTCTCCCATGTAGCTCCTTCTGTGCCATGGTGTTGCCAGACCACCTTGACTAACGGAATTGTCTTGGATCGCAGTACCTGCTCTTTTCTGTCCACGATCCTGACTGGTCACTCCACATATGACGCCCGTTCATCCAAATCAATTTCTTCATAACTCAACACATGAGCAGGGTCTGGCTCATACTTCCTCAACATCGATACGTGAAAAACATTATGCACTTGAGCCAGTCTAGGCGGCAATGCGAGTCGATAAGCCAAAATTCCGATCCGTTCTAAGATTTAGAATGGTCCAACGTACCTCGGGCTCAGCTTTCCTTTCCTGCCAAAACGGGATGTTCCTCTCATAGGTGACACTTTCAAAAAGACGTGGTCGCCTACTTGAAATTCCAAAGGTCTGCGCCTTTTATCAGCATAGCTCTTCTGGCGACTCTGAGCTGTCTTTAATCTATCTCTAATCATTTTAATTGCTTCCATCGACTGTTCTACTAACTCAGGGCTAGTTATCTTCCTTTCCCCAACCTCATCCCAACAGACTGGTGTCCTGCAAGCCCTACCATACAAGGCCTCAAAAGGTGCCATCTTAATACTCTGTTGGTAGCTGTTATTATAGGCAAATTCCACCAAATGTAAATGTTCCTCCCAATTACCTCTGAAATCCAGAACACATGCTCTCAACATGTCTTCCAAGATCTGAATCGTTCTTTCAGACTAACCATCTGTCTGTGGATGATAAGCTGTACTAAATTGCAGCTTCGTTCCTAAAGCAGTTTGTAGACTCTTCCAAAATGTAGCGGTGAATTTAGGATCTCGATCAGAAGTGATCGTCACTGGCACACCATGCAACCTTACAATATGCCTCACATACAACTCAGCGTATCTGTCTAAAGCAAAGTCCTTTCTTACTGGAATAAAATGCGCTGACTTCGTTAGTCTATCCACCACGACCCAAATTGAATCATACCCTCGCTGACTCCTCGGCAAACCCATCACGAAATCCATCGTGATATGCTCCCATTTCCACTCTGGAATTTCCAAAGGTTGTAGTAGTCCTCCAGGTTTGCAATGCTGCGCCTTGACCTGCTGGCAGATCAAACATTTAGCCACATGTTTGGCTATATCAGTTTTCATACCATTCCACCAGTAGTGTTGTTTCAAATTCTGATACATCTTTGTACTCCCAGGATGAATACTATAATTACTACGATGTGCTTCTGATAAAATCTCCTCCTTTAAATTCTCATCCTCCGGCACAACCAGCCGTCCTCTAAATTTAAGTATCCCATCCTCCGCTATTTGAAAATCGACCCTTCGTTTGGTCGGATCTCCTTGCAGGATCTTCCGGATAAAAGGGTCTGTGGACTGCAAGGCCTTAATTTTTACTTGCACTTCTGGCTCGATTCTCAAGGTAGCCACGAGACTCGACAGCTGGCTTATCTCCAGTTTAAAGTCTGAGTCTCTTAATTGCTCAAGTAATCGCCACTCCTGCACCTGCAATTGAGCAATCACTGATTTTCTACTCAGGGCATCAGCAACCTTATTCGCCTTACCAGGATGATACAGGATCTCACAGTCATAGTCTTTTAATAACTCCATCCATCGGCGCTGTCTCATGTTCAACTCCCTTTGAGAGAACAGGTATTTCAGACTCTGATGGTCGGTGTACACCTGAAAACTTTTCCCAATCAAATAGTGTCTCCAGATCTTCAAGGCAAACACAACCGCAGCTAACTCCAGGTCGTGTGTGGGATAATTCAACTCGTGTGGTCTCAATTGACGGGATGCATACGCTACCACCCTGCCATGCTGCATCAAAACACAGCCCAGTCCCCTAAGCGAAGCATCGCTATAAATTTCATAACCACCAGGACCAGACGGAATTGTTAGAACAGGAGCCGTAGTTAGCCTATGCTTAAGCTCTTGGAAACTACGCTCGCACTTGTCCGTCCATTGAAACTTTGTATCTTTCTTCAGCAATTTAGTCAAAGGCGAGGCTATAGCTGAGAATCCTTCCACAAATCGCCTGTAATAACCTGCCAAACCCAAGAAACTTCTAATTTCTGTAGCAGTTGTCGGTCTCGACCAGTTAATAACTGCCTCAATTTTAACCGGATCCACAACAATACCTTCACTCGAAACTACGTGGCCTAAGAATGCCACGCTAGCTAACCAAAACTCACACTTACTGAATTTAGCGTATAATTGATGCGTTCTCAGAGTTTCCAAAACTATTCTCAAGTGTTGCTCATGATCTTCAGAACTCTTCGAGTACACTAGGATATCATCTATGAAAACAATCACAAAACGATCCAGAAACTCCTTGAACACTCTATTCATCAGATCCATAAAAGCAGCAGGAGCATTCGTCAAACCAAACGGCATCACTGTGAACTTGTAATGCCCATAACGTGTTCTAAATGCCGATTTCGGTATATCCTCTTTTCTGATTCTCAACTGATGGTATCCCGTCCGTAGATCAATTTTTGAAAATATAGATGCTCCCTGCAGCTAATCGAACAAGTCGTCAATCCTTGGCAGTGGGTACTTATTCTTGATCGTCACCTGATTCAACTGCCTATAGTCAATACACAGTCTCAAAGACCCATCCTTTTTCTTGACGAACAAGACAGGCGCTCCCCATGGCGAGGCACTAGGGCGAATGAATCCCTTGTCTAACAACTCCTGCATTTGAACCTTAAGTTCTTTCAATTCTAATAACGCCATTCTATATGGCGCCTTAGAAATCGGCTCTGTCCCCGGAGCTAATTCTATCACAAACTCGATTTCTCTTTCTGGTGGTAAACCAGGTAATTCTTGGGGGAAAACATCTGGAAACTCACATACAATCACAATATCCTCCAATTTCAATTCTTTAGCAGATGTATCTACCACAGAAGCCAAATAACCTTGGCACCCATCTCCCAACAATCGAGTCGCCTCTAACGACGATATCATCACAGTCGAGGTTCCTCCTCGATTACCCAAAAATTCATAACTACTGTCATCCATCGGATTAAATCGTATTATCTTATTAAAGCAGTCCATTGTGGCTCTTTGCTTTACCAACCAATCCATTCCCACAATCAAGTCAAAATCGTACATTTCTAGCACAATCAAATCTATCTTACTCTCATGGCCATCCACCACTAGTCTGCAATCAGGACAACTCACTGTAGCCACTACTTTATCTTTCAATGGCGTAGATATATTAAGCACAATTTCTAAAGGTACCAAGTTCAATTCAGATAATTTAACAAACTGATCCGCAACAAACGAATGAGTGGCGCCCGGATCAAATAAGGCATATGCTACTTGGTCATGCAAGTGGACCGTACCTGTAACAGTCGGCGAATCCTTCACCGCTTCCCAAGTGACCGCAAAAACCCTTCCTTGTGCCGGCGGACGATTCTGGAAGTTTGACGGCACAGATCCTCTAGACTGTCCTCCCTGCTGGGGTTGTGCCTGTCCACCTTGCCTCTGTGGGCAGTCCCTCACCTGATGGCCCAGCTGGCCACAATCAAAACAGGCACCACCTCGATACGGGCACAAACCAGGCCCATGCCTCTGTCGACACAAGCTGCACACCTCATTCTGACGAAATGCCGGCTTACTAATCGCCCCTCGGCGATTTGGTGGGATGTGACCCCTATTGTTAAACATGGGTTTCTTCCCTTGTCTCCTATCGAATCTATTTGGGGAAACAAATCGTGATCCAGATGCAGTAGCCCTTTCAGACAAATCCCGCTCCACTATCAATGCCCTCGCGTAGATATCATCATAATCTTGAAGGTCAAGCGGTGCCAAGGCACTCTTAATCTCGAGCTTCAATCCGTCCTTGAATCTTCTAGCCCTATCCTCCGGATCCTTAATCATCCTCGGAGCATACTTAGATAGTTCAGAAAACTTTGCCTCGTACTGGTCAATAGTCATCTGATTCTGACGGAGGCGGAAAAATTCAGCCATCTTTTGCTCCCTAGCTGTCCTCGAAAAGTATTTATTATTGAAAACTTCTACAAAAGTATTCCATACTGGAATTGTACCTTCTGGAAAAGTTCTACCCTTGACAGCTCTCCACCACGTACTAGCATTCCCTTTAAGTTGATAAACTGCCAGAGTAACTTTATCCCTATCTGAGCATCTCAGCAAATCGAATGCTTTCTCCATCCCTTCGACCCATCGAGTAGCAGCTTCAGGGTCTCCACTTCCAGTGAATTGTGGTGGTTTCAATTTAAGAAACTGTTCCACCAGCTTTTGAGCCCTACGCTCCTCACTGTCATGTATAGGTAGGGGACTCACCGACGGAACTGCAACCGGAATAGCAGATGAAGTCCCAGCAGCAGCGACAGTAGCTGCGGCTTGATTCCTTACTTGTTGTCCCATCAAATCTCCAATAGTACCTAAGGCTTGCATGACTTCAGCCATTGTCGGTTCCCTTCCAGTAGGTCCTGTAGGTTCTGCAGCAGAGGCTGCAGTAGGGGGTGCAATAGGGGACACCCCAGGCGGTACTCTTTCATCATCAACCAATTCTTCCACCAGCCTTAAAGGCCTCCTTCGAGGGGCTCGAGGTGCTCTTCTACCACGTCCGCTCATTTTACCGTAAAAGGTGAAGTCCTGCTTACCCCATAGCAACACGTGGTCAGAAAGAAATCCTTAAATTCTACCACATAATTAGCAATCACAGGCATAATAATCAAGAATCTTACTAACTATCCCATTTCTCAACACTCCTTATCACTCCGTGCCAATGACCAGATGGATCAGACTGACCTTGCTCTGATACCACCTTGGGCGGGGATGTCACGTCCCGACTCTCGAGCCTGCGACATCCCTTGCCAAATCGCCACCAGGTCATAATAGATAGCGTCCCAGGCAATTGCTATCGACCTAAGCTTATATTGCGCAAGCGGAACGTACCATCTTCCATTCAATAAAATCACATGGGATAGATAGAAAGTAAAGCCAGATTGCAAAATACAAAAGGTTGATGAGAATAGATGATTCATAACCTTACAGAGCCATCAACTGATAAATACAACCCTATGCTTCGGGGTGGCCCTCAAGGACTCACAAAAAGATACAGGAGTCAGGTAAGGTTAACTCTCATCTATCCCAAAACAGTATCCCCCACAAAAACAACCACAGTTCCCTGACTACAAAAAGGCCCTAACCCACTACTGGGAAGACTAGACATCCGTGTCGTAATAATCAAACGGGGGAGTCGGGTCATTTGGGTCATCACAAGAACTCTGGCTAGAACGCACAGAGGGGGCTACCGATTGCTCAGGCTCGAGATCGAGCTCCATATCAGGCGCGGGGTCCATCACTTCCCCATCAGGTGTATCAATATCCATTGGGTCCCAAGCGGGGATATTAGGGACCCCCTGTAGAGGTGGCCCCTCAAATCCTCGAAGCGGACCGAAGAGATCCATCCCATCACGAAGATACCAGGCTTTAAAGAGGTGTGCCATCAGATGTGGCATCCCTTCATCAACCCATATCGTCGTGATGTGACGCTCCCACATCTGGTCCGTACCTGGTACCGGATGGAGACTGATATCTAGTGATGAGTCAGTGGGGGTGCCGAACCGCACCGGTCTTTCCATTACTTCGGACTTGAAAAATTTGTCCCACGACGGGGTGAGAAATGAATCTCAGTGAATCAAGCCTAATCTCGGTTAGGACAATGATTCGCCCAGAACATCCTAAGTGTCACAAAAAGATCACAAGATAACAACAGAGATATATGTATATATATATCAATCATAACAAATCTGACAAATCTACCACCAACAGAAGTATAACCACTCGGGCATACACAAGTCCATTATTAATCAATGACCCACGCGACTGGCGTGATAAATACATCAATAGTGCGATCCCGCACTCTTCTGGCAAAACCAGGCTACGTCCACTTTACCCTCTCAGCGACGGCTACTACAAGCAGTGTATCAGTGCACCCGGCACGGCACTGCAAGTAGGCATTCCTTAAAAAGGAGCTTCGGTCCATCACAAGCTGCGATCGGCATCCGATAATCCCTTAACACCGTACGACTGGCACGGGGCATGGATTATCGTGCTTCTGACAAGTCACAAATTTCCATACAATCAGTACGGTACAAGTATCCACGGTACAAAGCGAACTTGCCAGGTAGCGTCATTGACCCTTTAAATGACCACACAAATTACACTCGGCAATCAACTCATTGATTATCTTGGATTAAGCCAAAATCCACAAGAAATACAATCAACTCGGCCCCAAGGCCCATAAGATTTCCAATTGAACTTTTCAGCCAGGGAAACAAACCAATCAAGCAATTCACTCACTCTCGAGAAATCAACTTAATCCGGCAATTTCAAGCTCAATTCATATTAGAAATCTTAATTCTCAGTCAAATTATAGCAATCAATCGTTCGCTCGTCTCTAACCTGTCATTCACTCGCGAGCAAATCAATCAAACAATTAATTGCTAAATTACCACAAATAGCCATAGATAAATAATCGATGGACCATGTATCCTAACCATGGTTTCTATCTATACCGGTCCCGATCGAAATAATTTTTTTTTTAAAAAAATTAAATTAAATAAATAAATACATAAATAAATAAATAATTAAATCAGACTAATCCTAAGCGCAATTAGCGCCCTAACCAAGGTTTAGAGTCAACTCACAATTTGAGTTAGCTCGATCGGCGACGGCGGCGGCGGCGGCGACGGCGGCGGCGACGATAAAACTAAGATTTATCGCGCGGCGAATCGAGCTCAAACTTCGGCGACACCCCATGGGAGTCCGGCGAGGTCGCCGGAACAGATGGCCGGCGGCGAAGCTCCGACGAGCGGCGGCCAGCGGCCTACAACAGTAAACAACAGAATATTCAATCCGGCAACTCTACTGTTTTGGTCGTTTTCCGGCGACACGGGCCGGGACAAGGCCGGCCAAGGGTCGGGGGCTCACCTAGGGGTCGGTGGGAGTCGGCCGGGACAGGTGGACGGCGGCGGAAGGCGGCCGGCGACGGCGGACAGCCGCGGTCAGTGGCTGTCCTGTTTTCGCGCCGAAACAGGGCTCTCGGTTGGCGGCGGTTTTCGGCGGCCACGCCAGGCGACCGGCGGAGCTGAGCTGGGTGGCGGTAGAGGAGACTCAGGGGAGTCGTCTGGCGGTGGCGGTGTGGTACGGCGGCGACGGTGGCGGCCGAAACGAAGACCGGAACAACCCGGGTTCAAAAACAGAGCACCGAGACTTTCGGGCAGGATTCCGGCGGCTGACGGTCGGCGACGAGGGGTCGGATCGGTCGAGGGGAGGTCGGGGGTTAGCTGGGTGGTGGTGGTCGGCGTCGGTGGCGGCCGTGGCGGCCGGAGGAGGCCGCGGAGTTCTCGGGTCCTCTGACCCGAAAACAGGGCAGGCCCGGCCGCGAGTTTCCTTCGGCGAAATGGCGGCGGCGGCGGCTCGGTCGGGGTCCAGGCGACGGCGGCGAGTGGCTGGGGACGGTGGCTGCCGGTGGGGGTGTGGTGGTCGCGAAAAATGGCCACGAACGGAGGTGATTCACTCGGTTGAAGGGGGTTGTCGGCAAAGAAAAAAAATGAAGAAGGAAGAAGAACAGAAGAAGAAGTAGCAGGAAGAAGAAGAGAAAAAGAAGCAGCAGCGGGCGTGCGTTAGGCAGAGGGCAGGTGGGGCCCACCTTGACTTTGGGGCCAAAAAATTTAATTTTTTTGTCTCATGTGAGTGAATTATTGGGAGGGGCAAAATGGTAATTTTGGCGCGCCGGGACTGAAACGAAATTTTTGGTGTACTGATCGATGGGTAATTTCAGCAATTTCACTAGGCAAGCTCGATCAGGGTTAAGCTCGTTTGCAAAAACGACAATTTAAAAATCGCCGCAGATAAATTTCGAAACTCAATTCGAAATAATCTAAAGTTCGGAATTCGTCCAAATTCTCGTCTTTTCAATCCTTATAGTCCAAAATGGCGTCGACTATGAATATACATTCATATCATTAAATCGACTCCCGGCACTTACAAGGGTTGAATTTCCAGGACGTCACACTGCTCGTGGCCTTCTTCGCCGCTTTTGGCCATCGTCCGCCGTCTTTCTCCGATCTCGAAGGTCGTCCTCGACCTGCCAGTAAGTCCCATAGCCTGCCCTGACCTGGTCTCAACTGTTGAGGTCAAGATTTCTTTCAAAAACGACCTGTTTTTCCTTGTCCCAGCTTTTGACAGGTTCTATTTTGGCCGAACCGTCGGTCGTCGGAGCTCCGGCATCGCTGCTAGCCTCTTACAGGACCTCCACGACGTGTCCTAGCTGCTGTGGGGTGTTGTCGCTGCTTGAATAGCCGAGAAACCCGAGTTGTTCAAAGAAAAACTAAGAACCGTCGTGCCCCCGTCGTCGCCGGATTTCATTATCGCCGTCTCACCGAGGCCGCAACATTGTGGTCGCTGCCCGAGCTTGATTAGGAGTGAGTTAACCCCTAATCCTTGGTTAGGGCACTAATTGTGCCTAGGATTAGCTAATTAGTCGACTAGAGTAATTAGTTAGGATAATCGCGGTCGGTTTAGATAGAAATCGGGTTTAGGGTAAATGACCGCAATTAATTAAGCTAGTAGATTTAGTTAGGTCGTCTGTGGCTTGTTGGTTGTTATAATCAAGTGATTGACTAATTGGGCATCGATTGTCATTGTTTGTTTGCGAGCGAGCGATAGTTGAGAACCGAGCGATCGATTAATAATTTAATGAAATTGGGATTAATCAATGTTGTTTGATTAATTGAATTGGTTAATCGATCGTGTTTTGACTGCTTGATCGATTGTAGTTGATTGATTGTGATGTGATGTAATTGAATTTCTGAGTATTTCTTTGTCCGTGTCGAGTACAAGCCTAATGGTGAGGTTGTACATTCATATGACCTGTGTGAACTCAAAATGCATGATTTAGCATGAAAACAGCCCTAGACCGAGTCTTTGAGCACGTTTGTATGACCATCCGACCTAAATCAAAGATGATAAAATTGATTGATTGTCGGGTGTTATGTGTGGTCATATGATGAGACGATGAGATTCCTGACAAGATTGTACCGTGGCGATCGGGAAAATACGAGCTGTTGAAAGTACGTCATTTCATGATGTCAGTTGACGGATGCCGATCGCAACTTATGATGGACCGAAGCAGGCGAAGCGTGTCGTTCGTAATGGAAAGAAAGATACCGCTACTTCGCCCTGGAAGGGATTCTTGGTAGCTCTATGCCGTGACGATCTGAACCATACAAACTACTGGAAGCAGTCGTCGGAAGTAAGGGACGATGCCTGGCGCCGCTAGAAGAGTACCAACTAACTAGTGTATTAGGCACGGCTGACTAGTGTGCCGGGCTGACATGCCCAAATTTTTGGGTTGACTTGCCCTGGGCTGACATGCCCTATCTCATTAATAAAAAGGATTACGTGTGACATCAATATGTCGAGTGATGTGATGCTTGCCTTAATTTGGCACTTAGACTATCATGTCGTGTCTGCATCGCATTATGTGTGGCTTCATATAGGGTAAGTTGCATGTGGTTAGATATCTGTATCGACTGATATGCCATGTCTGTTTGTTAGGATATCTTGGGTGAATCAACGTCCTAGCCGAGCTTAGGCGTTGACTTCACTAAGATTTATTTCTCACCCCCATCGTGGGATAACATTTTCAGGTCACAAGTGATAGAGCTTCGTGGACGCTGAGGCATGACTTTTTGGAGTGATCTTTTGGAGTAGATATGTAGTTAAGCCTACTGGCCATTGTCTCTTTTGAGGTCCTAGAGAGCCGTCCCGAAGAATGGGGTTGTATGTTGTTAGCTCTATAGGGTTAATTAGTATCTGCTTTGCATTCGGATTAAAGTTGTCTTTTGTTGAATTGATTGAATGAATGTTCCTACTGATTTATCCCATGCTGATCTTGTTGTCTGGGAGTTTGGCATGTTCCGCATGCGCATTTCGATAGCGAGCTTGAGACGTTATCCTTCCTGACCTAAGGGTGTCAAGGTAGAGATGTCGCGTGCTCAAGGATCGGGGCGTGACATCCCCGCCCAAGGTGGTATCAGTGCAAGGTTACAATAGGCTGTCCTGGTTGTAGACTTGTTGTAGATGGCCATGAAAGTAACATAGATCTGATTGTGCTAGGGATGTATAACTTTGATCTGATTGTGGGTATGGGTTGGCTGACGAAGCAAAGGGCCACAATGGATTGCTATCGTAAGATAATACAGTTTAACCCGCTGAACGAGGTTAGTTATAAGTTTGTGGGTAATCGAGGAGGAACCTCGACTTTAGTGACCTCGTCATTGGAGGCGACCCGTCTATTGGAAAAAGGATGCCAAGGTTATTTGGCTGCTGTGGTTGACACGTCTGTCGGGAACTTAAGTTGGAAGATATTGAGGTGGTGCGTGAGCTCCCAGATGTCTTTCCTCAGGAGTTACCTAGCTTGCCACCAGTAAAGAAAATTTAGTTTGTGATAGAGTTAGCCCTTGGGACGGAGCCGATTTCTAAGGCACAATATAGGATGGCGTTGTCGGAATTGAAAGAACTCAAGGTTCAAATGCAGGAGTTGCTGGATAAAGAGTTTATTCGCCCTAGTGCATCACCTTGGGGAGTGCCTATATTGTTTGTGAGAGAAAAGGATGGATCCTTGCGGTTGTATATCGACTATAGGCAGCTGAATCAGGTAACGATCAAGAATTAGTATCCACTGCCGAGAATTGACAATCTATTCGATCAATTACAGGGAGCATCGATATTTCCCAAGATTGATCTACGGACGGGTTATCATCAGTTGAGGATCAAGAAAGAGGATATACCAAAAACAACATTCAAGATGCGTTATGGATATTATGAATTTACTGTGATGCCGTTTGGTCTAACAAATGCTCTTAGCGCTTTTATGGACCTGATGAATAAAGTATTCAAGGAGTTCTTGGATCGCTTTATGATAGTGTTCATAGATGACATCCTGGTATACTTAAAGAGTCTAGAGGATCACGAACAACACCTGAGATTGTGTTAGAAACTCTTAGAATGCATCAGCTGTATGCCAAGTTCAGCAAGTACGAGTTCTGACTAGCTCGTGTGGCATTCCTAGGACATATGGTTTCAGGTGAAGATATTGCCGTGGATCTGTCTAAGATTGAAGTTGTTATGGATTGACCGAGATCGAGAACAGTGACTGAGATCATAAGTTTCTTGGGTTTGGCAAGCTATTATAGACGTTTCGTAGAGAATTTCTCAGCTATAGCCTCACCTTGACTAAGTTGCTGAGGAAGGGCACAAAGTTTGAATGGACAGACAAGTGTTAGCGTAGTTTTCAAGAGCTTAAGCATAGGCTGACTACTGCTCCTGTTCTGACAATTCCATCTGGTCTTGGAAGATTCGAGATCTATAGCGATGCTTCGCTTAGAGGACTTGGTTATGTCTTGATGCAGCATGGAAGGGTAGTAGCACGTGCTTCTCGTTAGTTAAGGCCGCATGAGATGAACTATCCGACGCATGACCTAGAATTAGCTGCTGTCGTGTTTACTTTAAAAATCAGGAGGCATTACCTGATTGGAGAAAATTTTCAGGTGTATACCGATCACTAGCGCCTGAAGTATCTGTTCTCGTAGAAGGAGTTGAACATGAGGCAGCGTCGATGGATGAAGTTGCTTAAAGATTATGATTGCGAGATCCTGTATCATCCGGGTAAGGCGAATAAGGTTGCAGATGCCCTGAGTACAAAATCAGTGATTGCTCAATTACAAGTCCATGAATGGCGTTTGTTAGAACAAGTGAGAGACAGCAACTTCAAGTTGGAAGTAAGCCATTTGTCGAGTCTTATGGCTACACTAAGGATTGAGCCGGAAATGCAGGCGAGGGTTAAAACCCTGCAGTAGATGGACCTTGCCATTAAAAAGATACTTCAAGAGGACTCAGTTAAGCGAAGAGTCGACTTCCAAGTAGCCGAAGATGTGATACTGAAGTTCAGAGGACGTTTGGTTGTACTTGCCGATGAAAGTTTAAGGGAAGAGATTCTATCGGAAGCGCATCGTAGCAGTTATAGTATTCCTCTTGGAAGTACAAAAATGTATCAGAATCTAAAGCAGCACTACTGGTGGAATGGTATGAAAGCAGATATAGCTAAGCATGTGGCTAAATGTTTAACTTGTCAACAGGTCAAGGCTCAACATTGTAAGCTTGGAGGTTTGATGCAGCCATTAGAAATCCCAGAGTGGAAATGGGAGCATATCACGATGGATTTTATGATGGGATTGCCAAAGAGCCAAAGATGGCATTATTCAATATGGGTTGTAGTCGACAGATTGATGAAGTCAGCGCATTTCATTCTTGTGAGAAAATACTTTGCTTTGGACAGATATGCAGATTTGTATGTGAGGCACATTTGTGAGATTGCATGAAGTGCTGGGGACGATCATATCAGATCGTGATCCCAAGTTTACTGCCACATTCTGGAAAAGTCTGCAGACTGCTTTGGGAACGAAGTTGCAGTTCAGTACAGCCTATCACCTGCAGACAGATGGCCAATCTAAAAGGACTATTCAGACTTTGGAGGACATGTTTAAGGTATGTGTTCTAGACTTCAAGGGCAGCTGGGAGGAATAGTTGCATTTGGTGGAGTTTGCCTACAACAACAATTATCAACAAAGCATTATGATGGCGCCTTTCGAGGCATTGTATGACAGAGCCTGTAGGATGCTAATTTGTTGGGACGAGGTTGGCAAAAGAAAGATTACAGGACCTGAGTTAGTGGAACAATCGATGGAGGCAGTTAAAGTGATCAGAGATAGACCAAAAATAACTTAGAGTCGCCAGAAAAGCTATGCCAATAGGAGACGCAGGCCTTTGAAATTTCAGGTTGGAGATCATGTTTTTCTAAAGGTGTCGCCTATGAGAGGGACATCTCGCTTTGGCAAGAAAGGAAAGGTAAGCCCAAGAAATGTCGGACCATTTGAAATCTTAGAGCAAATTGGAAATCTAGCTTATCGTCATGCGTTACCGCCGAGACTTGCTTAGGTGCATAATGTATTCTATGTATTGATGTTGAGGAAGTATGAGCCAGATCCTGCTCATGTGCTAAGTTACGAAGAGATCGACCTGGATGAGCGAGCGTCATACGTGAAACGTCCAATCAGAATCGTGGATGAAAAAGAGCATGTGCTCTGGAACAAGACAGTCCCGTTAGTCAAGGTGGTTTGGCAACATCAGAGAATCGAAGGAGCTACATGGGAGAACGAAGAAGTGATGAAGACTAGTTACCCTGACCTATTTACATAGTTTTGACTGTACTGTAATTTCGGGGACGAAATTTTCTAAGATGGGGAGAGTTGTGACGCTCTGGAAATTCGCCTTCTGTAAATCGATCAAATTCGATAAAAAGGAAATGAAATTTAATTTCAGTCGATATGAAATTATGGACCGTAAGGATTAAGAAACGGATTTTGAACGATTTCCGAAATTGTCAGTCAATTAAGTTATGCTTCGTAATTCTCAAGTGCCGCGATTTAGGATTCAAATCCTCGCGCCCGAGCCTAGCCTTTAAAATTGACCAAAATGCCCTTTGTTCAGTGTACCAAATTTTGTTCAGTCCTAAAATATCAAATGACCATTTTGCCCCTCCAATTATGCACTGCAAGACAAGAAAATTCAAATCAAGTGGACCGCACCATTGGTCAAAGTCTCACCCACCAGCCCCCACCAACCAGTTAACTTCCCCAACCATCGTTCTTCTCTCTCTCTCGTCTGCTCACCCCCCTCTGTTCTTGCCATGGACAACCCCCGATCGCCTTCTCCTCACCTTATCTCCTCCTCCGTGAGGGACTTTCAAAAGCCGCCACCACCGCTAGTCCGCCGCCGCTCCTCAACCGATCCACCACCATTGTTCCGACCGTCGTTCCTCGCTGGACGGCCTCGAGGAAGCCCTCGGAGGATCGTGCCCTATTTCGGAGTCGTGGACTGTCCAGGCCACGCCGGCCCTTGTCGTCGATCTCGACCCCCACAAACATCACCTCCGCCCTCCCCTTGACCTCTAGCCGCCAAACCACTGTCGTGAGACCACCGCAGGACCGTCGAATAGCCGTCGGAAGTCCCGACGTCCAGCTTGCCCTGTTTCATGCCCAGGACTGTTCCGCCACCTTTTGCCATTTTCCGACGGCTCCTATCGGTCGCCGACCACCACAAACAACCCCCTTCCAACCCCTCATCGAAGCTCACGACCATTGACTGCCGTTAGACGCCGAGAGAGCTCAGAAACAGCCTAGAACCATCTCTCATGTTTTCTGCCTGAAGTTCGCTGGTTCAGCTCGTTGCCGTCTCCGCCGCTTTTGGCTACTGTCCGTCGCCCTTCTCTGGTCCCGAAGGTCATCCTCGACCTGTTGGTGAGTCCTGTAGCCTGCCTCGACCTTGTCTCAATCGTTAAGGTTGAGATTTCTCACAAAAAAATGACTTGTTTTTCCTGTCCCAACTTATGACTGGTTCTGTTTTGGCTGGACCGCCTGTCACCGGAGCTCCAGCGCCACCGCCGACCTCTTGCCGAACCTCCACGACGTGTCCTAAACGCTGTGGGGTGTTGTCGCCGCTTGAATAACCGAGAAACTCAAGTTGTTCAAAGAAAAATTGAGAACCGTTGTCGCCGCCGTCATCACCGGATTTCGTCGCCGACGTCGCGGCATTGTGGTCGCTGCCCGAGCTTGATTAGGAGTGAGTTAACCCCTAATCCTTGATTAAGGTACTAATTGCACTAGGATTAGCTAATTAGTTGACTAGAGTAATTAGTTAGAATAATCGCGGTCGATTTAGATAGAAACCGGGTTTAGGGTAAACGACCGCAATTAATTAAGCTAGTAGATTTAGTTGGGTCGTCTGTGGCTAGTTGGTTGTTAGATACAAGTGATTGACTAATTATGCATTGATTGCCATTGTTTGTTCGCGAGCGAGCGATAGTTGAGAACCGAGCGATTGATTAATAATTTAATGAAATTGGGATTAATCAATGTTGTTTAATTAATTGAATTGGTTAATCGATCGTGTTTTGACTGCTTAATTGACTGCAACTGATTGATTGTGACGTGACGTGATTGAATTTTTGAGTATTTCTCCGTCCGTGTTGGGCACAAGCCTAGTGGTGAGGTTGTGCATTCATATGACCTGCGTGAACTCAAACTGCATGATTTAGCTTGAAAACGGCCTTGGGACCGAGTCTTTGAGCACGTTTGCATGAGCATCCAGCCTAAATCAAAAATGACAAAATTGATTTATTATCGGGTATCATGTGTGGTCATATGATGGGACAATGAGATTCCTAACAAGATTGTACCGTGACGATCAAAAAAATAAGACTTGTTGGAAGCACGTCATTTTGTGATGTCAGTTGACGGATGCCGATCGCAGCTTGTGATGAATCGAAGCCTTGGAAGGGATTCCGCTCTGTGCCGTGATGATCAAAACCACATGAACTATTGGAAGCAGTAGCCGAAAATAAGAACGATGCCTGGCGCCGCCAGAAGAGTACCAATTGACTAGTGTACTAGGCACAGCTGACCAGTGTGCCGGGCTGACATGCCCAAATTCTCGAGCTAATATGCCCTCGGCTGACATTAATAAAAAGGACTACGTGTGACGTCATGTATGTCGAGTGATGTGATGCCTGCCTTGATTTGGCTATTTGACTATCATGTCGTGTCTGCATCGCATTATGTGTGGCTTCTTGAAGGGTAAGTTGCATGTGGTTAGATATCTGTATTGGTTGACATGCCATGTCTGTTTGTTAGGATATCCTAGGTGAATCAACTTCCTAGCCGAGCTTAGGTGTTGACTTCACTGAGATTTATTTCTCACCCCGTCGTGTAATAACATTTTCAGGTCATAAGTGACGAAACTTCGTGGACGCTGAGGCCTGACTTTTTGGAGTGATCTTTTGGAGTAGATATGGAGTTAACCCCCTAGAAAGCTGCCCCGAAGAATGGAGATATATGTTGTTAGCTTTATAAGGTTAATTAGTATCTGCTTTGCATGAGGATTAAAGTTGTCTTTTGTTGAATTGATTGAATGAATGTTCTTGTTGATTTATCCCATGCTGATGTTGTTGTCTGCGAGTTTGGCACGTTTCGGATGCGCATTTCGATAGCGAGCCTGTGACGCTATCCTTTGTGACCTAAGGGTGTCAAGGTAGGGATGCCGCGTGCTCGAGGATCGGGGCGTGATAAAGTTAGTTTTCCTCTTAGAGAGTATTCACATCGAAAAATAATTAGTTTTTAATTAGTACATACATGCCTCGCAATGTCATCTCTCATTGATGCGCAGGTTTATCTATCAACTACGAAATGATTTTGACTAATCAAACTGTTATTAGTCTAGCGATATTTATCAGTGACAATGACCACTAATCAATCAGACTTGATCACCATTCTTCGGTTTATTTTCCAAAGTAAGGGACTTCTAATATTTTGTACGCATTGGTTGAATTCAAGTGAACATTTGGAAGCCATATAGATGTGTCCATCATCCATCCCTGGATACAATGTTATGCTATAAAAACTATCCTGAAGTTGCTGGATTTCCTTGAGATACACATTGTGAATCATGTCGTAGCACTTGGCATCCATTGCTTAATAAAGGCATCTCGCATGCCGGCTTGGTAATCAAACATTGATGAGAATCGAGTGTCCCGAAAACTTCCCGGAAAGAGAGTTCACTAATACAGCAGGGGATAAATAATTCAATTCATTCACCGCGTCATGAATGTTCAACGGACACAAGCCACTCGTGCTTTTTGCGCTTTATGCAACGGCCCCTTCACACAGTGGACTTCACTTTGCCATGTGCAGGCATTACACTGATTGGACTTGATGGGGTCACTCGATCCAATGGTCATTTGACACTGTAGACTCCACTTCGAATCAAGCTATTGTTAGTCTAGCGATATTTATCAGTGACAATGATAACTAATCATTCAGACTTGATCATCAGTCTTCGGTTTGCTTTCCGAAGTGGGGTACTTCTAATACTTTGTGGCATCGGTTGACTTCAAGTCAACATTTGGAAGTCATCTAGATGTGTCCACCTTCCATCCCTAAATACACGCGTACTTGTTAGAATTCAGATTGTATGTTATACTGCAAGAACTATTCTGAAGCTGCTCGACTTTCTGGGGACATGCATTGTGAATCATGTCAAAGCACTTGGCATTTGTTGCTTATTAGGAGCATTTCGAATGCCAGACTTGAGTAATGAAAACATTGATGATAATATACTTCCCCGAAAATTCTCCGGGAAGAGAGTTCACTAATAGGGGTGTCAATGGGCCGGGTCTCGGCTCGGCCCGAACCGGCCCGAACTGAGCAGTACCATGCTCGGGCAAGGCCGAATTGTTTTTTCTTTCCCTTTTTTTTAATTTTTTTTGAATCAAAATCAATTAACAAACCATCAAATGAAAAAATATAAAAAGGAAGTATAAAAATAAATTAAATTTAAAAGAAAAAATGGGTATTTTAAAAAGTGTGGCGCCAGGGCGACCCAGCCCGAGTACCAGACTTGGCCCGAAAGGGCTCGAAAATGCAAAAAAAAATTCGGGCCGGCTCGGTCCGTCCGGCGCGAGCCCATTTGATAGCCCTAACTAATAGAGCAGGGGACAGATAACTTAACCCACTGGCATTTGCATAATGAATATTCAGTACAAATTGCTTGTGCTTTTTGCGCTTGATGCAATGTCCCCTTCACCCACTATACTCCACTTCTAATTTCATATGCGTGAGCATTGCACTGATTGGACCTGAAAGGGAAGCACTCGGTGCAACGGCCCCCTTCACACTGTAGACTCCCTCTTTGAATATGGTATATGTAGGCATCGCACTAATTGGACTTGAAGGGAACGTCCGGGCGGCCCGCCCTCTCGGAAATTTCCAGCCCGATGCACGGGGAAATATTTCGAGTGCGACCACGTGCAATCACAGCCATTCAAATATGTGTGGACGACGCGAAACTCACGTGACCGACAGCTGTGGGTGGCCCCTGTAGTCCATGCGGACTGCGGTCGGACCGTGCCAAGAGAAGATTTGGATCCTCTGCCTTCCCTGCCTCAGTGGAACTAAGGCAGAGGATCCAAATCCGCCAATAGAACATCACAACAGCTCTCCCGCGGCAATATGAGGCCAGAGACGATCTTTGGTTGATAGTTTATTATCCAATGAATGGCACTCGGTGTCTTGACTTGTCTGCAGAAAAAAGAACAGAAAAGAGGAATACTTCAAAAGAATTAACACCTTATCATAATGAGGTTACTAATAATTAATTTTATATGCTGAATACAAGAGTAAGAACTGTGAGATCTTCAATAAAAATATGTAGCGCCATGTAGCAGGTTATCATTGGTTAAACTTAGCCACCGGAGTTTCGTTGTCAAGCCAAGATTGGTCGGATGAAATTGAATTGACACAACTGTAAAAGGTTTATAACTGAACCAACAAAAAAGAAAAGTTTATGACTGAATTGCCACAATCGTATAGGTTGACATTTTTTGGTAAATTTTCTAGAAATGGTTAATTCAATAAGATTTTCCTGGCAAATGTTAGCCAAATTATGCTATAATAATCAAAATCCGCCGACTATGGCAACAACTTTTCATGTCGAGCAATTCCATGGAAACCAATTACGGTTCAAAAGTATTGAATGGACAAAGTTCATCGACCATAATGACTACTTTTTCCTAAAAAGAAAAATAGCTCCACTAGTTGCATTTCAATGGGAAGATAATCCCTTTCTTTTCCTTGCAATAAGCAATTTTGACTGGAAGACTCTCTCTCTCTCTCTATAAATCACTGAACGACCCATGAAAACAAGAAAGGCGAAAAGCACAAGCTGTCCAAAAAAAATGGACACCTTCTTCTAGATCTCTTCGCAGTTTCCTCTAGCATTGATCCTGCCTCTTGTTTCTTCTTGCCTTTGCTTTTCGTCTCTACCCGTTTTCTTGCGCTTTGAGTCATGAAATTCGCAAGCACAAGTTTTGCGGAGTTTCGATCATGCCATTTGCTCCTTGGTATTGTTCTTGCACTGTGCTTTAACCAAGTCTCCTCTATCACCAATGAAACGGACATACTTGCGTTGCTCGCATTTAAGGCCAGCATACAGGTAGATCCTTTCGGCGTGCTCAACTCATGGAACAATAGCATCGGGTTTTGCCAGTGGCATGGCGTTACGTGCGGCCGCAGGCACGGGAGGGTCATGGTCTTGGACCTGCAATCACAAGGACTCTCCGGATCAATCTCTCCTCATATTGGAAACCTCAGCTTCTTAAGGGAGATGTCGCTACAAAACAATAGCTTCAATCAAGAAATCCCCCAACAACTCAGCCGGTTACGCCGCCTGCGTATCCTAAGATTGAACAACAATTCACTGGCCGGCGAAATTCCTAAAAACATGTCGGGTTGCTCAAACTTGGCCATCCTCAGACTTGGGTTTAACGAACTAACCGGAGAAATTCCTGGAGAGCTCGGTTCAATGCAGAAACTACAATATTTCTACTTGGGTTGGAACAATCTAACCGGGAGTGTGCCTTCTTCCATTGGGAACTTATCTTCATTGTATTTCCTTTATTTAACCCGAAACAACTTGGGCGGGAGCATTCCCCAAGTTCTAGGCCACCTGACAAACTTGCAAGTACTTGACTTTGCGGCAAATAGATTGTCAGGTACGATTCCATCTTCGTTACTCAATCTCTCTTTGCTCTCTGGGTTTGATGCTGGAGACAACCGGATACAGGGGACTCTACCTGCAGGCATAGGCCTCAAAGCCCCGGATCTTGAATTTTTTAGCATTGCTATTAACCAGATTGAGGGGCCGATTCCTCTATGGATATCGAATTGCACAAAGCTACTCTCACTTCAACTTAGTCTTAACAGATTTTCTGGAAAAGTACCTTTTTTGGAAAAGTTGTATAAGCTTCGCAGGTTTCTAGTCGGTAGTAATCAGCTTGGAAGTGGAAAACCTGAAGACCTGAGCTTTCTTTGCTCGTTAACTAACAGCACCAAATTAGAGGAGTTGGATCTTGGGACGAACAGGTTTGGTGGGGTGGTACCTAAATGCATAGGTAATTTATCCACCACTCTCACAGAATTTTCTTTAGTGGAGAATCAAGTATCTGGTGAGATTCCAGAAGAAATCGGGAATTTTATCAACCTGGCATCTTTGGCTATGTATTCCAACAAGCTTTCAGGTGCTATCCCCTCAAATTTGGGAGCTCTACAAGGTTTAGCGTTGCTATATTTACATGATAACAACCTGGGAGGGACAATCCCATCTTTCTTGGGAAATTTAACAGAGTTGATTATGCTATCTCTTGGGGGCAACAAGTTTCATGGGCAAATTCCTGCAAATCTATCGAACTGCCGGTCTCTTAATATGCTTTATCTGTATGATAACAATCTGAGTGGTGCCATACCCCCACAGCTTCTAGATCTCTCATCGTTAGCGATCATTCTGGACTTGTCTGGTAATCATCTAAATGGGGTTTTACCCACAAATGTTGGCAACTTGAGAGCTTTGACTGCTTTGGACATCTCTGACAATTCGTTGGTAGGTGAAATCCCCAGTAGTTTAGGTCATTGCACTTCACTGACGTCACTGAGGATGGGGGGCAACTTCTTCCATGGGTCCATTCCTCAATCAATCAGGTCATTAGGAGGCATCGAAGTGCTAGATCTTTCACGCAATAATTTGTCAGGTCAAATTCCAGAATTTTTAGCAGTATTTCGCTCCTTGAAACTTCTGAATTTGTCGTACAATAAGTTTGAAGGCACGTTGCCACTTGAAGGAGTCTTTAAGAATGTTACCGGTACTTCCATTATTGGGAACAATGAGCTCTGTGGCGGACTGCCGGAATTTCAACTCCCCAGCTGCCTCTCCAAAAGCACAAAGGGCAAAAAGAAAAATATAGTAATATTGCCTGCTTCCATCATTTTCGGAGTTCTTGAAATAACTGTTATTCTAACATTTATTTATCTTTGTCGGTTAAAGAAGAGAGTAAATGAACCAGCTTCGAGTTCGATAAATGATTCACGTCTGAACGTGACTTATGGAGCACTCCTAAAAGCAACAAATGGCTTTTCTTCGACGAATTTGGTAGGTGTTGGAAGCTTTGGCTCTGTTTATAGAGGTATACTCGAGGACAGTGGAATTGTTGTTGCCGTGAAGGTGCTTCATCTAGATCATTATGGTGCTTTGAAGAGCTTCATAGTGGAGTGCGAGGCATTAAAGAACATCAGACATCGAAATCTCTTGAAGATACTGACAGTTTGCTCGGGTAGTGATTATCAAGGAAATGATTTTAAGGCCATAGTCTATCAATTCATGGACAATGGAAGCTTGGAACGATGGCTACACCCAAGCGCAACATCCGATGGAAATGAGCTCCCAAAAAGGCTGAATTTCATTCAGAGAATAAATATAGCTATTGATGTTGCTTCTGCACTAGATTATCTTCATCATCATTGCTACATCTCCATTGTTCATTGTGACCTAAAACCAAGTAATATCCTCTTAGACATGGATATGGTCGCACATGTTGGCGACTTTGGCTTGGCGAAGTTCCTTCTTGGATCATCTATTGATACTGTAGTAAATGCAATGAGCTCGGTGGGTATTAGAGGGACAATTGGTTACACTCCACCGGGTAATCTCTCTCTCCCTCCTCCCTCCCTCCCTCTCCCCCCCCTCTCTCTTTTCCCTTGTGAAGTTTGGTAGTTAATGATAACTCTTATTGTCTTTGGGTACATCATATTTGAAGATCCACACCCCAATTTAACATGCACTATGATTTGAATATGTGGCAGAATATGCACAGGGATGCGAGATTTCAAAAGAAGGGGATGTCTACAGTTACGGTATTCTCTTATTAGAGATGTTCACAGGGTTGATTCCTACAGATGACATATTCAAAGATGATTTGACTCTTCATAGTTTTGTCGCAAAATCTTTGCCTGGACGAGTACTCGAAATTACAGACAATGTTCTACTTCAAGAAAGAGAGAGCCATTTAAGCCTCCGTAGGCCCCAACATTGGCTTTTCGAAAGCGATGGCCTATTTCAAGAGTGTTTGGTTATGGTGTACAATATTGGAGTTGCTTGTTCGTACAGTGCACCTGGAAGACGGATGAGCATGAGTGGAATTGCGAATAAGCTGCAACAGATTGGAGAAAGTCTTTGCGTTGGGTTTACAAGGAGAAGATGAACTACCACCAGCTCAGGTTTAGCTGTTATACCATTCGGTTTGTTTAAGCAAACGGAAGCCGACAGGTAAAATCTATAACTGAAGAGGATCGATCGTTCTGTCTTCCTCAGTGATAGTTGATCGTTATTCTCCTTCTGTATCTATGCAAAACTAAACCAGCACAAGGCCTGTGGTGCACACATTCTTGAGTACTGTTGCTTTACTTAGAATTCTGCTTAGTGCCATTGCATTATAAATTGAATCCAATATAAATTGCGTCGCTTCTTTCTTTTCTTTCTTTTCATTGATACGATGCTCATCAAGAGGAACTGCAAACGATTATTTATTGGAAATCATATTCAAAAGAAAGCTTGGTTTATGCAGATTGACTGAGAATGGGTTGCCGTTGCGTTGGGTGTGTTTGGTTCAGCCTTGGAGAAATGTCTTTGGGAAAATGCAAGGCATTAGGGCGAAATGGGTTTTCCCAAATGCTTTGTTTCGAACTTATCCAATGTCCGGAATCGATCTCTGTTCCTAAAACTATGTTTAGCCAGCTATAGATGATGCGGTCGCTATGGTGAGTTACTAAGGATGTAACTTGAGCACACATATCAACTGTGGATGGTGCGTAGTAGGAATCATCCAGGAATGCTGCAGTAGAACAGTGTAACTTGAGTGTATTGGATTTTTGTAGGGGTGCAAGTGCAAATTGTTCAGCACGTATATTTCTGAAGTTTAATACTGTCCTTGCTTTTATTTTCGCATTCAGGTAAAGTTACTAGATCGCTTTTTCTATGGAAGAACACTTACATATGCATGGAACTTGTAATAGATATATCGATAGAGTTATTTCACAAGGGAATTCATTAATCACATGAATAAAGAACATTTAAAGTGAAAATTACTAACTACATCAGGAAATTAGTAATCACAAATATGATTAAACTTACATCCTCTCGACACACAGTGATTATTAGCATGGAGAAGTTACTTGAATTTCAAGAGCTTGGAAGTAAAGTTACTTTCATGGTGAAAGGTTACAGTGGTAAAAGACTGATTGAGGACAATTCTTTTTGGCCAGAGAAATACTTTAAGTTCACCACCGAGTACTGTCTAACCACCTGACTAATCTTTTGGCAAAAAAACAGTAGGAGTGCCAATATTTGTGTACGATACTCACTCTAGTGCTAATTTTTTTCGCTGGTTCACTTAAGCGCCAAATGGGAGAAAAAACGATCACTTAATCACCAATTCCGATGAAGTTGCCAGAATTGATACTAAAATGATCGTCTTTTAAAAAAATTTAGCACCTAAGTGATCAAAAAACTAACACTTTAAGGTCAAATCGGAGAAAAAACGATCATTTTAGTGTCAATTCCGATGATTTCACCGGAGTTGGCACCTAAATAATCATTTTTCAAAAAAAATTAGCACTTAAGTGGGCCAGCGAAACAAATTGATATTAAAGTGAGTGTTGTACATAAATATTGACACTTTTACTGTTATTCTGCCCTAATATTTTTATATGGAAGTTTTTAATCACATGGAGAATTATCAAAGGAGTACATATCTTCCCCCCATTTTCATTCACCATTAGGAGATGATCACTGCCGATGTTTCATCATCATCAATACTGAATACTGTTTCTCTTCGCTCCGAATGGACACGTCCTTTCTGAAGCAGCTTCTCTCCATTTTGACTCGCGATTATCCTGAAAGAAAATGAAAAGGACCACAAAAAAAAAAAAACAAAGAAAAGAAAGGCTAAACGTAGTGTTGATCAGGTGAGAGGAACATTAAGATGGCTGATCAAAAGGTTAAATAGAAATTTTGTGTTATCTCTTAGGAGCACAAGCTACCACATTTGTGGAAAACGGCAGCAATGTTGTGATTGAAAAATAGCCCGTCGTTCTGAAGAGCACCCGAAGAGTATCGAGTCTGTTATTCATTGGCAAAAGTACACTTTTAATGCGAAAAATTGTGTACAATGCTCACTTTAGTGCCAAAAGTTTCAAAACGATCATTTAAATGCCAACTTATTTTAAGAAATCAGTTCAATGCCAACTCTTATTTAAGCTGACGTGGCTGGTTAAAAATTCGACATATGCTATTTTTTATTGTTATTTCAGCTGATGTGGCTTATTCAAGTTGGCACTGAAGTAATCGTTTTAAAAATAAGTTGGCACTTAAGTGCTTATTTTGAAAAAAAAAATGGCACTTAAGTGATATTTTTGAAACTTTTGGTACTTAATTGATTATTTTTTTAAAAAAAGTTAGCAGTGATCGTTTTGAAATTTTTAATACTAAAGTGAGCGCCAAACACAACTTTTGACACTAAAAGTGTACTTTTCCCGTTATTCATCTATTAAATGGCTGAACTTGAACCTGTTTTCACCTCCTAGGTTGTCAATGTGCTCGGACTTGGGACCGCGATTTGCGATTCCCTTTCGCCACTTGCTGTTCCCGCCCACATAATTCTCTTTATGACTCGAATCAGCACGTATCATGTCCTAGGATTTATCTCTGTCTCTTCTTGCTTTAATTCCATAAATAACCGCTTCCCCTTTGAGTCGTGAAACCTGCAATTGCAGAGTCGCTACTATGCAAATTGCTTCGCGGTTGTTTTGCTCTTGCACGGTGCTTTAACCAAGCCTACTCTTCCACAATCAAACTGAGAGTCACATTTAAGGCTGGAATAACTGGAGATCTTTCAAAGAGATTTGGTTTTAGCCGGTGATTTGGTGGCACATGCGGCCCCAGGCACCGAACGGTCCTGGTTCTGAAATTGGAAGCCCATGGACTCCGTCTTGGTGCTGAACTTGGGTTCACAAGGACTCTTCTGGGTCGATCTCTCTTCAGTCCCAAACATGTCAGGCGGTTGCACTGCCTAGTTATCGCGTGACTAGGATACAATTCATTGGTCAGTGAAATTCCGAAAAATGTGTTAGCTTCCTCTGACCTTGTCGACCTCATCCTTGTACAGAGCCAACTAGCCTGAGAAACTTCTATCGAAGCTATGGCGGGAGCATCCGTCCCACCTTCCCCAAAAGTTCCAGGCCGCCTGCCAAAATTGCAATATTTTTCTGTAGCAATGAACCAATTGTCTGGTGCAATCCCAACTTGGATACTCAACCTCTCTCCACTAACGGACTTTGAACATAGGAGCCAACCAAAATACGAGGGACAGGTTCCACGGTCGACATCGAATTGCACAAAGCAAGAGTCACTTGAACTTGCAAGCAACAGACATTCAGGGAAAGTGCCTTTCTCCGGAAAATCTGCTTAGCTTCGATCACTCAATCATGTACAAGAATCAGCTCGGGAGCTGATTCACAAAAAATCCAAAATTGATGCACTCATCAACTCCCATATGTCATCTAACTTGGCAATTAAATAGTAACTAATGAGAGTAAATTAATTAAATATATACACACACCAGTTTGGAGCTGTTTCGTATCACTTCGGGAATTATCGTGGAACTAACCTAAAATAAATAATAAAGAATTGTTGATAACGAATTGATAAAATAAATTGCTGAATAAATTGATGGTCTTATTAATTGCAGATCCTAAGAATGTAGTCCTCTCGGCTATTTATAGCCAAATACAAGATTCTGGGACGTGATTCTCCGGAACTTTAGGCGCAATCAGAGAACCACTGTCGTCTGTAAAGAGGTTTGGCTTCAACTCTTAACTCTTCTTCAGCCTTTGTGTCGATATCGCAGTAAGCAACATTCTTTTAGTTGAGTCTTACTTTCATGGACTGGTCCCCATCGAAAACACCTACCTTTTTGGCTGCCGATTCCGGCTAATGACTAAATCTGACTTGTTGACAATACCTCATGGGCTTCGCTGGCCTATCGTGACAGCGCTGCCGATGTTTCATCTCGTCTTCATATTATGATACGATATGCCGCAAGAACTACACCGAAGGTGCCTGATTTCCTTGAGACATTCGTCTTGAATGCTGTACGCGAGATTATCCTTGAGACATTCGGCTGGACTTGCATTGCAGAACCTACTTTCATCTCCTAGGTTGTTAATGTACTCAGGCTAGGGAGCCTTGTTTTGCCATTCCCATTCGCGAATAGCTGCTCCCGCCCACAAAGTATCGAGGGACAGATGGTCAAAATCGTCCTGATGATTTACGAAGTAATGCTAGATACTTATAACCGTTGGCTTCTCTGCAGTGACATTACTTGTCCTTCAACTCTAGTAGTCATTCTTCCCGGGCATGGATGAGAGCTTTGAGGCTCCGCATCCCATGACTAACATACAAATAAGTCTTGTTTAGCTCCATCGAGCATCCACAAATTGTCTCCGCTTTTAAACGCTTGGATCGGCCATCTGAGCCGCATTTCCTAATCCTATGTAAAGATCAGTCAGCTTCAGTTCCTCCCTCCCAGACGCTTCGCGATCCTCTGACAAGATGAAGGTAAAAACACCTGTTGCGGCCATTAATTTTTCTTCGTGTTCACACTCTGTTCTCTCACACGCAAATACACCAAAAGCATTCATTGGTCAATCGACTTTTCACGTCAGCCATTGGTTTTGGTTAATTGCAGCTCCTACAGCTGGATGCAGAACATGCACAACATCAGCCAAGAAGAGTCTACTGTAAAGCCTATGCAGCTTCAGCAACCGTTAACCAAAAGTTCTATTTTCACATGTCTTTCTAATGGATGATTTTTAACTCATCAGATACATCGCAAAAAGCTACTGGAGATAGGAAGGTAGCTAGTTTTCCAATCCACATTGTTTATATTTTCGAGCATCTATTCCACTCCTAGAGAACACTTGGTTTTGTTGAGAGTACGTCAAATCGATGTAGATATACATCAATTTCTTCTCGTCTCTTGCATTGGCGAAATATAATGTCTTGCTAAACCTTGATGTTTCCAACTAGGTGAGACTAGAACCACAAGAAGAGTTCACTGACTGGCCGGATGGATTACTCGCAATTCGGACTTTTGGGAAAAGTGATTTCAGGGGAAGCCCAGGAAACCACAATCTCCAGGAGAAATCGTTTTCATCCATAGATTTGACTCCAGAGGAAGTTGGAAAGAGCTAACCAATCTTTTGTCCCTTAAAACAAGCAGCGAAACAGACAAACATATGACGGACCTCCTGCTGGACAGATTCCTCAACTGTCCCTCAAGCCTGGAGGTGGACCGCAGAATCAGCAGTTCTCTTCACAGTGACTGAGCGGACTGTCAGGGTGATACTAGGTAGATGCGAGGAAATTTGCGCAAATAGTAACAAGAAGGCAGAAGTGGATTTATGCCAGCACCCAGTTTGAGAGGCATACTTAAGAATAAAGGATGGAGGAGGTCCTTCCTTTCATCAATATTTAAAGGTTATAAATTAAGACCATGAGTTGACCATTGCGGTCCTTAGAAATTCATTGATACTATAATACAACCGAAACTTTGCACGCTGGATGGTGTGCGATTCCCTACCAAAACATAGCCTCTCCTACACAAAATCCAATTCCGTATTTTTCTAAGTTGCCGTTTAAGTTGGCTTCTAGATGTGATACTTGGTTAGAGATTCTCTCGAAGCCTTGTCTTGTCCCACCAGATAAGGATGACCTTCGTTTATTCCTGAACTGATTATACCGTCATGTTTATCTTAACCTGAAGTCTCGTTTCCTAGCTAACCCTTCTTCCTTAACAAGATAAGGATGACCTTCTTCGTTCATTCCAACCACTGTTAGTATTATGGACGCTGGGCTTCTTAATTTGAGGTCTCACCTTGTCAGAAAACTAGCCTGTCTTAACAAGATTGGGCATTCTACAAAACACAAAGGAAGGAAATATCGAAATGCAGTTGCCTGGAAGGCTGGAAGAATGTCCACAAATGCAAACCAGTGAGAGCAGCGGCAATGGAAACTCCTTCCTTTAGAATGAACTTATAGCCGTTAACTTTTGCTCCAATCTTTCAAAAGTACTAATAACATCTACAAGGACACAATCATAAGAAAATTATATGATTTGAAATCTCTCAAGACTACAAGATCAAGAGTTTGACACAAAAGGAGCCGAACTTTCTTACAATGGAATGTCCTTCATTCAGAATCACAAGCAGCTGGTCCGCACAATGCAAGACATTCACATTCACATTGTTCTAGCTTTTGCTTCATACACTCTCTCTCTCTCTCTCTCTCTCTCTCTCTCTCTCTCTCTGTATTCCCTGTATCTTGTTGCTTTCCGTGTGTCTATGATACACCGACTTCATCTGTATACTTCATAACGCAGCCCAAAAATAATTTGCATTATCGAGTCCTCTCCTTCCAATCCAGTTGTAGCTTCCTGGAGGTTACGCCAAGTAGGAATCAGAAGTTGGCTTCCAGATGTAATATCCAGTTAGAGATTCTTTGAAAGCCTTGTCTTTTCCCAATAGATGAGAATTGGATGACCTTCTTCTATTCTCTTACTCATTTCATTAGTCGCGTTTGTCTTGTGCTGAGAATGAAACAGTACAAAGTGCCACTGCAGATTGAAAACGCAAAGGAAATGGAAGAATTCTTATTATGATAACAATGGATTACATCAATATGTATATCTCACTAATAATAAAGAAGACTAAAATACCCTTAATAACAAATAACCCAATAATAACGTTTCAACACTTCCCCTCAAGTTGGTGCATTAATATCAAAGAGCCTCAACTTGTTACACAAAGTAATCACTCTACTACTCCGTAATGACTTAGTGAAAAGATCAGCAAGTTGATTCTTGGTCCGTATGTATTCGAGTGTTATTTCCTTGTTCTGAATATTTTCTTGCACAAAATGGTAGTATACTTGAATATGCTTCATGCGCTCATGAAAGAATGGATTTGAAGCAATATGCATAGCGGACTAATTATCACAATACAAAACTGTGACGTCCTAGAAATTCAATCTTTGCAAGCGCCAGAAGTCGACTAAATGATATGAATTTATAGTCATAGTCGACGTCTATTTTGGACTATAAGGACTGAAGAGACGAAAATTTGGACGAATTCCGAACTTTAGATTATTTCAAATTGAGTTTCGAAATTAATCCGCGGCGAATTTTGAATTGCCGTTTTCGCAATCGAGCTTAACCCTGACCGAGCTTGGCCAGTGAAATTACCGAAATTACCCTTCGTTCAGTACACCAAAAATTTCATTCTAGTCCCGGCGCGCCAAAATTACCTTTCTACCCCTGCAATTATTTACCCACAAAAGACAAAAAAAATTAATGGTAGGCATGAAAGTCTTGCCATGACCCACCTCCTCCACTGCCCAACGTTGCACGTCCCTTCTGCTGTTTCTTTCTTCTTCCTTCGTTCTTTTTTTTTTCTTCTTCTGCTCTTCTTCGTTGTTCATCCGAGGACACCGAACTTGAACCGATCCAATCCTCCTCTTCTGTCGCCATTTTCCGTGACCGACGCCTCGCCACCGACAACCGCCGTCCTCAGCGACTCCCCGCCGCCGCCTTGACCCCAGCCGAGCCGCCGTCGCCATCGATCAGCCGAAGAAAACCGCGGCCAAAGTCTCCCCTGTTTTCGGGTTAGAGGACCCGAGAACTCTGCGGCCTCCTCCGACGCCGGCCACCACCACCCAGCTAACCCCCGACTCCCCCTCGACCGATCCGACCCCTCCCCCCCACCGA
Organism: Rhodomyrtus tomentosa; assembly: GCA_028455895.1. Lineage (NCBI taxonomy): Eukaryota > Viridiplantae > Streptophyta > Magnoliopsida > Myrtales > Myrtaceae > Rhodomyrtus > Rhodomyrtus tomentosa. Next base: position 28,812,114 of record JAPCWY010000001.1, on the reverse strand, counting down.
CCGTCCGCCGCCGGAGCCGCTGGAATCGGACCTTGAAGTTCCAGTGCCCTGTTTTGGGCCCGGTTTGGTCCGATCTTCAATCTGGCAGCCACAGCCGCCGCCGTGTCTCACTGCCGCCGCCAGACGACTCCCCTGAGTCCCCTCTACCGCCAAGATATCTCTTGAAGTCTTAGGATCTGCACATAAGTCAAGAGACATGTTATATATAAACATGCGGAAACGACAATGTAATAACTCCTCCGTACAAATATAAAGTGGGACCTGGATAGCGAGAATACCATAATACATAATATCCGAAAGTTCATACAAGATCATAGCAACTAGATTTACTAGGGAGACGAGGTAATACAAAGAGGTCCATCACCCATCAAAGGAAACAGGCATCAGGGCCACTGTCAAAAGTCGGACTAGAATACCAGGAGCTCCTAAGACGAACTGCTGGAGTCATCAGTTTCCTCTGCCTCCTCCGTAGGCACGTACTCCGAGAAGGTCTCAGATCAAACCTCTACGGTGTCCTCCATGGTCTCATTAGCGGATGACTCCACCAGGTCATCCTCTGCAGTCTCGACCACTATGACCTCCTCAGTATCCTCCAAGGTCGGGGTCCTCTCAGGTCCGTTCCTCGAACCGGCAACTAAGCCCACAGTCTATTCTAAATCCCGGGTGGGATGACACCAACTAGAGACGACTCCCTAAGGCACCTCAATGGGCTTCAGCGGCCCTGTAGAAACATCCCCAACCTTCTGGAACTAAGCTTCATACCTGTGAGGCTTTCAGCTACTCCCACCCTCGTCTGCCCATACTATTGTACACTTTCTGACATAAATAGTTTCCCTGTCCATCAGGGAACTCATCAAAATAGACAGACATCTCCTTAGGGTCTTCAAATCTGATAGACCACATCTTCAGGACCTAAGATCTGTAAAAAGGGGGTCCTACAACAGGGTGAGATTTACATCTCAGTAAGGTGGATCCTAACCCTATGTTAGGCCGACAGTCACTCAGGCAGTCATAAATACTAGCATTTCATACAAATAAACATATGAGACATTCAATTATCGTTACAACACACTGATGTCAAGCATGCAATCATGACATCATAACACATCCAGATAATCATGCACAAATCGACATGCCACATCACCACTTTCACCCTTTAGACTGCCTCATTTTCATGCTCGCATTTAGAACTCCTTAGGCTAGGTCCGCGTAAACGCATCAGACCATCATTGACAACCCGCGTAAACACATCAGGTTTCAATGTTACTATCCCGCGTTTCAACGCATCAAGACTATGGCCTTCTCAACCCCGCGTTCCATACGCATCAGGGTGCCATACAACTCCAACCCCGCGCCTCAGGGTATTCCTTACACCACCCCGAGTCTCATACGCCTTAGGGTACTACCATGTCTCAACCATGCCAAAGTTTCAATTCAATTCACACACATAATGTAATGTGCAACTCAAGCACAAATCATATACTTATGGCATGCAAGACGATTAATTGACATTCACACATGGTAGTCATTTCAAAACACAAACATTGACACACATTTAAATTCTCTATACCATCCTAAGACGCACAAAGAACAATCACATTAAAAATCCTTCAAGGATCACCCAAAAATTCACCCGACTCGCCCAGTTGAATCCAATCTTCCTATCATAGGTTTATGATTCTCTTACCTCAAGCTTAATGTCACAAAATCCGTCAATTTTTCTTACCCAATCACCAATCCATGGATCACAAAACTTAATGACATGTCTCCCAACATCCTAGCATGTCTCATTGATGATTTTGAGACTCAAATCCAACCATCAACGGCCCCCACAGAACCGGTGTGCACAGAACCAAACCGAGCTATTTTCGATTTTGTGTATACTGCCAATATCTAGCCCTTAAGCTACTTCAAATCTCTAATTTATTCACTAACCTACTTGCTAGGGTGTAGATCTAAGGGTTTGGGAAGCTCACTGAAGATTTGAGGCTGAGTCGTCCCTGGAAACTCCTTAAATATCACCGATTTTTCTTAGTCCTCAAACTAGCAGTTCTTGCCCTTCAAACACATAACCCATTTGGGGTCAAAACTCTATCAAATTAACCCCAACTTTTTAGCATAGATCACTCTATGAGTCCCTTAGATCTCCACAAAATTTGATTGAAAAATTCTAAATTTTCGGGGTCCTAAGATGCTAGAAATGTAGCTTACCTCTGCTTGCAACGATTTCCGTCGACTCGCAAGAGATCGACTGGCCGGAGCTCTTCGGTGGGTCAAACGACTTGCTTCCACTTCGACGATGTCGGCAAGAGGTCGAGCAAGGTGTGGATGGTCGGCTTGGCAGCTAGAAGTCGTTGGAGAGGGTCGTCGGCGGCAGTGAACAGGTGGCACAGAGCCGGTTGGGTGAGCAACAGTTCAGAAGAAGAAGAAGAAGAAGAAGATGGTTCTGGGTGAAAATTGGGGAGAATGACCGGCCTAGAGAGAAAGAAAAAGCTATATTCAATCTTCAAAAGTCAACAAGTTGAATGGTAGTTGGGAAAATTGGATATGTCCACTCAAAGCTTGATCTATTGACACATGTCCAATGTGTCAATCAAGCTAATCCAATGGCCAAGATCTTCTCTCATTTTCGGTAGCCTTGGGGGTAAATTAAAGACCAAAATGCCTTCGTTCAATTATATAAGTAAGGCTAGGGCTTGAGGGGCAAAATGATACTTTTACTCCCGACGTCCGGAACGACGTTTTTCTCATTTCAATATTCTTCGATAAGGCGATGACCAATCTAATCATGACGTTGGAATTCTTGATTCTCCATTTTCAATTTTCAAGACTCGTTTCTGATCGTTTTCTCCATTAGACGTGGTTCCAGCCTATCCCGAACCGACGGGCGGCTTTTGCAGACGTTACGCGTATCGACCTTGTGATTCATATCACATTTAGGGCTCGTCAATTCATAGCGACTTTGGTTGTCATGTAATTGTGAGGGTCTATCACTAGTTCCTATGGTCTCGATCGTCAACGTTCGATTTAGGAAAATTTTACAAATTAGATGTTGGTTAGACGGCATCACCCGCGCTCCAATTGTATAACGCTAGCAATGCATTCCTTAATCGTTCTTAGATCGGCCTTTTGTGGTTCTAAATGTCCCCTCGACAATCCTTATGGTCAAAGCGCCATTTCCCATTCGAGTTCCCTAAGTCCACGTACCTTGTCTCGCGTTAGCCTTTCCCTTTTGGCCAGTCTACTCAAATTGATCAGATTCAGGCGAGATATGACTGAAACACATTGCTAGCTACACTTCTCATTAATGTGTCTGAAAATGACTGGGAAATCAGAATATCACAGGATGACCCAACCTAGACCCGGACCCGCGAGACCTTAGCTCTAAAAACAACACCGTTCCGTCCTTTTTTATTTTTCAATTATTCGGATTTAATCCGACGGATCCTAATGAACTACGTAGCTATTCCACGGCCTTAGGATTAGTTGACTAGAACCTACGGCTCAAATCAAAAGCCGACTATCCCTCTGGCATCAAATTTGATTACTTAAACCTACGGCCGCGATTAAAAGTAAAGACTCGATCTGGACCGTCCGTCCTCACTTACCTAAACGACGCCGCTCTACCTTTAACCTAAATGGCACCGTTTTGAACCGTTTTGATTTTTCGATTAAAAATTATTTTTGAATATTCCTAATTTCTAATCGGACGGCCATTAAAATTGGACTCGATTAATCTAAGCCATCCGATCAAAACTGACTCAGTGTAACAGACTAACAGTGGAGCTGACTCGACATCCACGTGGACTAATCATATTCTGCCACCTAGATCTTTGACTCGTTGACTCTGCCATGTCAACTTCATCTTCAACCTCCCGACTATGATTAAACGAACGGCTAAAACTTTTTCCGGCACTGATGAACGACCAAACCTATACCGATTAACACGAGACCGATGTCATTCAACTCGTACTAGCCTCTAGTTTGACATATCTGAGAATCATAGCATTTCATCCATTGAATCACATGCAGCACACGAAATATCGAGTACGACCATGGAAGTTCAATCAAGCAGCAAAGAGCATGTCGAGCCAATTCCTTCACATAATCGCATCTATATGAGTTTAGAACACTTACCTACAAGTCCGATTGACCTGGTTGAGGCTAGCTTCAGCTAAAGAATCTTCGGCAGGGTCGGCAATGACGACGTGATTCAAAAGCAAGGTTCAACTCGATTTCAATACATTCAAAGCATACATCAGTGCTTAGTGATGTCACAGATATGTTTCGCACACGTCAATTGCAAGAATTGAAATTTGTATGAAGGTCCACCATTGAAGGTCGAATATAGAGCTCGAAGGTTGACTCACCTATTTTCGTGGTTTCAGCTTGCGCGGTAGACGACGATCGGTTCCTCTAAGTCTAGGCGACCTCCTGACGACCTTTAGAAGATTTGGTTTGGCCTGAAAAAGCCCAGCCGATGCTTTGCAAATTCAAGCTCAAGACTTCGACAATGACGATGGAAGGCAAGCTCTCTTTCTCTCTCTCTTCTCTCTCTCTATTCCATTTTCCTCTGGAAACAGAATGAACCGGTTCTGACTTGTTTTTCTAAAATTAACCCTAGTTTGCATGGAATTTTTGCAAATTAAACTTTAGAATCGAACTTAGGACATGAATATTGTCTAAAAATATGATTTTGCCTAAAAGTTCATGTCAATTTCTACAAAAATCCCAAATTCGTCTTTAATTGTAATTCGGGAAATTGTAAAATTGAAGTCTCAAATGATCAAATTGGACCAAATCACCTATGCAATCGATTTAGGATGGTGAAAAGCATTGGGCAGTGGCTTTAATTTGTGAAGTTAGCCCTTGAATTGAAAGTAATTTCAATTATGCCCAAATTCAAGGATTAAATTGCAATTAAGTATACAATTTTGCCCAATGCATGCAATTGAGCAATTTGTACAAATAATTGGGCTAAATTTCAATGAGGGACAATCATATTGAATATCAAGATCCTAAAAAATGCTAAAATTGTAAATTAAAAGACTCAATTGACATTTGTTTATCAAATTCAATCACACGTGTAACAAAGGAACACATAAAATTGAAATTGAATTTGGACTTTTTATGAGGTCAAAAAGATAAAGGATTTAAAATCAAAATATTGACTATTTTTTCATATTTTTGTGACCTCAAATGCTATTTTTCTTGAATTTTTTGGTATTTTTCTATTTTCTAAAAATACCCAAAAATGTGAAAAATACAGAAAATTATTTTTTGGTAAAAAATGGTTCCTTGGGCTTGGCCAAGGCCACCAAAGTTGATTTTTTAATTTTTTAACTTTTTATGATTTTTTTATGAATTTCTCAACATAAGACTAAAAAAGACTAGAAAAAAAATCAGGTGTCAACAGCTGCCCCTCTTTGATTGGAATCTCACGAGAGCTTTCACTCAAAGACAGGTGACACCTAAGTCCATATTGGCTCTACTGGGAAAAAGAAAAATGAATCCTGACATTCAATTTTTTTGTCCTATTGGTGAACGTTCTGCTCATTCCATTTTAGCTTATGTGAGAGAGAGAGAGAGAGAGAGAGAGAGAGTAGAGATACCCACCTATTACTCACCTATCTGATGCTCGTGTGGCACACGCGATGTGTGACGGATTCAAGTAGATACCTAGGGACTCGTCTCTTGAGTATGCTAGGGTAGTTAAATTCTAGCCCATATGGTAGGCCAAACTAGAATGAGATTTCTATCTGATAGGAACCTATAGATGATACACCCGTTCTTTAGGGATTGTTAAAGGTTTTGATTCGTATGGTGGATTAGACCATGAATAGGACATCTTTCTATTAGGAACCTATAGATGATACACTCGTTTTTTAGGGATTGTCAGAAACTAGGCTTCCTATCCACCAGTCACCTAATGGTGACGCACCCATTCTTTAGGGTTTGTCTTAGACTAGGTTTCATATACACCAAGAACCTAAAGGTAACGTACCCGTTCTTTAGGGTTTGTTTGAGACTAGGCTGATCCTACACTTTGAGGAATCAACGAGGGTTTATACACATGAGGTATACCTAACTCTTCGGTTTTACCAAAAAGGCTGTTCTGAGGTTTAGGGGTTACCTAGAATCTTACAGAAAGCTGGTTCTAAAGATTATTTTCTCGATGTGCAAGGCACTATTCTGGGGTTTGGAAACTCCAAGTATCCTATAGAAAGTTCAAACCTGCAAAAACTTTTGTTAACGTGACTCTTCTGGGATTTAGGGGTTACTTGAAATCTCTCGAAAAGATAATTTCGAAGATTTTCTTTTCGACAAGTGAGGTGCCATTTAGGGATTTAGGGGTTCCAAGGATCATACAGAAAGCTTAAATATGAAATCTCATATGAAAGACGACTCTGATGCTCTTCCTTGTTGAGCAATGTATTCTTCTTTGACCCGGGGTCGTCATGAGTCTCATAGAAGTTTAAAATTGAGAGTTCATTCCTCATAAAAAAGGTATCAGTTATCTTGAGGCAATGACAATTATAATGCAAGCAAAGCTTTACTTTAACATATGCGACTATGCAAAATGGCCTATGATGTTGAAGGTTATCCAAGACATCTTGAAGCATGCAAAGACGATCAGAAATCCTTGTAAGGAAAATCCTAGATCAAACAATTTGAAGTTTTCAACAAAGCTAACTTTTAAACATTCTATTGGAATGTCTTCGTCAAAGAGAGTTTCTCACCGACTCTTCGACTTTGGTCTTAAAAAAAAACACTTGAATTTCCTAATAACCTACACCTGGGTTTTCGGGGCTATTCGTAGCGCATACATTTCGATCAATCGGGAGGTCTTTACGGGACCATAATGTTCGGCTTGGACATAGTTTCCAAGGGGGACTCACTCTCTGAGTCAGGCCTTTTGAATGAAAGTTTTCTTCATCTGCTTCGGGTTTACAAGTCAAGAACCCTATAAAATGAGAAAGAAATAATTTTGCTCGTACCTCTTTGAGCTAAGGTATACATTAACCAAGGAGTCTTAGTCAGAAAAGACTGCAGAAGGTTTGTAATGTTGGTAAGATTGGGGAATGAAAAGGGCTTGTTTTGGGCCCGACATCGCGACGGGTTCGACATTGGTGATCATTGTCGATCAGTCTTCTGTTTCGTCTCTAGTTGATGGCTCTTTGAAGAACATCTTCAGTCTTCTTTGAGAACGGGTCTAATCTTTAAAAGACCTCGTTTATCTTTTGGCAGTTGGCTATGATTACATTCGAAGGGTAGCCTTTTGCTGCACAAATTCTGAGGATTCTTCTTTACTTCTTAACTTGTTGGGGGTGGAAGCATCCCGTAATCTCTTGGCGTCCTGAAATCAGTCTTACGACTTTTCGGTATTTCAATGAGCGTCAGCCCTATTTTTTTCGAGCTTTTATTTCTTTTTAATACATAGAGATTCGGCCTTTTCTCTTTATTGATCCCTCCTTTTCCTTTTCTAGGAACTAGGATTGTTGATGATCATGCAAGGTATGTGACTTGAGTCTCATCCTGTTTGAACATTTTGCTTTGAAAGTCTCATATAGCTTCTACTTCTTGAGCTTCTCTGTCAGCGAGTATCTTTGCCACCTTCGCCTTGGTGTTGTGCAATGATCACCAATGGTGGTACATGAAATGAATTCGTAGGCTCAAATTGGCTATGCAACGGGTATAAATGTATAAGATAGAGAAATGAATGTCTCTTCATCATCTTCTGATGCCTGGATTAATGCATATCAAGACACGAAGATTGATGTTAGTCTAAGCAAAAAGATTTCTAACTATTTCCTTTTATGTTACTGGACTGCTTCTATATTGGACTGCTTCTATACGACCTCGATGTTAGGTGGCTCTTGATAGGGTTAAGAAATGAAAACCACTGCTCAAAGGGTTTATCAGTGATCACCTATAGTGTTTATGGAGAAGAATGAATGCCTCTGTCATCCCAACTCATGTAATTGATGCAAATAGCCCTTATACCCCTAGATTCCGGCTTTTCTATCCTTACACTCCTCTTATCTTTCTGGTGTATATAGGACATGTTTGGATTAGGATTGCCTCTTATTTGAAGAAACATTCCTGCTAGATAGTCTAAATAACTCTGTTTTGGAAAAATCATTCTGTTTTCTCCAGACATTTCATCCCATAAGGAATTAAAGACGCACCGTACGTGTTTCAGCCATGTCTGGATAACCTTTAATCATAACATATGTGCAACAAGTGTTACAAATTTATTTTTTGAAAGCATGGTTTATTTTACGGTATTTCTCCATTGCTGCCTTCTGTCTTCATCGAACATCCACGTATGAAGAGAACAAAAACTTCTAGTGAGTGGAAGATATTTTAACACTTGATGGAACAGATACATATCACCTGGTTCTACGTGTCAGGGGCTATTCCGTTCTTGGTTTCATTTGGACAAGTTTGATTTTGAGTTTGTTTCTTGGAATCCTGCAAAACATAACACATGCCATGTATGCATGGATGTATGATGTGCCTATGTAATGACTACTAAGACGACTCAAATCGTTTTAGAGAAAGTCATATGACCATCGTCTGATTTCATTTCAAGGATAATACTTCTCCACAGCATCTGAGATTACATGATATTCCAATTCTTCTCCTTCAGAATTTACAAGAATTAATGCCCCTCCCACAAGGACTTTCTTGACAACATAAGGGCCTTCATAGTTCGGGGTAAACTTGTCTCCTAGATGAGCAGCATTCGGTAGAGTCTTCTTCACCACTAGGTCGTCCACATCAAAACCCCTGGATTTAACTTTCCGATCAAAAGACTTGGCCACCCTCTTTTGGTAGCTCTGGCCTTGGCAAATTACTCTAAGACGCTTCTCATCTATCAGATTTTGCTGGTCATATATGTGTTTGACCCACTCTTCCTCGGGGAATTTAGCTTCTGACAATATTCTCAAAGATGGAACTTCAATTTCTATAGGCAGGATAACTTCCATCCCTCATACTAGAGCATAAGGAGTTGCCCCTGTAGAGTAATTGAAGTTCGATATGCTATTAAGGCAAAAGGTAACCTCTCATGCCAGTCTTTGTAATTTTCGGCAGTCTTAGACAAAATCTTTTTTATGTTCTTGTTTGCCACTTTCACTGCTCCATTCATTTGTGGGCGGTAAGGGGAAGAATTAAGATGTCGAACACCAAAGTGATCCAATAGATCATCGACAATCTTGTTGTTTAAATTTGACCCATTATTTGTGATGATCGCTCTTGGGGTACCATATCGAGAAATTATATCTTTCTTGATAAACCTCACCGCACTTTTTGCGGTGACATTCGTGTAAGAACTGGCCTCTATCCACTTCGTGAAGTAATTAATTGCAACTAGAATGAAGCGATGACCATTCGAAACTGCTGGATTGATAGGCCCTATCATGTCTATTCCCCACATAGAAAAAGGCCAAGTTTCAGACATCTGATGCAGTTCGTTTGGGGGCACATTAATCTTATTGCCATATACTTGGCATTGGTGGCATGACCTGACATGTTGAGTACAGTTTGGTTTAATGGTCATCCAATAATAACTCAGCCGCATGATCTTCCTAGCAAGGAGATGGTCATTCATGTGAGGTCCGCATATACTTTCATGGATTCCCCTTATGAGAGTATTTGCTTCTTTAACATTCACGCACCTTAACAGAGTGGAGTCAAATGATCTTTTGTACAAAGTTTGTCCATTGAGGAAGAATTTATTAGCCATCTTGGCTATTTATCTTCGGTCACCTGCTTGACATTTTTTAGGAAACTCTTTCTTCAAGAGATAGTTCTTAATATCGTGGTACCACGGCTTTCATTCAAATTCTTCTTTGACCATCATACAATAATTCGATTTTCTAATTATGCTGATCCTTAGTAGCTTTACTTCTAATCCGTTAGTTATTTGCAATATGGAGTCCAGCGTGGCCAATGCATCTACGAATTGGTTCTGTGCTTTTGGCATGTATTCAAATGACACTTCTTCGAATTTAAACATCAACTCTTCCAGGTACTCATGATAAGGGATGAGTTTTGCGTCTTTTATTTTCCACTCTCCCTGTGTTTAAAAAATAAAGAGCATAGAATCTCCAAAAACTTGTAGTTTAGGTACCTCCATGGAGATGGCCAACTGTAGGCCTAGAATGCATGCTTCATATTCTGAAATATTGTTGGTGCAAGGGAAAGTCAATTTTACTGCAACAGGATAATGTTGACCATTAGGGGATATTAGCACTGTCCTTGTGCCAGCTTTTGATAGATTGACGGCACTATCAAAATACATGATCCACTTGTCTTCTGTCAGATTCAAAACTTAATCTTCTACTTTTGTCTGTTCAGAAGATGTGCGATTTTCAGCGTTCTCCGCCAACATATCAGCTATGGCTCTCCCTTCACAGACTTTTGTGGAGACCTTTTGATATCAAATTCAGACAACATCACTTGCCATTTTATCAATTTTCCTATCAAGGCGGGCTTCCCCAAGAGATATTTGATAGGATCATTTCTGTCACTAGATGAATGTGGTGGTGTAGAGTATACTGTCTCAATCTATGAAGCACCCACATTGTTGCTACACAAGCCCTCTCAACCAGCACATAATTTACTTTAGACGAGGTGAATTTATTAGTAAAATAGTAAATGGCTCTTTCTTTACCATCCAAATGACTTGTTTGAGCAAGTAAGACTTCCAAAGACTCTTGATGTATAGTCAAATACAAGGTCAAGGGATAACTTGAGATGGGTGACACAAGTATTGGTGGAGTGGCTAGATAAGTTTTGATCTTTTGAAAGGCCTGACTGCATTTTGTATCCCAAGTCACTTTTGCACCCTTCTTGATTAGCTTGAAAATCAGTTTAGCCACATCTGATAATTGATTAATTAATCTGATGATGTAGTTTAGTCTCCCTAGAAGACTTCTTACTTCTTTCACCGTTGAGGGAGTTGCTAGGTCACAAATAGCTTGGATTTTCGAAAGGTCAATTTCAATGCCCGTACTACTAACCATGAATTCAAGAAGTTTCCCAGATTTTGCCCCGAGCACACATTTATTAGGGTTCATCCTCAACTTGTATTTTCGGAGTCACTCAAATAGCTTTCTTAGCACTTGAATGTGATCTTATCCTTTCTTGGACTTGGAGATCATGTCATCCACATATACCTCGATTTCTTTATGGATCATGTCATGAAATAGGGTGACCATCGCCTTCTGATAAGTTGCCCTAGCATTCTTTAGTCCAAATGGCATAACCTTATAACAAAAATTTCCCCAAGAGGTGGTAAATGCAGTTTTCGGATTGTTCTCCTATTTCATGAGGATCTAGTTATATCTGAAGAATTCATCCATGAATGAAAATAATTCGTACCCTGCCGTGCTATCCACAACACATCAATGTGGGGAAGTGGAAAATCATCCTTTGGGCTTGCTCTATTAAAGTCCCGTTAATCCACACAGATCTATATCTTGTCATTTTTTTCATGACGGGAACTATGTTTGTAATCCAATCTGAGTAAGGGATAGCTTCAATAAAGCTCACTCTAAGAAGTTTCATCACTTCTTCTTTAATTCTGTCTTCTAGCTCAGCTTTCATCCGTCGGTTGCCTTGTCTCACTAGTTTAACACTATGGTCTGTGGGTAACGCATGTTCCATAATTTTTGGATCTAAACCCGCCATATCGGTGTATGACCATGCAAAGATATCCTGATACTCTATAAGTAATTCTATAAATCTGAGCCTTTCAATTCGGGATAGATGTCCACCAATCTTGACTTCTTTGACATTTGCAGCATTACCCAAATTAATGACTATTGGCTCTTCTGAAGTGGGAGGTGTCGAATTTTCAAAGGCACTCCAATCTCTACGGATAACTGCGTAACCCTTATCTGCGTTTTCCTCAATATCGCAAGAGTAATCATCTTGGTGATCCGGTTCGCACAATGACCTAATATGCACGTTTGAGATGATATGCCTGAAATGTCTTGAGAATGGTTAGTCTCTATTTTATATGAAAATACGATGCATGAGTGTGAAAAATCTTTTCAAAAGAGATTTTAAAATAAGTGCAGGCATAAATGTAACTAGTTCTCATACCCTCGGACATCCTTATTCCCTGAAAATCTTTTGAAAATCAGGAACCATATGAAAAATCAGGCCTCAAGCTTCCCATATGGAAGGCTAGTATCATCATTGGGCTGATTTGTAGTTCCATATGTCCTTAATAAAATTTGTGCGTTTTATTGAATGCAAAAATGGATCGCATTACAAGTTATGCTATTTGAACCAACGGTCGGAGATCCAAAGGCGTTTTCCTACCTCTATTTCAAACAACAAAAACGAAGTGTATGAAGAAATGCAGGAATTCAAGTGCAGTATTAAAAGCTAGGGAGAGGTTTCTTTACTCAAAAGTGGCGGCTTCATCATCAAGCCACTCTATGATGACATTCACAAAGTCATCACCCAAAAAAGGGTTTGCTAAATCTGGTTCCACTGAAAAAATTATCCCTTCTTTTAATAACCATTTAGAGTCTTTGCTGAAATACTCATTCAAGGGGCTGCTGAACATTTTAGATTTGCCTTTCCAGGCTGGAGAATCGATGAAGGAATCCTTTTGGTTTTTCTGGCGTCCACGGCTCTTGCTTCAGCCTCGGCCTGCTATTTTGGAGGTAAAGTCACCAATACAAGTGCTCTGATATCCCAAACTCGTCTTATGCTCGTTGGATTTTAATTGTAGAGGAGCGCCGATTCCTTGACCATGCTTGCCAAGACCTTTTTCCGGGTTGAACCCATATGCTGGTATCATTTTAGCTGATAAAAGGTTCGATTTAGAGATAAATGGGGTCTTTAGTTTTACTCCCACAGGAATATGGATCACCGCCACAACTCTAGGGAATGGTAGCTAGCTTCTTGCTTAACTTGTGGCTCAATGTAGGGGATAACGCTATTCTGATATGCAAGAAGATCAACTTCCCCGTGGATGGTAACTATTTTCCCATCAATCATGAATCACACTTTTTAATGTAGACTTGAAGGTACGACTCCAGCGATATGGATCCATGGCCTCCCTAACAGGAATCCAAATGCGCTCGACAAGTTCGTTACTTGGAAGTTTATGGAGAATTTGGTTGGGTTAATGAGCACATCCAGCTTGATTTCGCCTATCACTGTTTTCCTCATCCCATCAAAGGCTCTAACAGCTACCTTGGAAGTTCGAATCATTTCTTCTTTGATGCCCAAGCTTTTCAATGTAGCCAATGGGCAGATGTTAAAAGCATATCCGTTATCGATTAGCACGTGTGCTGCCCTTTTTCCATTACAATGTGCAGTGATGTATAAGGCCTTATTGTGCCCTCTTCCTTCCATGGGGAAATCTTCATATGAGAAGCTCAATTGATCCTTAAGAAGGATTACCCCCACAAAGTCTTCCAACTGTATGTCATTGATGGTTTCGGGAACATGCACTTCATTTAGTACCTTTAGCAGCGCATCCTTATGTTTTTCTGAGTTGATGAGCAAATCTAACAGAAATATTTGGGCTGACATTTTCCCTAACTACTCTATCACCTCAAATTCGCTTGTTTTGATGATGGATATGAGTTTTTCCACATCTTCTTTCGACACCTCCTTCTTTTCAGATTCGCCTTCCCTTGGGGCGTAAAATCGTTCGGACCTCATCACGGCATCTACTTCTCCCGTTCCATAGTTCTAATGAACTGCCTTAGAATCATAAATTTCTACCAGAGGGACTTGTATGGTTACCGTCATCAGGTGGGATGCCTCTGGTTCAGATTCATCATAAGTTTCATCTCTTGGTAGGTGAATTACCACAGGTTTCACCAGACAATCCTCTTCTTGGCTCAAGCTGTCAAGCTCATCCAGTTTGATTACTACAATCATAGTAGCTTCAATCATTGCCACTATATCGCCAAAGTCTCATGAGAAGTTTTTGTATTCCAGATAGTGGCATTTATCAGCATCACTTAACATAAACTGACATTGCCAACTTCAAGTGTCTTCTTACTCGTTCGAATAGTTCTGTCAAGTTTTTCCACTGGGCCACTAACTTGTCCATCCTGATGCATTGCACAGTGTTAAGCTTGTCATATGTTGTTTGAGGATGACCACACGTTGTCAATTGAAATGATACATCCTCCATCTCTCTCGAGAGATCATTCACTTGCTCTTCTATGCGCAGGAAATGTTTCGTTATCACTCGGTTGAGTGATGATTCAGGTTCTTCTGTAAAAGGCTCTATCACTGCCTCCAAGATTTCTGATTGAACAAGATCATCCATTACTCCCCATCCATCCGGTATAATATCCTCCATTCTTTGGAAGAAACTAGGAGGAGTACAGTACTTCACTTTAAAATTATACCCACCAAAATCCTCGCCTAAATTATCTATAACCTCGCCTCTCTCTAGTGCTTTGATTACAAATATGCGATCAGCCAAACTTCGCTTGGCAGCTTTCAGTTCGTCTTCGTTAAGCTCTTCTTCTGGTTCGGTAATCAGCTCTACGTCGCCTACTAGACTTTCGTGTGGGACGTTCCACATATTCCCTCGTTCGGTTTCAACCACAAACTAGTTCCATTCTAGGTTCATTAAGGCCTTAATTCCTTCAAACTTCTCATTAGCAATGCTTGACATTATCCCCAAGCTCATCATCTTAGCAAAACATAGCTTCTTTCTTTCAACCGACACTTCTCCCTCTTTTGTATATGACGAGGCGATTGACAGAATGTTGGTTAGCTTAGGTACATTCACCTTCAGGTCAAGGTGGTTTTCTTCTTCGTCAGCAAATATTGCACCAATTGCTTGGTGATCAAGGAGCAGATTCTCTTGAACGTTCGGAGCTACCTCATCGAATTTCAAAATTTGATTGTCAATGAGAGCTTGAACTTTCAGCTTAAGGATGTAGCAATTATCTACATTGTGTCCTCTTTCACCATGTGATAAGTGCAAGTCTGGCTTTTATCAAAATTAGGATATTTCGTTGGATTCGCTCTGGGAGGTTCTTTTGCCACAAAGTGTCACTCTGGGAGTAACTTAGATAACGGTCTAGGAAGTTGAGAAAATTGCTTCGGAGGCTACCTTTCTAGGCTCTTGTCCTTTAGACATTGACCACGATGATCTTCCTTTAGCCCAATTAGAATTAGCGAACACCTTGGGTTTATGGGAATCCGGTACAAAGGCTATGTCAACTCCAACCTCTCTTTCTTTTCTCGAGAGATATTGCTTCCTCATCAAAGTTTTATGTAGCCTTCTTTGTCTCAAAACCCACTCCAATCTCTCGACCACCTTTATCAAGTGTGTAAAGGTTTGGCATCCTGAGGTGTTTAATCTGTCGAAGTACTCAAATGGAAGCGATTTCAAGAACAGGGTCAATCAAGTCATTTTCCGGGATTGACAGTTTCACTTGAGTTGCCAAAGCACGCCATCTCTGGACATATGTTCTAATTATTTGGCCTATTCTTTTCAATGCTCTTAACAGATCTTCCCTTGTCAGGGCCGTAGCCATGTTAAACTTATATTGCCTGAGGAAATCTACAGCAATATCTTCCTATCCGTCGTAATCATCCAAGTCTAGCTCAATAAACCAAGCTAGAGTAGCACCCACCAAACTCTATTGGAATGTATTCATCAACAGAGGAATATAGTCAGAATAGTGCGTCATCTTACGCAGATAGTATTTGAGGTGAGCTCGTGGACAGCCTGTCCCATTATACTTTCTCACAAAGTCCGGCTCTTTGTAATCTGGAGGAGTTTCTACTTTGGCGAATGGAGATATCTTGTCAAAACGGACTAACTCATAGCCTTGACTGCTCAAGCACTCCTCAATCTTGGCTATTCTCTTAGCCTTGGCTTTACTTTTCACAGTCTGCTTTCCTTTCTCTTCCTTCTCGAGGTTAATAACAACAAGAGGTATCTTTGGTTGTGATTGGACATTTGGCACATGAATATCCTCTATGACATGTTGGGCACCTTCAGCTGTCCCTTTGTTAATCGTATAGGGTATTGAGGATTGACCTGAATCGTTCAAATTAGGTATTACCGTCTGTTTGGCTTGGGAGGCTTCTAACATGGCCTTAACTTCAGCCATCATAGTGGTCATAGTAGTCATCTGGGTTTCCAACATGCCCACTCGTGGAGTCAATTACTATTGTTTCATTCTCGTCTTAAGTCGAGTACGGAAATGATGTCTTGGTAATTCTGTGATTAGAGAGTACCTATTTTTTTGAAAGTAATAAGTAAGTATCTCTTTAAGACAGATAAGGAAAGTACTGGATTCTTTCAATTGCATGTTTTCTATTGATGAATGAGAAAAAGGACTACCTTGTGAGCCTAGTCTCACGTGAGCAGTTCTTTCAATCATTTGTCAAGAGAATTCATGAAATTGAAAGAAGTGCAATCTTTGACAATAGTTTTTGAAGCATCGACAAAACATGCTTATGCTCATACACATGTGCCAGAAGTAACATTTAATATGAATGAGTATCCAAATACTTAGAAAACATTATAACGTTCACATGTTTTACACTTGATAGAATAGTCTATCCAAGTCTAGGGTGCTTAGGGTCTAAGGCATCCCCATCGTCCCAGCAAAGATCAAATCCTTCAGTTTAAGATTCCTCATCTCTTGAATATGACAGTGATCCCATGTCTTTAGGTATATACGGCTCCACTCCAAGCACATACGATACGATGTATTCAGGTACATAAGGCTCGACAAAGCTGTGTCGATTACCTCAAAGCGTCGGATGTATTCTGTAAAAGCCCTATGAGTATTCATCTCATGAGTCATATCATCCGGCCATTCTATGTCTTCAGTTTGAGAGTCTTTCAAAGAGCGTATGATGAATTTCACCTTGGCTTCAAATTGCTTCTTCTTTTCTCCTGCAAGAGTCTCTCTTGGCAAGTCAAATGAGAAAACATCTGGCCGTGGTGATGAAGGGATCTCTTGCAATGCTCCAAAATGTCGGACAACCCTCCTTGGATAATATGCAGTGGCACTCGTGAATCCCAACAAGGGGACTGGATCTTCGCCATTGCATGTGATCTTGACTTTGCCTAGTGTTTGTAATCTAAACCGCCATCGGAGTTGTTCTGATTTTAAAGTTCTAAGAAATTCCTTCCATTCTTCAAAGTTGAACTTAGGAATATGTGTATGAGTATTGATGAAAGTTCGAAGAGGATGGGCATTAGAGCTAATCTCAGTGAAACCCATACGTATGTGAAATTGCTTTATATAGAATGTGAACCACAGGTATAGGAGACCACTAGAGGCTCTAAAGTTTCCTTTCTTACTATTCTGAAAACAGTTAAGGGAGAGGAAAGTTTCAGCGAGGATAATGCCATGGCCCGCGCCCCAGGCACTAGGGCGTGACTCCCTGCAAGCACAAACTATCTCTCAAGATCCTAGGATTCACATATAAGTCGAGAGATACATCACAGAACAAACATACGGAAGCTAAGACATTAAAAACTCCTCCGTACAAATATAAAGTGGGACCTAGATAGCGAGAATACTAATAATACATAATACTCGAATGCTCATACAAGTGCATAGCAAACTAGATCCGCTAGTCAGTAGGGGTGACGGGGTAAGTATAAAAGAGAACCATCATCAACACCATAAGGGAACGACATCAGGGTCACCGTCAAAATAACAAACTAATAAATCAGGAACTCCTAAGTCGAGCTGTTGGAGTCATCAGTCTCCTCAGTCGGCTCATACTCCGAAAAGGTCTCAGAGTAAATCTCCATCGTATCCTCCATGGTCTCGTCAGTAGACGGCTCCACTAGGTCATCCTCAGTAGCCTCGACCACTATGATCTACTCAGTGTCCTCCAGGGTCGGGGTCCTCTCAAGACCGTTTCTCGAGCCAGCGACTGACCTCTCAGCCTCCGCAAAATCTCGGGTGGGATGGCACCAGCTAGGGATCACTCCATGAGGCACCTCAGTGGGCTTCAATGGCCTCGTAGATACATCCCCTACCTTTCGGAACCAGGCCTCATGTCTATGAGGCTTCCAACTACTACCACCCTTGTCTACCCAAACGACTGTACATTTCCTAGCATAAATAGTCTCCTGCCCATCAGGGAACTCATCAAAATAAACCGACATTTCCTTGGAGTAGCCAAACTTGATGGGCCACATCCTCGGGGCCTAGGATCTATAAAGAAATGGGTCCCACAATGGGGTGAGATATATATCTCAGCAAGATGGGTCCTAACCCTAGGTTAGCTTGACAGCCCATTCAGGCAGATACAATCACAATCAATTCATACAAGATCATAAAGGCATTCAACTATCACAAAGTAACACATGGAAATCAAACATGCAATCCAGGCATCTCGTTATGTCACTAAATTCAGGCACACATACAAGTCATAGTACGCCTTCCACCCTTTTCTGCCTCCTCACTTCCATGCCCGCATTTAGAACGCCTTAAGCTCGGTCCGCGTAAACGCATCAGATCGTCTCATTGACAAACCCGCATAAACGCATCAGGTTTTCAATCTCAATCAAGGCCTATGTCGATACATCACAACTCCGTCCCGCGTTTCAATGCATCAGGACTATGGCCTTCTCAATCCCGCGTCTCATACGCCTCAGGTTGTCACTCAATTCAAACCCCGCGCCTCGGGGCATTCAGCCATACAACCCTGCGTCTCATATGCCACAAGGTGTCACATCTTCTCAGATAAGCCATAAGTTCATTTAATGTATATCACACACAATCAAGTGCAACTCATGCACGAATAACACACTTATGGCATACGAAGTAATCAAGTTCAATGCTCAAATGCGACAAATCACTCAAGGCACAAGCATGGTCAAGCATTTGAGTCATCTATATCCTCTTAGGACGTACAATGAACAATCACTTTAAAATCCTCCAAGAATTAAGCAAACTTGCATTTGACTCGCCCAATTGAGTCTAATCCTCCTATCAAAGGCTTAGAATCCCCTTACCTTAAGCTTAATGCAATACAATCCTTCTCCCAAGCACCTCAAGAGTTCGGTCAAAATAGTCCAAGGATAACTCAACCGTGCAACCTAATGAAATTCATCCAATCGTCAATTTTTCTTGCTCAATTCGCTGATCCATGGGACATAAACCTTATTGACATATTTCTCAACATCCTAGCATGTCTCAATGATGAATTTAAGACCCAATTTCAACGCCAATGGCCCTCAACAGAACCGGCATGCACAGAACCGAACCAGGCATTTTCGGTTCTGTGTACACCCCAACTCATCAGCCCTTAAACTACATCAAATCCTCAATTTATTCACTAATCTACTTGCTAACATAGAGTTTTAAGGGTTAAGGAATCTCACCAAAAATTTAGAATAAAGGCGACGCCGGAAAGTCCTTGAATTGCGCCGGTCCTCCCCAATCCTCAACCGGTCATTTTTGGCCCTTCAAACACAAGACCCATTTAGGGTCAAAACTCCATCAAATTAACCCAAACTTTTTATTACAGCTCAATCTATGTGTCCCTTAGATGTCCACAAAATTTGGTTGAAAAACTCCAAGATTTCGGGGTCCTAATAGGCCAAAAACGTGGCTTACCTCTGGTTGTGACGATTTCCGTCGGCTTTCGGGAGATTGCTGGCCAGAGCTCCCCACTGAGTCGAATAACTCGCTTCCACTTCAAAAACATCGAAAAGAGGGTAAGGAAGGAGTGGGTGGTCGGCTCGACGGCTGAAAGTCGCCGGAGGTGGCGATCGACGGTAGTGAAACTGGCGGTAGAATCCTGTCGGGCTGGAGCAGCTTCACAGCAGAGGAAGAAGAAGAAGAAGAAGAAGAAGAAGAAGAAGAAGAAGAAGAAGAAGAGATGGGAGGGGTTTCGGCCAAGAGGAGAGAGAAGGAATGAGGTATATACCAAATCCATGAGTCAACTTGTTTAATGGTTGGTAAAAAGTGACTCTATCAACATCATGGCTTGATCTCTTGACACTTGTCCAAGGTGTCAATCAAAGTTTATCCATTGGCCATGGTTTCTTCAAAATTTCGGTAGTCTTAGGTGTAGTTTATTACTAAAATGCCTTCATCCAATAATATAGGCAAGGTTAGGGCTTGAGGGGCAAAAGGGTAATTTTATCCCCCGACGTCCGGAACGTCGTTTTTCTAATTTCCAATTTCTTCGATAAGGCGAGGACCAATCCAATTGTAATGTTCGAATTCTTGTTTCTCCCTATTCAATTTTCAAGACTCGTTTCTAATTTACCAGACATGGTTCCAGCTTATCTCGAATTGACGGACGGCTTTTGCAGACGTTACGCGTATCGACCCTATGATTCATATCACAATTAGAGCTCGTCAATTCATGGCGACTTTGGTTGTCATGTAATTGTGAGGGTCTATCACTAGTTCCGACGGTCACGATCGTCACTGTTCAAGTTAGGAAAATTTTGCAAATTATACATTGGTTAAACGACATCACTCGCGCTCCAATCGCATAAAACTAGCAATCCTTAATTGTTTTTAGATCAGTCTTTTATGGCTCTAAATGTCCCCTCGACAATCCTTATGGTCAAAGCGACATTTCCTATTCGAGTTCCCTATATCCACGTTCCTTGTCTCGCGTTAGTCTTTCCCCTTTGGTCAGTCAACTCAAATTGATCAGATTTGAGCAAGATATGACTGAAATACATTGCTAGATACATTTCTCATTAATGAGTCTAAAAATGACAGGAAAAATCAGAATGTCACAACTCTTCCCCCTTACAAAAATTTCGTCCCCGAAATTTACTTCAAACTTAGCTACTCAAACAAATAGGGGTGTTGACGCCTCATCGTCTCCTCGTTTTCCCTCGTAGCGCCTTCGGTTCCATGGTGCTCCCACACAACTTTGACCAATGGAATTGTTTTATTCCTCAGAATTTGCTTCTTTCGATCTTCGATCCTGATCGGTTTCTCCATGTAAGATACCCTGTGGTCCACTTCTATAACCTCGTAGTCCAGCACATGTGTCGGGTCTGGTTCGTACTTTCGCAGCATTGACATGTGGAAGACATTATGTACTTGGGATAGATTAGGCGGTAAGGCAAGCCTATAGGCCAAGGTCCCAATCCGTTCCAAAATCTCAAATGGATCTACGTACCTTGGGCTCAGTTTTTCTTTCTTTTCAAATCGCGATAATCCCCTCATCGGCGACACCTTGAGGAAAATATGATCGCCTACTTGAAACTCCAAAGGCTTACGCCGCTTGTCTGCATAACTCTTCTAACGACTCTGTGTCGTCTTCTATCTATCCCGAATTATCTTCACCGCTTCCACCGATTGCTCTACCAACTCTGGGCCTATGATACTTCTTTCTCCAACCTCATCCCAACAAATCGGGGTTTTACAGGCTCTTCCATAAAGCGCTTCAAACAGTGCCATCCGGATGCTCTGTTGGTAGCTGTTGTTATATGCAAACTCCACCAAATGCAACTGATCTTCCCATCCACCTTTGAAGTCTATCACACACACTCTCAACATATCCTCAAGCGTCTGAATCATCCTCTCCGATTGTCCGTCCGTTTGTGGATGATACGCCGTGCTAAATTGCAGTCGAGTTTCCATGGCATCTTGGAGACTTTTCCAAAAGTTCGCTGTGAACTTGGGATCTCTATCTGAGGTAATTGTCACGGGTGCTCCATGTAGTCTCACTATTTGCCTCATGTACAGCTCGACGTATCTATCCATTGCGAAATTCTTTCGCACAAGGATGAAATGTGCGAACTTAGTCAATCTGTCCACGACTACCCATACAGAGTCGTGACCTCTCTGGATCCTTGGGAGTCCCATCACAAAATCCATTGTTACATGCTCCCACTTCCATTTAGGAATTTCCAGTGGCTGTAACCATCCGCCAGACTTACAGTGCTGCGCCTTCACTTGCTGGCATGTCAAGTACTTTGCCACATACTTCGCTACATCCACCTTCATTCCGTTCCACCAGTAGTGTTGACGCAGGTTCTAATACATCTTCGTACTTCCTAGGTGGATACTATAATTGCTCCTATGAGCCTCTGACAAATCCTTTCCCTAAGTTCTTCGTCCTTAGGCACTCATAAACGTCCTCGGAACTTCAAGATTCCATCCTCTGACTCCTGAAACTCCGGTTTTCTCTTCGTCGCGTCCATCTCCAGGATTTTCTGAATTTCCGGGTTCGTGGACTGTAAGGTCTTTATTCCTTCCAGGACCTCAGGTTCCACCCTCAATGTAGCCATCAAACTAGACGATTGGCAGACTTCCAGTCTGAACTCAGAATTTCTTAAATCCTCGATCATCGACCATCCTTTTACTAGCAGACAGGCGATGCTAGACTTTCGACTAAGTGCATTTGCGACTCTGTTTGCCTTCCTAGGGTGATACAGTATATCACAATCTTAATCCTTAAGCAGCTCCATCCACTGACGCTGCCTTATATTCAGTTCCTTTAGGGAAAATAGATACTTCAGGCTCTGGTGATCAGTGTAAATCCAGAACTTTTCGCCACACAGATAATGTCTCCAGATTTTCAGAGCGAAGATGATCGCTGCCAATTTCAAGTCATGCGTCGAGTAGTTTATCTCGTGCGGTCTTAGCTGTCGGGATGCGTAGGCCATTACTCTTCCATGCTACATTAGCACACAGCCTAGTCCCTTTAGCGAAGCATCGCTATATATCTCATAGCCTCTAGGTCCCGATGGAATCGTCAATACGGGTGCGGTTGTCAACCGGTGCTTGAGCTCTTGGAAACTCCTTTCGCACTTATCCTTCCATTCGAACCTCGTTTCTTTCTTTGTCAACCTCGTCAATGGAATGGCTATGGATGAAAACTTTTCCACAAAATGTCTGTAATATCTTGCCAATCCCAAGAAACTTCGGACTTCCGTGATCGTAGTAGGTCTGGGCCAATTCGTTACAGCTTCGATCTTCGCAGGATCCACCGCAATCCCTTCTCCAGATACCACATGGCCAAGAAATGCCACTTTGTTCAGCCAGAACTCGCATTTACTAAGCTTAGCGTAAAGCAATGTTCCCTTAAGGTTTGCAAAACCATCCTCAGATGTTTATTATGTTCTTCGTTACTCCCCGAGTAAATCAGGATATCGTCGATAAAGACTGTGACGAATCTATCCAAGAATTCCTTGAACACCCGATGCGTCAAGTCCATAAATGCGGCTGGAGCATTGGTCAATCCAAAAGGCATCACTGTGAATTCATAGTGACCATACCTTGTCCTAAAAGCGGTCTTAGGTATGTCTTCTTTCTTGATTCTCAGCTGATGATACCCGGTTCTCAGGTCAATCTTAGAGAATACCGCAGCTCCTGCAATTGATCAAATAGGTCGTCAATTCTCAGCAGTGGATATTTATTCTTCACAGTCACCTGGTTCAACTACCTATAGTCAATGCTTAGACGCAATGACCCATCCTTTTTCCTTACAAACAGTACTGGTGCCCCCACGGCGAAGCACTCAGTCGGATAAATCCTTTATCCAATAGTTCTTGCATCTGTACCTTTAGCTCCTTCAGTTCCGATAGGGACATCCTACAGGGTGCCTTCGAGATCGGCTTCGTTTCAAGAGCTAACTCAATCATGAATTCTATCTCTTGCTTTGGTGGCAACCCTAGTAACTCCTAGAGAAAAATGTCAGGAAACTCACGTACTACCGGGACGCTTTCTAGTTTGGGCTCATCGACAGTCTTGTCCATAACAGCGACTAAGTACGCCTGACACCTTTCAGTCATCAACTTCGTCACTTCAAGAGACGAGACTAAAGGAATTGAGGTTCTTCCTCGACTTCCCACAAATTCAAAACTGGGATGGCCTTCCGGATAAAATCGGATTTTCCTGCGACAACAATCCACTACAGCTCCCTATTTACCAAACCAGTCCATTCCTATGATCACGTTGAAATCATACATGGATAACATACCTAAATCAATGCTCTCCTTACTACCGCCAATTACGATCCTACAGTCAGCACAGCCCAACGAAACCATCACATTATCTTTCAACAGGGTGGCCACATGCAGAATCACACTCAACGGTTCTAACTTCATATCAACCAAATCAGCAAACTGTGCAGACACAAATGAGTGTGTTGAGCCAGGATCAAATATTGCATATGCAGCTTGGTCACACAAATAAACCGTACCTGTGACCACGCCCGGCATTTCCTCTACTTCCCTATGGGCTACTGCATATACTCTCCCTTGAGCTGGGGGTCGATTTTGATCAACTTGGGGAGTGGCAGTTGACGGTCCAACCTGTGGTCGCTGCCCTTGAGGTCGATTCGCTGGAGCTTGGTTCGGGCAAGTCCTCATCTGGTGACCCATCTGACCACGCTTAAAGTAGGCTCCAATTCTTGCTGGGCATGGTCCATTACCATGCCTCCTGCCATAGAGACGACAGCTCCAGTTCATGGGGTTCGGCGGCTTCACTTTGCTCTTCCTCACTAGAGTGACAAAACGCCTATTGTCAGCCATTGGTCTCTTGCCCATTTGGCGGTTGTCTAAGAATGAAGTAAACCGCGATCCAGATGCGGCATTCCTCTCCTTTAAATCCCTCTCGATCATCTGGCCCTGCTCATAAATTTCCTTATAGGTTCTCAGATTTAGGGCTATCATCTGACTACGAAGCTCAAGCTCAATCCGTCCCGAAATCTCTGCGCCTTCTCTTGGGGATCCTCTACTGATCGAGGTGCGTACTTTGACAGTCTAGCGAATTTCGCTTCATACTGGTCCATTGTCAGCTGATTTTGACGTAGTTGCAAGAATTCCACCTGTTTCCTTTCCCTGGCCATCTCCGAAAAGTATTTGTCATTGAATGTCGTAGTGAAGGCATTCCAGGTCAAGGCCATCCCTTCTGGAAAAACTCCATTCTTGGTGGCAGCCCACCAATCATTTGCGGTGCCTTCCAGCTGGTACACCGCCAACAGCACTTTCTCTTCGTCTGTGCACCTCAAGACTCCAAAGGCTTTCTCTAGTTTCTCGATCCATCTGGGTGCTAGTTCGGGGTCTCCAGTCCCGTCAAACTGGGTCGGCTTCAGTTTGATGAATTGCTCCACCAGTTAGCCCATCTGTCTGGCCACGACAATCTCCTCCTAGCATTCACTGCCTCATTGCCCTGGTCGTGATCACCATTATTTCCATTGCTCCCGTTGTTGATGTTGACAGAAGCTATTGCGACTCCTACCACTTGGGCTATAGCAGCATCCCTATCTTGGGTCTACCTGTTGATAAGGTCGCCAATCCTTTCCAGCACCCTCAGTACTCTATCCATCCTCGGGTCCTCTGTTACAGGTGGCCTCGAGCTAGAGGCTCCATTCTTGGGCCTTCCAGGTCTCCTAGGCGGATTACTCATTCCCGTATGCTTTTACTAAGCCTGGCCCACCACAATCTCATCAAGGAGTTAATAACTCATTTATTCAACCAAGTCCAGGACTACTAACCATGCCTTAATAGAAATGGTTATATCACAATGACTTTTCACACAACAATCCCAGAGGCACTTCAATAAGTTGTTCATGGCTATTTCTCAATTCCGTTCGCTCCAACGGTTCACCAAAACTAGCTATGCTCACCCACTTAACAAGTCGAAATCCAAAAATGACCTTCAACGTTGAGCATGGGATTTAATCCTCATGCATTATCACAACCCTACCAAAGTCAAATGCCAATCATTTATGCCAAGCCAAGTGTCATACATCTTGTGCCTTACTCTAATTAGTTTCCTAAGGTCTCGCTACCTGTCTTAGTCTCAACTTAATCCTCCTTATCACTCCAATTCTCAACCAACTTTGGATCGAGCTGACCTTGCTTTGATACCAAGCAAACCATGATGTCACGCCCCGCGCCCCGGGCACAAGCGCACGACTCCCTACAAGCACAAACTATCTCTCGAGGTCCCAGGATTCACATATAAGTCGAGAGATACATCACAGAATAAGCATGCGGAAGCTACGACATTAAAAACTCCTCCGTAAAAATATAAAGTGGGACATGGATAGCGAGAATACTAATAATACATAATACTCGAAAGTTCATACAAGTGCATAGCAAACTAGATTCGCTAGTCAGTTAGGGTGACGGGGTAAGTACAAAAGAGAACCATCATCATCACCATCACCATAACGGAACGACATCAGAGTCACTATCAAAATATCAAACTAGTAAATCAGGAGCTCCTAAGTCGAGCTGCTGGAGTCATCAGTCTACTTAGTCGGCTTATACTCCGAAAATGTCTCAAAGCAAACCTCCATCGTATCCTCCATGATCTCGTCAGCAGACGGCTCCACCAGGTCATCCTCGGTAGCCTCGACCACTATGATCTCCTTAGTGTCTTCTAGGGTTGGGGTCCTCTCATGACTGTTCTTCGAGCTGGAGACTGACCCCTCAACCTCCACTGAATCTTGGGTGGGATGGCACCAGCTAAAGATCACTCCATAAGGCACCTTAGTGGGCTTCAGTGGCCCCGTAGATACATCCCTTACCTTTCGGAACTAGACCTCATATCTATGAGGTTTCCAGCTACTACCACCCTTGTCTACCCAAACGATTGTACATTTCCTAGCATAAATAGTCCCCTGCCTATCGGGGAACTCATCAAAATAAATCGACATCTCCTTGGGGTCGCTAAACCTAATGGGCCACATCCTCAGGGCTTAGGATTTGTAAAGAAAGGGGTCCCACAACGGGGTAAGATATACATCTCAGTAAAGTGGGTCCTAACCCTAGATTAGGCTGATAATCCACTCAGGCAGATACAATCACAATCAATTCACACAAGATCATAAAGGCATTCAACTATCACAGAGTAACACATGAAAATCAAACATGCAATCCAGGCATCTCGTTATGTCACTAAATTCAAGCACACATAAACAAGCCATAGTATGCCTTCCACCCTTTCTTGCCTCCTCACTTCCATGCCCGCATTTAGAACGCCTTAGGCTCGATCCGCGTAAACGCATCAGACCGTCTCATTGATAAACCTGCATAAACTCATCAGGTTTTCAATCTCAATCCAGGTCTGTGTCGACACATCACAACTCCGTCCCGTGTTTCAACGTATTAGGATTATGACCTTCTCAACCCCGCGTCTCATACGTCTCAGGGTGTCACTCAATTCAAAACCCGCTCCTCAGCGCCTCAGGGCATTCAGCCACACAAGTCCGTGTCTCATATGCCTCAGGGTGTCACAACTCCTCAGATAAGCCATAAGTTCATTTAATGTATATCACACACAATCAACTGTAACTCATGCACGAATAGCACACTTATGGCATACGAAGCAATCAAGTTCAATACTCAAATGCGACAAATCACTCAAGGTACAAGCATGGTCAAGCATTTGAGTCATCTATATCCTTTTAGGTTGTACAATGAATAATCACTTTAAAATCCTCCAAGAATTAAGCAAACTTGCATTTGACTCGCCCAATTGAGTCCAATCCTCCTATCAAAGGCTTAAAATCCCCTTACCTCATGTTTAATACAACACAATCCTTCTCCCAAGCACCTCAAGAGTTCGTTCCAAATAGTCCAAGGATAACTCAACCGCGCAACCAATGAAATTCATCCAATTGTCAAAATCTTCTTGCTCAATTCGCTGATCCATGGGACATAAACCTTATTGACATGTTCCTCAATATCCTAGCATGTCTCAATGATGAATTTAAGACCCAATTTCAACGCCAATGGCCCTCAATAAAACTTGCATGCATAGAACCGAACCGGGCATTTTCGGTTCTGTGTACACCCCAACTCATCAGCCCTTAAAATACCTCAAATCCTTAGTTTATTCACTAATCTACTTGCTAACACGTAGTTCTAAGGGTTGGGGAAGCTCATCAAAAATTTGGAAATAAGGTGATGCCGGAAAGTCCTTGAATGGTGTCGGTCTTCCCCAATCCTTAACTGGTCAATTCTAGCCCTTCAAACACAAGACCCATTTGGGATCAAAACTCCATCAAATTAATCCAAAATTTTTACCACAACTCAATCTATGTGTCTCCTAGTTTTCCACAAAATTTGGTTAAAAAACTCCAAGATTTCGGGGTCCTAAGAGGCAAAAAATGTGGCTTACTTCTGGTTGCAATGATTTTCGTCGACTTTCGGGAGATTGGCTGGCCGGAGCTCCTCACTGAGTCAAATGACTCGCTCCTACTTCGAGAACGTCAGCAAGAGGTTAAGGAAGGAGTGGGTGGTCGGTTCGGCAGCTGAAAGTCGCCGGAGGTGGCGGTTGACGGCAGCGAAACCGGCAGCAGAATCCTGTTGGGCGGGAGCAGCTTCACGGTAGAGGAAGAAGAAAAAGAAGAAGAAAAAGAAGAAGAGCAGATGGGAGGGGTTTCGGCCAAGAGGAGAGAGAAGGAATGAGGTATATACCAAATCCATGAGTCAACTTGTTGAATGGTTGGTAAAAAGTGGTTCTATCAACATCATGGCTTGATCTTTTGACACTTTTTAAAGGTGTTAATCAAAGTTTATCCAATGGCCATGGTTTCTTCAAAATTTCGGTAGCCTTGGGTGTGGTTTATGACTAAAATGCTCTCATCCAATAATATAGGCAAGGTTAGGGCTTGAGGGGCAAAAGGGTAGTTTTACTCCCGACGTCCGAAACGTTATTTTTCTAATTCCCAATTTCTTCGATAAGGCGACGGCCAATCCAATTGTAATGTTGGAATTCTTGATTCTCCCTTTTCAGTTTTCAAGACTCGTTTCTGATTTATTTCTCTATCGGACGTGGTTTCAGCCTATCCCGAACTGACGGGTGGCTTTTGTAGACTTACGCGTATCGACCCTGTGATTCATATCACAATTAGAGCTCATGAATTCATGGCGACTTTTGTTGTCATGTAATTGTGAGGGTCCATCACTAGTTTCGATGGTCTCGATCGTCACTGTTCGGGTCAGGAAAATTTTTCAAATTATCTACTGGTTAAGCGGCATCACCCACGCTCCAATCGTATAACGCTGGCAATGCATTCCTTAATCATTCTTAGATCGGCCTTTTATGGCTCTAAATGTCTCCTCAACAATCTTTATGGTCAAAACGTCATTTCCTATTCGAGTTCCCTAGGTCCACGTACCTTGTCTCGCGTTAGCCTTTCTCCTTTGATCAGTCAACTCAAATTGATCAGATTCGAGCAGGATATGACTGAAATACATCGCTAGATACATTTCTCATTAATGTATCTAAAAATGACAAGAAAATCAGAATTTCACGGATAAGGTTAGAGTAAACCGGCCCGTAACAGACTTGTTTAACCACTATAGCTATAATATGGTCAAAAGTTACAGACGAGATTAGAAATAGGACAAAGCTAAAGAATGTCAAAACAAAAGCTATACCAGATTTAGTTCCTTTGCTAGCAGGGAGGTTGGGAAACCTATATAGGAGAAAGGATAGGGAGACTCGCCTAGAATTACTTTTAGCGTCTGCTTTAGTATCGTTGAGGTTTGTATCCAGGAATTCAACTAATTGACTCAAAGGCTCAAACCCTATAAGAGGTTGGACTAACAAGTGAGTAAACTCAACTTTAATGGCGGCGCTATATTCTTCAAGGGTAGGAGTAACCTCTAATCCTTCCATGCAGAACGTTGCGGTGGTGGGTTCCCATTAGAGTGCCATGGCTTGGAAAAAGGCAGGTGGATATTCAATTTTCAGCAGGTCCAATAGATATCCTAGCTGTGATTTGGCGTACTTCTGGCTGACTTCACCCATACTGCCCCATCAGGTTAGGAGCTCAGCTCGAGGACCTTGAACACTTGGATGTCATTCTTTCCCATCAAGTCTAAAATATGCAAATGATTTTAAAAAATCAATCGCCAAAGATAACTTTAAACATGTGATTATGCGAATGTCATGAGATATGCATGAACTGGTTTAATTGCATATTCCAGTCAATGAAATGGAAATTAGAATCTCTTTTAGGTATGAAAGACCCGACTAAAGGTCTAATTTGAATTTCAAACAAGTGAATTATGAAATTAGTCATAATTATCTTAGTGACTAAAGGAAATAACAATGTCACATTCCATTGGTCAAACCATCAACTGCGGGCATAGTAAGAGAAATTTCTTATTACAACAAAGGATATACTATGATAGAGAGATAGAGAGGGGCCTTGAGAGGGGAAGACACACCAATCGAATTTATTCTACGAAAAGAAAGCCATAAAAGACCAATGAAATGTGGGATCTAAACCATCCCTCCCCATGATCTAATATTCTTCAGGGTGATGATGGTCCATTAGGGTTTCCTCCTTGATTGCATCTTTATCTTGTCACTTTTCAGGATACGGCTTGGTAATCGGGACTTCTTCCCCAATTGAGTGCCCTTCAGGTTGTGAATAATAATCTTCAGTAGGTTGGTTGAGATGCTTCAACTCTTCCGACTGTTCTCTGGTTCATGGTATGATAACTTCGGGGGTCTTCTTGGATTTTGTCTATTTGAGTATGATGTGCCTTGACTTTGTCTTGGTTGCAGAGCGTCTTTTCTTCCCCCAAAGAGAGATCACCGGTTGGTTCTCCCTAGCTTGACGTTCAGCTTTTCGATGGGCATATACTTCTCTGGCTAAGCTGTTGTGATACTGCCTTTTCATCTCTAGATAATGCTTAAGCATCTCGTCTGCCTGCCACTTAAATCTAAGGTTATTGATATAGTAACTAGTTTGGCAATCTTCGGCATATCCCAGCTTACCCCCAGTTAGCTCCCGGCCATGCACAAATCTAATAAAATGCAACCTTAGGTTTGGTCCAGGACGAGTGACTTTCCTTAAATATTCAAAGGTCACTAACTCCGTCGAACTTCTATGAAACAATGACATCCTATCTCCTCTCATCGTTATTTCAATTAGTCACTAGAATAATTTTAGAATGTATGTAATGCATGTAGATGTGAATAATTTGCAATATATCAACATACTATGAAATAAGAAGTAAGGAAGTACATTAAAAGTAAATGTCTTACCAACCAAAACCTAAGGAACATCATATATGCCCTTGTAATAATGGATGGTTTTAGGTATACCGACCTTCCATAGACATGCGCACGAGACAAGTGAGAATATACTCTAAAAATAAAATTAGGTGAGAGACATATGACTTAGGCTCCTACGATCCAAATATGGCTAATTCCTCCCCAAGAGTACCCACCCAAGAGGCTAGATATCACCAATTTAGATTGTGAGCGGGAACGAACGCGAAAGTCTCAAGTGCCATCAAACATGAGATCCTTTCACATCATTTCCCTATCTAAGGTAACCTAAAAGGTATTTGTAGTCGGAGTTTGATTGCCAGTGTGTGAGATGTGTCGTGATCATTATAATGCAAGGTCATGCACAGCAGTTTGTATCAAACACTGCTTCAATAAATGCGTAAAAATAAACATACAATCCCAACTCCAACCTATAGGAAAAATGTCAACAAACACTCCACCCCTTATTTCTCCAATCTACAAAAGCATTTAACACAATGGTTAGGGTATGTACCCCACCTTTGAGAGCATCTGCAGAAAATAAGGTTTGATAAACCAATCAACTTCTTAATCGGCACAAGTCATCTAAAATTCCTAACTAGAGATTCTGGTTTGAAATAAGTCCCTAGTGAAGTCGCCAGTCTATCTGACCCTCGAGAATCTCGGCGAGCTCCTATTCCAAGATCTTGGGCGGGTTAATGGGCTGTCCGTAGTCTGGTTGGACGTGGGCCTCTTCCAAGGCCCGTTACCCAAGTCACAACGGCGGTATACGTGGTCGACCTTCGGTGTGGTATGGTGACATGTGATACATGTATATGTTAAGGAGTCGCCACCAATCATTTTGTGGAAGGTATGATTGGAAACTTTATCGAATAGTTGAGAACATTCTATTCAATTCTGCGAAAACCAGAGAAATGAGATCGATGACTTTGTTATGCCAACTGTCAGAGTTGACGCCCTTTCGGCACCAAAGTTGAATGATTTTTCTAACCGAAGATTTCATGCAGATGAGTGAGGCGTGAATCCTAAATCTAAGAGTTCATGCAGATAAGAATGACTATTCTAGCAAACACAATCAATAAAGTGAATGCGCAAATTAAGGATCCAAAACATGCGCATAAATCATATAAATGCAACGTGGCATCCCTAGCATGGCCCTATTAGCCTAGAGAAATGTCAATCAAGGCTCAGGTATGTTTTTGATACAATCTACCCTTGAGGGGCAAAATCGTAATTTTGAAAAGTTTTAGGACAATTTGCCCTAAAAGGGCAAAATGGTCATTTCAGATAAAATGTAGAGTCAAAAGATGGTGGAAATAGAATCGGTCACCAAACCAATCCATTTCCTATCTTTCGAGAATTTTTTGAATTTTTCTTAAATTTTAGAAACGATTTACCTTATGAAGGGTAAAATTGTCATTACAAAAGGTGATCAGAGGTGAAAATTCCAAACAGAAGGATTAGTCGAACATTAGACTCAAATCCTGATTTTGAGCAGTCTTCACGACTCGATCGAAATAAGAAAGACAATTTACCCTTAGAAGGGTAGAATCGTCATTTCAGAAAAAAGATGAGATTTGAAAATCCAAGTATAAGAATTGATCACCTGACTGACCCTAATTCTTATCTTGGCATTCTCGAACTATCTCATATACCAAACAGAGGCAATTTACCCTAAAAGGGTAATACCGTCAATTTCCAAAAGAACGAATAAGAAATCTCAAAAATAGGATCGATCAGTTGTCTATGGTCAATCCGCAATTTTTGAGAATTTCTAGAATGTCTAGGAATTTTTCACAATTTTCCTACATTTTTTTTCTAGATTCTTCTAACATTTTTTTAGGATTTTCTAGAATTTTTTCAATTTTTTTATTAATTAAAAATCATTTTCTAAATTTTTTAATAAAAAACATGATTCGGACCGAGTCGATCTGACCACTCGGATCAGATGACCTAGCCTAGACCTGAACCCGCGAGACCTCAGCTCTAAAACGACGCCGCTCCGTCCTTTTTTATTTTTCAATTTTTCAGATTTAAACCGACGGATCCTAATGAACCACGTGGCTATTCCACGGCCATAGAATCAGTTGACTAGAAACTATGGCTCAGATCAAAAGCCAACTATCCCTTTGCCGTCAGATTTGATTACTTAAACCTACGGCCGCGAGTAAAAGTCAAGACTCGATCTGGACCGTCCGTCCTCACTTATCTAAATGACACCACTCTACCTTTAACCTAAACGACACCGTTTCAAACTATTTTGATTTTTCGATTAAAAATTATTTTTGAATATTCCTAATTTCTAATCGGACGGCCACTAAAATAGGACTCGATTAATCTAAGCCGTCCGATCAAAATTGACTAGGCTTAATAGACTAACGATCGAGCTGACTCGACATTCACGTGGACTAATCGCACTCTGCCACCAAGATCTTTGACTCGTTGACTCTGCCACGTCAACTTCGTCTTCAACCTCCCGACAATGATTAAAGGAATAGCCGAGACTTTTCCGGTGCCGATGAACGATTAAACCTATACCGATTAACACGAGACCGGTGCCATTCAACTCGTACTAGCCTCTAGTTTAACATATCTGAGAATCATAGCATTTCATCCATTGAATCACATGCAGCACACGAAATATCGAGTATGGCCATGGAAGTTCAATCAAGCAGTAGAGAGCATGTCGAGCCAATTCTTTCACATAATCGCATCTATATGAGTTCAGAACACTTACCTACAGGTCCGATTGACCTGGTTTAGGCTACCTTGAGCTAGGGAATCTTCGGCAGGGTCGACAATGACGACGTGGTTCAAAAGCAAGGTTCGACTCGATTTCAATGCATTCAAAGCATACAGCAGTGCTCAATGATGTCACAGATATGTTTTGCACATGTCAATTGCAAGGATTGAAATCGAAATGAAGATCCGCCATTGAAGGTCCGATATAGAGCTCAAAGGTTGACTCACCTATTTTCGTGGTTTCAGCCTGCGCGGTTGACGACGAACGTTTCCTCTAAGTCCAGGCGACCTCCTGACGACCTTTAGAAGCTTTGGTTTGGCCTGAAAAAGCCCAACTAATGTTGTAATGGCCCGCGTCCCCTAGAGCTCATTACATCCACCTCAGGCCAAACGATTACCTAGGAACCTCACACAGCCTAATATGATATGAAATACTCAAATGAAAGCGAGAATCTCCGTATACTAAGAAAGTATGGGAAGATCCAAGAATTGAGATGGCTCAAGAGAATTGAGTAAAAACGAGTGCCTGGAGTATGAGTTCTGGAAGAGAAATTAACTCGAATTTGTTAATCGTGCGCGCCTAAGTGTAATACGAGGTCGTGAGATCATTAAATAGAAATGAGAAAATTGGACAGGTAGGCAAGCTTGAGGAGGAGCTGTCATGATTGCCTAAGTCACTGTGGTGACAGATGCTAGTATTGATGAGTTAAAATAATGGAAGTCATAAAAAAGGACCTTGAGGTTACTCATTCTCAAAGTGGGAACGTGGAAAAAGAACCATGAGAGTTTTGAAAAGCTTGTGAAGCTATGAATAAGATCGAGATTGATTGAGTTTGGTGGAAGGATGGAATTTGAAATTGCCTTCTTTTAAATTAGGAATCTTGGTAAGGAAACCTTAGAGGTTTTGGGTACACAGAGAAAAGAAAGTTACCTTAGTAGTTACTAGCCTTAAGAGGCTATTGATGATTAGTGAAATGTCACCAAAGAAAACGTTTTCCCCGAAGGCGTGATATATGCCTTGACTACCTCTGTTGAGTTGTTCGACGGAAAGTATTCTCCTGGGATTGCTCAAGAGCAAAGGTTTTTTGAATCCTAATAATCTTGCAAAAGATCTTAAGGCGATCGACTAGTGTGAGACAGAGTTCTCAAGGTCGTTTAAACATATGTTGAAAGTGGTCAAGGATCCTTTGAATGAGACGGGAATTCCCTGAGTAAATTGGAATTTGAAAGCCTTATGGCTAGTTGTTATTCCTGATTTTGAGGAATGGTAATGAGATTCAGTAAAAGAAGAGGATGATCGGAAGACTTATGAATAAGAGAACTCCTACTCATGGATTACGAGCAAAGATATGTTCATTACAGAATGTGGAACATGCCTACAAGAAACGGTTATGACCTTGGTGTAAGGCTCGAAATGAGAGACTGATGTTTAGTTTCTTCCGCCACGGGAAAAAATTTAAGGAAAGAGTTTTGTCAGCTGTTTGACATTGATGATTCTATGAGATTGATTGAGGATGAATCTAGACCACTAGAAGTGGTATTGCGTGTTATCACCCCTAAAGATTAGGGTGTCATTCTTAAAAGGTGATTGGACTAGGAGATGGTCGTTAATGAAAAGAAAATTGAATGTACTTGATAGTCTTGGCTGTTCGTAATTCTTGTAAATGATTGAGTAAGCGAAAAGAACGCTTAGAGTGCAATTGCAGAGTAAATTGAGGTAATCGAATTGAGTATTCGATACGTGAATTGGGGGAGACCAAGGACAAACGAATTTAGTCACTTGAGGTGACCATTGGAAGAAAAATGACAAGTGTGGTGGCATCTAAATCTTGGATTAAAAATAACTCTGTTGACACAGACTCCAAGATTGACGTTCTATGGAATAGGAAGAACAATGTGGATTCGAAGTGAAAGAATGCCACTAAAGTGTATAGTTTCCTTCACAGGGTAAGTAACCCTAGTGTGGAAGGAAGAGGAAATTTTAATTGTCTTGGTATTGAGATTAGGCGTCTGGACTGAGAAAAAAGACCCAGAACTTGAATGATTCTTGGAAGTGAAGTCCGAGGGACTATCCTGTATACAATTTTGAATTCCAGGATGATGTCAATGTTCATTTGAATGGATGGAATTGGGATAAGGTCGCATTAGTGAGTTGTAAAACTCAGAGGCTAAAGCATTAATGCTTTCTGAGGAAAGAGTAACAAAACTGAACAAAATGTAGTGTAGTCTAAGTGTGGACTCATGAGAGTAGAAGATCAAAGTTTGAGCTCTCAAGTGAAAGTATGAGGAACAGTTTGAAAGATTCGACACCTAGTAGAAAAAAGTTGATAACAGTTGAATTAAGTGTTTAAGGAATGATTGAGTTGATTGTTACTATTTTGAGAGACGATGATTGGACTCATTTAAGGAGTCATGAGAAACATGAATAACCTTCGAGAGTATCCTATGGACTTTAAAGAGTGTTTGTTATATGCTAAATGTGAAGCGTAGGAGCTGCGGACCTAATAAGGTAAAACTCCTTAGCTATGAAGTTTTTGGGAAGTGAAATCCCTGTGGAGCACTTGAGAAATGAAATCAGTGATGAATTGACTAGAGTTGATGTGAGTTGCTGAAACTTGAAGTTTCTCAAGATTGATGAATTGCTATAGTTGTACCGTGGGAAGATTCCCCACAAAAGCTGTTCCATTATTTAAATGGACCAAGGACGATACGTAACGCGAATGGATGAATGAATGTGGAAAGAGTTTTCGAGGACTTAAGTCAAGTTGATGACTACGCTGATAATGGCGATCCTGTTTGAAGCCAAAAGGGTCGATAAAAATCATAACGACGTGTCGTCGAAAGAAAATTCGAGACGTAGCAAGACAAACTAAAGCAGGCTGTGCGAATATGCTGTGACAGTAAGACCATCTAAGTTGGAACGCCTAATGTGATTAGGGTTGGTTTGCATTTGCCCTTGCGACACAGTTCGAAAAACATTGTGGGTAGAAGAAGACTTCAAGTCAATATCTACCACGAGAACATGAGGTAGTAGTTTCTCGAGGGGCATTGAAAAAGAGGCAGGCTGATGTGTGAAATTGCTTGTGGTTATGAGAGCGTTGCTTGTATAAAGAAAAACCTCGATGTTATGTGAACTATAAAAGGTTGAGAGCATTGACTACTTTAAGGGAATTGATGGAAAGTCACGTGAAATAAAGAGATTACCCAAGTGTTATTACTACAATATCCATATCGCTAAGGAAGGGTGAATCGTTTAGCGGATGCTTACAATTGAGAATTGGGCATTGTGTAATGGGTAACGGAGGGACAAGTCTTCCCTTGAGAGCTAAGAGATTCAAGTTCTAAATTGGGAGTTTGTCAATGGACTAGTCTGATGGCTACCTGAAGCGTCAAATCTGAATGTCAGAAAGGAATCGAGATATTGCCACGATCGGAACCTGATATCGAAGAGGTATGGAAATGATTAGAACATGGAGAACTAAGGTGTTCCTTGGGATGGCACAAAGGTGTGCCAAGATTGCCTTAACACTATTGATGATATGGATTGAAGGTTGAAGAAGTCTAACGTGTGGTCGACATTAGACATGCCAACAAGAGAAAGAGATGTGGCCATAAAAATTGATAGATCACTATGATCATTAGAGATTTTCGAGTGGAATCAAGAAGGTTATAACTCGATTTGGATAATAAAGGGCAAGTTGATAAAACCCTTGAACCTTCGATGGTACGAGAAGGCATTTGTAGGGGGTGATACGTCAAGTGGCATGAGTGCCAAAAAGCGTATTATTGCAATGGTTTGTTAAGGAGCGGAGTTATTTTGAAAAATGAGAATGCGATGAAGCGCTTGTACCTCGTGAAATTGGATGATTAGAAAGTGGAAAATTTCGAGGATGAAATTTATTTAAGGGGGAAGAATTATGACATTCTGAATTTTGACTCTCTCGAGCCTATTGAATGGAAGGATATCGATCGATGTGTTTCAGTTGTAACTCGCTTAGAGTTGGCCACTTTTAAGTTATCTGACCAAAAAGGAAAGACTGACGCGGAGTCGGGTACGTGGACTTGGGAAATTTCAATGAGAAATGGCATTTTGACCATAAGGATTGTCGAGGGAATATTATGGGCCAGCCGAGATCGATCTAGGAACAATAATGAAATGCCTTACTAGTGTTTTACGTTGGGACGCGGGTGATTCCACTTAACCAATGTGTAATTTGAGAGAATTTCCAAAATCGGATTCCAATGATCAGGATCGAAAGAATGAACGATAAACCCTCACAATTATGTGACAACCAAAGTCGCCAGGCTTAAGAAAAATCCCAAAGTCGATACGCGTAGCGCTTGCAAGAGTCGCCTGTCAATTTGAGGTAAACTGAAATTACAAACGACGAGGGCTCGACATGAAATTGGATCTCGAGATTTATGTATTGGACATTGAGGAATTCAAATATTTGAATTGAATTGGACGTCGCCTCATCGAGGGTGGTTTATATTGGAAAAATGAAATTTCGGATGAAAAGTGCAAAATGACAATTTTGCCCGTCAACCTTTGGCCATGCCTTAAGAAGTTTAGAAGGTCATTTTGGTCATTTAGACCTCTCTATATGGCCGTCGAAAATTGAATGAGGATGAGTCAAAGAAAGTCAAAGTCAATGGAGCAACCAATGGAAGTTTGCCAAGTGTCAACCAAAGAAGAGGCCAAGCATTAAATGCCCATTAATTATCCATCTTATCAAATTGACCTAAAATGCTTTATTGGGGTGGAAAGCTCTCTCTCTTCATTTTGGCGGGCCACCCCTCTCTCTCTCTCTTCTGTTTCTTCTTCCTTTTGTTCTCGGCCGAGAAGGCTCTCTCGTGGACAGATAGAAATCGGTTCACTGTTCCGGCCATAACGTTATCGTTCGACATCAGATTGAGGTAAAATCACCGCCATCTTAAAGCCTATCGTCTTTCCTTTCTAAGAAGGTATCATGAGCTTAATTTGGCTCAGCCGTTTGTCTCGTAGGTCTGTTTGAGTGGGCAAAGGTCAGAATCTAACCCGATTTTGAAGAGGGACGATTTTTGGGGGCTTGCGGACTTCGAATGATTTCAAATTTTCGGTGAGATCTTCGTAACATCTAGTACTTGAGTTGGCTAAGTAAGTATGGTTATTTTATTGAGGATTTAGAGTGTATTCATGGCTGAACAGAGGTGATTATAATCGGACATATTTTGTAGTTCGGAAGACCATGCAGAAATCGAGCTGTTCAAAGGTCTTCGAGGTGTCGTTCCACTCCAAAACTCTTGTTGAGCTTCCTAAACACATATATTGAGGTCCTAGCAAGTTTATTTTGTGAGAAATTGAGGCTTAGGATTGAGATGCGGCTCGACTGTGTTACTTGAACCAAAACCGATTCTGTTTTGGGGAAGACCTTGTTCTTACCGAACCTGATGAGGACCAATTGAGTGGTATTTTGACTTCAAATTAACTCATAAGACCCCATAAGACGTTATGTGAGGTGTTAATGGAGAGTATGTAAAGTGGATTGGGATTTGGAAGTAATTTAAGGACTAATTAGTGCATGAAACTCCAAGTTATGTTTCACCTTGTATGTGAATGCATGAATGGACCATATTAATGGTTCATGGGAGTGTTGTCATGTATTCGATTGATCGATAAGGCGTCTTGAGTTGCCAATTGAATGGTTATTGAGGGAATTGGCTTAATGGAAGTGAAATTCAATAGCGTTTGATCTAAAAATTGATGAACTTTTCTAGGTTGGCAAGTGCTCCTTAGTTGGTTGCGTACCTGTAGCATTGAGCAGAATCACTTGGTGTGAACTTTTGCTAATCGATCAAGGTAAGCGTTTCTTAAATCCTTGCTTGAACATTAGGACACTACTAAATAGATTGGTTGGACGATTTGATCGATTGGTAAAGCCTATGGTTTAGATTGCTTAATGCAATCATGTGGCAATTATATTATGATTGGTAATTGTGATTTAGAATGGCTAAAGAGCCCTAGTGATA
Organism: Rhodomyrtus tomentosa; assembly: GCA_028455895.1. Lineage (NCBI taxonomy): Eukaryota > Viridiplantae > Streptophyta > Magnoliopsida > Myrtales > Myrtaceae > Rhodomyrtus > Rhodomyrtus tomentosa. The sequence goes on along the minus strand of JAPCWY010000001.1, from coordinate 28,772,371 downwards.
AAAAATGACTATAGTGCCTTATGTGAAATGAGATGGCTATAGAGCCCTGTGTCGAGAAAAGGCTATTAAGTCCTGTTATTGAATTGGCTATAGTGCCTATCTTATGAAATTTGTCATAATGTTTATGCTATATAGATGGCTACAATGCTTGTGTTATATTAATAGGCTATAGTGCCCCAGCGATCAATTGGGTTGTGGCCCCGGAGATCGCAATGGCTTGATGCCCTTGATGATATTGATTGGCCTGTGGCCCTAGTGATATCAATTGACTATGAATTCCAATGATACCGATTGGCCTGTGGCCCTAGTGGTATCGAGCGACTATGAGCCCCTGAAATGATAATTGGCTATGAACCGCAGAGATACCGATTAGCCTGTGGCCCCTGTGGTATAGATTGGTGGTGAACCCAGTAGTACCGATTGGCCTGTGGCCACAGTGGTACCAATTGACGAAAAGTCATTATGATATTGATTGGCTTGTGGCCCCAGTGGTACCAATTGACTAAAAGTCATTATGATATCGATTGGCCTGTGACCCTAGTGATATTTGTTGGCAAGAGTGCCAGGAAAGTACATCGCGACTGAGAGTCCAGGTGATGAGTGGTTGTGAAAACTATGATAGTGATATGCATTTGTTTATATGCCTTGTGCTTAGAGCTTGAAACCTTGAGGTTGAATATGGTTAGCTGTGACTTCTATCCATGCTTGGGTTATTGATATGTCTGACTATGACCTTGGGTTTATGCCCGTCTTATCAAGATGTCTTATTTATGATGGCCTTGTGCCATTGCATTGATGAATGCCTGCATCTGGTGTTGTTGAGTTGGTCTGGGGGGACTGGTAATCCAGTTTAGGTTTAGGTTTCACTTACTGAGATTTATATCTCACCTTAGTGGGGGCTTAACTTTTTCAAGTCCTAAGTGAAGGAAACCCGAACTTGCCAAGGATTGGGCATTCAAGAAAGTAGTTGATCAAATGTTTTAAGATGTTGGTGACCTTAGGGATTGTATATTGTTTGGTGGATGCAGAATTAAACCTTTAGTTTTGACCATTGAAACGAATTAAGATGTATTTTATAAGTACGAGAAGTGTACTATTTTTTTGTCCTAAGTCATCTTGATTTTATTTGTGTATGGAGTAGTTTCTTGTTTCCGCATGTATACGATTTGAGGACATGAGGACCGAAGGATCCTGGATGGCACAGCTTGATTTCGGCCAGTGGGATGTTTGCGAGCTCGTCGGGTTCGGGCGTGACACAACGACACTCCATCTTGTATACTAAGAGAAATTATTCAGTACAACTCTTCTTTTCTCTGTTCATTCCTCTGCTTTTGGTCTTTCACTTGGAAGATCAACCATTGATGGATCATATGGAACCAAATAAATTACTCGATCAACGAATTTCGAAGAGTCCACTTCTACGTATCTTCACGTTTATGCTGGTGAATCAACTGAAATTGCCTTCACCTCTGTCCCTGCAGCTATAGAATCTATAAGCAGACAAAGAAAAGTTGAATGGAAAATGGCTTTCTAACTTCTTCTTCACTACGGGTAGTTTCTAGCTATGCTTGTTCTCCCTCCTATCTACGATGCCCATGCCTACTGAGCCTATGTTCTCTCTCCAGCTTGGCCAACTCAATCAATCGATGGTGCTGCTTCCAAGGGTCACTATTGATGCTTATACTGGCAGATCAACCTCATCAATCAAAACTAGAATTGGAACCGCGCGAGGGGAAACCCTGTTCTCTAACTATCCAGTTGGTCATAGTTTACCAAGTAGGCTTAAAAGTGCTTAAGGATTTTCTGCCATAGTCCTTCATTAAGTTACATAGTTGATTTCATATTAGGAGTATCTTTAGGGAGTCCCGTGAAAGAAGTTCTTCCTCATGGGGACATATTATTCTTCCTAAGAGAAGCCTATTTTTTTTTTTTTTTGATCTATCTCACATTAATAACTCTATCCCTACCACCTATAGGTGGTTTTAGACAAGTTGCCTTTGAAGTGGATATCTAAATACCAAGTATGGTCCGTGATGAAGCTCATTTCAAATCTCTACTTCTCTTTACCAACATGCGCTCATCTTTACATTAAAAGGTGCTTGAAAAAGTGAATTTTACAATGACGATGGACCTAAAGGGTCGAGAAGGTAGTTTTCCTTGGTAATTTGTGTAAAGACTCTTTTAATTGAACTATGACCGCAAACATTCCACCAGGGGACGGAAAAAGCCATTTGGTACTACATATGTCTTGGTCAAGGCATCTTCAAAATGTCACAGCAAGCCACTGGATCGTATCTATTACATCTGCTTCATTCGAACTAGCTGTTATGTGAATGACCTTGTGGAGTCATCCAAACTTGCTCTTTGTTTAGGGTGCATTAGTTGTTGTGGATAAATGTGCGACTGTTTCATGTCTCAAGCAATATTGACCAGCATGTATAGAGATTTGTGTGACATGCTGCTCAATGTGTTATTTTCTCCTCTTCCTTGGATGGATTAAAGTTATTTTTTGATAATTTCTTTGTCCAATATGCCAAGTTCTCATTGGATTTTGATCCAATGTTCAATGTGTTCATTGAACTTCTTGACATTTTCATGGAATCTAGAGACTCGTTGAATGTTTAACAATAGTTCAAGGATAACATCGAATAAATTAAAACTTTAGAGATAAAATTGCACATTGGTCAAGATTCAGGGGATACGATGTACAAATTTAAAATTTTAAGCATGACATTGATATTGGACCAATGTTTATGGATCTTTTTGTGATGCTATCCCAGATTCTCTAGCACTGCTATATGTGATTGACTCATGCCGTGCATTTTGGTAAAGTTATTCAATCACCTATTCCTTAGGAAAGTAACAATTGATGCAAGTGTGACATCCCTTATTTCAACGGTTAGTAAATCATATAGACTTTTGACTAATAATTCAAAATTTAGAAAACATGACAAGTGAGTAAGAAGAAGAAGAAGACCCGGAGCGAGGATTGTCGACCCTCGTCCAGCACTAGGGTGCACAACTAGTTGGCATGACCATGCCAAACCGATGTGCTGGTGAGAGGTTCGGTATGGACCGCCCATGGCCATCCACTTGACCAGCTCCAACCGTCCGTCATGTCGTCGAGGTTCCGTCTCCATCCTAATACCTATTAGTCAAAAGCCATTAGTTAAAATGTAAGTCGATGCATAAGTCAATTGATAAGTCAACTTTTAAGTCAATGCAAAGTCAATTTGATGATGACAAGATCACTTTCATGCATTAAATGAGGTTCATTAATTAAGCACACAGATGGACCAATGGAATAATGATAAGTGGCTATTCTGGGGAATTAGGATATTAGCCTAAACAAATGGACTAATAATGAATATTCTAAAGGATAATATCAATATCATTTTCAAGCATTAACTGTAGAGATATGGATCAATATTAACCATATAAGTGGGCTACTCAAAAACCTAAGTAACTAGCTTAAATAAATGGACCAATTAAATGAGGATAAGTGGCCGCTCTAGTACCTAAGATAGCTAGCTCAAGCAAGGGGACCGACAAGAAATAAGTTCATTAAGGAAACTCGAAAAGAAGTTTAGGAAAAGTCAAAATGAATTAAGTGCATTTCACTTTAGCAACCTTGATGAGCAAGCTAGAAGATTACTATAAATAGGAGTGAGTTCTCTTCAATTTTTTCATAAGCCAGTTCCCCTTTCTTTTCCACTCCTCTAGCGCTCACGTCTTCCTCTCTCTCCCTCGTGCCCTCTCATGCCTATCTTTCAATTCCTTAAGTATTCTTTCTTGTTTGGCTACAATTTTGCTCGTCTTCACGAGTTCTCAGATGGTTTATACATTAATAATTTAGGGGAATTATTAATTTTGACATAGGGATGTTAGTTTAATGCTTGACTGAAGTGGATGCTAGTTGTTCTTCATGAATGAGATGAAATGCATGCCAAAAAGTGTGTGTAAAATTGCTAAAGATAGGTTGAGAAATCACGCTACTCTCGTATATATAAGTATTTACTACATGTAGTATAGGTTTCTTGGAATATATGAATGGTGTGATAAACATAATTAAAGATAATAAAGAGATCATGCGTGTGCAAGTATGTGATTTCCATTAAAAGATATCTATGCACTCCATTAGCTTTGGGAGATACGAGATAGGGGCTTCGGGATAAACAATGTACTTTCAAGTGGCCTTTGCTCGTGAGAATGGAAAAGCAAGTGCTATCATATGCCAAAAGTTGACTTGAGGCGATGGTGTAGATGTCGTTTATCATTATCAAGTGATTGAACTCACGTGTCGTTGGACACGTAAAATGCTGATGTTGCCCAGTACTGAAAGTCTCGATATAACCTTGAGAACAAAGAAGCCCAAAAAGTGAAAAGAGAAAAGTTCATATTGCATTTATTGATTTATGCTTCACATGTTATGTGATGTCAAACAAGATAGTTTTGACTAGTGAAAGGTTAAAAAAATTAAGACCCGAAAGAGAAAAGAAATGCCTTTGGCATGTACTAAATGCACTTTTGATGCTATGACTAATGTCGTGCTTGATGATTTTGAGCAATAGATCATAGGATAGCTTTTTGGTTCATGACATCAGGTGCTATAATTTCTACTCCATCTCAAAACTAGTACTTTTCCTGCTAGGTTGTGTGCCCACCCCTTCATTGTTTAGGAAATTATGCACGACTCAGTCAGTCTCGCGCATCGACTTGGTTATCGGAGTGCACATACAATAGAGGGACCTGATTTTAATGTTGTATTTACTAGAATAAAGTCTACTATATGGCTTAAAGTGGGTAGAGTAGAACGAGTCTCGGTGCAATTTGTAGCTTGATTTCTAAATGACAAATGGCAGCCTAGTCGTACCTGTTCAAGACTTTTGTTAAAGTATGTCTCGAGTTTAAACCCGAAGTGAAAAATTGAATTTCGAAAAGAAATATACCTTGATTATGAAAGTTATCTTAAAGATAACAGATGCTTGATCAAGATTGGATAGAGTTTATTTTGAATCCACAATAATTATATTCTGTTCGGCGATATCCCAAGTTGGAGAACAAAAGATTTTCGAAGGATATTCAGCGAAGCCAACTGGACTACTTTTGGTTGATCGAATCCAAGTTGGATTCATTGCATAGAGTTTCCCTCTCTTTATGTGCTATGCTATCTAAGGAGCCTGACAATATATATGTAATGTGCGTGATCAGAGCGAATTAAGCTCACTAATTTATTGAAGTACACTTTGCGTGAGTGCTTGACGAAGCCCGTTGTTGACGTGAGAGACTTCTTGAAGAAACCGTTTGTCGAGTGCTTGCTCATGGGGTTTATTCCATGAAATTAAATTAAGTATTCAAGTGTCAAAGCCGATTAAATCTTGTGATTATAAGATTTATTTTAATTCATTTGTGAGATTGAGAGATTATTCGTTAGGAATTGAGGGCTAAACACTGTAGACGTTATTGGATGTAATTGGGTCTTGAAAACACTGAGAGTGTTTGAGTGACTCGAGTATGATTTGTCATTTTCGTGTATTGCTCGTTTATAGTGAAATTCGTTGCTGCTCTCTTTGTAGGCGTAGGTCTCTATGACCGAACTACGTATATCTGGTGTCCGATTTAACTTCTTGATCTGTCTATTTTTTTGTTTGACCACTTGTTCTGTGCAACAATTGGTATCAGAGCTAGTCTTACTTGAGTTGAAGTGAATCGATGGTGTCAGAGAAGGAAAAGTGAAAATTGATAGATTTGATGGGAAGGACTTTGGTTTCTAGAAGATGCAAATTGAGGACTATCTATATTAGATGAAGTTGTACGTGTGCTTGTCTTGGTGGAAACTAAAGATGATGAAGCAAACTGATTGGAAATTACTAGACAGACAAGTGATGGGCGCTATTCATTGACATTAGCTCGTAACGTTGCGTTTAACATCATTAAAGAGAAAATCACTATGGGTTTGATGAAAGCCCTGCGAACATGTACGAGAAGCCCACTACCCTTAACAAGGCCTATTTGATGCGACGGTTGTCTAATTTCAAGATGAGAGAAAGTACGTCAGTTGCTAATCATAATAGTGAATTCAATGTGATAGTTAGTCAATTGAATTCAGTTGATGTTGACATTGAAGATGAGGTACATGCTTAGTGTGACATTCTGATTTTTCCTGTCATTTTGAGACTTATTAGTGATAATATATCTAACAATGTGTTTCAGTTGTATCTCACTCGGATTTGATCAATCCTGAGTTAACTTATGACATTCTGATTTCCTGTCAATTTCAGACTTATTAATGAGAAATGAATCTAGAGATATATTTCAGTCATATCTCGCTCGAATTTGATCAATTCGAGTAGGCTAACCAAAAGGGAAAGGCTAACGCGAGATATGGTACGTGGACCTAGGAAAATCGGATAAGAAATAGCCCTTTGACCATAAGGATTGTCGATGGGATATTTAGAACCACAAAAAGGCCGATCTAAGAAAGATTAGGGAATGCCTTGCGAGTGTCATACGATTGGAGCGCGGGTGATGCCGCTTAACCAACGTATGGTTTGCAAAATTTTCCTGAATCGGACAGTGAAGATCGAGACCAAAGGGACTAGTGATAAACCCTTACAATTACATGACAATCAAAGCCACCACGAATTGACGAGCCCTAAATGTGATGAGAATCACAGGGTCGATACGCGTAAAGTTTGTAAAAGCCATCCGTCGATTCGAGATAGGCTGGAACCACGTCTGATAGAGAAAATCATCAGAAATGAGTCTTGAAAGATTAGAAATGGATAATCAAGAATTCCAATGTTATTCGGATTGGCCGTCGCCCTATCGAAAAGTTTTGAAACGAGAAAAATGACGTTCTGAACGTCTGGGGTAAAGTTACCTTTTTGCCCCTCAAGCTTAGAACTTTACCCATGACATTTGAAGAAGGACAAATTGGTCATTAAACCCTCCCAAGAGCTGCCGAATTCAAGGAGAAATGAGGGCCATTAGATCGTGCATGATTGACATTGAGGACAAGTGTCAATGGATGGTGTAAAGAGTGGTCAAATCTACTATGCCAAACCTACTATTCAAAGCATTGACCAAGAGCCTTGAATATAGTCTCCTCGCTCTCTCTCCTCACTCATTTGGTTGGCCAAACCCCCCTCAAGCTCCCAAAACTTCTTCTTCCCCTTCCTTGTTCTTTGCCTATCGCCGAGCAGAACTGAGCCCTCCGTTCTCCGCCAACGACGCCCTCTTCTAGCCACCGTCTGACCGCAGGCCGACCACACCAGCATAGATCTACGTCTTGCCGACCTCCTCAAAGTGTAAGCGAGGTATTTGGACCACCGAGGAGCTGCGGCCAAGGATTCTCTCGAAAGTCGACATAAATTGATTCAACCTGAGGTAGGTTCGATTTCTGACCCTTTTGGAGGCTGAATTGTTGGAGTTTTTAGGCCAAATTTTGTGGAGACCTAGTAGACATATATATGAATCTGTGATAAAAGGTTGGGCTTGATATGATGGAGTTTTGACCTCGAATTGATCTTGTGAACTTGGAATAGAAAACTGCCGATACTGACCTTGGACAATCCAGCGAGGTACAACGGGATTCCGACGACCAATTGACTTCAAACCTTTGGTGAGACCACTAAACCCTTAAATAGACATGTTATGAGGTAGGATAGTGTGTAGATGATGGATTTGGAGTTGAATTAGGGCTGGACAAGTTGGGATTGCACAGAACCAAGAGGAAACGTTTCGGTCCTATGCACGGCCGAAACTTGGAGGGCTGATGGCTAGTTATTTTGAGTCTCAAATTGATGATTAAGACATGCTAGGATGATTGGGATTATATTATGGAGACTTGTGATTCATGGATGGTTGAATTGGACTTGAAAATTGATGGAATTGGTTGAAATTCTTAAGTTGCACGGCGAGTTCGACCTTGAACCCTAGGAGGCTGAAACTTTAAGGATCCAAGAAGTGAATTTTGATGTTATTAAACGCAAGGTAAGAGGATCCTAAACTTAGGATAGGGAGATTGGATTCAATTAGGTGAGTCGGAGGTTGAATTAATCGGTTTATGATAATTTACCAAAGGGATAGCTCTTATTATATCCTAAGATGATATAGGACGATTGTGTGTGACATTGTTTATGCCTGAGTCATTTACCATGTCCGAATATCATTTGATTTGCTTTGCATACCACGGGATTTGCGATTTGCACTTGAATTTGCACTTGGCATTATGTGTGTGCAAATGAATTGAAAATCATGGCATGAGTTATGATTGTGGCATGAGCATGACATGGTGAGGCCCTGAGGCGTATGAGATGCGGGGCGGGGGATGGATACCCTGATGCGACAAGATTGCGGGGTGGAGTTGATATGGTGCGGCGCCCTGATGCGATATAATCGCGGGGTTGAGATGGCCACTGTCCTGATACGAGTTATTCGTAGGACGGAGGTGTGTGGTGATGATATTGGCTTGTAGAATCATTAGAAACTGATGTGTTTACGTGGGTTGCCAATGATGGTCTGATTTGTTTACACGGACCGAGTTTGAAGCGATCTAATCGCAGGCTGGAGATTGAGGCAGGCAAGAAGAGGTGGTTGTGGTGAGATGGCAGGATGAATTGTGCATTATCATCTGAGTATGACATATTATCATAGTTGCATGCATGTCATCTACATGTTGTTGTTCTATTGATTTGTGCTTGATATGCCTGTGAGTGGAATTATTGGGGTGTACGACTACCTGAGTGGACGGTCGACCTAACCTAGGGTTAGGACTCTTTTACTGAGATGTGTATCTCACCCCTTTAGAGACCCCTATTTTTACAGATCTTAGGCCTTAGGTATGTGGCCCATACGTTTTGGGGATCCCAAGGAGATGATGGCGTATTTTGATGAGTTCCCGGATAGGCAGGGGAACATTTATGTGAGAAAATGTACAGTTCTATGGGTTGTTGAGGGGAGTCCGAATTGGAAGCCTCATAGGTTCGAGACATGGTTTAAGAAAGTTGGGGACGAGCAGATCGGGCCGCTGTAGCCCCACGAGGTACCCTGGGATGTTATCCTTGATTAGTGCTGGACCGCCGGGGAGCAGGAGCTGCTAGAAGGTTCTGTAGTTGGGTCTAGGAATGGACCAGAGAAGACCCCGACCTTTGAGTTCATTGAGCACAAGGCGATTGTCGTGGAGGCCACAGAGGAGGATCTGGCGGAGCCGCCACATGAGGCGACCATAGAGGATACCATCGAGGTCCAGTCAGAGACTTTCTCGGAATACTAGCTGACAGAAGATGCAGAGGATACAGGGGACTCCAGCAGCTCATCTAGGTGTCTTGATTCATTAGCTCGATCATTTGATGACGATCCCCGATAATGGCTATTTTGGATGTCGATCATGGTCATATTTTTTATATGCATGCCCCGTCGCCTCTTTCTTAGTGGATTCTAGTAGTCGGTAATTGTATGAACAGGATGTCACAATGTATGAAAGTCATTTTGCTATCTAGGTCTCAATTAAATTTTTTTTTGTACAGGCATTTATTTGAGTACCGTTTCCGCATGCTTATTATATAATATCTCTCGACTTGAGTGTGGATTTTGGGACCACGAGAGATGTGTTGTCTGTTTACAGGGATGTTCGCATGCTCGAGGGGTTCGAGGCATGACATCCCCGCTTTGCTTGTTATCAGAGCAAGGTCAGCTCGATCCAAAGTTGGTTGAGGACTGGAGTAATAAGGAGGATTAAATTGGGACAAGGACGGATAGCAAGACCTGAGGAGGTTGGTCAAGACAAGGCATGGGGTGTATAGTGTTTGACCTGGTACTTAGGATTGGTGTTTGATCTTGGCAGGATTGTGGAAATGCATAAGGATCAAGTTCCCTACTTAGGATTGAAGGTCATTTCTAGACCTAGATTTGTTTGAGGAATGAAAGTGATTGGTTTTAGTGAATCTCTGAAGTGAATGGAACTGAGAAATGGCCATGGGTCATTAGTTGAAATGTTTCTGGAAGTTTGTGGTATAGAGTACTGTTGGATTGTAACTATTTATGTTAAGAGTTAGTTAGTAGCTCTAGACTTGGATGATTGAGTAGTTACTAACTTCTTGCTGAACTTGTGGTAGACTAGGTTCTGTAGAAAGAAGCAAGGATGAGCAACCCATCTAGAAGGGCTGGAAGGCCAAGAGGCGGAGCTTCTAGCTCGAGGCCGCCTGTCGCTGAAGATCCAAGGATGGATGGTATGCTAAGAGCACTGGAAAGAATCGGCGACATGATTGATAGGCAGGCTCAAGATCAGGATGCTGCCATCGCCCAAGCATTAGGAGCTGCCATAGCAGCCGTTAATGCCAACTATTGCAACAATGGTGGTAATGGAAGTCAGGGTGAACCGAACCAGAATAATGAGGCTGTGAACACCTAAGAGGAAGTCGTTGTGGCCAGACAGATGGGCCAATTAGTGGAGCAGTTCATAAAGCTGAAACCAACTCAATCTTATGGGACTGGAGATCCCAAGCTAGCATCCAGATGGATAAAAAAGTTAGAGAAGGCTTTTGGTGTGCTGAGGTGCACCGACGAAGAAAAAGTGCTGCTAGCCGTATATCAGCTGGAAGGTAGGGCAAATGATCGGTGGGCTGCCACCAAGAATGGCGTCTTCCCCGAAGGAACGGCCATGAACTAGGAAGTTTTTAAGATGGCCTTCAATGATAAATATTTCTCAGAAACGGCCAGGGAAAGGAAGCAGGTAGAATTCCTGCAGCTACGTCAGAACCAGCTGACAATAGACCAGTACGATGCCGAATTCTCAAGGCTGTCAAGGTATGCACCACGATCAATGGAGGACCCTCAAGAGAAGGTAGGAAGATTCAGGGATGGTTTGAGGCCCGAGCTTCGTAGCCAGATGATTGCGCTGAATTTGAGGACCTACAAGGAAATCTACGAGCGGGGCCAGATGATAGAGCGAGACTTGAAGGAGAGAAACATCGCAACTGGATAGCGATTTACGCCTTCAGAGATAATCGCCAGATGGGCAGAAGACCAATGGTGAACAATAGGCATTTTATGCCTCCAATGCGGAAAGAAATTGTGAAACCGCAAAATCTCATGAACTGGAGCTGCAGACTTTGTGGTAGGAGGCATAGAAATGGGCCATGCCCGGTTAGGATAGGAGCTTGTTTTAAGTGCGGTCAACTAGGCCACCAAATGAGGGTGTGTCCAAACCAAGCCCCGGCAAGTCGACCACAAGAACAAAGGCCGCTAGTTGGACCGTCGACTGCCATGCCTCAGATTGAGCAGAATCGACCGCCAGCACAGAGCAGAGTGTATGCAGTAGCTCGTGGAGAGGCGAAGGAAGCGTCACGTGTGGTCATAGGTACGGTTTACTTGTGCAACCAAGCTGCATACGCATTATTTGACCCTGGTGCCACGCTTTCATTCGTATTTGCACAGTTTGCTGATTTGATGGACATGAACTTGAAACCGTTGTATGTAATCTTGCATGTTGCCACACCATTAAAGGATAACATCTTGGTTTCTTTGTGTTGTACGGGTTGTGAGATTGTGATTGGAGGGAGTAAAGAGAACATCGACTTAACTGTATTACCCATGTTTGATTTTGATGTAATAATAGGAATGGATTGGTTGGGTAAGCAGGGGGTAGTAGTAGACTGTGGTAGTAAAATAATCTGGTTTTATCCGCGAGGATGCCCTAGCTTTGAATTGGTGGGAAGTTGAGGAGGAATCTCGATTCCCTTAGTTTCGTCCCTTGAAGTGACCAAGATGATGGCCGGAGGGTGTCAGGCATACCTAGTGGTAGTAATGGACACGACTACCGAAGAGCCGAAGTTAGAGAATATCCCGGTAGTACGTGAGTTTCCTAATATGTTTTCCCAAGAGTTGTCAGGATTACCACCGGAACGGGAAATAGAATTTGTAATTGAGTTAGCCCTTGGAACGAAGTTGATTTCGAAAGCACCTTACAGGATGTCCCTATCGAAACTGAAGGAGTTAAAGGTGCAGATGTAAGAACTATTGGACAAAGGATTTATCCGACCTAGTGCTTCACCGTGGGGAGCACCAGTGTTGTTTGTAAGGAAGAAGGTTGGGTCTATGCGTTTATTCATCGACTATCGGTAGCTGAACCAAGTGACAGTGAAGAACGAGTACCCGCTACCGAGGATTGATTATTTGTTTGATCAGTCACAAGGAGAGGCGGTATTTTCGAAGATTGACTTGAGGACTGGGTATCACCAACTGAGGATTAAGAAGGAAGACATACCCAAGACTGCCTTTAGGATGAGGTATGGTCATTATGAGTTTAAAGTGATGTCGTTCGGTTTGACCAACGTTCCAGCTGCTTTTATGGACCTGATGCATCGAGTATTTAAAGAATTCCTGAATAGATTTTCATAGTCTTTATTGACGATATCTTCATTTACTCGAAGAACGGTACGGAACATGAGGAGCACTTAAGGATGGTACTGCAGACTTTAAGGGAGCATACGCTCTATGCAAAGTTAAGTAAGTGTGAGTTTTGGTTGAACAGGGTAACATTTCTTGGTCATGTGGTGTCTGGCAAAGGAATCGCAGTGGATCCTGCAAAGATCGAGGCCGTAACAAATTGATCTAGACCCACTACGGTCACTGAAGTTAGAAGTTTGTTGGGATTGGCAGGGTACTATACGTGCTTTGTGGAGAAATTCTCATCCATAGCCATCCTATTGACGCGATTAACAAAGAAGGAAACAAGATTTGAATGGACGGACAAATGTGAGAGAAGTTTCCAAGAGCTCAAACGAAGACTGACTACCGCGCCAGTACTGACAATTCCATCAAGACCGGGAGGTTACGAACTTTACAGCGATGCTTTGCTGAAAGGATTGGGCTGTGTGTTGATGTAGCATGGAAGAGTAGTGGCATATGCATCCAGACAGTTGAGGCCACATTAGATGAACTATCCAACTCATGACCTGGGCCTAGCGGCGATTGTATTCGCTTTGAAGATTTGGAGACATTACCTCTGTGGCGAAAAATTCCAGATTTATACCGATCACCAGAGTTTAAAGTACCTATTTTCCCAGAAAGAGCTCGATACGAAGCAGCGTAGGTAGATGGAGCTGCTGAAGGATTATGATTGTGATATCCTATATCACCTTGGGAAAGCGAACCGAGTGGCAGATGCGCTGAGTCGGAAGTCAAGCATCGCATGTTTGCTAGTGAAAGGTTGGTCGATGATTGAGAATTTAAGAGATTCTGAGTTCATATTAGAGGTTAGTTAGTTGTCTAGCTTGATAGCTACGTTGAGGGTAGAACCTAAGGTCTAGGAAGGAATAAAGACCTTACAGTCTACGGACCTAGAGATTCAGAAGATCCTTGAGAGAGATGCGACCAAGAGAAAACCCGAGTTTTAGGTGTCTGAGAACAGAATCGTAAAGTTTCGAGGACGATTATGCGTGCCAAAAGATGAAGGACTCGGGGAAAGGATTTTATCAAAGGCTCACAGGAGCAATTATAGCATCCATCTTGGAAGTACGAAAATGTACCAGAACCTATGACAACACTATTGGTGGAACGAGATGAAAGTGGACGTAGCGAAGCATGTAGCTAAGTGTTTGACGTGCCAGCAGGTGAAAGCGCAACACTGTAAGCTTGGAGGACTATTACAGTCACTGGAGATACCCGAATGGAAATAGGAGCATGTGACTATGGATTTTGTGATGGGACTCCCAAGTAGCCAGCGAGGTCACGACTCTATATGGGTCGTCGTAGACAGATTGACCAAGTCCGCATATTTCATCTCGGTGCGAAAGGATTTCGCTATGGATAGGTATGTAGAGCTGTATGTGAGACAGATAGTGAGGTTGCACGGAGTGCCAATGACAATCACCTCGGATAGGGATCCCAAATTCACGGTAAATTTTTGGAAAAGTTTGCAAGAAGCCATGGGAACTCGATTGCAATTTAGTACAGCCTACCATCCACAGACGGACGGACAATCGGAAAGGACGATACAGACGCTGGAGGATATGCTGCGAGCATGCATCATAGATTTCAAAGGTGGATGGGAAGAGCAGTTACATTTGGTAGAGTTTGCGTATAACAACAGCTACCAACAGAGTATCCAGATGGCACCATTCGAGGCACTTTATGGACAAGCCTGTTGAACCCCGATTTGCTGGGATAAGGTTGGAGAAAGAAGTATCACATGCCATAATTGGTAGAGCAATCGGTGGAAGTAGTGAAGATAATTCATGATAGATTGAGGACGGCACAGAGTCGTTAGAAGAGCTATGCAGATAGGGGACATAAGCCCTTGGAATTTCAAGTGGGCGATCACGTCTTCTTCAAGGTGTCGCCAATGAGAGGACTATTGCGATTCGGAAAGAAGGAGAAGTTGAGCCCAAGGTGTGTAGGCCCCTTTGAGATACTAAAGCGGATTGGAACCTTAGCCTACAGGCTTGCCCTGCCGCGTAATCTATCCCAGGTGCACAATGTATTACATGTGTCGATGCTACGAAGGTATGAACTAGATCCGACGCATGTGCTGGACTACAAAGCCATAGAAGTGGACGACAGAGTGTCCTATGTGGAGAAGCCAATAAGGATTGAGGATCGAAAGGAGCAAATCCTCAGGAATAAGAAGATTCCACTCGTCAAGGTAGTATCGGAGCACCATGGAACAGAAGGTGCCACATGGGAGAATGAAGAGACGATGAGGCGACAACACCCCCATTAAATTGAGTGATTAAGTGTAATGTAAATTTCAAGGACGAAATTTTTGTAAGTGGGGAAGAGTTGTGACATTCTGATTTCCAGTCAATTTCAGACTCATTAATGAGAAATGAATCTAGAGATGCATTTTAGTCATATCTCGCTCGAATCTGATCAATTCGAGTAGACTGACCAAAAAGGAAAGGCTAACGCGAGATATGGTACGTGGACCTAGGGAATTCAGATAAGAAATGACCATTTGACCATAAGGATTGTCGATGGGATATTTAGAACCACAAAAAGGCCGATCTAAGAATGATTAGGGAATGCCTTGCGAGTGTCATACGATTGGAGCGCGGGTGATGCCGCTTAACCAATGTATGGTTTGCAAAATTTTCCTGAATCGGACAGTGAAGATCGAGACCAAACCCTCACAATTACATGACAACCAAAGCCACCACGAATTGACGAGCCCTAAATGTGATGAGAATCACAGGGTCGATACGCGTAAAGTTTGTAAAAGCCACCCGTCGGTTCGAGATAGGCTGGAATCATGTCTGATAGAGGAAATCATCAGAAATTAGTCTTGAAAGATTAGAAATGGAGAATCAAGAATTTCAACGTTATTCGGATTGACCATTGCCCTATCGAAGAGTTTTGAAGCGAGAAAAATAACGTTCTGAACGTCGGGGGTAAAGTTATCTTTTTGCCCCTCAAGCTTAGAACTTTACCCATGCATTTGAAGAAGGGCAAATTGGTCATCAAACTCTCCCAAGAGCTGTCGAATTCAAAGAGAAATGAGGGCTATTGGACCATGCATGATTGACATTGAGGACAAGTGTCAATGGATGGTGTAAAGAGTGGTCAAATCTACTATGCCAAATCTACCATTCAAAGCATTGACCAAGAGCCTTGAATATAGTCTCCTCGCTCTCTCTCCTCACTCATTTGGCCAGTTAAACCCCCCTCAAGCTCCCGAAACTTCTTCTTCTCCTTCCTTGTTCTTTGCCCGTCGCCGACCAGAACTGAGCCCCCCGTTCGCCGCCCACGACGCCCTCTTCCATCCACCCTCTGACCGCCGACTGTCCACACCCCTTAAGCTCCCGAAATTTCTTCTTCTCCTTCCTTGTTCTCTGCCCGTCGTCGACCAGAACAGAGCCCCCAGTTCGTCGCCCATGACGCCTTCTTCCATCCACCCTCTGACCGCCGGCCGACCACAACAGCGTAGATCTACGTCTTGTCGACCTCCTCAAAGTGGAAGTGAGGCATTTGGACCACCGAGGAGCTCTGGCCAAAGATTCTCCTGAAAGCCGATAGAAATAGACTCAACCTGAGGTAGGTTCGATTTCTGACCCTTTTGGAGGCTGAATTGTTGGATTTTTGAGGCCACATTTTGTGGAGACCTAGTAGATATTTATATGAATCTTTGGTAAAAAGTTGGGCTTGATTTGATGGAGTTTTGACCTCGAATTGATCTTGTGAACTTGGAAAAGAAAACTGTCAGTACTGACCTTGGACAATCCGGTGAGGTTAAACGGGATTCCGGCGACCAATCGACTTCAAACCTCCGGTGAGACCCCTAAACCCTTAGATAGACATGTTATCAGGTAGGATAGTGTGTAGATAATGGATTTGGAGTTGAATTAGGGCTGGCCAAGTTGGGATTGCACATAATCGAGAGGAACCGATTCGGTTCTGTGCATGACCGAAACTTGGAGGGCTGATGGCTAGTGATTTTGAGTCTCAAATTGATGATTAAGACATGCTAGGATGATGAGGATTATGTTATGGAGACTTGTGATTCATGGATGGTTGAATTGGGCTTGGAAATTGATGGAATTGGTTGAAATTCCTAAGTTTCGCGGCGAGTTCGACCTTGAAACCTAGGAGACCAAAACTTTGCGGATCTAAGAAGTCAATTTTGGTGTTATTAAAAGCAAGGTAAGGGAATCCTAAATTTAGAATAGGGAGATTGGACTCAATTGGGTGAGTCGGAGGTTGAATTAATCGGTTTATGATAATTTACCAAAGGGATAGCTCTTATTATATCCTAAGATGATATAGGACGATTGTGTGTGACATTGTTTATGCCTGAGTCATTTACCATGTCCGAATATCATTTGATTTGCTTTGCATGCCACGGGATTTGCGATTTGCACTTGAATTTGCACTTGGCATTATGTGTGTGCAAATGAATTGAAAATCATGGCATGAGTTATGATTGTGGCATGAGCATGACATGGTGAGGCCCTGAGGCGTATGAGACGCGGGGTGGGAGATGGATACCCTGATGCGACGAGATCGCGGGGTGGAGTTGATGTGGTGTGGCGCCTTGATGCGATCTAATCACGGGGTTAAGATGGCTACGGTCCTGATGCGAATTATTCGCGGGACGAAGGTGTGTGGTGATGATATTGGCCTGGAGAATCATTGGAACCTGATGTGTTTACGCGGGTTGCCAATGACTGTCTGATGCGTTTACGCAGATCGTGCTTGATGCAACCTATTCACAGCTGGAGATTGAGGCAGACAGGAAGAGGTGGTTGTGGTGAGATGGCAGAATGAATTGTGCATTATCATCTGAGTATGACATATTGTCATAGTTGCATGCCTGTCATCTGCATGTTGTTGTTTTATTTATTTGTGCTTGATATGCCTGTGAGTGGAATTATTGGGGTGTACGACTACCTGAGTAGACGGTCGGCCTAGCCTGGGGTTAAGACTCTTTTACTGAGATGTGTTTCTCACACCCCTATTTTTACATATCGTAGGCCTTAGGTTTGTGGCCTATACGTTTTGGGGATTCCAAGGAGATGACGACCTATTTTGATGAGTTCCCGGATAAGCAGGGGAACATTTATGTGAGAAAATGTACAGTTGTATGGGTTGATGAGGAGAGCTCGAATTGAAAGCCTCATAGGTTCGAGACATGGTTTAAGAAAGTTGGGGACGAGCAGATCGGGCCACTAAAGCCCCATGAGGTACCCCAGGGTGTTATCCCTGATTGGTGCCAGACCGCCAGGGTGCAGGAGTTGCCAGAGGGTTCTGTAGTTGGGTCTAGGAATGGATCAGAGAAGACCCCGACCTTGGAGTTCACTAAGGACGAGGTGATTATCGTGGAGGCCACCGAGGAGGATCTGGCGGAGCCGTCACATGAGGCGACTATGGAGGATACCATCGAGGTCCTGTCAGAAACTTTCTCAGAGTATGAGCCGACAGAGGATGCAGAGGATACATGGCACTTCAGCAGCTCATCTTAGGTGTCCTGACTCGTTGGCTCGATCATTTGATGACGACCCCCGACCATGGCTATTTTGGATGTCGATGATGGTCATATTTTTGATATGCTTGCCCCGTTGCCCCTTGCTTAGCGGATTCTAGTGGTTGGTAATTGTATGAACAATATGTCACAATGTATGAAAGTCATTATGCTATCCGGGTCCCACTTAACTTTTATTTTATACTGGCATTTATTTGAGTACCGCTTCCGCATGCTTATTATATAATATCTCTCGACTTGAGTGTGGATTTTGGGATCACGAGAGATGTGTTGTTTGTTTACAAGAATGTTCGCGTGCTCGAAGGGTTCGGGGCGTGACATAACTGACCAAAAGGGAAAGGCTAACGCGAGACAAGGTACGTGGACCTAGAGAACTCAAATAGGAAATGACACTTTGACCATAAGGATTGTCGAGGGGACGTTTAGAGCCATAAAAGGCCGATCTAAGAACGATTAAGGAATGCATTGCTAGCGTTATACGATTGGAGCGCGGGTGATGCCGCTGAACCAATGTATAATTTGTAAAATTTTCCTAAATCGAACGATGACGATCGAGACCGTCGGAACTAGTAACAGACTCTCACAATTACATTAAAACTAGAGTCTCCATGAACTGACGAGCCCTAAGTGTAATGTGAATCACAGAGTCGATACGCGTAACGTCTGCAAAAGCCGCCCGTTAGTTCGAGATAGGTTGAAATCATATCTGATAGAGAAATAATTTAGAGACGAGTCTCGAAATTAGAAAATGGAGAATCAAGAATTCCAACATTATAATTGGATTGGACGTCGCCACATCAAAGAAGATTTGAATTAGAAAAACGACGTTCTGGACGTCGAGGGTAAAATTATCATTTTGCCCCTCAAGTCTTGACCTTGCATTTAGAAGTGGACAAGGGCATTTTGATTATTGATACCACTCTACAGCTGCCAAAAATTGGAGAAATTGGCAGCCATTGGATGAAATATTGATTGACATATGGACAAGTGTCAATGGATGGTGAATGAACATTTATTAAACCACTTTTAACCTACCATTCCTTGGAGTTGACTCTCAAAATTGTGTATACACTCTCCTCACTCCCTCATTCTGCCAGAATACCCATTCTCCATAGCCATTCTTCTTCTTCTTCTCCTTCTTCTTCACGCCGAGAACAGCTCCAGCCTGACCAGACTCTGCCACCGCTTTCATCTTTGCCACTTCCGACTGCCCCTTTCGGCTGCCACCTGAGCTCGAGCCGACCACCAGCACCTTCCCCATCCTCTTGTCGATAACCTCCAAGTTGAATCACGATATTTGACCCACTGAGGAGCACCAGCCAGCCATTTTCTCAAGAGTCGACGGAAACCGTCGCAGCTAGAGATAAGCTGCTGTTTGGTCTCCGTAGGACCTCTAATCGTTTGAATCTTTCTGTTAAATTTTGTGGACATCAAGGGCACATGTATGCTGAGTTGTGGTAAAAATTTAGGTTAAATTTGATGGAGATTTGATGATGAAATGGTGTCGCCTTTTATGGACAGAATCTGACTGGCGGTAGACTTGGGAAGACCGGCGCCATTTGTGGACCATTTGACGTCGTCTTGACCTCAAATTTTCGGTGAGGCTTTCCAACTAGTAGAAATAGTTGTTAGCAAGTGGTTTAGTTGGTAATTTAAGGATTTAGGATAGTTTTTGGGCTAGTTGAGTGAGATATGCACAGAATTGAAAATGCCATGTTTTGGTTCTGTGCATACCGAATCTTGTGGGGGCTATTGGTGATGGAATTGAGTTCCAATTTCATTGTTGAGGCTTATGAGGATGTCGATCGATATGTCAATGAGGTATATGCTTGGTGAATTAACGAATTGGATGGGAAAAATTGACGAATTGGATGAATTTCCTTAGGTGCGCGGCTGACTTGTTCTTGGACCATTAGAACCAAAGCATTGGTGTGCTTGAAGGAGGGTTTTTGCTGAATTAAGCTTAAGGTAAGGGGTTTCTAAACCTTGGATAGGAAAATTGGACTCGATTGGGTGAATTGGGTGTGAATTAGGTTGATTCTCGTGAATTATGATGTGATTGTCCAATGTACGTCCTCGTGAGATGTCGATGGCTTGAACGCTTGTTGAATGCTTGTGCCATGAATTGATTGCCTCTTGTGAGTGATGAGATTGATTGCCTTGCATACCATAGATATCTAGCTCGATGCATGAGCTTGTACTTGATCATGAAGTTTAAGTTGAAATAATGTCTGGCATGTTTGAAACCTATGATACCCTGAGGCGTAAAGACACGGGTTCGTATGGATTGATACTCGGAGGCGTTGAGACACAGGGTTGTATTGAATTGCACCTTGATGGGTTGAGGCGCGGGGTTGAAATGGCCAATGTCCTGATGCGTTGAGACGCGAGACGGAATTCGATATGTGTCGACATAGGCCTGGAATGAAATTGAAAACATGATGCGTTTAATCGGGTTTGTCAATGGGATGGTTTGAGGCATAATTACGCGGATCGAGCCTGAGGCGTTCTAAATGTGGGTGTGAATCAATGGAGGCCTGAAAAGGTGGAAGAAGTGATTTAACTTGGTAATGCATGCTGGATTTGAACGATGAGGTATGATGCCATGATTGCGTGCTTGACGCTAGTCTGTATCTATATGTTATTTAATGAGTGTTGAATGCTGCATGTGGTTGCTTGTGCATTTTGTTCATGATTTCATTCACCCGAGTGTATAGTCAGCCTAACCTAAGGTTAGGACCTGTCTTACTAAGATGTGAATCTCACCCTGTTGCAGGACCTCATTTTCAGATCCTAGACTTTGAGGATGTTGCCGACCAGACTAGGTGACCCGAAGGAGATGACCGTGTATTTTGAGGAATTCCCGGACGGACGGGGAACTGTGTATGTTAGGAAGTGTACAGTAATCTGGGTAGATGAGGGTGAAAAGGACTGGAAGCCTCATAGGTTCGAGGTTTGGTTGCGAAGGGTAGGTGAGGTTACTACGGGACCACTGAAGTCCACTGAGGTACCCCGTAGGATTATTCCTAGTTGGTGTCATCCCACTCCGGATTATGCGGAAGCTGAGGGATTAGTAGCAGGTTCGAGGAACATTCTCGAGAGGACCCCAAACTTGGAAGACACCGACGAGGTCATTGAGATCGAAGCCTCAAAGGATGATCAGGTGGGGCAATCAGCAGGCGAGACGATGGAGGATACCGTTGAGGTACGCTCGGAGACTTTCTCGGAGTATAAGCCTACTGAGGATGCCGAGGAGACTGACGACTCCAGCAACTTGAACTAGGAGTTTCCATTTTCTAGATTGTTATTTTGTTGATGACCTCGATGGTCCATTTTCTTTTGGAGATGTTAGTGGTTGTCTTTTGAGTTGGTCCTATTACCCCTACCGACTAGCAAGATTAGTCTACCAGCGTTTTTGTAAGAATTCATGAGAGGTTGTGTGTAAATGTATTTATGGTGTTCTTGCTATCCAAGTCCCCGCTAATGTTTGTACGGAGGAATTTATGTTATCGCTTTCGCATGTGAACGATTTTTATGCACCTCTCGAGATATGACTCCTAGGACACGAGAGAGTTCACTCGCAGGGAGTCGCGCGCCTGTGCCTGGGGCGCGGGGCGTGACACTTAGTCAATTGAATTCAGTTGATGTTGACTTGAAGATGAGGTACATGCTTTGATTCTATTATCCTCGGCAGAAGTACAGCGGGAGTGCCAATATTTGTGTACGGCACTCACTTTAGTGCCAATAATTGTTTTGGATCACTTAAGTGCCAGTTTTTATCAAAAATGATAATTTCAGTGCCAACTCTGACGTGGCTTGCCGAAAATCATGACACGGGTCCCAATGTGATATGGCGTAGCTTGTCGAAAATCATGACACGTGTACTATTGGCATTGAAATGATCGTTTTTGACAAAAATTGGCACTGAAGTGATCCAAAACAAAATATTGGCACAAAAGTGAGCATCGTACACAAATATTGGCACTTCTATTGTCTATTATCCTCACTACCTGACAATTTGAATGATATTGTTACTGATGTTAGTAATTCTTCTAGATCAATAAGTTTAACTTTGATGGGATTCGAGATTTAATTCTAAGTAAGGATATCCGTAAAGAGAATCCAGCGAATCTATATCTACTTTTTATTAGATGAAAATAAAGAAATAGCTAGTACTCGTGTTAGCAAAAGTAGTATGAACTCTGATAGACGCAGTGAGTCTAGGACTGGTAGTGCTATCTGTTGGAATTGTGATAGAAAGTTGCATCTTGGAAGGAATTATTTAAAGCTGAAAAATGAAATGGGTAAGGGAATTATAGTTGAACTTGTCGATGATGCTGCAGCTATAGCTAATAATTCTAATATTTTTGATAGTGTCTTTTCTGTCACTAAAGATTCGTCGTTTAACGGATGGATTATGGATTCTAGTTGTTTTTATGCTACACCAAATAAAAACTAGTTTACTACTTATCAGTGTACGAATAGTAGTAAAGTGAAGTTGGCAAACCATGATGATTGCGATGTTGTGAATGTTGGTAATGTTAAAATCGAAATGCATGATGGTATTGTAAGGATATTGACTATAGCAAGACATATTCTAGAATTGAATAAGAGCTTAATTTCCTTGGATACCCTAGAGTCAGCTGGATGCAGATATTCTTCACGAGGTGAAGTTTTGAAGATTATTCGAGGTGCCTTGATGATAATGAAAGGAATCGAGCATGATAGCCTGTATAAAATTCAAGATGAGAAATTGATAAGTTTCGCTCTCGAGAAGTCGACAACTGTTCGAGGGTCCAAAGTCTGCTTAAGGAAGGTTTGGGTAGTTGCGCCGATGCACAAGTTTGATGCTATTATTAGGAATACATGGTCAAGAGCTTTGATCGGAACGGAGACTAATAAGTCGATTAAGCATGTACGAACTGTTAGTGACATAGAGTCCTTCTCGAAGCTATTAGATAAATTCTGCATGAAAAGGGGCATAGTGAAACACCGTAATAGTACTAGTAAACCACAACAATTTGCAGAATTGATGAGCAAAACATTAGAGGCTGTAAAATAATCTCCAGTGTTGGTATAGCTAGAAGAATTCAAGTGAATGCACTTAACATGACGAGCTACTTGGTGAACAGATCTCCATCGACTATGATTGGATATCAGACTTTAGAAGAAGTATGGTCAAATAACATCGATGACTATTCTATTCTTAAAATGGTTGATTACCCATGTTATTATTGAGTAAATGTTGGTAAGTTCGATGTGATGGTGATGTGCACATTCCATGGCTATGCATGAGACGAATGGAGCTATCAATTTTGGTGCCCGAATATAAATTCATTGTTTATAGCAAATAAGTTATCTTTGACAAGTCTCCAGTACTTCTTGCTAGGAGTGATTCTGATAGTGTTCATACAGATCTAGATAGTGTTCAGCTTGAGGTGGAGTTGCCAGAAACTGACAAATACCAGCGTGGTAATCGACACAGATGGTATTTGTAGCAAGGTAGAATCTGTAGAACCAATGGTTACTCTAACTGCTTATATTGACAAGGTACATATTCGTCTCCCGACAGATATGGATACAACAATGATTTTGCTTTATCTATGATTAAGGAGTTTGTGTCAAAAAATCCTTGTGGAGCAGTTAAAAGTACATGTGGAGTTGGTGTTCTGATAAGGTCATCGGTTAAGGCACAATTCAAGCGTGGCTTGGATTTGGATGATATATGTGACAGTTGAGTCCATCGCAGTTGTTGGAAGAGTAACGGTGAAGTTTGGAATTACTAGCGAAACGATTGTGACTTGGCTCAAACATTGAGCCAACATGGAGATTGTTAAAATATGTCTCTAGTTTAATCCCGACGTGAAAATTTGAATTTCAAAAAGAAATATATCTTGATCGTGAAAGTTATATTAAAGATAATGGATGCTATTCTGAAGATGCAATCAAGATTTGATAAAGTTTATTTTGAATCTACGATAATTATATTCTGTTTAGTGATATCCCAAGTTGGAGAAAAAAAAATCGGAGCATATTCAGCGAAGTCAACTGGACTTCTTTTGGTTGACTGAATCCAAGATGGATTCGTTGCATGGAGTTGCCCCCTCTTTCTATGCTACGCCGTCCAAAAGGCCTGACAATATGTATGTTATGTGCATGCTCAAACTTACTTCTCCAAATAATAGTGACTATTTGTTGAAACATGTCTCAAATTTGACACCAAAAAGAAAAATTTTCTAATTTGAATAATTTTCCCAATTTGAGTTGTTTTCCTATCAAGTGGTTAGCTTGTTTGAGTAGGTTTCCTGTTTTCAATTCAACTCTTGATTATGTAAAAAATGATTTCATTGTGAAGACCATCCATGAGGCTGGTTCTTCATGAATTACATCCCTGAAGCAATCCGAAAGTGTTGAATCCCATTAAAATTTGTAATTTTACTTGTGAGATTTAGAGATTTCACAATGGAAATTAAGAGGACTAAAGACTGCTTTAATTAAAGCTCTATTTATTTCACGAAAAATGAAGCCATTCTGAAAAGTGTTTTCCAAGAAGTGATTTTCTACGAAGATAGTTTAATTTGTCAATGTTTTGCTCAAATCTGAAAACGAATTGAAAAATATTTTCCGCCATTCATAGTTTTTTTTTTAATTATTTTTTACGCCAAATTTTTCTTTTTAAAATTTTAAATTTATTTTCTTTTTTTCTTTTCTATTTCTTTCTCCTTCTCTTTTCTTCTTTCCTACGCTGCCGCTCCTTCCTCCGCTGTCGCTCCTTCTCCACCGCCGCTTCCTCCTTCCTCAGCTCGGCCATCGGCCATTGCTCAGGACAGCAATCTCGAGGCTCGGCCGGTCTTAGTGAGTCCCGACCTTGGCCACCACGTCCAAGAACTCCTCCACCGAGGGCAACTCCTCTGTCGCCACCACGCCTAAGAACTCCTCCACCAAATGTGGCTCTTTTGGAGCCTAACAAGCTCAGGAAAATTGTTCAACACCGCCGATCCGACGAAATAGAGGTGATCCCTCGAAGGAACCAGATCCTTCGCTACCCTCCACGACCTCCTTGAGGTCTCCCGCCACCCCTTGCACTCTGGCGCCCCAAGTAGCTCCGCCGGCGGTAGACACCTTAGGACCTCCCACAAAAACCTCATGGGCAACCCGCCCACATCTGCATTCCATCGCGACCCGCCCATATCTGGATGAAGGGAAGATGAAGAATTTAATCGATGATACCAACCAAGATAAGAAACTTGTCAGAATTGAATCAACGACTGGATTCAAAAAGCTACGGCTAATTTAAGGTAAAGATAATGAAAGATAAAATTGATTTATGTGCATTTGAGGGCTCTCATTTGAATGACTTAGGGTATTTACAGAGCCACTCCAGTAACCGTCGAATGGTTGTCATCTTTGGTTCTCCACTTTCTGCTCCACCTTTAGCACGTCCTCTAGTCTTTCGACGGTTTATGCTGATGTCATTATCCATAGTTTCTCATTTTGCGTGCCATTTTTTAGGAATATTGCCTTTTCCTGTGTCTTCCTTTATGATTTCGGGAAAATACCGCCAAAATTTTCCTTGGCACGTGGCGGCTTTTTGGCTCATATATTTCTAACCTCAGTACACTCGTCCATAGCTAATCATGATTTCCTCACATGCCGGTCATGCGTCTTCTTGGGCAACTTTCGGTGTTAATAAATGCCCCTTTCTAAAAAAAATAAATCGAGGATTTATCTCTTTTAAAAGATATTCTTTGATTTGATAGCTAATAGCTGCGGATTAATAATTACATCTTTCTGTCTTCTGATTTCCTTTCCCAAAGCGAAATCATTTCAAATCTCATATGAGGCTTCGGTTTTTTATCTGATTTGCTTTTAAACCTCGAATAAAAGCTTTCTATCATCGTTTTCCTCTCTTTGAAGCTTTTCCTTAAACCACGTCAAGCCAATCACATTATTTCTCATGGCATTGTAAACTTATGAATCCGCCCTGAGGCAACTGGTTGATCGTTTCAACAGGCTAATAAATGGTGAAGACATTCGCAACTACATCTTCAAGATATTGAACACCACTAAAGAACATGCGGGGTTTATTCTTAGACCAAGCCTTCGGTGATATTAACCTCATTCCAACATCTCTTCAACCTTGCTTTTCGATGTGACAGAATGAGAAACTTTCTATTGAAACCTCTCCCTCACGAGATCACCATCTTCGCGATTCAGAAGCTTTCCATCATACAATGAGACATTCTATGCCTGGTTTCATCGACTCAAGGTTGATCTGTTGACTACCTCCTCATGGGCAACAACGAACATAAGGTCAGCCCTTGAGTTTAGTTCACTGTCCCATGATTTGAATAGAGATCTGCTTTGTTCCGCCATAAGCTTCTGATCTTCACGACCAATTGTTTCTTTTTCCGTGGGACCTACTTCGGTGATCCTTTTAGATGTTTTGGCTATCACTGGACTTATTCCTCATGGAACCATTGCAACCAATCTCGAAACCATAGAGGATTGTTCTACTCCTGATGTTTTCCTTGTTTATGGAAAGTTTCTAAATCTCCACTACAAAAATCATGGTTCCGTCATGCTTGCTAAGAGAGCAGCTTTCTTCCTTTTCTGGTTGTCCAAATACAGGTTCTTTAGTCCGACTATCAAGGTATTCAAGGATTATGTAGTGCTTGCTTCTGATCTAGCAAGAGGAAGGAACATTGCACATGGTTCCCTTATTTTGGCAATTCTATATAGAAGCATTACCCAAGCTTCTATGTCGGTGACAATGCCTAAGAAAGATAGTATGTTATCTGGCCCATTTTGGATCTCCAACCTAGATGGCATTCTCTTTTCCTTTTATGTTTGAGAGCATGCCTGATCCTCAGAAAGATGGTATGCCTTCCGGTATTGGTATGTGATTGCTTAGGGCTACTCCATTAAAGGTTCCCATTAGCATTAAGCCATTACAGGATTAAAAGCATAGAAGCTCTGCCGATATGGCTCTGCTATTACAGTTCTACCATTATAGAATTAAAATTATAACGGCAGATTTATTCAACCGTTATTTATTTATTTTGAAATGCCTCCACTTACCCTATATATGTGTATATATATGGCTTCCCATTCCTTTTGGATGAGAAGCAAAAATACGAATCTCCCATCTCTTTCTATTCTCAACATTTGCATTTTTTTTATATTGTTCGCGATTGTTCAAATTCGCCAAAAGCTTTAGAGTGCTATGTTGCCTCTTTAATTTATATCCATTGTATCTTGGGAGATAGACATTCACGAAACCTCAAAGCATGTACGGGAGAGGACGAATCTATCATAAGAAAATTGTGTGATTCACAGGACTGTAACAATTAGAAAAAAGAGTTTTGCCAAGGCTTTCAAACCAATTGTATCAATTCCATTCTTTTCGATTTTGCTATTGTAATTTCAGTATTTTTAGTTCTAATTTAATATCAATTCTTGTACTGTTCATAGTATTTGTACCTCTACAGTTCAACATTTATGCTTCTTCCATTTGAATTGAATTCTACTAACCATAGCCGAAATTTTAAGACTGTTTACCAACAATCTTAAGGCATAGTATATATTTTGTCCAACATTCTTAAGACAATCTTATTATTTCGTCTTACAATCTTAAGATCGACTTGATATTTAGTATTCAGATAGCTACTGAAACGAGGTTGTTGATAGACCTACTAACAACGTCACCAAAGGCATTCACATGGCTACTGAAAACAAAGTTATTGATATGCCTGCTGACAACAACACCAACGGCATTTAGATGGCTTCTGGAAATAAAGTTGTTGATGTGGCTGTTGACGACATCACCAAAGACTCTACCTCTGCTGTGCAACTGCCTCTACCTGGATCTATCTCTATCTATGTTGTCCAACTGCCTCTATCTGAATCATTCTTTGCTTCTACCATAGTTTCTGTCCTCTGCAGAGAAAACCTGAAAAGTTCAATGGATCGAACTTTAAAAAGTGGCAGCAAAAGATGTTGTTTTATTTAACAAGTTTGAATCTTGAGAGATTATTGACTGAGGAACCTCTTAAGGTATCTGATGGAGAAACGAATAAGCAAGCCATCAACACTATTGAGGTTTGGAAGCATTCTAACTTCCTATGTCGGAACTATGTCATGAATGGCTTACATGACTCCTTTTACAATGTCTATTTTGTCGAAGGAATTATGAAAATTCTTGGACTAGAAATATAAAATAGAGAATATCGGAACAAGGTCAATTTCATAATAATAAAATACAGGAAATTCAAGTGTCTTGCATGAGATCCAAGCCGAAGGAATGAACTTGAGTGAAACCTTTCAAGTGGCTTCTATTATTTTGAAACTACCTCTTGGGTGGAAGGACTTCAAGAACTATTTCAAGCACAAATAAAAGGAAATGAATGTAGAGGAGCTACGTGTTAAGTCAACTGAGCTAAAGGCCAGGATGGCCACGATCGAGTCTAGGCGTGTCACACCCCGATCCTCGAGCACGCGACATCCCTACCTTGACACCCTTAGGTCACGAAGGATAGCGTTCCAAGCTCGCTATCGACCTATAATCGAAATGCGAATGCGGAACGTGCCAAACTCCCAGACAACAAAATTGACATGGGATAAATTAGCAGGAACATTCAATCAATCAATTCAACAAAAGACAACC
This sequence comes from Rhodomyrtus tomentosa, assembly GCA_028455895.1. NCBI lineage: Eukaryota > Viridiplantae > Streptophyta > Magnoliopsida > Myrtales > Myrtaceae > Rhodomyrtus > Rhodomyrtus tomentosa. The sequence continues at coordinate 28,743,725 of JAPCWY010000001.1, read as the reverse complement.
TTAATCCTCAAGCAAAGCATATACTAATTAACCCTATAGAGCTAACGGCATACAACCCCATCCTTCGGGGCGGCTCTCTAGGATCTCAAAAGAGACAATGGTTGATAGGGTTAACTCAACATCTACTCCAAAAGGTCACTCCAAAAAGTCACGCCTCGGTATTCACGAAGCTCCGTCACTTGTGACTTGAAAAGTTATCCCACGATGGGGTGAGAAATAAATCTCAATGAAGTCAACGCCTAAGCTCGACTAGGACGATGATTCACCCGGGATATCCTACCAAACAAACATGGCATGACAACCAAAACAGATATCCAACCATATGTAACTTACCCTCCAGAAAGCTACACATAATACGATGTAAACACGACATGACAGTCAAATAGCCCAATCAAGGCAAGCATCGCATCACTCGACATACATGACGTCACACGTAGTCCATTTATTATAAGTGGCATGCCAGCCCAAGGCATGTCAGCCCGGCACACTAGTCAGTTGTGTCTAGAACACTAGTCAGTTGGTACTCTTCTAGCGGCGTCAGGCATCGTCCCTTAATTTCGACGACTGCTTCCAGTAGTTCGGGGGATTTCGATCGTCACGGCACAGAGTCACCAAGAATCCCTTCCAAGGCTTCGGTCCGTCACAAGCTGCGATCGGCATCCGTCAATTGATGTCACAGAATGAGGTGCTTCCGACAAGTTATAATTTACCGATCGCCACGGTATAATCTTGTTGGGAATCTCATCGTCCCATCATATAACCACACATGACACCCGACAATCAATCAATTTTGTCATCTTTGATTTAGGCTGGATGCTCATAAAAACGTCTTAAAGACTCGGCCCAAGGCCGTTTTCATGCTAAATTATGCAGTTTGAGTTCACATAGGTTATATGAATGCACAACCTCACCACTAGACTTGCGCCTGGCACAGACGATGAAACACTCAGAAATTCAATCACGTCGTATCACAATCAATTAACTGCACTTGGTCAAGCTGTCAAAACACGATCGATTAACCAATTCAATTAATCAAACGGCATTGATTAATCTCAATTTCATTAAATTATCATCGATTGCTCGGTTCTCATCTATCGTTCGCTCGTAAACAGCCATGGCAATCGGTGCCTAATCAGTCAATCAATCGATTCTAACAATCAACTAGCCACAAACGACCTAACTAAATCAACTAACTTAATTAACCGCGGTCATTTATCCTAAACCTAGTTTCTATCTAAACCGACCACGATTATTCTACCTAATTACTCTAATCGACTAATTAACTAATCCTAGGCGCAATTAGCGCCCTAACCAAGGATTAGGGGTTAACTCACTAAGTTAACTAGCTCGAGCGGTCACGACACCGACAATGACGATCCACAAATCCGGCGACTCCTCAGCGAACTCTCGCCTCGGACTCGATTCCTAGGTTTCTCGACTCCTTGATGCTTCCCGGACCCAACGGCGAGTCACACAGCTCGAGGGAACACACGGCAACGATATCCAACGACTGAGGCGGTCTCCGATAGCCAGAATCAGCCACCAAAAGGCCGGAGGAGGCTCGGCTCCGGTGAAGGTAGAATAGGGAAGCTCAATTTTGGGGCTATTTTGGGAGTTTCGAGGGCTAACTGGGCGAGGGAAGGGTTGACTAGCGTCGGGGGATCTCCAAGGTGGCTGTGGGATGTGGCGATGGTGGTTGGAGGCGGCGGCGACGCCTCGAACAAAATCGAGCAAGTTCTTGGCGAAAAATAGATGAAGGGGTGGGGGGTTATTTCGGGGTCCCATGGCCAATGACCAGCGACCAACAACTCTGAGGGACGACAGGGGGTCAAGGCCATTCGGTGGGAGCCAACAGCAAGCGGCGGAAGGCGTCGGAGACGGCCGAATGACCGCTAAAGCTCCTCGGCCCGAAAAAAGGGCACATGGGCTGGACCGACTTCCTCGGTTGTTTGAGGGCCAAGCGGCGGTCGCCGACGGTCAGTGGGGAAGCTGAGGGGCAGAAGACGATTGGACGACGACTGGTGGCTGTCGGAAGCGGCGTGAGAGTTAGCGGGGCTCCAAATTCACATCGAACCCAAAAATAGGGCAGGCGACGTCCGGGGCTATCCTCGGCCTTATGGCTGCGACCGGCGAACGGGACGGTAGCGACGAGGTGGCCGTAGGATGGTGAAGTAGTGGTGGTCTCCTCGGGGGTGGTCGTCGCACGATGATGACGAACGAAGGAGGAGTTGGCTTCGAAGGGAGGGGGGTTGTCCACGGGAGGGAAGGCAGAGAAGGGGAGAGAGAAGAGAGCAGACGTAAGAGTAGACTGGTAGATGGGGCTGGTAGGTGGGACTTTGACCAATGGTGGGGCCCACATGGATTTAAATTCTCTTGTCTTCTAGTGCATTATTTAGGGGGGCAAAATGGTAATTCGATAATGCAAGACCGAACGAAATTTTGGCTCGATTGAACGAAGGATAAATTTGATAATTTTACAAGCTTGGCTCGATCAGGATTAGGCTCGGCGCAAGGATTTCAATCCTATTTCGCAATACTAAGATTTACGAAGCCTAACCTAATTGACTAACTATTTCGAGAATCGTCCAAAATCCGTCTCTTAATTCTTTACGGTCCAAAATTTCAAATTGACTGAAATTCCATTTCATTCATTTTTATTGAATTTATCAATTTCCAAGGCGTCACAACTCTCCCCACCTTAGGAAATTTCGTCTCCAAAATTACAGTACAATCAAAACTATGCAGAAAGGTAAAGGTAACTAGTCTTCATCAGTTCCTCGTTCTCCCACGTGACTCCTTTGGTCCCATGGTGCTGCCAAACCACCTTGACTAATGGAACTGTCTTGTTCCAGACCACATGCTCTTTTCAATCCACAATCCTGACCGGGCGCTTTACGTATGATGCTCGCTCATCAAGTTCGATCTCTTCGTAACTTAGTACATGAGCGAGATCTGGTTCGTACTTCCTCGACATCAATACATGGAATACGTTATGCACTTGATCAAGTCTTGGAGGCAACGCAAGACGATAGGCTAGATTTTCAATCCGCTCCAGAATTTCAAACGGTTCGACACACCTTGGGCTTAGCTTTCCTTTCTTGCCAAAGAGAGATGTCCCTCTCATAGGCGACACCTTCAAAAAGATATGATCTCCAACTTGAAACTCCAAAGACCTACGCCTCCTATAGGCATAGCTTTTCTGGCGGCTCTGAACTGTGTTTAATCTGTCTCTGATCACTTTAACTGCCTCCATCAATTGTTCCACCAACTCAGGGTCGGTGATCTTTCTTTCGCCAACCTCATCCCAACAAACTGACGTCCTACAGGCTCTGCTATACAATGCCTCGAAAGGCGTCATCTTAATGCTTTGTTGATAACTGCTGTTGTAGGCAAACTCTACCAAATGCAATTGTTCCTCCAACCTGCCTTTGAAATCTAGAAAACATGCCCTCAACATGTCCTCCAAAGTCTAAATAGTCTTTTCAAACTGGCCATCTATTTGTGGGTGATAGGCTGTACTGAACTGCAACTTCGCTCCCAATGCAGTCTGTAGGCATTTCCAGAATGTAGCAATGAAATTAGGATCACAATATGATGTGATCATCACTGGCACTCCATGCAGTCTCACAATGTGCCTCACATACAAATCTGTTTACCTGTCCAAGGCGAAGTCCTTTCTTACCGTGATGAAGTATGCTGACTTCGTCAATTCGAGTAATCTCATATTGAAACAAACTTGAATTGCTATAATTATGTGGATTAATGCGATTGATCAAGAGGCGTTCTGTTAAGAAAATAGAATTACGAATTTTGTTTAGAGTTTTGAGAAAGAACAAAACATGAATGACCTTAGGGACGATTTAGTTGAAGTTGTTCCCCCTAGCAGGATCGGTATAAGGGGACAGATAGATTCTAGTTAAAACAGAATTAAGAATTCTATCTAGGTTTCAGGGGCGCTGCCCCTTGACCCCGCGAGGGGCGCTGCCTCTTCGAACCCCGTAAGGAGGCGTAGCCCCCTTGACCGCTGCATGGATCGTTCGTTCTCAATATAATTGTTATGCATTTATTGTGATAAGAGATTATGTTCATAACATGCATCACTGTATAAAAACACTGTGAAAGTCCCTAATAAAATTAAGTATTAATACGATGCCTTTCCAATCATACACCTATCAATGCTTGAATCGTCAAAAGATGGATCTGCCAAAGTAGGGCGTCTTTAACTATTTGAGTAAGATAGGATGGATAATGGTTGTCCATATGTCAAGATTGGTTTATTTAACAAGGCTATCAAAACGGTTTTGGGCCTTGAGGCATAGGGTTAGGGGATAAGACATGAGATGTCAAACCCAACAACTAAGAGTTGTATTCGATACAATTGACAAAGAGTTGTCTACCTATATTGAGTCTTGAATGATAAGCCAAAGTTTAGTCGAGTCTTGGTGAAATATGGATCTTGGTCCACTATACTTATCGGGAAACATTTTATGAAAATATAATGGGATTTGATTATAAACTATATTAATGAACAATTCACTTTACATATTTGTTGTAGATAATGTCAAATACCTCTGCATCAAGTTTTTCACTACGATCTGTCCTTGAGAAGGACAAATTGAATGGTTCAAACTTTTTGGACTGGTATAGAAACTTGAGAATTGTTCTCAAGCAGGAGAAAAGGGATTATGTCCTGGAGAAACCACTCCCTTAGAAGGCACCTACTTCCAATGCTCCCCATGCTGAAAGAAATGCTTACCAGAAGCATAAAGATGATGCATTGGATTCCTCTTGTCTAATGCTAGATACCATGAACTCAGACCTTCAGAAACAATTTGAGAATGTGGATGCTTATGATATGATCATGAACTTGAAAAATTTATTTCAGGAGCAGGCACGCACTGAAAGATACTAGACGGTAAAGGCCTTAATTGAGTGCAAGCTAGCAAGTGGGAGCTTAGTTAGCCCATATGTCATAAAGACGATAGGTTATATTGAAAACCTAGAGCAACTGGGCTCTCCCATTAGTCAAGAGTTGGCTACTGACATTATTCTTCAGTCACTGCCTCATGATTATGACACGTTTGTTATGAACTATGACATGCGTAATCTGAATAAGACTTTAACTGAATTCCATAGGATGCTCAAAACTGCTGAGCAGAATATCAAGAAGGACCCTACCCCTAATGTTCTCATGGTTCAAAAGGGGAAAGGCTTAAAGAAGCCAGGCATGGTCAAGGGTAAGGGCAAGGGAACTAAGCCTAGACCCAAATCCAAGATCAAGACGGGTCCGACTGCTGATGTTGTCTGCTACCATTGTGGTAACAAGGGACACTGGAAGAGGAATTGCAAGAAATATTTGGTGAATCTGAAGAAGAAGGGAAGTGAGACTTCCACTTCAGGTATTTATGTTATAGAAGTAAATGTTACTACCAGTTCTACTTCATGGGTATTAGATACCAATTGTGGTACTCACATTTGTATGAATGTGCAGGGACTGAAACGAAGTAGAACACTAGCAAAAGGTGAAGTGAAACTACGCGTTGGAAATGGAGCAAGAGTTGTTGCATTAGCTGTAGGAACATATGATGTAGCTTTACCTTCTAGCATGATTTAGAGTTGAACAATTGCTACTATGTACCTACTATAAGTAGGAATATTATTTCTGTTTCTTTTTTGGACAAGGAAGGTTTCTGTTTTGTTATAAAAGAACAACAGTTGTTCATTTTATCTTAATGGATTGTTTTATGGCGGCACCCATATTGTGGATGAGATATATGTTCTAAATTTTGATGTGTCAATCTATAATATAAATACAAAAAGGTTTAAATCTAATGATTTGAATCCGACCTGCCTATGGCATTGTCGATTAGGCCACATAAACGAGAAAAGAATTCACAAGTTCCATAGCGATGGACTATTAAATTCATTTGATTTTGAATTATGTGATATGTGTGAATCTTGTTTAGTTGGTAAAAATGACAAAAGCTCCTTTTACTAATCAAAGTGAAAGGGCAAAAGAATTGTTGGCCATTATACATACTGATGTATGTGGATCACTAAGTTCTACAGCTAGAGGAGGTTATCAGTACTTCATTACATTTACTGATGATTTCAGTAAATATTGATATATTTATTTGATGAAACATAAATCTGAGTCCTTTGAAAAGTTCAAGGAATTTCATAATGAAGTACAAAATCAACTTGACAAGAATATCAAGGCTCTTCGATCTGATAGATGAGGAGAATATATAAGTCAAGAGTTCAATAACCATCTTAAGGAGTGTGGAATTGTTTCACAGCTCACTCCCCCTGGAACACCACAGTGGAATGATGTCTTTGAGAGGAGAAATCGAACTCTGTTAGACATGGTTCGATCAATGATGAGTCATTCAGATCTTCCATTATCTTTTTGGGGTTATACACTTGAGACGGCAGCGTTCACACTAAATAGAAGTCCATCAAAGCTGTAGAGAAGACACCATATGAGATGTGAACAGGAAAAGTTCATAGCATGTATTTTCTAAAAATTTGAGGCTGCGAAGCTTATGTAAAACGTTTACTTTCTGATAAGCTTGGGCCTAAATCTGATAAATACTTCTTTGTGGGATATCCTAAGGAAACGAAAGGATATTATTTTTACAACCGATCAGAGAACAAAGTCTTTGTTGCTCGAAATGGTGTCTTTTTAGAGAAAGAGATTCTTAATAAAGAAACCAATGGAAGTAAGGTAAACCTCGAAGAAGTTATTGTGCCACAAGAGAGTGTTCCAATTTGTGAGGAACCTCAATTAGATCTACGAAGAGTCGTAGAGTCTACTCTAGTGGCACCTATAGTTCGTAGATCTGAAAGAACACATCATGAGCCTATGAGATATGATTTTCATGTCACAGAACATCGTCATCTATTGTTAATAGAAAATGACGAACCTACGACCTATACGGAAGCTATGATGGGCCCAGACTCCGATAAATGGCTTCAGGCCATGAAATTCGAAATGGACTCAATGTATCAAAACAAAGTTTGGACTTTGATTGATCCACCCGAAGGTATCAAACCTATAGGGAGCAAGTGGATTTTCAAGAAGAAAACTGATATGGATGGAAATGTTCAAATTCATAAAGCACAGCTGGTAGCTAAAGGTTTCAAACAAACTCATAGTATCAACTATGACAAGACCTTTTCACCAGTGGACATGCTCAAGTCCATTCGGATTATCCTAGCGTTTGCCGCATATTATGACTATGAGATATGACAAATGGATGTAAAGACAGCTTTCCTTAATGGAAACCTAGAGGAGTATGTGTATATGACATAACTTGAAAGCTTTACATCACCAGACAATGCTGGGAAGATATGCAAGCTTCAACGTTCTATCTATGGATTGTAGCAGGCATCACGGAGTTGGAATATTCGTTTCGATGAAACTGTCAAAGAGTTTGGCTTCATCAGAAACAAAGAAGAAGCTTGTGTATACAAGAAGTCTAGTAGGAGCGCAATTGTGTTTCTAGTGTTATATGTGGATGACATACTACTCATTGGAAACGACATTCCTATGTTTCAGGCAGTTAAGACATGGCTAGGAAAATATTTCTCCATGAAGGACATGGGAGATGCAAACTATATCTTGGGGATCAAGATCTATAGAGATAGATTAAAGAGACTTATTGGACTGAGTCAAAGTACATACATTGACAAAGTCATCAATAGGATATCTTGGGATCAAGATCTATAGAGATAGATTAAAGCAACTTATTGGACTGAGTCAAAGTACATACATTGACAAAGTCATCAATAGGTTTAATATGCAAGATTCCAAGAAAAGTTTTCTCCCAATGTCACATGGCATAAGTCTTAGCAAGACTCAATGTCCTTCAACACAAGATGAGCAAGACTGCAGGAGTAGGATTCCTTATGCATCAGCCATAGGATCCATCATGTACGCCATGTTGTGCACTTGTCCTGATGTTTCTTATGCATTAGACATGACAAACAGATACCAGTCATATCCAGGAGAAGCTCACTGGATAATTGTAGAAAATATCCTTAAGTACTTAAGAAGAACTAAGGATTTATTCTTAGTCGATGGAGATGAGGAATAGATCACTATAAGTGGTTACACTAATGCTAGTTTCCAAACCGACAAAGACGACCTTCGATCGTAGTCAGGGTTTGTCTTTTGCGTGAATGGTGGAGCGGTATGCTGGAAGAGTTCCAAGCAGGACACTATTACAGATTCTACGACAGAAGCTGAGTATATTGCTGCTTCAGAAACATCAAAGGAAGCTGTATGGATTCGAAAGTTCATAGAAGAAGTAAAAATCAGTCTTATTGGTTCAGATCTAGTGGACTTCTATTGTGACAACAATGGGGCCATAACTTTGGCTAAAGAGCCTAGGTCACCCCAGAAGACCAAACACATACTAAGGAAGTATCACCTCTTTTGAGAATTCATCGAAAGAGGCGATGTCAAAATGTGTAAAGTTGCAACAGAGTTAAATGTAGCTAATCCGTTGATGAAGGCTCTTCCGCGAGCTAAGCATGAGTGTCATTGTAACGCTTTAGGCCTTAGACACATTAGTAATCGGTCTTGATGTGAGTGGGAGTATATGTAATATACAATTTCATTGTTCATTAGTAAGACATGTGTTATATTTGGTTTTGATTTAATTTGAATATATGATTGAATGCGAAATCTTTATCCCCTGTACATTGAATGTCCTTAATAGAAGATCAAATACGTGATTTGATCGTGAAACTCTATTAATAGAATGGATATTGATATTCTAAATGTCCCTAGTCAATTATCATTGTGCATTGGGACGTCAATGGTGTTTGAGACTAGTATGTGAGCCAACCGATGATCAAGTTTCACGGGTCATGAATATAGAGATATAATGTTGATCACACGAAATACATGTTGGAGAATATTGTATTGGATAGACCCGCTATGAGAATATTGTAGGATTGTTATATGATGTCATTAGTATTTCTCATCACAACTATAGAGTATAGTCCTTTGACCTGAGTCTACCATGGTTTACTAGACGTGGATTGACATGCTTTAACATTACTAAATGTCAATCGTAACTGGTAATTATAAAGGTAATGGCTGTGTATGTCAAGAATCGTGCTGAGGGATGTGAGTAGACAAGATGGGATTTGTCCCTCTCATATAACGAGAGTATGATATCATGGCCTCACGTAGAGTTGAGACTGTGAAATGCATGGCTATGCTCAAGTGAGTTGAAGAGTTAACTACTTGTTTTGACAGTCTAACCGCGGTATCGAGAAAATGAGTTTGAGTTATATAAAAATGACACTTGACCTGCCTTATGCTTAACTTGGATATCAAATGACAAAGGGATTTAGTTTGTATAATTGGTTATAGTGCAAGTGGGAGATTGTTAGTGGTCTGCCCTAAGAACCAATTAAGATTGATACTCTAACATTAGTTGTGAATTAGGTTGTGTTGGAAAATCGACTTTCACTATTCTTAGGTAGTAATAATATCTTGCTAGAGACCGCTTATGACTTGTGGGCCAAAAGAGTTTTTGGTCACACTACTAATGTCTAGTGAACCTACAGGGTCGCACATAATAGCGAACTGATTTCTTACTTTCTCTGCGCCTTGATCTACTTAAGAAGTATAGTTTTATTTATTCTCTTATTACGAATATCTACATAATCATGCACATTATGAGATAACGATTAAATGCACGATTAAGTGGACGGTTTAGAAGACGTCATGGGCCTAGACCGTTATGTCGTGGAGCCCAAACCGTGAAGTGTAGGGTTACAAGTAATAACCCTAGAGACGTCTCAAACTAGTCATCGTTATTTTTTATTCCCGAAGGAGAAAAACAGAGAATAGATCTCTATTCAGGCGATTGGTAGAGACACTTCAAGATCTGAAAGCTAGCACTTGGATTGTTGAAGAACTCAGTTCGTGTGTGTAGATACCGGTAGAGGTGCAACACTTAGGGCTCTAATCCAGACATAAATGACCGTCAATTCGAAGCCAACCGCAAAAGTACGTCTTGAAACCTACTTTGATTTCGATATATACATGGATCCTATTTACGATTTCGTTCCGCTGCGTTTTATGATTCCAGGAAACCCTTCACTCATAACTAGCCTCATTCAACAAGTTAAACTGTATCGTTTTACGATAGCAATCCATTGTGGCCCTTTGCTTTGTTACCTAATCCATTCTTACGATCAGATCAACATCGTACATCTCTAACTCAATCAGATATATGTTACTTTCATGGCCATCTACAACAAGTCTACAACCAGGACAACCTACTGCAGCTATCACACTATCCTTCTAAGGTGTAGACACCTTGAAGACAACATCTAATGGCACCAATTTCATTCCAGACAACTTAACAAATTGATCAGCAACAAATGAATGCGTGGCAGCCAGATCAAACAAGGCATAAGCTACTTGATTATGCAAGAAGACTGTACCTATAACGGTCGGCGAATCCTTCGCCTCTTCTCGAGTGACAGCAAACACTCATCCTTGCGCTGGCAGTTGATTCTAAAAGTTTTGTGGCGCATTTCCTCCAACTTGGCCTCCTTGTAGCCTGAACTATTGCCTTTGCAGGCAATCCCTCACTCGGTGACCCTTCTAGCCACAACTAAAACAATGGACACGGAGCAGAACCATGCTTCTAACGGCATTGGCGGCACATGTCATCTTGACAATGCACCGGCTTGCTAATCACCCCTTTTTGGTTTGGTGGAATGTGGTGCTTACCACCCATCATCGGCTTCTTGCCTTTCCAAGTGTCCTTCTTATTCAGGGCGTGAACCGCGATCCACTTGAGGTAGCTTTCTCCTTCAGATTCGCTCAATCAACTAAGCCCTCTCATAAATGTCATCGTAGTCCTTTAAGTTGAAACGCACCAAGACATCTTTTATCTCCGGCTTCAATCCGTCCCGGAATCTCTTAGCTTTATCTAGAGGATCCTCAATCATTCATAGGGCATACAATGACAATTCAGCAAATTTTGCCTCATACTGATCCACAATCATGTGTTCCTGATGTAGACACATGAACTCATTGTCTTTCTGTTCTTTAGCATAGTCCGAGAAATACTTGCCATTAAAGACTTCTACGAATGCAGTCCATCTTAGTACGGTCCTTTCGGGAAAGATTCTCCCCTCGGATGCATCCCGCCAAGTTATTGCATTCCTTTTAGTTGGAAGAAGGCCAAGGTGACCTTGTCCTCCTCGATGCACTTCAGTACCTCAAATACTTTCTCCAGTTCCTTGACCCACGAGGTAGCTGCCTCGGGATCTCCATCTCCGACAAACTTCGGCGGCATAGCTTGAGAAACTATTCCACCAGCTTATGCATCAGTCGATATCTATTTGTATTTCCAACAACAGGGTTCCCTTGGGGTGCCTGAATTGCAGAGGCAAAGATAGGAGCACCCCGATTCCTTTCTTGTCAGTCCAGCCTATCTCCTAGTGCTCTCAGCGCTTGGAGAACATCAGCCATAGTCGGCTCTTTCTTGACAGGCTCAGCGACACGAAGTGGTCTTTCCTCAGCTACAATCTCATCGATCGACCTGATAGGCCTCCTTCGGGGTGCTCAGGGAGCTCTTCTGCCTCGTCCGCTCGTTGCACAGGTGAGTTACGGAGTCCTGCTCACCCATGGAAAAACGCGATCAGAAGGTAACCCAACAACTTACTACTCAAGTAGCAAACACATACATCAAGCTTATAACTATCCCATTTCCCATCGCTCCTCATTACTCCAGGCTAATGACCAGATGGATCAGGCTGATCTTACTCTGATACCACCTTGTACGGGAATGCCACGCCCCGATCCTCGAGCATGCGGCAACCCTACCTTGACACCTTTAGGTCACGAAGGATAGCGTCCCAGGCTCGCTATCGACCTATAATCGAAATACGTATGCGGAACGTACCAAACTCCTAGACAATAAAATCGATATGGGATAAATTAGCAGGAACATTCATTCAATCAATTCAACGAAAGAAAACCTTAATCCTCAAGCAAAGCAGAGATTAATTAACCCTATAGAACTAAAAGCATACACCCCCATTCTTCGAGGCGGCTCTCTAGGACCTCAAAAGTGACAATGGTCGGTAGGGTTAACTCCATATCTACTCCAAAAGGTCACTCTAAAAAGTCATGCCTCAGCGACCACGAAGTTCCGTCACTTGTGGCCTGAAAATTTGTCCCCCAACGATGTGAGAAATAAATCTCAGCGAAGTCAACACTTAAGCTCGGCTACGATGACGATTCACCCGGGATATCCTACCAAACAAACATGGCATGACAACCAAAATAGATATCCAACCACACACAACTTACCCTCTAGGAAGCCACACATAATGTGATGCAGACATGACATGACAGTCAAATAACCCAATCAAGGCAAGCATCACATCACTCGACATAAATGATGTCACACGTAATTTATTATGAGATAGGGCATGTCAACCAAGAATTTAGGCATGTTAGCCCGGCACACTGGTCAGTTGTGCCTAGTACACTAGTCAGTTGGTACTCTTTTGGAGGCACCAGGCATTGTCCCTTATTTTCGGCGACTGCTTCTAATAGTCCATGTGATTCTGATTGTTACGGCACAGAGCTACCAGGAATCCCTTCTAGGATTTTGATCCGTCACAAGCTGTGATCGGCATCCGTCAAACTGACGTCACAAATGAGGTGCTTCCGACAAGTTGTAATTTTTCTATCGTAGCGGTACAATCTTGTAAGGAATCTTATCGTCCCATCATATGACCACACATGACACCCGACAATCAATCAATTTTGTCATATTTGATTTAGTCTGGATGCTCATACAAATGTGCTCAAAGACTCGGCCTAGGGCCGTTTTCATGCTAAATTATGCAATTTGAGTTCACACAGGTCATATGAATGCACAACCTCACTACTAGGCTTGCGCCCGGCATAGACAATGAAACACTCAGAAATTCAATCACTTCATATCACAATCAATTAACTGCACTAAGTCAAGCAGTCAAAACACGATCGATTAACCAATTTAATTAATCAAACGGCATTGATTAATCCTAATTTTATTAAATTATTGATTGATCGCTCGGTTCTCATCTATCGCTCGCTCGCGAACAACCACGGCAATCGATGCCCAATAAGTCAATCAATTAACAATCAACTAGCCACAGACGAACTAACTAAATCGACTAACTTAATTAATCGCGGCCATTTATCCTAAACCCAGTTTCTATCTAAACCGATCATGATTATTCTACCTAACTACCTTAATCGACTAATTAACTAATCCTAGGCTTAATTAGTGCCATAACCAAGGATTAGGGGTTAACTCACTAAGTTAACTAGCTTGAGCAGTCACAACACCGACGGCAATGATCCACAAATCCGGCGACTCCTCGGCGAACTCTCGACTCGGACTCAATTCCCAAGTTTCTCGACTCCCCGATGCTTCCTAGACCCAACGGCGAGTCACACAGCTTAGGGGAACACACAACAACGACATCCAACGACTGAGGCGGGTCTTCGATGGCCGGAATAAGCCACTAAAAGGCTGGAGGAGGCTTGGCTCCGGCAAAGGCAAAATAGGGCAGCTCAGTTTTGGGGCTATTTCAGGCGTTTCAAGGGCTAACGGGGCGAGGGTTGACCAGCGTCGAGAGATCTCTAAGGTGGCTGTGGGATGCGGCGACGGTGGTTAGAGGCTGCCGGAGGCAGCGGCGGCGACGCCTCGGACAGAACTGAGCAAGTTCTCGACAAAAAATAAGGGAAGGGGTCAAGGGTTGTTTCGGGGTCGTACGGCCAACGACCGGTGGCCAACAGCTCCGAGGGACAAGTCGGTGGGAGTCGACAGCGAGCGGCGCAAGGTGTCGGAGTCGGTCGAAGGACGGTTGAAACTCCTCGACCCGAAAATAGGGCACTCGGGCTTGACGAGCTTTGCGGCTGTTCGAGGGCCAAGCGGCGGTCACCGACGGTCGGTGGGGTAGCTGAGGGGCGGAGGATGACAGGACGATGGCTGGTGGCGGTCGGAAGCGGCACGAGAGTCAGCGGAGCTCCAAATGCCGACCGAACTCGAAAATAGGGCAGGTGGCGACCGGGGCTGTCTCGGGCCTTACGGCGGCAACCGGCGAACATGACAACAACGATGAGGTGGCCGTAGGATGGTGAAGTGGTGGTGGTCTCCGCGGGGCTGGACGTCGCGCAACAACGACGAACGGAGGAGGAGTTGGCTTAGGGGGGAGGGGGTTATCCAAGGGAGGGAAGGCAGAGAAGAAGAGAGAGAGCGTGAGGGAGAGAGAAGAGAGCATACGTGAGAGTGGACTGGTAGATGAGGCTGGTAGGTGGGACTTTGACCAATGGCGAGGCCCACATGGATTTGAATTCTCTTGTTTTCTAGTGCATTACTTGGGAGGGCAAAATGGTAATTCGATAATGCACGACTGAATAAAATTTTGGCTCGACTGAACAAAAGGTAAATTTGGTAATTCACAGGCTTGGCTCAATCAGGATTAGGCTCGGCGCAAGGATTTCAATCATATTTCGTGACGACTAAGAGTTACGGAGCCTAATCTAATTTACTGACTATTTCTAGAATTGTCCAAAATCCGTCTCTTAAATTTTTATGGTCCAAAATTTCATATCGACTGAAATTCTATTTCATTCATTTTTATCGAATTTATCGATTTACAAATGGCGAATTTCCAGGGCGTCACAAGGCGTGTGGATGGGGCATTCCCTACACCGCTTAAGAATGGATGTCCCTTAGCAAAGAAATTCAAAGGCTCGAGGAATGCCAAGAAATTGATAACTTCTTGTGGGCGGTGAATCGAGAAACCCAAGGACTTCAGTTTGAGAAGCTGTGAGTGAACATCGTGTCCTTTTATTTAGGCGAAAATGCATTGTTGTGGTGGCGCATGAGGAGAAACAATAAGGCCAACTATATCGACACACAGAAGGCATCTAAGGCGGAGTTCCAAAAGTGGTTCTTTCCCTCCTATGTAGAGGAGAACGCACGAAATGAGATGTGACATCTTGGATAAAGGATTCAATAGAGGCTCTGAATGTAAAAGGTGCAATAAAGACTCTGAACGCAAAATAGCTCAACAGAGGCTCTGAGAGAAAAGTGTTCAATGGAGGTTCTGAACGCAAAAATGTTCAGTAGAGGCTCTGAGTGCAAATAGTTCAACAGAGGCTTTGAGCGAAAAGGGTTCAACAGAGGCTCTATGCATGAAAGGAATGACTCAATAGAGGTTCTGCACGTGAAAAGAATGAGTCAATAGAGTCTCTGCACATAAAAGAAAAATCAAACCCATTGAATTGATTCATAGTGATGTTTGTAATATGAATTGACACAAATAAGAGGTAGTAATAAATACTACCTTTATTGATGATAACACTAAATACTGGTATGTATATTTGCTTAAAAGCAACGATGAACTTTAGAGAAATTTGTTCTCTATAAAAATGAAGTTGAAAATCAACTTAATAAGAAAATCAAAAGATTGAGAAATGATAGAAGTGGTGAATATGAACACCAATTGGTGAATTCTATGCATAACACAGAATTATATATGAAGTAACTATGCCTTATTCACCTCAATCAAATCGTGTTGCTGAACATAAAACTTGTAAATTGAAAGAAATGATGAACATGATGTTGCTAAGTCCAGGCTTACGTCAAAATATGTGGGTTGAAGCTATTTTGTCAAGCAATTACCTTTTGAACAAAATACCTCGAAAGAAAGTGTATAAAACTCATGATGAATCAAGTTCGTCTAAACAAATGGATAAGACTATAAATGATGAAAATAATGATTCATATCGTGAACTGGAATCTAGATGCAGCAAAAGAGCAAGAGTGAAAAAAAATCATTTGGAAATAATTTTCTAACTTATTTATTAGAAAAGGAGCCATCAAATCATACATAAGATGTGAATTCTTGTAAAAGACCTCTATGGAAGGAAGCAACAAATAGTGAAGTTGATTCCATTTTGCAAAATCATACTTGGAAGCCAATGATCTTCCTCTTGGTTGTAAGCTTTTAGGTTCCAAATGGATCTTTAAAAGGAAAATGAAAGCAGATGGCTTCATTAATAAGTATAAAGCCAGACTTATAATCAAAGGACACAACCAACAAGAAGGCTTAGATTACTTTGATATTTATTCTCCTGTGACGAGAATAAACTCCATTAGAGTGATACTTGCAATTGCAACATTACGAAGTCTAGAAGTATATCAAGTGGATTTAAAAATAGCTTTCTTAAATGGTGGTTTGGATGAAGAAATCTAGATAGAACAACCTGAGGGTTTTATAAATCTTGCACACACAAAAAAAGGAAAGCCCGTAAATTGGTGAAATCATTGTATGGCCTAAAACAAGCGCTGCAACAATGGCATGAAAAGTTTGATAATGCAACGATTACCAATGGATTCAACATCAATGAATATGACAAATGTGTCCACATTAAAGAGATGAAAAATGGCTATGTCATTTTGTGTCTGTGCGTAGATGACGTACTCATTATTGGTAGTGATGAAAAAATGATCAAATCTACCAAGAATATGTTGAATTCAAGATTTAATATGAAAGATTTGGGACCTACTGATGTGATTTTAGGTATTAAAATCACAAGAACATCAGAAGGTCTTATTTTAAACAGTCAAATTATGTGGACGGGATTCTTGAAAAATTCAACATGAATGATTCTGGTATTAATAGAACACTATTAGACAATAGTCTTCATCTATCAAATAATAGATAAGAGGGTATTTCTTAAGTAGAGTATTCCAGGGTTATTAGAAGAATGAGTTACTTGTGGTTGTTAACATTTGATTTTCGATTAGTCTTTTTCAGTTTATTTTTGAAAAATTCACAAAATTTTATAAAAAATTTTAAAATTTTAAAATCAATTTTGGTAGCCTTGGCCAAGCCTAAGGAACCATTTTTGAATAAAAAATAATTTTTTTTATTTTTCATATTTTTTTAATATTTTCAAAAATAGAAAAATAGATGAAAAATCAAGAAAAATAGCATTTGAGGTCACAAAAATATGAAAAAAATAGTCAATATTTTTATTTTAATTCCCTTGTATTTTTTATCTCATAAAAATTCCAAATTAAATTTCAATTTTATGTGTTCTTTTGTTACACGTATGATTAAATTTGGTAAAAAAATATCAATTGAGTCTTTTAATTTGCAATTTTGACATTTTTAGGGTCTTGACATTAAATCTAATTTTTCTTCATTGCAATTTAGTGTAATTATTCGCGCAAATTATTCAATTGCATGAATTGAGCAAAATTGCAAACTTTATTGCAATTTAGTCCTTGAATTTTGACATAATTGAAATTACTTTCAATTCAAGGGCTACCTTTACAAATTGAAGCCACTGCCCAATGTAATTCATCATTCTGAGTCGATTGGCATAGATGGTTTGATCTAATTTGACAGTTTGAGCCTTCAATTTCGTAAATTTTCGAATTGAAATTAAGGACAAATTTAGGGTTTTTATAGAGATTGACATGAGCTTTTGGGTAAAATCACATTTTTAAATAATATTCATGCCCTAAGTTAGATTTTGAGATTCAATTTGCAAAAATTCCCCGCAAATAAGGGTTAATTTTGGAAAATCAAGTTAGAACCGGTTCTGACCGGTCAAACCGCCCTGTTAGACTGGTCGAACCGGTGTGATACATTGTCGTCTTCTTCCCCAAAAGCTCATGCAGATGAACAGCAACAGGCCGAACTTCGAAGACTAAATTGAAGGTTCAATCAACCATAATCACCAAATCTATGGTAGGGGTTCTGATCTTCAAGAAGAGACACGTCGATCGGGACTGGTGGTGTCGTCAATGGTCACCGGAGCGAGGCAGAATTGGTTGGTCAACATCCTGGGGGCCGTGAAAGTCAACTTTCACAAACTGGTCAAATCAGACATCTGTTCACGCACGCCGGGAAATCATTTCGACTTAACGGAGTTGCCCACCGCCTCCGCGCGCCGTTTGGACCAAACGGCACGCATGGTCACGTGCCATTTGGAGTCAGTTAACTCTTACCATTCGGCGCTAAAAAATTTGAAAGCTGTATATAGCTTTTAGAGGAGGGAGCTCGGCTCATTCTGTTTGGGAGGCGTAACAGAGTCGAAAGAGAGAGAGAGAGAGAGAGAAAGAGAGAGAGAGGAGATAGAGAGCTCTCTTTCCAATTTCCATTGTAGAGAGCTTGAACTCAAAATACACGGCACTGGTCAGGCCATTCTTGGCTAGACCGAAGCCGAATATCTCCTTTAGAAGTTCAGCGAGGCGCACAGCAAGCGATCGCGATCGACAGCGCCGCCTGAAACACCGGAAAACGGTAAGTTGAACTTCAACCTGAGCTTTTGTTCATTAATGGCGGATCTTCATTTCGGCTTCAATTCTTTCGATTGATGTGTGCATTTCGTATCTGCTGCATCACTGAACACTGTTGTATGTTTTTTATTGCATTGAAATTGAGTCAAACCTCGTATTCGAACCCCGTCGCCATGGCGGACCCTGTCGAAGCTTCCCTAGCTAAAACTAGCCTAAACGAAGTCATTCGGACCTGTACGTAAGTGTTCTAAACTCGTATAGAGGCGATTGTGTGAAGGAATTAGCTCGACTTGCTCTTTGTGGCTCGATTGAACTGTCATGCCTGTATACTGTGTAAACTTCATTATTCTTGATTCTGTCTACAAAATTGTATGAGGCTACGATATGTTGTAGGCGAGATGTAGACAAATCGATTGCCATTAGATTTGAGTCAATTGGTCAAGGTTTGGTTGCCGATCAACGGTGGAAAAACCCCGACCGTCCATTTTCGTTGTATGCGTCGGGAGGTTGAAGATGATTTTATGGTGAGTCAACAAGTCAAAGGTCTAGGTAGCAGAACGTGATTGGTCCATGTGGATGTCGAGTCAGCTCGACCGTTAATCTGTTTAGGTTGAGTTAGTTTAGATTGGACGGTCGAGATTAATCGATTCCTTTTTTTGACCGTCCGATTAGAAGTTAGGAATATCCAAAAATGGTTTTATAATCAGAAAATCAAAATAAATCGGAACGGTGCCGTTTGGATAAGTGAGTAGGCGACGTCGTTTAAGTTAGTATGGACGGACGGTGCAGATTGAGTCTTAGATTTTAAACACGACCGTAGAATCAAGTAACTAGATCTGATTGAGGAGTAGTCGGCTTCTCATCTGAGCCGTAGGTTTCAGTCAATCGATCCTAAGGCCGAGAAATAGTCACGTGGTTCAACAGGAACCGTCGAATTAAATCCAAATAATCAAAAAAATTAAAAAAAAAAAGAGCAGAACGACGTCGTTTTGGGTGCGGGTCGCGTGGGTCCGGGTCTGGGACGGGTTCCGACCCTGTCCGAATCATTTTTTTAATAATAAAATGTCTGAAAAAGATTTTTAAATAGAAAAAAATTAAAAAAATATTAGAAAATTCTAAAAAAAGTTAGAGAATCCTAGAAAATTAAAAATAAAATGTAGAAAAATTGTGAAAAATTTCTAAACATTCCAGAAATTTTTAAAAATTTAGGATTGACCACAGACAACTGGTTAATCTTATTTTTGGGATTTCTTATCTTTTCATCTGAGAATTGACGATATTACCCTTTCGGGGTAAGTCGTCTATGCCTTGTCTTCGAGATAAGTCGATAATGCCAAATTAAGAATTAGGGTCGGATAGGCGATCAATTCATATACTTGGATTTTTGAATCTCGTCCCTTTTTCTGAAATGACGATTTTACCCCTCAATGGGTAAATCGTCTTTTCTATTCCAATCGAGCCGTGAAAATTGTTCAAAATTAGGATTTGGGTCTGGTGGTCAACCAATCCTTGTGTTTGGAATTTTCATTTCTCAACACTTTCTGAAATGACGGTTTTACCCCTCAAAGGGTAGATTGTCCTAAAAATTTCAGAAAAATTCGAAAAATTCCCGAAAAATAGGAAATGGATCGATCTGATGACCAATCATATTTCCAACATTTTTTGATTTCATATTTCATCTGAAATGATAAATTTTTCCTTCTTGGGCAAATTATCCCAAACCTCTTCAAAATTACGATTTTGCCCCTCAAGGGAAAATTATGTCAAAAATATTACAAAGCCTTGATTGACATATCTCTAGGTTAATAGGGCCTCGCTAGGGATGCCACGTTGCTTTCATGTGATTTATCCGCACGTATTGGATCCTTGATTTGCGTATTCATTTTATTGATTATGAGTACTAGGGCAGTCACTATCACGCCTCGCGCCACAGGCATGAGCGCGCGACTCCCTACAAGCACAAATTATCTCTTGAGGTCCCAATATTCAAACATGGTTCGAAAGACATACCATATAAAAAGCAAACACACGGAAGCGACGATATAATAACTCCTCCATACAAATATAAAATGGGACTTGGGTAACGAGAACACTAATAATACATAAGATCCAAATGTTCATACAAGAGCATAGTAAACCAGATCCGCTCTTCAGTAGGGGGACAGGGTGAGTGCAAAAGAGGTCCATCATCATCACCAAAAAGGAATGGGCATCAAGGTCACCGTCAAAATGTCAGACTAGTAAACCAGGAGTTCCTAAGTAGAGCTGCTGGAGTCATCAGTCTCCTCGACCTCCTCAGTAGGCTCATACTCTGAGAAAGTCTCTGAGCAAATCTCCACCGTATCCTCGAGCGTCTCGTCCGCGAACGGCTCCACCAGGTCATCCTCGGTAGCCTCGACCACTATGACCTTCTCAATATCCTCCATGGTCGTAGTCCTATCAACCTCTACTGAATCCCGAGTGGGATGGCACCAGCTAGGGATCACTCCATAAGGCACCTCAGTGGGCTTTAGTGGCCCCGTGAAAATATCTTCTACCTTTCTAAACCAGGCCTCATATCTATGAGGCTTCCAACTACTACCACCCTCGTCTATCCAAACGACTGTACACTTCCTAACATAGATGGTCCCCTGCCCGTTAGGGAACTCGTCAAAATAAACCGACATATCTTTGGAGTCGCCAAACTTGATGGGCCACATCCTCAGGGTCTAGGATCTGTAAAGAAGGGGATCCCACAACGGGGTGAGATATACATCTCAATAAGGGGGGTCCTAACCCTAGGTTAGGCTAACAGTTCACTCAGGCAAAAGCAAATGCAAATAATACATACAAAATCGCATGAGGCATTCCACTATCACAAAATAACACGCAGATGTCAAGCATGCAATCAAGGCATCTTATCACATCATTAAACTCAAGCATGCATTTCAAACCAAATTGCACCTTCCACCCTTTTCCAGCCTCCTCACTTTCATGCCCCGTCTAGCACGCCTCAGGCCCGGTCCGCGTAAACGCATCAAACCGTCTCATTGGCAAACCCGCATAAACGCATCAGGTTTTCAATGTTACTCCAGGCCTGTGTCGACACATCTCAACTTCGTCCCGCGTTTCAACGCATCAGGACTATGGCCTTCTCAACCCCGCGTCTCATACTCCTCAAGGTGTCATTCAATTCAAACCCCGCGCCTCAGCGCCTCAGGGCATTCATTCACACCACCCCGCGTCTCTACGCCTCAGGGTGTCACAACATCTCAGACATGCCATAAATTTCAGTTCATTTTATAGCACACGTTCGATTGCAAGCTCATGCGACAAACTACACATCCATGGAATGAGAGACAATTACATTTGACATACAAATGCAACAACCAATTCATAACACAAGCATCATCAATCAATCAAGCCCTCAATAGCTTTCTAGGACATACATTGGGCAACCACATAACAACTTCCAAAAACACCGATCGATTTGTATCCAAATATCACCCAATCGAATCCAATCTTCCTATCAAAGGTTTAGAATCCCCTTACCTCAAGCTTAATACAATACAATCCTTCTCCCAAGCACCTCAAGAGTTCGGTCTAAATAGTCCAAGGACAACTCAACCGCGCAACCTAATGAAATTTATCCAATCGTCAATTTTTCTTGCTCAATTCACTGATCCATGGGACATACACCTTATTGACACGTTCCTCAACATCCTAGCATGTCTTAATGATGAGTTTAAGACTCAATTTCAACGCCAATGGCCCTCAACAGAACCGGCGTGCATAGAACCGAACCCGGCATTTTCGATTTTGCTTGTACCCTAACTAATCAGCCCTTAAACTACCTCAAATTCTCAATTTATTCACCAATCTACTTGCTAACATGTAGTTCTAGGGGTTGGGAAATCTCACTGAAAATTTAGAGCCAAGGCGGCGCCAAAAAGCCCTTGAATGGCACCGGTCCTCCCCAATCTCCAACCAATCAATTCTGGCCTTTCAAACACAAGACCCATTTGGGGTCAAAACTCCGTCAAATTAACCTAAACTTTTTACCACATCTCAATCTATGTGTCCCCTAAATTTCCACAAAATTTGGTTGCAAAAATCCAAGATTTCGGAGTCCTAAGAGGCCAAAAATGTGGCTTACCTCTGGTCGAGACGATTTTCATCGGCTTTCGGGAGATTGGCTGGCCGAGGCTCCTCACTGAGTCAAATGGCTCGCTTCCACTTTAAGAACGTCAGCAAGAGTTTAAGAAAGGAGTGGGTGGTCGGCTTGGTGGCTCGGAGTTCTCGGAGGTGGCGGTCAACGGCGACAAAGTTGGCAGTAGAATCCTGTCGGGTTGGAGAGCTCTCAGCAGCAAGAGAAGGAAGAAGAAGAAGAAGAAATCAGCAATGGAGGAGGGGGTTCGGCCAAGTGAGGGGAGAGAGAGAAAGAGAGAGGGGTATATGCAATTTCAAAAGTCAACTTGTTGAATGGTTGGTAAAAAGTGACTCTATCAACATCATGGCTTAATCTCTTGACACTTGTCCAAGGTGTCAATCAAAGTGCATCCAATGGCTTTCATTTTCTCAAATTTTCGGCAGCTTTGGGGGTGTGTTAATGATCAAAATGCCCTCATCCAATTATATAGGTAAGGCTAAGGCTTAAGGGGCAAAATGGTAATTTTACCCCCGACATCCAGAAAGTCGTTTTTCTAATTTTCATTTTCTTTGATAAGGCGAAGGCCAATCCAATTGTATTGTTGGAATTCTTGATTCTCCATTTTCGAATTTCAAGACTTGTTTCTGAATCATTTCTCTATCCAATGCTATTCCAGCCTATCCCGAGCTGACGGACGACTTTTGCTGACGTTATGCGTATCGACCCTGTGACTCATATCACAATTAGGGCTCATCAATTCATGGTGACTTTGATTGTCATGTAATTGTGAATCACTTGTTTCGATGGTCTCGATCGTCATAGTTCAATTTAGAAAAATTTTACAAATTGTATATTGGTTAAGCGGCATCACTCGCGCTCCAATCATATAACGCTAGCAATATATTCCTTAATCGTTCTTAGATCGGCCTTTTTGGCTCTAAATGTCGCCTCGACAATCCTTATGGTCAAAGTGTCATTTCCTATTCGAATTCCCTAGGTCCACGTGTCTCGTCTTGCGTTAGCCTTTCCCTTTTGGTCATTCAACTCAAGATTGATCAGATCCGAGCGAAATACCACTGAAATACATCGTTAGATAATTCCTCATTACTGAGTGTTGAATGACAGGAAAATCAGAATGTCATAGTCACTCCTATCTGCATGAACTCCTAGTTTTAGGGTTCGCGCCTCACTCATCTGCATGAAATCTCAAGTAAGATAAATCATTCAATTTAGATGTCGAAAGGGCGTCAACTTTGACAGTTGGCGTAACAAAGTCTCCAATTCCATTTCTCTAGTTTTCGCAGAATTGAATAGAATGCTTTCAGCTATTTGATAGGGTTTTCAATCGTACCCTCAACGAAATGATTGGTGGCGACTCCTTGGCATGTACACATATCACATGTCACCAGATCACACAGAAGGCCGACCACGTATACTGCAGTTGTGACTTGGGTAATGAGCCTTGGGAGAGACCCGCGTCCGACCAGAGCTGACGGCCCATTAGCCCGTCTCGAGATGTTGCGCTCGAGAAGGTCGCGATAGACTGGCGACTCCGCTGAGGACATTTTCCAAACCAGAATCTCTAGTTAAGAATTTTAGAGGACTTGAACCAATTAAAAGGTTGATTGGTTTATCTAACCCTATTTTTTGCAAATGCTCTTGAAGGTGAGGTACATATCCTAACTATTGTGTTAGATAGTTTTGTAGATTGGAGAAATAAGGGGTGGAGTGTTTATTGACGTCTTTCTTGCTGGTTGGAGTTGGGATTGTATGTTTATTTTTATGCATATATTGAAGCGGTGTTTGATACAAACTGTTGTGCATGACCTTGCATTATGATGATCACGACACATCGCGCACACTGGCGATCAAACCCCAACTACAACCACCTCTAGGTTACCTTAGATAGGGAAAGGGTACGAAAGAATCTCGTGTTTGATGGCCCTTGAGACTTTCGTGTTCGTTCCCGCTTACGATCCAAATTGATGATATCTAACGCTCTTGGGTGGGTACTCTTGGGGAGTAATCTGCCATATTTGGATCGTAGGAGCCTGGGCCATAGGTTCCTCGCCTGATTTTATTTCTAGAGTATATTCCCACTTGTCTCATGCGCATGTCAATGGAAGATTGATATACCTAAATCGCTCATTGTTACCAAGGAATGTTTCATGTTCCCTAAGGTTTTGATTGGTAAGGCATTTGCTTTCGATGTATTTCCTTACTCTTTGTTTCATAGTATGTTCATGTGTTGCATATTATTCCCATCTACATGCATTGCATACATTCTGAAATTATTCTAGTGACTGATTGAAATAACTATGATAGGGGATAAGATGTCGTTATTCCCTAGAAGCTCGACGGAATTAGTGGCCTTCGAGTGTTTAAGAAAAGTCACTTGTCCCGGATCGAACACAAGGTTACATTTTACTAGATTTGTACACGGCCGAGAGCTGACTTGACGTAAGCTGGGATATGCTGAAGATTGCCAGACTAGTTATTATGTCGTTAACTTTAGATTTAAGCGGTAGGCGGATGAGATGTTCAAGCACTATCTAGAGGTGAAAAGGCAGTACCGCAACAACTTAGTTAGAGAAGCTTATGCCCGCTGAAAATCTGAGCGTCAAGCCAGGGGGAACCAACCTGTGATTTCTCTTTGGAGGAAGAAGAGACGCCCTGCAACTAAGACAAAACCAAGGCGTATCATACTCAAAAAAGTAAAACCCAACATGACCCCTGAAGTCATCATACCATGGACTAGAGAATGGCCATAAGAGCTAAAGCGTCTCAATCAACCTACTGAAGACTATCCTTCGCATTTTGAGGAACGCTCAGCTAGGGTAAAAGTTCTGATTACCGAGTCGTGTCCTGAAGAGGGACTAGACAAAGATGCCATCAAGAAGGAAATCTTGATTGACTATAACCTTAAAGAAGACTAGGTTTTGGGGAGGGATAGTTTCGATTCCACATTCTAGGGGCCTTTTATGGCTTTCTTGTTTTAGAATAAACTCATCCCCTCATGAAACCCCTCTCGACCTCTCATAGTATATCCTTTTTGTAATAAGGAATTTCATATGTTATGTTCATAGTTGAGTTTTGACCAATGGAATGTGACATTGTTATTTCCTTTAGTCACTAAGATGATTTTGGCTAATTGCATAATTCACTTCTTTGAAATTTGAATTAGACCTTGAGTCAGGTTTTTCATACTTGAAAGAGACTTTAATTTTCATTTCATTAATAGGAATATGCAATTAAATCAGTCCATGCATATTTCATGACATTTGTATAAACGTGTTTAAAGTAATCTTTAGCAATTGATCTTTCAAAATCATTTGCATATTTTAGACTTGATGGGAAAGAATGACATCCAAGTGTTCAAAGTCCCTTGAGCTGAGCTCATAGCCTGGTGGGATAGCATGGGTGAAGCAAGCCAGAAGTACGCCAGATTGCGGCTAGGATATCTGTTGGACCTACTGAAGATTGAATGTCCACCTTTCTTTATCCAAGCCATGGCACTCTATTGGGATTCAACCACTGCGACGTTCTGCATAGAAGGATCGGAAGTTACCCCTACCCTTGAGGAATATAACGCCGCCATTGGAGTTGAGTTTACTCACTTCTTATTACAACCTCCTATAGGGTTTGAGCCTTTGAGTCAACTAGTTGAATTCTTGAATGCAAATCTCATTGAAATCAAAACATACGCCAAAAGTAATTCAGGGCGAATTTCCTTATCCTTTCTTCTAGAAAGTTTCCCAACCTCCCTACTAGCAAAGGAACTAAGTCTGTTAGAGCCGTTATCTTGGCATTCTTTAACTTTGTCCTATTTCCAATCTCGCCTATAACTTTTGATCCTATCATGGCTATAGTAGTCAAACAAGTCTGTCATAGGTGAGATTACTCGAACCTTATCCTAGCTGAAACCTTCATCTCCCTCAACCGTTTTGGGAAAAACAAGAAAGGGATTTTTAGAGCCTCTAATGGTCTCCTATACATGTGGTTCACATCCCATATAAAATAATTTCATATCCATATGGGTTTCAATGAGATTAGGTCTAATGCCCATCCTCTTAGAACTTTCGTCAAAACCCATACACGCGTTCCTGAATTCAACTTCAAAGAATGGAAGGAATTTCTTAGAGCTTTAATGCCATAACAACTCCGATGGCGGCTTAGATTACCAAATTTAGGTAAAGTTAGGCCCACACGCAATGAGGAAGATCCAGTCCCCTTGCTAGGGCTCACAGGCGTCACCGCATATTATCCAAGGAGGGTAATACAGCAATATGGGGCATTGCAAGAGGTTCCTTCATCGCCACAACTAGATGTCTGCTCATTTGACGTACTGAAAGAGATCCTTACAGGAGAGAAGAAAAAGCAATTTGAAGCTAAGGTAGAGTCCATCATACGAGCTTTGAAAAACTCTTGAACGGAAGACGTGGAATGGCCAGATGATATGACCTCCAAGATGAATACTCACAGAGCTTCTACTAAATATATCCAACGCTTTGAAGCGATCAGACGCAGCTTCGTCAAACCTTATGTACCCGAAAACATTGTGCCATACGTGCCTGAAATGGAGCCATATATACCAGAAGACATGGGATCGCCATCATATTTAGAAGACGAGTATTCCCAGAATGAGGGATTTGATCTTTGCTAGGACGATGAGGGTGCCCTAAACCCTAAGTGCCCTAGACTTAGATAGACTATTTTGTCAAGTGTAAAACATGTGAACACTGTGATGATTTCTTAACATATGGATACTCATATGTATTAAATGTTACTTTTAATACTTCTGTATGAGCATATGCATGTTTTGTCGATGCATCAAAACTATCGTCGAAGATTGCGCTTCCTTTAATTTCATGAATTCTCTTGGCAAATGATTGAAAGAACTACTCACGTAAGACTAAGGCTTGTAAGGTAGTCATTTTTCTCATTCATCAATAGAAAACATGCAATTGAAGGAATCATGTGCTTTCCTTATTTGTCATAAAGAGATTCTTACTTGTTATTTTCAAATAAATGGATATTCTCTAATCACGGAATTACCAAGACATCATTTCCATACTCGACTTAAGACTAGAATGGAGCAGCAGGAATTGACTCCGCGAGTGGGCATGTTAGAGACCCAGATGACCACCATGACTACCATGATAATTGAGATTAAGGCCATGTTGGAAGCCTCCCGAGCTAGACAGACGGCGGTACCTAACCTGAACGACTCAGGTCAATCTTCAATACCTGATACAACTGACAAAAGGACCATTGAAGGTGCCCAACATATCATAGAAGACATTCGTGCACCAAATGTCCAGCCACAATCGAAGATGCCTCCTATTATCATCAATCTTGAGAAGGAGGAGAAAGGAAAATAGGCTATGAAAACTGAAGCCGAGGCTAAGAGAATAGCCAAAATTGAAGAGTGTTTGAGCGGTCAGGGCTATGAGTTAGCTCATTTCGACAAGATATCACCGTTTGCTAAAGCGAAGACTCCTCCAGATTACAAAGAACCGAACTTTGTGGGAAAATACAACGGGACAGGCTGTCCATGTGCTCATCTCAAATACTATATGTGCAAGATGTCACACTATTCTGATTATATTCCACTCCTAATGAATACGTTCCAAGAAAGTCTAGTCGGCGCTGCTTTAGCTTGGTTTATTGAGTTAGACCTGGATGATTACAACGGATGGGACGATCTTGTTGAAGATGTCCTCAGGCGGTATAGGTTTAACACGGCTACGGCCCCGATAAGGGAAGATCTGTTGCGAATGATGAAAGGAAGAAGCGAAACAATCAGAACATATGCCCAGAGATAGCGAGCCTTGGAAACCCAAGTGAAACCACCGATCCCGGAAGATGACTTGATTGACCTGTTCTTGAAGGCACTTTCCTATGATTATTTTGATAGACTGAACACTTCAGGATGTCAAATCTTTACATCCTTGATAAAGGAGGTTGAGAGATTGGAATGGGCTTTAAGAGAAAGAAGGCCACATGAAGCTTTAACAAGAAAGAAATATCCCTCGAGAAAAGAAAGAGAGGCTGGAGTTGATATAAACCTTTGTGCCGGATTCCAATAAACCCAAGGTGATCGCTAATTCCAATCAGGCAAGATGAGGATCGTCATGGTCAGTGTCTAAAGAACAAGAGCCTAGGAAGAGACAGCCTCCGAAGCAATTCTCTCAACTTCCAAAATCATTATCCAAGTTGATCCCGATGTTACTAGAGCACACTTAGTAGCAAAGGAGCCTCCTAGAACAAATCCGACGAAATATCCTGGTTTCAAAGAAAGCCAGACTTGCACTTATCATATGGGTGAAAAAGGACACAATGTAGATAATTGCTACATCCTTAAGTTGAAGGTTCAAGCTCTCATTGACAATCAAATTCTGAAATTCAATGATGTAGCTCCAAATGTGCAGGAAAATCCACTTCTTGACTACCAAGCAATTGGTATAATATTTGATGACGAGGAAAGGAACCATCTGGAGCTGAAGGTGAATATACCTAAATTAACCAATATTATGGCAATCATATCATCATACCCAAAAGATGAAGAAGTATCGACTGAAAGAAAGAAGCTATGCATTGCTAAGATGATGAGCCTGGGGATAATGTCGAGTGTGGTTGATAAAGAGTTTGAAGGAATTAAAGCCTCGGTGAACTTAGAATGGAACCAGTTTGTGGTTAAAATCGAGCAAGGAAATATGTGGAATGTCCCACATGAAAGTCTGGTAGGCGACGTAGAGCTGATTACCAAACTAGAAAAAGAGCTTGATGAAGACGAACTACAAGCCGTTAAGCGAAGCCAAGCTGATCGTAGATTTGCAGCTAAAGCACTAGAGAGAGGCGAAGTCATAGACAATCTAGGCGAGGATTCCGATGGGTACAACTTCAAAGTAAAGTACTCTGCTCCTCCTAATTTCTTCCAGAGAATAGAAGATATCATACCGCATGGGTGGGGAGGTATGGATGATCCTGTTCAACCCGAAACCCAAGAGGCGGTGATAGAGCCTTTTATAGAAGAACCTGAATCATCTCCCAACCAAGTGGCGTCAGAACATTTCCTACGCATAGAAAAGCAAGTGAATGATCTCTTAAGAGAGATGGAGGATATGTCATTCTGATTGACAATGCGCAGTCATCCTCAAACGATAAATAACGAGCTTGACACAGAGCAGTACGCTAGGATGGATAAAATAATAACCTAGTGGCAATGCTTGACGGAATTATTCGAAAGAGTAACCAGACACTTGAAGTTTACAATTTCAACTGAGTCAAGTAATGTTGACAGTTACCACCAGATAGGATACGAAGATTTTTCTGAAGACTGGAGCGATACAGTGGCAATGATTGAAACTGCTGCAACTGTACTGATTAAACTGGATGAGCTTGACAACTTGGGCCAAGAAGAGGATTATTTGGTGAAACCAGTGATAATTCACCTACCGAGAGATGAATCCGATGACGAATCTGAGCCAGAGATATCCTACCTAACAATAATAACCATACAAGTCCCGTTAGTTGAGATCTACGACTCTAAGGCAGTTCATTAGGACAATGGAACGAGTGAAGTATATGCCGTGATGAGATCCAGACGATTTTACTCCCCAAGAGAAGACGAATCTTAGAAAAAAGAGGTATCAAAAGAGGATGCGGAAAAACTCCTATCTATCGTCAAGACCAGCGAATTTGAGGTGATAGAGCAGTTAAGGAAAATGCCAGCCCAGATATCTATGTTGAATTTGTTCACCAATTCAGAAAAACATAAGGATGTGCTGCTAAAGGTGTTAAATGAAGTGCATGTCCCTGAAACCATCAATGACGTACAATTGAGAGATTTTGTAGGGGCAATCCTTCTTATGGATCAATTGAGCTTCTCTGATGAAGATTTCCCCAAGGAGGGAAGAGGGCACAAGAAGACTTTATACATCACTGCCCACTGTAGTGGAAAGAGAGTGGCATACGTGCTAATTGACAACGGATCAACTTTTAACATCTGCCCGTTGGCTACCTTGAGGAATTTGGGCATTAAAGAAGAAATGATTCGAACTTCCAAAGTAGCTGTTAGAGCCTTTGATAGGATGAGAAAGACAGTGGTAGGTGAGATCGAGCTGAATGTGCTCATAGGCCCAACTAAATTCTCCATAAACTTCCTGGTGATGGATCTACCAAGCGCATTTGGATTCCTGTTAGGGAGACCCTGGATTCACATTGCTAGAGCAGTACCCTCGAGTCTGGATCAGAAAGTGCGATTCGTAATTGATGGGAAGATAGTTACCATTCATGGGGAAGTTGACCTCGTTGCATATTAGAATAGTGATATCCCTTACATTGAACCTGAAGTTAAGGAAGAAGCTAGCTATCATTCCTTGGAGTTGGTGGCAGTAATCCACACTCCTGTAGAAACGAAACTGAAGGTTCCTTTCGTCTCTGAAGCTAACCTTTTACCAGCTAAGATGTTGCTAGCATATGGGTTCAACCTAGGAAAAGGTCTTGGCAAGCATGGTCAAGGAATCAACACTCCTCTACAGTTAAAATCCAACGAGCATAAGATAGGCTTGGGATATCATAACACTCGTATTGGTGATTTCACCTCGAAGACAGCAGGCCGAGGCCGAGGCAAGAGTCGTGGATGCCAACGAAATCAAAAGGATTCCTTCATTGGTTCTCCAGCCTGGAAAGACAAATCTAAGATGTTCAGCAGTACTTTAAACGAATATTTCAACAAAGACTCTAAGTGGCTGTCAGAAGAAAGAATAACTCTATCAGCAGAACCAGATCTTGCAAACCCTTTTCTGGGAGATGATTCTATGAATGTCGTTATAGAGTAGCTTGATGAGGAAGCCGATACTTCTAAGTAAAAAAATCTCTCCCTTACTTTTAATACTGCATTTAAATTCATGCATTTCTTCGCACTATTCATCTTTGTTGTTTGAAGTAGAGGTAGGAAAACGCCTTTGGATCTCCGACCGTTGGTCCAAATCGCATTCCTTGTAATGCGGTCCATTTTTCTATTCAATAAAATGCACAAGTTTTATTAAGGACATATGGGACTACAAATCAGCCCAATGATGATACTAGCCTTCCATATGGAAAGCTTGAGGTCTGATTTGCTATATGATTCCTAATTTCCAAAAGATTTTTTAAGGAACAAGGATGTCTGAGGATATGAGGACTAGTTCCATTTATGCTTGCACTTACCTTGAAATCTCTTTTGAAAAGATTTTTCACACTCATGCATCGCATCCTCATATGAAACAAAGACTAACCAATCTCATGACATTTCAGGCATATCATCTCAAACATGCATACTAGGTTACTGTACGAACCGTACCACCAAGATGATTACTCCTACGATATTGAGGAAGACGCAGATGGGGGTTATGCAGCTATTTGTTGAGATTGCAGTGCCTTTGAAAATTCGACCCCTCCCACTTCAAAAGAGCCGATAGTCATTAACTTGGGTGATGCTGCATATGTCAAAGAAGTCAAGATTGGTAGACATCTGTCCCGAGCTGAAAGGCTCATATTTACTGAATTACTAAAATAATACCGGATGTTTTTGCATGGTCATACGCCGATATGCCGAGTTTAGGTCTAAGAATTATAGAGCATGCGTTACCACAAATCCCACTATTAAACTTGTGAGACAAGGCAACCGACGGATGAAAGCTGAGTTAGAAGACATAATTAAAGAAGAAGTGATGAAACTTCTTAGAGTGGGCTTTATTGAATCTATCACTTAGTCAGATTGGATTGCAAACATAGTTCTCGTCATGAAAAAAATGGTAAAGTCTAAATCTGTGTGGATTATCGTGATTTGAATAAGGCAAGCCCAAAAGATGATTTTCCGCTTCCCCACATCAATGTGCTGGTGGATAGTACAACTGGGTACGAATTATTCTCATTCATGGATGGATTCTCCGGATATAATCAAATCCTCATGAAGCAAGAGGACAAGCCAAAAACTGTATTTACCATCACTTGGGGGAATTTCTGTTATAAAGTGATGCCTTTTGGACTAAATAATGCTGGGGTAACTTATCAGAAGGCGATGATCATCCTATTTCATGACATGACCCATAAGGAGATCGAAATATATGTCAATGACATGATCGCCAAGTCCAAAAAAGGACAAAATCACATTCAAGTGCTACGAAAGCTATTTGAGCAACTTCAAAAATATAAGTTGAGGTTGAGCCTTAACAAATGTGTGTTTGGGGCAAAATCAGGGAAACTACTTGG
Organism: Rhodomyrtus tomentosa; assembly: GCA_028455895.1. Taxonomy (NCBI): domain Eukaryota; kingdom Viridiplantae; phylum Streptophyta; class Magnoliopsida; order Myrtales; family Myrtaceae; genus Rhodomyrtus; species Rhodomyrtus tomentosa. Next base: position 28,710,977 of record JAPCWY010000001.1, on the reverse strand, counting down.
ATTCATGGTCAGTAGCAAAGGCTTTGAAATTGACCCTTCTAAAATTCAAGCCATTTGTGACCTAGCAACTTCCTCAACGGTAAAAGAAGTAAGGAGTCTTCTAGGGAGATTAGACTACATCACCTTATTCATCAATCAGTTATCGAACGTAGCTAAATCAATTTTTAAATTGCTCAAGAAGGGTGCGAAAGTGACCTGGGATGCAGAGTGCAGTCAAGTATTCTAGAAGATCAAAACTTATCTAGCCACTCCACCAGTACTTGTGTCACCAATCCCAAGTCACCCCTTGACCTTGTATTTAACTATACAACAAGAGTCTTTGAGAGCCTTACTTGCTCAAACAAGCCCTGTGGATGGTAAAGAAAGAGTCATCTACTACCTGAGTAAGAAATTTACTTTATCTGAAGCAAATTATGTGTCTGTTGAGAGGACTTTTGTAGCAGCAGTGTGGGTACTTCGCAGATTGAGACAGTATACCCCATACCATCACATTCATCTGGTGACAGAAAATGACCCTATCAAATATCTCCTGGAGAAATCCGCCTTGATAGGAAGTTGGTAAAATGGCAAAGTGTTGTTGTTTGAATTTAATATCAAAAGCTCTCTGTAAAAGTCGGTGAAGGGAAGAGTTATAGCTGATATGTTGGAAGAGAACGCCCAAAATTGCACATCTTCTGGACGGACAAACATAAAAGATCAAGTTCTGAACCTCACAGAAGACAAATGGGTCATGTACTTCGGTGGTGCTGTTAATCTGTCGGGAGCTGGCACAGGGGCAGTGCTGATATCCCCTGATGGTCAACATTATCATATTGCAACAAAACTAACTTTCCCTTGCACCAACAAAGGACACATCTTTCAGACATAGGGGGAGATTCTATGGAAATACCTAAGCTACAAGTTTGTGGAGATTCTATGTTCATGATCTTTCAGACATAGGGGGAGTGGAAGACAAAGGATACAACACTCATCCTTACCATGAGTACCTAGAAGAATTGACACTTAAATTCGAAAGGGTGTCATTTGAATACATGCTAAGAGTGCAGAACCAATTCGTAGACGTGCTAGCCACACTGGCCTCCATGCTACAAATAACCGATGGATTGGAAATAGAGCCACTAAGGATCGGCGTGATCAGAAAACCAGCTTATTGTATGCTGATCGAAGAAGAATTCGACGAAGAACCATGGTACCATGATATCAAGAATTATCTCTTGAAAAGAGAATTTCCAGATGAATGTCAGGCAGGAGATCGAAGATATATAGCCAAGATGGCTAGTAAATTCTTCCTCAATGGACAAACTGAGACATTCCGATTTTCTAGTCATTTTCAGACTCATTAAAGAGAAGTGTATCTAGCGATGTGTTTCAGTCATATCTCGCTCGAATCTGATCAATTTGAGTAGACTGACCAAAAGGGAAAGGCTAACGCGAGACAAGGTACGTGGACCTAGGGAATTCAAATAGGAAATGGCGCTTTGACCATAAGGATTGTTGCGGGGACATTTAGAACCACAAAAGGCCGATCTAAGAACGATTAAAGAATGCATTGCTAGCGTTATACGATTGGAGCGAGGGTGATGCCGCCTAACCAACGTATAATTTGCAAAATTTTCCTAAATCGAACGTTCACGATCGAGACCATAGGAACTAGTGATAGAGCCTCACAATTACATGACAACCAAAGTCACCATGAATTGACAAGCCCTAAATGTGATATGAATCACAGGGTCGATACGCGTAATGTCTGCAAAAGCTGCCCATCGATTCGGGATAGGTTAGAACCGCGTCTGATAGAGAAAACGATCAGAAACGAGTCTTGAAAATTGAAAATGGAGAATCAAGAATTCCAATGTCATATTTGGATTGGCCATCGCCTTATCGAAGAATATTGAAAAGAGAAAAACGATGTTTCGGACGTCGAGGGTAAAATTATCATTTTGCCCCTCAAGCCCTAGTCTTACTTATATAATTAGACGAGGGCATTTTGGTCTTTAATTCACCCCCAAGGCTACCGAAAATGAGAGAAGATCTTGGCCATTGGATTGGCTTGATTGACACATTGGACATGTGTCAATGGATTAGCCATTGAGTGGACATTTTCACTTTTCCCCAACTACCATTCAACTCGTTGACTTTTGAAAGTTGAATATAGTCTTCTCTCTCGCTCTTGGCCGGCCATTCTCCCCCATCTTCATCGAGAGTCTTCTTCTTCTTCTTCTTCTTCTTCTTCTTCTTCTTCTTCCCTTGGCCGACTTGCTGTTGCCCGACCAGTTTTTGCCGCCGATTTCGCTGCAGCCGACGACCATCTCCGGCGACTTTTAGCCACCGAGCCAACCATCCACACCTTGCTCGACCTCTTGCTGACTTCCTCGAAGTAGAAACAAGTCGTTTGACCCACCGACGAGCTCCAGCCAGCCGATCTATCGCAAGTCGACGGAAATCGTCGCAACCAGAGGTAAGCCATATTTCTGGCCTCTTAGGACCTCGAAACTTTGGATTGTTTCAACCAAATTTTGTGGAGATCTAGAGGACTCATATAGTGAGCTGTGGTAAAAATTTGGGGTTAATTTGATGGAGTTGTGACCCCAAATAGATCTTGTGTTTGAAGGGCCAGAACTGCCGGTTTGAGGACTTGAAGAAATCAGTGACATTCAAGGAGTTTCCGGCGACGACTCGGCCCCATATCTTCGATGAGCTTCCCAAACCCTTAGATATACATGTTAGCAAGTAGGTTAGTGAATAAATGATGGATTTGAGGTAGTTTAAGGGCTAAATAATTGAGGTATACACATAATCGAAACTCGTCCGATTCGGTTCTGTGCATACCGGTTCTGTGGGGGCTGTTGATGGTTGGATTTGAGTATCAAATTCATCAATGAGACATGCTAGGATGTTGAGAGACATGTCATTGAGGTTTGTGGTCCATGGATTGGTGATTGGGCAAGAGAAAATGACGGTTGAATGAAATTTCAATAGGTTACACGGCTGAATTGTTCTTGGGCTGCTTGGACTGAGTTCTTGAGGTGCTTGGGAGAAGAATTTTGTGGTATTAACCTTGAGGTAAGGGAACCCTAAACCTATGATAGGACGATTAGACTCAATTGGGCGAGTCGGTGATTTACTCAAGGAGTGATGTAAAACACGAGGAGCACCTAAGGATTGTCTTGCAGACCCTAAGAGAACACTCACTACAAGCTAAGTTGAGCAAATGCGAGTTCTGGTTGAATAAAGTAGTGTTTCTTGGTCATGTGGTGTCGGGAGAAGGAATCACAATGGATCCCGCAAAGATCGAAGCTGTAACAAATTGGCCTAGGCCCACTACGGTCACGAAAGTCAGAAGTTTCTTGGGTTTGGTAGGATATTACACACGTTTTGTGGAGAAGTTTTCATCCATAGCTATCCCATTAACGAGGTTGACAAAGAAAGGAACCAGGTTTGAATGGACAGACAGGTGCGAGAGAAGTTTCCAAGAGCTCAAATATCGATTGACGACTACACCGGTGTTGACGATTCCATCCGGAGCAGGGGGCTATGAAATATATAGCGATGCCTCGCTGAAAGGACTGGGCTGTGTGTTAATGCAACATGGAAGAGTAATGGCCTACGTGTCCTGACAACTGAGACCACATGAAATGAACTACCCAACTCACGATCTAGAGTTAGTAGCGATCATTTTTGCTCTGAAGATCAGAAGACATTATCCGTGTGGCGAGAAGTTCCAGATTTACACTGACCCCCAGAGCTTGAAGTACCTATTTTCCTAGAAGGAACTAAATATGAGGCAGCGTCGGTGGATGGAGCTGCTCAAAGATTATGATTGTGATATATTGTATCACCCTGGGAAGGCAAACAGAGTCGCAGATGCGCTGAGTCGGAAGTCGAGCATCGCCTATCTACTAGTAAAAGGTTGGTCGATGATCGTGGATTTAAGAGATTCTGAGTTCATATTGGAAGTCTGCCAGTTGTCCAGTTTGATGGCTACGTTGAGGGTAGAACCTGAGGTCCAGGAAGGGATAAAGACCTTACAGTTTACGGATCCAGAAATTCAAAAAATTCTGGAAATGGACGTAGCAAAGAAAAAACCAGAGTTCCAAGTGTCGAAGGACAGAATCTTAAGGTTCCGAGGACGTCTATGCGTGCCAAATGACAAAGGACTCAGGGAAAAGATTTTATCAGAGGCTCATAGGAGCAATTATAGTATCCACCCAGGAAGTACGAAGATGTATCAGAATCTGCGCCAGCACTAGTAATGGAACGAGATGAAGGTGGATGTAGTGAAGTATATGCCAAAGTGCTTAACATGCCAGCACGTGAAAACGCAGCACTGTAAGCCTAGAGGATTATTACAACCACTGGAAATACCGAAATGGAAATGGGAGCATATAACCATGGATTTTGTGATGGGAGTCCCGAGGAACCAGAGAGGTCACGACTCTATATGGGTAGTCGTGGACAAATTGACTAAGTTCGCACACTTCATCCTGGTGCAAAAAGACTTCGCAATGGATAGATTATACATGAGGCAGATAGTGAGGCTGCATAAAATACCTATGACAATTACCTCAGATAGAGACCCCAAGTTCACAGCGAACTTTTGGAAAAACCTTCAAGTAGCCATGAGAACTCGACTGCAGTTTAGCACGGCGTACCATCCATAGACGGACGGACAGTCGGAGAGGACGATTCAAACACTTGAGCACATGTTGCGAGCGCACGTCATAGATTTTAAAGGTGGATGGGAAGACCAGCTACATTTAGTGGAATTTGCGTACAATAATAGCTATCAGCAGAGCATCCAAATGGCACCATTTGAAGCACTTTATGGAAGGGCTTACAGGACCCCGATTTGTTGGGATGAGGTTGGAGAAAGGAGTATCACAGGCCCAGAATTGGTAGAGCAATCGGTGGAAGCAATGAAAATAATTCGAGATAGACTGAAGACGGCACAGAGTCGTCGGAAGAGTTATGCGGACAAGCAGCGTAAGCCTTTGGAGTTTCAAGTAGGCGATCATGTTTTTCTCAAGGTGTCATCGATGAGGAGATTATCACGATTTGGAAAGAAGGGAAAACTAAGCCTAAGGTACGTAGGTCCATTTGAAATACTATAGCGGATTGGGACCTTGGCCTACATACTTGCCTTACCGCCTAATCTATCCCAAATGTATAATGTCTTCCACGTGTCAATGCTGCAGAAATATCAACCAAACCCGACACATGTGCTGGACTATGAGGTCATAGAAGTGGACGACAGAGTATCCTACGTGGAGAAGCCAATCAGGATCGAAGATCGAAAGGAGCAAATTCTCAGGAATAAGACGATTCCATTGGTCAAAGTTGTGTGGGAGCACCATGGAACCGAAGGCGCCACGTGGAAAAACGAAGAGACGATGAGGCGACAACACCTCTATTTGGTTGAGTAATTAAGGTTGATGTAACTTTCGGGGACGAAATTTTTGTAAGGGGGGAGAGTTGTGACATTCCGATTTTCCAGTCATTTTCAGACTCATTAATGAGAAGTGTATCTGGCGATATGTTTTAGTCATATCTCGCTCGAATCTGATCAATTTGAGTAGACTGACCAAAAAGGAAAGGCTAACGCGAGACAAGGTACGTGGACCTAGGAAACTCGAATAGGAAATGGTGCTTTGACCATAAGGATTGTCGAGGGGACATTTAGAACCACAAAAGGCCGACATAAGAACGATTAAGGAATGCATTGCTAGCGTTATACGATTGGAGCGCGGGTAATGCCGCCTAACCAACGTATAATTTGCAAAATTTTTCTAAATCAAACATTGACGATCGAGACCATAGGAACTAGTGATAGACCCACACAATTACATGACAACCAAAGTCGCCATGAATTGACGAGCCCTAAATGTGATATGAATCACAGGGTCGATACGCATAATGTCTGCAAAAACCGCCCGTCGGTTCGGGATAGGCTGGAGCTACGTCTGATAGAGAAAACGATCAGAAACGAGTCTTGAAAATTAAAAATGGAGAATCAAGAATTCTAACGTCATGATTGGATTGGCCATCGCCTTATCGAAGAATATTGGAATGAGAAAAACGATGTTCCGGACGTCGGGGGTAAAATTACCATTTTGCCCCTCAAGCCCTAATCTTACTTATTTAATTGGACGAGGACATTTTGATCTTTAATTCACCCCCATGCTGCCGAAAATGAGAGAAAATCTTGGCCATTGGATTGGCTTGATTGACACATTGGACATGTGTCAATGGATTAGCCATTAAGTGGACATTTCTACTTTTTCCTAGCTACCATTCAACTCATTGACTTTTGAAAGTTGAATATAGTCTTCTCTCTCTCTCTTGGTTGGCCATTCTCCCCTATCTTCACCAAGAGTCTTCTTCTTCTTCTTCTTCTTTCCTTGGTCGAACTGCTGCTGCTCGACCGGTTTCTACCGCCGGTTTCACTGTCGTCGACGACCATCTCTGGCGACTTCTAGCCGCCGAGCCAACCATCCACACCTTGCTCGACCTCTTGCCGACATCCTCGAAGTGGAAGCAAGTTATTTGACCCACCAAAGAGCTCCGGCTAGCCGTTCTCCCGCGAGTCGACAGAAATCGTCGCGACTAGAGGTAAGCTATATTTATGGCCTCTTAGGACCCCGAAACTTTGGAGTTTTTCAACCAAATTTTGTAAAGATCTAGAGGACTCATATAGTGAGCTGTGGTAAAAAGTTGGGATTAATTTGATGGAATTGTGACCCCAAATGGATCTTGTATTTGAAGGGCCAGAACCGCCGGTTTGAGGACTTGAAGAAATCTGTGACATTCAAGGAGTTTCTGGCGACGACTCGATCCCAAATCTTCGGTGAGCATCCCAAACCCATAGAAATACATGTTAGCAAGTAGGTTAGTGAATAAATGATGGATTTGAGGTAGTTTAAGGGATGGATAATTAAGGTATACACAGAACCGAAACTTGCCCAGTTCGGTTCTGTGCATACCGGTTATGTGGGGATTGTTGATGGTTGGATTTGAGTCTCAAATTCATCAATGAGACATGCTAGGATGTTGAGAGACATGTCATTAAGGTTTGTGGTGCATGGATTGGTGATTGGGCAAGAGAAATTGATGGTTGAATGAAATTTCAATAGGTTACACGGCTGAATTGTTCTTGGGCTGCTTGGACTAAGTTCTTGAGGTTCTTGGGAGAAGAATTTTATGGAATTAAACTTGAGGTAAGGGAACCCTAACCCTATGATAGGAAGATTGGACTCAATTGGGCGAGTCGGGTGAATTTTTGGGTGATCCTTGAAGAGTTTTTAATGAGATTGTTCTTTGTGCATCTTAGGACGGTATAGAGGATTTGAATGTGTATTAATGGTTGCGTTTTGAAATGACTACCCTGTACGAATGTCAATTGATCATCTTGCATTCCATAAATGTATGATTTGTGCTTGAGTTGCACATTGCATTATGTGTGTGAATTGAATTGAAACTTTGGCATGGCTGAGACATGGTAGTACCCTAAGGCGTATGAGATGCGGGATGGTGTGAAGAATACCCTGAGGCACTGAGGCGCGGGTTTGGAGTTGTATGGCACCCTGGTGCATATGAGACGCGGAGTTGAGAATGCGATAGTCCTAATGCGTTGAAACGTGGGACGGAGTTGTGATGTGTCGACACTGGTCGAGAGTAACATTGAAACCTGATGTGTTTACGCGGGTTATCAATGACGGTCTGATGCATTGACACGGACCGAGCTTGAGGAGTTCTAAACGCGGGCATGGGAATGAGGCAGTGTGAAGGGTGGAAGTGGTGATGTGGCAAGGCGATTTGTGCATGATCATCTGGATGTGTTATGATGCCATGACTGCATGGCTGACATCTGTGTGTTGTATCGATAATTGAATGCCTAGCCTGTTTATTTGTGTGAAATGCTAGTATTTATGAATACCTGAGTAGACTGTCGGTCTAACCTAGTGTTAGGATCCACCTTACTGAGATGTAAATCTCACCCCGTTGTGAGACCCCCTTTTTACAGATCCTAGGTCCTGAAGATGTGGCCTATCAGATTTGGAGACCCCAAAGAGATGTCTATCTATTTTGATGAGTTCCCTGATGGGCAGGGAATCATTTATATCAGAAAGTGTACAGTGGTATGGGTAGACGAGGGTGGGAGTAGCTGGAAGCCTTATAGGTATGAGGCCTGGTTCCGGAAGATTGGGGATGTTTCTACAGGGCCGCTGAAGCCCACTGAGGTGCCCTAGGGAGTCGTCCCTAGTTGGTGTCATCCCACTCGGGATTTAGAGCAGGCTGAGGGTCAGTTGGCGATTCGAGGAACGGACTTGAGAAGACCCCGACCTTGGAGGATGCTGAGGAGGTCATAGTGCTCGAGGCTACGGAGGATGACCTGGTGGAGCCGTCCGCTGACAAGACCATAGAGGACATCATAGAGATTTGCTCGAAGACCTTCTCAGAGTACATGCCCACGGAGAACGCAGAGAAGACTGATGACTCCAGCAATTCGTCTTAGGAGCTCCTGGTATTCTAGTCCGACTTTTGACGGCGACCTTGATTCCTATTTCCTTTGATGGGTGATGGACCTCTTTGTATTGCCCCGTCTCCCTAGTGGATATAGTTGCTAGGCTCTTGTATGAACTTTCGGATATTATGTATTATGGTATTCTCGCTATCCAGGTCCTACTTTATATTTGTGCGGATGAGTTATTACATTGTCGCTTCCGCGTGTTTATATATAACACGTTTATCGACTTATGTGCGGATCCTTAGAGATCGAGAGATATCTTGGTTTGCTTGTAGGGAGTCGCGTGCTCGAGCCCGAGGCGCGGGGCATGACACAAACCTTGTACAAAAGGTCTTTTGGTTCTACTATGTTAAGGTGCGTAAAAGCTAAAGAAGCAAATACTCTCATGTGGAAAATTCATGTCGGTATATGCGGACCACACATGAATGGACATCTCCTTGAGAGGAAGATTATGGGGCTTAGTTATTATTGGATGACCATTTAATCGGACTGTAATCAACACGTTAGGTCATGCCACCAGTCAAGTATATGGCGATAAGATTAATGCGCCCCCAAACGAACTGCATCAAATGTCTGAAGTTTGGCCTTTCACTATGTGGGGAATAGATATGATATGGCCTATCATTCCAGCAGCTTCAAATGGCCACCGCTTCATTCTAGTTGCAATTGATTACTTCATGAAGTGGATAGAGATCGGTTCCTACACAAATGTCACGGCGAAGAGTGTAGCAAGATTTATCAAAAGGGATATAATCTCTCGATATGGTACCCATCGGGTGATCATCACAAACAACGGGTCCAACTTGAACAACAAGATTGTCGATGATCTACTAGATCACTTTGGCGTTCGACATCTTAACTCTTCCCCTTATCGCCCATAAATGAATGGAGCAGTAGAAGCGGCAAACAAGAACATCAAGAAGATCTTGGCTAAGACTACCGAGAATTACAGGGATTGGCAAGAGAGGCTACCATTCGCCTTAATGGCGTATCGGACTTCGATCAGGACCTCAATTGGGGTAAATTCTTATGCTTTGGTATATGGGACGGAGGTTGTCCTGCTTGTAGAAATTAAGGTTCCATCTTTGAGAATATTATCAGAAGTAAGGCTCTCTGAACAGCTAAATATGGTAGACAAGAAGCGTCTTAAAGCGACCTGTCATGGCCAGAGCTACCAAAAAAGGGTGGCTAAGTCATTTAACCGGAAGGTCAAACCCAAAATTTTAAAGGTGGATGACCTGGTGATAAAGAAGACTTTGTCAAACGCTGCTGTGACATTCTGATTTCCTAATCAACTTCAGAATCTATAATGAGAAGTTTATATATATCAAGTGATGTATTTCAGTTGTATTCCGCTCAAATTTGATCAATTTGAGTAGACTGACCAAAGGGAAAAGGCCAAAGCGAGACGAGGTACGTGGCCTTAGGCGACTCAGATAGGAAATGGTGCTTGGACCATAAGGATTGTCGAGGGGATATTTAGAACCACCAAAAGGCCGATCTATGAACGATCAAGGATTACCATGCAAGCGTCGTACGATTGGAGCAGGGGTGATGCCGCTTAACCAACGTACGATTTGCAAAATTATCCTCAATCGGACGGTGACGTTCGAAACCTTAGGGACTAGTAATAAACCCTCGCAATTACATGACAACCAAAGCCGCCATGAATTGACGAGCCCTAAATGTGATGAGGATCACAGGGTCGATACGTGTATAGTCGACAAAGCCGTCCGTCAGTTCAGGATAGGCTGGAATCACATCTGATAAAAGAAACGATCAGAAACGAATCCTGAAAAGTTTTGAAAAAGGAAAATCAAGAATTCCAACATCAATAGGATTGGTCGTCGCCCTATCGAAGAAGTCAGAATCGAGAAAAACGACGTTTCGAACGTCGGAGGTAAAAAGACCATAATGCCCCTCAAGCTTAGGACTTTGTCTTTATAATTGAAGGAAGGGAAAAATGGACATTTCTTCCCCCCAAGCTACTGAAAATTGAAGAGCAATTGATGGCCATTGGATGCCCTTGAGAAGAATAATTGCGAAGTGTCACAAATCCAAGGGTGGAAGATCAACTCTTTATTTAATGCCCACGTACCAATCACTTCAATTAATTAAAATTTTGGGGGAATAACCAGCCCTCTCTCTCTCCTCAAAACCCCCCATTCGGCCAAAAAAATTACAGAGCACCACCATTTCCCTTTCTTCTTCTTCTTCTTCTTCTTCTCCAGTTTCTGCGTCACCCTACCCTGCCGGATGCAGCCGTTCGGTCCGTACGACCTCCACCTCCGGCCGTCCCCTGCTTTGGGCCGACCACCCAGACATAGCCCCACGCCTTGCCAACATCCTTCAACTTGAATCAGGTCATTTGAAGCTCTGAGGAATTCGGGGCAAGCATTCTCCCACAGGTTGACGGATTCTGTTCCAGTTTGAGGTAGGTTCGGTTCTGAACTCTTTAGACAACTTGAAACTTGGAATATTTGGCTCAAATTTTGTGGAGATCAAGTAGACATATAGATGGTTCTGTGGTAAAAATTGGAGATTTATTTGATAATTTTTTGATCATGAACCACCCTTGTACATTACACCCAGAATCTACCGGTATTTTGTGTTTGAGTGATCTGGCGACTTCCGACGACTTTCCGGCAACCACGCGACTTGAAACTCACGGTGAGACTTCCAAACTCTTAGGTAGACATTATAAGAGGTAGAATGATGCATATTTGATGGATTTGAGATAGATTAAGGCTAGTTGGACCCGGCATGAACAGAACCAAATGGAACCGGTTCAATGTCGGGCCAAACTGGTTCTGTGGAGGGCTGATTAGGCTGGGATTATGTTGTAATTTGGTGTGTATGATGTGTTAAGATGATGAGGAGTATGTTATGAGTGATTTGGATGGATGAATTGAGGAATTAGACTTGGGATTTTGACAAATCGATTGTTTAAACTAGATTGTGTGACAAGTCGACTTTGGGACTTGGATTGGCCGAACCATAGGAGACTCGAGGAGGGGAAATTTGCGTTGTTAAGCGGAGGTAAGGAATTTTCTAAACCAAGGCTAGGGAGATTGGACTCGATTGGGTAAGTCGAGTGGGGAAATTGATCGATTAATAGGCATATTCTAAAGTAATGAACCTTAGTATGTTTTATGATCAATTAAAGAGTTTATGTGTGCCTTGACTGGTATTGGAATCGTGTGTCATGTTTGGATAATAATTGAATTGCTTTGCATGCCATGGGATTAAGAATGCTACTTGAAATGTAATTGACATTGAGTGTGTGAATGTTAGAAGATCGTGGCATGAATCCTGATTGTGGCATGACATGGCATGGCTCTGAGGCGTGTAAGACGCGGAGCGGAGACCCTGAGGCAACGAGGTCGCGGGGTGGATGATGATTAGGTGGCGCCCTGATGCGACGAAGTCGCGGGGTGAGATAGCCACAGTCTTGATGCGATATAATCGCGGAACAGAATACGAGCTCATAGACCCTGCCTGGAAATTGAATCGGGGCCTGATGCGTTTATACGGGCCAAGCCAGATGCGACCTAATTACGGGCCAGAGAATGAGGCAGGCAGAAGTTGATTGATGTGGTGAAGTGACAGGCTGAGCATATACGTGCAACTGTGTATGACATGAGAATATAAATGCATGCCTGTCCTCTATGCATTATTGTTTATTGAATTATGAATGTCATACCTATATGAATACATGGGTTGGATAGGTTGAGTGACTTGACTGCCTGAGTGGACGATCAACCTGACCTAGAGTTAGGTTTTTCTTACTGAGATGTGTATCTCACCCCTTTTGGGGAAATTTTACTTTACAGATCCTAAGCAGTAGCTATATGGCCTATCAGGTTCAAGGATCCGCAGGAGATGACGGCGTATTATGATGAGTTCGCCGATAGGCAGAGAAATATATACTTAAAGAAATGTACAGTAGTTTGGGTAGATGAGGGCAAACCAGACTGGAAGCCTCATCGGTTTGAGGCTTGGTTTAGACAGGACGGGGATAGGAAGGTCGGACCGTTGAAGCCTCACGAGGTTTCGGAGGGTGTTATACCTCCATAGTGTCAGACAACTTCGGATGAGGAGTTTTCGGAGGGTTCAGTGGTTGGGTCGAGGAACGGCCCGAAGCGGATACCGACAGCTGAGTTTTCCGTGCCACCGCCAGAGGATGAGGTCATCGTGGTAGAGCTGTCCGAGAGAGATCCATCCGAGCCAGACCAGGAGGCTACCGTAGAGGGAGACCAAGCTGAGCAGTCGCAGGAAGCGACCATGGAGGACTCCGTGGAGGTTCCGTCGGAGACTTTTTTCAAGTACGAGTCGTCAGAGGAGAGCGAGGACATCGGAGATTCTAGCAGTTCTCCCTAGGCGACTCCGGATGATTACCTGACTTTTTGACTAGCGACCTGACCTCTTTCCCTGGTGGATTTTATGGATACCTTTTTGGCATGCTTACCCGTCGCCCCTGCTGTTTAGTGGATTTAGTAATTATCGGTCTGTAGGTGATGATGTACGGTTTTCTTGATACTATCCATGTCCTACTTAGTTTGTATGTGTATATACAGTTTGTATGTGTATATACATATTGTACGGAAGACATTGGGAACCGCTTCCGTGTGCTTAACGAAAGTTATTTTATCTCTCGACCTTTCTTTTTATATGAGGTGGATCCTTGGGACCACCGAGAGTTTGTTGTTGTTTTACTTGCAGGGATGATTGCGTGTTCACGATGGGGCACGGGGCGTGACATCCCCGCTTGTTTTGGTATCAGAGCAAGGTCAGCTCTATACGAAGTTGGTTAAGCATTGGAGTAATAAGGAGGACTAGGTAGGACAAGGACGGATAGCTAGACCTTAGGAAACTGGTCAGGGTAAGGCAGGGGATGCCTAGTTGTGACTTGACACCTATGGATGGTGTTTGATCTTGGTAAGGTTGTGACAGGGCATAAAGGATTGAGTTCTCTGCTTAGGATTAAAGGTCGTTTTTGGACCTTGACCGACTTGACGCTTCAAAGTGATTAGTTTTAGTGAATCACTAGAACGAATAGAATTGAATAATGGCCATGAGCCATTGGTTGGGACATTTCTGGAGTTGATGTTGACGTATGAAGTACTGTTGTTGTGTAATTGTTTTGTTAAGGAGCAGTTAGTAACCCTAGATTGGATGATTGAGTAAGTTGCTAACCTGTTACTGAACTTGTGATGGACCAGGTTCGTTAGTAAGTGACAGAGATGAGTAACCCATCCAGAAGACCTGGAAGACCAAGAGGCGAAGCCTCTAGCTCGAGGCTGCCCGCAATTGGAGACCCAAGAGTGGACGGTCTACTAAGGGCAATGGAGGGACTCAGGGACATCATAGAGAGGCAGGTCCAGGATTAGGACTCTGCCATAGCCCAGGCAGTGGGAGCTGCCCTAGCAACTGCGATTACCAACACTGGCAACGCGGGTGGAAGTGAAAGTCAGGGCAAGCCGAACCAGAGCAATGAAACGGTGAACCCTCAAGAGGAAATCATAGTGGCCAAGCAGATGGGCTAACTGGTGGAACAATATATGAAGTTGAAGCCGACGCAGTTTGATGGAATTGGAGATCCCGAGCTAGCACCCAAATGGATAGAGAAGCTAGAAAAGGCTTTCGGGGTACTAAGATGCACTGATTAGGAGAAGGTGTTGCTAGCCATATATCAACTAGAGGGTACGACAAACAACTGGTGGCCTGCCACCAAGGATGGAGTCTTCCCTGAAGGTACGGCCCTAAATTGGAACACTTTTAAGAGGGTGTTCAACGACAAGTACTTTTCAGAAACGGCCAAGGAAAGGAAACAGATCGAGTTCCTGCAGCTGCGATAGAACTAGCTATCGATATATCAGTATGAAGCTGAGTTCTCGAGGCTTTCGAGGTATACGCCTCGATAGGTGGAGGATCCTTTGGAGAAGGCACGGTGATTCATGGATGGTTTGAGGCCCGAACTCCGTAGCTAGATGATAGCCCTAAACTTGAGGACCTATAGGGAGACATACGAGCGAGGCCAGATGATTAAGCGAGACTTAAAGGAAAGAAACATCGCAACTGGATTGCGGTTCCTGTCGTTTAGAGACCATCGTCAAATGGGCAAGAGACCGATGGCAGGTAACAGACGTTTCATACCGCCTACAAGGAGGAATATCGTGAAACCGTCAAACCCGACAAGCTGGAACTGCAGGCTATGTGGCAGAAGACATGGGAATGGATCATGCCCTATGAGGACTGGAGCCTGTTTCAAGTGTGGTAAGGTGGGCCACCAAATGAGGACATGTCCAAACCAAGCATCGACCAGTCGACCACAAGGACTGAGGCCGCAAGCAAGATCGTCGACTGTAGCGCCCCGGATAGAACCGAACAAACCACCAGCTTAGGGCAGAGTGTACGCTGTAGCGCGCAACGAGGCAAAAGATACGCCCGGAGTGGTCACAGGTACGGTTTACTTGTGCAACCAGACCGTTATGCATTATTTGACCCGGGTGCCACGCATTCTTTTGTATCTACACAGTTTACTGAGTTAATAGGCATGAAATTGGAACCATTAAGCATGGCATTGCATGTAGCCACCCCATTGAAGGATAATGTCTTGGTTTCATTAGGGTGTGCGGGATGTGAGATTACGGTTGGAGGAAGTAAGGAGAGTATCGACCTAGCTGTATTGCCTATGTTTGATTTTGACGTGATTATAGAAATGGATTGGCTGAGTAGGCAAGGAGCGATAGTAGATTGTGGCAATAAAACGATTCGGTTTTACCCGAAAGATCGCCCTAGTTATGAATTGGTAGGAAGCCGAGGAGGAGTCTCAATTCCCTTGGTTTCATCTTTGGAAGTAACTAAGTTGATATCTGAAGGATGTCGGGCATACTTAGTAGCCGTGATGGATACGATTGTCGAGGAACCTAACTTAGAGAACATTCCTATGGTACGGGAGTTTCCGGATGTGTTTCCCCAGGAATTGTCAAGATTGCCAACGGAGCAAGAAATAGAGTTTGTGATTGAATTAGCTCCTGTAACGGAGCCGATTTTGAAAGCACCGTACAGGATGTCCCTGTCAGAATTAAAGGAGTTAAAGGTGCAAACGCAAGAGTTGCTGGACAAAGGATTCATCCAACCAAGTGCTTCACCCTGGGGAGCACCGGTGCTGGTCGTAAAGAAGAAAGAAGGATCCTTGCGACTATGCATTGATTACCGGCAACTGAATCAGGTGACGGTGAAGAACAAGTATCCGCTACCGAGGATTGACGATCTTTTTGATCAATTACAAGGAGCAGCAGTGTTCTCGAAGATTGACTTGAGGACGGGGTATCACCAGCTGAGGATCAAGAAGGAAGACATACCGAAGACTGCATTCAGGACGAGATATGGACATTACGAGTTTATGGTAATGCCGTTCGGATTGACTAACGCCCCAGCTGCATTTATGGATCTAATACATCGAATATTCAAAGAGTTTTTGGACAGGTTCGTCATAGTTTTCCTTGACGACATCTTAATCTACTCGAGGAGCAACGTAGAGCACGAAGAACATTTGAGAATCGTATTGAGGACCCTGAGGGAACATTCGCTGTATGCGAAGCTAAGTAAATGTGAATTTTGGCTGGACAGGGTAGCATTTCTGGGTCATATTGTGTCTGGTGAAGGGATTGCGGTGGACCCTGCAAAGATAGAGGTTGTAACCAATTGGCCGAGGTCCATTATGGTCACGAAGGTCAGAAGCTTCTTGGAACTAGCAGGATATTATAGGCGATTCGTGGAAAGTTCTCATCCATAGCCGTCCCACTGATGCGGTTGACCAAGAAGGAAACGAAGTTTGAATGAACTGATAGATGTGAGCAAAGTTTCCAAAAACTTAAGCATAGGCTGACGATCACGCCAGTACTAACCATTCCGTCGGGACCAGGAGGATATGAAATCTACAGCGACGCTTCGCTGAAAGGATTGGGTTGTGTATTGATGCAGCACGGCCGGGTAATAGCCTATGCATCCAAGCAATTGCGGCCGCACGAAATGAATTACCCGACCCACGACTCGGAGTTAGCGGCGATTGTGTTTGCCTTGAAGATTTGGAGGCATTACCTTTGTTTTCAGATATATACAGACCACCAGAGTTTGAAGTATTTGTTTTCCCAAAAAGAGTTGAACCTAAGGCAGCGCAGGTGGATGAAGCTGTTGAAAGATTATGATTGTGAGATATTATATCATCCTGGGAAAGCAAACAGAGTGGCAGATGCATTAAGTCGAAAGTCGAGTATTGCATGCCTGCTGCTGAGAAGTTGGTCGACGATAGAGGATTTGAGAGATTCTGAATTCAGATTGGAGGTTGATCAGCTATCTAGTTTGATAGCGACTTTGAGGGTAGAACCTGAGGTCCAAGAAGGGATTAAGACATTACAGTCTACGGACCCAGAGATTTAGAAAGTTATCGAAAGGGATGCGACGAAGAGGAAGCCAGAGTTCCATGTGTCTGAGGATGAACTTTTGAGATTTTGAGGGCAATTATGTTTACCAAAGAATGAAGGGCTCCGAGAAAGAATTTTATCGAAAGCCCATAGGAGCAATTACATTGTCCACCCTGGAAGTACGAAGATGTACCAGAACTTAATACAGCATTATTGGTGGAACGGGATGAAGGTAGACGTGGCAAGGCATGTTGCTAAATGTTTGACTTGCCAGCAAGTGAAAGCGCGGCATTGTAAGCCTGGAAGATTGCTGCAGCCGCTGGAGATTCTGGAATGAAAGTGGGAACACATAACTATGGATTTTGTTATGGGACTTCCGAGGAGCCAAAGAGGTCATGACTCAATCTGGGTAGTCGTGGATCGATTGACCAAGTCCGCCCACTTCATTCCTGTACGAAAGGACTTCGCCATGGATAAGTATGCAGAACTGTACATGAGGCACATAGTCAGATTACACGGAGTGCCAGTGACGATCACCTCGGATAGGGATCCGAAGTTCACGGCAAATTTTTGGAAGAGTTTGCAAGGAGCAATGGGGACGCGACTACAGTTCAGTACGGCGTACCACTCACAGACTGATGGACAGTCAGAAAGGACCATCCAAACGCTCGAGGACATGTTGAGGGCGTGTGTCATAGATTTCAAAGACGGATAGGAAGAGCAGTTACACCTGGTAAAGTTTACATACAACAATAGCTACCAACAAAGTATACAGATGGCACCGTTTGAGGCACTCTATGGCAGAGCATGCAGAACACCAATATGCTGGGATGAAGTAGGAGAAAGGAGTATCAAAGGCCCCGAGTTAGTAGAGCAATCGGTGGAAGCAGTGAAAATCATCCGGGACAGGCTAAGGACGGCGCAGAGTCGCCAGAAGAGCTATGCAGACAAGGGGCGCAAGCCTTTGGAGTTTCAAGTGGGCGATCATGTCTTTCTCAAGGTGTCGCCAATGAAAGGACTCTCGCGATTCAGAAGGAAAGGGAAGTTGAGCCCAAGATACGTAGGCCCTTTCGAGATATTGGAGAGAATTAGAACCCTGGCCTACCGGCTTGCGTTACCACCAAGTCTATCCTAGGTACATAATGTATTTCATGTGTCGATGCTAAAAAAGTATGAGCCTGACCTGACACATGTGCTGGACTATGAAGCCATAGAGGTAGACGACAGAGTATCCTATATAGAGAAGCCGATAAGGATCGAGGACCAGAAGGAGCAGATCCTCAGGAATAAGAAGATCCCGCTGATCAAAGTAATATGGGAGCACCACGGAATGGAAGGGGCCACGTGGGAGAATGAAGAGACGATGAGGCGACAGCACCCCCATTTATTTGAGTAGTCGAGTGTAATGTAAATTTCGAGGACGAAATTTTTGTAAGGGGAGAAGAGTTGTGACATTTTGATTTCCCAATCAACTTTAGACTCTGTAATGAGAAGTTTATATATATCAAGCGATGTATTTCAGTTGTATTCCGCTCAAATCTGATCAATTTGAGTAGACTGGCCAAAGGGGAAAGGCCAAAGCGAGACGAGGTACGTGGACCTAGGCGACTCAGATAGGAAATGACACTTTGACCATAAGGATTGTCGAGGGGATATTTAAAACCACCAAAAGGCCAATCTAAGAAAGATCAAGGATTACCATGCGAGCGTCGTACGATTGAAGCGCGGGTGATGCCGCTTAACCAACGTACGATTTGCAAAATTATCCTAAATCGGACTGTGATGTTCGAGACCTTAGGGACTAGTAATAAACCCTCGTAATTACATGACAACCAAAGCCGCCATGAATTGACGAGCCCTAAATGTGATGAGGATCATAGGGTTGATATGCGTATAGTCTGCAAAAGCCGTCCGTTAGCTCGGGACAGGCTGGAATCACGTCTGATAGAAGAAACGATCAGAAACGAGTCCTGAAAAGTTTGAAAAAGGAAAATAAAGAATTCAAACGTCAATAGCATTGGCCGTCGCCCTATCAAAAAAGTCAGAATCGAGAAAAACGACGTTCCGAACGTCGGAGGTAAAAAGACCATAATGCCCCTCAAGCTTAGGACTTTGTCTTTACAATTGAAGGAAGGGCAAAATAGACATTTCTTCCCCCCAAACTGTTGAAAATTGAAGAGCAATTGATGGCCACTGGATGCTCTTGAGAAAAATAATTACCAAGTGTCACAAATCTAAGGGTGGAAGATCAACTCTTCATTTAATGCCCACCTACCAATCACTTCAATTAATTAAAATTTTGGGGAAATAACCAGCTCTCTCTCTCTCTCTCTCCTCAAAGCCTCCCATTCGGCCAAAAAAATTACAGAGCACCACCATTTCCCTTTCTTCTTCTTCTTCTTCTCCAGTTTCTGCTTCACCCGACCCCGCCCGATCCCGCCGTTTGGTCCGTACGACCGCCCCTCCGACCGTCCCCTGCTTCTGGCCGACCACCCAGACGTAGCCCCATGTCTTGCCGATGTCCTCCAACTTGAATCAGGTCATTTGGAGCTCTGAGGAATTCGGGGCAAGCATTCTCTCACAGGTTGACGGATTCTGTTCCAGTTTGAGGTAGGTTCGGTTCTGAACCCTTTAGACAGCCGAAAACTTAAAATATTTGGCTCCAATTTTGTAGAGATCAAGTAGACATATAGATGGTTCTGTGGTAAAATTGGGGATTTATTTGATAAGTTTTTTTATCATGAACCACCCTTGTACATTATGCCCAGAATTTGTCAGTATTCTGTGTTTGAGTGATCTGGCGACTTCCGACGACTTTCCGACAACCACGCGACTTGAAATTCATGGTGAGACTTCCAAACCTTAGGTAGACATTATAAGAGGTAGAATGGTGTATATTTGATGGATTTGAGATAGATTAAGGCCGGTTGGACCCGGCATGAACAGAACCGAATGGAATCTGTTCAATGCCGAGCCAAACCGGTTCTGTGAAGGGCTGATTAGGCTGGGATTATGTTATAATTTGGTGTGTATGATGTGTTAAGATGATGAGGAGTATGTTATAAGTGATTTGGATGGATGAATTGAGGAATTAGACTTGAGTTTTCACAAATCGATTGGTTAAACTAGGTTGCGCGACAAGTCGGCTTTGGGACTTGGATTGGCCGAACCATAGGAGACTCGAGGAGGGGAAATTTGCGTTGTTAAGTAGAGATAAGGAATTTCCTAGACCAAGGCTAGGGGGATTGGACTCGATTGGATAAGTCGAGTAGGGAAATTGATCGATTAATAGGCATATTCTAAAGTAATGAGCCTTAGTATGTTTTAGGATTAATTAAAGAGTTTATGTGTGTTTTGACTTGTATTGGAATCGCGTGTCATGTTTGGATAATAATTGAATTGCTTTGCATGCCATGGGATTAAGAATGCTACTTGAAATGTAATTGACATTGAGTGTGTGAATGTTAGAAGATCATGGCATGAATCCTGATTGTAGCATGACATGGCATGGCCCTGAGGCGTGTAAGACGCGAGGCGGGAGATTAAGACCCTGAGCCGACGAGGTCGCGGGGTGGATGATGATTCGTTTGCGCCCTGATGCGACGAAGTCGCGGGGTGAGATAGCCACAGTCCTGATACGATATAATCGAGGGACAGAATACGAGCTCATAGACCCTGCTTGGAAATTGAACCGGGGCCTGATGCGTTTACGCCGGCCAAGCCTGATGCATCTAATCGCGGGCCAAAGAATGAGGCGGGCCAAAGAATGATTGATGTGGTGAAGTGACAGGCCGAGCATATACGTGCAACTGTGTGTGACATAAGAATATAAATGCATACCCGTCCTCTATGCATTATTGTTTATTGAATTATGAATGTCATACCTACATGAGTACATGAGTTGGATAGGTTGAGTGACTTGACTGCCTGAGTGGCGGTCAACCTAACCTAAGGTTAAGTTTTTCTTACTGAGATGTATATCTCACCCTTTTTGGGGAAATTTTACTTTACAGATCCTAGGCAGCAGTTATATGGCCTATCAAGTTCGGGGACCCGCAGGAGATAACGGCGTATTACGATGAGTTCCCCAATAGGCAGGGAAATATATATTTAAGGAAATGTACAGTAGCTTGGGTAGATGAGGGCAAACCAAACTAGAAGCCTCATCTGTTTGAGGCTTGGTTTTGACAGGACGGGGATAGGAAGGTCGGGCCGTTGAAGCCTCACGAGGTTCCAGAGGGTGTTATACCTCCATGGTGTCAGACGACTTCGAATCAGGAGTTTCCAGAGGGTTCAATGATTGGGTCGAGGAACGGCCCAAAGCGGACACCGACAGCTGAGTTTTTCGTGCCACCGCCAGAGGATGAGGTCATCGTGGTAGAGTCGTCCGAGAGAGATCCATCCGAGCCGGACTAGGAGGCGATCGTGGAGGGAGACCAGGCTGAGCAGTCACAGGAAGCAACCATGGAGGACTCTGTAGAGGTTCCGTTAGAGACTTTCTCCGAGCACGAGCCGTCAGAGGAAAGCGAGGACACCGGAGATTCTAGCAGTTCTTCCTAGGCGACTCCGGATGATGACCTAACTTTTTGACTGGCGACCTGACCCCCTTCCCTAGTGGATTTTGTGGATACCTTTTTGGCATGCTTACCTGTCGCCCCTGATATTTAGCGGATTTAGTAATTATCGGTCTGTAGGTGATGATGTACGGCTTTCTTGATGCTATCCATGTCCTACTTAGTCTGTATGTGTATATACATATTGTACGAGAGACATTGGGAACCGCTTCCGTGTGCTTAATGTAAGTTATTTTATCTCTCGACCTTTCTTTTTATATGAGGTGGATCCTTGAGACCGCCGAGAGATTGTTGTTGTTTTACTTGCAGGGATGATTGCGTGCTCCCGATGGGGCGCGGGGCGTGACAGCTACTCATTCGAGAGGCAAGTTTACCTCGAATTATGAAAGCCCTTATGTTGTCAAGAAAGTCCTTGTGGGAGGGGCGTTAATTCTTATAAATTCTTAAGGAGAAGAATTAGGATATCTTGTAAACTCAGATGCTGTGAAGAAGTATTATCCTTGAAAAGAAATCAAATGGTGGTCACTTGACTTTCATCGAAACGATTCGAGTCGCCTTAGCAGTCATTACATAGGCACATCATGGATCAATGCATACATGGCATGTGTTATGTTTTGCAGGATTCCAAGGAATGGACTCAAAACCAAACTCGATCAGATGGAACTAGGAATAGAATAGGCCCTAACACGTAGAACCAGGTGATATGTATCTGTTCCATTAAGCATTAAAATATATTCCACTCGTTAGAATTTCTTTTCTCTTCATACAGGGATGTCCGATGAAGACAAAAGGCAGCAATGGAGAAATACTGTAAAATTTCTCACTTTCTTGTAAGAAAGAAGAAGCCAAAGATGAACATGCATGTGGTCAAACTTAGGAATAAACTATGCTTTCAAAAGATAAATTTCTAACACTTGTAGCACACATGTTAGGGTTAGAGGTTATCCAGACATGGTTGAAGCGCACATGGTGCGTCATTAATTCCCTGTGGGGTGAAATGTTTGGAGAGAAACAGAATGATTTTTTCAAAATATAGTTGTTTAGGCTATCTAACATGAATGTTTCTTCAAATAAGAGGCAAGCCTAATCCAAACACGTCCTATACACACCAGAATGATGAGAGGAGTGTAAGGATAGAAAACCTGAACCTAGGGACGTAAGGGCTATTCGCATCAATTACATGGATTGAGATGACTAAGGCATTCATTCTTCTCCATACACACTACAGGTGATCATTAATAAACCCTTTGAGCGGTGGTCTTCATTCGTTAACCCTGTCAAGAGTCACCCCACATTGCGGTCGTATAGAAGCAGTCCAACAGCTTGGAAGGGTAAATGGTTAGAAATATTTTGCTCGAACTAACATCAATCTTCGTGTGTTGATATACATTGATCTAGGTGCCACAGGATGACAAAGAGACGTTCATTTCTCTATCCTATACACTTATACCCATTGCATAGCCAATTTGAGCCTACATATTCATTTCATGTACCCTCATTGGTGATCATTGCACAGTACCAAGACGAAGGTGACAAAGATACTCGCAGACAGAGAAGCTCAAGAAGTAGGAGTTACATGAAACTTTCAAAGTAAAATGTTCAAACAAGATAAGACTCAAGTCACATACCTTATATGATCATAAAAATCCTAGTTCCTAGAAAAAGAAAAGGAAAGGCGAGATCGAGAAAGAGAAAAAGTCAAATCTCTATACATTAAAAGAGAGACAAAAGGCCCGACAAAGAGTAGGGCTGACCCTCACCAAAAGGCTGAAAAGTCATAAGACTGATTTTGAGATACTAAAGGATTACTGGATGCCCTAACCCCTAACAAATTCTAAAACAAAGAATTATTCTCAGAAACTATGCAGCAAAAGGCTACCCCTCGAATGGAATCATAGCCAACTAGCAAAAGATACAGAAAGTCTTTCAAAGATTAGACCTGTTCTCAAGAAGACTAAAGATGTTCTTCAAAGAGTCGTCGACCAGAGACAAAACAGAACATTGATCAGCAATGATCACCAATGTTAAACCCTTCGCGATTCTGGACCAAAAATAAGTTTTTTTCGGTCCCCAATCCTACCGACATCACAACCTTTTACAGTCTTTTCTGACTAAGACGCCTAGGTCAATGTGTACTTTAGCTCGAAGAGGTACGAGTAAGATTATTTCTTTCTCATTTTGCATGGTTCTTAACTTATAAACCCGGAGCAGATGAAGAAAACTTTCATTCAAAAGGCCTGACTCAAAGAGTGAGTCCCCCTTGGAAATAGTGTCCAAGCCCAACATTATGGTCTCACAAATACCTCCGATTAATCAAAGTGTATGTGCTGCGAATAGCCTTGAAAACCCTTATGCAAGCTATTAGGAAATTCGAGTGATTTCTTCGTAAAAGGCCAAAATCGAAGAATTGGTGATAAACCCTCTTTGACAAGGACATTCCAATGGAGTGCTTAAAAGTAAGCTTTGTTGGAAACTTCAAATCGTTTGATTCAAGATTTTCCTCACAAGGATTTCTAATCATCTTTGCATGCTTCAGGATGTCTTAGATAACCTCCAACATCACAAGTCATTTTGCATAACTGCATAGGTCAAAGTAAAGCTTTGTCGGCATTATAAATGTCATTGCCTCGAGATAACTAATATCTTTGACGAGGAATGAACCCTCAGGTTGAAACTTCTATCAAACTCATGGCAGCCCCAAGTCAAAGAAGAATACCTTGCTCAATAAGGAAGAGCATCAGAGTCATCTTTTATGTAAGATTGCAGGTTTGAGCTTTCTACAGAATATCTAGAGCCTCCAAATCTCAGAATGTCACCTTCCATGTCAAAAGGACAAATTTCAGATTCAGCTTGCTGCGAAATTTCAAGTAACCCCTAAATTCCAGAACAATCCTGATAACAAAAGTTTTTGTAGGTTTGAGCTTTCTGCAGGATATTTGGAGTCCTCAAATCCCAGAATGGCACCTTGCACAGCAAGAAGACAATCTTTAGAACTAGCTTTCTGTAAGGTTCTAGGTAACCCCTAAACCCAAGAATAGCTCCTTTGGTAAAACCTAAGAGTTAGGTATACCTCATGTGTATAGACCCTCGTTAATTCCTCAAGGTGTAGGATCAGCCTAGTCTTCGACAAACCCTAAAGAACGGGTGCATCACCTCTTGGTTCCTAGTGAATGGGAAGCCTAGTCTCCGACAAACCCTGAAGAACGGGTGCGTCACTTTTAGGTTCCCGGTGGATAGGAAGCTTAGTATTCGCCAAACCCTAAAGAACGGGTGCCTCACTTTTAGGTCCCTAGTGGATGGGAAGCCTAGTATTTGACAAATCATAAAGAACGGGTGCATTACTTTTGGGCCCCTGGTGGATGGGAAGCCTAGTATCAGACAATTCCTAAAGAATGGGTGCGTCGCCTTTAGGTTCCTGGTGGATAGGAAGCACAGTTTTCGACAATCCCTAAAGAATGAGTGCGTCATCCATAGGTTCCTGATAGAAAGAAATCCTATTCATGGTCTAATCCACCATACGGATCAAACTTTTGACAATTCCTAAAGAACGAGTGCGTCATCTATAGGTTTCTATCAAATAGGAATCACATTCTGGTTTGGCCTACCATACAGGCTAGAACTTAACCGCCCTAGGATACTCAAGAGACGAGTCCCTAGATATATACTTGAATCCGCCATACACCACGTATGCCACATGAGCATCTGGTAGGTGAGTAACAGATGAGTATCTTTACTCCATCTCTCTCTCTCTCTCTCTCTCTCTCTCTCTCTCTCTCTCTCTCTCTCTCTCTCTCTCTCTCTTACATCAGCTAAAATGGAATGAGTAGATCATTCACTAGTAGGACAATAAAGATTGAATGTCGGTATTCGTTTTTCTTTTCCCAAGTCGAGTTAGTTTAGACTTAGGTGTCACCTATCTTTGAGTGAAACCTCTCAAGAGATTTCTCTCGAAGAGGAGCAGTTGTTGACACCTGATTTTCGATTAATTTTTTTCAGTTTATTTTTGAAAAATTCACAAAAATTCATAAAAAAAAATTAAAAAAAAATTAAAATCAACTTTGGTAGCCTTGGCCAAGCTTAAGGAACTATTCTTGAACAAGAAATAATTTTCTATTTTTTTATATTTTTTTAATATTTTTGAAAAATAGGAAAATAGATGAAAATTCAAGAAAAATAGCATTTGAGGCCACAAAATATGTAAAAATATTCATTATTTTTATTTTAATTCCCTTGTATTTTTTACCTCATAAAAAGTCTAAATTTAAGTTCAATTTTATGTGTTTCTTTGTTACACGTATGATTGAATTTGGTAAAAAAATATCAATTGAGTCTTTTAATTTGTAATTTTGGCATTTTTAGGGTCTTGACATTCAATCTAATTGTCCTTCATTGCAATTTAGTCCAATTATTCGCGCAAATTGTTCAATTGCTTGAATTGGGCAAAATTGCATACTTTATTGCAATTTAGTTCTTGAATTTGGGCATAATTGAAATTACTTTCAATTCAAGGGCTACCTTTGCTAATTGAAGCTACTGCCCAATGTATTTCATCATTATGAGTCGATTGGCATAGGTGGTTTGGTCCAATTTGACCGTTTGAGCCTTCAATTTCGTAAATTTCCAAATTGAAATTTAGAACAAATTTGGGATTTTTATAGAGATTGACATGAACTTTTGGGCAAAATCATATTTTTAGACAATATTCATGTCCTAAGTTCGATTATGATGTTCAATTTGCAAAAATTCCCCGCAAATTAGGGTTAATTTTGAAAAATTAAGTCAGAATCGATTTTGATCGGTCAAATCGATCCGCTATAGTGTCGTCTTTTTTCCCAAAAGCTCACGCAGATGAACAGTAACAGGCTGAACTTCGAGGACTAAATTGAAGGATCAATCGACCATAATCGACAAATCTTTGGTAGGGGTTCTGATCTTCAAGAAGAGACGCGTCGATCAAGATTGATGGCGTCGTCAATGGTCGCCGGAGTGAGGCGGAATTGGTTGGTCAACATCCTGGGGGTCGTGAAAGTCAACTTTCACAGACTGGCCAAATCGGACATCAATTCACATACGCCAGGAAACCATTTCGACTTAACGGAGTTGTCCACCGCCTCCGGCGCCGTTTGGACCGAACGGCACGCATGGTCACGTGCCATTTAGAGTCAGTTAACTCTGACAGTTCAGCGCCAAAAAATTCGAAAGCTATATATAGCGTTTGGAGGGCTTTCTGTTGAGGGAGATCGGGTCATTCTGTTTAGGAGGCGTAACAGAGTCGAAAGAGAGAGAGAGAGAGAGGAGAGAGAAAGCTCGCTTTCCAATTACCATTGTAGAGAGCTTGAGCTCGAAATTCATGGCACTGGTCAGGCCATTCTAGGCTAGACCGAAGCCGAATATCTCCTTCAGAAGTTCGGTGAGGCGCACAGGAAGCGATCACAATCGACAGCGCCGCCTAAAACGCCGGAAAATGGTAAGTTGAACTTCAACCTGAGCTTCTGTTCATTAATGGCGGATCTTCGTTTCGGCTTCAATTCTTTCGATTGATGTGTGCATTTCGTATCTGCTGCATCACTGAACACTGTTGTATGTTTTAATTGCATTGAAATTGAGTCAAACCTCGCATTCGAACCCCGTCGCCATGGTCGACTCTATCGAAGCTTCCCTAACTCAAGCTAACCTAAACTAGGTCATTCGGACCTGTATGTAAGTGTTCTAAACTCGTATAGAGGCGATTGTGTGAAGGAATTAGCTCGACTTGCTCTATGTGGCTCGATTGAACTATCATGCCCGTATACTATGTAAACTTCATTATTCTTGATTCTGTCTGCGAAATTATTTGAGGCTACGATATGTTGTAGGCGAGATGTAGACAAATCAATTGCCATTAGATTCGAGTTGATTGGTCAAGGTTTGGTCACCGATCAACGGTGAAAAAACCCCAGCCGTCCATTTTCATTGTATGCGTTGGGAGGTTGAAGACGATTACGAGGCGACTCTACAAGTCGAAGTTCTAGGTTGCAGCACGTGATTGGTCCACGTAGATGTAAAGTCGGCTCAACCGTTAGTCTGTATAGGTTGAGTTAGTTTAGATCGAACGGTCGAGATTAATCGATTCCTTTTTTTAATGACCATCTGATTATAAACTAGGAATATCCGAAAATGGTTTTATAATCAGAAAATCAAAATAAATCGAAACGGTGCCGTTTGGATAAGTGAGTAGGCGACGTCATTTAGGTTAGTATGGACGGACGGTCCAGATCGAGTCGTAGCATTTAATCGCGGCCGTAGAATCAAGTAATCAGATTTGACGGCTAAGGAGTAGTCGGCTTCTGATCTGAGCCATAGGTTTCAGTCAACCGATCCTAAGGCCGAGGAACAGCTACGTGGTTCAATAGGAACCGTCGGATTAAATAAAAAGAGGTCAGAAGGGCGTCATTTTAGGCGCGGGTCCGGGTCTGGGCCGTGTTTCTACCCGAATGGGTCAGGTCAACCCGGTCCGAATCATTTTTTTAATAATAAAAATATGAAAATCGTTTTTAAATAAAAAAATCAGAAAAATACTAGAAAATTCTAAAAAAATGTTAGAAAATCCTAAAAAATAAATGTAGGAAAATTGTGAAAAATTTCTAGACCTTCCAGAAATTCCCTAAAATTGAGGATTGACCACAAACAACTAGTCAATCCTATTTTTGGGATTTCTTATCTGTTCATCTGATAATTGACGATATTACCCTTTAGGGTTAAGTCGCCTCTACCTTATATACAAGATAAGTCGATAATGCCAATATAAGAATTAGGGTCGGATAGGCGATCAATTCTTATGCTTGGGTTTTCGAATCTCGTTCCTTTTTCTGAAATGACGATTTTGCCCCTCAAAGGGTAAATCGTCTTCCCTATTCCAATCGAGCCGTGAAAATTACTCAAAATTAGGATTTGGGTCTGGTGGTCGACCGATTCTACTGTTTGGGATTTTCACCTCTCATCACTTTCTAAAATGATGATTTTACCTCTCAAATGGTAAATTGCCCTAAAAATTCCAGAAATATTTGGAAAATTTCCGAAAAATAGGAAATGGATCGGTCTAGTGACTAATCCTATTTCCACCATCTTTTGATTCCATATTTCATCTGAAATGACAAATTTATGTTTCTTGGGCAAATTGTCCAAAAACTCTTCAAAATTACGATTTTGCCCCTCAAGGGAAAATCATGTCAAAAATATTACTAAGTCTTGATTGACATATCTCTAGACTAATAGGGCATCACTAGGGATGCCACGTTGCTTTCATGTGATTTATCCGCACGCATTGAATCCTTGATTTGCATATTCATTTTATTGATTGTGAGTGATAGGGTAGTC
Source organism: Rhodomyrtus tomentosa (assembly GCA_028455895.1). Taxonomy (NCBI): domain Eukaryota; kingdom Viridiplantae; phylum Streptophyta; class Magnoliopsida; order Myrtales; family Myrtaceae; genus Rhodomyrtus; species Rhodomyrtus tomentosa. The sequence goes on along the minus strand of JAPCWY010000001.1, from coordinate 28,682,094 downwards.
ACTCCTACATGAACTCCTAGTCTTAGGGTTTGCACCTCACTCATCTGCATGAAATCTTATGTTAGATAAATCATTCAATTTATGTGCCAAAAGGGCGTACACTTTGACGGTTAGCGTAACAAAGTCCCTAATCCCATTTCTCTGGTTTTCGTAGAATTGAATAGAATGCTTCTTGCTATTCGATAGGGTTTCTAATCGTACCCTCCACGAAACGATTGGTGGCGACTCCTTGGCATGTACATATATCACATGTCACCAAACCACACAGAAGGTTGACCACGTATACCGCCGTTACGACTTGGGTAACGAGCCTTGGGAGAGGCCCGCGTCCGACCAGAGTAAACGGCCCATTAGCCCGTCTCGAGATGACGCATTCAAGAGGGTCGCGACAGTGGTGACATAAGTCCCTCTCTACAACTCAAGAATTAAAAATTCTCACAACAGCAAGGTCTATTCGACATAAATTAATGAAAGCTTTCACATACTAGACCAGATATTGCCAAAACTATTAGTAGATGATAGTAGTTATATGAGTAATTCGATTGCTGACCATTGAGAAACAATAGTGAGAGTACTTAGGTATTTAAGGTATACTCGAAATCTTTTTTATTATACCAATTACCCAGCCATTCTAGAAGGATATAATGAGACGCACTGGATATGATATAAAAGACTCAAAATCTACTAGTGGATATACATATTCACACTAGCAGGTGTGGCTGTATCTTGAAAATCCTGTAAACAAATTGTTATAGCCAGATCCACAATGGAATCTGAATTTATAGTTTAGGATAAATGTGGTGAAGAGGATGAATGGCTACACCATTTCTTAAAGGATATTCCAAATGGCAAAAACCTATGCCGTTAATCCATATACAATATGATAGTCAATCTGCAATTGAAAGAGCACAGAGTAACATGTATAATGGTAAGTCTAGACATATAGGCCGTACACATGATACCATTAGACATTTACTCTCAACTGAAATTATCTCTATTGACTATGTAAAATCAAAGGATAATATTGCGGATCCGCTAACCAAAGGATTAAATAGAGAGTTGCTTGAAAAGTCGACAATAGAAATGGAACTAACAAAGTTGATATAAAGGAAAACTCAACCTAGTTGGTTGGAGATCCCAAGATCTAGGTTCAAAGGTACAACCTAATTATATGGACTTAGTTATATCACTGTGGTGTTTATCCCTTAAGTTATTCTTATAAAATATCGGCGATATGTTATCCCCCACATAAAAGGATAGCAATTTTTGCTTTAATGATTCTTAAGTGGAGAAAACTAATTACTCAAGATTAAGTAATCACCTATATGAGAGAGAAATGGGGCCGCTTCAAAGAAGAATTATTGAGGGCTGAATTCTTTAGAATCTCTCACAGAACCAGGACGATGTTCATGACCAAAACGAATGTACTCATGAGAATTGAACAAACGTTTAGATGATTCATGTGTGAAGCGTATGGGTCATTTACTAAGAAAGCATGATAGTTCAAAGACATCATATCTACTAGATAGCTGGTAAATTAAGTGTATTTTCACAAGGAAGGTTCAAAGGGTAACACATACCTATCCTATGCATGTTTCATTTGCTAAACACTATCACATAGTCAAAACGGAAACAATTTCGTTCATGTGGTGGATTGTTGGAAAATATGAGATATTTTGATAGAATGAGAAATTATTTCTCAAACAACACTCTTGAGTTGGAAGTGGGAAGTGCAAAAAGCTAGTCTCACATTGAAAAGAAAGAAGGCCTTGAAATATTTTATATATAGTTACACTCCTTTTGAGTGGCAACTATCATAACACATGCACTATGCTTCGCGTGCATGCATGGAGGGATACAAATCCCAAGCCTCGACGAAGGCCCGATAAGTTGAAATTTGGGTGCGAGTGCACGACCTGTGTACACGAATGCAAGACCTAAAGTGGGTCCTGCGACAAGACCATTTTTGCCTTTTGTTTTAATGTTTTTCCAACTCAAATCGTTACAAATTTTATGTATAGTTGCTGAATTAATTTAGTAACAGTAGATTAATGGCATCAAAATTTTATCGTTGCAGAATTGAAGTTATAAAGGAAGATTTATTCAGTCGTTATTCGTTTTTTCCAAAATGCCTCCTATATGTATGGCTTCCTGTGACATTCTGATTTTTCCTATTATTTCAAGACTCATTAATGAGAAAGTATCTAACGATGTATTTCAGTCGTATCTCGCTCGGATCTGATCAATCTCGAGTCGACTGACCAAAAGGGAAAGGCTAAAGCGAGGCAAGGTACGTAGACCTAAGGAATTCGAATAGAAAATGGCACTTTGACCATAAGGATTGTCGAGGAAACATTTAGAGCCATAAAAGGCCGATCTAAGAATGATTTAGGAATGCATTGTTAGCGTTATACGATTGGAGCGCGGGTGATGCCGCTAAACCAATATATAATTTGTAAAATTTTCCTAAATCGAACAATGACGATCGAGACCATCGGAACTAGTGATAGACCCTCACAATTACATGACAACCAAAGTCGCCATGAATTGACGAGCCCTAATTGTGATATGAATCCCAGGGTCGATACGCGTAACGTCTGCAAAAGCCGCCCGTCAGTTTGGGATAGGTTGGAATCGCATTGGATAGAGAAATGATTAAGAAACGAGTCTCGAAATTAGAAAATGTAGAATTAAGAATTCTAACATCATAATTGGATTGGTCGTCGCCTTATCAAAGAAAATTAGAATTCGAAAAACGACATTTCGGACGTCGAGGGTAAAATTACCATTTTACCCCTCAAGCCTTAGCTTTGCCTTAATGATTGGACAAGGGCATTTTGATCATTGAAGCCTCATTATAGCTGTCGAAAATTGAAGAAAATGAGAGCCATTGGATGAGCAATTGATTGGCACATGGACAAGTGTCAAAGGATTAAGCCATGATGTTGATGGAGTCACCTTTTAACCTACCATTCAACAAGTTGACTCTTGAAATTGAAGTATAAACCTCACTCTCTCTCTCTCTTGGCCGAACACCCCTCGTCCATTGCCGAATAGCTTCTTCTTCTTCTTCTTCACGCCTGGAAGCCTGCCACCCGACCAACTCTGCCCGCCGGTTTCGCCGCCGTCGACCCCCAGCCACCGACCCAACCACCTGCTCATTCCTCATCCTCTTGCCAACGTTCTCCAAGTGGAATCACGGCATTTGACCCACTAAGGACCTCCGGCCAGCCATTCTCCTGAAAGTCGACAGAAATCGCCGCAGCTGGAGGTAAGCCACGGTTTAGGCTTCGTAGAACCCCGAAACCTTTGAATTTTTTGACTAAATTTTATGGACATCTAGGGGACTTGTACACTGAGCTATGGGAAAAATCTTGGAGGAATTTGATGGATTTTTTACCCCAAATGGGTCTTGTGTTTGAAGGGCAGAACTGACCGGTTGAAGACCTGAAGGAACCGACGCCGTTTAAGGACTTTATGGCGTCGCTTTGGCTCCAAATTTTCAGTGAGACTTCCCAACCCTTAGAAATACATGTTAACAAGTAGATTAGTGATTAAATTGAGGATTTAAATTGGTTTAAGGGCTGAATAGTTGGGGTATACACAGAACCGAAAATGCCCTGTTTAGATTCTGTGCATACCGGTTCTGTGGGAGGTTGTTGGTGTTGAAATTGAGCTCCAAATTCATCTTTGAGAAGTGTGAGGATGTTAATTGATAGCTCCATGAGGTGTATGTTTAGTGGGATGATAATTTGAGCAAGAAAAATTGATGATTGGATGAATTTTCTTAGGTTGCACGGCGGACTTGATCTTGGATCATTAGAACCGAACCCTTGAGATGCTTAGAAGAAGAATTGTATTGAATTAAGCTTGAGGTAAGGGGATTCTAAATCTTTGATAGGAGGATTGGACTCAATTGGGTGATTTGTGTGCGAATTGATCGATTCTTAGAGGTTATAATGTGGTTGTCCAATATACGTCCTAGAAAGATATAGAGGACTTGAATGTTTGACATTGCTTGTGCTATGAATTGATTGTCACATTTATATGTCAAATTTAATTGTCTCACATGCCATGAATGTGTCGTTCCTCGCATGAGTTGCATTCGAACGTGTGCTATGAAATGAAATGAGCTTGTGGCATGTCTGAGAAGTGGAGACACCCTGATGCGCTGAGACGCGGGGTTGTGTGAATGGATTCCCTGAGGCGTTGAGGCGCGGGGCTTGAATTGAATGGCACCCTGAGGCGTATAAGACGCGAGGTTGAGAAGGCCATAGTCCTGATGCGTTGAAACGCGGGACGGAGTTGAGATGTGTCGACACGGGCCTAGAATGAGATTGAAAACCTTATGCGTTTACGTGAGTTTGTCAATGAGACGGTCTGATGCGTTTACGTGGACCGAGCCTAAGGCGTTCTAAACGTGGGCATAAAAGTGAGGAGGCAAGAAGGGGTGGAAGGTGTAATCTGGCTTGATAATATGTGCTTGAGCTTAATGATGTAATAAGATGCCTTGATTGCGTGCTTGACACCCGTGTGTTATTTTGTGATAGTTGAATGACTCATGTGATTTTGTATAAATTGTTTGTGATTGTATCTGCCTGAGTGGACGGTTAGCCTAACCTAGGGTTAGGACCCACCTTACTGAGATGTATGTCTCACCTCGTTATAGGACCCTATTTTTCAGATCCTATGCCTTGAGGATGTGGCCAATCAGGTTTGGTGACCCAAAGGAGATGTTAGTATATTTTGAGGAGTTCCCTGATGGACAGGGAACCATATGTTAGGAAGTGTACAGTCGCCTAGGTAGATGAGGGTAGTAGTAGCTGGAAGCCTCACAGGTACGAAGCATGGTTCAGGAAGATAGGAGGCGTTTCTACAGGGCCACTGAAGCCCACTGAGGTACCCTGTGGGGTGATACTCAGTTGGTGCCATCCCTCTAGGGATTCAGTGGAGGCCAAGGGATTAGTCGCTGGCTCGAGGAATGGTCTTGAAAGGACCCCAACTCTAGAGGACACCGATGAGGTTATAGTGATCGAGATTACCGAGGATGATCTGGTGGAGCCATTAGCTGACGAGACGATGGAGGACACCGCAAAGGTTTGCTCGGAGAACTTCTCGGAGTACGAGCCCACTAAGGAGGCTGAGGAGGAGATCGACGACTCCAGTAGCTCGACCTAGGAGTTTCTGCTTTTCTAGTCTGATATTTTGATGGTGACCACAATGCCTATCCCCTTTTAAGAGCAGTAATGATCGTCTTTTGTACCAGTTCTGTTGCCCCTATTGACCAGTAAGTCTGGTTTGCCATGCTCTTGTATGAATATTTGGGAACCTATGTCTTTATTAGTATTATCGTTACCTAAGTCCCACTTTATATTTGTACGGAGGAGTGCTTATATCGTCGCTTCCGTGTGTTTTCTATATGATATATCTCTCGACCCATATGTGAATCCTAGGACCTCGAGAGAGTTTGTGCTTACAAGGAGTCGCGATCTCGTGCCCGGGGCGCGGGGCGTGAAACTTCCCATTCTTTTTGGATGAGAAGAAACAATACGAAACTCATTTCTCTTTCTATTCTCTGCATTTGCATTGTTTTCGATAGTATTTGCATTTGTTTAAGTTCGTCGAAAGCTTTGAAGTGTTGTGCTTGCTTTTGTAGTTGCTAAATTATATCCTAGGAGACAGATGTTCATGAAACCTCAAAGTACGTATGAAAGGGGACGAGTCTGTCTCAAAAAACTGTGTGGTACACAAGCCTCGGTATATGTGTCACCCTGTCATAGGATTAACATTTTCAGATCCCAAACGATGGAAATTCGAGTTGCCTTGGATGGTATTTGGAGAAGTCATTGGAGAAAATGAAGATTTACCATTTGTGGCCTTAGGAATTGTATTTATTTCTGTGGAATTAGAATTTAACCATTGATACTTGGATGTTGTAACCTTTGATTCTAAATTGGCGTTAATGAGAATTGTACCCCTTATGTGCTAAGTCACCTTGTGTTGTTTTATGTATGGAGTTATCTCTTGCTTCCGCATGAGCATATCATTTTATGTCTGGATTTGTAAGTCGTGGGCCAAAGGATCCTGGAAGACTATTCTAAGAGGAATGGCTTGATGGAATGTTCGCGTGCTCGCCGGTTCAGGGATTGACACTAGCAGTTTTTTAGGCTACTAAATACCAAAGAGAATATGAAACATGCCGTCGAGAATGACTCTATATCTCTTGATAATATATGGAGAAAGCAAATAACAGAAGAGAAAGTTCAGGAATTTTTTCATGTCGCCTTTGTTGAAGTGTTATTAACAAAGTAAAAATATCATGAAAGATTAACTTATGGTGATTATGGACGGAAAACTAATGGTGATAAAATTGGGACAAAAGTAACAGTTGGGGATATTTTATGAGACAAAAAAAAAGATTTTTGGATATAATTGGGACATATGCTAAAGTCGAGTGTTTTTTTTTTGTATTGAACTGTAGAATTAGGACAAAAGTGAAATTTTTGGATCCAATTAAGACAAATGTAAAACTTGAAGGTTTTTTGTGAGATAAAAAAAGTGTTAGATATAATTGTCACAAATGCTAAATTTGAAGTTTTTTTAGGCATTGGGCCCTTAATTAGAGTTTTATTCCAAAATAATTTACAAAATATAAAAATTTACAAAATTAATTTTAAAGAAAAAAATAATCACCATTTTAGGTCTCCCTTGATAATTTAATTGCCGAGGGAAACCGAGGGACCCACGGGCGGGCCCCCCTCCTCTCTTAGAAGAAGTGTTGCGTCTCCCCACGTGGGGAGCCGCAACACTCCCCCTCCCTCGGCAATTTAATTGTCGAGGGAGGGTTTTTTTAAAAAAATTATAATATTAGATTAAAAAATAAATTATTTAAAATTTTGGGTCTTGCATTTTTAAACTGCCAAGTAAAGTATTTTAATTTTTTTAGTTTACATAAATATTTTTTTGACGCCGTCTCGTCGGTTCGCGGTCCCATCGTCAAAAAAATATTTACACGCCTCGACTTTAAGAAAAATGAGCAAGACGACGGCGTTTACTCGCAGAGCCACGGGGCAATCATATTTACGTAAAAAAATATTTACGTGCCTCGATTTTCTCAAAGCGAGGTATGATCGCTCCGTGGCCCGCGATTTCACTTGTTTTTTTCGGAGTCAAGGCACGTAAATATTTTTTACGTAAATATCGTCGCCTAGCAAACGAGCGAGGCGACGGCATTTGCTCGGGAGGCCAAGGAGCGATCATATTTACGTTAAAAAAAATATTTATGCGCCTCGACTCCAAGAAAAGCGAGTGAACGAGCGAGGAGACGGTATTGGCTTTTGCTAACGAGGCCACGGAGAGATCATACCTCACTTCGAGAAAAGCGAGGCGCGTAAATATTTTTTTACTTAAATATGATCGCTCCACGGCCCCGCGAGCAAACGTCGTCGTCTCGCTCTTTTTTCTTAAAGTTGAGGCACGTAAATATTTTTTTGATGACGGGATCGCAAACCGACGAGACAGCGTCAAAAAAATATTTATGTAAACTAAAAAAATTAAAATACTTTAATCGGCAATTTAAAATGCAAGACCCAAAATTTTAAATAATTTATTTTTTAATCTAAGATTATAATTTTTTATTTTTAAATTTAAAAAAAAAAAAAACCCTCCCTCGGCAATCAAATATCCAAGAGAGGGGGAGTGTTGCGGCTCCCCACGTGGGAGCAGCAACACTCCTTCCAGGAGAGGAGAGGGGCCTGCCCGTGGCCCCCTCGGTTTCCCTTGACAATTAAATTGTCGAGAGAGACCTACAATGGTGCTTATTTTTTTAAAAAAATTAATTTTGTAAATTTTTCTTTTTTTGTATTATTTTGGAAAAAAAAAACTCTCTTAATTAATGGGGATTCTCCAATCAAATAAATAAGTAACTTTCATTTGCATAAATTCTAACCATATTGACAAATTACTGACTAGAAATATGCTCAACTTACTTCTCCAAATAATATTGACTATTTCTTGAAATATAGTCTCGAATTTGAATCCACAAAGAAAGCTTCTCTATTTGAATATTTTTCTAATTGGAGTTGGTTTCCTATTAAGTGGTTAGCTAGTTTGAGTTGGTTTACTATTTTGAATGCAAAGTTTTTTTTTTACAACTTCCAAGAGGCGGGTACGTTGTTCATGAATTACATCCAAAAGCAATCGTAAAGTGTTGAAGCCCATTCAAATTGGTGAGTTTACTTGAGGATTGAGAGGTGACCCAACGGAAATTATGAAAACTAAAGACTGAGTGCATAACTGAGTTGAGTGTGAATTAATTCTCTATTATATCGCTTGATCTATAGCAGGATCATGTGTTGCCTCTACAGAACTATTGGTCACACCAACTAAACCACATAAATTTGATGCTCGATTTTTTTATTCTTTTTTTAGCTATTTTATTATTCGATTGCAAGCGAAACCACTAACGTGGAGAAGTTACTGATTTAAAATTTTTGAAAGTAAATTTAGTATTCATCTCGACAAAATATTCTGGTCATTGACATTCACCCACCTCTATTAATGGTCAAAAGTTATTAAGAAGTTAAATTTACAGTTGAGTTCCCACTCACATTGAAATATAATCCGTATTTAATCCATACCTACATGTCTCGCAATGTTGGCTTTGACTGATAAGCAGGTTTATTAATTACTTATTAAATGATTTTGACTGATTAAGCTGTAATCATGCTTGATCATCCGTGTTCCGATGATTTTCCAAAGTAGGGGAGTTTAATATTTTTGTGGCCATTGGTGATTTTAAGTCAACATCTGGAAAGCCATCTAGATAGATGGATCCATCATCCATTCAGCCCCTTGATACATGCACTTGGTTAGCCAAAGTCAAAGAAGCTGTGCTATGTATTCCAATATCTTTGTGCTAATCAAGATTATAGCAATGGAGACAAAGACTGAGTTATAATAATAGGAATACCAAGTATGTGTTACCATTCTTGTCCCTTGACATGTCTTCCTCTTATCTTCATTCAACTTTTGAAGATGATCACTGCCGCTATTTGTTTCATCATGATCTCATACAATGCTATTATACGTAGTAAGAACTACTCTTTAGTTGATTTATTCCCTTAGTTAAGGTTGTTGCGCGCTAAAATCCCTCGATCGGGCTTTGACTGAACTTTCGAGCTCGGTCCAAAAGGGTTGAAGCCCAATAAGATGACTAACGCGGGAATCTTTTATCGAAAATTAGCAGTTCATTGGCTATTGAAAAGTTTCTGTTCACCGTGAAGTGAATAAAGTTGTTAAGTAAGAAGGGATTCTGGATCAGTTTTGGACAAAGAGTATCAAAATGTGCAATGTATATAAAGATAACTATGTGTCTTTCGACAGCTCCGTACAGACCTTCGATTAACCCTCTTGATGACCTTTCGGTAAAACTTTGTCGAATGCTTCGACGCACTAGTAAATAGGAAACAACACCGGAATTGAATCAATGATGTTGGACCATACTGTAGGACATGATATCGAAATTTAATTGATGATACCGGACGAGTGAAAATGTAGGACACAACACCGAAATTGAATCGGCGGTATTAGACTGGGTGGATGAAAAGTACAATGCCGAATTTTAATCGACAGTACCGAACTGGGTAAGCAGACTCTGGAATCTAATCGACAACACCTAACTCCGGATATGAAACACACCAGAATTGAATCAACGACAGGAATCTAAAAGTTGCAGCTGAGCTAAGAGCTAATTGAAAATATAAGAGTTGTGGGGGCTTTTCATGTTGGATGACCCTAGACATTTATAGGCACACTTTGGTAATCGTCAAAGGTTACTACCGTGGCCTCTAAGCACGATCTATTTGATGACTTTTATGAATAACTCTTTTGGCGGTTTCTCGGTTCTTCGCGCCTTTTCCTCTCAGTTTTTTAGGATGGCCGCCAATCTTTGTAACTGCCTCAGTCGTGGCTTCTTCTGCTCGTCTTTTCTCTTAGTTTTGGGGAAAATGCCGCCAAAACTTACCTTGACACGTTATGTCTTCAGGGCTAACTTGCGTCTAGCTCCAGTACGGCTACCCGTAAGCGATCATGATTTCTGCTCGTGCTTGTCATATGGCTATTAGGGTAATTTTTGGTGTCAACAAAGATATATATTTTGAATTATGTTTGAGCACTTGTCATTCATTGCTTATTAGAAGCATCCCGATTGTCGGCTTGAGTAATGCAAACACCGGGGAAATTACAGTTCCTCGAAAACTTCCTACAGAGATGGGGGTGTTAAGTAATCCAAGTCATTCGAATCCACGTCATAAATGTTCAATGGATACAAAATACCCATGCTTTAGCGTTTGATGCAACGGTCAAATTCCACTTTTGATTTGACAAATGCGTTGAAGCTGGAAACACTAGCAATCGTCTGCAAACGATGTTATGCAAAATTAGAATTTTGATTTTTTTTAATATTGAAATTTTCAATCCGAGGAAATAAATTAATGCGAATTTTATTCTATTTTTTTAAGTTCCTTTTTCTTCGTTAGAAAAAAAAGCATCCGAGGGCAGGTGAAAGCACTAAAGTTTTTATTTGTTTTGTGTAAGGGCACTCTAATTTGATAACTACTCTATCTATATCGAAAATAAAAGATCAAAGTAATGTCAACATAGTTTGATTTTTTTTTTTTTCAAATTGGATGAGCATATGGAATGACTAGTCAGTCATAACTATTATACAGCAATTGGTGCACATTAGTCCTCATAATTTTTTTTTTTACGGGGAGCTAATTCTGGTCAGGTCTTCTGAATTGCTCTTTCTTAATCGCCCCATAAAGATGGTCCATCGGATTGATAACCACCCCTCTTGCTACAGGACGCTTACCTAGGCAATGTTAGATTTGGCTCTACCCAGGGTGTTGTTGCGTAACAAGTGCTTTGCATCATTATCTAAAGCAGATTTTAATATATGGGAGGCACTTTGGATCCGTCGTAAAGATTGTTGCTTAAATTGATGACATACAACAACATCTCAATGCAAAGATTCTGCCTCTGCCTCTCGTTCTCCACTTTTCTTTTATTTCTTTTGTGATCTGCCAATGGAGCAAGACTTTTAGTATCTCATGTGGAATTGAATATTTACGTACGGGCCTAATTTACATGACTTTTTTAGTAGAGAATTGATTATGTAATATTATTGGCAAAAAGACGGTAGGAGTGTCAATATTTGTGTACGACACGTACTTTAGTGCTAATATATATATATATATATATATATATATATTGGATCACTTAAGTGTCGGAGAAAAAATGATCACTTAAGTGCCAACTCTGACAAAAACCGATTAGTCAAGTGTCAATTCCGGCCAAACAGTACAATTGATTTTTTTTTAATAATTTCTTAATATTATGTAGAATTTTTTTGAAAAACGTTTATTCAAATGGCGCCCACATGGTAATTTTTCTTTTGAAATTCAGTTCACATAAAAGCCACGTGGATTTTTAAACTAACAATTAAGTTAATTTTAAAAAAAAAATTAAAATAAACAAAAAATTAAATTAAAATATATATATATATATATATATATTTCCAGCAACAAGGGCTGTGAGCCTTTGATGCCGCCGCCCACCATTGCCGGCAGAGGCCGCCAATGGGTGGTGGAGTACCCGACAGGATCGTTGACCCCCACCGAGCCCTTGTCAAGGGTCGCCGAGGCCCGATCGTGGTTGGCCGAGGCCTTGCAAACCCCACGGCGAGGCCGATCTCGCCCAAATCTAGGCAAAGCCAAGCCTCGCCATGGCACCGCTCATCGTGGTCGTGGTTGGGCGATTTCGGCCTCGCCCAACCACGGCGAGGCTCGACCTCATCCAGATTTGGGCAAGGTCGGCCGAGTTGTGTGGTCTACGAGGCCTCAACCAGCCACGGTTGGGCCTTGCCGACCTTATCGAGGGCTCGGTAGGGATTGCCAAGGATCGGCAACCCCGCCAGGCACTCCCCCACCCATCGCCGATCACTGCTGGAGATGGTGAGCGACGGAGGCCTTACAACTGCAAGTTATTTATTTTCTAAAAAATTTATTTTTTTATTATTTTTAGCTGATTTTCAGCTTTTTAGTTTATTTTTAATTTTTAACATTAAGTAGATTTTTTTATTGATTTTCAATTTTCATTTTACAGACTAGGATGCTCCGACAAGCCACGTAAGCGCCACGTATACTTTTTGCGATGTTCAACGGAGTTGACACTAAAATGATCGTTTTTTAAAAAAAAAAATTGGCACTTAAGTGATTCAAAAAAAGTATTTACATTGAAGTGAGCGTCGTACGCAAATATTGGTACTCTTGTTGTACTTTTGACTAATATTATTTGGGTAAATGTAAGATTGATAGCCTATTTTTTGTCACAAAAACTAAATAACAATTACATAAATTGTTGTGGGTACACTTTTTATGAGAATTTATGACTCGGATATTTTTTCACTTAAATATTGTTACGCTAGCAAATCATTTCTTAGCATTTGACGGGAAGTATTGAAGTAAGAACCGTCTGAGCTTCCTATGAAGTAGAGGGTGTGGGCAATGCACCGATTGACTCTGGATTAATAACCCGACAGCCCGCTTTCTCATAAAATTTCCAGCCCCGACATATGGGGAAATGCGTGCGCGGACCGTGATCTACGCGATCACATCCTTTGAAATTTGCGGAATCTCGGTGGAAGCCATGTGACCGAGAACCGTGGCCGAGGCAAGAATTTTACCAGGAAATACACCCAGCGAGATCACCGCGCGGCTTTGCCGCAGCTTATGACCAGAGAAAAGGCCTCTTCCAGAGTAAATGAACAGTAGTGCAACTTAACGAAGGAGGAGGTGCAGTCAAGGTCAACGATGGACGGTTGATTCGTTTCTTATTCACCGAATGGCACTACTTGTCGCGAATTGTCTACAGAAAAGGAGGGGGAAGAAAAGAGTGCAGGGTTTCTTGGTTGTTAAAACGGAGCAGAACAAAACCTAGACAGGATCCATGCGTATATTGAAATCAAAATAAGAGTTTAAGACGTACATTTTCAAATCGAAGATGAACCGACGGTCGGTTGTGTATAAATTAACGCTCCAAGTGTTGCGCCTCTACTAGTATCTACAAACACGAACAGATATCTCCAACAATTCAGGTGCTAACTTGAAGATCATGGAAAGTTTAAGACTGGATTGACATAAAAAATAGTTTTATAACTGAATTGACACAAATGCAAAAGGTTTAGGATCGAATCGGCAAAATTAACTCATCCAAGAATATTGTATATGACTGAATTAGCAAAAATGCAATAGGTCTAGGACTTTTCTAATAATTTTCCCATTAATATTGTATATGCTAAGTAATAAGCAATTAACTCATCCAAGAATAAGAATCGTGAAATCTTTAATTAAAAGATGTGTAATTTCTTATGACTTGGTATTTGCGCAAGCATGAATTCATGCGGTTGAGTCATGTGGCGCAGCTCGTGTGTCTATGTTACGTGATACGGCACCACAAGGCAGATTATTATTGGTGAAGCTTCATTTTTTACTCATTAAATATAATATACAAACAATAATCTCATAATTTTTTTTTTTTTTGCATTTGCGTCGACAATATGAGGAGTACTAAATTCCATGATCGGGGCAGAGGGAAAACTATCTGGATGCAATCATGCAGTGCCCAGAGAATAACAATGTTACAAAATATTATGTTGTAATAACCAAAATCCAAGTGCTACAAAAAAAAAAAAATCCTTTCAAACAATTCTACAGAAATTAATTATGGTCCAAAATTATTAAATGGACAAAATTCATTGACTATAGAAACTACTTTTTCCTAATAGAGAAAGAGAATCACTAGTAACTTTTACGGGAAGATTGTCTCTCTCTGTCTTTAAAGCACTGGATGTCGGGAAGATTGTGTTGGAACCTGTTTTGAAACCAATCCTTTTTTCCGGTCAAGTTCTAGGGTCTACTCAAAAATCTTTTTTCCTTTTTTTCATCAAAATAATATAAGTATAGATAAAATGAGCAATAAAAATTACAATACAGCAATCCAACAAATAAAAATTACAATTCCATGAATGAATTATGTGACATCTCTTTCTTGTTGTGATGCTTTACTTTGACCTATTATGTCCTTTGACCTATTATGTCATCTCCACCTCAATTCCATGAATGAATCGCTAGAGAGTCGGGACCTAGGGTTTTTTTTTTAATGGCAACTAAAAATCGGTTCTTAAAATCCGTTCGAGTGGGCCTACACCTAGAATCGAAAACCTAACCGGTTTCAACCGGTTCCCAAAATTTCGAACCAGTACCCAGACCAGTTTGAGCAGCATCCGATTTCCGACCCTATTTTTTTGGGTGGGCTAATCCGGGTTCTAGGTCAACCCGGTCCCTATTGCTTATTCCTCCTTTTCTTTCCAAAGAGCACTGAATAACTAGGGATAATTGGTTCTCAATCCGGTATGTTCTCCCTAAAAAATAACGCTTCTCCTGTAATGCAAAACCTTAATTCTTCCAATTTCATTTTATATTGTTCTTCCTCATTGGTGGTGCATTACTTCTTGCAGCATTTCTTTTGCATATGGCATCAATAGAAGCAGTAGTGTTGACGCAGAGAGAGGCGCAGGAGAAAAAAGGGCTACAGCTGCATGTGCGAAACAAAGAAGCAACCCTAAATCTGTTTAAGATTACTTAAAAAAAAAAAAAAAGCAGCCCGGTTTTATGTTCGTGAAATCGGGAACTGAACTGTTCTATTGTTTCAATATTAAGAATCGCGAGCCCAGCCTCCGTCCTTTAGAACTGGAAATCGGACCACCGGTTCCAATCTGGTCCGAGCGGTCTCCATCTAATCGGTCCAATTTGCTCATCTCTATGATTGACCCATAAAAACAATAACACAAATAGAAAGACGAATATCACAAGCTGTCCTACAAAATCGACACCATCTTTTACATCTCTTCACAGTATCCACTAGCATTCATCCTGCCTCGTATTTCTTACTGCCTTGCTTTCATATCAACCTGTTTTCTTGCTCTTTGATTCATGAAGCCCGTAAACATGAGTTTTGCAGAGTTTCAGTCATGCCATTTTCTTCTTGCTGTTGTTCTTGTACTGTGCTTTAATGAAGTCTCCACCACCACCAATGAAACAGACAAGTTTGCGCTGCTCGCATTTAAGGCCAGCATACTGGTAGATCCTTTTGGTATGCTCAACTCATGGAACAATAGCATTGGATTTTGCCAGTGGCGTGGCGTTACATGTGGCCGGAGGCACCCGAGGGTCACCGTCTTGGATTTGCAATCACAAGGACTCTCCGGATCAATTTCTCCTCATATTGGAAACCTCAGCTTCTTAAGGGAGATGTGGCTGCAAAACAATAGTTTCAATCAAGAAATCCCTCCACAAGTCGGCCGGTTGCGTCACCTGCGTATCCTACAATTGGACAACAATTCACTGGCAGGCGAAATTCCCAAAAACATCTCTGGTTGCTCAGACTTGGTCACCCTCAGACTTTCAAACAACGAACTAACCGGAGAAATCCCTGGAGAGCTCGGCTCAATGCCGAAGCTACAACACGTCGCTTTGGGTTGGAACAATCTAATCGGGAGTGTGCCCTCCTCCATTGGGAACTTATCTTCACTGGAGATTCTATTTTTAAGCAGAAACAACTTGGGTGGGAGCATACCCGAAGTTCTAGGCCACGTGACAAACTTGCAAGCGATTGGCATTGAAACAAACAGATTGTCAGGTACAATTCCAACTTCATTACTAAATCTCTCTTCGCTCGCTGTGTTTGACGCTGGAAACAACTGGATACAAGGGACTCTTCCTGCAGGCATAGGCATCAAACTCCCGAATCTTGAATTCTTCAGCATTTTTTCGAACCAACTTGAGGGGTCGATTCCTCTATGGATATCAAATTGCACAAAGCTAGGCGTGCTTCAACTTAATGTTAACAGATTTTCCGGAAAAGTACCTTCTTTGGAAAATTTGTATGAGCTTAGTATGTTTCGAGTTGGTCTTAATCAGCTTGGACTTGGAAAACCTGAAGACCTGAGCTTTCTCTGTTCGTTAACAAACAGCACCAAATTAAGGATGGTGTATGCTGGGGGGAACAAGTTCGGTGGGATGTTACCTAAATGCATAGGTAATTTATCAACTGCTCTCACAATGTTTTCTATAGGCGACAATCAAGTATCCGGTGAGATTCCAGAGGAAATCGGAAATTTTATCAACCTGAAATATTTGGATATGCGTTCCAACCAAATTTCGGGTATTATACCCTCAATTTTGGGGGCTGTACAAGAGTTAGTGATGTTGTATTTAAATGACAACAATCTCGAAGGTAATATCCCGTCTTCTTTGGGAAATCTGACCAAGTTAGTTCAACTATCTCTTGGGGGGAACAGTTTTCATGGTCAAATCCCTCCACATCTATCAAACTGCTCGTCTCTTGATATGCTTGATCTGTCCCATAACAATCTCTTTGGTGCCATACCCCCGCAACTTATTGGTCTCTCATCGTTAGCTATCATTCTGAACTTGTCTCATAATCATCTGAATGGGGTTCTACCCACATATGTTGGCAACTTGAGAGCTTTGACTGCTTTGGACATCTCAAACAATTGGTTGGTCGGTGAAATCCCCGGTAGTTTAGGTCATTGCACTTCATTGATATCATTTAGGATGGGAGGCAACTTCTTCCATGGGTCCATTCCTCAATCAATCAAGTCGTTAGGAGGCATCGAAGAGCTAGATCTTTCACGCAATAATTTGTCAGGTCAAATTCCAGAATTTTTAGTGGAATTTCGCTCCTTGAAACTTCTGAATTTATCGTACAATAATTTTGGAGGCATGCTGCCTCATGAAGGAGTCTTTAAGAATGTTACCCGTACTTCTATTACTGGGAACAGTGAGCTCTGTGGTGGATTGCCAGAATTTCACCTCCCCACCTGCATTTCCAAAAGCTCCAAAAGCAGCAGAAAGAAAAACATAGTAATATTGTCTGCTTCCATTATTTTCGGAGTTCTTGGAGTAGCTCTTATTCTAGCTTTGATATATCTCTATCGGTTAAAGAAGAAAGTAAATGAACCAGCTTCGTGTTCGATAAATGATTCACGTCCAAACCTGTCATATGGAGCACTCCTCAAAGCAACAAATGGTTTTTCTTCAACAAATTTGATCGGTGTTGGAAGCTTTGGCTCTGTTTATAAGGGGATACTTGATGACAATGGAACTAGTGTTGCCGTGAAGGTGCTTCATTTAGCCCATTATGGCGCTCGGAAAAGCTTCATAGTGGAGTGCGAGGCATTAAAGAGCATCAAACATAGAAATCTCTTGAAGATACTAACAGTTTGCTCAGGCAGTGATTATCAAGGAAATGATTTTAAGGCCTTAGTCTATCAATTCATGGACAATGGAAGCTTGGAAAGATGGCTACACCCAAACGCAACATTTGATGGAAACGAGCTCCCGAAAAAGTTGAATTTCATTCAGAGAATAGATATAGCTATTAATGTTGCTTCTGCATTGGATTATCTTCACCATCAATGCCACATCCCCATTGTTCATTGTGACCTAAAACCAAGTAATATCCTCTTAGACACGGAGATGGTCGCACATGTTGGCGACTTTGGATTGGCAAAATTCCTACTTGGATCATCCCTTGATACTGTAGTTAATCAGATGAGCTCAGTGGGTCTTAGAGGGACGATTGGTTATGCTCCTCCAGGTACTCCCCCTCCCTCCCTCCCTCATGTTTCTGTGTGAAGTTTGATATGCAATGATAACTCTTATAGTCTTTGGGCTTATTACATTCTTATTTGAAGATCCACATCCAATTTAACATGCACTATGATCTGAATGTGTGGCAGAATATGCACAGGGATGCGACGTTTCAAGAGAAGGGGATGTCTATAGCTACGGCATTCTCTTATTGGAGATGTTTACAGGGTTAAGTCCAACCGATGACACATTCAGAGATGATTTGACTCTTCATAGTTTTGTTGCAAAATCTTTGCCTGAAAGAGTACTCGGAATTACAGACGACATTCTGCTTCAAGAAAGAGAAAGACATTTAGGCCCCTGTAGTCCTCAGCATTGGTTTTTGGAAAGCAATGGCATATTTCAAGAGTGTTTGGTTATGGTGTACAATATTGGAGTTGCTTGTTCAAACAGTGCGCCTGGAAGACGGATGAACATCAGCAGAATCGCAAATCAGCTGCAACAGATTAGGGAGAAACTGTTTGCATTGGGTTTACATGGAGAAGATCAACTACCAACAGCTTATTTTTAGCTATTATGCCTTTGGGGTTGTTTGAGCAAACGGAAGTGGACAGGTAAAATCTACGACCGAAGAAGATCAATCATTCTTTTTTCCTCGCAATGACTGTTGATCATAATTCTCCATCTATATTGATACATAATCATGCTAGCATAAGGCCTATGGCACGCACATTCTTGAGTACTGTTGCTTCATAAATTGAATCCAACATAAATTGCCTCGCTTCTTTCTTTTGTTCTTTTGATTGGTATGATGCAAACAATTATTTTTTCTAAATCGTATTCAAAAGAAGGCTTGGTTTCTGCAGATTGGCTGAGAATGGCTTGCCGTTGCTTTAGGTGCATTTGGTTTGGCTTTGGAGAAATGTCTTTGGGAAGATGCAAGGCTTCGAGATGAAGTGGCCTTCCGAGATGCTTTATTTCCAACTAATCCAATGTTCAGGAATCGATCTTTTCCTAAAACTATGTTTAGTCAGCTATAGATAATGCGGTCGCTATGGTGGGTTAATGAGGATGCATAGCATCTGTATTCAGCATTCTAGCATGCGGTGGCTTGAGAAGATGCATTAACCGTGGATGTGCGCAGTACAAATCATCCAGGAATGCTATAGTAGAACAGTGTAACTTCAGCGTATTGGATTTTTCCAGGGGTGCATCTGCAAATTATTCAGCGCTGGTATTTCTTAAGTTTACTACTGTCTTTGCTTTTATTCTCACATTCGGTAAAGTTACTAAATCGCTTTTTTTATGGAAGAACACTTAGTGGCATGTGCATAAAACTCGTAATCGATATAACGCTAAGCAATATTTAAAGGTAGAAATTACTAATTATATCAGGACATAACTAATCACCATTTGCTTAAACTTACTTCCTCAAAATACACAGTGATTATTAGCATGGAGAAGTTACTTAATTTGAAGAGCTTGGAAGTAAAATTACTTTTCATGGTGAAAGATTACTGTGTAAAAGATTGATTTAGTACAGTGTCAGAGCAACTTTTTAAGTTCACCATTGAGTACTGTAAAAACACTTGGGTAATCTTTCCAAACGGAAGTGATTAATCACGTGGAGAAATTATCAACAGTTTACATGTCTTCCCCCTATTTTCATTCACCATTGGCGGGTGATCACTGCCGATGTTTCATACTCGTCAATACCAAATACCGTTTCTCTTTGTTCCGAATGGAGACGTCCTTTTGGATGCAGCTTTTCCCCACCTTCAACTCGCGATTATCCCGAAAGAAAATGAAAAAGGACCACAAAAAACAAAGAAAAGAACGGCTGAACGTAGTGTTGATCACATGAGGGGAACCTTAAGGTGGCTAAACAGAACGTTAAGCTGAAATTTTCTGTAATCTCTCAGGAGCAAGCCGGCACATTTGTGGAAAAGGGCTGCAATGTGGCCATTGAAAAGTAGCCCACCGTTCTGAAGAGAAGCCGAAGAGTATTGAGTCTGCTATTCATATATATTAACTGGCTGGACTCGCATTGCAGAATCTATTTTCACCACCTAGGTTGTCAGTGCGCTCGGACTTGCGGCCGCATTTTGCAATTCCCTTTCGCCATTAGCTGTTCCCGCCCACCTAGTTCTCTTTATAACTCGAATCAGCATGTATCATATCCTAGGATATATCTCTGTCTCTCCTTGCTTTCATTCCATATATACCCACTGCCCCTTTTAGCCGTGAAACTAGCAATCGCAGAGTCACTAATATGCAACTTGCTTCGCGGCTGTTTTGCTCTTGCACTGTGCTTTAACCAAGCCTACTCTTCCACAATCAAACTGACAGGGCATTTAAGGCTGGAATAACTGGAGATCGTTCAAAGGGACATGCAGTCACATGCACCGAATGGTCCTGGTTCTGAAATTGGAAGCCCAAAGACTCTGTCCCGGTACTGAACTTGGGAGCACAAAGACTCTCTGGGTTGATCTCTCCTCAGTCCGAAACGTGTCAGGCGGTTGCGCTACACGTTCCTCGTGACTAGAAT
Organism: Rhodomyrtus tomentosa; assembly: GCA_028455895.1. NCBI lineage: Eukaryota > Viridiplantae > Streptophyta > Magnoliopsida > Myrtales > Myrtaceae > Rhodomyrtus > Rhodomyrtus tomentosa. The sequence goes on along the minus strand of JAPCWY010000001.1, from coordinate 28,661,811 downwards.
ACAAGTCATTGGTCGGTAAAGTTCTGAAAAACATGTTAGCTTGCCTGACCTTGTCAACCTCGTTCTTGTATAGAACCAACTAGCCAGATAAACTTCTGTCCAAACTATGGTGGGAGCATTCCTTTCCCTTCCCCAAAACCAACCCCCCCCCCCCCCCCCCCCCCCCCCCCCCAACCCAAAAAAAAAAAAAAAAGTTCCTGGCCGCCTACAAAATTGCAATATTTTTCTGTAGCAATGGACCAATTGTCTGGTGCAGTCCCAACTTAGATACTCAATATCGCTTCTCTAACTGACGTTGAACATAGGAGCCAACCAAATATGAGGGACAGGCTCCACAGTCGATATCGAATTGCACAAAGCAAGAGTCACTAGAACTTGCAAGCAACATAAATTCAGGGAAAGTGACTTTCTCTGGAAAATCTGGTTGAGCAGTGGGTTTGGTTCAGCATTTTCAAAGCTCCTTGAGCCCTAAATGTTGGAAAAAATATGGCCGGATTGGATGATCAAAGAAATCAGACTCTAAGGCGTAATAACACTCTCTTTAAGTAATTATTTGCCCAACAACGTTACTAATGATTACCGGCAAAGATATTCTAGGATACAATAGAGTCTCAAACGAGATTATTAGATAGCAATTCTAATAATTATCCAAGAACTCTCTGGGAAATAATCAAAAAGAGGAAGGCGGTATCTCTTGAGTTTTTTCTTAAACAAAAATTAAAAATGAGGAATTAAGTTAAAATGAATAGAACACTAGAATATATAATGAGAAATGAACATACATTTTCGCGTCCGAAAAGGTGTTAATTCTCATGCAACTCTTCACGTTCAAAACAGTTTATTTAAACACACCTTTTCAGAATTTTTAAAGACAATCTTCTGCACGAAAAATTGCAATCCTTCGTGCCAAATAACGGATAGTTCATACATACCTCTTCATTACACCTTTTCACAAACAAAAACACTTGAAAGGTTACAAGAGTGTCAGTTTGGTAGTTATGTCTGAATAGACATAAACCTTCCAAAAGATATAATAAATACTCATATTCGTGGATAGTCGTACTGTTCCAATGAGTCACGAAATTCATTTAAAAAATTATTTCGAAATAAAAATAATTGTTGAATAAAGCCAATTCCGCACCACAATCATACAAGCGTGCAAAGTGCTAAGTGTGTATAATAATCGCGCAATCACACGCGCACCCCCATGCGGGTATAATGGGGTGTAGCCCACTCACCCATTTCTTTTTTTGAAAGACAATATTAGCCTTCTAACTAATAAAGTGAATTTTTTTTTACCTTTTATTTTATGTGGGATGTGAAAAAGGCAATATTTTGTTTGTTTTAGAAACAAACTTCAACAATCCCCCACTTTGTTTATAAAACAAAATAACAAAATAAAATTTCTCAAAAAATACAGCCAACATTTCCATGAGATCAATATACCGACATAAAGGTCTCGTTCGAGTTAAACCTTTATTTAGTGCAAGTATATCAAAATTCTATCAAAGTTACAAGTAGTTTGGCTTTAAACTTGTTACTCTAAAAAATAGAATCGAACGTACCGCACATATACTAATCTCTTGTTTCAGCGAGAAGTTCATAATTACTCAGCACTATTATGGCTTTGTGCTTGTTCCTGTTCATGAGCTCTCTAAAAAGTAACTCCAACTTTCGTAAGAAGCGGTACCACTTCTAAACCCATACAGGTGAAGTATTACTGCGTGTTTCTGTTACTAATAAACAGGCAACTAAAACATATTATACTTTATTAAGAGTATAACTCAACCTCTAAAGACGTAACAGACGATATTGACTTCTCATATCCGGGCTAGTGTCAGCATCAAATAATCACTTGTAGTAACTTATTTTTACCCATTAACCTTATCATTAGTGATGTGCCAATATCAGGTCGGGTTACCATTACTGGTGATTTTAATCAAAGAGTTTCAGCCACATTTCTTTTGAGGTCACCTTCACCACATCTCTTGGAAGAGACTTTGTAAAGGAATGAGCCAGATTTTTACTCAACCTCACGTAAACAATTGTTATGGTACCATCTTGAATCAATTGTTTCATGTATTCATGTCTTAGACTGATGTGTCTAGACTTACCATTATAAATGCTATTATAAGCCTTTGCTAAAATAGCTTGACTATCACAGTGAATAGAAATAGGAGGAATATGACTAGGCCATAATTTAATGTCCATCAATAAATTTCTTATCCACTCAGTCTCTTTTCCACTTGTTGCTAAAGTAATAAATTCGAATTACATAGTTGAGTGAGTTATGCATGTTTGTTTCTTGCTCGCCCAAGAAACAGCACATCCACCTAACATGAAGATCCATCCAGAAGTAGAATGCTTATCTCCCACACTAAAAATCCAACTAACATCAATGTATCCTTCTAATACAGCCAGATAATTATTATAAAACAATCCCAAACTTTTTGTCCTCTTAAGATAACAAAAAACTCTGGTAATGGCTTTTCAATGTTTTGTATTTGAATTACTAGTGTATCTACTCTACTTACATACGGAAAAGGCAATATTAGGTCTAGTACAATGCATTACATACATTAAAGACCCTATGGCACTCACATATTCTAGTTGTGCTACTGCTCTACCAGTATTATAATTTAATTTGACACTGGTATCATGAGGAATACTCATTTCTTTGAAACCAAGTGTTTAAATTTATCTAACATTTTCTCAACATAATGGCATTGGTTCAAAGAATAACCCACACTATGCCTTTTAACTTTAATATCTAAGATAGTATCCACTTCGCCCAAATCTTTCATTTTAAAATTTGAAGTTAGATACTTCTTAGTCTCGATAACTCTAGTCATATAGTTCCAAAGATAAGCATATCATCAACATATAAATAGACTAAAACTCTTTAGTGAATTTAGAATAAATACACCTATCAGGGCTATTATGCATGAAACCATTAGACAACATGACTAAACCAAATTTCTCATGCCACTGCTTCGGTGATTGCTTAAACCCGTAAAGATATTTGACTAATTTATATACTTTTCTCTCATTTCCAAGAAGAACGAAACCCTCTGGTTGTTCCATGTAAATTTCCTCATCTAAATCTTCATTTTAGAATGCAGTCTTGACATCCATTTGATGAACGCATAGATCATAAATGGATGCTAAAGCAAAAAGATTTTGAATAGATGTTATACGTGCTACAAGAGTATAAGTATCAAAATAATAAATTCCTTCTTTTTGTCTATAACCCTTGGCCTCTAGTCTTGCTTTAAAAGCTTGGATGGAACCATCATAATTATATTTTCTCCTGAAAACCCATTTGCACCCAATAGATTTAGATCATTTAGGTAAGTATGCTAATACACAAGTATTATTGGACATAATTGAGTTCATTTCGTCATCTATTGTCTCTTTCCAAAAGGAAATATCTCTAGAATACATAGCATCACTAAAACTTTTAGGATCGTCTTCTATATTTAATACTAATGGGTATTTACTTACCACGTTGTTATCTCTGTCTCCTTCAACAAGAAAAACATAAGTAATAAAGTTGGGACCAAAATCTTTCACTTTTCTTGCTTTAGTGCTTCTCCTAGTTTCAGTCATGTCTTTAGAATCATTTATTGTTTTCTCATGAGAATCTACGTGTGTTTATATGGATTCTGAATTGTTTATATCTTGCGTTTGAGGATTATTCTCAATAATTTCAGAATCCATAGAACATTTATTCTCAAAGAATTCAACATCTTTTGATTCTACAACAACATTTGACTCTAAATCAAGAAGCCTATAAGCTTTACTGTTTTCAGCATATCCAATAAAGGCACTTTTGATGGCTCTAGGACCAAGTTTCATCCTTTTAGGGTCAGAAACTCTGTAGTATGCCAAACACCCCCACACTTTAAGATATGACAAGTTTGGTTTTCTACCTTTCCACAATTCATAAGGACTAATATTATTTTTCTTGGATGGTATTCTGTTATGAATATAACATGCAGTAGTTTTTTTCCCTACCCAGGTGTGCAGCTTTATATTTTTGTCTTTTCCCTTCTGCTGTTTGTAATGGATGTTTCTGAAATGTATAAATAGTGTGCTTTTGAATTCTTCCAAAACTCCCATTTTCTTTTCATCTTTATTGTACGGCGATGCATCTCGTTTTCGTTTGCGTATTTCATATCATACTAGGCCGTATGGGGTTCCTAGGTAAAGATTGGCATGAGGCGGATGTAATGAGCCCCAAGGGACGCAGGGCGTTACAATCTACACCCTTGGTTCAAGTTAAGCGGAAATTTGAAATTCAAGCGGGAGAGGGCTGAAGCGGTGTCGTTTCGGTGCGGGCCCGGATCCGAGACCGGGTCTGCCGCTCGTGAGTCGTGGGTCGAGTAACCTGACCAGGTCTGAATAATTTGTTTAAAAAAAAATTCAAAAAATATATGATTTTTAAAAAATAAAGAAAATAAAAAAAATTCTAAAAAATTCTAAAAAAAAATGTTAGAAAATCCTAGAAAATCCCCAAAAAATATAGAAAAATTGTGAAAAAATTCTAGACATTCTAGAAATTTCCAAAAATTGAGGAATGACTACATACAACTGGTCAATCCTATTTTCGAGATTTTTTTATCTATTTTCTAAAAATTGACGATATTACCCTTTATGGGTAAATCACATATGCCTTGTATGTGAGATAGGTCGAGAATGTCAAGATAAGAATTAGGGCCAGTCAGGTGATCAATTCTTCTATTTGAGTCTTCGAATCTAGCCTCTTTTTCTAGAAATGACGATTTTGCCCCTCAAAGGGTAAATCGCCTCCAAAATTTTAGAAAAATTCTGGAAATTCTCGAAAAATAGGAAATGGATTGATTTAGTGACCAATCCTATTTCTGCCATCTTTTGACTTCATGTTTCATCTAAAATGACAAATTTCCCATTTTAGGGCAAATTATCCCAAAACACTTCAAAATTACAATTTCACCCCTCAAGGGTAGATCGTGTTGAGAACACTTCTGAGCCTTGATTGACGTTTCTCTAAGTTAATAGAGCCTTACCAGGGATGCTACGTTGTTTTTATGTGATTTATCAGTAGTTTTGGATCATTGATTTGCGCGCTCATTTTATTGATTGTGTTTACCATGATAGTCATTCCTATTTGCATGAACTCTTAGATTTAGGGTTCGCACCTCACTCATTTGCATGAAATCCTAGGATTAGATAAATCGTTCGATTTAGGTGCCAAAAAGGCGTCAACTCTGACAGATGGCGTAATAAAGTCCTCGTTCCCATTTCTCTAGTTATCGCAGAATCGAATAAAATGCTCCCAACTGTTTGATAGAGCTTCCAATCGTGCCCTCCGCAAAACGATTGGTGGCTACTTCTTGACATGTACACGTATCATATGTCACCAGACCACACCGAAGGTTGATCACGTACTCCACTGTTGCGACTTGGGTAACGGACATTGGGAAAGGCCCGCGTCCTGCTAGACAGGACGGCCCATTAACCCTTTACGTCGGGGAAAACCCGCAAGAGGATCGCGACAATCGTCAGTTGTATTCCTACTTTTCTCGAAAACTAGTGGATTCGCAAAGTGCCTCTACGCGAAGACGTAACCCGGGTTTGGGTGAACTTTAATAATAAATTCTCTGGTGTGTTATTCTACTTCTGTTCTTTTATTATTATATTTGGCTAGTGTGGATTGTTTGCTTAAATTATATTTCTGGAATCAGGGCGCGATTCCCATCAACTGGTATCAAAGTCTAGGCTGGCTAATCGAGAACATCGAGGGTTTTTCGGTGACGTTTGATTGAAAGAAAACGGTATGGTAGAAGATAAAATCAAAATCGATAAGTTTGATTGGCAGGATTTCGGATGGTGGAAACTCCAAATAGAATGCTATCTTTATCAACAAATGGTATCATAGCCAATGATTGATTGGTGGGCCTTTAATCTGTTCCGGTAGATATCTTAAAAAGGAATCCGGTGACCAACACAGTTTTCGGGTCGGTGGACGTTGTGGTGTAGCAATGTGGGTCCGATGAGCATTGATGGATATTCAAATTGAGATAAGTTAGTGCGGAAGGATATTTGATTAAGGGAGAGCAAACCTAACACTAGAGTTTACACGTTAGAGAGAGATTGTTAGGATGCATGTGTAAACTGTATTAGAGAAGTCTCACATTGGAGAATTAATGTGGTGTTAAGCAGTTAACATATCTAAGTTGGCTCATAACTCATTGGCTTAACTTTTGAGCGAAGGTAGGTCCAACTGAATATATTGACGAGTTCAGACTTGGGTTTTCTCTTGGCGATCTCCCCGGTGAATAAAGTATCGGACTTCCGCTGCGTATTCCTATCATGTTAGAGTGTCGAACACAATACGAAAACTTCCGGAGAGTGTCGGTGCTTCTTAGATTATAGCTATTCACGAATATTGATGACATTCTATCGTAACCAAGAACAGGATGTCATAAATTTTTTTTTTTTTTGGTAAGGAAGGATGTCATAAATTTGCTCTCTCTATTTGCTAACAATGCCGGTTTTTGTAGTTTTGACGTTACAATGATTAACAAAGGTTTGTGATGATCCACCGTAATAATGAACAATGCACAGCAAATTTGGATTGAATTTTGACGTTGCACAAAAAGAGTTATAATGAGCTAATCTCTGTAATTTTGGATATAATAAGAATCTCTGGTTTAGAAACTTTTCACGATGTGTTGTACCCAAGAACAGAACCTTATTAAATTCGAGCCAGCTCCTCGACGGTTGGGCATAAGCCCACAAGTACTAGGCACAAATCTCTTGAGTCATACTCGAGGTCCCGATGGCCGTTCCCACGTTTCCTATGGCAGTGCCTAGGTATCCGACTCCCTGCTACCCGTCTCAGGTCCCGAGTGCCTATAGTAGGTTTTTGGCATTTGCGTTATTAAATATATTTCTGATTTTTTTTCGTTTCGAAAAACAGAAAATTTATTAAACATGCTCTTAAGGAATATATCTCAAAAACAAAAGAACTTCTCTCAAATTCAACGGCCGGGATCTTTCCATCTCAATCTATCGGCTGCCTTGGTTCCTGCTGCGCCCCCGTCACCCGCCGGTGGTTTTCTTCGAAAATACGAGTCGACAAAAAACCCACCAGCCGACTCACAGCCAGAGTCGGGTCGCGCCGACGAGACGAGTTCTACCAACTCACTGAGCAAAGCTCTCGAGTAGTCCACTACTTTCGCTTCTTTCTTCAACTGCAGGACGCGGACGCCACTGAACCAAGACAGTCCACTCTCTAAAACCCTAAATCTCTCTCCATCTCTTCGACTGCACCGTTCGAAACCGCCATCGCACTAGCTTTGTAGTCTCATAAGACTCCAGGTCCTGTTCGCTACTTATTTGTTCACCGTCTCTTCTGCAGCGGCTCACGAAGGTGCTTTTAGTAGTTTTTTTTTTTCTCTTTTTCCTGATGTTTGATGGTTGTTTCGTTGATTTCGAGATTTCAATTTTCTGAGGCGAAACGAGTCGTAGTGGCTCTTGTTTGGTTAATGTTGTGAGGGGGAATGGAAGGAGAATTCACTTCTTGCTCATTTCTAGATAGGTTGGTTTATTGGGCACAGCTGGTGAGAGAGGCTTAACTTGCTCTGTATTTGGCGCGTGTGGATTTGCAAATGAAGTGTTCGGGAAAATGCTCGTGTGAGTTGTAAATATACTTCTTTGATAGGACCGCGGACATGGACATTGTAGAGAAATCTTTACATCTGTTTCTTTATTCTCTATCATTGTAAATATGCTCGTGTGAGTTGTATCTGTTTCTTTATTCACATGGACATGTGAATGGTGGCACTTTCTCCATGAATCTGAATGATTCCGTCACCTACCGTATTGCAATGGAGAGCCAGGTGATACTTGAGGGACGAACTTTTGAAAATGACAAAAGAAAATGGCTTGATCTATGCTTTTATTGGGAGCTTTACATGAATCTAGTTTTATTGTCCTTAATCCAAACAAAATTGGGATATAGGACATAAAGGATTAAAGGTCAATCAATTTAGTGGGGGAGCTTTTCAATCTTGACCGATGTCCTTGCACAAAGATTGAAGAAGGTAATCTCAAAGGTGGTTGGAAAATTTGAGAATGTTTTTACGGACATTAAAATTCCTGATGCGACTTTGATGGCAATAACTCGCACATATACAATGGAGTGAATGGTTTTAGTGTCACCTGGATGAATTGGATATCTAAATGCATCTCTTCGGCATCTTTATTTGTTATGATAAATGGTTGCTTGACATCTTTTTCCGGAACTCCAGTAGAAGTTTTAGTTTTTCTTTTCATGGGAAGATTGCTTCCCTTTGAAAATGATTTGGAATTTTGGAGCCCCAACTAGAGTTGCCTTTTGTAAAGAGGCAGTGGAAAACTGTTGACCACCTTCTACTACGGTATTGGTCGAGGTAGTTTTGGGAACTGGTCAGTTTTACTTTTAGTTGGTAAGTGAAGATGTGGAAGAATATTTAGAAGCTTGGTTGGGCATCTATTCTAGCAAAGAGAGAGAGAATTCTTCTTGGGGTGTACAAGATGGTGGTTCTTCGTTGGATAAGTTAGTAGATGGTTTGGCAAGCCTCAATTCTGCAAAGGAGTATGAACTTTTTAGTTGTGGGCGATGATATTGTTATCATATACAATAGGTTTTTATCTTGGATGATCTGAGGAATTGAAGTCATTCAATTGGGTTCTGATCATTCGAGCGATGATATTGTTATTAAGATTTGCGGATTAAGTATAACCCTTACCTTAGTAATTTATAAGATGATAGTCACTCAAAGTCCAAGAGATGATGTATCAAAGTAGCGCAACAGAATCGTGGTGACAACACATTCATTTTGAAAGGTGAATGAGATGGCGAACACTCTCAGTTGAAGGTCAACAATGGTAGCAAATATGATGACACGAGAATGAAGTGTATAGAAGGAATATGTGACTCCAAGTTTCGAGAACGAAACTTTTTAAGGAGGGAATAGTTTGTGGCACCCCGTTTTCATAATTATGTATAAACAAGAATTACACGAAATAGATTTGAAAGCTGACGTTTGCGATGAGAAATCATGTAATTTGGAATAGATTTATCGAATCAACTAATAAACTTTTTTTTTTATTTCCAGTCAACAATTTCGTGGACCATAGAACCCGGCAAATGCCAGCCCAGTGTGAAAGGAATGGACTCGAGAACCCATGAAATTGTTTTCATCCAAACTAATGGACTGCAAGTGAAGGCCCAATTTTATTTATTTTCTGATTTTCTCTTCCCAGATCAAGTCTGGCCCAATTTAGCACAGCCCATGGAGCTCTAAATTCCTTTCTTCTGAAGCGGTGGCCGAACGGGAGAAGGATCTGGAGGGCTCGACTTTTCGTTCTCATTCATTCGAGAGAACACCGGCGAGAGAGAGCTATGTAGCACGGACTCGCTCTTTCCGGACCGACACGTGTGCTGGGATACGTAGACACGCGTGTCCAGACGTCGGCACAGGGTCAAACTCACGGACACGCGTGTCCGGGGTTAAAAGGGTCAAAGAAGCCAAAAGTTGATCTTTTTTTGTGCTTCCCGAATCTGTCCTCCCTTTTTTACGTTTGCGCCTCTTGTTGCTGCTCGGACGTATCCTTCGCTTCTGAGTTCTCTCTATCTCGCGTCTGTCTCTCTCTACATTAGCTCCATCGCCTCGCCTCCCCTCGACGTCGCTCTTCGCCTCGTGGTTGCCGGCCTCGCCTCCAGCCCTTAGCTCACCTCTCCTCGTTCGCTTCGCCTTCTCTCGTCTTGCAGTTGCCACGTCAGATAGCCTCCTTGCCTCATCTCCTTGGCTTGCCCTCTTCAAGCTCTCGCTCTGCCGCTCTATCTCGTTCGCCGTTTGCCCCTCGATTGTGGTCTTGTGGCCTTGTGGGTGGGTCTGCTTTGCTGCACACGAAAATCAGGTAATTTCTTGGTTTTTCGTTTATATTTCCTTATGTTCTGATTGTGGCGGCAGTTGACTCGTTGAGGCCGACTGTGATGTGTATTAAGGTCTAGAGAGATACCATGAAACGAGGACATTAAGGGTTGCCTGTGTGAAAAGATTTCTTGGTTTCCGTCTTCTTTGATTGTTTAAGTGGGAGATATGCGTGAAGTTGAGCCAGGGCCTAAAAGAGGCGTAGTTAAGTTTGTAAAGAAGAATCTCTAGCACCTGGGTTTCTGGGCCGGAGCTCAATATGATGAACCATTGGGAAAGCATGATGGAATTTATGTCCTTGCTTACAAATCTTTCTTTTGTCATTTACTTCGGTCACTATAAATGCTTGTTACAATCAGTGACTCACTGTCAGTTTGTATTTCCAGATTAATTTTATTGTTCTTTGGTCCAAAGAAAAAGTTAATATAGTGTTAATGAACCACTGTTAGTTTGTATCTTCGGATTAATTTTAGTGTTCTTTGGTGCAAAAAAAGAGTTTATATAGTAATGAAATGCTAATAAAGGTAACTCTACGGTCATAGACAAATGAAATTAATCAATGAACGTCAGTGGAAAGAAACAGAAACAAGTTTATTTCGAAGCTTGTTCTATTATGCCAAAATCTTCATTCTATGTTTGAAAACCTATATGTAAAAATATATATTTAATATTCGTGTCCTAGCATGTCGGAATTTTTTATTTAAGAAGCACGTGTCGGCGTGTCGTGTCCCGTGTCCCGTGTCGTGTTGGTGCTACATAGCAAGAGAGAGAGAGGGGGGGAGAAAGAGACTTCGGTCCGACCGTCGCCTGTCCAGCCGTCCCCGAAGCCATTACCCGCCGTCCGCTCAATCGGGCGTAACCCCACTACCACCATCTCAAGGCGAGTCGAATTCTAATTCGTTTACTAATCTGATCGATGGGTGTTGGGTTGGGGATAGGGCAACGTGCGAATGCTGATTTGGTCTCGGTTTGGGGGAGAGGGGCAAGACTGGTAGTCGAATAAAACGACTTAGAGCAAGCTGAATTCTATGTCATCGTTTTAGTCGCCTGATTTTGGTGTTGGATTTGATGTGTGGTTTCGGTAATGAACAGAGCAAGTCTGAACGAGAGAGATGAATTCGATTTTGAAAATAGGAGTTGGTTGTACGTGGACGATCACAGATGAGTATGAAGAAGTGTAAGGGGGAAGAGAAGGCATGTTGCGACTGGGGAGTGGATTTCGGGTTAACTGGGGATAGAAAATGATCAATTTTGCAGCTGAGTTGTAGAATATTGGGTTATACTGAAATGAATAGCTTTAGTTGTTAAGATATGGGTGATGTGAGTTTCAATATGCGTAGGATTAAATAAATTCTGGTCGATATGAGTTTTGATTGGAATTGTATAGATGCGAAGTGAAATCGGGATTGTGTCGATGGAAGGAGAACAATGTGCGAGCTGCTGAGTACTTCAGTTTAGAATAATCAAATGTAGTTCATCGAAGTCCATTTGCGTTTTGTCGAGGGAATGAAAGGGGTGTTGTGTATTAATGTCTTAGTTACAAAACGTGACAGTAGGAGAGTGAAGTTTTGTACTGTTAAAGTCCAGTGAATACAACTTCAAGTTCTGCAAATTTAAGAAATTAATGTTAGATGCACGTCTATGATTTTGGATAGGTTCGGCTATTAGTGTTATTTGGGGGAATCTAGGGGATTGTCGGTTCATTATAAAAGGGCAACTTAGTGGGATTTTTGGGAGATGTTTACTTGAATCGGCTGTATAGATGAACTTGGTTGTAAGTGTATAGCAGGTTGCTTGTGGCAACCAATTAGTGTTTCCATAATGTCGAGTCTTGGCTGATTTAGAAGTCAAATTATTAGAATTAAGTGTCCAATGAGAGGACTGAAAGGAGACAGTTTCGTTCTACTCTATTGTTGTAAATATGCTCTTGTTACTAGCAAAATAGTTTACTGATTAGTTGGAGCCAATTGAAAGAATGTGTAAAGAAAGTGTGGCAGATATTGGTTTGCAGAGAACCAGCAATGTACTGGTGACCGAAAAACATATAAATTTAAATTGTGTTATAACATGAGTATTGTGGATTTGCTAATCTGAATAAAGAAGAAGAATTACAGAAGAGATTTGAAAATGTCTTTAGACTTATCTTTCTCCTTTCTGCTTGAATCTATGTTTTTGGATGAGTTTATGGGTGGCACCTAAATCTTTGCTGGTCTGCGATGTGTTCGATGGCTGTACTGAACAAGGAATTGAGAGTCATGAATTGACATAAGGAAAATTTAAAGAGCCATCGGAGTTGTATATGGAAATTGGATATCATTTTATGACTTGCGTTAAGATACTAAATTCTGTGTCATGTGAGCATTCATTTCATGAATATGCATTGAGTGAAAGTGAGATGAATGCGCTACGAGCTTGAAAAGAAAATGGTACCCCATGGAATGTATGGGAAGGCCCTGCTGTGTGACTGGGTGGTTCTGCCATGTGATTGGACCGGTCTCTGAGGCGGTACGAGACAGGTTGTTGTTGTACGATTATGGCTATTGATTCATATGCATACTTGTACCCCATGGCGTTTATGGGAAGACCCTGCTGTGTGACTGGGTGGTCCTGTTGTGTGACTGGACTAGTCTCTGAGGCGGTGCGAGACATATTATTGTTGTACGGTTATAGCTATCCATTCATATCATATTGATTGACCTATATTGAGTGTGAATGTGCATGGTTGTGATTCTTGGTTTGCTTGATGCACCGAACTTGATTTGCTATTGATGATGCTCGTAGATGGATTAGAATTTTACTTGCTGAGTTTATCTCACCCCTTGTTGTCGATAAATTTTTTAGGTAAGTAACGTGCATTTGTTAAGGCATTGGAGCTGAGGTTTAAGGTCGGGCTAATACAGGAGCTATCAGAGAAGGGGGATTCGGGGTACGGTTTTTACAATAACTTTACCTGCAGAGAAAGAGGTTGAGTGGAAGGAAGAGGGGGGAGAGAAGATGGTGTTTGGGCAAGTGGTTATCGGTCCACCAGGATCAGGAAAGACTACTTATTGTAATGGCATGTCTCAGTTCCTCCAATTGATTGGAAGGTACTCGTACTCTTTGTTTGTGTTAGTATGTTCTCCTCATCTATATTTGGAATTTGGATATATATTCCTTTCGAGACCTGGGATGGCTAATATTCACCCTTATGTGTCCCAATATTCGGGAGCAAATTACACTTCCTCACAGCGAGAAACCTAACTCTACTCCGACCTGATTGTCAGCAGTCTTGTGAGGTTTTGAGTGGTTGTGGCCGGGGACTGTGATACTTGACTGCAGTACACCTGTCTGAGATGCAAATGTTTTGTAGTTGAAATAGTTTAACTGTCTTGGTGATAATAACAATCACGAGAAACTGGATTATGATGCACATGACCTCATTTTATCCGGTCTTAGTTGTTTCCAACTTGTTTATCATCATGAAAGGCTTTCTCTTGTACCTGATAGGACATTGCTCTCTATAAGCTTTGGAGTTTAAAACAGCCATCTTCCTAAAAGTGTCCTGAGCTTGCCAGCACGTGTGTATATTAAGCTTTACTATTGGTGTTTGATCTTTTATATGTGGATATCTGTAAAGTTCACTCTCCCCGAAATTAGCTCGTTGCGCAACTTTTTGTTGGCTTGTTATTTGTGCATGTCGCATGCTAGCCAATAATGGTTCTGGCTTTTGATTTGTCAACAATTAAGTGAGTGAGTTCAAAAATACCCATCTGTGTTGTTGTAGCGATCATTTTGTATGCTCGTTTGCAAAATGATTTCACCACCAAACTCGTGGTTGTGGTTCTGAGGACTGCTCTTTTGACTGGTTTTAAGTGCAACTCACGAGCAAGTAATAGAGTGCACGAGGTGTACAGAAGTGTTCTTTTGATTGGTTTTAAGTACAAGTCACTGGCATGTAAGGAAGTGCATAATACTAGATGTGAGACCGGAACTCAATGTACTGTCCATCATGCTGATCCATCGTCCCAACTTTTAGAGGAGATTCTTTATGTCAGTGTGGAAAAACTTTCTGTCTGTGTAGTCCAGATTTCTACTTTGAGATTGCGGTAAAGGAGAGATTAAAAGAATGGGAGACCATAAATTTAATGAGATTAGTGATTTCTGTTCTTGTTGCTGCTTATATCGTATTATTTCCTGCAAGACGATTGCGTTCACTTCCTTGGATTTGGTTAAGAAATTGTAGAGTTTTTGTCGCATGCAGGAAAGTTGCTGTCATCAATTTGGATCCTGCCAATGATATGTTGCCGTATCCTTTTTTCCTGCATTAGCAATGTGTTGAATTCTTGTTTGTCTCTAATAAGTAGAAATTGTTGTCACCGTATTGACCTTGAGGATAGGTACGAATGTGCTGTAAATATTAAGGAACTTATCAAACTAAGTGACGTGATGATGGAGCATTCTCTTGGGCCTAATGGAGGTGACCATGCACTTTCCCTTTAACTATTTTTAGATGTATCTCTTTTAAGTCATTAGCAGCAAAGGCAGCTAGAGATGTTATCAGTTATGCAAATGAATTTAGAAACCAGATCTCAACAACTAGGTGTTTTTGTTTTCCAAATACAACACACAAATTGAGAGCTTCGTCTGTGGAGAGTAGATTTTACATTTTCCCCAAGGATTCCTTTCTTATAATTTTTAGATTGTTGCTTCCACTCACTTTCATTTATTTGTTGTGTTGAACCAGGTCTTGTGTACTGTATGGATTACCTAGAGAAGAACATCGATTGGCTGGAATCTAAGCTGAAACCTCTTTTAAAAGGTTTGTCTCCTAGGATAATGAATATTGCGTTGTGCATATGTAAATGTACTCCCGTATGATATGGCACTCTTTTTGCTTTTAGGTTCTTTTTTCTGGTTTGTCATCTTAGTCTATTATAGGAGGAGATCCTATTGCTTTGGCGCTTACACTGTTGATAATGCTAACCAATGCATAGATTTTTTTTGATAAGCTGTATAGAAATTATGCGAGATTACTCTAATTCGTTTAAAATCTTAACCTAGCAAGAAGTTAGCTCATAAGGTACATTAAACATATCCCTTCACACTCTACTCCAATATAAGGTGAGATTTAATGGAAAACCCTGAGGTAAATGTTGCCATGTCGAACTGAAAATGGGAATATCGACATAATGGCGGGAGTAATAGGCGAAATGACAGGAGAGTGAATGTTCCATATGATTAGATTATACTAGACTTCAATTAATCCAGCTGCTTTGAGCTTTGGTACCATGAAAAGAACAATGTAAACAGAGTACTACATGTGTTCGAGTGTGTAGGCCCTTCATTTGCAACCTTTTGCTTTACATAAGAACAGATGGCGAGTTGCATGTCAGAGGGGATGATGGGAAAAGTTTTTGTCCCTGGTAAATCATAAGGAACTAAAGTAAAACCGTGTTTTATTTACTAAATAGAGTTGTTGGGAACAACTGTTCTCTGACTTAGCTCTTTGCTGGTTGAGAGTGTCATTGTTCTTCAAACATCATTGTCCTTTAAAAAATCTAATGCTTCGCCACATTGGTGTTTATTGTCTTTATCCCTTTGAGTTCTATAAGCAGATAATCCTTTTATAGAAAAAGTTTGTAAACTAAATGAAGCCCTTCATTCTCATCCTCAAAATTAAGGCTCTGTCTGTGTTGGGGTGGTTGCTTAAGCATAGCAATACGGACAAGTTGAATAGCTTCTGCATAGCTTAGCCTATTTTGTCGGGTGATGAAGTTTGACATGACACTCACGACCCATTTTTGTAAATCAACTGCAGGTTCATGTTTAAGTGTAGTTGTATTTCTCTAATAAAATCGTCCATGTACAAGTGCATATTTATAGTACAAAAAGAGATCGTAAAAGATATATACAATATTGTCTTCCCATTTTGTCTCCGGAATATTCTAATAATATTCCATCGCAGATAGACTGTATCAATTAGAATCACAATCGTAACAAATCCTTTCTCCAACACTCCCCCTCAAGCTAGTGGCTTGTATATGTCAAAGACGCCTAGGTTGCTTAGCAAATATTTGTGTTGCCTCTGACACAATGGATTAGTGAAAATGCCTGCGGGTTGTTCCGTAGTTCCAATTCCTTGAGTTATGACTACACCTTCTTGAATCTTTTCTCGAGTGAAGTGGCAATCGACTTCTATGTGCTTCGTTCTTTCATGAAAGACTGGATTTGCTGCTAACTTGAGTGCAGCATCATTGTCACAAAATAATTTGCTTGCTCCATCAACTCGTACGCCAAGGTCTGAAAGTAAACCACGTACCCAAACTATGTCGCAAACTGTTTTTGCCATAGCCCGGTACTCCGATTCGGCTGATGATAACGAGACGGTTGATTGCTTTTTCGTCTTCCATGAAATCAAGGATCTTCCCAATTTAATACAAAAATCTGTAATGGATCTTCTCGTCATTGGGCAAATAGCATAGTCTATGTCACAATAAGCTGTCATCTTCATGTTGCAATCACGAGAAAAAAGAATTCCAAGTCCTGGACATCCCTTTAAATATTTTACAACCTTCAGTGCCGCATTCATATATGCATGAATTGGCTGAGTATCTGCACTGCAAAACATATATCCGGCTTGGTCATGGTGAGGTAAATTAGTTTTCCAACGAGTCGCTGATACCCTGACGGATCCTTAAGTAATGGATCCTGACCAAGAAAAGAAGATGAACTCGTATCATATTCAAGCGATGTTGGCTTGACATTTTGTTCAATAGGTATGACAGCTGGTTTGCATCCCGATAATCCTGCCTCTGATATGATTTCCAAGACGAATTTTCGCTGGTTAAGACATATTCCCTTGTCTGATCGAGCTATTTCAATACCAAGAAAATATTTGGGAGGTCCCAAATCGTTAATATGAGAAGTAGCATGCAAATATTCTTTAAATTTTTCAACCGCGGAATCATTATTCCCCATAATGAGTATATCGTCAACATATATTAGCAAGTATATTGACAAAGTACCTTTATTCCATGTGAACAATGCATAATCATGCTTGGAGTGTTGAAAACCTACATTTGTGAGCGCGGTAGTAAATTTGGCATACCACTGTCGAGAGGCTTGTTTAAGTCCATACAGGGATTTATGGAGACGACATACCCGAGACTCCCCCTGTCTCTGTAAACCCTATGGAAGTTCCATGTAAATTTCTTCGCCTAGGTCACCATGAAGAAACGCATTATGGACTTCCTTGGCAATGGGAGAAAAGGTTTCATGGTAGTCAAAACCTTCTCGTTGTGTGAATCCCTTAGTAACAAGTTGAGCCTTATAGCGCTCGACGGAACCATCAGCCTTGTATTTGATTTTATAAACTCATTTACAGCCAATTGGTTTTCTATGAGGAGGTAGAGAAACAATATCCCAAGTATGATTTTCGTTGAGAGCATTGAGTTCAGCCTGCATAGCTTGTTGCCATCGTAAATCACCTGTTGGTCCTCATAAGAGGAAGGCTCCTGTTCTTCAGAGATTCGACTAATGCAACATGTGTGTTCTGGCGATAGTCGGCTAAATGAAACATATGAAGATACAGGATAATGTGTACCTGGTGAATCCAATGTAGGACAAATGTAGATGTAGTCCTTGGTCCATGTTGGGGGACGAACATGTCTTCCAGATCGTCGAGGTTGTTCAGTGATCATCTGTTCGGAAACCGCTGAAGATGATTCATCTGGATGCTCAGAAGTTGGTAAAGAAGATCCACTAACATTCAAAGGTGATGATGAAGCAGGTGAATTGTCCCCAGCAGGTGAATTGTCCTCTTCAGGGGAAGATATTAATGATTTAGATTCACGATTGACCGACATAGATGGCGTGTGGTCTGACGCAATGATGGCATACTGAGGAGACATAGATCTTCTTCTGATAAGAACTGTCGATGTCCTGAAGTCGTTATAGACGACTCAGATGAAGACGACATCTCCTGGAAGGGAAATTTTTCTTCGTGAAAAATAATATCTCGGCTAGTAAGAAACCGACCTGTAGATATTTCCATAACATGATACCCTTTCTGAAGAGAAGGATACCCCATGAAAATACATTGAAGAGCACGGGGACCCAATTTATCCCGAGGGCCCACAGTTGTCACATAACATAAACAACCAAAAACTCGGAGGTGTGTAATATCGGGCTGCTTTCCGAAGAGCATCTCAAATGGAGTTCGGCCTTCAAGAATTCAAGTTGGCATGCGATTAATTAAATAAGTTGTTGTGACCACACAATCACCCCAAAAGGTTTTAGGAATGGAATCTTGATATTTGAGTGCTCGAGCTACTTCTAGGAGATGTCGATGTTTGCGCTCAACAACTCCATTTTGCTGAGGAGTGTAAGTGCAAGAGCTTTCGTGAAGTATCCCATGATAGGATAGAAAAGATTTGCATTCAGTGGTAAAGAATTCGCGCCCATTATCTATGCGAATTCTTTGAACAAATTTATTGAATTGATTTCTAATCAATGATAAGAAGTTCGACAGATGGAAAAATGTCAAGACTTTTAGATTGCATAAGAAAAACCCAAGTGGCGCGAGTGTAATCATCCACGATGGTAAGAAAAACACGAGATCCATCGCAATGTGGTGTGTGATAAGGACCCCAGATATCTATATGAATTAAAGAGAAAGCACTAGTAGTCCGAGATGTACTAGTCGGGAATGATGATCGCGATTGCTTTGTCAAAGGAAAAATTGTACAATCCGGATGAGGAAAACGAGCACTATGCCCCAAACGTTGGTGAGAAAGAAGGATTTTATTACTAGAGGAAGCATTACAAGAACCGCTCTTATTTAATGAATCATAAATTCTTGAAAGACTAATCCAAAAATGAAGTCCTTGCCACATCCTACCCAAGCCTATCAGTTTACCAATTGTATGGTCCTGGAAAAAATAATTTTCAGAATTAAAATTGACATGGCAGGAGTTATCCTCGCAGACTTTGGATACAGATATGAGGTTAAACTCGAATTCAGGAACATACAGAACATTTTTAAGAGTAATGTTCGTGCTAAGATGAACTATATACCAACTTTGATACATGAGTGACATTCCCATTCGGAAGACGTACAGATACAAGAGATTGTGGTTTTTTAGGTGCGTTAGAGAAAAAAAGCTCATTACAGATTATGTGGGCACAGCACCTGAATCAATTATCCATGCATCAACGAAAGTAATATTGGTCTTACAAAAAGAAGCACCTGAAAAACCTGTAGCTCCATCGATATTCTTCAATATAAACCTACAGCCCAAGGGTAGGAATTAGATTGGGGAGTTGGAATGTAGGAACCTTAATGGGTAAATTGAGGAAATTGACATATACGTTTGCTAGAAAGAGAGTGAATATTGCTTGCCTACAAGAGACTAAATGGAAAGGAGAGAAGGCCAAGAGAGTGGATGGCACCGGATTCAAGCTATGGTATACAGGCACAACAAGAGTATAAATGGAGTTGGGATTCTGATTGATAAAAATTTCAAGGATAAAGTTGTTGATGTTAAAAGAATAGGAGATAGGATTATTTTAGTTAAGCTAGTAGTGGGGGGTTTGATTCTGAATATCCTTAGTGTGTATGCCTTTTAAGTTGGACTGCAAGCGTCCGAGAATAGCAGGTTTTGGGAAGAATTGGAAGAGATTTTAAGGCGGATACCACACGAGGAGAAGGTATTCATAGGAGGAGATCTAAATGGACATGTCGGTTAGAGTAGTGGAGGTTTTGACGAAGTTCATGGAGGTTTTGGATATGGGTCTAGAAATGAGGCTGGCGAAGACATCTTGAGTGTGGCATTAGCTTATGATTTGATGTTGGCAAACACCTTTTTTAGGAAAAGAGTCACATCTGATTACTTTTCGCAGCGGTCAAAATTGTAGCCAGTTTGATTTCTTGCCAGAAAAAAGGATAGAGCCTCGTATGTAGATTGTAAGGTATACCCTGGTGAATGTGTAGCTACACAACACAAGTTGGTGGTCTTAGAAGTTCGGTATAACAAAGTACAGAAGATGAAGAGAAGTGTGCGGCACCCTAGAGTAAGATGGTGGAAGTTACATGAGGAGAGACAAATAGAATTCAAGGAAATAATGCTACAAGAAGAACCGTGGCGACTCAAGAGCGAAGTAAATCTGATGTGGAAGGAGATGCCTAACTGCATCCAGACAATGGCAAAAGGGGTGTTAGGAGAAAGTAGAAGGAATAAACATCAAACAAAGGAAACCTGGTGATAGAATAAAGAGGTGCAGGAGGCAATTAAGCAGGAATGTTTCAGATGCCTACAGAAATGTCCTAATGAAAAGAATTTGCAAAAATTTAGATTGGCAAGAACAAGTGCTAAGAAAGCTGTGCGAGAGGCCAGAGTCAAGGTTTTCACCGATATGTACAACAAACTTGGGAGCAAAGAAGGAGAAAAAGACATTTATAAACTTGCTAAGTCAAGAGATAAGAAAAGTAAAGACTTGACACAGGTTAGATGTATCAAGGATAAAAATCAAACACTCTTGATAAGAAATGAAGACGTTAAGGGTAGGTAGATGAGTTATTTTAACAAACTTTTTAATGGGGAGAGCGATAGAAGTGAGGTGGATTTGGAAGATGCTTTTGATGATTCAAATAGAAGGTTTGAGTGTATAGTTAAAGCACGGGAAATTAGGGAGGCATTAAAAAAAATGAAAACTAGTAAAGTCTTGGGACCCGATGGTATTTCTATTGAAGTGAGGATGCTTAGGGGATGTAGCAATAAGTTGGTTGACTAGCCTTTTTAACAAGATTCTTCATATTAATAAGATGCCTAATGAATGGAGAAAGTGTATACTTGTGCCTATGTACAAGAATAAGGGAGATATCCAGAATTATTCTAACTATAGAGGCATCAAGTTTATGAGCCATACAATGAAGTTGTGGGAGAGAATCATTGCGCATCGTTTGAGAATAGAGACCAAAGTTTCTGTCAATCAATTTGAATTTATGCCAGAAAGATCTACCATGGAGGCTATTTTCTTAATATGACAATTGATGGAGAGATATCGAGAAAGAAAGAAGGACCTCCATATGGTGTTTATTAATCTCGAGAAGGCGTATGATAAGGTTCCAAAAAAGATCTTGTGGTGGATTCTTGAAAAGAAAAAAGTACCTTCAAAGTATGTATAGGCAATCAAGGACATGTATGACGGTGCTACTACATGTGTGAAGGCTTGTAATGACACATCAAGTTATTTTCCAATCACAGTAAACTTATACCAAGATTCTGCTTTGAGCCCTTACCTTTTTGATATAGTTATGGATGAACTAAGAAATGATACTCGAGATGTGGTGTCGTGGTTTATGCTATTTGCTGACGATATTATGCTTATTGATGAGACCAGGGCTAGGGTTAATGCTAAGGTAGAAGTATGGAGAAGCATATTAGAGTCTAAAAAATTTACTCTAAACCAAAGTAAAACGGAATACTTAAAGTGTGAGTTTGACATGACAGGAAGAGGGGATCAAGAAATCGTAAATATGCTCGGACAAGAGGTACCCAAGAAAGATATATCTAGATATCTGGGATCAATATTGCAAAAGGAGGGAGAGATTGATGAAGATATAAGCCATAGAATCAGAGCAGTTTGGATGAAATGGCGCAGTGCATCGGGATTTTTGTGTGATCGCAAAATTCCTCTTAGATTAAAAGAAAAATTTTATAGAACAGCAGTCAGACCTGTCATGTTATACGGAGCTGAATGTTGGCTAGCGCAAAGGAAACATGAGCATAAAATAGGAGTTGCGGAAATGAAGATGTTAAGGTAGATGTGGTCATACAAGGATGGATAAAATAAGGAATGAAGAGATTCGACGAAAAGTTGGAGCAGAACCGATGGCGGAAAAGATGAGAGAGCATAGATTGAGATGATTTGGGCATATACTCCGAAGGCCCTTAGATGCACCGATACAAACAGAAGTTTGTTATCGAGAGCATAATACGAAGAAAGCAAGAGGTTGGCCGAAACTTACTTGGGGGAAAGCAGTAAATCAAGATTTAATGGAGTGGATTGGCGTACGGTTTGTCTTAGGATGGAGTGGAGGAAGTCTATTAGTGTTGTGGAGGGGTAGTGTATAGATATTTACACATTTATCTCTTTTCCTTCGCTTAATTATGCTTTTATTTTTATGATTCTTTGGGGTTCATCGATCGCTGACCCCAACTAGTTTGGGATAAAGGTGTTGTTGATGTTGATATTCATGTTCATGTTTTGAAGAGAGTCACGTTCACAATGTAGTCTAGTTTTGTGACTACTGTTGTGGTTCATTTCTAAATACTATAATAAAAGACACTTATATAGCTTATTCCATTTGATAAGATGTGTTCTTCGAATCCCTTGTACCCCCACCCCTCTCTTCACCCCTCTTTCCCCTACTAGCATAAGCCATTGATGTCTCCATGCTTTTCTCCGTATTTTTTTTTTCTTTATATACTTTGTTAAAGTACTTCCCCAAGTTTCAAGATACGAAGATAACCAAAAATACCAATTCAAACGAAAAAAATAAGTTCAATTGACAGTTGTTAATTCGTCAATCGTTATAGACAAGATTAACAAAAACATAGAGTAAGGGAGGTAGAAAAAAAGGTCAATTGATCATTTGTAATTTCTATGTATCCTGTAGTTTCGAACCCAGGGATTCATTGGACAATTCTTGAGTAGACTAATATTAAAATAATCAATTAATAAGAAATTTGAATCGATATAGAAAAAAATTCGAAAATCATTTCCTCTTTTCTTTTGATTCCGTATATATTTTGTTTTTCTTTGTATGATTTGTTACCAAATAATATACCTGACAATTAATATTTCTGCAGATCACTATCTTCTCTTTGATTTCCCTGGCCAGGTGGAGTTATTTTTCCTTCACTCAAATGCCAAGGGAGTTATAGAGAAACTTGTCAAGAAGTTGAACCTTCGTGTATGTATCTTCCTTAGTGGTTTACTACATTCTAATATAGCAGTTTCATCTGCTTGTGGGGAAAATCCCCCAGTGACTAAGTGATACATGTTTTCACTCTCATGCAGTTGACTGCAGTGCAATTAATTGATTCCCATCTATGCAGCGATCCAGGCAAATATATAAGTGCTCTGCTTCTGTCTTTATCAACCATGCTACATTTGGAGCTACCACACATCAATGTCTTGTCTAAGATTGATCTTATAGAAAGCTATGGGAAGCTAGGTGCTGCAGCTATATAGTTTTCACTTACCTGATGGTGAATTTCAGTGTTCAATTGCTGACAGTTTGCAGACATTGTGCAGCTTTTAATCTTGATTTTTACACGGATGTGCAAGATTTATCCTATTTACAGCACCATCTAGACCAGGATCCTCGCTCTGCGAAGTACAGGTGTGATTTTGTAGAGCTCAATGGCAAGTACCATGGTGTTATTATGTTGTGCATAAATATGAACTTCCTAGTTCATATTCTCTTTTCTTTCATACATTCTTGTAGTAACCTTGAATTTGGAGTTATGCAGTTAACTTTCATTTGGCATCTGATCATTATTGCCCTTATCTGTATCATCGAAATCATACTGTGTAGTTAAGTATATTCTTGCATTGGCAAATAGTGATCGGATTCCGTGATGTGCCTGCCCAATTTTGTTTACCAATGTAGTGATGATGATTTTCCTTCCGGTATCCCGCAACCTCTTGAACGCCTTCTTTGATATGTTTGGAAGATCCTGCATGTCCAAGTAGTAAAATTCTTTTTACCAAGTCTAAGTAGGATTAGCGGATCTTTTTAGTGGTGCACATTGATTATTGTATCTTGTATCTACTGTAGTTGGTACAACTGATCTCATATTTACTGATTTGTTGAAGCTGTTTGATTGTTCTTCTAGGAAGCTTACAAAGGAACTTTGCGATTTAATAGAAGATTATAGTCTCGTCAATTTTACAACTCTGGATATCCAGGTATAGGTACACTTCTTGGCCCACCATGTTAGGAGCAATGGTATATATCTTTGGAAATTGGATCGATTTCGATAGAGCTGAGAAAAGCAATATCTGATTGAAAATTTCGATTAAAAGCCTCTTTGCTTTCATCTTCTGAAATGAAAAGGGTGCTTTCCAGGATAAAGAAAGTGTTGGGAACCTCGTGAAGCTGATAGACAAGAGCAATGGCTATATATTTGCCGGTATGGAACCTAGTGCTGTTGAATTCAGCAAGATAGCCATTGCTCCGGTTGATTGGGACTACTACAGATATCCTTTTATTTGAGAGGTCCACCTGATATCATGGTTCCTGTTTGATGTTTCTCTTATATTCATGTCATGGAAAAAGGTCATTCTTTTGCTCTGACATGATGCAGATATTGAACAATTTTGTTGCATTCTTAATAATATGTTATTACTATTTCCGTAGATCGATTTAATCATTAAAATTATGGAATATAGATATTGAAATCATGGGTCTATGCATGGAGAAAGAAATCGGCTTGTTCTGGCATGAAGTTTGATCATTCATTGTTAAAAACATTACTGAAAACCATGTGACAGTTGACTATCTGCTATTTAGAATGGAGAGTGGCATGCAACTTCCACTTGCCTCGGAGTCTTGCTACTGCATTTCTTATGTAACCATGTAAGAAAAATTGGTTGGCGTTAATTTTATGTGCTGCCCCAGGAGCATCCAAGTGCAGATGTTAGTTCTCATCCATTGTTTCACTCGCCTTGTATGCTGTGTGACTGTCATGATGAACCAGTCTTGTGATCACATTATTGTCCTGTCGTAATGTCATAAATATGGTGGGATTTCCTTGACAAACCAGTCTTACAGTTGCAGCAGTGCAGGAGAAGTACATGAAGGATGAGGACAATGATGATAATTAACAGGAAGAAGGTGAAGCTGAGCTGTCAATCTCTTTGCAAACTTCTGCTGTTCGGATGTCATGTTTTCTGCATATGCTTATGCAGTTATTGTTAGTTCTTATGCAGTTGAAAGATTTTCGGGTCAACTTTGCGGCTTGAAGCTGCTTTGTGACGTGCATTAAGTGGAAACTGAGTATGCAGGTGAAAAGATTGCTGCTTCAAATCTTCCTCCAACCAATGTCTTCAGATGAGCACAACGTGCCCTTCAAAAATCAGGGAACTGACCTGCTCCCAGATTTAGGCATCCATGTAGAGTTTAATATGAATTAGGTTAGGTGAGATTTCTTAATTTTAAAAATGTTCGACCATGACTTTGCCGGGGAAGCTGTAGAATTTGAAAGCCCGGAGTGACTTGAAAGCAACTTGTTAGGTGTTGTCACCCACGCTTGTCATGGCAATGTTCAAATGCAGATGTAAATGTTGGATCTTTCTTGAATTACATGGCATTTTAAGTCAATTGTGAATGACTTGAATACACTTGTTAGGTGGTGTTACCTACACTCGTTATCCGGCAAAGTTATATGGAGATGTTAACTCGGATTTCTTTTAGCTTGTGGCATGTGTCAAGTCAACCGTGGATGACTCATTAGCACTTGTTAACTCTTGCTACCAACAATTGTCCTAATAATTATATGCAGATGCAAATCTTAGGTTTTATCGGAGCCTGTCAATTTACACATCTGTTAGATACTAGAGCTTTAAAAAATTATACGGATTGTCGCGTTGGCTTCGGAACAAGCAGCTTTCGACGTTCACATCGTTGATTAATTTCTGAGGATTTAATTTAATTAGTTTTTTCTGTGATTATTGAAATGTCATTTCCATGTTTAATGGATGAATTGCTCACAAAAAAGAGGGCAATTTTTCAAAATATGATTTTTTTTAAAAAAATATTTATCAATTTAATATATAAAAAAATGAACATCACATTGGGTGCCGCTCGGCACATAGGCTGCCGAGTGGCACCCAATGAACGGAATTGGGCCTCGCTCGACAGCCCAAATGTTGAGCAGGGGCGATCGAGTGGGGCGCCGGCGGCTTGAGCCCGCTTGGCGGCCCAAATGTCGAGCA
Source organism: Rhodomyrtus tomentosa (assembly GCA_028455895.1). Taxonomy (NCBI): domain Eukaryota; kingdom Viridiplantae; phylum Streptophyta; class Magnoliopsida; order Myrtales; family Myrtaceae; genus Rhodomyrtus; species Rhodomyrtus tomentosa. The sequence goes on along the minus strand of JAPCWY010000001.1, from coordinate 28,635,862 downwards.
GGGTGACGGCCCATCCCAATGGGCAAAATCGGTTGCTCGGCAGCCCATTTTTTAATTGTTTATAAAAGTATCAATTTAATAAATAAATCATATTTGAGTTATGTAAATTTAGAGGAAAAAAAAAAAAAGACAAGCAACATTACATATCATTAAAATTAACTTTTAACAATTAGTGGATTTTCAGATTTTTCTCCACATTACGTTTTTGTTCATTTTCCTAAAATTTTATGAATACTAATTTTTTTTTTATGATTTCTAATTTATTTAATTTATAATTTTTTTATCAAAGTAACAATTAAATGATAAATTATATTGAAATTACGTAAATAATTAGTGTTCATAAAATAAAGGTGCTGAGACATGAAAAACATGGGATTTCGTTAACAATCTCAATTACATCTAGTGACGATGTACTTTAACATGACTTCTTGTTCCACAATCAGGTTGTCTCCAGTGCTCGGGAGTTCGAAGCTCATATCGACGACGAGAAGTATGAGTAGATGATGAAAGCATATCTTGTGAAAATATGCCATGGTCAGACTGTGCATATCCTACTGTAGGAGGGCCTAGAGTGTAAGAAGGGAAATCCTCATATGAAGCCGAATAAGTATATGGAGTCTGCTATTGTGGATAATCAGAAGACCGTGAAAGTAGATCCCTCGGTAAATGGGGTGGTATATTGCTCGAATCCTTCATCAAAATATGTCGTATGATACTTCACGGTGTAATGGGTGACATGACCAACTAGACGAGCTCGAGAGGTCATCCTAAACGGCTGAACAAGCTCAGATGGGACATCATCATCCGAGTCATCGGGTCCCACTACAATCGGTGGTTGGGGTGGTAGTATAGATATTACTAGCCGCCTCTCCTCCTTTTGGGTATATAGCATTGCCTCAAGAAGACTCTGCACATAATCTAACTGTTCACGAAATCGATTCCCCTTCATTATATGCACCGCGTATTCGATGCCATCAGTATGATAAGAATATTAAAAAATTAACAAAAGTTAACAAATGCCAATAACTTATATCACGAAAAAATAATTAATGAATTAAATTGAGATTGTTTGCACGAACCGTTGAACCCATTGCAGCTCTCGTAACTAAAATTCATTTCCGTGTATGTCTATGGAACCACTCCAAATATCCTGAATGAAATTGGACCTTCTCCGCTATAGGATCACCCCGCATGATACGTGCCCAACGTCTACCCCACAAATTGATGTATTCTAATGCCTATCACCCAATCCGTCCTGGGCGGCATGTTATCAATATCATGGAAGTCCGTATGATCCATGAGACCTTGTGGTATTTTCTGCTGAAAACCAAATTGCCGAAATACTCTGTCTGGATAATGCCACTCAACTATCCAATGGCAGATAAGTGGGATCTTCGCCATCTAATAACGATGTCCCTACCGGCAGTACACCGGTAGATCTTAAATGATATCAGTATAGGGCATCCAAGTAATCTGTCATCGTAATAAAACATGTAAAATTAAACAAATAATTAATTTAAAAGTGAAAATCATATTAAAACATGTCAAATTAAACCAATAATTAAACTCGTTCATTGCCGTCATTACGTATATCTTCTGATGCCAATATGTCAAGTAGGTAACGCAGATGTGTCAAGGTATGAGTAGAGATCTTCGTTGTGCCTAAGCCTAGAGTCCAACTGCAAAAATATAAATATAAATATATTATATATTACACTTTCACATATTTTACGCACTGAAAAGAATTAATGAGTTCGAATTGAAAATGAAATAGATTACATACCAACTATTGAGAGGCGTATCTAGAAAAGCAATATCAGTGTTCATGCATGGAGAGATACATTTGATTCGCTCACACGCCTAAATCTGCAGTACTTGTAGCGCACCGTCAATTTGCTTCGCGTCATGGTGGGTTGCACGATATAATTCCTGATACAACCACGCTAATACTGTTGAATCTCAACTGTACTTCGTAGGGGCCTTGACATTTGTCAGTAGTGGGAGAAAGTGCAAACTAACCCGGGCATCTGATTTGTCCATGAAAATAGATCCTCCAAGTAGGTGGAGTATGAATGCCATCACATACTACACTATGTCGATGTTATTTGCATCTATCGGAATATTTGCAAATCATTGTTCCAACCAGCTCAAACTTATTTGCGAGTTGTGCATTTCTAGTGGCCGAGCACCAAGTAACTGATCACAAAGAATGGCCCAATTCATAACAGGGGCCAAGTAACTGCTTTTCCATCGATGAGAAGCGCTATAAACACTCCGATGTCCTCTAGCATGATTGTACATTCACCTTATGGCATATAAAATGTATGGGTCTCTAGTCTCCACCGCTCCACCAATGTAGTAATCAAATACCAATCGAGCTGGACTAAACCCATCTTATAAATACCGTAAAATTTAGAATTTTGCAAATACTGGAGTAGGCGCGGATCAAGGTTGCCTACGTTCAGCCTTGCTCGTTGACATCTAAGGGGCTGAGCCTGATGTACCTATGAAATGTGACATGAACAATTACTTGCAATTTTGTCGAAAGCGATTATAAACGATTTATCAACTATAAATCCTTCACTTACTTAACCGACCCATAAGTGCTTCGATCTATGTCGGGCATGGCCAGTAAGTAATGAATCATCCTCAGGGCACGTTGAATGTAAAACCTCTAATCCATATCTACACAATTGTCATTTAATAACGTTATAACAAATTAAAATATCTAATGTAGCCATTGAACATGGGAACTGAACAAATATCGCGTAATCCCGCTATTATACAAATTACGAAAATTTCTCATATCTGTTATAGGAATAAATAACATAATAAATATATATCCAATAATAATATAGTTTTATCACAAAAATTTTATCGAACAAATGCGATCTACTGCTGAGCCGGCCTATGTCTACAAGTTTGCCTATTGTGCCATGATTTGCCACAGTTTTCGCAATGGATACGAGATGTGCTCAGCGTTGTCCAATCCATCTCATTTCTGAAGCGTGATGCAAGGGGCCTTTCTTTCTGACGAAGACAACACGGGTCTGGCACTAATGGCAGCTCGTTATCTTTATGCCTGCCATTATTGAGGATCTCCCAACGACTTAAACAAGTAGTAATAGCACTAAATGGTTTTGGCCAGCGTAAAAAATTCAACTACATACATGTTGTGGTCAATTCCATATGCATGACATGTGGCGATTATGTGGGAACATGAGATTTTCAACGGTTCAAATTTTCCACATGAGCATGTTCGTTCTTCTAAGCTCACTACCTGTTTGTGGCCCCCTGATCCTCTTGATCTATCACTTGCAGTTCTCACTTCGAAAATCCCTTTTTCAGGGTCGAAACGTCTAACTTGATGCCCACTTGCCGTTTCACTATATTCCCGGAGAGCCTCACCCACAAATTCCATATATAAAAAATCTTTTCTCCTACTACTTCGTGTATGTTATTCTTCTCGTGTCAAAATAGTGGTTTAACTGATAGAATATGTTTTCCACCATGACTGTTATTGGCAGCCCACGAAAATCCTTCAACATCCAGTTCACAGATTCAATTAGATTCGTCGTCATCGATCCATATCTCTTCCATTCATCATGAGCCCTTGTCCATTTCTATTTTGGGAGCTAATCACACCATGTAGTTGTTTCAGGGTCGAACCACCTAATTTGGCTCATAAGCCAATCAAACTTTCGCTTTTGATATGCGTAAGCTATACATTAGACTAATAATTAGTAATTGTCATTCAAATTTATGAATACGCACTTTTCTAAAATTTACAAAATTGCAAATCTTACCTGCCGTTTGAGCATGTTTTTTACCTTCGGCATTTTTGAATTGTTTATTGTAGTTGCTCGCAAGGTGCCGAATGCAATATTTATGGTGGGTATGAGGAGGACGCCACCATGTTATGTCCATTGCTTGTGTGATCCCGACATGTCTGTCTGATATGACACAAATTTCTCTCTTCCTTATCACATATAATAGCAACATATACAAAAACTACTTCCAATTGTCAACATTTTCTATTTCAACCACAGCAAATGCAAAAGGAAAAATATGATTATTGCCATCAAGTGAGGCCGCACAAAGAAGTGTTCCTTTGTATTTCTCGTACAAATGAGTGCCATCGATAAATATCACAGGACGACATCTTTTGAAGCCTTGAATCGTCTACTGGAATATCCAAAACATCCAGTCGAAAACCATACAGCTCTAATCTGCTTTCACCTTACCATTGATCACAAAATGAGAACCCGGATTGTTACGTTCCACTTCGTTCATGTACTTTCACAATCTATCGTATGACTCATCCCATCCTCCAAAAATTTTGGCAATCGCCATTTGTTTAACCTTCCAGGTTTTTCGGTAACTAGGTTGAAAGTTCAACTTGTCACGAACTTCAGCCATGAGTGGCTTAATTTTGATATCTGGTTGGGCATCGACCATTTCTTCTATAAAGCTTCATATGTATTTTTGATCAACGTGTCGATGATCCCGTTGCAATTGCGGATTAATGCATGTACGTGGCCCACTGTACTTAGTAATTTTTCAAAACAAGCCATCGTTTTTAGTAGTCGCGCGCCTCCAATGGCACGCTCCATTCATATTACCACACCTTATCACATGTTCTCTCTCCTTCGTCACGTCACAACGAAAATTATGATTTATTCTAATAGAGTATTCTTTCGCAGCCAACTGCACTGCGTCCCGTGATGAAAATAAAATGCTAATTGAAAATTCTTTCGCTAGATCAAATATCTCGCCACCCGGCTTCGCGGTTATATTATCTAGCATCAAGTCAAAATCGATTTCCGAATAGGGATTTGGACGTACAAATGGCATAATAGGATTACTACAATGGGTGTTGTAATAAGCCTCTATATCATCATCACCGTCACCTTCGATATCTCGTTCATCGCCGTCACCTTCGATATCTTGTTCATCGCCATCAATAGTGTCAATCCAAGCATTATCTTCTTCATCAAAATTTCATCATCATCATCACCATCATCAATATCGTTGTGATGATCATCATTATCACTATCATCATCATCATAAGCATCATCATCGTCATTATCATCGGACTCCATGTACTGATTATGCACACCATGTTCGTCTTCACCAACATTGAAACCTTCCTCAGAATCATGTAGCACTTGGTGTTCAGCTACAATTGCATAAAACTGTGAAATGTCCATAGCATCAGCCTATTGTACAAACTGCTGGATTATCGTAACCGTGTCATCATTATGCATCTCCATCATTTTATATGTAACACAGTTGTATGTTACAACTGAATATTTACATATCAATCTTTCAATATATTGATTTCCTATTAGATTCAACGCATTCTCAATCGTATTACGTAACTCATCGAATGTCGATATATTTGCAAACGCAAACATGATAGATTGTCCCTCTTCGTAACTATGTCTATATTCATTTTGAACTATTCTGCCTCCCCAAAACACAATCGCACAAGATGTTGTCGACATTCTGTTAAATAAAAAAATTACAAATTATTTTGCGTATATAATTTAGTAAATGTTCATTCCGTTCATATTAATCGAATACTCACAATGATAATTACTATAATCCAATCCCAAATACCAATACAATGACAATTTCTGATCAATTCAAGGTCGAAATTGTAATTTCTGAAAAGTTCGAGGTCTAAATTATAATTTTATTAAAATTCGAGGATCAAATTTTAATTACTCAAAATTTCGAAGATCAAATTGTAATTTCTAAAAAGTTTGAGGACTAAATTATAATTTTTGAAAAAATCGAGGATCATATTTTAATTACTCAAAATTTCAAGGATCAAATTGTAATTTATAAAAAGTTCAAGGACTAAAGTATAATTTTTTGTTAATTTCGAGGACCAAATTGTAATTTCTAAAAAGTTTAAGGACTAAATTGTAATTTCTGAAAATTTCGAGGATCAAATTGTAATTTCTAAAAATTCATTTTGAACTCCTCAAACAGTAAATATTTTTAAAAGCATATTAAAAATAACAAATTATAACTTACACATATGATTCACAAATAAATAAAATTCAAATAAATAAATTAACAACCTATAAGTTACGCAGATGATTCAAATATAAATAAAATTCAAATAAATAAATTTAAGCTTACGAAAATGTAAAAAATGACTTCAACGAAATTTACCTCAACTTATCGAAAGAGAGCACGCACCCAATTTAAAAGTTTAACTTGCAAAGAGAAAACATCAAATTAAGGCTTCGATTTTACTCGAACGCAACAAATATATTAACAATACAAAAAATTAATTTTGGTGTACACTTACAGCGACGGAAAGCACAAAAAAAAACCTTAGTGAGGAAGTAAGAGTGCAAAAAAAATTGGGACGAGTAAAGAAAGCAGCGTGAACGTGAGGGACCAGAGGAGCAGGAGAGTTTCTAAGAGTGAGAGAAGAGGTAATGCGAGAGAATGAGAGGTGAAGGGGGAGGGAATGGGGGAGGGTTCGGCTTTGCTTTTTGAAGCAAAGCCAAACCCTTGCAGCACCATTATTGGTGCAAAAGCACCAATAATGCTGCCGCACGCTCTACTGCACAGTGCAGCATCATTATGCCAAAAAAAGTTTTTTTATTTGTTTTAAAAAATATTACCCAAAAAGGCATAAAAAAATTTATATTTAAGCGATGTATGAATGTCATTCTCTTCAAAAACTCTATTTCTGGCAAGAAAAGTATTTTTCTATTACTATTTCCTAGACAAGTTTCTCAACTAAAAATCGCGTTTGACAACGATATAATTTTTCTATTTCAAAAATAGAAATTCATTTGATAATAGAATAAAATTTCTATTTCCGGCGGCAGCGACTTTTTTCTATTTCTCAAATCTGTTTCAAAAACAAAAAAATCACTTTTTTCTATTTTTCAAATCTCATCCAAATCTATTTCTTAGCCGAAAATCTTGCTCGAAAATAAAAAAATTACATTGCGTTGCCAAACGCATTTCTCTTTCAAATCTATCCTCTGGAACAAAAAAACAAAAAAACTGAGAAGTACAATGTCATTCATGCACCCCCTTACCCAATTGGAACCCAATCGGCATTTGGACTGCCGAGCCGAGCCCACTCGACAGCGCAAATACTGTGTACATTGTGAAGGCCACTTTAATTTTTTTTCTTTTAAGTTTTTTTTGTATAAATTAATTAAAGTGTAAATAATATTGTCATTCTCACATCTTTACGTTGTCGACTTTCATTTGGGCAAAATGCTTTGGTGGTCATGGGTTCAATTCCTAGTTTCTTCACTTTATTTCGTTTTGTTTTCTTTTTCTTTTTTTCCCATCTTTACCTGAAAAAAAAGTTGAGTAATTTAAAATAAAATAAAATTTATTATTTATTATATAATTGATAATTTATTTTATGAATGCTAATTAATTACATAATTCCAATATACTTTATTATCTAATTGATAATTTTATAAAAATTATAAATAAAATAAACGTTATAATTTATTATTTACATAATTATTTTATTTTATGAATACAAATGTTTTACAATATTTCAATATTGAAAATTTTATAAAAATTAAAATCAAGCCTAGCTCAGCAGCCCGATAAATTTTTCAATTAAATAATAAATTATATTTAAATTATGTAATTAGTATAAATAAAATTCTAGGAAAATGAACAAAAACGTAATGTGGAGAAAAATCTGAAAATCCACTAATTATTAAAATTTAATTTTAATGATATGTAGTGGTTGCTTGTCTTTTTTTTTCCTCCAAATTTACATAATTCAAATATAATTTATTTATTCAAATGATACTTTTATAAACAAAAACAAAAAAAAGGCCGCCGAGCGACCCATTTTGCCCATTAGGGCGGACCGGCGCCCTACTCGGCTGCCCCTGCTCGACGGCCCAAATGCCGAGCAGGTTCCCCACTTGGCAAATGGGCTGCCGAGCAGGGCCCAATTCCGTCCATTGGGTGCCGCTCGGCGACCCATATGCCGAGTGGCACTCAATGTAGTGTTTATTTTTTAAAATTAAATTGGTAAATATTTTTTTAAAATTTTATTTTGAAAAATTGCCCTAAAAAAGACAGGTAGAACGGTGAACCTAAAAGATAAAAGATAAGTGATTTAATATTTTTGGTCGAAGGAGAAAGCTGATTTGAGATGCTCAAAATTGAATAAACTACGTTTCTATCCGTTAAAAAGCGAAATTAAACAGTAAAAGTAAGACTGAGCTTGCTTGTAATTTTTACGAGGGACCTCCGCTAAAATGCCTCCTAACGTAAACGTAATCCAGGAGTCAAAAAGTATACTTCATGAGAGTTATAAAGCACATTTTGTAGGGTTTGGGACTTAGTCGGCCTTTACCTTGCAATTCCAGTCTGACCAACCATTATACAAAAAATGTGAATTACATTATTTAATTTGTACTACTTATGTATATCCAATCATTCAAGATCCCAAAAGGAAATACGTTCTATTAGGCTTGGGGGTTGGGTTCTGAAACCCATGTTGAAGGGACATATATCCTTGGAAAATAATTTGCGGATCAGATATAATCATAGTCGATCATCATCGACCTCATTTATTGGATTCAATCCGATCCATGTGGGTTATATCGAGTTTCACCCGTTTGGAAGAGCGGTGACGAGTGAATTTGACATCGCTTGATATGATATGATATGAAGTGTGATTATTACGACGTGTATATTAATTTATTTTGAGGAGTGAATCACGGGTGACCTTCTAGATGCAAGAAAAGAAGCATGCTGGGTCAATGACCCACTGCCAAACAATTGCCTCAATTTACGTGCGGGAGCTGAAAAAATACACATTCTATTTGTATGAGTTTCCCTCCAAAAGATGTCTTTGTATTGATACTTTATTCATTAATATGACAAGATGAAATTATGTAAGAATTTCTGCGTATCAAATTAAGTTCGCCTCTCTCTGACGGGCCAGGAAGCATCGACATTCTCCAGAGGCCTCTGCATCGTGTCCGACACTCTACCGGCGCTATTTGAAACTCTCCCAATACTCTTCAACATGCGATCCTCACATTGGTCAATGCCCCAAACACGCCGGCGACACGCGAGTCCAGCATTCCGACACGCCATTTCGACACCCGCAAGACAAATTTTAAGTATTTTCAGTAAATTATGAGTCAAAATATTAAAATATATATATACACACTTAAGTGATATGTCTTGTCACACCAAAATTAATATATTCAATCAGCCAAAAAAAACACCTAATCATGAATTCCAAACAGAAGGAAAAAAATCCCTATATTTTAATGTAACCATGTATTGTATAAAAATATACATTTAATACACAACTTGTCCCAATGTGTTGAAATTCTCTAGTTCTTTAGAAATGACTTATCGATGTGTCATGCCATGAGTCGCGTGTCAATGTCGATGCTGCTTGGCTGACGAGCCAAACCTAATCAATCGAAAAGATCTATGTCGAATTGCGATTTAATCAGGGCGAAAAACCTTGAACCGTGAAATCCCGACGGAGCATGATTATCCGCTGGACTATGTAACTTTTATAGTGATTTTTTCCTTGATTGGTAGCCATCAATTTGGCTGTAGAGTTGTGGTTAGACAATCGCCATTACTTAATTTATCCAGACACACTATTCATTTGGAATATGGATCAGAATTTTGGAACTCTCTTTTTTTCTTTTTTGTTTTTTGTCTATCTCCCCTTCTTTCATTTATTCTTGTTATTGTTTCTTTTGTTCATATTCATATATAGTTCATCAGATTCTGCACTCACAAGTTGACTGGACCAAATCAAAACGCAGTCAACCTTCCATCCCGCTGTGCAAGTCACGCTTCTGCTTATTAGCGTAACGACTTGTCAAACTCTCTTGTTTTTTTTTTTTTCTATTCACAGAGAGAGAGAGAGAGAGAGAGAGAGAGAGAAACAGATGCAGTAAAATTCACGCGTTATTTATATTCCTCTAAAGAAAATTGAAATTAATTAACGCTTCTCTTGTTAGGGAATAATTTTCTGGACACTAACCATATGACCAGATAAAGATGTGACGTCGATCTTAGTACGTTTTGAATGGGACGTGTGATGTAGAATGAAACTAAGCAGTAAAGCTGCTCACATGTGGCCGACCCCGTAGACATTGAAGTAAATCTACCTTCTTACTTCAAATAACATCGAGAAATCTTCTTGATGAAACGAATAAAAATAAAGATTCTCACATGCACCCAATTCAGGTGAACCTCCATTGATTGGGAAAGTTATTAAAATAAATTCTTAAACGTATTACAATTGTATCAATTCAATAATAAATTATTACTTTTTTGGTCAATACAGTTTTAAACCTTTTGATTTGTGTTAATCCAGTCATTTTCAGTCAATTTTGATCGGAAATCACTAATGTGTCACATTCAGTGCTGATGTGACGCATTTGGCGCTAATGTAGATGATTTTCTATAGCAATTAATTTTTTTCCTTTCTTTTTCTTCTTTCTCTAGCTAGTCATTGAGGTTCGGCCAAAGGCGAGGGACGACGAGATCGACCTCGCCGGCCTCTGGCAAAGCTCACCCTCGGCGGCCACTGGTAAGGGCGAGCGTCAACAACCCCTGGCGAAGCGTGATCCCGTCGTCGTTGGCCCTTGTCTCTAGCCAGTAGCGAAGTTCCGACTACCACGTCGGTACCAATCGCACCACTTCAGTGGTATTCGGTCAAAATTGATCAGATAGACTGAACTGGAATAATTGCAATACATTTAGGATTTTTTTGGTAATTATCTTATTGATTTCAGTTGTTAGATCATGTCGGTATTACGTAGAATTCTCATCACTCAACGATTCATGTCTTTCATGGCTCTTATGGTCCGGATTGCACACAAGATTTCTTCTAGATGATAAACATAGCTGGTTTGATTACTTAGCTGTCATGTGATAATGTGATGGTCATTAATGACATTCAAAATTCTTATCCGTAAACAATTTAATTTTGGCACAGTGTTTATTTTCTTCCCACCCCAAGAAGGAAAAACCCCACCACGGAGAAACCATGTGAGAAGCTTCTAAAGTTTAATGTTATCCTTTTCAAACCATTTTATTTGACTTGGTTGGCTCTTGCCGGCTCCTAGTAATTTACACCCTGTTGATAAATACCTGTCTCTCTCTCTCTCATCTTCCCAGCCAAACTCCAAGTTCTTCCTATCAAAAACCACATCATTTCAGTTCAGTTCAGTCCTCCCACCGGGAATCGATATCAGATGCTCAATTCATTCATCTGTGGCAATTTTCATCCTGAAGAAGGAGAAGATGATGAGCCCCACTGGAACAACTTCCCTAGATCCCCGGGGAAATCCAGGAGGCACAGCTTGCTCAGGAGGAGCAACAACAGCAGCTATATTGGCAAGAAGAGCAAGAACCCGTATGCCAACCGGGGGCTCGACAAGTTCTCGGCCCTCGTCACCGACCTCGAGGAGAAGAGGAAGGAGATATACCTGCAGAGCGGGTCGCGGGACATAGCCTTCGTCCGGTTCGTCACGTCGAGCTCGGACGGGTTCGTGCCGGTCGTCGTGAAGTCAAAGGATCGTCATCATTATCAGGACAAGGAGAAGAAGAAGGCGGAGAGGAGTGAGGCGAGGAAGGAGATTGCGAGTGCTACCCGTGATTCCGAAACCATGGTCGAGTCTCCAGAGGAGGTCAAAGCCATGGATGAACCCAAGGTGGAATCGAATGAGAAGGCAAAGAGGAAGAAGAGCTTCTCATGGAGGAGACCATCATGCTATGTGCCTCTGGCTATAATAATGATCTTGCTGTTGCTGACTTTGTTCGGGAGGTCATTCGCAATCTTGTGCACTTCCATCGGGTGGTACATGGTTCCTGCACTGAGAGAAAGGAGCTCAGCTGTAGTGAGCAAGAAGAAGATGGGAAAATCTTCTCCTCCCGAGAGCAATAACAGTGAAGAAAATGGCAGGACGCAAAGACATGAGCACCGTAAAAGCTGGTGAAGATGCCCAAACTTCCGTGATGTACCATTCATTTGATCTAACATTTTAGTCCAGTCCCCTTTTTGGGCCGCAGAGACGACATTTTGTTCATTTTGCGGAGAGAAAATGGTGGATTTACTCTCTTAATTACGTGTAGGGGTAGGGTTTATCTATGTCTTGGCTGTTGGGAGGTCCTTCTCTTCTTTCTTGGACATGTCCTCATAATATGCCTCTCCAATGTAAATTAGATTCATGGCCTTTTTGGCTGTCTTGGGCGTGGACAGAGAGCAACTCCTATAGTTCCACCAAGCAGATTGCTTTGTAAAAGCGAGCGAGGGAGGATCATGACAGCTTCTGTTCAGGCTAAGAATTTTTTTTTCCATGCTAAGATTTTGAGATGTACACGTTTGTTGCTTGTTATATGAACGGACTTCTCCCTAACCCTTTTTGAGTTTAATCATCTAGTACCACTCCCAAAAAGGAAAGAAGCAGACAAAGGACATCCGTTAAAGCTTGCATTTGAAAGCTGTTGCAGAGATGTACACACTTCGTTCATGCAATCAATTGGGTCCATCGGTCTGAAGCTATCGACAAAGCAACCGAAAACATGCGCTTCTCAACCTACGCAGCAAGCAAATACTCGTCAGCATCGTGGCAGCTGAGAAAGATCCACATGCGGGCAGCTTCGGAAGTAGACTTCAAGCCACACTAGCATGAATCAGTCATCCTTAAACTTGACTAAAGGGTTGGTGTACTAGCCAAAGGTAGTATTGCACCTGCAGGAATTCATCGTTGTACAGGCTACAACATGGCAGAACAAGGTCCGCATCCATCCCCAAGGATGAGAGGCTTTGCCTTGGTATTTCTGGCTTTACCCTCTTGGCCCTTCTCTAAGTTCCTGCTGTTCTTTTCACTTCAACTTGTTTTCCAAGTGACACAGCACATCCAGTCCCTGTCTTCCCATGGTTATCAGATTAAATTGAACTCCTGTCATACCTATCGAGAACATTCTCCCCGCGGTACTCTTTTTTGATCCAGAAATCAGGGCCCCGAGTTTTTCGAATACTAAAAGCATCAGACGTCCTTGACAAGCAAACAAAAAATTGAATGTGGATACCACATTATTTCCGCCATCCAATTCCAAGAAATCCAAAACTCAAATCTATTGCCGTCGGGTAGAGAGAACCTTGTCCCTAGCTACCAACTATTGGCCAATTGCAGAACGTTGCTACCATCTAGAAGAAGGTGCAGAACAAAGGAAAGGCCGGCATTTTCAAATCCCAAATTGACTACTGTCTGTTTGCATTTGCACCACCTTATTCTCAGACAAAGACTTCGTACTTGCTAATTGTTGGGTAGACTTTAGTATGCAAGTGATAAGGTTCCCAACTCTATCTAGCTGTCGATAGTGCAGGTACCACATGATCTGCGGCCTTTATACACTGGATTTGAATAGGCTAATCTTGCCTCAGAAATACATCAACAACACATTCATCTCAAGCTTGTTGGGGTCGGCGATCGATGAACCCCAAAGATACATAAAAATTCGCCTCAGAAATACCCCAAGAAAATTCGCCTCACTATTATTAATAGCAGAAGCAGACTAGAAAGGGAGAAATTCATGATGGGTGTTTACTGAGGACCAGAATAAAGTGTTGCCACTATTCATGTTCTGGGTAAAATGGTCATAAAAAGTTAAGACTGCAGTATAAATATGGTAAACATGAGCATTCATTACCACACGATGTTTCATTAAGTACTGAAGGCTATTGTTACAGGTCACATTCAGAAAACGAAAAGATGGATAACCTTCGTCAAAATCCCAATAATTCACAACTTCACGTAGAGGTGGGAATCGGGAGACTGATAAGATTTTACACAAAGACCTCATCTTATTCCTGCATTTGGTGAAAGGAAAAGCAATTAATTTACAAATAATTATGTTGACCATTAAATTTGTTAAAAAGGAAAAAGTCTAAGCAATATTCAATCTGAAAGAATATAGACATGAGAGTAAGAGAACTCACCCTGAATCTCTTTGGACGAGTTTTCTCAGGGCTGCAGCGAGGAATGTATTTTGGAAATTCACTTCTGTATGGTCCCGACGCCAATGAAGTCATCCAGCCGCTTTTCTCTTGAGTTTCGTTTCTTGAGTTCCGGAAAAAGCCATCCTTGTCCCAGGAAACCTCATAGTCAGCTCTCAATCGTGAACCTTGCTGCTCGAGCACACAATGTTAGTCACTGCTGTGCACGTAACAAATTAAAAGAAGTTAATCGAAACATATATCCGCCAGTTGGCAGCAGTATCTCGTACAAACCCAGGGCCTTTTACTTCCTAAGAAATAGCATGCTGACAGAAATGCATTTTGTAAATTACATCCTCATCACACTATACTCAACCAGTAGAAATAACCCCTAAAGGCGAAAATTCAAAAGATGCACAAAGCAACTGAGCTAGATAAGAGGAGGATCTGACTATATTTATGAACAAATATAGCGCTGAGCGATATCAAGGCATTCATATCAAACATGCATCAAGGCGCTGTCCATGCACTTGCTAAGCAAGACATCTTTCTTCATGAGGACATATGCTATGTCCATCACGGGATACAAAATACATTATCTTAAAAGTCAAAGATCTACACAACTTTGAATGCTGGTTCTATTTTACGGTACACTAGCAATTTGGAACATTAATATTGGTAGTCCCAATGTCATGATACAAATAATGGTACTTAAAAATTAATAATGCGTATGTTACTTCATGTATCAGGAATTATATTATAACATAACAAATATTACTTCGCCATATGTCACCTGTGTTTTATGCCTATTTTAGGGGTCCTTTTTTTCCTTTCTCAACAAGTTCTGTTCCTTCCCCCCACCTCTCGGAGGTAAAATTGAGATGTGCAGCTGCTAGGCCAAGGCTTGAAGGATGCCCATTATACTATATGTACAAAGTACAGACATCAATGGAACTAACCAATCTTGTCTTATTTCAACTCAGGCCCAAAAGAAGTTTACCCTATTATATAGCACACATTCAAAAGAGACGCCTACTTTTGGCAAATTCATCCAATGTAAGTAAATTTGTCCAAGGATATGCCCCCTACTTTTGGCAATGACAAAAACTTCAAGGTATGTCGTCAGACGAAGTACACAGCTCAATCTATGATCACCTCAATCTACTAATAAATGCCCAGATCTCATGCCAAAAGCTAGCATCCAACAAGATCATGGGGTAACAGAATATGAGATGCATGAGATGCTCAACTAAGTGATTCACATGGGAGCATAATGACAAGGTCTAGCCCAAATTTAAAGGACATAGAAAGGACTGTGTTCAAACCTTTTCCAATGATCGGCCGCATAAAGCTTTCATAGCATTGTGGAAATCCCCATGTTTTTCAAATTGGACCACAATCTTGCAATGCAGACCTGAAACTAAGCCATCTGTATCCTCGTTGCTCCCCCGACCAAAGCCGTCATCATCAGCCACACTGATATTCCTATCAAATTCAAGGAAAATACTCACCTTTGACTGCACATTGGAAAAATGCTAAGGAGCGAGCAAAAAACCACAAGAGAGATACTCATAATGATACTTCAGCTTATACCCTCAGTCATCGAAATAAAGGATATCAACATTAAAAGGGTAGTAAAAGCACATTCATGCAAAGGGAGAAACTTTGGTATTCTTACTTGAACATCTCTTCGCAAGTGGACAAATATCCATCTCAACATCAACTTGAATAACTCTGAAAATAACTTCAACACTACCTTATACTTCCAAATGTAGAAAAGATCGTATGTGTGACCAACATCGATGGCTTCGACGACACTCTAGGCTCGGCAAACCACCTCGACGGCACTCCTCGCAACACGATTGTATCCGGCTCTTGCCTTCTTCCTCTCGAATGCCCTGCAAAACATTTGTTACTTCGATTACACGACCCTCATACCCAAAAAATCAAACGCATTGCCCAACCATTTTAACGATTTTCCATCCAAAAACACACAAACACATACACACCAGAAAGAGAAATAGCCACCTGGATTTCCGAAAGCGTAAAACTCCTCCCACTCCTTCCTCATCGCTTCGAAGCTATCCGAGACCGGCATTTCGACACCCAGCATGAACTTCACACCTCCAAGTACCAAATCCATGCCATTCATCTTCTCAACCAGATACCTCTTCCAATCCGCGAACTTCTCCTCCAAAGCCCTAGCCGCATCCTCCCCGCTCTCCCCAGCGTACGAGCTCCTGGAGCTCTTCAGGAAGCCCAGGT
This sequence comes from Rhodomyrtus tomentosa, assembly GCA_028455895.1. Classification (NCBI taxonomy): domain Eukaryota; kingdom Viridiplantae; phylum Streptophyta; class Magnoliopsida; order Myrtales; family Myrtaceae; genus Rhodomyrtus; species Rhodomyrtus tomentosa. Next base: position 28,619,595 of record JAPCWY010000001.1, on the reverse strand, counting down.
CGCGAATCACGAGCGAGCCGTGCGCAACCGGATCATCGCGCCTCCGCTTCCTGACGTCCTTCACCCGCCTGATTTCGAGGTCGCCGTCGGGAACGGAGAGCGAGACCGTGAGCGAGCTCTTGAGGAAATCGAGCAAGGCCTTCTTGAGCTGCCAGTCGTCGACGGGCTTGGAATAGGGGTTCGTCGGGTACACGATGAGAGTGAGCCTCACGCGCGGGACGAGCGTCAGGGAGGCGTCTATCGCGATAGGCTCGAGTGGAGACCCCGAGTCGAAGCTCTTCGAGCTCATTGTTAGCCCGCTCTCGAGTCTGAGCAACCTCCGAGCCGATGAAGGTGGTCTGGCGGTAGCAATTCGCTCTCTGCTCGCAGCGTGACGAAGAAGGGGTCGTCGCGGCACAAAACGATTAGTTTGACGCCTCCTCCTGTAATTTAAGAAAGAGGACAAATGATTCGACGACGTTTATCATAAACTTTAAATTGTTTTTTTTTTAATCTCAATTGGCGACTCATCATCTGCCATCGCCAAGATGAAACCTCAATACGTAATATCGTCCAAAACTTTTTAATAATTTAATGTAATTCATGTATTTTTAGAACATGCTCAATTTATATTTAGATTGTATAAAAAATTCAATATATATTCTTACATTAATTTAAGTTGAGGGAATATAGTCCATAAATTAAATTAGACATGTACAAAATATCAAGAAACTATATTGAAAATATGGACGACGTTACAAATTGAGAGTTCGAGAATTGCATTGAACAAATTAAAAGTTCAAATATCACGTTGCACATTAGATATAAAGTTTATGGACCATTTGTTTAAGTAATCTTTGAAATTTGGCCCAACACACAATATTATCCATGTACTTCTAGTTTGTTTAGTATAGTCCCTGAACTCCAACTCAATATATAATGTTTATCTCTGAAATAATATAGTCCATAAAATTTTGGTTCTTGTCAATTTAGTCTTTTTTCTAATCGAAATGTCAATTAAGTCTTTAAACTATATAAAAATGTTTAATACCGTCATTCCATTAATTAGAGTTCTGGGGTAACATTGTATATTTTTATATAGTTTATGGATTAAATTGAACATTAACTAAAGGTTTAGAGATTACATTGTGTAAATTAAAAGTTCAGGAGCGACATTGCACATTATAATAAAGTTACATGAACCACAAAAAATAAAGAAGCGTTCAAAAATTACATATAGAGCGAAAATTTTTATGAATTATTTGTGTTATTTTTCCTTTAGAAAAAGTACATGAGAATGAAAATTAAACAAAATCAAATAGTATAACCATCTCAGAAAAACAAATATTATCTAGCGAGTTCTTTTCTCCTGGTGTCATCAGAAAATTCTTTCCAGGAGTTTATCCCCGGAGAGGGGAATCATTCTGATACAACTGCCACCACATCTTTCTAATAAATTCCAAAAATCATCTTAGGCTTTTGAGTGAGATGGCAGTTTGAATTTCAAGAAAGAAAATTGAGCTTTTTTCAATTTACACGCGTAATCAAGGTGAAGGTAAGTTGCTTGTAACTAAATGATGTAAATGAAGAAAAAGTCCTCCTCATAGTAGTGTCCACAACAAAATTGACATTGAACAAGAACATAAGGACATATAAAAAAAATGTCAACTCGAAAATAAATAAATAAAAAATTGTCGGGATCGATGTTGAGATGATGCGAAGAACACAAATGATGTAGATCGAGAAGAAAATGCGAGCTTAAGAAACTCGAAATATGCCGTGCTCTATGTCATTCATTCGCAATTTTAATGTTGTTTTGTCTGATTAGTTAGTTCTTTTGTTTAACCATTACCCTCTCTTTTTCTGTCATACTTTTCTCTTCTACATCAATATGTGTACGATGCTCACGGGGATCAACCACGAACCTCATGCTCTTCGGCCTCACATCCGATCACTTTACTAACGGAGCCTGGTACCTTATTGGTTTTTACCCATCACTTGATTCGTGAGATTCGCAAACATATTCGAAATGCATACATTCTGATTCGAACTTGACCGTCGCAAAGAAGTAAAGAGAGATTTCTAGTGAAATGGATGTCGATAGGAATAGGGGCGTCAATGGGCAAGGTCGGGCCAGGTGTCGGCCTGGCCCTGAAGGTGAACAATACTAAGTTCGGGCCGATCCGCGCCGGGCCTAATTATTTTTTTTCTTTTCGTTTTTTCTTTTTTTAAAAAAATTAAAATTAATTAATAAATCTATTAAATAAAAAAATTTAATTTAATTTAATTTAATTTAAAATAATTCATTAAAAAATATCCGAACGTTGGGCCTGACCGAAAACGAAAATTCAATTTTCAGGCCGAGGTTACACGCCGAGTCCTTTTTGGCACTCATATTAGGGAAAAGGCCGGATTTTTGGAAAAAGTTGCGGTAATTTTGGGGAGGTAAGATCAGACAGCCGATAGCGAAGATGGCATAAGCATGACGCGGTGGCGAAACATGTCATGAGATTAGAGGATGTTTCCTGGGAAGCATTTTTTTTTTTAAGGAAGACGTGGCGGTCTGCGATAGGGACGAAGCCTTCGGGCATTGGAAGACGCGTGCGCTGACGTAGAAGTCAAAATGGACAAGAAGGTTCGTACCCGTCTCACAGCACAGGTAAAATCATCATCTACAACGGCAAGAGTCGGAAGCGGAGAGACAGAGAGGGAGAGAGATGGGTTGGTGCGCGTGCTTCGACGGAGGGAACAAGCAGCGGCGGAGAGAGGAAGACCGGTTGGCCTCCGCCGAAGCCCGCGCTAGAGCTGCCGAAGCCGCTCAGAAAAGGCAAGTCTCTCTCGTCCCATTTTCTCTGCGGGGCTGCAAGAACCGCTCCTCGTTTTTACCTCTTCTTTATCGATCGATTCATTCTCATGGAGGCATCGCAATCGGATTCGTCTTTCTGTCTTTTTCTCTTCTTTTCCCTTTTTGGTTTCTTCAATCCGTTTTGCCTTGTGTTTTGACTTCCCCTGTCTCTGCGAATGACTGCTCTCGTCGTACCCGATTTTATTGTTCGAATTAAGGATCATTTCTCAGGTTTGATGTCTTAGCTGTTGGCACTATTGAGTAAATTTGACTTGGTTTTATTGCGTGCATAATTGGGTCTTGGGATTCATCAGCTTCTCTAGAGATGATCACCATTCCTTGTTTGATCGATTTGCGGGATAGAAATTATTTTTTGCCTTGCGCAACTGGAAACCCTAGTTATATCCTACCATTTGAGCTATCTCCTGTTATCCTCAGTGGGATGTTCGATCATTTGATGTTTGCATTTTTCTAGCTCTTCTGCAATTGGTGCACATTGCCTTCTCGAGTCGAGCCCCTGCCTTTTGGCCCCAGTTCCTATGCCTTTACCAAGTAACAACCTCAAGAAGTAGGGTCTTGTTTCGCTAGATTGTGAAGAAACACTAGACACGCGAGAACCTCAAGTGCCTATTTACTCTCTCTCTTGCCCGCATTCCAGAGTTTTTAGTTTTCGCTGCATATGCTTTTGAATTGTCGAAGTGAGATTGCCCTGTTCCTTGTTGATGAGTAGCCTTGATTCAAGAATCTTTAGTTCTCACCGCATATGCTTTTGGGTTATCGAAGCCAGCTTGCCCTGTTCCTAGTTGATGAGTAATCTCGAGTTCATTTGCTGACAACTCTGCTTGAACAAACCTGGCAAGGTGTGATTGTTTAACTTTCTGTTTAAGCATGTGATGTGGGAGCAATGTGGGTCATGAAATGGAGCTTTGTTCTTAAACATGTCCCAGTGATCATGGTTAGACTGTAAAAAGAAATTGATTATTTCAACATGGGTTGCATAATTGCTTTCTAGGGAAGTACCATGCCATGACAGGGCTTAAGATTTCTCTTACTCAAGCGTCGGTATATGTAGTGGGATAAAGAATGTCGAAACTACTTAATGGTTCTGTTCTGTCCTCCCAATTTTCATTCCTCTTGGGTGAATGGATTGTTCTGACTTTCAGGCAAGAAGAATTCGAGAAGTCGGCCGCGGGAAGAGCTGCACGTGCGCAGTTACAGGCGATGAATAAACAATCTGCAGCTCCTGATAAAGGTGAACCGGTTCTAAAGGTTGTGGTGACTCTTTGCTGCTTGCAATAATTGTTTACAATGTACTTGTCGACCGCACCAAATTATTACTGAACTAAGGGGCCCTTGGTCCTTTCTATCTCTCTCTCTCTCTCTTGATTATATCCTTTCCACCTTTCTTTTGAAAAATTTTACCTCAATTACATTTTACGTTGTATGGTTTCTGTAGATATAGTTTGTTTTCCTTAGCATAACATAAAACTGTAGAATGTGCTTCTGACTCCTATCTTGGTGCATCCTTTCGTGCAGTGGTCAATGGGCTGAGGCGTGATTTTCCCTATCCAGTTCTGATCTTTTTCCTCCAGCTTTGGGTTGGTTGGAATGGTATTATCTGTAAATTCTGAATCTGTTTGGAAGATGCTGGATGAAAAAGGAATTGTCAATGTTATTTGCTCCGGCAATGTGCCTCTCGGCCTGTCGAATGACATTATCCTAAAGATCTCTCTACTGATGAAAAGCTGTAAGAAAATGGTGTATGGCACTTAGAGCTCTCTGTATTCTATTCTTCACGTCCTCCCAAATTGAACGGCAGATTTACGTCCATCGCAGAGGGGCAGCATTTGAACTTCTGTCCCTCAATTGATGAACGCTTTGTCTGGAGACTTTGAACATCGGCAACGATTTTTGTGCAATGGAACAAAAAGTTCAACAAAACTCCAGATACACTGGCGGGGACAGCGCCAACGGCTGGTTTGCTTGATTGTTGTGAACGGGTGCTCTCCTGTATCCTGGTTATGGGCTCGCTAGAAAGTCACTACAGGCCGGCGATTTATTGCCTTGGTAATGCACTGGCTTTTCTTCATCAAAAAGTTAAATCACTTTCAGAGAAAATATGGGCTGCCATCGCATGTAATCAAGTTAGGAAAATAAAAAAGAGTTCATCATCATCGGCAGTTTACAAAGCGTGTAGTATAGGAATTGGTTATCTTGTATCGTTTCAGACTCTCCCGAAAATTGGAAAAGATCTGGTGCATCATCGCTAGATGCATCTCAACCGCTGGCTTGTTGAATGGCTGCGGTTCGGCGCTCTGTGACTGACCAGGCTTTCTGATCTGAAGCCAGGACACCCAAAAGGGGCCGCTTTCAGATGAATTTCTGGAAGTTTGCTAGGGACACCTGCAGTTTTCTTATGAGCTCGCAAGTTGTGACCTTTAATCAACCGAGGCATGGAAACAAGAACTGAAAGAACGAACCCGATCATGATCAAGTCAAAAGGTTTTCTAGATCAACTCATCACCAGCATTTCTATCATCACCTACAATGAATATTATTTTACAATGAAGGTAGGTATAAATGACGGGTCAGAAAAATCTTTAACGTTGGGACAACAGGAATTCCGATTCGAACCCCAGCCCTAGATAAGTATAAAATTAGCATAATGAACAATGAACTCCAGCTTAGATGGGCTTGCGACGCCATTTCATCTGGCAGGCCAGTAAAAAGCAATAAACCAAACGGCCAACAGTTTCAATGCCATGTAGTAAGCTCTCGGCGTACTGCTTTTGGTGATGTGCCCTCGACAATTGGAAAGGTCTCTATACAAAGTTCTCTACAGGAGCTGACAGCTTGAGCTCATATGCAGCTTGGAAAAAATCTGCTGCTTGATGTAGTGAGCCTTCCATTTTGGAGAGCTTCCCAAGATTGAACCATGCTTCATGATTTGTGGGTTCTACGTGCAATGCGTTCATCAAGAAGCTTCTTGCAATGGGGAGGGAATGGGAACCAAGTTTCATCAGCACCTCTGCAGTTGAAACAATGCTAGGGACATAATCTGGTTCCAACGCCAGGGAGAGCGAAAAGGACACAAGAGCTTCCTTGAACAATGATTGTGCTTCAAATACCAAACCTGAAATTTTTCATGGAAGGCAAAGACAGTCAGATTTAAGAGCAACACTCTTTTTAAACCCTTTATGCCACATCAAACAGAAACTCACCTGTCGCGTGCCAGCTTCTAGGAGAATGGAAGTGGATTGACTTGGCTTTGTCCAAACAAGTTTCAGCATCGGCCCATGAACCAAGTTTAGAATAAAGAAGGGCCAAATCCTGCCAAACTGAAACTTCCAGATTTCTTTCTTTTTGTGCCTGAAGAGTAAGACAAAACAGATATCAGTAAATTGATCAGGGGAAGAGAAGATTCTCTCTTTTTGGAGGTGCATTGATTATACCAAAATACTGTATAGAGTACACACCTCAGAGGCAACATGTTTCACTTGATCTGAAGTCTTTGCTTCAATTTCCCTTTGAGCTTGAATCAGAGTTAGCAAGATTCTGTAGGTTTCTATTGCCTGCTGGGGCTGTTCCCGAGTTATCTTAAGCACAGCTTTCAACCGAAGAAGTTCTAGTTGGTCCAACCTTCCAGCTTCATCCAAAGCAAAATCAACTACACTTTCAGCATCAATATATCGCTGCTCTGAAGAAAGTATGAGTGTTAATAGCTTGCAACATCTTCCGGAGTTTCCAGCTTCCATGTCTGAGTACATCAATGCACTCTCCAAAGCTGCCTCCAGATTTCTTTGTACAGCATTTTCTAGTGCAAGGTTGTACATTATTTCTGGATCGTCCTTTCCAGAAAAAGCAGCATGATTTAAGTACTTCAAAGACTCTCTCTGCAGTAGAATTCTTTCTGAATCAGAAACAGATAGTCGCGCAGCATTACCATAACAGATTCCAAGAAATTTATGGGCTTGACTCGAGAACTGCTTCGCACAAGTAGTACCGAGCTCAATGACTTCACGTGCAAATTTTACCCCATCATTTGCATGCTTCAAGCCTTGGGAACAAAGCTTTGCACCCAACAAAAGGGAAGGAATGTGGGGCTTGTGCTTTGCTTCTGAAGAAGCAGAAACCTTCTTTAAAAGGTTCAATGCTGTATCATTATGTCCAGCAGCAGCATAGCACAGGGCCAAAAAGTACCATCTTTCTGCTCGACTGTATACCCCAGGAAGGACCTGCTCAAAATGAGTTGCTAATAATTCATACTGTCCAGCAACTGAGAGAGCATAGGATAGATGATTAATGATGTCAGCATCCCAATCTATCTCGCCATATGTAACCTTTCTCATGAGTATCAGCAGCAAGAGGATGGCTTCTTCCATGTTGCTTTTTGGGGCAGTTGGGGCCCACGATGGCAATTGAAGGGGAAGGCTAGCTTCAAAGCCACCATAAAGTAATATGGAAGCTAAGTCCTTCTGCACAGTGGCCAATTTCTGAGGATCCAGATTCCACGGTCTCATTAGAGCTCTGCGGTAAGCAGCAATGGCTTCATCAAGTAAGCCTGCCCTTATCCAAAGATCAGGCTGCAACTCTAGAGCTTTGTGAAACATCTCCTGCAATTTGCAATCATCAGCAATCCCCTCAGGCATTCCATTAGGCAGCGTTGACTCAACTATATCCAAAATTATCTTGCACTCCTTTCCAGCCTCTGGTGGAAGAGGAAATATATGGTTAATCTTGACAATCATAGAAACAGATAAAGTCTCTCCACTTATACGCTGTGGCATCATATAATTACAGAGGTTATTGTAGCTAACACAAATTCTACTACATGAAATGAAACATCCCGTTAATTACTTAAACTGCACAACTTACCTAATCGTGTGAAAAAAAAAAATGAAGAAGAGATTTGAGAAGGTCTGGGGCTATCAATGCTTAGTGCATCCAAGAGTTTTGTAGTCTGAGCTGGAAATAGATACAGCTTCTTGACTTGGAAGATACATTAACAACATCAAAAAGGAAAAGGAAAATGCAATACCTATGTAGCGCCGGAGACCTTCCAGAGATCTAGCCTTGAGCAAGATTGCTTCAAGAAGCAGGCTCACAGAATGCATCGATAAGACATTTACAGGAACATTATCACCTCTCGAACGTGGTTTTCTTTGGCGGGTTCTCTCTTGAATAGCCTTTTTCATCCGTGGGGTTAAGCCTTTGATATCGATGCCCTGAAATACCTGAAGGGCAGCATCATAATTTCCTCTTTGATATTCTAGTCTCCCCAACAAAGCCCTCGCTTCCTAAAGCAAAACAGATGAAGGAAAACCCAATTCAATCATTGGAAATTACCATGACCAGTCATTGAATTAAAGTGGTCTATAACATCAAATTCACCTCATAATTTAAGGAGAGAGCTTCTTTAAGAGTAGATTCAACTTCATCAACTTGGGTATCCTCAAATTTAGATTCCCATTCGCCGGTCCTCGACGAAAGACCACTGGCTGAGAAATCCCTTGTAGCTAAGGACTGCGGCGACTGGGGCAGATCCTCAAACTTGAACTGCTCTCCAGAACAAGCGCACAACATAATTTTGCCTCGGAGAAGAGAAAACAAGCGGAATTCAAATAGTGCGAGGGGGGAAACGAGGGGATAGTGTCACTTCTCCAAACGCTCTTTCATGGTCGAAACCTTCTGCGGAAGCAGAACAGAACACAGTCAACATGCAATTTGTAAGCAATAATTTATTCAGAATTAGCCACATACATTTCATGGCATCGCATTTGCCGACAGTTTATCATAGCGAAGGCAAAAGTAATAGCAACAGCTGTACAATGTCACCAGAAAGATGGGAAAGATCCTTTTGAAGCTGAGCAAAACTTACCTAAGATCGAGACGCACGCACATTCCATCAGGAAAAGCAAAACACAGATCCCCGAAGCAGACCGGAACGATTCAAAGACCAAAAGGAAAAAGAAAAGCGCACAATTCGGAGCTCAACTGAAAAGGCAAATCAAAGATAACGCGACACCAGCTTTTTCCCATATTCGAATAGCCTCGGCGAGAACGAGAGTCGAGAACCGCGCGGTCATATCAAGACGAACGCAAAGAAAACGAAATGCCGAGCATGAAAACTTACAAACGAGCGGAGAGGACGAGGCCATCGAAGGACTCGCAGAGGAGCCGCGGATCCCTAAGCGGCGACTCGCAGCAACCGTCGCCGTCGCCGTCCTCGGAGACGTGGAAAGCAACTATACAATGGCGACGGGTCCCGCGGGGATTGTACCTGGGTTTCGGGACGTCGCGATCGAATTTGGAAGGGGAGAGTCGAAGGAGAAGGCGAAGGCGAAGGCGAAGGCGAGGGAGGAAGACAAAAGTGGGACTGGATTTCACGAGGGAGCGAGGGAGAGGTGAAAGTGTGATGGGTCTATGATGGTGATGGGGGAAGGAAGGCATGAGCTGGTTCCTGCAGGGGGTTGGCAGGGTGCAGCTTTGAAATTGGAGGAGGAGAGAGAAACAGTTTCTCTCTCTTGCCGTTTTTGAATATCTTTAGTTTACCTTTGTAATTTTTCATCTACACAACACGACACGATATATTATTTATTAAATAATAATAATAATAATAATTTGATACATAATTTCTTCTTATTTTTCTTTTGTTATGAATTACGATTATATTTTTTTGTTTAGGTTAGGTATGTTGGCGTGGCCTGGATATATGAATTAAATATATATATATATTTGATAAATTTATATTTTAATCCTTAATTTAATGAAATGCTTAAAATTGATCATGCACGTGTTGGAATATTAGACTCTCTTGTCGCTAGCGTGTCTAGATCGTTGATCACGTGTCGATCGCATGTTGAAGAGTATCGAGATAGCGTCGAATATGGCACGGAGACCTCAATAGAGTATTGATGCTTCCTAAGTCCCTACGCAAATTTTATATTTTATCAAAATTTGATTCATACTCTTATCAACACGAATGCAAGGATTTTCGTTCCCGATGAGCAAGCGAGAGGCCGGGGGCTGCCCCAAAGGTGTTTATGCAGGTAGCGCCTCCGAGACGCCATGAGCTTTTTTTTTATATAGTTTTAACATGTATTTTATTGATGCAGTTTTGATAATTGAGAGCTGCAACAAAGATACGAGAGATATTAATTATAGTGTAGACATGCCAAGGCCAAAATGCACGAGCCATAAAATTCAAAATGGGGAAGTGAGAATGTGAAAGCTTTTTCTATCTATATTTTTTACCTAGTTAGATTCTTGATTTAGTTTCGACATTCCTAATGAAAAGTAGAACAAATACCCAATTTGCAAATAACAACCTTGGGCTGTAAGAAAAGTACTTGGGCACACTCACCAATCATTGACTTGGGAGAAAGAAATAGCATCTTCGATAGTTCTTGCCCTAATTATATCTTGTGAAGACATTCTCCTAATAATGAGGCGAAATTGATGGCGTCCCAAAAGCTAAAGTCGGCTTTCTTTCTTTTTTCCTCATAATTAAAGGTGAGATTAGATCGATGGTTACGACAAATCATTACTTATGGACTGTACTTTTTGACTAATTTCATCGCTTCTAGTTCAACCCTTTAATGGGAATTTGATTCTTTTTTAACACTAATCCCACCTTTGATCACCTGCACGGTGCTCAAGAACTAAAGTTAAATAAAGGAGCCGTGGTGACGTCAATATTATTAACCCTAGATTGAGTTTTTTTAATTTGCAAAATCCAAGTCGACATATTGAAAATAAAAACGAGAGCTTCTATCTATATAACTCGAGAGATCGATTCAATGTCCTAACGATGTCGTATCCTAATACATTTTCCCTAAATACTGTACTCGACAAATACTTCAAGGGTTTTCCATGAGCAATTGGGATCTATCTTTTATCATTCGAAGGTCACCCTTTTTCTTTTTTTAAGAAGGGATTTTTATGCAAATGGTCTCTAAATGATGGCTTCAATGTGCAATGTAATTCATAAAATTTTAATTTGTTCAATGTGCTTCGTAAATCTCAGTGCAATGTAATTTAATCATAAAACTTTTAATATGTTTTTCGTGATCCCTAAACTTTTAATAAATCTTCAATCTAGTATATGAATTATACGAAAAATATTCAATATTGTTCCTAAAGTAAAACTAATGGAAGGACAACAATAAGTATCTTTATATAGTCTACGGACTGGGATGAGGTTCAGAGCCAACATTAAGTAAACTAAAAATTCAGGGACTAAATTATACATTGTGTTAATGTTCAAGAACCATTTATTTCCTTTTTTTCTATCTAAGAATGAATTTTCGAGGGATTCATGGGCGTGCCCAAAAATAAAATTTGTTTCTAAAACGATAGGCATTGAATAATGTATAGTTTCGATCAAATAATAATAATAATAATAATAATAATAATGTATAGTCAACTTTAGCTGTATGCCATGGCCACGTGCTATTTCTTTTGCTGGATGAATTACAGAGATCGATTACAGGCGAGCAATGAGACCCCACAATAATTTAAAAATAAATAATAAAAAAAGGGATTACACGGAAGCACGTGATCTTGTGATTTGAAACACGTGTCTTCAACTTGCCGTTGCACTGTTAAATTGCGAGCGGGAATGCTTGTTATCCTGTTCAAGTTCAAAAGATATTACTTTTTGACTTTGTTGCCAAGGCACTCTTTTTGAAACAAAAAAAAACAATATATAATTTAAATTGGTTTTTACCTTTATTTCTTTAGCTTTTCGTCTTATAGCAATTAAATTTTGATTCTATTGGAATGACTTTTATATTTTTCTTTTGCCTAATCAATATATTGCAACTTGCCCACTTTGACTTTTTCAATCGAGATGCTCGTACCTTTCACAACATGTAAATCTGTATATGTATAGCAACATAGATTTTTTTGAAAATTCAGATGACATTACATTTGCCTAATGCCGGACAAAAACGCCCTTCAAATATACAAACATTAACCTCCAAAAAGTCATTTAGAATTTCCCGTCAATTTTTGGAGTTTAATTTTATGAAAAAAAAGAGAAGAAGATTGGGAGCAAACATAAAAAGTGCTTTTATTCAATTTTGTGCCAAATAATCCTAGCCTATTCTTTATTAGGTTACAGTCATAAATTGACTTTTGGAATGATTTTCACGAAATTAAGACGCTGCGGGGGCAAGTCATAGATGGTCTAGTGCAATTACTTTGGCCAACTTTTCCTTTACTGTTAACGGGGAATCACATTCATCAATAGGCAAGTTCAAATCGGAGAGAATGCGGGAAGCCGGATATCGAAAGACTATGAAGTTTAAAGATGAGTCGGGACACACGGCATCAATGCACTGGTTTTCCTTGCGAATTTCAAGACACTTTTATTTGTTGCTTTTTGTGTGGAGGGAAAGGATAATCGAGAGATGCGTACGGAGCAAAGGCCCCAATTAGCTAACCATTGTGATTTAGAATTGTTGACATATGATTTTCAATCAGTCTATTTTATTTTATTTTAAAAAATCATAAAAAGTTGAAAAATTGTAAAAATTAATTTTAGTAACCTTAACCAAGCCTAAGGAACCAAGTCTGACTAAAAAATATTTTTTTTTTAAATTTTCGCATTTTCTATTATTTTTTAAAAAATAAAAAAATACATGAAAAATAAGAAAGATAGCATTCGAAATCACAAAAATATATAAAAATGGTCAGTATTTTTACTTTAATTTCCTTTTCATTTTGACCTCACAAAAAGTCAAAAATAAAGCCCAATTATATGTGTTCCTTCATTACACATAGAGTTGAATTTGCCCAAAAATTACTATTTGAGTCTTTTAATTTGTAATTCTTGCATTTTTAGAGTATTGAATTTCAATTTGATTTCTTTGCACTTTAATTCAGTCCATTTGTTCACTGAAATTGTATGATTGCACGAATTGGGCAAAATTACATATTTTTCTTTAAATTTAGTCCATGGATTTCGGATAAAATGTAGGTTGATTCCTGAAAGTTTCTCAGATCGAACTGAAGCCTCGGTCTTCGCTATCGCCACCATAAAGGTCAGTTCCTCATCGCAGATTTATGCTCCGTTTCCAATCGAGCCTGTAATTGTTCTGAGCAATGAAAATCAGAATTTGTTAATGCGTTTTTGGCGATCGGACCACATATAGAACGACTCCTGAGCTCGTATACGTATTATTTTTGCAATGGTTCGCTTCAACCTGCCATGGATGAGCTCCTCAAGCTCTAAATTTGTTCGTGCGTTCATTAGTATCATTGAGCGATTGCCGAAGCTCCCACTCTAGTAGGTAAGTCTCCTGGAACATCTTTTAGCTATTTGATTAGTTAGTTCGGTCCTTAAATGAGAAAAATTACAAAATAGGTCAGTGGAGCAGCTTGCCGGAAAGTATGGACCATGGAGGTTCGGGTAAGATGGTTCCGACGAGCTTTCTGGTCTAAATAGGATATATATATATATATATTGATGGTAAGATGGTTAGGATTAGATTGATATTAAAATCGGCAGGTTTTGTGCTTTATTTGGACTTGTTCGGAGCATTCCGGCAATGATCCGGTGAGCTCGCTAGAAACGACGATGGCTCCAGTCGTCTTCTTCCTGGAGTAGGTTGATTGGTCAATGAGTCAATGCTGATGTGGCGCCTAGTAGTCAATTTGGGCATTCTATTTAAATGGGTTGAATTTAATGGTTCGAGGTGTTAATCTCTTGCTCTTCGTCCATGGTTTGTAGACTGACAAAGTTTACGAAGAAATGCGTGAAGGTCCATAGCAATATCTAGTTGGATCCGAACTGCAAAGAAAAATGAAAAGTGGAAGTCTATATTGACTTTCGGGATCTCAATAATGCCACTCATAAGGATGAATATCAGATGCCGATGGCAGACATGTTAGTAGATTCAACATAGGGAAATGAGATGATTCCAATTCCGCATTAAATCCATAAAATTGCACTATAATCACATATTCACTCCCTTTAGATGATAACGCTAGCCACAATAGATGACTCTGCTCGTGGCACGTCTTTCATAGGATCGTCTCCAACACTGAAAAGGTAATTAATATATATATATATATATATATATACTATTTTTTTATATTCTTGTGATCTCAAAAGCTATTTTTCTATATTAAACATTGCCTCGTTAGCGTATACCAAACAAAGTTGGCTAAATGGACTAAATTGGCAAAAATACAAAAGTTTTAAGATCAAATTGACACAAATACAAAAGGTTTAAGCCTAAATTGGTAAAAGTGCAAGAGCTTAACATACTGACCTTCTTGATAACCTTTGGGCCTCCCTCATCTCACAAGAGCTCTTGTAGGGTTGACAACCTTAGTTGATATCAGAGCCTCACCGTCATCGTGGCCAATACAGGGCCACTCTAGTCATGGCCACAGTCTTGGCCACGTTCATTTGTTAAACGAAACAGAAAATGGACCAAATCTTCAATTATAGGATTATATAAACTTTGAATTCATGCTCAAGACAACCGAACAAACATTTTGCATAACGCAGCTGCTACCACAGCTGTCAATTTCAACCCATGGTTGACCCATCAGTTACGGCTCTCCAATATCATCCTATACTCCGAGGCTTCATGTGATATCCTCTCCTCTGAGAGTCCTCGGCTATCCGTATTGCATTTTCCCGAACACTTCTCAAAGTGTTCTAAATTTAGAATCACCACATCACAATTTGCGTGTCATGCTTAAATACAAATACGTTTGCAATACAAAACATAACAGGTGCAATCGTACTAGCACTAATGCACCAAATCCCATCAAAACTCCGAAATTAAGCCTGTTACACCCCTCATTTTCGTTTTTCATTTTTAAAATTTTTTTAAATTAAGCCTATTACACCCCTCATTGGCAAAGCAAAAATGGGCCCTCTGACCACTAGGCTCGTGGATCGGCACCGGTTTATCAACGCAAGACCAAGACTAACGCATTTGCTCTCTCGGATCCCATGTATCTTATACGGTTACTTACTAGTCAGTGCGGTGTTCTTGAAACCTCTCCTAGATCTCGCACTCTATAACTTCCACATACAACATTTGCAAAGACCAATTCGTTCCACAAGGTGAGGAAACTCGGTTCTCATTCGGGTTTAGTCCTTTCCCTTGAGATGCGGGCGCTAATTCCCTTTCCAATTGACAAATCACCTTTCATCTATAGTATTACTGAGAATTAGGTATTACTGCTATATCTATTTGAACTATTCTCTAGACAGGTGAACTTTGCTTCTGAGCAAATTGTAACATCTAAAGAAGCAAGGAAATGCCAAGCTTCATCTGAAGAAACTCAACAACTATAAGGAACTCAAAACTTGAAGTATCATCTGAAGATGACATCTTCTGAGTGGAAACGACAAAAGGTTTAATCGTTCAAATTTTTGGCGCGTAAGTAGTTATTTTTTTGGCAACAAAAAGGTACGCACCATCACAATCTCGCTAATTTTTTTTTTTGCAAATATTGTGATTGTGTTAAGTGCCCTGATTGATTTGATTAAATTGATTGAATTAATTGAGTTGATTGAATATATGCTCTCCAAAAATAAATTCATCATATCTTTTCAAAACATCTTACTCAAAGACGGTTTCCAAATTTATGAAAAGATAAAAGCCCATGCCTGAACCATCGTATTCTCTTATAACACTCAAAGGATTTCTTCCTTCTATCACTACACATATTCAAAACCTTTCAAAAGTAGTTTCCCTAAAATTCTAAAACTCCCAAATCCTCTCGACATTTTCTCAAAAACATTAATGGTGCCCAAGAAACCTTCAACGATGAAGACATCGTCGACAGGCTCCTGTCGATCTAGTCAACTAGAATTGCAAGGACCTAGAGTCTCGAGCGACAATCCAATCTCCTACGACCTCACTGAGTCGCCCAGGAGAGATGAATCGGAAAAGAGGGCTGAGCAAGCACGAAGGGTACTTTTTGACATAAGAATCAGAAGTCCTCCTACGCAAAAGGAGCAAATAAAGAAGAAACATCAAGATCGCCTTTCGAATATGTTAATTCAAACTCTTGATCAGAATTCTAATTTGTTTGTTGATAAAAGAATTAGATTAGCTAGTGATTTATCAAATGTGATGAAGGGTATGAGGATGCATGGAAGGCCCGATATTGATATTTTTGAGGTTGTATGACTGAATGGATAATTTGATGAGGCACAACTATATAAGTTTAGTAAAATGTTAACTCAAGATGAGATTAGGAAGGCTACTAAAGTTGGGGATGAAATTCAGAAAGTAAGATCTTTAGAGAAAGGGAAGGAGAAAGTTGGTGAACCAACAAGAACAGAAGAAATGATTGTTAGAATGGAAGAAGAGTCTGATGATGTACCCACAACGTGGGTTAGCACAAGGCTTGCTTTTGAGCAAATTGCAACATCTTAAAGAAGCAAAGAAATGCCAAGCTTCATATGAAGGAACTCAATAACTACAAGGAACTCAGAACATGAAGTGTCATCTGGAAATGACATCTTTTGAGTGGAAACGATAAAAGGTTTCATCATTCAAATTTTTGGCACGTAAGTAGTTATATTTTTGGTAACAATAAGTTACTCACCATCACAATCTCCCTAAATATTCTGCAATTATTGTGATTGTGTCGATTGCCTTGATTGATTTGATTAAATTGATTGAATTAATTGAGTTGATTGAATATATGCTTTCCAAAAATTCGTTCATTAGATCTTTTCAAAACATCTTACTCAAAGACGGTTTTCAAATTTGTGAAAAGACAAAAGCTCATGTCTAAACAATTGTCCGCTCTTATAACACTCGAAGGATTTCTTTCTTCTGTCACTACGCACATTCAAAACCTCTCAAGATTTTTTTTTTTTTTGGGTAAGGTACGTTTGTATTGACTTTCCAAAATAACTAGATACATGTATAACCGGACACAAAAACCATGAACCAACTACAGCACCTGGAGTGCTATGATGGGTTCAACGGTGATCCAATCGCAAAAATTCAGGCACAGAATAAACCATGCTAACTAAGGCCTATGCACGGCAGTCTAAGCTCATACGCACATTCAAAACCTCTCAAGATTAGTTCCTCTAAAATCCTAAAACTCTCAAATCCTCTTGACCTCTTCTCAAAAACATGAATGGCGCCCAAGAAACCTTCAACGATGAAGACACCTTCGACTGGCTCCCGACGATCTAGTTGGTTGCAATCTGAGGACCCAGAGTCCCGAGCGACACCACAATCTCCTACAACCTCACTAAGTCACCGAGGGGAGATGAATCGGAAAATAGGGCTAAGCAAGCACTAATGGTACTTTCTGACATAAGAATCAGAGGTCATCTCGAGCAGAAGGAGCAAATAAAAAAGAAACATCAAGATCGTCTTTTGAATATGGTAATCCGAACTCTTGATCAGAATATTAATTTGCCCGTTGATAAAAGCATCAGATTAGCTAGTGGTTTATCAAATGTGATTAAGAGTATGAAGATACAAGGAAGGCCTGATACTGATATTTTTGAATTTATACGACTGAATGGATTCTTTAATGAGGCACAACTATATAAGTTCAGTGAAATGTTAACTCAAGATGAGATAGTGTTGACACTTGATTTTTTATTAGTATTTTTTTTAGTTTATTTTTGAAAAATCATAAAAAAATCCATAAAAAGTAAAAAAAAATTATAAAATCAACTTTGGTGGCCTTGGCCAAGCTCAAGGAACCATTTTTGACCAATAAATAATTTTTCATATTTGTCACATTTTTTAGTATTTTTAAAAAATAGGAAAATAATTCAAAATTTAGGAAAAATAACATTTGAGGTCACAAAAATATAGAAAAATAATCAATATTTTTCTTTTGATTCTCTTGTATTTTTGACCTCATGAAAAGTCCAAATTCAAGTTCAATTTTATGTGTTCCTTTGTTATACGTACGATTGAATTTGATAAAAAATGTCGATTGAGTCTTTTAATTTGCAATTTCGGCATTTTTAGGGTCTTGACTTTAAATCTAATTGTCCTTCATTATAATTTAGCCCAATTATTTGCAAAAATTGCTCAATTGTATGAATTGCTCAAAATTGCATACTTTATTGCAATTTAGTCCTTGAATTTGGGCATAATTAAAATTACTTTCAATTCAAGGACTACATTTTCAAATTGAAGCCACTGCCCAATGTATTTCACCATCTCGAATCGATTGGCATGGTGACTAGGTCCAATTTGATCATTTGATCTTTCAATTTCGCAATTTTTTGAATTAAAATTAAAGAAAGATTTAGGGTTTTTATAGAAATTGACATGAACTTTTGGGAAAATCACATTTTTAGATAATATCCATGTCATAAGTTCAATTTTGAGGTTTAATTTGCAAAACTTCCACACGAATTAGTGTTAATTTTGGAAAAACAAGTCAGAACCGGTTCTGATCGGTCAGATCGGTCTGCTACAGTGTTGTCTTTTTCCCTGAGCTTCCGCACAAATGAACAGTTCCTGAGTTGATTTCGATCGTCACATCGAAGAGCAATTTGCGAATAATCTAAAGGGAAATGGTAGGCGTTTTGTTCCTCGTATCGTCCCTCGTCGATTAGCACCGACGACACTACTTCGTCACCAGAAGAGAGAGTAATCGACCGGTCAAAGTCACGGTACTTGCAAAAGTCAACTCAGATCAAATGCACCTCAAATTCGCATAAAATAAAGCTCGACGGAGGACCTAACAGGACTGGATGGGAACCCAACAGATTCCATCACCGTCCAGTGACCGTATGGCGCATGGGAGGCATGTGAGTGGGAGGCATGTGAGAGGGACAAAACGGACCTTCCCCGTTCGGCGCCAAATTTGAAACTGATATATAGCCTTAGAGTGGCTTTCGAGAAGGGAGAGGTCGTTCATTCTGTTGAGGAGGGAGAACAGAATTGAGAGAGAGGGAAATTGAGAGAGAGAATTCGCTCTCTAGCCCTTGCCATCGAGAGTTTGAGTTCAGCCTGCAAGTGATCTCCGATGACGATTCAGGCAGAATCGAGCTGCCATTCCACGTCAAGAGGATTGCTTGAGCTTCGTGGGGTTGATCACACCAGTTCACGCGGCCTATAATCTCGAAAAACGGTAAGTCAATCCTCCAAGCTTGACTTCTGTCCTTCAATGGTGAAGTCCTTTTCCTGCCTCAATTCTTACGATTGATGTGTGCATTTCATATCTGTGACATCACTGAGCATTGCTGTATGCTTTGATTGCATTAAAATCAAGTCGAACCATGCTTTTGAACCACGTCGCCATTGTCGACCCTACCGGAGCTTTCCTAGCTCAAGCTAGCCTAAACTAGGTCAATCGGACCTGTAGGTAAGTGTTCTGAACTCATATAGATGCGATTGTGTGGAGGAATTGGCTCGACATGCTCTCTGTTGCTTGATTGAACTTTCGTGGCCGTACTCGGCATTTTGCATGTTGCACGTGATTCAATGAATGAAATGCTGCGATTCTTAGATATGTTAAACTAGAGGCTAGTATGAGTCGAATGGCACCGGTCTCGTGTTAATCGGTATAGGTTTGGTCGTTCATCGGCGCCGAAGAAGTCTCAGCCATTCATTTAGTCACAGTCGAGAGGTTGAAGACGAAGTTGATGTGGCAGAGTCAACGAGTCAAAGATCTAGGTGGCAGAGTGCGATTGGTCCACGTGGATGTCGAGTTAGCTTGACCGTTAGTCTATTAGGTAGAGTCAGTTTTGATCGGAAGGCCTAGAATAATCGAGTCCTATTTTTAATGGCTGTTTGATTAGAAATTAGGAATATCCGAAAATGTTTTAAAATCGAAATATCAAAATAAACTGAAGCAGTGTTGTTTAGGTTAAGGGTCAAGCGGCGTCGTTTAGGTTAGTATGGATGGACGGTCCAGATCGAGTCTTAGCTTTTAATCGTGACCGTAAGCTTAAGTAATCAGATCTGACGGCTGAAAGGTAGTTGGCTTTTAATCTGAGTCGTAGGTTTTAGTCAGTTGATCCTAAGGCTATAGATTAGCCACGTGGCTAAATAGGAATCGTCAAATTAAATCCGAATAAATCGAAAAATGAAAAATGCATAACGGCGTCGTTTTAGTGCAGAGGGTAGCGTGGGTTCGGGTATGGGCCGAGTATCCAATCCGAGTGGGTCGGGTCGACCCGGTCCGAATCATTTTTTAATAAAATATTTAGAAAATTATTTTTAAAATAAATAAATAAATCAGAAAAATTCTAGAAAATCCTAAAAAATGTTAGATAATTCTAGAAAATCTCAAAAATATGTAAGAAAATTGTAAAAAATTCCTAGAAATTCCAGAAATTTTCAAAAATTGAGGATTGACCATAGACAACTGGTCAATCCTATTTTTGAGATGTTTTATCCGTTCAACTGAAAATTGATGATATTACTCTTTAGGAGTAAATCGCTTCTGCCTTGTATATGAGATAGGTCGATAATGCCAAAATAAGAATTAGGTTCGGTTAGGCGATCAATTCTTATGTTTGGATTTTCGAATTTCGTCCTTTTTCTAACAATGATGATTTTGCCCCTCAAAGGGTGAATCATCTATCTTATTCCGATCGAGCCGTGAAAATTACTCAAAATTAGGATTTGAGTTTGGTGGTCGACCAATCCTTCTATTTGGGATTTTCACTTCTCGTTACTTTCTGTAATGACAATTTTACCCTTCAAAGGGTAAATCGCTTCCAAAATCTCAGAAAAATTTTGAAAATTCCCAAAAAACAGGATATGGATAGTTTTGGTCACCAATTCTATTTTCATCATCTTTTGACTTTATATTTCATTTGAAATGATAAATTTGCCCCTCTGGGGCAAATTGTCCAAATTTTTTTCAAAATTACGATTTTGACCCTCAAGGGAAAATCATGTCAAAAACACTCATGCGCCTTGATTGATATTTCTCTAAGCTAATAGGGCCTTAATAGGGATGCCATGTTGCTTTCATGTGATTTATCTATATGTTTTGGATCCTTAATTTGTGCATTCATTTTATTGACTGTGCTTGCTAGGATAGTCATTTCTATTTGCATGAATTCCTAGTGTTAGGGTTTGCACTTCACTCATCTGCATGAAATCTTAAGTTAGACAAATCATTCAACTTATGTGCCGAAAGGGCGTCAACTCTGACAGCTGGCATAATAAAGTTCCCGATCCCATTTCTCTAGTTTTCGCAAAATTGAATAGAATGCTATCAACTATTTGATAGGGTTTTCAATTGTACCCTCCACAGAATAATTGGTGGCGACTCCTTGACATGTACACGTATCACATGTCACCCGACCACACCGAAGGTCGACCATGTATACTGCTACTGCGACTTGGGTAACGGGCCTTGGGAGAGGCCCGCGTCCGACCAGACGCCGGACGGCTCATTAACCCGATGAGGAGGCTGACCATCCCCTCACCTCGAAGGGTCGCGACAGACTGGCGACTCCGTTGGGAAATTATTCTAAACCAGAATCTCTAATTAGGAATTTTTAGAGGATTTGAACTGATTAAAAAGTTGATTAGTTTATCTAACCTTGTTTTCTGCAGACGCTCTCGAAGGTAAGGTACGTACCCTAACTATTATATTAAATGTTTTTGCAAATTGGAGAAATAAGGGGTGGAGTGTTTGTTGGCATCTTTCCTACAGGTTGGAGTTCGGAATGTATGTTTATTTTATGCATATATTGAAGCGGTGTTTGATATAAATTGTTGTGCATGATCTGCATTGTGATGATCACGACACATCTCACACACTGGCGGTCAAACCCCGACTGCAACCACCTCTAGGTTACCTTAGATAGGGAAAGGATATGAAAGGATCTCGTGTTTAATGGCACTTGAGACTTTCGTTTTCGTTCCCGCTCACAATCCAAATTGGTGATATCTAACCCTCTTGGGTGGGTACTCTTGGGGAGGAATCTGCCACATTTGGATCGTGGGAGCCTGAGCCTTAGATTTCTCACTTGATTTTATTTCTAGAGTATATTCCCACTTGTCTCTTGCGCATGTCTGTGGAAGGTTGGTATACCTAAAATCACCCATTGTTATAAGGGAATATTTCATGTTCCCTAAGATTTCGGTTTGTAAGGCATTTACTTTTGATGTATTTCCTTACTCTCTATTTTGTAGTATGTTCATGTATTGCATATCATTCACATTATGAAATAATTTTAGTGTCTGATTAAAATAACTATGATAGGGGATAGGATATCGTTGTTCCCTAGAAGTTCGACGGAGTTGGCAACCTTCGAATATCTAAGGAAAGTCACTCGTCCTAGGCCGAATACAAGGTTGCATTTTACTAGATTTGTACATGACCGGGACCTAACTGGACGTAAGCTGGGATATGCTGAAGATTGCCTAACTAGTTACTATGTCGATAACCTTAGGTTTAAGCGGCAGGCAGACGAAATGCTCAAGCACTATCTAGAGATGAAAAGACAGTATCGCAACGCCTTAGCTAGAGAAGCCTATGCCCACCGAAAAGCGGAACATCAAGGCAGGGAGAACCAACCGGTAATCTCTCTTTAGGGGAAGACAAGACGCCCTACAATCAAGACAAAGTCAAGACGCATCCAACTCAAAAAGACAATACCCAAGAAGACCCCTGAAGTCATTATACCGTGGACCAGAGAATGGCCAGAAGAGCTAAAGCACCTCAACCAACCTACTGAAGACTATCCTTCACATTCTGAGGAACGCTCAACTAGGGGAGAAGTCCTGATTGCCAAGCCGTATCCTGAAGAGGGGCAAGATAAATATGCAATTAAGAAGGAAATCCTGATGGATCATCACCCCGAAGAAAATTAGGTCTGGGGGACGGATAGCTTAGATCCCACATTTCATGGGCCTTTTATGGCTTTCTTGTTTTAGAATAAATTTGATCGATTTCTCCCCCCTCTCGAGGCCCCTCTCAATCTCTCTATCATAGCATATCCTTTTTGAAATAAGGAATTTCATCCACTATGTTCACAATTGATGCTTTGATCAATGGAATGTGACGTTGTTATTTCCTTTAGTTACTAAGATGATTTTGACTAATTGCATAATTCACTTGTTTGAAATTCAAATTACACCTTGAGTCGAGTCTTTCATATCTGAAAGGGATTCTAATTTTCATTTCATTAACTGGAATATGCAATTAAACCAGTTCATGCATATTTCATGACATGAGCATAATCACATGTCTAAAGTAATCTTTAGCGATTGATTTTTCAAAATCATTTGCATATGGGAAAGAATGACATCCACATTTTTAAGGTCCCTCGAGCTGAGCTTCTAGCCTGGTGGGACAGCATGGGTGAAGCTAGCCAGAAGTACGCCAGATCGCGGCTAGGATATCTATTGGACCTGCTGAAGATTGAATGTCCATTTGCCTTTATTCAAGCCATGTCACTCTATTGGGATGTGACCACCGCGACGTTCTACATGGAATGATTGGAGGTTACCACTACCCTTGAAGAATATAGCGCCGCCATTGGGGTTGAGTTCACTCACTTGTTAGTCCAACCTCCTATAGGGTTTGAGCCTTTGAGTCAACTAGCTGAATTCCTGGATATAGACCTTAACGAAATCAGAGCAGACGCCAAAAGCAATTTGGGGCGAGTTTCCCTATCCTTTCTTCTAGATAATTTTCCCAACCTCCATACTAGCAAAGGAACTAAGTCTGGTAGAGCTTTTGTCTTGACATTCTTTAGCTTTGTTCTATTTCCTATCTCGTCTGTAAATTTTGACCCTATCATGGCTATAGTGGTCAAACAAGTCTGTTATGGATGTGATTTCTCGAACCTTATCCTCACTAATACCTTCCTCTCCCTCAATCATTTTGGAAAAAGCAAGAAATGAATTTTTAGAAACTCTAGTGGTCACCTATACTTGTGGTTCACATCCCATATCAAACAATTTCGTATCCGTATGTGTTCGCTGAGATTAGCTCTGATGCCCATCCTCTTAAGACTTTCATCAAAACTCATACACGCATTCCTAAGTTCAACTTTAAAGAATTAAAGGAATTTCTTAGAACTTTAAAGCCAGAACAACTCCGATGGCGGCTTAGATTACCAACATTGGATAAAGTCAGGCTCACATGCAATGGCAAAAATTCAGTCCCCTTATTAGGATTTATGGGTGCCATCGCATATTATCCAAGGAGGGTTATCTGGCAGTATGAGGCATTGCAAGAGATTTTTTCATCACCACAACTAGGCGTCTTCTCATTTGACATGCCAAGGGAGACCCTCACAGGGGAGAAGAAGAAACTTTTCGAAATTAAGGTAGAATTCATCTTACGCTCTTTAAAAGACTCCTAGACTGAAGACGTAGAATGGCCAGATGATATGACACGTGAGATGAATATTCATAGGGCTTCTACAGAATACATCTGACGCTTTGAGGCGACCAGACGCAGCTTTGTCGAGCCTTATGTACCTGAGTACATTGTGTCGTACATGCCTGGAGTGGAGCCGTATATACTTGAAGACATGGGATCACCGTCATATTCGGGAGATGAGAAATCTCACATTGAAAAACCCGATCTTTGCTGGGACGATGAGGGTACCTTAGACCTCAAGCGCCCTAGGCTTGGATAGACTATTCTGTCAAGTGTAAAACATGTGAACATTATGATGTTTTCTTAACATTATGATACTCATTTGTATTAAATGTTACTTCTCGCACATGTGTATGAGCATAAGCATGTTTTGTCAATGCATCAAAAACTATCGTTAAAGATTGCGCTTGTTTCGATTTCACGAATTCCTTTGAAAAATGATTAAAAGAACTGCTCACGCGAGACTAAGGCTCGCAAGGTAGTCCTTTTTTTCATTCATCAATAGAAAACATGCAATTGAAGAAATCAAGTACTTTCCTTATCTGTCCTAAAGAGATACTTTCTTGTTATTTTCAAATAAATAGGTACTCTCTAATCACGAAATTACCAAGACATCATTTTCGTACTCGACTTAAAACGAGGATGGAATAGCAGGAATTGACTCCACGAGTGAGCATGTTGGAGACCCAGATGACTACCATAACTACCATGATGGCTTATTAAGGCCATGTTGGAAGCCTCCCAAGCCAGACAGACAGCGGTACCTAACTTGAATGACTCAGGTCAATCCTCAATACCTAATATGACTGACAAAGGGACGACTGAAGGTGCCCAACATGTCGTAGAGGACATTCGTGCGCTAAATATCCAGTCAAAACTAAAGATACCTCATGTTGTCATTAACCTCGAGAAGGAAGAGAAGGGAAAACAGGTTATGAAGACTGAAGTCAAGGCTAAGAGAATAGCCAAGATTGAGGAATGCTTCAGCAGTCAAGGCTACTAGTTAGCCCGTTTTGACAAGATATCTTTGTTTGCCAAAGTAAAGACTCATCTGGACTACAAAGAGCCGGATTTCGTGAGAAAATACAACAGGACATGTTGTCCACGTGTTCACCTTAAATACTATCTGCGTAAGATAGCATACTATTCTGATTATATTCCCCTTCTAATGAATACATTCCAAGAGAGTTTGGCCGGCGTCGCTCTAGCTTGGTTTATTGAGTTAGACTTGGATGATTATGACGGATGGGAGGATCTTGCTGAAGATTTTCTCAGACAGTATAAGTTTAACACAGCTGCGGCCCCAATAAGGGAAGATCTGTTGCGAACAGTGAAAGGAAGAAGTGAAACAATCAGAACATATGCCTAGAGATGGCGTGCTTTGGCAACTAAAGTGAAACCGCCGATCCCGGAAGATGACTTGATTGACCTATTCTTGAAGGCACTCCCGTAGGAATATTTCGACATATTAAACACTTCAGGAAGCCAAACCTTTATACACTTGATAAAGGTGGCTGAGAGATTGGAGTGGGTTTTGAGAGAAAGAAGGCCGCATGAAACTTCGACGAGGAAGCAATATCCCTTGAGAAAAGAAAAAGTGGCTGGAGTTTACATGACCTTTGTACCGGATTCTCATAAACCCAAGGTGATCGTTAATTTCAATTAGGCTAAATGAGAATCATCATGGTCGATGTCTAAAGGACAAGAGCCTAGGAAGAGGCAGCCTCCGAAGCAATTTTCTCATCTTCCCAGATCGTTATCCAAGTTGCTCCCGATGTTATTAGAGCAACACTTGGTGGCAAAGGAACCTCCCAGAGCAAATCCGGCAAAATATCCTAGTTTCGATGAAAGCCAAACTTGCGCCTATCATATGGGTGAAAGAGGACACAATGTAGATAATTGGTACATCCTTAAGTTGAAGGTTCAGGCTCTCATTGACAATCAATTTTTGAAATTTGATGATGTAGCTCCAAACGTGCAAGAGAATCCACTCCTTGATCACCAAGCAGTTGGTGCAATATTTGCTGACGAAAAAAAAAACCACCCTAAGCTGAAGGTGAATATACCTAAACTAACCAATATTTTGGCAATCGCTTTGTCATACCCAAAAGAGGGAGAAGTGTCGGCTGAAAGAAAAAGGCTATGTATTGTCAAGATGATGAGACTAGGGGTAATGTCAAGCATTGCTGATGAAAATTTCGAAGGAATTAATGCCTCAGTGAATCTAGAATGGAACCAGTTTGTGGTTGAAACCGAGCAAGGGAATATGTGGAAGGTCCCACACGAAAGTATGGTAGGCGACATAGAATTGATTATTGAACCATAAGAAGAGCTTGACGAAAATGGATTAAGGGCTACCAAGCGAAGCCTGGCTGATCGTAGATTCGTAGCCGAAGCACTAGAGAAAGGTGAAATTGTAGATGATTTGGGCGAATATTCAGGTGGATATAACTTCAAAATGAAGTACTCTGCTCCTCCTAGTTTCTTCCAGAGAATAGAGGATATCATACCCGACGGATGGGGAGATATAGATGGTCCTGTTCAACCCGAAGTCCAGGAGGCGATGATAGAGCCTTTTACAGAAGAACCTGAATCATTACTCAACCGAGTGATATCAGAACGTTTCTTGCACATGGAAGAGCAAGTGAATGATCTCTCAAGAGAGATGGACGAGGTATCATTTTAATTGACAACGTGCAGTCATCCCCAGACGACAGATGATGAGCTTGACGCCTAGCAATACATCAGGATGGATAAGTTAATAGCCTAGTGGCAAAACTTGACCGAACTATTCGAAGGAGTAAGAAGACACCGGAAGTTTGCAATGTTAGCTGAGTCAAGTGATGCTGATAAATGCCACTACTCGGAGTATGAAAACTTCTTAGGAGACTTCGGCGATACAGTGGCGATGATTGAGACTGCTACGACTGTAGTGATCAAACTGAATGAGCTTGACAGCCTAAGCCAAGAAAAGGATTTTCTGGTGAAACCTGTGGTAATTCACCTGCCAAGAGATGAAACTAATGATGAACCTCAACTAGAGACATCCCACTTGATGACAGTAACCATGCAACTCCTGCCTGTAGAAATTTGTGATTCTAAAGCAGTTCATTAGAACTATGGAACGGGAGAAGTAGATGTTGTGATGAGGTTCGGACGATTTTACGCCACAAGGGAAGGCGAGTCTGAAAAAAACGAGGTTTCGAAGGAAGATGCGAAAAAGCTCCTATCCATTGTTAAAACCAGTGAATTCGAAGTGATGAAGCAGTTAAGGAAAATGCATGCCCAAATATCTCTGTTGGATTTGTTTATCAACTCGGAAAAGCACAAGGATGCGTTGCTAAAGATACTAAATAAAGTGCATGTCCCCAAAACCATCAATGACGTACAATTGGGAGATTTTGTGGAGGCAATCCTTCTTAAGGATCAATTGAGCTTCTCAGATGAAGAATTTCCCATGGAAGGAAGAGGGCACAACAAGGCCTTATATATCACTGCACACTGTAATAGAAAGAGAGTGGCACACGTGCTAATCAACAACAGATCAGCTTTTAATATCTGTCCATTGGCTACACTGAGGAGCTTGGGCATCAAAGAAGAAATTATTCGAACCTCTAAGGCGGCTGTTAGAGCATTTGATGGGATGAGAAAAATAGTGATAGGCGAAATCGAGCTGGATGTGCTCATTGGCCCGACCAAATTCTCCATAAAATTTCAGGTAATGGATCTGCCGAGCGCATTTGGATTCCTGTTAGGGAGACCCTAGATCCACATTACTGGAGTCGTGCCTTCAAGTTTACATCAGAAGGTACGATTCGTGATTGATGGGAAGGTAGTTACCGTTCATGGAGAAGTTGACCTCATTGCGTATCAGAATAGCGCTTTCCCCTACATTGAACCTGAAGTTAAGTAAGAAGCTAGCTATCATTCCCTAGAGCTGGTGGCAGTAATCCACACTCTCGTGGGGGCGGAACTGAAGGCTCCTTTTATCTATGAAGCTAACATTTTACCAGCAAAAATGTTACTAGCAAATGGGTTCAACCCAGGAAAAGGTTTTGACAAGCATAGTCAAGGATTCAGCGCTCCCCTACAGTTAAAATCCAATGAGTATAAGATAGGCTTGGGATATCATAATACTCGCATTGGTGATCTTACTCTTAAGACATTAGGTCGAGGCCGAGACAAGAGTCGTGGACGCCATGGACGCCAGAGAGACCAAAAGGATTCCTTCATTGGCTCATCCGCCTGGAAAGACAAATTTAAGATGTTCAACAGCCCTTTGAACGGATACTTCAGCAAAGACTCTAAGTGGCTGTCAAAAGAAGAGACGGCGCCGTCAACAGAACCAGATCTAACGAACCTTTTTCTGGGTAATGACTCTGTGAATGTCATCATAGAGTGGCTTCATGAGGAAGCCGCCACTTCTGAGTAAAGAAATCTCTCTCCTGCTTTTAAATATTGCATTTAAATTTTCGCATTTCTTTGCACTTGTCATTTGAAGTAGAGGTAGAAAAACGCCTTTGGATCTCCGACCTGTTGGTCCAAACAGCATAACTTGTAATGCGGTCCATTTTTACATTCAATAAAACGCACAAGTTTTATTAAGGACCTATGGGACTACAAATTAGTCAAATGATGATACTAGCCTTCCATATGAGAAGCTTGAGGCCTAATTTGCCATGTAATTCTTGATTTCAAAAGATTTTCGAGGAACAAGGATGTCTGAGGATATAAGGGTCAGTTCCATTTATGCCTGCACTTATTTTGAAATCTCTTTTGAAAAGGCTTTTCACACTCATGCATCGCATTTTTATATGAAATAAAGACTAACCATTCTCATGACATTTCAGGCATATCATCTCAAACATGTATACAAGGTCATTATACAAATCAGATCGCCAAGATGATTACTCCTGCGATATAAAGGAAGACGCAGATGAGAGCTATGCAACTATCCGTAGAGATTGAAGTGCCTTCGAAAATTCGACACCTCCACTTCAGAAAAGCCAATAGTTATTAACTTGGATAATGTTGCAGATGTCAAAGAAGTCAAAATTGGTGGATATATCCCGAGCTGAAAGGCTCAAATTTACTGAATTACTTAAAGAATATCAGGATGTCTTCGCATGGTCATACGTCGATATGCCGGGCTTGGATCCAAGAATTATGGAACATACGTTACCTACAGATCCCAATATTAAACCCGTGAGACAAGGCAGCCAACGGATGAAGGCTGAGTTAGAAGACATAATTAAAAAATAAGTTATGAAACTTCTTAAAGTGGGCTTTATTGAAGCTATTTCTTACTCAGATTGGATTGCAAACATAGTCCCCGGATAACAAAATCCAAATCTGTGTTGATTATTGAGACTTGAATAGAGCAAGCCCAAAGGATGATTTTTTGCTTCCCCACATCGATGTGATGGTAGATAGTACAGCAGGGTATGAATTATTCTCATTCATGGATGGATTCTCCGGATATAACCAGATATTCAAGAAATAGGAGGACAAGCCAAAAATCGCATTTACCACCCCTTGGAGAAATTTCTGTTATAAAGTAACGCCCTTTGGACTAAAGAATGCTGGGGCAACTTACCAGAAGGCGATGGTCACCCTATTCCATGACATGATCCTTAAGGAGATCGAGGTATACGTCGATGACATAATTACCAAGTCCAAGGAAGGACAAGATCATATTCAAGTGTTAAGGAAGCTATTTGAGAGAATTCGAAAATACAAATTAAGGCTCAACCATAACAAATGTGTGTTCGAGGCGAAATCTGGGAGCAGAGGCATTGAAATTGACCCTTTGAAAATCCAAGCTATTCGTGATCTAGCAACTCCCTTGACGGTAAATGAAGTGAGAAGTCTTCTAGGGAGGCTAAACTACATCACTAGATTTATCAATCAATTATCAGATGTGACTAAATCGATTTTCAAACTGCTCAAGAAAGGCGCGAAAGTGGTTTGGGATGCAATGCAGTTAGGCCTTTCGAAAGATCAAAACTTATCTAGCCACTCCGCCAGTACTTGTGCCACCCATCCCAAGTCACCCATTGACTTTGTATTTGACTATACATCAAGAATCTTTGGGAGCCTCACTTGCTCAAACAAGCCTTGTGGATGGTAAAGAAAGAGCCATCTACTACTTGAGTAAGAAGTTCACATCATCCGAAGCGAATTATGTGCTAGTCGAGAGGGCTTGTGTAGCAACAGTGTGGGTACTTCGCAGATTGAGGCAATATATCCTACACCACCATATTCAACTGGTGACAGAAAATGACCCTATCAAATATCTCTTGGAGAAATCCGCTTTGATTGGGAAATTAGCTAAATGGCAGGTGATGTCTGAATTTGACATCAAGAGCTCTCCACAAAAGTCTGTGAAGGGGAGAGCCATAGCTGATATGTTGGCCCAAAATTCTCAAAATCACGCATCTTCTAGATAGACAAAAGTGGAAGATCAAGCTTTGAATCTGACAGAAGACAAGTGGGTCATGTATTTTGATGGTGTCATCAATTGTCAGGAGCAAGCACAGGGGCAGTAGTAATATCCCCTAATGGCCAACATTATCCTGTTGCAGCAAAATCGATTTTTCCTTGCACCAACAATATTTCATAATATGAACCATGCATTATGGGCCTACAGCTGGCCATCTCCCTAGAGGTACCTAAATTGCAGGTTTATGCAGATTCTATGCTCATTATTTTTCAGCCATAGGGGGAGTGGAGAACAAAGGACACAAAACTCATCCCCTATCATGAATACCTGGAAGAGTTGACACTTAAATTCGAAGAAGTGTCATCTGAATACATGCCAAGAGCGTAGAATCAGTTCACAGACGCGTTGGCTACACTAGCCTCCATGCTGCAAATAACTGATGGATTAGAAATAGAGCCACTGAGGATTGGCATAATCAGAAAACCAGCTTATTGTATGCTGGTCGAAGAAGAGTTCGACGGAGAGCCATGGTACCACGATATCAAGAATTATCTCTTGAAGAGGGAATTTCCTTATGGATGTCAAGCAGGAGATCAAAGATATATAACCAAGTGGTTAGCAAATTCTTTCTCAGTGGACAAACTTTGTACAAAAGGTCATTTGATTATACTCTGTTAAGGTGCTAGATTCTAAAGAAGCAAATACTCTCATGAGGAAAATCCATGAAGGTATATGTGGACCACACATGAATGGACATCTCCTCGCGAGGAAGATCATGCGGCTTGGTTATTATTGGATGACCATCGAATCAGACTGTAGTCAACATGTCAGGTCATGCCACCAATGTCAAGTATACAAAGATAAGATAAATGCACCCCCGAACAAACTTCATCAGATGTCTGAAGTCTGGCCTTTCTCTATGTGAGGAATAGACATGACAGGGTCTATCAATCCAATAGCTTCGAATGGTCATCGCTTCATTCTAATTGCAATTGATTACTTCACGAAGTGGATAGAGGCTAGTTCTTACAAGAATGTCACTGTGAGACATGTGGCAAGATTTATCAAGAGAGATATAATTTCTCAATATGGTACCCCTCGGATGATCATCACAGGCAATGGGTCCAACTTAAACAACAAGATTGTCGATGATCTACTAGATCACTTTGGCGTTCGACATCTTAATTCTTCCCCTTACCGCCCACAAATGAATGGAGCAGTAGAGGCGGCAAATAAGAACATCAAGAAGATTTTGGCTAAAACTGTTGAAAATTACATGGATTGGCATAAAAGGCTACCCTTTGCCTTAATGGCGTATTGAACTTCGATAAGGACTTCTACTGCGGCAACTCCTTATGCTCTAGTATACGGGATGGAAGCTGTCCTGCCTGTAGAGATTGATGTTCCATCTTTGAGAATATTGTCAGAAGTTAAACTCTATGAGGCAGAGTGAATCAAACACAGATATGAACAACTAAATCTGATAGACGAGAAACGTCTTAGAACGATTTGTCATGGATAGAGCTACCAGAAGAGGGTGGCTAAGTCATTTAACCGAAAAGTTAAACCCAGAGGTTTCGAAGTAGATGACTTGGTGATAAGGAAGACTCTACCAAATGCTGCTCATCCGGGAGGTAAGTTTACTCCGAATTATGAAGGCCCTTATGTTGTCAAGAAAATTCTCGTGAGAGGGGCATTAATTCTTGTAAATTCTGAAGAAAAAGAATTCTGATATCCTGTAAACTCAGATACTGTGAAGAAGTATTACCCTTGAAATTAAATCAGATGATGGTTGCATGACTTTCTCCAAAACGATTCGAGTCGCCTTAGCAGTCATTACATAGGCATATCATGCATCCATGCATACATGACATGTGTTATGTTTTGCAGGATTCTAAGAAATGGACTCAGAATCAAACTCGTTTAAATAGAGCCAAAAACAGAACGGTCCTTGACACGTAGAACCATGTGATATGTATCTGTTCCATCAAGCGTTAAAATATCTTCTACTCACTGGAGTTCCCATTCTCTACATACAGTGATGTCCGATGAAGACAGAAGAAAGCAATGGAGAAATACCGTAAAATTTCTCACTTTCTTATAAGAAAGAAGAAGTTAAAGATGAACATGCATGTAGTCAAACTTAGAAATGAATCATGCTTTCAAAAGATAAGCTTCTAACACTTGTTGTACACACGTTAGGGTTAGAGGTTATCCAAACATGGCTGAAACATGCATGGTGTGTCATTAATTTCCTATGAGGTGAAATGTCTAGAGAAAAACAGAATGACTTTTTCAAAACAAAGTTGTTTAGGCTATCTAGCAGGAATGTTTCTTCAGATAAGAGGCAAGCCTAATCTAAACACATCATATACACACCAAAAAGATGATAAGAGTGTAAGGTTAGAAAAGCCTGAACCTCGGGATGTAAGGGCTATTCACATCAATTACCTGGATTGGGATGACGGAAGCATTCATTCTTCTTCATAAACACTACAGGTGATCATTGATAAATCCTTTGAACGGTGATCTTTATTTCTTAACCCTGTCAAGAACCATCTCACATTGGGGCCGTGTAGAAGCAGTCCAGAAGCTTGGAAAGATAAATGGTTATAAATCTTTTTGCTCGAACTAACATCAATCTTCGTGTGTTGATATGCATTAGTCCAGGCACCGTAGGATGACGAAGAGATGTTCATTTCTCTATCCTATACACTTACACCTGTTACATAGCCAATTTAAGCCTACATATTCGTTTCATGTACCTTCATTAGTGATCATTGCACAGCACCAAGACGAAGGTGGCAAAGACATTAGTAGACAAAGAAGTTCAAGAAGTAGGAGCTATATGATACCTTCAAAGTAAAATGTTCAGACAGGATGAGACTCAAGTCACATACCTTACACAATCATAAAAAATCCTAGTTCCTAGAAAAAGAAAAGGAAAAGGCGGGATCAAAAAGAGAAAAAGCCCAATCTCTATGCATTAAAAAAGAAACAAAAAGCCCGACAAGAACAGGGCTAACGCTCATTGAAATGCTGAAAGTCATAAGACTGATTTTGAGACTCCAAAGGATTACTGGATGCTTCCACCACCAACAAGTTATGAAGTAAAGAAGAATCATCATAAACTGTGCATCAAAAGACTACCCCTCAAATAGAATCATAACTAACTGCCATAAGATACACAAGGTCTTTCAAAGATTAGATCCGTTCTCAAGAAGACTAGAGATATTCTTCAAATAGTCGTCGACCAGAGACAAAACTGATGATTGATCAGCAATGATCACCATGTTAAACCTTTCAAGAATCCGGGCCAAAAACAAGCCTTCTTTGGTCCCCAATCATATCGACATTACAATCATTCGCAATCTTTTCTGACTAAGACGCCTAGGTTAATATGTACCTTAGCTCGAAGAGGTACAAGCAAGATTATTTCTTTCTCATTTTGCAGGTTTATTGACTTATAAACCCGGAGCAGATGAAAAAAACTTTCATTCAAAAGGCCTGACTCAGAGAATAAGTCCCCCTTGAAAACTGTGTCCAAGCCTAATATTATGGTCCCGTAAAGACCTCCCGATTAATCGGAATGTATGCACTGTGAATAGCCTCAAAAACCCAAGTGCAGGTTATTAGGAAATTCGAGCGCTTTCTTCGTAAAAAACCAAAGTCAAAGAATCAGTGAGAAATCCTCTTTGACGAAAACATTCCAATACAATGCTTAAAAGTGAGCTTTGTAGGAAACTTCAAATTGTTTGATATAGGATTTTCTTTACAAGGATTTCTGATCATCTTTGCATGTTTCAAGATGTCTTGAATAACCTCTAACATCATAGATCATTTTGCATTATCGCATATGTTAAAGTAAAACTTTGCATGCATTATAACTGTCTTTGCCTCGAGATAACTGATATCTTTGATGAGGAATAAACTCTCAGGTTGAAACTTCTATGAGACTCATTACAGCCCCGGGTCAAAAAAGGATACATTGCTCAACAATGAAGAGCATCAGAGTTGTCTTTATGTGAGATTACAAGTGTGAGCTTTCTGCAGGATACTTGGAGTCCCCAAATCCCAAATGACGCTTCACATGTCAAAAGGACAATCTTCACAATTATCTTCCTGTGAGATCTTAAGTAATCCCTAAATCCCAGAGGAATCTTGTTAACAAAATATTTTGCAGGTTTGAGCTTTCTACAAGATACTTGGAGTTCCCAAATCCCAGAATGGCGCCTCACATATCAAAAGGACAATCTTCACAATCATCTTCCTGTGAGATCTTAGGTAATCTCAAAATCCCAAAAGAATCTTGTTAACAAAAGTTTTTGCAGGTTTGAGCTTTCCGCAGGATACATGGAGTCCCCAAATCCCAGAATGGCGCATCGCATGTCAAAAGGACAATCTTCATAATCATCTTCTCGTGAGATCTTAGGTAATCCCTAAATCCTAGAAGAATCTTGTTAACGAAAGTTTTTGCAAGCTTGAGCTTTTTGCTGGATATTTGGAGTCTCTAAATCCCAGAATGGTGCCTTGCATGTCAAGAAGACAATCTTGAGAACCAGCTTTCTGTAAGACTCTAAATAACCCATAAATCCCAAAATAGCTCCTTTGGTAAAACCTAAGAGTTAGGTATACCTCATTTGTATAGACCCTCGTTGATTCCTCAAGGCGTAGGATCAGCCCAGTCTCCGACAAATCCTAAAGAACTGGTGCGGCATCTTTAAGTCCCTTGTGGATGAAAAGCCTAGTATCCGACAAACCCTAAAGAACGGGTGCGTTGCCTTTAATTCCTAACGGATAGAAAGTCTACTCTCCGATAAATCCTAAAGAACGGATGCGTCACCTTTAAGTCCCTGGTGAATGGGAAGCCTAGTATCCGACAAACCCTAAAGAATGGGCGCATCACCTTTAGGTATTGGTGGATAGGAAGTCTACTCTCCAACAAACCCTAAAGAACGGGTGCGTCACTTTTAGGTCTTTGGTAGATGGGAAGCCTAGTATCCGCTAAACCTTAAAGAACGGGTGTGTCACCTTTAGGTTCCTAGTGGATAAGAAACCTACTATCCGACAAACCCTAAAGAACGGGTGAGTCACCTTTAGGTCCCTGGTGGATAGAAAGCCTAGTATCCGACAAACCCCAAAAAATGGGTACGTAATTCATAGGTTCCTGATAGAAAGAAGTCCTATTCTTGGTCTGATCCACCATACAGATCAAAACCTTTGACAATTCCCAAAGAACGGGTGCGTCAAACTTAGGTTCTTGTCAAATAGGAATCTCATTATGATTTGGCCTATCATACGGGCTAAAACTTAACCGCCCTAGGATGCTCAAGAGACGAGTCCCTTGGTATTTACTTGAATCCGCCATACACCATACATGTCACACGAGCATCAGGCAGGTGAGTAACAGATGAGTATATCTACTCCATCTCTCTCTCTTACATCAACAAAGACATAATGAACAGTGCGTTCACCAGAAGGACAAAAAAGGTTGAATGTCAGGATTCATTTTTCTTTCTTTTCCCAGTCGAGTCAGTTTAGACTCAGGTGTCACTTGTCTTTGAGTGAAACTACTCACGAGATTCCTCTCAAAGAGGGGCAACTGTTGACACATGATTTTTTTTATTAGTCTTTTTTAGTTTATTTTTGAAAAATTATGAAAAAAATCCATAAAAAGTCAAAAAATTACAAAATCATCTTTGGTGGCCTTGGCCAAGCTTAAGAAACCATTTTTGACCAAAAAAGAATTTTTCATATCTTTCACATTTTTTAGTATTTTTAGAAAATAGAAAAATACTTGAAAATTCAGGAAAAATAACATTTGAAGTCACAAAAATATAAAAAAAAAATAGTCAATATTTTTCTTTTATTTCCCTTGTATTTTTGACCCATCAAAAATCCAAATTCAAGTTCAATTTTATATGTTCCTTTGTTACATGTATGAATGAATTTGGTAAAAAATGTCGATGGAGTCTTTTAATTTACAATTTCGGCATTTTTAGAGTCTTGACGTTCAATCTAATTGTCCTTCATTACAATTTAGCCCAGTTATTTGCACAAATTGCTCAATTGTATGAATTGGGAAAAATTGCATACTTTATTGCAATTTAGTCCTTGAATTTGGGCATAATTGAAATTATTTTCAATTCAAAGACTACCTTTACAAATTGAAGCCACTGCCCAATTTATTTCACCATACTGAATCAAT
The DNA here is from genome assembly GCA_028455895.1 of Rhodomyrtus tomentosa. Lineage (NCBI taxonomy): Eukaryota > Viridiplantae > Streptophyta > Magnoliopsida > Myrtales > Myrtaceae > Rhodomyrtus > Rhodomyrtus tomentosa. The sequence continues at coordinate 28,582,797 of JAPCWY010000001.1, read as the reverse complement.
TGGCATGGGTGATTTGGTCAAATTTGATTGTTTAAGGCTTCAATTTCACGATTTTTCGAAATAAAATTAAAGAAAAATTTGGGATTTTTATAAAATTTGACATGAACTTTTGGGCAAAATCACATTTTTAGATAATATCCATGTCCTAAGTTCGATTCTGAGGTTTAATTTGTAAAAATTCCACACGAATTAGAGTTAATTTTGGAAAAACAAGTCAGAACCGGTTCTGGCCGATTGAACCGGTCTGCTACAGTGCTGTCTTCTTCCTTGAGCTTCTGCGCAAATGAACAGTTCCTGGGTTGATTTCAATCGTCAAATCGAAGGGCAATTCATGAATAATCGGATGGGAAATGGTAGGCGTTTTGTTTCTCGCATCGTCTCTCATTGATTAGCACCGACGACACCACCAAACGTCGCCGGAATAGTGAGTAATCGACCGGTCAAAGTCGCGATACCTGCAAAAGTCAACTCAGACCAAATGCACCTCAAATTTGCATCAAATAAAGCTCGACGGAGGACCTAACGGGACTGGACGGGAACCCAACAGATTCCATCACTGTCCGGTGACCAAATGACGCATGAGAGGTACGTGAGAGGGACAAAACGGACGTTCCCGTTTGGCACCAAATTTGAAATTGATATATAGCCTTAGAGTAGCTTTCAAGAAAGGAGAGGTCGTTCATTCTATTGAGGAGGGAGAACAGAATTGAGAGAGAGAACTCGTTATTTAGCCCCTATCATCGAGAGTTTGAGTTCGGCCTGTAAGTGATCTCCAACGACGATTCTGACGGAATCGAGCCGCCATTCCACACCAAGAGGATTGCCTTAGCTCCGTGGGGTTGATCGCACCGGTTCACACTGCCTATAATATCAAAAAACGGTAAGTCGATCCTCCAAACTTGACTTCTACCCTTCAATGGTGAAGTCCTTTTTCCTGCCTCAATTCTTACGATTGATGTGTGTATTTCATATCTGTGACATCACTAAGGATTGATGTATGCTTTGATTGCATTGAAATCGAGTCGAACCTTACTTTTGAACCACATCGCCATTGTAGACCCTACCGGAGCTTCCCAAGCTCAAGCTAGACTAAATCAAGTCAATCGGACCTATAGGTAAGTGTTCTGAACTCATATAGATGCAATTGTGTGGAGGAATTGGCTTGACATGCTCTCTATTGCTTGATTGAACTTCCATGGCTGTACTCGGCATTTTGCATGCTGCACGCGATTCAATGGATGAAATGCTGCGATTCTCAGATATGTTAAACTAGAGGCTAGTACAAGTCGAATGGCATCGGTCTCGTGTTAATCAATATAGGTTTAGTCGTTCATCGGTGCCGGAGAAGTCTCGGCCGTTCATTTAGTCACAGTTGGGAGGTTGAAGACGAAGTTGACGTGGCAGAGTTAATGAATCAAAGCTCTAGGTGGCAGAGTGCGATTGGTCCACGTGGATGTCGAGTCAGCTCGACCTTTAGTCTGTTAGGTTGAGTCAGTTTTGATCGGACGACCTAGATTAATCGAGTCCTATTTTTTATGGCCGTCCGATTAGAAATTAGGAATAGCCTAAAATATTTTAAAATCGAAAAATCAAAACAAACCGAAGCGATGTCGTTTAGGTTAAGGGTCAAGCGGCGTCGTTTAGGTTAGTATGGATGGACGGTCCAAATCGAGTCTTAGCTTTTAATCATGACTATAGGTTTACGTAATCAGATCTGACGACTGAGAGATAGTCGGCTTTTGATCTGAGCCATAGGTCTTAGTCAGCTAATCCTAAGGCTGTGGATTAGCCACGTAACTTAATAGGAACCGTATGATTAAATCCGAATAAATCGCAAAATGAATGCGGAACGACGTCGTTTTGGTGCAGTGGGTCGTGCGGGTCCTGGTCTGGATCGGGTCGACCCGGTCATAATCACTTTTTTTAATAAAAAATTCAGAAAATAATTTTAAATAAATAAATAAATCAGAAAAATTCTAGAAAATCCTAAAAAATGTTAGAAAATCTCAAAAAAATGTAAGAAAATTTTGAAAAATTCCTAGGCATTCCAGAAATTTCCAAATTTGACCACATACAACCGGTCAATCCTATTTTTGGGATTTCTTATCCGTTCATCTGAAAATTGACGATATTACCATTTAGGGGTAAATCGCCTATGCCTTGTATATGAGATAGGTCGATAATGACAAGATAAGAATTAGAGTCGGTTAGGCAATCAATTCTTATGCTTGGGTTTCGAATCTCGTCCTTTTTCTAATAATGACGATTTTGCCTCTCAAAGGGTGAATCGTCTTTTTTATTTCGATCGAGTCGTGAAAATTGCTCAAAATTAGGATTTGGGTTTGATAGTCGATCAATCCTTCTGTTTGGGATTTTCACTTCTCGTCATTTTCTGTAATGACGATTTTACCCTTCAAAGGGTAAATCGTTTCCAAAATCCCAGAAAAATTCTGAAAATTCTCGAAAAATAGGATATGGAGAGTTTTGGTCACCAATTCTATTCTCATCATCTTTTGACTCCATATTTCATCTGAAATGATAAATTTACCCATCTGGGGCAAATTATCCCAAAAATCTTCAAAATTATGATTTTGTCCCTCAAGGAAAAATCATGTCAAAAACACTTCTAAGCCTTAATTGATATTTCTCTAGGCTAATAGGACCTTAAAAGGGATGTCATGTTGCTTTCATGTGATTTATTCGCACGTTTTGGATCCTTGATTTGTGCATTCATTTTATTGACTGTGTTTGCTAGAATAATCATTCTTATTTGCATGAATTTCTAGTGTTAGGGTTTGCACTTCACTCATCTGCATGAAATCTTAGATTAGACAAATCATTCAATTTGGGTGCGAAAAAGGCGTCAACTCTATCAGTTGGCATAACAAAGTCCCCGATCTTATTTCTCTAGTTTCGCAAAATTGAATAGAATGCTCCCAACTATTCGATAGGGTTTCCAATCATACCCTCCACAGAACGATTGGTGGTTACTTCTTGGCATGTACACGTATCACATGTCACCTGACCACACCAAAGGTCGACCACGTATACCGCCTTTGCGACTTGGGTAACGGGCCTTGGGAGAGGCCCGCGTTCGACAAGACGTCGGACGGCTCATTAACCCGACGAGAAGGCTGACCATCCCCTCACCTCGAAGGGTCGCGACAATTAGGAAGGCTACTAAAGTTGGGGATAAAATTAAAAAAGTTGGATCTTCAGAGAAAGGAAAGGAGAAAGTTGGTGAACCAACAATTACAGAAGAAAGGGTTGTCAGAATGGAAGTAGTGTTTGATGATGTACCCACAACGTGGTTAGCACAAGGCTTAACAAAAAAGTAGTCCAATCGCATCACCCTAACCTGAGCTATTAAAATCATACGCTTTGAATTGAAGTTATATACTCATCAAGGCGGAGCAGATTGTTACGGATTCCAAATGCAACCATTTACCAAATGCCGTAATAAAATATTTTAAGTACAAAAGCAGCATGTGAATGATGCATAAGAATAGCTTATATACAATGCATGATTAGTGCATTCCCAACTTCTTGTTCCCAGCCAACCCAAAGGTCAACTCAGCCTTGCCATTCCTCTACTTCGAGGCTCCTAGGGCCATGTCGCGACAATTCCTCCGCCACACAGGTCAGGGCAGTCCCGATTTAATCTCCCCGACAAAGCTCAGGGATGTCCCAACTCTTAGGGACCATGACAGAATTTCTTGTCTGAGTGTTTGGACGGCAAGGAGTGTCGACAAGGTTGCTCTTCGGTTCCCTTCCTTGCGGTCTTTCCGAACAAAACAGAACAAGGGAAACTCCCTCCCTCTCAGTTTCGCGTGAAGAGCACCATAGCAAGTGCTCCATCCTCAACAGTCTATTATTGCAATGTGAGGTCTATCAATGCAGGACCAAGACTAACGCATTCGCTATCTCGGATCCCCTATATCTTATACGGTTACTTACTAGTCAGCGTGGAGTTTTTGAATCCTCTCTTGGATTTCGTACTCTATAAATTCCATAGACCGCATTTACGAAGACCAATTCGTTCCATAGGGTGAGGAGGTTCGATTCCCATGCGAGTTCAGTCCTTTCCCTTGACATGCGGGCGCTAATTCTCTTTCCCTTGGCATTAACCAAGTTGTTCACCAATCATCTGTCCGGTCCTCAGATCCGTTAATACATAACAAGTAGAGGTAAATGTCACAGAACAATTCAAATCTTTGGTAAGGGAATTAACGGAAAGTAAGTTATATAGGAAAGCTAGAAAATGGTAAACAGATGAAAGAGAAAGAGAGGGACCCAAGGTTACATCCCCTTGACTAGTGATATGGGACTGTGAAACATCGGCAAGTGTAACGGAACTAGGAGACATATAGGTAATATGAGATAATAAGTTAGAATTACCGATCATATGATTGGTGGTACCCGAGTCTACTACCAAGGAAGTGAGCGTAATAGAGAGTAAACAATACAGATTACCTAAAGATGTCTGTGCTAAAATAGCAGTAAGAGCGTAGAAATCCACCACTTGGTTGGGACGCACTAAGTACTCATACTCAGCACGAACTAATCTATGTGTCACTCATAATGGGAAAGCCTGGAAAGTGCATGACACCTCTGTTGCATGTTACTAAAGATTAAGTAGACTCCTCTTTGCCGAAGTTGGCAAAACAACTGGTTATACTTATGTTATAAAAAGCACGAAGACTGAAGCACGTTCTCCCCATCTCTCAACCTGCACTCCAAAACCTTGCGCAACTTCTCTCCCTCTAGTCTCCGCCATAAATTCTCCCACAACCCAAAAAATCACCCAGAATGTATGCCAGTACATGAAGAAGTTCTGGGATATGAGTCAGGGGCCGTCCGGGAAATGGCATGCACATATCCAAATCTCCAAGCAGCATTGGTGGCTGGAGCACATCCCCTATGGCTGAAGAGGCAACGATATTGCTGCTCGGAAAGAACGCAATCATGAATTTTCCTCCGAGCAGTCAACATTAGATTTGCTTTTGAGACTTTGCGAAGGTGTAGGGAAAAAGTCTCAAGGACTTCGCAAGGGTGGTCGGAAAAAGTTCCTAAGTGTGAGGTAGGGGCTATTAGAGAAATGGGTGGCAGAGATCTAATAGCGAAATAGATGTGCACCGCCGTGGCATATTTGATAGCTTTGTCTAAGTCTAAGGAACCATTTTTTATTAAAAAATAATATTTCATTTTTTTTTGCATTTTTTAGTATTTTTGAAAGATAGAAAATTGCATGAATAATCAAGAAAAATAACATTTAAGATCACAGATATATAGAAAAATAGTCAGTATTTTTATTTTAATTCCCTTTTCATTTTGACCTCACAAAAAGTTAAAAATCAAGTTCAGTTATATGTGTTACTCATTACACATAGAGTTGAATTTGCCCAAAAATTACCATTTAAGTCTTTTAGTTTGTAATTGTTGCATTTTTAGAGTCTTGATATTCAATTTAATTGTTGTGCGCTTCAATTCAGTCCAATTATTCACTGAAATTGCATGATTGCACGAATTAGGCAAAATTGCATACTTTTCTGTCAATTTAATCCCTAAGTTTCGGATAAAATGAAATTAATCAAAATCCAGGGACTCTCATGCATAGTGAAAACTGACCCATAGGTTTTTAACCTTTCTGAATCCATTGGTAGGGTTAATTTGACCCAATTTGGTCATATAAGGCCCGAATGAAATTGAAATTTTGAGATTTTTGCACAAACCAGAACACATTTTTCACAAAAATCACATTTTAAGATGGACTTCATATCATAAAATCTTATTTTCGAGACAATTTCATGATTTTTAGGCTCTTGGATATTTAATTTGATGAAAAATTCCGAATTGGATCAATTGGGTCGGATCAACCTGACCCAGTCAACCTGTTGACTCGAACCAGCTCATAAAACCATCTCAGGTTCAGTCTTCTCGTATGCCCAAAGATTCCAAAAAAGGGATGCCAAATTGGCGCCGAATTCTTGAGACCCAATCCAAGACCAAGCATCAAACAACGACCCCCACTGATTCTGGCGAATTGCAACTGACTCCGGGAATATGACACGTACGTGACACCAGATGTGGTAACAGACTTTAAGCGACGGGGGGAGTTGAAGTCTGTTAAGGGGAGTTCCATAATAGACCGAAACTGAGAGAGAGAAGAGAGAGAGAGAGAGAGAGGAGTCGAGAGAGAGACGAGCAAGAGAAGGCTCCAAGGGCTCGCGTCTACCGTCAACGAAAGGGGAAGCTCGTTGGAGCTTCGGGATGGCCGCAACTGAGGAGACAGTCGTGAGGTTTCAACGGCTGGTCTTGAAAGATTAGAGCTCGTTCAGACCTTGTTCTTGCTCGAGGTTGATTCCTGAAGGTTTCTCAGATCGAACTGAAGCCTTGGTCTCCGCCATTGCCGCCATAACGGTTAGTTCCTCTTCGCTGATTTGTGCTCTTTTTTTTATTTCTTCTAATCGAGCCTTTAATTGTTATGAGCAATGAAAATCAGAATCTGTTAATGCATTTTTATCGATCGAACCACGTATAGAACGACTCCTAAGCTAGTATATGTATTAGTTTTGCATTGGTTGGTTTACCCGCCATGGATGAGCTCCTCAAGCTCTGAATCTGTCAGTGCATTTATCAGTATCATTGAGCAATTGCCGAAGCTCACGCTCTAGCAGGTAAGTCACCTGGAACATCTTTTTAGCTATTTGATTAGTTAGTTCAGTGGAGCAACTCGCCGGAAAGTGTGGATTGTGGAGGTTCGGGTAAGGTGGTTTCGGCGTGCTCTCTGGTCTAAATAGGATATATATTAATGGTAGGATGGTTAGGATTGAATTGGCATTAAAATCGAGAGGTTTTGTGCTTGATTTGGACTTGTTCGGAGCATTCCGGCGATGCTCCAGTCAGCTCGTCGGAACCAATGACGGCTCCGGTTGTCTTCTTCCTAGAGTAGATTGACTGGTCAACGAGTCAACACTGACATGGCACCCACGGATTGACCTCAAGGCGTCCACGTCAGCGATCCGTGTGATAGTTTTATAATATAACATGGAAATTGATCTAGTAGCCAGAATTGTGCCACGTGTTCGAATCTGAGGCCGTTGGTTCAGTCTAGGCGAGAGTGTAAAATCTAAGAGAGAAAGGGCTAAGCGGCACCATTTTAGGCTCTGGCCTCCGCGGGTTCAGGCAGCCATTTGTAGGTCAGCCATTCGCTTGCTTTCGAGCCACCTTGGGCTCGCGCGAGGCGGACCAAACCAGTTGCCCACGAGCCCACCTGGGCTCCGCACGGACCGAGCCGAGCACCTGTGCATGCTTAATCGGGCGCATAGACCTTGTCCGATTCCCTTTTTTAAATAAAAATATTTTCAAAAAAATAAAAAATGGAAAAAATTTCTCAAAAAATTAGAAAAATCCTAGAAAATCTAAAAAAAAAATTATTTTGAAAATTTCTTAGAAAATTCCTAATATTCTAGAAATTTTCAAAAATTTAGGAATGGCCACAGACAATTGACCAATCTTATTTTTGGGATTTCTTATTTCATTCTATCTTGAATTGTCGATTAAGGGTAAATCTTTTCTGCCTTATATCTGAGATTGATCAAAAATGCCAGAATTAGGATTTGGTTTAGTTGGGTGGCCGATTCTTTTGTTTGGATTTTCGAATCTCATATTTTTTCTAAAATGATAATTTTACCCCTATAAGGGTGAATCGCCTTTAATATTCCAACGAGTCTTGAAAATTACCAGAATTAGATGATGGGTCAGGTGGACAGCCAATCATTCTCTCTGAAATTTTCATGTCTCATCCGCTTTTCAGAAGATGACGATTTTATCCCTTAAAGGGTAAATCGTCTTCTAAAATTCTAGAAAATTCTGAAAATTGTCGAAAAATGGGAAATGAGTCAGTTGAGTGACCAATCCAATTTTTGACATCTTTTGACTCCAAATTTGTTCTGAAATGACAATGTTCCCCTTTTTGGCGAATTATCCCCAGATTTTTTCAAAATTACGATTTTGCCTCCCATGAGCAAATCATCTCTAAATAATTCATGAGCCTTGATTGATACTTCTCTAGACCAATAGGACCTTACTAGGATGCCATGTTATATTTATGTAATTTATCTACATGTCTTGGTTCTTTGATTTACGCACCTTTTTTATTGATTGTGAGTGTTAGGCTAGTCACTCCTGTGTGCATGGACTTTTAGATTTAGGATTCATACCCCACTCATCTGCATGAAATCTTATGTTAGGAAATTCAATCAACTTAGGTACCAAAAGGCGACAATTATGATAATTGGCGTAATTAAGTCCCTGATCACACTTTTCTGGTTCTCGCAAAATCGAACAGAAGCTCCTAACTATTCGATAGGATTTTCAATCGTACCCTCCACGAAACAATTGGTGGCGACTTCATGACATGTACACGAAGCATATGTCACTAGACCGCATTGAAGGTTAACCACGTATACCTCTGTTGTGATTTAGGAAACGGACCTTGGGAAAGGCCGGTGTCCGACCAGATGGGACGCCCATTAAGGGTGCGAAAGGATCTCGTGTTTAATGGCACTTGAGACTTTCATATTCGTTTACGCTCATGATCTCGATTGATGATCTCAGTCCTCTTGGATGAGTATTCTTGAGGAGGAATCTGACATTTTTTTTAGGCTACACCCTCACTTGTCATATGCGCATGTCTATGGATGGTTGGTATACCTAAAATCGCACCTAAAAAATTGTCGATTGAGTGTAATTTCTCCCTTTATTTGACTGCTTTGGATCGAAATTTCTTTGTCAGAAATTTGCGAGCATCAACCGAATGCCTTGGGTGTTCAAGTTTACAATTGAAAATTTTTTAGCAATGACTTTTTAACAATAAATTTTTTATGCAAAATTGAAACGCCTCTAATCCTTCCCTACGAAATAGATGGTTCATCTAGATTTTCAATCATAAATTAAGATGGCATTTTGATGTCTAAAATTCTTCCAATGGGGCACAAAATTAAAATCACATGTCCAATTACATTATGTGTCATGGTTTTTACGAGGAAAATGTCACAAAGTGATCTTTCAAGGTTAATGCCCCCATTTGCATATAAATCTTTAAAACTGAATGGGAATTCGATTGATGACCGTGGATCGATCTTTTAATGATGTCTCCTCTTATTTTGAAATATTGGCAAACATCAAAAGCCTGTAAATAAGGATTATAAAATATTTATTGTTGCCTTGCTTTCATTATAAGAAGGGACCTCATTGAGAGATCTCTTTCTTATATAAATGCTAAGTTTGTCTCCTTTTTGACAGATTGCACAGAAAATCCCTCTATCTGACCATAAGCTAGATGATGATGAAACGATGGTCAAAATGTGATTGTTCTAATAAAAACTTCGGATGTTATACTTGACTTGTTTTTTTATTTCTTTCGTCAGTAGGTTAAAATGGTTGAAGGCCAAGGAGGTTAAACTTGTTTTCCCTACAAAATGAAAAGAAAGGCGCCTCCATTGGAAGTCACCCATGCAATTTGTAAAGACAAGATGGATTAACTGTGATAAGTTCTAAACAGATAACATGGAGAAGGGATAGCCTAATTTGGATCGCTGAAAAACGCTCTTCCATTTTGGATGCTCAAATGGATAGGAGTAAAATCCATTTCTTTTAAAAAGACTCAGAGTTTAGATCCTCAAAGCCTAAGGTGAATGCAACATGGCAAGATCACCAATTGAAGAGCGTCTAGAGGAGTACAAATATTCATGTTTTGGGCCATGAGATGGATGATCGCTCAACCATGAAAAGGTATATTTCATTCCTCATTTCAATCATCGTCAAAATATGAAATGATCCTATTCTTTTCTATATGTAGGGATGAAAAAAACTGAATATTTGTTTGCGAAGCAACATTTCAAGATTGAAATGCATCCATAGACAAAAAGTGACGAAGAATCACGTAGTCTCTAGAAAAAGCGCAATGGAAACTAAGTAGTGTAGAATATCATAGAGCATCAAATGCTAAGATCTGGGGATGATCACGATAGAGTTCTATCATTTGATGCTACAAAAGGGAGTAAATTGTCTCTTATTCTGATTTCATTCCATATGAATGATTGGGATGTTTCTCTTTCATGTACAGAAAGTGTTAATTTAAAACAAGTATCAGAGTAGATTGAAGGACGCGAAATGCCAAAGTCAGATGATATGGAAGTGAACTCAAGCAGGGGAGAATGTATTAGCATGACACAATGGAGTTGCACATGACTGAATTAGCCAACTCAAGGTGAAGCGCTCAGTTGCTTGGGGGTAAATCATTCCTCTACCTAGAAAACATGCAGAGGACGAAGACATCAGATTCGTCATGTGATACATCGGGCAAGTCCCCGAAGTGGTGATTATCACTCATGAAACATATTAGGATGGATTTCATCCGTTAAATACAAAATGCATTTGGCCATACCGATAACACTTCCAACTAAGAAGGAGAATGATGCCGAGCCATCCGTCTTGGTTAAAAAAAAAGACGTAATGTTCCTAAAGGATTTTTAATCAGGCATGGAAATAATGTCTCCTATCTTTTTCCTCTCAGGAGATAAACAGAGGCAAGACAACCAAATAACAATGCCTGCAAATGACAAAATAGGAAGCGCCCCCTTCATAGCATCTAAAACGTGCATTTAAGATAAATAATTTTAAGAGCATTTTTATGGCTCATTTGTGGATAAGATCCTCGAGGAAACCTGAAAAAGTATTATTTGTCAATTAGAAGTCTCTTTGAAAAAGTCCATTTGAGAATAAAGAATTCAAACTTTGCAGATTGACATACTTGGTAAAGAGATATGTCTGTGAATAGAGTGAAAGGCACAAATCATTATTCGTTGCATATATGAATCAGCTTAGATCACTTGCATGATGCATATTACACATGCATCATTTATGCATGTTCTTCCTTGAAAAATGTTGACAGGTCAAGGTAGATGAATCCAAATGAAAGGAAAATGCCAAGACGCAAATGACTAAAGTGAAGGGCAAATTGTATCGACTTCGATGGTCCATTTTATATGTCACTTAGACATGAGCTTTCTTTCATTTGATAGTAAAACATCAAAAACTTCAAAGGTAGTTGCAATTGAGAGACTCACAAGTTGTCATACAACAAGTTCCAAGGCTGTCAAACTACCAAATGACAGATGAAAATAATCAATGACTTAAATGGCAGAGATAGATGATCAGAATCAGCAAAGATGATTCATTAGGGCAAATCCCCCCTTCCTGTCAAAAGATCAAGCGGGGGATAAAATTCTCATATGCCACCGAAAGAGCATATTGGAGTGAACTTATCAAATCCATAAGTGACATCAAGATACGCCCTACTAGGGGCAAAAAGTGACTGGAAAGACCAAGTTCCTCAATCATCGAAGATGCAACACCGAAAAGGGAGTATTATGTTCGTAGATAATTCAAATGAAGTCAAATAAGGACTAGTGCTTATTTCTTCATGTGTAGGTACAATGACATCCTTAAATTGGATAGAGAATTGCAAAAGAACATTAGAAAATACTAAGGCTTTTAGCAAAGGTAGCCATTGCCCAACTGGGGAAAATGGATTATTGATGTTACCAACACCTTCAAGCATGAATGAAGGGATTTGACACGTATTGTCCATATCAGTATACAACATTGGAATGGACTCAATCAAAAGAGAAATGTCGACGATCAACGAAAGAAAGGTGGATGGGTATCGTATCCAATTTACCTCTTTTTCTTATATTTGCTAATGCAAATTCATTTTGTTTTGTGGCAAAATATGTTAACAAAACATCTTGATGGATCCAATGGAGGAAAAATGTCGTAAGGAAGATCACAAATGATGAGACGCTGAAGGAAATAATTTTTTCAAACATCGGAAGGACATCACCTCAAAGGTAAAAAGTGAAGTTGAAAATTTCGAATAAAAGATATCTTGAATTGGACAAGGGGTTGAAGAAAATATGGAAAGGAATAAAGCCATTTAGTTGGGGGCAAGCACCACCTAGCCATGACAAGTCACACCTATTTGGGGCAAGTGAATCATTTACGTAACTAGATGAAAAAAGTAGCATTTCATTCCCAGCTAAGTCAGTGGATGCAATAAGAGAGTCGTTCGCATCGAAGTCAAACCTCAAGATATAGACTTCATGAAGGGTGACTTTGTATCGTTCTAATTTGATCTTCGATAATCTTATGCTTAACCTAGGTTTGTCATCATTTCAACAGCAAATTATCGGTGCTAAAAAAGAATCAAAAGAAAAGAACTCACCGACATAGATTCAAGGCAAAAAGAAATAATAGTTTCAAAAGCTAAGCATTCAAGAAATGATCTTTGGTTATAAGACCAAGTGGAGGGTAAAAAGTATCACTTCTACACTGCAAGCTTTAACGTATATTTTGATAAGAATTTCCTTTTTCTTCGAATAAGGAACTCCAAAGAATCGCATGAAACACATTTAAAAGGATTTGCAACCATTGAGTTAATATAGATCATGCCAAAGGAGCTTTTAAGATGAAGATGACAGGCGATGTCTGGCACAATCTGATGAATGGATTTCCTCCAATGCAAATCCTCGAGAAGGATTCATTACCCAACCGGATGGAGGGATCATCGCCATAAGTCAAATGATTGATTTCTATAATCTATACATTAGCGTTCAGATTGGAATGGATGATCAAGAGGACTTACCATCGTGGTGGCCAGGTATGTGTCATTTTTCTCCAAAGACTGAGAATTTTAAGGAATTTTAGAACACTTAAACATCCTGTGTTGTTAAGTAAAAAATAGATTCTTCATGATCTATGCACTCCCGCGAAAGTGCAAGACTGAGGATAAATGATATCATTTCAATTTTCTCAAAATTCAAGAACGTATATTGACATATTCTTTTTATATCTCCAGAGATCCCTAGCCACGACTGGGCAGGTGAGTATTCATTTCCTAATCTCTTAGGGTTTAGAACTTTCAGAATCCTTATTTCTAGAATTTAAAGACTTCTAGGAATCTAAGATGCGTTCAATTTTCATGATTAGAGAGGCATAGAATTCTCGTGGTCACTTCATGACATTCATGTTTGAAACATGGAGGTTATTTGAACATGATTGAAATAAGCATGGTGCATAAAAAAAATCCCCTTGGATGGAAAATTTTGGAGAAAACGAAATGGATTTTTTTTTATAAAGGTTGTTTAAACCATTCAAAAGAATGTGTCCTTAGACGAGAGGCAAACCTAATCCAAACGTGTCCTATATACACTTAAGAGATGAGCGAAGTGGACAGGATAGCGAAGCCTTGACCTACGGACGTAGGGCTCATTCACAGTGATTACATGGATTGGGACGACGGAGGCGTTCATTTCTCTATCATAAACACTACAGGTGACCATTGACAACCACTTTGAATGGCGGTTTCATCCTTTACCTTGTCAAGAACCGCCCCATATTGGGGCCAAATGGAGGTAGGTCCAGCGGTATCATGAGGTAAATAGTTAGAAATTCTCTTACTCGGATTAACATCAATCTTCGTGTATTGCTTGTTATTTTAACTCCTATGGTAATTCAGGTACTTTAGGATGGCGAAAAGCACTTGTTTCTCTATCCTATACATTTTTTTATCTTTTGTACAGCCTGGTTAAGTCTATACATTTGTTTCATAAACCCTTTGGTGATCATTGCATATTCCAAGATGGAAGCGACATCACTTCAAGAATGGAGGAGTTCAAGAGATAGGATTTATGAAAAATTCATGAACTAAAGTTTAAGCGTGTTGAGATTCAAGTTGTACACCTAACACACTCATTTGAAAATCCTAGTTTCCAAAAGATAGGAAAAAGCGGGATTTCAATAAAAGATGTGAAAAAGACAAAGGAGAAAAGCCAATCACGGGCATCAAGAAAAAGCAAAGTGCCTAGTAAAAATAAGGCCAATGCCCATCTACACTTGTGAAACATGTGTTTGATCTTGTAAATATCAAAAGATTGCATGATATCTTTGTATAGATCACCAGTGAGATCTGGTTGTAAAAAAAAATCCCATGAAAGCTAGACTGCAAAAGATACTCCCTAGTTATGTCATATTCAGGTGACAAAAGTATAGACAAGAAGTTGACACAATCTTAACATGTTGAAGGTGTCCTCTAAAGACTAATGTACACTTTGAAGATCGGTATGCACTCCGAAGACTGATGATACTCTCCAAAGACCATGCGTGCTCTCAGAAGACTGATATGCTCTTCGAATACTATTGGCGTATTTTGAAGATCGAAGACCCTCTTTGAAGAACAATCCAAAAGGGTCAGGACTAGTGGCAAATCTGTAATGATCACCAGCGTCAAACCCCTTCCATATGTTCCAAGCCAAAAATAAGCCTTTTAAATCCACAATCCCTACCTACGTTACAACCCTGAAGAGCTTTTTCCGATTAAGGTACTTGGATTAACGTAGGGTTTAATGTTTAAGCTCAGCTCGAAGAAGTACGGACAAGGTTATTTTTTTCTTATTTTGTAGGGTTCTTGGCTTATTAACCTGGAACAAATGATGAAGACCTTTCGTTCAATAGCCTTGACTCATTCGTGAGTCCCCCTTGAAAACTGTTGACCAAGCCCAATATTACGATCCTTCATAAGCCCTCCTGATTGATCGAAATATATGCACTGCAAATAATCCCGAATTCTAGGTATAGTTTATTAGGAAATTCGAATGTGTTCCCTATAAAAGACCATTATCTCAAATAGGAAAGAAGTCCCTTTTGATGATAATACTCTAATGGACGTTTTATCCAAACTCTTTTGGTAATTTCATATCATTGGATTCAAATTTTCCTCACAAGGAATTTTTTCACTTCCGTACGTTGCAAGATGTTTTAGATAACCTCCAGCATCATAATGTATTTATTGAAACTTTTCCACAACTTCGATATAAGTCATAAAGTTCTGTCATTTTGACATTATATATCACTTAAAGACCATTGATGTTCTCTTGATGAGAAAATTTTCAAATTGGAGCTTCTACAGGATTCTTGGTGACCCCGAATTCCAGAATGGCTTACATCTCCCTTGGATTCCTAGTAACCCCAGATCCCAGAATGATATGTTTCTTGTTGAAGAAAATTTACAAGTTTAAGCTTTCGCAGCATTCCTGGTAACCCAAGATCCCGGAAGAACACTATCTATCTTGATTTGAACTTCTACAGAATTCCTAGTAACCCCAGATCCCAGAAGAACACAATCTCTCTTGGTAAGAAAGAGTTTACATGTTTAAGCTTCTGTAGGATCCCTGATATCCCCAAACCTCAAAATGCTACTTCTTTTATGAAGAATAACTTGTAGGTTTAAGTTTCTATAAGATCCCTGGTAACCCCAGATCCTAGAAAGATATATTTCTTGGTGAAGAAAATTTGCAGGTTTAAACTTCTTGTGGACTCATGGTAATGCCAGATCCCAAAAGGACACATTTCTCTGTGACGAAGAGTTTCTATATTTAAGCTTATGTCAGATCCCTGGTATCCCCAGATCCTAGAATGGTATCTTCCTTAGTTTAAACTTCTACGGGACTCATGGTAACCCCAAATCCCAGAAGGACGCCTTTCTCTGTGAAGAAGATTTTGTATGACTAAGCTTCTTTCGGATTCCTAGTATCCCTAAATCCCAAAATGCTATCTGTCTTGATTTAAACCTCTACAGGACTCATGGTAATCTTAAATCCCAGAAGGGCGCCTTTCTCTGTGAAGAAGAGTTTGTATGACTAAGCTTATGTCGGATTCCTGATATCCCCATATTCCAAAATGCTATCTTTCTTGGTTTAAACTTCTGCAAGACTCACGATAATTCAAAATTCCAAAAGGACGCCTTTCTCTATAAAGAAGAATTTGTATGACTAAACTTCTATCGGGTTCCTAGTATCCTCAAATCCTAGAATGTTGTCTTTTTTGGTTTAAACTCTTGCAGGTTTCCTAGTGCCCCCAAATCCCATAGTGACGCCTCTTACGTTATGAAGAATGTTTTTTTTGTTGTAAGAACGTTATAAAGAATGTTAAGATTACATGTATTCCCTAAATCTCATAATAGTCTCTCTTAGGTAAACCTTGGTGTTATGTCAACCTTCCCTAAAGTTTCTTGACAAATCCCAGAAGCGGGATAAGTCATTTCTTAGGCAAATATTCTATTATGTAAGTCTTCTTAAAGTCTCTTGGTAAGTCCCAAAGGCAGGATGAGCCATTTCGTGAGTAAATCTAGTGTTAGGTGAACCTTCTTGTAATCTTTCGACAAATCCCGAAAGTGGGATAAGTCATTTCGTAATTAAACAGTAGGTGAGCCTTTTCTCAAGTCTTTTGTCGAATCTCAAGAGTGAGATAAGTCATGCTAGGATAAGACGTTTCCGTTTGAACATTCTTTAGGTAAGCCTTTTCTCAGGCCTCTTGGTGAATCCCGCAAGAGGGATGAATCGTTTTCATTAGTAAGACTTTTAGTAGGCAAGCCTTTTCCGGATTGATCCACTATCTTTAGCGAATCCCATAGGCAGAATAGGTTGTCTCTAGAATCCCTTCAAGTAGGAATTCTTTTCCGGACTGATCCACTGACGAATCAAATCTTTGGGCGAATCACATAAGCTAAATAGGTCATCTCTAGAATCCCTTCAAGTAGGAATTCTTTTATGGTCTGATCTACCATATGGATCAAAACTCTAGGCAAATCCCTAAAGGTGGGATGCATCTTCCTTAAGTTCCTATTACTTAGGAATCTCATTCTGGTGTGGCCTACAATACGGGTCGGAGCTTAGCTTCCCTAGGACACTCGGGTGACGAGTCCCTAGATATCCGCTTGAATCCATCAGATATTGCGGATGCCACGCAAACATCAGGAAGGTGAGTGGCAGGTAAGCCTCTCTACTCTCTAACTATCTCATATCATATCAGAGAACTAAATGGACAGAGCATACACTAATGGGCATGAAAGGTTGATGTAATGATTCGTTTTTCTTTCAATTTTCCCAATTGAGTCAATCAAGACTCAAGTATCACATTGTCTTTGAGAGAAACCTCTGACGAGAAGGGCGGCTATTAACACCTGATTTTCAATAGCTCTTTCATTTTTATTTTAGACAAATTCATAAAAAAAAAGTACATAAAAAATTTGACAAATTACCAAATCAACTTTGGTAGCCATGGCCAAGCCTAAAGAACCATTTTTAACTAAAAGAATAATTTTTCTTATTTTTCACATTTTTTTAGTATTTTTGGAAAATAGAAAAATGCATGAAAATCAAGAAAAATAGGATTCGAAGTCAAAAAATATACAAAAATGGTCATTATTTTTATTTTAATTTCATTTTCATTTGACCTCACAAAAAGTCAAAAATCAAGTTCAATTATATGTGTTCCTTCATTACACATAGAGTTGAATTTGTCCAAAAATTACCATTTGAGTCTTTTAATTTGTAATTATTGCATTTTAGAGTCTTGACATTCAATTTGATTGCTTTGCACTTCAATTCAGTCCAATTGTTCACTGAAATTACATGATTGCATGAATTTGACAAAATTGCATACTTTTCTTTCAATTTAGTTCCTGAGTTTTGGATAAAATGAAATTAATCAAAATCCGGGGACTCTCACGCACAAATGAACACTGACCTATAGGTTTTTAACCTCTCTGAATCCATTGGTACGGTTAATTACCCGATTTGGTCATATTGGGCCCGAATGAATCAAATTTCATTTTCGGGTAAAATTAAAAAGTTGGGGTTTTTTTGCACTATTCGGAACACATTTTTCACAAAAATCACATTTTAAGATGAATTTCGTATCATAAAATCTGATTTGCGAGTCGATTTCATGATTTTTGGGTATTTGGACATTTAATTTGAGGAAAAAATCCGAATTGGATCAACTGGGTCGGATCAACCCCACCCAGTCAACCCGTTGACTTGAACTAGCTCACATAACCATCTCAGGTTCAGTCTTCTCGCACGCCCAAAGATGCCAAAAAGGGGACATCAAATTGGCGTCGAATTCTTGAGACCCAGTCCAAGAACAAGCATCGAACAACTACCCACACTAATTCTGGCGAATTCCAACTGACTCCGGGAATATGACACGTCCGTACACCAACTAAAGCAACAGGCTTTGAGCGACGAGGGGAGTTGAAGTCCGTTAAGGGGAGTTCCACAACATACCTAAATTGTGTGAGAGAGAGAGAGAAGGCTCCAAGGGCTCGCGTCTGCCATCATGAAAGGGGAAGCTCGCTGGAGCTTTGGGACGGCCGTAACAAAGGAGGCGGTCGTGAGGTTTCGGCGATTGTTCTTGAAAGATTAGAGCTCGTTTAGACCTTGTTCTTGCTCAGGGTTGATTCCTAAAGGTTTCTTAGATCGAACTGAAGCCTCAATCTCCACCATCGCCATTGTAAAGATCAGTTCCTCATCACTAATTTGTTGTAAAGATCGTACCCCGAATCCCCCTTCTCCGATAGCTCCTGTAATAGCCCGACCTTAAACCTCAGCTCCAATGCCTTAACAAATGCTTGTTACTTACCTGAAAAAATTATCGACAACAAGGAGTGAGATAAACTTAGCAAGTAAAATTCTAATTCAACTACTAGCATCATCAATAGAAAATCAAGTTCGGTGCATCAAACAAACCAAGAATCACAACCATGCACATTCACACTCAATATAGGTCAATCAATATGAATATGAATGGATAGCCATAACCGTATAATAACAATATGTCTCGTACCGCCTCAGAGACCGGTCTAGTCACACAGTAGGACCACCCAGTCACACAGCAGTATCTTCCCTTAAACTCCATGGGGTACAAGTATGCATATGAATCGATAGCCATAATCGTACAATAACAATATGTCTTGTACCGCCACAGAGACCAGTCCAATCATACAGCAGGACCACCTAGTCACACAGTAGGGTCTTCCCATAAACTCCATTGGGTACAGGTATATAACTGAGTGTAAAGCTCATCACCACATATCACAATAGGCTCAGAAACAATGCACGTAGAATCATACTCAAACTACATTCCGGATCAACGCATGCCATCGGAACATCTCATGTAACATTCAACCATTACTAAAATATTAGGAAAATTTTTTCAAAAATTCCTAAATATTCCATAAATTCCTAAAAATTGAGGAATGGCCACAAACAATTGATCAATCCTATTTTTTAGATTTCTTATTTCGTTCTATCTTGAATTATCGATTACATCCTTTTGGGGTAAATCGCTTATGCCTTATATATGATATTGATAAAAAAAAATGCCAAAATTAAGATTTGGGTCAGTTAGGTGGATGATGCTTCTGTTTACGTTTTCGAATCTCATCTTTTCCTAGCATAACAATTTTACCCCTCTAAGGGTAAATCGCCTTTAATAGTCCAATGAGTCTTGAGAATTGCCAGAATTAGGTGGCGGATCATGTAGGTGGCCAATCCTTCTGTCTGAAAGTTTCATGTCTCATCATCCTCTTTTTAGAAAACGACGATTTTACCCATCAAAGGGTAAATCGCCTTCTAAAATTCTAGAAAATTCTCAAAATTGTTGAAAAATGGAAAATGGGTTAATTGGGTGACCAATCCTATTTTCGACGTCTTTTGACTTCAGATTTCTTCTGAAATGATAATATTTTCCTTTTTGGTGAATTGTCCCCTGATTTTTTTAAAATTACGATTTTGCCCCTCATGGACAAACCATGTCTAAATCATTCATGAGCCTTGATTGATACTTCTATAGGCCAATAGAGACTTACTAGGGATGTCATGTTGTATTCATGTGATTTATCTGCATATCTTGATTTCTTGATTTGCGCACCTTCTTTTATTGATTGTGGGCGCTAGGATAGTCAATTATGTCTGCATGGACTCCTAGATTTAGGATTCGTACTCCACGCATCTGCATGAAATTTTAGGTTAGGAAATTCAATCAACTTAGGTACCGAAAGGGCGTCAATTCTGATAATTGGCGTAACTAAGTCCTCAATCTCACTTATCTAGTTCTCGTAGAATCAAATAGAAACTCCCAACTATTAAATAGGGTTTCCAATTGTACCCTCCACAAAACGATTGATGGCGACTCCATGACATGTACACGTAGCACACCTTACTAGACCGCACTAAAGGTCGATTATGTATACTTCCGTTGAGATTTGGCTAATGGGCTTTGGAAGAGGCCCGCGTCCAATTAGATTAGACGGCTTATTAACCCTTTCATCCCGACGATTAGATGAGGGTCACGACAAGAAACCATTTGCATAATTGTTAAAATTTGAACAGGTGAGTTTCTGGGCTGGAAACTCTTTGCATCCCAATCGACTGAAGTTCTTTCTAGCAATTTCGGAGAAAACTATCACATCCGTCGAAGTCATTTTCCATAAGCCTCTCACCAGCAAGCTTTTTGGGCTTAATTTCTTAATTTATCTTTGCGTGTGGCGTGAAAAAATGTTTTCCTTCGGTAAATATATCGAATTTTTTCTTCTTCTTCTTTTCAAAAATTTCAAAGGTATTTGTGGAGTGCATAGTTGGAATCACGCGTGCTTTTCAACCAGAACGAGTACTCCCACTCAACTGCAAGTCATATGTCCAACCATTCACGGTGAAGAAATTTGTTTTCCACCAGTGTTTTCATTGTGGTTGTTGAGCTGAACAAGTATAATAAGAGCTGCTGCTCCATGATGTTTTCTGATCAGTTCTGCACAGCTCGGTCGAGGACCATGGTCCGAACCACATGCAATTACACCCATTGATTTAGACTCGCCTGAGCAACGAATATGATTGACCCCATTTATTAGGATTCGGGTTTAGGAAACTACATGATTTCTCGATGTTAGTTTGATTCATGGAACGCTCGTTGATTGGTCAATTCAAAGAAGAGAAAGGAGTTAGATGGGAAGGTCTTGAGCTCGAAGGACGCTTAAGAATTCCTCAACATAAAAGTGCAGAATTAAAGGGGCTTCGACAATCATCGAAGAACCATTGTCCAGAGAATTAATTGTCATTGGATCACTAACAAACAAATCTTAGGTTGTTCATTAAAAAAAAGTCGAACAGACTATGGTGTCTTTTGAGGTGACGGCATCAAATGGTGCTTAAGAAGAATAGGAAGTTTGTGCTCTGCACTCTATGCTCCAGGGAAATATCCTGAGCCAAAAAGGAGTTCGGAGCATAAAATTAACGGAGGATATCTCTGTCACATGATGATCGGCTTTGTAAAGATTTAAAACTTGAGATATGGCAATACAGTGCAAAGTAGGACTCCGATCCTCTGGGGCTTTTCTTCTCCCAGTGGTGATCCTTGGACCGACTCGAGTTCCCTCCGGGTCGTAAAGGTCAAGCCTAGCTTGCTATCCATGTTTGACACTCATAAAACGAAAAGATCGTGCACTATTTCTAGGATTAGGATCGTACTTTACAACTGAATCCTATTATGCCAGATCCACCCAGATGAGCGCAAGCCGCCTTGCCTATGATTAGGTCTAGCCTTTGCCCACAAATACTTGTCACCGGGCCGTTCTTTTCACCAATCAAAAGTTGCTGATGGCTACTGCAATCAAGATTAACGGACTAGAAGTTGTATTGTTCAAGCACATCGCACCCGTTGGTCAATGATGTTGAAATCCAAGTGGGAAGTTTCAAGGATAAATCGACTTCCAAAATGACAGTCTTCAACATCACTCACCTGCGTCCTATGCCGGCTACAGATGGTCGCAAGCAGATTGAAGCGCACGCTCATGCATCATCACATCAGCAAGCAGGGTTCCGAGAGTCCGAAAATTTCCATTAACACAGGAACCCTTTTTACCGGACATAAGCCAAACCTTAACTTCAGCCTCCTTTCCCATCAGAGCATTGATATATATGTACAAGACTAGTAGAAGATGATACCTAGGACTGGTGCAGAACTTGGTGTATGGAACTGTACATGTATTCATTGTCTGATATAAAGCGGCTTGCGGCTGAATCAGGCTATCTAACATCGTGTAATCGTTTGAACAACTGTGCCTTTCTATGACTTTAATGTATCAAGAGCATGCAATCAACAATGAAGAGCGAAGCATGTTTTTCCCATATAAAAAACTGAACTTCTGGCTCTTTCAATGAGAACCCTGTCATACTTTCAAGGAAGAGGAGTTTCATATGTCAATGGAGTACATTACCACAGGCCGGAAAAATCACCGGCAAAAATCAAATCCACTTGACCTAAGCTGCCAGCATAAAGGGCAAAGAACCCATTGCAAAAATTTACGGTCTGATATCACCAACAACAAATATCAATAGATCTTTTATGTCATCTATCTGTTCCATCATCAGTATCGTCATCATTCATGGAGGACTTGTCAAGGCTTAAGAGAAAGTGCCAACCCAAACTTGGGATTTTTCTCCAAGGCGTTGGTTTCGAAAGCTCCGGAAATAGTTAAGTAGGACTTAGGTTTGAGCTCATGCTGCAGAAGAGCCCCAAGATTGCCATGATTGTTGAGTTTCGCCTTCACAATTGTGTGGGGGTCTACCACGTAGGAACATCCAACTGTGAGTGTGTTCTCATTCGTGGAGAACTTCCGACTGATTTCACCCACTACAGCTCCCCTGTTCAGCTGATCTAGGTGGTGCATATAAGAAAACCTCAGCGAGTCACCTTTATCAGCCCTATATAAAGAAGAGACTATGTCATTCATCATCCAAAGGTATCTCGCATAACCATCAATAATATTTCCAAAGAAAATTAATCTATAATGTGATAAAAACTTCTTGTCCCTTTTGGAGGGTGCCCAAAAGGCCGATAAAATGATCTCTCAAGTTGACTTCGACATATATCAACACATTAATAAATCATTCTTCAATCTTATCTTTAGCTAAAATAACAATCTCAAGCACACAAAGTTTTTGCAATCAAACTTCAGTTAAGCTGACCGATGCTTGAAATACTCACAGGATAACAGACGCATTGGAAGTAGGCTTTGTCATGCTGACCCCAGCATTATACTTCATAAATTTACGAGAATCAGTTGTGTAACTTGTCTCTGCACCAAAAGCAATACTTGGTGTGCCAATTGTCGCTGATACATCAACAACTGGGGCCTGGGATGCTGTGACAGCCATGCTGAAAGTTGCATGTTCATGAAAATATTGTGTCTCCAACTAAAGAAAAAACATAGAATGTCAGAAATTCTCTATTTGTAGCAATAACTGGGAAACTCATGTTTAGCAGAGTTGGTACCTTGCCAGAGTCGTAATCAGGTAGCTTTAAGGAAGCAATAGTTTTTGTTGATGGCACGATGTCTATGACAGTGAGGGTGGTTAAGATCTGCTGCACTAGTAAATTTCTTATTAGTAAGAAAGACAACATTTGACCCAACTTTGAGAAGCCAAAGATGAGGAGTTACATTTGATTCTGTGTCGATTTTGACATCAAGGATGGTATTATCCCGCTTGTATTGTGCTGTGACATTCCCAGAGGACAGAGCTCCATTCTTCCCCACAGTTGAGCTAAGGGACTAAAGAAATGAAGTTATAATTCATACCACCCCCTTAGCTCAGGGTTAAAAAAAAAATGAACCACCCAACTGTATAATTTCACAAAGAAAGCCATAGTAAAAAGAGAAAGCAACATATCAAAAGACAGAGCTGATCAGTAAAGCAAAAGGCAGACACCTAACATATGGAACAATAGCTCAACCACTTGCGGCCTTGAAATAAGTGCGATCTTAATAAGCCACTCATCTTCTTACATTCGACTGGACTAATTGTCTATGGCATGCAGCTGATGTGAAGAAGCATGTATAAGAAAAAAAGCATGTATAATATCCTATCACGAAAAGAATGCATCAATTTTTACTTGCCTAGGCATGGATTTGGATGCAAAATAGGCAAACATCTTCATGAAGGAATATTTTAGCTATTCCATCTATCTCATTTTGGAAAGATAGCGAAGCGTCAGTGACACCATTTCTTCATACCAACAATGAAACATCTCAGCAAACTTCATCAGCAACATATTCTGTAGCCCTTTCCCTCTGTATAGAAGCTTTGCCCTCTTTTGTCTTAATTAGTCCTACTTTCTTTTCCCATGCCATTTTTCTCCCAAAAGAGTAGAAAGAGACATTGGAATTTGCAGGAAAAACTGAATCCAAAGCTATCACGTTCTTCCAGTATATAATTAAGACTTCGATGCAAATGGCACACTCGACAAGCTTTTTTGTAGACCCCAGCAGTATATTTTGTTGATCGAGACAAAACCGCACACATCCTCAGTTTGCCGTAATAGACACGAGCTCAACCCCAGCAACAACAAGAGCACCACTAAATCCTCAATGATTAGCTTCGGCCGCTCGCTCCCGATTGAGATTACAGCAAACGAGCATAGAAAACACGTCAAAAGAACATCTACCAGAAGCGCCGAGAGTGTTCAGGGCGACTCGCAACAAAAAAATCGGTCACTGCACAAGTTTTGACGCAAGCGCCAAGGGCCGGTCTCGCAGTCAATCACAAACACACACAAACCGAAACAAACGGGAATCGGAAAACGCGAAGACAAAGGAGCATCGAAACAGAACTAGAACGCGAAACAAACATCAGGCAGCCGAGCACAAAAACAGAAGCGCACATAGAATCAGAAGACGAAGCATAGATTACCAGTCCAGTCTCGCTATCGCTGGCGAGAGTAAACTTCTGATCGGAGCTGTAGTCCTTGGCGAGCAAGTCTGCAAACCAAAATCGACTCGAACCTCAAAAAAACCAAAAACGCACAGAGAGAGAGAGAGAGAGAGAGAGGAGGAGGAGGAGGTACCTTTCGCCTTCTTTCCGAAATCGGAGAAGAAAGAGGGTCCTTTGTTCATGTTTCCGATCAGAGAAAAATGGAGAATCTAGAGAGATCTCCTCAGCGATTGGAGATACGAAGGTTGAAGAAATGAGAGAGAGAGAGAGAGAGAGAGAGAGAGAGACGATGGGAGTCCGAGGGAGCGTAGGGTTTATCTAAAACCCTTTGAAAAATTTCCGACTGTGTTCCCCCGGGGCAAGCAAGAGGAGCACGAAAATCGAGGCCGAAATATTTTTATTATTATTTTTTTGCCGTCGCAGGTTTCTATTTTATTTAGTTATTTAATTTGCTGAATGTCTTTGATAAAAAAAAATTGCTAAATGTCAAAAAAAAAAAAAGGGATGAACCAAAAAAACAAAAAAAG
This sequence comes from Rhodomyrtus tomentosa, assembly GCA_028455895.1. NCBI lineage: Eukaryota > Viridiplantae > Streptophyta > Magnoliopsida > Myrtales > Myrtaceae > Rhodomyrtus > Rhodomyrtus tomentosa. The sequence goes on along the minus strand of JAPCWY010000001.1, from coordinate 28,557,599 downwards.
GGATATTTTATTCGAATTTTTTTTTTAAAGGACTCACACGAAGGAAATAAGATGCCCAATAGGTACTTAATCGAAAATCAATCTACCTTTTAGGTACTCGATCAATGATCGACCTACTTTTTGGATAAACTAACAATCAATATACCTTTTTTTTCTCCTCTTGACTGATAAGTTATGTATGCGTACAACGACGCGTTGGCAAATACGGGATGATAGGCAATGATATTAACTCAATAGTGTGGATCATCCGCTCGACATGATATCAGTGACTTAACGTTGATATTTTTTGTTTGTTTGATCGAATAATGTAATTCTCGATGCGTCAATGATTCGGTTTAGTTTGGTTTTTCAAGAAAATCTAACCGACCTAAATCGCTAGGGTGTAAATTTGAACTGAATAGAACCTTGCCCTGAATTAAATATGAACTAAACCAAAAATCCAATTCGATGCAGTTTGATATCAGATTTTTCTTTTTTTTTCTTCTCTTTTTTCTTTTGGGTTCTAATTTGAGGGAGCTGCCAGCCATTAGCTGTGGGCCGATGACCACCCACCCACTCTCATCGTCCTTAGCAAGGGGCCGCTACCCCTCATCCTCATCCAGTAGCCAGCAATCTTGCTAGCCCTTTACTCTAAAAATTTAAAAAAAAACAAGAAAAAAGAAAAAAAAATGATATTTGGAATATTTTTAATGTGTTTTGGTTAACTGAACCCGAACGAAATAGTTATTTTTCGATTACTCAAACAAAAAATTGAACCAACCTTAAATGCCCAAATTTTCAATTCAATTCGATTCGATTTTTCAGTTACATTTTGACACTCCTATTTATTAAGATCCGAATGATTTATGGTGTGCGTCAAGTTATCTGTCTGAGTATGGGCCTGTGTTACCGTGTACGATGCTCGGCCCGATCGGAGAATGTAGACCGGTCGGTCTGGGATGAGGGTTTCGAGGAAAGACCGACTTGAACTTTGCCGTAATGCAAATCAATTATCCAAGTAGACCCACAAGCCACGACTTTAAAAAAAATCAATTATCCAAGTTTCACCGTGGGGGAGCGAATCAAATCCATGGTTGACCGCATAGTTGACCCTTAAACGGCGCCGCCCGGTGGACTTGTTTCTGCCGCACAAAAAAGAACCAAAAAAAAAAATTAGAGAGTAAATCCTACGCCTGCCCGACATACGCTACGGGTCTGACGCCCACGCCGATCACCGCGAAAGCACTCGCCGGAGCACCTCAGCCAACTGTCTTGGTGCAGTGAGATGTGGCAAGTGGCCCTCCGTGTCCACCACCTCCATCGTGTTCGGACCGCCCAAGTGGCTCGTCAAGTACGTGGCGGCCGACGCCGGTATCGCGACGTCGTGAGCGGTCTGAACTATGCAACAAGGCACCGTCACAAGGCCCAGCACACCCCTTAAGTCGCTGTTGACCACCGTGCGCAGCACGAAGAGCGATATGTCGGGCCTCATGTTGAACAAGGTCCGGCTGAACTCGCGGACCGCGGCCGGGACATCGGACCCCACGGCTAAGGGCGCGTAGCCGTTCACCCACGCCTCGTAATTCGACTGCATCGCCGTGAAAACTTGCTCGATCTGCTCTTGCTCGAACCCGCAATGGTAATCTTCATCGTTCAAGAACCTAATGTAAAAATGCTCTGAATGTGGGAGCGAAAATTTGAAAGTTACGGACAAAAAATTTGGAGTCTGCTCGAGTCCGGAATGTGCGTACCTTGGCGAGGCTCCGATGAGGACGAGCTTGGTGAAGAGGCGCGGGCGTCGGATGGCAGCCAGGATTCCAATCATGGCCGACACCGAGTGCCCGACGTATGCGCAACGGTCGATGCCCAGGGCGTCGAGAATGGAGAGCAGGTCATCGACGTAGCCATCGAGCGTGGAGTAGCGCCGGAAATCGAAGCAGCCCGGATCGACGCTGCCAGCGCACACAAGGTCGTAGAGGACGACGCGGTAGCGGGGGAGGAAGGAAGGCAGGATGCGCTGCCACGCGGACTGGTCGGTCCCAAAGCCATGAGCGAGGACGAGGACCCGGTCGCCGTTGCCGACGGCACGGACGTTGAGGGCGTCCAAGAGGTTGTGGTTCATTGAGTGGGGGGAGGAGAAAGAAGTGGGCAAAGTGTTTTTGGAAGGCGTAGAGAGCGCCATTTATAGTGGTAAGTTGAGGGGATTTTTCCTGCTCTGTATGCTAATAATTGATTGGGCTGGTTGTGTCAATAGATGGAGAAAAAGAGAGGAGAAAAATGCTTGGGGAAGGACAATTTACTTTTCGTAAAGTTGACGTCATATAGATACGATGCCTCTCAACTGTTCAAAACCATGCTAGATTGGAGACATCATTTCCCAAGGAATAGGGAAAAGATTACATAGTTGTATAATATTCCTGTCGGTTATTTATGACAGTATATTTAGATTTGTGCAAATAGAACTGAATTGGGACTAGCCCGGATCAACCGAGTTGGTCCGGTCCTTGAGGCGAGCAGTCCGGTCCTCGATCCCAATAAGTGAGATCGGTGATCGGACGGTCTTGTCCAATCTCCAGTTCCATATATTGGGATCGAACCGCCTATAATATATAATTATTTTTATATATAAATATATGCAATTAGAAAAAAAGATACTTGAGAACAAAAATCTCAGCTTTTTTCCCACTCATGGGTAACCCAGTTGGTTAGGGCGCACTTGAGATTGTGTGGTAGAGCACTGGTCCCAGGTTCGATTCCTCATATGAGCACTTGTGATTGAAGTGAGGGGTCATGGCAGTGGGTTGTTGTGCTAGTCTCCCTCGAGAAATACTTGACGTGTGCGAAAGCTGACCCAGGCACCTTGGTTATAAAAAAAAAATATCTCAGTTTACTACAGGATATGCTTCAACCTCCATCATCCCTTACTATTCTTGAAAAATTATTTCAAAAATAAGAAAATGTTAATTCCATAATCAATCTAACGAGTTCAAAATGCTACAGGAGGTTATAGTTAGCGGTCCTATTAGGTAAGGATCAATGCCGGATCGGACCATCGGTCTCGATCCCATCCGGTCCGTGGTCTCGAAAAAATGGAGATCGGGACTACTGGTTCGGTCCTTGGTTCCATGCCGGGACTGGATCCGCCCTAACCATGTACACCCCTACGTATATCAATCATCGCGTGTTTTGAATAAAGTAATCATTAATTGAAAAATCATGATATCAAAATAATGACGTCATACTGTTATGTTGGCGGGAGCCCAAGGAATAATGACCCATTGGCAATATGAATTTCCCTAAAATATAGCATTCGGTCGGTACTCGCAAAGACTTTTTTTGTCCCCTCCCCTTCTCGCTCTCAGTATGTTGTTCGTGTCAAGCTTCTCCTAAGTCATGAAATATGTCCCTCCGAATTTGGATATTTGGTTGGAAGAATGATATTGACAAACCGACAAAAAATTTAAGGCTAAATTGAGACAATTAAAAGTTTAGAAATAAATTGATTTTGTACAATAAATTTATGATTTTTTGGATAACTTTTCCATACGATGGTTTCACCTGCGCATGTGACGATGGCTTGACCTGCGCATGTGACGATGGCTTGATCTTGAATCAAAGACCACGGAGGGAGGCATAGCTAATGCCCAATGGTGAGAGAGAGATGGGCGGGAGGATTAGTGGTTAGTGTTTGGTGGAGATGTAAGTCAGAGGTGAAAATTAGAATTGCAATGGCCGTGTGTGCCGGCGTCAATCAGTCGGCTCAGGTTTCCATGATGCCCGCGTGAGACAATACAGGAATGAGATTGACCCGACCCGAACCAACCAAGAAGGATGTCCCTCCGGATTTAGCTATTTAGCCGGAAAATCTACATTAGTAAATCGTCAAAAAATTTAGGATTAAATTAGAATAATTGAAAGGTTTAGAACTAAATTCACTTCCGTATGATAAGAGAGAGGGGGGGTTAATTGTTAGGGTTTGGTGGAGATGCAAATCGGATGTGAGAATTAGGATTGCAATGGACGAGTGTACTTGTGTCAATGGGTTGTGTCGGGTTTTCAACTCGAAACAATAGAGAAATGTGCTTGACCCAATCCGACTTGAAGCATTAAAGATGCAACCCAAAGCTCGGGTTCCATATTTCTCTTTTACACTTAAATTATAAGGCCCCGTTTGTTTCACGATTTTTTTTTCAATGATAGCCTATATCGCTTAAAAAATGAATGGACGAAAAATATTTTGATCATCCACAATAATGTTTAGACATGAATTTTTGTCGATATGAAATCATTTTCTATTCTTTTGGACTAAAAAATATTTTTTATTGACTAATTAGTTCAAACGATATAACTGATCAATTTTAAGTAAATCATTCGTTTTTCTCGTAACAAACCGTGCCTAAAAAAATTATTGTCTTTCTATAAAAATAGATGTACGCATAAATGTGATTTTTACAATTTATTGGCATTGTGTTCATTGTGTAATAGAGTAAATTGCTTAATATATTATAGATCTAAGTATTCCGCACACATCACAACGCTCGTTCATATTTGCGCGAGAGTGTGTGTAAATGTATATTGGTCTGGTGCTTTTATAGATATGAAAACAGATATTTTGGTCTTTCTGATATAGATAAAAAAAATAAAAAAAAATAAACAATAAAAGAAAGGAATGTGCTTGACCTTCCTTGCGTGTATTAACTGTTGTTCCCCCTTTTTATATTTTCACTTTGTCGAATTGTTCTCGGCAAAGCATTATGCATTTGCCCCCTGCTTCCTTCCTTATTTTAGTAAAAATAATGAAGAAAAATTCAACTTTTTCACTAGTTTAAGGGATATCCTCCTTTTTTTTTTTGGAAAAAAACCATAGATGCCGGGAATCAGTGACGAAAATTAATATGAGATTCGACTAATCATTAGGGAAAAACCAAATTTAGATAAGTGAGCAACATTCCCACGTGAAAAACCTGATCGGAAACGCGACCCGAAATCTTTATTAACCTCGGAATTGAATTCATTACCTGTCCCGAATTGCAAAAACTCGAAAATTCGGTTGATTCGTGCTTCGATTCGGGTATGTATTATTTGGTTTCGGCACTCTTAGACGCGCCTCGTGTTTCTGCGGGCGGAAATAGAAAATGAGATTAGAGAAGGAGCCAACTCAACTCTTATAACGTTCTTATTGACTCCATCGCTTCTTCATCGTACGTGAAAAAGGTTTCGAGTTTCGACAAAATTGAAGGAACAAGAATCCTACCAAGAAAACGAAAGATCGCATCGACACAACTTGAAACTTCGTACGCTTCAAAGTTTGGTTGGTTTAGGGGGACTGACTGGGCAGAGAAAGCACACCCACATGTCGAAATAGAATTGAAAGGAAATGCTAAGTTTGTCAACATAAATAAACAGGACTCAGTTTTTCGTAATTTTTTTTGTTTTATTTTCAATTGATAATGACAGTTAAAATAGACTCCCGATCATGGTCCAAATTACTCTTAATTGGTAAAAAGTCCAATTTTCCAGGCATTTGACACTACCGACGACAAGATGAGGACTAGGTTGCACGGATTCCGTGATATATTTAGGACTTACTTTCCCTTTTTGAAACATTTGAACTTTGGAGTCAATTGCACTCAGTAAAAACGTTTGAGATCTTTAGTGTAATTTTCCCTCTTAGTGATACTTTTGAGTTTCCCCTATTACATGGATATATATATATATATAATGAGTGCACAATTAATCGTTCTAGAAATTGAGTTTTTCTCTGGAAATTGAAATGAGGAAAATCGAGAAGCTCGCGAATTCATCTCGTGATAGGCAAAAAAATGTTTGACGACCTCAATGTATTTGAGAGAGACCTCGTAAAACGGATGGCAAGAGAACGATTCCGAGGATCCCACCACATCACTTATGACTTTGATACCATCTTAAATCGAATGTTTAGCCATGATGAGCAATCTATCTTTGCTGCAAAGCTCATACAAAAAGGCTGCCAAAATATCTGGACAATCTTAGTTAGTGGCCCGACATGAGGGGGAATCTGATTCAGTGGATGTAGTCTTCCTTCCAATAATATCTTCACTAGTCCAAATGTGTTAGGCCTTTTCATTTGGCACTAGCTTTTCCGGTCGGGGTGGAACTGATCAACACCAGCCCAAGTCAACTTTTTCCTTTAACGCTTCCTAGCTTTGTATACCCTCGTTCTATTGTCAACAAGACAGCATTGACGGCAGTAACGTGGCCTATCGAAAGGTCCTATTTGACAAAAAAAAAAAAAGAGAGTAATTTTAACAGAGTCTAATGCAAGGTCCTCGCTATTTAGTAAAATGTGCTTGATCGGTTTCATCTAATAGATTAGAGATAAGTGTCAAAAAAAAAAAGTTATAAACATATTGTATTAGTGTCAATTTAATCCTCAACCTTATTTGATGTCAATTCAGTCCTACACCTTTTGCATTAATGTATATTCGGTCATGAATCTTTTATTGATGTCAATTCAATCTTAAACTTTTTGCATTTGTGTCAATTTAGTCCTAAATATTTTGCATTTGTACTAATTCAATTGGCCGAATTAAGACTAAATTGACACAAATACAAAAGGTTTAGGACTGAATTGGTACAAATGCAAAAGATTTAATATTGAATTGACACCAATATAAAATATTTAGGATTGAATTAATACAAAAAAATATTTATGATTAAATTGGTAACAATATAATAAATTTATGATTTTTTTGACACGTTTCCGTAATAAATTACTGTACACATGTTTTAACTATAAAATTTTATTTTTACCGATCTTTTTTTCTTTTCCTCGAATAAGTAGCAAAACCCTAGGACTCACCACTGCAGTGGCAGTCTACTTCAAAGCTGTCCAAGACCCTAATCTGTCCAAGACCCTTTGCTGCCCTTCTCCTCTTGGATGCTCAAAACTTGGAAATGATTAGCAACATGTGTCGCAAGACGTGTGAATGGCGCTTCAACTTTTTTCCCTTTCGTTTTATTCACTTTGGCCCCCCCAAAAAAAAGTTCTTGAAGATGAAGCCATCAAGGATGGGCAGGGCCCCCCGATCTCCAACATCGTCTACTACTTGAAACAATGACACCTGCGAGAGAGAGAGAGAGAGAGCTATGACTGTGGAGGAATATTTAATGGGGATCTAGTGGCCAGTTTCATTGTTCATGGAAGCTATCATCTTATCCATACCTTTCTTCTCAATTTCTATCATCCTTGCAAGTAACATGTAAAGTTCCCCACTTTATGCGATTTGTGAGACGGAGAGAATCTGCATGACCATGTTTCAAGCGACATGAGATCTCGGATAAGTCTGTATAACCTCTTGGGACCGAGGTAATTGGCATGTCGTAATCTTTTAAAAGCAATGTGAAAAGACTTTTGTGTCTGCCCATATATTTATTACGAGTTATTCACAAAACTAATCTTTTTGTTAGCAATGAACCAACGGGTTAATTGTAGATATTGCAATTATGCTAGTTTAGTTTTAAATCTTCTTTTTGCCAATCTAGTTATAAATATATTTGCATTTTTGCCAACTCAATCCATTTGGTCAATTCTAGTAGGAATCACTAAAGCGGCAGAGCTCGCGCCAACGTGATATTTTTTTTTTTTAATAATAGCTTAAGAATATTTTGAAGATTTTATATATATTCTTTCTTTTTTTTTTTTGTTTTTTCCCCTAGAATTAGGGCCAATGTTGGCATCACCATGTCAGTGCTGATCGATCAAAGTTAACCAGATATACAAATGCAAAAGGTGAGAAATTTATCAAAAAAGTCTTAAACCTATTATACTTTTGCCAATTCAGTCATAAACTTTATGCAATTGTACCAATTCAGTCCTAAACTTTTTTTATATGCTAATTCAATTCTAAACTTTTTGCATTTATGTCAATTTAATCCATCCAGCCAACTTTGGCCTACCGACGCAAACATAGACACCGGCACTAACTTGGACTCCAGCACTAACGTGAATAATTTTTAATAATATTTAAAATTTTGAATTGTTCTTTTTCTTCTTTCTTCGACCTCCAGTTGATTGCCACTGGCGCAGGGTCAGCCATGGTGAGGAGCAACCTCGGCCAGACTATCCTCAGCTTGTGGCCGGTCCCCGACGACGACTGGCTAGAAGTGGAATAAAGAATGAAAGAGGAAAAAAAAAGAAAAATTTTCAAAATGTTTTAAAATATCATTAAAATTTATTCACTTCAACTCCGATCGTCTAAGGTTGGCCGAATATACTAAATTGACACAAATGTAAGAGGTTTAAGATTGAATTATCATTAAAAAAAGATTTAAGACTAAATTGACACAAATGTAAAATATCTATGACTAAATCGGTAAAATTGTAACGGGCTTAAGAATTTTTGACAAATTTTCTTTACAAAAAGTTTACGATCAAATTGGCAAATAAAAAAAAGTTTACGACTAAATCGGTATAGTTGCAGTAGGTTTAGGATTTGTTTGGTAATTATCTCTAACGTGATAATACAATAGGGCCAGCTAAAGAGAATCTACTGAGACTTTTTTAATTGAATCATTAAGAGTTTCAGCTTCGACGCACTTTTGGTGTCCATTATGACGGAGGAGAATGGTGGAAGTCACGCGTCACTGCGAAAAGTTGGGGCGTCTGCTTTTTCTATAATTAAAAAGGCGGGAGAGACCCCCCTTAATCTTTTCTCGAGTTGGAAAATTTGTTCCAAAGCCAGGACTCAGACACCATCAAATTCAATCAATGACCTTGGAAAGTTCATCTCTCACTTGATTTGATTTGGACGATGCTGAGAGTGGAGGACTCTTTTGGAGTCTTCCATTCTACTTTTTAGAGCACGCGCATGGTTGCCATGGCCCTTTTCGCTGACGAGTGGATTCCTCGACTCAGATTCAAGACTAATTGATTGCATTTGAAATTAAACTTAGATAGATAGATAGATAGACAGACAGAGATAGAGGCGGGCCTCTTGGAAAATTTGATTGCAGATGAATATAGAGCAGTAGTTTATAGCTTCTTTGTCACGTGATGACAATCATTGTTTCTGACTGCGTTTGATCGTCCGGATTTTTAGTCACAATAAAATTGGATAAAATGGGATAAGAAATCTAAGAATTTGATCATATCTTTATCTTCTGTTTGATGGACTGCGAATTTAAAGTCGGATATATTTATATCTTATCATACTATCTATTGTTTAGTAGAAGTTAGATATCAATATAATGATTCTTCACTTGCATCATTCGGAGGCTCTACACGAGAGCCGAGCGAGCAGATCTCCGGCCACTCGCACGGTTTGCGCCAGGAGCTATTGCGACAGGAAAGAGAGGCAGCGACTGGCAGATGAGTCGCTGAGGAACTCGTCATGTACTTGAATAGCTGGGGTCGGAGCTGAAACCTCGGGAATTTTCCATGGGAGATCTGTGAAAAGAGGAGCCCAAAAGATGAAAAAATTAATGGGATATCACGTCATATGCACTTCTTGGAGGGCAAGTGATATGTACCGCATACAAAGGGGCGACGGCCTTTGTTCTAAGAGCGAGCACAGGAAAAGAAGGCAGTTTGTGAGGATAATCCAAACGTATGGGACAAACCTCATCTTCCCAGTCGATATCCAACCGATTGTCCTCCATGACAAAATCTGACAAGGTCCCTTCGCACAGATTTCTTGCCATTGTGAAAACTCGCGAGACGATTGCTGATGAGAATCCGCAAGTGCACAAGCACCCAAAAAAATGTACGTGGTCAGGGTAGTGAAATCTCTTCGGAAATTAGATGCTTTTGTTTGGGAACAAACCCTGAACCACAAGCATAAGATCAAGTCATTGGGAGATGATGAAGGAGTGATTTCAAAAGGAAAAGATGGCCACGATGGCTTTGAAAAGATTCATTTTGAGATTGTAAAACATCCAAGAACCGATTAAGACAGTTCTCCGCATATAAAAGAAATATTGACTGTGAAGCTGAAGAGGAAGTTTTCGACAGTTGAGTTGATGTGGCCGAAGAAAGGGAAAGACGAACCAGATTGAGATCACCACCGGCAACTTCGCCTCCGCCAGAGAAGTTGCCCGCAGCTCCCACCGTCGTTGGAGAGGCGACCAACCGCAGCCGAGGAGGTGACTGGGCGTCGCACAGAGGGTGGCTTGAGTGATAGATAAGAGAAATCATATCCGACTTTATTCGTCTCTTCCCTTAAGATTATTTTGTCCCCTTTATCCTGTACTGGACAGCTACCAAACATAAGATATGATAAAACATATCATACCGAGTCTTTAAGCATTGTTTGTCCCCAATATTGTTGTACGTTGCCAAGTTCAAAACAAATATACTTCTAGGATATGCACACAGAAGTCACGAAGAAATGAGTTCGTCAATTACTCGATTTTCTTCTTGGAATTTCACCTTGAATTCGCGGTCAAATTTATTGGAGAAAATAGAGAAGAAGAAATAAAGAAGACAAAATCGTTAACAATAATTTGTGATTTGATCATATTTATAAATAACCAATCCAATCGACACATATCCAAGGAACAAATACCTTATCGAGGGGCCGTCATTACTTGTCATGATCGAGCACCACTTCTCTTTATTTCATTAACAAATCCTTTTCCCGCCCATTTCAATCTAGTTTCTTAATTATTTGAACACGACAAACTATTTTAACAGGGCCTGGTCGGGCCGAAGTGAGTGTCGAGCCTTTAGTCAGCTCTCGATGGATTCAATCAAGTGGTGAGTCCAGAATTTGCCCTAAACGTTTTACCGAATGTCGAGCCTTTATATTAAACGTTTTACCGAGTGTAATTGAGTCCCAAAGGTTCAAAAAGGATAATTAAGTCCCAAATATTATAAAAATCAGTACAATCGAGTCCTAATCTTGTCGTCGGTAGTGTTAAATCGCTGGAAAATTGAACTTTTTACCAATTAACAATAATTTGGACCATGATCGAGGGGGGAAAAACACAGAGCGTATTTGTTTTCTAGTAACTGTCTATCTTAATTATGATCATTAATTGAAAATAAGACAAAAAATTGACGGAAAACTGAGTTCTGTTTCTTCAATCTCAAATTCAACAGTAAAAAGTTAGTTTAAATGTCATTCTATAGGATCGAAGTGTCATTTGTTATTACTTAATCATTCATAGATACGGCAATGATAAGAGAAATAAAACTCACGAGCTTAATTTCAATAAGACAATCAAATTCAACAAAATTTGTCTAAATAATTCTGAAAGGGAAACCCTAGACATGATTGTAGGCATCTGTATTTGGTTGACTAAACTTTGATTGAATTTTAGCATGAGAATGAATCATCTTATCGAAAGATCAAGAAAAAAAAAAAAAAAAGCCGTCCGGATCTCCTGCAGAAATAATTTGGAAGATCCAAAACCAAAAATATTAGTACTTGCTAGTAATAACATAAATCAATATAGATGGATTCGAGATCCGATTCAAAACAAATATAGCACCTATGAGTACATAAAAAATGTATGGAATCGATTTTTTTTTTTTAATGAATAGGTCCAATCGTAGTTTAAGATTTAACGATCAAATATTGTGTACTACTTAAAATTTGATTTTACATAACTTGAGACTTATTTAACAATTGATGCTCAAGAATCAGACATCCAATCAACAAGAAGAAGCCTACAAGCTAAAGAACATGTGAGGTTCAACAAATAAGTGAAAAGACAAACTTCGCGCCAAAAAACATGTGAACAACCATTCAGACAATCTCGATCTTGCATGTAAAAAACGACAGAAATAACAAATTGAGACAATAGTTTTCCCCTCTAGAGAGCCTGTCATTAATTTGCTCAAACGCTCATATGCGCAAGTTAATGAACAAAACCGGGGTAAGATCACAAAAGGACGATAGTTTGCTACAGCTTAAAGCGCTGCAAAAGAGAGAGACAGAGACCTTCTCTTTGGTGGAGGCATAGATCAAGAAGAGAAGAAGATAGCGAGTTCAATAAACGATGCCAATGGCATTGGTGCTTGATGATCATAGTGGCATTAGTCTTGAGGACTCTCGCTCCATAGTTCAGGAGCAATGATGCGCTCGAAAGCGGCACCACATACGGTACCGACCGATACCCATCCGACGACTTCTTTTTGTAGATCGTGTAAAAATGTCGGGCTGCCAAAAACCAATCGAGGAGAATAAGATTATGGAAGAGCTTTCTATATTCGTGGGAAGAAGCCTTTAGTGAGTTGTGTTGAGTAGATGTCTCTGGGTTTACGGCTATTAACAATGTGAATCTTTGGTTTTGCTTCGCCGCGGTTCAAGAACCCAAGGTGATTGTTGTTCTTTTCACTCTAATATAAAATAGCATTTAAGGCACATTGTTGAGCGACGTGGGACAATACTTCAACACTCCCTCTCACGTCACGTGATTACGGTTACTTTCACTTTATAATATTTATTATCATTCCATTTGCTATTTCTGTTGGAGTAAACTTAATTTAAGTCCTTGTGAATTTGTTTGCATAAGCGAACTTTTCACATTCACTCTATTCCACTTATTACACTTATACATTCACTTATACATATAGAAGATGTAACGTGACTCATATTGTTGTGAAGATCAGAATATTAGACTCCTCTTGCTTTTCATTTTGTTTTTTAAACTGATACTTGATGATGAAATCTGTTCCATTCCATGCGAAGACAACTGAGTTCAGCTTCCTCTTTCCGCTTCCGCTTCAAAATCATTGGCGACGTACCCGAGCTCGAAATCGAAACTCGAGCAGTCGGCAGTTTTTGGAGCCGGAAAGGTGACGACAGCGACGAGGAGCGAAGAAGGAGGGGGGGAAGGGCTTGAGGTGAACGAGGGATAGAAAAGACAGATGGCCTCGGGGAGGAGAGGAGAGGAAGAGAGGATGAAAAGTCTTGTTGCTGCAGAGGAAGAGAGATGAAGACATGAGAGGGGAAGATCCGTTCAAAAGTAAATGAAAGAGGGGAGAGAGGAGATGGACTTCCAGTTTTGATTTTCTATACAGTGTCACAGGACACGTGTTTCTTTCTTAGTGAAGCCACGTGAGCTTATGCACGTATGAAGTGTCAATATTTGTGTACATCGCTAGCTCGCTTTAATGTCAATATATTTTTTTATCAATTAAGTGTCAAATCAAAGAAAAAAACGATCACTTAACTGTCAATTCCGACAAAAAATGATCATTTAAGTGTCAACTCTGATCAAACAGTACACGTGGTATTTTTAAAATTAATTTCTTAATATTATGTAGAATCTTTTTTAAAAAGTCAGCCCACATGGCGTCCATGTGGCAATTTTTTTTAAAAAAATTTAGTCCACGTGGATGCCACACGAACTTTTAAACAAAAAATTAAGTTAATTTTTTTTATACAAAAATAAAATTAAGAAGAAAAATAACTCAAAAAAAAATAGCATATGCAGTTGTAGTTAGGGGTGAGGAAATCGAACTACCCAGATCGGATCGGGACTGGTGATCCGATTCCCGATTCTAGAGGGAGCGATCTGATTCATGGCTCTAGGTTTCTAGGATTGGACCGCTCGGACCGGACTAATCAAATTTTCTTATTTTTATTTTTTAAAAGATACCATCTCTTTACTTGTAGATGCATTTGACGTACGTTCCTAGCTCTTCATGCCGCTGAAATTTCGATAGAAACCTGTCAATTGTGCCGTATTCTAAACGTTAGCATTAAGTGTGATATGACAATAGCTAACATCAGAAGATTCCATGTACCTAACATGTAATGCCTTTCGAACAATGAAAGGAAGGGCTTCTGATCAGAAGAAAAACTGTCATATTTTCTGTTGGAAAGTGGTTCAAAGTAATATACTTATGGTTTAGTGGCAACATGGTCTGGGTACATGATTGCAAGGTGGCCAAAATAATCGTACCTCGGTCACTCATGAATTTTTTTATTGCTAAGGTGGCTAAAATCTTCTCCTCTAAGTTCTTAAATGGCTTGAGCACATTTATGAATTTGTCGAGGAAAGAATTTCGAGTTGCACTTTTCATGTCAGGAGTGGTGTTTTTTTTTTTGGCATGAGTTCGGTCCAATGGAACCGTCTGAGAACTGGACCGAACCGGTGGTCCGATCCCTAGTTTCGAAAAATTGAGAATCGGGACCATCGGGGTTCTCGATTCTTGAGAGGAACCATACCAAACTAGTAACCGATCTCCCCTGGTTGTAACCCTAGCCACTACCGCCTAGGGGTGGAGGACTTCCTAAGGGGGTTGCCGAGCCCGAATGACTCCCGTCGTGGCCTTGCCATGGTTCGATGAGGCATAGTCATCGTTGGGCGAGGTCGAAATCGCTCAACCAAGACTCGGCGTGGTCGTCATTGGGTGATTCCGACCTCTCCGTGTGTGGCATCCCCCGTTTGCGGGATTCCTAATGATCAAAGATAATCAAAAGAGATTAGAAAGCTGATTATGATGCAGGAACTCGAAACCTCATTATATTGAATCAAGCAAGGAGGCCGAGAGATGTCAAGGTGACATACGTGAAAGTGAGTTAGAAAAAATATCAAGTAACTTGTCAATTTTAGATTGTCATGGCTCAAGTGATATTATGAGGAATTGGTCATGTACATTGAGGAATATGATGGATAGAAATTCGAGTTTCATTGACCAATTCCCCATCAAATGGAATTGATGAGATATTCGAAAAATCAATTGAGAAATTTTGAGTTCAAGGATTATAGTTCATTTGGCCGAGAATTTTAATTCCAAGATTTATATATTATCTAGTGAAGTCAATGAGGAATTGGAGGATTAACTTGGAATTATTACATGATCGAAAATATGAGGAACATTGACGCCATTGTATCAAGCTTGGGAAGCAAGGAAATTTATCAATAGCCGATTGATCAAGGGCTTATGAAAATTATCATAGGCTTGGCTTAATGGATTAAATTCCCTTAAGCTTGAAGGGACTTTCGACCATTGGGGGTAGAAACACGACTGCAATGTCCCATGTGCATGAAGAATGATTGGCTGAGAAAATCTTCGGAAATGGCAAAAGGAATTATCAATCATTGGTTCATTGTCTTCTTAAGATATTGCAAGTGATACTTGACCAATGAGGGCAAGGCAAAGTGGCAAAAAATCAAAGGAGGAATATCAAGTCACTAAGGTTTTGGGACAAATGGCACTAATAAAGAGGAATTAAAATATGTCTCAAACGAATAGGGGCATAAAAGGATCGATTTGGAATTATTAGCGATTTATGGACGGATGGCAAAAATCTACATCCAAGAAGATTAAGAGATAGTGAGATGTTGTCACAACCCTATATTACATGTGATAAGTTAAAGGAATTTCGTTGGCCTTCAATAGAAGCGAACTTGCATGAAAAACATCAAGTGACCCAAGAGCTCGTATTCTCGGTTTTCAGTGCACGTCGAAAGTAAAACGGCTCGTTCGAAGTCGTCCGGAGGTCAATTTGAGCTCTGTTTTCTCTCATGTGACCGTAAGACAATGAGGAATATGAATATGAGCTCCAATTACAAGAAAAGTGGATGAACAATTATCAATTTTTCCGAGAGTGAGTCTGGACGTGGTAACTCACCTTTGGCTTGGTGAGGAAGTTAAAAAAAAAAGTGAAAGCCAATCCTAGTGAATAATTGAACAAATGGCATGCTAAGAGAGGGAATGAAAGGTTGGAAAACATAAGCCTAAGAAATTAGGACAAATGGCGTGAGAAGATAGGGTTGAACATGCATGCAATGGAAGTCGATGACAAGTATGCCCACCGAGTAGCAACTCTCTTGCGCCAAGTGTCACTCAATACTTGCCCCCTACTCATCCAAACTCTATATAAATATGACATTGGGAAGCAAGGAGAGGTTTTTCACTCATCTCACTCTCACTCTAGTCACGACCAAGAGGAACAGAATTTGGACAGCTTGGGGCGAGAAGAAGAAGGAGAGGAAATTGGGCGATCAAGCAAGCTTAGAAGCACAAAAAAAGGCAAGAGATTCCTTCAATTTTACCGCAGGATAGATGTTTATCGAGTACTTGCCATGATAGGGAGTTCAAACCAAGTAATTAGGACAGAAAATGATTTCTATGGACTGAGATGCTGCTACTGCTGTTCGATTCTGGTTTAGGCACGGAAATGGGGTTGTGATTGAGCTACATTTTGTTATCTTGAGCTAAATGTTGGTGAGCTAGGCTAGGATATAAATGGTAGTCGAATGACTAGCTGAATTGAGACAATGTGGACTAATTTGTGGGATTATAACTGAGATGGTGTTCGATTTTCAGTGCAGAAATAGTTCTGATTTGGTTTCGATTTTGATGCTATTTCGATATAGAAATCGAGCTATGTTATCCCCTTTTGCTGTGGAAATTGTAGAGTTATGTTGATGTCAAGTAGGGATGCGAATGGGTAGCAAAATTGGGGAAATCTAGAATTGTTTTAAGGTCAAAGATTGGTTCGGTACAATCAGAAATTGATCTGGTGTTTATGCAATGTTTTGATACTAAAATTGAATCACACTATCCTTATTTGACTTAGAAGTTGCAGAACGATGTTAGTCATATATAGATGGTCGAATGGTTAGTGAAACGAAGAGAATTCATGCCATTTTTAAAGAGGAAAACTGATTCCGTTTGGGAATAATGTATACCAGATTTTCGGGCCTGAATTTGTTTTCGAAATGGTCTATTAAAATTATGAGAAAATGAAATAGAGAAGTTAAGGAATATCTCTCGTGGACCTTAAGTCTAAGTTGTGATGAATTTCCTTGATGAAATTGTGAATTTATGGATCAAGAACGTGGTTGACCCGAGAGCTTCAATTGGATATTCTCTTGGTCTTGATGATTCAATTCTCATGTGCTTTGCTTGATTAAATTCAATGCTGTGATTTCCATGTACTTGTCATTGTGGACATTGACATTGGTATGTTGGCATTGCAATTGAGATATTGCTTGCGAGAATTGAGATTGTGAATCATGAGAATTCATAGCCAAACATACATTGTACATGGAACGATATCGATGAGATATGTGGAGTTATTTCTCTTCAGTGCACTGAGTCGAGTTAACACCCCTGGGCTGTGTGTAGGGATTTGTATGTACTTATGGATCCTGAGCTGTGTGCGGAGTAGAGTCGTACCACGTATCGTGGATGCCTGGAGTAGGGGTCGCAAGTCAATTGACTTGCGACGGTGAGACGAATGAAGAGCATGTCATTACATATCGCATTGGCATCCTCATTATTTTAAATTGTTATTACCTAATGATCTGAATTGGTATTGTTATATGCCTTGATGCCTTGACACCTTGACTATGTATTTGCCTTTATAGTTTGGTTTAGGGAGTCTTAAAACCCCTATGATGGGGTTGAACGTTTTTCTTGTTAGCTGTCGCGCTAGCCCACACTGTGAGAACATTTTTTCAGATCGGAAGATACGATGGCTAGGATTTGGTTTGGTATTGGAATTGGAAGCTAGAAAAGACTTGGGATGCCACACCGTGGGTCTGCGAGGACTCGGCCAGGGACAACTAGGCCTCGCTGACCACTGGCGAGGCCTTTGCGACCCTCTTAGGAACTCCTCCACCCATCACCGGCGGCGAGGGCTCACAACCCTTCATTGTTGCTGCAGCTTTAATTTCTTTTATTTTATTTTTTTAACTTTTTTTGCTTTTTTTAGTTTTTTAGTTTATTTTTACTTTTTAAATATTAAGTCGATTTTTTATTATTGATTTTTAGTTTTTCTTTGGCTAACTAGGTTTCTCCGGCGAGCCATGTATATTTTCCGGCGATGCTCACTAGAGTTGGCACTGAAATAAGCGTTTTTTAAAAAAAAATTGGCACTTTAGTATTAAAAAAAATATTAATACTAAAGTGAACATCGTATACAAATATTGATATTCAAGATGTACTTTTGCCTTTATTTGTGTGTCTATTCTTGATATGATGGTGTACATAGTGAATATTATTGATATCCTCGAAATTTTTTGCAGTGCAGTTCAATATATGAGATAAACGGTTTCCTTCGGAATTAAAGCTTCCGTGGGGTTTAAGGTCCTCATTTCTTGTAAGATGAAAGTTTCACTTTCCTTAGTTAGGATGCAACAAAAGAAATAGACAAGAAGAGTGAAGAAATCTCTTCAGAAGCAAAACGTGGTGCAAAAATTTCTTATGTTAAGGAGGAATTTTCAAAACTTGCTTTCCAACATGAAAGATTTCAGCCCTTTTCGTTTTGCGCCCGATGGATCTGTGTTGGCCCAATCCATTGTTAAAGTCCAAGCGGTTACCATAGTTTTGGGCCCAATGGGATCTTTATTGGGCCTTTTTTCCGTCACTTTCTGTCACAACACTATAGTAAAAAAGTGCTATGAGTGAAAATACCAAAATGCCCTCATTTTTTCTAAAATTTCCTTAAAAATTATTCGAATGTTTAGAGAGCTCGGAGCCAAAATGGATCCGGCATCAATGCCGACCTCAATCTAATGTAATCCCCCAAAGGATTGTTCATGGAACCACTATCTAGCCTGGTGATTACATGTTATCTAGAAGCGAGCGATTATAAGTTTCTTACAAATTTTAGCTAGAATTTTAGAACCTATGCGCTAGAATAAATTTTTCTTCTTCTTCTTTTTAACTAAGGGCATGGGTTCCAAGATCCTGTTCCTAGGTACTCAGGAACCTATTAATTTTAATTTGTTCTCTATTTATTTTTATATATTTAGTTAAGCAAAATGAGAATTAGCGCAACAATAAAAAATAAAAATATCTCGTCTTTCAATATCTATCTCTAATCTCATAAAAAGAATGAACTTGAACATCATAGAGCAATTTGCCAAGGGTGAACAATACACGGTCCAAAGTTTCATAAGTTGCTTAAAAAAGTCTCAATATGCACTCATATTCATCAAAAGTTTGGCAAACAGACATTGCCCAAATTTTCTCTAACATTCCCAATGGCAAAGAAATGCAGAAAAGAACTAAATGCACGATTTTATCGGGCATACCTTAAAATGGTCCAAAGGCGACACCTTTCTTCCTCTATCTCTCTGTACCTCCTCCCTGTTCTTCAACAATGGCTACATTGGTCTTGTCCCAACTTGGCCTCAAACCATCCCCAGATAGCAGTTCCAAAGGACACAACGAAAAATGACAGATTTTTCCCATCAATGGATGTCCTTCTCTCGCAGATCCGAAGCCCCCAGCTCCAATTTTGGTTCCACTTTCTAAAAAAATTAGAATCATAAATCGGACCTGACTCATCATAGAATTGGATCGCGAATCAACGGTCTGATTCTTCTATTTTTGATTCTATCATGAAACCATGTTCACCCCTGCTAAGCCTAACAAGATAAAAAGTGTGATAAATGTCTCACACGCTTGCCAATTTGAGATTTTTGATATCACAATAAATGATTTTGAAGTAAATGTGCCATACGTATAAAAGCTTGACCTTTTTGATATAAAAGGAAAAGTTTGAAATGAATGTGTCACACATATGCAAGTACAAAGTTTTTGATATCATCAGTAAAAATTTGAGATAAGTATGTCATAATAAGCATAATTTAAGGTTTTTAAGGGATTTTTTCCTTGAATCTAATCTATCTTTTCAAAAATCTCAAAACACTTGTCATTTTCTCCTTATATGTGCCTAATGTAATTATCTTTTTTTATTCATTAATGTAATTCAAAAAACTTTATAATATATAAAATCAAAGCAGAGAAAGTAACGACTCTCCCAACTGCAAATGATTTGTAAAAAAAAGGACATATAGATTGAATAATTTGTTGCAACTTATGGATCATATGTAGTATTTACGATTTTTTTTTTTAAGTTTGCAATACTAAAGATTATAAATACTACAAACTAACAAAGTCAAAAATAAGAAGATGTAAATGCCCCCAACCTGTTTTCCCACTCAAGTAACCGACCATGTCATCATCGACGACCACAGCTGCCGCCGGTACTTCACAGGAGGAAAGCTTCCCTCCGCCTTCCGTCTCCGTCCCCGCCGGCCAACCTGCCTCAACTTCCTCCTCCTTCCGCGGTGGCGGCATGACTCAGGTCTTCTGTTTCTCCTCCGGCAACCCTAGGATCGAGGAGACTCGCGGCGTCATGCACCTCTTCTCCGACGACGCCCTCTCCTCCTCGTCTCCCGATCTCCCGGTAATCCTGACATTCTCTACGAGCTCGGATCCTTTGATATTCTAATAAATGTTGCGTGGAATAATTCCGAATGGGTCTTCGTTTGTTTAGTTCGATGATTCTGTTGGAGAAACTTTGCTGATGTAGAAACAGCAGGATCGAGCTTGCACTCGATGATTGCAGTTTCTACTTGAGATGGTGGATTGGTGTTGTTAGCGTATTTAGTGCAATACCGGCTTTTGTGGGTGTTACTTTTGTTCAACGCATTTTTGCTCTGTTTTTTCCTGCGGGCCAATTGACCAAGGATTGAGTAGTGTCAGACTTGTTGGCGAGATGCGTTGGCATCAATTTTTGTGCTTTTTGTCTAGGTTGGAAGAAAGCCTCTCGTTTGTGTGTTCGGGGTGCCTGATCACATGACATATGCCGACTTTTGCCAGTTCTGTGCTTCATTTATTCATCATATACTGGAGATGCGAATAGTCAGGTTCGATCTTAAACTCTTTTGCTCCATTTTCTGTTGATTGGCCTTGCTTGTGCTTGTTAATCGAATATATAGTTCTAATGTCTTGTTTTTGCTTAGGACTGACGGGATGGAAGACCGATATAGTATTTTGATACGAATGGATGGTCAGGATACTACAGATAACTTCTACCGGTACTTTAATGGGAGGCGTTTTAATTCTCTGGAAGTATGTTGTCCTCTTGAAGTACTCTTTTTTCCCCTCTTTATGTTAAATCATTCCATTTAACATTTCCGTAAGACTTTTATGCAACATGCTTTTTGTAGGTAGAGGTTTGCCGCATTCTTTACACCGTCGATGTACAGTACACTGGTTATAAAGGTTCAGTTGAGCACCCACATACTTCTCCAATGGCCACAAGTGAGCAGCCGTCATGTCCAGTCTGTTTAGGTATGTTTGTCACTTCTTGTGAGCGATGCCTTTTGCTTGCATGAAATTTTCATGCATTAATGATACGATTGATTGGCTTTAGAGTAAGAATTAAAGTTCTTCTAAGTAGATCTGGTGCTTGTGCCTGGAAGCATTGCAGCAAACTCTAAGCTGTATCACATTGCTTGATTTTTATTATTTTCGATTAGCTACGCTTTTCTCTTCGAGGCTTTTCACTGAAAGTAAATTAAATAGTTTAGCTTCGCCTATCCTTTTTAATTCCTCTTCTTTTTTTTTTTTTTAAACTGTCTCGGGACCATGTCTTGTGAAGTACCGACTCCCATATTTTGGAGATTCTTCACTTAGCAAACCTGATGTGACTTATGAGTTTAGTGCTTGTGCTGTTACTTTTACCTCCTTTCAGTCTTTCCACCGCATCTTTTACTGTTAGGTCGCTATGGAATTTTTCTCATTTAAAAATCTAGTTGTTTTGTCATCTTTAAACATGACATGCTATTACATGGGTAATTTTGCAGAGAGGTTAGACCAGGACACGAGTGGCATTCTGACGACCATCTGCAACCATTCTTTCCATATTTCTTGTATTTCGAAATGGAGTGATTCTTCTTGTCCAGTAAGTTATTCAGTTGTTTTTCTGTTAAACTGATAGCTTGGTAATCTTGTTTAGAGTTTTTGGGGAGGTTATTACAACTGATTGAATGTTCTAGTTCTGAAGCATATTTGGGGCATTCCTCAGAAGAAAACAATTAATGGATTTCATCTGTTTTAGGTCTGCCGCTATTGCCAGCAAGAACCAGAGAAATCAATATGTTTTGTTTGTCAAACATCGGAAAATCTTTGGATGTGTGTTATATGTGGTTTTGTTGGATGTGGAAGGTAATGAACCATTTAATTAAATATTGCATTTCTCATTTTACGTTGGGTCAATTCCATATTCTTTCTCCATAAAGCATGAAGGCCTGACATGACCATCGATCAGGTATAAGGGAGGACATGCAACAGTGCACTGGAAAGAAACACAACACTGTTATTCTCTTGAGTTGGAAACTCAACGTGTTTGGGATTATGCTGGTGACAACTATGTACATCGGCTCATCCAATCCAAAACTGATGGGAAATTAGTTGAGTTGAATTCCCATTGTATGCACTCTAGAGATGATTGTGGAAGCTGTAATTGTGCCAATTCTGGACTCAATGAAGCTCTTCTTAATAGCAAAGTGGACGCTGTAATGATCTCTAAACTCTACTTCAGTTTTTCCTTTCAATGATTCATTTGTTGTGTCTCAGGCAATTGAATGCATCTTATTTCAACTTTGTTTGCAGATTATTAAGGAGTATAACGATTTGCTTACCACTCAACTTGAGAACCAAAAACTAGTGAGTGCTGACAGATTTATCAACTGGGTTCTGAGTATATTGACTCAATTATTATGAAAGTGGTTCTTAAGTTATTCTTCTTATATGCTTGTAGTATTATGAGACTTTGCTTCAAGAATTTGAAGAAGAAACTGAAAGGGAAATTTCTGAAGCCGTTGAGATGGCTTTGACCGCTAATAGTAAATTGCAGAAAAAACAGACTAAGTTGGACGAATGTGTCAGAGAGAAGAAATTTCTTGACGAAGTAAGTTATGATCTAAGGAGATGTTGATAGATAACTTGTCATGTATCTATTTCATTTTTTCCGCTGACATTGGATTTGATTTTTCATGTAGCTCAACGAGAATCTTATGGCAAATCAGGAGATATGGAAAGCAAAGCTTTTAGAGGCTGAAGAGAGGTATGTTGTATGCGTAGTTTAGCATTAACCACGATAGGAAACATGTTAGTTAGATGAAAGTTAAGCATACACTCAGGTTTATGGAAGGTGGGGTGCAGATTCTTTTCACCACAAGGGTATTAATTGCCTTCTCTTTTACTGTAACTTTCTCATGGTTTGTTTATGGTGATTCAATGCCATGTTAAATGATCGGTAGAATGCCTTGGCCATGGGTAATACAGGGCTCTAAGTTTTGTTTGACAAATGAAAAATCCACACTGAAAGAAATAGCTTCATCTTCTACCAGAAGCATTCTCTCGTTTCGCTTGAAGTTTGTTCTTTCCTCTAGCTTTATGTAAGCTTTGCAATTGTAATTAAAAATCCTTCGACTAAGTGCTCAGATGATATTGAAGATGCTGTTCTCAATGGCACGCATGGCAACACTTGCGCTCTAGAAATCAACTTCCGTGCCCGTAACCAAACAAAAGTTGATTTTTCTAAGAAGAAGTTGATTTTTTGTGCTTTTGGACAAAAGTAAATTTTTTTACTTCTTCAAGTGGCTCCAAAACTACTTCTTGAGCAAAAAAAAAAACTCCAGAAGTAGAAAGATGAAGTTGCCTAACAAAACAGATTTCTGCTCTAGAAGTTGCGTTACCAAATAGATTTTTGCTCCGAAAGCACTTTTGGAACAGAAATTCTACTCCATAAGCGTTGTGATGCTCGCCCAATTTGCCAGTTGATACAGAAGTGAGAAAGCTTAGCTGCATGCATATTCCTTTTGAGAAGTGTGGATTTTCTCTCTCTTGTTCCTGATTAATCGGCATAAAATGGCATACTTAAGTATCTATGTATTCTAGTTTGTGATGGCTTTTGTTTGGACAGGGAAAGAAATGCTTTGAGAGCAAAAGATGACAAGATGCAGCAATTGGAAGAAGAGGTAGGATCTCAATGCTTCTATTATTATCTAATGATTTGCTATCCAAACTGTGACTTATTCAGCATCCGATTTCGCCAGCAGCTCAAGGACTTAATGGCGTGCCTTGGAGAAGGCAACTCTAACTAACCAGCCAGTTCATACCGCAATGGAGTTGAAGGAGGCTCTAAGCTCAGGAAAGCTGGAAGCTGTTCTTCAAGAAATGGCTCTTGGGTGGATTAGGCAGAACAGTAAGACAAGTTAGCCAAAAGAAAGGTCAAAAGGGTAACAGTCGCAGGGCGGATCCGCGGTAAGTGACTGTTTGCTTTTCTGTGTATAATCGAATGTTTTTCCACTGGCCCAAGAGATTAGCCGAGCCCTGGATATTCTGGACAGACGAAGGAGAGTTGAATAGATTGTAAATTCTACCCATTTGCATAGGATCTTCATATTTGAACGCATTCATTGCATGGTGAAATACGGTCCTGTCTCGCTTCTGGAGGTTTCCATGTGAGAAAAAATTCTGATCAGTAATAATACTTCGGTTTTTTAAGACTGTTTGATCAGATTTATAAGGGAAAATTTCGATTAAGGGCTCAAAGTAATCTTATTTTCTCAAATAAAGGCCCAGCGCAGACATTGTTTTAAAAAAGGGCCTGAAGTGTCATCATTATTTCAAAAAAGGGTATGAACTATGAAGTGGATATTATTTCAAATAAGGGCTTGGAGTATCATCATTATTTCAAATAAGGGCATGAAATGGATATTATTTTAAATAAAAGCTTAAAGTTGCTATATTAGTCTTAAAAAAAAAAAGCCTCTCCTCAATTAATTAGAGGCATTATTGTCATTTTTCTAATATTTTAAATTTTCTCCTTTGTTTATTCATTTTTTTAGTTTCTAAAAATTTAAACAAAGTTCAAAAAAAAAAAAAAAGAGAAACACGGACGGGAGGGGCTACCTCCCGCATGTGGATGCCTCCCTACAGTCGGTGGGGCGGCTAACAGCTGCAACCCTCTCGCAGTCGCAGCGAGGGCCTACTGGCCCTCGCCATCAATCAGGCACTCGCCACCGATCGGCTGGGTCACCAACGATCGGGTGGCGTCTACAAGCGGGATGCAGCCCTCCCGCTTGAGTTTCATTTTTTTGTGTTTTAGTTTTTTGTCTTTATTTTTAAATTTAATTAACTAAAAAATTAATTAAAACCATATTTTTGACGAAAATGCCCCTTATTAGCCTGAATATTTAGCTGGCCAGCTTGACGGCGAGGAAAGACCCTTATTTGAAACATGCATAATTACTTCATGTCCTTATTTGAAACAAAGATCACTTTAGATCTTTATTTGAGAGTATAAAAGCACTTCAGGCCTTTAATTGAAATTTTCTTGATTTACAACGCAGAAGATGAAGCATTTTCTTTACAACGGTTTGTTTTATCGCAAAATGTTCTTTTTTTTTTATACCCTTTTTCCAGTTTTGTGGGAAGTAAGCCAATTAAATGAAAATGACTTCTGTCGATCAGAAAATTGAATTTAATAATTAATAAAACCTTTCTCATTTGAAAAGTGAAAGTCATTTTCCAACTTTGCAGTCTTATGAATCATGCTCAATTTCATGCTGGACAAATGAACCGTGAGCTACATTCGGATCGAAGACAATGTCTGCATTTTTCAGATGGACGATTGTGAAAAGATTGCCCGATGAATCGTTTATGACCTCGACCATTTGCTCCCGCATGTTGCCGTTGGCCAAAGTTTCCTTTCAAGATGGGAGGAGAAAATTATATATATATAAAATCATAAATATATTGTATTTGTGCCGATTTAATTTTAGACATTTCACGCTTTGTTAATATAATTCATCATATCAATTTTGGCCATAAAACGATAACGTGCAGTTGACCCGTAAGAATAAGAAAATATTTTCGTAAAAACAAAATTGACAAATTTTTATGGTTGTAGATATTACATCTATTTGATAATACTAAGGTAAAAAGTCGTAAAATTGACTCAACAAAAAGTAAATTATGTCTATAGTTTTACATAAAATTGACTATTTTACATGATATGTCATATGATGCATCTATGGAAAAAAAACCTACTCATATATTGATTGAATAATATGGAGAATTGGAGAGAAAAATTAACTCACATGCTCGCAATATATTATACTACTCTGAGTAAAAATTACTTGGATTCTACTAGATACAACACGTAGTAAAATGCAAAAGTGGAGTTATAGTTACTTAAAGGATAATAGTTACTAAAAAAGAAATGATCAAACGATCAAGTCAAACTAAATAAAATAATTTATGATAAATTCAATTTTTTTTAAATATGACGTTAGAGATGTTTGATAAGTGAATTTATATACAAGCCAAATAATCCCATAACATTTAGTTGCCATCCAAATTTTGTATATCATTTCCAGGTAATATTTCATCTCAATTTTCATAATTGTTATCATTGCTAACTCTCTCTTTTTTTTATATCAAAATGAGCATCTTCATTTCATATAGAAAAAGTAGTAGATAACTTCAAGATAAATGCAAATCCTGCGAAGGCAAGTAAAACAAATCTGAAACATGAATCAACTTGCTAGTGCTTGTAAAAGACTAGCTCATTCCTCAAAGACAGATCTGTTGTGGTATCAAAGCTCGTACGACGATTGATTACCGAATATTGCATCATCAATGAAAAGCATATCCCGAGAAATTCCTCTCCCGTAATAACAGTTTTGCCAAAGGGCAGTACACGCCAAAGTTCGGCGTCCCCAGCACCATCATTGTGTAAAGAACACAATCCCACCAATGGATTGTAAGAATACATAGAATGTCTTGAAAATCCCAGATCCAACTCTAGAATGGGATAAAAGAGCACCCAAATTTATATCTAGATTTTGATCGGGAGAGAAAAACTACAAACTAAGTAGCAGTTGATTACAAAATCAGATAAGTTGTCCGCGAAATCAACAGAAAACCCAAAACACAAGGAAACAACAAAAGCAAATAAAAAAAAAAGCATCATTTAAACTAGGACCGAACAGGTAGCTGTAGGCAGCACTGAAGGAAAAAACAAGGACCGTCGAGGCTAGCGTCAGGTTTGCAACAAGCTGCATTGAGAGTAAAATCACAAGCAAGAGAAGCAACTGTGGGCAGAAACTGGAGCACGCCGTCGTGGGCTTGATGGATTGTGAGAGTGAGCCGGAAAAAGTCTTCCTAGCGAGCTTGAGAAAGACTTCCCATCCTTTGTATGCTACTCGAAGGTAGGAGCGAGGGGGAGAGAGGGAGAGAGAGAGAGAGAGGAACATTAGACGAGGTAAGAACGGAGAAGGGAAGAAGTGTTCTTCAGTACGCAAGGAGGCTTAGGTAGCGGGTTGTAGAAAGAAACCCTAGCGCAGAAATATCGCGAGAAATGTCCCAAAGACTACTAGTAGATCCTTTTCAAATCTATATAAAAAAAAGTCTCGAATAAAATTAAAAGACTATTTTCAGACAAGTGGAATGTGTAAGAGTAGAGAGACAGTTTTAATTAACATAAACATTATCTTAAATGATGTTGTATGCTAAATATGGGCTTTATGATGGGAGAAAATCAGTTACATAATTATTTTAAATTATATATTTCACCCATTTAACAAAGAGCGGTGTAAACATTGTTTTACTTAATATGATACCAATCTGAAAAACGTTGACTTTGCAACAATTTCCCAAGAAATGTGATGCTTTATTTAATAGTGTAGATATGAAGAATAATTATTATATGTAAGTGTAAAATGAGCAGTTACTTAAGGGGGAGAGAGAGAGAGAGAGAGAGAGAGCGAGTGCAATTTACGAGAAAATATTCAGGGGTTATCAATCTCCACGTCATTGCGTGCAAAGCTCACGTGGCTCCACTAAAAAAGAAACACGTGTACTCTCACGTGGCATAAAAATTAAAATCGGAAATCCCTTCTCTCTCCTCTGACATAAAGCTGCCGAAAGTAACGAGCAAAAGCAGAGGATTAGTCGCTTCTCTCTTCCTCCTCTTTCATTTCCTACGAAGGGTGTTTCTCCTCTTGTGTTTGGATCTTTGTCCTCTGCAACATCGAGCTTTCATCCTCTTTTCCTCTCCTCTCTGAAGCCAGTCTTTTGTCCCTCGCTCACCTCATGCCTTTCCTCCTCCTCCTCCGCCTTCGTCCTCGTCGCCGTGGTCGCCTTTCCGGCTGCGAAAATCGCCGACTGCTCGGGTTCCGATTTCCGGCCGGTGTACGTCGCCAAAGATTTTGAAAGACCTCTAGTGGGTTTTTTGGTGTATTTCTTGATCCTGCCATCGCATATTCTCTGCTGCCCCGGCTAATCTTGCTTATTTCGTCTAAGTTTTTGGGATGTGTGCCCTGTCCTGCGGCGGACTCTTTTTGGGCATCTAAGTGGTGATCGCTGTGTTAGGAAGGGTTTGGTGGGCCAACCGTCGGAGAAAATACTTTCCGTCCAAATGTCTGTGAAGAACAACTTCTAGCATTGAATTTTATTTTTGGCCTGTAATTGCGATCGACGTCTTGGCAACTCGAAACCCTGTTGTTTTCCCCGGTCAATAAAATGCGTCTGCAAGCTGCTTCGTAACTTTGATGTGGTTTGATCTCGCTTTGAATTGAATCTCCATTATTATTTTTTTTGGGAAGCATCGATAATGAGTTAATCCTAAATGTCATCCTCGCACTATGATATTTGCCCGTGAAGAAATAAATTGGGGAAGGTTTTCTCCTCTGAGGTGATCCTCTGCTTTCTTCTTGTTTTGTCTCTTCAATTGAAGACCACCCCATTTCATGTCCTTGCATTATCATTGGGGGATTGAAAATGAGAGTTGAATCTCATATGATTAGATAGAATGAAAATGGAAATTCCCAGGAAAGGGCCAAATTGAGTCTACGGATCAATTAAGCAAGAAATAGCACAACCAGTTAAATGACAGAGAGCATCCCAAAAGCTTCTCTTGTAAG
Organism: Rhodomyrtus tomentosa; assembly: GCA_028455895.1. Taxonomy (NCBI): domain Eukaryota; kingdom Viridiplantae; phylum Streptophyta; class Magnoliopsida; order Myrtales; family Myrtaceae; genus Rhodomyrtus; species Rhodomyrtus tomentosa. Next base: position 28,528,940 of record JAPCWY010000001.1, on the reverse strand, counting down.
TTGAAAAGAATTGGCAGTTGCAGCTTCCACCTCAACCAGTCGAGAGAATCATCTGATATTGCCAAATCATAAGTAATTCTCCTCTTCTGCAACTATGGGTGAGACATCGCAAGTCATCAAGAAACAGGAACATAATTGAAGTGAGATGGAATGAAAGATAGTATTTTCATATCATGCACCTAAAATCACAGCAAACTAACTTCGCTTTTTTTACAATTGAAGATGATGTTTCCAGAAGAGTTCGCCGGCTGTGGGGACGCCACTGGTATATCCATCTTATTGTCGGCGACGTACCCGAGCCCAAAATCGAAATTGAGCAGTTAGCGATTTTGGAGCCGGAGTTGGAAAGGATACGACGGCGACGAGGACAGAGCGGAAGAAGAAGCATGAGGAGAGGGCTTGAGGAGAGCGGGGGAGAGAGAAAATGACTTCAGAGGGGAGAGGAAGGGAGGATAAAAGCACGTTGCTGCCGTTGTTGCAGAGGAGAGAAATCCCAAGATGCACCATTCGAAAGAAATGAAAGGGGAGAGAGAGAACAATACATGCTTTGCTTCTGCTCGCACCCTTGTGTCAGAAGAGAGAGAAGGAATTTCCGATTTTAATTTTTCATGCCACATCAGAATACACGTGTTTTTTTCCTAGTGGAGCCACGTGAGCATTGCACGAGATGACGTGGAGATTGAAAACTCCTGAATATTTTCTGGCAATTTACCTTTTTTTACAACCGCATTCCGACAAGGAAAACCCTCCGAGAAACCACCACACGCCTTTCTTTTAACGAGAACGCACGTCGGTCGCATGTTTCGCGACCGCCGCCAAAACGCACGCGTTTCTTTTGTCTCCAAACGCAGCGCCGAAACGACGCCACGTATTTATCCCTCGCGGGTCGCTCCAGAAGCCGCTGGTTCTCGCTCGCCACCGAATATTCTGATCCACCTGATTATCGGGACTTCGAATAATCCCTTCCCCCAAAATTCTTTTTTTTTTTTTTTTTTCACTTTATTACTCCCAGGCAAAATTAATTTTTTTTTTGTGCGTCTCTCGTTTGCAAATTAAGGAGTCCGCTTCTTTTACGTAAATCTTTCGCCGCTTGCGTCTGTTTGCTCTCTATTTGTGTCAAACAAGAACCCCCAAATCTTCTCTCTCTCTCTCACAATCTAGAAACCCCATCTCTTTTGCAACGATTAATGGATACTTCATCCCTCGATCTGAGCCTGTTGTTGTTGTGCGGCCTCGTCTTCGTCCAGTTTGATTCCATCGACCTCTTGCTCTCCAAGTCTTCTCATCCTCATATTTTTAGTCAACCTTGTATCTCCTCTTTCTGACCATAGGAAAAGAAGCTGAAATCAATAGGAATTGTGCGTGTATTGTTGTTGGAGCCGCCTTCGTTGCAGAAACAGCAATGGGGAAGCGTGAGTCGCTGAACCCATCTTTCTTTTTTGGCTCTTTGTTCTGTTTCTCGGTTGAAGTTTGGCTTTTTCATGGGTTAGGTTTGTAATCATGGTTGCTTTTAGGTTTTGGTAGATGTATAAATGGTGATTTTGGGATTAGATATTTCTATTGTTTGAATTTTTTTGCAATATTCTTTATATGGCCCCTGTTAATGTTTTGCGAATTAACATGATTTTGGGTAGATTGATTCCTGTTGTTATGATGCCCTGGGTTTCACAAGGATCTTTCTTCTGATTCTTTTTTCTATTTTTATTTTGTAAGAATCGTGGTGTTTTTGATGAATTGGGTTCTTGCAAAACAGGTAGCTCGCAGCGTAAACATGCTGCAATGTTGGATAGCGATGATGATGATAGTAGTGTAAGTTCTTCGTCGACTTCCCGTTCGGACCGCATGTCAGTCAGTGCGAATGAGGAAGTACAGATTGAGAAAGATAGTTTGCTCGATCAAGCTCTTGATGCTTTGTATGAAAAGAGGTAATCTAAACGTGCAGCTTTGGCCCATATATAGTCAGTTTCCATTGGTTACTGTTTTAAATGTTGTCTGGCTTGCACTCTTGTCTCACTGTGCATGTTTAATAAGGAGGTACCTTTAGTTGTTAGGATTTCAGTTTGAGAAACTAATGTTTCCTTCTTGTTTTGTTTTGCTTGGCCTGGACAACGATCTGTTACTATGCTAACCCAGGACTAATATCTGCGTGTTTCTGATATTATCTTTATAATGAAGGGGTTCTACGCGGGAGAAAGCATTGTCAACAATAATCGAGGCTTTCAATAGTGGCCTGCAGCATGAGTTTGTGGAAAAGAAGTGAGCGTCTTAATCATTTTATTCCAACCATTCTGTTGGGTCAAAGTTGCCTGTATAGAACTGGGAAGACGATTGGAATATCTGCATAGATTTAAATCACTTTTCAGAGTTTGGATTTGATAAGTCACATGAAATACATTTATAATTTTTTCTCTGTGCATTAAGAGTTATTCATCTTGGAGAAGCTCTTGAATCACTTTGTGCAGATTGCAATTAAACTTTCTGATAATATGCTATCTATTTTCAGCTTATCGTTTTATTCATTGGTTGACACTTGATATGGGACATGCAAATCCTTCTTTTTTCTGTGTCTGTTTTGTGATAACTGAAGTTGAGAAATATTTTTTTGGCTTCCAGATTCGCCACCTTGCTGCATCAGTGCATGGCTTCGATAAAGAAGGGTTCTGCCAAAGAGGTATCATTGGCATCTCACGCTATTGGTGAGTATGTAATGAATCTCATGTTTCACATATGATCTTTCATGGGAAATTTGTTTTAATTTATGTGAAATTCCTCGTCTTAGGGTTGTTGGCTTTGACTGTCGGTTGTGGTGATAACGCACGAGAGATTGTGGAAGAAACCTTTCCTACACTTGCACAGGCTCTCAAAACAGGAGCTGATTCCTCAAAAATATCAGCGGTATACATAATTTTTGGGCACTAGAATTATCTAGTTATGTTACTCCTTACCTAGCTAAATTTGGTGTCTATGTGCCTCTTAAATTCTAGTTACTGGAATGTTTGGCTATTGTCACCTTTGTTGGAGGAAATGATCCTGCCGACACAGAGAAGTCGATGCAAATTATGTGGCAACTGGTTCACCCAAAACTTGGTTCCAATGTGAGTACTATTTTACCTCTTTTGTGTCTTGAGTTGCATAGCGCACATGATTGCCTGAACTTCACGCTTTTCAAATCAGCATGGGGGTGTTGAACATTTGTATGGGATAATATTCTGAGAAGTTTACTGCTCCCAAGTTGTTTTGCATGTCATGTTTTCCATAGTTTGTTTTTACCTTCTATTTTTCTGGTAAAGTAGTTTGTTTTTACTCCATTCTTGGTCTTCTTCCAACGACTAATGACTAGTTTGAATTCCAATTAAGGTGGCTGCTGTTAAACCTTCGTTGGCAATAATAACAGCTATGGTTTCTGCTTGGGCTTTTCTCCTAACATCTACACATGGGTGGAGTCTTGATCCAAAAAGTTGGCAAGAGTATGTGAAGATCTTCTTGACATACTTTCTTCTGTCATTGTTAAAAGTGAGCCTCGATTGGCAAAGATCTCCAATGGAGAGTGAAATCCATTACTTGTGCTTGGGGAAATCGGTTGAGACGCTGGATTATGGATATTTTCGTGAAGCAGTGGTTTCCCTCTTGATATGCAGGTCTATTTCTTATTTTTCTGGATTACTGGATAAGGATGACCGATCAGTCCGCATTGCTGCTGGGGAGGCATTGGCTGTGATTTTCGACATGGGAAGCCTTGAAAAGTTCTGTTCTCAAGCTAAAGACGCCAGTGACGGCTCTACTCAAGGTGGAAAGGAGTTGGAGCATGTGCATGGTTTGAGAGGAAAAGTTCTGAACCAAGTCAGGAACCTCGCAGTGGAAGCAGGCGGTAAAGGTTCTGCCAAGAAAGATCTCAATAGCCAGCGCAACTTGTTTAAGGATATCCTGGAATTTCTTGAGGTGATTCTATTGTCTTGAGAGTTTATTGTGGGCGCTCTGGTTCAGAGTTTTCTTATGCGTTTTTTACTTATGATAGTATGGAAACTCCCCCGAGGCCTCAATAAAAATAGGTGGAGATGTTCTACAGACATCAACATGGTGCGAATTGATACAGGTTCTTAAACTTTCTTATCTTTGTTTTAACTGGTTTCTCATTTCCTGAAGAGTTTCTTGAATTAGTTCCAAGTGTGTAATTCAAATTTTTTGAACAGTTGAACTTTCTAAAGCACTTCCTCGGTGGTGGTTTTGTGAAGCACATGCAGGTATGAGATGTCTACTTTAAACTCTAGGTCGAATTCCTAGTTTTCCTTGCATTTGGCACCTTCTGATAAAATTTTTATCTGCTGCTCAGGAGAACGAGCTCCTCCATGATATTTTTGGCTTCGCTCCGAAGAAAAAATATAATTTAGGAGTTGAACACCAAATGTCTAGTGGTGAAAAGGTTTGTGTGGCCCATCTAGTTGCTTGTCCACATGGTTTCCTAAATTGATTTTTTCCATATCAGAGTTGGAATGATGGTTGACTAATGGAGTGGCAATGCAATTCTTCATGATACGCTGCCTCCTATGCGTTTTCCATTGCTTTTGCATCTGGAACCAAAAAGTTAATGCTTTGTTAGCTCGATCATGAAGTGACTTGACGATGTCACTGCAACTCTTCTTTCTTTTCCCCAAAAAATGGTCAATGAGGGGTATCTATTTAAGTTTCATTCGAGTTTTGTTTGTCAGAGGTCCCTTGTAATTGTATTGGTCAATTGTTTTGTTGGGCCATTGTGGAAATCGAAGTCTCCTTCTGGAGGATTGTTTGTTTTCATTACGATGGTGATTAATTTTGAGACTACAATGGCTTGGCTTGTCAATTAGGCTGTTGGCTTTGGTTTATCTTATCACCTTGAAATATAATGGCGGGATGAAATCACTTATCTTTTGCAATCGGTGTACATCTAAGGAAAGTTTTAGCCTGGTTTTGTAGTAGCTTGAATCTTTCATCATTTGTTATGGACCTATGCACATTCCTCCTCTTATCCTTTTTTGCCCACTCAGCTTTCTTCTTGCCTAATTAGTCTAATGACCATTCATTTGCTGTTACAGAGGCTGTATAAGTCCCCAAACTCGGTTATTAACAAGGCAAGGACCCAATACTTAAACAAGCAGCGCATGCTGTCTGAGGTAACTCTTACTCTTGATCTCGGTTCTTGCCGAAGTAGCTGCATAGTCTGGGTAGGCGCACTTATAGGAGACTGATACATCTATCCAATGTGTGGGGCGCATGCTGTCCAAGGTGTAACTCTAATCTTACTCGATATCGATTCTTACTTAGGGTGCCAAAGTACTGCATAGTCTGGGTAGGCGTACTTATAGGTAGACTAGATATCTAATGAATGCATGGGGCTTATAGCAGAATATTGGAATGAAATCATGTCCGTCACTGGTTTTCTTCTCATGCATTTATGATGTTTTAGCATTGCGTAATCAGGTACGTATTCAGGTACTGATGGAAACATATCGAACCGTCTTACACGTGATAAGCACTAGCATTCTCTTCCATTCCTTGACTTCCTCCCACTCTGTCCGAGAATGTGTGTATTTTCAAATTGCTTCAAGGACTGGCGATTAGCTCATCCCTCCTCTCTTTTTCTGGGAATGCAGGGTAGGAACGTCGGGCGATTTGCAGTGGGTGTGGCCGATGATGAACTCTGAATCGGGTACCGCTGACTACCAACATGTACTTTGCTGTGGTAATTTCACTTGGCGGTTTTAGGCTAACGTTCGATGAACTTAGTTTTATACTTCATAGGTCTCCCACTTTACATTTGCTTCCACGTACGTGATTTGGGCACACTGATTGACAACTGCCCATGTTTTAAGTACACACACTATTCGTTAGTGAAGGTATATGTTATTCTTTATTGTTTCTTACTCCCACCTACTTCCCCGTTGAAATGGGAGCAAAAAGGATGAACAAATTGAATTCGATCAAACCTTTTTGGTTCATGATGTTGGAATTCGAATGAAATAATAGCAAAACCTAAAGTGAGACTGAGCGCTGTAAGTGATGAACGTGAAGGTGAAGGATCGAAATAGCAACGTCCAGGAGATTGGAGGGACATAACGCTCTTATAACATTATGGAATGACCATCTTGATGGAGTGGAAATATTTAGTGTTTGATTGAACGGACCTGGCAAGGTTGTGTCCTGGTTAGCAGCCTAAGCTTTAATTGTGGTTTAGGCTTGATTAAGAATATGGAAAGGGCTTTTCTTCCATTAGCAAAGAAGAGATGGATGAGAAGTCTGAGAGGGCTTTAAGAGACGGACTCTCAGTAAGAAATCGGTGGTCTACAGCTTGTTACAGCCTTGTTAGAGATAGGGATAGGGACTTCCGCTATCGTCTTTAGTCTCTGAACCCTCGTAAAGGCTAACTCTCTGTAAATTCTCCTAGACGATTTCAAATAGCAGCTCAACCCCGTTTATACAGTAAACGCTAGCCTCCAAATCTTAGTTAGAGAACACAGAATCACGAGAAAAAGGAGAAGTACTTATTGTGAATTTCTACATGTGCGTCACTACTGATATTATGTTCTTCGGCCGACAACTTAAGTTGATCGTCGAACAACCTAAGTTTGACGTTATCAATCAGTTCTAGCAACGAAGGTCTGGAACCGATGCATATCGAAGTTTGCCGTAGGTAACGGTCTCATTCCAACTGACTCAAACAATGTCGAGTCCTGCGAATGAGAGTACTGTCCGGCGGTACACTGGTGCCTCTTTCAAGTTTACAGGAGGAGCCCGTGCGTTTGATACGTTCTACCTTTTAGATTAAACTCATCGAATTCTAATCTTCTCTCAAATCGGTCAACCAACTTGACAAAGCGTGCCGATCTTAGATTAAACTTGTTGAGTCGCCATTTCTATAACTAATAAGAGATGGTCGCTGGTTATTGAAGTAATTTGCGGAGTCAAATGAGGATTAAAATACGTGGGTCAAAGTGGATTCTATTAATTTCCTAGTACCCTTCATTCACAGTTCCTTCAGAGAACGAGTCCCCATAAGAAACGTACACGACATATGCGTACCTTTCGCTTAACTTCCACTTCTCCGTTGGTGTTCATCTTGAGGAAATGACTTCAAAGAAAACAAGCCTAGAAAACAAGCCTAGAATTTCTCATTTCTCTCACCGCCTTTTGACGTATGCTATAATCCTTCGAACTACCCCGCAAAGTCAATGAATGAAATACAGCAGGTTGCTTCTTATCTTGAGAGAGAATGCAAAAGGGTTGCCACGCTTGCACCTTACAAATTGCTTGATGTTAAAAGATGATGACCACATGATCATGTGAGGAACACGATACTCCTCTTTTTCTTTAGTTAAGGTATAGATGGGGAGGAGGGAGACAGATATCGAGTCCGATACATCCATCATCACTGTTAACTAATCTCTCGTTCCTCGAATGCTTCATTTAAACTTCAGAAAAACATTGTGTAGTGTCTGACTTGAATGATGTCTTCTTTCATACGTATGGAAAGCGTACTTCACGATACTCCTCTTTTTCTTTAGTTAAGGTATAGATGGGGAGGAGGGAGACAGATATCGAGTCCGATACATCCATCATCACTGTTAACTAATCTCTCGTTCCTCGAATGCTTCATTTAAACTTCAGAAAAACATTGTGTAGTGTCTGACGTGAATGATGTCTTCTTTCATACGTATGGAAAGCGTACTTCACGGTCAGAGAGACAACATAAGGTTAAGCCAAAATTCTCCTCGACTCATCACAAAAATATGCTTCGTATTCCCTACCTCACAGCCATCAAATGTACACTCGAATAGCTGCTGCTCTGTCCTCCAATACGCTGACAGACAAAAAAACAGATCGTTGAGCTTGTCTGAAAACTTGGGAAGGAAACAAAGGTGCTTCTTCATTGTACCTATGGAGAATATACCCCTTCTAAGTACTTCAAATAACCCCATATTTTCATCGGGCCATATGGATGACATCCCTTCAAAGTATGTGTTTCATCTGCAGCCATGAGAATGTATCATTTCAAAACATTCATGCGTCAAAATATCAACGGGCTCAGCCTCTAGTCTAACAGTGCTTGAAGATGCATGATCAAGAAACAAGGATGCTTGCCCCAAAAAAGACGAACCAAGCAAGGTGCGATTGTCACTAACTAATAACCACCCAGGCCCGAGAAGTGCTTATTCATGGCTCTGTCCTTCCTATAATGGCTTCTTCCACCTCCTCCTCTTCCCCTTCCCCTCTGGTTTCCAGAACCTCCTCTTGTCTTTGCCTCAGAAGCATCAGACTGTTCACTGTCTTCCTGCTCATTCGACTCCCTGTACCTTCCGCCACCTCTTTTTCCCCTACCCCTTGAATTTGAACTCCCGCCTCTTCCTTCCGTCGAAGGGAAATCAGGATGACTTTCTCGTTCATTCTGAGACTCCACCAGTTTCTTAACTGCACCCAAGGGAAGGTTCCCACCTCGTCCAAGACCATAGATCAATTCACTTTGTGCCTGAGTGACCAATGATGCTTCACCAGCATTCGCCACAGCAATAGAGCCCTCAACCTTGTAGCTGTAATTCTTCCCATCCTTGACAAAGTATTGAGGTTTCTTCCTAGAACCCCATTTTTGGTTGTGTGTGTCTTGGACGGGGCGCCCAGAATCTGCCCCACTTGACTTCCCCAGGCTTGAGCTGATTTTGTCACCAAGTATTTCATTTTCCTCAAATCCTGACTCAACCCCTCCCAGACCAAGATCATCGAAAGAATCATCATATTCGTCTTCGTACTCGTACTGTGAAATCAAGGAAGATGTCCTAGCTGAATCCTTTTCATTTCTGTGATCCAAAATTTTGGAATCAGGTGTGTCAGCTTGAGATTTCCTTACATACCTTCCAGCTGAATATGAGGATGATAATGACGAGCCCCCATCACGTTGCTCCTGAACTACAGGCACGGCGTGTGAAGACGGAGCAAACACAGATTCTGATAACTTTCCTTTCCCTTTGTCATTAACCTTCCCCTTCCCTTTATTATTAGTCTCTAAAGTTGATGTAGTCTTTTGGCTTGGAATGGTCTCTAGCGAAGGGTCCAAAGACTGAAGATCTTCGTGAAGAGTTCCTTCTAGAATTCTCTGAATCACCTCTTCTGGATTCTCATCATACACTTCCAGGCAAGCGGCTAGGTATCCTTTACCATAATCAGGAAAGAGATCCCTAATTTGACTAATCTTGGACTCCATAATTGCAGAGTTTTCATCCAGCTGGACCTCTTCACTGGTCTTACTGGCAGGTGCATGATGTGATTCCTTACTACTAGTTTGTGGATGAGACATCAATATCCCAGATAAATATTGAAATTGTTCCTCACCCATATGTATCCATCCTGCATTTGAGTTACATAAATGAAGGCTTATTAAAGATAGCTTTTGTATGTTTTTAAGAAATATGCTTTTCATACAATAAGGCCAACACAAACCAAGTGACCTGTTAATCTAAAATGGAGATATTTCCAATGAAACTCCATTTCAATTACCTTCTTTTTTCCCAAAAGGAAAATGTCAAGTTACTGGAAAAAAATACGTTTTTATTGCACATTAATCAATTTGATCTACGTGCCGCTCAAAACAATAGAGGGGCAAGCAGTGTCTGACTTCATCATCGAATACCCATCGAACTTAAAAATAGAAGATGGTGAAAATTATCTTTGTGTCACACCTTGGGTATTGTACTTCGATGGATCAGTGCCATCTAGATCGTCAGGTGCTAGAATTATGATCATATCGCCCTACCAACAAAAGACTAAGCTCATGTTTAAGCTTGATTTTGAATGTTCAAATAATCAAGCCGAATATGAAGCTTCGATTGTGGGGGTTGAATATCTTAATTGACATGAAAGTCAAGTCAGTCAAGATTAAGCGTGATTCCCAATTGGTGATAAGACAACTCAATGGAGAGTACCAACGTCTCAATGGAAACATCATATCACACCATAATTTGGCGAAAGAATTGCTGTTGAAAGCTTCTCTACAAAGGTATTAGTGATAGAGGAATCTTTGAAGGGTAATTCACTTTTTCTGTTTTGGAACACGCAAAACATTAATATAATGGTAGTCAAGAAACTATCACAGCATCAAAATTTCAAGTTATAGCAAAATCATCCACCACATCTCACAACAACTTCTTTTTTTTTTTTTTGGTAAGGTATCTCACAACTTTAATCCTTCCTAAACACGAAAGTAGACTGTCTTTATCTTGAGTAGAGGCAACCATTCCATTTGAATAGACAAGGAGGATTGACCCTACCACTCCGAGGTTAACCTGGCAAATCCAAACTTCAGATGCATCTAATTTCTTCCTACAGTGGCTTTCACTGAACTACTTTAATAGGAATCATCAACAATGCCCATGTGAATATTTGGTCTATTCTGAAAACATCATGCCAGGAAAACGTAACAAGATGTTCCAGAATATTTACTGAAATAATACAGATGAAAACTGCTGAAAGATGCAGCTGAACTGTATGTCATCCAGTGTACATGACACTAATTCATGCTTCTTACATAGATATGGGGTAACTAATCCTCGTACACTGGTTTCATCAAGAGAATGCCAATATGCTCGTGCTAGGGCAAAACTTTATACAGTGATCAATTCAACGGAGGAGAATCACAGCATTCAAAGTAACTAGACAACATACCTCCATCTTGCAAGCTCCTAAGTCTGCTCATTACTTGGTAATTCTTCTCGACACTTTGAAGAAACGTCTCAACATTCTGACTCCCCTGTTCTTGGAGAGAGAAACTGTTCAGCTCCCTAAAAGTTTGAATCACGATATCGGCTCTTATGACTGGATCTTCAACTTTTGCTGGAAATATCTTAGTGGCAACAGGCATGTAATGGCCATCTTCAAACAAATCATCTCTAAGATAACAAGCATCGAGTAATTTCCAACCAAATGCAACAATTCTCATTGATAACATTTTCAAACTAATAGAGGTGGAGGACTTTGTGCTATCCTCTCTCGATGAAAAGATGACTCTGAAACCCTTCCTTAATGATGGAAGAAAAGAATCATGTAGTTTCACAAGGGTGGGGAGCAATTCTTCATTCCCATAACTGCATGAATTCATTGGTCGGTGTCAGAGGCAAAGTGAACTCTCCTAAAGTTTGCAATAAAGTTGAAACCAACTGCAAAATCATCCCTTAAATCATTGGATAGGAAACCAAAATTAGCTGAGGTTGAAGAACATGAAAGATATCAAACAGTCCCTGATCCATTTTACAGAAAGGGACCTGATTTTAACTTAAGAAAGGAGTGAAGAAAGGACGCAGCTAAGAGAACACAGCTAAGCACATGGACAGAGATTCTAAGAGCCAAATAGGTTAACCACCTAACAGGGTTCACATGACCAATTCTCCCTTAGCTGAGGCTAAGTTAATGCAGCAGGATTGGGCAAAAAAGTTCAAAGACATAACATCTCACGTGGAACCAAAATTTAATCTTTAATGGCTTCTAGTTGTCCCACATTCTCTTTCTTAAAAAGTAAACACGAGTACCTTGTTTCAACAGGGCATGAGAAAAGCATGGCTGCAAGTTTGTATGCATTCACAAAAGCATCCATAGATGAAATTGCGTCATTCATAAAGTCCATGACCTATCAACGAAACAGCAAGTACGCTCAATCACAAAGAGAACGAAAAAGCAGTGTCCATCCAATGCGAGAAAGTAATGCAGGCAAATTATTTCTTGATGTGATAAAATTGTTAGGATTCATTCACGATTTAGGCCTACTCCTAGTCAGGAAAAGCATTTCATTTCAACTTTCTCACCTTGCATGATGTAAGTTACTCAAGTATACTCAAAGTAAAAGGCAAACAGGATACGACTCCTTTTGCAACAAATAAGCAAATTACAACAGTCACAGTTTCACCAATTTTAGTTTCATCCTTTCAGGAGATATGTAAAGCCACAAAAGACAAAAATTAAAAAATATCAGTCAAGACAAGACACATTAGGGTCACGGATTCCAATCTATCTTCCTGGTATAAAAGAAACCGTCACCTCCAAAAAGTCTGTGCAACGCTGATTGACTACATGATCTTCATGGCTTCCAGAAGAAAACAGCAACTGCATAAAATTTCAACCCGGAAGTTGAATGAGATACGTAATGAACTGCAAGCAGAAAATGCATCCATGTCTTGGGAAACTTTAACAAGAAGATATAAGAGAAACATAATGTCAAAAACAAGATTTAATGCATATAATTACGTCAAAAGCAAGATTTAATGCATATAATTACGTCAAAAGCAAGATTTAATGCATATAAGTACAAACTTCAAATTGAGTCAATTGAGTAGGTGAATGGAAACTGTGAAAAGAAAGTGAGCGTGCATAGAGGTTATATGTAGGGGGAACTCATAATAAAATGTCAATACAGCAATTGCAGACACAGATGACCTACGTCGAGATTTCTGGCCTAAGAGCAACTAATGTAGCATAAGATGATATAATAAAAAACCTCAAAAGTACTTAAAATGCATGAGGATGCTTAGAGGAAGTGAACATACTGACCGCTAGAAAGAGAGCAATTTTTTAATGAACTATGCTAGAAGAACATACTTTTTAATGACGAACTACCATACAAACTCTTAACCATACTTAGATGATCAGAATAGTACCTCCAAAGATGCGCTGCATTGATCATACATTGTTTGGACTATACTCAGGAAGTGTGAAACCATATTTATCAAATTATCATGGATCCAAGGTTGCACCTTCAAAGCATTGCAAACCTAGAAAAATAATCATGTAAATGGTTTATTACATGCACTTGTAGAGACATGTTAATAAGCAATAAGTGCTAATAGCTGATAAACTGAAATGACATTGGGAGCAACAAAAGGATCCAATAGAATACCTTCAAACCTTCAATAATCTAGTGAAGAAACCTGAACCTTAATATCTAATTGTTGGCAAATAATGGTCAAACCTATATGTAGAATTAATTGATCATCTGATTACCCACCACCGAGGATCCCTGAGGGAGCAAGCATATTGCTTCTAAGTATGACCATCACTTTCATGCTATTTAACATGTTCTATTCCAACAAAGTCACTAACTTCTAATTCTTTTTCTTAAATTTTGATAGCTCTCACCCTTCTTTTTCTTTAATGGGACAGCACTTCATAATGGAAAAGAAAATTCTTGGTTATAACAATTGCCAAATGCTCTAACTCGATGAGCACGCGTGACAGAAGCACCTCAAACCATGCCCGAGGAAAGCACAAAAGGGGGACAAAACAATGCGAAAGGAGGAGATGAATTTCAGATGACAATTAAGATTTCAGTTAATAAGACTCCCAAAGGGAAAGTCTTTCGCATTGCACGATAATTATATAAGTCATCGAGTGACCCTTATGTCCTTAAAATGCTCACCAGCAATCTTGTCAGATCTTCATTTTCATGACCATATATGGCACATATATCTAACAATTTAGGCAAGTCAAGCAACTTCTTTTCCTGCAAAAGAACTACAGGTCGAATTATTTAATGACTCATGAACAAATAAATAGCTGAACAGCATTTGATCTCATGAAATAAGGAAATCCTCATTAAAGGAGAGACAAAGCCCAAACGAGACCTTATTAGCGTGTTGTGGCCATTAAGGAAGTCCTATTATGTACCCTCAAGAATGAAACATGAAACATAGAATATTACAAATCAATCAATGAATCCTTGATTAATGAGTAATATTTCCTAGTCAAGGATCTTTATTACATGAGATAAGCCTTTTAAAGGGCTGGAGCTTTAAGGCAGCCTATTGTCAGTAACATCAAACTGCCCAGATATTCCGAGGGAACTAAAGGTGGATACAAGGGGATATTATGAAGATCATATTCCTGTATAACTACCTAAATATACTCGAACACCATTATCCACAGGGAATTGCAACAAATTTGACTTATCGCAGACACAAATACATTAAAGAACTTCGTCACATTTAAAAGCTTATGAAAGAGAGCGCTTCTTTTTCATGCTGCAAGGTAAAATCAATTAGCAGATACACAACCCAACTTTAGAATCCCATTTATACAATATCAGGCCAGGTACAATCAAACTCATGGAGGGTGTAGTACAACCAACCTTCATGATCATTTGCACTCAGGGCATCAGCAGCTCGTGCACCAAGATCTTTATTGGAGGATCTACACCAGGGGAAATAAAGGTCCAAGAAATGACCATAAGGATCATGATCCCCACAAATCAAAAGAAGATAATGGAATGAAACCTGCAACCTTAGAAGAGATCCTTACATTCGATATAGAACCATGAAAACACGATGACTCAACTCAAGCTCTCCAACAATAACCCCTGCAATTATTCCTTTGGCGCCATGATGAGGGAAGTCATACCACCTGCTTCGATATTTTAGGAAGCAATCCAGGAATTCGTGCAATGCAGTGTCAATAGCCACTGAAAATAACGGAAGGGATGAAAACAGAAAGACAATTAACCCATTAGACAATGGTTTGTCCAAAAAATAATCTTAAGTGTATAATAGAACACTAATTTTGCAATTACAAGATGATCTTGTTAACAAGTGCTCAGTATCATTTATTTCAAATATTTCAATTTTCAAGACACTGGTTGTATAAAACATGAGAGTAATAAATGCATCGGAAAATCTATAGTTTCCTTAATTGGTGGCTTAACAAGCACCCCTAGTACACTTGTTAAAAAAATCCATTATAAAAGCAGCAATACAGCAAAATTTGGCTGATAAAAAAGCCCCTTTATATAGCTTACGTAAGCTTATAAGAACAGTGCATCTCAAGCAATATTTACATGGAGATACTAAAACTATATTTACGAACTTTAGATGCTATTAAGATATATCTGCTGCATGGTTCTCTAAAAGCTCAACCTCTTAGGAAAAAAAAAAAAGTTGCACTCTCACTTCCGCGTCAAGCTCCTATTTTGAATGCCAGCATTCTCAATCCTCTTGATTCTGCCAATATTCCATTTATTACGCATGTAATCCTATCCCCAATTATCTCATTGATGTAATTATGTTCACATCTTGTGCTTCCTGAGAGGACAAGTGCTAAGAATTTGGTATATATACCATATTAAACCTTTTCCAGACAACTTATTCATTTGGGCAAACACGTTGTTTAAAATCTTCAGTTGCTTCTGTGTAGTGCTCTTGTATTCAGCTTTGGATAGACTTCTGATGTTTTCTTCTTCAATTTTTCCCTTTTCTCTATTTTTTATTTTCTTTCTTTCTATACTAGTATATTTCTGATGTGCTAGACTTATAACTTACATCAAATCTTCCAGTAACTATTAAAAAAATTGTATGAAAGGCAAAAAGATCTTGAATCACAACCTCTTTCTCCATTTGAAGATTTTTCTTCTCTATGCATCTTGGGAATCTATAAAATTAGCGTGCACACCCTACATTTATACAGTTTCTACAATTAACACTTTATTCATCATATAGTTCGTGCGAGGGGGAGGGTCTAAAAATAAAATGCATTCCACACTGTTCTCTTCTCTAACCGCTTAAACTTATAGAACAAAAAACACTGAGCACTAACTTCAAATAATTGCAAAGGAAGGAAAAGTAAGAGAAAGGAGAGACAAGAAAAGAAAACCATAGGGAGAATATATCTGTCTGCCATTAGCTACTTAGGTGTAAGTTAAGAGAAAGGAAATGAAGGATGGTGAAAGAATTGAATCCACGGGCAGGGAAGAGGAGAAATGGGAAGAAAAATTTCAATCTCTTTTGCCAATTAGATGTAATAAAAAATGAAGAGAAAGTAACAAAATAGCATTGAAACTTGTTAATACTGTGTTCACAGAGTTGGTACTTCATTGCAAGTGGTGTTAATAGTTTTTATCAGCTGCTGTTCTCCCCCTTTAAAATGACACACAAGCCCTGCAATGCAAAAAATCTTTTTGTTCTATTGCATTTATATCACGCATCCACATCTCAATAATGGTACATCTGAGAAAAAAATGTTCGTTCCTTTCGCATAAAAAAAGCACTAGAGAAAGCCAACATTAACCAAGAACAGGAAGAATCAGTAATGAATGCTTTGTCATTGATATTTCTCGTCCCCAACCACTTCATCCAACTTTAATAAGGATATATAAACCTATGAGGGAAATTCTCAAGATTTTCCACATTTACTTCCTGAAAAGTTCCTCGATTACAGCAGAGCTTAAACAACATGATGGGCCCTTTGACATTCAAAAAAGCAACAAATAAAGACCGTTCACCACGAAAACTCGAGTTGAAGAGATGTTGAAATAAGAGAGTAATTGATGATTCAATACTATGGCAAAAGATTTTCTAGTTGTAGTCACTACAGGTGAAAGATTTTTTTATTTTTTTTGGGCTGATTAATGTTATCTTATCAATCTGCAATTGATAATTACCACGGAATAACATCCTTTCCTACAGACAAATTCACAATTACTAAGATCAAGACATTTTACATGTGGTATGATTAGTTAGACTGCATGTTATAAGGGCCCATTTATGAACCTGAGGTGTTGTGTTTTGATGACCAAATGACGACAGCCAGTGATGAGGAATCTCTCTGCTATCATACAGTCAATGATGAAGAATCTCTCCACTATCAGAAAATCACATGTTGAAAAGCAACAATCTAGCATTTTTACTTATGTTTTTTCTAGTTATTTGATCATTATTTCATGTAGGAGCTTATATGCTCTGGTACCAGGGATTGGAAACTCAACACGACGGCTTATTCCTAGTCTTTCTTCTCTCTCGTGTTTTCTCTTCTACTTCCTCTTACACCTTACTCTCCTTATAACTTCTCTGCCGATCTTCCGCTTCTAAAAACAGTGTCTTAATCTTTATTCTTCTCTCCTTTTCTCCACTCTAGTCCTGTCAAGTTCCGAATACACCTCCCACGCCAATAAAACTCCATAGAATGACACCAAAGCCCGATAACACTGTCAGGACTCGAGACACTACCGTCACTAGAATATCGGAAATTCATACGCAGTCACCAAGTTCATCATCAGAGAAAACAAGTGTGGGAATTCAAGTGCAACCACCGATACCTTCTCTCCAGAACTCTCTGGGCTTGAGCTTGAGCAACCGAGACAACTCTCTGTTCAGAAGATCCACCACCCGCTGCGACTCCACCGGATCCAACCCTCCCTCCTCGGCACCGAGCCCGCTCGCCACGGCCTCATCCTGAGGCAAGTAATTCACGAAACTGCCACCCCGAGCCCCCGACGGAACCCACCCTCCGCCCTCACCGGGCCGAACCCTGCCGCCGCCGGGAGCATCCTCCGATTGATCCGAAGACGGTCGGTCCCGTAGCGAGTTCGAGAGCGTGGCGACGGAGCTCGCGGCCCCGGAGGTATCGTTCTGCGACGATTTGGGGACGAACTGCTTTGGCGCCTTGGCGGGAGGCCTGGTGCCGGTTTCGTGCCTGTTTTGAGCGTGCGAGTGACGATTCGACATGGGTTTTCTGGGCTTGAATGAGGAGGATTTGTTGGCGAAGGAGGAGATGGGACTCCGTGAGGGAAGGAGAAGAGCGTACGCTCGGAGAAGTTGAAGAGACTGAGAGGGGAGAGTCTGCGAGTGATATATCCGCGCGTCCACTTTGACTTGAGAATGTGCGTGAGGCGCAAGTAGATATGTTCATTTAGTGGTAGACGATTTTTTTTTTATATATAGTTTTCTTTTTCGGCTTTTTATTTAGAATATGTTTTTTTGGGATCAAATTTAGAATATGTTTATTTCGTAAGAAATAATGAAAAATATTTTCATCTTTCACAAAATATTTAACTAAAAGTTATTATCGATAATAAGAAGAATGTATTGGTTAATTAATTTAAGAAATTATTTTATAAAATATTTATTTAAATCATCCACGTTTTACAAACCAATCGATATGGTCTTATTTTATTATTTTGCGCCATCCAAAAATCTTTCTTTTTCCACTTAAAAGAAAGAGAAATCTCTTTTAGTTAGGTTCTCTTCATTTTACAAAAAATGACTTTTCAATTTTTTTGTTTTTTATTCAAATAAAATAAACTAGTCAAGAAAAATATTTTCCATTTATGAAAAAAAAGGCACCTTAAAAGAGTATTGAAAATGATTTTCTCTTTTTTGAAGAGAGGAAATCATTTTTCCTCATCTATCTTTCACTCAAATACAACGCGTTTTCCTCTATTCACTCCTTTTAGTTATTTCTATTTCTATTTTATTTTTTTCTTTTTACCTTTTATTTTCTTATTAAAAATTCGAATTATAATTATAATTATAATTATAATTATTTTTTTCTTTTCTTTTTCCTCGCTGGTCGCCGTGGCCATATGCAACAAACAAGCTCGATGAACTCAAGCGAGCTTGAAGGTTACCAATCTAAGCCTTATTGACCTAAAGTGAGGTTGAATCTCGCCCAAGGCTAGCAAGATCGTCACTCGCCTGTCCACGGTCGAAGAAAAATGAAAAAAGAAAAGAAAGAGAAAAAATAACAAAAAAATATTTTTATACAAAAGAAAAATAAATGAAAATATAATTAAATGGAGTGCACAAATGAAAATTCATACCAAACAGCAGAAAATATTTTCCAGTTCATTTTTGTGTTTCAATTGAACACCAAAAAATATTATAATTTTCCTGAAAAAGGGGCCCCTGAAAAATATTTTCCAAAAATATAACAAGTGGACTATCGCGAATATGAGATATATTTGGAAAGTATGTTCCATGAAAGCCATTTTCCACGAATTTCCCGACATTTAGCCAAAACTTAAAAATGAATAGGAAATATTATTCACTATTTGAAATGAGAAATCTAGTTGAGGAAATTTACCCCAAAAAAGGGGCTTAATATCTAAAAAAACTTCAACTTTATCATTTGTGAAAATTATATCCAAAATTTTTTTGTCTCATAAAAAAACTTCAAATTTTATATGTATCTCATTTTTGCCCCAAACATTTACTTTTGTCCTAATTCTACCAACCTATTACCAAAAAAATCATTAATTTTAGCATATATCTTAATTATATCCAAACTCGTTTTTCGTCTCATGGAAAATCTCAATCTATTACTTTTACGGCAATTCTATCACCATTAGTTTGTCCTATGTACCATTTTCACGTTATTAATGAATTGCACATCAGCAAAGCTAATACGAAAAAAATCCATAAACTTCTATTCTGTTATTTGCTTGGAGATACAAAATTATTCAAGATGCGTTTCATATTCTCTTTTGCACTCACCAGCTCAAAAAACAGTTTGATATGGAGATATTTAGATTAATGATATAAAATCTTGTTGTCTTTAAAATCTATTGTTTCTAAGTTTCAAAAATTCATTGGTAAATTCGATGAGAAAACTTAGAGTCACGTAGGATTAATTCATGATGATTATAGACGGAAAGCTGATGGTGGTAAAATTCAAATAAAAGTAATAATTGAGATTTTTTTGAGTATCAAATTGGTAAAATTGAAATAAAAGTAAAATTTGAAGATTTTTTATGAGATAATTTTTTTTTTTGGATATTATTGGAACACATATTACAGTTGAGGTTTTTTTCTTTATCAACTAGTAGAATTGAGATAAAAGTAAAAATTAAGGATTTTTTATGAGATACTTTTTTTTATATATAATCATCACATAGAGTAAAGTTGAAATTTTTTTTGGGTATTAGGCAAAATAAAAGTCATATTCTTAGTGATTTTTTAATTTTTTTTATTATTCCTCCGCCGGTAAAATTAGAAGTTTGCCTTGACATAGTTTTTTTTTTTTTTTTTGGGTGCAAGAAATAGTAATCTGCATGTACAAACATGACTCTAGCGTTTGACACCCAAAGAAAGATTTCAAAGACTGAGAAACGATGAGATCAAAACTAAAAGACATGCTATATTCCATGAACTCGTGAAATATTAGAATTGAGCCCGTGCCACAAGAGATCGAACGCAACGTCATTGAATATAATAATTCTCATGGATTAATAGCCTGATGCGCATAAGAATGTTTTGACCGCTAGCTTAAAGCCACGAATTGAACGGCGATACAAACTGAGAGAACCACATGAGGAAGCAATTATCGGCATATCCCGCTTCCCGATTCAGCATCCTATGCTAACTTCTAGGACAAGCAAGTGATATCACGAGTTTGTAGATTTACATAGAGGGGGCCGAGTCAAGAGTTTCTGCTTCATCGACTCGCATGTTCTCATCCATCGAGCACCATCTCCAACTTAAAAGAAAAAGAAAGGGTCAGATTGATTTCCATGCAAGATATGAACAACGGCAATACAGATATAATACTAAAGTGAGCAAAGATCGAGTTTGCGACACCTTCTATAAGAACTCGAACTTGATCTAGATAAAGTACAAACAATTCCCTCCATAAGGAACTTCTCTTTCCCACCTGCGTCACACGAGCAAAACATCTAGGAGCCAGAACGAACGCGATAGTGATTTCGCCGGGTCAAAAGAACAGGGAAGGATCAGTTAAAGACTCTTCTTCGACTGTGGGCAGCCTTCCATTCTCCCAAACATGCCGGGCCACACTGGAGACTGCTATATCAGGGCCTTTTCAGTTCTCAATCTTCACAACAATTTACAAGTAACAGAAGGAAGGAAATACAACGTAACGACAAGGATAGAGAATCTGAAACACTTCTACTTCTTTGTTAAGGAAACCTGACACGAGAAGTCATTCCATGCATGAGGGAACCATAGTCCTCGGAGGTAGCTAGACGAGAAGAACCCATTTTATGACCTTAAATCCATTCATGCTGGGTACACCGTCGCTTCCTTCTAATTTCCTATTCCTCAAGGGAAAGATCCAAGTTTTCTTTGCAACAGTTCCTCAAGAATAATGTAAATCAACTCATATCACAGTGTTACAATCAAAATGCAAACACGCATCAACAAAATCACAATCATTTTGCCTAATGAAAAAAAAAAAACATTGCATTCAGGAAGAAAAGAGCCAACGAAGTCCACTAAATTACTATGTGCATGTACCAGACTGTTAAGAATGTGGTATATAGCACAAAAAGATTGGTGGTCATTGACAGTCTCTGCCGTACGACACGGCTACAGTTCTAAATCTATTCTGCCATTTGTCCGTAGGCACTAATCCTTCTTAGTCAGAGATCCAATTGGGATATCACAAAACAAACCTCAAAGGGCAACTATCAGCCCCGGTAGCTAGATAAGAAGACATATATATCTCAGTCTTAAAGGAACATTCGAAACTACTATTTCAAAAGAAAGCAGATGGTTCTACACGTAAAAGCAGATTGCAAATATTGCCCCATTATGTCCAACATTAACTCTTACCTCCAGCCACAGCAATGCTAGACAATTTGCGAGCCTGAACTATAATTTACTGTAATGAACTAGAAAAGTTCAAAAGTGTGCCATCAGATCTGGACGACCTGAAAGCTCCCCATAAACTTAAACAGTAAGCAATCTTTAAGTTCCAGGAGTACCTGCTGATTTCAGGAAGCAAAATTTTTTTCATGATGGTTGCTGTACAAGGTACAATGTACACAGAACTGGTTAAACTAATTCCCCCACATGCAGTCGAGCATCATTGGAGCCGGATCTTATCCCCCATTCACAATGGCACAGATGATTGCCAATCCAACAGAATTTACTTTTTCTGGGTAGCGCCTTTCCTCATTACATGTCACACAACAATGTGAAGCAACCATCTGCAAGGCATTAATGTACATGCCCTCAAACTGCCATTAACTTAATAAGATCACACCCACTCAAAGTTCGTTTCTTTCGGCAAAACCAACACAAGAAGGCGGTCGACCGGATTAGGAGCGATTGAGAGCAGCGAACAAATGTCCTGTGTATAAGGAAGAATAAACAGGAGCCTTGCCCATATAGAATTTACAGCAGGAATTTTAATAACTCCGGCACATTCTCTCTGCTTCAAGTATGATATAAAATCCTGAAACTGAAAAAAACATTGTAAGACCTCAAGCAAATGTTTCGCAAAGGGGCACATCCATGATCAATATGGATTTAGACCACTATGTGAGGAGACACAAATAAAATGAAGGCTTGTAATCAATGAAAGGCGATGAAAGCTGAGAGACACAAATGAAATGTTAAGGATTTGTGAGAACTCGCCTATAATTGTCCAAACCACTGATTTTCAACCCTTCAAATCAGGTTTTACCTAGAGTACATTTAATTTCTCTTTTGATCAATACAAAGGATTAAATTTTCATTTTTCAGAATAGCCTAGAACAACCTGAACATGTCACTGATAGCAAAAATGCTGTCAATCATTATTCAATTGTCCCTTGCTGATTTGTCATAAACAAATAGATTCTTAGGCCAGGTCCACACCATCTTTTGTCAATATCACATATTCACATCTGGTGATTCTAATCAGGGCAGCAGTTTTTTTTTTTTGGGTAAGGATAATCAGGTAAGCAGTTGATCTTCAGTGAACTGGTAAAACTATGCCGAATCTACAAGCCAACAAATTTCTACCATAAAACGAGGGTATGGATAAAAAGTTCAGTTGGTTTTCATATTTTGATCAGTTGTTAGCTACACCACTAATGAGAATATGATAAAGATAAGTTATCGACTTACGCCTTTATAGTCAGCTGCAGAAGATGGAATCAGCTGGCACACTTCTCTCTGCATCACAGGGAAACCAACAAAAATACCATTAAGAGTTCTGAAACAACTATTACAGGTGTAGAAAGAAATTTCTCTTCTCTCGAACCTAATAATATGAAGGATTTTTGTAACAAGTATTGTACACTAGTTATGAGGAAAGCTTGCAGTTTATAAAGATATTGCTTTTTACTATGATATCTGCAGTCAATGCTCTGGAAATTGAAACCCACCTTAATAAGCATACTTAACCAGAGCACTTAAGGAACTCATATACTTAACCCTGATAATTATATGACCAACTCATTGAGCAAACACATCTCTAAAGTATGGTTTATATCATATCACAAAAAATTCAAAATAAGGTACCAATGCAATGATTAACTGCCCAAAGGAGAGGTTAATAGGGCACTTCAATACAAACACATCAACAATCTTAAGCAGCAGCAGGTTAAAACATCAGATCTCCGAGCATTACCCATTTGTGACAAACCAAATTCACTGATTAAGCTGCAAAGTGGAAAACTGAAGCGCAACGGTTTTATGGAAAAAAAAATGAAGAGCAAAAGTTGATGCTGTATATATCCTCCTTAACCTGGCTGTTCAAGGAACATCAGCAACAGACAGTTATCTAGAACAATATCTCCCTGGCTTGGATCCAGACTTTCTGGCAACAAACTATAATTTCTCCTGGCTTAAGATCAGTTTGCAATTCTGATCCTGAATTGGCACTTTGTCAAACTTAAGCTTTCCATACTAGCAGACAGTTTTACTTCTCTTGTAGGCATCGTTAGAAAAACAACACTAACTAAAAATCTCCCAAACTTCAAGGAGTTTTTTGGCTCTATCCCAAACTCTGAAAGCTCTCTACAGTCTACAATCAAAATCCAGAAGTAGCAGTTTAACAAACAAAGAAATCGCAGTTCAAACCACACAGGTGCATTGTATACACAATTTCTATTCCTCAACATTAAGTCACCAAAAAAGTACCCCCAAATAACTAGTAAATCCAATCTTTAAAGATTTTTTATTTTTTATACTTTACTTTGTTCCACACTTTCAAATCTACCCTTAGATTTCACATCTACAATTTTAACATTTACCACATATACAAATAGATATACACAGATCTGGAACCACTAACTAAAACTGGACAGGGATGAACAATATGACCAGCAATTACTCTTGCCTTTGTTTCTTTTTTTCTAGTTGACGAGGCATTTCATTTTTATGTATTTTAATGCTGCAATAACTACTTATTAGAGGCCATATTGTCAGAATGACCAATTATTTAAAAAGGGATACAACTGAAACTGACGGCAAAGTCAAGGGCGAAATAAAACTTTTTGAACTTCTAGGTATTTAGGGCAGGTGGAACCATGAAAAGAAAGGATTTCCAAGGTAGGCTAGATAATAACATCAGATGTAAGATAGCAAATGAAAGAACACTCACCCTATGTGGTGGAGTACTGGTAAATGTTGTCCTTACATGCCGAAAATCAGTACGCTTTGTCATATCTAGTTTGACAGGCCACCTGCATGAAATATCAGCAAGAAAACAGCCTTAGTGATAAGTTCACCATAGAAGTTGATGTAAAATGATGATGACACTCTTACTCAGTAGGTTCAGAGAGGCCATTTGAATATTTGCACGTATTTGAATCCACTCTGAATGCATGAATTGTGCAGTAGTGAACCCCACTTTTAGATAATTTTCCCTGCCACTTGTACTGAGGATCATGTCCTGACCTTTTCTCATTGGAGGATTCTCCAACAGGGGGAGGAGGTGGAGGAGGGGGAGGAGAATTTGGTGGAGGGGGGGCTAACGGCGGTTGCGATTGAGGTAAAGGAGGGGGAGATGGAGGTTGCATATCAGGCTGAGGTGGCTGGGATGTCAAAGGCATGGGAGGGATAAAAGTTTGGTCATTCCTAACCAAGTTTCCCTGTATCTGCGCCAGAGGGGTCACAGAAGGAGGGAGATAAGGGGCAGCAACAGCATTGGTTTGAAAATTACTTTGCACTGACCCTGCTATTGGATTCAAAGGCATGTGATGACTAGAACCTCGTACATCCCATGGATTGGGCGGGGTAAAATACATGGGTCTCATATATGGAGATGCCGGAATTTGCTGAGGTGGCGGAACAGGTCCTTGCACAGCGATTGGCATGCATGATATACTCCCGGGAGCTGACTGCTGTTCTGCTTCAGGCTTGTTGTACATCCATGCTCCTTCATTGGTACAAGAAACCATTGGTGGACCTGCAAGATTGTGAGTCAATACACAGCTCCTACTTCTAAATGGGAGATGAGCTAGTGCACATAAATAAGTACCACACTGTGAAGAATTGACCACCATGTTCTGCTCAGCACCACCAGAAGCATCCCAGTTCGCAGCTTGTACAGAGGTTCCATTGTTTTCAGGTCTCAACCTCGGGGAGACTAAACCCATTGAACTATCTGGATTTAATGAGACAGGAGGGACTTGTTGCTTTTCCAATTGACTGTTCAGAAATCCAAAAAAATAAGTTCAAAAGGCAGGGAATTTCCCAAAAAGCTGATATGGAAGAATTAAAAGCAGATTTTCTTATCCCAAAAGCACTGGTATTTTCAGATAGCATACTCAATTTGCGAGCACTTGTAAAAGATTTATCCTCAACAGATGCAAAAGTATGGTTGGCATTTGAAACAAAAGCCACCACATTTGGGCTATTTCTTTCATTTTCATCAAGTGACAGATGGAGAGACAATTAAAAACAACAGCAGCGAAGACAACAATGATAAAGAAGGAGGAAAGTAGATTTAATCAGAAGAATCCAATAACACAGCTCAAACCTGAATTCGATCTGAAGGAACATCTGAGGACAGGCCTGAAGATTTCTCAAAACAGAAATAGCAGCATCAACGCTGCTGCACTCAACCACCCAGCCACACCCGACACGCGTATTATTGCAGGTTACCTGAATGATGGATCCTACATTGCCAATAGCAAGTTTGCAAATAGCCAATATTTCATCATCCATGATGTATGAGCTGGCATTCGGAGGATGCTGTATCCAAAGAGTGCTTGATGGCATTTTATTTTCTCCTCTCAAGGTTGCAGATTGCCAGTTCCCAACATTATATTTCGAACGCAATGAAGAGACTAAAGAAAGTAGCCGAGACACCCTAGAGCTGCCAGCAGGGCTCTGAGGCACTGTCTGAGACTGCGGAGAGCCACCATTATTGTTAGAAAAGCTTGCATACTTATTGCTTCTTGAAGATCCAGGAGTATCCACGGGAGATATTCTAAAATTACTTGGGCCTGGTGGCAGACGTTTGATCATTTCCATTCGATACTGTCTCAGATGAGTCATGACAGCAGAAGCTTCCTCGGGAGTTTCAAACTCCAGCAGCATCACACCTTCATTGCCTAAATCTGTAACCGTATAAGGGCCTTTGTAAAGTGCTTTCCTTGATTCGTTCAATAACTCGTCCTTCATCCACTGCCCTAAAACATTCCCAATATAAACAAAATTGCTATAGCCAACTGCCACACCATTTACAGATCCACGAGTTCCTAGTCCTATATCCAAAAATTTAATGCACCATGGAAGAAGTCTTCGCATATGATTCCGAGCCCTAATAGAATCCATGATATTTCTGTACTCAACAAGTGCAAATCGTTTTCTTGGATAGAAAAATAAATGTTCGACAGGACCAAACTTATCTGCCTCAAATCTCACGTGAGCTTCAGATACATCAGGACCCAAAGCACCCACCCACAGCTGCTTAGAAGCAGAGTATACATCCATAGCTGCTGGTTCACCATCTGAGAACCAAACTATTTGACTCGCAAAGCCACTTGGTACTGCATAATTACCTTTAGGGGATGTCAAACTATTTGGTGCACTTCCTGCAGATGGTCTCATGTGAGGTGAGGCTGTCTCTGCTTTAGGGATGTGATTAGAGTCAATATTAGAGAAGTCATTCCTGCCTTTAAATGAATTAGTCCTGAAGTATAACGGGGTTCTGTTGCCAGGTGAAAGCAAGTGGCGCTCGGGCACATCTTTGGGTGTGCAAGAAGATGCACTAACCGAAAATTCACCATTTTCTACAATCTCAATGCCCAAGGATCGGGATCCTGAGCGACCACGATCACCAATCGTAAAATGATGATCCGTCTGAAGAGGAACTACACAAGCCTGAGGCTCTAAATGTCGATTAGGGAATTTATTGGTAATATCTTCACCGCACAATCCATTATGAGATCTTACATTATCATCGTCCCAAGATGATTTGCTGGGGATAGCACACTGATTAGAAACCCTGCGCCTCGAATAATGTCCATTAGACGATGTGGATGGATCAGAATCATCTTCATCACTCTCTGCTAGACTCTCTTCTAAGTTGACCAGTTCGCTCAGAGATTCTAAGCAGGCTTCAAAGGCAGATAATATTTCTGATATAGCTTTAGAAGATGCCAATCTTTTTAATTTCTTGCACTTCCTGACAATCCAACTCCTCAAGGATGAATCTTTGGCAATAGCCTGCATTAAGAAGCTAGTCAAGAGACGCCACCATTGAGAAGCCATAAAAAGATAATCAACAGGCACATCAACAACTCATGTGCAAAAGACAACAACTTCATTAAACATTTGGCATGTTCAACAAAAAGTTACCCATCTCTCCAATATCTTAATATGGAGAAGTTCAATTTGAAATTCGCTCCGGTTATACAGTTGGCATTTTGGACCATATTGGACAGCCAACTGAGCGGTGAGCAGGCCAGCCCAACCTCACAGGTCCTTACTTACATGATTTCAACCAGGATACCTTACTACAGTCAGTTTTTAATTATAAAAAAGAAAACACAATTTAAGATTTTTTGGCTGTAGGACTCTCTAGTCCCTGTCTAGCACGTAGCTACAAGCCCTCAATACTGGAACATTGAATTACCTAGACGACATTTATTGACCTAATCCCACCTAACTTATTGTCGACTTCAGTCTGAACACATGCCCATTCACTTATTTGGTCCAATCATATTGCTAAACCAAGATACATGCATGATGCTAACGTGATCATCCATCCTTCAAAGGCAATTGTGAGATGCTGTGAATATAGACCAGCAAGGCCTTAACAGATGTAAAAGATTTGAGCAAAATATCCATTAGTCAGCTGCAGAAGGACATTAGCGTGACATCATAAAAGAACCACAACATAGAACACCAACTGCATGGCGTAAACAACTTTTCATTACAGTAAGTAGCAGAATCCGGAAATTGACAGTTCTGAATGGGCAAGACAATCATCTTTATTACCATCAAACGTAATTATGGAACATTTGAAAGTTGTAACTTGTAAGCAAGTAGCACACTCCAGACAAGGTAAAGCATTGCCTACAAACACTTCGAACAAAAAGCGGCCACCAGCAAAATACAGTAAAGATCAAGAACAAATGCTGACAGAAAAGATAATGACAGGATGAAGGTAAAAGATCCAAGTATTACCAGTTCTAACAAGCAATTCTTCGGAACTAAAGATCCATTCATAGAAAAACTTTTGCCATCTAATGGTAGGTCCGCACTCACAACCTCATTCCTGTCTCTGCTGGTTCTAACAGAACCTGTACATGACTTAGCTTCATCACTTGAGTTATCCATAAGGCAAGCCACATCATCAGCATCAAGCCTGCTCGTTACCTGATTTAGGAAATAAAATCCTCCATTTTGAGTTCCTTCCAATATAGAGGAGTTAAGGAGCTCAAAACAAGCCTCAAGCAAGTTCTTAGTACAAGCAAAGAAGATCCGAAGAGTACTCAATGCACGAAGCTTAGACAATCTAATAAGTGGAGAATCATCGCCATCTAAACATGTTAGCTTGAGATCAGAAAAGATTTCATCGGAATCTGGCATCTTCAGAATTTCTTTACCGATGATCTGGATAATACTACTTCCCTCAAAAGAGGATATGAAAAAGTTGAGCACATTGATGAAAACGGCTGTGCATATGCCTCCGATAACAGATGACGTTGATGCCGATGAAGAAGCAGCGCAGCAAACATCAACTAGACCAAGAATGCAGGCTTTAGTAGTCTGAAATGCAATTCCATCAGCGTCCTCTCCCTTGGTTATAATTGTAAGGTTCCAATTGTACATGCTGACTAAGACTTTTGCTGCGGCTTCAAGAGCAGTCGGACAGTATGATGCATATCGTGGAATAAGATCAACCACAATCCGTTGCACACTCGAACAACCTGTGCAGAGAAAAGGAGTGAAGCATTCCCCTCAACTCATCTGCCTTTAGATAGAGTGGCAGGATAGTTGAAAATGAAAAGGAACGATAACTACACATGACAAGGTAACTGCATCTTCCAGGATACACACATAGATTTAATGCACCCACACTAGATCGATAAGATGGATCACTCAGAGGGCAAAAACCATAGCAACTCAGAAAATGCAAACTTGCGCAAGTTTGAGTTCTAGCAAAGAAAAATAAAATCCTCAAACAACAAAAACGAAAGCCAACTAGAGATCGAAATGAAACGAAAGTTACGGTCACAAGATAAGAAACCCAGACTAAACTTCCAGCCTATTAAGAGAAACATTTTTCTAAGAAATAAGTTCATAAGGGATCCAGACAAATGACTTTTGGGAAATTTTTCATCATGTAAGAAGCTATATATATCGAAAATTTACCAAGAATGATGTCTATGTCATCATATTTAATTTGGATCCAGAATAATGGGCATTTTCAACAAAAACTTGCAAGAAACACAAGTATATAACCTCGCTTTAAATGGTTAAGGTCATCCACATAGACCAAACTACATTTAAATTAACCCCATCTATAGTTAATACAAATTACAAACCCAGTAAACTACTACCAATACTAAATTTCAAGTGATACTCACCTAGAGCCGGTCAATTTGATCTGAATAATTCAGATTCTATCACGATTCAAATAAGAAAGGTAACAAAGGACCCAATTTACTTCTTTAAATGAATCAAACTTGTGAATTTCCAGCACATCTATCAGCCAAAAACGTGTTTCCACATCTTCACAATGGCAACATCTGTCTGCAGTGAACCAAGTGCCTGTTTATGGCTTCTCTTTTTGGGTTATGACGCTTGCCATGTTACTTTCTTTGGAAAAAGATTTTCAGTACGCATTTGGAGAAAGGTCCCATATCTATGTCTATTTTACAAAAGGATTGGTTATTCTTGCCAATTGATCTTCCGAAGGCAGCAGCTAGTTCCAACAGACAAGTCAATACAAATGTCTTGAATTTTGAAATCAAACAACTTCTGCCCTCTTATTAGGGCGAACAAAATCAACATTATCCCTAGAGAATTTTCAACCCATGGAAAGTACGCTGATCATTCAACATAAAGTGAGAAAACAGTTGAGCATGGATCAGAGATAGCTTAGAAGAACCATTTTTGCTCAATCAATAAGATCAAATTTTATCTAGGAGAAAGGACAAAAGAGCATATACACATTAGATAGGATCATCACTACCTACCTCAACAATCAAACGCATAATACAATCATCTCACTCCGACTAGTCACTACACAAACTAGAATAAATCGTGACAAACGAAGACAATTGAGAAAAGGAAATCACTCTCACCTTGCGCAGCAGTAATGAACGACAGATAAGCCTGTTCCAAGTCGGGCATGAGGCGCGGCTCCTTCTGACCAATGCAAAACCTAATCCGTTTGTAGGCCTCGTACACGCATCGGACCTCTTCCCTGTTCCTCCTCCTCACGATGATTTCCTCCTGAGACGGCGGTCCCGGGGGTGCAGGCGGAGCAGGAGGCGGCGGAGCGAGGTCGGGGTGAGCTAGGGTTTCGGGCGGAGGCTGCGGCGGCTGGTGGGGCGGGGGCGGCGGCGTCGAGGGCGGTTCTGGTTGGGGCTCGTAGAGCTTCCGTTTCTTCAGGGGCTGCTCGGACGCGGCCATGGCAGCAACGAGTGGTGCGGCGCACGCGCTCCGCCTTCCTTTTGTGGGAATGGAGACAATGGCGAAATTATTTCTCCGACATGGAGGAAAACCGATATTGCGAAAGGACGCATATGCCCCTGAAGTTTGCCCACTTCACGTCTTGCATGGGCTTTTGTCCCAAGACAAGCCCCTGCTATTTTTTGAGGAGGCCCATTTCCACATCACAAACTTTTTGCCTTTTTTTTTTTGAGGACATTTTCATATGGTCTAGGACTAAATTGAACATGTATGAAAAGTCCAAGGATTACATTGAGCAAATCAAAAGTTTGGAGATCAAATTGCACATTGAGCTAAATTTTAGAGACTACATTGAACAAATTGAAAGTTCATGGACCACATCGCACATTAAGCCAAAGTTTAAGGACTATTTGTGTCATTTTTCCTTTTTTAATGAGCTATGTAAGAGTGAGCATAGTTTCATGATAGAACATAAAACCTAAAATTGAACTGGTGAGAAATCTGTTTGATTTCAAATTTCAAGGTAAGCATAGTAGCTTTCAGGTTTCAAGGCTACTTATGGTAACGTTCCAGAAAAAGTATTTTTATTTTCAAAATATTATCGAAACACTTTGGAAACATAAATACGTATGGTAAAGAAGTTTTTTCAAAATGTTTCGGGAATACATTTGAGAAACAAAAACATTTTTGAAGTAGAAACAAGAAAAAATAACTTGTTTATGTATTTCTAGAACGCTTTTTGGAAAAAAAAAATTGAAACATTTTCTCCCTTTATTTCTTGACCAGCCGATGCCGCTGCGCCTCCTATGAGTGTCCGCCGGTTCATTCTCTTCTTCTTCCTCTTCCCTACAACCGACCGGCACCCGACACTGGAGTGAGCTTGCGCATATCCAGGTGGGGGTCTAGCTTGCGCTCATCATGCGTGGTCAAGCCCCGCCTAAATCTAGGCAGGGCTCGCACGAGTTGAACCCTATCATGGTCGATTGAGCTTCGACCTTAGCCGGCAATGGCAGGGGTTGGCCTCGCACTTGCCATACGAACCCAACCCCTGCCTAGATCTGGGTAGAGCTCGCTTGATGGGGTTCGAGTTTGACCTCGAAAACAGCGGTCTCAACTATTTGGCGCATCGCGTGTGGACGTTTGTCTCACTTTCAATTTATCATTCCCAAGTTTAGTCCCTGTAAAATTTGTTTGTTGATCTGAGTCACAAGATTGGAATTTTTTTTTCTTCTTCCTTTTTTGAGTTCTTGAATCGACAGTTGCAGAACTTGAGCTTATCTCTGCGTTCAAAGAGGCTGCTGAATTGTCGCTCAAAGGAGTTCAGAGTCTTTCTTGATACGCCCAGGCCCAAGATTTTTTTAGTTGCCAAACGTGTTTCTATTACGAGAAATCATTGTCGGGAACAGAAACATAAAAAAGTATTTTTGTTCCAAAAATTGTTTCGAGAATAGAAATGTTACCATACGCCGCATAATTCGATGGACAGGTTCTAGCTTGTAACAAGTTTTTGTACTTTTCTTAGTATATGTCTTCACACGGTCATGTGATATTCTATAGCGTCTAATGATAAGTGTATAATTTAAAAACCACTAGTCTAAGTTTTCATTTCTAGCGATATTTATAATCGAGATTTTATTTTTTTAATGTTTTATATTTATCCGTGTATGTAAATATGAGCTGTGGTCAGTGAATAACAACAGAAAATGTTAGTAATTAAAAAGCGATAATTCACTGCAATCGTTCAATTAAGTATACACGTGAAATCTTTGTGGACTCCGGTACCAATCTTGAAACCCGTATGGACTATGCAGTCGCTTATCCCTAGAGTTTGGCACACATGTGCAACCATCCGCTGTCGGGAGGCCCACGAAACATCTTACACACCCCAAAAATCGGTTTGAATTCGACCTTTTAACCTGTGCAGATGGGGCCGTCTTTTCGGATGATAATATTGCAGCCGTTCAAGTTGCAGCAATTTTGACCTAAAAAAAAAAAGTTGCAGCAAAGAATTTTTGCAAATCGTAGCGAGGTTGTAAGATCGCATTTACCTTTGGGAAAATTGGAGGTGTAAGCATGGATGTGGGGCCCCGCAAAGTTGCTATCCTCCCAAAAAAGAAACCGCAGGGAAAATGGGGTACGTGGAGCCAATTTGACGCAATTGCCTTCACTTTCCCAATTCTCCAACGCGCAATCACCGCTCTGGCGTCTCTTTATCTTCTTTTTTTTTTTTTTCATTTATTTTAAAGTCTCGTGTTTCTCTCCGCCAAATTTCGTTAATTGTACTCTAAAATTTTTTTGTCCCGAAAAAGAATCTCAAACTTTGGGTCAAATACCTAATTTAGCCCGAACTTTTCTTTTTGTTTCAAAGAAAACCCCAAGCATTAGGTCCAGATCCCAAATTAAGCAGAAGCTTTTTTTACAAATATATATATGTGTATATATATATATATATATATAAGAGAAAAATCACTAATTTTTACTCTAATCTCAAATTTACCTACATTAGCCCTTTGTCCAAAAATCATCGTTAGTGTCTTGATTTTCATATCTTGGAATGGTTTCATTTTGGAGAGTTTCAATAATTTTTATTAGGATGTATTTGCTATTCATATGAAAATGCCATGTCGGTCCGTATTCTTATCAATGTGAAAATGACATGTCAAGTTGGGATTGGATCACGGGGTAGATTTGAAAAATAGATTAAAAGTTTGTGATTTTTTTTAGACAAAACAAAACCGGGGGCAGTTTTGGGACTAGACCTAAGTTTGGAATTTTTTTTTCCAGACAAAAAAAGTTCAGGGTAGATTTGAGATTGGACCTAAAGTTGAATAGTTTTTTTAGAAGAAAAAAGTTTTGGATAGAATTGAAATTGGACCTAAAATTGAGGATTTTTAGGGAATTTGACCCCTTTCTCTCTCTATTTCCAATGTTATTCAACCCGATCTAGTCTGATTATTCATAGAGGCTTCTTTTATTTCACATAAAATAGACAATTCAAGAAATATTTTCCTAAAAATAATTGTTCATATTGTTTGAAATAAATAGTTAATAGAAAAAAATTTCATTATGGGTAAAAATTTATTTCTAAATATTTTGTGAATAAGGAAAATATTTTTCATCTTGTAAGTGATATAAAGAATTGTTTTTAAGAATGTACTTTTCCAAATCATTAATTTTTCGTGAAACAAACGAAACTTGAGACTCGGATTAATTTGAATGTACCAATTTGATCTGCAGCTTAACTAATGAAACAACGAACATGACCATTTATTTGGACCGAACTGGCCCAGTCTGGAACTGAGCTAACGGTTCGATAGACCTCTTGGGGTCTTAATCAAGTCTGAAATTGGACGGTCACTTGGCCAGCCCACTGATACTGATACGTTAGAAACAAATTTATAAGAACCTTGTGAAGACGAGATTCGAAATTTTTCTTCATCTTTCAATAATTAGAGCTTGCTACGTCAAATAAACATTCTGAATTAAGAAATAAATTTGTTTTTTTTTTCGTTATCAAGAATGCACGAGCTAGTGCAAATTAGTTGATTTTATTTTGACTATATAACTCGCGCGATAGTATTGTGAATCAATAAGATAAACATAATATATTAGCATAGAAACATGGCACATTGTTTAGTGAAGATGATGGTGTTAAATGAACCATATTACTTGGTATAAGCTAATATTGTCTATAATCATGAAACAAATGAATACAAGTTAAGAGATTTTTTGTTCATAAATGACAATAAATGCATCTTAATGGCACTATAACACTCTTGAGATATTATCTTAGAGATGCCATCATCGAGGAAAATGACAGCATTTTAAGTGTGACAAAACAAAATGGAAAAATTTTAAAATCCCAAATCCTAGCCCTTTTCTTCTTATCCTCCCCCTCTCTCTTTGGTTCTCATTTTCTCTTTCACTCCAAGCTCCCTCGGCCGGTAGATAACTATTATGAGTCGGGGGAAGCTTTATCCTCTTAAGTCGAATTGAAATTATCTCACCCGATCTACTCTGGGAGTTTTTTGTTGTTGTTGTTGTTGTTGTTGTTGGGACTTTGGTCTTCAAATCCCATGAGAAGATAAATAAGAATGAAGGATGTAGCCAATCCGAACATACATGTTTGTTTGATTTTTTCTTTGAACAAACGTGTTTTTTGGAAGATGTCTATTCGGATTCGTGATTATTCATTCTTTTGAAGATGTCCATTTGGTTTCGCGACTCTCCATTTGTTTGAAAGATAATTGTTTGGATTAGCGATTCTTCGTCGTTAACCTCTATTTTCATGACTCTTCGCTTCATTATCTATAAATACAAACCTTGACTGTTGCATTGTAACGATTGCCATTTTCGCCATGCATTCTTCATCATCATTACATTGTGCGATCATTCTACGAAGTTGTTTCAAAGGTTTTCTTTGAAGGAGTACCGCTTTAGACGAAAGGGCGATTGTCCAAGAAGCTTGGGTACTGGTCGAGAGGATCAATTTGTCTTAAGACACAATGCGAATTCGTTGGACTCAGATCATTCATCTACATTCGGATTTCTCATTTTGCATTTGGTTTCAGGCTTGTCAATCAATCCTTCTTTTATGCATGTGAACACCTATATGCTTATTGCTTCCATCTAATATGTGTGTGTGTGTTTTTTTTTTTAACTTTGCTAGTTGATGATGCTCTTCTTTGCTCGTTGGACGTATTTCTCTTTCATCGTTAGGAATCAATTTGTTACCTCAGATCCTCGCGATCAAGAAGCTCAATTGAATCGAGGAGGAGTACAATGAGTTCCCGACATACTGGAAACGAATAACGACTTCTCTGAGTATTGGAACCTCTCATCTTCAGATCTAAATCAAGATCTTGGAGCTTTTCTTCACGATTTAGATCTAGATTTGGATGTTCCTTGGGTATTTCTGTGCTTGCCCTACCTCTCCAGTTTTAGATTTTGGGAGCTTGTTTGACCTGTTTTGGTTGCTTTGTACGGTGATAGTGTTGAAGACGCTGAATATAGGCGCACGCTGCTCAGTGGGCAAAGCTTTAACTAATGAAGAAGGACGATATGCGCTCATTTGATGCATGCTTCAGTGATCGGCACCTTTCATTCTTTTGGGATTAAGATGTTCTTTTCACAACAGTTTGTACTTTGTTGTGCTACTTTATTATTGAAGATTTGTTTTGTTTTCAGCATCACGTGCATCATCTTGAAATATGAATGAATTCGACAAAAAATAAGAGTGAAAACTTTAAAATATTTCCATAAAGGGAAATATGTTTAGATGTAAACGCAATGCATGATATGCCATCGAATTTCAAGTAAAATGCTAACTTAATTTTTTCAAATAAATATTTTATCTGTTTTATGTAATTCGTCTTTTTCGTATGGTTGAAATCACCGCCCAAAATGGGAAAAAAAAAGTCTCTAGTTTACATTTACACGTTATATAAGATCGAAGGGAATTATTTGATTGACAAAATCTTTTTTTTCTTAATGAAGGAAAACTTGAAAAAGAGGAGGGTTTTGAATAAAATTACTTTTTAAATAAATGACAATATCGACGCTATGAAGAAGTCCCACAATTATATCACTAACAAAATCAAAGGAAAGTCATATGGCAACAATGGTAAATGAGCTACATCATCGGCTACGGAAAATTATAAAAAAAATTCATAAATCTAATGTAACAATTTGATTCTTAATATTTCAATTTGACAAATTTAGTCCTAAAACTTTTAACGATTTGTCAATGTAGTTATTTTGGCCAATTTTGGTCTTATTCGCTAATGTGAATGTTGACCATCCTATGCTAAGAAGCAGCGGCACTCTCTCTGGAGATTTACGTGTCGTGTTGTATCCGACACTCTTCAATATTCTCCAACATGCGGCAAATACATAGTCATTTCTCCAGACATGCCAGTGACATGCGAATCTAGTATCCCGTCATGCATTTTAATACTTGTGGGGGTCAATTTTAAGTATTTTTAATAATTTTTTTTGTCAAAATGTAAATTTATCAAATGTATATACTTAAAGCATATATCCAGCCATCCCCAAAATTAATATATCCACGCATCTAAAAAACCTAATTGTGAATCTCTAAAAGAATAAAAAGAAGAAACTAAGCATTGTACATGATAATTTATCATGTATATATAAAAATATACATGTAATATGCAACATGTCCTAACGCATAGTGATTCTCTATTTTTTTTTAGAAATGATGTGTCGGGTTATGTCGTGTCGTATTGCATGTCGATATCAATGCTACTTAAATCCTACGTGGCATGGTTAACATTGACATGGACAAATTTTGCAATTCTTCTAAATTTTCTGAACTTTTATTATTATTTTTCATTGGGGCTGATGAGGCCTTGGCAAGGTCTTGCAGCCCTCACCGACCACAATGAAAAGAAAAAGAAAATAAAGATTAATTAAAAAATAAAAAAGTTCAGCATTCTTTTTATTGCAAAGTATATCCACATCAACAATTTTCAATCAAAATTAGTT
The DNA here is from genome assembly GCA_028455895.1 of Rhodomyrtus tomentosa. Lineage (NCBI taxonomy): Eukaryota > Viridiplantae > Streptophyta > Magnoliopsida > Myrtales > Myrtaceae > Rhodomyrtus > Rhodomyrtus tomentosa. The sequence goes on along the minus strand of JAPCWY010000001.1, from coordinate 28,491,840 downwards.
GAAAGAACTATATTGACAAATGGTCAAAATGATTAGTTTTGAATTGGCTAAATCGAAAGATTTATGATCAAATTAACATCCATACAATAGGTTTTAGACTTTTTTGGTAATTATCCATTATCTCATTCCTTAAGTTAAGTACACTACGAGTGCCATAACTTTTATACGTTGCTCATTTGAGTGTCACAATTTTTGCTTCACTCACTTAAGTGCCACATTAGAGGAAAATCATTCACTTGAGTGTCATTTCCGGCGAAAATAGTTTACTTGAGTGCCACTTCTGGCGAATCATCCTATGTGGACTTTTTATTTATTTTTTAGCAACACACGGATTTTTTATAAAAAAAATTAGAAGTTTCTTAGAATATTTTCTTAATTTTTATTTTTTTGATATTTTTATTTTTGTTTGAGTTTTGTTTCTTTTTCAGCCTTGATCGGCGAGGATCATCGGCCAAGGGAACAAAAAACCAAAATAAAAAGAAAAATTACAAAATAAATAAAAAAATTAGGAAAAAAATCCACGTGTACGTTAAAATATTCAATAGAATTAGTTTGTCGGTGCCACTTCAGCTTTTTCGAAGTCCATGTCAACTTTTTTGGTGTCCATGCCAGCGATAGTACTTAAGTGATTGATTTTTCAAAGTTATGGTATTTAAGTGAGCGAAAAAAAAAATTATGACATTCAAGTAAGTGCTGTACAAAATTTATGATAGTCATGTAATTTCCTCCTCATCCCTTGGTTACAATATTCTCGACCCATAGTTTTGAGAGATTTGCACTCTTCACCATGAATGTCTTTCCAATTTTCCCGTTCTTCACTATAAAGTCAGATGCAGATCAAATGGCAATTTCATCAAAGCCAACGATTTGATCGTTGTGGATCCATCCAAATAGTCATTCCAACACATCATCGTATTTATTAGCGTGACTCGTACATCGCCTTCCTATTTTCTTTTATTTTCTTTTTCTTTTCAGAAAATACAATAGACCATGTTGTCTTCGTTGCGTTCGCCAACTCATCAGAATCATCGTCTCTATCAAAAGGCGAGGATAGTCAACTTCATAATTTGTGGTGTATAATCACTTAGCAAAGTTTCGGGTGGTCACGTCTTTTGGGAGCGAGCAATTTCAGGGTCTGTCTGGGTTCCACCATGAACCTAGACCTACCTGTTAGAACTGATTTCCTACATTTGAAACTTGATTCATGCATACTTTAAAATCTGAAATTTTCCATATCATAGGTTCCGAGGTCAGTCCAGAATCTATCCAAATTCCACGTGTATTCTTAATTGAATAATTGAAGTATGCCATCACTTATAATTACTATCATCTGCTGCTATCATTCACTCACCATAACTCATATTAAGACACACGAAATACATGCATCATTAATAAAGTCAAAGTTTCATTCGCAAATATTGCTAAAAATGAAAGCTCAAGCGAATGGTTTCATATTATACATTCATCATTAAATGCCTTAGAATACCATCGTATCACACGAAAATATAGAACAAAGAAAAATACAAAAACTTATTTTACTAGACCTGAAACCTACCATATATGCTCTAGAACTTGGAACCGGACAGGTGTGAACTAGTGCAGTTATCCAGTACCCGATTTTACCTTAGAGCAATGCTCACCTGTAATGTTTTTTTTTTTTTTTCAATCACTAATGCCATCTTCCTGTCCATATCTATCATATTAACAAGCACTTTATATGAGGAGGATGGACCAAACAAAGCAAATAAGTTAACTAAAAATAAAGAAAAATTGCTTGGGTCATAATCGCAGCCTTACATGTCTGTTAGTATAAATAAAGGAAACATTTGACAGGACAAGTGATAATGTGTGCTTGGAAAGGCGCCAGAGCAGAAGCAATAAAATCCCATGTTGTACAGCAATTAAGAATTAATGACTAACTCAAAGCAAAATAAAGACTATGTTTTGACAATCGTATAAAAAGAAAGGCAAGCTAAGTAGGGGTGATACTCCCAGGTGTCTTCCGTTCCTGGTTGAAAACATCGAACCATATGACAGCCCGCCAATTCAAAAGATTGGAATCTGGAAGCCGGCACACAAATCATACATGACGTCCGAAAATGTTTAGGGCTAAATTCTCATAATAAAATAAGAATTGCTCCATTTCGCTGCAAAAAAAATTTGTTGGTCTAGTAGTTTTCTTGTTTTTTCTTCAATTATTGATAGGTGCAAAGTGTTCCCCCCCCCCCCCCCCCCCCCCCTTTCTTGAAAAAAGCTTCAAAATTCTGGATAAAACCAGTAGTTCCATCCTCGAATCTGAACTGAACCGAGTCTCGGCCCTATCTAGGTTCAAGAAATCGAGAACCAAATTGATTCCCGAATTGAATTGGACCAAGTGCTTTTCCCTGCTACTAAGACGATGGCAACATAATGCATTGCTGATTTTAGAAAAGTCTGACGGCTGACCGAATAAAAAGCACCGCAAGCCAGCCTGAACAAAAGGACAAAGACCAACAACCATGAGATGACTTATTCGTCAACACAGAACATCCATTGGCAACCAAAACTGAGGGCCTCGATCTTCACCATCTAGAAAACACGACAACTTGATTCTCACCCAAGAAAAAAACAGAACGTGAGAACTGTTATGTAGCTTTACAAAATGATCTTCATAGAAGAAACTCTTTGCTTTATCTTCTTCAGCCTGTGTATTTATTTGTTACTGTATTGGAACCGAAATCATCGATGCTATCCATAAATTGTTTTCATTTTGATCCTAGGAGAATTTCACAAAATTTAGACATCAAGTTAGGGGTCATAGTTCATTTACACAGAAGAAGTTTCAATCATAAGATAGTTGAAGCCTCAAAAAATGGCACTTTCTTTCAGCTGTTGCTTATGCATCACATGCCTTCGAAGGAGGTTTCTAATGGAATCGCCCGAGCTCGAAATGGCTTGACCTCCGGTGCTGCTATTTATTTATTTATTTATTTTTTGTGGTTGTGCCCGTTACCGAATTGGAAATCGCCCGAACTGATTTTCCTTTTCCTTCTTCACTAACCCCAGATTTTACAATTCACCGTGGATGCATGTCACACGTCTTGCGATGGCTCGCTCATTCACCCGTTACCTGAACATTTTCCTTTTTTCGCTTCACAAATCATACATGAGTGACCCACTTTCTCTAGTCACATGAGAATCAGATGTCCCTCCGTGAGAAGAAGTTGGGTAATGACAAGCTCGGAAACAAATGCAAAATGCGTGTTTTGCCCCCTTCATGCTTTTCGTTTTCGGGAAGTAAGTTGATTGTGTGGGTTGACTAGGCCAATTAGAGGCCCAACAACACCAATAATGCAAACCATCCGACAATCTCACAATGTACGCTAAGGCTCCGTTTGTTAGTTTCGCGGGCAATCAATAATTTAAAAAATATTTTCCTAAAAATTACCGCTTATATAGTTCACGAATATGAAGGAACGAAAAAAAAAATCCATCATTCACGAAAATGTTTAGACATGAATTGTTGGCAACAATTAATAGAAATTTTTTTCACTGGCTAATTTTTCAAGCGATTGTTTTCAAAAGGCATTTTTTAAACCATTTATTTTCGTAAAACAAATGGAGTCTAGGTCTTGTCTTGCAAACGATGAATGAATTGGAAAATATTTTACTAAAAACAGTCAGTTACATCACTTACAAAGATGAATGAACAAAAAATAACTTCTTCAATTTACACATAAATTGGTATCGATAATGAAAAATTTTCTCATCGACTAATTATGTCAGGTGACGTGAGCAATTAACTTTAGAAAAAATAGTTTTCAAATCATTCTTTTTTAGCTAAACAAACACAGCTTAACAAATGAAATTTTCCAATTATCAAAACACACTTATCTTGGCCACAAACCAAATGCCTAATGAAGGCCTCAAGATAACTGCGGCTTTTATGTAGTTTCCTCCAAGTACATACTATCATTTTTAGGCCGAGACAATAGAAAAAAAAAATATTTCCTTGTTCCATAATATTTTATATTTTCCTTGAATCATTGGATTTAGACATTATTTTGGTGAATTTTAATCGTTTCACAATGGCGGCAACATACCCCTTTTTCTATTTTTTTTTCTATCAAAGATTCATAAACGGTTCATTCCCACACGATACAATTTAGATATAAAGAATTTCACTAATTCCAACAAATTTTCCTTTGTCAGATTTGAAACTTGCTAAGTGCTAACCATGCAGATTGAATTCTCCGGCAACGGAAAACGGCGAAGCCACGCCCCACCAAAATCATGGGATTCTTCATGCACAGTATAGTACACAAGGAGGAGGCACATGGCTGTCAGATCACACGCATTTGGAAATGCTTCTTCTTTTGAGCAGTTACCTCCACACTTTTCGCATGCATGAGAGGTCCTCCAGATCCTATAAATTTGGGACTCGGTTATTGTATTTTCCGCGCAGCTCTCCTTCTCGCTTATTAGCCTCTTCTGGACTAGCCATTTTGATTTTAGAAAACGATCTCAAATTTCTTGGTCAACTTGATTTTGGCCATCTTCGTGATTGTGGAAGCATCGATGGCAATTGTGCTCACTTGACGGTGGATGATCACGAGAAATATGCATATATTGCACCACCCGTCTACATCGTAAAATCCTCGTAGATAGCAACGCCGTTTTCCTTGACACCAACGTCATTTCATTCTCATAAACCTTTTACAATAAGCTTCACAAGGATCGGAGAACAAGTTAGGCCATAATTCATTTTAAGAAACAGAAAATCAAATTCTAACCAACTAGTTACCAAAAAAGCTAGGACATCCAAATGGCCTGGTTAATGAAAATGATGTTGCTACTTACGATGTGACGGGTGGTGCAATATAAACAGGTTTCAATGCGGGAATCATCGTCCACCATCAAGGTAGCCACCATAAAAAGTGTACGTATTGCTACTTCAAGCACGGTGGCGATCAATGCTTCCTCTCTTGTGAAAACAACTTTAAGCATGAAATGAATTGCAAAGTCTTGAGTGGGATATTTAATAATTTCGACAACATATGTTGATTGTTCATAGATGTAGCTTATGATTTGATGTTATTCGATATCCCTCCACCTATTATAATTTGGATTATTTTCTTAAAGTTGTTCCTAACACATTGACCTGCATTGTAATTTTGGTGGATCACAACTCTTTATTATCAAAAACCTAATTTTTGGTGGAAATCCTGAAATATATAATGAGTTATAGAGATTAAATGATGTTGATGTATTGTAGTTCTCAATCTATTGCACCTACATAATTGTTCAATTTATTTTTTAGTTTGTTCATTTAACAATAAGGAAAATTTGGTCACTGGAAACTTTTTTTCTGGTGAAAAAGGCATCCTTTTATTTTTTTTTAGGAACAGCTTGCATTTATGTAAATAATGGGTACTGTGAAAAAAAAGCCCTTATCATGTTTCCTTCACTTTAATCATTGAATTGCAATCTATTTCAATCTAATCCATATAGTGTTTTACTTGAATCGATTTAACAAAAAAATAAAAAATAATCAAAATACAAAATAATGAAATATAATGGAGGGGAAGGGAGAGTAGAGAGCCACCTGCCTTTGTTGGCACCTCGGTTAGGGCTAACGCTCTAGCTTTTCTTTTGGTCTAATACTCAAAAAAAATCTCTAACTTCAACTCTCATCCCTATTCTACATTTTGCCTCATAAAAAATCCCACAACTTTAGGTGAAGTCTAAGTCTTACCCTAATTTTTTCGTCTCATAAAAAACTCTCAGCTTTAGGTCCATTACCAATTCTATCCTAAACTTTTTTGTTATTGTTCGCTCGTCTTGTAACAACGAATATCTTTCACTGAAATTCATTCTTTGATTTTTATTAAGAAGTTCTTGTGGCGACTCCGGACGGGAAAAATCCAGGTGATTATAAAAATCAATGTGGAATTGTATATGTGACGTCCTGAAAATTCAATCTTTGTAAGCGTCAGAAGTCGATTAAATGATATGAATTTATAATCATAGTCGACGTTTATTTTGGACTATATGGATCGAAGAGACGAAAATTGGACGAATTCCGAACTTTAGATTATTTCGAAGTGACTTTCGAAATTAATCCGCGGCGATTTTTGAATTGCCGTTTTCGCAATCGAGCTTAACCCTGACCGAGCTTGGCCAGTGAAATTACCAAAATTACCCTTCGTTTAGTATACCAAAAATTTCGTTTCAGTCCCGACGAGCCAAAATTACCGTTTTACCCCCACAATTATTTACACATAAAAGACAAAAAAATTTAATGTTGGGCATGAAAGTCTTGCCATGACCCACCTCTTGCACTGCCCAATATCACGTCGCTTCTCCGTCTGCTTTTTCTTCTTCGTTTCTGTCTTCTTCACCTTCGTTTGTTTTTGGCCGAACGAACGACTTCCTCCTTCGCCTATCCAATCTTCCTCTCCCGTCGCCATTTTTCGCGACCACCGCCCCACCACCGGCAGCCACTGTCCTCAGCCACTCCCCGCCGCCGCCCTGACTCCAGCCGAGCCACCGCCGCCGTCGTTTAGCCGAGGAAACGCCACGACCGGGCCTGCTCTGTTTTCGGGTCAAAGGACCCGAGAACTCCGCGACCTCCTCCAGCTGCCACGGCCGCCACCGACGCCGACCGCCACCACCCAGCTAACCCCCGACTCCCCCTCGACCGATCCAACCCCTCGCTGCCGATCGTCAGCCGTCGGAGTCGCCGGAATCGGGCATTAAAGTTCCGGTGTCCTGTTTTGGGCCCGGTTCAGTCCGGTCTTCGATCCGGCCACCACAGCCGCCGCCGTGCCTCACCGCCACCGCCAGACGACTCCCCTGAGTCCCCTCTACCGCCGCCTAGCTCACCTCCACCGGCCGCCACGCGTGACGACTGGAAACGGCCGCCGACCGAAACCCCTGTTTCGGTGCCGAACAAGGCAGCCACTAATTGTGGTTGTCCGTTGTCGCCGGCCGCCTTCTGCCGCCGTCCACCTGTCCCGACTGACCCCCACCGATCCCTGGGTGAGCCCCCGACCCTTGGTAGGCCTTGTTCCGGCCCGTGTCGCCGGAAAACGGCCAAAAACAGTAGAGTTTGCCGGTTGAGTATACTGTTTTTCACTGTTTTAGGCCGCCGACCGCCGCTCGCCGAGCTAACTCACGTTGTGAGTTGATCCTAAACCTTGGTTAGGGTGCTAATTGCGCTTAGTATTAGTTTTAATTAATTAATTATTTATTTATTGATTGTTAAAAAAAATTCGATCGGGACCGGTTTAGATAGAAACCATGGTTAGGATATATGGTCGATTGAATATTTGTCTGTGGCTATTTATGGTAATTTATCAATTAATTGATTGATTGAGTTGTTCACGAGTGAGTGACAGGTTAGAGACGAGCGAACGATTGATTGCTATAATTTGACTGAGAATTGGGATTTATAACATGAATTGAGTTGGAAATTACCGGGTTAAGTTGATTACTCGAGGGTGCGTGAATTGCTTGATTGGTTTGGTTGCCTGACTGAAATGCTCAATTGGGAGTCTTGTGAGCCTTGGGGTCGAGTTGATTGTATTTCCTTATGAATTTTGGCATTAATCCAAGATAATCAATGAGTTGATTGCCGAATGTAATTTGTGTGGTCATTTAAAGGATCAATGACGCTACCTGGCAAGTTCGCATTGTACCATGGGTACTCGTGCCGTACAGATTGTATGGAAATTCGCGACTTGTCAGAAGCACGATAATCCATGCCCCGTGCCAGTCGTACGGTTTTAAGGGATTATTGGATGCCGGTCGCAGCTTATAATGGACCGAAGCTCCTTTTTAAGGAATGTCTACTTGCAGTGCCGTGCCGGGTGCACTGGATACACCGCTTGTAGTAGCCATCGCTGAGAGGGCCACCAAAACTGAGGGCCTCAATCTTCACCATCTAGAAAACGACAACTTGATTCTCACCCAAGAAAAAAACAGAACGTGAGAACTGTTATGTAGCTTTACAAAATGATCTTCATAGAAGAAACTCTTTGCTTTATCTTCAGCCTGTGTATTTATTTGTTACTGTATTGGAACCGAAATCATCGATGCTATCCATAAATTGTTTTCATTTTGATCCTAGGAGAATTTCACAAAATTTAGACATCAAGTTAGGGGTCATAGTTCATTTACACAGAAGAAGTTTCAATCACAAGATAATTGAAGCCTCAAAAAATGGCACTTTCTTTCAGCTGTTGCTTATGCATCACATGCCTTCGAAGGAGGTTTCTAATGGAATCGCCCGAGCTCGAAATGGCTTGAACTCCGGTGCTACTATTTATTTATTTATTTATTTATTGTGATTGTGCCCGTTACCGAATTGGAAATCGCCCGAACTGATTTTCCTTTTCCTTCTTCACTAACCACAGATTTTACAATTCACCGTGGATGCATGTCACACGTCTTGCGATGGCTCGCTCATTCACCCGTTACCTGAACATTTTCCTTTTTTCGCTTCACAAATCATACATGAGTGACCCACTTTCTCTAGTCACATGAGAATCAGATGTCCCTCCGTGAGAAGAAGTTGGGTAATGACAAGCTCGGAAACAAATGCAAAATGCGTGTTTTGCCCCCTTCATGCTTTTCGTTCTCGGGAAGTAAGTTGATTGTGTGGGTTGACTAGGCCAATTAGAGGCCCAACAACATCAATAATGCAAACCATCCGACAATCTCACAATGTATGCTAAGGCTCCGTTTGTTAGTTTCGCGGGCAATAAATAATTTGAAAAATATTTTCCTAAAAATGACCGCTTATATAGTTCACGAATATGAAGGAACGAAAAAAAAAATCCATCATTCATGAAAATGTTTAGACATGAATTGTTGGCAACAATTAATAGAAATATTTTTCACTGGCTAATTTTTCAAGCGATTGTTTTCAAAAGGCATTTTTTAAACCATTTATTTTCGTCAAACAAATGGAGTCCGCGTCTTGTCTTGCAAACGATGAATGAATTGGAAAATATTTTACTAAAAACAGTCAGTTACATCACTTACAAAGATGAATGAATAAAAAATATCTTCTTCAATTTAGACATAAATTGGTATCGATAATGAAAAATTTTCTCATCGACTAATTATGTCAAGTGACGTGAGCAATTAACTTTAGAAAAAATAGTTTTCAAATCGTTCTTTTTTAGCGAAACAAACGCAGCTTAACAAATGAAATTTTCCAATTATCAAAACACACTTATCTTGGCCACAAACCAAAATGCCTAATGAAGGCCTCAAGATAACTCCGGCTTTTATGTAGTTTCCTCCAAGTACATACTATCATTTTTAGGCCGAGACAATAGAAAAAAAAAATATTTCCTTGTTCCATAATATTTTATATTTGCCTTGAATCATTGGATTTAGACATTATTTTGGTGAATTTTAATCGTTTCACAATGGCGGCAACATACCCCTTTTTCTATTTTTTTTCTATCAAAGATTCATAAACGGTTCATTCCCACACGATACAATTTAGATATAAAGAATTTCACTAATTCCAACAAATTTTCCTTTGTCAGATTTGAAACTTGCTAAGTGCTAACCATGCAGATTGAATTCTCCGGCAACGGAAAACGGCGAAGCCATGCCCCACCAAAATCATGGGATTCTTCATGCACAGTATAGTACACAAGGAGGAGGCACATGGCTGTCAGATCACACGCATTTGGAAATGCTTCTTCTTTTGAGCAGTTACCTCCACACTTTTCGCATGCATGAGAGATCCTCCAGATCCTATAAATTTGGGACTCGGTTATTGTATTTTCCGCGCAGCTCTCCTTCTCGCTTATTAGCCTCTTCTGGACTAGCCATTTTGATTTTAGAAAACGATCTCAAATTTCTTGGTCAACTTGATTTTGGCCATCTTCGTGATTGTGGAAGCATCGATGGCAATTGTGCTCACTTGACGGTGGATGATCACGAGAAATATGCATATATTGCACCACCCGTCTACATCGTAAAATCCTCGTAGATAGCAACGCCGTTTTCCTTGACACCAACGTCATTTCATTCTCATAAACCTTTTACAATAAGCTTCACAAGGATCGGAGAACAAGTTAGGCCATAATTCATTTTAAGAAACAGAAAATCAAATTCTAACCAACTAGTTACCAAAAAAGCTAGGACATCCAAATGGCCTGGTTAATGAAAATGATGTTGCTACTTACGATGTGACGGGTGGTGCAATATATACAGGTTTCAATGCGGGAATCATCGTCCACCATCAAGGTAGCCACCATAAAAAGTGTACGTATTGCTACTTCAAGCACGATGGCGATCAGTGCTTACTCTCTTGTGAAAACAACTTTAAGCATGAAATGAATTACAAAGTACTCTTGAGTGGGATATTTAATAATTTCGACAACATATATTGATTGTTGATAGATGTAGCTTATGATTTGATGTTATTCGATATCCCTCCACCTATTATAATTTGGATTATTTTCTTAAAGTTGTTCCTAACACATTGACCTGCATTGTAATTTTGGTGAATCAGAACTCTTTATTATCAAAAACCTAATTTTTGGTGGAAATCCTGGAATATAATGAGTTATAGAGATTAAATGATGTTGATGTATTGTAGTTCTCAATCTATTGCACCTACATAATTGTTCAATTTATTTTTTAGTTTGTTCATTTAACAATAAGGAAAATTTGGTCACTGGAAACTTTTTTTCTGGTGAAAAATGCATCCTTTTATTTTTTTTTAGGAACAGCTTGCATTTATGTAAATAATGGGTACTGTGAAAAAAGAAGAAGCCCTTATCATGTTTCCTTCACTTTAATCATTGAATTGCAATCTATTTCAATCTAATCCATATACTGTTTTACTTGAATCGATTTAACAAAAAAATAAAAAATAATCAAAACACAAAATAATGAAATATAATGGAGGGGAAGGGAAAGTAGAGAGCCACCTGCCTTTGTTGGCACCTCGGTTAGGGCTAACGCTCTAGCTTTTCTTTTGATCTAGTACTCTAAAAAAATCTCTTACTTCAACTCTCATCCCTATTCTACATTTTGCCTCATAAAAAATCCCACAACTTTAGGTGAAGTCTAAGTCTTACCCTAATTTTTTTGTCTCATAAAAAAATCTCAGCTTTAGGTCCATTACCAATTCTATCCTAAACTTTTTTGTTATTGTTGGCTCGTTTTGTAACAACGAATATCTTTAACTGAAATTCATTTTTCGATTTTTATTAAGTTCTTGTGGCGACTCCAGACGGGAAAAATCCAGGTGATTACAAAAATCAATGTGGAATTGTACAAGCATAAACCGAACCGGAGTTTGACTCGACGGAAAATTTTAGTAAGTACAATGTAAACAAACTTCGACAGAGTTTGACTCGACGACGAAACTTGAAAATGCGGCAATACTACGCCAGAGTTTGACCCGACGACGAAGTACAAAGGACAAAGATCCATATCGCAGTTTGACTCGATGACAAGAATATGAGAATTGCAACTAGAAATCTAAAATGTAGTGAAGATAAAGGTAAATGAAATTGCAACTACATCTAAGGAAATCTAAAATGCAGTGAAAATAAAGATAAATGAAAGATAAATTGATAAAGAACGTGAATTCTGTTGTTGATTGGGGGCCCTTACAAGAAAACACACTCGGGTATTTATAATCCCCAGAGGCGGTTATAACTTTAAAATTTAAATAAAAGGTAACTTCCTAATGTCCATTATTGTTGCCCCCAATTTTATAGGCACTATACACATTTAAATAATCACCCTTATCCGTAAGCAGTTTTGTTGCTAGCTCTCTAATTATTAGTAAGTTTCAATAAGTTTCCGATGCCAATGCTCACCCACGCCTGTTCCCATGGTTTTCATCTTTATGTCAATTTTGGGTGTCAACATATGCCCCTAAAAGAATTGAATGATTTCCAATCATTCGATTCTTTTAATTTAGATAATCAAGAGTGTTTAGGTGCCCCTTACCATCGGTAACTATTCTGCTACTTAATAGAAGCCGAATCAACATTAAACAACACATCAGGAACTAACGGTGATGGATTCATTGCTGATTGATCATCTGGACTTGAAGCTCTCTTGCCAACTCCAGCAATATCCAAACACCATGATGGTAGGATGTAGAAACATACCGTTATAGAGGCCTTCAATTGCCTTTGTTACCAGAATGCACTCAATAAGGTTGGTGTTGGCTATCTCGCTCAAAAGTTCATCATATTCAACTGCTCTGCACAGATTTGAAATGCCAACCACCTTTCCGTGGTGCCATGCCTTGTAGTCCTTCCACAAGTTGGCGAATATGATTCTTGAGGCTTATTATCCGCACCAGTGGCCATGTTCACCTCCTTCGACACACAGTTGAGGGTTTTGAACACCCTCCTTACAACATCCATCATGACCGATTTCGGTGAGTTCCTCTAGGTTGTCAACACCTCCATCTTGTACTTGTTCCTCAATTGGTTATGGAGTCAATGACTCGGAATGTCACCGAGATTGTTAGGATTAAGTTGATTTTTATTACATACCATCGTATTTCTTCAAATCAGCCAAATTGGTCCCATCAGGTGTGCCAAAAAAAATGTTCGCTCGTTTTGCAACAACGAATATCTTTCACCGAAATTTGTCCTTCAATTTTTATTAAAAAGCTCCTGTAGTAATTCTGGATAGGAAATATCCAGGTGATTATGAAAATCAATAAGGAATTATACAAGCATAAACTGAATCAGAGTTTGACTCAACGAAAAAGTATTAGAAGTACATGGAAATAAATTTCGATGGAGTTTGGCTCGATGACGAAGATTGAAAATGCAGCGGTACTACGCCGAAGTTTGACTCGACGATGAAGCACCAAGGATAAAGATCCATATCGAAGTTTGACTCGACGACAAGAATCTGGGAATTGCAACTAGAAATCTAAAATGCAGTGAAGATAAAGATAAATGAAATTGTAACTACATCTAAGGAAATCTAAAATACAGTGGAACAAAGACAAATAAAAGATAAGCTGATAAAGAACGTGAGGTCTGTTGTTGTTTGGGGACTTTAACGAAAAAAAAACACACACTTGGGATATTTATAATCCCCTATAAGCGGTTACAACTTTAAAATTTAAATAAAAGATAACTTTCTAACGGCGGTTATTGTCATTCATGCTTCCTATTTTCTAGGCACTATCCACATTCAAATAAACACCCTTATTCGTAAGCAGTTTTGTTATTGACGCCAATGCTCTCCAACTATCGGTAAGTTCCAACAATCGGTAAGTTGCCAACGCCAATGATCATCAACTATGGGTAAGTTCCAACTATCGATAAGTCATCAACGCCAATACTCACTGAAGCCTGTTCCCATGGTTTTCATCTGTATGTCTATTTTGGGTTTCAACAGTCACATATAAAAATCACAGCTTACAATTTCAATTTGACTCTAATTGTTTTGTCTCATAATAGATTGCCAACTTTTACTTGAGTCATAAATTCGCTTTTACGAAGCCTTCACCAAAATAGCCCTTAGTGGTTTCGTATTCGGTCTTCAATTTCTTGTTCTTAGGAATGCTCCATCTCTAGCGGTCGAAAAGCTTACACAAGGATGTTTGAATAGCTCGTGCTTTGGAATTCTCCATTTTTCGCTCGTCAATGAGAAATTTTGGACAAATGGTTAATGGGGGCAAATTTGTGACAAAGGTAAAAGTTTATGTTATTTTATGAGACAATAAAGATCTTAAAGTAAAATTGGGATTGAATGCTAAAATTGGGACAAGTCCTAAAGTCGGGTGTTCTTTGTACAACCCAAAGTTGAGGATTTTTTATGGGACATAAAAAAAAGTTTATGGCAAAATTGGGATTGGAACTAAAGTTGAATTTTTTGTTTTATGATACAAAAAGAAGTAGTACAGGAGCTAAAGTTGAAGTTTTTTAGGGTATTAAATACCATTTTCTTTAATATTTTTTAACGAAAAAAATTCTACTTTCATTCTTCATCATAATGGATAACATTAGTCTACACAATCTAAATGTAACAAAGACTAGAGGTATGGAGGCGGCTTTAAGAGCCATTTCAGAGTTGGTGCAATGGGCCTTAGCCACCCAATTGGCTGCTTGATTGCAGAGTAAGGACAATGGGCTAGAGATACATGTTCAAATTGGTTAAGCAGGACTTTACAGTCTTTGATGATTGGGCGCACAGACTACAGGTTTTCTCTTGGCTATTGACGCATGATTTTTATTCATTTTATTTTTAAAAAATTAATTAAAAATAGTTGCAAAATTATAAAAATTACAAAATTAACTTTGGAAGCTTTGACTTAGCCTTGGAAACTAATTTTAAATAAAAAACATTTTTCGTAATTTTTGATATTTTTTAATTATAAAAACAGCCAAAAAATCAGAAAAAATACCATTCGTGGTATAAAAAACCCAAAAATAGTCAATATTTTTTTTTAATTCCCTCTTCACATTGGTCACTTTAAGTTACAAAAATTTGACTTGGGTTACTATATTCCTTCACAAACATAAACCCGAATAGAGCCAAAAATTTCAATTTTGAGTCTTTCAATTTTCACCTTTCATAAGCTGTGACATTAGTGCCTAGAACCTTGAATTGCAATTAGGTCCATTTGCCCCAACAATTTGCTTAATTTTGACCAAATGGGCTTAATTGCACAATTATCTTTCAATTTAGTCCTCGATTTTATTAAAATCGAAATTAAATTTTTCCTAGGCACATCCATGAATATCCAGACTCTCTACCCTATCATTTTCATCATTTTAAATCCATTGGTGGCCTTAATTTGAGTCAATTTGGTCATTTGAGTTTTGAATTATCGAAAAATCATTTTTGGATCCAATGCACAATTTGGGGTTTTAATTAAATCTCGAGCCATAAATTCGTAAAAATACCCATTTTGCATAGGAAATGCGCTAGGAAACCCCATTTTGGCCTTAATTTCATGAAAAATAGTTATTTGAGGATGCGGTATGATAAAATGCAAGACCAGTTTTGCCGAGTCGGACTCGACCCTACTCGACAGATCCGGGTCTGCAACTTAGCCAAAGGCAGCCTCGAACACGCAAGTTTTTGGTCCTTCTCGCTCACTGCCGCGTGACCTAACCCCTTCGATGTCCTAGAATCTTCGTTTTGTCGTCTACTGCACAAGAATATGGTACGAGCAATCGAGCTGGCACCTCGTTTTTGCGAAAAAAAAGGACAGGTTCATTGGGGGACATTCGACCAAGAGGATTTTGGATTGGAAGAGAGAGGGGAGAGGTCATTTGAGAAATTTCTTCATTCGGATGAGGGGTGAAGAACACAGAAAGGACAAACAGAGAGAGAGCTATAGAGAGAATGAGAGAGAGAGAGCCCAGCGAGAGTAAGAGGTGCTCGGCCGGAGCATTTTTTTTTTAATAAAGCAAGTGGAAGCCGAGAAGGGGAGAGCACTAGGGAGAGAGCTTGCGATAGAAGGAAGGTCTCAGAACTTCGAGGTACTCGAAGTGTCACTGCTGGAGCCTTAGTCACCACTGGCGCAACCAAATAGGTCCGTCCATCTTCCCTCATTGCTTCCTCTACTTTGCATCGCCTTTATTTATGATGAGTTTGGCTTAGTTTGATTTTCTTATCAAAAGGAGAGGTAATAACAGTACAAATGTCATAATTTTTGTACGGAGATCATTTGAGTGCCATAACTATTTTTTCGATCACATGAATACCAAATCGGAGAAAAAATGATCAGTTGAGTGCCATAACTATTTTTTCGATCACATGAATACCAAATCGGAGAAAAAATGATCAGTTGAGTGCCACTTCTGACTAAACATCCTACGTGAACTTTCTACTTAATATTTTATTATGACATTGAAATTCTTGTCCAATGTGTCGTCCTTAAATTGAATCTAAGTGATCACTTTTTCAAAATTAAGGAACTTAAGTGACTGCCTTAAAAAAATTAAAAAACCTAAGTGATCAATTTTTAAATATTGAGGAACCTAAGTAGCCACTTTTAAAAAGATATGGTACTTAAGTGACCACTTTGTGAAAGTTCAATCTGAAGCGTGCGTCGTTCTTAAAGTGAATTTATAAGTGATCGCTTTTCCAAAATTAAGGAACCTAAGTGGCTACTTTTAAAAAAATTAAAGAACCTAAGTGATCACTTTTCAAAAATTGAGGAACCTAAGTGACCAATTTTAAAAAAATGTAGTACTTAAGTGGTCACTTTGTGAAAGTTCAATCCGAAGCATGCGGCATCGTTTCCTTATTATTTGCTGATTCAGCTTTCCGGCGAGCCACGTGAGTTGATTTACATTATTTAAATGCCACGTCGGATTTTTTGGTGACCCAAATCGCCAATGGCACTTAAATGGCCTATTTTTAAAAATTGTGGTGCTTAGGTGATAAAAAAAAAAGTTGTGGCACCCAAGTGATCTCCAAACAAAATTTATGACACTTGTACTGTTCTTACCCTCAAAAGGAGCCAAACCAAATGCATCCCGACTTCATTTTCTACTACTATCGTCATGCATAAACGTTAATTTGCCTCAGTTTTGTTCATTGAATCTCGTTTTGTCATTTACTCGCCCGTTGTTAGAGCCAACTGTTTGATATATTGCTTACAAAACTGTTTCACCTATTTTAGCCCTCGGTCGTTTAGTTTCCCATCCCTATTCATGTTTCATTATTCTGAATCTTCATTAGAGCCACTGCTAAACCCCTCTTTGTGATTGCTTTTCATCGACACGCACAAAAAAATGGCAGTTCAATGCTCGCTGGTCCTGACTCGAGCTGAGAGCTCTCCGGCGTTGTTCGAGCGACTATTAAGCTCCAAGTGAGCTTAGGTACGATTTTACCCTTTGATTGATTGCTGAATGTTTGGAATCAAACCCAGTGCAAAAAAAAAAAAAAATTCTTGCGAATAATCTTTGTTGGAGTCAATACTGTTCATGCTTGGTCGCGGCGTTTTGTGCGTTGTTTTTACTGTTTTGGGGATAAATGGCTTCCTATGCTATTGGGGATTCGATGGGGGTAAATTTGGTTCGAAAATGCATAGCTTTGGGGTTCGATTTCGTTGTTCTGGTGACATTCTGGCAGCATCGCTGGAATAATAACTGTTACGGCGAGTCGCCGGTCATCTTTCCCGGTAAGGAGTTGACCGGTCAACACTGACGTGGCGCCATGTGACGTGCCATGTAGGTAGCCACGTCGGAAAGTAGGGTCGATTTCTAAAGAAGTAAAAGCCAGATCGAATGGCCGTGGGCTAGCCAAGTGTCGCAATCTGGCGATTTTTTAAAAAATTAAAATTAGTTTCCGGAATTTAAAAAATAATCTTCGAAAATAAAAAATTTGATCTGATGGCTATCGTTGTACTACGTGGCACCATGGGAGCCATCAGATCGGTTGTTTTGAAATCCGATTATAAAATCGAGATCGGATGCACTAGAAAAATCCATGTGGTATATCCTGAAGTATCCGATCGGGGCATTTTCGGTTATTAAGAAAATTCATTAAATTCAATTTTTTTTGAAAAAATTCAAAACGTTGTCGTTTTAGTATCGATTTGGACCCTTTCGGTCCGGCTGGGCGCTCGAGAGGCATGGGCTAGTTTGACCTTGTTCGGAAATTTTTTAATAAATAATTTTTTTGGATAATTAATAATAAAATAATAATATTAAACCAAAAAATTCAAAAATTCTTTAAAAATTTTAAAAAAATCATAAAAATTGAAAAAATTCATAAAAATAAAGGAATAGAGGAGAAGTTGCTAAAGAAAATTAAAAACCTCGTCGTCTTTTAAGTTTGTTTGTCCAATAGTTTATGTATGATTCAGACAACATGAAATAAACGCTTAAAAGATGATATAATAATTCAATGGCAGTATATAGAATTGCGATAGCAATTATGAGTACGATTATCATTACTTTTGACTGAAATATGTATGAAACAATTGTTCAACAGAAATATCTAAATACCAGTCACAAAAAATAATAAATTCAGTAACAAGTAATAAGCAACTTTGAATATAGATGATTACTGAAACAATAAACTGGATGCGAAAATAAATGATGTATATAAACATAAATATCATATACCATTAGCTAGGAGGCAGAGCCTTTACACTCTGGAGTATGATATATTAAAATAAATATTTAAAAATATTACAAACCACCAGTTAGGAGGCAGAGGCTTCACACTCTAGGGTATGATATATTTATTAAATTGATATTAATAAATACTTGAAACTTAAATATGCAAAGTGAAGTGTATGCGGCTAGTCTAAGAGAGGAGACCACAGATCAATCTTCACTGGGAGCTGAATGCAAATGTATGCAGTACAGAACTTTAAATAGCAGAAATTTAAAGAACACAATGCCTTGGACGCCAACAGGAGGTAGAACCTTTCGATTTTGGGTCGTAATAGGCCAAAATTGGAGAAATGTACACTTTTATTGAAAGTAGAAGAAGGATTACACAATAAAAACACAAAAGATCGTCAGATCTGTGATTACAAGTACAAAACTTTAGAAAATCAAGGAAGAACTTGAAGAAGGTTTTGGGTAGGAATAGTAGACTTGGAAGGGTTTTGACTTACGGATCTGTGTCCGGGAAGAGACAATAGGTTACTTTCAACTTAGTAGGACTTGAAAGACTTTGGTTCTCCGGAGAAGGTTCCCTCTGGACAGGAGGGAGAGTTTTGGGGGAGAGGGTGAGCTTCGAAGAGAGAAAGAGAGAGAGAGAGGACTTGAGTGTTTTGGAAGAGTTGGGAGCTCCCCTGGCCGTTGGGGATGTTCTGATTTTAAAGACTGAAAATTCACTATTGCTACAGTGAACAATGAATCACTTAAAAGACTGTTAAAGTGTATAGTGAATTGTGCACAATGTACAGTGTTATACGGTGTACAATAAAATACAGACATGATTGTACTTGTTACAATTGACAATTGGATGATACAATGAAAATATCACTCAGAGTCATGACCGAAGATATTGGGGTTGTATTCATCTTCCTCTGAGTCACTGTTTTGAGAAGATGATCCCTGCAATGATTTTTCGTGCTCTAGGATTGTTTGTTTCATTATATCATAAAATTCTTTTTCATTTTTCACATTTACCAATTTTGCAATTGCCATTGACTATCGTGGAGAAAGGATGTCTTTGATGCCTCATCCGATGCTACGCTAGAAACATTATTCAAATCTTTGACTTTACGTTGCTGGATCCAAGTATGGACGGTTTCTACTGAGCATTTGTCCCAATATGAAAATCCATCCCACCATTTTGTCTTGAATCTTCGCACCAAAATGAGTATTTTAGGGTCTTGACTATTTTTGATATATTTAAGTTCCCAGGCAAATACCCATGCCAACCAAAAATTTGCGCAAAACATTAAGAGAGGAGGAAAATTGTCACGCCATGAACCCGACGAGCACACGAACATCCCACCAAGCCGTTCCTTTATGAAAGTCTTCCAGGATCCAACGACCAATAATTTGAGCACTAACAGAAATACCCATGCGGAAGCGATGCCATCTCCATTCATATAGATACAACCACATACGATGACTTAGGACAAATACATCAAAATATCATTAACCAATTAGTCAAAGATCAATTCCTAATTCAATAATCCGAAGTACAATCCCAATATCACCAAAGGCAAATCCACTCTAAATATTATTGATCAACTATCTCTTCAAATGCCAATCCTTTGCAAGCTCGTGGTTCCTTCGCTTGGAACCTAAAAAATATAAGCCCCCACTGGGGTGAGATATAAATCTCAGTAAGGTGGGTCCTAACCTTAGGTTAGGCCGACCGTCCACTTAGGCAGTCATCTATCCCAAAACTCCCAAACTCAAACCATACAGGCGCATCAATCACAAATCAATGAAACAATCACATGCAGATGACAGGCACGCAAAGATGACCTCATGTCATACTCGGCCTGTCACTTCACCACATCCTCTAATGTCCGCCTGCCTCAATCTCTAGCTCGCGATTAAATCGCATCAGGCTCGGTCCGCGTAAACGCATCAAACCGTCATCGGTAATCCACGTAAACGCATCAGGTTCCGATGAATCTCCTGGCCAATAACAATATCTCATACCCCATCCCGCGAATAATTCGCATCAGGAATATGGCCATCTCAACCCCACGATCTTGTCGCATCAGGGTATACATCTCCTGCCCCACGTCTTATACGCTTTAGAGCCTCTTTGTCCCGCGAATAATTCGCATCAGAATCGTGGCTATCTCAACCCCGCGATCTTGTCGCATTAGGGTGCCACACAATATTAATTCCACCCCGCTATCTTGTCGCATCAGGGTACTCCTACACTTCCGTTCCGCGAATAGTTCGCATCAGGACTGTAGCTATCTCAACCCCGCGATCTCGTCGCATGGTGCCACACATTGTCAATTCCACCCCGCGATCTTGTCGCATCAGGGTATTCATTTTCCTACCCCGCGTTTTATACGCCTCAGGGCCTCTCCGTCCCGCAAATATTTCACATCAGGACCGTGGCTGTCTTAACCCCGCGATCACATCGCATCAGGGCGCCACATCGCATCACTTCACATTGCGAACTGGTCGCATCAGGGTTTACTTCTCCTATCCCGCGTCTCTTATGCCTCAGGGTCTTTCCGTCTCGCGTTAAATTGCATCAGGACCGTAGCTATCTCAACCTTGCGATCACATCGCATCAGGGCGCCACATCACATCAACTCCGCCCCGCGAACTCGTTGCATCAGGGTATATATATATCCTGCCCCGCGTTTCATACGCTTCAGGGCCTCTTCGTCCCGCGATTAGATCGCATCAGGACTGTGGCTATATCAATCCTGTGATCACATCGCATCAGAGCGCCATGTCACCTCAACTTCACCTTGCAAACTTGTCGCATCAGGGTATATATATCCCCTGCCCCGCGTCTCATACGCTTCAGGGTTTTGCCATGTCACTGCCCCGCGTCTCACACGCCTTAGGGCTTCGCTATGCCACACTAGTGCCATGGTTTTTCAAATAGCTCTCCATACAAGACGATATGTGCAATTCAAGCACAACTCAAGATCCGTGACATACAAGCCAGTCAATTGTAATCCGGACATGGCAAACAACTCAGGCATATCCAATATCACACAAGGTCGTCCTATAACATCTTAGGACATAACAAGACTATCTCCTTAGACTAGTCACCTTAATTCAACCGTCTCATTTCTCGACTCGCCCAATTGAGTCCAATCTTCCTAGCATAGGGTTAGAAATTTCCTTACCTTGAATTTGTCAACTCAATTTCTCTTCTTGTAGCCCTTAAGTTTCGGCCAATCAAATGTCCACACCTAGACTTGTCGCGTAACCTAGAATTTCAATCAATTCCGTCAATTTCCGCACTCAATTCCTCAATCCATCAATCCCAATCACCCATAACACAACCCTCAACATTTCATCACATCATAATCATCAATTTGAGAATTAAAATTCAACCATCATCAGCCCCATAGATTCGGTTTGCACATAACCGAACCGGGCTATGTTCGGTTCTGTGTGAACCAAATGGATCCAGCCATATATCAACTCCAAATCCACCATTTAAACGTTATACCACCTCTTAACATGTCTATCTTAGGGTTTAGAGATCTCATCAAAGATTTGAGGCCTATTGGTCGCCGGAAACGCATCCTAAGTTGCCGGATCTCCCGGGGTCAGCACCGGCAGTTTTCTAGGCAAGATTTACAAGGCCAGTTAATGGTCAAAACTTTATCAAATCCATCTCAACTTTTTACCACAGATTCATCTACAAGTCTACTAGGTCTCCACAAAATTTAAGCTTAAAACTCCAAGATTTCGGCCATCAAACAGGTCAGAAACCGGACCTACCTCAGATTGGAGCAAATTCCGTCGACTCTCGGGAGAATCCTTGCTTCGAACTTCTCGGTGCTCCAAATGACTCGATTCCACTTCGAGGAGGTCGGTAAGACATAGATATTTTTTGGTGTGGCTGGATGGCAACCAAAAAGTGGCGGGAGGTGACCGTCATGGTGACCGAACAGAACCCCCAAAAACTATCGCCGGTGAGCAGGATGAAGAAGGAGGAAGAAGATGGTGTCTGGTGCTCTCCCTTGGTAGTGGCCGAAAATGCTGAATGGAGAGAGAGAGAGAGAGTTGTTTTCTTCAAGCTTAGGTCAAAGGGGAAGAATGGTAGGTGGTGAAAAGTTGACATGACCACCCTTGCCCATCCATTGACATGTGTCCCACTTGTCATTTCAATTGATCCAATGGCCACAATTAATCCTTGAATTTGGAAGCTCTTGGGAGGGTTTATTGTCCATTTTGCCCTTCTTCAATTGTAAGGCCAAAGTTCTAAACTTGAGGGGCAAAACGGTCATTTTATCCCCGACGTTCAGAACGTCATTTTTCTCGTTCCGGAAATCTTCAATAGGGCGACGACCAATCTAAATAACGTTGGAATTCTTGATTTTCCATTTTCAATCTTTCAAGGCTCATTTCTGATAGTTTTTTCTATCAGACGTGGTTCCAGCCTATCCCGAACCGACGAGTGGCTTTTGTAAACATTACGCGTATCGACCTCGTGATTAATATCGCGTTTAGAGCTTGTCAATTCGTGGCGATTTTGGTTGTCATATAATTGTGAGGGTCTATCGCTAGTTCTCTCGACAATCCTTATGGCCAAAGCGCCATTTCCTATCCGAGTTCCCTAAGTCCACGTACCTCGTCTCGCGTTAGACTTACCCCTTTGGTCAGTCTACTCGAATTGATCAGGTTTGAGTGGAATACGACTGAAATACATCTCTAGATACACACTTCTCATTTCTGAGCCTGAAATTGACTCGAAATCAGAATGTCACAAAAATGAATCTCCTCAGAACTTGGGATGAAAGTTTTTTGAAACATTGTGAACGATTCGATTACTTGAGGAGGGAGAATGTCCGGGACAAGACCAAAATTGTCCCACCATCGGATGAACCAAAAAGGTAATTTTTAAATGTCAAAAGGACTTTGGAAAAAGAATATCCAGGTATGGCTATGATTTGGATTTTGACGATAGAAAACATTATACTAGGCTTGCTGGTAGTCAAAATAGGTAAAATTATACCTATAAGAAAGACTTTCAATGACTCGTGAATCGAGTTTCACTGGGGTACTTGGAGAATTATTTCACTCGGCAGGGTGTATGACCCTTAATATTTTTGTAGTGGAATAATTTGTAACAGAAGATTGCATTTTGTCACAGAAATGTTTGAACTTAACTAATCCAGTCTGGACCAAAATTTTCTCATAAAATTTCACAGGTTTTGCAATATCATATAGAGTATAAAAATGATTTTCTCCAAAAATATTTTTTTGCAAAAACATAGGGATCCTCGTGATAGAATTCCCTTTCTACAGTGGTGATTTTTTAAAAAATTTTCATGAAAAACTTTGACTTTGATTTTCGAGAGACTGACGGAGTCATAAGAACCACCTCGTTAGAAACATTTAATGGTGAAGGAGATTTTACCTCACCATATGTTGACAATTCTGAACTCAAGGATTTTTGCAAATCCTTCATTACATAATTTGGCAATATGGCGGCTAACTTTGTTAGGGCAATTGATGGGGTAGGCTGGCTGGGAGAGGTTTCATTGAGTGTACTTTGGGATGATGGACTTTGGGCAGCTTCTAGCCAGTTACGGATGGGGATTAACTTCGAGGGTTTGGCCGGGACAATGATGGCTTCTTGGGCCTTGCCTTTGTCTCGGTCTTTTTTAGGAGGCATTTTGGAGAAGATTTTCTCTGTAAAAATTCTCTTGTGAGAAAATCTGGAAGAGAATTTACTTCTCTGTGAATAAATTCTATGTCAAAATAAAAAACAGACAATATTGTTTGCCAACGTGCAAAAATTTGTTTTAATGCAATATTTAAAACATCTTTTTGCAAAATATCTTTGGCAGACTTACAATCAATTCGTAATAGGAACTTTTGATTCAATAAATCACTTTGAAATTTGATATTGAAAGTACAATTGCTAAAATTTCTTTCTTAACAGTGGAATAATTTTGTTGAGTTTCATTCCAGTGTTTAGAAATGAATTGGACAATTTGTTCTTTGTTGTTAATTTTCTAGTTTTAAGATACCACCATATTCTATTTCAGAAGCATCTGTTTCGACAATTTTGAATGCAATTGGATTAGCAATATGTAAACAATGGATTTCTTTTACGAGTGATTTTATTTTCTTGATAGTATCAGTATGCAGATGTGACCAAGGTTTTGGGTCCTTTCTTAACCTTTGGTGCAGGGGTTTGCATATGATATTAATATCAGGAATAAAATCGATCACGTAATTCAGACTTCAAAGAAATCTTTGTAATTGAGTTTTATCTTTCAATTCATCAGGAAATTTATCCGCAAATTGAATAGATTTCTCAATTGGTACAATGGTTCCTTGGTAGATGATATGCCCTAAGAATCTAATTTTTGTTTGGAACAAGAATATTTTCTTTTCAGAAAGTATGAGACCATTTCTTTTAGCAATTTTGAAGAAATGATTCAGATGTTTGAAGTGTGAATCAATATTGGGAGAATAAACTAATACATCATCGATGTATATAATTATGAATTTAGAATAAGGATTAAAGATGTCATTCATAATTCTCTGGAATTCTGAAGGAGCATTCTTTAACCCAAAAGGCATTACGTTCTATTTATATTGACCAAAAGGAACTGTGAATGCGGTTTTGTATCTGGTTTGCTCAGCAATTTGTATTTGCCAGAAGCCAAATTTCATATGAAACTTTGAAAAAACTTCGGAAGAGTGGAGACAATTCAATAGGTCTTTCTTGTTAGGAATTGAATAGCGAATCCACTTCAAAACTTTGTTTAGTGGTTTATAATTAACAACTAGACGAGGGACTCCATATTCAATCTCTACATTTTTATTTACATAAAAAGCAGAACAGCTCCATGGAGATTTGCTTTTTCGTATTAATCTTTTCTTAATTAAATCATTAATTTCATTTTCACACAGTTTCAAAAGTTCACTATTCATTTGTGAAGGACGAGCCTTCGTTGGAATATTTCTTTCGGAAAAATTAGATTCATAAGACAATTCAAAAATATGTTTGTGATTATTTCTTTCCCAAAAAGCATTGTTTGGAATGAAACAAAGTTCATTTTTAATTTTTTGTTTTAAAACATCAATTTTCTTTTGAAATTCATGATTTTGAAGTTGTTGTTCCATTTTTTGAAAACTTAATTCTTCCTTTAAAAACAAAAGATGATTTTCTTTACTTTTAATAAGACAATTGATTTTTTTGATTGCATGTTCATGCAGAACATTTAAGTTTCTTATACGATTTTCAGTAACAAATGTAAACATTAGTTTTTTACCAGAAATATTTATTTCAATTCCTTCATTGGTTACCAAAAATGGTTGAATTAGATTTATAAAAGGGGTTCCTAAAATTATATTTCTTTTCAAATCTTTTATCAAAAGAAAAGATGTTTTTAACTCAATGTTATCTTTTAGCACAAAATCTTCAGGGAGTTTATACTTAATTTTTAATTGATCACCAAAAGCAGACTTTAATGATTCTGTGGTTTTGTTAAAAAATTTTGTTGGAATTAAACCTTCTCTGATACAGTTCAAATCAGCACCTGTGTCAAAGAGAGCGATTGTTTCCAAAATGAATTCATCTTTGATTTTGATGAAAATATCAATTATCCATTTTTTACTTGTTACTTCCGTGAGTAACTTCAGAAAGTTCGAGGAATCTAAATCATTAACAATTCGAGGTGTCTCTTTGTGGATTGTTTCTTCAGAAACATTTTTCCCTTTTAACAATTATTTTTTGAGCTTTAGAAATTCCTTTTGTGGATCAATTTGATTAATTTTTAATAAACAAATTTCTTTTTTGATTTCATTAATCTCACTCTGAAGATCATTGGTGGTTGTTGGTCTTACTAACTTTTTTCCCCTATTCAAAATTTCAGTGATATTATAAACATGAACTTGGGTGCTTTTATCAAAAGACGAACTGGGATTTTGAATTTGTTTGAGTAAGACATTATAGTCAGAAACATTATCAATTGAATCTAACAATTCTTATTCTTCTTTTATCAAAACATTTACTTCTTGTTCAGACTCAGAATCAAACTCAGAAGAAAAATCAAAAGACAATTCAATTTCATTAATTTGAAAACCTCGTTTTACTGACTCTTCATCTGTTGAAAGACAAACAGAATTTTCTAAATCAGCTTCAACCATCAATTGGTTTAACTGATTTAGAATGTCTTCATCTAAAACGAGTTCATTAACTTTTTTATTTAATTTGTAAAAATGTCTTGTGTGTCCTTTTTTATCGCAATTATAGCAAATAAATTTACTGAAATCTTTTTTGTCTTTTGTGTCTTCAGGTTTCTTAAAACTTTGCTTTTTAAAGGACTTTCTTTCAGGTTTTGAAACTTGAGATTTATAAAACTTTTTCTTTTTTTAAAAAAAGTTTTTCTTTAGGAAAAGAACTAGAACACTTTTTAGATGTCGGAAAGGAGTAGGATGGATCATACTGACGACAGAAATCTCCTAATCCTCTACGAGTAAGACTTTTTTCTTTCTTAAGCTGTTTTTGTAGCTTAATGTTATTACACATTTGAGTACCAACTTTATAAACATAGGAAATTAATTCACCATAGGATAGTGAATCAAAAGGAATATTTTCACCAAATTGTTCACGAATCTTATCGCGAACCTGGTTTTCTATTATTATAGGAAGACCAACGAGAAATTTTTCTTTCCAAAAGGGTTGATTACAATCTGGATGGAGTAATACCCTTTTTAGAAATACATCTTTGTACTCTCAAAAATCTCTAAGAGAATGACATTTTAGGTTGGAAAGAAGATCTTGGTTGTGATCACAAATCACAGATGGATCGCCAATAAAATGTTGGGAAATTGAATACAATAAGGTGGAGACTGCGTCTTGAACGATTTGACCATAATCATCAAAAACAGTTTGGCCATTATCATCTGTTTTAACAACATTAAGGATCTGGTCTCTTAGGTTTTGGTTGAGATAATTATCCCACCAACCTTTTAAAGTACCAGAAAATCCTGCAACTATCATATAAGCTACTTGCTGGTCTGTTGTATTAAGAAGAGTCTTATAAGTCGTTGCACACATTACCATTTGACTTAAAATTTGCAAGAAATTTTGCTCAGAAATACCATTTATGTTCCACTCATAAATGGCATCTGCAAAATACTTATTTTGAACTTTATTGAACGATTCTTCAGAAAGAATATCAGAAGTTGCAGCTCTAGAATAATAGAGTTTCTGAGGTTCTTTTCACGATACGCGATTGATTTCAGGAATATCAATTTTATCAAGAACTGATATTTGATTATCAGACTTGGAAGTATTGATAATCAGAGGCTTATTGACTTTAGGAGTATTTAAAGCTGGTTGCTTAAGGACTTTTGCTTTTTGAAGTTTTTGATTTTTTGTCTAGAGGGCTTCGTGAAATTCTTTACTAAAAGACTTTGGCATTTCAAAATTTTTAAACAATGGTGTTTGCAAAGACTTAGTAGGAGTAGTCTTTGAAGAAATGGAATGGACAATCGAAGGTTTTTCAATGACAGATTCAATCCTATCTAATTGGACATCGATGGAATGGAGATGTTGATTTGAAAAATTATTTTGTTCAATTATTTTTTTAAATTCATTATTATCATTTTTAGAAGAAGTTTTAAAAGGAGCAGCTGGAATCACTTTTTCACGATGTGTTATTTTAATTTTTCTTAAAGGAGGGTGAGATCTAATTTCCACTTAAAAACTTTTTCTACATTATAAATTTCTCTTTTTTCTAAAAAGTAATTTTCAAACCAATCAAAGAAAAACTTGTGTTCACCAATTTCATTTAGGAATTCATAAAATTGATCTTTGATTTGTTTAGCATTTTCTTTGAAATTATCAAAAAATTATTTTCTTATTTCAGCATTTTCATCAGAATTGAATTCTTTGTTAAAAAGCTTTCTATTAGGAACAAATTCAACTTCTAACATATTACATTCTAGATCATCATCTTCCATTTGCGATTGGGTTGGTTCAGGAGAGTCAGGATCCTGTTGATGATAGACAGGGCTAGAAACTTTGAAAAAATTCATAAAAATGCCAAAATTTCCAAAAAAAAAAAGAGAGAAGTAAATGACCACAATCAATGGCCAAGACATATTTTGGGAATTTGCCCCACATCCTCCTAAAAAATAATGAAATCATCTAAAAAATTAAAAAAAATTCATAAAAATTCTATAAAAAAAAATGGCCACAATCAACTGGCCAAATCCTATTTTGGATATTTTGACCTTCCGACCTTCCAAAAATGACGATTTTTTCCGTCTAGAAAATCGTCTCCAGATTTTTTCAAATTACGCATAACCTCAATTCACACGTTCTCTAATCTTTTATGGCTATCTTATTTTGACCGTGGTTGATAGGATTAGTCTTCCAATCTGCAATGAAAACCCCAATCCGAACTTACCTCACCTAAACTTCGCGCATGCATGGAATCTGAGTTAGGATAATCATTCGTGATAGGTACCAAAAGAGTGTCGGTAATGCTACTGATGTAACTAAATCCCCGAACCCAGAATTCTAGTTTCGCAGATTGAGCGATCTCTCCTAATTACTTAGCGAGGTTTCTCGTCTACTTTCTAAGAAAGATCGGTGGTGACTCTAAACGCATACACGCATTACACATGCCACCTGACTACACTAAGGTCAAACTTGATCGACTCTTATCATTGGAAATTCAAAAATACTCTCGTTGCGATTTGGTATGGACCTGGAAGGGCCCATGTCAAGAAAGCCCGATCGCACTTTCCCAAAGCAGCGGGTGGGCTTGATTGGCAACCCATCAGCCCATCCTTCATCAAGAAGGCTCGCGACACTAGCCCATAGCCCACTATGAGATAGAGATACAGTTGATCTCTAGCACCACTTTTAGATATGGAGTATCGAAGATATCGAGAGTTCTATTTTCTTTTCTACTTCGTACTTTCATCAGAAACTCTAGACCATCTTGCACTACTAGGTTTTCCATTACATATATGATAATTGCTCGAAACTTCCTCGTAAAGCTAGAGACAAACATCCCAAAGGCATTCCGAAGGATTGTAGTAGTTGCAACCTCCCTTGATTCGTGGCACCACACTCAGTTTCAAACTCCCATAATTTGGCGAAAACAAGCAAATAGGTAAAGGTTTCTTCCCCATTGGTTTACTCTTTTCTCTTAGGTTCCATATACTATCCAACTTAAAAGAGCTAATTGCTTTGTCAACAATGGTCCAAGGCCGAGGTCTTGAAATACCTAGGCATTGCGCCCTTTTCAAATGGTCCATAGTATTTCGGCTAGTATCGATGGCAAGGGAGAGGCTTCAGATGGTGGAGATTCACACTAACAGAAAGGTTGTCCACTATTCACTTTTCTATTCCTGAAATTATAGTGGGTGATATATAAAATAATTTAATCTTTTTCTGACCGTGCTCTTTTCATCTATTCAAACAGTAAGAGAAGGCCGCGAAGGAGGCACAAGGATCAGCGGTCATCTTACTCTTGAAGAGGTTATCTTTAGTCGGTAGGACGTTATTACAAGTACTCCATAGAAAAAGTATACCTTTGGATGAGTTTGGGTCTGACATAGGCTGGTCCATAAATTCCTTAGGGGGTGTAAGATGTGGAAGCATATGCCTTAGAAACTATCTTCTGCTGATTAGATCTTGTTGTACCCTTCTTTAACATAGTGTTTTCCTTCCCTGATTCCAATCCACAATAAACGGTCATCTATGGGATTTGGGCTAAGTTGAATTGCCATAATTTCCTGTTCCATTTCCTTGTCGTAAAGCTCTGCTATTAGCTGAGTATTCCAATTATGTGTCTCATGATTAATAAGATCTACAACCAATTGAGGTTCTGAATGGTTCAATGGGCCTTCGAATTTATCAGAGGGGAGTCACTTATCCCTCTAACCTTTATCATTCTACCATCGTCTACTACCCATCTAGTCTCAGGTTCAATTACATTTCTTCCTTCTAATAGGCTTTGTCACCCCTAGAATGGGCAGTGGCTTTCCTTTGCTTTCCAAAAAATCACTTCCAAGGAAATAAATTCCTTTCAAGATCTGACTCCAGAGTGACTTAGGGGCTTAAGCAAAGCGCCAAGTTTGTTTACCAAGCACTGCTTAGGCGATTAGGTCTTTTAAGCCTGGTCCATCCATGTCTTTCCTGATCTTTAAGTACTCCTATTTCCTGCTGTGTATTCCTTCTTTGTTAGCATTTTGTTTCCATCAAAAGGAGGCAGTCTTCCTTTCAATTGCTCTGTGTACAGACATGGGTAGTTTAAAGATGGACATGGCATACTACAGCAAGACTTGAACTACTATTTGATAAGAATTTCCTTTCCAGCTTTTGAAACAAGCTTCTTTTTCCATCCCCTTTATCTTCGAATTAACCCTCACGAGCACCCATCTGACACATCTTTCTTTGTATGGCCCTAATTTGATAGATTTCCCAAGTACTTGCCTATTTTATTTAGGATTGAGACTCTCAATTCTTCCGACAGATTCCTATTTAGAGTTTATAGGCAACCATTGCTAAATGCCCAATTTGCTCATATTTATAGCTTTCCCCAAAGCATAGCAATACTGGTTCAAAATGTTAGCTACATTATGACATTCTCTCAAATTTTCATCCAGAACAAATATCACATCGTCTGCGAATAACAAATGTGATAAAGACAGACTCCATCTATTCAGCTTAATACCCTTCATTGTGTCATCCGCCACTGCCTTGTTCATTAGAGATGATAGGAATTGGCCATAAAGATGAACAGATAAGGCGGTGGTGGATCTCATTGTTTAATCCCCATGGAGGGCTAGAAATGGCTCAAAGATTTGTCATTCACTCGGTTGCTAAAAGAGACAGTAGAGATGCAATGTTTGATTAATTGGACCCATCTTTCGTAGAACCCCATTCTTGGCATACTAGCACTTGGAAAATCCCGCTCCACTCTATTATACGCTCGAGGAAGAACTGCTGACAGATGATATGAATATCGAAAGAGAATGGAGAGAAGCAACTCATATTGAGGACTGAAGGAGACAAGTCCTAGGGAAAGATGGCTTTAATCGAGAAGTACAAGTAAGATCGTCAAGTCATGAAAGGAATTATCCAGAAGAATGAGGATGCGATGAGACGCTGATACCCCAAAGGACTGGATGGTTAGAAGGTTATAAATTTCGAGGGCGAAATTTCTTTAAGGGGGAAGAGTTGTGACATTCCGAATTTTTCGCCTCCTCGAGGCTTGAGATATGAAATGAAATCTCAAAATTGAAAAATAAAAAATAAAGATTCTAACGTTATAATCGAATTAGACGTCGCCTCATCAAAGGTAATTCGAATTAGAAAAACGACGTTTTGAACGTTAAGGGTAAAATTATTATTTTGCCCCTCAAGCCTTGGCCTTGAATTTATAATTGGATAAGGGCATTTTGGTCAATCACAATACCCTATAGGCTGTAAAAAATAAGAAATTAAGAGCCATTGGATGAACATTGATTGACACATGGACAAGTATCAAAGGATTAAGCCTTGATGTTGATAAAAATAACTTTTAACCTACCATTCAACCTTGGTTGACCCTCAATTTTGTATATACCTCACTCTCTCTCCTTCCCTTCAGCCGAACACCCTCCCTCCATAGCTATCTTCTTCTTCTTCTTCTTCACGCCTGGAAGCTTCACCGCTCGACCGGTTCTGTCGCCGCCGTTCGCCACTCCCAACTACCACCTCCGGCCATCGCCTAGACCCGAGCTAACCATCATCCTCTTCCTCATCCTCTTGCAGACATTTTTCAAGTGGAAGCAAACCATCTGACCACCTGACGATCTCCGGCCAGCTAATCTCCCGAAAGTCGATGGAAACTGTCACAGCTGGAGGTAAGCCACGGTTTAGGCTTCATAGAACCCCGAAAACTTTGAATTTTTCGATCAAATTTTGTGAACATCTAGGGGACTTGTAGACTGAGCTGTGATAAAATATTTTGAGAAATTTGATGGAGTCTCGACCCCAAATGGGTCTTGTGTTTGAAGGATCAGAACTGATTGGTTGAAGACCCGAAGGAACCGGCGTCGTTCAAGGACTTTCCAACGTCGCCTTGGCTTCAAATTTTCGTTGAGGCTTCCCAAACCCTAGAAATACATGTTAGCGAGTAGATTAGTAAATAAATTGAGGATTTAAGTTAGTTTAATGGCTGAATAGTTGGGATATGCACAGAACCGAAAATGCCCTGTTCGGTTCTGTGCATACCGATTCTGTTGGGGACTATTGATGTTGGAATTGAGTCTCAAATTCATTATTGAGACATGCTAGGATGTTGATGAACATGTCAATAAGGTTTATGTTTCATGGATTGACGAATTGTGCAAGAAAAATTGACGATTGGATGAATTTCCTTATGTTGCGCGGTTGAGTTGTTCTTGGGCTATTTGGACCGAACCCTTGGGGTGTTTGGAAAGAGATTTTTGTTGAGTTAAGCATGAGGTAAGGAGTTTCTAAACCTTGGATAGGAAGGTTGGACTCGATTGGGCGAATTGAGTGCGGGTTTGATTGATTCTTGGAAGGTTATGATGTGATTGTCCAATGTACATCCTAGAAAGATATAGATGACTCCAATGCTTAACAATGCTTGTGTCATGAAAACGATTGTTGCATTTGAATGTCAAATTTAATTGCCTCGCATGCCATTGATGTGTTGCTCGTGTATGAGTTTCAAATTGAGCATGTGTTATGAATTGAAATGGATATATGGTATGTTTGAGAAATGAGTGACACCCTAAGGCGTATGAGACGCGGGGTTGTGTGGAAAAATGCCTAGAGAAGCTGAGGCGCGGGATTTGAACTGAATGGCACCTTGAGGAGTATGAGATACGGGGTTAAGATGGCCATAGTCTTGATGCATTGAAACGCGGGACGGAGTTGAGATGTGTCAACATGGGCTTGGAGTGACATTAAAAACCTGATACAATAACGTGGGTTTGTATGGTCTAAGGCGTATTTATGCGGACCGAGCCTGAGGTGTTCTAAACGCGGACTTTCTAATGAGGAGGCATGGAAGGTTGAAAGGTGTAATCTAGCTTGGCTATGTGTGTTTAATTCTGATGATGTGTATGGTGCTGGAAGTGCATGCTTGACACTCGTTTTATTCGCATGTTAATTAATGACTGTTGAATGCCTCATGTGACTATTGTGCATTATATCGTTGATTGCAATTGCCTGAGTGTACGGTCAGCCTAACCTAGGGTTAGGACCTACCTTACTGAGATGCAAATTTCATCCCGTTGTGGGACCCCCTTTTTAGATCCTAGACCGTAATCATGTGGCCAATCAGGTTTGGTGACCCGAAAGAAATGTCAGTATATTTTGATGAGTTCCCGGATGGATATGGAACTGTGTACGTTAGGAAATGTACTGTGGTTTGGGTCAATGAGGGTGACAGCAGTTGGAAGCCTCATAGATATGATGCCTGGTTTAGGAAGGTATGAGATGTTTATACAGGGCCATTGAAGCCTACTGAGGTACCCTGCGGGGTAATCCTCAACTGGTGTCATCCCGTTCGAGATTCAGTCGAGGCTGAGGGGTCAGTAGCTGGCTCGAGGAATGTTCCTGAGAGGACCCCGACTTTGAAGGACACCGACAAGATCATTGTGTTTGAGGTCACCGAAGACGACCAGGTGGAGTTGTTAGCTGATGAGACACTCGAGGACACCATGAAGGTTTGCTCTGAGACACTATCGGAGTACGAGCCATCTGAGGATATCGAGGATACTAACGACTCCGGCAGCTCGACTTAGGAGTTCTTGTTTCTGGTCCGATATTTTGATGGTGACCCCGATGCCGCTTCTTTTTGGAGATGATAATGGCCAGCTTTTGCACTTACCTTGTTATTCCTGCTGACCAGCAAGTTTAGTTTGCCATGCTCTTGTATGAATATTTGGAAACTTATGTATTTTATTGGTATTCTCGTTACCCAGGTCTCCTTTTTATCATTGTACGAAGGAGTTGTTTATTATCACTTCCGCTTGCTACTGATATGGTTCACTTCTCGACCCATGTGCATCCTGAGATCTCGAGAGAGAGTTTGTGCTTGCAGGGAGTCTTGTGTTCGTGCCCGGGGCGCGAGCCGTGACAACTCGGCTAGAACTTCTATAGGCCTTGAAACCTCTTGGGATTCAACTTTCATTAGCAGTATATCCTCGAGTGCTACTTCCTAGATCGGGGTTTCCGGAATAATTCGTCAAACTCCATAAACTCTTCCTCGTAAAATAATTTCTAGAGCGGGCTTGCCTTCAGAGCTTCTTCTTTCAACCAATATCCAAAATTCCTTCACTTATCTCCTTCGATGCTAAATTTTTGTAGTGCACTTCTTCACAGTTTGTGGTGTAATGACCCATTCTCCCATAAGAGTAGCGATAATTTGGGAGACACTTGTATCTAAAGTCCATCCACTTCTTCGAAATTCACAATAATCCATCCTTGAGAGGCAACGTTAAATCTAGGAGAACCCAGGCTCTCTCCACATTGCAAAGGCTTCCTTCTTTCGCGGACAACTTTACTTCCAGCATAGACCCTATCTTAGATAGCATCTCCTTCATGACATTTATCGTAATCTTGCCCAAGGATAAACCATGCACGGGTAAACTAGAACGCACAATGCATGGTGGTCGAAATCATGACGGTTGATTGGTGTTTACAGGTTTAGCTATTGGAGAATGAGAAGAAATCTCAAAAAAGACCATGGGCTATCGGCTAATACTATCATCTTATGTGAAAACCTAAATTTTCGCCAGCTTAAATATACGAGCGGAATAGTTAATGTGGATGCGAAACAATGATGATTATGATTTGGGATTTTAATCTTTGGCATGATAGATTTCTAGACGTAAATATCGTAATGGGCATTACATCATTGAAGTGATAGGATCATTGGCAGTTAATATTATTTCAAAATCCGATAGAATGATTTTGGAATTGAACCGCGAAGCACTCCACCATCGACCTAGTCTCTTCCCCTCACTATAAAGGTCTTTATCTTCTCTCCGCTTCCATTTTATAAAAACATCCCCAAGAAACTCCCTTTTCCTATCTCTCTAACTTCTCTCGGCTGTTCATCTATTGCATGCACCCACCTCTTGACAAAGCCATCAACTCCACCCCACTCCTTCCTTGGACGACGGTGCCAACTATGACCTCAGTGCAGCCCGTCATCACTATCCCATTCGACTCGTCGTTTGCCCATTTTTGTCCTATTTGGTGCCACGCGCCTAGGGGAAAAACGAGCACCGTTTTGGCGACAATTTGATTCAATCTTCTGTGCGCGTGAACTTGAGGCAAGCAGAGCCTCCTACTTATCAAATAAATTAGTTATTGACAGCGTAATTGGGTGCAACGACGTCAAATTTCTTTGTTTGTGCCGAAATTGAGTTTGTTGGAATCATAAAATTGATTTTGATGTTAATATTAAAATTAGAAAAAGTTGTGGCAAGTATTGGCGGTGGAGGGAATTGACGCTTGGTCAACATGGACTTTGGGCTTGAAAACAACTTGCATACTTGAAGGAATAGTTGACGTTCATATTTTGGCGATGAAATGCAGAAAGAATTTCGGTCAAATGAGTCATCCATTAGATGTCCAAAGCAAAGCAAGTCTAACTCTCATTTTGTCATTGGCAGCTGCTTCCTTTCATTTTCACACTAAGGCGGCAACCTACGAAGTCCTATGGTGATGCATGATTTCTATGAAAAAAAAAGCAACGTTAGTTGTGATATTTTTTAGGTGTGTGATATGCCACAGATGATAGTATAAAAAAGGTGAGTGCTAAAGAGGGTTTTGTATTAAACACGCTTAACAAAGCTCTTGTTTTTTTTTTGTAAAACTTTAGCAATACTATTTTGAATATCATTCTCACATTTGCGTATTTGAAAACTCTATTGCATTGAAACTACTAAACTTCTGCAAAAACCCTTATGATTCCTACAATTAGTATCAGAGCCAGCAGGCTGAGGATCGTGCCAGAGCCTAGGCGGTCAAGAATCCAAGCATGGAGGTCAAGAACCTAGAGTGGACGACTGAGGATTGTGAATCTGGAGCTAGTTATGACATCCACAAGTTTCGAGCAATTGTAGCTTCCGAAGTTGAATGGGAGGAATTTCAGCAATTGGTCCGTCTAGATGAAAGTTCTATTCAAATCGCAAGATTTGTGGAATTTGGTGGAGAGTGGCTACACCAAGTAGCTGACGTCAAAGAATTCAATGCTTTGAAGAAGGAAAATAAGGATTCGTTGGTCGAGTCCCGAAAGAAAGATTAGAAAGCATTATATGTGATCTTTCAAGCTGTGAAATAGATAATATTTGAACAAAAATATTGTGCGTGGAGATGGCGAAAGCAACGTGGGATATTCTATAGAAATCTTACAAGGGCGATGATCATGTGAAGCGAGTTCAACTTCAACCACTTCGAGGTAATTTTGAGTCTTTATGCATGAATGACTCTAAATCTATCTCATCGTACTTTGATGATGTGCAAGCCATCGTTAACCAATTGAGGATTAATAGTGAGGAATTCCAAGACGAACGAGTCGTAGAAAAAATCTTGAGCTCTTCGACTGAAATATTTGACTACGTCGTTGCAGCGATCGAAGAAGGCCAAGATATATCAATCATAATATTGGAGCGGTTGATGGGTCTATTATACTTGCATGAACAAATAATGAATCAGAAACCCGTCAATTCATATTCGGAGCAAGCTTTGCAAAGCCAGATCGCTCACTTATCTCAAGGAGGATATCATGGTGTTCGAGGCCGTGGAGGCAGATGAGGTAGAGGTGGAAATTCTAATTCCACTTGAAGATATAAACACGTGACAAATCAAAGGTAAAGTGTTTTAAGTGTAACAAATTCAGGCATTAAAAATCTGAATGTTGAGCAAACATGGCATGAGTAGCCAAAATATGTATATGCCATTGATGTTGATGAAAAAGTCATGTTAGCAAGCAAAATGGATAAATCGAGTACCAGCTATGCCAATATTTGGTATCTCAATGCTCAATGCAGCAATTACATGTACGGCTAAAAGGAGCTATTCTCGCAACTTGATGAAACGGTTCGTAATGAAGTCAACTTTTGGAATAAATCAAAGATTCTTGTAACGAGCAAAAGTAAAATTTATATCAAATCCAAAGATGGTACCAATGTTACTATTGCAGATGTTTTCTTTGTACCGAAACATTTATGGAATTTGCTAAGTATTGGGCAACTTTCAAAAAAGGGCGACAAAGTTAACATTAGAAATGGAGTTTGCAGTATTAGAGGTGCAAATAATAAGTTGATCACGTCGGTGTATATGACAAAGAACCGGATGTTCCCTGTATCTCTCCATACGAAGTCTCTATTGAATTTTCAAGCCATGGCGAAAGATAGCAAGTAGTTGTGGCATCTTCGCTTCTGCCATCTAAATTTTCATGGACTAAAGTTATTGGTCTAGAAAAAAAATGATGACTAGGATGCCTTTGATCGATAGTCCAAATAGCTCATGTGAAGGATGTCTCGTTGGAGAACAACATTGAGAATCTTTTCCATTTGGAAAAGCCAGAAGAGCTGATCAGCCTTTGGAGTTAGTGCACACAGATAATTGTGGCTTAGTTGATGTAGAATCAGTCAGACAAAAAAAATACACATCAAGTTTTGTTGACGATTTTACCAGAAAAATATGAGTATACTTCTTGAGAGAAAAAGCCGAAGCTTTAGGCAAATTCAAGGAATTTAAATTCTATGCTGAGAAATATAGTAGATTTAGTCTAAAGACTCTGAGATCATATATAAATGGAGAATTTACTTATAATAAATTTGACAAATATTGTAAAATTCAGGGAATAAAGTGTCAATTGACTGCTAGCTATATGGTATAGCAAAATGGTATAGCAGAAAGAAACAATAGAACTATTTTTGAAATGGCAAGAAGTATGCTCAAAGCTAAAGATTTACAAAAAATGTTTTAGGCGGAAGCCATTGATGGTGTTGTATTTGTCCTAAACAGGTATCCACAAGGAGTGTTATTGGAAGAACTCCAGAATAGGCTTGGACTGTCACGCCCCGAACTCGTCAAGTACGCGAATATCCCTGCAAGCAAACAACACATCTCTCGTGGTCCCAAGATCCACAAACAAGTCGAGAGATGATATATATACAATAAGCATGCGGAAGCGGTACTCAAATAAATTTCCGTACAAAATATGAGTTAAGTAGGACCTAGATAGCATAATAACTATCATACATCATAATATATTGTTCGTACAAATACCGACTACTACAATCCGCTAGGTAAAGGGCGACGGGGTAAACACATCAAAAGGGAAAAGAGGTGACCGTCATTGACATCCAAAATAGCCATGTTCGGGGGTCGCCATCACAAAATCGAGCCAATAAATTAGGACACCTAAGATGAGCTGTCGGAGTCCCTTGTATCCTCTGCATCCTCTATTGGCTCATACTCCGAGAAGGTCTCTGACTGGACCTTGATGGAATCCTCCATGGTTGCCTCATGTGACGGCTCTGCGAGATCCTCTTCGGTAGCCTCCACGACAATCACCTCGTCCTCAGTGAACTCCAAGGTCAGGGTCTTATCCGATCCATTCCTAGACCCAACTACAGACCCCTCTGGCAGCTCCTACTCCCCGACGATCTGGCACCAATCAGGTATAACTCTTTGAAGTGCCTCGTGAGGCTTTAGCGGCCCAATCGACTCGTTTCTGACTTTCTTAAACCATGCCTCGAACCTATGAGGCTTTCAGTTCGGACTACCCTCGTCAACCCATACAACCGTATACTTTCTCACATAAATGTTTCCCTGGCTATGCGGGAACTCGTCAAAATATGCCGTCATCTCCTTGGAATCCCCAAAACGGATAGGCTACATAGCTAAGGCCTAGGATCTTTAAAAATAGGTGTCCCCAAAGGGGTGAGATATACATCTCAGTAAAAGAGTCCTAACCCTAGGTCAGGCTAATCGTCCACTCAAGCAGTCATTTATCCCAAAATTCCAAACTCATAATCATATAGACATATACAAATAAGGATAGTGACACACAGATGATAGGCATGCAACTATAACACCATGTCACACTCAGATGATTATGCACACCTCATCCAACCATTTCACTACAACCACCTTTTCCTGCCTGCCTCGTTCTCCAGCCCGCGATTAGATTGCATTAGGCTCGGTCCGCGTAAATATATTTGACCGTCATTGAAAACCCGCGTAAACGCATTCAATGAATCTCCAAGCCAATATCATCACCTCATACCTCTGTCCAGCGAATAATTCGCATAAGGACCGTGGCCATTTCAACCCCGCGATTAGATCGCATCAGGGCGCCACACAACATCAACTCCACCCCGCAATTACATCGCATCAGGGTATCCATCTCCCGTCTAACGTCTCATTCGCCTCAATGCCTCTCCATGTCATGCTCATGCCATGATTTTCAATTCGTTTTCCATACATGACAATATGTGCAATTCAAGTGCAATTCAAAAAACTCATGGCACGCAAGGCAATCAAGTGACACACACACATGGCAAATGATTTAAACACAAACAATAACACACATAACCCTCGTATAACCACTTAGGATATACCAAGAACTATCCTTTGGAAAAATTCTCATAAATTGATCACTTCAATCCTCGACTTGCTCAATTGAGTCCAAACTTTTTATCCTAAGTTTAGAATTCCCTTACCTTGCGTTTGATAACACGATAATTCTCCTCTTGAGCCCTCACCAATTTGGTTCCAAGGGTCCAACGTATAACTCACCACGCAACCTAGAATATTCAATCAATTCATTAATTTCCTTGTCCAATTCCTCAATCCATGAATAATAATCCTCCACAACATAACCCTCATCATCTTAACATGTCTTAATCACCAATTTGGGAATCAAAATTACTAGCCATCAGCCCTCAAAGGTTCGGCCATGCACAGAACCGAACCGGTTCTTCTCGGTTCTGTGCAAACCGAACTTGTCCAGCCCTAAATCAACTCTAAATTCATCATTTAAACACTATCCTGCCTCTTAAATGTCTATCTAAGGGTTTATGAGACTCACCGTGAGTTTGAGGTCGAATGGTCGCCGGAATTCCGTCGAACGTCGCCGGTTCCTCCAAAGTCAGTACCGGCAGTTTTCTGTTCAAGGTTTACAAGATCAATTCGAGGTAAAAAATTCTTCAAATCACTCCCAACTTTTTACCACAAATTTATACAGATGTCCTCTAGAACTTCATAAAATTTTATCTTAAAACTCCAACATTTCGGCCTCCAAAAGGGTTAGAAATCGAACCTACCTCGGATTGGGTTAGATTCTGTCGGCTTTCGGGAAAACTCTTGACCGAAGCACTTCGGTGGTCCA
This sequence comes from Rhodomyrtus tomentosa, assembly GCA_028455895.1. Taxonomy (NCBI): domain Eukaryota; kingdom Viridiplantae; phylum Streptophyta; class Magnoliopsida; order Myrtales; family Myrtaceae; genus Rhodomyrtus; species Rhodomyrtus tomentosa. The sequence goes on along the minus strand of JAPCWY010000001.1, from coordinate 28,451,336 downwards.
AATGCAGTGCTTCCACTTCGAGGACATTGGAAAGACGTAGAGCTAGGTTAGTATGGTCGGTTGGTGGTTAGGCGGTTAGGCGGTGGCCGGAAGTGGGCGTCGGAATGACCGAACGGCACTCCAGAATCCGATCGCCGGCCAGCAGCAAAGGAAAGAAGAAGAAGAAGGTTTTCGGTGAGCTTGAGGGAGTGTATGGCCAGTCATGGGTGAGGAGAGAGAGTGAAAATTGTTATATTCAAGGTTTGAGTCAAGGGGGTTGAATGGTAGTTGCATAAAGTTGGACTTGACTAGTCTTTGCTCCATCTATTGACACTTGTCTCTCGTGTCAATCAAGCTTGATCCAATGGCCAATATCCATCCTAGTTTTCATCAGCCTTGAGGGGGTTCAAAGTCCAAAATGCCCTTCTTCACATGCATGGGCAAGGCTTTAAGCTTGATGGGCAAAAGGGTAATTTTACCCCCGACGTTCGGAACGTCATTTTTCTCGCTCCAAAACTCTTCGATAGGGCGACGGCCAATCCGAATAACATTGAAATTCTTGATTCTCCTTTTCAAATTTTTCAAGACTCGTTTATGATGGTTTCCTCTATCAGACGTGGTTCCAGCCTATCTCAAACCGACGGGCGGCTTTTGCAGGCATTACGCGTATCGACCCCGTGATTCATATCACGTTTAGGGCTCGTCCATTCGTGGCGACTTTGGTTGTCATGTAATTGTAAAAGTCTATCACTAGTTCTTATGATCTCGATCGTCACTGTCCGATTTAGGAAAATTTTGCAAATCATACGTTGGTTAAGCGACATCACCCGCACTCCAATCGTATGACACTCATAAGGCATTCCTTAATCGTTCTTAGATCGACCTCTTGTGGCTCTAAATATCCCCTCGACAATCCTTATGGTCAAAGCGTCATTTCCTATCCGAGTTGCCTAGGTCTACGTATCTCGTCCGGCGTTAGCCTTTCCCTTTTGGTCAGCCTACTCAAATTGATTAGATTCGAGCGAGATATGACTGAAATACATCTCTAGATTCATTTCTCATTAATAAGTCTGAAATTGGCTAGAAATCAGAATGTCACATGGACCGACAACAAGCCAAATATTTCGTTCCTACGAGTATTTGGGTGTGTTGCATATCTCCATATACTAGATGAATGAAGGAAGAAGTTGGACGGCAAAAGCCAAAAGCGCCCATATGAGCGTACATTACATATCAAGTCAAATACTAATGGTGATCTCATCATTATATGCCTTTATATAGATGACTTGATATTTACAGAAAACTGTGAAAAAATATTTGCTAAATTCGGGGAGGCCATGATAAGTCAATTCGAGATGATAGACTTGGGATTGATGTCATACTTTCTAGGCCTTGAAGTCAAGCAGACAAATGATGACATATTTGTTTCATAACAAAAATATGCTAATGATATTTTGAAGCAATTCAATATGGAATCGCTCAAATCAATTTGGACTTTCGCAGCAGAACAGTTGTAGTTGAAAAAAGAGAGGAATCAGTGAGCTAGTAAATCTCACTTATTTTAATAGTGTTGTTGGCAGCTTGAGATATTTGACATCTACGAGGCCGGATATTATATATGGTGTGGGAATTATTAATTGCTTTATGGAAAAAAAGACATGCTAATTACATCTGTAAGTAGCAAAAGGAATTCTACGGTATGCCAATGAAACTCATGATCATGAAATTTTATATTCTTACACTGACGACTTCAATTTAGTGAGATATACAGATATTGATTGGGCTTGTGATATTGAAACGCGGAAAAGCACTTCCGGATATGCATTTTTCTAGGATCAGGAGTTATTTCTTGGTCCTCGAAAAAGAAACAAGTTGTTGCACTCTCGACAGCTGAAGCAGAATACATAGCTGTAGCTTCGGCAGCATGTTAAGGGATATGGTTTGGTAGGATACTTAACGAAATGATGCATTAAGCAAAATGGTCCTACCAAATTGATGTGCCATAATAAATCGGCAATTACATTAGCCAATAATCTTGTTTTCCACGATAGGAGCAAACATATTGGCATTAAGTATCACTATTTCCGTGAGCTAGTCAAAGATGGTGAGATTGAAGTTGATTTCTGTAGATCCGAAGATCAGATTGCAGATATCCTGACAAAATCATTAAAGGCGGATTCGTTCGATAAATTAAAGACGATGCTTGGTATTATGGTTTTTCAAAAGCAATTTTAAGGGAGGCTGTTGGAATTATAAAATTGATTTTGATGTTAATATTTAAAAAGAAAAAAGAAATTGCGGCAAGTATTGGCGGTGGAGGGAATTGACGCTTGGTCAACATGGACTTTGGGCTTGAAAACAACTTGCATACTTGAAGGAACCGCTCACGTTCACATTTTGGCGATGAAGTGCAGGAAGAATTTCGGTCAAGTGAGTCATCTATTAGCTATCCAAAGCAAAGCAAGTCTAACTCTCATTTTGTCATTGGCAGCAGTTTCCTTTCATTTTCACACTAAGATGGCAACCTACGGAGTCCAATGGCGCTGCATGGTTTCTATAAATAAGAGTAACACTAGTTGTCATTTTTTTTAGGTGTGATATGTCATAGAATAGAGTATAAAGAAAGTGAGTGCTAAAGAGGGTTTGTATTAAACTAGCTTAACAACGCTTGTGTTTTTTGTGTAAAGCCTTAACAAGGCTATTTTGAATATCATTTTCATATTTGTGTATTCAAAAACTCTCTCACATTGAAACTACCAAACTTCCGCAAAAACTCTTTCGGTTCGTATAGAGTTTAGCTGGCATGACTAAGCAGATGGACTTGCATATCGGTTCTGTTTGCTGAATTATGGCCTTATGGCTTTGGGCAGTCAGGATTGATGGGTTGATCATCTGGTTTATTATTGAATCGAAACTAATTAGAGTTGATTCTGGGGTTTAATTCGACCATTTCTAGTGAATTGGTGTCACGCCCCGAACCCGACGAACACGCGAACATCCCGACAGGCCATTCTTCTTATTACTATTACCCAAGATCCAACCGCCATCAACGTCAAATCCTCTAAATGCGATATGCATGCAGAAACGAGAAAATAACTCCATACATAAAAAAAACAAATAATACAAGATGACTTAGAACGGAAAAATGATACTCTTCTCATAAACGCCAATTACTCTCAGGGATTACCACGGTCATGTACCCAATGAGTTGGAATTCCTTCCATAAACCAAAGACAGGTACAATTCTAACTCCAAAAATAATATGCAACCCCTAAGGCCACAAAAGGGTTAATATCCAATTCCTCCAATAACTTCTCCAAATGCCAATCCATGGCAAGCTCGGGTTTTTATCGTCTGGGACCTGAAAATATTAATCCCACGATGGAATGAAATATAAATCTCAGTAAGCTAAACCTAACCTTAAACTAGACTGCCAATAACTCCAGGCACCTTTGGAAAACAGGTATTTTGCAGTTAAAATATTGGCACGATAAAAACATGATTTTTGACCAAACATGGCATTCCACTATTTCCAAATCGACTTGGCTCAGTCAAGAAAACCATGATTAAACTTTAAGCTTCATATAATGGCAGGGTTTTCAATCAAAACATACATTTTAGGCAAATTTTCAATCCATAAGGAATTTAAAACTCATGAAATAAAATTTCAGTTTCTCAAAAACTCATTCTTTAATATTTCCGAAAAGCAAATCTTTTCATTTTTGCTAATCTTAGGCCGCCCATCCTGGGCAGCGAGATGATTCAGTCACTATAACGACTCTCGACACCCAATTCAATCGAGATGATTCGGTCGATTATAGGACTCTCGTGTCTGGACCTAGAGATGATTCGATCGTCATATGACTCTCGACGCCCATTTCAATTGAGATAATTCGGTCAATATGAGACTCTCTAGCCGCACGACTTCGTCAAGTCAAATGGGAGTAACTCCCACCCCGGCTCAATGCATTGGCCCAATCTTATAATTCCTCAACGATCCCACACGCTATCGGCAATCCCACATGCCAATGCACATATAATTTTTCAATAATTCCATACGTCATTGGCGATCCCACACGCCACTGCACATATAATTCCTCGGCGATCCCACACACCATTGATTTATAAAAAGTTCAGTTGTAAATAGCCTCAATTTTCATTCGAAAATAAACTCATGAAATTCATCGCCAAAACAAGGCATTCGTCAACTTGACAAAATGTATTCCACGTTACAAAATTTTCGATCAAGCACATGCATCACTCGGCCATTTCACAAAACTCAAAACTTGACACAAGTCATGGCCATTTCACTAATTCATACAAATGGGCAATGCTCAATCTTTGTTTCGAAAACAAAAGTTCGTTGAATCATAGCCTTTAACTCGCATGGATTAAGCATGAAAACATGATTTCTAGCAAAAACAAGTCATCAAGCACTCGACCTCACTCATGGACAGATTCGGGTCTTCTACGCCTCTCACAAAAATCAGTCCATAAAACCATTTAAATCAAGCTCAAGCTTCGTCTATTAGTAACCTAACGTCCTAAAAAATGTCTAAGATTAACTTGCCGAGCTAATCGAGCGAGTAAAGTATTAGTGGTCTGCCCTAATAACTAATTAAGGTTGATACTCTAACATTAGTTATGGATAAGGTTGTGTCGGAAAATCGACATTCACTATGCTTAGGTAGTCGTAATGTCTTGCTAGAGACCGCTTATGACTTGTGGGCCAAAAAAGTTTTGAGCACACTGTTAATGTGTAGTGAACCTATAGGGTCGCACACAATAGCGAACTGATTTAACATTTTCTCTGCGCCTTAATCTACTTAAGAAGTAGATCTCAATTTATTCTCCTATTACGAATATCTATATAATTGTACGCATTTTGAGATAACAATTAAATACATGGTCCAGTGGACGGTTTATAGGATGTCGTGGGCCCAAGCTGTTAAGTTGTGGGGCCCAAATCGCTAAACGTGGGTTATAAGGAATAACCCTGGAGACGCCTCAGAAAGAGAGAATATTATTCCTGAAAGAGAAAAATAGAGAATAGTTCTCTGTTCAAGCGATCGTGAGAGACACTCCAAGATCTGAAAGATAGCACTTAGATCGTTGGAGAACTCAGTTTGTGTGTGTGGATACCGGTAGAGGCGCAACACTTGAGGTGCTAATACAGACACAACCGACGATCAATTTGTCGCCGATCGCAAAAGGTACGTTCTGGACCTATTTTGATTTCTATATACACATGGATCTTGTTTAGGGTTTCGTTCCACTGCGTTTTATGAATCTAGGAAACCCTTCATAAAGTCCGCTAAATCCCCCTTGATGCTCATGGCCAAAACCGGTCAGGAAATGGGTAGTTTGTCCTCTTGAAAGTCTATGCAAGAATCAACCACAAAATCTCATCAAATTCACTTCAAACCTCAATCAGTAACTCATTAACACCTCAAGCTAGGATTTAGAGACATCTTACCTCTTGTTCCAAGCCAAATCAGCCGTTAAATTACCCTCAAGAGTCTCGGTCTAGTCAGGAAACACAATCTGTTCGGTTCAAGGGAGAATGCCACAAACAGCCATCAAAACTCATTAAATCTTCACTAAACATCAACCATTCTTCTCTTAACATGTTAAACCATGCTTAAGGTATCTCTTACCTAGAGAACCAAGCTAGAGCAACTTAGACTAGCCCTTAAATCACTTCCAAAGTTCGCGACGCACCCTGTATAGAATCGGTCCAGTTTTTGGTCCACAAAACAACAAGGGATTAGCCCTTAAAAAATATTTCCAATCGGTTCCTTTCCTTTGCTGGTCGTCTTCAACTTATCAGGTCAGTTTTACATGCTATTCATGTTTACTGGGCTAGCATCTTCATCCTCCCTAAATTGGTTCTTTCCCGCATTGAAAAAATTCTCAGACAATTTCTTTGGAAAGGTCCGAGGTTTGGTGTCGGGGGTGCGAAAGACTCATGGGACAATGTTTGCCTCCCAAAGGAGGAATGAGGCCTTGGTATAAGGAGACTTATTGACTGTAATAGGACGGCGATTGGATTCTCTTTTCTGACAAATAATCCTTGTGGTGTAAATGGATTCATTCCACTTTCTTAAAAAACAAGAACTTCTGGATTGCAACCAAATCGAGTTTTTGCTCTTGGGCGTGGAAAAGGATTCTTGATTTTCAGATTGAGTTTCAGGATCTTTTTAGATGGCAACTTGATAGTGGCCGTAACATTTCATTCTAGTTTGTTCTTGGCATCCTCGAGGGCCCCTCAATAGACTCTTCCTTGATATAGACATATGCAGGTCTGGTATATCTCGGGAGGCCACGGTGGTGGAGTTCTTCTTATCCTCGAGCCACCTGTCATAGGTTTCTGAAACTCTAAAGTATTAGCTTGAACAGCTCCCAACTCTTGATATGAGGCGCGCTGATCGGTTCGTTTGGCTTGTCCATTCTTCTAGTGTTTTCTCTATTACCTCTGCTTGGAACCATTACGGCCTAGAGGACAACAGGTGTCATGGCACTCCTTTACTTGGAATCAAGCACTTGTTCCACGACATTCCTTCCACCTTTGGCTGGTCACTTTGAAGAGACTGCCCACCCAGGTTCTTTTGCTTAATTATAACCAAATTTCATATGCTTCTTGTGCCTTTTGTCAATGCAAACCAGACTTGGTTAATCATCTTTACTTTGGCTGCCATCATTCAAGGACCCTTTCTTCTTTTTGGGCAACCGAGTGCAATCTGACCTGGGCTAATAGGTGTTGGAGTGATAACCTAAATTGGGCTAAACAGCACATTAATGGCCAAAGCTTTTACCTATACATACGTAACTTACCAAATAAATAAATAAACTGCCTACTTCTCCTTTGGCGCTCTATGCTACATCATTTGGAGGGAAAGAAATTATATCCTATTTCGTAACAAAGTTTTGTTTCTGCCTGCCATCAAGAAGCATCTTGAGAAGATTGTCCAAGATAAGGCGCTGACTTTCAAACATATTGAAGAGAGCCCTCGCAACAGGAGGATGCAAGCTATCTAGGATATTGATCCGACAATTTTTTGATGAATTGAGGGTCGTCTTGATTACCTTTTCTTTTTTGTACTTTGGTCGGGTGCTTTTGGCCTCGTTGTTTTTCCTTTTCTTGAGGAACTGATGTAAATCGTTGCGGAAATTGATCGTTCTACGAAGATCTAAGGGTTACAAATTGCGAATCTCGACCCCCAATCGAACCTGTGATTGGTAACATCGATATGAACATGACTTATTAAACTAATCATTCTACGAAGATCTAGGAATTGCAAATTGCGAACCTCGACTCCCAATCAAACCTGTGATCAGTAACCTTGGTATGAGCATGACTTGTTGACGAACCTGTGTCAATCAATCCACGTTGTAAACACCATGAACAAGAAAATATGCAATCTTGCTCAATAAGTCGATTGATCGCCACAAGGAAGCCTTGATAAGATCTAGTTTTCAAGAGAATTTGAAGAAGAGGAAAACTATCTATATAAAATTCTGAATTAATGTTGTGTTCTCAGAAATTTATAAGCACCCTTATATATGGTGCTAACCCTAAAAGGACAAAAGACGAAAATAACCTTAATTAATACAAAATTCACCTAAAAATAGAAAATGACATAAACATCCATCTAAACGATGTCGAATGGCCGAAATCCATCGCAGTTTATGGCCATAGGCCATATGTATTGATGGAGACGCTGTTTCGTTTCAGTCAACCAAATTTGAGCCTATTCGGAGCTCGTTAGCCCTAAATCTGTTCAGAATTCGTGAGGCTAAATGTAATCGTGTTGTGCCAAGGAGCTTCAGAATCTTCAATTCTCGAATCAAGATCACTTCCACTCCAAAGATCTTTTACCATGATGCCGACAGCTTACTTGAATTCCCTCACCCTTGTTCGAGTAATTGGATCAAGCGGATAAAATAACGAGTCCCTAGCACCTCTTCCTCGATATGGTTCGATGTCCACATCATTCCCTCTCTTGTGCAAAGAATTTACCCTTAAATCATCACCTACATCGAAAAGAGTTAAGTCAGTAACATTAAAAGTAGCACTAATACCATGCTCACCTGGAAGATCAAGCTTGTAGGCATTATCGTTGACCCTCTCCAACACCATGAATGGTCCATCCTCTCGTGGTAATAACTTAGAACGCCGCTGCTCGGGAAAACCCTCCGTGCGCATATGAATCAAAACCCAATTGCCAAGTACAAACACTACTTTCTTACGGCCCTTGTTAGCCTGCTTTGCATACTGTTCTGTCTTGTGCTCAATATTCAACCGCATCTTCTCATGCAATGTCTTCATAAATTCGACTTTCTTAGTATCATCTAAATATACACGTTCATCAACAGGCAAAGGAGTTAAATCTAACGGAGTTAACGGATTAAAACCATAGACAACTACAAACGGTGTGAATTTAGTAACAGAATACACACTCCTATTATATGCAAACTCAACATGCGGTAAACAATCTTCCCAAGGCTTAATGTTCTTTTTAACGATAGCACGCAACAATGTCCCTGGAGTTTTATTAACTACTTCAGTTTGACTATTAGTTTGTGGATGACAAGTAATAGAGAATAAAAGCTGTGTACCTAATTTCTTCCACAATGTCTTCCAAAAGTAGCTAAGAAATTTAGTATGACGATCAGAAACAATGGACCCAGGCATGCCATGTAAACGCAAACAATTCACAAAAGAATAAATCAGCATCATGTGATGCATTATCGGATTTATGACAGGTCATCTTTGAAAATCGATCTACAACCACATAAATAGAATCCCTAATATGCTTAGATCTAGGCAATCCTAACACGAAATCCATAGAAATATCAACTCAAGGATATGTCGAGATAGACAAAGGTATATATAAACCATATGGTTCAGTTATAGACTTAGCTTGTTTATATGCAATGCACCTTTCACAAACACGTGTGACATCTCGCTTCGTGCGTGGCCAATAAAAATGTTCATGCAGCACTTCATAAGTTTTATTGATTCTAAAATGCCCCATTAAATCACCACTATACGCCTCTCGCACCAACAACTCTCACAAAAAGCATCTTGGCAAACACAGCTTATTTTCACAAAAAAGAAAGCCAGCATGCCTATAGAATTTTTCAAACGCAGCATGCTCACAAGTTTCAAACACTCTTCCAAAGCCATCATTATTAGTGTATAATTCTTTGATATGCTCAAAACCTAAACACTTTGCCCCTAGAGTAGTTAGAATTATGTATATTCTAGAAAGCACATCGGCTACCACATTTTCCTTACGTTTCTTGTACTTGATCACATATGAAAAAGTCTCGATGAACTCCATCCATTTGGCATGTATTTTGTTTAACTTTTGTTGTCCCCCCAAGTACTTTAATGTCTCGTGGTCAATGTGGATCACGAACTCCTTTGGCCATAGGTAATGTTGCCAAGAAGTCAAGGCTCACACCAAAGCGTACATCTCCTTATAGTAAGTTGGATAATTCAATGTTGCTCCGCTTAACTTCTCATTGAAATAAGTTATAGGACGTCCTCTTTGCATTAACACAGCTCCAATTCATGTACCAAAAGCATCGCGTTCTATTTCAAAAGTAGCACTGAAATTTGGTAAAGATAACAAAGGAGCATTAGTCAGCTTATCCTTCAACAGATTGAATGCTCTCTCTTGCTCTTCTCCCCACGTGAAACCTACGTGCTTCTTGATTACCTCGATTAAAGGTGCGGCGATGGTGTTGAAATCCTTCACAAATTTGTGATAAAAACTGGCTAACCATGAAAGCTGCGTACCTGTCCTACAGTTTTAGGTGTCACTCATACAAAACATACTTGTTCTTAAATGAAGTTTTCCATTCATCCCTTTCTTTTATTTTAATATGATGATAACCACTTTTCAGATCAATTTTAGTAAATATGCAAGCTCCATGTAATTCATCTAACATGTCATCTAATCTAGGAATAGGATATCAATACTTTACTGTAATATTATTAATTGCTCGACAATCAACACACATATGCCAAGTCTCATCCTTCTTTGGCACTAATAAAATAGAAACAACACACGGGCTAAGACTTTCTCGCGTATATCCTCGTTCCAATAATTCATTAACTTGCCGCTGAAGTTCCTTTGTGTCTTTGAGATTACTTCGATATGCGGGTCGGTTAGGTAATGACGCACTAGGTATCAAGTCGATTTGATTCTTTATGCCTCGAATCGGTGGCAAAACTCCAGGAACCTCATCACAAAAGACATCTTCAAATTCCTGCAATAAAGATACAACAGAATTAGGCAAACTCAGGTTAAGATCTTTAGTAGTAAACAATGCCTCCTTGTATAAAAGTACAAGCATCGATCGGTCCAGAATCAAAGCTCTCCTCATTTCGCTCGGTCTTGCATAGAAATTCTTTTCTCTCTACTTTTTCATCGGCTTTTACCACTCTATTTTTCTCAACCTCTCATTTTCCTTGCATCTCATACTCTCCACGCAAGCTCTCGATTTTTTCATTTTTTTTCTCTTTCTCAGCCTCACGTGATAGTTTCAATTGATCTTCATACATCTTAGTAGGTGCCATTGATACCAAAGTGTGAATCTTCTGATTCATCACCACTGAATATCGGTTAGTGTATCCATCACGATGTACCCTCCTATCATACTGCCGTGGTCTACCAAGTAAGAGATGTCCCGCTTGCATAGGTACAACATCACACACCTCCTCATCCTTATATCGCCTTATTTCAAATGAAACTATGACTTGCTTTGACACTTTCACTTCACCACTATCATTCAACCATTGAAGTCTATATGGTCTAGGGTGCTTCGTAGTCTTCAATCCTAGTTTCTTCACCATAGTACAACTCGCCACATTTGTACAATTACCTCCATCAACAATTAAACTACAAATCTTATCATTCATCAAGCATCTTGTATGGAACAAGTTATCATGTTGCTAGTTATGCTCCTCCTCGTCGACTTGCACGCTAAGAGAACGTCTAACCACCATCAAGTCATCCTTAACTGGCATCTCGACATCACTACAATCCTTTAATGATGACATGACTTCATCTTTTTCTTCTCTATCGCTTTCAAATTGAACATCTCCAGGTCCAATCATCATCATCACCCTCCTATTAGGGCATTGATTCGCCATATGACCACTGCCTAAATACTTGAAACATTTAATTTCACGAGTTCTAGTGTTATGATTTTCAATTTTACCTGAAACCGGATTCGAACCAACTTTGCCATCTTTCTCCTTCTCCTTTGAAGTTTCGACCCTGGTGTTGTTTCCCTTCCAGTTTGGCTTCTTGTCTCTCTTCCAATTGGGTTTCCAATTCAAGCTTGAACTTCCACCACTCTTGTAATTTCGGTCCAACTTTAATTGCCTCTCTACTTTGATAGCTTTGTCCATTAATTCCTCCAACTCGACGTAATGTTGCAGCTCTACCACTCTTGCTATATCTCGGCTCAAACCACATAAGAATCGTGACATAGTAGCTTCACGGTCCTCTGTCACATTAGCAAGGATCATGGCAATCTCCATCTCTTTATGGTGCTCTTCCACGCTCTTGTTATCTTGTGTGAGATTTTGCAATTTATGGAACAAGTCTCTATGGTAATGATTTGGTATGAGGCGCCTCCTCATCAACACTTTCATCTCATTCCATGTTTCTATCGATCTCTCACCATTGCGTCTCCTGCTATTCATAAGCTAATCCCACCAAATTATAGCATAATTAGTTAATTCAACAGCCGCAATTTTTACCTTCTTGAGCTGTGAATATCGTTGGCAATCAAATACCATCTTCATTCGTTTCTCCCATTCTAGATATGCATCAGGATCATTCTTTCCTTGGAAAGATGGAATCTTCATCTTGATATTGCTAAGCTCATCATCTTCTCGATGTCTGAACTTTCGGCGTCTGTTTCTCCTCCCAAACTTGCCATCTCGATCATCTTCTGTATCGGACACATATTCATCGTTAAATTGCCGCTACCATCTGGGTTCTACACTAGGCTCATTTCGATGATTTTGTGGCCTCCCTCGTGGTTGCTCTCGATTACCATCAAGTCTCATCTCACACCTCACAATTCGGTTGCTAAGTGCTTCAAGTTATAAGTTCAACTGCTGGATGCCCGTTCAAATCACATTATCCCTTGGGTTGGTGCCATCCTCCCTTTGATTTACACTTTCCTGGCTTGACATGATTTTTTTTTGTCTAAACCTGCAAGATGTTAGAAATAAGAGAAATCTCACTGCACTCCCTCACGTGTTTCGCTCAAGGTGTTTGTCACTCCCCTCGTGTTTAACTTAATCTAGGCTTTTTGTTCATTCAATTAATCTCACACACTCTTGCCTTTTTCCTCTCATTCTTTCTTTCAAGCTTTTTATCAAACTAGAATTCTATTCTCACAAAGCTCCTTAGAACAGTTGACTAAATCACTAAGCAAAATCAATTCAGCAATATACTACTCAATTCAGCAACTTTTGTTAGATTTGAATTCAGCTTCAATTTCTGCCGCCTTTTTTCTCTCTATTCGGTCCAACTAATAATAATAATAATAATAATAATAATAAAGAAATGAGTCGTCCTCTTGATTTTTGTCGACCTTTTTTTAAAAAAAATAATTTTTGTGTTCTGCTTTTTTTTTTACCAATACCTTTTTTTCGTTTTTTTTTTCCACTAAATTTTTCTTTGTCGATTTTTTTTTAACGAACTCAATACAATCAAAACAATTAGGACCGAAAAACCCTAAACGATATCGTAGAAAGAACAATTCAAAACCCCAATTCGATTAATAACGAATCCCCAATTCTATAAAGCCTAAATTGCTGAAGTAAAATCAGTAAAAGTAAGATAACTAGAGCTTGTAGAATCAGCTCTGATATCAGATTACGTGAATCGCTGCGGAAACTGATCGTTCTACGAAGATCTAGGGGTTGCGAATTGCGAAATTCGACCCCCAATCGAACCTGTGATTGGTAACCTCGGTATGAGCGTGACCTGTTGATGAACCTGTGTCAACCAATCGACGTTGTAGATGCCACAAACAAGAAAATCCGCGATCTTGCTCGATAAGTCGATCGATCCCGACAAGGAAGCCTTGATAAGATCTAGTTTTTAAAAGAACTTGAAGAAAAAGAAAATTCTCTGTATAAAATTCTGAATTAATGTTGTGTTCTCAGAAACTCATAAGCATCCTTATATATGGTGCAAACCCTATAAGGGCAAAAGACAAAAATGACCTTAATTAATAAAAAAATTCGCCTAAAAATAGAAAATGGTCTAAAAATCCATCTAAACGATGTCGAATGGCCGAAATACATCGTAGTTCTTGGCCATAGGCCATGAGTATTGATCAAGACACCGTTTCGCTCCAATCGACCAAATTTGAGCCCATTCGGAGCTCATTAACCCTAAATCCGTTCAGAATTCGTGAGGCTAAATATAATCATGTTGCGTCAAGGAGCTTAAGAAATTCTCGAATCAAGATCACCTCCACTCCAAAGATCTTGAACCATGATGCCAACAACTTGCTTGAATTATCTCGCCCTTGTTCGAGTAATTGGACCAAACGGATAAAACAACGGGTCCCTTGCATCTTCTCTTCGATATGGTTCGATGTCCACGTCAGGAACCTTAGTTCTTTTTTTGGACCCACGACACCATTGCACTCCTAGTGACATTCACTTGTGTCACTATGAGTACGGGGCCTCTTTGTGATGTCGGGTTTGCTCTTATGTAGTTACGCTTTGGTGAAATTTAATACATATCTTACCTTTACAAAAAAAAAATAATAATAATAATAAGGTCTTCGATCTAAGGCAAAGCGTCAGTGCCGAGGCCTTCCAAAGAGGGGAAGATGGAAACGCAGGCCTCAAAGAAAATAGACTCAGCAGAAACTCCGAGGAACAGGTTGCGAGTCCGATGGTTGAGGCTAGGTGATCTTGAGAAGGGATTTTTTAGATTGAAGTGACCTCAGGAGCTGAGAGAAGGGGGAAAGCTCTCTCTATCGCCAAGGGCAAATGCAGGTTCAGGTGAGGAACAAAGGGAGAATGGAAAATGATGATTAAAGGGTCAGTCCATAGAAAAAGGGGGTAACGAGGGTTTAGTTGGGTGGAAGAGAGGGCGGCCACGATCTGGGATTTCAGACAAAAGGATGGGGAACTAGGGGTTTAAAAGGGGGTTTAGGGTTAGGGTGGCCAGGGATGATTTTTCTAGTGATGCTAAAGGGAGCCATGGAAGCAGGAAAGGGGAGGGGAGCCTGCACAGAAGAATGGAAGGAGGGGAGCACGATTGGAAAGACCGAGGAAGAACTAACTTCTAGGAAACAGCTATCGCCATGGATAGAGGTGTCTCTTGCTGGAAAAGAGAAAATCCTCTCAAGAAGGAGAGAGAGCAGAGACTGGGGTCTAGGCATTTTTATTTTTTTCCATTTCTACGAACTTACGCGAATATAGTCATTAACATGTGTACTCACATCAGTTAGAAATGATAACCACAGGTGAGTTAGATTGTCACTACACTACATACGTTAACTAAACGCAGATGGCACTAAATTGGTTCGATTCACAGAATACATGAACCAAATTAATGTTTAAGTACGAAATTGAGTATTGACATGCCATGTGCCGTTAAAATTTACCTCACGTCTCCCTCTATGGGGCTTAAGGTTATGTTGTTTTTTGTAATTTGCTGTGAGCTGATTGTTTTTCTCATCTTATTTGAAGTTTTCGACTTCATAGATTTAGATTGTTGCTTCCTACTTATTGCAACATTAGTATGCATCCCTAGTACATACCATGGTCCAAAAGTATCAAAAAATCGCCTTGTGGTACTTGTAAAAGCGTTGGAGAAATAGATTTTATGAGTGAACTTGCAGCAGCATCACTTGAATGACTGTACTTCTATGTAGTTAGGCAATGTTTTTTCCATGGAGTGCTTTTGTTTTGCCTTTCTATTTTCCTTTTCTTTGGTGCAATGACATGCAATTTATACGCTTAATAGTCCAGTTTCTTAATTCTAATTCAATATATATAACAAGCTAATTATCTTCTTAGTTTCCTCATAAATAATTCATGATTCTCTCGTTGACTCAAGCTCTAGCCCTTGGATTAGAAAATGTACGGAAATACTCACTCCAAGAGTGGGAAATTTGTTTAAGTATTATGACAGTTAGATGTGTATTCATTCAATGAACTTGTCCTTTAAATGTAGTTGGAACTATCAAGTTATATGAATCCTTCGTGAGAATATCACGCCACAAATTAAATAAGATCCCTTTCTTCAGAACCCAATCAACATATAAAAATAACTTATAGATGTGGAGAAGGAAGAACATTTAATGTAGTTCCATGAACAAGACCATCTTCTCTGTGATCACCTGCTTATTGATAGGCATGTGTTTGATGTAATTTAAGCTGTTATTGATTCGGAACAAAACGGATATTAGACATGACTAAGAAAAAAATTGGTATGTAATCGACATGTTTCGAAATGGGTGCCTAACTTTGCACCCAGAGAAAATGTTAAATTTTTTTTTGTATGTATAATGAATCCTCGACAAATCTGCATCGCGGTGACGTCATAGTTGAGAAAAAATAATTCTGTCCAGGCCAATGTCTTTGCCATTGTAGGCAATAGGAGCATACATCCACAGATCATCAGAGCTCAAGAGCTGGAACAAAAGAAAAGATCGGAAATATTAGGATTAGTCTAATGCATAGCATGCCATATCTTCCATCCAAAATGATCATGGACAGTTATTGTGATTCACGTCTCTAGAAACTGTCCACAAACCTTAATTTGGAGCTGCAGAAACTTCACATATTGCACTGCTTCTTCAAGCATTGTACTGATGTCAACCTGCCACATCAAACACAACAGTGTTGTTATTGATTGGTATTAACTCATGCACTGCTTATTCGATTTTTCCTTTGCAACTAAAATGGACGAGACATCTTTCAGACCGAGCATGCTAGGTACCTTGGTTCCATTAGGAATGAGGTTCTGCAAGATCTTCAGTCTTTCATTAATCCTCTCGCGCCTTTTCTGAAAAAGGATTCAAGAAAGAAGAAGATCATGACAATGACACCAACTAAAATTGGTTCAAAGAGTGCACTATCTACATCGAGTGGAAATACATAGAGATTATTTACCCTTGCATAGAGGCTCTGAGGATCAGTGGCAGCTCCTCTACCAGCTCTCGTTTTCACTTCGGAGCCGAGAGATTCGGAGGCCTTTGAATCTTTGAGGTCGTGAGATGAGACATCGTCCTCGTAGCTGCAAGTACTAGAGCTCAGTCCTTCTTCCTTGACATTCCTCTCCTCGTTGTCGTCATCGAGGGAAGCGAGCTTCTGGTTCTTTTTCAATGGCGTATTCTTCTTTCGGGTTTTCTGCACCTGCCATTTTAGAAAATACTCGCTGGACTCAACCACTTGGATGTCTGTGTAAAATCCCATGCAGCTTCGGAGTTGGTCTAGAGGACACCAAACTGTTGATGCAAAAAACCTACATTTTGCTCCGAGGGAGATGCTTACTGTGACTTAGGGGAAAAAAAAATCGATCCAGACAGCTTCCATAAGCATATTCACTTATCTAGTGTTTTGGGTCGAATCTGCTATTTGGGAAAAAAAAGAAAGAAGAGTATGCTATAGATCCAAGGTTCTTTTCGAGGAAGGCGTTTTTCCTAGTAATTTACTGTAAAGCAGAGAGTTTCATTGTTTTTCTGAAGACAAGATGAATAACTTAGATCAATATCAACTAAAAAGCACTTCGATGTACTTACATCTGACGAGAGGCGTGGTTTTGTCTTTGGCTTCTCGGGCATTTCAATGTCTGTTTTATCATTCCTTGAGGTTATCTTGCCTGACCTGGCAGGCTTTCGTTTCAGTGGCAATATCTGTATGGGAGCAGAAACTTCTTGAGGCTGAACATTGTCGCTGTCCTTGAATTTGGCCTCGCCGATCGTGTTCTCTCTTAAGCACACAGTCTCTTGATCTGTGACAAAGGACTCATTGTTCCCTCCATTCACACAAACATCCATGAACATGGAGACTTGATCACTAGGGACCGACACATAATTAGAGCTGCTATAGTTCTCGTGGCCCGGAACGGGAACATTAATAAAACTGTTGCTGCAAGCACTAGAAAAGCTGCTCTCTTGAGACAAGCATTGCAGATTAAAAGAGTCAAGATCAGAGACTGAAGAACAATACAAACTCTCATGAACCCCTCCTATGTAGTCCATGCCCGAGAGTGCTCTAACGGGATTGGCAACAAGAGTTGGCGGGATCTGAAAGTTTGGTCTGTCGTCGAAGATGCTACTAGCAAAAGGGTACTGATCGGGCTCATCGTTGGAGAACAGTATTCTCAGTAAGTCCATTTCTCCATCAGCAAAGCTCTCCATTGTCCTGACTTCTCTTTGCTTAACTGAGAAAAAAACAGAAATTCCGTCGGGATTTTTTAGTGGAGAAGCCACTTGCTTGAGAACTGAACATAGATGTTCAAGACATATTTATACCCATTTAGTCATTGCCTAACAAGCACCACCCCACAAAGAATGGCATTGAGGGATTGACTTCCATTTGTAAAATGAATTCTCTTGTTCATTTCTTGTTTAATGAATTCATTGGAATGAAAGGACGGTCCTAATTCATGAAACTAACACCCCCCCCCCCCCCCCATCAGGAGTCCACTGTGGGACCGACTACCAGGCAAAGGACAACTCAGAGATAGCCAAATTCATGCAATTATGCAGTTAAAATAGTGGAGAAATTCAATGACTTTTCAGCCACCTTAGACTTGCTAAGCATAGATTATAAGTAATGAAAAGGGTCTAATGGCAATCATTAGGAGGTGACTAAGCAAAGCTGATAATGTTGACAATGCCAGGAAAAAGAGGATAGATAGCATTTAAAATTTACATGATTCAGTTGATGTTTATGTCTTGAAAGGGAAGGCCCTTAGAAAGAATTGACAGAGTTAAGGAAAAAAAAAAACTGCGCACATACACACAAATTGTGTACTATATAAAAAGGTTTTACTTAAAAAGCATAAGTGGACATCTGGTACAGATAGGTTAAAACCATTGTGCATTGAGTGAAACCCTAATGAACTAGCATCTGTCAGCCGACATTCATAGGAAGAAGACTCAAAACTCTAGCTTGTATATGGGTTAGAAATGGCGACTGCTATCGATGAAATAAATGAACGGATATACACTGTCCAGACCATATGTAATCTACCTCTACAAGTCACTTTACAAGGTTTCAACTTGGTTGTTTTCTTTCTTTTTTTACTTGGATCGAGTTTTGAAATTGAGCCAAGACCCAAACTATGTCGAAAAAAGGGGCTCAAGTATTTCCTTAAGAGACTAGAAGCCTTTAGGGGAAACTCACTAGACTCAACATGAAATCTGTATTGGTGAATGCTTGCATAACCATTGAACTGTAACTCCAGATTCAAAGACAGATCACCACAAGCTATCATTAGTGCTAAGCAACACCATTTTATCATGCAGAATTAGAGTCAAAGCACGCGGGGGGAGGAGACAAAAGTGTCTGCATTGGAATTTTGAGAACGTGTGAGATACTTGAATACAATATTGGAGAGATAGAGAGAGAAACAGAGGGAGAGATTAAAGAAGAGGGAGATTGAGGGACGGCAAGATCGTGTGAGTGAGTCGACATTCTGTAAAGAGTACTTGAAGCCCGACAGAGAGCGCGAACAACTCACTCAATGTCATCCCAGGATGGCTTCATCTGACAGGTTCTGATCATTCACCAGATCGATCCAAGTTTATAAAAGATCTGTCCATGGAATTGAAGGATCATGGTGAGGCCACCCGTGTTCAATAAAGCAACCTCACCTTATCATCCTGAGAAGTTGGTATTGAACTCGCAATAAAGAAGGCAGTTTTTTCTCCTCCATCAAAAGAAAAAACTCTCTACTTGTGCTATGTCGAATATGAAATGTGATGGATATGATTAACAAAAGAGTTATTAGACTTGGAAGTCGGCCATGGCTTATAAAATTCCTAGAAAGGTTTTTAATAAGGGCGTGTCTCGCATTGAATTGGGAACTTGAAATGATTTCGCATGCAGGTTATTTCCTAAAGTTACAAAGATGTACTGGCCTTGTGCATATAATGCATGACTCTGGAAAAGAATTCGCGGAGTTCAAAACGTCCTTTGCAAGCTATGTCAATAATCATACAAGTCTCGGCAAAGATTAGGACAAAACCTCGTAAAAATGTGGCTAATTAAGTATACAGAAATGCTTGTTTTCATAAGATCTGTCCTCTTAATCTTCAAAATGAAGAACTATTTCTATACGCTGCTTTCCGCACATAAATGATTGGCAAGTGACATTAACCATTTTCCGCCTATTAGTACACAATGTGCGTGTAAATTCTCAAGTCGACAAGGATGTTGGCAACAAGGAAGTAGATTAATGAGCTAGGTTGTCAATGTGTAACAATTCATAGGAGCGAATTCAGAATTATTTATTCCAAATATTTTGCAAACCAAGAAAGGAGATGAAAGCTAAGGTTGAGAGAATGTTGTGAGAGCAACAGACTCAATTATATAGTTAGAAAACTTCTCAACAGAGTCTCAGGATCAATTTCGCGGCTTTAACTCAATCTTTTAGGATCATTAAAACGAAATAAACTTCTTATGAATTTGCTAATCATGTCGATATATAATAGTTTGCGCTTGACGAAACTCCAGAAATGGGCTTAGTCCATGAGCAAAGCTAGTTCATTTGGCTTACCGCAACAATAATGATAATTCTAACACTAGAGTACTAGCAGTAACTCTATTGCGGAAGACAAATGATTAGTAATGGTTGCACTAGACTTTTAGGGAAGAGAATGATGTCCACCGCAGGACTAGATCCATTCGCTAATCTTATTAACCTTACCACAATGTCTGGTGATACTCCTTGTTAAATTCCATTTGAGGTACATACATTTTAATTTCTATAAGGACGGATAAATATAACGTTTTCGCGAGTAGGAACAAGGCGACTTACCGTATGTTTTATATGATCCATATGATAGATTTTCTTTATAATCAGAAATTGTTCCCACAAAGCTCATTAAAACATTGACATTGTGCTCAATATAAAACCACCTTTTATTGATGACTCCAAGTGCATGCACCTCAGATTAAAAAGCCATTGATAGATATTCTTGGTCCCAAGACAGCACCTTCTCTAAATCCTAAACCTAGCTGTGAAATCTTTCATTAAGATTAAACCCTAGTTATAAGAATCTTATCTCACCTCAGATCAAAAGGCCATTGATAGATATTCTTGGTCCCAAGACAGCATCTTCCCTAAATCTTAAACCTAGCTGTGAAATCTCTCTCATTAACATTAAACCCTAGTTATAAGAACCCTACCAATAATCTTCTCTCTCTCTCTCTCTCTCTCTCTCTTAAGAGCACACACTGCAGATACGATCTTTCAAGACAGAAACTCCCAAACAAGTCCGCAAAAACAACTGTTCCCTTCCTCTCTCTCCCAAGATTCCGGCGGTTTTCAAGCTCTTATCAGTTCCACGCGTCTAGGAGAGACCTCGTTGCATTTAATTTTCTCGATTCTCTCTTTTTGCAATAAGTCCCTGTTCTTCTCTTGGAGGAACTGTTCGATGAGATCTTCTTTGCGGTTTGTTCTTAGAAACAGCACCCTAGAGGACCCACCTTCGCACTCCCCTTTGATAAACGCGTAGTACCAACTCCAATGCTGTATATAACGCACATAAATAATGCTAGGGTGGAGCAAGTATTGTATAAGTTACTTGTGGGATCAAATCATAATTCAAGAATAAGTGAGATTCACTCTGAGTCTCTATTAGGAATACGAGACTCCTGTGATTGGTTTTGTCTATTACATAATTTTTAGATTAAGCCTATGCAAAATCAGTCTATTATCTTTCATACAACTGCTGCCGAAATACTAATATTCATTTAGAAAAATTAATCAATTATATGATATGATATGCTATTTTTGAGGGGTTGAGTATGACACGCTCATTTGAAAACTCATACATATAGTTTGCCACATCACTCAGTAAATTTTATTTTGTTAACTAGTCAAAATAGGTAACATATTCATCGAATAATTGTCCAAATAAAACTCAATGCATTACTCATTAAATCATGTTTTCAGATATCGGGAGGCACTTGTTAGATATAAATGCATAAAATTTCAATTTATCCATATATTGTTTAAACACGATATGGGAATAGCCAATGTGGTGATTATGAAGGTTCACGAAAATATGAAAGACACAATATGTTTATAGCTGGTCACCCGGCCTTGATGAGTTTTGCATTAAGTCAAGGTACTTAACTATACTTGTTCAAATCTGTTCAAATGGATTAAGAGTATCATCCCAGGTGTATGTAAACGGGTTGACGAGGTTCATTAAAGCCTTACATGCATGTAGTCTTCCTCTACCCAATACCTTAATTTTTTGAGTTGGACTTTCTAAATATATTGCTAGCTTGATATGTGTAAAAAGGTTGACCAAATCGCAAGTTCAAGCACACTTAATTGCATACGTTATACATATGCGTGTAGTAACAGGTTGTGTCTATCAATACCACTAAGCAATGTAGCTCAACAATAAAGATCTCACAATGTCTTAACTGAGATCACAAGTTTGAGCCAAATTTTAAGCCAACCTCAGGCCTATTCTGATTTAGACATTTGTTATCTCATGTGAAAGAATTCCTGACATTTCGCATGTCAATGGGGCTACGTCTACGAGTTTTATACGCATACACCACTTGAACAATTTTAGCTCGGACATTCATAGTGGTAGTACCGTGTCTCTATGAGGTCACAAATTTGAGCTATATATGAGCAAAGTTCTAACCAGAAGTCTTAGTCATTTATACTCTCATGTGAAGAGATTTCATGACTTTTCGAACTTCGGAAGAAGCGTAACGACAAGATAATAACCCAAAGGTAATCGAGTAGTTATCGCTCAAAATCGAACATTCTAAAGCAGCGTGTAGAACTATTGCGATAATGCCCAGACATAATTATGCCGATCACCCTAATCAATTAATAAAGAAAGGCTAATCATTCATCCAAGGCCAACCCTATAAACCGCCCATGGCACGAGCACAACCTTTGGAACTTTAACTCAATTCAGGTGATAAGAAACAGAAAGTTCTGATAAAGATCACAGACAAGACGAATAAAATTTAGAGAAGGGCAATGCCAGAGAGCCGAGATCGAAAAATTTTAAAATCTAGAAAAAAGGAAAATCAGATTTTATTCCTCGCGGCCTGCACGACTCATTATGGATCAAATGTTTTTTTTTAAGGGTTTTGTTGTCTTATCTGTCCCCAAAAGCTGTCGCATGGCTTCGAGTACCATTGTTGTCTTCCCCACGTTAAGCTTAACCAAAAAAAAAAAATAGAAACCCTAACGAGTTACAGCCCCTTTTTGTGGACTCTGAGAATTTCAAAGTTTTCAACCACCAACGGCCAAAAAAAAAAAATATAAGCCTGTCTTTCCACCCAACGCATGCCACGTTGCCCATCTCTTTATTCGCCATGCCTTCTCCCTTCGGCTCTCCCTCTCCCTTTCGGGGGTTGGTTGATTTGATCGATCAAGGGCAGTTCTTACACAGGAGCCGTTACTTTGTTTGTTAAAGACAGAACATGAAGAAAATGAAGTAGGAATTTTGTGAGTGCAGAGTTGGGTCGGAAAGGTCGTATTCATGAGAAAACGCCGAGGCATGTTAAGGGACTGTTGTCCAAAAAATCTATAAATTTATTATATGACAGTTAATTTAGTCATAAATTTTTTAATTTTATCAATTTAGTTCTAAATTTATCGTACAAATATCAATTTTATCATAAACCTTTGAATTATGTCAATTTAGTCTTAAACCTTTAATGATTTATCAATTTTAGTTCTAAATATTTTAACAATTTGCAAACGTAGTTCTTTTAAAAAGTTTAAGACTAAATTGACAATCGATTTAGTGTTAAATAGGCATAATTAAAAAGTTTATGGCTGAATTAGTTGTCATACAACATGTTTAGAACTAAATAAACATAATTAAAATGTCTAGAGTTAAATTGTTCATCGTACAATTGACGTATGGATTTTTAGATAATTATCCTATAATGTTAATAAGTGGACTGGCCGCTTGGGAGTACGAGTAATGTGCTGCATTCCTGTTAGAACGAGGGTTGTGGGGGAGCTCATTCAGCTGCGGAGTCGAGCTGGACCAAATTTGAGGCAAACGGCATGTGACATGGCAAAGGTAGGCAGTGGCATGACACCGCATGCTGTGTCAATATCGTTCCGCATCGACGATGGTGGTGGCATTGGGAAAAATATGATGAATAAATGGAATCAAAATACATCTACTTTTAAGGAATTATTTACCCTCATAACATTGCTAATGATTACCGATAAAAATCCTATAGGATACAACATAGTTTCGGAATAAAAATATCATATAGCAAATTTGATATTTCTTTAAGAACTCTCTAGAAAAACGATCGGAAATAAATGCGGTATATCTTTTAAAGAAACAAAAATGGAAGTTTTTTTTATGAAAATAATGAATAGAATGAAGTATATATATTAACGAAGATAACACAACTCTTTAGTCCGAAAAGCTACAACTCTTCAGTCGAAAAACGGTTAAATCGGACATGTATCTTCATGTTCGAGAATGGTTAATTTGGACACACTTCTTCATATCCGAATAATTATAAATTCATACCCATCTATTCATGTCCAAATAGTTGTTACCTAATTAAATAACTAAATAATTTGAAATTAAAAATTAATAAAAAAAAATAACCGCAGCTTCTACATGGAGAGTCGCACTGTAGCTCTATGACATTACGTTTAGATTGTTATTTTAAGTTCAAAAAAATAGAAAATAATAAAGTGATTGTTGATTAGTTGCACCCACCCGAGGTTTAACGAGGGTTATACTCACATGCTCATTTATTTATTTGAAATACTACAATAGCTTTTTAGGCTGCGGTTGGTAACATTTTTGTTCCTGAAAACATATTTAGAACAGAAATATTTTTTTTATTCTGTTTCCAGCTACAATTTTTGTGAATAGAAACGCATTTAGTAAGTTAAAAAAAAAACACACTTTTCTCGCCAAAAGGAATGATCGATGGCGGCGACGGGCGGCCAGCGACCGGCGGCGAGCTACCGGCTACCGGCGGCGGGCGACTGACGACCTATGGGGGCCAACGGCGGGCGACTAGCAGCGGCCGGCGACCGATAGGCCCCCCGGTGGTGGCCGTGGTGATGGCACGGCGACGGAGGGCAGTGGCGGCAGCTTGCATGAAAGTATTTCAAAAGTGTTCTAAAATTCAAAAGCAAATTTTTTTTTGTCCAAAAGTGTTTCTCATAATACTTTTGAAATATTTTTTTACCATACGCGTTTCTGTTCCAAAAGTATTCTGATAATACTTTTGAAACGGAAACAATTTTCAGTGAGTATTATCAAACGCGGCCTTAACTAATGCATTTTCGTCTTGCCTACGTGGGATAAGAAAAATGCATTTTTTTAGTTAGTTTACAAACAAACATCTTCGACCAAAAAAATATATATACAAACAAACATCAACAGGTGGTGTGTCTGGAAGGTGGGGTGTGGTCCATATTAGTTTGAAGAAGAGAGGGAAGGAGGAGAGAGTTATTAGTATTAATATTAGTATTAGTATTAGTATTATTATGTGATTGGTACTAGATAGACACATGTTGAAAGTTAACTGACTAACTGAATGGAGCCAGTTCGGGAGGATTATATACAGGTACAGACCCCCGCAACATAAGCAAACGATATAATAACTACAATGGAGACATCAATATGTATTAAGAGAAATTCTTTCATTTGGGTTGCCTCTGAGGTTTGACACATAAATCTTCAAATGAAGAAGTTACTAAAAAACTTCTAAATTTATTATATTTATGCAAATTTAGTTCTAACGTTTTATGATTTGTCAATAAAGTCATTCCAGGTAAATTTGGTTAAAAATCGTTGACATTACGATCTAGTCAACAATGGCTCTCTTATGCGACAAAACTGGTGCTAACATGGATAATTTTTAGAAAATTTCTAAATTTCTTATAATTATTTTTTCCTCACCTTAGGTTGGCAGACAAGGGACAGTGACCCTTGCCTGGTTGAGGTGAAGGCTGCAACACCCTCACCTAGGGTTAGACAAAAGAAGAATAAAATAATCACAAAAAATTAAATATCGCACATGTTAGCACTGGCGGGCCATGTGGAGCAATCAACGATGACTGGATAGTCACGTCAATGTTGTCAGACCAAAATGGTGCCGACCTGTTGCCAATAAACTTTGCGGTCTCATATGAGAATGGAAAACTGGAACATTTTTCGCATCAGTGGATGAAGAATCGCAAACATAAGAATTTATGGTTTGACCATGTTCCCAGAAAAAAAAAAGATACTTTCGAGAAACGACAAGTACGACTGAAGTGGCTATACATACAAATCCATTACTATCAAAAGATTTAGAATTAAATTGGCAGAATTGAAGTCTTAGGACTGAATTGGTAAATTATCAAAATGTTTAAGACTATATTGGTGAAATCAAAAGGTTTAGGACTGAATTGGTACAATAGCAATAGATTTAGGATTTTTGTGGTAATTTTCTCAACTTTAAATAGTAAAAGATTATTCTCCTCGCAAGGAGAACTTATTTTTGCATTCTCCAGCTATTGTTGCTTCCAATAGAATGTTGTGCTTACTTCATTCAATATTCCGAATTTTCCCTTAAAGAAAGGTTTTAATAGTTTTGCGAATGAACAATTATGGAAATTCTAATATTCCCATAACTCTTGGCACTAGTATTTCCTTTAAAGATTTTGTTGTTTGCTCTCGATATTATGAAATTTCCTAAATATTACACACTGAATGACAAACGGATTTCTTTTCTTCTCATGGGTTCTTTTATTATATTGGCCCTCGGGTGAGGGTCGCTGCCCTCGCACTCCGCGGGGACTTCAGGCCTCGCGGCAAGGGCTTGCCACCTGAGTGCAAGTTCCGCAAGCCATCGCCTAATGGCCGGTAGAGGTTGCTTAGCATCCACCGGCCCTTTTCAATAAAAAGATTAAATAAAATTTAAAAAAATAATGTTAATGTCAGTAGTGTCATGTAGTACAGTCAATGAATGTCCAATATCTATGTCATCAATTTTCGATCAATTGGCCGGATAGGCTCAATGGGCAAAATTTAAAAAGATTTAAGACTAAACTGACCCAAAAAAAAAAGTTTAGAACTGAGTATGCACAATAACAAAAAGTTTAGGATTTTTTTATATAATTTTCTCATCCTTCGATGATCAATCATCCGTTTATGCAATATTCTTATGTAAGTGTTGATTTTGGCTGGGGCTTCATTCAATCTAATATCGAAACTTGAAGCAAACTAATCAATGGGCTTAAATGGTTAAAACATTGCTGAAATTTATTTGTTATTTTAATAATATATCAATTTGGTCATTTCTCTCCATTTTACGTTCTTTCTCAATCAACTTCTCTACGAATTTGCCGTTGTCATGTCCTAAGAGTTGACTAAAATAATTGTTTGAATTGGGGTAAGAAAGGTATAACATGCGCGTGAATGGATTTTAGTTATGTACTAAAAGCAAATTGAGAAGTTTATGACTAAGTTATTTGCATCTACCTAAGGATAGATAAAATCAACCGCACCTATGAAAATTTATCAAGTCAGTGCTGAATTTCGCACGTCTGAACATGTATATGTATATTTCGACGAAATATAAAAGATTGTATATGTAATCACACAATTTTTCTAGACTTTCCAATAAAATGCATAAGTTGACCCTCAATTATTATTAAATGGAGCATGTATGTCACCCATTAGAAAGAAATATATGCGCACACCAGAGGTGTCAACATAAGTTTTATGGGTCAATTTAAGTCGGACCATTTATGCCCTAATCCAAACCCCGCTTGACCCACCCATTTGACATGTCTAATGTACTCGATTATAAATATATGTATGTATGTTCGAATTATGGAAAAGTACCAAAACAAAATCATAAACCTATTATATTTGTATCAATTCAACCTTAAATCATTCAGGTCAACCCAAATAGTTCTAAATTTTTTCAAATTAGTATCAATTCAATCCATTCGACCAATTTAGTCTAGAAACTAATGACGTCAACGCCAGTGGCAGGCTAGTGATGACGTAGATAATTTTTTTAAAAATTTTATAGTACTTTTTCAATTGTTTTTATTCTGACCAAAAAATTTATTTTTATTATTTTTCTTTTCTTTTTCCTTTTTTTCTTCTCTTTTCTTTTTCTTTAGTTTCTTTTTTCCACTACAGCCGACGAGGTCTTCCAGGCCTTGCCGTGGCCTAGGCAGTAGCGGGCGAATGCAGCCTTACCTGCGGCTGGCGAGGCCACGGTCTCTGTCATGTCCCGACTCTCGAACCCGCAATATCCCTTGTCAAATCGCCACCAGGTCATAAAAGATAGCGTCACAGGCAACTGCTATCGACCTAAAAAAAAGTATTGTGCATGTGAAACGTGCAATTTTCCAAACAATAAGATCAACATGGGATAGGTAAGAAGAAAAGCCAGACAACCCACCGCTAATATAAAACTGCTGAGAATTGATGATCTATAATCTTACAGAGCCAACAGCTGATAAATACAACCCCATGCTTCGGGACGGCCCTCTAGGACTCACAAAAAGATACAGGAGTCGAGCAAGGTTAACTCTCATCTATTCCAAAATAGTACCCCCACAAAAGACGTCACTAGTTCCCTGACCATAAAAAAAACCTAATTCTCTACTAGGCAAAAACGGCATCCGAATCGTCGTAACCAATCGGAGGAGCCAGGTCATTAGGGTCGTCACAGGAACTCTGGCTAGAATGTGTAGGGGGGCTATTGACTGCTCGGGCTAGAGCTTAGGCTGCATACCGGGTGCGGGATCCACCACCTCCCCATCAGGTGTATCAATGTCCATCGGATCCTAGGCGGGGACATTAGGGACCCCCTGAAGAGGTGGCCCCTCAAATCCTCTAAGCGGACCAAAGAGATCCACCCCATCGCAAAGATATCAGGCCTTGAAGAGGTGTGCCACCAAGTGTGGCATCCCCTCATCGACCCATATCGTCGTGATATGGCGTTCCCACATCTGGTCCGTACCTGGTACCGGGTGGAGACTGACATCGTGTGATGAGTGGGTAGGGGTACCGAATCGCACCGGTCTCTCCATTACTTTGGATATAAAAAGTTATCCCACGACGGGGTGAGAATTTAATCTCAGTGAATCAAGCCTAATCTCTATTAGAACACTAATTCACCTAGGATAACCTAAGAACCACAGTAAACCACAAGATATAAACATATATATATCAATAAAATATATCCGTCAAATCAGCAACCAATTAAGGCACCACCACTCAGGCGTACACAAGACATCACACAAGTACATTATTAAGCAATGACCCACGCGACTGGCGTGATAAAAACATCAATAGTGCGATCTCGCACTCATCTAGCATGACCAGGTTACGTCCACTTTTACCCTCTTAGTGACGACTACTACAAGGGTGTATCTAGTGCACCCGGCACGGCACTGCAAATAGGCATTCCTTAAAAAGAAGCTTCGGTTCGTCACAAGCTGCGATCGGCATCCAATAATCCCTTAAAACCGTACGAATGGCACGGGGCATGGATCATCGTGCTTCTGACAAATCACGAATTTCCATACAATAGGTACGACACGAGTACCAATGGTACAATGCGAACTTGCCAAGTAACGTCATTGATCCTTTAATGACCACACAAATCGCATTCAGCAATCAACTCATTGTTTATCTTTGATTTATGCCAAAATTCATACAGAAATGCAACAGACTCGGCCCCAAGACTCACAAGACTCTCGGTCGAGTATTTCAGCTAGGCAACCAAACCAATCAGGCAATTAACGCACTCGCAAGCAATTAATTCAACCTGGCAATTTCGAGCTCAATTCGTATTATAATTCTTATTTCTCAATCGATTTATAATAATCAATCGCTCGCTCGTCTCTAACCTATCACTCGCTCGCGAACAAACACAATCAATCAATCAATTGATAATTTACCACAAATAGCCACAGATAATTTAATCAATCGGCCATTTATCCTAACCATCGTTTCTATCTAAATCGATTTCGATCACAAATTTTTTTAATAAATAAATAAATAAAACTAATCCTAAGCACAATTAGTGCCCTAATCAAGGTTTAGGGTCAACTCACAACGTAAATTAGCTCGAACGGCGACGGCGGCGGCGACAGTCGAAATAGGGTTTGTCGCACGGCGGACCCAACTCAAACTTTGGCGACACCCAAGGAAGTCCGGGGAGCAGC
The DNA here is from genome assembly GCA_028455895.1 of Rhodomyrtus tomentosa. Taxonomy (NCBI): domain Eukaryota; kingdom Viridiplantae; phylum Streptophyta; class Magnoliopsida; order Myrtales; family Myrtaceae; genus Rhodomyrtus; species Rhodomyrtus tomentosa. Next base: position 28,421,907 of record JAPCWY010000001.1, on the reverse strand, counting down.
GGCCGGCGGCCATAAACAGTAAGGTCAGTAACCAAAATCGGTGAACCAGACTGTTTTGGGGCGTTTCTCGGTGACACGGGCCGGACAAGGCCAGCCAAGGTTCGGGAGCTCACCCAGGGGTCGGTGGAGGTCGGCCGGGACCTGTGGACGGCAGCAGAAAGGGGCCAGCGGCGGCAAACAGCCGCGATCAGAAACGGCTCTTCTCAGCGCCGAAACAAGGGAGATGATCGGCGACGAATTTCGGGCGCCACGCACAGCAGCCGATGGCAGTGAGTTCCGAGGTGGTAGAGGGAACTCCGGGGAAGTGATCGGCGGTAGCGGTGAGGCACGGCGGCGGCCGGTTCGGTCGAATCGAAGATCGAATCAAGCCGGGTCCAAAATAAGGCACCGGGACTTCGGGGCTGATTTTCGGCGGCGGACGGCAGGTGGGGCTGGGTCGGGGCGGTCGAGGGAAGGATGGTGGTCAGCTGAGGGACGGTGGTTGGCGTCGGTGGCGGTCATGGTGGCCGAAGGAGGCCACGAAGCTCTCGGGTCAACTGACCCGAAAACTGGGCAGGGCTCCCCGAGCTGATTTCTCGACCGTTCAACAGCGACGGCGGTCCAGCTCGTGTTAGGGCGGCGGGGGGGAGTAGTTGAGGGCGGTGGCTATCGGTGGCGAAGCGGTGGTTGCGCAAAACGACGGTGGAAGGAGGAGGAATGGATCAGCAAAGGGGTCAGTCGTTCACGACCAAAACAAAAAGAAAAATAAGAAGAACGAAGAAGAAGAAAGAAGAGGCAGAAGAGAGGCTGGCGTGAATTGTACATGGGGAAGAGAAATGGTGGGGCCCACAAGACTTTCTTGGCCAAAATTAAATTTTTTTGTCTTATACCCACAAATAATTGGGGGGTAGTATGGTAATTTGGCGCGTCGGGACTGAAACGAAATTTTAGTATACAAGACGAAGGGTATTTTCGATAAATTCACCAGCCAAGCTCGGTCAGGGTTAGGCTCGATCATAAAAACGGCAATTTCAATTCACAACGGATAAAATTCGAAACCCAATCTGAAATAACCTAAATTTTAGAATTCGTCCAAATTTTCGTCTCTTCAGTCCTTATAGTCTAAAATAGGTGTCGACTATGATTATATTTTCATATCATTTCCATCGACTTTCGGCGCTTACAAAAGCCGAATTTCCAGGACGTCACAGTCTCCTTCACCCACGACCGCTTACACCTCACCTTGACAATGTTGGGAGCTAGTGTTACCACCTAAAAGGGCTAAATGGGTGATTACAATGTATTTTTTTCAAATTTTTATGCAAAATTATAATCAATTAAACTTGCTGCTTGACCCTTTTGTGATAGTCACACGTAATATTGCAATATGTGTTGAGTGTGCAATTCAATTATCACAAGATATACATATGTATGAACAAGTATGAGTAAGAGATAGAGAAAATTGTATAGATGGTTTATAGTGGTTTGGCTTTATTCAAGCCTATGTCAACTTCTTCACACTAGCATCCAATCGACTAGATTCCACTAGTTAATTGCTCGAAGATTACAGCTCAGTGATCTCCCTTGAGACGCAGAACTCCACATCTAACGCTCAACACTCTCGTGTATATCTCTAAGGATTATAGTAAATAGATCAACGTGAAAATAAGAATTGAAACTCTCTCGATCTTGAATTTTAGAACACTATTCCTTGTTGAGATGTATTTATGCTCCTCCACCTCCAACTATCGGTTGCAAAGCCACCAAAGGATTTCTCTTAAAAACTACTTATTTGGACGAAACCGTATCCGAAAGAAGATCTCTTAGCCATTGAGGGTTGCCAAAGGAAAGTTTTCCCTGTTGGATCAAATCGTCCATACAATTAAGATCCTGAGTTTCCATAGGTGGATTTCTCCAATAGGAAAGTTGTGTTTGTCTCCTTTTGATCCGCGTTCTTGATTGATCTTCATCTCGATAATCTTCAAGAACGATCCAGCTCGATTAATAGCCGTTGTGATGATGTGATTTACCAATTAAATCGTCTTTTGAATCTCTCTAAAAGTTTTGGTTATTGTGCGCAAAATACTCATCGCAGAACTTGAGCATCATTCTAACGTCTGAGCTCTACACAGCATATGAGTCCCTCAGAGTAACATCTATGCTATTTTTTGAGAGATTCTATCTCGTGGTAGGCTAGCGATGACGTGGATAATTTTTTAAAATTTATAGTACTTTTTCAATTGTTTTTATTCTGACTAAAAAAATTATTTTTATTTTTTTTTCTTTTTCGTTTTTTATTTCCTTTCTTTTTTCCACTATAGCAGGCGAGGTCTTCGAGGCCTTGCCGTGGCCGAGGGAATGCAGCCTTGCTTGCGGCTTGCGAGGCCATGGTCTCCTTCACCCATGGTTGCTTACACCTCACCTTGACAATGTTGGAGGCTAACGTTATCACCTAGAAGGGTTGAAATGGTGATTACGGTGTATTTTTTCAAATTTTTACTCGAAATTATAATCAGTTAAACTTGCAGCTTGACCCTTTGATGATAGTCACACGTAATATTGCAATATGTGCTGAGTGTGCAATTCAATTATCACAAGATATACATATTTACGAATAAGTATGAGTAAGGGGTAGAGAAAACTGCATAGAGAGTTTATAATTGTTTGGCTTTATTCACGCTAGCATTGAATTGGCTAGATTCCACTAGTTAATTGCTCAGAGGTTATAACTCAGTGATCTCCCTTGAGATGTAGAACTCCACATAAAACGCTCAACACTCTCGTGTATATCTCTAAGGATTATAGTAAATAGATCAAGGAGAAAATAGAATTGAAACTCTCTCGATCTTGAATTTTAGAACACTATTCCCTGTTACGCCAACCTTTTTTTCCAATCTTGTGATGTATTTTATACTTCTCCACCTCCAACTATCCGTTGCAAGGCCTCCAGAGGATCGCTCTAAAAACTACTTATTTGGAGGAGGCCGTATTCGAAAGAAGATCTCTTATCCATTGAAGGTTGCCAAAGAAAGTTTTCCCTGTTGGATCAAATCGCTCATACAATTAAGATCCTGTGTTTCCATAGATGGATTTCTTCAATAAGAAAGTTATGTTCGTCTCCTTTTGATTCGCGTCCTTGATTGATCTTCATCTCGATCTTTAATAACGATCCAGCTCAATTACTAGTCATTGTGATAATATGATATACCAATTAAATTATCTTTTGAATCTCTTTTGAAGTTCTGGTTTGCGCGCAAAATACTTCTATCATAACTTGAGCATCATTCTAACGTCTAAGCACAACACAGCATCTAAGTCCCTCAGAGTAACATCTATGCTATTTTTTGACAGATTCAATATCGTGCATCCCCGCATCTTTGGACAATATGCAAAATAAATATTTCACAGCGTTATCCCAAACCAAGAGTGCTTTGATTGTTTTGTCAACTTCAAAATTACTATAGGATTTTTCTCAACAGACCATTGCAGGTTGCCACAATCAAGGGTCGCAACCCTCACCAATGGCCAGCAAGCTTTGGCAACCCTTACCCTGTAGCCAACGAGTTGCTAGAGCTCAATGGGGAAAAAAGAAGGAAAAGAGAAGAAAAGAAAAAAATGATAGAGAATTAAAAAAAATTGAATAAATTTAAAAGAATTATGAAAGAATGTCCACGTTAACTTCAGTCATGCCAAGTAGAATGGTCAGTGCTCACGTTAATAATTTCTAGCCTCATTAGCTTGATGGACTGAATTGGTACCGATGTGAAATTGTTTAGGATTAATTAGTACCAATGTAATAATTTTATGACTTTTTTTATATTTTTTTTGTCTCATCATATAATAACTTTTCAGCATCAAACGTAATGAAAATAAAATAAAATGAAAGAAAGATATGTATCAACTTCGGTTATTTCCACTTCATACCAAACATTCAATTACTCGCATCCCATCACCTTACAAACTTTCTATAAGAAAACAAAGAAACTATAGCACCGGGCAATGCCCACATCGTGGACATTTCAGTGAATGAAATCTTCATACTTCGAGATCACCTTAAGATTTCTCAGGCTTTAAATCAGAAATATGAATTCGGAAATATGGTTTTATGCTCGCTCTCTCTCTCTCTCTCTCTCTTTAACTTCTTTTTTTTTTTCATAGGGATGCTCTTTGGAGCAAACGATGCTGCATAATTTTAAGTTTGTCTTATATACGGCTAATCTAAATGACAAAGTTATCAGTTGAGTTCATCTTTGTGTTAGATCGCACCACATATAAAACATGTTACGATAAAAGTTAAGCGACCTCAAATGAGCGAGCGGGTACGACACATTAGTGAAGCTAGAAGTGGACTAATTGAGTTTCCTAATATAAAATTCTCAAAAAATTATCGTTGCGAATTAACAAAAAAAAAAGGAGAAAATAAATGTCAAAACCTAAAAGTAAGATGTCCCTTCGCCTTACTATATTCAAGTTCAGCAGGTGTCGATGACGCAGAATTATTGAGGCAATGTCATGCTAACCACACCTACTGCTTGTGCTTTCCCCATTGGCTGCAATGTAAGTGAAGTTATATACATGTTCTTTTGAATCTCGAGTTGGTATTGGGAATGGGAGTGGGAATGGGAATGGGAATTGAGTATTTAGTCTAGAACAGAATAGTTGATGTAGACCCTAGGGGCTAAGTGAAAGTCAGACCAACATAGTCGTCGATTAGTGATAATGACGGCTTATAATAACGTTTTAAAAGGTCGTGACTCATTGTCCCACGAGATACTTGATCGTGTCGATGTAGATACTTGTCTCAATGTCCCCATACCACAGCCGCCCATTTTTTATCATAAATTTCTGGTGAAAATATGACCGTCTCTTAGTTCCGAGGACATAAGTTCGAAATCAACATTTTAATTAGAGGTGTTGGAATGGATCGAGGACCCGCTCTTTAACTTATATTTAATCAGCGATTTAATTAGAGAATGGGTTGTTATGAATTTAGAATGACAACCCTAATTAGATATGTGGCTCCAATTGTTACCATGTGTAGTTCATGTTAATCAAAAGGGTAAAAACAAGTTTGAAGACTTGAAAATTAAAAATCAAATACCGCTAATCTAGAAAGAGAGGGGGAGTGGGAGTGGGAGGGGGCGGTTCCGTTTGGTTGGGGAGGAAATTTTTTTTTTTTTTTTTTTGGGGGGGGGGGGGGTGTTGTTTTGCAAAGGAACATAGGTGAGGTCTTAATGACGTGGATCATTAAAATTGTGTAGCATATATATGGATTAATTTGGATCATACATACTTTCAATGGGTTAATTCAATAATGAAGCACTAACTTTAGGTCCAATTTTTTATAACTAATGTGTCGGGGCCAGCTTGCGAGCACCTCGACTATTTCTCGAGGGAGACTAACACAGCAACCCACCGCCATGGCCTCTCACTTAAATCACAGGGCTCATATGGGAAATCGAACCTGAGACCACTGCGCTTAACCACACAACCACAATTGCACCATAACCAACTAAGTTACCCATAGATGAGTAAGGTCTAAACTTTTTTATCTCATAAAAAAATCATTAATTTTAACTCGAGTCCAAGATCTAGCCCCGTTAATTTGAAATCATCAGTTATCTAATATGGTAATTTCACTTAATTAATAAATCCATGTGGCTTACTGACGTGGATTTAAGGCACTATGTATCGACTTTTTAGTAAGGAATCCTAAGTTGTTCATCAGCTTCACCTTGATCTCAGCTTGATGGACAACAATTAAGCTGTTATCACGTCCCGACTTTCGAACCCACGACATCCCTTGCCAAATAGCTACCATGTCATAAAAGATAGCGTCACAAGCAACTGCTATCGACCTAAGAATAAACTGCGCATGCGGAACGTACCATCTTCCATACAATAAAAACAAGATGGGATAAGTAAGAAGTAAAGCCAGATAACACGACACTAAAATAAAACTGCTGAGAATAGATGATCTATAACCTTACAAAGCCAACTGTTGATAAATACAACCCCATGCTTCAAGGCGGCCCTCTAGGACTCGTAAAAAGATATAGGAGTCAGGTAAGGTTAACTCTCATCTACTCCAAAACGGTACCCCCACAAAAACCTCACCAGTTCCCTGACCACAAAAGGAATCTAACCCTCTACTGGGTAAACTTGGGATCCGGGTCGTCATAACCAACCGAGGGAGCTGGGTCGTTCGGGTCGTCACAGGAACTCTGGCTAGAATGCACAGAGGGAGCTACTGACTGCTCAGACTCGAGCTCAGGCTACATACCGGATGCGAAATCCACCACCTCTCCATCAGGCGTATCGATGTCCATCGGATCCCAGGCGGGGATATTAAGGACCCCCTGAAGAGGTGGCCCCTCAAATACTCTAAGCGGGCCAAAGAGATCCACCACATCGCGTAGATACCAGGCCTTGAAGAGGTGTGCCACCAGCTGTGGCATCCCTTCATCAACCCATATCGTCGTGATGTGGCGTTCCCATATCTGGTCCGTACCTGGCACCGGGTGAAAACTGACATCATGTGATAAGTGGGTGGGGGTACCAAATCGCACTGGTCTCTCCATTATTTCAGACCTGAAAAGTTATCCCACGACGGGGTGAGAATTTAATCTCAATGGATCAAGCCTAATCTGAGTTAGGACACTGATTCGCCCAGGATATCCTAAGCACCACAATAAGCCACAAGATATAAACAGAAATATATCAATAAAATAAATCTGCCAACTCAGCAATCGATCAAGGCACCATCACTCAGGCGTACACAAGACATCACACAAGTCAATTATTAAACAATGACCCACGCGACTGGCATGATAGAAATATCAATAGTGCGATCCCGCACTCTTTTGGCAAGATTAGGCTACGTCCACTTTACCCTCTCAGCGACGGCTACTACAAGCAGTGTATCTAGTGCACCCGGCACGGCACTGTAAGTAAGCATTCCTTAAAAAGGAGTTTCGGTCCATCACAAGCTGCGACCAGCATCCAATAATCCCTTAAAACCGTACGACTGGCACGGGGCATGGATTATCGTGCTTCTGACAAGTCGCGAATTTCCATTCAATAGGTACGGCACGAGTACCAATGGTACAACGCGAACTTGCCAGGTAACGTCATTGAACCTTTAAATAACCACATAAATTGCATTCGGCAATCAATCCATTGTTTATCTATGATTAACGCCAAAATCCATACAGAAATGCAACAAACTCGGCCCCAAGGCCCACAAAACTCCCAATCGAGCATTTCAGCCAGGCAACCAAACCAATCAAGCAATTCACGCACTCGCGAGCAATCAACTCAACCCTGCAATTTCGAGCTCAACTCATATTATAAATCTTAATTCTCAGTCGAATTATAGCAATCGATCGCTCACTCGTCTCTAACCTGTCACTCGCTCGCGAACAAACACAATCAATTAATCAATTGATAAATTACCACAAATAGCCACAGATAAATAATCGATTGGCCATTTATCCTAACCATCGTTTCTATTTAAATCGGTTCCGATCGAATTTTTTTATAAATAAATAAATAATTAATTAATTAATTAAAACTAGTCCTAAGCGTAATTAGTGCCCTAACCAAGGTTTAGGGTCAACTCACAACGTGAGTTAGCTCGAGCGACGGCGGCGGCGATCGAATTAGGATTTATCGCGCGGCGGCCTAAACTCAAACTTCGGCGACACCCCGAGGAAGTCCGGCGAGGTAGCCGGAACAGGTGGCCGACGGCAGAGACCCGGCGAGCGGCGGCCGGCGGCCTGAAACAGTGGCAAACAGTAAACTCAACCGGCAAACCATACTGTTTTGGTCGTTTTCCGGAGACACACCCCAAGATAAGGCCGGCCAAGGGTCGGGAGCTCACCCAGGGGTCGGTGGGGGTCGGCCAGGACCGGTGGATGACGACGAAAGGCGGCCGGCGATGGCAAACAGCCGCAATCAGCTGCTGCCCTATTCGGCACCGAAACAGGGGCATCGATCGGCGGCCGATTCTTGGCGCCACGCGCTGCGGCCGGCGGAGGTGAGCTGGGTGGCGGTAGAGGGGACTCAGGGGAGTCGTCTGGCGGTGGCGGTGAGGCACGGCGGTGGCCATGGTGGCCGGATCGAAGACCGGACTGAACCGGGTTCAAAACAGGGCACCGGAACTTCGGGGCTCTATTCCGACAGCGGACGGCCAATGGGGGGGTCGGATCGGTCGAGAGGAAGTCGAAGGTCAGCTGAGTGGCGGTGATCGGCGTCGGTGGCAGCCGGAGGAGGCCGAGAAGTTCTCGGGTTCTCCGACCCGAAAACAGGGCAGATTTGGCCGCAGCTTCTTCTCGGCCGATTGACGGCGACGGCGGTTCGGCTCGGGTCAGGGCGGCGGCGGGGAGTAACTGAGGACGGTGGTTGTCGATGGTGAGGTGTCGGTCGAGAAAAACGGCGACGGAAGAGGAGGATTGGATCGGTTCAAGGGGGGAGTCGGTCGTCGGGCAAAAACAACGAAGGAGAAGAAGAACAGAAACAAAGAAGAAAAAGAGGACAGAGGAAGAAGCGACGTAAACGTTGGGCAGAGCAGAGGTGGGCCACTTTGACTTTCAAGGACAAAAATTAAATTTGTTTGTCCTATGTGTATGAATAATTGGGGGGTAAAATGGTAATTTGGCGCACCAGGACTGAAACAAAATTTTTGATATACTGAACGAAGAGTAATTTCGGTAATTTCACTGGCCAAGCTCGGTCAAGGTTAGGCTCGATTGTGAAAACAACAATTTAAAAATCACCGCGGATCAATTTCGAAACTCAATTCGAAATTACCTCAAGTTCAGAATTCGTCCAAATTTTCGTCTTTTCGGTCCTTATAGTCCAAAATAGACGTCGACTAAGACTATAAATTCATATCATTTAATCGACTTCCGACGCTTACAAAGTTTGAATTTTCAGGATGTCACAGCTATTTATCGTCTCCTTCATTTCATCTGCAAGTCCCCCCATACCTCACATTTAGGGCTTTTGAAGCAAACCCAAGCCCTCCCCTAAATCTTCGAAACAGTAACAAAGTTTTCGCATTTTATTTTGTTTATTTACTTCCGTCATTATTCATCATTGCTTTGGCCACAACATTATTAGCGGTTAGCCATAGTTTCCTAAAAAAATATATCTTTGAAAAAAATATTGGCTTACTGTTTCAAAGATTCGGGGGGGTGGGGGGTGGGGGCGGCGGCTGCTTTATTAAAAAAAATTTGTAACTGTGAGTTTGGCGAATCTACCGTGAATTCGAACTTATATATTACCACCCATCCTCCTTAACAGTAGTTCTTCAAAATGTGACCAATATGAAGCGGATGAATAATTTGAGCCATGTCAGCAAACTAAGCGTATTTATTGACAATGTGGAACTGGCACATCGGACAATTAAAAATTCCAAATTAAGATAATCATATTTGAGACTTGAGTTAAAATTGGTGATTTTTTGTGAACCACAAAATTTGGGACTAGAGTTAAAGTTGGTGTTTATTATAAGACACAAAAAGAAAATGGTTTGGGCCAGAACAAGACCAAAAAAAATTGAGGCCAGAATCATCATTAGACCCGAACTTGATGTTTTTTTAGCGAATAATTCCTATTTCCGACCCTCCCAAACCTAATTCATTATGCCCGTTTGACTTTGTCTAGTGTTAATGCATCCTGAAATTATAAGTACCTTTCCTAGCAACATCAAGTGGAATAATCAAACACGGAAGACGGTTTAAATTAGGATAAGCAAGTTAGACCAATTGAATCAGGAGCCGCCCAGACTGAAGCGGATCGATGGTCCGATTTTCAGTTCTAGAGAGTGGCGATTCAGATCCTGATCCTTAAAATTGAAACCGGTATCCGGGCGATACGATTCCCAGTTCTAGAGATGGAGGACCGGACCGGACCGGACCTAACCTAACCGAACCGAAAGATTTTAATTTTTTTTTTTTTTTTTGTAATTTCTTAAACATAACCCTAATGTTTCCGTAGATTTTAGTTGGTGGATGATAATTGGCATCAGATTTCATGGAATGAGAAAAATAAAAGCATCTACATAGTTCTTAGAGTTGTATGGTGACTTAAATGACTAGTCAATCTTGTCCAGTTACCCACCAATTATCATCCTTCTAATACACCAGGAAAACTGCTGAGAAAGAATATCTAACCACTGTACATAACCATTCAATCTGATACCCCGAGGTCACTAGTTTACGGCGGTGCTGGGGAGCACGAGCCTGTCATGGCCAATGCCCACACGTTATTACCACTGAAGTATCCAAATCCAGTGTTCTGGGGTGAAACCTCAAGATGAAAAGGTTGAATTTTTTACCTATGCCATGGAGTACGGATTCCATGGCAGCATTGTTATGTGTTCTATGGATTCGGAAAAAAGTTGGAAGCATGGTATTAGTGTGGCACCGGTGGCTTTTGCTTTATGTTGATGGTAGTTGTCAAGCTATGTTGATTTTGGAACATTATTGCTCTGTTACGCTTTTTTTTTTTTTTTTGAGAGATCACAAGACATTGAACAATTGCTAAATTTCATTGGATTGCCCAAAAATCGGATTGGACGAAGGACCATTAGTCCGGTCCTCAATTTCGAAAAATGAGAATCGAGACCACTATTCCGGTTTCCGGTTCTTGAGGAGAACCGAACCGGACCGAAAATCGACCACCCCTACTTTAAATACTCTCTAATTCTTTAATAGGATCGCAAGGCTCCGTTTCACGGCAAATTTTGAGAACTGGACCAAGGATTTATCATCTTGACACATGGACTTACAGCATCAATCATTCACTCAATTTGCTCCTACTATTTCTCTTCATCGATTTTCATTAAGCATCGGCAGTACAACCATGAAAAGCTGAAAACAGTAAATCGTTCCCGTTACCAAAAAGCTTTCAGCACAACGAACTGCCACCCTCCATAAAGTAGAAGATACACGACGCTAGTTATGAAATTTCAGTACCACGAATGACCATTGAATGAACGTATTGACTTTGCAGAAAATTTACAATGCTGACGGAAGCTCTGTTTCAAAAAATTCACGGGGATTTTGACTCGACGACTCGGGCATTTTGAAAGGATACGGACGTGTTGCAATCTCACGACATTCAGCTGGTTCATTGATTTCGCTAACCGAGTAATACCAGGTGCAAAAATATGAGGAATGTTCCAATCTGTGGCAGAGAGATGCAGATCCTGATCTAATTAAATTTCATTTGAACAGTTATTTATAAAGGAAGAAACTCACATCTTCAGGTCCACAAATAATTCAATCGCGAACAGAGTACAGCTGTTCAAATCGAAAGGCAAGTTTGACACCGCACAATCAGAAACGAATTATGGTCATCTTCCTCGGGACTCTTGTGCATGTCCCAGTTTCCAACCTTGAGCTTCCCAGAAGCTCTCATGGGAGAAAACAAGGAGGAAATAACAATCCGGAAAAACAGAAAGGAAAACTAGCCAAACCATACCTCCTCGCCAATAGGCCAAAATAAAGGTCTTATTAGTGCGAAACGTCCACTGGATCTAGTGATCTTTAATGATCTCCAGCTCAAAAGCAACACCAGGAATGGTTCGCTGATCTGAATATAAGTTGGTGTTTCACTGCTACCACGTTTTAAATATCTGAACTTACCAGCACAAATAGTGGCTTGTTACCCAACCGATCTCGGCCCTGAAGCAAAAAACACAAGAAAAACAAAATGAAAAGTCAATAGGAACAAGAAACTTTGACCCTGTGTTAGTAATCATTCAAAATTACGTTCAAAATTAGAGTGCACCCATTTGACGCCCGCCGCTTGCCCCCCTTTTTCTTCTTTAGTGGTCACTTACTTGTGACTTATGGATATTCTTTTGGTCCTCCATCTTTGCCCCCAACATTATATCCTTGGTTCTTTCCATTATTAGAAAAGCATACAGCCAAAGAGCAACTTCTTGTTTGGGTAATTTTCACACACACATATATATGTGACTTATCAATACATCAAGCTTAAGCAAATATAGTACAAAGTGGCTTCTTCTTTCTGCCGCTACTGAATGTTCGAAAGGACAGGACAAATCTCCTGAATATATTGATTAGCTCTCAAACAACTGGAACGTTTTTGTTGTTTGCAAAGACCTAAATGTTCTTGGAAACTTCTTGATGTAATCAATCATTAGATATTTTACCCAATAACCTACTAACCATATCCTGCTATTATATGCACAAGAAATCTGCGCCCTGTTACAAATCTAATATAGTAAGCCAAACTCCAAACATAGAGATAAAAGATTTTTCGACTCTCTCTGAGAATTACCTGTCTGCTCAGGACCTAAAATTCTACCCCACAATCGCTCTTTGTTCAGTTGCAGCAATGGTTTCCATTGCACTTAGCTAGGAATATCAACCTGTTATCAAGACATTTTGCCAGGGAAATAAGTGCATACCTTTAGCTCCGGTAGTTCAATCATGCATGCACATTCAACCACGTTCGCCCCAACACGCTCTGCAAGTAAACCTCGCAGGATGAGTTCACAGACTCTTGACACGATTGCAAATATGCAGAAGGATACGTAAAGATACTAGGAAATTCAAGAATGTAAAATGGCAGAAAACAGTGTGCATGTGTTTGGCTGCATGCGAGAGCACGCCAAAGTTCCGGCAATTATTGTCTGCTCTCAATAATTGGAATAAAGACCCACAAGGATAACAAAGTTCCAGCAAATATCGTCTCTGTGCTGATTAAAGAAGAATAGAGCTAAAGTATATTACCAAGAAGCTTGATTGCTGCACACAATGTTCCACCTGTTGCTATAAGATCATCTACTACCAAGGCGCGGTCCCCTGGTTGCACAGCTCCTACATGCATCTCCATCTTGTCTGTTCCGTATTCCAATGAGTACTCCTCTGAGATGACCTCCCCTGAAGTTATCAGCCAAGATACCATAAGGGAATGCCCCATTTGATGATATATTCAAAGGACAAATGATGGGATCAATTTAGACATAAAACAGAGTATGTGGTATTACACAGTGTAATGGCCCCAGATACGTATGTCATTTTGTTGCAGTATGACTAAACATTATCCTACCATAAGGCACCAAGGCAGCAGACGAACTATGACGCCAGCACTGTTGAGGCATATGCATCAAGTAGCTTCAAGGGAGAGTTCAAGGTGCGTCACGATGACCCTTGAAGCTTACAGAGGCAATGAGGATTCTAATCATAAGGAGAAGAGCCCATCTACCTGTAACTCTATGATTGGATTCCCTCCTCACCAGATGAAGCAGGTTCTATAACAGTTGCTGTACACTGCCCTACGTGAAACCGATGTTATGTGTTCACTAGAAACTAGCAAGAATAAAGAATATTAATGTACATGATATCCTTACCATCACCAGTCATCAGGTCAAACTATTCACCAATACATGCAGTTCCTATAGCAACGAATTTCATATTTGCATTCAACAGTTTTCGAATTACTGAATTCATGACCATGCTGTAAGATGACCAATCGCGAGCCATGTTCCTCCAACAAATAAAATGCAATTGCTAACTACCTACTGGCAACATATGCCATTCATTTGTGAAAGCAGTTCAGTCAAGGAAATATACCCGGTAATTTGTTGGGTTTTCTCATTGGGACAAATTTTGCACCAATAGCCAATGCAATGGGAGGGCCAAAAATAAATCCCCTTGCTTCAATACCTGCAACATATCATTCTATATAATAAAGAACGTGCATATTATCTGCACACATTATTAACCAGCACATAGTAGTTAATTACTCTAATCATAAAATGTCAAACAACAACTCGATTTGTGTTAAATCTAAATACGATTTAACATGACTGATGGAATTTGAGAAAGCTCAAGACATGTAGACCATGCTTGTTACAAGTAAGAGAACAGTTAAATCCGTGACATGGAAAAAAGGAAATTTTATTCCAGAAGTGCAGGGAAGCGAATATTTAAGCTGTTCTGCTTCTGAAAAATTGTTAAAGAGCACATAGCCAAACACTCTGAATGTTTTGAGCTACGAGAAAAATACCAGAATTATTCAGCTTGTCCATCTTCCATTAATTTCTTACTCCACATTAAAATGGAGAAGCATGGATCAGATTTAGGCTTATGCAACTAACTAATCTCCATATCTTTTCTTTGGATAAGCATCACCTAATCTCCATGATTAGCCAAACAACTTTAGAGTGTTGCGTCCTCCTTTTCCTTGAATTATAGCTTTTATAGAGCATAAAGAAACTTGACGGTACCTTACCAAAAAAAAAAAAAAAAAAAGAAACTTGACGGTAGAAGCAATAATGGACATAGGCTATTTTATTGACCAAAGGAGAAGCCCTCTTTTGATGCACTCCAGCTTCACTAGAGGCAAAGAATTAGATTGACAACTCTCTCATGCATCTTTCCATTCATTGGCAATTCTGCGAATTTGAGTACATGCCCTTCTTCTACTTTCAATCAAGAAATTGAAAGCAGCCATTCAAGAATTGTTAACACAAGAAAAGGAGAAGAATCTAATTCGTATTATCACCACATCAAGCAATGTTGCGATCATTTCACAACAGTCAAATAACTCATAATCATCATACATCTGTTTATGGGTTCTACTTTAATATTCCTACAGTCTGTCTACATGCCAATGCGTGAACTGGCAAAAGCTAACTGAAAGTTTGAGCACTAAAGTACATATAAATTTGAGATGCAAAATGGTAAATCAGTAGATCCCTTAAAGAATTCTCATTCAATGTTGTAAATGGATGTGCTCCTGCAACAATGCACTAAAAGATTTGGATATGAGTGAGGCTACTATTGACGTCGCACAGCATCTAAACTGATCTGGGTTTATTTATTAAGATCATGCAACTGAGCCTAAATTTTCTCATAGATGGCAATTTTGACTGCCCAAGAGCCCCTAGAATGGTAAACAACAATCCTATGGAGATTATTGAAAATGTTTTACTAGACAGAGAAGTGAAATGCCACGGCGTTGAAGGCAGCCTGGTCTGTATCTGTAGCAGCAGTTGAACCCCGAGGCTGTCCTCTACATACTCAACATGTGAAACTGATATAGGTGGCCCTCTGTTTAGCTGCTTAGCACTTGTATACGTTTGACTCTCGACTAGAAAGAGAGCAATGGTAAATGAGTACAAACATAACCTTAAATACCTGCAACAACAGAGATATTTTTCTCTCTGTATCTCTCGACAAACAGATCAATAGTGTCTTTAAACGCCTCAGGATCAAGAAGCAAAGTCGTTATATCCTGAAACATAATCCCTGCCAAAAAGGAACCCAATTATCATAACTACATCTTCAGACAACCTCAAGTGCATTCGCTAAATTCATCATCTTTTTCGGGCGACAAGGAAAGTGGCGTTCTCGAGACATCAACGATTGGAGATTAAAACTAAAAAAAAAAAAACCAAAGTCAAACCGAACCAAGAACTCAACAAAGGAAGAGACCAAGACCACCCCATTTGCAACAAAGCTCAGCCCGTTGCGGATCATCACCAGTGAAACCACGGAATATCTAAGAGTCTTCGCACATTAGAGGCCTAACCTGGCTTGGGGAAATCTGGGATGACGCGAATCGAAGACGCGATCTTGGCGAGACGAGGGTCTGAATCGCCTTCGGATTCCATGTGTTGATCTCGCACTGGTTCGAAGCAGAGAGAGACCAGAAGCAGCCGAAGAAATTAGGTTGTCAGCGACACGAAGAGAGAGAGAGAATTGCTCGGTCGTCCACTGACGGCGCTATTGAGTTCAAACACTGAAAACTACAAAAGAGTTCGACAGGAATTTGACCCCCCCCAACGTCAATGGCCATGAGGACATCTCCATTTTTCATGCCGTCTAAAAGTCAAAAAACGACGAAGCGAAAGGAAAATTAGACACGAAAATCACGATGTTTGCTTTTCCTTTCGCCAATATTTAGGTTAATATTACGATAAATTTTAATTTAATATATTTATGATAAATTTATTATAACTTAACTTTTTTATCATAAAATATTCAAAATTATTACATACATGAAAAACTTACCTTTAAAGACTGTAAAAAAAATCTTATTACATCTATTACACCTAAACAAAAATTTTCAAATTGATACAATGTGATAAATTTATCCTGTTAATTTTCGTTAGATTGAATTAATATTACGAAAATCTCAAAATGACACACATATATCAAATGAAGCGTAAACACCTACACTGTTAACTATCACATTTCATGACGATAAATTTAAAAGAGAACTAGTAAATTTATCACAAGTGTTTTAATTTAAGATTTTTGATTGTCAAAAAATTAATTTGAAGTAATTTTGTCATAAATGTACTAGCTTGATATTTTTCGTAATATAATTTTATACAGAAGAAAAATATACATTACAACAAAATCTCAGGCGAGAATACCAAATTACCTTACCTCACGGACTCATTTTATTTTTTTGTTCAAACATTTTGCCTAAGACTTGAGTAAATTGCTTGAGTGTTTTTTGGGTAGGTGCAAGAATTAGGATTTAACAACTAATATCCAACTAATATTTTTTTAAAAAAATCGATATTATAGGTTAACATCGTTTGAATAAAGGCGGAATTCTTTTGGTTTAATCGAATTTAAGTCGTTTAGATTTACATTTTGGCATACGTTTTCAAAAGTTAAAACTAGGCAATTTTTTTTGTTTTTTTTTTTTTGCACCATTTGATCTCCAAAACCGGGTATTTACTTATCCGGACCCGACCTGTGAATCGCCCGATCCAGTGGATCCGGGTGCGGGAGAAGAAATTCCCGCCGGCAACCAACTGGCCTGGCCTCCACCGTGCCAACACAGTGAGTGACTCGCGACTCAATGACTCGCTACCAAAACCAGGACCAAAAGAGCCTAAAACATACCGGCCTCGGCCCCTTTCTTCACGCCGTTACTCCGCTCGAAGCTCGTCGCCATCCAGGAGGTCAACCTCAGCTCGCGATTCGCCTTCGCGGCGACGTGCCGGCGGCGATCGGCGGCGTTGCTGAAATAGCGCGGGGGAGCGAATTGGGTTGTGCTGTGGGCTTCGATTCTCGGCGGAGGAGGAGCGGAGAGACTCGCGAGCTTTCGAAGAGCCTGCTGCATTTTTATTTTCTGGGAAGTGATCCGACACGGAGAACCGGAATGGAGAACAAAGGGAATGAACCTCGTGGAGCTTCTTTTAAAAAAATAAAACAAAACAAAAAGGACTTTTGAGCGAATTTCCGTTTATTATTTTGTGTTCTTTCCATAGAATAATCATCAATAACTGACCGGAAAATCCTAAAAATCCCCCGAATTAAAAGCAAATAAATCTAAAAAGTGAATTAAATTAATACAATTGGCGACCAATTATCGAATATATCATCATCATTGTGATGACCACACATCATGAGATTCCTCCTTTTTTAGTAAAACAACTCTAAACTATTATACATGCTACAAATTTATCTTAAATTAATTTTTTAACCACAAAAAATCTCAAACTTAGGATATTACCCTTCATTTGTTTAGCTACGTTATATGACGGGTGTACCAACTTGGGATATTTACATCTTTTTGTCACATGTATATCAGTTTGAAATTTTTCGTGTTATTAATCCAATTTAACAGAAGATAAATTTATCATAGATATACTAATTTGAGGTTTTTTATGATCAAAAATTAGTTTAGGTCACATGTTTATCAGTTTAGGATTTTTGTCGGTCAAAAAAATAATAACCGCATAAGTTTAGGATTTTTCGTGTCAAAAAAATAATTTAGAGTAAATTTATCACAAGTGTATTAATTTGACGTTTTTCATGATATTAACCGCTTTTCTAATCAAAGAGAAATCAATTTCCATAACTACGATTTGGTCAAAAGGAGGTGAGCGTCTGGATTAGGCGTTCCTAATCGAGTTTAATCAATTCGCGGAACCGACCAATGGAACAAGTTGTTTTGATCGAAATTTGATGTGACTCCAAGGTTGCACGTGATAAATGCTAAGCTACTAAAAGGCCCAAAAAAAAAAAAAAAAAGGCGAAACCTGAAGGAGGTGTGATGGATTTTTCTTCTTCTTCTTCTTCTTTCACTCTCCAACTCTTGACGAGATCACAGACAGCTTGAAGTCAAGCAGCCATGGCCCACGGGGTTCTCCTTTAGTTCTGCTGACGTGTCAGCCGCACGGTGGCGACCGAATAAAGGCTCTCTCTTGGACGCATCAGGGAGTTTGTTTTTCGACCGGAACGCGCGAAAACTTATTTGTGTAATGAGTTCGGCTTTACATTTAAATGGGTTATTTATTTATAAACAATCTTGATTTGGATATTATTTAGGCATAAAAGAACATTCGAGCATGTGACCCTTTGTAAACTCCGAATACCCGATTACAACGGATTATTGAATTCTGACACTCGGACCAAAATACGTAAAATTTTGGCGTCATTTATTATTCATCGTTTATCTTCATATCCTCATTAGCATTTTCGCAAATTACAACAATAAGGATGCCGATAGGTCGAAAAATCTAATCAAACGCCTTGTAAATTTCATATCTAGATCGAGATGTAAGAGTATTCAAATCCTAATTCCAACTCTAAATCAGGGAGAGAACAGCTGCGAAAAGATATCAATTAATCACAAAATCACTTTCAGATAAATCAGTTACTGAATATAGGAAAAAAGAAGCTTCGAAAATCTATTTCTCTCTCTCTCTCTCTCTCCAACTCCTTCCTCGCCAGCGATTGCAACTCTACCCAGATCGAGTGCAAGGCCTCTACGCCGCCCCTCCAGCCTCCCTCGTTGAGTTCACCCTCAAGCTCAGGCACCCCGGACTTCTACGGCGTGAGCCTCGTTGGTGGGTAAACCTGCCCAACAAGTAGAACCTTCGAATTAATATCTCCTGCTTTTATTTCCATAGTTTTGTTTATGTTTCGGACTAAGCAGCCTTTAAAATGCGCGGGAAACGCACATGTCTGCTATGGCGATGGAGAGAAGAGATACAATTTGCATACCAGATGGACTATAGATGGGCCCGAGAATTTCGCTTCAGGCTGGGCCTCGTTCTTCTTTCCTTTCCTTCTTTTTTTTTTTTTTAATCTTTGTAGACTTGTAGTTGAAACTTGAAAGCCCATAGAATGAACGGAAGAAACCGGAGTGTTATAGTGCAAAACACTAATTGAAGCTTGAAACATGTTTAGGTACCCCCTAAACACGTTTGTTGCACGAAAAACTTCATGAAAAAGAAAAATAATTGCCCATAAATCATTTTTCACGAAAACGTATTGCTTTGCTTCGTCACATGCGATCGAAAATATTTTCCGGTGCTTAGTTCTCATTTGAAAAATGATTCAATCTCATGACTTTATCTTAAGTTTTCAAAAAAATTATTTTTAGCCTTTTCTTCTAACTGCTTTTCGAGACCTAGCAAGGTTTGAGGTAGCCTCATCGCATGTGTGGGCCTTGCCAGCTTGCGCCTGTGATGGATCATTGGCAGTCGCTGAGGCCCGACAACCGGCCGAGGGGGAAAAAAATAAAAAAAAGATAAATATATATAATTAAAAATTTGAGTGGATTATTTTTGAAAAATATTTTCATCTCTTCAAATTGGAGAGTTTACTTTCCTGTTTTTATGCATGAATATTTTCGTTGACCGAAAAATACCGTTCAGTTCTCGCCTGAACTTGAAGTGGAGAAAGGAACGTGGCCTGAAGACTATTCCCTTCCCGATCACGCGCTCGAGTTACGGTGGTGTTCTCACCTATGGAAATGCCGTACTCATAGTTAATATCCTGGCATGGCTCCTTGGATTTAGGGTCCAAAGCAAAAGTATTAAGGCATAATCTCGAGCAAAAGAAAGAGTGGAAAGATATTAGCCATTGACACTCAACATCGCAAGCCTTTGGCGAGGTTGGCTGTTTCTCTGATCGGTAACCGAGGTCCGGCGACGTTTGGAAGAAGAAGATGGAAGGGGCAGACGCCATGGAAGCCTAAAGGTCACGAAGAAGAAGAGGAGAGAGAGAGAGAGAGAGAGGAGGTGAAGAGAGATAGAGTGCGGATTTGGTGGGTTGGGAAGGGAAAGTAATTAAAAAAATACAAAGTACAAAATAAAAATAAAAAATTATTAAAATATTATGTCGTCGGCCGGCCAAAATTCGAGGGATGGACTTAACTGGCACAATTACAAAAGGTTTAAAACTGAATCGGCAAAAAAAATAAGTTAATGACTGAATCAGCACAATTACAATAGGTTTAGGACTTTTTTAGTAATTTTCCCCACTTTAACCAATTCTCTCCTAAGCATTTCAACTTTGTCAAAAAAAAAAAAAATTGGCCAAAGAAGCTGAAATATCATTAGCTTGAAGAAAGTTTGTCTACATCAGAAATTAAAATATCCATCGCTATTTTATTTGCCTCTCTCAAGCAATGTATCAGGCTCACGTCATCAAGTTGGGCCAGCTTTTCTTTGCATTCATCCATCCAAGCCCCGATGTCCCATGGGCTTTACTCCCCAAAATGGATGCACTTTAGTAGCAAAGTACAATCACTTTGATACTTCCACGTTTCTCACACGAAGCACATCTCGATCAAGCTCTTCCTCCACGAAGTGCAGGCAGCGAAGCAGGGCTAGGGTTTAAGTCCCAAACTTTTTTGACACTTTTTCGATTGAGTCCATGCAATCAATTTTCGATTGAGAGAGAGATGGGGGGAGACATAAAGCAAAACAAAAAGGAACGTTAAATAAAAAAAAATTATTATAGTCACACGTGGCACCAACGGCATCAAGCGAACAATTTTCAATTGTAATTGGCCAAATGAACTCAATTGAAAAAAAAAATTGAAAGGACTGAATGGGGGCAAAGTGTAATAGGCTTCGGATTTTTATTTTATTTTATATATAACAATTTTCCCAAATTCGAACATATACACATGAGCACAAGTTGTTAGATTATGCCGGACACACGAATGGCGTCGATGGATGATCGATTACCCCCATCATCTTGCAAGGCAAATTGTTACACGTGAAGTTGCTTGCAGCTTCATTAGTTCCAAGAAAGCCCCAGTTTATCGGCAGAAGATCAGTGAGTCGACACTCGACAGATTGTGGTTTCAGCTCCAGCCATTGTTGGCGTCCCGCTCGTTCCAGCAACTATGATTGCCGATTCTGGATGCTCGGGTTCGTTCGGCCGGTCGCTTGGTCGGTCGGTCCACGCTCTTGCAATCGTTCACATTCAGATCTTAGTAAAATTGGGTGTGTTCGGCTCACTTAAAAGCACAAGTTTGCAGCCCACTTCGTATTTGCCCCCCAAAAAACGCAAGTGGGGCAAGCTTGGCCACCTTGTGTTTAGATCGGAAACTTCAGGCCACGTTCATGAACAGTTGAACACCTTTCGTTTCCTTTGGACAAAGATGGATGACTTGGCCACCTTATGTCTTCCATGGGAAAAATTACAAAAAAAAAATCCTAAACCTATTGGAAGAATGCCAATTCCATCCTAAAGTTTTTAATTTGAATAATTTAGGCCTAAATATTTCGATAATTTTTCAGTTTAGACAGTCAGGCCAATTTTGTCCAATTTAATGTCAACATCGTCAACTCTTCTCTCTCTGACTTTTGCAGAGCGCAGAAAGTCGAATCTCGCTCATATGATATTAATGTCCTCATTCTCCAATCATTTTACCAGTAGGGCTGTATGACTATTGGCTGGTTTGTCTTCGAATACTACTCATTTATGCTTGTTAATATATGAGAAAAAGGACATTTGGAGTGCCAATATTTGTGTATGATACTTACTTTAGTGTCAATATTTTTTTTTTGGATAACTTAAGTGCCAACTTGGAGAAAAAATGATACTTAATTGCCGACTCCAGTCAAATAGTACAAACGATTTTTTTTTATTAATTTCTTAATATTACATGAATTTTTTTAAAAAAATCAATCCACATGGCGTCCGCGTGGTAATTTTTTTTAAAAAAATAGTCCACATGAACGTCACGTGAATTTTTAAACTAAAAAAAAGTTAATTTTTTAAAAAAATTAAAATAAAATAAAATAATAACTTTTAAAAAAAAAAAGAGTACAAGTGCAGTTGCAGCGATGAGGGCTATGAGCCCTTACTACCGCTGCCTACCATCACTTGCCACTCTTGATAATGGGTGAGGGAGTGGCCAGCGGGGTCGCCGATCCTTGGCGACCCTTGCTAAGGCCTCTCCAAGGGTCTACGAGACCTGGCCGTGGCTGGCCGACACCTTGCAGACCCACTGCAAGGTCGGAATCGCCCAACCATCACTCATCACGGCGAGACTCAACCTCGCTCAGACCTGGTCAAGGTCGGCCTCGCTATGAGGTCTCCGAGGCCTCGACCAGCCACAACCAATCCTCGATAGGGCTCAGTGACCTCGAAGTCCCCCCCACCCATCGCTCGTTGACAACAAGGGCTTCGAGCCCTTGCCACTTCAATTGTACTTTTTTTAGTTTTTAATATTACGTGGATTTTATTATTATTTGTTGATTAGGATGCTCCTACGAGCCATGTAGACATCATATATGCTTTCCTGTGATGCTGATCGAAGTTGACACTAAAATAACTATTTTTAAAAAAAATTACATTTAAGTGATAAAAAAAAATATATTCGCATTAAAGTGAGCGTCGCACATAAACATTTGCATTCCTAGAGTCATTTTGCCCTAATAGATGTATGTGAAATAACCTCAAGTTATTATTTCTTCACTTAAAAACTATGTTGCGTTGAAATGGCATGCTAGCAAGAACCTTAAAACAAACCAAGAATTCAAGAAAGCATAAGCGATCCTTTTCAGCCCAAAACTTTCTGACGAGAGCGAGCAAAGGAGAAACGAATTTTTAATTTCCAAGAGATTAGTGGACATACATTTTTGGTAATGATATTCGTTTGTCTTTTCCCCCTTTCATGTTAAAATGTGTCGTACATACAATAGATGTAATAGAAACCTTTTTTTTTTTTTTTTTTAGAGTAAAGCCAATGCCTCGTAGCGGCATTGCTCATACAAACAAATCTTAAAAG
Source organism: Rhodomyrtus tomentosa (assembly GCA_028455895.1). Classification (NCBI taxonomy): domain Eukaryota; kingdom Viridiplantae; phylum Streptophyta; class Magnoliopsida; order Myrtales; family Myrtaceae; genus Rhodomyrtus; species Rhodomyrtus tomentosa. The sequence continues at coordinate 28,398,882 of JAPCWY010000001.1, read as the reverse complement.
CTCACGTTAGCATCCATTGAGTATGGCATTGAGGTGCGGCATGTATCGTGGAACGCGTAAAATGAATACCTTACGTTGTCCTTGGCTACCCAAATTCAATTGATAGATTTTGATGACGTGATTAAACTCGAGGGATAATCGGCCATAAAGTTGTAAATATATTGTATGGCGATCAAGTCAGTGCTAAATTATTTATGTCAATTTAGTCTTAAACTTTCTGATGATTTGTTAATTTAGTCATAAACCTTTCAATTGCGTCAATTTACTCCTAAACCTTTTGAAATTTTATCAATTTAGTTTTAAATTTATTATTTGGGTACTTGGCCGAAAAGACTATATCAGTAAATCGTCAAAATAGTTAAGATTAAATTGATACAAAATAGTTGACCAAAAAAAATTTGACACAATCAAAATGCTTATTAAGTGGTAAACCGTCAAAGTATTTAATACTAAATTAGTACTACTGTCACCGAAATATTTATGGTTGAATTGAGTTGTGGTAAAATTCATGGATAATTCTCCTGAAACTCGACGGTGAACTGATCATTAAATAGCTGACATGATTTTGGCGATGCACCCAGCTCATCAAATTCAGTGTCGGAGTAGCGTAAGGCTACTCCATTTCCTTCACAAGGTCTTTGAAAAGTCAACTATCCAAGTACGACCAAACGGGGGGGGCGGCGCTGGTCCCACGTCAGCACTTACCAGGTCTCCACGCCTGTATGTATCCCGTCATTTTTTTTTTTGTTTATTTATTGCGATTCAATTTGAACACTTGAATCCTCAACCTTCAAGCACTCACTGCCGTCCACGTAGACGATTTCCTTGCCACGTCACTGCTGACAGGTGGTATTCTACGGAGAAAGAGCAGTATTTTTTCGTCCGCACGTGTTTTTCCTTCTCGGTCTGAATTTGTTGGTCCACATGATAAGTATGAGGTTAGACGGTTGCGACCGAATCCAAAACTCTTGGGAGTAGTTCATATTTTCCCCCTTCCTCGCGGGAACGCATGGCGTCTTTGAATCAAAAGACTCGAAAGCGACGGCGTTGTGTTTGCGAGGAATAATGCCATCTCTCCCTTCCTAACGTGTTATTGACACTTTATCAATTCAGTGCATCCAATCAATTTTAGTCAAGAATCACTAACGTGAACACCGATTATTTTAGGTGGCACGACCGGCATTGACATGAATAATTTTTATAATTTTTTTAGAAACTTTATAGCTTAAAGATGAGTCTATCACATACCCATTAAAGCCAATGCCTTTTAGCGGCGAGCATCCGTGGAGTAGGGTAACGAGGTGCGGTGCATGTATCGTGGAACGTGTAAATGAATGAATATCGGCATAAGTGTAAAAAGTCCTAAACTTATTGCATTAGTGACAACTTAGTCCTAAACCTTTTTTTTATACCAATTTAATATTAAACCTTTTGCATTGGTGTCCATTAAGTTCTAAACATTTTATTGGTGCTAATTCAGTCTAAAACCTTTTTGCATTGTGTCAATTCAATCATAAATCTTTTGTATTTATGCCAATTGAGTTAGTTCGGCTAATTTTGGCTGAAAATGACTAATGTGGACATCAATTGTCATACATGGCATAGCAAACACCAACTTGGATATTTTGTAATATTATTCTATAATTTTAAATAATTTGTAAGCATTTTTTGGTTTTTTTAATATTAAAATTATTTAAAATATTAAAAAAAATATTCACATTAGAGCGAGCCGTGCCACGTAGGACAATTGATGTTCGCGTCAATGATTTCCGGTCAAAATTGATCGAATTGACTAGATTGAAATAAATACAAAATATTTAGGATTAAATTGATACTAATGTAAAAGGTTCAAGATTTAATTGGCACTAATAAAAAGTTTAGGACTAAATTGATATCAATACAAAAGGTTTATGACTAAATTAGCACAAATAAAAAGTTTAGTACTAAATTAAAGGACTTTTTGACACTTTTCTCAATGAACACCTTATGCTGTCCTTGGCTACCCAAATTCAATTGATCGATTTTGATGACACGATCAAACTCGAGGGCCAATTGGTCACAAAGTCTTAAATATATTATACAGCGGCCAATTCAGTCCTAAATTTTTTATGTCAATTTAGTACTAAACTTTTTGATGATTTGTTAATTTATATTGGCTCTTCACCACCTGGGGTTGCAGTATGTTCCAAAGGTTCGGTTATTGGCCCGTTAAAGCGGCACACTTTTGGGCGTTTATTCATCCGACCGTAGATCAGAGCCACATTAGATTTTGCAATATTCTGTCGATCATAAGTATTTCAACTATATCAAGTTAGTCATAAACTTATTTTTTTCAATTTAATCAAAAACCTATCATTTGGGTAACTGGCCGAAAATAATTCATTAACAAATCATCAAAATATTTGAGATTAAATTGGCGTAAATGAAATGTTTATTAATTAAAAATTTATCATAATATTTAATACTAAATTGACATAATTAAAAGATTTATGGTTGAATTGAACAGCAATACAATTCGTTTATGATTTCGTGGATAATTCTCCTTATACTCGATGGTGAACTGATCATTAAATAGCAACATGATTTTGGCGATGCACCCACCTCATTAAATTCAGCGTTGGCGACGTGGCGTAGCGTAAAGCTGCCCCATTTCCTTCACAAGGTCTTTGAAAAGTCAACTATCCAAGTACGACCCAAACCCAAACGGGGGGCTGCGCAGGTCCCACGTCAGCACTTACCAGGTCTCCAGTATCCACTCCTCTCTGACTCTGTCTTTTCCTGTTATTATTATATTATTATTATCGGTATTCAAATTTGAGCACTTAGCCCTCACTTGCCGTCCACGTAGACGCTTCCCTTGCCACGTCACTGCTGACAGATGGTATTCTACGGAGAAAGAGCAGCATTATTTCTTCCACACGTGTTTTTTACTTCTCGGTCTGAACTAGTTTGTCCATACGATAAACATGAAGTTAGATGGTTGCGACCGAATCCAAAACTCTCGGGAGTTGTTCATAATATTTTCCCCCTTCCTTTGCCGGAACGCATGGCGTCTTTGAATCAAAAGACTCGAAAGCGACGGCGTTGTGTTTTGCGAGGAGTAATGCCGTCTCTCCCTTCCTAACGTGTTTATTGTACATGTCGTCATCGTTGCATCATCGCACGTCGCATAAGCTCTAAGTAAAAGTTGGCGCATCTCTAATTCACGGACATATTTTGGTATACAAATTAATGCGATTTTGACGTAGCTTTGGCCTTCATACCTACGAAAGGATCTATTGACATGCGTTTCTAGACTTTAGTGAACGTTATCTTTATATGACGGGATATTTTTCTTTTTACTTTACTTTATCCTATCTCCTTTTTAATTGATATAATACAGCTACGAATATCATCCATGTTTGTTTTTAGCTAATATGTCGCGTGGGCTATGTCGCTAATATATAACCCACCAAACCATTAACCCCGAAGTTTTTAACATTTTCTTGCGAGGGGTTAGCATTGTTTTCGACTTGAAATTGATCATGCATTCTTGTAATCTGTATATACACACGTATAATATAAGTCTTAACACCTCTCTCTCTCTCTCTCTCTCTTTTGACATTTCAAAAAGGTGGAACAACGACCAAAAGAGAGGGCTGCGACTGTGTTTGCTTTTCTGGTGCGGGTTGAAATCGCACGTGTAAAAAAAAAGTGAACTTTCCAGATGCAATGCAATGGCGAATCTGTGCGACATTCTTCTAGAGAGACAGAGAGAGGCGAAATTTCAGCGGAAGTTGGAGCTGAACCCACCACGCCCCCACGAGAGGGAGAAAATATTCAGCGCTCATCAAGCCCCACGTCATTCATGCATAAGACCATTCAGTTGATGACAAGTGGCACTGTGGGGCCCGCATTTTAATTTTGCAGATTAAACTTTTCCGCTCACTTTTTTTATTCCCTAAATGCCCTCGTCTTCATACTTTCTCTGGCTTCATCTTCTTCGTTTGTCCATGGCTGCCGCTTGCCCTCCAACGCTTCGCCATGGCCAGAATGCATGGTGGCTCTCCAGATCTGGCCGTCAACGGCCGTCGGCATCGCTATGGGTGGCTCTGTCTTCCTCCGTCGTCGGCTCGTGGTCGGCCTCGTTGACGGCCCAGTCATTCCTCCATCGTCACGGCTCAGAGTCATTTTCCGTCCAGATCTGGCCGTCAATGGCCGTTGGTCTCTTCATGGGCGGCTCCGTCGTCCTCCGTCGTCGGCCTTGTTGACGGCTGAGCTACCCCTCCATCTTTGCGACTCGCAGTCGTTTACTGTCCAGATCTGGACTAGAATCGTGCCTCCAGATCTCGAAAGCCATGGAAAGAGCTCGGACTGAGCTCAAAATCAAGAAGAAAACCGAGGTCCCCGTCGACCATGGATGAACGATGCCGACTATTTCAGCCATGGCGACCGTGGAATGAAAGCTACGGCGTCTTCCTCCTTTCCGCGCTCCACCTCCAACATCATGCTCGCAATCCCAGAGAAGATGACCATCGCCGTCAACATCGACGAGCTTCTGCGTCCGTCGACCATGGATGAACGATGCCGACGATTTCAGCCATGGCGACCGGCGAGGGCGAGATCTTGAAGGCCATGGGCAGAGCTCAAATATCAAATTCTGTCGTCCCCTGCATTCGGCTTGCCGGATATGACGAGGCCTCGATGGAGTAGTCGACGTGTCCATGGGCCAGCTCGTCGGGGTGTCGTGAGGAAGATGGAGGAAGCAGAGAGAAGGTGGAAGGGCATATGGGGAAGAGAGAAAGTCTTTAATTTTTTATTCCACATCATAGACAGGTGTCGATTTTTTATTGGGCCACGTAGGCTTGCGCACAAATTAGCTGGCGCTTGATGAGCGCTGAATATTTTCTCAGCGAGAGGAGACGCGAAGCCAAGACGCAACCTCTTTCTTTGTCGTGACGCCGCTCGAAGCACCACCCCACCGCCACCCTTTAATTCTCTCCAACGAATAATAAAATTCTCCGGGAAAAAAATAAAATAAAAATAAAAATAAATTCTCGAAGCTCGATAAAAATGACGTCGTTTTCCTTTTCCCCCACCCCAGGGCTACTGGTGCCGGTAGTATGTGTGTAATGCCGACTTCATTAGAGGCATGGAGGAGAACCGGTCAACTTCGCTTCTGGTTACGCACAACCACTCCATGCTCGGTCAACTGCTTGACCTTTGACTTCCCACAGTCGCCATTTAACGAAGGAGAAGTAAGAGACCGTGGGTGACTTCATCGAATCCTCCCTCCCTTCTAGTAACTCCGCTCATTAACATACTTTATAAAACAAACAAAAAATAATAATAATCGCAGTTGATGTACTCTAGTCGCATTGCATAGGGGTCAATACACTAATAATCCTTAGACTTTAGCGGAATGTTCGACGCGATCCTTGAACATTTGATAAATGTTCAGTCTAAACCCTAAACGATTTGAAATCCATTCAAATTTCGGGACAACCTTGAATATTTCTACATGGTAGGGACTATTAAAATGAGGATATAACACAAGTTTAGAGGCCACGTTATATATTTAGTTAAACTTCATAGATCACATTAAATAAATTAAAATTTTATCGACCATATATTGCATATTTGATTAATATTCAAAATCCATCTGTCGGGTTATAATTATATAAACGGCTGGTAATAAAAAGGAATCCATCCACGTGGACTCCATACGGTTTTGAAGAGGGGGTGGTGCCGGCGGCAGTTGCTGGGGAATCTTCCGAACCGCGTGAGGGGGGGGGGGGGGGTCGGTTGAGAGAATTGGAATGCCCTTGTTGACTTTGACCCCGTCTCTCCCACGCCTTCTCTATCTCTATCTGTGAAACATGGAAACATATGGTAAGTACACACTCCCCCTTTTGATCTCACCAATTCTCAGGACACTCCAATTAACATTAAAAAAAAAAAAACGACGTCGTCTAGTCATGACGCGATAAAATTTTCAGGTGAAGGCGGTGCAAAAAAAGAAAAGAAAAAGGGGGGCGATGTTGTTAACCGTGGTGGATTCGGAGGCGCGTTGGGGTGACAATCTGCTGTCCTCACCGATCCTCAAATTCGACGGTGGATAATACTCCGATTGATTGTAAATGTTTCACCACACGCGTTTTTGACCCAAGAGAAGAGAGAAGACAGAAGGTGTCCATGTAGCAATTTCTGGTTATCCACCAAACTTAAAACTTCTTTTCCCTCCTTTTTTTTTTTTTTTGATGTGGAGGGTTGTAATTTTTATTTTTATTTTCCAAAGCGAAAAGGATTGGAAAAATGAGGAAAATGGGGTCCACACACACACACACACAAAAACGAGCAGCTCCTTCCCTTCCTTTGTTGGCCCACTTCACTCTCCTTTCCTCCACTTGTCACGCAAGTTTCTCTCCTCTCTCGCTCGCTTCGTATAAAAATCCCCCCACAGCCTCACTTCACTCTTCACTCCCATCCATCCCCACATTCCCAAATTCCCATCTCTCTCCTCTCTCTCTCCAACCCCCAACAACAACCGCCGCCGCCGCCGTCACCCAACTTCTCTCCCATCTCGCCGCCATGGCTTTGGAAGCCCTTAGCTCCCCCACCGCTCCCTCCCCGCCCTTCCCCTTCATGAAGGACTCCTCCTCCTCCTCCTCCTCCGCCTACGACCTCCACTTCGCCGAGCCCTGGGCCAAGCGCAAGCGCTCCAGGCGCCCCCACAACCCTCCCACCCAGGACGAGTACCTCGCCCTCTGCCTCATCATGCTCGCCCGCGGCCGCCCCGGCAGAGACTTCTCCTCATCCCCCCCCGCCGCCGCCGCCCACCCGCCCGCTCTCCCCGCGGCGACCCACAAGTGCCCCGTCTGCGACAAGGCCTTCTCTTCTTACCAGGCCCTGGGCGGCCACAAGGCCAGCCACCGCAAGCTCGCCTCCGCGGCCAACGGCCTCGGCGTCGGCGTCACCGGGGACGAGCAGCCGACCACCTCCACGTCCGCTGCGACCACCTCCTCCGGGAAGACCCACGAGTGCTCGATCTGCCACAAGACCTTCCCCACCGGCCAGGCCCTCGGCGGCCACAAGCGGTGCCACTACGAGGCCCCCGTCCGTGCCCCCGCCCCCGCCGCCAGCGGGGCGAGCGTCTCGGAGGGCGTGGGTTCCACGCACACGCAGAGCCAGGGGCACCGCGAGTTCGATCTGAACATCCCGGCGCTGCCGGAGTTCTCGCCCAGGTTCGTGGTCTACGGCGCCGACGACGAGGTGGAGAGCCCGCACCCTTCCAAGAAACCCCGGTTCTTGGCGCAGCCGATGAAGATGGAAGCGGCTTAAAATGGGTCGATTCGGAAACCCACGAAAAACAGGAAATCGGATCGGGAAACGGAATTCTATAGAGTTTCAGATAGAATTCAGAGAATTTACTAGAAACTATTAATTTTTTTGTTTTTTGTTTTTTGTTTTTTGGGGGTCTGTCTTTTCTTGTTTGTTGGGCGATGGTGAGAGTTCTTCTTGGGGGTGACGAGGTGTACATACATACAGCTTCAAGCCTTCGACTGCTGGAGTTGCTTAGTTTTTGTTTCAGTCGGGTGACCTAGGCAAATCTTAATTCATTGATTGGTTGGAATTCAATTCATTCGATTTCTATATTCATTCTCGCCCACTTTTCCTTCCACGTTTTGATTTTTCGCATTAGAATTATGATGATCCAATTCGCTACGAATCTGAAGAAGAAAGTAGGAAAACTGGGGTCGAATCCCCAGTAGCTGATCAATCGGATGAACAAAGTCGTTTCCCCAACGGTTCGAGCAAAACGAAACCTTTCCGCCCGATCTGACCATCCTCCCGACGCATGCGTTGCTTTTGCTAGTCCGATGCTCTCCGGCAGCCGCCCTGAAGGCGGAAGCAGGCTTCAGACGGCTTGAAGTCGCTTACGGCACCCCGATTTCATTCATTCATTCATTGGTTGAATTGGATTCATCCCATTTGGATGTTCGCTGACTTAGCCTACAAGTTTTGATTTTTTTTTTTTTTAAGGAGGGGTTGATATTAGAATATATTTGCTATGATTCACGCGCACAAGTGGGTTGAGACAACTACTGTACAGTCAGTTGAGCCACCGGCCAGAAAAGTCGTCGCTTTGACGGTTCACGCAAAAACAGCGTGTGTGAAAGCGGACCCGGTCGTCGCCCCCGGGACGCGCATGGGCATTGCGAGGGACTGTTCGGCGACGACCCAACCCAACCAACATCTCATAGACCCAAAAACGGGTCGGATAAGAAGCATCTGGTTTTTGGGTCGGGCATGCCCACCAAAATGAACGTGGTTTTTTTTTTCCCCCTTTTCCGTTCTGTCAAACAAAAGATTAGCGATTTCCGCCAAAAAAACTGATCTCGATACATTCGCAAACTTGTGAGTTGTGATCTGGATCATCGACGGAAGCTGATTTTGCAAGTTTGGATCCACCCAACTTACAGTACGTGTATGCTTTCATTTACTTGCTCGTATCAATGCATATCGAGAACTGAATTGGACCTTGATAAATTTTCTCATTTTGAGTATATAAATTCGAATGACAATGATTTGTCAGTAGTAAATTTATTCATTCGTAATAAATTTTAGTAGTTCTTGGCGAACTTTTTCGTTCCAATTGATGCTGCTTGAGTAATAGTGTAATAACGTCATCATATATATTAAAAAAAAAAAAATTGTAGATGGGAAAAGGTTAATGAGCAGTGGCGCGACCACTGGCCACCACTGTCAATGACTTCGTGGGGATGGAGGACCCCGGCGAGGGCCATTTGAGAGGGACCCTCTCTGGCTTTGGGCAAGGTCTTACGCTGCCCTTGCCACAAATCAGACAAAGGTCATGAGACGTCGAGACAATCACCACTCGCCGGGAAGGGCCGCCACCCCTCCTTCCCTGCTCCCGTGATTGGTGGCGCAACTCTTGCCGAATAAGTGGCGAGGATCGCTTGCTTCCCTTGCCACTACTACGATGAAGGTCCTCTAGTCGCAGCTCGCCACATACAAATACATATTTTTTAATTTTAAAGTGTAAAAAATATTTTAAAAAATATTATTTGGTTTTTTTAGCTTATTAATTCATCAATATTTGGTTTGATTAATTTTGTTACGTATTTTACCCCGAATGAGAATTATCTTTATTAAATGTAGGCAACCTGATCAACATATTAAAAAGTAGATAAGTATATCGAGAGTGCCGTACGACATTCACTTGAGTGTCATAATTTTTTTTTTCCGTTCAGTTGAGTGCCGCATCGAAGCAAAATCGTTCACTCGAGTGTTATTTTCGGCAAATCACCTTACATAATTTTTTAATTATTATTATATTTTATTTTTCAATGACACGTGATTTTTTTTTTATAAAAAAATATTTTATGAATTTTTATATTTTGATTTTAATTGTTATATATATATATATTAATTAAAAAAAATCTCTTGAATTTCCCCATGGCCGGCGAGGGACCTGGCCAGCCAGAGTCTCTAGCCCAGGGGCGAGGGGATGAAGGCCCTCGTGGATCTGGATCGCGATGATTATGATGACTATGATGATTAAGTACTCAAAGCAGTAGTGAAAAATCAAGCAAGAAACCACACCACCCCCCCCCCCCCCCCCCCCCCCCCCCCCCCCCCCCCCGCCTCGCGAATGCCCAGATTCCTCTCGCGGCGCTATATCCAGATCCGAAAACACTGACAGAGAACTACAAGATGAAGATGAAGCGAGAACACCACCATCTCTATCCCTGGACGGACCCCTCCGCCTCCGCCGCCGAGAAGTCAAACTTCAAATCAAGTCAAGCCTGAGCTACTCGAGTATCCTTGTCGACTCATGCTCGAGTTCGTCGGTTCTTAGCTCGACAGGCTTGCAAGCCTAATCCAGTTTCTGTCGTGTTTTTTTTTTTTTCCGAAGTATAAACACACGCCCACAGTATTTCAACTTTTGCAAGTCCGAGGTCAAGCTCGAGTTCCTTATTGGTTGTAATCGAGACGAACCTGAGCATAAATTTCAATACTTATTCTAGCTCGAGTCAAGTTCTGAGCATCGAGTTTGCAATCCCAGTCGAGCTCGGCTATCCGGGCTCGATTCAGATCTGAGTACATATCTAATCTAGACAAAGCACATTACTCGTTACTTCTTGTCTACTCACGAGAAGGGCGAAATTATCTTTCGTACCGGCATTCTTTCCTCCACAATTCGAGCATCATAACAAGAAGCACATCTCCGCCGCCCTAATCGCATTTCATCCACGCGACGATACTCCCACAACAAAATACCCCCCCCCCCCTCCCCAAAAAAAAAGAAAAAAAAAGAAAAAAAGAAAAAAAAGTGGCCTAACTAATCGGACATGGTAGAAAGATAGTGAGAGCCATGAGCAAAAATTGCACGATCTTAGGTGGGCTCCGGCTCCCAACCTGTGTACATTTACACATGGGGGGCGGACAAAACAAATTTCCCACTTGATGCCACCAATTTTGCCGGTCACGCCATACGTACTCATCCAGATTTCTGCGATTCTTGACCACAAGATGACACTAGGAAAAGTGCCCCAAATCAAATGCGTAATCGCAGAAAGTTTCTCTCCTCTTACCCAATAAGCTCTCCCCTTTGTCCAGCTCAAACGAACAAAAAACGACCCCACGTTTTTTAGTGGCAAGAGAACTGGACATGTGTGGGCTGCCTGGCACAAGTCAAAAGTGCTGCCATTCGACAGCTTCAGTGGCGCAATTTGGCCCAACAGAAGAAACCTCAGCGGCATAAAGTTTGGTATTATTATACAATGTTATATTCGCTTGGTCGGCCGAGGAAAGAGCCGTCCACCTCCCCGAAGGAGGAAGGAGGTCGGCAAATTCTGGGTTGGCTTTGGTAGGCCACGGGACAGACAGCAAATGAGAAGTGAGCAGACGGTTCATGTGACCGAACTTCAGCAATTGTACCTGGTCGCTTGGATCTAGATTGATGACGAGTACATCGGGGATTTGTAGACCACATGGATGGCTTATTAAAAGCAGAAGGGGGTCGGGTAATTCTCGTCTTTCTTTTACTTTTCAATTTGACCTGATAACCATTATTTTTTTTTTAAAATTTTCATGGGCGGGCAAGGGTAAGTGAGGGCGAACGTCCTCGTTAAAAAGTTGATATTTGGTATGGACTTATGAATTTTTAATACGGATTAGGATTTTAAGCCGTATTACCCCCCTGTAATGTCTAATCACCTTGTGCATAAATTGGTTTTCTTTTATAAATTTGTAGAAATGATCTCATCTTCTTTCAACGAAAAGATTTGAGATTAAAAAGAGAATTTTTCCCGACAAAAAAAAAAGAGACTTTTGAACCAAATCCGTATTAGAAGCAAAATTTTCTTTCAAAAAAATTAAGGATGTTATCTATTATATGTATATTTTCATATAAATGAAATATGAAAATTTCAATGGTGAGTTTCTTCTTCTTCTTATGTTAGGGATTTACAATTATGTTTTTTTTTTGGATTGTCTGTGTATATTAATTGTAGGTTGGTTGGGTATATAGTTTTAATAAATTTATAATTTGATTCATAATTTGTTGAAAATGCTTAAAATTGATCATATGGATGTCGAAATGACGTGTTGGTATGTTGTACTCACTTGCCGCTTGAGTGTCTGGAGCACTGATCAAGTACTAGTCGCGTGTCGTAGAGCGTCGGACACGACACGAAGACACGGCTCCTAAAGAATGTCGGTGCTACATAATTTGCTGGTACTGATTTTGATTGGGAGAAGGAAGAATTTACTTTTCTTCTCGTCCTTTCGACAACCTCTTTGATTCTACTGCGCGAAAGTGCAACTACATATGTGAAAACGGCAAGAGATTTCCTCCTCCCAACGCTAGGAACCTTCTTACAGATCAGACTGGGGCCAAGTTCACTTTGCCCTTTGACCGTACGATACGTCAAGACTGACTGGCGCTCAGAAAATGCTCTCTTCTGGTTTGGCGGGCTGAACGCACGTTTCCCACGTTATAAAAAAAGAAAAATTACACGCCCACAAAATTAATTTCACAATACTCTGAAAAAAAATTACGCTTTGAGCACGTGCCGAAACATGGAAACGTCCCCGCACTTTCAAAAACCTTATTCTAATTAGAACGACTTTTTATTTTATTCGTCTTTTTCGTGAATTTGATTTCGATTGTCAAATGAAACACAACGAAAGCTTTTACAAATGTGCAATTTGTTCACATATGTGAGCATGTACAAATTTATCGTATTATCTTGTATATATATATATATAAGTTTTGGCAGGAAATTACATGTAAATTAACTCCTAATAATTAGCTTCTTGTGTGTAAATTAATTTCGAACAAAAAAGAAATTAAGTACAAGAAGACTGTTGTCAGCTGCACTTTATAGTAGGACAAGAATAACATCAGGAATATCAGATGATTATCACTTTGTAAATAGGTACAACAAATTGCAAACGAGATTTGATCAAAACAACTTTATAGATTCATTTATGTTCGTATTCTCCTGCAAACTAAGGCCATTAAGCCTTACAGGAGGTGTATCTGATCATCAGTCCAGAGAGCACCTTTCCTTGGTCGACCTCATGAGATGTCAAATATTTAGAAACGCCAGAAACCAGACGCATCACGCAAAAACGACCCAAACCGGTAGCCAAAATTGACTGATGACCAAGTGCATGCATCTGATGCTATCGACCGGCGAAGATGTAGCATGTAAGATGTTACCCACGTTGATGATTCTATGGCATTCCAAAAGGCAATCAGAAAGGTTTTAAGGTGAATGCAATCCTATGGCCCCCGTCATGGCGAAACTACGAAGTGATTAGAACTGCTAATACAATTAGAGATTGCCTCCAAAGACTATAGGCACAACATGCTTTTAGGACTGAAACTTCCCAATGGGTTTACTATATATGCTTTACAAAACATGCCGATGATCTATTGAGGCGAGTTACACAAGAGAACAGAAAAAGAAGCAACGGACTACAAGTCTGTACTTCTTCTCCATTCTTTTTCTTTTCCCAGGCTGGCTCTAGTGAACGAAAGGAAACATCACTTATATACACTTCCTTCTAACCTATAGGTGATCCGTATAGAACCTAGACTAGATGTTCTCAATCCACGGTCCTTGCTTTGGCACACTCATAATGCCAGTCGCCGCATGCCTTCTCCTTCCCATGGGTCATCCCAAATAAAGACCAAAGTTAAGGTCTTTGGTTTCAGAAGCCAAAACGGAATGTTCCATGCTGTTTTTACCCCCAAATTGTCGAATTGAAGCATAGTAATGTTATAAGATGTTAGCTTCAAATATTATCAGCATCACGTTTCTGCGGTAATGCTTGAGGTTGAGGGTGCACATTGTACTTGCAAAAGGTGTGCTCTGAGGCTACTTTCATTTACCTGGAAATTAACTCAATTAGTCAGATACTTATCTCCCTCCCCCCCAAAAAAAATAAAAATAAAAAATCAATTAGTCAGTCTAGCTACTGGCCAGTTTCAAAAATCAGGAAGAGGGCAAGGAAACCATAGGATCTAACTCAAGGTTAGTCTCTCTCTCTCTCTCTCTCTCTCTCTCTCTTTTTTCTATTATTCTTATAATTACTACTGCTGCTTGCTATTATAAGTGCCCCTGGGGGGCTTGTGACTCACTAATATGACTCCAGCATCATCATCAATGTAGTTCGTTTCCAAATTCCACATACAGGAAATAAAATAATTTCAACTAACATTACCTGCATGGCGGCAATTGTTGACAAGAGATCTCTGCATTGATCCAACACCGCACGCTCTTGTGATGTAGCCCTCGCGAGTTCAGCCATAAGATTTTTAACATTCCCAACCTATCAACAATTTTATAATTAGACAAATGAGCAC